>OX645060.1:149429157-159429157 GCA_951905685.1 Eumerus sabulonum | reverse complement strand
TAATTGCCGTGAACGTTTCTCACTATAATTCATTGGATCCATAACGATGCCTTCATCGAAATCATCCAAAGCAGCTGCCAATTCACCAGCTCCACTATAGATATCAGTTGGTTGCGACGATTTACCTTGAGCAACATCGCTGATCGTATTGACTGCATCGCAAACTTGTTTAAGAATGAAATCTCGATTGACTTTAGCTAAATCGAGTTCAGGATGACGAACGTAAACTTTAGAAGCAGTCAATAGCATTGTGGAGTGTTTTTTGAGCATAGCTCGAGCAGCTGCCAAATCATCACGTAGTTGCGGATCCTTAAGTTCTTGTTGCCGCTTGGCGGCTTGTTTAATCAATTCACCAGCATTGCGACCGAATTGCTAAAAACACGAATGCCATTTACACAAAACTATTGTTTGGTAGTGTAATATAAAGAGACTTACCCTCATGTTGTTCATAAGTTCGTCCTGGCTAGATGCGTTCTTCAATTTATTTAAATCATCTTCAACGACATGTAGAGATTTGAGCAATAAATGCACATCAACCATATCGGCTAGAATCAATAGTCTCGTAACGGCAGATAGTAGATTACGTGCTGCACGAACCATATTGCCACGTTTCAACGAGCTGCATGGATCTTCGGAGAATTCACGAGCAGCAATGCTCATTGCGTCGCCTGTTTTACGAACTTCATCGACAGCTGCAAGCATCTCTTGAGTGATGTCGGGATTCTCGTAAGCGATTTGTTCGCCCTTTTGAATGAAATTCTCAGTTGCCTTCTCCACAGCAGCCACCAAAGCGCTGGCTCGCTTGGACTTTCCTGAAAGAAAAACAAACGATTATATGTGAAGGAATTGAATTAAGCCATTCAAGTGGTCCCTTTCACCTGTGTGAAAAATAAATCACACACAACATGGGTGATTGAGAGAAGATTGGCTCTGGTCCTTCATGGGCTGTAACGCCACCAAAGAAGAAGAAGATTCAAGTGGATGCTGGAAACAAGCCATGCGAGGAATTGCGACCTTGAGGGTTAGATTTCGACGCAGATCAAAATTTAACCGAAGCTGACTCAATAAAAACTCAAGAAGTAACAAAACATTTAATATAAAAATCTTTATTTAAGTCGCAAGGTATCAAATCAGACGAACGATTGTAGAACGATATGGGTTAAGTTGTTGGCCAAATGTTCAGAAAGAACTAGAGCCGATGCATTATCGTGGTGCAAAAACCATTTGTTTCGATACAATCACGGCCTCTTTAGGCCAATAGCTTCACGTAAATGACTTTTAACGTTCAATATCTGATCCGGCGGAATCGAAGAAAATAGTCAACATGACCTTGATTTTTGGAGGGTCTTTAGCGCGTTTTTTTGGTCTTACCTCACCCTTAGCACGATATTCACTAAGTTGATCGGTTGTTTCCGGGTCGTCAGCATACATCCAAACCTCATCTCCCGTAATAATGTGCTTTATCTTGTCCTGATACTCAGAAAGCATGGTTTCACACAGAAAGCGACGATGTGTTTCATTGTTTTCGCTACCAATCGAGATTTAACGTGTCTGATGCCAAAAACATCCTTTACAATGGTACTAATCGATCCTTTTCAAATGCCAACATCTCTAATTGTTAATCGTCGGTTTACAAGCACCAAATCTTTGATTTTTTGGATGTGAAATTGTCGACTGAGGTTGGTGGTTGTCCGGGAAGCTCTTCGTTTTCGACACGGTCTCACCCTTCTTTGAACGGATGTCAAAGACAGTATTACCAACCTAAAAATAAAAGCATTTCCCCAAGCCCATTTACATAAAGTGCGCGCGTAAAATGCCAGTTTATAGTAAGTCTTTTAATGAAAACGCGCCATTCCATTGTATAGCAGTATAGTTTTAAGAGTCCTGAATTGTCAGCAATACATATACTCCACTGAGGGCGTCGTGGTGCCATCGAATGTTTATTTCGCGGCGTCCCTCCTCAGTGGGGTGACTCGGCATTAAACTATAGGTCCCCTTCTTACTTACTTACTTAGGTGGCACTACAGTCCTGGGCCTCAACCAACAAGCGTCTCCAGCTGGCACTGTCTTTCGCCAGCTGTTTCCAGCGCCGCACTCCCAGTTGGTTAAGGTCCCCTTCCACCTGCGTGCGCCACCGTTGATGCGGCCGTCCTCTGCCGCGCCTTCCTTCCGGGGTGAATTCGAAGACTCTTCGGGTCGGAGCTGTATTTTCCATGCGCTCTACATGGCCTACCCACCTTAGACGCTGTATCCGTAGACGGCGTACCAGGCCGATGTCGCTGTACAACCCCTACGGTTCTTCATTATATCTACTCCTCCATACACCGTTTGAACAAATGGGACCGTAGATAGTGCGCAGAATTTTTCTCTCGAAACGACCAAGGGCATCTTCATCCGCTTTAGTTAAGGTCTCCAAGCCTCTGCGCCGTAAAGGAGGACTGGGATGATTAAGGTCTTATATAATGTCACCTTGGTTTTCCGAGAGAGGGCTCTACTTCTCAATTGCCTCTTGAGCCCAAAGAAACAGGGGTTGGCCAGAGTGATTCTGCGTTTTTTCTCAGCGCTGGTGTTGTTGTCGCTGGTCATTAGTGAGCCAAGGTAGACGAGTTCCTTGACCACTTCAAAGTTATATCCGCCAATGGTGACGTTCTGGAGAATACGTCGGTGCTGTCCGTCTCTTTTAGATGAAAGCAGATACATATTTGGTTTTACCCTCATTGGCGTCTCGCTGTGTCCGTCCAATCACGTCAATCGTACCTCTTGTGTTGGCCAGTGACTCTTGCACGATCTTTTCAAGCACGCTGTTGAAAAAGTTGCATGACAGCGCGTCACCTTGCCTAAATCCTTTTTTAACATCAAAGACCTCGGTTTGCTTATTACCAACCTTAATGGAGCAGCGAGAATTCTCCATTGTCATCTTGCACAGTCGGACGAGTTTGGCAGGGGTGCTAAAACTAGACATGGCTTTGTATACCTCATATCTCTATACACGTTGTCATATGCAGCCTTGAAATCGACGAAGAGGTGGTGAGTGTCGATTTGGTATTCCTGGGTCTTCTCCAAGATCTGCCGTAGCGTAAATATTTAGTCTATTGTGGATTTACCTGGCCTGAAACCACGCTGATAAGAGCCGATCAGGTTATCCACAAACGGTTTTAGGCGTTCATACAATACGGCAGAGAAGATCTTATATGCGATGTAAAGGAGACTTATTCCCCTATAGTTGGGCAGTTATAGGGGTCTCCTTTCTTGTGGACCCCTTCACATGTGTAAAAAATAAATCACACACATGGGTGATGGAGAGAAGCTTGGCTCTGGTCTGTAATGGACTGTAACGCCACAAAAGCAAGCAAGCTTACGCTCCAACGAATAAGGAATAGGCCAAAGTTCGAAGTACATTCAAAAAGTTGAAAGGATTTTACAAAATAACATATGACAAATTTAGAAGCCAATGAGGAAGTTTGCAACTGTGCTAATTGGGTGGTTTTTCATCCTTCTGGCTTGAATTATAATCCTGCATTCGTTTTAACCGGATAAGTACTTATCTACATGCTTAGTGCAAGACAAAGAACTAGAATTTGTTTTTCTGTGAGCTGTGATGACAACAATTGCTTTATGTTTGATATAGAGCAACACAAACGTGATACTGCAATAGTAAGAAGGAAACCTTGAAGCACTTATAGTGAGCTGCCAAGTGTTTTTTTTTTTTTTTTTTATAGCAAGCAAATGAAACTACAAGGACAGACATTCTTTGTCATAAGTAAAGAGACACAATAGAATGCTTTTGGTCGTAGTACATCTTTTCAAAATTATGCTTACTACATTGCTCTAGATGACTTTCTTTGAGAGCGATACTTGCGCTTTATCTGTTCCTCTCCCCATTCTAGCCGATTCAATATGGTGCAACAGAAAGCAGCATGCACCATACGAGC
Source organism: Eumerus sabulonum (assembly GCA_951905685.1). NCBI lineage: Eukaryota > Metazoa > Arthropoda > Insecta > Diptera > Syrphidae > Eumerus > Eumerus sabulonum. The sequence continues at coordinate 159,425,225 of OX645060.1, read as the reverse complement.
AATTAAACATGTTTCGAAAAATGTCCTTTACAAAAACGTAAACGCTTAAGTACTCATACTAGTCTGACGCCTTGTAGTACTCGTATATGTATGTTCCAATCTCCGACTTCGTACAACAAACGGAATGAGAGATCAAAGCAACAGAACGACGTATATCTGTGTATAGCGGTTGTCAAGTAAACGTTGAAATTAATTCATTCTAGGTTTTTTTTTTCTTCCTCCCCTTTAGCCTTCCTAGCCGCCCTCGCAAAACCTTAAGTGTAATTACTGTCTTTCAAAGAAAATGCAGAAGTGATCCCCTTTCACTTCAAAGTAAGATGTAACACACACGATACAAGTGGCTGAGAGGTGTTAGCATTTGATTTTCAATGAAATAAATAGTCAATAGACAAAGTAAAGATCCATTTTTTGTTTTTCGTTTGTCATTGTTCGGCAGGATGAAAGGAATGCAGAGCGTCTGTGCAACCACCCGGAATCCGGTGGTAATATAATTTCAAACGCCTGAGGTTGACGCTACATATATGTAGGTATATGTATGTACATGAGGAATTCATTGCACAAAAGCCTTAAAAGACAACTATGAAAATGAGTTTTTTGTACTTTAATCTGTTCTTTCCTAAAAAGTACAGAATAATGTATTTATGTATGTATACAGTCCTGATCAAAATAATAGGTAAATCGTAAAAAAACGCTGTAACTTGGGCTATGAATAAAAAAAGCCATGGATTTTTGCAAACTTATTTTAAGCTTAGTTAAAATAAAGTCTACATTGCAAACAAAACATAAGTTTTTCAATTCATAATAACTTTTTATTCGATTTAAAAAAACGGTTGATCAAAAAAATAGGTAAATTAAATTCAAATTTTAAAAAATACCTATAGTAAACTTGAACTTTTTTTTTTTAATTCATTTGAAATTGTTACTAGTTACTGTTTTAGTATCCAGAATGAGCCCCTTTGTTTTTTATAACGGCATGTATTCGCCCCGGCATAGAGTTTATTAATTTGCGACAAGTTTCAACAGGAATCGCGTTCCAAGCTCTTTGAATTATTAACCACAGTTGACTTTTATTTTGAAAAGTTTCCTTGGCCAGTGCCTTTTCAGTTCCCCCCACAAATTCTCAATCGGATTGAGATCGGGGGATTGGGAAGGCAATTGAAACACCGATACCTGCTGATGATTCAACCAAGATTTCACATATTTTCATGTACGCTTGGGATCATTGTCATGCTGAAGTACCACCGCAGTGGCATATTGTCCTCCGCATATGGCAATATGGTATTAGCTAATATCTCGCAATAAACTTCTTTCGTCATCACCTTGTCAATATGGACTATAGGACCAACTCCGAACCGGGAATAGAATCCCCATACCATGACTGAACCGCCGCCATGTTTGACGGTTTTTTTTTGGTGTAACGGCTATCAAATTCCTTTCCCTTAGGCCTTCTAACATTTCTCTTCCAATCGGAGCCGAATAAATTTATTTTCGTTTCGTCACCCCACAATATGTTTCGAAATTGTGCTGCCGTATGGGTTTGCAAACCAAGTGCGAACTGTCTCCTATGTCTAATATTTTTTCTACTTAACAAAGGGACTTTTCTCGCAATTCTTCGCGGCAGTTGGCTTTGCTGTAGCCTCTTACGGACGGTAGGCGCACTGATCACGTTGTCAATTTCAGCGGCGATGGCTTTTGACGACTTGAATGGATCGTTTTTCGCCAGCAATATAATCCGAACATCCGTAACCGATGTAGTTTTTCGGGGTCTAACCCGCGTTTCTGCTACGGGTGTTCCTCTTAAAGCATTAGCTACAAAATTGACCGATCTATTCAAGTGCTCAGCTATAACTTTAAGCGTTTTGCAACCATTTCTCAATTGTTTGATGATACGAAGTTCTTCCGGAGTGCAATGCTTATTACGTCCCATCTGTGATAACAAAACTGATAGAATTTTAATAATTGTAATCGAAATTTTTAAAAATGCCCAAAATGTCACCTTTTATTAAATTTAAATCAGAGAAAAATCCTGGCAAACAGTAATTACCTGTTTTTTTTTAAATCTCAAAAAAATTATTATGAATTGAAAAATGTATCTTTTTTTTTTTTGCAATGTAGACTTTATCTTAACTAAGCTTAAGATAAGTTTGCAAAAATCCATGGCTTTTTTTATTCATAGCCCAAGTTACAGCGTTTTTTAAGATTTACCTATTATTTTGATCAGGACTGTATGTGCACTGAACAGCTTATAAACTCAACACGATTTTTTTCAATTTATCAAAGAGATAATACCCTTTTTGCCGACAAAAAAAAAAAAAAAAAAAAAGAAAAGAACGAAATACGAAGACATACATCCACTATTCAACAATGTAGCTTATCGTTCACCTCTCGAGTTACCCTTTGTCGAAAGAACGCATTTCCTTTCAAGAAGTTTATCTCTGGGTCTCACCTGTTTACCTGGTTATTCAGTAAAGCATAAGAGCACTTAAATCCGTTAGTCACTTGTTAAATGAAAAAAAAAAATCGTATCCATGGATGCATGTACATACATATGTACAATGTCCTTTGATGTCTATCCCTCTGTCATATGCATAACAATCTCACGGTCAAAAAGATACCATACACTAGTAAATCCCAACTCAAAGGCAAAATGATACAGAATTTCACATGAAAAACCAAAGCCAACTACACAATCAACAATAACCACTATAATCAAGCCACATTGCTTTGATGGCAAACGTTTTCTCATTAACTTTAGCAATCCAATTTATGTACATACATATGTATCATATGAGTAGAATATGTGGTCGTCGGCGTATCATCCCGACGTCACAGCAACAACAGGCAAAACTAAAATTTTCAATTAAACACATCACGATGGTTTTTCGTGTACATTTAGTATGTCGTTTTACCTTCGTCTGTGATATTTGCATATTGCAAGTAATGTTCCATGGTAATTAGGAAGCAGCGGGACATCAAAAAGCACACAGCAACGTTCGCGTCGCCACTAACCGACTATACTAAATTGTAATATAATTCAAATTCAATCTTTTGTTTTTAACACTGTCGGATGCGGGTGGGTTTTTAGGTACTATGTGGATGTGTATTTTGTCGAATTCCGAAACGACGAAAATCGGTTTAACTCTTACAAAAGCTTTCTACATCTAGTATACCAGTAGTTGTCTACTATTCGCTCGTTATCGTTCGTCCGTATATATTTCGCTACTACTGTGTTACACCACTAAACACTGTGTGCCACTTAGATATATTTCGTCAAACAACAACTGTGAACCAACAGGAATGAAAAGATGTCTAATACTGTGCTGCTCTCTATTTGTCTACGGTGACATCCTCAAATTCAGGGAACCATCATCATCGTTATTATTATTATCAACATCATCATCATCAGAAACCGTATCACATTTTGTGTACACAGATACATTATACATGTACAGCGAGACAGAGAGAAGAGGATTTATCATAGGCATTCCTGTGCTCATGATTTCTATGTGTATATGTATGTGTGTGTTAATATTTAAAACTTTTCCTTTCATCCTTGCCACCCGGACCCAATCTTAACCCTCAGCACACCCATCCATCTATTTGCCCGTCATCATCATCCACCTAACAACCAGAAACCTTACATCCTATCCTGTCCTGATACACCCATCCAGCATCCAACCTCGTCTCACTCTTTCTACGCTCTCTTCATTCAATTCATTGACTGTTATTTCTCTCTATCTCTCTTTCGCTCGTTTTCTCTCACATTCATTTCTCTAATACCCGTACGACATTCAGTTGATATTGTTCTCCTGCTTGCACGCGTGGTGTTCGCTCACAAAAGAAACCTCTTAAAAGCCACTTTCCGAAAGATCAAAGCAGATCAAAGGAAGCTCCCATTCATGTCTGACTGGCATGAGGTGGAACCGGGCCAGGCCAACAATGGTAGTGTTGTGAGGGCGGCGGCTGTCCTGGTGGTAGAAACAAAATAATTAAATTAAAAACATCAATGGACCATTTTCCATCAAAGAAAACGGTGAGATATTCTTCTTCTCTTCATTTTCCCATACTTTTCCCTACCCTTCGAGGCTCGTACGTTCGTTTGCTTTATTGTCTCTTACTCCTGTGTTTCTTCGCCTTCCATCATGGTCTGTAGGACCCAACCTACACTCATACATTTCAAGTCCGTGTGTCGTTTGATTAGTTATTGTATAATTTATAATTACACACATATTCTAGTCACATGTACTCTGAGTTATCAAGTTAACATCCAAAAACTACCCGTACATACATCGAAAATATTGAGTGAACACTCGTACACGTCGAATTGGCCGAAATTTACATGGTAACTCTTTTTTTTTTTTATTGTCCTTAAAAATCGGGATGAAGTGAATTCAGTTTTCCTTTGATGAGTTCTGGCGTTTGGCTTCTTTTCCTCTTTCATTTAATATTCGATAAAAGTACTGCCACTGTCAGATCATTTTCAAAAACGACGAATTTCGGAATGAAAGCATGTAGTCATTGCGAACAATAATCAAGAATTCAAGACTTTATTACGACGAAAGAGAGGAGATACATATGTATGTATGTAGTTCTAGTTTTTGCTATTTACATCAAGTCTTTCATGTCCTTTGTGTAGCTATTCAATGTAGATATCTGGGTCATGAAGCGAGATAATATTTGATAGCTTCTCTATTCTCGGTCGAACGTAATTGGCAGGCTTAGCATTGATTTCAGAACGTTCACGAATTTACTTTCTGCTTGTAAAGACAGACTATTTGTTTCAATAACAAAAATACAAACGGGCAAGTTTTGTATAACGTAGGAGGATAACTCGGGACATTGAAATACAGCTATGATAAAAAAATAGAGACACATGCCGCCTTTCGACTCCAACGTCCATAGCTCCATTTATTTTTCCAACTGTTTAGTTTTATTACAGTTAATAGGATGTTCAATATACATTATGGGAAGAGCAAAGCACATCACTGAAGCAGGAATGGCAACCATAAGGCCATCAGAGCTATAGCGGATAAAGTTGGATGCTCTACAAAGATGGTCTTTAGTGCCTTAAATAAGAAAAATGGGTCAGAGGACAAAGGACGCAAACCAAAATTGACGAAAAAGGACAAAGCTAGGCGAACCCTTTTCTGTCCTCTAGGGAGCTTCAAAATTATCTCGGGCTTGAAGTTAGCCCCATTACAATCCGCTGTGTTCTCCGGAATGCAAAATTTCAAACGAGATGGCCAAGAAAGGTACCTCCCTTAAAGAAAACACATTTGGCAAAACGAGTCTTATTTGCCAAAAGGTACCAGATGCGTCGCGACCCATTAAAGGTAAAAGAACAATGGCGAAACATACTATAGTGGACAAATAAAAGTTACCACCAGAAAATTTCAACTAAACTTCGCTGAAACTCTCTGGATTCCAATAGTTATTAAATTAAGAAAGTGGTACTGGTAGTAAATATTTTCAGACATTGTCAACAAATAATCTAAGACTAAAATGTTCAAGTTGAGAAAGCCTTTTCGTTTATTTTTTGTTCTTAAGACAGTTATGGGATGAAAACCTAGCTTAACAGATTTTCATGTTAAGCAGATGTAATAAAGATGAAATAAAAATAATAATAATTGAATTTGTTGGACTATTTTACATTTCACCCTATTTCATTACTTCTTTAATTGGAGTATAATAAAGAAGATTAATGCTTCGTATGACCACCGCGGGCCTTGATAATGGCTTGAACTCTGTGAGGCATAGAAGTTACTAATTTTTGGCAGTATTCTACTGGTGATGCCATTTTTCCAAGCTTCCTCCTGGATTGCTGTTTTAAATTCTTCTTTATTCTTCTTATTAACAGGCGCTACAGTTCGGGGTGAACCTGGGCCTCAACCAACATGCCCCTCCATCTAGCACGATCTTTTGCTAGCCTTTTCCAATGCCGCACACCCAGTTGGCTGAGGTCCCCTTCCACCTTTATGCGCCATCTTAAGTGCGGCCGTCCTCTGCTTCTTCGTCCCTCGGGGTTGGATTCAAAGACACTCCGGGCTGGAGCTGTGGTGTCCATTCGCTCTACATGGCCCAGCCATCTTAGGCGTTGAATCCGTAGACGCCTGACTAGGCTGTACAGCCCGTAAGGTTCGTGGTTGAATCTTCTCCTCCATCCCCCGTCTGCGTTTATAGGCTCAAAAATCACGCGCAAAATCTTTCTCTCGAACCGACCAAGGGCCTCCTCATCCGCTTTTGATAGTGTCCATGCTTCTGCGCCGTACAACAGGACCGGGATGATAAGGGTCTTGTATAGAGTCAACTTTGTCGTTCGGGAGAGGGCTCTATTACTCAGTTGCCTCCTGAGCCCAAAGAAACAGCGATTGGTAAGAGTGATTCTGCGTTTGATTTCGGAACTGATGTCGTTGTTCCAAGTCACTGCGGAGCCAAGGTAGACGAAGTCCTTAACTACCTCGAACTTATATCTGCCAATACAAACGTTCTGGCTAAGACGTCGGTGGTGAGCGTCCTTTTTTGATGACAGCATATATTTAGTATTGCCCTCGTTTACCGTCAAACCAATTTTCGCCGCCTCCATCTCAATATTCGCAAACGCCTCATTGACATCTCGCTGTGATCTACCTATTAAAAGGACGAGCGGTTTCTGGCGATAGTAGCTTTCCGACGTCATAACTTTGTATTCTTACTCTACTCCGTTGCGTTCGTGATATCCGTAAGCGCATCTTGGCTACTACGAGATAGTGGTCCGAGTCGATGTTAGCCCCTCGGAAACATCAAGAATAGTGGAGGAGTGTCTGACGTCGATCGCAATGTGATCAATCTGGTTGGTAGTCGATTGATCAAAAGACCGCCAGGTGCCTTTGTGTATATCGAGGTGCAGGAAGCGCGTACTAGCTAGAAGGAGATGTCGCCCCGAAGCAAGACCAGCCTGTGTCCGTTTTCATCTTTGGCGGAATCATCCTTGTCTTCCGTGGGGGCGTGGACGCAGAGGACTTTTTGCCTTAGTCCACCTCGAACAACAAATCGGCATCCAAACAATCGTTGCCCTCTCTCTCTATAGCAGTCGCCGTAGTAAATATTTATACCCGGTCCATTCCATCGCATTTCCTGGATGGCGGTGATGTCCGCTTTATACCGGTCTAGGGCGTCCGCAAGTTGTTCGGCTGCACGTGGCCTGTTTAGGGACCTAACATTCCACGTTCAATGCCAAAGATCATTGTCCTTATTTCGTTTTTTGCAAGGATCGTCAACATAAATCCGGTCCGTTATATCCGAGGCTTGTGGTTGTTTCGGAGTCTGTGGTTTTTTTACGGTTACGGCTTACTAGGCCGTAGCCCAACCGACTAATCCTGTTTTTTGGCGCAGGAGGCTCGCCATTCGCCCTTCCCCGTCTGCAATTTCCATAGGAAATCTCCAGATGGCACCACGAGGAAGTGGGGATAGGACTTACTAACAGTGCCGCAAGATGTTCGACTGCGGTGGCTCTTCTCGCTTTTTAGCAGGCCAGCATCCGTCGGATAGATGCTACTCCTACGAGGCCTTTGTTAGTCCTTTGCCATCTTCTTTATCCTTTGGATTTCTCGCAGCTATTTTGGCCTTTAAAAGAGCCCAACAATTCTCAATGGGATTTAAATCGGGGCTGTTGCCAGGCCAGTCCAATGTTTTTAACCCAATACTTGAGACAAATTTCTTTACCTATCAAACACATTATTCCAAATTATGGCTTAAATCATACCATTTGTTTGTAAGATTATAAAAAAATGCAACTTACTTTTCTTGCCCGATGGCATGGAGAAGAGTCATGATCGGAAAAAGGGTTTCTATTGAAGGCATTAAATGATCCCAATGTAACTGTCTCCATTTATTGAACCGGTGCAGAACACTAGTTCCCCTTGCCCAACAAATTAAATGTAGCCCCAAAGCATAAAACTAAAAGGGAAATTAGTTTCTGGTTAAAACACATTCCTTGTTTAAATCTTCTCCGGTTCTCCGTCGGATGTGCTGGATACCATCTGATGAATTAAGGTTGCATTTGGTTTCGTCGGTGAAGATTACAGCTTTCCAATCATTTTGAGTATAATTCTGATGAGCTTTGGCAAAGTTCAACCTTGCAATTCTCATTCTTGGAGTCAAAGATGTTTTTTTTTTTCTTGGTATTCTGGCTAATATAATCTGAAGGATTTTAGCCTTCTGCTAACTGTTCTGTTGCTAATTTTTTTAGATGTTTGTTCCCAAAAGTCTAAATTTACTTGTCTTGCAGTCGTTTTGCGATTACCACATGAAATCCTTTTTAAAATTCGATCCTCCCTGCAAGTTGTCTTCTTGTTTCCTTTACCGGTACCAGTTTTGCGTTTTGTGGTACCAAGCAACTTTTTTTTTTTTTTAACAATTTTATTACCGTCACATGGCTGAATCCAATTTTTTTTACCAATAGCTCGTGCTGACAAACCTTTCTTACGTAAAAACTTTACCGTCGTTAACTCCCTGGTAAGCTGTTTACCCATTTTAGCTACTCTGAAGCAGAAACGAAACTGAGCTTCGCCTCATGCAAATGACATCCAAAATATAACGAAAGTAACAGTATTTTACCGTTCTAATTTTTTTAAAGAGAAATAAAAAAGAAATCGTAGTTCACTTCATGAACAAATTAGAGCTGCAATTTTAGTTTTTTATGAAATAGTGTAGTGGTAACTTTTATTCGTCCACAACAGTACTCTGGAGCGATGAAACGAAGATATGCATTTTCGGAACAGATGGGAGGAACTATGTACGTCGTCCAGTAGGTCAAGCCTACAACCCCAAATACTCAAAGCTCTCTGTAAAACGGGGCGGTGGAAGTTTAATGTTGTGGTGTTGCTTTTCTTGGGGGGTATGTGTCCGGTTCACCGAATTGATGGCATATCGACGAAGGAGAAATATGTGGAAATAGTAGAGGATGTAATGTTGCCATGAGCCGAGGAAAACATGCCAAAAGCACAGCCTCCACGATACAACAACAGATAACGGCTTCCGACTCACGGACTTTGCGACAACTCGTAATGCGGAAAAAAGATTCCCTCGTAAGCGAATCCACACAGCCAACTGGCGATCTCCGGACTGTCGAACCGCCAACCAAATCGACCATGTGCTCATTGACGCAAGGCACTCGTCAAACATCCGGGATATATATAGGGCTAGTGCTATCAATAGCAATGCGGCACTGCGACCTTTGCAGATCTATTGTGCCTGCAAAAAAACATCCGGGATGTGCGAACATTCAGTGGGCCAAATGTCGACTCTGACCACTTCCTCGAAGCTGCAAGATTCAGAGCTCGACTGTCCAATGTCAGAAAGCTGCACCAGCCCATCAGGAGGAGGTTCGATATTGGGCGCCTGAGCACACCGGAAGTTGCCAGAATCTACAGGGAGCAGCTGAGCGAAAGACTCTACGGTATGCCTCCGTCGAATACAAATGCCAATAATATGTGGCTGCATTGCCGCTCAGCCATTCAGAAAGTTGCCGAAACCACCTTAAGGTACCTACCATCCCCGACAAGAAACCCGTGATATGATGGCGAGTGTGAGCAGAAAAAGGCAGCAACCGACGAGGCGTACCAAAAGGCGCTGCAGAGGAAAACCAGGGCAGCGCAAGAAGAGTACCGAGCCAGAAGAAGGGAGGAGAAAAAACTACTGCGACAAAAGAAAAGAATCTACGCAGCCTCCCAGCTCAAGGATATCGAGGAGTCTAGGGATAAACATAAAACACGAGCCTTTTACAAGAAAGCCAAAGGCCTTGCAGGAGGCTTCAAAAAGGGCACCCAGGCTCTTCGAAACCCAGGCGAGGGCAATCTTGTCACCGACTCACAGGGAATAGTGGATGTATTTAAGCAGCATTTCCATGAGCTGCTTAACGACCATGACCAAGAGAGAGTGGTAGGGACCGAGGAAACCCCAACTCCAGCCGCTGAAGTAGTCCTCCCACCCAGTATCGAAGAAGTCGGCACAGCTATTCAGAAGCTGAAGAACAACAAGGCCGCAGGCTCAGATGGCTTGCCATCAGAGCTCTTCAAGGCTGGCGGCGATGTTCTGGTAGGGAGCATGCACCAGATCATCTGCAGAATTTGGCTAGATGAAAGCATGCCCGACGACTGGAATACCAGCTCTATATGCCCCATCCACAAAAAAGGCGATCCTACCTCTTGCAAGAACTATAGAGGTATATCCCTGCTCAATGTCGCATACAATATCCTGTCCAGCGTATTGTGTGAACGTCTAAAACCATTTTGCACCGCACTAATCGGCAGCTACCAGTGCGGCTTCCGGCCCCCAAATCAACTATAGACCAAATTTTCACACTTCGACAAATCCTGGAAAAGACCAACGAGTTTCGAATCGATACACACCATCTTTTCATCGATTTCAAAGCCGCATACGACAGCATTCATGGTGAAGGACTGTTTGGTGCGATGGCCGAATTCGGGATCCCGGTAAAACTGATCCAGTTGTGTCGCGCCACGCTAAAAAACGCGCGATGCACCGTGCAAATCGGTTCTAGGACCTCGGAACCATTCGAAACATGCACCGAATTTCGGCAAGGAGATGCGCTGTCATGTGACTTCTTCAACCTGGTGCTGGAGCAGATAGTGCGACGGGCGGGCGTCAACAGGAAAGGCACTATCTTTTACAGGATACGCGGATGATATCGATATCATCGCATGTTCTCGCCGTGGCATTGTGGAAGCATTCACGGTGATTGAAGAACAGGCGAAACGAGTTGATCTTAGGGTCAATGAGGACAAGACGAAGTACATGCTGTCAAGCAAAAACCAATCAGTCGCTCACCACCTGGGACAATTGTCCCAACTACAACAATATAACGATTGAGAGCTACAATTTCGATGTAATTAAGGAGTTTGTCTACCTCGGGGCAAACGTAAATTCCACAAATGACACCACAGTGGAGATCCGGCATAGAATCGCCCTTGGCAACCGCTGCTACTTCGGCTTGTCCAAACAACTGGGGTCAAAACTCCTCACTCGAAAGACCAAAGTCATGCTTTACAAAACGCACATACTGCCAGTCTTGCTGTATGGAACCGAAAGCTGGACGATAAGCTGGACAGCGGAGCTGATTTTGGGTTCTTTCGAGAGAAAAATTCTACGCCGGATATTTGGTCCTGTCTGTGAGGTAGGTGAATGGAGAACAAGACAGAACCGCGAACTCTACGAGCTGTACAAAGATGTGGATTTAGTCCGGAAGCCAAAGATCCGTCGACTACACTGGCTCGGCCACGTCGAGCACATGGACATCAACGCTCTAGCTAAGAGGGTCTTCGACTCCGAGCCTCTTGGTTCGAGAAGAAGAGGAAGACCGAACCTCCGGTATGAAGACCAAGTAATCGCGGATGTGAGACATCTTGGCCTTGATAACTGGAAGCAGCGTGCCCGGGACCGTCAAGGATGGAAGGCAGCTATAGCTCAGGCTCAGATCCTCCATGGATCGCTGGCCTGATAAGTAAGTAAGTAAAAGTTATTTTAATCTTTGGTGGGAAATATTTGGTGAAAAATCCTTTTTGCTGTATAACGTATTAAAACGTTTCGGTGTGGTTTGTCCAAGTTTTTTAGTGTCATTAGGGCTAATAGTATTCCACTCTTCCAACAAAAACCTTTTCACTGCACAACGTTGCTCCCACGATTCGAAGCACCATCTATCCTCCAAAGGGTAGAACCATGGAAAAAGCGTGCTCGCAACCTCATCAGGACGCCAACATAGAACTGTTCAGTCACTGTCTGGTCGGTACGATGGAAGATGCCGCACTATGAGAGGTAACGGAAGCTCTTTCACATGGATCGTATTCTACTGATGCATGACTCTTCTTGAACCGCTTTTTCGACATACATTTGTCTCCATACACCTCCTGCAATTTTTCACCAGATTTTACTAACACACAACACGCTGCTTGCAATGTGAGTCTCATTTATACAGCGCCACGTGCTGTCGATTTCGGCCTTGAATGAAAACTGAAAGAGTGGCACTTTCTAGACAGATATTCAAATATTGACGAACAATGCAGTGTTGCCAGTTCCCGAGTTATGACTAAATTGCCTTATCTCATAGGACAAAGTTTTTCATCCGTTTACCCGGTTCATCCCATGGCACTTGCTGAAGTGCGTTAATGTCTGCTTTATAGCAGTTTAGGGTTTAGGTCGATTGTGGTCCTGTTTTCAGGACCAGGAAATTGTCCATTCGTCGTTAACAGATTGTAACCTCCAGAGAAGATATCCAAACTTGACTCATTAATAGTACCGCAAAGTGACTTTTGGCTTGCCAAAAGTTTATGTGAATTGAGGAAACTGCCTTCGAGGCTATTCAGAACGGCGATTTGGGGTGTCACTTAATTTACGACATAGCACCCACAGGCTTTTTGAATTCTGTGTAGGAGCGTTGTGTCGAGGATAAATACCTTTTTTCATTTCTTTTGTGAAATTTTGAATAATAACGCTCGTGATACGATTGGAATTATTCCTTGACGAGGAGACTGCTATGGTTTTGTTGTTACTATTACTGAATGGCATGAAATCGTACTTTTTGTTGACAATACGTTTTCAATAAACATAATATTGTGGACAGCCTTCTGAGCATATGACGTAAGAGCCCCTTTGTGCAGGGGAGATTACAATCTATGAACAATACGTTCAAGTAAAAAAATGGGGCCACATTCTGAAATTCGATTCCCTGTGCTATACACTTCAGATTTAACTCAATTTGGATTCCTTCTATTCTCTCTGCAAATGTCTCATAGGCTGTTTGGGAAATATCTACCATAAAATTGTCTATCCGTGTCCTTAGTAGGACTTCGAACGCGTAATAAGATGTGGTCGATATATGTATCTACTACATTAGTATTAATCAGAGAAAAAAATCGGGTTGATAGAATCCGTTTGGGTACGAGTTTGAGGGAGAACCTAACCCTAATTTTGCTTGTTTTCTCACCCTATTTGCAATGTGATATCCGTATATGGTCAATTTCGTCTATCTCAAACTGTTCTTTCCCCTAATTCGGATGTAACCAATTACGAGTATTGCAAGAATGCTACGTGATGGCTTTGATGTCGTTTATGTTACATTTTGAAACAGTTAAAAGCAAATATTTGTTTTTAATCTTCGCTATCGAGCTTAAGAATATAATCGTTTGTAGCCCTTCGTTATGAATCGGCGTTAGAAAGGATTATCACGGGAAATGCTGAATCCCATCTAAATTAGCGGACAAAGTGCATTCTATATTCAGCGCCTTCCTCTGGAAAATTGTTTGACTAAGAATTTGATTTTTTTCATTTTTTTTTTCTACTCATTCATTCTTCAGCTATTCATGGTAATCAATTGCTTATTAGACCTTTGCTAGGGATTTAATTGAAAATGTATGTCATGACCACCTCTCACACGGCATTAGTTATGAACACCCGATCCCTTTGATATAGTTTTTCTTTTAACTCAATGTTAAATGTTTAGTTTTCACAAAGCACTACTATGTACATTGCATCAAGGCGTGACGCAGAGCATGTATAACAAACGAGCTTTGTTGGAGATAGGCTAGAATCTGACATGTTCTCTTCACATTGTCATCTATTCAGAAACATATTCAGGAGGTACATACATTCATAATTGCGCTACATTGTTCTGAACCACTTGTCAACCTACCCCTACCCTCAATACAACAACGTTTTACAATGGTGCATTCTCGTTTCACAAATCACAAATGCAACTTACCTGTACGATTTCGTTTCGTGTGTAGTATGAATAATCTAGAAGAAAAAAAAAAAAAAAAAACACTGTCCGGAAGCAAATCCCAAGCATGTGTGTTCGAGAAGATGGAAAGGAAACTTTTGAGCGTAAATAATGTCATGCAATATATTATACAAAAAAGAACTAATCCAGTTCATCTAATAACTCTTTGATCATGGATCCTTTGAAGAACGTATACGGATGTAAGCGGTCTCGCACACAAGGGAGGATGTGTTTGCCTTTGATACTGCTTTTTCCGTTTTTTTTTTTTGTTTTTCAATGTTCAAATCTCTCATTTCTATGAATCAACCCCCGGGAAATGATAATGAATAAAAAGAGTGCAGCAAAGCGTGTCATGATGCTGAAGGAAAATGGAAAATAAAATCACAATACCGCTGAATATCGGTGTCCTTTGTCAATAATGTCCTTTTTAACTTAATACTTTACAATACGATTGTGTTAAGGTATTAGCTTAGCTTTTCACTGCTTTCCGATAGATTGTTGCAGATATCAAATTGTTTTTCTTTTTTTTTTTTGCTTCATTAGACAGTTGTCGAGAGTTGACTGTTAAGTGCATGTGATTGAGATTAGAGAAATGAGATCCTGACATTTGCTTTGATGTAACTATTAAGACTATTTGCTTTGAACGTGCGCTTCTCAGGGCGTGCCTCTGGATGTCATAATTAAATTAGAAAGCTTTAGGCTAGATTGTATCACGCATTTATCATTTCTACGGATTACTTCTAATCTGGCTAGCAGCATGTTCTTTACAGCTTGATTTTATCATGTTGGCATTTAAGGTGTAAGATCTGAGGATGAACCCGATTTGGTTCAATAAAAGACTTACCAACCTTAAAAATCAAAATAACAAAGCTTACAAACGGTATAAAGGTAATGCGAATAACTCTCGACTTTATCTATACTTCTACATATATGTACTAATCTATTTTTAACTTCCCAGTGGGAAGTTATTGTAATTGGGCCGATTTTGCGAATTCCAAATTTTGACATATCTCCACGTTTCAAGGTCACCAGAATCCAAATTCAAGGTTTTTATAGAGATGTATGTGTGTGTGTATGTACATATGTGCGCATGTGCGTTTCGGAATTTCTCGCTCGATTATCTTGAGAACCAAAAATGGTATTGACATAGGATTGGGTTCATTCCACGCGTAATTACGCAACTTAGTACTGAATAATCGGTGTAGCTGTTTTTGTTAGAAATTAAATAACTAAAAAATAGGTAAAAAAATGAACAACACGCGGTGTTCCCAAGTGGTCCCCCATCTAAGTACTGACCGCACCCGATGCTGGTTGATTGCGGTGATCGGACGAGAGCCGATACATTACCCATTATTCGTCTAAGAAAAACAAACAGCTATTATAATCGATCCATTTGTTCAGGGGTTACGATGCCACAGACAGACACAAAGACACCTCAAACTTATAATACCCCTCTTTTTGCGTCGGCGGTAAAAAATGAAAAAAAAAAAAAACAAAAAAAATGAAAAGGGTGTACCCATTTTTCCCACTGGGAAGTTAGTCGTGTGGGCCTTACGGGTCGCACCTAGACCACATTTTTTTTATGGCTGTGTCGGGATTCGATTCCGTGTCATCGGCGTCAGAGGCCAACACACTACCCACTGCGCCACGGTGCTCTCCGGTTACACATACATATGTATAAATGTTCATTTGGAAAATGGTCAACAGGTTTACTTTAATTCCAATGATGTTTAAGCAGTTTTAGAAAGTCTAAAAAATATAACGTTGTGTGCTTTTCAGGGTTCCGTACCCAAAGGGTAAAACGGGACCCTATTACTAAGTCTTCGCTGTCCGTCCGTCCGTCTGTCACCATGCTGTATCTCATGAACCGTGATAGACAGTTGAAATTTTCACAGATGATGTATTTCTGTTGCTGCTAATAACAGAATAAAATTAATATTTAAGGGGGGGCTCCCATACAACAAACATGATTTTATCCAAAAAAATCCCCTAAGGTTAGTCGACAATATCCCACAACCAGTAGCAAACTTCCCAGCTTTGATCTCTTTTTTCTCTTTGATGTATTAATCCTAGCTGCAACTCTTTTTTCTATAATTACGAACAACCAATAATAAATACCCTTTAAGCTTTGATTATCCCTATTGTCACTCTGCTAAGTTAATCCTTGCTGCAAACCCTTACGTACAATTGCTATTCCCCTCCTTTTCTATCCTGATAGGTTAAGATATCAAATGTTGCAACAATTTCAATAATTGTGAAATTAACCTTCGATCATATCCCACAACAATAAAACACTTCCAAGCATTGATTCCTATTGTGTCCATGATATATTAATCCTAGCTGCAAACCTTTTTCCCATTATTGTTATTCACTTTTTCAGCTACTTGCTGTCAATTAAGATAATTGATTTGAATTCAATGGACACTTTGATGATCAACTATCTCATCATGGAGATTTTTGATCAATTCGACTGCTTACTGCCTTGTCGCTATATTCAGTTGCTACAAACTAGTATAAGACAATCGATCTGAAATTATATCTTCAAATATCCTCGTTAGAGGATTGCCCTAACTTCCAAAAATACAGAGATAAGATTTTTCAGTGGTGTAAATATAATCATTTCGAGTTAAATATCTCTGAGTGTAATATTTTTAGAGCTTTTCGGTCAACACCTAAGATCTTGTTTAGTTACAGTCTTGGCAAAGAAAGTCTATCAACTGTTAGAGTAAAGGACCTTTGCGTTATTTTTGTTACTAGGTTATCTTTTTCAGCACATATTAATTAATGAAAGCACCGTGGCGCAGTGGGTAGTGTGTTGGCCTTGGACGCCGATGACACGGGACTGAATCCCGACACAGCCCTGTCATCGAACGTGTTTTCACGGTGTTTCTCCTCAGCGGGGTTCTGACAAAACCCCCTGTAGTTAAAATGTCATGAAAAGCTTCTCGAAATTCACCGTTCGGAACCGGCAATAAACTGTAGGTCCCTTTCTAACGCGTAACACGGTAGTATTCAGTAATAGTTATACTGTCAAAACGATTTATACGTCTTCGATTGTACCTATACTGGAATACTGTTGCGTTATTTGGTCTCCTTTTTAAGTAAACTTTTCTGAAAGGATTGAAAATATTCTCAAAAGATTTACACGTTTTGGTTTGAGAAATTTGGGGCGGTCTGCAGATTTCTCTTTATATATGAAGTCTAGGTGTTCATTAATAGATTTAAAATCTTTGAAAAGTCGTAGAGCAACACTTGGAGTAAAGGACATTACTGATGGTAGAATTAATTCTTCAGAAATCCGGGCTCTCTATGTTCCTAAGAGAAATCCAAGAAACAGGGATGACCTCTTTTTGATTTCTAGTCATAGGACGAATTATGGGCAAAATGAACCCGTAACACGTTCTTTATCACTTTTTAATTCAATTTGCAAAGGAATCAACTTTCAAATTAACAGATCTAAATTTAAGAGTATTGTATTGCATTTTTTTAATTAATTGTAGCCAAAAGATGAATATCTTTGATGAATAAATAAATAAATATTAGAATACTGACAATTTCTGGAAATATGTCAATATGAGATGTAAGTCCAAGGAAATTCCAACTTGTATGAAATATCTAGGCAAAACTTCTAGTGATCTGTCTTACTTACTTTACTTTGGTGGCGCTACAGCCCGTGGTGGACCTGGGCCTCAACCAACAAGTGTCTCCAGCTGCCACAGTCTTTGGCCAACTGTTTGCAGCGCCGCGCGCCCAGTTTTTGAAGGTCCCTTTCCACCTGCGTGCGCTACCGTTGATGCGGCCGTCCTCTGCAGCGCTTTCCTTCCGGGGTGGATTCGAAGACTCTTCAGGTCGGGGCTGTATTTTCCATGCATTCTACATGACCTAGCCACCTAAGACGCTGTATCCGTAGACGTCGTACCATGCCGATGCGCTGTACAACCCGCAGAAGTCTTCATTAAATCTTCTCCATACTCCGTTAGAACAAACGGGACCGTAGATAAAGCGCAGAATTTTCCTTCCGAAACGACCATCCGCTTTTGTTAAGGTCCAAGCCTCTGCGCCGCAAAAGGAGGACTGGGATGATCAAGGTCTTATATAGTGTCACCTTGGTTTTCCGAGAGAGGGCTCTACTTCTCAATTGCCTCTTGAGTCCAAATATGGTCAAATGAAATTCATCCTCTGCGTATGCAATATTAAAGTGGTTGAACGAATTTCTACGGACTATAACCAACGCGGAATTTGGTCGGCTCTCGTCGAGCATCAACGACCCAAACCACTGCATTCCGTTCAGGTTGTGTGTATATTACACATCATAAGAGAATAGAAAAATAAAACTCTTACTCTTGAACCTCTGCGAATTTCAGAATTTCAAAAAAAAAAAAAAATGCCTTTGTACAGCTCGTCTCTATACACGCTGTCATACGCGGCCTTGAAATCGACAAATAGGTGGTGAGTGTCGATTTGGTATTCTTGAGTCTTCTCCAAGATCTGCCGTAGTGTACAAATTTGGTCTATTGTGAATTTACCTGGCCTGAAACCACACTGAAAAGAGCCGATCAGGTTATCCACAAACGGTTTCAGGCGTTCACACAATACGGCAGAGAAGATCTTTTATGCGATGTTAAGGAGACTTGTTCCCCTGTAGTTGCCGCAGTTATAGGAGTCTCCTTTCTTATGGACCGGGCAAACGATGCTGAGATGCCATTCGTCGGGCATGCTTTCATCCGACCATATCTTGCAAATAAGCTGATAAATGCGCCCTACGAGATAATCTCCAGCCGCTTAAAACAGCTCGGCAGACAGCCCGGGTGCACCCGCGGCTTTATTATTCTCCAGCTTGAAATTGCTGGCTTAATTTCATCTAGGTCGGTTGGACGGAATTATCTTGCATCCTCGTCCGTTGCGAATGGATCATTCTGCCTAACAATGGTAAAGAGTTCCTTCCATATTCTCAGTATCGTTGTCCGTCTTCATCCCTATAGGCTTCCGCTCTGGTTGTTCGATTTATCTTGTTGTTGAACATGCCCTGGCATGTTCGTTTCATCTTGTTGTAAAACTTCTTGGCGTCATTCCTGCGAAAACATCTTTCCATCTCCTCAATCTCACGCTTTCCGCATTCTCTTTTGTCTCTTTTGAGAAGCGTGTGCTCCTCTCTTCTCTTCTGCTCATAGATTTCGCGAGCAGCTCTCGTCCGTCGTTGCAGCGTGGCTTTATATGCGATTTGTTTTGCTGCATGGGCTTGTTCGCATTGTTCATCGAACCAGGGGTTTCCAGGTGGTGGCGGTTTGAAACCCAGCACCTCTGAGGCAGCGTGTCTGACGGCGCTCTGGCAATGCGCCCATTCCTGCTCTACAGTGTGTGCTGCTGTGGGCGGATTTTGAGAGAGCTTGGAGGAGACACGATCGGCAAAGATTCTGGCAGTCTCTTGCGATTGTAGCTTTTCGACGTCAAATTTACGTAGTCCTACTCGACTCTTAAGCATTTTTGATATCCTCATTCGTACCTTGGCTACAACAAGGTAGTGGTCCGAGTCGATGCTGGCTCCTCGGAAGGTTCGTACGTCGAGAATACAGGAGGAGTGTCTGGCGTCGATCGCAATGTGATCAATCTGGTTGGTGGTCGATTGATCAAAAGACCGCCAGTCACCCGTGTGGATGTTGAAATGGGGGAATCGCGTGCTTGCTACAAGGAGGTTATGCCCTGTTAAGAAATCGATTAGCCTATATCCGTTGTCGGACGTGGTGTTATGGAGGCTAGGCTTTCCTATGATCGATCTAAATATGTCTTCTTTGACCAGCCTTGCGTTGAAATCTCCTAGTACGATTTTTGTGTCATAACTGGGGCATTAAGCTTATGTTCGGTACAGGATCTATCTACGATCTGTAAAATGTTTGCCGATTATTTAAAAATTGTCTATTCACAAAATAGCACCTCCAAAGAAATACCGCGAACTTCAGAACTATCTCACCTCGGATCGGTTCATGTATCTACCTCAAATGTTTTCACTGCCCAGATCGCGCTGTAAATCAATTGGTCCTGAAGAATTTTCACCATTCCTACTAAAAAATTGCGCTGCTGTATTAGCAATGCCACTAAGTTCTATTTTTAATTTATCTCTTAGCAGTGGAGACTTCCTAAATGTATGGAAAATGTCGTTCTTATCCCCAATCTTTAAATTTGGTAACAAACAGGATATCCAAAAATATTTGAAAAAATTGTGTACGAAAAAACTACAATTTCCCGTCTGTGCCTATAAATGTACATATGTATCATCCTATCTATATTCTTGCTGATCCCAATTTCGACGAATTTAATACTATGACTATGGCACTATGGCTGAATTTTTAAACCAGTATCCTCAGATATCTCCACGCTACGATACACAAGGTTTCATGTGATTTTTAGTGACCCCAATATACGAGAGATTTCGCCCGTTTCGTAGTAGACTTTTAGAAGGCCAATTGTATGTATGTTGGCGTTACATTCCATGAAGGACCAAATCCGAGCTTCTCTCAATCACCCATGTTGTGTGAGATTTTATTTTCCCATAGGTGAAAGGGACCTACAGTTTATTGCCGCTTGCGCATTCTGTAAATACAAATGGCTTAAGTTTAAAAACTAGCAAACTGTAAAACCTTATACAATAAATTCTACTAGCAAATAGTAGACAAAGGGTATCACAAGCCAAAAAGCCTTACAAGGGATGTAATGTCGATCTACAGGGCACCATAGGCTCGGCCGTAGGAGTCAAGAAACAAGAGGAAGGAAGATGAAAATTGCAATCGTTTCTGGTCCCTTATAAACCCTTTGGTTTTCCTCAGTGTAGATGGTCTTTGTAAGTCGAAAAACGTACCTCTTACCTACTTACTTATCAGGCCAGCGATCCATGGAGGATCTGAGCTTGACCAGCAGCTTGACCACGCTGCTTCCAGTTTTCAAGACCAAGTTGTCTTGTATCCACGGTGACTTGATCTTTATAATGGAGGTTCAGTCTTCCTCTCCTTCTTGAACCAGAGGCTCAGATTCGAAGACTCTCTTAGCCGGACCGTTGATGTTCATGCGACCGAGTTAGAGTAGTCGAAGGATCGTTGCCTTCCGGACTATATCTACATCTTTGTACAGCTCGTAGAGTTCGTAGTTATGTCATCTTCTCCATTCGCTTTTCAGACAGGACCAAATATATATCTTTTTCGCCGTCCTGCTTATCGTTCCGTACTGGCGCCTTAAGCGTTTTGTAGAGCCGACTTTGATTCTTCGAGTTAGGAGTTTTGACGCAAGTTGTTTGGACAAACCGAAGTAGCAGAATTGCCAAAAGGCGATTATATGTCATATATACACTGTTTGTGGCCCGAGGTGTATAAACTTCTCAACTACCTCGAAATTATTGCTGTCAATCGTTATGTTTTGTCCCGGGTGGTGACCGACGAATCGGTTTTTTGCTTCACAGTATGTATTTTGTCTTATCCTCATTAACTTTAAGACCAACTCGTTTCAGTTTTCTTCAGTCCCTACCACTCTCTCTTGGTCATGCTCATTAAGCAGCTGCTGGAAATGCTGCTTAAACACATCCACTATTCCCTGCGGGTCGGGGACAAGACTGCCTTCGCAATTTCGAAGAGCCTGGGTGCCTTTCTTAAAACCTCCTGCAAGGCTTTTAGCTTTCTCATAAAAGGCCCATATTTTATGTTTGTCCTTAGACTCCTCGATATCCTTGAGCTAGGAGGCTGCGAAGATTCTTTTCTTTAGTCGCAGCAGTTTTTTCTCCTCCCTCCTTCTGGCCCGGTACTCCTCTCGCGCTGCCCTGGTTTTTAGCTGCAGCGCCTTTTGGTACGCCTCGTACAGATGATGTATTTCTGTTGCCGCTACCACGACAAATACTAAAAACAGAACAAAATTAATATTTAAGGGGGGCTCCCATACAACAGACATGATTTTCATCCAAAAAATCCCCTTGGTCACATACTGAACTAAGGTTAGACGACAATATATTTGTTTCTTCGATGAATTAATCCTAGCTGCAAACCTTTTCCCCATATTTATTGTTATTCACCTTTTCACATCGTTGCTGTCAAGTAAGATAATTGATTTGAATTCAATGGACACATGATTAACTATATCTCATCATGAAGATTTTTGATTATCAAAGTAATATGCCGAAAACCTGCCTGCAACCAAGATCTGTCATCATACAAAAAACGTGATTTAATGTGATGACTGATGAGGTAACATACATAGTCTCTTTCATATTTATATATACAGTGGTACGGAACCCTTCGTGCGCGAGTCCGACTCGCACTTGGCCGGTTTTTCTGTTCACATTTGCCATCATACCACGGGTTTCTTGTCGGGGGTGGTAGGTAACCTAAAGTGTTCTCGGCTAATTCCTGAATGGCTGTGCGGCAATGCAGCCACATACTGTTGACATTTGTGCTCGACGTAGGCATACCGGAGAGCCATTCGCTCAGTTGCTCCTTTAAACTCTGGTAACCTCCGGTGTGCTCAGGCGTCCAATGTCGTACCTCCTCATGGTGGGCTGGTGCAGCTCTCTGGCATTGGACAGCCGAGCTCTGAATCTTGTTGCTACGAGGAAATGGTCAGAGTCTATGTTTGTCCCTCTGAATGTTCGTACATCCAGCATGTTTGGCGCGTGTCTTGCGTCAATGAGCACATGGTCGATTTGGTTGGCAGTTCGACCATCCGGAGATCGCTAGGTTGCTGCGTGGATTCGCTTGCGGGGAAATCGTGTGCTACTTATCACCGCATTACGAGCTGTCGCAAATTCCGTGCGTCGGAAGCCGTTATTTGTTGTTGTATCGTGGAGGGTGTGCTTTCCGTCCACTCCGCCAAAGGTGTTCTCCTTACCGATTTTGGCATTGAAGTCCCCGAATCCCATTTTGACATCGTACTCCGAACAAACTCCGTAGGCTGATGTTGTAAAATCTGCCTTTGATGCGGATCACAGCCAGGTGATCACTTATAGGTTTTAAGTCCATGGTCTTCGACCTTAACCGCTTTCCCATGGCAAATCCGCACCCCAACATGTGCAATCTTTTGCGACAGCTATAATATACATACATATGTCGCGATCATTTTTCCTTATCATACCGTTTCCTATCCATTGTATTTCCTGGATCGCAGTAATATCCGCCTTATTTTGAGTGAGAGTTATTTCCAGTTTATGAGCAGTTCCAGGAGTGTACAGGGTTCTGGCATTTCAGGAGCATACTCGCAAATCGTGTTCCTTTTTCGCGCCATGTCGTCTTTGAGAATCCGTCCGTTTATCCGAGGCATTTTGCTTTTCCGTAACTTCCATACGTGGGCGGGTTGTTGGCCCGCCGCACAACCGCCAGTCTGGTCGAGGTATTGTAGCGCCCTCTTTCCTAGGGCGATCGCTGCATACATTTCTTCACCTCTCAACGGTTGCTGTAGAGGCTATCTAGAGGGCGCCGCGAGGAGGCTGTTTGTCAACTTGACCCGGGCATTTCGCCAGGTTGAGAGCAGTCAACAACTTTACATACAGGGTATTTATTGTTAATTAAAAAAAACGGAAAATCAAATGAAGTTTCGAATTGCGGTTCGGTTTAACACCGAAAAAAAAAAACCCAGAAAAAGCTGAGTTGAATAAAGTTCATGGCAAATCTACTCCTGTATTTGCAACTACATATTTGCAATAGGGTAATGATTTTAAGCGTAGCCGTACACCTACATAAAATTAACGTCGTTCGGGACGTCCAGTGGAAATAGTTATTCCCGAAATGAATGACGAAATTTGCGATATGATTTTGATCAAACGACGAATCAAAATGCGCAAAATAGTTGGCAAACTACAATTTTCGGGAAAAACCATGTCGCTTTTGCTTTCAGTGGAAAATTAACACAATCGTGTGGTCGACCATGAGGCTATTTTGGTGCTGTTTTGTGGTCATTCTGTCGAGTGTCTTCTAGATGGCCTTGGGAATTAGATTGACAAATAAGAAAAAACCCTTAATCTTTTTAAACATATTAAACTTCACTCGTAGTATACTTGTTACGGATAATGAGAAGAAAAATTGTATTCACTTAAAAGCAGCGCATGACAGTAGTCCTAAACAATGAATCAACCAATAATGCAGCGAAAACATACATAGAACTTGACACACAACGCTTTCATATAATCAAAAACACAAAAGAAAAAGGTCCTGAAAGAGTTTATCAATTAAATTACAAATTGCTGGCAACAAAGTAATTCACTTAGGGTGAAATTGAGTAATCGATCATATCGGAGAGTGCTTCCTTTGGCTCTTGCAGTTCGATTTTACTTTTTGTTTTTGACTTCATCCAAATGTTGAACGCCTGACGATGGAATCATCAACGATAACAAAGTGATTTCCATTTCAAAACGATCTACAGTAACTAATTGGTAATTGCATAAAACGAGAATCAATCGCTTTTGATGATACAGAGTTAATTGAAACAAACTCGTAATGGCTACAAAGGGTTAAGCAATTAAACTCAAAGTAACTGGTTGTGGAAGAGCCTCGTTATGGTGTTTGCTCAATGTCCTGATATGCAATGGAAATTAATTTGCTTTTAACAATTCAACACTGAAGACTATGGAGTGGGAAAGGATGTTAACAAACGGGATTAGGTGTTATTGTATAGAAATGGCCGGCTTTTCTGCAGACTTTTATGTCAATAATGCTGGGCTATTAAATGGAGTGCCCTTAACAAAGTTACATGACTCGTCTGACTCGTCATTCGCGCGCTACTGTAGTACGAGTCCAATTATGCCGAGGCCTACTTTCTCTATACTATCACAAAGCTCTTGGTTTCTAGGACTGAATGTAGACGACAGCATATTATGTAGCTGCTCAACACAGTTCATTGCCCATTCAACTTCCTAATTGTTTGTTGTTAGAAGAAACTCATTGTGAAATTCATACGAAATGAAACTGAAATATACACTTCCTGAGCAAACAACAATCGTCTAATAAACAAATTGTCACAATTTCCACCTTCGATGACTAATCCGGGGAGCCTCGCTCAAGCATCTTGAGCCAGACAATCCAATAATCTTCGTCACAGCACCTCACACCAATGCAGCCAATCTGCCATCACCCTTACATACTAGACAGTACATACCTTTCTTCTTCTTGCTGGGTCCCTTTGTATTCACCAAGGTGGTGACCTGTAACACAAGCGGTTCAAGGGTCTTCTCCACCGACATTGTACGAATTTCCAGATTCTTTGGATCCCATTTCATGGCTATTTGTCCGAAATCTGTTAGTGTTCCCATTATTGCACTTTTTCAATGTATTCTCCAATCTCTTTTTGATTTTTCTTTTTTTTTTCCTTCTCTACTCTCTACTTCACTGGATTTTGTACACGACGGACGAATCAACGAATCCAAGTGTCAACGCCTTTTGACAAATGCACGAACAATTGACTTACTTTTTTCGCACGAAATTCCAACACGAATCGATTTGTAATCGAATAGATTTTACCAGATTTCAATCAGACACCCGGTTAACTATGATTATCGATAGGAATATGCAATCAAATGAGAATTATTTAGGGAAAATTCAATGAGTTATGATAGAACGAAAAATCGCGACAATTGCAATGGATAATTGTGTATTTAAATATGGCGTCGTATGCACTAGTTATCTCTTTCAGCCATGCACTCCTTATGCGTACGCTGGAAATGACATGAAACGCTGCGAATTGAAAATGGCATATTTGAATTGCCTATCCGCCAACAGGTGGCACTTGGCAAATCTGCAGTTGGAATTTTAAAATTCTACCCTAATTCGCGAATAATATTATTCAGCCTGTTACGCACGGATTAAGTAAACACAAATTGAATACGAATACTTATATGCATTTCCCATGACCCCCATTCCGCATCAAGTATGAAACATGAGTATATTTTTACTGTTCTAACACGGCATTTCGAACGCAGATCGATTGCAACAAAAGGACCCGGTTACAAAAATCTGATTTCCCGGGAAAGGGTCTAAAGCAGTGAACTGAGAGTTTCCGCTTTAGACTCAGTAAAGGTACCGAAACAACCACAACGACCCTCGCAAAAAACGAAAAAAGGACAATGATATTCGGCCTTGTACGTGGCCACGTGCAGCCGAACAACTTGCGGACGCCATAGACCGCTATAAAGGGGACATAACCGCCATCCAGGAAATGCGATGGAATGGACCGGGTATAAAGCGGATGAAAAACTGCGATATTTACTACGGCGACTGCTATAGGGAGAGAGGGCAACGATTGTTCCGATGCGGATTTGTTGTTCGAGGTGGACTAAGGCAAAAAGTCCTAAGCTATCGGCATGTGAGCGAACGCCTCATAACAATCCGTATCAAGGCTAACTTTTTTAACATCAGCCTGATCTGCGTCTACGCCCCCACGGAAGACAAGGATGACTCCGCCAAAGATGAGTTATACGATCCCCTAAACAGAACATATGGCCAATATCCCAGCAATGACATCAAAATCGTACTAGGAGACTTCAATGCTAAGCTGGGTAAGAAAAGCATCTTTGAACGAGTCATCGGCAAACATAGCCTACACGACACCACCTCCGATAACGGACACAGGCTGATCGATCTTGCTACGGGGCGAATTCTCCTTCTAGCCAGTACGCGCTTCCCGCACCTCGATATACACAAAGGCACCTGGCGGTCTTTTGATCAATCGACTACCAACCAGATTGATCACATCGCGATCGACGTCAGACACTCCTCCACTATTCTTGATGTTCGAACTTTCCGAGGGGCTAACATCGACTCGGACAACTATCTTGAAGTAGCCAAGATGCGCTTACGGATATCACGAACGCAGCGGAGTAGAGTAAGAATACGTCGGAAAGCTACTATCGCCAGAAACCGCTCGTGCTTTTACCGATTGCGTCTTCCTTAAGCTCTCCAATACACCTCAATCCTCCACGCTATCAATAGAACAGCAGTGGAGCCTTTGCAAACAAGCCCTGAAAAGCTCTGCATCCGAAGTTTTGGGTTTGAAGACTCCACCACGAAAAAACAGCTGGTTCGATGACGAGTGCAGGAGGTTTCATACGGCGAAGCAGGATGCATATAAGGCCTCGCTGCATAAAAGAACAAGACCAGCTCGTCAGCTCTACGAGTTAAAAATAAGCTTCTTAAAAGAAAGAAGAAAGACCACGAGAAGTACGCGATTGAGGATTTGGAGAGGTTGCAGGCGTGACGTTCGAAAGTTTTATCAACAGATAAAGCGAACATGCCAAGGTTATAAAGCCAGAACGGAAGCCTGCAGGGATGAGAACGGACACCTAGTAGTAGAACCGCAGTCGATGCTGAGAATATGGAAAAACCACTTCTGCAGACTGTATAACGGCGATGTTAGTCAATATACCGCTGTTTGGCAGAATGATCCATTTCTAATCGACGGAGACCGCAGAGAATTCTGTCCCCCTGACCTCGACGAAGTTAAGATTGCCATACGAAGCTCAAGTCAAATAAAGCTGCTGGCGCAGACAGACTGTATGCTGAGCTCTTCAAGGCAGCTGGGGATGACCTGGTTAGGAGCACGCACCAGCTCATCTGTAAGATATGGTCAGAGGAAAGCATGCCCGAGGAATGGAGTCTCAGCATCGTATGCCCGATCCACAAGAAAGGAGACCCCTCTGATTGCGCCAACTACAGAGGAATAAGTCTCCTTAACATCGCCTACAAAGTCTCCTCTGCCGTTTTGTGTGAACGGCTAAAGCCTTTTGTAAATAAGCTAATAGGTCCTTATCAGTGCGGATTCAGGCCAGGGAAGTCCACCATCGACCAAATCTTCACACTAAGGCAGATCCTGGAAAAAAACAATGAATTTCAAGTCGACACTCACCACGTATTTGCCGACTTCAGAGCCGCATACGACAGCGTAATTAGAGACGAGTTATACAACGCTACGGCTACCTTTGCCATACCTGCTAGACTCATCAGACTATGCAGGATGACTTTGGAAAATGCTCGTTGCTCCATCCGAATCGGTGAACATCTTACAGATAGTTTTGATGTCAAAAAAGGAATTAGGCTGGGCGATGCGCTGTCGTGTGATTTCTTCAACATCATATTGGAAATGATTGTGCAAAAATCACTGGCCAATATCCTCAAATCCTCGCAACTCCTTGCATACGCCGACGATATTGACATTATAGGTAGATCACAGCGAGTATTGAGATGGAGGCGGCGAAAATTGGTTTGGCGGTAAACGGGGGAAAAACTAAATATATGTATGTATGTATGTTGGCGTTACAGTCCATGAAGGACCTGAGCCGAGCTTCTCTATATCACCCATGTTGTGTGTGATTTAATTTTCCCATAGGTGAAAGGGACCTACAGTTTATTGCCGGTTCCGAACGGCGAATTTCGAGAAGCTTTTCATGACAATTTTACTACAGAGGGTTTTGTCAGAACCCCGCTGAGGAGAAACACCGTGAAAACACGTTCGATGACATGGCTGTGTCGGGATTCGATCCCGTGTCATCGGCGTCAGAGGCCAACACACTACCCACTGCGCCACGGTGCTCTCACTAAATATATGCTGTCATCAAAAAAGGACGCTCACCACCGACGTCTTGTCCAGAACGTTTGTATTGGCAGATATAAGTTCGAGGTAGTTAAGGACTTCGTCTAGCTTGACTCCGCAGTGACCTGGAACAACGACATCAGTTCCGAAATCAAACGCAGAATCACTCTTGCCAATCCCAGTTTCCTTGGGCTCGGGAGGCAAATGAGTAATAGCGCCCTCTCGCGAACGACAAAATTAACTCTATATATAAGCATGGACACTATCAAAAGCGGATGAGGAGGCCCTTGGTCGGTTCGAGAGGAAGATTTTATGCGTGATTTTCGGGCCTATAAACGCAGACGGGGGATGGAGGAAAAGATTCAACCACGAACTTTACGGGCTGTAGAGCGACATGAGTCTAGTCAGGCGTCTACGGATTCAACACCTAAGATGGCTGGGCCATGTAGAGCGAATGGACACCACAGCTCCACCCCGGAGAGTCTTTGAATCCAACCCCGAGGGACGAAGAAGCAGAGGACGGCCGCACTTAAGATGGTGCACACAGGTGGAAGGGGACCTCAGACAACTGGGTGTGCGGCAGTGGAAAAGGCTAGCAAAAGATCGTGCTAGATGGAGGGGCATATTGGTTGAGGCCCAGGTTCACCCCGAACTATAGCGCCCATTAAGAGGAAGAAGATCTATTTAAATATCAAATAAATCACTCGATATATCCTTCCATTTCCCAGGCGTCCAGACGGTAAATGTTCTTTCGTAAGCTTACCCACATATAGACTTTACTTGAGAAGTGGGACATTACTATGGGCACTGATTGTGTTTCCTTAGGAGTCTTCCAGCAGAGTGAACACCACTCTGAATAGCTAATAAAGAGGTATGCATCTAAGATTACCTCACAACGCATTTCATCATTGACGGATATAAAATGTTCTTCTGACTGCAAGATAAAATATTTTCTTCTCATCTGTGCGCATTTCTTGTCATTTTTACGGAGCGTCCTAGCATGTCGATTTCTTTGTAGGTTTTACCATCATTTCTAAGCAATTGAATCAACTCGTGCCTCTCTGGTATGCTGTGTATTCCGCGACCCTCTTTTATAGAACGACATTAATCGATTTTATTACAAGTTGATTGAAAACTTAAAACGAAAGTTTTCAACTTCTTCTTCTTTGGTGGCGTTACAGCCCATGAAGGACCAGAGCCAAGCGTCTCTCAATCACCCATGTTGTGTCACTAGAGGTCAAATGTTCCACTGTTGTTCTATTGACAGCGTGGAGGGTTGAGGTGAGACTTGGAGAGCTTTTACGCGATCGGTAAAAGCATGAAAGGTGTTGTTGAGAGAAGGCAAGCGTTTTTGCTTCTCTGTTGTAAGGTGCGAGGAAGGATACGATCCTTGTCAATTGCTTATATCCTCTTGAATTTAAATGATGACACGGTCTTCAAATGTTTGGCAACTTTTATTAACAAGAAAATAGATACAAGTAAATAATTTGACAACCTGACGGGTTACATTAGGAAAAATGACAATTCATGAAATTTCAAATCAAATCAGGTTGCTTCAGTTTGGTTAAAAGCTAAGTTACTTAATTTTATAAAAAGCAAGGAAGCATGAGTACTTTGCTTAGAAGCGACTGTATTTAAGGCTCAACATCCTCTCGCCCTTGAAGGAACTTAGGTTCTTCAATAGGAAGTCGACGAATTCTCGTAACAGCTCGTCGAACTTCGCCGGTGGATGTTTTGATTGTCACTACTCTAACGAGATTGTCTTTCCCGGGATGTACTTGGATTACTCTGCCTAGCCTCCACTTGAGTGGTGGAAGGTTTTCTTCTTCGATGATAACCAGATTGTTTACAGCAATCGGGAGACCAGACTTAGCCCATTTTGAGCGCATTTGCAGGCTTTGTAAATATTCTCGTGACCATCTCGACCAAAACTGTTGAAAACACCACTGTAGTTGCTGATAACGTGTTAAGGTGTTGATGTTAGAGAAGTGTAACTGTGGTTCGACTGCTGCAATAAGAGATGTTCCAATCAGGAAGTGACCTGGAGTAAGTGCATGGATGTCGTTGGGATTCTCGGACAAAGGTGTGATTGGCCTAGAATTCAGAATGGATTTAATTTGAATAATAATTGTATTTAGTTCGGGATATGTCAGAGAAGAATTTTGTAAAATACGCTTCATATGAAACTTGCAGCTCTTAACGGCCGCCTCCCACAAGCCTCCGAAATGCGGGGATCTAGGAGGAATAGTTTTCCATTCTATTCCGTCTGCAGCACAAGTTTTGATTATCTCTTCCCGGTTCTCACTCTTCATGAACATCTCGTAAAGCTCATGCAATTGATTTCGGGCTCCAATAAAATTTGTAGCATTATCACTATGGACTACTGTGCATAGTCCTCGTTTGCCGATGAAACGTTTCAGAGCAGCCAGAAAACTATGGGCCGATCTTCAACTAGTTCAAGATGAATTGCTTTGGTGACGAAGCAAACAAATACTGCGACATAAGCCTTTGCGGGTGATGTACCTCGACGACGAAAATGGATGCTAAAAGGGCCACAGAAATCAATTCCAACGATATTAAACGGTCTTGACTGTTGTACTCGTTGATGAGGCAAATCTCCCATAATTGGAAGACTACGGAATGGCTTTGCTCGAGTGCAGCAAGCACATTTGTGGACAACTTTGCGGGTCACTGTCTTACCATGTATGGGCCAAAATTTGTCCCGAACAAAGTTGAGAAGTGCTTGTGGACCAGCATGGAAATTCTTCTCGTGTAGATGACGAACTAAAGTTGTGGTGAATACATGGTCTTTTGGCAATAATATAGGATACTTTGCATCGAAATTCAGAGTTGAAGAAGATATCCCACCCCCTACTCGAAGTATCCCATCAGCATCCAAGAATGGGGCAAGCGATTTGATGTGACATCTTGAAGACAGTTGTTGATTTCCACTGGACAACGTTGCGATTTCCTTTTGAAAACTTACAAGCTGTACGTATTTTACTAATCCTTTTAGAGCTTTGTTAAGTTCATATACTGTAAGCGGTCCAAATGACTTAACATTTTTCTTGATAGTATTATTTTTATACCTGAAGATGTACGCAATAACTCTGAGCATGGAGTCATAGTTATTGTGATATTTAATGTTTTTAATGAGGTCAGGCATTATGCATGCGTTTAAGATGATTTTGTTTCTTCTTCGCTCCAGTTGAGAATCTTCAAAATTCAAGACAGAATTCGAAAACGTCCAATCTCTCTCTTCCTGTTTTGGAAAAGAAGGTCCGCTAAACCATAGTTCATTTTGGATTAATGCCGACGGGTATGATCCTCTCGATATAACGTCCGCAGGATTTGGTTTTGAAGGAATATTGCGCCATTGAGAAGTAAAAGAGTTTTGATGAATAAAAGAGACGCGATTGGCTACGAAGGTCTGCCAGTTGCATGATTCCTCAGCGATCCAATTAAGCACAATCGACGAGGCTGTCCAATAAGTTGTATTGTGTAAGATGGAACCAAAAATCTCCTTTAGTCGACGCACGAGCTGGACCATCATCATAGCTGCACACAATTCCAGTCTTGGTAGCGTAATCTTACGCACCGGCGCTACTTTAGACTTAGCACAAAGCAAACTAACTCTCACCGTGGCGTTCTCGTCAAGAAAACGTACGTAAACACATGCTCCATAGGCATCTTCTGAACTGTCGGAAAAGGCATGAAGCTGATAGTTATGAGGATGACCAAAAAATACCCGTCGACCCAAGTGCATGTTACTGAGTTCGTGTAGATCCTTTCTAAACTTCAACCACGTGTGGTAAAATTCTTGGAGCAATGCTTCATCCCATGTGGCTTCAGACGCCACAGCTGTTGCATAAAAATCTTCGCAAGCACGATCACAGGATTTATCAGTCCTAACGGATCGAAAAGATGGGCTATGTGGGAGAGAACAGTTCGTTTTGTTATGCAGTCTGAAAGCATTTGGGTTATCTCATAGTGAAAACTATCTTCACCTGTGTTCCATAAGGTGCCTAATGTTCTGATTACTTCATTGCCCTTTATTTTGAAACATTGCTCACGATCATTCTTTGGAATGTCTTCCATAATCTCGGGACAGTTTGAACACCACTTTTTAAGAACGAAACCATCCTTGCCAAGTAATGATATTAATCCTGACTGCAGAGATTTTAATTCATTGAGAGCTCGGGAGCTCTACGAGCTTAAGAGAAGGGAGGAACATAAGCTTCTCAGGAGAAAAAAGAAAGAGCACGAGAAGCGGGCGATTGAAAACTTGGAGAGGTGCTATTGCAGGCACGACGTTCGAAGATTTTATCAGCGGATAAAACGAATGTCTCAAGGCTATAAAGCCCGAACGGAGGCCTGTAAGGATGAGAACGGACACCTAGTAGTAGAATCGCAGTCGATGCTGAGAATTTGGAAAAACCACTTTTGCAGACTGTATAACGGCGATGACAACCAACATACCGCCGTCAGGCAGAATGATCCATTTTTTAACGACGAAGATCGCAGAGAATTCCGTCTCCCTGACCTCGACGAAGTTGAGATTGCCATGTCGAAACTCAAGTCGAATAAAGCTGCTGGCGCAGATGGACTGTCTGCTGAGCTCTTCAAAGCGGCTGGGGGTGAGCTGGTTAGGAGCATGCACCGGCTCATCTGTAAGATATGGTCAGAGGAAAGCATGCCCGAGGAATGGAGTCTCAGCATTGTTTGCCCGATCCACAAAAAAGGAGATCCCTTTGACTGCGCCAACTATAGAGGAATAAGTCTCCTTAATGTCGCATACAAGATCTTCACTGCCGTTTTGTGTGAACGCCTGAAGCCATTCGTAAACAAGCTGATAGGTCCTTATCAGTGTGGCTTCAGGCCAGGGAAGTCCACCATCGATCAAATCTTCACACTACGGCAGATCCTGGAGAAAACCAATGAGTTTCAAGTCGATACGCACCATCTATTCGTCGACTTCAAGGCCGCATACGACAGCGTAATTAGAGACGAGCTATATAACGCCATGTTTACTTTTGACATCCCTGCGAAGCTCGTCAGACTATGCAGGATGACCTTGGAAAATGCTCGCTGCTCCATCCGAATCGGTGAGCACCTTACCGATAGTTTTGATGTCAAAAAAGGATTTAGGCAGGGCGATGCGCTGTCGTGTGATTTCTTCAACATCGTATTGGAAATGATTGTGCAAAAATCACAGGCCAATACAAGAGGCACAATCTACTTCAAATCCTCGCAACTCCTTGCATACGCCGACGACATTGACATAATAGGTAGATCGCAGCGAGATGTCAATGAGGCGCTTGCGAGTATTGAGATGGAGGCGGCAAAAATTGGTTTGGCAGTTAATGAGGGCAAGACTAAATATCTGCTGTCATCGAAAAAGGACATTTACCACCGACGTCTTGGACAGAACGTGCATATTGGCAGATATAAGTTCGAGGTAGTTAAGGACTTCATATACCTCGGCTCCGCGGTGACTTGGAACAACGACACCAGTTTCGAAATCAAGCGTAGAATTACTCTTGCCAACCGCTGCTTCTTTGGGCTCAAGAGGCAACTGAGAAGTAGAGCCCTCTCTCGTACGACCAAGTCGACCTTATATAAGACCTTAATTATCCCGGTCCTGTTATACGGCGCAGAAACATGGACTTTATCTAAAGCGGATGAGGAAATCCTTGGTCGTTTCGAGAGAAAGATTCTGCGTTCGATTTTCGGTCCCATAAACACAGAGGAGGGTTGGAGGAGAAGATTCAATCACGAACTGTACGGGTTGTACAGCGACTTGAGTCTGGTCAGGCGTCTACGGATCCAACGCCTAAGAAGGCTAGGTCATGTAGAGCGAATGGACACCACAGCTCCAGCCCGTAGAGTCTTTGAATCCAACCCCGAGGGACGAAGAAATAGAGGACGGCCGCACCTAAGGTGGCGCGCACAAGTGGAAGGGGACCTCAACCAACTGGGCGTGCGGCATTGGAAAAGACTAGCGAAAGATCGTGCTAGGTGGAGAGGCATGTTGGTTGAGGCCCAGGTTCACCCCGAACTGTAGCGCCCGTTAAGGAAGGAAGGAGAGAATCACAACCAGTGATTAAATCGTCGACATAAAATTCAGTGTTTACAGCTCTCGCTGCAGTGGAAAATTACTTCTCTTCGTCGATAGCCAATTGCTTAAGGGCACGTGTTGACAAGAAGGAGGCACAGGCAGTGCCAAAGGTGACCGTGCACAAACGATAAATTGCAATCTCGTTCTCCGAGTTTCTCCATAATATGTAATGAAATCGTCTGTCAGCTTCATTTAATTGCACTTGATGATACATTTTTGTTATATCAGCTGTCATTACAAATTTGTGTCTCCGAATTCTCAGAGCGATGGAAAACAAATCTGGCTGAATAATGGGACCTACCATAAGAATATCATTGAGTGATTTTCCAGAGCTAGTTTTGGCGGTAGCATCACAAACTACACGCAGTTTTGTGGATGAGCTTGACGGTTTCATGACACAATGGTGGGGTAGGAAATAATGCGGAGAGGTGAGGTCTGCATTGTTTACTAATTCCATATGAAAATTCCGCAGCATTTCATTCATAAATGTGGAGTATTGTTGAAACAGGTCTGGGTTTTTATGAAATCTTCTTTCGAGCGAGAGAAATCTCCTCTTGGCCATGTCGTAGGAATTGCCTAATAGACTCGGATTTTGCTTGAAAGGAAGTCTCACACTAAAACGACCAGACTTGAGCATTTTCTACAAGATGCAGAAGTGTGTGATGTTTCTTTCCACAGCTACGACAACCACTTGATGGACAATTAGCACTGCTGTGATCTGTAGACTTCAACCAGTTGTAGCATAGATTGAGGCCTTTAATCTTGTGTATACGTTCGGGAATGGAAAGGTTTTGGAATTTGTGACAACGATAAATAAAGTGCCCGGGATATGAGCAGAAAATGCAAGTATTTTTTGTGGTCATAAAAGTTTTTACACTAACTTTTGAGTTGCATTTCTGACTCACTTGTTGTGTTGCCTTCAGGCATTGTGCAAACAATGTGGTTTAATTAATTTTGTTGAAATTTGCTATAAAATCACGTTGGGGTCACCAAATGTTGTTGAGAGGAGGCAAGCGTTTTTGCTTCTCTGTTGTAAGGTGCGAGGAAGGATACGATCCTTGTCAATTGCTTATATCCTCTTGAATTTAAATGATGACACGGTCTTCAAATGTTTGGCAACTTTTATTAACAAGAAAATAGATACAAGTAAATAATTTGACAACCTGACGGGTTACATTAGGAAAAATGACAATTCATGAAATTTCAAATCAAATCAGGTTGCTTCAGTTTGGTTAAAAGCTAAGTTACTTAATTTTATAAAAAGCAAGGAAGCATGAGTACTTTGCCTAGAAGCGACTGTATTTACGGCTCAACAAGAGGTTTGTGGCGAAAGTAGCTTTCCGACGTCATAACTTTGTATTCTTGCTCTACTCCGCTGTGTTCGTGATATCCGTAGGCGCATCTTGACTACAACAAGATAGTGGTCCGAGTCCATTCCATTCATTTTAACTCGTCGAGGTCAATGGTTCCACTGTTGTTCTATTGACAGCGTGGAGGGTTGAGGTGATTTGGAGAGCTTTTACGCGATCGATAAAAGCATGAGAGGTTTGTGGCGAAAGTAGCTTTCCGACGTCATAACTTTGTATTCCTACTCTACTCCGCTGTGTTCGTGATATCCGTAGGCGCATCTTGACTGCAACAAGATAGTGGTCCGAGTAGATGTTATCTCCTAGGACAATTTTGATGTCATTGGCACTGGGCATACGTTCTGTCTAATAGATCGTAGAAATCATCTTCGGTGGAGTCATCCTTGTCTTCCGTTCGCTCACATGCCTAAAGGTTTGGACTTTTTGCCTTAGTCCACCTCGAACAACAAATCCGCATCCGAACAATCGTTGTCCTCTTTTCATCCGCTTTATACCCGGTCCATTCCATCGCATTTCCTGGATGGCAGTTGCGTCCGCTTTATAGCGGAATGTCGCTTGACAAATGCGAACACGAACACACGAGAACGGAATATTGCTAGATAAGTGGTAGGTATGACTTAGTTGCAGTATAAATTCGTTTCGAAGGGATGTGTTTTTATTGAGTAAAAATCTCACACTACTATGAGCATGCGCTTACGATCCTCGTAGTGTCTTTAAAAGTCACCTGCCCTCGTAAAAATAAAAAAAAAATACGAACAGCTCTCGTTCTTCTGTGCAGCGCCGCTTGATAGGCCTGCTGCTTGGCTGCGTGTGCCCACCTATCAATCCATGGGTTTCTTGTTGGTGGTGTTTTGAAACCCAGTACTTCAGAACCAGCGCTCCCTTAGACGAGCTGACAATGTTGTTGTATAGACCGAGTAGGTGTTGAAGCGTTTTCCGAGAGATTGAGGGAGACACAGATTTTGAGCTGTCCAGGTGAATCTGATTTTTTTTTTTTGTCAAGTTGAGAACTTCGTTTACAGGAGTTTGAGGAGATTCAGTTGATCCCTTTTCGGTTTTTGCAACTGCAAGTGTAGCTGTGTCATCAGCAATCGTAGCTACTGTGTAGTTTGAAGATGTTGGTAAGTCATTAGTAAGTAAAAGGTATATTACTGGGCCTAAGAAACTCCCTTGAGGGACCCCAGCATTGATTTCTTTCAAATGGGAGTAGCAATTACCTCGTCTAATTATAAAATATCGGGGCTATCAAGAATTGGCTCATGTCTTCGATAGGAAAGATTAAGCCATGGAAGAACGCAGATCTACGTGCAACTAAGGGCAATGATAATTCCAAGTTATACTTCTGCGTCCCAGAAGCCGACGAACTGACCAAGGTCACCTTCCTTATGCGAATCATGAAGCAAAATGCTAATGTTAGCACCAAAGGTTGGAGAGTCCTAACGATCCGTAAGGAAAATAACGGTGGGGACCAAGTTACCTTTGTCATAGATGAAGCATCTAAGAACGTCACCGTAAAGCATAGGTACAAACTATTCCTCAACTTCTCCCGGATCCTAATCAGGACCATTGTGGACACCAAAACCAAGGACAGGACACAAGCCCATCCGAAGTGTGTTGCATGAGGATCTCATTCTCGAAAACAACCTCGATATTACAAATCGTGGAAATGAACAGATACAGAGAAGAAATCCTAGATTTCACCCTAACCACCACGTTCATAGGCAACTCTATCCTAAACGGAGGGAGTGCGCAAAATCAGTACTGTGCTAATCAACATCTTCAGAACCAGTTATGTATGGGGATACTTATCGACGAGCTGAAAAGAGGTAATGGTAAAATTCATCCCCAAAGCAAGCCTTAGACCTCCAGGCCTGCTCAAATCTTACCGACCGGCAAGCCCTACCTCTTTCTTCCTAAAAACTATGTAAAAAATGTGATCTAGGTTCGACCCGCAGGTCCCTCACGATTAACTTCCCAGTGGGAAAAACGAAAACACCCATTTAATTTCATATTTTTTAATTTTTAACCCCCGACGCAAAAGAAGCGGTGGTATAAGTTTGAGGTGTCTGTGTGCCCGTGTGTCTGCCTGTGGCATCGTAGCTCCTGAACGAATGGACTGATTATGATGCCTCTTTTTTTTTTTAAGCTAACGTGATCGAAATAGTTCTTAGTGCGATCACCGCAAACAATCAGCATCGGGTACGGTCAGTACTTAGATGGGGAACCGCTTGGGAACACGTCGGGGAATAAACCCGGTCACATCCCGGGAAATTCCGCGTGCACCTACGCACATACGTACATACACACGCAGACATCTCTATAAAAACCTTGGATGTGGATTCTGCTGACCTTGAAACGTGGAGATATGTCAAAATTGGCCTCATTACAATAACTTCCCACTGGGCAGTTAAAAATACTGGATAGGCATATAAAGGACGGTGCTCTGAAAAGATCACCACTTCACAATAACCAATATTCCTTCTAGCCGTGGAAATCAATTACGCATGCTCTTCAAGAAATAGCAGCCCGGATCAACAGATCCCTGAGCGACAAAGAAATTGCGATAGGTTCTTTTCCTGACATCGAAGGTGCTTTCGACAACACCGCCTACACCTAAATAAAACGCTGCATCCTCAGCACAGGGATCTAACATATGCTTGGTAATAAAAAAATAAACACTCCACTAGGCAATGATAAAATCAGTGTAAATGCTGCGAAAGGCTGCCTTCAAGACGGGGTTCTCTCACTCACTCTCTTCCTAATACTGGTTTCCTGGTTTGAGGATCCAATGACAGAGAACGTGGTTCAGGTTGAAACACGCGTTTATTAAAATTTCCAGTTTAAGCAAAGCTCTTCTGTAGGACTTAGGAAGTTATTAAATCGGTGATTTTGTTTGTTTCAGATGATCTTTAATAATTAGATTGATTTCGTTAGGTGTGACTGCACTTCTGTGATTGCTGCACTTTTTTATTTATTTTATTTTTAATATATACTACCACATTAAGACAGTTTCTTTTAAGGCTGTGATACTTACTTAGCAGGCCAGCGATCCATTGAGGATCTGAGCCTGAGCTATAGCTGCCTTCTATCCTTGATGGTCCCGGGCACGCTGCTTCCAGTTGTCAAGACCAAGATGTCTTACATCCGCGATTACTTGGTCTTTATACCGGAGGTTCGGTCTTCCTCTTCTTCTCGAACCAGGAGGCTCGGAGTCGAAGACCCTCTTAGCTGGAGCAGTCTAATCTTTACCTTCCGGACTACATCCACATCTTTGTACAGCTCGTAGAGTTCGCGGTTGTGTTTTCTTCTTCATTCACCTTCCTCACAGACAGGACCAAATATCCGGCGCAGAATTTTTCTTTCGAAAGAACCCAAAATCAGCTCCGCTGTCCTGCTTATCGTCCAGCTTTCGGCTCCGTACAGCAAGACTGGCAGAATGAGCGTTTTGTAAAGCATGACTTTGGTCTTTCGAGTGAGGAGTTTTGACCCCTTGGCAACGGTTGCCAAGGGCGATTCTATGCCGGATCGCCACTGTGGTGTCATTTGTGGAATTTACGTTTGCCCCGAGATAGACAAATTGTAGCTGTCAATTGTTATATTTTGTCCCAGGTGGTGAGCGACGGATTGGTTTTTGCTTGTCAGCATGTATTTCGTTTTGTCCTCATTGATCTTAAGACCAACTCGTTTCGCTTGTTCTTCAATCGCCGTGAATGCTTCCACAATGCCACGGCGAGAACACGCGATGATGTCGATATCATCTGCGTATCCTAGCAGCTGGATGGACTTGTAAAAGATAGTGCCTTCCCTGTTGACGCCTGCCCGTCGCACTATCTGCTCCAGAACCAGGTTGAAAAAGTCACATGACAGCGCATCTCCTTGCCGAAATCCGGTGCATGTTTTGAATGGTTCCGAGGTCCTAGAACCGAGTTGCACGGTGCATCGCGTGTTTCTTAGCGTGGCGCGACACAACTGGATCAGTTTTACCGGGATCCCGAATTCGGCCATCGCCCCAAACAGTTCTTCACGATGAATGCTGTCGTATGCGGCTTTGAAATCGATGAAAAGATGGTGTGTATCGATTCGAAACTCGTTGGTCTTTTCCAGGATTTGTCGAAGTGTGAAAATTTGGTCTATAGTTGATTTGCCGGGCCGGAAGCCGCACTGGTAGCTGCCGATTAGTGCGGTGCAAAATGGTTTTAGACGTTCACACAATACGCTGGACAGGATCTTGTAAGCGACATTGAACAGGGATATACCTCTATAGTTCTTGCAAGAGGTGGGATCGCCTTTTTTGTGGATGGGGCATATAGAGCTGGTAATCCAGTCGTCGGGCATGCTTTCATCTATCCAAATTCTGCAGATGATCTGGTGCATGCTCCCTACCAGAACATCGCCGCCAGCCTTGAAGAGCTCTGATGGCAAGCCATCTGAGCCTGCGGCCTTGTTGTTCTTCAGCTTCTGAATAGCTGTGCCGACTTCTTCGATGCTGGGTGGGAGGACTACTTTAGCGGCTGGAACCTCCTCCTGATGGGCTGGTGCAGCTTTCTGACATTGGACAGTCGAGCTCTGAATCATGCTGCTACGAGGAAGTGGTCAGAGTCGACATTTGCCCCTCTGAATGTTCGCACAAGGCTGTGATAGATTTACAATAAAGTCATTATAATAATTAACATATCAAATGATAGTATCGACAATATAAACGGGGAAACAAAAGTTGCAAAAGAAAGAAAATACATTGTAGAAGAAAATGTGCTTTATTAACAGAAGTAGTGTGAAAGCAGTGAACTCAGTTACTTTGACTAGATAGGAAGGATTTCAATTCCTTTTTGAGTGTAATAATGTTGCTCTTGTTTCTTAAATATTGTGGGAGTGAATTCCACAAGCGTATGGCGGCGATGAAATATTGCCTTTCAGATGTCAAACAAGTGAATCTAGGTAAAATTAAACAATTAGATCTGGTTGATACCGGTATTTGCAGTTTTTTGTAAAGATACTGAGGTGTACGGAATCGCAGTATTTTAAACAAGAAGAGCATTGCCCTGAATTTTAAATAATTTTCGAGGAACATTCCGAAGAGGTTTTTTGATAGCTTTGATATGTGATCATACCTTTTAAGAACATAAACGTATCGCGCAATGCTGTTAAACGCAACCTTAAGTTTTCTGAGAGTATGGGCATCGGTCTTTAAAAATATTTCGCAATTATATAGCAGCACAGGGATTGCAATCGTTCTGGCAAGTAATAATCAAGTGCTGATGGGAGTAAATTGTTGTGATGCACATAGAGTCCGAAGAACTCCATATGTTTTTCCCACCACGGAGTTTATATGGTCATTCCACGTTAGGGTTCTGTTAAAGATTACGCCCAAGTTTTTAGAGTTCTGGTCATATTTCATCGATTTGTGATCACTTAGGAAATACGTCGGCCTTTTCGGCATTTATTTACCTATAAGCCCAGGACCCCGCCGAGGAGGGACGACGCGAAATAAACATTCGATGGTGTTGGTGTTATCGGGATCCGAACTCGCTCATCGTGCATCGAAGAGTCCAACACACTAACCACGGCGCCCTCAATAATAGTCACGGGGAAGTATAGCCTACACGACACCACCTCCGAAAACGGGCACAAGCTACTTGACTTCCTGGCGGGGCGTAATCTCTTTCTAGCTAGCACACGATTCCCGCATCTCCACATCCACAAAGGAACCTCGCGATCACCAGATCAGAAGACCACCTACAAGATTGATCAAGTTGCGATCGACACCAGATACTCCTCAAGAATCCTAGATGTACGAAACTTCCGAAGAGCCAACATCGACTCGGATCAGTACCTTCTTGTAGCCAAGGTACGCATGAAGATATCAAGGATGCCAATGTGTCGAGATGGACAACGAAAGTTGTCGGACAGCCAAACTCCAAACTCGTAAAACTCTGTAAAGAGAAACTAGAAGAAATATCGGGTGTCAATGAGGTAACCATCTGCTGGATACCAGGGCATGTGAATATTTCCGGAAATGAGGAGGCGGACGAACTAGCCAGACTGGGATCAGGTGCAGATACGTCGCAGATCACAACTGAGGCTAGAACGCCATTCAGCATACTATTCAGAGAAATAGGAGAGGAACTGCTAGGAAAGGCCAACAAGCGATGGTATCAATTAGGCACATGCGCTACGGCAAGGCTAACATGCCTTGTCTATAACAAAAAAAAGGACGGAAAGTCTGCTAAATCTTGGTAGAGGGAATATACGACTGGTAGTCAGCGCCCTCACTGGGCACTGCATGATATCATATCATGCAGCTAGACTAGGCCAGCCCTACAACGATTTCTGCAGAAGCTGTAGGGACGAACAGGAAATAGAATTCATTCGTCACCTACTGTGTGAATGCCCTGCACTGGCCCAAAAAAGATTTACGTTCCTCGGGAACTACTTCTTCTCGGGTTTAGAGGAGGTAAGAGACATTAAGCTGAACAAACTGCTAAGATTCTTAATTGAATCTGGGTGGTTCAGCTCAGCCGGCAACTAACAGGTTCCCCTCGGGTTAGTTTTTCAAAATGGGCACAATTGCACAATGGACTCCTCGTAGTCTAAGTGAGCTTTGACTTCATGTCAATAGGGCACCCAACTAACCTAACCACCCAACCTTGACGTCGGAAAGCTACAACCGCCGGAGACCGCTAGGACCTTTGCCGATCGAGTTTCTTCATTCTCTCGCAAAATCCGATGATGCCGGCACAATCCACAGAACAACAGTGGGAGCATTGCCAGCGTGCTATCAGAGAAGCTGCCTCTGATATACCGGGTTTCAAACCACCACCAGCTAGAAACCCCTAGTTAGATCAGCAATGTGAGCAAGTGAGCAAGCCCATGTAGCGAAGCGAACTGCCTACAAAGGTACGCTCCATTGACGAACGAGAGCAGAAAAGAAGAGAATAACATATACTTTTAGTGGGAAAAAAGAGAGAATGGAAAGGATGATATCGAGGCGATGGAGAGATGCTACCATAGGAATGAAGGAACGACGCTCGCAAGTTTTATGAACATGTAAGGGTTACAAAGTCAGAGCAGAACCTGTAGGGTTGGAGACGGGACAACTAGCAGTAGAGTCATCGTGGATGCTGAGAATATGGAAGAAACACTTCTGTAGATAATGTGGTTACAGGCCAGGTAAATCTACAATAGATCAATTGTTCACACTGCGTGGTATTCTTTGATCTCCTCCAAGATCTGCCGCAGTGTGAACACACCCATCGACACCCATCACCTTTTCATCGATCATCGCGTATGACAGTGTCTATAGAGACGAGCATAACTCATCAGATTATGATCCATTGAGGTAGCGAATTAACCGAGACCTTCGATTTTAAAAAAGAATTTAGATAAAGTGATTCGCTCTCATGTAACCTTTTTAACATCGCACTTGAAAAGATCATCGAACGTGTTTTTCACGGTGTTTCTCTTCAGTGGGGTTCTGACAAAACTCCCTGTCGTAAAATTGTCATGAAAAGCTTCTCGAAATTCGCCGTTCGGAACCGGCGATAAACTGTAGGTCCCTTTCACCTATGAGAAAATGAAATCACACACAACATGGATGATTGAGAGAAGCTCGCCTCAGGTCCTTCATGGACTGTAACGCCAACATACATACATACTTGTAACACAAGAGGTAGGGTATATTTCAAGTCTGCGCAATTGGGGGTGGCCGTGGTGCAGTGGTTAACATCATCGACCCTCGAGCGGAAGGTCTATAGTTCAATTAACTTCATAGCCAAGAAAAAGAAATTCCTATACGGACAAAAAGTATGAATGGAAAGTGACCAGATGGACTGCTGCAGGCATAACACTCACAGTATATATATGTGTATGAATGTCGGCGTTACAGTCCATGAAGAACCTGAGCCGAGCTTCTCTCAATCACCCATGTTGTGTGTGATTTCATTTTCACATAGATGAAAGCGACCTACAGTTTATTGCCGGTTCCAAAGGGCGAATTTCGTGAAGCTTTTCATGACAATTTTACTACAGGGTGTTTTGTCAGAACCCCGCTGTGGAGAAACACCGCGAAAAACACGTTCGATGACATGGCTGTGTCGGGATTCGATCTCGTGTCATCGGCGTCAGAGGCCAACACACTACCCACTGCGCCACGGTGCTCTCACTCACAGTATATGGTCAACTGGAATTCATCCTCTGCGTATGCAATATTAAAAAGTGCTTGAACGAATTAGTACGGACTATAACCAACGCGGAATTCGTTCGGTTCTTGTCCTATCTAGGACAACCACCCTTGAGAGTTAACGAACATCAACAACCCAACCACTGCACTCAGTCCAGGTTGTGTGTATATGACACATCATAAGAAAATATAAAACTCTTGAACCTGCGCGAGTTTCTAATAAAAAAAAAATTGCTTGCATACGCGGATTACAATGACGTAGTTGGAAGAACGCACTGACGTCTTGGCTAGAACCTTACAATTCGCAGTTACAATTTTAAAGTGGTCAAGGAATTCGTCTACTTTGACTTACTAGTGACCAGCGACAAAAACACCAGCGTTGATATAGATAGATATAGATATTTATTTATTTCATTTAAAATTTACAAAAAATGTGTTATCGCACAATTTACCTAATAGATTTACAGAGATGTGATTCATATCTTTCTACTGAAATATTATACAAATTATTTATTTATTTGAGATCAAACGCAGAATTACTCTTGTCAGCTGCTTCTTTCGGCTCAAGAGGCAATTGAGAATTAGAGCCCCCTCAAAAGGCCATGGTTGCGCTATATAAAATCTTAATCATCCCGATCCTCCTCTATGACGCAGTGGCCTGGACTTTAACGAAAGCGGATGAGGAGGCCCTTGGTCGTTTCCAGAGGAAAATTCTGCTTT
Source organism: Eumerus sabulonum (assembly GCA_951905685.1). NCBI lineage: Eukaryota > Metazoa > Arthropoda > Insecta > Diptera > Syrphidae > Eumerus > Eumerus sabulonum. The sequence continues at coordinate 159,380,526 of OX645060.1, read as the reverse complement.
GAATCTTTGGTCCCGTTTGTACAAAGAGAGAATGGAGGAGAAGACGCAACGACGAACTGTACGGCTAGTACGGCGTCCTCGGACCCATCGTCTAAGATGTCTAGGCCATGTAGAGCGAATGTACAACAGAGCTACGGCCCGAAGAGTCTTCGAGTCCAACATCTGAGGGATGACGCAGCAGAGGACGATCAAATCTAAGGTGGCGCACACAGGGGTGGAATCGGCTAAGGTGATTTGTGACAAGTGACAGTCACATTCTCGGTTTCGGTATCGTGTAAGGTGATAGTCACTGTGATTGTCACATTTTTGTGACAGTTTTCTGGTGACAGCTATTTAGCTATCACTTTCCTATGTTCTGTGCGTTTGATATGGCCTTGTTTGTGCTTTTGTGTGTTTAACAAAATATGTTTGTTTCCGTGCTTGGAACTATTTTTAAGCGAAGATGAAGAGCTGAATGAGACATTGATGGAAGTTACAATTCTGAGGAAGAATTCGAGAAATCGGTCTAAATCGGCTTCCTTTCCCTGTACGCCGATAAAATGTATAATTGGCCAATAAATGAATATGAATATATTTCCAATATGTACATTATTTACTTTTCCCAGTATTTGTGCAAAACAATCGGTGACAACGGCCCTGATTTTAATTTCAAAATTTCTTTTTAATTATCTATCAGCTGTCTTAAGGCAGCCCTACACGGCGAACATGTTCGCCGATGTTGTTCGTGAATTTGCTGTGAATGTCGCCGAGTAAACATAAATAACTAACCATAAGCGCTACCACTTGTGCTTATTCATCGTACATGTTTACCCTCTGAAGAATCAGCACGAAATGAATGTTCTCCAAATGTGTTCGCCGTGTAGAGAGTAACGCAAACGAACGGATTCGGCGAACATGTTCGCCGTTTAGGGCTACCTTTATCTATCAGAAACTCCGAAAAAGCAAGTGTTGCAAGTGTTCCTTTTCTAAACTTTTTTTGTGATAATCTTACCCGATACCAAAAGATGATGATAGTCACATATGACTGTCACCAAAGTGACTATCACCTATCACCTTAGCCAATTCCAACCTCGTACCAGTGAAGATCGTACCAGTTGGAGAAGCTTGTTGGTTGAGACCCAGGTTCACACTGGACTGTAGCGCCACCAAGGTAAGTAAGTAAGTAAGTGAAACTGCAGATATGTAATTTCAGTAAAAATAATTTATTCACTACACATTTGTATATGTATCTAAAAATATTTCCCATATTTCGTCGTTAACAACCTGCGCTCAGGTGTATCCCAAGGCGCGTCACAGTAAAAAATATTCTTCTAAAGCCATTCTACCAACTTATAAGATGTAAATACATGTATTTCCCCATCTTTTCGTATTTATTTTATTAGGATTTTGCATTTAAGTTGTCTTATTTTTTTTATATATTTTTATCATATTTTGGTTTATAATAAAAAAGTTTGCTAATAGTATTCAGTCTTATAAACATAAAAAATATAATATTTAAATTGCAGAAGTGTATTCCTTACTTAAGGACAGTAAAATAACTTTCCGTTTATCTTTAATGCAGATATTTAAAAAGAAATTAATTAAACTCATAATATAAAAAACAATATTAGGTTTCTAGTGAGATAGCTTCATGGGTATGAATTTATACTAAAGACTAAATTTATTTATAAAAAAAATAAGAATAATAAAAAAATTAAGCTATGAGATGAGAGGTCCGAAAACTAATCTATGAGATATTTCTTGGTAAAATAAGTGTTTAAGTTAAAATCAGAATGTGTAAGGAAAGACAGTGTATCTTATCTAATTTGAGCCAATAACCAATGGGTTTTTTTTCTTCCAAAAATGTACATATGTTTGAGATACTTGAAAAAAAATTATATATAAATAACAGTTGCTAGGATTCCTTACTTTGGGCCCCGCTCCCGGAGTGTGAAGACAAGTGGGAAGGTTTTTGCTGGGAGTGCAACACAAGCCGGAGTGGTTTTGATTGAATTCAGATCGTTCGAGTGAATGTTGTACTTTTGGAACATGTTCGCTAATAAGATAAATCCGAATCCTCGAACTAGGTTTTGTCCAATGCAAGTTCGTTTGCCGATGCTGAATGGCAAAAAATGTGGAATGTTCTTTTTAAGACGATACTGTTGTTGAGGTAATTGATTTTCTTCTACGGCTATCTTTGCTTGTATTCGGTTAGTGTTGGTGTCGTCTATATCTTGTGGTGTGTCAACGCCGGAATCTGAAGATTCAGATAATCTTCTCCTGGGTTCAGTACCTGCTGATGGAATTTTCTCAATGAATCTTTCAGGATTAAATACTCCGGGTTGATCCCAATACTTTGGGCTTGTATTCAATTCGTGGTTATTGATGAATACAACTGTACCAGCTGTGACACCGTACCCAGATACGACAAGATCTTCGGTAGCTACATGCGGCACAATGGGAGACGATGAATACCTTAGTGTTTCATAGATGGTAGCCATAGTGTACGGCATGATTTCCATATCCATAAGTGTCACGTAACGTTTTCCATCTTCAGTGATTCGATCGACCTCTTGCTGAATCTTCTCTCCAATATGTGGGTTTCGTACAATATACGCCAATGACAGCATGACTAGATTACCCACGGCCGAGTGTCCACCAAGGAAATCCTCCAACATGAAGATAATCATATCTCGGGACACATTCTTATCCTCGGCCAGGCTTTTCAATAAAGCATCAGTAAAATCACGTTCTGGTTCATCGATGTCGATATTTCTCTCACGATCATTGATCACCCGCTCGAGAATAAATTTTCGAATACCAGTCGACCAATTCGTGATCTTTTTCATATGTTCTCGATAAAAAGGTGACAGCCAAGGCAGAAAATCCACAGCATATCCCTGATTAATCTCCCAGAAGATTTCGTCGAAATACAACACGATTTTTTGAAATTCAGTATCTCCATAGTCGAAACGTATGGAGCACATGTATTGGCTGAACATATTGGCGCAAGTCTGTTGAATGGTTTGCTTAATATCGACCTCCTTACCAGGTGTGATGCGTGTGTTGAGTGTGTCCATAAATTCCTGCATCTCAATGCAACCAACATCGCTCATTTTCGAAAAGTAAGAAGATGAGTCGCGTGGCGAGCAGTGACGACGAGCTAAATTGCGCCGTTTTTGTTGTAATTGTGACCAGTCGCATAGGGCAAGAGCTGAAAGTGATAGAAAGCATGAGGATTAAATGGTGCAAAGAGAAACGATAAAACGGAAATATTAACTATAAAGCGGATGATATTTAATAAAGGAAGTATCCTCGCACGGTTCTGGGGTTTGTAATTACATATCATGCTTATAGGCAAAAAAAAAAAGCAAAAAATTAAGTAATTAAAACTTTCATAAATGAAATATGATAATTGCGCTTGGATTGCATTTTATAATTGCCACACTTCACTTCAAAAAAAGCGCCGAATACAAAAAAAAAGCAAAAAAAAAGGAAGCAACCAAACAGATCCAACGAGCGTTCGCAAATCTCGTTAACTAAGCTAAATTCATTTTCAAATCGAAGGAAACACGCAGATAGACAGACAAGAAAATAGCCTAAAGCGGGTACAGGTTAAGGAAAGGGAAAAATTATTTTAAAAAACTCATTGTGACTTACAATTATTCCGATCACCACCAAACAGCTTGTGGTACCGCAAAAAGTCCGGACGACCGCCAAAGAACTTTCCATTCTGATTAAGCACTTCACGGATCAGTTCCAAACTATTAACCACTAAGCATCTTGTTGATCCCAATGTCAGGGTGTACGCATCCCCATATTCTTTAGCTAAAGCAGTAAATCCTTCGAATGGAACTTTGTATTTACCAATCTGAGCTAGATTGCCTATTATGGGCCAGGGAAATGCTCCTGGCGCTTGCTTGTACTTCTTGATTGTAATTTCGTCTCCGTTTTTCTGCGATTGTCGTCTGCTCATTGGTGTTGACGTTACGACCGTTGCTTTTCGAAAGCATTTGTACAGTACTTGTAGGTATGAACCGATAGCTATGATTACAATGATAAGCAATAGAACATCAAAAACTGCTATTTCCATGATTTTTGCTTTAGTTAGTTCGATTTGGTACTGTTCACAGAATTGCTTGAGCCGGCACCGATTTAAAAATTCTTGATATAACTTGATACTATTTGGATGTTGGATGTTCGATAGGCAAGATATTGTTGATACTTCGTACAAATCAGAACAATGAGTTAAATAGATAGACAGGAAGACTGACAGGCTAGTAGACAAACAGGCAGGCAGGTAATCGAACTGGGTAAGCAGATAAACTGTCTGACTGAAGGTTTTTCACTATGCCTTTTCAAGTTACCAAAAATTCTTAACTGAGCACTTTTGGTTCTTTGCGATGGCTTTTATAGGTGGCAGAAGGCGCACTTTATTTTACTTCATTTTACTAAGTACTTTATAGCGACCACCAATACGATCACGATCACGACAGACAGACAACACCGATGAGCGAGATGATGACGACAACAGATACGACTGGCCCAGAATAGGAATTGAGAGAAGTCAACTAAGTAAGTAAGTAAGCAGGCAAAAGCAAAAGGAAAATAATAATACAAAAAAAAACAAACAAAAAAAGGAAAAGGCGACAACGAAGAAGCGCACCAACAGGGGCAGCGAGCAAGCAATCCCACTGACCAGTTTCATACGAGTACATTATCTGTGTCTATCGTGGTTCTACCTTTATAGGTACTACACGTCTTTGGATTGGTTTTATTCTTTTTGATTTAATTCCTTCCTTTTCCCCGAGTATGAGAGAGTATTTTGATAGTAGTACAATACCTTCCCAGGTGAGGTGTGTACTACTACGTAACATGTAGTTTACTTCACACACTCGATATTGTGTATTGCCCTGATACGCGCATTTACATTTCGCGTTATCGCTTACTGCTGCTCCATGCCGATGATGCCTACATTCTAAATATGTATTTGTTCACTTCAATTACAATGTATGCATATAAGCCATTCGTCCATTCCGTTTCGGAGCCGCACACTAAGTGCATAGATAGTATCTTAGATGCTTAGAAACGTGTGTGATGGCTCGATAGGGATGGGTGGCGATATCATTATCGTTTATATGTAAAAAAATAAATGAAAATATAAATATATGTATATATGCACAATTCGATGTGTTTGTTAATTGTTTGCAGAGAAATGAAAATGTTGTTTTGATTCGTTGCATGAACGAAAGAGGATTATTCATCTCGATTAGGAAAAATGAGAAGAAAATGCATTAGAAAATGTGGAAAAGGGAATATACGAATAGTAACGAATGCATCGCGTCTTTGGTCGTGCGCTGTGACCATGCTTGGTTGAGTTGTTTAGCGACTCCTTTTCTAATGCTGCTTCTAACTCGGATATTCAAGTTATGGGATTATGTAGCATGTACATACATATGTACGTGGCTAATGCCTACATTAAAAAAAAGTTTGTATTCATGGATTTATATCACGCAGCACTCCATTCTGTAGGGTGCTATCGATTTGTTCTATCAGATTTGACTTTCTGAACTTTTGTTTTCTGCTATTCGAAAGGAAATGGAAAATCTGTGTCGATGAGAAGTAACGATTGGAAAGAAGTTGTGACGAGCTGCGGAAAACCAAAGTGGTATTGTGGAAACGTTTCATACGAAGTCACAATGATTTTTTGTAAGAAGTGGCTATGGAATTCTATTCTAATATTTACTTTAACCCTTTCAATACGAATTTTTTTTATAGGTAGAAATTTTCTTCTGATGTTTATTGGTTCCTTACAGCCAGAATAATGTACCTTATTGCACATTCTAAGAACAAATACCTGCGAAGGAGTAAACTGTTTTGGGACAGGGATGTCCCATCAGTAACTTTAACTGGGATACATGTGTCCCATTAGTAACATAAAAAAAACAAAACGCGTTTTTATATTTCCTCAATTTCCAAACAAAGAATTTTGAAAAATTCACCTTTCATTTTATTTGATGAGATTATGTTAAACTTTTATTACTTAGTATACGAGCATGTATAAGAAAACATATAAATTAATTTATGTGGTACTTTGCAAAACACAATTTGCATAAAGGAATATTGCAAGAAGTGCAAACTGTTTTTGTACGTTGCTCTTTTTTATTGTCAGCACAATGTCTGCAACGGCGGCGTGTAGTTCCTTCGATCGGAAGGTGCTCTCCAACTCCTGATAACATTTTTGATCGCTGTGAGGGGCGCCCACTACTACTGCGACGCTGAACTTTTGCTCGTTTTTTTCCATGAGCAAGAAGCTGTTCCGCCAACTCGACAAGAAAACTAACCATTGGTATCTGGGTGTGTCGTGTTTCCTGGAAAATAATCCAAGAATTAGATACGCAAATCATGAGAAGCTTTTGAAATACTCTCTTCCACCATTTTCCCGATTTCCTATCAGGATCATAGAGGGAGGAAAACTGATCTGAAAGATCAACTCCTCCCATATATTTATTGTAAAAAGCAATGGCCTCAGGACACGAAACTTCAACAGCCTCACCGGTTGTTAGTGTGGCAATTACTGATTAATAAAACTTCTTTGGTATCTTGCCATTTACAAACCATACATCCTTCATTATTAAATTTGAAGATGTACTCGCCCCTGTTTAGCTTTGGGCCGTCGAGATTGGGTAGCAATTTCCTATTTCTCATAACTGTTCCCACTAAACCGAAATCCAGAGTTTGTGCCAAGTTCATAGTACTGAAAAATCGATCACAGCAAATGACTGTTGAAGGACTTGAAAGTGTAGAACACAGCTTCCTTACTACTCGTTCTTCAAGGGTACCCTCGGACTGAACTATTTCTTTTCCAAAGTAAATGTCGAGATCATAGCTGTACCCAGTTGTGGAATCACATCGTTCCCAAATCTTAATGCCTCGTTTGATTGGCTTCATCGGGTTGTACTGCTTCAAAGAAGACCTGCCTTTGAATTTTGCCATAGCCTCGTCGATCGATTGGTACACGCTGTCGGTCCGGCAATTTTTAAAGGAGTATCTTAGACACGAAACCATTTCATCAACATAGTATGTTTTTGAGGCATCGATGGCTTTTCTGGATCATTTATGTACAGTTTTGAAGATAAAAGAATGATCCGATCTCGACTGATACAGTTTTTAATTGCTGTATTGCCCAAAGATAAGTTTTGTGCCCAATACATATTCATATGTGGCAAGCGATTGTATGCCATAACCAAATATACACCGACGACCATCATAATCTCGTAAGGATCAGGAGATGGGACCGACGATTGATGTCGTTTAGAAGATGAAACAGCTTTTTTATTATCGTTGTATATTTTCTTGTTTAAGATATTGATTCGCTTATTGGTGCAATCAGCAATTTTTATGAAAAGGCTATGTGGGAAAACCTTCAAGAAAACATCAAGTTCTCTTGAGCTCCTACGACGTCTGTAATTATTATTGGCTGCTGAAAAACCGGAATGCTTTTCCGCAGCAGGAAGTTTGGATTCGTATTGTTCCATTTCATACCGTTAAATGGCTCTTCTACCACGGGTTGCTCCGTTTGCTCTTCTCGCTCCTCTTGTAGAGTCTTCCCCTCCCCTCCCGAATCAGAGTCGCTTTCAGACGAGGTATTAACATTTTCAACATAACTTGGATCGATTTCACTATCATCATCGAAGTCGCTATCACTCTCTGCATCGATCTCTTCAATTACGTCAAGTATTCGCTCGTCGGGGATAATAATTTTCCGTTTTCTGTTGGAATTCCTTTCACTATATGGAAAAAAAAAAACATGCAATTGTCGTTCGTTACTGCTGGGACACATGCATCCCAGTGAGAGTTACTACTGGGACACATATATCCAAGCTTCAGTTTTTCTAATATAACTTCAAAACTTCTAATTTTTTTGTACTCAAAATACTTTTGTTTTATTGATAATCGCTTACCTTGCCATTTTTTGCAAAGTTTTGAAATTAATTACACTTATTTCACTTGAAAAACACTACCTTTTTGCACACAGACGTAACACGTGCCACATTGAAATGCAAAACTAAATCATGTTTGTGCGCGCCCAGACAATTTAACGGGAAATCATCGCATTACACGTAAAATACTGATGGGACATAAATCCATAAGAATAACTGGAGATGTTGGCCTTTTAGTAATACCATAACATCTTCCGGGACATATGTATGTGTCCCGTTAGTATTGAAAGGGTTAAGCTACATTAAAATGTAAACACTAACTCCCGGAATTATTAACATCAGTATCAGAACGTTCGACTTGAGCTGAACTTTTCCCAGGATGTGGTGTTTTCCGACTTGAATTTCTGGATTAAAACATTGTCAAAACTGGCCAACGACCAACCTAGTCGTCGATTTTTGACCTTCCATACTGCTTGCAGATGATAAATGACCGCTATGTGCTAGTTATACTAACACTCAGTCAGCGTGACAATTGGTAAGCTCTATATAAGCACAGGAGGCAATAGAGACAGGTTTTTTTTGAAAGGAACGTGACTCTGTGCAGTCACATTCCTGTCAACAACAAGTGGCAAGTGTTTGTTTGTTTGGTATTTGGTATTGGAGGGGATCCTTTTGGTTAGAGGCAGAATTTCACACAGTTCAAAGTTTTCAAAGGATTCCATATCACATTGGGTCTTAAACTACCAGCTGACATTTCCATTTGTATCATTCTGTTTAATTGATTTAACTTACTAGTTTTATGGCGGTTTTACCATTTATTTTCAACAACAAAAGTAAGTGAGAAGGGATTTCGTGGGCTCTAAAAAGGATCTACTAATCTTACTTGATTTCAGTTATCTACACTTTTCGCTGTTACTCTTCACTTGACTGAGGGGAGATTCATTAGATGATTACCGTAAACTAGCCTGTCAAGTCTAATTCAAAGAAAGACTGTTTTTGAAAGTGGTCTTACGACCATTTAGCTAGGCGTTTAAGTCATTTGGTACAGTACAAACCTCAAACATATTTCCTCCAGGCCTAGTTACTATGTGATGAAGTTATTGAAGCCAATAATTCAAACTGATTGGTTATTTATTGTATTTAAGAGGATCAGAAGCTCCGGTAAACTAAAATGTACTTGTATTGCTATGGAGGACAAAAGTCAATGTAATTCATATCCTTTTTAAACGCTGCATTTTGAACTACTTTTATAAGCGGGCCTTATTAACGATTTCTTATTGGTACGACTATCATCTAAAATATTTGGACGTTAAGTTTAGGGACCTTCTGTTAACTAGTTTGTTGTTAGTTGGATAGATTCAGTGGTGAGCCACACTTAGACCTTACTAGGTCCATTCACTATTTGTTAATGGAATTTAGGGTTTCAAGTTTAATAGAATGCTTTACTGAAACAAGAGGAATGTCATTTAGGGTGGGAAGACATATTGAGCATCAACTATAGCAAGTTCGCCAGCCTTGCAATTTCCTGGTTTATACCTCTGCCGGAAATCGATATCAAATTGCTTAGAAATAGAATCCTAAACATCTCATATGTAGTTGGAAAATCGCTAACTGGGTGTAGAATATGTGTGGATATTACATTGATCTTAAGACGCGCTAATGCCAGCTCAGCATTATAGGCATTGCAACAATCCGGAAGTCTGACAGATAGTTTAAGGATCATTTTTCTACAGATTTCACTTGCCACTTTCGTCTCCAGTTAGATTTGTCGAAAAGTGGCATACCGATTTGCTGGCAGCACACTGTTTATTACCCAATTCGCCTTAAAAGAGAAGAGAGTCCTTAACAAACAAACGCATTTCGGCGATAGACGTAATCTGTTCCGCTCACAAGCTTTGGTAGTCTTCAGAGTGACCCATTGTTGTTGGGTTCATTTTATAAATATATATTCCTTATGTCCGCGGCGGCGGTTGGGTGGACATAAGGAATATATATTTATAACTTGGTTGCTGAGCAAATTCGAATTAGTGATGTAAAGAAGAATTTGATTTGCATTAGGTCACTTAACATGTTGGGGCATTTGCCAGTTATGGCAATTGCAATGATCTCGCTTAAGCAGACACGTTGTAGTTACTAATTTGCCGTAATAGCAATCGTTTCTTGACTACTTTTATTCTAAAGAAAAGGTGAAAGCACCCTTCTTTATGACGTGTCTGAGTCAGGTGTAGGTGATCCTGTCAAAACTCCTTACTTTCTATGCCAGGAGTTGTTAAATAAAGGCTTCTACCGACTTCACTACCCTCAAGTGATTGAGAGCCAGAAAAAGAGTACTTGGGTTATACAGAGTAGGTATTCAAAGTGGACCGTGAAGTTGCTGAAAACTTACCTTATCCGAGATGTCTGTAACTACACATATTAATGCAAATATCGGCTTGGTGTGAAAAATGGTACACCAAGATCGCCCCTCTAGCGTGAGAGAGCTATCTCAAGAACTATCAATCTTCCCCAAATTAGTGCGCCATGTTTTAGTTAATCTTTTTTGTGCATGAGATGCGTTACAGCACGGCTTATTTGAAAAGAGCTCTATGCATTCAAATTTGTGAGCTAATTTATGACCGAAAGCGCTATCAATACTGTTCTAATCCAGCAAGTATAAAATTCTCCAGATATAAAACCTTGCGACTATTTCCGAAACTTGAATCATAGCTTGGAATAAATTTTAGGCTGAAGCCTTGGTGTTAATTTTTTAGGTAGTGAATCTTTAGGTTACTACCGATCTACAATTACGAACTGGGTGTAAAAAGCGAGAACCCAATTTATGCTCTAGGATAATTTAGTTTATATCTGGTAGATTTAATACAAGCAAGATAAGGTAAAAGAGTCGGGAAACGAAATCAGAATGTCAAGAATGCTTAATTTAAAGGCGATGTTGCATTAGATGAACTATCGAAACCAGTTCTCTTCTTCTTCTTAATGGGCGCTACAGTTCGGGGTGAACCTGGGCCTCAACCAACATGCCCCTCTAACTAGCACGATATTTTGCTACCCTTTTCCATTGCCGCACACCCAGTTGGCTGAGGTTCCCTTCCACCTGTGTACGCCATCTTAAGTGCGGCCGTCCTCTGCTTCTTCGTCCCTCGGGGTTGGATTCAAAGACTCTCCGGGCTGGAGCTGTGGTGTTCATTCGCTCTACATGGCCCAACCATGGCATAGACGCCTGGCTAGACTCATGTCGCTGTACAGCCCATATAGTTCGTGGTTGAATCTTTTCCTCCATCCCCCGTCTGCGTTTATAGGCCCAAAAATCACGCGCAAAATCTTTCTCTCGAACCGTCCAAAGGCCTCCTCATCCGCCTTTGATAGTGTCTATGCTTCTGCGCCGTACAACAGGACCGGGATGATAAGGGTCTTATATAGAGTCAACTTTGTCGTTCGTGAGAGGGCTCTTTTACTCAATTGCCTCCTGAGCCCAAAGAAACAGCGATTGGCAAGAGTGATTTTGCGTTTGATTTCGGAACTGATGTCGTTGTTCCAGGTCACTGCGGAGCCAAGGTAGACGAAGTCCTTAACTACCTCGAACTTATGTCTGCCAATACAAACGTTCTTGCCAAGACGTCGGTGGTGAGCGTCCTTTTTTGATGACAGCATATATTTAGTTTTGCCCCCGTTTACCACCAAACAAATTTTCGCCGCCTCCATCTCTGGAGGTGATCTACCTATTATGTCAATATCGTCGGCGTATGCAAGGAGTTGCGAGGATTTGAAATAGATTGTGCCTCTTGTATTGGCCAGTGATTTTTGCACAATCATTTCCAATATGATGTTGAAGAAATCACACGACAGCGCATCGCCCTGCCAAAATCCTTTTTTGACATCAAAACTATCGGTAAGATGTTCACCGATTCGGATGTAGCAGCGAGCATTCTCCAAAGTCATCCTGCATAGTCTGAAGAGTTTAGCAGGTATATCAAAGGTAGACATAGCTTTGTATAGCTCATCTCTAATTACGCTGTCGTATGCGGCTTTGAAGTCGACAAATAGGTGGTGAGTGTCGACTTGAAATTCATTGGTTTTTTCCAAGATCTGCCGAAGTGTGAAGATTTGGTCGATGGTGGACTTCCCTGGCCTGAATCCACACTGACTAGGACCTATCAGCTTATTTACAAAAGGCTTCAGGCGTTCACACAAAACGGCAGAGAAGGTTTTGTAGGCGATGTTAAGGAGACTTATTCCTCTGAAGTTGACACAATCAGAGGGGTCTCCTTTCTTGTGGATCGGGCATACGATGCTGAGACTCCATTCCTCGGGCATGCTTTCCTCTGACAATATCTTACAGATGAGCTGGTGCATGCTCCTAACCAGGTCATCCTCAGTTGCCTTGAAGAGTTCAGCAGACAGTCTGTCCGAGCCAGCAGCTTTATTCGACTTGAGCTTCGATATGGCAATCTTAACTTCGTCGAGGTCAATGGGACAGAATTCTCTGCGGTCTTCGTCGATTAGAAATGGGTCATTCTGCCTGATAGCGGTATATTGACTAACACCGCCGTTGTACAGTCTGTAGAAGTGGTTTTTCCATATTCTCAGCATCGATAGCGATTCTGCTACTAGGTGTCTGTTGATAAAACTTTCGAACGTCACGCCTGCAGTAACACCTCTCCAAATCCTCAATCGCGCGCTTCTCGTGCTCTTCCTTCTTTCTTCTAAGAAGCTTGTGCTCCTCCCTTCTTTTTAACTCGTAAAGCTCACGAGCTGCTCTTGTTCTTTTATGCAGCGAGGCCTTATACGCATCCTGCTTTGCTGTATGAATCCTCCTGCACTCGTCATCGAACCAAGTGTTTCTTCGTGGTGGAGCCTTGAAACCCAAAACTTCGGATGCAGAGCTTTTCAGGGCTTATTTGCAAAGGCTCCACTGCTGTTCTATTGATAGCGTGGAGGATTGATTTGTTTTGGAGAGCTTAAGATAGACGCGATCGGTAAAAGCACGAGCGGTTTCTGGCGATAGTAGCTTTCCGACGTCATAACTTTGTATTCTTACTCTACTCCGCTGCGTTCGTGATATCCGTAGGCGCATCCTGGCTACTACAAGATAGTGGTCCGAGTCGATGTTAGCCCCTCGGAAAGTTCGCGCATCAAGAATAGTGGAAGAGTGTCTGACGTCGATCGCGATGTGATCAATCTGGTTGGTAGTCGATTGATCGAAAGACCGCCAGGTGCCTTTGTGTATATCGAGGTGCGGGAAGCGCGTACTGGCTAGAAGGAAATTTTGCCCCGTAGCAAGATCATTCAGCCTGTGTCCTTTATCGGAGGTGGTGTCGTGTAGGCTATGTTTGCCGATGACTCGTTCAAAGATGCTTTCCTTACCCAGCTTAGCATTGAAATCTCCTAGTGCAATCGATGTTTCGATAGGGGATAGGAAATCTCCTAGTGCAATTTCGATGTTTCGATAGGGGATTTCCTATGGAAACTGCAGACGGGGAAGGGCTCGCCATTCGCCCTTCCCTGTCTGCAGTTTCCATAGGAAATCCCCAGATGGCACAACGAGAAGGTGGGGATGGGACTTACTAATAGTGCAGTAAGATGTTCGACTGCGGTGGCTCTTCGCGCTTTGTTAGCCCTTTGCCATCCATCGAAACCAGTTGGTTTCGAATAATTCAATTTTAGTTAGTGGCACTAACTTACTTCCTTTCATACTTACCCAAATAACATATATCTTTAACTGTTACTTCCTTTCATACTTACCCAAATAACATATATCTTTAATACGATAATAATCACCTCTGTTTTTCCTGATACATGGAAAATTGCGAAAATTTTGCCTGTACCTAAGTCGTGTTCTCCAAATGGTTCTGAGTATCGCCCGATCGCTATTCTCCCCTTCCTGAGCAAAGTATTCGAGACAATAGTAAGTAAACAAATCAAAATGCATCTTCATAATAATAAATTAATCACAAAATATCAGTCAGGTTTTCGTGCAAAGCACAATTGCACCACGGCCTTATTGAAAGTATGTGAAGACATACGCGATGGCTTAGATAAAGATATGATAGGAATAGTTGTTTTTCTGGACTTTTCCAAGGCATTTGATTGTGTTAATCATTCAATACTCTTAAATAAGCTTAAGCTGCAGTTTTATTTCGATAGCTCTTCATGTAATCTTATGTCTTCATACTTGTCCAATCGGTTCCAATTTGTTTCCCACGATAGTCAATGTTCGCCATGCTTACATGTTCCGGGATCAGTCTTAGGACCACTTTTGTTTATGTATTTTATAAATGACATTTCGAAATGTTTTTCATTTTGTGAACACCATATATACGGTGATGACGTGCAAGTATATAAAATGTTTCCAAAACTTGAAAAAAGCCAAGTGCTACACCATGTAAATCAGGACTTGTCAAATATACATATTTGGTCAATATTAAACGAGCTTAACCTGAATCCCAAAAAAAACAAAAGCTCTTGCTATAAATAGAGGTCGAAGTAAAGAAGATCTCCCTCCAATACTTCTCAATAACTCAGTTGTTGACTATGTAGAGACGATTAAAAACCTCGGAGTGTATTTTAACCAAAGTTTTAGCTGGCATATACATGTAAACAGAGTTGTTTCGAAAGTGTATGGCGCGCTTCGTGGGCTAAGCCCAACAACGAAATTTCTTCCGACACACGTAAAACTAAAGCTTGTAAAATCGTATATTTTGCCTTCGATTCTGTACGGGTGTGAGATTTTTGGTGACATGGATTATGAGTCTAAGCGGAAACTCGAGGTGGCATACAATTGTTGTGCTAGATTCATTTTCGGCATAAAAAGATATGAGCATATTTCCAACTTCACAAAACAAATAGCGGGTTGCTCCTTAATGGCATTAATGAAATATCGGACCTTGTTAACATTCAATAAGATCATGGCCACTAAGGAACCCCATTACCTTTATGAGAAAATTAGATTCGCGAGTGCTCAAAGAACCTTACTAATCATTTCACCCAGACATAAGTATACTGTAACCAGTCGACAATTCTTTGTCCATGCGATTCGTCTTTGGAATGGTCTACCCGTCTCTATTAAGCGCATGAACCCAACAGCCGCTTTCGCAAAAGAAGTTTTTAAATATTGTGACGAACACTTTTAATGTACGTACATATGTAAATTAGTTATTGCGTGAAATCCAATCTATACTTTTCCTGTCCACCTTTTCACTTATCCTTTCCCGCCCCAACATTCTTTTATTCTTTTTTTCTTGTTCTTTCCTTTCATTTATTAAATATTATTTCTGTTTAACTTCATTTTCTAATGTAACAAATATAACATAAGCCCTAGTTGTACAAATCTAATAAGTGTAAGCTTAATTGTACAAAATTATTATTAGCTAGAAATAAATAAATAAATAAAATAAATAAATAAATGTTCGTCAGGAAATAAATACACGAAGCGTTTCTGTACTATTTATTTTTTAATACGGAGGATATTAAGGGGATATTGTACAGAGAGCTGTTCTTGATTAACTCGAAATACTACAAATCAGCTCAGCATTCAGCTCATGAATTAAATGGAAATTATGTAGGCAATCAACATCCATAGTCTCCTTAGCCTGAAATCCATACTTTTTTCAAAATCATTTTTGACTTGACTATGTATTTTTGTTTTATCTTTTTGCAAACACGTTTATTCCCTTTTTATTCTGTCTGAAAGAAATGTGTTTAACATGCAAAATCAGATCTGGAAAGTCCAACACGCGGCTTGAACTAGACAATCTTACAGCGAAAGATATCAAATTTGTCACGATTCAAAAGTCAACGTCTTTTTTTTTCTGTTTCTATGATTTTTATTTTTATTTTACCAAAACCAAGAAAAAGAAAACATTAAAAACAATTGATGAAGGTTTAGTAACTTCTAGGTATAGTACCTTCGGTAAACAAAATTATGCAAATCGTTAAAGACGATATAAAAATCACAATGGAGAAACAAGGCGAGTCGGTTAAAAAGACAAAATTTAACAATTTGCTCCCATGGGGTAGGGTGAGGATCGAGCTATAAGGAGTAGGTTTATGAGGAATCTTTACATACAGGTTTTGTTTGGGATCCAAAAAATGACAATTCAATATTTTACGTGCGTCATTAGTTATAGCAATACTTTTTATTTGGTATTTTTACTTTTATTTTTTTCTACCACGAGCGGCTCGAGGAGGGACTTATAATTGATGCGATTTCTACTGTCAAATACTTGAACATTTCTTAGAAATGGCAGGTGTTCTTTACATTTAATGGTTTTGTGACTGTGTCTTAGCATATGGCTTAGATGTCAGAGGCCATTACACCGCGTTCCATTTGGATAGCTGTCGTTCCAAACAAGAATGAACACAAACGTTTCTTAGTATATAGAGTGCTTGTAAACGTAAGTACATAAAATAATTGCCATTCATGGGATCATTCAGTGATAGCGGGGTTTCAGGGCTTCACTGCAGTTTTCAAACACATAATCACCATACTGCTTCCAGAGTCGCATGCGTATTTATAAATGTGTGATGGCCCACGTTGTTAAAATGGAAACCTTTTCCGATCAAAGCCGCTTTGATAAATTATTCTACATGGAACAGCTACAGTAATGCCGAATTGAAATTCCTGAGTCTTTTCCAAGATTTGATATAGCATCAATAAATGGCCTTCTGTAAAGCATTCTGCCCAGAAATCGCAGTTGGGTTTCAGACGTACACACAGCACCACAGCGAAGGAAAGATCTTTTTACCGATATTAATGAGATGAGATTGAAAATGCTTTAATGGATCGGACGAGCGATGTTATGATATAATTTACCATAGTAAGTCTGACTATACATATATAGCATGACATGAAGAGAAGCACAGATTTTTTAGTCAGTAGAAAACAGGCAGATGTGGAGGTTTTGATGAAACATGTACCATTGAACAAGAAGTTTTGGTAAGAAGTAAGTCCAACCGTCCCCAACGTATAATTGAGAGTCTGAGGTTCAACTTAAGATAACGTTGATAAACATCATAATGTGTTTTGTCATAATGTGTATGAATTTTCGCCCTCATTTTGCACCATAATCGTGAACAATTAACTTTTTTTCTGAACGTCTCACAAGAAGTGGCTTGATTGACTGAGAATGTTTCCGCTGTAATCACGGACGAAGGATAGAGTCTACAGCAGTATTTTAATGAAATACCTGAAAATGTCCACTAATAAAATGCAAACTATTCACTAGTTGCTGCCTAATGATCTTCAAGTGAGGTTAATTCCCCCCATGTCATGTTAAACTTGATGCCAGAAGAGGGTGAATTCGAATCCATATTTATATTGCGCTGCGAAGCCATTTTCACTTCCGAATTTCTTTTTTGTTTTTTTTTTCTTCTACGAGAGCAGGTGAAAACCTTCAAAAGACACTAAGAGGATCATAAGCCCATGCTCATATTAGAGTGAGATTTCTACTCACTAAAACACCTCCCCGAGGGCGCCGTGGCGCAGTAGTTAGTGTGTTGGACTCTGACGCACGATGAGCGAGTTCGGATCCCGATAATACCAACGCCGTCGAATGTTTATTTTAGGCGTCCCTCTTCGGCGGGGAACTGGCAAAACCCACCGTAGTATAACTTGCTGGAAAAAGCTTCTCAACTCACGTCATTCGGAATCGGCATTAAACTGTAGGTCCCTTTCACCTGTGGGAAAAATAAATCGCACACACCATGGGTGATTGAAGAGAAGCTTGGCTCTGGTCCTTCATGGGCTGTAACGCCACCAAAAAAAAAAAGAACAAAAAACACCTCCCCTCGCAATGAGTTCATACTGCAACTAAGTAATTCCACTTACATATGTATTCGCATTTGACAGGCGACATTCCAACGAAGGTTGCTACTTCGTACTGTTAAAGTTTATCGCGCTAAGTGAAGACGTTTGGTAATTTGAAAACAGCGCAATACATTTTGTTCGTCGAGTAATTGAAAAGCAGTGCTATTTACATGATCCTCAAGTCGACATTTACACGTACATATGTTTCCCTTAACAATTTTTTGTTTCATTTTCCACAGTTATGATACTCAGATATCGGTTGTTGATATGCTCGTTTCTAATATACCACAATGGATTAACGAGAGCTCGTAGTAACTTATTTTGAAACTTATTTTCTTGGTGCAACCCTAGAGTTGTATATCATAAGTCCAAACTGGTTTTAGCACTTGCTTGTTCCGAATACTTCCCTAGTAATTAATGCATCGATACGCTTTTTTGTATGTAAAATTAACATGAACAGATTTAGTGCCATTTTGTGCTATTCACAGGTCCTTGTCCAGTCATTTGCACGGTCAATGGCACGGTGCAGATTCATAGTTGATTCCTAAATATAATGGAATCTTGCGTTTGCGGTATATCGTGAGTATAACGTAAATACAGAAGTGGGCCGAGTACGCTTCCCTGAGGAACGCCAGCCGAAATCACTTTAGTACACACTTTCGTATTTAACACAACATAATCTATTCGCAAAACATGTATTTAAAATATTGGATAGCTTCTGTGGTAGAAAAAAATAAAAGTAAAAATACCAAATAAAAAGTATTGCTATAACTAATGACGCACGTAAAATATTGAATTGTCATTTTTTGGATCCCAAACAAAACCTGTATGTAAAGATTCCTCATAAACCTACTCCTTATAGCTCGATCCTCACCCTACCCCATGGGAGCAAATTGTTAAATTTTGTCTTTTTAACCGACTCGCCTTGTTTCTCCATTGTGATTTTTATATCGTCTTTAACGATTTGCATAATTTTGTTTACCGAAGGTACTATACCTAGAAGTTACTAAACCTTCATCAATTGTTTTTAATGTTTTCTTTTTCTTGGTTTTGGTAAAATAAAAATAAAAATCATAGAAACAGAAAAAAAAAGACGTTGACTTTTGAATCGTGACAAATTTGATATCTTTCGCTGTAAGATTGTCTAGTTCAAGCCGCGTGTTGGACTTTCCAGATCTGATTTTGCATGTTAAACACATTTCTTCAGACAGAATAAAAAGGGAATAAACGTGTTTGCAAAAAGATAAAACAAAAATACATAGTCAAGTCAAAAATGATTTTGAAAAAAGTATGGATTTCAGGCTAAGGAGACTATGGATGTTGATTGCCTACATAATTTCCATTTAATTCATGAGCTGAATGCTGAGCTGATTTATAGTATTTCGAGTTAATCAAGAACAGCTCTCTGTACAATATCCCCTTAATATCCTCCGTATTAAAAAATAAACAGTACAGAAACGCTTCGTGTATTTATTTCCTGGCGAACATTGCCACTAACTAAAATTGAATTATTCGAAACTAACTGGTTTCGATGGATGGCAAAGGGCTAACAAAGCGCGAAGAGCCACCGCAGTCGAACATCTTACTGCACTATTAGTAAGTCCCATCCCCACCTTCTCGTGGCGCCATCTGGGAATTTCCTATGGAAACTGCAGACGGGGAAGGGCGAATGGCGAGCCCCCTGCGACAAGAAACAGGATAAGTCGGTTGGGTTACGGCCTAGTAAGCCGTAACCGTAAAAAAACCACAAACTCCGAAACAACCACAAGCCTCGGATATAACGGACCGGATTTATGTTGACGACCCTTGCAAAAAACGAAAAAAGGACAATGATCTTCGGCTTTGTACGTGGAATGTTAAGTCCCTAAACAGGCCACATGCAGCTGAACAATTTGCGGACGCCCTAGACCGCTATAAAGCGGACATAACCGCCATCCAGGAAATGCGATGGGATGGACCGGGTATAAAGCGGATGAAAAACTGCGATATATACTACGGCGACTGCTATAAGGAGAGAGGGCAACGATTGTTTGGATGCGGATTTGTTGTTCGAGGTGGACTAAGGCAAATGCCCAATGTCCCAGCTATGACATCGAAATTGCACTAGGAGATTTTAATGCTAAGCTGGGTAAGGAAAGCATCTTTGAACGAGTCATCGGCAAACGTAGCCTACACGACACTACCTCCGATAATGGACACAGGCTGAATGATCTTGCTACGGGGCAAAATCTCCTTCTAGCCAGTACGCGCTGCCCGCACCTCGATATACACAAAGGCACCTGGCGGTCTTTCGATCAATCGACTACCAACCAGATTGATCACATCACGATCGACGTCAGACTATATAGTAGAAGAGTCTATTCTTGATGTGCGAACTTTCCGAGGGGCTAACATCGACTCGGACCACTATCTTGTAGTAGCCAGGATGCGCTTACGGATATCACGAACGCAGCGGAGTAGAGTAAGAATACAAAGCTATGACGTCGGAAAGCCACTATCGCCAGAAACCGCTCGTGCTTTTACCGATCGCGTCTATCTTAAGCTCTCCAATACACCTCAATCCTCCACGCTATCAATAGAACAGCAGTGGTGCCTTTGCAAACAAGCCCTGAAAAGCTCTGCATCCGAAGTTTTGGGTTTCAAGGCTCCACCACGAAGAAACACCTGGTTCGATGACGAGTGCAGGATGATTCACACAGCGAAGCAGGATGCATATAAGGCCTCGCTGCATAAAAGAACAAGAGCAGCTCGTGAGCTCTACGAGTTAAAATAAAGGGAGGAGCATAAGCTTCTTAGAAATAAGAAGAAAGAGCACGAGAAGCGCGGAATTGAGGATTTGGAGAGCTGTTACTGCAGGCGTGACGTTCGAAAGTTTTATCAACAGATAAAGCGAACATGCCAAGGATGTAAAGCCAGAACGAATGCCTGCAGGGATGAGAACGGACACTTAGTAGTAGAACCGCTGTCGATGCTGAGAATATGGGAAAACCACTTCTGCAGACTGTATAATTTTGCAGACTGTATAACGGCGATGTTAGTCAATAAACCGCTGTCAGGCAGAATGATCCATTTCTAATCGACGGAGAGCGCAGAGAATCCTGTCCCCCTGACCTCGACGAAGTTAAGATTGCCATATCGAAGCTCAAGTCGAATAAGGCTGCTGGCGCAGACAGACTGTCTGCTGAGCTCTTCAATGCAGCTGGGGATGACCTGGTAAGGAGCATGCACCAGCTCATCTGCAAGATATGGTCAGAGGAATGCATGCCCGAGGAATGGAGTCTCTGCATCGTATGCCCGATCCACAAGAAAGGAGATAACTCTGATTGCGCCAACTACAGAGGAATAAGTCTCCTTGACATCGCCTACAAAATCTCCTCTGCCGTTTTGTGTGAACGCCTAAAGTCTTTTGTAAATAAGCTGATAGGTCCTTATCAGTGCGGAATCAGGCCAGGGAAGTCCACCATCGACCAAATCTTGCCACTACGGCAGATCCTGGAAAAACCTAATGAATTTCAAGTCGACACTCACCACCTATCTGTCGACTTCAAAGCCGCATACGACAGCATAATTAGAGACGAGCTATAGAACGCTATGTCTACCTTTGACATACATACCTGCTAAACTCTTCAGACTATGCAGGATGACTTTGGAGAATGTTCGCTGCTCCATCCGCTGCTCCTTGCTTACGCCGACGATATTGACATAATAGGTAGATCACAGCGATAAGTCAAAGAGGCGTTTGCGAGTACTGAGTTGGAGGCGGCGAAAGTTGGTCTGGCGGTAAACGAGGGCAAAACTAAATATATGCTGTCATCAAAAAAGGACGCTCACCACCAACGTCTTGGCCAGAACCTTTGTACTGGCAGATATAACTTCGAGGTAGTTAAGGACTTCGTCTACCTTGGCTCCGCAGTGACCTGGAACAACGACATCAGTTCCGAAATCAAACGCAAAATCACTCTTGCCAATCGCTGTTTCTTTGGGCTCAGGAGGCAACTGAGTAATAGAGCCCTCTCCCGAACGACAAAGTTGACTCTATATAAGACCCTTATCATCCCGGTCCTGTTGTACGGCGCAGAAGCATAGACACTATCAAAAGCGGATGAGGAGGCCCTTGGTCGGTTCGAGAGAAAGATTTTGCCCGTGTTTTTCGGGCCTATAAACGCAGTCGGGGGATGGAGGAAAAGATTCAACCACGAACTTTACGGGTTGTACAGCGACATGAGCCCATTCAGGCGTCTGCGGATTCAACGCCTAAGATGGCTGGGTCATGTAGAGCGAATGGACACCACAGCTCCAGCTCGGAGAGTCTTTGAATCCAACCCCGAGGGACGAAGAAGCAGCGGACGGCCACACTTAAGATGGCACACACAGGTGGAAGGGGATCTCAGCCAACTGGATGTGCGGCAATGGAAAAGGCTAGCAAAAGATCGTGCTAGATGGAGGGGCATGTTGGTTGAGGCTAACGTTCACCCCGAACTGTAGCGCCCGCTAAGAAGAAGAAGAAGAGGCATCATCCTGGATTATAAATTAAATTGGAAAGAACATATTTCTCATATCAAGTTATATCTAAATAGGGTTGTTAGACAAATGTATCACCTAAGCCTATATTGTGATTTAGATGTCCAAAAATTAGTCTACAATGGTTTATTAAAATCTAAATCAGAATACGGTATTGCCTGCTGGGGTGGTACATATTTCACTAATTTAAAACCCCTACTAAGCAAACAAAAACATGCAAATCGCAGTACCTCTAGAATGGACGATAATTATAGCTTACGAATAAACACTAGACATTTTGTATCTGTACCAACCATGCACGAGACATATTACTCTCAATTTTATTTTGTTACTGCGTCGCGTATATTTAATTCCTTGCCTGACCACCTACTCTCTCACGTAGAATCAGTATTTTTAGTTGGTATAAAAAAATGTATATTCTACTTAAACTACATGGAAATGGAAAATCTGTTTGCCTCGTAAAAATAAAATAATTTTGTAACATGCACTTAAGCACCCATTTACATTATTTGTTAAAAGTTATAATATCAATTCAATCAATTCTCTATGGCAACACATTATATAAGTTTTTTTTTTTTTTTTTTTTTTTTTTAGAGACTCGCGCAGGTTCAAGAGTTTTTATATTCTCTTATGATGTGTTGACACACACAACCTGAACGGAGTACAGTGGTTGGGGTCGTTGATGTTCGTTCACTACTCTCAGGGGTGGTTGTCCTAGACCTAGATAGGACGAGAGCTGACCAAATTCCGCGTTGGTTATAGTCCGTAGTAATTCGTGCAAGCCCTTTTAATATTGCATACGCAGAGGATGAATTTCGTTTGACCATATACTGTGAGTGTTATGCCTGCAGCAGTACGTCTGGTCACTTTCCATTCTCAACAGCGTTGCATACTTTTTGGCGGTATAGAAACTACTTTTTCTTGGCTATGAAGCGAATTTGAACCATAAACCTTCCGCTCGGCGGTCGATGATGTTAACCACTGCACCACGGTGGTTGTTGTTGTCTTTAGCAACACACTTTTCCTGTATAAATACGAAATTAATAAATCATTTGTTCACTTTCTATTGTGTCTGCGAAGTCAAGCGTTTAACTTTTCGAAACTGGTGCCGAAACCCGGGATTTCGCATGACTAGAGTTACTTTTGGCATTGCATGTAGCCCATTTTTGTTAAATACAATTATAAAAAATCATTTGAGAGAGGAAAAACAAAATTTCCCTGAAACTTGCGAAAATCTTGAATCTTCCTTTTATATGGATGATTTGGTATGTAGTGCTTCTGATGAATCGCACGCTATTAGAATTTATAAAGAATCCAGCGATATTATGAAACGGGCAAGCATGAAACTCCATAAATGGAATTCGAATTCACTATCAGTGCGTTCGAACTTTTCTGAAGATACGGACACCCCTCTGATTCAGAAAGTACTCGGTCTTAAATGGTTTATAAATTCTGATGAATTAGGAGTAGAAATAGCAGACATATTGTCCGGTAATTTGTCACAAGTTGGAGCAAAGAGAGAACTGCTAGGTCTTATTTCAAGAATCTTTGACCCCCTGGGTGTATGTGGTTCGTACACTGTAAGACTTAAAATAGCGTGTCAGGATTGTTGGAAGCAAAATCTGAAGTGGGACGATAATCTGCCCTCATCTGCACAAAAAACATGGATCGAATCTATATCAGAGTTGCAATACTTAAAGGAGATTTTTTTTTTTTTTTTTTTTTTTTTTCACATGGGGCTAGTGCTACTCTTAGCAATATGGCACTGCGACCTTTGCAGCTCTATTGTGCCTGCTAGCCGATTAGCCGAGTAGCCTCTCAACCTCTGTAATGAAGTTGAGAATGCTTCTCGTAGGAGCCAGGGTGATCCCCTCAGGAGTCACAACTTCACTGAGAAGGATGCGCTTCCTAAGATGGCAGAGTGCAGCACACTCACACAGTATGTGTTCTGCCGTCTCATCGTCCTCTAGACAGAGCCGACACTCAGTTTCAGACGAGAGACTAATTTTATTTAGATGATATCTCAGACCGCAGTGTCCCGTTAGGTAGCTGACCAGTCTTCTGATATCCCCTCTATTGAGCTTAAGTATGTCAACAGGGTGTTTGTTCAGGGGTCGTATAAGTCGTTTAGATTGACGGAGTCCCCGAACACTGTTCCAGAAGGACAGATGTTGCGACTTTTCCCACTTGTCTAAGAGGTGATTTATCTTAGACCCGGGAATGCCGCAGAAAGGTTCCGGACCTATGTATTTATCGCTGGAACCTTTTCTGGCAAGTTGGTCGGCAATTTCATTGCCCTTAATACCTTTATGTCCTGGCACGCACCAAAGTTTAACATTGTTTCTTTTGGCGAGCTCTTGCAGGGCGTCATGGCATTCCTTGACGGTTTTCGAGTTCGTGCTGTACGAACCCAGTGCTTTAAGCGCTGCTTGGCTATCAGAGAGTATGTTGATAGTTACTCCTCTGATGCCGGTCTCGAGATTTAGGTTGACGCATGTTAGGATGGCGTGCAGTTCAGCTTGGAAGACGCTGGGGCTTACTCCCAGGGCCTTCGAGATCTTACGTTTTGGTCCAAAGATGCCGGCGCCAACGCCAGAAGCCATCTTGGAGCCATCCGTGTACCATCTAAGGCCTTTGACATTCAGCAGGGGATCACTGTTTTCCCATGCTGAGCGATTTGGGATCAGCACCTCAAATCTTTTGTCAAAGGTGAAGGTGCGTGGCAATGCGTCCGAGACCGTAGTAATCATATCCAGCTCGGGAAAGTGTTGCAATATGGACATGTGGCCTGCAGGTCTACATGGCATATTTGTTTCCGAGCAGAGGATTCTGATTGCACTGCGTAATGCCACTTAGGCCTTACTATCGCGGTATATAACCAATGGACCACCTTAGGTTTAAGCCCCCAGGTTTTACCGTAGGTGCGTCGGCAGGCCCACATGGCCTTAGTCGCTTTCATGAGTTTATTTTTCATGTTGGAGTTCCAGTTGAGTTTGCGGTCTAGGTCAATACCTAGATATTTTACCTCCTCTGAAAATCCTATGTGTGTTCCATTTAGAAGGATTGAGCAGGGTTGTACCTTTCTCCTTCTTGTAAATGGGACTAAGATTGTCTTATTTGGGTTAATAGATAACCCTGCCACACCAGTCAGAGATGAATTGGAGCGCAAGTTGCATACGCTCACAGGCAGTGACCTCGCACTTGCCCGTAACAATGACTACTAGGTCATCAGCATATCCGATGACCTCGTAGCCCAGAGTGGTCAGCTTGCGTAATAGATCGTCGATGACTATCGACCAAAGCAGTGGTGAGAGGACTCCCCCTTGTGGGCATCCTCTGACCGCCGATACTGTCACTGAGACCTCTCCGCATGTGGCTGATATGATACGGCTATTTAGCATCGCCCTAATCCAGTGATTAGTGGGATGGTCTACACCCCTGCAGGATAAAGCAGTGGTGATCGAATCATAGCCAGTATTATCAAAGGCCCCCTCTATATCGAGGAAGGCGCAGATTGCGATCTCCTTTTGTGTGAAACTATTTTCAATGCACGTCACCAAGTGGTGTAGTGCGTTTTCGGTAGGTCGCTCTTTGCGATATGCATACTGGTTGGGGTGCAGAGGTGTCTGGTTTTCCAGGATACCTCTAATGTGGAGCTCTGTCAGTTTCTCCATTGTTTTTAGAAAGAACGAAGTCAAACTGATAGGGCGATAGGATTTACGTTGCTCGCTTGGTTTCCCAATCTTGGGGATGAAGACAAGATTGACCTCTCTCCAAGTCCGGGGTATGTATCCCAGGTTGAAGCAAGACCTAAATAGAACTATCAGTGATGGTAGAATTGTATTCAAGCCTTTCTGTAGGATCGCAGGAAAGAAACCGTCTTTGCCTGGAGCCTTGTGGGGTTTGAATGAGCTAATTGCCCATTTAACCCTGTCAGGGCTGAATAGTCTTCCAGAGAGGCTATTTGTTCTACTGTCGATGTTTTCTGTGACGTTAATCTGATCGTCAGAGGACATCGAGTAGGGAGTAGAACCAGGGAAGTGCACCTCGAGCAAGGTCTCCAGGGTTTCCCTGCGGTTGACGGTGAAGGTGCCGTCTGATTTGCGAAGCAGCCCGAGCCCATTTGTGTGCTCTCGAGAGAGTGTTTTCTGGAGTCGGGCTGCAGTTGGAAGCGAGTCTATATTCTCGCAGTGCTTCCTCCAAGACGTTCTCTTGGATTTCCTCAGTTCGAGGTTGTACTTAGTTAGAGCAGATCTATAATCAGTCCAACTATTGTACCGTTTTGCTCTATTAAACAGCGATCTCACCTGCTTCCCTAGGGACTCAAGCTGACTGTTCCACCAGGGCACACAACGTTTTTTTGTAGTTGACCTGGGTGTACAGCTGTCTCTAAAGGATGAGATGAGTGCTGTATTGAGCTGGTAGGCCGCTTCGTCGATATCGTCTGTTGATTTAATCGACTTAGGGAGCATGTCCTCTTTAGCGGCGAGTTGGGCTTGGAACCGAGCCCAATTTGTTCGTTTGGGCTGATATCCGGGCTCAACCTCAGTTGCCTCACTAGAGATGTTGAATCTGATATGCTGATGATCAGATAGTGAGGCTTCATTGGAGACATGCCAGTCCCCAATCACATTTGAGATAAACTGGCTAGAGATAGTGAGGTCAAGCACCTCTTTTCTAACCGCGTTTATAAATGTGGGTTTGTTGCCTCTATTGGCAACGGTGAGGTTGTTACTTATAATAAATTCAAAAAGTGACTCACCTCGTTTGTTGGTATTGCTGCTGCCCCATTCCATATGGTGCGCGTTGGCGTCGCATCCAATTACCAGGTGGTGTTTCTTCTGGTTGCAATACCTAACCAGATCCTGGACTTCTGTAGGAGGGATTCGTTGACCGTCTCCAGGAAAGTAAGCGGAGGCGCATACAACCTCCCTTACTCCTCCATCGGTGGGGACTTCCACAATGACGGCTGCCAGGTCCCTTGTGATGAATTCTGGAATGGGGAGAAAATTTAGGTTAGTGCCGATCACACATGCGGCCCTAGGAGAAAAATCTCCTGTGGCGTAAATTAATTTACGCGACCTGTTTTGCAGGCCCATAATCTTACCTTTATGGACCCATGGTTCTTGGATTAGCCCAATGCTGATCCTGTCGCGGGACAGTCGTAGGCTAAAGGTGTCCGAGGCACCTTTGGCATGGTGCAGGTTGCCCTGCAGCATACGCAGCCCACCCATTATTTGCGACGGTAGGCCGGATCCTTCGTTCTGTAAGGCTTGTTGTTGCCTCGCCTGAAGTGGGAGTGATCCTCTGCCGGCCCGATGGGAGTGATCCTCTGCTCTACGTCCCATCGAAGATTCCCCTTGTTTCGTTGGGGGATGTTTCTTTCCCTTGTTTGGGCGACCTTTAGTGGTCGTCGGCTCAGACGTGGCAGCGGGTTTTGGTTCGTCACATCTGGGCGTGTCTACTATAGCAATAGGTGCAACCACCATATTGCTGGCTGTCGGTTTTCCTACTACAGTAGCAGGTGCAACCACCATACTGCTGGTTGTAGGTTTTCCTATTGCGGCAGTAGGTGCATCCACCATACTGCTGCTTGTAGGTTTTCCTACAGCGATTGGTGCTACATCCATGGATGTTTTCGCCTGGCTTTTGACAATCATCTTGACGATTTCAAATCTGTAGGCCACTTGGCACTTAAGTTCTATCAGTCGAGCCAAGGATTTGTCACTGACTGCTAGAACTAAGTGCAGGAGGTTTTTCTCCTTGTTTGACGTGCTTTGCATGACTCTCCAGTTCTTTGCATGTAAGTCGTCATTTTGCGAGTCCAGCGTCGCCAACACCTTCGTGATGGGTAGGCCGGCGCTTTGTGGGAAGTAGCCCCATACGATATGCGGTTTCGGGAAAGCTTCTTCTTCCACAAGCATAATATCAAGTCCACTTTTGTCCTTGATGGCCGTAAAATTGGTTTTCATCCAATCGGCCGTAGCTGGGTTGTCACACACAAAGTATAACCACCCTGACTTGTAGGTCGATCCCCTAAAGCGAGGACTTAAAGGAGATAATCATTCCTAGATGGGTTTTTAGTACATCCTCACCTGTTACAAATCAATTGCATGTTTTCGTCGACGCAAGCGCCAAGGCGTATGGAACAGTAGCATATGTTCGATGCTTAGATTCTGAGGGTCATGTCGATGTACGTTACCTCTGCTCAAAAAATAGGATAGCTCCATTAAAAGAAGATAAATCTTCAGAATTAACGCTACCAAAGCTGGAATTAACTGCTGCTGTTGTGGGTGCCCGACTTGTTTTCTTGAAAGGCAACTTAAAGTTGAAATTCGAATCAATTTATCTTTGGTCTGATTCTCAAATTACACTTTATTGGATAAGTGGAGATTCTAACAAATGGAAGCCTTATGTTGCCTCTTTTACAGAGCGTACCAATCGCTCCCGAAATACACCCCACCACGGGGCGCGCTCGACAATAAATTGCCAAGATATTTTCCGTTGCATCAGAAAGTTATTTATTTCTGTAGATTATTCATGAAGTTAATTTTGCTTTCCCCATCATCAGTAAAAAAAAAAATATTTATAATTCTTATCTATAAGGTACATTTATCACTTGTCAATTCGACAAAAGAATGTATTCTATCTATTTCTGTTAAAAATTCAACACAATTTAGATTTGTATCTGATCCAATTTTGTAAAAATGTTGATGGAAATAAAGACACAAATAAATACAATAAATACAATGTATCTCAAAATAATTCGTCTTTACTCTTGCAAATTCCTGTACGTTACTTTGTTAACTTCCCAGTGGAAAGTTATTGTAATGGGGCCGATTTTGGTATTTCCAAATTTTGGCATACATACCTCCACGTTTCAAGGCCACCAGAATCCAAATCCAAGGATTTTATAGAGGCGTGTGTGTGTGTGTGTATGTACGTACGTGCGCATATGCGTAAGCGCGCACGTGCGTGCGGAATTCGACATGGGATCGGGTTCATTCCACGCGAACTGATGAAGTTTTTACCAAAAACTTTCCAGCCCTTTTTTTGTTAGAAATTAAAAAACTAAAAAATAGGTAAAAAAATGAGCAATACGCGGTGTTTCCAAGCGGTCTCCCATCTAAGTACTAACCGCGCCCGACGCTGGTTGATTGCGATGATCGGACGAGAACCGATACATTTTTTGTTTACATTTTAAATTAATTTTATTTTCAAAAAACTTATAACTATCTTACGCGCTAGACAAAATGACTAAAACTAGCTTACATCATAACTAAAATTACGTGTCTTACTGACCCTAAGCGGGCACTCTAAATCAAACAAACCATCAAAGCATAACCCTTTCCGTTCGGAGAAGCAACTGCTCAACATTGTGCTCCCCGCCCACTGCCGTGTTTCTCACTCTATCCTGGCGAGTAACTCTCACAACAGCACGAAGAAATCTCATTTCGGCAGTTTGTATTCGCGATCTTATTCTTTCGGTCAACACCCAGATTTCTTGACTTTAGGTGAGAGTTGGAACAATTACTGAGTTAAAAACCGCTAACTTGGCTTTGACACCAAGCTCGGTCTTCCTGATTACAGATTTTCCAAGCTGTTTAAAAATTGACCCAGCTTGGCCAATCCTGCAGGAAAGCTCAGCATTACTCCTTCCATCACTCGTGAAGAAGACCCCGAGATACTTAAACTTTTCCACCTGCTTCAATGGGACTCCACTAACATGTAGAGTGCATTGGACAGGTGTTCTGGAAATAACCATAACCTCGGATTTGTCCACGTTAACCCTCATTCCAGCATCAGCACATACGGCCACAAACCTATCTAGCGCGCGCTGAAGTTCCATCTGGGAGGATGTGAGGACAACTAAGTCATCTGCAAAAAGAAGATGACTTATCGTCAACTCTCCCAATGTAAAACACTCATCGCCTCGACTGCGCTGCAACATCCAGTCCATATATATAATGAAAAGGAGAGGTGACAAGACGCACCTTTGGCGAAGTCCAACGCCCACGGTGAAAGGTGTTGATTTACTACCGTTAACCCGAACGCAGCTGCTACAGTTTGTGTATAGAGACTGAATGGCCCTAAACAGAGGACCATCAATCCCATACTCCTGCAGCACACTCCAGAGTTTACCTCGAGGAACTCAATCATACGCCTTTTCCAAATCTACAAAGCAGCTGTAGATTGTTTTGGCGTACTCCCAAGCCTTCACGAGTACCATTCTTAGAGTGAAAAGCTGGTCGGTTGTACTTCTGCCGTGACGAAACCCGCACTGTTCATCCTCTATCCTAGATTCGACCATAGCTCTAGAATGCGCCTCCAACACCTTAGCGTAAACTTTACCAGGAAAACCTAAAAGAGATATGCCCCTATAGTTGGAGCAGTTTTTTCTATTCCCCTTTTTGAAAAGAGGAACAATCACCCCAGTTTGCCAATCGCTAGGTGTCTCACCGCATTCCTAAGCCACCTTAAGGACACGAGAGAGCCATAATACTCCCTTTTTACCCATTGCCTTAAGCATTTCTGGCCGAACTTCATCCATACCGGCGGATTTGCCAACTTTTAGCGATTCAATCGCTAAAATGACTTCCTACACCGTTGGACTATTCTCCGCCACACGCAAAATTATAGGTCTGTCCCCCTCAGTGTCCTGTTCGGGATTGAGCAGCTCCGAAAAGTGCTCGCTCCATCTGCGTAAGATGTGTTAAAAACCAATTGAAAAATGTAAACTATATATGTATATGTAATGTCATAATGAAATATCTACTTTGCTGTAGTTTACTTTGCATAACTTTATTATTAAAAACATACTATGCTATGATTTGTTACTGTCATCAAGTAATAAATATAAATTCTTATTCCTTTTTGAACTGTCACCGAGTGCGTTTCTTTTTAACCTCTGCTCCCAGTACGTTTCTTTAACATGGTTATGGGCCCAGCACGCTTAATAAGGTTATTTTCGATATTGAAATTAAATTTGTTCGCAAGTCTGGCACGTATAGAGTGTTTTCTAGTTTTACTCGCTTGTCCTTTAATGTTGAAATTCGCACAATGCCTTGGCCTTTAATCTCAGTAGTTTTGTTGTTTGCGAGCAATAAATGACGTGATTGAATGCAATCTAGTTTAGAGAACTTATTTTTGTCTCCACACATGTGTGACGTAGCGCCACTGTCCAAGCACCATATATCGCTTTTTGAAAAAGTTTTTAGAGAGAAAACTTGGTCCTTAACTTCCGATAAAGAAAATGATTCCTCTGTCACCAATGATTTATCACTTGCATTGTAGTTTTCTGATCTACAATCTGTTGCCTTATGGCCGTTGCGACCACAGCGGTAGCATTTGAAACGATAATATTTATTTCTCTTACCATCCCATTTTCTGTTCTCTTCGAACGAATTTTTTGGTACAAACTTTGAACTTGACCTGTACCTTTGGTGCTGCTGCCGCTGCTTGATGAATAATGCTCCACTTTGATCGTCATTCTTCCCTTTTCTTGCATCGTGTTCTTCCATAATTTTAACTTTTAGGGTCTCAGGGTCAGGCAGCTCATCTCGCGTTTCGATCGCCACTCTAAAGTTCTCGAAGGATTCAGGAAGGCTGTATAATAAAAGAATGGAAAGTAATTCGCCATTAACATGTAAGTCCATATCGGTTAGCTTATCAACGGCTGAACAAAACTTAGACAGATGAACATGTATGTCATCGCCTTCATTCATTTTGTTCAAAACGAGTTGTTTTAAAAGAGCAGCTTTCTTGGCTGGTCCTCTCGATTCGTACACTTTGTGAAGTTTATTCCAAACGTCACGGGAAGAGACACAACCTTTTACCTCCTTAAGTTCCGATGGACTTATCGCTAAAATTAAATCCGATTTCGCCTTTCTGTCTTCCTTATCCCACAGCGCTTGTGCTACTTCATCTTTTTCAGGTCTCCTTTTGATTCCAAAAACGTAGTCCCATGTATCATTCCTTACCAAAAGTGCTTCCACATGGAGTTTCCATGTATCTTGGTATTGAATAAAAAAATACGAAACTTATTATATTCAATGGTGCCTTAATTTTTTCTGGATTTTGCTGTGCCCATAACCATGTTATAGAAACGTACTGGGAGCAGAGGTTAAAAAGAAACGCACTCGGTGACAGTTAATAAGCAATGTGCCGTTATAAAAAACTCAGATGATAGTGTCGTTTTGATAGCTCAAAGAAAAAATGGATTTTATTATGTCGATGAAAATGTAGAAGTTGCAAACGTCAGCTCAAGTACTCAATCCGATATCAATGATCTGATGGAGTGGCATAAGAAATTTGGTCACCTGAATTTGAGAACTATGTGTGATATGTAACGAAACCAGTCAGTTTTTGGTATGAAATTTCGCAACCCTTAGCTACGACTTAATGAGATACAATGTGAAGTTTGTATAGAGGCAAAACTCTCCAGAAAGCCATTTCCAAAACGAACAACATTGCGAAGTAAGTATCCCTTGGAATTAATTCACAGTGACATTTGTGGGCCTATGAAGTCGAAGTCCAATGGTGGATGTAGCTATTTTGTTACCTTCATAGATGATGCTTCAAGATGGTGTGAGGTATATTTTTTGAAACATAAAAATTACCTTTTTACAGCGTTTAAAGATTATAAAACTCATGCAGAAAATTACACAGGACGAAAAATCAAAGCCTTACGGTCAATGGCGGAGAATATTGCAGCAAAGAGTTCAACCAATATCTTTCAGAGGATGGCATCAAGCATCAATTTACCGCAGATTACACGCCTCAACAAAATGGAGTTTCTGAAAGAATGAACCGGACACTAGTTGAAATGGGACGATGCATGTTACTTCAGTTGGAGTCACCTCAATCGTTTTGGGCCGAGGCCATAGCCTGTGCAAAGTACATTAGAAATCGATGCTCGTCTAGTAGTTTAGACGGAAAGGTCCCCTACAAGCTCTGGACAGGGAAAATCCCTGGTGTGAACCATTTCCAGGTATTTGGTTGTAAAGCATATTCTTTAGTTAAAAATAAATACAAAAGCGAATTTGATCCCAAGTCAAAGCCATATACATTCGTTGGGTACTGCGAAAACGCCAAAGCGTATAGATTATGGTGTCATAAGACTAGAAGAATTATCAAAAGTAGGGACGTTATATTCATTAATAAACATTTTGCATGCAATTTCAACTTAAAAGATACAAAAATGGAATCATTTTTCGAACCTGAAACTATTAAAGATGAATTGAAAGAAAACGGAAAGTTAGAATTAAAAACAAATGAGAATGAATATATACATAGGCATTTAGATATAGATACAGAAGTAGACGCGGTATACCACGAACAAAGTCAGGATCTGAAACAGAGTGAGGAGCAGGAAAATAGAATAAAAAATATAGATGCAGTGGCTATGAGAACAAGGTCAAAGAAGAGATTGCATAGACAAATTGAAACTTCAAATAATGAGTCAGAAGATTCCGATGCTTTTACCGATGCCGTTTGCATGTTAACTTCAGATCCGCAAAATGTCAGTGATATATTGAAAGATTCCAACGCTAGGGAATGGAAGCAGGCCATGAACGAAGAACTTTCGGCACATGAGACAAATAAAACATGGACCATTGTAGATCGTCCAACGGGGGAAAATATAATAGGCAGTCGATGGGTTTTTCAAACATAACGAACTATAAGGGTAATGTTTGTAGAAGGAAGGCACGGCTAGTCGCAAAAGGTTGCTGTCAGCGGACTGGCATAGACTTTAAGGAAACTTTTGCTCCAGTGGCTAGGCAATGTTCGATTCGTCTCCTGATTGCGCTTGCTGCTGAATGGGGGCTTATCTTGCATCAACTAGATGTTGTCACGGCTTATTTAAACGGAAGCATTGATGAAACATTATACATGGAAATACCTGAAATGTATTCCGAATTAACAGGGGAAAATATAAACAAAAATAAGGTTTGTCGTGTCCACAAGGCCATATATGGATTAAAACAATCGGGAAGGCAGTGGTACTTAAAGCTAAATGAACAGCTTTTAGAAATGGGAATGAAGCCTCTTGTATCTGATCCTTGTATTTACATGTTACTTAAAGAATCCACCATATTAATCGTTGCTATATATGTTGATGATATTATAGTAGGATCGAACAGCATGGATGAAATCCTTTTATTTAAAAACAAGATGAAATCCAAATTTCAAATGAAGGACATGGGAAAACTAAACTATTTCTTGGGTATAGACTTTAACCAAAACGAAAATGGAGAGATCACAATGAGTCAAAACAAGTATATTACGGAGTTACTAAAACGTTTTCACATGGAAGATTCGAATCCGGTCACCACGCCTTTAGATCCAAATACTAAACTTTCAAAGAAAAAACTTAATGCTAACAAAAACTCAGATAAAGAAAAGTTAACTAATTTACCTTACCAGAAATTAATCGGCTCTTTACTTTATTTAGCAGTCACGACTAGACCAGATATCTCGTATGCAGTTAGTTTCCTAAGCCAGTTTAACCAAGAATATGACTACCCGCACTGGGCGGCAGCCAAAAGGGTGCTGCGTTATCTTAAGGGAACGATAAATTTTGGGCTGGTTTTTCGAAAAACTGGTAGGAACGTAGAAGGCTTCACGGACGCTGACTGGGCTGGAAGTACAGATGATAGAAGATCCTATACTGGGTACGTCTTTAAGCTCGGCGGAGCAGCGGTGTCATGGGAATCCAGGAAACAAAGGACGGTCGCTTTATCTAGTGCGGAAGCTGAATACATGGCTATAGCGAATTCAGTCAAAGAGGCAATGTATCTACAAAAATTCCTTAAGGAAACTCGTTTTTCAGAACAAAAGGCTGTTGTTATTTATAATGATAACCAAAGTGCTCATGCGATCGCAAAGAATCCAGTTCAACACTCACGCACGAAACACATTGACATTCGTCACCATTTTGTCAGAGATACAGTACAGAAAGGACTTATAATCCTACAACATGTTGATACACATAACATGACCGCCGATGTTCTCACCAAGGGTCTCACATCGTTGAAGCACTACAAACACGTAGAAGCGCTCGGTTTATCATTTCTCATTTGAGGAGGAGTGTTAAAAATCAATTGAAAAATGTAAACTATATATGTATATGTAATGTCATAATGAAATATCTACTTTGCTGTAGTTTACTTTGCATAACTTTATTATTAAAAACATACTATGCTATGATTTGTTACTGTCATCAAGTAATAAATATAAATTCTTATTCTTTTTTGAACTGTCACCGAGTGCGTTTCTTTTTAACCTCTGCTCCCAGTACGTTTCTTTAACAAGATGTCCATCTCATTGGAAAGCAACACACCATCTTTGGATTTAACTCCTTCGATGATGTTGAATTTCCTTCCCCTGAGCCGGCGAATAGTTTTCCAGAACACCTTTTTCGCAGATCTATGGTCGCCTTCCAACTTCTCGCCGAACTCCTTCCAGGACTGCTCTTTCGCTTCTCGCACAGCAAATTTGCAAGTTCTTCGCGCCACAGTGTATCGGTTACGAGAAGCAGAGTCTCCCAAGAGAATCCAGTCTCTGTAGGCCTTTTTCTTTTCTCTGATGGCTTTTTGAACTCCGGGTGTTTTAAACCACGCAGTTCTTTTCTCACCATCAGCCGCCACACCAAGCCGCTTCTCTCCACAAACATCACGTGCAGAGACAATGACAGCTGTTGAAAATAGTCGCCATTCTTCCTCTACATGCGATGGAACAGTTGGAATTTGCTTAAATTCTACCTTAACTAGAATGCATAGACAAGATTATATACTTAATATATATAATATGGCTCTGGTCCTTCATGGGCTGTTACGCCATCAAAGAAGAAGATATATAATATGTATTAAAATCCTTTTTTTCACTTCTAATTTTATAAAACGGTCCAACACTTATCAGCTACCTTAGGCTACCCTATCCTACCTTAGCTTACCCTACCCTATACAAGTCCGCCATAGGGGTTAGCGGGCTTCGCTATGTTAAAAATTCCACAACGAAGTCCGTTCCAGCCACCAAAAGCGTTGTTGCTGTCGGACAGCAGCAGTTGATTCAACTTCCAGTCATCACAGATGTAAATGCTAAAAAGGATCGGCGAATTGACCGTACCCTTTTGCAATCCGATTTTAATTTCAAATGTTTGAACAGAAGTTACGTTGGCAATTTTCATCACGAACTTTCTACTCGTCAACATTTCATCATGAATTATATAGAGATGGTTTACTTATGCCCAACCGTTTGAGCTTGTAGTAGAGTCCTTTTAACCATACGGTGTCGTGCATTGGTCCTTGCATTTATTCCATTGGATATCCGAGACGAGTTTCGACGCGGCATGTATAGTATCATGCCTCGCGTTGAAACCGAATTGGTTATCCGGAATAATATTTTTGTCCTCAGCCCATTTGGACAGGGCTTTGTTAGCTTCTCGAAGACCTTGCTGATTTTTTATTTCTTAGTGGCAAAGATCAACTGGAGATCCTCCGTCGAAATGAAAACTGTATTAGCACCTTCATTGGCGATGGCATTGTTGGCATATTCGCGCGATTTCGTTGCTTCAGTGCAGACTTATGGCTATCTTATAATTTTCTTTAATTAGCTGTCGGAGAATTTTAATCAGTGACTTCAGGGTCCTGAACTCCGAGTTTTCGAGTTTTGTCTATCGGTAAACCTCTTCAAGAGTAAGACTCAAGTAGACAGGAGTCTACTTTTCTGTCTTTGAAGTGCGTCTTCGGTCACGTTTCGGTACACGTCCTTGGTATCGTAATGCCGTTGGCGTGGTATCATTCTATCCATCGTTTGTCCGCAATGGTCACTGTCATACTCAACGGTACGTAAGCAGTTCGTAGACCATTCGTTCATGTCGGCCAGTCTCAATCTGAGTCAAGCAACATTAAATCCAGATAAGCGCCATTCTTAGGAAACGATGGATTATCCGTTGCGAGTAACTTGAGTTCATACTTAATATTATTATTATAATATACTACTACCAATGGCTTAGCAGGCTCCCTCTAGTGTTGGGTACATTATTGCCCCAATCACCATATTTGACATTTAGATCTCCGGCCAAAACATAAAAGTTTTCTGCCGAGTCTAGGCGTAGACATCGAAAGAGTATTTCGAGCTCTGCAATGAAGATATTGGGCTGAGGTGCTTCAGGTGCATAGGCCGATAATATGTATATTCTTCTTCCGTTCCGAAAGGGGATACACACAACACACGCCTCTAGCACCTGGAACCTCCGCACTTCACCGTTTAGTATAATTTTGTATTTAATATTTTTTTTTAATGAAGATGGCGACACCTCCGCCTTGAGTGGCATTGGGTCGGTCTCTTCGTATTATGGTATAGGAATTGTGCCGAACTTTGTGCCTCTGGTTTCGCTAGCCAGAAACACGTTAGGGCTTTCTTCGTGCAACAGGTTAAAAAGAACGGTGTGTCGCTCGATCTTAATCGGGGAATTTACATTTACAGCCAGGATCTTTAAAAAAACTCTCTACGGGCGTACCCATTAGGGCTGTAAAGGCGCTAAGTTCGGCAGAAACGAGTAGAGCCTGTCCACACGTTTCGCCTGCTCTGTGATCTGCTGCTGGAGCTGGCCGATCTGCCCTTGAATGGCGAGCAGAATCGATAGAAGTTCCGCCTCGGCGCCGGTGCTTAGGAACAGGCACTGTGACTTCGAGAGCAGCATTCGGCGTTTCTGCCGCCTTTTCCTGATCTGCCGCCATTTGGGCGTAGGTCAATTGGGGTGTAACGGTTCAAGATTAAATACCCCCCAGGGAGGTATCTTCTCGACATTCTGTCGAGCTTCTCTTAATTGCTTAATGTGCTTGAACTTAGGACATTCCCGATAGCTTGCGCGGTCCCAGAGTTCCCACAGAGTAGGCATAAAAGGTGTTCCTTTTCGAGAACTTTCTCTGCACCCCGGTCGCATTCATCATACCTGTGGTTCTGCGCTCACTTGACACATCGATGCTGCATTTCGCAATCCGATGCGGCGTGCCCGAACCTTTGGCAGCGTATACATTGGATCATGTTTCCGCGCCAATCTAAATTTTCCCATCGCACGACCTGGGTGTTTATGGCGGTGATTTTCCTCAGACACTCCGGGCTGCTGTTGGTAGTCAGCGAGACCAGGAAGAAGTGCAATGGCCACTACTGCCGTTTGGCCGAAACTGTGGTAAACGGCTTGACCCACAAGAACATGAGGTCATCGCTCTCGAATTTTTTGAGCTCTGAGAGCGATTCCTCGGGGTCAGTAATAGACTCTACGCCTTTGAGGAGCATTGTCTGCAGCCTCTCGGCTTGCGGATTGAACATGTAATACTTCGTAGTTGAATCTTTGAACAGGGATCGTATTTGCCTATATTTTTCCAATGTTTTACTCTGGAAAACATAGTGTCCTCCCAAACAATCTAATTTATAATTTACTTCACCAATGCCGTGCTTACACATGTCGACGGTCTGCCTCAAAGCTAGGGTGTGGGCGTAAATGAACGGCACCATCTCCTTCCTCCTGGAGCGACGGCTTCGCTTCTTTTTCTGTTTTCGTTGTTGTTGCTGCTGCTGCATTTGTTTTGTTGCTGCTGTCTCATTGGCTGCGGCTGTTGTTGTTGTAGTTTCTGCTGCTGGGGCTACTGTCGCTGCCCACGCTGCGGTTGTTGTTATTGCTGCTGCTTTGTCGGCTGCGGCCGTTGTTGTTGTTGTAGCTTATGCTGCTGGGGCTGCTGTTGCTGCTCCCGCTGCGGTTCTGTCGCTGATGCTGCTGTGTCCGCACCCTCTGCGATTGCTGTTGTTGCGGCTGCTTTTGCTGCGGCTGCTTTTGTTGTTGTTGCT
This sequence comes from Eumerus sabulonum, assembly GCA_951905685.1. Classification (NCBI taxonomy): domain Eukaryota; kingdom Metazoa; phylum Arthropoda; class Insecta; order Diptera; family Syrphidae; genus Eumerus; species Eumerus sabulonum. The sequence goes on along the minus strand of OX645060.1, from coordinate 159,341,430 downwards.
GTTGCAGCTTACGCTACTTTTCAGCTTCCTTCATTTCCCAGATTTCGGACAATTTGTCCCTCACGGCTCGGAGCTTCTCTTGGAGGATTTTCTACTCGACCTCCAATTGCATCTCTTTTTGTTGTTCTTCCTCCGTCTCCGAGGTAGAGAGGAGAGCGAAGGAATTATTGTCCCCCGTGTAACGACCCTCCCTACCATCGGAGAGGTAGTCAAAGTCCACCTCATCGGGGACATCTGCTGTATGTTGTTGTTGTTGCTGCAGAGCGGCTTTGGATGTCGATGGCGCTCCTTCCTTCGCTTCGACCCGCAGCTTCTCTGCCGAAGTAGAAACGGAGGGACGCTTCACCAGGTTAGGAGTGGGGTTTAACCTCCTCCTGCGCTTTACAACAGCGCATGGTGTAGCGAAATCGGTTGATTTGGTGAAATCATCTGATTCTGACGCCGTACGATATACGGGTTTCTGCCCGTCGCCTGACATTTCCCCTGGTACTTCCAATAACCTTTGAACCAACAGAAGGAAAAAATTTAAAAGTTTGATTACCCGACCGAGAATCGAACTGCCGATCGTTGTCACTCCGACCGTGCACTTTACTTCCGTGCTACTTTCGGTTTTAATAAACACTCGCCAAACCGCGCACTTGTACTCACTATTCACTGTGAATTACGCCACTAAGTCGAAACACGTCTCTCCGCTTTCATGGTCTGTGAACGACTGAGAAGAGAACCGATACATATGAGATTTCTCGGCTAGTGGTGTGGTTGGGTAAGGAACCGCACACTCACGAGCTGCTCGTGAGCGGGGCATATAGAGCTGGTATTCCAGTCGTCGGGCGTTCTTTCATCTTCCTAAATTCTGCAGATGATCTGGTGCATGCTCCCTACCGGAACATCGCCGCCAACCTTGAAGAGCTCTGATGGCAAGCCATCTGAGCCTGCGGCCTTTTTGTTCTTCAGCTTCTGAATAGCTGTGCCGACTTCTTCGATGCTGGGTGGGAGGACTACTTCAGCGGCTGGAGATTGGATTTCTTCGGTCCCTACCACTCTCTCTTAGTCATGGTCGTTAAGCAGCTGCTGGAAATGCTGCTTAAATACATCCACTATTCCCTGCGGGTCGGTAACAAGATTACCCTCGCAGTTTCGAAGAGCCTGGGTGCCCTTTTTGAAGCCTCCTGCAAGGCTTTTGGCTTTCTTGTAAAAGGTTCGTGTTTTATGTTTATCCCTAGACTCCTCGATATCCTTGAGCTGGCAGGCTGCGAAGATTCTTTTCTTTTGTCGCAGTAGTTTTTTCCCCTCCCTTCTTCTGGCTCGGTACTCTTCTTGCGCTGCCCTGGTTTTCCTCTGCAGCGCCATTTGGTACCCCTCGTCGGTTGCTGCCTTTTTCTGTTCACACTCACCATCATACCACGGATTTCTTGTCGGGGGTGGTAGGTAACCTAAGGTGGTTTCGGCTACTTCCTGAACGGCTAAGCGGCAATGCAGCCACATATTATTGGCATTTGTGTTCGACGTAGACATACCGTAGAGTCTTTCGCTCAGCTGCTCCCTGTAGACTCTGGCAACCTGCGGTGTGCTCAGGCACCCAATGTCGAACCTCCTCCTGATGGGCTGGTGCAACTTTCTGACATTGGACGATCGAGCTCAGAATCTTGTTGCTACGAGGAAGTGGTCAGAGTCGACATTTGCCCCTCTGAATGTTCGCATATTCAGGATGTTTGACGAGTGCCTTGCGTCAATGAGCACATGGTCGATTTGGTTGGCGGTTCGACCGTCCAGAGATCGCCAGGTTGCTGTGTGGATTCGCTTACGAGGGAATCTTGTACTACTTATCACCGCATTACGAGCTGTCGCAAAGTCCGTGAGTCGGAAGCCGTTATCTGTTTTTGTATAGTGGAGGCTGTGCTTTCCGATCACTCCGCCAAGGGTGTTCTCCTTACCGATTTTGGCGTTGAAGTCCCCGAGCACGATTTTTACATCGTACTCCGGATAAGCTCCGTAGGCATTGTCCAGGAGGTCATAGAAGTCCTCCTTGATAGGGTCTTCAGCCTCGTTGGTAGGGACGTGTGCACATATAAGGCTGATGTTATAAAATCTGCCTCTGATGCGGATCACAGCCAGGCGATCACTTATAGGCTTAAAGTCGATGAACTTAACCGCTTTCCCACGACAAATCCGCATCCCAGTAAGTGCAACCTCTTGTGACAGCTCTAATAAATGTCGCAATTTTTCTTCCTAATCATAGCGTTTCCTATCCAGCGTATTTCCTGGACCGCAGTAATATCCGCCTTGTACTGCGTGGGGATTCCTTCTAGTTTATGAGCAGCTCCGGGAGTGTACAGGGTTCTGACATTCCAGGAGCATACTCGCAAATCGTGTTCCTTTTTCGTGCGTTGTCGTCGTCGTGTATCGGAGGCATCTTGCTCATTCATAACTTTTCTTTTTTTTACGTGGGCGGATTGTTAGCCCGCCGCACAACCGCCATTCTAGTCGGGGTTTTGTCGCTGCATACGTTTGTTCACCTCCCAACGGTTGTTGAAGGGGCTATCCATAGGGCGCCGCGAGAAAGCCGTATGTCAACAAGACCCGGGCATTTAAACAGGGATCGTGCTGGCATCTCGCCAGGTTGAGAGCGATCAACAACTTTACCCTGTATGTCCGAGCCCATGCCTTCATGCATTTCATCGTTTAATGGCAGTGGATACACTTCCATATAAAGTGACCACATAACCGAAGCGTACCATCTTTTTTTTTCAACCAACACTAGCGGAGCACCCCATGCACTATTCTGAATTGGTTCTATTATATTTTTCTTTTCTAGCCGTACTATTTCCTGGTCTACTCGTTCACGCAAGCTGAAAGGCACAGTATATGGTTTGTGAAAACGTGGTTGAGCATTCCCACAAACCGACATTTCAGCGGTAACATACTCTTTATGGGATTTGTCGACATTCCAAAAATATTGGGAAATCGACTTCTTATTTCACTCAAAATCGGATTTTACTATATTTACCTGAAACCATGATTTCATCCTTTAAAAAGCCACGCCACGAGGGACACAGCACATCGAGTCAATTTCTGGCGACAAGTGGATAAAAATCACTCTTACTTTTATCTATAACCAAACCTAAATGAAACTTTTTAATTTGGCAACAAACGACAACAGATATTTCTCCCAGCACTCTTACTACTTCTCCTATTATTACATGCAACATAAAATTATTTGCCTTCCGCATTTTGACTTCCTCAGAATACCTCATACAATATTGTTACGAAATTAGTCCCACTTCTGACATCAAATGGTACGATAATTAATCCGAATGAGGGTGTATACACGAGAATATATCATCCGAAAAAAAACGGTTTTGTGGGAGAGGGAGCTGAAGGTTGCGGTACGAAACGGAATACCACTTTCCTCCGCAAATTTAGTAGGTGAACAGAAGTGGAAAACTAATACATATACAACTCTTCACTTTTCGAGTCCGCACTTTTTTTGCCTGGTATTGCGCTTCAATCGTCATAGGTCTTTCAAGCAGTGAAGATCGGAAAAAACAAAGGGACATTTTAGTGCGTGGTCGCACTTAATATCTCTGTCAAAGGAAATATCTCTTTCAAATGAAATGTCAAAAAGACAGAAACACTAACACAATTGAACAAGGTTCACATATACAATTTTTTCTTCTAGAAAAACGAATCCTGTGTATGCTTCAGTGTAGAGCATCAAACCGGTCTTCCTGCTGCTAGCGATATTCTCGTGTATACAGGCCCAATAGGGTTCGATTTCTAGATTGCGATAAACTACAACTGTTGGCTTTTTATTCAACACACACACACTTTTATTATTTCACCCAAGATCAAGTATCGGAGCACTTCACTTTATTTATTATTACAATGTCTTACACACTTGCACGCTTTATTGCTTACACACACCTTTATTACAAGCTTTTACACACAATAGGTGTTATTCATTATGCCCACTTGATCTACTCCAGACCATTGATTACATGCATTACAACAACACTACGTGATCCAGCTTTTTAGTGCGGTACACACCTTCGATCCAAAGTGACGTCAGTTTTGAATGAAGGGTCTCATGTACACACTGTAGATTTTGTTTGACACGCAAAACATCATTCAAGTACATAATTTCGCGCAGTCACCATGGATAGCGAATTTGTATTTTTTCATTAAATTCACTAATTCCTGGTAACCTTCGTCTTTTTTGTCCCGACGTATATATTTTGGACACATTACGTCCCAGAGACAACGCTGAGACTCGTAAATATTTATAAATTCCTCAAGAAATTGTCTGCTCCCGTACACTCTCATCCATGTCTAACGCTTGAATGACACAATTTATCTACACACTGTCGATCAAAACCAATATGGCCGCTGATCGTCATGCAACCGCGAAAATGTTTGCAACTCGTCACTTTTGATCGTCAAACCATCATTCACATCAGGGATAAACAATGAGATACCAATCTTTCGTACGTCTGTCCGTTGATTCCCGCAGTGGTTGGTTGCTGCTTTTGTGATACACACCGATACTATACGTGTTATTCTCCGTTTAAAAACGGCGCTTTTGACTAACGCAATGATAGTCTCAATACGTCGATGTGTAGAGTCAAGACGTCGGAACCAGGTCGCAACAAGGCAGAGTGACATAGTCAAGACGCCGTCAAACCGCAACGCGTTTGTAGGTGCAAACTGTCAAAGTGCCTGTCAAAGCCAATAGATTTGAGTGACACTCAACTAAAACGTCATTTTTGATCGAAGGTGTGTACTTCGCTTTTATCTGGATCAATTTGATCCGAAAAGTGAGTTCTCTCATTCACAACTGAGTTTTTAATTGAGTGAGTGAATTTGGTATGTGTGCAAAAAAGTGTCAATTGCCACGTTAGCATATAAAATATTGCTCACATGATGGAATTTAGTTAAGAAGTAGATACTAAATGAATACTATGGGTAATATTTTGCTCACATCAATATGTAATGTGTAAATTAATAAAATGTTTTAAAAGCTTTGGCAGAATTTTGTGTGAATTATCGCTATTTAGTGTGTATCGATATAAATAATACACATCAGCATAAAAAACGAACACGTTTAAAGTTTATACGAAGAAATATTATCGTTGGCATGGCAACTCCATCATTCAATGTCAAAAATAATAATCAAATCTTTGACAGAACCAGAGTAGTAGTAGTACCACTACACACGACTCAACGGTTTGAGTGATCCAGACTGTTTTATTATGCCCAGCGATCCATAATAGATCATAGATAAAGAACACCTTTTGTTTTTACAACTCACTTGGTGGCTTGATTACTTTCCCACTGGATTTCCGACTGATCACTCGTTGTGGAGTTCCGAACACTGAATGCTCCCGATTATAAAGCCCTCGGTCCACTTTACCGAATGTTCGCCGTCAGACGTTTCCCTTCGGAAGACTCTAGAATGCTCTTACATTCAGCAGTATGCCGCTGAAAGTTGTCGTCAATTCTTTTTTAGTTGCAACAGAGCATTCCAAATTTTGACAGCGAAGTTCGAACATAACCGTTCGTGTCCGTCAAGAGACAGAGTCAATTCACTTCGAATTCTGCTACTACAGGTGCACTAGCAATATTAATATAATTCAAGGTCCCCAATCTCATCTTCATTGATCTCCCTCGTTTGGCATCTCTCTGTACTGACCTATGCCTATTTCGATCACGTTGTGTCGGTTTATTTCTGCATGCTTTTGCCGAATGGCAAACTCACCCGCACACGAAGCATTGCCAATTTTTAGCGGGACATTTAATTGTTAAAGATTTTATTTCGTTGATTTTTTATTGGTTGGAAGCGATTGATTGTGCAATGCACACCGAGTTCCCTTCCCTTTGCTCTCTCTCGAGAAGTTCGAATTCCCTTGCCACACTGCACGCCGCTTACCATTCATAATTTGTTGTACTAAGTAAGCGATTTTACAATCGTGAGTCACGTCAAAACGTTTTAAAGTCGCAATTCACTGAAAGCATTTAGATTTTTAAGATGACCTCAGAAATAGTTTGATTTTCTTTTTGCTTGGCACAATTCAATTTAAACGCTCAGCAATAATATTTCTTTGTGTGGAAAATCAATCTTTTATTATATTAATAAGTTCCTCCAACTTTTATTTTCATGTTGCATTTAGGTCCAATAAGGTTTTCGTTTTTTAATTTACAAACTGTTAACTTTTTTATTTTTTTTTCTCATCGTCGGATGAAGAGGCTCTTGGGCGTTTCGAGAGGAAAATTCTGCGTGCAATCTTTGGTCCCGTTTGTGTAAACGGAGAGTGGAGGAGGAGATTTAACCAAGAACTATATGGGCAGTACAGCGACATCGGCCTAGTTAGACGTCTTCGGATCCAACGTCTAAGATGGCTGGGCCGTGTAGAGCGAATGGACAGCACCGCTTCGGCCCGAACAGTCCTCGACTCCAAACCCGAGGGACGACGCAGCAGAGGACAGCCGCATCTAAGGTGGCGCGAGTTATGTTTCTAATATTCACTTAGAAACTTCAGTAATAGTCCTAATATACACTTAGAAACTTTATTTAATCCTTAGTTGAAATATAAATGCCATGAAAAACATAACTTGTAAAAAAACCAAGTCTCGCAACTCAGATCTTCTACCGTAAAAAGTTGTAAGATCAATGTATTACCAAGTCAGTTAATTTATTCAGTCCCTACTTAAGGGACCTTCTGCCTTGATTGATTACGTAATTAGCTAACCTAACAACATCTTATAGTGACCATACCAATATCAAAATCTTTTATGTTTTAAGTAAATAGATTGACCTGGCCATCGCATGAAAACACAATATATCTCACAAGTAATACATACTATATTAAATTAGATTATTAAGTGCGATTTCAGACTTCTAGTTCTATCCAAAACGAAGTTATAGGGGGTCGAAAATGGCTTATTATGTTACGAGAAAAGGATGGTACGGCCGTGCCGCTTTTTTGCTCGACTTGGCAGGGGCACTGCCGTGCCCCCAGATTTATTGTTCACTCTTCAAAGGCTTTTACAAAAGTGACTTGCGCATCATTGTTTTTAGAAAGTCAAACCTCTCTTACATAGTATGTATTATGTTGCTAGTGAATGTTTATATACATATTTATATGCTAAGCTACATTTAAGGTTAGGAACATGTTGTAGGTAAATTATTTGAATAATATAATAATATGTACATATAGGGTGTATACATAGGTTGTGTGTGAATGCATAACTCCTCCGCCCTCAGAGCAAGGTGTAAACCGTATTGGACTAGCTGAAGTTATAGATGAGCTGTTGGTAATGCTATGACGATCCATGGTTAAGTTGTGATTTCAGTAGGATGGCTTCCAAGATCATTAGGGTTATTCATTTTTGCTTGTACACACACATGCACATTACTTAAGTAAATCGATACAATACTTTATCTAGGATAAAGGGAATAGTACGGGCAATATTGGAAGAAGTAGGATGCATTGTTACTATTGGGAAAATACATATGCCGAAATTCTCTTTTAAACTAATTTCGATTAATGAATGTGAATATCGTTTGTGTTTAGCCATATTTTGCCACTCTAAGGTATTGTGTAGTGATTTAGATAAATTCTGTAGATTTATCAAAATATTAACTTATGTACATACTTGTACATACATATGTATGTAAAAATGAATCTTTGATGCGGACGTTCTGGGGGAGATCTGTGAATGCTAAACTTGGTCCTTTGCCCTAATTATTTACCTATTAGGCTGCTAGATTTGAAATTTACGTTTGCATTTTATTTTGTTCTTGTGTGATTTCCTACCGTTTGGTGTTAGAATGGTAACCTTCTGATCTGACTGGACTTTTAGCCTCTTAGCCCTAGATTCTAGTTTGTTACGCCTGTTGTTGAATTCGTAAACGGTTTCATTCTCCTTAAATGTAGGTGGTGTCGTTCTGTTTTTGTTCAATTTGTCAATTATTTTCCTATTGTGCATTTCTATTACTGTCCTAATCTGTTTATAAAGTCTACTTTGGAAATTGCGCAATTTGTTTATGTTGTCGTGTTCAGAGTTATAGTTTAGTGTTTCGATGAATTTGGGTGTTCTACCTGTAAACAATTCGAATGGTGTTAGGTTTGTAACTGTATGAATGCTGTTATTATAAGTGGTAAGTGGTTCGTTCAAATATGTCTGTTGCTACCTGGTTCCTTTCCCTGTGATATATTATTCTGTATATCTCGGTTAAGGTTGAGTGGAACCTTTCTATTGTTGAGTTACCAGTCGAATTTTGGGGGGTGGTTATGTGCAAAGCAATTCCATAGCGATCGCAAAATTCTTTGAATAAGTTTGACGTAAATTCAGACCCTGAATCACAAATTATTTTTTGGGGAATTCCCTGGTATGCGAAAAAAACCTCTTAAAGATTGGATTACGCTAAGGCTATTTCGAGCTGGAAGGATAAATGCTGACGCGAATTTAGAGAACCCATCTATTACAGTCAAAATGTTTTGCTTTTGGATTCCGTAAACATCTATGTGAACTATATCTAATGGTAGGTTGGGTGTTTGTGTTTGTTCGAACCGTATTTTTGGTGGGTGTCTTTCGTATTTTAACAGTTGACATTTTTCACAATGGTTAATAATTTTAGTAATCTTGGTCCTCATATTTGGAAAATAATATGTCCTGTATAAATGATTGAATGTCTCATTTATGCCTCTATGATTAGATTCCAAATGGTATTTGTTTATGATTGTGTCTTGGTTATCAGTATTCGTAATGTCTGTGAGTTTGGTTTTACAACGAACGAGTTTAAACATTCTTTTATTAGCAAATGTCTGTGAATAAACCTCTTGAACATTTCTGAAAGTTTCGTCATCTGTGTACACAGCTGTTCATTTCCTTGGACTAAGTTGGTCTTTAAGAATCGACATAATAATTTGTTTATCACGTACATATGTCTTGCTGCCTGTATTTTTTTCGTCGTTTATTTTGAAATAATATTTTATACGACAAGGACGGAGTTAGTATGGAATTGGTTTTTTCCAGTATAAGTTGGTCTCTAAACTCATTTAACGGTCGTTCTGAAATTGGTATACCTTCATCGAGATCTTCCAAGGCAGAGTGAACAGTAGATACGTTAGAGTTTGTTTCTAAGTCTGCTACATTATTCTGCAGAGATTCTTGTATATGTAATTCTGCTCGGCTTAGTGCGTCAGCGTTGGTATTTAATTTGCCTTTTTTATGATGAATCTCGTAGTCATATTCCTCGAGCTTTAGCCTCCACCGGATTAACTTTGCATTACCATCTTTCAGGGAAAAGAGGTAAGTTGATGGCTTGTGATCGGTAACTATTTTGAATTTCCGTCCGTAAAGATACGGGCGAAAATGTTTTACCGCCCAGACTATTGCCAGCAGTTCTTTTTCAATCGTGCTGTACTTGGTCTCGGTTTCAGATAGGGTACGTGACGCATAGGATACGGGCTTGTCGCTTCCGATGGGGCCTTGGCTTAAAATCGCACCTATGGCGAAGTTGCTCGCATCTGTAATTAATATAAAAGATTTGGAGAAATCAGGGTATTGCAGGAGAGGGTCATTACTTAGAATGTCCTTACAGTATTCGAAGCAACTGATATACCTTTCATCCAACTTGATCTCACCGCTTTTTTTTAGACATTCTGTTAATGGTTTGGTTATTTTGGCAAAATCTTGGATGAATTTCCTGTAATAACCTAAAAGGCCTAAAAAGGACTTTATTTGTTTTTGTGTTCGGGGTGTGGGGAAATTTCTAATAGATTCTATTTTTTGAGGGTTGGGTTTCACTCCTTGTGGGGTAACGATGTGTCCAAGAAAATAGACTTCTTTGCAAAGGAATTGGGACTTATTGAGCTGGATCTGTAAGTTTGCTGCCCGTAACTTGGAAAATACTTTTTTTAGGTTGACGAGGTGTTCTTGGAGGGAAGTCGAGAACACAATAATATCGTCCATATAAATCAGGCAAATTCTTCCTTGAATCTCTTCAAGAACGCTATCCATCACCCTTTGGAAGGTTGATGGAGCATTCTTCAAGCCAAATGGCATTCGAATAAATTCGTAGTGGCCATTATCTACTGTGAAAGCTGTTTTGTTTATGTCCTTTGGATCGATTTCAATTTGATGGAACCCTGAAGCCAAGTCCAAAGTGGTGAAATACATGGATCTCCCTAATTTGTCCAAAATATCGGAAATATTAGGTAATGGATAACGATCGCCCACCATTTTTTCATTTAGTTTGCGATAATCCACTACCAACCGCCATTTTTGTTTGCTTGACGGATCGCTCTTTTTAGGAATGATCTAAATGGGACTGCTCCATGGGGAGTAGCTTGGCCTAATTATTCCTTGTCTGAGAAGTTCTTGTACCTGAGATTTAATTTCGCCTTTGTGCGCTTCGGGATATCTGTACGATTTTGTGTAAATAGGTAAATTATCTGTCGTTTTAATACGATGTTTAACTGTGTTTGTGAATGTAAGGATATCACCTTCTTTGAAAAAAATATCGTCAAAATCCCTACAGAGCCTAAAAAGTGGCTCTTTTCCTCTTCATTAAGGTGATCTGCTTTTAAATGCGTTGAAATGTCCGTGTATGAAATAGGTCCGGCTTGTTTTAAGTTATATTGGATGGACACGTTATTTACTTCATCGAAGTTTTGATAAGGTTCCACTTTAAGTGGTTGCTCTAAGAAGAAGTTTTGTTCTTGGATCGATAGATTAATGACCTCGACATGGCTATACCAGTTAAGTGACTTATATACACCCTCAGGTATTTTTAAGAATTTACCCACCTTGGTAGGCCTGATATAGATATCACCATTTTCAACGTCGACAGGGAGATGGGCAACCATTTTGGAATTTGGGGGAATATGAAACACTTTTGACATAAAGTTAGGTTTGAATTGTAGTGGTATTTTTGATCCATTTGTTTCGAACACTTTGTCTCTTAGACTAATTCTAGCATTAAGTCTTTTCATTATCTCTAAACCTATTAGGCCATCGAAATAGGAGTGAAATTTAAAGACTAAAAACTTGAACTCTTCATCTGAATTCAATTCACTGAATGCGGGGAGTGTGACTTGTCTGTTTAGGTAGTGTTTATTGAATACGGTAGTTATCAAAACAGGTTTGATAACTTCATGTGTATTGGGAAATTTGAAAGTTACGGTTATCTGTTATGCATTGGTATCCATCTGGTAAGTGTTGGTCTAGTTGCTGGTAATATTAAGGTTCAAGGTGCGGATCAGTGTGCTCTGTTGAATTTGAATTGACCATCGGATCTTGATAGTTGACCGAATGGTGTATGTTATGTACTTCTTTAAGGGTTTGATTATTGGAGGAAATTGCATTGTTTTTACAACCTGTACTGTATGCATTCCTGCTAAACAAGGATGGTCCTTTAAGGTTTGATTGGAATGATGACGTATTTCGGGAGCTGCCGCTAGCTATATCCATAGGTGTGGGTAAGGATTGGGGGCTAATCATTGGTTTGTGTATGGGTGTATTTTGGGTTTGATTTTGAAAGGAGGTTGAGTTGTAATTTGCTATTGGTTGATATTGGTTCGGACTGTAAGTGTTCGGGTTTTGGGCATAGGTAATTTTATATTGTGGAATGGATTGTAAATGATCTCTTCGCTGAAAATTGTATGGTCTTGCGGCAAGGGAATTGTAACTATTTTGAGTATATAAAAGTGGGTTGGGAAAGGTTTGTGGTGTTTTATGCGACCTGAACTGTTTGAAATCCATGCCTAGGGTTGTAGACGTACTGCTCATATAGTAAGAGTTATGTTCTTTCATTGGGGGGCATGGGCTCGGACATACAGGGTAAAGTTGTTGATTGCTCTCAACTTGGCGAGATGCCAGCAACGATCCCTGTTTAAATGCCCGAGTCAAGTTGACATACGGCCTCCTCGCGGCGCCCTCTGGATAGCCTCTTCAACAACCGTTGGGAGGTGAACAAACGTATGCAGCGAAAAAAACTCCGACCAGAATGGCGGTTGTGCGGCGGGCTAACAATCCGCCCACGTAAAAAAACCTAAAGTTATGAATGAGCAAGATGCCTCGGATACACGGACGGATACTCGACGACGACAACGCACGAAAAAGGAACACGATTTGCGAGTATGCTCCTGGAATGTCAGAACCCTGTACACTCCCGGAGCTGCTCATAAACTAGAAGGAATCCTCACGCAGTACAAGGCGGATATTACTGCGGTCCAGGAAATGCGCTGGATAGGAAACGGTATGATTAGAAAGAAAAATTGCGACATTTATTACAGCTGTCACAAAAGGTTGCACTTACTGGGATGCGGATTTGTCGGTTAAGGTCGAAGGTCATCGACTTTAAACCTATAAGTGATCGCCTGGCTGTGATCCGCATCAAAGGCAGATTTTATAACATCAGCCTTATATATGCACACGCCCCTACCGACGAGGCTGAAGACCCTATCAAGGAGGACTTCTATGACCTCCTGGACAACGCCTACGGAGCTTGTCCGGAGTACGATGTAAAAATCGTGCTCGGGGACTTCAATGCCAAAATCGGAAAGGAAAACACACTTGGCGGAGTGATAGGAAAGCCTCCACAGCCTCCACGATACAACAACAGATAACGGCTTCCGACTCGCTGACTTTGCGACAGCTCGTAATGCGGTGATAAGTAGCACAAGATTCCTTCGCAAGCGTATCCACACAGTAACCTGGCGATCTCCGGACGGTCGAACCGCCAACCAAATCGACCATGTGCTCATTGACGCAAGGCACGCGTCAAACATCCTGGATGTGCGAACATTCAGAGGGGCAAATGTCGACTCTGACCACTTCCTCGTAGCAGCAAGATTCAGAGCTCGACTGACCAATGTCAGAAAGCTGCACCAGCCCATCAGGAGGAGGTTCGACATTGGGCGCCTGAGCACACCGGAGGTTGCCAGAGTCTACAGGGAGCAGCTGAGCGAAAGACTCTACGGTATGCCGACGTCGAACACAAATGCCAATAATATGTGGCTGCATTGCCGCTCAGCCATTCAGGAAGTAGCCGAAACCACATTAGGATACCTACCACCCCCGACAAGAAACCCGTGGTATGATGGCGAGTGTGAGCAGAAAAAGGCAGCAACCGACGAGGCGTACCAAAAGGCGCTGAAGAGGAAAACCAGGGCAGCGCGAGAAGAGTACCGAGCCAGAAGAAGGGAGGAAAAGAAACTACTGCGACAAAAGAAAAGAATCTTCGCAGCCTCCCAGCTCAAGGATATCGAGGAGTCTAGGGATAAACATAAAATACGAGCCTTTTACAAGAAAGCCAAAGGCCTTGCAGGAGGCTTCAAAAACGGCACCCTGGCTCTTCGAAACTGCGAGGGTAATCTTGTCACCGACCTGCAGGGAATAGTGGATGTATTTAAGCAGCACTTCCAGCAGCTGCTTAACGAGCATGACCAAGAGAGAGAGTGGTATGGACCGAGGAAATCCCAACTCCAGCCGCTGAAGTAGTCCTCCCACCCAGCATAGAAGAAGTCGGCACAGCTATTCAGAAGCTGAAGAACAACAAGGCCGCAGGCTCAGATGGCTTGCCATCAGAGCTCTTCAAGGCTGGCGGCGATGTTCTGGTAGGGAGCATGCACCAGATCATCTGCAGAATTTGGGAAGATGAGAGCATGCCCGACGACTGGAATACCAGCTCTATATGCCCCATCCACAAAAAAGGCGATCCTACCTCTTGCAAGAACTATAGAGGTATATCCCTGCTCAATGTCGCATACAAGATCCTGTCCAGCGTATTGTGTGAACGTCTAAAACCATTTTGCACCGCACTAATCGGCAGCTACCAGTGCGGCTTCCGGCCCGGCAAATCAACTGTAGACCAAATTTTCACACTTCGACAAATCCTGGAAAAGACCAACGAGTTTCGAATCGATACACACCATCTTTTCATCGATTTCAAAGCCGCATACGACAGCATTCATCGTGAAGCACTGTTTGGGGCGGTGGCCGAATTCGGGATCCCGGTAAAACTGATCCAGTTGTGTCGCGCCACGCTAAAAAACACGCGATGCACCGTGCAACTCGGTTCTAGGACCTCGGAACCATTCGAAACATGCACCGGATTTCGGCAAGGAGATGCGCTGTCATGTGACTTCTTCAACCTGGTGCTGGAGCAGATAGTGCGACGGGCAGGCGTCAACAGGGAAGGCACTATCTTTTACAAGTCCATCCAGCTGTTAGGATACGCGGATGATATCGATATCATCGCGTGTTCTCGCCGTGGCATTGTGGAAGCACTCACGGCGATTGAAGAAAAGGCGAAACGAATTGGTCTTAAGATCAATGAGGACAAAACGAAATACATGCTGTCAAGCAAAAACCAATCCGTCGCTCACCACCTAGGACAAAACATAACAATTGACAGCTACAATTTCGAGGTAGTTAAGGAGTTTGTCTACCTCGGGGCAAACGTAAATTCCACAAATGACACCACAGTGGAGATCCGGCGTAGAATCGCCCTTGGCAACCGCTGCTACTTCGGCTTGTCCAAACAACTGGGGTCAAAACTCCTCACTCGAAAGACCAAAGTCATGCTTTACAAAACGCTCATTCTGCCAGTCTTGCTGTACGGAGCCGAAAGCTGGACGATAAGCAGGACAGCGGAGCCGATTTTGGGTTCTTTCGAAAGAAAAATTCTGCGCCGGATATTTGGTCCTGTCTGTGAGGAAGGTGAATGGAAAAGAAGACACAACCGCGAACTCTACGAGCTGTACCAAGATGTGGATGTAGTCCGGAAGGCAAGGATCCGTCGACTACACTGGCTCGGCCACATCGAGCGCATGGACATCAACGCTCCAGCTAAGAGGGTCTTCGACTCCGAGCCTCCTGGTTCGAGAAGAAGAGGAAGACCGAACTTCCGGTATAAAGACCAAGTAATCGCGGATGTAGGACATCTTGGTCTTGACAACTGGAAGCAGCGTGCCCGGGACCGTCAAGGATGGAAGGCAGCTATAGCTCAGGCTCAGATCCTCCATGGATCGCAGGCCTGATAAGTAAGTAAGTAAGACACATTTCACGATAGAGGCCATTTTTCGCTAAAATTACGTTGGAATTATTTTCGTGAATTTGAACGTGATTGCTTAATGCCGATCAGATTTCTACTATTTTTGATTAATAAATTTCGACGGTATTATTGCCCTGACGAATATTATGCAAATCTCTGATGAGAGAAGTTTCGCTCCTCTTATCGGAGTAATGTATTATAAGATTCGATTTAATTTGACTCCACTCTAATGGAGTTCCAAACATATTTAGAACATCGTTCGCTTCACCCGTTATTTTGTTGCGTATCGCTCTTAAAATAATTCGAGCGTAAGGTATATTATTAACCGGGACCATAAGATCTAATAGTTCTTCAACATTATTTAGAAAATCAAAAAGTAATCTACGATTACCATCAAATGGTGGCAGATCTTTAATGGCCTCCGGAATTTTAAGTGAAGTAAAGACGTAAATGCGACATTTATTACAGATGTCACAAAAGGTTGCACTTACTGGGATGCGGATTTGTCGTGGGAAAGCGGTTAAGGTCGAAAGTCATCGACTTTAAACCTATAAGTGATCGCCTGGCTGTGATCCGCATCAGAGGCAGATTTTATAACATCAGCCTTATATGTGCACACGCCCCTACCGACGAGGCTGAAGACCCTATCAAGGAGGACTTCTATGACCTCCTGGACAACGCCTACGGAGCTTGTCCGGAGTACGATGTAAAAATCGCGCTCGGGGACTTCAACGCCAAAATCGGAAAGGAAAACACCCTTGGCGGAGTGATCGGAAGGCACAGCCTCCACGATACAACAACAGATAACGGCTTCCGACTCGCTGACTTTGCGACAGCTCGTAATGTGGTGATAAGTAGCACAAGATTCCCTCGCAAGCGAATCCACACAGCAACCTGGCGATCTCCGGACGGTCGAACCGCCAAACAAATCGACCATGTGCTCATTGACGCAAGGCACGCGTCAAACATCCTGGATGTGCGAACATTCAGAGGGGCAAATGTCGACTCTGACCACTTCCTCGTAGCAGCAAGATTCAGAGCTCGACTGTCCAATGTCAGAAAGCTGCACCAGCCCATCAGGAGGAGGTTCGACATTGGGCGCCTGAGCACACCGGAGGTTGCCAGAGTCTACAGGGAGCAGCTGAGCGAAAGACTCTACGGTATGCCGACGTCGAACACAAATGCCAATAATATGTGGCTGCATTGCCGCTCAGCCATTCAGGAAGTAGCCGAAAGCACCTTAGGATACCTACCAACCCCGACAAGAAACCCGTGGTATGATGGGGAGTGTGAGCAGAAAAAGGCAGCAACCGACGAGGCGTACCAAAAGGCGCTGCAGAGGAAAACCAGGGCAGCGCGAGAAGAGTACCGAGCCAGAAGAAGGGAGGAGAAGAAACTACTGCGACAAAAGAAAAGAATCTTCGCAGCCTCCCAGCTCAAGGATATCGAGGAGTCTAGGGATAGACATAAAATACGAGCCTTTTACAAGAAAGCCAAAGGCCTTGCAGGAGGCTTCAAAAAGGGCACCCTGGATCTTCGAAACTGCGAGGGTAATCTTGTCACCGACCCGCAGGGAATAGTGGATGTATTTAAGCAGCACTTCCAACAGCTGCTTAACACGCATGACCAAGAGAGAGAGTGGTAGGGACTGAGGAAATCCCAACTCCAGCCGCTGAAGTAGTCCTCCCACCCAGCATAGAAGAAGTCGGCACAGCTATTCAGAAGCTGAAGAGCAACAAGGCCGCAGGCTCAGATGGCTTGCCATCAGAGCTCTTCAAGGCTGGCGGCGATGTTCTGGTAGGGAGCATGCACCAGATCATCTGCAGAATTTGGGAAGATGAGAGCATGCCCGACGACTGGAATACCAGCTCTATATGCCCCATCCACAAAAAAGGCGATCCTACCTCTTGCAAGAACTATAGAGGTATATCCCTGCTCAATGTCGCATACAAGAGCCTGTCCAGCGTATTGTGTGAACGTCTAAAACCATTTTGCACCGCACTAATCGGCAGCTACCAGTGCGGCTTCCGGCCCGGCAAATCAACTGTAGACCAAATTTTCACACTTCGACAAATCCTGGAAAAGACCAACGAGTTTCGAATCGATACACACCATCTTTTCATCGATTTCAATGCCGTATACGACAGCATTCATCGTGAAGAACTGTTTGGGGCGATGGCCGAATTCGGGATCCCGGTAAAACTGATCCAGTTGTGTCGCGCCACGCTAAAAAACACGCGATGCACCGTGCAACTCGGTTCTAGGACCTCGGAACCATTCAAAACATGCACCGGATTTCGGCAAGGAGATGCGCTGTCATGTGACTTCTTCAACCTGGTTCTGGAGCAGATAGTGCGACGGGCAGGCGTCAACAGGGAAGGCACTATCTTTTACAAGTCCATCCAGCTGCTAGGATACGCGGATGATATCGACATCATCGCGTGTTCTCGCCGTGGCATTGTGGAAGCATTCACGACGATTGAAGAACAGGCGAAACGAATTGGCCTTAAGATCAATGAGGACAAAACGAAATACATGCTGTCAAGCAAAAACCAATCCGTCGCTCACCACCTGGGACAAAACATAACAATTGACAGCTACAATTTCGAGGTAGTTAAGGAGTTTGTCTACCTAGGGGCAAACGTAAATTCCACAAATGACACCACAGTGGAGATCCGGCGTAGAATCGCCCTTGGCAACCGCTGCTACTTCGGCTTGTCCAAACAACTGGGGTCAAAACTCCTCACTCGAAAGACCAAAGTCATGCTTTACAAAACGCTCATTCTGCCAGTCTTGCTGTACGGAGCCGAAAGCTGGACGATAAGCAGGACAGCGGAGCTGATTTTGGGTTCTTTCGAAAGAAAAATTCTGCGCCGGATATTTGGTCCTGTCTGTGAGGAAGGTGAATGGAGAAGAAGACACAACCGCGAACTCTACGAGCTGTACCAAGATGTGGATGTAGTCCGGAAGGCAAGGAGCCGTCGACTACACTGGCTCGGCCACATCGAGCGCATGGACATCAACGCTCCAGCTAAGAGGGTCTTCGACTCCGAGCCTCCTGGTTCGAGAAGAAGAGGAAGACCGAACCTCCGGTATAAAGACCAAGTAATCGCGGACGTAAGACATCTTGGTCTTGACAACTGGAAGCAGCGTGCCCGGGACCGTCAAGGATGGAAGGCAGCTATAGCTCAGGCTCAGATCCTCCATGGATCGCAGGCCTGATAAGTAAGTAAGTTAGTATACATATATCACAAAAGGTTCAATTTTGGGAGAGATATCAAGGATTGAGAAAGTAAAAATCAAATTTACTTACTTGCACATATATGTATGTATGAATGTATCGTACATGCGACACCTTGGTATATGCCTCTCCCTTCGATCGATGATAGTCGAAATGTAGTTCCGTTGATTGGTATTAGATGATTATTAGGCCGTTGATGAGCCCTGTTCGTTTGCACTTTCACTTGACACCAATGTGCTCTTGGTGCGAGAATCGCCTACAGTGGAACCACGTGTCAGTTATATCCAAATCTATTCTGCAATATGCACTTGCTTGAATTTGGATTTTAGATTATAATGGGAGTATTGGATATTTCCAACTGTTGCAATCTCCGGATTAGTGCAGTAAGCGACTGCGCCAGTTATGTTTCTAATATTATACACTTAGAAACTTTATTTAATCCTTAGTTGAAATATAAATTTATTGTTCACTCTTCAAAGGCTTTTACAAAAGTGACTTGCGCATCATTGTTTTTAGAAAGTCAAACCTCTCTTATGTACATAGTATTACGTTGCTAGTGAATGTTTATATATGTACATATTTATATGCTAAGCTACATTTAAGGTTAGGAACATGTTGTAGGTAAATTATTTGAATAATATAATAATATGTACATATAGGGTGTATACATAGGTTGTGTGTGAATACATAACTCGCGCACGGATGGAAAGGGGCCTCAACCAACTGAGCGTGCGGCACTGGAAGCGGCTAGCCAAAATCGCGCCGGCTGGAGAGGCTTGTTGGTTGAGGCCTGGTTCACGTAGAACTGTAGCGCCATTAAAGTAAGTAAGTTGTTACAGTTATTTACTTAATGTTCAATGTAAAATGGAGTAATTCTTGTTTTTTGTGTTTTTATTAATTTTTTCTTTTTTCATGTTTTTTATGTTATTTTTATTTTATGGTTATTATTATGTTTTTAATATATCTATTCATTCGTGGAATTGTTGAGTTGTTGTTTTGGACCCACAGTGTACCGCATAGAACATGCCAGGTGGACAAAATTATTTTATGTAATGTAAAGATACTTTTATATGTAGTTAGTCATATTAAGACATTGTTTGTATAACTCTGTTTTATTTTGTAATAAAAAACGGAGAAATTTTATAAAAACAGAAAAAATTATTGAAAAAAATATAAAAATAAAGAATAATAATTTAATTTAATAATCATCATCAGAATCTTCTGATGAATCGTCTACTGTATAATCGTCATCATTTTGTGGCATTGTGCGACAGTATAATGACGATTCCGGTCTTGATTCTACTATACTAGTGCTAACAATTAATTTTATTACCTCAGGACATATTTTTTCCGATATATTCTTTTTTTTTTTTTGGTATATCTCGAAGACTGTTAGATGTTAGATGTTATAATTAGCATGGAAAGTAGGTCCCTATTTGTGGCAACACGCGAGCACTTGAGGGTTTTGTATTCCCGAAATCTGCGGCAATCTTTGTTCCGTGCTTCCTGAGCCTCTTCGGAAAGCTGCCCAATTGGAAGCAGTGCCGCTATGATAACTTCTGTGCTGTGAATTAATATTTTATGCACAGTATCAGGCATACAGTACCACGAATAGAGACTTAGATAATGTTTTCTGGTTTCAAGACAAAATTTCTTAAATTCTTAAACCTGAGGGGAACTAATGAAAATACGAAAAGAAACTCGTCAATATCTTCAGTGTCCACAAATCTCTGTTTGAATGTTCTATGCCCAGAACTTCCATCACATCTCCATTTACTAACAAGTGCAAACGATGAACTTGCTGGGAGCTCACTGCTGATAACTTCATTCTGTGCTAGCACTAGACGTTCTACTGTTTTATTTAATAAGGCTTGCAAATTTAATTCAGCACGAGTTTCCGTTATAGAAATGTACTCCTCTGCAGGATAACAGGCTTCTTTGGACTTAACTAAACTAAAATGTGATGGAAACACATTATGTCCTGCCTTTATGGACCACTTCCTAGTTTGTTTGTAAGAATGCGTTGTTGACTTAGAAGCTATATAGTAAGCTAAAGCTTCGTCACTACTTAACTGCCTAGGATTAACGGAACTAGTATTTTTGGACTGAACAATATTTGCTAGGCTTTCACCAATGTCTTTAATCACATTGGCAATCCTCCTTTGCCCTGATGCACGCACAGCAATTTCGGCAGCAGTCAGCAATTCACTAACACTACGGGTTTCCACCAATTCCACGACGCGACGTTTCTTAGTCTTAAACCACGATTCCTCGAAATCTTTTCGAAGTCTTCCTGCCGGATTCACAGCCGCACTCGATGTCGAAGGTTGTGGCGTAAAAGAAAACGTAGTAAACTGTATCTCTTCTTTATCCAGCCAGTCCTTATTTTCAATTAAAAAACGCTCCTTCGACTTTTCGCAAGCCAACCATTTGGAACCAATCTTCTTTGAAAAGTTGGATATCTTCAACTTAATTTCTTTTTGGCTGCTTTCAATAATGTCACCAAAGTGAAATTTTTATGATAAATACTCATAGATACGCAAGTTTCTATTATTTTTCGCGTGATTTAACCACTCCTCGAAAAAGGTTACACTTGAAATAGAGTAAACGTGTTCTGAAAAAAAAAAAAAAAAAAATAGTTGTACTCAAGTGTCGTGAACGATATGTATATTTTCACAAAGAACATAGTTATATCAATGATATATCTAAAAACTCGTCCGGATAGAAGTGAATATCTGTATTTCCTGTATGATCAAAGTCATTTATAAAAAAAAAAAAAAAATTAAATTTAAAAGATTATGATTTAAATAGTATATCAAAATATAGTACATACCTTCAGAATTAATATCCATCACAAAAAACTTTCACAATATTATTAGAAGTCACCATGAGATGTGTAGGAAAGTGTCGCTAAATTGCAACTGATTTATTTAAAAGGTTGCGCTAAACTCATTACCTGACTTCTGACCCCTATGACTCATTAATCAGTAATTTGATGAACAAACAATTCTCGGAATTCTAACTTTAGGGGTGTTGTTTCTCTTCTTCTTCTTTTGCGCTACAGTTTATAGCGAACCTGGGCCTCCTTCAAAAAACCTCTCCAACTGGCACGGTCTTTCGCCAGCAGTCTCCAGTGCCGCACGCCTAGTTGGTTAAGGTCTTTTTCCAATTGGTTGCGCCACCTTAAGTTTGGCCGTCCTCAACCGCGTCGCCCCTCGGGCTGTACAGCCCGTACAGTTCGATGTTAAGTCTTCTCCTCCACTCTCCATTTATGCAGGTCGGGCCGAAAGTTGCACGCAAAATTTTTCTCTCAAAACGACCAAGGGCCTTCTCATCCGCTTTCAATAAGGTCCATGTCTCTGCGCCATAGAGCAGTACCGGGATGATAAGGGTCATGTATATGCTCACCTTGGTTTTTCGAGAGAGGGCTCTGCTTTTAAATTGCCTGCCGAGCCCAAAGAAACAGCGGTTGGCAAGAATTATTCTGCATGTCACTGCGGAGCCTAGGTAGACGAAGTCCTTGACTACCTCGAATTTAAACCTGCCAATATGTGCACCCTGGCCAAGACGCCGGTGGTTCGTGTCCTTTTTCGACGACAGCATATATTTCGTCTTGCCCTCATTTACCGCAAGTTCCATTTTAGCCGCTTCCGTCTCAATGCTCGTAAGGGCCTCAATGACATCTCGCTGACTTCGTCCATCTATGTCAATGTCATCGGCATATGCGAGCAGTTGTATGGACTTGAAAAAAATGGTGCCCCTCGTATTGACCAGTGAGTTTTGCACTATCCTTTCAAGGACGATGTTGACAAAGTCACACGATAGCGTGTCGCCCTGTATAAAACCTTTTTTGACATAAAAGGTATCGGCTAGGTCGCTTCCGACCCTGATAGAGCAGCGAGAGTTATCCAAAGTCATCCTGCAAAATCTGACGAGTTTGGCAGGGATGTCAAAACTAGACATGGCATTGTATAGCTCGTCTCTATTGATACTATCGTATGCAGCCTTAAAGTCGACAAACAGGTGGTGGGTGTCGATCTGGAACTCGTTTGATTTTTCCAGGATCTGCCGCAGTGTGAATAATTGATCTATAGTGGACTTCCCGGGCCTGAAACCACACTGATACTGACCAATCAGTTTATTAACGAACGGTTTCAAGCATTCACACAGAACCAGATTTTATAAGCGATGCTCAGAAGACTTATTCCTCTGTTGTTGGCGCAGACAAAGGGGACTCCTTTCTTGTGGACCGGGCAAACGATACTAAGAATCCATTCATCGGGCATGCATTCCTCTGGCCATATCTTACGGATGAGCTGGTGCATACTCCCAACCATTGATTCTCTGCTATCATCGTCCGTTGTGAAAGGATTATTCTGCCTGACAGGCGGATCTGTTTCGTCACTGCCGTTATACATTCTGCAGAAGTAGTCTTTCCAGATTCTTAGTACCGACTGTGAATCCACTACTAGGTTTCCATTTTCATCCTTGCAGGCGTCCGTTATATCCCTGACATGTTTGTTTTATTGATAAAACCTCCGAACGTTATTCCTGCGATAGCATATCTCCATCTCTACGATCGCGAGCTTCTCATGCTCCCTTTTTTATGTTTGGAGAAGCTTATGTTCCTCCCTCCTCTTCTGCTCATAATGCTCACGAGCAGCTCTCGTCCTTCTATGCAGCGCCTCTTGATAAGCTTGCTGCTTTGCTGCATGTGCCCTCCTACACTCGTCATCAAACCATGGGTTTCTTGTTGGTGGCGGTTTGAAACCCAGTACCTCAGAAGCAGCACTTTCTAGGGCGTGTTGACAACGGGTCCCTTGGTGTTGTACGGTCTGAGCAGGTGTTGGAGGGTTTTCCGAGAGCTTAAGGGAGACTCGATTGGCATAGGCTCTGGCGGTCTCTTGCGATTGTAGCATTGCGACGTTGTATGCCGATGGCCTTAGTCGATTTTTCTGGGCCAGACATATTCGAAGTCGCAACCTGGCTGCCACAAGATAGTGGTCCGAGTCGATGTTGGCTCCTCTAAAAGTTCGCACATCCAGAATGTCGGATGCGTGTCTGCCATCAATCGCAATGTGGTCAATCTGGTTGACGGTTGATTGATCCGAAGATCGCCAGGTCCCTTTGTGGATGTTGAGATGTGGGAAACGCGTGCTAGCAGCTAGAACATCTCGCCCCGTTGCGAAGTCTATCAGCCTAAATCCAGTTTCGGATGTAGTGTTGCGTAGGCTGTGCTTGCCAATAACCCTATCAAAGGCGACTTCCTTGCCCAGTTTTGCGTTAAAGTCTCTCAGTACGATTTTAACATCGTAGCTAGGACATTGGGCATATGTCCTATCTCGTAGGTCGTAGAAGTCGTCTTTTGTAGCGTCATCCTTGTCCTCGGTAGGGGCAAGAGCGCAAATTAGGCTGATGTATGTATGATGTATGACTTTTATTTCAGTTTTAAATCCATTACAATCATTGGTTTGGCCTATGGCCGTCTACCAGATTGACAATACATTTTCTACATTTCTAGTTTTGCTTTAAAAAGAGAACAAAGAATATATGTACTATACATTAGGCACTAAAAATCTTCTTCAACTATACATTTTCTATAACGAAGTGCATTTGTACTGTAGTTGTAGAGTACATCCCACCCTCGGAGTCCGTTTAAGATTTGAATAGTTTCATCTTTTTCCAAAATATACGGATTAAAGAATCTCCCTCGAATTCCTTTTAAAACTGGGCATACTGCAAGGAAGTGAAATACATCCTCTCGCACCTTCATATTACAGAGATTGCACAAGATATGTAGTTCAGGACGATGTGGAATGGAATTCAGGTTCAGTAACTCACCTCTGATTTTGAAAATGATGTCAATTTTTTCTATTGAGTTGCAGTTTAAAAAGCAAGTTTTCTCTGATAGGTGGTATATCAGTTTACTGTAGTATATTCTATACTGGGATGACTGTGCATCCGATACAAATTGATCCTACATGTTTCGAGCGGCTTTTTCCAATAGGACGTTGAGACGCGCTCTTAGATGTTCAGAATGTCCATCGGGTGTTATCCTTATGGTTTCTCCATAGTCTGATGCAAGGCGTTCCCATTCTTGGATGAAACTTGCTCTATTCTTAATTACACTCTTAAGTACTACTTTTGGCAGTCTATCGTCCCTCATTGCCAGAACTTTTACTATATAATCAAAATGCAATCTCAGTGTTTGGATGGCAAAGGGCTAACAAAGGCCTCTTAGGGGTAGCATCTATCCGACGGATGCTGGCCTGCTAAAAAGCGAGAAGAGCCATCGCAGTGGAACATCTTGCGGCACTGTTAGTAAGTCCTATCCCCACCTCCTCGTGGTATCATCTGGAGATTACCTATGGAAATTGCAGACGGGGAAGGGCGACTGGCGGGTCTCCTGCGACAAAAACCAGGATAAGTCGGTTGGGCTACGGCCTAGCAAGCCGTAACCGTAAAAAAAAAAAAAACACAAACTCCGAAACAACCACAAGCCTCGGATATAATGGACCGGATTTATGTTGACGACAATTGCAAAAAACGAAAAAAGGACAATGATCTTCGGCTTTGTACGTGGAATGTTAGGTCCCTAAACAGGCCACGTGCAGCCGAACAACTTGCGGACGCCCTAGACCGCTATAAAGCGGACATCACGGCCATCCAGGAAATGCGATGGAATGGACCGGGTATAAAGCGGATGAAAAACTGCGATATTTACTACGGCGACTGCTATAGGGCAACAGAGGGCAACGATTATTTGGATGCGGATTTGTTGTTCGAGGTGGACCAAGGCAAAAAGTCCTAAGCTTTCGGCATGTGAGCGAACGCCTCATAACAATCCGTATCAAGGCTAAATATTTTAACATCAGTCTGATCTGCGTCCACGCCTCCACGGAAGACAAGGATGACTCCGTCAAAGATGAAGTTCTACGATCTCCTAGACAGAACGTATGCCCAATGTCCCAGCTATGACATCAAAATTGTACTAGGAGACTTCAATGCTAAGCTGTAGTAGCCAAGATGCGCTTACGGATATCACGAGTGCAACGGAGTAGAGAAAGAATACAAAGTTATGACGTCGGAAAGCTACTATCGCCAGAAGCCGCTCGTGCTTTTAATAGGTAGATCACAGCGAGATGTCAGTGAGGCGTTTGCGAGTATTGAGATGGAGGCGGCGAAAATTGGTTTGACGGCAAACGAGGGCAAAACTAAATATATGCTGTCATCAAAAAAGGACGCTCACCACCACGTCTTGGTCAGAACGTTTGTATTGGCAGATATAAGTTCGAGGTAGTTAAGGACCTCGTCTACCTTGGCCCCGCAGTGACTTGGAACAACGACATCAGTTCCGAAATCAAACGCAGAATCACTCTTGCCAATCGCTGTTTCTTTGGGCTCAGGAGGCAACTGAGTAATAGAGCCCTCTCCCGAACGACTCTATATAAGACCCTTATCATCCGGGTCCTGTTGTACGGCGCAGAAGCATGGACACTATCAAAAGCGGATGAGGAGGCCCTTGGTCGGTTCGAGAGGAAGATTTTGCGCGTGATTTTTGGGCCTATAAACGCAGATGGGGGAAGGAGGAGAAGATTCAACCACGAACTTTACGGGCTGTACAGCGACATGAGCCTAGTCAAGCGTCGGCGGATTCAACGCCTAAGATGGCTGGACCATGTAGAGCGAATGGACACCACAGCTCCAGCCCGGAAAGTCCTTGAATCCAACCCCGAGGGACGAAGAAGCAGAGGACGGCCGCACTTAAGATGGCGCACACAGGTGGAAGGGGACCTCAGCCAACTGGGTGTGCGGCAATGGAAAAGTCTAGCCAAAGATGTGCTAGATGGAGGGGCATATTGGTTGAGACCCAGGTTCCCCCCGAACTGTAGCGCCCACTAGGAAGAAGAAGAAGTCTCAGTGTTTCCAGGAATATAGGCGGTACAGCAGTTTCTAGATGCAGCATGTAATTAGGCGTAGCACTTGGTAAACGGAATATCCCCTTCGGGAAATAACGAAGAAACTTCTCAACTTCAACAAAGGAACAGTATCCCCACACTTGTGCTCCATATAGAAGAACTGAGGCTGCAGTTGAGCGAAAAAGTTTCTGCTTCGAGCTATGAGTTACATATGTACTTGTTGTTGATGCAGCGACCCCATACCGATGAGATTGCTCGTTTGGCTTCAGATAGCTTGGCTTTTAGGTGTTTCTTCATATTCAGGTTCGATGACACCAAGATTCCTAAGTATTTGTACTCGCGAACAACTTCTACCATTTCTTCTTGATAAGTCCACCTTTCGTTTCGAGAAAATCTGCCACCACCGACCTTGAACACCATTACCTTCGATTTATTCAAGTTCACGTTTAGGGTCCAGTATTTGCAGTAAACGCTGCGCCTATTCATCCTCCCATCCACAGTTTCGGAAAGGAATACGATGTCATCCGCATACTTAAGAGCCGGAATTTTTATGCTGCCGACCTCAATTCCACCCTTTATAGCATCTGATATGTCGTTAATGAATAAGACAAACAGTAACGCACTCAAGATACACCCTTGTTTCACACCCATCGTTGTTGTAAACTCTCCAGATATGGACTCCCCATCCCATACATACGCCACATTATTTGCATACATTGCTCTTAAGATGTTAATTATTTTCGTTGAGAAGCCGATATTTCACAGTTTGTAAATCAGAGCCTCGCGCGGTATGGTGTCGAAGGCCGCTCGAAAGTCGACGAAAAAGGCATATCGTTTTTTCCGTTTCTGTTTACACATCTCCGCAATATTGAGTAGTACAAATACTTGATCAACTGTCGAGTATTCCTTTCTAAATCCTGCCTGAGACTCCTGCAAAATTTTTTTATTATCAACCCAGCAGGTAAGTCTATTGTATATAGGTAGGTAGGTAGGTAGGACCGTTGCCTTCCCAAAAAAGAAAATGAGAAGAACACTCATAGGCCAGGGAGGCCCGTTGTGCAGCTACGAGGGGGTTTAGGAAATTAAGAGGATCAGATATCCCTACTTGCTGAACTTCGGTCAGATCGTTAAGGAAGTAAGATCCTAGGTATCGTTTCCTGATTGTGCCGGGAAGGCGCAGAGAAGGTGATGAATGGATTCGACCTCCTTCTCGTCCAGACAGATCCTGCAAGAATCATTCAGAGTTATACCTAGTTTTTGCGCGTGACTGTTGAGCCAGGGCCAGATTTGCCTGGTGATGAGGCAGGTATGTCCCTGAGTCTATCTCCGGTTCGTCTCGGCCCTGGCGAGATTTGTAAGATTAGATATAAGGGCGGAAGACAACTTGGCAGAGGTGTTCAGGAAAGATATACCTCTGTGGTTTGTAGGATCGTCATAGTCACCCTTTTTGTGCAGTGGATATATAATTGCCTTTTTAAGATTATCCGGAATATTTGTTGATTCAAAGATTTTATTGAATTCCTCTACGAGCGCAGACATGAATTCATATGTGCAGTTTTTATAGAACTCGTATGGAATTCTGTCATCTCCGGGGGCCTTTCCCGTTTTTGCTTTGTTAATGACTTCCTTGATTTCTTGTAATGAAAACGGGCTATCTAGGAATTCATCGATAATAGTCAGTGGAGCTGCATATTGAAGTGGGGGAGAGATATGTGGGGGATTAAGCAGATTGATAAAGTGATCCATTAGCGGCGCTGCTTTAAGCGACGAGGCGATGCTATTCGTTTGTCCATTTATATATTTTACAGCTCTCCAAAATTCCGCTAAGGACGTGGAGTTGTTTATAGTAGCGATACGTTGTTCTTCAAATTTGATTTTTTTTTCATAGCAAATGCGCTTGAAGTTCTTATTTGCTTCGCCATAGAGTGTTTTAAAGATATTGGTATTATATTCCCTCAAAAGCTACGTATGTATTTACATTCGATAGTAACATGGGTCAATTGGACCTGTTATTCCTGCTAGCCTAAGTGAACCGTAACTAAAGTTCACTTGTCCAAAAACTGCTCATAGAAACAAAATCTTCAACAAAAGCATTGATCAAACAGCTAGGCTCCAGTTATTTCATTAGCCACTGTACATAGGTCAGGACTCCGAAACACGTATTTCAAGAATAAAAAAAATTCATTCAAGAATATTGATTTAATCAACCGTCCTCATATGTGTGGATATTTATAACATAATGGCTTCTTTTTGTGCGTTTTTACGACGTGTTGTGTGTTGAATTAAGTTCCATATTCGAAAAAAAAAAAAAAAATCTTTTAGAAAAAACTCTCCGAAAAAGCAAATGTTCGTTACCTAGTTTTCAAGCGATGTCAGCTGGGGCGTCGGGATCTAACGAAAATATCTAAAAACCTACATTAATAAACGTGTCAAGGGTACTAACACCCCAACTAGGAAAATTCAACCATCGCACTAATTAATTCAGCAGACAAGTGGCCTGTCTGCACGACAACCGGCAGTAGACAGCCGACAACATACGGTCGATAGTGATAATCTCCACCTCAACCACACGCGCTAGTCAGCAGACTTCCCCTAACAACATTTATCTATGTACAGATATATGTATGTTTATACATACTTGACGAGTGCTCCGCTCTGTTTATGCTAGCATAACACACCACCGACACTGTGTGGCTCAGTTTCAGTTGAGCTCTAAACGTGTCGCCATTATCATTGGCGTCTCCAAACCTACATACAGATGGACATATGTCATCTGTGTGGAATCAGGAAACGCTGACCAATCAGTGATGATTTTCATTGTCAAACAATCAAACACAAAAGGGAAAATAATGAATGAAAATAGAAAATCGTCATAGTCACCGAAGTAATAACCTACGACAGACCAATACTAAATAACCAGGCCAGGAGGAAAAAAGTATCTTGATGTGTTTATATATGTGTATGTATGTATATTATGTAACCTTTTGTCATACAACTCTTGTACCTTGTATGTTTGGCTTCATGTTCGACTTGTTCGTGTGCCGCCTGTTCTCCATATCTAGTGGCCTACAAGCGTTCTACATATAATACAATGTATGCATATGATCGGTCTCGTCTGCTGAGACAAATTGGCAAGTTACCTTTCGTAGGTGGCGTAGAATAATAAGTTATCGAAGATTGTATAGATATACATATGTACATACTCGTATCTCAGTTGCGTGTAGAGCATACTTTCGCATGTATGTACGCCAGTAGAATACCTTACGCATGGCTAAGAAGTGTGAGCATTGCGATTGTCCATTTCTATAATATTTCCCCAGACGAATTTGGACATAAAGAATGGACAGATAAAATGCGAGTGGCTTTAATGACTTTTTGGCCGTAATCGGTTGTTTAACATTCGTCCATAAGTCGATGTACAGCGGGAAGATGAATCTTAAAAGGATAGTTGATATTTAAACATTTTTACTGAAAAAAAACGAGTACATATTTGAGAGAGCAAGGAATGAGCCGAGGGAAATACTTTAGATACATTGGGGAAAGTAACAAATGTGCATAATTTGATCTTCTATGTACATTCGCAAATAAGCATACGCCGTTACCCATCACTGTCTCACTCCCCTAACTCCAAGGTGGAACAGCATACACCGACGGATGCATGGCTAAAAGGGTGCTTAGCTACTAGTATGCGAACTTCGGATACCGAGCGACCTCCGATAAGCCTTCTTGTAGTGTCTCGCGCTCCGCTGCAGGTGGCCGTACTTTTCTGTGTCCTCGTGGGAATCATAAATAATAAAAATATTTTTGAAGAGAATGATGACTCTCAAATGCTAGGGTTTGTGAGTCCTCGGCGGCTCAAAAAACAGTAGTGATGCCGGTACCTTTTGTCGACATTGCAGCCGGACGGGAAGCAGAAGATGTGTCTTCACTCTCCGATTCCGACACCAGACTCGGTGGAGATTCTTTGAGTATGCTCTCTGATGAACTCCAAGCGTGACTGGAAACGAAACCACCAAACATGCAGAAAACAAGTCTCTACCATCTGGTAGCTTTTTAAATTAAAATCGTCTGAGCAGCGACCTTTTAAAGCTGCAATAAAGCGGGGGCAAAACTAGAGATGAGGCTCTAGTTTATACAAAATCTGCCCCTGCCACCAAAGGTCCGGAACTGAAACGGGATCGTTCCGCTGACAACTCTCCGCCGAATCCGGCTGCTTAACGCAGCAAGATGGGCAACCCTCAAGCCGACATAAAGAGTTACAGTAGTGTAGCTGGGAGGATCCGACTCGTCATCGTTCCCAAAGATTTGGGAGCAAACCCCTTACCACAGCGCAGATGGCAGCCGTTCAGGAGACTGTAATTGACACCTCCATCAAACTGCTGGGTAAGGCGCCCAAACCTCAATTCAAGGGATTGACATATAAGTCAGGTTGGCTATATTTCGTGTGTACCGACACCTCCACGGCCGATTGGATAAAGAACAAAATTACGGACATCAAAAACAAGAGTAGACTTGTAATCGTGCTTGTGGAAGAAGACGCCTTCCCGAAACCACACATCGTTCGGGGTTATTTCCCACAGAGGATCGGCTTACCCATCACAAAAGTGTTGGCGACGCTGGATTCGCAAAACTATTGCCTATATGCACAGCATTGGAGAGTCATGCAGAGCAAGCCAAATAAGGAGAAAGACCTCCTGCATCTGGTTCTGGCAGTCAGTGACAAGTCTTTGGTCCGATTGCTGGAACTCAGGTGCAAAGTGGCTTATCGGTTTGATGTCGTCAAGTTCATCATCAAAAGACACGAAAAAACATCAAAACATCAGCTGATGTACAACCAATCGCTGTAGAATAACCTACAGGCAGCAGTATGGTGGTTGCACCTACTGTTGTAACAGATACGCCGAAATGTGACGAGCCAAAACCGACTGCCACATGTGGGTCGACGACCACTAAAAGTCGTCCAAACAAAATAACAAAACGTCCCCTCACTAAACAAGGAGAAACTTTGATAGGAAGCAGATCAGAGGATCACTTCCATCAGGCCGGTAACTTCAGGCGTGGCAACAATAAGCCATATCGAACGAAGGACCCGGCCTACTGTCGCAAAAAACTAGGCAGGGCAACCTGGGCCATGCCAGAGGTGCCCCGAACACCTTTAGTCAGCGCGCGACAGTATCTCTATTGGATTCATTCAGGAACCGTGAATCCATAATGGTAAGATTATGGGCCTCCAAAACAGGTCGTGTAAACTAGTTCACGCTATAATATCGGGTTTTCCAATAAGGACTTTATAACTTTTTTTTAAATAAAACGCAAACCATTATAGATCGGCTTGAGGTACAATCACAACGTTTATGAATAGAACTCGACTTCGTTCATATGGCCACCGCGGGCACGTTTGCAACGGTCGATTCGTTGGACCCAATTTTCGATAACTCGGCCACACATTTCGGCCGAAACGGCCGCTATTTCGCGTTCAATGTTGGCTCTGAGCTCTTCCAACGTCGTCAGCTTATTGGCATAAGCCAATGACTTAAGTTAGCCCCAAAGAAAAGAGTCTAGAGGCGTTAAATCGAACGAACGAGGCGGCCAATCGACTGGCCCATTTCTTGAGATAACACGCTCATCAAACTTACTCTTCAATAAATCGATTGTAACGTGTGCTGTGTGGCTTGTGGTACCATCCTGTTGAAACCACATGTCGTCCATGTCCATATCTTCCAATTCGGGCCAAAAATAAATCGGTAATCATGACGCGATAACGCTGGCCATCCACAATAACGTGACGATCATTATAGTCGACGAAAAAATATGGCCCAATAACGCCGCCGGCATGCAAACCGCAGTAAACAGTTATTTTTTGTGGATGAAGTGGTGATTCATGAAGCACATGTGGATTTTCACCCGACCAATAACGCATATTTTGCTTATTGACGAACCCATCGAGCCAAACAAGAGCTTCGTCACTGAAGATAATTTTGCGATGAAATTCATCATCTTGGCGCATCTTCTCCAGAGC
Organism: Eumerus sabulonum; assembly: GCA_951905685.1. Lineage (NCBI taxonomy): Eukaryota > Metazoa > Arthropoda > Insecta > Diptera > Syrphidae > Eumerus > Eumerus sabulonum. The sequence continues at coordinate 159,309,190 of OX645060.1, read as the reverse complement.
CCAATCGGAGAACGTACGTCGCTTCAAATGGTCCATCGGCTTCAATTCTCGAGTAAGCTTGAACTTGTATGGGTGTAAACTAAGATCCTCACGCAAAACACGCCATAATGTGGTCTGAGCGATGCCCAATTTTTGAGAACGCCGTAGAATTGACTGATTTGGATCGTACACAAATTGAATTCAAAGTTGCCAATTCCCTATTGGAAAACCCTTCATAAATGCTCTCCCCATTCCAGAGCTTATAACAAGGGACTTGGCAGCCGTCATTGTGGAAGTCCCCACCGATGGAGGAATAAGGGAGATCGTGTGAGCCTCCGCCTACTTTCCTGGAGACGGCCATCAGATCCCACCTACCGAGGTACAGGGACTGGTAAGGTATTGTAATCAGCGCAATCACCACCAGATCGCCGGATACGATGCCAACGTGCACCACATGAAATGGGGCAGTAGCAATACCCATAAATGAGGTGAGTTACTTTTTGAATTTTTAACTAGTATCTAATAGTGGGAAAAATCGCAACACCTGTCCGTTTGGAACAGCATTCAGGGACTTCGCTAATCGAAACGATTTTTACAGCCCCTGAACAAACACTCTATTAACATACTCAAACTTAATAGGGTGGATATCAGAAGACTAGTCAACTACCTGACGGGACACTGCGGTCTAAGAAAAGAAACTAATACCCGGAGAAACTCCTCGTCCAGCAGCCACAATAGATCTACACAGGTCCCCCAGTGCCCCATGTTATTTGTTAGCACTAACCCCTCAAAGAAACAAACTAAAGAAAAAAAAACAATGCAAAGTGGCGAAGGTGCTGGGTACAAGATACTGCCTTTTCTTTTTGGTGGCGTGAAGGGCCAGAGCTAAGCTTTTCTCACAATCACCCATGTTGTGTATGGTCGGCAGCAACCGACGAGGCGTACCAAAAGGCGCTGAAGAGGAAAACCAGCGCGAGAAGAGTACCGAGCCAGAAGAAGGGAGGAGAAGAAACTACTGCGACAAAAGAAAAGAATCTTCGCAGCCTCCCAGCTCAAGGATATCGAGGAGTCTAGGGATAAACATAAAATACGAGCCTTTTACAAGAAAGCCAAAGGCCTTGCAGGAGGCTTCAAAAAGGGCACCCTGGCTCTTCGCAACTGCGAGGGTAATCTTGTCACCGACCCGCAGGGAATAGTGGATGTATTTAAGCAGCACTTCCAGCAGCTGCTTAACGAGCATGACCAAGAGAGAGTGGTAGGGACCGAGGAAATCCCAACTCCAGCCGCTGAAGTAGTCCTCCCACCCAGCATAGAAGAAGTCGGCACAGCTATTCAGAAGCTGAAGAACAACAAGGCCGCAGGCTTGATGGCTCTTCAAGGCTGGCGGCGATGTTCTGGTAGGGAGCATGCACCAGATCATTTGCAGAATTTGGGAAGATGAGAGCATGCCCGACGACTGGAATACCAGCTCTCTATGCCCCATCCACAAAAAAGGCGATCCTACCTCTTGCAAGAACTATAGAGGTATATCCCTGCTCAATGTCGCATACAAGATCCTGTCCAGCGTATTGTGTGAACGTCTAAAACCATTTTGCACCGCACTAATCGGCAGCTACCAGTGCGGCTTCCGGCCCGGCAAATCAACTATAGACCAAATTTTCACACTTCGACAAATCCTGGAAAAGACCAACGAGTTTCGAATCGATACACACCATCTTTTCATCGATTTTAATGCCGCATACGACAGCATTCATCGTGAAGCACTGTAGGGCGATGGCCGAATTCGGGATCCCGGTAAAACTGATCCAGTTGTGTCGCGCCACGCTAAAAAACACGCGATGCACCGTGCAACTCGGTTCTAGGACCTCGGAACCATTCGAAACATGCACCGGATTTCGGCAAGGAGATGCGCTGTCATGTGACTTCTTCAACCTGGTGCTGGAGCAGATAGTGAGACGGGCAGGCGTCAACAGGGAAGACACTATCTTTTACAAGTCCATCCAGCTGCTAGGATACGCGGATGATATCGACATCATCGCGTGTTCTCGCCGTGGCATCGTGGAAGCATTCACGGCGATTGAAGAGCAGGCGAGACGAATTGGTCTTAAGATCAATGAGGACAAAACGAAATACATGCTGTCAAGCAAAAACCAATCCGTCGCTCACCACCTGGGACAAAACATAACAATTGACAGCTACAATTTCGAGGTAGTTAAGGAGTTTGTCTACCTCGGGGCAAAGGTAAATTCCACAAATGACACCACAGTGGAGATCCGGCGTAGAATCGCCCTTCGCAACCGCTGCTACTTCGGCTTGTCCAAACAACTGGGGTCAAAACTCCTCACTCGAAAGACCAAAGTCATGCTTTACAAAACGCTCATTCTGCCAGTCTTGCTGTACGGAGCCGAAAGCTGGACGATAAGCAGGACAGCGGAGCTGATTTTGGGTTCTTTCGAATGAAAAATTCTGCGCCGGATATTTGGTCCTGTCTGTGAGGAAGGTGAATGGAGAAGAAGACACAACCGCGAACTCTACGAGCTGTACCAAGATGTGGATGTAGTCCGGAAGGCAAGGATCCGTCGACTACACTGGCTCGGCCACATCGAGCGCATTGACATCAACGCTCCAGCTAAGAGGGTCTTCGACTCCGAGCCTCCTGGTTCGAGAAGAAGAGAAAGACCGAACCTCCGGTATAAAGACTAAGTAATCGCGGATGTAGGACATCTTGGTCTTGACAACTGGAAGCAGCGGGCCCGGGACCGTCAAGGATGGAAGGCAGCTATAGCTCAGGCTCAGATCCTCCATGGATCGCAGGCCTGATAAGTAAGTAAGTAGGAAAAGACCTACAGTTTAATGCCGATTCCGAACGGCCTTAGTCGAGAAGTTTTTTCATGGCAAGTATACTACTTGGAGTTTTGCCAGTACCCCGCCGAGGAGGGACGCCGTGAAATAAACATTCAATGGCGTTGGTGTTATCGGGATCCGAACTCGCTCATCGTGCGTCCGAGTTCATCACACTAACCACTGCGCTACGGTGCCCTGAGAACACTAGATTCCAGTTTACAGCATCATATAAAGATGCAATCAATATTAGAGTTGAATGAACTCAATATACGCTGCCGCTCACTATATACCGCTGACGACCAATCTCGCGAGGTAGCGAAGAAATACGAGAAGCTGTGGGTGCTTTCGTCAGTGAAATAGCGGTTGTATTAAAAGTGGCAAACAAGAGACCATCTGATTAATGAAGGGTGCGATATACGATCAAATCATAACGCAAACCATATTGTCGGTCTTTGAGGAGTTTCCGCGATTCAAAATATTTCTGATATCTGCGTTTCCAAAGGTAGTTGAAGGGAGAGGAAGAATCGCTTTTCTTGGGGATGGGCTGGAAAAATGCTGTTTTCCACCCATCCGGCAAGAGCCCAAATACTGTTCTCCACCCACTCGGCAAGAGCCCAGAAGAGTAGGAAAGGTAAAAAAGCTTACGCAGTAAATTTGCCAGTGTGCAAGAATACCTTTTCAGAACTATTAGGAAAAGCCATCTCGACCAGTAGATTTGTGTATCTGGAGACCTTTGAGAACCTTTGCAACTTTGGTGGAATTGACGCGCTCTAGTACAGGTGGAGATATTGCCAAGGATGCATAACGACCAGTTCAAGCTCCGAAAGGAGGTGAAATGAGCAATTCCACTTTTCGATGAGATATGCCATTAAATTATCAGTAGAACTATTTCTCCGGAAACCATTGATCAATCATTAAGGCGCTTTCGCGAGTAAAGACATTTATTAACATAATGGACGCACCATGGAAAAAAGGGACGTTAGTATATCCGGTCGGAAGTTAGAAAGGGAAAAAGATCCACCTTTACCGGGGATGGACAGGATAATAGTGCTTTCCTCCTAGTCGGAAGGAGTGCAAAAGAGTAATTATACGAGCATGTCCGTAAACTTTCATCCCTTAACCCTAGAGCCCCTTTACATATCATTACACCTGCAACGACATCATTGGCGGCATCCACATCGACCAGTTAAAATTCCGAAAAAGTTTTCGTGTAGCTTTATGGTTCCTTTAAGAGTAGTGTGTTGGCCTCTGACGCCGATGACACGGGATCGAATTCCGACAACAGACATGTCAACAGCCTCCTTTCACCTATGGGGAAATGAAATAACACACAACATGGGTGAATGAGAGAAGCTCGGCTTTGATTCTTCATGGAGTGTAACGCCAACATACATATATATATACATACATATTGGTTCCTTTTAATACTTTTTATCTAACTGAGTCTTTGTCAGTGAGACAGCTGACCAACCTTCGAGGAAAGGTTCTGAAAAGTATAATCAAAATCGAATCTTTCTGTATTTCTCATATCCTTCTAATTCTAATCACATGGTGAAATATAAAGAATCTGTCCTATTCACGTTAAAGTCAAGGTCAATCTAAAATAGTTATCAGACCTTTGAACTTACGGGTCACTGCAATTTCAAATGCGATGTATAATAACACTTAGGTTAGGTAAGTGGGTGCCCTACTGACGCAACGGAAAGGCTCACCTAGACTACGTAGAGTCCATTCATTTTTAACCCGTTGAGACCTAGACATTTCCCGTTGAGCTGAACCATCCAGACGAGGATAATAATCCTAGTATTCTGTTCAACCCAATGCTACTTACCTCCTCTAGTCCTGAAAGCAAGTGTCTTCCTAGGAATACGTTCCTTTTTTGGGCTAGCGCCGGGCATTCGCACAGCAGGTGACTAATGGATTCAATTTCCTCTTTGTCCCCAGTGAGGGCACCGACTGCCAGTCGAATATTCCCACGACGGGTCAAGTCGATCTCGCCGTTGCGCATGTATCTAAGTGACACCATCGCTTATTGGCTTTCATTGATAGCTCCGTCTCTATCTCTCTGTAGAGCGCACTGGCGTTTTGGCTTCAGTTACGATCTGCGTGAAGTTTGCACCTGATCCCAGCCTAGCTAACTCGTCCGCCCTCTCGTTTCCAGAGATATTCACATGACGAGGTACCCAGCAGCAGGTACCCTCGTTTGCATTCTACGTTCTCTTTGCAGAATTTGACGAGTTTGGATCTTATCCATGCTGCCTGCAGAGCCTTACGAAGACCTCAGCTTGGAAAACACTGCATATAGGAGCGATGTATATCCCGAGACTCAAAATGGACTCCGGCACCTATGCCGACATTCATTTTGGATTCGTCGGTGTAGATTGCCAGTTAATTTTCCGTGCGTACCATATCACCGGTCCAATTCTAATAGAGAATCACCTCTCACCGGAAGGAATTCGGGTGATGTAGTTCAGTTCAGTTCAGTAGTTCAGTTCTGAATCTCGAGATGGCCCAGCGATCTAAGACTGATGCGTGGCCGTGAGGACTCTTTGTCCAGAGACCAGATTCTTGTAGTCTTATATCTTGATACAGATCTTTTCCTTGTGAAGAGTACTATTTCTGTTTTCGCCGGGTTTACTTGCAGGCCTCGCCCCTTGAGCCAGTTATCAACTAACATCAGTGCATAACTTAGTCTATTGCTGAGGGCCTGCGGAAACTTTCCCGAAATTAAAATGGCAATGTTATCGGCGTAGTCCGTGACGTTAAAACCATCCGCCTCCAGAATCTTGACCATTCCATCGACCACCTTTATTTACCCTCACCCTTCCACCTGCTCTCCCCATCGCCGAGTTTAATATACGAGTACTCAGCATTTTCCCAATCCAACTGCATATTCCCGGGTTTATTTGGGCTATATGAAGGCTGGACACTATCGCATAGACTATCGAGCGTTTTTTTTATCGCATAGACTACCCTATGCAGAGCAGTATCTACCGATTTTCCGTTTATGTACGCGTGTGCGATTGTGACAGATAACTGTCACCAACCTCGTTACAGACTAATAGGTCTAATGCCCTTTGCAGTAGCAGGGTTGACTTTACCCGACTTGGGTATGAAAACCACCTTAACTTCCTTCCACGCTTGAGGAACATAACCCATCCTGAGGCACCAGGAGTAAATGCCACGGAAGAATGATTTCATATGGTTCCTGCAACATGAACATTGTAAGGGTTAAATGAGTTGATTGCCGACAGAATCTTTTTCTCAGTAACAATCTTTTCGATAGTCTTATGTTCGATACATTCCCTTGGCAGCGTGTAGGCCGAACTGAAGGTTCCTGCATCTTCGCATTATAACACTTAACAGAACTATTGAGTTTTGAACAATCTGTTTTGCTTTTCTCATTCAAAATTAATGTTATCACACTACGACAGTCAATACCTTATTACTTCCTACGTGATTTAAATATAGAGCCAAAAGTCGGTGTTATCGTCGCACTAACGGGTCTGAGGACCCTAATACATAAAACACTCCTGGTATCAGTTTACTTTTGCTAAGGATAACATCAAATAATTTAAATTAGAATTCAATTTCAAATTCTATCGTTACGTATAAGGAAGAATATTACAACACCATACGCACTTAAGAACCAAGTCACATGCATCAGCTATACTAGTAGCGAAATCGAATCCAAAACCTATCTATGTATGTATGCAGGTTTGCCGTTTTCTTCTTTCATTCAATGCTCGCAAATCTTATGAGTTTCCCACGAACTGCGTATGAATAATCCTAAATTTCATCTTCATTATCGATGCGGTACTTGTAAATTCCGAAAAGAACCGTATCCCTCAACCCCGTCTTATCCAGGCGTGTTTCCCGCTAGAATTACAAATGTAATTGCACGTGTTAGAGGCATAATTTATGTCTCCCACTGCTGCTCCTCCTTAAACTTGAGCCTGTAATCGGAGATAGTTGACAGTCGGATCGTAAAGAAACAGAAGTAGTCAAATCAATCTAGACGTGTGTATCTGGATAATGCTATTTTCATTGTCGTGGTTATCACACTAACGCTTCGGCTCCTGAGTACGTACGAAGACTCCAAAATCCAGATCTGGAGCATTTGTGCACATTTAAAGGAAGCAAAGGGCGGGGACAAGCAGCAATAGCATTGGCAGTAGCAGCATAATAAATAAATTATGCAGAACTGCCGAAATTGACGACGGGCAGCCGCAACAATGGCAGCATTGAAGGCACTTGTGTCAAGTATTCTATTCTCATTGCGTATCATTGAATTTCTTTCTCATACTTTGCTTCTCGGGCTACTCGCATATCTACACAGTACCGGGCCAGATACATTTCGTTGTGGGTTATCTAATGTGATCGGAGCACAGTATTAAATTTGATGCCTTCTACATAGTGGCGCATTTTTACTTTTCGTTCTTTTCCTTTCACATAATCTGTGATTCAGGTGCGAATAGTCGATTTTTCAGTTTTTTTTTTGGAATTTTTGTTTTCTTGTCTCCTGGACTCTTGAGCTCAAGATTCCCGTTCCTACGGATGAATAGTTACAGAGATTCGTATGCGATCTTTAGCACATTACATTACATATGGATTGCGAAATCGAAATTGAATCTGAGCACGGCTGATGATGTTTAGATTCGTTTTAGCATAATATCTGTATTCAGCTGGGTTGTTAGCGTGGTAAAAAGGAGTAAAAAGACAGCTTTATTGTCGAATTTGGAGGCTTTGCATCCATTAAGGGCAATTTCGTTGACAGAGAATAGTTGGGGCATAGATAGCTAACACTACGCCGGGCATATAAAATGAACTTGTGGACACAGGGCTGCAGTATTTGGGATTTGTGATCTATGTTTGGTAAAATGGAGATCCACATTTAGATTCCATCGGCAATGCAGACAAATAAATCGTAAGTAAACAACATTGGCGTTACTCAGTTGTTGATGATAAACATTACTGTCGAAAAGTGTTAGCGGGCAATGCTAAAGCCATCGACAAAAAAAAAATGAAACGGGTCGGGGCTGTGATTTGGTTAATCACTCATCTAACAAACAGAGTTCACACAACAAAAACGAACTGCAGTGTGTCCTATCCAGAAACTGTAGGTATGCCATTAGATTCCATCATAGGCCCTTTCCTATCCTACAAAATATATCAAAATGATATGCTGGAGTTATAAAGAGATGAAAAGTGTCTTCTATTCTTTGAAAACCGCATTGAGGAGAACTTCAATTCAATTAATTTGCAAGGTGCATTCCAAAGTAAACAGGGATTTTTCTAAATAGTTCCTATCACGGTCAAGAAGCGTGTCAAATAAGTGTCTTCATTGTCTGTAGAGATGTCCTCGGAAATGTGGGTGCAAACCATTTTAATGCATCTTAATGCTTTCTTTTAATTAAAAAATAATTTTTTTTTTCGAATACGGTGAAAGGTTACTTGTGGAAACGTTATTGTTAAATTTCTTGGTAGTTTTTTTGAATTTCATTCAAGAAATAAGTGTCGATCAATGAGATTCAATTTATGGGGAACAAAGCATGAACAGAATTGCTGTCTTATCACAAATTTCGGATGGCCAATATACTGGTCATTCAATTTCTATGTTTAATGGAAATAAGTCCAAATGAATACAAATAATGAAAGCAATGGTTTCGCATACCGAAAAAAGGCAAGAGGGTGATCGAAGACGTATTGCTTGTGGCAACCCTTGTTGGGATATCATGAAAGGGAAGGGCTGTATGAAAAAGCAACCAAACGCCGATTCTTCGACTCTACTGACTTAAAATAATTTAAAAGCAATAAGTGCCGGAAAATTTCCATTGCTGTCAAAGAAAATTGCCCAAAAAAGGTTGCTTTTTGATTATATCGATCAATAGGTGCCCGCGTAGTTTTTATGCAAAGGTCACCTTACTTTTTGGGAACACTGAGAATGCTGGTGTGTTAACGCAGCAAGTGTGTCATTCGACACAATTTATGATTAGGTGTGTCACTTAACACGTTTGATCGTTGAAATTGAGGCACTTCTTCTTTTTCTTAATGGGCGCTACAGTTCGGGGTGAATCTGCGCCTCAACCAACATGCCCCACCAACTAGCACGATCCTTTGCTAGCCTTTTCCATTGCCGCACACCCAGTTGGCTGAGGTCCCCTTCCAACTGTGTACGCCATCTTAAGTGCGGCCGTCCTCTGCTTCTTCGTTCCTCGGCGTTGGATTCAAAGACTCTCCGGGCTGGGGCTGTGGTGTCCATTTGCTCTACATGGTCCAGCCATCTTAGGCGTTGAAACCGTAGACGCCTGACTAGGCTCATGTCACTGTACAGCTCGTGAAGTTCGTGGTTTAATCTTCACCTCCTTCCCCCGTCTACGTTTATAGGCCCGAAAATCACGCGCAAAATCTCTCGAACCGACCAAGGGCCTCCTCATCCGCTTTTGATAATGTCCATGCTTCTGCGCCATACAACACAACCGGGATGATAAGGGTCTTATACAGAGTCAACTTTGATATTCGGGAGAGGGCTCTATTACTCAATTGCTTCCTGATCCCAAAGAAACAGCGATTGGCAAGAAGGATTCTGCGTTGGATTTTGGAACTGATGTTGTTGTTCCAGGTCACTGCGGAGCCAAGGTAGACGAAGTCCTTAACTACCTCGAACTTATATCTGCCAATACAAAGGTTCTGGCCAAGACGTCGGTGGTGAGCGTCCTTTTTTGATGACAGCATATATTTAGTTTTGCCCTCGTTTGCCGCCAAACCAATTTTCGCCGCCTCCATCTCAATACTCGCAAACGCCTCATTGACATCTCGCTGTGATCATTGACATCTCGCTGTATGCAAGGATTTGCGAGGATTTGAAATAGATTGTGCCTCTTGTATTGGCCAGTGATTTTCGCGATTGGCAAGAGTGATTCTGCGTCTGATTTCGGAACTGATGTCGTTGTTCCAGGTCACTGCGGAGCCAAGGTAGACGAAGTTTTTAACTACCTCGAACTTACATCTGCCAATACATATGTTCTATCCAAGACGTCGGTGGTGAGCCTCCTTTTTTGCTGACAGCATATATTTAGTTCTGCCCTCGTTTTTTGCCAAACCAATTTTCGCCGCCTCCTGCTCAATACTCGCAAACGCCTCATTGACATCTCGCTGTGATCTACCTATTATGTCAATATCCGTCGTATGCAAGGAATTGCGTGGATTTGAAATAGATTGTGCCTCTCGTATTGGCCAGTGATTTTTGCACAATCACTTTTAATATGATGTTGAAGAAATCACACGACAGCGCATCGCCCTGCCTAAATCCTTTGATGGAAACATGAAAACTATCGGTAAGGTGTTCAGCGATTCGGATGGAGCAGCGAGCATTCTCCAAAGATATCTTGCATAGTCTGACGAGTTTAGCAGGTATGTCAAAGGTAGACATAGCGTTGTATAGCTCGTTACTAATTACGCTGTTGTATGCGGCTTTGAAATCGACAAATAGGTGGTGAGTGTCGACTTGAAATTCATTGGATTTTTCGAGGATCTGCCGTAGTGTGAAGATTTGGTCGATGGTGGATTTCCCTGGCCTTAATCCGCACTGATAAGGACCTATCAGCAAATTTACAATAGGTTTCAGTCGTTCTCACAAAACGGCAGAGAAGATTTTGTAAGCGATGTTAAGGAGAATTATTCCTCTGTAGTTGACGCAATCAGAGGGGTCTCCTTTCTTGTGGATCGGGCATTCGATGCTGAGACTCCATTCCTCGGGCATGCTTTCCTCTGACCATATCTTACAGATGAGCTGGGGCATGTTCCTAACAAGGTCATCCTCAGCTGCCTGGAAGACTTTAGGAGACAGTCCGTCTGCGCCAGCAGGTTTTTTTGACTTAAGTTTCGATGCGGAAATCTTAACTTCGTCGAGGTCAGGGGGACGGAATTCTCTGCGGTCTTCGTCGATTAGAAATGGATCATTCTGCCTGACAGCGGTATATTGCCGTTATACAGTCTGCAGAAGTGGTTTTTCCATATTCTCAGCATCGACTGCGGTTCTACTACTAGGTGTCCGTTCTCATCCCTGCAGGCTTCCGTTCTGGCTTTATAACCTTGGCATGTTCGCTTTATCTGTTGATAAAACTTTCGAACGTCGCGCCTGCAGTAACACCTCTCCAAATCCTCAATCGCGCGCTTCTCGTGCTCTTTCTTCTTTCTTCTAAGAAGCTTATGCTCCTCCCTTCTTTTTACCTCGTAGAGCTCACGAGCTGCTCTTGTTCTTTTATGCAGCGAAGCCTTATATGCATCCTGCTTCGGTGTATGAATCCTCCTGCACTCGTCATCGAACCAGGTGTTTCTTCGTGGTGGAGCCTTGAAACCCAAAACTTCGGATGCAGAGCTTTTCAGGGCTTGTTTGCAAAGGCTCCACTGCTGTTCTATTGATAGCGTGGAGGATTGAGGTGTACTGGAGAGCTTAAGGGAGACGCGATCGGTAAAAGCACGAGCGGTTTCTGGCGATAGTAGCTTTCCGAAAAAAAAAAAAAAAATCAAAAGACCGCCAGGTGCCTTTGTGTATATCGAGGTGCGGGAAGCGCGTACTGGCTAGAAGGAGATTTCGCCCCGTAGCAAGATCAATCAGCCTGTGTCCGTTATCGGAGGTGGTGTCGTGCAGGCTATGTTTGCCGATGACTCGTTCAAATATGCTATCCTTACCCAGCTTAGCATTGAAGTCTCCTAGTACAATTTTGATGTCATAGCTGGGACATTGGGCATACGTTCTGTCTAGGAGATCGTAGAACTCATCTTTGGCTGAGTCATCCTTGTCTTCCGTGGGGGCGTGGACGCAGATCAGGCTGATGTTATAAAAATTAGCCTTGATACCGATTGTTATGAGGCGTTCGCTCACATGCCAAAAGCTTAGGACTTTTTGCCTTAGTCCACCTCGAACAACGAATCCGCATCCAAATAATCGTTGCCCTCTCTCCCTATAACAGTCGCCGTAGTAAATATCGCAGTTTTTCATCCGCGTTATACCCGGTCCATTCCATCGCATTTCCTGTATGGCGGTTATGTCTGCTTAATAGCGGTCTTGGGCGTCCGCAAGTTGTTCGGCTGCACGTGGCCTGTTTAAGGACCTAAGATTCCACGTACAGAGCCGAAGGTTATTTTCCGAGGCTTGTGGTTGATTCGGAGTTTGTGGTTTTTTTTACGGTTACGGCTTACTAGGGCGTAGCCCAGCCGGCTAGTCCTGTTTTTTGACGCAGGAGGCTCGCCATTTGCCCTTCCCCGTCTGCAATTTCCATAGGAAATCCCCAGATGGCACCACGAGAAGGTGGGGACGGGACTTACTAACAGTGCAGCAAGATTTTCGACTGTGGTTGCTCTTCGCGCTTTTTAGCAGGCCAGCATTCGTTGGATAGATGCTACCCCTACGAGGCCTTTTTTAGTCCCGTGCCCTTGAGGCAGTTATTCGTGTTAAAACTATATATACATACAGGTTATATTGTGTGTCATTCATATAAACCATAATGACACCTTAAGTATGCAGCAGCGACACACTTATTAACAATTAACACACTTTGGATCAATCAAACAAACAAAAGGGAATATCCCAACTATGTACATATATGCAACCTTGCCAGAAAGTAGTTCGCGAGTCGGATCCATGTATTTATGTACGTTGGCGTTACAGTCCATGAATTGATCGGATAGACGGTGCGATTTGACGCCTTTAGGCCATTTTTTAATAAGATACATTTAATCACTCGTCTATGTTGATAAGTCAACGTCAGCCCTGGGAAACAAGGTTACGCGTTTTATTAGCAAGGTAACAAGCAATATACTCGAATAAATGAGTCAAAACTGGACTCTGCGCCTGAAGACGTAATCGTCAAAAACAAAAAATAAAATGGCACATATTGTATTATCAACCCAGTTTTTGAGTTTGACACACCAACTTAATTTTTCTGTGTTCGTTAACACATTAAAGCCCAAAAGCTTAAAAAATCGTACGATCCCTTTGGAACAATCATAGAAAACTGTGTGTGCTTGTCTTTTTGTCATGTATTTATTTTTTTTTAAAGACTGCTTTACATATACATAAATGTATAATACAATATGCTACTGTAGAAGGCACCTCAATGTATTAGTTTCATATTACTTATACATATGTACAGTTAAGTAAAAACGCACAAAGGAAATGCTGCACAGACAAAAAAAAAACCGGCCAAGTGCGAGTCGGACTCGCGCACGAAGGGTTCCGTACTATTATGTACAAAAACGGCAAAAAAAGAATGTCAATTAATTTCATTTGTTGTGAAAAAATGAAATAAAAAACTTTTTATTTTTTTGGGGCACGATGCCTTTATTACGTAACCCGCACAACCGGTTGCTTCTGACTCTAACTACAAACTGGCCTTAGAAACTAAATCCAATCCAAAGGACAGCATCCCACGATGATCGGTCAGGCCGTGGTCCCCTGGCATTACGGCATGTGTTGAGTGACGACGGTGATGGCTTGGCCGAGGACGCCACTTAGTTGAGTTAATTGATTCGTCGTATTTCTGTGACGGCGATGGCTTAGCTGAGGACATCATTTAGAAGAGCCAATTGATTCGTCGTATTTCTGCTCTTAAAAGCAAGTGTTGAATGATTTGTTTATTAGTTCGATATACGTTATGGAAATACGTCCGACCGTACTCCGATACTTAGTATATCGATACTTAAGGGTTAATTGCTTTGTGTTTTTGTTTATTTCAGAGAAATACGCCTGATCGTATTCCGGCACTTAACATCCCCCTTCCTTAATTGAATCGTCCCGATTCATCAAATTTGTTATTTTTTCTTTTAATTCGATAAATTGTTTTTCATTATCTTTAGCATTTTTTTCTTTTTTCTTTGTATTAACAAATTTAATAATTTTAAATAGCAAATATAAAGTTATTGCAATTATCAAAACCATCACAATTATCAATATTATACTCATTGTTGGTCTTTCGGAATACTCGTTTCTTATTTCATCAATTAAGTTTATATTATCAAATTTTAGGTGTTCATTGTTACTTTCAACATATTCTATAATATCAAATTCATCAAAATAATGTTGTCTTAAATAGTAATACATTTTACCTTTAGGGTTTTCATAAGTACAATTATCAATGGTTATGGTTTCGTTAAAAGTTATTAGATATGTTCCAGAGAGGTTAACATTATTGATGGTATGATTACCTGATACTAATATGGTACCATCTTTAATTATATCTATTTGTTTGTTTTTCTCTTTTACCTTCTTACATTGTGTATGTTTTTTATTCAAGATATCTGTAAGGCAGTTAGTTTCATTATTTATTTTACAAAATATATCGCTTAGTTCTATTTTACATGTTTCGATATTAAAATATTTATTTTCACAATTGATTATCTCGTTTGGTACAATTAGTTTTCCATCTTTTTGGGAAATTGCTTTAACTTCGAATAAATTACATTTTTTAATTACCAACGGGTATTTAATGTATAGGATTATTAGGGATTCTTTCTGTACTATTCTAAAATCAGAAACATCAAGTAGATCAGTTATATGAATTTGCTTATATTCGTGTTGCAATATATCTTTAATTTCAGTATAATGAAGTATAGACGGGTTCAGGATAGAAGCTTTAGCTAAAGTAATTGTTTGTAGAGTATTTTGTAGGTCATTGATTACGAGTTTTAGCCTATGTCTTCTCATAAATGTTTCGCGATTATGCCCTATGAACTTGTTAACTGAAGTACTCAATTTCTCTATTGTCTTGAATAATTCTGAGTTTGTAGCATGCTGCTTATTGTTATTAATAATTAAGTCATTAATTTTGTTCGTTACGTATGTAAAATCATCGTGGTCAGGAGTTCCTGTTATCCACTTCCATACTGTTCCTAATTCATTTATGCCTCTTCTATATCTTTTATAGGATAGCTGTCTAAGCAGTGTTTCCGCCAATCCTATTTCCATGTCAATTTCCAAAAAATCTGATTGAGTAGAAGGGGGTTTTGTTTTTTCTTTTCGAACAAATGATTTCTCTTCTTCTAGGATATCATTATAATAAGTCAAGTTGGTTACGTGTAGTAGGTCACCGTAATTTTCGTATATAAGGGAATCATCGTTTTCAATTAATACATAGCTTTCTCTAGTGTAGTCAGTTATGTCGGCAGTCGCTAAGGTGATTGTCGTTACGAATATGATGCAGTTCATTTTCTATAAATATATAACAAATATTAGGCATCGTATCTATTTTTGATATTATCTTTATGGACTATTCTATTTTTATTATTTATAATGATTTTATTTCCTACATCTTCTTTTACAATTTGTTTCTTATACCGGGGTTTCAACTTATTTCTCTCTCCTACTATTTTTTCATAGATCACTTGACCCGTATTAAAGTTCTTTTCTTTCCTGTTCTTATTATGTATTTGGAGCATTTTATCCTGAGCTAACTTAAGTTTTTCTGGAATGTCTTCATGTCGTACTTTATTGTAAAATACGTCATATGGCTTTTGTTTTGTTACTGAATGTACTGTTAAATTGTATTGTTGTGCTGCTCTGAGCATAATTTCCAAGTCATCGACTATGTTATATTCTTGTTTTAAACATCTACCTATTTCTATAATAGTTGAGTGGACTCTTTCTACTTGTCCGTTAGTGGTACTATGGCGAGGATCACAGTAGTATGTTTCAATATTTATTCTTTGCATTAAAGATTTAAATTGTGGAGTACTTAAACTTGGTTCATTATCCAGAGTAATTTTTTTTGCTTCTGGAAATGACTGCAATAATTCTAAGACCTTCTCGTTCAGATTTAATTTATTTTCAATATTTTTCAATACTAGAAATTTCGAGTATGAGTCCACACATGTGATGAATTTCAAATTTTGTGCATAAAATATATCTATGTATGTGTAGCAATTCGCCTTCTTTTGTTGGAATGGGTGCTTCTTTGATCGGTGTCATTTGAGGATGTCTATCATATTTATTGTTATTACAGATTTCGCAGCTACGGTTATATTCTTTAAGTTGTTGGCGCATCTTTGGCCAATAATACATATCTTCTATTTGTTTAATATTTTCATTAAAATTTCGATGAGCCCTATTATGTGTTTGTTCGATGATCATTGACTGGTCGTCAGCGTTCGCAACATCGATCGGAAATTTTCTCGTGTAGAGAAATTTATTGCTAAATGTCTCCTTAAGGGATTTTTTAATTTCATATAAATCTTCTAGTGTACAGTGTATTGCTGTAACCAATTTGGGTTGTAAATATTCTTTGAGAATAGTTAACAGATTTTCTAATGTGTCGTATTCTATTATATGCCTAGTGTTTCCGAAATTGCGAATGGATTCATGGATGGTGAAATTATTTTTCGAAACTAATAATTGTTGTTTGAATTGATTCAGTGGTTTCTTCGTTTCTTCTATAAAGGAAATATAACTACTTTGTGCAGAGTGTTGGGTATTACTATCCCAATCGTCTTCAACGTCATCATCAGTGATGTTGTTAACTTCAATTCTTGACAAGGCATCTGCTACCACGTTTGTAGCACCGGGCTTATAAATTATTTTGGGTGCGAACTCTTCAATGAAAGCATGCCACCTTTTCATTTTGGAATTGGGGTTGCGATTTGAGATCGCAAAAGACAATGGTTGATGATCTGTATGAATTTCTAGATTGGTCACTCCATACAAATAATTTCTTAAATTTTTTAAAGACCAAACTATTGCATATAACTCTCTTTCATTTGTGGCGTAATTACGTTCGGTTTTGTTCAGAGTTTTTGAGATAAATGTAATGGGCTTAGAATCTTGTGACAATACCGCTCCTATTGCTGTATTAGACGCGTCAGTATTTAAAATAAATTTTTTACTATAGTCAGGCTGAGTTAACTCTATACGAGCGGTTAGCTCATTCTTCAAATTGTTAAATGCTAACAATTCCTCATCATTTAATTTAACTGGAGTATTTTTTGACTTATTTTTAGAAACTTTACCATTATCTCCTGAAGTTAGCATAGTTAGTGGTTTAGCAATTTTTGCAAAGTTCTGCACAAATTTCCTATATTAACCTGCCATTCCCAAGAAACCTCTTAGCTCTCTTAGAGTTTTTGGAATGGGATGATTTACAATAGTTTCAATTTTCTTGGGATCTGTAGTTATTGTTTTATGAGCTATCATATAACCCAAGAATTCGATTTCTGTTTTAAAAAACTCAGATTTCTCGAGGGAAATTTTCATGTTTGCTTCGTGTAATACATTAATAATATTTTCTAGATCGTTACAATGTTGATCTAGTGTATCAGAAAAAACAATAATATCGTCAATATAGACGTAACATATTTTACCTATATACGGACGGAGAATATCGTCCATTGCCCTTTGAAAAATACTCGGGGCATTTTTCAGACCAAAAGGCATCCGCAAAAATTCATATTTTCCATTATTAATGGAAAAAGCGGTTTTCTCAATATCTCTTTGATGCATCAAGATTTGGTGAAACCCGGATTCCAAATCAATCGTCGAGAAATACTTTGATTTGCCCAAATTTGAAAGAATAATATTTGTGTCGGGTATCGGATATCTATCCGGAATGGTTTGCTCGTTCAATTTCTTATAATCAATTACAAGTCTATGTTTTGGAGTACCATCTACATTGGTTCCTTTTTTTGGAACAACCCATATCGGAGAATTATATGGGCTATTACTGGGTTTAATGATGTTATTTCTTAACATCTTTTCAATTTCGTCATTAACAAATGCGTTGACCGAGAACGGGTATGGGTATTGACGACTCCATATCGGATCATCTGATTCCGTTCTGATTTCGGCCAACACGTCAGTTCTAAAAGGCAGTTGCGTATCAATTTTGGAATGCATTTTATCTACCTTCCTTTCAATTATTTTCCTCAGACGGATTCTTTTCCGATCATCAGAAAATTTAGCTTTAGGTGAGTTTGAGTTACATTTGTTTGAGCCAGAGTTGTCCGGGAATGCTAGAGAGCTTTTCTCATAAAGCATTGTTCGTTCTTCATCAGCTTCTTCAGGATATATGTATCCGGAGCTGACTTCCATATTGAACACTTTATTTGCGTTCATCAATTTGTCAACACGTTTCATACTAACATTATTCTGATGTTTAATATTGTCAGAACTTTCCACACCGCGTTGCTTACAAGCTTCACTTGTATTTTTTGGTTTAACAACCTGTTCAGGACGCTTTCCCAAACTTTCATTTTTGTATTTTAAAAGAACACACTGCTTAGTTCCGTTCTTCTTTGCTTTAATTTTGTTTTCTACCTTCCTATAATTTTCAAATATTTTTTCTTCTCCTCCTACATATTGTAAAAGGCCTTCTTCTAAGTTAATTGTGGCTTGTATTTTTTTCAAAAAATTATAGCCCAACAATAGGTCTGCTTCCAAATTTTCGACTTCATAAAATAATTGTTTTTGTCCAAAAATGTGAACAAAGTGGTAATATTTGATTATAGTGAAACCATTGATGGTTTCAACTCTTTTCTTAATTGCTAATTCATTTTCATATTTGTAGATCCATTTAATGAAACTAGCTGTAGCACCCGTATCTATTAGTATTTTGAATTTTTTATTTATTGCTCGGTCCCATTGGTAGACGTATGGGAGACCGAAGGTTTCCCTAAAAAATGGTTCTCGGCAATGTTGTTAATTCTCTGTGCCTTCGCTTGAGGCTGAATAGTATTATTACACATAGACGACCGCGGATGTTTTCTGAAATTATTTTCGTATTGTCTTACAGGGTTAGGGTTATTAAAATGGTTGGCCCTGTATCGATTTTGTTCCCTATATGCCGGTTTTGGTATATTATGGGAGATGCACGGATCAACATCCATTGGTTCGGGTCTTGGTTGTGGTCTGTAAACTTTCCTTTCAAACCTTAAATTGTTTTGATTAACATCGTTCGTTTTCCTTCCAGAGTTAAACTGAAAGGCGAATCTTGCACGAACGTTGTTAGATTCCAGCTCTTGAGCCTTTGCAAGAGCGTTAGGAAGATCAGTAGGTGAGAGAGAGAATAGTATGTCTGATAACGGGGGTTGGAGACCCGTTATAAACACTCTTAAGGCTGTTTGCCTATTTTTATCGTTTAGTTGTTTTGTAATATCGGATTGGTTACCATGGGTCATTATTGTTTTATTTATTAAAAGAGTCAATTTTTTATTAACTAAATTATAATATTCAAGAACTGACATTGTACCCTGCCGAAGGATACTCATTTCTTGTTCTATTACATGTATTGGCCGTTTGTCCGCGAATGCGAAATCGAGACGGCTAATTATAGCTTCGTAATTCAGAATCGTACCATGATTTGTCAGAATGTCATTTGCATGACAAGTTATTTTATTTCGGAGAATGGTGAGTGCAGCGAAATATCTTTTGCTGCCCCTTGTGTATAGGCTCATACAATTACTAGTAGCCTCCCGCCAGCTAACATAAGTGTTCGGCTTGCCACTAAATTCTGGCAATGACTTTATAACATCGAGGCTTTCCTCGCATTTGATTTTATCATCAATAGTCTGGACCTTGTATTCTGTCACGTTGCTCTGTCCGGTCAGTAACGTCAATTGGTTTTTTAGATCTAAGACTTCCGTCCTGACTGAGTTCAAATTTTGAGTAATCAGTCTTGCGACCAATTCATTTAGATTATCGTTAGTAGTCATTTTTTCGAATTTTTCAATTAACTGATCCACTTTTACAATTTTCAATTAACTGATAACCCAATAGCAATACATATATAATACATATACAATATATATACAATATAACTCACTGGAATTCTGATGAACTCGTTCCGTTGGTGATGGGGATGACTCGGATGATTCTGCTCCACGGCTTCACACTCTCACAATATCACTATTTAGTTCTTTTTTGTAAGTTTTTCAATGTTTTATTTATGGTATCGTGATCACTTGATTCACATATATTATCTATTATTGTATTTATTATTTTTCTTGGTTGCTTGAATTTGTTTATAGCACGAACGTCTTTTTGTGTCAACCCTCCTTTTTTTTGCACTTGTTCCAGATACTTCACCGTATTTAAATTGTGCGATAACACATAAATTTTCATAAATTTTCAAATGAAAATTAGTATCTCTTTTTCTTACAGAGTCTTTTTGCCCCGTGGTCAACGAGACCTCGACAATTTTCTGATTAAAAAAAAAAATTGTATTTAACTACTTTTAAATTAGTTTATATTTTTAACATCGTGCCCCACGTTGGGCGCCAATTAATTTCATTTGTTGTGAAAAAATGAAATAAAAAACTTTTTATTTTTTTGGGGCACGATGCCTTTATTACGTAACCCGCACAACCGGTTGCTTCTGACTCTAACTACAAACTGGCCTTAGAAACTAAATCCAATCCAAAGGACAGCATCCCACGATGATCGGTCAGGCCGTGGTCCCCTGGCATTACGGCATGTGTTGAGTGACGACGGTGATGGCTTGGCCGAGGACGCCACTTAGTTGAGTTAATTGATTCGTCGTATTTCTGTGACGGCGATGGCTTAGCTGAGGACATCATTTAGAAGAGCCAATTGATTCGTCGTATTTCTGCTCTTAAAAGCAAGTGTTGAATGATTTGTTTATTAGTTCGATATACGTTATGGAAATACGTCCGACCGTACTCCGATACTTAGTATATCGATACTTAAGGGTTAATTGCTTTGTGTTTTTGTTTATTTCAGAGAAATACGCCTGATCGTATTCCGGCACTTAACATGTCTGTTGTATGGGAGCCCCATTTATACATATATTTATTATATTCTGTCTAAGTATATACAGAAATACATAATCAGTGAGATTTTATTCTCACTTTTCGGATAGTTAAAATCTAGAATGTTGTAATTTTTAGAAAATACTCATTTTTTGAGTGATTGCCAATTTGGGTTTAGACGTGGCAAATCGACTGAAACTGCTTTATTGAAATTAACTGGTGAAATATATAATAGTCTAAACTCTTCTCAAACACCATCAACATTATTTGTTGATATCAGTAAGGTCTTTGATATGGTTAATCATACTTTGCTACTCGATAAACTTTACAAAGCGGGTTTCAGAGGCTCCATTTATAAATGGTTTTCTTCTTATTTATTCAACCGTTATCAAGTTGTGAAAATTAGGAATGTTTACAGTTCTATAGACTTCTTAAATATGGATGTTCCCCAAGGAGCAGTATTGGGCCCAATCCTTTTTCTAATTTATGTTAATTCGTTTTTCTTACAACCTTTTAAAGGCAAAATAACTGCCTTTGCTGATGAAACATCTCTTTTCCACTCAAACACTAACTTAATTGATAGTTTTGCAGATGTTAACTATGACCTAGATATGTTAAGGAGATGGTTTAATTATCATAAACTAATAATTAGCAACAAAACGAAGTACATGATATTTAATATCAATGGTAGAGTTTTCAGAGACCTTCCCTTATATTATCATGCACCATTGTGTAATCGATTTGTTCTTGAAGATATAGTATTCAACACTCAAGAATGTTTGAAAATTGCTTCTTGATTGAACACGTGGACAGTTTTAAATATTTAGGTGTTACATTGGACCAACAACTTTGTTGGAAAGACCATTCAATATATTTGAAACATTATCTAAATGGGGTTATAAGATGATTATTCCATCTCAGTATGCACTTTAATCTCTACCCGTTTTAAAATACTAAATTTATACTCGCACCGATATGGAACTAGCAAAAACATGTCCATGTCCGGAACTAAATGTATTATCGCACCGATATGGAACTAGCAAACCATGTCCATGTCCGGACCTGAATGCATACATACACATGTATGACATTTGTTCACGAAATGCGGTGCGGGCATTATATTATTTCATTTCTTTTCTTCATTTCAGTTCAAGTGTGCTGTAGGTACAGTGTACACCAACTGTTCGAGCTTTATCGCCACATCTCCATACTTTTGGGTTTCTTGAAAACTACGGGGTATAAGTCATACCGTATGAGAAGCATGTTCGTTGCATTTATGTTTTTTTTTTTCGTTTTGTACATATGTGATTGATGAATAAGGGTTGAATGGAACTATGGAACTCTTTTCGTTCAATTTGCGGAGCGAGAGGACATGTGTCCGAGAGAGGACATAGTTCCGTGAACTATACATGTCCGGAACTACCCAACTCTACTTCGTAATGTACATATGTATGTATGTATGTATGTATACTTATACATAGCGAGTGTGAGTGTATGCACGTATGTGATGCGTATGCACGTATGTACGTATCGGTTCGTATGTGTGCAAGATCGCTTGCTCCTCTTGCTCCTCTCCACCTGCCGCGACGTCGTGCGAAAGGGATGCTAGGCCAGCTGCGAGGACTGGTCGTGAGCAATGGCGCCACGCGATTGCCCTCACGCCGACTTACCCGCAGCAAGAATCGCGAATTTGCTACGAGACTCGCGAAATATCCCACGCAAAAGAAAAAAAAAACACCGTAATCGTTTCCAATTCAATATGTCACAAATTTAATTTCCTTAACCTAACTTAATCTAGGTCTACAATTAATCCTTAAAACTGCCCTACACCGTATGTCAATAAAAAAAAGTCGAAATAAATAAAAAAAATATATGTAAAATAAAAAAAAAAAGGAATTTACTGTTCAAAAAAGTAAACAAACCGCAGCTTGAGTATTCGAACAGTCGTACCGAAACTCCTCTGACCAACGACTTAGCCCGCATCACCAACCGCGACACGCAAATTTGTGATTACAATACCTTATACAATGAACGTGATATCCGCGACCAACGTAGGCAATAGGACACACGGTTCGATTTCCCAAAATGGATGACTACGAGCCGCTCACAAATGGGAACTGACCGAAAGATGACAACGAAAACCTTTCGAAACAATTTATTATTGGTTGTTTGTAATTATGTATATGTATAATTAATTTTGTTCTGTTTTTAGTATTTGTCGTGGTAGCGGCAACAGAAATACATCATCTGTGAAAATTTCAACTGTCTAACTATCACGGTTCATGAGATACAGCCTGGTGACAGACGGACGGACGGACGGACGGACAGCGAAGTCTTAGTAATAGGGTTCCGTTTTACCTTTGGGTACGGAACCCCTCAAAACGTATTTCATAAAAGTTATGTATTCAAAACCAAATCCATTGCAAACCACTTAACGCAGCATAAACAATCCCAATTTCAATATGAACTTACATTGTATCAAACCGCTTAGCTAAACATAACGATTGAAATATATTCAGGGCAACCCACGCCACTCATATTGTAAAACTAGTATATATAGGAAAACAAATGCGGAATCATTTGAGTAATATCTGTGCCATAGTCTTGTGAGTACATACGTTCGATAGTTTTTGGAGTAATCTTTGTGTCATATCCTAAGCAAGTTGTTCGCAAAATAAAGGAGTAGGCAAACTGCCTACAAAGAAGATTTTTTTTATAAAAAATAGTAAAAAAGTCTTTAACTGTACATATGTAGATGCCTCGTTATGTGGGCCTAAATTATCCAATTGTACCAACAACCAGCTATCTCCTAAATTTGCCCTCATGTGGACATTTAATGGATTTACGTAATACAGACAATTTGGAACTACTCTAACAGTTTACATAGTTCCAATGGCGATTGATATTTTGATCAGCTAACGACAGCCCGACAGCATTGACCTAGAAGTTCCATATGTCTCAAATATATTCCACATGTTGCCAGATGATCCACACCAGCTACTTGCCTCTTCTTCCAATAATTAGCATTTTTCGAGGGAATGGAATACATTTTCATATTCAGTGTTGACACTGGAAAGGAATCAATATATTTATCATACCGAAAAAAACAAAACCTTATTTCCAGCTTCATTGAGAATACTTTAGGCGTTTGTTAAAGGAAAATATCTATATATATATGTCTATGAGCATGTATCTTGGCATCCTGCTGATTGTCTTGATTTGGAAATCAGGTACGTAGGTAGAAACATATGTATATACATGCTCTCGCGTGGAGAATTCATTTATTCAAATCAGATTAGGCTAAGGTACGTAATGATGACGTAAGAGCGATGAGATTGTTGCTGATTTATTCGAGCCTCCCCGAATACGTCAGCAGGAAGTAGATAAAGAAATTTAAATTATGTTTTTTTTTTTCTGGTTTAATGTGTTATTTTTTTATTCCTAAAGGACAAGGAATTTTCTATAAATTTGAGCTGGATAATTTAAAAGCATCTCAGATCTGAGAGAGCCTATGTATAATGGTTAGATATGATAATTATATTTGCCTCGAGGTGTATTTGACTTGATGAAAATTGTAAGTTGATTAAATGCTCTGCGATTGTTAATCATTGTTAAAGTAATAAGACACATTGTATCTGTGGCAAGAGTGCATAAATTTAACTTTTTAAGGTTTTCGAAAAAAAAAATCTCAAAAAATTGTTAAAAAAATCCAAGCTTGATATTGAATTGGTAGATCCCATCGAGATTCACGAGATTGTCCAGGCTCCATCGGAAGTACTGTTATCTGGTGAAGATTTTTTAACTTCCCAATTATTTTAATGGGGCTCATTTTACAAATTCCAAATTTGGACATTTCTCCACGTTTCAAAGTCACCAGAATCCAAATCCAATGTTTTTATAGAGATGTGTGTGTGTATGTACGTATATGCGTATTATCTCGATTATCTCGAGAACCAAGGATGATATTGGCATGGGACGGGGTTCATTCCACGCGTAATTACGAAACTTAGAACTGATGAAGTTTCAGCAAATTCGGTCCAGCCGTTTCTTGTTAGAAATTAAATAACTAAAAAATAGGCAAAAAAAATTAACAATACGCGATACAAATGAGATTGCTCGGACAGTGTTGTGGTTGCATGGAGCGACAGCAAAAAGACAGCTTGATGCCAACAACATGCGGTGTTCCCAAGTGGTCTTTCATCTAAGTACTGACCGCGCCCGACGCTGATTGATTGTGGTGATCGGACGAGAACCAATACATATGAGATTGCTCGGACGGTGTTATGGTTATATGGAGCGACAGCAAAAAGGCAGCTTGATGCCAACAACACATGGTGTTCCCAAGCGATTACCCATCTAAGTACTGACCGCGCCCGACGCTGGTTGATTGTGGCGATCGGACGAGAACCGATACATATGAGATTGCTCGGACAGTCTTGTGGTTGCATGGAGTGACAACAAAAAGGCTTGGTTTTCCCAAACGGTCATCCATCTAGTTACTGAGCGCGCCCGTCGCTGGTTGATTGCGGTAATCGGACGAGAAGCGATACATACTGTTGAAGCGGAGATTGGAATGATGTCAACTGTCAACGGCGTAATGCTGATTGTCAGAGCGTTCTAGAGATTTCCGAAGGGGAACTTCCGACGGCGAACGTTCGAGAAGGTGGACCGAGAGCTATATAAGCGCGAACACTCGCCCTCGACATTCATTCAGTTTGTGGTATTGAACAGCGTGTGACAAGTCGGTGTGATCAATCGATTAAACGATGGGAAAATAAAAGCTTTCAATAAAGGTTTGTTTGTGTAATAAAGTTTAAAGTGGATAGTAATGGATAATAAATAAAAGTGGTGAAGCTGCACAGATAATTGATCTGTGGTGAAATAAAGAAAAGTGTGTGTGTTTTAATTCGGATAAAAAGACAATTGTAGCTTATCACAATCCAGTGGTGCGAACCCTATTCGGTGTGGGATTGAATATTTCGTAACAATACATTGCCCATTCGTCTGAGAACCCTACCGCAGCCAACAAAAAGAGCTGATGAGCTTGAAACACCTGAACATATCTTCACAAATTGTGGATAAGAACAATCTTGTTAGCTTTCAAAAAGAAAAAAAGGCATCATAATCGGTCCATTCGCCAGGAAACTACGATGCCACAGACAGACACATAGACACACAGACACCTCACAGGCCCTCTTTTTGCGTCGGGGTATAAAAATATGGAATTAAATGGGTGTTTTTATTTTTCCCACTGGGAAGTTATTCGTATGGGCCTTGCGGGTCGCACCTGGACCCCATAAAACGAATTTAAAGCGAGTCTGTCGACTAGTAGTCAGCATTCAAACATATCTTAAACTAAAGGGTCCGCCATCTAACGTTTTTGTTTTCAAGTAGTGCTTATTTCGTGAATGGTAACACTTAGCTCATATCTGATTTGGCAGATAACTAGTTTTATCCTTCCGCTGAACGAATATGGTTGTGTATACGCTTGAAAAACGCTGGGAAATATTGCGACATTACTTTGAAAATCATGGTAATGTTGCAGAATGTGTGCGAAAATTGCGTACGGATTTTGGAAGAAGAGAAGCACCGTCAGCTGCATATGTTCGTTATCTTGTGAAAAAAGTGAAAGAAACTGGCATCCTCATCGATAAACCAAAGCGTGAAAAGCCAAAAACAGTGCGTACACCCGAGAATATTGCTGCTGCGGCAGAAAGTGTGCGTGAAGCGCCATCAACATCAATTCACCGTCGTTCTCAACAATTGAACATTTCGGAGGCATCATTGAGACGAAGTTTGCATAAAGACCTTGGTATGACGCCATACAAAGTCCAATTGGTGCAGGAGTTGAAGCCAACTGACCATCCAATGCGTTTTCGCTTCGCTAAGTGGACCTGCGATCAACTTACAGAAGATGCCGACCTTGCCAAGAAAATCATCTTTTCAGATGAAGCTCATTTTGATCTTGGCGGGTATGTTAACAAGCTAAATTGTCACATTTGGGGCACAGAAAACCCGCACGCATACATTGAAAAGCCGGTGCACCCAGAACGAGCCACTGTTTGGTGCGGATTTTGGTCCAGAGGCATAATTGGGCCATTTTTCTTCGAAAATGAACAAGGAGTGGCCGTTACATGCAATGGCGATCGTTATCGGGCCATGTTGAACGAATTTTTGTTCACAAAAATTGAAGAGGAGGATATTGGCAACATTTGGTTTCAACAGGGCGGCGCTACGTGCCACACAGCCGAAGCTACACTCGATGTTTTGCGCCCTGTTTTTGAAGATCGCATTATCAGCCGCAGAGCTGATGTGGTTTGGCCACCTCGGAGCTGCGATTTGACACCGTTAGACTATTATTTGTGGGGTGCCGTCAAAGATAAGTGTTACGCCGACAAGCCAGAGACAATTGACGCTTTAAAGGACAATGTTCGGGAAGCGATTGGTGAAATACAGCTGCACACAATCGATAATGTGCTTAAAAATTGGACCGATCGTGTAGGCTACTGCATGGTCAGCCGAGGCAGCCATTTGAATGAAATTATTTTCCATTATTAACCGGAAGGATTGTACTTTCAAATAAGAAAAGAAATTTGAGAAAATATTCAGTAGTTTTTTCAAAGCATTTTCAAAAACCCGGACCCTTTGTTATGATGTACATACCGTGATGGACAAAAGTTTTCACACACAGCCCTTTGTTGAATGAAAAAAGTAATAAAACAAAATCCAACGAAAATATATGTTGCCTTCTTTTGGGAATAGAATTACTCAACCTTAAGCTTTTAAATATCATAATTACGGCAACCGGAAACATGCTTTAAAAAAAAACGTTTATAGCGCTTTAAATATGCTCTAAAAACCATAATTTTTATAATTTTTAAATAAATGTTGCTTAAATTGTTAAAAAGAAAACTTTGCCTATTTGTTCTAAGGACATTTTTGTACATGGAAAAACTTCTTTCTACCTCAACGGATGTAATAGGCGCAAATTGAAATGCCATTATCTCAGAAACTGTGTATTCATTCACTGTTGATTTTTTTCCGAACAGGAAACTGGAAATTTCTTTTAAAGTCTTAAAACCACGGTTCTTTTTTTTCAAAACATCTGACATTTTGGTCTTTATTTTTCTCCCTATTTCGTAGTCAACTTTAATTGTTGCATCGTTGACTATGTCTGTATATGCGGCAAGTTCTAGACCATTCGTTTCCAATTTCTTAATTGATTCAGAAAAAAGCCGTAGTCTGCTGCCAAAAACACCAAGTCAGTTTTCAAATTACCTCCTTCAAATAATTCTTTGGCAGTTTTGATAGCAGCAGAATCCTCTTCATTGAATGAATTAAAAACGTTATAATTTTTTCATAATTTTCTATCCAGGTTCCCCAACGAGTTGTAACTGGTTGTGGAGGAAGTAACGGGTTTGGTTCAACTTTCTTAAAAGTTCTTTATCTTGAAGGAGCTTTCAAAAATACTTTTTTTATACTCGCAATAAGAAGATCGACCTCAGGAAATTGTCCTCTTATGGGTTCGCAAACTCTATGAAGCCCATGTGCTAGACACGTCACATGAGTTATTTTCGGATAAAATATTTAAATTGCTCCAGCTGCCTTAACCATATATGGAGCAGCATCCGACAAAAACAGCAATATGGAGTCTTTTTCAAACTGGTCACCCAACATCTTTGCCGAGTCATCGAAGAGTCTGGCTATTGTTGATTGGTTTACTGTATCCATTAAAGCAATATTAATTAAAAACTTCTCCTTTGCAACTGAGTCGTCAGGATCTAAAATGCCAATTATTACATCGGCAACACACCTGATTGTAAATAAGAGAGAAAGAAGGAAATAATGATTCATTTTATGTATTTTTATGACCACTACAATTAAATTCGAATTTGAACGTTTGAACATACCTGTTTGCTGCATCCGTTGTTTCGTCTATAGCAACCCACAACTTCTGGTTTTGCACTTTTGCCTTTATTTTTGCCATGGTTTCCTCATACAGTTTATCTGTGTGTCTTCCGCGGCGAGTTGTCTCAGAAGGAATTTTATATTCCGTATATTTTTCCAAGAAGGATTTCAAGTTTTTGCGAATGTTATGTATTGGAATATTCGCTGCAATGGATGTACAACATAAATCCTCTGCAAATGCATCATTTTGATTGTGGTTATTCGATGATGATTGCCCGAGAAATTGTTGCGTTTTTTGGTCTTTTCTCTGCAAAAGTTCCAAATGCCTTGTTGTCTTCAAATTTTGCTTGACGGTGAATATATTTTCTGCACAGTCCGTTTTATATCAAATTTTGTACAACAAAGTTGTGTCATCAGTTTTAAAGCTTGGATATTCGGTTACGATTTTATTTAACCGATCACTAGTTTTTGCTTTAATTGTTGGCATTTTCTAAAATGAAGAAAATTATATAAATAGTCAAAACTAGGATATAGCTAATTTGATTCTTTTTTGTTTTTACGTACCCTAATATTTTACCCTCAAATTAAGGATTTCTATCAAACCAAACTTTGTTTATTCTCTATCTTTTCGTTTTTTTCACAAGTTTAACTTTTCACAACCACTTTCTTAGATCCACTGTTCGCGATTGGATGAAAACTATTGTATGCAATGTCGCATGTCTGTTGAAAATGGGAAAAGGATTGCCATTGTAAATGCGCAACTATCCGTTAGCTAGTCGTGTCCTATACATAAACATGAGTTCTCGCGGCATCGCTAATGACCGGAATATATAGCGCACATTTTCTTTCTTTCCTTTGGTGGCGTTATAGCCCATGAAGGACCAGAGCCAAGCTTCTCTCAATCACCCATGTTGTGTGTGATTTATTTTTGACACAGGTGAAAGGGACCTACAGTTTAACGCCGATTCCGAACGGGGTGAGTTGAGAAGCTTTTTCATGGCAAGTTTACTACAGGGGGTTTTGCCAGTACCCCGCCGAGGAGAGACGCCGTGAAATTAACATTCGATGGCGTTGGTGTTATCGGGATCCGAACTCGCTCATCGTACGTCAGAGTCCAACACACTAACTACTGAGCCACGGCGCCCTTTTAGACTTTCATAAATGAATGCAAAACAAAAAGATAATAAAACAAGGATAGAAAAGCACTTTACAGCTGCCTAGTATTCGCACATGCTCAGATCTCTAGAAAACTAGAACAAATATTATATAGCTTGTCATAAGCAGATGGTAAAAGGTTTTACTTGCGTAGCTGTGTATATAGACAATCACATAGCGAACAAATTGTACCTGCAGGTGCGCAGCTGTTCTGTGCACTTCCGCAAATATCCATTTTATTTTTTACACAAACAGTTGATGAAAAAAGGTCAAAGAAGTAAAAATATTGAAAAAATTCACGAATATGCTAAAATATGTCCTAAAAATGCAAAAATAGGCCGAAATATGCTCTTAAGAGTGAAATATGCACAAATATGCCCTAATGAATAGGGCTCAAAACGCTTAGTTTTGTATAAAACCTATTTCTGTGTAATTCAATTTTCAATACGATCTCCCAAAAAAACATGCTTTTGCATATTTCCGGTTGCCCTAATCATAATAATAAAATTATAAAAATAAAACTCCATTGTGGAAAAAATTGAATATCTAAAATTACACTTTTTAGCTCGGATAAAAGTTTTCACACAGTTTATAATATTAATTAATTTTCTAATTTTCTAAAATTAATATTTCGTTCAAAGTCCTTTCTGGTTGATGACCCCTTTTAATCTCCTAGGCATCGACTGCGCCAGTTTTTTTGTTTATTCTGCTTTTTTTGTTGCCAATCTAATTGTAGCGCTTCCTTTAAATGTGTCTTGTTTGAAATTTTATGTTTCCGCAAGCTTCATTCCAATTCTTCCTACACATGCTCAATTGGATTGAGGTCCGGTGACTGTGGAGGAGTCGGTAAAGTATGAGCAAAATTATAAGCAATCCACATTTTACAATTATGAGCCGTTTGTTTCGGATCGTTGTCCTGCTGGAAATAAAATTGATCATTCAAACCCAAATTTCGGGCACTCTTTTCAAATGTTCCTTCAGAATATTTAAGTAAAGTTTGTGATCCATATTTTGCTCAAGGAAGGCAAGCTCGTCAACACCTGAAGGAGCTATACAGCCCCAAATCATAACCCCCCACAGCCATGTTGACCTGTGCTTGCAATATTTTCTGCATTTTACTCTGTGTCGGGTTTTCTTCATACCATGATACTACCGTCAGATGAAAATATATTATATTTACGTTCGTCAGAGAATCATATATTACACCAAAAGTTTTAAGGCTTATTTATAAAGTATTTGACGAATTAATTTTACTAATGAGAGGTTTTCGTACAGGAATTCGTGCATTATTTCCGTTGCGATGAAGGACTCTGCGTATGGTTTTCGGGTGAAAATCTTTTTTAAAATCAACCTTAACTTGAGCTGCAACCTCTGATGATGTTGTCATGGGTTTTTTCTTAATCATTCTTACAACCTGTATTTTTGTAAATGTCAATTTATTAGGGATTTATAAGCCCAAATAAAGCGTTTTCAGCTAACCTGCGCTTCCTCCCTTGTAGTTAGTTTTTGTGGGCGTCCATTTCGCGGTGAACTTTCAAATTCTTTGTCGTTTTCATAACATTTTACAACGCTGCATATCGTAAAACGACTTCTGCTCACTATAATTCCAATTTCTGCGTAAGATTCATTTTGTTTAAATAGGTTCAAAATTATTTTGCGTTCTTCTTGAGTAGTTTCCTTCTGCCTGGGAGCCATTATGAACACTTTAAACACCTTACAAGTAAACCATGAACGCAAATACGTTCTACCTCCTATCAGATATTTTATAGGACCTCTCTGTTTGCAGATTTGAAACAAGTTCGCCGGTTCGATTTTTACACGTTTTTATTGACACGAAAGAAAAAGCGAGAGAGAGTTGACAAAATTGTCAGAACTATATATAGGAAAATAAAAGGCGGGAAAAAGTAGGAAAAGGCGGGCAAAGTAAAAAGGTACAATCAGGCGGATGGCTCGTTGTCAATTTTAGCAAGTGATACCAAATCAAGTTTATCCGGTTAGCATCAACATTCCGCCAGCCTTGAACTACTCGGAAGGTAAGTTCAATCAACGGTGTTATCGGAGTCATCTTTGAAGTTTAGAAGTGGTGATATTTTTACGATAGGTCTTACGAAAGCTCCATCTGCGGTCCGCACCGTAACTACACGTACCCTCCCATCCGCACCAGGGTGAACTTCAAGTATTCTTCCCATCCTCCATTTAGTAGGAGGAATGTTATCTTCCCTAAGGACCACCAGGTCCCCAACAGTGAAATTAGGGAAAGACTTGGTCCATTTTGCACGCTGCTGGAGTTGCTGCAAATATTCGTTCTGCCATCTTTTCCAAAAGTGCTGTCGTAGTTGGGATATAAGGCTCCATCGGTTTTTTAGGCTGATTTTCTGGTTCTCGATATCAGGTTCCGGGATGGATTTCAGCGGCTCTCCAATCAAGAAGTGACCCGGTGTCAGAGGTTGAAGATCATTGACATCAGTGGAAGCAGGGCACAGTGGTCTGGAATTTACGCACGCTTCTATTTCCGCCAACAGAGTCGAAAACTCTTCGAAGGTTAAACGATGATCACCAAGAGAACGTCGCAAATAAAATTTCACACGCTTGACTGCGGCTTCCCAATATCCGCCCATATGAGGGGCCGCAGGGGGATTAAAATGCCAAACCATGGCGTCGTTCTGTAGATACCTCGCTAAACATTCGGCACGCATTGTCTCTCGGAAGAAATTCCCAAGCTCTCTTTCCGCCCCAACAAAATTAGTGCCGTTATCGCTGTACAGGTCTCTGCAGTGCCCTCTTCGAGACACAAACCGCTTCAATACGGCGATGAAGGTGTTGGATGATAGATCACTCGCGAGTTCAAGATGCATAGCGCCAGTTGACATGCACACAAATATAGCAATGTATCCCTTGACAGCCTTGCATCCACGTCCCTTTGATAAGCGAAGTCGAACAGGTCCTGCGAAATCAACACCGCTGCGAAAAAATGGTCGACAGATCTGCACCCTAGGTCTGGGCAGGTCGCTCATCAACTGCTGTTGAGTGACAGTCTGGTGTTTAAGGCACTTAACACAGGATCTATAGATCTTCCGTAGAACGTTACGTCCATTTATTATCCAAAATCATCCTTGGAGAATAGCGAGCATAGTTGAAGGACCTGCATGTAGCGACATCCGATGAATGTCATGACAGATCAACATAGTAAGTCTTGCAGCAGTTGGTAGGAGAATAGGTTGCTTTCTATCGGGCCGCAATAGCGCATTTCGCAATCTTCCACCCACACGTAGGAGTCCGTTTGCATCCAAAAATGGATTCAATTTTATTAGTCGGCTTCCTCTTTTAAGTGCGGTATTTGACTGAAGACATCGAACATCATCTTCAAAAAAGCATCTTTGAGTGACTTTTATCCAGAAATACAGAGCGTTGTTCAGCTCGTCGAGACCAAGAAATTTGCCGGAGCGTTCATTTACTATGTCGCCTCTTTTACGAGCTCCGACACGACAGCGTACGTTATTAATGAACCTGAAGATATATGCGGTAATGCGTTTTAGTCTAGAAATAGAGGAATACTTATCGATGAGGTCCCAAATTTGCTGCGGCTTCGCTGTGGTAACCAAAATTACGTTGTCTGTGCTTGTCTTCTGGTCTATTGCGGTTGTGAAGAGTTGCTGTCGAGGCCATGCTTCGGGGGCTTGACGTAGCCACGAAGGCCCTTCCCACCATAAGGAGAACTTCCTTAAATCTTGAGGTAACAACCCACGGGATGCGCAGTCGGCAGGATTCTGAGCGGAAGGGACATGTAACCAACGCTCTGGTGGTATGACCTCCTGGATTTGTGTTACACGATTGGCTACAAACGTGCACCATCTGCTCGGATGTTGATGGAGCCATGCTATAGTCACTGATGAGTCGGTCCATCCATAGGTATCGCGAACGGACACATTGATCGCATTTTTGACGTGCATAATCAGCCGTGCTAGCAATGCAGCAGCGCACAATTCCAGACGAGGCAATGATATCGGCTTTATTGGGGCTACTCTTGTTTTTGCGGTAAAGAGACGAACGACAACCCCATGGTCATCTGTAGTTCTGGCATACACTACGGCAGCGTACGCAGATTGCGATGCATCCGCAAACCCATGGAGATCCGTGACTGATTTTGGTCCCCCAACTCCGATCCACCTGTGTATATTAATCACCGCTAACTCTGAGAGATTTCTGCGATAGTCGAGCCACTTTCGTTTGATAGGTGAAGGCACTTCCTCGTCCCAGTTTACCTTCGGCTTCCAGAGTCGTTGAAAAAGTAGTTTTGGAATGAGCGTGGTGGGAGCAAGTAGTCCTAGTGGATCAAATAGTTTAGCGGCATCTGAAAGTAGCAATCGCTTAGTAAGTGGTAATGTATCTATATCAGAAACCTGCACGCTGTACGCAAAAACATCAGAATGCGGACGCCACTGTAGACCCAAGGTTTTAACACTTTCGGAATCCGTCAAGTCAAGAGTAGAGTTAGTCTCACGTTGATCAGCTGGTATGGACTCGAGAACTAGAGATGAATTCGAAGACCATTTACGTAAATGGAAACCACCACGTTTCAACAAGTGCGCAATTTCGATCTGAACCTTCATTAAGTCCTCTTCTTCAAAAGATCCCGTCAGAAGATCGTCCATGTAAAAATCGCGGCCTACAATTTCAGCAACAGTAGGAAAACTATGACCTTCGTCTACAGCAGTTTGTTGTAAGGCCTTGACAGCTAAGTATGAAGCTGATGCGACCCCATAAGTCACGGTCAGTAATCGGTAATCCTTTGCAGGATCTGTTGGCATACGACGCCAGACGATGCGTTGGTAATCAATATGACTTGGATGAACTCTTACCTGGCGGTACATTTTTGCGACATCACCAGTTAAAGCGAAACGATGACTTCGAAATCGTAGTAGTGTTTGGAAAAGATCAGGTTGAAGTTGCGGACCCACCAACAGAGTGTCATTCAGGGAAAATCCAGACGTCGTTTTGGCCGAAGCATTGAATACGACCCTCAACCTCGTGGTCGTGCTGGATTCTTTTATTACAGCCCTGTGCGGCATATAATAATGTTTACCAGCGATGGCAATGTCGCTGACTTCCTCCATATGCCCTAAGTCAATAAACTCCTGCATCACTTGCGAATAATCTGCTTGAAGTTGTTGGTTCTTTGCAAGTATCTTTTCCATGCGATATAAGGCTCGGACTGCGGTCTCCCTAGAGTTCCCAATCGTCATATTAGATTTAAACGGAAGTTTCACCACGTAGCGACCATCGTTTTGGCGAGAGTGCGTTTGAGAGAAAATTTTCTCGCATAAAAGTTCTTCATTAGTGAGGTGCTTGCATTCTGGAAGTTCTTCTAAACTCCAAAAACGGGTCACTACTTTAAACAAAGCAGCGTCTCTACTGGGGATGATGGTAGTAAGTGTGTAGGCAGGTTCTGGTGCGACTGCTTTTCCGAACAGTACCCAACCGAGTGATGTTTGCTGTGCCATTGGAGTGTCCTTTGGGCCGTGGATTAATCCATCAAGAAGGAAGCTTCCTAATTGATCGCAGCCTAGCAAGATATCGACTGGTGCAGGTATGTTGAATTTCGGGTCGGCCAGATGTAATTCATTGATGTATTGCCAGGATTCCCTGTTGATGAAGGTGGGTGGTAGAGCATTAGTTATTTTTGACAATATGTTTGCGTGGACGACTTCAGTGAATGTATTGTCGAATGAGGATAACGTAAGCTGCACAAACCCTTTGGAAGTACCAGCCGCTAGACCACCTATACCTTCGAGTGTGATAGTTGACGGCATAGTGTCTAACGAAAGTCTTTCGGCGCATCGTTTCGTAATAAATGTCAAATGCGAAGCGTTGTCGAATAAGATTCGTACTGTTTGAGATTGCCCGGAGCTGTCAGGCGCCTTGGCTAAAGCGGTGCCAAGTAGAATACTCGTATGTTGGTTCGAAGTGACAGAGTTGAACGAAGACGAATTTAGCGTTGATGACTTTTCTTGGTGTAGCAATGTATGATGACGAGCTTGGCAAATCCGGCATGTGTTTATACTACGACATGCTTCTTGACTATGTGCGTTGGAGAGGCAGTTGCTACATAAACCTTTTTCCTTTGCGGTGGTAACCCTGCGTTGTGGATTCAGGGCTCGAAACTCCTCACAACTGAAAATCTTGTGTTTCCCGCCACAAAAATAGCACCGGTCGATCTTCCTGGGTATGGCAAGCGCTGTTGTGGTCTTAGATTTAGGCTTCGCAGACGCAGTTGATTGAGCATTGTGTAACTCAACGGCATCTAAGGAACGGCATCTTGCTTCCAAAAAATCGATTAGTTCATTGAAGGTGGGCACTTTGTCGTTCGTTTGCGAGAGTTCCCATTGCCGATGCGTCTCCTGGCCCAATTTGTTGACAGTCAGATGCACCAGCCAATCGTCCCAATTATTGACAGGTCTGCCTAGGGTCTTCAATGAACGATAGTTCTCCTGTACCTCGTCTAACAACGCTCTGATACCAGTGGTTGACTCCGACGATAGTTTCGGTATGGAAAACAAGGCACGAAAATGAGCATCAACAATAAGACGTTCAACATTATACCTTTTACTTAGTAATTCCCAGGCCTCCTCGTAATTAACATTGGTGATAGCGAACGCCTTGATGACCTTGAGAGCCTCTCCATGTAAGCTGCATCGCAAGTAGTGAAGTTTCTGCGAGCCCGTCAAGGAAGCTTCTTCGTGGATTAAGGACGTAAATGCATCGTGGAACTGCTTCCACTCCAATGGACTTCCACTGAACTTTGGCAAGTCCATACGTGGCAATTTCACGTCTGCATACTGCTGATGTTCTTTTGACTGCTTACTGGTAGAACTGGCTTTAAGTTGAATTTGTGCCCTTGTGAAATTGGAGAGCGCTTTCCTGTACCACTCTTCCCCTTGTTCACGTTGGACTTCCTCGGTTGCTAAACTGGTTTCGCCGCACGAGCACTCTACTTCACTTTGAGCTTCATCAAATTTACTCCACTGGAAATCTAACATCTTCAAGAAAGACTGAATGTCCGCCTCGTCGTAGTTCTCCGCTTTCTTACTCGTGCTCATCAAACGTTTTAACGAGTTTCGGAAGATGTCTCGCTTGGTTGTAGACATTATGTATGAAAAAAAATCCGGCTCGAAGGACCAGAAATGTTTGCAGATTTGAAACAAGTTCGCCGGTTCGATTTTTACACGTTTTTATTGACACGAAAGAAAAAGCGAGAGAGAGTTGACAAAATTGTCAGAACTATATATAGGAAAATAAAAGGCGGGAAAAAGTAGGAAAAGGCGGGAAAAGTAAAAAGGTACAATCAGGCTGATGGCTCGTTGTCAATTTTAGCAAGTGATACCAAACCAAGTTTATCCGGTTAGCATCAACATCTCCATTGTATTATCAAAATCAGTCTTATAACTCAAGAAATGTCCCCACTAGAATCTATTCGCTCACTTCGCTCTCTACAGTTTGTGTTTGGAAACACGCCACAAACTTATGAATGTCAAAACATAAACAATGGAGCACATGTTTACAATTTTTACTCAATTAAATTTGAATTATTTTCCAAAGTGAGCGAATAGACTGTCTATTCGAGAATAGAGAGCTCTCCAAAAGTAATAAGAGAATAGACACCTAATAGTGACTAAAGCGTTTGCATTATAGCTCTCTGTGGGGAAATAGCTTTACTTGTCGTTGGAGATCTCTTGTTGTTTTCCAGAATAGGGTGTTATTTTATTAATTTTATTATTATGATATTTAATAGCTTAAGGTTGAGTAATTCTTTTCCCAAAAGAAGGCAACCTATATTTTCTTTGGATTTTGTTTTAATACTTGTTTCATTCAACAAAGAGCTGTGTGTGAAAACTTTTGTCCATCTCTGTATGCATATGATGGCTCCCATCGAGGTCCAGACGTGTATTTTCGTGGGGATTCGTCAAAGCACTTTCAAAAACGAAGGCTTCAATATCGCATTATTCAGTGATAAATATTCATCTTGTAGACAAGTAGGGTAGTAGTAGTATGCCTTTAAAGGCATAAATGGCGATGGTAATGTTTTTCGGCCTAGACGAGGCGCCGTTATTTTTATTAGATTTCATTGTTAGATTAGCGACCAAAAAAAAAAAAAAAAATTTTAAGTAAAATACAAACAAAAATTTGTTACAACAATAATTCTCATGTATATTGCCGAGACTTGTGGGTGTGTGTGCTAGTGTAAACATGTACCTGTGTACATGTCTACTTATGTATATGTTATATAAATAAGTTATGTATATATGTATATGTTATGTATAAGTGTAAGTGTAACAGACTCATATGGTAGGGAATACAATAAGGGATGGGGATTGGTGATCAGGAGATGCATATACAAGGCTGACATTATCATTAGAATATCCGGACTGTTGAGCTTGTGCACTTGTACATACATACATATGTATGTACATTCCTGTGTACCTACAGCTTCAACGACTCGGAAATTATCTCGCGTACGATATGCTTGGACTGTTAGGCGGACTACACTAACGA
Organism: Eumerus sabulonum; assembly: GCA_951905685.1. Taxonomy (NCBI): domain Eukaryota; kingdom Metazoa; phylum Arthropoda; class Insecta; order Diptera; family Syrphidae; genus Eumerus; species Eumerus sabulonum. The sequence continues at coordinate 159,271,000 of OX645060.1, read as the reverse complement.
CTCAGGCGTGAAAGAAACGTACGTTTTGCACTCAAGATTATATTTTCTTTTTCTTTGTATAAGGATACCATGGAAACTCTAACCCTATTGGCTAGGACTCATGAAACCTTATCGTGATTCAAAATGATTTTTCTTCAACCTGTAGAACAAAAGGATCTATTTACATAACCGCACAGGTATGTAAGTTATATGACTAAACCTCCGCTTTGGCTTAGTAAAAATTGTAGGGAGTGAAATGGTTGACTCTGAATGTAGGTTATGTGCTAGTGTTGCGGCCAGTTGCGGCCGTTCCGGATATAACAGACGAAAGACGGCTGTTTATCTCTGGAACACTCCACCTGATAGCACGCTCGTAGACTACATCCGAAAATTTTTTTTTTTTTTTTTTTTATATGTACATATATGTATACATATGTACATACATATATATGCACATATATAGTCACATATCACAATTTAACCATATGTATGTTACTAGTGACACCATCTCGGGCCCCACGTTGGGCGCCATATTTGTAGACAAGTAGGGTAGTAGTAGTATGCCTTTAAAGGCATAAATGGCGATGGTAATGGCAGCGTATGGCATGCTCGCGGATTGCACGGCGAAAGCTCGTCGGTGGGTTGGGATCTTGCTGCCGGTTGCTTACCTACAAATAGTACATGCCATGTTTCTGGTATGGGGTGAAGAAAAAAAAAATTTGTTGATGCATTGAAGGGGATGGGGTGGGATAAAAAGATGGATTAAGAGAAAGGGGAGACAAGGGTGAATAAATGGGTCTGTTACGTTGTTGTTCGGGTGGTAGCGAACATCGAGGCTGTCCCTCCCTGGAATTATTCCACTAGCTATCTCTCCTCAAGTTTTAATGAGATAGCCCCAACCAAATGTACTTGTACACACACACACTTAGCCACAAGCCTCCGGCAAAACAAAAAAAAACTCACTGAGTCATATTCGTCTCACCTGAGTATAACAATTTATTTTTCTTATTTATTCGGTTATACACAAGAAAAAAGTGTTATAAACTACATACAGGTGCAGACATCCCGCCCCCTTTTTTTATATATTGTACATACAATTAATGGGAGAATTGAAAATGTAACTACGTGTGGCAAAAGGAAAATTTACCAAATACGTAATATCTATCTGTAATTTAGTGCCATTGTAAGTGTGCGCCGTCTTGTGTGTTTTTTTTTTTTTTTTTTTTTTTTTTTTTTGTTTTTTAGAGATCAAATACGTAATACATAGCTAGCTTGATTGTATACATATGTATAAAAGAAAGAATGAAAGATAAAAAGAAACTTTTGGGTACTCACGAAACATCCGCCCTTTTGTGCACAAATGGTGATGCTGATGCTCCGTGTCGCCGCTTCGGTGTCTCCTCTCTTCTTGATTACGTACATACACGTGTACGTGTACGTACATAACATTACGTACATACGTGTACGATCAATTTCAGGTTTTTTTATTTTTATATTTTTTTTATACACCAAATTGTCTATTTATACACATATATATAAAGATATATGTATATATATATATATTTATATACGCGGACTTGCGAACACTCACAAAAACACTTCACAAAGGAGTATAAGCCCGGGTGAGAAGCACCCGAACAGAAATTTATATGATCACCTTTTTTTTTCTCTATTTCTTTTTTTTTTTATATTTTATTAACGCATGTGCATGTATTGTGCATGTGATTATCTACTCTTATTTACTTCAAAACAAAAACTCAAAATTTTTTTTTTTTTGATATTCGTATATATGTAGGTTTATATATATATATGTATATGTATGTATATAGGTATCTGAACCTATATATATATATATATATATATATATATATAATGGTTTACGCGATTCCACCGGACACTCCCGAATGCCGTTACGCCTAACTCCACGCCACACACAAGCGCCGTTACGTCCAACTCCACGCCACTCACAAGCGCCGTTACGTCCAACTCCACGCCACGCACAAGCGCCGTTACGTCCAACTCCACGCCACGCCTGCTGATGTCCTAGACACGGCGCGGAGCTTTTCTAGCCGTTGCCTAGAACACCCTGCTGTTACAGGAGTCGGATCCTCGGTTCTTTTTACCTTATTCCTTCCTTATTTCTCCTTCTCTTTTTTTTTTTTTTTTGTTTAATGTTGTGTCGTGGGTTTGCGATGTTCTTGCCTTTCGGGTTGCTCTCTCGTCCTTATGTTCCCTCCCTTTTCTTTGTTTACTCCTTTAATTATATTTTTATTTTTTTTTCTTTTTGCCTTTATTTCATTTATATGTATGTCTACGTGGGGGCTAAACCAAAGAAAAGGAAAAAGGAAATAATTCTAGGTGCTGATCCCAACTATACCTAAAAGGTCAAAATTCCCACCACTTCACTTACCTCGTGTCCGTTCGACTCCAGTCGCTAATTCCAAATGCCAAGAGCTTTCGACACGCCTATCCGGGGTATATATATGTTCACTAGCCCGCCAAGTTTTTCGATCGGCTAATGGCTAGGTTGTCGAAATTGGCAATTTGACGAACTGACGAACAGCACGAGTAGTGTTGGGTGGTGCGTGGGAATTTTTTTTCTTTTTTTCTTGTATGCATGCGTTTTGTTCTGCGGACTTTAGGTTGAAGGAAACACGTCACAATCTTTTAAGTATACTGTTATTCACTATTCCAACAATTCTACAAACATAAGGTCCACGAATTTAATTATAACTCGGGAACTGGCTACACTCCTCCGTGGAAATTGCTCACTTTGCAGTACAGTCTCAGTACAGGTAATGACTCTCGAGAAACCAGCTCTAGAGGAATCCGAATGCTAAGAAGCAATTACTGATCCTTCCCCACCTCTGCTCTTCCCATGTACCCATCACTCCCTCACTCCCTTACTCCCCTAACTCCAAGGTGGAACAGCATACGCCGACGGATACATGACTAAGAAGAAGCTTAGTTATTAGTATGCGAACTTCGGATACCGGTCGACTTCCGATTTTAATAAAGCCTTTCTGCAGTGTCTCGCACTCCGCTGCAGGTGATTGTATTTTCCCATGTCTTCGTGGGAACCATTTCATAATATATACTATAAATAATATTGAAGAGAATGATGACTCTCACATGTCATCGCCTGCTAGGGCTTGTCAGTTCTCAGCGGCTCAACAAAAAGGAGCGATGTCGGTATCTTTTGCCGACATTGCAGCTGGACGGAAAACAGAAGATGTGTCTTCACTCTCTTATTCCGACACCACACTCGGTGGGGATTTTGTAAGTATGTATGCTCTCAGATGAACACCCAGGTGTGACAGGAAACGAAACCATCAAACATGGAGAGAACAAGTTTCTACCATCTGATGGTTTCTTCAAAGTAAAGTCGTCCGAGCAGCGATGTTTTAAGGCTGCAATCAAGCAGGGCAAAACTAGAGGTGAGGCTCTATCATATATAAGATCTGCCCCTGCCACCAAGGGTTCGGAACTAAAACGAGATGCTTGTTCCAGTCATCTTCCGAGTTCGATTTGAGCGATCTATTCAGAAGACTTATAGCTTCTCTGCGAAGATTTTGGAGCTCGGCATTCCACCAGGGAACTTTCCTGCAGGGAAAGCAGGACAGGACAGGCGAGTTCAAAACAATTGGTGATGATTCTATTCAGGTTATGAAGGGCTTCCTCTACCAATTGTTAAATTCTAAGTTTAGGTAGGGCCTGAGTGGATTTCTCCAGCTCTTCTCTAAGCCGCACTCAGTCCGTCTTTGTTGGATTCCGTTTGGGTTGCAAGGAAGTGATTCCACAACTTAATCGGAATTCAATATATCTATGGTCCGACAGCGTAGCATCAGGCAAGACTCTCCAGTTAGTGATGTCCTCCACATATCTGTTTGATAGAGTCAGGTCAATCACCTCCTAACCTCGACCTAACCCTCTTATCTGGATCTCCCCTTCTTTTTTGGCACTTAGCCGTGCTTTCAACAGTACGTCTCAATTATGGGGCGCGTTCAAACATACGGTTTCCTGTGCCACGCCATCGTCGTTTTCGCATCCGCTGGATGCACCACTCATGCATAGTCCGACCAAGTGGTCAGAGAGTGAACAGCAGGAGTCGGTGTCATTCTGGGTTGCCGAAGAGTTAAAAATGAATAAAAATGAATAGTGGGGCCTCCAGAATCCGTGCCCCAGCCGCCGTCGAAAAGATCGCGGGTGGATTTCCGCTGCTGGAGATGCCACCTGGAGTACTCAAATCCATTGGGTTGTCCATTCATTTTTGTGTCTTCGAGTCTTAGTTCTAGGTCTTAAGCCGTCCGCCACGACAAGGCGCCAGAAGCGGAAAGGAGGTATCGGACTAGTAGAAAACTGAATAGATAATGTTTTTTAGGGTCCTTGTTTTAGAAATAGAAGTAGGAAATTCAAAATGGATCGCGAGGTTCGGAAAAGTTTTGTCATCATATCATTAGTTCTGCGAGAGGCCGTCTTTCCTTCTTAAGTTTAAATGGAATTCGGCGGTTCTTGTTGTCTGCCTATCATTTTAGATTTTGTTTTGTTTTTGTCTGGTGTTGTGCTATTTGATAACTCTCGAATGTAGGTCCTGTCGACCCAAGGAAATCATACAACTCGGTGTTGAAGTTAATATACATTTACATTTACATTACCCCTACGTACACATGTATGTATGTAAGTATCTATCGAAACAAAAAAACCAAACGAAGACCAGCCAGGCTAAAGGTGTAACCAAAGAACATACGTGTTCCGAAACTCGAAATACCCAACCTTACCTGATTTACATCCACTACATTACACCATTGACGTATGTAGAGGACAAAGCACGTCCATTTCGCATTAGCCCAAATCCATTACGCAACCGTACAACCGTTGACGAAACCACAAACCAATTAATATCGTTTGACAGCTTAACCACGAAATTCAAACATGTTAAAATCCATCTTCCTTGTTGCATTATGAGATATGTGTACATAGTATTGTGTGCACAAAGAGCAATGAATTTAAGCCAAACCGACACGCAGAATCAGGACGATTGCAACTGACGTCATTCGATTCGATGAACGACAAAAAAAAAATAAATAAATAAATGAAAGCGCAGTGAAAAAGGTCTACGAATGACGAAACACTCGATAAAGTTATCTTCTGTTATACGAAAATCTAAATCAAATGCATGCAAATCGAATAGATCGGCGACGTGACATAAAGGAGCATTCTATTGCATCTATTGAGTATCTTCGCCAATGTGATGTCCACATCGAGTCTACAAAGGCGACCGACCGGTCGATTTGACGAACTTTATATGCAACTTATTGCGAAAGTGGAGTAACAAAAAGTGAACATCCACGAGAGCAGATGCAGCAGCGCAATCTGATGCGGCCCTAAATGCAAATACCGGAGAGGTCTCAATAAAATAACAAAAAAAAAATTGCATAACAGAAGTGTTGTTTTGTGTCTAACATGGATGCATCGGCGCTGTTGAATAAATTTCGTATCTAAACCAGGAAATATTTAAATTCTTATGAAATTAGACGTTAGACTAGGGATTGCCTTCGATTTTAAGATGCATCGTTGCACAATATAGACTGGCGCTTGGTTCCAAATGTTAATCGGAGACTGAGCTGGGTCTTATCACGTTTTTCATCGGTTGCAGGATACCTTTTGTGGGTGACTGTGAAGACTTGCGTTTCCGGAACATGGTGACATAGATAATATTTATCGGCAGATTCACCGCTAAGTTCATTAACGAAAGAAGTGTGTTCTTGCGTGAGTTGACGATTCTCATTCAATGAAATCCGGCTTCTGATTGGTGCTCGAGGTGGTTGTGCATTTTTCAGGAATGCGAAAGGCGTGTGCCATTGATAAACTGGCGCTTAGAATGATTAGATAAGCGAATACGGATACGATGCGTTCGTTTAGGTTTGTTTATTATGTGAGCTACCGAAAGCTAGGTAGTAAGATACGTGCATCATTTTATTGTTTTTTAATTAAATTCAGACACGATTCCCGGACTGTTGGAATACGTTATGCGGAGCATTGTTAATACAATTCGAATGATCAAGTGCACAAAATGCGTCAGGTTTTATACAATCGATGCGTTTTTGAATATTTAATGCCTAAGTGGGAATGATTTTAAGGTACAACGACTTGGTGATACCTGTCATATATTTTGAGGTATTCTATCTGATATCAGCAAGAATTACTTTCTCTGAAAACTACTAGTGTATAGACTACATCGATTAAAGCTACTTGACATGAAAAAAATACCGGACAAGTGCGAGTCGGACTCGCCCACTACTCCGTACAAAACACTTAAGTAGATATGTAGGTACCTATTTAGGGTTATGTTTACATACAAAATTTTAAATTAAATAAGCAGGCACGTATAACAGTGCAAACTGTGAGGTAGTACATACACTTATAAAAAAGGGAAAAGTTTTTTTTTTTCATTCTTCGTCATAAATCGAAAACTATGCATCATACAAATAATTAAAAATCTATTTAAGCTGTGGCAATGAAGCCCTTTTCTGCGGTTAACTCAATTCAAAATTTGGACCGCCGTTCATTGCATAAAGACCTTGTTTGTTTTTATGATTTAATTACAAATGTAATGTACTTGTAATATAAGACGGTATTAATTACTTACTTACTGGATTCGAAGACTCTTCGGGTCGGAGCAGTATTTTCCATGCGCTCTACATGGCCTAGCCACCTTAGACGCTGTATCCATAGATGTCGTACCAGGCCGATGTCGCTGTACAACCTGTACAGTTCTTTGTTAAATCTTCTCCTCCATACACCGTTTGAACAAACGGGACCGTAGATAGTGCGGAGAATTTTCCTCTCGAAACGACCAAGGGCATCTTCATCCGCTTTTGTTAAGGTCCAAGCCTCTGCGCCGTAAGGGAGGACTGGGATGTTCAAGGTCTTATATAGCGTCACCCTGGTTTTCCGAGAGAGGGCTCTACTTCTCAATTGCCTCTTGAGCCCAAAGGCAAGAGTGATTCTGCGTTTTATCTCAGCGCTGGTGTTGTTTTCGCCGGTCATCAGTGAGCCAAGGTAGACGAATTCCTTGACCACTTCAAAGGTATATCTGCCCATAGTGACGTTCTGGCCAATATGTCAATATTGACCGTCTTTTTTTGATGAAAGCGGATACATATTTGGTTTTACCCATATTAATCTTGAGACCCATCTTAGCCGCCTCTACCTCAATGCTTACAAAGGCCTCATTAACGTTTTGCTGTGTCCATCCAATCACGTCAATGTCGTCGGCGTACGCAAGCAATTGCGTAGACTTGGAATAAATCGTACCTCTTGTGTTGGCCAGCAACTCTTGTACGATCTTTTCAAGCTAGATATTAAAAAAGTTGCACGAAAGCGCTTCACCTTGTCTAAATCTTTTCTTAATATCAAGAAATCGTCTATACCGACGCTCATCCACAATGACATTCCAGCTGTCACCCCCTTAGACAAAGCTAACCTACTTGCTACCCATTTCGCAGCCAGTTCTCAGCTGCCAGCTTGTACTTTGTCTCCGCCTGTACTAGGGTACGTCAATACTACCATGGGACTAATCCACTTCCGCACCCGTACAGTCGCAAGCTTGAGAAACCAGTGATCCCTTGCTCCACGTTAAAGGCCTTAGGTGACCGATGGCTCCAAAAAGGTTTTTGACGTTGGCGTCGGCATCTTTGGGCCAAATCGCAAGATCTCGAAGGTTTTAGGAATAAGTCCTAGTATCTTCCAAACTGAATTCTATGCTATCCGGACGTGCGTCAACCTAAACGTAGAGACTGGCATAGGAGGAGTAACCATCAATAAATACTCTAATAGCCAAGCAGCGCCCAAGGCGCTGAGTTCGTATAGCACGAACTCTAAATCCGTTAAGAAGTACCATGATGCCGTACAAGACCTTGCCGTAAAACAAAAAAGCTAAGCGCACTGAAATCGCCGATCAACTGTGATAACATCTCAATAAAATTAACCTCTCGTCTGAAACCGAGTGCCGACTCTTTCTGGGGACGAAGAAACTGCAAGGCACATACTATGTGAGTGCCCTTTTCCATTTTACAAAGCGTATATTTCTCAGTGTGAGATTATGACTCCTGAGGGGATCATCTCCACTTTATTAAGGAAGTGGAAAAGCTCCTCGTCTAATCGGCTAGTAGGCACTATAGATATATAAAGTCGCAGTGCTTCAGGCTATATGTTAGCACTAGCCTCTTAATTGAAAAAAAAAAAAAAAACAGTTGCTTTTGAGGACTCTCAATACAACTAAAAGTGAAACGAATGAAAAAAAAAAAATTCTTCGAATGGTTCCTCCAGCAGCGCGAAAATCATGTTCTTATAAGTGGCTACATACTAAAGGCTAAAGACCAAGCAATACACAAGAACTATTCGACTGGAAAATTCTCCGCAAGCGACGGATGGCTTACTAAATTTAAAAAGAGGTTTGGAGTTCGCTTACTCTAGACGACGCACGGAAGGAAAGTTATCCTCACAAGTTGGCAGAAACAATTGAGCGACATCAACTTTCTTTGGACGCAGTTCTTAATGCTGAGGAAACAGCTCTATACGGGAAAATGTTTCCGCATTCGACCTACGTACACTCTAAAGAATATACAGCTCCAGGACGAACAATTTCTAAGGAACGGATAACGTTTTAAGCATGTTCCAATGCATCGTGATCCAAAAAATTGAGCCATTCATCATTGGCAATTCTAAAAACCCTCTGCTTGGATGACGGCTGCCCTTTATAAGGATTGGTATTTGTATCCTTTTTGTTCCAGAGCTTGTTAAAGAAGACAATTCACCATTAAGACACATTTGCATTCTTTTATTGAGTCGAGTTGGATTCAATGAAATTACCTAGAAGAGCTCTTCCTTTGCTTGACAAAGCAGTAAGCCATCCTTCAGCAGAAGACATAATAAAAAAAATGGATGGCTGGCAAATGTGGGATGTTTACATGCCACAAAAAGGTATCGCCGTGATTCAACCAATGGATCAGAATGCAATCCGCTCAGTGGCGGGGCAAGACCTAAATTTGATGCGGGCAAGATATATTTTGCGAGGCGAGAGAAAAATTGTTTGATACTCAAAATTTTATTCATAAAAATGCAAACTCCTTTATTGCAATTATTTTACATTATTGAGGTATACTCAACTAACAGTAAAGTAAACAATTAAAGAAACAGAAATTGTCTGCTGTTAGCCTTATTTAACTCCCTAATAACTGTGTCGTAATCCAGATTAGATGCTATATTTGCCTCGATACATAAAACTGCCAACGCTGAAAAGTCTTTCCTGACCCATTGTACTTCCTAAATAACTGTTTTTTTTTGTTAGTTTTGTTACTTTTGAAAAACTCCTTTCAGCCGAGACTGTATCTACTGGTACTGTTAACGAAATTCGAATGACAATATAGATGTACGTATGTATGTTGGCGTTACAGTCCATGAAGAACCTGAGCCGAGCTTCTCTCAATCACCCATGTTGTGTGTGATTTCATTTTCCCATAGGTGAAAGGGACCTACAGTTTATTGCCAGTTCCGAACGGCGAATTTCGAGAAGCTTATGTATGTATTGTATGTTATGTATTGAAGCACCTGTTTCAAATCTCTCATGAAGTCGGGTGAATTTGGGACCATTGTTTGTAAGTCTTCATATAATTCGTAAGGTTGGAAGTCACTGCTCTCACCAACTCGCAGGACTGTGTGTAAATCTTGACAATTTTTTTAATATATACGCTGATGATTTACTTACTTACTTACTTAGGTGGCGCTACAGTCCGTGGTGAACCTGGGCCTCAACCAACAAGCGTCTCCAGCTGGCACGGTCGTTGGCCACCTGCTTCCAGTTGGTCAAGGTCCCCTTCCACCTGCGTGCGCCACCGTTGATGCGGCCGTCCTCTGCCGCGCCTTCCTTCCGGGGTGGATTCGAAGACTCTTCGGGTCGGAGCTGTATTTTCCATGCGCTCTACATGGCCTAGCCACCTTAGACGCTGTATCCGTAGACGTCGTACCAGGCCGATGTCGCTGTACAACCCGTACAGTTCTTCGTTTTATCTTCTCCTCCATACACCGTTTGAACAAACGGGACCGTAGATAGTGCGCAGAACTTTCCTCTCGAAACGACCAAGGGCATCTTCATCCGCTTTTGTTAAGGTCCAAGCCTCTGCGCCGTAAAGGAGGACTGGGATGATTAAGGTCTTATGTAGTGTCACCTTGGTTTTCCGAGAGAGGGCTCTACTTCTCAATTGCCTCTTGAGCCCAAAGGAATGGCGGAACGGCAAGAGTGATTCTGCGTTTTATCTCAGCGCTGGTGTTGTTGTCGCTGATCATCAGTGAGCCAAGGTAGACGAATTCCTTGACCACTTCAAAGTTATATCCGCCCATGGTGACGTTCTGGCCAATACTTCGGTGTTGTCCGTCTCTTTTAGATGAAAGCAGATATTTGGTTTTATCCTCATTAACCTTTGGACCCATCTTAGCCACTTCTACCTCAATGCTTACAAAGGCCTCATTGACGTCTCGCTGTGTCTGTACAACCACGTCAATGTCGGCGGCGTACGCAAGCAATTGCGTAGACTTGAAATAAATCGTACCTCTTGTGTTAGCCAGTGACTCTTGCTTGATCTTTTCAAAAAGTTGCATGACAGCGCGTCACCTTGCCTAAATCCTTTCTCAACATCAAAGGTCTCGGTTTGCTCATTACCGACCTTAATGGAGCAGCGAGAATTCTCCATTGTCATCCTGCACAGTCGGACGAGTTTGGCAGGGATGTTAAAACTAGACATGGCTTTGTATAGCTCATCAACGAAGAGGTGGTGAGTGTCGATCTGAAAACTTCCACAGTGCCAGATCATCACTGCAGCACTGGTATCGCTGCTAACTGGCGGATAAACTACTTTTTCTTCGTGAATTATACTGCTTAACAGGATAGTTTCAGAATTTTCAGAGTCTGATAGGCTAGAGTTTGATTCTACCTGTACTACCTGACTTTAGTTCGGAACTCAGTGCGTCTGGAGTGCTTTCCGAAATTGGCGGAGTCTCGGAATCGGAAGTGTCTATATCTTTTGTGGAAATCGAAGCAATTGACTCAGATGATTCTGAAGGACTTTTTTTGAGAAACTTCATCATACTTGAACTCAAAACCTGATTTGCTGCAGCTCGTTCAGCTTTTCTTTTTCGTTTTGCTGAACCAGATCCCCATGATACCAATATGAGAGGTATCGTAACTCCCGCAACGCCAGCAAATGTTGCCAGGCTAGATCCTAAAAAAAACGAATGGGAAAGTTTGGTATTGCCAGATACTTGCTAGCCGGTTTTTTTATTATTTATTGCTAGATGAGTAATTATGTCCATGTTTGCTTTCGCGGGCCTTCGAGGCGCGAGGCCCCTTGGACCGCGAGACCGTAGGCGGTGGCCCACGTCGCCCACACCTTACGCCACCTCTGAATCCGCTTAGCAATATTATTTTACAGGAACGGAGGAAACTCAACTTATTCGATATGTGATGCAGCATATCGCACTTTCATGGGATAAGGTTTCACCATTGTCTCTCAAAAAGTGTAGCCGAAAACTACTTCCTGAAACAACAGCAGAATTTGTAGAAGATACCATTCCATTGACTGTTCTTTCGAGAAACGAAGAAATGGTTTCCACATCTCAAACAGTCAGACTAATTGATTAATTGTTTTTTTTTTGAAACGAAAAATTTGCTCATTAAAGTTTCCTTCTTTTTTGACCTGGACGTTTGAAATAGAACTGAAGACGGTGAACGCCCAAGAGTTCAAGAAGATAAGGATGAGCCAGTCATCGACATCAACGAAGACGAAGATGAAGACAGAGGTGCTGATGGGGCCAAACACCAAGACACAATCGATAGCTTCAAAACATGTACCGAAAAGGAAGAAAATCAACAGGATTGCAGGAGGAAGCTGTCCACAGGTAGGTAGTCTGAACACTCAGAAAACTTCAAACTCAAACTTGATTTTATTTGTGTAAATCAACCAATTAAAGTTGGTAAGCCTAATAAAAACTTTTTAAATTACCATTAAATACATATTATTATTTTTTTTTTTTAAGTTGAAAAAACTGGTTTGGATATTACGAATTGGCTGAAGATGATTTCTTTCGTTATACTGCGTGTAGTGCATTTTAAGTAAGGCTTAATTCTTTATGCTCCTGACGAGCTACTTAGATATGTACATACATATATACATATGTATAATCAGATAAAGGCTTCACTTCGAGGCGATAATTATGGTTAATAGTTACTCCCAAGCTATTAATCTGAAAGTATGCACGTTTACAAAAAGATTTGTCCAAAAGTTCAATAGCGAGCACAGCGCCAGGCTATGTTTCAGTTGATCGTCGTCTGTCGACAATATCGCAAGCTTCCTAATACAACAAGTAAGTCCACAAGATCACTGAGCCAGCCACAATATCATAGCCAGCATACACCAAAACAACCAGCACTCACGCACAGCCTCAACCAAAGAATCAAAGCTTCATCGTTCTCCTCTCATCCGTCGTATCAATCTTTTCCATTTCAGTTGTTCTCTCACCTACCACTTATCAAATTGTTCTTGTTTACTAATTCTACACGTGGCCATTTCCAGGTGTAGCATATAAAAACGCGATCATCTCATCGCGGCTTCGTAGAATAAACTACTCCTCTCGCATACTCTGTCATATTTTCCATCGTCCGTTCTAGATACATACATACTACTCAGCAACCAGAGCTAGCAGACAGCCAAGGTGGCGCGCCGTTTCGTGTACTCTAGCTACACTACCATATTTGCAATTCAAAAAAAAGGAATCGTTGAAATCGAAAACCAAGAGGAAAGAATCAACCAGCCGGTTAGAGCTGATTTAAGATTGTTGAGTTGAAGCTCTTCGCTTTACTTTTCACTGATTTGTGTGTATTGTTAGTCCGGCCAGACGATCCGTCAAAGCAGTACTGGAAACAGACAATAGAGCTCCAAGAAGTCAATCAACCTATTCGGGGTAAAAAGTTCTTCACTAAACTGTCTTTAAGTGTTTAAGTGCATTTCCTTCCCACTAACGAGAGTGAGAGTGTGTATGAGAGGGAGAGAGAGAGAGAGTAAGACAGAGTGAGGGAAAGAGACATTAAGAGATTAATCACAAAGAGGATCTAAGCATATCAGTGAAAGTGAATTCGAATAGTTTTAGAATTGTTCCTGTTGCTGTCGTTTTTGTATCCGTTCTTTGTTGCATTAGTGATCAATTTTGGAACCACGCTCGTCGTATTCCTGTCCAACCAGACGATCGAGGAATAATGCTGGTAAGTTAAAAACAAAAATTATATAAATAAATAGAATGTTTACAAAGCGAGGGGTGTACTCTGTGCAACATGTGGCTAGCCGACTAGCTAGTCGTCACTTGACCGGAAGTTCACTGCACGCGACAAGAAATTAAAACGAGCCCAAGCCGTCGTCCGTCTTTTGGGGCATCTACATAGGTACATATGTACATACATATGTATGTATGCATACGACATTTCATTACCGATCTGTAGCCCTTACTCAAGGCACTTGAAATATGAACTGTTGGAATCAGACTGCGCCTAATTATGGTTGTTTTTCGTTTTTGTATTTTCGGACGCATGACTGCAAAACAATTTTTTTTCTGGAATGAAATTGACAATGAAAGAAAGAGTGTTTTTGGGACAAAGCTGGCTCATCGAATTCTTTGACCCTGAATCGGGGTGTTAGTGGTTACCTGTATTTGCGTGTCGCAATATTAGGGCAATATCAAGGCGGGTTTTTGGCTCGTTTGCAATTGTTGATGCAGGGAAGGTGTGTTCCTTCATTCGGAATAAAACTTGGCGGCATTTTCGCTTCCTTTTTTTTAATTAGATATTCTTGTTGACATCATACGTATTCGCAATTCAGTTTACGCCGTTTTGCTAGGTCGTTCACCATACGCAACACAATTGCGTAATAGTCAAAGGTGCCATTTCTGATTGTTGAATATGGTGACCAGAATGCTTGCATCTGGAGATGGCTTTTAGAAATGAAAGTTTATACAATTCGAAATTTAACAGAGCGTTCGATTTTATTGCGGATCATAATTTGACTGTGGATTCCTAACTAAAGCCTTGGGCTTAATGATTTCGATTTTCATACAGGAAATATAACTGTTGGAATCTTACGAAAGTCTAAAGACCTTACTCTTAACACAAGAGGAGCGAAGTTGTTAGATCTGTGTAATTCATTTGGACTGAGAGTCCTCAATGGTACTTCTTTCTCCGACAAGGATGGAGAAGGTGCCATTCCTGATTGTTAAATATGGTGATCAGAATGCTTGCATCTGGAGATGGCTTTTAGAAATGAAAGTTTATACAATTCGAAATTTAACAGAGCGTTCGATTTTGTTGCGGATCATAATTTGACTGTGGATTCCTAACTAAAGCCTTGGGCTTAATGATTTCGATTTTCATACAGGAAATATAACTGTTGGAATCTTACGAAAGTCTAAAGACCTTGCTCTTAACACAAGAGGAGCGAAGTTGTTAGATCTGTGTAATTCATTTGGACTGAGAGTCCTCAATGGTACTTCTTTCTCCGACAAGGATGGAGAAGGTGCCATTCCTGATTGTTAAATATGGTGACCAGAATGCTTGCATCTGGAGATGGCTTTTAGAAATGAAAGTTTATACAATTCGAAATTTAACAGAGCGTTCGATTTTGTTGCGGATCATAATTTGACTGTGGATTCCTAACTAAAGCCTTGGGCTTAATGATTTCGATTTTCATACAGGAAATATAACTGTTGGAATCTTACGAAAGTCTAAAGACCTTGCTCTTAACACAAGAGGAGCGAAGTTGTTAGATCTGTGTAATTCATTTGGACTGAGAGTCCTCAATGGAACTTCTTTCTCCGACAAGGATGGGCAGTTTACGTTTGTGGGAAAACAGGGAAGTACAGTCATCGATTACAGCATTGCTGGTGGGGAATGGAACTCTCATGTCACTGATTTCAAGGTCGATATTGTACCGTTTTCTGAATATCTCCCGATAATAACCTAATACTATTGGAAGAAGAAAGCCACAATGGAATTCAAAAAATGATGTTACTGCCTAAACTTAAATGGAATGGAAATAAAGCAAACCAGTATCGTATGCAATTAGGCATTGGCTTGGAGAACCGGAGTGACATGGGTCTAGATCAAATAGAGGAGGTAATTAAAACTTCGTATCTGTCGGATAATTGCAGAATCAAAAAGATAGGGAAGGCGCAATGATATGATATCGAATGCGAAAAGGCAAGAAAGAAATCCTTTTCGTGGCTGAAAGCGTATGGGGAATTCATCGAAAATTGGTATAAAATCAAATACCTGGAAGCCAATACAGAATATAAGTCGTTATGCAAGAGCAAGAAGGAGCTGTATTTTGAGGCAGAGGCGAAATAGCTGGCGAACAGCAGAAATAGTGCAGAATTTCGGAATTTGATGAGGAAATCGAATGGAAAGTCTTATATTATAAACCAGAAGTTGAAACCTCATACTATGTTTTCATACGTCAGAGATCTGCTAAATACTTCTGTTGCTACTAATTCTATTTGTTATGCAGCACCTAGAATAGACAACCAAGGCCTGGATGCAAGGTTTACCTACGAAGAGATTATTGAAGCTCTGAACAGGTTAAAAGATGGTAAAGCGGCAAGTTCAGATGGGATCCCAGCAGAGTTCTATAAATATGGGACTCAGAAATTAACCAATGAGTTATTAACCATCTTTAACAAAGTGATGGATCATGGAGAGATACCTCAGCAGTTTACAAAATCGCTGATCTTCCCGATTCATAAGAAGGGTAGTACAATGAATCCGGCGAACTATCGAGGTACATATATCGTTTTTAAATGCCTCGTACAAGGTCTTTACGACCATCTTGCAACGTCGCCTGGGTGCTTGGATCACGACTAATAACCTCATTAGCGAATATCAAGCTGGATTCAGAACTGGATATTCAACAAATGATCACATTTTCGTTCAAGCTGAAGTATCGCAGAGTCGTTTCTAAATAAAGAAGCAAAATTGTACGCATTATTTGTAGACTTTAATTCAGCATTTGATACGGTGGATAGAAATGCGTCATTATATAAGCTATTCGAAATGGGAATGTCTTGGCGGTTTGCAAGGACACTAAAAAACTTGTACGGTGGGACAATATCTGCAGTGTGGAATGGTGCAGAATTGTCAGATTGGTTTCAGACACGTTCAGGTGTGCGACAAGGTTGCACACTGAGTCCTACGCTTTTTGCGCTCTTTATTGAGGATCTGACTAAATGTCTTCCTGGCGGGATACAGTATGCGGGATTGGATATCAAAGCCTTACTTTTTTTTTTTTTTTATAGTTACACTCGCACTCAAGTCTAAGGCCTTATAACGTTTTGAACGTTGTGCGGGCGAAGGTAACAGGGAGACGGAGAGTTTCGAGCAGGCTGATGCTTCTCCACACAACCTGAACGGAGTGCAGTGGTTTTTGGGTCGTAGATGTTCGTTCACTACTCTCAGGGGTGGTTTGTCCTACATAGGACGAGAGCCGACCAAATTTCGCGTTGGTTATAATTCACAGTTATTCGTTCATGCACTTTTGGTGTTAATATTGCATACACAGAGGATGAATTTAAATTGACCATATACTGTGAGTGTTGTGCCTGCAGCAGTACGTTTGGTCGCTTTCCATTCACAACTGTGTTGCATACTTTTTTCCGTATAGGAATTGCTTTTCCTTGGCTATGAAACGAATTTGAACTATGGACCTTCGGCTCAACGGTCGATGATGTTAACCACTGCACCACGGCCACCCCCACTGTGGTTACTGTTTGCAGATGACATTGTCCTACTGGCATATACACCTGAATCAATGCAGCTTATGATTAATCGGTTAAGAGAATACTGTGAGAAATGGAACTTAACAGTGAATCTGGAAAAAATGAAAGTTATGATATTCAGGAAAGGAGGAGGAAGAAATCGTAGCAACGAAAAATGGCATTACAATGGAGAAACTATCGAAGTTGTAAAAGAATATAAATACCTGGGGGTGCTAATGACAAAAAATCTAGTGTTGGAGAACCACTTCAAGGACAAGCTTGCAAGAGCCAAGACTGCAATTGCGGCTGCATGGTGTAACTGTTTTTCTAATAAAAATATTAGTCACAGTGCCAAGTTTCGGATCATTGAAGCAGTTTCGGAAGCAATCATGCTGTATGCGGCGGGGGTATGGGGTTATAAGAGTTACGAAACAGTAGAAAAATTACAGAAATACCATATTAAAAGGATCTTTCGTAAAACATCAAAAGCTCCTAACTACATGGTTATGCTTGAAACTGGATTGCCACCTCTCTTCATACGAACCCTTGAGCTCCATATGGACTATATTCTTAAAGTGATTAGGATGTCCAATGAAAGGCTCCCTAAGAAGATAGCGGTTAATGTTATAAGGAAGAAAACGAGTTGGTTTGGGGAATGGCACGAATTGAACCAATGGTGTGGAATAGAGCTGAATCTTGATGCAGATTATAATGAATGGAAGCCAAAGCTTTATAAACTTATTTCAAAAGTGAATCAACGATTCAGAGAAAAATATATGTATATGTGAAGCAACAAGTTTCAACAAGTTTGGGGAAAAAAACTATTTTAGAGACGAATAAAGTGTAGAGGAGATCTCTATGATGGCAAAGTTGCGAGGAGAGCTTTTACAACTTAGCTACGTTCCTCATAGACACGATTTAGCAATTTATTGCAGCCTATGTAATAGGCAGGAGAGAGAGGATATAATCCACTGCCCGATTTTAGCCGAAACGAGGGAATCCTCCTTGGGCGGCAGCTTTCTAACGGATGAGCAAATAATTTACCTTCTTAATGATATGAACGTCCAACAACTTTTTAAGTTCTGTAAAACTGCATTAGCTTATCGTCAGAGAATCTGCAACGAAAACTTCTAAACATTTTGTTCTGTAATTTATTGCTTCAGGACGTACATTTCTTAACTTATTTATGTGATATAGTCATTTTATTTTGTCAATCGGCAGACGGCAATGCCATGCTAAATGATTTTGTACAATTATGATGAAATTCTTAGTTTCCAATAAAATCTTAATCTAATCTAATCTAATCTACAGGCTCAGTGTGTCATCAGAGTTTTATTTATCTAATAATGCCTCTCTCATTTAATCTCTCTCCCCTATTCGGAGAAAACTGGGACAGTCAGTATCCACAAGCATCTCTCGAGGCAAATTTTTTACCAGCAAAATCGTTCTCCATGAGCAGGAACAGGTGGCAGGTAGATGCATAAAACGTCCCAACCAAGCTCCTGAATCTTCTGGCGAATCCCTATGGATGTGCATGGGCTGGTGTTGCCCTGATGGAACATACACAATTCTTCTACTATTGATCAAAGCTTTCCGCTCTTGGGCGAATAGTTCCTTTGGCTGCCAGTTCTAGCTTATCGCAATCCGCCATCCCTTGAAAAACTAATGGATGTCTTTTCATGACACCTATTATTATCTATAGGCAATGTACATACATACATATATATAAGTATAATTATTTATTGTGTTAGCGGCTCGAACATTATTCATTAAAACTTACCTTTCTTTTAAATATTGTTGGTCTTAACCTTGATTTAGATATCCCGTCTCCTTTCATTCATTGGATATCATTTGCCTACGAGTGCGGACTATAAAGTTTGGAGAATCTATAATCCATGTCAAACTTTTAGAAATTGGTATCTGATACAAAGTATCAAGATTCTTCTTATTATGTAGCGCTACAGTCCGGGGTGAACCTGGGCCTCAACCAATGAACCTCTCCAACCAACACGAACTTTTACCAGCTGCCTCCAATTGTGCACACCAAGTTGGTTGAGGTTCCTCTCCACTCAGTCAATGGCATCTTCTGTTGCGTTGTTCCCCATGGTTCAGATTCAAAGACTCTTCGCGTCGGTGCTGTGTTGCCCATACTCTCTACATGGTTTAACCATCTTAAGCGTTGTATCCGTAGACGCTTGTTGTATCTTCTTCTCCAGATGCCATCAACGCAAACAGGACCAAAAATCGCACGCAGAACTTTTCTCTAGATAAGACCAAGAGCTTCCTCATCCTCTTTCAATAGTGACCATGCTTCTGCGCCATAGATCAGGACAGGGATGATTAAGGTCTTAGATAAAGCCAACTTGGTTCCTTGAGAGAGTGCTCTATTAGTCATTTGCCTCTTGAGCCCAAAGAAATAGCGATTGGCAAGAGTAATTCTGTGTTTGATTTCGGTACCGTTGTTATTGTCCCTATTTATTTCGGAACCGAGGTAGACGAAGTCCTTTACTACCTCAAAGTTTTTGCTGCATATTGTGACGCTCTGTCCGAGACGTCGATGTTGAATATCCTTTCTTTACCTTAATGCCAACACATATTTTGCTTTGCCTTCGTCTACCGCCAAACCTATTTTGGCCGCCTCCTCTTCCATGCGAACCAACTCTTCATTGACGGCTCGCTGTATTCGACCAATCATGGCAATGTCACCTGCGTAAGCTAGGATTTGAAGATACTTGAAATACTCTTCCTCCTCGTCCATACAGCCGCGGCAAAAGTCATTGGAGGGCAGCCTTAGTCTGGCGGCGTGTTTTCCAATGATGCAATGACCTGTAATGACACCCACTAGAGTGCCCAAAGTAGCCCTTTTGGTTGCTACTATGTCCTTTGTTCGCTTCGGTAAACTGCCTTGTCCAGAGCAGTCCACCAGACTACGATGCCATATAGGAGGATGGGCCTTATGACTGCTGTGTGGAGCCAGTGCATAATGCTTGGTTGGACACCCCACCTTCTGCCCACCATTTTCTTACAGCTGTAGAGGACAGGGGTTGCTTTCTTGACACGATCAAGAATGTTAAGTTTCCAATTCAGCCTCCTGTCAAGGACTAGGTCTAGGTATCTAGCCTGATCTTTGATTATTAGTTCGGTTCCATCCAGCCTCGGTGGGTTGAAGGGCGGAATTTTATATTTGTTTGTAAACAGTACTAAGTCGGTTCTCTTAGGATTAACCCCAAGTCCACAGTACCGCATCCAGGTTTCTACTGTACGTCATGCACCCTGCATTAGGTCGCTTAGAGTGCTGGGAAATTTTCCTGTGGCGGCAATAGCAATGTCATCTGCATAGGCGGTCACAGCGTACCCTTCCTGTTCTAGCAACAGTAGTAGTTCGTTGACCACCACGTTCCATAGGAGAGAGGAGAGTACTCCACCTTGTGGTGTACCTCTGCTAACCATTCTAGTTGAGACGGCGCCAGGGAAGTTGGCTTTGACTACTTTTGCGTTAGCAGTTGTCGTACCAGTTCTATCACCGATCCCATAACACCCAGATCAGACAGCGCTTTGGTGACGGCCCATGGTTCAACATTGTTAAAGGCGCCCTCAATATTAAGAAAGACGACTAGAGTGTATTCCTTACGTTCCAGTGACAGATGTGGCAACGTGGTAATGTTGTTTTTTTTTTTTTTGCCAAAAACTCTTGGCGAGTTCGGCTCTTACACGGAAAACATGTGCTGACAGCTTCTTCAGGACGCCAACATAAAACTGTCCATTAACTGTCCTGTCGGTAGAAGCATATTCACAATGAACAAGAAATAACGGGAACTTCTTCAGGTGGGTCGTCTTTTACTTATAAAGGGCCGTTCTTAAACCAATTCGGATCAATTTTCGGAGGGTTTTTCACCCGATTTTACTAAAAATCTTAATCACAATATGTTGCTTGTAAAGCGAATCACTTATTTTTACGATGCCATTAAAAAAGTTCTACATTTATTCGAAAAATACTTCAGCATTGGATGGAAACTGAAGGAAAATCTTCCAAAACTTAGTTGCTACACCTCGTATAATTGGGCAAGGATTTCACGGACGTACTCCGACTCTGGTTAACTTTCCAGTGGGAAGTTATTGTAATGGGGCCGAGGTCACCAGAATCCATATCTAAGGTTTTCATAGAGATGTACATATGTGCGTGTGTGCGTATGTAAGTATGTGCGTACAGATTATCTCGAGAACCAAAGATGATATTGACATGGGACTGGATTCATTCCCAGTAACAACACGCGGTGTTCCCGAACGGTCCCCCATCTAAGTACTGACCGTGCGCGAGATTGGTTGATTGTGGTGACCGGACGAGAACCGATACATATGAGATTGCTCGGACAGTGTTGTGGTTGCATGGAGCGGCAGCAAAAAGGCAACTTGATGCCAATAGGGCGCGGTGTTCCCAAGCGGTCCCCCATCTAAGTGCTGACCGCGCCCAACTAGTTGATTGCGGTGATCGGACGAGAACCGATACATTACCCATTATTCGTCTAGGAACTCTACCGCAGCAAAAAGAAGAGCTGATGACCTTGAAACCGCTAAACAGATCTTTACAAATTGTAGCTAAGAATCATCTCGAGCAGGTTAGCTTTCCCAAAAAAAAAAAAAAAAATCACAGTCGATACATTCGTTAAGGGGCTTCAATGCCACAGACACACAGACACACACCTCAAACTTTTAAAAATGAAAAAATATGAAATTAAATGTGTGATTTAATTTTTCCCAGTGGGAAGTTATTGTGATGGTGGCGATTTTGCGAATTCCAAATTTTGACATATGTATGTATCTCCACGTTTCAAGGTCACCAGAATCCAAATCCAAGGTTAGAGAAGGCTGTATGTACGTATGTGCGCATGTACGTACATGTCGTAATATTGACATTACGTAACTTAGAACTGATCAAGTTTCCAGCAGATTCGGTCCAGCCGTTTTTTGTTAGGAATAAGATAACTGAAAAAAAGGTTAAAAAGTTACGCAACACAGCTGTTGTGAATGAGAGTTGATCAAACATACTGATGAAGTAATGACACTCACAGTGTATGGTCACATTAAATTCATAATATTTGTGTGCAATTCTAATATAAAACCGTAAGTGCGTGGAAAAGTTGCTGGCTGGGAACTACAACCAACGTAAAAATTTGGTCGGTTCCTCTGAACTGACATCTACATTCGGCCCAACTATCCGCACTCCGTCCAGGTTGTATGACAAGCATCATAAGACTATGACTCCTGAGACTATGCAAATTATAAAAAAAAACAAAAAAAATGTATACACATGTATATATGTATATACATCTTCTATGCTATTGAAAACCGCATACTGTTAGGAGTTACAAAATCTTTTCGTGAATCTGATTATTTAAAACTTGTTGCATAGTTACAGGGAAAACTAAAACACGCCAAATTCGTATTTTGTACGGGAAATTCAAAGGCTTATATCCTTGAAACTAGGAAAATCCGACCTTAGATATATACATACATATGTATGTACATCAAAATTGTCAGGACAAAGTCTTTTTAGGGTTCCGTAACCAAAGGTAAAACAGGACCCTATTACTAAGACTTCGCTGTCCCACCGTCCGTCCGTCACCAGGCAGTATCTCATGAACCGTGATAGGTAGACATCTGAAATGTTCACAAATTATGTATTTCTGTTGCCGCTGTAACGACAAATACTAAAAGCAGAATAAAATTAATATTTAAGGGGGGCTCCCGTACAACAGACATGATATTCATCCACATGGTCACATACTGACCTAAGGTTAGTCGACAATATTCCACAACCAGTAGCAAACTTCCCAGCTTGGATCCCTTTTGTGTCTTTGATGTATTAATCCTAGCTGCAACCTTTTTTTCTATAAATACGAACAACCAATAATAAGTACCCTTCAAGCTTTGAGGATCCCTATTGTGTCACTGCTAAGTTAATCCTCGCTGCAAACCCTTTCGTACAATTGCTATTCCCCTCCTTTTTCATCCTGAGAGGTAAGATATCAAATGTTGCAACAGATTCAATTGTTGTGAAATTAACTTTCGATCATATCCCACAACCAATAAAACACTTCCAAGCATTGACCCCTATTGTGTCCTTGATATAATAATCCTAGCTGCCAACCTTTTTCCCATAACACACTTTCAAGCTTTGATCCCTATTGTGTCCTTGATACATATGTATATTAACCCTAGCTGCAAACCTTTTTCCCATAATTATTGTTATTCACTTTTTCACCCACCTGCTGTCAAGTAAGATAACTGATTTAAATTCAATGGACACTTTGATGATCAACTATTTCAACATGGAGATTTTTGATCATCAAAGTAATATGCCTATAACCTGCCTGCAACAAAGATCTGTCATCATGCAAAAAATGGTTTCAAACGGACTAGCCGTTTTAATGTGATCACTGATGAGGTAACATACAACATCTCTTTCATATTTTTATATACAGATGGTACGGAACCCTTCGTGCGCGAGTCCGACTCGCACTTGGCCGGTTTTTGGTTTTTCATATTCGAAATCCATCCAATCGGTGATTAGGGCCTTTTTCCAAATAATTACAGAAGTGTTAATTCAGCATTCTTAGTTGATGAATGGTTTTTTTTTTAGAAACTCGCGCAGGTTCAAGAGTTTTTTTTTTTTTTCTTATATTCTCTTATGATGTGATTTAGACACACAACCTGAACGGAGTGCAGTGGTTTTGGGTCGTTGATGTTCGTTCACTACTCTCAGGGGTGGTTGTCCTAGATAGGACGAGAGCCGACCAATTCCGGGTTGGTTATAGTCCGTAGTAATTCGTTCGAGCACTTTAGTATTGCATACGCAGAGGATGAATTGATGATATATCTCCAAATTTGATGGTTTCTTGATAACTTGATGAAGAAAATGTTACTATTCATCAAATATTGTAGTAATTGTAGAAGCAAATGTTTATATGTAGGCCATTGGTGTTCGGGATTGAGCTTCATTAAACATTTTCGTATGTGTAAAAATCTTGATGATTTGGAAACAGTATTTCGATGTTCATCGATATATGTACACTAAGCTTTTAAAAAATTAAAAAATATGAAACTAAATGGGTGTTTTCGTTTTCGTGCGTTTCGTGCGTATGTTTCTGAACCAGTTATGGGCAAAGTTTTTTTCAACCGCGTCTCTTACGCGCGAATTCGAAGAGCAAAAAAGATGGCGCTGAATCGGACACATGTTTTGAAAAAGAATATCTACATATGTACCTACATACATACATACCTTTAGATCAGATCAGAGATGCGTTAATTAAGAAGAAGTTCAACAGCACTATGACATACATACAAGCGTTTCCAGGAAGCATAGAGTAAAGCTTTACAGGCCACTACTCGCCATCTGATATGGGACCCATTTCAATTTAATTGAACGAAAGTAATCATTGCATCAAAATAATATGCAATCAGTGCATCAAAGTAATATGACTACATACCTAGTACATAGCTTTACTGACATATCATGAATTAAAATGCAATGTCTTCCGTCTATCTTCCGCAACCGTTTAGTATAAATAAGAAGTTGACTTGCAACATGATTTATCGATCTTTTTTCTGTTTTATTATTGAATATGTAGAGTGAGGAATTCGAAAAATTTATTTATTTTTTTTTTAATATTCTAAGAACAAAAAACAAAACGATATTATACAAACGATTAGGTAAGTGATTTGAAAATTTAATCCAGCGAAACATCTCCAATATCGTTCTTCAAGTATTTGATAGTTCTCGACAGTTTTCGCGGCACGTGAGTGCCAGATACCTGTACAAATAAAACATATGACGTTCATAAAACGGATTGAATAGAACAATGAGAAAAAGGGAGCAAAAAAGAGCGAAGAAAAAACACGCACGAATACGGCGAAAAGGCCTTGAAACGCGAGAAGGTAAACAAACAATTTTATTTTATATTTTTTCTTCGTTGAAGCACATAAAAAGACCGACTCAATATCCTTGTTGACATTTGTCACTTCCGAGCTCGGATTCCAGAAAGCAGTGCGGAAAAAGCTGTTTGTTAAGCGTCCGCAATTTTCCGATATCAAGGTCATCATTTCATTTCGTTTTGCCCGAGTTTCAGAAAATATTGTATAGCCCCTTTGATTGTGAATAGTCGCTGGGAATGCATAAAAGCACACGATAGCCATGCGGGTACATAGTACATCTATGAGTGCGCAACTTCTCTTTCAATATATTCAAAGTCCACACCCGAATCCCAAAACTTTTCCTATCACTTTCAGAATGGAACGTTCTCGATCTTACTCTGTTATCGCTTTCTTTTCATTCGTTCCGTATGCTTTAGTAAAATCGCCGAAGAACTCTAAAGCAACTCCTGCTCCCAAACTACCCATAAGCTTAATTTATTATTCCAGATCTGTACGTGTCAGATAGTCCCTAAAAACAGAAACAGAAAAAACGCAATCTAACGAAGAAAAGCAAGAACGAAACACGTTCTGATTCTTCCTCATGTAATTCCATTACGAAATCACTGAGCAGGAAAAGAAGAAAAAAAAAAAAAATAAAAATAATCACTTTACTCTCATAACATGAATTTTGACGTCTTGCCCCTCGGCCAATACGTGATCGTGTACATGAACATGCGAACGCCTCGCTGACGAAAAGGGAAATCTGCATGACAAACATTGCCGTCACGCTTATGCATCAATTAGAGGAATGTGGTAAGGTTGCTTCTGGGAAGAATCACCTCTTAACCACCTGAACCATCGAGCCCAACGCGATTGCCCGCGAACCAAAACACAAACAAACCAATTGGCCAACCGGTCTTCACTTTTCCTTTTTGATGTCCTTCCTCCTTCACGCGCAGAAGTTCACTTTTTAATTTACTATCGATTCCGGGATGCGGAATTGGTATCATGGACTGGTTGGGGTGTGATCTGGTGGAACACCGCCGAGCTACGTTAGAATTGCAAGCGTTAATGTTACGACGATTGAGCTCGGTCACGGCCGCGCGGAAAAGAGGTGCTCGATGATGGGAACAAGTATCTTATTGGTGTGCCACATACTCGAAGTTACCTGAATGCGATTATCTCGGGTACTTGTTGAGGTGATGTAACCGGTTGGCAAGGATCTTGCTAGCAAACCGAAATGTAATTCATTTGATGGGTGTATTCGTTAGTTAGTTTCTCTCCTTTACCCTGTTCCCTGCTGTTATGGATGGGAAATTATAAAATGTCTTCAGCGTTGAAAGGATGCGACTACGTTTAACAGACTCGACCATCCGTAGTGTGAAATGAAAATTACATGTGCTGTATTCCAGGAATAATCAGGAGGCGGAGAAGGAGATATAGTGCCCTAAAGCCCTTCGAGTTGCTTATGCTTTGTGTGGTGTGGTATAGGAACGAAAATAAAATCAGGTCTTCAGTGCCATTTCCTCTATAGACACAGAGCGCGAAGTAAGAATGCGCGAAGAATGATTGGGATTGCCCTTGTGGATGGTTTATGTAACACTCTATGCACTGGAAGAATTTATTTGATTAAATTAATAAAGGGAATTATGGCACATACATACATACATACATACATACATATATGCATAGGTACCACGCGTACTTATCAGAAGCGACTGATGCAAAGTGTGTGTGTCAGGTATATGTTTGTTTTCTTCATCACCCGCTTCAGAAATTGGTCGGCTTTACTGCGTAGTGACTTTAATCTATGTATGTCTGTTGATCGCCCGTGTTGGGCTAATCATGCTTTGAAGACGTTGCGCTTTCTCAAATCGATGGCGCGTCTCCGAAATCATTGATGTTGTTAGATAAAATATCCTGAGGCACTCAGGTTCAAAACAATTTGATGTTTTAAATAAGTTACTAGTATATAGACAGTATACTTTTTTTTATAGCTACACCCTCACTCAAGGCTAAGGCCTTATAACGTTTTTGAACGTTGTGCGAGCGATGGTAACAGTGAGAGGGAGAGTTTCGCGCAGGTTGATGTTTTTTGACACACAACGGAGTGCGGTGATTTTTTGGGTCGTAGATGTTCGTTCATTACTCTCATGGGTGTTTTGTCCTAGATAGGACGAGAGCCGACCAAATTTTGGGTTGGTTCTAATTCACAGTAATTCGTTCATACTTTTTTGGTGTTAAAATTGCATACGCAGAGGATCTATTTCCATTGACCGTATACTGTGGGTGTTATGCCTGCAGCAGTACGTTTGGTCGCTTTCCATCCACAACTGTGTTGCATACTCTTTTCCGTATAGGAATTGCTTTTTCTTGGCTATGAAACGAATTTGAAGTATAGACCTTATGTCGACGGTCGATGATGTTAGCCACTGCACCACGGCCACCCCATTATATTTTCTGTTTCGTCGAATTTAAAGACTAAAGACTAACAGTGAATATTTTTGTAGTTTCATCAATAGCAAAAAACAATTAAATGGTTATCCAACATGCATGCATCTCGATAAAGTAACTTCCTCTGATCCTTAAACTATATGCAACTTGTTCGCTAATCACTTCCAGTACTTCTCTCTCATCCCTAGTCAAAAACAATACTCCTTCGTCTTGTAATTTGTTGAATGTAGGTAACTCATTTTGCTCAACTTGCGAGGTTCAAATCGCCTCATCTTCCTTGAAATTAGGCAAAAAACCTGGTTTGGACGTAAATCCGCGAATTTTACTAAAAAAATGTTCTCATGCTTTTACCACTCCTCTCTGTTTGGTGTTCAACTCATCTTTCAATTGTGGTAGTTTTTTGGGCATATGCGAAAATTCCTTTCTATTTACAAATCAGGTTCTAAACATGATCCTACCAGTTACCGTCCCATTGTAAAATCTCAACCATACCCAAACTTTTCGAAAAACTTGTGTATTGTGAACTTTTACTTTTACTTTTTATTTTTCATTCCAACATGGATTTGTACCTGGAAGATCAACCTCTACTAATCTCTGCGAAAAACTTTCGATCGTGTTAATCATTCATGGCATACTAGTCAGCAAGCTAGTTAAATTTGAACTTCATACTAACGTCGTAAAGTGAATAAGATCATATCTTACTGATCGTATTCAGTATGGCAGTATTAATGACATGCTCCCGTCGCCAATGTATGCTACCTCGGGCGTACCCCAGGGTAGTCATCTGGGCCCTTTGCTGTTCCTGTTATTCGTTAATGATATCCCCGATATTTTCCTTAATTTCTATTGTCTTATGTATGTTGATGAGTTGAACGTTTTCCGAACTGTCAAATCAAAGCAGGTCTGTATCTATTTACAGGATGATTTTGGGAGACTATCTGGTGTCAGGACAATGATCTTTAGCTTAATGTTTCTAAATGTCAAAGCCTTACTTTCAACCGCAACATCTCCCTAATTCGTTTCATGTATTTAACTGATAATGTAATATTGTCCATAAACTAGGTTTTGGTGAACATATAGAGCTTCTGGTTGCAAAGAGTAACTCAATCCTTGGCTTTATATTACGTAATTCCAAAGATTTCCGTGATCCCCATATCCTTAAATGTCTGTTTTTTTGCTTTTGTAAGATCTCATCTTGATATTGGAGTATAGCCCGAAATCCTTTTTATACAATCCATTCAATTAGAATTGAGAAAATTGAAAAAGCTTTAACCAAAGTAGCCGTGCGCAGCGCAGACGAAATGAGGTGCAAGATATTAGGAATCTTACCTCTGTTCACCCGAAGGTAACATATTTCTATTATATTTATTCGTGACCTGATAAATAATCATATCGATTGCCCTTTTCTCCTGTCAATAGTTGGTTTCTATGCTCCTTCGAGATCATTCAAAAATCGTTCTTTATTTTATGTACCGCACCATAGAGTTAATTATAGTTTCAATTAACCAATTTTAAAATGCCTCAAAGAATCGAATAAATATTGTAGTATTATCGATTTTTCGTTTAGTAGATATTCATTTAAAAACCTCCTATTTTAGCACTAAGCGCCTTTGGTGGAAGTTCATAAGTATCTATTTTATATTATGTAATCTTAAGAGGGCAGTAAATGGGCACTCAATTGAATCGCATACCTAAGGTCGGTATTCCACAAAATTTAGAGGCACGTGCATGGTTAGGTGTTCCTATCTTTAGTCAACCTTTTAATGCCAAAGGAGATGTTAGCTTCTGAGTGCTCGCATTAACAGCAGCAGCTACGCTTCTGAAGGGCAAAATATTGCATCAGCCTTATCAGGAACTAATTTTATCGAAAGTTTGTTGGAACAGAATCGCGTGTACTCGGGATATACTTACTTACTTACTTAGGTGGGGCTACAGTCCGTGGTGAACCTGGGCCTCAACCAACAAGCGTCTCCAGCTGGCACGGTCTTTGGCCAGCTGTTTCCAGCGCCGCACGCCCAGTTGGTTAATGTCCCTTCCACCTGCGCGCGCCACCGTTGATGATGCCGTCCTCTGCCGCGCCTTCCTTCCGGGGTGGATTCGAAGACTCTTCGGGTCGGAGCTGTATTTCCCATGCGCTCTACATGGCCTAGCCACCCTAGACGCTATATCCGTAGACGTCGTACCAGGCCGATGTCGCTGTACAACCCGTACAGTTCTTCGTCATATCTTCTCCTCCATACACCGTTTGAACAAACGGGACCGTAGATAGTGCGCAGAATTTTCCTCTCGAAACGACCAAGGGCATTTTCATCCGCTTTTGTTAAGGTCCAAGCCTCTGCACCGTAAAGGAGGACTGGGCACATTAAGGTCTTATATAGTGTCACCTTGGTTTTCCGAGAGAGGACTCTTTTTCTAATTGCCTCTTGAGCCCAAAGAAACAGCGGTTGGCAAGAGTGATTCTGCGTTTCATCCCAGCGCTGGTGTTGTTGTCGCTGGTCACCAACGAGCCAAGGTGGACAAACTCCTTGACCACTGACCACTTCAAAGTTATATCCGCCCATGGTGACGTTCTGGCCAATACGTCGGTGTTGTCCGTCACTTTTAGATGAAAGCAGATATTTGGTTTTACCCTTATTAACCTTGAGACCCATCTTAGCCGCTTCTACCTCAATGCTTACAAAGGCCTCATTGATGTCTCGCTGTGTCCGTCCAATCACGTCAGTCTCGTTGGCGTACGCAAGCAATTGCGTAGACTTGAAATAGATCGTACCTCTTGTGTTGGCCAGTGACTCTTGCACGATCTTTTCAAGCACGATGTTGAAAAAGTTGCATGACAGCGCGTCACCTTGCCTAAATCCTTTTTTAACATCAGAGGTCTCGGTTTTCTCATTACCGACCTTAATGAAGCAGCGAGAATTCTCCATTGTCATCCTGCACAGTCGGACGAGTTTGGCAGGGATGTTAAAACTAGACATGGCTTTGTATAGCTCATCTCTATACACGCTGTCATATGCAGCCTTGAAATCGATAAAGAGGTGGTGAGTGTCGATTTGGTATACCTGGGTCTTCTCCAAGATCTGCCGTAGCGTAAATATTTGGTCTATTGTGGATTTATCTGGCCTGAAACCACACTGATAAGAGCCGATCAGGTTATTCATGAACGGTTTCAGGCGTTCAGAAAATACGGCAGAGAAGATCTTATATGCGATGTTAAGGAGACTTATTCCCCTATAGTTGGCGCAGTCTCCGCAGGGGTCTCCTATCTTATGGATCGGGCAAACGATGCTGAGATTCCATTCGTTGGGCATGCTTTCCTCCGACCATACCTTGCAAATGGGATGGTGCATGCACCTTACCAGCTCATCTCCAGCCGCTTTAAGAAGCTCAGCAGAGAGGCCGTCTGCGCCCGCGGCTTTATTAGACTTAAGTCTTGATATCGCTATTATGACTTCGTCTAGGTCGGGTGGACTGAATTCTGTTACATCGTCGTCCATTACGCATGGCTCGAATGGCTCGTTCTGCCTGACAGCGGGATCTTGTCTATCATCGCCTTTATACAGTCTGCAGAAATGGTCTTTCCAAATCCTCAGCATCGACTGCGACTCTACTACCAGTTCTCCATTTTCATCCATGCAGGCCGCCGCTCTGGCTTTGTAGCCATTCGATGTTCGTTCGCATATCTCCATCTCCTCGATCTCACGCTTTCCGTGCTTTCTCTTTTTTCTTCTGAAAAGCGTGTGTTCCTCTCTTCTCTTCTGCTCATAGATTTCGCGAGCAGCTCTCGTCCGTCGTTGCAGCATGGCTTTATATGCCTCTTGTTTTGCTGCATGGGCTTGTTCGCATTGTTCTTCGAACCAGGGGTTTCTAGGTAGTAGCGGTTTGAAACACAGCATCTGTGAGGCAGCGTCTCTGACGGCGCTCTGGCAATGCGTTCATTCCTGCTCTATTGTTTGTGCTGCTGTGGGCGGATTTTGAGAGAGCTTGGAGGAGACACGATCGGCAAAGATTCTGGCAGTCTCGCGATTGTAGTTTACGTCAAACTTACGTAGTCCTACTCGACTCCTAAGCATTCTTGATATCCTCATTCGTACCTTGGCTACAACAAAGTAGTGGTCCGAGTCGATGTTGGCCCCTCGGGATATGGTGTTCTACAAAAGTACGGTGTCATATGCCTATAACTTTAGCAACGTTACCTCCTGCGATAAGTACACACACTGGTACACTGTCAAGTTGGCTGTTATACAATAGCCTTTACAGCGCAAATGCATCCCGATGTCTGAGAAATAGATATTATTGAAAAGGACGAAGAAGAGAAAAACATCGTCTTCGTAAGCCTGTCTTTGGCCCACATTACTCATTCTCGATTAAAATCCCAGCGTAGAACCCCATGGGTTAATTCTGAATGAACTTCATGTAAACAAAACTCAAGTGGAAAGTAAACCGCATCACAAACGAACTATTACACAATAGCTGTGAGCCAAAAGCAAGGGCAATAGCATAAGCAAGATCAAGACCACTGCCAACGGGAACTGTCAATTGCAACAACTTAAACAACTACGATTCGATTCATGACACGAGTCTTGCGCAAGTTCAAGAGCAATAAATTCCATAGCCCGACCAACTGGTAGTGGCTCAGCACAATCAACACGAAATTGGACTGGTGGACGCATATACATACCTACATACTTACCGTCGATGAAGATGTGTATGCGTGACCGCCATGCAAAAAAAGCTGAACGGGTTATTGCAATGCAATGAATGAAGATTGATGAGGTGAGTGCCATGATTTTCAACTTCCTAGTTCTTTTCATTCTAATGAAGGAGTACCTACATCAAACAGATAATCAATAATTCTTCCAGCTCCGCAACCAGTTCCCTTGTCAAAGCACTCTCACGTTCAAAGAAATCCGTACCATGCTGTTGTAATGTAGACCACCTCTTCAATCACTTTTCCAAGTTAAATGGGTATCTTTGGAGGAGTCTGCTATTTGGCTTTTTTCCCTTCTCGTTACGTCTCACTTTCCTGCTCCATGTTGTGTCTTTTTGTTTCCTTTACCAATCCCGGAAAGCAATCGTTCGAGTTCAGTTCAGTTGTGCCGAGTTTTGCTTTTTGCTTTTCATATTACAAAGCGCAAGTGCCCGGCATCTACAAAGTGCAGAATATAAAAATTAGTTTATCGTTTCGGGAAGAGTCTTGTCAGTTGAGCTTGCCGGATACCATGGTATAGTGTACACTGCTATACCTATTAACCTGAAAGCCTAAAGGCGCATTCCTGCATTATGCTGTTGTTTTTCCTTTCACCGAAACGAAACACATCGAGTAGTTTGTTGAGGTAAATAAAGCATGAATGATATATGTATGTAAGCATTTGTGGAACTGCCAAGATGGAAAATTCCCAATTAGATTTGTGGACGAATTTTAGATATATCTTAAACTTGATTCCTGGATTGCCAAAAATTGAACTGACTGTCGGGGTAGTCGTACGGATGTGCATCGAATGGGATTTGAAACCGAATAATGGACAAGTATATCTGGTTCTTTGAACTCGAAGCAAGATTACGTTTCTTGTCTTTCTCTTTGTTGGTTTGTTTGCACAGAGAACGAAAGGATAATTTGGAACTATCGGACACGTGGCCGGTAGTACTCGTACCTTTATTGGTAAACTGGTTCGAGGACTTGAATTTATTTTGCCTTGCTAGTATGTCTAATATAAAAAATTGCTGTTTCACAATGCAGTATTCAGAATGAGGTAAAGTAAAAACTAGTGACAAAGCAATTCTATGGATTACGTAGACCTGATCTCTTCTCGCATAATTTCATTCTCTACATTTTCATTCTTTCTGAATTCTCATGATAAAAGATTTGTTTCAATATCTGCCTATGAATATCTGGTGTCCTGAATGCTTTATTTTGTTAATTATCACTTATGTGTCTATATATACGTTATTTTGAGGGTTTGTTTTTTAATGAAAGTTTTTAAATTCAAATTATCTATGACTCTGACGCAAGATGAGCGGGTTCGGATCCCGTCCCTCCTCGATGGAGGTACTAACAAAACCCCCTTTAGTATATAGTTGGGAATCGGCATTTCACCCATGCGAAAAATAAATCACAAACAACATGGGTTATTGAGAGAATCTTGGCTTTGATCCATCATGGGCAGTAACGCCATGAAATAAGAAAATTAATTTAAATAGCCGTTGTCCTTCGAGCCTGAGTCTCATTTAAAAAGCTTCTCCAACTGACATGATCTTTTGTCAGCAGTCTCCAGTGCCGCATACCTCGTTGCGTACGCCGCCATAAAAGATCTTTCGAGCTGGAGCTGTGGTGTCCATACGCTCTACATGACCTAGCCATCTTGAGTCTTCTCCTCCATTCCCTATTAATGCAGATCGGGCCGAAAATCGTTCGCAGAATGTTTCTCTCAAAAAGGCTTTCAACCGCTTTCGATAAGGTACATGTCTCTGCGCCATAAAGTGGGACCGGGATGATAACGGTCTTGTATGTATATGGTTGCCTTGGTTTTCCGAGAGAGGGCTCTACTTCTCAATTGCCTCCCGAGCCCAAAGAAACAGCGGTTGACAAGAGTTATTGTGCGTTTAATTTCGGCACCTGCGTCATTGCTGCATGCCACGACATAGCCAAGGTAGATTAAGTACCTGACTATCTCCAAATTATGCCAATAAGTGCGCTCTAGACATGGCGCCTCTCCCACTTCAATGCTCGCAAGTTCGCCCAATTATGCGAACAGTTGTACAGTTATGATCGTACCCCTCGTATTGACCAATGAATTTTGCACGATCTTTCCAAGGACGATGTCGAAAAAGTCGCACGATAGCGTGTCGTCCTGCATAAAATCTTTTTTGAAATCAAATTCGAGAGAATTCTCCAATGTCATCCTGCACAATCTGACGAGTTTGGCAGGGATGTCTAAGCTAGACATAGCGATGTATTGTCCATCCCTTTGCACGTTATCGTTCGTGGCCTTAAAGTCGACAAACCGATGGTGAGTGTCGATCTGGAACTCGTTGGGTTTTTCCAGGATCTGTCGTAGTGTATATATTTGATCGATAGTCTATTTCGCGGGCCTGAAACCATACTGATATGGACCAATTAGCT
The DNA here is from genome assembly GCA_951905685.1 of Eumerus sabulonum. Classification (NCBI taxonomy): domain Eukaryota; kingdom Metazoa; phylum Arthropoda; class Insecta; order Diptera; family Syrphidae; genus Eumerus; species Eumerus sabulonum. The sequence continues at coordinate 159,236,688 of OX645060.1, read as the reverse complement.
TATTAACCGGTACACTGCAGTTAGCTTTCACACGGTACAGTAAAGATCTTGTAAGCGATGTTCAGGAGATTTAAACATCTGTAATTGACGGAGACAAAAGAGCCTCCTTTCTTGTGTTGGGCTAACGATATTAAGATTCCATTCATAGGGCGTTCATTCCTCTGACAACATCTTACAGAGAAGTGGTGCATACTCCCAATATGGTCATCTCCAGCTGTTTCAAAGTGCTTGGCAGGTAATTCGTTGCTTCAGCAGCTTTGTTGCACTTAAGTTTAGTCAGGGGGGCAGAATTCTCTCCTATCATTGTCCGTTGTGAATGGGTAGTTCTGCCTGACAGCGGAATCTATAATATTTCGTCATCGCCATTCTACAACTTACATACGTAGTCTTTCCGGATTCTTAGTACCGACTCCGTTTCCGTTTTCGTCCCTGGAGGCTTCCGTTTTGGTTTTATATCCCTCCGAAGGTCATTCCTGCGAGAACATTTCCATCTCTTCGATCGCAAGCTTCTTATGTTCTCTCTTCCCTCCTCTTCTGTTCTTCATGCTCACGAGCAGCTCTTGCCTTTCAGTACAGCGCCATTTGATAAACTGCTTCTTGCCCATCGCCAAACCATGGCTTTCATGTTGGTAGTGTTTTGAAACCCGTACCAGCGCCCCCCAAAGCTTGTTGACAACGGGTCCAATACTGTTGTATGGACTGCGCAGGTCTTGGAGGGTTTTTCGAGAGCTTGAGGGAATTGCGATTGGCATAGGCTCTGGAAATCTCTTGCGACGTTATATGCCGCTGGCCTTAATCGACTACCTGGGCCAGGTATATATGTATGTAGTCGTAACCTGGCTGCCGTAAGATAGTGGTCCGAGCCGATATTGGCTACTCGGAAAATTCGTACATCCAGAATATCGGATGCGTGCCTGCCATCAATCGCATTGTGATCAATCTGATTGATGGTTGGTTGATCCGGATATCGCCAAGTCCCCTTGTGGATGTTGAGATGTGGGAAATGCGTGCTAGCAACTAGAAATTTCCGCCCCGGTGCGAAGTCTATCTGCCTAAATCCATTTTCGGACGTGGTGTTGTGTTATCTATGCTTACCAACAACTCTATTAAAAGCGACTTCCTTTCCCAGTTACGCGTCAAAATCCCTTAGCACGACTTTGACATCGTGATTGGGATATTGGGCATATGTTCTATCTTTAGAGGTCGTAGAAGTCGCATTTTGTGGCGTCATCCTTTTCTTCGGTGGGAGCATAAGCGCTAATAGGGCTGATGTTAGCGAATTAGCCTTGATGCGGATTGTTATGAAGCATTTGTTTACATGCTGGAAGCTCAAGACTTTTTGCTTAAGTCTACCTTTAAAAACATACTCGCATCCGAACAAACGTTGTCTTCTATCCTTGTCGCAGAATAAGGACGTGTAATACCATTTGCAACAGAAGTCAATCCAGGCTCAGCTAAGACTGTGCAGTAAGAATCAGTAACATCATTGTGGAATGACATATCAAGAGTAAAGCCTCCTGGAAAAACAAGATCCATCGTCTTCTTAAAATGTAAAACACTTCAACGAATAATTCTGAAGTGTAAAAATGTAACTTGTAACATCTTAGGTGCGGCCTTCCTCTGTTTCTTTGTCCCTCGGAGTTCGATTTAAAAACTCTCCGGGCTGGAACTGCAGTGTCCATTCGCTCTACATGACCTGGCCATCTTAGGCGTTGAGTCCATAGACCCTTACTAGACTCATGTCGCTGTACAGCCCGTAAAGTTCGTGGTTGACTAGTTATACTAGTTACTAGGGGATGACCTGGTTAGGAGCATGCACCAGCTCATCTGTAAGATATGGTCAGAGGAAAGCATGCCCGAGGAATGGAGTCTCAGCATCGTATGCCCGATCCACAGGAAAGGAGACCCCTCTGATTGCGCCAACTATAGAGGAATAAGTATCCGAAACATCACCTACAAAATCTTCTCTGCCGTTTTGTGTGAACGCCTGAAGCCTTTTGTAAATAAGCTGATAGGTCCTTATCAATGCGGATTCAGGCCAGGGAAGTCCACTATCGACCAGATCTTCACACTACGGCAGATCCTGGAAAAAAACAATGAATTTCAAGTCGACACTCACCACCTATTTGTCGACTTCAAAGCCGCATACGACAGCGTAATTAGAGACGAGCTATACAACGCTATGTCTACCTTTGACATACCTGCTAAACTCGTCAGACTATGCAGGATGACTTTGGAGAATGCTCGCTGCTCCATCCGAATCGGTGAACACCTTACCGATAGTTTTAATGTCAAAAAAGGATTTAGGCAGAGCGATGCACTTTCGTGTGATTTCTTCAACATCATATTGGAAATGATTGTGCAAAAATCACTGGCCAATACAAGAGGCCCAATCTATTTCAAATCCTCGCAACTTCTTGCATACGCCGACGATATTGACATAGTAGGTAGATCACAGCGAGATGTCAATGAGGCGTTTGCGAGTATTGAGATGGAGGCGACGAAAATTGGTTTGGCGGTAAACGAGGGTAAGACTAAATATGTATATGCTGTCAGAAAAAAAGGACGCTCACCACCGACGTCTTGACCAGAACGTTTGTGTTGTCAGATATAAGTTCGAGGTAGTGAAGGACTTCGTCTACCTTGGCTCCGCAGTGTTGTATCTGTACGTTTTACTGAAACACGTGTTTATGCTTAGAGTGTCTTTATTCAAGTGACATGATGTTTGACATTTGTGTATGTGTATGGAGAAACCACACGCAACATCAAGGGTATGTGCACATCAATATTACATCTTCTCTTTTCCCAATACGTATATCGGAAACAGTAAAAGATCATAATGATGACTGAGATAAATTACAGAGTTAATCAACCATAATCACATATTCATAATATTTATAAGATAATTCATTAAAGCGTAACGCATTTAAGATACATATAGATTTATGTGTTCGAGTACACTAACTTTTGTAGAAATCTGGTTGTTTTACTTCACGCCCGTATCTTGTTCGGTACTGACATTGCTGAGCTGCTTGAGATTCTGACGGTGGTATGTCCTGCAAATAAGCTTGACCTTGGGTGCTGTGTTCTACAATATTAGAACCTGATAATGAAGTGTTCTTTACGACAGATTCTGGTATTGCAGTAATACTATCCTCATCTTCTGTATTTCTAATCTCAGGTGCGTGTATTGATCTCCTCAAATGTACAGTGTTCCTTCGAATAACCTGATTTTCTTCATTTCTAATGAAGTATGATCTTGGGGTTTCAGCCTTTGCCTCAACAACTGCCGGTTCCCACTTGCCTCCTTTTCTATACACTACGCTATCCCCCGGTTCTAATAATAACTCCCTTCTATGTGCGGTTTTGTTATATAACATAGCCTGCCTGGCCTTTGCTTGTTCCATGTTGTCCCTAGCGATGTCGGTTACGACATGTGGCACTAACAGAGTTTTTTTGAACCGGATGTTTTGTTCTTATTAACCTACTTGATAGAAGCTGACATGGTGCAAAACCCACACTTGGGATGATGGAGCTACGATATTCCAATAAAGAAAGTAGGAAATCTTGAGAACCTAGCTCAGCTTTTTTTAGCATATTCTTAACTATCTGAACAGCTTTCTCGGCTAGACCATTGGATTTTGGATAATATGGGCTGGAGTGTACGAACGAGAACTCCCAGTTGCGAGCGAATTCATGACATCTGAAAGAATTGAATGGCTGGTTATCGCATATTACTTGCTCCGGTATGCCATTTGCCGAAAATATGACTTTAAGTTTACTAACAACACTATTCGCAGATTTGTCTGACATCTTTTTTACGTCAATCCATCTAGAATAGTAGTCAATCAATACTAGGTAGTGTTTCTCTTTAAAATCAAATATGTCGCAAGCCACTATTTGAAAAGGGTAATCCGGAATTTTACGCATAATCATCTCATGTTTATTGTTTGCTGCCCTGCATCTTTCACATATCTGACATCTACTAATTAAGTTTTCAATATCTCTACCCATGTACGGCCAATAGATAAGGGACTTTGCCCTTGCAATCGTTTTTGTTACTCCAAAATGATTCTCGTGCAACTTTTCCAGAGCCTCCTGCCTCAAGGTTCTAGGTACAAAAACTCTGCCCTCAAAAAATATTAATCCGTCTTCTTCATACAAACTATCCTTAATGTTCCAATAGAATTTAAGTTCCTCGTCTAACCTGTTTTTCGACCTTGGCCATCCTTCCCTATAAAATTTCTTTAACTTCAATAATATGTAGTCCCTATTGGTCTCAGTCTGATATCTTTTCTTTGCGGCATCGCTCATGCTGATACTGTGAACTACTTCTTGCAGAAACCGGTGCAAGTCTACGTCGGTATCTGCCGCAGCATTGCGTGAAAGTAAATCTGCAATAAGTAGTTCTTTCCCGGGAATGTAATTCAGGCAAATGTCATATTTCAGAAGTTTGATTTTCATTCTCTGAATACGTGCTGAATAGCTTGAACGCAAAGGTTTTTCTAAAATTGAGATTAAAGGCTTATGGTCGGTATGAATTGTCACCCTTTTCCCATAAATAAAGTCATGAAACTTTGTGCAGGCGTATACAACAGCTAGAAGCTCCGTTTCTATCTGTGCATAATGGATCTCTGTATCTGTTAGACTCTTTGAAGCATAACTTATCGGCTTTCCGTCTTGCAAGAGACAACAGCCTAAGCCAGACTTCGACGCGTCTGCTTGAATTACTATAGGATGTTTGGGGTCGAAACTATGCAACATGGTAGAAGAAGACAACTTTTGTTTAATTGCGTTTAAAGCCTCAGTATGTTTACTTGTCCACAAAAAATGGGTGTCTTTGCGTAACAGTTCCCTTAAAGGTTGAGTAAGCTCAGCAAGGTTTGGAATGAAATCTCTTAAATAGTTAATAGTGCCTAATATAGTTTGCAGGTCTTTTTGACAAGTGGGCGGTGAAATATTTTGAATAGCTTCTACCCGCTGAGGATCTGGCCTAACGCCTTGTTCCGAAAAGATATGTCCTAGATACCTTACCTCTTGCAATCGATTTTGCAACTTTTTCGGATTAAACTTGATATTGAACTGTCTGGCTCTTTCAATAACTACGTCAAGATTAACATCATGCTCGCTCAAAGTTTGTCCTCCGACAATTATGTCGTCTATATATACAAATACTCCTGTAATATTTCCAAAGTATTTTGTATTTAATTTTTGAAATTTTCCAGGAGCAATTTTCACTCCGAATGGCAGCACATTAAATTGATAACACCCAAACGGTGTACTGAAAACAGTTAGTTTTTTCGATTCCTCTGTCAGTCCAACCTGCCAAAAGCCCTCAGTCAAATCAAGGACAGTGAAATATTTCATTCCCGTCATTGCCTTTCTAAAATCTTCGAATTTGGGAATAATGCAATGTTCATCTAGGATCGCTTCGTTGAGCTCTTTGGGGTCGAGACAAATTCGTAATGATTTGTCTTTTTTTTCAACGACTACCATATTATGAGCCCAATCCGAAGGCTCATCAATCTTAGAAATAATTCCTCTAGTTACCATATTTTGCAGAGTATCCTTAACTTTTTCCCTAATACTTAAAGGAAGTCTTCTCGGCGGTTTACTGCTTTCCTGGGCATCTTTCTTGAGTCTGATAGAGCATTTATCTGGAAACCTACCTACCCCAGAAAACACAAGTTTGTTTTTTGCGATAAAATTCATGACATCAACTGAGTACACCCGCTGCAGTAATCCTAAATCTAGACATGATTGAAGATCTAGGAGAGGTTGTGATATCATATCGTTGGGGAAGTACTCTGCTCCAGAGGGTAACTGCATTAAAACAACAAAGACGCTGCTAAACATAATAAATAATAACAATAAGGGTGTTCGCATGTGTCACATTAACGTACAGAGCATTGTGAACAAAATTGATGAGGTACGCCTGCTTTTTGGAGATGAATCTATGGATTTTATTTGTCTATCCGAAACTTGGTTAAAGCCGGAAATGTGTTCTGACCTTTTCAAATTGAATGGGTACACAATGTATCGTTCCGATAGGATTTGTAGGCCTGGTGGGGGTGCTGCAATATACGCCAAAAAACATTTCAAGGTAAAAGTAGTCAGCCAGTCATCAGAGACAGATGATATCGAATATATTTTTGCAGAGGTGTCAGTGCATGGTGCAAAAATACTAATAGGAACTATATACATGGCACCTAATGTTGCGTGTTATACAAAAGTTAGGAAATTGCTTGAGGAGTTCGGATCTTCTTATCAAAAAGTTGTTTTGTGTGGTGATCTCAATTTAGATATCTTAAGAGGCAAAAATAAACACCTCGTTGATACAGTTAAGTCATTGGGTTTTCATTTTGCGAATGACGTTCACCCCACTCATTTCGCACATAATAAAACAGCATCACTACTTGATGTCTTCCTTTTATCACAGACAGACATAACCGCCCACTATGACCAAATCCCATCCCCTGGTTTCTCATACCACGATATTATAATTTTAACTTTGAATGTCGTCCCTCCATGTACTAATGAAGCGTTTGTTAATTTTCGTCACTTCTCATCTGTTAATGTCAATAAGTTGTTTGCAGATTGTTGTAGTCTTAACTGGTCGCCACTGTATTGTACGTCAGATGTAAATTTTCAACTTTCGGTGTTTAAAAACAATATTGACTACTTACTTGACAATCATGTACCCGTTAAGACGAAAAAAGTGAGAAATCCCAGTATTCCTTGGCTTACCCAAGAGATTCAGGGCATGATACGAAAACGCAATCTGTTGTATTACAGATGGCGTAGATACAAATGCTCTTTCATGTACAATGTTTATCGACAAATGAGAAATCATGTTACGTGTCTGATCCGTAGAAGCAAGTGTCAATATTATCAAGCTAAATTTGACTCCAATAAGTCAAGTGCTGCATTCTGGAAATCCATAAAGCAAATTGGCCTAACTAAAAGTGAACCGGTCCGTACTGGTGTCGACGTTAATGAGCTCAATAAAAAGTTTGTAAGCAGTGCACCTGCAAATAAAGATCCTATCGACTTTTCCTTCTTTGGGGGCGAAACAACAAACACCGGAACTTCGCAATCCTTCTCTTTTCAGTGTGTTGATGAAATCACAGTTGGTGAGGCCATCCTTGCCGTTAAGTCAAATTCTGTAGGGCTTGACGAAATCCATCCCAAATTCGTGAAAATTTTGTTACCTGTTGTACTTAAACACCTCACGCATATTTTCAACACAGTAATAACAACAGGTATTTTCCCCTCGATATGGAAGCAAGCAAAAATTTTACCCATACCAAAATCGCACTCTCAGGGAAACCACGATTTTAGACCCATTGCTATTCTTCCCTTCCTAAGTAAAGTTTTTGAAAAAGTGATCTGCAATCAAATTAAACTTTTCCTCGATAAAACCAAATTAATCGACAATAACCAATCAGGCTTTAGACAAAAGCATAACTTCATCACTGCACTACTTAAGGTTTCTGATGACGTAAGAGCTGGTATTGATGAAGATATGATTTCTATAATCATATTCTTAGATTTCTCGAAAGCTTTTGATTCAGTAAGCCACCCTATACTTCTGTACAAGTTAAAGAATCAATTCGCCTTTGATCGTTATGCGTGTCAACTTTTAGGATCATATCTTCAAGATAGGAATCAAACCGTCTACTATGACGACGAAATTTCTACATGTCTACCCCTTACGTCAGGTGTACCCCAAGGATCCGTTCTGGAACCTCTCCTTTTTACCCTCTTCATAAATGACATCCATAAACAGATACACAATTGTGACTACCATATTTATGCCGACGATGTCCAGTTATATAAAAAGTTTACTAAGTCAGATGTTTCATCAAATGTTAGTGTCATTAACTCGGATTTAAATAACATCTATCTATGGTCACAGCACAACCGTTTGAGTCTTAATCCATCTAAAACCAAGGCACTTAGAATAGACAAAACCCATTTAGAGTTACCTCCCATCAATGTTGTACTCAATAATGAAACAATCCAGTTTGTTGACAAAATAAAAAATCTGGGAGTGTACTTCAATCATAAGCTCGACTGGAATGATCATATAAACTTTATTGTTTCAAAAATATATGGCATCCTAAGGGGATTAAGCCCCACAAAAATGTGTCTACCTCCCGCTGTAAAACTCAAACTGATTCAATCCTTCGTTTTACCTACTGTGCTATATGGTAGTGAAATTTTTGCATGTTTGGACTCAGTCTCGTCGAGGAAACTTAATGTCGCGCTAAATAACTGTGCTAGATATGTCTTTAATCTGAAGCGATATGACCATATTTCCGGATTTACTAAAAAAATCGCTGGCTGTACCCTAGATGCGCTTTTAAAATACAGAACGGTCCTCTTACTACACAAGATTGTTCACAATAAAGCTCCTACTTACTTGACAAGCAAAATAAAATTCGCTCGGTCGCAAAGAACCCTGAAAATAATACCTCCGAGATATAGATTTTTGATTAGTAGACGTCAATTCTTCATAAATGCAGTCGGTCTCTGGAATAATCTTCCCATAAATCTAAGGGGTGTGAGCGTGGAGAAACACTTTAAAAAAGGGCTTTTCCAATACTATGCTAGTAGTTGTTAACAACATGTCGGCTTCAAACTTTAAACTATAACTATAATCTACTTCTATGTCTATTTAGATATTATCTTTCTTTTTTTTTTTTCTTCCTTCTATTGTATACACTTCTTTACCTAGTTACATTCCTTTTTTCTTTTTATCACTTAACTTTTATATATTGTCAACTTACGGAATAATTTAAGAATACACCTATTAATTGTAAATTTGTATTTTCCTGTACAAGACTAAAAGTTTTATAACTTATAATTGTACAGAGTTGAATAAATGAAATGAAATGAAATGAAATGAAATATCCGCCACTATGAACTTTAAACTACAACTTTTCCCTTTATACTCTATATGCACAACGATTTCTCCTAAAACACTGAGATTGAACCCTCCGTATGCTTCTAATATTACATTACAACGAGCAAGTCTAGGCAATGGCCGTAGCTTCATAAAAACACTTTTAGGCAAAATATTTACTTGAGCCCCGGTATCAAGCTTAAATGTAATGCACATATTTTGAACTCTTAGATTTTCTACTCAACATGAGAAATGATTGCTGGTATTTTTAACAGAATCGATAAAGAGCACTTCATCACCACCATCAGAATTATACGCATGCAAAGCAATGTCACTAACCTCTTTCGTTTTTTGACAGGCTGCTGCGAAATGATTCAAGTGCCCACATGCCAGACATTTTTTTCCCAAAAGCGGGACATCGACCCATGGCGTGTGTATAACTGCAATATGCACATGATCTTTTACTGGTTCCGATACTATTGTTTCCAAATTGAGGTGTGATTTCTCTTCCAGCTCTCTATAATTCTGATAAACTATAATTCTGATTTTTCTTTTCATTACTAACAACATTATTATAACCATTACTTCCCTTTTTGCGTCCAACAGCATCCACCAGTCCCTTCGATTGCAACGAACCGTCGTTTTGCATAACCTTACTTTGCGCCTTTGTCACTTCAGCCACACGGCAGGCCTACACCGCTTTGTCAAATGTCAGGTCACTCTGTTTGAGCAATTGTGCCTGCACCGCTCCATCTCCTATGCCGATTACTATGCGATCTCGTAACATTGACTCTTTCTCCGCTCCAAAACTGCAATTCTCCACGAGCGCCGAAATATCCTTCAAAAAATGATCGAAAGGCTCTCCCTCTTTCTGACACCTCGTGTAGAAAAGAAATCGTTCATAAACTATATTCGTACGTGGGCTGCAGTATGCCTCAAATTTCTCCACGACCTTGGGATATGACTTTTTATCCTCGTCCGACAACCCAAATGTATTAAAGAGTTCGATCGCCTCACTTCCCGCACAGCTCAAGAATCTTGCTACTTGAACAGGTCCATCTTCCTTGTCGGATTTCGTTGCCGTTGCATACACGGCAAAATGAGCTTTACAATTTTTCCAGTTTTCGCTCAAATTCCCATCCAGGCAAAGTTGCTGCGGCTTTGCAAAATCCATTGCACTTTAGTGAACTTGATTGCAGTGTATGAATCCAACGAATTGTAACAAATATCTCTGGATAATTAGTTACTTAAGTAACTTCACCGGCTGCGCCATGTTGTATCTGTACGTTTTACTGAAACACGTGTTTATGCTTAGAGTGTCTTTATTCAAGTGACATGATGTTTGACATTTGTGTATGACCTGGAACAACGACATTAGTTCCGAAATCAAACGCAGAATCACTCTTGCCAATCGCTGTTTCTTTGGGCTCAGGAGGCAACTGAGTAATAGAGCCCTCTCCCGAACGACAAAGTTGACTCAATATAAGACCCTTATCATCCCGGTCCTGTTGTACGGCGCAGAAGCATGGACACTATAAAAAGCGGATAAGGAGGCCCTTGGTCGGTTCGAGAGAAAGATTTTGCACGTGATTTTCGGGCCTATAATCGCAGACGGGAGATGGAGGAAAAGATTCAACCACGAACTTTACGGGCTGTACAGCGACATGAGTCTAGTCAGGCGTCTACGGATTCAACGCCTAAGATGGCTGGGCCATGTAGAGCGAATGGACACCACAGCTCCAGCCCGGAGAGTCCTTGAACCCAACTCCGACGGACGAAGAAGCAGAGGACGGCCGCACTTAAGATGGCGCCCACAGGTGGAAGGGGACCTCAGCCAACTGGGTGTGCGGCATTGGAGAAGGCTAACAAAAGATCGTGCTAGTTGGAGGGGCATGTTGGTTGAGGCCCAGGTTCACCCCGAACTGTAGCGCCCATTAAGAAGAAGAAGAAGTATAACTAGTAACTAGTTATACTAGTTACATACAGGGAGCGTGAATGTATAACACTATATTTAGTTTTGCCGTTATTTACTGCCAAACCAATTTTCGCCTTCTGCGTTTCGTTACTCGTAAACGCCTCATTGATATCTCAATGTCATTCGCGTATGCGAGCAGCTGTGAGGATTCAAAATAAATTGACTAAACGTTAAACTTTACGGTGACAAATGTCAGCGCTCGAAAACCACGCATGTTCTAAGCAAAAAACCTTTCCTTCCTAAATCCGTTCTTTCTACGCTTTGCTCTAATATCCTAAGACTTAGAGCATATAAGGATAATCATAACCTCTCGACCACGCGCAATTTATAAAAGGTTAGGCATGTCTTCTGCAAGCATGTGTCGCATTTTACTGAATAAACTGGTTTAAGATTGTACAGTTGCTCAGGGAGCTATGCGACTCCAAAGATCGAAGACACTGAGGCAGTAGCTCGTTCGCAATGACTTGAAAAATTGTTTGTCCCTGATGACAAGGTACCTGAACGTTTGGCTATAAATTTGGATCAATAGTACATCCGTATTTGTTTTAATTGGATTAACCGAAATTTAACGCACTTCGCTCGTTGCTGTGCCAGCGGGGTTGAAAATGAACGGAGTTTAACAAGAAGTTGTGTTAGAAGATTGTGTCAAACCATGGGTAGCCAAACATTTCAAAACAGTCGCAGGATTTTTCCGCAAGAACCTGCACCGTCCCGAAGACAAAATAACTCAGGCTTGGTTCGAGACTTCATTGCATCGGCAAATTAACCTTCGTCCTTGACCGATCTAAACCCAATGGACGTATGGGGCATTTTGACGAGCAACAACACACCAAAAGTTGTGTTTTCATTGTAGTAATTTTTGATGCAATTTGAAGTGTGTTATTACGAAAGCACACTAAAAGGGAAATTTGGCAAGTATACACACAAAAGGGACATTCCTAACTATATGAAACTTTGGCAGAAAGCAATATGCGACCCCGACCCATGGTGAAATGGTTAGCACACTGGACTCGCAACCCAGTGATCCCGTGTTAAAATCTCAATGTTCCCATGAACATTTTTCACAGCGACCCAAAACAAAAAAAAACAAAAGATTCATCTAGTCCTCTCGTTCTCCGAGCATTTGTCGTTTCGAAGCTCATCAAGCCTGAATCAATGTTCTTTGTTTTTTGTTCGATGGAATTGATTGTCTCTTTTTGGTGTGAAGCAACAACATGACGATCATACCATCCGGCTCGAAGGACCAAATAACTTTCCTTCAAGGTTTCATAGCCATACATACATACATATGTAGTTGGGAAATTTCCTTTTTGTTTGATTGATTGACCCAAAGTGTGTTAATTATTAGGTATGTCGCTGCAACACACTTAAGATGTCGTTAATTTCAAAGATCAAACGTGTTGAGTGATACTTTTAATCTTTAAGTACATACGTATGTATGCCGAATGACACACTTACTGCGTGTTGTTTACCACACAGCATTTGCAGTGCGTGAATGAAAAAAAAAACCCCTTTTACCTGTGTGCGCCACATTAATTTGGTCGTAGTTTCTTATGTCATCTCTGAGAGTTGAAATCGAAGATTTCTCGAACTGGAGCACTCTTGTCAATACGCAAATCGGCAGCCATCCGAGGTGTTGTATAGGTCAGAGCACTATACGAATACGACTACTCGTCCGATGAGTAAAACGAATACCCGTGTGTACTCGGCATCGGGCAGCTTAAAAGTATTCGCATCGTTCCGCATCGGCGAGTAGTACTGTATTCGGCATCGTTTAGTTCGGGGCATCGCCGAGTATGTACTCATCCTGCATCGTTAGGTATCAGTATCAGCGAAATTGTACTTGTGCTGAAGAAATACATAACCTTGTATGAGGGATCCATATGACGGGTGAGAAATAGGACATTAGACAAATTCAAAACGGAAAGTTAAAGTTTTCTAGTAAAAAGAAAGTAACAAAGTTTTGAAGACAATATGTATGTATGTATTACCTATATATCTATGTAAAAAACGGTCCTCGATATACATATGTGTTAAACATATGTATGTACATAAGTACAGGAAGAAATATTTTGTCCTATATTTCGTTTAGTAATCTTTTCCTGCAGAATGCAAAAACGGTATGGCATCTAAATTCTCCCCCTTCAAAATACTTCTCTTCTGCACTCTGCAGAACTGAACGCTCTTTCACTTGAGAAGCTAGACGCCGGAATACACAATATTTTTCGCCCTAGTTGGTGGAGTAAAATATTTCGATCAGTGGCACGGCTTCTTTGTACAGCTCCATTTCAACATTGACTTGTGACTGCCAATCATTATTTATGTTATCTATGTAAATATCTTTATATTTATTAGAGAACTGCTCGCCATCTTGAGTATCGCTTCAGTCCAACGTATTACGATTAAGATTTATCTCATGGAAACCAGAAGAAAAAGGTGTGGTAGAAGAGGTTTCAGGATTTGCGAGAATATAAGATAGCTCATCCTTAACAAGAGCATACATTTCATCACGCGTATTATCACCGAAGAAGTGTAGTTGTTTATATTCGGGCCATAACGCAGCTAATTTATAAGCGCGATGTAGTTGAAATTGAATGTCAAAAACATTATCCAATCAATGTCGAATAACCACTTGGACTTCGATCCATGTTTGTTCATTGTATAGTTTGGTTAGCTTCTCTTTTGCATGTGTAAGACCACTAAATGAATTGTAGGCTTTCTATGCCCCTCAGCCAGTAACGTTGCTGTTTTAAATGGCTGTAAAAATATAATCAATCTATCTAACAGACATTTTCCAATTCCATAAAGACGATATTGTTCCTTTGTCATCTCTAATATTTCTCCAATACTCTGAACATTTTTTCGTATCGAAAGCAACATATCAAATTTTGTGTTCCTAACTGAAGTGCACTTTTGCCTAATTGACAGTTTTTCAAGGACATTATCACGATTCACGATACCTACCTACTCGTTACCATGCGCGATGCCACGATGCAGTTCTAACGATTATTACTCATAATCGTTCCGGAAAAGGAATCGGCGATGCATTCAGAATCGATGCCGTACTCGTGCAGTGCTCTAATAGGTGGACCCCTGACCAAACCGACATCTTTGTAGAAGCTGTTCAGTTCTTGCTGATTGAACTCAGAATTTCCCACTTAAAGCGACGAAGTGCTTTTCTAACCACTGTAGCAAAGGCCCATGTTTTTGCACCATAGAGCAAGGCTAGAATGAGAAACATGCCTTGGTTTTTTGGGAGAGGGTTTCACTACCCCTAAAAAGCAACAATTGGCCATACATATTTTTTTTGCGTTTGATTTCTGCACTGTTGTCATTGATGCATGTCACCAAAGAGCCGATGAAGACGAAGTCCTTAAGGACATTTAGTTACGATACGTATATTTGCCATTTACATAATGTATGCTCTAACCGAGCCACTAATGATGAAAGGCAGTGCCATTGAAAGTGATCTGACAGACGCCTTCAGGGTCGAAAAACATCTTGACGTATGTATGTATGATTTATGATCGCAGTGGAATATACCGTCCAGAAATGGCTGGTCAATAATAGAGGTTCGATAATTTTTTAAAAATGGCGACGAATTGATAGTTCCCCATCTTTGACAACGCCGTTATATACGACTGAATGTGGATTACAATGTGTTCAGTTTCTTTAATTCTTTCTAGCTACATACATATATATGTACATGTGTGGCAACTGTGTTGCTCAGTGCAATGAACAGTTTTAAAGGGACGAACATGAGTCAAGCTTAACCGATGACCAGGACTGACGACCTATTTCTTACTTTTACTATTATTGTAGATGAATGCAACCCCTTCCTTGTTGTTTTCTTGACAACCATCAATCCTAACAAGCATGCACAATGGCCATTCCCTGTGAACCCGAAAATTGCATAATTTCTCTTTTACATCATTTCTTATGCTATTCACACATCTCCATTCGCATGGAATTGGAATGGAAATTCCATATCAGATAAACGCCCAAAGAATCAAGTGACACCGATTGAATAATTTCTTGATCGCTTGGTCCTCCAACTGATGACCGTCTAACGACGTCCACGTATGGCTCCGCCGCCAAAATAAGACAAAAAAATGGAGTAAGTACCTAGTCTTCCATTTGTTTTTGTCTACAATACTTATATGTGTATGTATGTGTGTACTTACATTTGTATCTCAACTGACTTGAATTTGTTTGGATGGCTGTAAATGTTCCTAATTCTTATAGGCGACAAGTATATCAAACGACAGAACACCTTACTTGTAGACGTCTCATTCGACGAGGAGACGTATCATTCCAGAAACGTCCAATCGTCCACCGTACGACTATTGTACGGGATATATTCATGACAACTTTCGCATTTTCAATGAGTTCGAAAGTATTTCTATCGCAGGAGTACTCATTTGTCGTTTTACTTTTCTTTCGTTGTAATCCGTTGATGGTAAATTGAATTTAGGTCCGACAGGGGAGAAAGGGAGAAATTGTTTGAAATTGAAATTACCGAATTCTCAAGAATTGTTCGTTTGATCCGAGATGTCGCGAGCATATTTTGTTCATATACATATGTATGTACATACAAACATACGTATGTACATACATATGTATGTACCTACAGTTGCTCTAAAAATTGAGCCTACACCACGAAAAAAAAAAACATATTTTACTTCTTTTGATATCCAAATATTAATTTTTTATATTTTTTATGTTTTTAATTGATATTATACATATTGTTCTGATAGTTATGAACAAAAAAACAAAACAAAATTATCATTACATAAATTTTAAAACAAAAAACCAAAAATAATACTTAATTTTATGGCCGCCCTTAGCATCTATCACAGCTTTCAAGCGACGGGGCATGGATTCAACCAAGTTTTTGGTGAATGTTGGAGGAATACTTTCCCAAACATTCTTGATCTTCGCTTTTAGGTCAATTTTGTTGCTGGGATGACTGTTTTTTACCCTCGTTTTAATCTCATCCCACAAATGTTCTATGGGACTAAGATCCGGGTTTTAAGCTGGTTTTTGACGTTGTACAGCAACCATTCGCGTACCACCGATGAAGTGTGCTTCGGATCGTTATCCTGTTCAAAGTGGAACTCCGAAGGTAGAGCTAATTTTTCCACCGTTTGACGCACATTACCTTTTGAGAATATCAAGGTATTTGAATTTGTCCATAGTCGTATCGATAAATTCAAAATTGCCGATACCACTAGCAGCCATTGAGCCCCACAACATAACACTACCACCGCTGTGTTTTATGGTTTGAGACACGTTTTGTTTCTGAAGCTCCGTGTTTGGTTTTCTCCAGACTATTTGTCTGCCATCGGAGCCAACCAAGCTAATTTTTGTTTCGTCGGTAAACAAAACACTTTCCCAGAAGCTTATAGGCATGTTGATATGTATACCGTTCTGCGAACTCCAAGCGTTTTCTTTGGTTTACCACAGAAATATATGGTTTTCTGCGAGCAACTCTACCAACAAAATTGTTTCTTCGTAGCACGCGACGAACGGTTTCTGTACAAATGGGCTTCTTAATCATGCTGGCCACTGCTGACGCCAATTTTGGTACACTGGTTTTAGGATTTTAGTCTTTGATCTTACGCAAAATAAACCGCTCATCACGTTCGGTTAGAATTTTTTTTCTGCCTCTACCAATGCTGTTTTTAAGAGTACCTTCTTCACGAAATTTACCAATAATTGTTTGCACCCATTTTGCACAAGATAAGGAAAGAATGCCACAACGATCTGCAACTGCCTCAAACAAACTTGTAAATGTCTTCGGGATCTCTTGAAGCAGCAATTAAAACGTTAGATAACGGCAAATGCTGGACTATTTTATTGTAAACTGGCCAGCGTTGAAAGAGCCACCGTCTGCTGCCTTCTCGAACTCCATGATATAGCAGCACCCTGGAACATAAATACATAGCCTGTACATGACCTCCTATCTTCAGTCTTTGAACCCCAATCAGCATCACAAAACCCGGTTACATTTCCGTCATGATTTTAAGCAAAAACAAGTTTATAATCCTTAGTTCCTTTTAGGTACCTCTTCAAACATTCTGAATTTCCGAAGAATACGTTCTATGTAGGCTGATTGATCTAAACACAACTCACCGATTTTCTTGTCATGGGTTATTCTGAAACCGATACACTGGTTGGCCTTACCAATTTCCTTCATTTTAAATTTTGCGCATAAACTCTGCTTTACCTAACGGACCATTTCTTTGTTATTGTAGAATAGAAGGAGATCATCCACGTAGATGGCGATAAAGATCATATCATTTTCTCTGATTTTATAAAACACACTTGCATCATGGCTTTTCAATCCAATGTCCTTTAGAGCTTTACAAAAAGTTTTATTCCATTGTCTTGACGCCTGCTTGAGTCCATATATGGCTTTATTTAATTTACAAACCTTGTTTCCCTTTTCATAAAGTGGTGGTTGACACATACATATATATATCCACATCGAGGTCCTCTTGCAAGAAAGCGCATACCGCATCCATCCTCTATTTGTAGGTCATATTTAACAGCCAAGCCAAATAAATACCGCATCGAACTCTTTCTTACCACCGGTGCAAATGCCTCATCGTACTCCATTCCCTTTCTTTGTTCATAACCCTTTATAACAAGTCGAGCTTTATACCTCACGGCATTACCTGCACCATCTATTTTCGTCTTGAAAACCCAGCGACATCCAATAGCCTTTGTATTCTCTGGTAAGTTCGTCAATGTCCATGTGTTGTTTTCAATCAGCGATTTGTATTCTGTGTCCATAGCTTCCTTCCAAGAGTTAGCTTCTTCACTTCATAGGGCTTCATCAACATTGTCTGGATCCTCTTTCAAGGTATTCTGACGCAGGTATTAAACAGCATTTGTTTTAGTTGACGAGGTTTTTGGCCTCAGTTTTACAGGGCTTTGTCTTGAATTTTTAAAATTTCTAGCTGGAACATAATCATCGTCATCGTCATCATCATGATCATGACAACTAGAGACGTTACTTTCATCTGTCTCATAATATATCTCTTCAGATGGCTGTAACGAATCAGAAATGTTATTGGAATTGTTTGGGGTTAATTCAGATAATGGCATGGTAGCAAAATCTCTTTTTATCTTGTCCTCTAAAAATACTACGTCACGGCTCTTAATTACTTGATTTTTGTCTTTATCATACAACCGAAATCCCTTACTGTCTGAGGAATATCCAATAAAGATCAGCTTTTGCGATTTAGTATCCCATTTTCTCCTCTTCTTCTTAGGGATGGGCACCATCACCTCGCATCCAAATATTTTTACATGGCTTAAGTTTGGCTTCTTTCCTGACCAAAATTGTCAGGGATTTGTGGTTTGGTGTTGTATTCCTTCGGAGAATTTTTATTTTCGTTTGAAACTGCTTTTCAACAAGGCTTTTAAATTCTTTGAAGATGTCGAGAACATTGGCTTTACTATTCAAAAAAATAAACAAATACCTTCCTTGAGTAGTCATCTGTAAAGGTTAAGAAATACTTCGCCCCTCCGAACGATTTGGTTTCCATCGGTCCGCATAAGTCTGATTGGATAACCTCCAACAACTGAGATGCTCTCGTACCAGTGTACTTAAATGGTTGCCTTGTTTGTTTACGTTCCAGACAAATAGTGCAAACCACATCCTCTCTTTTTGGTGAAAGGTTAGCCCCTTCTACGCTTTCATTCAATCTCTGCAAATCAGAAAAATTAAGATGCCCCATTCTCCGATGCCATAAATAATAGTCATTATTTTTGTCAACTGATAAGAGAGCGCAATCGTTGTTTTTTGTTGTGTTCAGTAAGTACACATTATTACGTAGTGCTGCCGTCAAAATTTCTTTTTTGTTTCGATAAACTGTGCAGCCGTGTGCCCCAAATTTTATTTCACAACCTTTTCTGGCCATTTGACTAACCGAAATTAAATTCGTTGTTAATTCGGGAATATAAAGTACGTTTCTGACTTGAATCCTGTGCGTGGAGCCATCTTGTGTTTTGATCTCTATATCAACCTTTCCGCAGCCTTTGACTTCCAACATCTTGCTATCTGCTACCTTGATGCTACGGACTGGTGGACTTCCCATATCGTACAACCAATTTTGATGCTTCGTCATATGCATGGATGCTCCCGCGTCTACGTACCAGATGTTGTGATCAAGACCTGGGGCTGCTGAAAAAGCCGCAATATACGTGTTGGTGGAATCATTCTTCTTTTCGCTGTAACAGTCTTTGCTAATATGCCCATATTTGTTACATTTAATGCACCGTGGGCCTTTGTTATGAGCTCTGTAATTTTGATTTTTATAAAATTTCTGGTTAGTATGGTTATATGAGTTTTTTATTATGCTTAATGTAAAATGCTGACGAATCTGATACTTTGACCTCCTGAAGTATTTTCGTTATAACAGCATCCGCAGTAATCGTCACACCAGAACTTTCCATCGCCATCATCATAGGTTTGTATGAATCGGGTAGACCGGCAAGCAGCAAGGTTCCAAGCCACTCGTCGCCTACTATAAAGTTTATATTTCGAAATTTGTCTGCTGTGGACATAATTTTTGTGACATATTCCTCCACATTACTGCAACTATCTAAACTCGTGGTTATCAAATCACGCAATAAGCCCACCTTTCTCGTAAGCCCGGAGTCATCAAACGCCTGTTGAAGTTATGTCTTGGATGTGGACATAGATTGTAGGATCTACCAGCAGTATGAGCTTTGACTTGGCTTTCACATCTTTATTCAGGTCAACAGTTTTACCGCTCTCATACTCGATCGTTTCCCATAGTCCCTCATGTTCGAGGTATGTCCTTATGGCAAATTTCCAGGTGGAATAGTTTTCTCTTCCGAGGAGTTTGTCGATGCTTGCAATATGGCTTCCTAACATCTTAAAGCTTATGAAGAACAAGGTAACTGA
This sequence comes from Eumerus sabulonum, assembly GCA_951905685.1. NCBI lineage: Eukaryota > Metazoa > Arthropoda > Insecta > Diptera > Syrphidae > Eumerus > Eumerus sabulonum. Next base: position 159,216,864 of record OX645060.1, on the reverse strand, counting down.
GATCGAAAAATGTGTTCTCGGCAAACAAAGCAAGAAAACATTTTTGAAAACGATTTGCGAGTATGCTCCTGGAATGTCAGAACCCTGTACACTCCTGGAGCTAGACTAGGAAGAATCCTCACGCAGTACAAGGCGGATATTACTGCGGTCCAGGAAATTCGCTGGATAGGAAACGGTATGATGAGGAAGAAAAATTGCGACACTTATTACAGCTGTCACAAAGGATTGCACTTACTGATGCGGATTTGTCGTGGGAAAGCGGTTAAGGTCGAAGGTCATCGACTTTAAACCTATAAATGATCGCCTGACTATGATCCGCATCAGAGGCAGATTTTATAACATCAGTCTTATATGTGCACACGCCCCTACCGACGAGGTTGAAGACCCTATCAAGGAGAACTTCTATGACCTCCTGGACAACGCCTACGGAGCTTGTCCGGAGTACGATGTTAACATCGTGCTCGGGGACTTCAACGCCAAAATCGGTAAGGAGAACACCCTTGGCGGAGTGATCGGAAAGCACAGCCTCCACTATACAACAACAGATAACGGCTTACGACTCACGGACTTTGCGACAGCTCGTAATGCGGTGATAAGTAGCACAAGATTCCCTCGTAAGCGAATCCACACAGCAACCTGGCGATCTCCGGACGGTCAAACCGCCAACCAAATCGACCATGTGCTCATTGACGCAAGGCACTCGTCAAACATCCTGGATGTGCGAACACTCAGAGGGGCAAATGTCGACTTTGAACACTTCCTCGTAGCAGCAAGATTCAGAGCTCGACTGTCCAATGTCAGAAAGTTGCACCAGCCTACCAGGAGGCGGTTTGGCATTGCGCATCTGAGCACACCGGAGATTACCAGAGTCTACAGGGAGCAGCTGAGCGAAAGATTATACGGTATGCCTACGTCAAACACAAATGCTAATAATATTTGGCTGCATTGCCGCTCAGCCATACCGTGGTATGATGGCGAGTGTGAACAGAAAAAGGCAGCAACCGACGAGGCGTATCAAAAGGCGCTGCAGAGGAAAACCAGGGCAGCGCAGGAAGAGTACCAAGCCAGAAGAAGGGAGGAGAAAAAACTACTGCGACAAAAAAAAAAAAAAAGAATCTTCGCAGCCTCCCAGCTCAAGGATAACGAGGAATAACAAGAATAACAAAGCCGCAGGCTCAGATGGTTTGCTATCAGAGCTCTCCAAGGCTGGCGGCGACGTTCTGGTAGGGAGCATGCACCAGATCATCTGCAAAATTTGGGAAGATGAAAGCATGCCCGACGACTGGAATACCAGCTCTATTTGCCCCATCCACAAAAAAGGCGATCGTACCTCTTACAAGAACTATAGAGGTATATCCCTGCTCAATGTCGCATACAAGATACTGTCTAGCGTATTGTGTGAACGTCTAAAGCCATTTTGCACCACACTAATCGACAGCTACCAGTGCGGCTTCCGGTCCGGCAAATCGACTATAGACAAAATGTTCACACTTCGACATATCCTGGAAAAGACCAACGAGTTTCGATTCGATACACACCATCTTTTCATCGATTTCAAAGCCGCATACGACAGCATTCATTGTGAAGGACTGTTTGGTGCGATAGCCGAATTCGGGATCCCGGAAAAACTGATCCAGTTGTGTCGCGCCACGCTAAAAAATACGCGATGCACCGTGCAACTCGGTTCTAGGACTTCGGAACCGTTTGAAACATGCACCGGCTTTCGGCAAGGAGATGCGCTGTCATGTGACTTCTTCAACCTGGTGCTGGTGCAGATAGTGCGACGGGCAGGCGTCAACAGGGAAGGCACTATCTTCTACAAGTCCGTCCAGCTGCTAGGATACGCGGATGATATCGACATCATCTCGTGTTCTCGCCATGGCATTGTGGACGCATTCACGGCGATTGAAGAACAGGCGAAACGAGTTGGTCTTAAGGTCAATGAGGATAAAACGAAGTACATACTGTCAAGCAAGAACCAATCCGTCACTCACCACCTGGGACAAAATATAACAATTGACAGCTACAATTTCGAGGTAGTTAAGGAGTTTGTCTACCTCGGGACAAATTCGCGAGGTCATTCCACACATAACACCACAGTGAAGATTCGGCGTAGAATCGCCCTTGGCAAACAACTGGGGTCAAAACTCCTCACTCAAAAGACCAAAGTCATGCTTTACAAAACGCTCATACTGCCAGTCTTGCTGTACGGAGCCGAAAGCTGGACGATTAGCAGGACAGCGGAGTTGATTTTGGGTTCTTTCGAAAGAAAAATTCTGCTCCGGATATTTGGTCCTGTCTGTGAGGAAGGTGAATGGAGAAGAAGACACAACCGCGAACTCTACGAGCTGTGTAAAGATGTGGATGTATTCTGGAAGGCAAAGATTCGTCGACTACACTGGCTCGGCCACATCGAGCGCATGGACATCAACGCTCCAGCTAAGAGGGTCTTCGACTCCGAGCCTCCTGGTTCGAGAAGAAGAGGAAGACCAAACCTCCGGTATAAAGACCAAGTAATCGCGGGTGTAAGACATCTTGGTCTTGATAACTAGAAGCAGCGTGCCCGGGACCATCAAGGATAGAAGGCAGCTATAGCTCAGGCTCAGATCCTCCATTGATCGCTGGTCTGATAAGTAAGTAAGTTGGCAAACAAATGCCTTGCACTTGGTTCAATTCTAAAATAAACAGATATTTATAGTCTTAATCCGCGTTTACTTGTCTGAAAGAATGAAAAATGAATATTTCATCGTTCAAATTTACAGATGCTGTCTCGTAAAATATGGAAAGTGCGCGAAGATGACGGAAATAGACATTTTGGCAAGGAGTGTGCTGGACTTCACTGGTACATATATCGTTCATATGTATTATCTGTATGCAAATAGGGCATTTGGATAAATATTGCAACTTGTTGTGTTCTTAATATTGAAAACACTCTTCAAAAATGTAAGATTGGAACCAAAAACCAAATTTAAAATTTAAAACGTGGATCTACATTCAAGCTCAACACTGTATAGGTCATATTTATACATAGTGTTGTCTACATTTGCATATATTCTCTCAGACAAAACAAAAATCCTGTTAACCCTACGCAAGTCTGTCCTTTAACTAAAATTTGTTCACCAGTATTTTATTCCTTGATATGGACGCATAATCCCCTCCGTTTTTTCGCTTTAGTTAAAATATCTTTGCAAACTTTTGATAACTCTTAACTTTGCAATTATGAATTACCACTTATCCCAGTCATTGCAAAAGATAATCTATACCAGGAATATACCATTGCGGAAAACTCTTATTCGAACATATTTGTGTGTTATCAAAACATAAAAGAAATCACACTTTACCTGACTCACACAAATTTTATCACTCTTATCATAAACTACTTTTATAGTACTCGTACACCTGCTATGACAGACTGTTATTTAACACCTTTGACAAAACGTGTCATACACGAATAAGTCAATCATTTCATTACATCTAACGGTCTTTGAATATTAGTCATACCACTTTATGAGCGTTCGGAATGTTGACTATTTGACTAACGTACGAAAGGATCCTGCGCAGAGTAGTAGCAGAAACAACTAATTTAATGAATACTTTGGTCTTAAATATCTATTTGCAAATAAACTAAGTAAATTGTTCCGCATACCACCAGGTGCGCGTAAATTCGACACACTGTTATTGGTATTGCATTCATTGGAAAGGTCTCACGTGAACCTTATCACAATCATGTTGTAGCGATAATAGTATACGTTGTAACTGATAATAAGTATAGGCGTAAACGGTATCAAAACGTCACTAATGATGAAGCGAACCTAATCTATCGTTGCGCTTGAATATTGAACCCGGCAGGTGGTATTTGGAATACATATTTGCTTTATATTTTTTTGTATTTATTAGTCGGCCCTTAAGGCTTGGTGACAGTGTGTAACCATTATTCTACCAGAACGCTCTCTATAAAATAGGTGTAAGTAGCTGCTCGTATAAAAAAATAAACCATAAATTAATTTAGCATTAGTATAGTGAGGTGTTTCAACTTACCAAAAGTGTTGCCTTAATCTCATTTGGACCCGATTTTTTTAATTTCGGAAATATCCTAAAATATTACTTCGCATGTACTTGTTATTGGATATTAAATAACACGTAATATCTCAGTCTCGAAAGTGATAAAAATATGTACACACATGTTTCAAGTACAAAGCCTAAAGATAGATGTCGAATTTATTATCATTCGAAACGCCTTTTATTTACTGTCGTGTTGATACAAAATCCTAAGGCTTTAGTTTTGACAAATGCAGCTTCATGATCAATAATCTAGGTGAACAGAAGTTTCGGTGTCAAAAAATTAGTTTGTTTTTATGGCCAAATATGTATATTTAGATGACGACAAATCCATAAAGCTCAAGAACATATGATTTGCAATACTAATTGTGAGCCATGGTTCCAAAAGTGACAGTTTAGCTTCATTTTGTTTTTTTTTTTTTTTTTCGAAAGTAATAATCATCTGTCATGATATTGTCGGTAGAGTGTTGTGGGGCGTATACGCTCTTCTTCTGGCATTTTTTTTCTTTTGTTCTTCAGTATTCTTAAGACCAAAATAATCAGCTAACTAAACGAATTTTTAAATAATTAATTTAAATCTGGTGTATCAGAACCGGCGAAAAAATTGAATGGGTTGTATGCAAAGCTTGCTATCATTTACATTGTGTGAACTTGAAACAAAGTGATTGTGTGTATATGAAAAAAAAATAGCATTTCATATTGTGTGTTTCTTGTAATAAAGACAGACGATAATCGTTGCGCTGCCTCCTCTTCTAAAGAGTAACAAATGCTTGACAGGGTCTTATCACCTGTTGAAACGGCGCCTCTGTCTTCTAACAATTCACCACCTCATTCCCCTGCAGTGTCAACTATTTACTTGCAATTACTTTGCGAGTTCTCTATAGTGAAATCACCGCGTAAAAGGCAGTAAACTCCAGGGCGTTGTCGCAAATCAGCCAAATTATTGTCTACTAAGGTAAACAGCCTGCAAAATTCAGTAAATTTCCTTCGGCAAAAATCCTTGCGAAAGTGTGCTGACGTCACCGGAATCCCGAATGTTAGCAACAACAATGCCTTGTCGAGCTAATGTCTGAAGGGTTAGGTGTAAACATAAATCCAGATGACATCAAGTCATGCTATGTCAAAACCATGACAACTAAGCCACAGTCCAACTCAGCATATCCATCAACCAAATCCTTAAACATGCTACGCTTACTTACTTTACTTATTTAGGTGGCGCTATAACAGATCTGTAAAGGTCGCAGTGCCAAATGCTAGTTTATAGCACTCGCCCCATATACATAGGTGGCGCTACAGTCCGGTGTGAACCTGGGCCTCAACCAACAAACTTCTCCAGCTGGCACGGTATTTTGCCAGCTGTTTCCAGTGACACCCTCCCAGTTGGTTAAGGTCCCCTTCCACCTGTGTGCGCTACTTTAGATTCGGCCGTCCTCTGCTGCGTCGTCCCTCGAGGATGGACTGTGTTACCCATTCGCTTTACATGGCCTAGCTATCTTAAACGTGGAACCCGTAGACGTCGTACCAGGCCGATGTCACTGAATTTGTTTTTCGAAACCACCAAGGGCCTCTTCATCCGCTTTCGTAAAAGTCCAGGCTCTGCGCCATAGAGGGAACCGGGATGAATAAGCTTTTGTACAGCGCAACTTTGGTCTTTCTAGAGAGGGCTTTACTTCTCAATAGCCTCTTGAGCCCAAAGAAGCATCGGTTGGCAACAGTAATTCTGCGTTTAATCTCAGCGCTGGTTTTGTTCTCGCTGGTCACTAGTGAACCAAGGTAGACGAAGTCCTTGACCACCTCGAATTTGTAGCTGCCGATTGGGACGTTCTGGCCGAGACGTCGGTGTTGCGTGTCTTTTTTTGTTGACAGCAAATATTTCGTTTTACCCTCGTTAACCGAGAGACCCATTTTAGCCGCTTCTGCTTCAATGCTTTCGAACGCATCATTGACGTCCTGCTGTGTTCGTCCAATTACGTCAATGTCATCCGCGTACGCAAGCAGTTGTGTAGACTTGAAATAGATCATACCTCTTGTGTTGGACAGTGAGTCTCGTATAATCTTTTCAAGCACGATGAGTCTTCTCCAAGATCTGCCGCAGTGTGAGTATTTGGTCTGTTGTGGATTTACCTGGCCTGAAACCACACTGATATGAACCTATCAGACAGAGAAGATCTTGTATGCGATATTAAGGATACTTATTCCCCTGTAGTTGTCGCAGTTATAGGGGTCGCCTTTTTTGTGGACTGGGCAAACGATGCTGAGATTTCGTTCATCGGGCATGCTTTCCTCCGACCATATTTTGCAGATGAGCTGGTGCATGCGCCCTACCAGATCATTTCCAGCCGATTTAAATAGCCTGTCTGCGCCCGCGGCTTTATTATTCCTCAGCTTTGAAATTACTAGCCTGATTTCATCTAGGTCGGGCGTGATTCTCTTGCATCTTCGTCCGAATGGATCATTCTGCCTGACGGCAGTATTAGATCTTTCATCGCCGTTATACAGTTTACAGAAGTGTTCCGTCCATATTCTCAGCATCGACTGCGACCATACTACTAGTTGTCCGTCTTCATCCCTACAGCATTGGCAAGTTCGTTTTACTTTTTCGTAAAACTTGCGAGCATTATTCCTACTGCCTTTTTTTCTTCCTTAAAAGCGTATGTTCCTCTTTCCGTTTCTGCTCGTAATGTCCACGAGTGGCTCTCGTCCGTCTATGTAGCATGGCCTTGTAGGCGTTTTGCTTTGCTACATGGGCTTTCCCGCATTGCTCATCAAACCAGGTGTTTCTAGCTGACGAAAGCTTGAAACCCAACACATCAGAGGCAGCGTTTCTGATGGCACGCTGACGATGCTTCCACTGTTGTTCTGTGAGTTGTTCCGGTGTCATTGGAGTTTGCGAGAGGTTGAGGGAATCTCAATCGGCAAAGGTTTCTGATGTCAAACTTTCGTTGTCCAGATCGACTTCGTGGCATTCTTGATATCTTCATTCATACCTTGGCTACAACAAGGTAGTGATCATGCTACGCATAAAATTTAAATCGTTGAATTTAAAGCAGTGTTATAAAAAAACAAAAAGGAAACAAAACTAACTGCTGGACTTTTTGGTCTTCAGCTTGGAAGTAAACCAATTTTTGTTAACCAAAGTCTCACCACTTATAATAGAGCTAGATATAATAGAGCGAAACAATTTAAAATATGTGTAGAAACAATTTTCTTATTTGTAGATAAGCAAGGGAGCAATCTTCGTAAAACAAGGGAAGGTGATAAAATTGTAAAAATTAGTTCGCTCATTGATTTTGAGAATTTGAAGCATTCGCAAAAATGTTGACACCTTTGTAACTCACTTAGAGTCCTTCGTTAAGAAGTCAGATCTTATATTTCTCTCCGAAATAAGGATTTTTGATCACGGAAGAGATATACATATGTATATAGAGTTCCCGAATTCAAATTGTATGCTAAATATAATAATTTGTACGCGTCAGGGGGAGTAGCCGTCTTCATAAATGAAAGCTTGAGTTATGAAGTCTGACGCTATAATATGGAAACTGCTCATATGGTCAGAGTACTAAGCAATATAGAGTCACAGAAATTTATTTTTATGTGCTTTTATCGGCTTCATGTAAACAGTAAGGCTGTTGGGTACCCTCCTGAGTAGTGAGTAGGTGAAGAATATTTTTGTTCTAGGTGAATTTACATACACATACATTTTCAGTGGCCCGCATGTTCCATTAAAAAAGTCGCGGGGGTAATGCGCGCATGCGGGATCTCCAGGCCACTCGATCCTCCGTCATCGACTCTAACTCATCAGGAGCTATGCCCAAGCGCACCCAGTCGAGTTTTTGGACTTGGTCCAACCACATCGTCCTGGGTCTGCCAAGCGGCCGCCTGCCTGATGGTATTGCATCCAAGGCACGCTTCGGAATTCGTGATGATGGCGACATTCGTCTCACGTGACCAAACCATCGAAGCATAGCCCTTTCCGTTCGGAGAAGCAGCTGCTCAACATTGAGCTCCCGCGCACTGCCGTGTTTCTCACCCTATGCCGGCGAGTAACTCCCACAACAGCACGAAGAAATCTCATTTCGGCAGCTTGTATTCGCGATCTTATTCTTTCGGTCAATACGCAAATTTCATGACCATAGGTGAGAGTTGGAACAAATACTGCGTTAAAAACCGCTAACTTGGCTTTGACACCAAGCTCGGTCTTCCTGATTACAGATCTTCCAAGCTGTTTCAAAATTGACCCAGCTTGGCCAATCCTGCAGGAAATTTCAGTATTACTCCTCCCATCACTCGTGAAGAATATCCCGAGACACTTAAACTTCTCCACCTGCTTCAATGGGATTCCACTAACATGTAGAGTGCATATGACAGGTGTTCTGGAAATAACCATAACCTCAGATTTGTCCACGTTAACCCTCATTCCAGCAGCAGCACATACGGCCACAAACCTATCTAGCGCGCGCTGAAGTTCCCACTGCGAGGATGTGAGGACAACTAAGTCATCTGCAAAAAGAAGATGGCTTATCCTCAACTCTCCCAATGTAAAACACTCCTTGTCTCGACTGCGCTGCAACATCCAGTCCTTGTATATAATAAAAAGGAGAGGTGACAAGACGCTCCCTTGGCGAAGTCCAACGCCCACGGTGAAAGATGTTGGTTTACTACCGTTAACCCGAATGCAGCTGCTACAGTTTTTGTATAGAGACTGAATGGCCCTCAACAGAGGACCATCAATCCTATACTCCGGCAGAGCCCACCAGTGTTTACCTCGAGGAACTCGGTCATACGCCTTTTCCAAATTTACAAAGCAGCTGTAGATTGGCTTGGCGTACTCCCAAGCCTTCTCGAGTACCATTCTTAGAGTGAAAAGCTGGTCGGTTGTACTTCTGCCGTGACGAAACCCACACTGTTCATCCCCTATCCTGGATTCGACCATAGCTCTAGAACGCGCCTCCAACACCTTAGCGTAGACTTTACCGGGGACACTTAAAAGAGATATGCCCCTATAGTTGGAGCACTCTTTTTATCCCCCTTTTTTGAAAAGAGGAACAATCACCCCAGTTTGTCAATCGCTAGGTGTCTCATCGCATTCCCAGGCCACCTTAATGACACGAGAGAGCCATAATACTCCCTTTTTACCCATTGCCTTAAGCATTTCTGGCCAAATTTCATCCACACCGGCGGATTTGCCAACTTTTAGCGATTCAATCGCTAAAATGACTTCCTCCACCATTGGACTATTCTCCGCCACACGCAAGACTATAGGTCTGTCCCCCTCAGTGCCCTGTTCGGGATTGAGCAGCTCCGAAAAGTGCTCGCTCCATCTGCGTAAGATGTCCATCTCATTGGAAAGCAACACACCATCCTTGGATTTAACTCCTTCGATGATGTTGAATTTCCTTCCTCTGAGCCGGCGAATGGTTTTCCAGAACACCTTTTTCGCATATCTATGGTCACTTTTCAACTGCTCGCCGAACTCCTTCAGGACTGCTCTTCTGCTGTTCGCAAAGCAAATTTGCAAGTTCTTCGCGCCACAGTGTATCATCGGTCACGAGAAGCAGAGTCCCCCAAGAGAATCCAACCCGCTTCTCTCCACAAACATCACGTGCAGAGGCAACGACAGCTGTTGAAAATAGTCGCCATTCTTCCTCTACATGCGATGGAACAGTTGGAATTAGCTCAAACCTTTCGGATATGTGTCGTGCGAAGTGTTGCCGCACCTCACTGCTCTGTAGTTTCTCCCACCGTATGCGTGTAACCACTCTTGTTCCGCCTTGGCAGACGGGGTTCTCTATCAGTAAGATACAGCTTACACAACACCAGGTGATGATCAGTTGGCAGTTCATCCCCTCTCAACACACGAACGTCACAAACCATCCGTTTCACACACGATGGTACCACAACGAAATCTATCAACGATTTCTGTTGAAGACTCCGACGATGCCACGTATATTTATGAATGTCTTTGTGCGGAAAGAAAGTGTTCATAATGGGCATGCCATTTGTACAGCAAAAATCCAACAACTTCTCTCCGTTCGCGTTTTGATGAGGATCACCGTTCCTCCCAATCACGCTCCCCCGTGTCGTTACATCCACACCCACGTGGGCGTTGAAGTCACCCATCAGGATACAGGAATCCATCGCAACCACCCTATCAAGGGCCGCATCAATTTCATCCAGCTTTCTCAACCAGCACGTGATACTTCCCTGTGAGCGATGAGACGTTCCACCTCCGTAATGTCTCACGAGGCCACTGCATGCCGGGTTGCTCGCGACTTCTTCGGGCTAAGCCCGACCGGCTGCCGAGCGGGACAGACCGGCCACCAGACGCTCGCATACTGCCACCATTTAGGCCTGGCTCCGAATGGGGCCCTGGCATACCAGGGTAGGCAATTTCCGAAGCTGCTCTTCTCTTCGTCATCATGGGGGGTTAGCCAGGTTTGGTCCGTACGAAAATTATTTCGCACACCCCAAACCTGTTGCCCGCCCCCGACCACGAGGAGGTCAGCTGCCGGGGGGCTAGGTGAATTAAGGTATTTTAAAAAATACTTCCAGATGTTTCTAATAACATCTTCATACTGTCGGCAAATGGGCTTGAAACCTGCTTTCTGGCACCTACTAGGCTTACTCACACTACAGGTACCTGTACTTATCATTTTTGGAAGACTACAAGATTTCTGATCACTGCAAGATCGGCTTAATCTTTCTTTGTGATGAGACAAACAATACAAATACTCTTATACCTTTTGAAAATGTGGAATCCATCAATTTTGAATTTCTCAATGCCTATTTATTGGAAGAAAGATGGACCGAAGTTTACGCGGAAACCGACCCTTCTGCTGCATTTGACAAATTCTCAATGATTTTAGAAGGTCATGTCTCCATTTGTCTTGGCTTAAGAAAAAGACGTTGTAAATTAAAGATACTTATCCGGTTTCAAGTCCTGAGAAGCTCTCCTCTGAACCCAATCTGGCGAGTTCATCAGAGATCCCATTTCCTGGGATACCAGAGTGACCTGGAGCCCATACAAGTCTTAGTGAATTTAGTCTACCGACTCTGTTCAAGAAGGACTTGAGCCAGGACTTGGAGCCAGTTAGGGGTTGGACACAGTTTTGAGTGCAGCTTGGCTGTCACTGCAGACGCATATGCTTTTTAGCCTCCACCTGTGCTTCACAACAGAGTGCATGGCCATTACGATTGCGTATAGTATCTCTGGTTGGAAGACAGCCGCATATTTTCCTAACAAGAAGTGCAGTCGGACGTTTTCGCGCTCAAAGAAGACCCCAGCAGCGGACCACCGCCCAGACCTAGAGCCATCCCTCAAAATGCGGAGACTATCCATTCCAGGTTCAGTATCCAGCCAGAGCCGCCTTGCGGGCAGCCCCTGTTTACGCCGAATTTGACACACTGGTCGAGGCCTGCAGTGCTTTGATCCACAAGACCAGTGCTTCATCTATGTACGCCATGACGTCTGGCAGCGTTGTACATGCTGTCGAAAGTTGCGTTATCAAAAGCTCCCTCAATGTCGATGAAAATGCCCAGCGCCTAATCTTTACTTTCGAGCGCGCAGTCAATTCTTCCAACTAGGTTTTGAAGCGCAGTCTCGCGGGATTTTCCGCGCTGATAGAGGGTGCAATCGAAGGGCAACTTTGCGCACGTGCATCTCTACCAATCTCTCCATGCTTCTCAACCGGAAGGATGTTAGATTAATTGGTCTAAAACTCTTAGCAAGTGAGTAACTCTCTTTTCCTGTTAATTAAAATACTACGTTCACCGTGCGCTCAGGAATCGGTATGTGGGCAAGTGCCAGACTTGCAGTGAACATTCTTTTCGAAGTAGGAAGCAGCTGCCCTACACCTTTTCGCAACATAACAGGATATACCCCGTCGGCGTCTGGCGCTGTAAAGCCATCGAAGGATGCAACAGCGAATTCAATGGCTTCAGTCATTACCACCCACCATGTAATATTAGCTACGCCGAGTTGTTTTCATCGTTTCTGGTGCAGTTTTTCTTGAAGGAGTGTGCAACGAGCCGATGGCGATCTGATTTCCCGCGAAATGAGCTGAAGCAGTAAACTAAGAGTTTCCGCTTTAGACTCAGTAAAGATACCATCCACTTTTCTGAGTGCATGCAGCTGCGTTGATTTCCTTCGTTTGAGGACTTTAACCAACTTGCTAGTCGCACTCAGGACTTGATCTCCTCGCAAAAAGTCTTAAAAAAATCATTTTTCGACTTACGAATAAGATTCTTATGTTCTTTCTGCTTCGACCGATACTTGTTCCAGTCATCTTCCGAATTCGATTAGAGCGATATATTCAGGAGACTTCTGGCTCCCCTGCGAAGACTTAGGAGCTCGGCATTCCAACAGGGAACCAATTTCCTGCACGGAGGTTTGCTGATAGGACGTGCGAGTTCAAACCAATTGGTATCCAGGTTATGAATGGCGTTCTCTCCAAACGTTTCGTTTTAAGTTTAGGTAGTGCGTGAGTGAATTTCTCAAGCTCCTCTCTAAACCGTATCCAGTCCTTCCTTCTCGAATTCTGTCTGGGTTGCAAGGAAGAGATACCACAACTTAGTCGGAATTCGGTATATTTATGGTCCGACAGCGAAGCATCAGGCAAGACTCTAAGTTAGTGATGTCTTTCACATATTTGTTGGATAGGTTCAGGTCTATCACCTCCTGTCGTTTTGCCACAACACACATTGGTTGAGAGCCAACATTGTTGACGGTAAGGTCAGACGAAAGAGTGAAATCTAAAAGATGGTCCCCTCTTGTATTGCATTTGCTGCTGCCCAAGTAGTGTTTTGAGCCATTCGCATCGCAACACAACATGAGATCAATGTTTCTTGCTTCACAATACTCTACGAGTTCAGAAACTGCCTCCGGTGGTGCAGGTAGTACCGAGTCGTAGGGAAAGTAGTCAGACGCAACGACGAAGTGCTCAATTACTCCGTGCGATTTGCAACTTACTCTGGGAGCCACCAGATCTTATCCACAAAAGTGTCCAAGTTTGGTTGCCGATAGTGAGTTCGATATGATGAGGGAGACCCTAGGCCGTTCGGATCGCTCATCATAAAGAAATCGTAGCATCACGTATACCACCACGACCACACAGACGTTTGTTCCACACCCACGGTTCTTGAATGGATACAACGTTTTGATTTGTACAAACGCATGCAATTCTATTACTTAAAAGGGCGGTAGAGCATTGCAACTCTAGATTTATCTGACTGAAAATTATCTTGACCTTTTCAGAGGGGATAGCCGCCTCTCTAAGGGGGCTGCTTTTCTCGACTCCTCACGGTCCTTAGGATTTCCTTCTCGGAGGAAAGGGTTTTGATGTGTGATGTGCCTACCTCCGAGGAGCGTTTTTGGCTTTCTTCGCCTTCTGGGCTATGCTTTGATTCTTTGACCCTTGTGAGTCGTCACATCTGCCTTTGGACTCCGATTTCCCACCGCCCCGCCGGAGAAGGAGCCATCACACACACTCTCCCTAGCAAGGCTATCCTTAGCAGCGATCTTCCGTTTGCGGGCGCTCTTTCATTTTTCGGTTTGAGCTCCTGCTTCCTTCGGACTTTGCTCTGGGACAGCCATATCGGTTTGAGAGTCGCTAGGACCCGTAACAATATTGCTTTCTCTGTTCAGAGTTTTCCTATCCACACCGCCACCTCTTTCGGCGGCAGTGCTGAAAATAACATTGGGTGGTTGGACCTTCCCATTATAAGGAACAGAATTGGAGTCGCATGCCGAAAGTGCTAGCATGCTTGTACCTTTCCTGACCGCCGACGGTGCCCTTCTGCGCTGCGCACCTCCGAGAGAGGAGGGATCCTCAGATAAGAGGATGGGATCGGTTTCGGAAGGAGAAACCTCCGTCGTCAGCTTCTTTGCTCAATTTTCGGGCATGCCTCTTTCCCCTTCTTTTTTGGCACTTAGCAGTGCATTCAGCAATATGTCCGAATTCTGGGGAGCGTTCAACCTTTGCAGTTTCACGTGCCACGCCATCGTCGGTGCTGCATCCGCTGGATGCACCGCTCATGCTCTGTCCGGCCAAGTGGTCAGACAGTGAACCGCAGGAGTCGGTGTCATTCTGGGCTTCCGGAGAGTTAAAAATGAATGGTAGGGCCTTCAGAATCCTTGCCCCGACCGCGGTCAAAAATATCGCGGGTGCGAAAGAGTTTCCATGACTTTCTTTGTTGTTTTCTCAGAGCTTGCTTGTCCGTGTCGTTTTTAGTGTTCTTTGCTTTGTTGACCACTCTACGACAGTCCTTGTGGTACCAATTCTTCTTGGTTTCCAGTGCCAGAATATCAACCAGCGTGTCTACATATATCCAGCGGGGATCGCTGGGTGTCGGGGGTCCTTCTTACTATAGAGTGCCTATAAAGGCTTTATAGCGTTCCCAGTCGATCCTCCTTGGGTTTTGAGGGGAGCCGGCTGGGGTTTGGACTGTGGTTATTAGGTTGTAGATCACATAACGGTGGTTAGTATGAATCCAATCAGCCACCTCTTTCATTTGTGTCGTTAATGCCCCAAATCGTGTAATGCGCATTTGCATCCGCACCGATTAGGAGCTCAGCTTATTGTCCTGACGCGTCCTCGCATGATCGTCTGACCTTGTCCTGTGAAATAGCCTTTTCCTGAGCCATGTACAGTGAGGCTATCCACAGTTTGGCTCTGGGTGATTTACCTTACTTTTGTGGTGTGATTAGATGATAGGCCGGAGCTCTTAGTCCGCGAACCGTGTGGTCATGTAACAATGGCTCTTGGATTAGGACTATATCTTCTTCCCCTCTAGCAAGCCTGAGAAGAAGATTTGCGGTTGCCGTTTTGGAGTGGTGAGGGTTAATTTGAATTGTCCTGTGGAATGGCATCGGAGCTGTTATTAATTTGGTTTGCCTATACCACGGTGGTGTCGGGGTTTTCCAGATCTGAATCTGAATCATCTTCGATTGGCGAGCTCGTTGAGTAGTCCAGTGAGGCATCGCTTCCAGAGTCGAGCAGTAACTCCTGATTTCTGCAAACCGGGGCTGTTTCTAGGGTCTTAGCTCCTTCCTTCGCAGGGCCCTTGCTCCCCGAAGGGGTTGTGGGTTCCTGTTCCGTCGAGCTTTCATTTATGGCCAAGGTGTTAGTTTGGCTTTCGGTGCCGGATGGTGGCATTTCCTCATCCTTTTTATAAACATGTATTTAGTTTGACTTTTTTGAAGCCAAACCTAATATGGTAGTCGTTTAGGGCCAGAGAATCCAGGGCTTCACAATTCAGGACAATGATCCAGCTTTATGACTTCCAATCTTCCGTTTGAAAATTGAGGTTGCAACATTGTATTGTTTCGACCATTTCGAGGGGGTCTTCAGGTACCAAAGGGAGCCAGAATCTCGCTCGCGGTCGTCTAGGGATTTGGTCTTTGGTTACGACCCATACCTCCCCTGCTTCCGCCACTTTTGCCTTTAACAGATCGAATGATCGTTGATCGGCACTGTTTAGGTGTTTCACCGTGCCTTGATACCATCCAGCATCATCGCAAATGGGTGGTGGTCCAGGGTTCTTCCTTGTTCCTTGCTATCTTTAGAAAGTTAGCCGAAAGTGCGTGTTCGACGTTCTTCGATTTGTCTCTCGCCAGTTTGCCGTCTGGGTCGCTAGCATCAATGATGGCGGCCGCCAGGCACTCCCTCGCAACCTCGCCGAAAGGCTTTGATAGCTTAGCCGGTAAGGAATATCCTCCCGTTTCGGTTCTTCGGGTGTCGATCTGGGCCTCTTGGCCTTTTCTTTCTCTTGGGTCAGGATTCCTGTGGCTCAAGCGACCGACTCTTCAGCCCTTAGTCTTATGGCCGCCTTACGGTCCCTGAAGGCCTTGGTTGATGGGTTGGTTTTTTTTTTTTTTTTTTTTGTTAGTTGACTTATCCTCAGATAAGTGAGTGGAAAGGTAATTTGGGACTCGAGCTTTTGGAGTTTTAACAGCCTGTGATGTTGAGGAGCATCCAGACCCTTTCTTGAGGTCCAGCCTCATTTTTGCTTCTGTTGTTGTTGTTATTATTTTTATTTTCAAGGTTCATTTGTTTGTCCCACGAATGGCGGAGAAGTAAAATTTCTACCTGCGCAGAGATTCCCAATACGTAGGTACGGTACACCGTTTGCGACTGAGTTAGTTTTGTTCTGGGCTCTTAGCCTGGTCAACACCGATTTCGACCGATATTAAATCAGGTTGGGGTGAAGTAGGGTAAGTTATACGTGTGCCTGGAGAGCTGATGTATGAGTAAGACACGTGGACACGTTAACATGGCACAACTGATGTCTTCAATGTCGTTTATTTATTCGAGCCCTTCTCGCTCCTTAATATGTGCAATTGCTATCTTTCAACAACTTTGGAAGGAGAAAAAGTGCATATGTTTTTTGTTTTTTTTTTTTTTTTTTGGTTGCGCCAAACGGATGTTGCCTGAATAATCGATGCCAGGAATACGCCTTCGTATTAAACCACACCCTGCAACCTACAACCACACTCCCCGCGGGACTGCCCTTAGGTATTACTTCGCGGGGCTGGTTTGCATTTTATTCCCTTCTTTTTCTAATTGGTGTTTCCTGTTCCAGGGGAGCTGCCGTTTGGTTTTGGTTGCTCTCCCTGTTTCTCTCCAGACGCCGGAGTTCCTTCATGATTCTCGCTGCGGTTTCTTTCACAGCATCCCATATTTCGCTCGATGTCAGCATATGCTTTATGATGTTCTCGGGAGTCGGTGTTTCTCCAATTTTATATTCGAGATATTTATTTTCTGCCTCGAAATGTGAGCATTGAAAAAATACGTGTTCTGCATCTTCTCTAGCCTCTCCACAGTTTGCACAGATAGGAGATTCATCAAGGCCAAACCTGTAAAGATAGGCTCGGAAGCAGCCATGTCCGGCTATGAACTGGGTGAGATAAAAATCTATTTCTCCGTGATGCCGGCTTATCCAACTTTGTATGTCCGGTATAAGTCGATGGGCCCATCTTCCCTTTGTTGACTGATTCTATCTCTCCTGCCATATTCCAATGCTACGCCGTCTTTCTTCCAGTTTAATAGCTCTGACTGAGGCAAGGGGTTCCTGAATTTTGGCGTCGTAGGACCCTTGCAACTCGACGGCCAAGATATCGGCTGGTAGCATTCCAGCAATTACACATACAGCATCATCCGATACCTTCCGAAAAGCGCTGCACACTCTTAGTGCGGATAGTCGATTGATGGAATTTACTCTTCTTGAATGGGACTTAGTTTTCATCACCTTTGCCCATATTGGTGCCGCATACATAATTATTAACTGCGCCACTCTGGAAAAAACTGGTCTTATTTGCTGCCTGGGTCATCCGATGTTTGTCATTATTCTGGCTAAACCAGGGCACACCTGAGCTGCTTTATCGCACTTTATTTAAAGGTGTTCCTTGTAGCTGAACCTAGCGTCAGCTCTAACCCGACTGTTGACATCCAGCATCTCACTTTTCTGATACATTCGTTCCCTATGTCCTCTATTTCTTGTAGGTGTTTCGCTGCTACTACGATTGCAATATCATCAGCGAAGCCTATGATTTTTGCCTCATTGGGAATTTCTAGCCTCAGAACTCCATTATACGGCTCCACAGAATAGGACCTAGCACCGATCCTTGTGGTACTCCGCCAGACATGTGGTACTGCACTACCCCGACGTCGGTATCGTAGAAAAGTTACCGTTTCTCGAAATAGCTTTTAATTATTTTGCTGAGGAATCCTGGCACCATCTAAGTGAGTGTACAATTTGTCCCCAGTTTGCATTTTTGACGTCCAGTGTTATTACGGCACCGTAATTCTTTGCGCCTCCTGCCCACCTCTTGCCCTGAATAGCTTCTTCCAGAACTGTGGTATAGCATCGATTATAGAACGGGCTTGTCTGAATCCGTACTGTTCGTCTGAAAGGCCCCCGGCTTCATTTGTTGCCACCTCGAGTCTGTTGGCTATCATTTTCTCCAGTATCTTACCCATTATATCTAATAGGCAAATCGGACGGTATGACGATGGCTCCTCTGGTCTTTTTTTTCCCTTTAGGCAGCAGTATCAAGCGTTGTTTCTTCCAGTGGTCTGGAAAGACCCCTTCGATTAGGCACTTATTGTACATTTCTAGGAATCGTCCGGGGTTTGTTCTAATGGCTAGTTTAAGGACCTTATTTTAAATGCCATCCAGCCAAGGTGAATTATTGTCCTCGAAATGTTTGCACACCTTTAGGAGTTCAGTTTCCGTGATAGTTGTGACTTCCTGTTCATCCTGGGGTGCTTCTATACGCTCTATTGTTCTTTGCGGTGAAAATAGTCTCGACACTATTTTTTTCATTAGGAGAGGGCGAGGGGGCCCTGGTGGCACCGTTGAGTTGCCATGACAGTCCTGTAAGCGGTACCCCAAGGATTTACGTCTGCTTGCTCGCAGAGCTCCCTAAATTTGTTATTTTTGCTTCTCCTAATGGCCAATTTCAGATCCCTACGTCTATCTCTGTATTGTGCATGTAGGTTCTGATGCGAGAGCAAACCCCTGGATCGCTGGGACAGTCTTCTCGCTCTATGACGCTTGCTGCGTAGCTCGGCTATCTCCTGGTTCCACCAGTATACTGGTGGCCGGCGATGTGATAACATTTTCCGGACCATGGATGCCCTCATTACTTGCTTAGTAATATCAGCGGCCATAGCATTTGCTGTCCCTGACCTTATTGTAGACTCTCTAAAGGTGAAGATAAAAGAGTCCCCGCCTTCTTTAGCGAGGCACCCTGGTTGGCTCTCCTAGGCTGTATTTCAAAAAGGATAGCCAGGTGGTCACTGTGGGTGTACTGATTGCTTATTCTCCAATTTGTACCTCTCGTGAGGGAACTCGATACAAATGTGATGTCAACTATGGAACCGATGCCGTTTCTGCTAAAGATGTGCTCGCATTCTGTATTGAGCAGTATTCCGTCTAGTGATGACATAGCCTCTAGTAGAGCTTCGCCTCTTCGATTGGTTTGCGTACTGCCCCAATCAGTGGCCCATGCGTTGAAATATCCAGCTATGATTTTTGGAGTACGGCCTCTGGCATCATCCACGAGCCTAACCAGCATACCCCGAAATTCCTCTAAAGTGCTGGATGGAGGTGCATAACAGCTGTAGACGTGTACACTGTTTATCTTTGCTCGAACAAAACCGGATTGTCCTTTCGCCATTTTTTCTTCAAAGGCGTGTTTTCCGCAGGCTCTTTTTGAGTTGTCAGCTATCCAAACTTTACTGTCGAGATTCTTGTACTGTTCGCATAGAATGGCACTGTCTATTTTGGACTCTCGGATGGCTTGTGTTAGGAAATCCTGTGCCGCTTCGCAGTGATTTAAATTTAATTGTAGCACTTTCATATTCGTTTTGTGGCTTTTTTAGCTTCCTGATATACAGGACATATTGCGCTTCCTGCCACAGGGATGATGTTATTTCTCCCCTTTTCTTCGCAAAGGACGCATTTTGCTTCATTTGTACAGTTCTTGTACACGTGGCCCTTCTGTCCACACAATCTTGCTCCTATCAAACAGATTTTGGCACGCTTTTGCTAGGTGTCCGAAGTTAAGACACCTAAAGCATCGTAGCGGTACAACTTTTTCTCGTAACCTGCATACCGTCCATCCGATTTTTATTTATAATTTTTTTGGCGGCGTCTATCGGGAGGCTAATGACTGCAGTTTGTGTTCCCGCATAGGCTTTCCTCATAGATTTAATGGAAGAGGGCTGTATACCTTGCACTTCCTCGAACTGCTCGGACAGGGCTTTGCAGATCTCTTCCTTAGTAGTGACTTCGTCTATGTCCTTGCACTCAATGAGTACCTCGTGATTTAAGGACCTCACTTCCGCCATTTCCTTTAGGACTTGTCCTACTTTGCTCTGGTGCTCGAAGGTTTTACCGTCTGCCAATTTCTTGAGTTCAAGCAGTAACTCACCTTTGGCCGTCTTCCTTATGCAAGTAACATCGGACTTCAGACCATTTAACTCAGGGTTGGTCTTCACTTTCCGAAATATATCGTAGTAGGATGTTTCTCCGGTTTTTTTTTTTACCAATGCGTCCGGCTTGGCGTACAGCTTGCCTCGACCTTTTTCCACCACTTTTTTCTCCTCGGCCTTGTTGTGGTCTTGATTTGCCTTTTTTTTACTTGCATCTTTGTTTCGCGGTTTCGGCGTTTTTACAGGAATTTTCTGGGTCTTTTTCGTTTTTCTCCCCAGGGCGCTTCTGGTCAATTTGTTGCACCTCCGCAGGTGATTTCTTCGTGACGGCCTCAGCGTACGACAGTGTCGAGGGTTCTTCTTTGCTTGGAGATCTTGTATTTTTTCGCTTCTCGGCTCCGGCAATTGTTTCCACGGTGAAGGAGAAGGGGCTGGTACTCCCATTTCCGATGACTGAATGATTTGGGTAGCTTTATACACTCTGTTCCTTACCATGATGTCCTTTTTCAAGCCTACAATAGAGTTATAGTGCCTGTGTATAGCACTTGTCAGCCTCCTAATTTCATGATGGACTTTAGTTTTTCCTTTGATGAATTCCATCAGTGCATTTATATTCTTTCCTAGCGATTGCATTGCTTCACGATTTTCTCTTTCTTCGCTGGTTTCTCTTCGCCTTCCATTCGATTTGATATCAGGCATCAGACTAGCCGTTGGAGCTTCTTCGAGGTGGAGGTCCCATTGCATTTGTGGGGATGTCTGTTGTTGAGTTATTGGTACAGACGACATCCCCGCATCCTTGCTTTCTTTAACCATCGTACCCTCCATTAGTTTTAACGGAGGAGATCGCATGAATGGATTTTCCTCAGTACGACTTTCGGTTCCTGAATTTTGTATCCTTTTTTGTTCTTTAATTTCTGTTTTATTTGTATTTATTTTTATTTTTGTTTGAATCATGTTTTAATCCCACGAGTATGGGGGAAAAGGAAGTCCGCCACATCAGAGACCCCTGTAATGTGGTAAGGCTACGTTACAACCAGAGGCCGCCAGGTATCTGAAAGGCTCCGTTAGCGATGCTGTATGGGTTTTTTGTCCCCAGCACCATTCAGGCCTCGGTACGAGTCGCATAACGCCTTGCCTTGGGGACAGGATGCTCATTTAGGCACGGCATCTACTCGCCCTGTCACAAAAAATTTCACTGGGCTTTTGTGTTTTTTCCATCACGCCCTCCGTTTTTTGTCGCTTTTGGTCGGAGACTGCTTATTGGTTATTCGCAGCTAACCTACATACATATCTATAGGTCGTTCAGCTATCTGCCACGGTGCTAATCCCCCTGGTAGCCTAAGCTCGGCCTCATATGTATGTATATGTATGCATGTATGTATGTTATACATATGCATACAAGTAAAAACAAAAAAATGTGATCTGGATGCGACCCGTAAGGCCCACACGACTAACTTCCCAGTGGGATAAATGGAAACACCCATTTCATTTAATTTTTTTTTAATTTTTAACCGCCGACGCAAAAAGAGGGATGTTATAAGTTTGAGGTGTCTTTGTGCCTGTCTGTGGCATCGTAACTCCTGAACAAATGGACCGATTATAATGATGATGATGATTGTTGGCGTTACAGTCCATGAAGGACCTAAGCCGAGCTTCTCTCAATCATCCATGTTGTGTGTGATTTCATTTTCCCATAGGTGAAAGGGACCTACAGTTTATTGCCGGTTCCGAACGGCGAATTTTGAGAAGCTTTTCATGACAATTTTACTACAGAGGGTTTTTGTCAGAACCCCGCTGAGGAGAAACACCGTGAAAACACATTCGATGACATGGCTGTGTCGGGATTCGATGCCGTGTCATCGGCGTCAGAGGCCAACACACTACCCCCTGCGCCACGGTGCTCTCCGATTATAACACCTTTTTGTTTTTTTTAGACGAATAATGGGTAATGTATCGGTTCTCGTCCGATCACCGCAATTAACCAGCATCGCGTGCGGCCAGTACCTACTTAGATGGGAAACCGCTTGGAAACACCGCGTGTTGTTGGCATCAAACCGCCTATATGCTTTCGCTCCATGTAACCCAGGGTAAAAAGGCCCATAGACACCACACTTGTGTGTACACATGTGTATCGACACCGGTGTGTGATTTCGCCACACACGTCACACCGATAGAGACACCGGCACCAAAAATCAAAAACTTTTGATTTTTACTCGCTCCGTGTCTGACACCGAAAATGGTGTGTGCACCAGCCAACAGACAGCAGACTTGTTCGCACACCGACACATGTGTACACACAAGTGTGGTGTCTGTGGGCCCTTTAAGGAAACGCACACTCATATGCGCTCATAAACTGTTCACGTGCGTGTGCAATTTCGATTGCTGAAAGTTTCTAATTTAGACTTTATAGAAAACTAGCTGGACCCGTGCTCGCCCCCTCAAAATTCTTCGTCATTCATAAAAATCCATACTTACATTCATTAAAGTATTTGTCTAAATCCATGAAATTGTCTACAATAAATTTTATTGATTAATTGCATTTTATCATTTTCATTACAATGGGTAATCTGGAGAAACATTTACGTATACATATTTACATCACCACCCGTGCTAGCAACCTCAAATTCGTATACGCACGGGTATAGTTTTCTCTCGCTCCGATCCGAAACCAACAATGAAAAACGTCATTTCAAACCCTCCCTCCGTCCAAAGCCGATTTTTGAATTGATAAGGCAGGCGATTCAATGTATTGTTCGGTCAAGCAGCGTGCTCAAGAATTTACAACAATGTGCGTAATATCCTAAGAAGCAGCTTGTAAGCAAATACGTACATACATACATATGTATGTCGGTGTCGTTTTGAGTATGAGATCTCGGCCGTTGGTGTCTGGTTCCGATTTAACGGAGAAAACTACACACAATGTTCGTTGAGTGAATTTGCTTTCATTGTGCGCCCACCACCCCAAAGTAGAAGAACGACCAAGAACAATCGTTTTCGATTTTATGAAAAATAAAAATGCTCACAGCCAATTACTCATGACCATGAGCGCGTGGGTTTAATAATTGCTCGTTGGGTAGTGCACACTCACGAGCAGCTCATGAGTGTGCATTTTCTCACCCGATCACAACACTGTCCGAGCAATATCATATGTATCGGTTGTCGTCCGAACACCGCAATCAACCAGCATCGGGTGCGGGCAGTACTTAGATGGAGGACCGCTTGGGAACACCGCATGTTGTTCATTTTTTTTGCCTATTTTTTAGTTATTTAATTTCTAACAAGAAAACAGCTGCACCGATTTTGCTGAAAACTAATTCAGTACTAAGTTGCGTAATTACGCGTGGAATGAACCCAATCTTATGTTAATACCATTTTTGGTTTTCGAGATAATCGAGTGGGAATCGCACATGCGCACACACATAGGTACATATGTATACACACAGATACATCTCTATAAAAACCTTGGATTTGGATTCTGGTGACCTTGAAACGTGGAGATACATGTATATGTCAACATTTGGAATTCGCAAAATCGGCCCCATTACAATAACTTCCCACTGGGAAGTTAAAAATCACCATGCGCCCATTTTCTTTCGAATACATATGTATGTATCTTAAACCGTTGGCAATTTCCCGCCATTGTAATTTGCATACTTTCATTCGGTCATTTTCGGTTTTTTTTTTTTTTACAGTTGAAAAAAAAAATGTCACCTTGAAACTGGAGCTATTGTTAAAAAATGATAAATAAATATAAGAAAGTCCAGAGACAGGATAGGAAAAATGGGCACGCAGTTACACTCGTTGTAATAAACCGAAACTGTCATCCATATGTATCAGTTAGTCCCTGAAAAGGTGCAAAATAAAAGCAGAAAAATTGTATACAAAACGACGGTCACCAAGAGATTCGAATAAATTTTTTTTTCGTTTTTGTTTTTTTGTTGGTTTTTTTCAAAAAATCGAAAAGAACAGTTTTGAATTCGAAATGACGACGCTCCGAATTTGTTTCACTTGCTGTAGCCACTTGCGAGCGACTGTATTGTACCTCAATCGTTAACTTTTGCAAATCAAATGCGCACCTTACGCTAATTTACGCATTTTTTAAATATACCGCTATATTCCGTGTCAATGCAAATGACAGCAATCATCAAACTGACGCCTAACATGCTTACCATTAGTTTAATTCAAATTTCATTTCAATTGTACAAACTGAAGGCGAAGGATTGAGGGAAATTAAAATAGAAAATAAATGAAAACAAATGGCGATGTTAAGAAGGAAATGACAAAGTCCACAGCCGGAAATGAGACATGCCAATATATGTATATGTATATGTGTATGTACCTACATGTACCTACATAAATATGTACCGAAATAACAAGAAGTCAACCAACAATCTTGATTTTATTGATTTACGTTAGGGGGGAGAGAGATTGCGATTATTTTGAGAAAAGACAAATGTTTTCGCTCGAGTCGCACAAATACTGAATGTACTATGTAACCGATTTACATACATACATATATTCAAGATAACAGACTTGAAGGCTCCTGCAAACCAATCGTTGGATGGTGCGCTGCGCAGCATAGATATCAGATACTGCGCACTTGGTTTGATTTTACATTCGTAATATTATTGACACTCATCCCACTCGGAATTTGTTTTCCTCAATGTGTTTACTTGGATGCACGAATCAAGTGGTGGAAGTGGATGTTACATATGTACATATGTACATTCATGGAAACTTATTCTAATTTTTTTTTTTCGTTTACTTTCAGCTTCCGAAGGAAGTGATTTGGATGACGCTTAATGCATCGCAGATGATGAATAGTCTAGTGGTGCAAATGGATGTGATTATGCAGTTTCTGAACTATTCTTGGGTGATTTGTTGGTTGAAAATGTTCCTGGCTGCGGTCGCGTATTATTGGGTATTTCATGTACCACTTAATTGGAAGAAGGTGAGTTGGTAATACATACATATGTATGTATGTACGGTATCGGAGAAAACTAAGGAAACTGAAATGAATGAAATATTTAGGCGTGTGTAAAAGGCGTTCAATGAAATATTTTTAAACCTAGAAAGGTAACCTTCGTCGATTCGACGAACATGAATTGTATTTTTTTAGTTTTCTCCTTAGTCCTCTTACCCTAGCCATCTCTAAGTGTTTTTAGTGTGTGGACTTACGGTAGTGTACCTGCTTGGGTAAGTGCATTTTTTATTGAAAACCGGCGCAAATGTTCGTCGAAACGATGAAGGTTACCTTTTATGTAACGATCAGATTCCTAATATGCAAAAGTTAACACCATCAGTGGTGACGACCGGGTTGGCTGTCGCGGCTGTCCTGCACATTGTGTTTCTTGTAAGGGCATCATAAAATGGCGAAGATCGGGGCGAGCTGGCTTACTATGCGAAACGGGCAATAGAGTTAGGACTATTCTTTAGGATTTAAGCTAATTCGCATTTGGAACGGCACTGAAACAGAGCGAAGGTATTTCCGTAAATATGATAGAGGGAAAACTCGTAGTACCATGGATGAAGAAACGGTTAGAAGCACCAATTTTACCCACTAATATTAGATCTTGTATTGAAAAAAATATCCTCGAAAATAAAGAACCGTTAAGGGAGCACAACGTTAGTGTAACAAAAATAAAAATAAGAAAAATTTGCAAATATTGTCCGTACACACAAGGACGCATGACTAAGTCTACGTGCAATAAATGTGATGCAAGCAAATGTTGATCCGGCAAACCTATTATTTGATCTGCAAAACACTAACTGGGACAGAATCCTGCACACGTCTTCCGTAAATGATCAGGTTGCTTTTCTTAATCAAGATTTGAACTACGTCTTTGAGAAACATATAAAACTAAAAACTAAAATCATAAATGATACCTCTCCTTCTTGGATGAATGGTAAAATATTAGAGCTTATGAAGAACAGAGACGCTATGTACAAACATTGGAAACGTTTTAAAATTCCACAACTCCACAAGGAATACTGTCACCTTCGAAACAAAGTTGTTTTCGAAATTCGCAAAGCAAAAGCTCGATTCTATGCCAGCAAACTTGATCCATCGAGTTCGGGCAAGAATCTGTGGAAAAATCTGCGGCAGATTGGCATCGGTAAGCAAAACATAAAACCTCCAGATGATCTTGACTGTAACGCACTCAACAAAACTTTCACCACGTGTCACTCATTTAGTTCTCCACTTAGAAGCGTTAACTTTGATGACTCCAGACCAGGTAGCGAATCTGGAAAATCTGTTTCTTTTCAAAGGCTCTCGGATGCAGATGTTGTCGAAGCATTACTGTCAATAAGGTCTAATGTAATCGGAATGGATAAAATTAACCCTAAATTTATCAAAATTGTACTGCCAATAATACTACCTTATATAACACATATTTTTAACACCATTTTAACAACATCTACTTTTCCCTCTGAATGGAAAAAAGCCAAGGTCGTGCCTTTGCCTTAGAAGTCCAATAGTAACCCGTTAGAATATAGACCTATATCAATATTACCTTTCCCATCCAGAGTTTTTGAGAAAGCTATCCTTAAGCAGATTCAAATACACCTCTCTTCGAAGCATTTGAGTCCTTGCCAATCCGGTTTTCGAAGTAACCGCAGCTGTAAAACTGCTCTATTACACATCGCGGACGAAATAAGAAACGGATTGGACAAAAAAGAACTCACCTTTTTAACCCTTCTCGACTTTTCCAAAGCGTTCGATACGGTGAACCACGCAGTTTTATGTTCAAAACTCAGGAAACATTTTAACTTTTGTAGTCAATCTACAAGGTTGATATTCTCTTATTTGACTGGAAGACAGCAATCGGTAGTTGTTAGTGATCGAAGATCTGAATTTCTACCCTTAATGAATGGTGTACCCCAAGGATCAATACTCGGACCGATCCTCTTCTCGATCTACGTTAACGAGCTTCCTAGCATAGTAAAATACTGTTCTTTACATATGTACGCCGATGATGTGCAGCTTTTTGTTCAATGTCCTACTAACTTGATCGATCTAGCAGCCGATAAAGTCAACGAAGATCTAAAACTAATTTTAAGTTGGGCGCAAGCAAACTACCTTAGTTTAAAGCCGACAAAATCAAAGGCTCTCATTATTTACTCTAACAAATTAGATCTGACTGATTTTCCCTCGTTGAAACTTGGAGATTCGGTAATAGAATATGTGGACTCAATAAGAAACCTTGGAATAATTTTCAGTCGCACTCTAACCTGGGACGACCATATCAATGTAACCGTTGGCAAAATCTATGGTGGCCTCCGCCTTCTTTAGATCTCGCATTCCTTTATACCAAAAAAGACCAAAATATTGCTAGCCAAAACCTTGTTGTTGCCTATTATGTTCAATTGCTTTGAAGTTCTTGGCAAACTCGATTTTAGTTGCAAAAGAAAACTGTGCGTTGTCGATAATAATATTGCACGTTATATTTATGACCTTAAACCATACGACCATATTTCTTGGTACTCAAAAACCATATTCGGTTGCTCATTCGAAAACGTACTAAAGTTTTTCCCATTGAACCGTTCTCACAAAATTATCACGGCACAGGAGCCTGACTATCTATACAATAAGCTACGATTTCCAATCTCGCAAAAGAGTACTTTATAAATCCAGCCTAGGTACACTTGCCTCGCGTCGGAACGTCAATTTCTGGTCCATGCCACCCGCTTGTGGAATTCCCTCCCAATACATCTAAGAAGGATCAGAAACGCAAAACACTTCAAAAAACTAATTTTAGTCAACCTGGCCAACAATAATATTTAATATGTATTAGCTTCACTATTTCTTTTTTTCCTTCCGATTCATATTTTTTTTCATAAAGTAGCACCTACGTAACGATGTAATTTTTTAGTCTTAGCAATCCTAAGTCGTACGAATACTAAATATAAATATTGTACTAGCTTATAAGATTCTCACTATCTTATTAATGTACAATCATATACACTGAATAAATTACAATTACAATTACAATTACAATGTGGAGAGCATCAAGTTGAACTCTGCAGTAAATAATGCTCGAAATAATTTTGTTTGGTTTTTACTTTTATTGTGTTTTGTTATACCAACAATTGTCTTTTAAGTTCCCGCTTTTTTTTATTAAAAAAAATATTTTACAATAACAAAAAAAAAAAAAAAAAAAAAAACAAGCCATCTCCAAAATGCAAGCTCATGTGAAGAGCATAAGGTTGACCTCTGCAACAAATGACCAAATATTTTCAAATGACCAATTATTTTCCTTTTTTGTGTTTAATGTGTTCTTTTAACTGGTGAATAGACTTTTGAGTTCCGATTTCTTGTTACAAAAAAAAAAAAAAAAAAAAAAAAAAACGCATTTTTATTAAAAATCACAAAAACAATGGCTCCAAAGGTTCTTTCGAAAATAAAAACTCAAGAAATAAAAAAAAACAACACCTAGTAAACAAAATTTATTTTACTTCACAAGAAGTTGAATATCACTTCGTCCATTCGACGTACCTGTAACGTACTAAAAAATAAGGTTACCTTTCTAGGGTTAAATGCATTATAATAAATTTATTATTCATATCATTACTGCTTAAAACAAGAAGAACAAAAATATCAAAATTCAATCAACAATTCGTAATAAGAAACAATAGTGCAGTAATACATAACATTCTGAATACTCAAAACTAAGGAAAGTGTTCGGTTCGAATTCTCTAAAAAATATTTTCAAATACGCATAATTGTTGTTTTTTTTTTTTTTTTTTTTTTTTTTTTTTTTTTTTTTTTTTTTTTTTTTTTTTTTTTTTTTTTTTTTTTTTTTTTTTTTTTTTCTTATGTATAGTAGCTTTCTACCGTTTGAGGGGACGATGAACTAGTGTTCAAATTTCACTCGAAATTTTTTCAT
Source organism: Eumerus sabulonum (assembly GCA_951905685.1). Classification (NCBI taxonomy): domain Eukaryota; kingdom Metazoa; phylum Arthropoda; class Insecta; order Diptera; family Syrphidae; genus Eumerus; species Eumerus sabulonum. Next base: position 159,187,982 of record OX645060.1, on the reverse strand, counting down.
TGAGGATATAAGACGTATTTTAATTAGTAGAGGGCGCCTAACAAGTATAGTGAGAGTTTACAACTGAAAATAATTGACGACTACAAAAGTGGAGTCACTCAAAAGGAAATTAGTGGGAAGTATTCAATCCCGAAATCAGTTATTTCGAAATTAATAAAGAAATACATACTCTGATAGACAAAAGTATTCGTAATGTGATGTTACTAACAATAAAAAGAGGAAAAGACAAGTTAAAAAAGTTATTATTTGGAAAAGGTTTTTTTTATCTTATAGAGAAAGATATAAGTATGTATGTATGTTGGCGTTACAGTCCATGAAGGACCTGAGCCGAGCTTCTCTCAATCACCCATGTTGTGTGTGATTTCATTTTCCCATGGATGAAAGGGACCTACGGTTTATTGCCGGTTTCGAACGGCGAATTTCGAGAAGCTTTTCATGACAATTTTACTACAGGGGGTTTTGTCAGAACCCCGCTGAGGAGAAACACCGTGAAAAACACGTTCGATGACATGGCTGTGTCGGGATTCGATCCCGTGTCATCGGCGTCAGAGGCCAACTCACTACCCACTGCGCCACGGTGCTCTCCACTTACGAAAAGGTACCTTAATTCTACTACTGAAGTCAAGGTAATCGCATTTACTTACTTACTTAGGTGGCGCTACAGTCCGTGGTGAACCTGGGCCTCAACCAACAAGCGTCTCCAGCTGGCACGGTCTTTGGCCAGCTGTTTCCAGTGCCGCACGCCCAGTTGGTTGAGGTCCCTTTCCACCTGCGTGCGCCACCGCTGAGGCGGCCGTCCTCTGCCGCGCCTTCCTTCCGGAGTAGATTCGAAAACTTTTCGGGTCGGAGCTGTATCTTCCATGCGCTCTACATGGCCTAGCCACCTTAGACGCTGTATCCGTAGACGTCCTACCAGGCCGATGTCGCTGTACAACCCGTACAGTTCTTCGTTATATCTTCTCCTCCATACACCGTTTGAACAAACGGGACCGTAGATAGTGCGCAGAATTTTCCTCTCGAAGCGACCAAGGGCATCTTCATCCGCTTTTGTTAAGATCCAAGCCTCTGCGCCGTAAAGGAGGACTGGGATGATCAAGGTCTTATGTAGTGTCACCTTGGTTTTCCGAGAGAGGGCTCTACTTCTCAATTGCCTCTTGAGCCCAAAGAAAGAGCGGTTGGCAAGAGTGATTCTGCGTTTTATCTCAGCGCTGGTGTTGTTGTCGCTGGTAATCAGTGAGCCAAGGTAGACGAATTCCTTGACCACTTCAAAGTTATATCCGCCCATGGTGACGTTCTGGCCAATACGTCGGTGTTGTCCGTCTCTTTTAGATGAAAACAGATATTTGGTTTTACCCTCATTAACCTTGAGACCCATCTTAGCCGCTTCTACCTCAATGCTCACGAAAGCCTCATTGACGTCTTGCTGTTTTCGTCCAATTACGTCAATATCGTCGGCGTACGCAAGCAATTGCGTAGACTTGAAATAAATCGTACCTCTTGTGTTGGCCAGTGACTCTTGCACGATATTTTCAAGCACGATGTTGGAAAAGTTGCACGACAGCGCGTCGCCCTGCCTAAATCCTATTTTAACATCAAAGGTCTCGGCTTGCTCATTACCGACCTTAATGGAGCAACGAGAATTCTCCATTGTCATCCTGCACAGTCGGACGAGTTTGACTGACAGGGATGTTAAAACTAGACATGGCTTTGTACAGCTCGTCTCTATATACGCTGTCATATGCGGCCTTGAAATCGACGAAGAGGTGGTGAGTGTCGATTTGGTATTCCTGGGTCTTCTCCAAGATCTGCCGTAACGTAAATATTTGGTCAATTGTGGATTTACCTGGCCTGAAACCACACTGATAAGAGCCGATCAGGTTATCCACAAACGGTTTTAGGCGTTCACACAATACGGCAGAGAAGATCTTATATGCGATGTTAAGGAGACTTATTCCCTATAGTTGGCGCAGTTATAGGGGTCTCCTTTCTTATGGACCGGGCAAACGATGCTGAGATTCCATTCGTCGGGCATGACTTCGTCTAGGTCGGGTTGACTGAATTCTGTTACTTCGTGGTCCATTGCGAATGGCTCGTTCTGCCTGACAGCGGTATTTTGTCTATCATCGCCGTTATACAGTCTGCAGAAGTGGTCTTTCCAAATCCTCAGCATCGACTGCGACTCTACTACCAGTTCTCCATTTTCATCCCTGCAGGCCGCCACTCTCGCTTTGTAGCCATGGCATGTTTGTTTTACCTTGTTGTAAAACTTACGGGCGTCATTCCTGCGGAAGCATCTCTCCATCTCCTCGATCTCACGCTTTCCGTGCTCTCTCTTCTTTCTTCTGAAAAGCGTGTGTTCCTCTCTTCTCTTCTGCTCATAGATTTCGCGAGCAGCTCTCGTCCGTCGTTGCAGCATGGCCTTATATGCCTCTTGTTTTGCTGCATGGGCTTGTTCGCATTGTTCATCGAACCAGGGGTTTCTAGGTGGTGGCTGTTTGAAACCCAGCACCTCTGAGGCAGGATCTCTGACGGCGCTCTGGCAATGAGCCCATTCCTGCTCTTTTGCTTGTGCTGCTGTGGGCGGATTTTGAGAGAGCTTTGAGGAGACACGATCGGCAAAAATTCTGGCAGTCTCTTGCGATTGTAGCTTTCCAACGTCAAACTTACGTTGTCCTACTCGACTCCTAAGCATTCTTGATATCCTCATTCGTACCTTGGCTACAACAAGGTAGTGGTCCGAGTCGATGTTGGCCCCTCGGAAGGTTCGTACGTCGAGAATACAGGAGGAGTGTCTGGCGTCGATCGCAATATGATCAATCTGGTTGGTGGTCGATTGATCACAAGACCGCCAGGTACCCTTGTGGATGTTGAGATGGGGGAATCGCGTGCTTGCTACAAGGAGGTAACGCCCCGCTAGGAAATCGATTAGCCTTAATCCGTTGTCGGATGTGGTGTTATGGAGGCTATGCTTTCCTATGATCGACTGAAATATGTCCTCCTTGCCCAGTTTTGCATTAAAATCTCCTAGGACTATTTTGGTGTCGTAGCTGGGACATTGGGCATATGTTCTGTCTAGGATATCGTAGAATTCTTCTTTGAGTCGATCGTCCTTTTCTTCCGTTGGGGCGTGAGCGCATATTAAGCTAATGTTTCCAAATTTAGCTTTAATGCGGATTGTTATGAGGCGTTCGCTTACATCTCGGAAGCTTAAGACTTTTTGTCGGAGTCTTCCTCTAATAACGAATCCGCACCCGAATAGGCGCTGTTTGTTCTCCTTGTAGCAGTTCCCGTAGTATATGTCGCAGTTTTTCATCCGTTTTTTGCCTGGACTCTCAAGTCCGTTAGTCATTTACCATCCGGAAATAAATGAGGAAAAGCTTGTAAGATGTAACCACTTTGTTAAAATTCATTCACTGGTAAGTCGGACGCACTCGACCAATTCAACGTTGACTCGACTGATGCTTCTTGCTCTTGTCGTGGTGCAAACGGTACGTGGTGCAATATTGGCGCTTTCTGCTATGTCTCATCCAACAGTGCCTTCTTCAATGAAAGATAATCAGCAATATTTCCATCGCTTAGTAGGATTGATATGACATCCAGATTCAGTGACACGTCAGCGTAGAAAGGATTGAAACGTTGAAACGTTAAGAACAACTTGCTTGCGTACACAAAAGTCAGTGAATCCACTCATGCCAGCACGTTACAGGTAGCAAACGAGCCGGAGGTAGAATATCTTTTCCAACATTGATGATGTTACCAGAATAATGAAACTGGCCAGTGGAACCAGAAGCGCGAACTTGATATATTCTCATAACTGGGTGTACACGAGAAATGAATAACTGCTCAACCATTGTCAAATCTCGTAATTCTGGTGGAACAATTCCTGGATGCATATTATCTGAAGCAGTATATTTATTAGGATCTTGGATGCATGAGTTGCAGGTGAAATCTTCATTTATATCACTATATTCAGTGCGTGAGCAGATTCTGCAAGGCTAACCTGGAATTTTGTAGCATTTTGAGCATCAGTATTAGTGCTTGACGTTGTATTCCGAACGGTCCGATAGCTGGCTTGAGTCTGAACATTAACAGCTCTGCGTCCGAGGTTTGCACCACGTCTCAATCTAGGCATAATTTGACCTAAACTTTGAAAAACGCTTTATCTTGTATCGAAACTATTTATTTCTTTCTTGTATAACCTGTCTTTAGTAGAGGAGAGATGATTTAATGTCACTTGATGATATTACAGTATTTGTTATGTAAAGTCTATTACAGCTAAAAGTTCCAATAACTTGTTATTTTTAACGTTGTGGTGTATCGAAAACCTCAGACGGGAAACAGACAGGCGAGTCTAAGATTTTCCACTTGGAGAGGTTGGCGCCATACTGCGGAGAAGGATCAAATCGAGGACGAACAAGTTTAGAAGGAAAACAATGTTGCGAACACGAACCAACGGTTATAGCCAACCAGCGCTTAAAGCGCTGAGTTCGTACAGCACGAACTCAAAAACCGTCAAGGAATGCCATGATGCCCTACAAGACCTCGCCAAAAGAAACAGTGTCAAACTTTGGTGGATGCCAAGGCACAAAGTCAGCCCGCTTTAGTAAGAACGCTGGTTTGAAGTTGATTCCCAACAACCTTTCGGATGGAAAACTTGGATCGAAGAGGATTCCATCAATTTTCTTGACCCTCGAACACGCAACGTAGGCCAGCCCCGCACTAAATTCACTTATCCCTAAGTCCACAACTGCTTTGTCCAATGTAATTCCTTGCGACCTGTGAATACTAATGCCGTAAGACAGCGATAACGGAAATTGCTTCCTCGTGTCATTGACACGAAGCGAAAGTCGGTCCCGTGTAAGTTTCAAACTTGACCATGATGCAGATAGAAGCTTCGCTTGGTATAGAGTTCTCGACTCTGTTTTCGGTCGGACCGTAAATAGTGTCAATGACTGTGCCCATCGAGCCATTGCACAGTCCGTAAGAGGTCCACAGGTTCTGGCGTAACATGACTTTAGCGCCAACGCAGAGTAACAGTTCTGCGCTCAGTCCTTGAGCTTCGTCATCTAACGCTTGAGCGGCTGTTGCATTATTGTTTGAGGCATTTATTCGAATCAGTGGGCATCCAAGCGATCGTAAGGCGTTCTTTTTATAAGCTTTGATGTTTTTGTTGGTCGCCATCAATCGTGTCACGTCCTTGAAATCTCGGGTCGATCCTCGATTATTGTCGACAAAGCTTCTGATACCAGTAAGACATTGTACCTCTGATATTTGAAGCAAAGTAGAGAAAACGGTTCATCAGCGCCGGATTTTCTCTGGCATGTTGTTGTAGATACTCCGGGGATCCATTGAAATGTGTCATGTTGGCGCAGATTAAGCCTTTGCTAATTGCGTCGTGGCGTTGGGTCGTGTTGAGGCAGAAGAATGGAAACCTCGGGTCCTGCGCAAATCTCTTGTCATGGTAACTCATCAAATACCGAGTACATTCCTGAAATGTGGGTTGATTTTCTCTAGAACGTGTATTATCATTGAAGTCAGCAGCACCAGAAGGGAACAGATGAGGAAAAGCTTTGACGATGTATCCCACAGTCGTGAATTCGTTGACCGGATTTGCTGAAGCTGCGGGCCAATCGATTACATCACGAACAACCACTTGACACGGAAGCGCTTCCGTCTTCTGGTAGTGCCGTCAAGGCGGACATATTGATCTGCAAGTCAGCATAGAAGCGATTCTGTTGCTTTAGAAAAACCAGAACATCGTGTACCACCTGTCGTCTGACCCTGAAATCTTTGTAACCGTGGGCTCCCTGCCACCTAACCAGCAAGATGTTGACTGTATTAGGAACTCTAGGCAACTCGTTTGCAATCGGTTGGAGATCTTGCTCGACGTTCAGCACGTTTCCTTTGTAACTTAATTGACCATTGACACCTTGACTGCGGAGCTGATAGGCGCTGAGAACGGGTTGAATCCGTGCTACCAGCATCTGCTCGACGACTGAAAACATTGTCTCTGAAGACATTGCCTCTGGAACATCTCCTGGATCCATATTGTTTTGAGCAGTGTACTTGACAGGGTTTTTAGTGCAGTAATGGCAGATGACTTCATGGTGGCTGAGTTGTAGCCGTGAGCAGTTGTCGCAGTGTCTGAACACGTGCTCGTCGAGATTGTGGGTGAATGTTCTGATAAATTCAGTGTCTCCAAAATGTGTTGTCTCTATGTTTGAGTTTCGAAGAGGGTTGTCAATAATGTTTTAGCAAACGTTCCTCATTCTGGCTGCGTCTCTGGTCGATCGTGCTAAGTTCCGCGCGGGATCGTTTAGGAGGAAGTGGCATATTGTCTCAAACTGTTTTTTTTTTTTTTTAAGACTTCAGTTGATATATGAGATTTATTGTTGTTTTCTGTTATTTTCTTTTTTATACCTATAGCTTGTTCTTCTTCTTCTTCTTAGCGGGCGCTATAGTTCGGGGTGAACCTGGGCTTCAACCAACATGCACCATCTAGCACCATCTTTTGCTAGCCTTTTCCATTGCCCCACTCCCAGTTGGCTGAGATCCCCTTCCACCTGTGTGCGCCATCTTAAGTGCGGCCGTCCTCTGCTTCTTCGTCCTTCGGGGTTGGATTCAAAGACTTTCCGGGCTGGAGCTGTGGTGTCCATTCGCTCTACATGGCCCAGCCGTCTTAGGCTTTGGATCCGTAGACGCCTGACTAGGCTCATGTCGCTATACAGCCCGTAAAGTTCGTGGTTGAATATTTTCCTCCATCCTCCGTCTGCGTTTATAGGCCCGAAAATCACGCGCAAAATCTTTCTCTCGAACCGACCAAGGGCCTCCTCATCCGCTTTTGATAGTGTCCATGCTTCTGCGCCGTACAACAGGACCGGGATGATAAGGGTCTTATATAGAGTCAACTTTGTCGTTCGAGAGAGGGGCTCTATTACTCAATTGCCTCCTGAGCCCAAAGAAACAGCGATTAGCAAGAGTGATTCTGCGTTTGGCTTCGGAACTGATGTCGGTGTTTCAGTTCACTGCGGAGCCAAGGTAGACGAAGTCCTTAACTACCTCGAACTTATAACTGCCAATACGAAAGTTCTGGCCAAGACGTCGGTGGTGAGCGTCCTTTTTTGATGACAGCATATATTTAGTTTTGCCTTCGTTTACCGCCAGACCAACTTTCGCCGCCTCGAACTCAATACTCGCAAACGGCTCATTGACACCTCGTTGTGATCTATCTATTATGTCAATATCGTCGACGTATGCAAGGAGTTGCGAGGATTTGAAATAGTTTGTGCCTCTTGTATTGGCCAGTGATTTTTTCATAATCATTTACAATATGATGTTGAAGAAATCACATGACAGCGCATCGCCCTGCCTAAATCCTTTTTTGACATCAAAACTATCGGTGGGATATTCACCGATTCGGATGGAGCAGCGAGCATTCTCCAAAGTCATCCTGCATAGTCTGACGAGTTTAGCAGGTATGTCAAAAGTAGACATAGCGTTGTATAGCTCGTCTCTAATTACGCTGTCGTATGCGGTTTTGAAATCGACAAATAGGTGGTGAGTGTCGACATGAAATTCATTGTTTTTTTCCAGGAACTGCCGTAGTGTGAAGATTTGGTCGATGGTGGACTTCCCTGGCCTGAATCCGCACTGATAAGGACCTATCAGCTTATTTACAAAAGGCTTCAGGCGTTCACATAAAACGACAGAGAAGATTTTGTAGGCGATGTTAAGGAGACTTATTCCTCTATAGTTGGCGCAATCAGGGGGGTCTCCTTTCTCATGGATCGGGCATACGATGCTGAGACTCCATTCCTCGGGTATGCTTTCCTCTAACCATATCTTACGGATGAGCTGGTGCATGCTCCCAACCAGGTCATCCCCAGCTGCCTTGAAGAGCTCAGCAGACAGTCCGTCTGCGCCAGCAGCTTTCGTCGAGGTCAGGGGGACAGAATTCTCTGCGGTCTCCGTTAATTAGAAATGGATCATTCTGCCTGACAGCGGTATATTGACTAACATAGCCGTTATACAGTCTGCATAAGTGGTTTTTCCATATTCTCAACATCGACTGCGGTTCTACTACTAGCTTTCCGTTCTCATTGCTGCAGGCTTCCGTTCTGGCTTTATAACCTTGGCATGTTCGCTTTATCTGTTGATAAAACTTTCGAACGTTACGCTTGCAGTAACACCTCTCCACATCCTCAATCGCGCGCTTTTCGTGCTCTTTCTTCTTTCTCCTGAGAAGCTTATGCTCTTCCTTCTTTTTAACTCGTAGAGCTCACGAGCTGCGCTTTTCAGGGCTTGTTTGCAAAGGCTCCACTGCTGTTCTATTGATAGCGTGGAGGATTGAGGTGTATTGGAGAGCTTAAGGGAGACGCGATCGGTAAAAGCACGAGCGGTTTCTGGCGATAGTAGCTTTCCGACGTCATAACTTTGTATTCTTACTCTACTCCGCTGTGTTCGTGATATCCGTAAGCGCATCTTGGCTACTGCAAGATAGTGGTCCGAGTCGATGTTAGCCCCTCGGAGAGTTTGAACATCAACAATAGTGGAGGAGTGTCTGACGTCGATCGCGATGTGATCAATCTGGTTGGTAGTCGATTGATCAAAAGACCGCCATGTGCCTTTGTGTATATCGAGGTGCGTGAAGCGCGTACTTGCTAGAAGGAGATTTCGCCCCGTAGCAAGATCAATCGGCCTGTGTCCGTTATCGGAGGTGGTGTCGTGTAGGCTATGTTTGCCGATGACTCGTTCAAAGATGCTTTCCTTACCCAGCTTAGCATTGAAGTCTCCTAGTACAATTTTGATGTCATAGCTGGGACATTGGGTATACGTTCTTTCTAGGAGATCGTGGAACTCATCTTTGGCGGAGTCATCCTTGTCTTCCGTGGGGGCGTGGACGCAGATCAGGCTGATGTTAAAAAATGTAGCCTTGATACGGATTGTTATGAGGCGTTCGCTCACATGCTGAAAGCTTAGGACTTTTTGCCTTTTTGCCCAACAATAAATCTGCATCCAAACAATCGTTGCCCTCTCCCCCTATAGCGGTCGCCGTAGTAAATATCGCAGTTTTTTATCCGCTTTATATTTGGTCCATTCCATCGAATTTCCTGGATGGCGGTTATGTCCGCTTTATAGCGGTCTAGGGCGTCCGCAAGTTGTTCGTCTGCACGTGGCCTGTTTAGGGACCTAACATTCCACGTACAAAGCCGATGATCATTGTCCTTTTTTCGTTTTTTGCAAGGGTCGTCAACATAAATCCGGTCCGTTATATCCGAGGCTTGTGGTTGTTTCGGAGTTTGTGTTTTTTTTTTACGGTTACAGCTTACTAGGCCGTAGCCCAACCGACTAATCCTGTTATTTGGCGCGGGTGGCTCGGCATTCGCCTTTTTTCGTCTGCAATTTCCATAGGAAATCTCCAGATGGCACCACGAGGAGGTGGGGATGGGACTTACTAACAGTGCCGCAACATTTTCGACTTCGGTGCCTCTTCTCGCTTTTTAGCAGGCCAGCATCCGTCGGATAGATGCTACCCCTACGAGGACTTTGTTATTCCTTTGCCATCCCCTATTTCTTGTTATTTTCTGTTTTTATCAGTAGTTTTGCTTCACGTATATTCAGTTTTGATGAGAGCACCGTGGCGCAGTGGGTAGTGTGTTGGCCTCTGACGCCGAAGACTCGGGATCGAATCCCGACTCAGCCATGTCATCGAACGTGTTTTTCACGGTGTTTCTCCTCAGCGGGGTTCTGACACAACCCCCTGTAGTAAAATTGTCATGAAAAGCTTCTCGAAATTCGCCGTTCGGAACCGGCAATAAACTGTAGGTCCCTTTCACCTATGGGAAAATGAAATCACAAACAACATGGGTGATTGAGAGAAGCTCGGCTCAGGTTCTTCATGGACTGTAACGCCAACATACATACACATATTCAGTTTTGATGATAAATACGGCCGTATTCAGTCATGCAAAATTCTTTAAGAAAAATGACGTGATTTGGGGGCGAAAAGCGTCAAAAATGGATTTTTTTTTTTTCGAATATTTTAATTTTTTTCTAGATTTAATTTGGTTTTTAATTTTTTACAATTACACTAAATCGAAATTCAAAATTCCGACTTCGTCATGACCCGATTTATATGGTCAACTAATAGTGTAGAAAATTTCATCTCTCTAAGATGTCAGCAAGTGGTCCAAAAACGCGAACAACGTTTTAAGTCCGAGTCAGCGCAAAGAATTCAATTCAATTTTTTATTGTGTTCATAATGCGAGTTGTTTACATTCGTTTATCTGCAAAGCCGGAAGGGCTTGTCTGCAGAAGACTAGTTACAAACATAGTTCTTCTATTCACATTGTTGGCAATATTAGTTCAATAGCGAGAAGATAAGTGGAACAAAGATTTAGAATCAGACAATTAAATACAATTTGTTTTTTGGCTATAGTGAGGAACTTAGATACATTTTTTTTCACTTTACGCAAAAGTATTTGTTTAGGTAGGTTTCGAATCTCTCTTGGGAGTTCATTAAGGACCATCGGAACTGCAATGTTAAACGTCCTGCGGCCATACTCGTTCCAGAACATCGGGACTTCATAGAACAGCTGCTGCCGTCTTCTGGTGTTTACCGTCTACTGTGTCTGTATTCTGTATGTGGTGTCGTTGCCGAAGTTTGCCAGGATTTCCAATTTATATATTTATGAGATGTTGAGCATACATATCTGTTACCTGGTTTCTCAGCGTTACTACGTCCTGCTCCTCGTACCATTTTTTGTAGCCTATTTTGAAGGCTTTGAAGCGAATGCATTTGCGGCGCTCTTCTCTACTACTATCGCCGTGTCGTCCGCATATGCATAGCCCCTACTATATTTTAACACTGACAGTAGATCGTTTCTTCTTCTTTGGTGGCGTTGCAGCCCATGAAGGACTAGAGCCAAGCTTCTCCCAATCACCCATGTTGTGTGTGATTTATTTTTCACACAGGTGAAAGGGACCTACAGTTTAATGCCGATTCCGAACGGCGTGAGTCGAGAAGCTTTTTCCAGGCATGTTATACTACGGGGGGTTTTGCCAGTACCCCGCCGAGGAGGGACGCCGCGAAATAAACATTCGATGGCGTTGGTGTTATCGGGATCCGAATTCGCTCATCGTGCGCCAGAGTCCAACATACTAACCACTGCACCACGGCGCCCTCGTTTACATATATAATAAAAAGAAGTGGTCCTAGCTTTGATCCCTGTGGTACACCGTACACAACATTTTTCTCTTCGCTGATATGATCACCAATTTTTACCCTGAATGTTCTGTTGCTTAGATAGTTTCCAAACCATGCTAATATGTGGCCACGTACACCAATGTTATCCAACTGTCGCAAGATTTGTCGGTGGCTCAGTGTGTCGAACGCCTTCTTATATTCGACGAATAAAGCTACTACACTCTGATTTTTATCCAGGCTTTGGTATATATTATTCGTAAAGTCGCCTGATAGTCTATTTATACTTCTACCTTTACGGAAACCAAATTGATTTTTATTAAGTAAATTATACTTCTCGACAAATGCGTAGAGTCTCCTTGCAAGTACATCTTCCAAAACCTTGTCAACAGCTGGTAATATTGAGATTGGTCTATAGTTCAAGATACACGAACGGATACTCGACGACGACAACGCACGAAAAAGGAACACGATTTGCGAGTATGCTCCTGGAATGTCAGGACCCTGTACACTCCCGGAGCTGCTCATAAACTAGAAGGAATCCTCACGAAGTGCAAGGCGGATATTACTGCGGTCCAGGAAATACGCTGGATAGGAAACGGTATGATTAGAAAGAAAAATTGCGACATTTATTACAGCTGTCACAAAAGGTTGCACTTACTGGGATGCGGATTTGTCGTGTAAAGCGGTTAAGGTCGAAGGTCATCGACTTTAAACCTGTAAGTGATCGCCTGGCTGTGATCCGCATCAGAGGCAGATTTTATAACATCAGCCTTATATGTGCACACGCCCCTACCGACGAGGCTGAAGACCCTAACAAGGAGGACTTCTATGACCTCCTGGACAACGCCTACGGAGCTTGTCCGGAGTACGATGTAAAAATCGTGCTCGGGGACTTCAATGCCAAAATCGGAAAGGAAAACACCCTTGGCGGAGTGATCGGAAAGCACAGCCTCCACGATACAACAACAGATAACGGCTCCGACTCGCTGACTTTGCGACAGCTCGTAATGCGGTGATAAGTAGCACAAGATTCCCTCGCAAGCGAATCCACACAGCAACCTGGCGATCTCCGGACGGTCGAACCGCCAACCAAATCGACCATGTGCTCATTGACGCAAGGCACGCGTCAAACATCCTGGATGTGCGAACATTCAGAGGGGCGAATGTCGACTCTGACCACTTCCTCGTAGCAGCAAGATTCAGAGCTCGACCGTCCAATGTCAGAAAGCTGCACCAGCCCATCAGGAGGAGGTTCGACATTGGGCGCCTGAGCACACCGGAGGTTGCCAGAGTCTACAGGGAGCAGCTGAGCGAAAGACTCTACGGTATGCCTACGTCGAACACAAATGCCGCTCAGCCATTCAGGAAGTAGCCGAAACCACATTAGGATACCTACCACCCCCGACAAGAAACCCGTGGTATGATGGCGAGTGTGAGCAGAAAAAGGCAGCAACCGACGAGGCGTACCAAAATGCGCTGCAGAGGAAAACCAGGGCAGCGCGAGAAGAGTACCGAGCCAGAAGAAGGGAGGAGAAGAAACTACTGCGACAAAAGAAAAGAATCTTCGCAGCCTCCCAGCTCAAGGATATCGAGGAGTCTAGGGATAAACATAAAATACGAGCCTTTTACAAGAAAGCCAAAGGCCTTGCAGGAGGCTACAAAAAGGGCACCCTGGCTCTTCGAAACTGCGAGGGTAATCTTGTCACCGACCCGCAGGGAATAGTGGATGTATTTAAGCAGCACTTCCAGCAGCTGCTTAACGAGCATGACCAAGAGAGAGTGGTAGGGACCGAGGAAATCCCAACTCCAGCCGCTGAAGTAGTCCTCCCACCCAGCATAGAAGAAGTCGGCACAGCTATTCAGAAGCTGAAGAACAACAAGGCCGCAGGCTCAGATGGCTTGCCATCAGAGCTCTTCAAGGCTGGCGGCGATGTTCTGGTAGGGAGCATGCACCAGATTATCTGCAGAATTTAGGAAGATGAGAGCATGCCCGACGACTGGAATACCAGCTCTATATGCCCCATCCACAAAAAAGGCGATCCTACCTCTGGCAAGAACTATAGAGGTATATCCCTGCTCAATATCGCATACAAGATCCTGTCCAGCGTATTGTGTGAACGTCTAAAACCATTTTGCACCGCACTAATCGGCAGCTACCAGTGCGGCTTCCGGCCCGGAAAATCAACTATAGACCAAATTTTCACATTTCGACAAATCCTGGAAAAGACCAACGAGTTTCGAATCGATACACACCATCTTTTCATCGATTTCAAAGCCGCATACGACAGCATTCATCGTGAAGCACTGTTTGGGGCGATGGCCGAATTCGGGATCCCGGTAAAACTGATCCAGTTGTGTCGCGCCACGCTAAAAAACACGCGATGCACCGTGCAACTCGGTTCTAGGACCTCGGAACCATTCGAAACATGCACCGGATTTCGGCAAGGAGATGCGCTGTCATGTGACTTCTTCAACCTGGTGCTGGAGCAGATAGTGCGACGTGCAGGCGTCAACAGGGAAGGCACTATATTATACAAGTCCATCCAGCTGCTAGGATACGCGGATGATATCGACATCATCGCGTGTTCTCGCCGTGGCATTGTGGAAGCATTCACGGCGATTGAAGAACAGGCGAAACGAATTGGTCTTAAGATCAATGAGGACAAAACGAAATACATGCTGTCAAGCAAAAACCAATCCGTCGCTCACCACCTGGGACAAAACATAACAATTGACAGCTACAATTTCGAGGTAGTTAAGGAGTTTGTCTACCTCGGGGCAAACGTAAATTCCACAAATGACACCACAGTGGAGATCCGGCGTAGAATCGCCCTTGGCAACCGCTGCTACTTCGGCTTGTCCAAACAACTGGGGTCAAAACTCCTCACTCGAAAGACCAAAGTCATGCTTTACAAAACGCTCATTCTGCCAGTCTTGCTGTACGGAGCCGAAAGCTGGACGATAAGCAGGACAGCGGAGCTGATTTTGGGTTCTTTCGAAAGAAAAATTCTGCGCCGGATATTTGGTCCTGTCTGTGAGGAAGGTGAATGGAGAAGAAGACACAACCGCGAACTCTACGAGCTGTACCAAGATGTGGATGTAGTCCGGAAGGCAAGGATCCGTCGACTACACTGGCTCGGCCACATCGAGCGCATGGACATCAACGCTCCAGCTAAGAGGGTCTTCGACTCCGAGCCTCCTGGTTCGAGAAGAAGAGGAAGACCGAACCTCCGGTATAAAGACCAAGTAATCGCGGATGTAGGACATCTTGGTCTTGACAACTGGAAGCAGCGTGCCCGGGACCGTCAAGGATGGAAGGCAGCTATAGCTCAGGCTCAGATCCTCCATGGATCGCAGGCCTGATAAGTAAGTAACTATAGTTCAAGATATCGTTTTTTTTTTTTTCGCTTTTGTCGATCGGTCGGACTATTGAGGTCTTCAGCATATTTGGAATCGAGGCTTGGTCTAAGCTCATGTTGATGAGTTTTGTTATCACTAGAGCTAGAATTTGTGCATTGTTCTTCAAACCTTCGGTTCGCTTTGATGAGGGGATTACCTTGGCTCCTACGAAAAGCATTCTCAACTTCATTATGGAAGTGGAGAAGCTCCTCGGCAATAAATCAGTAAAGGTCGCAGTGTCATTTGCTAATTAGTGGCCCTAGCCCCAAATAAAAAGAAAAAATAAAAAATCGTTTTCCATCTATTTGGGAAGAGATCTGAAGATTAGGATAAATGGCAAAACTTACCCATTGGTTTTGCCAGCATAGAAGAACACCTCTTCACATGGGTCCACTTTAGAGACTTATGTATGTCACCTGCTGACCTTACTAAGAAATATTAATCAATGAGTAGTCGAATATCCTCTCTATTGATTCTTATACAGGTTAAAGACAACAAGATTTGTGATGAGACAGCTAAGCTAAGCTTTTGTTTTAGTTGGACATGACCAAGTGCAATACTGCAAATTGAAAATTACTTTTAAAATAGTTAAGAATACTTTAGTTTAAGATAGGGCTTATCACTATAGGACTCTGACCAATGTAATTCTATTATACTTTGCTTTCAGGGGCTCGATGATGTTAGTTTCGATCTTGCTTTGGGCCATGATCGTAAAATAAAACCCAAGCATAAACGCGAAGCAATTAACCGTATGCGGCGTTTGCGTAAGATCGGCGCCAGCGAGCTGCCACCACCGTTCCCTAATGGATGGTACAATATCGCTGAATCGTCAGACGTACGAAAGGGAGATGCTATTAGTGTCGCCTGTCTAGGCGAACAATTTGTCGTTTATCGTACAGCATCGAACGAAGTACATGTCCTGGATGCGTATTGTCCACATTTAGGGGCAAATCTAGGAATTGGCGGTAAAGTCGTCGGCGATAATATCGAATGTCCCTTCCACAAATGGGTATTTCGCGGAAGCGACGGTAAATGTGTGAATGTACCATATAGTTCCTGTAGTCCTCCAGCGTCATCAAAAGTGCGCAAATGGATCTCGAAGGAAATGCATGATTTTATCTTTATTTGGTATCACGCTGAAGATGAGGAACCATGGGAATTGCCTCTTATAGAGGGAATCGATAATCACGGGTATGTCTATCATGGCAGAAACGAGTTCAATGTGAATTGTCACATTCAGGAAATACCAGAGAATGGTGCTGATCTAGCGCACTTTAGAGCAATACATGACAAAAGTTTCCTGGCTGGTTCAAATCCGGGCAAAAGTATATTTACGAAATTCGGAACGCACATTTGGAATGCAATGTAAGTGATGGAACTTATTTCTCTAGAATTGACCGTAACTTTTTCTGTACTATGCAGGTGGGAGGGCTCGAATCCGAATGCGAAACATATTTCACGGCTCGTTTTGACACACTCAATGGAATTCTTCTCTAAATATCAGTTTTGTGATGTTGATGTTACGGCATTACAGGTAGATGTTATGTTAATTGAATGACCAAATTCCTTCTAATTGCTATTCTCTTTCTGTATAGGTTGGTCCTGGCTACGTGCAACTTCATATGAAGAGTATTCTTGGACCATTCGTAGTTCTGCAAACGGTGACACCGCTCGAACCACTCGTTCAGAAGGTGATTCATCGATTCTACGCCCCACGAATCATCGCACCGTTTATGAAGATCGCCATAGTCGTTGAAAGTGTCATGGTAAGTGATACTCTCTCCATCACTTGATGGCAGTCTTTAACGCCAGTTTGTAATATTTTCAGGTGGAGCGTGATATTAACATGTGGAATCACAAGGTATACCGCAGTAAACCGCATCTAGTCAAGGAAGATCACTTGATCAAATCCTTTCGAGCTTGGTACAATCAATTTTATTCGAACAACAGCAAAACATTTGCCCATGCTCAGGAGAACCTCGACTGGTAAAAGGGATCAACAAACAACTTCTAGACTGTTAGGATGTAGTTATCTACGCGTAGTGGCTAAGACGTTTTCTAGTTTTATATTCAAAAATATACTTTTTATTGCAACAAATTAAATGCAAAACTTTTCAAACCCGTTGTGTTCGTTCTAAATGGGCTGTGTTTCTCGCTGCAACCAGGCGAGGGTTAATTCGTCATTTTCGCGTACCAATATTGGAGAAAGAGTCTCCCAGACCTCTTGGTGATAGCTGTTGAGAAGCTTGATTTCGGTGTCGTTTAGTAGTTCCTTTTTAATCATCTTGGTTTGTTTTGGACACATGGTGATGGTCTTGAAGGTCAAAGCACCGCGGCCAGCGAAATCGTATTTAACATTTGCCGGCACAATTCGGACGATGTCTTCGATGCGGACACCGAATTCACCGTCTTTATAGTAACCAGGCTCTGAAATAAATTGTTTTCGTTAGAAAAGAATGTATTTATGAGTGGAAGGAGGTTTGTGATCAACCATTGGAGATGAACATGTTTTCCTGTAGGCCGGGATCATCGGGCATTAGGCGAATGCCAACACCCATTGGACCTTCGTGAACGTTGAGAAAGTGCCCGACTCCGTGACCGGTCCCATGACCATAGTCGAGACCAATGTCCCATAGTGCCTTGCGCGCGATTGTGTCCAGCACTTGGCCCTGAAATAAATGAAAAAAAAAAGAAGAAATCGTTAGCCATTAATGGGATACATGTGATAACAACTACTATCGTGTGATCTCATCGCGTTATCTGAAAATACAGCCAGTCTGTACCGGCATAAAGTAGTGAAGCTGACAACCTAGAGCCTGCAAAATTGTATGCCGCATACAGAATTCTAAGGCTAAATTTTTTAACATCAGCCTGATCTGCTTCCACGCGCACCCACGGAAGACAAGGATGACTCCACCAAAGATGAGTTCTACGATCTCCTAGACAGAACGTATGCCCAATGTCCCAGCTACGACATCAAAATTGTACTAGGAGACTTTAGGAGACTTCAATGCTAAGCTGGGTAAGGAAAGCATCTTTGAACGAGTCATCGGCAAACATAGCCTACATGACACCACTTCCGATAACGGACACAGTCTGATTGATCTTGGTACGGGGCGAAATCTCCTTCTAGCCAGTACGCGCTTCCCGTACCTCGATATACACAAAGGCACCTGGCGGTCTTTTGATCAATCGACTAGCAACCAGATTGATCACATCACGATCGACGTCAGACACTCCTCCACTATTCTTGATGTTCGAACTCTCCGAGGGGCTAACATCGACTCGGTCCACTATCTTGTAGCCAAGATGAGCTTACGCATATCACGAACGCAGCGGAGTAGAGTAAGAATAGAGAGTTATGACGTCGGAAAGCTTCTATCGCCAGAAACCGCTCGTGATTTTACCGATCGCGTCTCCCTTAAGCTCTCCAATACATCTCAATCCTCCACGCTGTCAATAGAAGAAACACCTGGTTCGATGACGAGTGCAGGAGGATTCACACAGAGAAGCAGGATGCATATAAGGCCTCGCTGCATAAAAGAACAAGAGCAACTTGTGAGCTCTACGAGTTAAAAAGAAGGGAAGAGCATAAGCTTCTCAGGAGAAAGAAGAAAGAGCACGAGAAGAGCGCGATTGAGGATTTTGAGAGGTGTTACTGCAGGCGTGACATTTGGAAGTTTTATCAACAGACAAACCGAACATGCCAAGGATATAAAGCCAGAACGTAAGCCTGCAGGGATGAGAACGGACATCTAGTAGTAGAATCGAAGTCGATGCTGAGAATATGGAAAAACCACTTCTGTAGACTGTATAACGGCGATGTTAGTCAATATACCGCTGTCAGGCAGAATGATCCATTTCTAATCGACGAAGACCGCAGAGAATACCGTCCACCTGACCTCGACGAAGTTAAGATTGCCGCATCGAAACTCAAGTCAAAAAAAGCTGCTGGCGCAGACGTCTGCTCAACTCTTCAAGGTAGCTGGGGATGACCTGGTTAGGAGTATGTACCAGCTCATCTGTAAGATATGGTCAGAGGAAAGCATGCCCGAGAAATGGAGTCTCAGCATCGTATGGCCGATCCACAAGAAAGGAGACCCCTCTGATTGCGAAAACTCCTTAACATCGCCTACAAAATCTTCTCTGCCGTTTTGTGTGAACGTCTGAAGCCTTTTGTAAATAAGCTGATAGGTCCTTATCAGTGCGGATTCAGGCCAGGGAAGTCGACCATCGACCAAATCTTCACACTACGGCAGATCCTGGTAAAAACCAATCAAGTCGACATTCACCACCTATTTGTCGATTTCAAAGCGCGTCAATGAGGCGTTTGCGAGTATTGAGTTCGAGGCGGCGAAAGTTGGTCTGGCGGTAAACGAGGGCAAAACTAAATATACATATGTATGTATGTATGTATGTTGGCGTTACAGTCCATTAAGAACCTGAGCCGAGCTCCCCTCAATCACCCATGTTGTGTGTGATTTCATTTTTCCCATAGGTGAAAGGGACCTACAGTTTATTGCCGGTTCCGAACGGCGAATTTCGAGAAGCTTTTCATGACAATTTTACTACAGAGGGTTTTTGTCAGAACCCCGCTGAGGAGAAACACCGTGAAAAACACGTTTGATGACGTGGCTGTGTCGGGATTCGATCCCGTGTCATCGGCGTCAGAGGCCAACACACTACCCACTGCGCCACGGTGCTCTCTATACATATGTATGCTGTCATCAAAAAAAGACGCTCACCACCGACGTCTCGGCCAGAACGTTTGTATAGGCAGATATAAGTTCGAGGTAGTTAAGGACTTCGTCTACCTTGGCTCCGCAGTGACCTGGAACAACGACATCAGTTGCGAAATCAAACGCAGAATCACTCTTGCCAATCGCTGTTTCTTTGAGCTCAGGAGGCAATTGAGTAATAGAGCCCTCTCCCGAACTACAAAGTTGACTCTATATAAGACCCTTATCATCCCGGTCCTGTTGTACGGCGCAGAAGCATGGACACTATCAAAAGCGGATTAGGACGCCCTTGGCCGGTTCGAGAGAAAGATTTTGCGCGTGATTTTCGGGTCTATAAACGCAGACGGAGGATGGAGGAAAAGAACCACGAACTTTACGGGCTGTACAGCGACATGAGCCTAGTCAGGCGTCTACGGACACCATGTTGGTTGAGGCCCAGGTTCACCCCGAACTGTAGCGCCCGTTAAGGAGAAGAAGATAAGGAATTCTTAGTAAGAATAGGAGGTAATGTCGTTAACGGCAAATCTAGTTAACATAATACCAAGATACTTGTGTACATTTTCAAAGAGCAGTAACCGAAACGGGTTTCCTCAGCGTACGGAAAAGAACAATTAGTAATGACACTGATATGAAGCGACTACATTATTGACGAAGAAAGTGTTACTAATCAAATAATTGAAAAGTAACAGGACCAACATACTTTGACTCTCTTCGGAAAGACAGTGGATCCTAATGTTAATTGACCCTTCAAAACTCTCGTGTATGCTTCTTTCTGGAAATCAGTTGGCTCCCCAAAATGTATCGATCGCGTAACATCGGTCGTTCCATCTCTGAAATATACAGAAATTCAACTTATCAACTGGACCATAGTTTCAATCAAACCCCGCCTCACTTGTATTGTGCTCCAGAATCGCATAAATACACTTCCTTGTCGTTTATAGGACGATTGGTCTCCTTCGCCGGATGATAGTGTATGACCGAACCGTTTGGACCAGACGAACTAATCGTAGTAAAGCTCAATCCCATATAGTGTTCCTGTTTCCTATCGAGATATTCAATTTAGTTAACAAATGCTGGTGAAGTTGATCATTGGGCTTACGATCGAAATTGTTCTAGTTTGTCGGCACCGGAAATCTCATCGACAGGTAAACCCTTTTGTATGGCTTCTTCCAGCCAAGCAAAATACTGGCATAAGGCTACACCATCACGTATGTGACTGTTGATGAATCCCTTGATTTCCGTTCGATTCTTAATTGCCTTCATCACAGCGATTGGTGTAATCTGAAAAGGAATGGTTGGCACACAGGAAACAGTTTAAATTTGTATAGACCTCTTGGTGACGTTTAGAATTAGGTATCAAATCGGTGAGGAAATAGCTCGAACTCATCGCTATCCATACTTTTCCAGACACTTTCTCGGCCTACGAAAAGTGAGATGTTTGATTACAATTGTTATTTAAAGTACATTTAAAAAGTCCTACAATCTGCAGCAAACGATCCTGAATTGAATTGTAAGGCTCAATGACGATATCGACTTTATTGCTGATTAGATGTTCACTCCAATTGCTTGGTAGTTTGTTATCATCAATAAACAAATGCAGCTTATCGTGTGTGATGATTAGATATGCGAAAAACACCGGATTGTAATCAATATCAGAACCACGTAGATTAAGAAACCCTTTTAAACCGATCAAGAAAAAGAATGGGAGGTGAACTAGTAGGAAACAAAGTGAATTTTACGTCTTACAGGCAACTTCATCCAGTGCGCTGACAACTAAGGCGTCTGATTTCTTTTCTGTCATCGATTTCTTAACTACCTCCCACTTGGATGCGACTGTTGCTCCAGCAAATTCGAGGTCCAACGTCAACACGGGATTCGTTGGTCCTGCCGGCTGATTGTCCCAAATGGCATCGATTAGATTATTCGGCACTGGCACTAACTGACATTCTAGAAAGGAAGTAAGGTGGCAACTATAACAACGTGGCATTGTGCGTGCAACTGCTAACCATTTCCAATTAATTCCTTTCGGATGGCCTTCCACAGACGGTATGAAAGGAGTTTAGAATCCACACCAACCAAACTGCCTTTAGTAAGGTTATCTGCCAACCAAGACCCTATTGATGGCGTTGTAGGAAGACCTATGGGAATTGGTCACATTATACTGAGATCTTTCTTTCTAGAGATTATTGAGTACTCTTACCATCTTTCATCAAGGTCCAGTTCGAGTCGAGCTGCTTTCCCGCTTGCTGATAGTATCTCCCATCAGTCCAGAGCAGTGCTTTGTCAGCTGTGACCACAGCAGTTCCGGCCGAACCATCAAAACCACTCACAAACGCTCGCCGTTCGTCCCTTTGGCAAATATACTCACTCTAAAACCACGAACAGAAATACCCGAGGTCAATGACTTGTATCCAATCAAATGATCACATTCACCCCTCACCTGATGTGCGTCATCGGACGGAACGATGTATGCACTTATTGCCGGTAGCTGCTCGCTATGTTGTTGCATTAATTTGCGAAGTTTCGCTAAAATCTGTGTAGTATCTTTCATGGCTCTGGAGAAGAGTTGATTCGCAGTCGCCAGCTTGTAATCGCACTTATGAACTGAAACTATGATTATCCCTGACTGAAACGCAATGAAAAAGCAACGAGAGGTAATCGGGCAAATAAGTTATTTACGAGACTAATAGAGATAGAGTCCAGATATGGCGTGTGGTTGTAGTTGAGTCGCCGGATAATCGGGTTGCGGGTAATAAACCTTGTCCTTGATATTGTTTTGGACTGTAACTTGAGTGTTTTTTCGCTTTTTTGTTGAATTGTGTGGCAGATGAATTGCTTTTTGTTGGAGTTGTCGTAAATTGATTGGTGACAGCTGTCTGGAAAATGTTAAAACAGCTGTTTGCTCCTCTTTTTATATAACTGAGCGCCATCTAATGCCACATAGGGAAACAGGGTTGTGACTTGATATTTGAACCAATTGATATGACCGTTGGAAATTTGAATTTTTTTTTTCGCGTGAATATGAATTTCACTAAACTTCCGAGTCTACTGCACTTCCAGGCAGATCCCATTTAGAACCGATCTGTCCCTCATCCCGAGAGCAATTCGCTCGAGTTCAATGTATCTCTTCCATAAAAACAGCATAACAAGCAAGTTCGTCGCTTTATACCCATACTCAAGTGACTTGGTATGAATGAACTTGTAGCTCATTAAACCCAAACACGCTTATTTGCGACTACTGAATACAAATTCAATTTACCTCCGACGCTTGATCTTGACCCTGTACAAGTGTACGCTTAGCTCTCGCGTGTTCAGAATTTCACATGTGATTGTTAGCGCGTAATCGACGACCTCTAGGGGGTGGATGGATAATTCAATTTAAAGACTAAGATACTCATACTACTCATATTTACTATCTGAAGAGCGTCCTTAAGTGAAATATTGTTCTACACTTGTCGTTTGTCAAAACAAATCAGTAACAAGTATAGTTATGATGGCACACATGGGGGTTCTATCTCGCGTCATTTGTTGTCGTATTCAATCTTGGTCGTACGTATGTCTTGTGGCTAAAATACTTCCGCAATCGTCCTCATTTTAAATGGGCTATTAAATACCTGGTTACAGTGATTTATTATCACTCGGACCACGACCACGATTGAGAACGAGCATACGAGTACGTACACATGTACGAGTGGTTTTGTATCTTTTTCGGTTTATTTATTTATTTTTTTTTTTCGGATTGTGTTGTTGGATTGTCGTTTGATATCAATTTGTTTATTGACGGCAATCAAAGCATTCGCCAAGGTATTTATTTATTTTATTTTTTTTTTTTTTTTGTTGTAATAAAACCATTCTCAGTCGTGGTCGTTACTGTCGTGCGATTACGATATCGGGATTAGTGGGAGGATTTTAGAAATTCAGTTTTGGTTGAGCAGTTCAACGAGTTACATAGTAGTTTGAGTGTCGGGTTTTTTGTTATACCTCTTTCTTGCTTTTTTCATTCATTTGTGGCGGATTAGTGGATTTGAGTATCCAGTTGCTGTTATGGGGCGATTTGGATACGAAACAGCTCTTGTAGCTAGTTGTATAATTTTTCTTACATTCGGAGGGAGTTCCGATGGATGGTAGTGTTGAGGATATGTAAAGAGTTACTCAGTGTTTTCGAACATGTGTTCAATAGTGTCAAAGTCTACCGAGTGTACGACGGTTTGATAGTCAAAGCCCATGATACAAAGATTGGTTTCATATACAAAATGTAACTCCTTTTGCGTATTTTACTCATCCATTTGAATGCCACTTTATAATTTTTAGTTTTTATTGATAAATGTATTTTTTAATATTCGGCGATAAAGAACTCATGGCAAGATACGCGTATACTTAAATATGTACGGGATAAGTGTTTTAATGAGGTGGAAATACAATCATTGAATAAAAACCGGCCAAGTGCGAGTCGGATTCGCGCACGAAGGGTTCCGTAGGTACCATCTGTATATAAAAATATGAAAGAGACGTTGTATGTTACCTCATCAGTGCACATTAAAATAGCTAATCATCATCAAATTGTCCACTGAATTGGACTACTTAAGAGCAAGGAGGTGAAAAGGGGAATAACAATAATGGGACTTATGGGAAAAAGGTTTGCAGCTAGGAGTAATATATCAAGGACATAATAGGGATCAATGCTTGGAAGTGTTTTATTGGTTGTGGGATATGATCGAAAGTTCATTTCACAACAATTGAATTTGTTGCAACATTTGATATCTTTACCTATCAGGATGGTAAAGGAGGGGAATAGCAATTGTACGAGAGGGTTTGCAGCAAGGATTAACATAGCAGTGACACAATAGGGATCATCAAAGCTTGAAGGGTATTTATTTTTGATTTTTCGTAATTATAGAAAAAAGGGTCGCAGCAAGGATTAATACATCAAAGACACAAAAGGGATCAAAGTTGGGAAGTTTGCTACTGGTTGTGGGATATTGTCGACTAACCTTAGGTCATGTCTGCTGTATGGGAACCCCCTTAAACATTCAACAGAAATACATCATCTGTGAAAATTTCAACTGTCTAACTATCACGGTTCATAAGATACAGCCTGGTGACAGACGGACAGACGGACAGCGAAGTCTTAGTAATAGGGTCTCGTTTTACCTTTGGGTACGGAACCCTAAAAATCACACGTTTACGTCTATCCTTATTATCAGGTACAACGTATACATACTATTATCGCTACAACATGATTGTGATAAGGTTCACGTGAGACCTTTCCAATGAATGCAATACCAATAACAGTGTGTCGAGTTTACGCGCACCTGGTGGTATGCGGAACAATTTACTTAGTTTATTTGCAAATAGATATTTAAGACCAAAGTATTCATTAAATTAGTTGTTTCTGCTACTACTCTGCGCAGGATCTTTTCGTACGTTAGTCAAATAGTCAACATTCCGAACGCTCATAAAGTTGTATGACTAATATTCAAAGACCGTTAGATGTAATGAAATGATTGACTTATTCGTGTATGACACGTTTTGTCAAAGGTGTTAAATAACAGTCTGTCATAGCAGGTGTACGAGTACTATAAAAATAGTTTATGATAAGAGTGATAAAATTTGTGTGAGTCAGGTAAAGTGTGATTTCCTTTATGTTTTGATAACACACAAATATGTTCGAATAAGAGTTTTCCGCAATGGTATATTCCTGGTATAGATTATCTTTTGCAATGACTGGGATAAGTGGTAATTCATAATTGCAAAGTTAAGAGTTATCAAAAGTTTGCAAAGATATTTTAACTAAAGCGAAAAAACGGAGGGGATTATGCGTCCATATCGAGGGCCAAAGTACTGGGGAACAAATTTTAGTTAAAAGAAAGACTTGCATAGGGTTAACAGGATTAACAGATATGTCTTGCAGAACTCAAACACATTGTGCGGTAATTTTTGTTTTGTCTGAGAGAATACATGCAAATGTAGACAACAATAGGTGTTTTTAGGGTTCCGTACCCAAAGGTAAAACGGAACCCTATTACTAAGACTTCGCTATCCGTCCGTCCGCCCGTCCGTCCGTCTGTCACCAGGCTGTATCTCATGAACCGTGATAGCTAGACAGTTGAAATTTTCACAGAGGATGTATTTCTGTTGCCGCCACCACGACAAATACTAAAAACAAAACAAAATGAATATTTAAGGGGGGCTCCCATACAACAGACATGATTTTCATCCAAAAAAACCTGCCTGCAACCAAGATCTGTCATTTGATGAGGTAGCATACATAAGGTGTTTTTTATTATGCATCCGTATCAGTATCCGGATCACGATTTACATACATTACAATAACAACACGTGATCCAAATTTTATCTGGATCAATTTTTGTGATCCGAAAATTAGTTCACACTATTTCCCGTTGGGTTCGCATTAAAATTAGGAAGGTCATTGCCTGATGAACATATGAAATTGTGACCCTGATTTGATTAAAAAGTTTTCCCTTCAGTATGAACTAATTGCACTCATAACACTATAAAATGTGTGTATTAATTTAAATTTGTAGAACCCTTGAGTGAATTGGAGATATATTACCTCCAATTAGTGTATATCGATAAAAATTATCATCATCAGCATTGAATCAATCGTATCAAATTTTTATGAAAAGAAAAATTTTCTTTGTCATGGCAATTCCACACTTCAATTTAAATAGCAGCTGCTTCGATTTTCAATTTGTTTATTTTGTTTTCAAGTGTCAGATCCTTGACAGAACGAAATGTCAAGAACGCTACTCGTTGATCTGCTACTCAATGATCCGGACTGTTTTATTTTGCCCATGATCCGGATACTGATACGGATGCATAATAAAAAACACCTATAGTCTCTTTCATATTTATATATACAGATGGTACGGAACCCTTCGTGCGCGAGTCCGACTCGCACTTGGCCGGTTTTTTATTATGCATCCGTATCAGTATCCGGATCACGATTTACATACATTACAATAACAACACGTAATCCAACTTTCTATCTGGATCAACTTTTGTGATCCGAAAATTAGTTCACACTATTTCCCACTGGGTTCGCATTCAAATAAAGAAGGTCATTGCCTGATGAACATATAAAATTGTGACCCTGATTTGGTTAAACAGTTTTCCCTTCAGTATGAAATAATTGCACTTATAACACTACAAGATGTATGTATTAATTTAAATTTGTAAAACTCTGGAGTGAATTCGGTATACATTACCCCCAATGAGTGTATATCGAATCAATTGTAATCATCAGCATTTAATCAATCGTATCAAATTTTTATGAAGAGAAAAATTTTCTTTGTCATGGCAGTTCCACACTTAAATTTAAATAGCAGCTCCTTCGATTTTCAATTTGTTTATTTTATTTTCAAATGTCAGATCCTTGACAGAACTGTCTAATACGAAATGTCAAGAACGATACTCGTTGATCGGCTACTCGATGATCCGGACTGCTTTATTTTGACCCATGATCCGGATACTGATACGGATGCATAATAAAAAAAATCGGCCAAGTGCGAGTCGGACTCGCGCACAAAGGGTTCCGTACCATCTCTATATATAAATACAGAAAGAGACGTTGTATGTTACCTCATCAGTCATCACATTAAATCACATTTTTTGTATGATGACAGATCTTGGTTGCAGGCAGGTTATCGGCATATTACTTTGATAATCAAAAATATTCATGATGAGATATTTTTTTTTTTTTTTTGTTGAAGACTTCTGCTATCCGCTGGAGCACTCACACGCAAACACTGGTCCATTGTACTCCAATGATGAGATATAGTTGATCATCAAAGTGTCCATTGAATTCAAATCAATTATCTTACTTGACAGCAACGATGTGAAAAGGTGAATAACAATAATGGGAAATATGGGAAAAAGGTTTGCAGCTAGGATTAGTTCATCAAAGACACAAAAGAGATCAAAACTGGAAAGTTTGCTACTGGTTGTGGGATATTGTCGACTAACCTTAGTTTAGTATCTGACCAAGGGGATTTTTTGGATGAAAATCATGTCTGTTGTATGGGAGCCCCCCTTAAATGTTAATTTTGTTCTGTTTTTAGTATTTGTGGTAGCGGCAACAGAAATACATCATCTGTGAAAATTTCAACTGTCTAACTATCACGGTTCATGAGATACAGCCTGGTGACAGACGGACGGACGGACGGACAGCGAAGTCTCAGTAATAGGGTTCCGTTTTATCTTTGGGTACGGAACCCTAAATACACCTAATATGTATAAATATGACCTATACAGTGTTGGGCTTGAATGTAGATCCACGTTTTAAATTTTAAATTTAGTTTTTGGTTCCTATCTTACATTTTTGAAGAGTGTCTTCAATAATAAGAACACAACAAGTTGCAACATTTATCCAAATGCCCTATTTGCATACAAATTATACATATGAACGATATATGTACCAATGAAGTCCAGCAAACTCCTTGCCAAAATGTTAACATCTATTTCCGTCATCTTCCCGCACTTCCCCAGTCTTTCGAGTGCTGGCAATGAAGTATTTTACGAGAAAGCATCAGTCAATTTGAAAGATGAAAAATTCATTTTTCATTCTTTCAGAAAAGTAAACGCGGATTAAGACTATAAATATCTATTTATTTTAGAATTAAACCAAGTGCAAGGCATTTGTTAGCCAACTATTTCTCTACCGACTCAAAACGGAGTCCCTCTAGTGGGTCTTTCGAGTTGTTGACCAAAAGTCGGACGGTGCCAAATCAGGTGAATACGTTGATAGTGGAACGATATGGGTTGAGTTTTTATATCGTGGCACAAAAAGCAAGAATTGTCTCGCCACAATTCTTGCCTCTTTAGACAAATAGCTTCAGGCAAACGACGCATAACACTCAAACAGTATTCTTCAATTAAGCTTTGATCCGTAGAAATCAGCGACTTTGGTGCCCCATCTTTAGCACGATAGTCACTTGATTGATCGGTTGTTTCCAGGTCGTAAGTATAAATCCAAGTCTCATCTAATAAAACAGAAAGCATTGCTTCACAAACTTCAACGCAACGATGTTTTTTAAAAAAATCAGTGTTTTCAATACCAATCGGTACCGAAACATCCTTTAAAATGGTACTGACATTTTTAAGAATAAACGAAGACTATGTAATGGGAGGGGACTTAAACTGAAAACATAGCGATTGGGGTTGCAATATAGCAACTTGCTTTTACTTAATTACTAATTACTTAGGTGGCGCCACAGTCCATGGTGAACCTGAGCCTCAACCAACAAGCGTATCCAGCTGACACGGTCTTTGGCCAGCTGTTTCCAGCGCCGCACGCCCAGTTGGTTAAGGTCCCCTTCCACCTGCATGCGCGACCATTGATGCGGCCGTCCTCTGCCGCGCCTTCCTTCCGGAGTGGATTCGAAGACTCTTCGGGTCGGAGCTGTATTTTCCATGCGATCTACATGGCCTTGCCACCTTAGACGCTGTATCCGTAGACGTCGTACCAGGCCGATGTCGCTTTACAATCCGTACAGTTCTTCGTTATATCTTCTCCTCCATACACCGTTTGAACAAACGGGACCGCAGATAGTGCGCAGAATTTTTCTCTTACCGTAAAGGAGGACTGGGATGATCAAGGTCTTATATAGTGTCACCTTGGTTTTCCGAGAGAGGGCTCTACTTCTCAATTGCCTCTTGAGCCCAAAGAAACAGCGGTTGGCAAGCGTCTTATCTCAGCGCTGGTGTTGTTGTCGCTGGTCATTAGTGAGCCAAGGTAGACGGATTCCTTGACCACTTCAAAGTTATATCCGCCCATGGCGACGTTCTGGCCAATACGTCGGTGTTGTCCATCTCTTTTAGATGAAAGCAGATATTTGGTTTTACCCTCATTAACATGAGACCCATCTTGGCCGCTTCTACCTCAATACTTACAAAGGCCTCATTGACGTCTCGCTGTGTCCGTCCAAGCACGTCAATGTCGTCGGCGTACGCAAGCAATTGCGGAGACTTGAAATAAATCGTACCTCCTGTGTTGGCCAGTAACTCTCGCACGACCTTTTCAAGCACGATGTTGAAAAAGTTGAATGACAGCGCGTCACCTTGCCTAAATCCTTTTTTAACATCAAAGGTCTCGGTTTGCTCATTACCGACCTTAATGGAGCAGCGAGAATTCTCCATTGTCATCCTGCACAGTCGGACGAGTTTGGCAGGGATGTTAAAACTAAACACGGCTTTGTATAGCTCATCTCTATACACGCTGTCATATGGTGAGTGTCGATTTGGTATTCCTGGTTCTTCTCCAAGATCTGCCGGAGCGTAAATATTTGGTCTATTGTGGACTTACCTAGCCTGAAACCACACTGATAAGAGCCGATCAGGTTATCCACAAACGCTGGCGCAATTATAGGGGTCTCCTTTCCTATGGACCGGGCAAACGATGATTCCATTCGTCGGGCATGCTTTCCTCCGACCATATCTTGCAAATGAGATGGCGCATGCACCTTATCAGTTCATCTCCAGCCGCCCTAAGAAGCTCAGCAGACAGGCCGTCTGCGCCCACGGCTTTATTAGACTTAAGTCTCGATATCTAAAGGGGGCCGTGGCGCAGTGGTTAGTGTGTTGGACTCTGGCGCACGATGAGCGAGTTCGGGTCCCGATAACACCAACGCCATCGAATGTTTATTTCGCGGCGTTGCTCCTCGGCGGGGTACTGGCCAAACCCCCCGTAGTATAACTTGCCTGGAAAAAGCTTCTCGGCTCACGCCGTTCGGAATCGGCATTAAACTGTAGGTCCCTTTCACCTATGTGAAAAAAA
Source organism: Eumerus sabulonum (assembly GCA_951905685.1). Lineage (NCBI taxonomy): Eukaryota > Metazoa > Arthropoda > Insecta > Diptera > Syrphidae > Eumerus > Eumerus sabulonum. Next base: position 159,157,843 of record OX645060.1, on the reverse strand, counting down.
AAAATCACACACAAGGTCGGGTGGACTGAATTCTGTTACATCGTCGTCCATTACGAATGGCTCGTTCTGCCTGACAGCGGTATCTTGTCTATCATCGCCGTTATACAGTCTGCAGAAGTGGTCTTTCCAAATCCTCAGCATCGACTGCGACTCTACTACCAGTTCTGCATTTTCATACCTGCAGGCCGCCGCTCTGGCCTTGTAGCCACGGCATGTTCGTTATACCTTATTGTAGAACTTATGGGCGTCATTCCTGCCGAAGCATCTCTCCATCTCCTCGATCTCACGCTTTCCGTGCTCTCTCTTCTTTCTTCTGAAAAGCGTGTGTTCCTCTCTTCTCTTCTGCTCATCGATTTCGCGAGCAGCTCTCGTCCGTCATTGCAGCATGGCTTTATATGCCTCTTGTTTTGCTGCATGGGCTTGTTCGCATTGTTCATCGAACCAGGGGTTTCTAGGTGGTGGCGGTTTGAAACCCAGCACCTCTGAGGCAGCGTCTCTGACGGCACTCTGGCAATGCGCCCATTCCTGCTCTATTGTTTGTGCTGCTGTGGGTGGATTTTGAGAGAGCTTGGAGGAGACACGATCGGCAAAGATTCTGGCAGTCTCTTGCGATTGTAGCTTTCCGACGTCAAACTTACGTAGTCCTACTCGACTCCTAAGCATTCTTGATATCCCCATTCGTACCTTGGCTACAACAAGGTAGTGGTCAGAGTCGATGTTGGCCCCTCGGAAGGTTCGTACGTCGAGAATACAGGAGGAGTGTCTGGCGTCGATCGCAATGTGATCAATCTGGTTGGTGGTCGATTGATCAAAAGCCGCCAGGTACCCTTGTGGATGTTGAGATGGGGGAAACGCGTGCTTGCTACAAGGAGGTTACGCCCCGCTAGGAAATCGATTAGTCCGTTGTCGGATGTGGTGTTATGGAGGCTATGCTTTAATATGATCGACTCAAATATGTTCTTCTTGCCCAGTTTTGCATTAAAATCTCCTAGGACTATTTTTGTGTCGTAGCTGGGGCATTGGGCATATGTATGTTCGGAGACTGTGTGTCAACTTGGATTGAGCAGGGACAGACATCGAAGCTGGCGTTTGCCATGTTAAACGCGATCAACTTCTTTGCTCTGTTTGCTATGTTTCCACTGAACACATTGATAGTCTCGTGAACGAATTTTCGGAGCATATCCATAGTTCCATAGACTCGAGGGTCTAGGACTAATTCCCTTCCCAAGATTCCAGATACTGGAATATACATTTGTATATACTGGTCAGAAACTCCTTGAGGGGATAATCGCAAAAATATCGTTTTCCATTCCTACGCAAACGAATGAAATATCTCAATAAACTTATTGGCACAGAAATTGAAAGGCATAGAAATATATTTGAATGAAAATCTAAGCTCACTAGATAAAAATGCAAAGCCATTCTGGAATATAGTAAAGAATAAGAGCAGGGGAATTCCTAGTCTACATAGCTCAGGTAATGTTCTCCACGCAGATATTAACAACATTTTTAGCTCAACATTTATACAAAAACCGGGCAAGTGCGAGTCGGACTTGCGCACAAAGGGTTCCGTACCATCTGTATATATAAATACAGAAAGTGACGTTGTATGTTACCCCATCAGTCATCACATTAAATCCCATTTTTTGTATGATGACAGATCTTGGTTGCAAGCAGGTTATAGGCAAATTACTTTAATAATCAAAAATCTCCATGATGAGATAGTTGATCATCAAAGTGTCCATTGAATTCAAATCAATTATCTTACTTAACAGCAAGGACGTGAAAAGGTGATTAACAATACTGGGAAATATGGGGAAAAGGTTTGCAGCTTCTTCTTCTTCTTCTTAGTGGGCGCTACAGTTCGGGGTGAACCTGGGCCTCAACCAACATGCCCCTCCATCTAGCACGATCTTTCGCTAGCCTTTTCCATTGCCGCACACCCAGTTGGCTGAGCTCCCCATCCACCTGTGTGCGCCATCTTAAGTGCACCCGTCCTCTGCTTCTTCGTCCCTCGGGGTTGGATTCAAAGACTCTCCGGGCTGGAGCTTTGGTGTCCATTCGCTCTTCATGGCCCAGCCATCTTAGGCGTTGAATCCGTACACGCCTGACTAGGCTCATGTCGCTGTACAGCCCGTAAAGTTCGTGGTTGAATCTTCTTCTCCATCCCCCGTCTGCGTTTATAGGCCCAAAAATCACGCGCAAAATCTTTCTCTCGAACCGACCAAGGGCCTCCTCATCCGCTTTTGATAGTGCTTCTGCGCCGTACAACAGGACCAGGATGATAAGGGTCTTATATAGAGTCAACTTTGTCGTTCGGGAGAGGGCTCTATTACTCAGTTGCCTCCTGAGCCCAAAGAAACAGCGATTGGCAAGAGTGATTCTGCGTTTGATTTCGGAACTGATGTCGTTGTTCCAGATCACTGCGGAGCCAAGGTAGACGAAGTCCTTAACTACCTCGAACTTATATATGCCCATACAAACGTTCTGGCCGAGACGTCTTTGGTGAGCGTCTTTTTTTGATGACAGCATATATTTAGTTTTGCCCTCGTTGACTGCCAAACCAATTTATGCCGCCTCCGCCTCAATACTCGTAAACGCCTCATTGACATTTCGCTGTGATCTACCTATTATGTCAATATCGTCGGCGTATGCAAGGAGTTGCGAGGATTTGAAATAGATTGTGCCTCTTGTATTGGCCAGTGATTTTTGCACAATCATTTCCAATATGATGTTGAAGAAATCACATGACAGCGCATCGCCCTGCCTAAATCCTTTTTTGACATCAAAACTATTGATAAAGTGTTCACCGATTCGGATGGAGCAGCGAGCATTCTCCAAAGTCATCCTGCATAGTCTGACGAGTTTAGCAGGTATGTCAAAGGTAGACATAGCGTTGTATAGCTCGTCTCTAATTACGCTGTCGTATGCGGCTTTGAAGTCGACAAATAGGTGGTGAGGGTCGACTTGAAATTCATTGGTTTTTTACAGTATCTGCCGTAGTGTGAAGATTTGGTCGATGGTTTACTTCCCTGCCCTTAATCCGCACTGATAAGGACCTATCAGCTTATTTACAAAAGGCTTCAGGCGTTCACACAAAATGGCAGAGAAGGTTTTGTAGGTGATGTTAAGGAGACTTATTCCTCTATAGTTGGCGCAATCAGCGGGGTCTTCTTTCTTGTGGATTGGGCATACGATGCTGAGACTCCATTCCTCGGGCATGCTTTCCTTTAACCATATCTTACGGATGAGCTAGTGCATGCTCCCAACCTGGTCATCCCCAGCTGCTTTGAGGAGCTCAGCAGACAGTCCGTCTGCGCCAGCAGCTTTATTGGACTTGAGCTTCGATATGGCAATCTTAAATTCGTCGAGGTCAGGGGGACAGAATTCTCTGCGGTCTCCGTCGATTAGTAATGGATCATTCTGCCTGACAGCGGTATATTGACTAACATCGCCGTTATACAGTCTGCAGAAGTGGCTTTTCCATATTCTCAGCATTGACTGCGGTTCTACTACTAGGTGTCCGTTCTCATCCCTGCAGGCTTCCGTTCTGGCTTTATAACCTGGGCATGTTCGCTTTATCGGTTGATAAAACTTTCGAATGTCACGCCTGCAGTAACACCTCTCCAAATCCTCAATCGCGCGCTTCTCGTGTTCTTTCTTCTTTCTCCAATGAAGCTTATGCTCCTCCCTTCTTTTTAACTCGTAGAGCTCACGAGCTGCTCTTGTTCTTTTATGCAGCGAGGCTTTATATGCATCCTGCTTCGCTGTATGAATCCTCCTGCACTCGACATCGAACCAGGTGTTTCTTCGCGGTGGAGCCTTGAAGCCCAAAACTTCGGATGCAGAGCTTTTCAGGGCTTGTTTGCAAAGGCTCCACTGCTGTTCTAATGATAGCGTGGAGAATTCAGGTGTATTGGAGAGCTTAAAGGAGCCGCGATCGGTAAAAGCACGAGCGGTTTCTGGCGATAGTAGCTTTCCGACGTCATAACTTTGTATTCTTACTCTACTCCGTTGCGTTCGTGATATCCGTAAGCGTATCTTGGCTACTACAAGATAGTGGTCCGAGTCGATGTTAGCCCCTCGGAAAGTTCGAACATCAAGAATAGTGGTGGAGTGTCTGACGTCGATCGCGACGTGATCAATCTGGTTGGTAGTCGATTGATCAAAAGACCGCCAGGTGCCCTTGTGTATATCGAGGTGCGGGAAGCGCGTATTAGATAGAAGGAGATTTCGCCCCGTAGCAAGATCAATCAGCCTGTGTCCGTTATCGTAGGTGGTGTCGTGTAGGCTATGTTTGCCGATTACTCGTCCAAAGATGCTCTCCTTACCCAGCTTAGCATTGAAATCTCCTAGTACAATTTTGATGTCATAGCTGGGATATTGGGTACACGTTCTGTCTAGGAGATCGTAGATCTCATCTTGGGCGGAGTCATCCTTGTCTTCCGCGGGGGCGTGGACGCAGATCAGGCTGATGTTAAAAAAATTAGCCTTGATACGGATTGTTATGAGGCGTTCGCTCACATGCCGAAAGCTTAGGACTTTTTGCCTTAGTCCATCTCGAACAACAAATCCGCATTCAAACAATCGTTGCCCTCTCTCCCTGTAGCAGTCGCCGTAGTAAATATCGCAGATTTTCATCCGCTTTATACCCGGTCCATTCCATCGCATTTCCTGGATGGCGGTGATGTCCGCTTTATAGCGGGCTAGAGCGTCCGCAAGTTGTTCGGCTGCACGTAGCCTGTTTAGGGACCTAACATTCCACGTACAAAGCCGAAGATCATTGTCCTTTTTTCGTTTTTTGCAAGGGTCGTCAACATGAATCCGGTTCGTTATATCCGAGGCTTGTGGTTGTTTCGGAGATTGTGTTTTTTTTTACGGTTACGGCTTACTAGGCCATAGCCCAACTGACTAATCCTGTTTTTTGGCACGGGTGGCTCGGCATTCGCCCTTCTCCGTCTGCAATTTCCATAGCAAATCTCCAGATGGCACCACGAGGAGGTGGGGATAGGACTTACTAACAGTGCCGCAAGATGTTCGACTGCGGTGGCTCTTCTCGCTTTTTAGCAGGCCAGCATCCGTCGGATAGATGCTACCCCTACGAGGCCTTTGTCAGTCCTTTGCCATCCAAATGTTTGCAGCTAGGAGTAATATATTAAGGACACAATAGGGATCAATGTTTGGAAGTGTTTTATTGGTTGTGGGATATGATCGAAAGTTAATTTCACAACAATTGAATTTGTTGCAACATTTGATATCTTAACCTATCAGGATGGAAAAGGAGGGGAACAGCAATTGTACGAAAGGGTTTGCAGCAAGGATTAACTTAGCATCTAAAAATTTACCCTAATTTTCATCGAAAAATCATCTTCAGCGATAAAGCCCACTTCTGGATGAATGGATACGTCAACAAAATTATCGAATTCGGTACGATACCAATTCACATGAGATCCAAGAGAGTCCAAAATTCGATGGTATGGTCATCTCACGTGGAGTACGTGCGATTTTGCCACGTTAGACTTTTTCTTGTGCGGTTTCCTTAAGTCGTAGGTCTATGCAAATAAGTAACAAACCACAGCAGCCCTCAAAGCCAACATAACCCATTTCATCGGTTTCATCAGGGGAAATTGGGCATTGCGGTTACGCGCCCGGAGGAACTGCAGCAGATATTTGAACGATGTTGTATTACATACATAATGGCATCGACAAGCCTTTCAAACTGGTGAAAAATTTAGATGATATCTTGCACAAACTTTATTTTATTTGAATTTAAAGATAGGAAGCGCTTAATGAAAAAAAAAAAATGGATTAATTGGCGAATCAGGGAAAACTACAGAGAATACCGACAAAATATTACTGAAGACTAATCTATGGTTGGAATGAAGTCCGCGACGTTTTTCCGAAACCCAGCCTGTGTTGTGCGACCGAGTAGAGTCAGGTTGGATCTGTTTTTCAATGTTTGCTTGTCCACGGTTTGACACAATTTTCTAACACAAAGCTCTGGATAAGCACAAAATCGGGCGGAGTGTATCCAGGGTGGATTACTCCGGCCCAAGCAATTACGGATGCTATTTTTGGACGAAATGAGTTTAAGAACGTTCAGACAACCAAACTCAATAATTTTGATCGTTTACAAGTTTTTGCACAGTGAACACAATTGAATGCCTTCGATCCTCCCATTGCTTTCCAAGCAAGTGGGTTCTTGAACTTTTTATATTTCGAAAGGCTTAACCCTTAGCTTAATCCGTAAAATGTGATGAATGCTTGCTTATTTATTCTTCCAACAACAGCACCATGATCATCAAAGAAAACAGTACACACGACCTTGATCGAGCCACTTTGGAGCGATTTTTTGGTCTTGCTTCACCTTAGCACGATATTCCCTTGATTGATCGGTTATTTTCGGCTCGTAAGCATCTCATGATACTCTTAAAGTGATGGAATTGATTTTGAAGAATAATATTTCAAAATAAATACTATGTCATCATTCACCAAAAAGCACAAAATCCCGGAACACTGCCCTATTACTTTGGTTGGTAGCAGATTAAACTATTCCTCCTATGCCAAATACCTTGGCATTATACTAGATAGGAAATTAACCTGGAAGAGCAACACAATCGAAAGAGCTAAAAAGCAACTATAGCTCTCTACACATGCAAGAAAGCCATAGGGAAAAAATGGGGGTTCAACCCCAAGATCACCCTATGGCTCTACATCACGGTCGTCAGACCCATACTAATGTATGGAGTGACAGTCTGGTGGACAGCACTGAACAAGACAACATACCTCAAGCAGTTCGAGAAGGTACAAAAGTTGGCGTATATGTGCATTACCGGGGCCCTCAGGTCCACCCCAATGGCTGAGCTTAACATGATACTCGACCTTACACCCCTCCATGTTTTCGGCAAGTAAATTGCCACACAAACGGCCATTAGACTTAAAGCCAACACGAACTGGACGAGCTATGTCACTGGCCACTTCTCCATCCTGAATAACAGGTCAACTATGGCAGAAAACCTAGACCTCACAGATCCCACCACAGTCTTGGAAAAAAAAACTTTACAACGATCTACCCGGACAGACAAAACTGGACTCGCCAGACTCAACCTCGCAGAAACTGCGTAGACTTCTACACTGACGGGTCTGAAACCAAAGACGGGGTGGGTAGTGGAGTATTCTGCAAACAACTTAAGCTGAACAAAGTTCTAGAATTACCAAATCACTGCAGCGTTTTCCAGGCAATAAAATAGGCTTTGTCTTGGCTGAAGTGGAACGTGATATGCACCACGGATATCCGCATTCTTACGGATAGTCAAGCAGCCTTAATTTCATTGGAGTCCTTTGTGTATACATCTAAAACTAGTCTCGACTGTCTCTTAACGAGATGGCCGAACAGTTCAACATACAACTCATCTGGGTACCGGGACACCGCGAAATTCCAGGAAATGAAAGAGTCGACACACTCGCCAAACAAGGAACGACGCTACAATCAATCGTGGCTTGTGAGGATATACCCTTTGCAACCATTAAACACAATATTACAAATCTCGCCAGGGTCGAGAAGAACCGGAGATGGACTCAGGGACTTACCTGCCTCATCACCAGGCAAATCTGGCCCTGGCTCAACAGTCAAGCGCAAAAACTTGGTACAACTTCGAATGATTTTTGCAGGAGCTGTCTAGACGAGGAGGAGGTCGATACCATTCATCACCTTCTCTGCGCCTGCCCGGCATTCTGCACAATCAGGAAACGATACCTAGGATCTTACTTCCTTAACGATCTGACCGAAGTTCAGCAAGTAGGGATATCTGATCTTCTTAATTTCTTAAGAAGCACAAAATGGTTTCACGAATAGGGGGCTAAACCCCCTCGTGGCTGTACAACGGGCCTCCCTGGCCTATGTGTGTTCTTCTCATTTTTTTGGGAAGGCTACGGGCCTACCTACCTACCTTACTCTTTCGACAGCTTATTCCAATCGCAATTTTTGCGCGTTTTTTGCACCGCTCGTAGGCAATCCCATCTCGGCCAATTTGTCTTTCAATTGAAACACTTTTTTTGTTTGTTTTTTTTTTTGCGAGGGCTGGTGAAAATCTTCAAAAGACACTATGAGGATCGACAGCTCTTGTTCATAGTAATGTGAAGTTTGACTCCCTAAAAACAGCATCCTTCGAGTGAATTATTTTTTTTACCACAACTAAGTCAATTCACCTAGGCGCCGTTGGTGCACGATGAGCGAGTTCGGATCCCATTAACACCAACGCGATCGTTCCTCCTCGGCGGGGTACTGGCAAATCCTTCTATAGTTGCCATGAAAAAGTTTTTCGACTCATGCCGTTCGGAATCGGCATTAAACTGTAGGTCCCTTACACCTGTGTGAAAAATAAATCACACACAATATGGGTGATTGAAGAGAAGCTTGGCTCTGGTCTTTCTAGCAGTTTTCCGTTTTCGAGGTAATCACCTTTAGTAGACAGTTTCGTAGTGAAAGTTCTTGCAATCCGCAGAGGTAGTGGCTTATGTTCGTCGCGCTAAATTAAGTGGATTTGTCCTTTAAAAATGGCACAACAGTTTCGTTCCTCTATTAATTAAGAGCCGCATTATTAATATGACCTTTCAGTCGATATCTAGGCTTGCTGGCGAAAAGTTGTGCTTAATTTTAGACATTTTCAATATTCGAATCACGACGAATACCGTTGTTTAGAATATACTCTAAAATTTGAGTAATCGCTCCCGTCGTTAACACGAAAGAGTCTATTAGATAAGTAGATTTCCAGACCGTTCGATAGTTGTTAGGGGAAGAACCTTCGTGCCATACTTTATCAAGGAGACGTCAACAAATACACTCGAACAGCGATTGATTATAATTCTTTCGAAGACTTTTGAAATCATCAGCAAAAATGATATTGGGCGGCAGAATTTTTCATCCGTCGGTGGCTTTCCGTGCCACCTTCTATTGGCTCGATACGTGTTCTTACCTATGCGCTGCGTTAATAGGATATAAACGTTTGAGCAGAGCATTTATCGTTCTTGTTTAGGAGATCTCCTGTCCTTGCCTGATGCTTTATTTGGCTTGAGGGATTTTATGATATTTACCAGTTTGGAAGGCGTAGCTAGCATCATTCTGTATTCCACGGTCATTTCCAGGGTATTGCTATTGTCAGGTAGCAGTTGTCATCTAAATGGCTTGAACATTTCAGCAAGATATTTAGCGAAAACATCAGTCTTTTCTTCAACGCCTTTCGTCCATTCATTCTGATTTTTCCTTATTGGTGGTGCCTGCAGTTTAGGCTTTTTAATGCCCTTATTAACTTTCCAAAGGGATTAATTTGATTCCCGGTCAGCGGTTAGGCTTTCTAAGTACGAACGGAACCCCATGATTTTTGAATTCACCGAGAGATTACCGCAGCCGTTCTATGTTGCGGCATTCGACTTTCTTGCCATCGGTTATGGGCTTTTCGTTTCTCCTTTACCAGCTCTTTAATTTCTGATGGATAATTTATGAACAAATTGTTCGGCATTTTTTTTTTTTTTTTCGAAAAGGAGTATTAACTATTCCATGCTGCGTGCTGAATGAACAGCTTCAATGAATCGGTTGACTTCGAATTCTAATTCGTACGGCGTCCTAAGTGTCACTCTTAGACCTCTCTTTCTATTCGTAAGCCTAGTTTGTTCAGGCTCTTTAATAAGATTTTCATTTATCATCAATATAACTGAAGAATAGTTTAAGGAGATATCAAAGTTCTCTTCGACTTTAATGTAGCGTTCAGATATGTCTTTTGCAACTAGGCTGCTTTGTAGAGCATTTTGCCTCTCTGCAAAATACATCTTGAACGTCAAAATGTTTGTTTGTTAAAGTCACCACCAGAAAGACAATTTGGCTCAAGGTCATTAAAAATATTGATGAACTGGGCCGCCTCCAACTGATTATTACATGAGCCCTGTACTGATTAGTACTGTCTCAAGTTCTACTCTTAATCCCAGAGGGTGTACTGTCTCAAGTTCTACTCTTAATCCCAGAGGGTGTTCGATATTATCTTTAATAATTAACGACGATACGCCTCGCGCCCTTCCCGGGGGATGGTAAGCGTGGTAGGCATGATAGCCTCTTAGCTTAGCACCCATTTGCGTTGTCAGATGGATCACATGTCAGTATTTTATTCTTTTGTAAATATTTTTAATTCGTTAAGTTTTTGTGGAAGCCCACTGGCATTCCAGACAAGTATTGTTAGAAATTTAATTTTGGACGCGAACGAGGCCTATTATCGAGAGCTATGATTTTCTCGAAAATAGGTTGGTTTGTCTTGTCTTGTTCTTCAAGCTTAGCAAAAATAACAGATAAGATATTCATTACTGAATCAGGTTATCAAGTTGTGTGCAACTGATTGTACTTAATGATGTCGCAATTTGGACAAACGTCTTTGTGCCTGGTTTTATTTTTATTGGCGTAGTTTTAATGTTCGAAATCCTGTCCGTATCAATTTGCTTGGCGAAGGTGTGGTCCGACACACAATGCGGTTCCTTTTGACAATATGCCCGCGTGTGGTTGAATCCCTGGTAGCGTTTCATTGAGGATATAACCTTGTTCTTCTTCGTTGCGTTTCAATATTGAGAAGAATACCTAATATCTTATTACTATGGATTTTTTCTTTGTTTTTGTTTTTATCGAATGTACTTACTTGCTTATTAGGCCAGCAATCCATGGAGGGTCTGGCAGCTATAGCTGCCTTCCATCCTTGAGGTCCCGAACACGCTGTTTCTAGTTATCAAGACCAAGTTGTCTTACATCCGCTATTCTCCTTCTCGAACTAGGAGGCTCGGAGTCCAAGATCCTCTTAGCTGGAGCGTTGTTGTTCATGTGCCCGATGTGGCCAAGATCTTTGCCTTCTGGACTATATCTACATCTTTGTACAGCTCATAGAGTTCGCGGTTATGTCTTTTCCTTCATTCACCTTCCTCACGGGCAACCTCACCCTGATTATCGTCGAGTTTTCGACTCCGTACAGAAAGACTGGCAGTATAACCGTTTTGGAAAGTACGACTTTGGTTATCCGAGTGAGGAGTTTTGACCCAACTTGTTTGGACAAACCGTAGCAGCAGCGGTTGCCAAGGGCGATTCTGTGCCGGATCTCCACTGTGGTGTCGTTTGCGGAGCTTACATTTGCACCGAGGTAGACAAACTCCTTAACCACCTCGAAATTATAGCTGTCAACCGTTATATTTTGTCCCAGGTGATGAGCGACGGCACGGTTCTTGCTTGACAGCATGTACTTTGTCTATCAGCAGCTGGACAGACTTATAGAAGTGCCTTCCCTGTTGACGCATGCCCGTCGCACTATCTGCTTCAGCACCAAACTGAAGGAATCATACGATAGCGCATCTCCTTGCCGAAATCCGGTGCATGTTTCAAACGATTTAGAGGTCCTAGAACCGAACCGCACGGTGCATTGCGTATTTTTTAGTGTGGCGCGACACAGCCGGATCAGTTTTCCTGGGATCCCGCTTTCGGCCATCGCATCAAACAATTCTTTGGGATGAATGCTGTCTCATGCGGCTTTAAAATCGATAAAGAGATGGTGTGTATCGATTTGAAACTCTCTGGTCTTTTCCAGAATTTGTCGAAGTGTGAAATCTCCTTTTAGCTAGCACATACTTTCCGCACCTCAATATACACAAAGGCACCAGACGGTCGCCAGATCAATCAGTCAACCAGATTGATCATATCGCGATTGACATCAGACTATTCCACTATTCTGGATTATCGCACTTTCCGAGAAGCGTACACGAATCACCGCTATCTTCTAGTAGCCAAGATACGTCAACGGATAACATGAACACCGCGAAGTAAAGAATATCAAGTTATGACGTCGGAAGGCTACTATCGGCGGAAATCGCCAGTGCCTTTGCCAACCGCGTCTTCCTTAAGCTCTCCGACACACCTCAATTCTCCACTCAGTCAGAAGAACAACAATGTAACTTGTGCAAACAAGCCCTGAAGAGCACAGCAACAGAAATGCTGGCCTTAAAGCTCCACTACGACGAAACACCTGGTTCGATGGCGAGTATAGAAGGATTCATGCAGAAAAGCAGGAGGCATACAAAGCCCCACTACACAAAAAAGCAAGAGCGGCTCGTGAGCTCTTCGAGCCTAAAAGAAAGGAGGAACATAAGCTTCTCAAGAGAAAAAAGAAAGAGCACGAGAAGCGGGCGATTGAAAACTTGGAGAGGTGCTACTGCAGGCATGACGTTCAAAGGTTTTATCAACAGATAAAACGAATGTCTCAAGGCTATAAAGCCCAAACGGAGGCCTGTAAGGATGAGAACGGACACCTAGTAGTAGAATCGCAGTCGATGCTGAGAATTTGGAAAAACCACTTCTGCAGACTGTAAAAAGCGATGACAGCCAACAAACCGCCGTCAGGCAGAATGATCCATTTGTTAATGACGAAGAGAAATTGCCATGTCGAGACTCAAGTCGAATAAAGCTGCTGGCGCATATGGACTGCCTGCTGAGCTATTCAAAGCAGCTGGGGGTGGGCTGGTTAGGAGCATGCACGGGCTCATCTGTAAGATAAGGTCAGAGGAAAGCATGCTCAAGGAATGGAGTCTCAGCATTGTTTGCCCGATCCACAAAAAAGCAGACCCCTTTGACTTGACTCTCCTTATTGTCGCATACAAGATCTTCGCCGCCGTTTTGTGTGAACGCCTGAAGCCATTCGCAAATAAGCTGATAGGTCCTTATCAGTGTGGCTTCAGGCCAGAAAAGTCCACCATCGACCAATTCGCTCTACTTGGCCCAGCCATCTCAGGCGTTGAATCCGTAGACGCCTGACTAGGCTCATGTCGCTATACAGCCCGTAAAGTTCGTGGTTGAATCTTTTCCTCCATCCGCCGTCTGCGTTTATAGGCACGAAAATCACGCGCAAAATCTTTCTCTCGAACCGACCAAGGGCCTCTTAATCCGCTTTTGATAGTGTCCATGCTTCTGCGCCGTACAACAGGACCGGGATGATAAGGGATAAGAGGGCTCTATTACTCAATTGCCTCCTGAGCCCAAAGAAACAGCGATTAGCAAGAGTGATTCTGCGTTTGATTTCGGAACTGATGTCGTTGTTCCAGTTCACTGCGGAGCCAAGGTAGACGAAGTCCTTAACTACCTCGAACTTATAACTGCCAATACGAACGTCCTGGCCAAGACGCCGGTGTTTAGCGTCCTTTATATATATATAAAGGATGTATATTTATATACAGTATATATTTCGTTTTGCCCTCGTTTACCGCCAGACCAGCTTTCGCCGCCTCGAATTCAATACTCGCATTGACATTTCGTTGTGATCTACCTATTATGTCAATATCGTCGGCGTATGCAAGGAGTTGCGAGGATTTGAAATAGATTGCGCCTCTTGTATTGGCCAGTGATTTTTGCACAATCATTTCCAATATGATGTTGAAGAAATCACATGACAGCGCATCGCCCTGCCTAAATCCTTTTTTGACATCAAAACTATCGGTAAAGTGTTCACCGATTCGGATGGAGCAGCGAGCATTCTCCAGATTCATCTGGTCTGATGAGTTGAGCAGGTATGTCAAAGGTAGACATAGCGTTGTATAGCTCGTCTCTAATTACGCTGTCGTATGCGGCTTTGAAGTCGACAAATAGGTGGTGAGTGTCGACTTAAAATTCATTGGTTTCTTACAGGATCTGCCGTAGTGTGAAGATTTGGTCGATAGTTTACTTCCCTGGCCTGAATCCGCACTGATAAGGACCTATCCGCTTATTCACAAAAGGCTTCAGGCGTTCAGACAAACCGGCAGAGAAGATTTCGTAGGCCATGTTAAGGAGACTTATTCCTCTGTAATTTTCGCAATCAGAGGGGTCTCCTTTCTTGTGGATCGGGCATACGATGCTGAGACTCCATTCCTCGGGCATGCTTTCCTCTGACCATATCTTACAGATGAGCTGGTACATGCTCCTAACCAGGTCATCCCCAGCTGCCTTGAAGAGCTCAGCAGACAGTCCGCCCGCTCCAGCAGCTTTATTCGACTTGAGTTTCGATATGGCAGTCTTAACTTCGTCGAGGTCAGGGGGACGAAGTTCTCTGCGGTTTCGTCGACGTCGTATATTGACTAACATCGCCGTCATACAGTCTGCAGAAGTGGTTTTTCCACAAATCCTCAAGCGCGCGCTTCTCTTTTTTCATTTTCCTGAGAAGCTTATGCTCTTCCCTTCTTTTTAACTGGTAGAGCTCACGAGCTGCTCTTGTTCTTTTATGCAGCGAGGCCTTATATGTATCCTGCTTCGCTGTGTGAATCCTCCTGCACTCGTCATCGAACCAGGTGTTTCTTTGTGGTGGGGACTTGAAACCCAAAACTTCGGATGCAGAGCTTTTCAGGGCTTGTTTGCAAAGGCTCCACTGCTGTTCTGTTGATAGCGTGGAGGATTCAAGTGTATTGGAGAGCTTAAGGGAGACGCGATCGGTAAAAGCACGAGCGGTTTCTGTCGATAGTAGCTTTCCGACCTCATAACTTTGTATTCTTACTCTACTCCGCTGCGTTCGTGATATCCATAAGCGCCTCTTGGCTACTACAAGATAGTGGTCCGAGTCGATGTTAGCCCCTCGGAAAGTTCGGACATCAAGAATAGTGGAGGAGTGTCTGACGTCGATCGCGATGTGATCAATCTGGTTGGTAGTCGATTGATCAAAAGACCGCCAGGCGCCTTTGTGTATATCGAGGCGCGGGAAGTGCGTACTGAATAGAAGGAGATTTCGCCCCGTAGCAAGATCAATGAGCCCGTGTCCGTTATCACAGGTGGTGTCGTGTAGGCTATTTTTGCCGATGACTCGTTCAAAGATGCTTTCCTTATCCAGCTTAGCATTGAAGTCTCCTAGTACAATTTTGATGTCATAGCTGGGACATTGAACATACGTTCTGTCTAGGAGAATATTAGCTCTCCTAATCAGGCTGATGTTAAAAAATTTAGCCTTGATACGGATTGTTATGAGGCGTTCGCTCACATGCCGAAAGCTTAGGACTTTTTGCCTTAGTCCACCTCGAACAACAAATCTGCGTCCAAACAATCGTTGCCCTCTCTCCCTATAGCATTCGCCGTAGTAAACATCGCAGTTTTTTATCCGCTTTATACCTGGTCCATTCCATGGCAAGTTGTTCGGCTGCACGTGACCTGTTTAGGGACCTAACATTTCACGTACAAGGCCGAAGATCATTGTCCTCTTTTCGTTTTTTGCAAGGGTCGTCAACATAATACGGTCCGTTATATCCGAGGCTTGTGGTTGTTTCGGAGTTTGTGGTTTTTTTACGGTAACGGCTTACTAGGCCGTAGCCCAATCGGCTAATCCTGTTTTTTGACGCAGGAGGCTCGCCATTCGCCCTTCCCCGTCTGCAATTTCCATAGGAAATCTCCAGATGGCACCACGAAGAGGTGGGGATATGACTTACTAACAGTGCCGCAATATGTTCGACTGCGGTGGCTCTTATCGCTTTTTAGCAGGCCAGCATCCGTCGGATAGATGCTACCCCTAGGAGGCCTTTGTTAGTCATTTGCCATCCTGATTTGCCGGGCCGAAATCCGTACTGGTAGCTGCCGATTAGTGCGGTGCAAAAGGGCTCTAGACGTTCACACTATACGCTGGAGAGAATCATGTATGCGACATTAAGCAGGGATATACATTCCTCTATAGTTCTTGCAAGAGGTGGGATCGCTTTTTTTATGGATAGAACAAATAGAGCTAATATTCTTCGATGCTGGGTGTGAGAACTACTTCAGCGGCTGGAGTTGGAATTTCCTCAGTCCCTACCACTCTCTCTTGGTCATGCTCGATAAGCAGCTGCTGGAAATGCTGTTTAAATACATCCATTATTCCCTGCGGATCGGTGAAAAGGTTACCCTCGAAATTTCGAAGAGCTCAGTGCCTTTCCTGTAGCCTCCTGCAAGGCTTTTTGCTCTCTTATAAAAGGCCCGTAGTTTTTGCTTGTCCCTAGACTCCTCGAAATCCTTAAGCTGGGAGGTCGCGAAGATTATTTTCTTTAGTCACAGCAGCTTTTCCTCCTCCCTTCTTTTGGTTCTGTACTCTTACTTTATCTAATGTGCATATATCTATATAAGCGTAAAAACGGAGAGACCGCTTCTTTTTTTAACTTCATTGCTATCGACTTCCTTTTTTCGCGCGCAGAGATATTAACGACATCAATTATTTTGAAGCCTTACCTTTTTTAGGTCGGAGATAATCTTCTCTTTTGGGTAGTTCGGGAAAGCGCTTAGCTATAACTCAGATAGGCCTTTTGGCCGTATTTTCATAAGTATGCCACTGAATTTTTTTATTGGTAAGCTTTTGAGAAACCAACTGATAGCTTTCGGGTTCCGATGCTTGTATAGTCCAGTCGTTCTTGTTTCGTAATTTTAACTTATAATATATGCGATCACATTCCTCAATTTCCATAATATTTATCGGCGGTGGTTGGTGCGGTATGGTTTCTCGCTTACCTTTGTTCTCCGGCGACAGTGTTCGCTGCTTGTCCTCTTGCACTTTATCGCTGCACTTATGTTCCAGTATTACGGAGACCTTCTTTTCTTTGGCGTCTACAATCTCGGGTGACAAAACAGTTTTGTGTTGTTTGACCGGTCGTTTTAAGAACCAGTCCGTTTCGCGACTTAATATTTCTACGTCTGTGTGATAATTTACACTATCCAGAAGGTTAAGTTGAGTGGGTTAAGTGGGTAGTGTGTTGGCCTCTGACGCCGATGACTCGGGATCGAATCCCGACACAGCCATGTCATCGAACGTGTTTTCACGGTGTTTCTCCTCAGCGGGGTTCTGACAATACCCCCTGTAGTAAAATTGTCATGAAAAGCTTCTCGAAATTCGCCGTTCGGAACCGGCAATAAACTGTAAGTCCCTCTCACCTATGTGAAAATGAAATCACACACAACATGGGTGATTGAGAGAAGCTCGGCTCAGGTTCTTCATGGACTGTAACGCCAACATACATACATACAGACGGTTAAGTTGCGATTCAGCTATGGTCTCCGACCGTGCTTTTAGGGTTTTTAACTCCTACTTCAGTTCTTTGCAAAGAATCTCATGTTACATAGCTTCCTGCGAAGATCAGAATTTTTTCTCTTTCAAACTTTGGGGCAAACATTTCGCCTGAGGAGTTCGTCGTTTCAGAGCCCTTGATTTCTCTCATAGACCCCGACGGTGGGGATCTTGTGGTCGTAAAAAATGTTCTTTTCCATTAGATTCCCACGAGCAGCGAAGGAGATCCGCAGTAGAGAGATAAGGCTCGCTGATCCGAAGGTCGCCAGGTATCTGGATGCTCCGTTAGAGATTGGGCTATTTTTAAACTAGTCTCCCAATCAAGCCAATTTTCGGCACGGGTCGCTTAACGCATTAATTCATCCCAGGTGTTAGTTAAACTAACGATGGATTGTAGTCGCCTCTTACGACAGGCATAGTATGCCAATTTGCAAGGCTTCGTGGAAACATATAACTATTGTAACACTTCCTGAAAATGATAATAAAAATTGAATCGAATTGAATTTAATTGAATGCCTTACCTCGGTTATACCCTAATCCCTACCTGAAGAGAGCAATTGGAGTAATGTTGCAAACAATAAAGAACTCCTTCACATTTGCCCTATAAGTTAACACAATTCATACAATAGGATAGTCGAATAACCAACATAAAACATTAATTTTCTTAACTAACAAACTCCGAGTATTGGTATTGGGATTAGTAACCAACTTTTGAAGAATGGTAGGAGCCTTAATGTACAATTTTTAACAAT
Organism: Eumerus sabulonum; assembly: GCA_951905685.1. Lineage (NCBI taxonomy): Eukaryota > Metazoa > Arthropoda > Insecta > Diptera > Syrphidae > Eumerus > Eumerus sabulonum. The sequence goes on along the minus strand of OX645060.1, from coordinate 159,140,037 downwards.
TTAATCAATGGCTTGCTCAGTCTTGAACAGGGTATCTACCATTTTATGACTGCATGTGTTTCAGTCAATATCAACAAAACCCTCAATATGTTTTTTTCATCCCTTAATAGCTTATTGTATCTTAATAAACAACGAAGTTGTGCCTCGACTACGTGCGTCGTAACTTGGCCACGAAACGAAGGTGGCTTTGAAAACATAATCCAGTTTTAAGTGGTATGATAAAGCAGCAAAGTGCTTAACATAATATTAATTTGATAGAACACGCCCATGTGGATTATTCGGTAACCGACTTTGATTGAACACATTGACACAGTCACTGGGTTGCTCACACTCATTCAGAATTCCCTATTTACGATATAATCTCTTCACTTTCAGGTCATTAGGTGCAGCACGGAATAATCGGTGTACAAATGAAGTGGGCGAAATCCTGGGACATCTCCGGCGCTTAATGAATGATCCAAGCATACTCGGGAGAGAATATGGGATGACCACTACGAATGCCCCCACTAGTAAGGCAGTAATTCAGGCGTATATTGTTCCGATGAACGATGCCCATCAGGTTGGTATAAGCATACTGTGTCATCAGCAATGCCATCACTGCATTTTATACATGTGCTCTGGAGATTTGCTGCAGCTCCTGCTGTTTCATAATACTGCAGAAGCATATCTGACAACGAAATAATACCAAAATCTTCTCTCTTCCCAATTATCCTTCTGTACTCGTATCGAACTCTATATGGTCATATTCATATCTGTTTGTCGTTTCAGAGCGAATATATTGCAGATCATGACAAGCGTTTGCAATACATTAGCAAATTCACTGGCTCTGCTGGAGAAGCTATTGTTACTGCAACCGAGGCTGTACTATGGACCGATTCAAGATATTATCTACAGGCCGAACAGCAACTGGATCAGGATTGTTGGACATTAATGAAGAATGGTACATCACCAGTTGTAGTGCTGGCTATGTGGTAGTGGGTAGTGGTATGGGTAGAGAGACTGGGATTATATAAAACGAAAGTATTGCTTTAGATTGGTCCTATGAGGTAGAGAAGCCAGGGAATTACTGGCTACACTACAATGGTAGTGTAACCGAGCACATGGTTTCCAATGATTAGGAGATGATAATTATTATTATCCTTTGTATTCCCAATAGGATTATGACAAATAATTTTACTCGAAGCGAATTTGCTCGACCCAAATGCACTAGATTATGGATGAGCGGAAGAAGAGCTTATTCACCCCTACGTTTCTAACGTGCTGGTAGTTGTACGTATATACGAGTATCTTGTATTCAAAATCGATGGGGCTTTAATTTTAGTCAATTTAAGTGGGATGCATTGAAAGTAGACTAAGATATCTTATTGACTGATCATAAGGGGTACTTGTTCGTCAAGTCTGGGTCCTGCGAAAACAGTAGGAAGTCGAATGTTGGATATTCGCTTTGTGCACTGTAATTATAATTTGTGTAGTAAGGGGCTAATATGCGATCGAATTGTTAGCTTTGTTCTCCAGCGTAATACCTTTAATTGAAAGCTTGGAATTCTGCAATTTGACAATGTAGATTTTATAGTTCGTTAGAGACATAAGGCATCGAATTGAACAGAATACGAGTAGTAAATACAGAGTTGAATGATTGAGTTTAGAGATTTCCCTTTACTATTTCGTTCTCGTGATTTGTTGCATGTTGCTTTCAAATATAACACATCAGATGAGCAATTAAGAATAAGTATCTTATGACTAGTTTTGAAATAAAAAAAAAAAAAAACGTGTCCGCCTACAGAGTTTGATCTTCTTTTTTTGCGTCATTCACGAGTATAGCGATCTTCCTCGTTAGTGATCAGAAGACGGCAACCATACACTGCAAATGGTAAGTGTGTTACTGCAATACACAAAAAGATGCGTTTTCATTTAAACCATTTTTAACGCAATTTAAAGTGTGTTATTATGAAAACACAACAAAAGGAGAATGTCCCAACTATACACACAAAAGACAAATTCCCAACTATATGCAACCTTGCCAGAAAGCAAGTTGTGACCCAACCCATGGTTAGTTCATTGTTTTTCATTTGATTGAATTGATTGCTTTCTCTTTGTTATGAAGCAACATCATGACGATGATCATGCCATCCGACTCGACCGGACCAATGTAGAATGGGAAAGGAGAGGTTGAGTTCTTTGTATTTTGGTGGCTGCGGACATTGAGATTTGAACTCGGATCAATGGGTCTTACCTATTATACCATGGATCTGACCCGCAAATAACTTTCTGGCAAGCGTGCATATGGTTGGGAAATTTATCTTTTGTTTGATCGACTGATCCCAATAGTGTCGTTGCAACACACTTAAGCGGTCTTTAGAATTTTTATTCATGACACGCAATAGACCGTGTTGTAGTTTTAACACAAATAGGTGTCTCAATTTCAGGGATAAACGTATTAAGTGACACACTTAATCTTAGGGTGTGTCGAATGACAAACTTGCTGCGTGTTGCAGTGTAATAGCTAAATGATTGTCTGTCGTCGGAAGAGGAACCAACTCCCAGTCTTTCATCAAAATGTGGTGCGGGGATGAATGTATACGAGGACTATATGTATAATAAATATACATATGTGATAGGCAAGACAACGATTCAAGCGTCATGTTTGTATACCAAAACGAACCGAAATTGGGGCCAAATCTGGAGAATAGGGTGGATGAGTCAGCAGTTTGTAGCGTAATTGGATCAGTTTTGCTATGATGGTTGCGGATAATTGAGTACAGTACATATTTTCTTCGCACAATGGGAACGTTTTTTCATTAATTCATCATCAAATCGGTCCAGTGAATCGCTGTGGTATTGCCCCGAGATTGTCCTTATTTTCTTCAAGATCAGTGAAGATAATGCTTCACGGTACCCAATACATCTGTTGCATGTTCATTATAAACGGCAACTTAACTTTGATTTCCTCAAGCATCTTCCCATCCAAAAAACTTGCACTTAACATCACCTTGATTTGCAACTAGGCTTTGAAGTCGTTTGTAGATGATCACCGGCCTTTAACATTTTTTTTTTTAAATAATTTGCGCGCACTCAAGGTTGAATAATCTTATCATGTCAGCGACACAGTGCGGGCAGAAGGTAGAAAAGAATAGGGATAGAGGAGATGCCTATGGACATTGATTTTAAATGCTTTCATGTTGTATTGAGGGGGGAAGATCGAAGACCGAATCCGGCAGGGAATTTCAGATTCGTGTAGTTCGGTTAAAGAAGGAAAGGTACGTCCGAAAACGGGGTTCAGTGTTGGATGATCGGTTGCGTTGTATATTTTAAAATCCATTTTTTTATAGCCCGCTATGCCTTCGAACCTTCGAAAATGGTTCGATTTCTTTGCGTTCCAACAGCGTTTCACTGATGGTATTTTCTTTACTCTTTTTAGACGGTTCCTCTTAACAGCTTCTGCTAAATTTCATCGACTTTTTCAGCAATTAGTCGACCAGAGCCAGGTGCATCTTTGACCACGAAATTTCCAGAATGGAATCGGGCGAACTATTCCGGGGTCCGATGTCCACTCACAACATTCTTACCGTGCACTTTACAAATTTTTCGGTGTGATTTTTCAGCGTTCTTATCTCTTTTATGGAAAAATAGTTTAACATAGCGTGGTGTCTGCTAACTATTTCCCCTCCTCTTACTTACTTATCAACTTAATTAGCGTACATCCGTATGTCGGTTTTGGCCGCATTAATAAGCCTACTCCAATGGCCTCTATTAAGCGCGCCCCGGTGCCTGTTGGAAACACCAAGTATCTTCAGGTCCTCTTCAACTTGGTCCTTCCTTCTGAGAGGTGGTCGTCCTCCAGGTGGTGCTGAATCCAAACTTGAGCGAACTGCAGCGTCTTTGTCCATAGTCGAGCCAGCGCCGTCGCTGTATTTGTATGTGACGCACTATATTCTTTTCGCCAAATAGCTCATACAGCTCGTCATTTCATCGAATTCGGTATTCACCTTCGCCTATGTGGAGTGAACCGAAGATCTTTCAGATAACTTTTCTCTCGAACGCTCCCAAAGCACGCTCATCGGTGTTTGTCATCGTTCATGCTTCTGCACCATAGGATGGGCATAATAAGAGACTTATAGAGTATTACTTTTGCCCGTCGAGAGATGGCTCTGCTTTTCAGTTGCCGACTGAGACCAAAGTAGTACCTGTTGGCAAGATTTATTCTCCGGAAGATTTCCAATTTGACATCATTCTCTTTCTCTCTAAACTTTAATACGAGTTTTTGCGTTCCAATTTAACTTTGTTTTTCCATTTGAAAAACGAAGTACCTTAAACGCAAGAATAAACTACATATCTGCCTTTGAATGAACAAAATACAATGAGATATTTCAGCCTAAGTCAAACAGAATATAAGGAACTGAAACCAATGTAACGAATGTTGTTGGCGTAACGATACCTAACAAATATCATTTTGAATAACATCACCTGTTTTCTCGTTGCAAAAATGTAAATGCACAAAATTCAAACTGTAATGCCATGCGTTTAATCCCTGCATGGTACGTACGTAGAAAAATATACTTTCATCTATTCGCTCGATGCGAGAGGTATCCTACCGATAAAAAATTCCATCAAGTGGCTGTGACAACATTTCAGTCAAGTTGCGCAAATATGGCATTCGTCGGATTTATTTTTAGGCATTAAACGTTTTAAAAACATTTTTCTTATTCCGTATCCTTAATCAAATTCACTACAAGAATAAAACTTCTTGAAACATCATCCAACAGCTGAAACATTAAAAAAGTTAATGACACGGCGACAGATTGAGAGCCAAAATCATATTTCAAAATAAACACCTTGCTGCCCCTGGTATAACGAACGCATTTCATCAAACCAGCGAAATCTCATAAATAATGTTAAGTATTTAATCTTGCCCCAATTCGAAATGTCACTCCTCCACAAAAGATTTTCCTTTTTCGCCTACATTAGCAGAAGATAATCCACCTACCATCCAACTTCCATCTCCGCCCGGTTGTTGTTCCCCCGATTGATACAGACTTGCCAACTCAACCAGCAAACAGATATTTCTAATTTGTCCACTCGATATCTCATAATTCCACTCATAAACATACAAATTGGCTACAATAAAGCTTAATTAGCTCAATAAAATTAGGTATACAAGTTTTCCATTTTTTTTTTTTTCGTGTCTGCTCTAAAGTCAGCTACTAGTATCCATCCATCTTTTCTTAGAGACTTTTCAACTGCCTAAGATTGCTTTTTCCTTCATCCCTCCGTCTTTACATGGTTTTGTTTTAATTATGTCTATCCTTGGCCCTGACTGCTCTTTAGCGTCAATAGCGTTGCTAACGCTGTTCGACTTCTACTCTTACCTCCGCTAGTGGTATAAATATTTATAAGGACGTCATTAAAAATTCACGCCATCCTTGAAGTGATTGTGATAAATGGACACTTTGTTTTCATTGTACACTATACTCAGTTGCTGATATCGCCTTGAAATTTTTCCTTTTCATTATTCGCAATCACATCTATCTATTTGCAGGACTAAGTAATGTGCCCAACATGACGGTGTGGATGCTTAACAACTTGCCAGCGAACTCAAGGATAGGCGTAGATCCTTCCCTTATAAAAGCGTCTAATTTCCATCAAATTGCAAACCAGCTAAATGCAAACGGACATGAATTAATTAGCATTTCCCGGAATCTTATTGACGAGATTTGGACAAGTCGTCCACCCCCGGGACGGAATAATATTATTGCATTGGATATAGAATTTACAGGTAAGTAGGTGGGTGCTCGTGTTGGTGTAAAGTGTCCACTTTGTAGCTTGTAGTGCATCTTTTAAAATTTAATTTCCACTCACTACTTCATCCATCCTCGCGGAAGGCCGTTGAGTGCTGATGGGTACTTTATGCTGCTATAAAATGGCAACGGTGGCTTAATAGCATTTCAGAAATATCAAAGGGAATTATTTAATTAACTTAAAGAAAGGTTTTCGTTTTTTTTTTCCTGCAATTTATTATTCGTTTGCGATTATACTCATATTGATTTTGAGATGGAGAGATGCTGATGATCTTGGTTTCTTGGAAATATGTTAAATGAATTGATTCAAAATATGGACTTCTGGAGATAGTTCAGTATATGTACATACATATATATTTTTGCCGTATTCAATTGGACTGAAATTCGTAAAAAACGTGGGTCTTTCATTAAGCCCTTCCTACCTTTAACTTTAATTAAAGTAAAGTGCGTCTGAGATATCTTCGAAACTTTTTATCATTTTGAAAAGCCCATCGATGCCATTATGTATGGTAAAATAAGCGCATCCGAAATAACCGATTTTCCATGAGTCTGGCACATAAATCAGCTTATTCGCATAGACCTGCGACTTCAGGAATCCCCACAAAAGGGGAGAGCGGAGTCAAATAGCACGATCTTAGTGACCAGTTAGTTCCACCCTCCATGTGAAATTACCATTTTTTTTAGAGACTCCCGCAGATTCAACGAGAGCCGACCAAATTCCGCGTTTAATAGTATATAAGTCGTCTTAAGTCGTCTTAGAGAATTTGTTGTTTAAGTTGTCGTATCCAGGTCAATACAATACATGGATGTCGATTTTAGCAATTGTCAGTAAATGTCATTAGGTTGGTTGGAACTTTGCCTCGAAGTGATCTTCACGTTTTAAAAGTGGCGCTAGCGACTTGGAAGACAAGGAACAATCCACACCGGGACAGTTAGAATACGAGGAATTGAAGAAAGTGTTCGGTAAAGACCCATGTCATCCCATTGGAAGTGAGTTTCCGAGCGGTAAGTAAATGCTGAGGGCGCCGCGGCGCGGCGCAGTGGTTAATGTGTTAGACTCTGATGCACGATGAGCGAGTTAGAGTTCCGATATCACCACCTCCATAGAATGTTTATTTTTCGGCGTCCCTCCTCAGCGGGGTACTGGCAAACGTAGCATGCTTGCCTTGAAAAGGCTCTCGACTCACATCGTTCGGAATCGGCATCAAACTTAAGGTCCCTTTCACCTGTGGCAAAAAATGAATCACACACAACATGGCTGATTGAGAGAAGCTTGGCTCTGATCCCACATGGACTGTAACGCCACCAAAGAAGAAAAAGGTAAACGCCTTAAAACTACTAGTGTGTGAATGATCAAGAAGCAAAAAAGCTGGGTGCAATAGGATTTAAAACCACCTGTGTGCGCCATCTTAAGTGCGGCAATTCCCTGGCTTCTTCGTCCCCGGGATTGGATTCAAAGACTCTCCGGGCTGGAGCTATGGTGTCCATTCGCTCTACATGGCCCAGCCATCTTAGGCGTTGAATCCGCAGACGCCTGACTAGACTCATGTCGCGGTTGAATCTTTTCCTCCATCCCCCGTCTGCGTTTATAGGCCCGAAAATCACGCGCAAAATCTTTCTCTCGAACCGACCAAGGACCTCCTCATCCGTTTTTGACAGTGTCCATGCTTCTGCGCCGTACAACAGGACCGGGAGGATAAGGATCTTATATAGAGTCAACTTTGTCGTTCGGGAGAGGGCTCTGTTACTCAGTTGCCTCCTGAGCCCAAAGAAACAGCGATTGCCAAGAGTAATTCTGCGTTTGATTTCGGAACTGATGTCGTTGTTACAGGTCACTGCGGAACCAAGGTAGACGAAGTCCTTAACTACCTCAAACTTATATCTGGCAATAAAAACGTTCTAGCCAAGACGTCGGTGGTGAGCGTCCTTTTTTGATGATAGCATATATATAGTTTCGCCCTGGTTGACTGCCAAACCAGTTTTCGCTGCCTCCTTCTCAATACTCGCAAACGCCTTATTGACATCTCGATGTGATCTACCTATTATGTCAATATCGTTGGCGTATGCAAGGAGCTGCGAGGTTTTGAAATGGATTGTGCCTCTTGTATTGGCCAGTGATTTTTGCACAATCATTTCCAATATGATGTTGAAGAAATCACAGGACAGCGCATCGCCCTGCCTAAATCCTTTTTTGACATAAAAACTGTCGGTAAGATATTCACCGATTCGGATGGAGCAGCTAGCATTCTCGAAAGTCATCCTGTATAGTCTGACGAGCTTAGCAGGTATGTCAAAGGTAGACGTAGCGTTGTATAGCTCGTCTCTAATTACGGTTTCGTATGCGGCTTTGAAGTCGACAAATAGGTGGTGAGTGTCGACTTGAAATTCATTGGTTTTTTCCAGGATCTGTCGTAGTGTGAAGCTTTGGCCGATGGTGGACTTCCCTGGCCTGACTCCGCACTGATAAGGACCTATCAGCTTATTTACAAAAGGCTTCAGGCGTTCACACAAAATGGCAGAGAAGATTTTGTAGGCGATGTTAAGGAGACTTATTCCTCTGTAGTTGGCGCAATCAAAGGAGTCTTCTTTCTTGTGGATCGGGCATACGATGCTGAGACTGCATTCCTCGGGCATGCTTTCCCCTGACCATATCTTAAAGATAAGCTGGTGCATGCTCCTAACCAGGTCATTTCCAGCTGCCTTGAAGAGTTCAGCAGACAGTCCGTCTGCGCCAGCAGCTTTATTCGACTGGAGCTTCGATATGGCAATATTAACTTCGTCGAGGTCAGGGTGACAGGATTCTCTGCGGTCTCCGTCGATTAGAAATGGATCGTTCTGCCTGACAGCGGTATATTGACTAACATCGCCGTTATACAGTCTACAGAAGTGTTTTTTCCATATTCTCAGCATCGACTAAGATTCTACTATTAGGGGTCCGTTTTCATCCCTGCAGGCTTCCGTTCTGGCTTTATAATCTTGGCCAATTGATTTATGAAGCTCATAGAAAAGTGACGGAAGGTAATAGGTAATAAAGGCAATTTTTTTCAGTAGATCGTGCGATTTCACACCTTCAAACCCTTTTTTTTTAGGGGGAAGGTCAACTCGTTAGTCTATGTTGAAAAGCCAGTGTTAATTACAGTCAATATGTTGGAAAAAATAAAACACTTCGTATGGTCCACTTAAAACATAGTCGTAGTCAATATTTACACGACTGTCAATAATAAGAGCCCTACAGTGCAGAGTTTCATGACATTTATTTAATCATAGAAATGAAATACGTCGTTGTGAGTATTCATAGTAGCTATAGACTCATTCTCACGAAAAAGTAAACATTAAAAAAAGTTGAGGCACTTTGTTTACAAAATTCGAAATCATGCTGCATATGATGTAGACTGGCTGTCGTAAGTCGTATTGAAATGAAATCGCCTTATCGCATGAGTGACCTATACGTATGTGTTTCCCTCCTATCCGTTTATCTGATCCTCCCTCCCAACAAGCCTTTTCAGAAGTTCTTTTGTTTCAATTTTTTCGCCATGACCATAAAATCCTGACGGCATCAGCCTCACAGGAAGCAAGGTCTCAATTGAATTCATAAATATGCAAATAACCACTTATTCAAATCAGCAACGTTTCGATGTATTCGTACTCATACTCTATTAACCATTTCCTTTTCTTATTTATTTGCTTTCGTTCCAATTTAAATCATTTCCTTCGTGACCATGGATTTGATGGTGATTGTCCTCGTTGTCTGTTTTGCTTCGCATCCACCGTGTTGAATAACCAAATTCGTACTACATATATTCCCATACTATATCGTAGGTAAAGAGGCTGGATTAAAAATTTCCGAGCTGCTGGACCAAATAAAACGGGAATACGATGCTGAAGCCGTTGTTGTAACAACTCTAGATGATATCGCATGTAAGCAGCTTGCCATTGTACTTTATAATACAAACTCAAATTGGAAAAGTGAACATCTACTCTCCTGTCGGCTTTATAATATACATACTTACATAATAAAATGAGAACATGGACAAGCATAATATTCGCCAATATTGTTCTATTAAAAACAAACAAAACATTCTATCCATTTATATTAATATGCCTATAGCCGGCAGTTAATTACGAATACAAATATCTTTCGCAGGGCTTCTCAATTTGCGGGGATCAGACATCAGATACAATCCGGTGTTCTTCGGCTATCTCATTTTGTCAGACAGAAATACGCTGTTGTATGTAGATAAGGACAAGTTATCAAACGAAACACTCAGACAGTTGATAAAAGAGGACTTGACTGTAACATTGAAGGATTATAGCGAAATTCTCGAAGGCATCAAGGAGCTTGTAGGTTGATATTCTTCATGAAAATTAAATTTGATTTATTATAATATACATACGTAGTACAAATATACATATTTTATTCTGCAGGTAAATACGACTACTGGGAAGATCTTAGCGTCAACAAGTGTGAATCAACTAATTTCGGAACTAATACCTACCAATCGGCTGACAACCGCGGATGTAGTAGCTCAAACGAAGACAGTGAAAAACGCAGTGGAAGCTGCAAATTTGGAAAAGGCTCATATTCGGGATGGACTAGCTTTGATACAGTACCTACATTGGCTGAATATGACGATTGATTGCCAGAACGTTACCGAGCTGTCAGGAGCACAAAAACTGGAACAGTTCAGGAGGTGAGCAAATAACCCTATGAGTAGTTGAGGTCAATGTACCATTCTTAGTCGTAACAAATTTCCTCCAAAACGAATATACTTATATATACTTATTTAAAGTTGATAATTCTCTTGGATTATTAACATAGCTTTTGGTATGTTCCTAAAATTATTGCCACTTGTGTAACACTCTTGACGACGACAACGCACGAAAAAGGAACACGATTTGCGAGTATGCTCCTGGAATGTCAGAACCCTGTACACTCGCGGAGCTGCTCATAAACTAGAAGGAATCCTCACGCAGTACAAGGCGGATATAACTGCGGTCCAGGAAATACGCTGGATAGGAAACGGTATGATTAGGAAGAAAAATTGCGACATATATTACAGCTGTCACAAAAGATTGCACTTAATGGGATGCGGATTTGTCGTGGGAAAGCGGTTAAGGTCGAAGGTCATCGACTTTAAACCTATAAGTGATCGCCTGGCTGTGATCCGCATCAGAGGCAGATTTTATAACATCAGCCTTATATGTGCACACGCCCCTACCGACGAGGCTGGAGACCTATCAAGGAGGACTTATATGACCTCCTGGACAACGCCTACGAAGCCTGTCTGGAGTACGATGTTAAAAGCGTGCTCGGAGACTTCAACGCCAAAATCGGTAAGGAGAACACCCTTGGCGGAGTGATCGGAAAGCACAGCCTCCACGATACAATAACAGATAACGGCTTCCGACTCACGTACTTTGCGACAGCTCGTAATGCGGTGATAAGTACATAGCACAAGATGCCCTCGTAAGCGAACCCACACAGCAACCTGCCGATCTCCGGACGGTCGAACCGCCAACCAAATCGACTATGTGCTCATTGACGTAAGGCACTCGTCAAACATCCTGGATGTGCGAACATTCAGAGGGGCAAATATATGACTTCCTCGTAGCAGCAAGATTCAGAGCTCGACTGTCCAATGTCAGAAAGCTGCACCAGCCCACCAGGAGGAGGTTCAACATTGGGCGCCTGAGCACAACAGAGGTTACCAGAGTCTACAGGGAGCAGCTGAGCGAAAGACTCTACGGTATGCCTACGTCCAACACAAATGCCAATAATATTTGGCTGCATTACCGCTCAGCCATTCAGGAAGTAGCCGAAACCACCTTAGGATACCTACCACCCCCGACAAGAAACCCGTGGTATGATGGCGAGTGTGAGCAGAAAAAGCAGCAACCAACGAGGCGTATACCAAAACGCGTTGCAGAGGAAAACAGAAAGCAGCGCAAGAAGAGCCGAGCCAGAAGAAGGGAGGAGAAAAAACTACTGCGACAAAAGAAAAGAATCTTCACAGCATCCCAGCTCAAGGATATCGAGGAGTCTAGGTATAAGCATATAACACGAGCCTTTCACAAGAAAGCCAAGGGCCTTGCAGGAGGCTTCAAAAAGGGCACCCAGGCTCTTCGAAACTGCGAGGGTAATCTTGTCAACGGCCCGCAGGGATTAGTGGATGTATTTAAGCAGCATTTCCAGCAGCTGCTTAACGAGCATGACGAACAGAGAGTGGTAGGGACCGAGGAATTCCCAACTCCAGCCGCGGAAGTAGTCCTCCCACCCATCGAAGAAGTCGGCACAGCTATTCAGAAGCTGAAGAATAACAAGGCCGCAGGCTCAGATGGCTTGCCATCAGAGCTCTTCAAGGCTGGCGGCGATGTTCTGGTAGGGAACATGCACCAGATCATCTGCAGAATTTGGGAAGATAAAAGCATGTCCGACGACTGGAATGCCAGCTCTATTTGCCCCATCCACAAAAAAGGCGATCCTACCTCTTGCAAGAACTATAGAGGTATATCCCCGCTCAATGTCGCATACAAGATCCTGTCCAGCGTATTGTGTGAACGTCTAAAGCAATTTAGCACCCCACTAATCGGCAGCTACCAGTGCGGCTTCCGCCCGGCCAATCGACTATAGACCAAATTTTGAAACTTCGACAAATTCTGGAAAAGACCAACGAGTTTCGAATCGATACAAACTATCTTTTCATCGATTTCGAAGCCGCATACGACAGCGTTCATCGTGAAGGACTGTTTGGTGCGATGGCCGAATTCGGGATCCCGGGAAAACTGATCCAGTTGTGTCGCGCCACGCTAAAAAATACGCGATGCACCGTGCAACTCGGTTCTAGGACTTTGGAACCGTTTGAAACATGCACCGGATTTCGGCAAGAGTCATGTGACTTCTTCAACCTGGTGCTGGAGCAGATAGTGCTCTACAAGTTCATCCAGCTGCTAGGATACGCGGATGTAAGATATCTTGGTCTTGATAACTGGAAGCAGCGTGCCCGGATGGAAGGCAGATATAGCTCAGGCTCAAGTCCTCCATGGATCGCTGGCCTGATAAGTTAAGTTGTGTAACACTCTGGTCTACGGTAATGACCCAAGTTTTTATCAATATCAACATTTCGAAATTTATTTCGGCAATTTTTTAGTCCCATTCTCTTTTTGTTTACTGTGTGTGGGGAAAAACAATCACTGGACTATTGTCTTCTTCTTGTTTTATATTGACAAAAACTCAGAACACGTCTATTAAAATGCATTGTAATTGTTACATTAATGGATAACTTGTGTATAAAATTGTCGTACATCTTTTTAGTATTTACCATAAAAGGAATGAGATGAAACTTATATCATTCGAACAGAATAGTGCCATAGATGTGTACTTAAAAGGAAATTATCACGTTTTTATATTGCCGTTAAGAAGGTAGTTGAAAACCGAGTATTGTTCTACCACGTCAGGAGGAGCCAAAGGTAGAAATATTTTGGATGGCTAGTGTGGAGGGTATTTGAATCCAACCCAGAGGTGACGCGGTCGTGGACCGCCAAATTTAAGGTTTCGCAACCAAGTGGAAGATGACCTTAATCAACTAGGCGTGCGGCACTGGATATTGCTGGGGAAAGACCGTGCCAGTTGGAGAGGTTTTTTAAAGGAGGTCCAAGTTCGCCATGAATTGTAGCGCCAAAAGAGAAGAAATATGAAGAAGTGTGGCGCAGTGGTTAGTGTGTTGGACTCTGACGCATGATGAGCGAGTGCGGATCCCGAACACCAATGCCATCGAATGTTTATTTCGCGTCGTCCCTCCTCGGCGGGGTACTGGCAAAACCACCCGTAGTATATTTGCCTCAAAGAAGTATGTATGTAGCAGCAGCAATTTCAATCAGCCTGATCGACATTTATTGACCTATTCCCATATATTACTAGACGTTTGCATATTTATTTGAAGGACTCGAGCCCCCTGCTACTATGCACTTGTACTTACATACCAACCAACTTGTCTCTGTAACCGGCACGATCTCTGGCCAACTGTTTCCAGTCCCGCACGGCCAGTTGGCTGAGGTCCCTTTCCAACTGCGTGCACCAACTTAGTTGCAGCCATCCTCTGTTGCATCGTCCCTCGGGATTGGATTTGAAAATTCTTCGAGCTGGAGTTGTGGTGTCCATTTGCTTTGTATGGCTCAGCCATCTTAGACGTTGTATCATTAGGCGTTTGACTAAGCCAATTTCGCTTTACAGCCCGTAGAGCTCGAGGTTGACATTTTTTCTCTACTCTCCATTAACACAAACCGGACCAAGGATTACAAGCAGAATTTTCTTCTCGAAGCGTTCTACTTTCTTACTTAGATAGCGCTACAGTCCGTGGTGAACCTGGGCCTCAACCAACAAGCGTCTCCAGCTGGCACGGTCTTTGGCCAGCTGTTTCCAGCGCCGCACGCCCAGTTGGTTAAGGTCCCCTTCCACCTGCGTGCGCCACCGTTGATGCGGCCGTCCTCTGCCGCGCCTTCCTTCCGGGGTGGATTCGAAGACCCTTCGAGTCGGAGCTGTATTTTCCATGCGCTCTACATGGCCTAGCCACCTAAGACGCTGTATCCGTAGACGTCGTACCACCCCGATGTCGTTGTACAACCCGTACAAGTCTTCATTAAATCTTCTCCTCTATACTCCGTTTGAACAAACAAGACCGTAGATAAAGCGCTGTTGAGTACGGTCAGTATTCACAGTGCACCGGCATCCAGTTGCCAGCCGCACGACATTGAATTAGACACCTAACTCAGTTGCCTGACATTGAACTGAGTTCAACCCGAAAGCGGATGTATGCAAGCGGATGTAACATAACACCGTTCTTTTTCTTTTATTCTTTGTTTCATTATATTTGCACTTTAATCAGTTTGCACCACAAGTAATAATAAAATTGTACATATTGCAGAATAGACAAATTTACATTTCCGTTGTATGTATGTAATATTTAGTAGAGTAAGCTAATTTGATTAAGATTTCCATGTATAAATACTAGCTAATAAACATTGAACTGGCCTGATATAATTCAACAGCTAAACCAATCGTTTCGTTAGTTTCTGTTGCTCGAATTTATCACAATTTGGTGTTCTAGTACTGTACTGGAAATACCGCCGATAGTCACGGTACCGAACCGTTGTCTATCAACATCATACATCTACATATATACAGTAAAAGCACTGTATACATTTTGGTGACCCCGACGTGATACTAATAAAAGCGTTTATCAGGGCTATACACTGGTAACTTTAATAACATACATACAATATAAGGGCGTTTACCAGGGCTATACACTGGTAACTTCAACAATATACATAAAGGCGTCGACAGGGCTAAAACACTGATCGCAGCGTAATTGTTATACATTTCCCATCAGAAGATCAGAAGCTACAGGAAGCATCAATTAAAATGGATGAAACAGACATTTTCATCATTGTCGCTCGACAGAAGGTTCTGGCAGATGAGCTACAGAAATTAAGGGTTAATATCTCAAAGGACAGTTCTTCGAGAAAAACAAAAAAATACAAGGAGGAGAGGTTACAACGCGTGGAATTCATCTGGGAGGAATTTCAAGCAAACCATCAGAAGGTAGAGGGCCGGGTGAAACACGACACTCCATACGTGTCTGGAAATATGTTTCAAAGAGTACTAGATCTCTATACAGAGCTTAAGGGAATTCTTGAAAACACTAAAGCTCTCTCCGACGTGACATCCGAAGACACAGAAGAATCTAAAGATGAATTAAGCGAAGAAGCCTATTCCCAGGAAGAAGAATCATCTACACAAAACATTTCAACAATAAAACCCATACCTCTCTCACGCAGAACTCTATCATCATCAGCTGACCCATCATCAGATGTAAACAAATTGCTGAGGAGACAAAAGATAATTGTTGCTTCACTTCAGCGACTTCTCACTAGCCTAGAAGATAAGGAAGGAGTTGCGTCCAAGGCATTTTATGACCTGAAAATCATTGGTATTAACAAATACTGGCATCAGATTGAAGAAATTCATCAACAGATCAGTGAACTGGAGGATGACTACAGTTCAATAGGATACAACATGGCAGATTACGTAGAATTGGAAAAAAGGGCTCAAGAATGCTTAATCCAATTGTCTACCAAATTAGACGAACTAAGTGCTCAGCCATTCCCACCTGCGCCCACAACAGTGACGTCAATGGCAAACACAAATCTCAATCTACCTAAATTTACATTGCCGAGGTTTGATGGTGACTACCTCAAATGGCGACAATTTCGTGACTTATTTACAGAATTAGTGCATAACCAACCTATTGGTAATTGTCAGAAAATGTTCTATTTAAAGTCAACATTAACAGGCGAGGCTGAGAAGCTAATTCGCCACTTTACAACGTCCGACGTCAATTACAACGCGGCATGGAAGGTCATCACAGATCGTTATGAAAACACACGACTTCTGGTAACGGCAACACTTGATAAATTAATGCTGCAACCAGTAATCCATATTGAAAGTTCAGCCATGATAAAGGGATTACATGATAATACAAAAGAATGTATTCTCAGCTTACAAAATCTTGATGTGGACACAAAAAATTGGGATCCACTGTTATTACACATATTAATAAAGAAATTGGATCGCAACACCCATACATTGTGGGAACAGTCATTAAAGGAACCTAAATCGCTAGCTACAGTAGACGATTTTATGTCATTCCTTGAACACCGTTTTCAATCATTGGAGGCATTAGGCGCAAAACAATACAAAAATTCAGAAGATCCACGCAAACGGCAAGCATTGTCAAGGGCATTAACAGTAACCACATCAGGAAGATTAACATGCATATCTTGCAAGGGTCCACACCAACTATATAATTGCCCGAAGTTTTTACTATTAAACCCTAAGGAACGGCTGAATCTAGTAAAGACCACAAATCATTGCATAAATTGTCTTAGAGATGGACATTCTTCCTCTAAATGCTCCGCCGGAGGCTGCAGAAAATGCAACAAGAAGCACAACACGCTCTTGCACCTAGAGCAGATTCTAAAACCTTCATCAAATAACACACCTACTACCATAAGGTCCTCAACAACATCTGACATTCCACCAAGAGATCAGTCAACATCTCTAACAACTCAAGGAAACTGTAGAAATCATGGGTATATTTTCCTCTCAACGGCTATCGTGACCCTCACATCTCAGTATGGCAAGACTATTGAATGCAAGGCCATACTCGATTCGGGATCTCAATTGAACTTCGTCACCAAGAGAATCATAAAGAAACTTGGAGTAACCCCAATTTCTCAAGTAATGTATATCCAAGGGATTGGGCAGAAGACTCAGCAAGCAACGAAGAGAATTAGCGTTCAGTTAGGATCCCGTCTCAACGCATTTTCCACAAGGATGGAAGCGCATGTATTGTCAAAAATAACTTCAGATCAACCCACCAGATCATTTGACACAAGCATCTGGCCAATTCCAGTCAACATTCCACTAGCGGATCCATGCTTTGGCAACCCAGGCCCAATCGATGTTCTTATTGGAGCCGAGCTGTATTATTCCCTTCTCTCAGTGGGGCAAATCAAGTTAGGCCAATCTTTGCCTACATTACAAAATACAGTCTTTGGATGGACAGTTGGCGGCAAACTAGAAGGCAGTCAGGAACTAAGCGCAGTATGTGGAATATGCAGTGCAGACGAGGCACTCGACCATCAAATAGAAAAATTTTGGAAATTGGAGGAATCACCATCTAATGACAGACGCCTTACAGCATCCGAAAGGCAATGTGAACTTCATTTCAACCAGACATTCTCGAGAAGTGTTGAAGGACGATTCGTGGTAAAACTTCCATTTAAGGAAGAACCTAACATTTTGGGAGAATCAAAAGATATCGCCTTCCAACGATTTATATCGCTTGAACGCAGACTTGCTAAGTCAATAGATCTTAAAACAAGATACATTGAATTTATGCAAGAATATCAACAGCTTGGACACATGGAAGAAATAGATTATCATCAACTACACAAGCCCTACTACTTCTTGCCACATCATTGCGTAACAAAGGCAGATAGCAGTACAACAAAGCTCAGGGTGGTCTTTGACGGTTCCGCAAAGACATCCTCTAACATATCATTAAACGACCTATTGTCATCAGGTCCTACTATCCAAGACGATGTTTTTTCGGTTCTTATAAGATTCCGCATGCCGAGATACGTGTTTACTGCGGACATTGAAAAAATGTATCGACAAATACTGATACACGAGGAGGACACAAATTACCAACTCATATGGTGGAGAAGTAGTCCCAATGATGCACTTAAGTGCTTTAAGCTGAACACGGTTACTTATGGAACTACTTGTGCACCATATCTCGCTATAAAATGTCTCCAGCGACTGGCAGAAGATCATCAGGAGCGGTTTCCGTTAGCTTCAAGAGCAATTCAAAGGAACTTTTACGTCGACGACGTAATGACAGGATCCGACAGCATAAGTACAGCTCTCGCAACTCAGGAAGAACTACAAAAATTATTACAAACTGCTGGGTTTAAACTTCGAAAATGGTGTGCCAATCATCAATCCCTCATCCAGAAAATACCAATCAGCGATCGCGAAACCGAATTGGATTTCAATAGCAATGTTGAAGAACATGTCAAAACCGTTGGAATGGTTTGGTTGCCAAAATCGGACGAGCTTGGTATCAAAACCTCTTGGGTCGGAAAAGAAAGAGTAACAAAGAGAACAGCATATTCCGATATTGCTCATCTTTTTGATCCTCTCGGACTTATGGCCCCAATCGTTGTTACAGCTAAAATATTTTTACAACAGCTGTGGGAACTTAAATATGACTGGGATGCGGCGCTTCCTCAAGAGATGCAAACAAAATGGATTCGATTTCGAGAAGGATTAAAAACACTTCACAATATTAAAATACCCAGGCACATTTTTTCGCACAAGGTTCCCAAGGATGTACAATTTCATGTATTCGCGGATGCATCCGAGAAGGCATATGGAGCAGCAACGTATGTTCGTTCGCAGGACAAGAACAATATAATTACAGTACGACTGCTTTGCGCAAAATCCAGGATAGCTCCTTCCAAGAAGAGCAACATATCTCATCAAAGCACTATTCCACGCTTAGAACTGTGTGCAGCTAAGCTGGCTGCGGAACTTATTCGTCGTCTGCAAACAGATCTGGAGATTCAAGGAGATAAGATTTATTTATGGACTGATTCAGAAATAGTCCTTAATTGGATCAATGCATCATCATCGTCCACACTACCGACGTTTATTGCAAATCGAGTATCCGCAATACAAGAACACACAATCCCGCAGCAATGGCGACACGTAAGCTCGAAGGAAAACCCTGCTGACATATTGTCACGCGGAATAGCACCCGAGTCACTTCAAAATCATACTCTCTGGCTTTACGGACCAAGGTTCTTACATGGACCAGAATCAATTTGGCCACCCAAATATGTCAAGAAACCAGTTATCTGTCAAGACAATGTTGCACTGTCAGCTACCTCTCATCAGTCCCCAGACTATGATATTCTGGGTGCTATTAGCCATGGCAATTCATTCAGAAGGGCACAGCGAATTATAGCCAATATGCTAAGGTTTAAAAATATCATTAAGGAAAAGCACACAGTCGAAAGGGCACAGACTACATTTCTAAACTGTGAAGAACTCGATCAGGCAACAAAAACGATTATCAGAATGATACAAAAATATGAGTTTCAAGACGACATTAATCATCTAAATAAACACAGCGAAGTCTCAAATAAGAGTTCACTTTCAAGTCTCACTCCATTTCTCGATAATGATGGAATTATCCGAGTTGGTGGACGGTTAGAATCCTCAATACTGTCATACGATGCCAAGCATCCAATGTTGATGCCCTACTCTCACCCGTTCACAAGGCTATTGCTGCTCGACATTCATCAGGAAAATAATCATGCCGGACCACAAGCTATTTTAGCTTTCGCAAGACAAAGGTACTGGCCAATAAGGGGTAAAACCATTGCTCGATCCATTGTGCAAGGATGCCTGAAATGTTCAAGGGCGAGACCAAGGCTTTTAGGGCAGCTAATGGGAAATTTGCCTTCTGACAGAGTTCAACCAGCACGACCATTCATAAACACAGGAATTGATTTTTGCGGACCCATATGGACACACTATAAGCTTAGGGGAAAGCGACCGCAAAAATCATACATAGCAGTGTTCTGCTGCTTTGCAACTAAGGCATGTCATTTAGAACTCGTAAGTGATCTAACCTCTCAGGGATTCATTGGTGCATTAAAAAGATTTATGGCAAGACGAGGTCACTGTAAAAATATTTACTGTGACAATGCCACAAATTTTGTGGGAGCTAAGAATCAATTAATGGAGCTAAAACATTTCATTGACTCAACAAAAGAAAGGGAACAAATAACAGCTGTATGCACGGCGAAGGGATGCGACTTTAACTTCATTCCACCCCGATCACCCCATTTTGGGGGCCTGTGGGAAGCTGCAGTCAAGTCAGCCAAGCATCTGTTACAACACATTTTGGCCTCTGCTTCATTAACATATTGTTACGAATTTATTCAATCCCCACACCAAATAGGGTTCGCACCACTGGATTGCGATAAACTACAATTTTCTTTGTTTTTCCCAATTAAAAAACACACACTTTTCTTTGTTTCACCACAGATCAATTATCTGTGTAGCTTCACCACTTTTCTTTATTATCCAATACAATCCACTTTAAACTTTATTACACAGTACAATCCACTTTAAGCTTTATTACACAATACACAAACCTTTATTGAAAGCTTTTCTTTTCACCTTGGTTGATCACACCGACTTGTTACACGCTGTTTTATACCACAAACTGAATGAATCTGAATGAGTGTCAAGGGCGAGTGTTCGCGCTTATATAGCTCTCGGTCCACCGTCTCGAACGTTCGCCGTTGGAAGTTCCCCATAGGAAATCTCTAGAACGCTCTGACAATTCCATTGGAAGTTGTCATCATTCCAATTCCCGCTTCCAGAGAGTTTTCGAACTTAACGGTCCGCTTGCATCTCCGCAACACTGCCCTCCTCCTAAACTTGTTCGTCCTCGAACAAGCGATTGGACCCTTCTCCGTAATATGGTGCTAACCTCTCTACGTGGACAATTTTATACTTCGCCCGTCTGTTTCCCATCTGCTGTATCCGGTATACCACGTCATTGAGTTTCTTGATGACCTCATATGGTCCGTCCCAGGCTGATTGCAATTTGGGGCACAAGCCTTTTTTTCGTTGTGGGTTGTACAGCAATACCAATTGTCCGGTCTCGAATCCAGAAGTATTCGCCCTCAAGTCGTATCGCGCCTTCATTTTGCCGCTGACCAAGTTCAGTCGCTCCCGGACGAACTGATGGATAGAGTTCAGCTGTTCTTTCTTTTCGGTTACGAAGTCTTCCCTGCCGCTAGTTGTCGGTAGTACCACGCCGAACTTCAAGTCCGATGGAAGTCGGAGACCAGTTCCAAAAATGGCTTCGGCGGGTGTTGTTGCCGTTGAATTGTGCTGTGCCGAACGGTATGCCATTAAGAAAAGGGGAAGATGTTCATCCCAGTCCTTCTGATCTCCGACGACGACTTTTCTCAGGTATTCCTCCATTGTCCGGTTGAACCTTTCGACCATGCCATCAGATTGTGGATGTAATGGTGTTGTCCGCGTCTTTCTGATACCTAGCATGTCGCAGAGTTCTTTGAACACCAACGACTCGAAGTTTCTCCCTTGGTCTGAGTGCAGTTCCATTGGTACTCCATAACGCGAAACCCAGTTATTCACGAATGCATCCGAAATGGTTTTGGCTTCCTGGTTCGGGATGCAAAACACCTCAGGCCACTTGCTGAAGTAATCGATCACCACTAGCGCGTACTTGTTTCCAGCGTTGCTCGTTGGGAATGGGCCTGCAATGTCCATTGCGATACGTTCGAACGGTGCTCCAACATTGTACTGCTGCATATTTCCTCGAGTTTTCCTAACTGGCCCCTTTGCCTTCGCACACTGTTCACACCTGCGAATGAAACGCGTAACCGACTCCTGGCATCCTACCCAGTAGAAACGTCTCTTGATCTTTTCTATAGTCTTGTTAACACCAAGATGACCCCCGCTTGGTCCCTCGTGGTATTCTCGGATGACCTCTTCGATTTGTCCTTTCGGAATTACCAGCAGATCGTTTACAATGCTCCCGTCCTCACTTTCCCAACTGCGGTAGAGGCAACCGTTCTTCAGCTTCAAACTCTGCCGTTGTGCCCAGTAAGCTTTCACGATTGGGCTTTCACTGGATATTTGCTGCCAACTTGGTCGAAAACCTCGTTCTTGGTAGTCGATGATGACGGCCAGATCGGCATCTTCTCGCTGCTTCCTTCCGACCTTCTCGACAGTCCAGGAATCTTCTGGCAGCACCTGGAAACGACGGATATCGGTGACCTCTTCTTTGGTTTCCGCACGTGAACAATGCTTGCATTCAACGCCGCGAGGTCGGCTCGTTAATGCATCCGCATTTCTATGGCTGCTTCCCTTCCGATATTCGCGTGCTCTCGCTTGTTCTCCTTTTCGCGAACCAAACCTCGAACGTCTTCTTCTCAGATGACAATTTCTCGCCATGTGCCCCTGCTCGTTGCAGATGTAGCATCTGCCTGGGAACGGGCAGCTCCTACTCACCGTTGTTTCTCTGGAACTACGCCACAATTTGCTGGAAGAACGCTTTCTCCGCAGACGACAGTCTTTTGTAATGTGCCCCTGCTGGTCGCAGATATAGCAGCTACCTGGGAACGAGCGACTCCTACTAACTGTCGTTGCTCCGGAACTACGACGCAATTTGCTGGATGAACGCTTTCTCCGCAGACGGCAGTTCCTCGCAATGTGCCCCTGCTGGTCGCAGATGTAGCATCTACCCGGGAATGAACCACTCCTACTCGCCGTTGTTGTTCTCGAACTATCCTGGTCTTGAGATATGCGCCGTAATTTGATGGAAGGTCGGCATATCAAGAGCGATGTTTCACATGCGAGAGCGCTGGCAACTGTCTCCTTGAAAGATGTCTTCGGCAGGAGAATCAAACTTCGTTGCGTATCGGGGTCCCTTAGCCCTTGGATGAAAGAATCCGTTTTTAGTTTCTCCACCACATCAACTGGAACATCCACGTAGGCTAGATGAGACAGCCTCTCGATGTCGGCAGCGTACTGCTGGATGGTCTCGTTTCTACGCTGCTTGCGTCCTTTGAGTTCCAGCTTGTGCATCTCTTGCATGTGCTCACTGCCGTATCTTCGATGAAGAGCTTCCCATATGGCTGTGTAGTTCCTTCTCTGGGTCTCCGGGATGGTCTGTAGAACGTCAGCTGCTTCACCTTTAAGGGAAATTACTAGGGCAGCCACACGATCTTCCTCTCCCCATTGATTCCGTTCCGCTGTTGTCTCGAACTGGAGCTTAAAGATGTTGAAAGCGCTCGTGCCGTCGAAGTTGGGAGCTGTGAATTTCGATGCTGCAGCCGGCACGACGCTTCCATGATGCTGAACGTTCTGGACAGTTTTCTCGAGTTCCAGAACCTTCTTGTCGAACCGCGTTTCCAGTGTCTCGATTATCTTTTCTTGATTATTTTCGAGATCTAGAACCTTCTTGTCGAACCTCGATTCTAGTGTCTCGATTCTCTTTTCTTGATTATTCTCGAGATCTAGAACCTTCTTGTCGAACCGCGATTCTAATGTCTCGATTCTTTCTTCGACGTCCTGGAATCGATCGTTGACTGTCTGCTGGATGTTTCTTAGGCTTTCTCGATTGTTCTCTAGCATCCCTTCTAACGTCTCCAGCTTCTGGCCCAGGGAAGTGGAATTTTCCTCCAACTTTTGATGTATGGTTGCTTCTAGTCTCTGGCTCATGGAACTGGAATTTTCCTCCAACTTCTGATCCAGTTTCTGGGATATGGAAGCACTCATAGCATTCATAGCTGCGAGAATTTGCTGCATATCGAACCCTGGCTCAGTAGATGTCGACGGTTTCTCCACTACGAATTCATAACTTTCCCAGTCGACACCTTCTTCCTGCAACGCTGATCGCAATCTCTCCACCAGGTTGGCTTTACTACCCACTGTGGATAATTGCCGAGCATCCAGCTCTCTTTTCAGTTGTTCGATTGTCAACTTATCTAATTTCACCATTTTTTCACTTTTGCAATAATTCACTTCACAACTCAAATAAAGTTTCCTCGTTTACTCGCAATCCCACTTCTGACACCAAAATGTCACGAATTTATTCAATCCCCACACCAAATAGGGTTCGCACCACTGGATTGCGATAAACTACAATTTTCTTTGTTTTTCCCAATTAAAAAACACACACTTTTCTTTGTTTCACCACAGATCAATTATCTGTGTAGCTTCACCACTTTTCTTTATTATCCAATACAATCCACTTTAAACTTTATTACACAGTACAATCCACTTTAAGCTTTATTACACAATACACAAACCTTTATTGAAAGCTTTTCTTTTCACCTTGGTTGATCACACCGACTTGTTACACGCTGTTTTATACCACAAACTGAATGAATCTGAATGAGTGTCAAGGGCGAGTGTTCGCGCTTATATAGCTCTCGGTCCACCGTCTCGAACGTTCGCCGTTGGAAGTTCCCCATAGGAAATCTCTAGAACGCTCTGACAATTCCATTGGAAGTTGTCATCATTCCAATTCCCGCTTCCAGAGAGTTTTCGAACTTAACGGTCCGCTTGCATCTCCGCAACAATATGAAGAGTTAGAAACAGCAGTTGTAGAAGTAGAAGCTATATTGAATTCAAGACCAATAACTCCCATGTCAACTTCTCCAAATGATCTCACTGCTCTCACTCCAGGGCACTTCCTTATTGGCGAACCAATAACCAGCAACATTGACCAATCAGCGAAACCAGAAACGTCTGCACTTCTAACAAGATGGAAACTTGTGTCTTCTGTTAAAAGTGAATTCTGGCGACGTTGGTCTAACGAATACCTAAACCAGCTACAACATAGATACAAGTGGAAGGAGAAATGCCAGAACGTAGAGCCAGGCTTGATGGTGATAATCAAGGAAGACAATCAACCTAGTCTCAAATGGCCATTAGGACGAATAATTAACACTGTTAAGGGATCTGATGGCTTAGTCAGGGTAGCCGACGTACACACGGCTTCTGGTGTGTTTCGTCGTGCTATACACCGACTTGCGCCGCTGCCAATACAACAGTCACCTCCAGCCGATCTTGACATACCAAATAGTAGCAAACGGCACATCAATGACGAAGATCATACATCAAATCCATCAGCAAACGACAAATCGAATGGTAAAGGATTACGGGATAGCCCCTCTCCAAGCAAACGGAAAAAACAGTTGTCACTTGGCTCCGCCTTAGTAACATTATTTTTGACCTGTGTGTGTATGCCGTTGAGTACAGCAAATGAAGTGGAAATCAGCAAATTCGAATCACATCCAGGAATACATTTTGAAGGACAAGGAACTATCAAGTTGATACACAACACATGGAACCTAGTGGTTTACTACAACCTTAAACCATACAGAAGAGAATTTGAAGCTCTCAAAAATAGTACCATGATATTAGATCACCTTTGCCAGCAAATTTCATCAAAAAGCCTATGTACTCAAGTTGTTCAGCAATTTCAATGTATCAATCAAGAACTTATTGAGGAAAATTCACTACTCAGGACTACGCGTTTTTCGACGAAGATCAAAAGAGGAGCACTTGATATCATCGGCAATGTTGCTAATTCACTGTTTGGGGTTCTTGACTCTCGATACGCTGAAGAAATGGATAAAAACATTGAAAAGATATATTCAAATGAAAATTACCTAACAACGTTATTAAAGAACCACACGTCATTATTAGATTCTACTGTAAATATAATGAAACATACTGAAGCAGATTCACTCAGAAGGCATAATTCACTTGTATTCCAATTAGAACAAATAACTAATCGGATAAACAACATCACCGATGAAATCTATCAGACTAAGGTTCAGCAATTGTTTTCATCCTGGTCGATCTACACTACATTAATAGTCGTCAATC
This sequence comes from Eumerus sabulonum, assembly GCA_951905685.1. Taxonomy (NCBI): domain Eukaryota; kingdom Metazoa; phylum Arthropoda; class Insecta; order Diptera; family Syrphidae; genus Eumerus; species Eumerus sabulonum. The sequence goes on along the minus strand of OX645060.1, from coordinate 159,114,168 downwards.
TACAACGTTTTCAAGCATCTGTATTTGACGTGTTATCAGACACTCATCATGGAAGAATTCATCGCTTACTGATTTCGCCTCAGCAGTTGAAACAAGAACTCATCAAAATTAAACACTACCTACCACTACAGCTCCGTCTTTCCGTAGAACCAGAAAACATGCTTCAACTTTACAAATTGATGTCAACAAAAGGACAAATCACGGCAAATTATGTAATATTCAAGGTCGAATTACCATTGATTGGCCTAGATGAATTTGTGCTATTTAAGCTCATCCCTATTCCGGCAGTTGTCAACAATGTACTAATAGCCATAGACCCTTCATCAACACTATTGGCGGTGAGTGCTCATCACGATCAATACTACCCGATTTCAGAAGATGAACTATCTATATGCAATCACATAGAAGATACATATCACTTATGCACCCAAACTCATCCAATTTACCGACCTGGAGCTAACATCAGCACGTGTGAAATTAACTTCTTAAATAACATATCAACATTGTCAACATGTAAATTGAAAACTATCAAAAATACCTCCGTGTGGACACAAATTCCTCAGACAAATCAATGGATTTACGCGGTAATAAAGGAAACAATGCTGAACATAGTATGCAATCACCATCCGTTCTTTATAACGATTGAAGGAAGTGGGTTTCTGAAGTTGAACTCAGATTGTGTTGTCAAACACGATCACATAACGATTCAAGCTCATCGTATATATTCAAACAGTATACGGGTGGCATATACCAGACTAAGTAGAGATATGAACCTCACAAATGTGGAGCATACGATTGCGATTCACTACAAGGCTCCAAATATCACCACTTATCAAGCAGAATTGCAAGGAATACGGGAACAGATTAGGTCCCAGCAGTTGGAGTTACCACATCAAATTCAGCAGCATAATACCATACATATCGCTCTCAGTGTCTCCGGGTTACTCTTAACAGTTGGAGTCATTGGATTCTTAATTTGGACATCCAGTCGATTCATCCATAGACGTGCAGAATATCCGATTCCGTCACCAAGAGGAGTTCGGCAGTCGAATCAACAACCATCTATCAACAGAACGATTGAACGCAGTTCAATGGGGGGCAGGATGTTGAGTACGGTCAGTATTCACAGTGCACCGGCATCCAGTTGCCAGCCGCACGACATTGAATTAGACACCTAACTCAGTTGCCTGACATTGAACTGAGTTCAACCCGAAAGCGGATGTATGCAAGCGGATGTAACATAACACCGTTCTTTTTCTTTTATTCTTTGTTTCATTATATTTGCACTTTAATCAGTTTGCACCACAAGTAATAATAAAATTGTACATATTGCAGAATAGACAAATTTACATTTCCGTTGTATGTATGTAATATTTAGTAGAGTAAGCTAATTTGATTAAGATTTCCATGTATAAATACTAGCTAATAAACATTGAACTGGCCTGATATAATTCAACAGCTAAACCAATCGTTTCGTTAGTTTCTGTTGCTCGAATTTATCACAATTTGGTGTTCTAGTACTGTACTGGAAATACCGCCGATAGTCACGGTACCGAACCGTTGTCTATCAACATCATACATCTACATATATACAGTAAAAGCACTGTATACAAGCGCAGAATTTTCCTCTCGAACGACCATCCGTTTCATCCGCTTTTGTTAAGGTCCAAGCCTCTGCGCCGTAAAGGAGGACTGGGATGATCAAGGCCTTGGTTTTCTGAAAGAGGGCTCTATTTCTCAATTGCCTCTTGAGCCCAAAGAAACAGCGGTTGGCAAAAGTGATTCTGCGTTGTTGTCGCTGGTCATCAGTGAGCCAAGGTAGACGAATTCCTTGACCTCTTCAAAGTTATATCCGCCCATGGTCACGTTCTGGCCAATACGTCGATGTTGTCCGTCCCTTTTAGATATAAGCAGATATTTGGTTTTACCCTCATTAACCCTCTGCTGTGGGCGGATTTTGAGAGAGCTTTGAGGAGACACGATCGGTATAGATTCTGGCATTCTCTTACGATTGTAGCTTTCCGACGTCAAACTTACGTAGTCTTACTCGACTCTTAAGCATTCTTGATATCCTCATTCGTACCTTGGCTACAACTAGGTAGTGGTCCGAGTCGATGTTAGCCCCTTGGAAGGTTCGTACGTCGAGAATACAGGAGGAGTGTCTGGCGTCGATCGCAATGTGATCAATCTGGTTGGCGGTCGATTGATCAAAAGACCGCTAGGTACCCTTGTGGATGTTGAGATGGGGGAATCGCGTGCTTGCTACAAGGAGGTTACGCCCCGCAAGGAAATCGGTTAGCCTAAGTCCGTTGTCGGATGTGGTGTTATGGAGGCTATGCTTTCCTACGATCGACTCAAATATGTCCTCTTTGTTCAGTTTTGCATTAAGATCTCCTAGGACTATTTTTGGGTCGTAGCTGGGGCATTGGGCATATGTTCTGTCTAGGAGATCGTAGAATTCTTCTTTGAGTCGATCGTCCTTTTCTTCCGTTGGGGCGTGAGCGCATATTAAGCTAATGTTTCCAAATTTAGCTTTGATGCGGATTGTTATGAGGCGCTGGGAAGCTTAAGACTTTTTGTCGGAGTCTTCCTCGAATAACGAATCCGCACCCGAATGGGCGCTGTTTGTTCTCCTTGTAGCAGTTCCCGTAGTAGATGTCGCAGTTTTTCATCCGTCTTTTGCCTGGTCCATCTCATCGCACTTCTTGGAGTGCGGTTATATCTGCTTTATAGCAGTTGAGGGTTTGCTCCAATTGATCGCCTGTACCCGGTCTGTTAAGGGACCTCACATTCCAGGTGCAGACTCTCAAGTCCGTTATTCGTTTGCAGGGGTCGTCAGCTTTGTATCCGTATCCGGGGCTGGTTGTCGTTTCGGAACAAGTAGGTTTTTACGTTACCCCTAAGCACAACCCCCAACCTAGAGGGCCAGGCTCCTCTTTCCCCAGGAACAAGGGGTTGGGTCGCTGCACACATTGGTTCTTTACCTGGCGGGTGCCAGGGTAGCTATCCAGGGAGGGCCACGCGGAGGCTGTGTGTCAACTTGGATTGAGCAGTGACAGAGATCGAAGCTGGCGTTTGCCATGTTAAACGCGATCAACTTATTTGCTCTGTTTGCTCGCTCCGTCCCCCCTACCATCCATTTTTGATACGGTCCAAGCCGCTGCGCCATAAAGCAGGAAACGAATTCCTTGACCACTTCAAATTTGTAGCTGCCCACCCACAACGACGTCCTGGCCAAGACATCTTTTTTTGTGGACTTACTAAAGCCTCTTACTGCTTCAATTCTCGCTTAAGCTTTACTGAAGTCTCACTTTCCTCTTCCAATGTCATCACGCAATTGTGCAGACTTTTTTCAGATTGATGTTAAAAAAGTCATACGAAAATGCGTCGCCCAACCTGAATCCTTTTTTGACGTCAAAGGTCTCGGTGAATTCGGCGCCGATCCTGGTGGAGCAGCGAGAGTTCTCAATTTTCATCCTGCTCGTTAGGTTACGAGTTTGGCAGGTATGTCAAAACGCGACTTTTATAGCCCGTCCCTATAAACACTGCGGGCTTAAAGTCGACGATGAGGTAGTGCGTATCGACTTGGAATTCGTAAGTCTTTTCCAGGATCGGCCGCACTTTAAATGTCTGGTCTGTGGTGGATATTTCTGGCCTGAAACCGCATTTATAAGAACTAATATTGCTCGCGAATGGTTTCAGGCGTTCACACAGCACGGTAGAGAAGATCTTATAACCGATGTGAGGAGGGTTTATTTCCCTATTATTGACGCAATTATACGGATCACCTTTTTAAAGGATCGGGCAAATGATGCTGAGGTTCCTTTCATCGTGTATGCTCCCTGTAACTCATCTCCAGCTCATTAGACAATCCACCTGCGCCAGAAGCTTTATTAGACTTTAGTTTGGATATCGCTATCTAAACTTCGTCTAAGCCGGATGAACGGAATACTTTTTCATATTTATCGTAAGCATAATTCTCCTCTTCCTTAATAATGCTTTTCATTTTGTCCTGATACTCAAAAAGCATTGTTTCACATACTTCAATTCGATGATGTTTTTTTTTTTTTTTTTAATTTCAGTGTTTTCAGTACCAAACAAAATGTTACGCTTCTAACCCAAAACATCCTATAAAATGTTGTTCACTGGTCCTTTGGAAATGCCAAAACATCAGCAAGATCTCTAATTGTTAATCGATGGTTTGAAAGCAAAATTTTTGATTTTTTGGACGTGAGCTTTGGAGCTTTTTTGGTTGAGGTTGGTGGTCGTCCGAGACACTCTTCATCTTTTACACTTTCTCGGCCTTCTTGGAACCCTTTATACCATTTTTTTTCGAGAAAAGCATACTCAACAAAGGCTATCTGCATCATTTAATGCAATTTCTCTACTCAACAAATTCGAACATCATAAAAATCGAAAGGTTCATTATTAGCAGTTTACAAAACGAAAGAATATTGTGATGTGCAACTTGGCATGGATGTCAAGGACACTTCTACCAAGCTAAAAATTAGACCATTTCCAAGTACAAATTCAATTATCATGCTTGCTTTTTAGACACAGTAGTACACTTTGCGTGGCAACTTTCTAAGTAAGAGTTCTTCATCCACCAAATTATAGTATTATTTTTGGTCGGTCATTAGTCTTAACCATGTTTTTGTCATCGTCTTGCGGGTGGCCGTCGTGCAGTGGTAAACATCACCTACTGTCGAACGGAAGGTCTGTAGTTCAAAGTTTGCCCATAGCCAAGAATATACAACTTCTAATCTAATCTGTTGTGAATGGGAAGTGATCAAAATACTGATGAAGGAATAACACTCACACTATATGGTCACTTCAAGTTCATACTCTCTGTGTGCAGTTCCAATATGAAAAACCATAATGGCGTGGAACATTTGCTGAGAACTAAAACCAACGTGAAAATTCAGTAGAGTTTATCTTGAATCCTATCTAGGACAACCACCCCTAGAGAGTAGTGAACGAACATCTACGACCCAAACCAGCGTTCATGTTGTGTGACAAACATAATAAGTGTATGACTCTTGAACCTGCACGAATTATAAAAAAAAATTGAATTTAAAAGATAATTCACAGGAGTATGAATTATGAGCCTCGGGTATACCCACAAAATCCCTATTTGTTCCCATGGCTGTTGAACAGCTTAGACACTATTCCGGAGCTTGTTATAAATTTGAAAAGCGAAAATAGTCTACATCTGATAGCTTTAGCTGCAGACGATACTGTTCATTTTGAATTTAATTTCGGCTCCGAAAAGAAATGCCCTTTTGACAAGTCCCTTATTCTGTGGCATTACAGAAACCATTTGAGCATCCTTTATCTAAAATCCTAAGATTGCTTTCGTTTCCACCTTCTAAAAGCCTTTGCAATATCCTACGTCCTATCATATTCAGTTTACGCACATTGAACACGTACCTACCAATATTTGTATATATCTCAAACGTCCTACATTTGTACATATGTACATAGTGTGTTAACATGAATTGAAATCAATGATTAGCAGAGGCTGTATTAGAACAAACACACCGTGGCATCATCTATTAATCCAATTATTTTATCTTCTCTCGAACATGTCAAACATTTTCCGAATTCGGTTACAACTCGAATAATACGAGTATAAGGGATATGGCTGCAACAGTATGTAGTGCTTTCCTTGTATGTATTAAATGTACTTCATCACTCCATCAGCACGACTTCTGTATGTCCGTACGCTTCATCCAACAAAGTTCAAGGCAATGTAAGTGTTTAAACGAACATCTTGCTACTCGATTATAGCATCGGTATCACATCTTTAAGGGATGCGATACCTTAAGCAAACAAGTTGTTAATTTTTGATCCGTACATGCGTACCTACCAGGCAGTTTAATTAATTCTACCGCAATTCATCTGCACTTGTGCTACACGTATCCACTGCTAGAACTAGGAACTTGTGTTTGTCGAAATTGTATTTGCCAACTCAATGAGAGTGCTTTAAGTATATTTACCGATACTTCATCATCGTCCTGATGGCCGTTGGACTATCCTGTGTTCCAGTTTTCATCAGTCGCTCTCTGTCGCTGCTTTGTCTGTGAGTATCTACTACTGCAGTCGACAAAGTTTCTGAACTCATTGGGGCTTTAACAAATGCATCGGCTCCACGGCCAGCGTAGCGAATCTTCATCTTTAAAGTCTCCGTTTCTTTTTCGCCCTTGTTCCTACTTCCGGGAAGAACATTTAGTGCAGTATGTATTTGGGATTGTAAGCCATTTCGTAAATATCCAGCATCATCGGGTTGCGATTCAGAGGTTCATTTTTTCTTTATTCTCCATCAGAATTTAATATTTATCTTGTGTAACCGTTTGTTGTCATTCGGATTTCATTCCAGGCAACAGGAGCACTTCCGTGGATTGAGTTTCGAGACGATCAGTGCGGTTGGAGAGCATGCTGCCATGGCACACTACTCGCCATCTGTGGAGACGGACAAACAAATAACGAGAAATGAAATTTATCTTGTGGATTCGGGTGGTCAATACTGGTATGTAAAAGGACAGGATAAAATCACGTACGGATAGTATGGTGTGATAGTGTGACGTCGTGCTCGTACTACGGTTTATGGTGACTGCATGTGAAGTTGATAATGCGGACTGGCCGGAGATGGATTACTGATTCTTTTTCTCATTTTACGAGTGGTTTTTAAGTTTTCCATACCTTCACAATGACTGTTAAAAGTATTTGTTTTTTAAAGTGAGCAATCTTCTTGTAGAATCAGTATAATGCAATCATACATATGAAAATGTGGGGTTTTCCGTCTTAGACTTACGACTAATAGATATTTCGTAGAAGATTTGACAATGTCTTGTTCATGGGAAAAGTGTTACAATAAGTGCATATTCAAGCACAAACTTGATTTCTCAAATTAATTTTTAGCACAGCTTTTCTACAGATTTTGAAATTACATTCATTGGAGATACTTGCTTTCGATCTGGTACAAGATTGTCTGCAATATTATTACACAGCCTCGACTGGACGAAATTCCTTTTCATCCTATGCCTCACACCAGGTATGAGTGTTGTTATTTTCCTAATTTCAGGATTGCCTAGACTACTTTCCTATTGTTTTGATGAAAGTTCAATAGATTTTCTCTGAATTGCCCGCTTCCAACCTTGGCCATTGCACCATACCATTTGTTAATGTCCTATTACATCATGCCAGTGTGATGTTTAAGCGCCTTTTCCTGTTCATCTGTGACACATCCTAGGCCAGCCCAATACAAATTTACTTAGTAAACTTCACTCGCCTTGCAAACCTCACCAGAGTACACCTTCTGCACAAATTCCAAAAAGCCATCAATAATAGTTAATCGATTTGCAACAGGCAGAAAGCTTCTAGCCCAAGACAAGTTGGAAAGCACTAAGGCTCTGTTTGCTGTTGGCGTTAACTAATTAAGCACGTAAGCGGCAAAGAGCTCGAACTTGTCTACACGTTCGTAATACTCCTTTCAGAAAGCAGCGCTTTTATGGTAGGCACGAATGCATTTCAAAAACACCCACAATCTAAAACCAATTACACCATTAATCCTTAGACCATAATCTAACCCAGCAAGTCCTTCAACCGTCCTCTAAGCTACCTTCGTTCATCTCTTGCGTACACGTATTTGGCACCCTCCCCCTCAATGCATTCACCCATTGAACGCACTGTTGTTTGTTGTAACCCGTATCCATGCCCGTGCGATTCTTGCCACCAGTCATGTCATGCTTACCACTCGTGTCGTCGTCTGTTTTCTGTCCTGTTGGTTTTCTTACTTTTTTTTTATTTTTCTATTTTTTTCTGTATGTATGCTTATAGGGATGGAACAACTGATGTCACCCGTACCGTACACTTTGGTGTGCCAAAGGACGAAGAAAAAGTCAGCTATACCCGGGTCCTAAAAGGTTTCATCGCATTGGCGACTTCAGTTTTCCCGCAAAGCACACCGGTAAGTGCATAGCATCGCATTGCATTGCATGCGACAAGCACCAACAACGTCGATGACATTCTATACCAAAGTTCTCTTAATACGTATATTCCCAATAACAAGCACAAGTGTTACGGACAGACTGACTAGCGACTAGCCTTTACCCTCAACGCTCCTTCGAAAATTTCTCAATCGAAATAAATTTTGCAGTTAAGTTACTTGGACCATGTCGCACGAAGACCGCTCTGGCAAGCTGGATTGGATTACGGTCATGGCACAGGACACGGTGTCGGTGCATACTTGTTTGTCCATGAATATCCACCATCGATTAGTTCGAAAACTACCACCAAAGCCCTGGAGAATATGTTCACGTCGAATGGTAAAATAGATGCTCTCAGAGGGGGGTAACCGCTTCGGCTCCACTGACAATGGAGCACGGAAAATCACCCCAAGAAATTACCAGAGATAAAATCCTAATGATTTCCCTGTTTCTCTCTCTCTCTCTGCTTATGCCCTTACAGAACCTGCATATTACAAGGATGGGGAGTATGGCATAAGGATCGAAGATGTCATTCAGGTGATTAAATCGGATATCGAAAATGCGTTCAGTGGAATGGGTGGACTCACATTCAAATCAATTACTTACGCTCCTCTGCAAACGAAGCTTATTGATACAAATCTGCTCACTAAGGAGGAGGTAAGAAGTACGAATGTATGTGTCTGTGTGTGTGAACAGACTTTTCTAAGCCCTGCAGGCTTATGGAGTTGTAATTAAAATGTTACACATGTTCATATACAATCGCAGGCGAACTACATTAATGCTCACAACAAACGAGTGATGGACACTATCGGGCCGATATTGCTGAAGCATAGATTTATGGACACCTACCAGTGGTTGATGTCAGAGACAAGGCAGATATGCTCCTGGGCGTAGTTCCCAATCAATTTGGTTGCTTCTTCCCAGTTTCGGTCAAAGAGGTCAAGATTACGTTTGTGATGTTACAATGTTAGTATAAGATGTTAATAAATTGGTTTGATCTAGTGATCGCTGGGCTACATACTTTTGACAGTTGCTTATTTCTCTGAAATTGTACATGAATCAAAAACTGGTGGAGTCAAAGAAAGACATATGTAAGTGAGTAAAATGTGGTTCAATCAATTGCTTTTTTGATCTCCTCAAATCAGGGATGGAATATATTGGGGTAAATGGTAGACCTAATCTAACTTAGGCACAGTGGAAATGAAGAATCAATGGCACCACCCGTTCTTAACTATTTTTTTTTCGGAAACGTTCAAGACACACTTGGACGTACCTTAAAACACAGACAGAACTTGGCGTACCTTAAAGCATCTTCAAGTAACAAACCTATAGTGAAAACCTTATTGCTCATACGGTAACTAATCACCTTATGTCTTTCTTCTATTTGTTACATCCTCTATTCCTTTTCTTTCTTGTTCTACACCAACTTCTGTTATATTGTTTGATGGGAATGCACTTATTTGTTTGTAGTTATTTATGCTTTCTTAATGGGTAGTAGCTCACGATTGAATGCTTACCGGGATGTGAATGAAATATCGACTTTCGCGATGTTGGGTGTGCTGTCTAAATGTCAACAGGGATTTAGAGTCTGCCACCTCGATGTACGTAGTTTGAACTTAGAAAAAAATGATTATCTGCGCTATTTATTCACAAACTCGAGTGTTGATGTCATTTGTATGTCAGAAACCTGGTTTAAGCCTGAAATAGAAAATTGCATTTTCGATATACCTAGCTACAAACTACACAGAAATGCCAGAGCAACCTATACGAGAGGCGGAGGCGGCGCAATTTATTGTAAGTCAACATTGAATTCTAAAATCATTGCTAGTTCTGTAGACTCAGGTGTCGAGTACATAATTGTGGAAGTATATGGTGGTAATGCAAAATGTTTAGTTTCTTGCGCCTATAACCCGAACCGAAGCTATTCCCCAATACCAGTTTTCCCTGCCTTTTCTGAGTTTTGTTCGGTATATGAGCACATCATCATATGTGGGGATCTTAATGCAGATTTGCTCAAAAAGGATTATCGGGCTTTCCAAATCAATGATCTGTCTCAATCATAGGACTAGAAATAGTCAGTATCCGACACGTTTTGCCAATGATTGTGTCCCTAGTCTTCTTGACCTCTTCATTGTTTCTAACATTTCGTTGATTCTTCTCTTCGATCAACTTACTATCGATTCCATCTCTGATCACGATCTTCTGTTTTGTACGCTTAATTTTCAGTTTGCTCATTCTACCATCCCTTTGTCATTTACCTTTAAAGATGCTCGGCTATAGCATTTTCAACATATCGTTAGAAATTTGTATGATCAATGTGTACCTACAAAAACAGTACGGATTTGTAATAGTATCTAGCTGTCCCTGGTCAACGGTCGAAGTTATTAGCGTAGTCAAAGCTCGAAATAAACTGTACAGGAAATGGAAACACAAACCTTCTGATGCTAAATGGAATGCATATAAGCAAGCGCGAAATAATGCAACGGCTGTAATACGCAGTGCTAAACGCAACTATTATGCGTCGAAGCTAAATGCAGCGCTACCTGCAAAAATGCTGTGGAGTAATCTGCGCCAGATTGGAATCACAGGTAAAAAAAGTAGTACTAAAGCGCGGTTCACATTGAACGATTTATCCACCGATTTGCTTGACAATCGTTGTTGGACGACAAATTGTGTATGCAAAACCAATGTGAACGCTCTAGCTACAAATCGGTACGATTTGTAGTCAGGAAGTTGAAAATTTCCAACTTTTTGTTTGACAGCCGTGGTTGAAAGATTTATCGTTAAGTGTGAACAGTTGTCATACAACTTCAGAGCATTTTTTCACTTTCGCTTGTGCGTTCAGAGAAACAACACCAACAAAGAAAAATAATTTTGGTTTGATTTTTTCATATGAGGAATTATTTCTCAAATTTCGCAAATAATTACGAAAATCCTCTGGCAAATTTTGGTGAAATTCTCTTAACAGTTACCGACCCATGGCTTAATCCACATTCGCTTTTTTTTTTCTTCATTTTCGAGTATTTCATCAATAATCATCCCTGTAACCAGAGCATGCGCCGCCATGTTAATACTTCGAAATTTCTATCGCAAGTGAAGTCGGTCAACAAGTCGTTTGGTGTGAACGCTACGCATTATTTGGTCGTCAAGCAAATCGGTGGATAAATCGTTCAATGTGAACCGCGCTTAAGTGTGATCTTGATCCAAATAGTCTTAATAAATATTTCCTGGATAGTGGGTCACATACAAATAGCTTTGATTTCTCTGATGTTCAAGACTCATCGATACCTGTACTGCCTGATATCGAAGTAGTAACAGAAAACGACATTATGAATTGTGTTGCCAGCATCAGCTCAAATTTTATCGGGGAAGACGGGGTACCTATCCGCTTTGACAAACTGATTCTACCCGAAATCATTGGTCACCTAACTCACGTTATCAATTATTGTATTACTACTTCAACCTACCCTAACTTATGGAAAACTGCAAGAGTTGTTCCTATTGCCAAAAAGCCTAATGCCATCACAGAAAGTGACTACAGAAGTACAGACCTATCAGCATCTTACCATGCTCGTCAGAGGTCTTTGAGAAACTCATTGCAAAGCAAATAGTTAACCACTTGTCTGTAAACTGCCTTCTGAGCCCATTCCAATCCGGATTTCGTGCTAATCACAGCTGCTCCACAGCTATGCTCAAACTCTGGGATGACATAAGACACGACTTTGACAAGGATTATGTTACCCTCCTCTGCTTGCTTGACTTCTCAAAGGCCTTTGACAAGGTTAATCATGAAATCCTTGTCTGGAAACTTCAACATCTTTTTGGTTTTGATGTGAGACCTTTAAAACCTATTGTCAGTTTTCTAAGTAGAAGAATGCAAAGAGTTGTTAATGGCGTCAGTACTAAGACCTGTTAGGCGAGGGGTATCACAAGGATCAATTCTCGGACCAATACTGTTCTGTATGCTTATAAATGACTTGCCGTCCGTGTGTAATCATGTTTTTATACACCTGTATGCGGACGATGTCCAGCTTTATTTGGATCGCCTCATGAAAGAAATCTCTGAGCTTGTATCCTCGTTAAACTCAGACTTGGATCAAATTTTCAAGTGGTCAGTAGTAAATGGATTACTGCCAAATCCGTCAAAATCTCAGGTCATTCCAATCTCAAACAGGCTGTTTGATCTAAGCCTCGTACCAGGCTTATGGCTGTCAAACTACAAACTGAGGCTTGTCGACTCCGTAACAAGTCTTGGGCTTGTTATAAATCGTAATCTGTCTTGCTACAACCACATAAACCTTTGGTCATTGGTCGTATCTCTGGATGTCTCCGCAAACTTAGGTTGTCTACCAGTTTTACTCCAATCGACACTAAGCGGAAGCTTGTAATAAATCTGATTCTTCCTATCATAAGGTACGCGGATGTAGTTTACTGCAACCTTGATTCATTGTCGCAGCAAAAACGATAAGTAGCATTTAATGACGCAGTGAGGTGTGTACACCATTTGCGTAGACATGATCACATCTCTGCTTACTCCAGGAGCTTATTAGACTGTACTTTAAAACAATACCTCAAAGCCCGTAACTGTATATTCCTGCACAATGTATGTATGTATGTTGGCTTTACAGCCCATCAAGGACCAGAGCCGAGCTTCTCTCAATCACCCATGTTGTGTGTGATTTAATTTCCCCATAGGTTAAGGGGACCTACAGTTTATTGCCGGTTCCGAACGGCGAATTTCGAGAAGCTTTTCATGACAATTTTACTACAGGCAGTTTTGTCAGAACCCCGCTGAGGAGAAACACCGTGAAAACACGTTCGATGACATGGCTGTGTCGGGATTCGATCCCGTGTCATCGGCGTCAGAGGCCAACACACTACCCACTGCGCCACAGTGCTCTCACAATATCATTCAAAATAAATCCCCAACATATCTCGCTTACAGAGAACATTAAACATACATTTACCAAACTATAATTATTTAAATTCCGGTGTGTTTTTCGTTCACACCATTAGATTATGGAACTCTCTACCCTTACACATCAAGGATATTTCATATACTGCAAACTTCAAAAGTGCAATCTTTCAACACTTCTCTCTTCAAAACTGAGTTCACCCACTCATACATTTTTTCATTTACAGAACAATTGTTGCGGACACGAACCGATGGTTGTGTCCGAATTTCGCTGTCCAAGTTTGGAATGCTCTGTGGCAGCTAGAAAGGAAATGATGGTAACTTTCAGCGGCATACAGCTGAATGTTCATGCCAGAACACGGAGCATTCTAAAACTTCTGAAGGGGAACGTCTGACGGTGAACATTCGACAGATTGGTCCGAGGGCTATATAAGCGGGAACACGCCCTCGGGGACTTTCAGTATTCATTCGGTATATTCAGTATCAGTGACTCAGCGATCAGTCGGTAATCCGGTGTGAAAGTAACCAAGCCATCTAGTGAGTTAGTGGACAATTACCTAACAGTTGTAGAGACAAAGTGTGTAAAAAATGTATGTGTAAGCTAAGGAATAAGACCTCCGAAGCGTGCCTTAGATGCAATACCATCAGGCAGGCGACCGCTTGGCAGACCCAGGACGAGGTGGTTAGATCAAGTCCAAAAACGCGCCTGGGTGCGCTTGGGCATAGCTCCTGATGAGTTAGAGTCGATGACGGAGGATCGAGTGGCCTGGAGATCCCGCGTGCGCGCATTACTCCCGCGACACTTTTAGTGGAACATGCGGGCCACTGAAAATGTATGTATATATGTATGTATGTGTTATAGAAGATTGTAATAAAGGTGAAGCGCCCAGATAATTGATCTGAGGTGGAATAATAAAGTGTGTATTGAATAAACAAGTAAACAGCTGTACTTTATTGCGATCCAGTGGTCGAACCCTATTCTGAGCCAGCATTCGGTATGCAGCAAATTTTTGCGGCTATGAATGCTATGAGCCAGAAGGTGGAGCTTTCAGAAGCTGCAGCATTGAATTCCACAGCTCCCAACTTCGACGGCACGAGCGCATGTAACATCTTTAAGCTGCAATTCGAGACAACAGCGGAACGGAATCAATGGGGAGAACAAGACCGTGTGGCCGCCCTAGTAATTTCGCTTAAAGGCGAAGCGGCTGATACACTACAGACCATTCTGGAGACCCATGGAAGGAACTACACAGCCATATGGGATGCGAGCAAATGCAGGAAATGCACAAGCTGGAGCATAAAGGGCGCAAGCAGCGTGGAAACGAGACCATCCAGCAGTATGCTGCCGACATCGAGAGGCTATCTCATCTATACTACGAGGATGTTCCGATTGATATGGTGGAGAAACTAAAAACGGATTCTTTCATCCAAGGGCTAAGGGACCCCGATACGCAACAAAGCTTGATTCTCCTGTCAAAGACATCTTTCAATGAGGCAGTTGCCAGCGCTCTCGCATGTGAAACATCGCTCTTTATATGCCGACCCTCCGTCAAATTACGGCGTATTTCGGAAGACCAGGATAGTTTCAGAACAACAACGGCGAGTAGAAGTGGCTCATTTCCCGCCAGATGATATATCTGTGACCCGCAGGGGCACAATGGACGGGCGACGGTATCTACTAACTTTGGACACGGCCGCAACTCATTCAGTCATTCGAAGCGGATTGGTTTCTGACATCGAACTTCGTACAGTAATTGGTGAGAAGGCGGAATTTAAGGGCAAGGTCTAGAAAAGAATTACGATAGCTACCGTCGAGTTCCAACATGATTTCATCGTTGCGGACATTACTGATGACACAATATTGGGATTGACTTCGTGATAAGGCATGACTTAACATTGGACCTCATCCAAAAATGTATGAAGTATGGCTCCTAATAACAATAGATAATGGGCAGTATAGCTAGGTCAGGCGAATAGTCGTGCAAGCGTCCCAAACTGTTTCCCCGAATGCAGAGGCTGTGGTTCTGGCAAAGATAGAAGAGGATACGGGGACGAGCCGAATGTGGGTGGTCGAACCCGACAAACGACACGGACTCAGCGATGTCATTGGTGGAAGGGCTCTCGTGGAACCCTCACAAGACCAATTGGTTCCAGTAAGAGTCCTGAATACAACCAGTACACCTAAGACTGTACAAAGAGGAACAACGATCGCTCAATGCCAAGAAGCTGCCGCCATTATGAACTGCGAAGACTGAGAAATTCAGACCAATAAAACTTTCATGAAAACAATTCCCAGAGCATAAAATACACATAGGGGACTCTATACCGATCCGGCAACCATCGAGGAGGTTAGCTTTGGCAAAAGAAGGCGAAGTGACCAAACATTTTTTTTTATAATTCGCGCGCGCGCACAAGGGATTATGCCCTAGTTAAAAGGCAAAGCCCGGGCGGAAGGAGAGAGAAAGAAAGGAGACACCACTGGATACAGGTCTTGAACAACACGTACCAACGCTGATACGCATTGGCATTGACAACCAATCGGTGATGGTTCAGAGTCGTGGAGCGAAGGTCAGTCGTTGGTTTCGCAAAATACTGGCTACCATAGGTGATATGCCCTTACGATGACGTGATTCCGTTGCCGTAAGCAGAGAGTTGGAGAAAAATTCCACTTCCATAAGCCAGAAACTGGAGGCAACCATATATCAAAAGTTGGAGTCAGAAGCTGGAAGACATGCTATAGAATACGCGAGGACGAAATTGAAAAGGAGGGCGTGATCGAACCATCTGCACACCCCTGGAGTTCGAGTAGTGTTAGATGAGAAGAAGGATGGAAGTACCCGATTATACGTAGACTACAGGAAGCTGAACGGCGTCGCGAAGAAAGACAGCTGAGAATTGATGACACCTTGGACACACTATCTGGTGCAAAGTGATTCTCGACGCTGGACTTGCAAAGTGGATACTGGCAAATAGAGCTTGATCAGCAAGGTAAGGAAAAGACCGCGTTTCCCACCGGTGGAGAGTTGTGGCAATTCTCTGTGATGCCCTTCGGTCTTTGCAATGCATCAGTCACTTTTGAAAGACTCATAAACCGGATACTAAGAGGACTTCACTGAAAGACTTCTCTTGCCTATCTGGATGACATAATTGTCATGGACAAGTATTTCGACGATCACCCTAGGAAGCTTGAAGAGGTTTTTGACGTATTCCGAAGAAATGTTCGCACATATTACAGGCGATTCATCCCAGGATTTGCAAACGTTGCCGCCAGTTTGCACGAGCTTACCAAAAAGAATCGGCCATTCAAGCGGGAGAAGCCGCTGGAGGAAACATTCATTCACCTGAAGGATTTGCTCTGCAGTGCGCAAATTCTTGTACAATCTGTCCCGAGAGAAAAGTTTATTTTGGATACCGATACAAGCAGACATGGAATCGGAGGAGTACTCGTTCAAATGATTGACGAACGAGAACGGGTCATCGCTTACTACAGTAGGATCCTATCGAAGCCGGAGAGAAACTACTGTGTAACTGGGTGGGACTTTTTAGCCGTGGTGGTCTGTGTGCATTTCCACAAATATCTCTGTGGCCTAACATTTCATCTTAGGACGGACCACGCAGCGTTGAGGTGGCTACTGCAGTTAAGAAATCCAACTTGCCCGAGAGAATCCAGAGTTATGTCTTCAGTACCGAACACCGAAAGGTAAGTAGTCATGGAAACGCGGATGCCTTGTCGAGGCGAACTGGTGACGTTGAATGTAAACATTGTTCACGTGCGGAAACCAAGGAACAGGTCACCGACATCCGTCGTTTCCGTGGCGCAGTGCTTAGTGCGTAGTAAACTTGCCATGAAAAAGCTTCTTGACTCACGCCGTGCGGAATCGGCATTAAACTGTAGGTCCCTTTCACACACACACAGCATGGGTGATTGAGAGAAGCTTGGCTCTGGTCTTTCGAGGTCTGTAACGCCACCAAGGAAGATAAGAAGATTCCTGGACCTTCGAGAAAGTCGGAAAGAAGCAGCGAGAAGATGCCTATCTGCCAGTCATCATCGATCACAAAAAACGAGGTTTTCGACCAACGTGGCAGCAAATATCCAGTGATAGCCCAATCGTGAAAGCTTACTGCGTCCAATGGCAAAGTTTGAAGCTGATGAATGGTTGCCTCTACTGCAGTTGGGAAAGTGAGGACGGGAACATTGTAAACGATCTGCTTGTAATTCCAAAGGGACAAGTCGACGAGGTCATCCGAGAATACCACGAGGGACCAAGCGGAGGTCACGTCCGTTCGAACATATCGCCATGGGCATTGCAGGTCAGACTCAGGATGGTGTTCAAAGAACTCTGCGACATGCCAGGTATTAGAAAAATGCGGACAACACCATTACACTCACAATTTTATGGCATGGTCGAAAGGTTCAACCGGACGATGGAGGAATATTTGAGGAAAGTCGTCGTCGATGACCAGAGAGACAGGGATGAACATCTTCCCCTTTTCTTAATGGCGTACCGATCGACGTAGCACAATGGACTGAACGTGGTCAGTGATAAAATGAAGGCGAGATATCACTTAAGGGGGAACACTTTTGGATTCGAGCAAGAACAATTGGTATTGCTGTACAACCCACAACGAAAAAGAGGCTTGTGCCCCAAATTGCAATCAGACTGGAATGGGCCATATGACATCATCAAGAAACTTAACGACGTGGTATATCGAATACAGCAGACGGGAGACGGACAGGCGAAGTATAAGGTTGTCCACTTTGAGAGGTTAGCGCCATACTACGAGAAAGATAAAATCGCTTGTTTGAGGACAAACAAGTTCAAGAGGAGAGCAGTGTTGCGGGCACGAACCGACGGTTGTGTTCGAATTTCGCTATCAAAATTTTGGAATGCTCTGTGGCAGCTAAAAAGAAAATGATCAGCCGTATACTGCTGCACTTCAGTGCCAGAGCATGGAGCATTCTAAAGGGGAACTTCGGATGGCGAATATTCGGGAGATTGGACCGAGGGCTATATAGACGGGAACACTCGCCCTCGGGGGCATTCAGTATTCATGCAGTATTCAGTGGCTCAGTATCCAGTGATCAGTCGGCAATCCAGTGTGAAAGTAATCAAGCCATCTAGTGAGTAAGTGGACAATTATCTAACAATTATCGAGACAGAGTGTGTAAAAAGTGTGTGTTAAGTGTTACAAAAGGTTGTAATAAAGGTGAAGCGCCCAGATAATTGATCTAAGGAGGAATAACAAAGTGTGTGTATTGAATAAACAAGCAAACAGTTTTAGTTTATCGCAATCCAATGGTCGAACCCTATTCTGGACTATTAATTTCCGTAACAATATATTGCCTCCAATTGGAGGAAAGCATTTGGGACTGTCAAGCGATCTGATTCACGAATCTGGAATCTGGAATCCTTGAAAAAAATATGAACAATTATGGTCA
The DNA here is from genome assembly GCA_951905685.1 of Eumerus sabulonum. Classification (NCBI taxonomy): domain Eukaryota; kingdom Metazoa; phylum Arthropoda; class Insecta; order Diptera; family Syrphidae; genus Eumerus; species Eumerus sabulonum. The sequence goes on along the minus strand of OX645060.1, from coordinate 159,095,825 downwards.
TGTCCTGCTTATCATTAATCTGGCTCATGTTTTAGACTTATTTTCTTCGAAATAAAACCCTCGGGTATATTAACAAACAATAGCATGATTAAAAAACAAAACTTCTTTATCTTCTACCCTGAGTTAATAAAATACCCCAAAAGCATAGTTTCATAACATTAATATGTTGTATGTGTGTTCTATGTCAGAATGCGTAATTTTGTAGGCATTCTAAAATATGTGTACTACATATTCTGTATTTCCACAAGCACAAGATAGGTATGAAGCTGCAGGATTTTTGGGTATGTGGACACTTAATAAACTTCCAATTTCAAATTTATTTAAAATTCAAACAGGGGATTGTTGTCTGTCTTGTCCCCGTGGGATGTGATGTAAGGATGACTATTCATACGAGTGAGATTTTTTTGGTTTTAATTTCCTGGAATGCTGTTCAGTAACTAGCATCAATTCCGTTTATATCTTCTGGACGTATTCGTGTCTTTTGGCGCTTATAAGCTTTCCATTCAGAATTTACATATGTAACTGTATATATAGGTGGGAGGGAGCGAGCAAACAGAGCAAAGAAGTTGATCGCATTTAGCATGGCAAACGCCAGCTTCGATCTATGTCCCTTCTCAATCCAAGTTGACACACAGCCTCCGCGTGGAACCCCTGGATAGCTACCCTGGCACCCGCCAGGTAGTGAACCAATGTGTGCAGCGACCCAACCCCTTTTTTCTGGAGAAAGAGGAACCTGGCCCTCCAGGTTGGTGCGCTTAGGGGTAACATCCCGATAACGTAAAAACTTACTTGTTCCGAAACGACAACAAGCTTCGGATATGGACGGATACAAAGCTGACGACCCCTGCAAACGACTAACGGACTTGAGAGTCTGCACCTGGAATGTGAGGTCCCTTAACAGACCGGGTATAACCGCACTCTAAGAAGTGCGATGGGATGGACCAAGCAAAAGACGGATGAAAAACTGCGACATCTATTAATCGATTTCCTAGCGGTGCGTAACCTCCTTGTAGCAAGCACGCGATTCCCCCATCTCAACATCCACAAGGGTACCTGGCGGTTTTTCGATCAATCGACAACCAACCGGATTGATCACATTGCGATCGACGCCTGACACTCCTCCGGTATTCTCGACGTACGAACCTTCCGAGGGGCCAACATCGACTCGGACCACTACCTTGTTGTACCCAAGGTACGAATGAGGATATCAAGAATGCTTAGGAGTCGAGTAGGACTACGTAAGTTTGACGTCGGAAAGCCACAATCGCAAGAGACTTCCAGAATCTTTGCCGATCGTGTCTCCTCCAAGCTCTCTCAAAATCCGCCCACAGCAGCACAAACAATAGAGCAGGAATGGGCGCATTGCCAGAGCGCCTTCAGAGACGCTGCCCCATGCAGCAAAACGAGAGGCATATAAAGCCATGCTGCAACGACGGACGAGAGCTGCTCGCGAAATCTATGAGCAGAAGAGAAGAGAGGAACACATACTTTTCAGAAGAAAGAAGAGAGAGCACGGAAAGCGTGAGATCGAGGAGATAAAGAAATGCTTCCGCAGGAATGACGCCCGTAAGTTTTACAATAAGGTAAAACGAACATGCCATGGTTACAAAGCCAGAGCGGTGTCCTGCAGGTACGAAATTGAAGAACTGGTAGTAGAGTCGCAGTCGATGCTGAGGATTTGGAAAGACCACTTTTGCAGACTGAATAACGGCGATGATAGACAAGATACCGCTATCAGGCAGAACAAGCCATTCGTAATGGACGACGATGTAACAGAATTCAGTCCACCCGACCTAGTATGTATGTATGTATGTTGGCGTTACAGTCCATGAAGAACCTGAGCCGAGCTTCTCTCAATCACCCATGTTGTGTGCGATTTCATTTTCCCATAGGTGAAAGGGACCTACAGTTTATTGCCGGTTCCGAACGGCGAATTTTGAGAGGCTTTTTCATGACAATTTTACTACAGGGGGTTTTGTCAGAACTCCGCTGAGGAGAAACACCGTGAAAAACACGTTCGATGACATGGCTGTGTCGGGATTCGATCCCGTGTCATCGGCGTCAGAGGCCAACACACTACCCACTGCGCCACGGTGCTCTAGAGGAAGTCAAAATAGCGATATCAAGACTTAAGTCTAATAAAGCCGCGGGCGCAGACGGTCTGTCTGCTGAGGCTCTTAAGGGGGCTGGAGATGAGCTGGTAAGGTGCATGCACCATCTCATTTGCAAGGCATGATCGGAAAAAAGCATGCCCGACGAATGGAATCTCAGCATCGTTTGCCCGGTCTATAAGAAAGGAGACCCCTAAACAGCCCCAACTATAGGGGTATAAGTACTCCTTAACATCACATATAAGATCTTGTCTGCCGTCTTGTGTGAACGCCTGAAACCATTTGTGGATAACCTGATCGGCTCTTATCAGTGTGGTTTCAGGCCAGGTAAATCCACAATAGGCCAAATATTTACGCTACGGCAGATCTTCGTCGATTTCAAGGCTGCATATGACAGCGTGTATTGAGATGAGCTATACAAAGCCATGTCTAGTTTTAACATCCCTGCCAAACTCGTCCGACTGTACAGGATGACAATGGAGAATTCTCGCTGCTCCATTAAGGTCGGTAATGAGCAAACCGAGACCTTTGATGTTAAAAAAGGATTTAGGCAAGGTGACGCGCTTTCATGCAACTTTTTCAACATCGTGCTCGAAAAGATCGTGCAAGAGTCACTGGCCAACACAAGAGGTACGATTTATTTCAAGTCTTCGCAATTGCTTGCGTATGCCGACGACATTGACGTGATTTGATGGACACAGCGAGACGTCAATGAGGCCTTTGTAAGCATTGAGATAGAAGCGGCTAAGATGGGTCTTAAGGTTAATGAGGGTAAAACCAAATATCTGCTTTCATCTAAAAGAGACGGACGACACCGATGTATTGGCCAGAACGTCACCATGGGCGGATATAGCTTTGAAGTGGTCAAGGAATTCGTCTACCATGGCTCACTGATGAGCAGCGACAACAACACCAGCGCAGAGATGAAACGCAGAATCACTCTTGCCAACCGCTGTTTCTTTGGGCTCAGGAGGCATTTGAGAAGTAGAGCAATCTCTCGGAAAACCAAGGTGACACTAAATAAGACCTTAATCATCCAAGTCCTCCTTTACGGCGCAGAGGCTTGGACCTTAACAAAAGCGGATGAAGATGCCCTTGGTCGTTTCGACGGAAAATTCTGCGCACTATCTATGGTCCCGTTTGTTCAAACGGTGTATGGAGGGGAAGATATAACGAACAACTGTACGGGTTTTAAAACGTCATCGGCCTGGTATGACGTCTACTGTTACAGCGTCTAAGGTGGCTGGGCCATGTAGAGCGAATGGAAAATACAGCTCCGACCCGAAGAGTCTTCGAATCCACCTCGGAAGGAAGGCGCGGCAGGGGACAGCCGCACCACGCAGGTGGAAGGGGACCTTAACCAACTGGGCGTGCGGCGCTGGAAACAGCTGGCCAAAGACCGTGCCAGCTGGAGACACTTGTTGGTTGAGGCCCAGGTTCACCATGGACTGTAGCGCCACCTAAGTAAGTAAATAAGTAAGTAACTGTATACATACACGTAAACACATACACGGAAGCTTGTACATATATATGTATATCATAACAGCTATTATGAGCTCTCAAGCCCAGAGGTAAGGGCTGCAGCTCTCTACCTTTATTCAGCTGACGAAATTGAATCGCAAATATTGTTTATTGTTTTCCTGAAAGTCAACCCCCAAGCACAACAAAAGTCCTCATTCTGTTGCTTACTATTCATTAAATCCTGAGCTATACTTTGTTGATTACAGAAGCCAAAGCCTTTGACTCCGATTGCATATTTATTCAAAAGAATTCTCGTCAAGTTCCGTATAAATACAATATGAATCCTGAAACTAAGTCCAAAAAGAACAGAAGAAAAAAAAAACGAATTTTTACAGCCAATGCAAAACACGAGGACAAGGGTCTTTTGCACTACAATAAACCTTTGTCAGGCGTTGGATAGGGTGTCTTTATCTACTGAACCAAAAAACGAATCCTTTGCCTTGCACATTCCTATCTGTCTGTTCAATTAGATTGTGAAACCACACCTTGGCAGGCAATGTCAACCGTTTCAACAAAAGTAGGTACCTGTATGTACTATGTGTTTTTGATCTCTTACTCGTCTGTGATGACTACAAACCACAATCGTCGGATATTTTACCATTTACATTTGATAAATTAATCATTTAAAGGGTATACTACCATGTAACACGGAGAACAGTAGAAAAGCATGGGAATTCCATTAGGGAGTCAGACCCGTGCATTATGCAAAGAGGCTTTTGTAAATGGACGACTTCAGTTTTGTGTCCTTGATTGTTTCGAAATATCCTAGAAGCTTTGCGATACGAGTGTTTAGTCAATATCGTTTAAATCGTTCCAAGTTAGAAAGAATGTTTTGTGGTCTGTGGTGCTCTGTAAATACATGTATGAGGCATGTGGGACGAAACAAGCCAAAGATCCGGCCCCATGTAGGGTACTTTAGTTTTAGGCTTTCTATTCTACTGCGTAACTTGTGGAATACCCAATAAAGGAAAATGCATTTGTGGTGGTCATACCTGGGGCGATCCTTTTCAAGTGGCATTATTACTTTGAAAACATCTGGTTAGGTGACTGAAATGAAATATTTATTTTGTGGAAGCCAGTCAATGTTGGATATAAGTCGATCGAAACCTGGGAAGCCACCATAGTGTGTAAATAGGATGCAAATGCTGAATTCTGATTTCGCCGTGCTCTCGATCTAAATTACACAACCAGCTTTGGGATTACAACCCAATGATCGAAACACGTATTATTCAAGAGTGATTGCACTGCTACTTCCATGATTCCAAATACCCTTGGTAACTCGTTCAGAACCATGGTTACAGTCCTTTTCACCTTCTCTACACCGCCATGATGAATTTCTTTGAGGTGTGACTTCATCTTCTTCTTCTTTGTTGGCGTTACAGCCCATGAAGGACCAGAGCCAAGCTTCTCACAATCACCCATGTTGTGTGTGACTTATTTTTCACACAGGTGAAAGGCACCTACAGTTTAATGCCGATTCCGAACGGCGTTAGTCGAGAAGCTTTTTCATGGGAAGTTTACTACGGCGGTTTAGCCAGTACCCCGCTGAGGAGGAACGTCGCGAAATAAACATTCGATGGCGTTGGTGTTATCGGGATCTGAACTCGCTCATCGTGTGCCAGAGTCCAACACACTAATCACTGCGCCACGGCGCCCTCTTCATCTTATGGAAGAAAAAAGTCGCAGGGGGCAATATTGGGGCTATAGGGTGGATGGGACAACATTAGAATCCTTTTGTTCTGGTGCAAAATCTAGCCCTTCCTGGCGAGTTCTGGCCGCATACGGAAAACACTTATTCGCAGCCTCTTCAGGACGTCAACATGAAACTGTCCAGTCACTATCTGGTCGATAGAAACATATTTACGACCAACGATGCTGCGGTACGAGAGGCAACGGTATCCTATTTTTTTTTTTTTTACTATGGGGCTAGTGCTACCATTAGCAATACGGCACTGCGACCCTTGCAGATCTATTGTTCCTGCTAGCCGATTTAGCCGAATAGCATCTCCACTTCTATAATGAAGGTGAGAATGCTTCTCGTAGGAGCCAGGGTGATCCCCTGAGAAGGATACGCTTTCTAAGATGGCAGAGAGCAGCACACTCACACAATATGTGTTCTGCCGTCTCCTCGTCCTCAAGACAGAACCGACACTCAGTTTCAGATGAGAGGCTAAGACGGGATCCTATTCTACTGATTTACGGCCCTTGTTGAAAAGCACGTGTTTTCGACCTACACTCGTTTCCATAAACCTCCGAGGGTTTTTCACCAGATTTCACCAAAAATTGAATCACAACACGTTGCTTGTAATGTGAGTCACCCAAAAGTAATTTTTTTGAAAAAAAAAAACGTTAAAACAAATAAACAAATCGTATTTTCGAATTCCGCATTGTATAAAAACTGAAAGAAAGAACATTCCTCTCTAGACATATGTTGGCAAACGACGCAGTGTTGCCAGTTTCCAAGTTACAATTAAATTCCCGGAACTTAGTTGCCACACCTCGTAATTCGAAACCAAAATGTTTCAGAAGTTATAAATGTGATCTTCTGTTATACCAGCATACATTTATCTTATTTCTTCTTCATCCTACTTAAGCAATCAATGATCGGATAATAGGGAGTTAAGAGAGCGCTCTGGCTGAATTGGTACCTCAGACACCAATGGCAGTGGGATCCATTCCGGGCAATAACGCAGAAGTTTCATACCTAAAATAAAACATATTTCCATATCCGACGCAACGTATGTATATGAAGATATGGACTCGGTTAGAAGAGCACTAGGGTACAAAGAACACTTTACGAATACAATGAATTCATCCATTTGGCTGGGTCTAACCTTTAAAAATTACGACAACTTGTGGACAGTGCTGACGAAGGTTGCGCGGATTAAATTCTTCAAACATTTTAATCGCGATCCATGATGATATACTCGCCTGTGTGCAGAACCTATCGGAGCACGACATGACTGCACTATCGGTGAATTTCTGAAATTCTTACAAGAGAGGTGCAATGCCTTAGTGTCAAGTTAACCGAATCCATTATCGTCGAATTATGTGAAAACGCATATTCCAGTCAGTATTACACCCAAATTTTTACTATGTCAAGGCTCACATGCCTTACCGCAGTATGTTCCGTATTTCGGTGTCGTATGTTCCAGTCGCACCATCATTCGCTCACCCACCCTGATGATTCTCCCATCAGCTCTCTACGGTCATCACTTACTAACATGCCTTTCTTGTTCCTCTTCTTCGGCATTACAATTCATGGCGAATCTGGGCCTCCTTTGAAAAACGTCTCCAACTGGCACGGTATTTCGCCAGCAGTCTCCAGTGCCGCACACCTAATTGGTTGAGGTCCTGTTCCACTTGCGTGCGCCACCTTACATTTGGCCGTCCTGGACAGCGTCGCCCCTCAGGGTGGGATTCGAAGACCTTCCGGCCGGAGCTGTGATTTTCATGTTCGTTCATGTCGCTGTACAGCCCGTACAATTCACTCTTAAGTCTTCTCCTCCACTCCCCATCTATGCAGATCGGGCTGAAAATCGTACGCAGAATTTTTCTCTCAAAACGACCAAGGGCCTCCTCATCCGCTTTCGAAAAGGTCCATGTCTCTGCGTCATAAAGCAGGACCGGGATGATAAGGTTCTTGGTCACCTTGGTTTTCCGAGAGAGATCTTTGCTTCTCAATTGCCTCCACAGCCCAAAGAAACGGCGGTTCTTCTTCTTTGGTGGCGTTACAGCCCATGAAGGACTAGAGCCAAGCTTCTCTCAATCCCCATTGTTATGTGTGATTTATTTTTCACACAGATGAAAGGGACCTGCAGTTTAATGCCGATTCCGAACGGCGTGAGTCGAGAAGCTTTTTCCAGGCAAGTTATACTACGAGGGGTTTTGCCAGTACCCCGCCGAGGAGGGACGTCGCGAAATAAACATTCGATGGCGTTGGTGTTATCTGGATCCGAACTCGCTCATCGTGCGCCAGAGTCTAACACACTAACCACTGAGCCACGGCGCGGCGCCCTCAAAGAAACGGTGGTTAGCAAGTGTTATTCTGCGTTTTATTTCGGCACTGATGTCATTGCTGCATGTCACTGCCGGGCCGATTTGTGCGCCCTGGTCAAGACGTCGGTGGTTCGTGTCCTTTTTCGATAACAGCATATAAATATTTCGTCTTGCTCTTATTTACCGCCAGTCCTATTTTAGCCGCTTCCACCTCAATGCTCGTAAAGGCCTCAGCGACATCTCGGTGAGTTGATTTCCTTTATGTTTATGATCTAAAAACGCTCGACTGTTCAACTGAAATCCCACCAGGTCGAAATTCATTGATCTGCAGATTCTAATGGCGTCTCTACTCACAGCCACCGCTCCTTCCACCGTGTCGTGGCTATTCAAATAGTCGTCTACATACGTACTGTTGACTAGACCGTCCACTGCCTCAGGGCACTACTCTCGGAAAAGATTAGCGTGATAATTCTTGACGACTTGTGCGGAAGCAGAAGAACATGGAAGCCCAAACATCATCACCTGCATGATGTAAACCGAGGGCTTTCGAGAAGTATCACCATCTCTTGATCTGCTTCGCTAATCCTTATCCGATGGAACATCTCGCTAACGTCTGCATTTACAGCAAATTGACGCTCGCGAAACTTGAACAGTCCAGCGTGAAAGGGTACCAAGCTATCTGGACCCTTTAACAAATGCGAATTCAAGGAAACTCTATACACCTTTGCGGCGACGTCAGCAACGTCCCTTGGCTTTGGGGGAACCTTGTTCTTGTTTAAGACGATAAATCTCGGGGCATACGAGACTCTGTGTTATCTGTGTTACCGGTTTTTTTTTTTTTTTGAGACTCGCGCAGGTTCAAGAGCTTTTTGTTTTTATGTTCCCTTATTTACACACACAACCTGAACGGAGTGCAGTGGTTGGGGTCGTTGATGTTCGTTCACTACTCTCAGGGGTGGTTGTCCTAGACCTTGATAGGACGAGAGCCGACCAAATTCCGCGTTTATTATAGTCCGTAGTAATTCGTTCGAGCACTTTAGTATTGCACACGCAGAGGATGAATTTGGGTTGACCATATACTGTGAGTGTTATGCCTGCGTACTGCTGCAGGTCTGGTCACTTTCCATTCACAACTGCGTTGCATACTTTTTGTCCGTATGGGAATTACTTTTTCTTGGCTACGAAGCGAATTTGAACCAAAGACCTTCCGCTCGGCGGTCGATGATATTAACCACTGCACCACGGCCACCCCCCATCTCCTCTGGTGTACCGACTAAATCTAGTTCGTCAAATAGCTCCTTCTCGAACATGGTAAAACATGAGCCATCATCCAGGAAAGCATACATATCGATGAACTTGTCGTTGCTTCCGTTGATTGAATTGGCGCCACCTTAAACGCCTTGGGGCTCGAAAGGCTCGGCGGCGACGTTCAGCTCCGCATTACTCTTCGGAATCGATGGATGAAGTAGTTGATGATGTTGCCCAACGCAGCCATTCAGGGCACAAGTCCTCTTCCTCGCACAAGCCCTCCAGTTATGTTGGGATGGATCCAAACATCAAAAACAGATCGCCTTATCCCGTACGAACTCTAATCGCTATTCAGCCGTCAGATTGTTGAAATCCTCGCATTGCGCTAGACTCAGCTGCTTTCGACAACACTTGCTACAACTTACCTTCGCCGGGGCAGGCGAGGATGGCTGGTGTATCAGCACCGGATGTGATGACTTAGAATGGCCTTGAGGTTTTTTACCCGCGGCAGACTCCAAAGGCCTAACTAACTCCGGTGGTAGATCAGTAACTTTGGCGGTGAGAAACTCTGCGAAGTCTTGTAGAGTGGCACGGTGGAGTGAATCTTCTTCCAATCCTGGTATACGCTTGCAACTAATTTTCAGGTCGGTAAGCACGTAACCGTTGCGTTGCTGAGGTCCTCTTCTCTCTTCATTGATTTTATATCAGCTACGAACCCGTTTACCCTGACTGCCCATAAATGCAAGTTTGCGTCGCGCTTTGCCCTCAATGGAGGAAGCTTGAGGAGATCTGAAAGGAACCCATGTACCAACACATCGGCGCGCCCAAAGATGGGCAGCAGTGATTCTATGATAGCCACATCATTCAGACGATCACTAACCAACTGATAAGCCTCACCCTTTAAAGCCTTGCGCAGTCGAGTAACATTTTTTTTACCAGAAAAATGGCCTTCGATGGTGGTAGACCCGAACTTCCTCAAAGTAGGGCCGTTCTCTCTTCCTTGCCCCGGAGAAGAACGGCAGCTCCTGAACATTGGACCTATTTAAAATTGTAAGTAGGCTCGCCATATCTGACTGCTGTATAGAGGAATTCTCAAAACGAGCGCGGTGCTTAGAAGCTCTACTATTATGTGTAGATTGGGGATGATGCGCCAGATTCTCAGATGGTCGGCGATGTTCAGCACTCTCCATCAAAGCCCGGTGGTTATCTTGAATTCTCCGGATCATCTCCAACTTTTCATCCGAAAGTCTTAATGAACGGCTACCACGACTCCCTTCATCCGCTTTTAGAAGGGGGGCATTAAGCGCAACTGGTTGCACAACATTCTCCAGCTTTAACCTCATCTCATCCAGCTGCCTTTGCAAAGCGGCCAGTTCGGCATCCTTCTGTGCAGCTGCCGCTTGCGCTACAGCCGCCGAATCCATCAACCTATCTATTGTAGATTTCCACTCAATTCCCTCAGATGGACAGGACACGACGATATCATCCTCTGGTTGGAGTCTCACATCAGCAGGACTTTCTTCCTCTTCACTTACTGCCTGGCACGAACTTTCGCCACAAAACCATGAAGGGGTTGTATCGAACTTACGTGGGTTGAACTTAGCACAAGAAAAATGCCACCATCGTTTACAGGTGTTAAGCTCACCATTGACGAAGTGTCTTCCTTGGGACACTTGGTAGCGTTGCAGCTTCTCTTCTTTGGTGCCATTATACCCTCCAAAATCAAGGCAATAAGTCAATGAAATAAAATAATGTTGCACCACAGCTTAATTTGAAGATTTTCTTTCCAATAATAAATATCGTTTAGCCTTTCAAAAGTGACGATTTTATTTCCTTAATTCAAACAATCAATTAACAAATTGAATGAATACAACCAAAAAAAATCTCTCTACTTACATCGGTGAGAAAAACTAAGGAAATCCTAGCTACGGCCATCGTCGTGGGTGGAACCTCAATCGTTTTTAACATGTGCTTTCTCGCAAAATCGCCCGATCTTTCTTGTGGTTTTTGACGTAACGATGAAGTGGCTCAAATAGCCCAAATTAATTTTTTTTTCCCACGACTTTACCAGAACTAACGTCGGCATGGGCTCGGACATACAGGGTAAAGTTGTTGATCGCTCTCAACCTGGCGAGATGCCAGCAACGATCACTGTTGAGTTACATACGGCCTCCTCGCGGCGCCCTCTGGATAGCTTCTTCAACAACCGTTGGGAGGTGAACAAATGTATGCGGCGACAAAACCCCGACCAGAATGGCGGTTGTGCGGCGGGCTAACAATCCGCCCACGTAAAAAAAAACACAAGTTATGAATGAGCAAGATGCCTCGGATACACGGATGGATACTCGACGACGACAACGCACGAAAAAGGAACACGATTTGCGAGTGTGCTCCTGGAATGTCAGAACCCTGTACACTCCCGGAGCTGCTCATAAACAAGAAGGAATCCTCATGCAGTACAAGGCGGATATTACTCAGTCCAGGAAATACGCTGGATACGAAACGGTATGATTAGGAAGAAAAATTGCGACACATATTACAGCTGTCACAAAAGATTGCACTTAATGGGATGCGGATTTGTCGTGGGAAAGCGGTTAAGGTCGAAAGTCATCGACTTTGAACCTATGAGTGATCGCCTGGCTGTGATCCGCATCAGAGGCAGATTTTGTAACATCAGCCTTACATGTTCACACGCCCCTACCGACGAGACTGAAGACCCTGTCAAGGAGGACTTCTATGACCTCCTGGACAACGCCTACGGAGCTTGTCCGGAGTACGATGTAAAAATCATGCTCGGGGACTTCAACACCAAAATCGGTAAGGAGAACACCCTTGGCGGAGTGATCGGAAAGCACAGCCTCCACGATACAACAACAGATAACGGCTTCCGACTCACTGACTTTGCGACAGCTCGTAATGCGGTGATAAGTAGCACAAGATTCCCTCGAAAGCGAATCCACACAGCAACCTGGCGATCTCCGGACGGTCGAACCGCCAACCAAATCGACCAAGTGCTCATTGACGCAAGGCACTCGTCAAACATCCTGGATGTGCGAACATTCAGAGGGGCAAATGTCGACTCTGACCACTTCCTCGTAGCAGCAAGATTCAGAGCTCGACTCTCCAATGTCAGAAAGCTGCACCAGCCCATCAGGAGGAGGTTCGACATTGGGCGCCTGAGCACACCGGAGGTTGCCAGAGTCTACAGGGAACAGCTGAGCGAAAGACTCTACGGTATGCCTACGTCGAACACAAATGCCAATAATATGTGGCTGCATTGCCGCTCAGCCATTCAGGAAGTAGCCGAAACCACCTTAGGATACCTACCACCCCGGACAAGAAACCCGTGGTATGATGGCGAGTGTGAGCAGAAAAAGGCAGCAACCGACGAGGCGTACCAAAAGGCGCTGCAGAGGAAAACCAGGGCAGCGCAAGAAGAGTACTGAGCCAGAAGAAGGGAGGGGAAAAACTACTGCAACAAAAGAAAAGAATCTTCGCAGCCTCCCAGCTCAAGGATATCGAGGAGTCTAAGGATAGACATAAAACACGAGCCTTTTACAAGAAAGCCAAAGGTCTTGCAGGAGGCTTCAAAAAGGGCACCCATGCTCTTCGAAACTCCAGCTGCTGAAGTAGTCCTCCCACCCAGCATCGAAGAAGTCGGCACAGCTATTCAGAAGCTGAAGAACAACAAGGCCAGCATGCACCAGATCATCTGCAGAATTTGGGAAGATGAAAGCATGCCCGACGACTGGAATACCAGCTCTATATGTCCCATCTACAAAAAAGGCAATCCTACCTCTTGCAAGAACTATCGAGGTATATAGCTGCTTAATGTCGCATACCAGGTCCTGTCCAGCGTATTGTGTGAACGTCTAAAACCATTTTGTGCCGCACTAATCGGCAGCTACCAGTGCGGCTTCCGGCCCGGCAAATCAACTATAGACCAAATTTTCACATTTCGATAAATCCTGGAAAAGACCAACGAGTTTCGAATCGATACACACCATCTTTTCATCGATTTCAAAGCCGCATACGACAGTATTCATTGTGAAGAACTGTTTGGAGCGATGGCCGAATTCGGGATCCCGGGAAAACTGATCCAGTTGTGTCGCACCACGCTAAAAAACACGGGATGCACCGTGCAACGCGGTTCTAGGACCTCGGAACCATTCGAAACCTGCACCGGATTTCGGCAAGGAGATGCGCTGTCATGTGACTTCTTCAACCTGGTGGTGGAGCAGATAGTGCGACGGGCAGGCGTCAACAGGGAAGGCACTATCTTCTACCAGTCCATCCAGCTGCTATGATACGCGGATGATATCGACATCATCGCGTGTTCTCGCCGTGGCATTATGGAAGCATTCAGGGCGATTGAAGAACAGGCGAAAAGAGTTGGTCTTAAGATCAATGAGGACAAACCGAAACACATGCTGTCAAGCAAAAACCAACCCGTCGCTCACCACCTGGGACAAAATATAACAATTGACAGCTACAATTTCGAGGTAGTTAAGGAGTTTGTCTATCTCGGGGCAAACGTAAATTCCAAAAATGACACCAGAGTGGAGATCCGGCATCCGGAGGGTCAAAACTCCTCACTCGAAAGACCAGAGTCATGCTTTACAAAACGCTCATACTGCCAGTCTTGCTGTACGGAGCCGAAAGCTGGACGATAAGCAGGATGGCGAAGCTGATTTTGGGTTCTTTCGAAAGAAAAATTCTGCGACGGATATTTGGTCCTGTCTGTGAGGATGTTGAATGGAGAAGAAGACAACCGCGAACTCTACGAGCTGTACCAAGATGTCGATGTACTCCGAAAGGCAAGGATCCGTCGACTACACTGGCTCGGCCACATCGAGCGCATGGACATCAATGCTCCAGCTAAGAGGGTCTTCGACTCCGAGCCTCCTGGTTCGAGAAGAAGAGGAAGACCGAACCTCCGGTATAAAGACCAAGTAATCGCGAATGTAAGACATCTTGGTCTTGACAACTGGAAGCAGCGTGCCCGGGACCGTCAAGGATGGAAGGCAGCTATAGCTCAGGCTCAGATCCTCCCTGGATCGCTGGCCTGATAAGTAAGTAAGTAAGTAAGTTACCAGAACTAAATCAGTTCATAAGTGCGGTACACACCTTCGATCAAAAGAGACGATCAAAAGTGACGTCAGTTTTGAGTGAAGTGCCTCACGTACACACTCAGTCGGGACACAACTTAGGAGTTTTGGTTTTTTTATTTTCGATTTCGCAACCTGTATGTCGCTTTGACACATCCACAAAATTCAGTCAAATACGGTTAACTGCAAATTGCTTTTAATAGTCCCCATATAAACTGGTTTCCCCGAATCCATTGACGTACATATTACCAGAGACTCCATATGTTCTCTCTCTACTCCCCAAACCGATTCGAAGTCTTTCCGACCAGATGGGTGTTGCAACAATATACAAAATCCAATAAATTTACCCGAGTCTGCCCAACTAAGTTGCATTCCCCGTCATAACTTACCCGAACCGACCTCCTATCCGCTGTAGCCGTTTAACCAACCATTGAAGGTTCCACTTAATTTATGGTTCGCTCATTGTTTGTTAATTGCTTTTTCGTGCCCCTGCTCAGTAATTTATATTAATTTCATTTTTATCTCTGCAACGTTACATTGGTATGCTTTGATATTTAAAAGCTTTTCATTTGGGACTCATTTTCGTCAGCGGCTGGCTGTAGAAGAACATTTATTTCATTCTCTAATGCCAAGTAATGAAATTGACGTTGGAGTAGCAACTGTGCTATATGACGTCTACCTATAGGATAACGATGGCATGGAAGCGCACAGGCGAAATCTTATAATGAAAAGTGCCTGATGGTGTTCTGTTAGCAGCTGCAACTCTTTATATTGTTTTGGATTTTACATGAGCTGATGCTTTTGCAGAAATTCCTTTCCAACATACCATCTATCCTTTGCATCATATCCATTGGCATATGGGTAGAGTAGGAAAGATTCAACTGCAGAAATCCTTTCAAACAATTAAGTCATTCGGTTAATTCAAATTTTGTTTTTTCTTTTTCTGGCTTGAAGTAATCCGAGAAATTACTGGCTACGAATACATACATATGTATGTATATTATCACATGTTAAGGCTCAAGAATCTCCGAGTTCACTTAGCGATCGGAACTTAGTTGTCCCGGCTGAAAGCGTTTGTAATCAACTTCCACCCATTCGCATTCGACAAATTACGGAGTCGGAGGCATTTCCTTCAATGGTCAATCTCATATTGATAGCTTAAATTAAATTCCCTATTAGGAAATTGCCCTTTGTCATATCGTTCGTAAGCCAAAGTGCCGGACACTCAGATGCTCTCCATCGATGCATATTTGTCTGCCTTTTGACCACAAACATTCCATTTCCTTATACAATAAGGCTTCCAAAACCACATCATTGGGTTATATCCTTGAAGACGAGCATTCTCGTATACGGATTCTAGTCGTTCGATAAAGGTAATATCATTCGTTTAGGATGCGAAACCACATTTCGACGAATATTTGCTCTATCGAGCATTTGGCTTTTGTTGACAAAGGCTTCCGGCTAATCGAACTGTTTGCTGCTTATTCGGATTTGCATATATGTATGTATGTATGTACATATGTGTGTATTTCATGCTCGCCTCATATTCCTTTGCGAAGCAGAGTGTTAAGAAGGCTAGCTTAAAGACGATAGATGGGAGTATATAACAAGCTATTAAAATGTTCCCTGTGGTGACATTGGGTGATTGTGGCCTATGTTATGTGTATAGGTACAACTTTGCGGTTTCATTTCTTGCAACGTTGAGACGACAATCGGGATATTAGAAAAAAGGTGACGACATATGTATGTATGCATGTTCATGGAATTGATTACCTTGTGTTAAACGTGTTTGCTTGATGAAAAGAAGCGAAACCCTATTGTCCAAAAGATTCCAAAAGACTGGTTCTGAATTTAGCCGTGTAGCTACTGACTATGATCTATACGACTATGTTCTATTCAAACTACATATTTTACAAAAACGAAAAAGAGGTAGGGATTCGACTACGAGTGCTTAGAGACATCAATTTAGCAGCTCGGATAAGAAATAGATATACTGTTTATGTCTTTAGGTTAAAGATTCATACCAAAAAAAAAAAAAATAGGAATTTGTGTTCTATATCAACAAAATTCAGGATTTTTACAAGGAAGCCGGCACATTTGTCAGTTCTTTCAACCTACCATAACAACATTCTATTCAATGCTTGATCTTATATTTTATGTTTATTTGTTTACTTGTATTTTGGACACCATCTGAGCAGCTAATCAGTAATTCCAATAGAGAATTGTATAGGAGAGAACAGTTGTTGGCGCGCTACCAATAAGCTGGTCAAAGTCTTCAAAAGGGGCAAACCAATGAGACTGAACTTATCCAAGGCATAAGGCTTAATCTTCAAAATCACTGACGGGATATCATATCGACATCGTCATCGTTATAGATTCCACGGTTAAAGAGAACAGCCGAGTACCAGACCAGACATAGAAGTTGTACTCTAGCTTGGGCCGAGTAAACACCTTATATATTGTTAACAAACAAAAAAATATTGTTTCTTCTTTTTAACGGGCGCTACAGTTCGGGGTGAACCTGGTCCTTAACCAACATGCCCCTCCAACTAGCACGATCTTTTGCTAGCCTTTTCCATTGCCGCACACCCAGTTGGCTGAGATCCCATTCCACCTGTGTGCGCCATTTTAAGTGCGGCCATGCTCTGTTTCTTCGTCCCTTGGGGCTGGATTCAAAGACCAACCGACCTGGAGCTGTGGTGTCCATTCGGTCTACATGGCCTAGCCATCTTAGGCGTTGAATCCGAAGACGCCTGACTAGACTTATGTCGCTGTACAGCCCGTAAAGTTCGTGGTTTAACCTTTTCCTCCATCCTCCCGAAAATCACGCGCAAAATCTTTCTCTCGAACCGATCAAAGGCCTCCTCATCCGCTTTTGATAGTGCCCGCGCCTCCGCGCCATACAGCAGGACCGGGACGATAAGGGTCTTATTGTATAGAGTCAACTTCGTCGTTCGGGACAGGGCTCTATTACTCAATTGCCTCCTGAGCCCAAAGAAACAATGGTTGGCAAGTGTGATTCTGCGTTTGGTTTCGGGACTGATGTTGTTGTTCCAGGTCACTGCGGAGCCAAGGTTGGCGAAGTTCTTAACTACCTCAAACTTATATCTGCCAATACAAAAGTTCTGGCCATGACGTCGGTTGTGAGCGTCCTTTTTTGATGATAGCATATATTTAGTTTTGCCCTCGTTGACTGTCAAACCAATATTTGCCGCCTCCGCCTCAATACTCGTAAACGCCTCATTGACATTTCGCTGTGTTCTTCCGATTATGTCAATGTCATCCGCGTATGCGAGGAGTTGTGGGGATTTGAAATAAATTGTACCTCTTGTGTGGGCCAGTGATTTTTGTACAATCATTTCGAATATGACGTCGAAAAATCACACGACAGCACATCGCCCTGCTTAAATCCTTTTTTGACATCAAAACCTTACCCTACCGATAGCGGTAACCGATTAGGATGGAGCAGCGAGCATTCTCCAAAGTCATCCTGCATAGTCTGACGAGTTTAGCAGGGATGTCAAAGGTAGACGTAGCGTTGTATAGCTCGTCTTTAACTATGCTGTCGTATGCGGCTTTGAAGTCGACAAACAGGTGGTGAGTGTCGACTTAAAATTCATTGGTTTTCTCCAGGATCTGCCCTAGTGTGAAGATTTGGTCGATGGTGGACTTCCCTGTAATGAATCCGCACTGATAAGGACCTATCAGCTTATGTACGGCAGAAATTTTGTAAGCGATGTTAAGAAGACTTATTCCTCTGTAGTTGGAGCAGTCAGGGGGGTCTCCTTCCTTGTGGATCGGGCATACCATGCTGAGACTCCATTCCTCGGGCATGCTTTCCTTTAACCATATCTTACGGATGAGCTAGTGCATGCTCCCAACCTGGTCATCCCCAGCTGCTTTGAGGAGCTCAGCAGACAGTCCGTCTGCGCCAGCAGCTTTATTCGACTTGAGTTTCGATATGGCGATCTTAACTTCGTCGTGGTCAGGGGGACGGAATTCAATGGTCAGGCGGAATGGATCATTCTCCCTGCATGCTTCCGTTCTGGTTTTATAACCTTGGCATGTTCGCTTTATTTGTTGATAGAACTTTCGAACGTCACGCCTGCAGTAACACCTCTCCAAGTCCTCAATCGCGCGCTCCTCGTACTATTTCTTCTATCTTCTGACAAGCTTATGCTCCTCCTTTCATTTTAACTTGTAGAGCTCACGAGCTGCTCTTGCTCTTCTATGCAGCGAGGCTTTATATGCATCCTGCTTCACTGTGTGAATCCTCCTGCACTCGTCATCGAACCAGGTGTTTCTTCGTGGTGGAGCCTTGAAGCCCAAAACTTCAGATACAGTGCTTTTCAGCGCTTGATTGCAAAGGGTCCACTGCTGTTCTATTGCGAGAGCGAAGGTTTGAGGTGTATTGGAGAGCTTAAGAGAGACGCGATCGGTAAAGGCACGAGCGATTCCTGGCGATAGTAGCTTTCCGATGTCAAAACTTTATATTCTTACTCCATTCCGCTGCGTTCGTGATATATGTATGTAGGCGCATCTTGACTACTACAAGATAGTGGTCCGAGTCGATGTTAGCTTCTCGGAAAGTTCGAACATCAAGAATAGTGGAGGAGTGTCTGAGGTCGATCGCGGTGTGATCATTCTGGTTAGTGATTGATTGAGCTGGCGACCGCTAAGTGCCTTTGTGTATATCGAAGTGCGGGAAGCGCGTATTGGCTAGAAGGAGATTTCACCCCGTACCAAGATCAATCAGCCTGTGCCCGTTATCGGATGTGGTGTCGTGACTCGCTCCAAGATGCTTTCCTTACCCAACTTAGCGTTGAAGTCTGCTTGTACAATTTTGATATCATAGCCGGAACATTGGGCATACGTTCTGTCTAGGAAATCGTATAACTCATCTTTGGTGGGGATGTCCTTCTCTCCCGTGGGGGCGTGGACGCAGATCAGGCTGATGATAAAAAATGTAGCCTTGATACGGATCGCTATGAGGCGTTCGGTCACATGCCGAAAAAATGGGTGGGTGGCAAATGACTAACAAAGGCCTCGTAGGGGTAGCATCTATCCGAGGGATGCTGGCCTGCTAAAAAGCGACGATCATCTTGCGGCACTGTTAGTAAGTCCCATCTCACCTCGTCGTGGTGCAATCTGGTGCAGACGGGGAGGGGCGAATGGCGAACCTCCTGCGCCAAAAAACAGGATTAGTCGGTTGGGTTACGGCCTAGTAAGCCGGTACCGTAAAAAAAGAACACGCAGCCGTTGGTGTGGACCTGAGGGCCCCGGTAATGCACATACATGCCATCCTTTGCACCTTCTCGAGTTGTTTGTGGTATGTTGTCTTGTCTAGTGCAGTCCACCAGACTATCATTCCATACATTAGTATGGGCCTAACGACCGTGATGTAGAGCCATAGGGTAATCTTGGGGTTGAATCCCCATTTTTTTCCTAGGGCTTTCTTACATGTGTAGAGAGCTATTGTTGCTTTTTTTGCTCTTTCAATTGTGTTGCTCTTCCAAGTTAATACCTTAACGAATGATAAATCAGGATTTGGATTAACGTCCATTCAAAATCCATCTGTCACACACTGTGACACTCAGTTCTTCTGCAATTGGAAGCGGATTCCGGTGTTAGCAAGATAATCACCCTTAACGACGAAGTTGATATTTAAATTAACGAGTTACATCAACAAATATAATTGCTGGATTTGAGACGAATACTCACGAGGTTCACTAAGTGTTAGCGGATTCAGAGGAAGTCATTATTCCTTATTCAGTTGCTTGCCATGTCCGCATACGCAAAAGCGGATAGCCTTAGTTATACTTACCACTTTTAAGCGGGCTGTTTCTCTATGTATTTCATTTTTTTCAACTTGTCTAGGTCAAATCCTTGATATTGGTTTCTGAGTGCACTTCGAATACTATTAAGCCATTAAGCGCTTTTCAAATCCTCCGAGGTACTTATGCACTTTCACGGGATTAAGTGTCAACTTATTACACTCTTGTTGCGTAGAACATTATCGACTCAAGCAACCTAATTACAAGCATTTGGAGAATGTGTTGTAGCTACTTAAGGAAAATGATTTGTCCCACCCTATCCAAGGCTACCGATGTTGACCTTATTCTTGTTCTTGACATTTCCATACTGTATGTGAAAAGCATCTACAATCTTTTCATTTAGACCTGAAACAGGCGAATGAATTTGATTGTTCTCGTGGCACCTGTAGCGTGAATTACCCTAAAGTTAAAGGCCCCCTGTGCTTTAAAAAAGGAAATCACTTTTTGCCGTGTTTCGTACTTTACTCAGTAGAACGTCCCAAAACGATACTTGCTCGTACACAAAAGTCAATCGTTCAGAAAAAATGCCAAATACTTCGGCTATACTTGTATGTACTCTGACCTTTTTAGTGTAACATTGACGAACAAATTTAAAGATTGCTTTCATCAAGATTACAAGCACTTAGAGGGATCTGGATTAGAAGCTTATTCATCCATACTTAACGTAATCTCAGGTTTATTTCCTTCAGTTGAACGCAAACTTTCCAAGAGTACTTTGGTCAGTTGGATTTTTATGTTTAATTCCAAGCCCCAATTTGGAAGGTACAAGGACACGTCAGACGAAGCCTAGGCTTTCATGCCTCCAGTCCTTTCGGCTCCATTACACCTAATACGAGTATATGTATAGCTAGCTCCGAGAATTCTCGAAATTAAATTTTTAAAAGTAACTTGCCGGTTCTCGAGGGTGACTTCAAATAAAATAAGAGCAAAAGGCGCAAACCTTCGATCCTATCAAAGTCAAATACACATTATCAGCTATTAGGATCGTTATTGTTATGATTATTCCGGTTGTTAAATGTGTTTTTCTTATTTTTCCGTTTTGCTCCTTCCGTCGTTAACGAGCATGAGAAGAGATGAAAGTGAATGTAAGAGAGTGGAACGTAATGGCAGGATCACCATATGTGGTTGAATAGCCGGAGGGGTGTTGGAGTACAATTCAATGGGTGTAAGGTGTTTGAAGTTCTCACTCCTTCGGAATGTTATTGGAAAAAAATTGCCATGAAATGGTTTTCATACGTCTGGTATAGGCGTTTTTCACCCAAGGACGACAACTTTGTGAAAACAATTGTGTATCCTTCGTCTGTACAAAGTTATTTGGATTTTGTCTTCAATAATGGGTACAATGAAGTGTAAATGGCTACTTAGTCATATAATGCAATTCCATAAATAAAAAATGTGTTGCAGTGTTCAACACTCTTGGCAGTGAATCATGCTCCGTCAGCTAATGGGTTTGGGTTTTTTCTTATTAATTCAAAGGACGCAACGCGTCATTGAGTTTACTTTAATGACACAGAAAATGATCTCTTGTCACTGGTATTATAAAATAACACATCATGCATTTGCTTATGCTATTATTTGTTATTCTTCAGCAAGGCGGACGGAACCTAAAATGATCACGCCTTAAAACTTTTGTAGGAGCGGTACCCTAGTAGTGGCAACAATAGGTGCGACCGAACCACGATATGGAGAACAAAGCCCTTTTTTTTTTGTTGAAGGCTTCTGCTATCCGCTGGAACACTCAGAACGCATACACTGGTCCATTGTACTCCAGACAGACACCTTACATTATTGTATTTTCCCCGTTTTCCGGAGAAAAAATTGAAGCAGCTGCAGTGATGTAGAGCTAAGGGATTCGGCACATGACACGTCGGCTCCAAGGGTGTGCCACCGTGCGCGAGCAAAGGCGGGACAATCACAGAGGAAATCCCCTGCAGTTTCATCCTCCTCGCACAGGTAGGCGTCTCACTGGTGCCAAGCACGTAGAGATGCTTAGCAAAAGTGTAATGGCCCGTGATAACTCCCACAAGCTTTCTGCAGTCGATTCTCCTTGAAGACAGGAAGAATGCTGCAGATTTTTTGCAGACATCAGGGCATACGCGCCTAGTCATCCGGCAACCTGGACAATCCCTCCATCTACGGTTGTCTGAATTAAATTACTTACAGCCAGCGATCCATGGAGGATCTGAGCCTGAGCTATAGCTGCCTTCCATCCTTGACGGTCTTACATCCGCGATTACTTGGTCTTTATACTGGAGGTTCGGTCTTTCTCTTCCTCTCGAACCAGGAGGCACGGAGTCGAAGACCCTCTTAGCTGGAGCGTTGATGTCCACGCGCTCGATGTGGCCGAGCCAGTGTAGTCGGCGGATCCTTGCCTTTCGGACTACATCGACATCTTGGTACAGCTCGTAGAGTTCGCGGTTGTGTCTCCTTCTCCATTCACCTTTCTCACAGACAGGACCAAATATCCGGCGCAGAATTTTTCTTTCGAAAGAACCTTAAATCAGCTCGGCTGTCCTGCTTATCGTCCAGCTTTCGGCTCCGTAAAGCAAGACTGACAGTATGAGCGTTTCGTAAAGTACGACTTTGGTCTTTTGAGTGAGGAGTTTTGACCCTTCGGATGCCGGATCTCCACTGTGGTGTCATTTGTGGAATTTACGATTGCCCCGAGGTAGACAAACTCCTTAACTACCTCGAAATTGTAGCTGTCAATTGTTATATTTCAGTTTTCAGTTTTCCCGAGATCCCGAATTCGACCATCGCACCAAACAGTCCTTCACGATGAATGCTGTCGTATGCGGCCTTGAAATCGATGAAAAGATGGTTTGTATCGATTCGAAACTCGTTGGTCTCTTCCAGGATTTGTCGAAGTGTGAAAATTTGGTCTATAGTTGAATTACCGGGCCGGAAGCCGCACTGGTAGCTGCCGATTAGTGCGGTGCAAAAAGCTTTTAGACGTTCACACAATATGCTGGACAGGATCTTGTATGCGACATTGAGCAGGTATATACCTCTATATAGAGCTGGTATTCCAGTCGTCGGGCATGCTTTCATCTCCCAAATTCTGCAGATGATCTGGTGCATACTCCCTACCAGAACATCGTCGCCAGCCTTGAAGAGCCCTGATGGCAAGCCATCTGAGCCTGCGGCCTAGTTGTTCCTCAGCTTCTGAATAGCTGTGCCGACTTCTTCGATGCTGGGTGGGAGGACTACTTCAGCAGCTGGGGTTTGGATATCCTCGGTCCCTACCACTCTCTCTTGGTCATGCTCGTTAAGCAGCTGCTGGAAATGCTGCTTAAATACATCCACTATTCCCTGCGGGTCGGTGACAAGATTACCCTCGCAGTTTCGAAGAGCATGGGTGCCCTTTTTGAAGCCTCCTGCAAGGCCTTTGGCTTTCTTGTAAATGGCTCGTGTTTTATGTTTATCCTTAGACTCCTCGATATCCTTGAGCTGGGAGGCTACGAAGATTCTTTTCTTTTGTCGCAGTAGTTTTTTCTCCTCCCTTCTTCTGGCTCGGTACGATTCTTGCCCTGCCCTGTTTTGCCTCTGCAGGGCCTTTCGGTACGCCTCGTCGGTTGCTGCTTTTTCTGCGCACACTCGCCATCATACCACGGGTTTCGTGTCGGGGGTGGTAGGTATCCTAAGGTGGTTTCGGCTACTTCCTGAATGGCTAAGCGGCAATGCAGCCACATATTATTGGCATTTGTGTTCGACGTAGGCATACCGTAGAGTCTTTCGCTCAGCTGCTCCCTGTAGACTCTGGCAACCTCCGGTGTGCTCAGGCGCCCAATGTCGAACCTCCTCCTGATGGGCTAGTGCAGCTTTCTGACATTGGACAGTCGAGCTCTGAATCTTGCTGCTACCAGGAAGTGGTCAGAGTCGACATTTGCCCCTCTGAATGTTCGCACATCCAGGATGTTTGACGAGTGCCTTGCGTCAATGAGCACATGGTCGATTTGGTTGGCGGTTCGACCGTCCGAAGATTGCCAGGTTACTGCGTGGATTCGCTTTCGAGGGAATCTTGTGCTACTTATCACCGCATTACGAGCTGTCGCAAAGTCAGTGAGTCGGAAGCCGTTATCTGTTGTTGTATCGTGGAGGCTGTGCTTCCCGATCACTCCGCCAGGGCTGTTCTCCTTACCGATTATGGCGCTGAAATCCCCGAGCACGATTTTTACATCGTACTCCGGACAAGCTCCGTAGGCGTTATCCAGGAGGTCATAGAAGTCCTCCTTGATAGGGTCTTCAGCCTCGTCGGTAGAGGCGTGTGCACATATAAGGCTGATGTTATAAAATCTGCCTCTGATGCGGATCACAGCCAGGCGATCTTTTATAGGCTTAAAGTCGATGACCTTCGACCTTAACCGCTTTCCCACGACAAATCCGCATCCCAGTAAGTGCAACCTTTTTTAACGGCTGTAATAAATGCCGCATTGTACTGCGTGAGGATTCCTTCTAATTTATGAGCAGCTCCGGGAGTGTACAGGGTTCTGACATTCCAGGAGCATACTCGCAAATCGTGTTCCTTTTTCGTGCGTTGTCGTCGTCGAGTATCCGTCCGTGTATCCGAGGCATCTTGCTCATTCATAACTTGTGTTTTTTTTACGTGGGCGGATTGTTAGCCCGCCGCACAACCGCCATTCTGGTCGGGTATTTGTCGCTGCATACGTTTGTTCACCTCCCAACGGTTGTTGAAGAGGCTATCCAGAGGGCGCCGCGAGGAGGCCGTATGTCAACTCGACCCGGGCATTTAAACAGGGATCGTTGCTGGCATCTCGCCAGGTTGAGAGCGATCAACAACTTTACCCTGTATATCCGAGCCCATGCTCTCCTGTGTGTATTAAATACACAATCGTTAATGTAGGAATTTACCGTGGACGCAGGTAAGACAAAAAGCCTTAAGCTTCCGAGACATAAGCGAACGCCTCATAACAATCCGCATCAAAGCAAAATTTGGAAACATTAGCTTAATATGCGCTCATGCCCCAACGGAAGAAAAGGACGATCAACTCAAAGAAGAATTCTACGATCTCCTAGACAGAACATATGCCCAATGCCCCTGCTACGACACAAAAATAGTTCTAGGAGATTTTAATGCAAAACTGGGCAAGGAGGTCATATTTGAGTCGATCATAGGAAAGCATAGCCTCCATAACACCACATCCGACAACGGACTAAGGCTAATTGATTTCCTAGCGGAGCGTAATCTCCTTATAGTAAGCACGCGATTCCCCCATCTCAACATCCACAAGGGTACCTGGCGGTCTTTTGATCAATCGACCACCAACCAGATTGATCACATTGCGATCGACGCCAGACACTCCTCCTGTATTCTCGACATACGAACCTTCCAGGTAGCCAAGGTACGAATGAGGATATCAAGAATGCTTAGGAGTCGAGTAGCACAACGTAAGTTTGACGTCGGAAAGCTACAATCGCAAGAGACCGCCAGAATCTTTGCTGATCGTGTCTTCACCAAGCTCTCTCAAAATCCGCCCACAGCAGCACAAACAAAAGAGCAGGAATGGGCGCATTGCCAGAGCGCCGTCAGAGACGCTGCCTCAGAGGTGCTGGGTTTCAAACCGCCACCACCTAGAAACTCCTGGTTCGATGAACAATGCGAACAAGCCCATGCAGCAAAACAAGAGGCATATAAAGCCATGCTGCAACGACGGACGAGAGCTACTCGCGAAATCTATGAGCAGAAGAGAAGAGAGGAACACATGCTTTTCAGAAGAAAGAAGAGAGAGCACGGAGAGCGTGAGATCGAGGAGATGGAGAGATGTTTCCGCAGGAATGACGCCCGTAAGTTTTACAAAAAGGCAAAATGGCTACATGGCTACAAAGCCAGAGCGGCGGCCTGCAGGGATGAAAATGGAGAACTGGTAGTAGAGTCGCAGTCGATGCTGAGGATTTGGAAAGACCACTTCTGCAGACTGTATAACGGTGATGATAGACAAAATACCGCTGTCAGGCAGAACGGGCCATTCGTAATGGACGACAATGAAACAGAATTCAGTCCCGACCTAGACGAAGTCAAAATAGCAATAGCAAATATTGGTGGCCGTGGTGCAGTGGTTAACATCATCGACCGCCGAGCGGAAGGTCTATGGTTCAAATTCGCTTCATAGCCAAGAAAAAGTAATTCCTATACGGACAAAAAGTATGGAATGCAGTTGTGAATGGAAAGTGGCCAGACGTACTGCTGCAGGCATAACACTCACAGTATATGGTCAACCGAAATTCATCCTCTGCGTATGCAATACTAAAAAGTGCTTGAACGAATTACTACGGACTATAACCAATGCGGAATTTGGTCGGCTCTCGTCCTATATCGGTCTAGGACAACCACCCCTGAGAGTAGTGAACGAACATCAACGATCCCAACCACTGCACTCCGTTCAGGTTGTGTGTGTCAACACATCATAAGAGAATACGAAAACTCTTGAACCTGCGCGAGTCTCTAAAAAAAAAAAAAAAAAAAAAATCAAGACTTAAGTCTAATAAAGCCCCGGGCGCAGGCAGCCTATCTGCTGAGCTTCTTAAGGCGGCTGGAGATGAGCTGGTAAGGTACATGCACCATCTCATTTGCAAGGTATGGTCGGAGGAAAGCATGCCCGACGAATGGAATCTCAGCATCGTTTGCCCGGTCCATAAGAAAGGAGACCCCTATAACTGCGCCAACTATAGGGGAATAACTCTCCTTAACATCGCATATAAGATCTTCTCTGCCGTATTGTGTGAACGCCTGAAACCATTTGTGGATAACCTGATCGGTTCTTATCAGTGTGGTTTCAGGCCAGGTAAATCCACAATAGACCAAATATTTACGCTACGGCAGATCTTGGAGAAGACACAGGAATACCAAATCGACACTCACCACCTCTTCGTCGATTTCAAGGCTGCATATGACAGCGTGTATAGAGATGAGCTATACAAAGCCATGTCTAGTTTTAACATCCCTGCCAAACTCATCCGACTGTGCAGGATGACAATGGAGAATTCTCGCTGCTCCATTAAGGTCGGTAATGAGCAAACCGAGACCTTTGATTTTAAAAAAGGATTCAGGCAAAGTGACGCGCTGTCATGCAACTTTTTCAACATCGTGCTTGAAAAGATCGTGCCAGGGTCACTGGCCAACACAAGAGGTACGATTTATTTCAAGTCTACGCAATTGCTTGCGTATGCCGACGTTATTGATTTGGTTGGACGGACACAGCGAGACGACAATGAGACCTTTGTAAGCATTGAGGTAGAAGCGGCTAAGATGGGTCTCAAGGTTAATGAGGGTAAAACAAAATATCTGCTTTTATCTAAAAGAGACGGACAACACCGACGTATTGGCCAGAACGTCATCATGGGCGGATATAACTTTAAAGTGGTCGAGGAATTCGTCTACCATGGCTCACTGATGACCAGCGAAAACAACACCAGCACTGAGATAAAACGCAGAATCACTCTTGCCAACCGCTGTTTCTTTGGGCTCAAGAGTCATTTGAGAAGTAGAGCCATCTCTCGGGAAACCAAGGTGACACTAAATAAGACCTTAATCATCCAAGTCCTCCTTTACGGCGCAGAGGCTTGGACCTTGGACCTTGGACCGTTTGTTCAAACGGTGTGTGGAGGAGAAGATATAACGAAGAACTGTACGGGTTGTACAGCGACATCGGCCTGATACGACGTCTGCGGTTACAGCGTCTAAGGTGGCTAGGCCATGGAGAGCGCATGGAAAATACAGCTCCGACCCGAAGAGTCATCGAATCCACTCCGGAAGGAAGGCGCGGCAGAGGACGGCCACATCATCGGTGGCGCACGCAGGTAGAAGGGGACCTTAACTGGGCGTGCGGCGCTGGAAACAGCTGGCCAAAGACCGGGCCAGCTGGAGACGCTTGTTGGTTGAGGCCCAGGTTCACCACGGACTATAGCGCCACCTAAGTAAGTAAGTAGGTGGACCTAGAATGGGTACAGGTCCTGAGAAGCTCTCCTCTGAACCCATTCTCGCGAGTTCATCAGAGATCACATTTCCTGCGATCGCAGAGTGGCCTGGAAACCATACAAGCCTTAATGAATTTAGTCTGGCGACTCTGTTCAAGAAGGAATTGAGTTCAAGCACTAATTTGGAGTTAGTTAAAGGGTTGCACACAGATTTTAGTGCAGCTTGGCTGTCACTACAGACGCATATGCTTCCCCCCCTTCCACCAGTGCTTCACAACAAAGTGCATGGCCATTAGGACTGCGTATAGCTCTGATTGGAAGACAGACGCATATTTCCCTAACGAGAAGTGCACTCGGATGTGTTCGCGCTCAAGAAAGACTTCAGCACCGGACCCCCTCCCAGACCTGGAGCCATCCGTGAAAATGCGAAGACAGGTTGAGTATCCACCCAGCCGATCCTGACGCCACGGAAACACGAATGTGAAATTACGGCGCAATAGGATAACGGGCGTCAGTGCGTCCATGAGACAGGGGTCGCAGAACAATTCTTGCGCAAGCACACCGTTATTCCTATGCGAGTTATACCAAAAGCCATTTCTCTTCAGATGAGACATGGCTTTCAGAGCACACCCTTTGATAAACATATCAAGAGGTGGAAGGTTCGTCATAGCATCTAGAGCAGCGCCTGGCGTGCTGGGGAAAGCCCCCGTGCAGCTGAGACAAACCGTTCTTTGGAGTTTGGTGAAAGAGGCTACGACGTGTTTGCGTTTTAGTCTGTTCCACCAGACAACCGATGCATATGAGTTTATAGCTCTATAATTGCCGTGGACCTTTGCCGGCGATAAACCCCATGTTTTGCCAAAAGCTCCTTTACATTGCCAGAAAGCTGACAGCGCTTTGGTGGTTTTTGACTCAACATGCTTTGACCAAAGAAGTTTGCTACCTAAGATGACTCCTACATACTTAGCCTCCTTGGATATCGGGATGGAAGTGCCTTTTAGTACCAGCTGAGTCATGTCAGTATTTTTCCTCCTTCTCGTAACGAGACCGATATCGGTCTTAAGAGGATTGACTGACAGTCCATTTCTGGTACACCAATCATCGCATGTGCTTTGAGACGGACAGTCGCTGAGCATGAACCGACAGAAAGAACGGCGACATCATCCGCATAGGCCTGGGCATAGATTCCAAAGGCATTGAGAGCATCAAGCAGACAGTCGACTACCATGCACCATAACAGCGGAGACGGGACGCCACCTTGCGGGCAGCCCTTGTTACGCCGGATTTGACACACTGGTGCGAGGCCTGCATCAGCGGTCAATGTCCTGTGCACAAGCATTGCTTTGATCCACAAGAGCAGTGCTTAATCTATGCCATGATGTGTGGCAGCATTGCACATGCTGTTGAAAGTTGCGTTATCAAAAGCTCCCTCAATGTCGATGAAAATGCCCATCCTGTCGAGCGTGCATTCAATTCTCCCAATTAGGTTTTGAAGCGCAGTCTCGCAGGATTTTCCGCGCTGATAAGCATATTGCATCTCCGAAAGAGGATGCATTCGAAGGGCAATTGTGCGCACATGCATGTCTACCAATCTCTCCATGCTTTTCCGCAGGAAGGATGTTAAGCTAATTGGTCTAAAACTCTTGGCAAGTCCTCTTTTCCTATTTTGGAAATAGAGACTACTTTTAC
The DNA here is from genome assembly GCA_951905685.1 of Eumerus sabulonum. Lineage (NCBI taxonomy): Eukaryota > Metazoa > Arthropoda > Insecta > Diptera > Syrphidae > Eumerus > Eumerus sabulonum. Next base: position 159,066,380 of record OX645060.1, on the reverse strand, counting down.
TGTGCGCTAAGGAATGGGTATGTCAGCATGTATTAGGCTGGCAGTAAAAATTATTTTCAAAGTAGAAAGCAGCTGCCTTTTGCAGCATAACAGGATATATACGTTCGGAGCCTGGCAATTTTAAGCAATCGAAGGATGCCACAGCAAATTCAATAGCTTCAATCGTAACCACGCGCGACGCAATATGCCAGCTACGCCGAGTTGTTTTCATCGTTTCAGACTCAGTAAACGTACCATCAGGTTTCCTGAGTGTATCCAGCTTTGTCGGTTTTCTTGCCGTTTGAGAACTTGAGGGCCAACTTGCTAGTCGAACTCAGAGTCTACGCTTAAGTTCCCTTAATTCTTTCTGCTTCGACCGATACTTGTTCCAGTCATCTTCCGAATTCGATTTGAGCGATATATTCAAAAGACTTCTGGCTTGCCTGCGAAGACTTTGGAGCTCAGCATTCCACCAGGAAACCAATTTCCTGCAGGGAGGTTTGCTGACAGGACGCGCAATTGGTGATGACGCTATTCAGGATATGAACGCCGTTCTCTACCAATGGCTTCGTTCTAAGTTTAGGTAGGGCCTGAGCGGATTTCTCAAGCTCCTCTCTAAGCTGTACCCAGTCCGTCCTTCTCGGATTCTGTCTAGGTTGCAAGGAAGAGATCCCACAACTGAATCGGAATTTGATATATTTATGGTCCGACAGCAACAGGCAACACTCGCCAGTTAGTGATGTCCTTCACATATCTGTTGGGTAGGGTCAGGTCAATTACCTCCTGTCGTCTTGTCGTAACAAACGTTGGTTGAGAGCCAACATTGTTGATCGTAAGGTCTTGTATTGCACTTGCTGCTGCCCCTAGCAGTGTTTTGGGCATTAGAATCGCAACATAAGATGAGACCAATCTTTCTGGATTCACAGTACTCTTCGAGTTCAGATACTCCCTTCGGTGGTGGAGTTAGTATCGAGTCGTAGGGAAAGTAGGCAGATGCAACGACTGTTCTATTACTCCTTGAGTTTTTGTAGCTTACTCTAGCAGCCACCAGATCTTGTCCACAAAAGTGCCCAAGTTTGGTTGCCGATAGTGAGTTCGATATGATGAGGACGACTCTGGGCCTTTCGGATCGCTCATCATACAGAATCGTAACATCACGTATACCACCAAGGCCACATAGACGTTTATTTCACACCCACGATACGATGAGGGGTTTGTACTACTGCATGCAATTCTGCTACTTAAAAGAGCGGTAGCAGCCTTGCAATGCTGTAGATTGATCTGAGTAAAAATCATAGATTCATACTGCAGGGCACGTCCCATCCTTCGACAACTTGACATTAAAGTAGAAAGAGGTCCTACCAAGGCCGAAGTAGGGGCGTGGATCGTACACAGCACCACAGCATTCTACTATCATCGCCAGTTTTCCCTATCCTGACCTTTTCAGAGGAGATGGCCGCCTCTCTATAAGAGGGCTGCTTCTCCCGACTCCTTACGGTCACTTGCATCTCCTTTTCGGAGGAAGGAGTTTTGTGATGTGCCCGCCTCCGAGGAGCGATTTTGGGCTACCTTCGTCTTCTGGCCAATGCTTAGATCCATCTGGGTCGCCACATCTGCTATTAGACTCCGATTTCCCAACGCCCTATCGGAGTGGGAGGCATCACATACTCTCTTCCTAACGAGGCTATCTTTGGCGGCCGTCTTCCATTTGCGGAGGCTTTTACCTTTTTGATTAGAGCTCCCGCTTACTTCGGACACCGCTTTTGGACCGCCTCGCCAGTTCGAGGACTGCTAGGACCCGTAGCGACTTCGCCTTCAGCGTTCAGAGTCCGTAAGTCAGCCCCGCCACCTTTTCCGGCGGCAGCGCCAGCCATGGCAGAAACCTGAACGCTTTCGGCCCCGTCGTTACGGGAACAGATCACGCTCTTACTGGGTGGTTGAACCTTCCCAGTAAGAATAAGGGGGTTGGAGACGCATGCCGAAAGTGTGAGCATGCTTACGCCTCCTTCAGCAGCCTTTCCCAATCACCGGCGTTTACCGCGCTGCGCACCTTCAAGAGAGGGGAGAACCTCAGGAAAGAGGGCTGGATCGATTTCGGTTGGAGTTACCTCCGTCGACCTGACCCTCTTAACTGGTTCCCCCAGAGGTGTAGCCTCGACCATTGCGCCTTCACCTTTGTCAGCTTCTTTGCGCAATTTTCGGGCATGCCCCTTTCTCTTTCTTTTTTGGCACTTAGTAGTGCATTCAGCGGTACGTCCCAATTCTGGGGCGCGTCCCACCTTTGCGGTTTCCCGTGCCACGCCATCGTTGATGTCGCCTCCGCTGGATGCACCGCTCATGCTCAGTCGGACCAGATGGTCAGTCAATGAGCGGCCGAAGTCGGTGTCGTTCCGGGCTGCCGTAGGGTTAAAAATGAATGTCGGGGCCTCCAGAATCCGTGCCCCAGCCGCAATCAAGGAGATCGCGGACGGATTTCCGCTGCTGCGTGTACTTCCTGTTTGTCCATTCATTTTTGGGGTCTTCGAGTCTTAGTTCGAGGTCTGTGACCTCTTAATCCTCCCGCCACGACAAGGCGCCCGAAAAAAGGAGGTCAACAAAGCCCTGCTTCGCCATTTCTACCTGCAGAATGTTCTATTGGCGATACAAGAACCTTGGTCTTATCAGATCCAGTGACGATCTTATAGCAAACAATACCTTTACCAATGAAGGGTATAACCCACTAATTATTCCGATGGAGAATATTCAGTTGATCTTCCAACTATTTGAAAAAAAAAATCCGCGGATACTGATGACATGTCCAAAGAGCCGTGCACCATCCTTAAGGACAAAAACACCAGTCTGGATAACCAATTCGGGTTCAGAAAGAAGCATGATACTATATCTGCCGTGTCGAAACTCGTCTGAGATATCTAGTGGTGTAAATGCCGGAGCCATTATACGGGTGCATGCCTGATTGACTTGGGGAAAAAAGCCTTGGACACCGTATGATTAAAAGGACTTTACTACAGGGTCTTTCATTAAGGGCTTCCTATCTTTAAATTTAAATAAAACAAAGTGTGTTAGCGATATAGTCGATGGTTTTTTATTTTTTGAAAGGTCTGTTGATGCCATTATGGAATCGTTTAAATATCTGCCACGGCTTCTCTGGGTGGTATGCATCCGAAATGTCAATTTTTCCATGACTCTGGCGCTCAAATCAGGCTGAAATTTGCCGATGGCATATTTATTTATTTATAAGTTACAAAATCCTTAGCTACAGAATTACAACAATATTACTTAAGGCAATAGAGAACAGTTAATGACATTTTTTTATTCTGCTACAAATAGCTATAAATAGTGTTAAATGCCATTTTAAACAAGGATACAATATACGTATGTACATATATATATTTATAATTATTTATAATTATTGTGGGGTGACAATATTTAATATGTTGTAATTAACTATTTACATGAGTGCATAGTACATACAAAAAGTAACAGAATTCAGATTCCTATGCGATTCCATAATATACAGTGTTATAAAAGATAAGTAAGCAAAACTTCAATCTCATTATGGTCAAAATCTAGAAGCCATGATTTAACTTTCTTTATAAAATTATGTTGGTTTTCTATGAGTCTTATATTAATAGGAAGACGATTAAATAGTTTACAAGATACAACTGGGTAGGAGTTTCTGTAGTGAGTTGTACGAAAGGCAGGAGTTTCAACAACATGGTGTGCAGTACTGCGCAAATTACGACAATCAGATATTGGGCTCTGCAAGTAACCACCTCTCATAAAAAATATCTTACAGACTCTAAAATAGAATAAATATCTTACTGGCAGTATTTTTAAAGTCCTGAACAGAACGATGGAATGGGCCAGCCGGTGAGCCTTGCTTATCCTTCTTACGACGTACTTTTGCAAGACGACGAGTGGTTTTAGATTGGTGATGTAAGCACCCCCCCAGCAGCTAATTCCATATTGCAGTTTTGAATGAAAAATTCCATGATAAATAGTTTTAAGAGTTCCTTTAGAACAACAATTCCTGAGACGGTAAATGCATCGCAGGGAGCGTAAGTACTGTTTTAATATTAAAATGTGTTCTGTCCAACTCATGTTCTGGTCGATGATAGTACCGAGGTACTTAAAGTTCGTAACAGCTTCAATTTGAAAGCAGTTCGAGTTGCAGGTAGCATTTTCTTTAAAACATTCTTCTTCGGTGCAAGCACAGTTAATTAAGTTGAAGCGCGGGCAATCGGAGGAATGAAAATTGATATTAACATCTGGTGGCACGAATGAATTCAATTTGAAAAACATTAACTTGGTCTTGTTACTCACAACCAACCTATGTGCAGCAAACCATATTCTCATTATATGAATATCGTGATTGAGTTCAGTTATCAAATTCAGAGCGCTTGTTGAGCCATACGCGATGCCAAGGTCATCCGCAAAAGCCGTGACTCTGCCTCTAAAAGGCAAGGAAAACAAGGAGTTGATAAAAATTAAGAACAAGATAGGACCCAACACAGAGCCTTGCGGAACACCTAAGCTAAGCTCACGAGGATGGCTGAAAACATCTTTTATTTTCACTCTTTGCTTGCGATCTTTTAGATATGATGCAAACCAATCAAAGATAAAACCGCGAAATCCTGCACCAAACAATTTGTCTAAGAGAAGGTCATGATCAACCATGTCAAACGCTTTGGTAATATCAACAAAGAGACCAGCACAATGTTTATTTTCATCAAGTGCTTTGTTGATGAACGAGCAAAAATACAAAAGCGCATCTTCAGTAGAACATCCCTCCCTAAACCCAAACTGTACCGGGCTAAAAAATTGTATTTTGTGTAGATGTGCACACATACGTCTTTTTACAGCTTTTTCAAAAACTTTCGAGATTGAGGAAAGCAACGAAATTGGCCTGTAATTGTTCTTATCTTTTGGATTTCCTTTTTTAAAAAGTGGTAACACATTAGCGCATTTCAGACGGTCAGGAAAAACTCCACTCAAAATACTTAAATTAAATAGATGTGCTAGTGTGTCAACTAAAAAGGGCGCAATTTTCTTAAGGGTTCCATTGCAAAAGTCATCGTTTCCACAAGATCTCGAGTTGTTAAGGGAGTAGATGATCTTTAGAACCTCTAAACCAATGATTTCCTCAAAAAAGAAACTGTTCATACTCGTCGTTGGTTCTAATATCTCATCCCTTACACAGCGGCTGCAAAGCGACACATGATTTGGTTGGATTACCTGCCCTACTGAGGCAAAGAATTCATTGAATTCGTTAGCTATTGCTAGATGCTCCACAATGTCAGTACCTTCGCCACTCAATACGATGGGGTTGGAATGATAGTAGGAGCAGTTATTAATTATACCGTTAATAACTCTCCATTCCTTTTTTGGGTTTCCTTGAGCATCGCGGAATTTAGAATTGTAGTACCTGTCGCGGCAATTTGTAATTTCCATATTTATTTTCTTACTCATTTTCTTTAAGCGTTTATTTAAGTTTATGTTCAGTGGATGTCTATGGCATAGTTTGCGCATTTTGTTTTTGGCTTTAATTTTGTTCAGGAGAGAAGCGTTTACCCAGGGTTTCAGCTTTGTTTGCGATTTCTTAACGTTAACTGTGAAACTAGAGGTACCGACATGGCTTTGTAGAAAGTTAAAAAATGCGTCATACGCTTTAGATGCATTTTCCTCAGCGTAGACTTCGCGCCAATTTTCAGAGAGCAGGCGATTGATAAGTATGTCAAATCTTATTTTTGTAATATTCTTTGAAGAAGAGCTAAAGATACGCTTCAGACCGGTAAAATCTTTAAAAAGGATACCAGTCATACAGTGGTCGGTTATATGCAAATCAAAGTTGATACCAAAACAATCACTTACTAGAATTTTCGCAAAACGACCGAAAACGTGATCAATACATTTTTTTGAGATTGGTCTTGTGCCTTCATTAATGAAGGATGTGAGACCATGCTCAGCTATAAGAGCCAGATAGCTATCAGTTACAGTATTCGAAGCTAAAATGTCAATGTTGAAGTCACCTAGTATGACAATATTAGACCCTTTCACAGTTCGAAGGAAATCTGAAAAGTCGTTTAGAAAAGATTGAGGAGTGGTGGTTTGTAGTCTGTACACACAAACAAAATCAAAAAATATATTGCGTACACTGATAGTGAGCTTAATTATATCTGTGCTAGCCATACTACGTTGTACCACGTTACAGTGATCACCTGTATACACATCCCGCACAAAAACTCCTACACCACCTGCTGGATATACTTCATTTGGGCTTGCATAGAACTTATATCCGGGAATAAAATAATCGTGAACTTCGCAAGAGAAGATCCATATCTCAGAAACGAATATCAGATCTGGCAAATATTCAAAAGCTTCCAGATTGCACACAAGTAGATCGAAGTTTCGCCTCAAACTACGAATATTTTGATGCACAATAAAAAATGGTTTACTTTCTATGGAGTTAAAGTGAAAAATTCCATCACAAATACTTTTAATAGTTCTAGTGGTCGGGTTATTGCTATCGGGATCGATACTATTAATGATACTTAACATATCTAAATGTATTAATAAGAAAAATACAAGAACGAGACAAAATTAGTCTTAGAGTTTTGATAGATCATCGAACGATCTAATAGCAATAGCCCTACCATTATCGGTCTTACGGATCAGAATTTGGGAATTTTGAAACCACAGGAATTTAAATTTCTTAACTAATTTAAGTTTTTTGGCCTCCATAAATAAGGCACGATTAAATTTGGTTAGAGAATCATTTACATAAATATTACCCTTTTTTCCTTCTACGAATAAAGCAGCATTCAGCTTCTTGGTCGCGCTCCTCTTTCCCTTCATGATTTTTTGTTTTACGGCATATGATGAAAAATGCACACATAAAACGTCACGAAAAGCATCTGCGTTGGGTCCCGCGGTGACAGTGGGGATGTTTGATGAATTGTTGTTCTTCCTTACTTGCTTTACAAAACATTTCGTTATATCTGTGGGTTCAATGGAGACATTCAACGCATCGACTAAAATCTTCTCCAAACATTCGCTGGCATTGTTGTTGCATAAGCCCGGCACACCTACGATCTCAATGGAATTCTCCAAACATTTTTGTTCTCTCCAATTGAGTCGATTTTCAAGTGACGTCACTTTCGATTTTAGTTGAGTGTTTTCCTGCCTGAGGCTCTCCATCATGTCAAGCATGTCAGTGTTGATTTTTTTGAGACTGATAATCTCTGTGTAGAGCAGATCCAGGGTTATTGAACTCGGTTGCCGTTGTCCACTAACATCTTCGGTCTCTGCGGCGGAATCCACTTGTTGGACGTCTGCTTCTTTAGTTGTCTCACGCACATTCGATCGTATTTGAATGTTTTGTTGTATGCCAGCGGTCTTAGGTGCTTGCGTAATTACTGCAGCTGCTGTTTTCTTACCGGGTCTGATCGGTTGCTGACGATGACGAAGTGTTTTGGATGACGTTGCGCCCTTTAGTGGTAGTTCTGCATGTTGTTGTTGCAGGGATTCCCGGCGGAGGGCGGTGCATCTATCACATCGATATTTGATATCATTCGCGCTCATGTAATCCAGGTCAATTGAATTTACGTTAACACACTCGCAGTGGAAAGTGGAATTGCAATCTGAACAGGAGATTTTAGAAGCACTAGTGTGCTTTATTACTTGAATGCAAACTAGACAGTTAATTTTAGCAAAAGTACGTTACTTTGAAAAAGAAAATTGATTTTAGTTAAACTATGTACTGTGCACCCCACGACAGACTCAGTTCGACTGATGTGTTATGTTGATTTTGGGGACCGCCGTGGTTTGTGGTTAATTCGAATAGATCTGCGACTATAGGATATCCAACAAGAAAAAGTCTAACGGGATCAAATCGCACGATCTCGGTGGCAAATTCACATCACCTCCACGTGAGATGACCATGCCCTCGAATCGTTCATGCAGAATTTCCAATGTGGCATAAGCTGTGTGGCATGTAGCCGTAAAAAGGCCAAAAGAAGCAGGTAATCGTCGACCTATAGCGCTCGCCGTTGACGTGTTGAGGGCAGTGACTTTGGTAAATAACTTAATCTATGGGATTTATTACCCCAATAGGATGTACCATCATTAGGTACGCACTTATGGTAGGGTAGGCTAAGGGTAATGCACACAATTTTCTTTTCCATTTTACATACATACATATACAAATGTATTACATAAGGTGACATAGCATTTGTTCTTCCAAATCACTGCCTTCAAAGTAATTCTCGTTTGACCTGCCGGAAGGAATTTAAAATACCCAACACCACGATAATCGAAAAAAATAGATTTGATTGAGCGATTTGGTGCAATTTCTTTGGCCTTGCCTTACCTTTAGCATGATATTCACTTGATTGATTGGTTGTTCCGGGTCATAAGGATACATTCAAGTGTCATCTCCCGTAATAATACATACATATCATCTTGTTCATATACTCAGAAAGCAGTGTTTTGGGTAACAATCAAGATTTGATGCATCTGAGGCTCAAAACATCCTTTACTTACTACTTGCTTATCAGGCCAGCGATCCATGGAGGATCTGAGCCTGAGCTCAATTTTTCTTCCTAATCATACCGTTTCCTATCCAGCGTATTTCCTGGACCGCAGTAATGTCCGCCTCGTTCAGCGTGAGGATTCCTTCTAGTTTATGAGCAGCTCCGGGAGTATACAGGGTTCTGACATTCCAGGAGCATACTCGCAAATCGTGTTCCTTTTTCGTGCGTTGTCGTCGTCGAGTATCCGTCCGTGTATCTGAGGCATCTTGCTCATTCATAACTAAACATCCTTTATAATGTACTAGCTTTTACCCGCGACTTCGTCCGCGTTTGCATACTTAGTGGTCAAATTTCCATGGTATAATTATAATTTTAATTATGTGTAATAAAAAACACAACATCAATACTTTTTACTTCCTTTTTCTTTTTTGCTCAACTGAAACCGTTCAAATTAACTCCCGATCTTATTGTACTGTCTTTCAAATCGTATCTGATTGAAGTAAAAATTTTCTTGCGTCTCGAAAGATCATGAATAAAAAATACTCTGGCATATATATATATAGCTTCCTTACCCGCGGCTTGGCTCGCGGGGCATTGGCTAGGGTCCAAGACATTGGTCACGGTATCGGGCATTGGTTAGGGTCTAACTCCAGTAGGGTCGTATTTTGATCTTTTCAATGTATTTCCTTATAAACAATATTTTTTGTTTCTTTATTGGGTGGCACCAACATCACCAAGTTCTTAGGCAAACTTATACGCGAGCAAGCTACGTAAAACTGTCCGTGGGAAAAACAACCTTCCCTTAAATATATGCCAGCGTATTTCAAAGTTTGGCCCTGCGATTTATTAATCGTCATGGCGAAGCATATTTTCAGGGGGAACTGTAGTCTTTTGAAGTCGAATGGAAGATCATTGGGTATTAAAGGATCCGGTCTGAATAATAGCTTCGATTCAATTTTTATGCATTGCTTTGACTTGTAACCTAGTACCATTACACAGTTTCGGTGGCTGTAGGTTTCGAAGTAGCATTACCGGTGTGCCCTTCCGCAAAATAAGCCTGTGGTATGGAATTCCCGGTGGTTTAAGCGAATTCAAAAATTCTACCGGATAATTTACAGCTTCATCTGCGTTACACACAGTATCTATCGACCTGTAGACCATTTCTTCCGCGTCAGAGAACTTCAGTAACATGTCATTAATAAGCGCGGCTTGATCGTTTTTTGGAGTTAAAATTGCCCGCTCACAAAACCATTCGATACTTTTCTCCTGTATTTGAGCAATTCCTGGATAAATGCGATCTATCAGTTCTTGAGAAGTAGTTACGAATGTACACAACTCATCCGGGACAACAATCATGTTATCTGTTGATGGATAATTACCATTCCCTATTTTCATTAAAATATCTGAAAATTTACCAGCTGATATATCGTCTTTCAGATATACTCTCATATTTTTGGTAAGCTTGAGGATTTCTACTGATGGCCATAAAACTGATTTTTTCAGACAGGCTTTAATTGCATCAGCTCGGGTTCCTTTAGGTACCACAGGTAATGTTTGACGAAAATCTCCTGCCAATAGTACTGTCACACCACCCATCAGGTTCTTATTACTACGAATATCCTGTAGAGACCTATTGATAGCCTCGACGCTTCTCTTGTGTGCCATTGTAATTTCATCCCAGACAATTATTTTTGTATTTTTTAATACCTCGGCCAGATTGCTTTGTTTTGATATACCTACTGCATATAGGCGTCTCTACACGTGTAAGGTCAAGTGGCAACTTAAAAGCGGCATTCGCAGTTCGACCACCCTCTAGAAGCGTGGCAGCCATTCCGGAAGACGCGACAGCTAAGGCGATGCTACGACCACTCCTTACTTTTGCTAAGATCAAGTTAATAAGTTAGGTTTTTCCAGTGCCAGCCGGAGCGTCTAGAAAGAAAAGTCGTCCCTCATTTTTCTCAACACTGGTTATAATTTCATCATACGCTAACTTTTGCTCTGCGGTTAATGTACCCTGATTTTCCATGACAAACCGGTCCAGAGCTTCAACGTCATAGTTAGTTTCCCTCAAGTATTGTACATTGCCTAAATCTTGTGGTCTGTTTGGCTGCGGCAAGCCATATTCTTTGAGGGCACGTCCACCTAATGCCAAGACAATTTCTTCAATAACATATAAGCATTTATTGTACACTTCATCAGAAAACTGCTCAATATTATCTTTATTTTGTCTTTCTACTTGTCGTTTGAAATCCTCAGATAAATATTCTTTGAATTTCTCCCAAAAGCTTAGTGGATCTGATACTTGACAAAACACTAACATTATTGTAAACAGTTCGCGAATCCTAAATGGTGATTCCTCTGAATGGCCTCTTTCAGAGTGGCATACCAGTGCTGATCGTCTTCAAGCAAGCCTAAACTCTTGCAAGCAGATTGAAAAGTCGGATATACCACATTATTTACCGTTCTTAATGCTTCAAAAGAAGTTGGGCCACGTACTTCATGAAGCAACATACGGAGATAATAACACTCTGTATTATTGGGATGCACCGTGTAAACTCTACCTAAAGCGTGGTCTTTTTTGACACCTGGCCATATCTCTATCAAATGAAACGTCAGAAAAATGAAAACACTAACCCAATTAAACAATGGTCACTCCCAAAGTATACGAAGATCCGCATAAAGAGGAGACGCTGAGAATAGTCGCAGCGAATACGATTTTTCATATGAACATTTACATCTCATTTTACCCCCTTAAGGGTTGACCATAATAGACTTAAGCGAGCGTACGCCAGCTTACGGAAATGTCTTATTACATGCAAAGCCTGTGACATACCCATAATGGGAATATGCGCGGTTTCGTTAAATGTTCGTTAACTTAAGTGAGCTTACGGAACGTCTCAATGAAAGAAGATATTCCGCGCGGAATTTTGACAGCTGACAGTGAAAGAAACCAAAAGTACAATAAAGAAAAATAATAACAAATTTAAATACGACGGAATACGATTTAATTAATTTATATTTATTTTTCTCATTTTAAACAAAGCGATTGTAACCACACAGAAAATAATCAAACCGAATGAAAACTATTTGACAGTTCCTTCGCTAATTATGATTATAAAGGAAAACGACCGATCTCCTTGAGTGTACAAAGACAAGTGTTTATTTAGGATCTTGTTCACAAAGAGCGAACGTGAAAAAGTAAAGTACCGCTCCCACGTTCATACAGTATGGCGTACCATTACTCGTAGGTTGAGTTACAAATAGAGCTGACGTAGTGTCAGATACGTAACTTGAATACATATGTATGTGTGAATGGGTGAAATAGAAGATATGCATGCATATAATGGTATGTTGCACATAACTCGCTTAAGTTCATTATGGGTAACTTGACTTTTCGTTGAAACTTAAGTGAGATTTTCGTTCGATTCTGACATAAGCTTAAGTTCGCGTAAGTCTATTATGGTCAACCCTTTAGTCGGATATTATATGATTCGATTCTCTCTCCCGAAACAGGAACATTTGGATAGAAAAGTGAGAAGCGTCCGGGGTAGGTTGCATTGTAGAGTTGGGTAGTTCCGGACATGTACAGTTCACGGAACTATGTCCTCTCTCGGACACGTGTCCTCTCGTTCCGCAAATTGAACGAAAATAGTTCCTTAGTCCCATTCAACCCTTATTCATCAATCACATATGTACAAGACGAAAAAAAAAACATAAATGCAACGAACATGCTTCTCATACGGTATGAGTTATACCCCGTAGTTTTCCCGAAACCCAAAAGTATGGAGATGTGGCGATAAAGCTCGAACAGTTGGTGTACACTGTTCAGCACACTGGAACTGAAATGAAGAAAAGAAATGAAAGAATATAATGCCCGCACCGCATTTCGTTCGTGAACGAATGTCATACATGTATGTATGCATTCAGGTCCGGACATGGACATGGTTTGCTAGTTCCATATCGGTGCGATAATACATTTAGTTCCGGACATGGACATGTTTTTGATAGTTCCGATAGGTCCGAGTATGCATGCATGATTTATGTACATATTTTATTTGTTATTTACTCAGTTTCTGAAACAAATAAATAAAATGAGTAAATGAAATAAACTAAACTAATTTTTTATGGTTGCTTTTGGTTTGAAATGATAATAAAACGTTTTTAAAAAATCTATCGTAACTTTTCATTTTGCCATTGAATTCAGTAACAAAAAAGCTAAATACATATGTACATACATATGTATTGTAGTTCCGATCAGGAAAAGAACGGTTCCATGTTCGTTCCGCGGTTGGAACTATTTTGCGCATCTCTATATTGCATTGCCTATACTGGGAATTTGATTCAATACTTTGACATTTCTCATTTTCTTTTTCTCTTTTTTTGCGAGTGTTTGTGCGGTGTCTCTCAGCATAACGTAAAATCCACAAACACAAAGACAAAATGCGGGCTAAGTGTCACTTTGTGGTGAGCTCCCTATTGAATCGTGTAATGATTCATCGAATACGAACAGAGAGCCCAAAAGAGAAGAAACAAAAATTGACTCAAATAATTGAATCAAATAATACCTGACTTAGGAGTGGAATTTTGAAAAATCCTTTCTTAGCGGATATCTATGTCACTATAAGAATACACTGTCAAAATTTCAGCCTTATAGGTTCAGCGGTTTGGCCGGTGCGTTGTCTGTCAGTCAATCAGTCACGGAACTCTTTTATATATATAGATACACTGTCAAAATTTCAGCCTTATGGGTTCAGCGGTTTGGCCGGTGCGTTGTCTTTCAGTCAATCAGTCACGGAACTCTTTTATATATATAGATTAACTGATCCTTTTAAAATTCCAATATCATCAGCAAAATCTATAATTATTATTATATGGTTTGCAAGTACCGAATCTTTGGTTTTTTGGACGTGAGCATCGTCGGTTGAAGTTGATGGTTGTCCGAGACGCTCTTCGTCATTTATATTTTTCGACAACGCCTTATCACCAAAGGCCATCTACATCACCCTCAACGCATCAGTAACCAAAAATTCATTCTGCAAACCAAATTTAATGCAAATTCTTTGCTCTACAAATTTAGACATAAAAATCGAAAAAATTCACTTTTGGCAGCTGACTGAATGGGCATATTTCAAACATTAATGAATATTTTGATGTAAATAAAGCGGATGTCAAAGACAAGCCTATCAACCTTCAACTTTGGGTTATGGTTCGGGATAATCATTTGCCCGTGTGAGAGCAACGTTGGCCTCAGTTTCCCTGCCATCGTCTAATGATTTCGAACTTTTTTTGTCCAAAATGCATGAACTGAACCTGGTCGACATACGGTTCCAGCAAGGCTGCGCTATAGGCCACATAGCACGCAAATTGGCAGACCAATTGAGAAATAAGTTCGGTGAGCAGTTTATATCACTTTCTGGACTGGTGAATTTGCCAACTAGATGTGGGGATATGTGAAATCACTCGTTCAATTGCAACGTGTGTCATTAGTAATATAGCGGTATATTGACTCAAAATTGGACTCGCCGTGTGGACTAAAAACGTAGTCGTCGACACGAAGTAATGGGCTGTGGTTTATCAACGAAAATGTATACACTTTTCTAAATTTTCCTGCATTCTTTATCTTTGGCAATTAATTGAGAAATAGAGGGAAAAGGAGAACTAACTAAGGTACTTGTCATAAAGCCCTTGTTTGTTCTAATGGCCCAATCTGGAGAAGATAATGTTAACGAATTTACTCGCAGTACCGATGCGTAGAAATGAATGATGTCTTGATATTGTGCTAAACATTTATGCTGAGAGTTTATAAGATGCGGGAATAAAGAAATGAATGCGAAGTAAACTGGCTTGTCTAGGAGATCTATGACACCAAGAAGTCAGGAAATCATCAATAATGGTAATAAAGCATTCAGTCAATAAATTGACGTGCAATTTATCAATTAGGGATTAAAGGGCGCCGTGGCGTAGTGGTTAGAATTCGAATCCCGGCAACACCAACGCCCACGAATGTTTATTTCGCGGTGACCCTCCACGGCTTCCAGTATGTAAGCGAACGGCTCATAACTATCCACATTAAGGCCAATCTCGGCAATATAAGCTTAATATGTGTCCACGCTCCCACAGAGGAGATAGATGACGGACATAAAGAGGACTTCTATGATCTACTAGACAAAACATATGCCCAATGTCCCCCAAAAATCGTTCTAGGAGATTTTAATGCGAAGCTGGGTAAGGAAGCTATCTTTGAACGAGTCATAGAAAAGCACAGCCTACACAACTCCACGTCAGAGAACGGCCAAGGCTTGTGGATTTTATGGCGGGACATAATATCGTGGTAGCAAGCACACGATTCCCACACCTCAATATCCATAAGGGGACCTGGCGGTCTTTCGATCAATCGACAATCAATCAAATTGATCACATTGCGATCGACAGCAGACACTCCTCCAGCATCCTACATGTCTGAGCCTTCTGAGGAGCCAACATCGACCAGATCATTACCTTGTTGCAGCCAAGATAGACAGATAAAAAGGATAAGGGGGTGGGACAGAGTCGCTTGATCACTGCGGCCACGAGTGGGCCTATTGTGATGTCCCCCACTTACAGTTCACTCAGGAAACCTGAGTTCGTATGCTTTTGAGTGAGCTAGCAGCGATTTCTTCTGCTTCAAGATAATACTTGCCTAGGTGACGATGACGTGTACTGACCAGGCAGTTACAGTGGCTGGGAAGATGCTATCCTCCCCCGGGGATTTGAACGGGTCAAAAGAATTAATGGTCCATTTTATGCTTCCCTCGTGGAAAACTATTCATGTTCTCTTCCAGATCTCCCTGTTGGGTCTAATTGCCCTGATCTGCGGAGGTATGTTAGAAAGATTAGAGGGAATGATGTTGGAGTCTGGGAAGTGCGTACTGGTTAAAATTTTTAGTACTTCCGTACCATTCTCCGCAAGTGCCATCTGCTCTCCTCAACAGTCGAATTTGGTTAGTGTGCTCTTTGGCGAGAACTCTGTGGATACGAGTGCTGCTCTGTATGTCTGATAGACTACTGCAGAACTTTTTCCATGAGTCTCTTTTGGCTCTTCTAATCTCTTGGTTGTAGTTGGTGAGTGAGGCACGGTACTGTGTCCGGTCACCAGTCCGTTTAGCTCTGTTGAACAGTTTCCTGGTCAGTGCTCTTAGCTTGGCCAGATTGCTGTTCCACCACGGAGTGTTACGATTGCCTGACTTGACTTTCTCTGGGCAAGCGTTGCGAAAGGCAAATAGGATGGTAGCATTAAGGCTGTCACAGCTGAGTTCGAGACTGTCTATGTCTCTGATGCTATTGGGACAGTTTCCGATCGATTGTGCGATTTCTAGGCTATATGTGTCCCAGTCTATCGCTCTCGGTTGTCTGTGTGTTCTGGTAATTCTATCTCCTACTTTTATGTCAAAACAGATCTGTCGATGATCTGACATCGATGTTTCTGTTGAGATATCCCAGTTTTGGATAGAGTTACTTATGAACGGAGTGGTTAGGGTGAGGTCTAGTACCTCTTCTCTAATTCTATTCATAAAGGTGGGACTATTTCCCCGGTTTATGATATTGAGGTTGTTCTTGCAAATAAATTCTAACAGGTACTCACCTCTTTTGTTAATGCCCAAGCTTCCCCATGCTGTGTGGTGGGCGTTGGCGTCACAGCATATGATGTTTTGTAAGCCTCTTCTTCCACAGTAGTCTAGGAGATCCTGCAGTGGTGTGAAGCTGAGATCGGTGGAGTCGCCCGCTAGGTAGGCTGAGCAAATTACGGCATCTGACCTACCTTCCGCAGTGGCGGAACGCGTTGCGGTTTGACGGCGTCTGGACTATGTCATTCAGCCTTGTTCCGACCAGTTCCGACGTCTTGACTCTACACATCGACGTCTTGAGACTATCATTGTTTTAGTCAAAAGCACGTCGTTTTTAAACGAGAATAACACGTATAGTATCGGCATGTATTACAAATGCAACAACCAACCCTTGCGGGGATCACAGGGCGGACGTACGAAGGCTTTCCATCTCTTTACTTATCTCTGGTCGGAACAAGGCAGAATGACAGAGTCAAGACGCCGTCAAACTGCAACGCGTTTGTTGGGGCTATCTGTCGAAATGCCTGTCAAAGCCATCAGATTGCCATCTCTACATTTATCTCTGATCCGAATAAGCGTTGTTTGTTCTACTTGTAGTAATTCCCGTAGTAGATGTCGCAGTTTTTCATCTTCCTTTTGCCATCCCATCGCACTTCTTAGAGTGCGGTTATATATGCTTTATAGCAGTTGAGGGTTTGATTGCCTGCATACGGTTTGTTAAGAGACCTCACATTCCAGGTGCAGACTTGCAAGTTATTTAATCGTTTGCAGGCGTCGTCAGCTTTGTATCCGTCCATCCGAGGCTTGTGATTGCTTCACAAAAATTTATTTTTTCTATGGTAGGGATGTTACCTCTAAGCACAACACCAAACCTGGAAGACCAGATCTTTTTTTCCCCAGGAGCATGGGGTTGGGTTGCTGCACAAATTGGTTCACTACCTGGCGAATGTCAGGCAACTATCCAGGCGAGGCCACGCAGAAACTGAGCGTCAACTTGGATTAAGCAGGGATGGAAATCGAGGTGGCGTTTACCATGTGAAACGCGATCGGCTTTGCTGCTCTTTTTGGTTGCTCTTTCTCCCCTGCCATACAGGACCTAGCCAAAAGAAATAAGGTCAAACTCCGATGGGTGTCAGGGCACAAGGGCATTTCTTCTTCTTTGGTGGCGTTACAGCCCGTAAAGGACCAGAGCCAAGCTTCTCTCAATCACCTAGGTTGTGTATGATTTATTTTTCGCATTTCGGCCACCTTAATGACATGAGAGAGCCATAATACTCCCT
Source organism: Eumerus sabulonum (assembly GCA_951905685.1). Taxonomy (NCBI): domain Eukaryota; kingdom Metazoa; phylum Arthropoda; class Insecta; order Diptera; family Syrphidae; genus Eumerus; species Eumerus sabulonum. Next base: position 159,048,986 of record OX645060.1, on the reverse strand, counting down.
CTTTTTCCATTGCCTTAAGCATTTCTGGCCGAACTTCATCCACACCGACGGATTTGCCAACTTTTAGCGATTCAATCGCTAAAATGACTTCCTCCACCGTTGGACTATTCTCCGCCCCACTCAAGACTAAAGGTCTGTCTTCCTCAGCGCCCTGTTCGGGATTGAGCAGCTCTGAAAAGTGCTCGCTCCATCTGCGTATGCTGTCCATCTCATTGGAAAGCAACACACCATCCTTGGATTTAGCTCCTACGATTATGTTGAATTTCCTTCCTCTGAATAGGCGAATGGTTTGCCAGAGCACCTTTTTCGCAGATCTATGGTCGCCTTCAAACTTCTCGCCGAACTCACCACGCTGTGTGTGATTTATTTTTTACACAGGTGAAGGGGACCTACAGTTTTATGCCGATTCCGAACGGCTTGAGTCGAAAAGCTTTTTCATGGCAAACGACCACGGGGGGTTTTGCCAGTACCCCGCCGAGGAGGAACGTCGCGAAATAAACATTTGATGGCGTTGGTGTTACGGGGCAAAACCCCCCGTAATATACTTGCCATGAAAAAGCTTCTGGACTCAAGCCGTTAGGAATCGGCATTAAACTGTAGGTCCCCTTCACCTGTGTAAAAAATAAATCACACACAGCGTGGTGAGTTCGGCGAGAAGTTTGAAGGCGACCATAGATCTGCGAAAAAGGTGCTCTGGCAAACCATTCGCCGATTCAGAGGAAGGAAATTCAACATAATCGTAGGAGCTAAATCCAAGGATGGTGTGTTGCTTTCCAATGAGATGGACAGCATACGCAGATGGAGCGAGCACTTTTCAGAGCTGCTCAATCCCGAACAGGGCGCTGAGGAAGACAGACCTTTAGTCTTGAGTGGGGCGGAGAATAGTCCAACGGTGGAGGAAGTCATTTTAGCGATTGAATCGCTAAAAGTTGGCAAATCCGTCGGTGTGGATGAAGTTCGGCCAGAAATGCTTAAGGCAATGGAAAAAGAGGGAGTATTATGGCTCTCTCATGTCATTAAGGTGGCCTGGGAATGCGGTGAGACACCTAGCGATTATCAGATTGGGGTGATCGTCCCTCTTTTCAAAAATAGGGATAAAAAAGAGTGCTCCAACTATAGGGGCATACCTCTTTTAAGTGTTCCCGGTAAAGTCTACGCTAAGGTACTGAAGGTGCGTTCTAAAGCTATGGTCGAATCCAGGATAGAGGATGAACATTGCGGGCTTCGTCACGGCAGAAGTACAACCGACCAGGTATTCACTATAAGAATGGTACTCGAGAAGGCTTGGGAGTACGCCAAACCGATCTACAGCTGCTTTGTAGATTTGGAAAAGGCGTATGACCAAGTTCCTCGAGGTAAACTCTGGAGTGTTCTGCAGGAGTATGGGATTGATGGTCCTCTGTTGAGGGCCATTCAGTCTCTATACACAAACTGTAGCAGCTGCGTTCGGGTTAACGGTAGTAAATCAACACCTTTCACCGTGGGCGTTGGACTTCGCCAAGGGTGCGACTTGTCACTTCTCCTTTTCATTATATATATGAACTGGATGATGCAGCGCAGTCGTGGTGAGGAGTGTTTCACATTGGGAGAGTTGAGGGTAAGCCGTCTTCTTTTTGCAGATGACTTAGTTGTCCAGCACATACGCCAAATAGGTTTGTGACCGTATGTGTTGGTGCTGGAATGAAGGTTAACGTGGACAAATCCGAGGTTATGATTAATTCCAATACCTGTCCAATGCACTCTACATGTTAGTGAAGTCCCATTGAAGCAGGTGGAGAAGTTTAAGTATCTCGGGGCCTTCCTCACGAGTGATGGGAGGAGTAATACTGAGCTTTCCTGCAGGATTGGCCAAGCTGGGTCAATTTCGAAACAGCTTGGAAGATTTGTAATCAGGAAGACCGAGCTAGCGGTTAGCGGTTTTTAACTCAGTATTTGTTCCAACTCTCACCTATGGTCATGAAATATGGGTATTGACCGAAAGAATAAGATCGCGAATACAAGCTGCCGAAATGAGATTTCTTCGTGCTGTTGTGGGAACTGATTCTCCGAACGGAAAGGGCTATGCTTCAATGGTTTGGCCACGTGAGACGATTGTCGCCATCATCACGACTTCCGCAGCATGCCTTGGATGCAATACCATCAGGCAGGCGACCGTTTGGCAGACCCAGGACGAGGTGGTTGGACCAGAGTCGATGGCGGAGGATCGAGTGGCCTGGAGATCCCGCGTACGCGCATTACCCCCGCGACTCTTTTAGTGGAACATGCGGGCCACTGAAAATGTATGTATGTTTGTATGTACAGCGTGGGTGATTGAAGCTTGGCTCTGGCCCTTCACGGGCTGTAACGCCACCAAAGCAAGCAAGCAAGCAAAGGAGCGCAATTTATAATTATATTGAATCAGACGACATTTCAAACGACGATGGCTGAATTTGTTTTTTTCAACCCACACCAAGCGCAACGATTCGTCGGAAACATTTTGCTTGTCGGTAAGTGTTGGGGTTGATGTGTGTTAGAATGAAAAACGTTTTCTTATCGTGCGACAAAAAACGTTTTGTCGTCTTCGGTGTTGGTTCAGCCTTAGGAAGCGTTTCCTTCAGAGTGAAATTATTTTTCCTGAGGGGATCATCTCAGCTCTTATGAGAGACATTCTCAACTTTATTTCTCAGGTGAAAGTGATAACTAAACTCAACAATAGTCATAATATAAAACTGTCCGGCAACCATCCATATTTAAACACAATTTATTGAGCGTGTATATAGCTCTAAATTAATTTCTCCATTGTGAACTCGCCCTTGTGTCATTACATTAACCAACGATACTCGAAGTTTGACATTTGTCTAAATAACCGCCGTTAGTGCACGAACGTCGTTTCAAATTTGCCCAGCCGATCACCCTCGATCATTTTTTCACTTAATAATTCATTTAAATATTTTTCTCAGTCGAATTTCAACGTGAATCATAGCCCCCAATGTCAAAATGCAGATTCTCGATATAAATGACCGAGAAAAACTCTCCACACTGGTAATACAGGAACTAAAAGACATTGGTGTGAAGTACAGAAAAGACAAGAAAACCAAACCAACGCAGGTAAGTACCAATCATCTGTAATCGGTATACATAACAATATTCCAATACTATTTTGTAGGAGAAAACATGTCGCAAGCGTATCTTTCGTACGCATTTGCATTTGCTCGAGTTAACCGATGTTATCCTTGCCGGTGGAAGTGTCGTGCAAATCCCACGCTTCGTGGCAGATGCCTGCAATCGTATTCTCGAACAAGTCGAAACGGAGGGTCTTTTTCGTAAAGCCGGCTCATCGCTACGCCAAAAAGAGATTCGCGTGAGTTTAGAAGCTGGTTTGCCACTGGGAAAGACCCATCACGTCATAGATGTGGCTAATGTAGTCAAGTCGTTTTTTCGCGAACTTCCGGAACCCCTTCTGCCGTCGTACATACAAGAAACCCTGTTGCGAGGGCTTTTGATCGGAGAGAATCGTGTGAAAGCGATTCTTCTTGCTGTTCTCCTTCTCCCGGCACTCACAATCAACACATTGTCCTTCTTCATGCAATTCCTCAACACAGTTTCCTTATACTCGCACATGAATAAAATGCCCGTCGAAAACCTAGCTATTATCTTTACGCCAGGCCTGATGCCATTTTCCGATATCGCAAGTCTTCGATTCACAAATCACGTGAAAGTTGTTCAGCTTTTGATCGAAAGTGCTCATGCAATTGGAACCGTTCCGGAGTGCATCGTCGACAAGTTGCACATTGGGCAAATGTACCCGAAAACTCCGTCGAAATCCAAATCGTGTGAAGCGCTTGATACGAAGAAAAAGAAGAAAAGACGCAGCGGTTCGCTAACTCGTAATTGTTACTCCATCGTGCCATGTTATTAAACTGATTCTCTTTTTTTCTATTGCAATAGATATGTTTAATGGCCTGCGAAAGATGGTGGGTGCGATCGGGAGTGCAGAAAACCTGGGTAGTACGCCTGAAACATCGAAAACGCCAGCGCCGCCAATAGGAATTTCATCGTCCGTCACACCGTGCCTCTCGAAGTCGGCAAAGAAGAGGAAATTCGCTGAGCCGGTTTCCGCCTTCAGTGCTAAAAAGAAGTAAGTAGAATACGGATTGAAAGTGAACTAGAAGTTTGACGTGCATTTTTAGGAAGGATCTGTTAGCATTGCTTCCGAGTAATAGCGGTGGTTTCCTGCCCAACACTCCAATCACAAAGTAAGTCCGTCACACTGTGCTTAGAACAATCTTTTCAAGAAATCCCAATTTTCCAGAGAGCCCAAGAAAACTCGATTGAGTTTAGGAGGCCGCCGTCAGGCGAAGAATACATCGCAAGCCGCTCCGACAATTCCCTCGATGGAAAGACGTTGGAGTATGGTTGGTTCGGGTTGGCCACGTCACAAGAACAAGACTTCCGACAAGAAGGAATCCGCATCAATCATAACTAAACCACTTTCCCCTGTTACATCTATGCCATGTATATCGAAACTCGAATTCCCCAAGACCGAATACCCCGTCCTAGAGCATATCAGCTTCGCTGATAGCTCTATTCCCGATTCCACGACCGATTTTACAACACACACAAGCGAGACACCCGACGGAGATTTTGTGCGTGTACCGAAGACCTACTACGAGGCGATTATCGAACGTGTGTCTGCCATCGAAACTCGGATGTCTCAGGAATTCGGAAAAGTTCACAGCTCACTATCCAGCACGGATGAAATCGATTTTAGCCTAAGGCCATCGAGCAAAGACGAACACTCCGATTCGAGTATGACCGGAGTGGAGAGAGTTCAGAATGAATACGAGCAAACTAAAGAGGAAACTGATCATCTCGCCTCTCCATTTACTGACAATCTAGCAAAGCGCTTGAGTCGAGAGCTCAAGATTCGACGTAGTTCGGAACATCGAGTTATAAGGTCACCGAGCGCTCGAAAAATCGGTACAATGAGAAGACGTTCAAGGGAAGCTGCTCGCTTATCCAGAAACAAAACCTGGCACGACAGTTCCACTTCTGAACAGCCCCGGAAACCAGTTATTCTCTATCCACCTGAAGTTGCAGCAAATTTTTGCTCGAAATGCAATCTGAAGAGGGGTCGTCCGAATACATTGAACACTGGGCTTCCTCAGCAGTGCACTGCTGTGGACCATAAGCGGACCAGTTCTACCGTGAACAATGATTTATTGGTTGATGAGCATTGGACTGCTGGTGAGCTGTTCTTCGATAATGCACACCCACCTCCTGTAGTGGATGAAAAGGAAAAGAACCCGATTCCTTCGACGCCGATCATGGCAAAGACTCTACAAATGGATGAGATGAAAACGCCCATGTTGCCACCCAAGTCAATCCCACGTAAAGCTCTTGCGGGTAATCGCACTCCTGGATCCACTGCAAGAGCAGCGCCAATAAAGGTGCTTGCCACACCCAGTGACGATGAAATAAACGGGAGGGCCTCAATAGTACGACTCAGGGCACAAAATGCCGGTATGGTCATGGCAAAGGCGAAGCTCTTCGATGGATTAAGCAATTCCGAAAACGAAGCACCGCCTAACACACCAGGAGCAAACAATCGTCGACGTAGTATTCGTCTACCCCCAACACAGGCGCACTTGAAGAAGAAAATCGAAGAATCAAATCGACTACCACCTCCCGATGAATCGCCCTTGGTACGTAAGAAAAACTTAACCAAGAGTCCCGGTTGTATTCAAAAGCGTCAGCGCCTTTCGCTAGTAGCCAAAGTACCCAGCAGACAGTTTCTCGACACTATGGTAAAAGAAGACAATCTACTCTCAGCTAAAGGCTCCATTTTGGCCTTCAAGAACATATCGAACAAGGAGCGCTGTATGCAAAGTCCACGAACCCCAAAGAACCGAAGTAATCACTTTGCCGGCGTTAACTCTCCTCGGCGCTATCGAAACTTAAATCCATCGAGTGCATCAAGGCGACACACCCCGGCAAAAAGTAACACTCCGTCTAGTGCAAGAAAATCACCGCGTGTCCTTAAATCTGCCATTGTTACACGAGCTTGATCTGGCAATATCTTCACTGTAAATAGGTTGTTAACATTTTCATTTACAGGAAGTGGAAGCCTCTATCATGGCAGATCCTGTCTATATCCTGTACAACCATTGTACACAATTTCCCTTAAACTTTAGTCAAACACTCGATAATGCCATAGAGCTTAACATATTTGTTTTCTTCTTGTTTATTGCTTTGTTACTTGTGCCACGAGGCTATCGCACCTCATCGTATCATTCGTACGAAATTGGTATGTTTGTAACTTATTTTTACACTTGGGAGGACAACTAAATATTAAACGAAAATATATGTTTTAAACCTTTACTTTGTATTCCATCATCACTTGAAGTTTGATTAATTTCTAGGGGATATTCGAAGCGCATTTTTCCACTACTTTTAGCAGTTCAATTGGGCGCGTCTGTGAGATGAAATAGAACAGGAAGGAAGGAAACATTCGTGATTGAACGGCTAGACTTTGTGTTGGCAACGAGCAGTGTTGGCCCAAAGTTAATCTGATTAACGATTAAAAATTAATGATTAAAATCGTAATCAAAAATTTTGATTAAGATTAATTAATCAAAATCAGTTTTAAAATGATTAAGATTATTAATCATAATCATTAATCGTTAATTTGATTATTAGATTAACTATGCCCAAATTAAATGTAAGTTTAAATTTGATTGATTTAAAAGGCTGATCGATTCATCGTGAAGAACTGTTTGGTGCGATGGCCGAATTCGGGATCCCGGTAAAACTGATCCAGTTGTGTCGCGCCACGCTAAAAAACACGCGATGCACCGTGCAACTCGGTTCTAGGACCTCGGAACCATTCGAAACATGCACCGGACTTCGGCAAGGAGATGCGCTGTCATGTGACTTCTTCAACCTGTTGCTGGAGCAGATAGGCAGGCGTCAACAGGGAAGGCACTATCTTTTACAAGTCCATCTAGCTGCTAGGATACGCGGATGATATCGACATCATCGCGTGTTTCCGCCGTGGCATTGTGGAAGCATTCACGGCGATTGAAGAACAGGCGAAACGAGTTGGTCTTAAGATCAATGAGGATAAAACGAAATACATGGTGTCAAGCAAAAACCAATCCGTCGCTCACCACCTGGGACAAAATATAACAATTGACAGCAACAATTTTGAGGTAGTTAAGGAGTTTGTCTACCTCGGGGCAAACGTAAATTCCACAAATGACACCACAGTGGAGATCCGGCATAGAATCGCCCTTGGCAACCGCTGCTACTTCGGCTTGTCCAAACAACTGGGGTCAAAAATCCTCACTCGAAAGACAAAAGTCATGCTTTACAAAACGCTCATTCTGCCAGTCTTGCTGTACGGAGCCGAAAGCTGGACGATAAGCAGAACAGCGGAGCTGATTTTGGGTTCTTTCGAAAGAAAAATTCTGCGCCGGATATTTGGTCCTGTCTGTGTGGAAGGTGAATGGAGAAGAAGACACAACCGTGAACTCTACGAGCTGTACCAGGATGTGGATGTAGTCCGGAAGGCAAGGATCCGTCGACTACACTGGCTCGGCCACATCGAGCGCATGGACATCAACGCTCCAGCTAAGAAGGTCTTCGACTCCGAGCCTCCTGGTTCGAGAAGAAGAGGAAGACTGGGCCTCCGGTATAAAGACCAAGTAATCGCGGATGTAAGACATCTTAGTCTTGACAACTGGAAGCAGCGTGCCCGGGACCGTCAAGGATGGAAGGCAGCTATAGCTCAGGCTCAGATCCTCCATGGATCGCAAGTCTGATAAGTAAGTAAGTACATATGTTTCAAGAAATAATCATAATCAAGTTAATCAATTAATGAATATTGATTAATGATTAACTTCAATAATCATGATTAAGACTACTTTTTTAATCACGATTATTTCAATCATGATTAATTTAATCTGATTAAAATTAATCAAATTAAGTAGTTGATTAAAAAATTAATCGATTAATGCCAACACTGGCAACGAGACTGTGAAACCCTTTTATAAAGGGTTGTCCAAGTGAGATACAGAAGAGTAAACGTGAATTCGACAAACGCGCTGTTTGCTTTTTGTTTCCATTGGTATATGCATTTCGTTCGTTGAATATTTGCCAATTATTGATATGGAGTCGTATTTGGTTGAAGACCGCTGCAAAGTATTCACGTTTCGTGTTCTTCGCATTTCTGGTAGCCATAACTGCCCAAATCTAAATGCTACAGGTCGCGCAAGACCTTAGGCCAAGTGGCCATCATTCACGTCTTGTATTCACTGATTGGCTCTTACAGCGCCATGCAATTGGTGACAAATTTTCATTGAAAATCATTTCATTTCAAGACATTTTTCCCTGTTGCCTCGGACTAAAATCGTTCTAGTGAGCGGTTTAAGTGCACAAAATTGTCTTTGGTTTTAATACCGGACACACAACACCCGAAGGAAGGTATGTTGAAACTTTCGATGAGTTAGGTTAGGTTAGTTGGGTGCCTTATTGACATGAAATCAAGGCTCACTTAGACTGCGAGGAGTCCATTGTTCCCGTTTTAAAAAAAACTAACCCGAGGGGAACCTGTTAGTTGCCCGCTGAGCTGAACCACCCAGATTCAATTAGGAATCTTAGCAGTTTGTTCAGCTTAATATCTCTTACCTCCTCTAAACTCGAGAAGTAGTTCCCGAGGATCGTAAATCTTTTTCGGGCCAGTGCAGAGCATTCACACAGTAGGTGACGAATGGATTCTATTTCCTCTTCGTCCCTACATCTTCTGCAGAAATCGTTGTAGGGCTGGCCTAGTCTAGCTGCATGATATGATATGCAGTGCCCAGTGGGGGCGCTGACTACCAGTCGTATATTCCCTCTACCAAGATTTAGCAGACTTCCCGCCCTTTTTTTATAGACAGGCCATGTTAGCCTTGCCGTAGCGCAAGGTTCCACCCCTATTTCTCTGAATAATGTGCTGAGTGACGTTCTAGCCTCAGTTGTGATCTGCGACGTATCTGCACCTGATCCCAGTTTGGCTAGTTCGTCCGCCTTCTCATTTCCAGAAATATTCACACGCCCTGGTACCCAGCAGATGGTTACCTCATTGACATCCGATATTTCTGCTAGTTTCTCTTCACAGAGTTGTACGAGTTTGGACCTTATCCATGTTGCTTGCAGGGCCTTAATGGCAGTCTGACTGTCAATATAGATTTTGATTCTCTTACCTGAGAAATTCTCCCTAAGAATCAGATCCGCACCGTTTTTTGATTGCAAAGATCTCAGCCTGGAAGACGCTACAGCCATCATCAAGTCTGTAGGAGAGACATGCTTCCTAAGGTTCGAAGTAGACTCCGGCTCCTGTACAGGTATCTGTTTTGGATACGTCGGTATAGATTGCCAGTTCCTCTTCCGTGTTTACCATACCACTGGCCCATTCCTCCCTGGAAGGAATCCTCATAGAGAATCTCCTTTCAAAGCAAGAAAATGGGGTGGTATAGTCCGTTTCGGTTGCGGACATCAGGGTAGCCCATCGATCCAGGATTGATGCGTGGCCATGAGGACATCTTTTCCAAAGACTGGATTCTTGCATCATTAGCGCAGCCCTGGCTGCAATGCTTTCACAGTATATGTCTAGTGGTGGAAGGTTCAGCATCGCTTCAAGGGACAGCGGAGCTGATTTTGGGTTCTTTCGAAAGAAAAATTCTGCGCCGGATATTTGGTCCTGTCTGTGAGGAAGGTGAATGGAGAAGAAGAAACAACCGAGCTCTACGAGCTGTACCAAGATGTGGATGTAGTCCGGAAGGCAAGGATCCGTCGACTACACTGGCTCGGCCACATCGAGCGCATGGACATCAACGCTCCAGCTAAGAGGGTCTTCGACTCCGAGCCTCCTGGTTCGAGAAGAAGAGGAAGACCGAACCTCCGGTATAAAGACCAAGTAATCGCGGATGTAAGATATCTTGGTCTTGACAACTGGAAGCAGCGTGCCCGGAACCGTCAAGGATGGAAGGCAGCTATAGCTCAGGCTCAGATCCTCCATGGATCGCAGGCCTGATAAGTAAGTATGTAAGTAAGATCGGTAAAAGCACGAGCGGTTTCTGGCGATAGTAGCCAGATCCGTAGGCGCAGCTTGGCTAATAAAAGATAGTGGTCCGAGTCGATGTCATATGAATATGAATCAGCTTGTGTCCGTTATCGGATGTGTAGGTGTCGTGTAGGCTATGTTTGCCTATGACTTGTTCAAAGATGCTTTCCTTACCCAGCTTAGCATTGAAGTCTCCTAGCACAATTTTGATGTCATAGGTGGGACATTGGGCATATGTTCTGTCTAGGAGGTGTATAACTCATCCTTGTCTTCCGTGTCGGCGTGGACGCAGATCAGGCTGATGCTAAAAAATTTAGACGATACGGATCATTATGAGGCGTTCGCTCACATGCTGAAAGTTGTCCTCTCTCCCTACAGCAGTCACCGTAGTAGATGTCGCAGTTTTTCATCCGCTTTATACCCGGCGGTTAAGTTCGCTTTATAGCGGTCTAGGGAGTCCGCAAGTTGTTCGGCTGCACGTGGTCTGTGTAGGGACCTAACGTACACAGTCGAAGATCATTGTTCTTTTTTCGTTTTTTGCAAGGGTCGTCAACATTAATCCGGTCCGTTTTATCTGAGGGACGACGCAGCAGAGGACGACCGCATTTAAGGTGGCGCGCACAGGTGGAAAGGGACCTCAACCAACTGGGCGTGCGGCACTGGAAGCGGTTGGCCAAAGATCGTGCCGGCTGGAGAGGCTTGTGGTTGAGGCCCTGGTTCACCCCAAACTGTAGCGCCATTAAAGTAAGTAAGTAAGTTTTATATGAGGCTTGTGGTTGTTTCGGAGTTTGTAGTTTTTTTTACGGTCCCGGCTTACTAGGCCGTAGCCCAATCGACTAATCCTGCTTTTTGGCGCAGGAGGCCATTCGCCCTTCCCCGTCCGTAATTTCCATAGAAAATGTTCAAATGACACCTCGAGGAGGTGGGAATGGGACTTATTAACAGTGCCGCAAGATGTTCGTCTGCGGTGGCCCTTCTCGATTTTTAGCGGGCCAGCATCCGTCGGATAGATGCTACCCCTACGAGGCTTTTGTAAGTCCTTTGCTAGGCTACGCAGACGATATCGATATTGTCGCAAGTTCCCAGCGCACTATTGTAGTAGCGTTCACGGCGATTGAAGATCCGGCGAAACGAGCTGGTCTTCACATCTATGAGGAGAAAACGAAGTATATGTTGTCACCCATCATCTAGGACAAAATATAACGATCGGCACCTATAATTTCGAGATGGTAAAGGAGTTCCCATACCTCGGGACAAACATAAACGGCTATATGGAGCCGAAAGCTGGTCGATAAACATGACAATATAGCTGATCCTTGGCTCCTTCGAAAGAAGAATTCCGGGACGAATATTCGGTCCTGTCTGCGAGGAAGGAGAACGGAGAAGAAGACATAAACGCGACCTCTATGAACTGTCTTTTTGTGATCGAGGATCTTCAGGAGAAAGTGGCGAGAATGGGAGCGGTACTTTCAGGAATTGTGCAAGGTGAATGATAGCATTCACCCGTACCACGACCTAGACAACGGAGCCTTACTTTCCGACTTTTACCTTCGAAATGACATTATAAATTGGCTCTAGGTCACTAGGTTCAATGACGACTTTACGGCAAACACGGCCGGGGCCAATAAAAGTACTAACACCATGTTTATTTCGACGGAGGACCTTTAGTTGATCTTCGTGTCGTTGTGCTCAGGTATCTTCTATCAGTGGCTCCATAGAAATACGCCATTCCGTGTAACACTGCTTCAAATATTGCATATCATCCGGTATGGTGCCACCAATCCTTAAGAGGGGCAAAGGCACCTCTAACCCGGCAAACCTTCAGTCGACAAGTCTTCTTCCCAGTATGAGCAAGGTCTTTGTGAATCTGGTCCACAAAGCCCAATTCGGTTTAGGACAGGGCTTGATACTGTTACGGAGACACGATCCGACGTCTTTGTTCGAATTTCGCTGTCTAAGTTCGAATGCTCTGGTGAAGCGGAAGTTGATATGATGTCAACTGTCAACGACGTAATGCTAATTGTCAGAGCATTCTAGAGATTTCCGTAGGGGAACTTCCGACGGCGAACATTCGAGAAAGTGGACCGAAAGCTATATAAGCGCGAACGCTCGCTCGCTCGAAATAAGAAAAGTGAGTGTTTTAATTCGGATAAAAAGTAGACAATTGTAGTTTATCGCAATCTAGTGATACGAGCCCTATACGAAGTGGATATTCATTTTCGTAACAATACGATCCGTGCTATATAGGCGGGTAGAAGGATCTCAAATATTTAACGATAAAAATGTCAAATATTCGGTACAGGTCTGATACAAAGAACGAGGTCATTTGCAGTGCGATTTCGACGAGATTCAGCAGTACTGTGGTGACTGGAAGTTGAACGCCTTTGTATAAAGCCCAAGATATCAGGGAACACTGGCAAAAGGTTTCAATCATTGGACCGGACGGACGCCCACTAGCAAATATAAGTGTAATCAAATTTCTTGATGCTATACTAGAAAGATCCCAGGACGTGTTGTCTCTGTCAATATGGCTGTTTCATCGCAGCCAACCTGACTTCAGAGTGAAGGTAATTCGCTTCATGGATTTAATCAAGCCCATGGTTGCCCTGTTTGGTTTAATGTGAGTATTAGCTTGATGGAAGGGATTCGAGTGTTTGAGAGATTGAGAGACAATGTCTAAGGACTGGTCTTACAATACACAGAACACCAGACTCGGACTGCATAAAATTCATTTCTAATAATGTCCTATATTTGTAATAGGGCAAGGATTTTGAAAATAGACAATTTTCTGGTAAAGTTGACTTGAAAATACGTTGTCGATTAAAAACTCTAGGGCTACACCAACAACATGTACGACGAGAATGTGAATGGTTAATGGTTAAGTCCCCATGGGGTATTCCTTTAATTTGATAAATGTGGGATGTAACTCCGTGGAGTGGCGATACCTCTGCGAGCCTGTCGAAATGCTCCGTGAGCCCAAGGGCATTAGGCTAGGGCTCAGACCGTTAACAGAGAAACGCTGAATGGCAGCATCAACGCTTTTTCAGGTTGAGACAGTATCCGAAGGTGGCGTCTTATGTTATGGCAACAAGGTAACAAAACCTATAAAAAATTTTTTAACCTTTAAAACAAAATCCTGCCCAGATCTGCGAATTAAAATCATTGAAGTTTTCATCGTTATGCCAAGACCTAAATATAGCTATTACCTGCTTAGAATCAAACATTTTTATCGTCGTTGGGGAGATTTTCAGGTGCTCATTGTTAATTCAATTCAAGTCCTTAGAATGCTCGTGTTGTCAACTGTGTACAAATTTTAAATCGACAGTGGCTATTTTCAGTGTATTGTACAATAATTAAGCTCAGCTTCAACGTTCGTTAGCAGGACGTCACAATCTTGAACAACGTTTGGATGCTGCCCAATATCCACAGCCGGAACTACACACCTGTACTACACAAAAACCCGACCGTGAACAGATGACCAGCTACTGAATATATCCTCTGGCAATTCCACACGTGATGCCAAACCAATCAAGTGTAGAGGCACAGTATAAGTAACGAAATAACCCACACTTTCAGGGGCCAACAAACGACCGGATATATTCAGTTCGTTTCGATACCGGAACTCTGGCACGAATCCAATAATGATACTAGCTCTTCTCGCAACATAATATCTCCATATGGACGGCTATACAGTATGCATCCGTACTATACGAGTAATCTCATACCCCCTTGGATACATTGCTTCTCTATGCTTTCAGGTGCAAAACAAGTCTGCCTTCCGCAAGACTAACGGTGTTTCAAGCGATAAAAATCTCCATTAAATTTCAATTTATTTTATTTAAAACAATTTGTGGCACTGATGCTGAAGTTATGAAATATATTTCCACCCCGTTCTCGGTCCCACGCTCAATTGCTAATAATCACAGAATGCTCACGTATTCGCTTGTGCACGTGATTTAGACTTGGAAAATGGTTAACCGCGCGTACAGATCAATTTTAAGAGGATTCCAGGTTAAAGCGTCGATGGAATATCGGACACATACATATGTATACATATGTATGTACGTCTGGAATGAAACTGATATGCCATTGAACGAAAGCAATTCAATGGAATTTGAACGATTGAAGGTTTTATTCCAGGAAAGTTAGTCAACGCTTTCGAGTTTCAATACTTTAAAAATCGTGACTACAGTACGAAAATAAGCTTGCCGACCTATCCGTGTAGTAGCACCCCTTTTGCAAAAAGGAAGACCTTATCGCGGATTTGAAAACCAAAGGTTTCAAAATAACAGATGCGGTACACATTCTCGCGCGTGAAAAGAATCACATTGGGGGTGGCCGTGGTGCAGTGTTTAACATCATCAACCGCCGAGCGGAAGGTCCATAGTTCAAGTTCGCTTCATAGCGAAGAAAAAGTAATTCCTATACGGACAAAAAGTATGCAACGCACCTGTGGATGGAAAGTGACCAGACGTACTGCTGCCAGGCATAACACTCACATTATTATGGTCAACTGAAATTCAGCCTCTGCGTATGCAATATTAAAATGTTCCTTGCAAGAGAGATCCACATTGCGTAAAGTGCGCCCGTCAACATTTTACCGTTTCGAGGAAATCCCCTGCCATATGCATCAACTGTAAGGAAAAGCACCCGGCTAATTATCGGAGATGTGAAGTAATGAAAGAACTGCAGAGACGGCGGGATAAGTCACAAGCCGCGCAAAAAAAAAAAAAAATCCTGATCTGGCGAATGCGAACAGTCGCGAAATAGATCACAAAAAAGCTGCGGGCTCGAAACCGGTTCGCCAAAAACAGGAAGCTTAAGCTCAATTGGCTATATCGGTAACCAGTCAGAAGACGTTGACAAATGAAAAACCGCTACGATAAGGTTCAAAAACTTATGCCCAAATTACGACGCCCTCACATACATACGATAAGTGCCGAAATCCTAAGCCCCGTGGCAAACGTTTTGTCGATTATTCTTGCGAAGCTTGAAGTACAAAGTCCAACGAATCGATTTATTTTTGAGCGACTAGTTAACCTCGCCGAGGACGCTGTGGTTAGTGTGTTGGACTCTGACGCAGGATGAGCGAGTTCCGATTCCGATAACACCAACGCCATCGAATGTTTATTTCGCGGCGTCCCTCCTCGGTGGGGTACTGGCAAAAGAAAAGAAAAGAAAGAGTTGAACCTCAAAGGACCTAACGGTCACCAACATAAATCTTAAAATATGACTAAAATGTTAAAAATACTATTTTGGAACGCCAATAGAGTTACAGACGAGCTAAATTTTTACACGACCAAAAATTGAGGCGTAAGATCCTTCAATGTCCCAAAGGTAGCAGAAGTTTTTGGTCTTTCGTCAAAACCGTCGAGAACTCCGTCTCGTCGTCTATACCCACGCTCATCCACAATGACATTCCAGCTGTCAAACCCTTAGACAAAGCCAATCTGCTTGCTGCCAATTTCGCAGCTTCTTTGTCTCCGCCTGTTCTGGAGTACGTTAATTCCACCATGGGACACATTTATTCCGTACTCGTACAGTTGCAAGGGTTCTTAAAGAACTTGACATACACAAATCCGCTGGTCCAGATGGTATTTCCCCAATAATTCTGAAGAGGTATTCTTCTACGCTGGCAAAACCACTGCGTAAGCGTTTTCACCTTTCCTACTCTTCTGGACTCTACCCGAGTAGGTGGAAAACAGCATTTGTCCAGCCCATTCCCAAAAAAGGTGAATCCTCTTCTCTCTCCAATTACCGACGCATTGCACTAATGCCCTTCTTTCCAATGTCATGGAAGCGCTAATAAATCGTCAGCTAATGAAATATCTCGAGTCGCAGAAACTCCTCAATGACCGGCAGTATGGTTTCCGCAGCAACAGATCCACTGGTGATTTGATGGTATATCTCACCGAGAAGTGGAATCGCTCGCTCTACCAGGCAGGTGAGAGCAAAGTAGTTGTACTTGATATTTCGAAAGCATTTGACAGAGTTGGGCATGAAGCTCTTTTGTCGAAAATGCGTGCATTCGGGATCGGCGACTCTCTTCTTCTATGGATTAGAAGCTACCTTTCACATTGTTCAATTCAAGTTGTCTTGGACGGATTCAGGTCTGATACTCACTTTGTAAATGCTGGTGTTCCCCAGGGCTCCGACACTCTTTCTCATTTTCATAAATAATCTCTTGTCTGATACTTCTAATCCAATCCACTTCTTCGCTGACGACAGTACCCTCAGCTTTTCATATTCGTTCACTTCTTTACGACCCTGCACTTCGGCTGTAAATAGTGAGCGGCAGCGTATGTTAAGCTCATTAAATTCCGATATTGATAGCATCATCCAATGGGGTAAAAACAATACAGTGGAATTTAATGCTTCCAAAACACAATGCTGTCTTCTGTCGCTAAAGCGTAACACTGACCCATCGCCATTATCCATGAATGGCACTTGTATCTCTGAAACCGACAAGCTTTCCATCCTGGTTATGTGCATCAGTGACAACCTTTGTTGGAACGATCACATATTTAGTGCCGCCAAGGATGCCGCGAAATGCCTAGGTTTCCTATACAGATGCAAGAAATTCTTCACACCCACTGATCTGGCTATAATTTATAAGCGGTTCATTCGTCCTAAATTGGAGTTCAACGCTCATGTCTGGTTGGGTGCATCTAAGACCTCACTGCACTTACTTGACAGAATACAAAAGCGTGCGATAAAACTCATAGGAGATTCCAGCATCACAAATCATTACACTCGCTGGGTCACCGAAGGAACGTGTCCTGTCTCTCATTGTTTTATCGTTATTTTCTCCATAAATGCTCTGATAAAATAGCCAGTTGCATTCCGCCCCTTCAAAACTTCTCCCGCGATACACGTCTCTCCCGAAATGCGCATGAATTCACTCTGAAGCCCGTTTGCGGTTGTAATGTCAAATACAGAGATTCTTTCTTCAACCGAACCACACGAATGTGGAACGCGTTACCTCGTTCGGTCTTCCCCCCTCAATACAATACGCAGACACTTAAGATCAATGTCAACAGGCACCTCCTCTCCCCCTCCCTGTTACCTTCTACCTTCTGCTCGCACAACGTTTAAGGTTATAAGGCCTTAGCCTTGAGTGCGCGTGTGTCCATAAAAAAAAGGTAAAGCACTCTACCAAGCTAGTATGAAAAATGGCTGCGAGTTTCATTCAACGGGAAAGCCCACGTACTGGCCATCAGATGTCGCAAAAACTCCCGAACCAATTGACTTCTTCGAGAGCGCCGTGGCGCAGTAGGTAGTGTGTTGACCTCTGACGCCGATGACACGGGATCGAATCACGACAACAGCCATGTCATCGAACGTGTTTTTCACGGTGCTTCTCCTCAGTGGGGTACTGACAAAACCCCCTGTAGTATAATTATCAAGAAAAGCTTCTCGAATCTCGCCGTTCGGAACCGGCAATAAACTGTAGGTCCCTTTCACCTATGGGAAAATAAAATCTCACACAACGCGGGTGATTGAGAGAAGCTCGGCTTTGGTCCTTCATGGACTGTAACGACAACATTTATTCAATTGACTTCTTCATCACGAAATGAATCAGTGCGAACTACCTAAAAATCCAAGAGAGTTTTGACCTTTCCTCAGACCATTCTCCAGTTACATTAACGATGAGCGCAGCTTTAATTAAAAGTCAAAGACCACCTAGATTAACTAGTATGTGAACTAACTGGGAAAGATTCAGAATCTACGTTGAGGAAAGCACTGAACTCAGAGTACCGCTAGGAAAACCCTTTGAATTAGAAGTCAAAGCTGATCGTTTTGTCCAAGCAGTGCAATATTCATTCATTCATTCATTCATTCATTTATTAAAAATTCGAGTAAATTCGTACAAGTAAGACATGTGTCTTTTATAGTACACGGTAGTAACAAAATGTATGGTTAAAAAAAGAAAAAAAAGAAGATATATAAGAAGAGCTATGATAGGTAAGTGAATGGAAGAGGGATAGGGATTAGGGATTAGCGCTGACTAGAAAAATATTTAAATATAGCCTTTTTGAAATTCATGAACTCTCTAACCTGTTTGATGCGTGTCGGCAAGGAATTCCAGAGTCGAATGCTGTTGACAAAGAAGAGGCGCGATGAATTCAAATATTTATGACATGGTGCTAAAAGGTTTAGCCTTCTAACAGATTGGCAGAAGCTTAGTTTTTCATACAGGTAACGTGGATACTTATTATGTATAATTTTATGGAGAAATATACAATTTCTTGCTTTGATGTACTGAAATAGGGTACAGCCTAAAATCTTGGTTTGATGCGCCGATATGTGGTCATATCTCCGTAAGCCGTAGACATACCGAGTGATATTATTGAATGCCACAAGAAGGGCATGCTTAGAGGCAGAGTCAAATTCAGGATACACTATCTCGGAGTATGAAATAAGCGGCAAAAGTAGGGTTTTGGCTAGGCGAAGCCTAGTTCCAGTAGGAGTAAGGTTCCTATAGATCCAGAGCTTCCTCAGCACTCCATAAATGCGCCCAACAGTTAACTTTGCATGGTCAGCACCAGACAAATTTATACTTACTTTGAAGCCCAAGCTCGTCACTGACTTCGAGAACGGTACCTTGAAGTCATTTATACACACCGATGGGAAGTTGCTGGTGTTATAATCCCTAAAGGAGAGCAGTATGGCCTGTGTCTTGCCAGGATTCAAAGATAGACCGTTAGTCTCCGCCCACCCATGGATTTCGGAGAGGTCTTCGTTTATTCGATAAATAAGGTCTTCGATAAGACCAATACGACTCGACAGGTAAATCTGAACGTCGTCTGCGTACAGGTGGGTTGAGACATTTTTACAGACTGAGGGTAGATCATTTATAAACATGCAGAAGAGAATTGGGCCCAATATTGATCCCTGGGGAACCCCAGATAGAATAGCTCTGGGCTCCGATATGGTTTCATCAACTACTACTTTTTGTGTCCTGTTCGAAAGATAGTTCTTTATAAGGCGAGTTGCACTATCGCCGAACCCAAAGTACGCACTGAGCTTTTGGCATAAAACGTCGTGATGTACTCTATCAAAGGCCTTGGAGAAGTCAAGGAGGCACAGAATAGATAGTTTGTCCTCATCAAGATCTGATCTTATATCATCGAGGACTTTTACCATAGCAGTGGAACAGCTGTGTTTAGCTCTAAAGCCAGATTGGCTTGCAGCAAGAAGATTGTTATCATCGAGATATAAACTAATTTGAGTAGCAAGTATCTTCTCAAATACCTTAGACAGACAGGGCAGGATGCTTATTGGCCGGTAATCACTAGGTATCGATGCATTTATTTTTTTTGCAATAGGGGTGATTCTGCCTTCTTTCCATAGAAGCGGAATGGTTGAAGATGAGATGCAGTGATTAATGAGGTGCGTGAGTGGGCTTAATAGATAGGGCAGAATTAGTTTTATAAACCGAAGGGATATGCCATCAACACCAACTGCGTTGGATTTGAGATCACCAACAATTTTAGCCACATCACTCTCCGAAACAATTTGAAATTCAAAAGGCTCTAATAATTCCCTGCGTAGCGCATTATTTGGGAAGAAATTAGGTTGGCTAGATGTGTTGGCCAGAAAATAATCATTGAGAGTGTTTGGATCAAGTTCACATTTTAGCTTCTCCCGTTTGCCAATACCAATTTCACGCAAATTAGACCAAAGTTGTTTCGAGGACAGTTGCCCGTTTAGTTTAGAAGCAAAAAAACTTCTCTTTGCCGTCTTAGTAACTGAGGTAGCTCGGTTACGTGCTTGGCAGAATAGCAACCAATTTTGCTGACAGGGATTGTTTCTCCACTTAAGGTACTTTTTACGGCGTTCCTTTATGACTGCGTGTACTTCTGACGTGAACCAGGGACACCTCTTGTTACGTATTCGCACTGTTTTTAGGGGAACATGCCGGTCAAAAAGCGCGTTAACACAGGATTGTATACAATTCAGCTTATCATCCACACTTGCTACATATATACAATCATTCCAGGGCATACAGTTCGCATCGAGGGTGAGTAAGTTTAAATCTAAAGATTTATAATCTCTAAATTGAAAGGAGAGTGGCATGGGGGAGTGGGTGAAGTCAATATCATATGTGCAGAAGAGAAGGTCATGATCAGAAATCCCATCGAGAGCTAGTTGATCATGAAAGAGTACATTAGAGGGATTCGATACAATCAGAAGATCGAGTAGACTCGGGATAGCATTTGGTGAATAGCGAGTAGGATACAAACAGTTCATTACCTGCATCCCAGCGGCAGAAATTAGATTTAGTAAATGAGTTGAGAATGTGTCAACCCTCAACAAGTTGGCGTTGAAATCACCACAGATTATAATATGCTCGTATTTGGAAGAAATCTCCGCGAATGCATCAAAGAACGGTTCGGGGGATAGATTCTTGTTCGGATTATACACACAAGATACCACGCATTTTGCATTACAACCTGATACTTCCAGAACTAAATATTCCACATCTGTGTTTAGGGACTTCTGAATAACCCTGCAGTGCAGGGAAGATCTACAGTAGATGGCAACACCTCCACCACGGGTACTTGTGGGTCTATCATTGCGATATAAAATATAATTAGGTATGTCATACAGATGATTGGATATATCAGACTTAAACCATGATTCACTAATACAGATAATATCTATATTCACCCCATCAAGAGCGCTTCGAAGATAATCAAGCTTCATTATATTAAGACTCCTGGCATTTAAATGACAAACTTTTAAGCCGCTATGCAAATTAGTTAGTATCTTAAGCATTGCATGCACCGTGCCCCTGCAAACAGCATTAGTACCGGTTATAATCCCTGCAGCTATCATAACAGAGACACAAATAACAAATGAGTGCAGTGACCAGGTAGAGAGCTCAAAAATATAAAGTTAGGTGGCTTAACGTGTGAAGAAGTATTAAAGATCAGCACAAGTGGAAATATAGGTGGGGAGAGAGGGAGGGGAGAGGGAGTACGTAAACATATGAAATGTATCCAAAGATAAAAGTAAAAATTAGCCATTAAGATTAAAATTAACAAAATAAGATTAAGGAAAAAGATATACCTAATAATTATAAGAATAATAAACAAAAAAGTTTGAAAGAAAAAGAAAAAAAAGTGTGAGCAATTGTGGTTTGAGGAGCTTAGGTTTTCGGCGGCGAATGTTGTTGATCTTCTGGCAGTAGCTTTTCGGTGATTTTAGTCAGCTGGTCCTCGCTGTCAATTTTCATCTTATCAGTGCCTTTGCGGATTTTTATGTAAACAAAACCTCGGATGGTGAATGCAGAAAAAATGATTTTCTTTCGTTTAAGATGTAGTGCATTTTTTAGTATATCACGATTTTGCATCGTAAGACAATCGTGTAAAAATATCGGCCGATCACTATTAAATCCAATATCAGTTTGGCAAAAGTTCCGCGAGTTTGACTTTTTAAAATCCGCCAGTGCTTTCATGAGTGAATATTTGTCGTGAGTGGAGAAAAATTTAATAATAACAATGCCACCACGACTATGCGGAGTCGAAGAGTACTCCACAACAAGATCAAATCCCGGTCAGTCTAAATGTATCCTATCCGCCAGAAATACGAAAAACGAAAAGTGTGGAAGCGGTGGCAACAAACTCGCGCGCCGCTGGATAAAACCCGATTAAATCACTTGTGTAATTCGCTTAAAAGGGCATTTAAAAACTACAAGAATAAGCCTATTGGCATTTATCTAGAAGACTTGGCTTCAGAAAAAGAATCAAATTACTCGCTTTGGAGAGCTGTAAAAAGTATTGAAAAGCCGCAAATCCAGGCACCACCAATAACAAAAGTTCGGGGCGAATCGGCCAAGAAAGATAAGTAAAAAGCATACATCTTCGCCGGTTACCTTGAAGAAACTTTGAAACCCACCCAGGGCCAACCGGTCCAGGACAACGACAATCGTTTCAATACAGAAACGGACTACCGACTACCAGCAGCAACGCTCTCAATCTAGGTGCTTCAAAAGACGTCTAAAAGATCACGGCGGATGACGAACTATCTCAGATCTATGTATGCATATGAACTCAAATTCAAACAACAATCAACCGTACGTGTCTTTAAAAACAAGCCTGAAGAAGTGGTTGATACATGTTCCTACCGATCAGACAGTGGCTGGACAGTGTATATATTGGTATCGCGAGCACGTGTTTTCCGTATGCGACCCGAACTCGCCAAGAAGGGCTGGATCTTGAACCAGGACAATGGGTCGGCCCATTTCACTTTGATTGTACAAGAGTTTTTGGCGAACAAAAACATTCCAATGTTATCGCATCCACTCTATAGCCCCGATATTTAGGTACCCTTGCGTCCGTTGTTTATTATTTCCCAAGATGAAGTCACATCCCAAGGGATGTTGAGTTCCCTCAATGGTGTAGAGAAGGTCAAAGAAGCTGTAACTATGGTTCTGAACGAGATTACTTCGCAGGATTATCAAGCGCGCTTCGAAGCGTGGCAGCAACGTTAGAACCATTGTGTAGAGTTAAAGGGGAACTATTGTGAAGGTCGATAAAAAATTTTTCCGACAAACTAAATTTATTTATTTTTTATCTATAAAATCCCGGGACTTGAATTTGACACACCTCGTATGCACTACTCATAAAACTACAAATTCTTAAGTTTCCCGGATCAACTTTACCTACCAGTTTTCTTTAATTCACAATTCAAAACTGATTCATCTACGACAAGGCATGCCATTTGCCGCCTACCAAGCACTACGTGACTACACGCTTAATTGAACTCGATAATGACATTTCGAAAATGTAATATTTGGAAAATCGTTACACCGTTAAATCGCTACATTGGTTAATGACTGTATTCGACTCATCGGTGCGTGTAGGCGCCATCATCAGGTCCCCATCATCAGAGGTTTCCAACGCCGCCATCACAAGCTCTCCAGTTTTTTTTTTTTTACAAATCGATTTACGTGATTTTGTTTTAAATCAAAAAGCCCGCATACCGCTAAAACGCGTTTCCCTCAAAATACGAATAATATAGATACAATGTCAATTCCAAGAACGGCGATTCCAATTTATCTGCTGTGGGTTCAACCCACTCCCGTAAATTAGAGAACGTTTCTATGTATCTTCGAAGGTGAAAATAATGGTCACGACCCCTCTCCATGCGGTTTGTAGTGATCTCCCGTCAGAAATGAATTTGTAGATTTTTCTAACTGGAAAAGCTTCACAAGAGCGTGATAATTTTAAACGATGCCAATTGGATCTGGATTAGATCTGACCTCCAACTCATACTCTATCGCGTGTTATTAGAATTTCTTGTTCCTCCCGCTCAACAACCCTGTCCATCCGACTGTCTGGACTCGGCCTTTTGGGTATGTATGTATGTACAGCTACATATATGTATGTACATATGTATCTGCTGGAAAACTGAAAAGTTTCAATATTCCTGGCTGTGACATACATACATATATATGTATGTAACAAGAGGAGAACTATGACGATAATGTCAGTGTCGTACGTTGAGTCGACATAAATCGAAGAGTTGCCAAGTCAAATAGGACACACATTTCAAAATCAAATGGTAATGATTGTGCAAAGCGTCGACTGCAGGAGACGGAGTGGTGTCACGTCGCAATAATGATAGTCCTTCCGCAGTACCGAAATGGATACCGAAAATAAATGCTCTGACGACAGTTGGCATGACGGTAAGGACAGTAAAGTTTACTTAAGTCCGGGTTTCTGACAGACTCGAGGCCAAATTGAAGAAGAACTACTTTGACTTGTGCAGCTAGGAAATACCATACATATGTACAACCCTTTTCCCCGTCAACCTGTCTGTCCACAATTCAAGCGCATAACCATATCCGTGTCTGTAACACGTTGAAGTTGGAGAAGTGAAATTTTCCCATCGAGAGGATATCGAAGATGAATTTTAAGGGTGCCAATTGTGATCATTCTTTTGGCTCATCTTTCTGTCTAAGTGTTCGTCCCTAGTTGAGTTAATTTACTCATCGTTGTTTTACTTTCACTGCAGTTTTCGGGAGAACCGAGTAACAAGGGTTAAGTGAAGAGTCAGCATTAAGTTTTATCTTCCTTTTTTTATCAGTGCCTTTTGGCTGTAGGTGCCTTATTGTCACAGAAAACGACAGAAACTCTCGGGGATGAGGGAAATGAATCCAAGTATTTCATAAGGATTCATTGCGCCTGGGGATGTAATTGCGAGGATAAAGTTCCTGTAAAGTCCCTTTACAACGAATTCACTTTGAAATTGTTTTGCTGGTTAAGTACAGATTGTAGTAGGAGTAGTCGTTAACTTACTTTTTATATGCTTAATATTCACAGGGCTCGAGATGGGACAATGACTTATGTATGTGCATATGTACGTATATGTATACATATGTTCATATGTACCTAAAAGTCATAATCTCACCCAATCCTTCCAGTGTCAATTCTGTAACCAAATCTCATCAAACTTTTTTCTGAACAACCCAGGAGGAGCACTTCTACCGTGAAGAAGTTGAAGTTCCATTCCAATAGTTGATCATATGTACACATATTGCCGATGGAGCTCTACTCAAAAAGGTTTACATTCTTGCCGCGCACTGTAGGTGTTAACTCACACGATCTTGGTGGTCATTCAGGGTTCGCATCTAAACGTGAATCGAATCCCGATAACGGGATACCGGCACAGTAAACAAAATAAATATGGTGGTGGGAACGTGAAGATGAGAAATGGAACGGAATCCATGTCGCAGAGGAAACCCAAGCCATTTTACGAAATAAGCTGACTCAGTTGGCTGAGGTCCCCTTCCACCTGTGTGCGCCATCTTATGTGGGGCCGTACTCTGTTTCTTCGTCCCTCGGAGTTGGACTCAAGGACTCTCCAGGCTGGAGCTGTGGTGTCCATTCGTTCTACATGGCCTAGCCATCTTAGGCGTTGGATCCGTAGACGCCTGACTAGACTCATGTCGCTGTACAACCCGTACAGTTCGTGATTGAATCTTCTCCTCCAACCCCCCTCTGTGTTTATAGGGCCGAAAATCGCACGCGGAATCTTTCTCTCGAAACGATCAAGGATTTCCTCATCCGCTTTAGATAAGATCCATGTTTCTGCGCCGTATAACAGGACCGGGATAATTAAGGTCTTATACATACATATAAGGTCAACCTGGTCGTACGAGAGAGGGCTCTACTTCTCAGTTGCCTCCTGAGCCCAAAGAAACAGCGATTGGCAAGAGTAATTCTGCGCTTGATTTCGAAACTGGTGTCGTTGTTCCAAGTCACTGCGGAGCCGAGGTACATTTATGAAGTCCTTAACTACCTCAAACTTATATGCACGTACATATGTATATGCAATATGCACGTTCTGTCCAAGACGTCGGTGGTAAATGTCTTTTTTCGATGACAGCAGATATTTAGTCTTCCCTCATTAACTGCCAAGCCAATTTTCGCCGCCTCCATCTCAATACTCGCAAACGTCTCACTGACATCTGGCTGCGATCTACCTATTACGTCAATGTCGTCGGCGTATGCAAGCAATTGCGAGGATTTGAAATAGATTGTGCCTCTTGTATTAGCCTGTGATTTTTGCGCAATCATAATATGTATAATGTTAAAAAAATCACACGACAGCGCATCGCCCTGTCTAAAACCTTGTTTGACTTCGAAGCTATCGGCCAGTTCTGCACCGATTCGGATGGAGCAGCAAGCATTTTCCAAAGTGATAGTCTGCTGAGCTTAGCAGGGATGTCAAAAGTAAACATGGCGTTATATAGCTCGTCTCTAATTACGCTGTCGTATGCGGCCTTGAAATCGACGAATAGATGGTGAGTGTCGACTTGAAATTCATTGGTTTTCTCCAGGATCTGCCGTAGTGTGAAGATTTAATCGATGGTGGACTTCCCTGGCCTAAAGTCACACTGATAAGGACCTATCAGCTTATTTACGAATGGCTTCAGGCGTTGACACAAAACAGCAGCGAAGATCTTGTATGCGACATTAAGGAGACTTTTTCCTCTGTAGTTGGCGCAGTCAAAGGGGTCTCCTTTTTTGTGGATCGGGCGAACAATGCTGAGACTCCATTCCTCGGGCATGCTTTCCTCTGACCATGTCTTACAGATGAGCCGGTGCATACTTCTAACCAGCTCACCCCCAGCCGCTTTGAAGAGCTCAGCAGACAGTCCATCTGCGCCAGCATCTTTATTCGACTTGAGTTTCGACATGGCATTCTCAACTTCGTCGAGGTCAGGGAGACGGAATTCTCGGCGATCTTCGTCGTTAAGAAATGGATCATTCTGCCTGACGGCAGTATGTTGGCCATCTTACTTACTTACTTAACGGGCGCTACAGTTCGGGGTGAACCTGGGCCTCAACCAACATGCCTCTCCACCTAGCACGATCTTTCGCTAGTCTTTTCCAATGCCGCACGCCCAGTTGGTTGAGGTCCCCTTCCACCTGTGCGCGCCACCTTAGGTGCGGCCGTCCTCTATTTCTTCGTCCCTCGGGGTTGGATTCAAAGACTCTACGGGCTGGAGCTGTGGTGTCCATTCGCTCTACATGGCCTAGCCATCTTAGGCGTTGGATCCGTAGACGCCTGACCAGACTCTTGTCGCTGTACAACCCGTACAGTTCGTGATTGAATCTTCTCCTCCAACCCTCCTCTGTGTTTATGGGACCGAAAATCGAACGCAGAATCTTTCTCTCGAAACGACCAAGGATTTCCTCATCCGCTTTAGATAAAGTCCATGTTTCTGCGCCGTATAACAGGACCGGGATAATTAAGGTCTTATATAAGGTCAACTTGGTCGTACGAGAGAGGGCTCTACTTCTCAGTTGCCTCTTGAGCCCAAAGAAGCAGCGGTTGGCAAGAGTAATTCTGCGCTTGATTTCGAAACTGGTGTCGTTGTTCCAAGTCACCGCGGAGCCGAGGTATATGAAGTCCTTAACTACCTCGAACTTATATCTGCCAATATGCACGTTCTGTCCAAGACGTCGGTGGTAAATGTCCTTTTTCGATGACAGCAGATATTTAGTCTTGCCCTCATTAACTGCCAAACCAATTTTTGCCGCCTCCATCTCAATACTCGCAAACGCCTCATTGACATCTCGCTGCGATCTACCTATTATGTCAATGTCGTCGGCGTATGCAAGGAGTTGCGAGGATTTGAAGAAGATTGTGCCTCTTGTATTGGCCTGTGATTTTTGCACAATCATTTCCAATACGATGTTGAAGAAATCACACGACAGCGCATCGCCCTGCCTAAATCCTTTTTTGACATCAAAACTATCGGTAAGGTGCTCACCGATTCGGATGGAGCAGCGAGCATTTTCCAAGGTCATCCTGCATAGTCTGACGAGCTTCGCAGGGATGTCAAAAGTAAACATGGCGTTATATAGCTCGTCTCTAATTACGCTGTCGTATGCGGCCTTGAAGTCGACGAATAGGTGGTGCGTATCGACTTGAAACTCATTGGTTTTCTCCAGGATCTGCCGTAGTGTGAAGATTTGATCGATGGTGGACTTCCCTGGCCTGAAGCCACACTGATAAGGACCTATCAGCTTGTTTACGAATGGCTTCAGGCGTTCACACAAAACGGCAGCGAAGATCTTGTATGCGACATTAAGGAGACTTATTCCTCTATAGTTGGCGCAGTCAAAGGGATCTCCTTTTTTGTGGATCGGGCAAACAATGCTGAGACTCCATTCCTCGGGCATGCTTTCCTCTGACCATATCTTACAGATGAGCCGGTGCATGCTCCTAACCAGCTCACCCGCAGCCGCTTTGAAGAGCTCAGCAGACAGTCCATCTGCGCCAGCAGCTTTATTCGACTTGAGTTTCGACATGGCAATCTCAACTTCGTCGAGGTCAGGGAGACGGAATTCTCTGCGATCTTCGTCGTTAAAAAATGGATCATTCTGCCTGACGGCGGCATGTTGGTTGTCATCGCCGTTATACAGTCTGCAGAAGTGGTTTTTCCAAATTCTCAGCATCGACTGCGATTCTACTACTAGGTGTCCGTTCTCATCCTTACAGGCCTCCGTTCGGGCTTTATAGCCTTGAGACATTCGTTTTATCCGCTGATAAAATCTTCGAACGTCGTGCCTGCAATAGCACCTCTCCAAGTTTTCAATCGCCCGCTTCTCGTGCTCTTTCTTTTTTCTCTTGAGAAGCTTATGTTCCTCCCTTCTCTTAAGCTCGTAGAGCTCACGAGCCGCTCTTGTTTTTTTGTGTAGTGAGGCTTTGTATGCCTCCTGCTTTTCCGCTTGAATCCTTCTACACTCGTCATCGAACCAGGTGTTTCGTCGTGGTGGAGCTTTAAGGCCCAGCACTTCCGTTGCTGTGCTCTTCAGGGCTTGTTTGCACAGGCTCCATTGTTGCTCTACTGACTGAGTGGAGGATTGCGGTGTATCGGAGAGCTTAAGGGAGACGCGGTTGGCAAAAGCACTGGCGATCTCCGGCGATAGTAGCTTTCCGACGTCATAGCTTGGTGTTCTAACTCTACTCCGAGGTGTTCGTGTTATGCGCTGACGTATCTTGGCTACTACAAGATAGTGGTCTGAATCGATGTTCGCTCCTCGGAAAGTGCGAACATCAAGGATAGTGGAGGAGTGTCTGACGTCAATCGCGATGTGGTCAATCTGGTTGGTGACTGATTGATCTGGCGACCGCCAGGTGCCTTTGTGTATATCGAGGTGGGAAAATCGTGTGCTGGCTACAAGAAGATTTCGCCCCGTGGCAAGGTCGATCAGCCTATGTCCGTTATCGGATGTGGTGTCATGTAGGCTGTGTTTGCCGATGACCCGCTCAAAGATGCTTTCTTTACCCAGCTTAGCGTTAAAATCTCCTAGTATGATTTTGGTATCATAGCTGGGGCATTTGGTATATGTTCTGTCTAGGAGATCAAAGAAATCATCCTTGATTGAGTCATCCTTGTCTTCCGTGGGGGCATGGACGCATATGAGGCTGATGTTACAGAAATTTGCCTTGATGCGGATCGTTATGAGGCGTTCACTCACATACTGGAAACTTAGGACTTTATGTCTTAGTCCACCTCTAACAACAAATCCGCATCCAAATAGTCTCTGTCCTCTCTCCCTATAGCAGTCACCGTAGTAAATGTCGCAGTTTTTCATCCGCTTTTTACCCGGTCCATTCCATCGCATTTCCTGGATGGCGGTTTTGTCCGCTTTATAGCGGTCTAGGGCGTCCGCAAGTTGTTCGGCCGCACGTGGTCTGTTTAGGGACCTAACATTCCACGTACAGAACCGAAGGTCCTTGTTTGGTTTTTGTTTTCTTAAAGGGTCGTCAACATAGATCCGTTCCGTTTGATTATCCGAGGCTGTTTTTTGTTTCTGAGCATTTAGTGGTTTTACGGTTATGGTTCGCTAGACCATAGCCCAACCGACACTAATCCTGTTTGGTGGCGCAGGATACTCGCCATTCGGCCTCTTCCGTCAGTAATTTCCCTTTTAAGGAAATTTCCAGATGGCACCACGAGGAGGTGGAAGTAGGACCTGACTAGCAGAGCTGCAAGATGTTCGGCTGCAGAGGCTCTTACTCGCTTTTTGTCGGGCCAGCATCCGTCGGCAGATGCTACCCCTACGAGGCCTTTGCTAGTCCTTCACCATCCGTTGGTATGTTGGCCATCATCGGCGTTATACTGTCTGCAGAAGTAGTTTTTCCAAATTCTCAGCATCGACTGCGATTCTACTACTAGGTGTCCGTCCTCTTCCTTACAGACCTCCTTCGGGCTTTATAGCCTTGAGACGTTCGTTTTATCCGTTAATGAAATCTTCGAACGTCGTGCCTGCAATAGCACCTCTCCAAGTTTTCAATCGCCCGCTTCTCGTGCTCTTCCTTTTTTCTCTTAAGAAGCTTATGTTCCTCCCTTCTTTTAAGCTCGTAGAGCTCATCAGCCGCTCTTGTTTTTTTGTGTGGTGAGGCTTTGGGCTTTAAGGCCCAGCACTTCCGTTGCTGTGCTCTTCAGGGCTTGTTTGCACAGGCTCCATTGTTGCTCTACTGGCTGAGTGGAGGATTGAGGTGTATGGGAGAGCTTAAGGGAGACGCGGTTGGCAAAGGCACTGGCGATCTCCGGCGATAGTAGCTCTCCGACGTCTTAGCTTGGTGTTCTAACTCTACTCCGCGGTGTTCGTGTTATGCATTGACGTATCTTGGCTACTACAAGATAGCGGTCTGAGTCGATGTTCGCTCCTCGGAAAGTGCGAACATCAAGAATAGCGGCGGAATGTCTGACGTCAATCGCGATTTGATCAATCTGTTTGGAGACTGATTGATCTGGCGACCGCCAGGTGCCTTTGTGTATATCGAGGTGGGAAATCGTGTGCTGGCTAAAAGAAGAGTCCAAGTAAAACATCTCGTGATAATCTCATTAACTTGCGTGACCATTGCGTTCAAAGGAAAATTGCCATCAACAAAGGCCGCAACAGTTTTAATTGTGGATCAATGGAGCATGAGTTCCATTCGTGTCCAGAAAAGAATAAATATCCTAAATGTTTTGGATGCATCAATTTTGGACACAAACGACCTGATTGCCCGTTGTAAAAGAAACCTGCTACGCACGAAATATTGTGCGGATTGATTGATACAGGGAGCGATTTTTACGTGTTGAAGCAAAATCAGGTGAAAAGAATTCGTCCGAATTATCTTAAAAAAAAAGTTTGTATCTCCCTTACAGGCATAGCAGCAAGTGTAACAACAAAGGGACTTTGCACACCTGACGTCCACATCAATGACATCCTCCTTAAATGTGTTGAATTCTACATAGTGGACAATAACTTTATTGAACCAGACGTTGTCATAGAAATGAGTCTTCTTAAACGAGCCATGATAACTATTGATCTAGGAAAGCTTACGATTTCCAAGCAAATTGATCAAAAGACACAAAAAACGAACGAGGATGAAATTTGCATTCCCTATCTCGATAAAGAAACAGCAGTTGTATCAGACAGCGAACAGAACAATTGTTACCTCGCTTCAATGCCTAAACTCGATTTAAAAGAAAACAACAACTTACCCGATTTATCTTCCTTATCAGGTGAGTTTTGCCCTAATATCCGAGATCTAGTTTCAAGTTATCAGCCGAAAAAGCCTATCGAGTCACCTGTCCATATGAGAATTGTACCAACCGATGACGAGCCCGTTTACCGACCGCCAAGATGATTTCCGCCAATGGAAAGACAGATTTTTTTTTTTTTTTTTTTTTAGAGACTCGCGCAGGTTCAAGAGTTTTTATATTCTCTTATGATGTGTTGACACACACAACCTGAACGGAGTACAGTGGTTGGGGTCGTTGATGTTCGTTCACTACTCTCAGGGGTGGTTGTCCTAGACCTAGATAGGACGAGAGCCGACCAAATTCCGCGTTGGTTATAGTCCGTAGTAATTCGTTCAAGCACTTTTAGTATTGCATACGTAGAGGATAAATTTCGTTTGACCATATACTGTGAGTGTTATGCCTGCAGCAGTACGTCTGGTCACTTTCCATTCTCAACAGCGTTGCATACCTTTTGGCGGTATAGAAACTACTTTTTCTTGGCTAGGAAGCGAATTTGAACCATAAACCCTCCGCTCGGCGGTCGATGATGTTAACCACTGCACCACGGCCACCCATTATTGATAAACAAGAGCAGCAGTGGGTAAAAGACGGCGTTGTACGAGAAGCAGTTTCCGAGATGACAGTAATCGCCTATGCGTCGATTACCGTGCGCTCAATAAGAAAATCCATAAAGATAGGTATCCACTTCCAGCAATCGAAGATCAAATCGATCGCCTGGTAGATGTGCTTTTCTTCACGACTTTGGATCTCGAAAATGGATTTGTCAGTGTGGACAAGGCGGGCAATGGATGTAGCCGCTGAAAATGGACTCAAGATTAAGTGGAAGAAGTGCCAATTTCTTCAGAAAGAGAGTCGAATTTCTTGGGCATCGGATTAGTAAGGGCACTGTTGCGCCGTCTAGTACAAAGCAAAAAGCGGTAATCAATTATCCGACCCCGACAACGGTCGGGCACTTGCAAAGTTTTCTCGGACTGGCTGGTTACTTTCGCAAGTATATTGTCAACTTCACTATCCGTGCAAAATCACTGTCGGAGCTGGTTAAGGAGGGTGTACGACTTACACTTTCCGAACGAGAACTTGAGGCGATTCATGACTTGAAGAAAGCGTTGTCAATGAAACCAGTGCTTAAAATTTTTAAGTATGGCTTAAAGACTGAGTTGCACACAGCAGACAAGGTTATGGTGCAGTACTTTTACAGCACCCTGATGTCGAAATTGCTTAACACCCCGTGTTTAACACGAAAAAGTCTATTAGATAAGTAATTTTCCAGAACGTTCGATAACTGTTTGGGGAAAACTTGTCTCAGTTTATATCCCAAACTTTTGTGCCACACTTTGTTAAAGGCTTGGGAGACGTCAAGGAGTACACTCGAACATATGTATTAGCTTATGTTCCAGTGCTTTTTCGACCATATATGTTATTCGATGCACTTGTTCTACAGTGAAATGCTTGCTTCTAAAGCCAATAATAATTCCAGTTATAATTTTTTCGAAGACTTTCGCAATTATCAGCAACAATGATATTGGGCCGTAAGATTGTTTATCCGTCGGTGGCTTTCCCGGCTTTAGAACGATAACAACTTCCATTTTTAAGGACATCACCTGTAATCAAGTCGTAGCCTGGTGCTTTATTTGGCTTGAGGGATTTAATGATATTTTTCAGTTCGGGCAACACTTGATCTTATCAGCTGCTATGAATACCATCAGAGTTGAAATACTATGCGCAGATTTTAATTAAATTGAATATGGATTAAAAAATCCGAATAAAAATCTACGTACAGTGTGACGTTAGAATGGAAACTTTTCAGCTTAGAGACATCGCTCAGCCTTAAAATGTAACCATCTGGTACGTAAATCCACAAGCGTCAACTGCAATCGCTCGAACTGAGTGGTTGAAGGGAAGACACTTATAAAACCAGAATGAAAAAAACCAAAAAATCCGATAAAACTTATCCGTTCTACTTTACTGCACAAAGCTGACAATATCCTTTTACACAACTTCTTCTCCGCTCCATGTCTCTCCGATGCGTTACGGAGTGTATGTACATATGTATGTATGTATGTTTTTAAAAAAAGTATTCACCCGCAAAACAACATCCATATCCGTAGGACCCGATATTCTCTGCATTTAGTAGCACAAAATACCAAAATGCAAACATCAACAGGAACAGGGATGAGAGTAAGAGCAACAATATGTCAGTTTTAGTTTTTGACAGATTTCGCATTCTCCTTGAGGAAAGCTAAGAAGATGTGACTCACGTTTTAGAGGATTAGAGCGAGTAGAAGGCTAGTATGTCAGGTATTACACCATGCATCTTTTGGACGTGCAACTCTCGGTAATTTTCTTTTGAACTGACATTCCGAGTCCCACGGGCTATTACCTTGTGCATCTCTCTATATCGCAGTGTTGTGCTTCTATTTTGACATTTCATTTTCACTTGATATGCGTCATTCAGTGTCGACATTTGGTGGAGTTTTTTTTTGGATATGAAATAAATATGGTATAATGAGGAAATATGGGCATGACATGGATTATAAAAAAATGTACGCGCCTCATAATTGCTTATGAGCTCACATGTCAATTCCTTTGTCACTTAAAACCACTCAGTTCACTCAAAATAACTATGCTTTCTTGCAAATCCAAACTTAGAAATGTGAAGTGCATGTGAAGCAACATCGCAAAACAAAGAAAAGGAGATAAGTAAATGCCGAAAAGATGCAAGAAGTAGCCTACCCGCGCATCACCGTGCCAGTATATTTCTATTTTACTGACCATCTCTTTCGCACTCATTTGTGTCCTGGCTACTGATGCATGGTGTAATACGCGACTATGGTGTTCGACTACGTGTTTCAAAATGAGTTTCCACACGGGGCAGTTGTGTGTTCTGACAATTGTATCAGCAATCGTACGAGTATCTATGTTAATTAAAGGTGTACCTTGATGCTATAAGTCACCCGTCATCGATGTACTCATACTTATATGTATCGTAGGTGAATGCAAACAGATTTGTTCCTGCGCAAAAGTCCGGGATGCTGACAAGAAGGATATATTTATAAGTGAAAAATTTGAGGGAAGCGTAATTGAATGAGGTGTTACCTCTGGTATGCTTTTTATAGCTTGTAATCTAAGGAGAAATGAGTTCGTAGCTGTGTTCGTATGCCTTGGTAATTTGAGCTCATGGCCTTTTAAACTTTTTTAAACTTTATTTTAAACTCTCCATACATGCAAGGGTTCATCATTACGATCATTAGCTCGTTGCAGTACATACAACAGAAGCCGGCAAGTGGCCTGGTGTATAGTATACAAGCACTCAGTGCTATTAATAAGGTGTATTTGAATTTATTTTGAATAGTGAATAAACATTCTATTTACATCAATTCTGCCATATATTGTTGGTCATTGTCTTGTTGAAAATAATACTACTACTATTACTACTACTGCTACTACTCTATACTATCAAAATGTGGGAGGAATGAGAAGCAAAATTACGGATTTTTTTCTCGCCGCTGCCGATTGCTCGTATGCTGTTGTCGCATTGACGGAGACGTGGCTGCATAATGGATTTTTGTCTGCTGAATTATTTCTCAACGAATTTGAAGTTTATCGAGCTGATAGATGTCCCATTCAAATTGGTTGTGAGAGAGGAGGAGGCGTATTACTTGCAGTTCGAAAAGCTTTTAAGGGTACAGAGGTTGCATTAGAGGACACGGCTATGGTCGAACAAATCTGTGTGGCCGTCGATTTTTATACACATAAATGTACAGGCTTAGGTTAGGTTGACGTGTACGGCGTAAGCCACACTTAGGCCGAAACCGGCCCATTGTGATACCACCTGGATCAGGTTACCCTGATCCGCTACCCGGGAACCAACCGGTGCTTCTAATAAAGCGGTGGAGTTGAGCTATTTTTTGGTTTGCTAGCTCACTCAGATTGTCAAAGAAGGGCGCGCCGAGGTAAATCCTCCTGCGATTCGCAAAAGAGGGACATGAGCAGAGGAGGTGGCGTATTGATTCCTCCTCCTCCTCGTCCATGCAGCCGCGACTGAAGTCATTGTAGGGTAGCCCCAGTCTGGCGGCGTGTTTTTCAATGGTGCAGTGACCTGTAATGACACCCATTGGAGTGCTTAAGGTTGCCCTTTTGGTTGCTTTCAGGTCCATGGTTCGTCCTTAGTTTAACTTAGGCCACAATTGTTTGGTGATAAAGCCGATATTGCTCTCATTCCATTGGAGGTTGGTCTCCTCTATGGTTCGAAGCTTTATCATGTGCTTTACCGTACTTATTGGTGTTTCTAGGTACCCGAGGGTCGGTAGGCTGAGTGTGCTTGACCCTAACTTTGCGAGTTCGTCAGCCGCGCAGTTTCCTGGAGATAGGCGACAGTTAAGGGATGTTTTTGATTTGTGGGTTACCGCTGCCAGGGATTTTATCGCAGATTGGCTATCCGTGCAAATGATAATATCCTTTGTGGATCAGTGATTTCTGCCTGAAACACACTACAGTAATTTGGGAGTTTAAATGATAGGTTGAGGTTAAGTTCCTTGGAGAAGACCCCACTGCCTACACCCGATCCATCTTAGAGCCATCGGTATAGAGGGAGATCGAGTCCTTTGGTATGACTTTCCCTTCAGCGCATTCCTCCCTGGATGGAAAGACAACTTTGAAGTTCCTGGTGAACACATTCTGCGGGGTAATGTAGTCAGTGTCCATGGGTACTTCGAAGTGTTTTAGAATAGAGGTATAGCCTTTTTGAGATGTGGGCCATTTTCTTATGCTCCTCATTCTTAGGGCCGCGCATGCAGCAACTTGCTTGCTGAAAAGGTTTAATGGTGGAAGATGTAGTAGAACATTTAAGGCCTCCGTGGGGGTTGATCTGATTGCTCTGCTTATATATAAGCTGGCCGATCTTTGTACCTTCCCCAAAAGGTTTCGATTGGCTGCTTTGTCCAGACCAGTCCACCAGACTACGACGCCATACAGGAGGATAGGCCTTATGAATGCTGTGTAGAACCAGTAAAGACAAGAATGTGGGGTTTCCAATTCAGCATCCTGTCAAGGACTAGGCCTAGATGTTTAGCCTGTTCTTTGATTGTTACTTGAGTTCCACCCAGTCTCGGTGGGTTGAGGGGCGGAATTTTATATTTGTTAGTGAACAGCACTAGATCGGTCTTCTTTGGGTTCACCCCAAGTCCACAGTACCGTGTCCAGGTTTCTACTGTATGTAGTGCACTCTGCATAAGGTCGCATAGAGTGCTGGGAAATTTTCCTGTGACGGCAATAGCAATGTCATCCGCATAGGCGATCACAGCGTACCCTTCCTGCTCAAGCAACAGCAGTAGTTCGTTGACCACCACGTTCCAGAGGAGAGGGGAGAGCACTCCACCCTGTGGTGTACCTTTGCTGACCATTCTGGTTGAGACGCCACCAGCGAAGTTGGCTTTGACAACTCTTTGTATTAGCAGCCGTCGTACCAGTTCTATCACTGATCCCGTAACACCCAGATCAGACAGCGCCTTGATGACGGCCCATGGTTCAACATTGTTAAAGGCGCCCTCAATGTCGAGAAAGGCGACTACAGTGTATTTTTTACTTTCCAGTGACCTTTCTATTTTATTGACCAATGAGTGGAGTGCTATTTCCACCGATTTGCCTTTGTTGTATGCATGTTGGTCATCCGACAGCCTTCCTGAGATGCAGCTGTACCGGATGTGTACGTCTAAAATCTACTCTCCTGGAGCTCAGCTGGTATGATCCCATCCGGTCCCGGAGACTTGTAGGGTTCAAAGCTCTTTATGGCCCAAAGGACGTTGTTGTAGTTGACCAGGTCAGAAGCCCGCTCGAGGGAGGGTGTCGTTGGCTGATTGACCCGAGGAGGTGTCATATCCGAGTCACTACTGCCTGGAAAGTGTGCGCTTAGGAGAAGTTCCAGGGCTTCCCTTCTGGAGGTCGTCCAGGAGCCGTCATTACGCATCAGGTGGCTTGGATTATACGGAACCGAGGCCAGAATCTTCCTTATTCTTGAGGCCTCGGAAACCGCCCTTATATTATCGCAGTAGTCCCTCCAGGATTGTCTCTTTGCCCTCCTGGTCGCTGCTACAGGCTTAATTCGCTTATACTTTTTGTTTCTTATACAATGTATTCCTCCTAATGCTGATACTATGATATACAAAAAAACATGTAAGAAATATTACAAATATTGTTAGTAGCTTAAATGATTTATCATATGCCGTAGTAGTAGGAGATTTCAATTTGCCAGATATTATCTGGGTTTTTTCGCAGGATGAAAAACATGGTCTTCCTTTCAATGTTTCCAAAGAAAA
This sequence comes from Eumerus sabulonum, assembly GCA_951905685.1. NCBI lineage: Eukaryota > Metazoa > Arthropoda > Insecta > Diptera > Syrphidae > Eumerus > Eumerus sabulonum. Next base: position 159,011,521 of record OX645060.1, on the reverse strand, counting down.
GGAAATTCTAGTAATTGACAATCTATCTTCTAGAAATGTTCGCCAATTAAATACTTTCTGTAATCCAACGGGAAATGTATTAGATTTAGTTTTTATCAGCAGTGAACTAGAAGCAACTTTAGATTGGGCCGATTTGCCAATGCTTCGCAACAGTATTTTTCATGAAGCATTTGTACTTTCTTTAAATTTCTCTAATTTCACTTCATTAACAGAGAATGTTGAGGGTGTCAGACTTGATTTTGCTAGAGCTGATTTCAACGCCATTAACAATTTTCTATTTTCAATAAACTGGAAAAGTGTTCTTAACTCAGAAAGTTTAGAAACTGCTTTTATAAGATTTAAAAGCATAATTGACTCTGCGGTGTATAAGTTTGTACCAAGCAAACGAATAAAAAGTTCTCAGAAACCAGTCTGGTTTAACAGAGGTTTATCTAAGTTGAAAAATTCTATGAGCAAGATGTGTAAATTAAGCAAAATATATTCTCCCGCGAAAATTGAATTTGTGCGTATGCGTAAAGAGTACAATTTCCTAAAAAAATGTTTATACAGGCAATACGTTTCATCTATAGATACAAATATTAAACAGAATTCAAAAGCGTTTTGGTCTTTTATAAATTCAAAGCGGAAGTCAATTGGTTTTCCATCCATTATATATTTTAAGAACAATAAATACAATAATTTAAAAGAAATATGCGACTCTTTGCAGAGTTCTTCCAATCAAATTTCGTAAATGAAGTGATAGATGCTATTTTAATTGCAAACCATCTTAAACATAATATAAATATTGGTTCATTGTTTCTGACAGAAGATGATGTGTTAACAGAATTGTCATCACTAAAATCGAGCACCTGTCTCGCACCTGATAATTTTCCATCACTGTTTTTTGAAATGTGTAAGTGCAGCCTTGTAAAACCACTAACAATCATATTTAATATTTCTCTTGAAATGGGTGATTTCCTTGATTCATGGAAAAGTTCCTTTATCACACCTTTTCTTAAATCTGGTCCGAAAGGAATTGTCGAAAACTATAGACCTATATCGAAACTACAATTGATTCCCAAAATATTTGAGACAAAAGAAGTTGTATACCTTTGTCACAAGTTGTATTTCGGAATATCAACATGGTTTCATAACTGGAAGGTCGACCACCACTAACCTGGTTATTTTAACCGACTACTGTCTTCGTAGTTTTGAAAAAGGCTTACAAACTGATTGTGTCTACACGGATTTTTCAAAAGCTTTTGACCGCGTCCAACACAATGTACTTTTAAGAAAACTTAATTTACATGGATTTCATTCTAGTATTTCAAAATGGATAGACAGTTACCTAACAACTCGTGTAGAATTTGCTAAGATTGGATCCGTCCTCTCCAAAGAAATACGAAATCATTCTGGCGTTCCTCAAGGCAGCCATATTGGTCCACTCCTTTTCCTCCTTTCCTCCCGTCGTTCATAAAATCATCAAATTGTCTTTTATTTTCTGATGAGTTAAAAATGTTTAGATCAGTAAACTCGATTTCTGATGCAATTGAACTTCAAAATGATCTTAGTTCTGTCAATAACTGGTGCATTTCGAACGGGTTGCTTCTAAATATTCAAAAGTGCTCTCTTATAACTTTTAATAGACAAAGATCAGAAATGATGTCTGATTATAATATTCAAAATGTAGTATTGAAAAGAGTAACTATTCAGAAGGATTTAGGAATCATTTTTGATGTTAAATGAGCTTCACAAATCATATTGATTATTTAATTACCAATGCAAATTGTTTGCTTAGATTTGTATTTCGAAATTCTAAAGACTTTAATGATCCTTACACCCTAAAGAGTTTATCTAATTCAATAATCCGCTCCATATTGGAATACGCTTGCATAGTTTGGAACCCTTACTATCGCAACGCTGAATTAAGGATTGGGAAAATTCAGAAACGATTTACGAAATTTGCTCTTCGAAAGGTATATTAGAATAACCAAATGCCTTCGTATGAAACCAGATGCTCACTTTTAAATTTAAAACCACTTGCTCAAAGACGAATGTATCATTCTGCTCTTTTTGCTAGTGACTTACTAACAGGTTATATTGGCTGTCCACTTTTGCTATCGATGCTTAATATTTATGCCCCCTCTCGCATTCTTCGTCCTAGAATACAATCTTTTTTTGATATTGCCAGGCACATAACGAATTACGCAAAACATAGTCCTATTACTACGGCATGTGTTAATTACAATCTAATTGCAAATGAAATTGATTTCCACATGTCAAGATCTTACTTACTTACTTACTTATCAGGCTAACGATCCATGGAGGATCTGAGCCTGAGCTATAGCTGCCTTCCATCCTTGACGGTCCCGGGCACGCTGCTTCCAGTTGTCAAGACCAAGATGTCTTACATCCGCGATTACTTGGTCTTTATACCGGAGGTTCGGTCTTCCTCTTCTTCTCGAACCAGGAGGCTCGGAGTTGAAGACCCTTTTAGCTGGAGCGTTGATGTCCATGCGCTCGATGTGGCCGAGCCAGTGTAGTCGACGGATCCTTGCCTTCCGGACTACATCCACATCTTGGTACAGCTCGTAGAGTTCGCGGTTGTGTCTTCTTCTCCATTCACCTTCCTCACAGACAGGACCAAATATCCGGCGCAGAATTTTTCTTTCGAAAGAACCCAAAATCAGCTCCGCTGTCCTGCTTATCGTCCAGCTTTCGGCTCCGTACAGCAAGACTGGCAGAATGAGCGTTTTGTAAAGCATGACTTTGGTCTTTCGAGTGAGGAGTTTTGACCCCAGTTGTTTGGACAAGCCGAAGTAGCAGCGGTTGCTAAGGGCGATTCTACGCCGGATCTCCACTGTGGTGTCATTTGTGGAATTTACGTTTGTCCCGAGGTAGACAAACTCCTTAACTACCTCGAAATTGTAGCTGTCAATTGTTATGTTCTGTCCCAGGTGGTGAGCGACGGATTGGTTTTTGCTTGACAGCATGTATTTCGTTTTGTCCTCATTGATCTTAAGACCAATTCGTTTCGCCTGTTCTTCAATCGCCGTGAATGCTTCCACAATGCCACGGCGAGAACACGCGATGATGTCGATATCATCCGCGTATCCTAGCAGCTGGATGGACTTGTAAAAGATAGTGCCTTCCCTGTTGACGCCTGCCCGTCGCACTATCTGCTCCAGCACCAGGTTGAAGAAGTCACATGACAGCGCATCTCCTTGCCGAAATCCGGTGCATGTTTCGAATGGTTCCGAGGTCCTAGAACCGAGTTGCACGGTGCATCGCGTGTTTTTTTAGCGTGGCGCGACACAACTGGATCAGTTTTACCGGGATCCCGAATTCGGCCATCGCCCCAAACAGTTCTTCACGATGAGTGCTGTCGTATGCGGCTTTGAAATCTATGAAAAGATTGGTGTGTATCGATTCGAAACTCGTTGGTCTTTTCCAGGATTTGTCGAAGTGTGAAAATTTGGTCTATAGTTGATTTGCCGGGCCGGAAGCCGCATTGGTAGCTGCCGATTAGTGCGGTGCAAAATGGCTTTAGACGTTCACACATAACGCTGGACAGGATCTTGTATGCGACATTGAGCAGGTATATACCTCTATAGTTCTTGCAAGAGGTAGGATCGCCTTTTTTGTGGATGGGGCATATAGAGCTGGTATTCCAGTCGTCGGGCATGCTTTCATCTTCCCAAATTCTGCAGATGATCTGGTGCATGCTCCCTACCAGAACATCGCCGCCAGCCTTGAAGAGCTCTGATGGCAAGCCATCTGAGCCTGCGGCCTTGTTGTTCTTCAGCTTCTGAATAGCTGTGCCGGCTTCTTCGATGATGGGTGGGAGGACTACTTCAGCGGCTGGAGTTGGGATTTCCTCGGTCCCTACCACTCTCTCTTGGTCATGCTCGTTAAGCAGCTGCTGGAAGTGCTGCTTAAATACATCCACTATTCCCTGCTGGTCGGTGACAAGTTACCCTCGCAGTTTCGAAGAGCCAGGGTGCCTTTTTTGAAGCCTCCTGCAAGGCCTTTGGCTTTCTTGTAAAAGGCTCGTATTTTATGTTTATCCCTAGACTCCTCGATATCCTTGAGCTGGGAGGCTGCGAAGATTCTTTTCTTTTGTCGCAGTAGTTTTTTCTCCTCCCTTCTTCTGGCTCGGTACTCTTCTTGCGCTGCCCTGGTTTTCCTCTGCAGCGCCTTTTGGTACGCCTCGTCGGTTGCTGCCTTTTACTGCTCACACTCGCCATCATCCCACGGGTTTCTTGTCGGGGGTGGTAGGTATCTTAAGGTGGTTTCGGCTACTTCCTGAATGGCTGAGCGGCAATGCAGCCACATATTATTGGCATTTGTGTTCGACGTGGGCATACCGTAGAGTCTTTCGCTCAGCTGCTCCCTGTAGACTCTGGCAACCTCCGGTGTGCTCAGGCGTCCAATGTCGAACCTCCTCCTGATGGGCTGGTGCAGCTTTCTGACATTGGACAGTCGAGCTCTGAATCTTACATGTCAAGATCGCTTCGTAAAATTATTTTAATGAATTTGTCACAATGAAATTTTACATTATTGTTAGTATTATAAAAGGCTTATTATATACTTATTATTGTATCATATTAGTCTAATATGGTTTGTAACTAACAAGACGAATAATAATAAATAAATAAATAAATAATACAAATTGTGCAGACCTACATAAGCTATCAATGCTCTGTCGTGCATTGCCCATTTAAATTTCCAAATATGAGAGCCCGCCCATAGTTGACTCAATGAATTTAAAATGTTCTATCTCATCAGCTGCTATACATCTTTATGTACGTCATTATTTCTCCATCACCCTGCTTAATAGCAGATAAGAGGTTATATTTGCTTAACCCTGTGCCAGATTTCCTCCATACATTTCTTCCACTTCCAAGTATTCTCCGATACATTGCAATCATGTACATATGTATGTATGTCAATGGATTTTCCAATCTTCGGAACAGTTGTTAAAGTTGATGGTCTTCCACAGTTCTTACCATTTGCAAAAACTGTCCAATACTTACGAAGCAGGGAGAGTGCTTTACTTTTCTGCTTTTCCACTAGATTTTGCGTCCACTCTCTGGCCATTGTTTTAAACAAGGGTCTGTTGCACTGAATTTCCTGGTATTTTTGATCTTCGCAGTTCATAATAGCGGCAGCTTCTTGGCATTGAGCGATTGTTGTTCCTTTTTCGATTGTCTTAGCTGTACTGGGAGGATTCAGGACTCTCAGTGGAACCAATTGGTCTTGTCGGAGTTCCACGAGAGCATTTCCAACAATGATATCGCTGGGTCGATGTGGTTTGTCGGGTTCGACCACCCACATTCGGCTTGTCCCCGCATCCTCTTCCATCTTTGCCCAAACATCAGCTTCTGCATTCGGGGGGACTGTTTGGCGCGCTTGCACGACTATTCGCCTTGTTACCCTGCCCATTATCTATTGTCAATGGGAGCTCCAAGTTGCCATACTTCATTACTTTTTGGTTGAGTTCTAATGTGAAGCCATGCCTAATCATGAAGTCGAAGCCGATTATGATGTCATCAGTGATGTCCGCAACGATGAAATCATGCTGAAACTCGACGGTACCCATCGTAATTCTTTTCTGGATCTTACCCTTGATTTCCGCCTTCTCACCAGTTATTGTACGAAGCCTTGTGGTTCGATGTCAGAAACCAATCCGCTTCGAATGACTGAATGAGTTGCGCCCTTGTCCAAAGTCAGTAGTAGTCGCCCGTCCATCGTTCCCTCGATGACTAGGCTGGTTAGACACCTACAGATTCGGGATACGAGGATGTTGGGGCACTCCAATGTGGGAGCCAGCGCATGCCCCTCTGCACTGACTCGTTTTAGTTTAACGGAGCATTAGGTGCACCTCTTGCACCTCCATCTTCGCGTTCTCTTGCTTGGTCTCTTTTTTGCGAACTAGACCTCGAAAGCTTTCATCGCAGGCGGCAGTTTCTCGAAATGTGCCCCTGCTGGTCGCAGATGTAGCATCTACCCGGGAATGAGCCACTTCTACTCGCCGCTGTTGTTCTGGAATTATACTGGTCTGCGGATATGCGCCGTAATTTGATGGAGGGTCGGCATATCAAGAGCGATATTTCGCATGCGAGAACGCTGGCAACTGTCTCCTTGAAAGACGTCTTCGGCAGGAGAATTAAGCTTCGTTGCGTATCGGGGTCCCTTAGCCCTTGGATGAAAGAATCCGTTTTTAGTTTCTCCACCACATAAACTGGAACATCCGCGTAGGCAAGATAGGATAGCCTCTCGATGTCGGTAGCATACTGCTGGATGGTCTCGTTTCCACGCTGCTTGCGCCCTTTAAGTTCCAGCTTGTGCATTTCCTGCATGTGCTCACTGCCGTATTTTCGGTGAAGAGCATCCCAGATGGCTGTGTAGTTCCTTCCCGAGGTCTCCGGAATGGTCTGTAATACATCAGCTGCTTCACCTTTAAGGGAAATGACTAGGGCGGCCACACGGTCTTCTTCCCCCCATTGATTTCTTTCCGCAGTTGTTTCGAATTGAAGCTTAAAGATGTTAAACGCACTCGTGCCGTCGAAGTTGGGAGCTGTGAATTTCGATGCTGCAGCCGGTACGACACTTTCTTGATGCTGAACGTTCTCGATAGTTTTCTCTAGTTCCAGAACCTTCCTGTCCAGTGTCTCGACTCTCTCTTCGATGTCCTGGAATCGATCGTTGAGAGCTTGCTGGATGTCTCTCAAGCTTTCTCGATTGTTCTCTAGCATCTCTTCTACCGTCCCCAGCTTCCGGCTCAGGGAAGTGGAATCAGCTCCTGCTCCCTTCGGATACTGCACTGGGACAGCTTTCAGCTTTGAGAGTCAGCACCATCACCTTTTTCGGCGACAGCGCCAGCCATAGCACAACTTTCAACGCTTGCGGCTTTGCCGGTTCGGGAGCCCGTCACACTCTTTTTGGGGTTTGGTCCTTTCCAGTAAGAAGAAGAGAGTTTGAGCCGCATGCCGAAAGTGCTGGCCACGGCCACGCCATGATCGGCATTGCGTCTGTTGTATGCACTACTCAAACTCCGGAGTACTCCTATCCTCAGAGTTGTCCATACAATGAGGTCTTCTATTCTTAGTGCGAGGTCTATGACCTCTTAAGCCTCCTGATACGACAAGGCTTCCGAAGAAGAGTGGAATACCCTTATAAGGAGGGCCATCTAGTGTTTTTTTTTTTTAAATCGTAGGTTATTTTAGCACTGACAGCTTTTTCCCGCTCGAAATCTTGAGAGAAATTCAGTATCATACCTCCACGGAATGAATTGAGTCGTTTTACGCGTGGGAAATATTGAAAACTTATTTTCAAATTGAGTGCTGTGTAGACCAAACAGTGCGTTTTTTGAAAAGAAGTATTGGCCGAAATGAAACACCCACCGAAAAAAGATCGTGAGACTGGTATGCTAGTGGATAATACTCATGGTCCCCGCACAGATGAGAATGTGGCTGCTGTGGTCGAGAGTGTGAGTCTCAATCCACGAGAATCCCATCGCCTTCGATCTCAACAGCTCAACATTCCACGCACTTGCCTGAGGAGAATTTTCCACAAAGATCTCGGATTATTCGCTTGGAAGGTCCAATTTATTCAGCAATTGAAGGCGTGCGACTATCCGCTTCGTTATTGCTTCACAGTCATAACGAACGGGAATGTTTGTTCTTACTAATAAAGCCAAAATAGTCATAATACATGGAAAAGAATTAATTTCACTATGGGACAAATTTACTTCCGTACTCGTACAGTTGCAAGGGTTCTTAAAGAACTTGACATACACGAAATCCGCTGGTCCAGATGGTATTTCCCCAATAATTCTGAAGAGGTGTTCTTCTACGCTGGCAAAACCACTGCGTAAGCTTTTTCACCTTTCCTACTCTTCTGGACTCTACCCGAGTAGGTGGAAAACAGCATTTGTCCACCCCATTCCCAAAAAAGGCGAATCTTCTTCTCTCTCCAAATGCCGACCCATTGCACTAACGTCCCTTCTTTCCAAGGTCATGGAAGCGCTGATAAATCGTCAGCTAATGAAATATTTCGAGTCGCAGAAACTCCTCAATGACCGTCAGTATGGTTTCCGCAGCAACAGATCCACTGGTGATTTGATGGTATATCTCACCGAGAAGTGGAATCGCTCGCTCCACCAGGCGGGTGAGAGCAAAGTAGTTGCACTTGATATTTCGAAACCATTTGGCAGAGTTTGGCATTAAGCTCTTTTGTCGAAAATGCGTGCATTTGGGATCGACGACTCTCTTCTTCTATGGATTAGAAGCTACCTTTCGAATCGTTGAATTCAAGTTGACGGATTCAGGTCTGACACTCACTTTGTAAATGCTGGTGTTCCCCAGGGCTCCGTTTTGTCTCCGACACTCTTTCTCAATAAAACAACCGACGGCTAATAATGCAGAAACAAGACTAGTTTATTGGAAGGAAATTTCAATGTAACAACATAAAATAAGTAGCATCTGTCATATATATATATGTATATATATATATATATATATATATATGCAGTTGCGAAAACGGGTTTGCTATTCATGAACATTTTTCAAATAATATCTTTCACTCCCACTTTTGGAAAATGTACGTTCAATTATATTTTGCATATGCAACTTAAATTATTTAAATTGAACCCTATTAAGCGAACTACAAAGTATAAGTATTTCGTTAAATACAATGAATTCAATAATCCCTAGATCAAAAAAACTCCAATCAAGTATCTAAGCTTTTCAAACTTATCTTTACTTAAAGCTTTAGTAAAGATATCTGCAATTTGAGATTCAGATGGAACGTAATGAATTTCAAAATCTCCGCACTCGTACCTCTCATGTACAAGTACATCAATGTGCTTTGTCCTTTTATGAAACTCCGGGTTCTTTATTAGCCGTATTGCACCTTGGTTGTCCATGTTCAGTATTGCAGCATCAAAACCTTCTGGGCGCATTTCAGACAAAAGCCTCTTCATCCAAACCATTTCCTTCACTGACTGTGAAGCTGCCACGTATTCAGACTCCGTAGTGGATAGTGATACACATCTCTGCCTTTGTGATGCCTGTCGTGGACCGCCGAGTCGCTGTATCAACAGCATAATCAGTATCACTGAAACAAACCAAAGAGAAATTCACATTTTTTTTTAAATGAATACCCATTTGCTTCGTGCCACTGATGTATTTTAGAATTCTTTTAATAGCATTAACATGAGTCTGTTGTGGCGAATCCAAATAACAACTCCCACAGGATACGCAATGTCCCGCCTGGTAGCAATGGCCAAATACATCAAGCTCCCTACTGCCTCTCTGTAACGGAAATGGGTCTTTGCTGATGAGTTAAAATCCGCACTAGAACAATTTTCCGCTGGTGTTGCTACCGGCTTACAGTTTTCCATATTGGATCTTTTTAGTATACGCTCTGCATAAAGCGCCTGACTAACATAAATTTCATTTTCCGATTTTCTTAAAATCTCCGTACCCAGAAAAAAGTTTGGTTCTAAAACTGTGATTTCAAAAAACTTCTGCAGAAAACTGAGCAGTTGGGCAGCATCATTTTTCTCTTAAGCTGGCAATTATTCCGTCGTCAATATAGATTGCTAGTACAATACGTCTTCCATCGTCTTTTGTCACAAAAACGCAGGGATCCATCTTACACGGCTCCAAGTTAAAACCTTTCAAAATTCCTGCTAATTTTTGGTTACAGTTTTTAGCACAGGCTGAGAAATAACATCTTCCTGGCTGACTTTGCTGTACATTTCAAGCAACACCTGTTTTTCTGGAGATCTTCGGAGCAAGATCTGGTTTTGGGGAGAGTTTTCAATTAAAGCCAATGCCGTGGCGGTTTTTGTGTGTAAAATAAGTTTTGGAGGAGGAAGTTTTCTTGCGATTGTAATTTTTCTCGGATTCTTTGGAACCTTCATAGTTTTTATTTTATTAGTTTTTTCTAGTTCTTTAGCTTTTTTCCTTTCAAGTCTTTCAGCTTTTTTTTCTTCTTTTTGTTTTTCAAGTTCTTGCTTTTCTTCTTTTTTCTTTTGTTCTTTTTCAATCCATATAGAGTTCGTGATAACAAAGCTTTTATTTTGTTTTTGGGGTTTTATACCTTTACGTAGGGGTGTTTCAGGCCAGTCTAATAAATCGGCCACTCTAAGGACAGGGACATTATCCGTTGATTTTATTTGTGGGTCTGTGTCATTGGTATATAAAATTTCGATTTCGTCTCCAGCATACAAAAAATCGTTGATTGCACTTATATCTATCAAATCGGTTGAGTCTAAATGTTTGGGATCAGTTTGTGTAGCACTGCTTGCAAATATTTTTTTTTTTTGCTCCAACTCTTTTAAATTCATTCGTCTTAAAAAAATTGTATAGTTTATGCATCAGTGCTAAGTCGTCGCTATTTTCGCAATCCAAACTGGAACTTTCCAGCTCTTCTATTTTCTGTTGTCCAATTATATTGCAAACACTTTCAAATGCATCGTTTTGGTCCTGTACATGTTGAAGTTCGGTAGCATAGGTGTATTTGGATCTTCCCAGACATTTAGTGAAATTAATGGAGTTTTTGTCCCAAGGAAACAGTCCACAAGCCTTAAAACCCTTAATAATGGTGGATGGAGAAATACTCTTGTCTACAACTTCTTTTAAAAGAGGAGCAAACATCTCTTTCGTTAGATTTACTCCTGAATTTTTTCGCCGCCAATCGGCAACTCCATTATTCCAAGCGTTTTTAAGGGGTTTAAAAGCCGCAACATCTGCTGGTTGCGAAATTCGGGTAGAGTTGGGATAAAGGGCTATCAGAATTATTCCAAGTTTAACACATAGCTGGCTCACTTGGAGTGTAAGATGTGTGCTATGTCCATCAACAAATAATATTATTGGTAATTTTATTTTATCTCGGGTCAAAAAGGGGTAAAACACCTTTGAAATGTACTCGTAAAATGTTTGCTTGGTCATCCAGCCGTTTTCACTTACTCCGCAGCCCCACGTATCAGGAATGGTTTTCCGTATATCATCCTTCAATCTCTTAAAAGGATAGATGATCATTGGAGGACACATTGAGCCTAATGCGTTAAATGTAAACATAAGAGTTAAATTCGATTTTGCTTGGACCCTATCGATTTCATAAATGTTTCTTGATCCTTTCGCAGCTAAAACGGATTTAGCTTTAGGGCACAATAAAAAATTTGTTTCATCTCCGTTAAACACTCTGCTTGCATCTTCAAGGATTGAGAAATAATCGTTTTTGATCAAATAGTTCTGTATGATGTCAAACCAGCCAAAAATATCTGTTTCCGCTACATTTGCGCTTGCTGATGAAACTGGATCAACTGTTCTAAATGTCAAAGGGGTATGACGCTTCAAAAAGGATCTGAACCATCCTTTTCCTGGTATTGCCTCACTACCGAATGGGTGCTCCCTCTTACTTTGCTTTAGAAATTCCTGGACAGAAAAAAGGACATCTTCTTTTCTTTTTGGAAATCCTTTCTCTTGCGAAATTTTTAGCCATTCAACAATAGTGGATTCTTCCTCTTCAGTTAAAACTGTTGCGGACCCTGGACGTGCTTTTGTAAGGTGTTCACTCAATCGGAACTGTAGAGTAGAACGCGGTATTTTGTAGTTCCTGGAAGCTGCCTTTTTAGACATTTGTCCATTTTTTATGGCCAGTAGAGCTTCTTTAACATCTTTTTCTTGATAAGTCTTTCTTGTTTTCGGCATTTTTTCAGTCTCTAAAAAGTAACGATTTTTTTTTTTTTTTTTTATTTTATTTATTTATTTTCTTCCGAAACTTAAACTTAAAGTTAGCTTACAAAATTACTTAATATTAGCGGAATTAAATACTAGTGTTAATTCTATAACTTAATAAGTTAGTGTGGAATAACACCTGAATTGATTTTTCTATGACACAATTTGACATCTGATGCGGGGTGAGCGTCAGTTTACATAATTAAATATTTCAAATTCATAAATTATACAACTTCAAAAAGAAAAATAAAAAAAATTTTATAAAATATAAAAGCAATGAAAAAGGAAGAAGAAACAATGCAATGGATAAAGACACAGTTCAAACAATTCATTATTTACAACTTTAACACTACTTTGTGCTGATGATTAGGATACACTTCTCAGACAAGACTCGACACTATCATAATCGAGCGTGAATAACCAGTTTCTAATTTTTCGTAGAAAGGAATAAAAATTACGAGTTGTACGGACAAAAAAGGGTAGCTTATTAAAAATTGTGGGGGCTGTAAAGGTGTAGAAATGAGTAAAGTGGGTTTTGCATGCGACTGGTATGTTAGCAAGATACATGTTATTTGTACGTAGGCTGTAGATCTGAGAGTTTCGGCTCGGAATATTTCCACTTTTTTTAAAAAATTCTCGTAGTACTTTAAATACGTAAAGGTGCCTCAGTGGTAAGATACGCAGATCTCTAAATATAGGCCAGCTCTGAGTGAAACGATTTTTATTACAGATAATCCGGATCAAATGTTTTTGAGCTATCATCAATGGTCCAAAAGAGTTAGTATATGAACCACCCCAACTTGTGATACCATATTGCAAGACCGTAATAAATTAACTTCAAAACTTTTTTGGAGCAATATTGTTTAATAAGGTACATCTTTCGCGTCACCAACAACATGTGGGATTTAATGGTTTGGATGTGTTCTTTCCAGTTTAGGTTGTGATCGATCACGACTCCAAGGTATTTAAAATGCTGCACTGACTCAATTTTAAAACAATTAGTAGAGCATTGAGAACTATTTGTAAAATTACTTTTTCCACAACTGTGAACAGGTAGGCAAAACTTTGTACAATCGTGTGCATGGAAACAGAGATTAAAATCATGTAAAGTGTTACTTGATATTTTAAATGACATCAGTTTTGTTTTCTCGCTAATGGTTAATTTATGCGTAGTAAACCAAAGTCTCAAGGTTTCCAGGTCTTCCGAAATTTTTGCAATACATTCGAGTCTTGTACTAAACTGATAAGTGAGAGCAATGTCGTCCGCAAAAGCAGTGGATGTTCCATTTAGATTCAGATCGAAAATAGAGTTTATGTATATTAAAAACAGCAGGGGACCGAGAACTGAACCTTGTGGTACGCCATTTTTTATAAAACGAGAGTCACTGAAAATTCCATTTATGTTAACTTTTTGTTCTCTGCATTTCAAGTAAGAAGTGAACCATTTGTGTATTATTCCCCTAAAACCAGCATTATATAATTTTTTTAGTAGTAAGTCGTGGTCAACCATGTCAAACGCTTTTGTCATGTCGATAAAGAGAGCCATAGTGGTTTTATTGCAGTTAATACTCTCATACAACTGACTACATACTCTGAGAATAGCATCCTCAGTAGACATTCCCGCTCTAAATCCAAACTGACTACTACTAAAGAATTTGTTTTTATCTAAAAAAGATACGATGCGTGATTTGAGGAGTTTTTCGAAGATTTTAGAGAAGGTTGGTAGCAAGGAAATGGGTCTGTAATTTGATGTACTCTTCCTATTGCCCTTTTTAAAAAGTGGTATAATCTCGGCACATTTTAAGTGCCTAGGAAAACAGCCGCTTAGAACACTGAGGTTAAACAAGTACCTTAATACGTCAACCACATACAGGCAGATTTTCTTCAAGAGTATACTCGATATACCATCGCTTGTACAAGAGTGCTTATTTTGCAAAGACATGATAACTCTATAAATTTCACCTGAAGAAAAAGAATGAAAAACAAAGCTATTCGGCTGCATATTCATTTCGGTTATGTATGATGATAAGGAGCAGTCGCAGTGTGCATAAGGTTCTACAGATGGCTTCATTTTTTCCGAAATTTCGGTGAAATAATCATTAAACTTATTTGCAATAATGGCTGCATCAGTCAAACTCACACCATCAATTTCTAGACTGTCAATTCTTGTGAGCTGTCTACTCTTTCCTAGAATGCTATCAACCACTTTCCATTCTTCTCTTACATTACCCCTAGCTCGTTCAAATGAATCAGAGAAAAACTTATTACGTGTTTCTTCTATGTTTTTGAGAACATTTTTGCACAGATTACCATAATATTTTTTCAGTCTTGAGTTTTGCGGGTGTTTCTTGCATTTTACCCCGATATTATTTTTCTTCTTAATCTGCTGCAAAAGATTATATGTCATCCATGGTTTTAGATATTTTTTACTGCCCGAATTTCGTAGAAGTAAGGTAGAACAACTTTTAATATGTTTATCCAAAGTTTCAAGAAAAAGGTCGAAGGCAATTGATGGATTCCTTTCTGAATAGACATCTTCCCAAAATTCATATTTTAAGCATTCGTTCAGTAAATTAAAATCAATGCGATATTTCTCTTTTACCGATGTGTTACAGCGATTTATTGGAGTTGAATTGGAACACACATTGAGTGCAACCATGCAATGATCTGTTAATTTTAGATCATGTACAAATCCACTAAACATGCTGTTATTATTTTTTTGCAGTCGTAAGAATATGTGGTCAATGCAGGTCTTAGTGGAATCAGTTATACGGGTTGGTTCATTTATAAAACTCTTTAGGCCATTAGACGCCATTAGAAACAGATAATTTTCAGTGTCTTTGTCAAATGCATTCAAAATATCGATATTGATGTCACCCAGTACAATTAGGTTTTTCTTTTTACACATTCTCAGAGCATCGCTAAGTTCCTCAATGAAAACACCTCTACAAAAATCATGTAACCTATATACACACAACATTGTATAACACTCATTCATAAAAACAAAAGATAATTTCAATACGTCAGCACTACGAAAATTGAGCTGTAAAGAATCGCATGCATACGCACTATTCACATACACTGCTACACCCCCAGCTGAGTAAGTATTATTACAATTGCTATATAACGTGTACCCCGGTATATTGTAACAATCCAACTCATTCTCAAATATCCATATTTCACTCAAAGCAATGATTACAGGCGATTTCTCGAGTGCCTCAATATGAGCCACTAGAGCTGAGAAGTTTTTTCTCATGCTACGTATGTTTTGATGCAGACAAAGATCAACACTCCTAAGGGAATTGACTGGATAGTCACATGCATTAGGGACTAAACACGAAACGGAATTAAGACGATTCATAGTTTATCAAAATCAGCAGCACAAGTTATTCTTACTGAATTCTCCCCCTCCTTCTTCCTCATATAAATTGTCCCATTCCTAGCCCATGCATACGAATATCCCTTATTTTCCTTCAGCGACAGTGCAGTGTTGAGTAGTTGACGTTTCTTGTACGTTAAGCAGTCGTTCAAGTACATCTTCTCTGGTCTCCCAAGCGCGTTGAGTAATTTTGTTGTTAGCTGTGTTTTTTTGTCTCTTTTTGCTGTCATCAATTTCTCCTTACACTGGCGAGAGACGAATTTGACGTGGAGAATGTTAATTTTCTTTGTTTGAGTACTGTTTGTTGATGCATTATTTTGCCGTTTATTTATCTGTTTTACGTAGCAAAGGTCGATGTCCTCTTTCGTTATATCGGCTAGTAACCCGTCGCGGAAGATCTTAACAGCCAAATCAATGTTGCTAGTGCCGCTGTTGACCACGGGAACGTTGTATATCTCCACTGCATTCGCTAGCAATTGCTGCTCGAGATGGTCGACCTTGCCTTCCAGTTGTTGTATCTTGTGTTCACACTCCTTGTTTTTTATTTGCAGTTCCTCAATCTGTTGCTTTTGGATCTGCTTCACTTCTAGAATTTCCGCATAAATCATATCGAGCGTAACGTTTCTCGTAGGTGGAGGATTGTCTGCATTTCTGTGAAGATGTTGGTTCACAGCACTTGAGACACAGGCCAGTGCTTCTCCCGATAGCGAGTCACGGCGTTTGTTGGCAACACAGTTCTTGCACCGCCAGAGTTGATTTGCTTTTCTCATAAACTCAATGTCAGCGGGCTTAACGTTAACACATGTTGCATGAGAAAGGCTGCTGCAGTCTCGGCAGACCACCTTCGGCTGAGGACGTTCGACTTTCTCTCCACAAGTATTGCACGACATTATAAATGTATGTTATAAACTGTATGTATGTTTAATTAAAAATGAAACACTGACGTGTGCGTACCCCACAACAGTCCAAAACTGACTGATTTAATTCTATAATTATTGGCAGTCCTAAAAGTATATTTATTGGCAGTGCCAATAGTTGTAGTTCCATAGAAACAATTATTGGCACTCGGGTGCCAATAATTCGACACCCACTTTTATTGAAACCAACTATTGGCACCCATTTTTCTTAAAAATTATCAATTAATTAAAAATTAAAAACGAATAATTTATTATATTCTCATATCTAAAAACATACATTTTTTATAAAACAAATATATATTTGTCAAAACAAAGATGCACAATTGCGGAGAATAAGTTACAATTTAAGAAAAAAAATCAAATTGGCTTGCTTAGTTAAATTGTTTTTGAAAAAATCGCTTATGAATGAAGGGGTGCCAATAGTTGGTGCAAAAAATGGGGGTGCCAATAATTATATCCGTTATGCTACTTCACAACAAAAATATTCGAATTCCCACTTTTCTTGGAAATTTCTATGTTCATCACAAATTTTTCGCTTAGGTGTACTGCCACTTGGTTTTGAGAAAGACATACCGAACCGACTTTACTACAAACATTCCAGCAACAATATATCTTTATACTTTTTTACATTTCTTTCTATACTGGTTGAATATTATGGTTTGCACAGTAGACACAAGAAGCAGATTTGAGCTAGACTCTCATGAATCCTTCTTTGGGTTAGCTGTGCAATAACATTTATTTTTTTATGGTTTCACTGTCTGCGGGGTGATAACATTATCCCTATGTCGGCTAACATTTATTATTTTATTTTCTACCGTCTGCGGGATGATAACATTATGTCTTATGTCGGCTATGGGGGACCGTAACTCGGGAAAAGACGTATGTATGTAGGTCTCATTATTGGTCTGTGCATAAACTACGCATTATTTTGTTCGTATGCAAAATCAAATAAGTCTAAAAGCAGGCAAAAAAGAGGTATACAACAGCAAATACATACAAAGCAAAGGGAGGACCGTTTTAGCGCTCTCGAAATTTGTTTGTGTACATGTGGTTGGAATGGAAAAATTTAAAACAGTTGAATTTCCGGGTTTGTTTGTATATATGTATGTATGTTGGCGTTACAGTCCATGAAGAACCTGAGCCGAGCTTCTCTCAATCACCCATGTTGTGTGTGATTTCATCTTCACATAGGTGAAAGGGACCTACAGTTTTATTGCCGGTTCCGAACGGCGGATTTCGAGAAGCTTTTCATGACAATTTTACTACAGGGGGCTTTGTCAGAACCCCGCTGAGGAGAAACACCGTGAAAAACACATTCGATGACATGGCTGTGTCGGGATTCGATCCCGAGTCATCGGCGTCAGAGGCCAACACACTACCCACTGCGCCACGGTGGTTTCGGTGGTTTGTTTGTATTAATTACTAATATGGATAGTATTTTCTCATAAAAGAAAAAAATGGATGTGTGTGAAAACCTGGAAATTACCGCGGGCTGGGCCGCACAATTATTGGAAGCGGCCCGCGTGCGGCCCGCGGGCCGCGAGTTTGACATGCTTGCTAATGATTCGATCATCCCACCGCATGATAAACCCGAAATGTCTCCACTTGAAAGCTCTCCGTATTACATATAAAAGAACATGTTATAACGCACCATTATCCATGAATGGCACTTGTATCTCTGAAACCGACAAGCTTTCCATCCTGGGTATGTGCATCAGTGACCACCTTTATTGGAACGCTATGAATGCCGCGAGATGCATAGGTTTCCTATACAGATTCACGAAATTCTTCACACCCACCGATCTGGCTATAATTTATAATGCGTTCATTCGTCCTAAATTGGAGTTCAACGCCCATGTCTGGTCTGGCGCATCTAAGACCTCACTGCACTTACTTGACAGAATACAAAACCGTGCGATAAAACTCATAGGAGATTCCAGCATCACAAACTCATTACATTCGCTGGGTCACCGTAAGAATGTCTCCCGTCTTTCATTGTTTTATCGTTATTTTCATCATAAATGCTCTGATGAAATAGCCAGTTGCATTCCGCCCCTTTAAAACTTCTCCCGCGATACACGTCTCTACCGGAATGCGCATGAATTCACTCTGAAGATTCTTTCTTCAATCGAACCACACGAATGTGGAACGTGCTACCTCGTTCGATCTTCCCCCCTCAATACAATATGCAGACATTTACGACCAATGTCAATAGGCACCTCCTCTCCCCCTCCCTGTTACCTTCTGCTCGCACAACTTTTCACGTTATAAGGCCATAGCCTTGAGTGCGCGTGTTAATTTTGATTTTAATTTTGTTGTTAATTTTATTGCATTTTTAAAAAGAAACTTGAATCTGGCCCACCCTGTATGTCTTAAATAGTTAAAGCGTTCCATAGATTCCCTCCCCTATCTAATCCCGACTGAGTTCTGCTCCTCTAATGCAGATAAAAATCCTGCTGAAGTGCCGCCTTTATGAGTGGTTCAGAAAATATTTCTCCGCCATTATTCTGAGAAAAATAGGAAATCGAACGTGTAATCATCTTACTCTTTCATTCCATTAATGTATTTAATCATTTCCTATCGAAGAATAATAGAAAGTCGTTATAAATCGCTGTATTTGTTCCATAACAGGAAGATACTCACTTATACATATGTATGTACATATGTATCTCCTAAATTCCTAACTCAAGAGCTTAACTTCCCTA
This sequence comes from Eumerus sabulonum, assembly GCA_951905685.1. NCBI lineage: Eukaryota > Metazoa > Arthropoda > Insecta > Diptera > Syrphidae > Eumerus > Eumerus sabulonum. The sequence goes on along the minus strand of OX645060.1, from coordinate 158,992,791 downwards.
ATCTCACCGCAAAACATGTAGATAAAAAATATGCAAACCATAAAAGTCAGACCCTCATCCATGCCAGAAGCTCTGACAAATACCTCCAAACCATGGGCAAAACATAGTGCTCCCGGAATACCGGAACAAAAGTAGTGAGTATATCCCAATCACGATAGGCATCACTTGCCACCATGAGTTTTCTCAGTTTGTTAACATGTCAGATATAGCAAATCACTGCATTTGTAGAACAAAAATCCCCTCACGGAATAAAGTAGAGTTAAAATGAAATATCGGCACAGTTCCCTATTCCTTGCCTTTTTGTTTTCTTGCTTGTCAGCTTACTTTTAACCTCTAACATCCTTTCCAATGTAGGCCATGTATCCATTTTTTCCGCCGTACCATTTATCCAACCACTTGTAACAAATTTATCGAAAACGCTTAATCCAATCCGGTTCGGAGCGTAAAATAACAAAACAAAAAAAAAAAAAAAAAAAAAAAAAAAAGCGAGAACAGATAGAAGGAGAGGGAAACTTTGCTCCAACACTTGTTTCGTTGTTAATGCAATAAATAATCTGTATCCCACTTCAAACTTACCCAAAAAGATCGATAAGAATCAACATTTTAACACTCGCACAATTTGCACCTAACACCGACCGATGGCATGCGGTGCGGCAAGCGGATGAACAATGGAATGAAGTGAACCCGGCGAAAATAAATTCCCCAATACCTTGTGCTATTTCACCACATCCGTAAACACGTCCTTTTCACTCACTGCTCCTCTTAATGTGGCCAAAAAGAAAACAAAAAAAAAAAAATACAAAATTACTGACTTTTGTTTCAATTGGCTCGGATCAAGTCCAAAAGAAGAGGCAACATCAAAAAACGAGGAAAAAATAACAAGTTAACGGTATTCACATTTCCAACAGTCATTCCAATCCGTTCGTATTCGTTTTACAGAACATAAGGATCAGGCGATTTGAAACAACAATTGGCCCCTAATGTTCGATTTGCAAACCGAGCGCTACAAAGTAAGCCAAATAAACAAAATAGTATTCGAAAAGTATCTAACAGGATACTGGCATCGAAGGACAATGCGAAAGATGAGAAAAGACGGCAAGAGCCAAAACCATTACCATCGAGGGAACCTAAATCATTTTAAGCATAAACTTGTCCGAACAATTTGATCCCCATTAAAAAGTCACAAGTGACATTCTACCCGCCAGCCCCACTCAATAGCTCTGCGGTGTACAGGCGCTTATACCTATATATGTATGTACGTATCTGTGACAATCGACTTCGTTTCATGAGGATATACATACATAGCACCGAGCCTGTTATCGGCGCTGTGAGCCGCGCCAAGAACAATTGGAAATTATAACTGTCATAACAAGTTTCATCCCATATTAGGCTTTGAGACAAGGGTACAATAAGTCTGTCGAATTAAAATGACAAAAAGAATCATCTGTGAGAAGACGATAAAAAGAGACTCGAAAAAAAAAAAAAAATGGAAAAGGGGTACATAAACGTTTTTTTGTTTGCTTTACGTCAACTCTATTTAAGGTCGTATTCAAAAAGGGCATGTGGAAGAGATGAGATGTCCTTGATGAAAAACAAAACGAGCTAACTTCGTCGACGAGCGATTGTATATTTGTATAGATTTATTCAGCACATGTTTATTTTCCCTTTTTTTTTTACTGTAAAACTTCAAGTTGAATGTCGTAACATTAGGGGTATTGTCTGAGCTGTTCGAGATCCCACTGGGTAAATGGATTATCAGGGTTAAGTTTTGTTGGAGATCAATTATGAAAAGAAATAAGTTATTGACATCAAACCCAGGCGTGCATACATATGTACATATGTATGTATGTATGTACATACATATAAAATGTATGTATGCATGTATGTAAGTTAACAAACATTTTCCCACACTTCACATTTTCCCACACTCCATTCTCCAACGCCTTCCCACATTTCATTTTCCCATTCTCCCATTTCCACATTCTACACGTGCCGAACCACATCCGCCCGATGAACTACATCGAACCCAATCGAACGCAGCAGAATCGAACGGAAATGCAGGTGACACCAAAAACCATCGCCAAGACGCAGTTGTCAGCAAATTCACCAACCTGGCCGCGAAATCGCTGATCCCACATTTAGAATAAGATAGTATAAATAAGAAGCTAGAATTAAGTCCAATTCTAGTTGTAAAAGTGCCGTTAAAGAATAAAGTTGTTTTTTTTTAAACATAACTTGTATTGATTAAAATAGCTGGCGCCCGAGCAGCAGGGACCTATAAGCCATCAGTTAAGTGCGGTGGTATAAACATACAGTGTAAACGTGAAAATAAATAAATAGTAACAAAGTAACTATAGTGTAAACGCGAAAATAAGTAAATAGTAACCAAGTGACTAACACCCAAAAGAAAGCGAAGAATAAGTGATCCAAGTGACTAATAAAAAAAAAAAAAAAACGCAGTGAAAGTGAAAGTAAAAATCCCAGTAATCCGCTAAGAACTGTTGGTCCCCAAAAAAAATATATAACGAGCACATCGAGGGAAGAAAAGAGGTCCCCTAGTAGCAGAAGCAAAAAGGAGTCAACATCATGATTGACAGCCGCTTCCTCTTCGAACAACTCCAATTAATGTAAGGAATAGATTTAAGAATACGTAAAATTATATCAAAACTGTTGTGAACATGTAAACGCTGCCTTGGCCATCTCCTTGGCGATCGCGATGCCACCCTGGTGGCGGATGGATCATTCAGCGTAGGAGATGGAGCCATCTTTGGAGGCCATTCATTTTTTTTGCGTTCTGTTCTTCTCTCTTCTTGGCGTGTCAACAGCGGAGGACGGATGAGTCTTCGTCATCATTAAAAACCCATTGAAATAATAAAACGTTCTTTTGCTTTAAATTAATTCGGTTTTGTGATTTAACATCTCAGAAGTGGGATCTATCTCGTGAGTATTGCTGGTGTGGATGGTTGCGGATTCCGTGTGTATAAAAGGATTTTGTTTTTCTGGGAGGCACCAATTTGACTAGTTGGAATGAGTCAAGCCGGAGAAAGAGCAATTGATAATGCACCGATGGCGGAGTCAACAGATCATCAGGTCCAGCAAAACAGAAACTTCAATTTTAGAGACGTTTTGCCAGATTTTGATCCAGTTGCGGGAGAAAATCGAGATATCACATTGTGGCTAGAACGAATGGAAGAATTCGGGACTCTCTATGATTGGGATGAAACGACAATGATCCATCATGCCCTGTCGCATTTAATCGGAGTAGCAAAACGATGGCGAGATTGCGTAAATCCAGCCGATCGCACGTGGGCGGACTGGAAAGAGCTGCTGACAGAAACATTTCCCGTGCGAAAGAGTAAAATGAGACTACGATTAGACGCACAAAATTATAAAAGAGGGTTGCATCAAGATATAACCGAATATTACTTCGAGAAGCTGTCACGATGTCTCAAAGCCGGAATGGATAACTCTGAAACAATCGAATGGTTAGTTAATGGACTTCACAACAGCAGGATCCGTGATTACTTGGGTCCTTTAAATAGATACGAGAAACCAGCAGAACTTTTACCTGATTTACTCTCTGCTAATGATCACCTGAATGAACCACGGCCAGCGATTTTTAATTCTTCCTTTCCCATAAGTAAGAAGGTGGAAGTAAAAAAAGAACTCAGTGCGAAAAGGAAAGTAACCTGTTTCAAATGCGGTGTGGCGGGGCACTTTGCTCGTGATTGTGGAAAAACAACTAAATTGCACCAGAATATCACAACGTCCGTGCCAGCGCAGGTTCTCCATGTCCAGGGCGGAAGTCATCAGAAATATATGAAAAAGGCGAGAATCAACGGACATGAGTTGGATTGTTATGTAGACTTGGGTAGTAGCTGCGTTACCTTGCGTGATGATGTAGCAAATAAACTGAACTTGACCTATTATCAAGACAACTGTTTGCCTAACTTAGTGGGTTATGGCCACGGTCTGGTAAAGCCGCTAGGGTTGCTGACAACAAACATGGAAATCGACGGCGTCGTTGCGAAGGTGAATATTCACGTCGTACCAGCAGCTTTTCAGACAATTCCCCTATTGGTTGGACATCCGTTTACAGAGCAGAGTCACGTGTCTATCGTCAGTAATGCAGCCGGGTTACATGTTGAGCAAAACCAGTTCGCAGATTTTGATTCTGTCAACAACACCACGGAAAGAACACAATTCCTGATAGCCGAAACAAACACAATACCGCAAAACTACATCGGGCATGTAACGGTCGAAACTGGAGCACCAAATGAAAGCTACTTTATAGAAGGCGGAATTCGAGAATCAGGGCAGCTGATTCCAAGGTGCATTGTACAATCGGATCAAGAAGGTTTAACATCTGTTCCAGTTCTGAATTTATCGGAAGGAAACTTCTATATCGAAAAAGGCCAAGTTTTAACGAGAGCAGAAAATTTTACCGAGGTAAAGACGTCAGAAAATACTTCACCTAAAAGTGTAAAAGAAGCAAAGGTGACGGGAGCGGATATCAAAACAGATTTACAAGGAAGTGACAAAGATAAGCTTTTAAGTATAATAGAAAATTTTAATGATTTAATTTGTGAAAATATATTGCAGGTCGGTTGCACAAAAGAAGTGGAAATGCAAATCGAACTCACGACTGAGACGCCAGTCTGTTACCAGCCGTACAGAATGTCCTATCCTGAAAGGAAGCAACTGCAAAAAATGATACAAGACTTGAAGGATGGTGATATCGTCGAGGATAGCTTCTCCCCTTATGCTAGCCCTGTTGTGTTGGTAAGAAAAAAAACTGGTGAGTTACGACTATGTGTTGATTACCGCGCGTTAAACAAAATTACGGTTAAAGAAAGATTCCCTCTCCCACGTATAGACGATCAGCTAGATGCATTGCACGGTAAATTTTACTTTACAAGCTTAGATTTATTTAGCGGCTATTACCAAGTACCAGTTAGTGTAGAATCACGGCCGAAAACTGCGTTTGTGACACCTGAGGGGCACTTTCAATTTAAACGGATGCCTTTCGGCTTGTGTAACGCCCCCGCAGTATTTCAGCGGTTAATCAGTCTAATTTTGAGAAAATTACCTTACGGACTAGCTATGGCATACTTGGACGATATTTTGATTCCTAGTGAAACCGCCGAAGAGGGCCTTGAAAAGTTAGCTATGGTTTTTCAGCTTATACGAGATTCGGGTTTAAAAATTCGCCTAGATAAATGTTGTTTCTTGTGTAAAAAAATCGATTACCTAGGATTTGAAGTTTCGGCTAATACTATTGCGCCAGGTAAAAGAAAAGTAATTGCTGTTCAAAAGTTTAATACCCCGAAGAATGTCAGTCAATTGAGGAGCTTTATCGGCTTAGCTAGCTATTATAGGCGGTTTGTCAAGAATTTTTCTGTTGTTATAAAACCTTTAACGGATCTTTTAAAAAAGGGAATCGCGTTTCGTTGGGACACGGAACATGAGAAATCATTTAACGAAATAAAGGGGTTGCTAAGCAAATTTCCAGTGCTTCGGATCTATAACCCATCAGCGAAGACCGAATTATGTACTGACGCAAGTTCTGTGGGCTTCGGAGCTGTCCTAGCCCAACAGCAATCAGACCAAAAGTTCCATCCGATAGCATACTACAGCCGAAAAACTTCGAAAGAAGAAGCTAAGTATTCCTCGATAGAATTAGAAGCTTTAGCTATAGTAACCGCATTAGACCGATTCCGAGTTTACCTTCTGGGCAATAAATTTACTATAAAGACCGATTGTAATAGCTTACGGCTTTTAGATAACAAACGTGACGTAAGTCCTCGGATTGCTAGGTGGATAATGAAGCTCAGTGAGTTCGATTATGAAATCGAGTACTATAAAGGTAGCCAGAATGTCGTCGCGGATTGTCTTAGCCGAAATCCCGTAGAGGAGTCGAAAGAGGAAGATATCGCAGGGTTGCCAGTGTTAGGGATAAACATAACTACTGATTGGGTAGCTGCTATGCAACGACAGAGTGCAGAAATACTAGCTGTTCGGGATAAGTTAGAAGAGGGTGATCAATTGGCTCACGATAGGTTTACCTTGATTAATGGTCGTGTATACAAGGTGACGAAAAATCGATGGAGGTTATATGTGCCGCCAGAGATGCAAAATCAATTAATCGCAGAGGCGCATAGAAGTCTATCCCATCTAGGAGTGGAAAAGACCTTGCACAAATTGAAAAAAACCTATTACTTCCCTAAGATGCGTGATAAAGTCGCTTCGTATATAAACCACTGTATAAACTGCCTTTATTATAAAAGTCCTACAGGCAAACAGATGGGATTTTTGCATCCCCTGGATAAGGGTAACTACCCTTTTCAGACCGTGCATGCCGACCATTTAGGACCCTTTGAGAAAACTAAAGCTAAAAAAAAATATGTTTTTGTGTTGATAGACGGTTTTAGCAAATATTGTTTTTTGCGATCTACACTTGGTGTAGATGCCAATGAAACCTTGCTGTGCTTTAACGATTTCATTTCTCATTACGGAAAACCTGTTCGACTAATAACAGATAGGGGCACGGCTTTTACTGCGAAGATTTTTGAAAATTTTTGCAAGGAATATAATATACAGCATGTTAAGATTGCGACGGCTACCCCGCGAGCTAACGGTCAGGCAGAGCGCCTAAATAGAACAATTGTTGTGTCGCTGAGCGCGATATCGAAAGGATTAGATTGCTTAAATTGGGATAGGAAGCTAGGCGAAGTTCAATGGGCTATTAATAATTCCGTGCATAGCGTGACTAGGCAGACACCCTCTAGTCTAGTATTTAGATTCGAGTGTGTAGGCTTAGGTGACAATCCACTTACCGCTGAGATCCTTTCTCTTAATGAGGAAAAAAGGAATCTGACTGAGTATCGTGACGTGGGAGAGAAATTAGAAGAGAATCAAGCAAAAGTTAAATTTAACTACGATCAAAAGAGACGTAAATCACGTCAACTACAACCGGGCCAGCACGTCTTGATAAGGGCAGAGGCATCCTCTGGCGCGATATCCCACAAGTTACGTCCTAGATTCAAGGGTCCCTATCAAATAAAGAAAATACTTCCTAATGATCGCTATGTAGTGGGAGATATAGAAGGTGAGACGCGGACCAGTCGTGAGTTCGAAGGCGTTTTCCCAATCGACAGTTTAAAGTTAGTTAGTTATACCGAAGATTAAATACAAGTATTAATACTAAATATTTATACATATTACGTGGAATATTAAGATTGCCTATTTTTGATAAAAAAAAAAAGATGTATGAATTATAAATAATGTAATATTTAACAATTAGGGTTAATTGAATTTTTGTAAGATGACGAGGACGTCACCCTGATACCGTGGCCGAGTTGTTGTGAACATGTAAACGCTGCCTTGGCCATCTCCTTGGCGATCGCGATGCCACCCTGGTGGCGGATGGATCATTCAGCGTAGGAGATGGAGCCATCTTTGGAGGCCATTCATTTTTTTTGCGTTCTGTTCTTCTCTCTTCTTGGCGTGTCAACAGCGGAGGACGGATGAGTCTTCGTCATCATTAAAAACCCATTGAAATAATAAAACGTTCTTTTGCTTTAAATTAATTCGGTTTTGTGATTTAACAAAAACTATCAAAACTAGACAATTTTATATAGTTATTGTATCATATATGTACCTTTAAAGAAAAACTATTCAAACCAAACCAATTTTATATTGAGTCAAATACTTTTAAAAAAAGAACTATTTAAAACAAATCCATTTTATATTATTATTGTGTCAAACATTATTTTTAAAAAAAAAACTATTTGCAATGTCCAGAAACGAAAACTTAATTAGACCCCCGATATTAGAAACCCTTCCCCCCGAAACTTCCAATACTCCCCCGGTCACAACCACCATGCAAACCCAGATCCGTCAGTTCGTAACAGAGGTTCTTACACAAGAATGCCCGCGCATCTTAAATTTCTTACTAAATCCGGCATCCGAAAACAACTTGGATACAGACCAAGGCATAAATGAAGACCAAAAAGACAAGTTATCCGAAATGGATGAAATCCCTGACGTAGTGAGGAGCCTGAGAGAGTTCTCGGGTCAAGCGGGAGAATTCAGCTCTTGGAAAAAGAGCGTGGACCGCATCCTCAAATTATACGAAACTACAAAGGGCACGCCAAAATATTTTGGGATTTTAAATGTAATCCGGAACAAAATAATTGGTCAAGCAGATATCGTTCTGGAGCCTTACAACACTCCACTAAACTGGGAACGCATATCTCGCTGCTTAACTCTTCATTATGCAGACAAAAGAGACATCAGTACTCTTGAGTACCAGATGACTGGACTTGTTCAGGGCCACCACACAGTCCAAGAATTCTACCAATTAGTATACCACCATTTGTCCCTAATACTAAACAAAATTGGATCCATGCAATTGACACCCGATGCCCTGATCGCAATGGTGAATACGTATCGAGAAAAAGCTCTTGATACATTTATAAGAGGCCTCAAAGGAGACCTTCCCAAACTTCTAGGTCTGAGAGAACCAAAAGATCTTCCACAGGCACTATATCTGTGTCTGAAATTAGAAAATTTGAACTATGGAACACTCTATGCTAATCAAACTCATGTCACCACGCGGAAATTTGACAGCCCTTTAACTCCACCTGTTCCACCCAAGCGACCCTTGCAAACATATCAACCCATTCAACAAGTTCCGTTTTATCTAGAACTGATGCGTGCTCCTCCGAGACCACCTAAACCCTCTCCACATCCTCATTTCCCGCTCGTAAATCGTAACCAATCGTATAATCAAGGTTACAATCAACCATTCAACCAACAACCTAACAATCAATACCATGCAAGTCGATACCAGAACACTACCCCACAAAACCATTTTCCTCATACAAACACACAAAACAGATTTTCAAGCGGACCTCGACAACCAGTCGAACCCATGGATATATCCATTCAATCCCGAGACGTTAATTATTTAAACCGACCTCAACAAAGGTCTTGGCCTCCCCCACCAAAGAGACCAAGCCCAATGTCCCAACAACATCCACCTCCTAATAAGAAGCAGAGAACCTTCTATACTAACACTAACCATTACGCACCACCCATAGAAGTAAGAGAATATGAACAAGCCCTCGAAGGCGAGGACAACGTAGGCAATCAAACCTTGACTGACTATATAAACGCGGATAAACAAGACCTAGAAACTTTTTCCGAATACCAATAACCTGAAATAATGGATCAGACAGAGGACCAAATCCCTTACGCTATGCAAGAAACCCATTTTTTAGGATGAACTGCTCTTCGCTCCCATATTTTGAATATCGGACGAAGAGCGGTAACATTTTGAAATTTCTAATCGACACTGGGTCGAATAAGAATTACATCCGACCCAATTGTGTTAGAATCATTACCCCTAACAAGACTCCCTTTTACGCCAACTCTGTGGGCGGCAATATAAAAATAACTCATCATGCAATTTTACATCTTTTCGGTCCTAATAACATCGGTCTTAAGTTCTTTTTACTTCCATCACTTAAATCATTTCACGGAATCATCGGAAATGATAGCCTTAAGGAACTAAACACCGTAATATATACAGCGGAAAGTTACCTTGTCCTAAACAATAAAATAAAGATCCCAATTAAACAACATATATCTCAATGGGTTAACAACATAGACATTAGAACATCCCACCTAAATGAAACTCAGAGGAAAAAACTTGAAAATGTTTTAGGTCATCATGTCAACCTTTTTTCCGAGCCCAACGAAAAGCTCACATACACCTCACGGGTTAAAGGCGAAATACGTACAACTGACGACACGCCTGTATACGCAAAATCATACCCCTACCCAATAGCCTTAAAACCAATAGTCGATCAAGAAATTAAGAAACTATTGGCAGATGGAATTATCAGACCTTCACGGTCTCCATACAATGCTCCAGTATGGGTCGTCCCAAAAAAACTGGACGCGTCGGGTGAAAGGAAATATAGATAAGTGATCGACTACAGGAAACTCAATTCGGTCACCATACCCGATAGGTACCCCATACCCAAGATAAATGAGGTATTGGCAAACTTGGGCAGAAACACATTGTTCACGGTCCTAGATTTAAGGAGTGGGTTCCATCAAATACCCCTTAAATCGGCAGACATAGAAAAAACAGCGTTATCCGTGAACCATGGGAAGTACGAGTTTACTCGACTTCCTTTCGGGCTGAAAAATGCCCCAGCTATTTTTCAACGCACATTAGATGACATCCTACACGAACACATCGGCGTTAGGTGTTACATATAAGTACATAGATGACATCATAGTCTTCGTCCGTAACGAAGATGAACATCTAAGAAATCTAGCAACAGTGTTTGATACCCTTGAGAAGGCTAACATGAAAATACAAATTGACAAATGTGAATTTCTCCAACCATCAGTAGAGTTTCTTGGCTTCATCGTGTGCAAAGAAGGGATCAAGGCAAATCCGAAAAAGGTACAAGCGATCGTTGACCTTCCACGCCCAACAAACCTTAAAGAATTGAGATCATTTCTGGGAATGTCCGGGTACTATAGACGCTTCATAGCTGGATACGCTAAACTCGCAAGTCCACTAACCTCTCTCTTAAGAGGGGAAGACGGCCACGGACGAGTCTCAAAAAATTGTTCAACGAAAGTAAAAATCAAGCTCAACGAGAAAGCAATGTTAGCATTCGATAAGATCAAAAGTTCATTAATATCCCAAGAAGTAGTCCGTGCATACCCCGATCCTAACAAGGACTTTGACCTCACAACTGATGCCTCCAACTATGCGATTGGAGCAGTACTGGCACAAGACGGTCGTCCAATTACCTTCCTTTCGCGAACATTAAGCAAGACCGAGGAAGCATACGCTACAAATGAGAAGGAATTATTGGCCATCATTTGGGCATTGAACTCTCTAAGAAACTTCCTGTATGGATCCAAGAAAATCAATATTTTTACCGACCATCAACCTCTAATGTATGCTCTCAGTAATAAATACTGAATACAATCATGAAATCATATATAAACCAGGAAGAATGAATATCGTTGCAGATGCATTATCCAGACCTCCACAAAGTTCCATTGTAAATTCAATGACCGCCACCCAGCATTGCGCCGACAGCTCCTCCCAAAACCTTATATTCACGGTAGACACTCCAATAAATACATTTAAAAACCAATTAATTCTTCATGTCGGTCAACAAAGCAAATACGAACTTAAGAAACCTTTTCCCAAATATTGGAGACACACGATAACAGAACCCGTATACACCATAGAAAACTTAATAGGTATATTCAAATGATTCCTTAATCTTAACGTTATAAACGGCATAAAGACTGAAGAGAGAATAATGGGATTAATCCAGGATATTTATTCCCGATATTTCACCAAGTATAAAATCAGATTCACTCAGACCATAGTTGAGGATGTTCCTCAAGAATCCGAGCAAGAGAAAATCATTTTGGAATATCATAACAGAGCCCATAGAAACGCGCAAGAAAACAAATTGCAAATAATCCATAAAATACTATTTCCCGAGACTAAATGCAAAAGTAAAGCAAATCACCAAGCAATGCAGGGTATGTAAAATAAATAAATACGACAGACACCCAAATGACCCCATGCTTAAACCTACCCCTATCCCTCAATATCCTGGCCAGATCCTTCATATCGACATATACCAAACTGGAAGACATCTAGTGCTCACAGCATTAGATAAATTTTCTAAACTCGCCCAAGCTAGAATACTTACTTCCCAAGCTATAGAAGACATTAGAAAACCTTTAAGAGAATTGTTGTTTTTCTTTGGAGTGCCAAAACTTGTCGTCATAGATAACGAGAAGTCCTTAAATTCGGCCTGTATTATGTTCATGATCAAAGATCAATTGAACATCGAAGTGTTCATTACTCCATCCTATAAGAGTGAAGTCAACGGCCAAGTCGAGAGATTTCACTCGACCCTATCAGAGATCATGAGATGTCTGAAGGCAGATGGCATACGTCGTTCATTCGAAGAACTTTTGGAACGAGCAGTTTTCGAGTATAACTCAACCATTCACTCGGTAACTGGTAAATCTCACCCCTGATGGTTTCGAAAAGTCCAGACTAGACAACATTGAACAGCTGAAAAGGAAACAACAAGAAGATCTCGCATATCATAACAAAAGAAAGAAAGAAACAAAGAATTATGAAACTGGACAAATAATCTTTGTCAAAAATAACAAACGTCTTGGGTCTGAACTAACCCCAAGATACAAGTAAGAAGTCGTGACAGTCCTAACCGATTCAAATAGAATCATACATAAAAGTAACATACGAAACTAAAATAACCTCCTATCCTTCCACAGATCCTTGTTTACCACCCTTACCGCTAACGTACAGATCCTTGACTACTCCAATTCCCGAGTTATAGCACTACATTCAGGAACAGCGAGAATCCAAGATGGCAACCTTAAATTAATCCACACCGTTAATATGGACCAGTACCAAACTTTCCTTTTAGAATCCTCGTCCCTAATGGTTAAACATCTTCCTAAAACCAACTACTTTTTCCCTATAATAGAACATGAATTACTGCAGATCCAAAACCTAATAGATAACATTAAAGCTCATAGATCTAAAAGATCTCTTAACATTATCGGATCAGCATGGAAGTGGGTAGCAGGAAACCCCGACCATGACGATCTTGTCTTAATAGAAAACAAATTAAATGACTTAATTAAGAACGAAAATGAACAGATACAAATTAATGAAGCCTTTAAAGAAAGAATGAATAAATTAACAAAACTCACAAATGAAAATGTCAATATGGTCACAAAAGATAGAACCTTTCAAACCGAATTAGCCCTAAGTATACAATTTAAAGCTAAGTTAATAAAAGAAGATCTAACAAACGTAATACATGCCATGCAACTAGCACAAGCAAATGTTATTAACACAAATATATTATCAAAAAAGAAATTGAACAAATTATAGACAGAACTAATATTAATAATATTCCTTATGAGAATCTAGAACAAGCATTATCAATGGCCAATGTAAAAATTGCCCTTAATTCAACCCAACTATTTTACATCCTAGATATTCCCAAAACGAGCAAAATTGTATATGAAAAACTCCTTATAAAACCCATTAAAACAGATAAAAACATAATACCTAAGATACCATTCAATTATATTTTAAAACACAGTAATGAAATACTAGCAATAATAAAATATTGTAAGGCAATAAACGATTTAACAGTTTGTAATAAAAATAACGTAGTAGATGTAAGTCAAGATAAATGTATTTCAAATTTACTTAGTAGTAGAAATGCAACATGTGGTCAAGCGAATGGTCAGCACATCCCTCAAACAGAAGAACTTAGCCCTGGCACCCTGCTTCTCAACAATTTCCGCGGCGAAATAGAAATAAACGGGACAACACAAACACTGAAGGGAACCTTTATCATCAAGTTCGAAAATACCACCATCACCATCAATAAACAAAAGTTCACATCAGAGACACTTTCCAACACCCACATACTCCCACCATTTCTTAAGCAACCTCCGAACATACAGATGTAGAAGAAATCCTATCATTAGAATGGATGAAAGAGCTACACATCAACAATACGAAAAGAATTGACATCATCAACACGGAAAAAACAATCCACCAATGGGTCAGCTACTCCATCATGGTAGTTATAATACTGGTAGCAATATTTACCAGAGTTACGTGTCACCAAAGGAGAGAAGTAATAACTCTGACACAGCAAACACCCACAAACCACCTACCATCGGAAGTAAGACCCCAAGAATGGAAGAACAGCATCTTTAACATCCCCTACTTCTAACATCGCGTGGACGCTCAGACTAAGAGGGGAAGAGTTAACAAACATTTTCCCACACTTCACATTTTCCCACACTCCATTCTCCAACACCTTCCCACATTTCATTTTCCCATTCTCCCATTTCAACATTCTACACGTGCCGAACCATATCCGCCCGATGAACTACATCGAACCCAATCGAACGCAGCAGAATCGAACGGAAATGCAGGTGACACCAAAAACCATCGCCAAGACGCAGTTGTCAGCAAATTTACCAACCTGGCCGCGAAATCGCTGATCCCACATTTAGAATAAGATAGTATAAATAAGAAGCTAGAATTAATTCCAATTCTAGTTGTAAAAGTGCCGTTAAAGAATAAAGTTGTTTTTCTTAAACATAACTTGTATTGATTAAAATAACTTGTAGGCGTTTCAGCCCATGAAGGACCTAAGCCGAGCTTCTCTCAATCACCCATGTTGTGTGTGATTTAATGTTCCCATATAAAATAAAGTTCAATAAATCAGTGTCTGATAGTCCGTTGAAGGTGCCGTGAAATAACGCCGAGCGAAGTAAGCCGAATTCCAAAATTCACTTTATGAAAGCGAAATAGCGCCGAATTTCCATGTTCGGTGTTATTTCACCTTGTCAAAGTGTAATAAAGCCGAGTCGGCCTTATTTCGCTTTTAATTTATAAAGACATTGAGATAAAAATTCCTGTTTTCAGACTAGCGCCCCTGAAAACGTACCGTTGAATGGATTCACACATACATATTTCAAACACATTCAACATTATATTTTCATTTTATTTTAATTAATAAAGTTTTAGTTGTTTAATTAATTTCGAGTTACCTATACGGTAACCTATGTTAATAACTTAAAACAGAAGAACGTTTAAGAAATACGTGCCTAGAATGTATAAGAGTTTAACGATGTACTTTGGTGGTACTTTAAACAATTTGCCTGCAAATTGGACAAAGAATTGGGTTACTCAACTTAAAATACTTATCTGACAATCCTGTATAACAGTTCAAACACAGCTTGAAGTTGTAGAAGGATACTTCGCGCATTTTCACAACATATAATGCACACTAGAGATGAATTATCAACATTAAAATAATACGGTTCTGCTTCATCTAGATTTGCATCCTCTTCATTTCATCGCTGCTTACACTTTCAACTAAAAAATCTTAAGAAAGTAAATTGTTGCTTTCATTTGTCATTTGATTTAGCAAGTCGTGGATTGATATATGCTTTTTGTCCAGTTTAATTAAACCCTTTTCAATTTGCTCTCCCGTGTCTTTGTATTTTTTTCTTTGGCGGTTCAAAGTTTTGGAAGGTGCCATCCCTTGCATTATAAATTCTTTGGATTTTATAACATCAACCTTCAACCTTTACCAACCTCTGGCTTAGTCTTCTATTGTATTCCTCAACAGTGCTTGTTGTTCTCATAGAAACCCTGAATATGGACACAACTAGAGGACTTTCCTAAGCACACAAATATATGTAAGAAAATAATAGTTATGTTTCCGCAAAAGTATAGCAAAAGTTGAATTTTGGAATTCGGCGTTATTTCGCTCGGCGTTATTTCACGGCACCTCCGTTGAATGGACAGTGTTAATAGAATGAGTAGGAACGTATTGTCATATTCTGCGCTTCACATCTCGTTAGATGGCTTAATTATCGACCGATCACTTGTTACTGAATCCCGGGAACCATACGCCCCCGAGGGCGAGCGTTCGCGCTTATATGGCCCTCGGTCCACTTTCTCGAATGTACGACGCCAGATGTTCCCCTTCGGAAGTTTCTAGAATGCTCTGGTATTCAGCAGTATGCCGCTGAAAGTTACCAACATTACCATTTCAGCGTCACCAGAGCATTCGAACTTCGACAGCGAAATTTGAACAGAACCGTCGGTACGTGTCCGCAACACTGCCCTCCTCCTAAACTTGTTCGTCCTCGAACAAACGCTTTGATCCTTCTCCGTAGTATGGCACTAGCCTCTCAGAGAGGACAATTTTACACAACGCTAGTCTGTTCCCCTTCTGCTGTATTGAATATACCACGTCGTTAAGCTTTTTGATAACCTCATATGGCCCGTCCCAGGCTGATTGTAATTTGGGGCACAAGCCTCTTTTTCGTTGTGGGTTGTACAGCAATACCAATTGTCCCGGCTCGAATCCAGAAGTGTTCGCCCTTAAGTCATATCTCGCCTTCATTTTGTCACTGACCAAGTTTAGTCGCTCTTGGGTGAACTGATGAATAGAGTTCAGCTGCTCCCTCCTTTCGGTTACGAACTCCATCCTGCCGCAGTTAAAAAAATGGCTTCAGCTGGGGTTATCACCTGTTGAATTGCGCTGCGCCGATCGATACGCCATTAAGAAAAGAGGAAGATGTTCATCCCAATCCTTCTGATCTCCGACGATGAATTTTCTCAAGTATTCCTCCATTCTAAGGGCATCGTGTCGCAGTGGTTAGTATGTTGGACTCTGGCGCACGATGAGCGAGTTCGGATCCCGATAACACAAACGCCATCGAATATCTATTTCGCGGCGTCCTCCTCGGCGGGGTACTGGCAAAAACCCCCCGTAATGTACTTGC
Source organism: Eumerus sabulonum (assembly GCA_951905685.1). Lineage (NCBI taxonomy): Eukaryota > Metazoa > Arthropoda > Insecta > Diptera > Syrphidae > Eumerus > Eumerus sabulonum. The sequence goes on along the minus strand of OX645060.1, from coordinate 158,976,369 downwards.
CAAGATAAAGCTTCTCGACTCAAGCCGTTCGAAATTGGCATTAAACTGTAGGTCCCTTTCACCTGTGTCAAAAAAAAAAAAAAAATAAATCACACACAATATGGGTGATTGAGAGAAGCTCGGCTCTGGCCCTTCATGGGCTGTCGCGCCCCCAAAGTAAGTAAGCATTCCTCCATCCTCCGGTTGAATCTTTCGTCCATGCCATCAGATTGAGGGTATAATGGTGTTGTCCATGCCTTTGTGATACCTAGCATGACGCAGAGTTCTTTGAACACCAACGACTCGAAGTTCCTTCCTTGGCCTGAGTGCAGTTCCAGTGGTACTCCGTAACGCGCAACCCAGTTTTTCACGAATGCATCCGAAGTGGTTTTGGCTTCTTGGTTCGGTATGCAAAACACTTCAGATCATTTGCCGAAGTAGTCGATGACCACCAGCGCGTATTTCTTTCGGCGTTGCTCGTTGGAAATGGGCCTTCAATGTCCATGGCAATACGTTCGAACGGTGCTCCAACATTGTACTGCTGCATATTTTCTCGAGTTTTCCTAAAGGGTCTCTTTGCCGTCGCGTACTGTTCACACCTGAGAATGTAATTTGTGACTGGTTCGTGGCATCCTACCCAGTAGAAACGTTTTTTAATCTTTTCTATAGTCTTGTTAACACCAAGATGACCCCCGCTTGGTCCCTCGTGGTATTCAGGATATGCAAGAATCTGCGCACTATAGAGCAATTTTTTCAGGTGAATGAACGCTTCCTCCTGCCACTTTTCCCACTTGAATGGCCGATTCTTTTTGGTGAGCTCGTGCAGACTGCTGGCGACGTTTGCAAATCCTGGGACGAATCGCCTGTAATATCTGCAAAGTTCTGGGAATGACCTTAATTCATGAAGATTCTTCGGCCTGGCCATTCCTTAACCGCCGAGATTTTGTCTTCATCTGCGTGAACTCCTTCTGCAGTCACCATATGTCCCAAGTACTTCACTTCATTTTAGAAGACCGAACATTTCTTTGGGCTCAATTTCAGTCCGGTTGCCTTAATTCGTTCCAGTACCTCTTCAAGCTTCCTAAGGTGATTGTCGAAATCCTTGCCCATGACAATTACGTTATCCAGGTGGACAAGACAAGTCCTCCAGTGAACTCTTCTTAGTAGCCGGTTCATGAGCTTTTCAAAGGTGGCTGGCGCATTACAAAGACCAAAAGCTATCACAGAGAATTGCCACAACTCTCCCCTGGCGGTGAACGCGGTCTTTTTCTTATCTTGCTGATCAAGCTCTATTTGCCACTTTGCAAGTCCAGGGTCGAGAACCACTTTGCACCAGATAATGTGTCCAAAGTTTCATCGATAAAGGATAGCTGACTTCCTTTTGTGACGTCGTTCAACTTCCTGTAGTTCACGCAGAATCGGGAAATTCTATCATTCTACTGTACTAATACTGCTGGCGCACTCCAGGGCTTGCAGATTGTTCGACCACGCCCTCCTTTTCCATTTCGTCAATTAGCTTGATCACCTCGCCTTCTTTCGCCAAAGGTATCCTCCTCGGTGGTTACCGGATTGGTGTAGAGTCTCCTGTGTCCATACTGTGTTTTACAATTGATGTTCTTCCACAGTTCTTACCATTTGCAAAAATTGTCCAATACTTACGAAGCAGGGAGAGTGCTTTACTTTTCTGCTTCTCCAATAGATGACGTTTGGCTTGTCCCCGCATCCTTTTCTATCTTTGCCCAAACCACAGCTTCTGCATTCGGGGGAACTGTTTGGCACGCTTGCACGACTATTCGCCTGACCTTGTTGCCATTGTCAATGGGAGCTCCAAGTTATCGTACTTCATCACCTTTTGGTTGAGGTCCAATGTGAAGCCATTCCTAGTCATGAAGTCAACGCCGATTATGATATCTTTAGTAATTTCCGCAACGATGAAATCATGCTGGAACTCGATGGTACCCATCGTAGTTCTTTTCTGGACCTTATACTTAACTTCCGCCTTCTCACCAGTTACTGTACTAAGCCTTACCTCGGTAAATGGTTCGATGCCAAAAACCAATCCGCTTCGAATGACTGAATGATTGCGCCCGTTTCCAAAGTAAGTAGATACCGTCGCCCGTCCATCATTCCCTCGATGACTAGACTGGTTACACCCCTACAGATTCGGGATACGAGGATGCTGGGGCACTCCAATGTGGGAGCCAGCGCATGCTCCTCTGCACTGACTTGTTCTAGTTTAACGGAGTGTTATGTGCACCTTTTATACCTCCATGTTCGCGTTCTCTTGCTTGGTCTCCTTTTGGCGAACTAGACCTCGAACGCTTTCTTCGCAGGCAGCTGTTTCTCGCAATGGGCCTCTGCTGGTCGCAGATGTAGCATCTACTCGGGAATGAGCCACTCCTACTCGCCGTTGTTATTCTGGACCTGTCCTGGCCTTCAGATATGCGCCGTAATTTGATGGAGGGTCGGCATATCAAGAGCGATGTTTCACATGCGAGAGCACTCACAACTGCCTACTTAAAAGATGTCTTCGACAGGAGAATCGGGGTCTCTTAACCCTTGGATGAAAGAATCCGTTTTCAGGTTCTCCACCATATCAATCGGAACATCCGCATAGGATAGATGAGATAGCCTCTCGATGTCGGCAACATACTGCTGGATGGTCTCGTTTCCACGCTGCTTGCGCCCTTTAAGCTCAAGCTTGTGCATTTCCTATAATGTGCACACTGCCATATCTTCGATGAAGTCATCCCAGATGGTTGTGTAGTTCCAGTATTGTTACGGACGCGAACCGATATTTGAGGTCAACTTTTGCTGATTAAGATTATTTATTCGTTGAATCTTCGGATGGGTTCGCCTATCAGATTCATAATGTCGCTTACATGGCCTAGTCTGCTCGTATTGGTTATCAATAGGTCTTTGGAAATTAATGAGGTTTTCCGAATTTTTCCAAAAATTTACAGGTGGTTGAAAATTATTCGGACTTTGCATATTTTTTCGGCAATTATTTGGATTTCTGACATGGGAAAGAGTTGGGTCCACCTCCATGGGAATTGTCTTATGTCGAATTTGGTCGGGAAAAACTTGTCTGTAATGGGGCAAATAATGTGGATTATATTCATTGACGTTAAGGAACTGTCTAGCAAAAAGTTTTGCAAAAGCAAGCCTTGTTTGGTTTGCCTCTATTTCCTGTGTAAGGGATAAAAGGATAAAGGGATACAGATAAAAGTCTTTAAGGCATCTTGTCTATACTTCTGACTTATAGAATCAGTCAAAGGTTTATTGCCCCCATGTTGCATCACCATAAAATTCATGAATTGTTATTTCACCTTGGCGTAAGGTGGAAATTTCCTGTTCTATCAGATAAGCAGGTCCTTGTGGTCTAATCTTGCAATTACAACTTTAAAGCTAAGTACATACTGTATTGAAGGATGCTAGAATTTGATCTACAGAGCCAACGGATTTATTTCTTACTAGCTGGAACCGTGCTCGCCTTGCTTCGCCCTTAAAATACTTCCTCATTCATAACATACATACATAAATATGTATGTATGTATGTATGTAATATCATAAGTTAACAAACATTTTCCCACACTTCACATTTTCCCACACTCCATGCTCCAACACCTTCCCACATTTCATTTTCCCATTCTCCCATTTCCACATTCTACACGTGCCGAACCATATCCGCCCGATGAACTACATTGAACCCAATCGAACGCAGCAAAATCAAACGGAAATGCAAGTGACACCAAAAACCATCGCCCAGACGCAGTTGTCATCAAAACGCAGTTGTCATCAAATTTACCAACCTGGCCGCGAATTTGCTGATACCACATTTAGAATAAGACAGTATAAATAGGAAGCTAGAATTAAGTCCAATTCGAGTTGTAAAAGTGCCGTTAAACAATAAAGTTTATTTTTTTAATCATAACTTGTATTGATAAAAATAACTGGCGCCCGAGCAGCAGGGACCTATAAGCAATCAGTTAAGTGCGGTGGTATAAAACGTATAGTGTAAACATTAAGATAAGTAAATAGTAACGAAGTGACTATAGTGTAAACGTGAGAATAAGTAAATAGTAACGAAGTGACTATAGTGTAAACGTGAGAATAAGTAAATAGTAACGAAGTGACTATAGTGTAAACGCGAAAATAAGTAAATAGTAACACGGTGACTAACATCCAAAAGAAAGCGAAGAATAAGTGACCCAATAGTATAAACGCGAAAATAAGTGAATAGTAACAAAGTGACTGAAACCCAAAAGAAAGCGAAGAATAAGTGATCCGCTAAGAACTGTTGGTCCCCAAAAAAATATAACGAGCACATCGAGGGAAGAAAAGAGGTCCCCTAGTAGCAGAAGCAAAAAGGAGTCAACATCATGATTGACAGCCGCTTCCTCTTCGAACAACTCCAGTTAATGTAAGGAATAGATTTAAGAATACGTAAAATTATATTAAAACTAAACAATTTTATTCAAAACAAACCAATTTCATATTGAGTCAAATATTTAAAAAAAAAAGAACTATTTAAAACAATCCATTTTATATTATTATTGTGTCAAACATTGTTTTCAATAAAAAAATTATTTGCAATGTCCAGAAACGAAAACCTAATTAGACCCCCGATATAAGAAACCTTTCCCCCCGAAACTTCCAATACTCCCTCCGTCACAACCACCATGCAAACCCAGATCCGTCAGTTCGTAACAGAGGTTCTTACACAAGAATGCCCGCGCATCTTAAATTTCTTACTAAATCCGGCATCCGAAAACAACTTGGATACAGACCAAGGCATAAATGAAGACCAAAAAGACAAGTTATCCGAAATGGATAAAATCCCTGACGTAGTGAGGAGCCTGAGAGAGTTCTCGGGTCAAGCGGGAGAATTCAGCTCTTGGAAAAAGAGCGTGGACCGCATCCTCAAATTATACGAAACTACAAAGGGCACGCCAAAATATTTTGGGATTTTAAATGTAATCCGTAACAAAATAATTGGTCAAGCAGATATCGTTCTGGAGTCTTACAACACTCCACTAAACTGGGAACGCATATCTCGCTGCTTAACTCTTCATTATGCGGACAAAAGAGACATCAGTACTCTTGAGTACCAGATGACTGGACTTGTTCAGGGCCACCACACAGTCCAAGAATTCTACCAATTAGTATACCACCATTTGTCCCTAATACTAAACAAAATTGGATCCATGCAATTGACACCCGATGCCCTGAATGCAATGGTGAACACATATCGAGAAAAAGCTCTTGATACATTTATAAGAGGCCTCAAAGGAGACCTTCCCAAACTTCTAGGCCTGAGAGAACCAAAAGATCTTCCACAGGCACTATATCTGTGTCTGAAATTAGAAAATTTGAGCTATAGAACACTCTATGCTAATCAAACTCATGTCACCACCCGAAAATTTGACAACCCTTTAACTCATTTAACTCCACCTGTTCCACCCAAGCGACCCTTACAAACCTATCAACCCATTCAACAAATACCGTTTTATCCAGGACTGATGCGTGCTCCTCCGAGACCACCTAAACCCTCTCCACATCCTCATTTCCCGTTCGTAAATCGTAACCAGTCGTATCACCAAGGTTATAATCAGCCATTCAACCAACAACCTAACAATCAATATCATGCAAGTCGATATCAGAACACTACCCCACAAAACCATTTTCCTCATACTAACACACATAACAGATTTTCAAGCGGACCTCGACAACCAGTCGAACCCATGGATATATCCATTCAATCCCGAGACGTTAATTATTTAAACCGACCTCAACAAAGGTCTTGGCCTCCTCCACCAAAGAGACCAAGCCCAATGTCCCAACAACATCCACCTCCTAATAAGATGCAGAGAACCTTCTATACTAACACTAACCATTACGCACCCCCCATAGAAGTAAGAGAATATGAACAAGCCCTCGAAGGCGAGGACAACGTATGCAATCAAACCTTGACTGACTATATAAACGCGGATAAACAAGACCTAGAAACTTTTTCCGAATACCAAGAACCTGAAATAATGGATCAGACAGAGGATCAAATCCCTTACGCTATGCAAGAAACCCATTTTTTAGGATGAACTGCTCTTCGCTCCCATACTTTGAATATCGGACGAAGAGCGGTAACATTTTGAAATTTCTAATCGACACTGGGTCAAATAAGAATTACATCCGACCCAATTGTGTTAAAAACCTTACCCCTAACAAAACTCCCTTTTACGCCAACTCTGTGGGCGGCAATATAAAAATAACTCATCATGCAAATTTACACCTTTTCGGTCCTAATAATGTCGGTCTTAAATTCTTTTTACTTCCGTCACTCAAATCATTTCACGGAATCATCGGAAATGATAGCCTTAAGGAACTAAACACCGTAATATATACAGCAGGAAGTTACCTTGTCCTAAACAATAAAATAAAGATCCCAATTAAACAACATATATCTCAATCGGTTAACAACATAGATATTAGAACATCCCACCTAAATGAAACTCAGAGGAAAAAAACTTGAAAATGTTTTAAGTCATCATGTCAACCTATTTTCCGAGCCCAACGAAAAGCTCACATACACCTCACGGGTTAAAGGCGAAATACGTACAACTGACGACACGCCTGTATACGCAAAATCATACCCCTACCCAATAGCCTTAAAACCAATAGTCGATCAAGAAATTAAGAAACTATTGGCAGATGGAATTATCAGACCTTCACGGTCTCCATACAATGCTCCAGTATGGGTCGTCCCAAAAAAACTGGACGCGTCGGGTGAAAGGAAATATAGATAAGTGATCGACTACAGGAAACTCAATTCGGTCACCATACCCGATAGGTACCCCATACCCAAGATAAATGAGGTATTGGCAAACTTGGGCAGAAACACATTGTTCACGGTCCTAGATTTAAGGAGTGGGTTCCATCAAATACCCCTTAAATCGGCAGACATAGAAAAAACAGCGTTATCCGTGAACCATGGGAAGTACGAGTTTACTCGACTTCCTTTCGGGCTGAAAAATGCCCCAGCTATTTTTCAACGCACATTAGATGACATCCTACACGAACACATCGGCGTTAGGTGTTACATATAAGTACATAGATGACATCATAGTCTTCGTCCGTAACGAAGATGAACATCTAAGAAATCTAGCAACAGTGTTTGATACCCTTGAGAAGGCTAACATGAAAATACAAATTGACAAATGTGAATTTCTCCAACCATCAGTAGAGTTTCTTGGCTTCATCGTGTGCAAAGAAGGGATCAAGGCAAATCCGAAAAAGGTACAAGCGATCGTTGACTTTCCACCCCCAACAAACCTTAAAGAATTGAGATCATTTCTGGGAATGTCCGGGTACTATAGACGCTTCATAGCTGGATACGCTAAACTCGCAAGTCCACTAACCTCTCTCTTAAGAGGGGAAGACGGCCACGGACGAGTCTCCAAAAATTGTTCAACGAAAGTAAAAATCAAGCTCAACGAGAAAGCAATGTTAGCATTCGATAAGATCAAAAGTTCATTAATATCCCAAGAAGTAGTCCGTGCATACCCCGATCCTAACAAGGACTTTGACCTCACAACTGATGCCTCCAACTATGCGATTGGAGCAGTACTGGCACAAGACGGTCGTCCAATTACCTTCCTTTCGCGAACATTAAGCAAGACCGAGGAAGCATACGCTACAAATGAGAAGGAATTATTGGCCATCATTTGGGCATTAAACTCTCTAAGAAACTTCCTGTACGGATCCAAGAAAATCAATATTTTTACCGACCATCAACCTCTAATGTATGCTCTCAGTAATAAGAATAGTAATGTAAAAATGAAGAGATGGAAGGCCATATTAGAAGAATACAATCATGAAATCATATATAAACCAGGGAGAATGAATATCGTTGCAGATGCATTATCCAGACCTCCACAAAGTTCCATTGTAAATTCAATGACCGCCACCCAGCATAGCGCCGACAGCTCCTCCCAAAACCTTATATTCACGGTAGACACTCCAATAAATACATTTAAAAACCAATTAATTCTTCTTGTCGGTCAAAGCAAATACGAACTTAAGAAACCTTTTCCCAAGTATTGGAGACACACGGTAACAGAACCCGTATACACCACAGAAAACTTAATAGGTATATTCAAAAGATTCCTTAATCCTAACGTTATAAACGGCATAAAGACCGAAGAGAGAATAATGGGAATAATCCAAGATATTTATTCCCGATATTTCACCAAGTATAAAATCAGATTCACTCGGACCATAGTTGAGGATGTTCCTCAGGAATCCGAGCAAGAGAAAATCATTTTGGAATATCATAACAGAGCCCATAGAAACGCGCAAGAAAACAAATTGCAAATAATCCAAAAATACTATTTCCCCAGACTAAACGCGAAAGTAAAGCAAATCACCAAACAATGCAGGGTATGTAAAATAAATAAATACGACAGACACCCAAATGACCCCATGCTTAAACCTACCCCTATCCCTCAATATCCTGGCCAGATCCTTCATATCGACATATACCAAACTGAAAGACATCTAGTGCTCACAGCATTAGATAAATTTTCTAAACTCGCCCAAGCTAGAATACTTACTTCCCGAGCTATAGAAGACATTAGAAAACCTTTAAGAGAATTGTTGTTTTTCTTTGGAGTGCCAAAACTTGTCGTCATAGATAACGAGAAGTCCTTAAATTCGGCCTCTATTATGTTCATGATCAGAGATCAATTGAACATCGAAGTGTTCACTACTCCATCCTATAAGAGTGAAGTCAACGGCCAAGTCGAGAGATTTCACTCGACCCTATCAGAGATCATGAGATGTCTGAAGGCAGATGGCATACGTCGTTCATTCGAAGAACTTTTGGAACGAGCAGTTTTCGAGTATAACTCAACCATTCACTCGGTAACTGGCAAGAAACCTCTAGAGCTTTTCTACGGTAGAACCGTAAATCTCACCCCTGATGGTTTCGAAAAGTCCAGACTAGACAACATCGAACAGCTGAAAAGGAAACAACAAGAAGATCTCGCATATCATAACAAAAGAAAGAAAGAAACGAAGAACTATGAAACTGGACAAATAATCTTTGTCAAAAATAACAAACGCCTTGGGTCTAAACTAACCCCAAGATACAAGGAAGAAGTCGTGAAGGAAAACAGAGTAACGACAGTCCTAACTGATTCAAATAGAATCATACATAAAAGCAACATACGAAACTAAAATACAACCTCTTATCCTTTCCACAGATCCTTGTTTACCACCCTTACCGCTAACATCCAGATCCTTGACTATTCCAATTCCCGAGTTATAGCACTACATTCAGGAACAGCGAGAATCCAGGATGGCAACCTTAAATTAATCCACACCGTTAATATGGACCAGTACCAAACTTTCCTTTTAGAATCCTCGTCCCTAATGGTTAAACATCTTCCTAAAACCAACTACCTTTTCCCAATAATAGAACATGAATTACTGCAGATCCAAAACCTAATAGATAACATTAAAGCTCATAGATCTAAAAGATCTCTTAACATTATCGGATCAGCATGGAAGTGGGTAGCAGGAAACCCCGACCATGACGATCTTGTCTTAATAGAAAACAAATTAAATGACTTAATTAAGAATGAAAATGAACAGATACAAATTAATGAAGCCTTTAAAGAAAGAATGAATAAATTAACAAAAGTCACAAATGAAATAGTCAATATGATCACAAAAGATAGAACCTTTCAAAACGAATTAGCCCTAAGTATACAATTTAAAGCTAAGTTAATAAAAGAAGATCTAACAAATGTAATACATGCCATGCAACTAGCACAAGCAAATGTTATTAACACAAATATATTATCAAAAAAAGAAATTGAACAAATTATAGACAGAACTAATATTAATAATATTCCTTATGAGAATCTAGAACAAGCGTTATCAATGGCCAATGTAAAAATTGCCCTAAATTCAACCCAACTATTTTACATCCTAGATATTCCCAAAACAAACAAAATTGTATATGAAAAATTCCTTATAAAACCCATTAAAACAGATAAAAACATAATACCTAAGATACCATACAATTATATTTTAAAACACGGTAATGAAATACTAGCACAAATAAAATATTGTAAGACAATAAACGATTTAACAGTTTGTAATAAAAACAATGTAGTAGATATAAGTCAAGATAAATGTATTTCAAAATTACTTAGTAGTAGAAATGCAACATGTGGTCAAGCGAATGGTCAGCACATCCCTCAAACAGAAGAACTTAGCCCTGGCACCCTGCTTCTCAACAATTTCCGCGGCGAAATAGAAATAAACGGGACAACACAAACACTGAAGGGAACCTTTATCATCAAGTTCGACAATACCACCATCACCATCAATAAACAGAAGTTCACATCAGAGACACTTTCCAACACCCACATACTCCCACCATTTCTTCAAGCAACCTCCGAACATACAGACGTAGAAGAAATCCTGTCATTAGAATGGATGAAAGAGCTACACATCAACAATACGAAAAGAATTGACATCATCAACACGGAAAAAACAATCCACCAATGGGTCAGCTACTCCATCATGGTAGTCATAATACTGGTGGCAATATTTACCAGAGTTACGTGTCGCCAAAGGAGAGAAGTAATAACCCTGACACAGCAAGCACCTACAAACCACCTACCATCGGAAGTAAGACCCCAAGAATGGAAGAACAGCTTCTTTAACGTCCCATACTTCTAACATCGCGAGGACGCTCAGACTAAGAGGGGAAGAGTTAACAAACATTTTCCCACACTTCACATTTTCCCACACTCCATGCTCCAACACCTTCCCACATTTCATTTTCCCATTCTCCCATTTCCACATTCTACACGTGCCGAACCATATCCGCCCGATGAACTACATTGAACACAATCGAACGCAGCAAAATCAAACGGAAATGCAAGTGACACCAAAAACCATCGCCCAGACGCAGTTGTCATCAAAACGCAGTTGTCATCAAATTTACCAACCTGGCCGCGAATTTGCTGATACCACATTTAGAATAAGACAGTATAAATAGGAAGCTAGAATTAAGTCCAATTCGAGTTGTAAAAGTGCCGTTAAACAATAAAGTTTATTTTTTTAATCATAACTTGTATTGATAAAAATAACTCATATCAAGAAACATTAAAGTATTTGTCTAAATCCATGTAATTGTGTACAATACATTTTAATGATTAACTGCATTTTATCATTTTCATTACAATGTGTAATCTGGAGAAACATTTACGTATACATATTTACATCACCACTCGTGCTATCAACCTCAAATTCGTATACGCACGGGTATAGTTTCCTTTCGCTCCGATCCGAAACCAACAATGAGAAACGTCATTTCAACTCCTCCCTCTGTTAAAAAAAACAGCAGATTGTAAGCTGTAAGTTATCAAGGCTTTGGTCTAATAAAGCCGCGGGCGCAGACGGCCTGTCTGCTGAGCTTCTTAAGGCTGCTGGAGATGAGCTGGTAAGGTGCATGCACCATCTCATTTGCAAGGTATGGTCGGAGGGAAGCATGCCCGACGAATGGAATCTCAGCATCGTCTGCCCGGTCCATAAGAAAGGAGACCCATATAACTGCGCTAATTATAGGGGAATAAGTCTCCTTAACATCGCATATAAGATCTTCTCTGCCGTATTGTGTGAACGCCTGAAACCATTTGTGAATAACCTGGTCGGCTCTTATCAGTGTGGTTTCAGGCCAGGTAAATCCACAATAGACCAAATATTTACGCTAGGGCAGATCTTGGAGAAGACACAGGAATACCAAATCGACACTCACCAACTCTTCGTCCATTTCAAGGCTGCATATGACAGCATGAGAGCCCGGAAAGCGTGAGATCGAGAAGATGGAGAGACGCTTCCGCAGGAATGACGTCCGTAGGTTTTACAATATGGAAAAACGAACATGCCATGGCTACAAAGCCAGAGCGGCGGCCTGCAGGGATGAAAATGGAGAACTGGTTATCAGTGTGGTTTCAGGCCAGGTAAATCCACAATAGACCAAAAATTTACGCTACGGAAGATCTTGGAGAAGACCTCTTCGTCGATTTCAAGGCTGCATATGACAGCGTGTATAGAGATGAGCTATACTCAAACCCGTCCGACTGTGCAGAATGACAATGGAGAATTCTCGCTGCTCCATCAAGGTCGGCAATGAGCAAACCGAGACCTTTGATTTAAAAAAAGGATTTAGGCAGGGTGAGGCGCTGTCATGCAACTATTTCAACATCATGCTTGAAAAGATCGTGCAAGAGTCACTGGCCAACACAAGAGGTACGATTTATCTCAAGTCTACTCAATTGCTTGCGTACGCCGGCGACATTGACGTGATTGGACGGATACAGCGAGACGTCGATGAGGCCTTTGTAAGCATTGAGGTAGAAGCGGATAAGATGGTTCTCAAGGTTAATGAGGGTAAAACCAAATATCTGCTTTCATCTAAAAGAGACGGTCAACACCGACCAGAACGTCACTATGGGCGGATATAACTTTGAAGTGGTCAAGGAATTCGACTACCTTGGCTCACTGATGACCAGCGACAACAACACCAGCGCTGAGTTAAAACGCAGAATCACTCTTGGCAACCACTGTTCCTTTGGGCTCAAGAGGCAATTGAGAAGTAGAGCCCTCTCTCGGAAAACCAAGGTGACACTATATAAGACCTTAATCATCCCAGTCCTCCTTTACGGCGCAGAGGCTTGGACCTTAACAAAAGCGCACTATCTACGGTCCCGTTTGTTCAAACGGTGTATGGAGGAGAAGTATAACGAAGAATTGTACGGGATGTACAGCGACATCGGTCTGGTACGACGTCTACGGATACAGCATCTAAGGTGGCTAGGCCATGTAGAGCGCATGGAAAATACAGCTCCGACCCGAAGAGTCTTCGAATCCACCCCGGAAGGAAGGCGCGGCAGCGAACGGCTGCATCAACGGTGGCGCACGCAGGTGGAAGGGGACCTTAACCAACTGGGCGTGCGGCGCTGGAAACAGCTGGTCAAAGACCGTGCCAGTTGGAGACGCTTGTTGGTTGAGGCCAAGGTTCACCACGGACTGTAGCGTCACCTATGTAAATAAGCAAGTATAGCTAGGAGACACAAGACAGTGTCATTTAGTGCACTTTACCGTGAAACCAAACGAAACGTCAGTTTATAGATTTGACTTAGGCTCTGGTGGTGGCAGTTCTTTTTTTATAACAACTTTTTTATCGCCAATTTCGTGGGTATATTTCGTTAAAATCTCATCCCATATCGCTCTACAACCAACATGTTCATCTGATTTCGAACCGTGTGATTTCTGGCTATTTACTAAACTAAAGACTGCTCCGGGGACACGGCTTTAAGTCGAAAGAGGATACATATGTATGTATATGTATGTATGTATAAAAAAGCCGCATCGAAGAGAAAGCTGAAGGCCATCCAGACTCCTAATTCCTAAATTTAAGCTATTTCTTAATGCCTGTCCCCGTTTAAGAAATATAAACCATTCGTCCGTGTCTGTGATTCAATTCAATCACTCTCCTGTAGTCTTTGGAAATCCGCTTTCCAGTCCCATTGTGCATTACACACGTATCTAATACAATCTATAACTAATTATGCATCTGTTATTGGAGTGTGCAGGAATTTATTCCACAAAATAAAATATGATAAAAAAAAAACCAATGATGCCATCAATGGACCATGATACATTTCTATTTCTACCCATCCATTCGTTGGCTGTTTGGTCTGGATGCCGCGTCGATATCAAGACAAGTAGCAAAGAGAAGAGAAACAAGCAAAAGAAAAATAACACGAATGCGAGAAAAAAATTGCCTCAAGTTAAATTTTGTGTAACAATTGCTTAATAAAGCAATCATCTGGAATCATAGCAGATAGCAATGCTAACCTGGAAAGAACCTTTCATCCCGTTTGTCGTCTATTCGCTTTGTATGGCGAACAATTCTCGCATAGGAGCAAGGAGCGAGCCAGGCAGAAGAGAAGAAGAAAACCAAAAAAAGAACACGAAAATAAATAGCGTCTAGTTGAGTCTTTCGCTGTTATGTCATTGCGGCTTTCCATCCGATAGAGCATCTATCGTATGATAAAACGAAATTATTTACCGCATTCCCTGACGCCAAGTCACAACAGCAGAACAGGAGGTGGGTCTATTTTGTATAACACCATAACGTTATGGCAAATAAGTCTTTATTATCCTTTAATATTTTCATGGTAAGCGATGACTGGAGATGATAGAGTAAGCAATGCGCATACTCAACCAAAACCAGGATATCGAAAGCAAAAGCAACGCTCCTTGGCGCGAATTCAACTTTGTTATAAAAACCGCAAAACACCACCGCACGACTACGAAATGGCAACAGAAACGAGAAAGGCAACAACGAAACCATTGCAGCTCTGCAGAAAGGATAAGCATCATAATTAGGTTTTAAAACGCAAAGGATTCGCTGAAATGTACGTAATCCTATTTATTATGCGTCTCCTTCCGCCAATGTCGGAGTGCCGAACGTTGGTCCCGCGACTGTCGTGTAAGCACATTACATGCTAATTTTTATCCTTACGGATGATGCATGATAGTGCCTTCAAAATGATACAAGCGAAACGCAACGGGTGACTCGAAGGTCCTATTTCATTTGCCGTAACATGGCGTGTATGTGCATATAACCACATGTTTCTGTGTTTTGCGTGTTTGCTTCGTGACACCAAACAGCGACGAGCCACGAGTTCGAAGGATGGGATAACGTCATACCCGATTTTCTTCAGCAGAACAACTGCCGACTGCCGACTACTGACTGTTGACTAGTCGCAATAAAATATTTTATTAGATAAAAGTACTTCACGAGAGAAAACATAAAGGAAAAAGGGAGTTTCCGTCGCACGAGCCGTCGGCGCTGATGCTAGTGCTCGTGCTGGGGCTGACGATAGCTACGGCTTGGCTAGTATGCAGAGTTGATTTAGCCTGCCGCTGCTAAGAGTTGCGTGCTATTAAAAATGGGTTTTCCGGCATTTTATGTCATCGTAATAAGTATGATGTTGCCACTGGATGGCTGCTGCTGGCTACAGGGATAGCTACCAACATATAGTTGGATACCATCTTTTTTTTTTCAGAGGAAGAGCGGAAGCCGTAAACGGCGGAAGAGTCTAGTTAACAGAGGAAATAATGTTTGTGGCATTAGGTACTATGTTGCAGTTGCAGATTTCTATGAAATACCGAGACCTTTAGTGGGTGAATAAACAAAGGAGCCGCAGTAAGTGCTGTGTGTATGGGAAATAACTTTCGAGTAGACTTGTAAGGGCTGTTTTTTATGCATATTCCTCTATTAGATTCATAAAATAGTTTAGTTTGTATGTGAAATGAAATAGTTTATTACTCGGAGTACCGTTCTATGGACTGTTTGGTGTACTGACAGTTGGTGAATTCGTTCAAAGTTTCCTCTAAATCTTACCTCGGAAAACATACATACATACATATGTATGTGAGAATGGTCGAAATATCCTCTCGAAAAAGTGTAAACCGAAGTACATATATGGTCAACTGAAATTCATCCTCGGCGTATGCAATATTAAAAGTGCTTGAACGAATTACTGCGGACTATGACCAACGCAGAATTCGGTCGGCTCTCGTCCTATCTAGGACAATCACCCCTGAGAGTTAACAAATATCAACGACCCAAACCACTGCACTCCGTTCAGGTTGTGTGTATATAACACATCATAAGAGAATATAAAACTCTTGAACCTTCGCTAGTTTTAAAAAACAATAAATAAAAATTAGGATAAGGATAAGGTATATGTCTCTCCCCCTGCATATGGACTGGCGTGTGAATTCAACTAGACTGGCTCTGGAACTCAATTGCATGAATTTCGATCTGAGATTCTTAGAAGTTTTACAGAATTACAATTATCTGATTAAAGAAGGACATACCTTGATTGAAAACGTATCAAGGTAAACCAGTTTGAGGTTCGCTTACATGGGTACTTTGTGCATATGTGCCAAGACGTCTTAAGCTTTTTTAAAGCCATCAGGCTACCCGAGAAAAAATGCTAAACTCGGAAGTAAGAGCATCTATTCTGTCTATGACACAACAGAAAATATAGGCCAGAAGCATTCCAATATGCCAGAAGTAAATTAACGTTATCGTACTCTTTTCCATCGTAAGAAGAAGAGAAATACTCCCTTGTAACCTTTTTAGCTTTCAAATATTTTCTGCCGTACTAAACCGCCGTTCTTGAATAAGTTTGGGTGGTGAATTCATACTTTCACAAGTGAAGAGAAAATACGAGATGTGGCAACTATGTTACAGGAATTTAGTCATAATTCGCGAGCTAGTAAGACTGTGTCGCCCATCAACATCTGTCTGGAAAGGGTCCACTTTGATCAAAACGGTTCAACAAGGGCCGTGAATCAGTAGAAGACCCGTCTCGCCAAGAGGGGCTGCATCTTGCACCACGACAATGCATCGTTCCATTCCACGTTGATTGTGCAAGAGTTTTTGCCGAAAAAAAATCGTCCAACGTTGCCGCATCCACGCTATAGTATCAATATTGTTACGGAAATTACTACGAGTTGAGAATAGGGATCGATCACTAGATTGCGAAAAACTACAACTGTATACTTTTTGGCGCATTCAGTACACACATTGTACTGATCTGAGGTGGAATAATACACCTCAGATCAATTATCTGGGCGCCTCACCTTTACACACTTCATTCTTTCACCTCAGATCGATTATCTTGGTGTTTCACCTTTACACACTTTGTTATACACTTTGCTTCTACAACTCACTGGGTGGCTTGATTACTTTCACAGAGAATACCGACTGATCACTCGTTACAGAATCCCGAAAACTGAATGCCTACGAGGGCGAGTGATCCCGCTTATATGTATAGCCCTGGTCTGCTTTCTCGAATGTTCGCCGTCAGACGGTCCCCTTGAGAAGTTTCTAGAATGCTATGGTATTTATACTCAGCAGTATGAAGATTACCAGCATTCCAAATTTTGACAGCGAAATTCGAACATAACCGTCGGTTCGTGTCCGCAACAATATTGTCACCCGAAAAAGAGTCTCCACTCCCTATATGAGCGTCTCTCGCCATGCAAAGGGAGTTATACATCTGCTAGAACTTTTAACCTAACGATGGCAATTTAAAAGGGTCCACAGACACCACACTTGTGTGCCCACATGTGTCGGTGTGCGAACATGTGTGCTGTCTGTAGGCTGGTGCACACACCGTTTTCGGTGTCAGACACGGAGCGAGTAAAAATCAAAAGTTTTTGATTTTTGGTGTCGGTGTCTCCATCGGTGTGACGTGTCTGGCGGAATCACACACCGATGTCGATATACATGTGTACACACAAGTGTGGTGCCTGTGGGCCCTAAGGCAGCTATGTTTCTTCATTTTAAATCCTCAGACTGTTATTTTAAAAAAGAAGTAATCACCCTCGCTTGACAAATGCTAAATGTTGCACTGTAACCTCTGTCCATTAAATTGTCTACTCATTTAAAGACTTATACTTGGAAAATGCCGTCAGAGTCTGCAAAATATGTATGCTTTCTAGTCGACAAGCACTCACTCTAATACAATATACACATAAACATGATTACTGCATCAACGTTATCCACGGATCGTTCAACGTCGCGTCTGTTGTATAAAACCGAACCATATGTCTTCACGATTATCTATAAACCTCTCACACTCGAAACAACAAAACAAAAATTGATTGTGTCTCTCGTAAATCGATTTATGTATATATGTATGTACATATCTCCTCGCTGACAACCAATAAATCCCTATGCGGATCTCCAAACTTCCCCGACAAAATTTTCATGTAAGTGTGCCTTTCTTCACGCAGTTCATGTCCTTTGTTTACCAACTTTTCTATTTCAATAAAAAAGAGAAGCAAAAAAAAAAAAAAAAACGAAAACAAGAAAGCAAAACAGTTGCAATTTAAAGTCAACTAACCTTATTTGCAAAGTGCGGGAAGTTCGAACTGTCCCATCGTCCTTGTTACGAACCATACCACCTACGACCGATCCGGTCCATTCCATCAAACACGAGCACAAACAATTCGTGAACCAACTATGTGTAACGACGTCGACGATGAACAACCATGAAAGTGTATTCGAAAACACAATACTCGAGTGTTGTCTTTGTGACTTCCTTGCCTTTCCTTTCACTTCATTCTATTTCGTTTTTGTTTGTCTTGCAATACTTACATCCATTTCCTTCCTCTTTTGTTGCTTAGGAGGATCTTATGAGGAAAAAAGCTTCCATTTCCTTGTTTTCTTCAAAATTAATTTTAACTTGGCATCCGTCCCATGAAGCTTCACTCCGAGATCCAGTTCCTGGCATCTTTAGTGTTTACTGTTTAGTGCCTGTATACCTCTGGTCACCCCTCTCAACATCAACGATTCCTTATTAAAAAAAAAAGAAAAAAGTTGGCATAACAGTACTTATGGATGGAGCACCACGTTTCAGATTGCTCATCGTCGGGGACAAATCTATGCCCAAATGACATTTCAGTTTCTTTTTGCATAGTAAGCATTTCAGTTTTTTGATAGATTGTCCGCGGGGGCGGCTCCACGTATGCCAGCTACTCTGACTAAACACCGCGATAGCGTTTAGTTTTATACCCATGTGAAGTGAGTTATTGCAATGACGACCAATTGGGAGTGAATTTATCTTTTAGTGTGCCAAAATGTCGGCAATGCTATAAATGTCACTGTGACTTAACGTGGAGAATACCTTATGTATTTTGTCCTAGATGCAGTCTTGGCGCTCAAAAAAAAAACATGTACCTATTTGGACGAATACTGTAACGTATGAGGAAGTGCCAAAAGGCAGCCCGGAGACAAAAAAAAAAAAAAGATTACTCGACCAGCAATATGCAATTTGGGATTTATCGGCAAGGATCCATCATGGATTGAATTTCAGAGATACGACACAGTGTCAAGATAAATACGAGGCAGATCGATGACACTCAGTTGGCAAGTAGAGAGACATACTATGTTCATATGTACGTATGTATGTGCGCGACGGGAATGGGATGGATATCGTCATCTGAGACCAAAGTGTTGAAATTGTTGTCGAGTGTCGAGTGGTTGTCGCGTCTGGTCAGGTGAATGATTCATGCGACGAGCAGGGAATATCATGACTGATTCCAAATGAATGGCGAAGCGGACATGTGTGAATGAGATTGATTGAAAGACATAAGGTCGTATTTACGAATGTACGAGTATGAATCGAAGAGGATGGATGGGTGGAATGTCCTTCGTTATGATATTGGTCTTAAGTAAGGAGAAAAAAATATATACATAGGTACCCACGTACCAAAAACCAATTACTATGGTACAGTTGGTAGTTGTGAGATCGCTTTTGAAGTTACTTATGTATGTATGTACCTGTGGAAGTCATATTTGCTTTAATCTATGTATCTCATTTGGTGTAGTTTTTTTTCCAGTTTTTTTTTTTTTTTTTTTTGTCACCCATGTTGTGTGAGACTTTATTTTCCCATAGGTGAAAGGAACCTACAGTTTATTGCCAGTTCCGAACGGCGAGAAGCTTTTCTTGACAATTGTACTACAGGGGGTTTTGTCAGTATCCCGCTGAGGAGAAGCACCGTGAAAAACACGTTCGATGACATGGCTGTTGTCGGGATTCCGTCCCGTGTCATCGGCGTGAGAGGCCAACGCACTACATACTGCGCCACGGCGCAGGAGCAAGAATTAAAACGTTAATCTGCTCCTGTTCTCCTGCTTGGCTGTGTGAATCCTCCTGCACTTAATGTTCGGAAAGTTCAAACATCAAGAATAGTGGAGGAGTGTCTGACGTCGACCTCGATCTGGTTAGTGGTTGACTGATCTGGCGACTGCCAGGTGCCTTTGTTTATATCGAGGTGTAGGAAGCGCGTACTGGCTAGAAGGAGACCTCGTCCCGTAGCAGATCAGTCAGCCTGTGTCCGTAATCGGATATGGTGTCGTGTAGGCTGTGTTTGCCGATCACACGTTCAAATAGGCTTTCCTTACCCACTTAGCATTGAAGTCTCCTAGTACAATTATGATGTCATAGCTGGAACATTGGGCATACATTCTGTCTAGGAGATCGTTTAACACATCCTTAGTAGAGTCATCCTTGTCCTCCGTGGGGGCGTGGAAGTAGATCAGGCTGATGTTAGAAAATTCAGCCTCGATACGAATCGTTATGAGGCGTTCGCTCACATGCCGAAAGCTTAGGACTTTTTGCCTTAGTCCACCTCGAACGACAAATCCGCATCCGAACGATTGTTGTACTCTCTCCCTGAAGCGGTCGCCTTTGTAGACGTCGCAATTATCCGCTTTATGCTTGGTCCATTCCATCGCATTTCCTGGATGTCGGTTAAGTCCGCTTCATAGTGGTCTAGGGCGTCCACAAGTTGTTCGGCTGCACGTGGTCTGTTAAGGGACCGAACATTGCACGTACAGAGCCGAAATCTCTGTAATTTTTTTCGTTGTTTGCCCTACTTACTTACAATTCGTGGTGAACCTGGGCCTCAACCAACAAGCGTCTCCAACTGGCACTGGCGCTGTTTCCAGCGCCGCACGCCTAGTTGGTCAAGGTCCCCTTCCACCTGCGTGCGCCACTGTTGATGCGGCCGTTCTCTGCCGCGCCCTCCTTCCGGGGTGGATTCGAAGACCCTTCGGGTCGGAGCTGTATTTTCCATGCGCTCTACATGGCCTAGCCACATTAGACGCTGTAGACCTCGTACCAGGCCGATGTCGCTATTCAACCCGTATAGTTCTTCGTTATGTCTTCTCCTCCATACACCGTTTGAACAAACGGGACCTTAGATAGTGCGCAGAATTTTCCTCTCGAAACGACCAAGGGCGTCTTCATCCGCTTTTGTTAAGGTCCAAGCCTCTGCGCCGTAAAAGAGGACTGGGATGATCAAGGTCTTATATAGTGTCACCATGGTTTTCCGAGAGAGGGCTCTACTTCTCAATTGCCTCTTGAGCCCAAAGAAACAGCGGTTGGCAAGAGTGATTCTGCGTTCTATTTCAGCGCTGGTGTTGTTGTTGCCGGTCATCAGTGAGTCAAGGTAGACGAATTCCTTGACTACTTCCACTGTCATACGCAGCCTTGAAATCGACGAAGAGGTGGTGAGTGTCGACTTGAAATTCACTGGTTTTTTCCAGGATCTGCCGTAGTGTGAAGATTTGGTCGATGAAGGACTTCCCTGGCCTGAATCCGCACTGTCGTTTTTTTTTTTTTTTTTTTTTTTTTTGTCACACTATTTTATTTTTTTAGCCACCAGAGTTTTCCGACTGCGCCAGTTTTATGATAGTTCATTTATTTTTAAGCTTTTTCCTTATTTGACCTACCACAACGACTGTCGAACTTGGAGTGATAACTCTCCATCAAGATCTTCTTAAGAAGATCAAGGTAGAGAGTGGGTGGAGAGTTGGTGGAGGAAGGGTTGGAGAAAGTTCCATAACACACGCGGTGTTGGGTACAAACACCAAATGTGGGAAATGGAACTTTCTATGCAATTTCTTCAAATGGGTCCCCCCATTTGGCAAGGTTAGGTTAGGTAAGGTTGACGTGGTAGGCATAAGCCACACTTGGGCCAAAGCCGGCCCATTATGATACCACCTGGATCCGCTACCTGGGAACCAACCGCTGCTTCTAATAAAGCGGTGGAGTTGAGCTATTTTTTGGTTTGCTAGCTCACTTTGACTGTCGAGGAAGGGCGCCGAGGTAAATCCTCCTGCGAGTTAGCAAAAGAGGGACATGAGCAGAGGAGGTGGTGGTGTATTGGTTCCTCCTCCTCCTCGTCCATGCAGCCGCGACAGAAGTCATTGTAGGGTAGCCCCAGTCTGGCGGCGTGTTTTCTAATGGTGCAGTGACCTGTAATGACACCCACTAGACTACTTAAGGTTGCCCTTTTGGTTGCTATCAGGTCCCTGGTTCATCCTAAGTTTAACTTAGGCCACAATTGTTTGGTGATAAAGCTGATATTGCTCTCATTCCATTGGAGGTTGGTCTCCTTTATGGTTTGAAGCTTTATCATGTGCTTTACCGTACTTATTGGTGTTTCTAGGTACTTTGCGAGTTCGTCGGCCGCTCAGTTTCCTGGAATATCCCTATGCCCGGGAACCCACAGTATTTTAATGTTGAACTGTTCAGCCATCTCATCTAGAGATAGGCGACAGTTAAGAGATGCCTTTGATTTGTGGGTTACCGCTGCCAAAGATTTATCGCAGATTGGCTATCCGTGCAAATGATAATATCCTTTGTGGATATGACATTGATCCTGAACCATGCCAGGGTCTCCGTTATCCTTGTTATTTCTGCCTGATACACACTACAGTAATTGGGGAGTCTAAATGATAGGTTGAGGTTAAGTTCCTTGGAGAAGACCCCACTACCTATACCCGACTCCATCTTAGAGCCATCGGTATAGAGGGAGATTGAGTCCTTTTGTATAACTTACCCTTCCGCCCATTCCTCCCTGGATGGAAAGACAACTTCCAAGTTCCTGGTGAACACATTCTGCGGGGTGATGTAGTCAGTGTCCATGGGTACTTTGAAGTGTTTTAGAATAGGGGTGTGGCCTTTTTGAGATGTGGGCCATTTTCTTATGCTCCTCATCCTTAGGGCCGCGCATGCAGCAACTTGCTTGCTGAAAAGGTTTAATGGTGGAAGATGTAGTAGAACGTTTAAGGCCTCCGTGGGGGCTGATCTGATCGCTCCGCTTATATATAAGCTGGCCGATATTTGTATCTTCCCCAGGAGGTTTCGATTGACTGCTTTGTCCAGAGCAGTCCACCAGACTACGACGCCATACAGGAGGATAGGCCTGATGACTGCTGTGTAGAGCCAGTACATAATGCTTGGTTGGAGACCCGACCTCCTGCCCACTACGTTCTTACAGCTGTAGAGGGCAACAGTTGCTTTCTTGACCCGGTCAAGAATGTTGGGTTTCCAATTCAGCCTCCTGTCAAGGACTAGGCCTAGATATTTAGCCTGTTCTTTGATTGTTAGTTGGTTCCACCCAGCCTCGGTGGGTTTAGGGGCGGAATTTTATATTTGTTAGTGAACCGTACTAGATCGGTCTTTTTTGGGTTCACCCCAAGTCCACCGTACCGTGTCCATAAGGTCGCATAGAGTGCTGGAAAATTTTCCTGTGACGGCAATAGCAATGTCATCCGCATAGGCGATCACAGCGTACTCTTCCTGTTCAAGCAACAGCAGTAGTTCGTTGACCGCCACGTTCCAGAGGAGAGAGGAGAGTATTCCACCCTGTGGTGTACCTTTGCTGACCATTCTGGTTGAGACAGCACCAGCGAAGTTGGCTTTGATAACCCTTTGTATTAGCAGCTGTCGTACCTGTTCTTTCACTGATCCCGTAACACCCAGATCAGGCAGCGCCTTGATGACGGCCCATGGTTCAACGTTGTTAAGGGCGCCCTCAATGTCGAGAAAGACGACTAGAGTGTATTGCTTACTTTCCAGTGACCTTCCTATTTTACTGACCAATGAGTGGAGTGCTGTTTCCACCGATTTGCCTTTGTTGTGGCATGTTGGTTATCCGACAGCCTTCCTGAGATGCAGCTGTACCGGATGTGTGCGTCTAAAATCTTTTCGGCCAGAATCTTCCTTATTCTTGAGGCTTCGGAAACCGCCCTTATACTATCGCAGTAGTCCCTCCAGGATTGTGTCTTTGCCTTTCTGGTCGCTGCTTTGAAAGATTTGAGTGCCTCCTTGTAGAGGTCCCAATCCTCTTGCAAGCGGGTACATTTGGCTTTGTTGAAGAGCTTTCTGCTCTGTTTCCTTTGGGAGACTATCTCTTTATTCCACCAGGGGGGTTTGGGCTTGCCTCTGGGGGTGTTAACTGCACAGGATTGAGACAGTGCTCTATTGAGGGTTTCTGTCAGTTAATTTACTAAGCTGTCTAATTCCGCTGAGTTTAGCGGATAGGCAGGGTGCCTTGTCCCTAGGTGGGGTTCAAAAAAAAATAATAAAAACAAATGAATTTTTGCCAGTCAGTTTTCCTGTAGTTCCTGAAAGGAGCTGGGGCACTGACGTGGTTGACTACGCTGAATTGAATGTAACGATGGCCAGGTTAGACAATTCATTGTCATTATACAATATAACATTGTGTTGTGCCCACTTCCACAGTGTGGGGAGATATGTATTTGCCCGAGATGGTAATAGCAACGTCAGCTGCGTAGGCAATAACATCGACACCTTTTTTCTCTAGTTTAGTCAGTAGTTCATTTGCACCTACATTCCAGGAAGAGGAGAGAGGACCCCCCCCCTTTTTTTAATTTTCTAGCCCTTCCATTACTGCTTTCGAAGTGACGTTGTTGAAAGCGCCCTCTATGTCTAGGAAGGCTGTTGAAGTGTAGTTTTAAGATGGATTGATCTCTCGATTTTCCCCACCAGTGTGTGCAAGGATGTTTCAACATATCAACCCTTGTAGTAGGTGTGCTGTGCCTTAGACATAAGGGAAGGATCGAAACTAGGGCGTATATATGTATGTAAATTAATAAAATCGTTTTTTTTTTTTTAAACAAAAACTTTATTTATTACTTTATTAAAACTAACTTAAAGATATCGAGCGCTAACGGACTAACGAATAAAAGAAAGAATGACGAATGACCTGGTGCTCCTTTTGCACGAGGGTTTTTATATTGAATTGCTGCGTTGTAATTAAGGGTTGGTTGGTGTTCTGTTGCACTGCAGTCATGCTGGGATGAAGATCGAAGTGATTCTCGATTTTTGTTTACCATTCCGTAAACAGAATTCGTAGAAACACTTATCTAGAAGAACGTCTGTTTATTTAGTCGACCACCGCGAAGAAATGGTTATTGTTTGATATGTTCATAGATGTGTAAGTCGTTATCTCTTGTTTGTACTGCAGGGTAGATTATGGTGTCTTAACTCCCTCCTTGGTTGAAAAGAGACGTCCCCGACCCTTGGTATTGCCTAACGAGTTCTTGAATTCTTTCATCGCTTTCTCGAATGAATTGTTCTCTTGTAGGTTTTGGTTTCCTGTCTCTGTTGTGGTATAGTTTCAGAGTTAGGTGTACTGAAGCGATAATAAATGCTATTATAAGGATTGTTAGAATAGGCCTGCTTGTCATCTCTATTTGCATGGTGTTTAGAAGATTGATGTTGTCAAACTGCAGTTCACTGTTTAGTGAGTTTATGTAATGTTCGATCTCGCAATTTGAACTAGAGTATCCCTTCAGGTATTCTCGAATTTGGTTTGTTGGGTTCTCATAAGTTATGTTGTCGATCGTTGTCACGTTGTCGAAGTTGATTAAATATGTTCCAGTGTATGTTGTGTTATCGACCTCATGTTGTCCAGAAATTAGTATCGCTCCATCTGTTATTATTTCTAACGGATGATTTCTTTCCTTAATCTTGCTGCATTTCGCTGGTTTTTTATGTAATAGATTTGTGATACATGTCTGATTATTGCTAGGTTTACAAAAATTATTTCTTAATTCTAATTTACATTCGTTAATATTTATGAACGTGTTATTACATTTAATTAAATTCTTTTCGATAAACAATTTCCCATCTGATTGGCTTATTGCCCTTGCTTCATAAAGCTTACATGTTTTTTGGATAATGGGATATTTAATTAATACTACAATTAAATCTTTATTTTGGATAATCTTATATTTAGATACATCAATTAGATCTGAAAGTGTCAAAGTTTCGTGTTCGTGTTCTATTATTCTTTGTACATCTTCTAAATTTAAAATAGATGGATTAAGTTTACCAAGCTTAGCTAAGGTTAAAGTGAATAGTAAATTTTGCAATTCTAATATTATCATTTTGTTCTTTTTTATTATCAATTCATCAGTAGTTGTAAATCTTAAACTTTTAATTAGTTCAAACATTTTTGAATTTGTTACAAATTGCTTATTATTGTTTTCGATCAAGTCATTAATTTTGTTTTTGATTTCGATTTCATCATCATGATCGGGTGAACCTGCTATCCACTTCCAAATTGTTCCGATTGCGTTAATAGATCTTTTAGTTCTAATCGGGGAGAGTTGGTTTAACAGAACTTGAATTATTTCGAAATCACCGTTATGTTTTGTGTCTGCAGGTGTGTCTGCGTATGTCATTTCCTCATGATTTTTTTGTAGTGTGGTTTTTGTGTCGTTTATTATTTCTTGTATTAGCGTCAGATTAGTAATATGAAATAAGTTTGCTGATTTTTCATATATTAAAGCGTTTCCATTTTCTATTAGTACGTAATCTTCTCTAGTATGGTCTATTACCTCTGCTGTTGCATGGATGATGAATGCGAGTAATAATAAGCATTTCATCATTTCCTGAAATGAATTACTTTGCGTTTAACTTTAAATTATCTTTATGAGCTATTTTATTATTTTTTAATTTAATTGTATGACCTAGATCTTCCTTTACTATTTGTTTCTTGTATTTGGGTTGTAATTTTCCCCAATATGCTCCTGTTGTTTTTTGATAAACTATATCGTTTTCATTCAAATTTTTTTGCTTCCTATTCTTATTATGAACATCTCTCATTTTATCTTGCGCTATAGCTATTCTAGTTGGAATATCTTTATGATTGGAGTAGTTAAATAAAATGTCTACAGGTTTCATATTAGTTGTAGAATGGATAGTTTTATTGTATTCCATCGCTGCTCTAAGTAATACTTCTTTATTATCTATTATTTTAAATTCTTCCTTTATGCACCTAGCTAATTCTTGTAATTCTTGTATTGTCGAATGTAAACGCTCTATTTGTCCGTTAGTTCTAGAATGTTGGCCTGGAGTGAAAAATATGTTTATGTTCAATCGATTCATTAACGACTTAAAAGTATTTGCTATAAATGCGCCGTCGTTGTCACATGTTAGGTTTTTACAGTTTGGAAATGTCTGTAAGATTTCGAGAACCTTTGTGCCCATGTCTAGTCTGTCGCTTATAAATTTTATGGTTACGAATTTAGAATATGAATCTATACAGGTTAAAATTTTTAGTCCTTCTATAAACATTATGTCGATATGGAGAGACTCTCCTTCCCTTTTTGGAATAGGCGCCTCCCCTATTAATTCTTTATGTGGGCGACGTTCGTATTTATTTTTATTACATATATCGCATACTCTTACAAATTCTTCGAATTGTTCTCTCATCGCTGGCCAATAGTATGACTTTTCAATTTGCTTGATATTTTCTTTAGAGTTTCTGTGTGCACGAGTATGTGTTTGTTCTATTATGGCTATTTGGTCATCTTTGGTTATTATATCATTCGCAAAAATAGTTGTGTGAATGAATTTGTTCGAAAAATGCTCTTTCAAAATAGGTTTAATATCGTAAATGGTTTCTATAGTGCCGAATATTGCCACAGTTCCTGGTTTCAAGCATTTTTTTAATATAGGAATAAGATCATTTCGTTCTTTATATTCTATAAGGTGTCTTTTCTTTTTTGGAAAAGGGGAAAGTTGTTCGTGTACCAAGCTATTACCATGGTGTAATATAATTTGCTGATTAAATTGGTTAACTGGTCTATCGATTCTGTCAATATAATGTTCTTCACTGCTTTCGGCAGAATGATGAGTGTTTTCCGAAGAACTGCTTAAATGGTTTAGGTTTTGTCGACTCAAAGCGTCGGCTACTACGTTTGTTGTACCAGGTTTGTACACAAATTTGGGAGCATATTCTTCTATTAAAGCGTGCCATCTCTTCATTTTTGCATTTGGGTTTCGTTTAGAAACTGCGTATGTGAGAGGTTGATGGTCAGTGTGTATTTCAATATTAGTAATTCCGTATAGGTAATTTCGCAAATGTTTTAATGCGTAAACTATGGCGAAAAGCTCTTTCTCATTAGCTGCATAGTTTCTTTCTGATTTACTCAATGTTTTCGAGATAAAGGTTATAGGTTTATTTTCCTGTGATAAGACTGCTTCAACAGCATCGTCGGATGCGTCTGTGGTGAGAGTAAATTTTTTAGTAAAGTCAGGTTGGGTTAATTCAGTTGCTAAGACCAAGTGATCTTTGAGCGTTTGAAAAGCGTTCTTAGCTGATGAATCTAGTTCGATTTCAGTTTTTTTCGCTATGTGAGTGGAAACTTGGCCGTTTTCACTTTGTAAGTACTTCGTTAGAGGTTTTGAAATTTTGGCATAATTTTTTATAAATTTTCTGTAGTATCCTATCATACCTAGGAAAGATCTTAATTGTCTCAGTGTTTTTGGTTCTGGGTATTCTTTTATGACTCTAACTTTATCAGGATTAGTTTTTATTACGTTGTGGGCAACAACATATCCTAGAAAATCTACTTTTTCCTGAAAAAAACAAAGATTTTTCTAATGAAATTTTCATATTCGCGTCCTTCAGTATTCTGACTACTTCATTTATATGTTGTCTATGTTCCTCAATAGAGTTCGAATAAATTATAATATCGTCGATATACACGTGACAATATTTACCTATTAAAGGTCGCAAAATGTCATCCATTGCTCTCTGAAATATGGATGGCGCGTTCTTTAGACCAAAGGGTAATCGTGTATATTCGTATTTACCGTTATTAATAGAGAAACTGGTTTTTTCCACATCGTCTTCCTTCATTTTAATCTGGTGGAATCCAGATTCTAGGTCAATCGTTGTAAAGTATTTTGCTTTACCCAAGTTACTTAAAATAACGTTTGTATCCGGAATTGGATATTTGTCAGAGATCGTATTTTCGTTCAGTTTTTTGTAGTCAATGACTAATCTGTTCTTTGTTGAACCATCATCGTTAATTCCTTTTTTTGGTACTACCCAAACTGGAGAATTATATGGACTTTTAGAAGGACGGATAATACCTTCTTTCAGCATTTTATTAATTTCTTTATTAACAAAGTCGTTTGCGCTAAGAGGATACGGATATTGTTTTTGCCAAACAGGTTTTTCGCTTACTGTGCGGATTTCCGCTAAGACGTCTGTCCTAAATGGTAGGGTGGTGTCAATACCGCCATGTTCTCTTTTTATTTTATTTATAATTTCTTTTAGTATTCCGTCTATATCTTGTGTGTAATTTATGCTTTCCTTATTATTAAAGTATATGATTTCTTTTCTGTTATTGTAATTTAACATACTTTTTTTCGAAATCTATTCTTGCGTTAACGGAATTTAATAGGTTCGCTCCTATGAGAGCTTCATACTCTAGATCTTTTAAAACATAAAATCTAGCTTGTGTATCGAATATGTACACATCATGGTAGGAATCGATTATAATTTCACTGTTTACCGTGAATGCGCGTTTCTTAATAACTAGTTTTTTCTCATCTGCAAATATACCCTTTCGACAGTAATTGCTGGTTGCACCGGTATCGATGAGGAGCTTAATTTTTTTATTTTGGATTACTCCGTATGTGAGGTAATCCTTGTTTTGGCCTAAAAAAATGATCGTCTTCATTTAGGTTGTTGACTCTGTCAGTTTTTGCCGGAGGTGGTTGAATACTATGTTGAACACTTTCTCTGTCACGTTTGAAAAGGGTTCTCGATTGATTATTATAAGTATTGTAGTTGGGTTTTCTCCATCCACCATTGTTGTTTTGTGTGAGGTTTTGTTGTTGGTGTATTTGCTTGAAACGATTTATCTCAGGTATAGAACGATTAAGAGAGCTACCGAGAACCATAGGTTCGGAGCGTTGCGCTAGTTGCCTCGTATCTCTAAATTGATTTTGCACTTGTGGTGGTGCAATATGGTTAGGTATCTGAGCAAAACGAAGGTTATTTGTATTTTTTTTTATTGTCCCTATATGTGTGGTTAAATTGATAAGCAAAATGTGCTCGAACATTATTACTCTCTAATTCTTGTGCTTTAGCGAGTGCACTAGGTAAATCCTGAGGATTCACCGAAAATAGAGTATTGGATAGATGGCCGTTCAAACCAGATATAAAAACTCTCAGAGCATTTCGTCTGTGTATATTATTTAATTCCAAGGAAGCTGGTGTACCTGTTCCGTGCGTCATGATTGTTTTGTTAGATAATAGTGTAAGTTTTTCATTTACTGTGTTATAATAGTCTAAAACTGACTGATTACCCTGTCTTAAAATAGAAAGTTCCTGTTCTATCATATGTAACGGACGTTTGTCAGCGTAACAAAAATCTAACCTTGCTAAAATAGCTTCGAAATTCAAAACGGTTCCGTGATTAGTCAAAGCGTTATTGGCATCTGAGGTTATCTTATTCCTAAAAATCGTAAGAGCCGCGAAATATCGCTTGCTTCCTATGGTATATAAGCTCATCGAATTCTGAGCTGCCTCACGCCAACTGACGTAGCTTTGGGAATCACCTTTGAACTCCGGTAAGGATTTGATAACATCTAAAGTTTCGTTATCAGTAATATTATTGTCGATTGTTTGTCGGGTAAATTCGGTGACTGTCGAACCTACTCCTAGATCATTAAAAAGTTTTTCCAATCTATTGATTTCGGATTGGAATTTAGCTGTTGTAGCAGCCACGGCTCTAGCAATAACGTCCTCTATCGATTGTGACATTTTTGGAAGTGGATTTAAGGTTTTTTCACTTTCACTTTTGTTACTTGTACTATTACTATACAATTTACTCTTAAAACTAGTTCTTACTTTTTTAATTTTTCTCCCGACGTTCATATGTCTTCGTGATGCAGGATACTTGTTGATTTTTGTGCTGCACTTTTTCTTGTCTTGCAAGATATTTGGCTGTTTAATGTGTTGGAAGGATTTCACTTCACTTTGTTTACTTTATTTTTTTAACCGTTTTAAGCGCGTGAGCATCCCGGTTGAGCCCCCAATTAATAAAATCGTTTTTTTTTTTTTTAAACAAAAACTTTATTTATTACTTTATTAAAACTAACTTAAAGATATCGAGCGCTAACGGACTAACGAATAAAAGAAAGAATGACGAATGACCTGGTGCTCCTTTTGCACGAGGGTTTTTATATTGAATTGCTGCGTTTTAATTAAGGGTTGGTTGGTGTTCTGTTGCACTGGAGTCATGCTGGGATGAAGATCGAAGTGATTCTCGATTTTTGTTTACCATTCCGTAAACAGAATTCGTAGAAACACTTATCTAGAAAAACGTCTGTTTATTTAGTCGACCACCGCGAAGAAATGGTTATTGTTTGATATGTTCATAGATGTGTAAGTCGTTATCTCTTGTTTGTACTGCAGGGTAGATTATGGTGTCTTAACTTGTATATGTAGGTCCATCTGCCTTTCTAGGGTTTTTAATACAAAGGATGATAAATAGGTCTTAGATCATTGGGGGAGGTGTGGGAGTTTTTGCCGGCCTTGGGAATGAAAAGTACCCTTGCGCATTTCACTTCCACTTTTCTGGAATGTATCTTCAAGCTAGGCAGCCTTTAAAGATAGTGATAAGTTCTCACTAACACATGGTTTATTTCCTTATCCCATCTTTAATGAAAACACCAGGTAACACCTGAAACCTTGTAATATTATAGTAAAAGACTAATTACTGGTTAGACTGTATTTTATTATTAAAGAACTTTACTCGTAGACGACTGTTAAGCGACTTCTCGTATGACATAGCATAGTGTTAGAGTTATAAACTTACCCGCCGAGGAGGGACGCCGCCAAATTAACATTCGATGGCGTTGGTGTTATCGGGATCCGAACTCGCTCATCGTGCGTCAGAGCGCAATACAGTAACCCTGGCGCCACTGCGCCCTCAAATATACGTATTCATTGTGCAAAAAATTCACTTTTTCTCTGATATCCCAATACCAAATTGTAAAATGTGATGTTTAGTGATGCATGCACACTGAAAACCAAATTGAAAACTTACGTCGAAGACTTTTAATGGTACGAACCTAACAATTTCCTGCACTTGATGGAAATATGGACGACTTCACACACATATTTTCAAATGCAAAAAGATGATTGGGAAAACTCCTTAAGAAAGTCATTGTTGTCTTAAAGTCTGTATTTTCAACCTGAAAACCACCCATAGCCGGAGTTGTTAAGCATGATCTTTTCCAGAATGTTGCTGAACCGACTAATTTGGAAATAATTAGATCGAACGAAAAAGAAAGATTAATAATACAACCAATCCTAAAAATACCCTTTCTGAAGAGTGGTCCAATAGCTTAGCGGATAGTATAAGACAACTCTCTAACTAATGCGCCACGATGCTAGTGATTTATCGCCATCGCACTCTTGGGTATAGGTGCGGTGTTTTGGTAAAAGACTTTTTTCTTCTTCAAGTTAGACCATAACTATCGAATTATGGCATCCAACTGGTCAAACGAAAAAAACCGGCCAAGTGCGAGTCGGACTCGCGCATGAAGGGTTCCGTACCATCTGTATATATAAATATGAAAAAGAGTATGTATGTTACCTCATCAGTCATCACATTAAGTCACATTTTTTGTATGATGACAGATCTTGGGTGCAGGCAGGTTATCGGCATATTACTTTGATAATCAAAAATCTTCATGATGAGATATATGTAGTTGATCATCAAAGAGTCCATTGAATTCAAATCAACTATCTCACTTGACAGCAACGATGTGAAAAGGTGAATAACAATAATGGGAAATATGGGAAAAAGACACAAACGAGATCAAAACTGGGAAGTTTGCTACTGGTTGTGGGATATTGTCGACTAACCTTAGTTCAGTATGTCACCAAGGGGATTTTTGGGATGAAAATCATGTCTGTTGTACGGGAGCCCCCCTTAAATATTCATTTTGTTCTGTCGTGGTAGCGGCAACAGAAATACATCATCTGTGAAAATTTCACCTACCTAACTATCACGGTTCCTGAGATACAGCCTGGTTACAGGCGGACGGACAGCGAAGTCTTAGTAATAGGGTTCCGTTTTGCCTTTGGGTACGGAAACTTAAAAAAAGAAAAAAGTGTCATCAACAGAAGAGAGAAAACACGGATCAATAAAAAAGAAAAAAACCGACCAAGTGCGAGTCGGACTCGCGCACGAAGGGTTCCGTACCATCTGTATATATAAATATAAAAGAGACTATGTATGTTACCTTATCAGTCATCACATCAAATCACATTTTTTGCATGATGACAGATCTTGGTTGCAGGCAGGTTATCGGCATATTACATACTTTGATAATCAAAAATCTTCATGATGAGATATAGTTGATCATCAAAGAGTCCATTGAATTCAAATCAATTATCTTACTTGACAGCAGCGATGTGAAAAGGTGAATAACAATAATGGGAAATATCGGAAAAAGGTTTGCAGCTAGGATTAATTCATCAAAGACACAAAAGAGATCAAAACTGGGAAGTTTGCTATTGATATTGTCGACTAACCTTAGTTCAATATGTGACCAAGGGGATTTTTTGGATGAAAATCATGTCTGTTGTAAGGGAGCCCCCTTAAATATTATTTTTATCTGTTTTTAGTATTTGTTGTTATAGCGGCAACAGAAATAAATCACCTGTGGAAATTTCAACTGTATAACTATCACGGCTTATGAGATACAGCCTGGTGACAGACGGACGGACGGACAGCGAAGTCTTAGTAATAGGGTTCCGTTTTACCTTTGGGTACGGAACCCTAAAAAGGACAATGATCTTTGGCTCTGTACGGGGAATATTAGGTTCCTAAACAGACCACCTGCAGCCGAACAACTTGTGGAAGCCTAGACCGCTATAAAGCGGACTTAACCGTCATTCAGGAAATGCGATGGAATGGAGCGGGTAAAAAGCGGATTAAAAACTGCGACATCTACTACGGCAATGATTCGTTTCACGGCTTAATTTTCTAACATTCGCCTGATCTGCATTTACGCCACGGAGGACACGGAAGACTTCACCAAAGATGAGTTCTACGATCTTCTAGATAGAACGTATCCCCAATGTCCCAGCTTCTTCTTCTTAGGTGGCGTTACAGCCCATGACGGACAAGAGCCAACTTCTCTCTATCACCCATGCCGATTTCGAACGGCGGCGTAAGTCGAGAAGCTTTTTCATGGCTAGTATACTTGGGGGGTTTTGCCAGTACCTGCCGAGGAGGGACGCCGCGAAATAAACATTCGATGAAGTTGGCGTTATCAGTATCCGAACTGGCTCATCGTGCGTCAGAGATCAACATACTAACCACTGCGCCACGGCGGCGCCCAGCTATTACATAAAAATTGATTAGTTATGGAAATGGTTATTGGACGGACAACGTGAGACGTCAATGAGGTGTTCGCAAGCATTGAAGCAGAAGCGGCTAAAGTGGTACTAAGGGTAAATGGGCAAATACATATATGCTGTCATCCAAGAAAGACGCGCAACACCGACGTCTTGGTCAAAATATCACCTTTGGCAGCTATATTTTTGAAGTAATCAAGGACTTCGTCTACCTTGGCTCGATAGTGGCAAGCAGCAACGACACCAGCGCTGAGATAAAACGCAGAATAACTCTTGCAAACCGCTGCTTCTTCGGGCTCAAGAGGCAATTGAGTAGTAGAGCCCTCTCTCGAAAAACTAAGGTATCCCTCTACAAAACCTTAATCATCCCGGTCCTCCTCTACGGCGCTGAGGCTTGGACGTTATCAAAAGTGGTTGAAGAGGCTCTTGGGCGTGCAATCTTTGATCCCGTTTTTGTAAACGGAGAGAACTGTACGGGCTGTACAGCGACATCGGCCTGTTTAGACGTCTTCGGATCCAACGTCTAAAATGGCTTGGCCATGTAGAGCGAATAGACATCAACGCTCCGGTCCGAAGAGTCTTCGGCTCCAACCCCGAGGGACGGCGCAGTGGACGACCGCATTTAAGGTGGCGCGAACAGGTGGAAAGGGACCTCAACCAACTGGGCGTGCGGCACTGGAAGCAGCTGGCCAAAGATCGGGCCGGCTGGAGAGGCTTGTTGGTTGAGGCCCTGGCTCACCCCGAACTGTAGCGTCATTAAAGTAAGTAAGTAAGTCTCACAGCTGAGGCATTGAGCATATGGTCTATCTGGAAGTCGGTTTAGGTCATAACTTTTTGTTTTTTGGGGGTCCGAGAATGCATATAACCTTTCATCGTAGAAGCCGGGGGGGTGGCCGTGGTGCAGTGGTTAACATCATCGACCGCCG
The DNA here is from genome assembly GCA_951905685.1 of Eumerus sabulonum. NCBI lineage: Eukaryota > Metazoa > Arthropoda > Insecta > Diptera > Syrphidae > Eumerus > Eumerus sabulonum. The sequence continues at coordinate 158,941,300 of OX645060.1, read as the reverse complement.
AGCGGAAGGTTTATGGTTCAAATTCGCTTCATAGCCAAGAATAAAAGTAGTTTCTATACCGCCAAAAAGTATGCAACGCTGTTGAGAATGGAAAGTGACCAGACGTACTGCTGCAGGCATAACACTCACAGTATATGGTCAAATGAAATTCATCCTCTGCGTATGCAATACTAAAAAGTGCTTGAACGAACTACTACGGACTATAACCAACGCGGAATTTGGTCGGCTCTCGTCCTATCTAGGTCTAGGACAACCACCCCTGAGAGTAGTGAACGCGAACATCAACGACCCCAACCACTGTACTCCGTTCAGGTTGTGTGTGTCAACACATCATAAGAGAATATAAAAACTCTTGGACCTGCGCGAGTCTCTAAAAAAAAAAAAAAAAAAAAAAAGCCTAAAACTCTTTTTCTATCTTTGTCCCTTTGACCTTTTCAATGCTTGCTGTTAAAATGTCAACATATTAATATGGTTGTATGTACGCATTTAAAACTGCTTATTTATTATTGATTGCTTAGGGAATGACGTTGATTCTTATAAATTCGGTTTTAATAAGGTACTTCCGTATAAAAGCTATTTAAAAACAACATTGCCTAACAACTTGACTATGAGCTTGTTGTACCTGCAATTCTATGAATGAATTCTTAGCTACTTGGAATCATTTCCTAAATGACAGTAGTTAAACAAATCACAAACTAATTAGGTACGCGCCGAATAGAAAACATCTCAAACCTCTGAACAATAATAATAATGGAATCAATTTGTGGCATCTTAACCTCCAGCCATCTAGGCTGTCAGGCTGGCAGTCATTGTCCGCCGTTTACGCTATTAACCGCAATCGATTAATTTGCTATCTCCTTAGTAATTATGTACATACATACATACATATGTACATATTTCCCGAGCCAACAATGAAAACTTCCCAATACCTTTTGGAATGTTGAATTTCTGCCACACCAACCCTCGTATTGTGAAACGAAACTCAAATACCAGACCACGAAGGCGTTTACTTATATACATAATGTATATGTACACAATATACAAGTTTCTTCTCCAAATCTCAGGCTTTCCCTCGTTAGTCGTTACCCCTAAAAGGCACTATCACTATCGGCAACTCGGGCCTCAACTCCTTGATGTCGGTGATAATGCGTTAAAAGCAATTTATTTTTGCATATTCAAAATATGAGGAAGTTTTTATCTCGACAGTTGGCAAAGGACAACGAGTGGAAAAACTTAAATGTCCTTATGGCATTTGTCATGGCAGCAGATTTATTTCAACGATGAATATAAAAACGAAAATGTTTGATAAGGGAGCGAAAACTCTCGTTGTTGTCCCTAATTCAAATCGGAGCGCTCGACAGGCCCGGACAGGACGCTGAAACACATACATACAAAAAATACGAGTACACAGACGGGTAGATAAATTCCTCCGATATTACCTCTTAGATTGCAAATAGAGCCCCATTTTGGCGACAACCAACAACTGTGCTACTTGCGTCGGTAATTTTTCTGCCTGTCGTCCATTCATTCTTACATGTACAGACATACAAACATATGTATGCATATGGAGGTATAGCGTTTCTAGATCTGTCACAGCGCGACGCACATCAGAGATAAGCACGAGCGGCAGTCTATTTCACTTTTACTGTCGTCAAATTTATTAAAACATAAATAAGATGCTTTCGAGCCCATTAGTGTCCAGCTCTCGAGATAATGTGTACTCCCATTTTTGGCCCTTGCTTTTATGACTTGAGAATTTGTTTTTTACGTTGCACAACCTTTTGCCAAGCTATGTACCTACATATGTACTTTTATCATTCTACATGTAGAGGTGTCTATTCACTCCCAGGCAGGATTTCCTCTTGCTCGTCCTTTCCTATTCTACATAACGTTTTTCTTTTTACCTTGTGTTGCTTTGTTTTCCTTTCACTTTTGATTTCGTCGGGAGATAGAGTGAATGATTCCGAGAAATTGCCATGTTGGACATAATGAAGCAATGATTCTTTTATAAAATACACGGAAAAGAAGAATCCTGATTCTTTTCAATGTCCTGGACGGATCTGGGAAAACATTATGGTAAAATTTGTCAACACGACATATTATTGCGGAATTATTTAAACAGAGAATCCTGATGGGCGTGACAAGTTCTTGGAATAAAGTAATTTCCGAGGCTAATGGGAATAAAATGTTGGAATGCGTCTTTGGCCGTTGCCTTATGTCTGTTGTATGTATGTATGTTGGCGTTACAGTCCATGAAGAACCTGAGCCGAGCTTCTCTCAATCACCCATGTTGTGTGTGATTTCATTTTCACATAGGTGAAAGGGACCTTCAGTTTATTGCCGGTTCTGAACGGCGAATTTCGAGAAGCTTTTCATGACAATTTTACTACAGGGGGTTTTGTCAGAACCCCGCTGAGGAGAAACACCGTGAAAAACACATTCGATGACATGGCTGTGTCGGGATTCGATCTTGAGTCATCGGCGTCAGAGGCCAATACACTACCCACTGCGCCACGGTGTTTATGTCTGTTACGTTTCGTAAATTATTATATATGTAATTATAATTGTAATAACAATAATACACTTTTATGTATTAACTTCCCAGTGGGAAGGTATTGTAATGGGGCCGATTTTGCGAATTTCTAATTTTGACATACATACATATCTCCACGTTTCACGGTCACTAGAATCCAAATCCAAAGTTTTTATAGAGACGTCTGCGTGTGTGTATGTACGTACGTATGTATGTGCGTATGTGCGCTAAAAATTGTTGGTCTCGATTATCTCGAGAACCAACAACGGTATTCACATGGGACTGATTTAACATAATGATTAAGGCATGACACTGACAGTATATAGTTACTTCAGATTCATACTCTGTGGGTGCAATTCTAATATAGTATCATAAGTGCATGGAAAAGTTGCTGAGAACTACAACCAACGCGTAAATTCGATCGGTTCCTCTCTTCATCTAGGACAACCACCCCTGGAGATTAGTAAACGAACTTCTACAACCCAAACGACTGCACTCCGTTCAGGTTGTGTGATAAAAATTTAAAAAAAAAGTATAAAAGAAAGTTTATATTTAGTGGATCGATTAAAAAAACGAAGTAAACATTCTATCGAGAAAAAAAAAATATTTATCATTAAAGCATAAAATTTGGCAATTTATTAAATAATATCATCATAATGTAAGCCTTCGCGTTCGCGACACTCATTTAATCGAACAGCAAAATTTCTTATTACAACTCTGCAAGACTCCGTGATGGCGGCCATTTCGTGACGGATGTTTTTTTTTTTAATAATTTGCGAGTACTCAAGGTCTAATAATCTTATTATGTCGGCGACACAGTGTGGGCAGAAGGTAGAAAGGAAGAGGGATAGAGGAGATGCCGATGGACATTGATATTAAATGCTTGCATGTTGCATTGAGGAGGGAAAACTGAATCCGGGAGGGAGTTCTAGATTCGTGTGGTTCGGTTAATGAAAGATTCTCTATATTTGACGCTACGTCTGAAAGCGGGCTTCAGGGTATATTGGTGTGCATTCCTAGAGAGACGTGTATTGCGGAAGAAATGTTGAAGGGGCGGAATGCAACTGGCTATTTCATCAGAGCATTTTTGGTGGTAGTAACGATAAAACAGGGAGAAGCAGGTAACATTCCTGCGATGTTCCAGCGAGTCTAATGTTTTGGTAATGCTGGAGTCACCTAACAGTTTTATCGCGCGTTTTTGTATTCTGCCTAGTAGGTGCAATGAGGTCTTAGAAGCACTGGACCAGACATGAGCGTTATATTCTAATTTGGGGCAAATGGAAGCCTTATAAATTGTAGCCAGATCTAAGGGTGAGAATTATATCTTGCATCTGTATAAGAAGCCTAGGCATTTCGCAGCATCCTTGGCGACACTGAATACATATGTGGTCGCATTAAGATTGTGAGCAACACACATACCCAGGATAGAAAGCTTTTCGGTTTCTGAGATGCAAGTGCCATTCGTGGATAGTTGCGGGTTAGTTATTCGCTTTTACGACAAGAGACAGCATTGTGTTTTGGATACATTAAATTCCACTCTATTGTTTTTACCCCATTGGATGATGCCGTCGATATCGGAATTTTATAAGCTTAACATACGCTGCCGCTCACTATTTACAGCCGAAGTGCAGGGTCGTAAAGAAGTGAAGGCATATCAAAAGCTGAGGGTACTGTTGTCAGCGAAGGAGTGGATTGGATTAGAAGTTAACAGTAACATTTATAAAAATGAGATTGAGTGTCGAAGACAAAACGGGGCCCTTGGGAACACCAGCATTTACAAGGTGAATATCAGACTTGAATCCGTCCAAAACAACTTGAATTGAATGATTCGAAAGGTAGCTTCTAATCCGTTGAAGAAGAGACTCATTTATCCCAAAAGCACGCATTTCCGACAAAAGGGCTTCATACCAAACCCTGTCAAATGCTTTCGAAATATTCAGTGCAACAATTTTGCTTTCACCTGCTTGGTGAAGCGTGTGATTCCACTTTTCGGCAGGATATGCCATCAAATCACCAGTCGATCTGTTGCTGCGGAAACCGTATTGACGGTCATTGAGGAGTTTCCGTGATTCAAGATATTTCATAAGCTGATGGTTAATCAGCGTTTCCATGACCTTGGAAAGAAGGGACGTTAGTGCAATGGGTCGGTAGCTGGAGGGAGAAGATGGTGCGCCTTTTTTGGGTATAGGCTGGACAAATGATGTTTTCCACCTTCTCGGAAAGGGCCCAGAGGAGTAGGAAAGGTGAAAAAGCTTAGGAGTGGTTTTGCCAGCGTAGAAGAACACATCTTCAGAACTATTGGGGCAATACCATCTGTACCAGCGGATTTGTGTATTTCGAGGTCCTTAAGAACCCTGTTCTGTTTCAAACGCGCCAGGGAACCCGGTTTATTAGCGTAAACTATAGATTTAAGATGTTGGTGTTTTTAGTGTTGAACCAAACTATTCAAACTTTTTCATCCATTTTCGAATGAGAAGAATGCTTGGCGCATCATTTAAACAGCGGAAATTTCGAATATTGCAGAATTTTCTACGCGCAACAGTCGTCGAATCACCGTTCTTGTAAAACTCTCGTACGCACAACGCGCGGTCTGCACCCGAGAAACGTTTCATAGGGACCGAATTCCCAAGAGCCAGGCAACCGATTGACATACCCCCCGCGCCCCTCGCGTTCGTTGCGTTCACGCAATAAGCTAAACAAATATAAGCTTTTTCTTGAGACATCTTGTATGTATAAACATTAGAAACCGCATAATGTTAGGAGTTAAAAAACCTGACAATTTGGTTATTTAAAATGTGTTGCATAGCTCCGGGCAGAACTGAGAACTAAGCCAATACATGTATATATATGTATATACATGAAATTTTATTTGAATTTTTTCAAAATCTGTGATTAGGGCCTTTTCCAAATAATTACCAAAATGTTAATTCAGCATTCTTAGTTGATGAATGGTATTGATGGGATATCTCCAAATTTATGGTTTCTTGATAGCTTGAAGAAGGAAATTTCACTACTAATCAAATATTGTAAAACAAGATTTTCTAAGTTCGGAAAATGTACAATGCATCTACAGTTATTATTAAAAATAATTTCATAAATACTGATAACCCTAGATATAATAGCCGGAATCCATTTTGTTACTGCATTTTTTGACTTACAAAACATAACCTTTTCTCCCCTTAAAAATGTTTTTGATTTTACAAATGTTATAGGGGTTTTATATAATTCATTTTTAGATCCACTAAGTTTTCTGTTTTGGGAGCAAGAGGGTTTTTGATCCGTTTAAACATTAATAATACTTCTAGGCTAAAAATTGAAAACTGATTTGTAGGGTGATAGCTTCGTTACCGTGTCGATAAGACGTTAAAAATTGTAGCACTTTCTCAGATGGTGATAACTTTTTATATTTGTTATCCAATAAAAACTTTTTAAAAAACTATTTGTACCTCAGCTACACTGAGCCGTTGCTTTGTGGATGGTAGGGTGGTGATTTGGTTGTTGTAATGCCGTTTCGCTTACAGAATTCTAAAAATTTGCTGGAAGAAAATGGTGGTCCATTGTCACTACAAAGTTCTTTGGGGAACCCAAAATAAGAAAAGCTTGTTTTTAGATTCTCAATGATGACTTCAGCAGTTGATTTGTTAATTAGGTACACATCCATCCATTTACTAAAGGAATCAAATAAACTCAGGTATTCAAATGTGCTAAAATAAAATAGATCAATATGAATGCGTTCGAACATAAAAGTTGTTTTTGGCCACGGTATAGTCTCTTGTTTATTAGATTTCCGTGTCTGTTAGCATATCACACACTAGTTCACAAAAGTTTCTATTTCCTTATCCATTTTCTTGAAACGAAATTGACTCCGAGCTATCTGCTTCATTCGTGTCATACCTACATGATCACTATGGATAATTTGAAGAACTTCCTGCTGACAAGCTTTTGGAACAACTAGCTTGTTACCATAGTATAAACACTGATTTTCTACTGCAAGACTCTTCTGTTTATCATAGAAATAAATCACATCAGGACAGTTGACTTTGGACTTCGAAGGCCAACCTTCCGGAACATACGACATGACTTCTTTCAAAACAGGACAGACAAGGGACTGACTACGGTTTCGAGTGATGCTCATTTTCGGACATTTCAAAAGAATTTATCAAAGTATCCTCAACGTTCGATGAATCCTTGAGAGGTAGTCTGGATAATGCATCTGCATGTGACATTTGATTAGCTTTTTTGTAAACTATATTGTAGTCATACATTGACAAAATAACAGCCCATCGATGTAACCTGGCTGCAGCTACTGCAGGGGTACTTTAGTTTGGATTGAACATTTCTCGGAGCGGTTGATGGTCACTGTTTATAATAAATTTGTTCCCATAAATGTACTTATGGAACTTGCGCTCAGCAAAAATTATAGCGAAAGCTTCTCGGTGCAATTGTGAGTAATAACATTCTGACGGACTTAAGGTACACGAAGCGAACATAATCGGACGTTCAACGCCATTAACAAGATGCGACATGACTGCTCCAAGACCATATGGAGATGCATCTGCAGAGATGATGATAGTTTTCTCAGGATCGTACAATTCAAGAATACTGTTTTTCAGTAACCATTTTTTACTTTCTTGAAAAGTTTGTTCGCAATCAGACGACCATACAAATTTTGAATCCTTTTTCAAGAGATGATACAGTTTCTCTAACCTATTTGACAAATTAGGTATACATTTCCCATAGTAGTTTAAGAGACCAAGATAAGACTGGAGTTCGGACAAGTTTCTTGGACTAGGTGCATTGACTACGGCTTCAACTTTACGCTTACTAGGACTTATCCGATTGTATGAAATACAATGACCTAAATATACCACCTCTTGTGCGAAAAATACGAACTTTTTGAGATTGACTTGAATGTTATGATCACTTAACCGACCTAAGACTTCGTATACATTTTTCTTACAATCTTCCTTTGAGGTACCAACAACAATTATATCGTCAATAGACCCAAAAGAATTCTTTATATTTTTAATGACTCGATCAATAACACTTTGGAATACAGCCGGTGCAGCAGAAACACCTAATGATAACCGATTATACACGAAAAGAACCTTTATTGTATTAATTACTAAATACTTTTTCGAAACCGGCGTTACCTCTAACTGTTGGAATGCACCTGTTAGGTCTATAACGCAAAAGAACCTGGCATTCGCAAGTTGTGCAAATACATCTTCACATGTATTGCGAATTAACACGAATATCTGCTGTAAAACCTTCGATAGGTTTTGTCAAATTTTGAAACACCCGCGGGAATTTTAATTTTATTTCGGAAATCTCTTTTTCTATTTCTGACACGACACTAGAAACAACCCTACTTCCGACTTCAAATTGCTTTGACATGACCGATGGACAATCATATCCTCCCAAATAAATCTCTGACTCTACAAGTGACTTTAAATGACTTACTTGACAATTCTGCGCAATCGACGCATTACCATAACCAAAATTATTCCTCCAGTTTGGAGTAAGCTTATCCAGCCTTGGACGCCCCAATATGGGTATAAAATTATTTTGACACTTAACCACTGACAACTCTAGGCGACACTCGCAAAATCCTATACACTCCAACGTATGACCTGTGACTGCCTGCAAATTAACTGAACAATTTTTAAGCAACAAATTATAAAATAACTTAGAATAATCTACGTAGCTTATAATAGATTGACATGCTCCTGTGTCCACTTCCATCCGCACCTCGCTGCCTTCAATGATGAGAGAAGTGGTAAGACGACTACTTTTGCTCTCCGTCAGATTCAAGATGTTGTTGACTCTTGTGCTGATAACTCTTGTGGGACTGCTTTCACCAACTGTATCTTCAATTATGACTTTTATTTGCCTTCCTTCACCAAATCTCTTACAATATTTCGCGAAATGACGTCGACATTTGCACAGGTAGCAAGTAATTTCCTTCGCTGGACACTTGTACCTATGGTGACTTCCACATTGTTGGCACTTAGCATTTGACTGACTCGACTGACTGCACGTGTTTGACAAGCCACTCTGCCGAAACTGGTTCTGTGTTCTCTGTTCGTGCAGCATATTTTGACTCCGGTACGATCTAGACTGGTGTTGACTTATTCTTCCTTTGATGATGTTGGTCCTCTGCGATGAGTTCTAGTTTGATAGCTTTTTGAGCGACGCTCTCGAAACGCGCATCATAGTCATCCAGCAATTTGTCTTTAATTTTCGGGCTATCCAGTCCAAATATGAATTTGTCTCGCAATGTTTGATCTAAGAACTGTTCAAACTTGCAATCTTGCGATAAAATTGTAAGCGCCACTATGTAGTTCTTCATGGACTCACCCACTTTTTGACTGCGTTGGTAAAATTTAAATCTCTCTGCAATTGCAAATTTCTTAGGTGCATATAATTTACGCAGTACTGACATAAGCTTATCGTAGGATTTTGTATTAGGGTTGACTGGGGCCAAGACAGTTTTTAGTGTTTTGAAGGCTTCTGAACCAATGAGAGTTATAAAGACGGAAGTCTTTTTTCTGTGAACGACCTCGTTGCACTTGAAGTAGCCTCCCAAACGGTCGGTGTATTCCTCGAAATCGTCGCCTGGAACGAAAGTTTCCATAGATCCGAGTAATTGGTTCATTATTAAAGTTGGTTTGACTGCTGGACTAATTCTGGAAAAATTTACGATGATGAAATATTCTCTCCTGCTGGTTCGATTGGTTCATTGAAATTTTCGTTTGACTTCGACATACGACTTAAATTGACGATGACTTGACTTTTTCACGATTATCCTCTTCGCCAATACCATATTTTCTTGATCCCAGGAAAACACGTGCGCCTACTTAGATAGTCACAGAAGAAGAGAGAGTTTATTTCATTTCATAAGTGTCATATTGACAGCATTGCCGGACTAAACTATACAAGTATATAACAGGGGGCAGGCAAATAAAATGGCTCTACCTTGGACTTTCAGACGGGCTTTATAGAGAACCTTAATCAATCTGTAATATGGGGTATAATCATTATATCAAAAGCAGATGAGGAGGAATTTGACATCAGACTAGTTATGCGTCTCTTTGTTCAATGCGTTCGTCCTGTTGGACTCTAGTTTTGAAGGACAACATAGAAGATGGTGTTGTACGTAAATTAATGAGAGTCTCCAGAGGAAAATGAGAAAGTGATTGACAATATAGCAGAAAATTCAGCTAAATTCATAGAAACAAAAATGAATCATAGAGTTGTACCTCACTGTTTGATATATGCAGGAACTGCATACTAAACTCCAATCGAGTTCAAGGTTTTTGGGAAACAAAACCAACCAAAAGCTTAAAAGCAAACCAAATGGAGTAGTGAAGGATTGAAATATTACTGAACCATCATTACCACCGTAACTTTCTATCTCGTGTGTGACAATCGCATTTTGTTTTTATTTTCGTTTTGGTTTTTTTTTTTTTTTTTTTTTTTTGTTTTTTATTTCATAGTTAGACGAAAACTAAAAGCCACTAAAGGCCATATAACTCCGCACTGACCATAGTGCTGGGAATAGCTCTTAAAAACGTGCCCTTTGTCGCTCTTATGCTATTCGACCCCACCTACTATACATCCCTTATGATAAGGGTTTGCCGCCCATTCAAAGTGATGCTAAATTTTGTGGCCTGTTCAGTCATTTCGGCTATGAAAAGGTTCACTGGCCCAAAAAAGAAATCGACCAGCACTTGGTTTACACATGCATTCCGAGATACACTCAGTTGAGCACGAGAATGTCTTATACATATCTACATATACATACATATACTATAGCGTATATGCACACAACCCTATGCCGAAGCTTAGAATAACAATAATTGTCGTACAACTTCCAGTTCAATTCGGTCGAAAGATTCTTTCCTTAATACAAATACGTACGGATGGGGCTCTTGGTCTCTTGTTGTCATGTTTGCCCCAACTCCCAGATGGGATTATTCTAGGATACATTCGACGCGGAGGCATATAGTAAATATGTATGTATATTCCTTATGGTATATCCTTTTCTTGGTCAAAAGGAGAGGTTAATGAATTGTTACATCCTGCGTCGTCTTTGGGCAAAGCCCCATGGGACGCACGTAATAACCTTATGGACGTGTTCGCTATACTCCCAGTTGTACAAACATACGTACACACATCCAACATGTATCCCAAACTCATGGGTACATGGAGGAAGTGTTTACTTAGGCTACGTTTAGTTCACATCCTTACGTGCGAATATACGTTTCATAAGATATGGGATAAAGGACGAACTAAGGACATTTCCTTCGAGTACACTCTTTCCGTTTGAAGTTATCTTTAAGCTTGAATGACCATCTCAAAAATCCAAGATGGACCGAATTCACAGAAGCAATATATCCCTTTTTTACTCCTCCTATTTCGCCTATTTTTTCGGGTGCAAATCTATGTACTTCTTCTTCATGGTCATAGAGAATGGCAACGTCCGATTCAATGACTCAAATCAAAGTGTTTGCTGGACTATAGGATAGGAGATATCTTCTTTAACAGTGCGGCTTCAAAGAACAAAATCGATTGCGTCGAATACCGGTCGTTCGAATGGAAAATTTTAATTTGTTAGGTGCGGTCAACTTGGACAGCGTTTGTATGCCCTATTCCTTCCCGTCCATTAGAACTAAGGTGACGTTTAAGGATTCATATGACCAACGGCCTATGATGGCCCTTAGCCCGATAATTGAGTTATTGTTCACTTCTCGGTAAACAGGGCAGGTGTCGTCAAATGTCCAGATATAGGTTAGTCATTGAATAAATCTCCATAAATGGTCGGACGGGACAAAAACCCTTTTAACTTCCCCAGAAGTTCCGCAGAGCGAAAGTGTTTATTTAAGGATAATTAATCGCAAATAGAACGTCTTTGGAATACGATTTTTCTCGGATATGGTACGAAAGAAAAGGAGGACAAGAAAAAGGGATACAGATGGGAAAAAGGGAAATGAATCTTGGTCTGGTTTACTAAAGGAGCATTACAAATGGATGGCGAGTAAGTGGTGGGTGGTGTTGATGAGGGTGACAGAAAGTGTTTAATTGTGCCAGAGACGTGTGTCGTATTTTAATGAAGTCGACGTAATCAGGGGGCGGATTGAAGTAGGATTTCAATCTGTTAGCATTTTATTGGGTGAATCTTCTCAAGAAGAGATACTTAATAACATATGAGCGTGATAAGGGTAAGTGAATAAAGATTTCGTCTATTAGAAAGACCTTTATAGGTAAGTGGTTGTACGCTAATGCATTGGATGCCAATATAAAAGTTAAATCGTGAGTTCTTTATTAGTCATCTTTATTACATACATCTGAAAATACAATTTTGCAGCTTCACGGTAACGCTGCTCTTTTTACGAGATATGTTATAATAGATTTTAATGGTAACAACCTTAAGTTTGGCCACTAAGCGCATACTTTTCAAATTTCCTCCAAATCCACCATCATAGAAAGGTTCCGTGCGTTCATTGAAGCGGCCAACTTTTGCCCGAATTTCCATCATTTTTTTTGAGCGTAGAGTAGAACAGCCGCCCGATCGTGCCTTCATCGTATAGTTCAGCACCGATATAAGTTATATTTATGGACCCGAAAGTATAGTTGCTGAAAGGCTGTCTCGCATTCACGCTATCATGGAAGCAGTGCGAAGATAGCCGAGCACAATCCTACTAAGCTCCAAGAATGTTTGAATGACCGAAACTCCAACGTCATCGTTTAGAACTTAACAATCCGCAGGTAGAGCCGTACTCTGACTTCTTCACGGGTACGGTACGTCCGTTCGAGGTTTTTGATTTCTACCGTCGCCAGCGCATTCCCGGCAAAGCTCCACTAGGAAACTTCTTGGAAGCAACCTTCAATAGCGCACAGTTAGAGTGACATTATTACAAGTTCAAACAGCTAGACATATGTATGTATGTAAGTAAACCATTACTATATGTATGTATATGATGCATGAGGTGCTGACGGGCAGAAAGTTCGTTGTGAAAACTGCTGACGTGACTTTGCTTCTTATGCTCTTTTATTTTTTTCCTGAGGAGCCGGCTCTCTTCCCTTCGTTTCTGTTCTCGTCGTTCGATGCAGCATTTCCTTGTAGGCTTCCCGTTTGGCTGCATGAGCTAGCCTGCACTCGTCATCAAACCATGTGTTTTTTCTTGGTGGTGTCGTAAAACCCAGCACATCCATGCCAGCTTCTTTGGTAGATTCTTGACAACAGTTCATTGTTCTTCGGCAATACAATTCACTGCATCCAAATTTATTGAGTGCTGATGAAATATGCCGCGGCGCAGTGGTTAATGTGTTGGAATTTGACACACGATAAACTAGTTTGGATCCCGATGAAACCAACGCCATCCGACGCCAATGTTTATTTTGCGACGTCCCTACTCGGTGGGGTACTGGCAAAACCCCCCGTAGTATATGTACTTGCCACGAAAAAGCTTTTTCGACTCACGCCGTTCGGAATCGGCATCAAACTGTAGGCCCCTTTCACTTATGTAAAAAATAAATCACACACAGCATGGGTGATTGAGAGAAGCTTGGCTCTGGTCCTTCATGGGCTGTAAACTCACCAAAGAAAAAGAAAATGAAATCAGCCCACTTCTTCCCTACGAGTAGTATAGAGTATGGGAGTGCGTCCTGTCTATGATTGTCCCCTATCTGGTGGCACATTTTAAGTCATTGAACTTTCTCGTTAATTTTTCACCTTAAAATAGGTGAATGAAGTGTACACCCTAACACGTGTAACTATTGATCCAAAAACATGGACCATCCTTTTGTTGTAAGAACATTTTCATTCTCAATAGGCTTTCATTAAGCCTGAAAATACATTTTTATTACGCGTATAAAACACCCCCATGGGATCCACTCAATGCCCTCATCAATGGGTAAATCTCAACAAAATTTATCTTAACTTTCATCCCTATCGTGCCAAATACCGCATTCACCTGACTCGGTGGTGATCTTAAAATTCGGTCATTAATTCCTAACACAAAAGGCAAAACAATGCGTTTTCCCTTTGAAATAGTACGTGTATTCGGTACAGGATGTGATCCTATTTACCGTAAAACCAATACCATCAGGCCACACTTACCACACTGTACCTTAAATCCTTTTCTTCAAGTGTCCCTGAATGGTTACATTATTCAACGGGATTGCTTTCATCTCATTCCTTCTCGGATGTTGGAAAAAGGATTTTCATTGTTACGCCCCGGCTGCATGCTCAGGGAAAAATTACCTCATTCTACTATAAAAACGGTTTTATGGTTATCAATATCTTCCTACTAGTTTATGCCCTTATCCTTCATCAAGCCCTCGCTGTCAGGATGGTCTTTGATTTGTAAAACAACGGCATCGCCTCCCTCTGAAATGCCATAAAATATCGACCATTAAATTGATGGCTTTTCGTTCTTTCGAAAATCCTTAATTGGAGTAAGAGCCCTGGCATTACGAGTATATTGACAATCTATAATAAAAAATCGAATATATGAAGTCCTCACTTCTTGGACTTAATTTTAAATGTGTCACTAGTATGTAAGAATTATCAACACTACTCCATATCAAGCTTGCCTGTCATCGCTTGTGACATGCTTTAAAAATATGCTTATACATACGTGTGTATACTACAATAGACAATATCAAGAGCATCTCATCGGTATTCAGCGGAATCCATGCCTACGCCCTGCTTCGAACTATATGCATACAAGGACTCGGGTAGGGTGCTTCAGTCAGGAAATCCATTCCGCCGCAAGATACTCAAGTATAAAAATGCAAGTCGTGCAACAGATGCATTTGCATACAAAAGCCCAGAATGGTAGGATGGCTCTTAACCGCTTGCCGTGAGTTCAAATTAATTAAGGTACTTCATTCGTGCTCTCCATTGCTTCTTACATCCCATACAACTGTGTTACAACCTTGTTTGTTATCGTTGTTCGTCGGAGATGAATCATTTCCGGTTTCCATTGTACTCATTGTTCTCTCTTGCCGTCGACTGGTTCGCGCGAACCAGATACACCTTTTGTACAAGCACATACATATGTATGTATGTACTATGTACGTACGTATTATATGGACTCTTCAGGGGCTTACTGCGTTCATGAACATGTAAGGTGCATTTTCGGAAAGTTGTACGAAAAACATTCCTACTCGTCCGTGGTCATTCATGACGTGACAAGGATGTAGCACTTCTGCTGACCCATTAATTGGGCTTTCATCGAAACTTTGCCCCCAGAATACGGATTTCTTTTAATATGACAGCTGAATGATGGAAGCTGACGTTGAGATCGGGACGTATACGATGATACAACGGTAAGAGTGGACATGAAAATGCTCTTTGTTTGACTTAAGTGTATGCCGGTGATAAGTGCTGTGGTAGTGGTTCTAGTTAATCGGTTTTATATGCTGTTACTTTGATGCACCAAATAAGGAGGGCTTGAGAAAATTTCTGATTCGTCGTGCTTATTTGGAAACATTAAGCAATAAACAATAAGTTACGTACGACTTAAACGATTGTAGTCGGTATATACATACATATGTATGTGGGTACAAACACGGGTTGGGTGAACAGTTATCGGTCTGTCAATCGCATGCCAAATCCTGCTGTTTTCCTGTCTCCAACGCACCCTCGTGTACAGAGGTGTATTCTTTTGTATTCTTCAAGCGAGGTCCTTTCTTTGGAATTGCGGCGTCCAGCTGGTCGATAAAGTTGGAGAAACATTCTTCTGTTATTGTTCTGCCTTTTGCAAGATAATTAACAGAGCCGTTTCGCAACGCTTGGATGCCAACAAAATCGGCCGGATTCTATTGGCTATTGAATAGCTTCAAGAATTATTTCCGCATTCGCATTTCCGCATTCGGCATCCAATAAATGTGACACCCACCTAGCGCAGAGCCATTGCACCCTTAGACTAGGTTAGGTTAAAGTGGTTGGCATACGCCACACGTAGGCCGAAGTCGGCCCATTGCGATATCACATGGATCATATTACCTTGATCCGCTTCCTGAAAATCAATCAGTGCTTCTGATGAAGCGATGGAGTTGAGCTATTTTTATATCTGCCAGTAAAGTTATCATAGAAGGGCGCGCCGAGGTAGATCCTCCTGTGATTCGCAAAAGAAGGGCATGAGCAGAGAGGTTGGTGTATTGATTCCTCTTCCACATCATCCATGCAGCCGCGGCAGAAATCATTGGAAGGTAGCCCTAGTCTGGCGGTGTGTTTTTCAATGGCGCAGTGACCTGTGATGACACCCACTAAAGTGCTTGAGGTTGCCCTTTTGGTTGCCACAAGGTCCCTGGTTCGTTTTAAGTTCGACTTAGGTCAGATTTGATTAGTGATAAAGCCGTAATTCCTTTCATTCCATTGGAGGTTGGTCGCCTCTATGGTTCGAAGTTTTATCATGTGCCTTGCCGTACTTATTAGTGTTTCTATGTAACCGAGGGTAGGAAGAATGAGTGTCCTTGACCCCAACTTTGCGAGTTCGTCGGCCACGCAGTTTCCTGGAATATCCCTATGCCCGGGAAACCACAGTACTTTAATGTTGAACTGTTCAGCCATCTCGTCTAGAGATAGGCGGCAGTTAAGTGATGTCTTTGATTTGTGGGTTACCGCGGCCAGGGATTTTATCGCAGATTGGCTGTCCATGCAAATGATAATATCCTTAGCGGATATTACATTGATCCTAAGCCATGCAAGGGCCTCCGTTATCGTTGTTATTTTTGCTTGGTACACACTGCAGTGATGTGGGAGTCTAAATGATAGGTTAACCTCAACCTTGGAAAAGACTCCACTACCTACACCCGTCTCCTTCTTGAAGCCATAGGTATTCAGCCCATTCCTCCCTGGATGGAAAGACAACTTCGAAGTTCTTAGTGAACACATTCTGCGGCCATGTAGGGCCGCGCAGGCAGCAATTTGTTTGCTAAAGAGGTCCAATGGTGGAAAATGTTGTAGAATATTTAGGACCTCCGTGGGGGTCGATCTGATCGCGCCCTTATGTATATGCTGGCTGATCTTTGTACTTTCCACAGAAGGTTTCGATAAGCCGCCTTGTCCAGAACAGTCCACCAGACTATGATGCCGTACAGGAGGATGGGCCTTGTGACTGCTGTATAGAGTCAGTGCATAATGCTTGATAAGATACCCCTACCATTTTCTTACAGCCATAGAGGGCAGTGGTTGCTTTCTTAACTCGATCAAGAATGTTGTGTTTCCAATTCAGCCTCCTGTCAAGGACTAGGCCTAGGTATTGAAACAGCAACAGCGAAGTTTGCTTTGACGACTCCTTGTGTTAGCAGTTGTCGTACCAGTTCTATCACTGATCCCGTTACACCAGGATCTGGCAGCGCTTTGGTGAAGGCCCATGGTTAACATTGTTAAAGGAGCCCTCAATATCGAGAAAGGCCACTAGGAGTGTATTCCTTGTGTTCCAGTGACCTTTCTATGATGCTAACCAATGAGCGGAGTGCTGTTTCCACCGATTTGCCTTTGTTGTAGGCATGTTGGTTATCTGACAGCCTTTCTGAGGTATAGCTGTACCGAATGTGTGTGTCTAAAATCTTCTCTAGGGTTTTTAGTAGAAAATAAGTGAGACTGATAGTCCTCAAGTCGTTTGCATACGTGTGGGTGCTTTAGCCTGCCTTGAGTATGAAAATGACTTTGGTTACCTTCCACTTGCAAGGGATGTAGGATAAGAAGAGGCAACTCTAATATTTACTTCAAGCCAGAAAAGGATGAGGTCTGTTACCTGCTGGAGCGCCGCTGGTAATGATGCCATCCAATCCTGGGAACTTGTAAGGTTCAAAGCTTTTTAGAGCCCAGAGGACAATATTGCTGTGTACCAGGTTGCGAGCACGTTCGAAGGCGGATTTTCTCGGCTGGATGACTTGAGGATGTGTCATAGCCGAGTCCTTACTGCCCGAAAAGAGTGCGTTCAGACGAAGTTCCAGATTTTCCTTTGTTGAAGAGCTTTTTGGTCTCTTACCTCTTTACTCCACCAGGGGGCTTAGATTTACCTCTGGCGGCGCTTACTGCATAAGATTTAGATGGTGATCTGTTGAGGGTTCTGTCAGCTCATTTACTAAGCTTACTAGTTCCGCGGAGTGGTGGGGATAGGTAGGGTGTTTTGTCCCTAAGAAGAGCTCAATATAGGTTCTGTATTTTTGCCAGTCAGTTCTCCTGTTGTTCCTGAAATGAGCTAGGGCACTGACGTGGCTGGTGTTGTTGAATTGAATGTAGCGATGGTCAGAGAAGGAGTTCTCTTTTAAAACTTTCCATTCCCTGACTTTGTCGACAATATCCTGCGATGCAAAGGTGACATCTCGAACTTCTCGTCTGTTCTTGGTGATGAGAGTTGGTTCACAGCCATTTTTTTGTAAACGATGAGGTGATAAATAATTAAACAGTGAGTCACGGCGATCGTTGATGTTGCTGCTGCTCCATATCATCTGGTGTGCATTTGCATCACACCCTATGACAAGTCCGGCATTAGCATTGCAATACTTAAAGTGCTTGAACGAATTACTGCGGACTATAACCAACGCGGAATTTGGTCGGCTCTCGTCCTATCTACATAGGTATAGGACAACCACCCCTGAGAGTAGTGAACGAACATCAACGACCCCAACCACTGCACTCCGTTCAGGTGCACTCTGTGTGTCAACACATCATAAGAGAATATAAAAAACTCCTTAACCTGTGCGAGGCTCTAAAAAAAAAAAAAAAAATGTGCATCCTTGACCAGATTCACCAAATTGACCGAAGGAGAAGAACTTAGGTGGTTGGGGGCTAGATAGGCCAAGGCAATGGGCCAAGGCTTAGAGAAGTTGCCCTCGATGCTAATAGCCGTGATATCTTGGTCAAGATACAAGCTCTTGGCTTACCTGCCTCACGCACGTAGGTGAACTTATATTCTGATGTTCCGAGTCCACGTACCAGGTTGTTGACTATCAACGGTTCCTGGTTCACAACTATATCTTCTCCGCTTTTGGTGAGGCGGAGCATTAGTACGGCCGAGGCCACAGTAGAGTGGTTGAGATTAATTTGGAGAATCCGCAGCATGAGGGCCGCAGTCTTTAACCTCCACCGCGGTGACATTGACAGACTCTTCGTCAGATTCGAGATCGAAATCTGACACAGTCTCTCCAAGGCCGACCTCGGAGAGGAGGTCCGACCTGGACGGACAGTGGATTGCTATCTTCCCCGGTAATCTCATTTCCTTCTGTAGGGAGAGGCTCATCCAAGAGAGTTAACTCACTGACCCTAGGCTCCACGGGAGGGGCTTGCTCTGGGTTCGTTGATGCCCTGGAGTCAGTTAATGCTGTTCCGGATACTCTCTTGGTTAAGTCCTCCCCGTCTTTTTTGGAGATTCTAAGCCTTGCTGAATAAAAGTCCAGAAAGATCATGTTGTTGGCTTTTGCTAGAGCTGCCAGGAAATCCATAATTTTTTTAATAGTGATCAATCTTGGGGGTCCTTTCACATCCTCCAGCTTGGCTATCTTCCAATTCTTAGTAGGAATTTGCGAGTTACAGTTTTGTGGAATTACTAGGATCTCCTAAGGACCCTCGGGATAGGCCGGTATAATGGCTCCAGCCCTTGTTCTATTGGGGATTTGGTTCAAGGGTACAGCCTCAAGTTAAGCTGCCTCTCAGATCTCGCTGACTCTGCTAAGTGCTAGCTTGAAAAGGTCCATTGACATTTGGTCCTCAAAGGAGATCAACTTGATCCTGCCTTGATAGCACTCTGCATGATGAGTGATAGAGAAGCGTCCGGGATATTCCTGGAGCAGCGAGAAGTAGTTCTTAAGCAGCACATTGCTTATTAAGAGCCACTTCGCCGGAGAGACACCCCCATCAACATAACTTCTATCGACAACAGCCCTTGTAGTCGAGACTTCTACCACATCGCGATAGGAGAGTTGTTTTTGGAATCTGACCGCGCTTTCTTTGAGGTGGAGGGAAGTTCCCCAGCCGACTTCTGACGCTTGCCTTCTTGCTCTTTATAGGCTGAGCTTCCAGTTCTATTCTTGATTACGCTTTCCGCCCAATCAAGAACCTTTTTCCTTCTTTCCAGGAGCTGATCTCTTGGTACGTCCCGCAGCTTCTCCAATAGCTTGCTGGGCACGTGACGTTCTTGTATCTAGATAAACCTGAATACGTCTGGTGCTCAGGATACTCCGTTTACGACAGAACTTATCTTAAGATGGGCCCCAGCCAAGCTAATCCCCGGTCGTGTAACACCTTGATCCGGCTCATTGACCACATCTTGGCTTCACGTCTCCTCTAGGGTTACGCTGAGACTCATTGACCTTTACTGGGCCCTTGCCCCGCGTCGAGGTCTGTACTCACCCAAGGGCATTGCACCCTTTCTTTTAATATTCTCACTCATACTCAATCAGATACCCACTTTTTAACAATCGACATTGAAGGATACATTTCCTTAGGTGTTAATCCATCAAACATATAAGTTTATAAATTTTAAGGAGGAAAACAAACTTCTCCAGAGAATAAGTTGAAACTTGTCATACGACTAATGACACATACAACCAAGCAGAAAACCTACAGTTTTACTGACTGGAACGCTATATCTTGTCATGCCAAAAACTTTCCACCGTACCTTCGTAAGAGGGACTCTTTGGCAACTACCAACAATTTGTCTAAAACAAACTAACTAGCAGATATAAGTAGCCTTTGTAGCATTGTAGCGTGTATTTATTAGGATAAACTCGCATATATAGAGGCACGAACGTGGATACCTAAGCCTCTTTTTATCAACTTTTGCACTCACCTTTTGTCGATTGCTTGTTGATGTTCCGTAAAAGAAGAAGCAACAGTCAATGAGAGAGAAAGAAAATAAAAGCATCGCCTAAAGAGTCGCTTAAGACCTATTTTTTTTTAAATGAAGTGGAATAACGGAATGTATTCATGAAAGATAAAATTCGACGTGGAATTTCGTCAGCAAACCGAGCGTAGACAAAAGTTTGCTCGCAAGATGTCCGTTGAGCGACGGCAAATGATCGCTTGATTAGGACACACCTGAACGTTTAATTCGGTGCATGGCTATTGTAGTAAAGATAATATCCAACAGCTTTGTTTTTTAACCTGTCGTCGATACCTAAGTTTCCTTTAGATAAAGCCAGAGCAAGACCAATGACTTGCTTGCGGAGTGTTGTGTCGTGATACCCTCTCTATACTGCCGCTCTCGACTCCCTTGTGTTGATACACCTTTGACGACCCCAGTAAACGAAAAAAGGACAATGAATTTCAGATCTGCACATGGAATGTGAGGTCCCTTAACAGACGACGTGCAGCCGATGAACTTGCGGATTCGCCGGTAAACAAGGCAAGCATGACCACAATCCAAGAAGTGCGGTGGAATGGGTCGGGCAAAAAATGGATGAGAATTTGCGATCTCTACTACGGCGATCGCCATAGGGAAGCAAGGCAGCGGTTTATTGGATATGTATTTTTTGTATGAGGTAGACTAAGGCGAAAAGTTCCAAGCTCTAAGTACATAAGCGCTCGCCTGACTTCTAGGATCTCCTAGAAAGGTCATACGATCAATGCGCCAGCTACGACACCAATATCGTTCTAGGAGACTTTAATGCAGAGCTGGGAAAGGAAAAATTCTTCGCCAGAGTCATCGGAAAATACAGCCTCCACGACAACACATCCAGAAACGGACTCAGGCTGGTGGATTTCAACATCCGTAAAGGAACCTGCCGGTTCACTGATCAATCAACCGTCAACCAGATTGATCACATTGCGATCGACGTCAGGCACTCCTCCAGTATTGTCGATGTCCGAACCTTTCGCCGTGTAAACATCGACACATGGAGTGGGAGTGGAATCGGGCATGTTGTGTCCGGTCCATAAGAAAGGAGACCCCTCCGACTGCACCATCTACCGAGAGATCAGTCTGCGTAACATCGCGCACAAGATCCTCCCTGCTGTTTCGTATAAACGCGTGAAACCGTTCGTCAAAAATCAGTGATACCAGTGTGGTTTCAGGCCATGGAAATCCACAATAGACCAGACCAGACTTCACACACCGACAGATCTTGGAAAAGACCTAAGAAATGCAAATCGACACCCACCACCTATTTCTCGATTTCAGGGCAGCATATCACAGCGTGCTTTATAATGCCATGTCTAGTTTTGACATTCCGAGACCGTTAATGTTAAAAAAGGTTTTAGGCAAGGCAACGCGCTGTGACTTTTTCAACATTTTGCTAGAGAAAATCGTGCAAAACTTACAGGTTAACCCTACAGGCAGGATCTCCCAAATGTCCTTTTAACTGCGATTGGTCGAACACAGCGAGCCGTCAATGAAGCGTGTGTTGACATTGAGGCGGAGGTAGCCGAAATGGGTCTGACGGTAAACGAGAGCAAAACAAAGTATATGCTGTCATCAAGGAAAGACATTCAACGCCGACGTCTCGGACAGAGCGTCACAATTGGCAGCAAAAGCGTTCAAGCGTTCAAGCGTAAAGGACTTCGTTTGCCATGGTCCCGCAATAAATAGGGACAATTACATCAGTACCGAAATTAAACGCTGAATTACTCTTGTCAATCGCTGTTTCTTTGAAAAATAGTGCCCTCTCGCGAAGGACCAAGTTGGTTGAAGGCAGCTGGCAAAAATCATTCCGGTTGGAGAGGTTTGTTGGTTGAGGCCCAGGTATACCCCGGACACATAAGAAGGAGAACAGTGACGATCAAAACAAAAACATAGTCCAAGTTAGTACCAAGCAGATTGGTGATTCTTAACTTCGTCGAGGTCAGGGGGACGGAGTTCTGCCTGACAGCGGCATATTGACTAACATCGCCGTTATACAGTCTGCAGAAGTGGTTTTTCCATATTCTCAGCATCGACTGCGATTCTACTACCATCTCTGCAGGCTTCCCTTCTGGCTTCATAACCTTGGAATGTTCGCTTTATCTGTTGATAAAACTTTCGAACGTCACGCCTGCAGTAACACCTCTCCAAATCCTCAATCGCGCACTTCTCGTGCTCTTTCTTCTTTCTCCTGAGAAGCTTATGCTCTTCCCTTCCTTTTAACTCGTAGAGCTCACGAGCTGCTCTTCTTCTTTTATGCAGCGAGGCCTTATATGCATCCTGCTTCGCTGAATGAATCCTCCTGCACTTGTCATCGAACCAGGTGTTTCTTCGTGGTGGAGACTTGAAACCCAAAACTTCGGAACTCAAGTCGAATAAAGTTGCTGGCGCAGACGGACTATCTGCTGAGCTCTTCAAGGCAGCTGGGGCTGACCTGGTTAGGAGCATGTACCAGCTCATCTGTAAGATATGGTCAGAGGAAAGCATGCCCGATCCACAAGAAAGGAGACCCATCTGATTGCGCCAACTACAGAGGAATAAGTCTCTTTAACGTCGCCTACAAAATCTTCTCTGCCGTTTTGTGTGAACACCTGAAGTCTTTTGTAAATAAGCTGATAGTTCCTTATTGGTGCGGATTCAGGCTAGCGAGGTCCACCATCGACCATATCTTCACACTACGGCAGATCATGGAAAAAACCAATGAATTTCAAGTCGAAACTTACCACCTATTTGTCGACTTCAAAGCCGCATACGACAGCGTAATTAGAGACGAGCTATACAACGCTATGTCTACCTTTGACTATGCACGATGACCTTGGAGATTGCTCACTGCTTCATTCGAATCGGTGAACACCTTACCGATAGTTTTGATGTCAAAAAAGGATTTAGGCAGGGCGGTGCGCTGTCGTGTGATTTCTTCAACATAATATTGGAAATGAATGTGCAAAAATCACTGGCCAATACAAGAGGCACAATCTATTTCAAATCCTTGCAATTCCTTGCATACGCCGACGATATTGACATAATAGGTAGATCGCAGCGAGATGTCAATTAGGCGTTTGCGAGTATTGAGTTCGAGGCGGCGAAAGTTGGTTTGGCGGTAAACGAGGGCAAAACTAAATATATGCTGTCATTAGAAAAGGACGCTCACTCACCAACGTCTTGGCCGGAATGTTCGTATTAGCAAATATAAGTTCGAGGTAGTTATGGGCTTCGTCTTCCTTGGCACCGCAGTGACCTGGAACAACGACATCAGTTCCGAAATCAAACGCAGAATCACTCTTTCTAATCGCTGTTTCTTTGGGCTCAGGAGGCAATTAAGTAACAGAGCCCTCTCTCGAACAACAAAGTTGACTCTACACTTCTTTTTCTTCCTTTGGTGGCGTTACAGCCCTGGAAGGACCAAAGCCTAGCTTCTCTCAATTACCCATGTCGTGTGTGATTTATATTTCACATAAATGAAAGAAACCTACAGTTTAATGCCGATTCCGAACGGCGTGAGTGGAAAAGCTTTTTCATAGCAAGTATACTACGGGGGTTTTGCCAGTGCCCCTCTGAGGAGGGACGCCGCGAAATAAGCATTCGATGGCGTTGGTGTTATCGGGATCCGACTCTATACAAGACTCTCATTATCCCGGCGCAGAAGCATGGACACTATCAAAAGCGGATGAGGACGTCTTTGGACGGTTTGAGAGAAAGATCTTGCGTGTGATTTTCGGTCCTATAAATGCTGACGGGGGATGGAGGAAAAGATTCATCCACGAGCTTTACGGGCTGTACAGCGACATGAGTCTAGTCAGGCGTCTACGGATTCAACGCCTAAGATGCCTGGCCAGAATGGACACCACAGCTCCAGCCCGGAGAGTCTTTGAATCTAACCCCGAGGGATGAAGAAACGAAGGACGGCCACACTTAAGATGGCGCACACGGGTGGAAGGGGGCCTCAGCCAACTGGGTGTGCGGCAATGGAAGAGGCTAGCAAAAGATCGTGCTAGTTGGAGGGGCATGTTGGTTGATGACCAGGTTCACCCTGAACTGTAGCGCCCGATAAGAAGAGGAAGAAGAAGAAGTTTCAGTCTCTTTAATGGTTAATGGCAAACGTTTGTGCTTTTTTCGTTTTCGCCTAATCTCACAAAACCAAAGTTCTTTCATTCACTGTAAAAGTATTCGTTGTATTTTTTTATTTTTTTTTGTCTACACGAACCGAGCGCCGACTTGCGCTTAAGTCACTGATCTTTCGAACCGCCCTCCAATTAGGTTGGGTTCATCGGGCAGACAGTTTCGACCGATTTCTTTTGAATCCTATGCTCTTAAGAGAAAATAAACTACCGAATTTTCGTTGGACGTTTTTTCCTAAATCACCAAATTGTTACTTAAACTCTTTGTTAATATAATTTGGTCTTAGGGAGTCACATGTCTTTTTACCCAAACAGTGAAAATGCACTCAATGTACTAAAATACTCTTTAGGGTTATTATTGTCATCATCGCATACCATTGAGCTATGTATGTCTCCTTGAACGTATTACTGGAAATAAATACATACGAATTGAACAGCAGTCAGTTATACACAGGACAATTCAAAGTTAACATTCTCATCTGGTGAAGATAACCAATTTTCCCTCGTACAGACATAATCTATAAAGAGCGCACACCAAACAAGCTAATTAGATAATTAATATTTTAGTGTTCTTAATTACCCACTTATCCCGAGAATGATTTCAATACAATATCAATTATATAAATGTGGTTTTAAGCACTAGCGCAACTAGATGGCCTTACATTGTGTTGAGTTCGTACATGGAAATGCATAAATTATGCGGATAAGCCATCAAAACCGGAAGCAGTAGCCATCATACCGTAAATGTTAACACAACACCCGACATAAGCCCAACATCTGCGATTGTCTGTCAATCCACGCATTCACAAATGTGCATAAATCAATTAACATGGTCGACGAGCTCCTACCCGCTGGATAATGATCAAATAATAAGCGCATTTATCGATTTGTCGTATAGTAGAGGTTGTAACATATGCATGTACATATATGTATGTATCTACATTTATTCGCTCAAAGGCATATCTGTACATAATCCACGAAACTTATCCTTGGGCCATCTGCAATCCTACTATACGGCATCGTCGCCAGCATCATATCATAATCGTCATCAGCACCAACTGCGATCAAAAGTTATTTTAATTTCATCATCAACACCAACATCCGGAGCTAAGCTACCATTAGCACCATTATGTACGGGTACAAATTGTTGCAAGCAACAAACAGAGGGATATCCTAGGGCAGTTTGAATAACCACGCATTTCAACGCCACCTTTTATGGACCGTAAAAAAATGATCACATACCATTGTGTGAGTCCCTAGTGTTTAATTTCCGACCGTTTGCAAAACACCACAAAACGCGTGACGAGTGGTTCATAAAACAAATCACACAAATTACCCGATTTTACATGTACATTAGGGTACGTGTACCGTTCCCGAACGAGTGTCCTTCAGTGAGTCTAAGACTCCCAACAATGTCTTTTTTAGTTTTCAATTTATCACCCGCTATCAACCCAATTTTCTGAGCGCCAATTTACAGAATAAACAATCTTAAATGCCATATATCACCACATACCAACTTAGCTTATTTTATTAATTACGGCACACCATGCTTCCTGGCATCAATCTTACTTATGTACTAAATGGAGCATTTCCTTTTCGTCCTTTATCTTTCACAAAAAGTCTTATTTTACAGCACATAGCATTTTCTTTCAGACCACCAGAAATATAGGATTGTAAGCAAAAACGCACAAAAAAGGAAAATGGCCAAACAAAAACAGTAAAACAATAATCCTTCCCGACAAATGCACTTTTGTCCTTTTCTGTCTTTCATTTCCGGAACAAAAAAATTCGAAATGAAAAATCAAAAACAAAATCTATTTATGTATATGCACTCGCACATGCAAATTCAGTAACTTTGTAGCCTTTTCTTTCAGGGATATATGTATGTATGTATAATCCTTTCGTTTTCTCGTTTCGGTTTCTTTTGTTTCGTGTCATTTGAGTCCTTTAAGTAAAATCGCCTTGTCATCCCTATAATTAAAATTACATTTTTCTGTTTTTTCTTCTTCCCTCTCCTTGCTTGATGCTTTGTTCCGGTTTTACTTTTTAAATTACGAAACGAAGAAAAAGGCTTTAAGGATAACTTTCGTTTAGAGCGTTGTAAAAAAATACAACTTTTCTAATTTAGCGAAACCTACCCTTAGAGGTGTTGACAACCAAAAATATGAATCAGTTCAGTTGGGGTGGCCGTGGTGCAGTGGTAAACATCATCGACCGCCGATCGGAAGGTCTGTAGTTCAAATTCGCTTCATAGCCAAGTAAAAATAATTCCTAAACGGATGATAAAAAGTATGCAACGCAGTTGTGAATGGAAAGTGACCAGACGTACTGCCTGCAGGCATAACACTCACAGTATATGGTCAACCGAAATTCATCCTCTGCGTATGCAATACTAAAGTGCTTGAACGAATTACTACGGACTATAACCAACGCGCAATTTGGTCGGCTATCGTCCTATCTAGGCCTAGGACAACCACCCCTGAGAGTAGTGAACGAACATCAACGACCCCAACCACTGCACTCCGTTCAGGTTGTGTGTGTCAACACATCATAAGAGAATATGAAAAAAAAAAAAAAGTTCGTTACTTTGGGAAAGTCGCTCAAGGATAACGACTAAGGGTTATCGTTGTTGCCACTGGCTTTTTAAATTGTACGATTGGATTTATATACTACTCGTGACATACAGGGTGCCCACGAGCAGTATGCCAAAAAGCTAGAGCGTGTAGGTCTGGTCAAGACAAGAAAAAAATCGTATGGGAGGGGGGGGGTCTATTCCCCTCCGTTTAGGCGGGAGGGGCAATTTTCTAACAAATTGACTTAATTTGGAAAAATAAAATTAAAAATCAACGGTTACAGTCACAATGCAGCGATACACTTTTTTGTAAAGCCAGAAACCTCTTTGTTTTTAAACGAAGCTGTTTTAAGGAACAGTTTTTGAGAAATTAATTTTCAAACTCAAAATTTTGAAAAAAAAAATTCGAACTAATTTTTTGCCCAATTGGATATTATTAAGGACTAATTTTTTTCAAGAATTAAATTCCCTTATTAGTTTTAAGCTAATAAGGGGGAATGGGCTCGGACATACAGGGTAAAGTTGTTGATTGCTCTCAACCTGGCGAGATGCCAGCAACGATCCCTGTTTAAATGCCCGGGTCAAGTTGACATACGGCCTCCTCGCGGCGCCCTCTGGATAGCCTCTTCAACAACCGTTGGGAGGCGAACAAACGTATGCAGCGAAAAAAAACCCCGACCAGAATGGCGGTTGTGCGGCGGGCTAACAATTCGCCCACGTAAAAAAAACCTAAAGTGATGAATGAGCAAGATGCCTCGGATACACGGAAGGATACTCGACGACGACAACGCACGAAAAAGGAACACGATTTGCGAGTATGCTCCTGGAATGTCAGAACCCTGTACACTCCCGGAGCTGCTCATAAACTAGAAGGAATCCTCACGCAGTACAAGGCGGATATTACTGCGGTCCAGGAAATACGCTGGATAGGAAACGGTATGATTAGAAAGAAAAATTGCGACATTTATTACAGCTGTCACAAAAGGTTGCACTTACTGGGATGCGGATTTGTCGTGGGAAAGCGGTTAAGGTCGAAGGTCATCGACTTTAAACCTATAAGTGATCGCCTGGCTGTGATCCGCATCAGAGGCAGATTTTATAACATCAGCCTTATATGTGCACACGCCCCTACCGACGAGGCTGAAGACCCTATCAAGGAGGACTTCTATGACCTCCTGGACAACGCCTACGGAGCTTGTCCGGAGTACGATGTAAAAATCGTGCTCGGGGACTTCAATGCCAAAATCGGAAAGGAAAACACCCTTGGCGGAGTGATCGGAAAGCACAGCCTCCACGATACAATAACAGATAACGGCTTCCGACTCGCTGACTTTGCGACAGCTCGTAATGCGGTGATAAGTAGCACAAGATTCCCTCGCAAGCGAATCCACACAGCAACCTGGCGATCTCCGGACGGTCGAACCGCCACCCAAATCGACCATGTGCTCATTGACGCAAGGCACGCGTCAAACATCCTGGATGTGCGAACATTCAGAGGGGCAAATGTCGACTCTGACCACTTCCTCGTAGCAGCAAGATTCAGAGCTCGACTGTCCAATGTCAGAAAGCTGCACCAGCCCATCAGGAAGAGGTTCGACATTGGGCGCCTGAGCACACCGGAGGTTGCCAGAGTCTACAGGGAGCAGCTGAGCGAAAGACTCTACGGTATGCCTACGTCGAACACAAATGCCAATAATATGTGGCTGCATTGCCGCTCAGCCATTCAGGAAGTAGCCGAAACCACATTAGGATACCTACCACCCCCGACAAGAAACCCGTGGTATGATGGCGAGTGTGAGCAGAAAAAGGCAGCAACCGAAGAGGCGTACCAAAAGGCGCTGCAGAGGAAAACCAGGGCAGCGCGAGAAGAGTATCGAGCCAGAAGAAGGGAGGAGAAGAAACTACTGCGACAAAAGAAAAGAATCTTCGCAGCCTCCCAGCTCAAGGATATCGAGGAGTCTAGGGATAAACATGAAATACGAGCCTTTTACAAGAAAGCCAAAGGCCTTGCAGGAGGCTTCAAAAAGGGCACCCTGGCTCTTCGAAACTGCGAGGGTAATCTTGTCACCGACCCGCAGGGAATAGTGGATGTATTTAAGCAGCATTTCCAGCAGCTGCTTAACGAGCATGACCAAGAGAGAGTGGTAGGGACCGAGGAAATCCCAACTCCAGCCACTGAAGTAGTCCTCCCACCCAGCATAGAAGAAGTCGGCACAGCTATTCAGACCGCGATCAAAGAGGTTGCGGGTGTATTTCCGCTGCTGCGAGTACTACCTGGAGTACACAATTCCTTTGGTTTGTCCAAGAACAACAAGGCCGCAGGCTCAGATGGCTTGCAATCAGAGCTCTTCAAGGCTGGCGGCGATGTTCTGGTAGGGAGCATGCACCAGATCATCTGCAGAATTTGGGAAGATGAGAGCATGCCCGACGACTGGAATACCAGCTCTATATGCCCCATCCACAAAAAAGGCGATCCTACCTCTTGCAAGAACTATAGAGGTATATCCCTGCTCAATGTCGCATACAAGATCCTGTCCAGCGTATTGTGTGAACGTCTAAAACCATTTTGCACCGCACTAATCGGCAGCTACCAGTGCGGCTTCCGGCCCGGCAAATCAACTATAGACCAAATTTTCACACTTCGACAAATCCTGGAAAAGACCAACGAGTTTCGAATCGATACACACCATCTTTTCATCGATTTCAAAGCCGCATACGACAGCATTCGTCGTGAAGCACTGTTTGGGGCGATGGCCGAATTCGGGAACACGCGATGCACCGTGCAACTCGGTTCTAGGACCTCGGAACCATTCGAAACATGCACCGGATTTCGGCAAGGAGATGCGCTGTCATGTGACTTCTTCAACCTGGTGCTGGAGCAGATATTGCGACGGGCAGGCGTCAACAGGGAAGGCACTATCTTTTACAAGTCCATCCAGCTGCTAGGATACGCGTCTGATATCGGTATCATCATGTGTTCTCGCCGTGGCATTGTGGAAGCATTCCCGGCGATTGAAGAACAGGCGAAACGAATTGGTCTTAAGATCAATGAGGACAAAACGAAATACATGCTGTCAAGCAAAAACCAATCCGTCGCTCACCACCTGGGACAACACATAACAATTGACAGCTACAATTTCGAGGTAGTTAAGGAGTTTTTCTACCTCGGGGCAAACGTAAATTCCACAAATGACACCACAGTGGAGATCCGGCGTAGAATCGCCCTTGGCAACCGCTGCTACTTCGGCTTGTCCAAACAACTGGGGTCAAAACGCCTCACTCGAAAGACCAAAGTCATGCTTTACAAAACGCTCATTCTGCCAGTCTTGCTGTACGGAGCCGAAAGCTGGGCGATAAGCAGGACAGCGGAGCTGATTTTGGGTTCTTTCGAAAGAAAAATTCTGCGCCGGATATTTGGTCCTGTCTGTGACGAAGGTGAATGGAGAAGAAGACACAACCGCGAACTCTACGAGCTGTACCAAGATGTGGATGTAGTCCGGTAGGCAAGGATCCGTCGACTGCACTGGCTCGGCCACATCGAGCGCATGGACATCAACGCTCCAGCTAAGAGGGTCTTCGACTCCGAGCCTCCTGGTTCGAGAAGAAGAGGAAGACCGAACCTCCGGTATAAAGACCAAGTAATCGCGGATGTAGGACATCTTGGTCTTGACAACTGGAAGCAGCGTGCCCGGGACCGTCAAGGATGGAAGGCAGCTATAGCTCAGGCTCAGATCCTCCATGGATCGCAGGCCTGATAAGTAAGAAGTAAGTATTAGTTTTAAGCTAAAAACAGAAAACCGGATGCAAAAATGTCTTGTAGTTTTTGAGAAATTAAAGAAAACCCAAACCACTTTTTTCTATGAAAAACCTTTTTTTTTTTTTGGTTTTAACGCGGCTGAACTTGTAGGCAAATTAATGTATGAAACGTTGACCTCTTCTTTATTATTTTAAAAAAAAATCGGAGTTTTATGAGGATACAATAAAGTGACACAGTATGGGCCTGTATACACGAGAATATCGCTAGCAGCAGGAAGACCGGTTTGATGCTCTACACTGAAGCATACACGGAATTTATTTTTCTAGAAGAAAAAATTGTATATGTGAACCTTGTTCACCTTGTGTTTCTGTCTTTTTGACATTTCATTTGAAAGAGATATTTCCTTTGACAGAGATATTAAGTGCAACCACGCACTAAAATGTCCCTTTGTTTTTTTCCGATGTTCACTGCTGGAAAGACCAATGACGATTGAAGCGCAACACCAGGCAGAAAAAGTGCGGACTCGAGAGTTGTATATGTATTAGTTTTCCACTTCTGTTCACCCACTAAATTTGCGGAAGAAAATGGTATTCCGTTTCGTACCGCAACCTTCAGCTCCCTCTCCCACAAAACCGCTTTTTTTTCGGATGATATATTCTAGTCTATACACCCTCTATTGGAGTAACCCTGGATTAATCCTTTTTTTTACATTGATAACGCCTGGAAACTGACCTGCCAATTTCGTCTGGGTCCGCCCGCCGAGAATAGGTTCTACCCGCTAGAACGTTAGGACAATAAAACCGCAATTTTTCTTTGTTGAAAAACAAAATATTTGCAACCCAAAAAGAATCGCATTTTTAATGAAAAACCGCTTCCAAACTGGATGTTAACTCATCAACACATTGCGAGCATGAGTTTGACATGCTCTCGAGAAGAATTAACGGGCATACACTTCCGCTACGGTTTAGCTAATGATCGAGATAATGAAGCCGAAGGACTCTACGCTGAAAGATATCCCAATCGGAGGTGTCCCAGTCGTAGAATATTTTCAAGAATCCACCTACGTCTGCGAGAGCACGGAGTGCTAGAGCATCGAAGAAGCGAAAGATCAATTACAGATGGATCAGCAATCCATGAAAGAATTGTGGATTTGGTCAGACGCAATTTCTCCCTTAGTACAAGGAGGGTAACTTTTATGCTTGGGGTGCCCACACCTAGAATATGGAGGGTGCTTCATACCGACAACTTACACCCGTACCATTTTATGCCAGTCCACCCGCGTTAAAACCAAAAAAGAGGTTTTTCTTAGAAAAAAGTGGTTTGGGTTTTTTTTTTAATTTCTCAAAAACTAAAACTAATAAGAAATTTAATTCTTGAAAAAAAAAATTAGTACTTAATTACACACAATTGTGAAAAAAATGGATTCCAATCTTTTTTTCAAAATTTTGAGTTTGAAAAGTAGTTTCTGGCTTACAAGAAAGTGTATCACGTCATTGTGACTGTAACCGTCGATTTTTAATACTTTTTTTCCAAATTACGTCAATTTTTTAGAAAATTGCCGCTCCCGCCTAAACGGAGGGGAATATACCCCCTCCTATATTATTCTTTCTCTTCTCTCGACCAGACCTACACGCTCTAGCTTTTTGGCGCACTGCTCGTGGGGCACCCTGTATATAGGTAATAGGAAGCTGATGGTTTAGCTAGAATACCAGTGATTTTATTTATCTTTTCACCAGTCTCATTAGCATTGCCCAACTATAAAATTACAGACTTAATCTTAGTCCGCTGCACAACCAGCTTTCTTCTACACTGCTAACCTACGCAACTTTTCCTTAATGTACGGTAAAGTTGGTCTTCACTCCCAAGATGGACAAATGCCACCAATATGGTGGAAAGCACCAGTTAAGGGTAGGAGTATATAATAATAATAGTTCTTTGTTCACATTACATCCAATTCATTTAAAAAAAAAAATATAGTTACATAAACAGATTCTATAATATAAGTTAATTTAGAGAATAATTAGTGACGTTTGTATTTAACTAACATAAATGGAGAAAAAGAGGGCGCCGTGGTCAGTGTGTTGAACTCTGGCGCACGATTAGCGAGTTCTGATCCCGATAACATCAATGCCATCGAATGTTTATTTCGCGACGTTCCTCCTCGGCGGGGTACTGGAAAAACCCCCCGTAGTAAACTTGCCATGAAAAAGCTTCTCGACTCACGCCGTTCGGAATCGGCATTAAACTGTAGGTCCCTTTCACCTGTGTGAAAAATAAATCACACACAACATGGGTGATTAAAAGAAGCTTGGCTCCGGTCCTCCATGAGCTGTAACGCAACCAAAGAAGAAGAAATAGAGAAAAATGTCACTTCAAATGTGGGGTAAGCAAACATTTATACATTGTAATTCAAGGTATTCAATACATACATACCTACAGTTTAATGCCTATTCCGAACGGCGAGAATCGAGAAGCTTTTTTCAACTATTCTACGGAGGGTTTTACCAGTACCCCGCCGTGGAGGAACTCTGCGAAATAAACATTCAAGAGCGCTGGCGTTATCGGGATCCGGAATAGCTTATCGTGCGTCAGAGTCCAACACACTAATCACTGCGCCACGGTGTCTGTCTTTAGGGTCTTAAATGAAATAATTCTAGGAAAATGAGCGACGGATAAAACAACATGGTTACCCCGACCTAGTGATGGTGCAAATGTCATCGGCAGCGGTTGTGGATATTAAATGACTCACATCCGCGGATGCTGATGCGGATGCGGATGTAAGATTCGTCTTCTTCTTAGCGGGCGCTACAGTTTCCTCCATCTAGCACGATCTTTTGCAAACCTTTTCCATTGCTGCACACCCAGTTGGCTGAGGTCCCTTTCCACCTGTGTGCGCCATCTTAAGTGCGGCCGTCCTCTACTTCTTCGTCCCTAGGGGTTGGATTCAAAGACTCTCCGGGCTGGAGCTGTGGTGTCCATTCGCTCTACATGGCCCATCCATCTTAGGCGTTGAATCCGTAGACGCCTGACTAGGCTCATGTCGCTGTACAGCCCGTAAGGTTCGTGGTTGAATATTTTCCTCCATCCGCCGTCTACGTTTATAGGCAAAAAATCACACGCAAAATCTTTCTCTCGAACCGACCAAGGACCTCCTCATCCGCTTTTGATAGTGTCCATGCTTCTGCGCCGGGATAATGAGGGTCTTATATAGAGTCGGATCTCGATAATACCAACGCCATCGAATGTTTATTTCGCGGCGTCCCTACTCAGCGGGGTACTGGCAAAACCCCCCGTAGAATACTTGCCATGAAAAAGCTTCTCGATTCCCGCCATTCGGAATGGGCATTAAACGGTTCCTTACATCTATGTGAAAAATAAATCACACACAACATGGGTGATTGAGAGAAGTTTGGCTTTGGTCCTTCAAGGGCTGTAACGCCACCAAAAGAAGAAAAATAAGTATAGAGTCAACTTTGTTGTTCGGACGAGAGGGCTCTATTACTCAATTGCCTCCTGAGCCCAAACAAACAGCGAGCCCAAACAAGAGTGATTCTGCGTTTGATTTCGGAACTGAAATCTGTCGTTGTTCCAGGTCACTACGAAGCCAAGGTAGACGAAGTCCTTAACTACCTCGAAATTATATTTGCCAATACGAACGTTCTGGCCGAGACGTCGGTGGTGAGCGTCCTTTTTTGATGACAGCATATATTTAGTTTTGCCCTCGTTTACCGCCAGACCAACTTTCGCCGCTTCGAACTCAATATCTACTCGCAAACGCCTCATTGACATCTCGCTGTGATCTACCTACTATGTCAATATCGTCGGCTTATGCAAGGAGTTGCGAGGATTTGAAATAGATTGCCTCTTGTATTGGCCAGTGATTCTTGCACAATCATTTCCAATATGATGTTGAAGAAATCACACGATTGTATGCGTATGCGGCTTTGAAGTCGACAAGTAGGTGGTGTGTGTCGACTTGAAATTCATTGGTTTTTTCCAGGATCTGCCGTAGTGTGAAGATTTGGTCAATGGGGAATTCCTTGGCCTGAATCCGCACTGATAAGGGCCTATCAGCTTATTCACAAAAGGCTACAGGTGTTCATACAAAACGGCAGAGAAGATTTTGTAGGCGATGTTAAGGAGACTTATTCCTCTGTAGTTGGCGCAATCAGATGGGTCTCCTTTCTTGTGGATCGGGCAAACGATGCTGAGACTCCATTGCTCGGGCATGCTTTCCTCTGACCGTATCTAACAGATGAGCTGGTACATGCTCCTAACCAAGTCATCCCCAGCTGCCTTGAAGAGCTCAGCAAATAGACCGTCTGCGCCAGCAGCTTTATTCGACTTGAGTTTTGATATGGCAATCTTAACTTCGTCGAGGTCAGGGGGACGGAGTTCCTGACAACGCCGTTATACGGTCTGCAGAAGTGGTTTTTCCATATTCCATAGTTTTCCATATTCTCAGCATCGACTGCGATTCTACTACTAGGTGTCCGTTCTCATCTCTGCAGGCTTCCGTTCTGGCTTTATAACCTTGGAATGTTCGCTTTATCTGTTGATAAAACTTTCGAACGTCACGCCTGCAGTAACACAGCTTCAAATTCTAAATCGCGTGCTTCTCGTGCTTTTTCTTCTTTCTTCTGAGAAGCTTATGCTCTTCCCTTTTTTTTAACTCGTAGAGCTCACGAGCGGCTCTTGTTCTTTTATGCAGCGAGGCCTTATATGCATCCTGCTTCGCTGTATGAATCCTCTTGCACTCGTCATCGAACCAGGTGTATCTTCGTGGTGGAGCCTTGAAACCCTAAACTTCGGATGCAGAGCTTTTCAGGGCTTGTTTGCATAGGCTCCACTGCTGTTCTATTGATAGCGTGGGGGACTTAGGTGTATTGGAGAGCTTAAGGGAGACGCGATCGGTAAAAGCACGAGCGGTTTCTGGCTATAGTAGCTTTCCGACGTCATAACTTTGTATTCTTAGTCTACTCCGTTGAGTTCGTGATATCCGTAAACGTATCTTGGCTACTACAAGATAGTGGTCCGAGTCGATGTTAGCCCCTCAGAAAGTTCGAACATCAAGAATAGTGGAGGAGTGTCTGACGTCGATCGCGAAGTGATCAATGATCAATCTGGTTGGTAGTCGATTGATCAAAAGGCCGCCAGGTACCTTTGTGTATATCCAGTTGCGGGAAGCGCGTACTGGCTAGAAGGAGATTTCGCCCCGTAGCAAGATCAATCAGCCTGTGTCCGTTGTCGGAGGTGGTGTCGTGTAGGCTATGTTTGCCGATGACTCGTTCAAAGATGCTCTGCTTACCCAGCTTAGCCTTGAAGTCTCCTAGTACAATTTTTATGTCATAGCTGGGACATTGGGCATACGTTCTGTCTAGGAGATCGTAGAACTCATTTTTGGCGGAGTCATCCTTGTCTTCCGTGGGGGCGTGGACGCAGATCAGGCTGATGTTAAAAAATGTTGCCTTGATACGGATGGTTATGAGGCGGGCGCTCACATACCGAAAGCTTAGGACTTTTTGCCTTAGTCCACCTCGAACAACAAATCCGCATCCAAACAATCGTTGCCCTCTCTCCCTACAGCAGTCGCCGTAGTAAATATCGCTTTATACCTAGTCCATTCCATCGCACGACTAAACAATTGGGGGAGGTGACAAATATCTTCTTGCTATGCCAGATAACAACTTATACTCGTTGTTATCTTTCCACCAGTAGAGGACTTTCCCATACATTTATCCTGTTTTTGCTGCGACGTTCAATGCTTGTTAAGGTCTGTTCCGGGACTATCAGACCTTTGGACAAGGTCGTCATCTTCATTAGAGCAATCTAGCATGGCTTCTGGATCACTTTTTAACATGGTTTCCTAGCGGTGCCAGACGTGCTAGTTTGTTCTGCAATATAGTCAACCGATTGTAAGAAATTCAATGAATCTGCCATTTTCATTCTTTTAGATTGGTTGGAGTCTGGAGCAGATGTGCTGTCATGATCATGAAGACGATTTTTGTTGGCTCTCAATATTTCTTCTTTAATCTTTTCTTCGGTTAATGGCTTGAAAAATGTATGCTTGTAGCGTCGGTCTAAATAAGTGGATATAGAAAATAAATTATTTTTGTACAAGCCCGAGAAGAAGAAGACATTTCCGTTTTTAAAGTGGTGACTGCCAGCCTAATCGGATCAGAGTCCTGTGATCTAGTTAAATCACATAAGCATTTGAGCTATTGGAATTGCAGATGATATGAGGATCTCAGAGCTGCTTAATTCTCATGTTTCTTCTTCAAAAGGTTTCAGCAACTGCACACAGCATTCGATTATTTTCCACTCTTCTGGCATAATTGGGTCAATTTCGCTGTCATACATGTAAAGACTTAATGCGTATTTTACCTTCAAAAATTGCTCGAACATGTAAAAAGCAGTGTTCCATCTGGTTACGTAGTCTCGGAATACTTTGAGATGCGGTTGATTAAGTCTATCCTGAATCTTTTGAAGCTCTTTTTAAGCAATTGTGGAATGATTAAAATGACTTGAAATTTTCTAACATTTTTGATTGACTTCTTTTATATTTTCTTGTACCTCTAACTCTCGTCGTATAGCTAGCTGCATTTTATGAACTGTACAACCCGAATCATTCAATACTGCTATTCGCATCACGTAAAAACCTACTTGTTCCGAAACAACAACAAGCCTCGGATACTGACGGATACAAAGCTGACGGCCCCTGCAAACGACTAACGGACTTGAAATTCTGCACCTGGAAAGTGAGGTCTCTAAGCAGACCGGGTGCAGGCGATCAATTGGAGCAAACCCTCAACTGCTATAAAGCAGATATAACCGCACTCCAAGAAGAGGGATGGGATGGACCAGGCAAAAGACGGATGAAAAACTGCGACATCTACTACGGGAACTGCTACAAGGAGAACAAACAGCGCATATTCGGGTGCGGATTCGCTTTTAGAGGAAGACTACGACAAAAAAGTTTCCGAGATATAAGCGAACGCCTCATAACAACCCGCATCAAAGCTAAATTTGGAAATATTAGCTTAACATGCGCTCATGCCCCAAGGAAAGAAAAGGACGATCAACTCAAAGAAGAATTTTATGATCTCTTAGACAGAACATATGCCCAATGTCCCAGCTACGACACCCAAATTATTCTAGGAGATCTCAATGCAAAACTGGGCAAAGACGACATATTTGAGTCGATCATAGGAAGGCTGGAGGCTATGCCTTCCGCACCACATCCGACAACGGACTTAGGCTAGTTGATTTCCTAACAGAGCGTAACCTCCTTGTAGCAAATCCACAATAGACCAAATATTTACGCTACGGCAGACCTTGGAGAAGACCCAGAAATATCAAATCGACGCCTACCACTTTTTCGTCGATTTCAAAGCAGCATATGACAGCGTGTATAGAGATGACCTATACAAGGCCATGTCTAGTTTTAACATCCCTGCCAAACTCGTCCAACTGTGCAGGATGACAATGGAGAATTCTCGCTGCTCCATTAAAATCGGTAATGAGCGAACCGATACCTTTGATGTTAAAAAAGGATTTAGGCAAGGTGACGCGCTGTCATGCAACTTTTTCAACATCGTGCTTGGAAAGATCGTGCAAAAGTCACAGGCCAACACAAGAGGTACGATTTATTTCAAGTCTACGCAATTGCTTACGTACGACGACGACATTGACGTGATTGGACGGACACAATGAGACGTCAATGAGGCCTTTGTAAGCATTGAGGTAGAAGCGGCTAGTATGGATTTCATGGTTTATGAGAGTAAAACCAAATATCTGCTTTCATCTAAAAAAGGCGGGCAACACCGACGTATTGGCCAGAACCATGGGCGGATATATCTTTGAAGTGGTCAACGAATTCGTCTACCTTGGCTCACTGATGACCAGCGACAAGAACACCAGCGCTGAGATAAAACATAGAATCACTCTTGCCAACCGCTGTTTCTTTGGACTCAAGAGGAAATTGAGAAGTAGAGCCCTCTCTCGGAAAACCAATGTGACACTATATAAGACCCATCATCCCAGTCTTCCTTTACGGCGCAGAGGCTTGGACCTTAACAAAAGCGGATGAAGATGCCCTTGGTCGTTTCGAGAGGAAAATTCTGCGCACTATCTAAGGTCTCGTTTGTTCAAACGGTGTATGGAGGAGAAGACATAACAAAGAACTTTACGGCTTGTACGGCGACATCGGCCTGGTACGACGTCTACGGATACAGCGTCTTAGGTGGCAAGGCCATATAGAGCGCATGGAAAATACAGCTCCGACTCGAAGAGTCTTCGTATCCACCCTGGAAGGAAGGCACGGTAGAGGATGGCCGCATCAACGGTAGCGCACGCAGGTGGAAGAGGACCTTAACCAACTGGGCGTGCGGCGCTGGAAACAGCTGGCCAAAGACCTTGCCAGCTGGAGACGCTTGTTGTTTGATGCCCAGGCTCACCACGGACTGTAGCGCCACCTAAGTAAGTAAGTAAGTATACAACGCTATGTCTGCCTTTGACATCCCTGCTGAACTCGTCAGACTATGCAGGATGCTTTTGGAGAATGCCCGCTGCTCCATCCGAATCGGTGAACATCTTACAGATAGTTTTGATTTCAAGAAAGGATTTAGGCAGGGCGATGCGCTGTCGTGTGATTTCTTGAGCATAATATTAAAAATGAATGTGCAAAAATCGCTGGCCAATACAAGAGGCACAATTTCAAATCTTCGCAACTCCTTGCATACGCCGACGACATTGACATAATAGGTAGATTGCAGCGAGATGTCATTGAGGCGTTTACGAGTATTGAGATGGAGGCGGCGAAAATTGGTTTGCAGTAAACGAGGGCAAACCTAAATATATGCTATCATCAAAAAAGGACGCTCACCACCGACGTCTTGGCCAGAACGTTTGTACTGGTAGATATAAGTTTGAGGTAGAAAGGATTTCGTCTACCTTTGCGAGTTTTTTTTTTTTGACATATTGTACATTGAGTTTTTCATGATCATGCTCATGTGGTTTAAAACAAGTCCAAAACGCACTTGTTTTCGGCGGTGCCGTTGTTTTTATGAACTTAAAACGAAACACTCACAACAAAAATGCAAACTCACAACGTCTATTTAGAATTTTATGGCCGACACACAATGTTGCGTTCGAGCGGTCGAGCTTTGGCAGGCATTGTACCGACTTGCGATAAACATATGTTAAACGCACGACCTAGGAATTTCTATATCGAAATGTGGCTCCAGGCGCTTGGACGTTCATGCGACAAAATAAAAAATTCTTACATATCATACATACATACATATATGTATGGCGCGTTTGCTCCTTGATGTTGAAAACGAACTAGTTTATGCATAACACAAGGCAGGCTGTCTGGCGGTGACGGGATCTATGAAGTCCACACCAACGGCGGCTCTTGAAGTCATGCTGAACCTCCCACCCCTGGACATATACTGCGAGAGCGCCGCAACCAGAATTGCGCTAAGACTACAGGAATCCGGTCTCTGGAAAAGGAGTCCTCACGGACATGTATCAGTCTTGGATCGATGGGCCGTCTCGAGATTCAAAACCGTAACGGACTATGACACCCGACTTCCTTCCTAGGAGAGGAGATTCTCTATTAGAATTCCTCCAGGGAGGTGATTTGGTACGCACGGAAAGTGAACTGGCACTCTACACCGACGGATCCAAAATGGATGTTGGCACAGGTGCCGGAGTCTACTTTGAGTCTGGGGATATGCATCGCTCCCACAGGCTCGATGATGGATGCAGTGTCTTCCAAGCTGAGGTTTTCGCTATCAAGCAGGCGGCGGACCTGATCAGCAAAGAGAATATCTCAGGAAAAGGGATCAGCATCTATGTTTACAGCCAGGCAGCCATTAAGGCTCTGCAGGCAGCATGGATAAGATCCAAACTTGTCAAACTCTGCAAGGAGAAGTTAGAAGAGATATTCAATGTTAAAGAGGTGACCCTTTGCCGAGTACCTGGTCATATGAATATCTCCGGAAACGAGAGGGCGGACGAGCTGGCTAGGGTGGGATCAAGTGCTAACATTGCGCAGATCTCAGCTGAGGCCAAAGCACCACTCAGTGTGCGAATGTCCGGCGCTAGCCCAAAAAAGGAATATATTCCTAGGAAGATACTACCTTTCGAGACTAGAGGTGGCTCAACGGTAAATGCCTAGGTATCAACGGGTTAAACAAAACAAGTAGGCACAATGGACACAACGTAGTCTACGTGAGCCTTGACTTTCCGTCAATAGGGCACCCATATACCTAACCTAACCTAACCTTGTGCATAACGTGCGAATTTCTTGCAGAAAACATTGTTAAACAAATGAACGGATTGTCAGCTGTCAAAACGCACGACCGAGTAGCCACCGGCTCTGCTCTGGCGTTGAGCTCGGGCTTACGATAGTTACGATATTACCCGAAGCAACGCCTGAGGTCGCATTCCGTGTTACTTCATATTAAGTCATGGTTCCTACCCATGCTGTCAAAAGCCCGAGCGCTCGAAGGCTACATTGTGATTCGGCCAGTACTCTTGACACCCTTCACCATTCAATCGCAGTACAAGTCTAAAATCAGAACAAAACAAACTCGTAACTTCTTGTCCCTGTCTAAAATGAAAAATATCTGGCACGTGTGCCATATGCGCCGCCGCCAAGTCGTTCCTGTACCGACTTACCGACTTTTTCAACATCTGCATCCGCATAAGCTCCGCACGGATTTTTGCAGATGCGGATGCGAATATCTGCAACACCCCTACCTTAAACTCAAAAAATTGATCCATTACTACAAAACTCTATACTATGTACGTACTATCTTATAATCGATTCATCGTTCGTTTTTTCTTTTCTTAAATAGGTGAACTAGCATTTTATCATTCGCTTTTTGGAACATTGAATTTTCTACTTTCATAGTCGCCGTCGATATTATCTGAACCACCTTAGCTTTGGTTTTTAATTTTGGCCAGCCATCAATTAACTTGTGAGATATATCAAGCTCAAGAGAACTCAAATTCAAAAAATGCTTACAAATTTAGGAATTTGAACGGTGGTAACCTTGAAAAATCATTTGACTGCCTAACTTTAAATTAACAAGAGCAACTTTACATACAAATTCAACAGATCCGGCCAAAACGGAGGTGGAAAACGAATTCAGCCAGCAATTAGAAACTTAATATCCCATATCTAATAAATTCATTTAATATCCTTTTAAATCCCCATGCAATGTATCAACTTCTTCCATTCTATTCCTATCCCATGCAATGCTAAAGTTCATGGCAGATCATTCACAAAGGTAAATTCCGAACAATTACACCTCAGCAAAACCAAAATCCCTGTCTAGCAATCATGCTTATTCAATTCGCGATTCGAGTGTTTTCAAAGTTCAAGTGAGAATCATTCATTCACAGTTCTCGCCTGTTCACGGATATCCTCCGTCCTGACTGAGAGCAATTCACCTATACGCGTACACTATACATTTGCGCGGCACGAAGCACAGCATTCTAGTGATGATAACGAACAATTTCCCGTCGACGATGTTGTATTCCACTCTTTCGCCCTCACACTTCACTGCAATCGGATGTTGGCTAGCGCCCATTCAATTCAGCCGATGTTAATTTGAATCCCTGTCGTTAACAGAAAATATTAAAGTGTGGTTACAACTTCCACGTTGAGTTTTTCATCCTTTATCCTGCCCGTCTCTTGCAACACGCCCCTTCCTTTGTACCAGCGTCAGTCAATGTCGGCCTCGGATGAGAATGCAAAGCAATGCCAATCACGTAATTTTCCGTACGAAATAAGTAGTAAAACTAGCGGCGATGCGTCAGGATTTAATAATGAGAATTCCTCTATGGAAAACTACTTTCATGGTAGTCCACCAATTGTATCTGTGTAGTTACGACCGAATGGTTTGTTGTTGGGTTGCTACATTCCTCGTCCATCTACAGCCAACCGATTCAAGCATGCTGAATAACTTTTCATTAAAATAAGGAGAAAAGTGAATGTTATGTCTCTGTAAGTTAGAACACTTGTAATACATTGTGGTTCACGTGCTGTTGTGGTGGTAGGATGAAATCGCCTGAGTTTTACGAATGAAATGCACTCGAGTCGAGTGATTTTCACGTTCGAATCGAATGTAATTTGGAAATATAACATTTTCGTTATCTGCTTGCTACATAATCTTCTTTTTTGTGACCACCTTTGTAAGCACCAAATCTTGTCCTGGGTCTTTTAGAGTCTGAGCGGGTTAATGTTACAGAGTATTTTGGTTCTGGTAGGATCCTAATGGAGCTACTACGATACATATTTCTTGGTAGTACCAAACATGGGCGAGTCACTAATCGGAAAGTATGATAACTGGGACGAGGTAATGAGGATCCTTCTTAGTTATTAGGCTTCTGATGCTATATCGCTCTTGTCACAGAATAGTTTCCGGTATTGTCCTGACTTACGCCCTGAATAGGTTGAGGGTAGCTTGTGAGAAAGCTAGCCCTCCGTCAAACGAAGAGACCTCACCTTCCGAAGGGATACTACATAGTTTGTGGGTCCACGACAGTAATTTCACTTGTTCTTTCCGGACGCTCAGAGCAACGAGAGAGATAGAGTTTTGTTAAGGGCTCCCTTAAACACATTGAGTAAAAAGGCAAGATTTGCGAAATTAAGTGGTATATTCGTACATAGGTAGCTAGATAAATAGATAGGATAAGGGGGTGGGACAGAGTCGCCTGATCACTGCGGCCACGAGTGGTCCTATTGTGATGTCCCCCACTTACAGTTTACTCAGAAAACCTGAGTTCGTGATAAAACTTAGTATGCTTTTGAGTGAGCTAGCAGCGATTTCTTCTGCTTCAAGATAATATTGCCTAGGTGACGATAACGTGTACTGACCAGGCAGTTACAGTGGCATACTATGTGCTCTGCTGTTTCTTGGTCTTCATTACACATTCGGCAAGTGTTACATAGGTAGGCTCAGCCGTCGCCTTATAATTTAGTCAATTCACCTGAGGTTTAGCGATTGGGTCAAAAGGTGACCATCCAGGTCAAATAGAATGTGCTTGGGATCAAAGAGGAAATGATATTTTGCGCTCCTTGATTTCATCTGAGGAGGGCATGGGCTCGGACATACAGGGTAAAGTTGTTGATCGCTCTCAACCTGGCGAGATGCCAGCAACGATCCCTGTTTAAATGCTCGGGTCAAGTTGACATACAGCCTCCTCGCGGCGCCCTCTGGATAGCCTCTTCAACAAACGTGGGGAGGTGAACAAACGTATGCAGCAACAAAACCCCGACCAGAATGGCGGTTGTGCGGCGGGCTAATAATCCGCCTACGTAAAAAAAACACAAGTTACGAATGGGCAAGATGCCTCGAATACACGGACGGATACTTGACGAAGACAACGCACGAAAAAGGAACACGATTTGCGAGTATGCTCCTGGAATGTCAGAACCCTGTACACTCCCGGAGCTGCACATAAACTAGAAGGAATCCTCACGCAGTACA
This sequence comes from Eumerus sabulonum, assembly GCA_951905685.1. Lineage (NCBI taxonomy): Eukaryota > Metazoa > Arthropoda > Insecta > Diptera > Syrphidae > Eumerus > Eumerus sabulonum. The sequence goes on along the minus strand of OX645060.1, from coordinate 158,896,954 downwards.
AGGCCGATATTACTGCGGTCCAGGAAATACGCTGGATAGGAAACGGTATGATTGATGTCGGCATTGACCATCCAATTTAGCAATTCATTTCAAAATTCTAAGATAAATTGGTCTAAACCGTTTTTTTTTTTAATTATTTTATTTGGGTTTGCAGGCGAATTTTTCAAAATTTGTTAACACAGGTAATTTAATTTAAATTTTATATTAAAGAACAGGTCTCTGGCTTTCAAATTTGGTGCAGCACTTCATTGCAGGTGTTGCCGTTGTTTTCTAATAAGATTTTTTTTTTTATTTTAAGTAACTGTTTTTTTAAACTGCCTCTACCCCTTAAAGGGGCGAGATATACTCCCCTCCCATAGTAGAAAGTGCTTACTTTTGACCCCTCTAGATAAAACCGTTATCAATTTTCGGCGCCAAAGTTATCGTGCTCGTGCCTCTCATTTTCTCTTTAAGCCCATCTCGTTGTAGCCATATTAACCTCTTCCATGGGTATTGCGTTTGAAGTTTTTGCAGATTAGATCATAATAGCCTTGATAACGTTACAGATCGTCATCATAGCAATGCCTCTCCCTGACTTCTGTCTTCTGTTATATTCGTTGACAGGGTGGCGCGGTCTTTCGGTGTCAAAGTTGTAGAGGGTAACGACTGTACCGGTAGTGAGACAAATTTGTTCCAGGTAGTAAGGCATCGATATCCCGTTGCCTTTCACAGACACGCAAGCATATTGCTCTTCAAATGTACCCGATATTAGAACTTAGACTAAAGCTCGGTTATCAGGATGACTGATAGGGCTATAGAAAATGCTATAGTCGGAAACCAATATGCATGCAAGCTGAGCAATTTATAATCCCTCTTCCGTTCTATACATTATAGGCTGCGGATGGGCGTAGTCTCAAGAAGTTCAAACAGGCATATTTGTACACAGGACAGTCACAGTCATAGTTTCAAAACGTTTTGAGGAGCAGATTATTAAGAACCTCCATAACCCCCATACATTTTAGTAGTAGGAAGATTTTGTCATTTAGGTCCCGGGTGTACAGTGAGTACCAACATAAAGTTAACACAAACAATTTTGGGATTTTGAGTTCAATAGCATCTACATACATAAGTGCTTGGTGTTTTTTATTTCTGGATAATTTTAAAAGACCTGAATGTACTCTCTCTAGAAAATAAAATTGATTACATTCCAAAATAGTATTAACAAGTTTATGGCAATAAAAACAAAATAAGCACTGAATTCACGCGTCAATATAAATTTAACAAATTTTAAAATAATATTGTAATATGAGGTTGAACCACCTTGTGCTTTTATTACTTCTTCCAATCTCCTCGGAATGGACTCCACAAGGGCTTTTTTTATATTCCTAAGATATTTTTCCCATTCCTCAAGAGGTAAAAGCTTGAGGCCATCTTTCGAAGTAATACATCGTTTCCTGATCTGATTATCCAGGTGGTCCCATAGTTTTTCTAAGGGATTGTGATCTGGAGAGCAAGGAGGATGATCCAGCTGTTTAGGAATACTATACAGTAGCCACTCTTTTACAATTTTGGCTGTATGTTTGGGGTCGTTGTCTTGTTGAAATATCCATGACTGACACAAGCCCAAATTTTCAACGCTAGGCGGAAGAATTGTCTGTAAAATTTTAAAATAATCTTCCTTTTTCATTGTATTTTCTATGAATACAAGATTGTTGACTCCCAAAGGCGCAAAACATCCCCAGACCATCACAGATCCCCGTCCATGTTTGACGCTACGTACTAAATTCTGTTCCTGTAAAGCGCAGTTTTTTTTCACTCCAAATTTTCGGTGGTCTCCGCTGCTTCAAAATTTCGAATTTGCTCTCATCTGAGAACAGAACATTCTTCCAAAAAGAAAAGTCCTTCTCCTTATACTTTTGCGCGTATTCAAAATGCTTCTTTTTGTTGACTACAGAGACTAGCCGCTTCTTCCATGGAACTCTACCAAAATATACCTTAGCATGAAGTACTCTGCACACTGTACTAGCACTTACACTATCTCCTTTTACTTGGCTAATTATTTAAATATTTGCCTCTTTCCTGAGTTGAATATCTGTCTAACGTGCTGTTAGACTTCTTCTTATCGGGCGCTAAAGTTCAGGGTGAACTTGAGCCTCAACCAACATGCCCCTACAACTAGCACGATCTTTTGCTAGCCTTGTCCATTGCCGCACACCCAGTTGGCTGACGTCCCCTTCCACCTGTGTGCGTCATCTTAAGTGCGGCCGTCTTCTGTTTCTTCGTCCCTCGGGGTTGGATTCAAAGACTCTTCGGGCTGGAGCTGTGGCGTCCATATGCTCTACATGGCCTAGCCATCTTAGGCGTTGAATCCGTAGACGCCTGACCAGACTCATGTCGTTGTACAGCTCGTAAAGCTCGTGGTATATTCTCAAGAATCTACAAAAGCCCTTGTAGAGTCCATGCCGAGGAGATTGGAAGAAGTAATAAGAGCAAAAGGTGGTTCAACCTCATATTAAAATATTATTTTAAAATTTGTTAACTTTATATTGACGCGTGAATTCAGTGCTTATTTTGTTTTTATTGCCATAAACTTGTTAATATTATCTAGGAGTGTAATCAATTTTATTTTTTAGAGAGAGTACATCTAGGTCTTTTAAAATTATCCAGAAACAAAAAACACCAAGCACTTATGTAGATGCTATTGAACTCAAAATCCCAAAATTGTTTGTGTTAACTTTATATTGGTGCTCACTGCTATCTAGCAAAGTTCATATTGTTATATAAACTCATGCACACCCTATACATATTATCTACCAAGTTAGCACTAATATTAATATTAGTACACATACTGTACACAGCCACGCTTGTGGTTTGGAGAACCACGAGCGTAACTATCTTTTCCAAATAGCACTCTCCTACTCTCGTCTTCTGAGATGACGAAAGTGGAGAGCTAGATCTGTTTAATAGAATAGGACGCCAGGCACTCTTTGTTCGGCAGTCATAGAAAGCAGTTGACATTATTCAATAAAGCCACAAAGATTTTTCTCGTGTTTTTTATTTTCCCGTTCAGATATAAAATTATATGATTCGAGCATTAAATTAAGATTTTTGCAAAATTTAAGTGCGTGCCAAAGATCTGTAATTTATTTTACAGTTAAATACGAGCATCAAAGGTAAAATGGACTTAAAAAAATTCAAAATATTTCGACTAAAATTGAAACCAATCGTTTTTATGTGCCTAGATCCTAGATCGTTGCCAATGCAAGTTAGTTGAAAATATGAAGCATGTTCGACGTAAAAGAAGTTTTGCATCCAAGCATTCATACGCAGATTTGTATCGAAGCATTCATAACTCACGGTATTGAAAAAGACAGTAAATTAAAGGGCTTAAGGTAATGTTGTTTCCAACATTGCCACCTTCACCCCTCCATAAAAAACCATTTTCAACTTTATGTCAAAGAGTCATGTTAATAATCCACATTTGTCCTTTAGGCTCCACCGGTTAAGTGGAAAACTCAACTCGAAAACGAACCCAACGTTCCGAAAACACGATTCAGAACATTTACTTTACGAAAATTGCAATGTAATAAACGCCAGAAAGTACGAAAGCCAATCAATAATCCCATATTGTAAGCCAGTACCATGTCGAATTGCTTATCAACATGGCAGAAATGAACTGTTTTTCGGGGAGGTTTTTGCAATTAAATGATTCCCACAGCATGGATACATCAGTACAATCGCGTGGGGTGAATATTTTCCACTGAATTTCACAATTTTGCAATGCATTGCACTTTACCACCTACTATGTGTGGTTGTATACATTAATGTGTTGCAACTAGGTACATATTGTAGATAGTATGACTATGAGTAGCAGAATGAAACCAACGAAGCGGATACACTTCGCGATGGCTGACAATGGGAGGGATGGGTTTATGTAATTTTCCTGGAAGTTTAGCTTATCGTGAGAGTCCTTTTCGATTTATGTTTATGAGAGTATGTGGTCGCCTCCGGAAGAAGCAAAGATCCGATTATAGGTCCTGCTGGTCGTTCGAGATACTAAACCAAGTAAGTGTGCGGTGTATGTATTGCCATCGACAAAAACCCATAAGCGGTCAGCTAACGGTGGAAACGGATTTTTTTTTGTACTATTGTCCTCTTTCCATTTCGGTTTCGATCGATGCAAAGTAAATTCCCTATTCGCATTCCTAATCGATTTCATTTGTTGAATGTCTGCGGATTTTGGGTCAACTGGGTAGCTGAAATTATTGAGTTCTTGCCATGAAGTCACCCGCTTCGTCTCCTGATGTAGGCTCAAAGCAAATGAATAAGAATTGTATTGCTTTACATGATTTTAGTTTGCAAAGGTTTCGAAATCAGTATTATTTCAAAATCGATTCGATTCAATAGCAGTGTTAACAATAAATAACAGTTTAAAAAAAAAGAGCAGTTTCCTATAGAGAAGTGAACTTACTTAGTACCGCTGTAATTTTTAATAAGTATACACGAATAAGTAAAATGGGACCCCTTTATCCAGCTACTTACACCTGCAATATTGTTCTCACGTTTGGAATCTAAGATTTTTCGAATCAGAGTCGGATGTCCGTTTGCTCTTCAATTTTCTATCAATATAACAGGAGAAGAGCGCTATGGCGCAGTGTTGGATTCTGACGCCATTGACATCGAGATCAAATCTCACAACAAGATTAGAGCTTGGACAAGGCCCTAAATAGTACTCAATAAGTCACACAATGTATTTGATTAAGGAAGCTAGTTTATGGCTTCACAATCATACATACGCACAGAAATCAAGGTTGCGTGACTAATTATCTTTTGGAATAGATACCAAGATAATCATTAAGTTTTGATTTAAAGTCATAGCAGCTAACGATTCATATTTCTCATGTTTTGAGGTAGACAATTAAAAATATACAGTCAAAAATGGCGTCCCGATCAGTACATATATATCTATGATTCCTGCTTGGGTGCCATGTCAAGTTTTACGCCTTGCGTGTTATTCGTTAAAATGAATATCGCAAGGTCATCAAATTCTTAATTTTGGGCAAAATAACCTCTAGGGTAATTACTCGGAAGTCGACGAAAGTTTGCGGGAACTCTGCATGTAAATGACGCACGTGAATTACGGCCAAAAACTACAACCAAACCGGAAAACATCGGAAAAGTTTTAGATGAGATTGAGCAGAGGCTGTGGGGATATTGGAAGAAAAAGTGCAAAATATCTTGTACAAAAAATTAGGGATAAGAAAGTTATGCGCGTAACGGGTGCTGCAATAATAAGTGGATAAGCTTTAAGTTGACTCATATGTATATTAAGGGGAGAAAGTTTGCGGTCCTATAATTGTTCTGAGTAAAACCGGAAAATGTATGTGGCGGAGACTTAAGGGTGTGTTCGACCAATACTGGCAACACCATACAACACCACCAAAAGACAGACACGTCACCTGGAGGAGAAGGAACGAGTGACAACCTCACATGGTGAACGAGCGACGATTTTCACTTTGGTGTACGAACTCAAAAAGATAGGTTACGTTTTTGCCTCTCGTTCAAATATGATAAAATAAAACTGAAGTTGCTTTAAGGATAGACTTTCTTTTGCTTCCCCCAGCGTCTAAAGTGGTGACCTCGACGTGATGTCCGCCGATGAACAAGAGAATCATTGTGGCAGCGGGAGAACGTCACAATCCGAAGCGAACTCCCACGCGGACGTCGCCGCAAATTATTACGCCCGTCTCATCATGCCATCATTGGTTTTCTCTACTGGACTTCTATTTCCGAGCTTCTGGAATTGTACACGACACTCGTAAGTTCGACACCGTTTGCTCGCAATTGCCGATCACACGCATCACAGAATTGCGACCTATAATCGATGCAACCCCGGAACACGAAAAATATGATTACATCCGCACCCAGCTCATCAGTTATTTTGCTGACAGTCAGCAGAAAAGACTCCGCCACGTCCTCCACGACATGCCGTTAGGCGATAGGAAACCTAGCCAGCTCTACTATGAAATGGTACAAGCAGGAAAGGGATCACTCAGCGAACAGGTGCTACTCGACTTATGGGCCGCACGTATTCCCTAATCCGTTCACGCAGTCGACAAGACCCGAATTGCTGATGCGGTTATGGAAAACGTGGAACTCCGCCAGTTAAACGCAGTCGAACCAACGACATCGAATTCCAGAAATTGCCCGCGTCAACCTGACATCGACTCGCCTAAAGGTGCTCAATTGGTGTTGGAGCTTTCCAAGCTACTTACTCGACAACGTGGGCAACAACTGCCACGATCACGGTCATGCCTTCGCGCGCCGCCCACTGTCGCTTCCGGCGGACGTCGTTACCCAACCCATTGCCACAGTCGTGACTACGACAGCCGCCCTCGGATACATCACTAGAACGTCAAGGAACTTCAGTCTCGATTAACCGCCTCTGTTTACGTGAGCATGATACTAACCTACATTTTCTTGCCGACACAGGTGCCGAGATATCCTGCATTCCACCATCATCATCGTCAAAAACACCGTGCCCAACCACTATGAAATTGTTCGCCGTAAACCGCTCTCCCATCAAAGTATACGGGGAAGTAACACATGAGCTCCGAGAGCAACGTGGCGCAGTGGGTAGTATGTTGGCCTCTGACACCGATGATACGGGATCGAATCCCGACACAGCCATGTCATCGAACGTGTTTTTCACGGTGTTTCTCCTCAGCGGGGTTCTGACAAAACCCCCTGTAGTAAAATTGTCATGAAAAGCTTCTCGAAATTCGCCGATCGGAACCGGCAATAAAACTGTAGGTCCCTTTCACCTATGTGAAAATTAAATCACACACAACATGGGTGATTGAGAGAAGCTCGGCTCAGGTTCTTCATGGACTTACAGTCAACATACATACATACAACACATGAGCTCATGAGCCTTGGCCTCGCCCGTCCTTTTGCGTGAACCTTCATCGTTGCTGACGTTCCCTCTCCAATCCTAGGTGCCGATTTCCTTCAGCACCACGATCTAATGGTGGACTCGCGTACCAACTCGTCTTCAACATCGCTCTTCGCCATAACCAGCAACCAGCCATCTCCGCAACTCATCGACCATAACGCCCCATTCGCCGACATCGTTAGGGAATTTCCGAACATTACTCGCCTTGCACCGCCGGGAGCTTGAATAGACTCCGAAGCAGTACATTTCAGCGAGACGAATGGACCGCCGTGTTCAGCACGGGCACGACGTCTACCACCGGACAAACTGTATGCCGTAAAAAAGGAGTTCGAGCTACTAATGCGCGCCGGGATCTGCCGACCATCGAAATCAAACTGGTCAAGCCCTCTGCACATGGTGGGTAAACCAGACGGATCATGGAGGCCCTGCGGGGACTAAAGTTGTTTTAAGGATAGACTTTTTTTTGTTTCCCTCAGCGTCTAAATGTATACACGCACGAGCAAAAAATATCCACATGCGATGATCCAAATTCCAATCCGACCAAAAACAGAGGCGTTAAATCTTTCAATATCCCAAAATTGGCAAACATTTCTGGTTATTTGACAAAACAATTTTTTTTATATACTAAAAATAATAAGTTAAGATGTCTTAAGCAATGGATGACTCCAGCGTTACTCAGCAAAATAAGAAAGAAAAAGAAACTGCGTTTACGAGTTAAGAAACACCCTAACAATGCCAGACTTAAAAATTACTACACCAAGCTCCGTCGAGAACAGAAAACTGATATACCTAATGCTAGGGACATCTATTTCAGGAAGAAATTAGCTGCACATTTAGGCAACTCTGAAAGGGAATGGGGCGTAGTCAACGAAATACTAAATAGATCCAAGGACAGTGTTGATATAACTATAACTAAGGCATAATGACACTTATGTGTCTGAGCCGTTGCAAGTGGCCGACTTGTTCAATGATTTCTTTTCAAATCTGAACTTGTCGTGTGGCTTTTCTAATGATGATAGTTTTTCTCGCCAATGCACTCATAATTTGAATCAGGATTTTCACCAATCTCAAACTTTTTTCTTTGAAGAGTTTACGGCACTTGAAATTATTAAAATTATTTTGTCTCTTAAAACATCTCATTCCTCTTCTTTTGATCACATCTCTAGCTATGTATTCAAAAAAATCTCTTTCCAAATTGCACATATTTTGAGCTATATTTTTAATTTCTGTGTTAAGCAGGGTATTTTCCCGGAAGCCCTTAAAACAGCTATTGTGATTCCACTCCATAAAAAGGGTGCCACGACAGTTTTCAATAATTATCGTCCTATTTCTCTTCTGTCAGTCTTTTTTATTATATCTTTTTTAGATAAGACGAAATTTTTCAGTGATTGCCAATATGGTTTTAGAACTGGTAGATCAACAGAAAATGCTTTGCTCAAATTGGTTGGTTAATTACATAAAAATGTAAATTCATCTAAAATCTCTGCTGCGCTGTTCGTAGACATTACTAAAGCCTTTGATATGGTGGATCACTATTTACTTCTAGATAAACTTTACAATGCGGGCTTTAGAGGTTTTATTTATGAGTGGTTTGCATCATATCTAAAAAACAGAAAGCAAATGGTTAAAATAAAAAACTACCTTAGTTCGCGTAAAGACATTACCATGGGTGTTCCACAGTTCTTAGGTCCCACTCTATTCTTGGTTTATATTAATTCTCTTTTTTCTCAACCTTTTAAAGGAAAATTAACTGCATTCGCTGACGACACCGCCCTTTCATATTCAACTTCAAACAATTTTCATCTTTTTTTGGAAGTCAATTATGATCTAGAGATATTACGCAATTGGTATAAGCAGCATAGACTTGTAATCAGCCAAAAATCGAAATGTATTCTTTTCAACATCAAAGGCACAGTCTGTGATGATTTCCCTTTGTACTATCATTCCCCTAGTTGTTTACGGTTAAGTTTATTTGGTTGCCATCACAATACCGTGACATTCAAAGATCCTTAAAATTGCAGCGACACATGCTTCGAAATTGAGCGTATCAACAGCTTCAAGTACTTAGGGATTACAATAGATAATAAACTCAGTTGGAAAGAGCATACTTCCAATCTTAGGTTGTATCTAAACAGACTAATAAAACAGCTAATTCATCTTAGCCTCTATTGCAGTTTATCTATCTTAAAACTAGTGTACAACGGCTTATTGAAATCTAAGCTTGAGTACGGATTATCCTGTTGGGGTGGTTCCTACTCCATCAATATTAAACCCTTGTTGATAAAGCAAAAACATGCTGTTCGAATTATGTGTCAAGTAAATCGTTGCACTCCTAGCTTTGAATTGTTTAGGGTCCTTGAAATTTTACCATTAAGACACCTATACTGTTGCAAAGTACTAAAAATTTTCTTTGAGAACGTTGGATTTTATGCTGTTCGATTAGCTGAAAATCATAATCTACGTATTAATACCAGACATTTTGTAACGCTGCCAACAATTAATAAAACACACTTTTCCCGGTTCTTTTTAGTCACTGCTCCTCGGTTATTTAATTCACTAACTCAAGACCTTAGATCCGAAAGAGTGAAACAAGTTTTTTTGCTTAACATAAAAAAATTGCTGTTTTCTTTTAATTATCATTCAATAGAGATGTATTTTGCACCTGACGCATAATAAATTGTTTGGTTAAATATTGCTTGGATCTTCTGCAGTTGTCTTCTTTCTCTCCCTTTTCTGGTTTTTTTTTTTTTTTTGTTTTTTACTTTTTTATTTTTGTTTTATGTATGTAATTTTATTATTTTCAAGATTTCCCCATCAATTGTTTTATTTCACAATTATTTTACAATAGATTCACTCGCCTCTTGTCATTTTGCAATAGAGTGTATCTTTACTATTTAAAGCAAAACCTTCCATGTATTACTTTTAGTCATATTTATTAATTGTTAGTAAACATTTTTTCCCTTATTCTTTTTCGAAATAGTGTATAAATAAATAACAAAATAAATAAAAATAGGTACTGGTTTGAACCACCTATTATGCGAAGCGAATAGAAAAGTAAAAAGAAATGAAACAATGGAGAAGAAAACAATGTTTATTTGTCCGTGGTTGCGGTGGAAGTGAGTGACAATTTGACAAGTTCATGCTTTTGTGTGGTGACATTCATGTGGTGACATTCATGTGCTGAAAAGTTCAGGTGGTGATTATTGCTGCTGCGAACAATACTCTTATAATGTTTATCACACAACCTGAACGGAGTGCGGTGCGTTGGGTCGTAGATGTTTGCTCACTACTCTCCAGGGGTGGTTGTCCTAGATAGGATTCTAGAGAAACCGACTGAATTTTCATGTTTGTTGTAGTTCTCAGCAACTGTTCCATATACTTATGGTGTTAAATTAGAATTGCACACCCAAAATATGAATTTAAAGTGGCCATATACTGTGAGTGTTATGCCTTCATCATTCACAACAGCTGTATTGCATAATTTTTTTTCTTTTTCCCGTGTAGGGATGGAACGACTTTGAACTACAGACCTTCCGCTCGATGGTCGGTGATGTTTACCACTGCATTCGTCCTTGTCGACTATACCAAAACTATTCATAACGTCAAATGCGAAAGCTTTTTCGCCTTTTCTTCTCTTCGAGGATTTTTTCGAGAAGATGGCAGACAGTATTCCTTTAGACCATCTCCAACAAAGGAAAATCTGTTCCTCCTATCAATTACCGACCCATAGAAACCTTTATTATCTGTCCGTTATCGAAGTATGTATTTGGAATTGCGGAAAATCCTCAATGACCGACAGTATGGTTTCCGTTGCAATAGACCCACTAGTGATTTGATGGCGTATCTTACCGAAAAGTGGAATCGCTTGGTTCACCAAGCAGGTGACAGCGAATAGTCGCAGTCGATATTTCGAAAGCATTTGACAGGGTTTGGCACTAAGCTTCTTTATCGAAAATGTGTGCTTTCGTGATGGAAACTGGATGCAAGTCCGAAATCCACTTTTCACAAACTGGTGTTCTCCAGGGCTTCGTTTTGTCCCCGACATTCATTCACATTTTTATAAATTACCTCTTGTCTGTAACTCCTTATACAATCCCCTTCCTTGCTGACGAGAGTAGCATATGCGTTCATTAAATTTTGACCCTACTATTCAGTTATAAATAGTGAGCGTGAATGAGATCATAAAAAGACAATGATCTTCGGCATTGTATTTGGAATGTTAGGTCCCTAAACAGGCCACGTGCAGCCGAATAACTTGCGGACGCCCTAGACCGCTATAAAGCGGACATCACCGCCATCCAGGAAATGCGATGGAATGGACCGGCTATAAAGCGGATGAAAAACTGCGATATTTACTACGGCGACTGCTGTAGGGAGAGAGGGCAACGATTGTTTGGATGCGGATTTGTTGTTCGAGGTGGACTAAGGCAAAAAGTCCTAAGCTTCCGGCATGTGAGCGAACACCTCATAACAATCCGTATCAAGGCTAAACTTTTTAACATCAGCCTGATCTGCGTCCACGCCCCCACGGAAGACAAGGATGACGCCGCCAATGATGAGTTCTACGATCTCCTAGACAGAACGTATGCCCAATGTCCGAGCTATGACATCGAAATTGTACTAGGCGACTTCAATGCTAAGCTAGGTAAGGAAATCATCTTTGAACGAGTAATCGGCAAACATAGCCTACACGACACCACCTCCGATAACGGACACAGGCTGATTGATCTTGCTACGGGGCGAAATCTCATTCTAGCCAGTACGCGCTTCTCGCACCTCGATATACACAAAGGCACCTTGCGGTCTTTTGATCAATCGACTACCAACCAGATTGATCGCATCGCGATCGACGCCAGACACTCCTCCACTATTTTTGATGTTCGAACTTTCCGAGGGGCTAACATCGACTCGGACCACTATCTTATAGTAGCCAAGATGCGCTTACGGATATCACGAACGCAACGGAGTAGAGTGAGAATACAAAGTTATGACGTCGGAAAGCTACTATCACCAGAAACCACTCGTGCTTTTACCGATCGCGTCTCCCTTAAGCTCTCCAATACACCTGAATCCTCCACACTATCAATAGAACTGCAGTGGAGCCTTTGCAAACAAGCCCCGAAAAGCTCCGCATCCGAAGTTTTGGGTTTCAAGGCTCCACCACGAAGAAACACCTGGTTCGATGACGAGTGCAGGAGGATTCATACAGCGAAGCAGGATGCATATAAGGCCTCGCTGCATAAAAGAACAAGAGCAGGTCGTGAGCTCTACGAGTTAAAATGAAGGGAGGAGCATAAGCTTCTCAAAAGAAAGAGCACGAGAAGCGCGCGATTGAGGATTTGTGAGGTGTTACTGCAGGCGTGACGTTCGAAAGTTTTATTAACATATAAAGCGAACATGCCAAGGTTATAAAGCCAGAACGGAAGCCTGCAGGGATGAGAACGGACACCTAGTAGTAGAACGGCAGTCGATGCTGAGAATATGGAAAAACCACTTCTGCAGACTGTATAACGACGATGTTAGTCAATACACCGCTGTCAGGCAGAATGATCAATTTCTAATCGACGGAGACCGCAGAGAATTCTGTCCCCCTGACCTCGACGAAGTTAAGATTGCCATATCGAAGCTCAAGTCGAATAAAGCTGCTGGCGCAGACGGGCTGTCTGCTGAGCTCTTCAAGGCAGCCGGGGATGACCTGGTTGGGAGCATGCACCAGCTCATCCGTAAGATATGGTCAGAGGAAAGCATGCCCGAGGAATGGAGTCTCAGCATCGTATGCCCGATCCACAAGAAAGGAGAACCCTCTGATTGCGAAAATTACAGAGGAATAAGTCTCCTTAACATGGCCTACGAAATCTTCTCTGCCGTTTTGTGTGAACGCCTGAAGCCGTTTGTAAATATGCTAACAGGTTCTTATGAGTGCGGATTCAGGCCAGGGAAGTTCATCATCGACCAAATCTTAACACTACGGCAGATCCTGGAAAAAACCAATGAATTTCAAGTCGACACTCACCAGCTATTTATCGACTTCAAAGCCGCATACGACAGCGTAATTAGAGACGAGCTATACAACGCTATGTCTACCTTTGACATACCTGTTAAACTCGTCAGACTATGCAGGATGACTTTGGAGAATGCTCGCTGCTCCATCCGAATCGGTGAACACCTTACCGATAGTTTTGATGTCAAAAAAGTCGTGTCGTGTGATTTCTTCAACATGATATTGGAAATGATTGTGCAAAAATCACTGGCCAATAGAAGAGGCACAATCTATTTCAACTCCTCGCAACTCCTTGCATACGCCGACGATATTGACATTATAGGTAGTTCACAGCGAGATGTCAATGAGGCGTTTGCGAGTATTGAGTTGGAGGCGGCGAAAATTGGTTTGGCGGTAAACGAGGGCAAACTAAATATATGCTGTCATCAAAAAAGGACGCTCAACACCGACGTCTCGGCCAGAATGTTTGTATAGGCAGATATAAGTTCGAGGTAGTTAAGGACTTTGTCTACCTTGGCTCCGCAGTGACCTGGAACAACGACATCAGTTCCAAAATGAAACGCAGAATCACTCCTGCCAATCGCTGTTTCTTTGGGCTCAGGAGGCAACTGAGTAATAGAGTCCTCTCCCGAACGACAAAGTTGACTCTATATAAGACCCTTATCATCCCGGTCTTGTTGTACGGCGCAGAAGCATGGACACTATCAAAAGCGGATGAGGAGGCCCTTGGTCGGTTCGAGAGAAGGATTTTGCGCGTGATTTTTGGGCCTATAAACGCAGACGGGGGATGGAGGAAAAGATTCAACCACGAACTTTACGGGCTGTACAGCGACATGAGCCTAGTCAGGCGTCTACGTATTCAACGCCTAAGATGGCTGGGCCATGTAAAGCGAATGGACACCACAGCTCCAGCCCGAAGAGTCTTTGAATCCAACCCCGAGGGACGAAGAAGCAGAGGACGGCCGCACTTAAGATGGCGCACACAGGTGGAAGAGGACCTCAGCCAACTGGGTGTGCGGCAATGGAAAAGGCTAGCGAAAGATCGTGCTAGATGGAGGGACATGTTGCTTGAGGCCTAGGTTCTACCCGAACTGTAGCGCCTACTAAGAAGAAGAAGAAGTTAATTAAATTTAGCCAACGACAACATCAATATATGGGAAAAAAGAATAGAGTGAATCGTAAGCTTTCAACATACAGTGTAGTCTTCTGTCGTCCAAGCGTACAACCGACTCGCCGGCATTATCCATGAATGGCACTGGCATTTTATGAACCGAAAAACTCTCTATCCCTGTTATGTGTGTCACTAGGAATCTTAGATGGAACGACCACATACATATTTGGTGTCACCGAAAATGCTGCGAAATGCGTAGGCTTCTTATACAGATGCAAGAAACGTTTTTCACCCTTATAGTTTAATGACCATGTCAGTTCCGGTGACATGCTAGGCAGAACTTAAACCTCCGTGAGAAAACGGATACCAGAATCATTAGAATCGGCGGAACATCACAGGAATGACTCTTTCCTTCCCCTGTGTTATTGATACTTAAACGGAAAATGGCCTGAAGAAATAGCAAGGTGCATTCCGTCCCTTCGACGGTTTCCCGCAGCACACGTCTCTCTAGGAATGGTCACCAATATACGCTGAAGCCCACTTTCGGACGTACATACCAGCATATACATATAAGGAATCCTTCTTTAACTGAACCACAAGAATATGAAATTCCTTGCCGGATTCGGCTTTCTCCCCTCAGTACAACATGCGAGCATTTAATGGCAACGTCCATCATTTTCTCTATTCTTCTTCCTCTTTATCTTCGGCCCGCATAGTATCGACGGCATAATAAGATGGCAAACCTTGATTGCGCGCTTATCATATACAAAAAAAGCTAGACAACGATAGGTTGAACCAAATGACCAAACCAAGCTGATCCCGTACATATGTACATCCATATGTATTTAAGTACATGTGCAATAGAATTGTCTGAACCAATATGAGATTCATCATCACTAAACGCAGAGCTCATTCTGTGAACTTTCAAAACAAGGTGATCTTAGTTTCTTCATAAGCTGCATCTAATAAAAGCATTGGGCAAATTAGAAAGAGCAGGCGATAAATGTACATATGTCACGCTATATTTCTATACAAAGTGGTCAAAAAACCCCTATTATTGCATTAGTATCCGTAGCCTTTCACATGCCAAATACAAGCCGTACCGCATTAACTAGCTGAAATTTCCAAACGCAACAAATTCCACAACACGCCCAAAAAGCCACAAGTGTTTTGAACGACCTCAGCCCCATGAAATCCCACTGATTACTTTCAACAGCTCTCCACGGTCAAATTAATATGCAGCCCAATGGCAAGTGGCTAAATTCCCCGAGTCAGCTTAGGGGATATACTTATGTACCGTTCACATATGGAAAGGCTATAAATCCGAAAAGCTGATGCGAAATTTAATATTTTCAAAACACATAGATTATACATCCCCGTTCGCTAGCTTTTGATCACATCCCCTATTGCTGGTTGATGACATATTAAGCAAAACAACCACATGCTACCCACTAGCGTTCAATACTTCTTACCATTTTACACGTACTCGTAGTTGTGGCTGATCCTGGCGAAATGTGAAAAATAGTCACCCGCCGACAACACGTCGACATGCAAACACATTCGCACAACAAAGTTAAGCTCATTACGAATGCAAATTGATGGTAAATTCCACCAGACCCACATTCACGCCCATATCTGCGCCTCTGATTTGCATCCAAATATGTATATCTAGAGATGCACAGAATTTCACATGCACACATATACAACGTTCCATGAATATTTTATATTTTAGTCAATTTCCGAAATCGATTGAGATGACACCTTGAACAACAGCAGGCTCTATGCAGGTTTTTAGTTGAAACCAATGCGCTTAGTACCAAGAAAAACATTAAAATTGGCTCCGAACTCCGAACAGATGGAATTGAATTGGAGCACCGAGAAGCAATGTCACAGTTTGGTAAACCTGCACTGGCAATAGTTCGAGTGCACAAAAATATGAGGCGCGACTTATGAGACTCAACGCAGCTGAATCAAAAAAAATTAATTTTTATGACTTTATTCGCCTCAATTACAAAATCAACTGTGCTTAACTCATAGCTTAATTTTACTTATGACCTATGTTGCAGAGGTGAACGGATGTGCAGCAGACGCTGATAATGCATTTACCCAATTCACCTGTGCAATTACAATCGATCATGTTATGATTATTTCGCTGGAATTCGCACTACGTTGCTGTTATTGCTGAGCTTGTTTCCGCCGCTGTGTGGAATGCTGTCTGACGGTGTACTCTGCCGCTTGTACTGTTGTTGTTGTGGGTTATTCTGCTGTTTGTGTTGTTGTTGTTATAGGTGGAAGGTTGTTCCTGTAACTCCTCCCCCCTAAGACTGAAGCGAGGGTCCTGGAAAGCTTGATGGACTGGACGGGAGCGAAGTATTGAGTTTAGCCTTAAACTGTCTATTGCATAGAAATATTGGTATTATTATAATTATTGAAATTATTAAAATTGAAAATAGATAAATGTCTCGCCGTGTGCTGTCCCATGTTAGGATTTTGAATTTTTCCTGTTGATGAAATTTGAAATCGTTAAATTTTTTTATATTGAGATTTTCTATTGTAAGGTTAGAGTGGATGATATTATAGTTTGTGGGATAGATGTGGATTTTGTCCCAGTGGGTGTAGGGTTTGCTCCTGTAGACTACATTGTTTATATAGACATCACAGTCCTTGTATGTGATCAAGGCTGAGCCCTCAATGGTTTGCTCGAAATTACATGTGGAGTTGATAAAGGTGCGTGGGGCGTCTATAAGGAGTATGTTGTTGTCTTCTGGCTGGGTAATGGACTTTATTTCATTGATGTCTTCCGTTGTGCAGGTAGCGGGCTTATTTCTTAGGATTCTTCCGATGCATGTTGACTGTTGTAGCGTTTCTTGATGCGTTGATTCCTTGCAGATGAATATCTTCTCCACTTTAGGGCACATGTGTTCAAAGTACTGTATAACATTATCGTCTATAGCTAGGTATGGTTTTACAATTATTTGTTTAGTTTCATTAATAGGTATTGGGATAATGTGGAAAAAGGAAAAAGTGTGTTGGGAAAATATAGGGATTCTAATGTTGAAAATAATTTTAGAGCCATTGCAGAAAGCCTGAAGTTCGAGTAATTCGTATAAGTTTTCGTCTGATTTTATTTCTATCGTATTGTTAAGGACTTCATGGATGAGAGAAAGTTCGTCAGGATTTAGTATAATTTTGGGAACGCTATTAGTCTTGGCTAGTACCATTGCTTCCGAAATGTCGCGTATATGATTGGTTAAAAGGTCAACGTTAAAACTGATTCGGTTCAGGTATTGAGAGTGGATGAATGAATCTGCGTTTGATCGTATTATGACTAATGTTCTGTTATTGTAATCGGCTATGTACTTCTGAATAAGATTCTGTTGGTAATTTATGTGATCCGTAATATTCTTGAATCTTTGAATCATTTCATGGTTTAGTTTTGATTTTGAAGCTGTTTGGTCTATCAGGTGGTTTTGGGTTTGTTTTAAGTTTTCTATTTCATCGTTAATTCTTTCTGCGTCATAGGCGTCCATATTTCCTGTTATTAGTTTTATTGTACTGCCTAGTCCGTTAATGAGTCCTCTTTTTGGTCTCTGTTTTTGTCTCGGTAATAAAAGGTCTATCCTGGTTTTTAAGTCTCTGAGTTTGGACTCTACAGTGTCTACGCTTGGCTGGAGGTTCTTGAATGTTCTGAAATGTAGAAGGGATGTTCGGATTTGTTCTACGTTCTCTATATATTCGTCTAGGTCTATAACATGAATGAGGTTGTAGAATGTCTTTATTAATTTTGCTTTTCCTAATTTAAGCGGGAGTACTCCGTTGTATTT
The DNA here is from genome assembly GCA_951905685.1 of Eumerus sabulonum. NCBI lineage: Eukaryota > Metazoa > Arthropoda > Insecta > Diptera > Syrphidae > Eumerus > Eumerus sabulonum. Next base: position 158,879,084 of record OX645060.1, on the reverse strand, counting down.
TGAGAGGTCACGTATTTCCAGTTCCTGAGCTGATATTAATATTAGCCTTAAGATAAAAATGAGAAAATTTGGTTAAGCTTCAAGTGTGTTTACGTTTTTTCTTAATTCTAGCTTTATGGAATTTCTTATTCGTCGTAGTTAGAAGTGTTACTTTGTTGTTTTCTTTTACTACATGCCTACTGAATCTCGGGGTGAGCTTATTTCTTTTACACTCTTTTCTATATATAAAATCATGTGGGTTTCTGTCTTCTGGGTCGTTCCTATCGTTATTAAGTCTGTCTATTCTCTTGCTAACGCCCTGTTCTAGTCTGTCCTTAATTTTAGGGAAAAAGTCTTGTTGGAATTTTGTTAGTTCTGTCAAGTACTCGTGTTCGTTGGTATGAGTTAAAGTGTTATTGAATTTATATGGTCTTCCGTAGAAAAGTTCAAAGGGAGTGAGTTTTGTAGCAGAGTGGATTGCATTGTTATACGTGAATATTGTTTCAGAAAAAATTTCTTCATGATCTAATTCTAGTCTATTTTCTCTGAACGTTGAAAGGATGATTCGATAAATTTCTGTTAAGGATGAGTGTAGTCGTTCGACAGGAGAGTTGCTACTCGTCTGTTGAAACGAGGTGGTATGAAGTTCGATTTGAAACCGCCTGCAGAAGTCTTTAAAAATGTTGGACATAAATTCGGATCCTTGGTCGACGACGATTTTGGATGGGATGCCGTGTAGGCTAATAAAGTTCTTAAGTGATTTCAGTACGTTAATGCTATTTCTGGAAGGGAGAGTATATCCCGTTGCGAATTTCGAAAATTTGTCTAAAATTGTTAGGATGTGTCTGTTGTTAATTGCATATATGTCGATATGGAGGATGTCGAGGGGTTTTGCCGGGGTTTCGGGTTTTTCGTATTTAATTTTTTGGGGGTTTCGTTCGTACTTTAGTGTTTGACATTTTTCGCAGTTATTAATCGTTTCCGAGATTTTAGTTTTCATATAGGGGAAATAGAAATTTCGTTTCAGATGCAAAAGGGTTTCCTCTATACCTCTATGGTTATTGTCTTTGTGGTAAGTTTCGATTAGTTTTTCTTGCTCGTCTGTGCTTCTTATGTCTTTTAGGATATCTGTACACCGAATAAGTCGAAAGGATTTCCTACTTGCGAAAAATTTAGAATAGGTTGATTGTATTTTGCGAAAGGTTTCGTCGTCCGTATAGATTGCGTTCAGTTTCTTCGGGGAAAACAGTCTTTTGAAGATGTCGATAATAGTACTCTCGTTAAATGTTTTGTCTCTAATAGTTCTGCGTTGTTTGTTTCTGAAAATAATCTCTAGTGTCATGGGTGATCCCTTGTCAGATTTTTGTAGTATGTATTGTAGACTGAATTCATTGAGAGGTCTTTCAGAGATGGGAATACCATCGTCTAAGTTTTCTATTGCCGAGTGTGTGGTTGAACCACTGGTGCCTTGAACTGATTCGGTATCGTTAACGTTGATATCTAAGCTCTGAAATGTTTTCGGACAATCAATTCTAACCCTGCTGAGAGCATCTGCGTTCGTATTGCTCTTACCTTTCTTATATCCTATTTCATAGTCATATTCCTCTAGTTTGAGGCGCCAGCGTAACAATTTTGAATTGGGATCTTGAAGATTCATAATCCATGTTAGTGGCTTATGATCTGTTATGATGTTAAATTTACGGCCAAAAAGGTAGGGTCGAAAGTACTTGGTTGCCCAAACGATGGCAAGAAGCTCTTTCTCTATTGTGGAGTAGCCAATTTCGGTTGTAGTCAAGGTTCTGCTCGCGAAGCATATTGGCTTGTCGCCTCCAATTGGACCCTGTGACAATATTGCGCCGATGGCAAAGTTACTTGCATCGGTTGTTAAGTTAAACGGCTTAGTAAAATCGGGGTACTGTAGAATTGGATCATTCGACAGTATATCTTTACAGGTCTGAAATGTTCTAATGTATTCTTCGTTGATCTCGATCTTCTTGTCCTTCTTTAAGCATGTTGTCAGGGGTTTAACAAGTTTCGCGAAGTCCTTAATGAACTTCCTGTAGTATCCCAATAGCCCGAGGAAAGCTCTTATTTCCTTTTGTGTGCGTGGGAGTGGAAACTGTTTGATGGCGTGAACTTTGTTGGGGTTTGGTTTAACGCCTTCAGTTGAGACAATATGACCCAGGAACGCAATTTCTTTTTTTAGGAAGTCAGATTTTTCTAGTTGGATTTTGAGATTGGCCTCTTTAAGTTTTGTAAATACCTTTTTTAGGTTTTCGAGGTGCTCTTGTAGAGATGTGGAGAACACAATTATGTCGTCCATGTATACCAGACAACATTTTCCTACCAAATCTCTCAGGATATTGTCCATAATCCTCTGGAATGTAGAGGGGGCATTCTTCAAGCCGAATGGCATCCTTAAGAATTCATAGTGGCCACCATCTACGGAGAAAGCGGTTTTAGCGATGTCTTTCGGATCCGTCTCGATTTGATGGAAACCGCTTGCTAAGTCCAATGTCGAGAAATACAAGCATTTTCCCAATTTATCTAGTATCTCATTTATGTTGGGAATAGGATACTTGTCGGAAATTGTTTTCTCGTTTAATTTTCTGAAGTCGATCACGAGTCTCCATTTCTGGTTCCCGTTATGATCTTTCTTCTTGGGTACTACCCAAACGGGCGCACTCCACGGGGAATAACTATGCTTTATTATCCCTTGATCAAGCATTGATGTTACTTGCTTTCGGATTTCCTCCTTATGGCAGTATGGATATCGGTATGTTTTCGTATATATGGGGATGTCATCTATCGTGTGTATTCTATGTTTGATTTGGTTGGTGAAACTTAGATTCTGACCTTCTTTGAAGAAAATGTCTTCAAATTCTCTACACAATCTTATGAGACCTTTCTTTTCTTCGGAGTTCAAATGCTCTGTATGAAGGAGTTCTGCAATTTCGGGGTCACTTTGGGGACTATTGAGATTTATATTGAAATTGTTTATTTCTATGAAGTGAGAGGAAAGGTAGGGTTCGACCTTGAGGGGTTGTTCGACAAGAAAGGGTTTATCGATGGGGGAATTATTGGTTACTTCGATTACACAGTACCAATCTTTCGCTGTGTAAATGCCCTCTGATATGGCAAGATTAGGTTCGACAAGAGTGTTTCGAATGAAGACGTCTCCGCTTTGCACGTCTACAGGTACTTTAACTATCGCTTTCGTATTGGAAGGGATTATGTGTTTTCCAGAGCTGAAATTAGGTTTGAACAAAAGTGGAATAGTGGAACTGGGAGTAGTCAACAGTTTGTTCTCTAAGTCTATTTTTGCACGAAGTTGGGATAAAATGTCTAATCCTAAGAGACCATCGAAATAGTTGTGGAATCTAAACAGAAGGAATTTAAATTTACCGGTTTCGTTAAATTCGTTAAATATAGGTACGGATACCCTTTTATTTAGTTCGTGGTTATTGAGAATTGTGGAAATTTTAATAGGGGAACAATTTTCGACTTTTAGGTTGCGGGCAAATTCGGGGTTTAAGAAGGAAGCTGATGCTCCTGTATCAATTAGGAATTTTAATGGGCGACCAAATGGGGATGAAATGTGGATATAAGGTAATATGAATCCGTGCTTATTGATATCTAAGTATCCGACGGGTTTTCTGAGGCAGTGTCTTGAAAATTTTCGTTTTCTAATTCCTGCATCGCAGCTAGTGTTTGTTGGTCTTGCTCGTTAAGGTCCTGGTCCTGGTAGACGTAGTGCTGGTCTAAGTTAGGTAGGTACGATGGTGGTAGATTGTTTCTTGAGTTATGTGCGTTTACATTGTGTACTTCTTCTATTGTGTATCTGGGTGTATTGCTGCGCCTTGTTTGGTTTGACATAGGCGGCCTGTACGTTGTCGGCTGTGTATAGCGAGATTGCGTTGTACCGAGTTCCATTGGTTCTGTCGGGGGAATGGCACGTTGTGGTGTATTTGGTCTGACGGGATGTTGGTTAAATGCTTGGGCGTTGTTTGAGGTTTGGTATGATGATAAAAGAGGGTAGTTATATGCTGGTGCGAGAGCTTGGGTATGGTTTCGGGAATATTGAGGATTAGTTACGTTGAATGGAGTTGGTCTGTGGGGTATGTTCTGCTGAGGAGGTCTGTAAGTTTGATTTGGTTGTAATGATCTTTGGTTTGTAGTGTAGCCTCTTTGTGGGTTGTGGGACTTTTGTTGGTATTGATAAAGGTTGGGTTTCCTTGCTGGTGGGCGATACTCATACTTCATATAGAACATATTCTGCTCTTGTATGCAGTATGAGAGAGCTATGGCTAGAGATGTTGGTTTCATGGCCCTAATGTTAGAGCCAAGTGGCTCTCTTAACCCGGACAGGAAGGCATTTAAGCACATTTCCGAGAAAAGGTCTTTTTTTGCCTTGATAACGTTGTGATCTGTTTCGTGAATGAGGACGTTGTTGTTTAGGGTAGCTTGCAATTCGATCACTTCGCTGTGGAATTCTTCGATGCTTCTGTTGCCCTGTCTCAGGAGATGTAGATCCCTTATTAGCGAGGTCTCGTTGCGTTTATCTGAATAGTGTAGTACTAAATTTGTTTTTATTTCGTCCCAGTTCAAATTTGTACCGTACATATTGAGTACCTCGTTTGCTTGGCCGTCTATTTTATTCCGAATGGCCCTGAGAATAATTTGACCTAGAGGACTGTTTGTCACGCCTTTTACGTGTATTAGGATTTCCTCGACGTTGTTGATGAAATCATACAACAGTCTTGGATTGCCGTCGAAACGGGGTAAATCCTTTACAGCGTCCGGGATTCGAAGCGAATCGAAAATATCTCGGAAATTAGGGGATGCAATGGTAGCTGCCGCAGAAGTTGTAGCTATATTTGGATTCATGGTGGCGTTTGCGATTGGAGGTGAAGGAAATGAATTAAAGGTGAGGTCGCAATTGGTTTTAAGCACTGATTCCGGGATAGAACTAAGGCTCTTAAATTTGAACAAGTTAGAAAGCTTAGGATAAGGGGATTTCCTAACGGAGGTTTTGTTTGGGGATGGCATACAGTGGAGAAAAATATTATATTCAGGTAATTTTAATTTTCGTGTGGTTTTACAATTGTATATTTTGTTTGCTTAGCGAATTGGAAGTATAGTATAGTATTGGTTAACTTTCAATTAGATACGTGGTGTAATATAGGTCTGATATATAATAATATAAGTTTAATTTTCGTTACAAAAAAAAGGTATAATTATTTTCGTTACAAAAGGATATGTAATTTAAACTGGTTTTCGATTAGTATATTTATTAATTTATTATCAATCGATCAATCGTTGTATTTCAATTAATTTTCTATTTACGTAATAACTTCTTTTTCTTTGACCTTATTTGTTGTTATTCTTTTATTTATTTACTTATTTTTTTTTTTTTCACTGCTTATTTATATACATATATATATATATATTTCTAAAATGAAGACAGTGATTATACAGTATCTGACTCACATGTACTGGAGTATTAGGAATATATTCATCCTTGGGTTGACTTCTTGTTGAATAGCGAAGGCTGCGTTGGATCCCGCGATGAAGATTAACAGTAAACCTCTGCTTTTTCCTCTTCGATACTTGGTAGTGTCACAAGACTGAGATTAGTCCAAGCACTTCAACTGTTCTTAGGTTCACGACCGCAAAGAATTTAAAAATTCACTGTTAAACGTAAATCGCGAAACTTCGACACGGAAAACCACCGTTTCTTCGTTTTATTTTTCCTTTACGTACTTAACACCGGTCGGACTACACGACTGCGCCACTTATGAGACTCAACGCAGCTGAATCAAAAAAAAATTAATTTTTATGACTTTATTCGCCTCAATTACAAAATCAACTGTGCTTAACTCATAGCTTAATTTTACTTATGACCTATGTTGCAGAGGTGAACGGATGTGCAGCAGACGCTGATAATGCATTTACCCAATTCACCTGTGCAATTACAATCGATCATGTTATGATTATTTCGCTGGAATTCGCACTACGTTGCTGTTATTGCTGAGCTTGTTTCCGCCGCTGTGTGGAATGCTGTCTGACGGTGTACTCTGCCGCTTGTGCTGTTGTTGTTGTGGGTTATTCTGCTGTTTGTGTTGTTGTTGTTATAGGTGGAAGGTTGTTCCTGTAACTCGCGTGTCTCCCTTACATACATATGTATATGTACATACATAGCTATATATTTACACACATATGTATATATGTATTAGTTGTAATGAAATACAACTCACTGAGTCATAGCTGGAAGATATATGACCCGTCGAGAGTGTGCCAAAAAACAGGCGGTCCAACTTAACTGGCCTTGAGCCAAGCGGGTCTGCATCATCTCCCGGCGCTAGTACCTGCCGAAATTTCAAGCGATAGAACAGCTGATAAAAATTCAACACTCATCTCCGGGATTCATATGGTATGGAAGACGTGTGGAAGCACAAGAGATATGGCAGGACGTCAATCCGATGTTTGAAATTAATTTTTTTTTCTTTTCAATGCTTCGCTAAATGAAAGCAATAACTGCAAACAAGAGATCCAACTGGCGCCAAGTCAGATACTTTTTTCTGAGATCTGTTTTTTCTCTTTCCCGGGGAATTTTCATTAAAACGGGATTACCTGCATGCCGTCTAAAATGACAAGTCTGGACGAACTTACATATGCGTATATGTACTCATATGTACATATATCGAAAGGAATTCTAATTCCCATCTCGTTCGCGATGGCATATTGCGCTTAGGCGCTGGCTGTTACAATTAATCGAGTTCACTTGTTCTTCCCACAATTTTAATCCCCGCTGTTCGTTCGTATTTTGTTGTCATCCTCAGTGCAAGGGAATTGCGTGCGAACTCAATTTCACGGACTTTTGATTTTAATTGGAGCGACGAACTGCGAGGGTTAATTTAGAGCATGAGATACATATTTTGTATCTGATTGACATTTCTTTTCAGTTTTATTTTACTTTTTTTTCTGTTCTGTATGTATGTTTGTGTGAATATGCAAAGTGCGACATTGGGATGAGAGTCGTCACTGGTAACGAACACATGCCTAAGCTGGGACAATAACATGTTGCAAGAGTTGTTAGAAACAGTATTATTAATTCTTCTTTTGTCGTGCGCTACAGTTCGGGGTAAACCTGGGATTCAACCAACATGCCCCTCCGACTAGTACGTTCTTTTGCTCTCCGGGCTGGAGATGTGGTGTCCATCCGCTCTACGTGGCCTAGCCATCTTAGGCGTTGAATCCGTAGACGCCTAACTAGACTCATATCGCTGTACAGCCCGTAAAGCTCGAGGTTGAATCTTTTCCTCCATCCCACGTCTGCGTTCAAAAGATCCAAAATCACACGCCAAATGTCTTTCTCGAACCGACCAAGGACCTCCTGATCCGCTTTTGATAGCGTCCATGCTTTCGCTCCGGGATAATGAGGGTCTTGTATATGTATAGTCAACTTTGTCGTTTGGGAGAGGGCTCTATTACTTAATTGCCTCCTGAGCCCAAAGAAACAGCGATTGGCAAGAGTGATTTTGCGTTTGATTTCGGAACAGATGTCGTTATTTCAGGTCCCTGTGGAGCCAAGGTAGACGAAGTCCTTAACTACCTCAAACTTATATCTGCCAATACAAGCGTTCTGGCCAAGACATCGGTGATGAGCGTCCTTTGTTGATGATAGCATATACATACATATTCTGTTCTACCCTCGTTTAGTGCCAAACCAATTTTCGCCGCCTCCGGCTCAGTACTCGTCAACGCCTCATAAACAATTCAATTCAGCCGTGTGAATTTGAAATAAATTGTGCCTCTTGTGTTGGCCAGTGATTTTTGCACATTCATTTCTAATACGATGTTGAAAAAGTCACACGACAGCTCACCGCCGCCGTGCCTAAGTCTGTTTTATGACATTAAAACTATCCTTCAGGTGTTCACCGATTCGGATGAAGCAGTGAGCATTCTCCAAAGTCATCCTGCATAGTCTGACGTGTTTAGCAGGGATGTCAAAGGTAGACATAGCGTTGTATAGCTCATCTTTAATTTCGCTGTCGTATGCGGCTTTGAAGTCGACAAATAGGTGGTGAGCGTCGACTTGAAATTCATTGGTGTTTTCCAGGATCTGCCGTAGAGTGAAGATTTGGTCGATGGCGTTCTTCCCTGGCCTGAATCCAAACTGATAAGGACATATCAGCTTATTTACAAAAGGCTTCAGGCGTTCACAGAAAACGGCAGAGAAGATTTTGTATGCGATGTTAAGGACACTTATTTCTCTGTAGTTGGCGCGGTCAGAGAGGTATCTTTTCTTGTGGATCGGGCATACGTTGCTGAGACTCCGTTCCTCGGGCATGCTTTTCTCTGACCATATCTTACAGATGAGCTGGTGAATGCTCCTAATCAGGTAATCTCCAGCTACCTTGAAGAGCTCAGCAGACAGTCAGTCTGTGCCAGAAGCTTTATTCGACTTGAGTTTCGATATGGCGGTCTTAACTTCTTCGTCGTTAAGAAATTTACCTTTTGGCTTGACAGCGGTATATTGACTAACATCGCCCTTATACAGAAGTGGTTTTGCAGAAGCGGTTATTTTTTTCTCAGCCTTGTCTGCGATTCTACTACCAGGTGTCCGTTCTCATTCCTGAAGGCTTCCGTTCTGGTTATATAGCCTTGACATTTTCGCTTTAACTGTTGATACAACTTTCGAATGTAACGCCTGCAGTAACACCTCTTCAAATCCTCAATCGCGCGCTTCTCGTGCTCTTTCTCCTGATAAGCTTATGCTCCTCCATTCTTTTTAACTAGTAGAGCTCACGAGCTGCTCTTGATCTTTTATGCAGCGAGGCCTTATATGCCTCCTGCTTCGCTGGGTGTATCCTTCTGCACTCATCATCGAACCAGATGTTTCTTCGTGGTGGAGCCTTGAAGCCCAAAACTTCAGATGCAGTGCATTTCAGGGCTTGTTTGCAAAGGTTCCACTGTTGTTTTATTGACAGCGTGGAGGGGTTGAGGTGTATTGGAGAGCTTAGGAGAGCGATCGGTAAAAGCGCGGGCGGTTTCTTACGCTAGTAGCTTTCCGACGTCATAACTTTGTATTTTTACTCTACTCCGCTGCGTTCGTGATATCCGTCGGCGCATTTTGGCCTACTATAAGATAGTGGTCTGAGTCGATGTTAGCTCCTCGGAAAGTTCGAACATCAAGATTAGCTGAGGAGTGTCTGACGTCGATCGCAAGTGATTGATTGATCTGGTGACCGCTAGGTGCCATTTTATATCGAAGTGCGGGAAGCGCACATTAGCTAGAAGGAGATTTTGCCCCGTAACAAGATCAATCAGCCTATGTCCGTTATCGGATGTGGTGTCGTGTAGGCTACGTTTGCCAATGAGTCGTTCCAAGATGCTTTCCTTACCCAGCTTAACACTGAAGCACTGAAGACATTGAGTATAAGTTCTGCCTAGGAGATCGTAGAACTCATCTTTGGTGGAGTCATCGTTATTTTCCGTGGGGGCGTGGACGCAGACCAGGCTGATATTAGAAAATTTTGTCGTGATACGGATTGTTATAAGACATTTGCTCACATGTCGAAAGCTTAGGACTTTTTACCTTAGTCCACCTCGAACAACAAATCCACATCCTATCAATCGTTGTCCTCTCTCCCTATGGCAATCGACGTAGTAGATGTGGCAGTTTTTTATCCGCTCTATACCCGGTCCATTCCATCGCATTAGAAAGCTTTACAAAAAGCAAAGTTTTGTTAGAATTATTGATAAACTTACTAAATTTACTGTTGCATATTTAATTAATGATAGAAAATTGATAAAGAAAATTGCTATATTAGAGTGCTATCTTTGGCTACATTTGGTACAACGAAAAAATTATAATGGATAATGAACTCAAATCGGAACAGGTAATAAAATATTTACAAGAAAAAGGAGTAGAAACACATTGGACTAAGGCCAATAGTTATACCGGGAATACGGATGTTGAAAGATTACATTCTATGCTTATAGAGAAGATGCAGGCAATAGCAGTAGATATTTCGGTAGAACAAAAGCTTCTAAAAGTTCTAGGCACTACAATTATAGGTATCACTCAACAATACAAATTACTCCACGGCAAGCTAGTAAACTACATACATACATACATTTTCAGTGGCCCGCATGTTCAACTAAAAGAGTCGCGGGGGTAATGCGCGCACGCGGGATCTCCAGGCCACTCGATCCTCCGTCATCGACTCTAACTCATCTCGTTGGAATTGGTCCAACGACCTCGTCCTGGGTCTGCCAAGCGGTCGCCTGCCTGATGGTATTGCATCCAAGGCACGCTTCGGAAGTCGTGATGATGGCGACATTCGTCTCACGTGACCAAACTATCGAAGCATAACCCTTTCCGTTTGGGGAAGCAGCTGCTCAACATTGAGCTCCCCGCACACTGCCGGGTTTATCACCCTATCCCGGCGAGTAACTCCCACAACAGCACGAAGAAATCTCATTTCAGCAGCTTGTATTCGCGATCTTATTCTTTCGGTCAATACCCAAATTTCATGACCATAGGTGAGAGTTGGAACAAATACATTTTTTTTTTTTTTTAGAGACTCGCGCAGGTTCAAGAGTTTTTATATTCTCTTATGATGTGTTGACACACACAACCTGAACGGAGTGCAGTGGTTGGGGTCGTCAGGGGTGGTTGGCCTAGACCTAGATAGGACGAGAGCCGACCAAATTCCGCGTTGGTTATAGTCCGTAGTAATTCGTTCAAGCACTTTGGTATTGCATACGCAGAGGATGAATTTCGGTTGACCATATACTGTGAGTGTTATGCCTGCAGCAGTACGTCTGGTCACTTTCTATTCACAACTGCGTTGCATACTTTTTGTCCGTATAGGAATTACTTTTTCTTGGCTATGAAGCGAATTTGAACCATAAACCTTCCACTCGGCGGTCGATGATGTTAACCACTGCACCACGGCCACCGCTGAGTTAAAAACCGCTAACTTGGCTTTGACACCAAGCTCGGTCTTCCTGATTACAGATCTTCCAAGCTGTTTCAAAATAGACCCAGTCAACACCTGGTTAGGAAGCACGGAGCCCAAGGTTGCAAAGACTTCAGGGTCAGACGACAGGTGGTACACGATGTTCTGGTGTTTGTAAAGCAACGGAAACGCTTCTATGCTGACCTGCAAATCAATACGTACCGCCTTGGCGGCACTACCAGAAGACAGAAGCGTTCAAGATCAACTTAGACATGTCGACGGAAGTGTTGCCCGACTTAATGCCCGATGTTGCTGAAGACAGTGACGTTGTGGTTATTAATGCGCTTCCCGTGTCAAGTGGTATGAGACAAACCGAGTTTGTTCATGATGTAATCGATTGGGCCGCAGCATCAGCAAATGCGGTCAACGAATTCACGGCTGTTGCATACATCGTCAAAGCTTTTCCTCATCTGTTCCCTTCTGGTGCTGCTGACTTTAATGATAATACATGTTCTAGAGAAAATCAACCCACATTTCAGGAATGTGCTCGGTATTTGATGAGTTACCATGACAAGAGATTTGCGCAAGATCCGAGGTTTCCATTCTTCTGCCTCAACACGATGCAACGCCATGACGCAATTAACAAAGGCTTAATCTACGACAACATGACAAATTTCAATGGATCCCCGAGTAAAGTAATTGCTAAGGCATCTACACCAAACCAATATTTTATTATATATAAATGAAAAAACACCTTTTCGTTCATTTAATTTTCTTTTATTTTTATTTATTCTTTTTTTTTTCAATTTATTCTTTTTTAGGGTTCCGTACCCAAAAATTCAACGGAACCCTATTACGAAGACTTCGCTGTCCGTCCGTCCGTCCGTCTGTCACCAGGCTGTATCTCATAAACCGTGATAGTAAGACACTTGAGATTTTCACAGATGACGTATTTCTGTTGCCGCTACCACGACAAATACTAAAAACAGAACAAAATTAATATTTAAGGGGGGCTCCCATACAACAGACATGGTTTTCATCCAAAAAATTCACTTGGTCACATACTGAACTAAGGTAAGTCGACAATATCCCACAACGAGTAGAAAACTTCCCAGTTTTGATCTCTTTTGTGTCTTTGATGAATTAATCCTAACTGCAAACCTTTTTCCCATATTTCCCATTATTGTTATTCACCTTTTCACATCGTTGCTGTCAAGTAAGATAATTGATTTGAATTCAATGGACACTTTGATGATCAACTATATCTCATCATGAAGATTTTTGATTATCAAAGTATGTAATATACCGATAACCTGCCTGCAACCAAGATCTGTCGTCATACAAAAAATGTGATTTAATGTGATGACTCGCACTCGCACTTGGCCGGTTTTTTTTTCACTTTTTTCCTCACTGGCTTCTATTCCTGAAGTGCCAGTTTTGAACTACTTCACAGCCTTATATAATCTTAATCTACAACAATAACTAGAACAAACAACCAGATAACATTTAAGAGAGGGATACTAAAATGAGTGTTCAAATTGAGATCACACAGACACTATAATTTGATTGGCTGCTGAACAAAGAGCATAAACAAATGCGGGAGAGCACTCGGCTTGTTTTTGATTGCCAACATGCACGGCTTGGGTAAACAGCACGAAAATAATAAGCGTGGCTATACCAAAACCAATCATTGTGGTAAACAAATTCCCGCTATTGGTTGGTTTGTACGTTTTGTACAATCTGTACCAAAATGTTATTGTCGGGTATTGTTATTGGTTTCCACATATAACTCCCGGAGTATCTACAACAAGCCAGAGAAAATCCGGCGCTGATGAACCGTTTTCTCAATTTTGCTTCAAATATCAGAGACACAATGTCTTACTGTTATCAGAACGTTTAGAACTTGAAAGTATGGTCAGCCAACTTGGTGTTCCAATAGGAAACATTTTGGATACGATCCAACTGGCGAGTCTGAAGCTCAGGTTGCAAGTGACATGCAATAATTACTCTCAAAAAACCCGTCAGTTGCAGACAGTTACTTTGGCAAGAGAGTGGAACTGCTTGTGGGAGTATTGGAGAAAAAGTATCCGATCATAGACTATTGGTAGGTACCGTCTCGAGTATCAACATAGAAGAAGCCCACATGTTCATGGCCTTTTTTGGTTGTCTGGAGCTCCTGACGTTAGAAACTTTGAGTCAATAAATATTGAAGAGCTGACAAATGCCAAACATTTTTACGACAACCTGGTGTCAGCGATCAGCCGCAATCAGTCAGCAAGATCAGACCTGCACCCCAGCAGAATGAGAGCAACAGGCCTCGAACTCACTGACGAAAACATAGCCAAGGGCGTGAATATATTTCAAAGACACATGGTTTGCTTGAAGTCCTACTGTCTGCGAACAATCAATAGACATGAGCAATGCCGGTTTGGATTTCGAAAACCACTACTCATTGAATCGAAACTTGCGAAGGACGAACGAGGAGTTTTCTGTTATACACCTGCTCGAAACAATGGACTACTCATCCCATTCAACAAGTTTGTTTCATTCGCATGGCGAGCAAACACAGACATCGCCTCGACAAACACAAACGCCTCAGTCCTAAGTCCTAAGTCTGAAAATTTCAAACAGACGCTGAGGGCCCTTCTAGAGAGTGGTATCGGTACTGAGTCAAGACAAAGAACTGTGACAAAGTTCCTTATGAAGGTTATTGGCAGCAGAGATATATCTGGGTGTGAAGTGTCCAGGCTTCTACTTGCAGAAACTTTGATGAAAGCCACTCGTCAGTTTGTGAAGCTGTACATCTCCACGTTTTGATAAAGAGACGAGGCATGAAAGATGATGAAAACGGCAGTTCTGATGCTCCGCGAAAAATTCAAGCATATACGTACAGCATATTTGAACGACCTGACATTGTTTGCCCGAAAATACACTGTTGCTGCTGGAAAACCAAGTTTTCAATCGGTGAACCTTCCTTCTACGTCGAGGGCCGCTGCACGCCCAGTGATGAGAGTTCCCGTTTACAAGACGCATCTTGCTAGAGAAGAAGTTCATTCCTAAAGTCGTGAAAGGTAAATGCCGTGAAACCGACGAAATCTACTACAAACAACAACTGGTACTTCACACTCCATAGAGAGTCGATATGACAACTTAGCTGACGCACACAACATAGGAAGAGTCACACAAGGCACATGGCGTCGCTGTTTGGGAGTTAAAAATAGATATGGCGGACGTTGTCGAAGAGAAAGAAGAATCTCCCATATAGAAGCCACACTATTGGATGGCTGCTGCCGCAGCGCTTCCGAATCAAACACCTGCAGACGTCGAACTTGGATTTCGAGATGTCGATCGGCAGTATAACTGGTATTTATTTGTCTTTCAGCAAATATCCAGGAGTAGAAAACAAGCTCAAGTTCATTGATGCGGCAATGGCTTCCTACGAAATATCAGAAGTTGAGGCGGCAGCAAGCTGCTTTACATTGAACATCGAGCAACAAGCCGTGATAGACTTGTTCACAAGAGCGACAGACGGAGAAACGACGCACAAAATGGCAATAGCCATGGGAGCTGCTGGAACCGGCAAGTCGTTAGTCATTCACGAAATTGTTAATAGTTTCAGCTTGCAGCACGTCCAGCTAATGGCTCCCACCGGCGTGGCTGCAAGCAATATTGGTGGCCGAACTCTGCATTCCGGACTGCAAATTGCCACATCAGCCAGAATTACGCCTCTAACTGGAAAGACCCAAAGAGAGTTTCAGGAGCATTTCAGTAACATCAAGATGATATCGATAGACAAGTTCAGCATGATTGGGTTGCGTATGTTGGGCAAGATAGATGGCCGGCTTAGAGAAGCTAACCCTGAGAAACAGCACGAATCTTGTGGAGGATTTGTTGTTGTATTCTTTGGCGACTTCAATCAGCTACAGCCAGCTTTGGACAAGCTTCTGTATGGCGTACTTAAAGAGTCAGATGAGTTTTCCCTGCGAGGCAAAGCAGCTTATTTGCAGATACGGAAGACGTTTATTCTCAAGCAGATCATGCGACAGACTGGCGATGAACAAAATCAATTTCGAGAAGCAGTTCATGCTCGAGCCCTAGGCGAGAACAACCTCTCGCACTATGAATTCTGGCCACAACGCTTTGTCGACAATAATCCAGGATCGAGCCGAGATTTCAAGGACGCGACACATTTGATGGCGACCAACTAAAACATCAAAGCTTACGATCGCTTGGATGCCCAGTGACTCGAATAAATGCCTTAAACAATAATGCAACAGCCGCTCAAGCTTCGTTCAGATGACGAAGCTCAAGGTCTGAGCGCAGAACTGTTACTCTGCGTTAGCCTCAAAGTGATGTTACGCTAGAACCTGAGGACCTCTTGCGGACTGTGCAATGGCTCGATGGGCATAGTCATTGACATTATTTACGGTCCGACCGAACACAGAGTTGAGAACTCCATACCAAGCGAAGCTCCTATCTGCATCATGGTCAAGTTTGAAACTTACCCGAGACCGACTTTCGCTTCAGGCGCTATTCCTATAACGCAGGTCGTAAAGTCATTTAGAAAAGGAGCAGTCAACGGCACGAGGAAACAATTTCCGTTATCGCTGTCTTACGGCATTAGTATTCACAGGTCGCAAGGAATTACATTGGATAAAGCAGTTGTGGACTTAGGGATAAGTGAATTTAGTGCCGGGTTGGCCTACGTTGCGTGTTCGAGGGTCAAGAAAATTGATGGAATCCTCTTCGATCCAAGTTTTCCATCCGAAAGGCTGTTGGGAATCAACTGCAAACCAGCGTTTTTACTAAAGCGGGCTGAACTTGAAAGACTGAATAGTATGCAATAGATCTGTGTAAAAAAAAAACAATTAAAAAATAATAATTTTCAAATATAACAGTGATACATTTTACTTCATCAATATCGCAGCAATAATCTATGAACAAACGCCAAAAGTTGTCACACCATTTTAGTTCGTGAAGTTAGAGGTTCACTTTGTTTTGGGGAATTTATTCCCGCCTAGTTTAGATTTGAATTCAATCTTTGCTCTAATCGACGCAAGCCTTTGCTTAAAACATAGTCAGATAATGCGGTATCCAAAATAAACAAATCTTTTTGGCGGCGCGCGGAATGTCCGTGCAATATGGAATGTATGCTAGCAGGAGCAATGTCCACGCATGTCTCACACTCACGGTATATCACATATCAAAATTGCAGTATCAATCCTCCGAAGTTAATTCTTTCAGAACTACGGTAACAGCTCCCTTGACCTTTTCAACACCGCTAGGATTACTTTCCTTGAGGTGCTTTTGCTTTTTTTCGCCAAAAACGATTGCACAATCAACGAGCAATAGGCCGACGTTTTGTCGTCGTGCAAGTTCCAGTCCTTTTTGGCGAGTTCAGGTTGCACATGGAAAACACGCGCTCGCAACCTCTTCAGGACGCCAATATAGAATTGTCTAGTCACATTTTGGTCGATAGGTACATGTTTCCGATGAACGATGTCGCGGTACGAGAGATGACGGGAGCTCCTTCACACGGATCGTCTTTTACTGATTCGTGGCTCTTATTGAACAGCTTTGCTCAATTAATCATACATACGTTTCCTAGACATACACTCGTCTCCATTTGTAATTTTCCGAGGATTTTTCACCAGATTTCACTACAAAATTAATCACGACACGTTGCTTGTACGACGCCACTAAAAACTTTTTTTTTTAGAAAAATACGCACAACCCACAAAGAAACGTGCTGTCGATTTCAGCTTTAAAAGAAAGGGCCCCTCTTATTAGACAGATGCTGCTAAACGATGCAATGTTGCCAGTTGCCGAGTTATGACTAAAAAAACCTTCATAGGTCCGTTTTAAGCTGTATGATGAAATGGGGTGTCTTCTGAATTAGAGTTGGGAAGTTATTATTTTTGCCAAGGATGTTGTATGATTTATAAATATGAACAAATTGTCAGTCTGACTTTATCAGTATTAAGGATTCTGCTGAGGTTGTTTATATTTATATTTATTACTAAGCTTGTTGTAAGCTTACTACTTACTTACTTAGGGGGCGCTACAGTCCGTGGTGAACCTGGGCCTCAACCAACAAGCGTCTCCAGCTGGCACGGTCTTTGGCCAGCTGTTTCCACGCCGCACGCCCAGTTGGTTAAGGTCCCCTTCCACCTGCGTGCGCCACTGTAGATGCGAGCGTCCTCAGCCGTGCCTTCCTTCCGGGGTGGAAGGAAGGAAAGAAGGCTCTACATGGCCTAGCCATGCGTATACGCTGTATACGTAGACGTTGTACCAGGCTGATGTCGCAGTACAATCCATACAGTTCTTCATTAAATCTTCTTCGTACTCCATACTCCGTTTGAACAGACGGGACCGTTGATAGAGCTAGAGTTGTAAGCTACTAAATTCTAAGACTTAAACAAGCTTAAAACTAGTCAAAAAAATGAACTATGTATAGGAGCTTAACCTAGAAATTAATAAGGTAGGGGGACGAGCAGATTAACAGAATAGCTAACGCAGTGTAGTGACCAGACTTGACATATTCCAGGATAGGTGTGACGACATCAATATGGGTGAGGGCAAATATTAGAGGTCCAACATGACTGCCTTGCGGAATGCCGAAGGAGGCAGTAATGGAGTCAGATATATATATCCTTGCAGTGGAATAACATTAAGTCATAAATAATGGAGTCAAGGAAGAGAAGACAGTTTACCAATCGGTCTATAGTAAGATATGATATATAAAAGTATGTCCCCATATAGTCGTCCTCAGTTATAAAAATTGCAGAAAGAGATGTCTGAGCGCAGTTTTTCATATAACTCATTTACTTAGGTGGCGCTACAGTCCGTAGTGAACCTAGGCCTCAGCCAACAAGCGTCTCCAGCTGGCACGGTCTTTGGCCAGCTATTTCCAGTGCCACACGTCCAGTTGGTTAAGTTCCCCTTCCACCTGCGTGCGTCACCGTAGATGCGGGCGTCCTCAGCCGTTCCTTCCTTCCGGGGTGGAAGGAAGGAAGGAAGGAAGGCTATACGTGGCCTAGCCATATAGACGCTGTATACGTAGACGTCGTACCAAGCTGATGTCGCAGTACAATCCATACAGTTCTTCATTAAATCTTCTTCGTACTCCATACTCCGTTTGAACAGACGGGACCGTAGATAAAGCGCAGAATTTTCCTCTCGAAACGACCAAGGGTATCTTCATCCGCTTTTGTTAAGGTCCAATCCTCTGCACCATAAAGGTGGGCTGGGCTGATCAAGGTCTTACATAGTGTCACCTTGGTTTTCCGAGAGAGGGCTCTACTTCTCAATTGCCTCTTGAGCCCAAAGAGACAGCGGTTGGCAAGAGTGAATCTGAGTTTTATCTCAGCGCTGGTGTTGCTGTCGCCGGTCGTCAGTGAGCCAAGGTAAACGAATTGTTTGGCCACTATCCCAGTTTTTAGCCAATGGTAACGAGAGCTTCTATGAGAGGGGCATAAAGCCTTTGATTTCATGCAAAAGTAATAGACTTCTTTTTTACTACAACAGATCTGTACTTGTTAAACAAGATGCCCTTTTGTTTTATATGCCATCAGTAAAAGCATTATGCAATGGTAGCCATTTTTCAGGTTCCGCAATATACGAAGTTCCGAATTACGGTAAATCAGTCCTCCATTGAGATGTACATCCACCTGGGCGTTAAACGAATTTCTGACACTGTCGGCCCACTTCTATCATTGTAAAATGAGCTGTTTTAAGTTAAGTGATGATATGCGGCATGTGAGTGGTGCTATCGGAAGTCGCAATTGATCCAAGAGCTCCTACCATCATGAAGCTTATATTTGTTGTCATGATATCAGAAAAGCGTGAAATTTGCCTTGCATCGCGAATTGGTAGTAGTTCCAGTAAATGTTTTTCGTGGCTGTGTATAATAAGTTTACGATACGTACTAACTATGTAGGCCACTCATGCGCATGGGTTGGTTGTTGATGGGTATATGTATTAAAACAACAGTATAATTTATTTGGTTTGATTATACAGGGTGCCCCACGAGCAGTGTGCCAAAAAGCTAGAGCGTGTATGTCTGGTCAAGACAAGAAAAAAACCGTATGGGAGGGGGGTCTATTCCCCCCGGTTTTGCCATTTTCAATTTTCTAAAAAATTGACTTAATTTGGAAAAAAAATATTAAAAATCAACGGTTACATCCACAATGCCGTGATATACTTTTTTGTGAAGCCAGAAACTTCTTCTTTCATCTGTTTCTTCGAAGCTGTTTTAAGGAATGGATTTTGAGAAATTAATTTTTAAACTCAAAATTTTGAAAAAAAAAAAAATTAAAAAAAATTTTTGAGCTAATTTTTTTTCAAAATTGTGTCTATTAATTAACTACCAATTTTTTTTTCAAAATTTCAATTCTCTTATGAGTTTTTAGTTAAAAACAGAAAACCGGATGCAAACATGTTTTGTAGTTTTTGAGAAATTAAGAAAAAGCCCAAACGACTATTTTCTATGAAAAACCTTTTTTTTTTTTTTGATTTTGACGCGGCTGGACTTGTAGGCAAATTAATGTATACAACATTGACCTCTTTTTGTTATTTAAAAAAAAAAAATTAAGTTTTATTACAATAAATTTTCAATATGATCCGAATTTTATAGAAGGCAAAGATTATATCTCCTTCTAATGGCTGCACATAAGTCTATGCTTGATAAATTTTCCTGCAATATGACTCCAGCGACTTCAGTCCGTTCTTTTAGTTGTTCCAAAGATACTATTTCCACTTCGTAAACATAATACTTCATGAATCCCCACACATAAAAATCTATAGGAGTTAAGTCTGGTGATCCAGGTGCCCATTCCGTGGGGCGTCTTCTTCCGATCCAACGGTCGCTAAAATGATCATTCAACCAGTTTCTAACCTGTAAGTTGTAGTGTGCTGGTGCTCCATCTTGCTGGTAGATTAAACTATCTGCTACGGCCAAGGGAACGTTGCCCATCAATTCGGGCAAAAGCTCTCGTAGGAACTGCAGGTATGATTCTCCAATAATGACAGCATTCAAAAACCGGGGCCCGATTACAGTTTGTCCAACAATACCAAGCTAAACATTACAGCTGAAGCGGTGTTGTGATTTTTTTTTTTGTTTTTTGTTGTGTGGATTGGTGCTACTTCAATGATACAAATTGTGGAAGTTAGTAACCCCATCTCTGGTAAACTGTGCTTCATCCGTCCAGAATATCCTTGCAAAATAGTTTCGTTCAGTTTCATCTCGAAGCAGTAATGATCGAAATCTACTCTACTCTCAAAATTCTACTCTCAAAAACTTGTCGTTTGAGGTGAGTTCCTGAACTGGCGTAAAATGGTACGGGTGTAAGTTTTGGATATAAGGCACTCTCCATACTCTAGATTTGGGCACTCCAAGCAAAATAGCTATCCTCCTTGTACTAAGGGAGGGATTACGTCGGACCAAATCCAAAATTCTTTCATCTAAGATTGCTGGTCCATCTTTAATTGATCTTTCGCTTCTTCGATGTTCTAGCACTCCGTGCTCCCGCAGACGTCGGTGGATTCTTGAGAACATGCTACGAGTGGGACACCTCCGATTGGGATATCTTTCAGCGTAGAGTCTTTCGGCTTCACGATCTCGACCATTAGCTAGACCGTAGCCGAAGTGCATATCCGGTAATTCTTCTCGAGAGTATGAGTTTGGCATCATAATGTGTTGATGAGTTTGGGTTGCAAATATTTTGTTTTTCAATGAAGAAAAATTGCGGTTTTATTGTTTTAAGGTCTTACCGGGTAGAACCTATCCTCGGCGGGCAGACCCAGACGCAGGTCAGTTTTCAGGCGTTATCAATGAAAAAAAGGATTAAACCAGGGTTACTCCAATATTGTGTCACTTTATTGTATCCTCATAAAACTCCGAATTTTTTAAAATTAATAAAAAATAAGTCAATGTTTCATACATTGATTTGCCTACAAATCCAGCCGCGTTAAAACCCAAAAAAAAAAGGTTTTTCTTAGAAAAAAGGTCGTTTGGGTTTTCTTTTAATTTCTCAAATTTTGAAAAAAAAAACTGTTTTGAAAAAAATTAATTCGAATTTCTTTTTTCCGAAATTTTGAGTTTGAAAATTAATTTCTCAAAAACTGTTCCTTAAAACAGCCTCATTTAAAAACAAGATGAAAGAAGAGGTTTCTGGTTTTACAAAAGATTATATCACGGCATTGTGGATATAACCGTGGGTTTTTAATACTTTTTTTTTCCAAATTAAGTCAATTTTTTATAAAATTGCCCTTCCTGTCTTGACCAGACCTACACGCTCTAGCTTTTTGGTACAATGCTCTTGAGGCACCCTGTATATACACAAGATGTGGGCGCCGGGGCGCAGCAGTAGTATTGTACTCTGACGCACGATTATCGAGTTTGGATCCCGATAACCCCAACGCATCCCTTCTCGGCGGCGTATTGGCGGTTCGGAATCAGTATGAGGTCCTTTTCACCTATGTGAAAAATAAATTACACATCATGGGTGATTGAGAAAAGCTTGGCTCTGGTCCCTCATGGGCTGTAACCCCATCACAGAAGAAGCTAATATATTAGATGGATATTGTACCATATCCCCGAATCAATAGTCATTGCGTTTGAAATTTCTCGATTTACAATTCAAGTCAATCCCAAGCAAGTATCTTTAGGCAGCTCCTATGTAAAGGGATTTTTTTTTTTTTGCATTGTTCTTGGACACCTCGACTAATGTAAAGTCTTACCTTTAAAGAATCGCAAATGGAAAATAGGATCTACCACCTAACACAATATACATAACTCGAGCAATAATAATATCGGCAGAGGAAAAACAAGAAAAAGTGGAAAATAACAAATCAGAAAAAGGCAAACAAACAACAACCCATGCAAGTCTGCATGCTTTAGAGCGCAAATCCATCCTAGCACAGTCCATTACACCGAAACCGGTAACCGATAGCTGCCAGGAGCAAAAACACCATACACAAACTGAGAGCTTGATTTATTGCGCTCGCAGCATTTCTCCGTTCACACTACTGACCGCAAGGAAGTTATGCATACACTAAATCTACCGCACACATCTCCCTCTCCACATATTCGTTCCTCATCCCTTGTATCCATTGCATACACGCTGACACACTGGTGGTTAGGGAGTTGAAAGAACGAGGCAAAAGGGGCATAAAGAACAAAAAAAAAACAGAGTTGGATGGGTGGTAAAAATTTTCAGCAAATATCTCTGGCAAATTGCAGTTTTACGCTTTAGCTTTTCAGCAATTCATTCCCCCGGCCAGCAGCACCTACCTATCCGTCGACTTCCTCCTCCACAGGCGATCGTTTATCCGCTTTCCACCATTCGGTATACAGTCGTCTTTTCACTATCCCTCTCACCTACACACTCACGTACGAATAGGACGTACTGCGCCCTTTGGCTTTTATGCTATATTGTAAATGGTTGAGGTTAAGTAATCGGAGAATAGGTCCTCTGGGTTCTGTTGTAAGTTCTAATGCAGTTCGTTGATTTTCTCCTCCGCTTACCACTCGCCATGTTGGCAAATCGGACCAAAATGAAAAATTATTTATGGCTTACTGTCCGGTCCATACTACCGACGCTACCACCAAGTGTCACTTTACTGCGTTTGGCTATTACAGTCATGGGTGTGCGCGACTGGCCAGTTGGATATCGAAGGAAGAGTGTCACAACTGAAATGGCGTCCGGATATGAAGCCAGAGTTAAGTGCTTGGAAAGCAATAGAACGACATCTATCTCTAGTGAGATACGGGTACATAGCATTGATCCATGCATAGTGTGGATCAAAAATTTAGATGCAAGACCATTCCGTTTCGTTTCGTCGGTCACGCATTAGCTGATAAGTGCGTGTGTATATGTGTGCAGCTCCTCTGCTTGGATCATCGTCTTTGCCCGGTTATTGCCCAGACAGAACGACGAAACAAGCAATGGTATGCAAAAATCTTCAGAGTGCAGCGATAAGTTAGAATTTATGCAATATCTGCGGGTAATGGGTGTGCAACATGCTCATTGAGGGGAATACTGAGTGTGTTGACGGTGGTCGAAGGTGGAAGTGCTGGAAATCAGCATAATAAAATTTATTACCATCCTGTGGGGAAGGAACGAGCGATGCATTAGCTGACATTTTTCTGACATCTACTACTGGTCACGTAGGGTTGTCAGGAAATGGATTTCATTGGACGGTAGAATTTGCAATGTTGGTTGGTGGGAAATGTGCAGCGGACGTGTTGCTTGTTTGGACGTTTTGTGAAATTGATGTTTGATGAGCTTGGCAATGCTGTTTACTTGGTGATGATTTGATGATGATTTCCAGCGAAAGCAATTTTACTTTGCCTTTTTTTCAATTTTTTGAGAACAAGGAGTTGAATGATGCCAATATAGAAAAAGAGGAAGTGAGAGGGATGTTACAGACATTTTGATGAGACTTCGTGGTCGTTCCAGCTACATTTTTTTCATTATGAATCTATCTAAAGCCGAAGTCATATTTGGACCCGCAGGTTGTGTGCAATTTAATTTATTTAACCGCAAAAGTCTTATCTTAATTTGTGGGGCGTTCATGCCATCGAACATTTCTTAATTATTGAAGATGAAGTTGACAGTGTCGCCAGTTCCCAAGTTATGATTAAATTCCCTCGTAAAGGTGTATCCAATTTGATATTTAGAAACATGTGTACTTCTTCTTTGGTGACGTTACAGTCCATGAAGGACCAGAGCCAAGCTACTCTCAATCACCCATATTGTTGCGTGATTTATTTTTCACACAGATGATAGGGGACGTACAGTTTAATGCCGATTCCGAACGGCTCTTTCATGGCAATTATTCTACGGGGGTTTTGCTAGTACATTCGATGGCGTTGGTGTTATCGTGATCCGAACTCGCTCATCGTGCGTCAGAGTCCAACACACAAACCACTGCGCCACAGTGCCCTCACAAACATGCGGTCTGCATACTGAAATAAGAGTGATATTTGTGGGACGCTAAGAAGGCTATTAAAGTGCATTCTCAGGAGAGGAGCCTTCATTGCCAAAGCGTTGTTGTTAGTGCGTCCATTTACATATTTCATGGCTTTCCAAAACTCAGTGGAAGATCAGTTTCTGTTTTCTTTTCGTAACGAAGCCGTTTATTGCTTGTTGGTTTCGCTCTAAGGTTCTTTGAATATTTAAATTTTTTTTTGTTCTGGATGTCCAGGCCGAAAAAAAACAACCTTTTTAGTAGCATCGTAAAACTGAATGACTCACATTTCAGCAACGTATTGTGATATAATTTTTAGTGAAATTTGGTTCTCGGAAATCGTCCGGAAATTGTAGGTGGTATATGGAGACGAATGGGCAAATAGGTGGGGAGCGGCAAACAAAGGATGTCAGAGTCGCGACTGAAGAAAATGTTTATCATTTTCTTCGACATCCGCTTAATCGTTCGTCGTGACCTCGCCAGCGAGCGTTGGATCTTGCACCTTAATAATGCTCCGGCCCATTCCTCGTTGTTTGTGCAAGAATTTTATGCGAAAAAAAACATTCCACTGCTGCCGCATTAACTCTATAGCCCAGATATTGTCCCTTACGATTTTTTCTATTCCCCAACATGAGCTGTGACTTCAAGAGAATTTACCATGGCAGTGTAATGACGATCGTAGAGGCTGTAGTCATGGTTCTGAATGAACATTTTGCGGCGAACTTGCCACACTTCGTATTCGTCTACGTCCCTCTTTACTTTCACATTTTTTCTAGTTCGGAAACAGATGGAAGTAACCCTCGTGTACAGATGTATTGTCCTGGTGGAAGATGATTTTCTTTCGTCTTCAAGTAAGACCTATTCTCGCGAATTCTGGTGGGTTGGTTTACTATACGCTTGTAATTGTACTGCCTTTTGCAAAGAATTCAATTAACAACAATTAACAATACGTTGATCATAAACTTGCCGGTAGATGTGATCGCTTGTACTGCTGTGTCGTTTCAGGAGTGTAGTGATTGGCCCACATCATTTTAACTGTTGACAACGAAAGAGTAGAGTCCAACTTCGGATAAATTTCGAATCAAGTCATCCGATACGAAGAACGATTATAATAAGTTATTATTTTATTATTACTTACTTATCAGGCCGGCAATCCATTGAGTATCTGAGCCTGAGCTATAGCTGCTTTCCATCCTTGACGGTCCTGATCACGCTGCTTCGAGTCATCAAAACCAGGTTGTCTTACGTCTACGATTACTTGTTCTTTATACCGGAGGTTCGATCTTTCCGGTTATGTCTTCCCCTCCATTCACCTTCCTCACAGACAGGACTAAATATCCAGCGCAAAATTGTTCTTTCGAAAGAACCCAAAATCAGCTCCGGCGTCCGGAACAGCCGGATCAGTTTTCCTGAGATTCTAATTCTTTGCGATGAATGTTGACGTATGCAGCTTTAAAATCGATAATCGATTTGAAACTCGCTTGTTTTTTCCAGGATTTGTCGAAGTGTGAATAATTGGTCTATAGACGATTTACCGGGCCGGAAGCCAAAAAGCTTAGCTCGGTAGCTGCCGATGGGTGCAGTGCAAAAGGGCTTTAGATGTTCACACAGTACGCTAGACAGGATCTTCCATGCGACATTGAGCAAGAGGTATGATCCCCTTTCTTGTGGATGGGGCAATAAGAGCTGATATTCCAGTCCAGAAGATCTGGTGCAAGCTATCTACCAAAATGTCGCCGCCAGCAATTTATGTGAGCCTACGGCCTTGGTGTTCTTCAGCTTTTGAATAGCTGTGCCGATTTCTTCGATGCTGGATGGGAGGACTACTTCAGCGGCTGGAGTTGGGATTTCCTCAGCTGCTGAAAATGGTGCTTAAATACATCCACTATTCCATGCGACAAGATTACCCTCGATGAGCCTGGGTGCCCGAATTTTATTATTAATCCATTCAATGAACACTCTACACCTTACTTGTTTATTAGTTCTTGTGTCTAGTGAACTATGTACATAAGCACATAAGCAAGTGTTTAGTCCTGGAATAATACATGGGATACACTCATACCTCAGCTTTTTTCAAAATTCCCGTCAGTCAGTAGCAGCTGAAGCAGCAAGCCTAAATGTTTAAGTAGTTTCAAGACGCACTGCATCAATTCGTATGTGATACTGACATCCGGCGGAGTGTTTGTCATTGTGCTGTTATTCGATATTAGGATACGAGTGTATCCCAGCGTAGCATAATACGAAGATTGATCAAACTTCAAAGCGTTATTTCAGGGTTTTTTTTTTTTTTTTGTCTAATGTGAGTAGGTATATTACTAATGGTAAGTAGTACTCACTTATGTATGTATGTATGTAGGAATCCGATTTATGTTTTTATTTAATTTAAACTTAATAATATGTGTTATAATGTGTTTGTTCAATATATTTTTAGTAGACTGTGTTTCGCCTCCCGTTCCCGTTCCGCCAAAAACTACTTCTTCCCAGATCGACGCGACTCGCTACTCAATCTCGACTGTCATCCGTGTTCACCGCCCATCCGTTGCTTTCCCCTCGAGTGACTCCCGTACAATCACCTGATTCGGCAACCTGTACCAGGCTCACCCGTTTGCCATCCGCAACCATTTGATATCGGTACCGCACACCCCGACCAGTAGCAGTGCTCTTGGACCCTTACATTTCATGGTAATGAGCTCCCTCCGGACAGTGGTTGGCGACGACGTATTTGTGGCTGAGCTCTCATGTTAGTGAACTTTCTCTCTCTCTCTCTCGGGTTGATGAATGATGCGTCCACGGTCTGGAAAATACTCTTACGTTAACAATTTGCTCCCTACTTAACCTGAGCAGCATAGCTGCTGGTGCTGGCCCCACATGTATATTATTTATTTGTTCATTTGTTTGCTTTTACTTTATAAAGAAAATGGTTTCTCAAAAAAAAAGGTTTTTGACTTATCAAAACCTTATGATATGTCTGGGATACACCAAATTTTCTATGATTCTGACTCAGATGATTTTCAAAACGAAAGCGACGAAGACAATGCCATCATACCAGATTTAAGAGATGATTTTGAAGTAAACGAGGAAATTGATCTTGAAGACATACGTTACGCCTCTTCTAGCCCAGATCAACATCGGTTTAAATCATTGACCGAGAATGAGGGCCACTCAGTTTCACCTACTCCTGTTTACTTCCAGAATTCATTTGCATCCTCTAATTCTTACGATGATGTGCCGTTATCACAAATACAGTGCGCGGAACAAAAAAAAGTTAAAATTTTGAGAGTGCCGCTAAACTAGAGGGGAAGAAATTGATTGAAATAGTAGAATAGGAGTTAAGGGAAAAGCACATCGTACACCAAAAAGAAATCTGGTTATTCGTTTGCCTGAAAATAAAAATGAATCCAAGAAAATAAAATCTGGGAATTATATTTCACCAGAGAAAGCCTTGAAGAAATTACAAAATATGCCAACAAAGAAAAAAACATCCAAATATTAAAATATGGCAAAAAAGGTGATGATGACGATAACGATGATACAGAAACCACTAATAAGCCTTCATTCACTAAAGACACGGATACTTTTGAAATAAGGGCACTTAGTGGCTTGTTTAATTATGGCGGCATAATAAAAATGAATGGAGTACTTACCAAGGAATTTTGGTAAAGGCAGTGTTATATCAACATTTAGGGCAACTTTGTACAAAACACATTTAAGGTTTTTAATTAAGTGTATTCGATTTGATGAAATAGTCACCAGACCTCAGACAAAAGATTCCGACAAACTTGGAGCATTTCGAGAAGTCTTTGAGAGATCCATAAATAAGATGGGATAAATATATGTTCCAGCGGATTGATGAACAATTGGTTGGTTTCCGAGGTCGTTGTCCATTTAAAATGTACATTCCTTCAAAACCTGACAAGTATGAAATCAAGATATTGATATGATTGATACGGCTTTTGTAATCGACTCAAAAATGTACATAGACAACAACTTCACATCATACGATGTTGCGGTTGCCCAGTACTACTGTGACAAACTTACCAGTTCTTTTCATTGCACCAACAGAAATCTGACTATGAATAGCTATCCGTTCAGACTGCCCAATATCTATTGAGCCAAAGCATAACCGTTCTGGGCACATTGATAAAAAATAAAAAATAAAAACTTACTCTGCCACATTTTGCTATAGGGCAAAGTTGCTGATTGCACTCAATATGGCGAGACGTTCCCTGCTAATTCTAGGGTCAAGTTGACATACATTGTCCCTGCGGCACCCTCTGAATAACCTCCTCAAGAGGGCCCAACGCGACTAGGATGGCTGTTATGCGGGGGCCATCAACCCGCCCATGTAAATAGAAAACTTGTTTAGAATGAGAATATGGCCTCGGATGCAAGAACAGATATCCAACGACAACATTGAATGAAAAAGGACCACGATTTGCGTGTATGCTCCTACACTCCTGGTGCTAGTCGTCAACTATAAAATACCCTCAAGCAGGATAAGGCGGAAGTACGCTGGATAAGACAAGGAATTGTAAAGACAGAGGAGTGCGATATTTATTACAGTTGCTTCAAAAGGGTGCGCTTATTGGGAATCGGATTTGTCGTGGGAAAACGGCTAAAAACGAAAGTAATCGATTTTAAACCATAGGCGATCGCCTAGCTAAGGCAGATTCTACCACAACAGCCTCATCTCTGCAGAAGCTCCTACCGACGAGGCTAAAGAACCTGTCGAAGAGGATTGCTACGACCTTTTAGATGCCTACAGAGCTTGTCCGGAGTACGATATCAAAATCCTACCCGAGGGCTTCACCGCCAAAATCGGTAAGCAGAACTTTTCTGGATGAGCAGTAGGAAAGCACAGCATCCACGATGGACCTTGCGGCAGTTCGTAATACGGTAATAAGCAGCGCAAGATTTCCTCACAAAAGATCCCCACAGTAACCTGGTAGTCTCCAGATTGTTGAACTGCCAACGAAGTTGAGTATGTGTTCATAGGCGCAAGACACGCGTCAAATATTCTGGATTTAGAGCGTTCAGAGGAGAAAACATCGGCTCTGACCATTACTGGCAGCAAGACGCAGAGCCCGACTTTCCAATATTAGAAAGTTACATATCCGCGTCAAATATCCTGGATTTAGAGCGTTCAGAGGAGAAAACGTCGGCTCTGACCATTACTCGCAAGACGCAGAGCCCGACTTTCCAATATTAGAAACTTACATAAGCCCACCAAGAGGAGGTTCAACATTGGAAGCTTAAGTGGACTGAGAAGACGACTCCGTCAGCTACAATGGCTCGGTCACATCGTGCGTAATGCTACGGCTAAAAGGGTCTTCGAATCCGAACCTCCTGGTTCGAGAAGAAGGGATAGATCGAACCTCCGGTATAAGGACCAAGTGATCGCGGACGCAAGACAACTTGATCTTTCCAATGGAAGACTGTATTAACTCAGGCCCAGACCATCCAGTGGTATTTAGCCTGAAAAGTAAGTAAGTAAGTAATCCACTTACTCTGTTGGCTTACTATCCACCAAAAACTAAAAAAAAAATTGTACTAATGCTTTCTACAATCCAGGAAAAAGGTGACGATCTGAATTCCATAGAAAAATAAATCGATGGAATTATAAATAAATAAAAGAAATCACACAGTTTTATAATGCGACAAAGGGTGGAGTGAACATCTTGGACCAACTATGTCACACTTATTCTATTGGTGGTAAGACGCATCGTGCCACTTTGTTTTATAATTTCGCATTACATTTTAATTGCCTCTGCTATCAATGTTACGATGTCTTCGCTGGGAACATTTTGCTCCATAATATGCGCACACATTTAGTCGATTACTGACCGCTGAACTAGTCACACGTGTTTCGACTAAGTGAAGCAAAACCGATAGAATCATCCGATTACGCGACGGGTGGTAAAGCACTCTTCCCTTTCTACTTCGGCAGAAAAGCTCCGAGTCGAACGGAAGGAAGCGGCGTCATCAACATCGAGAGCACCAATTGGACGTCCCCGCTGAAATGGATTTGCCTACCTCGTCGAAGGTAGGGATGGTCACTACACGAGCGAAAATAATTCTTTCGCTCCCCTCTTAACTTCGGAGACGGAGGAACGTCACGGACTTGAAGTCGAGGAGAAAATTCTCTAGCAAAAACCCTAAATTGTGAGAGATAAATTGTCCGAGAGCACCGTGGCGCAGTGGGTAGTGTGTTGGCCTCTGACGCCGATGACTCGGGATCGAATCCCGACACAGCCACGTCATCGAACGTGTTTTTCACGGTGTTTCTCCTCAGCGGGGTTCTGACAAAACCCCCTGTAGTAAAATTGTCATGAAAAGCTTCTCGAAATTCGCTGTTCGGAACCGGCAATAAAACTGAAGGTCCCTTTCACCTATGTGAAAATGAAATCACACACAACATGGGTGATTGAGAGAAGCTCGGCTCAGGTTCTTCATGGACTGTAACGCCAACATACATACATACAAATTGTCCGTAATCCGAAAAATGGAGGAAGCGGAAAAGCAGCAGCCCCAGCAGCGGAAGCAACAACATTAACAACAGCAGCAACAACAGCCGCAGCCCCAGCCAATGGAGCAGCAGCAACAAGAACAGCCGCATGTACAGCAGCAACAACAACAAAAGCAGCAACAACAACAACAGCCGGAACGGATGCGGAGACGCCGCTCCACGAAGAAGGAGAAGGTGCCGCCCATTTACGCGCATACCCTAGCAATTAATCAAGCACTGAACATGTGTAAGTTTGCCATTGGAATTGATAATTTAAAATTAATTGCTTACGAGGACGCTGTGTCATCCAGTGTAAAACACTGTATAAACATATGCAAATGAGGTCCTTGCTTAAAGAATCCACTATGTTAATTTCAAAGGCCGAGAGGCTGCAGACAATGCTCCTCAAAGGCTTGGAGTCCATAAATGTCCCCGAGGAATTGCTCTCAGAGCTTTAAAAGTTCGAGAGTGATGACTTCAGGTTCGTAGGGATCAAGCCGTTTACCAGAGTGTGGGCCAAACGGGAGAGACGATCACTGCACTTCTTTCTGGTCCACCTGACACTCAACAGCAGGGCGGGCGATGGGAGAAATTAGAAAGGCACGTAAACATTTAATGTATCCGCCGCCAAAAGTTTGGACACGCCGCATCGAATTGCGAAATGGAGCATTCATACGTCAAGTGTGCATAGAACCACAGACATGAAGAAATCGCCCGGAAGAGAAGGTTGCTGAAAGAGAACAACTTGTATGCGCACTCTGTGGGTACTCGGGGCACCCCGTAAGCTGTCTGGGCTGTCCTAGAGTTAGAGTTAGAGGGGGTAAGGGGGAGGGACAAAGTGGCCTGATCACTGCGGCCACGAGTAGGCCTATTGTGATGTCCCCCACTTACAGTTCACTGAAAAATCCTGAGTTAGTGATAAAACTTAGTATGCTTTTGAGTGAGCTAGCAGCGATTTCTTCTGCTTCAAGATAATACTTGTCTAAGTGACGATGACGTGTACTGACAAGGCAGTTACAGTGGCACAGTATGTGCTCTGCTGTTTCTTCGTCTTCATTACACATTCTGCAAGTGTCATCTTGTATAATGCCCATTGTTTTGAGGTGTTTGTTGACTGGGCAGTGTCCAGTAAGGAAACCTGTGATTAAGCAAATCTGACTCCTCGAATGAGGAGTTGTTTCGTTTTTCTGAGAAATGAAGTTGGGAGGAACAACTTGGCTTGTCTGCTACCTTTCGTTTGTAACCAGTAGGGATCCGTCGTGTTCCTTAACCAATTGTTCATGCAGCATTTGCTGGTGCTGATGGGTATGCCGCAGAAAGGCCGTGGCATCATAAATGGTGATGCAGAGCCTTTCCTTACTAGTAGGTCCGCCTTTTCGTTGCCTGTATGCCCGCTGTGTCCAGGTATCCAAATGAGATGAACTCTGTTTGTGCTGGCCAGCTGGTGAAGTAGCTGTAGGTAGTCCCATACCAGTTTGGAGGTGATTTCATAGCTCTTTAGGGCCAGAAGTGCAGCCTTGCTGTCAGAGAGAATGTAAATGTTTTTGTTAAATATATTTCTGTTTATATTTTCTCTGAGGCAGAGTTCTATAGCAATTATCTCTGCTTGAAAAACGGAGTTATATCTGTCCATGCTGACGTAGATGCATGTGCCTGTATTTGCTCCGTATTCTCCAGCCCCAACGCCTTCGTTCGTTTTGGAGCCATCTGTGTACCACACGTAGGATCCACGATTGAAGGAGGATCTATCCTGTTCCCAGTTTTGTCGGTTGGGGAATGTGACCTTGTAATCTTGGCTGAAGTTGTATCTGGGGAGACAGTTGTCTGTGAGGGATATCTTTAGGATTTCATGCCTCTTTAGTTCGGTAAGGATATCAGGGTGAAAGAGCCTACGGTTAGAGTCATCTTCCATGATCAGTCTGTGGGCGAAGACCATTGCTTCTTTCTTCAGTTGGAGATGAAGAGGTAGCAGGTCCATGATGACTTCTAGTGCTGCTGTGGGGGTTGTTCTCATGGCCCCGGTGAAACACATACAAGCTAGTCTTTGCAATTTGTTGAGCTTGGCTTGCACTGATACTTGTTTTCTTTTGTGCCACCAGACGGGCGCAGCATATGTGAGAATTGGTCTGGTGATTGCTGTATATAGCCAGCGGGATAGTTTGGGGTTTGTGCCCCAGTTTTTGCAAGCGAGACTTTTGCCCGTCCATAAAGAGGTCCTGCCTTTCTCAATGGTCTTTGTAATGTGAGAGTTCCATTGTAAGTTTGTGCC
The DNA here is from genome assembly GCA_951905685.1 of Eumerus sabulonum. Taxonomy (NCBI): domain Eukaryota; kingdom Metazoa; phylum Arthropoda; class Insecta; order Diptera; family Syrphidae; genus Eumerus; species Eumerus sabulonum. The sequence goes on along the minus strand of OX645060.1, from coordinate 158,846,389 downwards.
TATTCCTCCTTTTGGTGAAGGCGACTATGATATAATGCTTTTCCTAGGGTTAATCTTTAGTGCAACCTTTATGCACCAGTTTGCAACAAGGTTTAGTGCCCGTTGGAAGAGTTCCGAGACTGTGTTTTCGAAATTGCCTCTAACGTCACTATGTCGTCAACAGAGCCGTGGACATAGACACCATTGTTGCTGAGTATGTTAATCAGTTCACTTACCCCGATGGACCACCGAGATGCCTTGAGGGCATCCTTTCGCGGCATTTACACATATTTTATCATTGCCTAGTGAGGTGTTTATTTTCCTATTGCTAAGCATGTGAGGGCGCCGTGGCGCAGTGGTTAGTGTGTTGGACTCTGGCGCACGAGAGGGAGTTCGAATCCCGATAACACCAACGCCATCGAATGTTTATTTCATGACGTTCCTCCTCGGCGGAGTACTGGCAAAACCCCCCGTAGTAAACTTGCCATGAAAAAGCTTCTCGGCTCACGCCGTTCGGAATCGGCATTAAACTGTAGGTCCCTTTCACCTGTGTGATAAATAAAATCACACACAACATGGGTGGTTGAGAGAAGCTTGGCTCTGGTCCTTCATGTGCTGTAACGCCACCAAAGAAGAAGAAGAAGCATGTGTTGGATCCAATTGCATGTGGTGTTATCCACCCCTGTGCTGAGGATGCAACGTTTTATTTGGGTGTAGTCGGTGTTGTCGAAAGAACCCTCAATATCGAGAAAGCAACCTATCGCAATTTCTTTGTCGCTCAGGGATTTGTTGATCCGGGCTGTTAGCTCCTGAAGGGCATGCGTGGTCGATTTCCCAGGCTGGTAGGCAAATTGGATTTTGTGAAGTGGTAATCTTTTCAAGGCACCGTCCCTGATACGCTTATCCAGAATTTTTTCCATTGTTTTTAGGAAGAAAGAGGTGAGGCTTATCGGTCAGTAGGACCTAGGCAGGTCTGTGGGTCTACGGCCTACTTTGGGAATGAATTTTACTTTTACCTCTGTCCAGCTCGTTGGTATGTATCCCCATGCATAGCTGATTCTAAAGATGTTGATAAGCATGGGCCTAATTAGCGCAATTCCTTTCTGAAGGAGGGCTGGGAAGATGCCATCCTCCCCCGGGGATTTGTACGGGTCAAACGAATGAATGGCCCGTTTTATGCTTCCCTCGTGGAAAACTGTTCGTGCTCTCCTTCAGACCTCCCTGTTGGGTCTAGTTGCCCTGATCTGCGGTGGTATGTTAGAGAGATTGGAGGGAATGATGTTAGAGTCTGGGAAGTGCGTACTGGTTAATATTTTGAGTACTTCTGTACCATTCTCCGCGTAGGTGCCATCTGCTCTCCTCAACAGTCCAATTTGGTTAGTGTGCTCTTTGGCGAGAACTCTGTGGTTGCGAGCACTGCTCTGTATATCTGATAGACTTTTGCAGAACTTTTTCCATGAGTCTCTTTTGGCTCTTCTAATCTCTTGGTTGTAGGTGGTGAGTGAGGCATGGTACTGTGTCCAGTCACCAGTCCGTTTAGCTCTGTTGAACAGTTTTCTGGTCAGTGCTGTTAGCTTGGCCAGATTGCTGTTCCACCACGGAGTGGTACGATTGCCTGACTTGACTTTCTCTGGGCAAGCGTTGTGAAAGGCAGATAGGATGGTAGCATTAAGGCTGTCACAGCTGAGTTCGAGGCTGTCTATGTCTCTGATGCTATTGGGACAGTTTCCGATCGATTGTGCGATTTCTAGGCTATATGTGTCCCAGTCTGTCGCTCTCGGTTGTCTGTATGTTCTGGTAATTCTATATCCTACTTTTATGCCAAAACAGATCTGTCGATGATCTAACATCGATGTTTCTGTTGAGACATGCCAGTTAAGGATAGAGTTGCCTATGAACGGAGTGGTTGGGGTGAGGTCTAGTACCTCTTCTCTAATTCTATTCATAAATGTGGGACTATTTCCCCGGTTTATGATATTGAGGTTGTTCTTGCAAATAAATTCTAACAGGAATTCGCCTCTTTTGTTAATGCCCGAGCTTCCCCGTGCTGTATGGTAGGCGTTGGCGTCAGAGCATATGTTGATTTGTGAGCCTCTTTTTCCACAGTAGTCGAGGAGATCCTGCAGTGGTGTGAAGTTGAGATCGGTGGAGTCGCCCTCTAGGTAGGCTGAGCAAATTATGGCATATGACCTACCTTCCGCAGTGGATAGCTGAAAAATGGCAGCTGCCAGGTCCTTATTCGGGGCTGTCCTAAGTTCCAACAGATAAGACTAATTCACATAACTCACTCACACCCAATTGTTTATATCATTTATCTTATCTATTTTTCGTACTTTTCATATCTTTATCTCTTGTTTAATGTTACTGTTATGCTAAGTGATCATGTCAGTTTAAACAGACATACGTAAGGTTTGTACATCTTTAAAAGACTACGCTTGTCTTATCTGTACATTGTGTTATTAATAAATAAATAAATAAATAAAAAAATAAAAAATAAATAATTAAAAGATACCTCCATGGAGGGGTATACAAACTTTAGCGGTCACACCCCAATTGACCTACGCCCAAATGGCGGCAGGTCAAGGAAAAGCGGTACCAACTTCGGTCTGCTCCCAAAGCTCCAGTGCCTGTTCCTAAGGCAACGGTGGCCGAGGCGGACCTGCTATCGATTTTACTCGCCATGGGCAGATCGGCCAGCTCCAGCAGAAGATCACCGAGCAGGCCAGGCGAGTGAACAGGATCTACTCGTTTCTGCCGAACTTAGAGCCTCTACAGTCGTAATGGGTACGCGGGTAGAGCGTTTCTTAAAGATCCTGCCATTCGCCAACCAAATCGACGATGTGCTCATTGTCGCAAGACACTCGTCAGATATCCTGGATGAGCGAGTACTCACGTCGACTCTGACCATTTCCTCGTAGCAGCATGATTCAGAGCTCGACTGTCTAATGTCAGAAAGCTGCACCAGCCCAATTGATCAATTGAGCGAAAGGCCGTCCGGTATACCTACGCCGAGCACAAAAGTCAACAGTATGTGGCTGCATTGCCGCTCCGCCATGCAGGAAGTAGCCCAGACCACGTTAGGCTTCCTAACCTCGGCGATCCTATAATGGGGAGTGTGAGCAGAAAAAGGCAGCAATCGACGAGGCGTACTTAAAGGCGCTGTAGCGAAAAACCAGTGCAACGGGAGAGGAGTACCGAACCAGAAGAGGGGAGGAGAAAACTGCTGTGACTACAGAAGAGAATATTCGCGGCCTCCAAGCGCAAGGATATCGAGGAGTCTAGGGACAAGCTTAAAATACGGGCCTTTATAATAAAGCTAAAAGCCTTGCAGGAGGCTTCAAGAAAGGCACTCATTTTCTTCGAAATTTCGAATGTTATATTGTCACCGACCCGCAGGGAATAGTGGATGTACTAAAGCACCAATTCAAGCAGCTGTTTAACGAGCATGACCCAGATAGGGTGGTAAGGACTGAGGACTTTCCAACTCCAGCCATTGTTCGGCCGCTCTAAGCGAGTTCGGATCCCGATAAACCAACGCCATTGAATGTTTATTTCGCGGCGTCCCTCCTCGGCGGGGTTTTGGCAAAACCCCGCGTAGTATAACTTGCCTTGAAAAAGCTTCTCGACTCACGCCGTTCGGAATCGGCATTAAACTGTAGGTCCCTTTCACACATAACAAGGGTGATTGAAGAGAAGCTTGGTCCTTTATGGGCTGTAACGCCACCAAAGAAGAAGAAGCCGCTGAGGTAGTCCTCCCACCTAGAATGGAAGAAGTCGGCACAGCTATTCAGATGTCTCAGATGTCTTGCCATTAGAGCTCTTAGAGGCTGGCGGCGATATTCCAGTAGGGAGCATGCACCAGTTCATCTGTCCCCATCCACAAAAAAGGCGATCCTACCTCTTGCAAGAACTATAGAGGTCGCATACAAGATCCTGTCCAGTGTACTGTGTGAACGTCTTAACTCCTTATATACCACACTAATCGGTAGCTACCAGTGCGGCTTTCGGCCCGACGAATCAACCATAGACCAAGTATTCACACTACCTGGAGGAGACCAGCGGCTTTTAAATCGATACACACCACATGTGCGAATGCCGAATTCGGGATCCCAGGAAAACTGATCCGGTGTGTCGCGTCATGCTAAAAAGTACGCGATGCACCGTGTTGTTCGGTTCCATGTCCTCTGAACCGTTTGAAACCCGCACCGGATTTCGGCAAGGAGAGTTGCTGCCGTGTGCCTTCTTTAATTCAGTGCTGGTGTAGATTGTGCGACGGGCAGGTGTCAACAGTGAAGGCACTATGTTCTACAAGTCTGTCTAGCTGCTAGTATATATTCCCGGGGCGGAAGAACAGGCGAAACGAGTTGGTCTTAAGGCAACGAGGATAAGACAGAGAACATGCTGTCAAGATCACCACCTGGGACAAAATATAACGGTCGACAGCTATAATTAGGATGGCTGAGGAGTTTGTCTACCTCGAGGCAAGTGCAAACTCCACAAACGACACAGTGGAGATCCGGCATAGAATCGTCCTTGGCAACTGCTGCTACTTCGGTTTGTCCAAATAACTTAAGTCAAAACTCCTCACTCGAAGAGCCAAAGTCATGCCTTGAAAAGCGTTTGTGCTGCCAGTCTTGCTGTACGGAGCCGTAAGCTTGACGATAAGCAGGATGTCGGAGCTGATGTTGGGGTCTTTCGAAAGAAAATGTCTACAGCCGAACACCCTGCAGCTCTGTTAGCCAGGTTCTACTTCCATTTCCTCGTGGTACCATCTTGAAATTTCCCTGCAAAAGAAATTACTAACGGAAGAAGACAAATGGCGAGTATCCTGTCCCACAAAACAGGATTAATGTCGGTTCGAGCAATTAGATCGCTATAAAGCGTAAGCCTTAGATCGCTATAAAGCGTACTTAACCGCTATCCAGGAAATACTACGGAATGGACCGGGTGAAAAGCGAATGAAAAACTGCGACATCTACTACGACGACTGTTGTAGAGAGGAAAGACAACGATCGTTCTAATGTGGATTTGTTGTTCGAGTTAGACTAAGGCAAAAAATCTTAAGCTTTCGACGTGTGAGCGAATGCCTCATAACGATCCGTTCATCACGCTCCCGCGGAAGACAAGGATGACTCCATAAAATATGAATTCAACAATCTCCTAGACAGAAGCCATTGCCGAATGTCCCAGCTACGATATTAAAATTGTAAAAGCAGACTTCAATGCTAAGCTGAGTAAGGAAAGCATCTTTGAACGAGTCATCGGCAAACACAGCCTTCACGACACCACATCCGACACAGCCTGATTTATTATTATAGGGGCGAAATCTCCTTTTAGTTAGTATATACTGCCCACACTTCAATATAAACAAACGCACAGATTAATCAATCATTCCCTAGATTGATCTAGGGCACCGTGGCGCAGTGGGTAGTGTGCTACATTCTGACGCACGATGAGGGAGTTCGGATCCCGATAACACCAACGGCATTGAATATGTATTTCGCGGCGTCTGCGTTTCTCCTCGGCGAAATTATGGCAAAACCCCCCGTACTATACTTGCCATGAAAAAGCGTTTCGACTCACGCCGTCCGGAATCGGCTTTAAACTGTAGGTCCCTTTCACCTGTATTTTTCCTTTTTTTTTTTTTTTTTTTTTTTAGAGACTCGCGCAGGTTCAAGAGTTTTTATATTCTCTTATGATGTGTTGACACACACGACCTGAACGGAGTGCAGTGGTTGGGATCGTTGATGTTCGTTCACTACTCTCAGGGGTGGTTGTCCTAGACCTAGATAGGACGAGAGCCGACCGAATTCCGCGTTGGTTATAGTCCGAAGTAATTCGTTCATGCACTTTAGTATTGCATACGCAGAGGATGAATTTCGGTTGACCGTGTGTGAAAAATAGATCACACAAAACATGGGTGGTTGAGAGAAGCTTTGCTCTGGCCTTTCATGGACTGTAACGCCAACAGAGTGGCAAAGATCTGAAAAGGTTTTCAAGATATTTAAATTAGTGGCTTGCTCTTAGTGGATGGCCATTAACAAAAGCCTCGTTGGGGTAGTAACTATCCCATGGATGCTGCCCTGCTAAAATTGCGAGAAGAGCCATCGCAGACGAACACCTTGCGGCACTGTTAGTAAGTCCCATCTCCACCTCCTCGTGGCGCCATCTGGAGGCTCCCTCTGGAGATGACATACAAACATCAAACAATAGGTTCAGTCGGTTGAGCTATGGCCCAGTGACCCGCAAAATGACAAAAAATGTGGTCTAGGTGCAACCCGCAAAGCCCACACGACTAACTTCTTAATTTTCAATCCCCTACGCAAAAAGAGAGGTGTTATAAATAAGTTTGAGGTGTCTGTGTGTCTGCCGTGGCATCGTACCTCCTTAACGAATGGACCGGTTCTGACGATTTTTTTTTGGGAAACTAACGTGATCGAGATGGTTTTTAGCTACAACTTGTGAAGATCTGTTCAGGTGTTTCAGGATCACCAGCTCTTTTGTTAGCTCCGGTAGGGTTCTTGGACGAATAACGGGTAATGTATCGGTTCTCGTTCCATCACCGCAATCAACCAGCGCGGAGCGCGGTCAGTATTTAGATGGAGGACCGCTTGGGAACACCGCGTGTTGTTGGCATCAAGCCGCCGTCTTGCTGTCGCTCCATGTAACCACAACACTGTCCGAGCAATCTCATATGTATCGGTTATCGTTCGATCACCACAATATCAACCAGCGTCGGGCGCGGTCAGTAATTAGATGAGGAACTGCGTGGAAGCACCGCGTGTTGTTATTTTTGTTTGCCTATTTTTTAGTTATTTAACTTCTGACAAAAAACGACTGGACCGATTTTGCTGAAAACTTCATCAGTTCTAAGTTGCATAATTACGTGTGGAATGAACCCATTCCCAAGATAATCGAGGCGAAAATTCCGAACGTACATACGCACATACGTACATACACACATACATACAACTCTATAAAACCTTGGATTTGGGTTCTTATGGCCTTGAAACGTGTGATGCGCAAAATCGGCCTCATTACAATAACTTCCCACTGGGAAGTTAAAAATCATAAACGCAGAGACAACCACAAGCTTACAGAAATACCTTTTGCTGTACATGGACGACATAGTTATCATGGGATAGGATAACAAACAATGCTTCGGTAGACTAAAGGAGACACTCTCCCTAGCTGAAAGGTGTGGATTGAGAATCGAGTGGCAGAAATGTCAATTCCCTTATAAAACCATCGAACCACCTCAGCTTCCAAGTTTCACGAGGTACTAGTAAAACCATCAAACCGAAAAACTTTGGCAATACAACCATTTCCCGAACCAAACAAGGTTAAATTAATGCAGAGTTTCCTAAGCCTCATGTGCTATTTTAGCAAAGTTTGTAAGAGACTTCTCCTTCATAGCCAGGCCGCTTACCCATCTCCTTAAAAAGGACGTAACTTTTGAATTTGGCCCCTCTCAGAAGCTGGCATTTAATAAGCTGAAAAAGGGTATTTCAACGAAGCCAGCTCGAAAACTATATGACCAAGAACCTGAGACTCAGCTTTATACTGACGCCTCGAAATGGGGATATAGAGCAGTCCTAATTCAAAAATCTGACGACGGCAATTTCCACCCCATCAAAAAGGCTAGTCAGACAGAGAAACGTTATTGCAGCTACGAGTTGGAAGTTCTGGCGATAGTTAATGCATTGAAGAAGCCAAGAGTACATTTGCTAGGCATCAAGTTCACAATCATAACTGATTGCGCATCTTTTAAATTCACCATGGAAAAAAAGGGGATCCTTCCCAGGATAGCAGGATGGGCTCTTTTTCTCCAAACGATCGTTAAAGCTGTTCACGACGAAAGGTAGTTTGCTACAAAAGAAAAATAGAAGAAATCCTATCTAGGGAGTACTTCATTCTCCAGCTGAGGACCAAAATCGAAAAAGTCAGACGAATCCGTGCCCAATGCACTGAAAACAAGAAGGCTACTTACACCAGGCCACATATCACATCGACCATTTGGGTTCCCTTTCACACACGCAAAAGCAATGTTGCTACATTCTGTGCATAGTCGTAAAGGAGGACTGGGATGATCAAGGTCTTATATAGTGTAACCTTGGTTTTCCGAGAGAGGGCTCTACTTCTCAATTGCCTCTTGAGCCCAAAGAAACAGCGGTTGGCAAGAGTGATTCTGCGTTTTATCTCAGCGCTGGGTTTGTTGTCGCTGGTCATCAGTGAGCCAAGGTAGACGAATTCCTTGACCACTTCAAAGTTATATCCGCCCATGGTGACGTTCTGGCCAATACGTCGGTGTTGTCCGTCTCTTTTAGATGAAAGCAGATATTTGGTTTTACCCTCATTAACCTTGAGACCCATCTTAGCCGCTTCTACCTCAATGCTTACGAAAGCCTCATTGACGTCTTGCTGTTTTCGTCCAATTACGTCAATATCGTCGGCGTACGCAAGCAATTGCGTAGACTTGAAATAAATCGTACCTCTTGTATTGGCCAGTGACTCTTGCACGATCTTTTCAAGCACGATGTTGAAAAAGTTGCACGACAGCGCGTCGCCCTGCCTAAATCCTTTTTTAACATCAAAGGGCTCGGTTTGCTCATTACCGACCTTAATGGAGCAGCGAGAATTCTCCATTGTCATCCTGCACAGTCGGATGAGTTTGACAGGGGTGATAAAACTAGACATGGCTTTGTAATGCTCGTCTCTATATACGCTGTCATACGCGGCCTTGAAATCGACGAAGAGGTGGTGAGTGTCGATTTGGTATTCCTGGGTCTTCTCCAAGATCTGCCGTAGCGTAAATATTTGGTCTATTGTGGATTTACCTGGCCTGAAACCACACTGATAAGAGCCGATCAGGTTATCCACAAACGGTTTCAGGCGTTCACACCATACGGCAGAGAAGATCTTATATGCGATGTTAAGGAGACTTATTTCCCTATAGTTGGCGCAGTTATAGGGGTCTCCTTTCTTATGGACCGGGCAAACGATGCTGAGATTCCATTCGTCGGGCATGCTTTCCTCCGACCATACCTTGCAGATGAGATGGTGCATGCACCTTACCAGCTCATCTCCAGCCTCCTTAAAAAGCTCAGCAGACAGGCCGTCTGCGCCAGCGGCATTATTAGACTTAAGTCTTGATATCGCTATTTTGACTTCGTCTAGGTCGGGTGGACTGAATTCTGTTACTTCGTGGTCCATTGCGAATGGCTCGTTCTGCCTGACAGCGGTATCTTGTCTATCATCGCCGTTATACAGCTTGCAGAAGTGGTCTTTCCAAATCCTCAGCATCGACTGCGACTCTACTACCAGTTCTCCATTTTCATCCTTGCAGGCCGCCACTCTGGCTTTGTAGCCATGGCATGTTCGTTTTACCTTGTTGTAAAACTTACGGGCGTCATTCCTGCGGAAGCATCTCTCCATCTCCTCGATCTCACGCTTTCCGTGCTCTCTCTTCTTTCTTCTGAAAAGCGTGTGTTCCTCTCTTCTCTTCTGCTCATAGATTTCGCGAGCAGCTCTCGTCCGTCGTTGCAGCATGGCTTTATACGCCTCTTGTATTGCTGCATGGGCTTGTTCGCATTGTTCATCGAACCAGGGGTTTCTAGGTGGTGGCTGTTTGAAACCCAGCACCTCTGAGGCAGCATCTCTGACGGCGCTCTGGCAATGAGCCCATTCCTGCTCTATTGCTTGTGCTGCTGTGGGCGGATTTTGAGAGAGCTATGAGGAGACACGATCGGCAAAGATTCTGGCAGTCTCTTGCGATTGTAGCTTTCCAACGTCAAACTTACATAGTCGTACTCGACTCCTAAGCTTTCTTGATATCCTCATTCGTACCTTGGCTACAACAAGGTAGTGGTCCGAGTCGATGTTGGCCCCTCGGAAGGTTCGTACGTCGAGAATACAGGAGGAGTGTCTGGCGTCGATCGCAATATTGATCACAAGACCGCCATGTACCCTTGTGGATGTTGAGATGGGGGAATCGCGTGCTTGCTACAAGGAGGTTACGCCCCGCTAGGAAATCGATTAGCCTTAGTCCGTTGTCGGATGTGATGTTATGGAGGCTATGCTTTCCTATGATCGACTCCAATATGTCCTCCTTGCCCAGTTTTGCATTAAAATCTCCTAGGACTATTTTTGTGTCGTAGCTGGGACATTGGGCATATGTTCTGTCTAGGAGATCGTAGAATTCTTCATTGAGTCGATCGTCCTTTTCTTCCGTTGGGGCGTGAGCGCATATTAAGCTAATGTTTCCAAATTTAGCTTTGATGCGGATTGTTATGAGGCGTTCGCTTAAATCTCGGAAGCTTAAGACTTTCTGTCGGAGTCTTCCTCTAATAACGAATCCGCACCCGAATATGCGCTGTTTGTTCTCCTTTTAGCAGTTCCCGTAGTAGATGTCGCAGTTTTTCATCCGTCCATCCCATCGCACTTCTTGGAGTGCGGTTATATCTGCTTTATAGCAGTTGAGGGTTTGCTCCAATTGATCGCCTGCACCCGGTCTGTTAAGGGACCTCACATTCCAGGTGCAGACCCTCAAGTCCGTTAGTCGTTTGCAGGGGTCGTCAGCTTTGTATCCGTCCGTATCCGAGGCTTGTTGTCGTTTCCGAACAAGTAGGTTTTTACGTGATAGGGATGTTACCCCTAAGCACAACCCAGGAGGGCCAGGTTCCTCTTTCCCCAGGAACAAGGTTCATTGGTTCACTACCTGGCGGGTGCAAGGGTAGCTATCCAGGGGGGACCACGAGGAGGCTGTGTGTCAACTTGGATTGAGCAGGGACAGAGATCGAAGCTGGCGTTTGCCATGTTAAACGCGATCAACTTCTTTGCTTTGTTTGCTCGCTCCCTCCCTCCCGTGCATAGTCGATGCTTTTTCAAAATGTGTGTGGATCTGCCTTGTAGATCTACGTCCGCAACCGAAGTAATAAGCAAGTTGGAGCAACGAAATGTAATTTTTGGGAATCCTGAATCTGAATGATTGTTTCCGAGAACGAAAAAGTTTTCCCAAGGCACCTACCGATGCACCGTTACCACGCCAGGAGCTCATCATTTCGCGAGGCCGGCAAAATATCCCAGGATGGCCAAATTTGTGGTATTACCTGACGAACACACCCAAGCGGCCGAAAAGCTCACCATGATTCCCCAGACACTTTTTTTGTGAAAAAAAAATGAAGAAGGCGGAGTTGGTACGTGTAACACGGGTGATGACTTTGTATAAACATGCCGAGCCGAAATTCGTCTCGGATATCCAATGGAATAAATGCAAGAACCAATGTTCGGGTGCCTATCTCTGATTGACTTAGAAAAAAGGAAAAAACCGTCGTCACCGTATGGTTAGAAGGAGTCTACAATACTACAATGAACTCAAGCAGTTAGGCATAAGTAAACCATTGCTATATACATATGATATATTAACGAGTAGGGAGTTAGTTGTGGATTGCAACAAGGTACGGTCAACTCGTCGATCCTTTTCAGCATTTATAGCAGTGATTTGATAGTTTCTCTTCACCACTTAATAGCATAAGTGGACGATTTATTTACGGACAGTACCTGATCTGTCTTCTGTCTTCTTCTTCGACGTCTTCTTCTTTTTCTTCGGCGATACAGTTCATGGCGAACCTGGATCCCCTTTAAAAACCTCTTTAACTGGCACGGTCTTTCGCTAGCAGTCTCCTGTGCCACATGCCTAGTTGGTTGAGGTACTACGTGCTACGTTGTACGTATCACATCGACCATTTGGGTTCCCTTTCACACACGCAAAAGCAATGTTGCTACATTCTGTGCATAGTCGTAAAGGAGGACTGGGATGATCAAGGTCTTATATAGTGTAACCTTGGTTTTCCGAGAGAGGGCTCTACTTCTCAATTGCCTCTTGAGCCCAAAGAAACAGCGGTTGGCAAGAGTGATTCTGCGTTTTATCTCAGCGCTGGGTTTGTTGTCGCTGGTCATCAGTGAGCCAAGGTAGACGAATTCCTTGACCACTTCAAAGTTATATCCGCCCATGGTGACGTTCTGGCCAATACGTCGGTGTTGTCCGTCTCTTTTAGATGAAAGCAGATATTTGGTTTTACCCTCATTAACCTTGAGACCCATCTTAGCCGCTTCTACCTCAATGCTTACGAAAGCCTCATTGACGTCTTGCTGTTTTCGTCCAATTACGTCAATATCGTCGGCGTACGCAAGCAATTGCGTAGACTTGAAATAAATCGTACCTCTTGTATTGGCCAGTGACTCTTGCACGATCTTTTCAAGCACGATGTTGAAAAAGTTGCACGACAGCGCGTCGCCCTGCCTAAATCCTTTTTTAACATCAAAGGGCTCGGTTTGCTCATTACCGACCTTAATGGAGCAGCGAGAATTCTCCATTGTCATCCTGCACAGTCGGATGAGTTTGACAGGGGTGATAAAACTAGACATGGCTTTGTAATGCTCGTCTCTATATACGCTGTCATACGCGGCCTTGAAATCGACGAAGAGGTGGTGAGTGTCGATTTGGTATTCCTGGGTCTTCTCCAAGATCTGCCGTAGCGTAAATATTTGGTCTATTGTGGATTTACCTGGCCTGAAACCACACTGATAAGAGCCGATCAGGTTATCCACAAACGGTTTCAGGCGTTCACACCATACGGCAGAGAAGATCTTATATGCGATGTTAAGGAGACTTATTTCCCTATAGTTGGCGCAGTTATAGGGGTCTCCTTTCTTATGGACCGGGCAAACGATGCTGAGATTCCATTCGTCGGGCATGCTTTCCTCCGACCATACCTTGCAGATGAGATGGTGCATGCACCTTACCAGCTCATCTCCAGCCTCCTTAAAAAGCTCAGCAGACAGGCCGTCTGCGCCAGCGGCATTATTAGACTTAAGTCTTGATATCGCTATTTTGACTTCGTCTAGGTCGGGTGGACTGAATTCTGTTACTTCGTGGTCCATTGCGAATGGCTCGTTCTGCCTGACAGCGGTATCTTGTCTATCATCGCCGTTATACAGCTTGCAGAAGTGGTCTTTCCAAATCCTCAGCATCGACTGCGACTCTACTACCAGTTCTCCATTTTCATCCCTGCAGGCCGCCACTCTGGCTTTGTAGCCATGGCATGTTCGTTTTACCTTGTTGTAAAACTTACGGGCGTCATTCCTGCGGAAGCATCTCTCCATCTCCTCGATCTCACGCTTTCCGTGCTCTCTCTTCTTTCTTCTGAAAAGCGTGTGTTCCTCTCTTCTCTTCTGCTCATAGATTTCGCGAGCAGCTCTCGTCCGTCGTTGCAGCATGGCTTTATACGCCTCTTGTATTGCTGCATGGGCTTGTTCGCATTGTTCATCGAACCAGGGGTTTCTAGGTGGTGGCTGTTTGAAACCCAGCACCTCTGAGGCAGCATCTCTGACGGCGCTCTGGCAATGAGCCCATTCCTGCTCTATTGCTTGTGCTGCTGTGGGCGGATTTTGAGAGAGCTATGAGGAGACACGATCGGCAAAGATTCTGGCAGTCTCTTGCGATTGTAGCTTTCCAACGTCAAACTTACATAGTCGTACTCGACTCCTAAGCTTTCTTGATATCCTCATTCGTACCTTGGCTACAACAAGGTAGTGGTCCGAGTCGATGTTGGCCCCTCGGAAGGTTCGTACGTCGAGAATACAGGAGGAGTGTCTGGCGTCGATCGCAATATTGATCACAAGACCGCCATGTACCCTTGTGGATGTTGAGATGGGGGAATCGCGTGCTTGCTACAAGGAGGTTACGCCCCGCTAGGAAATCGATTAGCCTTAGTCCGTTGTCGGATGTGATGTTATGGAGGCTATGCTTTCCTATGATCGACTCCAATATGTCCTCCTTGCCCAGTTTTGCATTAAAATCTCCTAGGACTATTTTTGTGTCGTAGCTGGGACATTGGGCATATGTTCTGTCTAGGAGATCGTAGAATTCTTCATTGAGTCGATCGTCCTTTTCTTCCGTTGGGGCGTGAGCGCATATTAAGCTAATGTTTCCAAATTTAGCTTTGATGCGGATTGTTATGAGGCGTTCGCTTAAATCTCGGAAGCTTAAGACTTTCTGTCGGAGTCTTCCTCTAATAACGAATCCGCACCCGAATAGGCGCTGTTTGTTCTCCTTTTAGCAGTTCCCGTAGTAGATGTCGCAGTTTTTCATCCGTCCATCCCATCGCACTTCTTGGAGTGCGGTTATATCTGCTTTATAGCAGTTGAGGGTTTGCTCCAATTGATCGCCTGCACCCGGTCTGTTAAGGGACCTCACATTCCAGGTGCAGACCCTCAAGTCCGTTAGTCGTTTGCAGGGGTCGTCAGCTTTGTATCCGTCCGTATCCGAGGCTTGTTGTCGTTTCCGAACAAGTAGGTTTTTACGTGATAGGGATGTTACCCCTAAGCACAACCCAGGAGGGCCAGGTTCCTCTTTCCCCAGGAACAAGGTTCATTGGTTCACTACCTGGCGGGTGCAAGGGTAGCTATCCAGGGGGGACCACGAGGAGGCTGTGTGTCAACTTGGATTGAGCAGGGACAGAGATCGAAGCTGGCGTTTGCCATGTTAAACGCGATCAACTTCTTTGCTTTGTTTGCTCGCTCCCTCCCTCCCGTGCATAGTCGATGCTTTTTCAAAATGTGTGTGGATCTGCCTTGTAGATCTACGTCCGCAACCGAAGTAATAAGCAAGTTGGAGCAACGAAATGTAATTTTTGGGAATCCTGAATCTGAATGATTGTTTCCGAGAACGAAAAAGTTTTCCCAAGGCACCTACCGATGCACCGTTACCACGCCAGGAGCTCATCATTTCGCGAGGCCGGCAAAATATCCCAGGATGGCCAAATTTGTGGTATTACCTGACGAACACACCCAAGCGGCCGAAAAGCTCACCATGATTCCCCAGACACTTTTTTTGTGAAAAAAAAATGAAGAAGGCGGAGTTGGTACGTGTAACACGGGTGATGACTTTGTATAAACATGCCGAGCCGAAATTCGTCTCGGATATCCAATGGAATAAATGCAAGAACCAATGTTCGGGTGCCCATCTCTGATTGACTTAGAAAAAAGGAAAAAACCGTCGTCACCGTATGGTTAGAAGGAGTCTACAATACTACAATGAACTCAAGCAGTTAGGCATAAGTAAACCATTGCTATATACATATGATATATTAACGAGTAGGGAGTTAGTTGTGGATTGCAACAAGGTACGGTCAACTCGTCGATCCTTTTCAGCATTTATAGCAGTGATTTGATAGTTTCTCTTCACCACTTAATAGCATAAGTGGACGATTTATTTACGGACAGTACCTGATCTGTCTTCTGTCTTCTTCTTCGACGTCTTCTTCTTTTTCTTCGGCGATACAGTTCATGGCGAACCTGGATCCCCTTTAAAAACCTCTTTAACTGGCACGGTCTTTCGCTAGCAGTCTCCTGTGCCACATGCCTAGTTGGTTGAGGTACTACGTGCTACGTTGATGTTGCTGTACAGTCCGTAGAATTCACTACTAAGTATTCTCCTCCAATTCCCATTTATGCAGATCGCGCCGAAAATCGCACGCAGGATTTTTTTCTCAAAACGACCAAGAGCCTCATCATCCGCTTTCGATAAAATCCATGTCTCTGCGCCATATAGCAGGACCGCGATGATAAGGGTCTTGTATATGGTCACCTTGGTTTTCCGAGAAAGGGCTCTGCTTCTTAATTGCCTCCCGAGTCAAAAGAAACAGCGGTTGGCAAGAGTTATTCTGCGTTTGATTTCGGCACTAATGTCATTGCTGCATGTCACTGCGGAGCCTAGTTAGATGAAGTCCTTGACTACCTCGAAATAGTACCTGCCAATATGTGCGCACTGGCCAAGACCCCGGCGGTTGGTGTCCTTTTTCGACGACAGCATATATTTTGTCTTGCCCTCATTTACCGCCAGTTCCATTTTAGCCGCTTCCGCCTCAATGCTCGTAAAATGCACTTTTTGGAGTGCGGTCCAAGAAGTGTGACGGGATGGACCGGGAAAAGGTAAAAACAGCTACAAGGAGAAGAAACAATGCCCATTTGCATAGGATTTTTTGTTTGAGGTGGTCTTCCGGCTTGTGGGTGAACGCCTCATAGTAATCTGCAAGCTGCAACATCAGCTTGATGTGCGTCCATGCCCCCACAGAGTCCAAGATGATTTGTATGACCTCCTAGAGAGAACATACTCTCAATGTCTTAGCTATGACACCAAGCAGGGTAAGGAGGACGTCTTCGAACGAGTCGTAGGAAAGCACAGCCTACACGTCACCACGTCCGAAAACGGTTTCAGGCTAATAGAATTTGTGACGAAGCGTAGTCTCCTAGTAACTAGCACACGATTCCCACATCTCAATATTCATATGGGGACCTGGCGGCCTCTCATTAATTATCTGTTAAACAAATCAATCATATTGTGGTCGAAGCTAGGTACTCCTCCAGCATCTTGGATGTCCAAACCTTTCGAGAAGCCAATATTAACTCAGATCATTACCTTGTTGCGGCCAAGGTCCATACGACGCCTGCGGAGATGAACATGCACACCTCGTAGTTGAATCACAGTCGATGCTGAATGATGAGTGTGAGTTCCGTCCATCGGACTTAAACGAGGTTAAGATAGCGATATCAAAATTGAAGTCTAAGAAAGCTGCTGACGCAGACGGCCTGCCTGCTGAGCTATTTAAAGCAGCTGGAAATGAGTTGGTTGGGAAAATGCACCAGCTCACCTGTAAGATATGGTCGGAAGGAAGCATTGCCTTATTGCGCCAAGAAGTCTCCTTAACATCGCGTATTAGATCTTCCCTGCCGTGCTGTGTGAACGCTTCAAACCGTTCGTGGACAATTTCGTAGGTTCCTATCAATATGCTTTCAGGCCAGAAAATCCACGATATACCAAATATTCACACTGCGGCAGATTTTGGAGAAGGCCCTTGAATTTCAGGTCGACATGAGCGCAAACAAGAGCAAAACCAAATATATGCTGTGGTCAAAGTAAAACGTACAGAACGTCACTCTTGGCAGCTTTAACTTTGATGTAGTCAAGGATTTCTTCTACCTTGGCTCACTGATAACAAGCGGCAATGACACCAGCGCAGAGATTAGACGCAGAATAACTCTTGCCAAAAACTGTTTCTTGGGGATTAAGTGGATTAAAAGCCCTGGGTCATTTAGAGTGAAAAATTCCGCGTACAATCTTCGGTCCCGTTTGTGTGAACGGAAAGTGGAGGAGAAGATTCAACTGTACGGGCTGTACAGCGACATCGGCCTAATACGACGTCTACAGATCCAACGCTTAAGATGGCTAGGTCATGTAGAGCGGTTAGACCGCACAGCTTCGGCCCGAAGAGACTTCGACTACAACCCCGAGGGACGACCTTGCAGAGGACGAACTGTAGCGCCACCTAAGTAAGGCTTGCTCTTAGTGATTGGCTCAATTCTTTTTGTGTCCCTAGAATATGTTTACGCTCATATGTATATCAGGCAGCACTAACCCTATTATGTCATACGAAGGCACGCTTGAAACGTCACATTTCGGACGACATTTTCTGTGTACACAGTTTGATAATTTGCCATTTGCATAAAAAGTTATTCATATTGAAGAAATGGTGAACAAATTGTAAAGTTTCGGTGTCAAAGATGTATCTCGCTCTGGTGGAGCAAGAGTGGCTGGCTGGTGCAGCAAGAGTGGCTTCCGATCAGAGGATAGCGGAGGCTCTAAGCATCAATAAACTGACCTTAGCTTAGAACCTTCTCATTATGTATATGGTGAGATTGGTAGGGAATCATATATCTCCCCTACGACAAAAAGCTCTTAGATCGGACTTGAACTGCCAGCAATTGCATGAAGATAAGCAGGAGCTTTGGTCAATAGGAGAGAAAAAGTCCAATAGGTGAACACTAGGCCACACACATCGATCATCATATATCAGATGCTCCGAGAGCATTGTTGGGAGGCTCATGGACCTTATAATCTGCACCTAGCGTCAAGTGGGGTGGCCGTGGTGCAGTGGTTAACATCATCGACCGTCGAGCGGAAGGTCTATAGTTCAAATTCGTTCATAGCCAAGAAACAGTACAATAATTCCTATACGGACAAAAAGTATGCAGCACAGAGGTGAATGGAAAGTGACCAGACGTACTGCTGCAGGCATAACACTCACAGTATATAGTCAACAGAAAATTCATCCTCTGCGTATGCAATACTAATTTGCTCGAACGAATTACTACTGACTATAAGAAACGCGGATTTTGGTCGGCTCTCGTCCTATCTAGGACAACCACCCCTGAGAGTAGTGAACGAACATCAACGACCCAAACCACTGCACTCCGTTCAGGTTGTGTGTCTATCCCATCATAAGAGAATAATAAATTCTTGAACCTGGGCGATTCTCTAAAAAAAAAAAAAAAAAAACAGATTCCCACCTAATTCTGTCCATGTCGAACAACTTTGTGATCAACAATTCGCTTCAAGAGGGGCGTAGGAAAAGGGACGAGAGGTTATATGAGAGGGTCATTATGACTGCCTTTATCCAACTTAGCCGCCAGCCAGCCAACTTGGCTAATAGCCTGCCAGCTTTGCCACCAGTTAGCCAACCTTACTGCTAACCAGCCGACCTGGCCATCTGCAAGCCAACCTTGCCATCAGCCAGCAAATCAGGGCCAGCCAGCCAACCTGACCACCACCCAGCCAACCTTGCCACCAGCCCAGCAATCTGGCCAACAACCAGCCAACTTGGCCCCCGGTCAGCCACCCATGTCGCCAGCCAGCCAACCTGACCCTTGTCAGCCAGCTTTGTCACCAGTCAGCCACCCTTGTCGCCAGATATCCAGACGAATGGCCACCTGGCTATATTGCCGCCAGCCAGCCAACCTCGCCTCCTGTCAGCCAACCTGGCTACCTGCCATCCAACTTAGCCACCGGCCACCAACTTGGCCAATAGCCAGCCAGCTTTGCCACCAGCCAGCCAACCTTGCTGCCAACCAACCGACCTGACCACCACCCAGCCAACCTTGCCACCAGCCAGCCAACCTTGTCACCAGCCAGCCAATCTGGCCTAAAAGTTACCAGCCAACTTGGCCAATAGCCTGCCAGCTTTGCCACCAGTCAGCCAACCTTGCCGCCAACCAGCCGACCTGACCACCATCCAGCCAACCTTGCCACCAGCCACCCACCTTGCCTCCGGCTAGCCAACCTTGCCACCAGTCAGCCAATCTGGCCAACAATCAGCCAACTTGGCGCCCAGACAGCCACCCATGTCGCCAGCCAGCCAACCTGACACCTGCCAGCCAGCTTTGCCACCAGTCAGCCACCCCTGTCGCCAGGTAGCCAGACGACCTGGCCACCTGGCTATCTTGCCGCCAGCCAGCCAACCTTGCTGCCATCCAGCCGACCTGGCCATCTGCTAGCCAACCTTGCCACCAGCTAGCAAATCAGGACCAGCCAGCCAACCTGGCCACCAGCCAACCAACCTTGGCACCAGCCACCCACCTTGCCACCAGCCAGCCAACCTGGCCCCTGCCTGCCAGCTTTGCCACCAGTCAGCCACCCTTGTCACCAGGTAGCCAGAAGACCTGGCCACCTGCCATCCAACTTAGCCAGAAGCCCGCCAACTTGGCCAATAGCCTGCCAGCATTGCCACCAGTTAGCCACCCTTGCCGCCAACCACCCGACCTGGCCGTCTGTTAGCCAACTTTGCCACCAGCCAGCAAATCTGGTCCAGCCAGCCAACCTTGCCACCAGCCAGCCAATCTGGCCTAAAACCAGCCAACTTGGCCAATAACCTGCCAGCTTTGCCACCAGTCAGCTAATCTTGCCGCCAATCAGCCGAATTGGCCACCTCCTAGCCAACCTTGCCACCTCCTAGCCAACCTTGCCACCAGCCAGCAAATCTGGGCCAGCCAGCCAACCTTGCCACCAGCCAGCCAATCTCTCCTATAAAACAGCCAACTTGGCCATAAGCCTGCCAGCTTTGCCACTAGTCAGCTAACCTTGCCGCCAATCAGCCGAGCTGGCCACCTCCTAGCCAACCTTGCCACCTCCTAGGCAACCTTGCCACTTCCTAGCGAACCTTGCCACCAGCCAGCTAATCTGGACCAGCCAGCCAACCTTGCCACCAGCCAGCCAACCCGGCCCCTGCCAGCCAGCATTGCCACCAGTCAGCCAACGCTACCGCCAACCAGCCGACCTTCCACCTGCTAGCCAACCATGCCACCAGCCAGCCAATCTGGCCAACAACCAGCCAACCTGGCCACCAGCCAACCTGGCCACCAGCCAACCAACCTGGCCACCTGCCAGCCAACCTTGCCACCAGCCTCTCACCTTGCCTCCGGCCAGTCAACCTTGCCACCAGCCAGCCTATCTGGCCAACAACCAGCCAACTTGGCCCCCAGACAGCCACCCATGTGGCCAGCCAGCCAACCTGGCCCCTGTCAGCCAACCTGGCCCCTGTCAGCCAGCTTTGCTACCAGTCAGCCACCCCTATCGCCAGGTAGCCAGACGACCTGGTCACCTGGCTATCTTGCCACCAGCCAGCCAACCTGGCCAACAAGCAGACAACCCGGCCAACAGCAAGCCAACTCGCCCACCGGCCAACTACCCTGGCCACCAGCCAGCCAACCTGGCCACTAGCCAGCCAACCCGGTCACCAGCCAGCCGACTTTGCCGCCAGCCAACGCACCTGACCAGCAACCAGCCAGCCCTGCCAAAAACCAGCCAGCTAACCTGGCCACCAGCCAGCTAGCCTGGCCACCAGCCAGCTGACCTGACCACCAGCCACCCACCTTGCCTCCGGCTAGCCAACCTTGCCACCAGCCAGCAAATCTGGTCCAGCCAGCCAACCTTGCCACAGGCCAGCCAATCTGGCCTACAACCAGCCAACTTGGCGCCAGCAGCCAGCCAACTTGGCCAAAAGTCTGCCAGCATTGCCACCAGTCGGCCAACCTTGCCGCCAATCAGCCGAGCTGGCCACCTTGCCGAAAAGGTCAGTGACCTTGTTGAAAAGTCCAGTGACCTTGTTGAAAAGTTCAGTGACCCCGTTGAAAAGTTCAGTGACCTTGTCGAAAAGGTCAGTGACCTTGTTGAAAAGGTCAGTGACCTTGCTGAAACGTTCAGTGACCTTGTCGAAAAGGTCAGTGACCTTGTGGAAAAGTTCAGCGACCCTATTGTAAAGGTCAGTGACCTTGCTGAAAAGTTCAGTGACCTTGTCGAAAAGGTCAGTGACCTTGTTGAAAAGTTCAGTGACCCCGTTGAAAAGTTCAGTGACCTTGTCGAAAAGGTCAGCGAACTTCGATGACCTTGTTGAAAAATTCAGTGACCTTGGCCAGGTTGTCTGGCTTTTGGCCAGGTTGGCTTGCTGTTGGCCAGGTTGTCTGGTTGTTGTCCAGGTTGGCTGGCTGGTGGCCAGGATGGCTGGCTGGTGGCCAGGGTAGCTGGCTGGTGGCCCGGTCGGTTAGCTCGTGGCCAGGCTAGCTGGCTGGGTTGCCAGGTTAGCTGGCTGGTGGACAAGTTGGCTGGCTGGTGGTCAGGGAAGCTGGATGGTGGCCCGGTTAGCTGGCTGGTTTTTGGCAGGGCTGGCATGTTGCTGGTCAGGTGCGTTGGCTGGCGGCAAAGTTGGCTGGCTGGTGACCGGGTTGGCTGGCTAGTGGCCAGGTTGGCAGGCTGGTGAGAAGATAGCTAGGTGGCCAGGTCGTCTGACTACATGGCGACAAGGGTGGCTGACAAAGCTGGCTGGCTGGTGGGCAGATTGGCTGGCCGGTGGCCAGGTTGGCTTGCTGTTGGCCAGGTTGTCTGGTTGTTGGGCAGGTTGGCTGGCTGGTGACAAGATAGCTAGGTGGCCAGGTCGTCTGGCAACCTGGCGACAAGGGTGGCTGACTGGTGACAAAGCTGGCTGGCTGGTGGGCAGATTGGCTGGCTGGTGGCCAGGTTGGCTGGCTGGTGGCAAGGTTGGCTGGCTGGTGGCCAGGATGGCTGGCTGGTGGCCAGGGTAGCTGGCTGGTGGCCCGGTCGGTTAGCTCGTGGCCAGGCTAGCTGGCTGGGTTGCCAGGTTAGCTGGCTGGTGGACAAGTTGGCTGGCTGGTGGTCAGGGAAGCTGGTTGGTGGCCCGGTTAGCTGGCTGGTTTTTGGCAGGGCTGGCATGTTGCTGGTCAGGTGCGTTGGCTGGAGGCAAAGTTGGCTGGCTGGTGACCGGGTTGGCTGGCTAGTGGCCAGGTTGGCAGGCTGGTGACAAGATAGCTAGGTGGCCAGGTCGTCTGGCCACCGGGCGACAAGGAGGGCTGACTGGTGACAAAGGCTGGCTGGCTGGTGGGCAGATTGGCTGGCTGGTGGCCAGGTTGGCTTGCTGTTGGCTAGGTTGTCTGGTTGTTGGCCAGGTTGGCTGGCTGGTGACAAGATAGCTAGGTGGCCAGGTCGCCTGGCAACCTGGCGACAAGGGTGGCTGACTGGTGACAAAGCTGGCTGGCTGGTGGGCAGATTGGCTGGCTGGTGGCCAGGTTGGCTGGCTGGTGGCAAGGTTGGCTAGCAGGTGGCCAGGATGGCTGGCTGGTGGCCAGGGTAGCTGGCTGGTGGCCCGGTCGGTTAGCTCGTGGCCAGGCTAGCTGGCTGGGTTGCCAGGTTAGCTGGCTGGTGGACAAGTTGGCTGGCTGGTGGTCAGGGAAGCTGGTTGGTGGCCCGGTTAGCTGGCTGGTTTTTGGCAGGGCTGGCATGTTGCTGGTCAGGTGCGTTGGCTGGAGGCAAAGTTGGCTGGCTGGTGACCGGGTTGGCTGGCTAGTGGCCAGGTTGGCAGGCTGGTGACAAGATAGCTAGGTGGCCAGGTCGTCTGGCCACCGGGCGACAAGGGGGGCTGACTGGTGACAAAAGCTGGCTGGCTGGTGGGCAGATTGGCTATCTGGTGGCCAGGTTGGCTTGCTGTTGGCTAGGTTGTCTGGTTGTTGGCCAGGTTGGCTGGCTGGTGGCCAGGTCAGCTGGCTGGTGGCCAGGTTAGCTGGCTGGTGGCCAGGTTAGCTGGCTGGTTTTTGGCAGGGCTGGCTGGTTGCTGGTCAGGTGCGTTGGCTGGCGGCAAAGTTGGCTGGCTGGTGGCAAAGATGGCTGGCAGGTGACCGGGTTGGCTGGTGGCTTTGTTGGCTGGCTGGTGACCAGGTTCTCTGCGTGCTGGTTGGGTTGGCCTCCTCCTTGTGGCCTGGTTAGCGGGCTGGTTGCCAGGTTAGCTGGCTGGTAGCTAGGTTGGCTGGCTGGTGGCCAGGGAAGTTGGCTGGTCGCTAGTTTGAATGGCTGGTGGTTAGGCTGTCTGACTAGTGGCTAGGCGAGATTGGCTGATGGCCCGGTTGCCTGGCTAGAGGCCAGGTTGGCTACCTGTAGGTCAGGTTTGCAGGCTGGTGGCCAGGTTGGCTGAGTGGTTGTTAGGTTGGCCTCCTAGTGGGCTGGTTAGCTGGCTGGTTTTTGGCAGGGCTGGCTGGTTTTTGGCAGGGCTGGCTGGTTGCTGGTCAGGTGCGTTGGCTGGCGGCAAAGTTGGCTGGCTGGTGGCAAAGATGGCTGGCAGCTGACTGGGTTGGCTGGCTAGTGGCCAGGTTGAGAGGCTGGGAGTCAAGTTGGCTGACTGGTGGTGGCCAGATTGGCTGACTGTAGGTCAGGTGCGTTGGCTGGCGGCAAGGTTCGCTGGCTGGTGGCAAAGATGGCTGGCAGGTGACCGGGTTGGCTGGTGACCAAGTTGGCATGTGGCCTTGTTGGCAGGCTGGTGACCAGGGTCTCTGCGTGCTGGTTGGGTTGTCCTCCTCCTTGTGGCCTGGTTAGCGGGCTGGTTGCCAGGTTGGCTTGCTGTTGGCTAGGTTGTCTGGTTGTTTTCCAGGTTGGCTGGCTGGTGGCAAGATATCTAGGTGGCCAGGTCGTCTGGCTACCTGGCGACAAGGGTGGCTCACTGGTGACAAAGCTGGCTGGCTGGTGGGTAGATTGGCTAGCTGGTGGCCAGGTTGGCTGACTGTAGGCCAGGTTCGCTGGCTGGTGGCCAGGTTGGCTGACTGGTGGCCAGGTTGGCTGGCTGGTGGCCAGGTTAGCTAGCCAGGTCGCCAGGTGGCCAGGTTGGCTTGCTGTTGGCCAGGTTGGCTGGCTGGTGGCAAGATATCTGGGTGGCCAGGTCGTCTGGCTACTTGGCGACAAGGGTGGCTGACTGGTTACAAGGCTGGCTGGCTTGTGGGCAGATTGGCTAGCTGGTGGCCAGGTTGGCTGGCTGGTGGCCAGGTCAGCTGACTGGTGGCCAGGTTAGCTGGCTGATTTTTGGCAGGGCTGGCTGGTTGCTGGTCAGGTGCGTTGGCTGGCGGCAAAGTTGGCTGGCTGGTGGCAAAGATAGCTGGCAGGTGACCGGGTTGGCTGGCTAGTGGCCAGGTTGGGAGTCTGGGAGTCAAGTCGGCTGACTGGTAGTGGCCAGATTGGCTGACTGTGGGTCAGGTGCGTTGGTTGGCGGCAAAGTTCGCTGGCTGGTGGCCAAGATGCCTGGCAGGTGACCGTGTTGGCTGGTGACCAAGATGGCGGGTGGCCTTGTTGGCTGGCTAGTGACCAGGTTCTCTGCGTGCTGGTTGGGTTGGCCTCCTCCTTGTGGCCTGGTTAGCGGGCTGGTTGCCAGGTTAGCTGGCTGGTAGCTAGGTTGGCTGGCTGGTGACCAGGGAAGCTGGCTGGTCGCTAGTTTGAATGGCTGTTGGTTAGGCTGTCTGACTAGTGGCTAGGCTAGATTTGCTGATGGCCCGGCTGCCTGGCTAGGGGCCAAGTTGGTTATCTGTAGATCAGGTTCGCAGGCTGGTGGCCAGGTTGGCTGAGTGGTTGTTAGGTTTGCCTCCTAGTGGGCTGGTTAGTTAGCTGGTTTTTGGCAGGGCTGGCTGGTTGCTGGTGGCTGGCGGCAAAGTTGGCTGGCTGGTGGCAAAAATGGCTGGCAGGTGAACGGCTTGGCGGGCTAGTGGCCAGGTTGGGAGTCTGGGAGTCAAGTTGACTGGCTGGTGGTGGCCAGGTTGGCTGACTGTAGGCCAGGTTCGCTGGCTGGTGCCCAGGTTGGGTGGCCAGGTTAGCTGGTTGGAGGCCAGGTTAGCTGGCCAGGTCGCCAGGTGGCCAGGTTGGCTTTATGTTGGCCAGGTTGGCTAGCTGGTGGCAAGATAGCTAGGTGGCCAGGTCGTCTGGCTACCTGGCGACAAGGGTGGCTGGCTGGCTGGTGGGCAAATTGGCTGGCCTGTGGCTAGGTCAGCTGGCTGGTGGCCAGGTTAGCTGGCTGGTTTTTGGCAGGGCTGGCTGGTTGCTGGTCAGGTGCGTTGGCTGGCGGCAAAGTTAGCTGGCTGGTGGCAAAGATGGCTGGCAGGTGACCGAGTTGGTTGGCTAGTGGCCAGGTTGGGAGGCTGGGTGTCAAGTTGGCTGACTGGTGGTGGCCAAATTGGCTGACTCTTGGTCAGGAGCGTTGGCTGGCGGGAAAGTTCGCTGGCTGGTGGCAAAGATGGCTGGCAGGTGACCGGGTCGGCTGGTGATCAAGTTGGCTGGTGGCCTTGTTGGCTGGCTGGTGACCAGGTTCTCTGCGTGCTGGTTGGGTTGGCCTCGTCCTTGTGGCCTGGTTAGGGGGCTGATTGCCAGGTTAGCTGGCTGGTAGCTAGGTTGGCTGGCTGGTGGCAAGGGAAGCTGGCTGGTCGCTAGTTTGAAGCTGGCTGGCCACTAGTTTGATTGGCTTGTAGTTAGGCTGTCTGACTAGTGGCTAGGCTAGACTGGCCGATGGGCCGGTTGCCTGGCTAGAGGCCAGGCTGGCTAGCTGTAGGTAAGGTTCGCAGGCTGGTGGCCAGGCTGGCTGAGTGGTTGTTATGTTGTCCTCCTGGTGGGCCGGTTAGCTGGCTGTTGGCCAGGTTGGCTTGTTGGTGGCAAGATAGCTAGGTGGCCAAGTCGTCTGACTACCTGGCGACAAGGGTGGCTGACTGGTGACAAAGCTGGCTGCCTGGTGGGCAGATTGGCTGGCCGGTGGAGAGGTTGGCTGGCTGGTGGCCAGTTTGGCAGGCTGAATGCCAGGTTCGTTGTCTGATTAGTTAGGGGTTTTGGCTAGTGGCAAGGTTAACTAGCTGGTGGCTAGGTAGGCTGGCTTTTGGCAGGGTTGCCTGGCGGCAAGTTAGGCTGATATGTGGCCGGCTTAGCTGGCTTGCAGGTGGGCGGGTTGGCAGGCTGGTAACCAAATTGGTTGGCCGTCTGGTTGCCAGATCGTTGCACGTTGCGGGTGGCATATTGCAGGATGCAGCGTGCGTCGCATTCACTCGTTGCATGTTTCACTTGGCACGCTGCATTTTGGGCGTTGCGTGTTGTACGTTGCACATTGCACGTTGCACTTTTCACGGCACACGATGCAAGTTACACGTTATACATTGCACCTTGCACGTCGAACGTCGCATGTCGAACGTCGCACGTCGCACGTTGCATGTTGTAGGTTTGTACGTAGCACGTTGCACGGTTCACTTTGCACGCTCCACGTTGGGCGTCGCTTGTTTCCCGGTTTGCGTTGCACCTTGCACGTTGCACGTTGTAAGTTGCACGTCACACGTTTCACGTCGCACGTTGCACGTTTCACGTTGTACGTTGCAAGTCACACGTTGCACGTTCCACGTTGCCGGGTGCATGTTGTACGTTGCACGTTTCACTGGGCACGTTTCATGTTGCACGTTGCACGCTGCACGTAGCACGTTTCACTTGGCATGTTGCATGTTGCGCGTTGCAAGTTGCACGTTGCATGTTGCACGTTGC
This sequence comes from Eumerus sabulonum, assembly GCA_951905685.1. Classification (NCBI taxonomy): domain Eukaryota; kingdom Metazoa; phylum Arthropoda; class Insecta; order Diptera; family Syrphidae; genus Eumerus; species Eumerus sabulonum. The sequence continues at coordinate 158,819,682 of OX645060.1, read as the reverse complement.
ATGTCGCACGTTGCATGTTGCACGTTGCATGTTGCACGTTGCATGTCGCACGTTGCACGCTTAACTTGTCACGCCGCATGTACGGCGTTGCACGTAACACGTAGCACGTTGCACGTTGCGGGTCGCACTTTGCATTTTGCGCAAACCACCCAGCCAAACGACCTGGCCACCTGGCTATCTTGCCGCCAGCCAGCCAACCTGGCCTCCTGTCAGCCAACCTGGCTACCTGCCATCCAACTTAGCCACCGGCCAGCCAACTTAGCCAATAGCCAGCCAGCCAACCTTGCCACCAGCCACCCACCTTGCCACCAGCCAGCCAACCTGGCCCCTGCCTGCCAGCTTTGCCACCAGTCAGCCATCCTTGTCGCTAGGTAGCCAGACGACCTGGCCGCCTGGCTATCTTGCCGCCAGCCAGCCAACCTGACCTCCTGGTAGCCAGACGACCTGGCCACCTGGCTATCTTGCCACCAGCCAGCTAACCTGACCACCTGCCATCCAACTTAGCCAGCAGCCAGCCAACTTGGCCACCGGCCAGCCAACTTGGCCAATAGCCAGCCAGCTTTCCCACCAGCCAGCCAACCTTGCCACCAGCCACCCACCTTGCCTCCGGCCAGTCAACCTTGCCACCAGCCAGCCAATCTGGCCAACAACCAGCCAACTTGGCAACCAGCCAGCAAATCTGGACCAGCCAGCCAACCTTGCCGCCAGCCAGCCAATCTGGCCTACAACCAGCCAACTTGGCCAATAGCCTGCCAGTTTTGCCACCGTCAGCTAACCTTGCCGCCAGGTAGCAAATTTGGACCAGCCAGCCAACCTTGCCACCAGCCTGCCAACTTAGCCCCTGCCAGCCAGCTTTGCCACCAGTCAGCCAATCTGGCCAATAACCAGCCAACCTGGCCACCAGCCAACAAACCTGGCCACCTGCCAGCCAACCTTGCCACCAGCCACCCACCTTGCCTCCGGCCAGTCAACCTTGCCACCAGCCAGCCAATCTGGCCAACAACCAGCCAACCTGGCCACCAGCCAACAAACCTGGCCACCTGCCAGGCAACCTTGCCACCAGCCACCCACCTTGCCTCCGGCCAGTCAACCTTGCCACCAGCCAGCCAATCTGGCCAACAACCAGCCAACTTGGCAACCAGCCAGCTATCCTGGCAAACAGCCAGCTAATCAGGCCACCAGGAGGAGGTCAACCAAACCACCACGCAGCCAACCAGGCCACCATCGAGCTAGCCCGGCAACCAGCCAGCTAATCTGGCAACCAGCCACCTGTTGCCAGGTAGCCAGACGACCCAGCCACCTGGCTATCCTGCCGCCAGCCAGCCAACCTGACCTCCTGGTAGCCAGACGACCTGGCCACCTGGCTATCTTGCCACCAGCCAGCTAACCTGGCCAACTGCCATCCAACTTAGCCAGCAGCCAGGCAACTTGCTTGCCACCAGCCAGCAAATCTGCACCAGCCAGACAACCTTGCCACCAGCCAGCCAACTTGGCTCCAGCCAGCCAGCTTTGCCACCAGTCAGTTAACGTTACCGCCAACCAGACGATCTACCACCTGCTAGCCAACCTTGCCACCAGCCAGCTAATCTGGCCAACAACCAGCCAACCTGGCCACCAGCCAACCAACCTGGCCACCTGCCAGCCAACCTTGCCACCAGCCAGCCACCTTGCCTCCGGCCAGCCAACCTTGCCACCAGCCAGCCACCTTGCCTCCGGCCAGTTAACCTTGCCACCAGCCAGCCAATCTGGCCAATAACCAGCCAACCTGGCCACCAGCCAACAAACCTGGCCACCTGCCAGCCAACCTTGCCACCAGCCACCCACCTTGCCTCCGGCCAGTCAACCTTGCCACCAGCCAGCCAATCTGGCCAACAACCAGCCAACTTGGCAACCAGCCAGCTATCCTGGCAACCAGCCAGCTAATCAGGCCACCAGGAGGAGGTCAACCAAACCACCACGCAGCCAACCAGGCCACCATCGAGCTAACCCGGCAACCAGCCAGCTAATCTGGCAACCAGCCACCTGTCGCCAGGTAGCCAGACGACCCAGCCACCTGGCTATCCTGCCGCCAGCCAGCCAACCTGGCCTCCTGGTAGCCAGACGACCTGGCCACCTGGCTATCTTGCCACCAGCCAGCTAACCTGGCCAACTGCCATCCAACTTAGCCAGCAGCCAGGCAACTTGCTTGCCACCAGCCAGCAAATCTGCACCAGCCAGACAACCTTGCCACCAGAAAGCCAACTTGGCCCCAGCCAGCCAGCTTTGCCACCAGTCAGCCAACGTTACCGCCAACCAGCCGATCTACCACCTGCTAGCCAACCTTGCCACCAGCCAGCTAATCTGGCCAACAACCAGCCAACCTGGCCACCAGCCAACCAACCTGGCCACCTGCCGGCCAACCTTGCCACCAGCCAGCCACCTTGCCTCCGGCCAGCCAACCTTGCCACCAGCCAGCCACCTTGCCTCCGGCCAGTCAACCTTGCCACCAGCCAGCCAATCTGGCCAACAACCAGCCAACTTGGCCCCCAGACAGCGACCCATGTCGCCAGCCAGCCAATCTGGCCCCTGCCAGCCAGCTTTGCCACCAGTCAGCCACCCTTGTCGCTAGGTAGCCAGACGACCTGGCCGCCTGGCTATCTTGCGACCAGCCAGCCAACCTTGCTGCCAATCAGCCGACCTGGCCATCTGCTGGCCAACCTTGCCACCAGCTAGCAAATCAGGACCAGCCAGCCAACCTGACCACCAGCCAGCCAACCTTGCCACCAGCCACCCACCTTGCCACCGGCCAGCCAACCTGGCCCCTGCCAGCCAGCTTTGCCACCAGTCAGCCACCCTTGTCGCTAGGTAGCCAGACGACCTGGCCACCTGGCTATCTTGCCACTAGCCAGCTAACCTGGCCACCTGCCATCCAACTTAGCCAGCAGCCAGCCAACTTGGCCAATAGGCTGCCAGCTTTGCCACCAGTTAGCCAACCTTGCCCCCAACCACCCGACCTGGCCTCCTGCTAGCCAAATTTGCAAACAGCCAGCTAATCTGGTCCAGCCAGCCAACCTTGCCACCAGCCAGCCAATCTGGCCTACAACCAGCCAACTTGGCGCCAGCAGTCAGCCAACTTGGCCAATAGCCTGCCAGCTTTGCCACTAGTCAGCCAACCTTGCCGCCAATCAGCCGAGCTGGCCACCTACTAGCCAACCTTGCCACCAGCCAGCCAACCTGGCCCCGGCCAGCCAGCTTTGCCACCAGGCAGCCAACGTTACCGTCAACCAGCCGACCTACCACCTGCTAGCCCACCTTGCCACCAGCCAGCAATTCCGGACCAGGCAGCCAACCTGACCACCAGCCAGCCAATCTTGTCTCCAGCCCCCACCTTGCCACCGGCCAGCCAACCTTGCCACCAGCCAGCCAATGTGGCCTACAACCAGCTAACTTGGCCATCAGACAGACAGGTCAGCTACCGGAGACACAACTTGACCAGTTAGTTAGAACCAGTTAGTTAGATCTCTGCTAATAAGCAAGGTCATTTCCAGTAAGCAAGGTCAGTGCCCCTGTTGGAAAGGTCAGTGACCCTTTTGAAAAGGTAAGTGACTCTATTGAAAAGGTCAGTGACCTTGCTGAAAAGTTCGTGACCTTGTCGAAAGGTTCAGGGTCCTTGTTGAAAAGTTCAGTGACCCTGGTCGAAAAGGTCAATGACCTTGTCGAAAAGGTCAGTGACCTTGCTGAAAAGTTCAATGGCCTTGTCGAAAAGTTCATTGACCTTTTCGAAAAGGTCAGTGACCTTGTTGAAAAGTTCAGTGACCCTGGTCAAAAGGACAGTGACCCTATTCAAAAGGTCAGTGACCTTGCTGAAAAGTTCGTGACCTTGTCGAAAGGGTCAGCGGCCTTGTCGAAAAGGTCAGTGACCTTGTCGAAAAGGTCAGTGACCTTGTCGAAAAGGTCAGTGACCTTGTGGAAAAGTTCAGTGACCCTGGTCAAAAGTTCAGTGACCCTATTGAAAAGGTCAGTGACCTTGCTGAAAAGTTCAGTGACCTTGCCGAAAAGGTCAGTGACCTTGTTGAAAAGTTCAGTGACCCCGTCGAAAAGTTCAGTGACCTTGTTGAAAAGGTCAGTGGCAGGTGGCCGGCTTAGCTGGCTTGCAGGTGGCCTTGGTGGCAGTCTGGTAACCAAGTTGGTTGGCCGTCTGGTTGCCAGATCGTTGCACGTTGCAGCTGGCATGTTGCAGGGGGCTGCTCGTTTCACGGGGCACGTTTTATGTTGTGCGTTGCATGTTGCGCGTTGCAGGTTGCATGTGTACGTAGCACGTTGCACGTTTCACTTGGCATGATGCATGTTGCGCGTTGCAAGTTGCACGTTGTAATTTGGATGTTGCATGTTGCGCGTTGCACCTTGCATGTTGCACGTTTCATGTTGGACATTGCATGCTGCACGTTGCATGTCGCACGTTGCATGTTGCACGTTGGATGTTGCACGTTGCATGTTGCACGTTGCATGTTGCACGCTGCATGTTGCACGCTGCATGTTGCACGTTGCATGTTGCACGTTGCATGTTGCACATTGCATGTTGCACGTTGCATGTTGCTCGTTGCATGTTGCATGTTAGACGTTGCATGTTGCACGTTGAATGTTGCACGTTGCATGTTTCACGTTGCATGTCGCACGTTGCATGTTGCACGTTGCACGTTGTGCGTTGCATGTTGCATGTTGCACGCTGCATGTTCCACGTCGCAGGTTGCATGTTGTACGCTGCACGTTGCACGCTGCACGTTTCACTGGGCACGTTTTATGTTGTGCGTTGCATGTTGCGCGTTGCAGGTTGCATGTTGTACGTAGCACGTTGCACGTTTCACTTGGCATGATGCATGTTGCGCGTTGCAAGTTGCACGTTGTAATTTGGACGTAGCATGTTGCGCGTTGCACCTTGCATGTTGCACGTTGCATGTTGCACATTGCATGCTGCACGTTGCATGTCGCACGTTGCATGTTGCACGTTGGATGTTGCACGTTGCATCTTGCACGTTGCATGTGGCACGTTGCATGATGCACGTTGCATGTTGCACGTTGCATGTTGCACGTTGCATATTGCACGTCGCATGTTGCACGTTGCATGCTGCACGCTGCATGTTGCACGTTGCATGTTGCACGTTGCATGTTGCACGTTGCATGTTAGACGTTGCATGTTGCACGTTGCATGTTGGACGTTGCATGTTGCACGTTGCATGTTGCACCTTGCATGCTGCATGTTGCACGTTGCACGTTGCATGTTGCACGTTCAACTTGTCACGCTGCATGTTCGGCGTTGCACGTCACACGTTGCGGGTTGCACGTTGCACGTTGCGCTTCGCACGATGCATGATGCACGTTGCACGTTGCAATTTGCACGTTGCAGTTTGCACGTTGCACATTGCACGTTGCACGCTACATGTTGTACGCTGCCATCTAACATGGGCACCAGCCCAACAACCTGGCCACCGATCAGCCGACTTACAAATCAAAGAGAATATCCGGCCACCAGCCAGCTAACCTGGCAACCAGCCAGCTAACCGGGCCACCAGGAGGAGGCCAACCAAACCACCACGCAGCCAACCTGGCCACCAGCGAGCTAACCTCGCAACCAGCCAGCAAATCTGGCAACTAGCCACCAGTCGCCAGGTAGCCAGACGACCTGGCCACCTGGACATCTTGCCGCCAGCCAGCCAACCTGGCCTCCTGTCAGCCAACCTGGCTACCTGCCATCCAACTTAGCCACCGGCCCGCCAACTTGGCCAATAGCCAGCCAGCTTTCCCACCAGCCAGCCAACTTTGCTGCCAACCAGCCGACCTGGCAATCTGCTAGCCACCCTTGCCACCAGCCAGCAAATCAGGACCAGCCAGCCAACCTGACCACCAGCCAGCCAACCTTGCCACTAGCCACCCACCTTGCCCCCAGCCAGCCAACCTGGCCCCTGCCTGCCAGCTTTGCCACCAGTCAGCCATCCTTATCGCCAGGTAGCCAGACGACCTGGCCACCTGGCTATCTTGCCGCCAGCCAGCCAACCTGACCTCCTGGTAGCCAGACGACCTGGCCACCTGGCCAGCTAACCTGGCCAGCTGCCATCCAACTTAGCCAGCAGCCAGCCAACTTGGTTGTCACCAGCCAGCAAATCTGGACCAGCCAGCCAACCTTGCCACCAGCCAGCCAATCTGGCCTACAACCAGCCAACTTGGCCAATGGAATGCCCGCTTTGCCACCAGTCAGCTAACCTTGCCGCCAGTCAGCCGAGCTGGCCACGTCCTAGCCAACCTTGCCACCTCCCAGCCAACCTTGCCACCAGCCAGCCAATCTGGCCAACAAACAGCCAACTTGGCCCCCAGACAGCCACCCATGTCGCCAGCCAGCCAACCTGACCCCTGCCAGCCAGCATTGCCACCAGTCAGCTAACCTTGCCGCCAATCAGCCGAGCTGGCCACGTCCTAGCCAACCTTGCCACCTCCTAGCCAACCTTGCCACCAGCCAGCAAGTCTGGACTAGCCAGCCAACCTTACCACCAGCCAGCCAATCTGGCCTACAACCAGCCAACTTGGCCAATAGCCTGCCAGCTTTGCCACCAGTCAGCTAACCTTGCCGCCAATCAGCCAAGCTGGCCACGTCCTAGCCAACCTTGCCACCTCCTAGCCAACCATGCCACCAGCCAGGCAACCTGGCCCTTGCCAGCCAGCTTTGCCACCAGTCAGCCAATGTTACCGCCAACCAGCCGACCTACCACCTGCTAGCCAACCTTCCCACCAGCCAGCCAATCTGGCCAACAACCAGCCGACCTAGCCACAAGCCAACCAACCTAGCCACCTGCCAGCCAACCTTGCCACCGGGCACCCACCCACCTTGCCTCCGGCCAGCCAACCTTGCCACCAGCCAGCCAATCTGGCCAACAAACAGCCAACTTGGCCCCCGGCAGCCAGCCAACCTGGCCCCTGCCAGCCAGCTTTGCTACCAGTCAGCCACCCTTGTCGCCAGGTAGCCAGACGACCTGGTCACCTGGTTATCTCGCCACCAGCCAGCCAACCTTGCTGCCCATCAGCCGGCCTGTTCATCTGCTGGCCAACCTTGCCACCAGCTAGCAAATCAGGACCAGCCAGCCAACCTGACCACCATTGGCTTTTGAATATCAACCATAATGAAATCGAAATCTTGTTGAACTTCATCACCTAATGAACCTTAAATTGTTTGAACCAAAAAATTTGTATTATTTGTATTATTTTCTTTCTCCTCTCTCTTCTATGGCATTTAGAGTACTTACTGTTCACCCCACACTGAATTAATTTATATAAAGTGATATTACCACTATTTTCTTATTTTAATATTAATGTCACTAACTATTCTCAAACCTTATCTTGCATAACTTTGAATTTGTATAAACATTTACTACTTTATGTTGAATTTTGAGAATATGGAATTAAATAAAAAAAAAAAACCAGCCAACTTGGCGCCAGCAGCCAGCCAACTTGGCCAATAGCCTGCCAGCTTGGCCGCCAGTCAGCCAACCTTGCCGCTATTCAGCCGAGCTGGCCACCTGATAGCGAACAACCTTGCCAACTCCTAGCCACCAGCCAGCAAATCTGGACCAGCCAGCCAACCTTGCCACCAGCCAGCCAACTTGCCAACAGCCAGTCAACCTGGCCCCTGCCATCCAACTCAGTTAAAGGCCAGCCAACTTGGCCAAAAGCCAGCCAGCTTTGCCACCAGCCAGCCAACCTTGCCACCAGCCAGCCAGTCTGGCCAACATACCAGCCAACTTGGCCCCCAGACATCCACCCATGTCGCCAGCCAGCCAACCTGGCCCCTGCCAGCCACCCTTGCCACCAGTCAGCTAACGTTACCGCCAGCCAACCAACCTGGCCACCTGCCAGCCAACCTTGCCACCAGCCACCCACCTTGCCTCCGGCCAGCCAACCTTGCTACCAGCCAGCCAATCTGGCCTACAAACAGCCAACTTGGCTCCCAGACAGCCACCCATGTCGCCAGCCAGCCAACCTGACCCCTGCCAGCCAGCCAGGTAGCCAGACGACCTGGCCACCTAGCTATCTTGCCACCAGCCACCCACCTTGCCTCCGGCAAGCCTACCTTGCCACCAGCCAGCCAATCTGGCCAACAACCAGCCGATTTGGCCCCCAGACAGCTACCCATGTGGCCAGCCTGATAACCTGACCCCTGCCAGCCAATTTTGCCACCAGTCAGCCACCCTTGTCGCCAGGTAGCCAGACGACCTGGCCACCTGGCTATCTTTCTACCAGCCACCCACATTTCCTCCGCCCAGCCAACCTTGTCACCAGCCAGCCGATCTGGCCAACAAATAGCCAACTTGGCCCCCAGACCGCCACCCATGTCGCTAGCCAGCCAACCTGACCCCTGCCAGCCAGCTTTGCCACCAGTCAGCCACGCTTGTCGCCAGGTAGCCAGACGACCTGGCCACCTGGCTATCTTGCCATCAGCCACCCACCTTGCCACCCACCAGCCAGCCAACCTTGCCACCAGCCACCCACCTTGCCACTAGCCAGCCAACCTGGCCACCAGCGAGCTAACCTTGCCACAAGCCCACAAATCTGGTCCAAGCAGCCAACCTTGCCACCAGCCAGCCAATCTGGCCTAAAACCAGCCAACTTGGCCAATAATCTGCCAGCTTTGCCACCAGTCAGCTAACCTTGCCGCCAATCAGCCGAGCTGGCCACCTCCTAGCCAACCTTTCCACCTCCTAGCCAAGCTTGCCACCAGCCAGCAAACCTGGCCCTTGCCAGCCAGCTTTGCCACCAGTCAGCCAATGTTACCGCCAACTAGCCGACCTACCACCTGCTAGCCAACCTTGCCACCAGCCAGCCAATCTGACCAACAACCAGCCGACCTGGCCACCAGCCAACCAACCTGACCACCAGCCAGCCAACCTTGCCACTAGCCACCCACCTTGCCACCAGCCAGCCAACCTGGCCACCAGAGAGCTAACCTTGCCACAAGCCCGCAAATCTGGTCCAGCCAGCCAACCTTGCCACCAGCCAACCAATCTGGCCTAAAACTAGCCAACTTGGCCAATAGCCTGCCAGCTTTGCCACCAGTCAGCTAACCTTGCCGCCAATCAGCCCAGCTGGCCACCTCCTAGAAAACCTTGCCACCTACAAGCCAACCTTACAACCAGCCAGCCAATCTGGCCTAAAACTAGCTAACTTGGCCAATAGCCTGCCAGCTTTGCCACCAGTCAGCTAACCTGGCCGCCAATCAGCCGAGCTGGCCACCTCCTAGCCAACCTTGCCACCAGCCAGCCAACCTGGCCCTCGCCAGCCAGCTTTGCCACCAGTCAGCCAATGTTACCGCCAACCAGCCGACCTACCACCTGCTAGCCAACCTTGCCACCAGCCAGCCAATCTGGCCAACAACCAGCAAACTTGGCCCCCAGACAGCCACCCTTGTCGCCAGCCAGCCAACCTGGCCCCTGCCAGCCAGCTTTGCCACCAGTTTGCTAACGTTACCGCCAGCCAACCAACCTGGCCACCTGCCAGCCAACCTTGCCACCAGCCACCCACCTTGCCTCCGGCCAGCCAACCTTGCTACCAGCCAGCCACTCTGGCCAACAACCAGCCAACTTAGCCTCCAGACAGCCACCCATGTCGCCAGCCAGCCAAAATGACCCATGCCAGCCAGCCAGGTAGCCAGACGACCTGGCCATCTGGCTATCTTGCCACCAGCCACCTACCTTGCCTCCGCCCAGCCAACCTTGCTACCAGCCAGCCAATCTGGCAAACAACCAGCCATCTTGGCCCCCAGACAGCCACCCATGTCGCCAGCCAGCCAACCTGACCCCTGCCAGCCAGCTTTGATACCAGTCAGCCACCCTTGTCGCCAGGTAGCCAGACGACCTGGCCACCTGGCTATCTTGCCAACAGCCAGCTAACCTGGCCACCTGCCATCCAACTTAGCCCGCAGCCAGCCAACTTGGCCAATAGCCTGCCAGTTTTGCCACCAGTCAGCCACCCTTGTCGCCAGGTAGCCAGACGACCTGGCCACCTGGCTATCTTTCTACCAGCCACCCACATTTCCTCCGCCCAGCCAACCTTGTCACCAGCCAGCCAATCTGGCCAACAACCAGCAAACTTGGCCCCCAGACAGCCACCCTTGTCGCCAGCCAGCCAACCTGGCCCCTGCCAGCCAGCTTTGCCACCAGTTTGCTAACGTTACCGCCAGCCAACCAACCTGGCCACCTGCTAGCCAACCTTGCCACAAGCCCGCAAATCTGGTCCAGCCAGCCAACCTTGCCACCAGCCAGCCAACCTTGCCACCAGCCAGCCAATCTGGCCTAAAACCAGCCAACTTGGCCAATAGCCTGCCAGCTTTGCCACCACTCAGCTAACCTTGCCGCCAATCAGCCGAGCTGGCCACCTCCTAGCCAACCTTGCCACCTCCTAGCCAACCTTACCACCAGCCAGCCAATCTGGCCTACAACCAGCCAACTTGGCCAATAGCCTGCCGGCTTTGCCACCAGTCAGCTAACCTTGCCGCCAATCAGCCGAGCTGGCCACCTCCTAGCCAACCTTTCCACCAGCCAGCCAACCTGGCCCTTGCCAGCCAGCTTTCCACCAGTCAGCCAATGTTACCGCCAACCAGCCGACCTACCACCTGCTAGCCAACCTTGCCACCAGCCAGTCAATCTGGCCTACAACCAGCCATCCTTGCCACCAGCCAGCCAATCTGGCCCACAACCAGCCAAATTGGCCCCCAGACAGCCACCCATGTCACCAGCCAACCAACCTGACCCCTGCCAGCCAGCTTTGCCACCAGTCAGTCACTCTTGTCGCCAGGTAGCCAGACGACCTGGCCACCTGGCTATCTTGCCACCATCCAGCTAACCTGGCCATCTGCCATTCAACTTAGCCAGCAGCCAGCCAACTTGGCCAATAGCCTGCCAGCTTTGCCCCCAGTTAGCCAACCTTGCGGCCAATCACCCGACCTGGCCACCTGCTAGCCAAGCTTGCCCCAAACCCGCAAATCTGGTCCAGCCAGCCAACCTTGCCACCAGCCAGCCAACCTTGCCACCAGCCACCCACCTTGCCACCAGCCAGCCAATCTGCCCACCAGCCAGCCAGCTTTGATACCAGTCAGCCACCCTTGTCGCCAGGTAGCCAGACGACCTGGCCACCTGGCTATCTTGCCACCAGCCAGCTAACCTGGCCATCTGCCATTCAACTTAGCCAGCAGCCAGCCAACTTGGCCAATAGCCTGCCAGCTTTGCCACCAGTTAGCCAACCTTGCGGCCAATCACCCGACCTGGCCACCTGCTAGCCAACCTTGCCCCAAGCCCGCAAATCTGGTCCAGCCAGCCAACCTTGCCTGGTCAGTGACCTTGTCGAAAAGTCAGTGACCTTGTGGAAAAGTTCAGTGAACCTGGTCAAAAGTTCAGTGACCCAATTGAAAAGGTCATTGACCTTGCTGAAAAGTTCAGTGACCTTGTCGAAAAGGTCAGTGACCATGTTGAAAAGTTCAGTGACCCCGTTGAAAAGTTCAGTGACCTTGTCGAAAAGGTCAGTGACCTTGTTGAAAGGGTCAGTGACCTTGTCGAAAAGGTCAGTGACCTTGTTGAAAAGTTCAGTGACCCCGTTGAAAAGTTCAGTCACCTTGTCGAAAAGGTCAGTGACCTTGTTGAAAGGGTCAGTGACCTTGCTGAAAAGTTCAGTGACCTTGTGGAAAAGGTCAGTGACCTTGTTGAAAAGTTCAGTGACCTCGTTGAAAAGTTCAGTGACCCTGTCGAAAAGGTCAGTGACCTTGTTGAAAAGGTCAGTGACCTTGCTGAATAGTTCAGTGACCTTGTCGGAAAGGTCAGTGACCTTGTTGAAAAGGTCATTGACCTTGCTGAAAAGTTCGTGACCTTGGCCAGGTTGGCTGGCTGGTGGCCAGGGTAGTTGGCCGGTGGCCAGGTTGGCTTTCTGTTGGCCAGGTTGTCTGGTTGTTGGCCAGGTAGGCTGGCTGGTGGCCAGGTTGGCTTGCTGGTGGCCCGGATGGTTGGCTCTTGGCCAGGCTAGCTGGCTGGGTGCCAGGTTAGCTGGCTGGTGGACAAGTTGCCTGGCGGGTTGTCAGGGAAGCTGGTAGGTGGCCCGGTTGACTGGCTGGTTTTTGGTAGGGCTGCCTGGTTGCTGATCAGGTGCGTTGGCTGGCGGCAAAGTTGTCTGGCCGTGGTAAAGACGGCTGGCACGTGACCGGGTTGGTTGGCTAGTGGCCAGGTGGGGAGGCTGGGTGTCAAGTTGGCTGGCTGATGGTGGCCAGATTGGCTGACTGTAGGTCAGGTGTATTGGATAGCGGCAAAGTTCGCTGGCTGGTGGCAAATGTGGCTGGCAGGTGACCGGGTTGGCTGGTGACCAAGTTGGCTGGTGGCCTTGTTGGCTGGCTAGTGATCAGGTTCTCTGCGTGCTGGTTGGGTTGGCCTCCTCCTAGTGGGCTGGTTAGCTGGCTGGTTTTTGGCAGGGCTGGCTGGTTGCTGGTCAGGTGCGTTGGCTGGCGGCAAAGTTAACTGGCTGGTAGCAAAGATGGCTGGCAGGTGACCGGGTTGGCTGGCTAGTGGCCAGGTTGGGAGGCTGGGAGTCAAGTTGACTGGCTGGCCGGTGGCAAGGTTGACCAACTTATGGCAAGAGTGGCTGGCTGGTGGCAAGGATGGCTCGCTGCTTGCAAGGTTGGTTGGCTGGCTGGTCCAGTTTGGGGGACTGGTGGCCAAGCTGGCTGGCAGGTGATCGGGTTGGGTGGCTAGCGGCCTAGCTGGCAGGCTGGTCGCCAGGTTTTACGGCCGGTGGAGAGGTTGGCTGGGCGGTGGCCAGTTTGGCAGGCTGAAGGCCAGGTTCGCTGTCTGCTTGGCTAGGGGTTTTGGCTGGTGGCATGGTTAACTAACTGGAGGCCAGGTAGGCTGGCTGTTGGCAGGGTTGCCTGGCGGCAAGTTAGGCTGGCAGGTGGCCGGCTTAGCTGGTTTGCAGGTGGCCGGGTTGGTAGGCTGGTAACCAAGTTGGTTGGCCGTCTAGTTGCCAGATCGTTGCACGTTGCAGCTGGAATGTTGCAGGATGCAGCGTGCGTCGCATTCACACGTTGCATGTTTTACTTGGCACGCTGTATGTTGGGCTTTGCATGTTGTACGTTGCACATTGCACGTTGCACTTTGAACGTCGCACTTTGCGCGTTACACGGTAACCGTCGCACGTTGCACGTCGAACGTTGCACGTCGCACGTTGCACGTTGCATGTTGTAGGTTTCTACGTTGCACGTTGCACGGTTCACTTTGCACGCTCCACGTTGGTCGGCGCATGTTTCACGTTGCACGTTGCACGTTGTACGTTGCACGTTGTGCGTTGCATGTTGCACGTTGCACGTTGCATGTTCCACGTTGCAGGTTGCATGTTGTACGTTGCACGTTGCACGTTTCACTTGGCATGTTGTATGTTGCACGTCGCACGTTGCATTTTGCACGTTGCATGTTGTGCGTTGCACCTTGCATGTTGCGCGTTGCAACTTGCATGTTTCACGTTGCAACTTGCATGTTTCACGTTGCATGTCGCACGTTGCATGTTGCACGTTGCATGTTGCACGTTGCATGTTGGACGTTGCATGTTGTACGTGGCATGTTGCACGTTGTAGATATGTTGCACGTTGCATGTTGCATGTTGCACGTTGCACGTCACACGTTGCAGGTTCCGGTTTGCAAGTTTCATGTTGCACGTTGCATGTTGCGCTTTGCACGTTTCATGTTGCACGTTGCATGTTGAAATTTGCACGTTGCACATTGCACGTTGCACATTGCACGTTGCACATTGCACGTTGCACATTGCACGTTGCGCATTGCACGTTGCACGCTACATGTTGTACGCTGCAATCTAACATGGCCACCAGCCGAACAACCTGGCCACCAATCAGCCGACTTACAAATCAGAGAGCCCATCCGGCCACCAGCCAGCTAACCTGGCAACGAGCGAGCTAATCTGGCAACCAGCCAGCAAACCAGGCCACCATGAGGAGGCCAACCAAACCACCACGCAGCCAACCTTGCCACCAGCGAGCTAACCTGACAACCAGCCAGATTTTGCAAATCCGGCGATAGAGCTTCACATACGCGTCTCTCCTTTAACGGTTTTGTATCTATACATGTTTTGTAGTTTGCATTAATGAGGGATTTCTGTGTGCAGTTCTGCAATATTCGTGGGTTACGGAGGAATTTCTTGGCCACGTATATCCATCTCTCTCGCCGCAAACCGGCTGTTTTGGCACTTTGTGAAACACAGGTCGATGAAAAGTCTGATCCTTCGGATTTCAGCCTTTCTGGGTATATGTAGCTTAGTGCCATTATTTGTTTCTCACCGCGGTCTCGCCATCTATGTCCGTAGTGACATTGCTTACCAGTTTCAGTTACCAGCTACCACAGTATAGCCAAACATCCACCCCGGAATTTAATTTCATATGGCTTAAATGCATATTCCGTAAGCACTCCATTCACTACTGTTTTCTTTGTAGAAGCCCCAATCTAGACAGGAATGCAACATTTGATGCATTCGACGCTCTGTCTGATTCCATCCAAAGAATTGTTTCCCTATTCCCTCGCACTGAAATCGTTTTAGCGGGCGATTTCAATGTACACAATTCTCAGTGGCTTCAACATTCTGTACGTGTCCCCGATGTTGCTGGTCATACCGCCAGCACACTGGACTTGTTTCTTACCTCTCAGCCTGACAAATACACGATCGATGTATTGGCTCGTCTGACCACTGCATGATATCAGCAAAATTCTCGAACTCCCACAATCCAGTTAAAGAAAAACTCCTAAGAAAACACTATGGCTGTACGAGTTAGCCAACTGGTGCGGCCTTAACAAATTCTTTCGGATCTTTAACTGGTCGTTGTGCTTCCCCGACAACGACGTGGACGCCGCAACTGATACTATCGCAAACATTATCCGAATCGGCATGGCAAATTTTATTCCCAGTAAAATTAAAAGCACCAGGCCTAAGGATAATTCGTGGTTTGACTTGAGCTGCAAAGAGGCTATTAGGCTCAGGGAGCTAAGTTTTCGGGCCTACAAGGCAAACAGTTCTGAGGAAAACCGAAAAAAGTACATACGAGCCAGAAATGACTGCAACACCCACATTCGACGGGTTAAATTCCAATCCGACCAAAAATTAAGGCGTAAAATCCTTCAATGTCCCAAAGGTAGCAAAAGTTTCTGGTCGTTTGTAAAAAACGTAAAAAACTCAACTAAGTCGTCTATACCGACGCTCATCCACAATGACATTCCAGCTGTCACCCCCTTAGACAGACAAAGCTAACCTACTTGCTGCCCATTTCGCAACCAGTTCTCAGCTGCCAGCTTGTACTTTGTCTCCGCCTGTACTAGAGTGCGTCAATTCCAGGATGGGACTAATCCACTTCCGCGCTCGTACAGTCGCAAGGGTTCTTAAAGACCTCGGCATACACAAATCCGCTGGTCCAGATGGTATTGCCCCAATAGTTCTGAAGAGGTATTCTTCTACGCTGGCAAAACCACTGCGTAAGCTTTTTCACCTTTTCTACACCTCTGAGCTCTTTCCGAGTAGGTGGAAATATCTTATGAAATATCTTGAATCACGGAAACTCCTCAATGACCGCCAATACGGTTTCCGCAGCAACAGATCCACTGGTGATTTGATGGCATATCTCGCTGAAAAGTGGAATCACTCGCTTCACCAAGCAGGTGAAAGCAAAATTGTTGCACTGGATATTTCGAAAGCATTTGACAGGGTTTGGCACGAAGCCCTTTTGTCGAAAATGCGTGCTTTTGGGATCGATGAGGCTCTTTTTCAATGGATTAGAAGCTACCTTTCGAATCGTTCAATTCAAGTTGTTTTGGACGGATTCAAGTCTGATACTCACTTTGTAAATGCCGGTGTTCCCCAGGGCTCCGTTTTGTCTCCGACACTCTTTCCTATTTTTATAAATTATCTCTTGTCTGTTACTTCTAATCCAATTCACTCCTTCGCTGACGACAGTACCCTCAGCTTCTCATATTCGTTCACCAGTTTACGACCCTGCACTTCGGTTGTAGATAATGAGCGGCAGCGTATGTTAAGCTCATTAAATTGCAATATCGACAGCATTATCCAATGGGGTAAAAACAATAGAGTGGAATTTAATGCATCCAAAACACAATGCTGTCTTTTGTCGTTAAAGCGTATAACTAACGCGCAGCCATTATCCATGAATGGCACTTGCATCTCAGAAACTGAAAAGCTTTCCATCCTGGGTATGAGTATTGCTCACAATCTTAATTGGAGCGACCATATATTCAGTGTCGCCAAGAATGCTCCGAAATGCCTAGGCTTCTTATACAGATGCAAGAAATATTTCTCACTCACGCTCCTCTCACTCTCCTCTGAACCCATTCTAGCGAGCTCATCAGAGATCTCATTTCCTGGGATCCCAGAGTGGCCTGGAACCCATACAAGCCTTAATGAATTTAGTCTGCCGACTCTGTTCAAGAAGGATTGGAGTTCAAACACTAATTTGGAGCAAGTTAAGGGGTTACACACAGCATTTAATGCAGCTTGGCTGTCACTACAGATTCATATGCGTTCCCCCTTCCACCTGTGCTTCACAACATAGTGCATGCGTACATATATCTCTGATTGGAAGACAAACGCATACTTTCTTAACGAAAAGTGCAGTCGGATGTTTTCGCGTTTAAAGAAGACTCCAGCACCGGACCCCCGCCCAGACCTGGAGCCATCCGTGAAAATGCGAAGACTATCCTTTCCAGGTTCAGTATCCAGCCATAGCCAATCCTGACGCCATGGAAACTCGACTGTAAAATTACGACGCAATAGGATAACGGGCGTCAGTGCGTCAGAAGGCATGTCCATGGGACAGGGGTCGCAGGACAATTCTTGCGCAAGCATACCGTTATTCCTTTAAAAGGAAATGAGTTGCTGTTGGAAATTCGCAATTCGAATAGAGCCCAACATGATTGCTATTGGTTTTCTTCCCACGACATCTAGATCTCATTATTTAAATCAACATCCTCCCCCGGCGAAGATTGTAATTCCAAAGGGTATAGAAGCTGAATTGGGCGCTTCAACCTGGTTCCGTTGGCTAGTCTTAGTAAGTACGATCGTACACGTTGATCTCGCCCGGTGAATGTTTCTTCTATGACAGCCATCTTCCAGCCAATTCTTGTTCGCCCCGGATCAGACAGTAAGACCACATCACCATTAGACAACTGCCGAGTGGATCGAAGAACGTTGTAATGAAAGTAGCGCAGCAGATGCAAGTATTCGTTTTGCCATCTTCTTCTCAATTGGGTCGAATACTTGAAACGTTGTTTTCATCCTTCTCGTATTGAATTGGCGCCAATTTTAACTGGTAATGAAGGAGATGAAGATCCAGCGCCAGTTGATGCAATAAGGAAATCTGCAGGCGTTAACGGCGTCAAATGTAGGGGATCAGCACTTACATAAGTCAATGGGCGATTGTTGACTACGAATTCCGCTTCGTTCACGATGGTCCTTAGCTCCTCAAAGTTCAGCTTGGCCTTTCCTATTGTGACCTTTAGGACATTCTTCATTGTACGGACCATTCGCTCCCAAAAACCACCCCACCAGGGTGCACGCTCAACGATGAATCGCCATTTAATTTTGCGCCGCGAGAGGAAGCCCTGAATGGCCTCTTGGTCGAAAGGAAACGATTGTAACTCCAACGCGGCCCTTCGAAACTTCTGTGCATTATCGGATAGTATCCTTGCTGGGATACCACGACGAATGATGAAACGTCTGAGTGCTTGGAGGAAATCTTCAGTTGTCATGCTCCTCACTAATTCCAAATGTACGGCACGTACTGCAGCACAGGTGACATAAACCTTTCTCGCTTCATCTCTAGAATCATAGCAGTAGAGTGGACCCGCAAAATCTACCCCTATGTTCTCAAATGGACGTAGCAAAGTTATCCGTTCAGGAGGAAGGGGGGCAAATGGTTCCGTTGCATGAGGACCCCAAAGCTTCCTGCATACGATGCACAATTTGATTCGATGCTATCCAGAAGCGCTTACGGATTTGTGTCAGCACAGTTCTAACTCCAGCATGATTAGCATAATTAGGTTGACGATGTGGGATTTCGACGGCAGTAGTATCGGATGCTTGACATTTAGCGGGGCATCTAAATTTTGGAAACGTCCCCCAAGCCGGAGAAATCCATCGCTGTCCAAGAACGGGGACAGCTTAGCTGTGCCTGACTTTGCAAGAGTTCGTCCGCTCTGTAAGATAGTTATCTCTTGAGTAAAATTAAGCTTTTGAACGTATCTGATCCAATAATTTTCGGCGGCTTGGATCTTCTCGGCCGCTAAACTCGATGTCATTCCATACTTAGGGACAGTCTTCTTACGCAGGCGAAATGTGAACCGAAGAACCAGACCAGTTACCCTCATTAAGCGATGCCAAGAACTGAAGTCGTTGTAGCACACCAATGGGTTTTCTACTTCCGGATTTGTCCGTTGATCCTCTACTAACAGAAGCGTGATCGTGGAACCCCTTTCTTCACTCTTGTTCTTCCAATCGCACTTCTTATCTTGTAGCCAGTGAGGACCGTGGGCCCAGAGCGAGCTTTTTTTCAAGAACTCTCCGCTGACACCACGAGTGAGTAAATCTGCCTGATTGTCTTCGCTACGACAGTGGGACCACTGGGAGATATCAGTCAACCTCCGCATTTCGTCCACCCTGTTCTGGACATACGGTTGTCAACGCTGCTTTTTGCCATTTAACCAATTCAATGTTATTTGAGAGTCTGTCCAAAAGTAGTACCTCGCAGAAGACACCTTCAATCTCCTGTTTAGATACGCGCCGAGTCGAGCTGCTATTAGTGCGGCTGTCAATTCCAACTTGGGAAGCGTTAATTCGTTAGAGCCATCAATTTAAAGTGGAGCTATCCGATTTTTTGCACATAGAAATTAAGTGTTGACGTCTCCAGTAGGTAGAACATATCTTGCGAATGCCTGTGTTCCAAAGGCCTTCGTGCTAGCATCGGCAAAAAGGTGAAATTCGATGTTCCCTTCATTCCTTGGATATGGCAAAACAGATCTGGACAACGTGACATCTTTGAGTTGCAAAACTGCCATTAGGCATTCATTCCATTGAGTCTGTAAGTCGTTTGTGAAGACTTCATCCCAATTCAGTTTCTGCCTCCATAAATTCTGAAAGAAGATCTTTAATTTGCCAGTGGTTGGTGCTAACATACCTAACGGGTCGAAGATACGAGCGATTGCTTGCAATACGTTTCGCTTAGTCCCCTTGACTCCTGATGATGATAATAAGCTCTCCAATGAGTTTAGAGGCACACCTAACTCGTCGCTGTGAACAAACCAGGAGAGTTCTAGCACGCTTTGGACAAGGGGAGCGTCATCGCAGTTGACCATCTCTCGTACACGCAAGTTAATATCATAAAGCATTGGTTTGATTCGTAAGCAACATATATAATTGTGGGGAAACCAATCGACGCGAACGATCATTGTTGACACAGCTGCGACTTAATGGCAAAATGCTTTTAGTCGAAGTCAAGTGGTTGCAGCTGCGTCGGCATATTCTTCGTGATCTGTATAAGAAGTTCAAGGTCCAGCAAAAGTAATTTATGTGATAAGTTCAAAGTTCCATCAAAGGGACGCTGTCAAAGAACAGCACGTACTATATAAGGCACATAATGTTAATCTGTAGATCAGTTTCTTTCCATCAGTCATCAGAGTGCAGTTTCTTTCCATCAGTCGTTAGAGTGCAGTTTCTTTCCATCAGTCGTCAGAGTGCTCACGACGGAGTTCATCATCAGCTTCAGGCGATCAACATCCGGTCCTTCATCAGAACCAGCAGACTGAGGTCAAGTCATCGTCAGTACCAGACACCACCCATCTGACACCAGGAACTCCGCAACATCGACAATTAATTAAGCTAGGCTAATTAATAAGGTTTAGTTTTTTTTAAAAATCAAAAAGTTGCGTAAGAAAATTAATTGGCGACGGTGACAGGACACTTCCATATTTCTCGACCAGAAAGGCAAGTATGGTGAAATTTGGAAGTCGGTGGGAGTGAAGTGACATTAAACTTCAGTGCAAAAAATCATAAAAGTGTCCTAAAAAAAGGAGAAAAATGAACCACCAATAACACACAAAAATCTGAAGTGAGCGCGATTTAAATAACACTTAACTTCAGTGAAAAAAAAAAAAAAAAAAAAAAAAACAAAAGCATTTAAGTATCAAAAAAAAAAAAAAAAAAGAGAAAAAACTAACCCCAAGCAAAAATTAATTCAGTGAAAAAAAAAGGAAAAGAACCCAAAAAAAAACTGTTATTAGATTGGCTGTTACTAGCCAAATCCATTATTTCGTGACAACGTCTATTATACGATTTTATGAATGAGGTATAAATATTATATATTCAACAATTACATATAATTTTTTTATTGATGTCAATGTTTTATTTTCATATTACAGTATTATACATGTATTTAATTGAATAAGACAATTTTATACTCAAACGTTTAAGTGTTCTTTATTTCTAATATTCTATCAACAATAGGTCTATGATATGATTTTATTTGATTTAATTCCACTAAACGACGCCGAATTTTTTTTTATCTGATATGTTGATCATTTTCGCGCGAGCTCACTACTACACATTCGCTAGGCCACGCCTACTCACACGGTTAGTCTACTTTTTTCTGGGTTTTTTGCGTTTCGGCATCCCATATTTCAGCGCTAACCGACTTAATAGACGTTGTCACGTCAAAAAAAAATCAAGCATTAGTGAAAAAACAATCCTCGAAAAAATATATGTTCATATAAACTCCAAAACCTAATAACAGTGATAGAAAAAAGTGGGAAAAAAGAAGAGCAGAAGTGAGAAACAAAAAAGAGCTCCCGAACCAGTAAACCACTATAACCCCCCACCAGAGTGAGGAAAATCATCAGTGGCATCATCAAAACATCGAAAAAAAAAATCGTAAGTAAGGAAATTTATGTATCTTCTTAAATATTGTAAGTAGACAATAATTTTAAGTGAGAAAATGTATGTACCATACTTAAATAAAAAAATCGACAATACATTTTTACACTGAACTAATTACTCACTAAATTTAAAAAACTAAAATTAACAATGAATACCAATATTGAAGAAACGATGGCTAGACTCATCGCGGCTAACACAGCCTCATTGCAATCGGAAATAACCGCATTGAAGGCAACATTAGAAGCAGTTACTAACACCTCATTAGTCACCGAATATAAGACACAGAAAATAGACGAAAACATTAGTTGCAATGAATCGTTAGACGTTATAAAATCCTTACCAGAGTCTTCAGGGAATTCAGAAACATACGTTAGCTGGCGAGAAGCGGCTAACAATTCAATTAGTCTGTACAGTAGGGGTAGTAAGAGGTATTTACCAGAGGCCCTTACCATATTGAGAAACAAAATTACGCAAAACGCGAATGATAACCTATTAAAAGAGGCAGAAGTAAAAGTAGATTTCGAAAACAGATTTTTGATATATAGAGATAGGAAGGAAAGAATTTATATACCAGAAGACAAACACGATAAAATAAATCATATTCAAGGAAATACCTATGATAACTAAGGAAGTATTAACTGAGGAAATGAGAATGAATATTAGCGAAATGCACTTTAAAATAGATATGAGGATACCGATTCGAACAGATATCAGGGCAGAAATTCGTACAATTGCTGGAACTCCTTTATGGAGTAAACAATATCCATATCCCCTTTCTGCAAACGCCTTTATAAATAAAGAAGTCGAGAGAATGCTTGATGACGAAATCATAAGGCCATCGAAAAGTCCTTATAATTCCCCAGTTTGGGTGGTACCAAAAAAAGGTTCCAATGACGACGGATCACCAAGAATGAGAATGGTGATCGATTACAAAAAGTTAAACGAAAATGCTATCGCTGATAAATACCCAATACCCGATGCTAATGTAATTTTATCTAACTTAGGAAAAGCTAAATTCTTTTCCACGTTAGATCTTGAATCAGGATTTCATCAAATTAAAATGAGACCTGAAGATATAGAAAAAAACTTCGTTTTCTGTAAACAACGGAAAATATGAATTCTTAAGGATGCCATTCGGCTTAAAAAATGCCCCTAGCACTTTTCAAGGAGCTATGGACAACATCCTTAGAAATTTCGTTGGAAAAATTTGACATGTCTATATAGACGACATAACTGTCTATTCGGAAAATAATCACAAACACAAGGAAGATCTTGGATTGATTATGGAGACGCTCAGGAAAGCAAACATGAAAATCTCACTGGAAAATCAAAACTGTTCAGGACCACAGTAGGATTTTTAGGTTATGTAGTTGGACACAATGTCGCAAAAACAGATCCAAGTAAGATAGATTATATTAAAAACTTTCCTATCCCTAAGACACGGTGTTTCTCCTCAGCGGGGTTCTGACAAAACCCCCTGTAGTAAAATTGTAATGAAAAGCTTCTCGAAATTCGCCGTTCGGAACCGGCAATAAAACTGTAGGTCCCTTTCACCGATGGGAAAATTAAATCACACACAACATGGGTGATTGAGATTAATACAATTAAGAAGTTACTTAGACTTAATCGGTTACTATAGGAAATTTGAATATTAATTAAACAAGGGTTTTTGTTTTTTCCAATTTAATGTATATGTATGTACTTTATTCAACTTTAAGAAAATAACTCCATGAAAATGAGACGTGATCGTCAAATCAGAAAAGAGAAAATTCCAAAAAAGAAGGGCGCAACAAGATCAGGAGGCCCTATATATACAAAATGCGTGACAGCCAGACTTGTCACATGCCGCTATAGGAGCCACCTATCTCTCAGATCTGGCTTGTTAGCAGCATTCAGCTCTAAACTTAATTATTTATAAACATTTTCCCCGCCTTGAAGATTCCCCGGATCTTCAACCTTAGGTAAAAGGCAAATTTTAGTAACAGCCCTCGTAGTCAGTCCTTTCTCAGTTTGAAGCGTTACAACTCGAACGATACCATCAGCTGACTTATGATGCTCAATTATTCGACCAGGCTTCCACTTCAACGGGGGCAGGTTTTCGTCCTTCAACATCACAACATCATTAACTTTTGGACTGTCGCAATGCCTTCGCCACTTGTATCGAGCTTGAAGATTATGAAGATACTCCTTTTTCCATGTATGCCAAAATTGTTGAATCAGCCATTGAACTCTTTGCCAACGACTGAGATACGTCATATTTTTGTCGCTAATATCTGGATCAGGTATGCTCTGTAAATGACTACCTACTAAAAAATGCCCAGGTGTCAACGGTTGGAAATCGGAAGGATCATCGGAAAGAGGAGAAAGGGGACGGGAATTGAGAATTGCTTCGATTTGCACTATTAGTGTATTTAATTCTTCATATGTTAAATAAGCCAAATGCAGAACGTGCTTCACGTGATGCTTGGCAGACTTTACCGCGGCTTCCCAAATTCCGCCGAAGTGCGGAGACCTTGGAGGTATTGTATGCCATTCAACACCTTCTTGAGTCAAAGCATTCTTTATTGTTTTCTGGTGGTCTGGAGATCCTAGGTATGAGTAGAGTTCCTTTAATTCATTTCGTGCACCTATATAGTTAGTAGCATTGCCGCTAAAAATTATTTTGCTTAAGCCTCTTCTTCCAAAGAATCTCCTCAAAGCTCCAGGGAAACTGGCAGTGCTCAAATCACCAACTAGCTCTAAATGAACTGCATTCGTGCTAAAGCAGACAAAAATAGCTACGTAGGCCTTCACTGGACATGTTCCTCTTCGTTTGAAATGAATAGAAAAGGGTTCACAGAAGTCGGTTCCAACCACGGAGAAGGGTCGTGACGGATTTACACGATGTCGCGGCAAATCTGCCATAAGAGGATAGTTTGGCCTTGGACTGGGCTTAAAGCATCGTACACATCGCCGGATTGTTTTCTTTGCCAGAACCTTTCCCTGCACCGGCCAATAATTTTGTCTAACAGCAGCTAACAACCCTTGAGCTCCCAAATGATGATTATGTTCGTGAAAGTACCGCATCATAGCTTCCGTAAAGAAGTTTTTATCAGGTAATAGAATAGGATGTTTGTAATCGAACGCAATTTCCGCGTTCTTTAGACGTCCTCCAACTCGAATAAGATCTTCATCGTCTAGGAAGGGATTCAATGATGCTATGTGTGACGTTAGCCTCGCATGTTGTTTTTGCTGAAGATAGGATATTTCACGATGATAGTATTGTTGCTGCACCAGCTTAATGATCCTTTTGACGGCAAGTTTGTGTTCCCCGGTGGTGATTTCTCCTGATTGACGCTCGGCGCCTATTCTGTCTGCTAATGCATTTCTTTGGAATCGAATAATGTAAGCTATGGTATTGACCAATCGTATATAACTATTTTAAAATTTAATCCGTTCAAAAATATCTGTCATTCTTTCTATCAGCAACACATGTGTGTTCGTATGTTTTGGCATTTTCCGCTCCAGCTGCTCATTTGTAACACGGACAAATTCTTCACAGCGCGGCCATTTGCATTCTTCTTCAACCAAAAACTGTGGACCATAAAACCATTTATCGCAACTTATGAGCTCTAAAGGTGACGATCCCCTAGACAAGATATCAGCTGGGTTGTGATTGCTACGGACGTGATGCCACTGGTTGCGTTCAGTTAATCTTTGGATGACAGCAACACGATTAGCTATATATGTAAGACAACGCTAGAGTCAGTCCAATAATGATGATTGGCAAACCTTTCTGCACTAGAGGCGCACACCTTCTCAACAAGTTGCACCATCATTACAGCAGCGCACAATTCAAGCCTAGGCAAGGTTAAGCGATGTTTATTAATAGGAGCAACCTTTGATTTAGCGCAAAGTAGTCTAATCGATATGCCACCATCATCGTTCATTGATCGCACGTACAAACAAGCACCTAAGCCTTTTCCGAGCTGTCTGAGAAAGCATGCAATTCTGCTTGATCAAGTGGATTTTCTAATACATGTCGCTTGATTGATATTTGGGTCAAGCTTTCAAGCTCTCCCCTGAAAGACATCCAGGCATGATAAAGGTCTTGAGGTCTTCATCCCAATGCAAATTACTTTGCCAGAGCAGTTGCATGAAAAGTTTAGCCCTCACTGTAACTAGATTGATGAACCCTAAAGGGTCATATAGTCTAGCAATATCGGAAAGAATAGTTCTTTTAGTGACCTTGCTTAACCTTGGTAAGTTTACCCTTATTTGAATTGTATCCTTAACTGGTTCCCAAATCAATCCAAGTGTTTCAATAACATTATCCTGTTTCAATTGGAAAAGTTCTTCCCGATCCTCTGCTGATATGTCTTTAATGATATCTTCCAAGTTGGCACACCATTTACGTAAGTAAAAACCTCCTCGTTCTAATATCAGCCGAAGTTCGCGTTTCATTCTTATAGTCTCCTCAAGTGTGTTAGCTCCTGCGAGTACATCATCCACATAAAAATTATTTATAAGGACATACGAACCGAGGGGAAATAAGTCACGCTCATCATCCGCAAGCAAGTGTAACACTCTAGTCGCAAGATAAGAAGCCGGGCTAGTTCCATATGTCACAGAGCATGGCCTATAGATCTTAAGCTCCTCTGTAGGCGATTCTCTCCACAATATGTAATGAAATCTACGACCGTCCTCGTGCATGATAACTTGGCGATACATTTTAGTGATGTCAGCTGTAAATGCATATTTGTAATAGCGAAAGTTAATTACAATAGTGAATAGATCCTTCTGCAAAACAAGCCCGGTATGCATGACGTCATTCAATGAAAGACCACTATCCGTTTTACATGACGCATCAAATACGACACGTAATCTCGTGGTGCTAGAGTCAGGCTTGACGACGCAATGATGAGGCATGAAGTAATGCGGCTTATTACAGTCGACGCCTTCAACCAATTCCATGTGAGAAAGAGCTTGATACTCCTTCATAAAATTGACATATTCTCGTGAGACATTTTTATCCTTGTGAATCTTTCTCTCAAGGCTGTCAAACCGACGCAAGGCTATGCTGTGTGATCTTCCTAGCTCATGCGCTTCAATCTTAAATGGTAAGCGAATCTTATAGCGTCCACCTTGCATACGTTGATAGCTATTGATAAATAATTGTTCACATATTTGTTCACTTTTAGCGGTCGGCCCAGATTCGAATATGTTCTCAGTCTTCGAGAATGAGCTCATAATAGACTCAATGCTTTCATTTTCATACATGCCAAAGTGAGTCATACCAATGGCATCTTGTGCCTTCAGCCCCTTATTCATGCCATAAACCATGCCATGATCTCGGTGCACTTGCGTCAATGTATTTCGTGTGGGAACAGGCGGGATGATGGGAACCGCGCAAAATGATAACACAGCGAATCCCATTCGCTATGCAGTTTCAACCTTGCCTTTGGCCTCGGCCGATGGTGTTAACTCACATGTTTACAATGTTGACTCAGTTAATTTTGAATTATTATCCAAAGTGAACGAATAGACTGTCTATTCGCGAATAGAGAGCTCTCAAAAAGTAGTAAGAGAATTAAAGACACCTAATAGTGACTAAAGCGTTTCCATTATAGCTCTCTATTCGAATAGTGAGCGAATGGACTCTAGTGGGGACATGGCATTACAGTCGTTTTCCGCTGTCCAATGCCAAGGTGTATAGTTTCCACTGTCCCATTCGGTCGATGCCGTTTAATTAGGGGTGGCCGTGGTGCAGTGGTTAACATCATCGACCGCCGAGCGGTAGGTCTATAGTTCAAATTCGCTTCGTAGCCAAGAAAAAGTAATTCCTATACGAACAAAAATTATGCAACGCAGTTGTGAATGGAAAGTGACCAGATGTACTGCTGCAGGCATAACACTCACAGTATATGGTCAACCGAAATTCATCCTCTGCATATGCAATACTAAAAAGTGCTTGAACGAATTACTACGGACTATAACCAACGCGGAATTTGGTCGGCTCTCGTCCTATCTAGGACAACCACCCCTGAGAGTAGTGAACGAACATCAACGACCCAAACCACTGCACTCCGTTCAGGTTTTGTGTGTAATAACACATCATAAGGGAATATAAAAAAAAACTTCTGAACATGCGCGAGTTTCTAAAAAAAAAAAAAAAAAACAACCCATCCGAGGGTGGAGTTTTGAAGGATTGGTAAATTTCTGTCGATAGAAATTTGTCCAATTGAAAGAAGCGATAGAAAGTGACTTGCACCTAGTAATATGTCCACCTGTTGTGGTTTGTTAAACTGAGGGTCAGCCAGTTTAATATTTGCGGGTATTCGCCACTCAGAAATGTCAAGGAATCTTTCAGGCAGTGCCTGTGTGATGCGTTTTACAATGACCGTTTCCACACTATGGTGTATGTCATCAAATCTGGATTTAATAATCACATTCCTTTTAAATTTGGATGAACAAAAGCTTGATCCTATTCCACAAATTGCCGTATTGAATCTTTTTCGTTTAATACCCAGGATTTGTACGAGGCGTTCCGTTGTAAGTTCAGCTGTGAACCGGAATCAGGAAGAAGTCGGCACGGAATTGGGGTATTGTGCTTATCAAAAATCAAAACAATGGCTGTGGCCAGTATGGTGGAGGTGTCTTCATTAACGACGTGGTGGACATTACTGTGGTGCGAAGTGTCAATAGCATATTCCCCAGCGTCTGCATTGAGTTGGGGCAGGTTATGACCATGAGGTGGCCTATCAGGTGAATGAAGAATCGTGTGATGTTTTCTGTTGCACTTACGACATGCAGAGGATCGACAAGTGCCGATATCATTATCATTGCGCAGGCAGTTGATACATAAGCGATGGTTACTTATAAAGCCTTCCCCTTCATTTAACGAGAGGTTAATAAACTTGTAACATCTTTGAATAAAATGACCTACACTATCGCAATATTGACATTTGGTTTTGATACGATCAGAATTTTTGGTTGTGGTTAAACTCTTGTTTGAAGAGACCCTAAGTTTTCTAGAAGGTGTACTAGTGTTGCAACCCTGTGTATTGCTGGTGGAAGGAGAACAATCCAAGACCTGACAACGTCGTTCTATAAATTGCACTAACCTTTTAAGTGTTGGCAGGGTACCAGTTGAACACTCTTCTTGCCATTTGTTTCGAGTCGCCGTATCGAATTCGGAGAAGACGATATAAACGGTGAGGTCATCCCATTTGTCCGCTGGACGTCCAAGTGACGCTAGAGCTCGGAGGTGACTATTGATTCCCTCGATGAGTTCGCGAAAGCTGGATGCTGATGGCCTTAGAAGAGTTGGAGCTTCAAATATCTGGCGGATGTGTTCTGAACATATGAGACGTTTGTTCCCATATCGGTCGATGAGTATCTTGATGGCGACGTCGTAATTTGCTTCGTTAACTTCTAGACTTTCGACTGCTCTAGACGCCTTCTCGTCAGTGACGCCTTTAAATCCTGGAATTTCGATAGTTTGTCGGGGGAAGGATGGGAATCAATTAGGGACTTAAAGGATTCATAAAAATCCAACCATTTTGTGATCTCACCTGTGATGAAAGGCAATTTAATTTTAGGTAGTTTATACTGTTCTGTTGACTTAACCTGACTGCTGCTGTCCATCACCTGGTTGATTGGGGTTGAACACTAAAATATTTTTGCTCATATGTCGCACGAACGTTGTCTGCATTTTCAACTTCCTGCAAGTCCAATTCCTCGATTTTATCTTGAAGCTCTTCGAAGGCTGTAAAGCTCGTATTTAACGCTGCTAAACGTAGTTCGAGTTGTTGAACTGATACACTCGTTGGCATCTCCTCCAGAAACTGCTGAGCACGATAATTTTGATTGCACACTACCGCCCTCCGACTTTTGAGAGATTCAATGCGTTTCCCCAATTTAGAATTTACTTTTTCTTCCGTAGGTGTCATAGTGAGGTTAGGTTCCGCACATGTGCACTTGAAATTATGTATTTTTATGTTATTTGACGATCACGTCGGGGTCACCATGAATAATAATTAAACAAGCGTTTTTGTTTTTTTCTAATTTAATGTATATGTATGTACCTTATTCAACTTTAAGAAAATGATACATAAAAATGAGACGTGATCGTCAAATCAGAAAAGAGAAAATTCCAAAAAAGAAGGGCGCAACAAGATCAATGTGTGACAGCCAGACTTGTCACATGCCGCTATAGGAGCCACCTATCTCTCAGATCTGGCTTGTTAGCAGCATTCAGCTCTAAACTTAATTATTTATAAACAAAATTCATACGAAATTATGCTGCAATAGCAAAACCTTTAACAAAACATTTAACGGGAGAAAATGGAAAAGTATCCCAATATATTTCAAAGAAAACAGATAATAGCTTAGATCAAGAGGGAATCAAGGCATTCCAAGAACTAAAAAATCATTTAGTTAATGAAGTAGAACTTTCCCAGCCAAATTTCGATAAGAAATTTGTACTTACTACAGATGCATCAAATGACGCTATTGGCGCAGTATTGTCCCAAGACAATAAACCGATTACTTTCATATCGAAAACTTTATATGAAACCGAAAGAAATTGATATGTCTTTGATGATATCTTCCAAGTTGGCACACCATTTACGTAAGTAAAAACCTCCTCGTTCTAATATCAGCCGAAGTTCGCGTTTCATTCTTATAGTCTCCTCAAGTGTGTTAGCTCCTGCGAGTACATCATCCACATAAAAATTATTTATAAGGACATGCGAACCGAGGGGAAATAAGTCATTTACGAAATTATGCTGCAATAGCAAAACCTTTAACAAAACATTTAACGGGAGAAAATGGAAAAGTATCCCAATATATTTCAAAGAAAACAGATAATAGCTTAGATCAAGAGGGAATCAAGGCATTCCAAGAACTAAAAAATCATTTAGTTAATGAAGTAGAACTTTCCCAGCCAAATTTCGATAAGAAATTTGTACTTACTACAGATGCATCAAATGACGCCATTGGCGCAGTATTGTCCCAAGACAATAAACCGATTACTTTCATATCGAAAACTTTAAATGAAACCGAAAGAAATGATGCCCCTAATGAGAACGAATTGTATGCAATCGTGTGGTCTTTAAAGAAATTAAGAAACTATCTATATGGCGTTACAAATATAGAAATACATACTAATCATCAACCATTGACATTTGCGGTTTCCACTAGAAATCCCAACGCCAAAATGAAAAGATGGCATGCCCTAATAGAGGAGTACGCTCCTAAAATCGTTTATAAGCCAGGCGCTACAAATGTTGTCACAGACGCACTTTCAAAACAAAACCTGAACAACATGACAGATAACGATTCGTCAACAGACGTAACACAACACTCCGCTGAGAGTAGTGATAACATCAGAATAGCAGAAACAAATAGGCTTCTTAACGATTTCAATCAACAATTCATGATTGCGAAAGCAAATGGAAAAGTAACAATACCTACATGAAAAAATCCAAAACTTTCCTAACAGACTGAGACATATTATCGAATATGATACGGTCGATAATTTAATGACTATATTGACAAAATTAATTTGTCCAGGAATGGTAGCACTTTTTATAACCCCAGAAGACTTATACGATATTAAGTCAAAATTGTTAGAAATTTTCAATAATAAATTCCTACACGCAAAAACATTTCCAAATGATGTACCTAATAAAGAGGACCAAGCTGCAATAATACAGCAAACGCATACAAGAGCACACAGAAATTACCGGTAAAATATAAAACAAATTCATGACATGTATTATTGGCCAAATATGCGGAAACAGTTTAAAGAGTTCGCTAGAAACTGCGACATTTGCAACAAGCACAAGTATGACAGGCACCCACAGTTGATACCAATTGGAGAGGCTCCAATTCCTAAGAAAGAGGGGGAGCATGTCCATATTGTTATATAAACTCATGCACACCCTATACATATTATCTACTAGGTTAGTAGTAATATTGATATTAGTACACATACTGTACACAGCCACGCTTGTGATTTGGAAAAAACCACGAGCGTAACTGTCTTTTCCAAATAGCACTCTCCTACTCTCGTCTTCTGAGAAGACGAAAGTGGAGAGCTAGATCTATTTAATAGAATAGGACGCCATGCACTCTTTGTTCGGCAGTGATAGCAAGCAGTTGACATTATTCAATAAAGCCACAAAGATTTTTCTCGTGTTTTTTTATTTTCCCGTTCAGATATAAAATTATATGCTCAATGTCCCAGCTATGAGACCAAAATCGTTCTAGGAGATTTCAAATCAAAATCTCGTGGTAGCAAGTACACGATTCCCACACCTCAACATCCATAAGGTCAAATTGATCACATTGCAATCGACGGTAGACACTCCCCCAGCATCCTAGAGGTCTGAACCATTCGAGGAGCCAACATCGTCTCGGATAATTACCTTGTTGCAGCCAAGGTACGGATGCGAATTTCCCGGAATCAATGGAGTCGAGTAAGAACACCAAAATTTAACGTCGGAAAGTTGCAAGCGCAGGAGACCGCCAGGACGTTCGCCGATCGAGTCTCCCTCAAGCTGTCTCAAGGTCCGATGCAATCTATAGAAACCATAGAACAGCAATGGAGTCGTTGTCAGAACGCCATCAGAGAGGTCGCCTCAGATGTACTCGGTCTCAGGCCACCACCTTCGAGAAACGCCTGGTTTGATGGCGATTGTCGACAGGCCCCTGTAGAGAAAAAGAACTCATACATGGCTTCACTGCATCGACAGACGAGAGCTGCCCGCGAGCTCTGTGAAGAAAAAGGAAGGAGCACGAGAAGCGCGAGATCGAGGAAATGGAGATACATATATTATTGCATGAACGACGTTCGAAAATTTTACCAAAAAGTAAAACGAACATGCCAAGGCTATAAAGCCAGAGCAGAAGCCTGCAGAGATGAGCACGGACAACTAGTAGTAGAACCACAGTCGATGCTGATATTGTGGAAGGACCACTTCTGCAGACTATATAATGGCGATGATAGTGAAAATGCCGCCGTCAGGCAAAACGAACCATTCACAATGGACGTAGACGAAAGAGAATCCCGTCCACCCGACATAGACGATGTAAAGATAGCGATATCGAAACTTAAGTATTATAAAGCTGCTGGAACAGACGGACTTTCCGCGGAACTGTTTAAAGCAGCTGGCGATGAGCTGGTTAAGAACATGCACCAACTCATCTACAAGATATGGTCGGAAGAATGCATGCCCGATGAATGGAATCTCAGCATCGTTTGCCCGGTCCATAAGAAAGGAGACCCCTATGACTGCGCCAATTACAGAGGGATAAGTTTCCTAAACACTGCGTACAAGATGCTCTCTGCCGTACTGTGTAAGCGCCTGAAACTGTTCGTGGACAATCTGGTAGGTTCCTACCAGTGTGGATTCAGGCCAGGAAAATCGACGATAGATCAAATATTTACACTACGGCAGATCTTGGAGAAGACCCATGAATTCCAGGTCGACACGCACCTTCTTTTTGTCGACTTTAAAGCCGCATATGACAGCGTTTGTGGAGACCAGCTATCCAGAGCCATGTCTTGTTTTCACATTCCTTCCAAGCTCCTCAGACTGTGTAGGATGACTAAGGAGAACTCTCGCTGGTCCATTAAGGTCGACGGTGAACTAACCGACCACTTCGATGTTAAAAAAGGTTTTGGACAGGGTGACGCACTGTCATGTGTCTTCTTTAACATCATTCTTGAAAAGATCGTGCATGACTCTGCGGCCAATACAAGAGGTACGATCTATTTCAAGTCTATACAATTACTTGCCTGCGCAGATGACATTGATGTTATTGGACCGACAAAGCGAGAAGTCAATGAGGCTTTCGCAAGCATGAAAGCAGAAGCGGCTAAAGTGCGTGTAAGGGTAAATGGGGACAAGACCAAATATATGCTGTCATAAAAAAAGACGCGCAACACCGACGTCTTGGTCAGAACGTCACCTTCGGCAGCTACGTCTACCTTGGCTCGATAGTGACAAGCAGCAATGACACCAGCGCTGAGATAAAACGCAGAATAACTTTTTCCAGCCGCTGCTACTTTGGGCTCAAGAGGCAACTGAATAGAAGAGCCCTCCCTCGAAAAACTAAGGTATCCCCCTACAAAACCTTAATCATCCGCTCCTGGGTGTTTCGAGAGGAAAATTCTGCATGTAATCTTTGGTCCCGTTTGTGTACATTTTAGTTAAGATGGATTGAGAAAGCTTTAGTGTGTTTTAAATTTTATAGAGAAAGGAAAATTGTATCGCACGCTCAGTTTTTTTCGAAAGACATAAGATAGTTACATACATATATGTATAGTTATTGTTTATCTTAGAGTGTCCGCATAGGGTCAGTAAGGTATCAAAGATGTAATTATATACGTAAGCTAGTTTAAGCCATTTTGTCTATAGTAGGACAGTAATAAGATTGATATTAATAAAAACACTTTTTAAAATTTAAAAAAAATGTATGCGCACACATTTTAGTTTTAAATTAATTTTTCTCTTAACTACACTTCCAATTAAGAAACTTTCAGACGTCATTACCTTCTTATCCTGCTAACCCCTCAGGGCGTAATGAGTGGTTTATAACTCGAATAATCTCATAAATTTTGTAAATTTAATTAGGGTTGTTTCACTAGCGTCGAATTGATATTCCACAAAACCCCCTTACTCAATTGACACCCAATATCTGCAACTGCAAAACGCTATCTTACACGCAATGCGTCACTCTGTAAGATGAAATGATACCTCAAATTCCCTATTATCCACATGTGATATGTACATATATATGTACATATGTATGTATCCTTTAGTCCTACTATATGACGCCATATAAAAGCAACACATGTATGTACATAGTAGTTTAACACAAAGAGTCGTCAAAGCCAACTTCGCTGGTGCCGTCTCAACCAGAATGGTCAGCAGAGGTACACCACAGGGTGGAGTACTCTCCCCTCTCCTCTGGAACGTGGTGGTCAACGAACAACTGCGGATGCTTGAACAGGAAGGGTACGCTGTGACCGCCTATGCAGATGACATTGCTATTGCCGTCACAGGTAAATTTCCCAACACTCTATGCGACCTTATGCAGAGTGCATTACATACAGTAGAAACCAGGACGCAGTACTGTGGACTTGGGGTGAACCCTAAGAAGACCGATCTAGTACTGTTTACTAACAAATACGAAATTCCGCCCCTCAACTCGCCGAAGATGGGTGGAACCCAACTAACAATCAAACGGCAGGCTAAACATCTATGCCTAGTCCTTGAAAGGAGGCTGAATTGGATACCCAATATTCTTGATCGCCACTACTGCCCTCTACAGCTGTAAGAAAGTGGTGGGCAGGAAGTGGGGTCTCCAACGAAGCATTATGCACTGGCTCTACACAGCAGTCATAAGGCCCATCCTCCTGTATGGCGTTGTAGTCTGGTGGACTGCTCTGGACAAGGCAGTCAATCGAAGCCTTCTGAGGAAGGTACGAAGATCGGCCAACTCATACATAAGCGGAGCAATCAGATCAACCCCCACGGAGGCGCTAAGCATTCTATTACATCTTCCTTTGAACCTTTTCAGCAAGCAAGTTGCTGCATGCGCGGCCCTGAGGATGAGGAGCTTAAGAAAATGGCCCACATCTCAAAAAGACCCACATCTCAAAAAAACCATTCTAATCAACTTCAAAGTATCCATGGACATTGACTACATCATCCCGCAGAATGTGTTCACTAAGAACTTCGAAGTTGTCTTTCCATCCAGGGTGGAATGGGCTGAAGGGAAAGTAATACCAAAGGAATCGATTCCCCTCTATAACGATGGCTCTAAGATGGAGTCAGGTGTAGGTAGTGGGGTTTTCTCCAAGAAACTTAACCTCAACCTACCATTCAGACTCCCAAACCACTGCAGTGTGTATCAGGTAGAAATAACAGCGATAACAGAGGCCCTTGCATGGCTCAGGATCAATGTAATATCCGCTAAGGATATTATCATTTGTACGGACAGCCAAGCTGCGATAAAGTCCCTGGCAGCGGTAACCCACAAATCGAAGACATCTCTTAACTGTCGCCTATCTCTAGATGAGATGGCTGAACAGTTCAATATTAAAATATTGTAGGTTCCCGGGCATAGGGATATTCCAGGAAACTGCGCGCCCGACGAACTCGCAAAGTTAGGGTCAAGCACACTCAGCCTACATACCTTCGGGCATATAGATACACCAATAAGTACGGTAA
This sequence comes from Eumerus sabulonum, assembly GCA_951905685.1. NCBI lineage: Eukaryota > Metazoa > Arthropoda > Insecta > Diptera > Syrphidae > Eumerus > Eumerus sabulonum. The sequence goes on along the minus strand of OX645060.1, from coordinate 158,784,466 downwards.
AGCATATGATAAAACTTCAAACCATAGAGGAGACCAACCTCTAATGGAATGGATTTATCACCAACAATTGTGGCCTAAGTTAAGACTAGGACGAACCAGGGACCTAGTGGCAACCAAAAGGGCATCTTTAAGTACTCTAGTGGGTGTCATTACAGGTCACTGCATCATCGGAAAACACGCCGCCAGATTAGGGCTACCCTCTAATGACTTCTGTCGCGGCTGCATGGACGAGGAGAAGGAGAAATCAATACACCACCTCCTCTGCTCATGTCCCTCTTTTGCGAATCACAGGAAGATCTACCTCGGCGCGCCCTTCTTTGACAATCTAAGGGAGCTAGCAAACCAAAAGATAGCTCAACTCCATCGCTTCATTAGAAGCACCGGTTGGTTCTCAGGTAGCGGATCAGGGTAACTTGATCCCGGTGGTATCACAATGGGCCGACTTTGATCTATGTGTGGCTTATGTCTACCACATTAACCTAACCTACATAGTAGTATATCCCAAATGACAATTACGTATCTACATACATACATACATGCATACATACTGTAAGCAATAAAGCTACATACGACCACCATTCTTGCTACCTGTCAATTTTAAAAGCATTATGAAAAAATCGAATGATGCAGTTTCGTTTCAAACCTCTTTTTAGGGTTCCATACCCAATGGTGAAACGGAACCATATTACTAAGACTTCGCTGTCCGTCCGGCCGTCCGTCTGTCACCAGGCTGTATCTCATAAGCCGTGATAGTTATAAAGTTGAAATTTTAACAGATGATGTATTTCTGTTGCCGCTATAACAACAAATACTAAAAACTGATTAAAATAATATTTAAGGGGGCTTCCATACAACAGACATGATTTTCATCCAAAAAATCCCCTCGGTCACATACTGAACTAAGGTTAGTCGACAATATCCCACAACCAGTAGCGAACTTCCCAGTTTTTATCTCTTTTGTGTCTTTGATGAATTAATCCTAGCTGCAAACCTTTTTCCGATACTTCCCATTATTGTTATTCATCTTTTCACATCGCTGCTGTCAAGTAAGATAATTGATTTTATTTCAATGGACTCTTTGATGATCAACTATATCTCATCATGAAGATTTTTGATTATCAAAGTATGTAATATGCCGATAACCTGCCTGCAACCAAGATCTGTCATCATACAAAAAATGTGATTTAATGTGATGACTGATAAGGTAACATACATAGTCTCTTTTATATTTATATATACAGATGGTACGGAGGGCATGGGCTCGGACATACAGGGTAAAGTTGTTGATTGCTCTCAACCTGGCGAGATGCCAGCAACGATCCCTGTTTAAATGCCCGAGTAAAGTTGACATACGGCCTCCTCGCGGCGCCCTCTGGATAGCCTCTTCAACAACCGTTGAGAGGTGAACAAACGTATGCAGCGAAAAAAACCCCGACCAGAATGGCGGTTGTGCGGCGGGCTAACAATCCGCCCACGTAAAAAAAAACCTAAAGTTATGAATGTGCAAGATGCCTCGGGTACACGAACGGATACTCGACGACGACATCGCACGAAAAAGGAACACGATTTGCGAGTATGCTTTTGGAATGTCAGAACCCTGTACACTCCCGGAGCTGCTTATAAACTAGAAGGAATCCTGACGCAGTACAAGGCGGATATTACTGCGGTCCAGGAAATACGCTGGATAGGATACGGTATGATTAGGAAGAAAAATTGCGACATTTATTACAGCTGTCACAAAAGTTTGCACTTACTGGGATGCGGATTTGTCGTGGGAAAGCGGTTAAGGTCGAAGGTCATCGACTTTAAACCTATAAGTGTTCGCCTGGCTGTGATCCGCATCAGAGGCAGATTTTATCAGCCTTATATGTGCACACGCCCCTACCGACGAGGCTGAAGACCCAATCACGGAGGACTTCTATGACCTCCTGGACAACGCCTACGGAGCTTGTCCGGAGTACGATGTAAAAATCGTGCTCGGGGACTTCAACGCCGAAATCGGTAAGGAAAACACCCTTGGCGGAGTGATCGTAAAGCACAGCCTCCACGATACAACAACAGATTACGGCTACCGACTCGCTGACTTTGCGACAGCTCGTAATGCGGTGATAAGTAGCACAAGATTCCATCGCAAGCGAATCCACACAGCAACCTGGCGATCTCCGGACGTTCGAACCGCCAACCAAATCGACCATGTGCTCATTGACGCAAGGCACTCGTCAAACATCCTGGATGTGCGAACATTCAGAGGGGCAAATGTCGACTCTGACCACTTCCTCGTAGCAGCAAGATTCAGAGCTCGACCGTCCTATGTCAGAAAGCTGCACCAGCCCATCAGGAGGAGGTTCGACATTGGGCGCCTGAGCACACCGGAGGTTGCCAGAGTCTACAGGGAGCAGCTGAGCGAAAGACTCTACGGTATGCCTACGTCGAACACAAATGCCAATAATATGTGGCTGCATTGCCGCTCAGCCATTCAGGAAGTAGCCGAAACCACCTTAGGATACCTACCACCCCCGACAAGAAACCCGTGGTATGATGGCGAGTGTGAGCAGAAAAAGGCAGCAACCGACGAGGCGTACAAAAAGGCGCTGCAGAGGAAAACCAGGGCAGCGCAAGAAGAGTACCGAGCCAGAAGAAGGGAGGAGAAAAAACTACTGCGACAAAAAAAAAAGAATCTTCGCGGCCTCCCAGCTCAAGGATATCGAGGGGTTTAGGGAAAAACATAAAATACGAGCCTTTTACAAGAAAGCCAAAGGCCTTACAGGAGGCTTCAAAAAGGGCACCCTGGCTCTTCGAAACTGCGACGGTAATCTTGTCACCGACCCGCAGGGAATAGTGGATGTATTTAAGCAGCACTTCCAGCAACTGCTTAACGACCATGACCAAGAGAGAGTGGTAGGGACCGAGGAAATCCCAACACCAGCCGCTGAAGTAGTCCTCCCACCCAGCATCGAAGAAATCGGCACAGCTATTCAAAAGCTGAAGAACAACAAGGCCGCAGGCTCAGATGGCATGCCATCAGAGCTCTTCAAGGCTGGCGGCGATGTTCTGGTAGGGAGCATGCACCAGATCATCGGCAGAATTTGGGAAGATGAAAGCATGCCCGACGACTGGAATACCAGCTCTATATGCCCCATCCACAAAATGTCAATGTCGCATACAAGATCCTGTCCAGTGTATTGTGTGAACGTCTAAAACCATTTTGCACCGCACTAATCGGCAGCTACCAGTGCGGCTTCCGGCTCAGCAAATCAACTATAGGCCAAATTTTCACACTTCGACAAATCCTGGAAAAGACCAACGAGTTTCGAATCGATACACACCATCTTTTCATCGATTTCAAAGCCGCATACGACAGCATTCATCGTGAAGCACTGTTTGGGGCGATGGCCGAATTCGGGATCCCGGAAAAACTGATCCAGTTGTGTCGCGCCACACTAAAAAACATGCGATGCACCGTGCAACTCGGTGTTCTAGGACCTCGGAACCATTCGAAACATGCACCGGATTTCGGCAAGGAGATGCGCTGTCATGTGACTTCGTCAACCTGGTGCTGGAGCAGATAGTGCGACGGGCAGGCGTCAACAGGGAAGGCACTATCTTTTACAAGTCCATCCAGCTGCTAGGATACGCGGATGATATCGACATCATCGCGTGTTCTCGCCGTGGCATTGTGGAAGCATTCACGGCGATTGAAGAACAGGTGAAACGAATTGGTCTTAAGGTCAATGAGGACAAAACGAAATACATGCTGTCAAGCAAAAACCAATCCGTCGCTCACCACCTGGGACAAAACATAACAATTGACATCTACAATTTCGAGGTAGTTAAGGAGTTTGTCTACTTCGGGGCAAACCTAAATTCCACAAATGACACCACAGTGGAGATCCGGCGTAGATTCGCCCTTGGCAACCGCTGCTACTTCGGCTTGTCCAAACAACTGGGGTCAAAACTCCTCACTCGAAAGACCAAAGTCATGCTTTACAAAACGCTCATTCTGCCAGTCTTACTGTACGGAGCCGAAAGCTGGACGATAAGCAGGACAGCGGAGCTGAATTTGGGTTCTTTCGAAAGAAAAATTGTGACCCGGATATTTGGTCCTGTCTGTGAGGAAGGTGAATGGAGAAGAAGACACAACCGCGAACTCTACGAGCTGTACCAAGATATGGATGTAGTCCGAAAGGCAAGGATCCGTCGACTACACTGGCTCGGCCACATGGAGCGCATGGACATCAACGCCCGGCCACATGGAGCGCATGGACATCAACGCTCCAGCTAAGAGGGTCTTCGACTCCGAGCCTCCTGGTTCGAGAAGAAGAGGAAGTCCGAACCTCCGGTATAAAGACCAAGTAATCGCGGATGTGAGACATCTTGGTCTTGACAACGGGAAGCAGCGTACCCGGGACCGTCAAGGATGGAAGGCAGCTATAGCTCAGGCTCAGATCCTCCATGGATCGCAGGCCTGATAAGTAAGTAATACAGATGGTACGGAACCCTTCGTGCGCGAGTCCGACTCGCACTTGGCCGGTTTTTTATTATTATTACTTCATAAAATAAATGAATTTAACAAGTAATTCACAAGTACGGCCGGCATTCCATGCTTTATTTTGTTACTCGGAGATGGAGGATCACTGAAAAGTACAGTTATTTGAATTTTTCCATTTGTGCAATATCAGATTTGTGGCACTCAGTTGTAGTTTGGTGAGCTTCGATGAGTTTGACTTGTGACAATGACTCTTCGAAGAGATATTGCGGTTGAAATGTAAGATTTAGCGATAAAATCGTTTGGTGATATAGCAAGTTTACTTTATTTAAGTTAGTCAACAGTCCAAACAATGTACAATAACTTCAAAAACACCGTTACCGTTGAAAACAAACCACGTGGTGGCCGCTAATATTACAATACTTTCTGAAGAGTTGGCACAAAGATCAAATACAATTGTGCATCCACGAACAGTTCAAAGGCTCTCAAAAATAACGGTTTCCACAGCAGAACTCCACACAGGAAACCTCTAATAGCGAAAAAGCCAAAAACTTCGCTTACTGCTGGAACACAATGAGCTCGCAGTCGCTGCTGCTATCGCATCTCGGTCGCAGTCGCCGTCGCTGTCGCAAGAAATGCCAAAAAATTCGCCCACAATGAGGTTGCGAGCTTAAAAAAGAATTAATATTACTAAAATATAATAAAGAAACAAGTCTCTTCAAACTTTTTCGGGTGAGAGGAACGCTTGACGCATCATTTAAATGGCGTAAAATTCGAATATTGCAGAATTTTCTACGCGCCACAGTCACCAAATCACCGTTTGTATCGGCATCTCGTCCCATCACCAAAATGAATGATGGGGGACCGCTGGGCAACACCGCGGGTTCAATTCAATTCAATTTTTTTGTTTTTTTTTTTAGAGACTCGCGCAGGTTCAGGGGTGGTTGTCCTGGACCTATGTAGATAGGTCGAGAGCCGCGTTGGTTATAGTCCGTAGTCATTCGTTTGAGCACTTTGGTATTGCATACGCAGAGGATGAAATTCAGTTGACCATACTGTTAGTGTTATGCTTGCAGCAGTACGTCTGGTCACTTTCCATTCACAACTGCGTTGCATACCTTTTGTCCGTATTGAAACTACTTTTTCTGGGCTATGAAGCGAATTTGAACCATAGACCTTCCGCTCGGCGGTCGATGATATTAACCCCTGCACCACGGCCACCCCCAAACAGTAAACTACGGTGGCATAGTCAATGATCAGTAAAAGCGATATCTTGATAAGTCTTAGCTTAGTATCAATCGGTATGAAGGCCAAAGATAACGAGAGCTTTCGTAGTGCCCAGTAGATACGACCCACATGCTCAGTGACGGAGAGAGAACAAGTTATCTTGAATGCTAGGTTATTTATTTTATCTACAAAATGAAGCTGCGTATGCGATATGTAGACAGGTGGTAACATATCAGGGTCAAAATATTGTTTTGAAATTGCAATACACTGAGATTTGGTAGGATTAAGAGTGAGACCATTGTTCACTGACCAATTGTGACTATTTAAAGGAAGACCTGGTCTGTAGACTCAGCGAGATGCGTAGAGATGCAGTAATACATTTCTACACACTTTAGGAAGGTCGTTGATATACAAACAGAATAAAATTGGGCCCAAGATCGATCCTTGCAGAACTACAGCTGACAAGTGAGAATATTGAGAGGAGCTTCCCCCAATGGTGATCCTTTGCTTTCTGTTGCTTAAATAATTTTTTATTAGGCAGACAGATGCTTCACTGAAGGCGAAAGAGGTTCCTAGTTTTTGACACAACACGATGTGATTTACCCTATCAAAAGCTTTGGAAAAGTCAAGCAGACATAAAACTGTGACAAAGTCCTGATCGAATTGGGTCCTAATGTCATCAAAAACCCTAACAATAGCCGTTGAGCAACTGTGGGATGCCGGGGCATCCGGGGCTGTGTGTCAGCTTGGATTGAACAGGGACAGAAATCAAAGCTGGTGTTTGCCATGTTAAACACGATCAGCTTCTTTGCTCTGTTTGCTTGCTCCTTCCCCGAGACGCTCTTACAACTATTGAAACTCACTGTTTGCTATGACCTATTAGGTGGTGAAATCATCGACCAATATTTCTTTAAGAACGATGCCGGTCAGAATGTTACCGTCAGAGAAGGGCGCTATAGAAACATGATTTCTGACTTCTTCGTTCTTCAGTTCAATAGCATTGACGTGACAGAGCGTTGGTTTCAACAAGATAACGCAACATTCCACACGGCGCGCGACATCATCAATTTAGGGCGGTAAACATTTGCTGAGCGCATAATTTCGCACAATGGACCTTTGAACTGGCCTCCACGTTCCTTTAGATTAAATACTCAAATAATGTATTTCATATTTGCATACCTCTAAGGGCGCCGTGGCGCGGTGGTTAGTGTGTTGGACTCTGGCGCACGATGAGCGAGTTCGGATGCCGATAACACCAACGCAATTGAATGTTTATTTCGCGACGTTCCTCTTCGGCGGGGTACTGGCAAAACCCCCGTAGTAAACTTGCCATGAAAAAGCTTCTCGACTCACGCCGTTCGGAATCGATATTAAACTATAGGTCCCTTTCACCTGTGTGGAAAATAAATCACACACAACATGGGTGAATGAAGAGAAACTTGGCTCTGGTCCTTCATGGGCTGTAACGCCACCAAAGAAGATACCTCTAATAGAACACCCTGTGTAAAGTAATATGTATGCTCGATTACATCGCCTTAAATTGCTCACAATCATTTTTGTGATTCATATACAGACATAGGTCATAGCTCATAGCTTATCACTTCTGTTGCAGCACAAATGTTTACTACAATTTCCAATAGCGCTTGTTTCGAAAATCAATTCAACTATTTGGTTAGCCCTATTCCTTTTATTTTACAAGACCAAACAATAGTTTCCGAATTTGTAAATATCTTTCAACCCAATCCCTATCATCATTCGGTATTAATTGCTTTTCAATGTTAACATGCAATACCTCCTGAATCCAAGTGAATCCAAGTGCAATACATTCATCGTATGTACGTGATTGCAGCATGTGTGTTTGGTAAGACGTTTTTCTCCTTCAGTTTTCTTTAATTAAATTCCATTTGGTTTTGGGATGCAATTAAATGCATGTTCTATCAGAGATAATCCAATACTGCAAGGAATGGATAATGAAAGAACCAAAGAGGTTCTTTCTACAAAGCAGTCTAATATGTACAGAAATACCGGGTTTTAGGGTCAGAACTAATAACCGGGCTGGTCTTTTAAAAGTGTGCCTAATTATGAATATCTGATTCTGATTCACTGTTCTCTACAAAGTATAAAGCATAAGTGGCACAAGTTGGGAACAGCTAAATTCTCCCTATATACTATGACCAAATACATATGTTATACATAAGCATGTACTGAAAATTGCAGTAAAACTATACGATGATTCTCAGAAAGCGTAGTTTTGCTAGTGAATCAAACAACACAAATTAAATATGTCCAACTTAAGGGATTTTTAATTTATTTCTTCTTATTTGATAGCGCACAAATTGATAACAATGGTTTTGCTTAGAAATGTAATCAACAAAGTGGAAGGCAGAATTTTGTATTTACAAATATGTACATATGTAGGTACCCATTAATTATGCCCAATTTACAAAAGTTCTGAAAGAAGACTTGATAAACAGAAGTTTGAAATAACTAACAGTAAGTTTAAAATTAAATTTATATGTATGAAGTGAATTCCACATGAGTATGAAGTGTAAATTCGTACTAAGCTAAAATCAGTTCTGTGGATTATGTGGGATAGTCATGCGAAACGAAATGCAGACTTCGGATATTAATTTGTACGTATGAAAAAGCAAAGCCCAGACTAAATTTCATGGGATTATCGTATCGTTTATTCATGAAAACATCAGTAATTAGGCGTAAGAACTTCAAACTAGGCAATCACTTCCGCTCATAATCGGAATTTGGTTTCAACATAAACATACATACATATGTACGTAGGTCGATTACAAGTAAAGCGGAATAAATATCCGCGATCCTTTAGTATATCAAGAAGCCGAAGACATTTTTTTTGTTTTTACTAAGACTTCGCTGTCCGTCCGTCCGTCCGTCTGTCACCAGGCTCTATCTCATGAACCGTGATAGTTAGACTGTTGAAATGTTCACAGATGATGTATTTCTGTTACCGCTATAGCAACAAATACTACAAATAAAATAAAATTAATATTTAAGGGGGGCTCCCATACAACAGACATGATTTTCATCCAAAAAATCCCCCTGGTCAGATACTGAGCTAAGGTCAGTCGACCATATCCCACAACCAGTAGCAAACCTCCCACCTTTGATCCCTTTTATGTCTTTGATGTATTAATCCTAGCTGCAACTCTTTCTTCTATAATTACGAACAACCAATAATAAATACTCTTTAAGCTTTGATGATCCCTATTGTGTCACTGCCAAGTTAATCCTTGCTGCAAACCCTTTCGTACAATTGCCATTCCCCTCCTTTTTCATTCTGATAGGTTAAGAATAGGGTTCACACCACTGGATTGCGATAAACTACAATTGTATTTTTATCCGAATTAAAACACACACACCTTTCTTGTTTCACCACAGATCAATTATCTGTGCGGCTTCACCACTTTTATTTATTATCCAAAACCTATTGAACACTATAAACTTTATTGCACATACAAACCTTTATTGAAAGCTTTTATTTTCCCACTGTTTTATCGATTGATCACACCGACTTGTCACACGCTGTTAAATTCCGCAAACTGAATGAATGCCGTGGGCGAGCGATCGCGCTTATATGTATAGCTCTCGGTCCACCTTCTCGAATGTTCGCCGTCGGAAGTTCCCCTTCGGAAATCTCTAGAATGCTCTGACAACTAGCATTATTGGAAAACAGTATTTCGAAGTTCATTGACATAAACATAATACTTATAAAAATTAAAAAAATTAAATGTGTATTTTCGTTTATCCCAACTCGGAAGTTAGTCGTTTGGGCCTGGCTGGTCGCACCTAGACCACATTTTTGTTTTTCATAATTTCAATTTCCGCTTCGCGAGAGCTTTCGAACTTCGGCAGGGAAATTCGAACCCCGCAACAATATCAAATGTTGCAACAAACTCAATTGTTGTGAAATTAACTTTCGATCATATCCCACAACCAATAACACACTTCCAAGCTTTGATCCCTATTGTGTCCTTGATATATTAATCCTAGCTGCAAACCTTTTTCCCATAATTTTCCCATAACACACTTCCAAGTTTTGATTCCTATACTTCTTTGGTGGCGTTACAGCCCATGAAGGACCAGAGCTAAGCTTCTCTCAATCACCCATGTTGTGTGTGATTTATTTTTCACACAGGTGAAAGGGACCTACAGTTTAATGCCGATTCCGAACGGCGTGAGTCGAGAAGCTTTTTCATGGCAAGTATACTACGGGGGGTTTTGCCAGTAACCCGCCGAGGAGGGACGCCGCGAAATAAACATTCGATGGCGTTGGTCTTATTGGGATCCGAACTCGCTCATCGTGCGTCAGAGTCCAACACACGGCGCCCTCACTGCAGACGCATATGCTTTTTCCCCTCCATCTGTGCTTCACAATATAGTGCATAGCATTTAAGATTACGCACATCTCTGATTAAAAGACAGAGAAGTGCAGTCCCATATTTTAGCGCTCAAAGAAAACCCTAGCTAAGGGCCCCCGCCCAGACGAAAAATACGAAGACTATCTCTGCAGGTTCAACTGCAGACTGTGAAATTGCAGCGCAGTAGGATAACGAATGTTAATGCATCAGAAGGCATATCCAGGGTCGTAGGACATTTGTTGCGCAAGCACACTGTTATTCGTGTGCGAGTTGTACCAAAAGCCATTTCTCCTGAGAAGAGACATGACTTTCAGAGCACACCCTCTGACAATCAAGGGGTGGAAGGTTCGTCACGTATCTACAGCAGCGCGCAGCGTGAAGTACAAATTCGCCCCAAAACCGAAATGAAACAAACAGGTTTTGGATCACGACGGTAGATCTAATAATGACTCGATCGCTCAGCCTTCATCTTCTCGACGACCCGCTTACAAGCGTCATTTTAGATAAACAAATAAGGGAATGGGAGAATTAGGAAAAGACGCCACAGATAACAAAAGTTGTAAGCAAATAACATATGTATGTAGGTGGAAAGGGCACTTGATGGTGAGTGATCGGGTAGGGTTATCAACATGTAACTCGTGCTGGGGAAAGCCTCCGTACAGCTGACACAAACCGTTCCTTGGAGTAGTAAAAGAGACTACGACGTATTTGCGTGTTGGCCTGTTCTACCACATGAAATGCATAGGTATTATTATTGCCATGTAGTTCCAGAGGACCTTTGCCGGTGATAAGCCCCATGTTTTGCTAAAAGCTCCTTTGCATTGCCAAAAAGCTGACAGCGCCTTTGTGGTTTTGATTCAACATGCTTTAACCAAAGAAGCTTGTTATCTAATATGAATTCCAGGTACTTAGCTTCCTTGGATACCGTGATGCGTGTGCCTTTAGTACCAGCTGAGTCATGTCAGTATTTTCCCTCCTTCTTGTGAAGAAAACGACATCCGTCTTAAGATGCTTTACCGACAGCCCATTTCATTTCATTTTAGCACCGCCTGTGCTTTGAGACGGACAGGCGGTAAACATGAGTCGACAGAAAGAACGGCGACATCATTCGCATAGGCCTGGACATTGATTCCAGGGGCATTGAGAGCATCAAGCCGAGAGTCGACCGCCATGCACCATAACAGCGGAGACAGGGCGCGGCCTTGCGGGCAGCCCCTGTTTACGCCAGATTTGACACGCTGGTCGAGGCCTGCATTAGCGGTCAATGTCATGTGCGCAAGCATAGCTTTGATCAACAAGACCATCATCTACGCCATGCAGTCTGGCAGCGCTACACACGCTGTTGAAAGTTTTGTTACCAAAAGCTCCCTCAATGTCGACGAAAATGCCCAGTGCGTATTCTTTTCTTTCGAGCGTGCATGCAATTCTTCCGTCGCGTATTTTCCGCGCTGATAACCTTGTCGCATCTTCGAAAGGGGATGCATTTGCGGGCAATTGCCCGTCTAAAACTAAACCTCTTAGCAAGTGAGTAATCCTCTTTTCCTATTTTGGGCATAAAGACTACTTTCATCGTGCGCCAAGGAATAGGTATGTAGGCAAGTGCCAGATTAGCAGTGAAAATTATTTTCAAAGTAGGAAGCAGCTGTCTTATATGTACCTCATTGCAGCATAACAGGATATAACCGTCCACTTGGTGTGATAACATTGTTCCTACTCCATAAGGGCTCGCGTCTGTTGAGATGTAAATTGGCTTAGCTGGATCATACAGCTCTAAGACTTGATTACCTTTTGGCACTCCTTTGACCAAACGTATGGCGTGTCTTTTTGCAAAAACTTGTACAAAACATGTACATAATTCTGATGACAACTTAGGCACAAATTTGCGATAATCAATAATAAAACTTAGATAGGATTGAAATTGTTGTAGATTTTGGGGACGAGGGGCATCCTGACTAGCATTAATTTTTTTTGGATTTGGTGTGGGAAATAGGCTGATCTAAATATTGGACCTCGTCCTGAAAAAAACTTACACTTGGCTATGTTAGCACGTATGTATGCCCATTGAACTTTTTTAAAATGCATATAGACTTGGATGCTGTTCTAATAATGGTGTCATCAATTAAGATAAAAACTTGCGGAATATTCGCCAATATTTGCTCCATAATAAACTAAAATACACATGCTGCATCGGCAAGACCATAAGTAACCAAATAAGCCCTTAATGGTACTTATTACCAAATATTTATGGGACTCTTGACTTACTGTTAATTTTTGGTATGCGCCCTTTATGTCCAATACACAAAAAAGCTTACAATTTGCTATACTGTTTGGCAGGGTTTGGCAAAGGATGATAAAGTGACTTTGAAGTCAATACACATACTATCACCACTGGATTTGCCCACCGACTGTGCTTGATTGGAACTAAGGTATTTTCCTTACATAAACAATCTACATATCTCCGCTTCTACTTTATCCCTTAATTTAAAAGGTAACCCATATGCTGCATGTAAAATAGGCTTAGGGCTTTTTTTTCAAAACCATGTCCTCTTCAAGCCTGACAATCGAATAGTTCCCTTAACCATTTCTTGATAAAAACTACTCACGTTAGCACTTGATTGTAAAAATGTGGATTGCCAATCCGGAAAAAATACGTTCAACCATGCCCATCCCAACAACGGTTCCTGTGGTTGGTTACCTTGCAAGACTACTAAGTCCACTCTCCGGCTACGGTCTCCAAGTCGCACTTCGAAACCCTTCAAGGTGCCTGATTCAACTAATGATCTACCTAAAGCAGAGGCCAAAACATGATTAGTTTTCATAAAACACAAATGTGATAACTTAGAACGTAACTCTCTTTCTCTGATCACTGATACTATGACTCCCGTATCCACTTCAACGTCAAATACTTGTCCAGATATTTCCAATTTTAGCTCATATGACTGACTGAAACATCCAATGGCTTTGATCGTAAAAAGCTGTTGGGATTTCTGTGCACAAACTCTGCTAGTATGACTATCTTATCCTCGCTTGAAACAAGCTTAAAATGTTGCTGGACAGGTCTTTTCACTATAGCTTTACCGCTCCCGCCTTCATAACTCCGCTAGGTTGCCGTGACTTCTCCGACGTGAACTGCGAATCCATGCATGCATTCGATTTGATGACTGACGTCTTGCGTCTCGATCTCTCTTATTCCACGATAGTTGCTTTTCTTACTTACTTACTTACGTGGCGCTACAGCCCGGTGTGAACCTGGGCCTCAACCAACAAACTTCTCCAGCTGGCACGGTCTTTTGCCAGCTGTTTCCAGCGACGCACTCCCAGTTGGTTGATGTCCCCTTCCACCTGTGTGCGCCACGTTAGATTCGGTATTCGTCTGCTGCGTCGTCCCTCAGGGTTGGACTCGAAGACTCTTCGGGTCGGAGCTGTGTTTTCCATTCGCTCTTTGTGGCCAAGCCATCCCAGACGTTGGATTCGCAGACGTCGTACCAGGCCGATGTCGCTGTACAGCCTATATAGTTCGTCGTTGTATCTTCTCCTCCGTTCCCCGTTTATACACACGGGACTATAGATTGAACACAGAATTTTCCTCTCGAAATGACCAAGGGCTTCTTCATCCGCTTTCGTTAAAGTCCAGGCCTCTGCGCCATGGAGAAGGACCGGGATGATTAAGGTTTTGTACAGCGCAACTTTGGTCATTTGAGAAAGGGTTCTACTTCTCAATTGCCTCTTGAGCCCAAAGAAGCAGCGGTTGACAAGAGTAATTCAGCGTTTTATCTCAGCGCTGGTGCTATTGTCGCTGGTCACTATTGAGCCAAGGTAGACGAAGTCCTTGACCACTTTGAATCTGTAACTGCCAATTGTGACGTTCTAGCCGAGACGTCGGTGTTGCGCGTCTTTTTTGGTTGACAGCATATACATATTTTGTTTTACCCTCATCAACCGAAAGAACCATTTTAGCCGCTTCTGCTTCAAAGCTTTCGAACGCTTCATTGACGTCCCGTTGTGTTCGTCCAATTACGTCAATGTCATCCGCGTATGCAAGCAGTTGCGCAGACTTGAAATAGATCGTAGCTCTTGTGTTGGCCAGTGAGTCTCGTATGATATTTCCAAGCAAGATGTTGAAGAAGTTACCGGACAGTGCAATAGTTTTCATGATTATTTTTTTTATTTATTGCACTTACTACTGTCCTGCGACAATATTTCTCAAATTTACCATCTTCTTCGTTAAGTAGTGTCTGCTGAACTTTTTCATTGTCTGACAAAGCCTCATCCAGAAATTCCCAGAATTCACATGTTTTTGAGAGCACTGGTTTTTACAAACACGGAAAGATTTAATGAAGCTCAATCCCGAATGCTCCCCGCCCCATTTTGTAACAACTAACAGTATGCGGTTTACAACCACTCCTCAGGGGTGGTTGTCCTTGATAGGAGGAGAGGAACCGACCGAATTTTTACGTTGAATGTAGTTCCCAGCAACTTTTCCACGCACTTATGGTCTTATGTTAGAATTGCACACAAATATTATGAATTTAAAGTGACCATATACTGTGAGTATTATGCCCTCCATCAGTATGTTTGATCAATTCTCCTTCATAACAGCTGAGTTGAGTCATTTTTTGGCCTTTCTTTAAGCTATTTTGTTTCTAATAAAAACCGTTGAATCGGTTTTGCTGGAAACTTCATCAGGTCTAAGTTACGTAGGTAAGGTTAGGTTAACGTGGTAGGCATAAGCCACACGTAGGCCGAAGTTGTGATACCACCTATATCAAGTTACCCTGATCCGCTGCCTGAGAACGAACCTGCTTTTAATGAAGCGATGGAGTTGAGCTATTTTTTGGTCTGCTAGCTCACTTAGATTGTCAAAGAAGAGCGCGCCGAGGAAGATCCTCCTGCGATTCGCAAAAAAGGGACATGAGCAGAGGTGGTGGTGTATTGATTCCTCCTCCTCCTCGTCCATGCAGCCGCGACAGAAGTTATTGGAGGGTAACCCTAGTCTGGCGGCGTGTTTTCCAATGATGCAGTGACCTGTAATGACACCCACTAGGGTACATACGGTTGTCCTTTTGGTTGCCACTAGGTCCCTGGTTCGTCCTAGGTTTAACTTAGGCCACAATTGTTTGGTGATAAAGCCGATATTGCTCTCATTCCATTGGAGGCTGGTCTCCTCTATGGTTTGAAGTTTTATCCGTACTTATTGGTGTTTCTAGGCACTCGAGGGTAGGTAGTCTTAGTGTGCTTGACCCTAACTGTGCGAGTTCCATATGCCCGGGAACCCACAGTATTTTAATGTTGAACTGTTCATTGAACTGCCATCTCATCTAGAGATAGGCGGCAGTTAAGAGATGTCTTTGATTTGTAGGTTACCGTGGCCAGGGACTTTATCGCACATTGGCTCATAGTGCAAATGATAATATCCTTAGCGGATATTACATCGTTCCTGAGCCATGCAAGCGTCTCCGTTATCGCTGTTATTTCTGCCTGATACACACTGCAGTGATTTGGGAGTCTGAAAGATAGGTTGAGTTGAGTTGCTCGGAGAAGACTCCACTACCTACACCCGACTCCATCTTAGAGCCATCGATATAGAGAGAGATCGAGTCCTCTGGTATGACTTTCCCTTCAGCCCTGGTATGACTTTCTCACTGGATGGAAAGACAACTTCGAAGATCCTAGCGAATACATTCTGCGGGATGATGTAGTCAGTGTCAATGGGTACTTTGAAGTGGTTTAGAATGGTGGTATAGCCTTTTTAAGATGCCGGCCATTTTCTTATGCTCCTCATCCTTAGGGCCGTGCAGGCAGCGACTTGCTTGCTTAAAAGGTTCAATGGTTGAAGATGTAATAGAATATTTAGGGCCTCCGTGGGGGTTCATCTGATCGCTCCGCTTATGTATAAGCTGGCCGATCTTTGTACCTTCCCCAGAAGGCTTCGATTGACTGCCTTGTCCAGAGCAGTCTACCAGACTACGACGCCATACAGGAGGATGGACCTTATGACGGCTGTGTAGAGCCAATGCATAATGCTTGGTTGGAGACCCCACTTCCTGCCCACCACTTTCTTACAACTGTTGCCCTCCAGTTGCTTTCTTGATGCTATCAAGAATGTTGGGTTTCCAATTCAGCCCCCTGTCGAGGACTAGGTCTAGTTATTTAGCCAACCCAGCCTCGGTGGGCTGAGGGGCGGAATTTCGTATTTGTTAGTAAACAGTACTAGATCGGTCTTCTTAGGGTTCACCCCAAGTCCACAGTACTGTGTCCAGGTTTCTACTGTATGTAATGCACTTTGCATAAGGTCGCATCGAGTGCTGGGAAATTTTCCTGTGGCGGCAATAGCAATGTCATCTGCTTAGCCAGTCACAGCGTACCCTTCCTGCTCAAGCAACAGCAGTAGTTCGCTGACCACCGCGTTCCAGAGGAGAGGGGAGAGTACTCCACCCGGTGGTGTACCTCTGCTTACCGTTCTAGTTAAGACGGCACCAGGGAAGTTGTTTTTGACGACTCTTTGTGTTAGCAGCTGTCGTACCAGTTCTATCACTGATCCCGTAACACCCAGATCAGACAGCGCTTTGATGACGGCCCATGGTTCAACATTGTTAAGGGCGCCCTCAATGCCGAGAGAGGCGACTCGAGTATATTCCTTGCGTTCCAGTGACCTTTCTATTTTACTGACCAGTGAGTGGAGTGCTGTTTCCACCGATTTGCCTTTGTTGTAGGCATGTTGGTTATCCGACAGCCTTCCTGAGATGCAGCTGTACCGAATGTGTGCGTCTAAAATCGTCTCTAGAGTGTTTAATAGAAAAGAATTAAGACTAATAGGCCTCAAGTCATTTGCATACGTGTGGGAGCTTTCGCCTGCCTTGGGTACGAAAATGACTTTGGTTACCTTCCACTTGCTGGGGATTTAGGATAGGGAGAGGCAGCTATTGTAAATGACCACAAGCCAGGAGAGGATGATATCTGCTACATGCTGGAGCTCAGCTGGTATGATCCCATCCGGTCCTGGGGACTTGTAGGGTTCCTCTCTAGAGGTCGTCCAGGAACCATCATTACGTTTATTATCATATATTAATTATTATCATTAAGGTGGCTTGGATTGTACGGGGCCGAAAGCTGAATCTTCCCTATTCTTGAGGCTTCGGAGACCGCCTTGATATTGTCGCAGTAGTTTCTCCACGATTGTCTTTTGTCCTTTCTGGTCACTGCTTTGAAAGATTTAAGTGCCTCCTTGTCGAGGTCCCAATCCTCTTGCAAGCGGGTACATTTAGCTTTGTTAAAGAGCCTTCTGCTCTCTTCCCTATGGGAGACTATCTCTTTAATCCACCAGGGGGGTGGATGATGCGATGAAAAGGTTGCATCCAGAACCTCCTGCCTGTTTTCTGTGATGAAAGTTGGTTCACAGCCGTTATTACAAACGGTGAGGTTAGTATGTAATAAATAATTAAACAAAGACTCCCCTCGCTCGTTTATGTTGCTGCTGTCCAAATCGTGTGGTGCGCATTCGCATCACACATTATAATTAGTCCGGCATTTGTTTGCTCCGCATCTTGACCAGAATCACCAAGTTGGCAAGAGGGGGAGGACTTGGGTGATCATGTGTTAAATAGGCCGAGGCAATCCAGATCCTGAAGGAGCTGCTCTCTACACTAATAGCCGTGATGTCCTGGTCACTGTAGGATGAAAGTAGTTTTTATGTGTTGTTCAGTTAAGATACAAGCTCTTGGCTTGCCTGCATCGCGCGTGTATGTGAGCTTGTTTTCGGATGTCCCTAGTCCACGTGCCATGTTGTTCACTATCCATTGTTCAGAACTACGTCTTCTCCGGTTTTGGTGAGGCGGAGCATTAGGCGGCCGAGGCCGCAATAGACTGGTGGAGATTAATTTGAAGAATCCACAGCATGAAGGCCGCAGTCTATAACCTCCACCGCTGTGAGGTTGGCAGACTACTCTTCATCAGAATCCAGCTCGTAGTCTGACAAAGTCTGTCCAAGGTCTACCTCGGGAAGGTCCAGGTCGGTCAGTATACTACTGTCTTCACCGGTAATCTCATTCACTACTTTGGGGGGGTCCCGACCGAGAGAGTCTCCTCAGTGTTCATCGGCTCCAGGGTAGGGAGTTGCTCTGGATTCGTTGATACCATGGAGTCGGCTAAAGCACCGGAGGCTCTCTTAGCTGAGTCCTCCCCATCTTTTTTGTATATTCCGAGCCTTGCAGAGTCAAAGCCCAGAGAAATCATGTTGTTGGCCTCTGCTTGAGGTGCCAGGGAATCCTGAGGAATCCTCAACACGTCGCAGGGGTGAGTTTCCATAAATCCACACACACTCGTGTTCGTGAGCGAAAATAAAAATGCTCACAGCCAATTAGGTACTCATGAGCGTGAGCGTTTAATAATTGTTCGTTGGGTAGTGCACACTCACGAGCAGCTCATGAGTGTGCGTTTCCTTGCCCCTCCCACTGGGAAGTTAATAAAATTGATGTTCGTCGAATCGACGAAGGTTACCTTTCTAGGATTAAAGTGGTCTTTTCATGTTTTCCGCATTGATTTTGATTTTAGTGCAGATGCCTTTGGAACAAGTCTCCGTCTATTAAAATAGCTGCTCACCGAAATTACGAACAGCTCGCTTCCGTCTTCCGACTATGCGGCGCAGGACGTACTGCCTTTTCTTGTCCTTAAGGCTAGCAATCAAATACGCCATCCTTGACGCTTTTGGTTTGCTCAAATTAGATCTTTAGATAACTTGAAAAAACATTATCGATAAAGGCGCTGACGTTCTCTTACCAAATTTCGGAGTTAACGCTGCAGTCTTGGAATGATGGTCAAATTTGTTCAATCAAAAACTGTGTAATAAACATGCGATAAATTACAAATTTGTTTGATCTTGCCTGACCTGAACAATTTAAAACAGGGTGGCAGTAAAAAATCACGCCAGTGCAATACTGGCATTCACTTAGTTACGCAGTTAATTTCTCTATAAATTATATTTAAATTTTTTGACATAAATATTTCCTTTCAAAAATTGGCCTAGCAATTTCGATGCAAGCAATCAACCATTTACTCCTGCATGCTCTGCTACTCATGGCACATCGAAAAGGGTTCACGAAATGTATAACAGCTGCCCTAATCCAGAATACCAGAAAACATAAATAAAAATACAACACCCCAATGCCAAATGGATTTGTTTCAGCCTTAGATTGCCAGCAACCTTTTTTGATAATGTATATACTTATGTACTTCACTAGTATTTCAATGTGCACAGAACTCTATTGAATGGCGTCCATTGACCCAACAACACCCCGTACGTGGACGTAAATTCCATAAAACTTCCAAAAACTAGATACATACATGCTTTTTGATACTTCTCAGAACGAACGATAGGGTTCTAATTTTTTTCTTTGTGCCATTCTATTCAACCGGTGAAATCCGCTGCAAAACGAACTTCACAGATGCAACCAAGCGTACGTCGTACCTCGATATCCGACTATAATCTATTTCAATTTTTCAAGTGAAGCACTTTAGAAATTCCCTATCTCTTTCCTAGTCCGGCGATGGGTGTACGACTACTGCTGTTGCTGCTGCCGTTCCTCGTGGACACCACCGTCAAATGTGTCTAAATAGAACAAAAGTCGGAAAGAGCGGGAGAAAAAAAAATGAAATTGGGGTACACACCCCCGCGTGCACAAATCGAAAGTTTAATTTCACAAATGGTCAAATGGACACACAAGTGCTGAAAAGTATCCCCATCCAAATGAACTATTATACATTTTGCTGGTACAGTTTTAGTTCCAGTTCTAGTTGCACTTGTAGTTTTCATTCATTTTTGCTTCTGTGTTCCTAGTCACATAATGTCAAATATCGATGGATAGAGTGGCCGAGAGAGTCGTCGAGATGAACGACTCAACGGATGAATAATTTCCCCAATATTTTGCAATCATAAAGCAAACCCAGGCACGCCAAAGGACAGACGACAAACCGAAAAGCCAACGAGAGCAGTGTTTGTGCGGCAGGCGGTGGGAGTCACCGATTTGGGTGTGAAATTCCATCACGACAAAACCCCACAAATCAAATTGTGAAACTGTGATTTATGCTGGATCGAACACCGACAAAGGACGCATGCATATAGAAGATACCTATGCATCGTAGCATCTTACTGAGGTTTGTGACTGCGTCATACATTAGAGGGTGCAACCTGGTATTTTTTCTCTTCACTTCGCGTTGTAAATTTAAAATTTCGCCCGCCTCTCGACACACCTCCAGTTGCGGATACAGAATTCGTTCTCTGCACCTTCACCCATCCAGCTTGAATTCCCTTCGGAATGGGATGAAGGAAAAATAAGAAATGAAATCCTTAAAGACCTACATATGCACCCGCAGTAAATGTGCGGAACAAGTGCAACTAACTTTTCTGTCTCCTATTCAATGAATTTTATTCATCGCACTCCATAAATATTCTGAAAAGTTTTATGTAAAATATTCGCCTACGATCCGGTGCTAAATGGATCCACTATGTTTGGGGACGAAGCGGCGCTTTGGTGATATCTTTGGCAAGGTAGCCAAGTAGGATAAGTTTTACAGGATGGGGTGCATGCATTTGGAAAATTTGTTTCCTCTGCTGATTGAAAGAATTCAATGATGGCGAAGAAAATGAGAATAGCTGAAAGGACAAAAGAGAGGGAGAGAGATGGTAATCCGTTGAACGTAGGTATTAATATGTAGGACCTAGATTCTGTTGTGTCGTCGGATAGCAAATAAAGCATTTCATTTCGATATTTCCATTAACACTACTTATAGCAGTGATTGCTTTGTACTTTTTCTTGTTAAGTCTTTTATTTCTTAAGATCGTTCGATCTTCTTTATTTGCTTCTTCAACTAAGACTAAATTTACAAATGAAATTTGCCAAACATGAAAAGCGACTCGGGAAAGGAATTGGGAATAGGTGACGGAAAGAATAGGATAGTGTGGAGAGGGATTAGGTGCAGCCGCAACGTCAGCAAAGATACCTTGCACGAGTTGTGAGTATGTTCCTCTGTTGTTGGTTTGAACAGGTGACAAGTATCTGTGGAAACGATGCTTGCACAGGTTGCGAGCGAGACTGCGTCAGCATGTTGCTCTGTTGTCGGTTTGCACAGGTTGCGAGTGCCTGTGGGAACGATGCTGCGTCAGCGCGTTGTCTTATGCTTAGCGTTATTGGTGCTAACCTAGATATACGCTTGGTCTTTGGCCTGCTGTCGAATTTTTTTGTTTTTTTTTTTTTTTTGCTTAGAAACTCGCGCAGGTTCAAGAGTTTTAATGTATATATTCTCTTATGATGTGCTATAGACACACAACCTGAACGGAGTGCAGTGGTTTGGGTCGTTGATGTTCATTAACTCTTGTGGGTGGTTGTCCTAGATAGGACGAGATCCGACCAAATTTCGTGTTGGTTATAGTTCGTAGTAATTCGTTCAAGCACTTTAATATTGCATACGCAGAGGAAGAGGACGCAGCTCAAGGATATCGAGCAGTCTAGGGATACACATAAAACAGCAGCCTTTTACAAGAAAGCCAAAGGCTTTGCAGGAGGCTTCAAAAAGGGCACCCAGGAAACTGCGAAGGTAATCTTGTCACCGACCCGCAGGGAATAGTGGTTGTTTTTAAGCAGCATTTCCAGTAGCTGCTCAACGAGCATGACCAAGAGAGAGTGGTAGGGACCGAGGAAATCCCAACTCCAGCCGCTGAAGTAGTCCTCCCACCCAACATCGAAGAAGTCGGCACAGCTATTCAGACCGCGATCAAAGAGGTTGCGGGTGTATTTCCGCTGCTGCGAGTACTACCTGGAGTACACAATTCCTTTGGTTTGTCCATTAATTTTTGGGTCTTCGAGTCTTAGTTCGAGGTCTACGACCTCTTAAGCCTCCCGCCACGACAAGGCGCCCGAAGAAAGGAGGGGGGAGAAAAAAAGGGTTACAGATAGGATCAATACATCAAAGACACAAAAGAGATCAAAGCTGGGAAGTTTGCTACTGTTTGTGGGATATTGTCGACCAACCTTAGGTCAGTATGTGACCAAGGGGATTTTTTGATGAAAATCATGTCTATTGGATGGGAGCCCCCCTTAAATATTCATTTTATTCTGTTTTTAGTATTTGTCGTTATAGCGGCAGCAGAAATACATTATCCTTGAAAATTTCAACTGTCCAACTGTCACGTTTCATGAGATACAGCCTGATGACAGACGGACGGACGGACGGACAGCGAAGTCTTAGTAATAGGGTCCCGTTTTACTTTTGGGTACGGAACCCTAAAAATGAGAAAGAGAGTCGGAGACAAAACGGATCTCTGGGGAACAACTGCATTTATAGAACAAGTATCAGACTTGAATCCGTCCAAAACAGCTTGAATTGATCCATAGAAGAAGGGAGTCATCGATTGACAAAAGAGCTTCATGCCAAACTCTGTGAAATGCTATCGAAATATCAAGTGCAATTATTTTGCTCTTACCTGCCTGGTGGAGCGAACGATTCCACTTCACGGTGAGATATGTATGCCATCATCTGTTGCTGCGGAAACCATACTGCCGGTCAATGAGAAGTTTCTGCAACTTGAGATATTTCATTAGCTGACGATTTGTCAGCGTTTGCGTGTCCTTGGAAAGAAGGGATGCTAGTGCAATTGGTCGTTAATTGGAAAGAAAAGAAGACTCGCTTATTTTGGGAACGGGCTGGACAAATACTTGCTACTTACTTAGGTGGCGCTACAGTCCGTGGTGAACCTGGGCCTCAACCAACAAGCGTCTCCAGCTGGCACGGTCTTTGGCCAGCTGTTTCCAGCGCCACACGCCCAGTTGGTTAAGGTCCTCTTCCACCTGTGTGCGCCACCGATGATGCGGCCGTCCTCTGCCGCGCCTTCCTTCCGGAGTGAATGGACAGATGCTGTTTTCAAACTACTCGGATAGAGCCAGGAAGAGTAGGATAGGTGCAAAAGATTACGCAGTGGTTTTGCCAGCGTAGAAGAACAGCTCTTCAGAATTACTGGGGAAATACCATCTGGATCAGTGGATTTGTGAATGTTAAGTTACTTAAAAACTTAATTACTTGCAACTGTACGAGTAATGAAGAAAATGTGTCCCATGGTGGAATTAATTACTCCAGAACAGGCAGTGACAAAGAAAAGTTTGGCTTTGTCTTAGGGTTCGATACCTGGATTATCACTGCGAATGAGCCTGGACATAGACGATGAGACAGGGTTGTTGATGTTTTTGACGAAGGACGAAAAACTCGGCTTCATTTGGGACATTGTACTATTTTACGCCTCAGTTTCTGGACGTATAAAAAATTAGCTCGTCGAATGTGGGATTTTCAGTCATTTCTGGCCTATACACATATAACTTTTTCAGCTCTCCTCGGCGGTGTTTGCTTTATAATTCCGAAAACTTGGCTCTCTCAACTTGATAACCTATTTGCCGCTCAACTCAAACCACGCATTATCCTCCGGCTTAAGACTTGTTATGCAGTTGGGGATATAATTGGTTATGCCAGTGTGGATAATGTGTGTGATCATATCAGCTGCGGCATCCATGTTGTGGACCCCGAAAGAAATTGTTAAGGCCGCGTCAGTTAAATTTTTTATATTCCCATCTTATTCTTTTGGTAGTTTTTTCTTTAAATGAGTGGAGTGAATATGGAAATTTAGCTGTTACAACACAGGGATCAGAAGAGCCTGGAGGAGATATTACATTCAAAGTGTATTAAGCAGGCTGAGAGGTAAGAAACGGCAAGATGTCTAGTAGAATTCCAAAGAATGTGCGAGACATACATAGATTATTTACTTACTTATTTACAAACTTACTTAAATGGCGCTGGAGAAGCTTGTTGGTTGAGGCCCAGGTTCACACCGGACTGTAGGTGCGAACCCTTACACCTGTGTGCGCCACCTTAGATTCAATCGTCCTGTGCTGCGGCGTCTTCGTGTCCGATGTCGCCCGTACAATTCGTCGCTGTATCTTTTTCTCCACTCTCCGTTGTAACAAACGGGACTATAGATTGAACGCACACTTTTCCTCTAGAAGCGGCAAGGGCATCGTCATCTGTTTTAGTTAGGGTCGATGACTCTATGCTGTAAAGGAGGATCGGGATGACCAATGATTGATATATTGCTACGTTGGTTTTTGAGAGAGAGAGCTCTAATTCCTAGTTACCTCTTGAACTTCTTTGGGCTCAAGTTGGCGCGGTTGGCAAGAGCGATTCTTCGTTTGATCTCAGCACTAATGTTGATGTCGCTGGTCACTAGTGAACCAAGTCCCCGACCACTTCGAATTTGTAGCTGCCAACTGTGACTTTCTGGCCAAGACATTGGTGTTTTTTGATGACAGCGTATATTTCCTTTTACCCTCATTTACCGAAAAACTCATTTTAGCTGCTTCTGTTTCAGTACTTCCGAACGCTTTATTGACATCTAGCTGTATTCGTACAAATACGTCAATTTCATCCGCGTATGCAAGCAACTGCGCAAACTTGAAATACGTCGTACCTCTTGTGTTTACCAGTGAGTCTCGTATGATCTTTTCATGCACGATGTTAGAAAAGTTACTTGACAGGGCGTTACTTTGTCTAGGTCCTAATTCTCTATTATCATCCTGCACAATCTTGCAGGGACGTTAAAACCAGACAGAACTCGGTATAGCTCGTCCCTATGCACAATTTCATATACGGCTATAAAATAGACAAAAAGATGGTATGTACGTGTCGACTTAAAATTCTTATGTCTTTTCCAAGAACAATTCGATAATTTGTCTGTTGTGGACTTATCTAGCCTGAAGCCACACTGATACGAACCTATCAGATTATCCACAAAGGGTTTTAGGCGTTGACACAGTACGGCAGAGAAGATGTTATATGCGATGTTGAGAAAACTTTACTCCCCTATAGTTGGCGCAGTTATAGGACTCTTCTTCCTTGTGGACCGAGCAAACGATACTGAGACTCCATTCGCTTTCTGGCTGACAGCGATATCAGACCCGTCATCGCCGTTATACAGTCTACAAAAGTGATCCTTCCCTATTCTCAGCAACAACTGTGACTCTACTACTAGTTGTCTGTCTTCGTCCCTAGCGGCTTAGGTTCTGCTCCAATTGATTGCCTGCACACATTCCAGGTGCAGCCTCGCAAGTCACTTAACCGTTTGCAGGAGTCGTCAGCGTTGTATCCGTCGCTATCCGAGTCTTTCAGTAGCTTCGTTAAAATTCATTTTTTTCCGGGATATGGGTGCTTAGGGGTAGCACAACCCACAAGCTGGAAGGCCAAGATGCTTTTTCCCCAGGCACAAGAAGTCAGATCACTGCACACATTGGTTCACTACCCGGCGTATGCCAGGCCAGCTGTGTGTCAACTTGGATTGAACAGGGACAGAGATCGAAGTTTGCGTTTGCCATGTTAAAAATTAAAAACTTTTTTGCTCTGTTTGCTCGCTCCCTCTCTTCCCACATGTTACTTTTTAGGGTTCCGTACCCAAAGGTAAAACGGAACCCTATTACTAAGACTTCGCTGTCCGTCCGTCCGTCCGTCCGTCCGTCTGTCACCAGGCTGTATCTCATGAACCGTGATAGTTAGACAGTTGAAATTTTCACAGATGATGTATTTCTGTTGCCGCTACCACGACAAATACTAAAAACAGAACATAATTAATTATACATATACATACATAATTACAAACAACCAATAATAAATTGTTTCGAAAGGTTTTCGTTGTCATCTTTCGGTCAGTTCCCATTTGTGAGCGGCTCGTAGTTATCCATTTTGGGAAATCAAGCTTAGAGAAAGCGGATAGCCTCACGGTAAGATCAGCACTTGACACGCGAACGAGTGGAGTTCAGCCCGCGGATGGTCAGCATTTTGGTTTTTTTTTTGTTCCTAGTAGCACATGATGGAGAGTGGGCGAAGATCTCGGGGAGAAATCTTCGGCGAAGTACTCGGTGAGTGATCTTCGGGGAAGAACTCCGGTACGGTTTTAAGCAGTTCCCGGTACGCGGCCGTACCGTGTGTCCTATTGCCTACGTTGGTCGCGGATATCACGTTCATTGTATAAGGTATTGAAATCGGAAATTTGTTGGTCGCGATTGGTGATGCGGGCTAAGTCGTTGGTCAGAGGAGTTTCGGTACGACTGTTCGAATACTCAAGCTGCGGTTTGTTTAGTTTTTTGGACAGTGAATTCCTTTTTTTTTTTTTTTTTTTTACATATGTTTTTTTTTATTTATTTCGACTTTTTTTTATTGACATACGGTGTAGGGTAGTTTTAAGGATTAATTGTAAACCTAGATTAAGTTAGGTTAAGGAAATTAAATTTGTGACATATTGAATTGGAAACGATTACGGTGATTTTTTTTTTTCTTTTGCGTGGGATATTTCGCGAGTCTCGTAGCAAATTCGCGATTCATGCTGCGGGTAAGTCGGCGTGAGGGCAATCGCGTGGCGCCATTGCTCACGACCAGTCCTCGCAGCTGGCCTAGCATCCCTTTCGCACGACGTCGCGGCAGGTGGAGAGGAGCAAGTGAGCAAGAGGAGCAAGCGATCTTGCACACGTACGAACCGATACGTACATACGTCCATACGCATCACATACGTGCATACACTCACACATCTGTACGTTATGTATAAGTATACAAATTAATTTTTTTACGCGACACGGGTCGTTTTTAAAAAGATATAACTAGCTATGCTTTTATTATTTCAATTCAATTTCAGTACACTACTTTACTTAGCTAATTTCACTTTATTTAAACACCCAAGCCGCGGAGTCCACTCGATCTCAGTGCTGCTGTCGAACCTTGTTGCGTCCTCTGATGTTGAACTCAACCTGAGTCCTCTGATGTTGATGAACTGAAGTTGGGCTGAACTTAGATTAACTTATATACTAAGCGTTATGCTGCTCTACGGCAGCGTCCCTTTGCTGGACTTTGGACTTAGATCATAAATTATTTTTGCTTGACCTTGGACCTCTAATACAGATCACGAAGAATATGCTGACGCAGCTGCAACCACTTGACTTCGACTAAAAGCATTTTGCCATTAAGTCGCAGCTGTGTCAACAAAAAGCGATCGCACTTCCTGGTCTCCCTAATATGTGGCATGTGATTTGACCGCAGATTGTTTACATCACTTACGGATCAAATCAATGGTTTATGTTATTGACTATATGCTGCATGTGATTTGACCGCAGCTTGTTTACATCGCTTACGGATCAAATCAATGCTCTATGATATTAACTCCCCTCTTTCTTAAATGAATCGTCCCGATTCTTCGTTTTACTAAATCATAAATTTTTCATTCAAATCTTTTTAACATAATTTCTTCAAAGTTTTCGTTATCTTTATTTTCAATTTTCTTAGTTTTGTTTACTAGATCATCAATTTTTTCATTCAAATCTTTTAACATAATTTCTTCAAAATGTTCATCATTTTTATTCTCGTTCTTTAATATTTTTACATCGGGTTTCTTACTATGTTCCTTTTTACAATTTGAGAGGGTATTACGTATTTTAAATAAAAACATAAACAACAAAAGTATTGTTATAATTGTTATAAGGGAGGTCCAAAGTACCGAGCGGGTTTCGATCTCTTTACGAGTTACATACATAAGATTAATGTTTTCAAATTCCCGTTCCAAATCATCGGGTTCTACATATTCAATTACATTAAATTCTATTGGTCGATTTAGTTTTAGGTAATTAAGTATTATTTTAGCGGGATTGTAAAATGTTATATCGTTTATAACAGTAATGTTTTCAAATGTTATTAAATATATTCCATTTAAATTGTACTTATCTACTGTATTGTTTCCTGCTACCAAGATAGCTCCATCTTTGATAACATCAATATTTTTATTTTTCTCGATAATTTTTGTACAATCTGCTTCTTTATTATTTAAAATTAATGACAAGCAAGTCTCTTTTGGACTTAATTTACAAAAGGTATTGGTCAATTCTATTGAACAATTTTCGACCGTTTTAAAAGTGTTATTACATTTAGCAATTCTGTTTTCAATTAGAAGCTTGCTGTTATTTTGGGCAATAGCTCTAGATTCATAAAGATTACATGTTTTTTCTATTATTGGATATCTGATATATATTACTATTACATCTTTATTTTGGAGAATTTTAAATTTGGAAACATCCATAAGGTCTGTTATGGTTATTCGTTCGTGTTCATGTCGTGTAACGTCTTGTATTTCTTTTAAATTCAGTATCCCGGGGTTGAGGATTTCAACTTTTGCTAACGCAATTGTTTGGAGTATGTTTTGCAACTCTGCAATAATGAGTTTTCTTTTCCGTTTGGCTATTTGTGTTATTTTTGAGAATTTTCTCAGGTTTTGGACAATATCGGTCAGGTTTGATATTGCTTTAAACAGTTCAGAGTTTATAATGAATTGTTTGTTATTATTTTGCGCAAATTCGTTCAGTTTATTATTAATAGTAACCAGATCATCGTGATCGGGGGTTCCTGAAATCCATTTCCAAAGGGTTCCTAATTCATTGATTCCCCTCTTAGATCTGCCTGTCAGTTGAAGTTGTCTAAAAAGCGTTTCGATAAGGATGCTTTCGGGACTAAGCTTTTCTGCTCTATTTTTGTTTATTAGATTTATCAACCTATTGTCTTCTTCAATTAGAGTATGGTAATACGTCAGGTTAGTGACATGAAATATTTCTCCTAAATCTTCATAAATAACAGCTTGCCCGTGTTCTATTAAGATATAGTCTTCTCTCGTGTAATCTATGACTTCTGTCGAAGTTGTTTTAGCAAATGCTAGCAACAAGAGGATCATCATATTCTGTAAGTGAGGTGTTAGGTTTTAATATTGTCTTTATGGATTATTCTGTTTTTGTTATATATTCTTATCTTATGCCCTAAATCTTCTTTTACCTTTTGTTTTATATATCTGGGTTTTAGCTTATTTCTTTCCCCTATTCTTTTTTCGTAAACTATGTCATCGGAAGCGTAATTTCTACTATTTCTATTTTTATTATTTCTTTCTAGCATTTTTGCTTGTGCTGCTAGTAATTGGTTACGAACGTTTTCGTGAGGTACCTTATTGTACATGATTTCGAATGGTTTTTCGTTTGTCACAGAGTGGATCGTTTTATTGTATTGTTGAGCAGCTCTGTATATGGATTCCGAATAATCGATTAACTTATATTCGTCTTTTAAGCATCTAGCGATTTCTATTATGGTAGAATGCACTCTCTCTATTTGACCGTTTGTCGTACTGTGGTGAGGATTACAAAAATAAATTTCTATGCTCAGTCTCGACATCAAACTTTTAAATTGTACTGTGGTAAAACCTGGTTCGTTGTCTAACGTTATTTTTTCACCTGTGGGAAGCTTTGCAATATTTCTAAGACTTTTTCGTTTAAATTCGTTTTGTCGGATATTTGTTTTATAGTTAGGAACTTTGAATATGAATCTATGCAAGTTAGAAATTTTAAATTTTGTGCATTGAAAATGTCTATGTGGACATGCTCCCCCTCTTTCTTAGGAATTGGAGCCTCTCCAATTGGTTCTTTTTTTGGATGCCTATCGTATTTATTCCTGTTACATATTTCACAAGCTCTGATATATTGTTTGAACTGCTTATTCATATTAGGCCAGTAATAGTATTTGTGGATCTGTTTAATATTTTCGGTGTAGTTTCTATGTGCTCGGGAATGTGTTTGTTCTACGATTGCCCATTGATCATCGCGATTTGTAATGTCCAAAGGGAAGTTCTTAGTGTATAAAAATTTGCATTGAAATGTCTCTAAAAGTTTTCCTTTTATAATGTATAAGTCTTCTGGTGTACAATGAATTGCTGTCACGAGATTGGGTTGTAAGTACTCTTTTAAAATTGTCATTAAGTTTTCTGGTGTATCAAATTCTATAATATGCCTTGTTTTTCCGAAGTTGTGGACAGATTCATGAATAGTAAACTTTGCTCTTGCAAGAAGGAGCTGTTGCTTAAATTGATTCAGTGGCTTTGAGGTTTCTAAAATTTTAGTGTGGTCACTACTGTCAGCTGAATGTTGAGTGACGAAAGAATCGTCAGATGATTCTGTTTCATTGTTTGTTTGGTCGTCAGACATATTGTTGAGATGTTGTCTCGAAAGTGCGTCTGCAACTACATTAGTGGTTCCTGGCTTGTATACCATTTTAGGTGGAAATTCTTCTATAAATGACCTCCATCTTTTGATTTTCGCATTAGGGTTTCGTGTAGAAATAGCAAAAGTAAGTGGTTGATGGTCAGTATGAATTTCTAAGTCTTTAACTGCGTAAAGATAGTTTCTTAAATTTTTGAGAGCCCAGACAATGGCATAGAGCTCTTTTTCGTTAGTTGCGTAATTCATTTCTGTGGAATTTAGGGTTTTTGAAATAAAAGTGATCGGTTTACCTTCCTGAGATAAAACTGCTCCTAGTGCTATATTTGAAGCATCTGTGGTTAAAATAAATTTCTTATTGAAATCTGGCTGTGTTAATTCTACTTGGTTTGCTAACAATTGTTTCAAAGTTTCACAAGATTTTATTGCTTCTTGATCTAAATTAATTTGTATTTTTTTCGATAAATATTGGGAAATTTTTCCGTTTTCCCCTGAAAGATATTTTGTTAGTGGTTTGGTTACCGTCGCATAGTCTTTCACGAATTTGCGATAATATCCAGTCATACCGAGAAAACTTCTAAGTTGTCGAAGTGTGGTTGGTATAGGATAATTTAAAATTGTTTCGATTTTTTTGGGGTCTGTTTTAATTACTTTGTGACCTACTATATAGCCTAAAAATTCAATCTGTTCCGAATAAAATACGGATTTTTCTAAAGATACCTTCATATGGGCATCTTTTAGTGTATCTATTATCAATTCTAAATGTCGAGTATGTTCTTCTATTGTGCTAGAGTAAACTATAATGTCATCAATGTAAACATGGCAAAATTTGCCTATAAAGTCTCTAAGGATATTGTCCATTGCTCTTTGGAATATGCTTGGTGCATTTTTTAATCCAAATGGCATCCTTAAATATTCGTATTTCCCATTACTTACTGAAAAAGCGGTTTTCTCAATGTCTTCTTCTTTCATGAGAATTTGGTGGAATCCTGACTCTAAGTCTATCGTTGAAAAGTATTTTGAGTTGCCCAGGTTTGATAGTATTACATTTGTATCCGGAATAGGATAACGATCCGATATTGTTTGTTCGTTAATTTTTTTAAAATCAATTACCATTCTTAATTTTGGAGTACCATCTTCATTTATACCCTTTTTGGGTACTACCCATATAGGAGAATTATATGGACTTTTGCTTGGACGAATTATATTGTCCTTTAGTAATTTATTAATTTCTTGGTTTACGAACGAATTTACTGAGAGCGGGTAGGGATATTGTTTACTCCATATAGGAGATCCAACAATTGTACGAATTTCCGCTTTAATATCCGTTCTAAATGGAAGATTGGTATCTATATCAGAGTGAATTTCTTCAATCTTTTTCCTCATCACCAATCCTAATCTTTTTAATTTTTCGTTTTTATATTTCGAACTTTCGGCGTTCGTATTATTCATTTTCAAGGTTTCAGGAGCGTTGTCTCCCAAATTTAATTCATTTACCTGTTTATTTAACGTTTCAGCGTCAGCGTCTTTTGCTGCCTGTAGTCCTTCGGATTCGCTACCGAAAGTATTTTCATTTGTTTTAATATCGGGACTTTTTACTGATTCGGATACTTCAGATTCTTTTCCTGAAGTGTATATTTTTTGTACCTCAATGTCAGCATTTTTATCTGACTTTAGTCCTTCGGATTCACTACCGAAAGTATTTTTTTTATTTAATTTATCATCAGTGTTCTTCACTGATTCGCGTACTTCAGATTCTTTTCCTGAAGTGTATATTTTTTCTTCCCTTGTGCCATGTGTAAGCGTGCCTTTCGAAAAATCTAATTTTATATTTGCCTTTTTCAATAAATTATAGCCTATTAAAATATCTGCCTCTAAGTTTTCTATTACATAAAATCTTTCTTTGACTCCGTATATAAATGCTTCGCAAAAATGAGTAATAATGGAAAAACCATTAATTGTCCTAACTCTTTTCCTAATGTCTAATTCTTTTCTATTGGGGAGTGTATTGGGTGAACAGTAGCTCCTGTGTCAATCATTATTTGGAATGCTTTTCCTGTCCTTTCGCTTATTTTGTATATGTAAGGCCATCGGGGCCTTGGTCTAAAAAAGAGTCACTGACATTATTTACTCTTTGAGTTTTATTATGCGGCTGAGCGGAGAATTGTCCACTGCCGTGGGCGCGTTTTTCACCTACGTTTTGATTGTGTGAGTTATTGAAATTACGATTATTTGAAAATCTGTGATTTGAAAACCTATTTGGAAAAGAGTGTCTGTTTGCATGGAAATCATTTCGATTTTGATTGGAAGGATCAACATCCATGGGTACAGGTTTTGGATAAGTGGGGTTATTTTGGTAACTATTATAATTATTTCTTCTTGGAAATCTCAGGTTATTATTTTGTGGAGGAGTGTTGTTCATGCCTCTTCCGAATTGCATCGCGAAATTGGCTCGAAGATTGTTCGACTCCAATTCTTGAGCCTTTGCAAGCGCGTTGGGTAAGTCTTCGGGTTTGAGAGAAAATAAAATGTTTGCGAGAGGCGCATTTAAACCCGTAATAAAGATGCGTAAAGCATTCGCACGGTTTTTGTTATTGAGTTCTTTTGTAATCGGTGTGTTTGTGCCATAGGTCATGATGGTTTTGTTTATTAACAGGGTCAGTTTTTCATTGACCATATTATAATATTCTAATATTAATTTATTACCTTGGCGAAGTATGCTCATTTCCTTTTCGATTATGTGAATTGGTCTTTTATCGGCATACGCGAAATCTAAACGACTTATAATGCCATCAAAGTTCAAAACACATCCGTGATTCGTTAGGATGTTATTTGCATCCCCAACAATCTTATTTCTCAAGATTGTCAAAGCTCCAAAGTATTTGCGACTTCCTTTATCGTATAGACTCATAGTGTTGTTAGCGGCTTCTCGCCAACTAACGTAATTAGCACCTGAAAATACCGGAAGGGATTTAACTATGTCAAGAGATTCTTGACAAACTATGTTATCGTCAATTTGTTCTTGTTCGTATTCCGCGACAAGGTTTGACGAGGTAAGCAATTTCAGCTGTTCTTTTGACTGATCAAGCTCGGTCTTAAGACTAGCAGTACTTGCACTGATTAGTCTGTTTACTAAGTTTGGGGTTAGTGTCATCGCGTTCAACCCAGTCTGTTCGTCCCGGTCTGTCAAACTCATTTTGTTTAACGATATGGATATTTCCTCCAGATTTAAATCTTATTATATAATATAATTTTTATTTAATTTTTTTTTTTTTTTTCACAAGTGAGCCCTATTTTAATAGGTGCTGGATACTTAAGTTTATGCAATACGTAAAAAATACAGAAATTTACGCTTACTGTTGACTTCTTCTTGATCTGTTGTCTTTGCTGTCGTCTATGCTTTCGTTTATGCTGTCGTCTATGCTGTCGTATATGCTGTCGTCTATGCTGTCATCTATACTCTTGTTGGCTAGTTTTTTTTTATTTTGGCACTTATAGTTCTTTTCTTTTTTATTTATGGCACTTATAGTTTTTGTTTTTTTGTTTTTTGTAGTTTTGGCACTTATAGTTTTTGTTCTTTTATTTTGTAATTAGTTTTTCACTTTCCTTTTTCTCTCTGTAGTGGAGATACTTGGTATATACTTACATATGTAGGTATATGTATCTATAGTTTTTCTTTTTTCTCTCCTTCGTGGAGATACTTGATAATTTTTTGGGTTTTTTCTTTTTTCTCTCCTTCGTGGAGATACTTGATTGTCTGCAGCGTTTTGGTTCTGCAGCGCGATTACCGAACTTTACTTGGTTTTTTCAAGGTTTAATTTTTACCGGTTTTTTATTTTTCGCACTGCCCCACGTTGGGCGCCAATTAATTTTTTTACGCGACACGGGTAGTTTTTAAAAAGATATAACTAGCTATGCTTTTATTATTTCAATTCAATTTCAATACACTACTTTACTTAGCTAATTTCACTTTATTTAAACACCCAAGCCGCGGAGTCCACTCGATCTCAGTGCTGCTGTCGAACCTTGTTGCGTCCTCTGATGTTGAACTCAACCTGAGTCCTCTGATGTTGATGATGAACTGCGGGGTCCTCTGATGTTGATGAACTGAAGTTGGGCTGAACTTAGATTAACTTATATACTAAGCGTTATGCTGCTCTACGGCAGCGTCCCTTTGCTGGACTTTGGACTTAGATCATAAATTATTTTTGCTTGACCTTGGACCTCTAATACAGATCACGAAGAATATGCTGACGCAGCTGCAACCACTTGACTTCGACTAAAAGCATTTTGCCATTAAGTCGCAGCTGTGTCAACAAAAAGCGATCGCACTTCCTGGTCTCCCTAATATGTGGCATGTGATTTGACCGCAGATTGTTTACATCACTTACGGATCAAATCAATGGTTTATGTTATTGACTATATGCTGCATGTGATTTGACCGCAGCTTGTTTACATCGCTTACGGATCAAATCAATGCTCTATGATATTAACTTACATACATACATATGTACATTACGAAGTAGAGTTGGGTAGTTCCGGACATGTATAGTTCACGAAACTATGTCCTCTCTCGGACACATGTCCTCTCGTTCCGCAAATTGAACGAAATGAGTTCCATAGTTCCATTCAACCCTTATTCATCAATCACATATCTACAAAACGAAAAAAAAAAAAACATAAATGCAACGAACATGCTTCTCATACGGTATGAGTTATACCCCGTAGTTTTCAAGAAACCCAAAAGTATGGAGATGTGGCGATAAAGCTCGAACAGTTGGTGTACACTGTACAGCACACTTGAACTGAAATGAAAAGAAATGAAAGAATATAAGGCCCGCACCGCATTTCGTGAACGAATGTCATACATGTGTATGTATGCATTCAGGTCCGGACATGGACATGTTTTTGCTAGTTCCATATCGGTGCGAGTATACATTTAGTATTTTAAAACGGGTAGAGATTGCAGTGCATACTGAGATGGAATAATTATCTTATAACCCCATTTAGATACTTTTTTTTTTTTTTTTTTTTTTTTAGAGACTCGCGCAGGTTCAAGAGTTTTTATATTCTCATATGATGTGTTGACACACACAACCTGAACGGAGTGCAGTGATTGGGGTCGTTGATGTTCGTTCACTACTCTCAGGGGTGGTTGTCCTAGGCCTAGATAGGACGAGAGCCGACCAAAGTCCGCGTTGGTTATAGTCCGTAGTAATTCCTTCAAGCACTTTAGTATTGCATACGCAGAGGATGAATTTCGGCTGACCCTTTACTGTGAGTGTTATGCTTGCAGGCAGTACGTCTGGTCACTTTCCATTCACAACTGCGTTGACTACTTTTTATCATCCGTTTAGGAATTACTTTTACTTGGCTATGAAGCGAATTTGAACTATAGACCTTCCGATCGGCGGTCGATGATGTTAACCACTGCACCACGGCCACCCCCTGTTTCAAATATATTGAATGGTCTTTCCAACAAAGTTGTTGGTCCAATATAACACCTAAATATTTAAAACTGTCCACGTGTTCAATCAAGAAGCAATTTTCAAACATTCTTGATTGTTGAATACTATATCTTCAAGAACAAATCGATTACACAATGGTGCATGATAATATAAGGGAAGGTCTCTGAAAACTGTACCATTGATATTAAATATCATGTACTTCGTTTTGTTGCTAATTATTAGTTTATGATAATTAAACCATCTCCTTAACATATCTAGGTCATTATTAACAAAACTATCAATTAAGTTAGTGTTTGAGTGGAAAAGAGATGTTTCATCAGCAAAGGCAGTTATTTTGCCTTTAAAAGGTTGTAAGAAAAACGAATTAACATAAATTAGAAAAAGGATTGGGCCCAATACTGCTCCTTGGGGAACACCCATATTTAAGGGTGTGAGAATAGAATGTCACTGATTATGTATTTCTGTTGCTGCTTTAACAACAAATACTTTGACAGAATATAATAAATATATGTATAAATGGGGCTCCCATACAACAGACATGCTTTTTTTGCCGTTTTTATACATAATAGTACGGAACCCTTCGTGCGCGAGTCCGTTTCGCACTTGGCCGGTTTTTTATTTTACATATATTTTTTTTTTATTTATTTCGACTTTTTTTTATTGACATACGGTGTAGGGTAGTTTTAAGGAATAATTGTAAACCTAGATTAAGTTAGGTTAAGGAAATTAAATTTGTGACATATTGAATTGGAAACGATTACGGTGTTTTTTTTTTCTTTTGCGTGGGATATTTCGCGAGTCTCGTAGCAAATTCGCGATTCTTGCTGCGGGTAAGTCGGCGTGAGGGCAATCGCGTGGCGCCATTGCTCACGACCAGTCCTCGCAGCTGGCCTAGCATCCCTTTCGCGCAACGTCGCGGCAGGTGGAGAGGAGCAAGTGAGCAAGAGGAGCAAGCGACCTTGCACACATACGAACCGATACGTACATACGTGCATACGCATCACATACGTGCATACACTCACACATCTGTACGCTATGTATAAGTATACATACATACATACATATGTACATTACGAAGTAGAGTTGGGTAGTTCCGGACATGTATAGTTCACGGAACTATGTCCTCTCTCGGACACATGTCCTTGTCCTCTCGTTCTGCAAATTGAACGAAAATAGTTCCATAGTTCCATTCAACCCTTATTCATCAATCACATATGTACAAAACGAAAAAAAAAGAAACATAAATGCAACGAACATGCTTCTCATACGGTATGAGTTATACCCCGTAGTTTTCAAGAAACCCAAAAGTATGGAGATGTGGCGATAAAGCTCGAACAGTTGGTGTACACTGTACAGCACACTTGAACTGAAATGAAGAAAAGAAATGAAAGAATATAATGCCCGCACCGCTTTTGGTGAACGAATGTTATACATGTGTATGTATGCATTCAGGTCCGGACATGGACATGGTTTGCTAGTTCCATATCGGTGCGATAATACATTTAGTTCCGGACATGGACATGTTTTTGCTAGTTCCATATCGGTGCGAGTATAAATTTAGTATTTTAAAACGGGTAGAGATTGCAGTGCATACTGAGATGGAATAATTATCTTATAACCCCATTTAGATACTGTTTCAAATATATTGAATGGTCTTTCCAACAAAGTTGTTGGTCCAATATAACACCTAAATATTTAAAACTGTCCACGTGTTCAGTCAAGAAGCAATTTTCAAACATTCTTGATTGTTGAATACTATATCTTCAAGAACAAATCGATTACACAATGGTGCATGATTATATAAGGGAAGGTCTCTGAAAACTCTACCATTGATATTAAATATCATGTACTTCGTTTTGTTGCTAATTATTAGTTTATGATAATTAAACCATCTCCTTAACATATCTAGGTCATAATTAACATCTGCAAAACTATCAATTAAGTTAGTGTTTGAGTGGAAAAGAGATGTTTCATCAGCAAAGGCAGTTATTTTGCCTTTAAAAGGTTGTATGAAAAACGTATTAACATAAATTAGAAAAAGGATCGGGCCCAATACTGCTCCTTGGGGAACATCCATATTTAAGAAGTCTATAGAACTGTAAACATTCCTAATTTTCACAACTTGATAACGGTTGGATAAATAAGAAGAAAACCATTTATAAATGGAGCCTCTGAAACCCGCTTTGTAAAGTTTATCGAGTAGCAAAGTATGATTAACCATATCAAAGACCTTACTGATATCAACAAATAATGTTGATGGTATTTGAGAAGTGTTTAGACTATTATATATTTCACCAGTTAATTTCAATAAAGCAGTTTCAGTCGATTTGCCACGTCTAAACCCAAATTGGCAATCACTCAAAAAATTAGTATTTTCTAAAAATTACAACATTCTAGATTTTAACTATCCGAAAAGTGAGAATAAAATGTCACTGATTATGTATTTCTGTTGCTGCTTTAACAACAAATAGGTACTTAGGCAGAATATAATAAATATATGTATAAATGGGGCTCCCATACAACAGACATGCCTTTTTTGGCGGTTTTATTCATAATAGTACGGAACCCTTCGTGCGCGAGTCCGACTCGCACTTGGCCGGTTTTTTTATAATTATTCTTCCATCATTTTTTCTTTTTCTGCAATATACACTTGAGCACTATACCCAGATTTAATTAAATACACATCCTCCTTTAAAACGAATTATCCTTATATAAACATCGCTGAAAATTCAAAGTTCAAGGACTGGTCTTAAAGTCGTACAGCAATAAAATTAAATTAACCCGACAAGGAACTAAAAAGGACGCACTGAAGCGCTCAAGCATCAGTTCACTGAAGCGTTGTGACCGCACGAATACAAGTTCTTTATGTGAACGCTAAACAGACTAGAAAACTGCCTGATGTGTTCCGAAATTGTAAGCAACAATAAAGCAATATATACTAAACTTCAGAACGGGCGAGGGCGCTCAGTTGAATTTTATTTGTCTAATAAAATGCACGTTATCCTCTCAATCAAATTGGTAGCGAGAAAAACTCTCCGATCCTTGAACGCGCGCACAATGGATACGACAAGAACTGAGGATGGATGAAGGAGGGCTATGCTCTGCAGGGAAATGAAGGATTACGATGAGATATTGGAGCTGACTGGTGTTCTATGGGGGAAAATAGGGGGCAACGTAAAATTCGGATTGAAATTTCACTACTCAGCATTTTTTTTTGTTGTTGTTTTTCGTGCACGGCTGAAGGACTCAGACGAAGTATGACGAAGTAGGGCTGAGGGAAAGAATGTATTCAAATTTGTCCTTTTTTTCTTCTTTCGGTTTTCGGCGAAGTGTGTTAAAATGGAATAAATAAGTGAAGAAGTGAGAAATGAAGCAGTGTGTTCTTTTTTTTCTTCAGGTGATGGGCATACCCAGGTGGTCGACGATGAGGGTGCAAAATGTAATGGTTACACTCTCTGCAATATACAAGTCCACTTATTCACTTTCTTTCTTTAACTTGGAACGTGTTGTTGGGCTTAGTCAGGTCGACAGGACCTACATATGTATGTACATAATACAATATGCATTCTGAAGTTATCTGGATTATATTAAATTCATTTAGCAACCACTTACTTTTTATTGTCTACACGCTAGAGAGCACCATGGCCTCCGACGCCGATGACACGGGATCGAATCCCGACAACAGCCATGTCATCGAACGTGTTTTTTACGGTGCTTCCCTTCAGCGGGATGCTGTCAAAACCCTCTATAATAAAATTGTCAAGAAAAGCTTCTCGAATTTCGCCGTTCGGAACCGGTAATAAAAACTGTAGGTTCTTTTCACCTATGGGAAAATAAAATCACACACCACATGGGTGATTGAGAGAAGCTCGGCTTTGGTCCTTCATGGACTGTAACGCCAACATACATATGTACATACACGCTAGAAAACGGACAATAAAATCAAAGGGATGCGAATTTATTCGATCATCATATAGGTACAATTTATTAGTCACAAAAGTAAGTAAACACGTTGTGTCCATTCAACAGCCATCGGTGTGGTACAAACGCCTTAGTGATCTTGATGGATACGTGATGCTATGAATCCTTATAATAAGCGATCCGAAAAACACAGGCTCTGCCTCAATACATCGATCTCACTATCGGCAACCAAACTTGAACAGTTCTATGGATAAGATTTGGTGACTGCCAGAGTAAGCTGAACACTCCGTCGTTGCGTCTGATTACTTTGCATACGAGTACTGTGAAGTCAGCAATGTTGGTGGTCTCATATTGTGATGCGATAAGATGCTAATGCTCAAAACACTGCTTGGGACAGCAGCAGTAAGGCGCTGGAGTTTATTTTTGTAGCGAGAGAAAAACAAAAGAGGCGCTTATACTTCGACAGTTTATTGGTAAAAGAAGACCGTGGTGCGTTATTACATGTTCTTTTATATGTAATACGGAGAGCTTTCAAGTGGAGACATTTCGGGTTTATCATGCGGTAGGATGATCGAATGATTAGAGTGTCGAACCGTTTAGTACTATAGTGATAATGTACTAATGTACAATAGTGTATGTAAATTATGGATTGTTTTTTTTTTTTGCCTACAGTTCGACCATCCTGACGGTATAATCGACCCGATTACAAGAGTGCATTTCATTAATGTAAAAAGTAACATTTCAAAGGATAATAGCTAAAAAACATATTCAAACATTGTTAGCAAAAAAAAATATTCATTAATTCATAATATGTATGAGAAAATCATCAGAAAGATAGGTTTGAGTTTCAGTACTCAATCGCTGAAATGGCCTTAGTATCTTCGCGCACTGATAATCCAGGTTCCCCAGATTGTTCTACAGCGTCTTCATCGTCACATCCGGATCCTACGTTGTATGGTCTCATGTTGTTTGGTGAAGATATTCCCTTGTAAGGCAAGCGGGTCATCTGTAAGCCGTCGATATCTCCGACAATATACCGATCGTTGGGAAGAACTACCTTGGCCTCATATGGACCTCGGAATTTAGCATGAAACTTCTTGTTGATACCGTTTTCTTCAGAAACATCTTACTTACTTAACGGGCGCTACAGTTCGGGGTGAACCTGGGCCTCAACCAACATGCCTCTCCACCTAGCAGGATCTTTCGCTAGTCTTTTCCAATGCCGCACGCCCAGTTGGTTGAGGTCCCCTTCCACCTGTGCGCGCCACCTTAGGTGCGGCCGTCCTCTATTTCTTCGTCCCTCGGGGTTGGATTCAAAGACTCTACGGGCTGGAGCTGTGGTGTCCATTCGCTCTACATGGCCTAGCCATCTTAGGCGTTGGATCCGTAGACGCCTGACCAGACTCATGTCGCTGTACAACCCGTACAGTTCGTGATTGAATCTTCTCCTCCAACCCTCCTCTGTGTTTATGGGACCGAAAATCGAACGCAGAATCTTTCTCTCGAAACGACCAAGGATTTCCTCATCCGCTTTAGATAAAGTCCATGTTTCTGCGCCGTATAACAGGACCGGGATAATTAAGGTCTTATATAAGGTCAACTTGGTCGTACGAGAGAGGGCTCTACTTCTCAGTTGCCTCTTGAGCCCAAAGAAGCAGCGGTTGGCAAGAGTAATTCTGCGCTTGATTTCGAAACTGGTGTCGTTGTTCCAAGTCACCGCGGAGCCGAGGTATATGAAGTCCTTAACTACCTCGAACTTATATCTGCCAATATGCACGTTCTGTCCAAGACGTCGGTGGTAAATGTCCTTTTTCGATGACAGCAGATATTTAGTCTTGCCCTCATTAACTGCCAAACCAATTTTTGCCGCCTCCATCTCAATACTCGCAAACGCCTCATTGACATCTCGCTGCGATCTACCTATTATGTCAATGTCGTCGGCGTATGCAAGGAGTTGCGAGGATTTGAAGAAGATTGTGCCTCTTGTATTGGCCTGTGTTTTTTGCACAATCATTTCCAA
The DNA here is from genome assembly GCA_951905685.1 of Eumerus sabulonum. NCBI lineage: Eukaryota > Metazoa > Arthropoda > Insecta > Diptera > Syrphidae > Eumerus > Eumerus sabulonum. The sequence goes on along the minus strand of OX645060.1, from coordinate 158,742,857 downwards.
TACGATGTTGCTCACCGATTCGGATGGAGCAGCGAGCATTTTCCAAGGTCATCCTGCATAGTCTGACGAGCTTCGCAGGGATGTCAAAAGTAAACATGGCGTTATATAGCTCGTCTCTAATTACGCTGTCGTATGCGGCCTTGAAGTCGACGAATAGATGGTGCGTATCGACTTGAAACTCATTGGTTTTCTCCAGGATCTGCCGTAGTGTGAAGATTTGATCGATGGTGGACTTCCCTGGCCTGAAGCCACACTGATAAGGACCTATCAGCTTGTTTACGAATGGCTTCAGGCGTTCACACAAAACGGCAGCGAAGATCTTGTATGCGACATTAAGGAGACTTATTCCTCTATAGTTGGCGCAGTCAAAGGGATCTCCTTTTTTGTGGATCGGGCAAACAATGCTGAGACTCCATTCCTCGGGCATGCTTTCCTCTGACCATATCTTACAGATGAGCCGGTGCATGCTCCTAACCAGCTCACCCCCAGCCGCTTTGAAGAGCTCAGCAGACAGTCCATCTGCGCCAGCAGCTTTATTCGACTTGAGTTTCGACATGGCAATCTCAACTTCGTCGAGGTCAGGGAGACGGAATTCTCTGCGATCTCCGTCGTTAAAAAATGGATCATTCTGCCTGACGGCGGTATGTTGGTTGTCATCGCCGTTATACAGTCTGCAGAAGTGGTTTTTCCAAATTCTCAGCATCGACTGCGATTCTACAACTAGGTGTCCGTTCTCATCCTTAAAGGCCTCCGTTCGGGCTTTATAGCCTTGAGACATTCGTTTTATCCGCTGATAAAATCTTCGAACGTCGTGCCTGCAATAGCACCTCTCCAAGTTTTCAATCGCCCGCTTCTCGTGCTCTTTCTTTTTTCTCTTGAGAAGCTTATGTTCCTCCCTTCTCTTAAGCTCGTAGAGCTCACGAGCCGCTCTTGTTTTTTTGTGTAGTGAGGCTTTGTATGCCTCCTGCTTTTCCGCATGAATCCTTCTACACTCGTCATCGAACCAGGTGTTTCGTCGTGGTGGAGCTTTAAGGCCCAGCACTTCCGTTGCTGTGCTCTTCAGGGCTTGTTTGCACAGGCTTCATTGTTGCTCTACTGACTGAGTGGAGGATTGCGGTGTATCGGAGAGCTTAAGGGAGACGCGGTTGGCAAAAGCACTGGCGATCTCCGGCGATAGTAGCTTTCCGACGTCATAGCTTGGTGTTCTAACTCTACTCCGCGGTGTTCGTGTCATGCGCTGACGTATCTTGGCTACTACAAGATAGTGGTCTGAATCGATGTTCGCTCCTCGGAAAGTGCGAACATCAAGGATAGTGGAGGAGTGTCTGACGTCAATCGCGATGTGGTCAATCTGGTTGGTGACTGATTGATCTGGCGACCGCCAGGTGCCTTTGTGTATATCGAGGTGGGAAAATCGTGTGCTGGCTACAAGAAGATTTCGCCCCGTGGCAAGGTCGATCAGCCTATGTCCGTTATCGGATGTGGTGTCATGTAGGCTGTGTTTGCCGATGACCCGCTCAAAGATGCTTTCTTTACCCAGCTTAGCGTTAAAATCTCCTAGTATGATTTTGGTATCATAGCTGGGGCATTTGGTATATGTTCTGTCTAGGAGATCAAAGAATTCATCCTTGATTGAGTCATCCTTGTCTTCCGTGGGGGCATGGACGCATATGAGGCTGATGAAACATCAATACTTAAAATTTGCAGTGAGAAGTCATCAAATGGAAGCTCTGCATTCGAATTACTTGTGTCCGGAACTTCGTGACGATTCGAGCTGTTGAACTTGAATTGGGGAAACTGATTTTGGCTGATGTCATTATGTACCGTTGTCCTTTGAAGCACTAAACCCGTCTTTCCGATAAGATCCCTTCCTAAAATTACAGGATAGTTCATTGAATGGTTCGCTACTACTAAAAGACAACTTACACGGGTACTTCTGAGGGGCTACCTAGCCCAGTAATTTCTATCAAGAAGAGGGGAAGACCCGTGAAAGTGAATAAGAACGTCTCGCAGTCCAAGGTTTCACACAAAGCGACAAGAAGGATGACATCACCTGTTCCTGCCACATCATCGGGACGATCTCTGAGGCAGAGGGGGAGATTGTAGCGGCCATCCTCTATTTTCGTATAATACAATTCATTATACAATTCATTATATATTATTTATTTGTATGTGCCTCACACACACTCCTTAACTGCTTATATGTGCTACACCCACCCTGAGTCCGTCCTCTCACACCATCGTTCAAAATACTCGGAAAACGAATGCAGGAAAATAAAGAATAAGGGAAAAAATGTTTTAACCGTTACAATTCGGGTATAAAAGGGCGATGTGAGTTGGACGAATTCGCAGTCTGTTGAATGAAGTCATATGAGTGAGCATACAGCGTTTGTTTGGAGCCATCTCGTACCGATTTCAATTTTGACTGTGTTAGGGTGTTCAGTGGACGAGGTGAACAATTTTGTTGGTCCCTCGGCCCTGTTTTTTTTGATATACATATATATATATATTTTTTTTTGCGTTAGAAGAAAAAATAATAAAGTGACGAAGTCAAGAGATACTCGGAGTTGCGAGATACTCTAGGAAAAGTCCGGAAATCATTTTGGTTGTCTTTTATTTTCGGAAAGAAAGCCAAAGATAACTCTTCTTTGGATTCTTTTTTCGAAAATAAAAGACAACCAAATGATTTCCGGACTTCTCCTAGAGTATCTCGCAACTCCGAGTATCTCTTGACTTCGTCACTTTATTATTTTTTTCTTTTAACGCAAAAAAAAAATATATATATGTATATAAAAAAAACAGGGCCGAGGGACCAACAAAATTGTTCACCTCGTCCACTGAACACCCTAACACAGTCAAAATTGAAATCGGTACGAGATGGCTCCAAACAAACGCTGTATGCTCACTCATATGACTTCATTCAACAGACTGCGAATTCGTCCAACTCACATCGCCCTTTTATACCCGAATTGTAACGGTTAAAACATTTTTTCCCTTATTCTTTATTTTCCTGCATTCGTTTTCCGAGTATTTTGAACGACGGTGTGAGAGGACGGACTCAGGGTGGGTGTAGCACATATAAGCAGTTAAGGAGTGTGTGTGAGGCACATACAAATAAATAATATATAATGAATTGTATAATGAATTGTATTATACGAAAATAGAGGATGGCCGCTACAATCTCCCCCTCTGCCTCAGAGATCGTCCCGATGATGTGGCAGGAACAGGTGATGTCATCCTTCTTGTCGCTTTCTGTGAAACCTTGGACTGCGAGACGTTCTTATTCACTTTCACGGGTCTTCCCCTCTTCTTGATAGAAATTACTGGGCTAGGTAGCCCCTCAGAAGTACCCGTGTAAGTTGTCAGCATCGATGCGTGATATGTCCCCAAAGGAGTCGTTGAGTAATTTCGTTCTGCAGGTAATAGGAGACGGCTTGCATACTCGATAGGATGCTCCATCTCTCCCTCCCCCTGGAGTAATACTGCACCGATAGCGTAACTGCTGGCATCGGTTTTCAATACAAATGGGATTCCTTCTTTTGCCTGCTGCAAAACTGGGGCGGTCGTCAATGCTGCTGCGCTCGTAGAAGCGGCAGAACTTGCAGTCGATGACATATTGTCAGGCATTTCACTTTCTCGTGCAGGATCGTTTCTCGAGGTTTTTGCAGGCGTTTTTGATGCCTTACGTTCACTCTTTCTTATCATCCAATGTAATAAAAGAAGAGTTATCTTTGGCTTTCTTTCCGAAAATAAAAGACAACCAAAATGATTTCCGGACTTTTCCTAGAGTATCTCGCAACTCCGAGTATCTCTTGACTTCGTCACTTTATTATTTTTTCTTCTAACGCAAAAAAAAAATATATATATATATGTATGTATATCAAAAAAAACAGGGCCGAGGGACCAACAAAATTGTTCACCTCGTCCACTGAACACCCTAACACAGTCAAAATTGAAATCGGTACGAGATGGCTCCAAACAAACGCTGTATGCTCACTCATATGACCATATCCACCCCCCGCACCTCTTATGGCTCCAATGAACCCATCTCCCGTATGCTGGGAAGTGTTAATTCGAACACTAACTTCGATTTCAACCTCAGCACTCCATGCCTAAAACTCCGTCTTCTCGGTATCCTCCCCTTCTCACTTCCATAGTTCCCTAATCGCGCCCCCCTCTCCCGTTCTTGTTAGTCAGTTAAGGTAGACTAATTAAGAATGTTAGTTAGTTAAGTTAGAATTAAGAATGTTAGCTTGAATTAAGCTTAATAAAGGGGGTATTGGCCCCTACGAAAATTTTCATCTAGAGTTACCCCTAGGTATTTGACTTCCTTTGAGAACTCTATTGCTTCACCAAAGAGAGTAGGATTGGTAAATTTATACCTATTACCCTTTTGGTGAAGGCGACTATAGTGCTTTTTCTTGGGTTGACATTTAGTACAACCTTTATGCACCAGTTTGCAACAAGGTTTAGTGCCCTTTGGAGGAGTTCCGAGACTGCGTCTTCGAATTCGCCTCTGACTAGGATCATGAACTGTAACGCCAACATACATACATACAAGCATGTGTTAGATCCACTTGCATGTGGTGCTATCCACCCCTGTGCTGAGGATGCAACGTTTTATTTGTGTGTAGTCGGTCTTGTCGAAGGCACCCTCAATATAAAGAAAGCAACCTATCGCAATTTCTTTGTCTCTCAGGGGTTTGTTCATCCGAACTGTTAGCTCCTGAAGAGCATGCGTGGTCGATTTCCCAGGCTGGTAGGCATATTGGTTTTTGTGAAGTGGTGATCTTATCAGGGCACCGTCCCACATATGCATATCCAGAATTTTTCCATTGTTTTTAGGAAGAAAGAGGTAAGGTTTATCGGTCTGTAGGACTTAGGCAGGTCTGTGGGTCTACGGCCTGCTTTGGGAATACATTTTACCGTTACCTCTGTCCAGCTCGTTGGTATGTATCCCCATGTATAGCTGGTTCTAATGATGTTGATTAGCATGGGGCTGATTTGCGCACTTCCTTTCTGAAGGAGGGCTGGGAAGATGCCATCCTCCCCCGGGTATTTGAACGGGTCAAATGATATAGTCGGCCATTTTATATGTTTATTTAGTCGTATTAAACAGGTATATATGGTGTTTTCTATTTTCCACCTCATCGAGTTCGAATCAAGAGTGTTGCATTCACATTATTGCAATTTCAATACGTCAAGGAAAAGTGAACAAAAAACAAAAAAAAAATCAGTTTTCTACATGGCTAGCAAGAATGATTGACATGACAATTCTTCTAAAAGACACTGCAGCTTTTCCGCATTATTACTCCTGTCAAAACAGTTTATGCCATTCACATGAATCAGACCACCAGAATATGAGTTCCCAAGCTACCAACTCAATTCTATGTAAAATAAAAAAAACCACATCAAAATTGTCCACAGCCAAGACAATAAACCCATCTGTACAACTCAAGATCACATAGATAACAAGCATCACAATGTCAACCCCAAATAAAATTGTTCATGCTTTATACAAACAAAAAAAGATAAATCTATTCTTCGCTCATCTTTAAATAATGGATTCTATCCCTCGACAGCGAGATTCTCGAAACTAATAACCACGCATAACAAAGCGGATGGACCAATGAATGATCCGTCGAATAGTCTTATGTAAATTATCAAATCCAAAATACTCACGGATACATAGCTATGATATGTAATCCGAGGGTAATTTGAATCGAATGTGATGGCATCCAGGACATTCACCTGAGTGAAGGAACATAAATCATACATAAAAGTACACCGAGAAGTAAACATAAAAAAGGTTAAAATGGATCATAAAAAAATAAATTTAAAAAAGAGCAGCTCTCCCCCTGCTATTTGCCTCAGTTGCCTGACAAATTTTATTTGGCAAAAAGGGGTCTTATTAGCACATACGTATACGCAATGATGCAGATTGACGCATTTTCTTGGTAGGATGTATTACGCAGAGGCTGTCCAACCACGCTGAGATATGAGGATTTACTACTTACCAATATTGTTGGCCCTTAAAGGGTCGACATGAAATTCAGACTTTATTTTTCTTTGAATTCTTTAAAGGAACTCCTTGACTAACTTTTTTATTGTTTGATTTTCGCACCATTTTCACACGTACATACATATGCGTACAGTGCGTACGGAAATAATATGCCATCTAAAACATAACTTGTAAAAAAACCCAAGTCTCGCAACTCAGTTCTTCTACCGTAAAAAGTTGTGAGATCCATGTAATACCAAGTCGGTTAATTTATTCAGTCCCTACTTAAGGGACCTTCTGCCTTAAGTTATTACGTAATTAGCTAACCTAACAACATCTTATAGTGACCGTATCAATATTAAAAATCTTTTAAGTTTTAAGTAAATAGATTGACCTGACCTTCGCATGAAAACACAATGTATCTCACAAGTAAAACATATTATATTAAATCAGATTGTTTAGTAGTTCGAGGTGGACTAAATAAGTCCTAACCTATCAGCATGTGAGCGAACGCCTCATAACGATCCGTATCAAGGCACAGATCCGCATCACATCCGATAACGGACAGAGGCTGATTGATCTTGCTACGGGGCTAAATCTCCTTGTAGCCAGTGCGCGCTTCCCGCACCTCGATATACACAAAGGTACATGGCGGTCACCAGATCAATCAATCACTAACCAAATTGATCACATCGCGATCGACCGCAGGCACTCCTCTACTATTCTTGATGTTCGAACTTTCCGAGGAGCTAACATCGACTCGGACCACTATCTTGTAGTAGCCAAAATAAGCCTACGGATATCACGAACGCAGCTGAGTAGAGTAAGAATACAAAGTTATGACGTCGGAAATTTACTATCGCCAGAAACCGCTCGTGCATTTACCGATCGCATCCCCCTTAAGATCTCCAGTACACCTCAACCCCCCACGCTGTTAATACAACAGCAGTGGAACCTTTGCAAACAAGCCCTGAAAAGCACTGCATCTGAAGTTTTCGGCTTCAAGGCTCCACCATAAAGAAACACCTGGTTCGATGACGAGTACAGGAGGATTCATACAGCGAAGTAGGAGGCATATAAAGCGAGGCATAGAAGAACAAGAGCACCTGGTGAGCTCTACGAGTTAAAAAGAAGGGAGGAGTATAAGTTTCTCAGAATAAAGAAGAAAGAGCACGAGAAGCGCGCGGTTGAGGATCTGGAGTGGTGTTACTGCAGGCGTGACGTTCGAAAGTTTTATCAACAGATAAAGCGAACATGCCAAGGTTATAAAACCAGAACGGAAGCCTGCAGGGATGAGAACGGACACCTAGTAGTAGAATCGCAGTCGATGCTGAGAATATGGGAAAACCACTCCTGCCGACTGTATAACGGCGATGTTAGTCAATATGCCGCTATCATGCAGAATGATCCATTTCCTAGAGACGAAGATCGCAGAGAATTCCGTCCCCCTGACCTCGACGAAGTTAAGAGCGCCATATCGAAACTCAAGTCCAATAAAGCTGCTGGCGCTGACGGGCTGTCTGCTGAGCTCTCCAAGACAGCTGGGGATGACCTGGTTAGGAGCATGCACCAGCTCATCTGTAAGAAATAGTCAGAGGAAAGCATGCCCGAGGAATGAAGTCTCAGAATCGTATGCCCGATTCACAAGAAAGGAGACCTCCTGACATGCGCCAACATCGCCTACAAAATATGCTCTGCCGGTTTGTGTGAACGCCAGAAGCCGTTTGTAAATAGGCTGATAAGTCCTTATCAATGCGGATTCAGGCCAGGGAAGTCCACCATAGACCAAATCTTCACACTACGGCAGATCCTGGAAAAGACACTCACCACCTGTTTGTCGATTTCAAAGCCGCATACGACAGCGTAACTAGAGACGAGCTATATAACGCTATGTCTACCCTTGACATCCCTGCCAAACTCGTCAGACTATGCTGGATGACTATGGAGAATGCTCGCTGCTCCATCCGAATCGGTGAACACCTTACCGGTAGTTTTGGTGTCAAAAAAGGATTTAGGCAGGGCGATACGCTGCCATGTGATTTCATTAACATCCTGTTAGAACTGATTGTGCAAAAATCACTGGCCAACACAAGAGGCACAATCTATTTCAAATCCTCTCAACTCCTCGCATGAGACGTTTACGAATGAGGCGTTTACGAGAATTGAGGCGGAGACGGCGAAAATTGGTTTGGCAATAAACGAGGGCAAAACTAAATATGTGCTATTATCAAAAAAGAACGCTCACCACCGACGTCTTGGCCAGAACGTTTGTATTGGCAGATATAAGCTTGAGACAGAGGATTTTGTGGTTAACCTTATCAAATACCTTCAAAAAGTCAAGCAGACAAAGAAGCGAAACATGTAGGGGGCAGGGTCGTGTTCACCTTTGAAGCATAAAAGATCTGCTTTGAAGTACGTATGATGTGTTATTACGTGCCAATTTATATGGAACCCAATTAGCATTAGTAGGCTTGTTGCTCCATCTGCTGTATAACTGGTTTGGATTTTTTACGGAAGCGATGACGTCGGGACGCAAGTCTTGTTCCGAATGGTTACAGTTTTGGTAGCAATACATTGATCGAATAACTGAGTTAATATTGATTGAAATTAGTTCACTTTTGCATTCGGTTCGACAATTAGTCGGCAGTTTTCCCAGGGTCCTTAGTGGGTAGCAATTTGAAGCGCGTCAATGTCAATAGCATTCAAATCGTTAAATATAAAGGACTGGGGAGTAAAAGAGTGAGAAAAATTAACGTCATAAGTACAAAACTATAAGTCATGATCAGAAATGGCATCGAGCGATAGTTGATCAAAAAGAAGATCATATAAGAAACTATGATAAGATCTAAAAGGCTAGGCAGACAGTTTGGAGCAAAGCGGGTGAAGTATTTCAAGTCCAACTGACGAAACTAAATCCTTCACATGGAACGCACGAAAGTCATATTTAGGTAGGTCAGCATTGAAATCGCCATATATTATTGCAACCCCACCTCTACTTGTACGAGTAACTCTGTCGTTTCTAAAGAGATTATAATTTGGGTTGTTATGCGACAAGTCAAGTTTCACTTACACAAATAACATCAACGCAGAAACTGGTAAACAAGAATTTCTTCCCATGAAGGACAAGAGCAAAGCTTCTCTCAATCACCCATGTTGTGGGTGATTTTTTTTTCACACAGGTGAAGGGACCTACCGATTCCAAACGGCGTGAGTCGATAAGCTTTTTCAAGACAAGTAAATATACTACGGGGAGTTTTGCCAGTGCCCCACCAAGGAGGGATGACATGAAATAAACATTCGAGGCGTTCGTTGTTGTTTTCAGGATCCGAACTCGCTCATCGTGCGTCAGAGTCCAACACACTAACCACTGTGCCATGGCACCCTCAAACAAGAATTTCAAATAATCTAATTTAAACATTAAGACTACGCGCATCCAAATAACATACTTTAAGTCCCTCACGGTATTTGGAAAGAACATTTACTATAGTGTACGTTAATAATAACTCCCAGATCCTTTTTAGAAGAAATAGTGGACCAAGGGGTATTATGGATTACGTACGTAAAGGCAATTGAAGAAAGATTATTTTATCGGTAAACATAAAACACTAGGAACTTAGAAACAAGTCGGGGTTTGAATAGGGTTCGATCAGTGAATTGCGATAAACTACAACTATTTGTTTGTTTATTCAATACACACACACACTTTTATTGTTTACCTCAGATCCATTACCTGGGCGCTTTACTTTCATTTATTATTACAATGCTCTTACACACTTCTTACTTTACTGCTTACACACACCTTGATTACGAACTTTTACACACATTGTTTCTACAATTCACTAGGTGGCTTGATTATTTTCACATTGGTTTACCGACTGATCATTCGTTATTGAGTTCCGAAAACTGAATGACTTCGAGGGCGAGGGTTTGAGCTTGTATAGCCTCTGGTCCACTCTCTCGTACATATGTTCTAGAATGCTCTGACACTCAGCAGTATGCCGCTGAAAGTTACTATCATTTCAAATTCAACTTCACCAGAGCATTCCATACTTCGACAGCGAAATTCGAACATAACCATCGGTTCCCGTAACAATATTTTGGGTATCTTACTCATCGCACACATCCTGAAAAATTAAATTAATAAATTAAGTAGGAAGTGGGTGCGGTGTAGCTTATAGGAAAGTTGGTATGGAATGGTAAGAATAAATTAAAACTACTTTTTTCCTTAAAATAGGTTTTTTTCGATGTCGTTTTAAATGTCCGTTTTATTTATATTTGAATAAAGGAACATAACTTGACCTATCAAAACTGAGCTGAAACCAATTAAATTCCTTTTCTCAGAAATTAGCTGTTCAGCTGATGAAAACATTCTCTCTGAAGCAGAACTACTCGCCGTTGTACTAAATATTTTACAACTTACTTAAAGTCTTCGTGAAAAGTAACGTTTGCGTTTTCAAATTTCTCTATTTCTTTGTTTATTCTATTGTTGGAATTTAAACTTCCGTCGGTCGGTTGAACAAAATCCTTGAACAAATCTTAATCGGCAGATAGAAGACTGTGCATCTCTTCATTTAACATATTATGTATGTTCCGATGCTTGTTTTTGTTGAGGCATATTACTTTGATAATCAAAAATCTTTACGATGAGATATAGTTGATCATCAACGTGTCCATTGAATTCAAATCAATTATCTTACTTTGAGAGCAACGATGTGAAAAGGTGAATAATAATAATGGGAAATATGGAAAAAAGGTTTGCAGCTAGGATTAATTCATCAAAGACAAAATGAGATCAAAACTGGGAATTTTGCTACTGGTTGTGGGATATTGTCGACTAACCTTAGTTCAGTATGTGACCAAGGGGATTTTTTGGATGAAAATCATGTCTGTTGTATGGCAGCCCCCCTTGAATATTCATTTTGTTCTGTTTTTAGTATTTGTCGTGGTAGCGGCAACAGAAATACATCATATGTGAAACTGTTCAACTGTCTAACTATCACGGTTCATGAGATACAGCCTGGTGACAGACGGACGGACGGACGGACAGCCAAGTCTTAGTAATAGGGTTCCGTTTTACCTTTGGGTGCGGAAACCTAAAAAGTATGCCGATGAACTTGAAAGCGAAGTCTCATCTTCAGATGATATTTCTGATTCGGGTGAAGACAATATCCCCCTCAATCTACTCAGGGAAAAATCAGGTTTCATAGAATTATAACAAAACTATTCTTCGAGGCGATAACAACTACAAGTGGTTAACAAAAAAGGTAAGTCATCGATGTGGTTTGAATATACATACATACATATGTAGTTCACCAGCCCAGGGACTAACCAGTCAATGTAAAAACATTATTGAACCACTGCAATGTTTTCAATTACATGTTTCTAACGAACGATATAATGCGAAATAAAAAAGGGCGCAAACGGAAATGTAATAGGTACATCAATGTTTTGTTACGACAAGGAACTGACGCTGCTGTCGTACAAGCCAAATTTTATAATCAGACAAAGGGAGTTGTCTCGAGTTGATCTCCAAAAACGAACCCTGTATGTGTCAGTTTTATGGCATGTTAAACATGGCATTTATTAACAGTTACATAATCTACACATACAATATGTTTGACAGCAAACAGAAACCCTTAAACCATCGAGAGCTTATCAAAAAATTACATTGTGACCCTGTGGAGAAGTATGTGTCACTAAGACTGGAGACAAGTTCTCTAATCGCTACAACTAGGAGGTAAACTGAAAATGTTTTGACTGATGTTCGAGGAAAATATGAGGAAAATATCATAGAATCGGCATCAGAAAAAAATGTGCCCATTTTGTCCATATTCAAAGAGGCGAACGACAAAATCTTCCTGCTATAAGCGCAAAAAAGCATCTGTGGTGGACACAAAATTGAGGGATGTGCCTCTGGTATATACCTTTTTTTTATTTAATTATTTTTATTTTTTACAGTTGATTTGAATTAATACTTTTCATTTTTGTAATGATTTCTTAATGTTGTAGCGGCCATCCTCTATTTTCGTATAATACAATTCATTATACAATTCATTATATATTATTTATTTGTATGTGCCTCACACACACTCCTTAACTGCTTATATGTGCTACACCCACCCTGAGTCCGTCCTCTCACACCGTCGTTCAAAATACTCGGAAAACGAATGCAGGAAAATAAAGAATAAGGGAAAAAATGTTTTAACCGTTACAATTCGGGTATAAAAGGGCGATGTGAGTTGGACGAATTCGCAGTCTGTTGAATGAAGTCATATGAGTGAGCATACAGCGTTTGTTTGGAGCCATCTCGTACCGATTTCAATTTTGACTGTGTTAGGGTGTTCAGTGGACGAGGTGAACAATTTTGTTGGTCCCTCGGCCCTGTTTTTTTTGATATACATATATATATATTTTTTTTTGCGTTAGAAGAAAAAATAATAAAGTGACGAAGTCAAGAGATACTCGGAGTTGCGAGATACTCTAGGAAAAGTCCGGAAATCATTTTGGTTGTCTTTTATTTTCGGAAAGAAAGCCAAAGATAACTCTTCTTTTATTACATTGGCGCCCAGCATTGCGGCCACGTGTTTTGCAACGGAACAAGTTGAAAATCACAGTAGAGCCCCTAAAGGTAGATCATTGAAGGATCGAAAGAGGAATACGCCTCTGGATGCAAAGAAAGAGTGAACGTAAGGCATCAAAGACGCCTGCAAAAACCTCGAGAAACGATCCTGCACGAGAAAGTGAAATGCCTGACAATATGTCATCGACTGCAAGTTCTGCCGCTTCTACGAGCGCAGCAGCAGCATTGACGGCACTTTCAGAAGAGCAATTACGGCGATTAGTAATGGCTATCCATGCCAAAGAAAATCATGGGACGTTCAGTAGATGTACCGCCCGTTTCGATGGGACCAGAAATGTGTCCAAAATTGACGACTTTATCGCAACAATTACGGTGTATAAAGAGTCCGAAAACATCACGGAGGCTAACGCACTCATTGGTATTCCGCTCTTGCTGGAAGGTTTCGCTTCAACCTGGTGGCAAGGCATCAAAAAGGAAGCCAAGAGTTTTGACGACGCAGTAAGACTGTTTCGAGCAGCATTTGCACCAGCTAAACCATCATGGCGAATATATACTGAGTTGTTCGAAGATAAACAACGAGTGACAGAAACGACGGATCAATTTGTGTGCAGAAAAAGAGCCCTGTTAGCACAATTAACAGATGAGATATCTGAACCCACTATGCTCAATATGGTTTATGGGCAAATTCTTCCAAAAATAAGAGAGAAGGTCCCAAGAAACTCAATTGAAACGTTTCAGGACCTATTAGAGCAAACAAGAGAGGTGGAAATGTTCAATAATGAGAACAAACAATCGGTAAACCCTGCAGAGAACAGAGAGAAGACACGTTGCACTTTCTGTAGAAAGAAAGGACATCTAGCCGACACTTGTTTTAAAAAAACAAAAAGCACGGAGCATGCGAAAATGGCTATGGTTACTGAGGACAAAAATAAGAAACCAGCATTAAACTGTTATGGTTGCGGAGCTTCTGGCTATTATCGAACGAATTGTCCTAACTGCAGTAATAAAAATGCAAATAGTCCGAATTCTCTAGACTTTAATTTGGTAGATTCTCTTGTGATCGGAAGAAATGTTCCTACAGTGGACGTTAATATTAATGGACTTCGCGGAGAGGCATATTTAGACACGGCGGCTAGAACTAGTGTAGCGGGAGCACGTTTATATCAACAACTCCTGAAAAAAGGTTGTGTGTTCAAGCCAGTTAATGCGGAGTTGACTTTTGCTGACGGTGTACCTAGAAAAGATGTCGTTCATGCTACAGTGGTCGACATCATCATTGGGAAGAGATATCGGAAAATTCGGTTAATCGCGCTGCCAAAAGCGAAAGGAAATCGAACGCTACTCGGAATTGACTTCATGGAACAATGTGGAATTGTGTTAAATATTGCACAAAGATCATTCCACTTTGTGGACGATCCAACAACAACATTTGATTTCAAATCGGCCGATAGCTGCGTATTGAAATCAACCGAGTATCAAGACAATTACAATCACCGATCACCTGAAGAGAAGCAAGAACCCAAAATACCTAAAAAGGACGTTATGGAAGAAGTATCTGCATATCTTACTTGGGTAGAAAATCTACACACAATCAGTCCAATAGGGGCCACACCAAAACGAAAGAGATCAAACGATTACTCACCTCATAGTGTACAAGCCATTTTCGCCGACTCATTACCAATTGATATGCGAACCCCAGAAAGATCCAGTCAGTTATTTAATGAGCCACGAAGAATAGAACCTTCAGATCCTGACACATGGTTTGAGCTTAACAGCCTTGATATCAGATTACGTCCAGAAGAAGGAAAACACTTGGATTTAAGGCAGAAGGAAAAACTGGAAAAATTATTAGACGAACAGGTTGAAGTATTTGGTGAAATAGAGACACCTATACCAAACGTCGAACATAAAATTATAACTGGAACGGCCACCCCTATTGCCGTTGCGCCATATAGAATCTCACCAGCCAGGAAAATACAGTTAAAGGCGGAAATAGAGAATATGCTAAAGAAAGGCATAATTGAAGGAAAGGCATCTCCATGGGCGTTCCCCGTTGTTCTAGTCCCAAAAGGTGACGGGAGCATACGACTCTGTGTCGACTACAGGGCACTCAACGCGGTTACACTTCCAGATCGCTGCCCACTACCACGAATTGATGACCTACTTCATGAAGCTAAGAGCACACCCTATATGTCAACATTAGACTTACGCTCAGGATACTGGCAGATAATGGTTGCAGAAGAAGACCAAATGAAAACCGCTTTTATTACAGCATTCGGCACGTACATCTTTAAACGTATGCCGTTTGGTTTGCGAAATGCACCAGCAACGTTCCAACGCATAATTGACAAATTCAAACGAAGTCTAACAGACATTTTGTTGTTGGCATATATCGATGATCTGATTATTTGCTCCGAAAGCTTTCAGAAGCACTCCGATGGTCTGCGAAGAGTATTAACTCGCCTTAAAGAATTTGGGTTCCGACTAAATCGTAATAAATGTAGATTTTGTTGCTCTGAAGTGAAATATTTGGGTCATGTACTTACACATTGTGGATTCAAGATAGATCCTGGCAAGACCGATGCCATAGTAAAACGAGCGAAACCTAAAAACCCGAAACAAGTACTGTCGTTTTTACAGACATGTTCATGGTACAGAAGATTCATACCCAATTTTGCCAGTATTTCAAAACCACTTTCGAATCTCACTAAGAAGAATGCCATTTGGAAATGGGAAGTCGAAGAACAAAATGCATTTGACCAATTGAAAAAACTATTGACGACCGCCCCAGTTTTGCAGCAGGCAAAAGAAGGAATCCCATTTATATTGAAAACCGATGCCAGCAGTTATGCTATCGGTGCAGTATTACTCCAGGGGGAGGGAGAGATGGAGCATCCTATCGAGTATGCAAGCCGTCTCCTATTACCTGCAGAACGGAATTACTCAACGACGGAAAGGGAAGCCCTTGCTGTAGTCTGGGCGATTCCAAAATTCCGAGATTTAAAGACGCAGTTATCCATAATGGTTGGAAGTGATCATGCTTCATGGAATCTCAAACTTCCCGCCATACGATTCGCAATGAACACAGCCAAATGTGAGAGTACGGGATTCTCGGCAGCTTACCTCACCTTTGGACGCGAACTAAGAACCCCAGATGAAGTTAATCATGACTTAAGAGGCATTATTCAGTCTGAAAACTTTGTGCCCCAAATAACGTCACATTTGCTAAAGATGGCAAATACCCTATCAGAAGCTCGACAAGTGTCGGAGAGGAAGCAAGACAAGAACAAAGTGTATGCAGACCGCAAAAGAAGACCACATAGCAAATTGGAAGTTGGTGATAAGGTTCTTGTTCAAACGCATCCAATCAGCCGAGCCGCTAAAGGTTTCACAGCCAAATTCGCTCCAAGGAGGGACGGTCCTTATACTATACTAGCGAAAAAGGGTTCGACAAGTTTTGTAATAGCCAGTGAAGACAACCCAACGACTCCTTTGGGGACATATCACGCATCGATGCTGACAACTTACACGGGTACTTCTGAGGGGCTACCTAGCCCAGTAATTTCTATCAAGAAGAGGGGAAGACCCGTGAAAGTGAATAAGAACGTCTCGCAGTCCAAGGTTTCACAGAAAGCGACAAGAAGGATGACATCACCTGTTCCTGCCACATCATCGGGACGATCTCTGAGGCAGAGGGGGAGATTGTAGCGGCCATCCTCTATTTTCGTATAATACAATTCATTATACAATCCATTATATATTATTTTTTTGTATGTGCCTCACACACACTCCTTAACTGCTTATATGTGCTACACCCACCCTGAGTCCGTCCTCTCACACCGTCGTTCAAAATACTCGGAAAACGAATGCAGGAAAATAAAGAATAAGGGAAAAAATGTTTTAACCGTTACAATTCGGGTATAAAAGGGCGATGTGAGTTGGACGAATTCGCAGTCTGTTGAATGAAGTCATATGAGTGAGCATACAGCGTTTGTTTGGAGCCATCTCGTACCGATTTCAATTTTGACTGTGTTAGGGTGTTCAGTGGACGAGGTGAACAATTTTGTTGGTCCCTCGGCCCTGTTTTTTTTATATACATATATATATTTTTTTTTTGCGTTAAAAGAAAAAAATAATAAAGTGACGAAGTCAAGAGATACTCGGAGTTGCGAGATACTCTAGGAGAAGTCCGGAAATCATTTGGTTGTCTTTTATTTTCGAAAAAAGAATCCAAAGATAACTCTTCTTTTATTACAATTATTAAATTCTCAAAAAAGACACGTGTACTTATGCTCCCCAGCGTGATAAGATGACTATTGTTGACACCAGTATAGGATTGTGAGGCCTGGTCCAGCGATGATAGGAATACTGATGGTAAGAATTGCTCCTGGATAAAGCTGATGGGGCTGCCTGAATCCATCAAAGTCAACAGCGACGACGAGCTTTCGATCCCCTTACCGCTCCACTGGTATTGGATCATCGCCTCAAAATCATTAGTCGAATTGTTTTGTTTTGTTTCCGACACGTGGTGGTCTTCTTGTCGAAACAGATCAGGTGTTTTGTCGCTCACATCACTTTCTTGTTTTTTTAGAGCCATTATGGAAGCACTACCAGAACAATTTGAGGATATATGCCCTTGTTTTCCGCACTTGAAACAAGTAACGCTCTTTTTTACTTGTTTTCCACGATCACTGTTTAGGTTAACTTTGGTTTCGACACTTGTTTGTTTATTCACACTGTGTGTACTTTTCACTTGCTTCTCTGCATAATTTGTTTTAAGTCTGTCATATTTTCGCAGGGCGATTTTAAGTTCACTTAAATTGTTAGCACTGTATAGAATTTGTTTATTGACTTCCGAGTCCGGAATTCCCTTGATAATGAATTCCACTAAGTCCTCGTCTTCAACAGAAGAATGTGACGCTATCTCCTGCATGTGAATTACGTACTGTTGAAAACTTTCCTCACGGCGTTTTTTTCGTTTACTGAGGTCATTATACACATCAGACCTAGTCACAATCTTTTTAAACTCGTTTTTCAAAGCGCACTTAAAGTCAGTCCAACTTTTCACTTTCACTGTTCTTGTAAACAACTTGGCAGAACCAGTGAGAAGGCGTTTGCCATAAATAAATTGATCACTCTCAGAAAGTTTCATCAGTTCTGATAGCTCTTCAAATTGATCGATCCATCATTGTATTGTGTAGTTATCGTCACCACTAAACGTAGGCATCGCATCTTCCACATCTCTAAGATTACTGCTTACATGTAACTTAGAACTCGATTCTGCCGCCTCCTCCAGTTGCATGTCACGAATTTGTTGTCTCAGCTTCGCAATTTCTTGCTTCTTTTGACAAATTCCTCGAAGTTTCGCCAATTCTTTGTCGATGCGCTGTTCCCGCTCGCTCGATGATTCTCTCTCATCATCAGACACGTTATCCCCTGGAATGCCGAATCATCTGCACACTGTCCGTGGTTCCTGAGCACTGGATCCTCTTGCTTCGCTTCTTGAGTGCGAATTTTCAGCTCCGCTTTAGTGCCGGTCGTTTGAAGTTTTAGCGATCTAAGAACGGCTTTGAGTCGGTGCACCGTTGCGGACTCATGAAACTGCAACCACTGTTCGGACGTCACCACACTTTCTTTAGCACGGCAAAAACGGAAATACTTCTTCGACTTAAGAAAACGCGGTCTCACTTTACTTTGACTGACTATTGTACACTAGATACATTAATCGCGGTCCCGATCCCACTTCTGAATACTGTAGCGAGAGAAAAACAAAAGAGGCGCTTATACTTCGACTTGGTAAAAGAAGACCGTGGTGCGTTATTACATGTTCTTTTATATGTAATACGGAGAGCTTTCAAGTGGAGGCATTTCGGGTTTATCATGCGGTAGGATGATCGAATGATTAGAGTGTCGAACCGTTTAGTACTATAGTGATAATGTACTAATTTACAATAGTGTATGTAAATTATGGATTGTTTTTTTTTTTTGCCTACATTTAGAAACTCCAAGCGAGAAGAGCTATCACAGACGAACATCTGGCGGCACTGTTAGTAAGTCCCATCCCCATCCCATCGTGGTTCCATCTGGAGATTTCCTATGGAAATTGCAGACGGGGAAGGGCGAAGGGCAATCCTTCTGCGCCAAAAAACAGTATTAGTCGGTTGGGCTACGGTCTAGTAAGCCGTAACCGTAAGAAAACCACAAACTCCGAAACAACCACAAACCTCGGATATAACGGATCGGATTAATGTTGACGACCCTTGCAAAAAAACGAAAAAGGACAATGATCTTCGGCTATGTACGTGGAATGTTAGATCCCTAAACAGGCCACGTGCAGCCGAACAACTTGCGGACGCACTAGACCGCTATAAAGCGGACATAACCGCCATCCAGGAAATGCGATGGAATGGACCGGGTATAAAGCCGATGAAAAACTGCAATATTTACTACGGCGACTGCTATAGGGAGAGAGGACAACGATTGTTCGGATGCGGATTTGTTGTTCGAGGTGGACTAAGGCAAAAAGTTTTAAGCTTTCGGCACGTGAGTGAACGCCTCATAACAATCCGTGTCAAGGCTACATTTTTTAACATCAGCCTTATCTGCTTCCACGCCCCCACAGAAGACAAGGATGACTCCGCCAAAAATGAGTTCTACGATCTCCTAGACAGAAGCGTGCCCAATGTCCCAGCTATGACATCAAAATAATTGTACTATGAGACTTTAATGCTAAGCTGGGTAAGGAAAGCATCTTTGAACGAGTCATCGGCAAACATAGCCTACACGACGCCACCTCCGATAACGGACACAGGCTGATTGATCTTACTACGGCGCGAAATCTCCTTCTAGCCAGTACGCACTTCCCGCACCTCTATATACACAAATATACCTGGCGGTCTTCTGATCAATAGACTACCAACCAGATTGATCACATCGCGATCGACGTCAGACACTCCTCCATTATTCTTGATGTTCGAATTTCCGAACTGCTCATATTGAGCATTGAGAGCACCGTGGCGCAGTGGGTAGTGTGTTGGTCTCTAACGCCGATGACACGGGATCGAATCCCGACACAGCCATGTCATCGAACGTGTTTTCACGGTGTTTCTCCTAAGCGGGGTTCTGACAAAACCCCCTGTAGTAAAATTGTCCTGAAAAGCTTCTCGAAATTCGCCGTTCGGAACCGGCATTAAACTGTAGGTCCCTTTCACCTATGGGAAAATGAAATCACACACAACATAGGTGATTGAGAGAAGCTCGGCTCAGGTCCTTCATAGACTGTAGCGCCAACATACATACATACAAGTCTCCTTTAAATCTTTTCTGCCGTGCTGTGTGAACGCCTGAAAACATTGGTGGGCAATTTGATAGGCTCCTATCAATGTGGCTTCAGGCCAGGAAAATCCACGATAGACCAAATATTCACAATGCGGCAAAACTTGGAGAAGAACCATACATTTCAGGTCGACACACACCATCTCTTCGTCGATTTAAAGGCCGCGTATGACAGTGTCGATAGGGATGAGCTATATAAAGCCATGATATGTTCAGGCTGTGCAGGATGACAACAGAGAATTTTCGCTGCTCCAGTAAGGTCGATAAGGAGTTACCCGAGACCTTCGATGTCAAAAAAGGATTCAGAAATGGCGACGCACTGTCGTGTAATTGTTTAAAGATCATACTTAAAAGGCCAATACAAGATGCACGATCTATTTCAAGTCCGCACTATTACCCGCAAACGCAGATGACTTTGAAGTAATTGGAAGAACGCAGCGAGACGTTAATGAAGCTTTTGTGAGCATTGAAGCAGAAGCGGCTTTTTTGAAACAACGATGCCGATTTGTTTTTTAATGCGACTGGTACAAAGCGGCAATAGAAATTGTTTTTAAGTTTATTAAAACCCACGTTGCAAAAAACATCAATAAATAGTCCCGAATGCCGGTTGGTTGTTACTTTCATGTAAGTGTTTCATTAGAAAGTGATTGGTTCATACATAATTGTTACTTCTTTGCACGTATTTATCGCAAGGTGTATCTCCCAACTATGTGACGTGGTCGTTCCGGATGGGTGTATCAACAGTACGGAAGATAATTGTTGAAGTGTGCAATGCCCTTTGGGAAGTGCTGTCTCTGGTTGGCCATGCCCGAACTCAGTTTAATTCTAAATGGAATATGTGGAATTGCGAAGGCAGTCTCGATGGTAAGCACATCGAAATGAAATGTCCTCCAAACACAGGATCAAAATACGTCAATTACAGGGTTACTTCAGCATTGTTTTGATGGCAATTTATGACGCCAATGTCACCTTCACGACTGTCGATGTTGGTGCTTTTGGTAGCCAAAGGGATGCAGGAATTTTTCGTGGCTCTGTCATTTGGAAGCAAATTTCTGATAATAACATCAACCTACCGCTCTAAGAAAGATTGCCAAATTCGTAGAGAACAGTACCCCTTGGTGATTGGGACTGAATGCGGCCCTACTCTGTAAATCTGCTGAACCACGCCGAAGAAGTATTTAATTTCATGCTTTCAAGAGCGCGTCGAGTAATGGCGCCGAAAATGATTTTTCGTCAAAATCACGGATGATATACAACTGCAACTCGTATTGCCCGAATAAATACTGTGATTCTTATACTACTAATGGAGAACGCATCTATGGTACTTGGCATCAGGAGGCCACGGAATTGTTACCTAACAACAATGGACCAGACCTCTTGCGTGACTACACACCTCGACGTGGTGCAAGGGCCCAGTAAAGGTCAATGACTCTCGGGGCAACCCCAGAGGAGACATGAAGCTAAGATGTGATCAAATTGCCGGATCAAGGTGTTATACGACCCGTGCCGAAGATTAGCCTGGCTGGGGGCTCATGCCAAAAATAGCCCAGTCGCAAACGGAGTATCCTGAGCACCATGACTCACGCTCTACAAGATGCTAAGACATTGGCACTCGTACAAAAGCCCGGTCCAACACCTTCAGGAAGCAGCGGAAATGCCACTATCCGACAAGGTGCTACGACATCGGCCCACATACAAAAGCCTGGTCCAGCACCCTCAAGGAGCAGTCATAGTAGTTATGAAAGGCAAGGTGTTAAGACAGTGGCCGATAAACAAAAGCCTGGTCCAACACCCTCAGGTGATAATAGGGTAAGGAATACTCCTCGAAACCCAGCCCTGAGTGCCCCTAAAACGAGCTACAAGTAACGTCGTGCAGCTAGCAAGCTAGAAGAAAAATTGCGAGACGTACCCAGAGATCAGCTCACGGAAAGGAGGAAGACGGCTCTTGACTGGGCGGAAAGCACAATCACGAGCCTTGTAAACTCATCCAGTAAAGAGCAGGACGGCAAGCGCCAGAGGTCGGCTGAGGAACATCCATCTACCTCTAAGAAAGCGTGGTCTCATAACGTCTCCCCTGGATCCCAAACACAACTCTCCTATCGCGACGTGCTGAAGGTCTCGACCACTTTGGCTGTTGTCGATAGGGGTGATGTGGATGGGAACGTCCCTCCGGCTAAGTGGACTTTGATTAGCAATGTGCTACTCAAAAGGTACTTCCCGATACTTAAGGAACACCCCGCACCCTTCCATATTACCCATCATGCAGGGTACTTTCAAGGCAGAATCAAGCTGATATCCTCGAAGACCAAAGCTCTGTGGACCTCTTCAAGCTCGCACTCAGCATAGTCGGCGAGGTCTGGGAGGGAGCTCAACTTGAGGCTGCACACTTGAACAAAATCCCGAATAGACCTAGGGCTAGAGCCATTATACCGGCCTTTCCCGAGGATCCTAAGGAGATTTTGGCACTCATGCAGAATTGCAATCCCCAAATCCCCGCCAAGGACTGGAAAATAGCCAAGCTGGAGGATGTAAAGGACCCTCTAGATTGATCACTATAATAATCAATCAGGATTCCCTGGCACCTCTAGTAGAGGCCAACCACATGATCTCTCTGGGCTTTGACTCTGCAAGGCTCAGAATATACAAAAAAGACGGAAAGGACTCAGCTAAGAGAGCTTCCGGTGCTGCATCAGCCGACTCCATGTTTAATTATTTATTACATACTAACCTCACCGTTTGTAAAAGAGCACTCCCTCTCTGACAATCGCTACATTCAATTCAGCATAGTCAGCCACGTCAGTGCCCCAGTTCCCTTCAGGAACTATAGGAAAGCTGACTGGCAAAAATATAAAACCTATGTTTAACCCCTCCTAGGAACAAGACACCCTATAACAAGGTATATAAGGTATCTGTACAATGTAGGACCAATGTCCTTTAAAATTGTTTGATGTTTAACTTTTGTTTTATTGTTTTGTTTTTTTGGCACAGGTGGGTCTTAATCCACCCGAAGCGTTGGGGTTATATTGACTCCGAGCGCCCCTTATCGCTCGTTGTTGTCGCCTAGGACATCTTTTATTCCTACGGATTCCTTCAGAGACCTACCCAGATTTTAGCAAAACCTATAAGCTAAGTCAGTCGGTCGAAATCGCTTTAATCGTCTGGTCTGTGTTTGTTCGTCAAATGGGATTGTTCGTATTTCATCTTGTATTTTGTTCTGTGCACGTTGTATTAACCACCTAGCATACGTCTCACAGACCCCGACGAATTTTTAAGCGTAAATATTAGTGCACCCGAGATTCGTACACACGTGTTCAT
Organism: Eumerus sabulonum; assembly: GCA_951905685.1. Taxonomy (NCBI): domain Eukaryota; kingdom Metazoa; phylum Arthropoda; class Insecta; order Diptera; family Syrphidae; genus Eumerus; species Eumerus sabulonum. The sequence continues at coordinate 158,719,626 of OX645060.1, read as the reverse complement.
CCTTGTACCTTTTCCTCGTACCGCTCAGTGCCCCGTAACCGCTTGTGTCAGTCGGACGTCAACGCGTTTGTTTCTAGTAAATTAAAAACCGTTACCGGGGGTCTAAGAGACCCCTGCTAGGCGGTTACGTGACTTTTTAACATTTGTGTTGTTTTTATTGTTTTGATAATGGCTTTAAATGACGATAACATTCTTCGATGGTTGGAATAATATGTGTCAGACGACGAAAATATTCCAAACGATGAATGTAGCGATGTTGAGGCCGATGTAACATGTGTTAGAAGAAAGTTGCGAGTCAGACCCAGAATGCGAAGAGATACATAAATAAAGTAAAAAATAACGACAATGCTCCTCTCGAAATTGATTCATCTACGACTTTACCTAGAGAGCAAGAATTATCATCTGAAGATGATATGCCTTTAGCTCAACTGCGATCGAGGCCCGGGAAGAAGAATTATTTCGGCAAGAATCGCTTTCGTTGGTCATCCGTCCCACATTCCTTATAGTAGGGGAGCCCGGAATGCTTAATTTGCAGGTACTAGAGCGTCATGGGGACCTATTGGATTGTGAAGATTAGGTTCTCAAACCAAAAATTTTATGTTAAGTTTTCCATTTTAGTGGGGAAAGGAGTTTGTAAAAATTTTTAAAAATGTAAAAAAAAACAGTCACATGGAAATACTCGAGCGCGTCAGATATTAATAGAGTATACTCGCTTCGTCATTCTGATAACCGTTAGATATTAATCTGACGATTAGATAGCTGTGGGCGGCTGAGAAAAGCGGTAAAAATGCAAAACAAAAAATAGTTATTCGAGCGTGTCAGATATTGAAAGGGGACATTTAGTGAACTCAAAACAGTGTTCGATTTAAATTACTGACGATTTGGACGTGGCCTACACTCATGACTGATTTTTGAAAATGTTACAAAAAAATCGTTAACTTGAAATACTCGAGCGCGTTAGATTTTTCTATTGTGGGTTCAACTCGATGTCAGAGTCACCCTAAATGATAATCTGACAATTATGTAAAGGGGTATTGTTAATCTGACAGTTTAAAAAACTTTGAATGTGAGACACTGGGAAAGAGTGAGAAGGAACGAGAGGCATGGAGTGGGGAATACATAGATATCAGCATCTGTACGCTCATGCTTTATCGATGGTTTTATGTCAGATAATATGTTTTTCGTAATCGGGATAGAATTCCCTTCAAAATAAAAAAAATATTAATCGCGCTCGAGTGTTTCGAGGTGACGTGTTTTTTTTACAACTTTGCGACTCCCCCATTTCCTTATGCCACGCTCAAATCGTCAGATTATTGAAATATACACTTTTCAGGATGTACTTAACTTACCTGTTCTTAATCTGACGCGCTCGAGTTTTTCTGAAGATCGATTTTTTTTTACCAATCTGACGGGCTGCCCTCAACGCACCCCCTTATATTAAGGGTTCATATTTGGTAGGGGTACATTACAGGGCGCAAGGTTTCTCCCCATATGATTTTCTGACGCGCTCGAGTAACGCGCAAAATCCCCGCTTGGGCTCCCCTACAATTACGATCAAGAACACTATATATAATGCAAGAGAGGGAAGGTATAAAACCAGCATACCGCAATGAACTAAATGCTTTATCTTCTCCGCTGAATATTTGGCAGCATCTTTTTACTGACAAAATGCTTGAAAAAATCAAATCGTTTATTACACTAATGTGAAGATAAGAGAAATCAGATCGAACTACCAAATTTGAACATGTGTTCAAGACTTAGATCTTATGCAATTGAAGGCATTTATAGGGTTCCTATTTTACACTGCTATTTTCAATAAAAAAAAAACACGAACAATATACCTCGTGCTACTGTACAGACGGCACTGGACGGGAAAAATACCGCTGTATCAACAGGTTTGAAGTGTTGATTGAAACCTTACGTTTTGATGACTCGGCGACGAGATCAGTACGTTGAGAAAATGATGCGTCCGCACCCATTCCTGAGCTTTTCAACTCCATTATTGACCAATGCCAAGCCCTTTTTGCAATCGGCAGCTGTGCATGTATTGATGAAATGTTGCTCGCATTTCGAGGAAGATGCAGGTTCAAAATGTTCATGCCAAGGAAACCGGCAAAATATGGCATCAAAGTTCAACGTCTTACAGATGCAAGATCGGGATATCTTCTTAATGCCTATATCTACCAAGGCAAAGATTCCGATGGACTGAACCTACCCCCTGAATATCAGCGAGCTGTAATGCGTCTCATAAGTTCAATTGAAAAATCCAATAGAAACGTTACTATTGACAATTGCTACACTTCTATTGAGCTATTTGATGTCTTAAAAAAAAAAAAAAAAACAACTGACCGGAGTAGGAACACTGAGAAAAAATCAAAAAGAGATTCCCCCTGAATTTTTGCCAGCTCGTCACAGAAGTGTTGATTCGACGGTTTTTGGTTTTACTCAAGATATCACTATATCATCATATGTACCAAAGAAGAATAAAGCAGTGATCACTCTGTCGAGTACGCATCACATGTTGATAAAAGTACTAAGAAGCCTGAGATAATCCTTTTTTATAATCAAACCAAAATTTGTGTTCAAATTACTTCACGGGTCGTCGCACTCGCAGATGGCCCTTGGCTGTATTTCACCGTTTCCTGGACATTTCTGCCTCGAATTGCTATGTCGTAAGGTTGTCCACCCAGTCTCAAGGCCAAAAGATTGAAAGTAGATTTTCATTTATGAAGCATCTAGCTGAACAGCTGACTAGATCGCAAATGGAACGCCGTGCAAATAATTTGAAATCGCAACGTGTCATTAGAATAGCTATTCGGCGCATCCTCCACAGTAACAAGGAAACCTCTCCATCAGCAGTTCCATGTAGCAGTAGCGCTGAAGAAAAGTTAGCAGCACGTAAGAACTGTCCTACTTGCGACTCTAGAAAGAAACGCAAAACACAATATACATATGTGTTTTGAATGCAAAGCTCCTATATGCCTGGAATGCTCACACAAACTGTGTTTTTACTGTCGTGAAAAGCCGGAAGTTTAGGGCTTGCAATTTTGTTTGTGTTTCGCTTTTATTGAGAATTTTTATTTTTACTTATATTTTCCGGTTACTGAATATTAAAAAAAAGGACAAAGAAGTACCTAATTTATGTGATTATTATATAGTATCTAATTTTCCAAATATCTTAGTTTATGGGTATAAAATTAGAAGTGTTGACTTCTTAACTGGGATTTAAAATAAAAATGTTGAATTTCCTGTGCCTTTATCATTCTAATAAATAATCTATTATGTTCCTAAACTGATTTTATTTAAAAACTAAAGCTTAAATCATAACATTAAAAAAAGCGCGAACAATTTTGATCCGGGGTCTCACAGACCTATGTTAGGTGGTAATGTGACAATAACAGGTGCTAGGTAGTTAAGGGTTAGATATCTTTGCTGTACCCCTAAGTTGTAATCAGTATGTCCATATTGGTTTTATCATTGTCTTGTATATAAGGAGTTTGTTGTCCATTGATAGTCTTGAATTTTTGCCGAGCATCCAGAAACATTTTCGGAATTTATCTTTTATTTGGTTTCTTTTTTGTATTATATGCTGTTTCCACGTCAATTTACTGTCAATAAACATTCCGAGATATTTGGCGCAGTCGCTAGTTTGTATGGGTTTACCATTAATTGTTAATGCGGGTGTGTTGTCGATCCTTTTTGTAGTGTGGATTACCTGTACAGTCTTCTCTTCGTTTATTTGAATGCCCCATTTTGCAAACCATCCGATAGTATTGTTTAGATGTCTTTGGAGTTTGTCATTTGCGTCTGTTAGGTTTTTACTGGCTTGAAGGATATGGTATCATCAGCGAATTAAGCTAACATGTTGTGTTGTAAAGTCGGATTTGGTATATCTGAATGTGTAGAGTAGGTAGAGTAGTGGGTCTAGGACACCTCCCTGGGGAACGCCTGCTTGGACTGTGAACAGTTTAGGTTTAGAGCATTCGTCCTTGTATCTACCATAGAATAGTTGTTGCTCAAGATAGCTTTTAAGTAATGAGTACAAGTCCGGCGGTAGTATTTTGTTTAGCTTATAGAGTAGTCCCGTGTGCCAAACCTTGTCGAAAGGTTTGGATACCTCAAGAAAAATGGCAGAACAATATCTTTTATTTTCTAAATCATTCGATATTTTATTTACATAGTTGTATAGTTGAGAGTTGTTGTCTAAGCCCGAATTGATGGTTAGGTATAACTCTATTATGATCAAGTATTAGTTGTAGTCTGGCATGAATAATTTTTTCTAGTAATTTTGATATAATTGGTAGTACACAAATAGGTCGATAATTATTAGGTTTTGTCGCGTTCTTGCCAGGCTTGGGTAGGGCTTTCACTTCAGCTACTTTCCAAGTCCATGGGAAGTACTTGTGTCTTAAAATTACGTTAACAATATTTCTGATAAATACTAGTCCATGGTCAGGTAGTTCTTTAAGAATTTGTCTAGTTATTAGATCATAACCAGCAGTTTTGTGTTTTATTATGTACTTAATTTCTTCTTTAGTGGTCGGTTTTATTTCTGCATTGCCGTTTGTATTTTCGAAGTTTAGATAGTGGGGGTAGTCATGTTTTTCGTTTGTAAGGCTTTTGGCAAAAAATGTTGCGAATGTTGTGGCTTTTTCTAGACTTGTCCTAGACCATGTATGGTTGTCGCTTAGGATGGGTGGGTGATGTAAAATTGTTGTTTTTATATGCTTTGTGGCTTTCCATAGGGAGCAAATCGTTTGTGAGGTTGGGTTTAGTCTTGCTAGATAATTTTTAAGGCCTTTATTGTTGTACTCTTGCAGCAGTTTCCTTAATTCTTTTGTAGTCTTGTTTAGTTTAGCTTTTAATTCTGGATGTCTATTAGCTTGCCAAAGTTTCTCAATTTACGTTTAATTTTAATTTTCTAATCAATGTATTGGGGATAGAAAACGAGCGTTCTTTGGGGATTAATTGGTGTGTGGATCTATACGCTGCAATAAGGATAGTGTCGTTTAGGGTCGTTTAGGTGCATTATTGCACCTTATATGTTGTCAGGGGATGTGAGGGGGATGTCGAGTTTGAGATCTGAGGTGCTAACATCTTTGAAGGTCAACCAGTCAGTGTTTTTGTTGCAAAGTCTTGTATTGTTGGTAGCAAGAGATACTTTACTTTCGTAAGTAATAATAATTAATAGTAACAAAAGGCATGTTTTGGCTTTTAAGTTTTGTATAGGTATATTTTTAAAATTGCAAAAGTCGTTAGGTCGGGTCTTTTGTTCATGCCTGTGGGCCAATATGTTGGTTTTCCATTGCTTAAAAACTTCACATTAAGCGAGTTAAGCACCGCTAGCTGTGTGGAGCCCTTTTTGTTGATGGTTCTAGAACCCCAGTCTGTATTTTTTGCGTTAAAATCGCCTCCTGCAAAAAATGTTGTGCCTAGTATATTAAGGTACTGTACTGCGCAATAAATTATTTAAATTTGAACAAAAATTCCATTTTTGATACTTTTCGCCCCCAAGTCACGTACATTTTCTTAAAGAAATTTGCATGACTGAATACGGCCATTTTCATCATCAAAACTGAATATACGTGAAGCAAAACTACTGATAAAAACAGAAAATAACGAGAAATAGGTATAAAAAAGAAAAAAACAAAAAACAACAATAAATCTCATACATCAACTGAAGTCTACAAAAAAAAAACAGTTTGAGACAGTAGACCACTTTTTCCTAAACGGTCCCGGAACTTAGCACGATCGGCCAGAGACGCAGCCAGAATGAGGAATCTTTGCCAAAACATTATCGACGACCCCCTTCGAAACCCAAACCTAAAAACAACACATTTCCGTTACAAAGGAAACGTACTGAACGTCGGGCAAGATCTCCAACCGATTGCAAACGAGTTGCCTAGAATTCCTAACACAGTCAACATCTTGCTGGTTAGGAAGCAGGGAGCCCAAGGTTACAAAGATTTCAGGGTCAACGTCACGTTTTGAGCTCCCATGTCTCGTGTACAACGTCACATTTTTTTTTTATATGTTAAATATTTGGTCGAGGTGGCGCGTACAACGTCACGATCAAAATTTACTTAAGGACAACATTCATTTTATATTTTAAATACGACGTCAAGCGTACAACGTCAGGGTTAGCAATTCAGATATATAATGTCATCTAATCCGGGACCAAGTAAGGCTGCATTACGTGCTCGTGCATATAGGGAAAGAAGACGAAAGGAAAATCAACTCCTTGATATCAATAACACCGAACGATTCAACAGATATAAAAACAATTCTACAATATCAGAAGCTGAACGATTGCGTCAGTATAGACAACAAAAGAAATTGCACAAATTACAAGATGTTCAAAATAAATCTACATCTCTATACGATGAAAACTATTACTCTTCTTCTTCTTCTTAGCGGGCGATACAGTTCGGGTGAACCTGGGCCTCAACCAACACGCCCATCCATCTAGCACGATCTTTTGCTAGCCTCTTCCATCGCCGCACACCCAGTTGGCTGAGGTCCCCTTCCACCTGTGTACGCCATCTTAAGTGCGGCCGTCCTCTGCTTCTTCGTCTCTCGGGGTTGGATTCAAAGACTCTCCGGGCTGGAGCTGTGGTGTCCATTCGCTCTTCATGGCCCAGCCATCTAAGGCGTTGAATCCGTAGACGCCTGAATAGGCTCATGTCGCTGTACAGCCCGTAAAGTTCATTGTTGAATCTTCTCCTCCATCCTCCGTCTGCGTTTATAGGCTCAAAAATCACGCGCAAAATCTTTCTCTCGAACCGACCAAGGACCTCCTCATCCGCTTATGATAGTGTTTATGCTTCTGCGACGTACAACAGGACCGGGATGATAAGGGTCTTATATAGAGTCAACTTTGTCATTCGGGAGAGGGCTCTATTACTCAATTGCCTCCTGAGTCCAAAGAAACAGCGATTAGCAAGAGTGATTCTGCGTTTGATTTCGGAATTAATGTCGTTGTTCCAGGTCACTGCGGAGCCAAGGTAGACGAAGTCCTTAACTAACTCGAACGGCATATACTTAGTTTGGCCCTCGTTTGCCTCGAACTCAATACTCGCAAACGCCTCTCACAAATCTCGCTGTGATCTACCTATTATGTCAATATCGCCGGCGTATGCAAGGAGTTGCGAGGATTTAAAACAGATTGTGCTTCTTGAATTGGCCAGTGATTTTTGCACAATCTTTTCCAATATGATGTTGAAGAAATCACACGACAGCGCATCGTCCTGCCTAAATCCTTTTTTGACATCAAAACTATCGGTAAGGTGTTCACCGATTTAGATGGAGCAGCGAGCATTCTCCAAAGTCATCCTGCATAGTCTGATGAGCTTAGCAGGTATGGCAAAGGTAGACATAGCGTTGTATAGCTCGCCTCTAATTACGCTGTCGTATGCGGCTTCGAAGTCGACAAATACATAGGTGATGACTGTCGGCTTGAAATTTATTGTTTTTTTCCAGGATCTGCCGTAGTGTGAAGATTTGATCGATGGTGGACTTCCCTGGCCTGAATCCGCACTGATAAGAACCTATCAGCTTATTTACAAAAGGCGTCAGGCGTTCATACAAAACGGCAGAGAATATTTTGTAGGCGATGTTAAGGAGACTTATTCCTCTATAGTTGGCACAGTCAGAGGGGTCTCCTTTCTTGTGGATCGGGCATACGATGCTGAGACTCCATTCCTCGGGCATGCTTTCCTGTGACCATATCGTACAGATGAGCTGGTACATGCTCCTAACCAGGTCATCCCCAGCTGCCTTGAAGAGCTCAGCAGACAGTCCGTCTGCGCCAACTTCGTCGAGGTCAGGGGGACAGAATTCTCTGCGATCTTCGTCGATTAGAAATGGATCATTCTGCCTGACGGCGGTATATTGACTAACATCGCCGTTATACAGTCTGCAGAAGTGTTTTTTTTTTTCATATTCTCAGCATCGACTGCGATTCTACTACTAGGTGTCCCTTCTCATCTCTGCAGGCTTCCTTTCTGGCTTTATAACCTTGGCATGTTCGCTTTATCTGTTGATAAAACTTTCGAACGTCACGCCTGCAGATAAAACTTTCGAACTTCACTCTGCTGATGTAAAATTCAATAAAGGTTTCCATGAGAATTCATTTGGCCATACATGCAGTGTATGTGATCGGTTATGGTTTCTGAAAGATTTAAAACCAGCACCAATGAACTCTTTAGCATTGCTTAAGATTGAATTTCCTAATGAACCAGTTGAAGAAATTAAAGTTTGTAGTACGTGTTATGGATCACTCGTTGTACGAATTTTTCTTCAGACCTGCTCTCAATCATTAATGAATGATCTGCCTGCAGCCACCTTTGGTCTGCCGCCTTTTTTTTTCTACACAGCTGCCACAATATCGTATGACCGAGCTAAAAGTTAGTCAACTCTCGCGACATCCTACGACCTATACGTACATTCAACTTTTGACATGTGACGGAGACAGCGACTGTTACCTCATTGTGTTCCAGCAGTAAATGGGCTGAAGTCGAAAACATAATTCCGCATAATCAATTCGGTAGAGAGGGATAAGCGATTTCCACGATTCCCGCTCGAATAATATTAAATTCAAAACACGTGGGAATGGACCTCAACTCGATCATTTCTTATTTTCTTTGGGCGAGAATTTCGATGATTGCCAGTTCAATTTAAGTGTCAAATGAATATTTTATATCATGACTTCTACGTTCATAAATTTTAATAGTAGGTATATATTCCGGTATGTATGTACATATGTAGCGTTACAACTCATGGGGAACCTAAGCCTAGCTTCTCTCAATCACTCATTTTTTGTGTGATTTTATTTTCTCTGCCCATTGCGAATGGCGAAGCTCATAACATGTCATCGGGGTCAGAGGCTAAAACACTACACTACACCACGCGCCCCCTTTATTATATTCTTACATAATCTTAAATTGTCATGTGAATGTAATTGAATCCTCACATACGATATATGCGCAAATCGGTCCCCAGGTGTCAAGTTTAAAAGCCAAATTAAACACTTCTTCTTCAACCCCCAGCTATGCTCTGCTTAGCGCTTTGCGGCTCTATGACAAATGATTCTAAGCAAATTTTTTTTTTCAGAAGTCCTTGAAATATATCTTGTACATAAGCGCACTGGAAGAATTGATACATCTCCCGTACCTTTCATATACAAAGTAACTCAAGGCGCCTAACCCACCGCAACCCCATCAACTCACGTGTCAAAACAGACAGTCAGCAACAAACATTTTAATGCCAAACCCTTAGACGCAAATATTTTACACATATTTTCCGTCGTCCTTGTAATTTATGTGTTTGAATAAAATAAAACGCAATTTTATTTTCCATGTCATAAATTTAGTCTCTATCCTTCCGTCCGCGATGGAATTCCGATGTGGGGTTGGTTGAATGCGAATGGCATGGTGATGGGAGGCGCGAGAGTGCCTTCATCTTAGAGGAATGAGACACGTATGTAGTTACTAGGCTTTTTATACACACGAGTGTGTATTGTATTTTGCTTTTTGTAAAGGATCAAGACAAACATGTGGAAAGGTTCCTCCGGAGACAAGATAAATAAAGTCAATTTAATGATTTATGTTTACTTCCACTTTTCAGTGTTTGTCTTTTTTTATGCGAATTTTTCAAAAGATGGAAAGTTTCTCATTTCCTTTCAACTGAAATACATATTTCAAAAGTGAGTTTGAAAGTAGGAGAACTAAAACAACATAAAATATCATGTAAATGAATATGAAGTTCAAATATGTATGTTCCTGACTTCCACGTATAAAAAAAAAAAAAAAAACTAATGTTTTGTAATTTTTCTGGGACTAAAGGGCACAGCATGACTATTGTTGGCAACTACTTTAATGGATTAATATTATATTAGGTGTGCAACTAAATTCTTTTTTTATGAAAATGAAATATGCTGTGAATAAGGGTTTACAAATGAATCATTCGAAATACTGCCCATTGCTGGCTACAACTTTTCGCCATCTTTCTGGAAGAGCTCAGAGGGGGGCCGTGGCGCGGTTCGGATCCCAATCACACCAACCCCATCGAATGTTTAATTCACAACAATACCTTCTGTAGTATGTTTGCCTTGTAAAAAAGCTTCTTGTCTCTCTTCGTTCAGAATCGGCATTAAATACAATAGTAGGTCCCATTCACCGGTGTGACAAACAAATAGCTCACAACATACTGTGAATGAGAGAAGCTAGACTCCGGCTCTAGACCACGTGCCATCGAATGGAGCAAGTAGTAATTGCCCCTGATAAAGCGTTTCACCTTGTTATGATACAGAAAGCATTGTTTCACACACTTTATCACTACGATGATTTTCCAAAAATTCAATGTTTTCGGTACCAGTCGAGGTTTGACGCGTCTGAGTCCAAAACATCTTTTAAAATGGTATTGACTGCTCCTTGTGAAATGCCAACACCGACATCTCTAATTGTTGATCGACGGTTTACAAGCACTTAGTCTTTATTTCTTTCGACGTGAGCAGAGATGTTGAAAATACTTTATTAAAAGTATTTAAATTCAAAATGCAAATGCTTGGCATTTTTTTCATTTCAAATAAAAATACAAAATGGTTTTCGTAAAAGTATTTAAATACAAAATGCAAAATACATATTTTCAAAATAGGTTTCTCAATTAAAATACCTTATTTCACTGATTTTAATACTAGTATTTGTTCAAAGACTTTATCTTTCATGTTTCGTCTATGTGGCCTCATAATCATTCCACCAAAGGAAAATAGTCGTTCAACAGGAGCAGAACTTGGTAGGCAAGAAATGTATTTAAGGAAGAGTTTTTTTACACTTGGATATTTGTTCAAGAATTCTAAAGTATTGTCGTCATATTTTAAATATTGTAGTGTTTCAAGTCCTATTGGCGTTATCACTGGCTGCTGAAGAATCAGAATCTTCAACAAACATACATATGTATTAATAATATGATTCAGTCTTTTCCTTTTTTTTATTAGAATTAGTATGCAGGAAGCTCTGTTCATCTTCTTGTTTCTGTTTTATTTTGCTCACCTCTGAAACAAAAATTTCTATAACGTATTTTCTGCTAGCTTTTGGTACCCATTTCATTTTGAAAAAGGGATAGAATATGGATGCTATTATGCCATCTTTTGCTTTTGGTTCCTGTAATTTATAAAATCTTTCAAAACGCATATTTAGACTTTCTTTAATAACTTCTATCCATACACCAAAATATTTAAGGTCATCCATTTTCAAACTGCTTAGAATTCTTTGCATCCTCATTCTGGCATAAGACATCCGTAGTAAGTATCTTTGTCGCCTTCTAAACTTCTGATGCCGTCAAAAATAGGTTTCAAACAGCTTACGTATTCATTAGGAAATCGGATTTCAATTTCTTTACTTTACTAATCCAAGTTTCTTTAATGTTTCATTTAGGGTATCCATTACAGCAAGTAGATCTTGAATGGAATTATAATATGAATTCCATCGTGTAATACATCGAGAAGTAGGAGATTTTCCATGCTTTAGTAGACCTTGAACACAGATTCCAAATTGCTTGACATTTTGCCATGGCTGCATCATAAAGTTTCTTGTATGAATTACTTTGGGATCTAGCCTTATTCGTATCTCTTGAAGTCACTAAATGTAATGTGTGTGTGGCACAACTTTCTTGATTAGGCAGTTGCAACTCCTCAAATTCTTCAGATGGCTCTGGAAATTGTATTACAGTTAACACATTATCATGATCATCATCATCATTGTCAATATTAATATGGGCAACTTCAATATTTTGAATAAGAGCTGAATCTCTAGCACTTGTTGCAATATCCGAATCTGTTCCATATACCTTGAAAGCTTTGACCATATTTGTTCCGTTGTCGGTAACAGTCTGTACGATTGCTACCAGCTTTAAATCAAATTCAGAATGAATTTCCACAATCAGCTCAGCTACTTTGTCATAACTATGAGTTTCCCTCCTGCAAGCCAAAGTTGCGCTTTTTCTGACGCCGATGACTTGGGATCGAATCCCGACAAAAGCCATGTCATCGGTGTTCGCGGTGCTTCTCCTTAGCGGGGTACTGACAAAACCCCCTGTAGTATAATTGTCAAAAAAAGCTTCTTGAAACTCGCCGTTCGGAACCGGCAATAAATTGTAGGTCCCTAGCTTATGTAACGCTAACATACATACATACATACAATCTCGGTTAGATTACTAGAAATAATTACATTACGATTTTTAACTTCTTAATGCTTAGTTAAATAGAACAAATAAAAATAATGTATTACTTACATTTTAGTCATTTTACTTATTTACATCCACCAAATAAAGAACACTGAACTGAGCTGGTTGCACAACCGTAAGCGACAGCGTTCGGCTCTCGTCCTGAGCGGTCGATCAGTTTCTGCGTAGAGAACACTGATTCCCCTTCGGATTAAAAGTTTGAAACCTCCCTCAGAAGCCGCTCGGTTTTCAACTGCAAATTTGTGCAGTATGCTAGTGGTTTCCACGTGTGCAAGCATGACTTTTTCTTTCTTCCTCATAATTTTGTCATTGGTTGTTGTGTTTGGCATTGACAAATACTCAGAAAAAGTTTGAGTTTACTTGCAATATTATTATTTTTGTTGTTGTCTTCAACATTTAGACCGGGCGTTCATTAACTGAGTTATGTATTTTAAATGTGAATATAAAATATGAATTAAAGAAATAAACAAAACCATTTTGCATTTTACAAATACTAAATATTTACATAAATTATTTCAAATAAAATACAAAAACGCTTTTTTTGAAAAGGTATTTAAATGCAAAATACAAAATAGGCATTTTGTATTTGCATTTTAAATATAAGTATTTCAAATAAGTCGCATCTCTGGACGTGAGCTACATCGGTTGAGGCTGATGGTCGCCTGGGACGCTCTTCGTCCTCGATACGTTCTAGACCTTCTCGTAAACATTCTTTTCGACAAATCCTCATTGGAGGTGGCCGTGGTGCAGTGGTTAACATCGTCGACCGCCGAGCGGAAGGTCTATAGTTCAAATTCGCTTCTTAGCCAAGAAAAAGTAATTTCTATACGGACAAAAAGTATGCCACCCAGTTGTGAATGGAAAGTGAGCAGACGTACTGCTGCAGGCATGACACTCACATTATATGGTCAACTGAAATTCGTCCTCTGCGTATGCAATATTAAAGTGCACGAACGAATTACTACGGACTATAACCAAACCCGGAATTTGGTCGGCTCTCGTCCTATCTAGGACAACCACTCCTGAGAGTAGTAAACGAACATCAACGACCCAAACCACTGCACTCCGTTCAGGTTGTGTGCCAAACATCATAAGAGTACAACTCTTGGACCTGCGCGAACTATAAAAAAAAAAAAAAAGCAAAGGCTTTCTGCGAATCAACATTGTAAGCCTTGACAAATTCACTTTAAGCAGCTCACAAAACGAAGCATATCCCAAACACGAACGAATGATCTTGTGTTAAACTTGGCACGGATGTCAAAGATAATTCTATCAACCTAAAAATAGAAGCATTTTCCCAAACCCATTTGCGCGCACAGTGTAAATTGTAAATTGTTGTCTAGTATCTAGCTTGTTTTTGATAGATAAAAAAGTTGAACCTGTTTCAGCGATATTTTGCACTCATTATGCCAAATTGAGTGAGTGCTAATACTACCGATACCGACACACAGCAGGTCGTGAGTGTTGGTTCTTGTTGGTGAAGCCAAACTCACTACTGTAAGGGCTCAACACCTACGGTAGATTGTCTTTGCATTGATGACGACGACGACGACGGCTCTGCTTAGTTTTTCGTGCGCTAAGAAGGAATTCGTTTGCCACGTATGCCCATGTCTCTCTCCACAAACTGGCTGCTTTGGCGGAAGGAAGATATGTCAAAATGTTCGCTGGGCTGAAAATCTTGTATCCCAAGTATTGCCAGCCGTATCGCCAACACTCCGGACCTGTTTCTTACCTCTCAACCTGATAAATACACTTTGGATGTAATACATATCTCCACTAGGCTCATCTGATCACTGTGTCATATCAGCTCAATTCCCATACTCACTCCACTCAGCTAAACAAAATTCTCCCAAAATAATTATATGGGTATGTGAGAAAGCTAATTGGTGCGGCCTTACCAACTTCCTTCGGAGCTTTAAGGGTCGTTGTGCTTCCTCGACAACGACGTGGATGCTACAGCTGATACGAGCACAAACATTAAACACATTTGCTTTACCAATTTAATCACTAACAGGGTACAAAGTTTTAAGCCGGAGGATAATGCTTGGCTTAACTGGAGCTGCAAATAGATTATCAGGTTGAGAGAGATAAGTTTTCGGAATTATAAGGCAAACACCACGTAGGAAAACCGAAAAACATATATAAAAGCCAGAAATGACTGTGGGACTTACGTCCCACATTTAATGAGCTATGTACATTTTTATTCGACAAAAAACTAAGGCGTAAAATACTACAATGTCTCAAATGTAGCAGAGTTTGTGGTCTTTCGTCAAAAATATCAAGAACTCCGTCTCGTCGTTTATATCCAGACTTATTCACAATGACATTCCATTTGTCAGACAGAGCTAATCTGCTTGCTGCTCATTTCACAGCAAACTCGCAACCCCAAACTCATCTCCGTCACCGGCTGTTCTGGAGTATGTTAATTCCACCAAGGGACGAAATAACTTCGGTACTCGTACAGTTGCAAAGGTTCGTAAAGAACTTGACTTACACAAATCCGCTGGTCTAGATGGTATTTCCCCAATAATTCTAATGAGGTGTTCTTCTACGGTGGCAAAACCCCTGCGTAAGCTTTTTCACCTTTGCTACTCTTTTGGGCACTATCCGAGTAGGTGGAAAACAGTATTTATACAGCCCATTCCCAAAAAAAGTGAATTTTCTTCTTTATCCAATTAGCGGCCGAGTGCACTGACGTTCCTTCTTTCCCAGGTCGCTGATAAATCGTCAGCTAATGAAATATCTCGAGTCGCAGAAACTCCCCAATGACAGGCAGTATAGTTTCCACAGCAACAGATCCACTAGTGATTTGATGGCATATCTCACCGAGAGGTGGAGCAGCAAAATAGTTGCACTTGATATTTCGAAAGCATTTAACGGAGTTCAGATTCGTGATAGATTCTACCCCTACGAGGCCTTTCTTAGTCCTTTGTATCTTCACACAGGTTAATTTTAGAACTTGGATCTGTTAATGTTACAGGTCATCAATATCTTTACAACGGATTAATTGATTTAAATGTCTTTTTCAAGTTCTGTTTTTAACTATAGCGTTATATTATCTTTTGGCCAGTCTTTCTAAGACCATTACTCCAAGTAACTCTACCAGGTATGGAACAAATAGTTCTAATACGTCGGTTAAACATTAAATGAGCTGGTGATTGTCCTGTCGCGCTCTGCGTAGTATTCCGATAGTCGAAAAGGAAACTATTTAGATTTGTATTTAGGTCATTTAGTGCGAAGTTTGTATTTCAATGCAAGCTTTATAATTTTTACACAATTTTCTGCTTGACCAACGGGAGTAGTTAGATGCCTAATGCCATTAACACTTAAAAAAAGTTCGAATTGCTTAGACACAGAAGAAGTGCCATTTAACTACTTCTACAGGTAAACCAAACCGAGCAATGATCTGCCGAAGTACTTTGATTGTATGAATACTTGTAATGTCTGTTCCCATATCCAAACATTCTAACCACAACTGAAAACGTGCGTTTAAATGTAACGGGCACCATGGATGGGCCACTTCCACGTTTCCAACGAATTATGCGCTGGGTTTTGCCTTAAGGATAAGTAGTTTTCACAAGCCAGCGTTATGTTCTCTATATCCTTGTCTAAACCTGGCCACCATACATACCGTGAGCGTCAAAAGAAAGTTTACACCTCAGTGTTTTATGTTCTCGTTTCAACTACCGATCTTATTAAAGGTATATCTTATAACTAGTTTAACATATTCATTTGTCTATTAATTCTTAATCGAACAAGGTAAAAAGTTAATAAAAAACAACAACAACAAACATTTTACAAACAAGAAAGGAAAAACACTTCATATGCTAGGCGTCAAAAGAAAGTTTACACTATATGAATTGTGATTTGCTGAACACGAAAACTACCGTTACGTTCATTTTCCCGCTTTTTTGTGTTTATCTTGCACATCAATCTGATAAAGGCTATCTTTTAATTTCATTCTTTGTTTATTTGTTTGTGAAAAAAGTTGTGTCAACATTGTACAATCAAAGTCTTATTAAAATGGGTAAGCAAACGCCTATTGAAACCAGGAAATTCGTTTTGAAATTGAATGCAGAAGGAAAATCTTTGAGAGAAATGGCGAAAATAATTGGCGGAAGCCACCAAGGTGTTAAAAAAATGATAGATAAGTAAAAACATTTTAAACAAATACAAGATCGTCCACGTACTGGTAGACCCAAGCGACTCATCCAATCTGAAGCAAGATCAATTGTACGAGAAGTGAAAAAAAATTCATCTGTTAGTACTGTGAAAATATCAGAAGACATTAAAAAAGCATCAGGTATTCCCATAAGTGCAAGTACTATTCGACGAGTACTTCACGATAGTGGGATACATGGCAGAGTATCGCAGGAAAAACCGCTCATATAGGCAACTTACCAAAAACGGCGACTTCAATTTGCGAAAAGGTATGAAGAAAAACATATTTCATTTTGGAAAGGCGTGGTATTTAGTGACGAAAGCAAATTTGAAGTTTTTAAATACAGAAAACCACCAAAAATTTGGAGAACAAAGAATAAGGCGTTCGATGAAAAGAACATTACCTCCACGGTTACGCATGGGGGAGGGTCGGTTATGGTTTGGGGATGCATGGCGGGTACAGGTGTGGGAAATCTGGTGTTTGTTGAGTTCACAATGAACAAAATAGAATATCTTAATATTTTGAAGGAAAAATTACACCCTAGCGTTGCAAAATTGAGCTTGGATCAAGCATGGGTGTTCCAGCAGGACAATGACCCTAAGCTCACGGCCAAAATTGTGAAGGAATGGTTACTGTATCGGACGCCGAAGCTAGTTGATCACCCTCCGCAATCCCCATACCTTAACCCCATCGAACATTTGTGGGAGTATCTCGACAAATAAGTTCGAAAAAGGGTCCTTACAAGCAAAGACTCACTAAAGTCCGTATTGTTGAAAGAGTGGTAAAAAATTCCTTCTGACTTCACAAAAAAGTTGGTAGAATCGATGCCCAGGAGGTTCAAGACCGTTATCGAGACAAAAGGAAAGCAAACAAAGTACTGAATTAAGCGTTTATTGCCATATTTTTTTAATTTTTTCTTAATGTAAACTTTCTTTTGACGTCTAGCATATGAAGTGTTTTTCCTTTCTTGTTTGTAAAAGGTTTGTTGTTGTTGTTTTTTATTAACTTTTTACCTTGTTCGATTAAGAATTAATAGACAAATGAATATATTAAACTAGTTATAAGATATACCTTTAATAAGATCGGTAGTTGAAACGAGAACATAAAACACTGAGGTGTAAACTTTCTTTTGACGCTCACAGTATGTATGATCTGACTATACCCTTCAACTAGTTTTTTGAGTGAATTTGGAACTACCACCCGGTATGCCCAAAACATACAAACGAACTGTACGCTAAGTTAGTTTTTTCGAATTATAAATTGACGCAAACTTGCACTAGATGTTTCGTTTGGCCATCCATTTATTATATACTCTCCTTCCTACCCTCTGTTACAAGTCATCGAAAAGAGTACATGACTTTATAGTATCTAACGTAATAGGCATCATACCTAGTAATATAGTTAACATATACATCACCAATGTTATCTTGGACATCCGTTGGACTCTCCAGAGGATTACGGGAAAAATTACCTACTATGGGAATACCTTTTTGGTGTCCAAGAATGGATATTATGGGCTTTTTGTCTGTAACAACAGTATATTGTCGACCGTATACGTATTGATGAAATCTCTTTACACCAAAAACTATCGCCAGAGCTCGCTCGATTTGTGAATACTTTTGTTCGCATTCAGACAACTTTCGTGAAGCGTAGCATATGGGCTTCTCAGCCCATTACCAAATATGCGTGCTAAAACTGCCCCTACTCCAAAGGGACTATCGTCAACTGTCAGTTCGATTTTTTATTTGACTCATAATGAGCGAACATTGTGTGTGTAGTTGTTTATTTTGTTGAAGGCAATCTGTTCTTCGTTTCCCCAAATGTATTTTACTGTTGCAACGTTTACTAAAAACTTTCGGAACATTTTTGGGTTCAGGGATTTTTAAAATTGCTTTCATGTATGCAAGCCGTCTTTATCAATAACGTGACCCAAATAAGTCACGGATTCAACAAAGAAGTCACACTTTTACTTGCTGACCTTCAGTCCAGTCACTTTGATGTTACGACGAACTAAATCAAGGCGTTTCAAATGCTGTGCCCTACTGAATGCTCTCACTAAAATATCGTCCATAAAAGCAACCACGCCTTCAATGCCCGCGAGAAGAGACTCAATCGTCCGCTGAAATATCGCTGGTGCTGATGTTATACCATAGACTAATCCTGCATACGTAAACAAGCCCTTTGTGGTCGATATGGTTGTCAAATCACGTGATTCTTCTTCGAGAATAAGTTGCTGGTAAGCCATCGAAAGATCTATCTTAGAAAATCCTTTTCCACCATAAGGATGAAAGATTAACTCTTCAATCTTGGGCAAAGGGTACTGCTCTACCTGCAGCTGTGGATTGAGGGTAACTTTGTAATCTCCACAGATTCTAACTTCCTAACTTCCTCCGATTTTTTTAGTATCGGTACAATTGGCGTACCCCATTCACTAAAGTTGGTTGGCTCTAGAACACCTAAGCTAACTAATTTGAAAATTTCTTCCTCAACTTTATTTTTAATTGCCAATAGAAGCTGGCGAGGCTTGAAAAATATAGGGACTGCATTTTCCTTTAAAATAAGTCTAATGTGTTTGTTTGCTAAAAGTACCTACATTTCCATCAAATACTTCCGGGTATATAAACAACTCTCCGTCATCAGACTTATTTTTTAGGAAATTAATTCAACGATATAAACATCTAAGAGCTCATGCATATTATTATAGATATAAGACAAAAAGCTTACAATCTCTGCGTGGTTTGATTGCATTGCCATTATAGTTTTTTTTTTAAATTAAATTTGTAGGTCTGAGCTTGCACTGCGCAAAGTATTTTTTATACATATCAAATGATATGCAGAAATTGATGCGCACTGTCTACCTCTATTTCCTTCAGAACACCATTCAGTGACACGCAAACAGTAAATGGTGTAAGGCATATCTGAGTTCTAATATAATATAAAGATAAATCACTACCCTTTGAATTATGACAATTTTCTATATAATTGTGTCTATTAGACACTTCTCTAGAATTTTCCGGACACTTTTTTATGAGATAACTACGTTGGTGACATTTCTTGCATGTATACGTCTTGAAACGTCTTGAGAGCACCGTGGCGCAGTGGGTAGTGTGTTGGCCTCTGACGCCGATGACACGGGATCGAATCCCGACACAGCCATGTCATCGAACGTGTTTTCACGGTGTTTCCCCTCGGCGGGGTTCTGACAAAATCCCGTTGTGTACAACTGAAGATCTACTATCTAACTTTGAACCCGCCATATGAAATAGGTTTGGGTTAACTCCCCCGCTCATCCCCGGTTCCGATTTGATTGCCATAGAATTATCGGTTTGATACTGCTCCTTCACAAATTCAATTGACTTGTATAATGTCAAGGTTTTAACATCCTCCAAAAAAGCTTGTCCTTTTCTGGTCCCTTTTCCAAACCCATTATGAACTTGTTGTGTAAAACCATTTTCAGATGTGTGTCAAAACTGCAATTCAACGATAATGATCGAACTCGAACAGCCCATTGTTGAAGAGTCTCATCGGAATTCTTTACACCTTCATTGTTCGTCTTATGAACCAAAAAAAAAAGAACAAAACAATCCAAAATCGTATATATTATATATATGTGTTCGCAAGAACAAAGGAAAAAATAAAACCGTCCCTTTTAGCGCTAGATCACCAAGGCAAGTGTCTTTATTTCTAGTTTGACATAATATGTATTACATTTGTTGTAATTTACAATTTCCCTATGGGGCATTAATTGTTGGGTCAACTGGGGATTGCCAGTCTCAAACATTCATAAAGTCGATGCGGTTCTGCAAATCCCCATATCGCTGCCTTATCATGTAGAGAATTGCTGAAAATTGCTCTCTCCCTTGCTTCGTCTTGTATCTCATTTGCAACATAAAACTGCTCGAGTCTTATATACACTGACCAGTCGTTACACGTGTAATCAAATGTGAGCACCTTTTATATATATTATTTGTGTTTTTTTAAACGTCGGTCGCTTTATATACATACATATGACAACTTACAACTCATGAGCAGCTGGACAAAGTCAAACTACGTGACAGTGTTCTACCGGCAAAGTTGATACTGACCAACTCATTTCTTCTGTTTTACTTACTTACAATATCACAATATAGATACTGATTCAGCCAGATCCCAAGGTATCTGACTATACTTCTATTCGCCACAGGACGCCCGTCCGGTCCAAGGATTGAGAATCTTCGCCAGTGCTTTCGAGTGTCCCTAGAGGTCCTGATAGCGGCGTTCTGAATAATATAGTTTCTGAATTCTAGAAGTTGATTCTTAACTTCCTGTCGTCACAGGAATTTTATCACGTTGCAATAAAATAGCAATCGATTCGTCGGACCTGATCTGAAGTCGTCAGCGTACGCTATAGATTGGCGCTGACGTAAAGTTTAATTAGAGTCCTTCTAACAATACGGTGTCGAAGGCCTTTTCCAAGTCAATTAGGCAAGCACCCGTGCATTGATTCTTGCATTTATTCCATTGGATATCCGAGATCAGTTTGGACGCGGATGGAAGGTGCTATGTCCTGCCCTGAAACCGAATTGGTTACCCGGAATTAGTTTTAATCCTCAGCCCGTTTCGACAGAGCTCTGTGGATCACCTTCTCGAAGAGCTTGCTGATACTCGGAAGGAGACTTATCGACCGGAGATTTGCCGGATTAGAGGTGTCTTCGCCTCCCTTAGGGAATGGTTGGACTACCACCATTATCCAATGCACCGGATAATATGTATTATTCAGTGCATTGCTAAACAGGATAGTGTACCTCTCTATAGCTACTGGTGGAAGGTGGATGAGCAACATATTGGATATACCATCACTACCCAGGGATTTTTTTCTTTTTGAGTGACATGAAGATCAACTGGAGATCCACTGAATAATGTGAATAATGTGTTAGTCCATTCATTGGTGACGGCATTGTTTGCCGTGAAATCGTCACCGAACCCAGGTTCAAGTTTCTCGGATCGCCAATGTTACGTAGATAGAAGTGGTGTAACAGAGCTCTGTTCTCCAAATCGTGGTTTCGGCGAGTGCTTTCATTCACCTTGTACACATCCAAGAATAGTAAACAGGAGGTGTGATGAAGTGAATTTGTCTTTAGGGCTACAAAGAAGCCCTTTGTATCGAGGGTAAACAGGATAGCACGGGTAAAAAACAGATAAAATAAAGAAACAGAAATGGAAAACAGAGCTATTCTCAGACGAATACAAATAAAACATCAAGGGATCAGATGTAAGATCGCACCTTAGAAGACTTAAAGAAAAACACTTGAACCAAAAATATTGCGAGGGCAAAGAAAACACGACCAAGGCCCAAGGAATGGGGCCTATCTACAAAAGTATGGATATTTCAATTGGTCAAGAATACAAAGATATAATAAAGGGCATTATGTATCCTTACGCTGATGAAAACATACCTTTGCGCTGGATAGTCCAGCTAGATTGCAGCTAGTTTGTGTTTTCTAGAATGCCCAGTAGTAATCACCTAGTCTCAATCTCAATTGTTGATCCCAAAATCGGATGTACAATTATAAATGCGAAATCGGAAGACTGAAAATGCTTATGTACTTACAGTCCTGGTACGTGCAGTTTTGATTTCGTTTGATTGGAAAGTCAATTGTCCAAAATGATTATTTAATATTTGAACAAGGCTATTTAAATGAGGATGCATACACAAACAAGCTCAATATTTGGGTTACACACGAGTTAACCTATAGTTTGATAAACCGCATTTCCATCTGCGAATCGCTGCTGAATCGCATCGATCCGTTTCTAAAGCGGTCGGTGAATAGTGGTCAGCTTCAAATTCGGGCATTCTGGACCGACAATGACGGACCGCACACATCGATGGTGACTTGCATATAATTTACAGTCCGGATGTGTTCCTGTCCACAGCTGGTTAAAAATTTGTTCAAAACGGGGCTTATGAAAAACAACTGTTCCAGTGTTATGTCAAAAGGAACGTGGGAGGGCTAGAAGAATTACCTCTCAAATAGTAACAAGTTATCAAATAAAACCACGCATATTTGAGCTAAATGTGATCTAATTTGAATTGCTTGCTACGTCCCTTGTAACTTATCTACACGTCTGGAAAACAATCCTTTGCCTGTTATTTTCCGGTTCAAACTGTATACTGATGCCCTGAGTATAGGATAAGCTATAGAAGAACTACGACAAAATTCAAAGGCACCCTTACCATTATGTCCTCTTTTGATGCTAAAGTTTGGGTCAGGACTGTTTTAGAAGCAGACGGGGTATTTCGAGACCCATGAAAAAAGTATCACTTAGTGCTGGTCCCTGAAGGAAGATAGCCACCAGAAAAATTTTCCCCATACCGATTCATATGCATGTTGGATACAATGGGGGAAATAATAGAACTGAGAGTATAAAACCAACTGGAGGTAAAAATTGAAATATCTTACGGGCTCTGAAGTAAAGAATCTGGATTCCCGAAACCTGCCATACAAAAAACCAATAACGACATTTACAAAAGCTATTCAGGAGAGGAGTTAGATTGCAGAAACACGGACCTTGACATAAATTATGCATTTAACGCAAATTGGACTATTGTATTCGTAAGCGACGATTTTGATGTTCGCTATGTCGAATTTCGGCGACAGAGGTAATGATCGGCAAAACCTATTACCACAGACCTTTTTTTCTGCTGTAGGACGAAGTAACGGCTCACCAAATTCAACCAACCATGCAGTTCCTAAATCAACATTTGGTCAACACTGGTTTGGTTGGACCAGCCTACTGGATATGCCGTCACAAAACTTGTGACGCCTTGTAGGCCCTATACCATGTGCTCAGGAGAAGCAAAATTTGCGACTCGGATCGTTTATGGTTTTTCAATGTTGTCTCTAGACAACTAGTGGAAGGGCTTGCATGTCGCCGCGACTTCTTTAACTTCCTCCAGTTCCCCTAATTTTCGAAATCTGTTTAGTCTTCTATTTGGGAGAGCGCCGTTGGCCTCTGACGACGATGACACGGGATCGAATCCCGGCAACAGCCATGTCATCGAACTACCCCCTGTAGTATAATTGAGAAAAGCTTCTCGAATTTCGCCGCTTGGAACCGGCTATAAACTGTAGGTCCCTTTCACCTGTGGGAAAATAAAATCACACACAACATGGGTGATTGAGAGAAGCTCGGCTTTGGCCCTTCATGGACTGTAACGCCACTATACATACATACATTTAGTATGTTAAATGTGTCATGTCATAATTGTACTATTATATTTGCGATTATACCTAACAATCTCACCTGGCGATCAGATTGTGGTTGATTTGCGTCCGACATGTGAAGATTCATGAAGTTTTGAACGAATATTGAGTTACCAAAGTCCTGGGTATATGTATATGTATATCGTATAGCCACTGTACTGTATTACAACTTTTGATACTACCTCAAAATTGCATTTTTTATAAATATCCACATATGTACATAGTTCGTATGAAACGCTGCAGTTTGCGGCACTCCTCCCTATCGTACGTATAGTTGTATTGTAAACTAAAATTAAGAAACCACCAATCGGGACTGGTTTGATGGAAAAGTTGAGTTAAACCAAACTCTTGCCCATTTAACGCTCAAACTTCAACAAAACCATAAACCACTCGTTTGAAAAATACACACGTTCCTTTTCCTTATAATACAATTCGTTCAGCCCCGAATGGAGTTTCGCCAACCACGTATGCCCGCAAAGCAATCTCTGGCAACAAATATTTTCCAAATCCCTATTCGGGAGCATTTCCCACCTGTGCTTACAGTATTCTGAGTTCCTTTAGATAGAATTAGGAGACTTACTCAAATACATACATAGTCAACTTGGATCGGCTCGGTTCGGATCAGCTTCATCATCTGATTTCCAATCGAAAAATCAATTCCCATTTCTATGCAAATTTCACATGAAAGGCTGTGAATATTTTGGGCTTCTGAGGTATCCCATTCGGTGGCAATACGAAGCCCGACTGAATTCACGCATACGACAGACGAGCAGAAATAGCTGATTCAAATGTGCATCTCTTAACAGTCAAACGAATAAAGCCTGCCCCGCTTGATTTCTCTATGCACACTGTGATGTCTTCATTCCGGAACGCATTCAATTGACCGAAGACCATTTCTAATCAAGATTTCTAATGGTGTGACTGAAAACCGAAAATATCGCTTTGAGCCTGGTGGGTATGATTGTATCTAACATGGACGTAATGTCCTATCGTCATACCACGCCGAGCCAATAGATATCCATCTCAATAGCACTCGTAATGAATTCACATAAAATATTCAAATTCGAGCATGAAAATGCTAAATGCCGAAACAGGAGTCATAGACTTCTATTTGGACGGTCCGCTCGATATGGCCCGCACACTGATGATGACTGTGGCAAAAGCTGATCTATGCGCCCACTACCAGCATCAATAAAATAAATGTTCCCTTTTGTGCTACAAATGTAGCCGAATGCGATACTATATCTAGAGGCGTATATATTGTACAATGCCCACAACGCACACGACACCCGCATTCGTAGAGCTGGTACACGATACGAATGATATAAACTTACCGACGTCGTTGTCCCCATCAAATTTGCGTAGCTGGCAAGAACTCCCATCATCGCACGCCTCATTCTATACTAATCACAGAATTTATATGCCTCACTGGCAGCAAATTGCCCAAACGCACTTGTGTCCCTATGATTTATGTAACTCTCTTACTCTCTACTCGTCGATTCCATAGGTGTAGATGATACGGTAGCCAGTGTGCTTCTACAAAGCTGGACCACACTTTGTGGGTGACTGTAATGTCGGCAATGGTGATGATGGCCTTGGTGCATTTCGAATTTACCGATGACCAATTACTCACCACCAACCATATCGGAAAACTACCTATGGGCCTCGGCCACTGGGCAGTGGACACCTCAAAGCTCGACTCCAAAGCCCAACGCGCAACAAAAGATCGTGATGCAATGGCGTTGATGTTGAATTCGATTCCAAATCGGTCATATAGGTCATATCGGTCGCGTCGGCTGTTTAATCCAAAATCGTAATTTATCAAATTTCACTTTTGTAAAATTAAATTTCCGGAATAACACTTTTACGAACCGAGGGGTAAACCGTCCCCTTGGATGTACATCGGTCACTCGACTCGTTAAAGGACGCTTTTATTGTGTACTGGTAAAATGAACTGTGCGCGATGTTTGAATAGAGACATGGAAATTTAAGCACGAATGAAACGAATTATTGGCGACAGCACAACAGCCAATATGACTAGTTATGAATGAATTGGTTTTTGAACATATGTACATATGAACGTAATGTGTTGACATTTAAGCTTGTTTGCATCATGGGTAATATTGGCTTTCAAAAGTCCAATTGAGATGTGACCGTAAAACCAGAGGCCGAACGATTGTGATTTATCAATATTTGGTGATTTTCCGGAATATGGAGCAGAATACTTAGACAATATGTATTACTATTACTGCTTTATGGTTTGTGTGGATTGTTTCGGGTCTTGACGTAGCAGATTTCCGTGATCAATCATTGATTGCTAATTGACGGTACAAATTACTCTATTCTCTATTTTGATTATTACCTCATTATCTGTAGACTCTATAATCTTAACTTTATTTCAAATTGGCACGTTTCAGATGAAGCCACACTATCTAAACACTAACAAATCAGATTTGACATCCTCAGTGAAGGAAACATGCTAAGTGCAAGTATCAGCATAAAACACCAACCGCGCTCAAAGGAAATATGCTTCTCAGCTCATCTACCGACATACGCGAAGTGGCTCTGCAGCTAAAGTAGATCCTCAATTCTTCCTACAAGTATAGTTGCACTCCAACAGACAACATGAGTGTACCTCGGCGGAATGCAAATCTTGAATAATAAAGGAAGAAGGTAGGGCCCGTCTTCAATAGGGACAAAATAACTAAATATTTGACTGATTACACTTTGTCGCAATAAAATAGGTTACTCAGGAGTGAGTCTTTGGAAACGCAGGGTAAAAGCATTGATTCGTTTCAGCCTATCTAGTACGATCTTCAGTACTGATGATAAAATAAAATGGACAATAAGCACCAACATTCCTTACAAGGTGTCAGGCAGCAATTAAGTCTTCCGAAAAGACTGAACTCCTTTGTAATGCCCCTAAAAGCGTTCTTATGGTCCAGCTCCAACTTGGGCACCATCCCTCTGAACTCAAGGTAAACCTTCTACTTAAACCTGATAGGCCCAGTCAGCTACCTAAAACATTCAATCGCATCAATGCGACATCCTTTCTTCTTAGTCCGGTGAGGAAACTAGTCACTAGACTCTGAGCAATGTACCTACCGCAAAAAATGATCTAATGATAGAACATTCCATCGACTTCTGGGTCTCATTGAAGCTAGCATACATTTTAAGACTATCAACAACCACATTTCGCCTGCCTTTTCGCCTGCCAGCTGACCGCGACTCTAAGGTTATCAGATACATATGTATGTCTAATGTCATTCAAATGTAAATCACTTGCCTTCTCGCTTGACTTCAAATGTAAGCCAATTGCACTGCAAACCATCTCTCACTTGTGGGTCAGGTAAGTAGTCTCATTTAAACCTACCTTAGTACCATTTACTCAGTCAGCCTAAATGGGTTCGGGTTTGGGTTTTTCCGATGGAGCTAAATACAACAAAGCAGAGAGATGCAGGAGATATCTCCATGGTGTGTAGGTTAACATTTTGAAATGTTGCTGAGGAGTACATTGAATATACTTATGGCCATTCCAATAAAGGCTGTCACTAACGCACGCACCAAGAAGGAAAAGTTGTTCGGTTTTGGCGAAGCAAGTGCCATTCTTAGAAAGCGGCTGAGGCATAGATTTTCGCTAATGATGTAAGACCGAGTTGTGTTTTAGATGCATATAACACATACGTCTATGTATGTAAATGCATACATACACATACATATGTTTTTAAAGGTAAGAAAAGAAAAACGAGAAACTTCGTTTTGTTCGATAGGATAAAAAAAAAGATTGATAGCTCCCAGAACTAGTGGCGGTGGTGACAGCACGCTAATAGCTCTCAGTTTTGGCATCTTTTTAACATTTTCCCTCCTCTTCCATAAGTTACGATGAAATAAGATTTAAGGGCCGGTACCGCCCACCGTGTCCGTCTTCCTTTTAGTTATCGATTGGAAGTGCTATTAAGTGCTATTAACTTGGAGATTGCTCTTTTTATAGTCGAAAATTGAGACTGAACTGTTGCAACCCGTATTAGGTCGTCATCTTTCGAATGAACTTCAAGGTACGATCCAATGGCCACTGAGGGGTGGAGCGCGTTCGTTTCGTATGAGTACAAGATCGTCAACATGAAGATTTTCCTTGTTTTGCTGCCATTTGTTTCTATCTTGAAGCTCATCCAGGTATTCACAGCTCCACCGTTTCCCAAAATCTTGCCGCATTTGTTGTAGCTGTTTCCACTAAGTGAGTTGATTTAAACATCCAGAAAATTGGCTCTGGAACGGCAATGATGAGGCCGCCCACCAAGAAATGGTAAGGGTTCAGAGCAACTACATACATACATATGTATGTAGGTCGGTAAGATCATCAGACAGAGCCGACCGAGGCCTTGAGTCCAGAACTGTCTCGACTTGCTTCGGCACTGTAAAGAACTCCTCAAACGTGAACATAGCTTCACCAATGGTCCGCTTCAGATGATATTTCATGCTCTTGATCCCGTACTCTCAAAAACCTCGAAAATTAGGAGACACTGGAGGAATGACGGCAAAGGACTAACAAAGGCCTCATAGGGGTAGCATCTATCCGATGGATGCTGGTCTGCTAAAAAGCGAGAAGAGCCACCGCAGTCGAACATCTTGCGGCACTGTTAGTAAGTCCTATCTCCACCTCCTCGGGGTGCCATCTGGAGATTTCCTATGGAAATTGCAGACGGGGAAGGGCGAATGGCGAGCCTCCTGCGCCAAAAAAACAGGATATGTCGGTTGGGCTACGGCCTAGTAAACCGTAACCGTAAAAAATCCACAAACTCCGAAACAACCAGAAGCCTCGGATATAATGGACCGGATTTATGTTGACGACCCCTGCAAAAAACGAAAAAAAGGACAATGATTTTCGGCTTTGTACGTGAAATGTTAGGTCCCTAAACAGGCCATGTGCAGCCGAACAACTTGCGGACGCCCTAGACCGCTATAAAGCGGACATTACCCACATCAAGGAAATGCGATGGAATGGACCGCGTATAAAGCGGATAAAAAACTGCGATATTTACTACGGCGACTGCTATAGGGAGAGAGGGCAACGATTGTTTGGATGCGGATTTGTTGTTCGAGGTGGACTAAGGCAAAAAGTCCAAAGCTTTCGGCATGTGAGCGAACGCCTCATAACAATCCGTATCAAGGTTGAATTTTTTAACATCAGTCTGATCTGCGTCCACGCCCCCACGGAAGACAAGGATGACTCCGCCAAAGATGAGTTCTACGATCTCCTAGACGGAACGTATGCCCAATGTCCCAGCTATGACATCGAAATTGTACTAGGAGACTTCAATGCTAAGCTAGGTAAGGAAAGTATCTTTGAACGAGTCATCGGCAAACATAGCCTACACGACACCACCTCCGATAACGGACACAGGCTGATTGATCTTGCTACGGGGCTAATTCACCATTTAGCCAGTACGCGCTTCCCGTACTTCGATATACACAAAGGCACCCGGCGGTCTTTTAATCAATCGATTACCAACCAGATTGATCACATCGCGATCGACGTCAGACACTCTTCCACTATTCTTGATGTTCGAACTTTCCGAGGGGCTAACATCGACTCGGACCACTATCTTACAGTAGCCAAGATGCGCTTACGGATATCACGAACGCAACGGAGTAGAGTATGAATACAAAGTTGAGCCTTTGCAAACAAGCTCTGAAAAGCTCTGCATCCGAAGTTTTGGGTTTCAAGGCTTTTATGCAGCGAGGTCTTATATGCATCCTGCTTCGCTGTGTGAATCCTCCTGCACTCGCCATCGAACCAGGTGTTTCTTCGTAGTGGAGCCTTGAAACCCAAGACTCGGGATGCAGGGCTTTTCAGGGCTTGTTTGCAAAGGCTCCACTGCTGTTCTCTTGATAGCGTGGAGGATTGAGGTGTATTGGAGAGCTTAAGGGAGACGCGATCGGTAAAAGCAAGAGCGGTTTCTGGCGATAGTAGCTTTCCGACCTCATAACTTTGTATTCTTACTCTACTCCGATGCGTCCGTAAGTGCATATTGGCTACTACAAGATAGTGGTCCAAGTCGATGATAGCCTATATACATTTAGTTAATGTTCCGCTTTTATTGTCTAGTCAATTTTTTTTTTTTTGTTTCTTGTTAACGTACACTCGTAGCAGTGTGGGCGAAGAATTTTAATTTTAATATTGTCAAAATCACTCACTTAGTTCGTAGTTCGACTGCGCCAGTTAAATAAAAGAGATCGGAGTTATAAATGCAAGAGATTGTTGTTTGATTTATTATTTATTTATTTTAAAATAATAATTTGATAAGCGATCTTAAACACGTCTACTGCCGATCAGGTCACGAGAAAGAAGAAGGATTTGGAAGAACATGCTCTCTCTACCTAATCTTTGTACTTCGAAAGATCAAGACAGAGAGCGTAATGAGTTCTTCCAAATCTTTTCTCTATACTCTCGTAGTATATGCGAGTGGTAGCACTTTTATATTACAATATACATATTTACAAATTCTTCGAGTTGTCTTTTTTCATTAACCCGAATTATAAATCACGTAGTACTCCAGTACTTCGCATGTATGTATGAGCCGAGCTTCTCTCAATCACCCATGTTGTGTGTGATTTAATTTTCCCATATGTGAAAGGGACCTGCCGGTTCCTAACAGCGAATTTCGAGAAGCTTTTCATGACAATTTTACTACAGGGGTTTTTTGTCGGAACCCCGCATAGGAGAAACACCGTAAAAACACGTTCGATGACATGGCTGTGTCGGGATTCGATCCCGTGTCATCGGCGTCAGAGGCCAACACACTACCCACTGCGCCACGGTGCTCAGTACTTCGCATATTCAAAGCTTAATCAACTCTTAATAATGTTGAAAAAAAGATATCCACTTGTAAACTAAATTGGTCAAAAGTAAAGTCTTGTTATCTCAAATTTTATAGTGTACAACCACCTGCAGATAAGCACTTTGCTTTGCAGGTAAACTAACAAATTGTAAAGTAGAATGAAATAAAAAACAAAAAAGATTCCTAGGGATCTGGCTAGATCAGTAGGTATATTTTGATAAAAGTGTAGATACTGCTCTGGATAGAACCCGGGGCGCTTTCGCCCTGACAAGATGGCTGTTTCACTACAGCCAACTTGATTCTAGGGTGAAGGTAATCCGCTAAATGGCCTTGTTCAGGCCTGTGGCTGCATATAGATGTCCCGTCTGGTTTAATGCAAGCCCAAGCTTAATGAAAAGGGTTCGGGTGTTTGAGAGACAATGTCTAAGGGCTTGTCCTGGGTTGCATAGAACACCAGAGTCTGAGTACAGAAAGTTCTATCCCAACGGGGTCCTATACGATAGGGCAGGAACATTACGGATAGACAGCCTTCTTTTTAAACAGATTCGAGGTTACGTTGCAAGGGCAATGACTTCGACCAATAACTTGATCTTTGGGGCTTACTACCCCAACTCTATGTATTGTGCAAAAGTGCGTCTAAACGGCTTTGTGCCTCCGGAAGCATTTCTTTATTTGATAATTGTGGGCTGGTCAGGGATAGATTGGCGGTACCCGTAATTCTATGGAGCCCTCCCTTCTTCGGGCGCCTCGTCTTGGCGGGAGGCTTAAGAGGTCATAGACCTCGAACTTAGATTCGAAGACCCCAAAAATTAATGGACAAACAAAAGGAATTGAGTACTCAAGGTGGTACCCGCAGCAGCGGAAATCCACCCGACATTCATTTTTAACACTACGGCAGCGCGGAACGACACCGACTCCTGCGATCACTGACTGACCACCTGGTCGGACTGAGCATGAGCGTCGCATCCAGCGGAGGCGACATCAACGATGGCGTGGCACGGGAAACTGCAAAGGTGGAACGCGCCCCAGAATTGGGACGTACCGCTGAATGCACTACTAAGTGCCAAAAAAGAAAGGGAAAGAGGCATGCGCGAAAATTGCGCAAAGAAGCTGACAAAGCTGAAGGCGCAGTGGTTGAGGCTATACCTCTGGGGGAACCAGTTAAGAGGGTCGGGTCGACGGTGGTATCTCCTACCGAAATTGATCCGACCCTCCTTCCTGAGGTCCACCCTTCTCTCGAAGGTGCGCAGCGCGGTAAACTTAGGCGATTTGGAAAGGTTGCTGAAGGAGGCGTAAGCATGCTCGTACTTTCGGCATGCGCCTCCAACCCCCTTCCTCTTACTGGGACGGTTCAACCACCAAGTAAGAGCGTGATCAGTTCCCGTAGCGGCGGGGCCGGAAGCGCTCAGGTTTCTGCCATGGCTGGCACTGCCGCCGAAAATGGTGGCGGGGCCGACATACGGACTCTGAACGCCGAAGGCCAAGTCGCTATGGGTTCTAGCATTCCTCGAACTGGCGAGGCGGTTCAAAAGCGGTGTCCGAAGGGAGCGGGAGCTCTAACCGAAAAAAGTAAAAGCCTCCGTAAACGGAAGACGGCCGCCGACAAATAACCTCGTTAGCGAGAGAGTTTATGATCCCACCCTCTCCGGTGGGAAATCGGGGTTTTATAGCAGATGTGGCGACCCAAATGGATCAAAGCATTGGCCAAAAGACGAAGATAGCCCAAAACTGCTCCTCAGAGGCGGGGACATCACCAAAAAAAACCCCTTCTTCCGAGAAGGAGATCCAAGTGACCGTAAGGAGTCGAGAGAAGCAGCTCTCTTATAGAGAGGCGGCCATCTCCTCTGAAAAGATCAGGATAGGGAAAGCTGGCGATGATAGTAGATTGACCAACGCAGACTGCAAGCACTGTGAGGATCGTCTACTGGAGCTAGCCTCGGCAATGGGTTTCTGCTTACAGGCAGGAAAGTCAGCTTTGATGAATGGCATATTTGTGGTGAGCTGTTCATCACAGCAGACATCGGCCTGGATCAGGAACACGGTGCCGAAAATCAACCGCCTGGGAACTGCTACTTCGGGTTAGTCACCCGAAATCAACGCGCGCCATCTGCCGGATTCCGGGGAAACCTGGAAATAAGGTGGATGTGCTGATACGCTTACGCACACAGAATCCAGGGCTTGACACGAGAGCTTGGGTTATCTACTCCTACAAGGAGAGTAAGGGCTCTCTGAAAAAAGAGGGCTCTACTTTGGTTGTGGGGATGGATGAAGCCTCTGTCGGGACTCTGAAATCTGCGTACGATTCACGCCTCTACTTCTGCTCTACACTTCGTCGTTGCGTCTGCGTACTTTCCCTACGATTCGATATTGCCTCCACCACCGAAGGTAGTTTCTGAACTCGTAGAGTACTGTGAAGCCAAAAGGATTGATCTCATCTTGTGTTGCGATGCTAATGCCCAAAACACTGCTTGGGGCAACAACAAGTGTAATACGAGGATGGAGGAATTGTCCCGTTTGCAGGATGTCTAAGCGCGTATGCCCTGATGTCTGCAAAAAATCTGCAGCATTCCTCCTGTGTTTAAGGTGAGTTGACTGCAGAAGGCTTGTGGGAGTCATCACGGGCCATTACACTTTTGCCAAGCATCTCTACGTGATTGGCATCAGTGAGACGCCTACCTGTGCTGCATGTGGCGAGGAGGAGGATGACACTGCAGAGCATTTCCTCTGTGATTGTCCCGCCTTTGCTCCCGCACCGTGGCGCACCCTTGGAGCCGACGTGGTGTGTGCCAAATCCCTTAGCTCTACATCACTGAAGCTCCTTAAAATTTTTCTCCGGGAAACGGGGAAAGTACAGTAATGCAAGGTGTCTGTCTGAAGTACAACGGACCAGTGATTGCGTCTGAGTGCTCCAGGGGATAGCAGAAGCAGATAATTAATCTTAGCTGAAATAACAAAAGTGTGTGTGTATTGAATAAAAAGTAAACTGTGTAGTTTGTCGCAATCTAGAGATCGAACCCTATTCGGACTCGAATTTAAATTTTCGTAACATTTGATGTCAGAAATGAGATTGCGAGTAAACGATCGATTGATTGTGAAGTGGTTTACTGAAAGTGGATACCGGCGCAAGCGGACGTGGAATCGGCGGAGTATTTTCTCAAATGATTGACGGACGAGAACGGGTCATCGCTTACTACAGTAGGATCCTATCGAAGCCGGAGAGTGTGTAACTAGGAGGGTGCTTTTTGCCGTGGTTGACTGTGTCAAGCATTTCCACAAAAATCTCTATGACCAAGCTTTTCATTTTAGGACGGACCACGCAGCGTTGAGGTGGCTACTGCAGCTCAAAAACCCGGAAGGCCAACTTGCCAGATGGATAGAGAGAATCCAGAGTTATGACTTCAGTATCGAACACCGGAAGGGAAACAGTCAGGGAAATACGGATGCGTTATCGAGGTGTCCTTGCGATGTTGAATGAAAACATTGTTCACGCGCCGAAACCAAGGAACTGGTCACTGACATCCGTCGTTTCCATGTACTGCCTGAAGATTCCCGGACTGTCGAGAAGGTCGGAAGAAAGCAACGAGAAGACGCCGATCTGGCAGTCATAATCGACCATCCAGAACGAGGTTTCCGACCAACGTGGCAGCAAATATCCGGATAAAGCCCACTCGTAAAAGCGTACTGGGCTTAATGCCGGTTGCTTCTACCGCAGTTGGGAAAGTTAATTTCAATGGGACAAATCGACAAGGTCATCCGAGAATACCACGAGGGATCAAGCAAGGTCATCTTTGTGTTAACAAGACTGTAAAAAAAAAAATTAGTAGACGTTTCTACTGGGTAGGATGCAATGAATCGGTCCCAAATTTCATTCCCAGGTGTGAACAGTGTGCGAAGGCAAAGGGACCGGTTAGGAAAACTTGAGGAAATATGCAGCAATACAGTGTTTGAGCACCGTTCGAACACATTGCCATGGACATTGCAGGCCCATTCCCAACGAGCAACGCTGGAACAAAATAAACGCTGCTGGTGTTCGACCAATTCGGCAAATGGCCTGACGTACTTTGCAAACCGAACCAAGAAGCCGAAACCATTCGGAACTGCACACAGACCAAGGAAGGAACTTGGAATCATCGGTGCTCGAAGAACTCTGCGACATGCTAGGTATCAGGAAAACACGGACAACACCATTACACCCACAATCTGGATGGCATGGTCGAAAGGCTTAACCGGACGATGGAGGAATACTTGAGAAAATTCGTCGTCGTTTTCTTAATAGCTATCGATCGGCGCAGCACAATTTAACGGCGATAACACCAGCTGAAGCCATTTTTTTAACTGATCTCCGACTTCCAACGGAGTTCAGCCTGGTTCTACCGACAACGAGCGGCAGGGTGGACTTCGTAGCCGAAAAGAAAGAGCAGCTGCACTCTATCCACCAGTTCATCCGAGAGCGACTGAACTTGGTCAGTGATAAAATGAAGGCGAGATAAGGGCGATGTAAGGGCGAACACAACCTAAAAAAAGGCTTGTGCCCCAAATTACAATCGGTCTGGGACGGGCCATACGAGGTCATCAAGAATATGGTATATTGAATACAGCAGACGGGAAACAGACGGGCGAAATAAAAGATTGTTCATTTGGAGAGATTAGCGCCATACTGCGGAGAAGTACCAAATCGCTCGTTCGAGGACGTACAAGTTTAGGAGAAGGGCAGTGTTAAAGACACGAACCGACGGCTATGTTCGAATTTCGCTGCCGAGGTTTGAAATGCTCTGGGCAAGCTGAAATTAAAATTATGGTAACTTGCAGCGGCATACTGCTGAATGTCAGAGCATTCTAGAGACTTCTGAAGGGGAACGTCTGCCGGCGAATATTCGAGAAATAGTACCGGGGCCTATATAAGCGCGAACGCCTGCCCTCGGAGCGTCCAGTTTTCGGAATAACGAATGATCAGTCAGTAAACCTAGTGAGTTGTAGAGGCTAAGTTAAAGCAATTATATGTAAAGTGCGTAAAAGTTGTAGTTATAAACAAAGGCGAAGTGCTCAGATAATTCATCTGAGGTGAAATAACAAAAGTGTATTGAATAAACGAACAAAGAGTTGAGTTTATCGCAATCCAGTAATCGAACCCTATACGAAGTAATTTTCGTAACAATATCTTCCAACTGAAGACATGGTCGCAGATGCCTTTACAAAGGCAGTACATAAGGAGAAACATTTTCTTTGTATTAAAAAGATTGGAATACATTTTGACTATGTAAATATTGAGGAAGATTGCTAAAATATGTCAAAGTAATGCGTGTTGACCTTAGTCAATATTAAGAGTTGTCAAGACTTATGTTACTCTAGGTTATATTGCTCGTGTTACACTTATTATTGTATTTCCTGTACTCCATTTATTCTTACTCTTTCCTCAACCTTCATAGTGTGAAGACTACTCCCATTGTTAACTTTAATAAAACGTTATAAATCAGTATAAATATCCGTCATCGTTTTGATTTATTAGCGTTTTATTTCCCATAGGTGAAAAGGACCTACAATTTATTGCCGATTTCCAAAGGCGAATTTCAAGAAGCTTTTCATGACAATTATACTACAGGGGGTTTTTTGTCAGTACCCCGGCTGAGAAGAAGCACCGTGGAAAACACATTCGATGACATATGTACATACAAAGCTTTTGTCGGGATTCGATCCCATGTCATTGGCGTCAGAGGACAACACACCACCCACTGCGTTCCAGTGCTGTATCCATACTGTTAAGGTTTCCCCATTAAACTATGCTATCGACGTCGGAATTGAATGAGTTTAACATATGTACATGGGGTGGCCGTGCTGCAGTGGTTAACATCATCGACCGTCAAGCGGAAGGTCTGTAGTTCAAATTCGTTTCATAGCCAAGAAATAAGTAATTCCTATACGGAAAAAAGTGTGCAACACAGCATAACACTCACAGTATATGGTCAACTGAAATTCATCCTCTGCGTATGCAATATTAACACCAAAAGTGCATAAACGAATTACTGTGAATTATAGCCAAAGCGAAATTTGATCGGCTCTCGTCCTTTCTAGGACAAACCACCCCTGAGAGTAGTGAACGAACATCTACGACCCAAATACCACTGCACTCCGTTCAGGTTCCGTATGAACCTGCGCGAAACTCTCCCTCTCGCTGTTATCTTCGCTCGCACAACGTTCAAAACGTTATAAAGCCTTAGTCTTGAGTGCGGATGTAACCAAAAAAAAAAAAAAAAAATACGCAACCGCTCTAGTTTCACGACCAAAGAGCAAGACCGTGACTCTAAGAACGAATACGAAAAGCTGAGAGTACTGTTGTCGGCAAGGGAATGAATTAGATAAGAAGTAACAGACAAGAGACTGCTGATAAATATCAAGAAGAGAATTAGGGACAAAACTGTTCCAAACAACTTAAATTGAACGATGCGGAAGGTAGTTTTTAATCCAAAAGTACGTATTTTCGACAAAAGAGTCTGATGCCAAACTGCTTCAAATACTTTCCAAATATCAAGTGCAAGAATCTCGCTTTCACCGGAACTATGCAGAGGTTGATTCCATTTTCTGGTGAAACATGCTATCAAATCGCCAGTGCTATAAAGACAATACTGCCGGTCATTGAAGAATGTCTCTTTTTCAGAATAGAATTGCCTTGTCTAAAGATCTACCTATAAGCATTGGAAAAAACAGATTAAAAACGAGACCACTAAAAAAATGTATATGGAGGAGGTGTTATCAGAATGTCCAAGTGGTGACGTCGGTTTATAAGGCGTAGAAATAACAATTTGACCAAAAGGATTAAACTGATTCGGGTAGATCAGAAAAGCTCGACGATGAGTTCCCCAAGATCACCGTCGAAAAAATCTCATTGCTACGCCAAGAAAAATCGCAAGCAAACTCAGTGTAATCTACACTAATGTCCACCAACACCTAACATAAATAAAAATGTCATAAAACGAAAAAAATGGATACCATACCACCCATTGCAAAGAAAGCTTTAGCAAAGTATCGAAGCTTGCACAGCGAGAAGAGAAATGTATTCCGTGTTGATTGCTCAGGAGCTATACTAAATCAATAAGTCTGAATACAAAAGGAAGCTCGATAGATAAGTTAATGCAATAATGTCAGCATTTCCCACATGTACAGCCAAGGAGACCGAATTATGTCAAATCAACACGCGCATCCCCTGCAATCGACTCGCCAGGTAAACAGCACCTCACATCGGACGAACAGTGCTGACACCGCGTCTGCTGCAGTGGG
This sequence comes from Eumerus sabulonum, assembly GCA_951905685.1. Taxonomy (NCBI): domain Eukaryota; kingdom Metazoa; phylum Arthropoda; class Insecta; order Diptera; family Syrphidae; genus Eumerus; species Eumerus sabulonum. The sequence goes on along the minus strand of OX645060.1, from coordinate 158,681,869 downwards.
GATATTAGGGTATAAATCAGAATAAGCTAATTCCATAAGTGTTCTTTTTGATTGTAACAAAGAGGGTCCTCCTCCCGAGAACTAAAATGAGTTTTTTTTTTAAGAAAAAGTTTATAAAATTTTAACTTACACTCCTCACGGAATGAACTTGTATTTGCGAATCGGCGCTGAATTGCAAAAAAATGTACCCATTCCTGAAACCGATGATGACTTTTGATGAAAAGTGGATCACTCAGGATGACCTTAAGTGAAGAGGATCGTGGTCGAATCGCAGTGAGATGGCGCAAACGGTAGCCTAGACGGTTTTGATGACCAGGAAACTTTTGTTGGGATCAAACACCCAACAGGGTGGAATTATCTGCTATGACCTGCTCTCTTACGGCGAATTTGGACCTGTACTGTTAACAATTGAACCGTCTGATAAAGTAATATCCTGAAAGTGGTTTACTTTAGCAAACAGGAGAGGAATTTCGGTTCATTAGGGATAAGTCAGGCTGCATTGGTTGATAGGAACTTATGAATCCATCTCTTTGCACGGACTTAGAAGCAGGTGATATTAGTCTTATGAAAAAACGGTTCTGGTATTTTGCGAATAGGAACGCGGGGTTCTTTGAGAGAGTCATAGTGGAATTATCCTTAAAATTGCAAAAAGTTGTCAAAGAAAACAGCGTATATTTGTTGTAAAACGGATTTCATAACTATGCTAAACAAAGCCGTCAATTTACTACACCTGATATAAAAAAATCGGGCTCCGTTTTCTTAAAGGGTAATCGGGTACAAGGATGTATACAATTTACAGCAGGAAGTAGTGTGTTGGACTCTGATGCACGATGAGTGAATTCGGATAGCGACAACGCCAACGCCATCGAATATTTATTTCGCGGCGTCTCTCTTTGGCGGGGTCTTGGCAATAACCCCCGTAGTATAATTGCCGTGAAAAAGCTTCTCGACTCACGCCGTACGGAATCGGCATTAAACTGTAGGCCCCTTTCACCTATGTGAAAAATAAATCACACACAATATGGGTGATTGAGAGAAGTTTAGCTCTGATCCTTTATAGACTGTAATGCCACCAAATAAAGATTTTCGAAAAAGAAAGGCTAGTTGAAAATGACGGACCGAAAACTGGTGAATCAAATGCTGCATTGTTGCGCCGTTGGTCGAGCTGTACGAGCACCACTTGCGGCATTAATGAAAATTACTTTTTTTTACATCCGTTACGGTTATGTTGGTACGGTCAGCGTTCAAATACTTGTTCACGATAAATTCAGCATCACACCGTCACTTTAAGAGGATGCAATGGCTTTTTTGTTTTTCATGTAGTTTTTTCGTGGCTCAGAAATGTAAATTTTGTTTATCCACATATCCACTGGTACGTAGTCGAAATGGACCCCGTTGCCCATTATTACGTACTTTGGAAACGAAAACATCCTCTTCTTGCATCAGTTTTATTAAAAGAGATAAGTAGGTTGACCAAATTTGACGACTGACTAGAAAAAAAAAACGTTTTTGTCAAATAAGCAGCAACAAAGATGCTTCTTTTGGCAAGAAAAAGACAAAGAAATCAGCACTGAGACTTAAAGAATCAGCTCATTGGAAGTTCTCCAATTTGAGTGGAGTCACGGACTACTTAATCCCGATCCTGGACTTTGAGATTCTGTATAAAACAACAACTCCCAACCGGCGACAATGGGGGGGGGGGAAATTAATTCCCAAGAAAAAGCATTGCCCTGGAAATATACACGGATGCGTCCAGGACATGCAATGGTGTGAGTTCCGGTGTCTAAGCACTGACCCTAAAATTCGGCCAATCCTTTATATTAGCAAACTACTGTAGTGTATTCCAATCTAAATAAACGGTAATTCGTGAGGCCGCCAAATGGCTGTCTTTGAGGTCGATGGACCATAGTGACATTGTGATATACACAGCCAGCCCAGCCGCAATAAAAGAACTCGAATCACCAATAATAAGAACAAAATTGGTCAGGCACTGCCGCAAATCTTTAAATGATTTATCGAGCAGCTGCGCTATTACTTTGTGCTGGATACCCGGGCATAAGGATATACCAGGTAACTGTGAAGTAGATGAACTAGCCAAAATGGCGAGACCTTGACACATGCAACTATTCGAGACAAACCTGGCCTAAGTACTGTCAACGTAGAGCGACAAGCCCGTTAAAATTACGAGTATGTAGGCAATGTATGTAACATATGCTTAAGGGTCATGCGGTGATGTGAGGCATCGTGTAAGCGGAAATAGCATCAGTCGAGACAGTTGTCATCAGTAGTAGTAGCGAGCGACCATTTTTGTCAGCAGTAGTCGCTGGTTGCCAGTGAACCTGGCAGTCGTGTCGGACAAAAAAGCAGAAGTCAAGCCGGGCATTGTTCTCTTTTCACGTTGAACCACTGCGAAATCTTCTAATTTATTCTAAATTATTCTACCTACACAATATTTCTTAATCTTCGTATTTGTAATATACTTATAATAACTTATCTTTAACATAATGAATGAACTTAATGAATTAATAAAACATATCTAAGGTTTGATTAACCTATACCTTTTTTAATGTCCATATAAGCAGCCCAATTAAGATCTTAACAGGACACTGCGCGTTAGGAAAACATGCCGCTAGATTAAGAAGACTACCATATAATGACTATTACAGTGGGTTTCATGATAAGGTAGAGGAAGAATTTCCGTCCCATCCTATGCAATTGCCCTGCCCTAGCGTTGATGAACTAATGAATCTGTCCGAAACGGAGATCAAAAAATTATCGAATTTTATTCGAAGCACAGAATGGTTCCAGGATTAACGGTGACCAAGCGACTCGAATGGTAGCACAATGGACTGATCTTGGTCTAAGTGATCCCCATCGCTTAACTGAGGGAAGCCATCTGACCAACCAACATTAATTACGTAGACTGCAGATGTACCTCGCTGCTATTCTCTATCTACATGTGTATGTTGCTACTGCAAAAATGGCATTAGCATGGATTTTGAAACGACTTAAAAAAAATAAAAAATTAATCACATTGTGACATAACTTCTGCCCAAAACGCGATAAGCGATCAGGACAGTACTAGTGTCCTTTTATACATATGTAGCTTAGGTCAGTTGTCGTGACGAACTCAGGGAAGATTATATCTGTTTGTGGTTGTAAGTGTATGATATGTTTATAACGCAGAAATAAAATGAATTAGTTGAGTGGACAATGGTATTATGTATGACTCCAGCACCGAAATAGCGAAGCCAATAACGATGACTATGCAAGCAAGCATCCAACAATGGTGCAGGTGCAGGTGACATCCAACCTAAATTGCACACAGATACCAGAATTATATATAGTGTATAGCAAGTTGGCTGGATTAAAGAGAATGTGAAATGGCGGCACTAGCCGGATTACATTTTGAAATTTAGCCTTTTTTTATCAAGTCTAGTCTAATTAATATCTAAGCATATTTGTCTTTGATGTCGTTTTTATAAATACTATCCAACGGACTACATGTGGACAGTGAAAAAAAAAGTTCTTTAATTAGCTCTCGTTCTTTATAACAGAGTACAAAATAAAAGGAAAAAAAGTGGAACATACTTCATCCCCAGAAGGTCTTCATGGCTCAGTGGTTACCATCAAACAGCGCCAAAATCTCATCATTCTGCTCAGTGAGATAGTCATCGCAAAACTTTTTTCCCAACTTCCCCATCATACCATATGTGTATGGCTTCAGTTGACTAAAACTTTATGTTTAAGCACAGATAGGTACACATAACCAAATTCTAAATGTGACTGAAACCTAAAAATAAGAGTAAAGCAATGGAAGCGGACACAGTGACATAAGCGGGAGTCAAGCACTGTTGCAGGAAGGAATGTTAAAATGATAGAGCACCAGTGTGTTCATTTGCCGCGTAGGTGTTGGTGAAATTTATGGATATTTCATCTATCCGAACACTTCGCATATAAAAGATTACAATGACAAACTTTCACGCTTCTCTGCTCAGAGTTACAAATTTATCCTCAAAACACAGGCACAAAACTCGCATTCACCCACTCATGCGGATAGGACTTGCAGGATTTAAAAAATAAAGCTAAAAATAAAAGAGACATGGATACTCGGTATGCATGTATGTATGTATGTACGTACGAGTACAAGTATGTATTATAGTAGAAACAAAAAAACAGCGCCGAAGGACGATGACGACCTAATAGCAAAACAAAACGCCACACTACGGGTATGAAGCATAGATCAACACATACATATGTACATATGTATACTCGGAATGGCAGCTCTGGAATTCTAGGACACACATTCCACTTTTTGTTTCTTGTTTGTTTGTTGCTTTTTTTTTAACAATACCCTGAAGCTGATGGAGCGAGCAATGAGAAGGACATCATCCCGTGGGTCGCGAACGCGTTGATGGTCTCATGAAGTGGACTAAGAGCAGTGATATAAGAGCTTCCAATGGGTTCTGCATTATCCTGTGACCACATTATTTATAAAAAAGTTTGGTTAGAACTTGGGTTAGTTAGAGGTTCCATACCTACGTACTTGTCGTGGCATATTGCTGGCTAAAAGCTATTACCCGATTTTAGTAGAAACTTTCGAAACTTGGTCGGGAATGTTTTCTTGTTTTTTTTTTTTGCCTGGTTTTGTCACAGTTCCCACATGGCGTTCAGGGGTCGCGACTCTAGTTTTCCTATTCAAAATCCCAAACAGATGGTATGGCGATATGCTTAACCATTGATAGGATAACCGAACTTTTTCAACCTCCGATGATGCCTCAAGAGGACGATATGTATCCGGTTAGAAAGCGTAGAGGGAATTTCGAAAGCTTTGCACATACTCTGAGTGTTCGATTGGTATGGACGAGTAACTCATTCCCAGTGTCCCAGATTTTATTTTATTTTGTTTTTGTTTTGCCCTGATTGGTGTAAAATTGCAAATTGGTTGGGTGGTGGTTTATTGCAGTGATTTTGTTCTCTAATACATACATACACGACTAATGGATATTTTATGCCCCTACATGCGGGTGTATAGTTTTACGCCGTGGGTCTATTATTTCCGTGATTCCACTTTTTTTTATATTCCCTCCGGTCCTTTGGATTAGCCAGAGGACAACGTGGGTACATAAAACTCAATATAGATCGCATGGGAGTTTTATGACACCAATGGGAGGAACACACATACGTGTGAAGTAAATTTTGATTTTCGAGAAGGTCCTCTTGATAGCCTTCTTAATCATAGAATTTTATTATGCGCCCAGCGATACCCAGTGTGCGATATTGGGTTGGAAAACGTGACTGCTGCACGCAATGGTTGTCTTCGAATTAAGATTTCAATAAATTGCACGATGTACGAAACGAAATGGAATGGGTGTCATCATAAGGAGGGCGTAGAAGTACAGAATTATGTATGTTGCCATTAGGGTGAAATCCTATTGAAGGAATCACAACTAGCATGTCCTTGTACGGCTTTATATATTTTACAACTATGTAAGTAAATCAGTTGTCTCTAGATGTACACAGCTAAAATGATATGGGGTACATCTCACTCTTGGCACGTGGTGGTGACATCCCATACATATACTGATTAGATTATATCGAACCGCATTCTTTTAAATGCCCTTTTTTAGATCGATGAAGTGTGTGCGGTTGTACAGATTTGTTAGAACAAAAAAAATCGTCAATTAGTGCTAATAAAATACATCGAGACGATGGCCCTGTATCACACATGAGTCACATTAACCGTGTTAATAGCGACCATGAAGTAATGAGCACAATTATACATATTACCATCGGCATAAATTGTGCTCCGTGCAGTGACTTTGAGTGGATTTAAGTAACTCGTCGATTCCAAGTACCCCAGAAATAGAAGTTTTTCTGAACCTTAACCAACTGGGCGTGCGGCACTGGAAGCGGCTGGCCAAAGATCGAACCGGCTGGAGAGGCCTGTTGGTCGAGGCCCTGTTTAGTTGTTTAGTTCAACTGACGATAAAAGCCAAACCACCCAAAGAATATTGCTGTAACTTTGTCATGTACCTAGGACTTGTTAAAAACAGAAAGATTGCGATGCTATGAGCGCCATCTCTTAGATTATCTAATGACTTATTGACCTGGCCTAGTAGCTAAGGGCTATTTTCATTATCGTCGCTTGGTTGACAATAGATTAATAGATTGCATATAACTCAGTATGAGAGCGCCGTGACGCTGTGGCGAGTGTGTTGGCCTCTGACGTCGACGACACGGAATCGAATCCCGACAACAGCCATGTCATCGAACGTCTTTGTCACTGTGCTTCTCCTCAGTGGGGTAATGACAAAACTCCCTGTAGTATAATTGTAATGAAAGCTTCTCGAAATTCGCCGTTCGGAACCGGCAATAAACTGTAGGTCCCTTTCACCTATGGGAAAATTAAATCACACACGTCATGGGTGATTGAGAGAAGCTCGGCTCAGGTCCTTCATGGGCTGTAACGCCACCAAAGAAGAATAAAACTTAAATCTATCTAAAACTAACTAAATATACCGTAATCTATCTTAACTAAAATGTGTATATATATATGTATGTATGCATATAGATTTAATGTATATTATATGTGTATACATACACATTTTTTTTTTTTTTATACAAGCCTTACACTACCTTAATCTTGCCCAGCCTACCCTAGCCTATATACATAAGTCCGCCATTGGTCTCCACGGATTTTGCCTTCAAGAGGCTGTCTTTGATTCCACCACGGAGCCCGCTCCCGCCACCAAAAGCGTTGATGCTGTCGGACAATGTCTTCTTTATCTCGACGAGCAACTGTTCCACTGAACCTTATGCGCTCTGCCTCACAGAGCGCGACATCAGCCCCATAGGGAAATTGCGTTCCACGGAATTACGGGCCACATGGAAGATCAGCGGTATCGCCAATCTATCCTGGATCAGCCCACATTGGTCTAAATAAATGAATTCTTCTGGAGGAACAAAACCGCTCAGACGCACTTTTCTGAAATACATAATGTTGGGGTAGTAAGCCCCAGAGATCAATAGACCGACAGGTCAATAGACCGAAGTCATTGCCCTTGCAACGTGACCTCGAATCAGTTTTATCAGAAAGTTGTCTAGCCGTAAAATCTTTGCCCTATTGTATAGGACCTCATTGGGATAGAACTTTCTGTACTCAGACTTTGGTGTTCTGTGCAACCCAAGACAAGTCCTTAGACATTGTCTCTCAAACACCCGAATCCTTTCCGTTAAGCTTGCGCTCACATTAAACCAGACGGGGCATCCATAGGCAATCATAGGCTTGATCAAGGCCATGTAGCAAATTACCTTCACTTTAGAATCAAGCTGGCTGCAATGAAACAGCTATCTTGTCAGAGCGAAAGCAAACCGAGCTCTCTTCAGAACAGGATCTACATTTTTAATAAAATATAGATACTGATCCGCCCGGATCCCGAGGTATTTGACTACACTTTTACTTGCTAGTCCCCGTCCGGTCCAATGATTGCGAACTTTCGCTAATGTTTTCTAGTATCCCTAGAGGCCCTAGACAAAGGCCTTCTGAATAAAATAGTCTCTGATTTCTGGAAATTGATTTTCAACTTCCAGTCATCACAGAACTGCTGAATTTTTTCGAAGTTCCGTTGCAATAAAATAGCAATGACTTCGATCGTTGGACCTGATCTGTACGCGTACTCTATTGAGTGGGGAAGAGAAACTATCAAAATCACTGATGTAAATGCTGAAAAGGATCGGCGAGTTGACCGTATCCTGTTGCAATCCGTTTTTGGTTTTAAATGTTTGAGCAGAAGTCACGTGAGCAATTTTCACAACGAACTTTTTACTCGTTAACATATCATGAATAATATATGTATCGAAATGGTTTACTTATTTCCAACTGTTTGAGCTTGTAGTAGAGTCCTTCTAACCTTCTAACGATGTCGAAGGCTTTTTCCAAGTCAACCAGGCAGGCACCCGTGCATTCATTCTTGCATTTATTCCATTGGATATCCGAAACGAGTTTCGACGCGGCATGTATAGTATCATGTCCCATTCATCCAGAGGTGGGCTTCAAAGCTGAATTTGGTTTTTAGATGAAAGTTAGGGTCAGGGTTAGGCCCTGAAACCGAATTGGTTATCCGGAATGATATTTTTGTCCTCAGCTCATTTAGACAGGGCTCTATGGATTACCTTCTCGAAGACCTTGCTGCTACTCGGAAGGAGACTTATCGACCGGAGATTTACCGGGCTAGAGGAGTCTTTGCCCCTCTTAGGGATTGGTTGGATCACCGCCGTTTTCCAATGCACCGGATAATATGCATTATTCAGGGCATTGTTGAACAGGATGGTGTACCTCTCTATAGCTACTGGTGAAAGTTGCCTGAGCACAATGTTGGATATACAATCAATACCCGTTGATTTGTTCTTTTTAAGTGACATGAGGATCAACTGGAGATCCTCCGTCGAAATGAACAAGGTATTAGCACCTTCTCCTGAGGATCCTCAGCACTTTCTCCTGAGGATCCTCGATCACAAAGAAGCCATCGTCCAGGATGGCGCTCTCTGGATCGAGATTGACTGTGCGTAATAGACGTTCGTTGTCTGACGTTCTCGCAAGCTTTAGATCCCCAATGTCATTCTGATTTTTTCTCTGAAATTTTTAATTTATTTGCAGGAATATGTCCCGTCGTTGGATTATACAGCTCGAATTTCGTTGCCCCAGTGCAGACTTATGGATATTTTATTATTTTCTTTGATTAACTGTTAGGTGGCGAAAGTCGTTCTCAAAGAAATATGGACCGATGACGCCGTCAGCCCATAATCCACACCAAACAGTGTCTTTTTCGTCCCAAATTCGACATTTTGTTTGATGACATACCCATTCATCCAGAAGTGGACCTCAAAGCTGAATATGATTTTTAGATGAAAATTAGGGTCAGTTTCCAACTACCCATTCAGCAACCACACATCCTTGTCATTGGTCGATTACCTTCAGCTCTTGGGTCAGTTGAGTTTTGTACGGGTGCAGGCCTAAGTTACGACGCAAAATTCGCCAAGTTGTTGTCAGCGAAAGGCCGAGTTCTTGTGAGCGACGCGAAGTCGACTCGGATTCTCCACTCTCACGGACAGCGCGGTATTTTTGCCTGAATTGAACACCCATTTTGATAATACAATTTTACCATTTGCACGTATTGTTGAACACCATGTATCTTCAATAGTATGGCTGCCATCAACTATCGAAGTTCAGAAGTCCTTATTGGAAGACACATTACAATGAACCAGTAGTTAGTCTCACAGGTAGAAGTAATCGGAAACAACGGAAAAAATTCAAACCTGCCCTGACCTCAATTCTCTGGTCCCTTTGACTAGCCGAATGGTCTGGTGATCATTGAAGACTCAACAGTGTTCAAGTCTTATTGCGTCAAGGCACGTCCACATACATATGTATATTCATCATTCTTCATGTTCGATCGTAAAGCAGCTTCGCTAAACTCGTTGTTCTTTGCCCGGGTAATTGCCCTCATCACACTTAATAAGCTCAACGCGCTTTAATTTTCCAGATTGGAAACTACGCTTTGTGGTATTTTACGCTTACCCTGACCCACTTCTTCTCTTAAATGAATAGTTTCTAATTTTAATTTGCGATCCCTCCCCAAAACAAGAGGATCAACTCCGCTATTGGACACGTCCAGTAGAAGTAATGGACGGACACTTTTCTTGTCAAATTCTTTTCTTCTTTTGCTTCTTCCATTTGGCTAGCCCCTTAAAGGAGTGTACAGATTGAGTATTGCTCATTTTTTTGAATACTTTTTTTTTCGTTTAACGAGAGATTGAAATATATTCATACCTACTACTCTGCTACGCTTCTGCCAGTGCAATACAGATCATTGTTGTTAGGCGTGTACTTCACTTGATCTATTATTTCCGATGTAGTGGTATTAGCCGAGTCTGCTGTACTCGTAGCGCAGTGTAGGATAGCAAGTTCATAGAAATAACCCTATGCCGGGCTGGCGCTTTTAGAGTCCAGCCAGTCGCCTTGATCCTTAATGCAGGCTCCCATATATTTCTTCAGAGATTTCCAACAAAACAGAAAAAAGCTTCATTTTGCTATTTCCTAAGCATCCCTACTCCTAAAGTAATATTCTCAGTCCATTAAAGTAATAAACCAAATTACAATCCCATCCCTTATATAATTCCATCCCAAAGTCTTTGCCTCGCCGCCGCCTCGCAAACCCGATTTACGGGCGATGATCCAAATCAACTTTATTTCCCAAAGGACAAATCCCATTTACCAACCCAACAAAATGTCAAAGTATGATAGCATTTAACTGCGTCCAAATGCCGACCAAATCATTTGTTCAATACCATAGCGCCTTACTCATCAGGCTCTCGATACCGGTTCCACTTTTATTCTAATAAATTTTATTAAACGCTTCTGCAGGACACATAAAGAAATCCATATAACATTTCTCGAGTTGTTGCCTGCTTCCGTCACGATTATGTGATTATGTGTATCCTTGTACCCGGGAGCAGCCTCGACAAACGACATTGAAGGGCCATCTTCATTACCCAATAAGTAACCCAAGAGAGTCTTGACAGTCACGCACGAACATTGCGAAGATTTTATTCTTGTTTTGTTAACGGTCATCGTAGAGTCTGGAGTCCAGACTTTGGTCGGGTATCTACGACGATGAGATTGTTAATTCCACATAAGCTTCAAGTTGAAACTATGACTAGTTAAGAGTGTTGGGGAAACGCTGTTCATTCGACGGGTGTCCGTAAATGGGCAAGTGAAGTAGAGTTGTGTAGAATTAGTCGGAGAGTCGTTGAGTGAATTGAGCGAATTTTTATAGATGTAATTTTGGTCCTCTAGTGGTAGGTCTTTTCGCTCTTATGTATTATTCAATCAGGCGGAGGGTGATTTGTATAGGGGTGTTTCTGCCCTCGTTCTGATAGTCATTGGTCCTTCTCCTAATTCCTAGGGATGATTTTTATGTGATGGACTCTCGTGAAATAGTAAGGAATGCGATCTATGATGGGTATTTAAAGTGTGCGTGTTGCGTCAGATATTTAGTGTGGAATGGGGATAAGGGTTTGATTTTTAATGCCACAGGGGAGTGGCAAATATTTAACTTCTCAGCTGTTACAAAAAAAAAAAAAAAACTTTGGTCTAGGTGCGACCCGTAAGGCCCACACGACTAACTCCCAGTGGGAAAATGGAATCACCCATTTCATTTAATTTTTTTTTTCATTTTTAACCGCCAACGCTAAAAGAGGGGTGTTATAAGTTTGAGGTGTCTTTGTGTCTGTCTGTGGTATCTTAACTCCTGAGCAAATGGACCTATTATCATACCTTTTTGTTTTTCTTAGACAAAGAGTTATAAGTCTGAGGTGTCTTTGTGTCTGTCTGTGGTATCTTAACTCCTGAGCAAATGGACCTATTATCATACCTTTTTGTTTTTCTTAGACAAAGAGGGGTATTATACGTTTGAGGTGTCTTTGTGTCTGTCTGTGGTATCATAACTCCTGAACAAATGGACCGATTATAATACCTTTTTGTTTTTCTTATTATCCATTATTCAATGGATAATGTATCGGACTGCTTGGTAACACCGCGTGTTTGTTAATTTTTTTTTGCCTATTTTTTAGTTATTTAATTTTTAACAAAAAAAAAACACCGATATTGCTGAAAACTTATTCAGTACTAAGTTTCATAATTACGCGTGGAATGAACCCACTCTTATGTCAACACCATTTCTGGTTCTCGAGATAATCGAGCGAAACGCACATGCGCACATAGTTACATACACATACATACATCTCTATAAAAACCTTGGATTTGGATTCCGGTGACCTTGAAACGTGGAGATATGTCAATTCGGAACTCGCAGAATTGGCCCCATTACAAAAAAAGTTCAGGAGGCTTATCCCTCTGTAATTGACGCAGTCATAGGGTTCTCCTATTTTTGGACCGGGCAAACGATGCTGACATTCCATTCATCGGGCATGCATTCTTCCGACCATATCTAGCAGATGAGTTGGTGCATGTTCGTGACCAGCTCATCGCCAGCTGCTTTAAATAGTTTAATAGATTGCATATATGAGAGTGCGAGTTCGGATTCCGATAACACCAACGCCATCGAATGTTTATTTCGCGACGTTCCTCCTCGGCGGAGTACTGGCAAAACCCCCCGTAGAATATTTGCCATGAAAAAGCTTCTCGACTCACGCCGTTCGGAATCGGCATTAAACTGTAGGTCCCTTTCACCTGTGCGAAAAATAAATCACACACAACATGGGTGATTGAGAGAAGCTTGGCTCTGGTCCTTCATGGACTGTAACGCCACCAAAGAAGTATAAAACTTAAATCTATCTAAAACTAATTAATTATACCGTAATCTATCTTAACTAAAATGTGTATATATATATGTATGTATGCATATATTTCACGTTTTATATTAGTGTTGCACACAGATATTGTAAGCTTAAAGTCGCCATACGACGGTGTTTGCCATTGACAGTCGTCCCACGCGGTCGCGAGTCACACGCACGGAAGGAAAAAACAAAAAAACGGGAAAGAAAAACAAATAACGTAGTGCAGTGTAGTGCGGGCACAAAAAAAAAAAAAAAAAAAAAACAAAAAAAAAAAAAAACCGTGAAAGTGCCGAACCGAAAACCGAACGCCTGGTCGGCACCAGCGCTGGGCCGTACTCCTGCCTGTCCCTCTTCCCCTCTCGTGACAGTGTTCGCACTCAGCACACACACTGATTGAGTGCTAACGCAATCGACGCATAGCGGGTCGCGTGTGTTGTTCTTTGTTGGTGGAGCAAATCTTACTGTCGTAAGGGCATAACACCTACGGTAGTTTGTTTTTGCAAATCCGGCGATAGAACTTCACCTACGCGTCTCTGCTTTAACGGTTTTGTGTCTATACATGTTTTGTAGTTTGCATTGATGAGGGATTTCTGTGTGCAGTTCTGCAATATTCGTGGGTTACGGAAGAATTTCTTTGCCACGTATATCCATCTCTCTCGCCACAAACCGGCTGTTTTGGCACTTTGTGAAACACAGGTCGATGAAAAGTCTGATCCTTCGGATTTCAGTCTTCCTGGATATAGCTTAGTGCCATTATTCGTTTCTCGCCGTGGTCTCGCCATCTATGTCCGTAGTGATATTGCTTACCAGTTACTTCCACAGTATAGCCAAACATCCACCCCGGAATTTAATTTCATATGGCTTAAATTCATATTCCGTAAGCACTCCATCCACTACTGTTTTCTTTATAGAAGCCCCAATCTAGACAGGAATGCAACATTTGATGCATTCGACGCACTGTCTGATTCCATCCAAAGAATTGTTTCCCTGTTCCCTCGCACTGAAATCGTTTTAGCGGGCGATTTCAATGTACACAATTCTCAGTGGCTTCGACATTCTGTACGTGTCCCCGATGTTGCTGGTCATACCGCCAGCACGCTGGACTTGTTTCTTACCTCTCAGCCTGACAAATACACGATCGATGTATTGGCTCGTCTGACCACTGCATGATATCAGCAAAATTCTCGAACTCCCATCATCCAGTTAAAGAAAAAGCTCCTAAGAGAACACTATGGCTATACGAGAAAGCCAACTGGTGCGGCCTTAACAAATTCTTTCGGATCTTTAACTGGTCGTTGTGCTTCCTCGACAACGACGTCGACGCCGCAACTGATATTATCGTAAACGTTATCCGAATCGGCATGGCAAATTTTATTCCCAGCAAGATTAAAAGCACCAGGCCTAAGGATAATACGTGGTTCGACTCGAGCTGCAAAGAGGCTATTAGGCTCAGGGAGCTAAGTTTTCGGGCCTACAAGGCAAACAGTTCTGAGGAAAACCGAAAAAAGTACATACGAGCCAGAAATGACTGCAACTCCCACATTCGACGGATTAAATTCCAATCCGACCAAAAATTAAGGCGTAAAATCCTTCAATGTCCCAAAGGTAGCAAAAGTTTCTGGTCGTTTGTAAAAAACGTAAAAACTCAACTAAGTCGTCTATACCTACGCTCATCCACAATGATATCCCAGCTGTCACCCCCTTAGACAAAGCTAACCTACTTGCTGCGCATTTCGCAACCAGTTCTCAGCTGCCAGCTTGTACTTTGTCTCCGCCTGTACTAGAGTGCGTCAATTCCACCGTGGGGCTAATCCACTTCCGCACTCGTACAGTCGCAAGGGTTCTTAAAGACCTCGACATACACAAATCCGCTGGTCCAGATGGTATTGCCTCAATAGTTCTGAAGAGGTGTTCTTCTACGCTGGCAAAACCACTGCGTAAGCTTTTTCACCTTTCCTACACCTCTGGGTTCTATCCGAGTAGGTGGAAAACAGCATTTGTCCAGCCTATACCCAAAAAGGCGAATCATCTTCTCCCTCCAACTACCGACCCATTGCACTAACGTCCCTTCTTTCCAAGGTAATGGAAACGCTGATTAACCGTCAGCTTATGAAATATCTTGAATCACGGAAACTCCTCAATGACCGCCAATACGGTTTCCGCAGCAACAGATCCACTGGTGATATGATGGCATATCTCGCTGAAAAGTGGAATCACTCCCTTCACCAAGCAGGTGAAAGCAAAATTGTTGCACTGGATATTTCGAAAGCATTTGACAGGGTTTGGCATCAAGCCCTTTTGTCGAAAATGCGTGCTTTTGGGATCGATGAGTCTCTCTTTCAATGGATTAGAAGCTACCTTTCGAATCGTTCAATTCAAGTTGTTTTGGACGGATTCAAGTCTGATACTCACTTTGTAAATGCCGGTGTTCCCCAGGGCTCCGTTTTGTCTCCGACACTCTTTCTTATTTTTATAAATGATCTCTTGTCTGTTACTTCTAATCCAATTCACTCCTTCGCTGACGACAGTACCCTCAGCTTCTCATATTCGCTCACCAGTTTACGACCCTGCACTTCGGTTGTAGATAATGAGCGGCAGCGTATGTTAAGCTCATTAAAATCCGATATCGACAGCATCATCCAATGGGGTAAAAACAATAGTGTGGAATTTAATGCTTCCAAAACACAATGCTGTCTCTTGTCGTTAAAGCGTATAACTAACCCGCAGCCATTATCCATGAATGGCACTTGCATCTCAGAAACTGAAAAGCTTTCCATCCTGGGTATGAGCGTTGCTCACAATCTTAATTGGAGCGACCATATATTCAGTGTCGCCAAGAATGCTGCGAAATGCCTAGGCTTCTTATACAGATGCAAGAAATATTTCTCACCCTTAGACCTGGCTACTATCTATAAGGCGTTCATTCGCCCCAAATTAGAGTTTAACGCTCATGTCTGGTCCGGTGCTTCCAAGACCTCACTGCACCTACTAGACAGAATACAAAAACGAGCCATAAAACTGATTGGTGACTCCAGCATTACCAAAACATTAGACTCGCTGGAATGTTACCTGCCTCTCCCTGTTTTATCGTTACTACCACAAAAAATGCTCTGATGAAATAGCCAGTTGCATTCCGCCCCTTCAACACTTCTCCCGCAATACACGTCTCTCTAGGAATGCTCACCAATATACTCTGAAGCCCGCTTTCGGACGTACTGTCAAATATAGAGAATCTTTCATTAACCGAACAACACGAATCTGGAACTCCCTGCCGGATTCGGTTTTCCCCCCTCAATGCAACATGCAAGCATTTAAGATCAATGTCCATCGGCATCTCCTCTATTCCTCTTCCTCTCTACCTTCTGCCCGCACTGTGTCATCGACATAATAAGGTTATTAGACCTTGAGTGCGCGCAAATTATTAAAAAAAAATTAAAAAAAATACATACATCGTGAGTGTTATACCTTCGTCAGTATTTTTGATCAATTCTCACTCACAACAGCTGTGTTGCGCAATTTTTTTGCCTTTTATTAAGTTATTTAATTTCTAACAAAAAACGACTCACCGATTTTGCTGAAAACTTATTCAGTACTAAGTTACGTTATTACGCGTGGAATGAACCCAATCTTATGTCAATACCGTTTTGCGTTCTCAAAGATAATCGAGCGGGAAATTCCGAAACGCACATACGTACATAGGTTCATACACACACATAGACATCTCTATAAAAACTTTGGATTTGGATTCTGGTGACCTTGAAACGTGGAGATATGTCAAAATTTGGACATATGGACATATTTGGACAAATTCGCAAAATCGGCCCCATTGCAAAAAAAACGCCTTTTTGTGGGATGCGAAAATTTAATAAAGTCATACTAGGGATTTGCCCAATATACATATGTACATATATGTATACTAAGAGGAAGTGATTTTAGATATTTAGTTAATGACTTGCTGTATAACTATATACACAGATTTAAGAAGCGATGTTTAAGTTTAAATACAGCCAGTATTCACGACAGATTCTTTACTTTTTTTATATAGTAGAAAATGTGTGTATGTATGTTGGCGTTACAGTCCATGAAGGACCACGTTGAGCAGAAACACCATGAAAACACGTTCGATGGCATGGCTGTGTCGGGATTCGATCCCGTGTCATCGGCGTCAGAGGCCAACACACTACCCACTGCGCCACGGTACTCTCATTTAGTAGAAAATAGCAAACAAGAAATGTATGTTTCTATAACGAATGATAAATAAGAACTCGCAACATTACAATAGGTAAGATGGACAAAGAATTGGATTCCTGAAGTAAATAAAAAAAAAACGTAAATTAAAACGTAGGTACCTGGACGTAAATAAACGTATACCCAGAAAAAAAATTAACTCCATGTTCCATGATCCATAGGTTCAGGAAGCCGAAGTAACAATCATCACCGTCCAAAAACAGACTAAAGCAGAAGTTGTCTTTTTATATAATAAACCCTTCATCATCATCTTCTTCTTCTTCTATATATATAGAAATTAATGTTTGTCTGTATGTCCTTTACAGAATCGTAAACTATGCATTTGATCATGCGATGATCTTCAGCAAAGTTATTGTGCATGAGCCCACGAAGGTTTGTGAGTTGGTACGACTAATTTTAGACAGATGGTGCTACTGACATTCTAATAAATTTCATATATAGCCGTGACAGTAGGGAATGCAATCCCGCGGATCCGCATTCCCGTAAATGCGGGATCCCGCATGAAGTTAGCGGGATTACAAATGCGGGTTAGCACGTGCGGGATCCGCAAGACTTGCAAGATATTATTTGACCGCTATTGAACGTGCTTTAGAACCATTGAAACTGGCTACACTGATGCTACACTGCTGTCAGCAGAAACTACATTAAGATTCATGGTGGACAAATTACAACAACAAAACATTTCACTGAGTATGGCATTGACATAAGCATTATATCGACGAATACACATACATATATGATTTGTAACATAACTTCTTTTTGCTTTCAAAAGACCATGGCGTCTTGTAGCATTTTGTAAAACCCAGATATATGCAAAAAAAATAAAATAAAAATAAAAGAACGTCGCACAACCTTAACTGGAGTGCTGTTTTATTTGGAAGGCCCGATAAGGTATCTGAAAAGTAATTCTTTGTCGGCTGGAGATGAAGACACTTTCTCTTAACCAAGTAAAGCGCAGTTAAGAAAGGAAATCGTGAGCTTGCTAGAAAGGCTTCTAATAGATAGTTCTGAAACTAGTGAGGACGTAAGCCATGAGACTCATGCAATCACAATACAGCAAATTAATTACGAGGATGAAGACGACGATATACCTTTATCTTGTTCCACATCAACTGCCAATGCAATCTTGTGCGAACTGCCATTAGAAAAGGAATTAAAGCACATAATTTGTACGAAGTGGATACAAACACCATTTTCAACTACTCAACAAGTATCTTCTTCTTCTTAATGGGCGCTACAGTTCGGGGTGAACCTGGGCCTCAATCCACATGCCCCTCTAACTAGCAGGATCTTTTGCTAGCCTTTTCCATTGCCGCACACCCAGTTGGCTGAGGTCCCCTTCCACCTTTGTGCGCCATCTTAAGTGCGGCCGTCCTCTGCTTCTTCGTCCCTCGGGGTTGGATTCAAAGACTCTCCGGGCTGGAGCTGTGGTGCCCATTCGCTCTACAAGGCCCAGCCATCTTTGGCGTTGAATCCGTAGACGCCTGACTAGACTCATGTCGCTGGACAGCGCGTAAAGTTAGTGGTTGAATCTTTTCCTCTATCCCCCGTTTGCGTTTATAGGCCCGAAAATCACTCGCAAAATCTTTCTTTCGAACCGACCAAGGGCCTCCTCATCCACTTTTGATAGTGTCCATGCTTCTTCGCCGTGCAACAGGACCGGGATGATAAGGGTCTTATGTAGAATCAACTTTGTCATTCGGGAGAGGGCTCTATTACTCCTCCTACTCAATTGCCTCCTAAGCCCAAAGCAACAGCAATTGGCAAGAGCGATTCTGCGTTTGATTTCGGAACTGATGTCGTTATTCCAGGTTACTGCGGAGCCAAGGTAGACGAAGTCCTTAACTACCTCGAAATATATCTGCCAATACAAACGTTCTGGCCAAGACGTCGATGGTGAGCGCCCTTTTTTGATGACAGCATATATGTATTTAGTTTTACCCTCGTTTACCGCCAAACCAATTTTCGCCGCCTCCATCTCAATACTCGCAAACGCCTCATTGACATCTCGCTGTGATCTACATATATTATGTCAATATCGTCGGCGTAAGGAGTTGCGAGGATGTGAAATAGATTGTGCCTCTTGCATTGGCCAGTGATTTTTGCACAATCATTCTCAATATGATGTTGAAGACATCAGACGACAGAGCATCGCCCTGCCTACATCCTTTTTTGACATCAAAACTATCGGTAAGGTGTTCACTGATTCGGATGGAGCAGCGAGCATTCTCCAAAGTCATCCTACATAGTCTGACGAATTTAGCAGGTATGTCAAAGGTAGACATAGCGTTGTATAGCTCGTCTCTAATTACGCTGTCGTATGCGGCTTTGAAGTCGACAAATCCGCACTGATAAGGACCTATCAGCTTATTTACAAAAGGCTTCAGGCGTTCACACAAAATGGCAGAGAAGATTTTGTAGGCGATGTTAAGGAGACTTATTCCTCTATAGTTGGCGCAATTTGAGGGGTCTCCTTTCTTGTGGATCGGGCATACGATGCTGAGACTCCATTCCTCGGGCATGTTTTCCTCTGACCATATCTTACAGGTGAGCTGGTACATGCTCCTAACCAGGTCATCCCCAGCTGCCTTGAAGAGCTCAGCAGACAGTCCGTCTGCGCCAGCAGCTTTATTCGAATTGAACTTCGATATGGCAATCTTAACTTCGTCGAAGTCAGTGGGATAGAATTCTCCGCGGTCTTCGTCGATTAGAAATGGATCATTCTGCCTGACAGCGGTATATTGACTAACATCGCGGTTATACAGTCTGCAGAAATGGTTTTCCCATATTCTCAGCATCGACTGCGATTCCACTACTGCTACTACTACTACTGCGGTATCACTTAATCTTATAATAAAACGAGAAATTACTCTTTTTGAATGTGGTGGAAACAGAGGGAAGTATCTGGAAGCAACTTACAACTTTGTTAAGTCCGTTTCACCTACTAGCGTTTAATATGAACGCGCATTTTCAGTTGCTGGCTACACGTGCTGCGAAATCCGATCAAATGTGAAAGATGAAACTTTAAACACCTTATGTATACTCCGAAAACTATTTCAGAAGCAAGTATCCGAATCTCGTAATTTTTTGTTTTTTTTTTCAGACTTTAATTCACATAACATAATTTAGATTTTTGTCATTATTGTTTCATTTAATAACTCTAAAATATTATACAATCGTGCAAATCTTGCGGATCGGCGGGACTAATGGTCTCAATCCTGCGGATTTGCAAGATTAGCTTTTGGCAGTTCAAGTTGATTTGAATTGCAACGAAAACAGCGAACGAATGATGACGTTTCGAGTTGTGGGTGACAAGAATTTATGTAAATTATGAAATTCATGTCCGGCTTACATTGAACAGACAATTTTGTCGTTTTTCGAATAGTTTTGTGCATTTCATTGTGAGTTAATTAATTGAGATAAATTATTCAATCGAATTGAAATTTCGTAGTTTCCGTTCCGTGTATGTGAAGGATCTGACTGCTGATTGAAGTTCCGAACGCATTTGCTGTGCACTTTTTTTCGGATATCATCGTGAGTGGAACTAAAACCGATTTCAACAATTCTCGAATGCTCATTTTTTAGGGTTCCGTATCCAAAGGTAAAACGGAACCCTATTACTAAGACTTCGCTGTCCGTCCGTCCGTCCGTCTGTCACCAGGCTGTATCTCATGAACCGTGATAGCTAGACAGTTGAAATTTTCACAGATGTTGTATTTCTGTTGCCGCTACCACGACAAATACAGATAAAAACAGAACAAAATGAATATTTAAGGGGGGCTCCCATACAACAGACATGGTTTTCATCCAAAAAATCCTGCCTGCAACCAAGATCTGTCATTTGATGAGGTAACATACATAGTCTCTTTCATATTTATATGTACAGATGGTACGGAACCCTTCGTGCGCGAGTCCGACTCGCACTTGGCCGGTTTTTTTTATCTTCAAATTTTCCTCAGCGAATTGGTGATCACCGTCAATATTAACATTTCCATCCGCGTGTGAGCAGTCGGTTCAATTGTATTGGATACATTGCTGATTTCCATCTAATAAATTCAAACGCATTTTTCACGTCGTTCCCGTACAATGATGCCTCCAAAGTGACAGGCAATTAACCGATCTACACTTCAAACACGGAAGAAAAGAGTATTACGAGCCTCAGAATCAGGCGAGCAACGAGCATTAAGGATGGAAAATCTTCGGGTACATGCCGCTGGAACCGTTCGTCTGAATCATCTGAAGGACGAGAAGTGAGGTTAGAAACTGATCGACTACGTACTACTCAGGCCCGTTCGTCTGAGACAACTGAACAACGGGAAAGAAGGCTGTAAAATGTTCGAATAAGCACCCCTCGATCAAGACGAACAATGCACGCTGATTTAAATCTTGCTGCATTCCATTACGACAGTAATAATGATTACAGTTTTCATCCAAGTGTCGTCATTTGAAAATTGGATAAAATTTGCACATATTGTAGCGCCCTCAAATTTAAGTACGAAACGCCAGGAATACTGCCAGAACTACATCCACCATCCGAACCACTATCAATGTCGCTATCAGGTTTTACACGTGAGTCGAAGCATTTCTTGGAAAACATCCGCAAATACAATTCATGTTTCCAAATGACATCGTTCGGTGCAACGAACATCGTGCGCGAAAATTACATGCCAACATTCAGAGTCCAAGGGCAAATTTATCATCGTGCCGGATCGCTTCTACCATTGCCGGACGTAGATCACAAGTTTCTTTAAATTAATTTTTTTCATGGCAAACAGTGATGAACAAATTGAACAACGATGTCATTACAATGCAATGCGGGCATTAGACGAGAAATCGTGGCTGCGTTACAAGCCCTTTTCGATCAACACAATAAATTAGTTCAGTTGTTTAAAACCGCCATTCAACCAATGCCAACCGATGACTGTATGTATGTATATTGGCGTTACAGCCCATGAAGGACCAGAGCCGAGCTTCTCTCAATCACCCATGTTGTGTGTGATTTAATTTTCCCATAGGTGGAAGGGACCTACAATTTATTGCCGGTTCCGAACGGCGAATTTCGAGGAGCTTTTCATGACAATTTTACTACAGGGTGTTTTGTCAGAACCCCGCTGAGCAGACAAAAGACCCGCTGGCCAACACGAAAGACAGTTCAATGCACCAACAATCGATGAAGTGGCGATCGTGATAGTTGGCGAAGAATTCCAATCGCGCGACATAATTCTTCATCGCAGAAGTGGTGTCGTTCAGCGAGCTCATACGATAGGTGCAATACATGAGCGGCATAGACAGCAATAGTGACTTGGTACCAAGTCCGAACCATAAAGGGGAAAAGCGTCTCAATCAAGCTCCCGAACCTCCTGGCGATTCACTATCGATATGTGAGGCTTGACATCCTAGACACTTCTAGGCGATAGCTTCCTTCAAATAATCCAAATTGGACAATACAGGTCCAGCTTGGGAGCTTTGCTGTGGGGGAGTAGTTTAAAGTAGAAGATTCCCTGTTAATCCCATCAAACACTGTAAAACTTGGCTACCGTTGGCGCCGGCTCACCGCAAATTGCCCATGACCGTCTACGTTTGAGATTCTCTTGCAAGTTAACAACTTTTCAATATCATTCACCACCCGCTTTAGACAGTGGTTGATATTGCGATTCAGTAGAGATTCTCAAATAGAAATTCGCTCTATGGGATTATTTTGCATCAACTCAAGTAGCACCCATACATCGAGGTCGTCTTTGGGCCCAACCATATTTTTGTTATTGTTTTATGCAATGTTAAGCTTCTGTACACTTGAAATAGTGCTTACTTGATGCTCAGACTCGATGATATTCATGATTTTATCGATATTTCCGATAATTAACCTTCCAACTTCTGTACCAAATTTGGCAAGATCTTAGCCTATAATTGGCTCATACGAATCAGTTAAATGGATTTGCATCTGTTTGACAATGAAATTCATTGTGACGATGAAATGAAATATGTATGTATGTATGTTGGCGTTACAGCCCATGAAGGACCTGAGCCGAGCTCCTCTCTATCACCCATGTTGTGTGTGATTTAATTTTCCAATAGGTGAAAGGGACCTACAGTTTATTGCCGGTTCCGAACGGCGAATTTCGAGAAGATTTTCATGACAATTTTACTACAAGGGGTTTTGTCAGAACCCCGCTGAGGAGAAACACCGTGAAAACACGTTCGATGACATGGCTGTGTCGGGATTCGATCCCGTGTCGCTCGACGAGGCGAAGTAGGTTGAAGAGTGAAGAGCATGGCATATTTGTACATGAAGGGAAGCCGAAATCACAGCAAATCAAGAGGCGGACGAAACATGCGGAAGTACAGTGTCATTACTGTAAGAAATACGGGCACATCAAAAGGAATTGTTACAAGCTAAAGAATCGAGTTGGTCGCGATAGATTAGATTTCGTGGATGATGGATTCGGCGCGGAGGCTGGTGGTGGAAGCCCTGATGACGGTGCATGATTGGGTATGCTGAATTGTGTAAATGTAAATGAGGTTGTTTCAGGAACATTAAAAATGAAACTATTGGTTGAGGGAAAATATGTTTAGTATGAGGTAGATACCGGTGCGTGTGTAACCGTTATTTGTGAACATGATTACTTTTCTTTATTTAAACATATTCAATTAATGAAAATTTCCAAAAGTATAGAGGTTGTTACTGGAGAACGTGTCATAGTATTGGGCAGTATAGAGGTTATGGTAAAATCAAGAAAATGGAACAATCCAATGCAGTTGACCATGCTTGTCATTAAAAGCAAAAATCATTTTACTCCTTTGCTGAGACGGAATTGGTTAGATCGTTTGTATCCTCGCTGGAGAATGTCGTTTGATCAAGAGATAACAGTAAGTCCTGAAAATTCTGAAAGTATATGTAAAGTTTCGGAAAATAGTTATGACATTATAGATGAATTTAAGCATAGTTTTGCATGTGTTTTCGATAAGAACTTAGAAAAGCCGATTGTGGGTTTTAAAGCCGATGTGATTTTAGATGACAAGGCAAGACCAATGATTTTCAAGGCATATTCAGTTCCGTTTGGGTTAAGTGACAAGTATGTTGCAGAGCTTGAGAGACTTATTAGTATAAGCATTTTAGAAAAAGTCAGGCACAGTGAGAGGGCGAGCCCGTTAATAGGAGTAATGAAGAAGTATGGTGAGGTTAGGTTATGTATGGATTGCAAGGTCTCCGTAAATAAATATATGAAGACTGAGCACTACGGGTGCTTTTCAGCAATTGAAATTAACAGACTCTTGCAAAGAATACTTCACGGTGAATACGCCCTTAGGACTGATAAGATATACCAGACTTGTGTATGGAGGTAAAGCTTCCAGTTCTATTTTTCAGGAAGTAATTGACAGTATTTTGAGAGATCTGGATTATGCGTCTGGCTATATAGACGATATTATAATCAAAGGTGCAAGTTTTGCAGATTGCGTTAAGAAAACAGAAGTTGTTTTAAGGAAGTTAAAAGATCATAACATTAAAATAAGTGTGGATAAATGTACATTTTTCGAAAGTAGAGTCAAATATTTGGAATTTATTATGCGCAGAGGGAAGTCAGCCTTGTGCTGATAAAATTGAGGCTATATTGAAAGCTCCACGGCCGAAAGATTTGTCACAACTGCGTTCTTATTTAGGTCTGGTTAATTATTATTCAACCTTTCTGCCTAATTTATCGTCTGAATTGTATGAGTTATACAATTTGTTAAGAAAAGATGCTAAGTTTGTTTGGACACAGAAATGCGAAGAAGCCTTTATTAAAACCAAGCAGTTCCTGACGGGTGATACGGTTCTCGCTCATTTCGATCCATCAAAAGAAATAGTATTGTCTTGCGATGCAAGTCCGTATGGCATTGGATGGGTTTTATCGATTGTTGAAAATGGCCAAGAAAAGCCATGCATGTATGCTAGCAGCTCGTTGAGTTCGGCCGAGTAGCATTACTCTAAGCTGCATAAAGAGGCGCCAAGTGTCATATTTGCCGTAAGGAAATTTAGGAAATGTATTTTTGGTAGAAGAATAACTATTTTCACGGACCATCAGCCCTTAAAACAAATTTTTGGTGAGAAAACAACTACCCCACCAGTTGCAGCTTCACGATTGCAAAGATGGGCAGTAGAACTTTCGATGTATGATTATTGCATTTTATATAGGAAAGGCGTAAGTAATCTTAATGCAGATGGTCTGTCTAGGTTGCCACTACCTCATAAGTCAGGAGATGAAGAAATTTTTATAAATACCTTAAATTTTTCCAATGAAATTCCACTAAATTTGCAAGATATAAGAAAAGAGACCGAAAACGATAAAGTTTTAAGCAAAGTTAAAGCATGCATGGAAGTTAATATATGGCCTGATAACAATATTTTAGAATTAAAGCCTTACTATCTAAAGAGAAATATTTTGGGATTAGAGAAAGGGGTCATTTTTTATGGAATGCGAATTGTAATCCCTTTTTCTTTAAGAGATTCAGTATTAGATTTATTGCATGATGGGCACGTAGGAATAGTTCGAATGAAAGAATTAGCTCGTTCGTTAGTTTTCTTCTTCTTTGATGGCAGGTGAAAGGGACCTATAGTTTAATGTCGAATCCGAACGACGTGAGTCGAGAAGCTTTTTCACGGCAAGTATACTACGGAGGTTTTGCCAGTACCCCGCCGAGGAGGAACGCCGCGAAATAAACATTCGATGGCGTCGGTGTTATCGGGATCCGAACTCGCTCATCGTGCGTCAGAGTCCAACACACTAACCACTGCGCCACGGCGTCCTCCGTTCGTTAGTTTGGTGGCCGAAAATTGATGATGATTTGGAAAGCTTTGTGAACTCCTGTGAAACTTGTGCGGTAACAGGAAAACATTATTCAAAACATAATTTACAAGAATGGCCAAAATCTACATTTCCCTATGAAAAAATTCATTTGGATTTCTTTTCCTTTTAGGGGCTCACATACCTTTTACTAGAAGATAGTTATAGCAAATTCGTTGATGTTTATATCATCAAAAATACTAACGCGAATTCACTAAATGAAAAATTGGGAACAAATTATGCAATTTTTGGCCTTATAGTTATATGCGTTACGGATAATGACCCCCCATTTAATTCTTTTGAATATAAGCATTTTTGTGATCTACACTTTATTAAAGATTTGAAATCACCGGCTTACCACCCACAATCGAATGGCCAAGCCGAGAGGCTGGTTCAAGTATGTATGTATGTTGGCGTTACAGTACATGAAGAACCTGAGCCGAGCTTCTCTCAACCACCCATGTTTTGTGTGATTTCATTTTCCCATAGGTGAAAGGGACCTACAGTTTATTGCCGGTTCCGAACGGCGAGTTTCGAAAAGCTTTTCATGACAATTTTACTACAGGGGGTTTTGTCAGAACACCGCTGAGGAGAAACACCGTGAAAAACACGTTCGATGACATGGCTGTGTCGGGATTCGATCCCGTGTCATCCGCGTCAGAGGCCAACACACTACCCACTGCGCCACGGTGCTCTCAACTGGCTGGTTCAAGTGGTCAAAGATAATTTAAAAAAATCATATGTCGATCAAAGAACAAAACGACTATCTCCGCTGCAAAAGGTGGACAACTTTTTAATTAAATATAGGAATACGACAACGTTTGAATCTCCAGCTGGTTTAATTTTTAATTATAAAATTAATTATAATTATAGAACTAAGTTGCATGTTTTGAAAGAAGATAGTTATAAAGAGAATGAAAATAAATTTTCGTTCTGTCAGAAATTTAAAAAGGGGGAACATTTCGAAAAAAACAGATTTCTTCGTATATATCTTATTAAATTTAAAAATGGTTTAAGACAAGCACATTTAAATCAGATGAAAAAGAGATTGAAGAAATTAGCGCTCGTCCCAGAGCATTTATATATACAAAACGGTCTATCTAACGAGAACAGTAATACCAAAACATCATTTAATAAAGAGCAACTATATACAAAAAATGTATATCCAAATCGATCATCTGAAAGAAAAAAAAACCGGCCAAGTGCGAGTCGGACTCGGGAACGAAGGTTTCCGTACCATCTGTATACATATATAAATATGAAAGAGACTATGTACATATGTTACCTCATCAAATTACAGATCTTGGTTGCAGGCAGGATTTTTTGGATGAAAATCATGTCTGTTGTATGGGAGCCCCCTTTGTTCAGTTTTTAGTATTTGTCGTGGTAGTGGCAACAGAAATACATCATCTGGGGAAATTTCAACTGTCTAGCTATCACGGTTCATGAGATACAACCTGGTGACAGACGGACAGACGGACGGACAGCGAAGTCTTATTAATAGGGTTCCGTTTTACCTTTGGGTACGGAATCCTAAAAATATGTTGAATAAAAAGAAAGTGAACTACAAGTATAAAGAAACAAGAAAAATATGTATGTATGTATGTATGTATGTATGTATGTATGTATGTATGTTGGCGTTACAGTCCATGAAGAACCTGAGCCGAACTTCTCTCAATCACCCATGTTGTGTGTGATTTCATTTTCCCATAGGTGAAAGGGACCTACAATTTTTATTGCCGGTTCCGAACGGCGAATTTCGAGAAGCTTTTCATGACAATTTTACTACAGGGGGTTTTGTCAGAACCCCGCTGAGGAGAACCACCGTGAAAAACACGTTCGATGACATGGCTGTGTCGGGATTCGATCCCGTGTCATCGGCGTCAGAGGCCAACACACTACCCACTGCGCCACGGTGTAATATGTATACGAGTATAAAATTTTGAAATTCTTCAATCTATGTATAATACATTGATTGCAGCTGTTTCTGAACTTAAAAAAAACTGTTATTAGATTGGCTGTTACTAGCCAAATCCATTATTTCGTGACAACGTCTATTATACGATTTTATGAATGAGGTATAAATATTATATATTCAACAATTACATATAATTTTTTTATTGATTTCAATATTTTATTTTTATATTACAGCATTATACATGTATTTAATTGAATAAGACAATTTTATACTCAAACGTTTAAGTGTTCTTTATTTCTAATATTCTATCAACAATAGGTCTATGATATGATTTTATTTGATTTAATTCCACTAAACGACGCTGAATTTTCTTTATCTGACATGTTGATAATTCTCGCGCGAACTCACTACTACATACTCGCTAGGCCACGCCTACTCACACGGTTAGTCTACATTTTTCTGCGTTTTTTGCGATTCGGCATCCCATATTTCAGCGCTAACCGATTTAATAGACGTTGTCACGTCAAAATAAACATAAAAATATAAACCCTAAAACGAATAAAGTGAATTATGTAAATCTAAATTATTATGTACATTATATCATATAAGTATTATATAATATTGTTTTGAACGTTCTAAACAAAGTTATTAAGAAAAGGGTGAATTGTTATGTATTCTATTAAAGCACATATTTTGGAGTTAAGAATATAAAATGTGCTAATGCTTTCATAATGTGAAACTAGGTTAAGATCAATACATGAAAATAAAAGTCAGTCTCTCATTGAACACCATACCGATCGCTTGGTACATATTAGGTACGATGCCATGAATTGGTCACAAACTTCATTCGCAGATGTAAACAGTGTGCGAAGGCAAAGGGACCGGTTAGGAAAACTCCAGAAAATATGTAGCAGTACAATGTTGAAGCACCGTTCGAACATATCGCCATGGACCTTGCAGGCCCAATCCCAACGAGTGAAACAAATACGCGCTGGTGGTGGTCGACTACTTCATCAAATGGCCTAAAGTATTTTGCATACCGAACCAAGAAGCCGAAACCATTTCGGATCCATTCGTGAATATGGGTTGCGCCATATGGAGTACCACTGGAATTGCACTCAGACTAAAGAAGAAACTTTGAGTCGTCGGTGTTCAAAAACTCTGCGACATGCTAGGTATCAGAAAAACACGGACAACACCATTACACTCGCAATCTGATGGCATGGTCGAAAGGTTCAACCGAACTATGGAGGAATACTTGATAAAAGTCGTCGTCGGAAATCAGAAGGACTAAGATGAACATCTTCCCCTTTTCTTAATGGCGGATCGATCGGCGAAGCCCAATTCAATGACGATAACACCAGCTGAAGTCATTTTGGGAACTATTCTCCGACTTTCGTTGGACCTGAAATTCGGCGGGGTACTACCGACAACTAGAGGTAGGGTGGATTTTCTAACCAAACAGAAGGAGCAGCTGAACTCTACCAGTTCATCCGGGAGTAACTAAGCTTGTTTAGTGGTAAAATGAAGGCGAGATATGACTTAAGCGCGAACACTTCTTTATTGAGCCAAGACAATCGGTATTGCTGTACAACCCACAACGAAAAAAAGACTTGTGCCCCAAATTGCAATCAGCTTGGGACGGGCCGTCTGATTTCATCAAGAAACTCAATGACGTGGTATATCAAATATAGCAGACAGGAAACAGACAAACGAATTGTAAAATTGTCCACTTAGAGAGATTAGCGCCATACTGCGAAGAAGGGTCAAATGGCTCGTTCGAGAACGAAGTAGTTTAGGAGGACGGCAGTGTTGCGGACGCGAACCGACGGTTATGTTCGAATTTCGCTGTCGCAGTTTGGAGTGCTCTGTTGCAGCTAAGAACGAAATTATGGTAACCTTCAGGGGCATACTGCTGAATGTACATGGTAGAGCATTCTAGAGACTTCTGGAGGGGAACGCCTGACGACGATCATTCAAGAAAATAGACCGAAGGCTATATAAGCGGGAGCACTTGCCTTCGGGAGCATTCAGTTTTCGGAATTCGATAACGAGTTATCAGTCGGTATTTAAATAAGGTGTGTGTATTAAATATAAAGTTGTCGGTTGTGGGTTATCGCAATACAGCGATCGAACCCTATATTCTCGACCGTCTTATAACGGTTTATGCCACATATAAACATTTTTTATCGACAAAACCTCATCACCAAAGGCTTTCTGCACCAGCCTCAATGAAAATGAGGCAAATGAGTCTACAAACAATATTGAGTTCAATTTCTTTGCACAGATGTCAAAGACAGTTCCATAAACGAAAACATGTATAAAGGCATTTCTTTCACTTTATGGATACCACGGGTGGCCGTGGTGCAGTGGTTAACATCATCGACCGCCGAGCGAAAGTTCTATGGTTCAAATTCGCTTCGTAGCCAAGAAAAAGTAATTCCTATACGGACAAAAAAAAAATAAAGTATGCAACACAGTTGTGAATGGGAAGTGGCCAGACGTACTGCTGCAGGCATAACACTCACAGTATATGGTCAACTGAAAATCATCCTCTGCGTATGCAATACTAAAGTGCTCGAACGAATTACTATGAACTTAACCAACGCGGAATTTGGTCGGCTCTCGTCCTATCTAGGTCTAGGACAACCACCCCTGAGAGTAGTGAACGAACATCAACGACCCCAACCACTGCGCTCCGTTCAGGTTGTGTGTGTAAACACATCATAAAATTGTGCTCTTATTGAAGCTTAAGTTCATTATCTGTTGCAAGATCGGCGGCAATTCTTAATCTTAGTAATTATTTTTCCAACATTTTTCAGTTGCCTCGTAAAATATTGGCTTTTTCTTTCGAACTATATCTGTCATTACAAGACTGCCAGTACGATTGTTGCGTGAAATGGAACGAATCACGAAAGCCACATTGACTTCGGCGTTTTGCCACCCATCTGGTTTTTTTTTTTTTTTTTTTTTTTTTTTAATAATTTGCGCGCACTCAAGGTCTAATAACCTTATTATGTCGGTGACACAGTGCGGGCAGAAGGTAGAGAGGAAGAGGAATAGAGGAGATGCCGATGGACATTGATCTTAAATGCTTGCATGTTGCATTGAGGGGGGAAAACCGAATCCGGCAGGGAGTTCCAGATTCGTGTTGTTGGGTTAATGAAAGATTCTCTATATTTGACAGTACGTCCGAAAGCGGGCTTCAGAGTATATTGGTGAGCATTCCTAGAGAGACGTGTATTGCGGGAGAAGTGTTGAAGGGGCGGAATGCAACTGGC
Source organism: Eumerus sabulonum (assembly GCA_951905685.1). Lineage (NCBI taxonomy): Eukaryota > Metazoa > Arthropoda > Insecta > Diptera > Syrphidae > Eumerus > Eumerus sabulonum. Next base: position 158,651,240 of record OX645060.1, on the reverse strand, counting down.
TATTTCATCAGAGCATTTTTGGTGGTAGTAACGATAAAACAGGGAGAGGCAGGTAACATTCCTGCGGTGTTCCAGCGAGTCTAATGTTTTGGTAATGCTGGAGTCACCTATCAGTTTTATGGCTCGTTATTGTATTCTGTCTAGTAGGTGCAGTGAGGTCTTGAAAGCACCGGACCAGACATGAGCGTTAAACTCTAATTTGGGGCGAATGAACGCTTTATAGGTAGTAGCCAGGTCTAAGGGTGAGAAATATTTCTTGCATCTGTATAAGAAGCCTAGGCATTTCGCAGCATTCTTGGCGACACTGAATATATGGTCGCTCCAATTAAGATTGTGAGCAACACTCATACCCAGGATGGAAAGCTTTTCAGTTTCTGAGATGCAAGTGCCATTCATGGATAATGGCTGCGGGTTAGTTATACGCTTTAACGACAAGAGACAGCATTGTGTTTTGGAAGCATTAAATTCCACTCTATTGTTTTTACCCCATTGGATGATGCTGTCGATATCGGAATTTAATGAGCTTAACATACGCTGCCGCTCATTATCTACAACCGAAGTGCAGGGTCGTAAACTGGTGAGCGAATATGAGAAGCTGAGGGTACTGTCGTCAGCGAAGGAGTGAATTGGATTAGAAGTAACAGACAAGAGATCATTTATAAAAATAAGAAAGAGTGTCGGAGACAAAACGGAGCCCGGCATTCACCGGCATTTACAAAGTGAGTATCAGACTTGAATCCGTCCAAAACAACTTGAATTGAACGATTCGAAAGGTAGCTTCTAATCCATTGAAAGAGAGACTCATCGATCCCAAAAGCACGCATTTTCGACAAAAGGGCTTGATGCCAAACCCTGTCAAATGCTTTCGAAATATCCAGTGCAACAATTTTGCTTTCACCTGCTTGGTGAAGGGAGTGATTCCACTTTTCAGCGAGATATGCCATCATGTCACCAGTGAATCTGTTGCTGCGGAAACCGTATTGGCGGTCATTGAGGAGTTTCCGTGATTCAAGATATTTCATAAGCTGACGGTTAATCAGCGTTTCCATGACCTTGGAAAGAAGGGACGTTAGTGCAATGGGTCGGTAGTTGGAGGGAGAAGATGATTCGCCTTTTTTGGGTATAGGCTGGACAAATGCTGTTTTCCACCTACTCGGAAAGAGCCCAGAGGTGTAGGAAAGGTGAAAAAGCTTACGCAGTGGTTTTGCCAGCGTAGAAGAACACCTCTTCAGAACTATTGAGGCAATACCATCTGGACCAGCGGATTTGTGTATGTCGAGGTCTTTAAGAACCCTTGCGACTGTACGAGTGCGGAAGTGGATTAGCCCCATGGTGGAATTGACGCACTCTAGTACAGGCGGAGACAAAGTACAAGCTGGCAGCTGAGAACTGGTTGCGAAATGGGCAGCAAGTAGGTTAGCTTTGTCTAAGGGGGTGACAGCTGGGATGTCATTGTGGATGAGCGTCGGTATAGACGACTTAGTTGAGTTTTTTACGTTTTTTACAAACGACCAGAAACTTTTGCTACCTTTGGGACATTGAAGGATTTTACGCCTTAATTTTTGGTCGGATTGGAATTTAATCCGTCGAATGTGGGAGTTGCAGTCATTTCTGGCTCGTATGTACTTTTTTCGGTTTTCCTCAGAACTGTTTGCCTTGTAGGCCCGAAAACTTAGCTCCCTGAGCCTAATAGCCTCTTTGCAGCTCGAGTCGAACCACGTATTATCCTTAGGCCTGGTGCTTTTAATCTTGCTCGGAATAAAATTTGCCATGCCGATTCGGATAACGTTTACGATAATATCAGTTGCGGCGTCGACGTCGTTGTCGAGGAAGCACAACGACCAGTTAAAGATCCGAAAGAAGTTGTTAAGGCCGCACCAGTTGGCTTTCTCGTATAGCCATAGTGTTCTCTTAGGAGCCTTTTCTTTAACTGGATGGTGGGAGTTCGAGAATTTCGCTGATATCATGCAGTGGTCAGACAAGCCTAGGGGTTCCAGTACATCGATCGTGTATTTGTCAGGCTGAGAGGTAAGAAACAAGTCCAGCGTGTTGGCGGTATGACCAACAACATCGGGGATACGTAATGGCTCATTCACAAGTTGAGTTAAGTGATTTAACTCGGCAAAAATTTCAACATACCTTCCTTCGGGTGTTGTCTGTCCAGAATGTCGAAGCCACTGAGAATTGTGTACATTGAAATCGCCCGCTAAAACGATTTCAGTGCGAGGGAACAGGGAAACAATTCTTTGGATGGAATCAGACAGTGCGTCGAATGCATCAAATGTTGCATTCCTGTCTAGATTGGGGCTTCTATAAAGAAAACAGTAGTGGATGGAGTGCTTACGGAATATGAATTTAAGCCATATGAAATCAAATTCCGGGGTGGATGTTTGGCTATACTGTGGAAGTAACTGGTAAGCAATATCACTACGGACATAGATGGCGAGACCACGGCGAGAAACGAATAAAGGCACTAAGCTATATCCAGGAAGACTGAAATCCGAAGGATCAGACTTTTCATCGACCTGTGTTTCACAAAGTGCCAAAACAGCCGGTTTGTGGCGAGAGAGATGGATATACGTGGCAAAGAAATTCTTCCGTAATCCACGAATATTGCAGAACTGCACACAGAAATCCCTCATCAATGCAAACTACAAAACATGTATAGACACAAAACAGTTAAAGCAGAGACGCGTAGGTGAAGTTCTATCGCCGGATTTGCAAAAACAAACTACCGTAGGTGTTATGCCCTTACGACAGTAAGATTTGCTCCACCAACAAAGAACAACACACGCGACCCGCTACGCGTCGGTTGCGTTAGCACTCAATCAGTGTGTGTGCTGAGTGCGAACACTATCACGAGAGGGGAAGAGGGACAGGCAGGAGTACGGCCCAGCGCTGGTGCCGACCAGGTGTTCGGTTTTCGGTTCGGCACTTTCACGGTTTTTTTTTTTTTTTTTTTTTTTTTTTGCCCGCACTACACTGCATTACGTTATTTGTTTTTCTTTCCCGTTTTTTTTTTTTTTGTTTTGTTCGTTTGTTTGTTTTTTCCTCCGTGCGTGTGACTCGCGACCGCGCGCGACGACTGTCAATGGCAAACTCATACCCACGTGTAACTTTTAACTCAAATATAGCGCAGTCAAACTGTAAAATCACCTAAGAAACTTATACTTCTCAATATTTTGTTGGAAACCTATTTATCTAGTACAGACTGAAGTCTCTACTAATATTTTAGTATTATCGTTGCTAATATTGTGCCCGTCTTTCTGAAGAATTTCTTTAAGTCGAATTTCAGTTTGTCCCAGAGGTACTCTATAGCAGGGGTGGCCAACTTTTCTGTATATGAGATCACCTTTTTTTCTCAGAAGTGTGTTTCGATCGACTTGTTGTCACAGGCGTAGCCTAATGGTTGTGAAATGTATACTATGCTTATTCCCAGTTTTTAACTATAAGGTGCACTCTAGCGAGGTTTAAGAAAAGTGTTTTTTTTTTTTAAATCACCTAGTTTTTGAAATATAGGCTCATAGAGAAAATATATTTCTAGACCTAACTTTAAATAACACATTCCGTACATGCAGTGCCTAAAAAAATCGGTTTTCCTAAAGTTTTCCACAATAGATTCAAATTAATTTAAAATGCAATTTAATTTATATATCAACCACAATACATAGGAGTTGTTGTACTATTTATTCGTAAATATAATAAATATAAAAAGTTGTTATAAAAATGCACATTATGGATGATAATTTGATTTCAACATTTCACTTTCGTGACTTTTTGGGACAGTGAATTCTATCATGAAAGAATAATATGGCTTATTTTTTGCTAATCTATCAATACATAGATCGTTGAGCATACTTCGTAATGAAATATAAATATACATAAAACCAGTCGCCGTAGTAAATATCGCAGTTTTTCATCCGCTTTATACCTGATCCATTCCATCGCATTTCCTGGATGGCGGTGATGTCCGCTTTTTTAGCGGTCTAGGGCGTCCGCAAGTTGTTCGACTGCACGTGGCCTGTTTAGGAACGTAACATTCCACGCACAAAGCAGAAGATCATTGTCCTTTTTTCGTTTTTGCAAGGGTCGTCAACATAAATCCTATCCGTTATATCCGAGGCTTGTGGTTGTTTCGGAGTTTGTGGTTTTTTTACGGTTACGGCTTACTAGGCCGTAGCCCGACCGACTAATCCTGTTTTTTGGCGCAGGAGGCTCGCCATTCGCCCTTCCCCGTCTACAATTTCCATAGGAAATATTCGGATGGCACCACGAGGAGGTGGGGATAGGACTTACTAACAGTGCCGCAAGATCTTCGACTGCGGTGGCTCTTCTCGCTTTTTAGCAGACCAGCATCCATCCGATAGATGCTACCCCTACGAGGCCTTTGTTAGTCCTGCCATATGGTTTACAATACAGACACTTTAAATCAAATAGAGCTATTTTAATGACACCAGTTTAGAGAACTGTTGCCGAGAACGCTCACTTATCAAGTAAATAGATACATATGTATGTCTGTACATACTTATAGGAAAAGCAATTGATTAATAAAAATACCGTTAATATAAAAGAAAAAAAACTACCATATGACACTACCAAATTTTCAAGCTAACTGGCTGTGTTCTTCGATGAATCATGTCCTAACAGTTGCGTTCACGCTTTACGTTCAATGACAAATGGAAGAAACCAGAACAGGACAGGCAGCATAGATTAGTGAAAGCTATCAGATCAAATTAGTACAGCTACATATATGACAGTTGTCAAATGACAGCTGCTTTCGACACTTTTCATAAATCTGTTCTAAGTCAAGAGGTGCAGAAAATCGTGTGCTATCTAAACTGTTCGAAATTTCGTCACTAAACACAAAGCAGAACACTTTCGGACAGGTTTTTTTTTTTTTTTCTCTGACCACGAAAACAATGACTGTTTTAGGCATGGATTTCTAGAAATGAACGACCTTGGCAAGTTCCCAGTACGCATTTAACTATTGCTAGAAAGTTTTGCCCTCTACAATCTCATTGCCGGTTTCATCTTGGGTGTCTTGCCTAGAAATCGCGGTCTTTAGCTCCTCCAAATCTAGAGGCTTGTTGCCGTAGACCTTGGAGTTGAGATAGCCCCATAAAAAAAATCTGGCGCTGATAAATCCGAAGAACGGCTTTGCCACACGAGTTCTGTTCCATACGAAATTAAACGGCTGCCAAACAGCTGTTCGAGAATTTTCAATATATTCGGCTGCGATGTGCATGTCGCCCCATCCTGCTGAAACCAGGTTCTCGATAGCTTCCGTTTACGTCGGAGAGTTGACCCGACAAAGTCCGACAACATTAAGATAAAAATGCGCTTCATCCGTCATTAAAATGCAATTTAGTGGAATTTAATGTTAATGTTAATCTTGCAGCATAGTCACCTGGTAAAAGCTGTTGAGTGCTGACGATTCTGTAAGGATGAAAGCTCAAGTTTTCGCGGAGTAATGGGCAGACCGTTCGTTCCGGAATTTTAAAATTTTTGCGTGTAAACCACAAGAACGAGAAGGACTACTCTGAAACGACATGCGAACGCATTCCACGTTTTCCGGTGTTCTGACTTATTTTTTCCTCCCAGTCCTTTTTTAAAAATTTACCCGGTTTCCCGGAAATTTTCCACCCACATATACGTGTTTTTTTTGGTTGGAATCGGTTTTTTCAACGGAATATTGAACTTTTTTCAAAAATCGCGTGCAGCAGCCACATACGAATCACCATGCAAAATAAAACGCTTGACCGCGTACACTCGTTTCTCACACGACCATTCGGAGAAAATAATCCGCTGTGTCATCCTCCTCGCATCATGCAGTGCAAGTAGGCTTCTCACTGATGCCAAGCACGCAGAGATGGTTAGCAAAAGTAAAATGGCCGGTAATGACTGCCACAGTCAATTCCTTTTAAAGACAGGACAGGATTCTGTGGATTTCTTACGGACATCAGGGCATACGCATTAATCATTCTGCATCCCGGATAATTCCTCCATCTACTGTTTTGTGTATTAAATCGTTAATGCAGGTAGGTAGACCTAGAGCAAGTTCAGATCCTGAGAAACTCTCCTCTGAACCCATTCTGGCGAGTTCATCAGAGATCTCATTTCCTGGGATTCCAGAATGACCTGGAACCAATAGAAGCCTTAGTGAATTTAGTCTACCGACTCGGTTCAACAAAGTCTTGAGTTCATGCACTAATTTGGAGCTAAATGAAGGGTTGGACACAGCTTTGAGTGCAGCTTGGCTGTCACTGCAGACGCATATGCTTTTCTACGCCCACCTGTGCTTCACAACATAGTTCATGGCCATTAGGATTGCGCCTATCTCTGATTGAAAGACCGACACATATTTTCCTAACGAGAACTGCAGCCAGATGTTTTCACGCTCAAATAAGCGCCCAGCTCCGCACCTCCGTTCAGACCTGCAGCCATCCGTGAAAATGCGAAGATTCAGTATCCAGGTTCCGTATAAAGACAGAGCCAGTACTGCCGCTCTGCATGGAAACTCCACTATGAAATTACAGCGCAGTAAGATAACGGGTAGAGGGTGCCGTGGCGCAATGGTTAGTGTGTTGGACTCTGACGGGCGTTGAGCAAATTCGGATCCCGATAACACCAACGCCCTCGGCCGGGTACTGGCACAATCCCCCCGCAGTATATTAGCCATGAAAAAGCGTCACGACTCACGTCGTTTGGAATCGGCATTAAACTGTAGGTCTCTTTCACTTGTGTGAAAAATAAAACATCCACAACATGGGTGATTGGGAGAAGCTTGGTCTGGCCCAATTTTTTTACCAAAAAATTAATCACTTCATCCGAAATTAATTCGTTTCTAATTAGTTTTCCACCAATGGAAATTATCAACTATCATATTGCTCCATAAGAAAGGTGACATAACCAATATGAATAACTATCGACCCATATGCCTAATATCAGTTATATATATGGTATTAGCTTTTGCTCGCGGCTTCGATCGCGTTAAATTCGGGGTAACACGGTTCCCCTTTCCTGATTTAGAACACAGAAGAGAACTCGGAACAGAATGTTATTTTAATACGCTACGGTAGACGATATTATATGTCTTTCCATTTGGGGATAGAATGTAAAGATTCTGAGCATTGGACACACGCGAACATGCTACATACAATTGTCCATGGGAAAAGCGCGGCTTTTCTAAGTTCACCCCAGCCACCTTTAATGTTTTACATTGCGCTTTGTTAATGGTCATAGCAAACCTAAGCTTTAGAGGAAATTGTAGCCTTTTAAACTGGAACGGGAGATCTGTGGGAATTATTGGGATTCGTGGGATCATTACATTTTCACCCTTTCCTACGCCGGTTAAGATAGTGGCGCTAATGATATTGCGGCCAAGTTGTGTGACACGAAGTCTCGTCCCATTACATAATCTCGGGGCATCCAAATTTCGTATAAGCATGACTGGGACTCTTAGTAGTCAATTAATAGAGTATAGGTACCTACCGTATGCCCTATAGTGTGAAGCGCGGCCCGATGCCCGCACTTAAGTACAGATAGAGAGCACACAACGTTAGCGCGTTTCAGAAACATATCAGTGCGATCTATCGTAATTCAAGAGTAACACTTATTTATGTATGTTTCGAATGTTGATTGTTTTCTCAAAAGCTGATTGATTTATGGTTGTTTTAATTAAATTATTTTATTATTCGTTTGTATCATAGAACCTATACTAATTTTGCGGAGAGTCTCACACAAATTTCCATCCCCTACTGATTTTTTTTTTTTTTTTTTTTGCTGCATACAAACTTAACGGGGGCTAGAAAAATCAAAAATTAGCCTACGTCACTCTCCATCCCTTCAAGTAATCAATCACGTCAATTCGTCGGTCCGTTTTGCCGTGAAAGACGGACAAACAGACACACACACTTTCACATTTATAATATTAGTATAGATTTGCAAAATGTATCTTCCGACGCATACATAAAGTCCTTGATCCATCTGCCAAATCAACTCAAAAACTGAGATCAACGCAAAGAGCAATGGAAAGATATATTTTAAAAATATCCAGAAGACAACGAATACGAAATGAAACCATCAGAAATATGACGAATTTCTCAGACGCGGTAGTAAGAGCGAGACAACAAAAATGGAACTGGACTGGACATATAGCAAGGATGAATTATAACCGTTGTACCTATAAAGAAACAAGAAACAAGAAGAGCCGGAAGACAAGTCAAACGTTGGAGAGATGATATATGCTAAATTTGTAATACATGGGAAAGAATGGCCAAAGATAAAAGTGCTTGAAAAACATTGGGGAAGGCTAATATCCGCCCTTGAATTATCAATCAAAACTTAGTATAATCTATAGAAAATATTAAAAGAAATTGTTATTTTCCTACATTTATAAAGGTTTATATAATATCAATATTGTACACATATTAAATGTAAGATGTATATAATAATAATTGATGCGATATCCCCAAAATGATGGTTTCTTGATAACTTGAAGAAGGAAATGTCACTAGTCATCAAATATTGTAGTAATTGTAGAAGGAAGTGTGCCATTGGTGTTCGGGATTGAGCTTCGTTAAACCTTTCCCTGTGTGTAAAAATCTTGATTAAACATAAGACTTACATACTTATAAAAATTAAAAATATGAAATTAAAAGAGTGTTTTAATTTCTCCCAATCGGGAGTTAGTTGTGTGGCCTTGCGGGTCGCACCTAGACCTAATTTTTTTCAACTGGTATTATATACCAACGCCACGATAAGAATGCCTCCATTTATTTCTCATTCACCTCTATATACATATCTTTTTTACAATTTTATCCTCAAATTATTTTTCATTCTACTCCATCTGCCATCCTCGTTTTCAATACTTTTTTCCCTTCAATTTTCGATGGCAGGGTGTGCTACAATAGATTCAAAGAGGCGAAAGCGTAAGAATGAAAACAAAAAAAAAAAGCGACGAAGGAAAGAAAGTACATAGAAGAAAGCAGAGTCAGATGATGAGGACCAAAACCGAAGTTAGTAAGCAAAAAACTCGAACGAAGACTGAAATAGAGTCCTTGCCAAAGGTGCAATATTCCCTTATCAATTTATCCCTGAAGGGATGTTTTCATCACGCCATACAAAGGAAAATTCAATTTCAAATGAATAGCTAAAAAAGGCAAATCCTCCTACATACACAGATAAATCCACCTAACAACAACAACAACAGCAGAATGTACGATAGAAAGCCGGAATTGAATGATACCAGGGAGAACAACTACACTATGCCGGTGTTATAGTAGTGGGGCTTAGTTGTAATAGCCATGCTGCCAGATACGAAGACTGAAATGAAGTGCAGAGAGACGAGCGACGAGAGATTCAGAATCAAAGGAAAAATGGTGAATGAAAATCACTCATATACTGGCTGTAAAGGATAAAAAAGAGTATAAAATCGCCTTACTAAATCAAATATAAACACTACTCCCTACTATTTGCCTGATTTGAGATTTTTTTCATCTTTTTGTTCGCTTCCTTGCTGTCCTGGCATCAAAGTTAAATTCCCTATTCATGTTAAAGCAGTAGATTTTGTGTTACGAGAAATCCCTTTCCTTTTAAACGAAGCCGAACGGTGGTATGGGGTCCATTTGACTGGTGTATTATGCAAATCAGCAAAGGACATTCTTGAGTGCTGTATTCGTAGGCATAGTGATTGAAGTTGGTCTATTTCGGTGTGATGTTCCCTTCATTAGTGGACTTGAATATTTTGTCAATTGTATCTGCTTGTGCCACTCAATGATTCAGCAAAGTATGAATGTAAGAATGTTTCTGTTCATTTAAAACGGGAGAAAGTATCCACCTAAATCGTCTTTAAATCATCTCATGTAATCCCCAGAACAAGAACCTATACATATGTATGTATATCTCCTCTGGCTTGCCATCTACATACATATATTATCATGCAAGCAGGGAAAGTAGGTTTGTCATTTTTGGCAAGACGTAATTACTGATGGATTCTTTTCTTAGGCAGACCACTTTGCATTGCTGGAGAAAAAACAGGTAAAGTTTAAATGATGTAGAGTCTAAAAGTCAGCTTAATCCTACCACCCAAATCTACAAGAAGAGTTCCCATGTATGGTCATCTGCACCATCCTCCCTTATACTATTCGCCGCAAATGTATATCTCACCTGTGCCAAGTACATGTGCACATACCAGATTATACATATCGGGTTGACCAAATAAGGCGCAGGAAAGTAAATAAATGCAAACTGAGAGTTCAAGAACTTATTTTTCAATGAAGCTGAGTACATACTTCATGTTGAAGGTTGGTTAGCACCATTTATGGATGCTCAAAATTACTGTCAAAATCTTTCGATATAAACGTACATTCCGCTTTTGAAAAATTTCATAAAAGGAAGTGAAGTGGCTGTAAGCGGCATGACTTTGCAGGTTAATTCACATCTCCTGGACGCAAAATTTAGCGATTTTTGAAAAACTTATGCAATTCGTCGACATTCATCTCTATCTTGATGCCAATGCAAACGAGGTCCGCCAAGTATCAATGCATTTGCAAAGAGTCACTGTTTGGTGCGGTTTATGAACTTCTACGATAACAACGGTAGTATTACTATCCGCTAGCGCTATATAACAATGATAACCCATTTATATACATATTTTGACCCAATTCGAATATGCGGGCGGGCTTGAAGGGTGATCATGTACTAAGAAGTGTTTCTCTGATCTCATGCTAGCGCACTCACCATAGACCCCATGTCATGAGAATTAAGCGTTCCTTTTGACTCAAACAGACCTCAGTGAATTCAGCTTTCCAATTTTTTTAAAGAGAAAATGAATTTTGGAAGCGTTGCATCTGTGCATATGCTTGTACACTCTGTATTAGGACATTCGTTATCTTATATACAGTAATATCGTATGATCAAGTACATACGTATCCGTGAAAATTCAAGCTTCTCAGGCGACCCGGCGCGTCCCCAGGTTTGGGATAGGGGTAGGCCACGTAGTGTGGTAGGGGTCATCGCACCCCCGCGGACCAAGAGCACTTATACTCCCAAGTCAAGGTGGTTGGAATACGTGCCGAGGACTGAATGGTGCTGCTAATACAAAAATGTGCATCGCGAACGTACGATCCCTATGTGATACCGGGCGCCCTCACATAGTAATTAGCCTTACATCTACATGGGAGCTCTGTAGATGGTTGACCATCAATTCAGGCCATACTCGTGGGTCCAACAATTCTGGCCATACTCGTGGATCCTGTTAAAAACCAATTGAAAAATGTAAACTATCTATGTATATGTAATGTCATAACGAAATATCTACTTTGCTGTAGTTTACTTTGCATAACTTTATTATTAAAAACATACTATGCTATGATTTGTTACTGTCATCAAATAATAAATATAAATTCTTATTCCTTTTTGAACTATCACCGAGTGCGTTTCTTTTTAACCTCTGCTCCCAGTACGTTTCTTTAACATGGTTATGGGCCCAGCAAAATCCAGAAAAAATTAAGGCACCATTGAATCCAATAAGTTTCGTGTTTTTTTTTTTCTTTTCAATAAAAACTAAGTAAAGTATGGCGAATCATCATTTGGTCAAGATTGAAGCGTTAACTCGTGAAAATTTTGATACATGGAAACTCCATGTGGAAGCACTTTTGGTAAGGAATGATACATGGGACTACGTTTTTGGAATCAAAAGGAGACCTGAAAAAGATGAAGTAGCACAAGCGCTGTGGGATAAGGAAGACAGAAAAGCGAAATCGGATTTAATTTTAGCGATAAGTCCATCGGAACTTAAGGAGGTAAAAGGTTGTGTCTCTTCGCGTGACGTTTGGAATAAACTTCACAAAGTGTACGAATCGAGAGGACCAGCCAAGAAAGCTGCTCTTTTAAAACAACTCGTTTTGAACAAAATGAATGAAGGCGATGACATACATGTTCATCTGTCTAAGTTTTGTTCAGCCGTTGATAAGCTAACCGATATGGACTTACATGTTAATGGCGAATTACTTTCCATTCTTTTATTATACAGCCTTCCTGAATCCTTCGAGAACTTTAGAGTGGCGATCGAAACGCGAGATGAGCTGCCTGACCCTGAGACCCTAAAAGTAAAAATTATGGAAGAACACGATGCAAGAAAAGGGAAGAATGACGATCAAAGTGGAGCATTATTCATCAAGCAGCGGCAGCAGCACCAAAAGTACAGGTCAAGTTCAAAGTTTGTACCAAAAAATTCGTTCGAAGAGAACAGAAAATGGGATGGTAAGAGAAATAAATATTTTCGTTTCAAATGCTACCGCTGTGGTCGCAACGGCCATAAGGCAACAGATTGTAAATCAGAAAACCACAATGCAAGTGATAAATCATTGGTGACAGAGGAATCATTTTCTTTATCGGAAGTAAGGGACCAAGTTTTCTCTCTAAAAACTTTTTCAAAAAGCGATATATGGTGCTTGGACAGTGGCGCTACGTCACACATGTGTGGAGACAAAAATAAGTTCTCTAAACTAGATTGCATTCATTCACGTCATTTATTGCTCGCAAACAACAAAACTACTGAGATTAAAGGCCAAGGCATTGTGCGAATTTCAACATTAAAGGACAAGCGAATAAAGCTAGAAAACACTCTATACGTGCCAGACTTGCGAACAAATTTAATTTCAATAGCGAAAATAACCGAAAAGGGATTTACGGTGACAATTAATAAGCAATGTGCCGTTATAAAAAACTCAGATGATAGTGTCGTTTTGATAGCTCAAAGAAAAAATGGACTTTATTATGTCGATGAAAATGTAGAAGTTGCAAACGTCAGCTCAAGTACTCAATCCGACATCAGTGATCTGATGGAGTGGCATAAGAAATTTGGTCACCTGAATTTGAGAACTATGTGTGATATGCAACGAAACCAGTCAGTTTTTGGTATGAAATTTCGCAACCCTGAGCTACGACTTAATGAGATACAATGTGAAGTTTGTATAGAGGCAAAGCTCTCCAGAAAGCCATTTCCAAAAGGAGCAACATCACGAAGTAAGTATCCCTTGGAATTAATCCACAGTGACATTTGTGGGCCTATGAAGTCGAAGTCAAATGGTGGATGTAGCTATTTTGTTACCTTCATAGATGATGCTTCAAGATGGTGTGAGGTATATTTTTTGAAACACAAAAATGACCTTTTTACAGCGTTTAAAGATTATAAAACTCATGCAGAAAATTTCACAGGACGAAAAATCAAAGCCTTACGGTCAGACAATGGCGGAGAATATTGCAGCAAAGAGTTCAACCAATATCTTTCAGAGGGTGGCATCAAGCATCAATTTACCGCAGATTACACGCCTCAACAAAATGGAGTTTCTGAAAGAATGAACCGGACACTAGTTGAAATGGGACGATGCATGTTACTTCAGTCGGAGTTACCTCAATCGTTTTGGGCCGAGGCCATAGCCTGTGCAAAGTACATTAGAAATCGATGCTCGTCTAGTAGTTTAGACGGAAAGGTCCCCTACAAGCTCTGGACAGGGAAAATCCCTGGTGTGAACCATTTCCAGGTATTTGGTTGTAAAGCATATTCTTTAGTTAAAAATAAATACAAAAGCAAATTTGATCCCAAGTCAAAGCCATTTACATTCGTTGGGTACTGCGAAAACGCCAAAGCTTATAGATTATGGTGTGATAAGACTAGAAAAATTATCAAAAGTAGGGACGTTATATTCATTAATAAACATTTTGCATGCAATTTTAACTTAAAAGATACAAAAATGGAATCATTTTTCGAACCTGAAACTATTAAAGATGAATTGAAAGAAAACGGAAAGTTAGAATTAAAAACAAATGAGAATGAATATATACATACATATAATAGACATTTAGATATAGATACAGAAGTAGGCACGGTATACGAACAGAGTCAGGATCTGAAACAGAGTGAGGAGCAGGAAAATAGAATAAAAATATAGATGCAGTGGCTATGAGAACAAGGTCAAAGAAGAGATCGCATAGACAAATTGAAAATTTAAATAATGAGTCAGAAGATTCCGATGCTTTTACCGATGCCGTTTGCATGTTAACTTCAGATCCGCAAAATGTCAGTGATATATTGAAAGATTCCAACGCTAGGGAATGGAAGCAGGCCATGAACGAAGAACTTTCGGCACATGAGACAAATAAAACATGGACCATTGTAGATCGTCCAAGGGGGGAAAATATAATAGGCAGTCGATGGGTTTTTCAAACAAAAACGAACTCTAAGGGTAATGTTTGTAGAAGGAAGGCACGGCTAGTCGCAAAAGGTTGCTGTCAGCGGACTGGCATAGACTTTAAGGAAACGTTTGCTCCAGTGGCTAGGCAATGTTCGATTCGTCTCCTGATTGCGCTTGCTGCTGAATGGGGGCTTATCTTGCATCAACTAGATGTTGTCACGGCTTATTTAAACGGAAGCATTGATGAAACATTATACATGGAAGTACCTGAAATGTATTCCGAATTAACAGGGGAAAATATAAACAAAAATAAGGTTTGTCGTGTCCACAAGGCCATATATGGATTAAAACAATCGGGTAGGCAGTGGTACTTAAAGCTAAATGAACAGCTTTTAGAAATGGGAATGAAGCCTCTTGTATCTGATCCTTGTATTTACATGTTACATAAAGAATCCACCATATTAATCGTAGCTATATATGTTGATGATATTATAGTAGGATCGAACAGCATGGATGAAATCCTTTTATTTAAAAACAAGATGAAATCCAAATTTCAAATGAAGGACATGGGAAAACTAAACTATTTCTTGGGTATAGAGTTTAACCAAAACGAAAATGGAGAGATAACAATGAGTCAAAACAAGTATATTACGGAGTTACTAAAACGTTTTCACATGGAAGATTCGAATCCGGTCACCACGCCTTTAGATCCAAATACTAAACTTTCAAAGAAAAAACTTAATGCTAACAAAAACTCAGATAAAGAAAAGTTAACTAATTTACCTTACCAGAACTTAATCGGCTCTTTACTTTATTTAGCAGTCACGACTAGACCAGATATCTCGTATGCAGTTAGTTTCCTAAGCCAGTTTAACCAAGAATATGACTACCCGCACTGGGCGGCAGCCAAAAGGGTGCTGCGTTATCTTAAGGGAACGATAAATTTTGGGCTGGTTTTTCGAAAAACTGGTAGGAATGTAGAAGGCTTCACGGACGCTGACTGGGCTGGAAGTACAGATGATAGAAGATCCTATACTGGGTACGTCTTTAAGCTCGGTGGAGCAGCGGTGTCATGGGAATCCAGGAAACAGAGGACGGTCGCTTTATCTAGTGCGGAAGCCGAATACATGGCTATAGCGGATTCAGTCAAAGAGGCAATGTATCTACAAAAATTCCTTAAGGAAACTCGTTTTTCAGAACAAAAGGCTGTTGTTATTTATAATGATAACCAAAGTGCTCATGCGATCGCAAAGAATCCAGTTCAACACTCACGCACGAAACACATTGACATTCGTCACCATTTTGTCAGAGATACAGTACAGAAAGGACTTATAATCCTACAATATGTTGATACACATAACATGACCGCCGATGTTCTCACCAAGGGTCTCACATCATTGAAGCACTACAAACACGCAGAGGCGCTCGGTTTATCATTTCTCATTTGAGGAGGAGTGTTAAAAACCAATTGAAAAATGTAAACTATCTATGTATATGTAATGTCATAACGAAATATCTACTTTGCTGTAGTTTACTTTGCATAACTTTATTATTAAAAACATACTATGCTATGATTTGTTACTGTCATCAAATAATAAATATAAATTCTTATTCCTTTTTGAACTGTCACCGAGTGCGTTTCTTTTTAACCTCTGCTCCCAGTACGTTTCTTTAACAGATCCAACACGTGAACAACAAAAACAACAAAAACGAAAACGTAATGGAAAACAAAACACTTACGGAGTCGGAGGAAGAATACCTCCTCGGCTCACCAGTACACAAAATGGAGACAGAAGATATCGAACCATCTCCAAATCCTGTAACCACGCTCCTGTCTAATAAGACGGACAACCAAACTGCTCAGGCACCAAATGGTCCAAGCACTGAGGTTGCAGTGCTCGGCAGAAATATGACTATTTCACCGGGGCCCAAAAACGACGAATCGCCGCACTAATCCGGGACGGGATAGAGCCCGAAGAGGCGAGACGAAAAGAAAAAGCAAAGTGTGGTATGCTCTCGTGCTTGCGGAAAGGGAAGCAAACAAAAACTCAGACTTGCCAAATACCAAACGCAACCGATCTTACGACAACTCCCTTGTGGAGAACACTCGCAAGAAGAGTCGACCACACACAGAGGCACCAAGTAGCTCATGCGCTGGTAAACAAAATGGTCGCCTTGGATCCGCTGGTGAAGCAAAAACAAAACCCACAAATAGAACTAGTGGAGGTGCACGAGAGCGTACGGAAGCACCCGAGCCATCCTATAGGGATGCCATTGCTCGGTGCAAAGTCGCTATCAGGCACTCGCAACACCCGCAGGAGACCCTAACTAATCAGCAAATAAAGTTAGTGAGGAAGAGCCTACTAGAGGAAATGGACAAGGCAGATAAGAATTGTCCTGCCCTCAGATTCGAGGCCACCTCAGCCTGTCACGACACAGACACCAAAAATTGGCTCATGTCGTCGATAGAGAAGATTAAGTCATGGAAAAATGCAGATCTGTGTGCAAATCAAGGCAATGACATTCCCGAGTTATACACCTGCGTTACATTCGTTCTCGAAGCCGATGACCTTACCAAGGACACCTTCCTTATGCGTATAATGAGGCAAAATGCGAACATTAGCACTAAAGAATGGAGAGCCCTCAGGATCGCCAAGGAAAAAAGCGGTGGGGATCAAGCAACCTTTGCCATTGATGAGGCATCCAAAGACATCATCGTGAAACAAAGGTTCAAACTGTTCCTCAACTTCTCCCAGATCCTAATCAGGATCAAGGGAATTCCCAAGCAGGCAAAAATAACTGCGGACAACAAAACCAAGGACAGGGCACAACCCCATCCGAAGTGCGATGTCCAAAGTACACTGGCCATACCCAGGAAAGGAAGTGAGGAACTCGGCGTGCATAAGCCATGCCAGAGAGCAACAACCATTGCATCTGGTGATAGTGAATCAGCCACAGAGGCAACGAAAGTACCCCAAACGTCAAGGCTGCCTGAAGAAACAACTCGGGCAACCAAGACTTCAAGGGTCAGCCGTATTGTTGTAACAGTCACAAATACTGGCGGTCCTGCCAGTATCTCGCTCAATCCAACATGCCGGGGTAAAGGTGCATCCAAATAAATCTATAGCATGCAAAGGCCGCGTCTGCGGTACTGAGCTATAGATTTAACAAGGAGCACTTCGATATAGCCTTTATCCAGGAACCGTATACGATCCAAGACCAGATCAAAGGACTATCAGGTGAGCTGCTCTACGACTCCATAAATGATGGAAGACACCATTAAAGTCATTCCCATTTCAGAATATACGAATAAGGACCTGGCAGCTGCCATTATTCAGCTGTCCACTGCGGAGGGTAGGTCAGATGCCGTAATTTGCTTAGCCTATCTAGCGGGTGACTCCACCGATCTCAGCTTCACACCACTGCAGGATCTCCTAAACTACTGTGGAAGAAGAGGCTCACAAATCATCATATGCTGTGACGCCAATGCCCACCACACAGCATGGGGAAGCTCGGGCATTAACAAAAGAGTTGAGTACCTGTTAGAATATATTTACAAGAACAACCTCAATAACATAAACCGGGGAAATAGTCCCAACTTTATGAATAGAATTAGAGAAGAGGTACTAGACCTCGCCCTAACCACTCCGTTCATAAGTAACTCTAACCTAAACTGGCATGTCTCAACAGAAACATCGATGTCAGATCATCGACAGATCTGTTTTGACATAAAAGTAAGACATAGAATTACCAGAACATACAGACAACCGAGAGCGACAGACTGGGACACATATAGCCTAGAAATCGCACAATCGATCAGAAACTATCCCAGGAGCATCAGAGACATAGACAGCCTTGAACCCAGCTGTGACAGCCTTAATGCTACCATCCCATCTGCCTTTCACAACGCTTGCCCAGAGAAAGTCAAGTCAGGCAATCGTACCACTCCGTGGTGGAACAGCAATCTGGCCAAGCTAAGAGCACTGACCAGGAAAGTGTTCAACAGAGCCAAACGGACTGGTGACTGGAAACAGTACCGTGCCTCACTCACCAACACAACCAAGAGATTAGAAGAGCCAAAAGAGACTCATGGAAAAAGTTCTGCAGTAGTCTATCAGACTTACAGAGCAGCGCTCGCATCCACAGAGTTCTCGCCAAAGAGCACACTAACCAAATTGGAATGTTGAGGAGAGCAGATGGCACCTACGCGGAGAATGGTACAGAAGTACTCAAAATATTAACCAGTACGCACTTCCCAGACTCTAACATCATTCCCTCCAATCTCTCTAACATACCTCCGCAGATCAGGGCAACTAGACCCAACAGTGAGGTCTGGAAGAGAGCACGAAAAATTTTCCACGAGGGAAGCATAAAATGGGCCATTAATTCTTTTGACCCGTACAAATCCCCGGGGGAAGATTGCATCTTCCCAGCCCTCCTTCAGAAAGGAAGTGCGCTAATTAGCCCCATGCTTATCAACATCTTTAGAACCAGCTATGCATGGGGATACATACCAACGAGCTGACAGAGGTTAAAGTAAAATTCATTCCCAAAGTAGGCCGCAGACCCATAGACCTGCCTAAGTCCTACAGACTGATAAGCTTTACCTCTTTCTTCCTAAAACCAATCGAAAATATTCAGGATAGGCATATCGGGGACGACGCTCTGAAAAGATCACCACTTCACAGAAACCAATATGCCTACCAGCCTGGGAAATGGACCACGCATGCTCTTCAGGAGCTAACAGCCCGGATCAACAAGTCCCTGAGCGACACAGAAATTGCGATAGGTTGCTTTCTCGATATTGAGGGTACTTTCCACAACACTTACTACACCCAAATAAAACGTTGCACCCTCAGCACAGGGGTGGATAACACCACATGCAATTGGATCCAACTCATGCTTAGCAAAAAATAAACACCTCACTAGGCAATGATAAAATCAGTGTAAATGCCGCGAAAGGATGCCCTCAAAGTGGGACTCCATCAGAACTCTCACATTACAAAGACCATTGAGAAAGCCAGGATGGACCAGCAAATGTCTTACTGGCAAAAACTGAGGCACAAACCCCATAATGTTCCGCTGGCTATATACAGCAGTCACTAGACCAATTCTCACATATGCTGCGCCCGTCTGGTGGCACAAAACAAAACAAGTATCAGTGCAAACCAAGCTCAACGAATTGCAAAGACTAGCTTGCATATGTATCACCGGGGCCATGAGAACAACCCCCACAGCAACACTAGAAGTCATCACAGAGCTGCCACGTCTTCATTTCCAACTGAAGAAAGAAGCAATGATCTTCGCCCATAGACTGATCGTCGAGGATGGCTCTAACCGTAGGCTCTTTCACTCTGATATCCTTACCGAAATATACAGGCACGAGATCCTAAAGATATCTGACACAGACAACTGTCTCCCCAGATACAACTTCAGCTAAAACTACAAGGTCACATTCCCCAACCGACAAAACTGGGAACAGGATAGATCCTCCTTCAATCGTGGATCCTACGTGTGGTTCACAGATGGCTCCAAAACGAACGAAGGCGTTGGGGCTGGAGTATACGGAGCAAATACAAGCACATGCATCTACGTTAGCATGGACAGATATAACTCCGTTTTTCAAGCAGAAATATTTGCTATAGAACTCTGCCTCAAAGAAAATATAAACGGAGATATGTATAGTTAACAAAAACATTTACATTCTCTCTGACAGCAAGGCTGCACTTCTGGCCCTTAAGAGCTATGAAATCACCCCCAAACTGGTATGGGACTGCCTGCAGCTACAAACGGAGTTCATCTCATTTGGATACCTGGACACAGCGGCCATACAGGCAACGAAAAGGCGGACCTACTAGCAAGGAAAGGCTCTGCATTACCATTTATGGTGCCACGACCTTTCTGCGACATACCCATCGCAGACACCAAATGCTGCATAAACAATTGGTTAAGGAACACGATGGATCACTACTGTTTACAAACAAAAGGTAGCAGACAAACAACTTCTCATGCTTTCGAGGAGTCAGATTCGTTTAATCACAGGTTTCCTTACTAGACACTGCCCAGTTAACAAACACCTCAAGACAATGGGCATCATAGAAGATGACACTTGCCGAATGTGTAATGAAGACGAGGAAACAGCAGAGCACATACTATGCCACTGTAAGTTTTATCACGTACTCAGGTTTTCTGAGTGAACTTTAAGTGGGGGACATCACAATAGGCCCACTCGTGGCGGCAGTGACCAGGCGACTTTGTCCCACCCCCGTACCCTCTCTAACACTAACTCTAGTACTTACGTATAATGCATTCATTTTTGAGTGGGCACCCTCTCATAGTCACCCAAGCGGAGCAGTACTTGTTAAGTTTTTTTTCGGATTAAATTAAGTTATTTCTGCGAATAATGGATATCTGAAAGGTATGAATTTAACAAAGTTTTACAAAGCTAAGCAGGAAGAAGGTGAGCCAATAAACGATTTCATAGTGAGATTAAAATCTTGTCCCAAACGTGTGATTTTGGAGTTTTCCGAAACACCAACACCACAGAAAAAATGGCGGGTGAGCACATGCTTAAAATTTTGGATGAAAATCTTACCGATCGCTACATTAATGGGCTTCGCGATGAAAAAATTCAACAAGTTCTCCTAAATGACGATTCTATTACATTTGAAACATGCTGCGAAAAAGCATTATATATCGAACTATCACAAAAAACGTCAAAGTCATTGCAAGCTATACCGCAACAAGCAATTTATCGTCAAAAACAGATTTACAACATGTACAAGCAAGAAAAACATAAAAGAAAAACAATTTACGTCCACCAATAGTCCATTCAATCAAATCCAGAAATTCAGCGTGTCCTCACTGCGGAAGAAATCATAACACAAACTCGTGTCCCGCAAAAAATTGGGAATGCTTTCTTTATCACGCAAAAAAATTGAAATCAATTAAATGCTGTCAGCGCTCTTGATATCGAAAATCCAATGATGAGCGTAAATACCAATGAGTCATTACCATAATGTGCACAAGGACCATTTCAGTGTGAACTATGAGTAAATGGTCAACCTGTCACAATGGAAACCGACACCGGTGCAACTGTATCAATTATTACCGAAGCTGAGTTTATTTTAATATTTCCTAAGGAAAAATAAATTAATTCCGATAATAATCTCTGTTCTGTTACAGGTAGCAATATAAAACAACTAGGAAGTATGAATGCTGAAGTTAGTCTTGAAGAAGAAACTTACCTACTTACTTAGGTGGCGCTACAGTCCGTGGTGAACCTGGGCCTCAACCAGCAAGCGTCTCCAGCTGGCACGGTCCTTGGCAGCTATTTCCAGCGCCGCACGCCCAGTTGGATAAGGTCCCCTTCCATCTGCGTGCGCCACCGATGATGCGGCCGTCCTCAGCCGCGCCTTCCTTCCGGGGTGGACTCGAAGACTCTTCGGGTCGGAGTTGTATTTTCCATGCGCTCTACATGGCCTAGCCACCTTAGACGCTGTATCGGTAGACGTCGTACTAGGCCGATGTCGTTGTACCACCCTTTACAGTTCTTCGTTATATCTTCTCCTCCATACACCGTTTGAACAAACGGGACCGCAGATAGCGCGCAGAATTTTCCTCTCGAAACGACCAAGGACATCTTCATCCGTTTTTGTTAAGGTCCAAGCCTCTGCGCCATAAAGGAGGACTGGGATGATTATGGTCTTATATAGTGTCACCTTGGTTTTCTGAGAGAGGGCTCTACTTCTCAATTGCCTCTTGATCCCAAAGAAACAGCGGTTGGCAAGAGTGATTCTGTGTTTTATCTCAGCGCTGATGTTGTTGTCGCCGGTCATCAGTAAGCCAATGTAGACGAATTCCTTGACCACTTCAAAGTCGTATCCGCCCATGGTGACGTTCTGGCCAATATGTCGGTGTTGCCCGTCTCTTTTAGATGAAAGCAGATATTTGGTTTTACCCTCATTAACCTTGAGACCCATCTTAGCCGCTCTACCTCAATGCTTACAAAGGCCTCATTGATGTTTCGGTGTATCCATCCATTCACGTCAATGTCGTCGGCGTACGCAAGCAATTGCGTAGACTTGAAATAAATCGTACCTCTTGTGTTGGCCAGTGACTCTTGCAAGATCTTTTCAAGCACGATGTTGAAAAAGTTGCATGACAGCGCGTCACCTTGCCTAAATCCTTTTTTAACATCAAAGGTCTCGGTTTGCTCATTACCGATCTTAATGGAGCAGCTACAATTCTCCATTGTTATCCTGCTCGGACGAGTTTGGCAGGGATGTTAAAACTAGACATGGCTTTGTATAGCTCACCTCTATACACACTGTCATATGCAGCCTTGAAATCGACGAAGAGGTGGTGAGTGTCGATTTGGTATTCCTGGGTCTTCTCCAAGATCTGCCGTAGCGTAAATATGTGGTCTATTGTGGATTAACTTGTACTGAAAACACACTGATAAGAGCCGATCAGGTTATCCACAAATGGTTTCAGGCGTTCACACAATACGGCAGAGAAGATCTTATATGCGATGTTAAGGAGACTTATTCCCCTATAATTGGCGCGGTTTTTATGGACCGGGCAAACGATGCTGAGATTCCATTCGTCGGGCATGCTTTCCTCCGACCATACCTTGCATGCAAATGCATGCTCCTTACCAGCTCATCTCCAGCCACCTTAAGATGCTCAGCAGACTAAAGTCTTGATATCGCTATTTTGATTTCGTCTAGGTCGGGTGGACGGAATTCTCCTACATCGTCGCCCATTACGAATGACTCGCTCGTATCTTGTCTGTCATCGCCATTATACAGTCTGCAGAAGTGGTCTTTCCAAATCCTCAACATCGACTGCGACTCTACTACCAGTTGTATATTTTCATCCCTGCAGGCCGCCCCTCTGGCTTTGTAACCATGGCATGTTCTTTTTACCTTATTGTTAAACTTACGGGCGTAATTCGTGCATCTGCATCTCACCGTCTCCTCGATCTAACGCTTTTCGTGCTCTCTCTTCTTTCTTCTGAAAAGGGTGTGTTCCTTTCTTCTTTTTCTGCTCATAGATTTCGCGAGCAGCTCTCGTCCGTCGTTGCAGCGTGGCTTTATATGCCTCTTGTTTTGCTGCATGGGCTTGTTCGCATTGTTCACCAGGGGTTTCTAGGTGGCGGTGGTTTAAAGCTCAGCACCTCTGAGGCAGCGTCTCTGACGGCGCTCTGGCAATGCGTCCATTCCTACTCTATTGCTTGTGCTGCTGTGGGCGGATGTTGATAGAGCTTTGGAGGAGACACCATCGACAAAAATTCTGGCAGTCTCTTGCGATTGTAGCTTTCCGACGTCAAACGTACGGAGTCCTGCTCGACTCCTAAGCATTCTTGATATCCTCATTCGTACCTTGGCTACAACAAGGTAGTGGTCCCCTCGGAAAGTTCCTACGTCGAAAATACTTTAGGTCTGGTGTTCTGGCGTCGACTGCTAGGTACCCTTGTGGATATTGAAATGGGGGAATCGAGGGTTATGCCCCGTTAGGAAATCGATTAGCCTAAGTCCGTTGTCGGATGTGGTGTTATGGAGGCTATACTTTCCTATGATCGACTCAAATATATCCTCTTTGCCCAGTTTTGCATTAAAATCTCCTAGAACTACTTTCGTGTCGTAGCTAGGGCATTGGGCATAAGTTATGTCTAGGAGATCGTAGAATTCTTCTTTGAGCCGATCGTCCTTTTCTTCCGTTGATGCGTGAGCGCATAATAAGCGCGTATTGTTTCCAAATTTAGCTTTGATGCGGATTGTTATGAGGCGTTCGTTTATAACTCGGAAGCTTAAGACTTTTTGTACGAGTCTTCCTTAAATAACGAATCCGCACCCGAATAAGCGCTGCTTGTTCTCCTTGTAGCAGTTCCGGTACTAGATGTCGCAGTTTTTCATCCGTCTTTTGCCTGGTCTATCCCATCGCACTTCTTGGAGTGCGGTTATATCTGCTTTATAGCCATTGAGGGTTTGCTTCAATTTATCGCCTGCACCCGTTAAGGGACCTCACATTCCAGGTCCCTTAACGGGTGCAGGCTTGTTGTGGTTTCGGAACAAGTAAGTTTTCACGTGATAGGGATGTTATTCCTAAGCACAACCCCCAACCTGGAGGGCCAGGTTCCTCTTTCCCCGGGCATAAGGGGTTGGGTCGCTGCACACTTTGGTTCACTAACTGGCGGGTGCCAGGGTAGCTATCCATGGAGGCCACGCGGAGGCTGTGTGTCAACTTGGATTAGCAGGGACAGAGGTCGAGGCGGGCATTTAACATGTTAAACGCGATCAACTTCTTTGCTCTGTTTGCTCGCTCCCTCCCCCCTTTTGAAGAAGTAAGGGTAGTGCTAAAATTGATTGACGGTCGATGACGGCCTGTAATGGGTCGAACGTGGTAAGATATTCTGTGGAGACAACATTTTTGTTTTGAAAGAAAATTTCAAGTAGTAAGTAATAATAAATTAAACGTAGTCAATGAAATAAAACAAAAGTTTCCGGGTATTTTAGAAAATCATTTAACAAATCCAGTTATCGGCATCACAGCAAATGTTGTTTTAAAAGAGAACTCAAGTCCCATTTTTCATGCCGCATATAGCGTCCCATACAAATTACGCGAAAAAGTCGAAGCCGACTTGTTATCCCTATACCAAACGGAGATATTCGTCTTTGCGTGGATTTCAAGGTTACCATAAATAAATTCATAGAAACCGCATTTTATCCTTTGCCAAATCCACAGGATATTTATGCAAATTTAGCAAACCGTTCGGTATTTTGCATAATTGACCTTACAGGCGCATATCAACAACTTGCCATCGATCCAGCTTGTCAGGATTTGCTAGTCATCAAAACTCTAAAAGGGTTATATCGTTGTCTTCGACTGCTTTAGGTGTTACAATTGTTTCGGCGATATTTTAATCAGTCATGGATCATGTGCTCCTTGGTTTCAAAACCTATTTTGTTATATCGATGACATTCTTATTGGAGATGCTTCAGACGATCAGTGTTAAAAAACGTTATATGGGTCATAATATTTCCGTCCGAGTTATAAGCCTAAAAGATGATAAAATTAAAGCTATTTTCGAAGCACCTGCACCTCAAAACGTCACTCAGTTACAGTCATTTTTAGGTCTAATAAATTATTATGGTAAATTTATGACTCATTTGTCTACAAAGTTAAAACCCTTGTACAAATTACTTCTCTGGTGAATTTATTTGGAGTACGGAGGCACAGAAAGCCTTCCAAAATTGCAAAAAGCTACTGCTAAAAAAGAATATTCTTGAACTTTTCGACCCGTCAAAAGAAATAGTTGTAGCAACTGACCCCAGTCCGTATGGTGTAGGAGCTGTGCTCTCGCACATGGTCAATGGGGTTGAAAAGCCAGTCATTTTCGCTTCCAGTACGTTGTCCGAGTCTGAAAAGCACTCACGACTTCACAAAGAAGTTTTCGCGATCATATTCGCAGTCAAAAAGTTTCATAAATTTATATGGTAAAAAATATATCATTTATACGGATCACCATGCGCTCCTCGAGATTTTTGATCCGAAAAAAGGTACCCCCCTGTAGCTGCTTCACATCTTCAGCGATGGGGAGTTTACTGTCTATGTTCGATTATACAATCTCCTATAAACGCGGTTCACTCATGTCAAACGGCGATGGCCTCTCTCGTTTACCAATCGAAGAAAGTACAGGCATAGAGGCAGTTGGCAGTTGGATGGCAAAGGACTAACAGAGGCCTCGTAGAGGTAATATCTATCCGACGGATGCTGGCCTGCTAAAACGCGAGAAGAGCCACCGCAGTCGAACATCTTGCGGCACTGTTAGTAAGTCCTATCCCCACCTCCTCGTGGTGCCATCTGGAGATTTCCTATGGAAATTGCAGACGGGGAAGGGCGAATGGCGAGTCTTCTGCGCCGGATTTATGTTGACGACCCTTGCAAAAAACGAAAAAAGGACAATGAGGACGTGCAGCCGAACAACTTGCGGACGCCTTAGACCACCATAAAGCGGACATCACTGCCATCCAGGAAATGCGATGGAATGGACCGGGTATAAAGCGGATGAAAAAGTGCGATATTTACTACGGCGACTGCTATAAGGAGAGAGGGCAACGATTGTTTGGATGCGGATTTGTAGTTCGAGGTGGACTAAGGCAAAAAGTCCTAAGCTTTCGGCATGTGAGCGAACGCCTCATAACAATCCGTATCAAGGCTACATTTTTTAACATCAGCCTGATCTGTGTCCACGCCCCCACGAAAGACATGGATGACTCCGCCAAAGATGAGTTCTACGATCTCCTAGACGGAACGTATGCCCAATGTCCCAGTTATGACATCAAAATTGTACTAGGAGACTTCAATGCTAAGCTGGGTAAGGAAAGCATTTTTGAACGGGTCGGCGGCAAACATAGCCTACACGTCACCACGGACACAGGCTGATTGATCTTGCTATAGGGCGAAATCTCCTTCTAGCTAGTACGCGCTTCCCGCACCTCGATATACACAAAGGCACCTGGCGGCCTTTTGATCAATCGACTACCAACCAGATTGATCACATCGCGATCGACGTCAGACACTCCTCCACTATTCTTGATGTTCGAACTTTCCGAGGGGCTAACATCGACTTGGACCATTATCTTGTAGTAACCAAGATGCGCAACGGAGTAGAGTGAGAATACAAAGTTATGACGTCGGAAAGCTACTATCGCCAGAAACCGCTCGTGCTTTTACCGATCGCGTCTCCCTTAAGCTCTCCAATACACCTCAATCCTTCACGCTATCAATAGAACAGCAGTGGAGCCTTTGCAAACAAGCCCTGAAAAGCTCGGCATCCGAAGTTTTGAGTTTCAAGGCTCCACCACGAAGAAATACCCGGTTCGATGACGAGTGCAGGGGGATTCACACAGCGGAGCAGGATGCACATAAGGCCTCGCTGCATAAAAGAACAAGAGCAGCTCGTGAGCTCTATGAGTTAAAAAGAAGGGAGGAGCATAAGCTTTTTAGAAGAAAGTAGAAAGAGCACGAGAAGCGCGGGATTGATGATTTGGAGAGGTGTTACTGCAGGCATGACGATCGAAAGTTTTATCAACAGATAAAGTGAACATGTCAAGGTTATTAAGCCAGAACGGAAGCCTGCAGGGATGAGAACGGACACCTAGTTGTAGAATTGCAGTCGATGCTGAGAATACGGAAAAACCACTTCTGCAGACTGTATAACGGCGATGTTAGTCAATATACCGCTGTAAGGCAGAATGATCCATTTCTAATCGACGAAAACCGGAGAGAATTCTGCCCCCCTGACCTCGACGAAGTTAAGATTGCCATATCGAAGCTCAAGTCGAATAAAGCTGCTGGCGCAGACGGACTGTATGATGAGCTCTTCAAGGCAGCTGGGGATGACCTGGTTGGGAGCATGCACCAGCTCATCTGTAAGATATGGTCAGAGGAAAGCATGCCCGAGGAATGGAGTCTCAGTATCGTATGCCCGATCCACATGAAAGGAGACCAACTATAGAGGAATAACATCGATTACAAAACCTTCTCTGCCGATTTGTGTGATCCCTGAAGCCTTTTGTAAATTAGCTGATAGGTCCTTATCAGTGCGGGTTCAGGCCAGGGAAGTCCTTCATAGACCAGATCTTTACACTACGACAGATCCTGGAAAAAAACAATAAATTTCAAGTCGACAGTCACCACCTATTTGTGCAAGGTACAATCTACTTCAAATCCTCGCAACTCCTTACATACGCCGACGATATTGACATATTATGTATATCACAGCGAGATGTCAATCAGGCGTTTGCGAGTATTGAGATGGAGGCGGCGAAAATTGGTTTGGCGGTAAACGAGGGCAAAACTAAATATATGCTGTCATCAAAAAAGGACGCTCACCACCGACGTCTTGGCCAGAACGTTTGTATTGGCAGATATAAGTTTGAGGTAGTTAAGGGCTTCGTCTACCTTTGCTCCGCAGTGACTTGGAACAACGACATCAGTTCCGAAATCAAACGCAGAATCACTCTTGCCAATCGCTGTTTCTTTGGGCTCAGGAGGCAACTGAGTAATAGAGCCCTCTCCCGAACGACAAAGTTGACTCTATATAAGACCCTTATAATCCCAGTCCTGCTGTACGGCGCAGAAGCATGGACACTATCAAAAGCGGATGAGGAGGCCCTTGGTCGGTTCGAGAGGAAGATTTTGCGCGTGATTTGCGGGCCTATAAACGCAGACGGGGGATGGAAGAAAATATTTAACCCCGAACTTTACGGGCTGTACAGCGACATAAGCCTAGTCAGGCGTCTAAGGATTCATGGCCTAAGATGGCTGGGTCATGTAGAGCGAATGGACAGCACAGCTCCAGCCCGGGGAGTCTTTGAATCCAACCCCGAGGGACGAAGAAGCAGAGGACGGCTGCACTTTAGATGGCGCACACAGGTCTAAGGGTACCTCAGCCAACTGGGTGTGCGGCAAAGGAAAAGGCTAGCAAACGATCGTGCTAGTTGGGGGGCATATTGGTTGAGGCCAAGGTTCACCCCGAACTGTAGCGCCCAATAAGAAGAAGAAGAGGAATAGAAATAAAGTTTAATTAGTGTGCCTGTTGAGTAGGCTTAATAAGCAGTTTGATGAATGTGAAGATGTCGAATTTTATTTCACGGATGATTGCATCAGTTTTGCAAAAGAAAGCAACCGCCTGAAGGGGTGAGGTAAAACCCTTTTCATCTCTTCAAGAAAACAAAAAGAGTAATTGAAGATCAAACAACTTTTACTTTTATTTCATTGCTAACGTCCAAAGTTCGCGGCGCTATAATAAATTATCCCCCAGAAATGTAATAGTCTCGGGTGTCCAAAAATACTCATAACGCTACATAAGCAAAATAAACCCGCTTAATCCTTCTTGAAATATGACGTCCCTGGTTTTAACTTTCCGTCCATATAAAACTTATTTTTTTCTACGAGCGTGGAAAAAAGAAGTCAAATTAAAACAAATTATCCCTTCGGCTAACAACCCCTGTAAATAAAAACCCGTGAGCAATCTCATTTTTCCAATTTAATTAAATTACTACACTTGTTGCCTTCGGGCCAAATTGATGATGAACACACTTATAAATAAAAATAAAAAAACACAGCGACATAAAAACCAAAAAAGAAAACATTCACTCGCCCATCAGACCATCATCGTCATCTCTTTGCCTTTATTGCTACGTCCTCGTCATCACCATCCTCCTCGTTTCCAATACTTCACCCCAACTTTGTAGTCTTCATTATCAGTATGTTTGTTGTTGTTGGGCTAGCTACTTTATTCCAAAAAGCAAGCACCTGCCTAAGCATAGACACTAAGTGCCAATTAGTTGGATAATTAAATTAAATTAACAATTAAAAAACGGAAAAGGGAAAAAAATCTTTAAAATCTCAACGACCGGATGAAATATCCGACGGGTACAGTCCAAGTCAAGCAGATCCTCACTGTATTGCACAAGGCAATAAAAGAAAAGAAGACAAAAAAAATATATTTTGTGTGTGAAAAGGGTAAAGAATAGGGACGATTCGAACCGGTTTATGATTTAACAATGACAGACAATGACCCTCAGGGTAATGTGCCTTGACGTTGAAGTGATTCGAATGTTAATAGAAAAGTATCTTCATTTGGAAAAGAAAGATGTGTGCTTAACTGCTGGAAAGTGTATATCAACGTACACAAGCTTAACAATATATGGTGGCGCTACAGTCCATGAAGGGCTAGAGCCAAGCTTCTCTCAATCACCGGCGACAAGTGGGATCTATTTTTGGCACCGGTGAAAGGGACCTACAGTCTTATGTCGATTCCGAACGGCGTGAGTCGAGAAACTTTTTCATGGCAAGTATACTACTGGGGGTTTTGCCAGTAATCAACACACCAACCACTGTGTCACGTTATCGGGACATGAACTCGCTCATCGTGTGTCAGAGTACAACACACTAACCAAAGCGGCACGGGCTCTCACTAAGCTTTTTTAAGATTTAACTATGAATGTGACTGCATGTACAAAATTGACTTCCTGGCCAGGATAGATTTTTCTGCGCCCCTTCTTCTTGCTCTCCTTCTTCTTATCCGGCGCTACAGTTCGCGTCGAGCCTGGGCAACAACCAACACCTGTGCGCGCTATCTTAGGTGCGGCCGCCATCTATTTCTTCGTCCCTCGAGGTTAGATTCAAGGACTGTCCGGGCTGTAGCCTAGCCATCTTAGGCGTTTAATCCGTAGACGACCGACTAGACTTACATATGTCGCTGTACAGCCCGTAACGCTCATGGTTGAATCTTTTATTACATCCGCCGTCTGCGTTTGTACGACCGAAAAATCACAGGCAACATTTTCTCTCGAACCAAGCAAGCACCTCCTCACCTGCTTTTGATAGTGTCCACGCTTCTGCGCCGTACAGCAGGACGGGGATAATAAGGGTCTTGTATAGAGTTTACTTTGTCTTTCGAGAGAGGGCTCTATTACTCAATTGCCTCCTGAAACAGCGATTGGCAAGAGGGACTATGTGATTGATTTCGGAACTGATGTCTTTGTTCCACGTCACTGCGGAGCCAAGGTAGACGAAGTCCTTAACTACCTCAAACTTACATACATCTGCCAATATAAACGATCTGGTCAAAACGTCGGTGGGGAGCGTCATTTTTTATGACAGCATATTCATATGTATTTGGTTTTGCCCTCGTTTACTGCCAAACCAATTTTCGTCGCCTTCGCCACAGTACACAGTAACTCGTGAACGTTTCATTAACGTCTCGATGTGTTCCTCCAATAACGTTAATGTTATCCGCGTATGCGAGGAGTTGTAGGGATTTAAAATAAATTGTGCCCCTTGTGTTAGCCAGTGATTTTTGCACAATGATTTCTAATATGATGTTGAAGAAATCACACAGCAGCTCATCGCCCTGCTTGAATCCTTTTTTGACATCAAAACTATTGGTCAGGTGTTCACCGATTTAGATGGAGCAGCGAGCATTCTCCAAGATTATCCTGCACAGTCTGACGGGTTTGGCAGGGAGTTCATAGGTAGACATAGCGTTGTATTGTCTCCAATTACGGAGGCGTATGCGGCTTCGAAGTCGACAAATAGGTGGTGATGTCAACTTGATGTTAGGAAGACTTATTCCTCTGTAGTTGGCGCAGTCAGAGGGGTCTTCTTTCTTGTGGATCGGGCAAACGATGCTGCGACTCCATTCCTTGGGCATGCTTTCCTCTGACCATATTTTACAAATGAGCTGGTGCATGCTCCTAACCATTATCTCCAGCTGCCTTGAAGAGTTCAGTAGACAGTCTGCGCCAGCAGCTTTATTCCACTTAAGTTGATGACGGAATGCTATGCGATCTTCATCTTTAAGAAATGGACCATTCTGCCTGACAGTGGATCTTTCCGCCGTTATACAGTCTGCAGAAGTGGTTTTTCCATACTCTCAGCATCGATTGCGATTCGACTGCTAGGTGTCCGTTCTCAGGCTTCCGTTCCAGCTTTATAACCTTGGCATGTTCGCTTTATCTGTTGATTACATTTTTGAACGTCAAGCTTGCAGTAACACCTGTCCTTTTCCTGAGAAGCTCATGCTCCTCTATTCTTTTTAGCTCGTAGAACTCACGAGCTGCTCTTGTGCACTGCGTCGCTGTGTCAAACCTTCTGCACTCGTTATCAAACCGGGTTTTTCTCCGGGGCCTTGCAGCCCAAAACTTCAAACGCAGTGCTTTTTAGGGCTTGTTTGCAAAGGTTCCACTGTTGTTCTAATGACAGCGTGGAGGTTTGAGGTGTGTTGGAGAGCTTAAGGGAGACGCGATCGCTAAAAGCACGAGCGGTTTCTGGCTTTCCGATGTCATAACATTGTATTCTTACTCTACTCCGCTGCATTCGTGAAATCCGCAGGCGCATCTTGGCCACTACAAGATAGTGGTCCGAGTCGATGTTAACTCCTCGGAAAATCGAACATCAAGAATGGTGGAGGAGTGCCAGAAACCGCTCCTGCTTTTAGCGATCGCGTCTCCCTTAAGCTCTCCAATACACCTGAATCCTTCACGCTATGAATAGAACAGCAGTGGTGCCTTTGCAAACAAGCCCTGAAAAGCTCTGCATCCGAAGTTTTGGGTTTCAAGGCTCCACCACGAAGAAACACCTGGTTCGATGACGATTGCAGGAGGATTCATACAGCGAAGCAGGATGCATATAAGGCCTCGCTGCATAAAAGAACAAGAGCATCTCGTGAGCTCTACGAGTTAAAAAGAAAGAAGGACATAGGCTTCTCAGGAGAAAGAAGAAAGAGCACGAGAACCGCGCGAATAAGGATTTGAGAGGTGTTACTGCAGGCGTGACGTTCCAAGGTTTTATCAACAGATAAAGCGAACATGCCAAGGATATAAAGCCGGAACGGAAGCCTGCAGGGATAAGAACGGATGCCAAGTAGTAGAATCGTAGTCGATGCTGAGAAAATGGAAAAACCACTTCTGCAGACTGTACAAGGGCGATGTTAGTTAATATACCGCTGTCAGGCAGAATGATCCATTTCTAATCGACGAAGACCGCAGAGAACTCCGTCCCCCTGACATCGACGAAATTAAGATTGCCAAATCGAAACTCAAAGCTGCTGGTGCAGACGGACTGTCTGCTGAGCTCTTCAAGTCAGCTGGGGACGACCTGGTTAGCAGCATGTACCAGCTCATCTGTATGATATGGTCAGAAGAAAGCATACCCGAGGAATGGAGTCTCAGCATGGTATGCCCAATCCACAAGAAAGGAGACCCCTTTGATTGCGCCAACTACAGAGGAATAAGTCTCCTTAACATCGCCTACAAAATCTTCTCTGCCGTTTTGTGTGAACACCTGAAGTGTTTTGTAAATAAGCTGATAGGTCCTTATCAGTGCGGATTCAGACCAGGGAAGTCCACCATCGACCAAATCTTCACACTACGGCAGATCCTGGAAAAAACCAATGAATTTCAAGTCGACACTCACCACCTGTTTGTCGACTTCAAAGCCGCATGTATGTATGTATGTATGTTGGCGTTACAGTCCATGAAGAACCTGAGCCGAGCTTCTCTCAATCACCCATGTTATGTGTGATTTAATTTTTCCAATAGGTGAAAGGGACCTACAGTTTATTGCCGGTTCCGAACGGCGAATTTCGAGAAGCTTTTCATGACAATTTTACTACAGGGGGTTTTGTCAGAGCCCCGCTGAGGAGAAACACCGTGAAAAACACGTTCGATGACATGGCTGTGTCGGGATTCGATCCCGTGTCATCGGCGTCAGAGGCCAACACACTACCCACTGCGCCACGGTGCTCTCAAAGCCGCTTCAAAGTGCTTCAAAGCCGCATAGGACAAGGTAATTAGAGACGAGCTAGGCAACGCTATGTCTACCTTTGACATACCTGCTAATCTCGTCAGACTATGCAGGATGACTTTGGAGAATGCTCGCTGCTCCATCCGAATCGGTGAACATCTTACCGATAGTTTTGATGTCAGAAAAGGATTTAGGCAGGGCGATGCGCTGTCGTGTGATTTCTTCAACATCATATTGGAAATGATTGTGAAAAATCACTGGCCAATACAAGAGGCACTATCTATTTCAAATCCTCGCAACTACTTGCATACGCCGACGATATTGACATAATAGGTGGATCACAGCGAGATGTCAATGACGCGTTTGCGAGTGTTGAGTTCGAGGCGGCGAAAGTTGGTCTGGCCGTAAACGAGGGCAAAACGAAATATATACTGTCATCAAAAAGGTCGCTCACCACCGACGTCTTGGCCAGAACGTTCGTATTGGCAGTTATAAGTTCGAGGTAGTTAAGGACTTGTACCTTGGCTTCGCAGTGATCTGGGCCAACGACATCAGTTCCGAAATCAAAAGCAGAATCACTCTTGCTAATCGCTGTTTCTTTGGGCTCAGGAGGCAATTGAGTAATAGAGCCCTCTCCCGAACGACAAAGTTGACTCTATACAGGGTGCGCCGCGAGGAGTGTGCCAAAAAGTTAGAGCGTGTAGGTCTGGTCAAGACAAGAAAAAAATCTGTACGGGGGGGGGTATACCCCCCCCCCATTTAGCCGGGAGGGGCAATTTTCTAGAAAGTTGGCTTAAATTGAAAAAAAAAATATTCGAAATCAACGGTTACATCCACAATGCCGTGATATACTTTTTTGTAAAGCTAGAGACCTCTTCTTTCATCATGTTCTTAAACCAAGCTGTTTTAAGGAATAGCTTTTTGAGAAATTAATTTTCAAACTCAAAATTTTGAAAAAAAAACTGGGAAAAAAAATTTCGAACCAATTTTTTTCAAAATTTTATGTAATTAAGTACTCATTTTTTTTTTTTTCAATAATTCAATTCTCTTATTAGTTTTTAGTAAAAAACAGAAAACCGGATGGAAAAATGTCTTGTAGTTTTTGAGAAATTAAAGAAAAACCCAAACCACTTTTTTCAAAGAAATACCTTTTTTTTGGTTTCAACGCGGCTGGACTTGTAGGCAAATTAATGTATGAAACATTGACCTCTTTTTTATTATTTTTAAATAATTCGGAGTTTTATGAGGATACAATAAAGTGACACAGTATTGGATTAGCCCTGGATTAATCCTTTTTTTCATTGATAACGCCTGAAAACTGGCAATTTCGTCTGGGTCCGCCCGTCGCCGATGGGTTTTACCGGCTAGGACCTTAAGACAATAAAACCGCAATTTTTCTTTATTGAAAAAGAAACTTTCCAGCAGTTTTTTTTCAAAATTTTGAGTTTGAAAATTAATTTCTCAAAAACTATTCCTTAAAACAGCTTGGTTTAAAAACATGATGAAAGAAGAGGTTTCTAGCTTTACAAAAAAGTATATCACGGCATTGTGAATGTAACCGTTGATTTCGAATATATTTTTTTTTTTCAATTTAAGCCAACTTTTTAGAAAACTGCCCCTCCCGACTAAATGGGGGGAATAGACCCCCCTCCCATACGATTTTTTTCTTGTCTTGACCAGACCTACACGCTCTAGCTTTTTGGCACACTGCTCGCGGCGCACCCTGTATAAGACCCTTATCATCCCGGTCCTGTTGTACGGCGCAGAAGCATGGACACTATCAAAAGCGGATGGGAAGGCCCTTGGTCGGTTCCAAGGAAAGATTTTGCGCATGATTTTTGGGCCTATAAACGCAAACGAGGGATGGAGGAGAAGATTCAACCACGAACTTTACGGGCTGTACCGTACGGGCTGTACGGATTCAACGCCTAAGATGGCTGGGCCATGTAGAGCGAATGGACACCACAGCTCCAGCCCGGAGAGTCTTTGAATCCGACCCCGAGGGACGAAGAAGCAGAGGACGACCGCACTTAAGATGGCGCACACAGGTGGAAGGGGACCTCAGCTAACTGGGTGTGCGGCAAAGGAAAAGGCTAGCAAAAGGTCGTGCTAGATGGAGGGGCATGTTGGTTGAGGCCCAGGTTGACCCCGACTGTAGCGCCCGCTAAGAAGAAGAAGAAGAACTAATTTTTACGACGTCACTAAAAACGTTTTTTCCGAAAAATGCGCATAACACACGAGCAAAACATGCTGTCTTGGATGAAACTGAAAGAAAGGGCAACCCCTTTCTAGACAGATGTTGACGAACGACGGAACATAATTGTAACACTTTGTATGTATATTAAGATTTTTTTATTAATAAAATACCTTGCGCTAATGTAGGCTACCCAGCTTACCTTACCCTGGTCTTGGGCGGGCTTTGCCTTGAAGAGGCTCTCTAAAGAGAATTTTTTTATACAAATGACGGAGGTCGTTTTAGCCACCGAAAAGCGTTTATACTCTCAGACAATGTCTTCTTGATCTCGGCGTGAATCTATTCTATGGCACCAGATTTGTAAAGAAGCCGCTGCAGAACCATTGCCCTTGCAATATTGCTATATGACCTCGAATCAGGTTAATCAGAAAGTTGTCTATTCGCGAAATTCTTGCCTTAATGTAGAGAACTTCACTGGGATGAGACTTCATGCACTCCTTCTCTGGTATTCTGTGTAATCCAAAGCAAATCCTCAAACATTGCCTCTCAATCACCCTAAACTTTTCCATCAAGCTTGCGCTCACACTACACCAAATGAGACATCCATAGGCAATCATGGGCCTGATTAAAGAGGATTATCTTCGCTGTCGGTAAGCTGCCTGAACAAGAATTTTTCTCTGTTTGTGCAATGCGTCGATTGTCGCGATTCGGTACACGTTAGTTGTATCGTGATACCGTTAGCGTGGACCCGTGCTGTTCATCCTTTGTTTTATTATTTCGTCCATTTGTTTGATGTCCATATCAATCTCGTCAGTTGATATGTTTCTGTTGGTAGGTGGGAACGAGGCGCTCGAAGTGACCGTTCGCGTCAGACAGTTGACGAAGCAAACGCGACATACTTATGTGTATTGTAGGGATGCGTCTGGGCATACTCTGTCATTTCTCCAAACTTGTCCGGTATTTAGATTAGGGTACCAGGTCCGGCGAAAATTCAATTTCTCTCTATCAATTACTCAATGGATCCAATGAACTCGTGTGCATGCCCTGATTACATGTTATACTTTTTAGCTGAAGCATAAATTGAATATGCCTTCTTCAATATAACTTAAACAAATTGTGCAAAGTAACTCATTTATACATTTATACTCATTTATACAAATAATATTAAAACAAAAAATCAAATGTTCAATGGACGGTCTAGCATAACGCGTAATCATTCTGAAACTAAAGATTCATCAAGTTTCTGTCTCCATTTTCAGACCCTAAAGCGCTTAAGCGCTTACTTTATACCGAAAATGAGCCTTTGGCAGCATTTTTATAATAAATGTAGAGTAGACTTTTACACGAACACGATTTGCGAGTATGCTCATGGAGTGTCAGAACACACCTGGAGCTGCTTATAAACTGGAAAAAATCCTCACGCAGTACAAGGCGGATATTATTGCGATCCAGGAAATACGCTGGATAGGAAACGGTATGATGAGGAAAAAAGATTGCGACATCTATTACAGCTGTCACAAAATAATGCACAAGTTGGGGTGCGGATTTGTCGTGGGAAAGCGGTTAAGGTCGAAGGTCATCGACTTTAAGCCTATAAGTGATCATCTGGCTGTGATCAGCTTCGTATGTGCACACGCCCCTACCGAAGAGGCTAAAGACCTCATCAAAGAGGTCTTTTATGATCTCTTGGACAACGCCTACTTCAAAGCTTGTCCAGAGTACGATTTTAAAATCGTACTCGGGGATGGCAATGCCAAAATCGGCAATGAGAACACCTTTGGCGGAGTGATCGGAAAGCACAGCATCCATGATGCAACGGATAACTTTGCGACTAATGCAGTGATAAGTAGAACAAAGTTTCTCCGCAAGCGAGTTCACACAGCAACCTAGCGATCTCTGGATGGTCCAGCCGCCAACCAAACCGAACATGTGCTCATTGGCGCAAGACACTCGTCAAACATCCTGGATCCAAGGGGGCAAACGTCGACTGTAACCATTTCGTCGTAGCAGTAAGATTCAGAGCTCGGCTGTCCAATGTCAGAAAGCTGCACCAGCCTACGGTAAAGAGGTTTGACATTTGAGGCTTGTCCAACCGGAGGTTACGAGTCTACAGCAAGTGAGAGAAAGGCTCTCCGGTATGCCTACGTCGAGCACAAATGTCAACAATGTGTGGCTGCAATGCCGCTCAGCTATTCAGGAAGTAGGCGAGAACCCCGTGGTGTGATGGCGAGTGTGAGCAAAAAAAGGCAGTAACCGGCGAGGCGTACCAAAAGGCGCTGCAGCGAAAAACCAGGGCAGCGCGAGAGAAGTACCGAACCAGAAGAAGGGAGGAGAAAAACTGCTGCGACTAAAGAAAAGAATCTTCGCGGCCTTCCAGCTCAAGGATATAGAGGAGTCTAGCAACGGGCATAAAATACGAGCCTTTTATAAGAAAGCTAAAAGTCTTCAGGAAGCTTGAAGAATAGCACCCAAGCTCCTTGATATTTCGTGGGTAATTATAAAGCATATGAGCAATTAGGGAGCTTGAAAAGCTCGGCCCATATGATCGAGGCGCGGTTATC
Organism: Eumerus sabulonum; assembly: GCA_951905685.1. NCBI lineage: Eukaryota > Metazoa > Arthropoda > Insecta > Diptera > Syrphidae > Eumerus > Eumerus sabulonum. The sequence goes on along the minus strand of OX645060.1, from coordinate 158,612,964 downwards.
AAACCTGGAAGCGTCCATTGATGAAGCAAGAGCTATACATCAAACGATTGTCGAAGCTCCTAGCGAAGAACTAAAGAGTAACTACATGGAGATGCTTACTCTCATACATATATCAACTGAAGTCTACAAAAAAACAGTTTGAGACAATATGTCACTTCCTCCTAAACGATCACGGAACTTACCACGATCGATCAGAGACGCAGCCAGAATGAGGAACGTTCGCCAAAACACGCCCTTTTCGAAACTCAAACATAGAAACAATACATGTTGGAGTCACTGAATTTATCAGAGCATTCACCCGGAATCTCGACAAGCACGTGTTCAGACTCTGCGACAACTACTCACGGCTACAACTCAGCCACCATGAAGTCATCTGCCATTACTGCACTAAAAACCCTGTCAAGTACACTGCTCAAAACAATATGGATCCAGGAGATGCTCCAGAGGATATGAAGACATTGTCAGTCGTCGAGCAGATGTTCAACCCGTTCTCAGCGTCTATCAGCTCCGCAGTCAAGGTGTCAATGGTCAATTCCGTTACAAAGGAAACGTACTGAACGTCGGGCAAGATCTCCAAGAGATTGCAAACGAGTTGCCTAGAGTTCCTAATACAGTCAACATCTTGCTGGTTAAGAAGCAGGGACCCCAAGGTTACAAAGACTTCAGGATCAGACAACAGGTGGTACACGATGTTCTGGTGTTTCCAAAGTAACAGAATCGCTTCTATGCTGACTTGCAAATCAACATGTCCGCCTTGGTGGCACTACCCGAAGACGGAAGCGTTCAAGATCAACTTAGACATGTCGACGGAAGTGTTGCTACCGACTCAATGCCCGATGTTGCTGAAGACAGTGACGATGTTGTTATTAATGCGCTTCCCGTGCCAAGTGGTATGAGACAAACCGAGGTTGTTCGTGATGTAATCGATTGGCTCGCAGCTTCAGCAAATCCGGTCAACGAATTCACGACTGTTGGATACATCCTCAAAGCTTTTCCTCATCTGTTCCCTTCTGGTATTGCTGACTTCAATGATACACGTTCTAGGGAAAATCAATCCACATTTCAGGAATGGGCTCGGTATTTGATGAGTTATCATGTCAAGAGATTTGCGCAAGACTCGCGCACCCTGCCTCAACACGATGCAACACCACGACGCAATTAGTAAAGGCTTAATCTATGCCAACATGACAAATTTCGATGGATCCCCGGAGTATCTACAACAACAAGCCAGAAAGAATCCGGCGTTGATGGACCGTTTTCCCTACTTTGCTTCAAATATCAGAGGCACAATGTCTTACTGGTATCAGAAGCGTTTAGAACTTGAAAGCGAAGCTCCTATCTGCGTCATGGTCAAGTTTGAAACCGACTTTCGCTTCAGGCGCTATTCTTATAACGCAGATCGTAAAGTCATTCAAAAAAGAAGCAACACAACATGAATCATGGCATGCCGAAATGTGTGAAGTGTACGGTGAGAATGCTGGGAATGAACATTTGATCCCGGAGTAGTTTGCTTCTGAAATTTCGTTGTCAAAGATGTGCCTCACTCTGTTCGGCCAACTAATGGAAAAGTTGATGAAATTTTGCAGCTTGTAAATCAGGATCGGAATGCAAACGGTCAGTAGATAGCGGAGGCACTAAATATCAACCGTATGCCAGTTAGGAACCATTTAAAGCAGGCTACGCAAAGAAGCTCGATTTTTGAGTACATCGTGAATTAATGCAAATAAATTTGATTGACCGAAATACTATAGCGGTAGTCAGGGACTTCATCTACCTTGGCTCCGCGGTGGCATGCAGCAATGACACAAGTGCCGAAATTAAACGCAAAATAACTCTTGCCAACCGCTATTTCTTTGGGCTCAGGAGACAATTAAGAAGCAGAGCCCTATCTTGGAAAACCAAGGTGGCTATATACAAGACCGTTATCATGCCGGTCCTGCTTTATGGCGAAAAGACATGGACCCTATCGAAAGCGGATGAGGAGCCCCTTGTTCGTTTTTGAGAGAAAATTTCCGCGTACGATTTTGGACCCGATCTGCATAATTGGCGAATGGAGGAGTCATCCATCTTATGCGGATGACTTAATCGTGCACAACGATTGTCGCCGTATTAGCACCAGCTTAATGGAAATTACACGTATGCTAGTGTTGAGTACATAGAACACTTTCCGATAAAACTTTTTTGAGTTCACGTTGCAAGGGTAATGACAACGGCCAATAGCTTGGCCGTATTAAATGCGATTATCTTCCAAATTGTTGACAATTCGCCAAATTCCACAAAAAAGGGGTGGAAGAGACGAAAAAAAGGAAAAAGAAAACGATCGCCAAAAAACGGAAATGTCCCCAAAACCCAATATCACTAGTCAAAGTATATATATATATATAATAAGTATGTGTTCAAATGAAATAATGCACAGCCAAATACGTTATAAAATATATTTATATTGGATACTTATCCGCTGTTTACAAGGTGGTGTCCAAATTCCAAATGCCCGAGACAAGCTCGCAGCGGCAGCCATCCACCTTCGCTTTCCACACACTCATCGAGTCTCGTGAACATCGAGAGCATCGACAAGTTCAAAGGAAAACCCATTCCACAAGTGTGAACGAAGAAAATCTGTGTGTGAAAGCGTTGGATGATGAATGCTGCTGCGAGTTGTTTACATGATAATGACAATAAAGTAAGTAAGTAAGTAAAGTAAGTAATTAATGACAATGAATACATTTTAATCATAATCAAAGAAAAAAAAGGTATTCTTGAATCTGGAACATCCCGCCCCCCCTGGACTAGTTCAGGAGACAGGTAGAACAGCAATTTTTGCGATCGGCCGTCTGAAGGTGCCCGACGAAGTTTTCACTGATACCACCCTTACACGTTCGTCTCCGCCTGGACAGACATCAATTATACGACCCATGGCCCATTGGGTTGGTGGTAGGTTTGGCTCCTTCAGGACCACTAGGTCACCGACCCTGATGTTTGTTGTCGATTTCTGCCACTTGCTTCGCTCTTGAAGGGACGTCAGGTACTCGACGTGCCATCGCCGCCAAAATCCCTGCACCAAGCTTTGCAAGTGGCGGTAGTGATCTAGTCGGTTGGTTGGGACATCAATATAGCTCGGCTCTGGAATTGCGGTTAACGGTTCGCCTGTAATGAAATGTGCGGGAGTTAGTGGGTCTAAATCGGAATCGGATATGGAACATAGGGGACGAGAATTTAGTATAGCCTCAATTTGACATAAAATAGTGCAAAGGTCTTCGAACACGAGGACTGCGGAGCCAACGACGCGATGGAGGTGAAATTTCACTGATTTCACACCGGCCTCCCATAAGGCGCCGAAGGTGGAGAAAAATGCCATGCGATTCCGTCAGCAGCAAGCTCAGCCGCAATGAGGTTGTTGTGGGCTTGTGACACGGCCAGCTTCTGCATTTCGGAGAGACAGCGCCGAGCTCCCTTGAAGTTAGTTCCGTTGTCGGAGTATATGTTGCTGCATTTCCCACGACGAGCAATAAACCTCCGCAAAGCCGCCAGAAATGCATCCGTAGTAAGATCGCTCACCAGCTCAAGGTGAATAGCTTTTGTTGCCATACAGATGAAGAGCGCGATGTAGGCCTTTGACGTCTTGGCGTTTCTTGTCTTCGACAACTTTATGGTGATGGGCCCTGCGTAGTCACAACCAGTGTTGGTGAAGGGGCGACAGGGCTGGATCCGACACGATGGTAAGTCACCCATCAGCTGTTGACTCGTTTCCTTCCGCTGCCTGAAGCACGTCACGCACCTGAAGATAATGCTGCGGATAAGATTTCGGCAGCCCAATATCCAAAACTGTTGACGGACGATAGAGAAGGTTTCAGAGACTCCTGGATGTAAGTATCGGCGATAAAAATCCGTCACAATTAGGGAGCAAATCAAGTGTTTGCTGCTAAGGATAATAGGATGTTTGATTTCAAGGGAGAGATGAGAATGTCGAAGTCGACCGCCAACTCGGAGAATCCCATCCTGGTCGATGAATGGAGCTAATTTTAGTAATTTAGATTTGGGTGGGAGAAGTTTATCCCGTTGGAGAGTCCGAAGTTCATTTCCAAAATCCATGTTTTGAGCAAGTCTAATGATACGATGTTTTGCCTCGCGAAGCTCATTGACTGAAAAGGCTGTAGTGAAACGATCAAGCCCAAGTTTATGGAGACGACAATTGGCGCGGTATCGAAGACAAACTGCAATTACACGATACAAGCGAACCCACGACGAGAACTTACGAAACAGAGAGTCGACGAAATCGAAATCTAAATTGGTTTCAGGATCCTTCTCTGCCTTTCCGGATGTTGCTTCATGGATGGAGGCGATCAATGAATGTTGAGGATGCAAGCGCTCTTCGAGATCGGCGATGTTAACCTCCTCCATGTGGAATTTTGATTGCGGCCAGGAACTACGATCAGCAGAAAGCCAGGAGGGTCCAGTCCACCAGAGGCGATGAGAAGCAAGAACCGATGGAAGAACTCCTCTAGAAGCGCAGTCTGCTGGGTTTGACTCGGACGATATATATTCCCAGCAATGGCGTGGAAGGTAATCCAAGATAGCAGATACTCGATTAGCGACGAAGGTCGCCCAACGACGAGGGGGTGAGGATAGCCAATGCAAGACGATTTCCGAGTCGCACCACGCGAATATGCGACTGGGTTTAATGGTGAGAGACGAAGTTAGAAGCTGGAATAGGCGAATCAAAAGCAAAGCCCCACAAAGTTCCAAACCTGGAATGGAGATGGCCTTAAGCGGAGCTACCTTGGTCTTAGCAGCGATAATATTAACGCGATAATCCCCGGACTTGGTCTTGCACCTGGTGTAGATAACAGCCGCGTACGCTACCGAAGAAGCATCTGAGAATCCATGGAGCTCAAAATTCTCGGATGGTGCGAAGATATGTCTTGGGACTCGAATTGCCTCAAAGTGGTAAAGTTCTTCCCGATAATTCATCCAACGTTGGGCCAGCGTAGAAGGTAACGGATCGTCCCATCCCAAATTCAAAGCTGTCGACCAGAGCTCCTGAAATAGGATTTTAAATAGTATAATGGATGGGGCCAGCAGCCCAAGAGGATCAAATATTCTAGAAACTTCCGAGAGAAGAATACGCCGAGTTGCTGATATGGGTGAATCCTGTTTGGACACGCGGAAGGAGAATTCGTCACTGGCTGGGTTCCAGTACATACCAAGAACCTTGATAAGCGAGTTCGATGCTTCGAGATCTAGGACAGAGTATTCACATTCAGTAGGTGGCAGCGTAGAAAGTAAAGGTAAGCAATTCGAACTCCATTTGCGAAGTTGGAGGTTTGCCCTTGCCAGCAATGAAACTAACTCCGACTTTAATGCGATCAACTCATCTGCGGAATCTGCACCCGTCATCACGTCGTCTACATAGACGTCCTCTAATATTGTCTTACACGCGAGGGGGTACTCAGCCTGGTAGTCTTCGGCCAATTGCTTTAACACGCGAACGGAAAGAAATGGGGCAGACGCGGTACCATAAGTCACGGTGCGCAAGCGATAGTGTCGAATAGGTTGGAGTGGGTTTTCACGCCATACGATGCGTTGATAGTCTGTCTGATTTTCGTCTACCCAGATTTGGCGAAACATTTTAACAACGTCTGCCGCGAAAACAAACGGCCTCTGCCGAAACCGAAGACAAACCCCAAACAAATCGCGCTGAATTGGTGGACCGATTAACAACATACTGTTTAATGAAACCCCGACCGAGTCCTTTGCCGAACCGTTAAAGACGACACGAATTTTCGTGGTAGAACTGTCCGATTTCACAACTGCGTGGTGGGGTAGATAAAATTGCCGATCGCGATTTAGATGCACTTCACCGGGGAGAATCAAGGTCATATGTCCGAGGTGAAGATATTCGTTCATAAAGTCCGAGTATAACCGTTGTAGCGAGGGATTAAAACGAAATCGACGTTCTAGTGACCTTAACTGTGAGATCGCCGACGTAAGAGTGTCACTAAATGAGGGATTTTTTACTTTAAAGGGAAGCGATACGATATATCTCCCATCCGAGGCACGACCGACGGTTTCGCGGAAATGTTTCTCTGCAGGATCCGGAGGAAGTGAGTCCGGGTTGAAAGGAGACACCTCTTCAATTGCCCAAAACCGACGCAGCATACAATCAATGTCCATGCTCGAATGCAGAGAGGACAGAGACATGGTACCAGGCTCAGGTGTTTTAAAGGCTTCTCCCGTCACAACCCAACCGAAGGAAGTATTGAGGGCAATAGGAGTACCCACCGGTCCGGTTATTTGATCTCCCTTGATTATTTCCCACAGTTTGTCAGCACCAAGAATGATATCTATAGGAGAAGGCTCATTAAAGTCTGGGTCAGCTAGGGTCAAACCCTTAATGTGAGGCCAGCAAGAGGCATCGAGCGATTCCGATGGAAGGTTTGAAGTCAGCTTGTTCATTACATATGCATCAAGGAGTAACGAAGCCGAGCCATCAAGCGAAGACAATTGAAGAGTAACGCGGCCCCTTGTATAGCCTGCATCTACCGACGACAGACCGAGAATCGGAATTTTAGCATGAGTACGAGGATAACCGAGTTTTTGGACAAGTGATTCAACCACGAACGAAGACTGGGAGCCGGAATCGAGCAAAACTCTACAGACAATAAGTTTGCCCAGAGAGTTTCGAACTGACGCAAGAATAGTTGGCAATATGGTTTGCTTCCTACGAACCGATTTGAGTGATACATTGTTGACGATTAGCGATGATGTCGGATTCGAGTTAGGGCTCGATGTTGGTTGAAGCGACGACGAGGATAACGAAGAGGTTGAGTCTGTAGCGGATTGCAGCGAAGCCAATTTGTTTTTGTTCGATTCATCGGAATGGACGAGAGAATGGTGACGCGATTTGCACACGCGACAGCGAAATGTTGAATGGCAGTTGCCCGACGAATGCCCATACCGAAGGCAATTAAAACAAAGTGATTCAACCTTAACAAACTGACGACGCGATTGGATGTCTAACGATAGAAATTTTGGACACCGAGATAGATGATGGGATTCTTTGCACTTAGGACAATGAACGTTGTTATTGGTTTCAGCCACGTGCGCGCGAAGAGAACCCGACGACGAACTCGACTTTGGCCGCGAAAACGATTGACGATGGGTTAGTTGACATGACTCGAGCGCGTCACATCGTGCCTGGAGGAATTTGAGGAGTTCCTCAATGGTACACTCATCGCGGGAACCGATATGTTCTGCCCAGGCTTGATTGGTTTCGGGGTCGAGTTTGGTGATGAGCAAATAAATAAGCCACGGATCACGACTGGTCTTATTTAGGGCTTTTAAACCGCGCACTACCTCATCGGCACCATCACTAATTCTTCGCAGTGTTTGGACGTTACTAGCGCTCATTGAAGGAAGGGACAGGTACGACTGGATAAATGATTTCACGATTACTTGTGGACGATTATATCGCGCCTCTAAGCGGTCCCATGCTTCTGCATAGTTCGCGTCGCTGACCGGTATATGTTTAATTAGGTTGGCCGCATCATCTCGTAACGCTGACCTAAGATATTGAAATTTTTGCGTCGGCGTCAATGTTGTCTTGTTGCCGACCGATCCGAGATAGAGGTCGCGAAAGGATGGCCAATCTTTATAGTTACCCGCAAACGATGGGAGAATTATTTTTGGGAGGCTTACATTAGAACACGTGTTCGATGAACAATTTAACCGCTCCAGGAAGCTCACTTGTTCGTTTGCAAGTTGCTGTAATACCGTTTCGTTTGCATCGACCGACGGCGGAGATTGGCGTAGTTTTAGCGCGCGAGAAAGTCCCGAATGTGCATCATAAAATTTCGTCTCATAGTCCACGAATTCGCGTTCAACCTCCTCGGAGGTTTCACCACTCGGAATATGCCGCAAACACTCATCGTGCAACGCACGAAAGCTATTCCACGCTTCGTTTAATCGTTCAAAGCGAACTTCTAATTGTTCGACAGGGGTAGAGTCATGGATGGCGTCGACGAAGTTGACCGCGCGCGTGATCTGTCCCTTGGCATTCGACCGTTTCAATTTGATCAACTCCATTGCTTAGGTTAGGTGAGCACGCGGAAAAACACGCGGATCCGGCTCGAAGGACCAGTATATATGTTGACAATTCGCCAAATTCCACAAAAAAGGGGTGGAAGAGACGAAAAAAAGGAAAAAGAAAACGATCGCCAAAAAACGGAAATGTCCCCAAAACCCAATATCACTAGTCAAAGTATATATATATATATAATAAGTATGTATTCAAATGAAATAATGCACAGCCAAATACGTTATAAAATATATTTATATTGGATACTTATCCGCTGTTTACAAGGTGGTGTCCAAATTCCAAGTGCCCGAGACAAGCTCGCAGCGGCAGCCATCCACCTTCGCTTTCCACACACTCATCGAGTCTCGTGAACATCGAGAGCATCGACAAGTTCAAAGGAAAACCCATTCCACAAGTGTGAACGAAGAAAATCTGTGTGTGAAAGCGTTGGATGATGAATGCTGCTGCGAGTTGTTTACATGATAATGACAATAAAGTAAGTAAGTATGTAAAGTAAGTAATTAATGACAATGAATACATTTTAATCATAATCAAAGAAAAAAAAGGTATTCTTGAATCTGGAACACAAATGTTAACTAACAGATAAATGTGTGTGCTACTAAGCACTGAGTCGCTCAACGAATGACAATGTACAATATGACTGCAATAGCAATTTTCCTTAGCGAAACTACAAGTTTTCAAACGAGGATACCTACTGATTTGCCCACATAAGCAATCTACGAGTACAGGGGGTCCATATTCTGAATTCAAGCTCTACATGCTATCCTCTGAAGGGACGTTTCGATAGGAAACAGGAAATTGAAAGCAAGAGGGGTCAGTATAGGATAATTTCGCGTCTCATCTATCTCTGCCGTAGCCTTCGTACATACAACAAATGCCAACAATTGGGGTTCTTTGAATTCCATTTCTCTAACCGACGACGGCTAGTGGGATGGAAATTGCGAAAAAGCATTCCATAACAAAGCCACTCAACCTCCATATTCGAACATATTGTCAAATCATGCACAAGCAACCATATTCGTATGAATATTTCCTCCATAAATTCAAATCCAACCATAGATACATGAAAAGACCATTCCAATCCTATGAGCATACTACCTAGCACAGCTCCTACTTCTAAACTCTTGGGAGGTCCTAACCATAACCAAATTTAAGAACCATACGCCTGAAGCCGTTTCTGGTGTGTTCAACAAAGAAACAGGACCAAAGTGATGAGGATGTACATAGAGGTCAAACAGCGCTCTCACATTCTAATGCAAGAGGTTAAGCGCTAGGAATCCCGAATTGCCTAAGTTAGCCTGCTATCCGCCTGAGCAACGTTGCCATATGGCTACGGCAATATACCTATTGTTTTATTACATTCCAACGGAGTTGGAATACGGATGTCAGGCAGAATGTTTGGTTGGTGTGTTTGTTTTCCCTCGACTAACTGTAGATAGAATGCTAAGCATTTAAATTCTGGTGTCGAGGTTGTTTTCCATTTTTCCATTTTTTCATCCTTTTTATTTTTCTCTTCTTTTCTACGATTCTCTGGTCTGCACTTGGTATGTCTATTGCCTTAAATGACGACAACAACGAGGACAAACCAAAGCGGTGGCTATGCACACTGCAAAACTGTGTGTTTGTCGGAGGAAGACAACACCGGTTGAGTATGCAGGAAACCGGGCAGGACTAAGTAACAAAGGGAATAGAGCTGTACATGATGCTCCTACGAACAACTGTACTCCACCACAAACGAATGGGGCCTGTTGGTACTGCTTTTGTGGCTGGTGGCCAACCTGTGATGCCTTATGTCTCCAGGAACGTCATCCACATGCAATGTGGGTCGCTCGGGTACGCCTATGTGAAGATGAATATAGGCGTGAAGTCTATAACTTAATCTTAGACAAAGTACTCGTATAGTGCCGCATTAAAGGTGGTTTGCAGAAAAATGGATGAATATGGTTGTCGGTCTTGCGTATAGGCGCATATGCCACGCAAATATTGTATCTATGCCTATGAACGACGTTGGCGATGCCACGATGCCAATGCGCGCGGCTGACACGTAATGAGCACGGAAAGAGGGACATTTTTCTGTAGATCTATGCGAAGTGAAATCCTTTGAGGATGCAAAACAATGGCAGGGATAAGCGTTTGTTTGTCCAAACTAAAATGAAAGAGTTGAATGGAATTGAGTCTGGGACTCATATGTGGATGTCACGGAATCCGTTTCTATTATTTCGCCACAGGTCCATTGGGTATTTTCTTCATTTATTCCTCTCTTCCATTTTGTTTTGTTTTCAGTTTGCTGCTTTTTGCTTTCTAAGGAAGCGTGCAAAAGTGAATGAAAGTTCTGAATTTCCTTTCATAATGCAGAGATAATAAATCTCATGACGGTATATGACTTTGAGGTTTCTATTGTTACCTGGGCTGGAATTTTATCAAATAGACTTGGTTGGTGAGGGTGGTGGCTATTTAATGAGAGAAGTTCGGAGTTTAAACGTGAAAGAATTTGAGTGGTTTTGTTCATCTGTTTGACACGGACGTTTGCTGAAGTTTAAAATCTTTGGTTTGCGAAAAAAGTTTTGCACTTATAATGGATTGAATGACTTTGAAACTAGGTAAATATTAAGTACATAGATGGTAAGCTATAGCTCAGAAGAAAGGAAGATCGATAGAGTGAGTGAGTATGATTGTACAATATAAAAAAATTGTTTGGTTTTGGAACAGGGCTAGTGACACATTTTCGGGTTAATTGAGGATTATATTGGATATGTAAGTCCCTGTGGTTTTCGGTCGTTAGATGGTGTTGGTATGTGTACACAGTTTTGTAATTCGTATGAGTGAAATATCTGAAGATACTTTTTACTATAAAAAGGTAAAAATGCTGCAGACACATACCGAAAAATTTGTGAAGTGTATTGTGAGAATGTGAGTGAACGATAGACCCAGAAGTGGTTTGCTCATTTCCTTTCCGGAAATTTTGGTGTCAAATATACACATTGCTCTGGTTGGAAAATCAGGTTGTCAAAAACATTAAAAAACAATAGTCCTCGTCTTCTACTTCAACACTTAACTACAACCAGCTAAGACAAAGCTAATCTTTTTCCTGCCTATTCTCCTGGCCCCTTTTCAAAATATCTTGGATGACGGAAACTTCTCAATGACTGACAATATAGTTTTTCTAGCAACAAATGCACTTCTGATTTGATGGCATATACATATGTTATATCAGAGCCAACTTGTGTACACCCACAAGAGCTCGACTTCAAATTCAATAAAAATTAAAAATGTAAACAGCATTGATTTGATCTGTACGCAATGTAAACAAGCTGCGGTCAAATTATATGCAACATTAACAATTTCAAACCAATAGACGAGAACGATCATTGTTTACACAGCTGCGACTTAATGGCAAAATGCTTTTAGCCGAAGTCAAGTGGATGCAGCTGCGTCAGCATAGTTCTCGTGATTTATGTATGAAGATCAAAGTCCAACAAAAGGGACGCTGGCGAAGAACAGCACAAAGTATATAGGTAAGACACTTCATGTTCATTTTTGAATGAGTTCAGTTTAAGATGTGATCAGTTTAAGAGGTGTTCAGTTCAAGTTCAAGTTGGTTTTAAGTTAGTTCCAGTTTTCAGTTCTAAGTTAAGTTCTATGTCAGTTCGGTCCAGTTATTGTTCGGTTAAGAATAGTTTAAGTTCAAGCAATAAAATATTACTTAAATTTAAAAGTCTTTCCTTTTGTTCGGTGATGTTCTCTTTGGGAGAACATAAAATCAATTTTTTTTTCTCGTTTGTAAAAGTACAAACACAAATCATATGTATTACCAAAAGTGGAGATGTTCGCTTCATCAAATAAGTTTGTTACGCAAGCATTGAGCATGGTTTGGAGCCAAGCTTTTCTGTCGAAAATGGCTGATTTTGTAATCGATGAGTCTCTTCTTCAATGGATCAGAAACTGCCTTTCGAACCGTTCAAATGGGTGGATTCAAGTCTGACATCCGCTTTGCTGGTGATCCCCAGAGCGCCGTGGGTTGACATCTGATGCCGATGACACGTGATCGAATCCCGACGATAACCAGGTGCTACTTCCCAGTGGGGTACAGTGCTATTGAAAAAGGAATCTGCAATGAACTATAGGTCCCTTTCACCTATGGGAAAATAAAATCACACAAAACATGTGTGATTGAGAGAAACTCGGCTTTGGTCCTTCATAGACGTAAATACAGAGCTCTTCCTCGGCCTACTGTGGGGGTCACAGGTGGCGGATAGTGAACGGCCTGCTCCCGCAAGCTAGCTGCGAATAATCAATAAGCAGATCCGACCTAGAGCGACAGAGGAGGAGCATAGCTGAGAAGGCTGCAGTAAGCCCGAATCTTCTGTGACCAGACGAGCCGGCACCGTCTTCAATTAAGTGCTTTCACATCAACTAAGTATGTCCGGTCTACGCACGAGTAAGCATTACGACTAAGCCCAGTAAGATCGTAATTATGGCATACCGGAAAACACCTTTTGGAATTGACAACCAACAAGGCTGACGTGGGCAGTATTCTGTTACCTGAGTGATCAGGAGTGAAATCCGATTGAAATGGCTAACAGACTAATGTTGAAAACGCCTCCGGCCGTTAAAACCATGGCTGGCATTGCTTCGTCGGCATTAAGTTGGTGGTGTAGGTCTAGATATAACATTCCTGGTTAGCACGGATCCGGCTCTGGCTCCGGATGCTATAAGGGCCTGTGTCAACCCTCGCATGGTCTCACTGACTACCCATCCGAGCATTGATAGCGGCCTTGAGTGGGGACCCAATAGTAATGAATACAAAAACAACAACAACATCAACAACAGCAGCACCAACCAAAGACCAAAGAGGAAACTGAGACGGGAAAATTAAAAAACCCGTTCAAAAGGAACAAAAGACTACAAATGTCAGCAAACCAGAGTGCAGGAGTGGGCCTACGATGATAACCCAGCTTGACAATAACAGCCTGCAGCACACCGTAAGTTTTCCACAACAGCTGGGAAAGCAAATCAAGACTCTGGTGGAAATGGTGGAGGGCGGTAAGAGAAGCTCCATCTCTCAATGAGAGATGCCGTCGAAAGCATTAAGGCGCTCTACGATCTGTCGGCCATAGAAATGCACGATGACAAGGCGAAGGAGGTTATACGCAAAAAATACTCCTCATAGACCTCCTCCCCTGGTTGAAGACGTTGGTGGACTCAAAAAGAAGGCCGGAACCCAACGAGGAAAGGCTATGTTCAAAACGAACCCTGAGACCGCCAACAGGAGAGGGGACGGAAAACGAAGGCAAGCTTGAGAAAACCCCGAAAGTCAAGCCTCCAAAGTCCGGAAAGGCAGCGAACGACAAACATGCCGAAACAGCAACATCGTCAACAACGCCTGGACGAAAGTGAACACAAAAAGAGGGATTAAAAAAATCAAAATGGGCCCGTTAACGAGAATACCCGACTCGATGCAATTGTGGTGGCAGCGAAGAGCGACCTTTACTTCGCAGAGTAAAGTCAAAGTCAAAGCGGATCCTAAACTCTTCAATTTCGGTGAGTCGGCGACAAAGATTCGACGAACACAGGCGACCTGCTGTTCCAACTCAAAGAGACAGGTGGGAAAATCGAACAGCTTAAGAGCATAATTGTGAAAACCCTCTGCGATAACGTGGACGTACGAACGCTGACACACAGAACGTCCCTTTCACCTATGAAAGGCAACCTGCTGTTCCAACTCAAAGAGGCAGGTGGGAAAACCGAACAGCTCAAGAGCATAATTGTGAAAACCCTCTTCGATAACGTGGACGTACAAACGCTGACACACAAAACGAAGTTGGAAATCAAGGACATTGATGAGATCACTACCAAAAAGGATATCTGCGATGTAACGAAATCGCACTACCAATTAAAAGAGGGCCCCGAAGCCGTCATCCTAAGCTTAAGCAAGGCATACAAGTCGTACCAAAAGGGCTGCCGGCAAGCAGTGCGAGCGTAAACTGCCGTAGCCGGGTGCGCATAGCGCTGACAAAATGCTTTGTACCTAGCAGCTGCAAAAGCCACATACCCGAGAACTGCACAAAGGATCCAGTATGTTTATGGTGCAAAACGGAGAATCCGAATGACGCTGGACACGTGACCGGTAGTGCCAAATACCCGGTATTGAAGAACACCCGTACCAGTAAGCCATATGAAGGTTGTGCAGATAAGCCTTAACTACTGCTCAGCCGCACAGGATTGGCTTACACAAATGATGAGCAAAAAAAAAAATAGACATTGCCCTTTATTAGTGAGTCACACTACAAACTTCTTGAGGGTTGTAGTTGGATAGGCGACAAGACAAGGAAGGTTGCAATATGGACCTGTGGAAACCACGCGTTGTAAAAAATCGATGGCCCAGAGAACTTCTTTGTCACTGCTAGAATATAGGAAATTGATTTTTATAGCTGATACGAGTCCCTTCAGTCTGGCACATAGGGACTACCTGAAGCTGCTAGATGACATTGTAGCCGACGCACGTGTGAAGCACCCAGTGGTTATTGTTGTTGAGTTCAACGCATGGGCTATAGAATAGGGTAGTGGTTTGCATCACTGAAAATATGCCTGGCGAATAATGGTGAAAAAACAGGATTCGAAAAGCAGGCAAGGGGTCCATAATAGACGTTATATTTATGACGTAAAACAAAATGGCGAGTTAGCGAGGAATATACGCACAGCGACCACCTGGCGATTATTTTCAACACTGGCAAAGAGAATATCAGGCATTGTCCCAGGTTAATTGGTGGGAAGTGGAAAGGTGCATTCTTCGACATAGAGGCTTCGAAAAAATGTTAAATGTTGGCTTCTTAACCAATGACAGATTAGCGGATGACTTATCGCACCAACTAACTCAAACAAACGCGGCAGCGTGCGATGTGGCGCTGCCCAGGAGATCAACGAGAATGCCTCCAGGCCAGACGTAGATCATAGCGTTCTAGAGATAGACCAGAGTTTCAAGAACGATTAAACGCCTTCAGATTGGCGAAACGTGACCTTAAGAAAGCCATCAAAAGAAGCAAAGAAAGGTGCCTTAATTAACCCTGTAACGAAGCGGATCTAGATCCGGGGGGTATGGCATACAGGGTAGTAAAGAAGAAGCTAAGGGTAGCAGACCCCCACAGTTATCCTGCCCAACAATACTTGGAGGAATAGCAGAGCATCTATTTCCCCCACTTTGGGCAACGCCTGATTGCTGATGAATTAAACCTAAGCAATGTAATGAAATGAAAATAGCTTGCTTATATTTACAATAAATGGAAAGCTATTTCTGTGATTCCCCAGGTTGGGGGTTGTGCTAAGAGGTAGCATCCCTAGCACGGAAAAAATAAAATATTACGAAGCAATCACGAGCCTCGGATATGGATGAATTCAACGCTAACGATCCTGCAAACGAGTAAATGACTTGCGAGTCTGCATCTAATATGTGGAAGCAGGCATTCAATTCGAACACACCCTCAACTGCTATAAAGCTGATATAATCGAACTTTAAGAAATTGGATGGGATGGATCAGGCAAAAGACTACAAGGAGAACAAACGACGCTTATTCGTATGCGGATTCGTTATTCAAAGAAGACTCGGGCAGAAAGTCTTAAGCTTTCGGAATGTAAGCGAACGCCTCAGGTCAGTCGATATCAGAGATAATTTCGGAAAAACTAGCGTTCACGCCCCAACCATTGAAAAGGACGGTTGATTCAAAGATGACTTCTATGATCTCTTAGACAGAACCTATGCCCAATGTCCCAGCTACAATACAAAAATAGTACTGCGAAACTGGGCAAAGAGGACATATTTGAGTCTATCAAGAGGAAGTATAGCCTACATGACACTATGTCCGAAAACCGACACCGGGCGTAATCACCTTCTAACTACCACATGATTCCCGCATCTCAATATCCACAGTCGACGATCAATCAGATTTATAACGTTGAAATCGATGCCAGACACTTCTGCAGCATCCTATACGTACGAACCTTCTGAGGAGCCAACTTGGACTCGGATCACTACATTAGCCAAGGTACGAATCAGGATATTAAGGATGCCATAGAGTCAAGCTCGACAGCCAGAGTTTGAAGTCAGAAAGCTACAACCACAGAACACCGCTAGAATTTTTGCCGATCGAGTTTTCCTCAACCTCTCGCCGCCAGCTAAAAAATCTCTAGTTTGAGTTTAAATAGACGAACAGAATCCGCTCGTGAACACTACGAGCAGAAAAGGAGAGAGGAACACATGCTTTTAAGGGAAAAAAAAGAAGATGTGGAGATGCTAACACAGGAATGACGCTTACGAAAAAGTAACACAAATATGCCCGGGCTATAAACCGAGAGTAGAAGCCTGTAGGGACGAACAACTGACCACTAGTACTAGACTTACAATCGATGCTGTGATTATAGAAATAACACTTCTGTAGACTGTTAAACGGGGATAATAGGACCTGACACCGCTGTCAGGCAGAATGATTCACATGTCCGGTCCACACGAAAGGAGACCCCTACAACCTTTACATCGCCTATAAGATCTTCTCAGCCGTAATGTGTAAACGCCTGAAACCCTTTGTTGATATTCTGACAGTTTCTTATCAGTTTGGTTTTATGCCACCCATCATCTTTTTGGTCGATTTCAAAGCCAATTATGGCAGTGTGCATCGCGTCGAGCTATATGTAGTCATGTGTAGTTATAACACCCCTGCCGAACGCGTCAGATTGTGCAGGATGACAATGGATAATCCTCGTTGCTCCATTAAGGTCGGTAGCAAATTAACCGAGACCTCTGATGTTAAAAAAAGATTTAAACAAGGTGACGACGCACTGTCGTGCAACTTTTTTAACATCGCACTTTCGCATCATACTAGATTTACTGGCCAACACAAGGGGTACGATCTATTTCAAATCTGCGCAATTGGTTGCATACGCGGATGACATAGTCGTATCGGTAAATGAGGGTAAGACGAAATACATATTGCCAACCAAAAAACGCGCACAACATCGAGGTATTGGCCAGAACATCACAATAGACAGCTACAACTTCGAAGTGCTCAAGAACTTCGTCTACCTTGAATCACTAGTGACCAGCGTCAACAACACCAGTGCTGAGATCAAACGCAAAAGTACTCTTGCCAACCGCTGCTTCTTTGGGATCAAGATGCAATTGAGAAGAAGTGCCCTCTCTCGAAAGACCAAGGGTGCGCTATACAAAACAGATGAGCAGATGAGGGGATCCGTGTCTTTTCAAGAGGAAAATACTGCGTTTAATCTATGGCTTCGTTTGTAAGGGGTAGGCCATCTAGTGTTTTTTTTTTTTTAATCATATGTTATTTGGACACTGACAGCTGCCTCTCCCTGACAGAAAGTCAGCATCATATCACCGCGGAACGAAATGAGTCGCCTTACGGTTTAACAAGAAACAGCGCGTTTTTTGAAAAGAAGTTTGGCCGAAATGAAGCCCCCACCGCGACTGCTGTACTTAAGTTTATGCATAAAGTTCGTGAGACTGGTATGTTGGTGGACAACACTCATGGTCCCCGTCGTCGTACGGTGCGCACAGATGAGAATGTGGCTGCTGTGGCCGTGCGTGTGAGACTCAATGCACAAACATCAGCCCTCCATCGATCTCTTGGCGTACAAGGTCCAATTGACTCAGCAATTGAAAATGCACGATCATCCGCTTCGTTATCGCTTCGCAGTTTGGGCCTTAGAGCAGCTTGAATTGGACAACGATTTTGGGCGAAAAATCATTTTTTCTGACGAGGCGCATTTTCGTCTCGGCGGCTACGTTACCAAACAAAATTGCCGCATCTGGGGCTCGGAAAACCCGTACGTTATTATCGAGAGGCCAATGCATACACAGAGAATGACAGTTTGGTGCGGATGGTGGAGTGGTGGCATCATTGGACAATTTTTCTTCGAAAATGAGGCTCTGATCAACGCTTCGGAAACAATGGCGTACAGAGCCATGTTAACCGACTTTTTTTTTTTACTGAAATTGAAGACATGGATTTGGACAATCTTTGGTTTATGCAGAAACCGTCCCGAAACCATCAACAAAGTCTTGGAAAATGGGGGTGACAGAATGCGATACTGCGAAGCCAGCCGAGGCAGCCCCTTGAACGACGTTGTATTTTATAGTTAGTGAGAATGTTTGTTCTTACTAATGAAGCCACAATAAACGGAAAAAAATACTTTTATTGGATTCTTAAAAAGAAACCTGTATTATATGGCTCTAGGCCATGTAAAGCAAATGGGCAATAGAGCCCCGGCCGATGAGTTTTTAAGTCCAACCCCGAGGGGCGACGCAGCAGAGGACGACCGAATCTAAGGTGGCGCACACAGGTGGAAGGGCGCCCTAACCAACTGGGCGTGTGGCTCTGGAATCAGCTGGCCAAAGATCGCGCTAGCTGGAGAAGCTTGTTGGTTGTGGCCCAGGTTTACACAGGGCTGTAACCCCACCAAATTAAGTATTTATAAAGTTAAAATTGCAATCATGGTACACAATAATTATTTACGAAGTCATATTTCAAGCTTCTTTATGAAAGTTCAGTGTGGGGAAATTCTGCGCAGTACCACGGTAAAAAGGTACAAATGAGTCAAAACAAAACTTTAAAATTGGCGTCAGATGTCTCATGAGATCATTCCACTTCCAGATAGCATGGAAAGACGAGTGTTAACATGCTATCTTTAAGCATTATGAAACGGACAAATAAGTGTGTTATCTCACGCGCTTTTGCTTCCATCCGCTTTGTCAATAACACTGAACTTTCCAATAACACAGCGTTACAAATTTCAATTTTTTTTTGGAAAACATTAATAAAATAAGGTATTTGATTATAAATTGGGAATTCTACTTAAAGATATAGCACTGATTATCTTATAACACGTACCATTTTCGTGTAATGGATATATTTCTGTTGCCGCTACAATAACAAATACGGAATAATATAAATTATCAGCAATACCAATTGTCCTGTCTCAAATCCAGAAGTATTCGCCTTAAAATCGTATCTCGCCTTCATTTTATCGCTTACCAAGTTCAGTCGTTCACGGATGAACTGATGGATGGAGTTCAGCTGTTCCTTCTTTTCGGTTACGAAGTCCTCCCTGCCGCTAGTTGCCGGTAGTACCACGCCGAACTTCAAGTCCGATGGAAGTCGGAGATCAGTTCCAAAAATGGCTTCGGCGGGTGTTGTTGCCGTTGAATTGTGCTGTGCCGAACGGTATGCCATTAGGAAAAGGGGGAGATGTTCATCCCAGTCCTTCTGATCTCCGACGACGACTTTTCTCAGGTATTCCTCCATCGTCCGGTTGAACCTTTCGACCATGCCATCAGATTGTGGATGTAATGGTGTTGTCCGCGTCTTTTCTGATACCTAGCATGTCACAGAGTTCTTTGAACACCGACGACTCGAAGTTTCTCCCTTGGTCTGAGTGCAGTTCCATTGGTACTCCATAACGCGAAACCCAGTTATTCACGAATGCAGCCGAAATGGTTTTGGCTTCCTGGTTCGGGATGCAAAACACCTCAGGCCACTTGCTGAAGTAATCGATTACCACTAGCGCGTACTTGTTTCCAGCGTTGCTCGTTGGGAATGGGCCTGCAATGTCCATTGCGATACGTTCGAACGGTGCTCAAACATTGTACTGCTGCATATTCCCTCGAGTTTTCCTAACTGAACCCTTTGCCTTCGCACACTGTTCACACCTGCGAATGAAACGCGTAACCGACTCATGGCATCCTACCCAGTAGAAACGTTTCTTGATCTTTTCTACAGTCTTGTTAACACCAAGATGACCCCCACTTGGTCCCTCGTGGTATTCTCGGATGACCTCTTCGATTTGCCCTTTTGGTATTACCAGCAGATCGTTTACAATGTTCCCGTCCTCACTTTCCCAACTGCGGTAGAGGCAACCGTTCTTCAGCTTCAAACTGTGCCATTGAGCCCAGTAAGATTTCACGATTGGGCTTTCACTGGATATTTGCTGCCAACTTGGTCGAAAACCTCGTTCTTGGTAGTCGATGATAAATGCCAGATCGGCATCTTCTCGCTGCTTTCTTCCGACCTTCTCGACAGTCCAGGAATCTTCTGGCAGCACCTGGAAACAACGGATGTCGGTGACCTGTTCCTTGGTCTCGGCGCGTGAACAATGATTGCATTCAACATCGCAAGGTTGCTTCGTTAACGCATCCGCATTTCTAAGGCTGCTTCCCTTCTGGTATTCGCGTGCTCTCACTTGATGTCCTTTTGGCGAATCCGACCTCGGACGCCTTCTTCCCAGACTGCAACTTCTCGCCATGTGCCCCTGCTGGTTGCAGATGTAGCATCTACCTGGGAACGGGCAGCTCCTACTCACCGTTGTTTCTCTGGAACTACGCCACAATTTGCTGGAAGAACGCTTTCTCCGCAGACGACAGTCTTTTGCAATGTGCCCCTGCTGGTCGCAGATATAGCAGCTACCTGGGAACGAGCGACTCCTACTCACTGTCGTTGCTCTGGAATTACGTCGCAATTTGCTGAAGGAACGCCTTCTCCGCTGGTCGCAGATATAGCATATACCCGGGAATGAACCACTCCTACTCGCCGTTATTATTCTGGAACTATCCTGGTCTTGAGATATGCGCCGTAGTTTGATGGAAGGTCGGCATATCAAGAGCGATGTTTCACATGCGAGAGCGCTGGCAACTGTCTCCTTGAAAGATGTCTTCGGCAGGAGAATCAGGCTACGTTGCGTATCGGGGTCCCTTAGCCCTTGGATGAAAGAATCCGTTTCCAGTTTTTCCACCACATCAACTGGAACATCCGCGAAGGCTAGATGAGACAGCCTCTCGATGTCGGCAGCGTACTGCTGGATGGTCTCGTTTCCACGCTGCTTGCGTCCCTTAAGTTCCAGCTTGTGCATCTCCTGCATGTGCTCACTGCCGTATCTTCGATGAAGAGCATCCCATATGGCTGTGTAGTTCCTTCTCTGGGTCTCCGGGATGGTCTGAAGAACACCAGCTGCTTCGCCTTCAAGCGAAATTACTAGAGCGGCCACACGATCGTCTTCTCCCCATCGATTCCGTTCCGCTGTTGTCTCGAACTGGAGCTTAAAGATGTTAAATGCGCTCGTGCCGGCAAAGCTGGGAGCTGTAAATTTCGATGCTGCTGTCGGTACAACGATTCCTTGATGCTGAACGTTCTGGACAGTTTTCTCGAGTTCCAGAACCTTCTTGTCGAACCTCGATTCCAGTGTCTCGATTATCTTTTCTTGATTATTTTCGAGATCTAGAACCTTCTTGTCCAGTGTATCGATTCGCTCTTCGACCCCCTGGAAACGATCGCTGACGGCTTGCTGAATGTCTCTCAAGCTTTCTCGATTGTTCTCTAGCATCTCTTCTACCGTCTCCAGCTTCTGGCTCAGGGAAGTAGAATTTTCCTCCAGTTTCTCTAGTTTCTGGTTTAGAGAAGTGGAATTTTCCTCCAACTTTCTACTTACCGCAGCGGAATTTTCCTCCAGTTTCTCTAGTTTCTGGCTCAGGGAAGTGGATTTTTCCTCCAGCTTTTAATCTAGTTTCTGGGCTATGAAAGCACTCATAGCATTCATAGCAGCCAGAATTTGCTGCATATCGAACGCTGGCTCAGAGGATGTCGACGGCTTCTCCACCCCGAATTCGTAACTCTCCCAGTCGACACCTTCTTCCTGCAACGCCGATCGCAGTCTCTCCACCAGGTTGGCTTTACTTCCCACTGTGGATAATTCCCGAGCATCCAGCTCTTTTTTCAGTTGTTCGATAGCCAACTTTTCCAATTTCACCATTTTCTCTATCTCTTAACAATTCACTTTGTGCAATTCACAATTTAAATAAACGTTCCACTCGTTTACTCGCAATCCCACTTCTGACACCAAATGTTACGAATTATTCGATCCCCACACCAAATAGGGTTCGCACCACTGGATTGCGATAAACTACAAATATCCTTTTTATCCGAATTAAAACACACACACACTCTTACTTCTTTCACCACAGATCAATTATCTGCGTAGCTTCACCACTTTTATTTATTATCCAATACAATCCACTTTAAACTTTATTACACAAACAAAACCTTTATTGAGAGCTTTTATTTTCACACTGTTTGATCACACTGACACGCTATTCGATACCACAAACTGAATGTCTGTCAAGGGCGAATGTTCGCGCTTATATAGCTCTCGGTCCACCGTCTCGAATGTTCGCCGTTGGAAGTTCCCTTTCGGAAACCTCTAGAACGCTCTGACAATTCCATTGGAAGTTGACATCATTCCAATCCCCGCTTCCAGAGAGTTTTCGAACTTCGACAGCGAAATTCGAATTTAACCGTCCGCTTGCATCTCCGCAACAATATCAAATGTTGTAACAAATTCGACTGTTGTGAAATTAACTTTCGATCATATCCCACAACCAATGACACACTTCCAAGCTTTGGTCCCAATGGTGTCCTTGATATATTGATCTTAGCTCCAAACCTTTTCCCTATAATTATTGTTATTCACCATTTCACCTAATTGCTGTCGAGTAAGATAATTGATTTGAATTCAATGGACACTTTGATGATCAACTATCTCATCATGGAGATTCTTGATCATCAAAATAATATGTCTATAACCTGCCTGCAACCAAAAATGTGATTTAATGTGATGACTGATGAGGTAACATACAACTTCTGTTTCATATATATATGTACAGATGGTACGCGAGTCCGACTCGCACTTGTCCGGTTTTTTTTTTTTTTTTTTTTTTTTTTTTTTCGATATTCGCGGCATTGTTCAACGTGAATATGGTCCTACTTCGATGTGGTTTCCTTGTGCTAACTGAACTCCCCAAGAGGGGCTGGTTCTTGCACCACGACAATGCGCCGGCCCATTCCTCGTTGATTGTGCAAGAATTTTGGCGAAACAAAAGGGTTCGAACATTTCCACATGCAGCCTATAGCCTCGATATTACATATTAAATTATTATTAGGAGGATTATTAAGGGTGGTTTCAATCGTAGGAGCAACGGTGATATTGTTATGTAGACGGGGGCCATTGTGAAGGCCGAAACAAACTCAAATTGATTATATTTTATTCAATAGTTATTGGTACCCGACAACGGACTTAGACTAATCGATTTCCTAACGGGGCTTAACCTTCTTGTAGCAAGCACGAGATTCCCCCATTTCAACATCCACAAGGGTACCTGGCGGTCGACCACCAACCAGATAGATCACATTGCGATCGACGCCAGACACTCCTCCAGTATTCTCGACGTACGAACCTTCCGAGGGGCCAACATCGACTCGGACCACTACCTTGTTGTAGTCAGGTTACGAATGAGGATATCAAGAATGCTTAGGAGTCGAGTAGAACTACGTAAGTTTGACGTCGGAAAGCTGCAATCGCAAGAGACTACCAGAATCTTTGCCGATCGTATCTCACAGCAGCACAAACAATAGAGCAGGAATGGGCGCATTGCCAAAGCGCCGTCAGAGACGCTACCTCAGAGGTGCTGGGTTTCAACCCGCCACCACCTAGAAACCCCTGGTTCGATGAACAATGCGTACAAGCCCATGAGGCAAAACAAGAGATATATAAAGTCATGCTACAACGACGGACGAGAGCTGCTCACGAAATCTAAGAGCAGAAGAGAAGAGAGGAACACACGGTTTTCAGAAGAAAGAAGAGAGAGCACGGAAATCGTGAGATCGAGGAGATGGAGAGACGCTTCCGCAGGAATGACGCCCGTAAGTTTTACAATAAGGTAAAACGAACATGAAAGCGCCGTGGCGAAGTAGGTAGTGTGTTGGCCTCTGATGCCGATGACACGGGATCGCATCCCGACAACAGCCATGTAATCGAACGTGTTTTACACGGTGCTTCTCCTCAGCGGGGTACTGACAAAACCCCATGTAGTATCATGTAGTATAACTGCCAAGAAAAGCTTCTCAAATCTCGCCGTAAGGAACCGGCAATAAACTGTAGGTCCCTTTCACCTATGGGAAAATAAAATCTCACAAAACATGGGTGATTGAGAGAAGCTCGGCTTTGGACTGTAACGCCAACATACATACAAAACGAACATGCCATGGCTACAAGGCCAGAGCGGCGGCCTGCAGGGATAAAAATGGAGAACTGGTAGTAGAGTCGCAGTCGATGCTGTGGATTTGGAAAGACCACTTCTGCAGACTGTATAACGGCGATGATAGATAAGATACCACCGTCAGGCAGAACGAGCCATTCGTAATGGACGACGATGTAACAGAATTCCGTACACCCGACCTAGACGAAATCAAAATAGCGATATCATAACTTAAATCTAATTAAGCCGCTAGCGCGGACGGCCTGTGTGCTGAGCTTCTTAAAGCCCGCTATGTTGTCACTAACCATACTGTATGTTTTCTCTTCACTAGAATAGAATGACAGGAAAAGTAAATCCGAACACCTCTGCACGACTTGAGATGCGGTTCGCAAGATTTCCTCCAACGCTATTGACAGGCATCTTCCAAGATGATCCAACGATACGATAGTTGAACAAACATGCACTCTATCACCACAGACAGGTATACCCACAGCCCAACTTCATCTTCAACCTCAGCCTATCGTTCGTCTGCCTTTATAATCCAAGGAATTTCAATGCACAACAAGGATTTGCATTTAACAATTTACGTGTCTCTCGATCTAAAACTGCAAACGGACGACGTGACACCAATACCAAATTCAATCAGAAATGCAAGTCTTTTCCACATTCGCAGGACAAGACAGTACTCGAGGAGGGGCGACAAGGATGAAAAAATGTATGTTGTGTTGTAGTTGATAAAATGAGCTCTTGGCGTTCGCGTTGAATTTGAATGATGTGAACTGTAGTCGTAGTTCTCGGCGTTATTGTTGCTGCTACTAAGGGTAACATAATAACATACCGAACAACGGTTCAACAATGACAGTATACAAGTTTAAACATAAAAGGAACAGAAGTGACAAGTTTTAGAATTCCAACAACGACGATGAAAGCAAATGACAGGGGAAAAAGAAAAGGAAAGCCAAGGATGTCTCGGGAATTTCCCGCGCAAAAGAATGAAAAAAAAAATCAGTATGAAAAAGGATTAGACATTTCTGGTTTTGTTTTTTTTTTTTTTTCTTCGTGGTCTTGTTACTTGTTACACTGAAGCTTTCTTTCAGTCCGGGAATATATGGCAGTGGACGACGAGTGGGAGAAGGGCGGGAGGAAGAAAAAAAAAAAAAATGCTTCGTGTCCTCGGCGCATTGTCATTGCCGTTTTAACCACTCCACATCTACAATGTTGCTCCGGCAACGTCATTTGTTTGTGACAAGCGAGCATTGTAAGTTTTCGTGCAGCAAGAGCTCGAGCGTTGGAATGTGTACGGCCTCCGGTGATAAAAGAATGCTAACAATTACTGTAAGTTAACCGCTAACACACCATTAATCTTCGCGGATGTCTGCCGGTCTGCTACTCTGAGTGGATGGAATAATGTAAGGTTTCTCTTTCCTCTCATTCGTCATATTGATCGTTTACAACTCTTTTAGTTAGGTTCTCTGCTTTTGCCGGAAGTGGAAATAACAGTTTTTTTCGTTTACAAAAATAAATTTTATATGTATGTAGGTACATGTACTATGTACAATTACCCTCCCTTCTTCGGACGCCTTGTCGTGGCGGGAGGCTTAAGAGGTCGTAGACCTCGAACTAAGACTCGAAGACCCAAAAATGAATGGACAAACCAAGGAACAGACTAAAACGCAAACACGTCGTAGCCTTTTTCACCAAACTGCAAAGAACGGTTTGTCTCAACTACACGGGGGCCTTCCCCAGCACGCCGGGCGCAGCTCTAGATGTTATGATGAACCTTCCACCTCTTGATATATTTATCAGAGAGTGTGCTCTGAAAGCCATGTGTCTTCTAAAGAGAAATGGATTTTGGTACAACTCACATAGGAATAACGGTGTGCTTGCGCAAGAATTGTCGTGCGACCCCCGTCTCATGGACATGCCTTCTGACGCACTGACGCCCGTTATCCTAATGCGTCGTAATTTCACAGTCGAGTTTCCATGGCGTCAGGATTGGCTATGGCTGGATACTGAACCTGGAAAGGATAGTCTTCGTATTTTCATGGATGGCTCCAGGTCTGGGCGGGGGTCCTGTGCTGTAGTCTTCTTTGAGCGCGAAAACATCCGACTGCACTTCTCGTTAGGAAAGTAAGCGTCTGTCTTCCAATCAGAGATATACGCAATCCTAATGGCCATGCACTATGTTGTGAAGCACAGGTGGAAGGGCGAAAGCATATGCGTCTGTAGTGACAGCCAAGCTGCACTAAAAGCTGTGTGTAACCCCTTAACTAGCTCCAAATTAGTGCTTGAACTCAAGTCCTTCCTGAACAAAGTCGGCAGACTAAATTCATTAAGGTTCCAGGCCACTCTGGGGTCCCAGGAAATGAGATCTCTAATGAACTCCCTAAAATGGGTTCAGAGGAGAGCTCCTCAGGACCTGAACCCGCTCTAGGTCTACCTGCGTAAATTCCTACATTAACGATTGTGTATTTAATACACACAACCGTAGAGGGAGGGATTGTCCGGGTTGCAGGATGACTAAGCGCGTATGCCCTGATGACGGGCCATTACACTTTTGCCAAGCATCTCTACGTGCTTGGCATCAGCGAGACGCCTACCTGTGCTGCATGTTGCGAGGAGGAGGATGACACTGCAGATCATTTCCTCTGTGATTGTCCCGCCTTTGCTCGCGCATGGTGGGGCACCCTTGGAGCCGTCGTGGTGTGTGCCGAATCCCATAGCTCTACATCACTGAAGCTCCTTCAAATTTTTCTCCGGAAAACGGGGAAAATACAGTAATGTAAGGTGTCTGTCTGGAGTACAATGGACCAGGAATTGCGTCTGAGTGCTCCAGCGGATAGCAGAAGCCTTCACAAATAAAAAAAAATTAGTTGATGGCGAGTTAATGTCGATTTATGAGGTCGTGAATTGGAATTGTTGGTTGAGAGCCTTCTCAACTGAAGAGACAATTGAATAGCTGATATAAAGTCTTTAAGTCACCTGGGGTTTACAGCGAATTCAAGACTCCAGGGACACTTTGCCAAAAACATTTCACTTAATCCTATTTTGAGAGAACAGCTACCCAGCACTTGTTCTCCTCTGACCAGAAAATCCCACTTTCGAAAAACAGTGCCCCAAGGATCATTCCATGGATTGCAACGACAAATCCGCCGATTGCCTCTAAAGCGAGTCAAACGAAAACCCAAATTCAATGCAAATTTCAAAACAACTCATAGCACCCCACGAGTCAGGTCCCTAATTTCCGTACAAACAGCTGGAGTTTAGGCATTGTAATAGTAGAATTCGCATCCTTAGCAATGGCAACAATCCAGATTCCAACGGTAAGGATAAACAGAAGACTACTCCCATCTATAGCTGAAGATATCCCGAAAATTTTTAGAAAATAAACATAATCTCGTCCTTGAGTGTAGACGTTACTGGTTTCTTCCTCCGTCTCCTTGCTTTTGTTTTTCATTTATTTTCCACCATCCTTTCATCGCGTGCTTTAGCATCTTCTCCGCCACCAACTATCGAAAGAGCCTTTGCCATCCTCGTACGGTTTATCTGGAATCGTTGTAATGGATTTCCAAAGGAGTTTTCAGTTTTCCAATTTAAATGCTTTTCCTTGGCGATTTCGGTGGAAATAGTTTAAGTTGGTTGTTATCCTCTCACATGGCACACAGTAGACAGTTGTATAGTGTTTGGATGAAAAGTATGTATCTACAATAGATGGGGCGTGCTATAGCAAGATTTGGATGGTGAAGCCGATGGGTTATATCTCTAAAATTACATGTGAACCTGGACTTGATAGAATAGAATGCTGATGGTTATCGGGTTGTGATTGAAATGTTTGAGATAGTTGCAGTGTTGACAAAATCAACTGTCGTAAATTGAGTGAATTTGTAGGTACTCGTATTGGAAGGATGTTGATGGCAAATGTGATACACTCTTAATGGACATTTCCTTTTTTTATATAACAATTATGTAACATATCTACGGAGTATACACTGTCAATGTTAACACACTGTTAAGCTAAGAATCAACCGAAGATATTGGCAGGGACCTTATTTTCATTCTGTGGAGAGGCGGGTATGTGAAAAGAGTATTCCACTGAATTTGTAAACAAAAAACAAGCAAATTAAGTTTGTCGCAAAATTCTATTACCGGTTTTCACAATAGAACCCCTCTAACCCTACACAAGGTTTACAATGTTGCCACCGTGATTCAAAGCACTCTTGACCCGAGTCAAGGGTCGCACACAGAAAACAAGTGCTCGCAGCCTCTCCAGGATGCCAAAATAATTACTGTCCGGTCGGTAGAAACATATTTACGATGAACGATGTCGCGGATATCGAAAAAAAGGACCAACATTTCCTTCAGTCGCCATTATCTGAGCATTTTCGAGGGTTTTTCACTAAATTTCACTAAAAATTTAATCACATCACGTTGTTTGTACTGCCACTAGGTTAGGGTTAGGTAAGTTGGGTGCCCTATTGACATGAGGTCAAGGCTCACTTAGACTACGAAGAGTCCACTGTGCCCATTTTGAAAAACTAACCCGAGGGGAATCTGTTAGTTGCCCGCTGAGCTGAACCACCCAGATTCAATTAAGAATCTTAGCAGTTTTTTCTCAGCTTAATGCCTCTTACCTCCTCTAAACCCGAGAGGAAGTAGTTCCCGAGGAACGTAAATCTTTTTCGGGCCAGTGCAGGGCATTCACACAGTAGGTGACGAATGGATTCTATTTCCTCTTCGTCTCTACAGCTTCTGCAAAAATCGTTGTAGGGCTGGCCTAGTCTAGCTGCATGAAATGATATCATGCAGTGCCCAGTGAGTCGTATATTCCCTCTACCAAGATTTAGCATACTTTCCATCCTTCTTAGGGTTCCGTTCGTCCGAAAAAAAAACGGAACCCTTATAGGCTCACTCGTGTATCCGTCTGTCACAGTCAAATATCTCCGAATCGGCGATGATAGATAAGATACCGCCGTCAGGCAGAACGAGCCATTCGTAATGGACGACGATGTAACAGAATTCCGTACACCCGACCTAGACGAAATCAAAATAGCGATATCATAACTTAAATCTAATAAAGCCGCTAGCGCAGACGGCCTGTGTGCTGAGCTTCTTAAAGCGGCTGGAGATGAGCTGGTAAGGTGCATGCACCATCGCATTTGTAAGGTATGGTCGGAGGAAAACATGCCCGACGAATGGAATCTCAGCATCGTTTGCCCGGTCCATAAGAAAAGAGACTCTTATAACTGCGCCAACTGTAGGGGAATAAGTCTCCTTAACATCGCATATAAGATCTTCTCTGCCGCCTGAAACCGTTTGTGGATAACCTGATCGGCTCTTATCAGTGTGGTTTCAGGCCAGGTATATCCACAATAGACCAAATATTTACGCCACGGCAGATCATGGAGAAGACCCAGGAATATCAAATCGATTTCAAAGCTGCATATGACAGCGTGTATAGAGATGAGCTATACAAAGCCTTAACATCCCTGCCAAACTCCTCCGTCTGTGCGGGATGACAATGGAGAATTCTCGCTGCTCCATTAAGGTCGGTAATCAGCAAACCGAGACCTTTGATGTTAAAAAAACGATTTAGGCAAGGTGACGCGCTATCATGCCACCTTTTCAACATCGTGCCTGAAAAGATCGTGCAAGAGTCACTGGCCAACAGAAGGGGTACGATTTATTTCAAGTCCTCGTAATTGCTTGCTTACGCCGACGACATTGATGTGATTGGACGGACACAGCGAGACGTCAATGAGGACTTTGTAAGCATTGAGGTAGAAGCGGCTAAGATGGGTCTCAAGGTTAATGAGGGTAAAACCAAATATCTGCTTTCATCTAAAAGAGACGGGCAACACCGACGTATTGGCCAGAACGCCACCATGGGCGGATATAACTTTAAAGTGGTCAAGGAATTCGCCTACCTTGGCTCACCAGGTTCACCACCTTGGTATGACCAGCTGGCTCAAATCCTTTAATTTTGTGTAGGCTGAAAAGGGCTTCATCTGATTGAGTATTCTAAGTGTTTGGTCTTTATACTTCTATCTGCTGCCCATATTTATTGTAATCCGCTTCTTAGCGCTCATATGTACATATGTGTGTATATCAGTTCGGTCAATAGTGGTAGGAACGTATTCAAGAATAATGTTGTCACTAACCATACTGTATGTTTTCTATTCACTAGAATAGAATGGCAGGAAAGGTAAATCCGAAAACTTCTGCAGGACTTGAGATGCGGTTCGCAAGGTTTCCTCCAACACTATTGACAGGCATCTTCCAAGATGATCCAACGATACGATAGTTGAACAAACATGCACTCTATCACCACAGACAGGTATACCCACAGCCCAACTTCATCTTCAACCTCAGCCTATCGTTCGTCTGCCTTTATAATCCAAGGAATTTCAATGCACAACAAGGATTTGCATTTAACAATTTACGTGTCTCTCGATCTAAAACTGCATACGGACGACGTGACACCAATACCAAATTCAATCAGAAATGCAAGTTTTTTCCACATTCGCAGGACAAGACAGTACTCGAGGAGGGGCGCAATTTACCATTCCCCTCCCCCCGGAAGGCGTAGGACCGACTCGCACTTGCCCGGTTTTTTTTTATTATAGACAGGCCATGTTAGCCTTGCTGTAGCGCATGTGTCTAATTGACACCATCGCTTGTTGGCCTTTCCGAGTAGTTCCATCCCTATTTCTCTGAATAGCGTACTGAGTGCCGTTCTAACCTCAGTTGTGATCTGCGAAGTATCTGCACCTGATCCCAGTCTGGCTAGTTCGCCCGCCTTCTCATTTCCGGAAATATTCACATGCCCTGTTACCCAGCAGATGGTTACCTCATTGACATCCGATATTGCTTCTAGTTTCTCTTTACAGAGTTTTACGAGTTTGGATCCATGCTGCTTGCAGAGCCTTAATGGCTACCTGAACGTCAACATAGATTTTGATTCTCCTACCTGAGAAATTCTGTAGGAGTGGCACGTTTCCTGAGATTCGAAGTAGACTCCGGCTCCTGTACCGGTATCCGTTTTGGATCCATCGGTATAGATAGCCAGTTCCTTTTCCGCGTTTACCATACCACTGGCCCATTTCTCCCTGGAAGGAATCCTAATAGAGAAACTCCTCTCACAGCAAGAAAGTGGGGTGGTATAGTCCGAGTTAACACCACGCTTTCCCGACGAGAGGAAAGGGGAGATGTCACCTTGGATTCCCCAACCGTTCGTGAATGCAACGAGACACCTTGCATTCGCTAGGTGCATGAAAGAACATGATCGAGCGTGCATGCGTTCCCACGAGCGAGCAAAATGCTGACACCGCTTCCCTTGCACACACAGGCTGCCCGGCGTACGCCGGCATAAGAGTTAGATTATGTTTAAGTTAGTTTTGTAAGTTCATTCTGTTTTGGGAACCCAACGAATAAACTTGTATATTTGAAATCGAAAATACCCGTTGCGTTGTAAGCCGAACAGTTGGTTTCGCGGTTTTTTTTGTTTTGTTATCCTCTTAAAGGCCACCGTGGCGCAGTGGGTAGTGTGTTGGCCTCTGACGCCGATGACTCGGGATCGAATCCCGACACAGCCATGTCATCGAACGTGTTTTTCACGGTGTTTCTCCTCAGCGGGGTTCTGACAAAACCCCCTGTAGTAAAATTGTCATGAAAAGCTTCTGGAAATTCGCCGTTCGGAACCGGCAATAAAACTGTAGGTCCCTTTCACCTATGTGAAAATGAAATCACACACAACATGGGTGATTGAGAGAAGCTCGGCTCAGGTTCTTCATGGACTGTAACGCCAACATACATACATACATATCCTCTTAAAGGATAACTTTAACTTCCGTTTCGGTTGCGGACCTCAGGGTAGCCCACCGATCCAGGATTGATGCGTGGCTATGAGGACATCTTTTCCAAAGATTGGATTCTTGCATCCTTAGCGCAGCCCTGTCTAGTGGTGGAAGGGTCAGCATCGCTTCAAGGGCCGCCGTTGTTGTGGATTTCATAGATCTGGTCGCCGCCAGACAGCCAGCCCTCTGAATCCTTGTAAGACTTTGAAGGTTGCATTTCTCAAGTGCGTTCCACCAGACAATTGATCCATAGAATAAAATAGGTCTTACCACCGCGTTGTGCAGCCAGTCTACCACCTTGGGTTTAAAGCCCTATGTCTTTCCGAAAGCTACTCTGCACGCATATAGTGCCACGCAAGCTTTCTTGGTTCTTTCATTTATGTTGTCCTTCCGGCTAAGCTTGGAATCTAGGATTATGCTAAGACACCTAGCGGATTTCTTCGATATCAGGTCGATGCCATTTATACGTGGATATGTATACCTTGGTATTGATCTTTTTCTTGTAAAGAGGACTATCTCAGTTTTAGTTGGATTTACCCCTAGGACCCGTTCCTTGACCCAGTTATTCACCAATAGCAGCGCATAACTTAGTCTTTCACTGAGGACCTGAGGAAATTTCCCAGGTATCAGTATGGTAATGTGATCGGCTTAGGCCGTGACATTGAAACCCTGTGTCTCCAGGAGCTTTAGCAATTCGTCGACTACGAGGAGCCATAGCAGAGGCGATAGAACACCCCACCGTGGTGTGCCTCGGTTGACTCTCACCCTTCCATTTGCTCCTTCCATCGACGAGTCTACTATACGAGTATTTAGCATTTGTTCAACCCATCTACAGATTCCCGAGTTTATGTGGGCAATCCGTAGGCCGGACAATATTGCCTCGGTAATAACGGTATTGAAGGCACCCTCAACATCTAGAAAAGTCCCCAGGGCATATTCTTGGCCATTGAGTGCCATTTCTATCGTATAGACCACCCTGTGAAGAGCGGTATATACTGATCTACCCTTTATGTAAGCGTTATGTGATTGTGATAAGTAGCTATCACCAATCTCATCTCTTATATATTTGTCGATTAGTCGTTCCAGTGTTTTCATAAAGAAGGAGGATAGGCTGATAGGCCTATACCCCTTTGCCGTGGCATGGTTGACCTTCCCTGACTTGGGTATAAACACCACCCTAACCTCCCTCCATGCCTGTGGGACATAACCTATCCTGAGGCACCAGCAGTATATGCGTTCTAGACATCCCTCGAGATGTCCTCATTCTGGCTAGGTTGTTTAGCGCGTCTGCCACTGACTCAAGAGAGAGAGCTCTCCTTTCTCTTTATCTTTTTGTGTGTTTATCTTTGAAATTTTGTTCCCACGAGTTCGGACGGAAATATGGGGTCCACTCCGGCAGAGCCGCTGATTATCGGAGTAAGGCATTTAATACCTTAGGCCTCGCCTGGGCACCTAAGGGAGCTCGTTAACGATTGGAAATAAACCCTCCAACCTTTCATCCTTGGGCACGGTTTCAATAAGCTCCCACCACCACTGAAATAGGGAGCCCATATCGTTCAACTTCGTAGCCCAGGCTAGTTTAAGCCCCAGTACCGCGTCAAGGTGGATAATCACGCTGTACTGCCACTAAAAAAGTTTTTTCTTGTCGAAAAATACTCACAACATGCAAAAGTGCTTCGACTTTAGCCATGCTTGAAAACTAAAAGAAAGGGCCCATCCTGTTAGTGGGCAGTGTTGCCAGTTCTTGAGATATGAACCAAATTCTTTTAACTTGATTGCTACACCGCGTACATTTGACTAAAGGTTTCTAGTATAGAAGACAATATTAATCGGCAAGCTTCTCCAGTTGGCACGGTTTTTTGCCAGCTGTTTCAAGCGAAGCACTCCCAGTGGGTTAAGGTCCCTTTCCACCTGTGTGCACTACCTTAAATTCGGTCGACCTGTGCTGTGTCGTCCCTCGGACTCGAGATTCTTCCGGCCGGAGCCCTGTTATCCATTCGCTCTAGCCTTCATAGAGGGAGAATACTCACATAGATTGAACGCAGAATTGTCCCCTCCGCTTTCGTTAAGGTTCAAGCCTCTTCGCCATAGAGGAGGATCGGGTGATTAAGGTTTTGTATAGCGCAACTTTGGTCTTCCGAGAGAGGATTCTACTTCTCAACTGCCTCTTGAGCCCAAAGAACCAGTGGTTGGCACGAGTAATTCTGCGTTTGATCTCAGCGCTGGTGTTGTTGTCGCTGGTCACTAGTGATCCGAGGTAGACGAAGTCCTGGACCACTTCAAATTTGAAGCTGCTAATTGTGACGTTCTGGCCGAGACGTCGATATTGTGCGTCTTTTTTGGTTGATAGCATATATCTCATTTTACCCTCACTAACCGACACTTTAGCCGCATCTGCTTCAATGCTTTCGAACGCTTCATTGACATCCCGTTGTGTTCGTCCAATTAAGTCAATGTCATCCGCGTACGCAAGCAGTTGCGCATACTTGAAATAGACCGTATTTCTTGTGTTGGCCAGTGAGTGATCTTTTAAAAGCACGATGTTAAAGAAATTACATGACAGTGCGTCACCTCGTCTAAATTCATTTTTAACGTCTGTGTAGTTTGGAGGTCATAAGTTGTAATGGACATTTTCGGCCATTAAAGGTTCATGTGAACCTTTGGGCGAAGGAGCAGAATTTTGCTTGAATATAAATGGCTTGTACCTGCGTACGTTATAAATCCAGGGATTCACAACGTTCTCTATAACCTCGGTGCAGGAGGCAGTATGAAACCAATATCCTTAAGGAAAGATATGAGCATATCATGAGGAACACCTGTGTGACCCGAACAAAGTCACTTTTCTCTTTTGTGGTTGGCCTTTTGGTCTTGATTGACCTGTTTTTTCGTCAGAGAAAGACACGGATAGTTCTGTGTTCCGAAGTTGTGCCGACATAAAATGTCCAACGTTTGGACGTTTCTCGTGTTCCTTACGCTTTGCAACAGTTTCTGTATTACAAGCTTATTATTCCGATTCACGGTGAAGGAACGATCAGGTGCAATTCAGTTTTTCGAGAGCGAATCAAACTCTCTCATAAGACGAATACGAAAGAAGGGGTCCACTAATTTCACGCATTGGTATGATGATAAATGCATGCCACATTGTTCAGCCAAACCTTCCGCCCGTAATATAAACCGTTATCTTTACTACTCAAAACTCAACTAAAACACTTACTTACTTACTTATCAGGCCAGCAATCCGTAGAGGATATGAGCCTAAGCCATAGCTGCCTACCATCCTTAACGGTCCCGGGCACGCTGCTTCCAGTTATCAAGAACAGGTTGTCTTACATCCTCGATTACTTGGTCTTTATACCGGAGGTTCGTACTTCCTCTTCTTCTTAAACCAGGAGGCGCGGAGTCGAAGCCCCTCTTAGCTTAAACGTTGGTTTTCATACGCTCGATGTGGCTGAGTCAATGTAGTCGACAATCTTTGCCTCCCGGTCTATATCCACATCCTTGTACAGCTCGTAGGGTTCGCGGTTATATCTTATCCTCCATTCACTTCCCTCACAGTCAGGACCAAATATCTGGAGCAGGATTTTTCTTTCGAAAGAACCCAAAATCAGCTCCGCCGTCCAGCTTATCGTCCAGCTTTCGGTTCCGTACAGCAAGAC
This sequence comes from Eumerus sabulonum, assembly GCA_951905685.1. Taxonomy (NCBI): domain Eukaryota; kingdom Metazoa; phylum Arthropoda; class Insecta; order Diptera; family Syrphidae; genus Eumerus; species Eumerus sabulonum. Next base: position 158,577,270 of record OX645060.1, on the reverse strand, counting down.
TGGCAGTATAAGCATTATGTTTGGACAAACCAAAGTAGCAGCGGTTGCCAAGGACGATTATATGTCAGATCTCCACTGTAGTGTCGTTTGTGGAGTTTACGTTCCCCTGAGGTAGACAACCCCCTAAGCCACCGCGAAATTATGGACAAACCAAAGTAGCAGCGATTGCCAAGGACGATTCTATGTCGGATCTCCACTGCGGTGTCGTTTGTGAAGTTTACATTTGCCCCGAGGTAGACCACCTCCTTACCCACCGCGGTATTATGGCTGTCATTCGTTATGTTTTGTCCCAGGTGGTGAGCGACGGATTGGTTTTCGCTTGACACTGAGCACCGTGACGCAGTGGGTAGTGTGTTGCCCTCTGACGCCGATGACACGGGATCGAATCCCGAAACAGCCATGTCATCGAACGTGTTTTTTACGGTGTTTCTCCTCAGCGGGGTTCTAACAAAACCCCCTGTAGTAAAACTTTCATGAAAAGCTTCTCGAAATTCGCCGTTCGGAACCGGCAATAAACTATAGGTCCCATTCACCTTCGGGAAACAATAAGGTAGAAGAAGGAGTTTCTAGGGATGTCTTTTAAATGAAAATCACTACTAGTTCTTAAGCAATACTCAACGGGTGCGGCTCAAATCCTAGATTCTCTGCAGACCATAATAATAACCAGAAACGTCCCATCAAGCAAATAGAAAAAGCAACCACTTTATCTTGGCAAAGTACGTATTCAAGCACTTTATGAAATGCCCTATCTACCTTTCAAAGGTAATCATTTCGGGTCCTCCCGCAGATAGTGCTATCCTTTAGAACTTTGACGACTGCACTGACGCAGGTTTTAATCCCGCAGTTATGAAGAATAAGTTTCGTTTCCGTGAATACAATTACTTATGTACATACACACACGTAGATATTGGAGATACCTGTATATGGAAATCTATGGAACTTAGCCAGAGAAAAGCAATCAACGTAAAAAAAGAGGACTACCGTAGCAGAGCCCACAGGAGCACATTGATTTTTAATTACCTGTAGAACATAATGACGTCGTTGTAATCGTCGTTGGCAATATATGACGTTCAGCCTACCGGAAATGGCAGTTCCATGATAACTTGAAACGATCCAATACGAGTATGCCGGTCGGTGGTAGTGTTAGTGGTAGTAGTGGCGGTACTCGACAATTTGTTGCCATCTGCCTGGTTTATCTCTTACCTATCCACCCATCCTCGTCCACTTCACTTATCCTCGGCTTCGTTCCAAGAGGCAATCAACCTGCCGTCATGTCAGGTGTGGGGAAATTCAGTTTAACAGCACGTATGGCAGCGATATTCCTTTCATACCTGCAAATGACACAGCAAAACAACACAAGGATCTCCGTTTATTAGTTTTATATCTACTCCCATGCTCTAGTTCTTCTTGTTGTTGGAGCTGCTGTTGCCAATATTGTATGCGAGTATATACAAGTGCCGTGTTTTCTTTTTTGTTTTGTACTGCACCCACCCTGTTTAGATTCTCATTATTAGAAACAATAAAGCAACCAATACTGGGAGTGGGCGTACAGTTACGAGTAGTCCACCCTCCCAACACATCCCATATGATAGGCTGTTCGGGTCCAAAGGTAGGTATGTCGGGTACGAAAAAGCCAAGATGATGTTGATTCACAATAGTGGGATCTGTACGTGAGGGCTTTTGTGTGCCGGACCTCAAAAACCGCAGGTTTTTCTTTTGTTCTGTCAAATACGCCGCCTTCATGTACACTTGCTCGGGGTCGTTTGCTGTCGGTTGAAGCCCATTCTATTTTCTAATTGTTTACTTGCACAATGATTTTCAATTTGCTTCGAAACAATGGGGGAGACAATCGGCCTCGAAAATAAAGTCGAGAATTCTCATTGGATTGCTTAATTAGGGTTTGTTGAAGCATAAACAAAAGTAGAGGTTTATGCGAAGGATTTCGTGGAGCTCATACTGTTGACTGCTTTTGCAAAGATATCTGTGATTGTCGTAACATTAAGGCAAGCAAACTAGATATCGCCAATTTGTAATCACGTATGTACGCTCTGCATACATCCTTGTGAAGGAAAAATCCTTGTTGTAGCACTTAAATTAAATCCTGTGCTCCGTGTTTTTTTTTTTTTTTTTTCTTTTTTTTATTTATAATTCGCGCAGTTTCAAGAGTCATACTCTTATAATGTTTGTCACACAACCTGGTTTGGGTCGTAGATGATCATTGACTACTCTCCATGGGAGGTTGTCGTAGATAGGATTCAAGAGGAACTCGACCAAATTTTTACGTGTGTTGTAGTTCTCGGCAAATGTTCCATTCCATTATGGTGTTATATTAGAACTGCACACACAGAGTATGAATTTAAAGTGACCTTATACTGAGAGTGTTATGCCTGCATCAGTATTTTGATCACTTTCTGTGATCCTGTGCTGTGTTGCACAATTTGTCCGTATTAGTATAATATTTCTTGGCTAGGGACCGACTTTGAACTACAGACCCCCTCCGACAGTCGGTGATGTTGACCACTGCACTGGTAGCTGGTATCTGATCAGACCCATAATATAAGTAACTAATCCCGGTGAATGTAATCGATTGCGCATTTCGAAGTTTAGCTCCTCAGCGGGTTACTGACCTGACTCGGTGCACATTTTACGCATACCAACCACATTGATTAATAATAGTTCACATGAATGCCTCTTATGCTTGTTTTCTTATGCGAATGGTGGCAAGGTTAGGTGAAGTTACCACACATACGCCGAGATCGGCCCATTGTGATACCACATGGAACATATTACCCTGATCCGCTACCTGATCACCTAATCGGTGCTTGGGCTACTTTTAGGACTGCTAGCTCCCTTAGATTTTCCTCCTATGATTCGCAATAAGAAGGGCATGTATCGATTCCTCTTCCTCTTCGTCCATGCAGCCGCGGCAGAAGTCATTGGAGGGTAGCCCTAGTGTGGCGGCGTGTTTTCCAATGATGCAGTGACCTGTAATGACTTAATGGTTTAGCTTAGGCCAGATTTGTCAACTGATAAAGCCGATATTATTTTCATTCCATTGGAGGTTGGTCGCCTCTATGGTTCGAAGTTTTATCATGTGCTTTACCGTACTTATTGGTGTTTCTAGAAACCCGAGGGTAGAAAGACTGAGTGTGCTTGACTCTAACTTTCCGAGTTCATCGACCGCGCAGTTACCTGGAATATCTCTATGCCCGGGAACCCACAGTACTTTAATGCTGAACTGTTCAGCCCTCTCGTCTAGAGATAGGCGGCAGTTAAGCGAGGTTTTTGATTCGTGGGTTACCGCTGCCAGGGATTTTATCGCAGATTGGCTGCCCGTGCAAATGATAATATCCTTAGCGGATATTACATTGATCCTGAGCCATGCAAGGGCCTCCGCTATCGCTGTTATTTCTGCTTGATACACACTGCAGTGATTTGGGAGTCTGAATGATAGATTGAGGTTAAGTTCCTTGGAGAAGACTCCACTACCCACACCCGCCTCTATCTTGGAGCCATCGATATAGATGGGAATCCAGTCCATTGGTATGACTTTCCCTTCAGCATGGGCTGAGGAAGGAAGGAATGGTCCTTCCTTGATGGAAAGACAACTTCAAAGTTCCTAGTGAACACATTCTGCAGGATGATGTAGTCTGTGTCCATGGGTGCTTTGAAGTGATTAAGAATGGTAATATGGCCTTTATGTGATGTGGGCCATTTTCATATGCCCCTAGTACGTAGGGCCGCGCAGGCAGCAACTTGCTTGCTGAAGAGATCCAACGGTGGAAAATGCAATAGGATATTTAAGGCCTCTGAGGGAGTTGATCTGATCGCTCCGCTGGCCAATCTTTGTACTTTCCCCAGAAGGTTTCGATAGACTGCCTTGTCCAGTGCAGTCCAATAGACTACGATGCCATACAGGAGGATGGGCCTTATAGAGCCAGTGCTTAATGCTTGGTTGGAAACCCCACTTCTTGCCCACCATTTTCTTACAGGTGTAGAGGGCGGTGGTTGTTTTCTTAACGAAAACGTTTCTAATTCAGCCTCCTGTCAAGGACTAGGCCTAGGTATTTAGCCTGATCTTTGATTTTTAATTGGCCTCCAGCCAGCCTCGGTGGGTCGTAGGGCGGAATTTTATATTTATTTGTAAACAGTACTAGGTCGAACTTTTTAGGATTGACCAAGTCCACGGTACTGCATCCAGGTTTCTACTGTATGTAATGCACCCAGCATTAGGTCGCTTAGAGTGCTGGGAAATTTTTCTGTGGCGCCAATAGCAATGTCATCTGCATAGGCGGTCACAGCGTACTCCTCCTGTTCTAGCAATAGTAGTAGTTCATTGACCACCACGTTCCAGAGGAGAGCGGAGAGTGCTTCACCCTGTGGTGTACCTCTGCTGACCATTCTAGTTGAGACGGCACCAACGAAGTTGGCTTTGACTACTCTTTGCGTAAGCAGTTGTCATACCAGTTCTAGCACTGATCCCGTAACACCCGGATCAGACAGCGCTTTGGTGACGGCCCATGGTTCAACATTGTTAAAGGCGCCCTCAATATCGAGAAAGGCCACCAGAGTATATTCCTTACGTTCCAGTGACCTTTCTGACCAGTGGGTGGAGTGGTGTTTCCACCGATTTGTCTCTGTTGTAGGAATGTTGGTTATCCAACATCCTTCCTGAGATATAGCTGTAACGAATGTGTGCTGGGGACTTGTAGGGTTCAAAGCTTTTTAGAGTCCATAGGACAATGTTGTTGTTAACCAGGTTGGGAGCAGGCTCGAAGGATGTCCTCGGCTGGATGACTTGAGGAGGTGTCATAGCCGAGTCTCTACTGCCCGGAAAGTGCACATTCAAAAGAAGTTCCAGGGCTTCCGTTCCGGAGGTCGTCCAAGAACCATCATTCTGCATTAGGTGGCTTGTGTTGTACGGGGCCGAAGCCATAATCTTCTTTTTCTTGAAGCTTCAAAGAACGCCTTGATATGTTCGCAGTAGTTCCTCAAATATTGCCTTTTGTCCTTCCTCGTCGCTGCTTTGAATGTTTTAAGTGCCTCCAAATCCTCTTGCAAGCGGGTACATTTTGCTTTGTTAGAGAGCTTTCTGCTCTCTTTCCTAAGGGAGACTATCTTTTTATTTTACCAGGGGGGTTTGGGTTTGCCTCTGAGGGTGCTAACCGCACAAGAATTAGACAGTGCCTTGTTAAAGGTTCCTGTCAGCTCATTTACTAAGCTGTCTAATTCCGCAGAGTTGTGCGGATAAGTAGGGTGTCTTGTCCCTAGGTAGGATTCAACATAGGTTCTATATTTTTGCCAATCAGTTCTCCTATAGTTCCTGAAGGGAGCTAGGGCACTGACGTGGCTGACTATGCTGAACTGAATATAACGATGGTCAAAGAGTGCTCTTTTAGGACTTTCCATTCCCTGACCTTGTGGACAACGTCCTGCAATGCAAAAGTTACATCCAGAACTTCCTGTCCATTCTTGGTGATGAAAGTTGGTTCACAGCCATTATTACAGAGGATGCGGTTAGTATGTAGTAAATAATTAAACAATGACTCACCTCGATCGTTGATCGACAGATAACAACATAACAAATATGTCCTTCTTGCATTTGTTTAAGAAGATAAGGTATTTCATAGAATTTCTGGCAAAACCAACTATGTGGTTGTTTTAACTAAGATTGTTAGTAGTACACTCCAGGATGGAGTGCTTTTCGGTTTCTAAAATTCCATTCCGAAAGCATTAAAATCCACTTTGTATTTTATCCCATAAAACTGTGCTCTCGATGTCGGAATTTAAGCAGGCTAACATATGCTGCTGCTCACTATTTACATCTGAAGAATCGGGTCATAAGGTAGGGTCCTAGCATGAGATGACCAAAGTACTGCGTTTAGCAAAGGAGTGGATTGAATTAGAAGAGACAGACAAGGGCTCATTTATAAAAATGGAAAAGAGTTTTGGCGACAAAACTGAACCTTGGGAAACACCAGCATTTAAAAAGGTGGATGCGAGACTTGAAACCCGATGGCAAAAGTGCTGCGTGCAACTGTTTTGCTTTCACCTGCTTCGTAAGCGATGGATTACACTTTTTTTACCAGTGTAGAGCAACACCTCTTCAGAACTATTGGAGAAACCCAAGTATGTTGGGTCTCCAATTCCTGTCCAGAAACCCAGGTTTCTGTCGCAGGTGAATATCCACTTAAAAGTATTCGTTAAGGTTCGCTTAGATGAGATGGAATATTTGCCGTAGATGCGTAGGTAGTTACGGTGCAGTCAGCCCTTTCCGTTAATAGCAAAAAACAAGAGTCAGTCAGGGGATACATTGTCCATTCCGTTTTACCATATTTGAAGAGATCGTAGGGAACCTCCTAGCCACAAAATGAACAACTGCTGCTTAGAAAAACACGACTTTATGCCTTGAAGTAATTTTATTATTTAATAGGTATAGTTTCCCTGAACCTTAATACACCCATTCCTGTGATATTCTAGGGGATTATACTTCTGGATGCCGACCGTTGGTATTATCTCGTTGGTATTTTATAGTTCGCACAGATTCAAGAGTCATACTCTTATGATGTTTGTTACACAACGTCGACGGAGTGCAGGTGGTTTGGGTCGTAGATGTTCGTTCACGGCTCAGGGGTGGTTGTCCTAGATAGGATTCGAGAGGAACTCGACTGAATTTTTACATTGGTTGTAGTTCCGAGCAAATGATCCATGCCATTATGGTGTTATATTAGAACTGCACGCACAGAGTATGAATTTGAAGTGACCATATACTGCGAGTGAGGGGGAGGGAGCGAGCAAACAGAGCAAAGAAGCTGATTGCGTTTAACATGGCAAACGCCAGCTTCCATCTCTATCTCTGCTCAATCTAAATTGACCAGCTACTACACAAAAATAGTTCTAAGAGATTTTAAAGTAAAACTGGGCAAAGAAGATATATTTGAGTCGATCATACGAAAGCATAGCCTTCATAACACCACATCCGACAACGATTCCTCCCTCTCAACATCCACAAGGGTACCTGGTGGTCTTTTGATCAACCAGATTGATCATATTGCGATCGACGCCAGACACTCTTCCAAAGAGCCAACATCGACTCGGAACACTACCTTGTTGTAGCCAAGATACGAATGAGGATATCAAGAATGCTTAGGAGTCGAGTAAAACAACGTAAGTTTGACGACGGAAAGCTACAATCGCAAAAGACTGCCAGATCGTGTCTCCCTCAAGCTCTCTGAAAATCCGCCCACAGCAACACAAGAAATAGAGCAGGAATGGGCGCATTGCCAGAGCAGCGTCAGAGACGCTCCTTCAGAGGTGCAATGCGAACAAGCCCATGCAGCAAAACAAGAAACATATAAAGCCACGCTGTAACGACGGACGAGAGCTGCTCGCAAAATCTATGAGCAGAAGAGAAGAGAGGAACACACGCTTCTCGGAAGAAAGAAGGGAGAACACGGACAGCGTGAAATCGAGGAGATGGAGAGATGCTTCCACAGGAATGACGCCCGGAAGTTTTACAATAAGGTAAAACGAACAGTCGATGCTGAGGATTTGGAAAGACCACAGTGCAGACTGTATACTGGCGGTGACAGACAAGATGCGGCTGTCAGGCAGAACAAGCCGTTCGTAATGGACGACGGTGTAAGAGAATTCCGTCCGTCCTAGACGAGATCAAAATAGCGATATTAAGACTTAAGTCTAATAAAGCCGCAGGCGCAGACGGCCTGCTGAGCTTTTTAAGGCGGCTGGAGATGAGCTGGTAAAATGCATGCACCATCTCACTTGCAAGGTATGGTCGGAAGGAAGCATGCTCGACGAATGGAATCTCAGCATCGTTTGCCCAATTCATAAGAATGGAGACCCTTATAACTACACCAACTATAGGGGAATAAGTCCCCTTAGCATCGCATATAAGATCTTCTCTGCCCTATTGTGTGAACGCCTGAAACCATATGTGGATAACCTGATGGGCTCTTGCCAGTGTGAATCCACAATAGATCAAATATTTAAGCTACGGCAGGTCTGGGAGACACTCAGGAAGACTCACCACCTTTTCGTATAGAGATGAACTATACAAAGCCATGTCTAGTTTTAACATCCCTGCCATACTCGACCGACTGTGCAGGATGACAATGGAGAATTCTCGCTGCTCCATTAAAGTCGGTAATGAGCAAACCGAGACATTTGATGTTAAAAAGAATTTAGACTTTTTCGACATCGTGCTTCGACAACACAAGAGGTTAGATTTATTTCAAGTCTTTCCAATTGCTTTTGCGTACGTCGAAGAAAATGGCGTGATTGGACGACCATAGCGAGACGTCAATGAGGCCTTTGTAAGAATTGACGTAGAAGCGGCTAAGATGGGTCTCAATGTTAATGAGGGTAAAACCATTCTTGGCCTCCGCCGTTTGTTACGGCTCGAAGGGTATTTGAGAAGTTGAGCCCTTATCTGCAAAAAAAAGAAAAAAAAACGAGGTATCTCCTCATAAAACCTAAATAATCCTAGTCGTCTTCTAAGGCGCCCAGGCTTGACCTTACTAAAAATTGATGGAGAGGCCAATTCGAAGGAGAGTATCAGCATACCACCGTTGTTTTGATTTGTGTTGATGGCGAGTGGAGGAAAAGATCCCATCAAACTCTGTACAGTTATGCGTCCATATCACCTCGGTCAAGAGGCAAGTACTCCAATATCTTAAGTGACTAAGTCTATGGGGTGGATAGAACTCACATTTCAGCCCGAAGACTCTTCTATACTATCTCCGAGAGACAACGCGGTAAAGAAGGACGTGTCGTCTTGAGGGATTTGTGGCCTTGGTTTATCGTGTACTTTAGCGCCATCTATGTACATACGAGTCAGTAAGTAGGTGAATGTAAGTAACACGTGAGAAGGCGTGGCTGGGGTTCAACTGTAAAATAATATGTGTAATAAGTAGAAACTAATTACATTTCAACTGATAACTTTGGTGATTTGTATCTCGTGTTGTATGCATCCTATCGGATACGCAATAATTGTCGTTGAATATTGTATGCGTCAAAGCAAATAGAAAACACGTCATATTTAACAGCTTTCGTTCGATAAAGGTGGCAGTGCAAGCCAGGCGGGTGGAAATGTGAATAGCTTTTATGGTCGTAATACTGTATCAGCAAGTTGCGCAAAATTTTGGTTGCGTCCATTTCGCTCCGACCCCATTCATTTGATCTCAAAGATGCACCATACTCTGGTAGGTCAAATGTCGAAAATATCGAAAAAATCATGGTAATCAGGCCAGCGATCCATGGAGGATCTGAGCCTGAGCTATAGCTGCCTTCCATCCTTGACGGTCCCGGGCACGCTGCTTACAGTTATTAAGACCAAAGTGTCTTACATCCGCTATTACTTGGTCTTTATACCGGAGGTTCGGTCTTCCTCTTCTTCTCGAACCAGGAGGCTCGAGTCGAAGACCCTCTTAGCTGGAGCGTTGATGGCCATGCGCTCGATGTGGCCGAGCCAGTGTAGTTGACGGATCTTTGCCTTCCGGACTACATCCACATCTTTGTACAGCTCTCCATTCACCTTCCTTACAGACAGGACCAAATATCCGACGCAGAATTTTTCTCTCGACAGAACCTAAAATCAGCTCCGCTGTCCTGCTTATCGTCCTGCTTAGGGCTCCGTACAGCCAGACTGGCAGTATGAGCGTTTTGTAAAGCATGACTTTGGTCTTTCGAGTGAGGAGTTTTGACCCCAGTTGTTTGGACAAGCCGAAGTAGCAGCGGTTGCCAAGGGCGATTCTATGCCGGATCTCCACTGTGGTGTCATTTGTGGAATTTACGTTTGCCCCGAGGTAGACAAACTCCTTAACTACCTCGAAATTGTAGCTGCAAATTGTTATATTTTGTTCCAGGTGGTGAGCGACGGATTGGTTTTTGCTTGACAGCATGTACTTCGTTTTGTTCTCAATGACCTTAAGACCAACTCGTTTCCCCTGTTCTTCAATCGCCGTGAATGCTTCCAGATTGCCACGGCGAGAACACGCGATGATATCGATATCATCCGCGTATCCTAGCAGCTGGACAGACTTGAAGAAGATAGTGCCTTCCCTGTTGACGCCTGCCCGTCGCACTATCTGCTCCAGCACCAGGTTGAAGAAGTCACATGACAGCGCATCTCTTTGCCGAAATCCGGTGCATGTTTCAAACGGTTCCGAAGTCCTGGACCAGTTGCATAGCGTATTTTTTAGCGTGGCGCGACACAATTGGATCAGTTTTCCCGGAATCCCGAATTCGGCTATCGCACCAAACAGTCCCTCACGATGAATGCTGTCGTATGCGGCTTTTGAAATCGATGAATAGATGGTATGTATCGATTCGAAACTCGTTGGAAACTCTTTTCCAGGATTTGTCGAATTATGAAAATTTGGTCTATAGTCGATTTGCCGGGCTTTAAAATTTCACACAATACGCTGGACACTATCTTTTATGCGGCATCGGGTAGGGATATTCATACCTCTATAGTTTTTGCAAGAGTAAGAATCGCCTTTTTTGAGGATGTGGCAAATAGAGCTGGCATCCCAGTCGTCGGCATGCTTTCATCTTCCCAAATACTGCAGATGATCTGGTGCATGCACCTGCCAGAACATCGCCGCCAGCCTTGATGAGCTGTGATGGCAAGCCATCTGAGCCTGCGGCCTTGTTATTCTTCAGCTTCTGAATAGCTGTGCCGACTTCTTTGATGCTGGGTGGGAGGACTAGTTCAGCGGCTGGAGTTGGGATTTCCTCCGTCTCTACCACTCTCTCTTGGTCATTCTGGTTACGCAGCTGCTGGAAATGCTGCGGGTCCGTGACAAGATTACGCTCGAAGAGCCTGGGTGCCCTTTTTGAAGCCTCCTGCAAAGCCTTTGGCTTTATTGTAAAAGGCCCGTATTTTATGCTTATCCCTAGACTCCTCGATATCCTTGAGCTGGGAGGGTGCGAGGATTCTTTTCTTTGGTCGCAGTAGTTTTTTTTTCCTGCCTTCTTCTAGTTCGGTACTCCTCTCGCGCTGCCCTGGTTTTCCTCTGCAGGGCAGAGGTACGCCTCGTCGGTTGCTGCCTTTTTCTGCTCACACTCGCTATCGTATCACGGGTTTTTTGCCGGGGGTGGTAGGTATCCTAAGGGGGTTTCGGTTACTTCTTGAATGGCAGAGCGGCAATGCAGCCACACATTTTTGGCGTTTGTGTTCCACGTAGGCATACCGTAGAGTATTTCGTTCAGCTGCTCCCTGTAGACTCTGGTAACCTCCGGTGTGTTCAGGCGCCCATTGTCGAACCTCCTTCTGGTGGGCTGGTGCAGCTTGCTGCTACGAGGAAGTGGTCAGAGTCGACATTTGCCCCTCTGAATATTCGCACATCCAGGATGTTTGACGAGTGCCTTGCGTCAATGAGCACATGGTCGATTTGGTTTGGCGGTTCGACCGTCCGGAGATCGCCGGGTTGCTGTGTGGATTCGCTTGCGAGGGAATCTTGTGCTACTTATCACCGCATTACGAGCTGTCGCAAAGTCAGCTAGTCGGAAGCCGTTATCTGTTATCTTACCGATTTTGGCGTTGAAGTCCCCGAGCACGATTTTTACATCGTACTCCGGACAAGCTCCGTAGGCGTTGTCCAGGAGGTCATCGAAGCCGTCCTTGATAGGATTTTCAGCCTCGTCGGTAGGGGCGTTTGCACATATAAGGCTGACGTTATAAAATCTGCCTCTGATGCGGATCACAGCCAGGCGATCACTTATAGGTTTTAAGTCGATGACCTTCGACCTTAACCGCTTTCCCACGACAAATCCGCATCCCAGTAATCATACCGTTTCCTATCCAGCGTATTTCCTGGATCGCAGTGATATCCGCCTTGTACTGCGTGAGGATTCTTTCTTGCTTATGAGGAGCTCCGAGAGTGTACAGGGTTCTGACATTCCAGGAGCATACTCGTAAATCGTGTTCCTTTTTCGTGCGTTGTCGTGGTCGGGTATCCGTCCGTGTATCCGAGACATCTTGCTCATTCATAACTTTTATGTTTTTTACGTGGGCGGATTGTTAGCCCGCCGCACAACCGCCATTCTGGTCGGGGTTTTGTCGCTGCCTACGTTTGTTCACCTCGTAACGGTTGTTGAAGAGGCTATCCTGGAGGCGCCGCGAGGAGGCTGTATGTCAACATGGCCCGGGCATTTAAACAGGGATCGTTGCTGGCATCTCGCCAGGTTGGGAGCGATCAATAACCTTTCCCTCTATGTCCGAGCCCATGCCCTCTATAATTACACGAGTATAGCCATATATTTTTATGCGCATACATACATATCTACTACAGCCCTTTGTTGTTAGACTCATGGCCAAACGTTCATTCTAATCACAAGCAAACTGTAGCTAACGGTCGAGTTAATTACATTACGCAGCGTTTGTTCAATTCCCAATTCTGACGATCCAAACGTCATGGGTTAAGTTTAAGAGAAGTGCACCACACCCTACTACATTCGCTTAAAAACTCATTTTCATTCCATTTGCCACCACATTGTGAGCGTCTTACAAAAAACAAAAAAAAAAAAAAAAAAAAAAAAACCGGAAAGGTTATAAAAGTATAAAACAGCAATTCTCCAGGTAAGTCCAACTAACGGCTAACACGGATTCGAGGACAGAGAAAAAGTTTCCGCTTGCTGCTTGATGGGCAAGCGAATGGGTGTTTCCCAGGAGCACAATTCCTCGTCCGAGTTTTCTAGTTTTCTCAAGCGCGGCGAATCCTTCCTCACCTCTTTTCTGTTTTGCTCTACTTTGTCTCCTTCTATATTTCTGCAATTGTTTCACAGGCGCTAGTACGATATTGTATTTAGTTTCTTGCTATTATTGTGCAATAGTTTTTTGTTTTTAGAAAAATCTCACTTGAAGTTGTGCACGTCACTGTTGGGATGTTTAACTTTAATTTTTACATTTTTTTTCTTTTTGTTTGCCTCTTGCCAAGCAGATGTAATGTTTCCTATTGCTTTAGGTGGATTTGTATCTGCAAGAAAATAAGTCAGAGAATAAGAATATAAAGAATACTTGAAATGTGTTTTACTTTATCTTTTTGTTTTTATTTTATTTTAGTACTACCTTATATCCCCCCTCTATACTATTCAAGTTTTACTGCTTTTATTTCTCGTTTTAATCCGAAACAATTATTTTTGCTGGCAGCCCGGAATCAACAGGATTGTTAAGGGGCCCCCAAGCAAGATTTCAAATAAATACAATAAAAAAAAAACTTAGAGAGAGTATTAAAAAGAGGATATGAATCAAAACTATGTAAGGACGAAGAATTGCTAAGGACTAGCGTTCTAACCGTGACCACCTGGAGGGAAATGCGCATTGCACAGGTGTCTTTGCTGCAGTTGGAAATTTTCAACTGAGATTTACTGGACGGAAAGCAGGATACAAGGATCAAGCACAGAGCATAATAGACACAATTGTTTGAATGTGACATGCAGTGGAATGGCGTGCCAACAATTTCACGGTATCCTGCTGCTTCATATTTTCTTTGTGAATTACTATACATCTCAGCTAAAGTTCGGTATTCTTGAAAATGTGGGCCTCCGCCCATTGTCCTATGGGACTCAACCAAATGTGTTACGGTTTTCGAAGTGAAATCATAATTTGTTATTATGTAAATAAACGCTGATAGACATGTGAATTTAAAATTCAACGAAAGGATAAAGGATCCCTTAAGAGCTACTGTATATTCGCTCGTTGTTGATTAGTAGGAGAAGATGATCATGTAAACTCGCAGTTTGTTTTTATTCCACAAAACCTATTTTACACCACACACCTACCACTGCCCCCTACCACTGCGGCTATTGTTCGCATTTAGCACTCAAGCTGGTCGTGTATGTTGCTCTTTTTTGGTCATGGTAAACGACTAACAAAGGCCTCATATGGGTACGCTGGTCCGCAAAATATCGAGTAGAAGCCACTGTAGCCGAGCATCTAGCAGCTCTTTTAGTAAGTCCTACTTTCACCTTACGTGGTGCCACCTGGAGATTTATATATAAAATTGCGAACTACGCCACGAAACAGGTTAAGTGTAGGTTAGGCTATGGCCCGGTAAGCCATACCTGGAAAAAAATTAATATGCCAAAAAACCGAAAAAAAACTCCGATTAAAAACAGACGGATTAACCGATGACCACCCAGGAAAAAAAAAGAACAAAAGGGAATATATATTTGGTTTTGTACATACATACGTGGAATGTTAATTCTCTCAATAGACCATGTGCAGCCGAACAACTTGCGGATGCCCTAGACTGCTATAAGGCAGATATAACTGCAATCCAGAAAGTACGATAAAACATATGCCCAATGTCCCAATTACGATGTCAAAGTCGTTCTTGGAGACTTTAACTCGAAACTGGGCAAAGATATTGCTTTTGATAGGATCATTGGCAAGCACAGCCTACACAACACCACATTCGAAAATGGATTTAGACTGATAGACTTCCCAGCAGGGCGAAACCTTGACCACAGTTCGACCACATTGCGATTGATGGCAAGCATGCATCGGATATTCTGGATGTACAAACTTTCTGATGAACCAATATCGACTCAGACCAGAGAGATGCTATCGCAGGAATGACGTTCGGAAGCGAATAAAACAAACATGCCAGGGATATAAAGCCAGAACGGAAGCCCGTAGGGACGAACATGGGAACCTAGTAGTAGATTCATAATCGGTATTATGAATCTGCAAAGACTACTTCTGCAGGCTGTGTAACGGCGATGACGAAACGGATCCTGCTGTCAGGCAGAATGACCCCTTCACAACGGACGATGATAGCAGAACATTCCGTCACCATGACCTGGAGGAAGTTAGGAATGCTTTTTCTAAGCTTACGTCCAACAAAGCTGCTGGAGCAGACGGACTACCTGCCGACCTCTTTAAGGCAGCTGGAGATGATCTGTTTGGGAGTACGCACCAGCTCATCCGTAAGATATGGTCACAGGAATGCATGCCCGATGAATGGAATCTTAGTATCGTCTGCCTGATCCACAAGAAAGGATACCCCTTTGGCCGCGCCAATTACAGAGGTATAAGCCTCCTGAACGTCGCCTATAAACCTTCTCTGCTGCACTGTGTGTACGCCTGAAACCGTTCGTCAATAGACTGATTGGCTCATAACAGTGTAATTTCAGGACTGGGAAGTTCACTATCGATCAAGTATTCACACTGCGGCAAATCCTGGAAAAAAGCAACGAGTTCCAGATCGACACACCACCAATAGTTTGTCGACTGTATATACAACGCCATGTCCAGTTTTGACATCCCTGCCAAGCTCGTCAGATTGTGCAGGAGGATATTCGATAACTCTCGTTGGTCATCATCATCAGGGTCGGAAGCGACTTGGCCGATACCTTTAGTTTCAAAAAATGTTTTGGACACGGCGACACGCTATCGCTGACTTTTTCAACATCGTCCTTGGAATGAACGTGAGATGTCGTTGAGGCCATTACGAGCGGCGGAAGCGGCTAAAAAGGGACTGGCGGTAAGTGATTGTCGTCCGCCGTGACATACAGTGCCCAAAATCAAACGCAGAATAAGTCTTGCCAACCGCTGTTTCTTTGGGCGCGGGAGGAAATTGAGAAGTAGAGAAGTAGAGGTGACCGTATACGAGACCCTTATCATCCCGGTCCTAATTTATGGCGCAGAGACATGGACCTTATCGAAAGTGAATAAGAAAAATGCTGCGTATGATTTTCGGCCCGACCTGCATAAATTGTGGGAGTGAAGGAGAAAACGTATGTAATAGTGTACGGGCTGTACAACGACATGAACGTAGCACGGTGTCTGCGAATCCAACACATAAGACGGCTTGGTCATATAGAGCGCATGGAAATCACAGCTCCGGCCCGGAAAGTCTTTGAATCCAACTCTGAGAGGCGACGCGGTCAAAGACGGCCAAATTGAAAGCGGCGCAGGCAAGTGGAAGAGGACCTCAATCAACTAGGAGCGCGATACTGAAAACCGTGCCAGTTTGAGGGACTTTCTAAAGGAGGCCCAGGTTCGCCATTAACTTTAGCGCCGAAGAAGAAGAAGAAGTCTCACTATCGTAAGGGCTATCGTAATACCATCGATAGTTTGCTTCTTGTAAAGTTGACGTTGGAGTAGTAGATTGTAATAACAATCCGTATCAAGGCTACATTTTTTAACATCAGCCTGATCTGCGTCCACGTCCCCACGGAAGACAAGGATGACTCCGCAAAAGATGAGTTCTACGATCTCCTAGACAGAACGTATGCCCATTGTCCCAGCTATGACATCAAAATTGTACTAGGAGACTTCAATGCTAAGCTGGATAAGGAACGAGTCATCGGCAAACATAGCCTACACGACACTACCTCCGATAACGGACACAGGCTGATTTATCTTGCTACGGGGCGAAATCTCCTTCTAACCAGTACGCGCTTCCCGCACCTCGATATACACAAAGGCACCTGGCGGTCTTTTGATCAATCGACTCACAACCAGATTGATCACATCGCGATCGACGTCAGACACTCCTCCACTATTCTTGATGTTCGAACTTTCCGAGGTGCTAACATCGACTCGGACTACTATCTTGTAGTAGCCAAAATGCGCTTATGGATATCACGAACGCAGCGGAGTAGAGTAAGAATACAAAGTTATGACTTCGGAAAGCTACAATCGCCAGAAACAGCTCGTACTTTTACCGATCGCGTCTCCCTTAAGCTCTCCAATACACCTCAATCCTCCACGCTATCAATAAAACAGCAGTGGAGCCTTTTGTAAATAAGCTGATAGGTCCTTATTAGTGCAGATTCAGGGCAGGGAAGTCCACCATCGACCAGATCTTCACACTACGGCAGATCTTGGAAAAAACCAATAAATTTCAAGTTGACAATCACAGATGTCAATGAGGAGTTTGCGAGTATTGAGATGGGGGCAGCGAAATTTGGTTTGGCGGTAAACGAGGGCAAAACTAAATATATGCTGTCATCAAAAAAGGACGCTCACCACCGACGTCTTGGCCAGAACGCTTGTATTGGCAGATATAAGTTCGAGGTAGTGAAGGACTTCGTCTACCTTGGCCCCGTAGTGACCTGAAACCTATAGAGTTGACTCTATATAAGACCCTTATCATCCCGGTCCTGTTGTATGACGCAGAAGCATGGACACTATCAAAAGCGGATGAAGAGGCCCTTATTCGGTTCGAGAGAAAGATTTTGCGCATGATTTTCGGGCCTATAAACGCAGACGGGGGATGGAGGAAAAGATCCAACCACGAACCTTACGGGCTGTACAGAGACATGAGCCTAGTCAGGCGTCTACGGATTCAACGGCTAAGATGGCTGGGCCATGTAGAGCAAATGGACACCACCGCTCCAGCCCGGAGAGTCTTTGAATTCAGCTCCGAGGGGCGAAGAAGCAGAGGACGGCTGCACTTAAGATGGCGCACACAGGTGGAAGGGGACCTCAGCCAACTGGGTGTGCGGCGATGGAAAAGGCTAGCAAAAGATCGTGATTGTTGGAGGGGCATGTTGGTTGAGGCCCAGGTTCACCGTGAACTGTAGCGCCCATTAAGAAGGAGAAGAAGAAGTAGTAATGTGCGTAATCGTACTTAATGATTTTTTTTATGTCTATTTGTAATATTTCGTCTATATGTGTTAAAATATTTTATTACATTTATACGAGTATCTGCAGTGAAATAAACCGTTATTTAGTTAGTCACTGTAAAATGGCACAACCCGAAAAGCTTAAAGCTTTTCATCGATATAAATATGATTGTTATATCCGTTTTCGTTGCAACCATACCAAATAATTTGTCAATTTCTATTAATTTTCATCCATATTCAGGTCAGGTTGCATCTTTTTGACGTGCAACTCTTGGTGATTTCCTTTTGAACTGATATTCTGAGTTGCAATCGCTATTACATGGAGCACATTTTCATTTCGCAGTGTTGCGCATCTATTTGACATTTCTCTTTTACTTGATCTGCGTTATTCAGTGTAGACAGTTGAAAGCGGAACTTGTTTGAATATATGTACATACATATCATTAAAATGGAACCGGAGATAACTAAATTTCTGGACTAGGCACAAATGTTTATGGAGTGTGGGGATACTGACAGCAGTTCAGACGACGAAACACTTCAGTGTTTTTTGTCTTGGGGACTATTGAACTTGATGATGATGGGAGGTTCGCTTGAATTATTCGTTCGAGTAGGGCGAAAGATAGTGTTTAAAGTTGGTGGTTTACGAGCAACACTGTGACATAGTTGATTAAAAAAGCTTCTCAAATTTTCACCTCGCAGGTGAGGAATGCCGAAGGAAATTGTATTAGCTGAAAGTTCGTTCTTTCGAATATGTCACATCTTTCACTAAGCTTGTCCACTTCATCGATGTAATCTTTGTTTTTGTCTTCAATTTGTTTCACTCGAAGTTGCAAATCGACGAGGGATTTATTTACATTTTCGACGAATGCTGCGCAAAATTGCTGAATTCTGGAGATCTGTTGTACCAGATCTTGTCGGAGCGCAGTCATATCGGTAGAGAAACGATTTAATATGAAGTCGGTGAGTTTACCAAGACGCTCATCTATGTAGGTAAACAGTAGAAAGCGATCTTGGGAGAGTAGTTGCTGCACTTATAGCGTTGGGAGTGCAGTTTTGTCCTGGTGTTAGCATATTTGCTGCTCCTGTATAGATAGATCGATAGGATAAGGGGGTGGGACAGAGTCGCCTGATCACTGCGGCCACGAGTGGTCCTATTATGATGTCTCCCACTTACCGTTCACTCAGAAAACCTGAGTTCGTGATGAAACTTAGTATGCTTTTGAGTGAGCTAGCAGCTATTTCTTCTGCTTCAAGATAATACTTGCCTAGGTGACGATGACGTGTACTGACCAGGCACTTACAGTGGCATAGTAGGTGCTCTGCTGTTTCTTCATCTTCATTATACATTCGGCAAGTGTCATCTTGCATAATTCCCATTGTCTTGAGGTGGTTGTTGACTGGGCAGTGTCCAGTAAGCAAACCTGGGATTAAGCGAATCTGACTCCTCGAAAGCATGAGGAATTGTTTCATTCTTCTGAGAGATGTAGTTGGGAGGAGCAACTTGGCTTGTCTGCTACCTTTTGTTTGTAACCAGTAGTGTTCCTTAACCAATTGTTTATGCAGCATTTGGTGTTGCTGATGGGTATGCCGCAAAAGGGCCGTGGCCGTGGTGATGCTAGTAGGTCGGCCTTTCCGTTGCCTGTATGGCCGCTGTGTCCAGGTATCCAAATGAGGTGAACTCTGTTTGTGCTGGCCAGCTGGTGAAGCAGCTATAGGCAGTCCCATACTAGTTTGGAGGTGATTTCGTAGCTCTTTAGGGCTAGGAGTGCAGCCTTGCTGTCAGAGACCATGTAAATGTTTTTGTTGAATATATTTCTGTTTATTATTTTTCTCTGAGACAGAGTTCTATAGCAAATATCTCTGCTTGAAATACGGAGTTATACATATCTGTCCATGCTGACGTAGATGCATGTGCCTGTATTTGCTCCGTATACTCCGGCCCCAACGCCTTCGTTCGTTTTGGAGCCATCTGTGTACCACACGTAGGATCCACCATTAAAGGGAGGGATCACAGGAGCGATGAGAGAACCCCGCCTTGAGGGCATCCTTTCGCGGCGTTTACACTGATTATATCATTGCCTAGTGAGGTGCTTATTTTCCTGTTGCTAAGCATGTGTTGGATCCAATTGCATATGGTGTTATCCACCCCTGTGCTGAGGATGCAAAGTTTGGGTGTATTCGGTGTTATCGAAAGCACCCTCAATATCGAGAAAGCAACCTATCGCAATTTCTTTGTCGCTCAGGGATTTTTTGATCCGGGCCGTTAGTTCCTTAGGAGCATGCGTGGTCGATTTCCCAGGCTGGTAGGCATATTGGTTTTTGTGAAGTGGTGATCTTTTTTGTGCACCGTCTCTGATATGCCTATCCAGAATTTTTTCCATTGTTTTTAGCAACAAAGAGGTAAGGCTTATCGGTCTGTAGGACTTAGCCAGGTCTGTGGGTCTACGGCCTACTTTGGAAATGAATTTTACCGTTACCTCTGTCCAGCTTGTTGGTATGTGTCTCCATGCATAGCTGGTTCTAAAGATGTTAATGAGCATGGGGCTGATTTGCGCACTCCCCTTCTGAAGAAGGGCTGGGAAGATGCCATCCTCCCCCGGGGATTTGTGGGGATCAAATGAATTAATGGCCAATTTCCTGCTTCCCTTCCCTTCGTGCTCTCTTTCAATCCTCCCTGATGGGTCTAGTTGCCCTGATCTGCGGAGGTACCTATGAATGATGTTGTAGCCTGGGAAGTGAGTATTGGTCAGAATTTTGAGTACTTCCGTACTATTTTCCGCGTAAGTGCCATCTGTTCTCCTCAATAGCCCAAATCGGTTAGTGTGCTCTTTGGCGAGAACTCTGAGGATACGAGCGCTGCTCTGGACGTCTGAAAGACTGCTGCATAACTTTTTCTATGAGTCTCTCTTGGCTCTTCTAATCTCTTGGTTGTAGTTGGTGAGTGAGGCACGGTACTGTGTCCAGTCACTAGTCCGTTTGGCTCTGTTTAACAGTTTCCTGGTCAGTGCTCTTAGCCTGGCCAGATTGCTGTTCCACCACGGAGTGGCACGGTTGCCTAACTTGATTTTCTCTGGGCAAGCGTTGTGAAAAGCAGATAGGATGCTATTGAGGCTGTCAGAGCTGAGTTCGAGGCTGTCTATGTCTCTGATGCTGTTTGGACAGTTTCCGATCGTTTGTGCGATTTCTAGGCTATAAGTGTCCCAGTCTGTCGCTCTCGGTTGTCTATATGTTCTAGTAATTCTATCTCCTGCTTTTATGCCAAAACAGACCTGTCGATGGTCTGACATCGATGTTTAGAATGGAGTTGCCTATGAACGGAGTAGTTAGGGTGAGGTCTAATACCTCTTCCCTAATTCTATTCAAAAAGGTGGGATTATTCCCACGGTTTATGATATTGAGGTTGTTCCTATAGGTACTCACCTCTTTTGTTGATGCCCGAGTTTCCCAATGCTGTGTGGTGGGCGTTGGCGTCACAGCATACGATGATATGTGAGCCTCTTCTTCCAGAGTGGTCGAGAAGATCCTGCAGTGGTGTGAAGCTGAGATCCGTGGAGTCGCCCGCGAGATGGACTGAGCAGATTACGGTTTCTGACCTACCTTCCGCAGTGGATAGCTGGATGGTGGCAGCTACCAGGTCCCTATTCGTTAGTTCTGGAATGGGAATGGCTTTAATAGTGTTATTAATCATTTTGCAAGCTCTAGGTCGTCCTTCATTTGTGGAGTCGTAGAGTCGTAGAGACTTTGATTTGGTCTTTAATCGTGTACGGTTTCTGGATAAAGGCTATATCGAGGTGCTTCTTGTTAAATCTATGGCTCAGTACCGCGGACGCGGCCTTTTCATGCTGTAGATTTACTTGGATGCACCTTAACCCATTTTGTGCCACTGTTCGAGTTCTCGAACAGCAAATTTTGTCTATATTCATCTAAATTTTCTTCTGACCTCGTTTACCCGATGCCAAATGCAATTAGGCAGTATAATAGGATATTTTGTTGGCTTTCAGAAAATAATTACATTAAAGATTCCCTTTCCCCTCAGTGCTCTCTTAGGGGGTGTTAAAAAAACCCTTCAATTTAGACTCTTTTGCTATTGTTCAAATAAGACATATTAAAAAAAAAAATTATTTCAAAAATACATTTGTTTTCTAGAAAAAAGTCCAAAATATTATGTGGTTTTGTAATAGGGACTCCAGGGATCAAAACATGCATTTGAGGGCGTTTAAAATGATCTGTTCGAAAAGTCGAACAATGGCCGTTGTACACAACTCTACATACATATGTATGCCAGTAGCATATATGCCTGCGGTGTGTGTATGGTGTGCATAGGTTTGGTCACTCCTGGTGTAAGCAGCTGCGTATGTAAAAGCATGTTTCAACATGTTTCTGTTAACACCTTCAATTAAAAGTTAAAAACTTTTTGCAACGCGGCACAAAATGGGTTAATCCCGGCATGATGGATTCAGTGAGGTACTGGCAGGGCTGCCAGTGTTGGTAATTGACCCAATCATAGAGCTGACCCCTGATGTCTTAGTTGCCCGAGTTGTTTCCTCAGGCAGCCTTGACGTTTGGGGTGCTTTCATTGTCTTTATGGCTGGTGCACTATTACCAGATGCCATGGTTGTTGCTCTCTGGCTTGGCTTATGCACGCCGAGTTCCTCACTCCCTCTCTTGGGCATGGCCGGTGTACTTTGGGCATTGCACTTCGGATGGGCCTGTACACTGTCCTTGGTTTTGTTGTCCGCAGTTACCTTTGCCTGCTTGGGAACTCGCTCGATCCTGATTAGGATCTGGGAGAAGTTGAGGAACAGCCTAAACCTTTGTTTCACGATGGCGTCCTTAGAAGCCTCATCAATGGCAAAGGTTACTTGGTCCACACCGCTTTTTTCCTTGGCAATCCTGAGGACCCTCCATCCTTTAGTGCTTATGTACGCATTCTGCCTCATTATGCGCATAAGGAAGGTGTCCTTGGTAAGGTCATCGGCTTCGGGGACGAATGTTACGCAGGTGTGTAACTTGGGAATGTCATTACCCTGAGTTGCACACAAATCAGCCTTTTTCCATGGCTTGATCTTCTCTCACGACGACATGAGCCAATTTTTTGTTTCTATGTCTTGGCAGGTGATGGATAGCCATCCATTTCTGGCTGAGGTGGCCTCGAATCTGAGGGCAAGACAATCCTTTTCTGCCTTGTCCATTTCCACTAGCTGGCTCTACCTTACTAATTTTATTTGTTCGTCTGTTAGGGTCTCATGCGGCTGTTGCGAGTGCATGATAGCGACCTTGCAACGAGCAATGGCATCCTGGTAAGATGGCTCGGTTGCATCCGTACGCTCTCGTGCACCTCCACTATTTCCCTTAGTGGGTTTTGTTTTACCTTCACAAGCGCGCCCAAGGTGATCATTTCTTTTACCAACACATGAGCTGCTAGGTGCTTCTGTGTGCGGTCGACTCTTCTTGCGGATATTTTCCTCAATGGAGTTGTCATTGGATCGGCTGCGTTTGGGATTTGATGCATCTGTGTTTTTGTTATCTTCCCTACCCGCAGGCACGAGAGCATATCTTGCTCTTTCTCTTTGTCTCGCCTCTTCGGGCTCTCTCCCGTCCCGGATTAAAGCGGCGATTCGTCGCTTTTGGGCCCCGGTGAAATAATCGTATGTCTGCCGAGGCTTTTTGGCGTCGTTAACCACTGCAACCTCGGCGCTTGGACGTTTAGGTACCTGAGCATTTTGGTTGTCCGTCTTGTTGGACAGGAGTGTGGTTACAGAATTTGGAGATGGTTCTGTGTCTTCTGTCTCCATTTCGTGTACTGGTGAGCGGAGGAGATATTCTTCCTCCGACTCTGTTAGTGTTTTGTTTTCGCTTTTGTTTTTCTTTTTGGTGCTTTTATTATTCATGTGTTGGTGCCACGAGTATGGCGAGAAATGATGGTCAACCGTTTACAGAGCTCCCATGTAGATGTAAGGCTAGTTACTATGTGAGGGCGCCCGGCATCACATAGGGATCGTACGTTAGCGATGCACATTTTTGTATTCCCTGTTCTCGGCACGTATTCCAAGCCACCTTGACTTGGGAATGTAAGTGCTCTTGGTCCGCGGGGACGCGATGACCCCTACCACATTACGTGGCCTTCCCTTATCCGCCACCAGGGGACGCGCCCGGTCGCCTGAGAAGCTCGAGTTTTCCCGGTGCTCCTGTATAACTGCGTGCTTCTTAAAACGGGTATTGACCGAAATTGAGTTGCTTTTGAGTGGCATAGAGTACATCACTGGGATCGAATTGAGTGCAAAGCAGAGACACACAGAAAACAAAGAGAAATAAATTTGAATTATTTGAACATACGTCTTCGTTACAAACGGCCAAAAATGTAGGTTGTTATTTTTGAATTCGAATTTAGTCCGATTGGTCACACACTGTTTTTTATTTTTATGTTATAAGAAATTAAATGTTCTACCGGACGAGAGTATGAACACGTCTATTCACTCAAATACATTAATGTTTTTCCTGATATCCCAATCAACTGACTTTGCCCATCTACGAATAGCTGCATATGTACATATATTGAAAAAGTGTTGCAGGATGTTGCCCTTGAGTAGAATCAGCGACAGGCTCCCAGCTTCAGCAGGAGGGTTTAAAGTGGCTTTCGTACTGTTTTCTTTATAGAAGGCTGAATCTAGACCGGAACAATATATTTGATGCGTCCGGTGCACGGTTTGGCCCCATTTAAAGACATGTTTCCCTGTACTCTCGCACTGAAGTCCTTTAAGCAGGCGATTCCAATGTACACAATGTTCAATTATCCAAGTTGGCGTTGTCAAATTTAGGATTAAAAGCATCGACATAAGCTGTAAAGAGGCCTTTAGGCTTAGGGAAGTAAGTTTTCGGGCCTATTCGGCTAATGTAGAAAAAAGGACAAAGTCAATACGAGTCACAATTAATTGCCCACATCCGTCGCCAAATTCCAATCCGACAAAAACTGAGGCGCAAAATCATCAAACGTCCAAAAGGTAGTAAAAGTTTCTAGCCATTTGTCGAGAACATTAAAACGCCCTCGTTTTCTGTATCAACACTTACTCCCGTTGACAAAGTTAACCTTCTTGCTGCCCACTTCGGAGCTACAAAGCCTACAAAGGCTTTCAAAGATCTCGACATACATTACTCCGCTGATCAAAGTGGAATTTTCTCAATGGTTCCGAAGAAGTCTTCATCAGGGATTATGAATGAGATGGCAATCCAATGGCAGGCATCTTAACAGAATGCACATGCAAACGCTTTGCGGTTTGACGGTGTCTTGACTTTGTCATTCAACTTTGTTCCGACGTCTTGACTCTACACATCAACGTCTTGACACTAACGCAATGATAATACAAAAGCATTGAGAATAGCACGTATAGTATCGATGTATTACAAAAGCAACAACCAACCCCTGTGGAGATCACAGGGTAGACGTACGAAGGTTTTCCATCTGGTGTTCTTCTACGCTGACAAAACCACTGATTAAGCTTTTTAATTTTCTTTTACCCTTGTAGGTTCTTTCTGAGTAGGTGGGAAATAGCATTTGACCAAAAAGGCTAATTTATTTCTCCCTCCAACTACCGACCCATTGCTACCGACGGATTCTAGTCTAACATTTGCTTTTAAGTGCCAGTATTCCCCAGGCCAACGTTTTGTATTCGACATTCTTTTTCATTTCAACTTCATATAAACTATCTCCTATCTGTGGCTTCTAATCCAATCCACTCTTAAACTGACGACAGTACCCTCTGCTTCGCATATTCGTTTATCACCTTAAGACCCTGCCCATTCGATCGTAAATAGTAATAGTAGTACTGATCAAAATCCGATATCGACAGTATCATTTTATGGGGAAAAAAGAATAAAGTGCAATTGAGTGTTTCCAAAGCACAGTGCGGTCTACCGACTCGCAGTCATTATCCACGGTGGCACTTGCATCTTAAAAGCCGCAAGGCTCTCCAGCCTGGATGTTTATGTTACTAGCAATCTTAGTTGGAACGACAACGCGTTCGGTGTCGCCGAGAATGCTGCGAAATACCTAGGCTTTTTATTCAGATGCAAACACTTTTTCTCATTCTTGGATCTGGCTATAATCTATAAGGCGTTCTTCCGCCCCAAATTTGAGTTTAACTCTCATGTCTGATCCAGTGAATTGAAAGCCGCATTGCAGCTCCTAGACAGAATTCAAAATCGGGCGATAAAACTGATAGGAGATCCCAGCACGAATTTCTTCAATCTTCTTTATCTATCGTTTCACGTGTTCGTTCCCATTGTTCGTTTACTGTTCGTAAAATTCATGAATAACCCTCGTTCCAATAATGCTGCATAGCCATTTACCAATTTGCATTTTGTGCGGTACACCTGAACCTATTTGCACTCCTCGTCTAACAGCATTCCTGATGTCCTTGATCCCATTCGTGACATTTATCTGGATGTCTGGATGTCGTATCGATCACGTTATCACAAAAAAAACGTATCAAGTCTAAAAAAATCATCAATCAATTTACTGTGCATCAATGGTGTCAATGCGTGGCTTTAGTTGGGGAGGTTGTAATCAAGGTACGTCTCAAACTTTGGAGAAGAAAAACTTCGTAGGCCCTGGGCATTTGGCTTTAATATATGTTAATCTGTATAAGAGACCAAAGGCTAGGAAGACAATTGAGCACTTACCACTTCCAATATTTCTCAGTAGCATTACGAATTCATATCGTTGCCATCTATCCTTTTTTAAGAATCAGAGGTATTAAATCATAGGTGCTCTTTTCCAACAATGCTCCCACGAATCTCCAATCGCAATGGGAACAAAACCGACGTAGCAAATTGAATTATTTCCTCCTTAACTGAAATACTCATGATGGTCATGACCATCACCTTTATCAGCACCATGCTCTGCACCACAAGCGCAAGCACAATCATCGCCACTGTCCTTGACGCTTGCTTCATATTCCACATCACTTTCGTCAACATTTCCACCATCATCATCACCATCATCGTCATCGCCATCACAATTGTCCTTTATCGACAACATCATTATGTTGGTAATCATTTTCCAACGCCATAACTCGATAGTGAATCGAGGATTGAAAACATTTTCCATCCACCAGCTCTACCACTCCGTATCGTCCTGTCACGAGTATTCCCATTCTCCTTCTTCATTTCCTGCTTTCATCTAAACATTTCCATTTCCACGCAGTACAATCACACAACAAAGAGAAACGAGAAATTAAAGAAAAAAAAAACAGTGAGAACCATCAATCGATGCCATCGGGTGACACCATTTTAGCCACATTTAACACAACGGAAATATTCATCGACGGGAACGCTAACCTACGGGGTCCACAACGACAAAAAGGAAATACCTCAACACCGCTCAGCCCGTCGAGGGAGAAAATTTCACATCCCGACGCGTTCATCGAGAGATCAAAGCCACGTAACGCCAGCAATGACAGAACACAAGGAAACAACAGATCTCATTGTGTCGGTCCATGTCGAAGTCATAACGTGTGCACCTGACAAAAGAAACATTTGGTAAGACCCGAACGAATGACAACGCAAGACGGAAGTAAAGGTACGAGTGGTATGCGAAAAGTCGGATAGCACGAATATCACTCATCAGCGTACCATCTTAAGGGCAAAGAATGGCTACACCCTCGTCATTACCCATACATATCTATCGTCATTATTGTCTTTCTCATCGTTATTATCGTCTACATCATCGTTCTCGCAAGCATCGTGGTATTCCATGTCCTTGTTTTTGGTTGTCTGCAAGTTCTGCAAGGGGAGGGAAAAAGGCATCGCATTTTCCAAGAACGTTTTGAAATCAATTTTCAACCACGCGAAGGAAACAGGAAATAATTCGTCCTTTGGTAGCAGTTTTTCCTCCTTCCTTCGTGCTACTCATTTCTTTTCTCTCGTTTTGCTGTTTTTTTTTTTTTTTTGCGTCGCGTTTTCCGTCTTGTGTGTTGTTCTTTCCTCTTTTGCGTTAAGTAGGGAATATTTTAAGGATAAATTGAAGTACATACATATATATACACCGTAGATGCAGTCAGTGTCCTTGGCTTGTGCCAGCTTTTTATGTTTCTTCATCTTTCGAGACTGAGAAGATTTCTGCTGGGAGTGCTCTGAGTTATTTCCAATCGGATTACGACAATGAAAAAAGCCAATAACAGGATAATCGCAACATAAATGAAAACACGAGTAATAGAAAAAAAAGCGAGAAAAGAAGTATCGAGATAACACAAAAAACGAGGCAACTCCAAACAGATACATTTCCTGTTTTGCATTTGAATTTTAAATTACTTAATATTGTATGATGGTAACACCAGTGTCTCTTGTACCACTTTAAAATGTTTTCGTTTTTCTTTTCTGTCGTTATAAGCTGTTATTCTTTTTTGCCACGTTCGGGAAACAGGATCATGTGTGGCTAGCTGTGAAGAGGATTAGATGGGTATTGTACATTTTTAAGACCATAAATCATTAGTTTTGATGACAGGTCTTTTTTCATCTTCTTTACGTTAGTCTCATTGGATTTATTGTAGATTTAAGGGTTGGAGTAACCGGAAGTCGATTACCACATCCGACCCATGTCCTTCGACTTAGAGTATAATCAGCTTTGATACATACATACATATATCATAAGGCATGTGTTAATTTGACAGATCAGTAGTTGAGTCGGCTTGGAATAATGTATTTGTGATTTATGGCACTCTTGGTTTGGTTTTTAGTTTTTTTTTTTGAGAATTTCTAGGAAGGCGATGATGAATCTTATTTAGGCACACATTTCGGAAGTTTTGCCTTCAAGTGGAGTAAGTGAGGTTACATAGCACTAAAGTTCTTGTCATCAACAACTTCTTCTTCCAATTCGACATTAGATTATTTCTTTTCTTTTGGTGGCGTTACAGCCCATGAAGGACCAGAGCCAAGCATCTCTCAATCACCCATGTTGTGTGTGATGTATTTTTCGCATAGGTGAAAGGGACCTACAGTTTAATGCCGATTCCGAACGGCGTAAGTCGAGAAGTTTTTTCAAGGGAAGTATACTACGGGGGGTTTTGCCAGTACCCCGCCGAGGAGGAACGCCGCGAAATAAACATTCGATGGCGTTGGTGTTATCGGGATCCGAACTCGCTCATCCAACACACTAACCACGGCGCCCTCATTCGATATTAGATTATTTATTTATTTATTTATTTAATCTACAAGTCGCTTAGACTAATAGATGAAAGAAAATTCTTACTTAGATGTAAAAACTAGCGATTTGAATTCATTACGATTTAAATAAATATCTAGGATAATACTGACTTCGTTGAAAACTTTAGCGATGTGCGTTAAGGGTTCGTTTATGCCATAATTAGTCCTATGATGGTTTACGTAGAGAAGATGTATAATCTCAACGGTCTTCTGGGAACATAAAGCCTTACTTGAGATAAAAGAGAGGGGCACCTTATATGATAGCGATAGCATAATACATCCCTTACAAACATTATGTCATGTAAAGCCCGCCTGTCTTTTAACGAATTTAAGCCAATGAGTAAACATTTTGCTTTATATTTAGGACAGTAATTCCAACGCATTTTATGAAATATGAATCTCGCGAAGCGTCTTTGGACACGTTCGATTCGATCAGAGTCAGTACAAAGATTTGTGTTCCAAATGACAACAGCGTACTCAAGATGAGGTCTAACAAGGGAAATGCACAGTGATAGGAGCGAAAACGGTTCAGAAAACTCTTTACTATTCCTTTTGATGAAACCCATTGTCAAATTGGCTTAAGCCAGAGCACGGTTTATATGGGACCTGAATGAGAATGTGGTATCGAGTATCACACCTAAATCTTTGACTTCGGTTACACGAGATAAGGGTGAGGAACAAATGGAATATCCAAAGTCAAGTATGGAAGAGGAATTGGAAATTTAAATTATGTTACATTTACTTATATTTAGCCTTAAAGTGTTAGTTTTGCACCATTCCGAAATTCTATTTAAATATAATTGGAGTAATTCGCAATCACTTATATTCTTGACGGTCATGAATAATTTAAGATCGGCAGCAAACGATAAGCATTGTCCGTCTTTAACCACTTGGACGATATCACGAATGAAGATGACGAATAGAAGTGGGCCCAGGTGGCTCCCTTGAGGGACACCGGAATTGCACGTTATCTCTTTGGAAACAGAAATGCCGATTTTTACCCGTTGGGTTCTGCCTCGAAGAAAGGATGACAACAACCAGCAAAGAAATGCTGAGTGAAAGCCAAAAGATTCAAGTTTACTGATTAGCCGAGCATGGTTTACTGAATTAAAAGCTTTTCTGAAATCGGTATAGATGGTGTCGATTTGGTTCCTTGTTTCCATTTGATTTAAAACATATGATGAAAATAATGCCAAGTTCGAGGTAGTAGATCTATCAGGGACGAAACCGTGTTGCTCATGCGGCGGGTATTCTCTAACAAGAAAGTCGATCTTGGTTTTTATATTGCTTTGAAATAGCTTAGGAATCGTAGAAAGTTTACAAATTCCTCTATAATTTACAATATTGCTTTTTTTCCGGACTTATGAATAGGAATTAAATAAGATTTTTTCCAAACGTCGAGAAATACTCCCTTGGAAAGGGAACGGTTAAAAATGTAGAGCAGTGGAAAGCGATCCACTACATTTATTGAGTAGGATGGGGGTATACCAACTGAACCATAGCTGGAAGTAGGTTTTAATGATTGAAGCGCGGTTAGAACATCATTAGGTGTTAGATGTTACAGTTGTAACCACAACAACCCCATCCATATCGGTGATATAAACTAAAATGCATTTGTAATGCACAGGCGATCGACCTAACTCAACGTTCAATGACCAACGATCATTGACCGATGAATATCCGGCAATATCGTAAACCGAACCGATCGCCTGTGCAAGCATATTAATGTCAACTAGGTTAGATATATGTAATGCGCGAGCGATCGATCGAATTTCCAAAGGGTCATAATAAACCGAATCGACCGCTTGCGCAATCATATTTTTTTTGGAACGACAATTAAGTCGTATACATACGTAGGAACACTTGCAGTGCGCGAGCGACCGATCGAATTTCCAAAGGTCTTCGATCGATCGTGCAAGCAAAGCACTTAAAACATTTAAACGTCGAGTGGTCATTTTCCGAAACGATTAAGTAAGAAGAAAGGAAAAAGAAAAGAAAAAGCAATTAAGTGAGGAAAATGACGACGGGCGTTTAAATAGAACAACTTTGTTAGTTTAAGTTAGTTCTAAGAAGAAACTCAATTTTGAATGGTCGCTTTCAGACCACGGAATAAAGCCGTCAATATTAAGGAATATTTTTGTGTTTTATTTTGGTTTCAAAAAAATTTAAAGTAAAATTGGCGCAGTCGGTAGGATTGGTCAAAACGCGAAAAGTATAAGTTTTCGAGTGTTCGTTTTAACGATTAATTGACCAATCAATCTCGCGCTTCGTATTTCGTCGCGAGTGAATAGCAGTTACTTAAAGATAAGTAACTCCAAAAACAAAACGAAATGAATAGTCACTAAAAGTGTATTAACGAATCAAGTGCATTAACTCCAACAGTGTATTTAAAAACATATTGACTCTAACTCTAACTGTGTATCTAAAAATGTGTGAACTATAACTCTAACTCTAACAGTACTTAAAAATATATTGACTCTAACGGTGTATTTAAAAACATATTGACTCTAACTCTAACAGTGTATCTAAAAATGTGTGAACTATAACTCTAACTCTAACAGTGTACTTAAAAATACATTGACTCTAACTCTAACTCCAATAGTGCATTTGACAGAGTATTAATTACAGTGTGTTTAAAAGTGTGTTAACGATTAGACCAGAAGCATCCCTGGCTAATTTTTTTCCTTTCGAAAACCCACCAACAACTGCGACTGAGAAGGAAGCAGCCAACAATCTCCCAA
Organism: Eumerus sabulonum; assembly: GCA_951905685.1. NCBI lineage: Eukaryota > Metazoa > Arthropoda > Insecta > Diptera > Syrphidae > Eumerus > Eumerus sabulonum. Next base: position 158,545,732 of record OX645060.1, on the reverse strand, counting down.
GACGAGGAAGAAGACATCAACCAAGCCTCAAGAAATAACTCAAGGTGCGTTCCTGTACACATTTTTTTTTTCCTTCTTTTTTTTTTCTCTTTCTCTTCCTCTTCATTTGTATAAGTATTAAGACACTGAACATAATCGATAAGTTAATGGAAGATAATTTAAATACACGAATAGAAGAGGTTAGGCAAAAAAGCAACCAATTATCAGAAGTTATCCATAACTTCTTTGACACAAACATGCTAACACTAAGCATAGACCCCCTCAAGTACCTTTCCAAAATCCCAGATTTCAATGGAGATTATAGAGAACTCCAGAATTTCATCGACCTTATAGACAAAATCCACCCGACACTTGTAAAATATGACTCATTGGCGCAGAGTATCTTCTCTGACTATATCAAGGCCAAGTTGAAAGGCAAGGCCCGAGAGATAGTCGAAATAAATGCGCACATAACCAGTTGGACTGACATCAAAACTACCCTCATTAATAACTTTGGCGATAGACTAAGCATCGAAGAACTCTTTGATGAACTTAGATCGATCAAATTTAAAACAAATAGCGTAGACTTCTACAATGAAATGAAAACTATCCTACGCCGTCTTAGCTTAAAGACAAAACAAATAGCAGAAAATAATGAAACAGCAACGAGCAATATAAAAAATAATAAAGTTTCAGCCCTAGTCCTTTTCAAAAATAAAATATCAGAACCGATGAGATCTCTTCTACACTGTAGAAACCCTTCGAGCTTGGAACAAGCAATAAATATTCTTCACGAATCAGGTTATGCATACTTTAATAATAGGAATAATCATACTAGACCCCGACAAAATAACAATTATACTAGACTATCATTTAATCAGACCGAAACAAGACCCAACTATTACAATAACGCTCAACCATATCGATACAATCCACCCTTAAACGCTAGCCCCTATTACCAACCACCGCAAGAACCCATGGAAATCGGCTTAATGGAAAGAAACCGAAATCAGCGGAATAACCAAGTTACGAACATTTCATATTCACAGCCCAGACATCACCAACAAAGACAAACCGAACAATACTCTCGAAATAGACAACAAAACTACCAAAGTACAAACGAAAGACACCAACCCTCGAGAAACCGACTTAACCAAAACACAAGAACAACTCAACCTAACAGTAATGCGACTAACGAAAATTTTCTTTTAGAGGCCTCACCTCTGAATTACCATATATAACAGTACAGGGAAAAATAAGACCACTTACGTTTTTAATAGACACTGGCGCTACGCACTCCATTATTAACCCAGGACTCTGTTCCCCAGATAAAATAAAACCCATCCAAAACCCAATAAAAATTAAAACACTTAGCAAGGACGTGGAAATTAGAGAAAAAGCAATAATACCATTATTCAAAGAATTGGGAGATCCACAAACCCAATTCGAGGTATATATATACCCTTTTCATAACCAATTCGACGGTCTTATAGGAAACAACATCCTTATACCGTTGAAATCTAAAATTGACTTAGGAAACAATATCCTAACACTAAATAATAATAAACAAATTAGAATCCATTTCAAACATAATAAACAAACAAAAGTAATACCTCCTAACGAAATTACTCTACCTATTGCTCAACGCGAATGTCTCGCCTATTTGCCAGAACAGAAGTCGACAGACGGTATCGTAACTATCGAAGAAGATATACATTCAGTAATAGACCACGAGGTATCAGCTGAATTAGATTCCAATAAAAGTGACATTGGAAATCAAACCCCTAAATTCAATAGGTTCACAACCCCTTCTATCGATTATGAGAATTTTAATATTATAGAAATCCCTAAAACTCCACCGTTGTTAGAACAACTGAGACTTGACCACCTAAACAGCGAAGAAAAATCAAGAATAAAAAAAGTTGTAAGTAAATTCAAGCATGTGTTCTATCAAGAAAATATAGATCTTACTTTCACAAACGCCATTAAACACGAAATAAGAACGACCAACGATATTCCTATACATTCAAAAAACTACAGATATCCCTATATACATAAGAAAGAAGTCGAAGACCAGATTCAAGAAATGTTAAGAAACAAAATTATAAGACACAGTAATTCTCCTTACTCTGCACCAATTTGGATCGTGCCAAAGAAGGCCGATGCAAGCGTTAAGACCAAATGGAGACTCGTAGTGGATTACCGTAAACTAAACGAGGTAACCATTGATGACAGATACCCCATTCCGTGTATAGACGAGATCCTCGATAAGTTGGGAAGGTGTCAATATTTCACCACCCTAGATTTGGCTAAGGGATTTCATCAGATTGAAATCCACGAGAAGGATATCCATAAGACTGCTTTTAACGTGGAAAACGGACACTATGAATTCATTCGCATGCCGTTTGGACTGAAGACAGCCCCGGCAACGTTCCAACGTCTTATGAATAACGTACTGAAGGAGTATATTAACGTCATCTGCCTAGTTTACATGGACGACATTATTGTGTTCTCCACTTCGTTGCAAGAGCATATAGATTCACTCACAAAAATCTTTAAGAGACTTGATGAAGAGAATTTGAAGGTACAATTGGACAAATCCGAATTTCTTAAGAAAGAAACGGAATTTCTTGGCCATATTGTTACACCGGAAGGCATAAAGCCAAACCCGAGGAAAATAGAGTGTATAAAAAATTACCAAATACCAAAAACAGCGAAAACAAATCAAACAATTTTTAGGTCTCACGGGATATTATCGCAAATTTATCCAAGATTATTCTAAAATTGCAAAACCTATGACAAGATTCCTTAAAAAGGATACCAAAATTAATACCGAAGATTCAGAATATGTACGATCCTTTAATACTCTAAAAACCCTTCTAATGAATGATCCTATACTAACTTATCCGAATTTCAACAAAACTTTTGTTTTAACTACGGATGCCAGCCAATACGCTCTGGGAGCAGTCTTGTCTCAAGACGACCACCCACTGTGCTAAGCAAGTCGTACATTAAATACACATGAAATAAACTATAGTACAATTGAAAAAGAATTATTGGCTGTAGTATGGGCAACTAAGTATTACCGCCCATACCTTTTTGGACGAAAATTTATTATAGAAACCGACCATAAACCATTAACATGGCTTTTCTCTATTAAAGAACCGAATTCGAGATTAGTTCGCTGGAGACTAAAATTATCTGAGTTCGATTACGAAATAAAATACAAAAAAGGTACAAAAAATATGAACGCAGACGCCCTTTCTCGCATATCAAACCCCGAAATAAACCTAGCCGAGAACGAAAATATTCCAGTCAGTAAATCATGTATAAATGTCTTTAAAACGCAAATTGTTATTCAAAGATCCCACTCAGGCTCAGTCAGAATAAAAAAGACAAAAATCTTCAACAGAAATCGTACAACAATATGTGCAAAAAGATTAGACGAACAAACCACTATAACCCTCCTAAAAACACATTTCAATCCTAATTCGCTGAACGCAATTGTAGTGGAAGATGAAGAATTGTTCAAAACAATCAAAGACGTCTTCACCAAATACTTTATGAACAACGGCAAATTCAAAATCATCAGATGTCTTAAGCTGTTAAAAGACATATCAGATGAAGAAGAATTGGCCTCGTTGATAGAAAAAGAACATTACAAAAACAACCATAGAGGAATAGACGAAGTTTATAAGGAATTAACACTAAATTACTTTAGCCCAAACATAAGGGATCGCATTACTAAATTCATTAATAATTGCCATATATGCAACTCTGAAAAATACGTTAGGAACCCCCCAAAACCACCCTTCAAATTAACTGAGACCCCTTTCAAACCCCGAGAAACTGTTCATATTGATGTTTTTTATAGCTTGGAAAAATCTTTATTCCTTACCTTCATAGACAAATTTTCAAAACACGCATGCGCGATCAAAATTTCAAACAGAAATTGGTTAGAATTCAAGAGAGCACTTTCTTACTATATAAGCCAGTTCGGCACTATAAATAGAATAATAGTTGACAATGAACTAGGATTTAAAGCAATACCTCTCAAGCAATTCCTAATAGATTCGAACATCCAAATACATTATACCTCCAATAGTAATCATACTTCTAATTCCGACATAGAAAGACTCCACAATACTATAAACGAACATATTAGATTACTTAAACATGACAAAATAAATAACCAAGGGAATATAGAAGATAAAATCCTACGAATAATAACATATTATAACAACACAATACATTCCACAACAAATAAAAAACCAATCGATTTCATCAATGGTAAGATCCATGAGAGCGAATATCAGGAAATCCACAATGCAATACTGAGAAAAAAACAGAATACACTCAACAAACTCAATCAGAATAGGAAAAGCGAACCCTTAGAAATAGGTCCAAATTATATAAAAGAAGTCAGAGGAGGCAAAAACCACTCAAAATACAGGCAAATCTTAGCTGAAAAAATAGATGAGGATCACTTAAAAGACACTAAGAACCAAAACATTTATTATAGGACACACGTCAAAACTAGAAAGAAACATCAAATTAATAAATCAACGTAAAATATATTCTATTCCAGATGACACTGTTTTTAAGAATGCTTCTATTCACAATCGCTGTGTCACCAACCAGAGCAAACGTACTAAGTGTACAAGACGTTACCAACAACCACGGTTACGTCCTTATAAAACTAGGAACGACAAAACTAATTAAACACAATACGAAGATTATCCATTTAATTAACACAACAGAATACGAACAATCTATAGAAATTATTAAGGAAAATATAAATATCTTGCATACTTCAAATACTAACTCAAAGACACTTCTAAATTCTATAAACAATAACTTCCTTTCACTCAAAACAAAACTAGAAAACTTAATCCCAAGACACAAACAAAAACGAGGTTTAGTAAATATGATAGGCAAAGGATTAAAATTCATTGCTGGCACAATGGACAGCGACGACGAGATACAAGTAACGAACGCTATTGATAATTTGACAAACAATCAACGAATATTAACAGCTAAATCGAATAAACTTATACTAATCAGTAATACTATTTCTTCACAAATCCAAAATATCACTAACCATATCAACACACAACAAAAAACAGTAGAAGACTACTTAAACAAATTTAAGAATTCCGTACAAGGTAGAATCAATACTATGGAAGATGAGATAGAATTCCTAAAACATATCTACCAAATCAATAACGACATAACTTCACTACAGACTCATGTTGACAACATCGGACAAATAATTTTTTCAGGAAAGTTAGGAATTATCCCGAGCGATATCCTATCATCCAAAGAGCTAGGATTAATTCAAGACCTAGATACTTATACACACATAAAAGTGGCTGTCACACTCCAAGACCAAAACATTTTCATTATCCTATTAATACCTCAATACTCGAATCGAACCCTATCCAGAGTCCTTATTGAACCAGTCCCAAACCAAGAAAACAATTACCTATATACTAACATTCAAGAAATATTGCATGACGAAAATAATAACATATACGACATTTCTGTAAAAGATAATTTAGAGAAAAACCTCAAAAGATTGTACAACACTTGTTTACAAAATATATTTTTATCTGAAGAAGCTAATTGTGATGTCAAACCATTTTCTGGTAAAGAAATAAAAGAAATCGCACAAGGTCTAATAATATGTAAGAATTGTAAAAACGAAACAATAAAGCATAACTGTAACAGGCTCAAAATTAAAAACGAAGGAACATTCATTGTAAAATTCCGAAATTGTATTATAGAAATAGACAGTAAAAAATATGTAAACCCTTATATAAATATCCACGATAAACTTATATTACCAAACTATATGACTAATATTAAAAACAATATATCACCTGAGGATATAAAACTAGAAACATTGTTATTAAAACAAATAGAACTCGAAGAAAATGTAAACGAATTCTCTTACAAAAACAAAAATACAAACATATTCAGTCTTAGCACCAATATTATAATTGTTATTATTATCGTCATATTCATGATAATTTTTGTAAACCGCAAATTAAAAACTAAAACATTACTGATTTCGTCGGAGCCTCAAACTGGCGATGGGGGTGTTACAGTTGTAACCACAACAACCCCATCCATATCGGTGATATAAACTAAAATGCATTTGTAATGCACAGGCGATCGACCTAACTCAACGTTCAATGACCAACGATCATTGACCGATGAATATCCGGCAATATCGTAAACCGAACCGATCGCCTGTGCAAGCATATTAATGTCAACTAGGTTAGATATATGTAATGCGCGAGCGATCGATCGAATTTCCAAAGGGTCATAATAAACCGAATCGACCGCTTGCGCAATCATATTTTTTTTGGAACGACAATTAAGTCGTATACATACGTAGGAACACTTGCAGTGCGCGAGCGACCGATCGAATTTCCAAAGGTCTTCGATCGATCGTGCAAGCAAAGCACTTAAAACATTTAAACGTCGAGTGGTCATTTTCCGAAACGATTAAGTAAGAAGAAAGGAAAAAGAAAAGAAAAAGCAATTAAGTGAGGAAAATGACGACGGGCGTTTAAATAGAACAACTTTGTTAGTTTAAGTTAGTTCTAAGAAGAAACTCAATTTTGAATGGTCGCTTTCAGACCACGGAATAAAGCCGTCGATATTAAGGAATATTTTTGTGTTTTATTTTGGTTTCAAAAAAATTTAAAGTAAAATTGTTAGACTCAAGGATCCAATGTTTACTAAGTTTGAAGAGCAGACAGGGAATGTACTGTACTGGTCATGATTGGTGTACACGGATTGAAAGAAGTTGGCAAACAATTCAAGTCTGGATTCTATATTGTTAGATTCAAAGCTTCTAAAATGCATCGAGCTTGGAATTCCCGTCGATTTATTTTTTGTATTAATAAAGTGTCAGAACGCCTTACTATTAGATTTGATATTACGTTCGGTGAGCATGACATAATTTTTGTAAAGAAATTTGTTAAGAACAATACTATTTTTACGTAGTATTCTAAAAGTATCGTACTCTGAGAGTTTGATTTTTTGGAAGCTTTGGTTTTCACGTTTTTCAGATTAGCACATGTTTGTTGTGCCAGCGGGGCTTATTTAAATTTCGATGGGAAGAGATTGGTACAAATCTAGAGAACCCCTCAGACCGTATTTCAACAAAGCCTTCATACATACATACTAAATCTAAGTCAGACATTTCATCAATCCAGCTTATCCTATTGAAAAAATTATTTAGGTATACATAATTAAAAATTCCAAAGCTTCGAATTATAATTATTATCAGCTTTCAAGTATTAGAATTTGGATAATTCAGTAAAGATTTTTTTTATGATTAATTTAATAATTTAAAAGCGATAAGGCAACTTGTGTTACAACCGAATCTATTTCACCGCAACATACAAAAATTAGATCTACTATTTTAGAAATCGAATTAACTACGGAAATAATTTGTTTTAAATTTAAAGAGTTTAAGAAGTGGATATGTTCAAGCAGCATTTCCAGTAGCTGCTTAATGAATATGACCAAAAGAGAGATGATAGGAAATGAGGAGATCCCCACATCCAGCATCGAAGAAGTCGGCACAGCTATTCAAAAGCCGAAGAACATCGAGGCCGCAGGTTCAAATGGCTTGCCATGGCTTGCCGGACCGGCAAATAGACTATAGATTAAATCTTCGATATGCTGGTAAGGAGCAGCAAGTTTCAAATCAATACACACTATCTTTTCATAGATTTTCAAGCCGTATGCGAAAGCACTAAACGCAAAGAATTGTTTGATGCGATTCGGAATCCCGGGAAACCTGATGTGGTTGGGTTGTGTTGCGCTACACTACGCTAAAATATACGCGATGCACCGTGCAGTTCCCGTCTAGGACCTCCGAACTGTTTGAAGCATGATTTCGGCGAGAAGATGCGCTAACGTGTGACATGAGGTGTCAATACGGATAACACCATCTTCTACAAGTCCGTCCAGCTGCTGGGATACGCAAACGATATTGACATCATTGCGCAGAATCAGTGCGACGTGGTATGTAGAAGCTTCCACGGCATGGAAGAACAGGCGAAGCATGTTGGGTTTAAAGTTAATGAGGACTAGCGTGTACCCGCGACTTCACTTGCGTCAAAATTGTTTGAATATTTCGTTAAGTCTTAAAATCTTGCAAATTGGGAATTGTAACCTTTAAAATTGAAATGGATTATTTTATGGGATTACCGTTATTATTTCACCTTCTCCTCAACCAGAATTAATTGCAGCTTCGATTATATTCCTTTGCAAAGGAACGATATAATAAGAATGCCGACTTTTAAGTCTATTTTATGAAGTGGATCGCCGGTTGCATTTATGCTACTCAAAAATTCGACTGGGTAGTGGACAGCTTGTTCTGTTTGACATACCGTATTTATATCCTTAATCAGTGACCATACTTGATCATTTCTTGAACTCTCACATAACCATGAATCCTCTTTATGCAACTGGCATTTTTCATGCAATGGGACTGTGCATTATGGTATGGGCAACATATGGAGCGTGGACCATGCGCCTTTTTACGATTTCAAATAATTCAGGATCTTCTTCATTATCCGGGAACTCATCAATTTGCTCTGCTGCTATTTTTGTTTCTACCCATATCAAAATATGGACATGAGGTATGCCATTCAACACTGTACATGTAACAGTGTTTATCCGTTACACCGTTTATCTTTTTAATCATATTCTTTATCGGTTAAATTTATATTGTGCATCGATAAATTTCATTCGGCGCTTTAATTTATCATCTTGGAATTTATCCTTCGCATTTACTTTCTAATAACAACGTGTATTAGTTTTGTTCTTTGCTTTGAACTGTGCATGACGATTGGTTTTCCTGCCTTTGAGCATAATTGTTGACCTTCACTCAACCTTCCACGGGTCTCATTTCATGCTCAACAGTATCAACGTCCAGTTCCTAGTGCAAGATCGCTTTGGTCTTCTCTATCATTTGTGGAATACCAGGTCTTTCTACTTCTTCGCCCAAGTGAGTACAACTTTAGTGTATGTTCTGCCGCTAATGCAAGCCTGATACTCACCACACCATTTGTATTTATTTCATCCTTAAACCATATATCATCATATTCATCCACCTCATCGTCAAGCCGAGCTTTTGGTGGAATCCTGTACTAAACTTTAACGCAGAGTTGCCATTGTATTCTTATTTGGATATGAGTACCACAAAAAGTACCCCAAATTGCTACGTTTGTGGAAAGAACACGAATGACGTAAGTATTTCGTGCGGCGTCTGCCTTGATACGGCTCATGCTAAATGCCTAGGTCTAAAAGGAAAGGACGCCGATAAGATCATCTCTACACCCGGCATATGCTTTTATTGCATAAAGCACCGAAGCATCTCACCTGATGCCCTGCACTGGAAAATTATTAAGTTACAAAAAGTCTTTAATAGAATGTCGATGTTATTCTCGGAATTGCAGGAGGTGTTTAACTTTGACGTCAGCAGCGGTAACAAATTGATTGAAGGGTTTTGTTCCATGGATAGCATCTTACAACATAATCAATTGCATCAAACACGCGGTCAAAGCCCCAATATCATTCATGAACAGCCTGTCTTTGAAAATCCTATACTTCATTCACCGCAAAATCCACCAAGTGTAGTTATAACACCAACATTGACTGAACCAGTCCCTCAACTTCAACCTCATGATCATATCCAGATTCCTCAAAAATTACATCCTTCGGAAGGATCTCAACATCCGGTTCATGAAGTTCAACAGGATCCTCAACAGATCAAACAACTCCAGCTTCCTCTTGCGAAACGAACTCTTCGCTCCAACTCGCAAGATAAATCGCCATCAGGTAATATTGAACCCAACGGTGTCTCCGATAATGTAGTGGCCAGCTGTAGTACTACATCAATTCCGGTTGACAAACCACTTACTAGTGAGGTGGCTCAAAATTTCCACCAGCCATTGGTCAGTGATCCTAGTACTTTCTGTACTCTTAAAGTAGTTCCACCCCCTTTTGCAGTATTCTTGTCACGCCTTGAATATGGTGCTAAATGCAGTGATATTGTGAACTACATTGTTATGAAAGGCATTGATACTAGCAACATAAAATGCCATAGCCTGACACCTGATAACCTTACAGGCCGCCTGACATCATCATTCAAACTTTTATCTCCAGAGCCAATTGGAAAATTGCTACTAAATCCGAGCTTTTGGCCGAAAGATATTCTTGTAAAAGAATTCATGAACAGATCCAGGAAAACTCTACCAAAAAACCGTCCAAAAAACTCAGATCTACGGATCTAACTCCTATAGCCTCCAATTTATATTACCAGAATACTGGGGGTCTTAGAACTAAACTCCGCGATGTCTTGCTCTTCTCTTCATCTTGCCAATACGATGTTATTGTATTTACCGAGACTTGGCTTACAGAGAATCATCACAACGAAGAAATGTTCAACAAGGACCAGTACGAAGTTTTTCGCAAGAACCGTTGCCCCGCCCTAACTAATTGCGAAAGAGGTGGCGGAGTATTGATTTCGGTTCGGGGCTCCTTGCGCAGTGATGAACTCAACCTACCTTCAACATCAGCGGATTTAGATGTAGACCAAGTAGCGGTGTCAATCAAATATATCTCTGGAAATGAAGTTATCATTATTGCAAGTTATATACCACCAAGAAGTCCTTACCAGTTATATAAAGCGCATATTGATAATTGTTCCTTTATCCTAAACAATTTAAAAGATCATCAGCACGTTATCCTTCTTGGCGATTTTAACTTGCCAAACTTAATTTGGTCCTTTGAATGCGATGATTCTAGACTTCTCCCATTTAATGTTAATTTAGATTATGAGCGTGAAGTCGTTGATACTCTTGCCCAGCTTGACCTTCATCAGATTAATTATTTTGCTAATGAATTTAATCATATACTTGATTTGGTATTCGTTGATTCCGAGCTGGACATTAGTATCAACAACTCCATGATCCCACTCTTTCGTAACTCTGCTTTTCATGTAGCAATATCCATACAGCTTAAATTTTATGAATTTCTTAAACCGGGTTTCAGTAACTCTTATTTTAAATACAATTACGCTAAAGCCAACTTTAGCAACATTTCAATTTATCTAGATAGTATGAATTGGTTAGATATTACTAATAATTGCAACTTAGATAACTCCTTCAACTTATTTACAGAAATTGTTAAAATGGCAATTGATTTGTTTACTCCTAAAATGAAGTCTGCCAAGGGCAATAAACCTATTTGGTTTAATAATAGAATTATAAACCTAAACAATAAGAAAAATAAGGCCTATAAGCGGTTCCGTAATAGTAATAATGAACGGGAACTTCTAAAAGTTTATCGAACGTTTCAAAAACAATTTGATGTTTTAAGCAAGTTTCTGTACACACAGTACGTTCTTTCAGTTGAATCTAGTTTAAAGACTAATAGTAAGCACTTCTGGAGTTTTATTAATAGTAAAAAGCAATCCAGTGGCATTCCTAACTGTATGCGCCATAATAATATAACCTCATCTGATCTTCCAACCATCTGTAATATTTTCGCTAACCACTTTCAGTCCGTATATTCATGTGGTACTACCATACCTATAGTCCCAAGTAATAACTCAGTATACTGTGACTTCTTAAATGTCGGCAACCTAGACTGCTCAATCCCTGAGGTTCAAATAGCCCTCTCTTTACTAAAATCTGATACAAAACCTGGATTGGATGGTATCCCGCCAATTTTACTTCAAAAGTGCTCCTCCGCGTTTTCTGTACCACTGTGCCTAGTTTTCAACTTATCTCTCCAATCTGGAAATTTTCTAAAAGTTTGGAAGAGCACTTTTTTAACGCCTATCTATAAATCTGGATCGAGACAGGATGTTACTAACTACCGTCCCATTTGTAAGATTTCTTGTATTCCGAAGTTATTTGAAAAACTAGTTAGTGACAAACTCACACCCCTCTTAAAGAGATTTATCTCTCCGTTTCAGCATGGCTTCGTTAAAGGCAGATCTACTTCCACAAATCTTTCAACTTTCTGTTATACTTCAGTGAATTGCCTAGAGAAGGGCTTACAATTTGATGTGATTTACACTGATTTCGCGAAAGCGTTTGATCGCGTCAATCACAGTAAATTGATTTCCAAACTGAATAATTTAGGATTTCACTCTAATTTCCTAAAGTGGATTCATTCCTACTTAAAGGATCGTATTCAGTATGTTCGCATAAACGAAACGCTCTCTTCACCTGTTTATGTTACCTCGGGAGTTCCTCAAGGTAGTCATCTAGGCCCTCTGCTCTTCCTTTTATTCATTAATGACATTCCTGACCTGTTTTCGAGTTCGCAGTGTCTTATGTTTGCCGACGATCTGAAGGTTTTTCGAGCTATACGCTCATTGGACGACTGTATTCTGTTGCAAGAAGGTCTTGAACGACTTTCCGTATGGTGTCTTAATAATGACCTCCATCTTAATGTCTCCAAATGCCAAAGCCTTTCCTTTTATCGAAACCTCTCTCCAATTCCCTTTATATACAAAATTGACAACATCCCCTTGACCATTATCTCTTCCAAAAAAGACCTAGGAGTTATTTTTGACGGAAAACTTAACTTTGGAAAGCACGTTGAGTCCTTGGTTGCCAAAGGTAACCAGATGTTAGGTTTCATACTTCGGAACTCGAAAGACTTTCAAGATACGCATACTCTCAAGTATCTATTTTTCGCATTTGTCCGATCTCACCTCGAGTACTGCAGTGTAGTTTGGAACCCATGTTATGAAGTACATTCTACTAGAATTGAGAAGATCCAGAAGCGACCTACTAGAGTAGCTGTTCGTAGACTGCGCTGGAATGTTGAAATGCCGCCTTACGAAACGAGATGCAAACTATTTGGTATCTTACCACTTTTCAAACGTAGGCAATATTTTTCTATTATGTTCATTTACGATTTAATAAACGATCATATCGATTGCCCTTTTCTTTTATCGCTAATTGGACTTTATGCTCCTGCGAGAGCTCTTAGAAATCGTTTCTTATTTTATGTACCGTACCATAGATTTAATTATGGATATAATGAACCTATTTCTAGATGCCTTATCGAAACGAACAAATATTGTAATTTATTGGATTTTCATCTTAGTAGGGAGTTATTTAAACATAAATTAGGCCTGTTGTTAGCCCTTGGTGGTTATTCCTAAGTATATTCTTTGTACTAGTAATCTAACGAGAACAGTGGATGTACTCATTTGATGAAATAAAATTTGAAAATATAAAATTTGAAACAGTGTATAGTACCAACAATGCTTTTTTTAACTAACAGATCTATCATTTTGTTCAATTTTTGTTCAAATGCTCTCGACGCTGTATCGCGTCGATCAGAAATGATCTGCCCAGCAAAAAGTTCATTTGTAATTTCACCCCATTTAGGATTAGTCTTAAATGTTACAAATAGATCAGGACGGCCATAATTTCTTACATAGCAGAATGCATCCTGCGACGTTCATGCATGAACCGAAGACCCCTTATAAGAATGGTAAAAATACCAATCGTCTCAATTTTTAGTATCTTCGGTTTGGTTGACAGCGTCTCGCAGGTGAATATAATTTACAACTTTCAGCTTCTTCTGATAAGAACGTATGTGTAGAGATTGTCTTTTTGTTTAAATTTTTTCTTACATATCGACAATTGTCTGTAGTAACTCAAATGGTTGTATGTGTTTCTCCTAATCGTTAATCGGTATTCGCTTGTTATGAAAAGAAGATTCCATTTTCAAAAAATCCCCTTGGTCACATGCTGACCTAAGGTTAGTCGATATCCCACAACCAGTAGCAAACTTCCGAGTTTTGATCCCTATTGTGTCCCTGATATATCAATTCCAGCTGCAAACCTTTTTTCTATAATTATTGTTATTCACCTTTTCACCTCCTTGCCGTCAAGTAAGATCCCGCTCCTTTTCCTTTCTGATAGGTTAAGATATTAAATGTTACAACAAATCCAATTTTTGTTCACAAAAATATTATTATTATTATTTATTTGTTTATTTAATAGCGCTAATTACATACATTGTATTATTAATTACGTATTTTAAGAGATATTTATAGCTTTGAATCCGTAGGTTTTTTATAAAATAAATTACATTTCAGGATACAACATTTTGATTTTTTAAGGGAAAAGCTACAAACAAAAACCCTTACAAAAATAATCTATTTTCACTAAACTCAATTGGTCGCATACTAAACCAAGGTTAATCAAATTAACTTTCGATAATATTCCATAGCCAATAACACACTTCCAAGCTTTGATCCCTATTATGTCCTTGATATATCAATCCTAGCTGCAAACAACTTTTCCCTATGTGTGTTGTTATTCACCTTTTCACCTCCTTGCTGTCAAGTAAGATCATTTTGGACAGGTTAAGATGTCAAATGTTGCAATAAATTCAATTATTGTAAAAATAAATAGTCTGTTTTCACTAAACTCCCTTGGTCACATACTGACCAAACTAGTCAAACTGATTTTTTACAATATCTCACCACCAATAACACACCTTCGAGCTTTGATCTCTATTGTGTCCTTGATATATTAATCCTAGCTACAAACCTTTTTCCTATTATTATTGTTATTCACCCTTTCCTTGCTGTCAAGTAAAATAAATAACCTAAATAACCTCGGTTCTTATAAACAACAGTAAAGAAACAAAAGGTAGCTTATGTTACCCCGACCGACGATCTCCTCTTCATGACAAAAGAAGTTTCATGGAAATCAGTTAAGATGTTTTGGAGATTACCCAGAACAAGGAGGCAAACAGACAGGCAGACAGACATTAGAATTTTATTTATATAGCAGTGGTTAGTGTGTTGGACTATGGCGCACGATGAGCGAATTCGGATCCCGATAACACCAATCTCATAGAATGTTTATTTCGCGACGTTCCTCCTCGGCGGGGTACTGGCAAAACCCCCCGTAGTAAACTTGCCATGAAAACGCTTCTCGACTCACGCCGTTCGGAATCGGCATTAAACTGTAGGTCCCTTTCACCTGTGTGAAAAATGAATTTCACACAACATGGGTGATGTAGAGAAGCTTGACTCTGGTCCTTCATGGGCTGTAACGCCACCAAAGAAGAAGAAGATTTGTTGTAGTTGATAGGTCATGGTAGGTAGATGTTATCCGGAGTTCAGTAGCATAGTGTCGCCCGCGAAATCACTGGACATGTGGCCATGTCTGATGAGAAAATCAGGTAAATGAGGGGTCCTAAGATTCTTCCTTGTGGTACTCCAGCTATAAATGGTTAAATATAAGAGCATTTGTCGTCAACTCTAACATGGAAACTTGGTTGTTTAATATAACTTTTTAAGAGTAATAAGTAGTCTTTGGGAACGACTATACTGAGCGTTTCTTGTGTTAAACTGAATCAAAACTTTCGCCACATTCATTTAGACTGCTACAAACAATTTTTAATCATCTAATGCGGTAGATAACTTATTGATCACTCGAAGCATCTGTATCAAAAGTTAAGTGTTTTCTTTTGAGCATGGTAGCAGTCTTTTTAGTAGGATTTTTTCAAACATTTTTGATAAAAGTGGAAGTAAATTGACTGGTCTGCATGAGGTTGTCATTATTGCATCTTCTCCTGATTCTCCTTCTGGTCCGAAGGAGGATACACACAACACATGCGTCTATCACCTGATACCTCCACACTTCACCGCTATATATACTTTTATATTTAATATTCTTTTTAATGAAGACTCCGCCTTGAGTGGCATTGGGTCAGTCTCCTCTTATTATATTATAAGAAATGTGCCGGTTTTCGGGCTGGTTTAGCTTAGTTTTGCTAGCCAGAAACACTTCAGAGCTTTCTTCATGCAATAGGTTAAAAAAACGATGCGCCGCTCGATCCTTATCAGTGAATTCTCATCCACAGCAAGGATCTTCCATCTGCTGCTGGAGTTGGCCGATCTGCCCTTGAATGGCGAGCAGAATCGATAGAAGGTCCACCCCTCGGCCTCCGGTGCCTTACGGACAGGCATGCAGGCCTTCAGTGCATGTACCGCTTTCACTGTTCCGCCGCTATTTTGGGCTAGGTCAATTGGGGTCGGGCGGCTAAAGCTTGTATACGTCCCGAGAGAGGTATCTTCTTGACTGTCTGCCAAGTTTAATGTTGTTTATCTGTTGAAATTTAGTTCCGTAGAGTGCGCATACAAGCTGCTCTCTTTTTACGACCTTTTTCGGACCCCGATCGCATTCGTCTTGTCTGTGGTTCTGCGCACACTTGACGCACCGATGCTTCATTTCGCAATTCGATTTGACAGCGGTAAGATTGAATTATGTTTTGACACCCTTCTTATTTTTCCCTTTGCACGACATGGGCATCTATGGTGGTCATCTGGACCAGGAAGAAAAGTAATGACCGCCTCTCCCGTTTTGCCCGTACCGTGGTAAATGGCTTGATCCCATCAGCTTGAGGTCATCGCTCTCGAAATTGTTAAGCTCTGAGAGCAATGTCTCGGGATCAGTTATGGTTATGGTCCACATCAAGCCTTTGAGGAGTATTGTCTGCAGCCTCTTGGCTTTTTGAGGAAAATTTGTAAAACACCGTAGTGGAATTCTTTAACCAGGACCTCATTTTCTTATGTTTATCCAGTGTTCTTTACTGGCTGACATAGCGCCCTCCTAAACAATAGTACATTCTCCTTTTTTATGGAGCGGCGCTTCAATTCCCGCTTTATATAATTCCTTATTCTACTCTGGTCTCCCCTCCCCCATGTAAGTCCGCCATTGGTCTTCGAAGCGCTTTGCCATGAAGAGGCCGTCTGATATTATTCCACTGACGGAGTCCGTTCCAGGCACCAAAGACATTGCTGTTGTCGGAAAACGTTTTCTCGATCCCCCAAAAAACCGCTCGGGCTCGCTAAGCACGACGTTAGGTTTATAAAGGAGTCCGGCTCAGGTACGGGGATATAGGCCCTATGAGGAGGTAGAGAAACTGCTACTACACTCAAACTCGACTACCTAAGATAGTGGCCCCACAAGCAATTCAAAATAAATCCACATGGTATAAAGAATGGTTGGATTTAGCAAGTGGGTGTGGAGTAGAGCTGAACGCGGAAGACAGGAACTGGGAAAATTCACTATACAATTCAATAAAACATATCGACATCCAGGCCAAACGGAAGTTTATAGAAGTAGCGGGGGGATCATTACACTGTAATACATACGTACAGCCGGCTAGATCACAACCTGGAAGGTAGAAAAACTATTAGACATACATAGTATCCAGGAAATGTCATAGTAAGTGTAATTCGAAGGGAAGAGAAGATACCTTGCATTTCTTAGGCAAGTGCCCAGTCTTAAGAGAAACTAGGAGAAGTGTTTTTTGAAAAGGACTTTTTATCTGAGAGTGAAATGACTTTTCGACGAAATCGATGTCAAGGGGCTATTTGTATATTGCAAAATTGCATTAAAACATAGATAAAGCATATTAACAGAAACCTTTTGAAATCGCTAAAAATAATAGGAGAATGTATAAAAATATGATTGTGTATAGATAAGTAGATACAATTAGATGCAAAGCTTATTAGCAAAATTGTCAATCTGGCAGACGGCAGTGTCAGGCATATTGACTTTGTATTTTGTAAATGAAACGGAAAAAATTAAGTCTAATCTATTCTAAATCCAATGGACGGCAAAGGACTAACAAAGGCCTCGTAGGGGTAGCATCTATCCTACGGATGCTGGCCTGCTAAAAAGTGAGAAGAGCCATCGCAGTCGAACATCTTGCGGCACTGTTGGTTACTCCCATCCTCCTCCTCGTGGTGCCATCTGGAGATTTCCTATGAAAATGGGGAAGGGCGAATGGCGAGCCTCCTGCGCCGAAAAACAGGATTAGTCGATTGGGCTACGGCCTAGTAAGTCGTAACCGTAAAAAAAAAACCCACAAACTCCGAAACGACCACAAGCCTCGGATGTAACGGACCGGATTTATGTTGACGACCCTTGCAAAAAAGTAAAAGGGACAACGATCTTCGGCTTTATACGTAGAATTGTAGGTCCCTAAAGAGGCCACGTGCAGCCAAACAACTTGCGGACACCCTAGACCGCTATAAAGCGGACCTAATCGCCATCGAGGAAATGCGATGGAATGGACCGGGTATAAAGCGGATGAAAAACTGCGATATTTACTACGGCGACTGGTATAGGGAGAAAGGGCAACGATTGTTTGGATGCGGATTTGTTGTTCGAAAGGCAAAAAGTCCTAAGCTTTCGGCATGTGAGCGAACGGCTCAAAACAATCCATATCAAGGCTAAATTTTTTAACATCAGCCCGATCTGCGTCCACGCCCCCACGGCAGACAAGGATGACTCCGCCAAAAATGAGTTCTACGATCTCCTAGACAGAACGTATGCCCAATGTCCCAGCTATGACATCAAAATTGTACTAGGAGACTTCAATGCTAAGCTGGGTAAGGAAAGCATCTTTGAACTAGTCATCGGCAAACATAACCTACACGACACCACCCCCGATAACGGACACAGGCTGATTGATCTTGCTACGGGGCGAAATCTCCTTCCCGCACCTCGATATACATATCGCGATCGACGTCAGACACTCTTCCACTATTCTTGATGTCCGAACTTTCCGAGGGGCTAACATCGACTCGAACCACTATCTTGTAGTAGCCAAGATACGCTGACAGATATCACGAACGCAGCGGAGTAGAGAGAGAATACAAAGCTCTGACGTCGGAAAGCTACTATCGCCAGAAACCGCTCGTGCTCTTACCGATCACGTCTCCCTTAAGCTCTCCAATACACCTCAATCCTCCATGCTATTAATAGAACAGCAGTGGAGCCTTTGCAAACAAACCCTGAAAAGCGGTTTGAGGATGAGGATGAGGATTTGAAGGATGTTACTGCAGTTTTATCAACAGATAAAGCGAACATGCCACGGTTATAAAGTCAAAACGAAAACCTGCAGGGATGAGAACGGACACCTAGTAGTAGAATCGCAGTCGATTCTGAAAATATGGAAAAACCACTTCTGCAGACTGTATAACGGCGATGGTGGTCAATATACCGCTGTCAGGCAGAATGGTGCATTTATAATCGACGTAGACCGCAGCGAATTCTGCCCCCTGACCACGACAAAGTTAATACTGACATATCGACGCTCAAGTCGAAAAAAAGCTGCTGGCGCAGTCGGACTGTCTGCTGAGCTCTTCAAGGCAGCTGGGGATGACCGGATTAGGAACAAGCACCAACTAACCTGTAAGATATGGTCAGAGGAAAGCCCGAGGAATGGAGTCTCAGCATAGTATGCCCGATCCACTTGAAAGGAGACCCCTCTAATTGCGCCAACTACAGAGGAATAAGTCTCCTTTACATCGCTTACAAAATCTTTTCTGCCGTTTTGTGTGAACGTCTGAAGCCTTTTGTAAATAAGCTGATAGCTCCTTATCAGTGCGGATTCAGGCCAGGGAAGTCCACCATCGACCAAATCTTCACACTACGGCAGATCCTGGAAAAAACCAATGAATTCCAGTTCGACACTCACCACCTATTTGGCGGCTTGAGATGAGCTATATAACGCCATGTGTACTTTTGAAATTCCTGCTAAGATCGTCAGACTTTGCAGGATGACTCTGGAGAACGCTCGCTGCTCCATCCGAATCAGTGCAGAACTGACCGATAGTTTCAAAGTCAAGAAAGGATTTAGAAAGGGCGATGGTTTGTCGTGTGATTTTTTTAACATCATATTAGAAATGATTGTGCAAAAATCACAGGCCAATACAAGAGGCACAATCTATTTCAAATCCTCGCAACTACGCCGACGATATTGGCATAATAGGTAGATCACAGCGAGATGTCAATGAGGCGTTTGCGAGTATTGAGATGGAAGCGGCGAAAATTGGTTTGGCGGTAAACGAGGGCAAAACTAAATATATGCTGTCATCAAAAAAGGACGCTCACCGCCGACGCCTTGGCCAGAACGTTTGTATTAGCAGATATATGTAAGTTCGATGTTGTCAAGGACTTCGTGTACCTTCGCTCCGCAGTGACCTGGAACAACGACATTAGTACCGAAATCAAACGCAGAATCACTCTTGCCAATCGCTGTTTCTTTGAGCTCAGGAGGCAACTGAGTAATAGATCCCTCTCCCGAACGACAAAGTTGACTCTATATAAGACTCTTATCATCCCGGTCCTGTTGTACGGTTCAGAAGCATGGACACTATCAAAAGCGGATGAGGAGGCCCTTGGTCGGTTCGAGAGATAGATTTTGCGCGTGATTTTCGGACCTATGAACGCAGACGGGGGATGGAGGAAAAGAATCAACCACGAATGTTACGGGCTGTACAGCGACATGAGTCTAGTCAGCCGTCTACGGATTCAACGCCTAAGATGACTGGGCCATGTAGAGCGAATGGACAACACAGCTCCAGCCCGGAGAGTCTTTGGATCCAACCCCGAGGGACGAAGAAACAGAGAACGGCCGCATTTAAGAAGGCGAACACAGGTGGAAGGGGACCTCAGCCAACTGGGTGTGCGGCAATGGAAAAGGCTAGCAAAAGATCGTACTAGTCGGAGGGGCATGTTGGTTGAGTCTCAGGTTCACCCCGAACTGTAGCGCCCGTTAAGAAGCAGAAGAATCTAAAGGAATTTGTTCGTATAAATACGGGCCACATGGAAGACTAGCGGTACCGCCAATCTATTCTGGATCAGCACATAATTATCTACCTCGACAATGCACTCTACTACGGTGCTTATTTCGGTGCTGAATAACACTCGCCAAACCGCGCACCTACATATGCTGATTATTCACTTTTTATTATTCCACTTATTCGAAACACTTCAGACAAGTTCTGTGGTCTGTGATCGACTACGGTGTCTGGTATATTTCGGGAAGGATGCGCTGCTGAGTCTTTGTTCTGATCTAGGTTGTAAAATTAGACTCAAGGTTATTAGCTAACGGTGTTGTGTTGTTAGGTTTACTTTGATTGAGGGATACTGTAATATGTTTTTCTCTTGTCTCTAGTTGCTCTCGATAAGGAGTAATTTGTCGCGGATGTTGGTGTCAAATTATTTTAAAAAGCATGTTTTTTTCCTGCATTTTCCTGAAAGAAATTCCATTAATCAAATTACCATCAGTAAACCGCTGCTGAAACGAAATCGAACCGAACGAAGCAATCAAGGAAGAGCGACCAGAATTGACGAGCAGAAATGGAGTTGCGTTCATCATGACAAGACCAGGCCACACATATCTTTGATGGCTCGGAAGAAATTTGCGAATCTTGGTTGGAGGTTCTGGTACATCCACCGTATAACCCGGAACTTGCACTGTCCGACTTATAGTCCTTTTCATCTTATGTTTTATTTCATAACGTCATGTGACAAATAGAACCCATACTTACTCAACAACAGATTTTATTCCACTTCATTCAATGTATTATCAAGCCAACACACAACACTGGCCGTACTATCAAGATCTTATACTGTCCCAATGTAAATCAGATTTCAAGACGAGCTTCTTATCGCAAATGACCCCCGTACAAGATACTTTCCTCTACCAAGCTCATGTATAAATATATTTACATACATACTCACAGGCTACTCGTATCCTTTAGGCGTGTAAGTCATGTTACATTATTCAGTAAGCGAACTTGGTCGCCTGGTTCATTATGTACCCGCCTTCCATCCATATCTATTTCTATAGCTTTATGGATAGGATGATTTTGAATTACGGTATCCTTGAAAAACTACGGCCTAAAGATTCGCCTAAACTTTGGATACGATTGTCTTGAATATCAAATGAGAATTGGTTGTTTGTGAAGGAAAGGCCGTTACCTAGCAATTTTCGAAATGAGCTCGTGGGGCCTGTAAAGTTACCTGATCTTTCCCATATCTGTACACGAGCATATAAGTATGCGTGCATATATTATATGGAGGTTTTATGCGGAATGCTCATTTTGGATTCGTGAATGAAATACGACGATTCGATACGAGAGTGCGTCGATAGCGAAATCATAATGGGCTCCTTAGAGTCCCCTCCTTCCTTCAGCTTGTAATCGTAATACTGAGAGGAGATATGGCATAGTTCGCAAACCTATTCACGCAGAATCGATTTTCTAATGGAACCTTACTTAAGTATTTGGCTTGAATTTATGTGAAGATACAATCAGATATGTGGGATTTTGAATAAACCAATGAGCAAACAAGCAAAATCATGGGTAATTTAAATATACCCCCCTTAGCTGTATCGCTTGCTTTTGTAGATTGCGAAATGATACTTACTTTTTGGTATATTTGAATATCAAATTTTGGCGGAGTATGTAGTTAAATATCTGAGACGATGAGATGATGATTTTCGATTTTAAGTTCATATGTATATTCGTAAAAATATTGAACTATCTTAATACGAGCGAGGGTAGCTGAGGATTTTATTTGCATTACATTACTTTTATTCTTGACTGATATTACGGTGTAGTAAACGAAATCGGATTGAATCAATGTTATACGCCATATCTTGATGAAAATTTGCCCGAAATTTGAAATTTAAACAAACCGGGCTTGAGTTACGGATAAAAGCATTTTTCATATTTCTATTTTAGTGCATCTGCTAGTTGTTCATTTGTCAATTTTGAACACATTCTACGTGTATGTGGAGCATGCATGCAGCATGTCGACAATTATGGAAACAGTATGTTTCTGTTCTGCTTTATGGCACAAACAGAATAAACTGAAGCAGGTCACACTATGCTTAGCGGTTTGTTTGTTCCCAACAACCATCTGTCTCTATGGCTGATGAAAAATCGAAGGAGTTAAGAAAGCTGTACGTGGAGTGCGGTCATTAGAGAAATGGCAGCCGATTTCAGTGTGCCGCTCGAAGCCGTAATATGCATTATGCACGAGGTTATTATTGGTCCGGCCAATTGTTACTATCAAGAGAATTTCACAAATATCGAAACAAATGGAAGTCAGACGGTGAAAGATTAGGGCTATATGGTGGTTTGTAAGACTTACCAACCGAGTTCTTGCAGTCTTGCCGGCAAGAAACCCGTGGTATGATGGCGAGTGTGAGCATAAAAAGGCAGCAACCGACGAGGCGTACCAAGAGGCGCTGCAGAGGAAAACCAGGGCAACGCAAGAAGAGTACCGAGCCAGAAGAAGGGAGGAGAAAAAACTACTGCGACAAAAGAAACGATTCTTCGCAGCCTCCCAGTTCAAGAATATGGAGGAGTCTAGGAATAAGCATAAAACACGACCCTTTTACAAGAATGCCAAAGGCCTTGCAGGGGGCTTCAAAAAGGTCACCCAGGCTCTTCGAAACTGCGAGGGTAATCTTGTCACCGACCCGCAGGGAATAGTGGATGTATTTAAGCAGCATTGCCAGCAGCTGCTTAACGAGCATGACCAAGAGAGAGTGGTAGGGACCGAGAAAATCCCAACTCCAGCCGCTGAAGTAGTCCTCCCACCCAGCATCGAAGAAGTCGGCACAGCTATTCAGAAGCTGAAGAATAACACGGCCGCAGGCTCAGACAGCTTGCCATCAGAGCTCTTCAAGGCTGGGGGGCGAAGTTCTGGTAGGGGACATGCACCAGATCTGCAGAATTGGGGAAGATGAAAGCATGCCCGACGACTAGAATACCGGCTTTATTTGCCCCATCCACAAAAAAGGCGATCATACCTCTTGCAAGAACTATAGAGGTATATCCCTGCTCAATGTCGCATACAAAATCCTGCCCAGCGTATTGTGTGAACGTCTAAAGCCATTTTGCACCGCACTAATCGGCAGCTACGAGTGCGGCTTCCGGCCCGGCAAATCGACTAAAGACCAAATTTTTACACTTCGACAAATCTTGGAAAAGACCAACGAGTTTCGAATCGATTCACACCACCTTCTCATCGACTTCAAAGTCGTATATGACAGCATTCATCGTGAAGGAGTGTTTGGTGCGATGGCCGATTTCGGGATCCCGGGAAAACTAATCCAGTTGTGTCGCGCCACGCTAAAATATACGCGATGCACCGTGCAACTCGGTTCAAGGACTTCGGAACCGTTTGAAACATGCACCGGCAAGGAGATGCGCTGTCATGTGACTTCTTTAACCTGGTGCTGGAGTAGATAGTGCGACGGGCAGGCGTCAACAGGGAGGGCACTATCTTCTACAAGTCCGTCCAGCTGCTAGGATACGCGGATGATATCGATATCATTGCGTGTTCTCGCCGTGGCATTCACGTATCTACGTTGAGCGTAATTATCCCAGGTTTCAATGGCTCATATTGGACCACAATCCTACCAAATATCGCCTTGTTTGTAGTCAATTGAGGCATTGAAGTTGTATATGTGTATATTCACCTGTTTTTGACCATGATCACTTGTATTGGATATATTCATATGTAATCCGTTTATCATCATCTTAAAACTTTTCAAAAATGGTTCGATTTCCGTCGAAGCAGCACTTCTTCTTATGTGGCTCTACAGTCCGGTATGAACCTGAACCTTTGTCAGCTGTTTCCAGCGACGCACTCCCAGTTGTTTAAGGCCCCCTTCCACCTGTGTGCGCCACCTTAGATTCAGTCGTCCTCTGCTGCGTCGTCCCTCGGGGTTGGACTCGAAGACTCTGCAGGCCGGTGTTGGGTTATCCATTCACTCTACACCCGTTTTTTTGACACAATAGATTAGTGCTTTTCAATATATGGGTTACACCACCAACCAGTGACAAGAAACCTTCCTTCTTATATGTATATCTTTTAGTCGCAGTTAGTGCAAATATTCTTAGCGGAATCATAGAGTGGTCTCAAATTAGGACATCTTTATAATGTAGGGAAACCGTTATGCATAATTTCCAGTGATAGAAAGTTCTATTCCTGACCCTATCATCCTGTGACCTGCACTCAGTTGCAAACTCCAGTTGATTATAATCATAAGGTTATAGGAATCACTCAGGAGGTAATATAGAACAATAGAACAATGTATATATGTATGTTGGCGTTACAGTCCATGAAGGACCTGAGCCGAGCTTCTCTCAATCACCCAAGTTATGTGTGATTTCATTTTCCCATGGACGAAAGGGACCTACAGTTTATTGCCGGTTCCGAACCGTGAATTTCGAGAAGCTTTTCGTGACAATTTTACTACAGGGGGTATTGTCAGAACCCCGCTGAGGAGAAACACCGTGAAAACACGTTCGATGACATGGCTGTGTCGGGATTCGATCCCGTGTCATCGGCGTCAGAGGCCAACACACAATCCACTGCGCCACGGTGCTCTCGAACAATAGGCAATCAAAAAAGAAAAACAAATATAAATCAGTTCAGCGCAGTGTAGTAACACGCGTTAATCAGGTAGTCCATCCACCTCCTTCCCTCTTACACCAACTGAGTGAGTGCTAACACCACTAACCCATAGCAGGTAGTGAGTGTTGATTCTTGTTGGTGAAGCGGAACTTACTACTGTAAGGGCATAACACGTACGGCAGTTCGTTTTTGCATTGCCAACATCGGATCTTCACTTCACGGTTTTGCTTAGTTGGTGTTGCGTCCGTCAATGTTTTGCATGTTGTACTGAGGGGGGAATTCAGTATTCAGTTCTCTAACATTCGTGGGTTAAGAAAGAATTTCTTTGCCACGTATGCCCATGTCTTGCTCCACAAACCGGCTGTTTTGGCACTTTGTGAAACACTTAGTGCCATTATTCGTTTCTCACCGTGGTCTCGCCATCTATGTTCGTAGAGATATCGCTTACCAGCTGCTTCCGCAGTATAGCCAAACATCCGTATCGGAATTTGATTTCTTATGGCTTAAATTCACTCTTGCACACAATTCACTGCTGTTTTCTCTATAGAAGCCCAAACTTGGACAGAGATATCACGTTCGACGCGTTTGGTGCACTATCCGACCCCATCCAAAGAATTGTTTCCCTGTCTCCTCGCACTGAAATCGTTATAGCGGGCGATTTCAATGTCCACAATTCTCAGTGGCTTCAACATTCTGGACAGACACCTGAGTTGAACCAATTAACCCAGCTCGTGATCGAGCCATCCCGTATCTCGGATATTGCCAGTTCATACCGCCACTTGTTTCTTACCCCTCAACCTGATAAATACACTTTGGATGTATTATCTCCTCTAGGCTCGCCTGATCACTATGTCATATCAGCTTAATTCCCATACTCACTGCACTCAGTTAAAGAAAAAGCTCCTAAAAGAATAATATGGCAATATAAGAAAGCTAATTGGTGCAGCCTTAACAACTTCTTTCGGAGCTTTAACTGGTCGTTGTAGCAGTAGAAGTTGACAGAAGTTTTTGGTCTTTCGTTAAAAACGTCAAAAACTCCGCATCGTCGTCTATACCCACGCTCATTCACAATGACATTCCAGCTGCCAGACCCTTAGACAAACCTAATCTCCTTGCTGCCCACTTCGCAGCGAACTTGCAGCTCCCCAAATCATCCTTGTCACCGCCTGTTCTGGAGTACGTTAACTCCACCATGGGACAAATTCACTTCCGTAATCGTGCAGTTGCAAGGGTTCTTAAAGAACTTGACATACACAAATCCGCTGGTCCAGATGGTATTTCCCCAATAATTCTGAAGAGTTGTTCTTCTACGCTGGCAAAACCACTGCGTAAGCTTTTTCACCTTTCCTACTCTTCTGGGCTCAAACCGAGTAGGTGGAAAACAGCATTTTTCCAGCCCATTCTCTCACCGAGAAGTGGAATCATTCCCTCCACCAGGCGGATAAGAGCAAAGAAGTTGCACTTGATATTTCGAAAGCATTTGACAGAGTTTGGCATGAAGCTCTTTTGTCGAAGATGCGTGCATTCGGGATCGACGACTCTCTTCTTCTATGGATTAGGAGCTACCTTTCGAATCGTTCAATTCAAGTTGTCTTGGACGGATTCAAGTCTGACACCCACTTTGTAAATGCTGGTGTTCCCCAGGGCTCCGTTTTGTCTCCGACATTATTTCTCATTTTTAGGGTTCCGTACCCAAGGGTAAAACGGAACCCTATTACTAAGACTTCGCCGTCTGTCCGTCCGTCCGTCTGTCACGGACGGCTGTATCTCATGAAACGTGATAGTTAAGCAGCTGAAATTTTCACAGATGATGTATGTATTTCTGTTGCCGCCATAACGACAAATATTTAAAACAGAATAAAATTAATACTATGGGGGGCTCCCATACAACAGACATGATTTTCATCCAAAAAATCACCTTGGTCACATACTGACCTAAGGTTAGTCGACTATATCCCACAACCAGTAGCAAACTTTCCAGCTTTGATCCCTATTATGTCTTTGATGTATTAATCCTAGCCGCGACCCTTGTTTCTGTAATTATGAACAACCAATAATAAATACCCTTTAAACTTTGATGATCCCTATTGTGTCACTGCTAAGTTAATCCTAGCTGCAAACCCTTTCGTACAATTGCTATTCCCCTCCTTTTCCATTCTGATAGGTTAAGATATCAAATGTTGCAACAAATTCCATTGTTGTGAAATTAACTTTCGATCATATCCCGCAACCAATAAAACATTGATCCCTATTGTGTCCTTGATATATTACTCCTAGCTGTAAACCTTTTTCCCATATTTACCATTTTTGTTATTCACCTTTTCACATCCGTGCTGTCAAGTAAGATAATTGATTTGAATTCAATGGACACTTTGATGATCAACTATCTCGTCATGGAGATTTTTGATTATCAAAGTAATATGCCTATAACCTGCCTGCAACCAAGATCTGTAAAAAAAATGTGATTTAATGTGATGACTAATGAGGTAACATACAACGTCTCTTTCATATTTATATACACAGATGGTACGGAACCCTTAGTGCGCGAGTCCGACTCGCACTTGGCCGGTTTTTTATAAATGATCTCTTCTCTTCTAATACAATTCACTCCTTCGCTGACGAAGCCTCCCTCAGCTTCTCATATACGTTTACTTTTTTACGACCCTGCACTTCGGCTGTAAATAGTGAGCGGCAGCGTATGTTAAGCTCATTCAATTCCGACATCGACAGCATCATCCAATGGGGTAAAAGCAATAGAATGGAATTTAATGCTTCCAAAACACAATGCTGTCTTCTGTGGTTAAAGCGTAACACTGACTCATTATCCATGAATGCCACTTGTATCTCGGAAACCGAAAAGCTTTCTATCCTTGGTATGTGCATAAGTGACAACCTTTGTTGGAATGATCACATATTTAGTGTCGCTAAGAATGCCGTTAAATGCCTAGGTTTCCTATACAGATGCAAGAAATTCTTCACACCCACCGATCTGGGTACAATTTATAAGGCGTTCATTTGTCCTAAGTTGGAGTTCAATGCTCATGTCTGGTCTGGTCCATCTAAGACCTCATTGCACTGATAGGTGACTCCAGCATTACCAAAACACTAGACTCGCTGGAACATCGTAGGAACGTATCCCGCCTTTCAATGTTTTATCGTTACTTTCATCATAAATGCTCTGACGAAATAGCCAGTTGCATTCCGCCCCTTCATAACTTCTCCCGTGATACACGCCTCTCCCGGAATGCGCATGAATTCACTTTGAAGCCCGTTTTCGGTCGTACTGTCAAATATAGAAATTCTTTTCTCAACCGAATCACACGAACGTGGAACGCGCTACCTCTTTGGGTCTTCCCCCCTCAATATAATATGCAGATATTTAAGACCAATGTCAATAGTCAACTCCTCTCCCTCTCCCTGTTACCTCCTGCTCGCACAACGTCCGTCGTTATAAGGCCTTAGTCTTAAGTGCGCGTAAGACTCTAAAAAAAAAAAAAAAAAAAAAATTGAGCAAGTGGTGCCTATCGATATGAAAGGTATCAGGTTCAAATCTTTTCAAAAGCAATGACATCGAATTGATATTTTTTGTGTATTTTTAGTATAATTGAACATATTAAGTCAACAATCAACTTTGAGTTCCTTTCACCTATGGCAAAATAAATCAAAGGTAGTTACAATAAGTTAGGATCTCTTTCTTAATGGATTGTTACGCTACCAGGCCAGATAAAAAATAAATCGAATTACATGCTCCACTTGAGGGGGACAAAAAGCTCACAAAGCCAATGTGCCCAAAGAGAGCGCTATGCTGTTTTAAGGTTGCCAGAAACATTCAGTGGTACTCCACAGTGAGATGAGCCATAGGACACTCAAAGAAAATAGTTGAAATCTCTCTAAAAGAGAAAGCAATACCTTGTCCTTTCAAGCAAATGGTTTTAGTCGAGAGTTTCATAATCTGGCGGTGTCGATAGGAATGCTTTACTAAGGCTCAAAATATTTCCACATTTTGATGGGTGGCCGCAAATATTGACAAGGGTCTTCGCTCCAATCTTCATAAATATCGACAAAAATCGACCATACTTCTTACTAAGCAAGGGTAAACATTTTTTCTGGAATACTAGTTAAGGAAACTGAGTAACCCACGTGGCACATGAGGAGCTAGAAAAGCATGTAGGGGCATTGCCGCCAGAAAGTGTGTTTTAAAGACCAGCGCCAGCGATTTGACGCAGGAGGATGTCTAGTACTTGCATCTCCGCACAGCATAGCTGAAACACTGAGTCACTGAGTCTACAAAGCTTCCTGAATCTTGCTTGGTTCTTGGTTTCCTTATGGTGGTGTAGAAAGTTAACGCTTCCATAAGGATTCCCGTAAGTCAGGCTGTACGCGGTTGAGCCTCATGATTCCCGCCGAAGTTAGATTGAATTTCATGGAGTTGGGTGTTCTGAGGTTTCTAAAGAGTATTTGGCCAATCCTGAATAATTTATTTATTTTACACAACGAATCGGCATTGCAAACTACTCTAACTACTGTTAAATTTATATTGAGAGCCCTCTCCCTAGATCATTGATAATTGAATCAGAGCAATATCGTCTCCGATGTTGTGCAGACGGAAAGAAGTGCGGTCAAGGGTACCAAAGAGTGGTATGAGTTAATTTGGAAAAATCGTAATGTCGTCGCTGCAGTCCATGACGTCCATTTTGTTCGAAACAAAATAAGTAGTCGCCTCTGGATTGCCAAGTCATCTTCTGGAAGCTCCAGATCAATTTAGCAACGGGCCCCTGCATCGCGTCGAGATGTTTAGATACGCAAGTGATGTTTCATTAAGGAAAATTGACTGCTAAAGGATCACTTGTCTCACTACGAACTTTTACAAAATGCCCCCAGTTTTAGTGAGATGCCGGAAGAATTTCTATCTCCATTTGTCTCCGAAAACGAATAAGGTTTCCGTTTATCGGCACGTACCATGGACCAATTTGTAGAAGCATCAGAACCAAGAAAGCACTCTTGTGATACGTCTCATCTATTCATTTGAATATTTTCATGTAGAGCTTACAAATGACGAGTGTGCTTTTTAACCGTCCTCTGTATTTGCCTCGAAAAATTTAAAGAAAACAAATTCCAATTCATCTGAAAGTACAATGTAATTCGCAATAACAGACTGTTCAAAGATACAATTACCAAAGGCGGTACAAAGGCTTTTCAACGGCCAGGAAAAGGACTTTCAGCATAATGTGGCATATGTAGAAATACTCGTATGTGTCAACAAATGGGGCCAAAAAGAAACGAAAATCAACAAATCATTTAGAGAATAACGAGAATAACGAGAACCACAATACAGAATGACTCCTCATTCAATCTTTGTTAGAGATATAAAACGAACCTGACCCTCGAACGTCTCTTTGTGGTGATAATTTCTCTTCAATCGGTCTTTGCCCTTAACATTCTACACATGCATGTTTTCGATTTTTTGTTTTTTTGTATTCCTAATTTTTTTGCAAGTTCATTTCAGGCATAGCTTGCCTGAACTGACAGTATTCGTGGTAGTAAATTTGTCCCCCCGTCGTCGGTCGACGGGCAATGAACTAGTCGCTGGATAGTCTTCTCATTTTCTGCCCACTAACCTGTCGTTTTCACAAATCCATTATTCATAGACAAGAAGTTCTGATTTTCTGTTCTTTTTTTTTTTCGTTGTTGCTCCTTATTTTTGTATTTCATTTTGCCCCAATCCATTTTTTCTTTTAAACGCTGTACAAGGTTCCATCCCCTTCGACTTGGGATTTATGTGAAGTTCCTCGTCCACCAGCATGTAGAAAACCACGACGGAAACACATGCCAATAGATTTCATCCTACCCTAAACCGACTTTTTTCTTCGTTAAAATTGATCTTTATTAAAAAAATAAGAGAAAAATAAATGTTCTTGTATCCTTTTTGCGCGTGCAGTACAACGTTACGTACTCAAGTGAGAGCGTACAAGAGTACAAGAGTGTGTTCTTATTTGGCTGTATACCACAAAAAGCAATTTGCCGTCCTTGATCCTGAACCGACCCGACATAGTCATGAGGGTAAAACGAAGTGGTGCACAAGTCGAAGCCTGGAACCGAGTCCCCCCCCCCCCCCCACCCCCACCGCCACCGAGTTGTGCTGTGTATTGCTTTTCATGGCATCGTTGAGGGGGTATTTGGTATTTACGAGTATTTTTACTCGTTCTTTAAAATATTAATCAGAGCTTTCCGTCGACGAATTGAGCGTACCATAAGGGTGTTAAGGGAACTTTATGAGAGGTCCTTGGATTTTACATTGTACCAGAGAAATTGATAGCATGTGACCGAAATATCAGGATTTGCCCGTCAGTCTGACTTGTTGCGTAAGGACCTTCTTCGATTAATTCCATCCAATGTAATAGAATTGGAAAAGCCAATGTCATTGTTCGAGGATTCATACGAGTATAACCATTCATTACCTGGACGTAATTTTAAATTCAAATCTGTGGGTAAGTGTAATTCGCATCTCTCGAAGTAGGGCAACAAGTTAGGATTTTTCAATTCAAATTCAAATTATTTTCCGTTGGAAAGGAAACCATTTTCGTATTCCAAATAGGTCTATTTATAGAAAAACAGAGTCTAACCGAGAGAAGGCCTATCGGTAAGAGGAAGGCCATCCGTTCGATGTTCATTCGACTCAATAAAAAGCGCATGCTGTTGATGTTGAATGAATGAGTGGCTCTTTACCACCGATAATTGTACTTACCGCATTGCATTACATTTTGCAAAAGACTGCAACAAATACAAGAGAAGCAGGAAGACATAAGACAGCCAAAGAATGCAAGAAACAAATGTAAAAAATATAAAAAATAATAAGAAGGGTTGCGTGGTATAAATCTAGATGCCAGTATAATTACGAGTATACTGCAGAGCCCTTGGGAGAAGTCATTGAGGTCTGGTGTGGGGGGAAAACCGGATCGTGCCTAACGACTTGGAAAATTCAAGCATAAAATGCACTGGGCTAATTTATACTCTTGTTTTAGCAGTCCCGTTTTCCATCCCTCTGTCGTCATCGTCGTTGTCGTTGTCGGTTGTCGGTTGTCGTCCATCACACTGCGTTTTTCCTGCCTGCGTAGGTATTTGGGAGGGCAAAAGAAAAGGAGAACTTCAAAAGGCAATGTTGTATCCACCCACTCGGCACACAACCGGCGAGCCAAACTGATGAGGACGACGATGACGACAAGTGCAACAGCAACGTCGACGATGACTACTATCATGATGATGACGATGTTGATGATAATTGTTGACTGAAGAGCACGAGCTCGTGTATTCCGGCCACAGTGAATCTGTGAATGTGGTTATTATCGTTTTGGGTGCCTGCTTGCGACAGGATATTTCTGAAGCTGTTTTCCCAAAAACTGCTTTTGGGGCTATTCCGATTCCTATGTCTTCATTGCGAAAGTTTGCCCGATGCCAGGACGTACATATTTATTTTCTGCCTTTTGTATGCATGGGTTTGAATTTGTGTTGCTGTAGCATTGTTTTCTCGTTTGCATTATGCATTTTGCATTTCGTATTTTCTTGTTTTCATTTTTTACTCTTCTTCCTTTCAATTGTTTTTCGTATGTAGTGATTTTGCTTGTACGGATAGCAAATTAGAATGAGAAAATAGCGGAAAAATGGCAAAAATTGCTTCTTTCCTGGAGTGCAGCCCACTGGCAAATTATGCCTTAATGCTACTGCTAACTTGGTTGTTATCGTCAATGGTGGTGGTGATGCTGACGGGACAAAACAGCGCTTAACTACATTTACTTGCAGTTGTTGCAGATAATAAATTTCCGCCACCGGCCTAACGAGGTGATTGTTTAGTTTTTTTGATTTTATACCAAAACGAATTACGAGATAATCGTATCAAATTTTGTTTTTGTTTTATTCGGTCCGGAATATGTCGCTAAGGGGCCATAAAAAACGGATGCTTCAATCCAATAGTTAAAAACGATTTCTGTGTGCTGAGTTTTAAAAAGCGATGAAGTCCTATTTGCGCTTTTGTGCGTTCTGGCTGCAAATCATTGACCTGAATTCAGTTAATTTAAATGTTTTCGTTAGCCCTTGACAGGCTAAAGGCTTGTAGGAGCTTGCATGGATCCAGCCGACATAGAAATCCTCTTAAGCCACTCAGCCGAAATAAAGATAAACCTACTCTCCTTCCTGATTATAATAGGTCAACTATCTGCTACTTTGCTATGAAAACTGCTACAAAAAGAACGAAAAAGTATTTAATTGGATGCAAACGTTGGCATGTGATCGAATGCTTCATAACAACCTGTATCAAAAAGTTGATCCCCCAATGAATGAAAAAGGTAATTTCTAGCCCCTTAACGATGTACGTTCAATGTACCATATGCAACGCTCAGTCAGGGATAGCATTTGTGTTGCAGTAAATCATGACCAATTCGGATTTAGTCCAGATTTTGTGCCTGCGCACGATTTGCATACCTCTATGGGCTCAACGATGCTAGTGATGGTTAAAATTCCAACAAAAACCAACTGCGCCCAACATACCGAACTGAGGTTAAATAAAGCTGCTGGAATCTCAGCATCAGTTGTCCTTTCTAGTAAAAGTGAGGCGATAATTTAAACTTGGTAAAGCGAGTTCGGATCCGGATAACACCAACGCCATCAAATGTTTATTTTGCGACGTTCCCCCTCGGCGGGGTACTGACGAAATCCCCCGTTGTATACTTGCCATGAAAAAGCTCCTCGAATCAAGCCGTCGTTCGGAATCGACATAAAACTGTAGGTCCCTTTCACCTGTGTACAAAATAAAATAAATTACAGACAGCATGGGTAATTGAAAGAAGCTTGGCTCTTGCCCTTTACGGGCTGTAACGCCACCATACCAAAGGACTAGCTTAGACTAGACTTCGTGTAAAGTGTAAGGAAACATTGTCGTGTAAAACTGATTAACCATTGTAAGAAGCGCGATATCTTGTATTTCAAAATTGCACAAACTCTTCGCACATCTCCAATGAGGCCTCTTTTAGACTCAGGTGTACACCCAGGGTAAGTACACACAAGCGTGGTGGAATGCGCAGCTCGATTCTCTAAGGAAACAGAAGAGATCTCTGTTTAACAGAGCCAAACGAAAGAATAGTTGGACTGATTATAGATCTGCTCTAACGAAATACACCTTGAACTGAGGAAATCCAAGAGAATGTCTTGGAAGAACACTTAGTGGCGCGTGTTGAAAATAGTTCCACACGCATTGAGATCGCAATTTGCGCCCTTCACAACATTGAGGGGGCTTTTTGCAATACTGGCCATTACTCGATTTCCACTGCACTATCCTGCAGAGGTGTAGACCATCCCACTAATCACTTAATTAAGGCGATGCTAAATAGCTGTATTATGTCAGCCACATCCGGAGAGGAAACGGTGACGGTATCGGCGGCTAAAGGGTGTCCACAAGGAGAAGTTCATCCCTTCTCTGGTCGATAGTTATCGACGACCTACTCCGCAAGTTAATCAATTTCGACTACGAGGTCATCGGATAAGCCGATGACCTAGTAGTTATTTTTATGGGCAGGTGCCCAGTTTGGGCTTCAGTTCATCTCTGACTGGTGTGGCAGAAAGCGTTTATCAATTAACCCAAATTGGATAATCTTAGTCCCGTTTACAAAGAGGAGAAGGTCTTTCTAAATGATACAAACATAGGATTTTCAGAAGAAGTTAAGTATCTAGGTATTGAACTTGATGGCAGACTTAACTGGAACTCCAACATTAGAAACAACCTTACAAAGGCGATCAAGGCCTTGTGGGCTTGTCGACGCACTTACAGTAAAATCTGGGGATTGAAACCTAAGGTAATCCACTGGCGGTATAGCGCTACAGTAAGACCTATCATCACCTACGCGTCCACGGTATGGTAGACAAAAATTGAGCTAAACGCAATAATCGTTAAAATTCAACGCCTTCAGAGAGAAGATTTAGAAGACTCTAACATGTAATAGTCTAATCTTAGTGACCGGCATAAGAGGAGTAAACATCAACATACTCTCTGATAGCCCGGCAGCGCCTTAAGCGCTAAGGAATGACATGATGCCTTACAGGACCTTCTTCTTCTTTGCTGGCGTTACAGCCCATGAAGGACTAGAGCCAAGCTTCAGTTTAATGCCGATTCCGAACGTCGTGAGTCGAGAAGCTTTTTCATGGCACGTTTACTACGGGGGGTTTTGCCAATACCCCGCCGATGGGGAACGTCGCGAAATAAACATTCGATGGCGTTGGCGTTATCGGTATCCGAACTCGCTCATCGTGCGCCAGAGTCCAACACACAAATAACGTCAAACTCTGATGGATGCCAGGGCACAAAGGTATTACTTACTTATTTATCAGGCCGGCGATCCATGGAGGATCTGTTTCCAGTTATCAAAGTTATCAAGACCAAGTTGTCTTGCATCCGCGCATGCTTGGTCTTTATACCGGAGGTTCGGTCTTCCTCTTCTTCTCGAACCAAGAAGCTCGGAGTCGAAGACCCTCTTAGCTGGAGCGTTGGTGTTCATGCACTCGATGTGGCTGAGCCAATATAGTCAACGGAATTTTGAATATATGGTCAATTGTCGATTTGCCGAGCCGGAAGCCGCACTGGTAGCTGCCGTTTAGTGCGGTGCGGAAGGGCTTTAGACCTTCACACAGTACGCTGGACAGGATCTTGTATGTGACATTGAGCAGGGATATACCTCTATAGTTCTTGCAGGAGGTAGGATCGCTTTTTTTGCGGCGCCAAATAGAGCTGATGCTCCAGTCATCGGGCATGCTTTCATATTCCCAAATTTTACAGATGATTTGATGCATGCTCACCACCAGAAAATCGCCTCCAGCCTTGAAAAGCTCTGATGGCAAGCCGTCTGGGCCTGCGACCTTGTTGTTCTTTAGCTTTTGAATAGCTGTGCCGACTTCTTCGATGCTGGGTGGGAGGACTACTTCAGCGGCTGGAGTTGGGATTTCTTCAGTCCCTACTACTCTCTCTTGGTCATGCTCGTTGGGCAGCTGCTGGAAATGCTGCGGATCGGTGACAAGATTGCCTTCGCAATTTCGAAGAGCCTGGGTGCTCTCTTAAAGTCTCGTGCAAGGCTTTTAGCTTTCTCATTAATAGCCCGTATTTAATGTTTGTCCCTAGACTCTCGATAGCCTTGAGCTGGGAGGCTGCGCAGATTATTTTCTTTAGTCGCAGCAGTTTTTTCTCCTCCCTCTCGCGCGCGTTTTTCGCTGCAGCGCCTTTTGGTACGCCTCGTCGGTTGCTACCTTTTTCTGTTCACATTCGCCATCATACCACGGGTTTCTTGTCGGGGGTTAGAAGGCAACCTAAGCTGTTTTCAACTACTTCCTGAATGGCTGTGCGGCAACGCAGCCACATACTGTTGACAATTGTGCTCGACGTAGGCATGCCGGAGAGCCTTTCGCTTAGTAGCTCCCTGTAGATTCTAGTAATCTCCATTGTACTCAGGTGTCCGAAGTCGAATCTCCTCATGGTGGGCTGGTGCAGCTTTCTGACATTGGACAGTCGAGCCCTGAATCTTGCTGCTACGAGGAAGTGGTCAGAGTCGACGTTTGTCCCCCTGAATGTTCCAACACATTCATGAACACATGGTCGATTTGGTTGGCGGTTCGACCATCCGGAGATGGCCAGGTTGCTGTGTGGATTCACTTGCGGGGAAATCTTGTGCTACTTATCATCGCATTATGACGCGAAATCCGTGAGTCGGAAACCGTTATCTGTTGTTGTATCGTTGAGGCTGTGCCTTCCGATCACTCCGCCGAAGGTGTTCTCCTTACCGATTTTTTCATTGAAGTCCCCGAGTGCGATGTTGCATCGTACTCCGGACAAGCTTCTTAGGTGTTGTCCAAGAGATCATAGAAGTCCTCTTTGATGGGGTCTTCAGCCTCTTCGGTAGGGGCGTGTGAGGCTGATGTTGTAAAAGCTGCCTTTGATGTGGATCACAATCAGGCAATCACTTATAGGTTTAAAGCCGATGATCTTCAACCTCAACCGGTTTCCCAAGACAAGTCCGCACTCCAACATGTGCAATCTTTTGTGACAGCTGTAATATACATATGTCCCAATCTTTTTCCTCACACCGTTTTCTCTCCAACGTATTTCCTGTATAGCAGTAATATCCGCCTTATACTGCGTGAGAGTTCTTTCTAGTTTATGAGCAGCTCCGGGAGTGCACAGGGTCCTGACATTCCAGGAGCATACTAGCAAATCCTGTTCCTTTTTCGCGCCATGCCGTCTTTGAGAATCCGTCCGTTTATCTGAGGCATTTTGCTCTTCCATAACTTGTTGTTTTTTTACGTGGGCGGGTTGTTGACCCGCCGCACAACCGCCAGTCTGGTCGGGGTATTGTAGCGCCCTCTTGCCTAGGGCGATCGTGGCATACATTTGTTCACCTCTCAACGGTTGTTGTAGAAGCTATCCAGAGGGCGCCTCGAGGAGGCCGTATATCAACTTGACCCGGACATCAAAACAGAGATCGTTGCTGGCATCTCGCCAGGTCGAGAGCAATCAACAACTTTACCCTGTATGTCCGACCCCGTGCCCTCTCACAAAGGTCTTAAAGGCAATGAAATCGCCGATCAACTCGCTAGAAAAGGTTCCAGCGAAAAGTATATAGGTGCCAAAACTTTCTGCGACATGCCCCTGTCTAAGATTAACTACTTCCTAGACAGGTTGGGAAAACCGCAACACCTGTCCTTTTAGAACAGCGTTTAAGAACTTGGTCAATCGAAAAGATTTATAAGGCCCCTGAACAAATTCTCTATTAATATACTCAAACTTAAGAGAGTAGATATCAGAAGACAAGTCGCCTACCTTACTGTGGTCTGGGATATCATCTTAATAAAATTAACCTCTCTTCTGAAACTGAGCGCCGATCCTGTCTTGTAGTCACGGGGGTGGCCGTGGTGCAGTGGTTAACATCATCGGCCGTCGAGTGAAAGGTCTATAGTTCAAATTCGTTTCATAGCCAAGAAAAAGCAATTCCTATACGGAAAAAAGTATGCAACCCAGTTGTGAATTGAAAGTGACCAAACCTACTGCTGCAGGCATAACACTCACAGTATGTGGTCAATTGAAATTCATCCTCTGCGTATGCAATACTAACACCAAAAGTACATGAAGGAGTTACTGAGAATTAAAATCAAACGCGAAATTCGGTCGGCTCTCGTCCTATGTAGGACAAACCACCCCTGAGAATAGTCAACGAACATCTACGACCCAAAAACCACTGCACTCCATCAACCTGCGCGAATCTTTCCCCCACCTTGTTATCTTCGTTAGCACGACGTTCAATACGTTATAAGGCCTTAGCTTTGAGTGCGAGTGTGACTGTAAAAAAAAAAAAAAAGACGAAGAATCTGCAGGGCACATACTATGTGAGTATGCTGCTCTTTACCATCTTAGGCAGCGTATCCTTCTCAGTGAAACAGTGACTCCTGAGGATATCATCTCAGCTCCTACCACAGACATTCTCAGCTTCGTTAGGGAACTGGAGAAGCTACTCGTCTAGTCGGCTAGTAGGCACAATAGATTGCAGTGCCTCATGTTATTTGATAGCGCTAGCCACTTATTAAAATCGAATAATCAAAAAAAAAACCTTTCGGACATTGGAAAAACACGGAAAAACACAGATAGATAGTCGGCGTTGAGGCTAAGGTAAATCTAAAATTAAGATTAAAACTTCTATGGCTTTTGGTTGAAGGTGACTCAGTCCTTCTGGATTTACAATAAGAACTTGTGATGCTTTTGGTTAAGAGTGACTCAGTGCTTTTGAACTTAGGGTAAGAACTTCTGTGGCTTGTGGTTGAAGAACTGAGTTATGTTGGTGTGAAAGCATCGATAAAACAGGGAAAGGTAAGAGACAGATTATAGCCAGATCCGAGTGTGAGAAATTTCTTGCACCTGTATAAGAAGCATACGCGTTTCGTAATATTTTCGGTGACACCAAATATGTGGTCGTTCCATTTAAGATTGCTAGTGATACACACTAGTGAGTCGAGAAATTTCGGTTTCTAATATGCAAGTGCCATTCAGGGATAATGACTGCGAGTCCTTGGATGATACAAGACAGCACTGGGTTTTGGGAGCATTCAATTCCGCTTTAGTTCTTTTTCACCATACTGTCGATGTCGGAATTTAACGAGCTTAACATCTGCTGCTGCTTACGAATATGGAAAGCTGATGATACTATCGTCAGCCAAGGAATGGAAAAGATTAGAAAATCGGTTTTCTGTCAATCAGTCTATGTGCACAATTACAATGTGTTCCAGGAAGTCATCTTTAAGTTGTAACATGGATGTACCATTTTCGCATTTTGTCTTTCAGCCATCTCAATTGAAAAATTTAAGTCAGTACATTGAGTCCTTATTTTTACAGTTAAATATCCAAAGTATGACAAGCAAGGGTCGCTTGAACACGATACTTCAGATAACTTAACCATGAGCCACGGAAAAAGCCACGATGCATTGGATGAGATGACAATGGAACTAAATGAAATGTATGTATGCTCGCGTAACGAGAAGCTATTCAATCCTTAAGATTCCACTATTATGGCTTATGGTTATAGACAAAATCTTGCAAGAGTTTGAGAGAATCGGAATTAAGGCAGTCGCGTATGCAGGCGACGTGGTTACTCTGGTATCGGGGATGTTCCCCTCGGTAGTTAACGAAATCACAGAAAGGGAAACTAATACTGTTTGCCACTAAGTATAAGTTATCGACCTTCAATCTCTCTCGACTCAACAACCAGACACTCTCTTTGCCTTTTGAGGCTAGATATCTAGGAGTTATCCTAGATCTAATGCTCAATTGGAACATCTGGTACGCACAGCATGTCTCGCTTTCTACGCCTGTAGCAAAACTGTTGTACGCCCCATCCTCAACCATGGACCACTTGTATTGTGGTCTACCTTAAGCAAAGCATACAATATTACCAAACTAAACCGAATCCAAAGGTCGGACGGCATTGATGTATCAGATGCCCTTCGATCCAGCCCGACAGTAGCACTCAACCTATCACTAAATCTTCTCCATCTTTACCACCACATTAGATATACCGCATGTTGCAGTGAAATTAGGCCCCGAGAATCCGGGTTCTGGTGGTCAAATTGTTAACTGGAGATGTAGCTGCGACCTAAACAAAGCCGCCCAAAACGGTATGGAAAAATGGATTGCACTTCACGAACCATCAGATGGAGTTTGGAGATGGCTCGGGTATCTTCTCAGCGGAACTGAATATCTCCAAATCATTTCGACTCCCGACTCCGCTGCCGTGTTCTAAGCGGAAGTACTAGCGATTTAGCAGGTTTGCAGATACTCACCCCATTACTAAAAGAGACGTTGCCATTTGTATTGACAGCCAATCAGCCACACGAACTCTAGATTCACACACGATAACATCCAAAATACATAGTCACACAGTGTAAGGACGAAATCACTTGTGTAGGCGATTTTTTCAAAATCACTCTCCGCTGGGTTCCTAGCCAAAGCAACATAGAGGGTAACGAAAAAGCTGATGCGCTGGCAAGACACGGATCTACCCTTGGCAGCATGCCCTCCCATAGGACCGGTAAAGGGACAAATTTTTTAACATTTGCTTTCAAGGGCGATCTTCATATAGTGCACCCTAAGTGACTGTGTCATTACAAAAAAGATATGGCCTTACTAAAACACAAAAAAGAACTCACGACCTAACTAATATAACTCAACAGGAGATTGCTTTAATTGTTGCCATCAGTATGGGCCATTGGCCTGTTAGCAATTTCGCTGACAACTTAGGCATCTCATTAAACACACACTGTGGAAGTTGCAACAACCAGCTGGAAAATTAATTAATTCTTTAACCATAACCTATGCGAATGCCCGGCTCTAGCTAGAACCAGACAGCACACACTCGGCAAAACCTTCTTTGGCGACCTATTAGAATTCATAGAATACTGCACCATCAACTCCACCTGATGGACTTGGGTTTCAACAAGTCGACATACCTACCTACTCGGATCTACAGACACGATTCTTACTAAAGTCATAAGTTAATACCAACATTTACGAACTGAGGAGTAGTCCACCATTTTACATCGATAATTTCATTCTACAACGTACACCGGAAGTACAACACGAACACGGAAATATTGTGGGATGACGGGTCAGCCCCTCTACATTGAGAAAGATCCCCGTTCAACATAGGACGCTAGATTCATTTTATTTTTAGCGGATTTAAAAATTTCCATAAACTAGAACTTACTCGTAAACGATCGTAAAAGCGCCTAAATACGAGTAAAATCTCCCATGGATTATGCGACAATTCCTACGCACAGACCGCACATCTCAGATTTCAAAGAAAATCGTTAAATGCTTTCCTTATTACTTTTCAAAATACTCAGGCGTACCCAAGTCGGATATGCATGCCAGAGCAAATCCTTTTATGACCTAAATATAATACTTTTACGAGCTATTCAATCTGAGATTATCTATGGGCATAAAAAGGATATTCAAATTCAATTTCGATTATAAAAATTGTATCATCCTAGTCCTCCATAGCAACGGGCATCTATGAGCAAATTCAAAAATTACTTCTTTCCGCTCGAAACCCAACCCAATGCCTTCCAAAGCTTCAGGCTACAATCTAAATATCGTCAGAAAAAAAAAGAACTGGGTAAAATACGGACGTACTCGTATGTTGGATTATGGCTCTTCACTCGAATAGTCATGTCAATCATATTTAAAGGAATGAAGAAAAGATAATTATTTATCCCAAGATGACTGTCGATGAAATGCTCGTAATATACCCAGTCACTGAGGAAGCAATTCAAGCACAGGGCATGTTATATTATTATTTGATGAAGCATCAAAATAATCTTCCGAGTTAGACCCGAAATTGTGGCAAGAAAATGCTTTCGGTGAAGATACAAAATAATAGATATTTCACAAGGACCCTGGAAGTTGCTTGGATGATGTCTAGGGGCTATAATTTGATCCTTGTTACGATAGGACTTTAAAATCAATTTGTAAGGATTATTAAACGGAGTATGGGTGTGTGTGAGTATGCTTTGTATTTGAAGGCGCCTCAAGTGAACTCATTTTAATAGTAAGTGATGTGCAGACAATATTGGACACCCAAACAACCAAAGGGGAGCCTTTCAGATTAAAATCTTTGGTCCTATGCATGTAAATGCATTGCGAAGAAATAATTAGATAGTGTTAATAGCGTGTTTTAATCTACGTTTTCTCCCTATGTATTCCCATTTCGTTTGCATATCGATCTTCACATGGCCCCTTGGACTGACGTTTTGCTTCCTTTTAGACATTTTTGAACAAAACATCAATTCAATCAACAACATATTGCCACATTATCCATGACCTTTTGCCGTTTTTCGGGTATCTTTGGTAAAACTTTGGTTCCACTTCGATTTTCAGCAACTATTGAGGGCGCCGTAGCGCAGTGATTAGTGTGTTGGACTCTGGCGCACGATGAGCGAGCTCGGATCCCGATAACACCAACGCCATCGAATGTTTATTTCGCGGTTTCCCTCCTCGGCGGGGTACTGGCAAAACCCCCCGTAGTATAAATTGCCTGGAAAAAGCTTCTCGACTCACGCCGTTCGGAATCGGCAATAAACTGTACTTCCCTTTCACCTGTGTGAAAAAATAAATCACACACAACATGGGTGATTGGGAGAAGCTTGGCTCTGGTCCTTCATGGGCTGTAACGCCAACATATATACATACATACATTGGGCGAGCCAATTTCTTGCAATGAAGTGAGTTTCGCGTAGACTAAAGCAATTAACAGTCAGACGGTTTAAGGTCCAGCTATACAGTGAATGCGTTAAGAAGAGACCTTGTTTATTAACAGTGACCTTACGTATTAGCGGAGATCTTGCTTATCAGCAGTGATCGTGCTTATTAGTTCTGACCTTGCTTATTAGCAGGGATCTTGCCTATTAGCACCGAATATGCATATTAGCAGCGTTTTTGCTTATTAGCAGCGACCTTACTTATTACCAGTCACCTGGCTTTCTAGCTGACTGGCTGGCTGGGGGCCACGTTCGGTTGGCTGGTAGCCAGGTTGGTGGACTGATGGCAAGGTTGGCTGGCTGGTTGTTGGCCAGGTTGGCTGGCTGTGGGTAAATCGTGGCCAGGTTGGCTGGACGGTGGCAAGGTCGGGTGGCTGGTGTCCAAGTTGGCCGGCTGGTGTATACGTTACCTAGCTGGTAGCCAGGCTGGCTGGCTGTTGGTCAGGGTGAGTTCCAGTTGGCCTGGAACTCAGGCCAGGTGGCCAGGCCACCCTGGGCTGGTTGGCTAGCTAGTGGTAAGGTTGGCTGGTTTGCTGGTGACCACGTTCGGCTGGTTGATGACGGGCTGGTGGCCAGGTGGGCTAGTTGTTGGCCAGGTTGGCTAGTTGGTTGCCAGGTTGGCTGGCTGTTGGCCAGGGTGAGTTCCAGTTGGCTGGCTGGTGGCCAGATTGGCTGGCTAGTGGTAAGGTTGGCTGGCTGGAGGCCAGGCTGGCTGGCTGGTGGCCACGTTCGGCTAGTTGGTGGCCAGGTTGGTTAGCTGGTTCCCAGGTCGATTGGCTTGTAGTTAGATTGACGGCCTGGTGGCCAAGTTGGTTGGTGACAAGGGTGTGTGGCTGGTGGCCAAGCTGGCTGACTGATAGTCAGATTGGCTGGTTGGTAGCTAGGTTAGCTGGCTGGTGGCCAGGTTGGCTCGACCGTGGTTTGGTTGGCTGCCTGGTCGCCTGGCTGGCTGGCTGGTGGCCATTTTGGCTGGCTGATGGCCGGGTTGGCTGGTTGGGTTCCAGTTGGCTGGCTAGTGTCAAGGTTGGCTGGCTGGAGGCCAGGTTGGCTGGCTGGTGGCCACGTTCGGCTGGCCGGTTCCCAGGTTGGTTGGCTTGTAGTTGGGTTGGCGGGCTGGTGGCCAATTTGGCTGGCTGGTGGCCAGGTTGGCTGGCTGGTGATCAGGTTGGTTGGCTGGTGGCCAGGGGGATGGCTGGTGACCGAGCTGGCTGGCTGGTAGTTAGGTTGGCTGGCTGGTAGCTAGGTTAGCTGGCTGGTGGCCAGGTTGGCTTGCTGGTGGCCATATTCAGCTTGATGGTGGCCAGGTTAGCTGGTTGGTGGCCAGGTTGGGTGCTTTCGACCAAGTTCACTGGCTGGAGTCCAGGCTGGTAAGTAGGTTACCTGGCTGGTGGTCCGATTAGCTTGCTGGTGGCCAAGCTGGCTGGCTGGTAGTCAGGTTGACTAGCTGGTAGCTAGGTTAGCTGGTTGGTGGCTAGGTTTTAGGGCTGGTGGCCAGATTTGCTACCTGGTGGCCAGGTTGAATGACTGGTGGTCAGGTTGGCTAGATGGTGAACGTGTTAGCTGGCTGGTGGCCAGCTAGCCCCATTCTCACACTATTTAACGATGAAATGGTTTCA
This sequence comes from Eumerus sabulonum, assembly GCA_951905685.1. NCBI lineage: Eukaryota > Metazoa > Arthropoda > Insecta > Diptera > Syrphidae > Eumerus > Eumerus sabulonum. The sequence continues at coordinate 158,500,992 of OX645060.1, read as the reverse complement.
CACTTTCTGTAAGTAGTATAGGGAAAGGAAGAAACTGTTTAACAAGATGTGAGCGTGGGACGTAACTCAGCGAACGAGTAGCGGGACGTCAGCTTATGTGCCAGCCGCTTGGGTTATGGGTTGAAACCCATTTAGACATGTGGTTTTCCGAGTTAGAGGTGGCTTTGCCTTAGAGATTTGTCACGCCACTGCCATTCACCCGGACTTCTTTAAATAGAAATGGATACCTCGCTGAAGCCACTGATTGAATGTGGCTGAATACGATATTAGAAATTCCGTCAGAAACCCCGGCTTTTTTTTAAGTGATACGAATATCAACTAGAGTTCCTCCATCAAAGCGAATAGTTGGTTTACCCCATCGGAGGGCATTCCTTGATAGAAAGTCGTCACTGAATCTTATAAGGCTAAGGTTCTCGGATCACTAATTTTTGATTTTATTTCCAATGTGGAAGCAGTTAAGCATTCTCCAGTCGAGGGTCAGGCGAATGCTATCATTCACACTTCCCGGAAGACAAAAACTCGTCGTGTAAGACGGCGCTCTGTGGATCAATGCTGACTGTGTGTAATAAGCATTCGTTGTCCTCGGAAGCTATACATATATAGGTACTGACTATCGTTCCGATTGTTCCTCTCTCTGATCATCTGTTGGAGAATGTTATCAGTCATTGTCCTGACCTCTGAGTTCCATCCGTCGGTGAGCTGCCTGCACAAGAATTTGAGTCTAGACACTTGACAGAGTACATTAAAAAAATTTTGTTTCTATTTTACATCGAATCAGGTCACTCGGCAAATTGAATTGTAATTTTTTAAATACTTGCTCGGTTGGACAGAAATCACCTAGCTCCCGAAAAATCAATTGAACAGCACAACATGTTTATTTAATTAATTTTGACAAGTTTGGCGCGTAGTTAAACGGTACTGACCTACGTGGTAAGATAGTTGCTATGCTATAACGTCAAAGAATGAGAGCCAATAGCCACTTCATACGTACAAGCAATAGATTGTCAAATTGTCAACACAGATATTGAAACCCCCTTTATGAGCTTTTCTGTACGCAATATTGGAGTAACCCTGTTTACAGGGCAATATTATTCAACAGTAGTATCTACAATCAAAGTAAACAAACGTCTTCATTCATTTAGCTTGGCTTTGGGATTCAATATTGTTGGATCATTTCGAAACGTCAATCTTCATAGAGATGTAGAGTCCTATTACTAGTAGTGCAACGCCTTTATGCAGTAGTTTAACGAGATTTTTTTTTTTTTGCTACGTCCCAGCCCATGAAATTAGTTTTCTAACAAAAAACACTCCTCTTTTCCAATATGTACATATGTACACTAGACAGTTCCTTTGCATCAACAAGGTTCATATTCAGTTGCACATGAGCCCTTAATATTATTGCCATATCCATCGGAGCATTGAATCAGCAAATTCCGAAAGAACTAATAGCGGGACCATTCATCGATATATGTACATATATGAAAGCAAAGGCGTACTCTGCATCTCATGATGCACTTCATCGGTGCCAGGACTTTTTTAATATCGAATCAGTTACTTTTTTTTTTTGTTTTAATTTTCCAGGATACCACAATGTATGCATTTATTAACGTTCCAATTCAGTAAGCTGCGGTTTTATATCAGTGCTCAGTAATGGTCCTTTCTACGAACACAAAAATATCCAAATATGAGGGTAAAGAACGAGCATTAGTCATCAACCGTTATTAAAGCTTCAAATATAGGGCCAAGTAAGTGCGTGTATGTATGTAAATGTGCGTCCTTATTATGACAGTCATGAGCATGATGGTCCTTTTCCCATTCCTTTTTGTGTTTCTTTTTTTTTCGACAAAATGGTGTCTGAAAATTCAAATTTCCTGAATTGTTGATGATGTTGTTGATGCTGACATTTGCCCGTAAAATTAGTACGATAAACCTAAATGATAGGACGATTTCAGCTCCTGATTTGGCAAGAGCTCACGCCCGAAGTCGTTGTGGAGTGTTGTGTGATGTGGTCGTAAACAGAGTCATTTCATCGAAAGAAAGAACGACGATGATGTAACAAGGCATTTATGGATCTCGAAGTGAATTCACTGTCATTCTGTATTTGTTTTCTTTCTCTAAATTTTTTTTTTTTTCAATTCTAAGATTTGTAAAACATAAAAAATGCAGAAAACAAGAATCAGTGAAAAAGAACGAAAACAAGTTTTGTTGATGACAAAAATGGGGCGAACTTTATTGGTAGTGGATTTTAATGGCAATATTAAACAGCATAAAAGGAACATTTTGTTAACATAAATAACTTGCTTTGTCAAAAGATGTCCTTGATTTCGGTTAGATAAAATGTGTCCTTTAAGTAGGGATTATTAGATTCCTTTTATGTAGTGCTTCAGCGGCGTGGGTGAATGGCAAACAATCAATTTTAACCAAACCAAATGAACGAATAATTGCACGGAAAACTAGTTGAGGTGAAAATAATCCAGACAGATTTCAAACATAACCAATGATCCTCAAGATCTAGACCTTCTTTATCTTCTTCTTCTTCTTCTTAGCGGGCGCCACAGTTCGGGGTGAACCTGGGCCTCAACCAACATGCCCCTCCATCTAGCACGATCTTTTGCTAGCCTTTTCCATTGCCGCACACCCAGTTGGCTGAGGTCCCCTTCCACCTGTGCGCGCCATCATAAGTGCGGCCGTCCTCTGCTTCTTCGTCCCTTGGGGTTGGTTTCAAAGACTCTCTGGGCTAGAGCGGTGGTGTCCTTTCGCTCTACATGGCCCAGCCATCTTAGGCGTTGAATCCGTAGACGCCTGACTAGGCTCATTTGGCTGTACAGCCCGTAAAGTTCGTGGTTGAATCTTTTCCTCCATCCCCCGTCTGCGGTTAAAGGCCCGAAAATCGCGCGCAAAATCTTTCTCTCGAACCAGCCAAGGGCCTCCTCATCCGCTTTTGATAGTGTCCATGCTTCTGCGCCGTACAACAGGACCGGGATGATAAGGGTCTTATATAGAGTCAACTTTGTCGCTCGGGAGAGGGCTCTGTTACTCAATTGCCTCCTGAACCCAAAGAAACAGCGATTGGCAAGAGCGATTCTGCGTTTGATTTCGGAACTGATGTCGTTGTTCCAGGTCACTGCGGAGCGAAGGTGGACGAAGTCCTTAACTACCTCGAACCTACACACATCTGCCAATACAAACGTTCTGGCCAAGACGTCAGTGGTGAGCGTGATGATGACAGCATATATTTAGTTTTGCCCTCGTTTACCGCCAGACCAACTTTCGCAGCCTCGAACTCAATACTCGCGATCGCCTCATTGACATCTCGCTGTGATCTATCTTATATGTCAATATCGTCAGCGTATGCAAGGAGTTGCTAGCATTTCAAACAGATTCTGCCTCTTGTATTGGCCAGTGATTTTTGCACAATCATTTCCAATATGATGTTGAAGAAATCACACGACAGCGCATCGCCCTGCCTAAATCCTTTTTTGACATCAAAACTATCGGTAAGGTGTTCACCGATTCGGATGGAGCAGCGAGCATTTTCTAAAATCATCCTGCATAGTCTGATGAGTTTAGCAGGTATGGCAAGGGTAGACATAGCGTTGTATATGTATCTCGTCTCTAATTACGCTGTCGTATGCGGCTTTGAAGTCGACAAATAGGTGGTGAGTGTCGACTTGAAATTCAATGGTTTTTCCAGGATCTGCCATAGTGTAAAGATTTGGTCGATGGTGGACTTCCCTAGCCTGAATTCGCACTGATAAGGACCTTTCAGCTTATTTACAAAAGGCTTCCGGAGTTCACACAAAACGGTAGAGAAGATTTTGTAGGCGATGTTAAGGAGAATTATTTCTCTGTAGTTGACGCAATCAGAGGGGTCTCCTTTCTTGTGAATCGGGAATAGGATGCTGAGACTCCGTTACTCGGACATGCTTTTCTCTGATCATATCTTGCAGATGAGCTGGTACATGCTTCTAACAGGGCATCCACAGCTGATTTTGAAGAGCTCAGCAGACAGTCCATCTGCGCCAGCAGCTTTATTCCACTTGGGTTTCGATATGGCAATCTTACCTTCGTCGTGGTCAGGGGGACGGAGTTCTCTGCGGTCTTCGTCGATTAGAAATGGGTCATTCTGCCTGACAGCGGTATATTAACTAAAATCGCCATTATATAGTCTGCGGAAGTGGTTTTTTCAGATTCCCAACATCGACTGCGATTCAACTTTTTTTTTTTTTGTTTGTTGAAGGCTTCTGCTATCCGCTGGAGCACTCAGACGCAAACACTGGTCCATTGTACTCCAGACAGACACCTTACATTACTGTATTTTTTCCGTTTTCCGGAGAAAAATTTGAAGAAGCTTCAGTGATGTAGAGCTAAGGGATTCGGCACACACCACGTCGGCTCCAAGGGTGCGCCACCGTATGCGAGCAAAGGCGGGACAATCACAGAGGAAATGCTCTGCAGTGTCATCATCCTCTTCGCCACATGCAGCACAGGTAGGCGTCTCACTGATGCCGAGCACGTAGAGATGCTTGGCAAAAGTGTAATGGCCCGTGATAACCCCCACAAGCCTTCTGCAGTCGATTCTCCTTAAAGACAGGAGGAATGCTGCAGATTTTTTGCAGACATCAGGTCGTACGCGCTTAGTTATCCTGCAACCTGGACAATCCCTCCATCTACGGTTGTGTGTATTAAATACACAATCGTTAATGTAGGAATTTACCGTGGACGCAGGTAGACCTAGAGCGGGTTCAGGTCCTGAGAAGCTCTACTCTGAACCCATTCTAGCGAGTTCATCAGAGATCTTATTTCCTGGAATCCCGGAGTGACCCGGAACCCATACAAGCCTCAATGAATTTAGTCTGCCGACTCTGTTCAAGAAGGACTTGAGTTCAAGCACTAATTTGGAGCTAGTTAAGGGGTTACACACAGCTTTTAGGGCAGCTTGGCTGTCACTACAGACGCATATGCTTTCCCCCTTCCACCTGTGCTTCACAACATAGTGCATGGCCATTAGGATTGCGTATATCTCTGATTGGAAGACAGACGCATATTTTCCTATCGAGAAGTGCAGTCGGATGTTTTCGCGCTCAAAGAAGACCCCGTGAAAATGCGAAGACTATCCTTTCCAGGTTCAGTATCCAGCCATAGCCAATCCTGATGCCATTAAAACTCGACTGTGAAATTACGACGCAATAGGATAACGGGCGTCAGTGCGTCAGAAGGCATGTCCATGAAACAGGGGTCGCAAGACAATTCTTGCGCAAGCACACCGTTATTCCTATGCGAGTTGTACCAAAAGCCATTTCTCTTCAGACTAGACATGGCTTTCAGAGCACACCCTCTGATAAATATATCAAGAGGTGGAAGGTTCTTTGAAGTTTGGTGAAAGAGGCTACGACGTGTTTGCGTTTTAGTCTGTTCCACCAGACAACCGATGCATATGAGATTATAGGTCTTATCATTGCCTTTGGACCTTTGCCGGCGATAAGCCCCATGTTTTGCCAAAAGCTCCTTTGCATTGCCAGAAATCTGACAGCGCTTTGGTGGTTTTTGGCTCAACATGTTTTGACCAGAGAAGCTTACTATCTAAGATGACTCCTAGATACTTAGTCTCCTTGAATATCGGGATGGAAGTGCCTTTAAGTACCAGCTGAGTCATGTCAGTATTTTTCCTCCTTCTCGTAAAGAGAACGACATCGGTCTTAAGAGGATTGACCGACAGCCCATTTCTGGTACACCAATCATCGATCACATTAAGTGCCGCGTGTGCTTTGCGACGGACAGTCGCCAAACATGAGCCGACAGAAAGAATGGCGATGTCATCCGCATAGGCCTGGGCGTATATTCCAGAGGCATTGAGAGCATCAAGCAGGGAATCGACCACCATGCACCATAACAGCGGAGACAGGACGCCACCTTGAGGGCAGCCCCTGTTTACGCCAGATTTGACACACTGGTCGAGGCCTGCATCAGCGGTCAATGTCCTGTGCATGAGCATTGCTTTGATCCAAAGGACCAGTGCTTTACCTACGCCATGATGTCTGGCAGCGTTACACATGCTGTCAAAAGTTGCGTTATCAAAAGCTCCCTTAATGTCGATGAAAATGCCCAGCTCGTACCCTTTCTTTTCGAGCGCGCATTCAATACGCCCAACTAGGTTCTGAAGCGCAGTCTCGCAAGATTTTCCGCGCTGGTAAGCATGTTGCATCTCCGAAAGAGGGTGCATTCGAAGGGCAACTTTTCGCACGTGCAACTCTACCAGTCTCTCCATGCTTTACAGCAGGAAGGATGTTAGACTAATTGGTCTGAAGCTCTTGGCAAGTGAGTAGTCCTCTTTTCCTATTTTGGGAATGAAGACCACTTTCATTGTGCGCCAAGGAATGGGTATGTGAGCAAGTGCTAGACTAACAGTGAAAATTCTTTCAGAGTAGGAAGCAGCTGCCTTATACCTTTTTGCAGCATAACAGGATATATCCCGTCGGTGCCCGGCGATTTGAAGCCATCGAAGGATGCCACAGCAAATTCAATAGCTTCAGTCGTAAACACGCGCGACGCAATATACCAGCTACGCCGAGTTATTTTCATCGTTTCAGTTGCAGTTTCCCTTGAAGGAGTGTGCAACGAGCCGATGTCGATCTGGTTTCCCGGGAAGTGAGTCGCAAACAGTAAACTAAGAGTTTCCGCTTTAGACTCAGTAAAGGTACCATCAGATTTTCTGATTCTACTACTAGGTGTTCGTTCTTATCCCTGCAGGTTTCCGTTCTGGCTTTATATCATTGGCATGTTCGCTTTATCTGTTGATAAAACCTTCAAACGTCACGCCTGCAGTAACACCTCTCCAAATCCTTATTCGCGCGCTTCTCGTGCTCGTTCTTCTTTCTCCTGAGAAGCTTATGTTCTTCCCTTCTTTTTAACTCCTAGAGCTCACGAGCTGCTCTTGTTTTTTATGCAGCGAGGCCTTATATGCATCCTGCTTCGCTGTATGAATCCTCCTGCACTCGTCATCGAACCAGGTATTTCTTCGTGGTGGAGCCTTGAAACCCAAAACTTCGGATGCAGAGCTTTTCAGGGCTTGTTTGCAAAGGCTCCACTGCTGTTCTCTTGATAGCGTGGAGGATTCAGATGTATTGGAGAGCTAGGGAGACGCGATCGGTAAAAGCACGAGCGGTTTCTGGCGATAGTAGCTTTCCGACGTCATAACTTTTTTTTTTTTTTTTTTTTGTTTTGTTTAATCTTTATTTCCGATGATTTCTTATAACTAACAATAAAATATTTACAAAGAGATGGTTTTCACAAAGTAAGAAAATCATTGTAAAATAGTGACGGTTGCCCTAAGGACAAGAGTTGGATATGACTTTGTATTCTTACTCTACTCCGTTGCTTTTATGATATCCGTAAGCGCATCTTGGCTCCTACAAGATAGTGGTGCGAGTCGATGTTAGCCCCTCGGAAATTTCGAACATCAAGGACAGTGGAGGAGTGTCTGACGTCGATCGCGATGTGATCAATCTGTTTGGTAGTCGATTGATCAAAAGATCGCCATGTGCCTTTGTGTATATCGAGGTGCGGGAAGCGCGTACTGGCTAGAAGGAGATTTCGCCCCGTAGCAAGATCAATCAGCCTGTGTCGTTATCGGTGGTGTTGTCGTGTAGGCTATGTTTGCCGATGACTCGTCCAAAGATGGTTTCCTTACCCAGCATAGCATTGAAGTCTCCTAGTACAATTTTGATGTCATAGCTTGAGAGCACCGTGGCGCAGTGGGTAGTGTGTTGGCCTCTGACGCCGATGACTCGGGATCGAATCCCGACACAGCCATGTCATCGAACGTGTTTTTCACGGTGTTTCTCCTCAGCGGGGTTCTGACAAAACCCCCTGTAGTAAAATTGTCATGAAAAGCTTCTCAAAATTCGCCGTTCGGAACCGGCAATAAAACTGTAGGTCCCTTTCACCTATGTGAAAATGAAATCACACACAACATGGGTGATTGAGAGAAGCTCGGCTCAGGTTCTTCATGGACTGTAACGCCAACATACATACATACATACAGCTGGGACATTGGGCATACGTTCTGTCTAGGAGATCGTAGAACTCATCCTTGGCGGAGTCATCCTTGTCTTCCGTGGGGGCGTGGACGCAGATCAGCCCGATGTTAAAAAATGTTGCCTTGATACGAATTGTTACGAGGCGTTCACTCACATGCCGAAAGCTTAGGACTTTTTGCCTTAGTCCACTTCGAACAACAAATCCGCATCCAAACAATCGTTGCCCTCTCTCCCTATAGCAGGCGCCGTATTAAATATCGCAGTTTTTCATCCACTTTATACCCGTCTATAGCGGTCTAGGGCGTCCGAAAGTTGTTCGGCTGCACGTGGCCTGTTAAGGGACCTAACATTCCACGTACAAAGCCGAAGATCATTGTCCTTTTTTCGTTTTTTGCAAGGGTCGTCAACATAAATCCGGTCCATTATATCCGAGGCTTGTGGTTGTTTCAGTGTTTGTGGTTTTTTTACGGTTACGGCTTACTAGGCCGTAGCCCAACCCACTAATCCTGTTGTGAGGTGAAAAGGGTAATCCAAAAATTAAACATACACGAATCTGCTGGTCCAGCTGGTGTTCTTCTATACTTTTAAAAAGGCATCGTTCTACGCTCTTCAAGGTAAGTGCATTTTTCCTGTCTATCCTAAAAAGGGGAAGACGCTCTGGAAGATTGTAAAGCATGACTTAGATTCTTCGAGTGAGGAGTTTTGATCCAAGTTGTGTGGACCAATCGAAGCAGCGGTTGCCAAGGGCGATTCTATGCCGGATCTCCACTGTGGTGTCGTTTGTGAAGTTTACGTTTGCCCGGAGGTAGACGAACTCGTCAACCACCTCGAAATTATAGCTGTCAATCGTCATATTTTGTCAAAGGTGGTGAGCGGCGGATCGGTTTTTGCTTGACAGCATGTACTTTGTCTTATCCTCGTTGACTTTAAGACTTTAACTCGTTTCACCTGTTCCTCAGTCGCCGTGAAAGCTTCTACAACGTCATGCGAAGTCGCGCGATGATGTCAATACCATCCGCGTATCCTAGCAGCTGGACAGACTTTTAGTAGATAGTGCCTTCCCTGTTGACGCCTGCCCATCGCACTATCTGCTCCAGCACTAAATTGAAGAAGTCGCATGACAGCGCATCTCCTTGCCGAAATCCGGTGTCAGATGTTCTAGAACCGAACTGCATGGTGCCTCGCGTATTTATTAGCGTGTCGTGACACGGCCAGAACAGTTTTCCTGGGATCCCGACTACTGCCATTGCATTAAACAATTCTTTGCAATGAACTTTAAAACTCGTTGGTCCTTTCCAGGATTTGTTGAAGTGTGAATATCTGGTCCATAATCGATTTGCCGGGCCGGAAGCCGCACTGGTAGCTGTCGATTGGTGCGGTGCAAAGGGGCTTTACACGTTCACACTCTTCGCTGGACAGGATATTGTATGCGACATTGAGCTATATCTATAGTTCTTGGAGGTGCAAATAGAGCTGATATTCCAGTCGTCGGGCATGCTTTCATCTTCCCAAATTCTACAGATCATCTGTATGCGACATTGAGCAGGAATATACTTCTATAGTTCTTGCAGGAGGTAGGATCGCCTTTTTCGTGGATGGGCGAAATAGAGCTGATGCTCCAGTCGTCGGTCTTGTTTTCATCTTCCCAAATTCTACAGACGATCTGGTGCATGCTTCCTACCAGAAAATCACTCCCAGCCTTGAAAAGCTCTGATGGCTGAGCCTGCGACCTCGTTGTTTTTCAGCTTTTGAATAGCTGTACCGACTTCTTCGATGCTGGGTGGGAGGACCATTTCAGCGGCTGGAGTTGGGATTTCCTCAGTCTCTACCACTCTCTCTTGGTCATTTTCGTTAAGCAGCTGCTGGTGTGACAAGATTACCTTCGCAATTTCGAAGAGCCTGGGTGCCTTTCTTAGAGCATCCTAGAAGGTTTTTAGCTTTTTAATAAAAGGCTTGTATTTTACGTTTGTCCCTAGACTCCTCGATATCCTTGAGCTGGGAGGCGAAGATTCTTTTCTTTAGTCGCAGCAGTCTTTTCTTCTCCCTTCCTGTGTCGCACGCCCAGTTGATTAAGGTCCCCTACTCTCTCTCCAGGCTCTCCAGGCCAGTAACTAAGAGGTAATCAACCCTATTCCAGGGTGGTGTGAGCTTTTTGAAACTGTGCCTAATGTGAAAAGTTGGAGGGTTTATTTTCTATCACTAACAAGCTCCTTTAGATGCACAGGCGGGGCCTAAGGTATTTAAAGGCCCTGTTCCGATATTCGGCGCCTCTGTCGGAGTGGACCTATAACTCCCGCCGTTTTCGTGGGTACAAGATTCCAAAATTTTAACAATAATTCATTATAAGGAAACAACAGGGACCCTCTCGAGTTAGTGGCAGACGCACTAAATGACGTGGCCCTTAACAGAGGGAAAGGGTTTAAAATAATAGATTCCAGCCAGTTAGACGGGGACATCTCTAAAGAAATGGATTAGAAATTACTCGCTGATACTGAAGAAACTGTCCAGAAGAATGTGACAATAGGAAAGCATGACAAGAAGGCCAGGAAGCTATCACAAGATAAACTGAGGCTTAAGGAGTACAAAAAAGCTGTACACCTGAAGTGTACAGGCATCAAGTGTGCAGTGTACAGGCAGCCGCCTGCTCTCCGATTTAGAAAAGGAGAAACTCAGATGGGCCGAAGAGGTGATTGCCAAAGATGCCATTACAAGCAAGGCTGCCAAAGAGGCACATAACAAAGACACATGGACGGGCAAGGGTGAGGAAAACCTTAAAAAGCCCCCAATGAAGACGACGACCCGGACCATCTGAAATCGTAACCGATAAGGCGGGTTCCAGCTGTATCTAGGCTCAAGGCACACGTGGAATGTTGAAGCCAAAGAGTACAAAAAGGATCGCAGCCGTTAAGGCAGGTCTATATACGGCAGCCCTTACCGCGATCGATACGACCCGTAAAGGCGAACCACAGACCGTGCTCACTACTAAAAGAAGGTAGGGTTTCGTGGCGAAGAGGGTGAGATCACAGGAGGAAGCCAATAACCCAACAAAGAGACTGAGGGTCAACACTGCGGTTCAGTTCGGCGGGGCTATCCGAAATGTTCTACAACTAGCTGTAAGCCGAGCGGCCAATATACCTTCGAGCAGGGGAAGTTGATCGAGAAAGCTTCAGCTAGGGCGATCTTCGACCACATTCGAGGGATTGCCAGTAAAACTGCATCAACGTTTGGCCTCACAAACTGGAGGCGAGGTATACTTATAGGCTGGACTTATTTGTTCTATTATGGACTTACCTGGCCTGGAATCACACTGCAAAGAACCTATCAGATTATCCACAAAGGGTTTCAGGCATTCACACAATATGGCGGAGAAGATCTTATATGCGATATTAAAGAGACTTATTCCCCTATAGTTGGCGCAGTTATGGAACCAGTAGAGTTGTCTTGTCTTTTCTTGAGTTTGTTTTCGCTTTTGTGTTATACGATGTTTCCAGTTTACTTTGGTGTCAAGGTGTATTTTGCAACGGGATGGATGGGTACGACTGTTGTTTATGGTAATGAGTACTGGGATGTGTTATGTTCGCATCATGTGAATTCCTTGGACAATTTTGTCTTCATTTATTTTTATTCGCCCAGGTCATTACGTTGTTAAGAATGCTTTGCTGACTTGGTGATTGATGAAGGCAGTCTTTAAAGTTGAAGATAATGGTGTCGTCCGTAGCTATCATTGCTATGTTAGTGAGTGGATTGACTATATTCAGGGTAAATAATGAATATAGTAAGGGCCTAAGCATACTCCCAGCATGTGTTGGTAGCAAGTTGGAGCACACGTCATTCCATCTTATATAAAAGGTTCTTATCAGCAGGTAGAAATTGGGAAGCATGCCGCGTAGTTTATGCAAAAGTCCGTCGTGCCATACTTTGTCAAAGGCCTTAGCCACATCAAGGAATATGCCAACGCATATTTTTTTATCATTTAGGTCTGCCAGGAATTTTGCCGATCGTGTCTCCCGCCGCTAGTTCTCTCAAAAGCCGGTGCACACTGCAGAAACCAGAGAACAGCAATGGAGACGTCAAAGCGCCATCAGGAATGCTGCTTCTGATGTATTAGGTTAGAGTGCAGACTCAGACACTCAGAAGAACAGAATGCATGCATGGCCACGTTGCATTGACGTACGAGAGCTGCTCGTGAGCTCAATGAGCGGAAAAGGAGAGAGGAGCACGCGCTTTTCAGAAGGAAAAAGAAAGAGAATGAGAGGCGCGCGATCGAGGCATGCTTTTGTACGGCCATATCTGACAGATGAGCTAGTGTATGTTCCCAACCAACCAACTCATCTCCAGCTGGTAAATAGCTCAGCAGGGAGGCCATTTGCGTCAGCAACTTTATTTTCAGTTTAGATATTAACCTCGTCTAAGTCGGGTGGACGGAATTCTTTCTCATCTTCGTCCAGTGTGAATGGTGCATTTTGCCTGACAGCGGCATCTTGGCCAGCTTTGCTGTTATACAGTCCCCAAATATAGTATTTCCACATTCTCAGCATCATAGTATCCGTCCGTATCCGTGATAGAGATGTTACCCCTAAGCACAACCCCCAACTCGGATGGCCAGGTTCCTCTTTCCCCAGGAACAAGGGGTCAGGTCGGTTCACCACCCGACATAGGGCGGGTCAGCTATCCAGGGGAGGCCACGCGGAGGCTGTGTGTCAACTTGAATTGAGCAAGGACGAGGTCGAAGCTGGCGTTTGCCATATTAAACGCGATCAGCTTCTTTGCTCCGTTTGCTCTCTCTATATCCCCTGGTTACATACATATGTTCAGCTTACTTAATTCCGATATTAGCAGCATAGTTAAGTGAGGAGATCCGTGTAGAATTGAATATTCTAAAACACAATTACCTAAGTGTTCTGTCTTTGAAGTGAATCTTTATGACTCAGCCGGTATCCATGAATAGCACTTACATCGCCGAATTCGCCGAAAAACCTTCCCTCCTTGGCGTGTGCGCCAAAAATCCGCACATTTTTTTTTGAAATCATAAACGAAAAATCGCGACTAGCGAGTCTAGCAAGACTAGACTTAGTTAGCCGTAGACGAAAAAAGTCCTAATTCAAAACAGAATAGGGCAATTAAAAAATATTTTTCGTTAAATGAAATGGACATCGCGGCCTAAAGAGTCTTCGATTCCATCAAAAGAGGTTCAGGTACTGATACTGGAAATGATCCAGACATGGCCTTATTTAGGCCCATGATTGCCTACGGATGTCCCGTTACAATTTGAGTATCAGCTTGATGGAAAGGATTTTAATGTTTGAGAGTTAATGTCCATGGACTTGTCTCGGATTGCACAGAACACCAGAATCCGAGTATACGATCTTCTATCCCAACGAAGTCCTGTACAACAGGGCACGACGGCTATCTGATAAAGCTGATTCGAGGCCACGTTGCAAGGGCAATGACTTCGGCCAATAACTTGATTTCTGGGGCTTACTACAGTACGTACCACGAGCGAGTGCGACTTAGCGGCTTTGTCAATTTAGATCATTGTGGGCTGATCCAGGATAGATTGGCGGTACTGCTAATCTTCCACGTGGCCTATAATTGTGTGGAACGGCGATTCCTGAACGCCCCAGGTGCAGCAGGGCCGGTTTCAGACCGCGGTCGAGGAGACGTTGTCCGGCAGCATCCACGCTTTTGTGGCTCGAGTGGACTCCGCGGACGTCATAAAATAAGCAAGCCTCTTTCAGCCAACAACTGCCAGCACCAATGGCATAGATAGGGTAAGGCAGGTTTGACTAAGGTAGATTATGTACATAAATGAAAAAAAGAACATGTGTATATATGTTTATGTGTATAAATGATATACATAATGTATATATGGATTAGTTAACATAGGTTAAGTTAGGCTAAACTCAGTTAGTCTAAGTTAGAATAAGGTACAAATTTGATTGTATGCTAGGTTTTTTTAAAATGATGTTTTCTTAGCTTTAAGCAATTTTTTAACTAAATACAAAAACAATATTAATGTCGAAAGACATATGTACATATCAAATGGATGAATATTGGTAATCTTAAAGTGCTCTCATGGAGTCTATTGTATTTAACTTAATTAAGCTAGTTATAAGCATTTTGTCTAGGATAAGGTAGCTATAAGAATATAATAGTAAAATTAATGTTAAACTTTAAGCTCTATGATCTTAGTCAGATCATACCAGCTAGAGAGTCATGTTAGTTGAACTGCAATGCCACTTAAGTGAGTAGGTATATGAGTTGTTTTGTAGGATGACTAATGTTGAGGCATTGTTTGCGTAAAATTGTTACTTTTGTATAACAATGACACGTTCCATATACGAGGTGTGGCAATTAAGTTCCGACAATTCGTGAACAAAAAAGATACAAATTAAATTTGTTTCACTATCAACCTACACAATAGTCCTTCTCTAACTCTACACTACGACTCCAACCTTGCTCCCATGGTTCAAAGCACCCTTAATAATCCTTATTTAATTCGGAACTTAGAACAATGGTTGTAGCCTCTTAAACTTTCTCTATACCCCTATGATGACTTCCCTTGAGATGTGACTTCATTCCGGGAATTAAAAGAAGTGGCAGGGGGTAATATCGGGGATATGGAGTGGATGCGGCAGCGTTGAAATTGTTCGCCAAAAACTCTTGTACAATTAACGAAGAACGAGCTGGCGCATTATCGTGGTGCATGATCCGGGGGATTCTAGTCGAATTTGGAGTTCATCCTGCCCGCAAAAGTTTATAGTCTTCTGGGGACACATCAGGAAATTACGGGGGGAAAATTTGAAATCTCAATTTTAGCAGTTTTTGTAAGCTTACGAATGATGTATAGAGTCTAGCGTTGTCATGGTCGTGCAATAGGATCAGTCCATGCCGATTTACTTACGCAGGCTGCTTCTCGTTTTGCACCCAACATTTTTTTTTTTTAAGTCACACCCGCACTCAAGACTTATGCCTTATAACGTATTGAACGTTGTGCGACCGATGGTAACAGGGAGAAGGAGAGTTTCGCGCAGGTTGATGCTTTTTGACACACAACCTGAACGGAGTGCAGTAGTTTTTTTGAGTCGTAGATGTTCGTTCATTACTCTCAGAGGTGGTTTGTCTTAGATAGGATGAGAGCCAACCAAATTTTCGCGTTGGTTATAGTTCCCAGTAACTCGTTCAATTTGGTGTTAATATTGCCTACGCAGGAAATGAGTGTTATGACTGCAACAGTTCGTTTGGTCACTTTCCATTCACAACTGTGTTGCATACTTTTTTCCGATCTCGACCTTTATTTTGACAGTAGCAGAAGTGCATGTCCGGTAATTCTTCTCGAGAGTATGTGTTGGTGAGTTAACATCCAATTTGGAAATGTTTTTTTACTAAAAATGCGATGCCTTTTACATACATTTGGGTTGCAAATATATTGTTTTCCAATAAAGAAAAATTGCGGGTTTATTGTCTTAAGGTCCTAGCGGGTAGAACCCATCCTCAGCGGGCGGACCCAGACGAAATTGGCAGGTCAGTTTTCAGGCGTTATCAATGAAAAAAAAAGGATTAATCCAGGGCTACTCCAATACTGTGTTATTTTATTGTATCCTCATAAAACTCTGAGTTTTTTTTCAAAATAGTAAAAAGGATTTCAATGTTTCATACATTAATTTGCCTGCAAGTCCAGCTGCGTTAAAACCAAAAAAAAATGTTTTTTTCTTAGAAAAAAGCGGTTTGGGTTTTTTTTTTTTTTAGTTTCTCAAAAACTACAAGACATTTTTGCATCCGGTTTCCTGTTTTTAACTAAAAACTAACAACTTGAAAAAAAATTAGTCCTTAATTACATAAAATTTTGAAAAAAATTAGTTCGAATTTTTTCTTTTTTTCAAAAACGCTGTAGCTTTTTGGCACACTGCTCGTGGGGCACCCGGTATACACATCTTCTTCTCGCTCCTATTACATTGTATCTCCCCATATTATACATATTATTATGTATTATAAATCTAAATCATTCTACAATAACTTCGTTGTTATACATAAAATGATTATCTTCTTCTTAACGAACTTTGAATTTCCACTATGCAATGAATGAATTGTAAAATAGATTTAAGTTGGAATGAATATATAATGAATGAATGAATGGACGAATGAATTTTTCTAGCTTACTGAAGTTGTTAGAAATAACTTTAATGTTGACTTGTTTACAGAAAATCGTAACGCTTCAGAAAACTTCACTTACACTTTTTGCATACAGGTTTACCGACTTTACCTAACGTTATTACTTGTCTTAAAACAATCACAGCTACCACTTCTTTCTCAGTTGGTGTACCCACTAGCACTAACTGAGAAAGAACTGTCTTAATCAATTGCCTGGATATTAAGTTGTATAATCGTAGAACTTCTTTCCCAACTATGCATGTAGTCGATTAAGAGCTTACGGAACGAATACACTCTGACTGGATGCACGAGTGTCCTTAAGGATAAAAAGCATCCGAAATGTGTTCTATCCGCACGAACGATCAAATCAGGACAATAACAATTAAAATGCAATTTTATTGCTACGATAACAGCTGTATGCCGGTTGGGCGGATGTCCTCATTTAAAACAACGACAAACCCATTCGGAGGAACTCGATGAGCACTTAGTAAGTGTCCAAGTCCACAGTTCTGCTCCTTTTCCACATTTTTTCACAATGATGACTTCAGTCCCATTTTGCTTTTCTCCTACTGATAGATATGTACGTACGTACATTGGGTGGTAAGTATGTCCGTATTTAGGTGTGTAACTAAACATATATATCCTGTTGGTAGAACTTTGCCACACTGCCAATAATCACTCTGCGTCATTGTCGTCGTAATCATCGTCAGATAGTCAGTGTGCACACGAGTACGAGTATCTCTTTCAGGCACTCGTCTATGCTATGACAATTGCTCGAGCTGAAAATACAGATACTCACTTGCCAGCAATTCTATTCCGGGCCATGCTCCCGGGCTACTACTGTTTAGTGGGAAAGTTTTTGCATTTAATGAGTCCCGCTATCTTATTTACCTATACCCCGAGGAGGAATTGCCAGTGATTCCGATTCGGTTCTTCCTGATACTCTAGAAGGTTTACTTCTTTCTACTTCGCTTCAATTTCTTCCTTCACGACATGCAGAGCAAGGAAACCCAATTGACCATTTTGTGTAGATAAATATATGTACATACTTCAAGTAATAGTTACTTGGAGGATGTCACTTGAGGAGAGCAATTTTCATTCACTGAACTTCTAAGGAGGATATAGTTTAGTGAATAGCTGGGAAAATGTCGCGCTATGGTTTTTTTTCGGAATATTCTACGACAAGGATATCCTGTGTTATATTGAATGCTTCAGCAGAACATAAATAGATGTTCACATATGTACGTACGTATCTGGCCTTTGGTGGCCATTAGTGCCAGTCGCATATGTAGGTGCTTGTGATTTAGAGGATACATACATATGTACATGTATCTACTAGTAGATGTCATGTGAATATTTATTTGGACGCTGACCAAATAGCAAGATATTTTATAGCATCCCAAACGTATTTTATTGCTGCTGCACATGGGCAAATATTTAGATTTTAAGCGACAGTTTTCATATGTACGGCTCTAATAGCTATTTGAAAAATGAGATTTAGGTGCAGCTGAGCATGTAACCTTAATAAATAGTTGCAATATAGCTTTTGAGAAATACTCAAATGTAAATTAATATAAGAGTCTGATGGTTATGCTTTAATAAAGTAAATATTTTTTTAACTAGCACATCCAGGACGGCTTTGGCCGACTTGAGTTTGTTTACCAGTTTTGGTATACATATATTGGCTTACCTACTTACTTACTTATCAGCCAGCGATCCATGGAGGATCTGAGCCTGAGCTATATCTGCCTTCCATCCTTGACGGTCCCGGGCACGCTGCTTCCAGTTATCAAGACCAAGATGTCTTATACCGGAGGTTCGGTCTTCCTCTTCTTCTCGAACCAGGAAGCTCGGAGTCGAGGACCCTCTTAGCTGGAGCGTTGATGTCCATGCGCTCGATGTGGCCGAGCCAGTGTAGTCGACGGATCTTTGCCTTCTGGACTACATCCACATCCTTGTACAGCTCGTAGAGTTCGCGATTGTGTCTTCTTGTCCATTCGTCTTCCTCACAGACAGGACCAAATATCCAGCGCAGAATTTTTCTCTTGAAAGAACCCAAAATCAGCTCCACTGTCCTGCTTATGGTCCAGCTTTTGGCTCCTTACAGGAAGACTGGCAGTATGAGCGTTTTGTAAAGCATATCTTTGGTCTTTCGAGTGAGGAGTTTTGACCCCAGTTGCTTGGACAAGCCGAAGTAGCAGCGGTTGCCAAGGGCGATTCTATGCCGGATCTCCACTGTGGTGTCATTTGTGGAATTTGCGTTTGCGCCGAGGCAGACAAACTCCTTAACTACCTCGAAATTGTAGCTGTAAATTTTTATAATTTGTCCCAGGTGGTGAGCGACGTATTGGTTTTTGCTTGACAGCATGTACTTCGCCTTGTCCTCATTGACCTTAAGACCAACTCGTTTCGCCTGTTCTTCAATCGCCGTGAATGCTTCCACAATGCCACGGCGGGAACACGCGATGATATCGATATCATCCGCAGATCCTAGCAGCTGGACGGACTTGTAGAAGATAGTGCCTTCCCCATTGACGCCTGCCCGTCACACTGAAAATCATCCTCTGCATATGCAATACTAAAGTGCTCGAACGAATTACTATGAACTTAACCAACGCGGAATTTGGTCGGCTCTCGTCCTATATAGGTCTAGGACAACCACCCCTGAGAATAGTGAACGAACATCAACGACCCCAACCACTGCGCTCCGTTCAGGTTGTGTGTGTAAACATATCATAAGAAAATGTAAAAACTCTTGAGCCTGCGCGAGTCTCTAAAAAAAACAAAAAAAAAAAAAAAAACTATCTGCTCCAGCACCAGGTTGAAGAAGTCACATGACAGCGCATCTCCTTGCCAAAATTTTTTTTTTTTTTTTTTGGAGTGACGTCCTTCAAAAGCAAATAATCACTCTTTCGATACATTAGCAATACAATACTAAAGTGCTTGAACGAATTACTACGGACTATAACCAACGCAGAATTTGGTCGGCTCTCGTCCTATGTAGGTCTAGGACAACCACCCCTGAGAGTAGTGAACGAACATCAACGACCCCAACCACTGCACTCCGTTCAGGTTGTGTTTGTCAACACATCATAAGAGAATATAAAAACTCTTGAACCTGCGCGAGTCTCTAAAAAAAAAAAAAAAAAAAAATTAGCTTCTTTTAATCGCTATCATAATGAGGTTTTTCACCTGCCTTACATTGTTGGATCTTACGTGGTCAGGTTTGGAATGTGTCCTCTCTAAATTCTCCCACTTGAACGCAAAGCTCGCACTTATGTTTATTTTCAAATCACTTAGTGCAAAACCTGTGCTTTCATTACATCTATATTCATCGTAGTGTGAAGCGCAAATTCGATTTTAGCCATGGCATTGCATATTTTCGAATTCAATCCAATTTTTATCACCCGTACTATTTTGCCCTAAAATGGTTCGACTTCGATGCATTTCCGCAGGGCTTCACTTAAGGTAAATCGGTCAATCAAATTTATTTGTGTTAATTAACTTTGCATCCAAACATCGCATGTTTTTTTCAAATGACTTTAAGTTATCATGTGATTGATGTTTAGTGCCTCCGGTATCCGTTTGTGTGCTGTTCGTGCTTCACCAGCTGCAAAATTTCGTCGAACCACTCCTGGATCCGGCGTTCACACACAGAATTCTCACCAGACACTTCATGAATTTTTCGGAACATTTTTGCAGTGTATTTGCATAGTGCATTTCTTCATATACTTTACTCATTTTCTTCAAATTAATATAACTTTTTGCTTTGTACATAATAAATGTAGTCATTTTGCCAGTGCACGTTCCTTTGACAGAATCGGATCAGTGTTGCCCAATATATGGGCATCGACTCTATCTAATGTCAAAAAACCTCGGAGACTTTTTATATGAGTTAAATAGAAAGTAAATATTGGCTCGCATCACAATGAAGTTCATTAAGGTAATTGAGACTATATCGCACTTTCACCACCAACTTTTACTACAGGGACTTGTAAGTTTATATTACCTTATGACCAAATGCGCAAAGATTACTAACTCCTTAAAGATTATGCAAGGGTTTTACAATATTAGCAACATTTTTGATCTTCTTGTTTTTGTAACGTTACATTCGTGGGCATGACATTTTTAATAAACTTTCTATAAATAAAATTTCTAAGAAGCTTTGAACGTCGGTGGTATTGAAAAGCTTTGGGTTGTACACAAATTCGTGGTGTTTGGACTAATGTCCTTAGGTCAAACACAGTAGTTCCAGTTGCAAAAAGGATACAAATTTGTCAAATCTCAATCACATATATGAATATACATAGATACATATATTAAATCAACTTTGACAATAATATCTATTATTTCTTATAAAATATCTAAATGATCCTTAATAAAGAAGTGTATGAGGATAGTTAACCCATTTTTCAGCCCATTCTCGTAAATTAGTATTGTGTTTCAATAAAGTCGTGTATGAAGACAACTTGATAGCCTCCTCAGGCAAGGGGACTTGACAGAAACCATGCCAAAGTCGAAAAAATCTTTCATGCGAAGCCGATATAAGTGGTCATGGGATATAGGTAAACGATAATTGTTACGCACAGCCATTTGATGGAGCTCCTTAAAATGAACGCAGATTGTTTTTTAGGTAATACTATATCCATTTTGAAATCAGACTGTACGTCAAGTGGTTTGTTGCAGCTCAAAATTTTATTAAAAACCTTTAACATCCGTATCTGTTTTGGCACTCTCATCAGGAATTAAGGATCGTTGAAAGAGCGTGTGATGGCACAAGACTCTAAAGGGTTTCTTGTTAGCCTTGTTCTCCTGACCTGGCTTTTCTCTTTCATTTCAATTGTATTTATCTCGGCTGTAACATTGGGTTGGGTGGCAAAGGCCTAACAAAGGCCTCGTAGGGGTAGCATATATCCGACGGATGCTTGTCTGCTAAAAAGAGAGAAGAGCCATCGCAGACGAACATCTTGCGGCTCTGTTAGTAAGTCCCAACCCTACTTCCTCGTGGTGTGGATGACGAGCTTCCTGCGCCAAAAAACAGGATTAATCAGTGGGGCTACGATCTAGTAACCCGTAACCGTTAAAAAACTACAAACTTCGAAACAACCACAAGCCTCGGATAAGACGAACCGCATTAATGACCGCATTGGCGACCCTTGCAAGAAGTGAGAAAAGGGACAATGATCTTCGACGCTCTATACGCGGAATGTTCGCTCTCTAAATAGACCACGTGCAGCCGAACAACTTGCGGATGCCCTAGACCACTAAAATGCGGACTTAACCGCCATCCATGCGATGGAATTGGCCAGGAATAAGGCGGATGAAAAACTGTGACATCTACTTCGGAAGAGAGGACAACGGTTGTTCGGATGCGGATTTGTTGTTCGAGGTGGACTAAGGCAAAAAGTCCTAAGCTTTCGGCATGTGAACGGACGCCCGATAACGATCCGAATCTAGGATGACTCGATCAAAGATGAGTTCTGCGATCTCCTAGAGAGAACGTATGCCCAATGTCCCAATTATGAACTAGGAGACTTCAATGCTAAGCTGGGTAAGGAAAGCATATTTGAATGAGCCATCAGCAAACATAGCCTACACCACAGCACATCCGATAACAGACACAGGCTGATTAATCTTGCTATTGGGCGAAATCTCCTTCTAGCCAGTGGGCGCTTCCTGCACTTCGATATACACAAAGGCACCTGGCGGTCACCAGATCAATCAGCCACTAACCGGATTGACCACATCGCGATCGACGTCGGACACTCTTTCACTGTTCTTGATGTTCGAACTTTCCGAGGAGATAACATTGACTCGGACCACTATCTTGTAGTAGCCAAGATGCGCCTACGGATATCACGAACGAAGCGGAGTAGAGTCGACCGCGTCTCCCTTAAGCCCCTCGATATCACCTCAACCCTCCGCGCCGTCAACGGAGTAGCAGTGAAATCTTTGCAAACAAGCCTTGAAATGCACTTCATCTGAAATTTTTGGCTTCAAGGCTCCACCACGAAGAAACACCCGGCTCGATTACGAGTGCATGAGGATTCCCACAGCGAAACAGGAGACATATAAAGCCTCGCTGCATAGAAGAACAAGAGCAGCTCATGAGCTCTACGACTTAAAAAGAAGGGAGGATTATAAGCTTCTCAGAAGAAAGAAGTAAGAACACGAGAAGCACGCGATTGAGGAATTGGAGAGGAAAGGAGACCCCTCTGACTGCGAGAACTACAGAGGAATAAGTCTCCTTAGCATCGCCTACAAAATCTTCTATGCCATTTTGTGTCAGCGCCTGAAGTCTTTTGTGAATAAGCTGATAGGTCCTTATCGTTGTGGATTCAGGCCAGGAAAGTTCCCCATCGACCAAATCTTCACACTACGTCAGATACTGGAAAATATCAGTGAATTTCAAGTCGACCCGCACTACCCATTTGTCGACTTCAAAGCCGCACACGACAGCGTGTTTAGAGACGAGCTATACAACGCTGTGTGTACCTTTGACATCCCCACTATACTCGTCAGACTATGCACGAGGAACACCTGGCCGATAGTTTTGATGTCAAGAAAGTATTTAGGCAGGGCGATGCGCCCTTCTAGCCAGTACGCGCTTCCCGCACCTCGATATACACAAAGGCACCTGGCGGTCTTTTGATCAATCGACTACCAACCAGATTGATCACATCGGGATCGACGTCAGACAATCCTCCATGCAGCGGAGTGGAGTAAGAATACCAAGTTATGACGTCAGGAAGCTACAATCGCCAGAGACCGCTCGTGCTTTTACCAATCGGGTCTCCCTAAAGCTCTCCAATACACCTCAATCCTCCACGCTATCAATAGAACAGCAGTGGAGCCTTTGCAAACAAGCCCTGAAAAGCTCTGCATCCGAAGTTTTGGGTTTGAAGGCTCCATCACGAAGAAACACCTGGTTCGATGACGAGTGCACGAGGATTCGCACAGTGAAGCAGGATGCTTATAAGGCCTCGCTGCAAAAAAGAACAAGAGCAGCTCGTAAGCTCTACGAGTTAAAAAGAGGGGAAGAACATAAGCTTCTCAGGAGAAAGCAGAAAGAGCACGAGAAGCGCGCGACTGAGGATTTAGGGAGGTGTTACTGCAGGCGTGTCGTTCGAAAATTGTATCAACAGATAAAGCGAACATGCCAAGGTCATAAAGCCAGAACGGTAGCCTGCAGAGATAAGAGCGGACACCTAATAGTAGAATCGCAGTCGATGCTGAGAAAGTCGAAAAAACACCCCTGTAGACTGTATAACGGCAATGTAAGTCAATATACCGCTGTCAGGCAGAATGATCCATTTCTAATCGACGAAGACCGCAGAGAACTTCGTACCCCTGACCTGGATGAAATTAAGAATGCCATATCGAAACTCAAGTCGAATAAAGCTGCTGGCGCAAACGGACTGTCTGCTGTGCTCTTCCAGGCAGCTGGGGATGACCTGGTTAGGAGCATGTACCAGCTCATCTGTAAGATATGGTCAGAGGAAAGCATGCCCGAGGAATGGAGTCTCAGAATCGTATGCCCGATCCACAAGAAAGGAGACCCCTCTGATTGCGCCAACTTCAGAGGAATAAGATTCCTCAATATCGCCTCTGCCGTTTTGTGTGAACACCTGAAGAATTTTGTAAATAAGCGGATAGGTCCTTATCAGTGCGGATTCAGGCCAGGGAAGTCCACCATCGACCAAATCTTCACACTACGGCAGATCCTGGAAAAACCAATGAATTTCGAGTCGACACTCACCACCTATTTGTCGACTTCAAAGCCGCGTAGTTAGAGACGAGCTATACAGCGCTATGTCAACCTTTGCCATATCTGCTAAACTCATCAGATTATGCAGGATGACTTTGGAGAATGCTCGCTGCTCCATCCGAATCGGTGAACACCTTACCGATAGTTTTGATGTCAGAAAAGGATTTAGGCAGGCCGATGCGCTGTCGTGTGACTTCTTCAACATCGAAATTAGAAATGATTGCGCGAAAATCATTGGCCAACACGAGAAGCACAATTTATTTCAAATCCTCACAACTCCTCGCATACGCGGATGAAATGGACATGATCGGAAGAACACAGCGAAATATCAATGAGGCCAGAACGTTTGTCTTAACAGATATAAATTTGATATAGGTAAGGACTTCATCTATCTTGGTTCCGCATTGACCTTGAACAAAGACATCAGTTACGAAATCAGAATCACTCTTGCCAATCGCATTTTTCCTTCGGGCTCAGGAGGCAATTGAGTAATAGAGCCCTCTCCCGGACGACAAAGTTGACCCTATAAAAGACCCTTATCATCCCGCTCCTGCTGCACGGCGTAGAAGCATGGACACTATCAAAAGCGGATAAGGTTGTTCTGGGCCTTTTCGAGAGAAGGATTTTGTGTGTGATTTTCGGGCCTTTAAACTCAGACGGGGGATGGGGGAAAAGATTCAACCGCGAGCTTTACGGGCTCTTCAGCAACATGAGTCTAGTCAGGCGTCTACGGATTACGGATTCAACGCCTAAGATGGCTAGGCCATGTAGAGCGAATGGACACCACAGCTCAAGCCCGGAGAGTCATTGAACCCAACTCCGAGGGACAAAGAAACAGACGACGGCCGTACCTAAGATGGCGCAAACAGGTGGCCGGGGAACTTGAAAAGGTTAGCAGAAGATCATGCTAGTTGGAGGGCCATGTTGGTTGGAAGAAGTTACATTTGTTTTTAGGTCTTGAATGGTGACTGATTTATGCACGCGTGCTTTGCTTTTCAAAAGTACCAATAAAATGATTAAAATATCCGCGGTGGGAAATTAAGTGATTTCCTAAGAACCTTTGAAATTCGTCAATAATATCATTCGCCAGATAAAATCCATGCTGACTCAATCCAGCTGGAAGAAAAAATAGTACATTACTATTGCACGGAATCATGTGAAATTGACAGTAACGTCAACTTCGAAGAAATGAGGTCCGAATTTTCTTTTGACCACAAAGCACACCAAACAGTCACTTTAAAGAACAGTGATTCAGTGCCGAGCTGTGTTACGCAAAAAGCGGAGACGTCTCATATAAACGAAGGATGGATCGGTTCATTACTGCTTTTTAGCTTAACTGAAAAGTGTATGGCTATAGAACATTCTGGTTTATCGATGACGGCGGATTCTATAAAAACCAAAT
Organism: Eumerus sabulonum; assembly: GCA_951905685.1. Lineage (NCBI taxonomy): Eukaryota > Metazoa > Arthropoda > Insecta > Diptera > Syrphidae > Eumerus > Eumerus sabulonum. The sequence continues at coordinate 158,475,632 of OX645060.1, read as the reverse complement.
TGCTAGATGCATACCATATCCTGAACATTTTTACTCTGGAAAGTGGAGTTGAGAGAATTTAGGTTACCATTTTCACATGGGTGCTTGAAGTACTGTAGTCTTAGACATTATTCATGCAGATGTCTGTGGTCCAATGGAAACGAAGTCTATACACGATGTCTTTGTTTACTTTTTACAATACAGACGACTAAAAGTATTGAGAACAGGCAAGGCTAACCAGTCTTGTCACAACATTTTGACCGATTCTTGCAGAATGCAAGTACATATAATTCATCAAAAAACTTATCCGTATACTTCTGACCAAAACGGTTTTTGTGACAGCTGTTGAGAAAGCAAGATGTCAAGTGTTTGATGCCGGTTTGGAGAAGTTTTACACATCGGTCCATTTGAGGAATAGATCCGTTGCCACATGTTTGAAGCAAGAAACTCTTTTCGACCTCTGGAATGATTTTAAAGCAGATTTAAGTCACCTACGGTACAGTATGTATACAGTAACAAAATGAATACAAAAAGTAAAATAAATAAAATGTTCGGCGTAAGCCTGAACTTACAACAGAAATTGTGACTTCAGTTAAAGTAGAAATTTCGATTCCGATGGGTTAAGTTTGAATGGACCAGAGAAGAATCATTGGTATGAAGCGATGAAAAAATAATTCCTGTCGTTTGACGAAAATGTTGTCTGGGAGTTGATAGACGTGCCGAAATGTGTAGCAATAGTACAATGCAGATGGATCTTAAGGATGAAGATCCAGAAGATTCAGAGAGCAACACATGGTTCCCTCGAAACCCAGGTATGCGTATACTTTTACGAAACTTTTCAGCTATAGTTAGATATTGTTATTTCCATTATCAGTCAAAAACTAAATGAACATGACCTTTTTAGATGTAGCAGCTGTTTTGTGAATCTCAATGCGGAATTGTTATTAGAGGTAGACCTAGACAAAGAGTATTGAGCTTCCGGCATACCTTTCCACATCAAGGTCAAATTCGCCACTAATTTGCGCTCACGCCCCTACCGAGAACAAGGACGACGCTACAAAATACGACTTCTACGATCTCCTAGATAGACCGTATGCCTAATGTCCCAATTACGATGTAAAAATCGAACTGGAGGCTTTTAACGCGAAACTGTTTAAGGAAGTCGGTCAGACTACACAACACCACATCCGACTTAGGACTTAGGACTTAGGCTGATAGACTTCGCAACGGATGAAATCTTCTAGTTGCCAGCACACGTTTTTTTGTTTTTTTTTTTTTACACATGGGGCTAGTGCTACTCTTAGCAATATGGCACTGCGACCTTTGCAGATCTATTGTGCCTGCTAGCCGATTAGCCGAGTAGCCTCTCAACCTCTATAATGAAGTTGAGAATGCTTCTCGTAGGAGCCAGGGCGATCCCCTCAGGAGTCACAACTTCACTGAGAAGGATGCGCTTCCTAAGATGGCAGAGTGCAGCACACTCACACAGTATGTGTTCTGCCGTCTCATCGTCCTCTAGACAGAGCCGACACTCAGTTTCAGACGAGAGACTAATTTTATTTAGATGATATCTCAGACCGCAGTGTCCCGTTAGGTAGCTGACCAGTCTTCTGATATCCCCTCTATTGAGCTTAAGTATGTCAACAGGGTGTTTGTTCTGGGGTCGTATAAGTCGTTTAGATTGACGGAGTCCCCGAACACTGTTCCAGAAGGACAGGTGTTGCGACTTTTCCCACTTGTCTAAGAGGTGCGGGAATGCCGCAGAAAGGTTCCGGACCTATGTATTTGTCGCTGGAACCTTTTCTGGCAGGTTGGTCGGCAATTTCATTGCCCTTAATACCTTTATGTCCTGGCACCCACCAAAGTTTAACATTGTTTCTTTTGGCGAGCTCTTGCACGGCGTCATGGCATTCCTTGACGGTTTTCGAGTTCGTGCTGTACGAACCCAGTGCTTTAAGCGCTGCTTGGCTATCAGAGAGTATGTTGATAGTTACTCCTCTGATGCCGGTCTCGAGATTTAGGCTGACGCATGTTAGGATGGCGTGCAGTTCAGCTTGGAAGACGCTGGGGCTTACTCCCAGGGCCTTCGAGATCTTACGTTTTGGTCCAAAGATGCCGGCGCCAACGCCAGAAGCCATCGTTTTCCACATCCCAACATCTACAAGGGGACTTGGCGATCTCCGGATTAATCAGCTGTCGATTAAATTGACCACATTGCGATTAATGGCAGGCGGCACGTTTTCGATATTCTGTATGTATGACCACTATCTTGTGTCACCCGGGTTTCAACTACGAACATGCCTGGCGCAGAAAAATCGAGCAGGGCGAGCGACATACAACGTCGTAATGCCTCGCAAGAGACCGCCAGAGCCTATGCCAATCGCGTCTCCCTCAAGCACTCGGAAAACCCTCCAACACCTACTCAGACCGTACAACACCAATGAATCCGTTGGTCATCAAGTCCTAGAAAGCGCTGCCTTTGAGTAACTGGGTTTTCAAATGCCACCAACAAGAAACCCATAGTTTGACGACGAGTGCAGGAGGGCACACGCAACCAAGCAGAAAGCCAATCAAGAAGCGCTGTACAGAAGAGTGAGTGCTTCTCGTGAGCATTATGAGCAGAATAGGAGGGAGGAGCATAAGCTTCTTAAAACAAAAAAAAAAAAAAACTGAACATGAGAAACTCGCGATCGAAGAGATGGAGAGACGCTATCACAGGAACGACGTTCGGAGGTTTTTTCAACGAATAAAATAAGCATGCCAGGGATATAAGGCCAGAACGGAAACCTATAGGGAAGAGAATGGAAACCTAGTAGTGGATTCACAGTCGGTAGTAAGAATCTAGAAAGACTACTTCTGCAAATTGAATAATGGCGATAACGAAACAGATCCCGCTGTCAGACAGAATGACCCATTCACAGCGGACGATGATAGCAGGGGATTCCGTCCCCCTTGACCTGAACGAAGTTAGGAAGCTTAAGTCCAACAAAGCTGCTGGAGCAGACGAACTACCTGCCGAGCTCTTTAAGGCAGCTGGAGATGACCTGGTCGGGAGTATGCACCAGCTCATCTGTAAGATATGGTCAGAGAAAAGCATGTCCTATGAATTGAATTTTAGTATCGGTTGCCCGATCCACAATAAAGGATACCCCTTTGTACGGTTAATTACAGAGGTATATGTAAGTCCCCTGAACATCGCCAATACTGTGTGTACGTCTGAAACCGTTTTTTAATAAACTGATTGGCCCATATCAGTGTTATTTCAGGCCTGGGAAGTCCACTAACGATCAGGTATTTACACTGCGGCATATCCTGGAAAAAACAAATGAGTTCCAGATCGACACCTATCATCTTTCGACTTAAAAACCGCATACAGCACATATAGAGACGAGCTATACAACGCAATGGCTAGTTTTGGGACATTGTCAACTTGACCTATACCTTTTATTTCAAAAAGTTTTTCAAATAGGGTGACAAGCTATCTTGTGACGAGCATTGAGGCGGAAGCGGCTAAAACGCGACTGGCGTTAAATGAGGGCAAAACGAAATACGAGCCAGGGGCCCTGATTGGCAAGTATAATTTGGAGGTAGTCAATAACTTCATCTACCTAGGCTCCGCAGTGACATGGAGCAATGACTTCAGTGCAGAAAAACTCTTGTCAACCGCTGTTTCTTTGGGCTCGGGAGGCAATTGAGAAGCAAAGCCCTATCTCGGAAAACCAAGGTGACCATATACAAGACCTTATCATCCCAATCGTGCTTTATGGCGCAAAGACATGGACCTTATCGAAAGCGGATGAAGAGGCCATTGGTTGTTTTGAGAGAAAAATTCTGTGTACAATTTTTGACCCAATCTGCATGAATGGAGAGCAGAGGAGAAGACTAAATAGTGAATTGTACGGGCTGTACAGTGACGTAAACGTAGCACGGCGTCTGCGAATCCAACGTCTAAGATGGCTGGGTCATGTAGAGCGCATGAAAATCCCAGCTCTGACTCGGAAGGTATTTGAATCCAAGCCTGAAGAGCGAGGCAGTCGAGGACGGTCAAATTTAAGGTGGCGCACGAAAATGGGAGAGGACCTCAGCCAACTAAGCGTGTGGCACTGGAGACTGCTGGCGAAAGACCGTGCCAGTAGGTAGAGCTTTTTTAAAGCAGGCCAAGCTTCGCCATGAACTGTAGCGCCGAAAAAGAAAAACTTTTTGGTAGCTATTTTAACAGACTAGAGTTTTTTTTTTTTTTTTTTTAAAGTTCGCAGCCTTAAGAGTTTTATACTCTTATAATGTTTATTACAAGAGTAATAATCAGGGGTGATTGTCCTAGATAGGAGGAGAGGAACCAACCGAATTTTCCAGTTGGTTGTAGTTCTCACCAATTTTTTACACAAAAAGCTATGAACTGAAATATGTTAATGGGAATACAGAAGTCAAAGGTTTTGTCAACACAAATGAGGCGGCAAGGCAGTAAAAAGAAAGTAATTTTCTGTATACTTCGAATTGCTTCTTAACTTTTTTGACAGCTATCTACTGTCGTTACTAGATCTTGGAGAGTATTACGGTGATTCACGGCAACTTGTTCTGACGACTATTTTGGAATCTCTTTTGATGGAGTGTTTGGCGCCTTAGCATCGGATGTAACTTTGATTGCTTCCATTGGTTGGATGTTACGAAAATACATATATTTTTTTGATTTTTGCATTTACGCGTGTATATTTTCAATTCAGAACATTGTACAATATTGTACTAGTCACACATTACACTTTGAGGTCATCGTCTAATGGTCCATAAGGTTTTTTTTTTCATTAAAAATTCTACACTTCCAGTCCAACTGTACTGTGAAATGCAGAACTGATGTATTTTTATGGTACTTCTCCAATTTTTACCAATTAATTTTGACCAGTATCCTTGACCAGCATGAGCTCAATTTCAATTTTAAATCCACATTTTATCTAACATTTACTTTCCTGGGTAGGAAGAAAACTGTGCCCAATAATAGAATACAATGCTTGGCTTAAGGGGCTTATACTTGTCACTTTTGTAGCATCTCTTCAATTCAGCGCAGTCTATTTGTGTCTGCAAGCCTTTGATGATGAACAGAGTTAACTAATTTGCCCCTTTCGCCAGGGGCTAATCAAGACTCGTGTCATTTCAGGGTCACAATGCTAACAAGATGTCATTGTTTGCCGTTCTAATAACTTCTCTATCCTCAGGCAAGGATGTTTAATGTAAATAGTCTCCCCCATGTAGCACTCAAACAACACCAACATCTCTGCTCAACAATACATGACCGTTCCCAACACCCTTTCAGCCATCCATCACCCATCACTCATCTATCAACAACCAACCAACCAGCTCGCATATCCCACAACTACAGTCTAAAGACACATCTCACACCATCCACCATCCACTAACTACCAACTACACTCGTATATTTCTTTTGAACTATGAACTAAATTTATGCTAATTATGAGCATTTGCCGCCTTATCGTTTGGTTGCCAGGACCCAAGCTCCCTCATTAACATCATCGCTGTCGCATCAGCCCCATCAGCAGGATGCTTGTATAATTCAAAACGCAAACACAACCGAAACGCCTAACAACTGTTTCCATGTTGCCCTAGACCGCACACACTACTGACATAGTAATTCCTCCTTCTCCAGGCTTAACTTTTCAGGCCGTTAAATTTGTGTCTTTATTTGTTGGTAGTGCTAAAAAACAACAAGCCAAGTATCTCAGTGCCATACTGTGCGTTTTGCGGGACAGATATTATGCGGGTGGCAGGGAAACATTTTTGTTTACCAAAGTTATTATTTGTTGCAAACACACATCCCCGCTGACACTTTATTGGTCTCCGGCTCTTGTCTCCCAGCTAACTACTATTAGTGGTTTGCCCGTTATCTGCTGCTTGCAAGGGAAACGAACTGGGCCCTGTGCTTACTCTGATTACTTGTTAGTTCTGAGACAGGACCGAATGCGTATTATGTGGGTAGAGGAATGCAATTAACTTGACTTCGCCTATCTGCCTAATCGTGTAAGATGAACTGAAAGCGATGTAATTTTCCACCCATTTACCAACCACCCTATCATAAGCTGGTACACCCTGTTGTAAGTCATGAATGCAGCCGCAAGAGTCAAAAACTCCACGAGGACAAAGTTTTAATGAAATTTTTGCTGCCATGTGATTCGATTTTAAATTCGTTTGGGATTACGATGAAATAGAGAAACTACACCGCTTTGGTATCTTGAGGAAGTTTACTTTTTTTCTTTCTTGGTTCAGCGAGTGCAAGGATCCTGCATGTCAATTGAGAGTTGAGTTGGATCTGTCGGCGGCGTAGTCGTGTGCAAGGGGGCGTGTGACTGGGTGTTTATAGCAGCGAAGGAAATGAATAAGGAAAGGAAAAGCGAAAAAAAAAGGAAACTTTTCGCAATTGTTTCCTCCGAGAGAAGTCGCCGAGGCAAACATCGAATGCAGTTTGGAGTTTGGATACTTAAACGAGGATTAAGAATTTCCCTCAATTATTTCTAAGTGGAAGGAATTTGAGATGTTCCTTTACATACAGTCTGCTCGCGCAGGAAACAGTCTGAAAATGGTTGTATGGGACGTCCACGGATACTCGACCGGGACACCACGGAAAGTAGTCAGAGATACGAGTGCATTTAGACAGAGTATTTTAAAAGTTGTGCCTAGAAGATAGTAGTGAATAAATTCTGCCCTCTACCTTCTTTTTATTTAATATTTTGGACTAAGTGAAGGCTTTTGTTACTCAAACTTATTACCACAATTTCCGCCTTTTTAGCATCAATATACCATTGATTGCCATGAAAAAGCTTCTCGACTCACGCAGTTCGGAATCGGCATTAAACAGTAGGTCCCTTTCACCTGTGTGAAAAATAAATCACACACAACATGGGTGATTGAGAGAAGCTTGGCTCTGGTCCTTCATGAGCTGTAACGCCACCAAAGAAGAAGATACCATTGATTAGGAAAAAAAATTGGAGAAAATGTCCTCATCGAGGATCGAAATAAATAAACCGATGTTTCCAGGCGTTAGGCATTTATCCAAGGCACGGTTGCTTATTTTGATTAAGGCTTGAACGCAAAAATTAGACGCGATGCATTCGAGAAAGGCAACAGCAAACATATAGAAAATGATATGATAGAACCCACGTTACCGTCCCTCCCGGACTTAGAAACAGGTTTCAAGAATAGTTGCAAAGAACTGAAATTAGCGATCCAGAGAAGAAACTTTCACCGAGCATTGCGAGCAAACTGAACTAAATCTATGGATTACAGAACACTTATGACAAACCTCAAAGGCATTTGAGGAACTAAGAGAGCGCCAATAGCCACTCCAGGATGTGAATAGAATTGCATTTGCCTCACAGGATGGGTCTCAAATGTACGAGGTGTAGCAACTAATCTGAGAATTCGTAAATAAAAAACAAGCAAATTAAGCTTGTCGTACAATTTTATCATCGACCTTCACTTTTATCGCCCTCTATCTTTTACAACATTTCCAACATTGCTCCGACGATTCGAAGGCACCCTTGATAATGCTCTGAAGTTAACTTGTTTAGAACTATGGCTACAGCCTGTTTGACCATTTCTACACCCCCATTATGAGTTCCTTTGAGGTGTGACTTCATCTATAGGAAGGATGCGGCAACATTGGAATGCTCTTTTTCGCTAAAAAATCGTGCACGAGGAATGGACCGGCGCATTCCCGTGGTACATAATTCAGCCTTTTTTGCCGAATTCAGGTCGCACGGCGAAACACGTGATCGCAGCCTCTTTAGGACGACAACATAGAACGGCTCAGTCACTCCCTGGTCGGTAGGAATATATTCACGAAGAAGTTGGCGAAAGGTGACGTCAGCTGCTTTACTTCGCTTCACCTACACGAGTTTTCGACATATACTCGTCTCCACATCTTCTTCTTTTGGTGGCGTTACAGCCCATGACGGACCAGAGCCAAGCTTCTCTCAATCATCCATGTTGTATGTGATTTATTTTTCACACAGGTGAAAGGGACCTACAGTTTAATGCCGATTCCGAACGGAGTGAGTCAAGAAGTTTTTTCATGGCAAGTATACTACGGGGGGTTTTGCCAGTACCCTGCCGAGGAAGGACGCCACGAAATAAACATTCGATGGCATTGGTGTTATCGGGATCCGAACTCGCTCATCGTGCGTCAGAGTCCAACACACTAACCACTGCGCCGCGGCGCCCTCGTTTCCATATACCACCTGCAATTTTCAGAGGATTTCCCAGGGGTTTCCCCAACGTGCTGCTTGTAACGTGAGTCACTCATTTTTATGACGACATTAAAAAAAGTTGGAAGGGACCACTGTTATAGACAGATATTTAGGAACGTGTTCCAAGTGTTATGGACTAATTGCCACCGCTCGTATACCGACGATTCGATGACAACAGAATACTAGGATTAGATGGCATTCCAAACAAAGCCTTAAACTTAGCCAGTAAAATTCAAACAGAACCATTCGTGAACCAGTATAATAAGCGTCTAGCTGGCGGTATTTCTATGCCCATAAAAAACCAACAGCGGGTGGTATGTAACCGACTGGATTGAGACAATCGGAGGGCTCTCAAGCCAGCAATATGGATTCTGGAGGCTCTGGATGTCATTCAAAGGCATTCGTAGAAGTCCTTCAGCGGAGAAAATGGAGCGGAGGTTCCAAGACTTAGTAAAATAAGGACTTATAGTAGGTTTCATATCAAAATAACTTCCTTTTACTTGAGACCCTTGGGTACACTCATGTGTCAGTATCGGTGCCTCTTAGACTGAGTGTAGGTTTTGCTGATCACATTGCAATTGTTTAATCATCTGGAGGAAATAGAGGATATCATAAATTACACCGATCAACAAAAACAAAAACAAAAAAAATTGTACGCCTGGGTTTTGTTCTGATTACAAATCGAAAATATTTGCTTTCTAAGAACTTAGAGCGATTTGACCATTTTTGATGTTCGCGCCCAATGAATGTCGGTCTTCGCGCGATATCGGTGAAGAAAGAGAGGTAAGAGGGCGTGAGTTACGATCCAACTCACACACATAGACCGAAATGGATAAAGCATTATCAACCCACAGACGACTACACATAATAAAATAATAAACAGACTACCCAAAGGACCAATTAGTGAGCGTCTAGCTCACATTCAGCCTCTGTGTCTTCTATGCAATATAACTTAAAAAAAAAATTGTAAAAACACTTGAAAAAAAGAAGAAATCAGTAGTTGCTATCCAGAAGACAATAGAAGAAGACGTGTTTTAAGGGTTCCGTACCCAAATGGTAAAACGAGACCCTATTACTAAGACTTCGCTGTCTGTCCGTCCGTCTGTCACCAGGCTATATCTCATGAACCGTGATAGTCAGACAAATGAAATTTTCACAGATTATGTATTTCTGTTGCCGCTATAGCAACAAATAAACTTAAAAACAGAATAAAATGAATGACCCTATTACTAAGGCTTCGCTGTCCGTCCGTCCGTCTGTCACCAGGCTTTATCTCATGAACCGTGATAGTTAGACAGTTGAAATTTTCACAGATGATGTATTTCTGTTGCCGCTATAGCAACAAATAAACATTAAAACAGAATAAAATGAATATTTAAGGGGGCTTCCATACAACAGACATGATTTTCGTCCAAAAAATCCCCTTGGTCACATACTGACCTAAGGTTAGTCGACAATACCCCACAACCAGTAGCAAAGGGCGCCGTGGCGCAGTAGCTAGTGTGTTGGACTCTGACGCACGATGAACGAGTTCGGATCCCGATAACACTAACGCCATCGAATGTTTATTTCGCGACGTCCCTCCTCGGCGGGGTACTGGTAAAACCCCCTGTAGTATAACTTGCCTAGAAGAAACTTCTCGACTCACGACGTTCGGAATCGGCATTAAGCTGTAGGTCCCTTTCACCTGTGTGAAAAATAGAATCACACACAACATGGGTGATTGAAGGGAAGCTTGGCTCTGGCCCTTCATGGGCTGGGACGCCACCAAAGAAGAAGAAGTAGCAAACTTCCCAGCTTTGATTCCTTTAGTGTTTTTGATGGATTAATCCTAGCTGCAACCCTTTTTTCTATAATTACGGACAACCAATAACAATCTTTAAGCTTTGATGATCCCTATTGTGTCACTGCTAAGTTAATCCTTGCTGCAAACCCTTTCGTACAATTGCTATTCCCCTCCTTTTCCATCCTGATGGGTTAAGATATCAAATGTCGCAACAAATTCAATTGTTGTGAAATTAACTTTCGATTATTACCCCAAAACCAATAAAACACTTCCAAGCATTGATCCCTATTGTGTCCTTGATATACTAATCCTAGCTGCAAACCTTTTTCCAACAATTTTCCCGTAACACATATCCAAGCTCTGATCCCTATTGTGTCCTAGATATATTAATCCTAGCTGCAAACCTTTTCCCCATAATTATTGTTATTCACTTTTCCGCCTACTTACTGTCAAGTAAGATAATTGATTTGAATTCAATGGACACTTCGATGATCAACTGGATCAACAAATGGAGATTTTTGATTATCAAGGTAATATAACTAAAACCTGCCTGCAATCAGGGTCTGTCATCGTGCAAAAAATCATTTCAAACGGATTAGCCGTTTTAATGTGATCACTGATGAAGTAACATACAACGCCCCTTTCTTATTTTTATCTGTAGATGGTACGGAACCCTTCGTGCGCGAGTCCGACTCGCACTTGGCCGGTTTTTATTTTTATCTTTAGCTCCTCAAGAACCATAATTCGTGTAGTGGTGTTTCTTGAGTCTTGAGAAATAACCTATTTTCTATCTTTTTTCGCTGTATCGACCTTTACAAAATGGCTACGAGAAGTTGTAAACAAGACGCTAACTCATTTTGCTATATTTGCGGCGAATTTATTAAAGTGAGAGAGAAAATGTACGATTTAAGTACAAATTTAAAGATTTGCGAGACATATCCAGCTTACTTCATCTACCTGTTAGAAATCAAGACAAAAAATGGGCTCCACATGTGTCATGTAACTCTTGCAGATACAGTCTGGACGGTGAGTTCATTCCCTCTTTTATATTTTATTAACTAATTTATAATAACATTAATTAGGTTATATACATAACGTTTTATTGTAGGCTGGTACCGAGGTGAGAAAAGAGCAATGAAGTTTGCAGTGCCGAGAATTTGGAGGAAGCCCAGTGATGATCACACAGACTGTTATTTTTGCATTGTGAATCCACTCAGAGGCAGAAATACAAAGAAAACATCTTATCCTGATCTACCATCGACATCCGCTCCATTACCACATACACATCCTGTACCTGCTCCTCCTTTGTTGGAAAATCAACTACTCAAGGCGGCCATCAATCACAGAGTTAGATTAGATGATTTAGATTTTAGATGATTAGATATTTATTATCACTTTTTAAAAAATATTATTATTATTATTATAAGCTTTATTAATCCATTTTTAATAGGTGCATTTTACATTTAATATGTGTACAATATTAATATTATGTAAACGTTTATAAATGTAGGAGATAACAATTTCTATTAATATATTTTATATAGATTATAGTAAGTTTTGATTGATAGTTCAAGGGTGGATATAAGCCTCCCCCAGTGTTTTCCAAGCATTTTTATCTTTGGCCATTCTGTCCCACGTATTACAAATTTGACATGCATCATCTCTCCAACGTTTGATCTGTCTTCCGGCTCTTCCTGTACCATTTCTTGGGATCCATACTGTTGCTTTATAGGTCCAACGGTTATCATTCATCCTTGCTATATGTCCAGCCCAGGTCCACTTTTGTTGTCTCGCTCTTACTACCGCGTCTGAGAAATTCGTCATATTTCTGATGGTTCCATTTCGTATTCGTTGTCTTCTGGATATTTTTAAAATAGATCTTTCCATTCCCCTTTACGTTGTTCTCAGTTTTTGAGTTGATTTGGCAGATAGGTTCCACGCTTGGGAGCCGTAAGTCACAACTAGGAGTATGGTCGCATCGAATAGATATTTTCTGGAACTTGAGTTAAGTTTTGAATCGAAAATATGTTTATGCCTCCAAAATTGTTTCCAGCTATTTGAAATCCTTCGGTCTATTTCTTTTTCTTCTCTGTTTTCGAGTGAAATTAGCTGTCCTAGGTAAACATGTTCTTCAACATATTCTATTGCTTTATTGTTTACAATAATTTCTTGTTGATCGCCTTTGCTCATTAGTTTTGTTTTTTTAGCATTCATTGTTAGACCTACAGTCGCGCATCCCTTTTCTAAATCTTGTATCTAGTGTTTCTGTCATAAGTACAATATCATCCGCAAATCTTAGATTGCTCAGGTATTCACCATCTATTTTTAGTCCTAATAAATCCCAGTTCATTGAACGAAAAATATCTTCTAGGACAGCGGAGAAGAATGCAGGTGAAAGTAGGTCTCCTTGTCTAACTCCTCGGCCTATATTAAATTCAAAAAATATAAACATGTACAAATGAAAAAAGAAAAATAAGCAACTAGATAGTGACAGTATGGTAGTACTATAGTGATATAGTCAGAAAAAGGTAATCTGCAATCTAGAGTTCAGAAGGAACTAGAGTTGAAAGCAGTTATAAGTACAATGAAAAATATAATAACGACAAGATTCCAAAAATGAGTGTAAATGGGGTCGTTAATATCTATAAATATACGATATATAATCTAAAGCGGCTCAGCTAGGTCAAAACCAAAAATAAATTAAGAATATCTACATAACTCAAGTTTAAAAGCCAAGATTTCACCTTTTTAATGAAAAGTGATTTGTTGCGGATACACCTTATGTTACTGGGTAGATGGTTGAATATTGAGATTTCGGAAATGTGGTAGGTTGCTAGATTGTCGATTTTTGTCACAGACAATACGAATGACATGCTTTTGAAACACAAGAAGAGGATGTACTTTATTTTAGTAAGTGCAACCCCACGCAGATAAACCATACTCAAGTTTAGAATGGACTAAGCCATAATAAGTACATTTAAGGAGTTTACGTGTGCAGTAAGCTTTTAGAAGGTAAATTTGCCTAGTGGCTGCCATGCAATACTTTTTGAGAGCAGTTGTATGCTCAGACCAATCATTTTCCAGCCTAGTAGATCACCGAGATATTTAAACTGTTTAACTTCCACAACATAAAAGCAATTATCGTTCCTCAAAATATGTCTGGGACTTAGAAGCTGAAATACAAGAGTTCCTGCTATGCTCGAGGCTTGTGCAATTGCCACAGTGAAATAGAAAAGGTCCATAGTCTACAGCCTTTCCACTAGGATTAAAAAGCATGATTTTGGTTTTATCACTTATGACCAATTTGTGCACCTTCAAGGTCATGATTGATACTAACAGAAAGGTTTAAAGCAGAGTCTCCAGAGGAGAAAGCGCAAGCCGTCCGCAAATGCTGTGATTTCGCTGCTATATTTTTGTAGAAAAAGCGTGGTAATAAATATTATGAAAAGTAAGGGACCAAGCACAGAACCCTGGGGATCTCCTATAGGCACAATGCGTATAGAACTTAACTTGCCTTTAGTTCTTAATTTTTGAGCACGGTTGGATAGATACGACCTAAACCAAGAGTGGACACTTCCTCTAAAGCCACACTTATGTAATTTGTCCAAAAGTATTTTATGATCAACAGTATCAAAGGATTTGGTTATGTCAACAAAAAGTGCAGCAGTCAGTTTCCTATCATCGGGCGCTGTACATTCCGAATTCGTTCCTGATTCCGAACCAAAAATACCAAACCGCATCAACTCTGAAGATCTCAATGACTAAATAAGAGACCTAAGTCTACCAAAAAGTAAAGCAGAGTTACCAGCAATTTGTAAGGGCTATTAATCATGAGTCCGAAGCTTTCAAATATTTGAAGAGTTTTTTTTTTTTTTCCAAAGCTTTCAGAGGCGAACATTAAAGCGGGAATCTTGTGGGCATTCAAATAAAAAAAAATTAATTGTAATATTTTCCTGGGGTCACTCAGCAATGAAGAGAAAGAAGTTTGGAATAGTTTTTTCGGCAGTAGTTCATGGTTTTCTTGGAAACCGTAGAGCTGATCACTGACATGATTACGAATTTTTGCATCATTGGATGTAGAATGTATCTACAGATGCATATGTTACATTCTCATTTGGATAAATTTAAAGATAATATGGGAGCTTATTCAGAAGGACAAGTGGAACGCTTTCATCAAGATATAATGGAATTTGAGAGACGTTACCAAGGCCAGTCTACTGAAAGCAAGATGGGAGACTATATTTGGGGGTTAATAAGAGAAACTTCTGCTGAACATGGAAGGAAAAGTAAAACTGTTCATTTTTAAACATTTTAACTCTATTTTAAAAGTTCCATTGTTAGAAAAATTCATAAATGGATGTTGGGTATATTTCAACAAGTCATATCTATGTCAATTTTTATGTGTTTCCATTGATTTTAATTTTCCCATTTTTTACTCATAAACGCAAATTCAGAACAATTTTTTGTTCTTTTTCTTATTTCTAGATATAAAAGCAATAAAAATACATTCTGTATAAGCCATTCGCAAAATGCTGTTGACCAGTGTTATCGCTCAGGAAGTTCACTTTCAGGGGACATCTTAAAACAATGGTTCATACATGGTAAAATATCATGTAAGAATAACTGAATCATTTGATTGCGTGTACTGAGGGTGTGTTACACTTTACACTTGTGGCCTAAGTTAAGCCTAGGACCAGGACCAGGGACCTAGTGGCAACCAAAAGGGCAACTTTAAGTACTCTAGTGGGTATCATTACAGGTCACTGCATCATTGGAAAACACGCCGTCAGACTAGGGCTACCCTCCAATTACTTCTGTCGCGGCTGCATGGACGAAGAGGAGGAGGAATTAATACACCACCTCCTCTGCTCGCCCTTCTTTGACAATCTAAGTGAGCTAGCAAACCAAAAGATAGCTCAACTCCATCGCTACATTAGAAGCGCCGGCTGGTAGCGGATCAGGGTAACTTGATCCAGGTGGTATCACAATGGGCCGACTTCGGCCTACGTGTGGCTTATACCTACCACGTTAACCTAACCTAACCTACACCTTACGAATGATCTCAAGTGACGTCATATTTACACGTACATACACATGTGTCATCGTGCAAACTCTTCCAGCAGTCATCTTGCTAACTAGCTGAAGATGACCTACGAGGTCAATATTCAGGATATTAAGTTAAACAAGAAGCAGCGAAATATGAAAACTAATTGGGAAAGTTAATTAAAATCCTCAAAAAGAACGTACAAAGGGTCGAAAGGGTCGATACCTCTCGCGATGTTCTTCTTCTTTTTCTCATAGGGCGCTACAGTTCGGGATGAATCTGGGCCTCAACCAACATGCCCCTTCAATTAGCACGGTCTTTTGCTAGCCTTTTCCATTGCCGCGCATCCAGTTGGGTAAGGTCCCCGGCCACTTGTAAGCGCCATCTTAGGTGCGGCCGTCCTCTGCTTCTTCGTCCCTCGGGCTTGGGTCCAAAGGCTCTCCTGGCTGGAGCTGTGGTGTCCAGTCGCTCTACATGGCCTAGCCAACCTAGGCGTTGAATCCGTAGACGCCTGACTATACTCACGTTTCTGAACAGCCCGTAAAGCTTTTGGCTGAATCTTTTCCTCCGTCCCCCGTCCAAGTTTACAGGCCCGAAAATCACACGCAAAATCCTCCTCTCTGCTTTTTATAGTGTCCATGCTTCTGCGCCGTAAAGCAGGAGGGGAATGATATCGGTTTTGTATAGAGTTAACTTTGTCGTCTGGGAGAGGGCTCTATTACTCAATTGCCTCCTGAGCCCGGAGATAGAGCGATTGGCAAGAGTAATTCTGCGTTTGATTACTTTGTTCCAGGTCACTGCGGAACCAAGATAGCTGAACCTTAGGTAGGTAGGTAGGCAGGGTCGAAGCCTTCCCAGAGTTGAGAAGAATGCACATAGGCCAGGGAGGCCCGTTGTGCAGCTACGAGGGGGTTTAACCTCCCTATTCGTGGAACCATTTTGGTCAGAAGGATTTTCGGGTCTTCAGCCCGGTTAAGCAGAGCTTTGCTGACCACCTTCTCGAGGAAAGGAAAAGGTTTGCCGGGCTTTGCATAACAATGCAAAGGTGCTTAAAAAATCGTCGAATTATTTTATAACTCAAATTATTATGTACCCGTGTTAGTTGGGTTTGATCCCCTATGACTTTTTTTATTTCCGAAATGGTTCGATGAACAGCGATTCACGTCGAACGTGGAAGTCATTGCCCAAATTTACTTATAACTACTTACTTACTTTGACGGCGCTACAGTTCGGGGTGAACCAGGGCCTCAACCAACAAGCCTCTCCAGCCGGCCCGATCTTTGGCCAGCCGCTTCCAGTGCCTTACGCCCGTTTGGTTGAGGTCCCTTTCCACCTGTGCGCGCCACCTTAAATGCGGTCGTCCTCTGCTGCGTCGTCTCTCGGGGTTAGAGTCGAAGACTCTTTGGGCCGGAGCGTTGATGTCCATTCGCATTACATGGCCCAGCCATCTTAGACATTGGATTCGAAGACGTCTAATTAGACCGATGTCGCTGTACAGCCCGTACAGTTCCTGGTTGAATCTTCTCTTTTACTCTCCGTTTACACAAACGGGACCAAAGATTGCACGCAGAATTTTCCTCTCGAAACGCCCAAGAGCCTCTTCATCCGCTTTTGATAACGTCCAGGCCTCAGCGCCGTAGAGGAGGACCGGGATGATTACGGTTTTGTAGTTTTTCGAAAGAGGGCTCTACTACTCAATTGCCTCTTGAGCCCGAAAAAGCAGCGGTTGGCAAGAGTTATTCTGCCTTTTATCTCAGCGCTGATGTCGTTGCTGCTTGTCACTATCGGGCCAAGGTAGACGAAGTCCTTGACTACTTCAAAAATATAGCTGCCGAAGGTGACGTTCTGACCAGGACGTCGGGGTGGCGCGTCTTTCTTGGATGACAGCATATATTTGGTCTTGTCCTCATTTACCCTTAGACCCACTTTAACCGCTTCTGCCTCAATGCTTGCGAGCGCCTCATTGACGTCTCGCTTTGTTCGTCCAATAACGTCAATGTCATCTGCGTAGGCAAGCAATTGTGTGGACTTGAAGTACATCATACCTCTTGTATTGACCGCAGAGTCCCGCACGATATTTTTAAGAATAATGTTGAAGAAATCACATGACAGTGCGTCACCCTGTCTAAAACTTTCAAAAACATCAAAGGGGTCGGTGAGTTCTCCATAGTCATCCTGCACAGTCTGACGAGTTTGGCATGAATGTTGAAACATGACACGGCTCTGTATAGCTCATCTCTATAAACACTGTCATACGCGGCTTTAAAGTCGACGAAAAGATGGTGCGTGTCGACGTGGAATTCATGGGTCTTCTCCAAGATCTGCCGTAGTGTAAATATTTGGTCTATCGTGGATATTCTTGGCCTAAAACCACACTGCCGTCAGGCAAACGCCTCTGCCTGACGGCAGCATTTTGACTATCATCGCCGTTATACAGTCTGCAGAAGTGGTCCTTCCACAATCTCAGCATCGACTGTGACTCCACTATTAGTGTTCCGTGCTCATCCCTGCAGGCTTCTGCTCTGGCTTTATAGCCTTGGCATGTTCGTTATACATTCTGGTAAAATTTTCGAACTTTGTTCCTGCAGTAACATCTCTCAATCTCCTTAATCTCGCGCTTCTCGTGCTCCTTCTTTTTCCTTCTCAGAAGCGCATGCTCTTTATGTCATAATTTACTTATAATACCGTTTCAAAAAGTTTAAGAGACCTTCAGAATAGGGTATGGACCTAAAGGAAGTTATATTAAAAAATAAAAAGAAATCTAAAACAATTGAACTACCCTCGCAAATTAAGGCCGTTAATTAAACGATGAGAGAGAGCACCGTGGCGCAGTGGGTAGTGTGTTAGCCTCTGACGCCGATGACACGGGATCGAATCCCGACACAGCCATGTCATCGAACGTGTTTTTCACGTTTTTCACTGTAGGTCCCTTTCACCTATGGGAAAATGAAATCATACACAACATGGGTGATTGAGAGAAGCTCGGCTCAGGTCCTTCATGGACTGTAACGCCAACATACATACATACAATTAAATGATGATATAATGTCTAGAACAAACCCATCTCCACCTATACACATTTTAAAAGACAAGCTGAGTTTTCTGTTGAAATTACTTCTTGCGTAAGTATACTCCTCGATACTTTCTTGCCAGTGCATACTGTATTGGCAGTCATAATACTGTCGCATGTCATACTAAACAATTATTTTGCTTTGCCCATGGGATTTTTGCCTCTGCATTCCCGCCCATTCGAAGATCCTGCCAAAACAATGCAATGTCGATGACAATCAAATGAGAATCTTTTATCATCGGATACAATCGTTTTATATTTTTTGCTCGTTCCGTTTTGAATTGGATATGATGAAATGTACGAGTATAAATATAATGAGGGCAAGAGCAGCTAAATATTTCGTCCTGTTTAAAGCGTATTGAATATGTTGTAAACAATATGAGATAGGAAGGGCAGTATCACCCCCTGAGTAGTTCCGAAATGAAATTTTTACTCGTCGTTGATCCTTTGCCTGCCGTCAAATCAAGATAAATTTCATTTGAATGTTAGTGCTACAGATGCTGTTGCTAGAATTCTCGGTGCCTTGCAGTGTTTTGTTTTTACTTTTGGTTTCACTCCGATTTCCATAAGGTTGAAACTTCCGCTTGGAAATCATTTATTCATAACCTCATGCAGGAGGAGGCGGACAAAATGCAGGACATCCTGTCAGTCAGCTATTGAGCTAGCGGTTTAGTATTCTCCGATGGCATGTTGCTGAGCGGAGATTGTTTTTTTTTTTTTTGTTTTCTTTTCTCTTGTCCTCGAGGTTTTCGTATTCCTTTCTCATGGTTGTACTACGTTATGTAATATTGTGCGGCGTTAGAACGTCCTGGATCCAATTGATGTTGGGAGCTGACAGACATAATCGCAAAAGGAGGTTGAAACAAAAGCAATTTTTCATTTCAATACAGTAAAACGCCAACCCGTCGTCCTTTCGTTCCTATTGTGCTCTTCTTTCTTGGGTTTAATATTATTGAATGAATTTGATTAATTAACGGGCAATTATTTATGATATCTTGCCGTCATTTATTACAGGTCAATTTGAACTGATAGAGCGCTTATAAGGTTCGAAGAGCGAGGTTGTTCCGATAGATGGTATGTCTGACAATCTGTTTGACTTCATGGAAGAATATGCTAGTTTATTGGATAAATTTGTCTCGATATTCTAACAATAGGGCAGTGGAAAAAATGTTTTCCGGATTAGATCAATTTTTTTTTTTAAAGAAGCGTAACCAATCTAACGTTTGGTAGTAGCAGGAAATTTTGTACAACACTAAATTGAGCAATACATAGAAGATAAAGAGCTACAAATTGAAGAAATTGAACTTATCCCTGGGCGTGAAGAATAACACTCTTTTCCTTGAGACAGTAACCATGTGTTACAGCTATTAGGATGTAGGGCAACTGTTAGAGTGTTATGACAAATGTGCTATTTTTCCTTCAGGCTCATGCACTGAAGAGATTGAAGAATCAACGAAGAAAATCTGACCAACGGCGGAGCTCACAACCTCAGCGAGGTTACCGACACCGTATCCACCCAGACCATCCGCCCGAGGGTAAAAGAAGGGGTCTGGTCTTCCAGTTAAGGGTTGTGTGTGGGGCTAACTCCCTCACCACGTAAAAACAAGAATGATTCAGAGAAAACCATAAGCCTAGGACAAGGACGGATTAATGTGGACGACCCTAGTAAACGAAAAAAGGAATAATGAATTTCGGCTCTGCACGTTGAATGTAAGGTCCTTTAACAAACCTAATACAGCCGATGAACTCGCAGAGACCCTTGGCTGCTACAAAGTAGACACTACCGCAATTCAGGAAATGCAAAAGGTTTATGAAAAACTGCAAACTCTATTACGGCGATTGCGATAGAGAAGGCAGCGCTTATTTAGATGTGGATTAGTTGTTCGAGGCAGACTAAAGCAAAAAGTCATAAGCTTTATATATGTAAGCATCATAACAATCGGCTTCAACGCTTAAATCGGCAACATTAGCCTGATTTGCACCCACGCCCCGTCAGAGGACAAGGATGACCACAACAGGGATGACTTCTATGATCTCCTAGAAAGGACTTCAATGCACACTTGGGAAAGGAAGGGGTTTTTGCCAGAGTCATCGGAAAACACAGTCTGCACCACAACATAACAGGGAATGGACTCAGGTTGGTGGATTTCGCCTTGGGGCGGAATCTTTCTACAGTGAGTATGCGGTTCCCACACCTCACCATCCATAAAGGAACCTGGCGGTCACCTGATCAATCAACCGTCAACCAGAGGGGCCACATTGCGATCGACGTCAGTTATTCCTCCAGTATTCTCGATGTCCGAACCTACCGAGGAGCTAACATCGACTCGGATCATTTCCTTGTTGTGAACAAGGTAAAAGCACGGATATCAAAAAACAACGTACTCGAGAAAGAACATCAAGGTTTGACGTCCTGTAAAGAGCGGTATCAAAATTTGGCATCCCTACAAAACACTTTAGATTGGGTAGGATGACGACGAAAAATTCCCGCTGTTCCATCAAGGTCGGTAACGAACTTACCGATACCTTCAATGTCAGAAAAGGTTTTAGGTAAGGCGACGCGCAATCGTGTGACTTTTTTAACATCATACTTGAGAAGATCGTGCGAAACTTACAATTTAGTGTTAGGGTCACGATCTTCCAAAAGTCCGTTCAACTGCTAGCTTACGCCGATGATATTGACATGATTGGTCGAACGCAGCGGTCGTCAATGCGGCATTTGCTGGCATTAAAGCAGATGTGGCTAAAATGGGTCTGGCAGTTAATGATGGCAAAACGTAATATATGCTATCAGCAAAGGAGGACACGCAACATCGACATCTGGGACACAGCGTCACAAGAACTTCAAGATAATCAGGGAATTCGTCTAACCTGGATCCGCAGTAAATAGTACCAACAACATCAGTACAGAGATAAACTCTTGCCAATCGCTGGCAAAAAGCAGCAGGCAGCGAGTAATGAACCATCTCCGGAAAAACCATGCTGGATTTACATTTTTTTTTTTTTTTTTTTTTTTTTTGTGGTGGCATTACAGCCCATTACCAGAGCCAAGCTTCTCTCATTCACCCATGTTGTGAATGATTTATTTTTTCACATAGGTGAAAGGGACCTACAGTTTAATGCCGATTCCGAACGGCGTGAGTCGAGAAGTCTTTTCATGGCAAGTATACTACGGGGGGTTTTGCCAGTACCCCGCCGAGGAAGGACGCCGCGAAATAAACATTCGATGGCGTTGATGTTATCGAGATCTAAATTGGCTCATCATGCGTCAGGGTCCAACACACTAACCACTGCGCCACGGCGCCCTCTATATCTATAATACCCCAATCATCCCAGTCATGCGTTTTGGCACAGAGGCATGGACGCTATTGAAAGCGGATGAGGAAGCTCTTGGTCTTTTCGAGATAAAAGTTATAGGTGCAATCTTTGATCCTGCCTGCGCTGATGGCATCTGGAGAAGAAGATTCAACCACGAACTGTACGGGCCGCACGTGTCTGATTAAGCGTTTACGGATACAACGCTTAAAATGGCTAGGCCATTTCCGAATCCGAGCCATTGATTGAGACAACACAACAGAGGACGCCCTGGAATCAAATGGCGCACACAAGTGGAGAAGAGAATCAAATAACTCTCTTTGGATATCTATTAAGGGCACTAAAAAGCCCAATCTACAGGCATCACCAATACGGAAAAATCAAAATGAATGGGCGAAAGATGACCAAGAACAGGCTGACCTTTTTGCTGAATGTCTTGCTGAAAACTTCAAACCATTCAAAGGACACCCGCTACATGACAATAGCAATACTCTGAAAATGACCGGGCAATACAGAATGATGGCAACGGCCTGACAAAGTTCTCATAGGGGTAGCATCTATCCGATGGATGGTGGCCTGCTAAAACGCGAAAAAGCCACCGCAGTCGAACATCTTGCGGCACTGTTAGTAAGTCCTATCCTCACCTCCTCGTGGTGCCATCTGGAGATTTCCTATGGAAATTGCAGACGGAAAAGGGCGAATGGCGAGCCTCCTACGCCAAAAAACAGGATAAGTCGGTTGGGCTACGGCCTAGTAAGCCGTAACCGTAAAAAAAAACCAAAAACTCCGAAACAACCACAAGCCTCGGATATAACAGACCGGATTAATGTTGACAACCCTTGCAAAAAACGAAAAAAGGACAATGGCCTTCGGCTTTGTACGTGGAATGTTAGGTCCCTAAACAGGCCACGTGCAGCCGAACAACTTGCGGACGCCCTAGACCGCTATAAAGCGGACATAACCGCCGTCCAGGAAATGCCATGGAATAAACCGGGTATAAAGCGGATAAAAAACTGCGACACTTACTACGGCGACTGCTATAGGGAGAGAGGGCACCGATTGTTTGGATGCGGATTTGTTGTTCGAGGTGGGCTAAGGCAAAAAGTCCTGAGCTTTCGGCATGTGAGCGAAAGCCTCATAACAATCCGTATCAAGGCTGAATTTCTTAACATCAGGCTGATCTGCGTCCACGCCGCCACGGAAGACAAGGATGACTCCGCCAAAGATGAGTTCTATGATCTCCTAGACAGAACGTATGCCCAATGTCCCAGCTATGACATCAAAATTGTACTAGGAGACTTCAATGCTAAGCTGGGTAAGGCAAGCATCTTTGAACGAGTCATCGGCAAACATAACCTACACGACACCACCTCCGGTAACGGACACAGGCTGATTGATGTTGCTACGAGGCGAAATATCCTTCTAGCCAGTACGCGCTTCCCGCACCTCGATATACACAAAGGCACCTGGCGGTCTTTTGATCAATCGACTACCAACCAGATTGATCACATCGGGATCGACGTCAGACAATCCTCCATGCAGCGGAGTGGAGTAAGAATACAAAGTTATGACGTCAGAAAGCTACATTCGCCAGAAACCGCTCGTGCTTTTACCGATCGGGTCTCCCTAAAGCTCTCCAATATACCTCAATCCTCCACGCTATCAATAGAACAGCAGTGGAGCCTTTGCAAACAAGCCCTGAAAAGCTCTGCATCCGAAGTTTTGGGTTTGAAGGCTCCATCACGAAGAAACACCTGGTTCGATGACGAGTGCAGGAGGATTCACACATTGAAGCAGGATGCTTATAAGGCCTCGCTGCAAAAAACAACAAGAGCAGCTCGTGAGGTCTACCAGTTAAAAAGAAGGGAGGAGCATAAGCTTCTCAGGAGAAAGAAGAAAGAGCACGAGAAGCGAGCGATTGAGGATTTAGAGAGGTGTTACTGCAGGCGTGTCGTTCGAAAATTGTATCAACAGATAAAGCGAGCATGCCAAGGTCATAAAGCCAGAACGGTAGCCTGCAGAGATAAGAGCGGACACCTAATAGTAGAATCGCAGTCGATGCTGAGAAAGTCGAAAAAACACCCCTGCAGACTGTATAACGGCAATGTAAGTCAATATACCGCTGTCAGGCAGAATGATCCATTTCTAATCGACGAAGACCGCAGAGAACTCCGTACCCCTGACCTGGACGAAATTAAGAATGCCATATCGAAACTCAAGTCGAATAAAGCTGCTGGCGCAAACGGACTGTCTGCTGTGCTCTTCCAGGCAGCTGGGGATGACCTGGTTAGGAGCATGTACCAGCTCATCTGTAAGATATGGTCAGAGGAAAGCATGCCCGAGGAATGGAGTCTCAGAATCGTATGCCTGATCCACAAGAAAGGAGACCCCTCTGATTGCGCCAACTTCAGAGGAATAAGATTCCTCAATATCGCCTCTGCCGTTTTGTGTGAACACCTGAAGAATTTTGTAAATAAGCGGATAGGTCCTTATCAGTGCGGATTCAGGCCAGGGAAGTCCATCATCGACCAAATCTTCACACTACGGCAGATCCTGGAAAAAACCAATGAATTTCAAGTCGACACTCACCACCTATTTGTCGACTTTAAAGCCGCGTAATTAGAGACGAGCTATACAGCGCTATGTCTACCTTTGCCATACCTGCTAAACTCATCAGATTATGCAGGATGGCTTTGGAGAATGCTCGCTGCTCCATCCGAATCGGTGAACACCTTACCGATAGTTTTGATGTCAAAAAAGGATTTAGGCAGGCCGATGCGCTGTCGTGGGATTTCTTCAACATCATATTAGAAATGATTGTGCAAAAATCACTGGCCAATACAAGAGGCAGAATCTATTTTAAATCCTCACAACTCCTTGCATACGCCGACGATATTGACATAATAGGTAGATCACAGCGAGATGTCAATGAGGCGTTTGCGAGTATTAAGTTCGAGGCGGCGAAAGTTGGTCTGGCGGTAAACGAAGGCAAAACTAAATATATGCTATCATCAAAAAAGGACGCCCACCACCGACGTCTTACCCAGAACATTTGTATTGACAGATATATGTAAGTTCGAGGTAGTTAAGGACTTCGTCTACCTTGGCTCCGCAGTGACCTGAAACAACGACATCAGTTCCGAAATCAAACGCAGAATCACTCTTGCCAATCGCTGTTTCTTTGGGCTCAGGAGGCAATTGAGTAATAGAGCCCTCTCCCGAAAGACAAAGTTGACTCTATATAAGACCCTTATCATCCCGGTCCTGTTGTACGGCGCAGAAGCATGGACACTATCAAACTATCAAAAGCGGATGAGGAGGCCCTTGGTTGGTTCGAGAGAAAGATTTTGCGCGTGATTTTCGGGCCTATAAACGCCCCATCTGGAGGAATAGATTCGGCCACGAACTTTACGGGCTGTACAGCGACATGAGCCTAGTCAGGCGTCTACGGATTCAACGCCTAAGATGGCTGGGCCATCTGGGCTCCAGCCCGGAGAGTCTTTGAATCCAACCCCGAGGGAGGAAGAAACAGAGGACGACCACACTTAAGATGGCGCACACAGGTGGAAGGGGACCTCAGCCAACTGAGTGTGCGGCAATGGAAAAGGCTAGCAAAATATCGTGCTAGATGGAGGGGCATGTTCGTTGAGGCCCAGGTTCACCCCGAACTGTAGCGCCCGCTAAGAAGTAGAAGAAGACCAGACAAGGGAATTGTACTTTAGCTTGGGATGAATAAATTCTTTATATACATATATGTATATTGTAGCCATATCAGAAGGGGAGAAGAATTGTTTGCACCCCTTAAGGAAGCCTAAGCATTATGCAGCAATTTGGCAAGGTTGAATATTTGGTCATTCTAGCGGATGCAATGCAAATGCCACTCTTAGATAGCTGGACCACGGGGTTTCGATTTAAAGATTGAAGACAGCATTGTATTTTAGAAGCAATGAATTCCACACGATTTCTCCATTTAACTATGCTGTCGAGGTTGGAATTCAAGGTAGAAAAGCCTGTGCAGTGGTTTTGCCAGCATGGAAGAAGTGCTCTTCAGAAGTACGTAGATGGAAGTAGACTTGTCGCATGTTGTCTGGAATCTGGAAGCGTAGAGTTAACTGCGAAGTGTACATCTAGTAGATTCGCCTTGTCTGGAGAGTCATTATAAATGAGCGTGGGAATAGGTGACGTGATCGATATTTTTATATATTTGACGAAGGATCAAACATTTTTACTATCTTTTGGACAATGTTTTATAACATCCTTTGCCTTACTTGTTGGCCATATGCGAATTTTACTCGCCGGAGGTGGGAATTTAGGTTTTCCTCAGTAGGGAGTCGGTCTCCGTTGGCTGGATACTTCTTTATTCTGGATGATATTTGTGGTCATATCAGCACTAACATACAGCGTAGCACATAACGACTAGTGTAAGTTCTAAGTTGGCTTTTTTATAGTTCCAAACCGTCATTTTTGTAGTTTTTTCTTTAACTATTTGGCTCGCGTGCGCGAAATCGAGCATAGAGGTGATAGCACATCTATAGTTTATATATTTATCAGAGCACGAAGTAAGAAATAAGTCCAGAATATTAGCCCGTCAAAGCCCGGCGTTGTTGTCCGCTTACTTACTGGCTGACATAAGATATACCTGAGATACCTTCCCCCGGGTGCTGTCTGTTCAGAATGTCGAAGCCAGTTAGAATTATGTATATTAAAATCGCCCACAATGCTGATTTCAGTATGAGGATATAAGTATACAATTCGTAAGATTGTGTCGGACGGCGCAATAACCACATTACAAGTCGAGTTGCTGTCAAGAATGGTCTTCTGTAATTAAAAGAGTAGTGTATGATTTGATTAAGGACAGTGCATTTTAGTCATTAAAAGTTAAATTCCGAGTAAGAGATTGAACTCAGGGGAGTCACTAATTACCTGAGTTTCGCTTAGTGTCAAAACAGTCGGTTTACATACGCAGCAGAGTGATTCGACTTTAGCCCAGGAATCTTGCTGAAATCGACTCTGAATTACCCACCCTTAACAAAACACGATTCCGACGATATTAAGCAATTTCTTTGCCGTTACATGTCCAACCGAAAAAGGAGCATTATATCTTAACAATCCCCGATACAATGAGATGCACACTCACTTTTGACACTGACAAAAATATAAGGTATAGCATTCGAATACGAATGCTATACCTTATATACATATATATTTATATATGAAACAGAATGTAACTGATGATGAAAAGTTAATCGTTTTCGACTACCTTATGCGAAGACGATCGTGGTCGAATTGCGGTAGGCCGGCGCAAACGGTAGCCAAGCTAAGATTGACGGCCAGGAAGGTCTTTGCTATGTGTTTGGTGGAATTGACGGGTATTCAGTTACTGTGTGGCTGCTCACCTTCAACAAAAATCTTAACTTGAAGTGGAACCAATCGCATAGAAGACGTCAACTTTAGTATTGGGGTCCATCAGGATCACAAGGATTGGAATTGTGGTCCAAAAGAGCTCGCCAGGGCTTATTGGGGTGCGTTCCATGTTGAAGGGAGGGAATTCAACTTTCTATCTCTTCAGAGCAATTTCCGTGTATCGATTAAACAGGGAGAGACGAGAGAAATTTCTGCATTGTTCCAGCGAACTGTAATTATTTTGTAATGCTGAGGTCTCCTGAGGGCGCTGTAGCGCTGTTGTTAATGTATTGAACTCTGACGCACGATTAGCGAGCTTGGATGCCTATAACACCAACGCCGTCGAATATCTATTTTGCGGTGTCCTTCCTCCACGGAGTACTGGCAAGACCCCCCGGAGTATACTTACATTGAAAAAGCTTCCCGACTCACGCCATTCAGAGCCGGCATTTAACTGTAGGTCCCTTTCACCTGTATGAAAAATAAATCACACACATCATGGATGATTGAAGAAAAGCTTGGCTCTGGTCCTTCATGGGTTGTAACGCCATCAAAGAAGAAGAAGAAGAAAGGGTCTCCTTTAAGTTTTATCCTGCGGCTTGGAATTCTGTCTAGCAAGTGCAAAGAGGTCTTAGATGCGCCTGGTCCGAAGTAAGCGTTACTCTCCAATTTAGAGTGAGAAAAAATTCCTGCACCAATATAAGAAGCCTTAGTAAGTATTTCGCACCACTAAGTTTGCTAGTGAGGCTCATACACAGGGTGACAACCTTTTCGGTTTCTAAGATGCAAGTGCATAATTATGGCAAAAATGATAATGGCTGCGAATCAGTGGTACCCTTGGATGACAGAAGACAGCACTGTGTTTTGGAAGTATTCAATTTTGGTCTATTCTCTTCGCCCCAACAATTCACATGCCGACATTTACGGCCGAAGAACAGAATCGTAAGGAAGTAAGCAAATATATGATGCTGAGGGTATTGTCGCACCATCTATTCGTCGACTTCAAGGCCTAAGATGGCTAGGCCATGTAGAGCGAATGGACACCACAGCTCCAGCCCGTAGAGTCTTTGAATCCAACCCCGAGGGACGAAGAAATAGAGGACGGCCGCACCTAAGGTGGCGCGCACAGGTGGAAGGGGACCTCAACCAACTGGGCGTGCGGCATTGGAAAAGACTAGCGAAAGACCGTGCTAGGTGGAGAGGCATGTTGATTGAGGCCCAGGTTCACCCCGAACTGTAGCGCACGTTAAGTAAGTAAGTAAGTAAGAGGGTATTGTCGTCGGCATACGAGTGAGATAATTTATGCAAATAAAAGGAAGGGTGTCGGAGACGGAACAAAACCCTGGGGAACACCAGCATTTAAAAACTGAATGTCAGACTTGAATCCGTCCAAAGAACAGTTCGAAAGTCAGTTCCTAATCCGTTGAGGGAGATATTCATCGATTTCAGAAGCACCCATCTTTGAAAAAAAAGCTGCTAAATGCTTCCAAAATACTCAATGTAACTACTTTGATTGGTAAAGCAAGCAATTTTACTTTTTCGTAATACATGTCATCAATTCACCAGTGGATCGGTTGCAACGGAAATCATAATGTCGATCATTGAGGATGTACCGCGATTCAAGGCATTTAAATAACTGACGGTTAAATAGCGTTTCCATGACCTTAAAGGGAACGAACGAGGACGAATGTTGTTCTGCCAGCATAGAAGAACACCTCTTCAGAACTATGGATAAAACACCATGTGGACCAGATGAGCAGTGTGGGCTAAAAGTTTTGAGGCATTCACGTCGTTGGCTGAGAAACATAACGACCAATTAAAGCGCCGCGTGTGGTAATTGGTTTCTTGACACTAATTTTAAGATCCGACAAAAAAAAAAAAAAAAAAACAGAAACAAACGACCAGGAAAGAAATTTATACAGTCAGCTAATGATCTATGCAAAAGAGGAGCTGATTTATCATGACATGAACCCAATTGTAGGTATTGTAAACGGTGAAAAGCAGTAATCCTATAATAGAGTCTGACATATTATGGGATCAATCTAATTCAGTCACCATGATTGATTTCAGAGATGATTTTGAGAACGGGTCCAAGGTCAAAAGCGACAGTATTCTTTGTCGTTAGTCCTACATAAATTGCTGTTAACATAGTGCTGGCCTTGCACACACAGTAGAATGGAACATTCCATTGAAGGTGCTTTGAACTAAGTGTCTTTTCCTTCCTTATCGGTCGTACAAATCGACTCTAAAGTTAAATGCAATACCAAAACATTGCTTATCCACAGTTTTTTTAAACACCAGCAAACAATGTTAAACAGAAAATATTATAATTAGTCGATCCCACAAGAACTTCTCATGAAGATCCTCTTGAAATCTGTAATTAAAACAAACTTCCTCTCTAAGGTCCTATGTAAATGAGAAGAGGCAAGACAAAGTAAAAGGAAGAAAAAATGTTCAGAATTAAAACCACAATCATCAACCCAATGCGAAACTATTTCCCAGACGGTCTTATGTCAACCGTAGTTTTCTTTTACTTTCTTCAACATTCTTAACATCATTACGTTCCCCTTCCTTAGTCCCTTTTCCGGGTGGACTTCATTCTTCTTTTCTATTAGTTTTTCCCCATGCTGGTGATTATCCTCTTCATAGTGTTTCACACTTCACTTGCTCTTTCTATCCTTGACTGCGACGATGAATACAGACAGCAGCAACGAAGATAGTAAAAATATAATATTGTCGGACGATAATCTTGCGCCGGAGAAGTGAGAAAGTAAAGTCGCTAAGATGAGATGAGCTCCAATAAAACCGGGGCTGCATTTAACTAATTAATCTACTGTGGCAAACTTAGTTGTTGCGGGAACGATTTCAGCGATAGTCACTTTTGACATCACTTAACTTGATATGTTTCTTCGTTGGTGGTGGGGCATAGTCATCTGTTTTACAAAACAACCGAAGGGGAGTATGTTGGTTTCAGTTTTCGGGGACCCGGTGGTTCCAATGTTATTTGTCAAGCAGAGTGTTTAAGTTGACCCATATTACATTTTAAGTAAATAGATTGACCTGGCCATAGCATGAAAAACAATCTCACAAGTAATACATATCATATTAAATTAGATTATTTAGTGCGATTTCCAAGTTAATCTATTTACTTAAAACATAAAAGATTTTGATATTGGTATGGTCACTATAAGATGTTGTTAGGTTAGCTAATTACGTAATAAATCAAGGCAGAAGGTCCCTTAAGTAGGGGCTGAATAAATTAACTGACTTGGTAATACATATATCTTACAACTTTTTACGGTAGAAGATCTGAGTTGCGAGACTTGGTTTTTTTACAAGTTATGTTTTTCATGGCATCTCATTCCTTTTTGTAGATGTATGTATGTATGTATGTATGCTGGCGTTACAGTCCATGAAGGACCTAAGCCGAGCTTCTCTCAATCACCCATGTTGTGTGTGATTTCATTTTCCCATAGGTGAAAGGGACCTACAGTTTATTGCCGGTTCCGAACGGCGAATTTCGAGAAGCTTTTCACCTGCTGAGGAGAAACACCGTGAAAACACGTTCGAGGCTTTGTCGGGATTCCATCCCGTGTCATATTGGTGTCAGAGACCAACACACTACCCACTGCGCCACGGTGCTCTCACTTCTTTCTTTACTTACATATGTATGTATAATATGTACGTCGAGGATCGTTATTTTTATCTTTTCTTTAAAACTGAGTTACTTTCTTTTTACTAGAAGGTAGAAACTACATACACATCAAGAAACTAAAGAAACTTCTTATTACTTTTTCTACTTTTTATTATATTATCAGCTTCTTTCAGCTTATCAGGCCAGCGATCCATGGAGGATCTGAGCCTGAGCTATAGCTGCCTTCCATCCTTGACGGTCCCGGGCACGCTGCTTCCAGCTGTCAAGACCATGATGTCTTACATCCGCGATTACTGTGTCTTTATACCGGAGGTTCGGTCTTTCTCTTCTTCTCGAACCAGGAGGCTCGGAGTCGAAGACCCTCTAAGCTGGAGCGTTGATGTCCATGCGCTCGATGTGGCCGAGCCAGTGTAGTCGACGGATCCTTGCCTTCCGGACTACATCCACATCTTGGTGCAGCTCGCAGAGTTCGCGGTTGTGTCCTCTTCTCCATTCACCTTCCTCACAGACAGGACCAAATATCCGGCGCAGAATTTTTCTTTCGAAAGAACCCAAAATCAGCTCCGCTGTCCTGCTTATCGTCCAGCTTTCGGCTCCGTACAGCAAGACTGGCAGAATGAGCGTTTTGTAAAGCATGACTTTGGTCTTTCGAGTGAGGAGTTTTGACCCCAGTTGCTTGGACAAGCCGAAGTAGCAGCGGTTGCCAAGGGCGATTCTATGCCGGATCTCCACTGTGGTGTCATTTGTGGAATTTACGTTTGCCCCGGGGTAGACAAACTCCTTAACTACCTCGAAATTGTAGCTGTCAATTGTTATATTTTGTCCCAGGTGGTGAGCGACGGATTGGTTTTTGCTTGCAGCATGTATTTCGTTTTGTCCTCATTGATCTTAAGACCAACTCGTTTCGCCTGTTCTTCAATCGCCGTGAATGCTTCCACAATGCCACGGCGAGAACACGCGATGATGTCGATATCATCCGCGTATCCTAGCAGCTGGATGGACTTGTAAAAGATAGTGCCTTCCCTGTTGATGCCTGCCCGTCGCACTATCTGCTCCAGCACCAGATTGAAGAAGTCACATGACAGCGCATCTCCTTGCCGAAATCCGGTGCATGTTTCGAATGATTCCGAGGTCCTAGAACCGAGTTGCACGGTGCATCGCGTGTTTTTTAGCGTGGCGCGACACAACTGGATCAGTTTTACCGGGATCCCGATTTCGGCCATCGCACCAAATAGTTCTTCACGATGAATGCTGTCGTATGCGGCTTTGAAATCGATGAAAAGATGGTGTGTATCGATTCGAAACTCGTTGGTCTTTTCCAGGATTTGTCAAAGTGTGAAAATTTGGTCTATAGTTGATTTGCCGGGCCGGAAGCCGCACTGGAAGCTGCCGATTAGTGCCGTGCAAAATGGTTTTAGACATTCACACAATACGCTGGACAGGATCTTGTATGCGACATTGAGCAGGGATATACCTCTATAGTTCTTCCAAGAGGTAGGATCGCCTTTTTTGTGGATGGGGCATATAGAGCTGGTATTCCAGTCGTCGGGCATGCCTTCATCTTCCCAAATTCTGCAGATGATCTGGTACATGCTCCCTACCAGAACATCGCCGCAAACCTTGAAGAGCTCTGATGGCAAGCCATCTGAGCCTGCGGCCTTGTTGTTCTTCAGCTTTTGAATATTATATTATATATTTATTTATTTTGGGTGATAAAGTTAACCTTCTGCTTTAAATTTGTCTAATCTCCCATTTCTCACCCGTCATATGTATCCCTCATACAGTTATGTATGTACATACATATGTATTTCTTCAGCGTAAGCACAATTACGCTGATACCAACGCCTAAGCCAGATATACACTAGAGTTGGGTAGTTCCGGACATGTATAGTTCACGGAACTATGTCCTCTCTCGGACACATGTCCTCTCGTTCCGCAAATTGAACGAAAATAGTTCCATAGTTCCATTCAACCCTTATTCATCAATCACATATGTACAAGACGAAAAAAAAAAACATAAATGCAACGAACATGCTTCTCATACGGTATGAGTTATACCCCGTAGTTTTCACGAAACCCAAAAGTATGGAGATGTGGCGATAAAGCTTGAACAGTTGGTGTACACTGTACAGCACACTGGAACTGAAATGAAGAAAAGAAATGAAAGAATATAATGCCCGCACCGCATTTCGTGAACGAATGTCATACATGTATGTATGCATCCAGGTCCGGACATGGGCATGGTTTGCTAGTTCAATATCGGTGCGAGTACGCATACAGGTTCGGACATGGACATGGTTTGCTAGTTCCATATCGGTGCGATAATACATTTAATTCCGGACATGGACATGTTTTTGATAGTTCCGATAGGTCCGAGTATACATTTAGTTCCGGACATGGACATATTTTTGCTAGTTCCATATCGGTCCGAGTATACATTTAGTTCCGGACATGGACATGTTTTTGCTAGTTCCATATCGGTCCGAGTATACATTTAGTTCCGGACATGGACATGTTTTTGATAGTTCCGATAGGTCCGAGTATACATTTAGTTCCGGACATGGACATGTTTTTGCTAGTTCCATATCGGTGCGATAATACATTTAATTCCGGACATGGACATGTTTTTGATAGTTCCGATAGGTCCGAGTATACATTTAGTTCCGGACATGGACATGTTTTTGCTAGTTCCATATCGGTGCGATAATACATTTAATTCCGGACATGGACATGTTTTTGATAGTTCCGATAGGTCCGAGTTCCGGACATGGACATGTTTTTGCTAGTTCCATATCGGTCCGAGTATACATTTAGTTCCGGACATGGACATGTTTTTGCTAGTTCCATATCGGTCCGAGTATACATTTAGTTCCGGACATGGACATGTTTTTGATAGTTCCGATAGGTCCGAGTATACATTTAGTTCCGGACATGGACATGTTTTTGCTAGTTCCATATCGGTGCGAGTAATGAGTATGCATTCAGGTCCGGACATGGACATGGTTTGCTAGTTCCATATCGGTGCGAGTATGCATGCATGACTTATGGTACTTGATGAGCGGAGGATAAATAAAATGTCCTTTCTTTACCTCTAATGGATAACAACAGTAATTATTCTTTATTTCCCTCGTTTTTATATAGGGTTTGTGTCTTATTGTTTGCCTACTAGACACAAAGACCGGATGTGAGCTGGACGCTCATTAATTGGTTCTTTGTGTGGTTTGTGCAATAATATTTTATTATTTTATGATATATGGTCTGCGGAGTGCGGGGTGATAATGCTGCGTCTATGTCGGGTTATGTGTGTGAGTGGGTGCAGGTTCGGATATGGGTCTCTCTCTTATCATGTTAGTAGTTCCGATATTTTTGCTAGTTCCATGTTGGTGGGAGTATGCAAATTAATTTCCTTTTTTTCGATACTTAACATGCATGCAGGATCGGATTTTTTTTATTCGTAGTTTCTTTCTAGGAGAGGTGGAACATTATTAATTTGTATCTTCTGTTCACTGTTGCTTTTTTTTGTTAATTTGTTTGTTTTATAAAATTAAAAAATCTGTGTTGGAATACTGGTAAGTAGTTTTACTTTTGTTAGTTAAAGTGCAAGTATTGTGGGCAGATTGTATCATTTGCATCTGGCAGCTTGGGAAATTTAAATAGGCACTTAAAAAGGAAGCACATTGGAATATTGACAAGCAAAATAGAGCGCCAGGCTCGAACTACACCGGATCTACCACAACTGGATACAGATACAGGAGTCGTAGCTGCGGAAATCGACACAGATGTTCCTCGACCTCAATCAATCTCCCAAATAGTTCAGCAATCAAAAACTCAAATAGTTCAGCAAAAAATATTTGCGTTTGCTGAAAGCACAAAACCTATTTCCCAGCAGAGAAAATCAAAAATTGACAATCAGTTAATACTAATCATAGCGAAAGAATACAATCCATTACATTTGGTAGAGGAACCTGAATTTAGCAAGCTCGTGTCTCTTTTATGTCCGTCGTATAGGTTGCCAACCAGAAAAACCCTCTCTGAGTCTCTTCTGCCTCAGCTTTGTCTGAAACTAGAACAGGAAGTGAAAATAAAAATTGAAAATGCACCTGCAATATGTCTTACGACAGATGGATGGACATCCATAAATAATCAAAGTTTTATTGCCATTACGGCTCATTATATTGACACCGAAAATGCTTAATTATGCTCCAATTTACTTGGTTGCTTAGAATGCGGCGATTCCCATACCAGTGCAAATATATGTACTTTTTTAAAGGAACAGGTGTCAAAATGGAAGATTGAGAAGAAAGTTGGGGCTATTGTTAGTGACAATGCTTCAAATGTTCTTTCAGCAGTACAGCTAGGAAATTGGCGATCTATAGGGTGTTTTGCACATTTACTAAATTTGACGGTACAGGCAGGAATTCAATATATTTCCGATAAAATACGGAAAGTCAAAACAACTGTCGAGTATTTTAAAAGAAGCTCACAAAGCCACTACAAATTGCATGAAATGCAAAAACAAATGGATTTGCCCATTTTGAAATTGAAACAGGACGTCCCAACAAGATGGAACTCGACATATGAGATGCTGGATCGCATACTCAAAGTTAAAAATGCGGTGATTGCTACGTTCGCAATTGTTAAAAATAGTATATCCTTAAATAATGAAGATTGGGATGTCATTGAGAGAGTGATTCCAAATTTTAAAAATCTTCATGGATGTTACTGTTGAGATATCAGCCGAGAAAAACGTTAGCCTTTCGAAAGTAATTGTGTACTGTCGACTGTTGAAACGCCTAATAACAAAACGCCTATCTGAGGTTAAAACACACTCTCTTGGCGAAGAACATCCAACTTTTATTTGTGTCCGCAAATTGTTGGAGGCTCTAAATGACCAAATTCAGAAGCGTTTCCAAAATTTAGAAAAAAATTCCCTTTATGCCGAATCAACTATTTTAGATTCCAGGTTTAAGAACAGAGGTTTTCGGGACGAAACTAATTTCGAAACAGCCTTTCAAAGTTTAAAGCTTAAAGTTGGGTCCCGGACTCAAACTACGGAATATACAGAAAGTGCATCTGTTCAGGAAGAAGCAGCTCCATCGACTTCTACATCGGCACTTGCCAATATTAATACATCATCCATTTGGGATGATTTCGATAAGGAAGTTTCGAGAATAGTTCCCGTAAATACATTGGCTGCTGGAATAGTTGAGCTTCAAAAGTATTTAAATGAACCTCTACTCAATAGAAATGAAAATCCTTTAGCCTGGTGGAATGCTAGTAAATGCGTGTATCCGATTTTGTATCAGTACATGTTAAAGAGACTTAATTTAGTTGCGACATCAGTTCCTTGTGAGCGCACATTTTCAAAAGCCGGTTTGATACAAACTGACAGACGAAGTAGGCTGTCTTCGAAAAAAGTATCACAATTGCTTTTCATAAGTAGTAATATTTAAGCCTTTGTAGAACTAGCAATATGTATAATATTTTCATAGATTAGATATATAAGAGAATCATTTAACTTTTGTCTTTGTTTTGTTAGTTTTGAACGTTCTTATAAAACTTCCATTAATGTATAGACTGATTTTTGTGATATGAAACAAAGTGCAAGCAAATAAAATAAAATATAAAATTTTTAAATAGTATTCTGTTGTGCTGTTATTATTAAAATAACAATATATGCTTGTATAGTCTGCATTTTATGTAATATATGTATGTCTATTTTTGAATCAAAAGCTAAGTTAACTTTGTTTTATTTGAAACTCTAATGTTTTTTTATTAAGTTTTATTTTAAATGCTTTGTAAAACCAAAAATGTGGAAATAATTTAAAATAGTGGGTTACAAGACAAAATTTAAATTTTGTAACGTTGAAGTGCCTAATTTATGTACATATTTTATTTGTTATTTTCTCAGTTTCTGAAACAAATAAATAAAATGAATAAATGAAAAAAACTAAACTAATTTTTTATGGTTGCTTTTGGTTTGAAATGATAATAAAACATGTTTTCAAAAAATCTATCGTAACTTTTCATTTTGCCATTGAATTCAGTAACAAAAAAGCTAAATACATATGTACATACATATGTATTGTAGTTCCGAGGAACTAGTTCCAGGAACTAGTTCCGACCAGGAAAAGAACGGTTCCATGTTCGTTCCGCGGTTGGAACTATTTTGCGCATCTCTAGAGTATACATTTAGTTCCGGACATGGACATGTTTTTGATAGTTCCGATAGGTCCGAGTATGCATTCAGGTTCGGACATGGACATGGTTTGCTAGTTCCATATCAGTGCGATAATACATTTAGTTCCGGACATGGACATGTTTTTGCTAGTTCCATATCGGTGCGAGTATACATTTAGTATTTTAAAACGGGTAGAGATTGCAGTGCATACTGAGATGGAATAATTATCTTATAACCCCATTTAGATACTGTTTCAAATATATTGAATGGTCTTTCCAACAAAGTTGTTGGTCCAATATAACACCTAAATATTTAAAACTGTCCACGTGTTCAATCAAGAAGCAATTTTCAAACATTCTTGATTGTCGAATACTATATCTTAAAGAACAAATCGATTACACAATGGTGCATGATAATATAAGGGAAGGTCTCTGAAAACTCTACCATTGATATTAAATATCATGTACTTCGTTTTGTTGCTAATTATTAGTTTATGATAATTAAACCATCTCCTTAACATATCTAGGTCATAATTAACATCTGCAAAACTATCAATTAAGTTAGTGTTGGAGTGGAAAAGAGATGTTTCATCAGCAAAGGCAGTTATTTTGCCTTTAAAAGGTTGTAAGAAAAACGAATTAACATAAATTAGAAAAAGGATTGGGCCCAATACTGCTCCTTGGGGAACACCCATATTTAAGAAGTCTATAAAACTGTAAACATTCCTAATTTTCACAACTTGATAACGGTTGGATAAATAAGAAGAAAACCATTTATAAATGGAGCCTCTGAAACCCGCTTTATAAAGTTTATCGAATAGCAAAGTATGATTAACCATATCAAAGACCTTTTGTTCTTTTTTTTGTTTGTTGAAGGCTTCTGCTATCCGCTGGAGCACTCAGACGCAATCACTGGTCCATTGTACTCCAGACAGACACCTTACATTACTGTATTTTCTCCGTTTTCCGGAGAAAAATTTGAAGGAGCTTCAGTGATGTAGAGCTAAGGGATTCGGCACACACCACGTCGGCTCCAAGGGTGCGCCACCGTATGCGAGCAAAGGCGGGACAATAACAGAGGAAATGCTCTGCAGTATCATCCTTCTCTTCACCACATGCAGTACAGGTAGGCGTCTCACTGATGCCGAGCACGTAGAGATGCTTGGCAAAAGTGTAATGGCCCGTGATAACTCCCACAAGCCTTCTGCAGTCGATTCTCCTTAAAGACAGGAGGAATGCTGCAGATTTTGTGCAGACATCAGGGCATACGCGCCTAGTCATCCTGCAATCCGGACAATCCCCCCATCTACGGTTGTGTGTGTTAAATACACAATCGTTAACGTAGGAATTTACCGTGGATGTAGGTAGACCTAGAGCGGGTTCAGGTCCTGAGAAGCTCTCCTCTGAACCCATTCTAGCGAGTTCGTCAGAGGTCTCATTTCCTGGGATCCCAGAGTGGCCTGGAACCCATACAAGCCTTAATGAATTTAGTCTGCCGACTCTGTTCAAGAAGGACTTGAGTTCAAGCACTAATTTGGAGCTAGTTAAGGGGTTATACACGGCTTTTAGTGCAGCTTGGCTGTCACTACATACGCATATGCTTTCCCCCTTCCACCTGTTCTTCACAACATAGTGCATGGCCATTAGGATTGCGTGTATCTCTGATTGGAAGACAGACGCGTCAGAAGGCATGTCCATGAGACAGGGGTCGCAGGACAATTCTTGCGCAAGCACACCGTTATTCCAATGCGAGTTGTACCAAAAGCCATTTCTCTTCAGACGAGACATGGCTTTCAGAGCACACCCTCTGATTAATATATCAAGAGGTGGAAGGTTCATCATAACATCTAGAGCAGCGCCCGGCGTGCTGGGGAAAGCCCCCGTGCAGGTGAGACAAACCGTTCTTTGAAGTTTGGTGAAAGAGGCTACGACGTGTTTGCGTTTTAGTCTGTTCCACCAGACAACTGATGCATATGAGATTATAGGTCTTATCATTGCCGTGTAGATCCAAAGGACCTTTGCCGGCGATAAGCCCCATGTTTTGCCAAAAGCTCCTTTGCATTGCCAGAAAGCTGACAGCGCTTTGGTGGTTTTTGACTCAACATGTTTTGACCAGAGAAGCTTACTATCTAAGATGACTCCTAGATACTTAGCCTCCTTGGATATCGGGGTGGAAGTGCCTAAGAGCATCAAGCAGGGAATCGACCACCATGCACCATAACAGCGGAGACAGGACGCCACCTTGAGGGCAGCCCCTGTTTACGTCAGATTTGACACACTGGTCGAGGCCTGCATCAGCGGTCAATGTCCTGTGCATGAGCATTGCTTTGATCCAAAGGACCAGTGCTTTATCTACGCCATGATGTCTGGCAGCGTTACACATGCTGTCAAAAGTTGCGTTATCAAAAGCTCCCTCAATGTCGATGAAAATGCCCAGCGCGTACTCTTTCCTTTCGAGCGCGCACTCAATACGCCCAACTAGGTTCTGAAGCGCAGTTTCGCAAGATTTTCCGCGCTGGTAAGCATGTTGCATCTCCGAAAGATGGTGCATTCGAAGGGCAACTTTTCGCACGTGCAACTCTACCAGTCTCTCCATGCTTTTCAGCAGGAAGGATGTTAGACTAATTGGTCTGAAGCTCTTGGCAAGTGGGTAGTCCTCTTTTCCTATTTTGGGAAAGAAGACCACTTTCACTGTGCGCCAAGGAATGGGTATGTGAGCAAGTGCTAGACTAGCAGTGAAAATTCTTTTCAGAGTAGGAAGAAGCTGCCTTATACCTTTTTGCAGCATAACAGGATATATCCCGTCGGTGCCCGGCGATTTGAAGCCATCGAAGGATGCCACAGCAAATTCAATAGCTTCAGTCGTAACCACGCGCGACGCAATATACCAGCTACGCCGAGTTATTTTCATCATTTCAGTTGCAGTTTCCCTTGAAGGAGTGTGCAACGAGCCGATGTCGATCTGATATCATCATATCAAAGACCTTACTGATATCAACAAATACTGTTGATGGTATTTGAGAAGTGTTAAAACTATTATATATTTCACCAGTTAATTTCAATAAAGCAGTTTCAGTCGATTTGCCACGTCTAAACCCAAATTGGCAATCACTCAAAAAATAAGTATTTTCTAAAAATTACAACATTCTAGATTTTAACTATCCGAAAAGTGAGAATAAAATGTCACTGATTATGTATTCCTGTTGCTGCTTTAACAACAAATACTTAGGCAGAATATAATAAATATATTGTTACGTAACGTAACGTCACAGCGTCGAGAGGAGTACATCTCTGCAGAGGACGATACTCGAATTCCATTTCTTCCTATGTCTTTATTTTTTTTTTGTTTTTGACACTTTGGGAATAAAGCACAGACAGCGTGGTCGACACTGATCAGAATCGCCTTTTTTTTGTTAAGACTTTTTCTTTATAATCCAGATTTTACCTGCCCATCGTCCACCTGAACCAGCCCAGAAAATTCGCATTTACATAACACTAGTGTCAGAAGTGGGATGGTTCAGTTAGATATGGCCGAAAAATTGGCAGAACAATTTGAGAACATGCTCACAAAGCTGAACGTTCTTTGTGCAAGCCTGGAGCAGCAAAATAACACTATTGCAGAGCTTTCCCGAGAACAGCAACGACAAGCAGAGGAACTCCGAACATTGGGCGCGAGCACATTTGCGAATAAAGTGTTAGAGTGTTCCACACCCAACAAAAACGCATCAAACAACACAGTTATTGGAGGAGGTAGACCAGATGCGGACCAAGAAAATCCTGACACATTGGAATTCGGAGAACCACGTACTCAACCAGCATCATCGAACGCGTGTGTTCTTTTCCCCGCACCTTTCGATAGTAGTACAACACGTTGGTGTGATTACAAGGTGCAATTCAACATTGTAGCTGAAGCAAATGGATGGACCTCTCGACCAAAAGCACAAACTTTGGCATCATTACTACGAGGTGATGGCGTAACAGTGCTTTCTAATTTGGATCCGACCGATTTCACCGATTACGAAAAATTGACTGCAGCTTTGCATTTAAGGTTTGTGTGTCAAGAAAAACATGTTTCTCATGCTACCTTTCGTTCCAGGCGGCAACGATCGAATGAAGATTTAGGTGCCTTCGCTACCGATTTACGCAGGCTCACACGCATTGTATTTGGAGACTGCCCATCTGATGCTCAAGAGCGAATTGCTATAATGCAGT
Source organism: Eumerus sabulonum (assembly GCA_951905685.1). Lineage (NCBI taxonomy): Eukaryota > Metazoa > Arthropoda > Insecta > Diptera > Syrphidae > Eumerus > Eumerus sabulonum. The sequence continues at coordinate 158,434,736 of OX645060.1, read as the reverse complement.
TTGTAGACGGTATCCATGATCGTTCTATTCAAGAGTACGTGAGGCTCGCAGATCCGAAGACAGTTGCTGAAGCTGTAAGTGCGGCAATCACAATAGAAGCTGCTCGTCTTGCTACTGTGCAATCTGTTCAGCACGCTCGTTCTTTTGAAGTCCACTGCGAGGAAATAACACCGCCTAGGCGCAACAATGGTCGTTCGCATCAAAGCAGACTTACCGAAGCGGTAACATTGGATGGATCGGGAAACGACCAAAAGTCAGTGGTGAGGGGTCAACACTGACGGCTTTAAACCGACCCCAAATCTATAATGTCAACTCAGAAAACTATCACTGCGGGTTTTTCATCTCCATAATTGTCGGCCAAATGTCATGTCAGTTGTTAGTCGATACCGGATCATCTGTGTCACTGGTAAGTCGATCTTTTATTCCTTCCAGTGTCCAGCTACGCCCTGGGAACTTAAGACTGCAAACACTATGCGGAAATTCATTTCAAACCACACACATCTGGCCCACAATAATTCAAATTGGTCGATTCAAACGCCGTGTGAAGCTGCTTGTGGTGGATCAAATTTCTCTTCTCGCTGGTTGCCACGGTATTCTGGGTGTGGATGTACTCCAAGCCTCCAAGTGCATTTTAGATTTCAATGCTTGCTTATTAAGAATAGGTGGAAATTGCGTTTCACTGACACCTGAGAATAGAGAAGGAACTTCTGGACTGTCTGATGAGTGTCCAGCAGAAGGATCTGTTCGTGCTGTCTACCTCCAACCCTCTTAGGATGTTACTATACCACCCCGAACTGAAGCCATGATTTCGACAACTGCATCCGCTAATGTCCTCTCAGAAGGCATAGTGACTCCCATGGGACATTATCTTCCGAAAGGACTCTTAATCGCTAAATCCATTAATAGAAATCATTATGGAACTGTGTTTGTGCGGGTTGCTAATATTGTTGATCATCCTATTGTTCTCCGTGGCAATACCTCCGTCGCACTTTTTGAAGAAGCCGAGTGTCTAAACGAGAACACATATAGGAGCGAGGTGCTCCCGGAGCATATGGCAGATCTCCTGCTAAGGTCTCAGGAATATATTCCGCCAGAACAACATCAAATGGTCAAGAAGTTATTATGGGAATACAGGGACGTTTTCTGCAGAACACCTGACGATTTGGGAAGAACGCACGTAGTTCAACACCGAATAGATGTCGGCTCAGCTAAACCCATTAAGCAATCTCCACGACGGTTGCCGCTATCCAAACATGAGGAATCTAGGAAAATGATCGACGAGATGCCGCGTCAAGGAATTATCGAACCAAGTTCTAGCCCTTGGGCGTCTTCAATCGTTATGGTGAGAAAGAAGGACGGGTCCACAAGGTTTTGTGTTGATTACCGTCGCTTAAACTCAGTTACCATCAAAGATTCATTTCCCCTGCCCCGGATTGACGACACCCTAGATGCTGTCGCAGGGTCTGTGTGGTATAGCACATTAGATTGCCAATCAGGGTACTGGCAAGTAGAGGTGCATCCGGATGATCGAGAAAAGACGGCTTTTGCGACGAGGGACGGTTTGTGGCAATTCACTGTTATGAGTTTTGGGCTCACAATCGCTCCTGCCACCTTCGAGCGCCTTATGTCCACGGTGCTAAGAGGACTACCGATGGAAAAATGCCTTGTTTATTTGGACGATATACTTGTCCACGGTAAGACTTTTGCGGATATGTTATCTAATTTGCGTTCTGTTTTCCGTCGTTTAAGAGCATCAGGCCTAAAGTTGAATCCAACCAAGTGCAATTTATTTCAAAAAGAAGTCAAGTTCCTTGGACACGTATTGAATGGAGACGGCATCTCTCCAGATCCTACGAAAGTTGACGCGGTCAGCAATTGGTCTACCCCTAGGAATTTAACGGATGTACGTAGTTTTATTGGGCTGTGCACATACTATCGACAGTTCATTCCTCAATTTGCGGATATCGCTCGTCCTTTACACAGATTAACGGAAAAGAATGTCGCCTTCGAATGGACGGATCAATGTGCGCATGCATTCGACGAGTTAAAGAAATGCTTAACCTCATTTCCTGTTCTTGGTCATGTTATCGCTGAGGGAGAATTTGTACTTGACACAGACGCGAGCGATTTCGGCTTGGGTGCCGTGTTGTCTCAGCGGCAGAATGGAGTGGAACGCGTGATTGCTTACTTTAGCAGGGCATTGAGCAAAGCAGAACGCAATTGCTGTACCACCCGCAAGGAGCTTTTAGCTATGGTAAAGGCTATTGAACATTTTCACGTGTACTTATTTGGTCGCGAGTTTGAAGTGCGGACTGATCATGCGGCGTTAAATTGGTTGTTGAGTTTTAAGAACCTCGAAGGCCAGCTAGCACGTTGGATGGAGCGTCTCCAACAGTATAACTTTCGAGTCAAACACCGCGCAGGGAAAGGTCATCTCAATGCTGACGCCTTATCTCGCCGCCCTTGTGCTGATGAACCATGTACTCACTGCGATGTTAAGGAACAACATCGTTCTATGGAGAAAATGCTAAAAGTAAACACCATCCGCTTAGTGGGTAGCGAGTTCGATCTTGAGAAGCTTCAACGTGCACAGGAGGCAGACGGCATTATCTCGCAGGTGATTACGTGGGTGAAAAACGGAACTCGGCCCACATGGAACGAGATCTCGAAGGAAAGCAGCACGCTTAAAGCATACTGGGCCCAATTCAACGCTTTAAGCTTCCAAAACAATATTTTGCTAAAGAAGTGGGTTCCGACCAAATACCAACGCCCGGAGCGTCTACTTCCTGTCGTCCCACAATGTCTATTTAGTGAAGTCATAAGGCTATACCATGATACACCTGCTGGAGGACACTTCGGTTCGAACAAAACATTTAACAAGGTAAGATCACGATTCTACTGGGTTGGAGCGCGAAAGGATGTTGAGCGGTATTGCACACAATGTGATATATGTGCGGCAAAGCGTGGACCTCAAAGAAGAACGAAAGGAGAACTCCAAATTTATCTGGTCGGTGAGCCATTTCAACGTGTAGCGGCTGATATATTGGGACCTTTACCGACAACAAAAAGGGGCCATAAATACGTATTGGTGGTGTTGGATTATTTCACCAAATGGGTGGAAGTATTTCCCATGGCTGATCAAACCACAGAGACAATAGCCAGAATATTAGTCCACGAAGTATTTTGCCGATACGGAGTCCCGTCAGAACTACACTCGGATCAAGGCCGAAATTTCGAGTCAGTTGTGTTTCAAAACGTTATGGAAATTATGGGAATACGTAAAACTCGAAATACGCCACTTCACCCACAGTCTGACGGCCTTGTGGAGAGAATGAACCGGACTGTGTTGCACTATCTCACGAAATTTCTAGATGATAAGCAGGATGATTGGGATGAATTACTCCCTCTTTTCGCCATGGCTTACCGCTCCTCCCAACAGGAGTCAACAAAGGAAACCCCATTTTCCATGCTCTTCGGCAGGGAAATGCGCCTACCTCAAGATTTGTTGTGTGGACTTCCGCCACATTCGGATACGAAGTCGTACAGTAATTTCGGCCAACAATTGCAAAAACAACTTCAAGAAATTCATGACCGAGCTAGACAGGAAATTTGCCATGCTGCACAGAAAATGAAAAGCAGGTATGATTCGGTATGACACGTTCTCCAAAGTTTCAGATTGGAAGTTTTGTGTGGTTTCACAATCCAAGAAGAAGAATAAAAGTTTGCCCGAAGCTTCAATCGGATTGGGATGGACCATATCGAATTATGGAAATTATAACCGATGTAACCGTCAAGATCCAGAAGTCGCCAAGATCAAAGGTGAAGATTGTTCACATCGATCGAATAACTGCTTACCGGGGCAACAACTTCAATGCCTGGAGCTCAGGAAATTATCCTTCGAGCGGTGGAGATACAGTCTAGGAAGGGGGGAGTGTTACGTAACGTAACGTCACAGCGTCGAGAGGAGTACATCTCTGCAGAGGACGATACTCGAATTCCATTTCTTCCTATGTCTTTATTTTTTTTTTGTTTTTGACACTTTGGGAATAAAGCACAGACAGCGTGGTCGACACTGATCAGAATCGCCTTTTTTTTGTTAAGACTTTTTCTTTATAATCCAGATTTTTCCTGCCCATCGTCCACCTGAACCACCCCAGAAAATTCGCATTTACATAACAATATGTATAAATGGGGCTCCCATACAACAGACATGCTCTTTTTGCCGTTTTCATACATAATAGTACGGAACCCTTCGTGCGTGAGTCCGACTCGCACTTGGCCGGTTTTTCTTATTTCCTCTAATTTTTCAATTAACGCAAGCTCGCCAACGCAAACGCAGTATTTAAGACTACCCCATTGAATTGCTTGGGTTGGATGTATCAGCTAGCACTAATGCAGTATTGTGGATCAGGCATTAAGATCATTCCTGGGACTTTGCACATATTACAGGCGATTCGTCCCAGGATTTGCAAACGTCGCCAGCAGTTTGCACGAGCTCACCAAAAAGAATCGGCCATTCAAGAGGGAGAAGCCGCAGGAAGAAGCGTTCATTCACCTGAAGGAATTGCTCTGCAGTGCGCAGATTCTTGCATATCCTGTCATTTTGGACACCGATGCGAGCGGACATGGAATCGGAGGAGTACTCTCTCAAATAATTGACGGGCCAGAACGGGTCATCGCTTACTACAGTAGGATCCTATCGAAGCCGGAAAGGAACTACTGTGTAACTAGGAGGGAGCTTTTAGCTGTGGTTGACTGTGTCAAGCATTTCCACAAATATCTCTATGGCCAAGCTTTTCATCTTAGGACGGACCACGCAGCGTTGAGGTGGTTGCTGCAGTTCAAAAACCCGGAAGGCCAGCTTGCTAGATGGATAGAGAGAATCCAGAGTTATGACTTCAGTATCAAACACCGGAAGGGAAGCAGTCATGGAAATGCGGATGCATTATCGAGGCGACCTTGCGATGTTGAATGTAAACATTGTTCACGTGCCGAAACCAAGGAACAGGTCACCGACATCCGTCGTTTCCATGTGCTGCCAGAAGATTCCTGGACTGTCGAGAAGGTCGGAAGGAAGCAGCGAGAAGATGCCGATCTGGCATTTTACTGGGCTCAATGGCAGAGTTTGAAGCTGAAGAACGGTTGCCTCTACCGCAGTTGGGAAAGTGAGGACGGGAACATTGTAAACGATTTGCTGGTAATTCCAAAAGGTCAAATCGACGAGGTCATCCGAGAGTACCACGAGGGACCAAGCGGGGGTCATCTTGGCGTTAACAAGACTGTAGAAAAGATAAAGAGACGTTTCTACTGGGTAGGATGCCATGAGTCGGTCACAAATTTCATTCGCAGGTGTGAACAGTGTGCGAAGGCAAAGGGGCCAGTTAGGAAAACTCGAGGAAATATGCAGCAGTACAATGTTGGAGCACCGTTCGAACGTATCGCCATGGACATCGCAGGCCCATTCCCAACGAGCAATGCTGGAAACAAATACGCGCTGGTGGTGATCGATTACTTCAGCAAATGGCCTGAGGTGTTTGGCATCCCGAATCAAGAAGCCAAAACTATTTCAGATGCATTCGTGAATAACTGGGTTTCGCGTTACGGAGTACCGCTGGAACTGCACTCAGACCAAGGAAGGAACTTCGAGTCGTCGGTGTTCAAAGAACTCTGTGACGCGCTAGGCATCAGAAAGACACGGACAACACCATAACACCCACAATCTGATGGCATGGTCGAAGGGTTCAACCGGCCGATGGAGGAATATTTGAGAAAGGTCGTCGTCGGAGATCAGAAGGACTGGGATGAACATCTTCCCCTTTTCTTAATGGCGTATTCGGCAGAGCACAATTCAACGGCAAGAACACCAGCTGAAGCCATTTTTGGAACTGATATCCGACTTCCATCGGACTTGAAGTTCGGCGTGGTACTACCGACAACTAGCGGCAGGGAGGACTTCGTAACCGAAAAGAAAGAACAGCTGAACTCTATCAGTTCATCCGGGAGCGACTGAATTTGGTTAGCGATAAACTGAAGGCGCGATACGACTTGAGGGCGAATACTTCTGGATTCGAGACCGGACAATTGGTATTGCTGTACAACCCACAACGGAAAAAAGGCTTGTGCCCCAAATTGCAATCAGTCTGAGACGGACCATATGAGGTCATCAAGAAGCTCAATGACGTGGTATACCGAATACAGTAGAAGGGAAACAGAAGGGCGAAGTATAAGATTGTCCACCTAGAGAGGTTAGCGCCATATTACGGAGAAGGATCCAATCGCTGGTTCGAGGACGAACAAGTTTAGGAGGAGGGCAGTGTTGCGGAGACACAAACCGACGGTTAAGTTCGAATTTCGCTGTCGAAGTTCGAAAGCTCTCTTGAAGCGGAGATTGCAATGATGTCAGATGTCAATGGCGTAATGCAAATTGTCAGAGCATTCTAGAGATTTCCGAAGGGGAACTTCCGACTGCGAACATTCGAGAGGGTGGACGTGAGCTATATAAGCGCGAACACTCGCCCTCGGATTTCATTCAGTTTGTGGTATTAAACAGCGTGTGACAAGTCAGTGTGATCAAACAGTGTGAAAATAAAAGCTCTCAATAAAGGTTTGTTTGTGTAATAAAGTTTAAAGTGGATAGTATTGGATAATAAAGAAAAGTGGTGAAGCTGCACAGATAGTTGATCTGTGGTGAAAGAAATAAAGGTGTGTGTGTTTTTATTCGGATAAAAAGGACAATTGTAGTTTACCGCAAACCAGTGGTGCGAACCCTATTTGGTGTGGGTTGAATATTTCGTAACAATATGAACACTATCTGCCCAAAACTCTCTCATTTGAATCGGTGCGCGTTAAATTCCACACAAAGGAAGGACCAATCTCACTACTTGCTATCTGCCGTCCACCGTTCTCCAAACCAAGAACTTTCATCAAACAGATTTTACAAGTTCTTGGTAACATATTGAAAATGGGAGACCCGGTAATTGTAGGCGACATGAATATAGACTTACGCGACGCCGAACGCAGCAACAGAGGTACAAGTATCATAAGAGAATACCTAGAAATGAAGGCATCTAATGGTATGATAAATGCGAACAGTTAGAGCACGAGAGTGGACATTAATGCAGAAACAAGTATGAACATGGATCATCGAATCTATGGATGAATGAAGAATTAATCGAATGTTGCAAAAAAAGAGACAAATTATACAAGAATTGGCTATCAAAACCTAAAGACAAAGCAAGTTAAAGAGAGTGAAAAACATAGGTATACGTAGAAATATTATGAATAAAAAATTGCTTAATGGCAAAAACATGTTCTTCATAAATAAATTCTCTGAAAACAAAAATGATATCAAGAAAATTTGACAAACTATAAAAGAGATAATAGGAAAGAAAATGGACAACCTGGATAACACAATAAGAAACAACTTTAAAAACGAGGAAACGGAGGTCGCAAAAAACAAATTTGCTTATAGTTTCGAGGAAATTGTGGAAAACAATGCGTCTGAACGGCTTTGTGCATCCGGAAGCATATCTCCATTTTGATAATTCTGTGCTGATCCAGGATAGATTGGCCGTACCGCTAATCTATCAAGTGGCCTGTAACTCCGTGAAACGGTGACTCCTTTATGAACCTGACGTCGTGCTCTGTGAGCCCGAGCGCCTCAGGTTCAGCAGAGCGGCTTCTCGCCAAGATAGAAAAGCCGTTGTCCGACAGCATCAACGCATCACTGCTGGAACGGACTGCGTAATAGAATTTTCAACATAGCCTCTCTTCAAGGCGAAGCCCGCCACCACCAGTGGCGGACTTGTACAGGGTAGGGTAGGCTAGGGTAGGCTAAGGTAGATAAAAAGTGAGTGTTGGGCTCTTTTAATAAAAACAAAAAATATTTTGGCTGTCTGTAAAGTCGGTTTCTTCTTTTTAGCGGGCGCTACAGTTCAGGTTGAACCTGGGATCCTTTGCTAGCCTGTTCCATAACCGCACACCCAGTTGGCTGAGGTCCCCTTCCACCTGTGTGCGCCATCTTAAATGCGGCCGTCTTCTGCTTCTTCGTCCCTCAGGGTTGGATTCAAAGACTCTCCGGGCTGGAGCTGTGGTGTCCATTCGCTCTACATGGCCCAGCCATCTTAGGCGTTGAATCCGTAGACGCCTGACTAGACTCATGTCGCTGTACAGCTCTTAACGTTCGTGGTTGAATCTTTTCCTCCATCGCCCTCCATCACGCGCCAAATTTTTCCCTCGAACCGACCAAGGACCTCTTCATCCGCTTTTGATAGTGTCCATGCCTCTGCGCCGCACAACAGAATCCGGTTGATAAGGGTCTTATATAGAGTCAACTTTGTCGTTCGGGCTCTATTACTCAATTGCTTCCTGAGCCCAAAGAAACAGCGATTCGCAAGACTGAGTCTGCGTTTGATTTCGGAACTGATGTCGTTGTTCCAGGTCTCGGCGGAGCCAAGGTAGACAAAGTCCTTAACTAGCTCGAACTTATATCTGCCAATACAAACATTCTGGCCAAGACGTCGGTGGTAATCGTCCTTTTTTGATGACAGCATATGTTTAGTTTTGCCCTCGTTTACCGTCAAACCAATTTTCACTTCCTCCATTTCAATACTCGCAAGCGCCTCATTGAAATCTCTCAGTGATCTACCTATTATGTCAATATCGTCGACGTATGCAAGGAGTTGCGAGCTCACGAGCTGCTCTTGTTCTTTTATGTACACGTCATCGAACCAGGTGTTTCTCCATGGTGGAGCCTTGAAACCTAAGTTTTCGGATGCAGAGCTTTTTAGGGTTTGTTTGAAAAGGCTCCAGTGCTGTTCTATTGAGGATTGAGGTGTATTAGCTTAGGGGAGACGCGATCGATGAAAGCACGAGCGGTTTCTGGCGATAGTTGCTTTCCGACGTCTTAACTTTGTATTCTTACTCTACTCCGCTGCGTTCGTGATATCGCATCGCGCATCTTGGCTACTATAAGTGGTCCGAGTCGATGTGGCCTCTCGGAAAGTTCGAACATCAAGAATAGTGAAGGACTGTCTGACGTCGATCGCCATGTGATCAATCTGGTTGGTAGTCGATTGATCAAAAGATCGCCAAGTGCCTTTGTGTACATATATTGAGGTGCGGAAAGCGCATACTGGCTAGAAGGAGATTTCGCCCCTTAGCAAGATCAATCAGTCTGTGTCCGTTATCGGCAGTGTTGTCGTGTAGGCTATGTTTGCCAATGACTCGTCCAAAGATGGTTTCCTTACCCGGCTTAGCATTGAAGTCTCCTAGTACAATTTTGATGTCATAGCTGGGACATTGGGCGAACGTTCTATCTTGGAGGTCGTAGAACTCATCTTTGGCGGAGTCATCCTTGTCTTTCGTGGGGGCGTGGACGCAGATCAGGCTGATGTTAAAAAATTTAGCCTTGATACGGATTGTTATGAGGCGTTCGCTCACATGCCGAAAGCTTAAGACTTTTTACCTTAGTCCACCTCGAACAACAAATCCGCGTCCGAACAATCGTTGCCATCTCCCCCTATAGCAGTCGCCGTAGTAAATATCGCAGTTTTTCGTCCGCTTTATACCCGGACCATTCCATCGCATTTCCTAGATGGCGGTTATGTCCGCTTTATAGCGGTCTAGGGCGTCCGCATGTTGTTCGGCTGCACGTGGCTTGTTTAGGGACCTAACATTCCACGTAGAAAGCCAAAGATCATTGTCCTTTTTTCTTTTTTTTGCAAGGGTCGTCAACATAAATCCGGTCCGTTATATCCGAGGTTTGTGGTTGTTTCGGAGTTTGTGGTTTTTTTACGGTTACGGCTTACTAGGCCGTAGCTCATAGGCGCAGGAGGCTCGCCAGTCGCCCCTCCCCGTCTGCAATTTCCTTAGGAAATCTCCAAATGGCACCACGAGGAGGTGGAGTTGGGACTTACTAACAGTGCCGCAAGATGTTCGACTGCGGTGGTTCTTCTGGCTTTTTAGCAGGCCAGCTTCCGTCGGATAGATGCGCCCCTACGAGGCCATTGTTAGTCCTTTGCCATCCGTAAAGTCGGTTTACGGGCGATTATTTTACGTGATAACGTCATTAGAAAACATTGATGAAAAATGAACAACACGCGGTGTTCCCAAGCGGTCCACCATCTATGTACATAAGTAGTAACCGCACCCGACGCTGGTTGATTACAGTGATCGGACGACAGCCCACAGTATGCATGTATGTATATATTGCTCCTAAAAGTATGCCTACGTTTTATGAATGTAGGTTTAGGCATTTTTTCATGCCCCCAAGTATGCAAACAAAATTATGTCCCATAGGCGAAATAGATGCCTCTCTATCGCTTGTTTTGCGCTCTCGCCTGCACGCTCAGCTTAGGCGGAACGTGACAAGTGTTTTATCTTGTATTAAAACACGTTTACTTCAAAATGCATTGCTTTTATTTTCGTGCTGTCACTCACGTCCGTGGCTACCTTCGAACTGAGGCTTTTACATCAAAATGGCTATAAGTGTTATAAGTGTTATACATACATAAAGTAGCCATATATGTGGGATTGAGCCTAACAAACGGACGAGACACATGGAATTACATAACACTTACAGACATACGATCGAACGGAGACGAACAACGAGCCACATAGAAAGACAAAGAAGACGCCACAGAACATACAACACAGACATAGACATTGTTACGAAGCAACGGGACGCCGCCAAACGGACGACAGATCACACGATGTACGAAACATTTAACAGAGGAACGAGATGGACAAAGAACGAGCAGAACGACGGACAATGACAAACAAGGAAGAGACATTCTCCGTCAGACCAGCAGCGAGTGTGGACGTGCCTACGTAGAATAGGAGACAATACAAGCGAATAAAGTGTAATTGAAACCAAAAACCGTGTGTGCTTCTTTAAATACTACAATTTTGGGGACTCGTCCGGGATGGTTGTTCAATCGTCAAATTAGCGCCATGCCCGTTGACCAAAAAACAAAAAAAAAAAAAAAAGTAAAAATTGTGAACTGATGGGATTTGATAGTGTGAAAAGTGAAAGTCGAATAAAGGGCATCAACCCAAAGCGGTCGACACACCAAGTGCGCAAATAAGTGTAAACGAAAAAAAAAAGAAACGAAACAAAAAGTGTGAAAAGTCGAGCCGTGGTTGTGTGCTCCAACGTGCGTGTATATGAGTGTGTGAGTAGCACACGGGAAAAAAAAAAAACAAAAAACTAAAACTAAAAAAATAAAACTAAAAAACTAAGAGAAGTACCGCAAAGTGGTGTGCACGTAGTGGTGTCTGTGGCGGCATCAGCAAATCCGCGACAGAGCACAGAATAAAGGAAGAAAAGAAAAAAAAAAAAACTGGGAAAGGGTCAGAACAGTTTGTGTGTGCAGGGCGACGGCGGCGTCATCATACCCATTGCTGAGGAAACACCTGCACGTGTCCAGTGCATAGGAAGACGAAAGCGGCGGTAGCGGTGTCAAGAGCAAGACGGCGAGAATATCAGAGTGAGATTGTTTCGGATTATACAGTGTGCGAATTTTGGTGTGGCCACTGCGCAGTTTATAAATACTTTATTATTAATACTGTATAAAACTAAATACCTTTTTTTACCCGAAGCTTATATTTATTAAAATACGTATAAAAAATATTGTTAAAGTATAATGGACGTCGAAGCTATTCTGGGTTTGACGGTAGATGGACTCAGGGAACGACTGACGCAACTAAACTTGTCGACGCAGGGACTTAAGACGTCACTACAAAACAGGCTAATGGAACACTACGGTTTGTCCAGAGAAGGCGATGACGGATCTAATTCGGCGGAAGAAGAAAGGGTAGGCAGTGAGTCAGGGCTTGAGACGAGGTCGCATTTTACACTTCGTGACATCCAGGACTCCTTGACAGCATTCGATGGTAGCGGTCGACCGAGCATTGATTCATGGATTCAGGAGTTCGAGGATAACGCAGTAGCAGTCAATTGGAACGGCATCCAGAAGTTTATTTACGCGAAACAATTACTGCAGGGAGCTGCGAAGTCGTTTGTACGCAGTCAATCAGGCATCAAAGATTGGGCCACATTAAAGATCGCTCTTCAAAGCGAGTTTGGCGGCAGGGCGTCGGCAGCCGAAATTCATCGGGCGCTAGCCGAGAGGAAAAACCAACCAGGTGAATCGCTAATAGAATACCTGTACGCGCTAATGGAGATGGCAAAACCTATTAGTCTGGAAGAGGAAAGTGTCGTAGAGTATTTTGTCGAGGGTGTCCCTGATAGTAGAGCGAACAAGGCTGTACTGTACCAGGCTAGAAGCATACAAGAGCTAAAGACACAGTTGCGCATTTACGAAAAGGTACGGGGTCCCAACTCACAGCAACCAAGCTTGAGAAGGTATCACAGAACACCATGCTCTACATGGAAGCCTACAGGAAGAGAAGTGAAAGTGGAAACAACACAACGCAAATGCTATAGGTGTGGAGAGACGTCCCATCTCGCTAGGGAATGCACATCCAAGGCACTTAAATGCTTCAGGTGCGGACGACCAGGACACCGTGCGGTGAATTGCCGAAATGAACCAACGACGAGTTCGCGATTAAGGGCTGAGGGAAGCAACGTTCGACCTGCATCATCAGGCAACGGAAGCGAATCTTGGCCGGAAGCGAGGGTCTCTTTAGCAACCGGAATTAATCGCATCTTTAAAGATATTTCGGTGCGAGGTACTAATTTATCGGCTCTAATAGACACGGGGAGCGATTTGAACCTGATAAGGTACGATAGCCTGTCGAGAATGAAGTACGTTGACCTTGACTCAACCAAGAGGCGGGTGTTTGGCATAGGTAGCGGCGGATTAATTACGCTAGGTAGTTTTTGGGACGACGTAATAGTAGATGGAATGGTCACCAAACTTAGATTCCACGTCGTACGTGAGTCCGATATGCCCTATGCAGCGATTTTGGGCAACGACGTATTGGACAATGCTGATTTGACACTAACCACGGAAGGGGCAGAGTTTAAGCCAAAAGGGAGTAGATATGGGTCTCCTGGTTCGAAGAGTGATAAGAGAGTAGACCAAACCATGGGAGTCGGCAAAAGTGCTGAAAGGCTCGGTGGTAAGGCAGAAGGGGATAGAGACGAATCTCCTGGTTCGAAGAGTGAGATGAGAGTGGACCAAACCGTGGGAGTCGGCAAAAGTGCTGAAAGGCTCGGTGGTAAGGCAGAAGGGGATAGAGACGAATCTCCTGGTTCGAAGAGTGAGATGAGAGTGGACCAAACCGTGGGAGTCGGCAAAAGTGCTGAAAGGCTCGGTGGTAAGGCAGAAGGGGATAGAGACGAATCTCCTGGTTCGAAGAGTGAGATGAGAGTGGACCAAACCGTGGGAGTCGGCAAAAGTGCTGAAAGGCTCGGTGGTAAGGCAGAAGGGGATAGAGACGAATCTCCTGGTTCGAAAAGTGAGGTGAGAGTGGACCAAACCATGGGAGTCGGCAAAAGTGCTGAAAGGCTCGATGGTAAGGCAGAAGGGGATAGAGACGAATCTCCTAGGCCAAAAGTGAATCGGAGCATTGGAAAATTAGACCAGAGGGTCGAAAGCGTGGGCATAAGTGCCAGTCGAGAAGAAAGTGTAAGCGGCCCTGGTACCGGTGTAAGCGGGGCGCAAGAGAGCGAAGAGATAGAGAGTGTCACGGACGAACTAAAACCAATTAGTTTAGCCGCACAGGACGGGGTATTCCAAACAGAGGTGGACGTCGACTTAAGTCACCTAGATTATGTAACCCAGAGGATGGTCCAGACCATGATAAGCGATTACACGCCCATTAAGACGAAACAATCGCCCATCGAAATGAAGTTGATTTTGTCAGACGACATCCCGGTAGTTCATCGACCTAGACGCATACCATTCAGCGAGCGACAAACGGTAAAGGAACAACTCGAGAAGTGGCTAGCAGAAGGGATAATACAGCCAAGTACGTCCGAGTACGCGTCGCCGATCGTGTTGGTTCCGAAGAAGGATGGCTCGAAGAGACTTTGCTGCGACTACCGGAAGTTAAACCACAAAGTCATTAAGGTTCTAGAAAGCAACGAGTATGAAGACTTCTATATCAAGTCAGGTATATTGTTTAAGGATCCAGTCAAGGAACTGATGGTAATACCGACGGTTATGGAGAAGGAAATCATCGGTCTCGCGCACCAACAGGGTCACTTTTCCGTCAAGAAGACTCAAGATCTTGTTGAGAAAACCTTCTTCATACCTGGGTTAGCGGCGAAGGTGACAGATGTAGTAAGGGGCTGCGTTAAATGCCTCATTACCGAGGCCAAGGCAGGAAAAAAGGAGGGGTTCCTGAGACCCATCGACAAGGGGGACAGACCCTTAGAGACTTACCATGTGGATCACGTCGGGCCGATGGAACAGACACGGAAGAATTACAATTACATCCTGGTAATAGTAGATGCATTCTCTAAATTCGTCTGGCTTTATCCAACGAAGAGTACGGGAGCAGAGGAGGTGGTGAATCATCTGCGGAAGCAGTCTGTGATTTTTGGCAACCCGCGTAGGATCATATCAGATCGAGGTGCAGCTTTCACATCAACGGTTTTCAAGGATTACTGTAGAGAGGAAGGTATCCAACATTTGCTGATCGCGACAGGGGTACCTCGCGGAAATGGCCAGGTAGAAAGAATTCACCGAATCGTAGTGCCGATGTTGTCCAAAGCGTGTCAGGGGAGCTCGCAAAACTGGTACAAGTTTGTGGATCGCGTACAGCATGTAATCAATAGTTCACCGCCGAGGAGCACAAAGTTCAGTCCTTTCAGAATACTGACTGGTTTGGAGATGCGATTGCCCGATTTTCCAAGTCTCCGTGAATGGGTGGAAGACACTGCCCTGCAAGAGTTCGATGCGGAACGAGAAATGACACGAGAACTAGCTCGAGAGAATATTGCTGAAATTCAGCAGGAGAACAAAAGGGGCTTCGACAAAATTCGTAGAACGGAGCAAATCTACGATGTGAACGAGTTGGTCGCCATCAAGCGCACTCAGTTCGGGACAGGGATGAGGCTGCGTCCCAAGTTCTTAGGACCCTATAAGGTCGTTAAGAGGTTGAGTCACGGAAGATATGAGGTCCAGAAAGTCGGTAGTCAAGAAGGACCGGCGAGGACAAGCACTGTGGTGGAGAACATGAAAAAATGGAATCCTTCATTCGGGCCGAATGATCCGTCAGGATAGCCGAATGTGGGATTGAGCCTAACAAACGGACGAGACACATGGAATTACATAACACTTACAGACATACGATCGAACGGAGACGAACAACGAGCCACATAGAAAGACAAAGAAGACGCCACAGAACATACAACACAGACATAGACATTGTTACGAAGCAACGGGACGCCGCCAAACGGACGACAGATCACACGATGTACGAAACATTTAACAGAGGAACGAGATGGACAAAGAACGAGCAGAACGACGGACAATGACAAACAAGGAAGAGACATTCTCCGTCAGACCAGCAGCGAGTGTGGACGTGCCTACGTAGAATAGGAGACAATACAAGCGAATAAAGTGTAATTGAAACCAAAAACCGTGTGTGCTTCTTTAAATACTACATATATAACATCTCCCACATTAAGCTGTTATTAACAATTAAATTCAATCTGTTTTTTTTTTTTTTTTTTTTTTTTTCCTTCATAGATACCTATTTTATATTGGAATATATACCTATATGTATATATATATATATGTATATATTCCAAAGAAAATACAAGAAAAGAGATATACATATATACTTAAATACTGAATGCATATTAGTATAATTCACACTCTTGAATCAGTGTATTTTATAACAGGTTTTACTTCTCTACCTGACCTAGTAGTATAATTACCAGATGCAGAGCTCTTTCTGTCACTTTTATCATTCTCCGTTGGTAAGTTCAAGGGCGGTGTTGACGCTTGAGTTGTGTTATGTTGACTATCCAGTAGTGCAAAATCCGGTGATTTGAATTGGGGCTCATGCACTGATCTTCTCAAATGACTTGAATTGCGTCGAAGCAACTTTTTATCTTCAGTTTGCACGATGTATGACCTAGGGGTACTGTGAGGTTTGATTATCTGGGCTGGCTCCCAAGTTTTGTTTCGCTGTATTACTACATTTTCTCCCATAGCAAAGTTAATTTCTTTTTCATTTCTTATGTGTCTGTCATGATACTTTTTGTAGCTTTGTTGATGTTCTTTTATAATATTTAAGGGGTCTTTAACAATTTTAGGTTTTAAAAGACTTTCTTGAATAGGAATTTTAGACCTTAAAATTCTGCTCATTAACAGCTGTGATGGTGTAGCCTTAATTCCGGCTATCTGCGAGTTTCTATAAGATAATAACGCACTAAAAATGTCTTTTCTATCCTCATGAGCCTTTTTTAGTAGTTGCTTTGCAATATGCACTCCTTTTTCTGCCAATCCGTTCGAGCGAGGATACATAGGACTTGACGTTGTTACAGTCATGTTCCAGGCGTTGGCAAATTTTTTAAAATTGTAGGAATTAAAAGGCATATTGTCACAAATTATTTGGTTCGGAATACCGTGGGTTGAAAAAATATCTTTCAAAACTAAGCTTACCGACAATGCCGTTTTATTTGCAAGTGGTTTTATTTCCAACCATTTTGAGAAATAATCAACAAGCACAAGATAAGGCTTATTTTGAAATTCTAATATATCACAACCTACTTTAAAGAAAGGAATGTCTGGAATTTCTTGTGGAATTAATGGGAGTTTCGCATTTGAACGCTGAAATTTTTCACAAACTTTACACTGAGAAATAAGTTCTTCAATGTCTGATGAAATATTTGGCCAATAAACAGACATTCTCGCCATGGCCTTGGTTTTTGTCATTCCTAAATGGCCTTCGTGAAGTGTTTGAAGTAACTGAACTCGCAACCTTTTTGGGACAATAACACGTTTTTGAAAAAATAGTAATTCATTCTCGTAGTAAATTTCGTATCTTAGAGGCCAATATCTTCTAATTAATTCATTAACCTTTTTAAACTCATTTGGCCATCCTGTTTTGCACACTTGGACCAGTAATTTTAGCTCTCTATCCAATTCCATCTCTTTTTTAATGAGATTCACTTGATTGTCTGCAATTTCAATACTATGCACAATTTCATTAATAGACGAATCTATGTCACTGTCATCATTCGCCTGAATGTAACTCCTGGACAAAGTATCCGCTATAAACATATTTTTTCCTGGCTTATATTCGACTCTTAAATCATATTTTAAAAGTTTTAGTTTCATTCTTTGCAGTCTGCTCGAATGAACTTGCGAAATATCTTTCTTCATTATAGCCACAAGTGGTTTGTGGTCTGTAAAAATAACTACAGGTCTCCCATATATGTAATAATGGAATTTAATGCACGCGAAAACAATTGCCAACATTTCTTTTTCAATCTGTGCATATGACATTTCTGATTTGCTTAAAGATTTTGATGCATAACAGACCGGTCTTTCCCTTTGAAGAAGACAACTTCCAATTCCACTCCGAGATGCGTCCGTTTGAATTACGATGGGCAAAGAATCGTTGAAGTTTTGTAAAACGGGAGCCTGAGATACTTTGGCTTTAAGTAAATTAAATATTTGCGAATGATATGAAGTCCATACAAACTCGTTATTTTTTTTCAAAAGTTCTCGGAGGGACGAGGTTAGCTCTGATAGGTTAGGTATAAAATTTCTTAAATAATTTATAAAGCCTAAGAATCTTTGGAGATCTTTTTTATTTGCAGGTACCTTTAATGCCTTTATTGCTTCTATTCTGCCTGGATCAATAGAAATTCCCTTTTTAGAAAAAATGTATCCTAAGTATTTGACTTCTGTAAGTCTGTATTGTAGTTTACTTTCATTAAATTTCACATTAACTTCCTTAGCTCTTTTCATTACTCGATCTAAATTATTGTCATGTTCTTGCTTATTCCTTCCTCCAATAAGAATATCATCAAAATAAACGAACGTTCCTGGGAGGTCTCCGAAATACTTGATGTTTAATTTTTGAAATAACTCCGGTGCGAAACTAACTCCGAAAGGCATACGCAAAAATTTATATAACCCATATAATGTAGTAAAAGCACAGTAATCACTACTGGCACTATCCAAAGGTACTTGCCAAAACCCCTCTTTCAAATCAATGACTGTAAAGTATTTCATATCTTCAAATGCTGTAGTCAAATCTTCAAGACGTGGAATTTCAAATGGTTCTTTTTTAATGTTCAAATTTAATTCACGAGGATCTAAACATAACCGTATTGACTTATCTGGTTTTTCAACCAATACAAGGTTATGGACAAAGTCAGTAGGATAGTCTATTTTTTGTATAATGCCTAATGTTTCCTTTCCTCTAATTTGTTTTTCAATTTCGGCCTCAAGCTCTTCGGAATTCGTCGTGGAGCTTTAACGCTCCCTTTTGAACCTTCTTTCAAATAAATTTTGCATTTGTCTGGATAGCAACCTAGTCCAGTAAAAATTTCTTTATGCTTTTGAATAAACTCATTTTTTTCTTTCTCATAATCTGACTGCCTAGATCTATGCAATTTAATTTCATTGATGTTTTTTAAAATGTTTAGTTTCAGACAAGTTTCCAGACCTAATATAGGTGCAGAATTAACACTCGCTATTATGAAGCAGGTTTTTATTTTCACATCATTGTGGCTTATCTGCAAGAATGCCCTACCTATCACATCGATCCTAAAACCACCATAGGCTTCTAATTTAACGCTTGTCTTATGTAACTCAAAGTTGATAAAGAATTTCCGAAACAAGTCACTTGGTAAAATATTAACTTCGGAGCCAGTGTCAATCTTAAAATCAATACGTTTCCCGCCAACGTCAATCCGCTCATACCAACCCGAACGATTATTTCCTATAGAACTAACTACAACTGATTCAATAGTGAGATTATTTACATCTGGGTATATATAATCAATACTTTCTGTACTACTTGTAATTTTGTTATCTACGTTATATACTTTTCTTTTAGGGCATGCATAAAAAAAATGATTGAACTGACCACAGTTGTTGCACTGCTTTCCTTTAGCCGGGCACATCATTGGTTTATGACGATACGAACACTTGCTGCAAATCTGAAGATCATTCCCTTCATCATTTCTCCTCACTGTATAGCGGCTACGTTGTTCTCTCTGGATGAATCCCCCTCTCTGACTATATCCCCATCTCTGGCTGTTTCCTCTTTTTTGGTTGTATCGATGTTCCGTAGGCTTTTCTTTGTCATATACATCAGCTTCATCTTTTTTGTTTATACCCGTATGTTTTTTACATATTGCACTGACATTTGATTGCATTTGTACGTCTCTTGCTTGTTCATGTGTAATTTCTGCTACTCTGCAAAATTGTATTGCCTTCTTTAGTGTTAATTTCTCTGTTCTCAAAAGCTTTTCCTGTGAATCTCCATCTCTAATTCCTAGAACAATGCGGTCGCGTATCATCTGATCAGTGACGCTTTCTTCTGTACAGTCGAAATCGCATTTTTTTGCTTGGCTTACGATATCCGTTAGAAAGCTATCGAACTGTTCACCGGGCTGCTGCACTCTTGAGTGAAATTTAAACCTCTCATATATTACGTAATTTTTTGGCTGACAATATAAATCAAAATGTTCCACCACTTTGCTGTACACTTTAGAATCAGCTAATGATATGTCCAATGTTTCATATATTTCCACGGCTTTTTCACCCATTAAATTCAACAACATAGCAATTTTTACTTCATCTTTGAGAGTTTCTCCATTAGTAGTTGCCTGGACGTAAATCGAAAAAAGTTTTTTAAATTTTGCCCACTCATTGCTCACATTTCCTTCAAAACTCAAAGGTCCTGGTGCTCTAAATTTATCCATTTTATTTTCTTTTACTAAATTTCACTTCTTTTACACCACTAAATGTTTTTTTTTTTTTTTTTTTTTTCAATTCTACTTTTCCGGCTGCGCCATGTTTTATCTTGTATTAAAACACGTTTACTTCAAAATGCATTGCTTTTATTTTCGTGCTGTCACTCACGTTCGTGGCTACCTTCGAACTGAGGCTTTTACATCAAAATGGCTATAAGTGTTATAAGTGTTATACATACATAAAGTAGCCATATATAACAACAAGGAGTCATACTTTTTCTTAAATGCAGCCGGTGTTCATCGATTTATGTATAAGACGTTATCACGTCAATAATACATGACTGACCCATAAAAACATTAATAATGAACGAAAGTGCTACTCAAAACTCCGTGTTCGTAGTAAGGACCAATGATCTGGAAGTACAGAACATCACGGTGAGCTTAGATGCAAATAAGGCTCCAGTGATAATGAAATGAATAAACACTAGTCTCGCGGAAATGATTATTCCAAAAGAACTCAAAGTGTCCCTAGTTCGACCGGTGTATAAAAATGGAGTTAAGTCAGATGTGAATAACTATCGGCCAATTGCTATCTTACCGGTTATCGAAGATATTGTAGCTAGGAGACTGAAACAATTCCTTGATAAATATAAAATAATTGAACCAAGGCAATATGGATTTTTAAGAGATTTCAGTAAGACCTTCGATACACTTTCACATGAAAGGATAATTCACAGTCTAGAGAAAGCGGGAATTCGAGGACACTGCTTAGAATGGATGAAAAATTATCTGAAACTTCGAACATACCGCGAAAAAATTGGCAAAACTTTGAGTGGCGTAATGAAAACGACGCATGGTGTACATACGGGCTCAAAACCAGGACCTCTCCTATATATAATATATGCCGATGTGTGGCAGCACTGAAAACTGAACGAAACACATATAAACGATATGAAAGAAATAAAGCGAAGTTGGGCATTCATTCTTAATCGAGGAGTCCAAGCGAGAGGTTATCGGGTTTTATTTCAATTTAATTTAATGTCCGCATACAGATGGATTAATAAAATCGCTAAAAAAGAGCAAAAAGTTCGCATATGCAGGTGACACGACAGTCATTGTGTCGCACAGAGCATCGATGCCGCAGTAAAAATGATGCAAAGTGACTAGATGTCATTATAAAATGGTCACACTATAATGGGCTCACAATTAATGCGGAGAAAACAAAAATAATGCACATAAAGCCAACCCACTTTCTTTATCATGACATCCGAATTGAATTACAATCCAACACCAGCGATACACCAATGGAAAAATACGAAACCGTAATGGAAGTGGTTAACAGCTTTAAGTACCTCGGTTAAATAGTTCGCCGTCATCTCAAATGGCACCAACACATCGAGCACCTTCAACGAAAACTTCGCAAAACTTCATACATGTTCCAACATATAAGTTACTTCTGCAACTCTGACGTCCTAAGGCAGGCACACCTGGAATCACAGCTTGGGGAACATCAACCTATTGCAATAAACTTCAAAAAAATCAAAATTTTGGCAAGAAAAAAAAAACTTGAGCTCTTAGCTATCGAAGCTATATTCAAATCAACTCTGATTAATGAATTTTACGACGACAGCAGCTTCATACAAGATCCGAAGAAATGTCTGTGACGATACGTTCGAACGATGCTTCAACATTGTACTGTTTTACATCGCGTTTTCCTAAGTAGCCCCTTTGCCTACGCACACTGTGCCCACCAGCGAATGAAATTTGTGGCCGATTCTATCCGTAGAGACATTTCTTAATCCTTTCTACAATCTTGTGAACACCTAGATGACCCCGCTTGGTCCCTCGTGGTATTCCTTGACTTTGTAGATTTTTCAGATCGTTTGCAATGTACCTACCTGTTCTCGCTATCCCAACTGCGGTAGATGCAACCGTTCTTCAGCTTCAAACTCCGCCATTGAGCCCAGCATTCCTTTACAATTGGGCTTTCTGCTGGATATTTGCTGCCATGTTGGTCGAATCCTCGTCTTTGGTAATCGATGATGATTGCCAAATCGGCAGCTTCTCGCTGCTTCCTTCCGTCTTTCTTGACAGTCCAGGAATCATTTGGTAGCACGTGGAAACGACTGATGTCGGTGACCTGTTCCTTGGTTTCCGCACGTGCACAGTGCATCCGCATTTCCACCACTGCTTCCTTTTCGGTGTTCGCGTTCTCTCGCTTGGTCTCTTTTTGGCGAATTAGACCTCGAACGCTTCCTTCGCAGACGGCAGTTTCTCGCAACGTGCCGCTGCTGGTGGCAGATGAAGCATCTACCCGGGAATGAGCTACTCCTACTCGCCGTTGTTTTTCTGGAACTTTTCCGGCCTTCAGAAATAGCCGCAATTTGGTCGAGGATCGGCATATCAAGAGCGATGTTTCACAGGCGAGAGTGCTGGCAACTGCCTCCTTGAAAGATATCTTTGGCAAGAGAATTAAGCTTCGTTGCGTATCGGGGTCCCTTAGCCCTTGGATGAATGAATCCGTTTTAAGCTTCTCCAGACATCAATTGGAACATCCGCGTAGGCTAGATGAAACAGCCTCTCGAGGTCGGCAGCATACTGTTGGATGCACTCGTTTCCACGCTCCTTGCGCCCTTTGACACCTTCAGCCCCGCGGATTTTGTTTTTGTGTTGCGTTGTGGGACAAATTGTTTTTTTCCTTAGATTTTAAAATGTACATACTTATATGGTGTGTATAAAAATGCTGTATAAAAATGTGAACTTATAAAAATGTCAACCGGTGGAGCACATGGTTCCAGGGTGTACATTTACTTCGTGGGACTTCTTTTGACATTCCTCAAGAAATGTTGCTCCGCATAGCAACCTGCTGATGGAGTAAGACATAATTTAGTAAAGATTTTGCGAATGATGGAGTAGCTCCTGGCGTTAGCACACAAATTATTGGAAGCAACCCAGTTGATTTTTATAATTTCTTCATCAGTGATGAAACAATTATTCTTATTGCTAACGAAACAAATCGGTTTGCTGGCCAACAAATGAGTAACACACAAGTTTAATTTTGTGGATGAGTTTTGTTTGTTTGCTCCAATTGAGACTATTCGTAGGGAAGCTTACTTTACGAAAACAAAATGTCAGAAATTATGAGCCGAAACTGCTTCGGAATGGTTTGCCTTACTTTGCGGATAATAGTATCGATCGCTTGTCAAAAATGGTAAAATATTTGGATTTGAAATTCAAACAAGCCTATACTCCGGAAGAAGAAATTTACATTGTCGAGAGTATCTAATGTTCTGTTTCCAAGTCGAATTTCCCTTCGTCAATATATTCCAAACGAAAGACATAGAGACGGTATAAATTATTCAAACTATATGCCCAAGGGAGTATACATGGGCATTCAAGATTTTTACAGGAAAAGAAAGAGCAATATCAGAAAAGATAGCTATCGAACTGATGGACTGCGGAAGGACATTCTTTTTCTTCTAAATGGGCGCTACAGTCCGGGGTGAACCTGGGCCTCAACCAACATGCCCTTCCAACAAGCACGATCTTTTGCTAGCCTTTTCGATAGCCGCACACCCAGTTGGCTGAGGTCCCCTTCCACCTGTGTGCGCCATCTTAAGTGCGGCCGTCCTCTGCTTCTTCGTCCCTCGGGGTTCAATTCAAAGACTCTCCGGGCTGGAGCTGTGGCGTCAATTCGTAGACGCCTGACTAGACTCATGTCGCTGTATAGCCCGTAGAGTTCGTGGTTGAATCTTTTCCTCCATCCCGTCTGCGTTTATAGGCCCGAAAATCACGCGCAAAATCTTTCTCCCGAGCCGACCAAGGGCCTCCTCATCCGCCGTACAACAGCATCCGGATGATAAGGGTCCAATATAGAGTCAACTTTGTCTTTCGGGAGAGAGCTCTATTACTCAATTGCCTCCTGAGCCCAAAGAAACAGCGATTGGCAAGAGTGATTCTGCGTTTGATTTCAGAACTGATGTCGTTGTTCCAGGTCACTGCGGAGCCAAGGCAGACGAAGTCCTTAATACCTCGAACTTATATCCGCCAATACAAACGTTCTGGCCAAGACGTCGATGGTGAGCGTCCTTTTTTGATGACAGCATATATTTAGTTTAGCCCTCGTTTACCGTCAAACCAATTTTCGCCGCCTCCATCTCAACACTCGCAAACGCCTCATTGACATCTCGCTGCAATCTACCTATTATGTCAATATCGTCGGCGTATGCAAGGAGTTGCGAGGATTTGAAATAGATTGTGCCTCTTGTATTGGCCAGTGATTTTTGCACAATCATTTCCAATATGATGTTGAAGAAAGCACACGACAGCGCTTCGCCCTGCCTAAATCCTTTTCTGACATCAAAACTATCGGTAAGGTGTTCACCGATTCGAATGGAGCAGCGAGCATTCTCCAAAGTCATCCTGCATAGTCTGACGAGCTTAGCAGGTATGTCAAAGGTAGACATACCGTTGTATAGCTCGCCGCTAATTACGCTGTAGTGCTTCTGCGCCATACAGAAGTCTAGAAATAGGTAGTGAGTGTTCCACGATCTGCTGTAGTGTGAAGATTTGGTCGATGGTGGGCTTCCCTGGTCTGAATCCGCACTGATAAGGACCTATCAGCTTATTTGCAAAAGGCTTCAGACGTGCACACAAAACGGCAGAGAAGATTTTGTAGGCGATGTTTCTTGTTGATCGGGCATACGATGCTGAGACTCCATTCCTCGGGCATGCTTTCCTCTGACCATTCCTTACAGATGAGCTGGTGCATGCTCAGGTCATTCCCAGTTGCCTTGAAGAGTTCAGCAGGCAGTCCGTTTGTGCCAGCAGCTTTATTCGACTTGAGCTTCGGTATGGCAATCTTAACCTCGTCGAGGTCAGGGGGACAGAATTTTCTGCGGTCTTCGTCGATTAGAAATGGATCATTCGGCCTGACAGCGGTATATCGACTAACAACGCCGTTATACAGTCTGCAGATGTGGTTTTTCCATATTCTGAGCATCGATTGCGATTCTACTATTAGGTGTCCGTTCTCACCCCTGCAGGCTTCCGTTCTGGCCTTATAACCGTGGCATGTTCGCTTTATTTGTTGATAAAACTTTTGAACGTCACGCCTGCAGTAATCCTCAATCGCGCGCTACTCCTGCTTCGCTGTGTGAATTCTCCTGATTACGTCTCGTAGCAAGATTAATCAGCCTGTGTCCGTTATCGGATGTGGTGGCGTGTAGGCTATGTTTGCCGATGAGTCGTTCAAATATGCTTTCCTTACCCAGCTTAGCATTGAAGTCAATTTTGATGTCATAGCTAGGACGTTGGGCATACGTTCCGTCTAGGAGATCGTAGAGCTCATCTTTGGTGGAGTCATCCTTGTCTTCCGTGGGGGCGTGGACGCAAATCAGGCTGATGTTAAAAAATTTAGCCTCGATGCGGATTGTTATGGAGAGCACCGTGGAGCAGGGGGTAGTGCGTTGGCTTCTGACGCCGATGACACGTGTTTTCACGGTGTTTCTCCTCAGCGGGGTTTTGACAAAACCCCCTGTAGTAAAAAAGCTTCTCGAAATTCGCCGTTCGGAACCGGCATTAAACTGTATGTCCCTTTCACTTATGGGAAAATTAAATCACACACAACATGGGTGATTGAGAGAAGCTCGGCTCTGGTCCTTAATGGACTGTAACGCCAACATACATACGTACATACATACCGATTGTTATGAGGCGTTCGCTCACATACCGAAAGCCTAGGACTTTTTGCCTTAGCTCACCTCGAACAACAAATCCGCATCCGAACAACCGTTGTCCTCTCTCCCTATAGCAGTCGCCGTAGTAAATACCACAGTTTTTCATCCGCTTTACACCCGGTCCATTCTATCGCATTTCCTGGATGGCGGTTACGTCCGCTTTATAGCGGTCTAGGGCGTCCGCGACCTAACATTCCACGTACAGAGCCGAAGATCATTGTCCTTGTTTCGTTTTTTGCAAGGGTTGTCAAAATAAATCAGGTCAGTTATATCCGGGGCTTAAGGTTGTTTCGGAGTTTTCGGTTTTTTTTTTTTTTTTACGGTTACGGCGGTAGCCCAACCGACTAATCCTGTTTTTTTGGCGCTGGAGGCTCGCCATTCGGCTTCCCCGTCTGTAATTTCTATAGGAAATCTCCAAATGGTACCACGAGGAGGTGGGGATGGGACTTACTCACAGTGCCGCAAGATGTTCGACTGCGGTGGCTCTTCTCGCTTTTTAGCAGACCAGCATCCGTCGGATAGATGCACTATCCGACGGTACTGGTAACTGGTACACAAGTGTTTCCTTGGCTGAAGCTTTGATGAGAAGTCGAACGCTTTTGGTAGGCACTCTACGAATGAACCGAAAAAAAATCCCCCTATTGGGCCTGTATACACGAGAATATCGCTAGCAGCAGGAAGACCGGTTTGATGCTCTACACTGAAGCATACACGGGATTCATTTTTCTAGAAGAAAAAATTGTATATGTGAACCTTGTTCAATTGTGTTAGTGTTTCTGTCTTTTTGACATTTCATTTGAAAGAGATATTTTCTTTGACAGAGATAATAAGTGCAACCACGCACTAAAACGTCCCTTTGTTCTTTTCCGATGTTTACTGCTTGAAAGACCAATGACGATTGAAGCGCAACACCAGGCAAAAAAAGTGCGGACTCGAAAACTGAAGAGTTGTATATGTATTAGTTTTCCACTTCTGTTCACCCACTAAATTTGCGAAAGAAAATTGCATTCCGTTTCGTACCGCAACCTTCAGCTCCCTCGCCCACAAAACCGGTTTTTTTTGGATGATATGTTCTCGTGTATACAGCCTCATTGTTATCAAATCGAAGCTCCAGAAAGTTGAGACTTACGCTGAGCAATATGGGGCTGCAATTATTGTTCTGAAGTGGAAGGATAAAAGAGATGTTCTTATGCTGGATACGAAACATAAGAGCTCAATGCGGCATATTAAAGCCGAAGAAAAGTTACAAATAAGCCTCGGAGGTGCAACCACTGTTGCAAACGCCTAATAGCCCATGAAGGACCAGAGCCAAACTTCTCTCAATCACCTATGTTGTGTGTGAATTATTTTTCACACAGGTTAAAGGGATCTAAAGTTTAACGCGGATTCCGAACGACGTGAGTCGAGAAGCTTTTTCATGGCAAGTTATAGTTATACTAGGGGGGGTTTTGCCCCCGTTGGTGTTATCGAGATCCGAACTCGCTCATTTTGCGTCAGAGTCCGACACACTAACCACTGCGCAACGGTGCAGTCAAATTAATATGACATAATAAAATAAATAACCTAATAATGACAATCACTATGTTCACTATGTACGAAAAGATCGTTGAAGATCTTGTTCATAAAAACCCTCATCACCCTCCCTCATCTTCCTCAGCAACAAAGCGAAAGCACTACAAATCTTCAAGAAGTATCTAGGCAGAAAAGATTTACTCGGAAAAGATGCACAATATGTTATAGGTAATAACAACAAGCCAAAATAACAAGGAACTGAATATGCAAGTAAGAAAACTAAAAGAGTGATAACTATTTGCGACCAATGCTGTTTTTGAATGTGTATTTCACGCTTTGAGGCAGCAAAAAAAACTCTTGCTCCAGCTTGTGCATTTTCTGCATGTGCTCACTGCCGAATCTTCGATGAAGAGCATCCCGTATCCGTATGGCTGTGTAGTTCCTTCTTTGGGTCTCCGCAATAGTCTGTAGTACATTACCTACAGGGCGACCACACGGTCTTCTTCTCCCCATTGATTTCGTTCCGCTGTTGCCTCGAATTGGAGCTTAAAGATGTTAAACGTGCTCGTGCCGTCGAAATTGGCAGCTGTGAATTTCGATGCTGGAGCCGGTACGACAGTTCCTTGATGCTGCATATTCTGGATAGTTTTCTTGATATCCACAATCTTCTTGTCCAGTGTCTCGATTCTCTTTTCCTGAATATTTTCGAGATCTAGAACCCTCTTGTCCACTGTCTCGATTCGTTTTTCCCCATTATTTTCGAAATCTATAATCTTCGAAATCTCGATTCTAGTGTCTTGATTCTTTCCTCGACGTCCTGGAATCGATCGTTGACGCCCTGCTGGATGTTCCTTTAGCTTTCTTGATTGTTTTCTAGCTTCTCTTTTAACGTCTCCACCTTCTGGCTCACAGAAGTAAGCTTACAGAATTTTCGTCCAACTTTATACTTACGGCAGTAGAATATTCCTCCAGCTTCTGGCTCATAGCATTCATAGCCGCGAGAACTTGTTGCATATCGAATGCTGGCTCACTGGATGTCAACGACTTCTCCACTCCGAACTCATGACTCTCCCAGTCGATACCTTCTTCCTCTAACGCTGATAGGAGTCTCTCCATTAGGTTGGCTTTACTTACTTACTCTGGATAGTTTGCGAGCATCCAGTTCTCTTTTCAACTGTTCGATAGCTAGCTTTTCTAACTTCACCATTTCCTTGCACTCTCGTATACACTTTTAGTTATCCACTTCATAATCTAAATAGTTCACTTTTCACTAGTTTACTCGCAATCCCATTTCCGACAGCGAATGTTACGAAAATGAATAGATCAGAATATGGTCCGACCACTGGATTGCTATAAACGACAAGTGTTTGCTTATATGTATATTCAATACACACTTTATTATTCCAACTCGAATCAATTATCTGGGCGCTTCACCTTAGATAACCATTAGTTAATTATCCACTAACTCACTAGACACTCCCTAGACACTGTATTACTGATCACTGATACTGAATACCGAATACTGTATGCCCCCGAGGGCAAGTGTTCTCGCTTATATAGCCCTCGGTCCAATCTTTCGAATGTTTGCCTTTTTGACGTCAGAAGTCTCTTGAATGCTCCGTGCTCTGGCATTAACATTCAGCAGTATGCTGCTAAAAGTCACCATCATTTCCTTTTTATCTGCCTCAGAGCATTCCAAACTTTGACAGCGGAATTCGAACATAACCATCGGTTCGTATCCGCAACGGTGTTATATCTTAGGATCGCATTAACCAGAAAACCAGCTGTGATTTAATCTCATACAAATATAACTTGTGCCTTTCAACTACGTACGTACACAAAAATGTAGGAAAGCTTTCTAACATATTAGAAGTGTTTAGAAATATTGATCTGCCTTTCGGTCCACAAGAAAACACTACCATGCTTAGTGTGACAATATGAAAAGTTGAGCGCTTTTGAATAATTTGAAGGAAAAGTTTAACATTGTGTTGAGTGTGGATGGGAAGACTGTTTCTGGATATGAAAGCAATACCTGGTACAAAGTCAATGCCCAGGTAGAAAAACCCAGATTTGAAAAAAAGTTTGAAAACAACTCCTTTGAAGGTTTAGTACTCGAAGTACGTAGACTTTGTAATCTACTTAAGATCCAAACTCAATCAGTTTGGAGATGCGAACTTGGCGAAACCGAGAGCATGCAACAAGAACAGTGCAAATCTGACTCGCATAATCCATCGTCTCACAAGATGACTTTTACTCAACCGTTTGGGCAAACAATGGTTAAGTACAACTCCTCTACTCGATCCATTCAACTTAGGGAAGACCCAAGACTCAAAGACATAGCAAGCAATAGGTTAATAGAAGCATACACTTTTCCCAGGCGGAAAGCAGGGCCATATCATAGGTAGACACATCTAGTTTACATGTAAATTTAAAATTTAATGACGTAAGGAGCTGAACAAACAACCCATGCAAGTCTCAAATAATTTATTTGATGGTTCGATACCCTTCGTTTGTGCTGACTACTATCTTATGAGTGGGTTACGAGACTGGTTCCACATTGTTTGCCTACTCATCATCCTTCCGTTGCGGTAACCACCATTAGCCACTAACATATGATCATGTACATACCTTCTTACGTGTGCATCTACTCACTCATAAGGGACTTTATACAGTGCTTTTAGCTGAAATCATAATAATATTTAAAATAGTTGTCTTAAAGGTTGCTTAAAGTTACTTAGTAATTCGACAGCAGCTACCCTTTCCCGTGATGATATGTATGTCAGAAGATGTTTGCGTTTCGTTTCACTTAGCACTCGTCGCTAATGTGACATTTGGGGGGATATTCGTTGTAATTGGAATAGAAGGAAGTAAATGGGGAGAGTAGAATGTTAACGCTTTAAGAAAACATGTAGGATAAAGATGTCCCTTAGGATATGGACAAATAACTTAATTCATTTAAAGCTTTCTTAAAGGACTTGTAAACAATTTCTGCAGAATCGGGCTTGGTTCATTCTTCATCTGAGGTTCAAGAACTCTAGGTTCTATATTATCCATTAATTTGATCACATAAATCCAGGATATTATAGGGTTTGTAATATTAACGGCGATCCATATTCTATGCCTTCTTCTTCTTCTTCCTAATGGGCGCTACAGTATGGGGTGAACCTGGGCCTCAACCAACATGCCCCTCCAACTAGCACGATCTTTTGCTAGCGTTTTCCATTACCGCACACCCAGTTGGCTGAGGTCCCCTTCCAACTGTGTGCGCCATCTTAAGTGCAGCCGTCCTCTGCTTCTTCGTCCCTCGGGGTTGGATTCAAAGACTCTCCGGGCTGGAGCTGTGGTGTCCATTCGCTGTACATGGCCCAGCCATCTTAGGCGAGAGGGTTATATTACTCAGTTCCCTCCTGAGCCCAAAGAAACAGCGATTGGCAAGAGTGATTCTGCGTTTGATTTCGGAACTGATGTCGTTGTTCCAGGTCACTGCGGAGCCAAGGTAGACGAAGTCCTTAACTACCTCGAACTTGTATCTGCCTGTACAAACGTTCTGGCCAAGACGTCGGTGGTGAGCGTCCTTTTTTGATGACAGCATATACTTAGTTTAGCCCTCGTTTACCGTCAAACCAATTTTCGCCGCCTCCATCTCAATACTCGCAAACGCTTCATTGACATCTCGCTGCGATCTACCTATTATGTCAATATCGTCGGCGTATGCAAGGAGTTGCGAGGATTTGAAATAGATTGTGCCTCTTGTATTGGCCAGTGATTTTTGCACAATCATTTCCAATATGATGTTGAAGAAATCACACGACAGCGCATCGCCCTGCCTAAATCCTTTTTTGACATCAAGACTCTCGGTAAGGTGTTCACCGTTTCGGATGGAGCAGCGAGCACTCTCCAAAGTCATCCTGCATAGTATGACGAGTTTAGCAGGTATGTCAAAGGTAGACATAGCGTTGTATAGCTCGTCACTAATTACGCTGTCGTATGCGGTTTTGAAGTCGACAAATAGGTGGTGAGTGTCGACTTGAAATTCATTGGTTTTTTCCAGGATCTGCCGTAGTGTGAAGATTTGGTCGATGGTGGACTTCCCTCGCCTGAAACCGCACTGATAAGGACATATCAGCTTATTTACAAAAGGCTTCAGGTGTTCACACAAAACGGCAGAGAAGATTTTGTAGGTGATGTTAAGGAGACTTATTCCTCCATAGTTGGCGCAATCAGAGGGGTCTCCTTTCTTGTGGATCGGGCATACGATGCTGAGACTCCATTCCTCGGGCATGCTTTCCTCTAACCATATCTTACGGATGAGCTGGTGCATGCTCCCAACCAGGTCATCCCCAGCTGCCTTGAAGAGCTCCGCAGACAGTCCGTCTGCGCCAGCAGCTTTATTCGACTTGAGCTTCGATATGGCAATCTTAACTTCGTCGAGGTCAGGGGGACAGAATTTTCTGCAGTCTCCTTCGATTAGAAAGTGATCATAACATAACATGGCTAAACAGGCCACGTGCAGCTGAACAACTTGCGAACGCCCTAGACCGCTATAAAGCGGACATCACCGCCATCCAGGAAATGCGATGGAATGGATCGGATATAAAGGGGATGAAAAACTGCGATATTTACTACGGCGACTGCTATAGGGAGAGAGGGCAACGATTGTTTGGATGCGGATTTGTTGTTCGAGGTGGACTAAGGCAAAAAGTCCTAAGCTTTCGGCATGAGAGCGAACGCCTCTTAACAATCCGTATCAAGGCTAAATTTTTTAACTACAGCCTGATATGCGTCCGCGCCCCCACGTATGCTCAATGTCCCAGCTATGACATCAAAATTGTACTAGGAGACTTCAATGCTAAGCTGGGTAAGGAAAGCATCTTTGAACGAGTCATCGGCAAACATAGCCTACACGACACTACCTCCGATAACGGCGATAACGGACACAGGCTGATTTATCTTGCTACGGGGCGAAATCTCCTTCTAACCAGTACGCACTTCCCACACCTCGATATACACAAAGGCACCTGGTGGTCTTTTGATCAATCGACTTCCAACCAGATTGATCACATCGCAATCGACGTCAGACACTCCTCCACTATTCCTGATATCCGAAATGTCCGAACCTCGAATCGGACCACTATCTTGTAGTAGCCAAGATGCGATTACGGATATCACGAACGCAACGGAGTAGAGTAAGAATACCAAGCTATGACGTCGGAAAGCTACTATCGCCAGAAACCGCTGGTGCTTTTACCGATCGCGTCTCCCTTAAGCTCTCCAATACACCTGAATCCTCCATACTATCAATAGAACAGCAGTGGAGCCCTTGCAAACAAGCCCTGAAAAGCTCTGCATCCGAAGTTTTGGGTCCCACGATGAAACACCTGGTTCGGTGACGAGTGCAGGAGGATTCATACAGCGAAGCAGGATGCATATAAGGCCTCGCCGCATAAAAGAACAAGAGCAGCTCGTGAGCTCTATGAGTTAAAAAGAGGGGAGGAGCATAAGCTTCTTAGAAGAAAGAAGAAAGAGCACGAGAAGCGCGCGAATGAGGATTTGGAGAGGTGTTACCTGCCAAGGTGTTAAAGCGAACCTGCCAAGGTTATAAAGCCAGAACGGAAGCCTGCAGGGATGAGAACGGACACCTAGTAGTAGGACCGCAGTCGAGGCTGAGAATATGGAAAAACCACTTCTGCAGATTGTATAACGGCGATGTTAGTCAATATACCGCTGTCAGGAGGAATCCCTTAAACAACTTAATTAGTTCATTATCCACGTTGATGGAGCGTCATGCATGTCGAAATACGCGTAGAACAACGCATGTCGGTGTAAGAATTTCATTCTTATGCATTTTCCCTCTTGATTTTTCATTGTCTGTCGTAGTGTAAAAATAATTCTTTTTTTTATAATTTTTTTATAAACAACTGCATATGCTCAGCTAATCTCCATCAGTCGATAAATAATTAAACTCAACATACTAAGGTACTGAATAGTGACATAGACTTCTTACAACTATGTACCGTGTTGTGCAAAACATTCCGAATTTATTTTTAGTTTTCTTTGATGAATTTTAGAAAACAGAAAGGCACTAGGTTAAATTGGTTGATAATTTAAGGAACATGGGGTAGAGATCGCTGTTCATAACCCGAATAGCGTCATCCCCAGTTGTTTTGAACTCGCATGTCCTGTCAGCAAGAGGGCGCCGTGGCGCAGTGGTTAGTGTGTTGGACTCTGACGCACGATGACCGGGCTCGGATCTCCATAACACCAACG
Organism: Eumerus sabulonum; assembly: GCA_951905685.1. Classification (NCBI taxonomy): domain Eukaryota; kingdom Metazoa; phylum Arthropoda; class Insecta; order Diptera; family Syrphidae; genus Eumerus; species Eumerus sabulonum. Next base: position 158,401,361 of record OX645060.1, on the reverse strand, counting down.
CCATCGAATGTTTTTTTCGCGGCGTCCTTCCTCGGCGGGGTACTGGCAAAACCCCCCGTAGTATACCTTCCATGAAAAGACTTCTCGACTCACGCCGTTCGGAATCGGCATTAAACTGTAGGTCCCTTTCACCTATGTGAAAAACAAATCACACACAACATGAGTGGTTGAAAGAAGTCTTCTGAATAGACGTTCAAATCGAATTCAGAATATGATTGGAACAAGTAGGTATCGGTCGAAACAGAAAGAATATAAGAAACTTATTCGTAAATCGAAAAATGATTCTTATAGGACCTTCTGCGAAGAGATCAAGTCTCTGAGTGCGACTAGCATGTTGGTTAAAGTCCTCAAACGGGGAAAACCGACAAAGCTGGATGCACTCAAAAAATCTGATGGTACCATTACTGAGTCTAAAGCGGAAACTTTTAGTTTACTATTTCAGACTCATTTTCCGGGAAATCAGATCGCCATCGGCTCGTTGCACACTCCTTCAAGGGAAACTGCATCTGAAACGATGAAAACAACTCGGAGTAGCTGGTATATTGCATCGCGCGTGGTTGCGACTGAAGCCATTGAATTTGCTGTGGCATCCTTCGATGACTTCAAATCGGCAGGCACCAACGGAATATGTTATGGCGCAGAAAGGTATAAGGCAGCTGCTTCCTACTTTGAAAAGAGTTTTCACTGGTAGTCTAGCACTTGCTCACATACCCATTCCTTGGCGCACAGTGAAAGTGGTTTTCATTCCCGAAATAGGAAAAGAGGACTACTCACTTGCCAAGAGCTTTAGCGGCGCACAGTGAAAGTGGTCTTCATCCCCAAAATAGGAAAAGAGGACTACTCACTTGCCAAGACCAATTAGTCTACCATCCTTCCTTCTGAAAAGCATGGAGAGACTGGTAGAGTTGCACGTGCGCAAAGTTGCCCTTCGAATGCACCCTCTTTCGTAGATGTAACATGCTTACCAGCGCGGAAACTCCTGCGAGACTGCGCTTCAGAACCTAGTTTTGAGAATTGATTGCGCACTCGAAAGAAAAGCGTACGCGCTGGGCTTTTAATAACGCAACTTTTGACAGCGTGTGTAACGCTGCCAGACATCATGGCGTAGATGAAGCAATGATCCTATGGATCAAGGCAATGCTCATGCACAGGACATTGACCGCTGATGCAGGCTTCGACCAGTATGTCAAATCCGGCGTAAACAGGGGCTGCCCGCAAGGTGGCGTCCTCTTTACGAGAAGGAGGAAAAATACTGACATGACTCAGCTGGTACTAAAAGGCACTTCCATCCGATATACAAGGAGGCTAAGTATCTAGGGGTCATCTTAGATAGCAAGGTTCTCTGGTCAAAGCATGTTGAGTCAAAAACCACCAAGGCTCCAGGCTGGCTCCAGGTGTGGGCGGGGATCCGGTGCTGGGGTCTTCTTTGAGCGCGAAAACATCCGACTGCACTTCTCCTTAGGAAAATATGCGTCTGTTTTCCAATCAGAGATATATGCAATCCTAATGGCCATGCACTATGTTGTAAAGCACAGGTGGAAGAAGGAAAGCATATGTGTCTGTAGTGACAGCCAAGCTGCACTAAACGCTGTGTGTAACTCCTTAACTAGCTCCAAATTAGTGCTTGAACAGAGTCGGCAGACTAAATTCATTAAGGCTTGTATGGGTTCCAGGCCACTCTGGGATCCCGGGAAATGAGATCTCTGATGAACTCGCCAGAATGGGTTCAGAGGAGAGCTTCTCAGGACCTGGACCCGCTCTAGGTCTACCTGTGTCCACGGTAAATTCCTACATTAACGATTGTGTATTTAATACACACAACCGTAGATGGAGGGATTGTCCAGGTTGCAGGATGACTAAGCGCGTATGCCCTGATGTCTGCAAAAAATCTGCAGCGTCCCTCCTGTCTTTAAGGGGAATCGACTGCAGAAGGCTTGTAGGAGCTATCACGGTCCATTACACATTTGCCAAGTATCTCTACGTGCTTGGCATCCGTGAGACGCCTACCTCAGCTGCATGTTGCGAGGCTGGGGATGACAATGCAGAGCATTTCCTCTGTGATTGTCCCGCCTTTGCTCGGGCACAGTGGCGCACCCTTGGAGCCGACGTGGCGTGTGCCGAATCCCTGAGCTCTACATCACTAAAGCTCCTTCAAATTTTTCTCCGGAAAACGGGGAAAATACAGTGATGTAAGGTGTCTGTCTGTAGTACAATACAATGGACCAGTGTTTACGTCTGAGTGCTCCAGCGGATAGCAGAAGCTTTCAACCAAAAAAAAAAAAGCTATTACACGTTAGTATAGTTGTGCAATCTTGACACAAAGCTCTAGCTTTGCGTTACATCCAATCCAACAAATCAGTGAGACGAACAACAAATAGCAGGTATTGCTTCCTCGTGCTCGCTGTTACACGCCCGTCTCAAAATGAACTTATTAACAACCACCACATCTCATCTCTTAAAATCCCAGTTCGCGCTTATGTTCAGACTGTTTGGGAAAATTGCTTTACTTAATTCCGAACATGCATCCAGAAAATCCGCTCCTAATTCACCCTCCGTCACATACACTTCATTTGGCCTCAAGCCCATCATGGAATGATACGGTACCAACCCCCATGGGGGTGCTGCATGAACAATGAAATCAAGCAAAAGAAAATGGAAATGAAAAAAAAAAAAAAAAAAAAACACAGGAGGACCTGCACAGAATTAGTTTTGCCTCTATCACCCAGCCATTGAACCATGGCAGAGAGGGGCGTAGGCGACTGTGACTATTGCGACGACAACGACTTACATTTCTTTCATCTTCACTGCAGGAAAGCAGGAAAAACCTTTTTATGATTAACGGTAATTATTTGAAGATGTTCTCAGAGAAAAGAAAACTGCAAACACGCTTTTTCCATTACCCTTAACACAATGCGGTACTTCCGGTGAGAAGGTGGTAAAATAACCTCGTGCGATCCTTTTCCGAATTTTTTTTGCCAACTCCATTTTATTTCTTTCGCTTTGTTTTCTATTTCCCACCTTACACTTCCCAACCAATGGTGGTCCCCTTTGTGGTAGAACTTCAACCCTACACTACACTGAGTACTAGTCGACATCCACTAAATACTGTTCGTGATGACATACACACGCTACCAGAAAGTACATACATATGTACATAGGTACTCTAATGTTGTGTGGTGGCTGGTTTGCACAAAAGCTCACTCACACACGTGTTTGAGTTCCCAAAAAATTTCTTGTCCCGGCACTCGGCCATAGTCTTCAATGAATGGATGTATAAGTAAAAGGAAGGTATGTAAGTAAGTAAAAGGGAAGGCAAACTAAAATTTGCTAGCCACAGTTCAAAACCTTATATTGGTCAATAAAATTTCGAAAGTTCCTTTCTCCTGCTCAGTCAGGTTAAAGTGCTCCATTCTCGTTTGCCAGGATTCGACCTGTCCAGACTTTGTTATATGTATTGTGCTAACCAAACAGGCTGGTCTGCAAAATTCGATTTTCGATTTTATCGTTTGCTCGGTTTGGTTGCTTCACGTTTTTGTTCCTTCTGTCGTTGTCCTTTTCGAGGTTTTTGGTTCTTGTTGCAGAAATGTTCTGTTGTTTGTTAACAAAAACAAATAAAAATCTAAAAAAAAAAAAAACCAAAAGAACTGTCGACAACACGCAAAACACTGACCAAGTAAACCAATCATCCTCTAACAAAACCATGAAAACGGATGTCTCTAAAAACAACATGAGGAAAAACGGCGAAAAGCAAAAAGGACGAGACCGAGAAACTGGGACTGTGAATTTATGAATTCGATTTGCAAAATGGTTTCAATTCTTTTCCGGATTTTGACTTGCTTTGTTCGACCGCACAGGCAGGTTTAAATGTAAGGTACACCTAGGACTTTTAAATTGTTATCGTGGGCGTAGTAGTTACGAGCAGGGATTCGAGGCAGGAAAGTTGGAACGGCTAAGTGTGAAGACTAGGTGAGAGCTATTTTATGTCAAATGAAAAATGTATAAGTCGCAGTGGGAATAAGCAGATCGCAGGCTTTGGTTTTCCTTTTTCTTTATCGTCCCATGCCATTTGGTTGCTGAGTTCGATGGTAACCAGGTGAGATGGCGTTGCACTTTTGGATGAAGAAAAAGTTTCAAAAGTATAGTTAGATAAAGTGTGTGAAAGTGGCTAGGAGTATCATGGTCGGTAAAGTAGGTGGTGTTCCGACAAGAGAAACGACTTTACGATATTTTTCAGTTTAATAAAATCTCTGTGACATGTTTGAACAATTTAAATCACTTAATCTGCAAAGGAATACTCGTAAATAATAAATAGTACTTAATGCAATTCCTTACCTAAGTACATACATATATACATTTTGCTTTGTTTTATTAAAAATTACCGGTTCCCGGTATAGGAAGGAGCTGATGTACTCACGTGTTTCGAAAGTACATATTTGTACCTATACATATTTGGTTGTTCAAGTGGGGTGCAGGAACTGGCAACACTGCGTCGTAGTCAACATCTATCTAGAAACGAGGGCCGTTTTATTTTAGTTGTCATGCAAGGCTAAAGTCGATAATCCGTTTTGATTCTGTGTTGTGAGGATTAAAAAAAAAAAGAAAACATTTTTAGCGGCGTCGTAAAATGAGTGACTCACAATACAAGCAATGTGCTATGATAAAATTTTTGGTGAGATCCTACGACAATGACAGGTGGTGTATGGAGACAACGACGTGTGTTTGAGTTAGTAAAAGAAGGAGGAACGTGAAGGAGCTCCCGTCACCTCTAATACCGCGCATCGATCATCGTGGATATGTGTTAGTTCTATATTGGCGACCTAAAGATCGTTTGCGATTCAAGCTCACCAAGAATAGCAGGATCTTGCACCACGACATTGTGCCTGCCCATCCCCGTTGATTGTGCAAGAGTTTTTGGCGAAAAGGGCATCCACCCTATACCTCCAATATTGTCCTTTGTTTTTTTATTCCCCGATATTAAGTCACACCTCAAGGGGACTCATCGAGGCAGGATAGAAAAGGATTATCAAAGGTGCTTCGAATCGTGAGAGCAAAGTTAGCTCGATGAGAGCCAGAGCCTAGTTTTTCTCATCCACCCTTACCCTTACCTCTTTCTTCCTAAAAACAATGGAAAAAATTCTGGATAGGCATATCAGGGACGGTGCCCTGAAAAGATCACCACTTCACAAAATCCAATATGCCTACCAGCCTGGGAAATCGACCACGCATGCTCTTCAGGAGCTAACAGCCCGGATCAACAAATACCTGAGCGACAAAGAAATTGCGATAGGTTGCTTTCTCGATATTGAGGGTGCTTTCGACAAAACCGACTACACCCAAATAGAACGTTGCATCCTCAGCACAGAGGTGGATAACACCATATGCAATTGGATCCAACACATGCTTAGCAACAGGAAAATAAACACCTCACTAGGCAATGATATAATCAGTGTAAATGCCGCGAAAGGATGCCCTCAAGGCGGGGTTCTCTCACCTCTCCTGTGGTCCATCGTGGTAAATGAACTAATTAACATACTCAGCAAACAATGGTTTCTATGTCTAAGGCTATGTTGACGACATAGTGAGGTTAGAGGCAATTTCGAAAACACAGTCTCGGAACTCTTCCAACGGGCACTAAACCTTGTTGCAAACTGGTGCATAAAGGTTGCACTAAAGGTTGACCCTAGGAAAAGCATTATATTATAGTCGCCTTCACCAAAAGGAGGAATAGGCACAAGCTTAACAAACCTACCATCTTTAGTGAAGCGATAGAATTCTCAAAAGAAGTTAAATACCTAGGGATAACTTTAGACGAAAAGCTCACTTGGAACTCTCACATTACAAAGACCATTGAGAAAGCCAGGATCTCTTTATGGACCAGCAAAAGTCTCACTGGCAAAAACTGGGGCACAAACCCCAAAATGTCCCGCTTGCTATATACAGCAATTACCAGACCAATTCTCACATATGCTACGTCCATCTGGTGGCACAAGACAAGGCAAGTATCAGTGCAAGCCAAACTCAACAAATAGCAAAGACTAGCTTTCATCTGTATCATTGGGGCCATGAGAATAACCCCCACAGCAGCACTAGAAGTCATCACTGACCTGCCACCTCTTCATCTCCAACTGAAAAAAGAAGCAATGGTCTTCGCCCATAGACTGATCGTGGAGGATGACTCTAACCGTAGGCTCTTTCACCCTGATATCCTTACCGAAATAAACAGGCTTGAATTCCTACAGATATCTCTCACAGATAACTGTCTTCCCAGATGCAACTTCAGCCAAAACTACAAGGATAAAACTGGGGACAGGATAGACCCTCCTTCAATCGTGGATCCTACGTGTGGTACACAGATGGCTCCAAAACGAACGAAGGCGTTGGGGCTGGAGTATACGGAGCAATGCAGGCACATGCATCTACGTCAGCATGGACAGATACAACTCCGTTTTTCAACCAGAGATATTTGCTATAGAACTCTGCCTCAGAAAAAATATTAACAGAAATATACTTAACAAAAACATTTACATTCCCTCTGACAGCAAGGCTGCACTTCTGGCCCTAAACTGGTATGGGACTGCCTACAGCTACTTCACCAGCTGGCCAGCACAAACAGAGTTCATCTCATTTGGATACCTGGACACAGCGGCCATACAGGCAATGAAAAGGCGGACCTACTAGCAAGGAAAGGCTCTGCATCACCATTTATGATGCCACTGCCTTTCTGCGGCATACCCATCAGCACCAGCACCAAATGCTGCATAAACAATTGGTTAAGGAACACGACTGATCACTACTGGTTACAAACGAAAGGTAGCAGACAAGCCAAGCTATTCCTCCCAACTACATCTCTCAGTAGAACGAAACAACTCCTCATGCTTTCGAGGAGTCAGATTCGCTTAACCACAGGTTTCCTTACTGGACACTGCAAAGTCAACAAACACCTCAAAATGATGGGCATTATACAAGATGACACTTGCAGAATGTGTAACGAAGACTGTGCCACTGTAACTGCCTTGTCAGTACACGTCATCGTCACTTAGTATTATCTTGAAGCAGCAGAAGTCGCTGCTAGCTCACTCAAAGTATACTAAGTTTTATCACTAACTCAGGATTCTTGAGTGAACTGTAAGTGGGGGATATCACAATAGGCCCACTCGCGGCTGCAGTGATCAGGCGACTCTGTCGCCACTCATGTTGTGTGTGGTTTTGTTTTTTCACACAGATGAATGAGGCCTACTATTTAATGCCGATTTTGAACGGCTAGTGGCGAGAACATTTTTTTAAGGTAAGAATCTTAAGTCTTTTAAGTCTTATAAAGCTGTTGGAGCAGACGGACTCCCCGCGGAACTGTTTAAAGCAGCTGGCGTTGAGCTGGTCAGGAACATTCACCAACTCATCTGCAAGATATAGTCGAAAAAACGCATGCCCGACGAATGGAATCTCAGCATCGTTTGCCCGGTCCATAAGAAAGGAGACCCCTATGACTGCGTCAGTAGGGTGTTATAGCCGGTTCAAGCGCTTTTGAGTCGAGTACCTCGGTACCCCGCCGAGATCAACGTACGCCACTGGATGTGATTCATTCGTTCTTGACAGTATATGTTACATATCTATGTGTCTGTAAATATTTCTTAGCGTTTCAAATGCATATTTATACATACACACACACCCATGTATAAATATTACTGGAATAGTATAAACAAATGACCCATTACATTAAATTGTTCTGTAAGCAACAATTAATCAGTGCGAACAGCGCTATTTAATTTGTTTATTTAAGTTGTGAATTTGCGTGGGGGTTAGGAAATGTATGGGGATTTAGTCGCTATCTGTGTTGTGTGTGCGTGAATCAATCACATACAGTGGCGTAGTTGTGAATTTGCGTGGGGGTTAGGAAATGTATGGCGATTTAGTCGATATCTGTGTTGGGGTTAGGAAATGTATGGGGCTATCTGTGTTGTGTGTGTGAATCAATCACATACAGTGGCGTAGTTGTGAATTTGCGTGGGGGTTAGGAAATGTATGGCGATTTAGTCGATATCTGTGTTGGGGTTAGGAAATGTATGGGGCTATCTGTGTTGTGTGTGTGAATCAATCACATACAGTGGCGTAGTTGTGAATTTGCGTGGGGGTTAGGAAATGTAGGGCGATTTAGTCGATATCTGTGTTGTGTGTGTGTGAATCAATCACATACAGTGGCGTAGTTGTGAATTTGCGTGGGGGTTAGGAAATGTATGGCGATTTAGTCGATATCTGTGTTGGGGTTAGGAAATGTATGGGGCTATCTGTGTTGTGTGTGTGAATCAATCACATACAGTGGCGTAGTTGTGAATTTGCGTGGGGGTTAGGAAATGTATGGCGATTTAGTCGATATCTGTGTTGGGGTTAGGAAATGTATGGGGCTATCTGTGTTGTGTGTGTGAATCAATCACATCCAGTGGCGTAGATGTGAATTTGCGTAGGGGTTAGGAAATGTATGGGGATTTAGTCGCTATCTGTGTTGTGGTTTTGTGTGCGTGCAAGGTGGTTATCATGTAGTATGTTATGGCCGGAGCAATAGATATGTACATATTCTTACGCCTTAAAGAGATAGGTATAGAAGTATTTACTACAAGACAATATAAAGATGTATATTTTTGCGGAAATATATGGGGGGTTCTGGCCCTATGTAATTTGTTTATTTAAGTTGTGAATTTGCGTTGCGGTTAGGAAATGTATGGCGGTTCTCGCGCTATTTTAAGTTGGTTTTTGTCACGTGCTGGTTGTGTGCGTGCAAGGTCGTTATCATGTGACGTATTTAGAATAGGAATAGCAATAGATATGTATATATTGTTACGCAAGGCTACGAAGATCTACTAACACATAGCATTCAATTTTAAGGGGAATAGATAAACTATATACATATCTATGTATTAGCAATAGATATGTGATGGTATGAAGGGTTTTGATATGAAGTGATTCAGGTGCTTTTTGGTATGAAGCGATGGTATGAAGGGATTTGTTATGAAGCGATGGTATGAAGGGATTTGGTATGAAGCGGTTGAGGTGCTTTTTGGTATGAAGGGGTTCTGGCGCTATTTAATTTGTTTATTTAAGTTGTTTTGCGTTGCGGTTTGGCACATAGCATTCAATTTGAAGGGGACCAGATAAACTATATACATATCTATGTATTAGCTATAGATATGTACATATTGTTACGCATTAGGGAATCGCGCTGTCATCTGTAGTGATTTACATATATAAATATGTATATTTTGCGGAAATATATGGGGGTTCTGGCGCTATTCAATTTGTTTATTTAAGTTGTTTTTGCGGAAATATATGGGGATTCTGACGCTATCTGTGTTGTGTGTGCGTGTGTGAATCAACGTGGAAATACTTTCGCATATTAAAAAGTGGATGTGATTGATTCATTCTTGACAGTATATGTTACATATCTATGTATCTATAAATATTTCTTAGCGTTTCAAATACATATACATACATACACACACACGCACATATATATATAAATATTACTGGAATAGTATAAACAAATGACCCATTACATTAAAATGGTTCTGTAAGCAACAATTAATCAGTGCGAACAGCGCTATTTAACTTGTTTATTTAAGTTGTTTTTGCGGAAATATATGGGGATTCTAGCGCTATCTGTGTTGTGGTTTTATGTGCGTGCAAGGTCGTTATCATGTCACGTATTTAGAATAGTTGGTATGAAGCGGTTCAAGCGCTTTTTGGTAGGAAGCGATGGTATGAAGCGATGGTATAAATCGATGGTATGAAGGGGTTCTGGCGCTATTTAATTTGTTTATTTAAGTTGTGAATTTGCGTTGGGGTTAGGAAATGTATGGCGGTTCTGGAGCTATTTTAAGTTGGTTTTTTTTTGTCGCGTGCACGGTCGTTATCATGTGACGTATTTAGAATAGCAATAGATATGTACATATTGTTACGCGCAAAGCGTGCCGAGTAGCGTGTGCCGAGTTTCACTATGCCGAGTAGCGTGGGCCGAGTTTGGATTCACTCTTCTCTCTCTCTCTCTCTCCCTATGCTTCGCTGATTTCATGGGGGGACAAGTTTAATCATGTTCTGCGTTTTTGTTTTTTTAGTTCCCGGTGTAAACATATTTTTCGGGACAAAACGTAAGATCATTATGTATATCGTTATGCGTTAGATCTTCGTAAGAGAAGGAGAACACACATCGATTCCGAGTAAATCGATCTGTTGGATAAACCATCGCTTTAGCAGCATCCCCATATATATAAATAGGCGAAGTTCCTGTTCAATGTGACATTGCGATAGTAATAACGAACCCGATTTAAGATACGGCATATAATTTATTAGTGCATGTAGCTCCAATTGTGTGTGGAATAGTATAAACAAATGACCCATTACATTAAATTGTTCTGTAAGCAACAATTAATCAGTGCGAAGAGACGTCGAAGACAATGGATCCTCAAAAAGAATTAAATCAGCTTGAAAACTTTGCTTATAAGCAAACCGTAAGATTTCCAGCTTTGACTATCGGCCTACCATATAATATCGAAGGATTAAAGGTTTGCAGTACTATGTATGGAAATACAGTTCTATGCTATCTGGAAAATTTTAAAGTAAGTTTTTTTTTTAAAGTAAGTAAATTACAAACATATTTATTTATTTGTCTTTTCTTATGTGTACAGGTTTTCCTTCCATCTCGATATTCTAAAATGTCTGAGACAACAATTCAAGCAATCAACAAAAAGGGATATACATTGACATACCATGGACCTGTAAATAAAACTTCTCACATAGAGATTTCCAAGAAAAATGTCCACACACCCAGATAATCAATAAATAGAAAAAAAATGTTATTCTGAAGAAAAATCAAGTGTTTTTATTTGTATTATATTTTGATTTGTTTACAACATGTCTTCCGCATTCAACATTGAATGATGCGTTAGTTCGATTACATTTTTAAATATAATTTTATACTAAACAACTCTTCTAATCTCGCCCGTAAGTGGAATATATTCTACGAGTCGGTCGTGTATCAGAACGCAATATGCTGAGGTGTTTGGAGGCAAATTTTTGTTGGTAGTAAGTTCTATTTTTATATCGATGGGTCCGGTTTTTACAGATTCATTCTGATGCATCACATCGACCACAATAATTGGAGCTACTTTTGAAAATTCCTCGCGTGATAGTAGAGGCTGAGGTTCTCGCATGTAATAGTTCTGTTGAAATTTAGCATACATATCATAGAGAAGGGCATAACGATTTCGAGTAAAGTTTATCTTCAGATCATCATATGGATATGTATCGGAATTAAGATGTACTTTTACATCTGACAAATCACAGTGCTGCAATCCGGTTGGTGTTTGAAAAATGATTAAGATAAACCGAGGTCTTTCGCTCTGCGGTGAAAGTTTCACCATCCATAAGTTTTGAACGCCTTGCGATAGAACCGGATTAAAATGACAATCCCAGCTTCGAAATGGCATTTTTAAACTCTGTCCCGAGCTTATTGTTTTGAGAATTTCCAATTTCGAAAAATCTGCCAATTGTATGTGAGGAACTTTCCAGGTGATATTCAAAATGTTTAGCTGAACCTTTTCTTTCTCCACAGTTGAGTAGACAGCATTTGCATCCGACTTCGAACGTAATAATATAAGCTCATGCTTGGAGTTCAAAACCACTTTATTAAAGTCTTCAGCAAAACCAAGAAGCATTTTAAGTGGTACGCAAAAATTAAAATAACCATTTTCAATGAATTGATCCTCCGTTGCAAACCATCCAGCATTTTTTAACATTGTACTCTCGTTATGGTTAAGCGATACAAAATTCTTAATCATCGATGTTATTCCTGCGTATCGTGTGCGGTCTACTTCGGTTGCATTGATTTCATAGCGGATTTCATCAAACAAGAACGCTACGCAGTTGTTTTTCAGTTTTACATTAGTTGATGTTGTTCCATTTTCGAGTGTTACAAATCCCTCGATATAAATGTAACTCTCACAAGGCAGCAGATAGAGGTCTTGATTCTGTATTGATATTCTAATTTCATCGTCATTTTTGTATGATTGTAAGTATGGTATGTAGCTGTGATATTCTTTCTTTATAATGCTTTCATCGTAGATAGGTTCTTGTAGAACATTTAGAACGTCATTCATGATTATTTTTTATTTTTTTCCTTTCACTTGATCCGAAATCCTAGTGGTTTTAGAAAATTTTTATTGGCTATTGTCAATTTTTTAGCAGTAGTTGCTGTTGTTGTTGTTGTTACTGTTGAGGACGACGGTTTCCTTCTTGGTACTGTCTCTTTGTTGAATGACAACGAGGAAGTGATAGGAGGTCCGAAATTCGTATAGCTTTTATTGTAAATAATCATTTATCCTTTGGTCTTAAATGTAATCTGACGGTAATTGTTTCTCCACGAAAATTTATAAGATTATTGTCCTGATCGACAACTTTAACTGTAATTGAACCTATCTGTCTGACGGTCACAGGTAAATAGATTACATTTCTAGGAATTTCATCTAATTTATGCCCGGGACTAACGTGAAGGGAAAATTCATGAAGTGTGTGTGCGCTTGAACTATTTATATATGATCCGCCCACAATGTTACATTCCACACGTATTACATTAACATTTGTAATGTGAATAGGTCTGTCTGATTCATGATCAGTTTCTGCTTTTAATATTTTCTTGCTAAAGCCAAGTATTGAACCAATAGTTCGATTTTGAGTAAAATCAATAGCGTCACTAGAATAAATTTCCGTTTTGAATGTATTGTAATTGGCATCAATGAAAAGAGTCCCCGATTCGTTTATACTCTCATATTTTTTTTGTATATACCTAACGATATCTTCGAATTCATATGAGCCTACAGGAACTTCAATGATTTGATTGCGTATGTGAAATAAATTATTATTCAAGTCAATGTTGGGCACTGAATTATATGTATGGAAGTCTATTAGTCCACACTCATAATCGCGGTCTAATTCGATTGGCGGAAAGTAATCCGTAGTGAGACTCGATGAATTTCCCGTTAAAGTTAATGTTATTGACATTCTCACGATCAACTATATAATGAAATGGAAAATTAAAATACAACGCTTTTTTAAACAACATATATATTTTTTTCTATTTTTCATTGAATACAAAGGTATGTATATATGTACATATGTATGTGTGTATGTAGATATTTAATACAGGATATTATTTTTACTAATCCAAGAGTTGTGGTCGTTTGAAAAACCCAACCATTTCACGAAAACTCGATCACCCTTTGTGAATAGGATTTTTTCAACAAGATAATTATTTAAATATTGTGTTTTCATCAGTTCATATTCATAGAATCCTCCTCGGATCGCATTCCCCTGATAATCCTCTAATATATATGTAGCCGGATACGTATGTTTAATTGTTTTAATTTTAAAAATTTCCGTTGTCCAATTTGGTGTGTAGCCCTTCTCAAACGTATGTTTATATTTACTGATACGCACGTGATCGCCAACAAGAAATTTTGGTTTGCAATAGGTTTTCACATTGTTGTAGGCAGAGTTTAATATCAGCTTTTCATTCGAAGAATTTACATTACTTGGTCGCATTCCAATAGTCCGATGCTTTGTATTATTGTATTTCATAATTAATTCTTTGTATTCATCAAGCCACTTGTATGAACCATTATAGCTAAACTGCTTCCACATTAAACTCTTTAGGGTTCTATTAAATCGTTCGATAATTGATGCCTTTACAATGCTATACGTTGAATAGTGATTAACGCCATAATTTGTCATTAGATTTTGAAAATGTTTATTGAAGAACTCCTTTCCGTCATAGGTGTGTAAATTTGTTGGCGATCGTTTCTCCCCCACAAATATACTTCTCATAGCTATGGTGACGTCAGAAGCATTTTTCGTTTTAAGTGGAACAGCCCAAGCATATTTGGAGAAGGTATCTATGACTGTTAAAAGAAAGCGATAGTCTCTGTTAAATTTTGAAAATGCACCCATCTCAACTAAATCTGCTTGCCAGAGATCGTCTATTCCTTTCATAATTACTCGTCGTCTTTTGAAATTTCTACGAGCCTGTCTATCAAGTTCATCTACAATACGTCTCTTTTCATCGTTTTTCATATTCTATCAACGTTTTATTTTTCTATAAATTTGTTTTCTTATTATGATTATCCTCCAACAACTTTGTAAATTTTGGACTGCTTAATTGTAGGAAAATATAATTGTCTATTCCACTAAATCTTGTTTCAGTATATTTTATATATGATTCTAAAGCTTTTTCGGTATCCTCCTTCAACGTGTTAATCGATTTCGTATGTGCTTCTCTCTCACTTTGAAGTTTCGCAGCTAATTTTTCAATTTCTTCAGTAAATTTATTCTTCAATAGTGTGTTATCTTTTTGAGCTCTCAAGGTCATGTGATTCACTCTATCGTTAACAAATACCTTAGAGGCTGCATCATTGTCGGCAAGGGGTAAACCTACGTTTTTTAATCGTTTAGAAAAAAAATTAATGTTCCTATCGCGATCCAAATGAAAGCCTAAGGCACTTCTCAGACGTCTATCTTGATAATGTGTTGAACTACCAAACTTGTCAACAACCATCTTTGAAATGAATGGGTTTACATACAGATCTATGCAATTATATTGCTTTCTCTCAATTCCTCAATGATGGATACAATTTCATTGTTATGATTCGTATGACCAGCTGATTGTGATGAGATCAAAAGTCGTAATCTGTCAACTAATTCATTAGGATTATCCCAGTATATGTAATTCGGTTTCTGTGTATTTACTGTCATTAGACCAGCGCCCCTTTTTTTCCCACTGTTGAATAATGATTTTATAATCTTTGTGTATTTGATTGCTTTGGTGCCCTTGATTTGTTCGTTTTTATCATGCTTACGCTTATGAGCATTTGTTTCAACTAAAATTTCCCTATACTCTTGCAAGTCATGATCCGTATAGTGCTTTGGCGTTTTGTGAAAGAGCAATTCAAAGAGACCCGGTGTAATCGACCAGGTTTTATCATTGATGACAATCCCATTTGTGTCTAAGTCAAATTCAGCATTACCCAATTTCCATTTATCATTTCGATCTTTATATGGTCCATATACTTTATCTAATTTGTTGACCCGATCCAACGCAGTCAGATTCATTAACAATGTGTTATTTTCGTCGTTTCTATTGCTTAAAGTGCTGTTGCTATTACCACCGTCATCGTCGTCGTCGTCGTCGTCGTCATCATCGTTGCCGCTTTCATTCCGTTGTGTAGGGAAAGTGGATTCTTTACTCCTATCAAACAACTTTTCTTGTTTTTGTTTTGCTTTGGGAGTACTTGTATTAGTTTTTAATGGAATTTTTTTTAAAAATTCTGTGTCGAAATCTATATTAGTTTCAGCGTTTTTTTGCTTAACACCTTCGACTAATTCCCTGAGGGGTTTAGTGATTGGCTTAAAAGTATCCTCCAATAGGTCTGCTTTTACTAAACCATGATTTTTGATACTTTTAAATTTCTTCTTCAACACTCTCCTAGTATTTATGACGTCCATCAGTATTTGTTCTTTTTTCTTATTCATTATCAATGCACGGGGATGTGATTAGCTGCGTTCTTATCAATGTATTATCACTACTTGAAACCAACTTATATACTAACTACAAAAGCCTTAGGGCGTAATCGTTTATAGTTGAATAAAAACATCAAATCCTTTTCTATAACGTCCGCCATCTTTAGGATCATCTTTGCATATGACAAGGAAACCATAATTATCCGTCCAACATTCACGGCAAATATTTGAAAATTCTTTGAAATTCATATCCGTACCCACATGATCATTGTACACATGTCTCATATTCATTTCATCTTGTTTAAACATTATAATCAAATTTGCATTGTCGCGTATCAGATGCTTTGGAATTCGTGTGTAAGACTGACACAAGTAAAAAGTATCAATGTTTTTGTGACGTCCCATACAAAAATATAGTCTTATATTATTTTGCTTCTCACATGCCACATCATCGAAAATCATAATAGAATCAGGTTTAGCTGCATCTGGTGCCAGAACTTGATCATTCTCAGAGAATGTATAATATCCCATACCCTTAATGGGTTGTATTAATTCTTGTAGATACTTATATTTCGGTTGGTACAACGATTTCGAATAAATGTATACATTTTTAAACTTTAACCCGTTTGGACTCTCTATTAAACTCAACATTACATTTGTTTTACCACAGTTTGATGGACCAACTAATAGGGCTCTAATTGTATTTGGTAAAAGAGAACTATGCCTCCTTTTTTCCGATAAGCTATTTGTGGTGAAATCGATATTTCGCACCATCAATCCTTTATGTTGTCTCACGAAACGCATACTAACGACTAATTCAAACATTCGACACACATCTGTGTATAAAAGCATGTGCTGTTGATAATTTTATTTCAGTGTTAATCGTACTTTTATTTAATAAAAATGGTGCTGATTTATCGAAGATCAATCAGTTATAATAGAAACGCAATCGGAAGAGGTTTGGTGGATAAAATAAAATAATCAATAGTCTACCAATAGAACTTCATCTTCCCGGCTATCAATTTTGTGGACCAGGCACTAAACTCAAAAAACGTCTAGCCAGAGGTGATACAGGAATTAACCCATTGGATGAGGCATGTAAACAACACGATATTGCTTATTCTCAATCAAAAGATATTAATAAGCGACACGAAGCCGATCAAATATTAGCTAACAGCGCGTGGAAAAGAGTTAAGTCTAAAGACAGTAATATAGGAGAACGTGCAAACGCATGGTTTGTGACCAATGCTATGAAAACTAAAGTCAAATTCGGTATGGGTAATAATAATAATATGAGTGAAATGAGGAAGAGCAAATGCGGTGGCGCCGGGAAGAATCTCTTCAATGAAGCTATAAGAAAAACTAAAAAAATTTTACGTGAGAAGAAACCGAAAGATATGGAAAATGCAATACAAATTGCACGAAAAACTGTAAATAATGTCTTTAGGAAAAAAAAGAAATCTTCAATTCAAATTCCACGTGTAATACCAATTCCCAAAATTGGCGGTTTTCTCCCTCTCCTACCAATCCTATCCGCTCTCGGAGCAGTTGGAGCCTTGGCAACGGGTGGAAGCTCCATTTATAAGGCAATCAATGAAACCAAATCTGCTAAGAAACAACTTGATGAAGCAAATCGTCATAATAAAACTATGGAATCCATTGCTATGGGTAAGGGGTTATACCTTAAGCCATACAAAAAGGGTTATGGCTTATTTTATAGTCCGACAGCGATGTCAAAAAACTATTAAGGAACCTACCCAAGCGGGCACTTACCGATAGAGATTTGATGAAGTACTCCAAGTTGTTGCCACATTTCAGAGGTGTATTCATGCTTGATACTCTACCGAAACGCGTACATCAAAGGGAATGCGGCATCGTTAATTTGGATTATTCTCACGGTCCCGGAACCCATTGGGTAGCATATGATAGGAATAAGAATCGCACAGAATATTTCGATAGTTTTGGAAATCTGCAACCACCAAGAGAGATTATTAAATACCTGGGCGGCGGCGGCGACGGAAAAAATATTCAATACAACTATAGTCAATATCAAAACTATGAATCCTTCAATTGCGGACATCTTTGTTTGAAATTTCTGTACAACTTAAATAATACAAATAAAAACACTTGATTTTTCTTCAGAATAACATTTTTTTTCTATTTATTGATTATCTGGGTGTGTGGACATTTTTCTTGGAAATCTCTATGTGAGAAGTTTTATTTACAGGTCCATGGTATGTCAATGTATATCCCTTTTTGTTGATTGCTTGAATTGTTGTCTCAGACATTTTAGAATATCGAGATGGAAGGAAAACCTGTACACATAAGAAAAGACAAATAAATAAATATGTTTGTAATTTACTTACTTTAAAAAAAAAACTTACTTTAAAATTTTCCAGATAGCATAGAACTGTATTTCCATACATAGTACTGCAAACCTTTAATCCTTCGATATTATATGGTAGGCCGATAGTCAAAGCTGGAAATCTTACGGTTTGCTTATAAGCAAAGTTTTCAAGCTGATTTAATTCTTTTTGAGGATCCATTGTCTTCGACGTCTCTTCGCACTGATTAATTGTTGCTTACAGAACAATTTAATGTAATGGGTCATTTGTTTATACTATTCCACACACAATTGGAGCTACATGCACTAATAAATTATATGCCGTATCTTAAATCGGGTTCGTTATTACTATCGCAATGTCACATTGAACAGGAACTTCGCCTATTTATATATATGGGGATGCTGCTAAAGCGATGGTTTATCCAACAGATCGATTTACTCGGAATCGATGTGTGTTCTCCTTCTCTTACGAAGATCTAACGCATAACGATATACATAATGATCTTACGTTTTGTCCCGAAAAATATGTTTACACCGGGAACTAAAAAAAAACAAAAACGCAGAACATGATTAAACTTGTCCCCCCATGAAATCAGCGAAGCATAGAGAGAGAAGAGAGAGAAGAGTGAATCCAAACTCGGCCCACGCTACTCGGCATAGTGAAACTCGGCACACGCTACTCGGCACGCTTCGCGCGTAACAATATGTACATATCTATTGCTATTCTAAATACGTCACATGATAACGACCTTGCACGCACACAAAACCACAACATAGATAGCGACAGAACCGCCATACATTTCCTAACCTCAACGCAAATTCACAACTACGCCACTGGATGTGATTGATTCACACACACAACACAGATAGCGACTAAATCCCCATACATTTCCTAACCTCTACGCAAATTCACACCTTGAATAATCAAATTACATAGCGCCAGAACACCTTCATACCAAAAAGCACCTGAATCACTTCATACCAAAACCCTTCATACCATCACATATCTATTGCTAATACATAGATATGTATATAGTTTATCTGCTCCCCTTAAAATTGAATGCTATGTGTTACGCAAAACAACTTAAATAAACAAATTAAATAGCGCCAGAACACCTTCATACCATCGCTTCATACCAAAAAGCGCTTGAACCGCTTCATACCAACTATTCTAAATACGTCACATGATAACGACCTTGCACGCACACAACCAGCACTTGACAAAAAAAAACCACCTTAAAATAGCGCGAGAACGGCCATACATTTCCTAACCGCAACGCAAATTCACAACTTAAATAAAGAAATTACATAGGGCCAGAACCCCCCATATATTTCCGCAAAAATATACATATTTATATTGTCTTGTAGTAAATACTTCTATACCTATCTCTTTAAGGCGTAAGAATATGTACATATCTATTGCTCCGGCCATAACATACTACATGATAACGCCCTTGCACGCACACAAAACCACAACACAGATAGCGACTAAATCCCCATACATTTCCTAACCCCTACGCAAATTCACATCTACGCCACTGGATGTGATTGAATCACACACACACCACAGATAGCGACTAAATCCCCATACATTTCCTAACCCCCACGCAAATTCACATCTACGCCACTGGATGTGATTGAATCACACACACACCACAGATAGCGACTAAATCCCCATACATTTCCTAACCCCCACGCAAATTCACATCTACGCCACTGGATGTGATTGATTCACACACACAACACAGATAGCTACTAAATCCCCATACATTTCCTAACCCCCACGCAAATTCACATCTACGCCACTGGATGTGATTGATTCACACACACAACACAGATAGCGACTAAATCCCCATACATTTCCTAACCCCCACGCAAATTCACAACCTAAATAAACAAATTAAATAGCGCTGTTCGCACTGATTAATTGTTGCTTACAGAACAATTTAACGTAATGGGTCATTTGTTTATACTATTCCAGTAATATTTATATATATGGGTGTGTGTGTATGTATAAATATGCATTTGAAACGCTAAGAAATATTTACAGACACATAGATATGTAACATATACTGTCAAGAACGAATGAATCACATCCAGTGGCGTACGTTGATCTCGGCGGGGTACCGAGGTACTCGACTCAAAAGCGCTTGAACCGGCTATAACACACTACTTGCGTCACTTACAGAGGGATAAGCCTCCAGTACATCGCGTACAAGATCCTCTCTGCCGTACTGTCTTAGTACCTGAAGCCGTTCGTATATAATCTGATAGGTTCCTACCAGTGTGGTTTCAGGCCAGGAGAATCCACGATAGACCAAATATTTACACTTTTGCAGATCTTGGAGAAAACAAATGAATTCCGGGTCGACACGCACCATCTTTTCGTCGACTTTAAAGCCGCGTATGACAGTGTTTATAGAGACGAGCTATACAGAGCTATGTCATATTTTAACATTCCTGCCAAACTCGTCAGACTGTGTAGGATGACTATGGAGAACTCTCGCTGCTCCGTTAAGGTCGGAGGGGAACTAAACGACCCCTATGACGTTAAAAAAGGTCTTAGACAGGATGACGCACTGTCATGATTTCTTTAGCATCATACTTGAAAAGATCGTGCGGGACTCTGCGGTCAATACAAGAGGTACAATCTACTTCAAGTCCACACAATTGCTTGCCTACTCAGATGACATTGACATTATTGGACGGACAAAACGAGACGTCAATGAGGCGTTCGCAAGCATTGAAGCAGAAGCGGCTAAAGTGGGTCTAATGGTAAATGGGGACAAGACCAAATATATGCTGACATCCAAGAAAGACGCGCAACACCGACGTCTTGGTCAGAACGTCACCTTCGGCAGCTATATTTTTGAAGTAGTCACGGACTTCGTCTACCTTGGCTCGATAGTGACAAGTAGCAACGACACCAGCGCTGAGATAAAACGCAGAATAGCTCTTGCCGACCGCTGCTTCTTCGGGCTCAAGAGGCAATTGAATAGTAGAGCCCTCTCTGGAAAAACTAAGGTATCCCTCTACAAAACCTTAATCATCCCGGTCCTCCTCTACGGCGCTGAGGCTTGGACGTTATCAAAAGCGGATAAAGAGGCTCTTGGGCGTTTCGAGAGGAAAATTCTGCTTGCAATCTTTGGTCCCGTGTGTGTAAACGGAGAGAGAGTGGAGGAGGAGATTCAACCAAGAACTGTACGGGCTGTACAGCGACATCGGCCTGGTTAGACGTCTACGGATACAGCGTCTAAGGTGGCTAGGCCATGTAGAGCGCATGGAAAATACAGCTCCGACCCGAAGAGTCTTCGAATCCACCCAGGAAGGAAGGCGCGACAGAGGACGGCCGCATCGGTAACGGTGGCGCACGCAGGTGGAAGGGGACCTTTAACATCTGGGCGTGCGGCGCTGGAAAGAGCTGGCCAAAGATCGTGCCGGCTGGAGACGCTTGTTGGTTGAGGCCCAGGTTCACCACGGAGTGTAGCGCCACCTAAGTAAGTAAGTAAGTATAGTATCTCAAGAGCATTTTTCAATATAATAAGTTGATCCCTGCTATTGACAAGTTTTCCATATTTGTTAACCTTTGCATCTTATCCTCTGGCGAGTTTATATCCCTCACACAGAAAAGCTCACACTTGAATGCTGCTAAACCCAAGAAGGAACAAATAATTTATCATTATATCAACACCTGTGCGATTTAAACCATCAAAAGGGTTAACAACTCGTTAAATCATAAAACTGCCAACCGTACTACCGCAATGACGTCCTGCAGAGTTTACTGTCGCCGACACATCCTAAATTACATCCGCTGTCATTTTATTGCTCAACACGGGAAACGATTGCCATCGTACGACGACACAATGCCACACAACACGACAGGAATAAATGAATCAAATGTATAAAACAAAAGACATACAACCTGATAGCAACTCATATTTGCTCTGGACATATGTACGTATGTATGTGCATATGTACCGCAAAGATAGATAGTCACACAAATCGGAGTATATCATGGAGCAGAAGAAGCGAGCAAATGGAAAGGTATACACTTATTTCAACTATTAGTTATTTGGTCTTAGAGACAGTCGGAGAGGAAACAAGTTTCCTATCCTTTTTCATAAGATTATATGTCATTGTCTTAGATGAGGAACAAGCTAAAGCACCTTTTCGGTGTTCCTCACTAGGTACATTCCATATGTCGTTCTTCATAGTGAATTTGGTCTTAAGACAAATTCACTACAAGATTCAGTAGAATGTTTAACAACTAGATTATGGCAAGATCGCCTTTTTTCTGTTTTGTTTTTTCTTTTTGAATTCCTCCCATTTGAGAATCATGGTATCGCCCCCTCCGACTTGATATGTTCATTGGTCGGGAGTAGAGTTAAATCGTTCCAGTTGCCACAATGGAATTTCGGGCCGTGCGATGCACAAGGAATTTCGCAACCAAACTGTACAGAGGTAGGCACACTGATTTCACATCACATGCGGCCTAGAGATAAAGAACCAACAACCAACGGCACCCAGCACCTAACCCAATACAATTTCGATTTATGCAAATTGGAACCGCAAGGCTTGTGCGATGGAGTCGTCTTGGGGTTAGTAGAAAGAACCGGGTCCCCATCCTTCGTCATGTATTCATTCACAGCCAATTGAACATGACAAATAAAAATAAGAGGCGAAGATATGGAGCAAAACGAATGAAGCAGGCACAAGATAGCAGAGCAGAGCATACATACATACCTAGTACATATATTACGCACGGAAATACTCATAAATCACAGTCAATTCCGGCGACTGACAGATTGACAGCGCCTGTGACATTTTGCCTGCTTAAGATCCTTGTTGTATCGTTTTTTTACCTTCATTAATTCGATTTAAACATGCAAATTCGTTGGTTAAGGAGTGTGGGTGAGCAGGTCGGGAATGGTAGATAAGTATGTATGTATGTATAGCGGCAGATTGCTGCATCCTATGGAGGGTGCTCGACGATATATTGAAGAAGGCGTACGCCGACGTCAATTATCGCCTTGAAGGATATTCCTATATAATTGTGCGGGGTAGTGTGTACATATATGTATGTATGTATGTAGCTGAAGAGCGATAACAACTTAATAAGGATATGCTGGAATATTAATGATATCAGCAGAGAGAGAAGACATGTCGTTGTGTTTTATTGCGAGATATGCCGCGTTATTTGTTTTGTGCAGAAACGACGACAGATTATTTGATGAAGATTATTTCCTTTGATTTATTACGACCGGATGTACTACTGTGCCCAATAAGTAAGGTGACGTTGGAATTTAAACTGCACACGCAAGTGGATGTGTGATCTGTTTTTACTTTTAGGTTGGTAGGGCTATCTAGGCTAGGCTTAGGTTCTTCATAAGATTTTTTTTTTTTTTTGCTAGTTGCGCCAAACGAATGTGGAATCTTCAAAAGATGCTACTTGCATGTTCGATTCGCAAGCCTGAATAATCGATGCCAGGAATACGCCTACGTACTAAACCACATCCTGCACCCTGCACCCTTCAACTCCTCTCCTTCTTTCCCTAATTGGTGTTTCCTGTTCCAAGGGAGCTGCCGTTTGGTTTTGGTTGCTCACCCTGTTTCTATCCAGACGACGGATTTCCTTCATAATTCTCGCTGCGGTTTCTTTCACAGCGTCCCATATTTCGCTCGATGTCAGTATATGCTGTATGAAGTTCTCGGGAGTCGGTGTTTCTCCAATTTTATCATCGAGATATTTATTTTCTGCCTCGAAATGTTAGCACTGAAAAAATATGTGTTCTGCATCTTCTCTAGCCTCACCACAGTTTGCACAAATAGGAGATTCATCGAGGCCAAACCTGTAAAGATAGGCTCGGAAGCAGCCATGTCCGTTTATGAACTGGCTGAGATAAAAATCTACTTCTCCGTGATGCCGGTTTATCCAACTTTGTATGTCCGGTATAAGTCGATGGGTCCATCTTCCCTTTGTTGACTGATTCCACTCTCCTGCCATATTCCAATGCTACGCTGTCTTTCTTCCAGTTTAATATCTCTGATTAAGGTAAGGGGTTCCTGAATTTTGGCGACGTAGGACCTTTGCAACTCGATGGCCAAGATATCGGCTGGTAGGATTCTAGCAATTACACATATAGCATCATCCGATACCGGCCGAAGAGCGCTGCACACTCTTAGTGCGGATAGTCGGTTGGGGGAATGTACTTTTCTCGAGTGGGACTTAGTTTTCATCGCCTTTGCCCATATTGGTGCCGCATACATAATTATTGACTGCGCCACTCTCGACAAAACTAGTCTTATTTGCTGCCTCGGTTCTCCGATATTTGCCATTATTCTGGCTAGAGCAGCTGCTTCATCGCACTTCATTTCAAGGTGTTCCTTGTAGCAGAGCCTAGCGCCAATCATCACACCTAAGTATCTGATAGACGGTTTCGACGTTAAATATTGTTCGCCTACCCTGATGGTGATTGTTTCCCTTTTCTTGCGGCTGCTTGTTTTTTTTTTTTTTTTTTTTAAGGCTTCTGCTATCCGCTGGAGCACTCAGACGCAAACACTGGTCCATTGTACTCCAGACAGACACCTTACATTTGTATTTTCCCCGTTTTCCGGAGAAAAATTTTAAGGAGCTTCAGTGATGTAGAGCTAAGGGATTCGGCACACACCACATCGGCTCCAAGGGTGCACCACCGTACACGAGCAAAGGCAGGACAGTCACAGAGGAAATGCTCTACAGTGTCATCATCCTCTTCGCCACATGCAGCATAGGTAGGTGTCTCACTGATGCCGAGCGCGTAGAGATGCTTGGCAAAAGTGTAATGGCCCGTGATAACTGCCACAACTCTGCAGTCAACACTCCTTAAAGACAGGAGGAATGCTGCAGATTTTTTACAGACATCGGGGCATATGCGCTTAGTCATCCTGCTACCTGGACAATTCCCCCATCTACGGTTGTGTGTATTAAATACACAATTGTTAATGTAGGAATTTACCGTGGACGCAGGTAGACCTGTAACGGGTTCAGGTCCTGAGAAGCTCTCCTCTGAACCCATTCTGGCGAGTTCATCAGAGATCTCATTTCCTGGGATCCCAGAGTGGCCTGGAACTCACACAAGCCTTAATGAATTTAGTCTGCCGACTTTGTTCAGGAAGGACTTGAATTCAAGCACCAATTTGGAAGTAGTTAGGGGGTTACATACAGCTTTTAGTGCAGCTTGGCTGTCACTACAGACGCATATGCTTCCCCCTTCCCCCTGTGCTTCACAACATAGTGCATGGCCATTAGGATTGCGTATATCTCTGATTGGAAGACAGACGCATATTTTCCTAAGGAGAAGTGCAGTCGGATGTTTTCGCCCTCAAAGAAGACCGGACCCCCGCCCAGACTTGGAGCCATCCGTGAAAATGCGAATACTATCCTTTCCAGGCCAGCCATAGCCAATCCTGACGCCATGGAAACTCGACTGTGAAATTACGGCGCAGTAGGATAACGGGCGTCAGTGCGTCAGAAGGCGTGTCCATTAGACAGGGGTAGCAGGACAATTCTTGCGCAAGCACGCCGTTATTCCTATGCGAGTTATACCATAAGCCATTTCTCTTCAGACGAAGAGAGCACACCCTCTGATAAATATATCAAGATGTGGAAGGCTCATCATAGCATCTAGAGCAGCGCCCGGCGTACTGAGGAAGGCCCCTGTGCAGCTTAGACAAACCGTTCTTTGGAGTTTGGTGAAAGAGGTTACGATGTGTTTGCGGTTTAGTCTGTTCCACCAGACAACCGATGCATATGAGATTATAGGTCTTGTCATTGCCGAGTAGATCCAGAGGACCTTTACCGCTGATAAGCCCCATGTTTTGCTAAAAGCTCCCTTGCATTGCCAGAAAGCTGGTTTTTGACTCAACATACTTTGACCAAAGGAGCTTGCTATCTAAGATGATTCCTAGATACTTAGCCTCCTTGGATATTGGGATGGAAGTGCCTTTAAGTACCAGCGTCATGTCAGTATTTTTCCTCCTTCTCGTAAAGAGAACGACGTCGGTCTTAAGAGGATTGACTGACAGCCCATTTCTAGTACACCAATCATCGATCACATTTAGCGCCGCCTGTGCTTTGAGACGGACAGTCGCTAAACAAGAGCCGACATAAAGAATGGCGACATCACCCGCATAGGCCTGGGCATAGATTCCAAAGGCATTGAGAGCATCAAGCAGAGAATCGACCACCATGCACCATAACAGCGGAGACAAGACGCCACCTTGCAGGCAGCCCCTGTTTACGCCGGATTTGACATACTGGTCGAGGTCTGCATCAGCGGTCAATGTCCTGTGCATGAGCAGTGCTTTGATCCATAGGACCACTGCTTTGTCTAAGCCATAATGTCTGGCAGCGTTGCACATGT
Source organism: Eumerus sabulonum (assembly GCA_951905685.1). Classification (NCBI taxonomy): domain Eukaryota; kingdom Metazoa; phylum Arthropoda; class Insecta; order Diptera; family Syrphidae; genus Eumerus; species Eumerus sabulonum. The sequence goes on along the minus strand of OX645060.1, from coordinate 158,375,060 downwards.
TGTCAAAAGCTCCCTCAATGTAGATGAAAATGCCCAGCGCGTACTCTTTCCTTTCGAGCGCGCATTCAATTCTCCCACTAGGTTCTGAAGCGCAGTCTCACAGGATTTTCCGCGCTGGTAAGCATGTTACATTTCCGAAAGAGGGTGCATTCGAAGGGCAACTTTGCGCACGTGCAACGATACAAGTCTCTCTATCCTTTTCAGCAGGAAGGATGTTAGACTAATTGGTCTGAAGGTCTTGGCATGTGAGCAAGTGCTAGACTAGCAGTGAAAATTCTTTTCAGAGTAGGAAGTAGCTGCCTTATACCTTTTTGCAGCATAACAGGATATATCCCATCGGTGCCCGGCGATTTGAAGCATCGAAGGATGCCGCAGCAAATTCAATAGCTTCAGTCGTAACCACGCGCGACGCAATCTACCAGTTACGCCGAGTTGTTTTCATCGTTCCAGTTGCAGTTTCCCTTGAAGTAGTGTACAACGAAATGAGTCTCAAACAGTCAACTAAGAGTTTCCACTTTTCCACCAGTAAAGGTACTATCAGATTTTCTGAGTGCATCCAGCTTTGTCGGTTTTCCCCGTTTGAGGACTTTGGCCAGCTTGCTAGTCGCACTCAGAGACTTAATCTCTTCGCAGAAGGTCCCATAAGAATCGTTCTTCGATTTACGAATGAGTTTCTTATATTCTTTCTCCTTCGACTGATACTTGTTCCAGTCGTCTTCGATGTGAGCGATCTATTCATTCAAAGAGATCGCGGGTGAATTTCCGCTGCTGCGGCTACCACCTGGAGTACACAATTCCTTTGGTTTGTCCATTCGTTTTTGGGTCTTCGAGTCTTAGTTCGAGGTCTACGACCTCTTAAGCCTTCCGCTAAGACAAGGCGCCCGAAGAAGGGAGGGCTACTTACCAGCACTGCTTCTGTTTTGTGATCGGTGAGCTCTAACCCGACTGTTGTAATCCAGCGTCTCACTTTTCTGATACATTCGTTCCCTATGCCCTCTATTTCTTCCAGGTGTTTCGCTGCTACTACGATTGCAATATCATCAGCGAAGCCTATGATTTTTGCCTTATTGGGAATTTCTAGCCTCAGAACTCCATAATACATACGGTTCCACAGAATAGGACCTAGCACCAATCCTTGTGGTACTCCGTCAGATATGTGGTACTGCACTACCCCGTCGTTTGTATCGTAGAAAAGATATTGTTTCTCGAAGTAGCTTTCAGTTATTTTGCTGAGGAATCCTGGCACCATATTTTCTCTAAGTGAGTGTACAATTCGTCCCCATTTTGTAGAGTTGAACGCATTTTTGACGTAGTGTTATTATGGCACCGTATTTCTTTTCGCCACCTGCCCATCTCTTGCCCTGAATAGCTTCTTCCAGAACTGTGGTTACCATCCGTATAGCATCGATTGTAGAACGGGCTTGCCTGAATCCGTACTGTTCGTCTGAAAGCCCCCCGGCTTCATTTGTTGCCACCTGGAGTCTGTTGGCTATAATTTTCTCCAGTATCTTACCCATTGTATCTAATAGGCAAATGGGACGGCATGACGACGGCTCCTCTGGTTGTTTTTTCCCTTTAGGCAGCCGCACCAAACGTTGTTTCTTCCATTGGCCTGGAAAGACCTTAGGCACTTATTGTACATTTCTAGGAAATGTACATGGCTAGCTTAAGGGTCTTATTTGGAACGCCATCCAGCCCAGGTGACTTATTGTCCTCGAAATGTTTGCGCACCTTTAAGAGTTCAGTTTCCGTGATAGTTGTGACTTCCTGTTCATCCTGAGGTGCTTCTATACACTCTATCGTTCTTTGCGTTGGAAATAGTCTCGACACTTTATGAGCTGTAAGGCCACATATGTATGTATGTACATGTCTTTGATATCCGTGCCAAGTTCCATATCAAATTATTCATCAATGTTTGAGATAGCTTTCGTTTTGTGAGCTGCTAACAGTGATTAGCCGGAATTAGTAGAAAGTTCAGGCCAGTGTAGTGCAAACAGATCCATAGAGCAAACGTTAAATTTTGAAAAATTAGTGAAATTAAAGTTGTCGCTCTTAATCATGTCCGTATCACGATGAAAGTCTATCGTTTTTAGACAAATTTCGGTAATCTGCGGTAATCTGCAGAATACTTCAAGAAACGACTCGAAAAGCTGGAACAGTATTGGACTGATTTCCAGTCTTCTGTGGCCTAACAAAGGTCTTTGGGTACAGCTTGGCTTGGACAATTTGTTTCTCGTAGATGAGTTAGAATTATTAAGCAGCTTTATTTCTCTAATTATTTCAAAGGATGAGTTTGGTTCAAAATAGACACCACATACTTGGATCTTTTCCCTGCTAAAACAGTCTTCCCTACAGAACGAGTTTTTTAAGCTCACATCCTAGAGTGTAACTGAACTTGTAAAGAACTCATTAAAAGCATTAGCTATTTCAACAGGATTATGAATATCTTTGTTTTTAAAACAAGTATGCTTTAATTAAGAAGTTCATTCTCGATTGCCCATTCTTTTTTCAGGTTGCCTTTAGCTCTATGTAATTTATTGATGTAGAAATGTTCCTCAAGAATCGGTACCTTATTAGTAATTTTCTTACAAACATGAATATAAAGGTTTCGAAGATGAGCGTTATTTGAATGTTTTTTGCACCTTAAACGAAGTTTGTTTTTGTTATGTATTTTTACCAGCAAGGTTTCGGATACCCATGGCTTAAGTCTCTTTAATTTACGACGTCTTGTTCTTAGGGCAAGAGAAGTGGAGACATGACCTTTATCATTGAAAACTTGCCAAATGGAGCAGGAGGGTCAGTTTCAGCGTAAACATCTGTCCAACTTTTTTCCAATAGATATGGACAGAGAGATCCAAAATTGATGATTTCGACATTTTCAAAAGGTGCAAGAGTATTTGTATTCTTGGTCTTATCACAAAAAAGATTAAGCCAATCATGCACTGATCAGAAATTTTGTAGTCGGATATGGAGCTAAGTAGGTATATTTTTGAATTTCGTGTGTAAGTAAGTAAGCCTAGTGCCAAGAAGCAGGTTTGAAGCCCATTTGCAGACAGTGTGGAATTGTAATAAGAAACGTCTGGAGAGTTATTTAAAATATCAATATTTATACCACCTAGAAAGAATTCGTCAACGAAAACAGCCTTACTCTTTACATGAAGCCGGTAAAAGCACATACAAGTAAATATCTGTGACTCTATGTTGCACAATTCCAGTTTTATTTATGAAGAAAGCTACTCCCCCTGACGCGTACGAATTCGTACATTTAGCATACAATTAAAAACCGGGAACTCTATTTAGATCTCTTCCGTGGTCAAAAATCCATATTCCCGAGAGGAATATAAGATCTGGCTTGTTGACGAAGGACTCTAAGTGAGCTGGAATTGTGTCAACATTTTTGCGAACGCTTCATTTGTTTTAGTGAATAATAGAAAATTGTTTTTTAGGAGTAGCACAATGAAAAACCTTTGTTCCTGGGGAAAGAGGAACCTGGCCCTCCAGGTTCGGGGTTTCGCTTAGGGTTAGCATCCCTATCGCGTAAAACAAAAACTTGTTCAAAAACAACCAACAGCCTCGGACACGGAAGTATTACATGCTGATGACCCCCGCAAATGTCAAAAAGGAAACTAGTTTCGGATCTGCACCTCGAACGTTAGGTCCCTCAATAGACCAGGTTCAGCCGAACCACTGGTCAACTCTTTGGACTGCTATAAGGCAGACATAACCGGGTTCCAAGAAGTGCGATGGGATGGGGCAGGCAAAAAGCGGATGAAAAACTGTGGTATCTACTACGGAAACTGCTACAGAGAAAATAAACAACGCTTATTCGGATGTGGATCTGTTGTTCGAGGCAGACTCAGGAAAAAAGTCTTAAGCTTCCAGTATGTAAGCGAACGCCCCATAACTATTCGCATCAAGACCAGTCTAGGCACTATAAGTTAATTATGTGTCCACGCCCCCACAGAGGAGAAAGATGACCGACTTCTATGATCTTCTAGGTAGAACGTATGGGCAATGCCCCCGCTATGATACCAAAATCGTTCTAGGAGATTTCAATGCGAGGCTTGGTAAGGAAGCTATCTTTGAACGGGTCATTGGAAAGCACAGCCTACACAACACCACGTCAGAAAACGGACTAAGGCTAGTGGACTTTATGGCGGGACATAATCTGGTAGCAGCAAGTACACAATTCCCACACCTCAACATCCATAAGAGGACCTGGCGGTCTTTCGATCAATCCACAACCAACCAAATTGATCATATTGCGATCGACGGCAGACACACCTCCAGCATCCTAGATGTCCAAACCTTTCGAGGAGTCAACATCGACTCGGATCATTACCTTGTTGCAGCCAAGGTACGGATGCGAATTTCTCGGAATCAACGGAGTCGAGTAGGAACACCAAGAACGCATGCCCGATGAATAAAATCTCAGTATCGTTTGCCCGGTCCATAAGACAGGAGACCCCTATGACTGCGCCAATTACAGAGGAATAAGCCTCCTGAACATCGCGTTCAAGATCCTCTCTGCCGTACTGTGTAAGTGCCTGAAGCCATTCGTGGACAATCTGATAGGTTCCTACCAGGAAAATCCACGATAGACCAAATATTTACACTACGGCAGATCTTGGAGAAGACCCAAGAATTCCAGGTCGACACGCACCATCTTTTCGTCGGCTTTAAAGCCGCGTATGACAGTGTTAATTGTCGTGAAAAGCTTCTCGAAATTCGCCGTTCGGAACCGGCAATAAAGTGTAGGTCCCTTTCACATATGGGAAAATTAAATCACACACAACATAGGTGACTGAGAGAAGCTCGGCTCAGGTCCTTCAGGGGGGGGCACGCGGAGGCTGTGTGTCAACTTGGATTGAGCAGTGACAGAGAACGCGATCAACTTCTTTGGTCCGAGCTTTAGGGGATGTACTTGTACAGCGACGTAAGTCTAGTCAGGCGTCTACGGATTCAATACCTAACATAGCTATACCATATAGAACGAATGGACACATCATATCTTGTCTGGAGGGTCTTTGAATCCAACCCCGAGGGACGAAGAAACAGAGGACGGCCGCAGTTAAGATGGCGCACACAGGTGGAAGGGGGCTTCAGCAAACTGGATGTGCGGCAATGAAAAAGGCTAGTAAAATTTGGTGCCCTTCCAACTGCCCTTCTCTCCGATATGTTTAAGACATTTCACCATCTTCAGTGATACGTGACGACATCAAAAGAAGCCGGTTTAAGTCAACCAGGAATGAGAAACTCTAGTATCATATTGAGTTTCGAAAGTAATAGAAATAGAAATTAGAGAGCAACAAGAATCGCCTCCCTCGTACGTGTGCTGTTGTCCTTGTACGAAATTGTTTCTTCTCCATTTAGTTTCCTTTCTTACTTCCATTTTATTTCAGCTTCAACTTTAAAATGTCAAAATAATTCTATGGAAGGATGACATCGTAAAGAATTTTCAATTCAAGTGTCATTTTGTCTTGTACCTTTCTTCTGCAAGGCTACCCATCTACTAACCAACAGTTACGGACGTTTTTTTACCCCTACCTTGTAAAGGACATTATGTTTTCCAGCATACTAGCATAGTCAAGAACAATTTGAGAATGATTCGTGAAGCGCATTGTCCTTCCTTCTATACCCCACGGCCCGCAGGATAATCACAAGAATTGTTTAATCGGGCAAACGGTGAATTTTTCCCCTCGAACTATATTGTGAATGTCCGACAAAAGAAATTAAAAGAAAAAAAAAACAGAAACAGATAACAAGTTTCGATACTTTGCGATATCGAACGAAACGATTGATTGAGATAAACGTAACGGAGGGCAACTGTCATGCAGGTCACACGACGTATACCCGCTCTGAACAAGGATCCTTCAGTTTGGGGCTGCGATCTGAAGGCAGCAACCTATGTACCTATCTACATACAAAGGTTTTACATCCCTCATACCTATGCATCATGGTTGTAAGTCATGCAGAGAAAGGCAAGCTCGACTGAATCCGAACCAGTGAACCGGCATGCGATTTTGCCGACTCCATCGGAGAAAATAAATGGAGAAACGGCAACGTAAAAACGAGTAAAGTACGAAGGACTGACAAGAAGACTAAATGTCTTTAATGTTCAATTCACGTGAAACATTTATCGGAACACAACACGGCAAGTCGTACGAGTGGAATTCTGTTTTTTTTTTGTGTTTTCGGCAACGTCGAATAAATAGCGAAGCGAATTTTCAAAATTGTGATGTTCGACTTGTTATTTTTCTTATATCGCAATCCTTTAGTGGACGTCACTCTACAAGTAGAGCTTTACTGAGCAAGTTTGCCTTCACACTGCGCGTGTAGTTTTGTATCTATGTAGCAAAAATTACTTTTACTCTGTCCAGCTCATTTATCGTTCTTGGCATTTATCAGTTTGTATGGACGTGTTTGCTTGTTTAGACAACTAGGAGGAACATACATATGTATGTACAAGCAGTACGATTGTTAATGTTTAAAAAACTACAAAAAGCCACTGATATTTTTAACGGACGTGCAGATATTTTTTTTAAGGAATTGGTTGCGTCAAGCGACTGTCCGGCGAATGTCAGGTGAAAGGCTTACCGTCCTCTTCGTTTCTTCTTTGTGGTATGCACCAACTGCCACCAAAATTGGCCACTTAAAACAAACCCTTCCCTCTCCTGATTAAGGTGACAAGTACAGGACAGGGTCTTTGGTACACTACAAATTTTACTCTATTGCTCCCTTTTATAACTTTAGAACACTATTGGCGGAATGGGATAATGGAACATATTAAACAATATCTGCGATAAGGATATGCTAGTGCTAATGAATCTACGATAAAGGGCAAACAATGTGGTTCCCGTTCCCGTGAAAATAAACTAACAACTATTCCCTTTTATGGTTTATTTATCGTGGTCGGCCTGCAGTTCTGTGTCAAAGCCTTTTAACTTGCGTCATAAAAGATGTATGACTTCCTTCAGGACGGATTTATGACTTCCTTTAAGCGGAGTGAAGGAAAGGATGTACAGATTCACGCTGGCTTAAACTATTAAGTCTGGGAAAAGTTCGCAGCGTTTACTTAGTCAGATTCACTTGTTATGGTACAATGTATTATTTAAGCCAAATTTGCCCCATTTTTATTGACAGTGTTTCTCTATTTTTCGATTAGGGTAAGAATGATATTGGCGAAGTATTTCAATGGTTTTTAGTTAATAAACTAAATCAAATGGTTCACGCAGGCCCGTCTTGCATTCTCGCACCTATCCTTCAATTATCTTGCGAAATCTCTCAAGCTGTTTAGAGTAAAACTAAGAACTGTTATAGTTTGACCGCTCGGATGTACCTTATGGTAGATGATTATTTACGAGTTCCACCATACCTACAACATCAATCCGGGCATCGCAAATACTATTGGGAGTTCTCCCTTCTTTGACCTTTGATAATTCCGATACTGATGTATGGCCTCAATGGCCTATGGTTCAGAGAATTCGGATTCTGGTCATTGAAACCCTACGGTCATAGTAAGATGTTAAACCTGCTACGACTTTAACCGACTTCATAACACCCAAACAAAACCTAAAAAAAAAATCAAATAAAGCCGCCCAAGTTAATTTCCCAAACAGAATAGCATGGAAAAATGGATTGCACTTCACGAGCCGTCCTATTCTCCTTCTTATCGGCCGCTACACTTCGGAGTGAACATGGGCCTCCACCAACATGCCCCTCCAACTAACCCGATCTTTTGTTAGCCTTTTCCATTGCACCACACAGGTCACCTTCTACCTGTGTGCGCCATCTTAGGTGCGGATATCCTCTGTTTTTTCCCCCCTCGAGGTTGGATTCAATGACCCCCCGGGCTGGAGTTGTGGTGTTCATTCGCTCTACATGACCTAGCTGTCTTAGGCGTTGAATCCGTAGACACCTGAACAGACTCATGTCGCTGTACAGCCCGTAAAGCTCGTGGCTGAATTTTTTCCTCTGTTCCCCGCCTACGTTCAAAGGACCGAAAATCACACGTACAATCTTTCTCTCGAAACGACCAAGGACCTCCTCACCTGCTTTTGAAAGTGTCCATGGATGATTAGGGTCTTGTATAGAGTCAACTTCGTCGTTCGGGAGAGGGCTCTATCACTCAATTGCCTCCTGGGCCCAAAGAAACAGCGATTGGCAAGAGTGACTCTGCGTTTGATTTCGGAACTGATGTCGTTGTTCCAGGTCACTGCGGAGCCAAGGTAGATAAATTCCTTAACTACCTCAGGCTTATATTTGCCAATACAAATGTTTTCATTGACATCTCGCTGTGTTCTTCCGATCATGCCTATGTCATCCGAAGTGTGAGTAGTGAGGATTTGAAATAAATTGTACCTCCTGGCCAACACAGGATTTTTGCGCAATCATTTCTAATACGACGTTGAAGAAATCACATCACAGCACATCGCTCTGCCTAAATCCTTTTTTGGCATCAAAACTACTGGTCAGATCTGCATCGATATGGTTCAATAGAACAAAAAAAGCTCAGCAGACAGTCCGTCTGCGCGAGTTGCCTCATTTGGCTTGGGTTTCGATATGGTAATCCTGACTTTCATCGCGGTCAGGGGGATGGAATTCTATGCTATATTTGTCGTTAAGAAATGGATCATTCTGCCTGACAGCGGTGTATTGACTAACATTGCCGTTATACAGTCTGCAGAAATAGTTTTTCCATATTCTCAGCATCGACTGCGATTCAACTACTAGGTGTCCGTTCTGATCCCTATACGCTTCCGTTCTTGCTTTTTAACCTTGGCATGTTCGCTTTATCTGTTGATACAACTTTCGAACGTCATGCCTGCAGTAACACCTCTCCAGATCCTCAATCGCACGATTTTCGTGCTCTTTCTTCTTTCTCCTGCGAAGCCTATGCTTCCCCCTTCTTTTTAACTCGTAGAGCTTACGAGCTGTTCTTGTTTTTCCATGCCTCCTGCTTCGCTCTATGAATTCTCTTGCACTCGTCGTCGAACGAGGTGTTTCTTCATGGCAGAGCCTTGAAGACTTCAGATGCAGTGCTTTCAGGGCTTGTTTGCAAAGGTTTCCCTCTTATTCTGTTGATTGCGTGGAAGGTTGAGGTGTTGATCGGTAAAAGCACAAGCGAAGTCACAACTTTGTCATAACTTTGTATTCTTGCTCTATTCCTCTGCGTTCGTCCGAGTCGATGATAGTTGCCCGGAAAGATCGAAAATCAACAATAGTGGAGAGGAGTGTCTGACGTCGATCGCGATATTATCAATCTATTTAGTGATTGATTGATCTGGCGGCCGCCAGGGGCCTTTGTGTGTATCGAGGTGCATCAAGCGCATTCTGGCTAGAAGGAGATTTCACCCCGTAGCAAGATCAATCAGCCTGTGCCCGTTATCGGATGTGGTGTCGTGGCTGTATTTGCCGATGATTCGTTTAATGACTTTTTTCTTACCTAGCCTAGCGTTGGAGTCTGCTAGCACAATATTGATGTCATAGTGCGACATACGTTCTGTCTATGTCCCGAGTGGGACATACATACGTTCTGTATAGGGGAGCATAGAAGTCAGCTTTGATGATGCTAGAAAATTTGGCCTTGATACGGATCGTTGTGAAGCTATCGCTCACATGCCGAAAGGTTAGGACTTTTTTCCTAAGTCCACCTCGAACAACTAATCCGCATCCGAACAATCGTAGTCTTCTCTCCCTACAGCAGTCACCGTAGTAAATGTCGCAGTTTTTCATCCGCTTCTTACCCGGTTCATTACATCGCATTTCATGGATGGCGGTTAGGTCCGTTTTAGAGCGGTCTAGGGCGTCCGCAAATTGTTCGGCAGCACGTGGTCTGTTTAGGGACCTAACATTCCACGTACAGAGCCGAAGATCACTGTTCTTTTATTGTTTTTGCAAGGGTCGCCAACATTAATCCGGTCCATTTTATCTCAAGCCTGTGGTTGCTTCTGAGCAATTGTTGGGTTTTGCGGTTACGGTTTGCTAGACTCTAGCCCAACCGACATTAATCCCCTTTTGTGGCGCAGGATGGCGAGCATTTGTCCGCTTCTGTTAGAAATGTCCATGGTCACGAAATTTCAAGATGGCACGAGGAGATACAAATAGGAGCTGGCTAACAGAGCTGCCAGGTTTTCTGCTGCGGAGGCTCTTACTCGCCTTTTTTAGCGGACGCTTTAGTTAGCAACACAGTTGTGAATGGAAAGTGACCAAACGTTCAGCTGCAGACATAACACTCACAGTATATGGTCAATTGAAATTCATCTTCTGTGTATGCAATATTAACACCAAAAGTGCATAAAGGAATTACTTACTTACTTTGATGGCGCTACTGTTCGGGGTCAACCAGGGCCTCAACCAAAAAGCCTCTCCATCCGGACCGATCTTTGGCCAGCCCCTTCCAGTGCCCCACGCCCAGTTGGTTGAGATCCCTTTCCACTCGTGCGCGCCACCTTAAATGCGGTCGTCCTCTGCTGCGTCGTCCCTCGGGGTCGGAGTCGAAGACTCTTCGGGCCGGAGCGTTGGTGTCCATTCCCTCTACGTGGCCTAGCCAGCTTAGACAATGGATCCGAGGACGTCTAACTTGGCCGATGTTGCTGTACAGCCCGTACAGTTCTTGGTTGAATATCCTGATCCACTCTTCATTTCCGCAAACGGGACCAAAGATTGCACGCAGAATTTTCCTCTCGAAACGCCCAAGAGCCTCTTCATCCGCTTTTGATAACGTCCAAGCCTGACCGCCCTAGAGGAGGACCGGGATGATTAGGGTTTTGTAGAGGGATATATTAGTTTTTCGTGAGAGGGCTCTACTACTCGATTGCCTCTTGTGCCCGAAGAAGCAGCGTTTGGCAAGAGTAATTCTGCGTTTTATCTCAGCGCTGGTGTCGTTGCTACTTGTCACTATCCAGCCAAGGTAGACGAAGTCCTTGACTACTTCAAAAATATAGCTGCCGAAGGTGACGATTTGACCAAGACGTCGGTGTTGCGCGTCTTTCTTTGATGACAGCACATATTTGGTCTTGTCCCCATTTACCCTTAGACCCACTTTATCCGCTCTGCTTCAATGCTTGCGAACGCCTCATTGACGTCTTGGTTTGTACGTTCAATAACGTCAATGTCTTCTGCGTAGGCAAGCAATTGTGTGGACTTGAAGTAGATCGTACCTCTTATATTGGCCGCAGAGTCCCGCACGATCTTTTCAAGAATAATGTTAAAGAAATCACGTGACAGGGTGACGCACCTTTTTTAACATCAAAGGGGTCGGTTAGTTCACCTCCAACCTGTATGGAGCAGCGGGAGTTCTCCATAGTCATCCCGCACAGTCTGACGAGTTTGGCAGGAATGTTAAAACATGACATGGCTCTGTATAGCTCGTCTCTATAAACACTGTCAAACACTGTCGACAAAAGATGGTGCGTGTCGACCTGGAATTCATGGGTCTTCTCCAAGATCTGCCGTAGTGTGGATAGACCGTGTTTGCATCCGGTTTTCTGTTTTGAACTAAAAACTAATAAGAGAATTTAATTCTTGAAAAAAAATTAGTACTTAATTACATAAAATTTTGAGAAAAATTAGTTCGAATTTTTTTTTTTAAATTTTTTTTTTTTTCAAAATTTTGAGGTTGAAAATTAATTTCTTAAAAGCTATTCCTTAAAACAGCTTCGTTTTAAAACAAAATGAAAGAAGAGGTTTCTGGCTTTACAAAAAAGTATACCACGGCATTGTGGATGTAACCGTTGTTTTTTAATATTTTTTTTTTTCCAAATTAAGTCAATTTTTTTAGAAAATTGCACCTCCCGCCAAAACGGGAGGGAATAGACCAGGCGAAGGTCTAAATCTCCACCTGTATTGAGAAAGCAGAAAACAACGAAAGCACAAAGAGGGGATACGTTTACAAAAGAAGTGACAAGAATTGTAAGCCGGCAGTTGTGGTCTTAAATAAAAATGCCGAGAAAATGTTAAAAAGATCCAGATAGTGTTCTGGTTATATGTATATGTACACAGGTCCATAGAATATATTTATATGTATACATGTATGTATGTATTTATGTAAATACATAGTTTCAGGACATCCTGTTGCCATCCTATTGCGCTAAGTTCCTTTGTGTAACTAAATCGACCTCTCTGCAGGAATGGTATTTGGGGAAAATGCATAAAATACAAAGTACCCCTTGGAATTGCAAAAGGAGAAGAGAATGAACTAGGAGCCGAAGTATGGAAATGCGATTTCTTTCAGTTTTTTCCTTGTTTTGAATTGTACGATTACGCTGCCTTTGGACTCATCCTTATTCCGCTCATGCTTCCTACAGCGGCAGTTCGACTGTCATGGTCGAGACAAAATCATTTCTATTTGAAACGGAATGCATTTGTAGAGTGAATAGCGTTTGTCCAGTTTTATAATTTTTTTTTCTTCATTTTTTCACTTTTGGTTGTGTTCGTTTTCATGCTTTCTTGTGCATATGCTCTGCCATAACGCTTCACGCTCATCGTTGTATCTGATTGATTCTCCTGAACATCAAACCGTCCAGCCGGTCAACAGGCATGTATATCTAACGTTCTGTAACATAATACCATCATATATGTCTGTACATACGTCTGTACATATATATGTAGTTACAATACATTGGTTGCGGAGAAAATGGTGGCATGTGGAGTTTTTGTCCATTTGCGGAACGACAATTCCAATTTAGCGCTAAACAAACTGGCGACATATGTACATATACATACACACATGTACATATCAATGCAAAAAGGACCAAATACACACCTCCATATGTACATCCGCATGTAGTAGCATACGAACCGTATCAACTCACTAGTCGAGAACGGGGGTTTATCAAACGTGATTCTAAACTCGAATAAGGATCGCATATCTACTGTTGTCTTGTATAACATCGTCCTGGTGAAGTGCGGTGTATAAAAGCAAAAGCAACAGTACCAATGGAACAGGAAAACAAATTTCATGGTATTATAAGCAAAGTAAACTAGTCCTGACAGGACGACACACTGAATACATTATACGATACGAATACGAGGGTAACAACGTCATCATTGCACAAAATCAGCCGCTTGCTCGCAAAAATACGAATCTTTCTGGGTGATACATACCTATTGGGAAATTTGCAGCAGATCGCATTGATAACGAACTCGACCTAGAGCTCTATCTGCATAGTTACTGGAAATGTGTTGATATAGATATGTACATATGTACATATGTACATACATACATATACATATACATACATACATATACATATACATACACACATACGTATTTTAATATCGGGAATGTGTTGTTTTGTTTTCGAGATACATATGTACATATATATAGAATTCTACCATATGGTGGCATGTTCCTAGTATGCGTTGAATGGCTATAATTTCGTGATATAGTTCTCTATCACTACGTGCTTTAGTTCCCAAATAGTGTAAGATTCCTGCGGCCAACCAGGTTTTGTTATATGTATGTATCTAGGAATGAAAGCAGAAGGATTAATTTCGTAGAAATCATTTGAGCTTCACCTCATTGTCCTTGCTGTCTCTTCCAAAAACAAGGCTGAGTTTTACAGGATAGTGGTAACTGCGTTTCAGTTCGAGACTTATTTTCTGATTTGTCTTCTTGTGAATCGTTTTCGGGAGACTTTCAGGACATTACTGACTATCCCTATGAACTTTAGTCCTACCATTTCATCGCTTCAGAAAAATGTATGTATGTATTTAGGTCAGTTTTGTTGCGATCAGAGATTCGCAATAACTCGTGTGGCACCCTTTTGGACCACCCTTCTGCATGTTTTTTGGCTCGGCATCGGATAACCGAAACGGAACGGTGAAACATATGTAACTCTGTTTGATGTCAGAAGAGCTTTCTTTCGAACTTCGACATTCAGCATATACATTACATTGAAGCAACACTCGCCTGTAATTGTTCAGGATCCTTTTTGCATTCTAAAATATGCTGGTCATGAATTTCTCGACTGATGCAAACAACGTCGTTTTCTTAGGCGCTGAGCCATTAGCTTTCAACCCATTCGTTTCTGGCGTGTAATGGTGACCATGTCTCTATCCATGTTGACAAAACACCGCACAAAAGTGGTCTGAGTCCTATTGAATAAAATTGCTACTAAAATCGTTTGTGCATCTAATTTTGATCGACATTCAGCAAATGTGGTACATATCTTACGCAGAGCTTTCGCATCCCTAATTTTTGATGAAAGATGTCTCTCACCCCACCTACCGAAATACCTACAACCTCAGCTACCGCATTTACTATTACTCCTCTATTGTCCAACACTGGTTACAGTGGCTCATTTTCTAGGGATGTCCATAGAAGGAACAGAGTGCAGAACATTTTCTGCAAAAACAAGTTGAGTTTGATACGTGCACCCAGGTAAGGAACATAATTGCTTGCTGATTGAAACGCCATCACTGTGTTAGGCCATGAACTCTTCACATTAGCCTCGTAGAACTTAGGTGAACTTAGGTCTCAACCAACACGCCCCTTCAACTTCCTGCTAATTTTCCATTGCCGTACATCTAGTTGGGTGACGTCTCCTGCCATTTGCGTGTGCCATCTTAGGTGCGGCTGTCCTCTGTTTCTTCGTCCCTCGGAGTTGGATTCATATACCCTCCGGGTTGGAGCTGCGGTGTACATTCGTTCGACATGGTATAGCCATCGCCTGACCAGACTTGTGCCCCTGTACAGCCCATAAAGTTCGTGGTGGAACCTTTTCCTCCATCCTCCGTCTGCGTTTATAAGACCGATAGTGTCCATGCTCTTGCGCCATACAAGAGGACCGACCGGAATGATAAGTGTCTTGTATAGAGTAAACTTGTACATACGTGAGCGGACTCGGCTACCTCCTGAACCCACAGAAAGAGCGATTGGCAAGAGTGATTCTGCGTTTGATTTCGGAACTGATGTAGTTGTTCCGAGTCACTGCGGAGCCAAGGTACACAAAGTCTTTAACTACCTCGAGCCCATTTTTTTTTGTGTATACATATATGGGGCTAGTGCTACCATTAGCAATACGGCACTGCGACCTTTGCAGATCTGCTAGCCGATTAGCCGAGGAGCCTCTCCACCTCTGTAATAAATTTGAGAATGCTTCTCGTAGGAGCCAAGGTGATCCCCTCAGGAGTCATAACTTCACTGAGAAGGATACGCTTCCTAAGACGGCAGAGAGCAGCACACTCACATAGTATGTGTTCCGCCGTCTCTTCGTCCTCGAGACAGAGCCGACGCTCAGTTTCGGACGAGAAGCTAATTTTGTTTAGATGATATCTCAGACCGCAGTGTCCAGTTAGGTAGCTGACTAGTTTTCTGATATCCACCCTATTGAATGTTTGTTCAGGGGTCGTATAAGTCTTTTAGATTGACGGAGTCCACGAACGCTGTTCCAAAAGGACAGGCGTTGCAATTTTTCCCACTTGTCTAAGAAGAAATTTATCTTAGACCCGGGAATGCCGCAGAATGGTTCCGGACTTATAGATTTATCGCTGGAACCTTTCCTGGCAAGTTGGTCGGCAATTTCATTGCCCTTGATACCTTTATGTCCTGGCACCCACCAAAGTTTAACATTGTTTCTTTTGGTGAGGTCCTGTAGGGCGTCATGGCATTCCTTGACGGCTTTTGAGTTCGTACTGAACGAACCCAGTGCTTTAAGCGCTGCTTGGCTATCAGAGAGTATGTTGATGGTTACTCCTCTAATGCCAGTCTCGAGATTTAAATTGACGCTTATTAGGATGGCATGCAGTTCTGCTTGGAAGATGCTGGGACTTATTCCCAGGGAAGTCATCTTGGAGCCATCCGTGTACCACCTAAGGCCTTTGACATTTAGCAGGGAATTACTGTTTTCCCATGCTGAGCGATTTCGGATCAGTATCTCAAATCTCTTGCCAAAGGTGAAGGTGTGTGGCAATGCGTCCGAGACCAGAGTAATCATATCCAGCTCGGGAAGGTGTTGTAATATGGACATGTGGCCTACGGGTCTACATGGCATATTTGTTCGCAAGCAGAGAATTGTGATTGTACTGCCGAGACACACTAGTCTCTGAAGGCGTTGAAGCTTAACAATTGTAGTTTTTTGCTCAACTTTTGTCCACCGTACGGTGGACCCGTAGGTGACAATAGGTCTTACTATCACGGTGTATAACCAGTGGACTACCTTCGGTTTAAGTCCCCAGGTTTTACCGTAGGCGCGTCGGCGGGCCCACATGGCCTTAGTCGCTTTCATGAATTTATTTTTCATATTGGAGTTCCAGTTGAGTCTGCGGTCTAGGTCAATACCTAGATACTTAGAAAGATTGATCAGGGTTGTACCTTTCTCCTCTATGTAAATGGGACTAAGACTGTCTTATTTGTGTTAATAGATAAGCCCTCTCAAACCAATATCTGCCAATACAAACGTTCTAGCTAAGACGCCAGTGGTGAAAGCCCTTTTTTGATAGAGGCATATGTTTAGTTTTGATACTATTTGCGTTTTTTATTACCAACCGCACCCTACTCCCTCACGAACCTTTCACAAATGCCACGAAATGTTATAATAAGGTTAACGTAGCCTTACATGAAATAAAATTACTAAACTTACGCAACACGTATTCATTATGCATAATCCGTCTCCTCGGCGTATATCTTCACACAAATATTAACGACTCCAGTGAGATTCTGGTAACATGCAGAATCTCATCTTAGCCACAACTGCCAAGGAATATCTTAGTTACAAATTACATTGTAACGAATATTGCTGGGATACTGGAGTGCACTGATATACTGTAATGACTAATGACATAGTACTGTAATTTGTAAAACATTGAATGATCACTAATAAGCAACAATCAACAATGTCATAGATACTGTATACATACTTTGTATTTCTAAGTTATTCACATAAACTGAAATTCGACTTAATGACTATAAGTATGCTAATTAGGACTCTTTATCAACCCAGCAGCTGTTAAACTCATTCAAAACTCCAAGGATCACCACAAAACTAAATCACTTACAATGGCAATCATCTTAACCAGATTGATGGCAGCTTTAATGATTTTTCTTGTCCGAAAAATTGTGATGATACTTCTTGACACAACGAATTTCTCACCATCGCCTCCCGATTTAATATAAAGACGACAGCAGAGAACAAACAGGATTGTCCCCAAGCGAACCTTAGCATTTTGGCAATAAAAAATCTTAATGACAAGTACACAGTAATATCAACAATAACAGCAGCGCACCAGTGACAAGAAAAGTTATGACTTTTCAGACAAGGCGGGATGCAGGACATGTACACCCCGTCGTTCGTTTTCATTGCTTTTTTCTTTCCTTTTCGATTTTAAACGCTTTTCCTCGAGGCATACTAGAATCGTGTGCCACCATGGCGGAACCAAGTGAATGCAAAGTCAAGGAAGAGAAATCCCTTGCCTTATGATAACATTCAGAGAATTTTTATTCCTTCAACCGGATGAACCGTACAGATCCTTTCACATTTTCCTTCGACAGAATGGTTTTCGGGCTATGTGGTAGACGCAGAAGCTTTTGTTACGGTTACTATGAGTAGAACGCCTGATGTCTAGGGCCTTTGCGGGCATCTGTAAAAGGATATCACATAAATTACAATACCCAGAATGTTATCATTGTGTCGATGCTATGGTGGGGTCATGAATTTCCAACGGTTCTTAGCATTGAATGCAAGCTTTGAGATTTTTTTACATCCGTCTTGCTATTTACTTTGCATACCTTAGCTCTTTGAGATATGTTGGTACAACATTTTGCCTGGAAGTATGTCTTTGAAGATAATGGGGCATAACACTCTTTATGGTATTGATGTCACAACAGGACATAGTTTGATCTGAGGTTGTCCTCTTTAGATATTTAATATTTATAATAATCGTAATCTGTATGAGTACTACTGATGGTCTTGGTCATATGGCCTTAGTCGTTATATTTCATTCAACTGCTTAAAACAAAATCGTTGAATGTCATACTTAATCTTAATGTGAAACTGACCGAGGATAACCAGGTCACTTGATATTGTTTATCTTGTCTACGACTGCGTACCTTAAATCTCGGTAAGGCTAATATTTTAATTGTTACTAATACCCTTCTTCTTCTTCTTAGCGGGCGCTACAGTCCGGGGTGAACCTGGGCCTCAACCAACATACCCTCCATCTAGCACGATATATTGCCAGCCTTTTCCATTGCCGCACACCCAGTTGGCTGAGGTCCCCTTCCACCTGTGTGCGCCATCTTAAGTGCGGCCGTCCTCTGCTTCTTCGTCCCTCGGGGTTGGATTCAAAGACTCTCCGGGCTGGAGCTGTGGTGTCCATTCGCTCTACATGGCCCAGACATCTTAGGCGAGAGGGCTCTATT
Source organism: Eumerus sabulonum (assembly GCA_951905685.1). NCBI lineage: Eukaryota > Metazoa > Arthropoda > Insecta > Diptera > Syrphidae > Eumerus > Eumerus sabulonum. The sequence continues at coordinate 158,356,696 of OX645060.1, read as the reverse complement.
ACTCAGTTGCCTCCTGAGCCCAAAGAAACAGCGATTGGCAAGAGTGATTCTGCGTTTGATTTCGGAACTGATGTCGTTGTTCCAGGTCACTGCGGAGCCAAGGTAGACGAAGTCCTTAACTACCTCGAACTTGTATCTGCCAATACAAACGTTCTGGCCAAGACGTCGGTGGTGAGCGTCCTTTTTTGTTGACAGCATATATGTATTTAGTTTTGCCCTCGTTTACCGCCAGACCAACTTTCGCCGCCTCGAACTCAATACTCGCAAACGCCTCACTGACATCTCGCTGTGATCAACCTATTATATCAATATCTTCGGCGTATGCAAGGAGTTGCGAGGATTTGAAATAGATTGTGCCTCTTGTATTGGCCAGTGATTTTTGCACAATCATTTCCAATATGATGTTAAAAAAATAACACGACAGCGCATCGCTCTGCCTAAATCCTTTTTTGACATCAAAACTATCGGTAAGGTGTTCACCAATTCGGATGGAGCAGCGAGCATTCTCCAAAGTCATCCTGCATAGTCTGACGAGTTTACCAGTTATGGCAAAGGTAGACATAGCGTTGTATAGCTCGTCTCTAATTACACTGCCGTATGCGGCTTTGAAGTCGACAAATAGGTGGTGAGTGTCGACTTGAAATTCATTGGTTTTTTCCAGGATCTGCCGTAGTTTGAAGATTTGGTCGATGGTGAACTTCCCTGGCCTGAATCGGCACTGATAAGGACCTATCAGCTTATTTACAAAAGGCTTCAGGTGTTCACACAAAACGGCAGAGAAGATTTTGTAGGCGATGTTAAGGAGACTTATTCTTCTGTAGTTGGCGCAATCAGAGGGGTCTCCTTTCTTGTGGATCGGGCATATGATGCTGAGACTCCATTCCTCGGGCATGCTTTCCGCTGACCATATCTTACAGATGAGCTGGTACACGCTCCTAACCAGGTCATCCCCAGCTGCCTTGAAGAGCTCAGCAGACAGTCCGTCTGCGCCAGCAGCTTTATTCGACTTGAGTTTCAATATGGCAATCTTAACTTCGTCGAGGTCAGAGGGACGGAGTTGTCTGCGGTCTTCGTCGATTAGAAACTGATCATTCTGCCTGACAGCGGTATATTGACTAACATCGCCGTTATACAGTCTGCAGAAGTGGTTTTTCCATATTCCCAGCATCGACTGCGATTCTACTACCAGGTGTCCGTCCCGTCCCTGCATGCTTCCGTTCTGGCTTTATATCCTTGGCATGTTCAGTTTATCTGTTGATAAAACTTTCGGACGTCACGCCTGCAGTAACACCTCTCCAAATCCTCAATCGCGCGCTTCTCGTGCTATTTCTTCTTTCTCCTGAGAAGCTTATGCTCTTCCGTTCTTTTTAACTCGTAGAGCTCACGAGCTGCTCTTGTTCTTTTATACATCGAGGCCTTATATGCATCCTGCTTCGCTGTATAAATCCTCCTGCGCTCACCATCGAACCAGGTGTTTCCTCGTGGTGGAGCCTTGAAACCCAAAACTTCGGATGGAGAGCTTTTCAGAGCTGGTTTGCAAAGGCTCCACTGCTGTTCTATTGATAGCGTGGAGGATTCAGGTGTATTGGAGAGCTTAAGGGAGACGGGATCGGTAAAGGCACGAGCGGTTTCTGGCGATAGTAGCTTTCCGACAACTCTACTCCGTTGCGTTCGTGATATCCGTAAGCGCATCTTGGCTACTACAAGATAGTGATCCGGGTCGATGTTAGCCCCTCGGAAAGTTCGAACATCAAGAATAGAGGAGGAGTGTCTGACGTCGATCGCGATGTGATCAATCTGGTTGGTAGTCGATTGATCAAAAGACCGCCAGGTGCCTTTGTGTATATCGAGGTGCGGGAAGCGCATACTGGCTAGAAGGAGATTTCGCCCCGTAGCAAGAGCAATCAGCCTGTGTCCGTTATCGGAGGTGGTGTCGTGTAGGCTATGTTTGCCGATGACTCGTTCAAATATGCTTTCCTTGCCCAGCTTAGCATTGAAGTCTCCTCGCACAATTTCGATGTCATAGCTGGGACATTGGGCATACATTCTGTCTAGGAGATCGTAGAACTCATCTTTGGCGAAGTCATCCTTGTCTTCCGTGGGGGCGTGGACGCAGATCAGGTTGATGTTAAAAAAATTAGCCTTGATACGCATTGTTATGGGCGTTCGCTCACGTGCCGAAAGCATAGGACTTTTTGCTTTTGTCCTCCTCGAACACCAAATCCGCATCCAAACAATCGTTGCCTCTCTCCCTATAGCAGTCGCCGTAGTAAATATCACAGTTTTTCATCCCCTTTACACCCGGTCCATTCCATCGCATTTCCTGGATGGCGGTGATGTCCGCTTTATAGCGGTCTAGGTCTAGGTCCGAGGCTTGTGGTTGTTTCGGAGTTTACTAGGCCGTAGCCCAACCGACTAATCCTGTTATTTGGCGCAGGAGGCTCGCCATTCGCCCTTCCCTGTCTGCAATTTGCATAGGAACTCTCCAGATGGCACCAGGAGGAGGTGGGGATAGGACTTACTAACAGTGCCGCAAGATGTTCGACTGCGGTGGCTCTTCTCGCTTTTTAGCAGGCCAGCAGCCGTCGGATAGATGCTACCCTTGCGAGGACTTTGTTAGTCCTTTGTGACTAGTATTGGATTTTAAAAACTCTACTCCGCGTTTTTTGTCACTAGATGACGTTGATGCCCATATATTGGGCAATAGGTACTAATCCGATTCTGTCAAACGAACGCGCGTTGGAAGGCGACATTTCCTACTATATTTGATGTGTATGGTGAGACAGATTTCTTTTTATTTTTTTTTATAGTCACACGCGCACTCAAGGCTCAGGCCTTATAACGTCAGACGTTGTGCGAGCAGAAGGTAACAGGGAGAGGGAGAGGAGTTGCATATTGACATCGATCTGACATTGACATTGATCTTAAAGCGTTCCACATTCGCGTGGTTCGGTTGAAGAAAGAATCCCTATATTTGACAACACGGCCGAAAACGGACTTCAAGGTGAAATCGTGAGCAGTCCGTAAGAGACGTGTATTGCGAGAGAGGCTTTGAAGAGGCGGATTGCAACTGTAAATGATGAAAGTAAACAATGAAAGGCAGGAGACATTCCCGCGACGATCCAGCAAGTGTAATGAATTTGTGATGTTGGAATCTCCTATGAGTTTCATCGCACGGTTTTGTATTCGGTCCAGTAAGTGCAGTGAGGTCTTAGATGCGCCAAACCAGACATGACCGTTGAACTCCTACTTATGACGAATTAACGCTTTGTAAATTGTAGCCAGATCGGAGGGTGTGAACAATTTCTTGCATCTGTATAGGAAACCTAGGCATTTCGCGGCATTCTTAGCGACACTAAATATGTGATCGTTCCAACAAAGGCTGTCACTCATGTACATACCCAGGATAGAAAGCTTGTCAATTTCAGAGATACAAGTGCCATTCATGGATAATGACATTGGGTCAGTGTTACGCTTTAACGACAGAAGCATTAAATTCTATTATATCATATTGTTTTGTTTTTACCTCATGGGATGATTCTGTCAGTATCGGAATTTAATGAGCTTAACATACGCTGCAGCTTACTATTTACAGCCAAAGTGCAAGGTCGTAAAGAAGTGTACAAATATGAAAAGCTGAGAGTACTGTCGTCAGCGAAGATACGAATTGGATTAGAAGTAACAGACAGAGTGTCGGAGGCAAGACGGAGCCCTGGGGAACACCAGCATTTACAAAGTGAGTGTCAGGCTTGAATCCGTCTAAGACAACTTGAATTTAACGATTCGAAAGGTAGCTTCTAATCCATAGAAGAAAAGAGTCGTCGATCCCGAATGCACGCATTTTCGACAAAAGAGCTTCATGTCAAACTCTGTCAAATGCTTTCGAAATATCAAATGCAACTACTTTGCTCTCACCCACCTGGTGGAGCGAACGATTCCACTTCCCGGTCGGATATACCATCTAATCATCAGTGGACCTGTTGCTGCGGAAACCATACTGCCGGTCATTGAAGGGTTTCTGCGACTAGAGATATTTCCTTAGCTGGCGATTTATCAGCGTTCCCATGACCCTGGAAGAAGGGACGTTAGTGAAAGAAGAGAATTCGCTTTTTTTGGGAATGGGCTGGATAAACGCTGTTTTCCACCTACTCGAATAGAACCTAGAAGAGTAGAGTAGAAAGGTGAAATAGCTTACGCCGTGCTATTGCCAGCGTAGAAAAACACCTCTTCAGAATTATTGGTGAAATACCTTCTGGACCAGAACCTTTGCAACTGTACGTGTACGGAAGTAAATTTGTTCCCTGGTGGAATTAACGTACTCCAGAACAAGCAGATTAGCTTTGTGTTAGGGTGTGACAGCTGATATGTTATTGTGAATGAGTGTGGGTATAGACGATGAGACGAAGTTCTTGGTATTTTTTAACCAAAGACCCAAAACATCTGCTACCTTTGGGACATTGTAGTTTCATGGGTGATTGAGAGAAGCTTGGCTTTGGTCGTTCATGGACTGTAACGCCAACAACCTCGACTATCCGAACCTCGATTATCCGAGTCCTCAATTATCCGAACGCTGACTTAGTTTATCTGAACGCTTTATTATCCGAATGTTGTAAAAAAAATAATATAAAAAGAGCATTTGACCTTTTTTAGGTGTTTTATATTTCAACGTTACTATGTACATATGTATGTATGTCGAATTTTAGTACTGTTCTTAAGTAAAAAGGTGTTGCTTTTGTTTGATCTTGTACCAAAAAACCCACATTTGTATTATCCGAACTAGTCTCGGTACCAATTAGTTCGGATAATCGAGGTTCTACTGTAATAGAGAAATAGGGACCACAGTTATTATACTCGAGTGTATGTTACCACACTCGCTCTATGGCATCAAGTCCCTGTGCCTAGAATTAAGGCCACGGCCGACCAGATAATCACTTTTAATTGATAACATATTTCACAGATCTGAAATGAGATGCTGTCCATTCAAGATACACATTTCTACCTGGAAACCAAACATTGAAACCTTAACTTAATAATCTCAAAATTACCAAAAATACGGGTTTTTTTGTCCATAAATCCGATTTTTTTAATTTGAAGATTTTCAGTTGTGAAGGATATCCCCAATCTTAAATTAAGGTAGTAACCGAATCTCAGCCGCTGGGTGTAACAACAAGTAGAAGTTGATAGACAGAGGCTTAGGTGTTAACGTTTCTTGTCTCCATACATGCTCATTGTAATATGCTTTTTGATCCAACTCAACCTAACCTCTTACAGCATTAAATGCAAAAAGCCATTCTCGCTTGAGTAGGCATTATCTATATTTGGACGAAACTCCCGCCCACTGTCATTGTCATCCTCATTCGCATTATTCAACCCGTAAAAGTCTGACTGCAGTATAACAACGCCACATTGAAAAATTCAGCATTATAAAAAATTCACTAATGAACTTTTGGATTTTTTGGTCACCAATCTAGGTGCAATAGACTGACTTCAATCTCATCCCCGGGCAACGTTGACGCCAACAAACCAACTACAAGCATTAAGTATGAAACCATTACGAGCCAGAAACTAAAACGACGGTCGAAGGGCTCTTAGTTCTAAATTAGATTTCCGGAATTTGTCGGTTTTTCCGTTTCTCCTCATTCGTCCTACTGTGTTTTTTCCTATTTTCGTTTTTCCTCCCCTTTCTTTTTTTGTAGGCCAGACTTTCTTTTCACTTGAACTCGTCCTTGTGATAAAGGAAACCTTGTGGCGTATACAAAAGGAAGAGAGAAAGTACTTTCCTACCTGCGGCATATCCCAAAATTAATTTTAGTACAAAACTCATTCTTGACGTCGTCTGCAGGAATGAATTAAGCACCAGAGACTAGGAACATGCAAAAGGCAAATGCGACCACTTAAGTAGGGGATAAGTGTTTCAACGGTGAATGGGTGCCGTATTCAGTGACTCGTCCTTTCGTTGTGAATTTTAATTGCATTTTAATGAGGTGATGTGTCTTACACCGCTCACCTTGCGACAGGTCTTAAGCTTTTATTCAATTAGTCGATCAAGAAATTGTTCTCAACTTAAGTCTTGATATTTTCAGGGAACTTAGGGGAACTTCAATTCAGCCTCACATCCGTTTAAATTGATTGATTGAAATGCAAGCAAAGGTATACTATTAACTAGTCTCAAAAGGAAGCCTATAAACATTATCCTTGGTTCGGTTTCCTGCAATTTTCCTACTTGCTTTACCCCTATTTCAACCACTGCGCACCCACTTACACAAATCCTTTCAATGGCTTTTCGGTGCAATACTCCATTGTGTGGTATTGAAATGCAACAAAAATGAAGAACCTAAAAACAGAAAAACCCAGGAGACGAATGAAGAAAGAAGGAAAAAAAAAAAAAAAAGGAACACAAACAGAAAAAGAAACCAACGAGAAAAGTAACAAAGAAAATCGAGCATTTTTCCTAAAAAGCAAGGAAAAATGTATAGCTTATTAGGTAGAAAGGAATTTCATTTATGCCCCGTCGCTGGCACACGACAAGAAGGCGAAATGAAAAATTAAGAGAAATTGAGAATTCGTGTAATAAACTTTGTTGCAAGGGATCTAAACGGAAGTAGAGTAAAGTAAACCACGTTAAGCCGATTCACACATTCTATGTGGGTCGCCTACTTGATGAATGTCAACAATATGGTTCTTATATCTAATTTTCAAAAGAAAAACCATTTCTTTTTTAGGACGCGCGTTGGTAAGCTGGTGGGACGTCAAAGCCCTGACAGCCTGATGTGCTGTAAAATTGCTATTAATTTATTAATGCCAAAAGCCAATAGAAAAATGAACACACATAAGTACATACCTGTACATGGGTCGGGCTATGAACGTGTTGGAACACATTAATGTGGCAAAGTAACCACTACTAAGAATGAATTTCGAGGAAAATTTTGAGGAACTAAAAGCTAATGTGTTCGTTAAGGAATCAAGAACTAAGATGCTTTGGAACAGTGTCGATAAAGGTGATTCACATCAATTATATGGTTACCTTGATGGGTAGAGCAAATGATCTTCCTCTGGTCGCTATCATCACCCAGCAGCAAAAGTGAGGAGCGTTTGTAGTCATAGCTTAATGATACTGGAGATGAATTTGTTCTGTGTATGTATGTACGTACGTCGTAGAGTGAGGAACACGCTGTAAAAAAATATGCGCTTTAGGCCAGGCGCAAATTGAGACACGTATAGCGCGTGTGAGGTGGTGCAGAGTGACGCATTTTTTTGTAAGCTACAGAATTCAATAGAACGGCGCAAATTGGTAAACACGTGTGACGTCCCGCGACCCGCGCTAGCCGACCGACGCGCGGCGCAGTAGTCGAGACACAGTTTCACGTGCCATTCTCTTGCGTGTGGTTTTTGGTTTTGGAGAAATGGCAGAAGAAAAGTTAATAGCGGCAGTTAGGGCTCATAAAGAGAACGGACAAGACTCGGTCCGTTATATCCGAGTCTTGTGGTTGTTTCGGAGTTTGTGGCTTATTTTACGGTTACGGCTTACTAGGCCTGTTTTTTTGGCGCAGGAGGCTCGCCATTCGCCCTTTCCGCGTCTGCAATTTCCATAGACAATCTCCAGATGGCACCACGTGGAGGTGGGGATAGGACTTACTAACAGTGCCGCAAGATGTTCGACAGCGGTGGCTCTTCTCGCTTTTTAGCAGGCCAGCATCCGTCGGATAGATGCTACCCCTACGAGGCCTTTGTTAGTCTTTTGCCAACACTTCATCCAATACATGAAAAAGTTCATCGTCCTAGTGGTCCAGCGGGTAAAGTTACTCAGTTCAAACAGTTGCTTAATTTAAGAATAGAAGAAGATTCCTCAATGTCAACCCATTTAAACAATTTCTTCGATTTGCGTGAACAGCTTTCCAAAGTCGATATACTACTATACAACTACAAGATGAGTTGCTACTCATATTAATCCTATCGAGTTTTCCAAGAAGTTTCGAAAACTTTGTAGTTGCAATCGAATCGAGAGACGATTTGCCCACTGAACCTGAGCGTTTTCAGGAAATTAAAATTAAATCAACGAAATCCTTCAATAATCAACCAAAGAATGCTCGCTTATCCCTCTATCGTCAACAACCCAAACCAAAGCTCCCTCTCGCGGGAGTTCTAGATCCAGAGTCCGAACAGCATTGCCAACGTGCGCGAACATTCTGCCCGCCTTGAAGTATATTCATATTGCGGATACTTTAACCATCAATAGGTTATGGTGCTAATCGATGGATAGCTCGCCGAAGGACACCGCTTTTCGTCCGCACATCCACCACACGAACCTTGCCGTCAGACGATACTAGAGTGTGGATGATCCTTCCCACAAGCCACTGTTGTGGGGGGTGTTGTCCTCCGCTATTAGCACCAACGAACCGACCTTCACATTGTCTGCTGAAGATTTCTATTTTGCCCTTCTTTGCAATTCCAGTAGATACTCTTTTGACCACCAGTTCCAAAAATGTTGTTTCACTTGCGTTAAGTGCCGCCATCTCTTTAAACCGGAAATTCTTTCATCTGGAAGAAGTTCCGCAAATGCATTTAACGGGGTACCAATCAAAAAATGCACTGGGGTCAAGACGGGCTCGTCACTGGGATCGCTTGGCATCACACAAATCGGTCGAGAGTTCAATACTGCCTCGATATCAGCCACCACAGTCGATAGCATTTCAAAGGTCAAACTAGCCTGACCTACAATCCGCAACAAATGAGATTTGGCAGATTTAACTGCTGCTTCCCATAGACCTCCAAAATGGGGGGCTCGCGGAAGAATATGATGGAACTCAATAATCGAAGCAGTACACCAGGCAGCAATCTCTCTTTGGCGTTGCTGTTGAAGAAACTGACGTTTGAATTTCTCTAATTCGTTTCGAGCTCCAACGAAATTCGTTCCATTGTCGCAAAACAGATCACGACATAGTCCTCGTCGCGCAACGAATCTTTTTAATGCCGCAATGAAGCCTTGACCTCCAAATAGACAGCTTTGATTACAAAGCATACAAATACTGCCACATATGCTTTCATGACGCGCTGCCCTCGTTGTTTCAGCGTTATGTAAAACGGCTCACAGAAGTCCGCACCTGTTTTAAGAAATGGCCTTCACTATATAAGCGAAAATCCTGCAAGTTTTTTGGAAACTGCTAGACCGCAGACAGTGTTCTGAGAATTCCGAATTCACCGATGTTACCGTTGTCAGAAGAGCGTCACCGTTGCGACGTTTACCCGGAACTTCCTTGACTATATTCGTGCAACCCTTTTGACTTGGCCAATTGCGCTTTGGTTTCCTTAGAAAGTCTGGACCTTGAAACCATATACTCCCTTTTGATTCCTTCGGGTAGGCTCCCCTCGATATAACATCGGCTGGATTTCTCTTGCCGCTGATATGCCTCCCCTTTGCGGACGGAAGTTCAGTTTGAATTATGGACACCCTGTTTGCAATAAACAGAGAACAATTTCAGAATCGGTCCATAAATAGATTTCATCCACGAGTTGTGAAAAATTGGGTAGTACTCTTACCACTAGCCGTACTAACAGTTCAGCAGCACAGAATTCTAATCGCGGTAAAGTCTGAGTTATTATAGGGTTATTACCTTCGACTTAGCACTCAATAAATTGCAAGTTACTCGACCATTTACATCGGTAAGTCTAACATAAACGCAACAACCATAGGCTTTCAGCGACGCATCTGCGAACCCGTGTAGTTCCATTGTTTCGGAGTTTGAGGCCAATGCATATCTCGGAATTTTTAGCAATTCTAGTTCTAGTTCCGATGTCTAAACTCCTTTCACTCATCGTGTATACGGACTTGTACCGACTCGTCCCAAGCTGTCTTTTTTATCCAGAGACTTTGTAGTATGATCTTTCCTTTAACAATAACTGGATTTATAAGACCCAATGGATCGAAAAGCGATGACAACCCGGACAGAATAATTCTCTTGGTAACATTCCTTGCAGTAGCAAGAGCTGGTGCGATGTATTGAAGTTGATCGGGTTTCGGATTCCATTGAATTTTTAAAGTTTTGATTATATCTGAGTCGTTAATTCGTAAGGGAGTTTCTTTCTCAACTTCAGGAATTCGTCGCAACATTTCATTATCGTTGGTCCACCATTTTCTTAAGTAAAAACCCGCACTTTCCAACATAGTCCTGACTTCTTCATAGATTCTAGAAACTTCTTCCAACGATTCCCCTCCACTTATGAGGTCATCCATGTAGAAGCCTTGGCCCAGCACTCTTGAACCTACGGGATACACGTCCATATTTGTTTCAGCCAACGTTTCCAGGCAACGAGTTGCTTGTAGGGGGCAGAAGTAGTACCATAAGTTACGGTGTTCAATTGATATACCTTCAACTTATTCAAGGGGTTAGGCCTCCAAAGAACACATTGGTATTTACAGTCCTTGGGATTAACCAGTATCTGTCGAGAAATTTTTGAAATGTCTGCTGTTAAGGCATATTTATAGCAACGAAACCTTAGTATAATGTCGAACAACGTGTCCTGAATAACCGGTCCTTTGAGTAATACATCATTCAATGAAAACCCCGAGGACGTACTCGCACTGCAGTCAAAAACCACCCTCAATTTCGTAGTAGAAGAATCCGGCCTGAGAACATACTGATGAGGGCAGAAATATTTCATCTGGCTTATTTTCGCCTCCGAGACTTCTTGCATATGACCTAACTCTTCGTATTCCTTCATAAACCTGCAGTACTGTTCCGTAACCACTGAGTTTCTGGCCAACTTCCTTTCCAAGGGGAAAAATCTTTTCTTTGCATTATCCAAAGAGTCTCCAAGAACGTCGGGATTTTGCTTAAATGGCAACGACCCTACAAATCTCCCTTCTTCATCTCGAATCGTAGTTTTTAAGAAGTGTTCTTCACACTTAGTTTCTTCTAGGGTAAGGTTATTCCGGTTTAAATCGATTGATTCTAATTTCCAAAACTGTTCGACAATTTCGTTAAGCCGAATATCCTCATCTGGTGGCTTGCTATTAACTAAACAAACCGTAGCCTTCGAAACTACAGAACTTTCATATTTGCCCCACACTACCCAGCCGAATACGGTTTTCAGTAAAGTAGTTTTACCATCCTCTTTTATTTGACCAACTGCCAACAATTCGAAAAAACACTCCGCTCATCGGAATGAGCATTTCGATTTTCGACGACTGATTAAAGTATATGTCAGCCAAAACCACGTTCTTTGGAAGGTTCCAACCATCGATGTCAAATGACCGATTAGGCAGAGGATTTGTAATTACTTTGATCACGAACAATTCTAAATTTGTTTTAAGGTCTGAGATCCTAGACTTACAGAGAGCACCACTGACTTCTACATCTGCGTTGGCCTTTGAGCCATCTGTTCAGTTATGAAATTCAGTTGCGACGCGGAATCAAGAAGCGTTCGCACAGGATAATATACACCGGAACTGTCTCTGATTTCAAGCAAGGCCGTTGTTAAACGACCTGATTTTCGGTTCGTCCCGCTAATGCTGACTGCCCTACATCATTGGACCCATCTTCTGGAACATTATCGTCCCTTGTAGCAAATCTGTGTAATAGACGATGATGTGGCAGAGAAAAATACTGCACTTCGACTTTGAACAACGCCTTACAGAGTGTCCTTTGTCGAGACAGTTGATGCACAATACCAACTTTTTTGGTTTCATGGAACCGGCCTGCTACAGGAAGGGTTTGAAATTTTGCACACCCTTCTATTCGATGATCTCCTGCGTGACAAAACACACATTGAACTCTTTCTATCTTCCCTCTATCATTATTATGCCAGTGAGCGCGATTTTCTTATCTGAGATAAGAACTGATAGCCTATACTAATATTATAAATGTGAAAGTGTGTGTGTCTGTTAGTCCGTCTTTCACGGCAAAACGGAGCGACGAATTGACGTGATTTAAGAGGAGTTAGTTGAATGGATGGAGAGTGACGTAGGCTACTTTTTGTTTCTTTCTAGCCCCCGTTAAGTTTGTATGCAGCAAAAAAAAAAATCAGTAGGGGATGGAAATTTGTGTGAGACTCTCCGCAAAATTAGTATAGGTTCTATGATACAAACGAATAATAAAACAATTTAATTAAAACAACCATAAATCAATCAGCATTTGAGAAAACAATTAACATTCGAAACATAAATAAGTATTACTCTTGAATTACGACAGATGGCGCTGACATGTTTCTGAAACGCGCTAACGTTGTGTACTCTCTATCTGTACTTAAGCGCGAGCATCGGGCCGCGCTTCACACTATAGTGCATACGATACTTATACTCTGTTATTTGACTACTAAGCGTCCCAGTCATGCTTATGCGAAATTTAGAGGACCCGAGATTATATAATGGGACGAGACTTCGTGTCACACAACTTGGCCGCAATATTATTAGCGCCACTATCTTAACTGGCGTAGGAAAGGGTGAAAATGATGATTCCACGAATCCCAATAATTCCCACAGATCTCCCGTTTCAGTTTAAAAGGCTACAATTTCCTCTAAAGCTTAGTTTCGCTATGACCAATAACAAAGCGGAAGGCCAAACATTAAAGGTGGTTGGGATGAACTTAGAAAAGCCGTGCTTTTCCCATGGACAATTGTATGTAGCATGTTCGCGTGTGTCCAATGTCCAGAATCTTTACATTCTATCCCCAAATGGAAAGACATATAATATCGTCTACAGTAGCGTATTAAAATAACATTTTGTTCCGAGTTCTCTTCTGTGTTCTAAATCAGGAAAGGGGAACCGAAGCCGCGGGCAAAAGCTAGTGTCTCCATAAATGTGTTTCACAACAAAGTTCTACACCAATTCTAAGCCACGATTCTCCCAAAGCGACAACGAAATTCCCAGCAACTGACGTTTATTTAGAGATGCCTACATACATATGTACATATGTGTATACAATATGAAAGTGTGAATATCGGATCCCAGCTTTGTTAATTTATTGACGACCAATTCCAAATTAACAAGCTATACTTCCTACATATCTCAACCTTTTATGTTTTCTTTTTCTTGTTATTTGTTCATAAGCATGAAGCACTCACTTACTTGTCCCGTAAGAAAAGTTGGACCGTAATCCCACGATGCTGTCGATCTTATACATGTATGATCCACAGAAAGTATAATACTTTTAGCTCATTCCCGGGTTTCGGCACCAAAATGATCCTGAGCGTTATCAGGAAATTAAAATTAAATCAACGAAATCCTTCAGTAAGGGTTCTTATTATTAAAATCAGATATTCCACGTTTTTCCATACACTTCTATTCTAATTCCAACCAAAGAATGCTCGCTTATCCCTCTATCGTCAACAACCCAAACCAAAGCTCCCTCTCGCGGGAGTTCTAGATCCAGAGTCCCAACAGCATTGCCAACGTGCGCGAACACCCACAGTCAGTGAGCTAAAAACAAGGCTGTTAGATGAAAGAAGAAGGAGGGAAGAATCGAACAATGTCGTGCAAGATACCGTTGCACCACCAACCGCACTTTTTTCCAAGAGCAAGTTACATATATAGCAAGTTCTCCCTCTTCGGTATCAAAAGTCGCCAGGAACAAAGTGGCATCTTCCTTTGCAATGCTGAATGGAACGACCGTTTTGGCATTAGAAAATTCTAGTTGGATTTTGGACAGTGGTTCAACATGCCATATGTGCTGTGATGTTTCACTTTTTAAAAAGCTGGATGCGCACCAAGAGGAGTTGGCAGCAAATTATTTGATTCAATCAGACGGGATCGGTGAAGTGATAGGTCAAGATAAACAATTGTGAAATTCGGTTACGTGGCGTACTTTTCGTTAGAAATTTAGTCGCTAAAAGAGTTGGTAACTTGTTTCTAGCCACAGCAAAACGAGTAAAACATTTTAATTTGAACTCGTGTGGCACCAATATTCATTTGTAATGTGGCATGAGCGATTTGGGCACTTGAATTTTAATAGTTTGTTGAATAAAAACATTTCCCAAGTGTAGGGCGCCGTGGCACAGTGGTTAGTGTCTTGGACTCTGACGCACGAAGAGCTAGTTCGGATCCCGATAACACCAACGCCATCGACTGTTTATTTCGCGGCGTCCCTCCTCGGCGGGGTACTGGCAAAACCCCCTGTAGTATACTTGCCATGAAAAAGCTTCTCGACTCACGCCGTTCGAAATCGGTATTAAAGTGCCTATAGTTTAAATCACACACAACATGGGTGATTGAGAGAAACTTGGCTCTGGTCCCTCATGGGCTGTAACGCCACCAAGGAAGAAGTGTAGTTCATCTAGAAGAAGGATAGTATTGGAACTGGTACACAGTGACATATGTACATACATATGTGGTCCGATGCGGTTGAACTCAATCGGCGGTTCTCGCCATTTTGCATGTAAGAACTTAAAATCTAGGGCTGAGCTACAAACCAATAGAAAAATTCAATTACTAAGGAGTGATAGCGGCCGCGAATATGTAAACAACGTGTTTGACTGTTTCCTTGAGCAAGCTGATATTAGTCGTCAATTGACCGTGGAATATACTTCCCAGCATAATGAAATATACTTCGCACCGTTGTCGAAATGGCCAGATATATGCTATTGCAGTCGGGCATTCCTGAATGCCTTTGGGCTAAAGCTATTTCTACCGCAGTTTATATCAGGAACAGATGCCCTTTTTCTTTCTTCTTAACATGCCCTTTTTACTAGCACGATCTTTTGCTAGCCCTCTGATGTCCCCTTCCACCTGTGTGCGTCATCTTAAGTGCGGCCGTCCCCTGTTTCTTCGTCCCTCTGGGTAGGACTCAAAGACTCTCCGGGCTGGAGCTGTGGTATTCATTCGCTCTAGATGGCATAGAAAACTTAGGCGTTGAATCCATAGACGCCCTACTAGACTCACGTCGCTGTACAGCCCGTGAAGTTCGTGGTTGAATCTTTTAATCCATCCCCTGTCTGCGTTTATAGGCCTAAAAATTACGCGGAAAACCTTTCTCTCGAACCGACCAGGGGCCTCCCCATCCGCTTTTAATAGTGTCCATGCTTCTGCGCCGTATAGCAGGACCGGGATGATAAGGGTCTTATATGGAGTCAACTTTGTTGTTCGTGAGAGGGCTCTATTACTCAATTGCCTTCTGAGCTCAAAGAAACAGCGATAGCAGGAGTGATTCTGTGTTTGATTTCGGAACTGATGTCGTTTTTCCAGGTCACTGCGGAGCTGAGGTGAACCTCGAACTTATATCTGCCAATACAAAGGTTCGGTGGTGAGCGTCTTTTTTAGGGTTCCGTACCCAAAAGTAAAGCGGGACCCTTTTACTAAGACTTCGCTGTCTGTCCGTCCGTCCGTAACCAGGCTGCATCTCGTGAACCGTGGTAGTTAGACAGTTGAAATTTTCACATATGATGTATTTCTGTTGCCGTTATAACGAGAAATACTAAAAACAGAATAAAATTAATATTTAAGGAGGGTTCCCATACAACAGACATTATTTTCATCAAAAAATCGACAACAGTCGACAATATCCCACAACCAGTAGCAAACTTTCCAGTTTTGATCCCTTTTGTGTCTTTGATGTATTAATCCTAGCTGCAACCCTATTTTCTATAATTACGAACCACCAATAATAAATACCCTTTGAGTTTTGATGATCCCTATTGTGTCACTGGTAAGTTAATCCTTGCTGCAAACCCTCTCGTACAATTGCTATTCCTTTCCTTTTCCATCCTGATAGGTGAAATTAAGTTTCGATCATATCCTACAACCAATAAACCACTTCCAAACATTGATCCCTATTGTGTCCTTGATATATTAATCCTATCTGCAAACCCTTTTCCCATTATTATTGTTATTCACCTTTACACATACTTGCTGTCAAGTAAGATAATTGATTTGAATTCAATGGACATTTTGATGATCAGCTATCCCATCATGAAGATTTTTGACCATCAAAGTAATATGCCTATAACCTGTCTGCAACCAAGATCTGTCATAATGCAAAAAATCATTTCAACGGGATTAGCCGTTTTAATGTGATCACTGATGAGGTAACATACAACGTCTCTTTCATATTTTTATACACAAATGGTACGGAACCCTTCGTGCGTGAGTCCGACTCGCTCTTGGCTGGGTTTTCTAATAACTGTTATACACACCTATATTTGTTAAATTCAATCTCTTGGAATAGGTATTATCTGAAACATTGTAAATGAATGGTCACCAGTCCTAATAAATACTCATAAAAGTAAAGGTTGGCTTATCATTGCGAACTTTAACATTTTCGACACACACTCGTCTTCAAACACCAAATGTTAGAAGAGGATGTCCGAGTATCTTATTCTTACGATGCCAATAAAAAGGCTTTTTTTCCAAAAAATTGCACAAAATATAAACAAAACGTGCTGTCGACTTCACCTTTTGATGGAAATTTAAAGATGTTGACGGACGACGCAGTTTCCAGCTATGACTAAATTCTCGGGACTTAATTGCCATATCACGATTTGTATGTATGTATGTTGGCGTTACAGTCCATGAAGAACCTGAGCCGAGCTTCTCTCAATCACCCATGTTGTGTGTGATTTCATTTTCACATAGGTGAAAGGGACCTACAGTTTATTGCCGGTTCCGAGCGGCGAATTTCGAGAAGCTTTTCATGACAATTTTACTACAGGGGGTTTTGTCAGAACCCCGCTGAGGAGAAACACCGTGAAAACACGTTGATGACATGGCTGTGTCAACCTTCCGTGGGGCCAACGTCGACTCGGACCACTACCTTGTTGTAGCCAAGGTACGAATGAGGATATCAAGAATGCTTAGGAGTCGAGTAGGACAACGTAAGTTTGACGTTTTGACGTTGGAAAGCTACAATCGCAAGAGACTGCCAGAATCTTTGCCGATCGTGTCTCCTCAAAGCTCTTTCAAAATCCGCCCAGAGCAGAACAAACAATAGAGCAGGAATGGCCTCATTGCCAGAGCGCCGTCAGAGATGCTGCCTCAGAGGTGCTGGGTTTCAAACAGCCACCACCTAGAAACCCCTGGTTCGATGAACAATGCGAACAAGCCCATGCAGCAAAACAAGAGGCATATAAGGCCGTGCTGCAACGACGGACGAGAGCTGCTCGCGAAATCTATGAGCAGAAGAGAAGAGAGGAACACACGCTTTTCAGAAGAAAGAAGAGAGAGCACGGAAAGCGTGAGATCTAGGAGATGGAGAGATGCTTCCGCAGGAATGACGCCCGTAAATTTTACAACAAGGTAAAACGAACATGCCATGGCTACAAAGCCGGAGTGGCGGCCTGCAGGGATGAAAATGGTGAACAGGTAGTAGAGTCGCAGTCGATGCTGAGGATTTGGAAAGACCACTTCTGCAGACTGTATAACGGCGATGATAGACAAGATACCGCTGTCAGGCAGAACGAGCCATTCGCAATGGACCACGAAGTAACAGAATTCGGTCCACCCGACCTAGACGAAGTCAAAATAGCGATATCAAGACTTAAGTCTAATAAAGCCGCTGGCGCAGACGGCCTGTCTGCTGAGCTTTTTAAGGCGGCTGGAGATGAGCTGGTAAGGTGCATGCACCATCTCATCTGCAAGGTATGGTCGGAGGAAAGCATGCCCGACGAATGGAATCTCAGCACCGTTTGCGCGGTCCATAAGAAAGGAGACCCCTATAACTGCGCCAACTATAGGGGAATAAGTCTCCTTAACATCGCATATAAGATCTTCTCTGCCGTATTGTGTGAACGCCTGAAACCGTTTGTGGATAACCTGATCGGCTCTTATCAGTGTGGTTTCAGGCCAGGTAAATCCACAATAGACCAAATTTTTACGCTACGGCAGATCTTGGAGAAGACCCAGGAATACCAAATCGACACTCACCACCTCTTCGTCGATTTCAAGGCCGCGTATGACAGCGTATATAGAGACGAGCTGTACAAAGCCATGTCTAGTTTTAACATCCCTGTCACACTCGCCCGACTGTGCAGGATGACAATGGAGAATTCTCGTTGCTCCATTAAGGTCGGTAATGAGCATACCGAGACCTTTGATGTTAAAAAAGGATTTAGGCAGGGCGACGCGCTGTCGTGCAACTTTTTCAACATCGTGCTTGAAAAGATTGTGCAAGAGTCACTGGCCAACACAAGAGGTACGATCTATTTCAAGTCTACGCAATTGCTTGCGTACGCCGACGATATTGACGTAATTGGACGAAAACAGCAAGACGTCAATGAGGCTTTTGTGAGCATTGAGGTAGAAGCGGCTAAGATGGGTCTCAAGGTTAATGAGGGTAAAACCAAATATCTGCTCTCATCTAAAAGAGACGGACAACACCGACGTATTGGCCAGAACGTCACCATGGGCGGATATAACTTTGAAGTGGTCAAGGAATTCGTCTACCTTGGCTCACTGATTACCAGCGACAACAACACCAGCGCTGAGATAAAACGCAGAATCACTCTTGCCAACCGCTGTTTCTTTGGGCTCAAGAGGCAATTGAGAAGTAGAGCCCTCTCTCCGAAAACCGAGGTGACACTATATAAGACTTTAATCATCTCAGTCCTCCTTTATGGCGCAGAGGCTTGGGCCTTAACAAAAGCGGATGAAGATGCCCTTGGTCGTTTCGAGAAGAAAATTCTGCGCACTATCTACGGTCCCGTTTGTTCAAACGGTGTATGGAGGAGAAGATATAACGAAGAACTGTACGGGTTGTACAGCGACATCGGCCTGTTACGACGTCTACGGATACAGCGTCTAAGGTGGCTAGGCCATGTAGAGCGCATGGAAGATACAGCTCCGACCCAAAAAGTCTTCGAATCCACTCCGGAAGGAAGGCGCGGCAGAGGACAGCCGCCTCAGCGGTGGTGCACGCAGGTGGAAAGGGATCTCAACCAACTGGGCGTGCGGCACTGGAAACAGCTGGCCAAAGACCGTGCCGGCTGGAGACGCTTGTTGGTTGAGGCCCAGGTTCACCACGGACTGTAGCGCCACCTAAGTAAGTAAGTAAGACATGGCTGTGTCGGGATTCGATCCCGAGTCATCGGCGTCAGAGGCCAACACACTACCCACTGCGCCACGGTGCTCTCCATATCACGATTTAACACATTAAAACTTGTAATATCACATCACAAGACTTAAGTAGCAAGCTATCACCTATTCAATCCTCTGCTTTCGGAGTGATTATTTGCTTGCTTTTAGATGCTCACGTATGCGCAATGCCCCAGCTATGACACCAAAATCGTTCTAGGAGATTTCAATGCGAAGCTGGGTAAGGACGCTATCTTTGAATGGGTCATTGGAAAGCACAGCCTACACAACGCAACGTTAGAAAACGGACTAAGGCTAGTGGACTTTATGGCGGAACATAATCTGTTACTAGCAAGTACACGATTCCTTAACCTCAACATCCATAAGGGGACCTGGCGGTCTTTCGAACAATCGATAACCAACCAAATTGATTATATTGCGATCAACGGCAGACACTCCTTCAGCATCCTAGATGTCCGAACCTTTCGAGGAGCCAACATCGACACGGATCATTACCTTGTTGCAGCCAAGGTACGGATGCGAATTTCTCGGAATTAACGGAGTCGAGTAAGAACACCAAAACTTAACGTCGGAAAGCTGCAATCGCAGGAGACCGCCAGGAACTTCGCCGATCAAGTCTCCCTCAAGCTCTCTCAAGTCCCGATGCAATCTGCAGAAACCATAGAACAGCAATGGAGTCGTTGTCAAAACGCCATTAGAGAGGCCGCCCCAGATTTACTCGGTTTCGAGCAACCACCGTCGAGAAAACCCTGGTTTGATGATGAGTGCAGACAGGCCCATGTAGAGAAACAGAAAGCGAGCTCTATGAACAGAAAAGGAGGGAGGAGCATGCGCTTCTAAGAAGGAAAAAGAAGGAGCAGGAGAAGCGCGAGATCGCGAGATGTACGGCAGGAACGACGTTCGAAAATTGTACCAGAAAGCAAAACGAACATGCCACAAGCCTGCAGGGATGAACACGGACAACTAGTAGTGGAGTCACAGTTGATGCTGAGAGTGTGAAAGGACCACTTCTGCAGACTGTATGACGGCGAAGATTGTCAAAGTGCCGCCGTCAGGCAGAACGAACCATTCACAATGGACGAAGGCGAAGGAGAATCCCGCCCACCCGATGTTAGGATAGCGATATCGAAACTTAAGTCTTATAAGGCTGCTGGAGCAGACGGACTCCCTGCGGAACTGTTTAAAGCAGCTGGCGATGAGCTGGTCAGGAACATGCACCAACTCATCTGTAAGATATGGTCGGAAAAACGCATGCCCGATAAATGGAATCTCAGTATCGTTTGCCCGGTCTATAAGAAAGGAGACCCCTATGACTGCGCCAATTACAGAGGGATAAGCCTCCGGAACATCGCGTACAAGATCCTCTCTGCCGTGCTCTGTAAGTGCCTGAAACCGTTCGTGGACAATCTGATAGGTTCCTACCAGTGTGGTTTCAGGCCAGGAAAATCCACGATAGAAAAAAGTGTATACACTACGGCAGATCTTGGAGATGACGAATTCCAGGTCGACACGCACCATCTTTTCGTCGACTTTAAAGCCGCGTATGAGAGTGTTTATAGGGACGAGCTATACAGAGCCTTTTCATGTTTTAATATTCCTGCCAAACTCGACAGACTGTGCTGGACTAACCGACCCCTTTGATGTTAAAAAAGGTTTTAGACAGGGTGACGCACTGTCATGTGATTTCTTTAACATCATGCTTGAAAAGATCGTGCGGGACTCTGCGGCCAATACAAGAGGTACGATCTACTTCAAGTCCACACAAGTGCTTGCCGACGCAGATGACATTGACTTTATTGGACGGACAAAGCGAGACGTCAATGAGGCGTTCGCAAGCATTGAAGCCGGCTAAAGTGGGTCTAAGGGTAAATGGGGACGAGACCAAATATATACATGCTATCATCCAAGAAAGACGCGCAACACCGACGTCTTGGTCAGAACGTCACCTTCGGCAGCTATATTTTTGAAGTAGTCAAGGACTGCGTCTACCTTGGCTCGGTATTGAAATAAAACGCAGAATAACTCTTGCCAAAAGTTGCTTATTCGGGCTAAAGAGGCAATTGAGTAGTAGAGCCCTCTCTCGAGAAGATAAGGTATCCTCCTACAAAACCTTAATCATCCCGGTCCTCCTCTACGGCGCTGAGGCTTGGACGTTATCAAAAGCGGATGAAGAGGCTCTTGGGCGTTTCGAGAGGAAAATTCTGCATGCAATCTTTGGTCCCGTTTGTGAAAACGGAGAGTGGAGCAGGAGATTCAACCAAGAACTGTACGGGCTGTACAGCGACATCGGCCTGGTTAGACGTCTTCGGATCTAACGTCTAAGATTGCTAGGCCAAGTAGAGCGAATGGACATCAACGCTCCGGCCCGAAGAGTCTTCGACTCCAACCCCGAGGGACGACGAAGCAGACGACGACCGCAATTGAGGTGGCGCGCACAGGTGGAAAGGGACTTCAACCAACTGGGCGTGTGGCACTGGAAGCGGCTGGCCAAAGATCGGGCTGGCTGGAGAGGCTTGTTGGTTGAGGCCCTGGTTCACCCCCCCGGTAAGTTTTAGATGCTCTCAGTATAATGATCGTGGTAGTTTATTCAACAACTGAGGTCTTGTGCTCTTAGACTTTTGTATGGGTTCGGGAAAAAGTTTGTCCCGTGTAACAGGGTCTCATATGAAGTAGTGCCCCGTTCATTGGAATAAAATTGTGTCTGCTTACTTTTTTTTAAGTTTTTCTACTGCCATTCCCTACTGTTCAACGCACAAATGCACTGTATTAGTTTTGTTTTTCTTTTTTTTTTTTTTTGTGTTTTGTTTATGAAATTCTATCATCTGCCATTTTTTCATTTCCTTGCGAAAGGTTTGAGTTGTAACTTCCATATCCCTCCCATCAGGCTATTTGATCCTTTTTGCAAACATCAAACGTCGTAAAATTTCATATCTCCC
The DNA here is from genome assembly GCA_951905685.1 of Eumerus sabulonum. Taxonomy (NCBI): domain Eukaryota; kingdom Metazoa; phylum Arthropoda; class Insecta; order Diptera; family Syrphidae; genus Eumerus; species Eumerus sabulonum. Next base: position 158,334,744 of record OX645060.1, on the reverse strand, counting down.
ATAATTTGTTTCTCATCCGTTTTCTGCGTCAAATACAACGGACATCTTAACCTTTTTAATGACTTTTTAAAGAGTTGCCTCTAAAATCCAATGACGAAATAAAGAAAAATATATTGCGAACGAATAATTCTTCAGCAGAAGGAAACCATTTTGTATGCTTCCTGTTTGCCCTCTCTTCCATTTTTCAGCTATTGCAGAAAGGATACGATCAAAATACAAAAAGCAGGAAAAGCGAATGAAAAGGAGAGCAGGAAAAAAATGGAAAAGAAAAACGCCTAGAGTGATGAAAATGAGAAAAAATCGTCGCTATCGTCGAATATGTTAATTTCGCTGGTTCGGATTAAAAGACATGAGAGATGATAGCAGATGGACATCATCACAGCATAATGTTAATCCCTTTCCCGTCCGTCAATTTTCACCACTGACGTTTTTTTTTTTTTTTTTTTCGTTCTTCCATTCTTGAGTTTTCCTTTTTTTTTTGTGTTTAAATCTTTTTCCCTTGCTCAGTTGCTGTGGACAACTTCCACACTAAGACTTTAATTATTCATTTGGAATTTAAATTTGCTTGATACCCATCGCGAATATTTAGTGCTAAAACGTCTATCAGAGATTCACGCGAATGAAAAGATGGATAAAGAGCCGTCCGGTGCACCTTCCGGGAAATATACTCAACTTAAGTGCTGCCTGGAAGGAAGCTTCCTTTTGAAATGTTTGTACTTGTCCAACAGAAAATAAAAAACGGAAAAGAAAGTAAATATGAACAGAAAAAAATGTGCCTGAAGAAGCGTCAAGCCCCTTTGCCTCAAACGGTCCTCCATTTCGACATCACATTCACACAAATTCAGAAATTTGAAGATGCGGGACGGAAGATGAAATACATCAAGAAAAAAATAAAAAGGAGAAAATCGCGGAAAGCGGTCTCTTTTTCCACACAAATTATTATCATTTTTATAAAAAATTTAAATATCTTACCTTTCGTCGAGGAACCACCTAAAGCAAAGTTTAAAAAAGTGAATTTCTTGGAAAACAAGTCAAGCATAAGCAGTTGATGCAAGGATTCAGGGTAGGTGCAGAGAAAGAAGCGAAAAAAAGCAAAAAGGAAGAACGAAAATAACAGAACGGATACAAATGAAAAGATTTTCCGCAACGAATTTTCAAATTGGGCCACTCGCACAGTTGTAGATACATAATTGAACATCCAGATATTCAGTTTCTTTCCTGACTTTAAAGCTTTTTTTTTTCCTTCATCATGTTGCTTTCGTGGCCGGTAATTGCGCTTGTGGTTACGGTAGAATCACCCTTCTGTGTCAAATCTCCAGAAAGCTTGTGAATCATATCTCTTGCTCCTTGGTGCATTCAAATGTACATATATATATAGGTGTGTGTATATAAGAAACACCTTGACTCAACTTAAATATTCACAGTTCAATTAGGAGGGCAAAATTGGAAAACGAACACAAGAAAAAAGGAAATCATTTGGAAATCACTGTGCCACTTTCAGTCATAAATTGCTTGACATTTATTTCTTGTTGTCATGGAAATACGATTCTCTTGTATCCCTCTAGATTGCTTCCAATCGTGAGGTAATTAGGAAGAACGTACACATAAACCAGGTTTTAAGGCAGACCTGGTGCGCAATTCACCAAAACATACGCCAATACTTTTGAAGTTTGAATATAAAAGAGTCGGTTCTTATGCTTAGTATGTCGGATATATTTGAAAACAACAGCCCTAACTGTTTAACGAATTTAACATCCGGCCACATGAATGATGATTTCTCTTCAAGGCGCATAGCACAGAGTTCCACTTTCGAATTTATTCCTAATTAGAAGAAAATGTTGGATCTTTCTCATCCAACCACAAGGAAATTTAAATGTGTATATTTTCTCCAGGTTGGTGGTTGCGCTTACAGTTAACATCCCTTTCGCATAAAACCAAAGCTTGTTCAGAGACAACTAACAGCCTTGGATACGGACGGATTAAATGAAACGACCAGGTGCAGCCGGACAACTGGTCAACTTTTTGGACTGCTTAAAAGGCAGGCATTACCGCTCTCCAAGAAGTGCGATGGGATGGGCCAGGGAAAGTCGGATGAAAAACTGTGATACCTACTACGGAATCTGCTACAGAGAAAATAAACAACGCTTATTCGGATGCGGATTTGTTGTTCGAGGGAAACTCAGGAGAAAAGTCTTAAGCTTCCAGTATGTAAGCGAACGCTTCATAACTATCCGCATCAAGACCAATCTCGGCAATATAATTTTACTATGCGTCCACGCCCCCACAGAACAGAACGATGACCGACATAAAGACGACTTCTATGATCTCCTAGGAACGTATGCACAATGTCCCAGCTATGACACCAAAATCGTTCTAGGAGACTTCAATGCGAAGCTGGGTAAGGAAGCTATCTTTGAAAGGGTCATTGGAAAGCACAGCCTACACAACACCACATCAGAAAGCGGACTAAGGCTAGTGGACTTTATGGCGGGACATAACCTGGTAGTAGCAAGTACACGATTCCCATACCTCAACATCCATAAAGGGACCTGGGGGTCTTTTGATCAATCGACAACCAACCAAATTGATCATATTGCATCTAGCATCCTAGATGCCCGAACCCTTCGAGGAGCCAACATCGATTCGGATCATTACCTTGTTGCAGCTAAGGTACGGATGCGAATTTCCTAGAATCAAAGGAGTCGAGTAAGAATACCATAATTTAACGTCGGTAAGCTGCAATCGCAGCTCTCTCAAGTCCCGATGCAATCTGCAGAAACCCTAGAACAGCAATGGAGTCGTTGTCAGAACGCCATTAGAGAGGCCGCCTCAGATGTACTCGGTTTCGAGCCGCCACCGTCGAGAAACCCCTGTTTTGATGATGAGTGCAGACAGGCCCATGTAGAGAAACAGAATGCATACATGGCCACATTACATCGACGGACGAAAGCTGCCCGAGTGATAATACGTATGACATCGGTCATACAATAAAACACAAGAAACTGTACAACACGAACTTTATTAATACATAACACAAGTGCACAAGATAAAGCACGGAACAAGACTGACTTTGCTACTTGGTAATTCGCTCCAGCTTTATCTTCTTTCAAAGATAGAGTTGGAGAGAGAAACCGTAGCAAAGATCAACAATACATTCGTTGTTTTGCTGAACAAAACAACAAGTGTGGGGAAAGTAGGGTGTAGGGGTGTTACAGCATGTAACTTCTCCCCCCTTAAAGTTTTTGGTCTCAAAAACCAAACTAGTTACAATAAAATGTGACATAAAACAAAGAGGTTCCAAAAGGTCCACGATGATGAATTCATTTGGTGGAGTAGTATGAGTAGAGAGATTAAATCTACTTAAAGTATTTTCCGCAATAGCATTTGTATGGGTATTTCCTATATGCTGGGACAGAGTATAATTTTTAGCAAAATTTTCCGCAAATGCATTTGGTTTTTCCTTGTCTGTGCGGTATACAACTGGACAATTTTTAACACAAGGAACTTGTTTGTGTTTGTTTTTAAAAATTCTAGCAATTATTAGTCCGATCGAAATAAAACACTTAGCTACACAGTTCATAATATTTATTTATATTCATTCGGTAACACACGCTACACGTCCATCCAGGATCACTTTTCTACACCGAATACTTCCTACTCATCTCAATTATCTCTTCCTTTTCGTCCTGTTTTCCGGTGTTGCCGTCTAACATCTGCTCGCCGGTGTTACCGTGTAACATTCGGCTATCCTGCTTTTGTGACGTCTCGGCACTATAATTTGCATTTATGTTGTCGTATCAGATTCTGGTTCACAATCAGCCCCATCTGCTGGTAGACTTAGCCATTTACGCATCCGATCTGATGCAAACACGGAATGAAACTTTTTCTGTGTTCGTTGAGCTCCTGGTATATCTTCGATTAAGTATCTATCATGACCGAGCGATCTTGTAACTAAATATGGACCTCTCCAACGGGCGTCTAACTTACGCGATGTGCCCGTGGCTTGCAAATCATTTAAAACCAGCACCATATCTCCACAAGTATACTGTGTAGGATACTTACGTTTCTGGTCGAATCTTCTTTTCTGTTTCGACTGAGATTTTTGGATGTTATTGGCAGCTATCTCTCTTATTGTACTTAGTGGTAATTTTTCTTCTACAGTAGCCCAATTGTGCAATGCTTGAACCACCTTATTTTTAGCTGCCGACCGAAGAGAAAATCCAAAAACGAGTTCATTTGGTGTCATCTTTGTCGTCTCGTTCTTCGTAGTATTGAGTGTCCACTGTATCGTGTTCAAATAGAGATCCCAATCAACATTATCAGCGCGTTTAGTCATAGCTCGTACTGATTCGACGATGGTGCGATTATAACGCTCGACTTGGCCGTTGGCCCTTGGCGTATCGGTTGCATTCGTCACATGTTTTACAAAGTTCTCTTCGCAAAAACTCTTGAATTTCAACGAGGTAAACGCCGCTCCTCTGTCTGTCACAATTGTTGCTGGCAATCCGAAATAACTGCTCATCTCGTCCAGAAATTTCAAAACATACTTTGTTTCGGTTGTTCTCACAGCTTTCATCCTCACATATTTTGTAAAACCATCTACCAAGACTAGGATGTGAAGGTTCCCAGCTTTACTTTTTACAAATGGCCCAACATGGTCCAGGTGAATAATTTGGAAAGGAACTGGCTCTCGAGGTATTGGATGTAACGATCCTTCCCGTTTGCCATAGTTGCCTTTGGAATAGGCACACTCGATACAGGAATTAATATACTTTTTCACAAAATCTTTTGCCCTGGCAAACCAAAAATGTTTCTGCAATATTTCCAACGTTTTCGTCAAACCAAAGTGGCCTATCTCGTCATGACAGCTCCTGACTAATCGATACTTAAGAGAATCTGGAACGTACCACTTTAAGTCACCACCCACCTTACGGAACAATCGACCTTCCTTGATGATGTAATCGGTATGAATTTGTTTATCTTCTGTAGAAGCTGGTTGTTTACGCAGGACTTCACATATATCTGCAACTTTTCCGTCTAATCTCTGCAATGATGTCAGCCAATCTTCTCTATTGATGTTGACACTTAAAACTTTGAACTCTTTACCCTCCTCGCATTCAGGGAAATTCCTGCTTAGACTGTCCACATGCGACATTAAGAATCCTGCACGATGGACGAATTTGATGTCAAATTCTTGCAAACGTAATAGCCATCGAGCAATCCGACTTGTCAAGTTTGTCATATTTTTGAGAGTTACAATGGCTCTACAGTCAGTTACTACTGTAAACGGTTTCCCTAAAAGATATATTCGGAAACGATCGGCGCTATCGACGACAGCTAACAGTTCAAGTTCATAGCTATGCCATTTTCGTTCGCAGTCTGTGGTACGCCGGCTGAAGTAGCTTACTACACGTAGGAGGTTGGCATCATCCCTTTGACAGAGTATTCCTGCAATACCCACTGCGCTTGCATCCGTGTGCAGTTCGTGAACACAAGACTGGTCGTACGTTGCCAATATTGGCTTAGAACACAAACGTTGTTTAAGCTCTTGAAAGGCTTTCTCTTGCTCAGAATGCCAAAAGAATGCAGCATCTTTTCTCAACAACTCATTCAACGGACCTGCTATCCGTGCGTACTCACTTACGAACTTCCGAAAATAACCGGATAACCCTAGGAACTGTCTTACTTGCTTAATAGACGATGGTGTAGGGAAATCAGCAATTGCAGCAGTCTTTTTCGATCCCGGTCTTATTCCTTCAGCCGATAAATGATGCCCTAAATACTCGACTTGCCTTTTAAGAAATTCGCATTTCACCAGTTTTAAAGTTAAGCCGCTCTCAAGTAACTTTTCCAAAAATGTTTCCAGCTTAGCCAGACCCTCTTGAATTGTTTTACTTGGAATTATGACATCATCCAAAAAAACTAGTATATCTTTCGGTTCTAGCTCCGCAATTAGTTTGTCCATCATTGCTTGAAACACCGCGGGTGCGTTGACAAGACCAAAAGGCATCCTACAGAACTCCAATTGCATATTATGTATTTGGAAAGCCAATAAATGTCTGGATTCTTCGGCTACTGGTATTTGGAAGTACCCCGAGTTAAGGTCTAGGATAGTGAACCATTTATATCCGCTTAGTCTATTTAGTTGTTCCTCTACAACTGGCATTGGATATTTTTCCTTCTCTGTGATGGCATTCAATTGTCTAAAGTCAATGCACATCCTTAGCATGCCATCCTTCTTCGGAACTAAGACAATAGGAGAAGTAAAATTTGAACTTGACTTACGTACTATATTGTTTTCCAAAAGCTCTTGGACTGTTTCGCTAACCAATTCTCTTTGCGCAAATGGTATGCGACTAGCTCTTTTACCTTTGGGTTCTGCTTCCGTCAATTTTACCTTTATCTCTGTATCCCGCGCAACCCCCAATTCCGACAAATTTTTGGCAAAACAGGGACGGTATCGATTTACCAACGAGTGTAAGCTCTTGACTACGTCTTCCGAAACGGTTTCATCGACATTTATTTCTTTTTCTGTAATTTCGTCACTCAGCGTCTTGATTTTAAGAACATGGTCTGAATTGTACGCAATATTGACCTTATTATCAGAAAACTCAACCCGCACGTGTGGTTGGCACAGCACTGACCTCCCGACAATAACACTAACTGTCTGAGCATCGTTTGGTACCACGAATACTTCACCGATCATTTTAACGTTCTCTATGTCAATAACACCGTAAAATTTGCCGATTGTATCGCAACCACCGCCGCCAAATCCACTGAGCTGAGTTTGACTTTGAGTATACGGAACACCATTATTTTTCACATCGTCTTCCCGTACCGTCACGCACTCGCTTCCCATGTCTATATATCCGAGCAACAGAACATCGTTTAACCTAACCGTTTTGTAGCAGTCATTATTCACTTTGTCCTTGGTCACGCAAGCGACATGAGCACTTCTTTTCTTTGGACAATCCCGAGCTCTATGTCCTTTTTGTTTGCACACAAAACAAATAATTCGCGAACAGTCATTTGAAATTTCCTTATTTACCGACGCGCTACCGCTTTTATTATCCAAAGGAACACTTTTCTGCCATTTGTCCTTATCGGGTGTTTGAACGAATCTTTTACTTTCGCGCACTTTCTTATGGTCTTTTAAACCTTCTAAAGATTTCACACGCTCGAGAAACGCAAAGCACGAAGTAAAATCTTGCCCGCAAAGCTGTTCGATCAGTTTCTCATCATTAAGTCCCGTGATGAGGTAGCGTATGATAGCGCTTTCTGACAATTTACCCCGCATACCGATCATTCGCACTTCAAAAACGTAATCTTCAATGTTTTCATTTTGCTTACGGACTCGGGCCATCATTTGCAGATGAATGTCTGCCTCATTAACCACTACTGGAAACGCCTTTAACATCGAGGATTTTAACTCCTCCCAAGTGGTAATATTTCCCGTTTCCGAATCAATCCAGTACTTTGCTGAACCTTGAAATTTGATCATGCACGCACAAATAATTAAAGTATCACTCCAATCAAAAATTTGTTTTAATTTTTCGACTTGTGACACCCATTGTGTACTATTCAACGACGTAATGTCACCAGGGTGAAACTTTGGCAAAGCACTCACGACCTCGCTTACTGAAACCCTCATTCCCGGATTACTGACCGAATCGTTTAAATTTGCATTCGTTGTAATATGGCTTTTTACGATATTGCATTCCTTTTGCCAAAGGTCTCGCTCCCTTTCCAACAACGCCTTCTCGCGACGCAACAACTCAATTTCCCGCTGGGCCGACTCTGAATTATTGGGACTATCACCATCTCTTGATTTTTCACCCTCAACTGCGCTGGTACCACCCTCTATAGCGAAAGAGTATTCCGGATTTACTTGCAGATACTCCTGCAGGCGAACAATACATTCCGTTTTACTCCCGATCGAGCTCAAATTCAACTTTTCCAATTCAGATTTTATATTCTGAATGGTCCACTTAGCGATAGTATCGTGCGCAGACATTTTCCTTCTCGTTTACAATACCGACAGCGACGCGCACCCCAACAAAAAAAATGTATTCTTCGTTTTCTTCCTTTCTCGACACGTACACAGCCGATTGTGTTTTCTTTTCCGAAATTCCGACCCGTTACAATACTGTTGCAACTTCAACAACTCGGCGATTCACCACAACCACTGTCGCTATTCCGATACAAAGATAGCCAAACGAAACTATACCCCTACAGCACAATCGCAGACAGCGCACGCATACACAAAAACAACTGTCGCAATTTCGATACAGAACAATCCAAACGAAACTACCCCTACAGCACGATCACAGACGGCGCCACACAAAATGTTTATCTATTTATTGCAGCTGCGCAGAAAATCGGTTTACGATTTTACTTATTGTTTTTTTTAACTTTTTTTTTTTATTCCTGTGGATCCCACTTCTGATTTATTAGTCCGATCGAAATAAAACACTTAGCTACACAGTTCATAATATTTATTTATATTCATTCGGTAACACACGCTACACGTCCATCCAGGATCACTTTTCTACACCGAATACTTCCTACTCATCTCAATTATCTCTTCCTTTTCGTCCTGTTTTCCGGTGTTGCCGTCTAACATCTGCTCGCCGGTGTTACCGTGTAACACAATATTCCAGAAGGGCTTCGAACCCTTATCCAGAGATTTTAGTTTAGAGTTCCACTTACTATTGCGGCATTCTTGAATTCTAAGTTGAATAGTCTTATTACATTGTTTGACTAACAAACCTATATGTTGTAATCGACATCTTTGCCAATTCTTTCGATGCATGTTTCTTATCCTCATCAGTTCAAGTATGTCAGCAGGTAGTTTTAAATAACAACTTGGTTTCCTCACCTTAGGTATGTTGTTATTTGCGGCGTTAAGAACAGATTCGGAAAAATGCTGTATAGCCAAATAAACATCCTCGTTGTTTTTTATTGAATCAAGATTCATAGTATTTGTGTTTTCTCGAAATCGTCCTTTCAGCTCGTTTCGATAATTTGCCCAGTTAGCTCGTCACATGTCCCTCTGACAACAGGATGTTCCTAACTATGGTTTGATTTTAAAAAATATGTATCTATTGAATTTTGTACTTATCTTATTGTTTCTTTCATATGAAATAAAGCGAATTATTATTATTAAAATTTAAAAGTTCTAAAATACAATGCTGTTTTCTGTTCTTAAATTGCAGAATACCATGCCCAAAAAGGGTTTAGCTCCGTTTAATCGCATTTAATACCGCACTCTCAAGCTTCGACTAGGACATGGATTTCTTTATAACACCGCAGTGGGAAAAGTGAGCACATTTGAGTGGGCTCTACGTATGTATCTCTAATCGCGCTTTCCAAAACCAAGAAGTTGTACCTAATACAAAATCATTTAGAAATCGTGAAAGTAATAGATTTGCCGATGACCAACGGTATGGAAATCGCCTATATTTTAAAATGTATGTCTACTTGTATCGTATTTAAATAAAGGAAAGCCATAATACCGTTAAGTTCCCGCGTGAAAATAAAAAAAAAAACCAACACGAAGAAAATCGAGAGCATAAAATTAATTACGAAGTTTTCTTTCAGCTTCAGCTATATTCGGCCGTAAGTCGCAAATACCTTATTATATTAACGAAATATCCATGAAAAGTTCGGCTTAAAAAGACGATGTAGCCATATCAAAAAAAAAAAAAAAAAGAATCTGCTCGACTTTGTGCCGTTTATGTGTATTTTTATCCTTTTTGCACAAGTATAAAACGGATATGCGAGTATTCGTCGAATTCCTTTCTTATTTTTCCTTCTATTTACCGAATTTATACATATATGTATTTGTTTTTTTTTTTTTTTGCATTCGGTACTCTTTGGATGTGTTTTGGAACTTTGACGGTATCTTTCGATGATTCTTGGGGGTATGTGAGAATGAATGCTTTTTCAGAGAGTTCGGTGGTTCCAATTTGAAAATTAAAAATCAGACGACATGTTTAATGTTGGTTTTAAAAATGATGTTGCTAATCATAACTTGCGACATGGCGACTTGGTTTTTGGGGTTTTATGGTGCATTTCCGCTTTTTAGTGGAGTTGTAAAAACGAAATAATCTGTCCTTGCATATATGCTAATAAAGAATTTGCTCACACTTTTCAGTATGCTTCGGTTCGGCTAGAAGATTTGGGGCAATAACATTGGATGTATCATTTTAAGATATATGTATGTTTCGTATAAAAGCTAAAAAAGGGTTGATGTGGGAGGAAAAATGTTTTCGGTTTGTACTGAAAATTGGTCTCTCTTGGTTGTAATGGGTTTCCGTACATCTGTCTACGTGTAGCAGGATCTAGTCCTCTAACATCACAGATAATAACCCCGAATATAAAGTAGGAAAGCATAACACGAACCGACGGATGGCACGTGTTTCAGTTACAAACAGCATAGACTTACTTCACCAGTGCTCATTACCTAGTAGTCATCGTTCGCCTCGGTAATAAATTACGCACGACAAACACAAAAACGTTGAGGTGAGCAATTTCACCATACTACAATCATATAGCCCATAGCTCCCATAAGATCAACTTAAAATTCTGGATATCCAACCGAAATCATTTTGAATTTGGTGTCCTTGATATCTTGTTAACTTGCCGTAAGGTCGCAATCATCATCAGTCTTACAACAAATGCAAGTTAATGAGAGAAAAGTTCTACCTTAGACAACAAGCGCTGCCAAATCACTAATGGTATTAAAAAACACCTCGCCATACCATTGAAAAACAGTTTCCAAATGAACAAACAAACGAATCTCAATTTAATCTCATTCAACCCGAAGAAAAAATACATTTATGTATACATATACAAAAGTAGAAGAGATAAAAGCTCGTCCAACCTTCCATTAACAAACGTTTTCCTCCATTGTCCAGGGATTAAGTTTGTAGTCCTGTCACGTTCACATACCGAAGAAGTGAATGGAAAAAAAATAAAAAGGGAATTCTCTTCGAATTGTCTTCAATTTCGTGTAGAAAAAATAATATAAAATAAAAATAAATACACGAAAAGACGACAGAGAACGATAACAAAAACCTAACGAAGGCCAATCGGCTGGCAGGCTAAAAATCGAATTAACTGACATCATATGGCTGCAAGCGAAATCCTATTTTTTCTTTCGACGGCAAAGAAAGAAAAGAATTCGAAACCATATTCTCATAATACGCAGATAATACGTGATCATTTTGTGGAGAACAATTTATACTGCTTTAATCCCATCAGAGGATCCCATCAGGATTAGGTATTCCCACCTTCTTCGCTTCATCCTTCGATGACTATCACACCCAGCAAGTTTATAAGTCACTGCCTCGCTTTTGACGTATTACCATCGACGAAAGACCGACGCGAGACACTCAGTCAGATGGACTTTTTCAACTTATTGAATGAAAGCAATCATCATAACCTGACGCAATGTAAGATTATATAATAACGTTCTGCAGGACACTGTCAGATGCTATACATTCACTAGGAAAGCTAGACGGTATATTGACAATAAATAGGGATAAGATCAGATAATGACGAAGTAAATCAAAGAAGACGGAAACCTGACAAAATTACATTGCTTGTCCAATTTAAGGTTTAGCTTTGACGTTGGCTCTCATAGTTTAGAGATTATCCTTTCTCTCATTTTTCTTTACTTCATTTCCAGGATCAAAGGAAAATTATTGCACGACGAGGTCAACTGTGTAATTGAAAAATACCGGCTTGCGAGTATTTATTTTCCTATTTTTTTCTTTGTCATCGGATAAAATCTTGTCTCATAGGGTAAAATGTTTTTAAATGATAGTTGACATGCTCTCGATTCAACACATCGTACATGTATCTGATGTCTGTCGTTGATCGGTGAACGGGTTCACAATATCACTGTTTTGATTTTTTTGGGGCCAATTATTTTGTTTTCCCTTTCAACTTACCCTGTTGTACTGTTTTCGATAATATTTCTCTCTTATCTGTTGCTTTAGGGCAATATCGAACCGCTCACAAATTCCCATTCTTTTTTATTGGTTCTACGCTGTGACCTATGCTCGATGGACTACTGTTATTGTCAGGCATTTATGAGGCTAAATTACCCCATCAGCCGGCAAATAGGAACCAATCAGCCGTCGTCTAATTGCTTTTATTAAATGAAAATTGCTAAACTGATTTGAGGGTAAGCAATTTTCCGGAATGGTGAAGTTTCTGAAAAGGATTTAATCCTTCGCCGGCTAAATGGAATCCGGTAGTTGTGTCAAACGCAAGCATTGTCAGGTTTTTCCAAACATTAACTAGACCTAAAGGACGATATGGTGGTATTCGATTCAACACTGGTTGGCAATATAAATGTACATACGGATATGTACATAGATATGTACATATACCTACACCATATGCCATGTAACCTACTTTCTTTCTAAAAAAATAAGGTACTATCAGGGCGACAGCAGGTTTAGGGTGAAATTCAGCCGCGAATAGACGAAACCGAGTGAAGACCTTATTCACATTTTAGGTGACCATGAAGAAGAATGAAAAGCTTGGGATGAATGGAAAACTGTTTCTCTTGAACACCATATTTCCACCATCGATCTAATTGTATTTGTAATGGACTTTTTAGCTTAACGAATTGACAAACGTTAGGGCCAGGAATCATATAACCTGTTCTTTTTTCTGCATTATTTTTAGTGTGCTTAAGTGATACGTCAACGTGTACGTCAACTACTCTCCACTCACGTCATCTTCACCATCTGGGCGCCAAAGACGTTTTGCAGTTCCAGGAATACCCTCCTCCATATTTATTTTAAGAGTTCTAAATGGATTCTTCTGTTTCTCCGGAAATTGCCCGGCCGGGTCATTACAATCACAGCTACCGACTAAACGATTAACTCTACACATACGCTGAAATCGATTCAATCGATTTCAAATGATTTTACAAGCAGGAGTTGAGGTGGTCGAAATGTGAATGTGAAAGAATTCTCATGATGTATACGAGTACGTAGACATATTTACATTTTCTGATGAGCTACTCGTGTCCACTTGCATACTCGCAGATAAGGGCGAATTGCAAGCAGTTAGAGTTGGGAAGGGTTCTATAGACAAACATGAATCGAAAAAATTAACCAATGTCTTCTCTTAAGCGTCGATGTACAACTCACACAGATTTGTTGCCTATGTACCACTATTACTGGAGCCTACTGAGATGGGAGGCTTAAACACCGCCTATCTTCTATATCTGGAGTACAATGGACCAGTGCTTGCGTCTGAGTGCTCCAGCGGATAGCAGATGCCTTCAATAAAAAAAAAAAAAAGGAAATAATTATCTTTATGGCATTGTATGGAATGGTGGCATTACAGTCCATGGAGGACATGCTCGTACGTTAGCCTTAAAAAAGATTTGTGTAGAAATTGACAACAATTTGGTTTCAGACCCATCATAGGAACTTTCACCAAGTTTGTTATATAATTAGAAATAACCGTGCATTTAGAAAACCAAGTTTGATATGGTCTGGCGTCGTACAATTATTTACTGCATTTTGACTTCTCCCCATGCTTATGTAAAATTGTTCAAATTGTTTTATCAAGTCGTTGCTTTAAAGGGTTTATTATTTAAGCGGAATGTATTTCCTGCTGTAGATTCAATGAGGGCAGACAGCCTTTGATGACGAGGTTTTGTCGAAACAAATTGTTTAAAGGAATATGTATGACCAGCCTCAACCGACGAAGCTCACGTCCAAAAAATTCAAGAATAGGTGCTACTATAACGTCGATCTTGCTGATGATTTTCGCATTTCAAAAGAATCAGTCAATACCATTTTAAAGGATGTTTTGAGCATCAGACACGTTCAATTTTGATTGGTACCGAAAGCAGAACAACATGAAACGCATTATTGCAATATCGTACTAAAAGTGATGCAAGACCAAAAAAAAAACCGCACCAAAGTTGGCCTCTGACGCCAATGACACGCTATCGAGTCCCGACTTCAGCCATTTCATCGAACGTGTCTTTCACGGTGCTTTTCCTCAGCGGGGAGGAGAAGCACCCATTTCACCTATGAGAAAATAAAAATCACACACAGCATCATGGTCCGTCATGGACTGTAATGCCAACAATAACAACAGTAGCAATCGTCGTGTTGTGCATTTCGAATTCCCTCCGCCGGGTCAAATTGTCAAAAAAATATTAATTGGGCATTCAACCCTCGTTTGCGTGAAGCTTTTCACCTAAAGATGCTGGAATTGCGACGGGACAACTCTTGATTCTCACACTGCATTCATTCATCGTGCTCCTGGTTTCACTTCCCTCAAAATTTTCAACTGAGCCAACTAATTAATGCAAATCTGCAGGTATCAACTACCGAGAATGTCGAAGCTTTGAAATAGGACACAACTACAGAGGTTCATATACAAACTATGCACGATTTCCAGCGTTAAGAACTTCTTAGGGTCCATATATCTCAAAAAAACTTACTTTGTTGGCCAGGTCGGTGTAGCATATTTTCTGTTATTTTATTTTTACAGATGAGGGAACAATTTCTTTCTTAGGATCTCAATCTTCCTGGATATGGTTGAGAACGCTCCATTCACACTGGACAAATGTGAGAGAGAATTCTGTCGACCAACCTTAGGTTAACATAGCGATATTAAAACTGAAGTCTTATAAAGCTGTTGGCGCAGACGGCCTGCCGGCTGAGCTATTTAAAGCAGCTGGAGATGAGTTGGTTGGGAACATGCACCAGCTCATCCGTAAGATCTGGTCGGAAGAAATGCATTGAGTCTCAGCATCGTTTGCCCGGTTCATAAAACTGCGTAAACTATGGGGGAATAAGTCTCCTTAACATCGCGTATAAGATCTTTTCTGCCGTGCTGTGTGAACGCCTGAACCATTCGCGGACAATTTGATACGTTCCTATCAATGTTGCATCAGGCCAGGAAAATCCACGATAGACCAAATATTCACACTACGGCAGATCTTGGAGAAGACCCATGAATTTCAGGTCAACAGACACCACATTTTCGTCGATTTTAAGGCGGCATGTGACAGTGCCTATAGGAACGAACTTTATAGGGCCATATTATGTTTTGACATCCCTGCCAAGCTCGTCAGGCTGTGAAGGACGACAATTGAGAATTCTCGCCGCCCCATTAAGATCGGAAGGGAGTTAACCGAGATCTCGATGTAAAAAAAGCATTCAGACAGGGCGACGCACTGTCATGTGATTTTTTTAACATCATCCTCGAAAATATCATGCGGGATTCATTTGCCAATACAAGAGGAACGATCTACTTCAAGTCTGCGCAATTGCTCGCACACGCTAATGGCATTGACGTGATTGGGAGAACGCAGCGGGACGTCAACGAAGTTTTTGTGAGCATTGAAGCAGAAGCGGCTAAAGTTGAGAGAGCAGGTAAACGGTGGCAAAACCAAATATATGCTGCCATCAAAGAAAGACACACAACACCGACGTCTTGGCCAGAACGTCACTATTGGCAGCTATAACTTTGATGTAGTCTGTTTTGTCGGTCTAGAGAGGCAATTGAGTAGAGAGAGTAGACTAATTCTGAGGAAAACCGGAAAAAGAATATGCCATCCACAAATACTCGCAATGTCACACATTTGACAAACCAAATTCCATTACGAGCAAAAACGGACGCATGAAACCCTTTAATCTCCCGGAGGTAGCAAACAGTTCTCCTCATTTGTCAAAAACGTAAAAAAAATCGTTCTAGTTGTCTCCACCGACAATTATCCACTTCGATGTTTCAGTTGTCACTCCCTTAGCCAAAGCTTATCTTCTTTCTACCCGCTTCGCAGTCTGCTTGCATCTTCCACCTTGCATTTTGTCCGCGCATGCGTTAGAGCGCGTCAATTCCATGTGATAAATCTACTTTCATATGCGTACAGTTGCAGAGGTTTTTAAAAATGTTGATACGCACAAATCCGTTTGGTCCAAAAACCATTTCAATTCTATTACCCCCGTTTACATGCGTAGTCGAAAGATCGAGTTGAAACTGAGTTGAAATTTCGACCCAGGTTTTTAGCAACGTAGTCGAAAGATCGAAGAGTTCAAACGTAGTTGAAAGGACAGATAGTATGTATATACAGACCTTTTACTTTGGTTGTATTAGTCCTGCGTTGTGCCAGCCAGCAAGCGAAAAGAAAGAGAAGCAAAAGAGATATCTCACACATACAGAGACGAAATGTCAGTTCGACTCCTCGACCCAGGTTTGCATGCATTTTTTTAACTCGATCCAGCTCTGCTAGCTGCTAGCTCTGCTAGCTGGATCGAGTCGATTCAACTCTATTTCCACTCGATCCGCGTTTATATGAAATTCGATCCTAGTTGAATCCGGATTCAACTACGCATGTAATCGGGGTATATGCAAGCAAAACAACTGCGGACGCTTATTCACCTTTCCTATATACACTTCTGTGCTCGTTCCGAATAGGTAGAAAACAGTATCTGCCCAGTCCATCCGTAAAAACGCAAATCTTTTTCTTCCTCAAGCTAATGAACCTTTGCACTAACGTATCTTCTCTCCAATGTCAAAAAAGGTCCTTGATAGCCACAGTATGGTCTCCGCAGCAGCAAAAGTGGTATCAGTGAAAGCAAATTAGTCGCACCGGATATTTCGAAAGCATTTGGCGATCGACGTGTATTTTTTTCAATTAATTAGAAACCACCCTTGGAATCGTCTAATCAAATTGTTTTGGACGGATTCAAGCCTAATGATAGCTTTTTAAATGCTTTCCCAAGGGCTCCGTATTGTCTCCGACGCTCTTGTCTGTCACCGCTAATCCAATTCACTCCTTCGCTGATGACAATATCCCAAGCTTCTCGTATTCGTCCACTACCTTACGACCCTGTTCTTCGGCTGTAAATAGTGAGGAGCTATGTATGTTAAGCTCATTCATTTCCAATATCAACAGTATCATTGTATGGAGAAAAAATAAGAAATTGGAATTTAATGTTTCCAAAACACTACTTTCGAATGCATCATTGACGTCCCGCTGTGTTCGTCCAATTACATCAATGTCATTCGCGTACGCAAGCAGGTGTGCAGACTTGAATTAGATCGTACCTCTTGTGTTGGCTAGTGAGTCCCGTATGATCTTTTCAAGCACGATGTTGAAAAAATTACATGACAGTGCGTCACTTTGTTAATTCGCTAGTGACCTTAATGGAGCAGCAGGAATTCTCCATTGTCATCCTGCATAATCTGACGAGACAGGGGTGTTAAAACTAGACATGGCTCCGTATAAAATCGACGAAAAGGTGATGGGTGTCGATTTGGTATTCTTGTTTCTTCTCCAAATCTGCTACACTATGAATATTTAATCTATTGTGGATTTACCTGGCCTGAAACCACACTGATACGAACCTATCGGATTATCCATAAAGGGTTTTAGGCGTTCACACAGTACGGCAGAGAAGATCTTGTATGCGACATTAAGCAGACTTATTCCCCTGTAGTTGGCGCAATTATAAGGATCTACTTTCTTGTGGTTGAGCAAACGATGCTGAGATTCCATTCGTCGGCTATGCTTTCCTCCGACCATATGTTACAGATGAGCTAGTGCATGCGCCCTACCAGATCATCTCAAGGCGTTTTAAAAAGCTCGGCAGACAGGCCATCTGCGCCCGCCGCTTTATTATTCTTAATCTTTGGAATTACTCCACTCTAGGTCGGGTGGAGAAAATTCTCTTGCATCTTCGTCCGTTGCGAATGGCCCACTCTGCCTCTTCATCGCTTCATCGCCGATAAACTGTCTACAGAAGTGTTCCTTCCATATTCTCAACATCGACCTTGACTCTACTACTACTTGTCCTTTTCCATCCCTACAGGCTCCCGCTCTGGCTTTACATCCCTGTTCGTTTTACTTTTTCATAAAACTTGCGAGCATTATTTCTGTGGTAGCATCTCTCCATCTCCTCGATCTTACGCTTTTCATGCTGTCTTTTTTTCTTCCTTAAAAGCGTGTGTTCCTCTCTCCGTTTCTGCTCGTAATTTTCACGAGCGGCTCTCGTCTGTCTACGTAGCATGGCTTTGTAGGCGTTTTGCTTTGCTACATGGGCTTGCCCGCATGGGGTTTCTAATTGTCGGTTGTTTGAAACCCAACACATCCGGGGCAGCGTCTCTGATGGCACGCTGGCAATGCTCCGACTGTTGTTCTGTGGATTGTTCAGGTGTCATTGGAGTTTGCTAGAGGTTGAGGGAAACTCAATCGGCAAAGGTCCTAGCGGTCTCTTGCGATTGTAGCTTTTTGACGTCAAACTTTGGTTGTTCAGCTCGATTCATTTGGCATCCTTGATATCTTCATTCGTACCTTGGCTACAACAAGGTAGTGATGCGAGTCAATGTTGGCTCTAAGTGAGGTTCGTACATCGGATGCTGGAGGAGTGTCTGGCGTTGTTCGCAAAGTCATCAATCTGGTTCATGGTCGACTGAACGAGTGATAGTCAGGTTTGGATATTGTGGAGTAAGTCGAGTAGCCGATGTCCGTTTAAAATCTCCTAGTACTATTTTTATAGCATAGCTAGGACATTGGACATAAGCTCTGTCTAGGGAATCGTAGAAGTCGTCTTTGAGTCAATCGTCCATTTCGTCGGTTGGGGCGTGAGCGCTTATCAAGCTAATATTCCCAAAATTAGCTCTGATGCGGATTGTTATGAGACGCTTGCTTATATCCCGAAAGTTTAAGACTTTTTGTCGGAGTCTTCCTCGAATAACTAGTCCGCCACCGAACAAGCGCTGTTTGTTCTCCTTGTAGCAATTCCCGTAGTAGGTGTAGCAGTTTTTTATCCGTCTTTTGTCTAGCCCATCCCATCGCTCTTCTTGGAGTGCTTTATAGCAGCTGAGGGCTTGCTCCAATAGATTGCCTGCACCCGGTCTGTTAAGGGACCTTACATTCCAGGTGCAGACTCGCAAGTCATTTAATCGTTTACAGGGGTCGTCAGCTTTCTATCCGTTCGTATTTGAGGCTTGTGGTTGTTTGGTAACAACTATTTTTTTCCGTTATAGGGATGTTAACCCTAAGCACAAGCACTAACCTGGAGGGTCAGGTTCCTCTTGCCCCAGGAACAAGGGGTCGGGTCGCTGCACACATTAGTTTACTACCTGACGGCAGCTTTCCAGGGGAGGCCACGCGGAGGCTGTATTTCAGCTTGGGTTGAGCACGGACAGAGTTCGAAGCTAGCGTTAGCCACGCTAAACGCGATCAACTTCTTTGCTCTGTTTGCTCGCTTCCTCTCCCCTGTATTCGTACTATGTCAAACTCGTACTTTGTCAAACTCTGCAAAGAGAAGTTAGAAGAGATATCGAATGTAAATGAGGTGACCCATTCTTGGGTACCTGGTCATAAGAATATCTCTGGAAACGAGAGGGTCGACGAGCTGGCTAGATTAGGATCAAGTGCAAACTGTGCGCAGATCTCAGCTGAAGCCAAAGCACCACTCAGTGCGCTCTACATCGATATAGAGACGGAGCTATTAGTAAAAGCCAATAAGCGATGGTGTCGCTTAGATACATGCGCAACGGCGACTTGGCCCGTCTATGACCAGAAAAGGACGGAAAATCTACTGAAATCCAATCGTGGGAATATTTGAATGACAGTCGGTGCCCTCATGCATGCTATCCTACCATGCAGCTCGACTAGGCCAGCCCTACAATGACTTCTGCAGAAGCTGCAGGGACGAAGAGGAAATTGAATCCATTCATCACCTGCTGTGCGAATGTCCGGCGCTAGCCCAAAAAAGGAATATATTCCTAGGAAGATACTTCCTTTCGGGACTAGAAGAGGTAGGTAATATTGGGCTGAACAGAATACCGGGAGTCTTATCCTCGTCTGGGTGGTTCAGCTCAACGGTAAATGTTTAAGTTTCAACGGATTAAATAAATCAATTGGGCACAATGGACGTAGTCTACGTGAGCCTTGACTTTTCGTCAATAGAGCACCCATGTACCTAGCCTAACCTAAACTATGGGTACGATAAAAGGAACTTAACACAAATCTAAGTGACAGTTGTACCAATTTATAAAAAGGTGGTAGAAAGAATAGTATACTCATTGCATTGTCAGGTAAGAACGAGGAAAAAAAAACTACTAATTAAAAATGTGTGCATTAAAACTGACTTCAATTGAGATATCTAGGGTTTACCCAAGGCCAAATGATTAAAGCAGTTGATGATAAGCCTCTTCTCTATTTAAAATTTAGAAATCAGAACAAGTAGTAATGAGTCCCTGTTCTAGACAGGCAAAATGTCATATCTTTAAGAAACGCCTAACCTTTAGGTAATTTATACGATTTGGCTTACTCAACGAGACCAAATCATACCTCTAAGAGAAAAATTGAATTATTCTCTTATAAAGGCTGTTATCTTGCCACCCCTAACATATAGCATGATATTACAATATCACGATTCATACAACGATGAAGCTCCATATCGTCATATAAGCCTCCGGAAATCTAATTAATCCTATTATGACTACCGCTAAGCAAATCATATTCCTTGCCATAACAAGCTTGTACCAGTACATATTGCTTCATTCAGTTTAATTAGCCGCTTGTAGACATCCTGTGACACATTAATTATACGCATATTCACTTTCTCTTCGTTGTACTCCATGATTTTGTCCATCATCCATCATTAAACGAGAAAAAACTGATGTCAAACCGCAAATACCTTTCATGTCATTTCGTCTTTAATTAAGTCCAATACTAAAAGCCCATCGTTTCTGTCCTGAAAGAAATGCCCTTTAAATCCCTCCGAATCAATAATTATCAACTTGAACTGGTCCGCATCATTTTCCCTAATGGAAGCATACAATCAACCATAGCAAGGACATCTCGCTTTTTTCCGGTTTCAGGTTCGTATACCTTTTTTTTCGTGTTTTGTGCCAAACTTTTATCGGAAAAAAAAGAATCAGGATTTCACTGAATGAAAAAATTAAATTTGTTGTTGACTATCCTTACTAAATCGCTGATGTTGCTCAGCAAAAGGTCGTTGAAACTAATAAAAGTTTTCTCATTAGAATGTTGCTTCGGCGTGGAAATTGTTGGTTGTAGCTCCGGAAAACAAAAATAAGAGAAAAAAAGGTTAAATTAGGTAGCACATAAAAATGTTCGACCACCAAAGGCCAGCTGCAAAGGAACATAGAGTAAGAATGGTGAAAAAACATGGAATGATAAAAGATACAGTCGAGAATAAGAAGCAAAGTGGCAGCGATGAAGAAGTCAAGAAATTACAAGAGTATAAGGGTGGGATCCCGGAACTCTGTGCTCGTTCTGCGACAGGATATGTACATTGTGGAGTAGTTGGCGCTGGCACTTTAGTAAAGTTCATTAAAATTCAAAGTTCCGAATATTGCTGTTGCTCTCTTTTTCCTAAAACGGGTGGTTTTTATCTACTTACCTAGTTTTGACCTTTTTAATTTTTTTTAATTACCCGTTGTAACGGAGGAATCATTTTCTGCAATTTAGATTACGGGGAAGCTGGTAAATAAAATTTGCCGCACAACGGCGTAGTCCGCCGTTTTTCCTGAACTTAACGCACCAATAAAAACTACGGGTTTCATCCTTCTCTAAAGACAAATTCACATGAGAAACCAGTCAGCTACTATATGTAAAAGCTAATGTTCCTTTCATTCAATAGAGGGGAGAAGGGAGCGACCACACGGATCAAAGAAGCTGATCGCGTTTAATTTGGCAAACGCCAGCTTCGATCTCTGTCCCGGCTCAATCCCATGTGTCAACAGCCTCCGCGTGGCCTCCCCTGGATAGCTATACTGACGCCCGCAAGGTGTGAAGCGAGCCGACCCCTTGTTCTCGGGGTAAGAGGAACCTGGCCCTCCAGGTTGGGGGTTGCGCTTAGGGTTAACATCCCTATCGCCTAAAACAAAAACTTGTTTAGAAACAACCAATAGCTTCGGATACGGACGGATTAAATGTTGACGACCCCCGCAAACGTCAAAAAGGAAATGAAAAACTGTGATATACGTATTCTATGGAAACTGCTACAGAGAATATAAACAACGCTTATTCGGATGCGGATTTGTTGTTGGAGGCAGACTCAGGAAAAAAATCTTAAGCTTCCAGTATGTAAGCGAACGCCTCATAACTATCCGCATCAAGACCGATCTCGGCAATATAAGTTTATTATGTGTTCACGCCTTCACAGAGGAGAAAGATAACCGACATAAAGACGACTTCTATGATGTCCCAGCTATGACACCAAAATCGTTCTAGGAGATTTCAATGCGAAGCTGGGTAAGGAAGCTATCTTTGAACGGGTCATTGAAAAGCACAACCTACACAACACCACCTTAGAAAACGCACTAAGGCTAGTGGACTTTATGGCGGGACATAATCTGGTAGTAGCAAGTACACGATTCCCACACCTCAACATCCATAAGGGGACCTGGCGGTCTTTCGATCAATCGACAACCAACCAAATTGATCATATCGCGATCGACGGCAGACACTCCTCCAGCATCCTAGATGTCCAAACCTTTCGAGGAGCCAACATCGACTCGGATCATTACCTTGTTGCAGCCAAGGTACGAATGCGAATTTCTCGGAATAAACGGAGTCGAGTAAGAACACTAAAATTTAACGTCGGAAGGCTGCAATCGCAGGGGGTGGCCGTGGTGCAGTGGTTAACATCATCGACCGCCGAGCGGAAGGTCTATAGTTCAAATTCGCTTCATAGCCAAGAAAGAGTAATTCGTATACGGACAAAAAGTATGCAACGCAGTTGTGAATGGAAAGTGACCAGGCGTACTGCTGCAGGCTTAACACTCACAGTATATGGTCAACTGAAATTCATCCTCTGTGTATTCAATATTAAAGTGCTTGAACGAATTACTACGGACAATTACTACGGAATTTGGTCGGCTCTCGTCCTATCTAGGACAACCACCCCTGAGAGTTAACGAACATCAACGACCCAAACCACTGCACTCCGTTCAGGTTGTGTGTACATATATAACACATAATAAGTGAATATAAACTCTTGAACCTGCGCGGGTTTCTAAAAAAAAAAAAAATCGCAGGAAACCGCCAGGACCTTCGCCGATCAAGTCTCCCTCAAGCTCTCTCAAGTCCCGATGCAATCTGCAGAAACCATAGAACAGCAAAGGAGTCGTTGTCAGAACGCCATTAGAGAGGCCGCCTCAGATGTACTCGGTTTCGAGCCACCACCGTCGAGAATCCCCTGGTTTGATGATGAGTGCAGACAGGCCCTTGTAGAGAAACAGAATGCATACATGGCCACATTGCATCGACGGACGAGAGCTGCCCGCGAGTTCTATGAACAGAAAAGTAGGGAGAAGCATGCGCTTCTGAGAAGAAAATAGAAGGAGCACGAGAAGTGCAAGATCGAGGAGATGGAGAGATGTTACGGCAGGAACGACGTTCGAAAATTTTACCAGAAAGTAAAACGAACATGCCAAGGCTATAAAGCCAGAGCAGAAGCTTGCAGGGATGGGCACGGACAACTAGTAGTGGAGTCACAGTCGATGCTGAGATTGTGGAAGGACCACTTCTGCAGACTGTATAACGGCGATGATAGCCAAAATGCCGCCGTCAGGCAGGGCGAACCATTCACAATGGACGAAGATGAAGGAGAACCCCGTCCACACGACCTAGACGATGTTAAGATAGCGATATCGAAACTTAAGTCCTATAAAGCTGCTGGTGCAGAGGGACTCCCCGCGGAGCTGTCTAAGGCAGCTGGCGATGAGCTGGTCAGGAACATGTACCAACTCATCTGCAAGATATGATCGGAAGAACCCATGCCCGATGAATGGAATCTCAGTATCGTTTGCCCAGTCCATAAGACTGAGCCAATTACAGAGGGATAAGCGTCCTGAACATCACGTACAAGATCCTCTCTGCCGTACTGTGTAAGTGCCATAAACCGTTCGTGGACAATCTGATAGGTTCCTACCAATGTGGTTTCAGGCCAGGAAAATCCTCGATAGACCAATTATTTACACTACGGCAGACCTTGGAGAAGACCCATGAATTCCAGGTCGACACGCACCATCTTTTCGTCGACTTTCAAGCCGCGTATGACAGTGTTTATAGAGACGAGCTATACAGAGCCATGTCATGTTTTAGCATTCCTGCCAAACTCGCCAGACTGTGCAGGATGACTATGGAGAACTCTCGCTGCTCTATTAAGGTCGGAGGTGAACTAACCGATCCCGTTGATGTTAAAAAAGTTTTTAGACAGGGTGACGCACTGTCATGTGATTTCTTTAACATTATTCTTGAAAATATCGTGCGGGACTCTGCGGCCAATACAAGAGGTACGATCTACTTCAAGTCCACACAATTGCTTGCCTACGCAGATGACATTGACGTTATTGGACGGACAAAGCGAGACGTCAATGAGGCGTTCGCAAGCATTGAAGCAGAAGCGGCTAAAGTGGGTCTAAGTGTAAATGGGGACAGGACCAAATATATGCTGTCATCCAAGAAAGACGCGCAACACCGACGTCTTGGACAGAACGTCACCTTCGGCAGCTATATTTTTGAAGTAGTCAAGGACTTCGTCTACCTTGGCTCGACAGTGACAAGCAGCAACGACACCAGAGCTGAGATAAAACGCAGAATAACTCTTGCCAACCGCTGCTTCTTCGAGCTCAAGAGCCAATTGAGTAGTAGAGCCCTCTCTCGAAAAACTAAGGTATTCCTATACAAAACATTAATCATCCCGGTCCTCCTCTACGGCGCTAAGGCTTGTACGTTATCAAAAGCGGATGGAGAGGCTCTTGGGCGTTTCGAGAGGAAAATGTTGCGTGCAATCTTTGGTCCAGTTTGTGTAAACGGAGAGTGAAGGAGGAGATTCAACCAAGAACTGTACGGGCTGTACGGCGACAGCGGTAAGTTAGACGTCTTCGGATCCAACGTCTAAGATGGCTGGGCCATGTAGAGCGAATGGACATCAACGCTCCGGCCCGAAGAGTCCTCGACTCCAATCCCGAGGGAAGACGCAGCAGAGGATGACCGCATTTAAGATGGCGCGCACAGGTGGTAAAGGACCTCAACCAACTGGGCGTGCTGGACTGGAAGCGGCTGGCCAAAGATCGGGCTGGCTGGAGCGGCTTGTTGGTTCCGGCCCTGGTTCACCCCGAACTGTAGCGCCAGCAAAGTAAGTAAAGTTTCATTCAATAGCTCCTGTCAACCTCGAATTGGTTTCAACATCCAGTCAGTCGTATTCACCTGACGTCATCATCATATAACTTCTAGATATGTTAAAATAAATAATTGCCATATGGAAAAGTTCTAATGCGTTTCAAAGACCAGAGCGTGCTTAAAAAATGATTACAAGGGTCGGATAATGTAATTGAATCAAGGAGGTTTCACAGCAGTTTTTACATTTTTCTATAATTAAAAGGTTTAGCAATCTCTTTATGGAGAGAGACCAGTTTGTATTCCAAATGGGATTGAGTCTAATGTCTAATGCAGGGAAGCCAGAAGTCTGCAAAATAAATCCTTCAAATCAAATTCGGAAGATGACTGGAAAAGTATCGGTCGAAGCAGAAAGAACATAAGAAGCTTATCCGTAATCGGAAAATGATTCTTATAAGACCATCTGCTAAGAGATCTAATCTCTGAATGCGACTAACAACTTGGTTAAAGTCCTCGAACGAGTAAAATCGACAAAGCTGGATTTACTCAGAAAATCGAATGATACCTTTCCTCTTAGTTTACGAGCACGGCTCGTTGCACACTCCTTCAGGGGCAACTGCAACTGAAACTGAAAGTTGTCCTTCGAATACATCCTCTTTCCGGGATGCAACATGTTTATCGGCGCGGAAAGTTCCTGCGAGACTGCGCTTCAAAACCTGGTAGGAAGTATTAAATATCTGGACCCCAGCACGGTCCAGATGCTATAATGAACCTTCCCTTGCTTTGGTGGCGTTACAGCCCGTGAAGAGCCAGAGCCAAGCTTCTCTTAAACACCCAAGCTGTGTGCGATCTATTTTTTGCACAGGTGATGGGGACCTACAGCTTAAAGCCGATTCCTAACGGCTTTATTCGAGAAGCTTTTTTTATGGCAGGGTACTACGGGAGGTTTTGCCAGTATTCCGCCGAGGAGGGACGCCGCGAAATGAACATTCGATAGCGTTGGCGTTATTGGGATCCGAACTCGCTCATCGTGCGTCAGAGTCCAACACACTAACCACTGAGCCAGAGGGATGAACCTTTCATCCCTTGATATATTTGTCAGAGGGTGTGCTCTGAAAGCCATGTCCTGTCTCAGGAGAAATGGCTTTTAGTACTATTCGCACGGGAATAAAAGTGTACTTGCGCAAGAAATGTTCTGCAACCCCTGTCTCACCCGTTATCCTACTGCGCTGTAATTTCACAGTTGAGGTTCCATGGCGGCGGAACTGACTCTGGCCGGATACACATTAGTGAGGAAAATCGAAAGATCAATCCATCTCAAAGAATATACTCTAACAACCTTCCTTGACATAGAGGGCGCCTTTAACAACGTCACTCCGAAAGCAATAATGGAAGGGCTAGAAAAACCAAAGGTGGAGAGGACTCTGACAGAGCTGATCGGCGAGTTGTTATTAACGCGGAAGATTCATTCAAAGTGGGGAAGCCTAGTAACTACCAGAGTGGTTACCAAGGGAACCCGGCAAGGTGGGGTCCTTTCACCTCTTCTCTGGAATGTAGTTGTGAACGAACTACTAATCAAACTGGAAAAAGAAGGCCTGGACATTGTTGCCTACGCCGATGACGTTGCCATCTCAATCTCAGAAAAATACCTATCCGCATTGAATAACCGCATGCAATAGGCATTCTCCTTTCTGTGCAAATGGGCGAACAGTAACGGGCTCAGGGTTAATCCCCAGAAAACGGAGCTCGTGCTATTTACCAAGAAGCATAAAATCCCGGTAAGCTGCCCTATCACTCTGCTCGATACCAGGCTAACCTATTCCTCTAGTGCCAAATGCCTTGGCATTATACTCGATAGGAAATTAACTTGGAAGAGCAATACAATTGAAAGAGCAAAAAAAGCAACAATAGCTCTCTACACATGTAAGAAAGCCCTAGGAAAAAAATGGGGATTCAACCCCACTAATGTATGAAGTGATAGTCTGGTGGACTGCACTGGACAAGACAACCTACAACAAACAACTCGAAAAGGTACAAAGGATGGCATATATGTGCATTACCGGGGCCCTTAGGTCCACACCAACGGCTGCGCTTATCATGATACTAGACCTTACACCACTCGATATTTTCGGTAAGCAAATTGCCACACACTCGGCAATAAGACTAAAAGCCAACTCGAATTGGCCGAGCTATGTCACTGGCCACTCCTCCATCCTGCAAAACAGGATAACTATGGCAGAAAACTTGGACCATATAGAACCCACCATAGTCTCGGACAAAAACTTCACGACCATATATCCGAACAGACAGAACTGGACTCGTCAAACTCAACCTCGCAGAAAATGCGTGGATTTCTACACTGACGGGTCTAAAACCAAAGACGGGGTGGGAGTGGAGTATTCTGCAAGCAACTTAAGCTTTATAAAGCTCTAAAATTACCAGATCACTGCAGCGTTTTCCAGGCGGAACTGTTGGCAAAAAAAGAGGCTTTGTTTTGGCTGAAGTGGAACGTAATATCCACCACGGATATCCGAATCCTCACAAACAGTCAAGCAGCCTTAAGGTCGTTGGAGTCCTATGTGTACACATCAAAATCTAGTCTCGACTGTCGCCGATCTCTTAACGAGATGGCAGAACAGTTCAACATACAGCTTATCTGGGTACCGGGACACAGCGACATTACAAGTAATGAAAAAGCCGACACACTCGCCAAACAAGGAATGACGCTGCAATCAATCGTGGCTTGCGAGGGAGTACCCCTTACAACCATTAAATATAATCTGACCAACCTCGCCAGGGTCGAGACGAGCCTGAGATGGACCCAGGGACATACCTGCGTCATCACCAGGCAAATCTGGCCTCGGCTGGGCAGTCAACGCACAAGGAGTATAATCTCCCTAAAAAGAACTGACATCTACAAGGTTATTGGTGTCATCACAGGACACTGCCTCGTTGGCAGTCACGAACAAAAACTAGGAATAGTTCCGAATGATTTCTGCAGAAGCTGTCAGGATGAGGAGGAGGTCGAATCCATTCACCACATTCTCTGTGCCTGTCCAGCTTTTTGCAACATCAGGAAACGTTACCTAGGCTCTTAATTCCTTAACGGTCTGACAGATGTTCAGATAGAAGGGATACCTGACCTTCCTAACTTCTTAAGAAGCACAAAATGGTTCCACGAATAGGGGGGTAAAACCCCCACGTAGCTGCACAACGGGCCTCCCTGGCCTGTGTGCATTCTTTTCAATTCTGGGAAGGCTACAAACCTACCTACCTATAGGTGAAAGGGGCGTACAGTTTTATTGCCGGTTCCGAACGGCAAAATTCGAGAAGCTTTCGTTGACAATTAATACTACAGGGGATTTTGTCAGTACCCCGCTTAGGAGAAGCACCGTGAAAAACATATCCGATGACATGGCTGTTGTCGGGATTCGATCCCGTGCCATCGGCGTCAGAGGTCAACACACTACCTACTGCGTCACGGTGACGGTTTAGGAATGCGTCTAATAAATGACACAATGTCAATTTGTTCACTTCAAAACCAACTCGTTTCTGATTCTTGTAGGTCACTCAAACTATGACTGCCTCTACAAAATCAGTCGACGTCAGACTAGCTCGTGAAATATCACGCAATTACCACGCAGGCACCTCATTCCTATCACTGGAGTATTTCGCAAAATGTTGAGCTTGGGAACTATTCGCAATCGAATACTTAATTGTAAACATTCATACTAAAGGAACTCTCTAAAAAGGACCGTGGCTTTTCAGTTGAGTATGTTGCCTGCGTTAAAGAATCATAAATGTGTGTATTTTGACAATAACATGGAAGGAACACAAAAGTCACATTTGATTTCACTTTTGTGAGTAGACTATTTAAATCTCAAGTAATCAGATACGATGAGCTCAGTAAGAGGTATTTGAGCATTGATAGACCAAACGGCGTAGGAGAATACAACACTGCCACATCGACGGTGGCGATTTTATTAATACCATTAGGCGTAGATATGAAATAAAACTAAGCGGTAAGATGACAAATTCGATTGCTTTACCTTGCAATTCCCAACGCCTGGCTGCTATACAAAAGGGTTCGTAGGGACACGAAGGGAACAGTGCTGTCATCTCCGGACTTTTGTGAAGAGATTGGTATGGTGCCCTGTAAGATGATGATAAAAGATATCCATGAAAAAAACGCAAGGATCCAGCTCACATCGTGCTTACAGTACAGCTACTGACTGCCGTGACTAACTTCACTAGCCAGTGGGTAACAAAAACGGGTCTGTTGTAAGCTCCTTAAATGCTCTGGCAAATTACAGACCATTTGTGAAAAGTGTTAAATGCAACTCGCATTATGCCACAACAAACAAAATAATCATTTTATACTTTTTACTTTACTTACTTTTGAGGAAGTCCCATCTGGATCAACAGATGTGGGTAGGTCAGGATCTTTAAGAACCCTTGAAGGTGTATGAGTACAAAACTAGATTTGTCTATGGTAGAATTGATGCGCTCAAGTATAGAGCAAGACAAGGTGCAAGTTGGGAGCTGAG
This sequence comes from Eumerus sabulonum, assembly GCA_951905685.1. Classification (NCBI taxonomy): domain Eukaryota; kingdom Metazoa; phylum Arthropoda; class Insecta; order Diptera; family Syrphidae; genus Eumerus; species Eumerus sabulonum. The sequence goes on along the minus strand of OX645060.1, from coordinate 158,305,044 downwards.
GGCTGGCTGCAAAGTGGGCAGCAATAAGTTAAGCTTTATATAATGGGGTAACAGCTGAAATGTTATCACGAGGATGTAGACACTCATCACTCATATTTTTGACAAATAACCAGAAACTTTTGCTACTTTTGGGACTCTTTCTTGTGTGGCATTACAGCCTATGAAAGACCCGGGCCAAGCTTCTCTCAATCACCCATATTGTGTGTGATTTATTTCACACACACACACATGTGAAATTGACTTACAGCTTATTGCTGATTCCGAATGACGTGAATTGAGAAGCTTTTTCATGGCAAGTCCACTACGGAGGGTTTTGCCAGTACCCCGTCGAGGAGGGACGCCGCGAAATAAACATTCGATGGTGTTGGTATTATCGGGATCCGAACCTGTTCATCGTGCGGCAGAGTCAAACACAATAACCCCGCTGCCTTTGAAACATTGGAGGATTTTATACCTCAGTTTTTTCCGGACTGGAATTTTATCCCTCGAATATGGGTATTCCCATCAATTGACTCCCATATACTTTTCCGGTTTTCCTTGCCTTTCTTATCTTTCCTTAACCTAGAAGGGCCTCTACATCTTATGAGAAGTCGCATTTTATCCTTTGGCCTGGGACTTGCTTGCTTGCTTTGATGGCTTAGAGCCCGTGAAGGGCCAGAGCCAAGCTTCTCTCAAGCAACTATGTTGTGTGTGATTTGTTTTTTTTTTTTTTTTTTACACAGGTGAAAGGGACCTACAGTTTAATGCCGATTCCGAACAGCTTGAGTCGACAAGCTTTTTCATGGCAAGCATACTACGGGGGGTTTTGCCAGTACCCCACCGAGGAAGGAAGCCGCGAAATAAACATTGGATGGCGTTGGTGCTATCGGGATCCGAACTCGCTCATCGTGCGCCAGAGTCCAACACACTAACCACTGCACCACGACGCCCTGGCCTGGGACTACTCGGAATAAAATTTGTCACGGCAATTCGTATAATATTTGCGGCTCCGTAAGAAGGTGTTAAAGCAGCATCGGTCGGCATTATAGTAAAGCTATATTGTTCTTTTCGGAACTCTTTTTCTACCTGGGTGCTAGGAGCACAAGTATTCAGCGGATATTGTACAGTTGTTGGACTAGGCAGGATGCGATAGATAGATATTCCAATAGGATCTTCCGAACCTTGATAATTGATAGCGGCCATACGAGTATTGTTGGAGCTGCGTCCGTCAAATTGGCTGTCATTTATTCCGTCTGCCAAATCACCATGAATGGACATAGATTTCAACAATACGTGTAAATGAGAAAATTGTTTTATCAAAATGGGTCTTCTGTTCGGGCTTACGTTCGCTCGTCTTACGATCGCCATAATCATCCTACCGAGAGGACTATTCGCAGTGTGATGGTTAATTTGAGTCCAGTCGTTCAGTAAACGATAAACCAACAGCCGAACGTCGACAAAACGCAAGACCAGTCAATTTCGCGTGGCTCGCAAGGACTTGGCATTACGCGGACCACAACTTAGGGAATTTGGCGTCGTAACATTGGCTTGCACCCGTACAAAAATTAACTGACCTAGGAGCTGAAGGTAAACGACCATAGACAACGACTTGTGCTCGCTGAATGAGCTCTGGTGCAGTTGGAAAATTACCCTAATTTTCATCAAAAAATCATCTTCAGCGACGAGGCCCATTTCTGGATGAATGGATACGTCGACAAACAAAATTATCAAATTTGGGACGAAACCTATCTAGATGAGGTCCAAGAGCGTCCAATGCATCCCGAAAAGGTCACTGCTTGGTGTGGATTTTGGGCTGGCGGCGTCATCGGTGCATATTTCTTTTTGGGCCAGACCATCACCATCAACGGCGCTGTAAGTCGATGATTATCAGCTTCTTTTGGCCTGAATTGGATGATATGGACACCAACGACATGTGGTTTCAACAACCCACGCCACATTGGAAATTCTGCACGAGTGATTCGAGGGCATGGTCATCTCACTTGATGTGAACTGGCCATCGAGATCGTGCAATTTGACCCCGATAGACTTTATCTTGTGGGGTTCTTTGAAGTCGCTGTTCTATGCGAATAAGCCATAAACAACACAGGGGCCCTTAAAACCAACATAACCCACGCCATCGGTCAGTTCCAGCCTGATTCATGCGCCAGAGTCATGGAAAATTTGACTTTTCGGATGCGCGTCATCCAGACATTTGAACAAAGTTATATTTTATACATATCTAATGGCATCGATAGACCTTTCAAAAGAATAAGAAAATGCTTACATACACTCTGTTTTCTTTAAATTTAAAGATAGAAAGAGCTTAATAAAATACTCTGTATATCTTGTAGGTTGAGAGGTAAAGAACAAGTGTTGTGTGACCAACAATATCTGAGATACGCTACGGCTTGTCCACGAGTTGAGTTAGTTAATTTAAACCAGCAATAATTCAGTGCAAGGGAACAGGCAAACAATTCTTTGGATGAGGTCAGAAAGTTAATCGAACACATCAAATGTTGCTTTCTTGTATAGATTGGGCATTTTCTCAAGAAAACAGTAGTGAACACAGTGCTTGCGGAGTATGAGTTTCAGCCATATGTGCCAAGGTTCCAAAACAGGTCAAGGTCACCATAATGTAAATCCAAGGTTTTCATCATACGTATGTGCGTATGGTCGTGTGTGCGTATGTGCGTATTCGCGTTCGGAATTTTGGTCTCGATTATCTCGAGACGGTTTTGACATGGGACTGATTTCATTTGACGCGTAATTACGTAACTTTTCAGCAAATCCAGCCGTTTTTTGTTAGAAATTAAGTAACTAAAAAAAAGCAAAACGCTGGTTGATTGTGGTGATCGGACATATGAGATTTCTCGGACAGTGTTGTGGTTACATGGAGCAACAGCAAAAAGGCGACTTGATGCCAACAATACGGGATGTTCCCAAGTGGTCCTCCATCTAAGTACTGACCGCGCCCGACGCTGGTTGACTGCGGTGATCGGACGAGAACCGATCCATTACCCATTATTCGTCTAAGAACCCTACCGCAGCTAACAAGAACAGATCTTCACATATTAAAGAGAACCATCTCGATAACGTTAGCTTTCAAAAAAAAAAAAAAACAAAAAAAGCATCATAATCGGTCCATTCGTTCAGGAGCTACGAGGCCACAGACAAACACCTCAAACTTGTAACACCCCTCTTTTTGCGTCGGAAGCTAAAAATAAAAAAATATGAAATTAAATGGGTGTTTTAATTTTTCCCACTGGAAAGTTAGTCATGTGGACCTTGCGACTCGCATCTTAACCACATTTTTACTTTTAATTTTTTTGTTTTTTTCCTCAACGCCCCCTCTAAACAGCACATCCTTGCGCCCGCGCGAGTTTTGTTTTATTCTTTCGTATTCCAATTTCCAAAGACACTTCTTTAGAAAGGAAACAATTTATTAAGATATAATATTTCTAACTTTTGTTTATTTTCAGTGTCACTACAACATACTTTTTAATACAATGGAGCGAATACAAAATGGAACCGGAGTCCTTCGATCGTGGAACAAGACTGCCTCCTCCACTAAGAATTTCTTCAACCGAAACTTTTTTAGTTACATTGTCTCGGTGAAGCGACATATGGTTCTCGAAACCAGAATGTTTACTTTATCACAGTGAAACAACATATGGTTCTCGAAACCAGATTGTTTATTTTACTGGTTCGTCTTAGTGAAGCGACATATGGTTTTTACTGCTTTTCAAATCTTTGCGTGGTCCTTCTGAGAAGCACTTCAAATTATTCTTTTCACTACATCTCATGGCTTCTCGGAAGTTGATGTTTAATGTTCAACACCAAAGTAATTTGAAAAGCGAGCAGTTATGCACTATGTACAGTCTTACATAAATTTGATCTGTATACAGTACAGTACCATGGCTATTATTACATGACTCCCGCACTATTTCAGGCCACTTATCCTACGTAAGCGATTCTTAGAGTTTATGTTTGCTCCAATTAAAGGCAACAATGACTATTATAAATTCTATAAATATTTAGAATCAGTTATCCATTTTCTAGTTATCTGCCGACAATCAGAGTTTATTTCCAAGGCTTTCGTTCGGTAATTTGGCGGTTGAGCTTTATCATGAGCCACCTTTATCGCGTAAATATGAATACGAAATCTCCTGCTTTCCATTACAGAAGTCTATCCTAATTCCTATGAATATCCTGTAGTCTTCGCTAAAATACTCCCTGATTTAATAATTCTCAATTTCAGCATCGTCAAAATCCTGGAGGCACTACCGCTGCTCACGTTAAGAGCCACTGTTGTATTTGTTGCCAGCAAGGTCGCTTAATTTTCGCTCGCAATTTTTCCTACCCTCCGGCGTATTCGTCGAGGCGGCACATGTAAGCCAACACCAATCGCATTGCATAATTTACTGCCACATAATAGCATCATCTTAATATTAGAGTCGTCGTTATAACTGAATGACCACAATTATTCCCCCGGGTGGCCGTTCTGCGTGCTTGCCTTCATCGTTTGGCGAATCGGTGATGGCGTATCTATACCGTTGTACATGAGCTGGTTCTCATTCTCTTTGTAAGTTCCTCGCGAAATATCATCCACTTCCACAAACCGCTCTTTAGAAATCCCTTCATACGATATTCAAGATTCATGCCGTCAGCAAGAAAGAAAGATTCACTTTCACAAGCAGCCTTCTTAAGATACCTGAAATCGTACAGATAGTCCTTGATGTACAATACAAGTCTCCAGCTCATCGAATAATGTGTGTCACGTGAACTTTACTAAATTCGACGTTGAAGTAAAGACGAAACGGCTTCCTGCTCCTTTTCAGTTCCAAGGTTCTATCATCTAATGAAAAATTTACAGAAATATCCTCTTTCTTGTATGTTGGTGTTGTTGCTGTTGCTGTTACATCCATTGCAGTCGTGGAGGACTCCGACCACAAAGCCAACGTGATAAGTATGCGGGAGTACGAAATAAAATGGATATGCTTTATTCTGGTGTCGAAAATCTCCTTGTGTACAGATGAGGTAGGACGAGGACATGTCGTTAAAAATGTATACGCGATGAGGTGCTAAGATGATGCCATGCTCCTTTGTCGGCCAAGATAAGATGGGTTGCTGGAAAAGCCAATGAGTGCCGAGGCACATGAGGTGTTTGGTTGCACACGAAATTAGGGGTAGTGGGACCCATTTGTGTACACATTGTATATGGATTACTATATGGAATTGAATGTTATCAGTTGCGTCAGAGTGAAGAATAGGTAAGTTAGAAAATGGATGTTGAAGACATTTTGTGCTGAATTATTTATATATTTTGCGATGATGTGTGTACTTGTCAAATTTATAATGTAAAATGGACAAAATGGACGTATGACGACAAGACCTGCACATGTATACATACTATAAAAAGCAAATGTTTTTAAACTGAAGAGGAGCTTTAACCTTTATCTCCTCCTTGTGTGAAAAATCACACAAAAAAAATTGTACCTATAACTTTTTCAACTTTTTTTTAAACCGATGTACATTAAACTTCTTGACAATTCCTAGAACACCAGTATAGCGCAATAAACGTATTATTCGATGCAAAAATATTTTTTGATATCGAAATATTTGAAAACTTACGTTTCTTACCCTCGTGTGTGACTTTTCACACATATGGGATTTCTATGCAATTCTCCATATATGAGTTGCGGACTGCGATAACGGTAAAGCTAAACGCCGATGTGCATACATACAATGTTCATGTGGATGAGATGTTCGAAAAGGAGGGGTAGAGAGGACAAAAGTGTATATAAAAAATAGACTCTGAAAGCCCACCAAAAAAACAAAATCACAAACATTCATTTGTTGTGATGTTTACTACGGACACATTAGTTTGGAGTAGGTGCGTTTGACAAGTTATATTTTATCAAGTTGAAATTAGCTATTCAACATGGACAGACGGAAATATCTTTTTGACGAAGAGGTAGAAGAAATTTTGAATAATTCTGACGAAGTAGATTTTTCCGATAACGGTCATTCGATTTGATGATGCTATGAATCGACGTCAACAAAGTTCTACCGACAAGTTTGCTCCAATTCGCGAAGTATTTGATAAATGGTCCGAACTTTTGGCCGATTTTTACAACCCATCTGAATGCGTTACCATCGATGAACAACTACTTGGTTTTCGTGGAAGATGTAAGTTTCGCCAATACATGCCTTCTAAGCCTGAGAGATATGGCATCAAATTTTGGTTGTTGGTTTGCTCTGAAACTTACTATATTTGGAAAATTCGACCGTTTTTGGGCAAACCAATTGGTGGCTTAGTTAAAAAAAACCAAGGTGAACGAGTGGTTCTGGATTTGGTTCGTGGGCTTAAGGGTCACAACATAACGATGGACAATTTAATTCTTCTTACAATCTCGGTCAAAAGTTGTTGTCTCAAGGGCTGACAATGGTCGGTACAATGCGGAAAAACAAAAGAAGCATCCCACCAACACTTCTAGAATGCAAAAAAAGCTTCGCTATTCCAATCAACATTCGCATTTACCGAAAACACAACACTGGTATCATACGTCGGCAGAAAAAACAATTGTGTAGTTCTCCAAAGCACAATGCATGCTTCGAATGCTGCTCAATCGGACGGCAAAAAGTTGCCGGAAATAATAGAATATTACAACAAGACCAAAGGTTTCTTCCCGTGCTTTTAACTTTTATTTAATTGACTAGCTTTTTCACTTAGGTGGCGTTGATACTGTCGACAAAATGTTATCTTGTTACAGTTGTAAACGAAAGACGAACCGTTGGCCGATTGCCGTATTCTCAAATATGATCGACATCTCAGCTTTAAATGCGTTGATTATTTTCAAGGAAATAGAACCAAATTGGCAAACAAATAAAATAACGATGCGACGAGTGTTCCTGCGTGAACTTGGAATTTCTCTCGCAAAACCATACATGCTAATGAGAAAAGGTGTGCCGCGAACTGAATCAGCAGCTTCGTTGCTTCCCAGTGTTTCCAAAGAATCACCGAGAGGTTCATTAGACCAGGACACACCATGTACATTCCCTTGCCCATCTTCATAATCTCATGAAAACGCACCCCCTCAAAAGAGATGTAAAAGTGTTCCACCAAATATCCAAGGAAAAGCTAGATGTTATATTTGTTACAGCGAAAAGTCAACTCATAAGAACAACACACATGAAACTATATGCTGCTTCTGCAAAAAAGCTGTATGTAAGCGTACGCATAACAGAAATGTTTGTGTGAAATGTATAGAAGATAATTTAATTTGATAAAAGTTATAAAAAACTAAAATTAATTTGTTTTTAAATATTAATCATCATTTGAACTAAAAAAACATATGATTCAAAGGCAAAGTACATAGAAATCCCATATGTGTGAAAAGTCACACACAAGGGTAAGAAACGTAATTATTTTTGAGGAGGAGATGAAGGTTAAGCTCTCAGTTTGACTTGACACCATTGATTATTTTTTATTTTTTTCTAGTAGATTGTAATGGGGTCGACTTTACTTACTTACTTACTTACTTACTTATCATACCAGCGATCCATGGAGGATCTGAGCCTGAGCTATAGCTGCCTTCCATCCTTGACGGTTCCGGGCACGCTGCTTCCAGTTGGCAAGACCAAGATGTCTTACATCCGCGATTACTTGGTCTTTATACCGGTTGTTCGGTCTTCCTCTGCTTCTCGAACCAGGAGGCTCGGAGTCGAAGACCCCCTTAGCTGGAGCGTTGGTGTCCATGCGCTCGATGTGGCCGAGCCAGTGTAGTCATCGAATCTTGACCTTCCGGACTACATCCACATCTTTGTACAGCTCGTAGAGTTCGCGGTTGTGTCTTCTTCTCCATTCAGCTTCCACACAGACAGGACCAAATATCCGGCGCAGAATTTTTCTTTCGAAAGAACCAAAAATCAGCTCCGCCGTCCTGCTTATCGTCCAGCTTTCGGCTCCGTACAGCAAGACTGGCAGTATGAGCGTTTTGTAAAGCATGACTTTGGTCTTTCGAGTGAGGAGTTTTGACCCCAGTTGTTTGGACAAGCCGAAGTAGCAGCGGTTGCCAAGGGCGATTCTATGCCAGATCTTCACTGTGCTGTCATTTGTGGAACTTACGTTTGCCCCGAGGTAGACAAACTCCTTAACTACCTCGAAATCGTAGCTGTCAATTGTTATATTTTGTCCCAGGTGGTGAGCGACGGATTGGTTTTTGCTTGACAGCATGTATTTCGTTTTGTCCTAATTGATCTTAAGACCAACTCGTTTCGCCTGTTCTTCAATCGCCGTGAATGCTTCCACAATGCTACGGCGAGAACACGCGATGATGTCGATTTCATCCGCGTATCCTAGCAGCTGGACGGATTTGTAGAAGATAGTGCCTTCCCTGTTGACGCCTGCCCGTCGCACTATTTGCTCCAGTACCAGGTTGAAGAAGTCACATGACAGCGCATCTCCTTGCCGAAATCCTGTGCATGTTTCAAACGGTTCCGTAGTCCTAGAACCGAGTTGCACGGTGCATCGCGTATTTTTTAGCGTGGCGCGACACAGCTGGATCAGTTTTCCCGGGATCCCGAATTCGGCCATCGCGCCAAACAGTCCTGCACGATGAATGCTGTCGTATGCGGCTTTGAAATCGATAAAAAGATGGTGTGTATCGATTCGAAACTCGTTGGTCTTTTCCAGAATCTGCCGGTGTGAGTATTTGGTCTACAGTCGATTTGCCGGGCCGGAAGCCGCATTAGTAACTGCCGATTAGTGCAGTACAAAATGGCTTTAGACGTTCACACAATATGCTGGACAGGATCTTGTATGCGACATTATTTATTTATTATTTATTATTATTATTTATAAATGACATTCTGTATTTTTAAATTACAAGAATAAAAATAGTATCGAATGTCAATACAAGTTGTATACTAGATAATTATTTAAGTTTATGAGGGGTGAAATTTAGAAAATGAATTGTACAATTTACTAACGTTAAGAGAATATATGTAAGTATATGTGAAAGAGAATAATTAAAGGTGCATTAGAATAACATTTAAGGTAAAAAATAAAACGAATATATACAAGTAAGCATTAAAAACAAAAAAAAAACAGTTTGTCAGCAATAGAGTTTATATCTCAGATCTTAAAATGTGTGATTCTAAGCTAGCATAATTGTAATTGAAAAGCCAATCTTTTATCCGTTTCAGAAACACGCCAGATACTGTAATTGTTCTGATAGTCAAAGGTAGCTTATTAAATAAACGATGAGACAGAATAGAATAAAAGTTACGATACAAGGTGGTGCGAAAATATGGTACAGATAATATGCTAGAAAAGTTACCACGAAGATTGTGAGTAGATATCAAGCGGAAATTACGACATCCAGATCTCATAAAAAACATTTTTAACACTTTAAGACAATACAGATGACGAACCGGTAAAATTTTTAGGTCACAGAATAACGAAAAACTGGGATATCTACTGGGCTTGCGACATATTTTCCTTAATACATTCTTCTGCATTTTTAGTAATGGTTGGATTTTGTTAAAGTATACACCGCCCCAACATACAATTCCGTATTGTAGCTTAGATTGAAATATTCCGTAATATATCGTCTTAAGAAGCTGTTTTGAACATATTTTGCTCAGATAGAAAAAATATCTAAGAGTATTTCGAAAATATTTTCTTAAGGAATCCAAATGATTCAAAAAACTCATTTTGAAGTCAATAATAAGACCAAGGTACTTAAATTCATTCACCTTATCAATCACAAAACAGCCAGTGCTACAATTTAAGCTTTTATCAAATAAGGGTGAATGAGTTTCACAGTCACAAACAGGTAATTTAAATTTACGACAATTTGGTGCGTGAAAATGTATATCTACATCCATACTACACGAAGAAAGACTAAAAAACATTACTTTGGTTTTGGAACTTAACACTAAATTATGTTGTGCGAACCAATATCTTAGATGATCTAGATCCCAATTAAGGTCAGCAAGTAAGTCTAGGGGACTCATACAACTGTAGGAAAAGCCAACATCATCTGCAAAAGCGGTAGGTTTACCTTTAAAGTCAATTGAGAACAGTGAATTAATATAGATCAAGAATAAGACTGGTCCAAGCACAGAGCCCTGTGGGACACCAATGTTTAAAAACTTAACTTCACTCCGAACCTCATTTATTTTTACTCGCTGTGATCTATTTTCTAAATATGACTTAAACCATTTAAGCATGAAGCCTCGAAAACCAGCCTTTTCCAATTTCTTTAACAGTATATTATGGTTGACCATATCAAAGGCTTTGGTGATATCCACGAATAGACCAGCAGCATATTTCTTCTTATCAAGGCTAGCCATTATATGTGAGCAAAATTGCAATAATGCATCTTCAGTTGATTTTCCTTTACGAAACCCAAATTGAGCTGGACTAAAGAAATTTGTTGAGGTAAGAAAACTCACTATTCTGATCTTTATAAGTTTCTCAAAAATCTTGCTTATAACTGGTAGAAGAGAGATAGGCCTATAGTTTGAAACTTCAGTAGGAGAACCTCTTTTATGTAAAGGCACAATATCCGCGCATTTAAGTGCGTCAGGAAATATTCCCTCAAAGATGCTACGATTAAAAATATCTGACAATACATTTATGAGAAAAAAGGCGTTAGTTTTTAAAATATTACTTGAAATGCCATCAATGCCACAAGAATTCGACTTCTTTAAAGAGCCAATAACCTTAAGAACTTCAAGCGGAGTTATCGGTTTGAAAACAAAACTATTATTTTGGAATCGATCATCAGTGTTAAGCGAAAAACCACAAGACTGACAGGAAGAGAGATTCACCACTTGCGGTAAATAACTGGCTAAATTGACAAAATAAGAATTGAATTCATTGGCAATTTCAAGTATATCCGATACTAAACACTGATTGACAAGGATAGAAGTAGGTTTTATAGAGAGACATGATTTATTAAGTATTTTGTTAACTAGACGCCATTCGTTCTTCAAATTACCTTTAGCAACAAAAAACTGTGAGCGATAATAAGTGTCACGGCATATAGGAATCTCCTTCTTAAGCTCAGTGCAAATCTTTTTATATTTGTTCTTTATACTAGTATTTCTAGGATTCTTGATACACTTAACTCTGAGATCGTTTTTGAATTTAATTTTATTTGCTAAATAATTAGAAATCCACGGCTTAAGTCTTTTGGCCACATTTTTCCTAGGCAAAATAGAACTGCATTTAGAAACATGATTTTTTAAGGAATTAATAAAAGCCCTGCAAGCAGCCGAGGCATTTACGCAAGAATAGACATCATCCCAAGGTTCAAACAAAAGATTGCTTTTCAGTTGACGGAAGTTAATTCTCAATTTATCACTAGCTGGTTTCATTATTTTCCTATTTTTACCATAAAATGTATTTACTAAGAGTCCAATCATAGAATGATCAGTCAGATTCAAATCCAGAATGTAACTTTGACAGTTCTTCAGAGAAATATTATTGAATCTACCATAGATGTGATCTAGACATGTACCAGATATAGGTCTAGTTGGTTTATTAATCAAGCAAGCTAACCCATTTGAAGACAATAACGCCAAGTAGTTTAAGATTGTCTTATGTGTTTCTAGAATATTTAGATTAAAATCACCTAGAATAATAAGGTTCTTTGATTTTTCTAACCTTAAGAAATGAGAAAATTCTTCAATAAACTTTAAGATATTAAAAACATGTAATCTATATACACATACAAAGACATATATTTCATGGTCAATTTCAACAGAGACTTTAATAACATCAGCACTAGAAATATCAGGACACGACACATTGACAACATTTAATACATCTTTTACAAAACAACCTAAGCAGGGATATACCTCTATAGTTCTTGCAAGAAGTAGGATCACCTTTTTTGTGGCTGGGGCAAATAGAGCTGGTATTCCAGTCGTCGGGCATGCTTTCGTCTTCCCAAATTCTGCAAATGATCTGGTGCATGCTCCCTACCAGAACATTGCCGCCAGCCTTGAGGAGCTCTGATGGGAAGCCAATCAGCCTTGTTATTCTTCAGCTTCTGAATAGCTGTGCCGAATTCTTCGATGCTGGGTGGGAGGACTACTTCAGCGGTCGGAGTTGGGATTTCATCCGTCCCTACCACTCTCTCTTGGTCATGCTCGTTAAGTAGCTGCTGGAAATGCTGCTTAAATACATCCACTATTCCCTGCGGGTCGGTGACAAGATTACCCTCGCAGTTTCGAAGAGCCTGGGTGCCCTTTCTGAAGCCTTTGGCTTTCTTGTAAAAGGCTCGTGTTTTATGTTTATTGCAGCCATGGTATGTTCGTTTTACCTTGTTGTAAAACTTACGGGCGTCATTCCTGCGGAAGCATCTCTCCATCTCCTCGATCTCACGCTTTCCGTGCTCTCTCTTCTTTCTTCTGAAAAGCGTGTGTTCCTCTCTTCTCTTCTGCTCATAGATTTCGCGAGCAGCTCTCATCCGTCGTTGCAGCATGGCTTTATATGCCTCTTGTTTTGCTGCATGGGCTTGTTCGCATTGTTCATCGAACCAGGGGTTTCTAGGTGGTGGCTGTTTGAAACCCAGCACCTCTGAGGCAGCATCTCTGACGGCGCTCTGGCAATGAGCCCATTCCTGCTCTATTGTTTGTGCTGCTGTGGGCGGATTTTGAGAGAGCTTTGAGGAGACACGATCGGCAAAGATTCTGGCAGGCTCTTTCGATTGTAGCTTTCCAACGTCAAACTTACGTAGTCCTACTCGACTCCTAAGCATTCTTGATATCCTGAGAACTACAACCAACGTGAAAATTTGGTCGGTTTCTGTTAGGTAGAAATAAAAACACACAGTTTTCCTTTTGGAGTTTCACAAACGACTAATATAATTTGAATATTTCCATACATACATATTTGACATTTCAGAAACCTGGGATAGTGATTGAATACAATAAAGTAAAAGCAGAGTAATGTATTGGGTGTGATCTGTAAGGTAGAATTCAATACTAATTAACTTCAATACAACCCCTCAATACAATATCTCTGAAGAATGCTAATTATATGGCAAGTTTATATTGACAACAATTTTTCAGTAATATAAAGATGCTTAGATTTATTTAAGTTTTTTGTAAAAATATCTGCAATCATTTCAGACGTTGGTACATATTTTAATGATATTAAAGATTTACTATATATCTCACGAATATAGTGGTATTTAATATCTATATGTTTGGATCGTGAATGAAATACAGGGTTTCTTACTAAATGTTGTGAACTTAAATTATCACCACATAATTCTGTTGGCCCCTTTACAACGGAGCCAAAATCCATTTCAGTGAGTAGCTTTCGCAAGTAAACCACTTCTTTTGTTGCCGCCACCAGTGCCATATATTCTGCTTCCGTACTACTTAGTGCTACAGTTGTCTGTTTACGCGATTCCCAAGATACTGGTGCACCTGCCAACAAAAAAACGTAGCCTGTATAAGATTTCCTGTCATCGCAATTCCCAGCCCAATCAGCATCCGCAAACCCCCTTAGTAGTTTCCCCGACTTTTGGAACGACAGGCAAAAATTAGAAGTTGTGTTCAAATACCTTAGTAAATGTTTAGCCGCGATCATATGTTCCTTGTGAGGGTCGATGTTAAATTGAGACAATTTGCTAACAGCATGCATAATATCTGGCCTGGTTGAAATCGCCAGGTACATCATGGATCCAATTAACGATTGATATTCCTTTGGATCTATCTTAGAACATGATGGATCGGAACATTTTTTTAATTTTTCACCTGGATCGAGAGGAGTATTGCACTTTCTGGTAGAAATCATGCCGTATTTTGATAACAAATTTTTAATATACTGCTTATGCGATAAAGTAATTGACCCAGTCTTTTCATCGCGGCTGATTTCAATACCTAGGAAAAAATCAATTGGTCCTTTGTCAACTAAGTCAAATGCATTACCGAGTTCTTGTTTTATTTTAACTACACAATTTTCGTTAGTGCAGGCGATAATAATATCATCGACATATACTGCTACTATATTGAACTCCTCCTCTTTGTTCTTGGTATATACACTAGAGTCTGCAGCACAACGAGAAAAACCCATCTCCTTTAAAATAGAATCTAACTTGCTATTCCACTCTCTGCCGGATTGTTTCAGGCCGTACAAAGATTTTTTCAATTTACATACTTTGTCTTTATTTTTAATGTCTACGAATTGTTCAGGTTGCTGCATATAAATTTCTTCCTTTATTTCACCATTCAGGTAAGCGCATGAAACATCTACTTGATGAACTTTAAGATCAAACTCAACAGCCAAAGCAAAAATTAGTCGAATGGTTGAATATCTTACAACGGGCGAATAAGTCTCATTATAATCAATTCCTATTCTCTGACTGCAACCCTTTGCTACCAATCTTGATTTATACCGCATGAGCTTTCCTTGCTTGTCATGCTTGATATTAAAAACCCATTTCGATTTAATCGCATGCCGGTTTGACGGAAGTTCTACTAAATCCCATGTTTGGTTCTTCATTAGGGATTTGTACTCACTTTGCATGGATTTCATCCACATATCTGCATCTGGCCTAGCCAGAGCCTCGCGAACTGAGACTGGATTCGTTTTAAGTAATTCTGCTTTATTTTCAATGAAGTAATTGATTTTTCTTCTTCTTGGCCTCAGCTTCATACTGTATTTGCAAGGACCATCATCTTGAATTGGATCGCCATTGCTTTCATGTTCCAATCTACTTGCATCAGAAATTACAGCCTCATTTTCTTCGTGTCCTTCATTAGCACTCCCACCCAAATCGGCTTTCTTATGTACTGCCTCACTCGAATGACAGTCAGGGGTCCTATATATTTCTTCACCGAGATCTACGAACTCATCTGCAGCAAGCATCTCCATATCGTCCTGTTTTGGTGAACTCTTTTCATTCTTAATAGGATAGATTTCATCAGCTTTCGAATCAAACAAATTATAAACAACATCGTTGTTGCTGGATGGCAATTCAAAAAACTTTACATCGCGACTCTTCAGAATCTTTCCTTGAATAGGTTCATATAACCGATATGCTTTAGATTCCTTGGAATACCCAACCATGTTGCATTCCACACCTTTTGCATTAAATTTAGATTTACCTGGCCGTTTATCCAACATAATGGCTTTAGACCCAAATACCTTTAAATGTCCTATATATGGTTTCCGTCCATACCAGACTTCATGGGGTGTTTGATTTTTAAGTAGCTTAGTGGGTGATAAATTACGGATATACACAGCTGCGTTGACCGCCTCAGCCCATAGTGTTTCTGGCAGCTTCGAACTTATCAACATGCATCTGGCCATCTCGACCAGTGTTCTATTTGCGCGCTCAGATACACCATTTTGCTGAGGGGTGTAGTCTACGGTCAGCTGCCTTCTTACTCCATGCTGAGACAGAAACTTTGAAAATTCGGCGTTTACGTATTCGCCACCATTGTCGGTTCTTAACATTCTTATTCTGCGACCAGTTTCGCATTCAACCTCAGCTTTAAATTCTTTAAAAGCATTAAATACATCGCTTTTAGCTTTTAGGAAATAAACAAAGATTTTACGACTAAAATCATCAATGAATAATACGAAGTACTTTGCACCTCCCAGTGACTTTACTTTCATTGGCCCACATACGTCGGAATGAACGATTTCTAGAAGACCTTTTGACACTATTTCCTTATTTGTTGTAAAAGGGGAGCTACAGATTTTTCCCTTGAAGCAGGTCTCACAATCCAATGTATTTGGGACATTTTTTAGCGTCGCACCTTTAACCATATCTTCATTAAATAGTTTATGGATGGCCTTTACATTTAAGTGGCCTAACCGTGCATGCCACAATAATGCATCATCGTTGCATTTGGTTTTCATGCAGCACAAAATATTTTTGTTTTTATATACAAACAAATCATCAATTTTATTTGCGTGTAGTATTAAATTCTTAGAGCTGTCAAAAATTTTAGCCTCCTTCTCCTCAAATTGAACCCAATGGTTATTTGCTACCGCTTTGCTCACTGATAAAAAATTGGTTTTCAATTGAGGGACGTATAAAACATTTACCAGCTTTATAGTACTATAATTGGTACAAATCTGTACAACTCCAATACCTATTGAATTAATAAAATTATTGCCTGCTAATTCAATCTTCTCGATGTGTGGCTGCATGTGTGTAAACAAACTTCTGTCACAACACATATGACAGGTTGATCCGCTGTCAAGCACCCACATACCTTCGTTGAGCTCTCTGGAATAAGTATACGAATTTAACATCGTAAATGATGACGTATTACTTCTTTTCGGTAGGCTTTTCGGAGATCGGCACTCAGAAGCAAAATGCCCTTTCTTTTGGCAGTTATAACACTTGCCTTTAGGTTTAGCCTTTGAGTGTGAAGATTTATTTTGATGACGTATAAAAAATGCGGATTCATTTGTCTCCACTGTATTTTCTTCTCTTCGTTTTCCCTCTTCTAAAAGCTTAATTTTCAAAGCATTCATTGTTGGAAGTGTGTCTCTTGACTCGATGGCTATGATGAAATTTTCATACGAAGTTGGTAAACTAGACAACATTATGATAGCTAATAATTCATCTTCTATTTTAATATTAATTTCCATTAGTTTTTCGGATATATTATAAAAATTATTCAAATGATTACTCATGGAATCATTTTCCATCATTTTTAATGATAGAAGTTGTTTGAATAATGTTACCTTCCTTGCCGGCCCACTTGGTTGATGAATTTGCTGCAATTTTATCCACGCTTCTTTTGATGTTGATGCTTTTTTGATATGGATGAGCTGTGATGATTTTACACTTAGTAAAATTGTTGACAACGCCTTTTCATCCTTGCATTCCCATGCCGACACTTCAGCTTCATTAGTTGCAGATGTCTCTGGTTTTATAATAGTTCCTGAAACATAGCCCCACAGTTCGGTATGGACTAAAACAGCTTTCATCTGCACTTTCCATCCATCATAGTTCTCTTCACTTAATTTGTCTATTTGATATAAGGAACTCATACTTAATCGATTTGACAAATTTCAATAATTAGCGTGGGTCTGGGCCCGTAACCTTTGTTAGGTAGAAATAAAAACACACAGTTTTCCTTTTGGAGTTTCACAAACGACTAATATAATTTGAATATTTCCATACATACATACTTGACATTTCAGAAACCTGGGATAGTGATTGAATACAATAAAGTAAAAGCAGAGTAATGTATTGGGTGTGATCTGTAAGGTAGAATTCAATACTAATTAACTTCAATAGTTTCTCTCCTCCTACCTAGGACAACTTCCCCTAGAAAATAGTGAACGAACATCTACGACCCAAACCACTGCACTCCGTTCAGGTTGTATGATACATTGTATGTATGTTGGCGTTACAGCCCATGAAGGACCAGAGCCAAGCTTCTCTCAATCACCCATGTTGATGTGACTTATTTTTTCATACAGGTGAAAGGGACCTACAGTTTATTGCCGATTCCGAACGGCGTGAGTCGAGAAACTTTTTCTAGGCAAGTTATACTACTACGTGCGTCAGAGTCCAACACACAAATTACTGCGCCACGGCGCCCTCATGTATGATGCATTAGAAGGGCATAAACTTCTGAACCTGCGTAGTTCCAGGCAAAACTATGATTAAAATAAAACAAGCCAAATTCAAAAGCTTATATTTTTGAAACTAGAAAGGTCCGACATTAAATATACATATATATCAAAATTGCCAGAACAAAGCCTATTTTAACATATTCGAATTTAATCAAAATCGGTGAGTAGGACCTTTTCCAAATAATTACCAAATTGTTAATTCAGCGTTCTTAGTTGATGAATGGTATTAATATATCTCTGAAGAAGAAAATCTCACTATTTATCAAACATTCTAATAATTGTAGAAGCAAGTGTTTATATGTAGGCAATTGAAGTTCGGGATTGAGCTAATATGTAATATATATTTTATTGCTCTGCAGACCACACAGCTCTTAGCGGTATGTCGATTCCAGCCCCCTTCAAATGTTTTCTAATGCTGTAACCTGGTGCATTTCGTCGTTTGCCCCAGCATTTCTGATTAGTCAGCAAACCAAAGCTTAATTACCTGGTACCTCCTAGTGGTTTGCTTTCAACAATCTTGGTTGATTGTACATACGTACTATTTTAGCTTTTCGTGAAAATGAGCCCGACATTTCAACGGTCCAAATTATTAGAATGGCTTAGAGGGAGCAGTTCATTTTATTTAAGAGAATAATATCAGTGAACACTCTACACCTTACTTGTTTATTAGTTCTTGTGTCTAGTGAACTATGTGCATAAGCACATAAGCAAGTGTTTAATCCTGGAATGCTACATGGGATACACTCATACCCCAGCCTTTTTCAAAATTCCCGTCAGTCAGTAGCAGCTGAAGCAGCAAGCCTAAATGTTTAAGTAGTTTCAAGACGCACTGCATTAGTTCGTATGTGATACTGACATCCGGCGGAGTGTTTGTCATTGTGCTGATATTCGATATTAGGATACGAGTGTATCCCAGCGTAGCATAATACGAAGATTGTTCAAATTTCAAAGCTTTATTTCAGCGTTTTTTTTTTTTTTTGTCTAATGTGAGTAGGTTTATTTCGCTTTCCGTTCCCGTTCCGCCAAAAACTACTTCTTCCCAGACCGTCGGGACTCGCTACTCAATCTCGACTGTCATCCGTCTTCACCGCCCATCCGTTGCTTTCCCCTCGAGTAACTCCCGTACAATCACCTGATTCAGCAACCTGTACCAGGCTCACCCGTTTGCCATCCGCAACCATCTGATACCGGTACCGCGCACTCCGACCAGTAGCAGTGCTCTTGGACCCTTACATTTCATGGTAATAAGCTCCCTCCGGACAGTGGTTGGCGACGACGTATTTGTGGCTGAGCTCTCATTTTAGTGAACTTTCTCTCTCTCTCTCTCTCTCGGGTTGATTCCAGACCGTGGAAAATACTCTTACGTTAACAATTAGCTCCCTACTTAACCTGAGCAGCTTAGCTGCTGGTGCTGGCCCCACATGTAAGTATATTATTTATTTGTTCATTTGTTTGTTTTTACTTTATAAAGGAAATGGTTTCTTAAAAAAAAGGTTTTTAACTTATCAAAACCTTATGATATCTCTGGGATACACCAAATTTTCTACGATTCTGATTCAGGTGATTTTCAAAACGAAAGCTACGAAGACAATGCCATCATACCAGATTTTAGAGATGATTTTGAGGTAAACGAGGAAAGTGATCTTGAAGACATACGTTACGTGAATTATATTTCACCAGAGAAAGCCTTGAAGAAATTACAAAATATGCCAACAAAGAAATAAACATCCAAATATTAAAATATACCAAAAAAGGGGATGATGACGATAATGATGATACAGAAACCACTAATAAACCTTCATTCACCAAAGACACGGATACTTTTGAAATAAGGGCACTTAGTGGCTTGTTTAATTATGGCGGCATAATAAAAATGAATGGAGTACTTACCAAGGAATTATTTGGTAAAGACAGTGGTATATCAACATTTAGGGAAACTTTGTACAAAGCACGTTTAAGGTTTTTAATTAAGTGTATTCGATTTGATGAAATAGTCACCAGACCTCAGACAAAAGAGACCGACAAACTTGGAGCATTTCGAGAAGTCTTTGAGAGATCCATAAATAAGATGAGATAAATATATGTTCCAGCGGGTTGATGAACAATTGGTTGTCGTTGTCCATTAAAAATGTACATTCCTTCAAAACCTGACAAGTATGAAATCAAGATATTGATATGATTGATACGGCTTTTGTAATCGACTCAAAAATGTACATAGACAACAACTTCATATCATACGATGTTGCGGTTGCCCAGTACTACTGTGACAAACTTACCAGTTCTTTTCATTGCACCAACAGAAATCTGACTATGAATAGCTATCCGTTCAGACTGCCCAATATCGTTTGAGCAAAAGCATAACCGTTTTGGGCACACTGATAAAAAATAAAAAATAAAAACTTACTCTGCCATGTTTTGCTATAGGGCAAAGTTGCTGATTGCACTCAACATGGCGAGACGTTCCCCGCTAATTCTAGGGTCAAGTTGACATACAGTGTCCTTGCGGCACCCTCTGAATAACCTCCTCAATACCCGTTGAGGGGTGAACTGATGTACGCAGCTACCACCCTAGGCAAAAGGGCCCAACGCGACTAGGATGGCTGTTATGCGGGGGCCGACAACCCGCCCATGTAAATAGAAAACTTGTTTAGAATGAGAATATGGCCTCGGAAGCAAGAAGAGATATCCAACGACAACACAGAATGAAAAAGGACCACGATTTGCGAGTATGCTCCTACACTCCTGGTGCTAGTCGTCAACTAGAAAATACCCTCAAGTAGGATAAGGCGGAAGTACGCTGGATAAGACAAGGACTTGTAATGAAAGAGGAGTGCGATATTTATTACAGTTGCTCCAAAAGGGCGCGCTTATTGGGAATCGGATTTTTCGTGGGAAAACGGCTAAAAACGAAAGTAATCGATTTTAAACCATAAGCGATCGCCTAGCTAAGGTAGATTCTACAACAACAGCCTCATCTCTGCAGAAGCTCCTACCGACGAGGCTAAAGAACCTGTCGAAGAGGATTGCTACGACCTCTTAGATGACGCATACAGATCTTTTCCGGAGTACGATATCAAAATCCTACTCGAGGACTTCAACGCCAAAATTGGTAAGGAGAACTTTTCTGGATGAGCAGTAGGAAAGCACAGCATCCACGATGGTCTTTGCGGCAGCTCGTAATACGGTAATAAGCAGCACAAGATTTCCTCACAAAAGATCCCCACAGTAACCTGGGAGTCTCCAGATTGTTGAACTGCCAACGAAGTTGAGTATGTGTTCATAGGCGCAAGACACGCGTCAAATATTCTGGACTTAGAGCGTTCAGAGGAGAAAACATCGGCTCTGACCATTAGTGGCAGCAAGACGCAGAGCCCGACTTTCCAATATTAGAAAGTTACATATCCGCGTCAAATATCCTGGATTTAGAGCGTTCAGAGGAGAAAACGTCGGCTCTGACCATTAGTGGCAGCAAGACGCAGAGCCCGACCTTCCAATATTAGAAAGTTACAAAAGCCCACCAAGAGGAGGTTCAACATTGGAAGCTTAAGTGGACTGAGCAGACAACTCCGTCGGCTACAATGGCTCGGTCACATCGTGCGTAATGCTACGGCTAAAAGGCTCTTCGAATCCGAACCTCCTGGTTCGAGAAGAAGGGATAGATCGAACCTCCGATATAAGAACCAAGTGATCGCGGACGCAAGACAACTTGATCTTTCCAATGGATGACTGTATTAACTCAGGCCCAGACCCTCCATTGGTTGCTAGCCTGAAAAGTAAGTAAGTAAGTAATCCACTTACCCTGTTGGCTTACTATCGACCAAAAACTAAAAAAAAAAATTGTGTTATTGCTTTCTACAATGCAGGAAAAAGGTGACGATCTGAATTCCATAGAAAAATTAATCGATGGAATTATAAATAAATAAAAGAAATCACACAGTTTTATAATGCGTCAAAGGGTGGAGTGAACATCTTGGACCAACTATGTCACACTTATTCTATTGGTGGTAAGACGCATCGTGCCACTTTGTTTTATAATTTCGCATTACATTTTAATTGCCTCTGCTATCAATGTTACGATGTCTTCGCTGGGAACATTTTGCTCCATAATATGCGCACACATTTAGTCGATTACTGACCGCTGAACTAGTCACACGTGTTTCGACTAAGTGAAGCAAAACCGATAGAATCATCCGATTACGCGACGGGTGGTGAAGCACTCTTCCCTTTCTACTTCGGCAGAAAAGCTCCGAGTCGAACGGAAGGAAGCGGCGTCATCAACATCGAGAGCACCAATCGGACGTCCCCGCTGAAATGGACTTTGCCTACCTCGTCGAAGGTAGGGATGGTCACTACACGAGCGAAAATAATTCTTTCGCTCCCCTCTTAACTTCGGAGACGGAGGAACGTCACGGACTTGAAGTCGAGGAGAAAATTCTCTAGCAAAAACCCTAAATTGTGAGAGATAAATTGTCCGAGAGCACCGTGGCGCAGTGGGTAGTGTGTTGGCCTCTGACGCCGATGACTCGGGATCGAATCCCGACACAGCCATGTCATCGAACGTGTTTTTCACGGTGTTTCTCCTCAGCGGGGTTCTGACAAAACCCCCTGTAGTAAAATTGTCATGAAAAGCTTCTCGAAATTCGCCGTTCGGAACCGGCAATAAAACTGTAGGTCCTTTTCACCTATGTGAAAATGAAATCACACACAACATGGGTGATTGAGAGAAGCTCGGCTCAGGTTCTTCATGGACTGTAATGCCAACATACATACATACAAATTGTCCGTAATCCGAAAAATGGAGGAAGCGGAAAAGCAGCAGCCCCAGCAGCGGAAGCAACAACATTAACAACAGCAGCAACAACAGCCGCAGCCCCAGCCAATGGAGCAGCAGCAACAAGAACAGCCGCATGAACAGCAGCAACAACAACAAAAGCAGCAACAACAACAACAGCCGGAACGGATGCGGAGACGCCGCTCCACGAAGAAGGAGAAGGTGCCGCCCGTTTACGCGCATACCCTAGCCATTAATCAAGCACTGAACATGTGTAAGTTTGCCATTGGAATTGATAATTTTAAATTAATTGCTTACGAGGACGCTGTGTCATCCAGTGTAAAACACTGAATAAACATAAGCAAATGAGGTCCTTGCTTAAAGAATCCACTAAGTTAATTTCAAATGCTGAGAGGCTGCAGACAATGTCCCCGAGGAATTGCTCTCAGAGCTTTAAAAGTTCGAGAGTGATGACCTCAGGTTCGTAGGGATCAAGCCGTTTACCAGAGTGTGGGCCAAACGGGAGAGACGATCACTGCACTTCTTTCTGGTCCACCTGACACCCAACAGCAGGTCGGGCGATGGGAGAAATTAGAAAGGCACGTAAACATTTAATGTATCCGCCGCCAAAAGTATGGACACGCCGCATGGAATTGCGAAATGGAGCATCAGACATGACGAAATCGCCCGGGAGAGATGGTTGTTGAAAGAGAACAACTTGTATGCGCACTCTGTGGGAACTCGGGGCACCCCGTAAGCTGTCTGGGCTGTCTTAGAGTTAGAGTTAGAGGGGGTAAGGGGGAGGGACAAAGTCGCCTGATCACTGCGGCCACGAGTGGGCCTATTGTGATGTCCCCCACTTACAGTTCACTCAAAAATCCTGAGTTAGTGATAAAACTTAGTATGCTTTTGAGTGAGCTAGCAGCGATTTCTTCTGCTTCAATATAATACTTGCCTAAGTGACGATGACGTGTACTGACAAGGCAGTTACAGTGGCACAGTATGTGCTCTCCTGTTTCGTCGTCTTCATTACACATTCTGCAAGTGTCATCTTGTATAATGCCCATTGTTTTGAGGTGTTTGTTGACTGGGCAGTGTCCAGTAAGGAAACCTGTGATCAAGCAAATCTGACTCCTCGAAAGCATGAGGAGTTGTTCCGTTTTTCTGAGAGATGAAGTTGGGAGGAACAACTTGGCTTGTGTGGACTTCGTAATCGGCCAACACGACATACGAGCTCGGATCGAAGAGAGAAATTTTATTTTGTATAATCGCTAGTGGACTCTCGTTATCGACCAACACGACATACGAGTTCGAATCGAAGAGAAAATTTTATATAAACGCTAGCAGACTCTCGTGATCGACCAACACGACATACGAGCTCGGATCGAAGAGAAAATTTTATCTACAATTTCTTTGCGTTGAACTCTACGGAACTTCAAAATTTTTGAAACGTGCTCTCAATCCTAATTTAGGATATGATCATGAGAGTCGGGACGAGACTCTGCGCGGCTTTTTTTTTTTTTTTAATATAACAAGGGCAACACTTAAACCGACCACAACGAGAACAATGATGATGAACTGTTGGCCGAAAAAATAAAGAGAAGTCGTCTTCATCGTCTTCATTATCCCGATCATCCAACTTGGCAAAAGTATTCGAGATGTGACAATTAAGGTCCGAGAATTTAGATATAACTCAGAAACAGGCAACATTTCATCCTTCATCAATATCTGTCTGGATAGTTCTATGGTGGCGTTCTGAAGGGGCTGCGAGTACTTGTTTTCCGTATGCGGCCCGAACTCGGAAGAAGGGCTGAATCATGAATCACAACAATACGCCGGCTCATTCCTCCTTGGCTGTGTGAGAGTTTTTTCCAACGTTACCACAAACACCCTAAAGCCAAAATGAAGTCACACCTCAAGGAAGCTTACCAAAGAGGCTGTAACCATGGTTTTGGACGAGATTACTTCGAAGGATTATCGTTAGTCGCGTAAAAATTTTGCGGCAAACTTAATTTGCTTTCCACACTTCGTACACTTGAACAAAATAGACTTGTTATACAACTCCTTATATCTCGACAGTATGTCATTTGGGATAGAATTGGCAAGTTTGCGTACGAGTTCTTTGCATTACATTGAGTCAGATGTCTTTGCGATGTCTAAATATGAAGTTCAGTTCTTAGAAGTAGATATTTTGTTTGTTTCCGTTATGTTTGTTCGATAAATGTTCCCCTAAACGGAAGTCATTGTTTCCTTTTTCGTCTTGAGTCGTTATATCTCAAAGTATGTTACTGATGTTTCTGCTTTGATAATGTTGTCTCTGGCCCATATCTGTTCCTTTGAGGAGTCGATGACGAAATCTACCCTTTGTGGTTTGCTTTCTTGACTTCCAAACCATTGCCTTCCATTCAAATGATAGTATCAATTAAAGGTCCAATTAGGCTCAGGTTCACCACGGACTGTAGCGCCACCTAGCAACCTAAGTAAGTATCAATTAAATTTAAGGGTATGTTTCCTGATTTTTGTTTTGCATGCATAGAATAGAAACAAGCTGGTTGGACTAGTATTTTATTAAGAGCATCGCCTTGGGAATAATGGGAAAGAATGTCTCTATCAGTTTGAGTTGTAGAATTTTGTGGGATATCCGATGGCCAGCAGGTGGGTTCACCACTGCTGATGTCCTTACAATTATTTGACTTAATTTCTTGGTTATAAATTTGGACTCCCGATTAGTTTTTCGAGGCATTCTAATAGAGATCATATTGAGAGATGGTAATTTTGTGTTTTAGAGGGCAGTAAACTGGAGGTATAATCCTTAATGGGTCCGCGCATATCCTCCAGTAGTACAAAAGCTAACTTGATGTAACCGTTTTATATCAGTCGTGCCAGGACTGTCGAAAACAATGGATAAAACAGTTTAAGGAGGCCTGTAAATCAGTAGAGGCCGATCCACGATCCCATCACCTCTCGTACCGCGGCTTCGATCATTATGAATATGTTCATACCGACCCGACAGTTCTATGGGGTACTTGTTTTCGGTATGCGGCCGGAACTCTGAAGAAGGGCTGGATCATAAATCACGTCGATGCGGCGGCTCAATCCTCGTTGAGTCTGTGAGAATTTTTGGCGAAAAAGGCATTTCAACGTTCCACTTTATAGCCCCAAAATGTACCTTCTCACACCTCAAGGGAACTCATCATGGCGGTAAAATGAAAGTCAAAGGGGATGTAACCAGAAGCTAAGCTCATGTAGCCGGTTTGAGTGATTTTGAGAGTATGTTTCCATAAAGCGTACTTATCAGTCCTGTCAGGATGTTTAACATATTTGTCCTTTGTTCTTAATTTTAGCTGAAATCTCAGTATCTGAGTTCGTCATTTTTGCCAATAATTTACCTGAAGACTTGGATGAGGAACCCGAAGTACCCTTCCCAGAAGATCAGGAAAATTGCATGTTTCACACGAGCACAACAGTTCATCCATGTGAGACATCGCCTGCTATTCCAGTACGCAGTAGCAGCTACGAAATCAAAACAAATATCATATGGAAAACTAAAAACTTGGAGTACAATGAAGACCAGGTGAGGTTTTGCGGATCTTCCAAGTTACCAGATGAAATGCTTGAATTGCAGACGCCTTATGAGGTACCTATTTTCCTATTTAATCACTGACGACATTATGGATCCGATAAGAAACGAAACAAACCTGTACAGCGTGCGGAAAGATGCCAGTAAACATGTAAATGTCATCGGAATTACTTATTATACATTCGTCTATAATACATTTCCCTAATGAGCGAGTGTACTGGTCAGAGAAATATGGCGTTGCTATACGATGACGCTAAGGCAGTTCGAGTTTCTGAGGAAAGTATAACACTTTAATGATAATTCTAGTATGTTACCCAATGGTCAGCCAAATTCTGACCGACTGTATGAAATCAGACCAATAATTGAAAAACTGAACCATAACTTTGGAAAAGTGCCTTAGAACAACATTTGTCTGTTGACTAACAAATGTGTTCAACCAAAGCACGAAGTGCTCTAAAGCAATATTTGCCAGACAAACCCCACAAGTGCGGCTTCAAACTGCTTGTGATTTGTGGTGTAAGTGGATATGGTGACAGGTGTGAAGCTTATAGTGGCCAGGAGAATATATGCACAGATAGCGAGTTTCTGTGAGGTGCCTCATCTAATGTAGTGGTCCGACTTGCCAGAGAGATTCTTGCAACCACAACTGTAGACTGTTTTTTGACAACTACTATGCCTCCCTACCCTTAATTGAGTTCCTAGCACACCGTGGTTTATTAGCTATGGGTACTGTTAGGAGAAACCGTATACCTAACTGTAAACTCCCAGAAGAAAAACAGCTGAAAAAACAACCTAGAGGCACATCATTCGAACAGGTCGCAAGCTATAATAGTATTGACATATCGGCGGTGGCCTGGAGAAATAATATAATTATGAACCCAGTACCCAACTTTGCTGGCGAAAATCCCACATCTATCGTAAATATATTCGACAAGTCGCAAAAGAGACACATCAATGTGGAACGGCCTCTTATTGTGGCGTAATGGTCCATTATAAAAATAGACTACGCAGCAATCGATGGTTTATATGACATTTTTACCATTTTCTGGACATGACCATGACTAATTCTTGTTTATTATAGAGGAGAATTGATGCTGACACGGAAAATACTCACATGGTGCTAAATTCTGTTGATTTCCGACTAGAAGTTGCTGAAACTTTAGTCTAATATATAAACCGGCTGACGACGTAGAAGCACTCATCCAGGACAAAAAGAAAAAAGGGCCTTGACCAAAAGACGTCTGACTGGATCAGTAAGGGCATTGGCCTAATTGGACCGACAAAAGACTTCGGTGCAAATATCCAGGATGTACTAGAACAGCCCAAAGAGAATGTGAAAAGTGTGGCGTAGCCTTATGTTTCAATTAAAATAACAACTGTTCCCGTTCCTTTCGTAATTCGCAAATTTTAATATTTATTAACACCACGATGCTTTTCTGCGTCACCTCGTTTTTTTCAAAAATAAATACTTTTTCTTACAGATCAAGTTTTTTTTACTATTTTCCTTACTATTATATACCTTGTCTTAACCTATCTTTACTAAAAAAAAAATGAGAACACATTCTTGCGCCGTAAATGGTAATTTTCACAAATTTTGTGGTTTTTCGCTGATTGAAAAACTTTTGAACAAAAACATGATTGGTAGTCAAACGGTGCAAGCTCTATAGCTATGCAGTGGACGAATCAAAACTTCCCAAACATCGTTTCGTTAAATTGCTTCGAAACACCTTGATCGCTTCATACAAACAATCATAAGATACAAATACACATAGGTATAACTATTCATATATGACAGAGATGACGACAGAAGAGAAATCCGTCTCCCTGACCTGGACAAAGTTAAGATAGTTATTTTGAAAACCAAACTCCGAGTTATTCCAGACAGCCGGAGATGACTTGGCCAGCATGCACGATGATTGAGAGCGCAGTATCATGTGCCTGATCCCCAAAAAGGGAGACTCTCTTGCAAATAAAATCTTCTCCGCCATTTTGTGTAAACACCTTATCTTCTTCTTCTTCTTACAGTTCGGGGTGAACATGGGCCTCAACCAACATGCCCCTCCAACCAGCACGATCCTTTGCTAGGCTTTTTCAATGCCGCACGCCCAGTTGGCTAAGGTCACCTTCCACCTGTGTGTGCCATTTTAAGTGCGGCCATCCTCTCCTTCTTCGTCCCTCGGGGTTGGATTCAAAGATTCTCCGGGCTGGAGCTATGGTGTCCATTCGCTCTACATGGCCCAACCATCTTAGGCATATAAACTTCGTCGAGGTCAGGGGGACGGAATTCTACACGGTCTTCGGCGATTATAAATGAATTATTTTGCCTGACAGCGGTATATTGACTAACATCACCGTTGTACAGTCTGCAGAAGTGATTTTTCCATATTCTCAGCATCGACTGCGATTCTACTACTAGATGGCCGTTCTCATCCCTGCAGGCTTCCGTTCTTGTTTTATATCCTTGGCATGTTCGCTCTATCTGTTGATAAAACCTTCAAACGTCACTACTGCAGTAACACCTCTCCAAATCCTCAATCGCGCTTCTCGTGCTCTTTCTTCTTTCTTTTGAGAAGCTTATACTCCTCCCTTCTTTCCTTCTTTTTAACTCGTGGAGCTCATAAGCTGCTCTTGTTCTTTTATGCGGCGAGCCCGTATATGCATCCTGCTTCGCTGTGTGAATCCTCTTACACTCGTCATCGAACCAGGTGTTTCTTCGTGGTGGGGCCTTGAAACTCAAAACTTCGGATGCAAAGCTTTTCAGGACTTGTTTGCAAAGGCTCCACTGCTGTTCTATCGATAGCGTGGAGGATTAATGTGAACAACTTATGCCGTTCCTAAATAAATTGATCGATCCATACCAGTACGCTTTCAGGCCCGGGAAGTCCACTTTTCACATTATGGTAAATCCGGAAAAAAAAACTATCCACTCTCACCACTTATACATCGATTTTAAAGCCGCACACTACAGTGCGATTAGAGATGAGCAATGCTGCACCAGGTCAGAAAAGTTCTGAGAAAAAGCGACATGTTGTCATGTGATTTAATTAAAACCGCGTTTGGAAAGATCATGCAGAAATCGCACGCAAAGATACGAACCTCGTAATAAGGATATTCGACTGTATTCAGACTTTTCCGCGAAATTTGCTTGGTTAGGTCTCCACACCTCTCTAATACAGAACGAATTTAATTAAAATTCTGTGTGCACTATATGTAATCTGATATTCTGATAATTGTTTAGATGTCCTTTATTCAATCGAGACGATTCTATTTTCAGCGTTTAAGAGCTCCTATTTAAACCTTTTACCTGAACCCATTAAACTGCTCCATTAAGCGAGATAACAAATCGTGCTATTTTTCATGCCCATGCCTAGATAATAAAACATTCATGTTATCATAGTTTAGACCTACATATGCGAAGATAAATCTTCTCGACAAACTCATTCCCTGGTCGTTCGCCTACAAATGAAAACAGGACAGTCATTTAGTTTTATCATGTCCAGTTGTCGACACATGTTCTCCGCATCAGATTTTAACTAATTCCCTGTAATAAAAAAAATTAAAAAAAAAAGCTAACAAGGACAACGAAAACGTGTATACGTCATTTCAACAGGACAATTTGGGCCACAACTCTCACGTCTACACATGGCCCAGAGATAGGAAAACTATAGCCATAGCCAGAGTCAGAAAAGAAGATACATGAACGACAAGACCGGCGAATTTCGCTCACGCCACCACGGTCGTCGCTATCAGCGAAAATATATAGCGAACGTAGCTCAGTGACGGTAACTTTGGATTCCGGCGGAATTCCATGACATTTTTGGCAAGACTCCTCGATTCTGTTTTTCTCCGAGCACGATGAATACTTACTCCTCGTATTCATTCGTGCTTCGCCGAATACTGTGTTTGCACCACAAATAGTTTGGCCGGCATAACCGATAGCAATGTTGGCCTACTTCCCTGTTCGCATATCAGCGAACGTTAAAGGATGTGCATCAGTAAATTACTGTCTGGAGAGGAGACTGAACGTTACGGCGGTAACCGTACATTGCTATTTGGAACAGATGATGGACGACAAACACACACGGCTACAATTCCGAGACTAATTAGTAAATTGATTGAGAAAATGCGAACAATGCACGTGTTGTTCCAAGGATTTTACGGAAAATGAAATGCTGAGTGGGAGATTTTGTTGGCGGCATGACGCGCGTGGTCATTTGAATGCGAGGTAAACCGGGGCTAACCAATGAGCGTCGGTAGCACGAAGTAGGGTCGGAAAATTGATTATGAAAGTATGAAACGTCGTTATTTATGTATGTACGTATATTGTACATAGTTGGCATGCTGATATTCAAGCTGCAGTAAATTGTGTTTGAATTTAAAGTCATTTACAGTAATGAAAGAGAGGAAAAACAATGTTTACGATTTTATTTTCATTTCCGGAATACTGGAGTTGATGGAAATGAAGGCGCTCAATCGATTAAAGAACATCGATTTGTTTGAATTATGAATGATTAAGCGTTTCTGTCTGCCCGTCTCGATGGATATTAATTATTTGCACGAACGAAGGGTGGGTAGTTCGATTTTTTTTTGTTGGAATTAAACACTAGTCAGATGATTAAATAAAAACAGAAATCACTATACCGACTGGCAGGTAGAGTTGAAAGGAATTTATTCATTGGAAATGAAGGACACTGCTTGGAGCTTTTACTTTAATTGAAATACTCCTTTCATTCACCTTTTCTCTCTCACCTTTGCGAAGATCGCAATCAACAACAGCATCTATCCGAAGGCCATAACAGCATAAAAATGAACCAAACAACAACAAGCCTCAGGCAAGGGTTGTATCCTCTTAAAGCGATTGCATTTTGTTTTTCTCTGTATATATGCCGTTCGTCCTATGATGTTTCATCTCCCAGTTCTTCTGTACCTAGCAACAGCTTAACATCACCTTTACGCCATGTGGCCTTATTTCTCACTTCAACTCTACGTTCGTAACCGTTGTCGTTGTCGTGATTAGATTAGGGACTTTATGCTGTCCAAGACAATCTAGCTCCTACGGTCTTTTCCTCCACACTTTGCCAGTCCTTTTTCGTCCGGTAACTACTGTATTGTTTTTTCTGTTCCTCTACCATAAACATTGAGACACAACAATCGCAGAATACTCGTAGAACCCATTTGGACATCGGATGCTCCACACATACTACATACATGGACAGCAGGCAACACTAAAATAATCTGAAAATGCTTTTTATCCTGCTTGCTGTCTCTATTTCTTTTAATTTTGTTTTTAGCTTTTGGGGCTCATTTCGTAGTTTCACCTTTTCAGCTGTCGTTCCCATGTCGATTCGTTGTTGTAATTATTTCACTTTTTCTCTTTAGGCAGATTTCTTTTGATATAGCCACACGGAAGTTCCTTTTACCCCCAGAGGCATTCATAGGATAGGACATGCACGCTATTTGGGCAGAGGTTTTATCATTCTTGTTCGTAATATCCGACTGTGTTTCGCAGTTCACCGTATACAATATACGATATAATGATATGGGAGCGGAAACCAATATTCAATTTGGTTTTTTTTTTGTTTTTTTTTTTTTTGTCGGTTTGCCATTCACCTGTCGTCAACGTAATCCGAATTAATTCCGAGAATGACGCGCTAATGCTGTTAGCAGAATTCTGTGTTTCAATCTTATTTGAGTTTAATACCTCACACGTGAATCAAATGGAATCATGGTACTGAAATCTCGCTTGTCATTGGCACGGCATGTATGGAATGATGTGTATCTAAGGATCATGGAGACATTGAATTTGAGATATTAGTTGTTTTCGTCGTGCTATGTATACACCGGTCATGGCACCTTTTATGAGTTGGCGGTGGGCTCTTCGGTTTCTCGTTGCAGCGTCATCTTTCAACTCGTTAATGTGAACCCAATTTCTTGGTTTTGTTTAATTCCACGTACTCGTAGATACTTACAACTGAATTCCAATCGATTCCTCTCATCCCGTCAAATCAAACGCATTGAGAATAGTTCACCCAAACTCTTAGCAATACATTTTCTCTACTCGTATAGTGCTGCTTCTCTATTATTTTGCGTTTAAGATATACATGTGTGGACAGACAATAGAAACATTCGTACATTAAATCCCTCTCTTACATATATGTATGATTACATAGCCACGATAGCGGATAGCCACTTCCTGCAATAATGCGCTAGACAAAATGACTAAAACTAGCAAAAACTAGCCCTTCCCACTTGCATACTTATGTATGTATGTACATATGTATGTACGAGTTTTGGCAACTAAGTTCCGGGATTTAGTAACCAAAAAACAAACAAATTAAGTTTTTCGCAACATTTTATTATCGATCTTCACAAAGTTCCCCCTCTAACTCTACACAAGGATTCCAATGTTACTCCCACGATTCGAAGCACCCTTGATAATCCTCCGAAGTTAACTCGTTCAGGGTAAAAAAAACTAGTATAACAGTCTACGCCTGCAGTAAAACCTTCGGCAAAATTTGGGGACTTAGACCTAAGCTGAATCTGTGGATGTACACATCCGTTGTCCGTCCTATCCCCGCCTATGGCTCCCTAGATTGGTGGCCAACCCTAAGCAAAACTTATAACATCGCCAACCTTAATAAGATCCAAATATCAGCAGGAATCGGAACCATGAAAACATACCGCTCCTACTGCATCTTCAACTCTTGGCCCTTCACATCACATACACGGCGGCGTGCGACGCTATTAGGTTTAAGAAAACGGGCTTCTGGTCACCCAGGCCATATAGCTCTGCCACTTCGCTTCATACAAAATATATCACACCTTCTCTCGACTTTAAGAGTGTGGTGCACTCTCAATTTACTTCCGGAGAAGTATGGAAAGTGTGCAACTTAGTCGCGAAATTCTAGCTTCTGATTTTAACTGATGGCTCCAAGCTGAGGCAAGGTGTGGAATCGGAAATATTCTTGCCAGTCGATAAGCGACCCACATAAAACACCCCTCCTTAAACTGTGGCCCTGTCACTAAACTTTCTCAAAGGTGGCCGTGGTGCAGTGGTTAACATCATCAACCGCCGAGCGGAAGGTCTATAGTTCAAATCCGCTTCATAGCCAAGAAAAAGTAATTCCTATACGGACAAAAAGTATGCATCGCAGTTGTGAATGGAAAGTGATCAGACGTACTGCTGCAGGTATAACACTCACAGTATATGGTCAACTGAAATTCATCCTCTGCGTATGCAATACTAAAAGTGCTCGAACGAATTATTACGGACTATAACCAAAGCGGAATTTGGTCGGCTCTCGTCCTATCTAGGACAACCACCCCTGAGAGTAGTGAACGAACATCAACGAAACAAACCACTGCACTCCGTTCAGGTTGTGTGTGTAACAACATATCATAAGAGAATATAAAAACTTTTGAACCTGCTCGAGTCTCTAAAAAAAAAAAACAAAAAAGGTAACATCGTGCAACATTGTCTCAATTCAACTAAATACAGGATATCAAGAAAAACCTGATCCTTCTATTTAAAAAAATAGAGCAAACAACCTCCTCAATAGACACCGCTCCAACATGGCTCGAATCGTGGCAGTCAGTACTGGCCATAGCAACTCACGCTGCCAGAATAGGCAATCAATCTGACACCTACTCCGTAGTTGTCACAATACCCACGCAGAGGAAACACTGCATCATTTTTTCTGCTAAAGCCCAGCATTGGCAAGTCGCAGGTTCTGTGCCTTTCGACGACTTCTTAGACATAACCAACCTCAGCTTGGCCAGCATAACTAGTTTTCTTAGCTCCACAAGCTGGATTTAAATGAACGTCCCTCTTCTCTTCCCTTAGGTTTCAAGAGATTTGTGGCATCAATATGGCGCCTAACCGCTAAGTATGCTCTGACGCACATAGTCAATATAACTACCTACATACCTAACTCGTTCAAAACCATGGTTGCAGCCTCGTTGACCCTCTTAACACCGCCATGATAAATACCCTTGAGGTGTGACGTCATCTTGGTAAATGAAAAAAAGTCGCGTGCATCAAGCTGCTGATGTATGTATGTATGTTGGCGTTACAGTCCATGAAGAACCTGAGCCGAGCTTCTCTCAATCACCCATGTTGTGTGTGATTTCATTTTCACATAGGTGAAAGGGACCTACAGTTTTATTGTCGGTTCCGAACGGCGAATTTCGAGAAGCTTTTCATGACAATTTTACTACAGGGGGTTTTGTCAGAACCCCGCTGAGGAGAAACACCGTGAAAAACACGTTCGATGACATGGCTGTGCCGGGATTCGATCCCGAGTCATCGGCGTCAGAGGCCAACACACTACCCACTGCGCCACGGTACTCTCAGATACTGATAGCTGCTGATACAATACAAAAACAAAACGTGCTCTCGAGTTCAGCCTTGAACGAAAACTGAAAGAAAGGGTCTCCCTTTGTAGGCAGATGTTGATGAAGGAATTGTTGATGGTTTTATTGCGACTTCATTGTTGAATAATACCGCACAGAAACAGGCAACAATTCTAGAATCCAAGCAAAACAACTTTGGCACATGTCACGCGATATTTCGATTACATATGTACACAAATGATTCGATGGAAGCGTCTTAAATATTGTTCGTTCATAAGCCCAATTACTTTTGATGCATCCTTTAAAAACTCCACACTCACCCTTACCGAATTTGGTACACATAATTGCCAATTCCAGAGAAAAACAGCTTCCCAATAAAATTTTAACATTAACCATCCATTCACAGCTTACGTATTACGCTTCGTATGTTTCACTCACTCCTTCAATCTATTAAGCCACGGCGACGAAAACTTGCGTTAGAGTCAGCTAATTGCAAGAAACACTCGTCCCATAAAAAGGGAACACAACCCTAACAAAAACATAGAGTTGAGCAGGACGAAGGAGAAACAAGTGCGAGACAAAAATGGGACAATCGTAAGGAATATGTCATTCCCCATCATTCGAAAGATGTTTGGCTCCGCTGTATGGAAGGAGGTTAAAGAACAACTGCATACTTCAGTTCAGATGATGTCCTTCCGCAATTGAGAATAGAAAATGGGAAAACAAGAAAATCTAATATTACCAAACAACGCGTTTACTTCTTTCTTTCTTATGTCGTACTTTCACCCATTCACGTCAATACGGCTCTGGGCCAACTAAGACCCGCAGAAGTACTTGTTCGTCAACATTCCAGGAGAACAGGATAAAAAGAAATGTACATGATTGTGTAAGTGTGCATGTGTCTAAGTACACGAAAAACACAGATTTTTTTTTCCTCCCTGTATTGTCCTCCTCATTTGGCGTAAAAGGACGTCGAAAACAGAATGCTCGACGACTCATGAAATGAACGACCATACAATCCAAGGCTGAATTTCGAAATAATTAACTCTCGCGAAAACTGCGTGTAAAAAGCAAGTGAAATGAGAGCACAGGAAAAAAGAAAACAAAAACGTGTACTCAAATATGAATGTTTTATAAAACACTTGGAGACCGAGAGAGCACGGTCGGTTGTTTTTGGAGATTTACTTAACGAAAGTCTCCAGAAGGATGGCGGTGTACCGACAAATGTTTGGGATCAATCCTGCGCCGTTGTGTTCGGAGTAGGACAATGTTAAAAACTGGGAAATTTCTCTTCTCTTGAGGATATACGCAGGATATATGTACATAACAGACATTGGACAACATTTTGAATATTAGCATGGTTGAGCCTGGGAGAAGCCTCACGACTGATAACGCTATACTTATGTATAAGGCAAAAGCTATAGAGAGCTCTCGGAGCATCTGAGAGAGAGAGAGAGAGAGAAAGGGCATAAAAGTGGGAGTTCACGGAGAGAATGTTCTAAAAAAAGGATATTTTTCCTGTCAAACTGAATCTCGAGATGTACGGTGCTCCAGGTGGGGTTCGTCCAGTATCTTTCGGTTATCTTCATTAGTTTGTCCCGGACTTGAATATGATCCAGATGGTCCGTTCCGTTTCACGTTCCGTGCGTTTTGCTCACTATCTACCTGTCGGATTATTGAATGGATAGTTTCATAATTTCACAGTAACAGCAAATTAATTACTCGATTATTCGAAATTGTTATATAAAAACCATAAGGATTATACTCCGGCAATAGAGTCCATTGTTGTTTATAACTAATTCATAACAATTTGTCGAGCACAAAATGCATCGAATCGGTGAAACTATTACGAGTACTAAACACAATCTACCGGAAATAATGGAATTCACCGCGCATCCTACGATGTACTCATATCCGTACGTGTTGCAATTGTAAATCTGTGTTTTTCTGTTTTGACCTTTAGTTACTCATCTCCTTCCGAATTGGGTTGATGTTTCGATTATGCCCGCCCGCGTTTTCGTGAATAATGACTGTGTCCCTTCATTCTGTCAAATGATATTGTCCACCTTTGCCGAAAGGCATTCCTGCTCCCACGCGTAACGTGTCCTTTTGCTGCAGTACAAACTGCTTCCGGTGATTACTTGTGGCAAGGATAAGTGTATTTCCGGTTGGATAATAATAAAACAAAGTTGCCCACTAAAATGCAAGCTATGTCTACTCTGAACGGCGTTAGTTGTTCCCTTGTTTCATTCAATTTACTCGTTCTGTATAGCCTACAGAGTGAAGTATAATTTTCAGCAAATGATGTTTGTGAATGGAAATTGTGGAAAGTGAAAATCAGTTATATCGTATGGTCTGCTGTGAAGACATGTTCTAGTGCTAGTGCAATTTGGTTAAATAATAATATAAAAAAGGAAGTTAAATCGACAAAAAAGTACCTCGAGTAGTAAAATGTTCATATAGGGCAACAGCTTTTACATAATTCATTAGCACATGTATGCAGCAGTAGCCGAGTATTAATGAGGACGACGACATGGAGCTGCTGGCATGGTTTTTATTGTTCCTATCCGCTAAGATGGATTTCACAGATGCTGTAAAGGATGGTTAGTTGTGTTATTACTACTACTACTATATTTGGTGTATTTCCTAACCTCCTTATTTGGTTTTTGGAATTTCAATTATTTTTTCCTTTAATTTTTTAATTTAAACAGTATTACAGTCCTGCTTAAAGCACCATTTTGAGTGGAAAAACTGTTTGAAATTGTTTTTCATATCATCATTGCTGTGACAAATCTTATTTGGGTGTCACTTCAACAGGCTGGTAGTAAACGTAAAAAACGTACCTACCCATACGCTTTGAACTCTATAGGGCTTTATACTTCGCAATTAAATTGCCATAAAGTCTTGGGGCCTATTACTTAGGAATCTATGTATATCTGCAACTATATCTTGACACGAAATTAAATTTTTGAAGGACTATCTGTACAAAACTAAACGCTTATAAGAAGCGTTACTTTTTCATAATACAATTTTTAAATATGCAGAAGATGAATTTTCTAAAAGTCCTTTTATAAAACCTTACGCGACTACGATATCCGTGGCGCCACGATCTGACGATGGAACTAGGTAAATAAATCGAAAATAGCAAATAATTGTTTTTTAATATCTCACTTAATTTTCGAGATATCAATATTTGAAGTTTTGAAATTATTTTGGAATAAAGGCCCGAATTTTATTGCTTATTTTCGATTTATTTTGGGCCGATTTAGCTAAATCCGTCGTCGCCGCGGATACCGTAGTCTCCCCCACAACACCATATGTACATATATGCAGTGTCGGATTCAATAGCATTCAATTATATATTTTAAAAAATTTGTTAAAACTTGGGTAGATTGCGTGAAGTAGTTAAATAATAATTTCTATGTTCTTGACTTGACAATACGATGAAGAAAAACAACAATTCAATACAAAAAGTTACGGCAAAGCTAATGCGCGAACAAATTGCACCAGTACCCGACTATCGTCTACACTTTTTTGTTCCTCCATTTTTCTACATAACTGTAAATAAACTGTCATATTTGCTACGATCATACGATTTTATAACCTACGATCATTTACAACTAATAAGTGAAACAGAGTACTTGCTATTTTGAGCGTGAAAAAGTTATCAACATTGTCCGCCGCGATTATAACTTGAAGTAGATTATTGTGGATTTTTATGAAGGTGTATAAGTAATGTCCATAAGTAAGGAGACCCCTATGACTGCGCCAATTACAGAGGGATATGCATCCTGAACATCGCGTACAAGATCCTCTCTGCCGTACTGTGTAAGTACCTGAAACCGTTCGTGGACAATCTGATAGGTTCCTACCAGTGTGGTTTCAGGCCAGGAAAATCCACGATAGACCAAATATTTACACTACGGCAGATCTTGGAGAAGACCCATGAATTCCAGGTCGACACGCACCATCTTTTCGTCGACTTTAAAGCCGCGTATGACAGTGTTTATAAAGACGAGCTATACAGAGCCATGTCATGTTTTAACATTCCTGCCAAACTCGTCAGACTGTGCAGGATGACTATGGAGAACTCTCGCTGCTCCAATAAGGTCAGAGGTGAACTAACCGACCCCTTTGATGCTAAAAAAGGTTTTAGACAGGGTGACGCACTCTCATGTGATTTCTTCAACATTATTCTTGAAAAGATTGTGCCTGACTCTGCGGCCAATACAAGAGGTACGATCTACTTCAAGTCCACACAATTGCTTGCCTGCGCAGATGATATTGACGTTATTGGACGAACAAAGCGAGACGTCAATGAGGCATTCGCAAGCACTGAAGCAGAAGCGGCGAAAGTGGGTCTAAGGGTAAATGGGGACAAGAACAATTATATGCTGTCATCCAAGAAAGACGCACAACACCGACGTCTTGGTCAGAAAGTCACCTTCGGCAGCTATATTTTTGATGTAGTCAAGGACTTCATCTACCTTGGCTCGATAGTGACAAGCAGCAACGACACCAGCACTGAGATAAAACGCAGAATAACTCTTGCCAATCGCTGCTTCTTCGGGCTCAAGAGGCAACTGAGAAGTTGCCGAAAAACTAAGGTTTCCCTCTACAAAACCT
The DNA here is from genome assembly GCA_951905685.1 of Eumerus sabulonum. NCBI lineage: Eukaryota > Metazoa > Arthropoda > Insecta > Diptera > Syrphidae > Eumerus > Eumerus sabulonum. The sequence goes on along the minus strand of OX645060.1, from coordinate 158,266,104 downwards.
TAATCATCCCGGTCCTCCTCTGAGGCGCTGAGGCTTGGACGTTATCAAAAGCGGATGAAGAGGCTCTTGGACGTTTCGAGAGGAAAATTCTGCGTGCAATTTTTGGTCCCGTTTGTGTAAACGGAGAATGGAGGAGGAGATTCAACCAAGAACTGTACGGGCTTTACAGCAACATCGGCCTGGTTAGAGGTCTTCGGATCCAACGTCTAAGATGGCTAGGCCATGTGAGCGAATGGACATCAACGCTCCGGTCCGAAGAGCCTTCGACTCCAACCCCAAGGAACGACGCAGCAGAGGACGACCGCATTTAAGGCGGCGTGCACAGGTGGAAGGGGACCTCAACCAACTGGGCGTGCGGCACTGGAAGCGGCTGGCCAAAGATCGGGCCGGCTGGAGAGGCTTGTTGGTTGAGGCCCTGGTTCACCCCGAACTGTAACCCCATCAAAGAAGAAGAAGATATGTAATGTATAGTTTTATATGTACTCGTACATACATAGTTAAAAAATATGACACCCACCATACCCTCATTTTGCGTATAATGAGCCGGTTTCTATGAGCCGAAATTATACATCATAGCGGAATATCCCGAAAAGACAACATACGTGATAATCAATTTATTTGTGTCTGCAAGAGCTAGAAGAAGAGCGCAAGATCTATTTATCTAGCAAAAAATGGTAGCCGCCAGTTTTCTTTCCTATCGGGCTCTAAGGAAACTATTTATCACACTTAAGAAATCAAAGAAAGAGGTTTGCATTTGCAAAGGCGCATATTTCCGGTGTATCCAAGACTTCATTGTACCTACTAGACCGAAAAGAAAATCGCGCAATGAAACTGATAGGTGACTCTAGCATCTTATTACATGCAACATGTATGTATGTATGTCTGCGTTACAGTCCATGAAGGACCAAAACCGAGCTTCTCTCAATCATCCATATTGTGTGTGATTTTATTTTCCCATTTTCCGGTTCCGAACGGCGAAATTCGAAAAGCTTTTCTTGACAATTATACTATAGAGAAACGAGCCCCTAAGATGATGGCTTGTGAGGATAATTTTCTAGTCTGGGGATCATGGGAACATGGTTCAAATTAAAAGACTCGTTTACTAAAATTGCTAGTTTAAGCAAGGCTCTTTGTGGTAAATTCTGTATGACCTTGCTTCGGAGTTGTTTCGTTTCAGATGTTCTTCAATAATTAGAAATTTTTTCATTCGGATGCCGCACTTCGGGCTATATCTTATCGGTTTGTGATTCGTAAGGCTAAAAATTATACCTTGGATACTCAGCAAATATGTCAGCCCTTTTGGCATTTGCCCTAGTCCAGATGTTTCGGCATTTGCCCTGGTCCACCTTGCTCGTAAAGGTGGGTTTTGTTGGAAGGGACGTTTAAATTATTTGGCGCACTTCCAAAGAGAGTGTTCTGTTTGAGTATTTTATTATTTCAGTATTTTAAGAACCTGTGTAGCTAAAAAAAATATTTAAATCTTCCCAAGTTTTATCACTGATCTTGGGCGCTCTTTTTTCATCCGACACTGTGTGCATATACATATAGGTGCATACGTTATTTTAGCTGGTGTAATATCCTATGATGTCAAATAGAACATCAACTCTTTTAAACTATTGTTTATTGTAATTTCAAAAGCAAATTTTTATTACAAGAAAAAACATGGGAAACAATTGTACTGATTTCGATATAAATTATGGTTTTAAGTCGGTTGACAAACGAGTTTCTTTCTCCAGTAAAAAGTGCTGGAGATGGCTCAATTAATCTGCCGAACTTCATCATTTAATGCATTGTTAAAATACTCCCCTTTTACGAAACTTTTTTTTTCCGTTGCGTAATTGTCTTCGATAACCTAAGCTTGACAGTTATTTTGAAGGCTTCGTTATGATTAAGCCTTCATCTTCCGAACCGCTACTGGCGCAGATGGGTTCGTTTGTTGAATATCACCGTACAATTTTTTAACACAGGCAGTATTGTTGTGTTAGCTAAATGGCGTGAACAATTTCTTGACATAGAGACATGTACATTTAAGTTCCATTATGGATGAAAAAAACATTCCACAAAAGTTGGACGCAATATTGGTACTTAACCGAAATTTTTACCAAATTGTTCTTAACGTCCTGCTTAGTAGTCAACTGAAAAAACTGACGGCGGTGCCGACATTTTATCAAAGTACACAAAACAGAGGTCTAAACTTTGTCTATTATAAAAAAATTAAGCATGATTCACAAAATGATAATAATATAACTTAAGAGATGTCTCATGCATTAGTAATAAGGATAGTAAAGTTATCTCTCACACCTCTAAAGTGGTATTAAAATTCGATAAAAGCGAGGTACGAGATACGGGCAACGCTACACCCTCCATCATACTGGCATAATTCTTAAGTAACTGGGAAATCCGTATCTGAGCTGACTTAGGAATTCAAAAATATTGGAAGCGTTTCTTATTGACAATTGGTTTGAATACCCGTAAAAAAATAGTTCAAAACCGGTACGATCTAACCGGACACTATGGCTTGAATTGCTTGCTCAGTATGTCGGTTGTGACATTCGTTAAATGCACAAAACGCGCAAAAAATATGGTAAATTTCAAGAATTTGTTAGAATTTTTTGGATGTATGTAAGGCTTTCTATAATAAAATAGTTGTGCAAATAGAGTATGAGGGCGTCGTGGCGCAGTGGTTAGTGTGTTGGATTCTGGCGCACAATGAGCGAGTCCCGATCCCGATAACACCAACGCCATCGAATGTTCATTTCGTGGCGTCTCTCCTCGGCGGGGTACGGGCAAAACCCCCCGTAGTATACTTGCCAAGAAAAAGCTTCTCGATTCCAGCCGTTCGGAATCGGCATTAACTGTAGGTCCCTTTCACTTGTGTAAAAAAAAAAAAAAAATCACACACAACATGAGTGATTGAGAGAAGCTTGGCTCTGGCCCTTCATGGGCTCTAACGCCACCAAAAAAAGCAAGCAACTAATAGAGTATGCTTGAATTTGGCGCATATCACGAGTCATCAGCAATTCCCATAGCATTCTATTATTCTTCGTCCGACATGCCCACATTCTTTAATGCCTTCCAAATAATACGACCAATGCCCCATCGATTGCCTAATCATTCATCCCAATTTTCTTACCGTCCAGCCATTTCTTTAAATCTGGAAGCGGGAAATATTCACTAGGGACAAAATCTGGAGAATATTGTGATTTCGTCGCGCAGTAAATAGTATTTATTAATTTCACTTTTTTCGTATTCACCAAAAATGCCCTAGGCTTCTGTTTCAAATAGCTCTCACAGCAAATCTGTTTGACAAACTAGTCAGACAATTGAGTTGCGTTCATTTGAGTAGTGGTTGCGGTTCGGGCCTTCTTGAGTAGTGTTGAAATCGATCTACCCCCAACAGTAGCTGATTTAGATGTAGACCAATCAGCAGTCTCAATTAAACGCATTTCTGGAACTGAAATTATGGTTATAGCAAGTTTTATACCACCAAGAAGTCTTTACCTATTATATAAAACTCGTATTGAGAATTGTTCTTTATCTTAAATAATTTAAAAGATCATCAGCACGTTATCCTTCTAGGGGACTTTGATAGCGATGTTTCTAGACTTCTCCCATTTAATGTCAACTTAAATTATGAGCGTGAAGTCGTTGATACCCTTGCCCAGCTAGACCTTCGCCAGATAAATAACTGTCCTAATGAATTTGGTGTTCGTTAATTCCGAACTCGACATTAGTATCAACAACTCCAGCGTCCACTCTTTCCTAATTCTGTTTTTTATGTAGCTTGATCTAACTATGCAGTTTGAATTTTATGAATTTTTTAAACCGGGGTTGCGATGACACTTATTTTAAGGATAATTATGTCTCTCCCGTCCTGTCATTTTTTGAAAGATTGGAAAAGTTCGTTTTTAACGCCCATTTACAAATCTGGATTGAGGCATATATCACTAACTATCGTCCAATCTGTAAAATTCCAACTATTCCTAAGACGTTTATGACAAACTTACACCTCTCTTAAAGGGATTCATCTCTCTCTCTCTCATCTCTCGATTTTTTTTAATACTATTATAGTTTTTTGCAGGATAAATTGAATAATCACACATTGTCCATTTTGTCTATGTTTGAGGCAATTTGAGAAATTAACGAAGGAAAGTAAACAGATGTATATACATACGTACATGTTTATATGTTCCAATTATATCAATATTGAAACGTTCTCCAGAAGAAACCTTTACTTACACGTATACGTGAAAATTATCATTTCATAGAAGCAAATCGATATGTGCTTATATACATATTTACAAATAAAAGATAAAGGACTAACGGCCGTAAACAAATTTCATTAAACAATTGCATTGGATTACATTTAACAGCAATGCATCACTAACAAACCTGTATTGTATTTGCATGACACACACATTTTTTTAATTGAATGTGTAAAGGCGAAACCAATGTTCCAATAAACCGTTATTTCGATTCTCAGTGCTATCAAGTACATATGTGTATGCATTAAAGCAAAACAAACGCTGAAACTAAAAAAACAAAAAAGAATAAATCAAATTATTCAAATAAAGTCTTCTATTAGATGTACCCATTTTCGTTCTGAACAATGTCATAATATATGAGAAGCATGCCATGTTTTGCAGAGACAATATGGTGATGACAATATTCCTCACATTTGGATAGATAGATACCACCCACATACGAATTATAACTAAACGTACATATGTGGAGTTAACGCTAAGAGAAGTTCGAAAACCATCTGTTAGTCACGTTCTTCGAAATAAAGGTATATTCCAGTTATAAGTCAATATACGCCTACAAATGTACATACAGAACTACCTCCTTCCTAGGCATTAAGGAATGTACATATATATGTATGCATGTGTGGCTTGTTATAGGTTTCGGTACGCGGTGTAAAGGATGCCAGCTTTTCGATATACCATATTACAATTATAACCTAAAAAGTTATTTCTAAAATTTCCGATGAAGAAGAAGAAGAATATGGGACCAAAGTGTATTCCCATCGCACCAAGGAATCGACCATAATATTGAATAATAGTACCTACAGGTGTATATATATATATACACCGAATGATGTTTTCAAGGGCAGTTACATGGATTCTTGTACCAATTGCACTTTTTTCCTCGATTTCTTTGAGCCGCTAATTTATTTATTTATTCGATTATTATAAGCTTCTTCTTCTCCTTTTTAGTGGGCGCTACAGTTCGGCTCCAACTAGCACAATCTTTTGCTAGCCTTTTCCATTGCCGCACACCCAGTTGGCTGAGGTCCCCTTCCACCTGTGTGCGCCATCTTAATTGCGGTCGTCCTCTGCTTCTTCGTCCCACGGGGTTGGATTCAAAGCCTCTCCGGGCTGGAGCTGTGGTGTCCATTCGCTCTACATAGCCCAGCCATCTTAGGCGTTGAATCCGTAGACGCCTGACTAGGCTCATGTCGCTGTACAGCCCGTAAAGTTCGTGGTTGAATCTTCTCCTCCATCCCCGTCTGCGTTTATAGGCCCAAAAATCACGCGCAAAATCTTTCTCTCGAACCGACCAAGGGCCTCCTCATTCGCTTTTGATAATGTCCATGGTTCTGCGCCGTACAACAGGACCGGGATGATAAGGGTCTTGTACAGAGTCAACTTTGTCGTTCGGGAGAGGGCCCTATTACTCAGTTGCCTCCTGAGCCAAAAGAAATAGCGATTGGCAAGAGTGATTCTGCGTTTGATTTCGGAACTGATGTCGTTGTTCCAGGTCACTGCGGAGCCAAGGTAGACGAAGCCCTTAACTACCGCGAACAAGCGTTCTTGCCAAGACGTCGGTGGTGAGCGTCCTTTTTTCGCCGCCTCCATCTCAATACTCGCAAAGGCCTCTTTGACATCTCGCTGTGACCTACCTATTATGTCAATATCGTCGGCGTATGCAAGGAGTTGCGAGGATTTGAAATAGATTGTGCCTCTTGTATTGGCCAGTGATTTTTGCACAATCATTTCTAGTGCGATGTTGAAGAAATCACACGAGAGGGAATCGCCCTGCCTAAATCCGTTTTTGACATCAAAACTATCGGTAAAGTGTTCACTGATGCAGATGGAGCAGCGAACATTCCCCAAAGTCATCCTGCATAGTCTGGCGAGTTTAACAGGGATGTCAAAGGTAGATATGTATAGCGTTATATAGCTCGTCTCTAAGTACGCTGTCGTATGCGGCTTTAAAGTCGACAAAAAGGCGGTGAGTTGCTGCTTGAAATTCATTGGTTTTTTCCAGGATCTGCCGTAGTGTGAAGATTTAGTCGATGGTGGATTTCCTGGCCTGAATCCACACTGATAAGGACCTATCAATTTATTTACAAACGGCTTCAGGGGTTCACACAAAACGGCAGAAAAGATTTTTAGCCATGTTAAGAAGGCTTATTGTCTGTAATTGGCGTAATCAGAGGGGTCTCCTTTCTTGTGGATCGGGCATAAGATGCTGAGACTCCATTCCTCGGGTATGCTTTCTTCTGACCATATCCTTGGAGAGCTTAGCAGACAGTCCGTCTTCGCCAGCAGTTTTATTCGACTTGGGTTTCGTTTATTTTTTTTTTAAGTGTTTTTTTTTTTTTGTTTTCTTAAACAGCCAGCTTACACGACGCACTTGACCATAAACCCAGTGCATTGCAACAAACTGTGCGAGACACGGTGCTGACACAGTTTGTCCAGGCGCACATTCGTTCCCACGGTAACCGAGGTGCACTCCGCCGCACTGGGATCTTATTGCAACCCAACGAATACTCGCGCTAGGAGACGAAATACCTCTAAGTTTTGTCTAAGTTTGGAATACGATTTGGGCAGTCGAGATTATGAAACATTCAAAGTTTAAGTTCGGTATTTTATTGGGTGAAGAGTAAGTTCGTAAGTTCGACAGTTGGAGGGAGACTCTGCCTCCCGGCCCGCGATTTTTTTTTTTTTTTTGGAAATCCCCATCTGAGATTCCTTAGTTAGCCTAATAATGGCTGTTCTTGCTTTTTAGTTTTTCAGTGTATCATATTTAACAGCTGGCACATGACTGGTAATACGTGTCGTAGTTGGAGATACTCAATTAGCATAACCATTTGAAATTGAAAAGATGTACACCCAAAACAACCTAAAATTATTGGATTTTTGAATTTGTTGTAATAGTGAGCTCAAAACGCGGGAATACATATATTAATATTTTTTTTATTTGCAAATATAAAATTGATATACATAAATCAAAAATGATATTATCTGCGATACCGTACTTCTTCTTACCGAGCACTTTGTTCCACCAGCTGTTGTTTCGTATTACTTTTTTCCATCTATTAATATTATAGTGACAATCATCTGTTTGCTTACTTATAAGGTTTAATTCTAATATGACAATATGTCCATTCCCAATACGATCTTTTGACAAAATTTAAGTTGTGCTTCGGGCGCAGCATTTTCACATACGAGAACTAAAGGCGATAGAAAATCTCTTACTGTCATGCCCCGTCGTGTATCTTCTGATAGAAGAACTCTACTATATTTACACTGATTAGGCATTATTTTGAGCGTCAGGTTCCCCTAAGCGTATGTCTATAGCACTTGGATTCATTGGTTCATTGGTTTGTCTACCATGCTGTTGTACACTGTAGAAATAAATAGAACCATGATATATGCATTTCATTAGACTGCAAAAGTTGTTATTGTCCTATTGAGTTAAAAAACCTCAGGCATTAGTCGGGCATATTTCTGTTATCGAATAGCGAATACCTAGTGCAACCTTAAATTTCACGTTGTTTTTGCATAGTTCGGTTTTTACATTTTCGTAAATTAAGACCCCTTAAAACCTAATTTTGGTTGCTGGTACTTTGCATTAACGGTATTAATAGCATTGAAATGAATGTAATATGTACGTATGGATCCTAACTGTCCGTTCAAATTCAAATCCCTGGATTAGAACAAACAGAGTAAATGGTATTTCATGTATTTCTCTTTCATTAATTATTAAAGCGCCACAGCCAATTTAGCGATTGGTATACTTTCTCAGACTTATGACATGAGTTTTTACAATGCTCCAGGGGGAAAACTTAACGGCTCAACCGTAATGGACTTAAGCGGGCTTAAGTTTATGTCTAAACCGATGTTACTCGAAGTACTGCCCAATTATTAACATTCAGTTTGCCCACATTCGGGATGCTCGCGAAATTTCGCGTCGAATGAATTCTTTCAAGAAGACTTTCCATTAGTCCAGTAAGATTAGCGAAACATGAACGGAACCGGACATAATCCCATTGTAGTCATACATACCATATGAATTCCTTCTCAAGGGTATTATGGTAAGGTTTTTTTTTTTCTTTTGTTCTTTGACATTGAAAGTTGTATGTGGCAATCACTTCAAGTCTTTCAAGCAAGCTAATTGATTTATGCTAGAGGTGGGGCATAATGACAAAACATTCTCGTTTTGTAAAAATTTCATGACCAAAAGACGATCAGAAGTCAAGTTATAATCGCTGTATAGAGGCTTCAGGAGACTATTTTGAATTAAATAAAGGAACTATGTTAAACATTTCTCTTTTCTCTTTTGAGTCTACGTTCTCACGTTGAAAAAATTCTGTTTTCTTTAGAACGTATATCCGCAAGCAACAATTTGTAACAATTTGGAGTTATAACATTTTATGTAAGTTAAAAAAAAATGTATGACTGTGATTTGAGGCAGTTGTGTTCGTTTTTTTTTTTTTTTTTATTACTTACTTACTTACTTAGGTGGCGCTACAGTCCGTGGTGAACCTGGGCCTCAACCAACAAACGTCTCCAGCTGGCACGTTCTTTGTCCAGCTGTTTCCAGGGCCGCACGCCCAGTTGGTTAAGTTCCCCCTCCACCTCCGTGCGCCACCGTTGATGCGGTCGCCCTCTGCCGCGCCTTCCTTCCGGGATGGATTCGAACAATCTTCGGGTCGGAGCTGTATTTTCCATGCGCTCTACATGGCCTGGCCACCTTAGACGCTGTATCCGTAGACGTCGTACCAGGCGGATGTCGCTGTACAACCCGTACAGTTCTTCGTTATATCTTCTCCCCCATACAGCGTTTGAACCGTAGATAGTGCGCAGAATTTTCCTCTTAAAACGACCAAGGGCATCTTCATCCGCTTTTGTAAAGGTCCCAGCTTCTGCGCCGTAAAGGAGGACTGGGATGATTAAGGTCACCTTGGTTTTCCGTGAGAGGGCTCTACTTCTCAATTACCTCTTGAGCCCAAAGAAACAGCGGTTGGCAAGAGTGATTCTGCGTTTTATCTCAGCGCTGGTGTTGTTGTCGCTGGTCATCAGTGAGCCAAGGCGGACGAATTCCTTGACCACTTCAAGGTTATATTCGCCCATGGTGACGTTCTGGCCAATACGTCTCTTATAGATGAAAGCAGATATTTCGTTTTACCCTCATTAACCTTGAGACCCATCTTAGCCGCTTCTACCTCAATGCTTACAAAGGCCTCATTGACGTCTCGCTGTGTCCGTCCAATCATGTCAATGTCGTCGGCGTACGCAAGCAATTGCGCAGACTTGAAATAAATCGTACCTCTTGTGTTGGCCAGTGACTCTTGCACCATCTTTTCAAGCACTATGTTGAAAAAGTTGCATGACAGCGCGTCACCTTGCCTAATTCCTTTCTTAACATCAAAGGTTTCGGTTTGCTCATTACCGTCTTAATGGAGCAGCGAGAATTCGCCATTATCGTCCTGCACAGTCGGACGAGTTTGGCAGGGATGTTATAACTGGACATGGCTTTGTATAGCTTGAAATCGACCAAGAGGTTGTGAGTGTCGATTTGGTATTCCTGGGTCTTCTCCCAGATCTGCCGTAGCGTAAATACTTGGTCCATTGCGGATTTACCTGGCCTGAAACCACACTGATAAGAGCGTTCACAAAATACGGCATAGAAGATCTTATATGCGATGTTAAGGAGACTTATTCCCCTATAGTTGGCGCAGTTATAAGGGTCTCCTTTCTTATGGACCGGGCATTCCATTCCATTCGTCGGGCATGCTTTCCTCCGACCATACCTTGCAAATGAGATGGTCCAAGCACCTTACCAGCTCATCTCCAGCCGCCTTAAGAAGCTCAGCAGACAGGCCGTCTGCGCCTGCGGCTTTGTTAGACTTAAGTCTTGATATCCCTATTTTAACTCCGTCTAGGTCGGGTGGACTGAATTCTATTTCATTGTCGTCCATTACGAATGGCTCGTTCTGCCTGACAGCGGTATCTTGTCTATCATCGCCGTTATACAGTCTGCAGAAGTGGTCTTTCCAAATCTTCAGCATCGACAGCGACTCTACTACCAGTTCTTCATTTTCATCACTGCAGGCCGCCGCTTGGCTTTAATTCATGCAGAGCGTTCTAAACTCGATCGTTCAGTTTTGTTTCAACGCCTTTGATCTTCGGAGTTGCATTGTTTTCTGAACCTTTTCTATTTTAAAAAGCTTAGCTTGTCCTATAACATCCGATGCGTGATTTGCCATTTCGTTTTCGCTGTGAGGTAGATAACGCTCCACTGTCGTCTATGAGCAGGATGCGATAATCAGTAATTAAGGTAAATGTAATATGTACTTTTATATCTAAAGGAAAGTTTAGAAGAGAGAAAAATGTGTTACTAAAATCAGAAAATTTTGTGCCATTTTGTAAGGTAATTCATTTACAGGATCCCTTTCGCATTCCAAAACACGCTGTTCATGATATTTCCGGCAAGTGCGATCGACTTCACTTTCTTTGACACTGAGCCACCGGCTTCAACTCACTGCTTGGACTGCCGCTTCATTTCTGTTGTAAAGTGGTGGACTCATGCCTCATCAACAGTGAAAAAAACTACGCACAACATCAGTCGAATACATATTGAATCAGTCCAAAGATTGCTGCGAAAATCATTTTTTTCATTTGCTCTTAATCGACATTGAAAGCAATCATGTGCAAAGCTTTCGCATTCCTAATTTTTTAAGCAAGAAGTTTTGCAACTTTTTTTCGATGCGTCAACATCCTCAGCTATCTCACTCAACTTAACTCGTTTATCAGCCAACACCTTATCATCCATTAATTCGATCATTTCCGATGTGGCCATAATCAGGGGACTTTTCAGCAGTTGACATCGGAGTCCCCATAAACTTTGGAGGATGATATCCCAATTTATCAATTTTAACGAAAAACATCAAAGACATCTACTGCAAAGACTTATGTAAACAAAAAGGCATGCCTTTGCCAGGCGAAGAACTTTGTACCTTACCCTCGAATATAACATTATGTTAAGCTTTAATTGCCCTACAATCTGCGTTCGCTTGGCAGATTTGTGAATCGATGAAATATGATGAATTAAACCAAACCGCTTATACTGAAGAGGGAATTAAGGAGGCTCGCCACGATTCATATTCAATCATTAATTAGTTGATAATTAGAAAATACCCAATGTGCTGAATTAATCATTCTCTCCCCATGCTGTTATCGTCTAGCAGTTATAAATTCTAGCATTACATTTGCTTCATTAGATTAATTTTAATTATGTACGAAGAAATTCGAATTAAAGTGAGCCTTCAGCACGAAATTGCTGAAGAGGCACTATCGATATTAGCGCAATATGCTGTCGGGATTATTGAAGTGAAGGGCTAATATTGAACGTAAATGAGGATTTACTTAGCCGACGAATAGAATGCGACGATGGAAATGGAGTGATGAATATATTTTGACTTGGTTGCGTCGTTAGCGAGCAATTTGTTTAAGTTGCCCAGAGGGTGAAATTGGATCTTAATTATAAAATATTGTTTGAAGGCCCTTAAGTCTATGAACGTTTTTAAAGATAGTAACATTCAATTGTAGCGCAGAATTTGCTTGCTTTTCTAAAACAGGCAAATACCATAATTTATTCTGTTTCAGATGGTAATAAATAGGGTAATTACTTATTTACGGAAGTGATATAACCCAATTTTTAGTTTTTCATTTACAACTTTTTTTTTTTTTTGCCTACGCCTTTTACCAAACAAGCAAATTTTTGTTTTTTTTAATAGTTGGTACATTTACGTATGTTAACTCATTCAAATCTTTCATGTTTACTCCGAATTTTCAGCGATCATTTTCGAGAAGCCTGTAATGACAAATAGGGCATACAGTATTTTATGCTTAGAAGAGATGCCTTCGATTTTCGATTCCGGCAACTTTTTTCCCATCGGTCCAGTGTGTTGCTTGATAGCTCCTCTTCCGTAATGTGTCGTATTACTTACTTACTTACTTATGTGGCGCAACATACCGTGGTGAACCTGGGCCTCAACCAACAAGCGTCTCCAGCTCGCACGGTCTTTGGCCAGCTGTTTCCAGCGCCGCACGCCCAGTTGGTCCCCTTCCACCTGCGTGCGCCACTGCTGATGCGAACGTCCTCTGCCGCGCCTTCCTTCCGAGGTGGATTCGAAGACTCTAAGGGTCGGAGCTGTATTTTCCATGCGCTCTACAGGGCCTAGCCACCTTAGACGCAGTATCCGTACACGTCGTACCAAGCCGATGTCGCTGTACAACCCGTACAGTTCTTCGTTTTATCTTCTCCTCCATACACCGTTTGAACAAACGGGACCGAAGATAGTGCGCAGAATTTTCCTCTCGAAACGACCAAGGGCATCTTCATCAGCTTTTGTTAAGGTTCAATCCTCTGCGCCGTAAAGGTGGACTGGGATGATTAAGTTCGTATATAGTGTCACCTTGGTTTTCCGAGAGAGGGCTCTACTTCTCAATTGCCTCTTGACCCCAAAGAAACAGCGGTTGGCAAGAATGATTCTGCGTTTTATCTCAGCGCTGGTGTTGTTGTCGCTGGTCATCAGTGAGCCAAGGTAGACGAACTCCTTGACCACTTCAAAGTTATATCCGCCCATGGTGACATTCTGGCCAATTCGCCGATGTTGTCCGTCTCTTTTAGATGAAAGCAGATATTTCGTTTTACCCTCATTAACCTTGAGACCCATCTTAGCCCCTTCTACCTCAATGCTTACAAAGGCCTCATTGACGTCTCGCTGTGTCCGTCCAATCATGTCAATGTCGTCGGCGTACGCAAGCAGTTGCGCAGACTTGAAATAAATCGTACCTCTTGTGTTGGCCAGTGACTCTTGCACGATCTTTTCAAGCACTATGACAGCATGACAGCGCGTCACCTTGCCTAAGACCTTTCTTAACATCAAAGGTTTCGGTTTGCTCATTACCATCCTTAATGGAGCAGCGAGAATTCTCCATTGTCATCCTGCACAGTCGGACGAGTTTGGCAGGGATGTCAAAACTAGACATGGCTATGTATAGCTCATCTCTATACACACTGTCATATGCAGCCTTGAAATCGACGAAGAGGTAGTGAGTGTCGATTTGGTATTCCTGGGCCTTCTCCAAGATCTGCCGGAGCGTAAATATTTGGTCTATTGTGGATCTACCTGGCCTAAAACCACACTGATAAGAGGGGATCAGGGTATCCATAAACGGTTTCAGGCGTTCACACAGTATGGCAGAGAAGATCTTATATGCGATGTTAAGGAGACATCGCCCCTATAGTTGGCGCAGCTATAGGGGTCTCCTTTCTTATGGACCGGGCAAACGATGCTGAGATTCCGTTCGTATTGCCATATATAAAACTGGTTGTGCCATGCATTTTTTTTATTTTTTTTTTACATATCCAAAATAATCAAAAAGGAAACGGGAATAAAACAAAAACTTAGTTTTCCAAAATATTCTATGAAGTAATCAGTTGTGTCTCATCTCGGCGATAGACTCCGGAAAACAACTGCAAGACATGATCATCTAATTCTACGATAGCTCAAGAAATACATCTTCGATGAAAGTTGTTATTGAATTTTCTATTATACATATCTGTGTTAGTTTAATGTATGTTGGCGCTTCAGCCAATGAAGGACCAAACCCGAGCTTCTCTCAATCACCCATGTTGTGTGAAGCTCGGCTCAGGTCCTTCATAGACTGTAACGCCAACATACATACATACAATAGAAACTCGATAACTCAATATAGGCCCATCTCTGTACTCCCAACGTTTTCGAAACTATTTGAGAAACTAATTAAAGTTCGTCTAGTACCGTTCTTAAACAAAACTCAATTCCTATGTAATAACCAGTACGGATTTCGTGAAGGTAGATCTACCGAAGACGCAATTCTTAAAGTGATATTACCTAACTTAGTACTCTTTATAGATATGACGAAAGCTTTTGATATGGTTAATCACGATATTCTCCTGAGCAACAAAACTAGACTTATGATATGTATGTATGTATGTTGGCGTTACAGTCCATGAAGGACCTGAGCCGAGCTTCTCTCTCAATCACCCATGTTGTGTGTGGTTTCATTTTCCCATACAGTTTATTGCCGGTTCCGAACGGCGAATTTCGAGAAGCTTTTCATGACAATTTTACTACAGGGGGTTTTGTCAGAGCTCCGCTGAGGACAAGCTCCGTGAAAACACGTTCGATGACATGGCTGTTGTCGGGACTCGATCCCGTGTCATCGGCGTCAGAGGCTAACACACTACCCACTGCGCCACTGTGCATTTTTTCATTTCTGGGCATTGTTTTTTGGAGATGAAGAGTCAAACTTAGGTTGCTACAATTGCCTTACTAAATACGGTCAGAATATAATTTTAACTTCAACGTCTCTGATGAAATTAATAGAGAAATTAGGGAAAATTGTATAAATAAATGGTCCTTAAGACCCTTTCAGAAAGCTTTCAACAAAAATTTTCAAATTGCAAGAGTTTGAATATTTTTTAGTAAACTTCACCTTTACAATAATACTGGTTGTTTCCATCATCACACGCCCACTTGGTTAAGGTTCCTTTCCAGATGTGTGTGTCGTCCCTCGGGGTTGGAGTCGATTACTCTTCGGGCCGGAACTGTGGTGTCCATTTGCTCTAAAAGCCCAAGCCATCTTAGACGTTAGATCCGCAGACGTCGAACTAGGCCGATGTCGCTGTACAGTCCGTAAAGTTCGTGGTTGAATCTTCTCCTCCAATCCCTGTCAACACAAACGGGACCAAAGATTGTACGCAGAATTTTCCTCTGGGAACGAACAAGGCCCTCCTCATCCATTTTTTTTTAATACGGTCCAAGCCTTCGCGTCGTAGAGGAGGGTCGGGACGATTAGGGTTTTATAGAGCTTAGTTTTCCGAGAGGGGCCTCTACTTCACAATCGCCTATTGAGCCCGAAGAAACAGCGGTTGGCACGAGTAATTCTGTGTTTGATTTCGGTACCGATGTTATTGTCTCTATTTATTGCGGAGCCGAGTCGAGGTAGATCTCGACATTTTTCCTGTCCATTGTGACGCTCTGTCCGCGACATCGATATTGAATGTCCTTGATGACATCATATACATACTTATTTTCCCTCGTTTACCGCCAGACCAATATTGGCAGCCTCCGCTTCAATGCCAACAAACGCTTCATTGATGGATCGCTGTGTTCGACCACTTAAGTCCATGTCATCTGCGTTAGCTAGCAGTTTAGCAGACTTCTAGAAGACCATGGCTCTACTGTTAACCTGTGGGTTTCGCACGATCTTCTCAAGTAAGATGTCGAAAAAGTCTGATAAGAGCGTGTCTGAGTCCTTTTTTGTCATCGAAGGTCTCGGTTAATTCGCTACCTATTTTAATGGAGCAGCGTCTCCATTGTCAATCTGGATATTCTGACGAGTTTGGCAGGGATGTTAAAACTAGGCATTGCTCCGTATAGCTCGTCTCCGTGCACGCTGTCATACGCGGCTTCGAAATCGACGAAAAGTGCTTGCCAAAGTTTATAGCTCATCTGCAGCTCGCCAGGCAGGCCACCTGCGCCCGTGGCTTTACAGCAGTAAGCTTTGAAATGATCAGCTAAATTTCATCTAGGTCGGGTGGACGGATTTCTCTTATATCTTCGTACCTTTCATACCATTAAACAGTCTACAGAAATGTTCATTCCGAATTCTCAGCATCGACTGAGACTCTACTACTAGTTGTTCGTCTTCTTCCCTATAGGCTTCCGCTCTGGCTTTATAGCCCTGGCATGTTCGTTTCACTTTTTCGTAAAACTTGTCAGCGTTATTCCTTTAGTAGCATCTCTCCATCTCCTTGATCTCACGCTTCCTTAAAAGCGCGTGTTCCTCCCACCTTTTCTGCTCGTACTGTTCACGAGCGGCTTCCCGTCCGTCTATGTAGCATGGTTTTGTAGGCGGTTTGCATTACTACATTGCATAACCCGCATTGCTCATCAAACCAAGGGTTTCTAATTGCCGGTTGCTTGAAACTCAACACATCAGAGGCAGCTCCCACTGTTATTTTGTAGCAATTCCCGTAGTAGGTGTCGCAATTTTTCATCCTCCTTTTGCCTGGTCCATCCCATCGCACTTCTTGGAGTGCAGTTATATCTGCTTGATAACAGTTGAAGATTTGCTACAATTGATTGCCTGCACCGGGCTGTTAAGGGAAGTTACATTCCAGGTGCAGAATCGCAGGTCATTTAATCGTTAGCAGGGGTCGTCAGCTTTGTATCCGTCCGTATCCGAGGCTTGTGATTTCTTGGAGAGCTTAAGGGAGACGCGATCGGTAAAAGCACGAGCGGTTTTTTCCGACGTCATAACTTTGTATTCTTACTCTACTCCGCTGCGTTCGTGATATCCATAAGCGCATCTTGGCTACTACAAGATAGTGATACGAGTCGATGTTAGCCCCTGTGAAAGTTCGAATATCAAGAATAGTGGAGGAGTGTCTGACGTCTATCGCGATGTGATCAATCTGGTTGGTATTCGATTGCTCAAAAGACCGCCAGGTGCCTTTGTGTATATCGAGGTGCGGGAAGCGCGTATTGGCTAGAAGGAGATTTCGCCCCGTAGCAAGACCAATCAGCCTGCGTCCGTTATCGGAGGTGGTGTCGTAGGTCATGTTTGCCGATGACTCGTTCAAAGATGCTTTCCTTACCTAGCTTAGCATTGAAGTCTCCTAGTACAATTTTGGTGTCATAGCTGGGACATTGGGCACACGTTCTGTCTAGGAGATCGTAGAACTCATCGTTGGCCGAGTCATCCTTGTCTTCCGTGGGGGCGTGGACGCAGATCGGGCTGATGTTAAAATGTTTAGCTTTCATACGGTTTGTTATGAGACATTCGCTCACATGCCGTTAGCTTAGGACTTTTTGTCTTAGTCCACCTCGAACAACAAATCCGCATCCAAATAATCGTTGCCCTCTCTCCCTATAGCAGTCGCCGCAGTAAATATCGTTTTTCATCCGCTTTATACCCGGTCCATTCCATCGCATTTCCTGGATGGCGGTTATGTCCGCTTTATAGCGGTCTAGAGCGTCCGCAAGTTGTTCGGCTCCATGTGGCCTGTTTAGGGACCTTACATTCCACGTACAAATCCGAAGATCATTGTCCTTTTTTCGTTTTTTGCAGGGGTCGTCAACATAAATCCGGTCCGTTATATCCGAGGCTTGTGGTTGTTTCGGAGTTTGTGGTTTTTTTTACGGTTACGGCTTACTAGGCCGTAGCTCCTAGGCGCAGTAGGCTCGCCATTCGCCCTTCCCCGTCTGCAATTTCCATAGGAAATCTCCAAATGGCACCACGAGGAGGTGGGGATGGGACTTACTAACAGTGTCGCCAGATGTTCGACTGCGGTGGCTCTTCTCGCTTTTTAGCAGGCCAGCATCCGCTACCCCTACCAGGCCTTTGTTAGTCCTTTGCCATCCACTACTGACTATTAATAGAAATAAAATGTGGAAACTGCAGACGGGTAAATATTCTTTTGAAGCTCACAGCACCGAAAATACGGTCCTCTAACAAATTCAACTTACATAAATTGAATTTCAGTTAACCAGTGGGATATTTTCTATTTAATAAACAAATCATCGACGGGGTGAAGTTGAGGATTGAATTTAAAACTTGAAATTTTGCTTTAACGAACCCTAATGAAAGAAAAGGAAAACGGGGGATGGCATTTGAAAGTTTATCCCGAAACAAATCCCATATTAGGTTCGTAAATCATTATTCGATTAGTATCCAGAGTTGACAAACTTTATTTCATTGAATACATGGTCCATACGTTTCCTTTCGTTTTTATTCGATTTGTAATTAAAATTGAAGACATAAAGACGTGAAGACGTGGAACGGAGAATAAACTGAGGTGTTTCATCATCTCCACTCAAGAATAAGTATAGATTTGGAAGACGAGAATTATTTTAAAGTGAACAGATGAGCAAATTTCCCCATTCATATGGAAATACAAAGAAATTGAATGGATAAGGTCAAAGCTGTTCCAAATCATCGCTTTCTGTAAAGTGAAACTCTTCTCTACACTTACAGGGTGGGCCATCTAGTGTCTTTTTTTAATCATAGGTTATTTTGACACTGACAGCTGTTTCCTGCTCTAGATCTTAACAGAAAGTCAGTATCATATCTCCGCGGAAACGAAATGGATCAATTTACGCTTGAACAACGTTTCAAAATACCTACATATGTATGTACATATATAGAAAACTTATTTTCAAAGTGAGTGTGTGTGCGATTTTTGAAAAAAAGTGTTTTGGCCGAAATATCGCGACTGCGTACGTAAGTTTGTGCAAAAAGTTCGTGAGAATGTAGCTGCTGTGGCCGGGAGTGTGAGGCTCATTTCACGAACATCAACTCGCTATCGATCTCACAGCTCAACATTTCGCGCACTAGCCTGCGGAGAATCCTGCACAAAGATCTCGGATTATTCGCTTGCAAAGGTTCAATTGAGTCAGCAATTGAAGGCGCGCGACCATCGACCTCGTTATCGCTTCACAGTTTGGGCCTTAGAGCAGCTCGAATTGCACAACGATTTTGGCAATTCTAACGAGGCGCATTATCATCTCGGCGGCTACCTTAACAAAAAAAAATTGCCACATCTGAGGCTCAGAAAACCTGCAGGTTATTGCTGAGAAGCCAATGCATCTACAGAGAGTGACAGTTTGGTGCGGATTATGGAGTGGTGACATCATTGGGCCATTTTTCTTGGAAAATGAGGCTGGGAATAATGTTTCGGTCAACGGTGGGCGTTACAAAGCCATGTTAACCGAATTTTCTTTTACTGAAATTGAAGACATGGATTTGGACGACCCCTGGCTCATGCAGAACCAGTGTGGGCCATGCCATACAGAACATGCCCCAATAAATCTTTTGCGCACCAAATTCTCAAATTGTGTTATCAGCCGTCTTGGCGATGTCAATTGGCTGCCTCGGACCCGCGACTTTACCACTTTGGACTTTTTTTGTGAGGAACCGTGAAGAACCGATGTTATGCCAACAATCCGAAAACGACTCAAGCACTTAAGGCTTATATCACCCAAGCAATCCGTGAGCTACAGCACGAAACAAACCGTCAACAAGGTCTTGGAAAATTGGGGTGACAGAATGCGCTACTGCTAAGCCAGACGAGGCAGCCACTTAAACAACGTTGTATTTCGTAGTTAATGGGAATATTTATTTTTACTAATGAAGCTATGATACATGAAAAAAAAAAAATTGTATTGTATGTAAACTTGTATTTGGCCCACTCTGTATATCCAGTGAAATGTCCTCTGTTCCTTCTTTAGTCTCATCATGTGTATCCTTTGTGTACTTACGTCCGGGAAATCGATCGGAAAAAGACTGCAGTTACTTAATTAAAAAATGTCAGTAAAGTTGCGTTGACAATATTCAAGGAGATGTGTTTTTGAATGGTGAGGACCATTATTGTTAAGCGTCACTTTTAAAAATTAAATTCATTTGAGTACATATTTGTAAACGGAAAACTGTGATATTCGAGTATAAATTTAATTTCGCTCTTAAATGCTTTCGTCTACTTAAATAAATATTGTCATTCCAATCCGTTTTCAAGGTATACTGCACGATATACACACGTATATGTATACTTTGTAGAATATTCATTTAAGCATGCATTGGCTCCGAGTAATCAAGTCCGATCACAGTAATTTGACTTGCCTTCAGTTTGGAGCAAGTTTTTGTTTAGTCATGTTTCAAGCATCTAACGTAATCCTCACTAATTCTGATTTGGTTGAGTGGAAATATCCAAAATAATAATTATAATAACGCGAATAACAGACTCATACATTCAGATACCAGTTTTACCACAAGGCTTAATGTTGAATAATTTTTATAAACATTTATCCAGCGTGTCTTGAGTTACAACAATTGCTTTAACATACCACATTCAAACCTTTTCTTGTTCAGACGGTAAGCAACTTCTTAATTCTCTGCCTTTCGCCTACCTTTTTACATACCACACTTTAAAAGCAAAGATGCTTCCTCACTCAATGCAGCAGTCATCCGCCAACCACGTTGGTAATGGCATTAAGTGAAACATTGCTCAAGTAGAACGAGTTCTTTTGAATTCCTTTCTTTTCCGTGAAATAATTATAGTACAACCCTTAGCTACCATTCCAGATACTCTTCAGGTGCGACCTTCTTTTTCTACTTCTCTATGGTAACCGAAAAGAATATCATGTTCTTTGTGCTTCGTCGTAGGTTGAGGTTATAATTTCCAAACCCCTATATATTCTGTCATTTTTATCGCATAAACGTGCACCCTTTGAAGCAAATATGCTTATGTTCTTTTCTCGATCCTTTTGAAGTAGATGTTTAATTAGAGAGTACCAAGGATACGAGATATTTGCTTTTAAATGCGACCAATTCGGCCTTATCTTTCCGGGTGATGATTCGATTCGGTTATGCATTTATATGAGCAAAATCATATCATAATTAAATTTGCTGTTACGCTTTGATTTATTTCACACCATTGAAGCATATTACTAATTAAGGTCTTACTTTTCACATTAAGCTTTCCTAACTGACTTTTTGCATTTTACTTTGATCAAGTGAGCAAGGAAGACGCGCGGTAGACTGACATTTCTACCGTGCCACCGTACTAGTAGCATCACTCGGTGTTTTAGTGAAGTTTTCTTTCATTGACGGTTTTAATTAAGTCGTAACATCAGAATTTTTTTATTCTAAGAACTGTTTCCTCAATTCTCTTCAAAAGATTTAGTATACATCTTTTGGGTTCAGGCTTTTATCCCCATTGCAGAGTTTTCGATTCGATTTTGATGTAATACTGTGCACCTAATGCCAGTATGGGTGAGATCATAAGGGAAGAAGTTTTTCGCATTCGCCTTCTTAAGCACTAGTAACAAAGGTTTCTGCTATCGATCTCTGACGTAGAATATACATATACCTTTCACATATTCCCACATACAACTTAATTTTAGGTCGCCAGTATCCTTTCCCTGACTTATAACTATTAAATTCAATTGTCCGAGAACCCTAGTGACAGAGGGACTTAAACATGTGCCAAGGTCTCTATTTGAAAAGCAGATCCGAACTGATTCGTCAGATACAAGAACAGCTCTCTCAAACTATAATGAAAATTCGTAAACACAATTTTTTTCTGTAAGCTGTTTTAATCCATTTCTGCTGAGGAAAGCCTTCAAAAATCTTAGGACCCTCGTTTAACGATCTGTACAACTGTAATGCTCTTGTTCTTAATACTGCAGAGTCCTACTAAGATTTTTCTCACATTTGCAACTTGTTCGAACGAAATATTTTTTGCTAATTTCTTTTCCATATATTTGATGTACGTTACAGTACTTAAATAAACAAAAGAAATATTATTAACTCGGGCCATTTAAATGACTCAGTTCCGAGAGAATATATTGCGCCAATACGTAGGGACTTAATGGGCGTTAAGATCAACGTTACAACCTTCAGATTATCTGAGCTGATTTATCATCGTTTGCAGACTTGCATTTATACCACATATTTTCCAGTCCTACACTAAAATTTCCGACTCCAATGAAGTCTTCTAGCATTTGCGCCATCTTGAGCCTACGTGGGAGAATCTTGAATTCTTGCTGACCTTTCATAAATCGTATCGAACTTGATTTTGATGAATTCCAGTCATAATCCTTGCGGTATAAATCAAAAATCCAAATCCTGTTTTCACCAAAAATGATCACTTTATCCTAAAACGAAAATGTTTGAAGAGCTTTCTATAAAAATTTCGCGAGCTTATAAAAACAAGTCCCCTTTCAAACCCTCAACATGCCTATCTCAAGGATAAATCCACGGCGTTGCATAAAGTCGTGCGACCTGTTGAGAGATCCGTCCACGTTATACAATACACCCTGTCGAGTTTTAAGGATAACGGAGGCGTTTCATCAAATCTATTGAAAAACACCTAATGGCCATTGGAGCAGAAGGTTTCATCCGTAAGTGCGTTTTCTCCATGCTTGAAACCAGACTCAAACAATTGCAATTAGTCTCCTACCTAAATACCTAAATACATCAATAGGGGTACTCCCCCAAGGTGGAATAATCTCACTTCTTTTATGGCAGTTAGCCATTAATGGTATCCTAGTTTAATTGGGCAGCAAGGGAATAAAAATGGCAGCGCATGTGGATGAAGTGGTAAGTTTTTTTTTTTTGTTTTTGAAGGCGTTACAGCCCATGAAGGACCAGAGCCAAGCTTCTCTCAATCATCCATGATATGTGTGATTTATTCTTCACACAGGCGAAAGCGACCTACAGTTTAATACCGATTCCCTACGGTGTGAGTCGACAAGCTTTTTCATGGCAAGCATACTACGGGGGGTTTTGCCAGTACCCCACCGAGGAGGGAAGCCGCGAAATAAACATTGGATTGCGTTGGTGCTATCGGGATCCGAACTCGTATATCGTGCGCCAGGGTCCAACACACTAACCACTGCGCCACGGCACGTGGTACGTTAGTATCGGTATTTAATATTTTTGTTACTGAAATGTTAAGAGACAAGGACTTGCTGATGATGTAATACTATACCCCAGTGGCTCAAAAGTACTCGAAGAGGATATACAAATGGATCTTCAATCAAAATTCGACGAGCTGCAGACATACTACCTGAATTGGAAATTAAAGATTAATTAAGAAAAATGTGAAAGCATACTGATTCGCCCTTCAGTAATACAGGGAAACTGTGATCTGAGAAGCAATTGGAAAAACTTCAGCATACAGGAAGCAACGGCCTCCACATCGTATCACAAACAATAAGTAAGTTCCTAGGCGTCCATGTAAATACATTTTTAAACTTTAAGGACCACATTGATACACAACCGAAAAAGGAAAGAGCGGCATTCATGCCTCTAAAAAACCTTTCGTACTCTAGATACCTACGATCCGATGTGAAGGTCATCTGCTACCAAGCCTTTATCCGCCCCATCCCGACAAACGCGAGTGCAGTTCGGTGAAACATAAGCTCATCATGGAAAAATTGCGACTAACTATTCGAAAGAAAACGTCTTCGAACCTGCTCACATACATATGCATAGAAGTGAACATTCCGATTTCCGGCATGGCGTATCTAATAAGAGTCTATTGGATGCTTTCAATGTGTCCTGAATAGACAATTTTACTCTAGATCTACTGAAGAATGACTTTGCACGTTCAGCCACCGTAACAGAGAACAGTCTTGTTTTGGGCATGTTTTATCCTAGTCCATTATATTTCGTAAAACCGTTGGAGAGTGGATTCATTCCACCTGAAACCTTCTTATACTTAGACGCACATCTTAGATGAAAATAAAGTTCCTATCTTGTATTATATGTTATTTATTGTTAGAAGCGCAACAGATAAAAAGATCGTCTACAAGCCAAACAACTTAAATTTTAAACTAAGATACTGTACTAGCGCACTTGAAAGGGATGAAACAAATATCAGTAGATATGTATAACATAGACTCGTGGCTCGACTGAGTCATACTCGTAGCTTAGACTAAGTCCAGAAAGAGGCCCGGACACTTGATTTTTGAGCTGTCGAAGCTCATGAGCTTCGAAAACCCAAAAACCAAGTGTCAGGGCTTAGTCCGCGTTTTAAGTTAGGCTGGGGTTAGATGACGTTAAGGATTAGTAGCGTTAAGTTAGACTTAGTAAAAAAATGTGGGCGTGAAAGATTCAGCAAAGTTTTTTTCACTATTTTTTTCCTTACAGAAAAAAAACGACTCAGAAATAAATTCTAATATTAAATATAATTAGAGACACAAAAATATGCTTATGTATGTGTATACGATACCGTTAGGGTCATTAATTCAGTTTACTTATTTAGTTAAACAGTAAATATATTCTTGAGCCTTAGTGGAATAATTAAACTGAAAAAAAGAAATCAAAAGGAGGTATGTTTCCTTTTGTGATTATAAATCACAGAGCGGGCTTTCGCCAGAATATCTAAGCTTGGGCTACAACAAGATAATAGTACCGTAATTTCCTCAGTTATGGCTCTTTAGTTTGGTGACTCGGATCCACGGCGCCCATGCAAACATGTCAAACGAATAATACCGTACTATACCTCCCCCCTTGGACGTTGGACCGTGCGACATATTAGGCCTAAGGATCGCGCTTTTGGTCATATAGACCGTATGGTCGTGGCAGAGCCCTACCACATCTGCCAACGAATTTGACCTCGTTTCCTAAGGACTACATCACACCTTCCCTGGACTTCAATAATGTGGTGCACTCTCACTTTCCTTTCGGAGAAGAATGGAAATAGCGTGCAAACCAGTCGCGAAATTCCAACTCTTGATTTTCACTAATGATGATGAACGGAAATATTCTCGACACAACTGAACACCTCAAATTCGTTCCGACCTCTCGATCACTCGAACATCTTTCAAGCTGAAGTGCTAGCGATCCGAGAAGCCTACAAATTACTCTGTGCAGCTCACCCCAATTACACACCCACCGCAATTTGTAGCGACAGTCAAGCCGCTATTAAAGCTCTTTCGTCTGCTCATACTTTCTCTAAACTGTTTGATCAATGCAAGAAAGGAATTTAACGAGTCGGCGGCTGGTCTTATATCACGCTCCTTTGGTTTCCATTACACGGCAACATAGAGGGGAATGAGACGGCTGATGAGCTAGTCAAGCTCGGGGCCAACTCAAACTCGGGGCCAACTCAAACACCCTACTGAAAGTGTCGCTAAGTCTTCTCAAAGGCAAAATCTTGCTACACTTTTTCAATATAGGTGGGTTAAATTGGCCTATAGGAACTCACGCTGCCAGAATAGGCATCCGCTCTAACACCCACGCAGAGGAAACCCTGCAAATGGCATGTCGCACGTTCTGCGCCTTTGGCAAATACTTCCTCTACGACATAACTAGTTTTCTAATCTCCACCGGCTGGATTTAAATGAACATCCCCCTTCACATCCCATAGGTTTCGCGAATTTTGGGGCGCTAATTGTATCTTGACACGCATAGCCGCCTCAACCTGCAACAAAGATTTGCTAAAGTTGTAGCTTTTAGGGCAATTAACAGTAAAAAGCAACACTTTTTTTTCGTAACACTCTTCCATATAAACACCTCATATAAAAAACCGGCCAGTTCCGTACCATCTGTATCTAAGAATATGAAAGAGACGTTGTATGTTACCTCATCAGTCATCACATTAAATCACATTTTTTGTATGATGACAGATCTTGGTTGCAGACAGGTTATAGGCATATTTAATTGATAATCAAAAATCTCCGTGATGAGATAGTTGATCATCAAAGTGTCCATTGAATTTAAATCAATTATCTTACTTGACCGCAAGTAGGTGTAAAAGCGAATAACAATAATTATGGGAAAAATGTTTGCAGCTAGGATTAATATATCAAGGACACCATAGGGATCAATGCTTGGAAGTGTTTTATTGGTTGTGGGATATGATCAAAAGTTAATTTCACAACAGTTGAAATTAACCTATCAGGATGGAAAAGACGGGGAATAGCAATTGTACGAAAGGGTTTGCAGGAAGGATTAACTTAGCAGTGACACAATAGGGATCATAAAAGCTTAAAGGGTATTTATTATTGGTTGTTCGTAATTATAGAAAATAGGGTTGCAGCTAGGATTAATACATCAAAGACACAAAAGGGATCAAGGCTGGAAAGTTTGCTACTGGTTGTGGGATATTATCGACTAACCTTAAGTCAGTATGTGACCAAGGGGATTTTTTTGATGAAAATCATGTCTGTTGTATAGGGGCCCCCCTTAAATATTAATTGTATGCTGTTTTTAGTGTTTGCCGTTATAGCGGCAACAGAAATACATCATCTGTGAAAATTTCAACCGTCTAACTATCACGGTT
Source organism: Eumerus sabulonum (assembly GCA_951905685.1). Lineage (NCBI taxonomy): Eukaryota > Metazoa > Arthropoda > Insecta > Diptera > Syrphidae > Eumerus > Eumerus sabulonum. Next base: position 158,239,968 of record OX645060.1, on the reverse strand, counting down.
CATGAGATACAGCCTGGTGACAGACGGACGGACGGACGGACAGCGAAGTCTTAGTAATAGGGTCCCGTTTCGCCTTTGGGTACGGAACCCTATAACCCTTCCTTCCATATAAGAACCTTGCCAATGGGTTACAAATTTTATTTCTTGCTATCACTATATGAATATATAGTGCCCATCAATGACTGCATTATAGACCATTCAACACCACAATTCATCTACTTATATTTTTGGAACCAAACAATTAAGTTCTGGTCTCGTCTTTTCATTTGCTTACAAATGCAAAAACTTCATATCCTAACCGCATCACGGTAAGCTTTAATATCGTAATTGCATCATGAGCAGCGGTAGATAAAAATAAATCCAAGGTAAATTCATTCTATCTAATGCATGCTAACATCAATTTGGCAAAACCCAAAACCGGACATGAATTAAAACCTTGTAATTAATTACGCCATACAAAATCTCCACCAAATTGTTTGGCGTCTTGATAAGCAACATTAATTACACGCAAAATGAAACGAAAGAAACAAAAGCAGAAAAAAAAAACGACATAGAAAAACAGTAATAATAAATTCCCCAAATTTGTTAAAACCCGAACAGAGGCGGGAATAAAAGTGAAAGTTTCGAACACACCATTTTAATGAAATAATAAACTCATTTAATAACATCACTCTGCCGAAACAGCGCAGAATAGCCAACCCACCACCATCCTGCGAGTATTTTCTTCGTGAGATAAGCCGGCGAAGCTTAATTTGTAGATTTACTAAACTAGAAAGACACAATTAAATCGTCCTTACACTTGATTTAATTTTGAGAGAAATTTTATGCTTTCGCGCTTTTATGACGGTCATTCGTCACCAAACCCGCATAGAGCCGATGAATGAATGTGCTCAAGGCCTCTTGAGTACGTCTCATTAAGCACAACCGCTCTGTGTCTTGTAAAAGATTCCATCGTACTGTACCTGCGCTCCCTTTTAAAATTCCTTTTTAAGGTTTTTCGTCCTTCCTTCGCCCGATTCATTTGACTCAGACTCGGAATTGCTCTGGGTTTTTGGTTTGTATTTTCTTTCTTCTTGAAATGATGCGTCCATCCCAGGCAATTCAATCGACGGTCCGGCCTATGAATAAAATTAACACCCCGGCAGTTGGGCGAAATTAATGGTCGATTGTGTGTCCTTAACGATCCGGGCGCACCCATTTAAGCCTGACCGGTATGCACGGTCGATAAGTAATGGTCGCAGATTTTTTTTTTGTCACTTTAAATTAACTGAATGACTTGTGAAGAGGCCTTATTAATCGCGATTTTGGCCAGTTGATACTTGGCTGCTTTATGAACCGAAAAGATAAAAAATAAATATACCTTACTCATTTTCAGGGTTGCTTTTTAGGGTTCCGGACCCCAAGTTAAAACGGGACCCTATTACTAAGACTTCGCCGTCCGACCGTCCGTCTGTCACCAGGCTATATCTCATGAACAGTGACATCTAGACAGTTGAAATTTTCACATATGATGTATTTCTGTTGCCGCTATAACGACAATTGCTAAAAACAGAATAAAATGAATATTTAATGAATGAATGAATATTTATTAATATTTACAACAGATCTGATTTTCATCCTAAAAATCCCCTTGGTCACATACTGACCTAAGGTTGGTCGACAACATCCCACAACCAGTAGCAAACTTCCCAGTTTTGATCCCTTTTGTGTCTTTGATGTATTAATCCTAGCTGCAACCCTATTTTCTATAATTACGAACCACCAATAATAAATACCCTTTAAGTTTTGATGATCCCTATTGTGTCACTGGTAAGTTAATCCTTGCTGCAAACTCTTTCGTACAATTGCTATTCCCCTTCTTTTCCATCGTGATAGGATAAGATATCAAATGTTGCAACAAATTCAATTGTTGTGAAATGAACCAATAAAACACTTCCTAGTATTGATCCCAATTGTGTCCTTGATCTATTTTTTTTTTTTTTTGAGACTCGCGCAGGTTCAAGAGTTTTTATATTCTCTTATGATGTGTTTACACACACAACCTGAACGGAGTGCAGTGGTTTGGGTCGTTGATTTTCGTTCACTACTCTCAGGGGTGGTTGTCCTAGATAGGATGAGAGCCGACCAAATTCCGCGTTGGTTATAGTCCGTAGTAATTCGTTCAAGCACTTTTAGTATTGCGTACGCAGAGGACGAATTTCAGTTGACCATATACTGCCTGCAGCAGTATGTCTGGTCACTTTCCATTCACAACTGCGTTGCATACTTTTTGTCCGTATAGGAATTAATTTTTCTTAGCTATGAAGAGAATTTGAACCATAGACCTTCCCCGCTCGGCGGTCGATGATGTTAACCATTGCACCACGGCCACCCCCAATCCTAGCTGCAAACCTTTTTCCCATAATTATTGTTATTCACTTTTTCACCTACTTGCTGTCAAGTAAGATAATTGATTTGAATTCAATGGACACATTGATGATCAACTATCTCATCATGGAGATTTTTGATCATCAAAGTAATATGCCTATAACCTGCCTGCAACCAAGATCTGCCGTCATGAAAAAAAACATTTCACTGATCACTGATGAGGTAACATATACAATTCTCTTTCATATTTTTATATACAGCTGGTACGGAACCTTTCGTGCGTGAGTCCGACCCGCACTTCGCAGTTTTTTTTTTTTGAATTGATTAGATCCAGTGTAAGTATGCATGCATTTTTATTTGTATGTACATATTTCCATTGAAATATGATATTAAAATCCAAATGACTCTCGAATTGTTTTCACATGGTCTTTTATTTAGCTCTTACTTTTTTTTAAATTTAAATAAAACAAAACGACAATGAGACGTCGTCGAGATTTTATTCGTTTGAAAGGCCTATTATTGCCAATATGTGTGGAATATAACATCGTTCAAATGTCCGCCGCGTCTTCTCTGAATGGCGCGCAGCCGATATGTCAAATTTTCCATGACTGGCGCATAAATCAGACTGAATTTGACCGATGGCATGGGTTATGTTGGCTTTAGAACCCGCTGTGCTTTGTGTCTTTTTGGGGTAGTGCTAACAGATAACATGAGGCACTGCGACCTTTGTGGTTCTTTGTGCCTGCTAGCCGATTAGACGAGGAGCTTCTACAGTTCCTTAATGAAGTTGAGAATGTCTCTCGTAGGTGCTGAAATGATTCCCTCAGGAGTCATTCATTGAGAAGAAAACGCTTCTTAAGATGGCAAAGAGTAGCACACTCACATAGTATCTGACCTGGAGTTTCTTCGCCCTTAAGACAGAGTCGACACTTAGTTTCAGACGAGAGGTTAATTTGATTGAGGTGATATCTCAGACCACAGTGTCCCATAAGGTAGTTGACTAGTCTTCTGATTCCTACTCCATTAAGTTTGAGTATATTAATAGAGTATTGGTTGAGGGCGCCGTGGCGCAGTGGTCAGTGTGTAGGACTCTGGCGCACGATGAGCGAGTTCGGATCCCGATAACACCAACGCCATCGAAAGTTTATTTCGCGACGTTCCTCCTCGGCGGGATACTGGCAAAACCCCCCGTAGTAAACTTGCCATGAAAAAGCTTCTCGACTCACGCCGTTCGGAATCGGCATTAACTTGTAGGTCCCTTTCACCTGTGTGAAAAATAAATCACACAACACGGGTGATTGAGAGAAGCTTGGCTCTGGTCCTTCATGAGCTGTAACGCCACCAAAGAAGAAGAAGAAGATTGGTCCAAGAGCCGTATAAATCTTTTCGATTGGCGAAGTCCTTAAACGCTGTTCCAAAAGGGGGTGGCCGTAGTGCAGTGGTTAATATCATCGGCCGTCGAGCGAAAGGTCTATAATTCAAATTCGTTTCATAGCCAAGAAAAAAGCAATTCCTATACGGAAAAAAGTATGCAACACAGTTGTGAATGGAAAGCGACCAAGCCTACTGCTGCAGGCATAACACTCACAGTGAATCTTCTTCTTCTTCTTCGGGGTTCGGGATGAACCTGGCCTCAACTAACATGCTCCTCCAACTAATACGATCTTTGCTAGCCTTTTCCATTGCCGCACACCCAGTTGGCTGAGGTCCCCTTCCACCTGTGTGCGCCATCTTAAGTGTGGCCGTCCTCTGCTTCTTCGTCCCTCGGGGTTGGATTCAAAGACACTTCGGGCGGGAGCTGTGGTGTCCATTCGCTCTACATGGCCCAGCCATCTTAGGCGTTAAATCCTTCGACGCCTGACTAGACTCATGTCGCTGTACAGCCCGTAAAGTTCGTGGTTGGATCTTTTCCTCCATTTCCGGTCTGCGTTTATAGGCCCGAAAATCACCCGCAAAATCTTTCTTTCGAACCGACCAGGGGCCTCCTCATCCACTTTTGATAATGTCCATGCTTCTGCGCCGCACAACAGGACCGGGATGATAAAGGTCTTATACAGAGTCAACTTTGTCGTTCGGGAGAGGGCTCTATTACTCAGTTGCCTCCTGAGCCCAAAGAAACATCGATTGGCAAGAGTGATTCTGCGTTTGATTTCGGAACTGATGTCGTTGTTCCAGGTCACTACGGAACCAAGGTAGACGAAGTCCTTGACTACGTCGAACTTATGTCTGCCAATAAAACGTTCTGGCCAAGACGTCGGTGGTGAACGTTCTTTTTTGATGACAGCATGTATTTTGTTTTGCCCTCGTTTACCGCCAAGCCAATTTTCGCCGCCTCAATCTCAATACAACGCCTCATTGACATCTCGCTGTGATCTACCTATTATGTCAATATCGTCGGCGTATGCAAGGAGTTGCGAGGATTTGAAATAGATTGTGCCTCCTGTATTGGCCAGTAATTTTTGCACAATCATTTCTAACATGATGTTGACACAGGACAGTGCATCGCCTTGCCTAAATCCTTTTTTGACATCAAAACTATCGGTAAGGTGTTCACCGATTCGGATGGAGCAGCGTGCATTCTCCAAAGTCATCCTGCATAGTCTGATGAGTTTAGCAAGTATCGCAAAGGTAGACATAGCATTGTATAGCTCCCAGTATATGGTCAATTGAAATTCATCTTCTGCGTACGCAATATTAACACGAAAAGTGCATTAAGGAATTACTGTGAATTATAAACAACGCAAAAATCTTGTCGGCTCTCGTCCTATCTTGGACAAACCACCCCTGAGAGTAGATGAATGAACATCTACGACCCAAAAACCACTGCACTCCGTTCAGGTTGTGTGTCAAACATCAGAAACATCATACGAGAACTCTTGAACCTGGGCGAAACTCTCCCTCTCCGTGTTACCTTCGCTCGCACAACGTTCAACGTTATAAGGCCTTAGCCTTGAGTGCGGGTGTAACTATAAAAAAAAAAAAAAAAAACATGTGTTGCGATTTTCCCACCTGTCTGGGAAGAAGTTATTCTTAAACTTGGGAATGCCGTAGAAAGGTTTGGCATGGATTCACTAGAACCTTCCCTATCGAGTTGATCGTCGATTTCGTTGCCCTTAATACCTTACCTTTGTCCCCTGTTTGACCAGAGTTTGACCTTGATTCTTTCGACAAGGTCTTGTAGAGCATCATGGCATTCCTTTACGCATTTTGTGTTCGTGCTATACGAGCTCAACGATTTGAGCACTGCTTGACTCTATGAAAATATGTATATTGATGGTTACACCTCTTGCCAGCCTCTAAGTTTAGGTAAACGCACGTCAAGATGTCATATAATTCGATCTGGAAGATACTGGAACTCATTCCTAGGGCCTTCGATTTGGTACAAAGATGCCGGCGCCAACGTCAGAAACCACTTTTTGACTTTGAGCAAGGGATCACTGGGTTTCCAAGCTGTGCGGTTTGGGATCAATATCTCAAACCTCTGGTCAAAAGTGATCGTGGTAATCATATCCAGCTTAGATAGATGGTACAAGTTGGATATGTGACCACGGGCCTTCATGGCAAGCTTGTCCCCGAGCGAAGAATTCCGATTGCACTATGTAATGCAAGCTAAAAAATGTGCTGTGGAGTAAGTCCAATCATTGCTTCTTGAGCAAGGGTAGGTTGGCATAGCGCCTGTAATGCCGAACACGCTAGTCTCTGGAAGCGTTGAAGCTTAATGATTGCCGTTTTTTGCTGAACTTTTGTCCACCAAACCGTGGAAGCATAGGTGGTGATAGGCCTTACTATTGCGATATATAGCCAGTGGCTAACCTTAGGTTTCAATTTCCAGATTTTACTGTAAGTGCGTCGACAGGCCCACAAGGCCATAGTAGTCTTTGTAAGTTTGTTTTTAATGTTGGAGTTCCAGTTAAGTCTGTGATCAAGGTCAATATCTAGTTACTTAACTTCTTCTGAAAATCCTATGTTTGTACCATTTAGAAACACGGATCAGGGCTGCAACCTTCTCCTCTTTGTATACGGGAACTACATTGTCTTATTTGGGTTAATAGATACACCCTCTCTCCCACATCGGCATATCCGATGACCTCGAAGCTGAGATTGGTTAGCTTGCGGTGTAGGTCATCGATAACTATCGACCAGAGAAGGGGTTAAAGGACACCTCTTTATGAGCAGCCCTAAGCCGCCGATACTGTGACCCAGATCTCCGGATGTGGCCTATGTATATGATACGGCTATTTAGCATAGCCCTAATCCAGTGATTAGTGGGTCAGTCATGGCCAGTATTGTCAAAGGCCCCCTCAATATCAAGGAAGACGCAAATAGCCTTCTCCTGCGTGGGAAACTATTTTCAACACGCGCCACTACGTGATGTAGTGCATTCTCAGTAGATCGTTGTTTGCGATATGCATATTGGTTAGGATGCAGTAATATGTATCTCATTCCCTAGGATACCTCCAATATGGAGCTCTATCAATTTTTCCATTATTTTTAAAGGGTATCTATCAACCTAGCGGCCTTGGTTGATTGAAAGCCATCGCCTTCCGTTGTATCAACAAGTCTCAACACTGTTTTGCTACTTACATGGAATATCATTGCGTTTGCAATCTCACACTAATCTCACACTAATCATCCTTGATTAAGCCTAAATTTCGTTCCAACATCTTTCAGTTTTGGACGGAGTTAAAACCAACAAAGAACACGTCCGTTTGTTCGTTTCTTAGCGTCAATATCATCTTTCACTCGCGACAATCCTATAGTCGATTCCAATTTATCCGAAAAACCAAAGCCTTAGAAGTTACATAAAAAAAAAAAACAGAAACAAAGAAAAAAGAAAGATGAACATGAAACTACTTATAACCCTGGCAAAATCAATTTCCATTCTACCTAAGTTCGAAAATATTTTCAAAAAATATACAATAAACAAGAACAAACAATCTCAGTTTATCTTCAAATAATTACGTTGTCGTACTGTCTTACAATCGACCTCTGTGACGTACTTTAGATTCATAACTTCATCATTTGTTTACTCACCATCATATAGAGCCTATGGGCAGTTATTTAAATACAGTAGCTCTTCTTCAATGCAATGTGTTTTGAGATAAAACATGACCTCATGGAGAAAACAAATAAAATTTAAAATTCCAGCTTTTTTGGTTTTTGTTATTGCCAACGATCGAAGCAACTTTTCAACTCCAGATGCCTTGCCACAAACGAAATGAAAATTGTATCTATCGAGCCAATTTGAATAGATAAATAATTTTCGTATAGTGCTTTTGTGATTTTTTTTTTGTTCTACGTTCTACGTTGCGAACGTACCTCTTCGTGCTATGGCAGAGAAATAGGTTCAATAGCTTCTACATACACATGAAAAAGGAAAAAAGAAAAATACAAAATAAAACCCAACCAAAACCGTACAATAAAATAACAATATCAATGTGAACAACAGAAGCAAGAGCAATATGCCGCAGGGAGTTTTATCTACTGCAGTTTTGGAAACTGGGGGAAGCCAATTCCTTCGTGCTTTACGATGTACAAGGATAATAACAGCAATAATTGATCCTTTGTAGTGGCACAAATCTGAAAATCAAACACGAACAGCGTTGTTTTTCCTTGATTGCGTTATGTTGGATTCATATGCTCCGGGCTGCAGTGGGTATTGTGATAAAAGTGCTTAGCTTTGACTGCATACCATTTATAGCAACAACAATGTACAATTTCACGAATTATTTGTGGTTTAATGATTACCTTTTTGTCTTGGTAATGAGTGGACTCATTATAATAGGAATAAATACCCTCGCAAAATATTCAGCATATATGTATGTACGTAGGTATGTATAAACTTGAAATGGATCATACATTTCAAACAACTCTAGCAAACAAACTAATATAATTTTGCTGTACAAGTCGCAAGTAAAAAAAAAAAAAACAAAAAAGACCGGACAAGTACGAGTCGGACTCGCCCACCGAAGGTTCCATATTATACTACTAGGTACACTAGGGTTATGTTTAATTACAAAATTTTAAATAAAATAAGCAGGCATGCAAAGCAGGTCCTACATACACCAAAATTATTAGGTACCTACCTGTACTTGTGGCGCAGTGGGTAGTGTGTTGGCCTCTGACGCCGATGACACGGGATCGAATCCCGACACAGCCATGTCATCGAACGTGTTTTCATGGTGTTTCTCCTCAGCGGAGTTCTGACAAAACCCCCCTGTAGTAAAATTGTCATGAAAAGCTTCTCGAAATTCGCCGTTCGGAACCGACAATAAACATGGGTGATTGAGAGAAGCTCGGCTCAGGTCCTTCACTGACTGAAACGCCAACACACATACATACATACCTATGTACATATACTTGTAAAAAGGGCAAAATGTTTTTTTTTTTCGTTTCATTCTTCGTCATAAATCGAAAACTATACAACATAAAAATAATTAAAAATCTGGTTAAGATTTTGCTTATGAAGTCCTTTTATACGATACCGCACATGGCACGGTGAACTCAATTCAAAATTTGGACCGCCATTTGGACTTGCATAAAGACCCTGTTTTTACCTTCCCAGTGGGAAGTTATTGTAATGGGCCCGATTTTGCGAATTCCAAATTTTGACACATCTCCACGTTTCAAGGTTACCAGAATCCAAATCCAAGGTTCTTATAGAGATGTATGTGTGTGTGTGTATGTACCTACATATGTGCGCATGAGCGTTTCGGAAATTCTGGAAATTGGTTATCTTGAGAACCAAAAATGGTATTGACATAGGATTACGTTCATTCCACGCGTAATTACGCAACTTGTATGTATGTATGTTGGCGTTACAGTCCATGAAGAACCTGAGCCGAGCTTCTCTCGATCACCCATGTTGTGTGTGATTTCATTTTCCCATAGGTGAAAGGGACCTACAGTTTATTGCCGGTTCCGAACGGCGAATTTCGAGAAGCTTTTCATGACAATTTTACTACAGGGGGTTTTGTCAGAACCCCGCTGAGGAGAAACACCGTGAAAAACACGTTCGATGACATGGCTGTGTCGGGATTCGATCCCGTGTCATCGGCGTCAGAGGCCAACACACTACCCACTGCGCCACGGTGCTCTCAATTACGCAACTTAGTACTGAATAAGTTTTGAGCAAGATCGGTGGAGCTGTTTTTTTGTTAGAAATTAAATAACTAATAAATAGGCAAAAAAAAATGAATAACACGCGGTGTTCCCAAGCGGTCCCCCACCTAAGTACTGACCGCACCCGATGCTGGTTGATTGCGGTGATCGGACGACAACCGATACATATAAGATTGCTCGGACAGTGTTGTGATTGGGTGAGAAAACGCATACTCATGAGCTGCTCGTGAATGTGCGAAACCCAACGTGCAATTAACCCACGCGCTCATGAAATTGTTCTTCTACTTTGCGGTGGTGGGCGCACAATGAACGCAAACACATTTAAGCTACGTTTGATTGCGCTATCTTCTCACCGGCAGAGTTGGCGGTTAGAGTGAAGAATGGCATAGATATGATACTTGTATTTTCTTACGGATAGGTTGGTGCATCTCCGAGAAAATCTCATCTCCGCCTGCATTGATAGACTCAATAAGTATTCTGTCCGTCTTTTTAGCCGTCTATATTTAACCTATAGGCTTCAATTGTAGCTCTACCATAACATATCACTTGATGATGAAAATCGATACAAAAATGACGGTAGTAAAGCCCCTCTTCAGATGTGCTTAATTGCCTTACTTCAAAAGACTACATTCAAAAAAACCGGGAAAAAAACTGAAACCCGAAATCATCTGTATAATATGCCAAATCGGTTCTTGCTCTTGAAGCAGTTCAGTCAATTACAAAATAACATATGTATGTAGGTATGTATGTAGTACTCGTATAGGTACGAGTACTGCGCAAAGCAGATGCAAAACGTGGTACAACGCCCTTGTCTTTTCTGTTTGTTTTCAAGTTAATAAAGCGGTATAAAAAAAACAGGATAAATTGGATTTCGATAATCGCTTTTACAGAGGATTACCTTTCCGACTGTGATCCTAGTCCTTCCCACGTTGAGCTAGAAAGCTCCATATCTCCACAACCCAATAGCAAAACAGGACGTATGCATAGAGATATCGCATTGATAAACATGTCTAGCGAATTACGCTACTAAAACCCATTTCCGAAATACATAGCCATCCTCTTTTATATGCGTGTGCCCAGCCATGAAACCCGGTAATGCAATAGTTCCATCAAACGACATGTCCATTCACATGAAAAACAACACCAGCTTTGCTTCCCTCCTCCGGCAGGCACTCCGGTTTATTCGTCCTAAACTTCCAATGCGGACCTGTATAGGTACTATGTTCATGTGATCCCAATTTCAAAAGCAGAAACCCAGCAAATTGCCACTCTTGTTTTGCCTCTTGATTCCTGTTTTCGGAGTTTTTTTTTCTGGCTGGCAAATAGATCATCGGTGAAACAGGAATGACTGTGATTTCAATGGAAATTTGCATTCGGCACACAGCGGACAATTGATGCGAGAAGGTTTCGGATTGACAAAAAGGGATACATTTGAATTTTATTAAAATTGACCAATGCTATAAATTGGCAAACAAATTCTGGTTTGTTTTAAATTTGCCATAAATCTGTTGGTTATTGGACAGTGGGTGGTTAAGTATTGATGGTTGATACAGGCGACTATTTGTGTGTCTTTTTGGTTCTTGGTGTCGATTCACGTACAAAGGGAGATTACAAAAGATATACATGTGCTGCTAAATTAAATCAACCGGTCAGGTTGTAGTTAGTTCACAAAGGAGCGATCAACTCAAATCAATTTCTTTTCTCAGGGAGTGACCGGTATGCGATTGTTGGTGTGAATTTATTCACAGGACGTGTACAGCCAATAAGATTCACCAAAACGGGAAACTGTGTAACCAGCAAGTGACAGATTATTTCTTGAGCCATTTAGTGCGAAGCGCTGTCTTATTGAAATCACATGTCGTCTATGTATATCCGCTCTTGCAATTACGTACAACAATCTGAGGGATCATTATCAACTAGGTAGGTGAGTAGGTAATTCTTCGATGGGCCCGAAGTTCCCATCATGGAACCCCTTTGCGCTTTTTAAAAAATTAAGAATATCTGTTATCCTTATCCGCTGAACGTCAGTTAGATCATTAAGGAACTAGGATCCCACTTATCATTTCCTGCTTTTAACAGAGGGCGGGCAGGCGCAGGGCAGGTGTTGAATAGATTCAACCTACTCTTCGTCGTCACAGCTCCTTCAAAAGTCATACGAAACTGGCCCTAGTCTTTGTGCATGGCTGCCAATAAGACGCCAGTGATGACGCCAACGTTTTTGTTGATGTCGGTTCGTTTTAGCGAGATTAAACCCATGGTTCACTTTCGGTCAAAATCGTGGCTAAATTTGCCTGGTGATTAGACAGGTATGCCCTTGGGTGCATCACAGGTTCGTGTCGGCCATGGTTTGATTCGTTAGCTTAGTTAAATTGCTGCGCTGCGTCTTTTCTTGTCCCGCGAGCATGTCAGCTCTTATATTTCCTGAAATATCGCTGTGGCCTATTACCCATGAGAGGTGTAGGTTAAACTGCTCGGTCATCTCGTTAAGAGATAGGCGGTAGTCGAGGCTTGCCTTGGATGTGCAGGCATTTCAGGGTAGCTTGGCTGTCAGTGAAGATTCGAATATCAGTGACAGATATCAAGTTCAACCTTAGCCAAGCCTTTATTGCTAACAGCTCAGCCTGTGAGATGTTGAAGTAGTCTGGTAGTTTTAGGGCCTGATTTAGTTTTAAAACTCCGCTACCCACCCCGTACTTGGTTTTTGATCCATCTGTGTTAAAGTCCACGCTTTTCGGGACCGTTTTTGCTTTTCGAGGTGTGTTATTTTCAACTTTTTCTCAAAGACTGTGGTGGCTTAATGTAGTCGGAGTTCTCTTTCAAAGTAAGGTTATTTCTTTTCTTTTGGTGGCGTTACAGCCCATAAAGAGCCAAGCTTTTCTATATCCCCCACGTTGTATGTCATTTTTATTTTTCACACAGGTGAAAAGGACCTACAGAGTAATGCCGATTCTGAATAGCTTGATTCGGGAAGCCTTTTCAGGGCAAGTATACTATGGAGGGTACCCTACAAGGAGGGTAGCCACGAAATAAACATTCGATGGCGTTAGTGATGATCCGATGATCCGAACTCGCTCATCGTGCGTCGGAGTCCAACACACTAACCTCGTATAATTTAAACCGGCCTTTGATCTCGCAGCTGTGGCAGTATGTGGCTAGCTGCTTACCGTGGGGTTAGGTGGAGTAGAATGTTGATCGCCGCCATTGGAGTAGACCTTAGGGCCCCGATGATGCACATGCCTGCTAACCTCTGTGCTTTCTCGATTTGTTTGTGGTATCATTGTCAACTAACATTTTCAGAAAAAAGGGGCCCAGTAATGCCACCAACCTGTCCACCAACCGCACGTTCTAGTGAATTGAACAGCCGCTCAGGAATTGGCAACAATTTTGTTGATTAACGCAGACAGCAAGACGAAATATTCTCATCGCTTTTATGTTTCTCAAAATATTCTCCATGAAGATCTTTTGCAAGCAGTTTAACCAGTTTTCGAAGCAAAGTTACTAGCCAAATGGTCATGGAATATTGATTGCATGCTAGTGGAACAAATACGCAAGCATGTCTCAATCTTACATCTGGCAGTCTGACATCAATGTTTTTTGAAGTGAAAACTTCTTTAGCCGCGTTGGACACTTTTTGGTAGGGGAAAATCTTATGGGTTCGCGTCACCGACATGCTCGCATACATACATATACTGTACATGTGAGCCTTATACGCTTTTTGGATGGGTGAAATCTTGAGTGTTGCGTCACCGGAATGCCTACATGTAGCACTATGAATATCTGTAGCTATACAGCTGACGTATTTTGCAAAAATCGTTAAACGAAAAACGTATGGGTTCGCGTCACGGGCATGCTAATGTTAATATGTATGTCTATAGCTATGAGTACGACTTTACACATATACAGTATATAACCAGTAGCGGCGTTTGGGTAGGGCGCGGTAGGGCGACCGCTCAGGGCGCCGGTCATAAAGGGGCGCCGCAGGCAACCGAAGTGAAGAGACAAGTTGCGCTACAATTATAGATGCTACTCAGGATGACCCCATTAGTGATGTACAACAAATACACATTCTTTAGTACTGTTGTCCCTAATATATCAGGTCCAGCCAATTGGCCCCTCCCTCGAAATAAAAAATGATTGATTGAGATGAGCTTGGTTCCGGGCCTTCATGGGCTGTAACGCGACCAAAGCAAAAGAGCATTTCCTAGAATTTATATCTATCAATGAGTCGACTGGTGAAAGACTGACTGAAATTATGATTGATATTTTAAATAGATACGGACTAGAATTCAAAGATTGTAGGGGTCAGGGCTATGACAATGGATTCAAATGAGAATTCTAGGCATAAATCCCTTAGCTCTCTATGTACCGTGTGGGTGTTATAGCTACAATCTCGTACTTTGTGATGCCGTTAAGTCATCCGTAAAATCGGTCACTTTGTTTGGGGTACTTCACAGGTTGTTCACACTATTTTCAGCCTCTGCTCATCGATGGGAAATTTAAATTATCACTTGGGTTTATGTACTATAAAAAAGCTCAGTGACACACGTTGGGAAACAAGAATAAGCAGTGTTAAAGCAGTCCGTTACTAAATTAGTGCCATCCATGACGCTTTAATTACTTTGGCTATTGAAACTCAGAAAACTCATGTTCAAGACTCACATGATACTACTCTATCCGAACAGTTAAAAGATTTTAGCTTTATAGTTTCATTGGTTACTTGGTATGACATACTTTTTCAAATTGATGTACTTAGTAAATCTAAACAATCAACAGATACGGATCCCGGTAAATGCACAGAAATACTGAAAAAACGATGCACATTCTTGGAAAATTATAGAAATACAGACTTTAAAAGCGCAATTTTAACGGCGAAGGAATTGGCTGAAGTACTTGAAATTGCATCCGTGTTTAGAGCCACAACAAGAATTCGATGGGTTAAGCGTCAGGCCGGTGAAAATGTCCGCGATCAGCCTATAACTTGTCCCGAAAAAAAATTCGAGATTGAATTTTTCAATTGTCTTCTGGGCATCACATTAATTTTAGTCAATGAAAGATTCGAACAAATAAATGAGCACTCGGAATCTTGGTCCTTTTTATGCACAACGGCCACGGTGGTGGCAGTGGTTAACATCATCGACCGTCGAGCGGAAGGTCTTTAGTTCAAATTCGTTTCATAGCCAAAACAAAATGTAAGTTTCGTTTCATAGCCAAAACAAAAAGTATGCAACACAGTTGTGATTGGAAAGCGAAGAAACGTACTGCTCACAGTATATGGTCAATTGAAATTCGTCCTCTGCGTCCTTGTGTGTCAAAAACATCAACCTGCGCAAAACTCTCCCTCTCCCTGTTACCTTCGCTCGCTAAACGTTATAAGGCATTGCCTTAAGTGCGAGTGTGACTATAAAAAAAAATAAATAAATAAACAAATAAAACAGATTCCGGGAAAACCCGACCTTGCAAACCTCTATGGTGATCTCCAATTGAAATTAACTGTAGACTCTAAATCAAATATTTTTTATATGCTGTGTGATGAACTTATAAGTCTGAAATCATTTTTGCCTGTTTTTGTTTTAAATTTTATCAAAGACCGCAACTTACATGAACTATGTCCAATTGTATGGATAGCATTGCGAATATTATTGACTATACCTGTAACGGTTGCTAGTGGGGAGAGGAGTTTTTCCAAGCTTAAGCTGATAGAACCTATCTGCGATCGACTATGTCTCAATTTAGATTGACAAACTTGGCAACTTTGTCCATGGAAAATGAAATTGATGAAAACATCGACTTTGATGACTTAATAAAAGATTTCGCCAATAGAAAGGCTAGAAAAGTCAAATTTTATTAGTTTTTAATAAATGGTTATTTATTTCAATAAATGGTTATTTCGTTATATCCTTTGCCTTTTTAGGGTTCCGTACCCAAAGGTGAAACGGAACCCTATTACTAAGACTTCGCTGTCCGTCCGTCCGTCTGTCACCAGGCTGTATCTCATAAACCGTGATAGTTAGACAGTTGAAATTTTCACAGATGATGTATTTCTGTTGCCACTACCACGACAAATACTAAAAACAGAACAAAATGAATATTCAAGGGGGGCTCCCATACAACAGACATGATTTTCATCCAAAAAATCCTGCCTGCAACCAAGATCTGTCATTTGATGAGGTAACATACATAGTCTCTTTCATATTTATGTATACAGATGGTACGGAACCCTTCGTGCGCGAGTTCGACTCGCACTTGGCCGGTTTTTTTCGTATAATACAGGTTTGAATTGCAGTTAGGGGGCGCCGTAGAAATCTCGCCCAGGGCGCTGGCAGTGCTAAAATCGGCACTGCATATAACATATCTACTGCTCAAACACCAGCTACCGCATGCACAACCGCTTTTATATACATATATACATATACTCACGCAATTCGTTCTAAGTATGTGCTGCACAAACAGCATGTCGAACGAAAGAAACCTAAAAAAATATGTTTTCGCAATTATGAATGGCTGTTGTTTTTATTGAATATAAGAGAGAAATGAAGAAATTAAATTCATTAGATTGTATATCTGTGTGATTTCTTCAACATCGTATTGGAAACGATTGTGCAAAAATCACAGGCCAACACAAGAGGCACAATCTTCTTCAAATCCTCGCAACTCCTTGCATACGCCGACGACATTGACATAATAGGTAGATCGCAGCGAGATGTCAATGAGGCGTTTGCGAGTATTGAGATGGAGGCGGCAAAAATTGGTTTGGCAGTTAATGAAGGCAAGACTAAATATCTGCTGTCATCGAAAAAGGACATTTACCACCGACGTCTTGGACAGAACGTGCATATTGGCAGATATAAGTTCGAGGTAGTTAAGGACTTCATATACCTCGGCTCCGCGGTGACTTGGAACAACGACACCAGTTTCGAAATCAAGCGCAGAATTACTCTTGCCAACCGCTGCTTCTTTGGGCTCAAGAGGCAACTGAGAAGTAGAGCCCTCTCTCGTACGACCAAGTTGACCTTATATAAGACCTTAATTATCCCGGTCCTGTTATACGGCGCAGAAACATGGACTTTATCTAAAGCGGATGAGGAAATCCTTGGTCGTTTCGAGAGAAAGATTCTGCGTTCGATTTTCGGTCCCATAAACACAGAGGAGGGTTGGAGGAGAAGATTCAATCACGAACTGTACGGGTTGTACAGCGACATGAGTCTGGTCAGGCGTCTACGGATCCAACGCCTAAGATGGCTAGGCCATGTAGAGCGAATGGACACCACAGCTCCAGCCCGTAGAGTCTTTGAATCCAACCCAGAGGGACGAAGAAATAGAGGACGGCCGCACCTAAGGTGGCGCGCACAGGTGGAAGGGGACCTCAACCAACTGGGCGTGCGGCATTGGAAAAGACTAGCGAAAGATCGTGCTAGGTGGAGAGGCATGTTGGTTGAGGCCCAGGTTCACCCCGAACTGTAGCGCCCGTTAAGTGAGTAAGTAAGATTGTATATCAGATATAACAGAAAAGGAAAGAATTTGAGTTCAAAAAGACGTTGAAAGAACATTATGATTTTGTCAAGAATTATGACGTGAAGAAGTTCCAGTGATAATGAAAAAATAAAAGATGTTTTTGGTAGACTTCCACATCAAAATCCATTTCAAGAATGATATTATGATCGGAATGCAAAGTTCAATTATGGTTTACAACCTGCAATGTTAAATAAAGTTGGGGCTATACCTAAAAAGAAATAAAACATAGCGACTTATAATTATTTTTAATTGTTTTATGCGCCGAGTCAATGAAGAGCAGCTAGAATTTCTGTTTCATTTTTCATACAATGCATAACCTAATATTGCTGGTGTATTTAACTTGACGAGCCGATTGTGGCAAGACATTTGTAATAAAAAGAATAATGAAAATATACATTCAATAGATTTTCGGATGCTGAAATTTTCAATGCATAACATTTGCTCAGTACAGGTCTGCGCATTTTTTTTCTCTTCATTGAGAAGCGCCGTGGCGCAGTGGGTCGTGTGTTGTTCTGACGCTAATGACACGGGATCGAATCCGGACAACAGCCGGTGCCTCTCCTCAGCGGGGTTCTGACAAAACTCCCTGTAGTATAATTGTCATGAAAAGCTTCTTGAAATTCGCCCTTCGGAATCCGCAATAAACTGTAGTTCCCTTCCCCCTATGGAAAGCTAAAGTCACACACAACATGGGTGATTGAGAGAAGCTCGAGGTTGGTCCTTCGTGAACTGCAACGCGAACATACATACATACATACACACAGAATGTGCCTCAACTGTAAAGGCTGCTGCAGCTATAGATGGTTCAACAATTCATAGTGATTTGAGCACATCACGGTCCAGGCTATTGCCATTTACTCGTAATGTTGAAAAAGCTAATCAATATAGAAACTTATTCAATTTATTTCTCAACGCAGGCTATTTTCTAGACGAGTGGAAGCTATCATATTTAACTCCCATCTTCAAATCCGGATCTAAAACGGAAGTTAAAAATTATAGGCCTATCTGTAAATTATAACTCAAACCCAAATTTTCGAGAAAATTGTATACGATAAATTGTTTTTCATATCTCCATGCATATTTCATCCCTTCAACATGGATTTACATATATCCGGCAGGTCAACTGCCACAAATTTGTCTATCATTGTAAATTATCTTAGCTCCAACCTGGAGAAAAATTGTCAAACCGACATTATATACACGGATTTTGCCAAAGATTTGATACGGTAAACCAAAAAATTCTGATTCTAAAACTGTCTTACCATGGATTTCATTTCTATCTGTTAAAATGTATTGAATCTTATTTAACTAAGCGAACCCAGAGAGTAAAAATTAATAGTTCCTGTATCTTTCCATATTTAATAGCTAGCTTAAATGAATTATTTCTGTAGTCTACAAGAGAAACCTGCTTGACGTAAATAAATAAATATTCAAATATATTGAAGTCCTATTAACAAAGTAAGCATGGTTTCTGCTGAATTTATTGGAACAGATTGATACTCGCCTAAAACAAATTACTAGCTTGTATATACGAAAGATTTTGGAAGATTAGATATTATACACATCAGGGATTCATCCTTTTTAGACTACAATGAATTGTTTGAAAGTACAGATAATTTAAGTTTTGTTGAAATAAATGATAGTCATAATGCATGTAAATACAAACACTATGGTATAAATGTATATGTAAGTGTATATCTATTAATTATTGCGCAGCCCATCATATATGTATGTATTTTACCGATAAATAAAATATATAATAATGTATATAATAGATGCTTGGAGTGCCGATATATGCAAAAACCAGACTTTAACTATTGATACTACAATTAATTAAAAGGAAAAAACTGTTATTTCCAGTTTGAAGTTTTCCCTTCCGTCAACAGAAGTTTTGTTTGCGAACAACAACCGATATTTGGCGACCTTCGTGAAATTCGTCCTGTAGCGAGGTGTGACAACGACTGAATTCGAGAAATCAACGAGAGAAAGTGCTGCACTACTAAAAGTCGTAGTAAGTTGTTCGGCGCAGTGCTTTTGGTTGAATCCACGCCACAAGTAATGGAAAATCATTGCACGATCTTCACGTTTTTATCAAAATAAATGTTTCAAATTCTTATAAAACAATACAATTAATCGTAGGGCAAAACGTTCTGTAAATGTTTGACTTTACGATGGCAGTGTCAGATTTCATATATTCACACTGCCATATCTCAAGACTTAAATATTAGCGTACATATTTATCATGGACTAGAGTTTAGAGGGTCCATTCCTAATACCTTCAGCTAGATATTCTGGTAGGAAGAGGCATTGCAAATTAACTGACAATGACAATGATACAAAAATTGCCGAGATCTGATCTCAGTGCTGTAGGTGTCAGAGATCAAGACCCTACTCACTGGTCAGCGGCGCTTCCTTGACGGTGACCTAAAATATTATGATTGTTTCTATTCTATGGCATGGTATCCTTCGAATGATGTAAATTTCATTTCATTTCTTTTATAATAAATACTAAGCAAACGTACGACAAGTTTACTCCACAATGATATTGAGATATCTGTGCACTTTTTGTGTACATACGTGAATTAATTGCTTTTGTGTAGGTTCATAATTAATAACAGTTACCTTTTGCGAGAAGAACCACGAGCTTATATGGTGAACGCATATATTCTTCTTAACGGGCACTACAGTTTGGGGTGAACCTGGGCCTCAACCATGCAATCGGCATTCTCATTTCTGTGCAAATGGCCGCATAGCAACGGGCTCGGAATAAATCCCCAGAAAACGGAGCTCGTGCTATTTACCAAAAAGCATAAAATCCCGGAAAACTGCCCTATCACTTTGCTCGATACCAGGTCAGCCTATTCCTCTAGTGCTAAATTCCTTGGCATTATACTCGATAGGAAATTAAATTGGAAGAGCAATACAATTGAAAGAAGAAGAATTGAACTGCAAGAAAGCCATGGGAAAAAAATGGGGATTCAACCCCAAGATCACCCTATGGCTCTACATCACGGTCGTTAGACCCATACTAATGTATGGAGTGATAGTCTGGTGAACTGCATTGGACAAGACAACATACCATAAACAACTCGAGAGGGTACAAAGGATGGCATGTGTGTGCATTACCGGGGCCCTCAGGTCCACACCAACGGCAGCACTTAACATGATACTAGACCTTACACCACTCGATATTTTCCGCAAGCAAATTGCCACACACACAGCCATAAGACTAAAAGCCAACTCGAAATGGTCGAGCTATGTCACTGGCCACTCCTCCATCCTGCAAAACAGGATAACTAAGGCAGAAAACTTGGACCACACAGAACCCACCATAGTCTTGGACGAAAACTTTACGGCGATATATCCGGACAGACAAAACTGCCAAACTCAACCCCGCAGAAAATGCGTGGATTTTTACACTGACGGGTCTAAAACCAAAGATGGGGTGGGCAGTGGAGTCCAGCATTTTGCAATATCAGGAAACGTTACCTAGGCTCTGATCTTCTTATCTTCTTAAGAGGCACAAAATGGTTCCACGAATAGGGGGCAAAACCCCCTCGTAGCTGCACAACGGGTCTCCCTGACCTATGCGCATTCTTCTCAATTCTGGGAAGGCTACGATCCTACCTACCTACCTACCTACCTGGGCCTCAACCAACATGCCCCTCCAACTAGTGAGATCTTTTGCTAGCCTTTTCCATTGCCGCACAGCCAGTTGGCTGAAGACCCTTCTACCTGTGTGCGCCGGGGTTTGATTCAAAGACTCTCCGAGCTGGAACTGTGGTGTCCTCTCGCTCTAGCTATCTTAGGCGTTGAATCCGTAGACGCCTGACTAGACTCATGTCGCTGTACTGCCATTAAAGCTCGTGATTTAATTTTTCCTCCACCCCCGTCTGCGTTTATAGGACCGAAAATCACACGCAAAATCCATCTCTCGAACCGACCAAGGACCTCCTTCTTCCTTCCACCATTCTTCTGCGACGTAAAGCAGGAACGGGATAATAAGGGTCTTGTATAGAGTAAATTTTGTCATTCAGGAAAGGGCTTTATCACTCAGTTGCTTCCTAAGTCCAAAGAAACAACGTGGGCACGAGTGATTCTGCGTTTGATTTCGGAATTGATGCCTTGTTCCTGGTCACTGCGGAGCAAAGGTAGACGAAGTCCTCGACTACCGCAAGCTTATATCTGCAATGCAAACGTTCTGGATAAAACATCGGTTGTGAGCGTCCTTTTTTGACGATAGCATTTTTTTGCCCTCGTTTACTGCCAAACCATAATCCGCCGCCTCCGCGTCAATATCCGTAAATGCCTCAGTGACATCCCGCTGTGTTCTTCCGATTATGTTAATGTACCCGGCGTATGCGAGGAGTTGTGAGGATTTGAAGTAAATTGTGCCTCTTGTGTTGGCCAATGATTTTTGCACAATCATTTCAAGTGCGGCGTTGAAGAAATCACACTACAGCGCATCGCCCTACCTAAATCCTTTTTCGACGTCAAAACTATTGGTAAGGTGTGTGTTCACCGATTCGGCTGGAGTAGCGAACATTCTCTCCAAATTGAACCTGTATAGTCTGGCGAATTTAGCAGGGATGCCAATGGCAGACATAGCGTTGTATAGTTCGTCTCTAATTACGCTGTTGTATGCGGCTCCGATGTCAATAACTAGGAGGTGAGTGCCGACTTGAAATTATTTGGTTTTTTTCAGGATCTTCCGTAGTGTGAAGATATGGTCGATGGTGGACGTCCCTGGCCTGAATCCGCACTGCTAAGGACCTAGCAGCTTATTTACAAAAGGCTTCAGGCGTTCACACAAAATGGCAGAAAAGATTTTGTAAGCGATGTTAAGAAGGCTTATTCCTCTGTAGTTGGCGCAGTCAGAGGGATCTCCTTTCTTGTGGATCGGGCATACGATGCTGAGACTCCATTCCTCGGGCATGCTTTCCTCTGACCATATCTCATCTGAGCTCGTGCATGCTCCTAGCCTGGTCATCCCCAGCTGCCTTGAAGAGCTCAGCAGACCGTTCGTTTGCGCCAGCAGCTTTATTCGACTTGAGTTTCGATATGGCGATCTTAACTTCGTCGAGGTCAGGGGAACGGAATTCCCTGCGATCTTCATCGTTAAGAAATGGATCATTCTGCCTGGCAGCGGCATATTGACTAACATCGCCGTTATACAGTCTGCAGAATTGGTTTTTCCATATTCTCAGCATCGATTGCGATCCTTCCACTAGGTGTCCGTTCTCACCCTGCAGGCTTCCGTTCTGGCTTTATAACCTTGACATGTTCGCTTTAACTGTTGATAAAACTTTCTAACGTCAAGCCTGCAGCAACACCCTTAATTCCTCAATCGCGCGCTTCTCGTGCTCTTTTTTTTCGAAAACCTAAGTAGAGACAGCTCTATTACTCTCTACTCTTCCTACTTCAGTAAGAAGGAAGCGAATAATCTGGTGCTTTTATGCTTAAGCTTCCCCAAGCTGCTATGACAGAGATTTGCGACATGCAGGTGCTCTTGAGTTTAGCAATTTACGTAATCACTCAATTTAAATTTTAATCATTTGCAACAGGCAAGACTGTTGACTGGGTTTCTTGATTCATTAGCAACCCCTACAAAAAATCATAGTACAGAAGTTACCATTGAAATAATAACGCTCCTCAATTATACACGAACTTTGTATCCGCGGTGCTTATAATGCTATGCTATTCGCTCAAATAACTTCTGGCGACCATTACCGGTGTTGTACTATTAAATGTTTTGTGTTCTTTGCTGATGAGGGATTTCTGCGTTCTATTTTGTATTATTTGTGGGCTAATTTCTTTTCCACTTATGTCCATACTGCACTCATAAACCGGGTGTCTTGGCCCTTTGTGAAACACAGATTGATGAAAAATCCGATACCTCGGTTTTCAAGATTCCTAGATATAGCTTAGTGTCATTGTTCATACTCCATAGCTGTCTTGCTGCTTCCTCAGAATAGTTAAACATACTTCGTAAACACTCCGTACACTAATGTATGTATACACAAACCCTAATCTGGAAAGGATTATAACAATTTATGCGTTCGACTCACTGTCCTGTTCCCTCGCAAATTTTTTTTATTAGGCAATTACCATGTACGTAAGTAATTCTTTGAGGTTTGAAGACTCAACACACACCACCCGAAGGAAGATATGTATGTTGAATTACTTTCTGTAAAAATCAATAACCATCAATATTGCTAATCATTCCTCCAACACGCTCCATTTGTCCTTCACTTGCCTGACAAATACACCATTGATGTGCATCGGTGGTCGATAGCCACTTGGCTCGTCCAATCAGTGCATAATATCAGTCAAATTCTCGTACTTGCCAAAGAACAATGAGGCCTCGCAAGAAAGCCGACTGGTGTCATCTTAATAATTTTCACCAGAATTTTAACTGGTTACTGTGTTTCCTCGACAACCACTTGGACACCGCCGCTGATATTATTGCACAAATTATTCGAATTGGAGTAGCAAATATTAGCATAAGGCCAAAGGATTAAGCGCGGCTTGATATATGTCGTGGAGAGGCTATTAGAATAAGGGAAGATAGTTTTCGGGCTTATAAGGCACACAATTCGGAGGAAGACCGAACAAAAAATATGCGGGCCAGAAATTAATACAATACCCACATTCGACGTGTCAAATACCAAACTGATTAATAATTGAGGCGTAAAATCCTTCTTTGCCCCAGAGGTAGCAACGATTTTTTGGTCGTTTGTTAAAAAGAAAGAATTCTCCTTTTCTTCGTTTATCCATAATTACAGCTGTCATCCCTTGCTGTTTATCACTTCGCAATCAGCTCATAGCTCCCAGCTTACACGCTAATCAATCGTTAGTTATTTAAAGATCTCGGAAACTCCCCAATGACCGACAGTATGCTTTCCGTAGCAGCAGTTGAATGCTTACCAATATACCCTGAAACCCACATTCAGTCGTACCATCAAATACAGAATTGCTTGCGGGATTCGGTCTTCCTCACTTAGTACGAGCTTTTAAGATCAATGTCCATCATTATATCCTTTATTCATTTTCCTCTTTACCTTCGGCCGGTACTGTGTCGTTGTTATGAGCCTTGAGTGTGCACGTATATATTATATACAGGGTGCCCCACGAGCAGTGTGCCGAAAAGCTAGAGCGTGTAGGTCTGGTGAAGAAAATCGTATTGGGGGAGGGGGTATATTCCCCCCTTTTAGCCGGGAAGGGCAATTTTCTAAAAAATTGACTTAATTGACTTAAAGCCAGAAACCTCCCCTAACGGAGGGGAATATGCCCCCCCCCCTCCCCTACGATTTTCTTCTTGTCTTGACCAGACCTACACGCTCTAGCTTTTTGGCACACTGCTCGAGGGGCACCCTGTATAGAAAAAAAAAAGCAGTTAGACCAGTTATATGTATGCATGTATGTATGTATGTATGTATGTTGGCGTTACAGTCCATGAAGGACCAAAGCCGAGCTTCTCTCATTCACCCATGTTGTGTGCGATTTTATTTCCTCATATGTAGGTGGAAGGGACCTATAGTTTATTACAGTACAAACATACATGCATGCATGCATTTTTTCGGTTTTTTTTTTGCTTGGGGTCCGATCCATTTTGTATATGTATGCATGTATCACAGCATCTGTTGAATAATGTTTCTTTTTTTCCTATTTATGTGCGCTATATAGCAGTAAATTAGATTCACACAAATATTTGTCAACCGTAGACTAGTCTGCAAAAAATCCATTTTAGGGTGAGATATCTTCTGAAGTATGTACATAAACACATAGACAATCCAGACTATTGCTCAGGACATATTGTCGAATAAGAACTAGCTTAAGGGTATCTACAAAAAAAAACACAAAAGCAGCTTTTACCTACGGTAGGGTCCAATCTGTCCGTACGAAATGACACTAATCTCAAGTAGGGCAACGCTTATCCTTATGCTTCCAATTTATTTCACTCGTGCCACCTATAGTACGAGTATTTTGTCGTCCTTTCTCTCCCAAACGCTGATGGCTTTTTTAACATTTTTCAAGAGAAGCACAATCACAAATCAAAAGCAAGGACACAACAGGAAAGAGTAACGCAATGGAACAAAACATACTTTTAGGGACAGGGGACAAACGCACATGCACACATTTCTTTCATCTGTCCATATAAATAAGGTCCGGCAACACAAGTGGATCGAGGCAAACATAAATATGTATTCCCATTGGAGGAATGTGTTTATCCTTAACTGTCTTGCCGAAGGTCATTGGGGTCAGTTTCATCGTTCGGATCATTTTTCATCAAACAGACGCACATCGAATTGGGACAAAAGACGAAGAAGCAACTCCCCTTTTGAGTTTGACATTAATCTAAAAAGTTAGCCTTTTGCCAATCACCATGGCATTCTATGTTGCCTTCTTTCCTGTACATATGTGTGCGTGTGTGTGTGTAATTTTTTACTATGCCCCAATGAGCAGCCGAAACAATGGGACGTTGAGGAGTGCAAAAGTTTTCTGTATCTATCTGACGTATGCTACAAAAGGGATTTGAGGTTGTACACATTTGCATCAAAATCGAATTTTCCCTGTTCGGATACAAGCTTTTGGCAAACGTGGCGCTCGACGATACCCACCACGTAACATAGAATTGTATGTAGTATGTATATGTACATATGCACGAACATAGGAGTACATATGTTCGACTACATGTACATGTCTTTTTTTGTTTTTTTTTTTTTGTGTGTTCGTATTCATCTGCATATTGTACATGTGCACTATGGATATTTACAATTTCATTAGGATAGTATGAGAAATTGTTAATTTTACCCCAAGTACAATACCATAGTCGCATTTTAGAGTAGGTACTAAACCTGGAAAGCGTTACCGCTCGAAGAGGTGAATCAGAAGCTCGAACATGTGGATGTAGCAGAAATCACTCGAATGAATGTCTAAGCTTGATGAGTTTTCTGCTGCAGCGGAAACATCGTAATCATCTGTTTTATCCTTGTTTGACAAGCAACCCGTGATATGCGGAGTATCCATTACCTGAGGTGTAGATCAGTACGTATGTACATGGTAGAGATTGTGTTTTAGTATTAATTCCCGTAACATGCGTGCAATCTGGTATACTGAAAGGAAAATAATGAACAAACTTGCTAAAACAATATGTGTGTTCCTGCCTGACTCTCTTCTTCGTGCGCCGTAGATTTGAAGCAAAAGTTTCTCCTCTGTCTCTAATCAATTAGTAACGGGTGCGTGAGCAGAGAGATGTAATTGTTTTCTTTGCATTGTTTTTATTTCTTTTAATTTCAGTTCCGGTTTATGTTGTAAACAATTACCAACGATAGCGAGTATTTCAAGGGAAGGCAATGTTTAAAGTCTCCTGATTATGTCTGCTTTAGTGTTGTTTTGACACTGAGCATAATATTAGAGGTGATGTTTATTGTAGTTTTTGCCAAGAGGATTTTTTTGATTCTTACTTACATATGTACATAAAAGCTGTAGTCACTCTAAGTAGCCCATTTGCTCCGAAAGCTCTTTGTTTCCGTATTGTAGCAAATATGCATAATAGCTGGGGTCTAGTAGATTTTAGAGCTAGATAAAAGTCAACATACGTTTTGTTAAAATGAGGGCAATGCCATTAGATGACTTTTGAACACGTTTCAGTAATTATCGTAAAGTAAATCTTGATAAAAAGTTTGCTTCCAACCACAATGACATACAATATCTGCGATTACTTGCTACCCTACCTACTGGAGTGAATTTTAACAAGCTTTCAACTTTTCCAGAGTTCCCTGTTTTGTAATATGCTCTATTACAGTAAATAACGTAATAGAATCGCTACTACAGAGTATTTTTCAGGTACTCGACCTCTAAGTTCATTACTGCCTCTTCCGGTGTTCCGCAGGGCAGTCATCTTGGTCCTCTAATTTTTGTTCTAACCGTTAATGATTTTGACTTTATAATAATAGACTGTTATTTGTCAGTCTATGCAGACGATATGGAAATTAAATGGATAATTGGTTTAATAATAACTTCCTAGAGCTTAGCGTCAGTAAATGCGGGTCCGTTACCTTTTTTGAAAACTACTACCTTGTTTCTTTCACACGGGACCTAGGAATCATTTGTATAGACAGCTCAAGTTCCTCTTCCATATCAACCATATCGTCCAAAAATAAATCCTTCCCTTGGTTTTGTGAAACGATGGTCAAAATAATCCTCGAACCCTCACGTTTTCATATCCCTCTATATCACTTATATTCTTTGGTGGCGTTACGGCCCATGAGGGACCAGATCACCCATGTTGTATATGATTTATTTTTCAAACAAGTGCAAGGAACCTACAGTTTTAATGCCGATTGCAGACGGCGTGAATCGAGAAGCTTTTTCATGGCAAGTATACTACGGGGGAGTTTTGCCAGAACTTCGCCGAAGAGGGACGTCGCAAAATAAACTATCGATTGCGTTATCGGGATCCGAACACGCTCATCGTGCGTCAGACACCAACACACTAACCACTGCGCCAAGGTGCCCTTACTTATGGGACCATGAAATAGCCGATTCCTCTTTGTGTACCAATTGTTAATTGGAACTATCAGCTCACCCAACCTTTCGGAAAAAAAATCTGTCAATACGAACCCTCGTCGCCCAAGGTCTATACCGCTTACCGTATTACGTTTAACTAAACAATCCATCGAATCTGTCGAATGATTACAATTCAACTGTCGTCATCAAACACCTTATCTTGCACAAAACATGAATTTTTTGGGTGAGATGACTAAGAAAGGCTGTGAATTTCAGTTGAAAAATAATCTCTCTTGATACTTGGAAAAACATTTCCGCGATATCAGTATATCTTCCCAGAAGTTAGAGTCTGGTAGGCTATGAAAATATTCATCTAAGGATTTCTCAACTTTTTTTGGGGATAGATGGTAGTTATGGGGTGCCAACTCAGGAGTGTAGGATGGGTATCCCAAACCGCACAGATTCTTCATCACATGATCCCATTCGCTTTCCAAAGCCCGCAAGCTGACGTTTCCGACAGATGCAATCGACTTTAGTTTCTTTGGTGCTTAAAATGCTTTTTCGTGTCTGGCGTGTAGTGGTGGACCCGTGCCTCATCATTGATGACAAATTGCTGTACAAAATCTGTCATATTCCTATGGCATCGGTCTAAGGATTGGTGCAAAAATCGTTTGCGAATTGTTCGCAGAGCTTGAACAAGTTTTTTCGCACACTTTCTTTATACATATGTATATCCTCTCAACTTCAGCTTAGCTTGCTTATCATCCACCGCTATATTATGCCATTTTTCATTGGTTTCCGGTTTTTTACTGGCCTTGACGGGGTTCAACTTCGATTGTATTCAAGTTTACCCATGTTAAGGCGGAGCAGCCTTTTAAGCTTGTTGCTAGACGTCGCACGGTGCCCAATTAAATGAATACACGATTGTGAAACGGTATGGGTCGGTTTTTTGGCGAAATAGTCACGAAGAATCAATGCAGTGTGAGATGGTTGCTTTGCCACATTTTCCACTCCTTTAAGCCCCACTAAAATGACGCATATTGCTCTGATAACACGATTGGTTGACAGCTTGACAGCTTGGAAGAAACTCAAAATACGCAGCACTACGATTAATTTATCGAAGAGAAGAATCAACATGACCTTGATTTTTGGGCGACTTTAGCACGGATATTTTAGCCTTGCCTCACCTTTAGCATGATAATCACTTTATTGATCAGTTGTTTCAGGGTCGTAAGCATAAGCCCAAGTCTCATCTCCCATAATGATGCATTTCATTTTGTCCAGATATTCAAAAGCTTTTTTTCACAGTTCACACATTTCAGTGCAGCGATGTTTCTCCCAATTTTTAGGTGCCTAAGGTCCATAACTTCTTTAAACCATTCAAGTATCGTATTGACTGATGCTTTTGAAATGCAAACATCATCAGCAAGATCTCTACTTGTTAATCGTAGTATGAGGTTGATGGTCGTCTGAAACACCCTTCGTCTTTGGCACGTTCTCATCGTAAATATTTTTCTCCGACAAGGCCTCATTCCCGGGTGGACTGAATTCTTTTATGTTGTCGTCCATTACGAATGGTTCGTTCTGCCTGACAGCGGTATCTTGTCTATCATCGCCGTTATATAGTCTGCAAAAGTGGTCTTTCCAAATCCTCAGCATCGACTGCGACTCTACTACCAGTTCTCTATTTTCATCCCTGCAGGCCGCCGCTCTGGCTTTGTAGAAACAGCATGTTCGTTTTACCTTATTATAAAACTTAGGGGCGTCATTCCTGCGGAAACATCTCTCCATCTTTCCGTGCTCTCTCTTCTTTCTTCTGAAAAGCGTGTCTTCCTCTCTTCTCTTCTGCTCATAGATTTCATAGATTTCGCGAGCAACTCTCATCCATCGTTGCAGCATGGCTTTATATGCCTCTTGTTTTGCTGCATGGGCTTGTTCGCATTGTTCATCGAACCAGGGTTTCTATGTGGTGGCGGTTTGAAACCTTTCACCTCTAATGCAGCATCTCCGACGGCGCTCTGGCAATGCGCCCTTTCCTGCTCCATTGTTTGTGCTACTGTGAGCGGATCTTGAGAGAGCTTTGAGGAGACACGATCGGCAAAGATTCTGGCAGTCTCTTGCGATTGTAGCTTTCCGACGTCAAACTTACGTAGTCCTACTCGACTCCTAAGCATTCTTGATATCTTCATTCGTACCTTGGCTACAACAAGGTAGTGGTCCGAGTCGCTGTTGGCCCCTCAAAAGGTTCGTACGTCGAGAATACAGGAGGAGTGTCTGGCGTCGATCGCAATGTTATCAATCTGGTTGGTGGTCGATTGACCAAAAGACCGCCAGGTACCCTTGTGGGGGAAACGCCTGCTTGCTACAAGGAGGTTATGCCCCGCTAGAAAATCGATAAGCCTAAGTCCGTTGTCGGATGTGGTGTTATGGAGGCTATGCTTTCCTACGATCGACTCAAATATGTCCTCTTTGCCCAGTTTTGCATTAAAATCTCCTAGGACTATTTTTGTGTCGTAGCTGGGGCATTGGGCATATGTTCTGTCTAGGAGATCGTAGAATTCTTCTTTGAGTCGATCGTCCTTTTCTTCCGTTGGGGCGTGAGCTCATATTAAGCTAATGTCTCCAAATTTAGCTTTGATGCGGATTGTTATGAGGCGTTCGCTTATATCTCGGAAGCATAAGACATTTTGTCGGAGGCGCTGTTTGTTCTTCTTGTAGCAGTTCCCGTAGTAGATGCCGCAGTTTTTCATCCGTCTTTTGCCTGGTCCATCCCATCGCACTTTTTGGAGTGCGGTTATACCTGCTTTGTTGCAATTGAGGGTTTGCTCCAATTTTTCGCCTGCATCCGGTCTGTTAAGGGACTCTCAAGTCCGTTACATAATCGTTTGCAGGGGTCGTCAGCTTTGTATCCGTCCGGCTTGTTGTTGTTTCGGAACAAGTGGGTTTTTACGTGATAGGCCGGTTCCTCTTTCCCCAGGAACAAGGGGTTGGGTCGCTGCACACATTGGTTCACTACCTGGCGGGTGCCAGGGTAGCTGTCCAGGGCGGCCACGCGGAGGCTGTGTGTCAACTTGGATTGAGCAGGGACGGAGATCGGAGCTGGCGTTTGCCATGTTAAACGCGATCAACTTCTTTGTTCTGTTTGCTCGCTCCCTCCCCCCTGAAAACTAGCTAACGACTTTTTAAATTTCGTCACTAAATCATTTTCCAGCTGCCCAAAAACGCAAATATTTCAAAACACTTCAAAAGAAAGTCTAGACTCGTAGACAGATAACGTCTTCAAAAGTTAACAAATCAAATTGCAGAAGCTGTTTGAATGATATGCCATATAGTACATATATCTACAAAAACCTAAATATATATGTACTGAAAAAAAGCAGACATCAACAACAAAAAAACTACATACATACATAGGTTAGATACATTCGGATGTAGGCGAAAAAAAAAACACAATAAAATATCACTGGCCGTCTTTGAAAAGTTGCGTTCCTCGCTCAATAAAAAACAAAATAAAAAAAAAAAACAAGAAAACCCACAACCAAAGAAATAATATAAAAGCGAAATATCGAGGTTGCAAGGAGTGCTATAAACCCCTTATCTACGTTAAACAATATGGCCGATATACAGAATTGTATAAAGTTGGATGGCAGTATCTATGCATCCATTTCGAAACATGAGGAAAGAATAATAACAATAATAAACCTACCGCCATAAAACCAAGCACCCCAGACACAAAATGTGAAATAAAACAAGAAACTCAAAAAGGAATACGAGAAGGAAGTGAAACAAATTTCCAATAGCAATCAATGGATTAAAAATGGTCTCCACTTAGTTGGAATATCAACGGCCACTTAATCTTCCCGACGACAGCAATATATGTACATAAGTACATACCGAAGGATCAAGGAGGAATATCCTGCGCCACACAGCTGGCTGAAGCCTCCCATAGAATATATACATATTTACACGTATAAATTGTCATGGTTGTGTTTGTACATACATTTGTACAATTTTAGATTCCAACTACACATATATCCCGTTCAGATTTGAATGATTAAAGAAGGAAGGGCAAGAGAAATCACTGGGAACAGCAACAAATTGCAAATAACAGAAAACAATTCATTGTCGTCCTGGTGTAGATGAGGAAAAAAACTAATGGATAACAAGACGCAGCCAGAGAAGCAATACTTCGAAAGCTACTCACACTTTACCGAACAATAATCATGGAAATATCATTTTTTCGCCTGTAGCCATCCCAAAACTTTATTTTTTCTTCAAACGAAATTAATGACTTTTGCCAAATACATGCATACAAACATAGTTGGCTTACGATGAGATACCGGCATGGGTATTTGCTCATCATCATCGTTTCCATCATCACCAGCATCCGAGTGGAAGAAAAGCCAAAGTAACAGGAGCACCCGAAGCAGCTACATGTACAGAAACAAAAACAAACTTACATTGATGTTGTAAGCAAAAAGTATGTCATTATTTAAAAAGATAAAATTTCTGCTTGCGCGCCCATGTGTCACTGTGGTTTATGTTTATTTTGCTGACGAAGATAGTACGAGCTACAGCAACAACAAGGGGGGCAAGGGCGGGAAGCAAACGGCTTTGGTGGCGATGATGGTAATGGCAGAGATAATGGAGTGAAGTCCTTTCTCGAAACGAAAACTAATGTAACAACGTTTCGTTTAGCCTTACTCCTTTCTCTTGGATGTTGTATATGTACATGCTTGACCAAATGTATGTAGTCTAGATATTCTATTAGGTAACTTGTACATTTTGGCTCTTTCCGTTGAAGGCATACAAAGTTTATACACCATTCGGGTTGTCGATTTTATGAGATAAAATTATTCATGGGTACTTATGTTTATATCGAGTTGAAGCTTATAAGGGCACAATGGGCGAATGTTGCTTACATGACGACCACTGATGGAACTTAGCATGGTAATCAGGGGATTGTGTTGTTTATGAACCCTGTGTGGTGGTTAACTGTCTTATTAGAAAAAGATAAATGAGGATCGTAAAATGACATGATGTACATGACTTTGAAGAAGCGTCTCTGACGGCGCTCTGGCAATGCGTCCATTCCTCTTCTATTGTTTGTGCTACTGTGAGCGGATTTTGACAGAACTTGGAGGAGACACGATCGGCAAAGATTCTGGCAGTCTCTTGCGATTGTAGATTTCCGACGTCAAACTTACGTAGTCCCACTCGACTCCTAAGCATTCTTGATATCCTCATTCGTACCTTGGCTACAACAAGGTAGGGTCCGAGTCGATGTTGGCCCCTAAAAAGGTTCGTACGTCGAGAATACAGGAGGAGTGTCTGGCGTCGATCGCAATGTTATCAATCTGGTTGGTGGTCGATTGATCAAAAGACCGCCAGGTACTCGTGTGGGGAAACGCCTGCTTGCTACAAGAAGGTTACGCCCCGCTAGAAAATCGATTAGCCTAAGTCCGTTGTCGGATGCAAGGTAAGGAAAACACCCTTGGCGGAGTGATCGGAAAGCACAGCCTCCACGATACAACAACAGATAACGGCTTCCGACTCGCTAACTTTGCAACAGCTCGTAATGCGGTGATAAGTAGCACAAGATTCCATCGCAAGCGAATCCACACAGCAACCTGGCGATCTCCAGACGGTCGAACCGCCAACCAAATCGACCATGTGCTCATTGACACAAGGCACTAGTCAAACATCCTGGATGTGGGAACATTCAGAGGGGCAAATGTCGACTCTGTCCATTTCCTCGTAGCAAAAGATTCAGAGCTCGACTGTCCAATGTCAGAAAGCTGCACCAGCCCATCAGGAGGAGGTTCGACATTGGGCGCCTGAGCACACCGGAGGTTGCCAGAGTCTACAGGGAGCAGCTGAGTGAAAGACTCTACCGTATGCCTACGTCGAACACAAATGCCAATAATATGTGGCTGCATTGCCGCTCAGCCATTCAGGAAGTAGCCGAAACCACCTTAGGATACCTACCACCCCCGACAAGAAACTCGTGGTATGATTGCGAGTGTGAGCAGAAAAAGGCAGCAACCGACGAGGCGTACCAAAAGGCGTTGCAGAGGAAAACCAGGGCAGCGCAAGAAGAGCACCGAGCCAGAAGAGGGGAGGAGAAAAAACTACTGCAACAAAAGAAAAGAATCTTCGCAGCCTCCCAGCTCAAGGATGTCGAGGAGTCTAGGGATAAACATAAAATACGAGCCTTTTAAAAGAAGCCAAAGGCCTTGCCAGCTACCAGCGTCAACAGGGAAGGCACTATCTTTTACAAGTCCATCCAGCTGCTAGGATACGCGGATGATATCGACATCATCGCGTGTTCTCGCGTGGCATTGTGGAAACATTCACGGTGATTGAAGAACA
This sequence comes from Eumerus sabulonum, assembly GCA_951905685.1. NCBI lineage: Eukaryota > Metazoa > Arthropoda > Insecta > Diptera > Syrphidae > Eumerus > Eumerus sabulonum. The sequence continues at coordinate 158,206,083 of OX645060.1, read as the reverse complement.
GGCGAAACGAGTTGGTCATAAGATCAATGAGGACAAAACGAAATACATGCTGTCAAGCAAAAACCAATCCGTCGCTCATCACCTGGGACAAAATATAACAATTGACAGCTACAATTTCGAGGTAGTTAAGGAGTTTGTCTACCTCGGGGCAAACGTAAATTCCACAAATGACACCACAGTGGAGATCCGGCATAGAAACGCCCTTGGCAACCGCTGCTACTTTGGCTTGTCCAAACAACTGGGGTCAAAACTCCTCCCTCGAAAGACCAAAGTCATGCTTTACAAAACGCTCATTCTGCCAGTCTTGCTGTACGGACCCGAAGGCTGGACGATAAGCAGGACAACGAAGCTGATTTTGGGTTCTTTCGAAAGAAAAATTCTGCGCCGGATATTTGGTCCTATCTGTGAGGAAGGTGAATGGAGAAGAAGACACAACCGCGAACTTTACGAGCTGTACCAAGATGTGGATGTAGTCCGGAAGGCAAGGATCCGTCGACTACACTGGCTCGGCCACATCGAACGCATGGAAATCAACGCTCCAGCTAAGAGGGTCTTCGACTCCGAGCCTCCTGGTTGGAGAAGAAGAGGAAGACCGAACCTCCGGTATAAAGACCAAGTAATCGCGGATGTAAGACATCTTGGTCTTGATAACTGGAAGCAGCGTGCCTGGGACCGTCAAGGATGGAAGGCAGCTATAACTCAGGCTCAGATCCTCCATGGATCGCTGGCCTGATAAGTAAGTAAGTAAGTTGTCGGATGTGGTGTTATGGAGGCTATGCTTTCCTATGATCGACTCAAATATGTCCTCTTTGCCCAGTTTTGCATTCAAATCTCCTAGGACTATTTTTGTGTCGTAGCTGGGGCATTGGGCATATGTTCTGTCTAGGAGATGGTAGAATTCTTCTTTGAGTCGATCGTCCTTTTCTTCCGTTGGGGCGTGAGCGCATATTAAGCTAATGTTTCCAAATTTAGCTTTGATGCGGATTGTTATGAGGCGTTCGCTTATATCTCGGAAGCTTAAGACATTTTGTCGGAGGCGCTGTTTGTTCTCCTTGTAGCATTTCCCGTAGTAGATGTCGCAGTTTTTCATCCGTCTTTTGCCTGGTCCATCCCATCGCACTTTTTGGAGTGCGGTTATATTTGCACCAATTGATCGCCTGCACCCGGTCTGGTAAGGGACCTCACATTCCAGGTGCAGACTCTCAAGTCCGTTAGTCGTTTGCAGGAGTCGTCAGCCTTATATCCGTCCGGCTTGTTGTTGTTTCGGAACAAGTAGGTTTTAAAATGACATGATGTACATGACTTTGAAGAAGCAGTACTTAAGCTTTTGTGGCAATAGAGTGACATATTCCTCGAAGATGTACTGGACATTTCTATCTCATAGTCTTATAGTCATTATTCATAACTGGGATGATTATCTTTATCTCTATGGGCCCAAAAATCACGCGCAAAATCTTTCTCTCGAACCGACCAAGGGCCTCCTCATCCGCTTTTGATAGTGTCCATGCTTCTGCGCAGTACAACAGGACCGAGATGATAAGGGTCTTATATAGAGTCAACTTTGTCGTTCGGGAGAGGGCGATATTACTCAACTGCCTCCTGAGCCCAAAGAACCAGCGATTGGCAAGAGTGATTCTGCATTTGATTTCGGAACTGATGTCGTTGCTCCAGGTCACTGCCTGGCCATGGTAGACGAAGTCCTTAACTACCTCGAACTTATATCCGCCAATACAAACGTTCTGGCAAAGACGTCGGTGGTGAGCGTCCTTTTTTGATGGCAACATATATTTAGTTTTGCCCTCGTTTACAGCCAAACCTAACTTCGCCGCCTCCATCGCAATATGTACTCGCAAACGCCTCATTGACATCTCGCTGTGATCTACCTATTATGTAAATATCGTCGGCGTATGCAAGGAGTTGCGAGGATTTGAAATAAATTGTGCCTCTTGTATTGGCCAGTGATTTTTGCACAATCATTTTCAATACGATGTTAAAAAAATAACACGACATGGCATCGCCCTGCCTAAATCCTTTTTTGACATCAAAACTGTCAGCAAGGTGTTCACCGATTTGGATGGAGCAGCGAGCATTCTATAAAGTCATCCTGCATAGTTTGACGAGTTTAGCAGGTATGTCAAAGGAAGACATAGCGTTCTATAGCTCGTCTCTAATTACTCTGTCGTATGCGACTTTGAAGTCGACAAATAGGTGGTGAGCGTCGACTTGAAATTCATTGGTTTTTTCCAGGATCTGCCGTAGTGTGAAGATTTGGTCGATGGTGGACTTCCCTGGAATGAATCCGCACTGATAAGAACCTATCAGCTTATTTCCAAAGGCTTCAGGCGTTCACACAAAATGGCAGAGAAAATTTTGTTGGCGATGTTAAGGAGACTTATTCCTCTATGGTTGGCGCAACCAGAGGGGTCTTCTTTCTTGTGGGTCGTGCATACGATGCTGAGACTCCATTCCTCGGGCATGCTTTCCTCTAACCATATCTTACGGATGAGCTGGTGTATGCACCCAACCAGGTCATCCCCAGCTGCCCTGAAGAGCTCAGCAGACAGTCCGTCTGCGCCTTCAGCTTTATTCGACTTGAGCTTCGATATGGCAATCTTAACTTCGTCGAGGTCAGGAGGACAGAATTCTCTGCGGTCTCCGTCGATTAGAAATGGATCATTCTGCCCGACAGCGGTATATTGACTAACATCGCCGTTATACAGTCTGCAGAAGTAGTTTTTCTATATTCTCAGCGTCGACTGCGGTTCTACTGCTTTATCTGTTGATAAAACTTTCGAACGTCACGCCTGCAGTAACATGTCTCCAAGTCCTCAATCGCGCGCTTCTCGTGCTCTTTCATCTTTCTTCTAAGAAGCTTATGCTCTTCCCTTCTTTTTAACTGGTAGAGCTTACGAGCTGCTCTTGTTCTTTTATGCAGCGAGGCCTTATATGCATCCTGCTTCGCTGCATGAATCCTCCTGCACTCGTCATCTAACCATGTATTTCTTCGTGGTGGAGCCTGGAAACGCAAAACTTCGGATGCAGAGGTTTTCAGGGCTTGTTTGCAAAGGTTCAACTGCTGTTCTATTGATAGTGTGGAGGATTCAGGTGTATTGGAGAGCTTAAGGGAGACGCAATCGGTAAAAGCACGAGCGGTTTCTGGCGATAGTAGCTTTCCGACGTCATAACTATGTATTCTTATTCTCCTCCGTTGCGTTCGTGATATCCGTAAGCGCATCTTGGCTACTACAAGATAGTGGTCCGAGTCGATGTTAGCCCCTCGGAAAGTTCGAACATCAAGAATAGTGGCGGAGTGTCTGACGTCGATCGCGATGTGATCAATCTGGTTGGTGGTCTATTGATCAAAAGATCGGCAGGTGCCTTTGTGTATATCGAGGTGCGGGAAGCCCGAAGGAGATTTCGCCCGTAGCAAGATCAATCAGCCTGTGTCCGTTATCGGAGTTGGTGTCGTGTAGGCTATGTTTGCCGATGACTCGTTCAAAGATGCTTTCCTCACCCAGCTTAGCATTGAAGTCTCCCAGTATAATTTTGATGTCATAGCTGGGACATTGGGCATACGTTCTGTCAGGGAGATCGTAGAACTTATCTCTGGCGGAGTCATCCTTGTCTTCCGTGGGGGCGTGGACGCAGATCAGGCTGATGTTAAAAAATTTAGCCTTGATACGGATTGTTATGAGGCGTTCGCTAACATGCCGAAAGCTTAAGACTTTTTGCCTTAGTCCACATAGAACAACAAATCCGCATCCAAACAATCGTTTCCCTCTCTCCCTATAGCAGTCGCCGTAGTAAATATCGCAGTTTTTCATCCGCTTTATACCCGGTCCCTTCCATCGTATTTCCTGGATGGCGGTCATGTCCGCTTTATAGCGGTCTAGGGCGTCCGCAAGTTGTTCGGCTGCACGTGGCCTGTTTAGGGACCTAACATTGCACGTACAAAGCCGAAGATCATTGTCCTTTTTTCGTTTTTTGCAAGTGTCGTCAACATAAATCCGGTCCGTTATATCCGAGGCTTGTGGTTGTTTCGGAGTTTGTGGTTTTTTTACGGTTACGGCTTACTAGGTCATAGCCCAACCAACTAATCCTGTTTTTTGGTGCAGGAGGCTCGCCATTAGCCCTTCCCCGTCCACGAGGATGTTCGACTGCGGTGGCTCTTCTCACCTGTTAGGCCTTTGTTAGCCTTTGGTTGACAGAAAAGAGAATGCGCTGCAAATTTCCTAAATGCTCTGGTGTCTCACAAACGATGTGCGAGAAATGTGGCGTCGACATGGCGTGACATTTCTGTCACACTCCAAATTTTTTTTTCAAATAAATTCAAAAATTAGGATATTTCCTGATGTACGTGTATTTTGATTTGTTTCGACTAACATTTCTCACTACCTTTTTTTTTCAATTTTATACCTTGCGCTACAGAGGGTGGTAAATGATTTCGAGCTGTTTAATGACTAGTTTTTAGTTTTAAGTCCTAGAGTAAAGTATATTTTAAGCTTAGCCCCTGAGGCATCGCATCAGAAAACACAATCTTCCAAAAATCCCAAGCGTAAGCAAGTCAACAATAGTAGTAGAAAATAAGAACCAAAGGGTTCAGTCCGGAAACAGTACCGATGAGTGTTCGCAGGTTGCGAAAGTCATTGAACGACCGTACAGTTTATCGCAGCATCCGCACAGATCGCTGTTGAAAAGTTCGTATTCATACCGGAAATGTTTCAAAATTGAACATTATTTCCTGGTTACCGTCAGCTTTCAAACTCTTGTCGAAGGGAAGTCTAGTGAGTGCACTTACCATATTATTAACTTTCAACATATGAAAAAGTTTGACAAACTGGTCGTATGGCCTAGTTCTTCGCCAAACAAATTGACAAAGTGAAATAGAAACTTTCTCTCCCACTGTACAAGTTCTGTGCAACTAAAATCTATTCACATATCCATCCAGATGGGGCCGTCCAGACATCTTCAGAGCTGAAACTCAACCTACCATTAATGCTCGTATGGATAGCAAATAAAATATATCTATGTATGTTTGTATGTATATAAAAAAAATTGTAATATGTGGTAGGGCTGCTTAGGTATACAAACGTCCTTCTTAAACCCAATATGAATTTTCAATTAGGATATTATTATCCGCACGTACATCCATTTCTCCCTTTACCGGTGCTTTGTTCTCACACGCAATGGATTTGAGTACCGACGATGTGCTAAAAGATAGGTTGTATATGTATAGCCCCATGCATATGATACTTGGAATTATACTATATACAGGTATATCTCTCAACTATCAGACGTACTTTTCATGCCCCTTGTGCTACCGCCAGTGTACGTTATGTGGTACACAAAGACAAGAAAAAATAATTAATTCTGTCTCCATTTCATACCAAAGTGTGTATTATGAGATAACTGAGGAAAAGAAAAACAATCTTGTATATTGCACAGCTCAACTCAAGTTACGAGTACGTAATCGTAGTATGAATACAAGTAGTAAGAGGACGAGTACGTTCATCGCCTTTCTTCCGGGACAGCATTTTCTTTGAACAACATATGCATGTATATGTACGTATATCCTCTTAAGAGTGCGACTTAATTTAATGAAATGCATATGACCTTTTGGCTCGGTTGACAAATTAAATTTCTACTAGTTTTAGTATCACCAGCAGATCACCAGGGTAGGGGTGAGGACATGAGGGAGCAAAATGGGACGCGAGTAGATACCGAAAAGGAAAGCTCTCACACTGATTAAACAACTTGTAAGTAGTATTAGAAAGTAGATATAGAAAGAGGGTCTCAAGATATAAATCAACATAAACTTTTTTTTGTTGTTGATTCTGTTTAGGAAACCGTTTCAATTACATTTTCGATAATTACATAACTTCTCTCTGGTATCGAAAGCATATTTCTGTTGAAGCAAGATAAGTATGTAAATTAATAGGCTCAACATTCGTGGTCAAATTTTGTTGTTTCAAGCGTAGCCCGACGATTGTCCGCCGTCTCTTCTAAAATCTATTCCAACTCCAAGGTTTTCGTCAAGGACCATTCGTCTTTCGTTCACCCACACTTCATTTCCTGTAAGAGAAGAAAAAATCCCCCCTCCCCCTCCTGTAAGAAATTCATTATAATTTATAAGTATGCATAGTCCTCGTAGCGGGCGATGGACTCGCATGAAACGAAGGATAAGATAAGAACGAGACCTTAAACTTTTTCAAAGTGTAATTATTCGTTTTGCTCCCTTCACCGCCCCGCTCACATACCCTTTTTTGTCAAATTAATTACTCAAAGTTTGTTTCTTGAGACAGTCTTACGGGTCGCTTGCGATTTCGAGATGATGGCAACGGGCAAGTCATAAAATGTGGTCGTGCATGCAAGATATATGTATGTATATGAAAATTCATAAGTGCCATGGTTATAAGATAAAGTATCGGGTAGACAGCGAACGAAAGTAATTAAGGAACACATTTATTGCGGAACTTCCTCCATATTGTATGTGAAATTAGTTTCTTAATCGGAAGGAAAAAAAAATTCAAAGTGCAGATAATGTGAACTTGGAAGTACGGAACCTGGTTTGGGGTTCAACGAACAATTTATCCGAAGTCATCTTCCGGTCATAAGTGCTTGGAATTCCGTTTATCATTAATTTTTTTTTTAAATGCAAACACGATTCCATTTGGTGCTTGTTTTTTTCAAATGCATTGATAGAGCTACGAGTATAACATTCAAGTTGTCCTTACGTTTTGTGGCTGTTAATTGTTACAATTAAACAAGTAATGATGGAAATTCTAGTGTAGGTGGATAAATATGTATAGTCTGCTGTTTACGAGAATCGGTCTGCGTAGAGAAGAAGTGCCATCTTACTGATGAGAGTGTTTCGAAATGAATTTCGTGAGGAAGTTCGCAAAAGTTTTCAGAAAAGTTAGAATTGTATTTATTTCTTTTTTTCTTCTCCTTTTTGTATTTCATTAGAGGATAAATTGTTTTGCTTTCGAAAAAGTTGTACCGTATTGGTTGGGAACGCTTTGACACTGACTGTCTACTTCAGCTTTCGAAATTTATGATAAGCAATTACGAAAATGCGATAGCAAGCGAGGGGGGAGGGATTATTTACTTGTGTTTTTAAGAGTGAAGATGTGAGTCGTACCCTCAGTTCATACTTTTTTATGATTATTTATTTTGTCCACATATGTATTTCAAAATCATTATATCAAAAACAGGAGGTCAAAACTTGCAACGTCACAGAGGTACAAACATACACGTGGATCTGGTATGAATAACATGTAACTAGAATTGGATTTGCCTTTATTAGAACATTATCACAACTCTCAAATGTACATACATATGTACGTGTATTAGGTATATATATTAGGCCCAGTAACCAAACATCTCGCTCATCGTGCGTCAGAGTCCAACACACAAACCACTGCGCCACGGCGCCCTCGATAACACCAAAGCCATCAAATGTTTATTTCGCGGCGTCCCTCCTCGGCGGGGTCCTGGCAAAACTTCCCGCGATATACTTGCCATGAAAAAGCTTCTCGATTCAAGCCGTTCGGAATCGACATTAAACTTGTGGACCCTTTCATTTGTGTAAAAAAATAAATCACACATATCATGGGTGATTGAGAGAAGCTTGGCTCTGGCCCTTCACAGTCTGTAACGCCACCAAATTAAGCAAACAGTTACTTACATTATCTGCCGAATTGTTTTTCAACAATCCATTATCGACCACTTTTCATACAAGGGACACAGTCGCAGATTTAATGGCATTTTAACGTGCTATTATTGTTATTCACCTTTTCACATCGTTGCTGTCAAGTAAGATAATTGATTTGAATTCAATGGACACTTTGATGATCAAATATATCTCATCATGAAGATTTTTGACCATCAAAGTAATATGCCGATAACCTGCCTGCAACCAAGATCTGTCATCATACAAAAAATGTGATTTAATGTGATGACCGATGAGTAACATACTTATGTACATAGTCTATTTCATATTTATATATACAGATGGTACGGAACCCTTCGTGCTCGAGCCCGACTCGCACTTGGCCTTTTTTTTGCTATGAATCGTCTACAGTCAATACTTGTTACTCGGATGAAGTCGCTCAGCAGAATAACTTTAATTTCGAAAATCACTCTCTTTCTTGCGCAGATAATTTGGTGTCTGCCTTTTTGTGTCGTAAAAAAAGATGAAAAAGTAAGTGCCGAAAATTTGTGAACGAATACTGCTTCGTAAGATACAACAAAGAGAGTGAAAACAACAACAATCATTTGTTTTTCAAAGCGAAGGATAAAAAATTTTGTGTGTAAGTGTAACAGAAGGACCTTACATAAATACATACATTTTCAGTGGCCCGCATGTTCCACTAAAAGGGTGGCGGGAGTAATGCGCGGGGGGTCTCCAGGTCAGTCGATCCTTCGCCATCGACTCTGACTCATCAGGAGCTATGCCCAAGCGCACCCAGGCGAGTTTTTGGACTTGGTCCAACCACCTCGTCCTGGGTCTGCCAAGCGGTCGCCTGCCTGATGGTATTGCATTCAAGGCACGCTTCGGAAGTCTTGATAATGGCCACATTCGCCTCACGTGACCAAACCATCGAAGCCTATTCCTTTCCGTTCGGAGAAACAGCTGCTCAACATTGAGCTTCCCGCATACTGCCGTGTTTCTCCCCCTATCCCGGCGAGTAACTGCCACAACAGCACGAAGAAATCTCATTTCGGCAGCTCGTACTCGCGATCTTAAGTTTTCGGTCAATACTCATAATTTCATGACCATAGGTGAGAGTTCGAATAAATACTTAGTTAAAAACCGCTAATTTGGCTTTGGCACCAAGCTCGGTCTTGGTGACCCAGCTTGGCCAATCCAGCAGGAAAGCTCCCATCACTCGTGAAGACGACCCCGAGATACTTAAACTTCCCCACCTGCTTCAATCTACTCCACTAACATGTAGAGTGCATTGGACAGGTGTTCTGGAAATAACCATAACCTCGGATTTGTCCACGTTAACCCTCATTCCAGCATCAGGACATACGGCCACAAACCTGTCCAGCGTGCGCTGGAGTTCATTCTGGGAGGATGTAAGGACAACTAAGTCATCTGCAAAAAAAAAAGATGGATTACCCTAAACTCTCCCAATGTGAAACACTCCACACCTCGACTGCAGTCCATACATATGTATATGTATATAATAAAAAGGAGAGCTTACAAGACGCACCCTTGGCAAAGTCCAACGCCCACGGTTACTACCGTTAACCCAAACGCAGCTGCAGAGGACCATCAATCCCATACTCCTGCAGAACACTCCAGAGTTTACCTCGAGGAACTCGGGCGTACGCCTTTTCCAATTCTACAAAGCAACTGTAGATCGGTTTGGCGTACTCCCAAGCCTTCTCGAGCACCATTCTTAGAGTGAAAAGCTGGTCGGTTGTACTTCTGCCGTGACGAAACCTGCACTGTTCTTCCCCTATCCTGGATTGGACCATAGCTCTAGAAAGCGCCTCCAATACCTTAGCGTAGACTAGAGGTCTGTTCCCCTCAGCGCCCTGTTCGGGATTGAACAGCTCCGAAAAGTGCTTGCTCCATCCGCGTAAGATGTCCATCTCATTGGATTTCGAGTGGGCTAAAATAATCATAATCGATATTAGTTTTACAACTAACTTATGTATGTCCTTAGACTACACACCATTCAACGTATTATTTGATCTTATACAGCAAACTGAAGGCGTCGTGGCACACTAACCACTGTGCCACGACGCCTTCAGTTGGACACTGTGTTGGACACTGATTAGCGTGTTCGGATCCCGATAAAACCAACGCCATCGAATGTTTATTTCGCGACATTCCTCCTCGGCGGGGTCCTGGCAAAACCCCCCCGCAGTATACTTGCCAAGAATCGGCATTTAACTGTAGGTCCCTTTCACCTGTGTAAAAAAAAAAAAAAATCACACACAACATGGGAGATTGAGCAAGCAAGCGTAAAGCAAACTAAGCATTTAAGAAAAAAAAAAAAAAAAAAGCAACCTAGCAAACTGAAATTTTTGATAAACTTGTTCTAACTAGATCTGTACGCGATAAAGTAGTCTGTACGCTATCGAGTCCTCCCACTCAGCATCGAAGAAGTCGGCACAGCTATTCAGAAGCTAAAGAACAACAAGGCCGCAGGCTCAGATGGCTTGCCATCAGAGCTCTTCAAGGCTGGCGGTGATGTTCTGGTAGGGAGCATGCACCAGATCATCTGCAGAATTTGGGAAGATGAAAGCATGCCCGACGACTGGAATACCAGCTCTATTTGCCCCATCCACAAAAAAGGTGATCCTACTTCTTGCAAGAACTATAGAGGTATATCCCTGCTCAATGTCACATACAAGATCCTGTCCAGCATATTGTTTGAACGCATATTGTTTGTACTGCACTAATCGGCAGTTACCGGTGCGGCTTCCGGCCCGGCAAATCGACTGTAGACCAAATATTCACACCGGCAAATCCTGGAAAAGACCAACGAATTTCGAATCGATACACACAACCTTTTCATTGATTTCAAAGCCGCATACGACAGCATTCATCGCGAAGAACTGTTTGGTGCAATGGCCGAATTCGGGATCCCGGGAAAACTGATCCTGTTGTGCAGCGCCACGCTAAAAAGTACGCGATGTTTTGTGCAACTCGGAACCGTTTAAAACATGCACAGTATTTCGGCTGGATCAGATAGTGCAACGGGCAGGCGTCAATAGGGAAGGCACTATCTTCTACAATTCCGTCCAGCTGCTAGGATACGCGGATGACATCGACATCATCGCGTGTTCTCGCCGTGACATTGTTGAAGCATTCACATTGAAGAACAGGCGGAACGAGTTGGTCTTAAGGTCAATGAGGACAAAACGAAGTGCATGCTGTCAAGCAAAAACCAATCCGTCGCTCACCTCCTGGGACCAAATGTAACAATTGACAGCTACAATTTCGAGGTAGTTTAGGAGTTTGTCTACCCCGGGGCAAACGTAAATTCCACAAATGACACCACAGTGGAGACCCGGCATAGAAACGTCCTTGGCAACCGCTGCTACTTCGGCTTGTCCAAACAACTGGGGTCAAAACTCCTCACTCGAAAGATAAAAGTCATGCTTTACAAAACGCTCATCCTGCCAGTCTTGCTGTACGGAGCCGAAAGCTGGACGATAAGCAGGACAGCGGAGCTGATTTTGGGTTCTTTCGAAAGAAAAATTTTGCGCCGGATATTTGGTCCTGTCTGTGAGGAAGGTGAATGGAGAAGAAGACACAACCGCGACCTCTACGAGCTGTACCAAGATGTGGATGTAGTCCGGAAGGCAAGGATCCGTCGACTACACTGGCTCGGCCAGATCGAGCGCATGGACATCAACGCTCCAGCTAAGAGGGTCTTCGAGGGTTCGAGAAGAAGAGGAAGACCGAACCTCCGGTATAAAGACCAAGTAATCGCGATGTAAGACATCTTGGTCTTGATAACTGGAAGCAGCGTGCCAGTGTCGTGACCGTCAAGGATGGAAGGCAGCTATAGCTCAGGCTCAGATCCTCCATCGATCGCTAGCCTGATAGGTAATTAAGTACGCTATCGATTGTCAAGGCGAAAATATCAGATCACTGAAGTATCAAATATTTAAGTAAAAGTCACATTAGCAGTTTCCACAGCACAATAGTGTACTTCCGCCCAGCTATTTAGGCATCTATTAAATTGCTTCTAACCATGCGGTGTCGACGGCCTTTTTCAAGTCAACCAGGTAGGTAACCAAATATTGGTTCTTGCATTTATTCTATTGCGCATCCAAGACGAGTTTCGACATGACATGTATAGTGTCATGCCTTCCCTGAAACCGAATTGGTATTGGTATCCTTGTCTTCAATCCATTTAGACAGGGCTATGTGGGACCACCAACTCGAAGACATTGATAATACTCGGTAGTAAACCTATCGACCAGTGATCTTGTACCACCATGATCTGAATAGTGAAATAGGGCTCTGCTCCCCATGTCGTGGTTCAGGCGAATGCTATCATTCACCTTGTTCACTTTTAAGAAGACTCATATTTGCTTAAAGTTTTTGAACATCTCGCTTTTCACAGGTTGGTTGGAAGAGATGTTCGAGCGTTGCTAGTGTGCCCTACTATACTCGTAAGGGGTACGTTTGGTGTCCGTCGTATACGAAGGCCCGTAGGCAGTTGGTAGACTTTTCAAGTACATGGAACCGGCGTACTTCACCGCTATATAGTTTGAACTTCTTACGCCTGGAGTGGCGTTTGATCGCCTCCTGATTGCCATGTTCTAATGCAGAAATGTAGGTAAGAAAGTGTGCACTGGGTACCAATAAGTCATGCTTTGTCGCTTTCGTCCTTTATGTAACCAGTCTCTTCATTGCAGAAATAAAACCATATTCTTTGAGGCAACAGGAATAAGACCCAATTTGACCGTTTTAAAAGGGCTGTCTTAACGAAAGAATGTGTTTGGTTGAGTGGTTTCATAAAGCTAAAGTGGCTAGCTACGTAGACAGTAAGCAAGCAACAGCGCATAAGAACAATATATCTAAAGAGAATCGGCTTTTGGGTACAATTGGTATTGAAATACTGGTGAAATTGAAGTATCTTACGAAACAGGTATCATACCTTGCTACCTTGCTGAGCTATAAACAATACAATCCGCTTTTCATGCCGTCAGGATAAGCCCGATAGAATGAGCTCAAAGAAATAGGTACTTCATTGAATCTGAACTTGGTTCAGGCCTTCCCGAATCTCTGGTCTGATCAACGATTGAGTTCCTGAGACACACTTGAAGATCTGTTCGCGATGTATGTATGTACATATGTAGGTTGGGAAAACCTACACATCAAGGCGTGTACGCCTTTCTACGAGAAATTTCCTTTACTTTTCTTCTATCTTAATCAGAGAAAGAAAACTCGCACTTACATTATATACAGAAATACGTTTTATTGCCCAGCACTATTATATCGTAACTGTTATTCAATAATACCAAGAAGTCTGGCCTTACTTAAGAAATCCGCACGTTGTATATAGGTACCAATCATCACGCGACGTCCAGTGTAAGCTTGTCGCGCATGAATTAATCTCCAATTATCAAACAAAATAACTGTCCCGGGCATCAGTTTGAATGTCCATCGATTCTCCTCACATTCTATTAGTCGCCACATTGCCTTGTAGCTATCGTAGAATTCCTTCATCTTGCTCTGTGGTATCGTGTTAAACGTTGCTCGGTCATATGTATTCCAACGTAATTGAATAACTTCACCAGTCACTGGGTTTGTACTAATTACTGGAGCGCAATGAATGTGGTGCTGACCATCGTCAACATATCCTCCAGGAACAAGAACTTCCGTCAGTATGTCATATGCTTTAGGATTGATTCGCTTGAGTTCGTAAGCCACTTGCAAACCATCAACTACATAGTTTTCACCACCGGTACCATCGTGCTGGATGCAATGTAACGTTTGCAATCCAGCCGGATCACAGAAATAGGTGTGGTCGGTGTGTAAATTTACTTGGTCCTTGCTAAATCCAATGTCAACGTAATCAACCACATCAGAGATGGTATATATATCGCCGTAGAATGTCTTCATCAGTGGGAACATTCGTCTGGTGACCATTTCTGTCATAGTTTCATCTGGTGGCACACTCTCGATAAACGCAAGACCATAGCGCCACAAGCTGTTAACCACCTTGTAAATTACCTTGTTATCGGTCACCAGGTCGGGGAATTGTACCCTGGCATAGTTGGTTTTCATTATTGTTTTTCCGTCCCATGGTATCCTACGAGATGCATTGTGACATTTGACATATGTCGCCAGTTGGCTTTCGTGCAGGAAATCAAATGAGTATATGGACTCGTGACCGTCATTCCCTAATGGAATTCGTAACAATAGTCATACGGAGTAAATAGATTGAAACTATAACTCACATTTTATTTGGTAGTCCTTTTCGTCGACGCTAATAGCTGTCGTAGTTGGAAAGATATCATCGGGTATATCCAACATACAGTTTATCCTTTGCTTAGTTTTTGGATGGTAGCATTGTGGACATCTGCAGTGATCCCGTAACCAGAATGAATTCACTTCGATAACTTGTTCCAGTTTTGGGATTTTTATTTTAATCATTTTCATGATGATTTCGACTTACTCCTATCACAATGTTCTGTATACTAAAGTCTAGGCCCCCAACAGGCCTTAAATAATATTGAAGCGAACCTAGCATAGGGAACGCAACATAAAAGTAATAATTGTGTTGCATTTGATAACGCTGCAATCCACTGCATTGATAACCTAAGTTCATTAGCATGCGTATAACTTAATAACAAGATGTGAGAAGATTACTTTACCTTGGGACTGTTCCCAAGCAAGTATACTCATTTGAGATTGAAAACGTACTCAATGCCTTATAGATCAAGTGCAACTTGTGTAAAGGTCACTGAGAGATCATAGCGCAAAAAACTATATTCTGAAAAGATTTATTTCATTACGTCACCAAGTTCTTATACATATATGTGACTCCTGCATCTATTTATTAGCTACCATGAACAGTATGCGGTCTTTTTCCGATAAAAGATTTCGTATTGATTATTGTGATAAGAAATTGATTTGCGCTCTTAAGGTAATGGTAAATAATGACATGAATAAGGGAAGTCATTAGAATCGGGCAAGAAAAAGAAAAAAAAAACAAATTTTCGGAAATCAGGGTTTGGAGTCCATAGCAAAATTAAATTATTGGGTGATATCTTTATATCTTAAGTCACCGCGGTTTTTTTCTTTATCGAAAATCAATTTGATAAAGTCCATATTAACTATTATTATCTGTGATCCTCGGGTAGAACTTCGGTGTTTAATGAAAAACTTGGCTATGAAATGTTCAGGGGCTGTTATTTTACCACCAAGAGAGTTTTGCAAAGTCCCATCGATTTGCTCCGAGACATCAAAAATGTGTGTATTCTGGTATTGATATGATGAAACAAAAATTCGCCGCGTTATGTACAGTCGAGAGTAATCTACACTTACTCTGGAGTCCCTCAGGGCAGTCATATTGGTCCCTTATTACCTCTAAGTAATACTAACTCTAAGTGTCTCTTGTATGCCGATGACTTAAAAATATTTCACTCTGTTCGTTCCATCTCTGATGCACTCCATTTGCAGGATGACCTAAATTGTGTTACCGATTGGTGCTCTGCTAATAGGTTGCACTTTAATATAAGCAAATGCTCGGTTCCTACCTTCTGTAGAAGGGCTAGCCCCGTGGATTTTAATTATTCCATTCAGGAATCTGTACTGCATAGGGTTTTTGATCAGAAAGATTTGGGGGTAATTTTTGATCCGGAGCTCAAATTTTCGCTCCATCTTGACTATGTTAATAGTAAAGCAAAATCCAAGCTTGGGTTTTTACTTCGTAAATGCAAAGATTTCCACGATCCTTATACGCTAGTTTCTTGGTACAATTCTTTAATTCGCTCCATTTTGGAATATGGGTGCATCGTTTGGAATGCTTTATATAGGAATGCCGAACTACGCATTGAGAAAATACAAAAGCGATTTACAAGGCTTGCTCTCCGCAATTTAAATTGGAATTCTGGTGTGCCTTTGTATGAAGCAAGGTGCGCACTTCTTGGACTAAAGTCACAGACCCAGAGGAAAGTCTATTACTCCGTCCTTTTTGCACATGACATAATAACAGGTTATATTGATTCCTCGTTCTTATTGTCATTATTTCAAATACATGCACCTAGTCGCATTCTTCGTCCTAGGGAACAGATTTTTCTATCCGTACATCATTTTAGAACCAATTATCTAAGAAATTATCCTATTACTACGGCATGCATTAACTATAATACATATGGTTTATCCCTTGATTTCAACATGTCTAGAGTATCATGTAAAAATACCATCATGATGTCTTTATAGGTTTTTAGTTTTAGATATGTATATCCCAATTCTTGTAATTTGTATCTTTATCAATTATTATTATCGTAGTCTAAATCTTGATAGTACAAGTAAGACGAAATAAATAAATAAAAAATTTGAAGTCGTTTGTAGAGGGTCACCTTCTTCTTCTTTTCGGCGTTACAGTTCATGGTGAACCCGGGCCTCCTTTAACATATCTCTCCAACTGGCACGGTCTTTCGCCAGCAGTCT
Organism: Eumerus sabulonum; assembly: GCA_951905685.1. Lineage (NCBI taxonomy): Eukaryota > Metazoa > Arthropoda > Insecta > Diptera > Syrphidae > Eumerus > Eumerus sabulonum. The sequence goes on along the minus strand of OX645060.1, from coordinate 158,189,924 downwards.
CCAGTGTCGCACGCCAAGTTGGTTAAGGCCCTCTTTACTTGGTTGCGCCACCTCGAATTTGGCCGCCCTTCCGAGCCGGAGCTGTGTTTTCCATGCGCTCAACATGACCTAGCCATCTTAGGCGTTGGAACCGAAGACGCCGTGCAGGCAGGGATCCTCCGCTCCCTATTTATGCAGGTCGGGCCTAAAAACGTACGCAGAATTTTTCTCTCAAAACGACCAAGGGCCTCCTTATCCGCTTTCGATAAGGTCCATGTCTCTGCACCATAAACTAGGACCGGGATGATAAGGGTCTTGTATATGGTCACCTTGGTTTTTCGAGAGAGGGGTCTGCTTCCTATTGCCTCCCGAACCCAAAGAAACAGCGGTTGGCAAGAGTTATTCTGCGTTTGATTTCGGCACTGATGTCATTGCTACATGTCACTGCGGAGCTTAGGTAAATGAAGTCATTGACTACCTCGAAATTATACCTGCAAATATGTGCGCCCTGGCCAAGATGCCGGTGGTTCGTGTTCTTTTTCGACGACAGCATATATGTATTTCGTTTTGCCGTCATTTACCGTAAGTCCCATTTTAGCCGCTTCCGTCTCAATGCTCGTAAAGCCCTCAATGACATCTCGCTGACTTCCTCCAGTTATGTCAATGTCCTCGGCATATGTACGGACTCAAGCAGTTGTACGGACTGGAAAAGATGGTGCCCCTCGTATTGACCAGTGAGTTTTGTACGATCCTTTCAAGGCCGATGAAAAAGTCACACGATAGCGTGTCGCCCTGTCTAAAACCTTTTTGATATAAAAAGTATCGGCTAGATCGCTTCCGACTCTGATGGAGCAGCGAGAGTTCTCCAATGTCATCCTGCATATTCTGACGAGTTTTGCAAGTATGTCAAAACTGGACACGGCGTTGTATAGCTCCTCTCTATTTACACTGTAGTATGCAAACTTAAAGTCGACAAACAGATGGTGGGTGTCGATCTGGAACTCGTTTGTTTTTTCGAGGATCTGCCGCAGTGTGAATAATTTATCTAAAGTGGACTTCCTGGGACTGAAACCACACTGATATGGACCAATTAGTTTATTAACGAACGGTTTCAGGCGTTTACACAGTACAGCAGAGAAGATTTTATAAGCGATGTTCAGAAAACTTATACCTCTGTAGTCGGCGCAGACAAAGGATCTTCTTTCTTGTGGATCGGGCTAACGATACTAAGATTCCATTCATCGGGCATGCATTCCTCTGACCATATCTTAAGGATGAGCTGATGCGTACTCCCAACCAGGTCATCTCCAGCTGCCTTAAAGAGCTCGGCAGGTAGTCCGTGTACTCCAGCAGCTTTGTTGGACTTAAGCTTAGAAAAATCATTCCTAACTTCGTCCAGGTCAGGGGGACGGAATTATCTGCTATCATCGTCCGCTGTAAAAGGATCATTGACTAATATCGCCGTTAAACAGTCTGCAAAATTTCCTTATTCACAGCATCTTCTGCTGTTCTACTACTAGGTGTCGGTTCTCATCCCTGCCGGCTTCCATTCTGCCTTTATCTGCTGATAAAAATTTCGTTCGTCACGCCTGCAGTAACACCTCTCCAGAACCTCTATCGAGCGCTTTTCGTGCTCTTTCCTCTTTCTCCTAAGAAGCTCATGCTCCTCCCTTTTTTATTAACTTGTGGAACTCACGAGCTGCCTTTGTTTTTCTATGCAGCGAGGCTTTATATGCCTCCTGCTTCGCTGTGTGAATCCTCCTGCACTCGTCATCGAACCAGGTGTTTCTTCGTGGTGGAGCTTTAAAGCTCAAAACTTCAGCAGTGCTTTTCAGGGCCTGTTTGCAAAGGTTGCACTACTGTTCTATTTACAGCATGGAGGGTTGAGGTGTATTGGAGAGCTTAAGGGAGACGGATCGGTAAAAGCACGGGCGGTTTCTGGCGATAGAAGCTTTCCCACGTCATAACCTTGTATTCTTACTCTACTCCACGGCGATCGTGATTTCCGTTAGCTCATCTTGGCTACTACAAGATAGTGGTCCCAGTCGATGTTAGCTGCTCGGAAAGTTCGAACATCAAGAATAATGGGGGAGTGTCCGACGTTGATCGCAATGTGATCAATCTGGTTAGTGATTGACTGATCTGGCGACGGCTAGGTGCCTTTGTGTATATCGAGGTGCGGAAAGCGTGTAGCTAGAAGAAGATTTCGCACCGTAGTAAGATCAATCAGCCTGTGTCCGTTATCGGATGTGGTGTCGTGTAGGCTATGTTTAAACGACGCCTCGTTTAAAGATGCTTTCCTTACCCAGTTTAGCATTGAGGTTTCGTAGTACAATTTTGACGTCATAGCTGGGACATTGGGCATACGTTCTCTCTAGGAGGTCGTAGAACTCGTCTTTACTGGAGTCATCCTTGTCTTCCGTGGGGGCGTGGACGCAGATCAGGCTGATGTTAAACAATTTGGCCCTGATAGGAGTCGTTATGAGCTGCTCGCTCATATGCCGAAACCTTAGGACTTTTTGCCTTCGTCCACTTCGAACAACAAATCCGCATCCGAACAATCGTTGTCCTCTCTGCCTACAGCAGACGCCGGAGTAACTGTCGCAGTTTTTCATCCGCTTTATACCCGGTCCATTCAATCGCATTTCCTAGATGGCCGTTATGCCCGTTTTGTGACATAGCGGTCTAGGGCGTCCACAAGTTGTTCAGCTGCACGGGGCCTGTGGAACCTAAAGTTCCACGTACAGAGCCGAAGATCATTGTCTTTTTTTCGTTTTATGCAAGGGCCGTCAACATTAATCCGGCCCGTTTCATCCGAGGCTTGTGGTTGTTTCTGAGTGTGTAGTTTTTTTACGGTTACGGCTTGCTAGGCCGTAATTTCCATAGGAAATATCCAGATGCCACCACGAGGAGGTGGGGATGGGAAATACTAACAGTGTCGCAAGATGTTCCTCTGCGGTGGCTCTTCTCGCTTTTTAGCAGGCCAGCATCCGTTGAATAGATACTGCCCCTACGAGGACTTTGTTAGTCCCTTGTCGTCCTTTTTAGCTTTATTTAGCATGGTTAAAATATTCAGATTTAGGATGAACATGCGCCATTTTGACTCTCTCTTGACTGTCTCGATCTAAATTCTACACAAGCAAAATCATTCACAATGGACAGGTAGATGACTGACTTCCCACGAGTTCATGATTGCTGGCTTGACCACTCTTTGCACCGGTTTCACTTCTTCACTATTTTCACTTAAGGTTGTCGCAAGTGATCCACTTTTCACCCGCTTCAGAAATAAAATCTGTAATTATCTATTTGAATCCAGCCTTATTCAAATGGTTGGTGCAAAAACCAAAAATTGTCTCACTATAAATCCGGCCTCCTTAGGCGAATAACTTCACGCAAACGACGCGTAACGCTCAAATAATATTCTTTTTTGACAGTTTGATCCGGCGAAAGTAGCTCAAAATGCACCACGATATTCGCAGAAAACAGTCAATACAGTGTTGATTTTTGTGCGACTTTGGCTCGTTGTTTTTATCTTGCCTCACTTTTACAACGATATTCACTTGGTTTCCTGGTTGTTGCGTTTAATCTTGTCTTGATACTCAGAAAGCACTGCTTCACACACTTTAATGCGACGATTTTTTTTTTTTCAAAAAATTCAGGGTTTTCGATACAAATCGACATTTGGCGTGTGTGAGACCCACAACATCCTTTAAATGGTATTAAGTGATCCTTTGAAGCGCCAATATCATCAGCATAATCTCTAATTGTTGTTCGATGGTTTGCAAGTACCAAATCTTTAACTTTTTGGACGTGAGCTTAGCCGGTTGAGGTTGATTGTCGTCCGGGGCGCTATTTCTCTTCAACACGTTCTCGACATTCTTGGAACTCCTTTTACCATTTGTAAACATATTTTATCGACTAAGCCCCCTCACCAAAGGTTTGCTGTTCTGCACCATTCTCAATAAATCAGCAGAACACTTATTCAAATTCTTTACTTAACAAATTTAGACATTATGGATATTTTACTGTGTAGTTTGGCATGGATGTCAAAAACAGCCGTACCAACCTATCATTTGTGCGTGCAGTTTAAAGTAGGCAAACTTGTCGCATTCATCGTATGGGATTTTATTGGGAAGTTAACGTTCCGTAAGTTGCCCACACAATCACATAGTAGGTACTCTGACGTTTCTTTGTTTATTTCTGGAGCTGCAGTGACCCAAAAAATAGCCAACGGGTATTTCGATACTTAATTTCTAGGTGAATTCAAAATACAAATTTAGGGCATTACGACGGTTTCTATCCACCTGCGAGAAATTGAGAAAACGAAGAAGCTCGACAACTGGGTGCCGCACGAATCGAACGAAACCCAAAAAACCTTCGTTTTGAAATTGCGTCTTTGCTAATTTTGCGCAACGACAATGATCCTTTCCTCGATCAGATTGTGACATGCCGGCGTTGCACCAAAAGAAAATAATGGTGACTGTTTGGTGGCTTGCAGCTGATTTGATCCATCACAGTTTTGTGAATCCTGGCGAAACCATGACGGCTGAGAAATATTTTCAACAAATCGATGAAATGCACGAAAGACTTGAACGCATGCGCCTGGCTTTGGTTAACAGAAAAGGACCAATCCTTCTCAATGTCAACGCTCGACCACTCGTCGCACAGCCGAACTTACAGAAGTTGAACGAGCTGGGCTACGAAACCCTGCCTCACTTAAGATCTATTCTTTGAAAGTTAAAGATTAAAAGCTGACATTATTATTTGAACAACCTACGAATGCCATCGAATATTATCTAAGTTTTGGTCCTTACTGACAACCCTTTGTTCTTTCAAGCTTAAACAATAAAGCATTACAAACATTTTTTTGTTTATACATATGTATTTATGAACATACGTATTTTCGTACATTCATTTCGCACTTGAATATATGGAATATTTTTCCCTAATTAATAATTCCGCCTTGTGGCATAGTAGCCTTTTAATCTTATTCATCCGCATTCTAATATGTTGATAAGTACTGGCAGCTTTTTTTGCAAATATGTGATAAGCATTGAAGATTTTGCTTACACTGTTAATTGTGTTCTGCGTATCTCTATGGCAATGTGAGAAGAATATTTTAATTAACTATCCTAGAGGATAAACTCCTGTCAGTGGTGAAGTTATCTCACTACAGCAGGGTACTCGGTAACGAGAGCTTATCAATATTTGTCATATGGAGTCAGCAATAGCCACACAAAAAATGTGATCAATACTAGGAATTTGCCTATGCAAAAAAGCACACATTAAGTAGTAGTACTCAAAGGGTACGTACGTATGTAAATTTCATATATCCCCCATGGACGTTTGATTTGATATTTGCTTATATAGAGGGAACCGCACTTATACCTCTAATTTATCTAAAGCTTCATTTATGAATCCATTGTTGAAGTTCACGCTTCTTTAGCGAAAACAGTATTAAATGAGTGTTTAATGAAAGTTATTGAGACCCGCCGAGATGGCTTTTGTAAGGAATAAACACAATTTGTTCCTCTTTGCAAAAGCAATTAATAAAACTCTTGATGCTTCAAGTTTTCCTCATGCTCCGCTTCTAATGTTTTTAGTCCACGCGATACGCAACGCATACGGCCCTCTTTAGATCTACAAACTTTTTCCTTATTCAAAAACCTTAATTAAATCTGGCTTTATTCTTTTCACAGCCTTCATGCATGTGTGCACGAATATCTCGACAACTGTTTTCGATCCTTCAATGCGTGCTCATCAAAAACTTCTCATCTAAAATACACAGGAGCAAACGAAGGAAATCCAAACAGTTGAGGGTACCTCCTCGAAAAACAAATTCCCGTGAACCTTTCAGTTAATTTGAATGAAATTATTGGGGTTAGAGCTTTGGCTTACAAATTTACAATTTCCTGGAGAGTTCACCTTTATTTCCACCTTGACTGTGTTTGAAAAATCGGTTACTTTAACAATGAAAAGATACATTATAGAAAAGAAGACAGAGGGAGGTTGGGAAAAAATTGTTTTCGAGTTAACGAAAGTGGTTATTAAGAGGATTTAAGGCAATCCTTTTTACCCTTCGTTTTCATTACAGGACCCTGTAGTACACTTCTTCATCTGCAATGCGCCTTTAGTCCTGTTTTTAGCTGTGTCGTAAAATTTGTTGTTTATGCCCACACTCAATGTTCATTGTCGCACTCGTATGTGTGTATCGTTGAGGCCCAACGGGGCTCAGTATACCTTCGGGCTATCACCTTGTATCTATGAGAGAAGGATTTTGATTGCCGTTTTTATTGTTACTTGTTTTGGCTGAGCATTATGCAGGCATCGCTCGAGGCTCGTGTAGGTGTACACCTGTAAGGGAGTGTAATAAATGCGCAAGGCAAAAAATATTCTTCTCTTTTCTCCGCATTCATCTACTCGTAAACATGAAGTTGAAGTGTAGTAAATGGGCTGGAGGTAAAGGAGCAATGGAAGAAAGATATTATGTTAGCTCACGCCGGATGATGTGACGGCAATTTAACATGTTAATTAGGGAACCCATGCAAATGAATGTCATCGACGTAGTCGTAGTCGTCTTCATCTTCGTCTTTGTCGTCGTACAACATCGTTGTCGCTACTGTCATAAGGGATGGATAAATAATTCCCCTCTCTGGATGGGTAGTGAATCTCAGCTTTAACAGCACAATTGTCTTACGATTTCAGGTACATTTTCTGTATACATCTCAAATGTAATGAATTAATGATAAATAAAGATGTAGTACGAGATTGTAGCTATGCCTATTTTATTTGTAGATATATACATAAGTATGTAGGTGGAAATTACGGATGGGATACAGGACACCAGCTGTGTTGGCAGTCAAATTGTATGCAAATATAATGAGTTGTTTGCTGCTGTTTTGGGCGCTACCGACTACTCCTGCTGACTGTCTAAGATCTGAATGAGTTCGAAGACGTTTCTTGATTAAATCAATTGGGCAAAGTTTTGACTTATTACTTATTCTATGGTTCATTAATTTCTGTGGAATATTTGGCCGGAATTGGAATAATTGACGCACAGTTGATGGCAAGGTTGTTGATTTTTATTTAAATTTTTGACTTGTTATTCTTGTTGTTTTCGGGTAAGGGAAGTTAGCTCCGTATTGAATGAATGGCCTGAGAATAGGGGTTGTTAGCGCCCGGCGATTGTTGGGAGTTAATTATGTGTTTTCTTAGTCAAAGAGCAAAGGCTATGTGGAGTAGAGAGGGAAATCCACTGCGGACAATATTCCACGCTGTTTCCTTCCTTCCTTTTAATGTAAATTGTGTGAAATTACTTTCTTACGATTCCTGGAATGGGTTGAATTGCTTGAAGTTGCTTTTTATGGATTTGATATTTTTATAATGTAATGTAATAATCTCGTGAAAATAAATAAAATCGTTCCCTTTGTAATGTTCAGCCTTCTTAACGAATATGTTATGTTTGACTTTTGACAGCTTAATGGTCTGACCTAAAAATGTCAGTCAAACTGTCATTTTTAAACGCGTTTACCTTGTCGTTTAGAAAGCTTTGCTATTCATCAAAGTGTAGAAAGTGTTAACATTTGTCTTCGACAGACTTTTGGAGAGCTGTGAAGTTTTTCTGGCTAAAATTATCATCCAACTGCACGAAAAATTTAAGGGATAATGCAGGATTAAGTAAGGTTCCTGACCGAATGTCCCCTGTATATGCAAATCCAACTGGTACATAGGGAGTTTTGTTTTTTGGCCGAAGATTTGGGCAAATTCTGAGGCTTCAAGTGAGCGTTTTGTTTAAAAGTTGACCGTACTTGGTTCATCTTTTCAAGTTCATCAAGTAATAAAATGAAGCAGCGACATCAATATTTAAACTTAATATTTATGACGTTGACGCTTTTAACCCATGCATATATGTATATGCATAGAGGGCGCCGTGGCGCAGTGGTTAGTGTGTTGGACTCTGACGCACGATGAGCGAGTCGGATCCCGATAACACCAACGCCATCGGGTGTATGTTTGGCGGCGTTCCTCCTCGGCGGGGTACTGGCAAAACCCCCCGTAGTGTACTTGCCTTGAGAAAGCTTCTCGACTCACGCCGCCGTTCGGAATCGGCTGTAAACTGTAGGTCCCTTTCACCTGTGTGAAAAAATAAATCACACACAACATGGTTTTTGAGAGAAGCTTGGCTTCTTCATGGGCTGTAACACCAACATACATACATATATGTATATACATATGTATATACATACATATGTATGAGTACGCATATGTAGGTACAAGTACGCTGATAAACTCTTATCATCACAGCGACGATGATAGGTTTAGATTTTGCGAAGGTGATTCAATTGAACAAGTACAACCTCTAACCCGGCTTGGAAACCGTGCTACTGTATCAGTTCTCCAGGTTACATTGCAGCGATAACCAAAGTTTCGATGCAAACTTTGAACAAGCGCAAGAGAGAATCGGCCCACTCTATGTGTAATGTTCAAGAATGTTCAAGTAAGATGTAGGAAAGAAGGTGTCAATTTGAGAAAGACGCTATTAGTTTTTTTTCATGTTATAACACTGTATTAGCGGAATGTTTGCCATACATCGCCATGGAGCCGGTCCATATTATCCAAGAGCATTACAAAAATATTAAAAACTTAAGATTCACGCATTTCGTCGCATTTTTCTCGTCATAACCGCACAAATAATACACACAAATGTCGTATAGTACTTTCATTCGATACGAGTTCTATGGGAGGTGGACCAAAGTCATACAGCGGATAAGATCGCTATTGTGCGGCATAGTGTGAAAGATGATCCGAAACAAGCAACATCACTTGAATTGGATATTTCAAGGACAAGTTTGTTGCAAATCGTGCGCAACGGCTTGAATATACTCACACGGAAGATTCAACCAAAACAAGGGCTCAAGGCTCCATTCGGAGCCAGGCCTAAAGGGTGGCAGTATGTGAGCGTCTGGTGGCCGGTCTGTCCCGCTCGGCAGCCGGTCGAGCTCAGTCAGAAGAAATCACGAGCAACCCGGCAGTGACCTCGCGAGTCATTACGGAGGTGGAGGAGTAAAAGGCAACAGACAACGGCATCGACTCAGGATGGGCACATGGAACGTCTCATCGCTCACAGGAAAGCATCTCGAGCTGGTTGAGGAAACTGCCAGGTATCGGTTAGATATCATAGGTAACTCTTCGACAAAGCAAAGAGGATATTCGTATGCACCGGATCTAGAGTCAGAGTATGCGACTTTCCTAGATGAAGTTGATGCTGCCCTTGATAGGTGGGTTGAGATGGATTCCTATATCCTGATGGGTGACTTCAACGCCCACGTGGGTGTGGATGTAATGACACGGCGGAGTCGGATTGGGAGGAACGGTGATCCTCATCAAAACGCGAACGAAGAGAGATTGTTGGATTTTTGCTGTGCAAACAGCATGTCCATTATGAACACCTTCTTTCCGCACAAAGCCATTCATAAATATACGTAGTGTCGTCGGAGTCTTCAACAGAAATCGTTGAAATCGTGTGAAACGAATGGTTTGTGACCATCGTGTGTTAAGAGGGGCAGAACTGTCAAGTGATCATCACCTGGTGTTGTGTAAGCTGTATCTTACTGATAGAGTATCTCGTCTGCCAAGGCGGAAATAAAGAGTTACACTGTAGTGAGAGAAGCTGCAGAGCAGTGAGGTGCGGCAACACTTCATATGACACATAGCCGAGAGGTTTGAGCAAATTCCAACTGTTCTATCATAACATATTATTATAGACATTTTTCTTTGTGATCCTAACCCAGCACCATAGATAAATTAACAAGATGGAAAACTTTCGTACGTCTGCCCTGTGATCCCCGCAAGGGTTGGTTGTTGCATTTGTAATTAAAGCGGCCCCTAGACGCCTAATAACATTGTGCAATATTTGATATTGCACAATATTATTGTTCGTCTGTAGATAATATTGCAAGATTGTGCGATATATTGCGGAAAATCACAACGCTTTTGACTTTTCATACAAATATGACCGGTCAACTAAATTATTGGGAAAAATATTGAACCGTCTGGGGCAGCAAGCCAATAAAATTGTGCAATATTTCGCACAATAATATTGAGCGTCTAGAGGCCGCTTCAAAAACGACGCTTTTGACTTAGAGTCAAGACGTCGGAACAAGGCAGAATGACATAGTCAAGACGCCGTCAAATCGAAACGAGTTTGTAGGGGCTAGTTGTCAAAATGCCTGTCAAAGCCCTCGAGATTGTCATCTTGTTAATTTATCTATGCCCAGCACACTAACCTAGAACGGTACAATCTAAAGCTAGAGTTTGTAGCAAAAAGCACATGTGTTCATACTCTCTCTCTCTCTCTCTCTTTCACACACACACACACCGTCTCTCTTATACTCTCTCAGTCATGGTATGCGAATAGAACAGAAGAACAAATTCAGAACAAAAGACAGAAGATAATTGAAAGAAGACAAGAAGAAACTGAAGAACAGAGAAGAATTAGAACAGAAAAAATAGACAAAGAAATCAAAGAAGAATAAACGAAGAAACTGAAGAACAAAGAAGAATAAGAACAGAAAAAGATAATAACAGACATAAATTGAGTGTTTCACTAGGCCCAGCAAGAGGACGAAGAATTCCATGGCATAATCTGCTGCTTACTCGTCTATCATATAGATGTTTGTGGAGAGAAGCGGCTTGGTGTGACGGCTGGTGGTGAGAAAAGAACTGAGGGGTTTTAAACACCCGGAATTCAAGAAGCCATCAGAGAGTAAAAGAAGGCCTACAGGGACTGGATTCTCTTGGGGGACTCTGCTTCCCATGACCGGTACACTGTGGCACGAAGAACTTGCAAATTGGCTGTGCGAGCAGCTAAAGAACAGTTCTGGAAAGAGTTCGGCGAGAAGTTGGAAGGCGATCATAGATCTGCGAAAAAGGTGTTTTCGCGTTTTGGGCGTTTGACTTCACCAAGGGTGCGTCTTGTGTCACCTATCCTTTTCATTATTTATATGGACTGGATGTTGCAGCGCAGTTGAAGCGAGGAGTGTTTCACATTGGGAGAGTTGAGGGTAAGCCATCTTCTTTTTGCGGATGACTTAGTTGTCCTCACATCCTCCCAGACGGAACTCTGGCCGTATGTGCTGATGCTGGAATGCTGGAACGTGGACAAATCCGAGGTTATTGTTATTTCCAGAACACCTATTCAATTCACTCTACATGTTAGCGGAGTCCCATTGAAGCAGGTGGAGAAGTTTAAGTATCTTGGGGTCTTCTTCACGAGTAACGGGATGAGTAATACTGAGCTTTCCTGCAGGATTGGGCCAATTTTGAAACAGCTTGGAAGATCTGTACTCAGGAAGACAAGTTTACAAGTTTAATGGGGTTTTGCCATTAGCCCACCGAGGAGGAAAGTCGCGAAATAAACATTCGATGGCGTTGGTGTTATCGGGATCTGAACTCGCTCTTCGTGCGCCAGAGTCCAACACACTAAACACTGCGCCACACCGCCATAGCCAAGTTAGCGGTTTTTAACTCAGTATTTGTTCCAACTCTCAACTATGGTCATGTAATTTAGGTATTGGCCGAAAGAATAAGATCGGGAATACAAGCTACCGAAATAAGATTTCTTCGTGCTGTTGTGGGAGTAGCTCGCCGGGATAGGGTGAGTAACATGGCTGTGCGCGGGGAGCTCTATGTTGAACAGCTGATTCTCCGAACGGAAAGGGCTATGGCGATGGTTTGGTCACGTAAGACGAATGTCGCAATATCACGACTTCCGAAGCGTGCCTGGGATACAAAACCATCAGGCAGGCTACCGCTTGGCAGACCCAAGACGAGGTGGTTGGACCAAGTCCGAAAACTCGCCTGGGTGCGCTTGGGCATAGCTCCTGATGAGTTAGAGTCGATGGCGGAGGATCGAGTGGCCTACAGATCCCGCGCGCGCGTATTACCCTCGCGACCCTTTTAGTGGAACATGCGGGCCACTTAAAATGTATGTATGTTTGAGGACAAAACCTATCCTATCGTTCATTCTATGCGATACCATGCAATGATAATGGAATATTAGTTGCCCAGCGTAGTGGGATTGACTGGCATGATGACTATTTGCAATAAGATGGTGCAACTTGACACATTACGCGTGAGAATATCAAAGAATTCCAGAGGTTCTTTGAAATTCACTTAACCTCTAAAATCAGTCGATTTAACACCACTTGGCTCCTTTTTTGAAATTGAAATTATACGCGACGTCAGCCACTATCCAGATTGAAAAAAAGTTATGATAAGTACTATAGAAATACGTCTATCGGAAGATGTCTTTATACAACAAACATTGACAATGAGAACGGTGCCTATAAACCTGTCAAAGTGAATATTTGAGTGATGTTATTCCTCAATCATAAATAGCGGCGATTTACCTTCGAAATGAAGTATCTTACTTCAATCACAAATAACTGTTTGTAGCTTTAATACGCGTTACTTTCCTGCGAGTCATGATCGATGTGTTTAGCCTTACACTGCCCTAATGAAACACAAATCCTTTCCTATTGATCATAAACGATCGCTTCTGGGCAATTTTTTCCTTCAGATTGTTCAATTATTGACAGTGCAGTTCACAGCTCATAGCATATACATATCTACATATATAATTTCCTGCCAATCACATCACCGCCTTTTGCGGCAGCTCACCCCAGGTTGTCGTAAGTGACCCACTTTTCATCATCGACCACCATTTGCTTCAAACATTGGTCGACTTGTTGCGATTCGCAGATCGGAATCGAGTCTTCATGGGGTTTTTTACATTAAGTCAAACGGCACGCATAAATTTCGCTTCTTTTTGTATTCAGAATTGTTCACATGGTTCCAGACGGTTTATGATGCAATGTTTCAAGACGTTCAGACTAGCGCATGTGCGCCGTTATGATGCCACCACTCAAGTGACCCAGTGTGTCGATTTGTGCTTCAAATCCAATCTGTGGAGTTGAGAAATTGAATGATGTTGCAGAATTTTACGTTACTGAATTCCGATAGGTCGTCAACGAAGGCTTTGCCGACTGTGCGCAAAAATGGTTAAATGGTAGTGAGTTTTTTTTTGTCTTGTAGGAAGGTCATATCTTTCTTGATATGACACAATTACTCAGGTTGCTCCTTCTGAGCAACTTGAGAGAAAGTATTTAAAAATGTGTCCCTTGACCAGTCCTATGGGAGGATATGCCATCGCCAGGGATCTATAGAGGGTAGAGCTATGTTGCTATGACCAGGAACCTAGAAGAGATTGATGTTTAAATAAGCGCCTGCACAGGTTATTTCGTTTTACACTGTGCGACTACTTTGGATATTATGGAGCTTTGATATCCGACACAAAAGGTCTCTCTTAGTAATGGAGTAACGGGTGAGTATTTTGCAAACCTTCTTAATTACTAGTACCGCTTGCCGCACACTAGCGGAGCCCGGAAGTCGACATGATTTGGAGATATTCAGGGTAGATACCGGAGCCGACATCGCACTTCCATCATCGAGCCGTCAGTGATGTGCAATCCATATCTCCATCCCGTTCTGGGTGGGAAATGGACTTGGACGGCTCTGTTTAGGTTGTATTTGGGTGTCATGAAGTCGGTTTAAGTCGTAGCCCAGCACATTACTATGACCGTATGGTTTTGATGACCAGAACCCGGACTCTCTGGACCTAATTGCGCTGCAAGATGCGGTATATCTAATTTGTCGAGGGGAGGCTTAAAAGTACGTTGAGTGATTCGGTCTGGCTGGACCGAAGGGCACCTATTACACCAATGCCGGCCGGCCTCTGGACTCAATATAATTTGGTAACCTGAACGGAGTGCAATGGTTTGGGTCGTTAATGTTCGTGCACTACACTCAGAGGTGGTCGTCCTAGATAGGACCAGAGTCGACCAAATTCCGCGTTGGTTATAGTCCGTAGTAATTCGTTCGAGCACTTTAGTATTGCATACGCAGAGGATGAATTTTCAGTTCAGGATAACTTTCAGATATCTAACCTCGGAAGACAGAGACAGTGTCTGATTGTTGAGCCGAGGGAGATTAATAGTCGGTATCTTATATGTACTTAGTGGTAAACAGCATAAATTCATTTTTACACGGATTGACGCTAAAGCCGCATCCTGTGCCCCAGGCGCTTACCTTGATCAGAGCCCTCGATGTGAGTTCGCTAATTACCGAGGGGAACATCCCCGATACTCTCAACCTCTTTCAAGGCGATATGACCCACCTTGGGATGCGCCTCTATCTACAGTCTTAGATATAATGGGCCATCTGGGCCTGAATAGGCCTGGTTTTGAGCATGGATATGATCCATCTGTTAGCAAAACCCCCAACATCGGCCGTGATGAGTTCAGGGTTCAACCTTACCCAAATTCTTTTGAAGCATTATCGGTAATATTCCGTCGAAATCTAGTGACCTACATATGTATATGGAGAGAGATGCGAGATCCATGACTTTATCAGCATTTTTAACAATAGGCCTCCCAGGGTGTGATGCTTCTGTGCGCTCGAAATTGCTGGAAAGACATCGATTAAACTAAAAGTATGCCTAATTGGCTGTTACAGTTTCAGGGTCATAAAGATTATTCACATTTTCAGACACCTGGATTACGTTTTGCCTTTATCATTATTGGTATTATACAATGGACCAGTGTCTCCAATGAATAGCATAAGCTCCCAAGACTAGGTCAAGCTCAAATTTTGAACTCTCATCTCGGATAATATCACACAAGCTGCTGAAAAACATTGCCTCCAAATACCAGGAGATATACTTTTTTTATATTTTGCCAATCATCTACACTATAACATTGCACTGTAAAGCCTGCAGAAATAATTGTGGCAAAGATTTAAATACATCAGTTGCAATACCCGTAGAAGATTATCCACTTTCTAAAGCCCCTTGGCAAAATCTGACATATACAGTTAGTAAATTTAATCTCTCTCTGAATTGACTGCCTTACAAATTTTATTTCCCATTAAAAAGTTTTAATCCAACACTTTCACTCAAGTAAAGTAAGGGATACAACTCACCCACCGATGAATCCTACACTCACTTGACGTTTTTTTTTAGCACCCATACAATCATGTACCTCTATCCCACGTTTCCCTCGTGCTAGAAAAGTGAAAAAATTATTTTCTCTTCGCTAATTCACCAACCAATCTTAAAAGTTAACAACATATCCTATCATAATACAAGTTGCACAATATCCGAGTATATGTATGGATATACACAGTCACGTATACGTGCACGTCTTCGGGTGCCTGATCTAGGAGTAAAAAATACAGCTCCAGTTTAATTAAAACTTTCTTCCAACTACCATGGTTTTGTTCAGGGAGCTATTAGAAGAAAGTAAAAGGCGGAAGTAAAGAAATCGCGTCTTATTTTCCCTTATCAAGTGGGCGATTCGATAAGAGACGATTGTAGTCGTAATTGTCACAGTGAAATATAAAAGAATAGACCAATAATACTCGTATCTACTAAATAGTGTGCTTCACAGTTCTCAAACCTAAGTTAATAGAAGAAAAAAGATTTAATTCATCCTGATTGATATCTAAAACTAGCTACACTAACTAGGATGTTTTTTTATTTTGTTTCCTACTCCCTACTCCAGCTACTTTTAAAAAGGAATTAAAACACACAATATGTACAGTGGTGTCCTCATAAATAGCACACCCTTATTCAAATATGTATTTGCTTGCAATACACTCTGTACTTACATACGGCACAGGAGTAAAGCCATAATATCCCAAGATGGAAAGACTATTTTAGAGGTGGCAAGGACATTAAGGTGCTCTAGGAAGCTTGTTCAAAATGCAATGAAGGTCATACGGTACAGCCAATCTACAGCGAATCCCGTTAGGAAAAACAAAAAACGAAAAACCGGCCAAGTGCGAGTCGGACTCGCGCACAAAGGGTTCCGTACCATCTGTGTATATAAATATGAAAGAGACGTTGTATGTTACCTCATCAGTCATCACATTAAATCACATTTTTTGTATGATGACAGATTTTGGTTGCAGGCAGGTCATAGGCATGTTACTTTGGTAATCAAAAATCTCCATGATGAGTTAGTTGATCATCAAAGTGTCCATTGAATTCAAATCAATTATCTTATTTGACAGCAAGGATGTGAAAAGGTGAATAACAATAATGGGAAATATGAGAAAAAGGTTTGCAGCTAGTAAAAGTAATTGGAACCCCAAAAATGTATTTCGTTGACAGACTACTCCTCCTAAACGCTTTGACGGATTATGACCAATTTAGACAAAATTCAAAAATCCGACATACCATCGAGGAATAATCACCGAAAAAGTGTCCCACAGACTTAACATTAGAAATCACGCGCATCCGCATTTTGATAATAAAACAACGCAGAAGGCTTTAAGCGATTTTAACCAAATTTGGGCCTACGCTAGCTAGTTTTTGTAATGCATTACTGTCATCGTATTCGTATCAGAAGATACTACTTTGTTTAGATTATGATTGCTCACGCGCACTGATAAAATAATAAACGGAGTTTTAAAATGGATCGCTTCGCTCTAACTTGGATGCCCTGCGACCCACCTAGTACATCAAGGACACAATAGGGATCAATGCTTGGAAGTGTTTTATGATCGAAAGTTAATTTCACAACAATTGAATTTGTTGCAACATTTGATATCTTAACCTATCAGGATGGAAAAGGAGGGGAATAGCAATTGTACGAAAGGGTTTGCAGCAAGGATTAACTTAGCAGTGACACAATAGGGATCATCAAAGTATAAAGGACAATTGGGATCATCAGACGGACGGGCGGGCAGCAAAGTCTTAGTAATAGGGTATCGTTTTATCTTTGGGTACGGAACCCTAAAAACGTCAGAAGTGACTGACAGAATTATCCACAAAATCAGTGGCAGCGACCTTTTCATAACTTCCTGGGAGATAAAGCAACAGCTACCTGACCAACACAATGTCAAAATATCAGCCGTAACTGGTAAGTCGCCGCTTAATGGAATTCCAGCTTCATGGGAGAATCGCCAGAAAAAAAAATCTTGTTTCCAAAAAAAAAAAAAAACCGGAAGAGAAGACCTATTTTCGCAAACGCTCACATAAGAACAAACCATTGTACTTTTGGAAAAATATCTTGTGGAGCGACGAAAGTAAGTTCAACAGGTTGGAATCAGATGGAAAAAAAATATGTGAGAAGGCAAACGAACCAAGAGTACCATCCCACATACACCATTATGACTATCAAGCAAGGCGGTGGGAGCATAATGGTGTTTGCGGCGATGCCATGGCATGGCGTTGGACCAACTGTGAAAATAAGTGGCATTATGGATCAACATCAGTATAAAGGCGCCGTGGCGCAGTGGTTAGTGTGTTGGACTCTAGCGCACGATGAGCGAGTTCGGATCCCGATAACACCAACGCCATCGAATATTTATTTCGCGGCGGGGTACTGGCAAAACCCCCCGTAGTAAATTTGCCATGAAAAAGCTTCTCGACTCATGCCGTTCGGAATCGGCATTAAACTGTAGGTCCCTTTCACCTGTGTGGAAAAATAAATCACACACAACATGGGTGATTGAGAGAAGCTTGGCTCTGGTCCTTCATGGGCTGCAACGCCACCAAAGAAGAAGAAGATCAGTATAAGCTAATCTTGGAGAACCAAATGGAGCGATATACCGACGACTCTATGCCTGTATCATGAATTTTTATGCATATCCAAAGCATACTTCGCGGATAGTGAAGAATTGGCTTTCGGAGCGACAAATTTCCGTGCTTGATTGGCTGTCCGAAAGTCCCGATCTAAATCCTATCGAGAGTCTTTGGAAGGATGTTGACTCCCTTGTTGAAGACTCCAGCCCAAAAAAATTAGAAGAATTTTGGCAAACCACAATCGCTGCTTGGGAAGCTATACCTGCCCAGAAATGTAAGCGCTTAGTAGAGAGTTTGCCAAAACGTTGTCAAGTGATAAGGAGCAAGGGGTATCCTACAAAATATCAATAAAACATTTACTTATACATTAGCTTTTTTTTTTGGATTATTTATTAATTTTTTTAAGCATTCCATTGACTGTGCTATTTAAATGAACAACAATTTTTTTTTTATTTTTCCCCATTTTGAATTATTATTTTTAAGTTAACTTAAAGGAATTATGGGTTTTTGAATAAACGCACATCAGTTATAAAACAAAAAAAGCTGAACCTCTTTTTTGACTTTTGGCACAACATAATGTATGGGAACTTACGGGTGTGCAATTGATCTGAACACCACTGTATATATGTATGTACATACGTATATTTTGATTAGATTCTCCTCTTCTTGACTCCTACACGCTTCAAGCGAATAAGCAAGACGAACAGCAAAAATACGCTTAACGACCCCTCGAGCGTCAAACCAAGTGGGAGATGATGAAAAGAAAAATACAAAACGTAATGACATTACTTTGGTCGGCGCACCCCTTAATCCGCATATTATCTTCCATTTTATTTTTCCTTTTTTTTTTCGTTTGGTTTCCTTTAGAGCAAAGAGCCATTCGAGGCCCTCACCGTCTGTTTGTTTTTTCATCGTCATTTATCCTATATTGTTTAAGGGGTGGCAGGACATTTGACGCTCTCCCACGGATATTCGCCGGACGTTTTTGATGAAACGTCAATGTTCAAAAAATCTTCCGCTTTCGTCCTGACACCGCTCATAGCCTCTTGGGTATAGAGTTTCTATTTTTTTTTTTTTGGATTTTACTATGCTTTACTTTTCGCCTTATTTCTTTCACTTTTGCCAAACGATTTCATTTAGCTTCGGGGAAAATATGAATGACGAGGCTATAGGGATTTCGATAACAAAGGTTCTGCGGCAAGCCTGCGGACTACATACTACATACGTATGTATGAATGTACATATACGTATATCTAGCACAGCCATGTGTGCGATCAATTTGGCTCGCATTTCAAATATGTACATATGTGCGTTCCCGCAAGCATACATATGGATGTGCGTCATTTGAGACATACGGACTTTTGTATGTGCCTAAATCTTCGAAGAATCTATTATTGGGAGGCAAGGTAAATGTGCAAAGAAATTGCTGAAACAAGGAAGAAACGAAGTTCCGGATTTGTAAGGGTATTCCTCGTGCATTGGAATTGTAGCGTATGATGCTCTACATATCAATGTAGATAGGATTTGATAGGATTTTCTCTTTTGTATTTAATGTTTGATGCTTATAGGCTTTATATAAAATGTTGGACAGGCCAAATGGTAAGCTTCTTAGTAGAACAATGTCCCGGAACTAAGAAGAAATATGGATGGCGAAGGCGAGAGGTCTGAATAATGGCTATTTAAGTAGTCGAGTTATTTTTGCTGTTACACCTCTGCAAGAAGCTTATGAAGTGAAAAATTTAATTCGCCATATAAATAGGGCGATTAGTTCAGTGTTACATCGCAAGTACTACATACATATGTATGTTAGAGTATATCATAGCTAACTTCCTCCTTATTTCGAACTACATACATACATGTGAGATGCTGCCTTCACTTCTAGTGAAGTGGCGTACGCGGCAGGTGAAATTGCGTTACACGCGAAAAAGGAGTATGTGCTTCCGTCACTTCTGGTGAAGTGGCGGACACAACTATTTTTAAGATGAAATTGTGCTATAGTCAAAGGAAGGGAGTATGTGCTTCCGTGACTTCTGGTAAAGTGGCGGTCACGACTTTTGACGGCAAGCGAATCTGCGAGTGCTGGGAGAAGTAGAAACTTCAAGACAGCCGTGGCGGAAGGATCGCTTCGCAGAATCGCAATTCGGACCGTGATTTAGAATGTTAAAGAAGTTCTCTGTGATATCAGAAGTGGGATAAAATACCCTTTAGACGTGAAAAAGGAAAATAATAGAACAGAAAAAAAAAATATTAAGTAAGTATATACTTATTTGTTTTGCGATGTCGCTTCACTCCTGTTTCTGACCTGGAAGTGTACGTTTGGATACCATTCTTACTTTTCAAACACCACCACAGGCTAACGAAAGTGAAATGTGAAGCGAAATGTCAAAAAACAGGCACGCGCAGAAAAGCTCCGTGTGGACGCGTCCTCAAATTGGAACGTAGGTTCAAAAGAAAAAGGCGCAAAAAGAAAGCCCTCCGACTTTTGTCCAGGTCGTAAAAAAAAAACACATGGGGAAGGTGGCTCAAGTAAATAGGTTGAGCTTTGATTTGACAGAAGAGTCTATCGTAAGAATAGTAATAGGTTGTATCTCGGATATAAGTCTGCGTAACTCCTTGAATTTTGTGATGCCGAAAACAATACGAAACCTAATAGAACATCTTTCCTCTATCCGTGAGCGTCCACGAAGAAAATTTAGAGAGCTCCAACTATCTAAAAGAACGGAACCGAGTCCGATTCCCACCAAACGTCTACGTCTCGATAACGATAGGCGCTGCTTTAATAGTGGTTTGAGCGGTCATTTGAAAGCTAGTTGCCCAAAATTGACGTCTTCTGGTAGCAGTTCGGCGTTGCCAAGGGAGCCAGTGATAAGGAAATTAGTCGAGAATTGTTCGTTTTGTAAAAAGAAAGGGCATAGTGAAGATTCTTGCGGGACTAAGCAACGAACATCAGAGTGTAAGAACGTTAGCATCTTTCGAAATGAGGGAATAACAAAAAATACCACAAAAGTATCAATTGTAGGAATTAAATACAATTGCCTCTTAGACACTGGGTCCGAATGTTCTCTTATAAGGGCAGATGTAGCGGGCGAGTTGGCCTTCGAGAAAGTCAAAAAACCAATTGTTGTTAAGGGGATCCCGAAAAACTCGATTCTATTGGACTACAAAATTAATGTTCATGCCCTTTTTGAAAAAGTTAATGTTGAGTTGTCCCTCTACATAATTGATCCAGTGTACCTCCAGTATGAGATACTGGTGGTGGGTGCGATGTTCTTGAAGATACTTCATTGGAGAAACGGGTGGACTAAGATGGAAGGAAGCTATAAAGAAAAGCAGCAAATTGCTTTCTGGCTAACACTGGTTTCCTCGTTGTCGAGCAGGGAAAATCTACTGAAAAGCAGTTAAAATCACTGCTTGATAAGTATTCAGGATTTATTATAAACGGAATTCCAACGAAAGTAGTCAGAATAGGTGCCTTACAAATTCGCTTGGCAAAAGATGCTTTTGTCAACCACCGAGCTTATCGTATGGCTCTATCGGAAAGAAACGTGATGAAGGAGATAGTCTGCGAATTAAATGAAAATAATATCATACGTGAGAGTAGCTCACCGTTTGCTAGTCCAATCATATTGGTAAAAAAGAAAGGTGGGCAACATAGAATGCGCAAAGACTTACTTACTTACTTACTTATCAGGCCAGCGATCCATGAAGGATCTCAATCTGAGCTACAGCTGCCTTCCATCCTTGACGGTCCCGGGCACGCTGCTTCCAGTTGTCAAGACCAAGATGTCTTATATCCGCGATTACTTCTCGAACCAGGAGGCTCGGAGACCCTCTTAGCTGGAGCGTTAATGTCCATGCGCTCGATGTGGCCGAGCCAGTGTAGTCGACGGATCCTTGCCTTCCGGACTACATCCACATCTTGGTACAGCTCGTAGAGTTCGCGGTTGTGTCTTCTTCTCCATTCACCTTCCTCACAGACAGGACCAAACATCCGGCGCAGAATTTTTCTTTCGAAAGAACCCAAAATCAGCTCCGCTGTCCTGCTTATCGTCCAGCTTACGGCTCCGTACAGCAAGACTGGCAGAATGAGAGTTTTGTAAAGCATGACTTTGGTCTTTCTTTGGTCTTTGGCGATTCTATGCCGGATCTCCACTATGGTGTCATTTGTGGAATTTACGTTTGCACCGAGGTAGACAAACTCCTAAACTACCTCGAATTTGTAGCTGTCAATTGTTATATTTTCTTCCAGGTGGTGAGCGACGGATTGGTTTTTGCATGACAGCATGTATTTCGTTTTGTCCTCATTGATCTTAAGACCAACTCGTTTCGCCTGTTCTTCAATCACCATGGACTTGTAAAAGATAATGCCTTCCCTGTTGACGCCTGCCCGTCGCACTATCTGCTCCAGCACCAGGGTGAAGAAGTCACATGACAGCGCATCTCCTTGCCGAAATCCGGTGCATGTTTCGAATGGTTCCGAGGTCCTAGAACTGAATCGCACGGTGCATCGCGTGTTTTTTAGCGTGGCGTGACACAACTGGATCAGTTTTACCGGGATCTCGAATTCGGCCATCGCACCAAACAGTTCTTCACGATGAATGCTGTCGTATGCGGCATTGAAATCGATGAAAAGATGTAGTGTATCGATTCGAAACTCGTTGGCCTCGGAAGCCGCACTGGTAGCTGCCGATTAGTGCTGTGCAAAATGGTTATAGACGTTCACACAATATGCTGGACAAGATCTTGTATGCGACATTGAGCAGGGATATACCTCTATAGTTCTTGTAAGAGGTGGGATCACCTTTTTTGTGGAGCATGCTTTCATCTTCCCAAATTCTGCAGATGATCTGGTACATGCTCCCTACCAGAACATCGCCGCCAGCCTTGAAGAGCTCTGATGGCAAGCCATCTGAGCCTGCGGCCTTGTTGTTCTTCAGCTTCTGAATAGCTGTGTCGACTTCTTCGATGCTGGGTGGGAGGACTACTTCAGCGGCTGGAGTTGGGATTTCCTCGGTCCCTACCACTCTCACTCGGTCATGCTCGTTACGCAGCTGCTGGAAATGCTGCTTGAATACATCCACTATTCCCTGCGGGTCGGCGACAAGATTACCCTCGCAGTTTCGAAGAGCCTGGGTGCCCTTTCTGAAGCCTCCTGCAAGGTCTTTGGTTTTCTTGTAAAAGGCCCGTTTTTTTATGTTTATCCCTAGACTCCTCGGTATCCTTGAGCTGGGAGGCTGCGAAGATTCTTTTCTTTTGTCGCAGTTGTTTTTTCTCTTCCCTTCTTCTGGCTCGGTACTCTTTTTGCGCTGCCCTGGTTTTCCTCTGCAGCGCCTTTTGGTACGCCTCGTCGGTTGCTGCCTTTTTCTGCTCATACTCGCCATCATACCACGGGTTTCTTGTCGGGGGTGGTAGGTATCCTAAGGTGGTTTCGGCTACTTCCTGAATGGCTGAGCGGCAATGCAGCCACATATTATTGGCATTTGTGTTCGACGTAGGCATACCGTAGAGTCTTGCGCTCAGCTGCTCCCTGTAGACCCTGGTAACCTCCGGTGTGCTCAGGCGCCCAATGTCGAACCTGATGGGCTGGTGAAGCTTTCTGACATTGGACAGTCGAGCTCTGAATCTTGCTGCTACGAGGAAGTGGTCAGAGTCGACATTTGCCCCTCTGAATGTTCGCACATCCAGGATGTTTGACGAGTGCCTTGCGTCAATGAGCTCATGGTCGATTTGGTTGGCGGTTCGACCGTCCGGAGATCGCCAGGTTGCTGTGTGGATTCGCTTGCGAGGGAATCTTGTGCTACTTATCACCGCACTACGAGCTGTCGCAAAGTCAGCGAGTCGGAAGCCGTTATCTGTTGTTGTATCGTGGAAACTGTACTTTCCGATCACTCCGCCAAGGGTGTTTTCCTTACCGATTTTGGCATTGAAGTCCCTGAGCACGATTTTTACATCGTACTCCGGACAAGCTCCGTAGGCGTTGTCCAGGAGGTCATAGAAGTCCTCCTTGATAGGGTCTTCAGCCTCGTCGGTAGGGGCGTGTGCACATATAAGGCTGATGTTATAAAATCTGCCTCTGATGCGGATCACAGCCAGGCGATCACTTATAGGCTTAAAGTCGATGACCTTCGACCTTAAGCGCTTTCCCACTACAAATCCGCATTCCAGTAAGTGCAACCTTTTGTGACAGCTGTAATAAATGTCGCAATTTTTCTTCCTAACCGTTTCCTATCCAGCGTATTTCCTGGACCGCAGTAATATCCGCCTTGTACTGCGTGAGGATTCCTTCTAGTTTATGGGCAGCTCCGGGAGTGTACAGGGTTTTGACATTCCAGGAGCATACTCGCCAATCGTGTTCCTTTTTCGTGCGTTGTCGTCGTCGAGTATCCGTCCGTGTATCCGAGGCATCTTGCTCATTCATAACTTTTCTTTTTTTTACGTGGGCGGATTGTTAGGCCGCCGCCATTCTGGTCGGGGTTTTGTCGCTGCATACGTTTGTTCACCTCCCGACGGTTGTTGAAGAGGCTATCCAGAGGGCGCCACGAGAAGGCCGTATGTCAACTTGACCCGGGCATTTAAACAGGGATCGTTGCTGGCATCTCGCCAGGTTGGGACCGATCAACAACTTTACGCTGTATGTCCGAGCCCATGCCCTCTATGTGCAAAGACGATAGGGCCTTAAACCGAAACATTATTAAAGATCGCTATCCCCTACCCCGTATCGACGATCAACTTGACCAGTTATCGCGAAATACATTTTTCTCATCCTTGGATATGGCTTCCGGCTCTCACCAAATCCCAATAGCAGAAAATTCCAACGAGAAAACAGCCTTTGTCACTCCCGATTGCCAGTACGAGTACTTGAGAATGCCTTTTGGACTGGCTAAGGCCCCGGCAGTTTTTCAGCGAGCCATAAACAAAGCACTAGGGAGGCTTAAAGATCAAATATGTCTGGTTTATATGGATGACGTTTTGGTACCTTCGAATGCTCATGATGAGGGTATTAAACGCTTAGATATAGTACTTAGAGCACTTACGGAGAATGGGTTTTCTCTTAATATTAAAAAGTGCAAGTTCTTGCAAACAAACTTGGAATACCTTGGACATGAAATTTCTTTCGATGGTATACGACCCGGTGGAGGGCATGGGCTCGGACATACAGGGTAAAGTTGTTGATTGCTCTCAACCTGGCGAGATGCCAGCAACGATCCCTGTTTAAATGCCCGGGTCAAGTTGACATACGGCCTCCTCGCGGCGCCCTCTGGATAGCCTCTTCAACAACCGTTGGGAGGTGAACAAACGTATGCAGCGAAGAAAACCCCGACCAGAATGGCGGGTGTGCGGCGGGCTAACAATCCGCCCACGTAAAAAAACCCAAAGTTATGAATGAGCAAGATGCCTCGGATATACGGACGGATACTCGACGACGACAACGCACGAAAAAGGAACACGATTTGCGAGTATGCTCCTGGAATGTCAGAACCCTGTACACTCCCGGAGCTGCTCATAAACTAGAAGGAATCCTCACGCAGTACAAGGCGGATATTACTGCGGTCCAGGAAATACGCTGGATAGGAAACGGTATGATTAGGAAGAAAAATTGCGACATTTATTACAGCTGTCACAAAAGGTTGCACTTACTGGGATGCGGATTCGTCGTGGGAAAGCGGTTAAGGTCGAAGGTCATCGACTTTAAACCTATAAGTGATCGCCTGGCTGTGATCCGCATCAGAGGCAGATTTTATAACATCAGCCTTATATGTGCACACGCCCCTACCGACGAGGCTGAAGACCCTATCAAGGAGGACTTCTATGACCTCCTGGACAACGCCTACGGAGCTTGTCCGGAGTACGATGTAAAAATCGTGCTTGGGGACTTCAACGCCAAAATCGGAAAGGAAAACACCCTTGGCGGAGTGATCGGAAAGCACAGCCTCCACGATACAACAACAGATAACGGCTTCCGACTCGCTGACTTTGCGACAGCTCGTAATGCGGTGATAAGTAGCACAAGATTCCCTTGCAAGCGAATCCACACAGCAACCTGGCGATCTCCGGACGGTCGAACCGCCAACCAAATCGACCATGTGCTCATTGACGCTAGGCACGCGTCAAACATCCTGGATGTGCGAACATTCAGAGGGGCAAATGTCGACTCTGACCACTTCCTCGTAGCAGCAAGATTCAGAGCTCGACTGTCCAATGTCAGAAAGCTGCACCAGCCCATCAGGAGGAGGTTCGACATTGGGCGCCTGAGCACACCGGAGGTTGCCAGAGTCTACAGGGAGCAGCTGAGCGAAAGACTCTACGGTATGCCTACGTCGAACACAAATGCCAATAATATGTGGCTGCATTGCCGCTCAGCCATTCAGGAAGTAGCCGAAACCACCTTAGGATACCTACCACCCCCGACAAGAAACCCGTGGTATGATGGCGAGTGTGAGCAGAAAAAGGCAGCAACCGACGAGGCGTACCAAAAGGCGCTGCAGAGGAAAACCAGGGCAGCGCGAGAAGAGTACCGAGCCAGAAGAAGGGAGGAGAAGAAACTACTGCGACAAAAGAAAAGAATCTTCGCAGCCTCCCAGCTCAAGGATATCGAGGAGTCTAGGGATAGACATAAAATACGAGCCTTTTACAAGAAAGCCAAAGGCCTTGCAGGAGGCTTCAAAAAGGGCACCCTGGCTCTTCGAAACTGCGAGGGTAATCTTGTCACCGACCCGCAGGGAATAGTGGATGTATTTAAGCAGCACTTCCAGCAGCTGCTTAACGAGCATGACCAAGAGAGAGTGGTAGGGACTGAGGAAATCCCAACTCCAGCCGCTGAAGTAGTCCTCCCACCCAGCATAGAAGAAGTCGGCACAGCTATTCAGAAGCTGAAGAACAACAAGGCCGCAGGCTCAGATGGCTTGCCATCAGAGCTCTTCAAGGCTGGCGGCGATGTTCTGGTAGGGAGCATGCACCAGATCATCTGCAGAATTTGGGAAGATGAGAGCATGCCCGACGACTGGAATACCAGCTCTATATGCCCCATCCACAAAAAAGGCGATCCTACCTCTTGTAAGAACTATAGAGGTATATCCCTGCTCAATGTCGCATACAAGATCCTGTCCAGCGTATTGTGTGAACGTCTAAAACCATTTTGCACCGCACTAATCGGCAGCTACCAGTGCGGCTTCCGGCCCGGCAAATAAACTATAGACCAAATTTTCACACTTCGACAAATCCTGGAAAAGACCAACGAGTTTCAAATCGATACACACCATCTTTTCATCGATTTCAAAGCCGCATACGACAGCATTCATCGTGAAGCACTGTTTGGGGCGATGGCCGAATTCGGGATCCCGGTAAAACTGATCCAGTTGTGTCGCGCCACGCTAAAAAACACGCGATGCACCGTGCAACTCGGTTCTAGGACCTCGGAACCATTCGAAACATGCACCGGATTTCGGCAAGGAGATGCGCTGTCATGTGACTTCTTCAACCTGGTGCTGGAGCAGATAGTGCGACGGGCAGGCGTCAACAGGGAAGGCACTATCTTTTACAAGTCCATCCAGCTGCTAGGATACGCGGATGATATCGACATCATCGCGTGTTCTCGCCGTGGCATTGTGGAAGCATTCACGGCGATTGAAGAACAGGCGAAACGAATTGGCCTTAAGATCAATGAGGATAAAACGAAATACATGCTGTCAAGCAAAAACCAATCCGTCGCTCACCACCTGGGACAAAATATAACAATTGACAGCTACAATTTCGAGGTAGTTAAGGAGTTTGTCTACCTCGGGGCAAACGTAAATTCCACAAATGACACCACAGTGGAGATCCGGCGTAGAATCGCCCTTGGCAACCGCTGCTACTTCGGCTTGTCCGAACAACTGGGGTCAAAACTCCTCACTCGAAAGACCAAAGTCATGCTTTACAAAACGCTCATTCTGCCAGTCTTGCTGTACGGAGCCGAAAGCTGGACGATAAGCAGGACAGCGGAGCTGATTTTGGGTTCTTTCGAAAGAAAAATTCTGCGCCGGATATTTGGTCCTGTCTGTGAGGAAGGTGAATGGAGAAGAAGACACAACCGCGAACTCTACGAGCTGTACCAAGATGTGGATGTAGTCCGGAAAGCAAGGACCCGTCGACTACACTGGCTCGGCCACATCGAGCGCATGGACATCAACGCTCCAGCTAAGAGGGTCTTCGACTCCGAGCCTCCTGGTTCGAGAAGAAGAGGAAGACCGAACCTCCGGTATAAAGACCAAGTAATCACGGATGTAAGACATCTTGGTCTTGACAACTGGAAGCAGCGTGCCCGGGACCGTCAAGGATGGAAGGCAGCTATAGCTCAGGCTCAGATCCTCCATGGATCGCAGGCCTGATAAGTAAGTAAGTAAGTAAGGTATACGACCCGGTAAATAAAAAATTAGTTCTCTCCAAGAATCTTCTAGTCCATGGAATGTAAAGGAAGTAAGGCAGTTCATAGCATTAGTGAACTTACTTTCTTACTTTGATGGCGCTACAGTTCGGGGTGAACCAGGGCCTCAACCAGCAAGCCTCTCCAGCCGGCCCGATCCTTGGCCAGCCGCTTCCAGTGCCGCACGCCCAGTTGTTTGAGGTCCCCTTCCACCTGTGCGCGCCATCTTAAATGCGATCGTCCTCTGCTGCGTCGTCCCTCGGGGTTGGAGTCGAAGACTCTTCGGGCCGGAGCGTTGATGTCCATTCGCTCTACATGGCCTAGCCATCTTAGACGTTGGATCGGAAGACGTCTAACCAGGCCGATGTCCCAGTACAGCCCGTACAGTTCTTGGTTGAATCTCCTTCTCCATTCTCCGTTTATACAAACGGGACCAAAGATTGCAAGTCCAAGAGCCTCTTCATCCGCTTTTGATAACGTCCAAGCCTCAGCGCCGTAGTAATTTGATAGAGAGCCAATTACCAAATCACCAGTTTTAGAGGAGTATTCTTTGGACGGATGAAACTGCTTGCTCCTTAGATGGTGTCTACGGATATAAATATGTGACTTCGAAAAATATCTCGAAACCAATAACTTGTTCTTATAAGATATAGATGACAGGCGTTTGCAGATATTTTTCAACCTTGAAGTCTTGCAATACCCCGGGCAATTATTCGTATGTGGAAGCTTCTATAGTACATATTTGTTTCTAGTTAACCCGTTCCATCTGCACTTTACACTTCCAACGCAAATACGTGGGCGATAAAATCCAAGTTAATGGTAACATATAACGCCACCCCCTGTCACACCGCACAGAGGGAATCCAAGTAAATTTAATCAAATTAAAGTCCCCACGTGTGTAACTGTATAAATAGGGAGTCGGAGTGAATGGTGTGGATGCTTCAGGGATTGCTTTACAACGAATGAAACATACATATTTACTTGTTAAGCACAACGCACAGCTGCAGATATTTTTCTTCAGTCAGATCTGTGTTTATAAAACAAATGTACCTATGTATATGTCCACATGTATCTATGTATATATGTGCATGTATTTATTGTTTTTTCTGTT
This sequence comes from Eumerus sabulonum, assembly GCA_951905685.1. Taxonomy (NCBI): domain Eukaryota; kingdom Metazoa; phylum Arthropoda; class Insecta; order Diptera; family Syrphidae; genus Eumerus; species Eumerus sabulonum. The sequence continues at coordinate 158,160,785 of OX645060.1, read as the reverse complement.
ATTTCTTCTGTTTATTTGAGTGGAAGACGAACGTAGGCAGGAGAAAGTTAGAGCTGCCTTATTATTTTCTAATGAACACATTCACATGCTTTTATTTGCCTGTAACAACACATTGTACAAAGGGGGTGTAAGGAGAACGAACGAACGAAGGTGAAAGGTGTACAGAATATTTAAAGAAACGCCTCAGAGAATTTTGAAATTAATTTGTTTTTCATTCGAAATGCTAAGCTCACAATAATTAAAAAAGATAAATTGCACATTGGAATCGTTTGGAAAAAAAGTTTCAATTTTCTTCAGACAAGAAACAAATTTGAATTTAAGAAAAGAGATTTGCTACCTGAATGGCAGTAGTCCTAAACCATGAAATGTCAGCAACATCTGTGCTTGACATTCTTCAATTTTCTTAAGGTTTCTTGGTAACAATGGATAGCGTCCTGTGGTCTGTGCACACATAGGGTGTACATCACACTCCTATAATATTCAAATGGATAAGAGGAATATTGAAATGACATCTCCTCTTTCTCGCCTATTTAGTTATTATAATGTATAACGAACCAAACTTAAGGAATTTGTTGGCCGCGCAATTCAAAGTTGAATATGATATACATACAACTGAGTATGTGACGTGATAGAGCCTTTTTGATTTACCAGATTTCGACTTCGACAGAAGATTTTGATTCTTAATAATAATAATAATATTAATGAGTTCCGGATGGCAAAGGACTAGCAAAGGCCTCGTCGGGATAGCATCTATCCGACGCATGCTGGCCTGCTAAAAAGCGAGAAGAGCCACCGCAGTCCAACATCTTGCGGCACTGTTAGTAAGTCCCATCCCCACCTCCTCGTGGTGCCATCTGGAGTTTTCCTATGGAAATTGCAGACGGGGAAGGGCGAATGGCGAGCCTCCTGCGCCAAAAAACAGGATTAGTCGGTTGGGCCACGGCCAGTAAGCCGTAACCGTAAAAAAACCACACACTCCTAAACAACCAAAAGCCTCAGATGTAACGGACCGGATTTATGTTGACGACCCTTGCAATAAGCGAAAAAAGGACAATGATATTCGGCCCAAACGTGGAATGTTAGTTCCCTAAACAGGCCACGTGCAGCCGAACAACTTGCGGACGCCCTAGACCGCTATTAAGCGGACATAACCCCAATCCAAGAAATGCGATGGAATGGACCGGGTATAAAGCGGATGAAAAACTACGATAATTACTACGGCGACTGCTATAGGGAGAGAGGGCAACGATTGTTTGGATGCCGATTTGTTGTTCGAGGTGGACTAAGGCAAAAAGTCCTAAGCTTTCGGCATGTGAGCGAACACCTTATAACAGTCCGTATCAATGCTAAATTTTTTAACATCAGCCTGATCTGCGTCCACACTCCCACGCTCCCACAAGGATGACTCCGCCAAAGATGAGTTCTACGATCTCCTAGACAGAACGTATGCCCAATGTCCCAGCTATGACATCAAAATTGTACTAGGAGACTTTAATGCTAAGCTGGGTAAGGAAAGCATCTTTGAACGAGTCATCGGCAAACACAGCCTACACGACACCACCTCTGATAACGGACACAGGCTGAATGATCTTGCTACGGGGCGAAATCTCCTTCTAGCCAGGACGCGCTCCCCGCACCTCGATATACACAAAGGCACCTGACGGTCTTTTGATCAATCGATTACCAACCAGATTGTTCGCGATCGACGTCAGTCACTCCTCCACTATTCTTGATGTTAGAACTTTCCGAAGTGCTAACATCGACTCGGACCACTATCTTGTAGTAGCCAAGATGCGCTAACGGATATCACGAACGCAGCGGAGTAAGAAAACAAAGTTATGACGTCGGAAAGCTACTATCGCCAGAAACCGCTCGTGCTTTTGCCGATCGCGTTTCCCTTAAGCTCTCCGATACACATCAATCCTCCACGCTATCACTAGAACAGCAGTGGAGCCTTTGCAAACAAACTCTGAAAGCTCGGCATTCAAAGTTTTGGGTTTCAAGGTTCCACCAAGAAGAAACACCTGGTTCGATGACGAGCTCAAGAGGATTCAGTCAGCGAAACAGGATGCATATAAGGCCTCGCTGCATAAAAGAACAAGAGCAGCTCGTGAGCTCTACGAGTTGAAAAGAAGGGAGAAGCATAAGCTTCCTAGAAGAAAGAAGAAAGAGCACGAGAAGTACGCGATTGAGGATTTGGAGAGGTATTACTGCAGGCGTGACGTTCGAAAGTTTTGTCAACAGATAAAGCGAACATACCAAGGTTATAAAGCCAGGACGGAAGCCTGCAGGGATGAGAACGGACACCTAGTAGTAGAATCGCACTCGATGCTGAGGATATGGAAAAACTACTTCTGCAGACTGTATAACGGCGATGTTAGTCAGGCAGAATGATCCATTTCTAATTGACGAAGACCGCAGAGAATTCTGTCCCCCTGACTTCGACGAAGTTAAGATTGCAATATCGAAGCGCAAGTCGAATAAAGCTGCTAGCGCAGACGGACTGTCTGCTGAGCTCTTCCAGGCGGCTGGGGATGACCTGGTTAGGAGCATGCACCAGCTCATCTGTAAGATCTGGTCAGAGGAAAGCATGCTGAGACTCCAGCATCGTATGCCCGATCCACAAAAAAGGAGACCCCTTGGACTGTGCCAACTACAGAGGAATAAGTCTCCTTAATGTCGCATACAAAATCTTCTCTGCCGTTTTGTGTGAACGCCTGAGGCTTTTTTAAATAAGCTGATAGCTGATCAGTGCGGATTCAGGCCAGGGAAGTCCGACTTCAAAGCCGCATACGACAGCGTAATTAGAGACGAACTATACAACGGTATGTCTACCTTTGACATACCTGCTAAACTCGTCAGACTATGCAGGATGACATTGGAGAATGCTCGCTGCTCCATCCGAATCGGTGAACACTATACCGATAGTTTCGATGTCGAGGTAGTTAAGGACTTCGTCTACCTTGGCTACGCAGTGACCTGGAACAACGACATCAGTTCCGAAATCAAACGCAGAATCACTCTTGCCAATCGCTGTTTCTTTGGGCTCAGGAGGCAACTGTGTAATAGAGCTCTCTCCCGAACGACAAAGTTGTCTCTATATAAGACCCTTATCATCCCGGTCCTGTTGTACGGCGCGGAAGCATGGACACTATCAAAAGAATATGAGGAGGCCCTTAGTCGATTCGAGAGAAAGGTTTTGCGTGTGATTTTCGGGCCTATAAACGCAGACGGGGAATGCAGGAAAAGATTCAACCACGAACTTTACGGGCTGTACAGCGACATGAGTCTAATCAGGCGTCTATGGATTCAACGCCTAAGATGGCTAGGCCATGTAGAGCGAATGGACACCACAGCTCCAGCCCGGAGAGTCTTTGAATCCAACCCCGAGGGACGAAGAAACAGAGGACGGCCGCACTTAAGATGGTGCACATAGGTGGTAGGGGACCTCAGCCAACTGGGTGTGCGGCAATGGAATAGGCCAGTAAAAGATTGTGCTTGTTGGAGGGGCATTTTGGTTGAGGCCCAGGTTCACCCCGAACTGTAGCGCCCATTAAGAAGAAGAAAATTAATGAGTTCCCTTGAGGGAATAAAAAAAGTCGCAGTGGGCAACATCGGGGCTATAGGATGAATGCGATTACGTTGGAATGTTTTACTACGCCAAAAACTGCTGTACCTGCACAATCAACGAGAAATGGGACGGCGCCTTGTCCTGCTGCAGGATCCAGCCCTTTTTGGCGAGTACGGGTAGCACACAAAAAACACGTGCTCGCAGCCCTTTCGAGACAGCAACATAGAACAGTCCAGTCTGTGTCAGGTCGGTAGGAACATATTCACGGCGAATGATGCCACCGGAGTTTCTTCACGTGGTCCGACTTCTACTGATTCACGGCCCCTCTGGAAGGACCTTGACCACTTGCACACATTTGTTTTTGGACATACACTCATCTACCTACACCATTACCTGCGACTTTCGGAGGATTATCGAAATTTTTTCACCAAATATCACTAAACATATTTTCGAAAAATACGCACAACACACAAACAAAATGTGCTTTAGACGTCAGCCTTCAGTCTTTCTAGACTGAATTCCTGTAATTTTATTGCCCCCACTCGTAAATTCAAAGATCCTACCAGGAGAATGATGCCAAAGGCCGCCTAATCTAATAAGCGTTTTTTTAATTAGCCTGTCACTGCCATCATTGGCAAATTTGTCCTGTCGAATGATCGCTCAGGCTTTGGTTGTGCTCAAAACCTACGAAGAATATGTTTCTTTTCGGTTGGGTCTTGGCAAACTATTTATGCCAATACTATAGCATATGTAAAAGTTTCTGGACTTCTCAAGAGAAAAAAAACAGCAGGCTTGTACGTAATACTAGGTCTACATTAGCACCAATTTATATATGAGGACTTTGGCAACGTTTCAGGCAAGTTTTGAATATTACCAATAAGCAAGTTACACCCTTTTACTTCTTCTTTTGTGGCGTTACAGCCCATGAAGGACCAGAGCCAAGCTTCTCTCAATCACCCATGTTGTGTGTGATTTTATTTTTCACACAGGTGAAGGGGACCTACAGTTTAATGCCGATTCCGAACGGCTTGAGTCGAAAAGCTTTTTCATGGCAAGTTTACTACGGGGGGTTTTGCCAGTACCTCGCTAAGGAGGAACGTCGCGAAATATCGGGACCCGAACTCGCTCATCGTGCGCCAGAGTCCAACACACTAACCACTGCGCCACGGCATCCTTTTACAACCTTTTACTGCGAGATGATAATACCACTCTTACCCATAGTTTAGCTCCGGGGGTCATCGCTCTATTTGTATTTAAAATTAATGGACTATCTCTAGCTACGGATTTCAAATTAGCGATAAATCCACACAAAAAAAAACGAAAAACACAAATGTCGGTAATTAAAAATCTGTGACACCCACCACAAAATGGGTAACATCGTTCAAATATATGTAGTATCCAAAAACACGAAGTTTAATGACTCAGCTAAAATTGTAATTTTTTTTTTATAGTTCGCGCAGAGTTATACTCTTATGATGTTTGGCACACAACCTGAACGGAGTGCAGTGGTTTGGGTCGTTGATGTTCGTTCACTACTCTCAGGGGTGGTTGTCCTAGATAGGACAAGAGCCGACCAAATTCCGCGTTTTGGTTATAGTCCGTAGTAATTCGTTCGAGCACTTTAATATTGCATACGCAGAGGATGAATTTCTGTTGACCATATACTGTGAGTTTTATATGCCTGCAGCAGTACCTCTGGTCACTTTCCATTCACAACTGCGTTGCATACTTTTTGTCCGTATGTGAATTGATTTTTCGTGGCTATGAAGCGAATTTGAACTATAGACCTTCCGCTCGGTGGTTGATGATGTTAACCACTGCACCACGGCCACCCGTGTGGAATTTTTTTCACATACATATGTAGAAGATAGAATCGGACGCCATATCAGCTCACAGGGTACGTCACCTTATGTGGGTATAGGGCATGGACAATCACCGAAGAAGCATTCTGTTGTGTCTCCGTCCTAGATGTCAACAATTAGGCAGTCGTCACACAAATGCCAAGCACCTTGAGGTGACTTAGTAATGACATCTGAAATCAGTGCTCTTGAGGAGTTATTCAGGCAGGTATTGAGTTCTCGCACTGTTTTGAAAGTGATAAAAGAACGCAGTTTGGCAAGAAACACTTGTTTCCACATGTGCGTCGCATCATATTAAACGGCTATCTTTGCTTGGAAGGCAAACATATACAAGTTAAACGCGACGCTGCAAATTCCTCAAACTAAGCGAGACGCCGCGAACTTCGCAGTCGGCACAGCATCCGGTCACAAGACGCCCACAACATGTACCACCTTAAGCAACGACATAATACACCACACATTCCGATCACGGTCCATCCACATGCACCTGATACCTTCCCATCACAACCCAGCCACATGCACCCGACACCTGCATATGAAGTGCATTCCGTCACGTACACGATGCTGCGAATAGAATAGACTAGGTGATAAGCAAAACATTGTTAGCCATGTAAGTTAGTTCTAATTTTTTACTCAATAAAGAAGGAGCTTCACTCCAGAAATAAAAACATTTTTTTTAATAATAAAACTCAAATAGTTTTATTAACTTACATATTTGCCTGATAAGAAGTGCATTGGAATATTTTTGCCCTCCGTGAAGATATGAAAGTGTTCTTTTTTGGGTTCTTTCCTGAACAAGGCCAGTTCTGATACAAGAGAAAGTGCAGTATCGCGCAGTAGGATGGTTGAATCAGATATAGGATAATAGGATAACAAGCAGAATAATTTATGGACAAATTTGTCATTATTATCCTTATTTGGTGGTGGCTAAGAGAAGAATCACCTGTCGAACAAAAACTTGCGATGCAAATGATGGGTCTTGCCATTGCCATATAAATTCAGAGGACCTTTTTCGGTGACAAATACCATGTCTTGCAAAAGTGTTTTTACATTGCCGAAAATGCCTCTACCGCTTTTAAATTAACATATCTTAACCAGAGAAGCTTACATCACCTCGTACTATGACAGGCTGCGTACTACGAGTGCTTCACTACTTGCGCTCTGCAAGCACTAACAGTACTCGAGGCCTAATTTAACAGAAAAAAATCTCCTAATAACTCTCTGTAGTGCTTGAACACTTGCTCAAATTTCGTTTACTCAACTGGGAATTATCCTTTTAACCTCAACTCTAACATAACAGGTGAGTAAGTTTGCTTCACTTGATAGCATTCAGGCAGCAATTGGTGAGTTCTTTGCACTTTATAAGAAATCATCATATCATCAATTTAATGCAATAAATGTTTGCTGATAACAAGTTATGTGAATTTTGGCCACAGTAGTAATACACTTGACTGATTGAGGATGACGGGGCTGGCTACTTATTTCCGCATCAACAAGGGATCTCGCTAAATGATAAATTGTTCTCATATATTATGCAGGGTGATGAGGAAACAATGACGAATTACATTCTGCGTTCAAACAATATTCCGGAAATTGGTCAAATAAGTAGTAAAAATATCTCTGTATTCAGCAGTTGTCTTTCGCTGAGTGACTTACCGTCAGCTTAACATTTATTCAACTGCAGCATAAATACAACAAAACTTATGAAACATTCACGTAATGACATTACCTTATCGTTGATTTGCAAGCGCAACTCAGAAGTTAATGCAACCTGCCATTGAAAGAGTATTCCGAAGATTATCTATTCAACGAATGTTGTCAAAGCTTTACAGATGAAAAAGAGATAGGGCCATATATGTATGTATGTATGTATTAGTATTGCATCTCAAAGGCAAAATTTGGAAATATGTACATTTCTTGTAGGTGATAAACACAAAGGAACCTGGCGAACACCTGATCAGTCTACCACCAATCAGATTGATCACGTTGCGACACTCCTCCAGCATCCTAGATGTACGAACCTTCCGAGGAGCCAACATCGACTCGGATCACTACCTTGTTGTAGCCAAGGTACGAATGAAGATATCAAGGATGCCACGAAGTCGAGATGGACAACGAAAGCTTGACGTTGGAAAGCAACAATCGCAGGAGACCGCTAGGACTTTTGCCGATCGAGTTTCCCTCAACCTCTCGCAGTGGGAGCATTGCAAGCGTGCCATCAGAGACGCTGCCTCTGATATTGGGTTTCAAGCCACCTTTAGCTAGAAACACATGGTTTGATGAGCAATGCGGGCGAGCCCATGTAGCAATGTAAAACGCCTACAAAGCCATGCTACATAGACGGGCGAGAGCAAGTTTTACGAAAAAGTAAAACGAACATGCCAGGGCTATAAAGCCACAGCGGAAGCCTGTAGTGATGAAGACGGACAACTGGTAGTAGAGTCACAGTCGATGCTGAGAATATGAAGGGAACACTTCTGTTGGCTGTATAACGGCGTTGAAAGATCTACTACCGCTGTCAGGCAGAATGATCCATCCGAAACAAACGGAAATGCAAGAGAGTTCCGACCTAGGTGAAATTAAGCAGCAGGCCTAGACTACCTGTCTGCCGACCTATTTAAGGCGGCTGGAGATGGTCTGGTAGGGCGCATGCACCAGCCCATCAGTAGAATATGGGCGGAGGAAAGCATGTCCGACGAATGGAATCTCAGTATCGTTTGCCCAGTCCACAAGAAAAGAGACCCTTATAACTGCGCCAACTACAGGGAAATAAGTCTTCTTAATATCGCATACAAGATCTTCTCTGCCATACTGTGTGAACGCCTAAAACCCCTTGTGGATAATCATTCGTATCAGTGTGGTTTCAGAGCAGGTAAATCCAAAATAGACCAAATATTCACACTTCGGCAAATCTTGGAGAAGACCTAAGAATACCAAATCGACATCCATTACCTTTTCGTCGATTTCAAAGCCGCGCATGACAGTGTTCATAGAGGCGAGCTATACAACGCAATGTCGAGTTTTGACAACCCTGCCAAACTCGTCAGATTCTGCAGAATGATAATGGGGAACTCTCGCTGCTCCATTACGGTCGGTAGCAAATTAACCGAAACCTTTGTTGTTAAAAAAGGATTCAGACAAAGTGACGCACTGTCATGTAATTCCTTCAACATCGTAGGACTCACTGCCCAACACAAGGGGTACGATCTATTTCAAGTCTACACAACAGCTTGCATAGGCGGATGACATTGACGTATGTAGTTATATGAACACAACGAGACGTCAATGATGAGTTCGAAAGCATTGAAGCAGAAGCGGCTAAAATGGGTCTCAGGGTTAACGAGGGTAAAACGAAATATACGCTGTCAACCAGAAAAGACGCGCAACACCGACGTCTCGGGCAGAACATCACAATTAGCAGCTACAGATTCGAAGTTTTCAAGGATTTCGTCTACCTTGGCTCGGTACTGACCAGCGACAACAACACCACCGCTAAGATAAAACGCAGAATTACTCTTGTTAACCGCTGAAGACATGGGGATGATGGAGTTGGTGATAATGGAGCTGGTGATGATAGAGCTAGTGACGATGAAGCTGGTGATGTTGGATTCGATAGTAAAGCGTTCTTCATCTCCAGTTGTAGTAAGTTTGGGCGGCTTTTTTTTTGCGTGGTGTAATGGTTAAATTCGTTGCGTTCAGTAATTCATTGAGAATGTCCAGTTGAAAATCAAGTAGTGACATACATATGTACACTTTTTCTCTGCGCTCAAATGTTTTAGGTCTCAGCGGTATAAAAGTCAGCTGTTGACTACTGCCGAGTTTATGCACCAGTAGATAATACGCATGTTCCATTTATTTGATCGGTGGTTAATCCTCTAGTAACATGTCTGCAAGGTCAACTCCTTTAAAAATGTAAAAAAAAAACAGTTCCATGGAAATACTCGAGCGCGTCAGATATTAATAGAGTATACTCTCTTCGTCTCTCTGATAGCCGATAGATAATAATCTGATGATAAGACAGTGGTGGGTGGCTGAAAAGAGCGGAAAAAAAGCAAAACAAAAAAAAGTTATTCGAGCGTGTCAGATATTGAAAAGGGACGTTTAGTGAACTCAAAAAAGTATTCGATTTAAATAACTGGCGATTTAGACGTGGCCTACACTCATGACTGATTTTTGAAAATGTTAAAAAAAACCGTTAACTTGAAATACTCGAGCGCGTCAGATTTTTCTACTGTAGGTTCAACTCGATGTCAGAGTCACCCTAAATGATAATCTGACAATTATGTAAAGGAGTATTGTTAATCTGACAATTTAATAAATTAAGAATGTGAGACACTGGGAACGAGAGGCGTGGAGTGGGGAATACATAGATATCAGCATCTGTACGCTCATGCTTTATCGATGATTTTAGCTATATGTATTGCCCCATGAAAACCGTCATGGTAATCCTGATAGAATTCCCTTCAAAATAAAAAAAAATTGAATCGCGCTCGAGTATTTCGAGGTGACGTGTTTTTTTTATAGCTTTGCGACTCCCCCATTTCCTTATGCCACGCTCAAATTGTCAGATTATTGAAATATACACTTTTCAGGATGTACTTAACTTACCTGTTCTTAATCTGACGCGCTCGAGTTTTTCCGAGGATCGATTTTTTTTACTAATCTGACGGGCTGCCCTCAACGCACCCCCCTATATTAAGGGTTTATATTTGGTAGGGGTATATTACAGGGTGCAAGCTTTCACCCCATATGATTTTCTGATGCGCTCGAGTAACGCGCAAAATCCCCGCTTGGGCTCCCCTACTGTTATTTTATAAGGTTCACATTTTACTTCTACGCCATTCGATTGCAAAGCACAGTTGTTCGTTTCATTACTGATTTTTTGAATAATTCCATCATCGAAAAACTGGACAAAATAAGCTAACGGTTCCTTGGGCTTACTATAGATGAAGATGACTTCGTTTTTCCAAACAGTATCGCCCTCATTCACCCCGGTACTTATCTCAAACTATATAAGTCAATTTTTTCAACTGCCTCCTGCACTGATTTCTTGTTTTGCGTTTCATTACTAGGTTCTGTCCCCTGCAAGCTCCTCAATCGAACCAATCTCTACGCCACTTTAACCCACATTATGTAACGTTTCCTCTATCATATTTTCCAACAACTCATCTTCACCTTCACTTTCATTAGCAGAATCATCCCAGTCAAAATTGAGCCATTTTGTAATTTCCTGCTGTGTCAAATCCTTAGATTCCATTTCTAAAAAGAAAATGTACTTATGTATGTATATGAAATTTAAGCATTATGGACCAATGTTGCCTATAGGAAACATTTTGCTTAAAAAAATACTGATGTCAAATTTGCAACTTTCTTTTCACTTTTATCGTTTTATTTCATTGACTTACCTATTTTCAGTTCTACAGTTCACTTTTTATTCAAAAATCCTTTGAGCTATTTTTTTTTATTAATTTTTTTCCAAACACACTTTTTACAAATTTTTTTTTTATCGCTTTGGACACTTAGAACACAACCACGCAAATTAACAATAGCAATGCCTGATTCACGAAGTTTCACACATTGCATGCTTAAAAGACTCATATTTGTTGCCCAAAAAAATCCGTTATCAAAAATAATAAGAATAACCGGAGGCATGAAAGGGTTAAATAAGGTATTTCTGCGTCCTGATTTGGTACTTTTCCATACTGCTCTGGAAATGTAGATGCTCCTCACCTCACTAACAAGTTTTTTTCTTTTTATAAGATGATCTTGGTTATTAAATGAAACATTTTAAATCAGACTTGAATTATGTGCATTAATTGCCACTAATTTTATCACCTATCGAATTTTATCTGGAAACTTATGTACATATATCCGAAAAACATTCAATTTCCTCACTCCATTTTCCGAACTTAGAATTCTTCAAACTAAATACGACTTTGTGACTGACGTAATTACTCGTACATGAGTCTCTTCGTTATTTGTCCTAGGTACATATGTATGTACGCTCAAATAAGACTAATAACTCCCAAAATACTACGCTGCACATCCTCTCAAGTCTTTTCGCCAATTTATCAATTTGTTTGACATAATTTTGCACCGAACGTATGACCTTTCCAACTTTATACTTATCGATAATATACATACATATGTATGTATGTATGTATGTTTGCTGTCGAATAGAACGTATCTAAAGTTCAATTTATTATCCGTCCGTCAGCGATATAACAGTCTTATGTAAATGACACTAACGTGGATAAGATTAAAATATTCATAAGCAATAACTGAAATTTAAAGATTTCACGTGTAATGAATTATCCTTCGGCGATAGCATGTGTCCTTCAAGACGATACTTGATTACATCACAATTTCCCCACCTGAAGTATCTATGAAAATTTGCATTTTTATGTACCACTTACATTTGAAGTACTATATTTCCTGCTTTTTCTCGCATATTCCGCTTTTCGCATTTATATTTAGTCGTTGGGTTATATGTATTAAATTTAACGGTATTAATTTTATGCTTCGTCGTTTGCGATTTTATTCACCTCCCCGTCTTCCGCAAACAAAAAAAACAAAAACAAAATACGACACCAATCTAGTCTAAATCAAAAACGCCCTGCTACACTGGAATGATGAAAAACAGACTTTCATGCTACCTGCCACTTTGTAGAGGCAACAATAAAAAAAAAAAACGGAAATATGCACAATCTTCTTAGGCAGAGTTCCACGAAAGGAAAGAATACCTCCACATATCCGACAATAAGGTGGAAAACAGAGGACACACTCTTTACGTTAGCGTTACGCATTTTTATGGCGTCAAATAGCATTGAATTGAAATTGAATCACGTAGGAAGGCGATGTTTTTTTTTCTGTCTTATCTCACGCCAGTCCAGCCACTTGGTGCGTTCGTTTCGTGGTTGCTTACTTTTTCGTACTGCCTGTCGTTCGTTCATGGGGGAAGACAACGTACAGTTTGCCGTGTTTACATTGACGGTAATGTGGTAGGAGTCTGAATTGAAAAGGAAAACATAAGGAGGCATGGAAAAGGGTGGAAGGGTGGTGGTTGTCTTGTTCAAGCTGTTCTTGTGAATCCTTGACTGGGTAGACAAACACACTGGTGTAGACAAAAAGTATAGAATGACGGATAATGGAAATTGAAAAGTGTTTGCTACTTTAAAATGAAAGCAACGACCAAATTAACACTTTAAATCCACTCACTACTTGTTTTCGCACCTACAGGTGAACAATATCAGGTTCAGTAAGGAGTCAGCGCATTACAAGGAGAGAGATGATGTTCGAGGTGCAGTGTGATTATTTTGTAAGCCAATACTACTACAAATAATACTACTATTTTCAGTTACTTATGAGCTGATTAACTTCCATGGAAGCTGCCCCACGGCAGCCCAAGAAGCACTCATTGGACTTACTCCACTGGCATTATGCAGTGCAATCAGAATTCTTCGCTCAGGGACAAACCTGCCATGTAGGCCCGTGGGTCACATGTCCATCTTGAAACAGTTTCCCGAGCTGGAATATGATAACCACGGTCTCGGACGCATTACCACACACATTCATTTTTCACAAGACATTTGAGGTATTGATCCCAAACCGCTCAGCATAGGAAACCAGTGATCACTTGCTTAATGATCTGATGGCTCAAACATGCGTCAATTTAAGCCTAGAGACTGACATAAGAGGAGTAATCATCAACAACTCTCTAATAGCCAAGGAGCGCGTAAAGCACTGAGTTCGTACAGCACAAACTCAAAAACCGTCAAGGAGTGCTATGGTGCTCTGCAGGACCTCGCCAAAAAAAACAAGGTCAAACTCTGTTGGGTGGCCAGGGCACAAAGGTATTAAGCGCAATGAAATTGCCGACCAACTCGCTCGGAAAGGTTCCAGCGAAAAAGACTTATGTAGGTCCTGATCCTTTCTGCAGCATTCTAAAGTCTAAAATTATATTCTTCTTAGTTAAGTGGGAAAAGTCGCAACTCCTGTTCTTTTGGAAAAGCGTTCAGGGCTTCACCAATCGAAATGATTTATACGGCCACTGAACAAACACTCTATTAACATACCCAAACTTATTAGAGCAGATATCAGAAGACTAGTCAGCTACTTGACGAGACACTGCAGTCTAAGATATCATCTTAACAAAATTAACCTCTCGTCTGAAACTGAGTGCGGACTCTGTCTTGAGGACGAAGAGAAGGCAGAGCACATACTGTGTGAGTGTGTTGCGCTCTGCCATCTCAGGAAGCGTATCCTTCTCAGTGAAGTTATGACTCCTGAGGGGATAATCTCGGCTCCCACGAGAAGCATTCTCAGCTTCAATAGGAAAGTGAAGATCCGTAAAGGTTACAGTGCCTAATGGTATTGGACAGCGGGGCTAGTGCTGTCCAATTAGTTTTATTCATAATACACGTACGAAGCGAACCCAACATGGGACACTACCGAAATACGGTCAAAAATGAGTTTCAAAAAATCTGTGATGGTACAATTAAAGCGGATTGACAAGAAAGAAAAGAATGGCCTGCACAAGAATCATAGTCTAATCGAAGAACGAAGAAATGTTAAGCTTAAATTAACTGGTTGGTGTAGCAGATGAAGCAAGGCAGAGCTTGTCTTAGAATATAATAGTCTTACTAGAATGATGAAAAAAAAAAAAAGAAAAAAAAAAATTAAAAAGAGCAAACAAGTTTTCTATGATGAACTAAGAAAAACTTCAGCTGACAAAAATGTGTACAAAATTATTCGAAAGTCAGGGGCTTTAAAGGAGCACAATCAACACCGCTAGTACACAAAAAAAGCGACGCTAGAATATGGAAAACTTCAAACATTATGCACGATGAAAGGTTCAAAACATTATCGCAACGCTACCCAAACCAAATGGGCCCACCTGATCTATCAGAGATAGCCGCGGAAATCAAAGCGATCAAAGATGGCAAAGTTACGGCAACGATGGCATCCCTGCTGAATTTTTCAAACTTGACTCTCACGCTTCGGCATCTGTACATATGCTGTTGTTATGGATGTATGAAGATATACCTTATTATTGGAAAGAGGGTATTATAAAAATATCTAAAAAGAGCGATCGGAAAGGTGTGAAAATTTGCGCGGAATATCTGTTCTACCAGCAATTACCGAAAATCCTTGCCCAACTCATTTTGGAACAAATATCCGCACCATTAAATAAACCGATTAGACCAAATCAAGTGTCAAGACCTGGTCATTCGTGTATCGATAATATAATGGGTTGTAACAGGTGGTGTTGTTGTTGCGGGTGTGGAGCGTTCTTTTCCATCAGGAAAATCTTTCTCCATAGGTCAGGGAGCGGTTTGAGTCTTTATTAGGCTCTCAGCCTCGCTTAAAGTACGCGATGCAAGTTAAGAACTACTCGGCAATGTCTTAAATTTATGTTAAAACTAAGTTTATTCAAAGGTATTCAACAGTACAAAAGCAAAATTCAATAAAAAAAAATAAACCTATGTAATCCAAAAAATTGAAAAAACAAAAGTACAGATTAAAATTCAATAAGAAAAAAAATAAAATTAAAAAAATAAACGAAATTTGAAACGAAAAAGAAAAAAAGGAAATAACAAAAATTGAATAATAAGAAAAAGCACGAATTGGCGATTAAGTCGTATTTGGGTTGAGCATGCAGTCTGTTGACCACTGTACTCCAACCAAACAGAGCAAGGAGGACTTGTGTGTGATGCTTTTCACTTAATGGTTGGTGCAACTAGTGCAGTGCGAAGTACCGAACACGAGTGAGTTCACACTGATCGCGTGTCCCCTTAAATACTGCGTGGGCGTACGGTACTTTTCGCCAACAATTTTACAATTTACAATTTAAATTCTATTTTACTTTTTTTTTGTTGGAAAGAATTCGTTTTAATTTTCTTTTTTTTATTTTGTTATTTTTTTATTTTTTGACATTCCTTTTTTTACATTTTTTCTTTTTCTGATTGTTGGTTGTTACAGGGTGATGAGTATGTACCAGTCCAACTATACATACATACACTCTCTGGGCTACATACGTATACATCAACACGAAGACGTCCGGCAGTTCTTCACCGACCGTTCGATCGTGCAGTTGTCACTTTGCCTCTTACGTTCTCTTATCAATAATCGTTTGTCCTATACATATTGTAACCAACTGAATTAAATTAATTTTTTGTTATAAATGAATTTCTTAGAATCGCGTTGAGTTTTTATTGGTTTTGTATTAAATACAACACAGGGTGTTTATTAAGGGTTTTGTTTTTAAACTGGTAACAATGTCTCTACAGATTGTGAATTTTACAGTTGAAAGCTGATCTGTGGTTAGGACGTCTTGCCCAGGGATTAACAATGAGATACCAATCTTTCGTACGTCTGTCCGTTGATCCCCGCAGGGGTTGGTTGTTGCTTTTGTAATACACACCGATACTATACGTGTTATTCTCCGTTTAAAAACGACGCTTTTAACTAACACAATGATGGTCTCATGACGTCGATGTGTAGAGTCAAGACGTGGCAAAATGGTCGCCACAAGGCTGAATGACATAGTCAAGACGCCGTCAAACCACAACGCGTTTGTAGGTGCAAACTGTCAAAGCCTGTCAAAGTGCCTGTCAAAGCCAATAGATTGGTATCTCCATCATATTCATGAAGGACCTAAGCCGAGCTCCTCTCAATCACCCATGTTGTATGTGATTTAATTTTCCCATAGGTGAAAGGGACCTTCAGTTTATTGCCGGATCCGAATGGCGATTTTCGAGAAGCTTTTCATGACAATTTTACTACAGGGGGTTTTGTCAGCACCCCGCTGAGGAGAAACGCCGTGAAAAGTACGTTCGATGACATGGCTGTGTCGGGATTCGATCCCATGTCATCGGCGTCAGAGGCCAACACACCACCCATTGCGCCACGGTGCTCTCGGTTTTGCCATTTAACGATGAATATATGAACGCTAGTACAACGCCTGTAAATTGTGAAAACTAATTTTGAAATTCAAGGTTCGGTTCACCAAACTTATCGTGCGGTACGCCTATTTTACTGTCGACATAATCGTCGATCTGAGCGAGTTATTCGGAACATGACAAATTGTTTTTACACCACGTACACTTTAGTAGATTATAGGCATCCCCAAATATGGCAAACAGTGTGAACAGAAGAAGTTATTGCCGTAGTGGAGCGCAGTGTTGAGCAGAATCCGATTGAGTTGATTCGCCATATCGCTACTTTGTGGAAGACTTTTCGGTAAGATCTTGGCTTAAAAGCCGTTTTTTTTTTTTGTTTTGTTGTGGGCCTCTGCTATCTGGTCCATTGTACTGCTCGACAAACACCTACCTTTACTGTGTTTTACCCGTTTTCTGAAGAAAGTGGAGAAGGAGCTTCAGTGATGTAGAGCTAAGAGATTCGGCACACATCACGTCGGTTCCAAGGGTGCGCCACCATGCGCGAGCAAAGGCGGGGAATGTGTTGCGCTGTGTCGTCCTCGTCAGAAAATGCAGCATAGGTCGACGTTTCACTGATGCAGAGATGCAGAGAGGCCAAAGTGTTCATCAGAAATCTCATTTCCTGGGATCCAAGATTGACCTGGGGCCCAAACAAGCCTTAGTGAATTTAGTATACCGAGTTCATTCATACACGAACTTAACTTGGAGCTGGTTAAAGGGTTGGACACAGCTTGGTTGTCACAGCAAACGCATATGTTTTTCCCTTCCATCTATGCTTCACAACATATGTATGTAGTGTGTAGTGATTGCGTATACCTCTAACTGAAACACAGACGTATATTTTTCTAACGAAAAGTGCAATCGGACGTTTTCGCATTCATTTACTGTTGATCCCTCCAACAAAAATCACTGCAAAACCTTCTTGGCTGTCAATCTTGACTTGGCCACCGTTTGCCCAACTCACAGCGAATTGACCATGACCATTTTACTCGAGTTTTCGTAAATTATAAAATTTTTATCACAAGTTACCATCTGCTTCAGATGCATACATTTTGTTGTGATTTGGTAACGATTCGCCGATGAAAATTCGGTCAATTAGGCTTTTTGCTCTAGCTCATGTTTTTGTGCTATGATTAACTATTGGGTAATCAAAACATTGCTCACGACGAGCTCGACGAATTTTATAACTTGGTCGGAATTTTCGACAATTGGCTTTACAATTTTGACTTTGAAATTATTGGAGCAAGACGGATGGAATCAAAATTGCGCATAATAACCTATAATGACCATAAACAACATTCCCATTCCCAACTGCCTTGTTTGCGTTTTCGCCTTTTCGAGGAAAAACTTTGAAACTTGGCACGTTACCTCTTTTCTGTTGCGAAGTCTAATCTTTCTAACCGGTTTTAGTGTTCGATCGCTATAACTTTTACTGAAACCATTTTTAAGATAAATAATGAACTTCTTATGTCACCTATTATATGTAAGTAACATAGCCCACATATCGTCCCTATTTTTAACACAATTACCTTAAAAGTTGTCTTTTTCAAACCTTTGCAGTTGATCAATATTACGTATTTTTCAAAAAGCCGATTAAAATTTAATATAAACAACAGTAAAAATACCCAATCCTGATCCATACCCAATTGCATTTGTAGACAACAACGAGTGCGTGGTAATGTCTTTGAACTCAGAAAGGGTACATGTCTGATGACTTACCCTGTCTGTATATTCGGTCGTTGCTTCCTACGTACTTACTTACTTAGGTTATGATACAGTCCGTGGTGAACCTGGGCCTCCACCAACAAGCGTCTCCAGTTGGCACGGTCTTTGGCCAGCTGTTTCCAGCGCCACACGCACAGTTGGTTAAGGTCCCCTTCCACTTGCGTGCGCCACCGACAATACGGCCGTCCTCTGCCGCGCCTTCCTTCCGGAGTGGATTCGAAGACTTTTCGGGTCGGAGCTGTATTTTCCATGCGCTCTACATGGCCTAGCCATCTTAGACGCTGTATCCGTAGACGTCGTACCAGGCTGATGTCGCTGTACAACCCGTACAGTTCTTCGTTATATCTTCTCCTCCATACACCGTGTGAACAAACGGGACCGTAGATAGTGCGCAGAAATGACGGTGCATACACCTTACCAGCTCATCTCCAGCCGCCTTAAGAAGAGAGGCCGTCTGCGCCCGCGGCTTTATTAGACTTAAATCTTGATATTGCCATTTTGACTTCGTCTAGGTCGGGTGGACTGAATTCTGTTACATCGTCATCCATTACGAATGGCTCGTTCTGCCTGACAGCGGTATCTTGTCTATCTTCACCGTTATACAGTCTGCAGAAGTGGTCTTTCCAAACCCTCAGCATCGACTGCGACTCTACTACCAGTTTCCCATTTTTATCCCTGCAGGTCATCGCTCTGGCTTTGTAGCCATGGCATGTTCGTTTTACCTTATTGTAAAACTTACGGGCGTCATTCCTGCGGAAGCATCTCTCCATCTCCTCGATCTCACGCTTTCCATACTCTCTCTTCTTTCTTCTGTGTTCCTCTCTTCTCTTCTGCTCATAGACTTCACCAGCAGCTTTCGTCCGTCGTTGCAGCATGGCTGTATATGCCTCTTGTTTTGCTGCATGGGCTTGTTCGCATTGTTCATCGAACCAGGGGTTTCTAGGTGGTGGCGGTTTGAAACCCAGCACCTCTGAAGCAGTGTCAACCTTACGTAGTCCTACTCGACTCCTAAGCATTCTTGATATCCTCATTCGTACCTTGGCTACAAAAAGATAGTGGTCCGAGTCGATGTTGGCTCCTCGGAAGGTTCGTACGTCGAGAATACAGGAGAAGTGTCTGGCGTCGATCGCAATGTGATCAATCTGGTTGGTGGTCAATTGATCAAAAGACCGCCAGGTACCTTTGTGGATGTTGATATGGGGAAATCGCGTGTTTGCTACAAGGAGGTTACGCCCCGCTAGGAAATCGATTAGCCTAAGTCCGTTGTCGGATTTGGTGTTATGGAGGCTATGCTTTCCTATGATCGAATCAAATATGTCCTCCATGCCCAGTTTTGCATTAAAATCTCCTTGAACTATTTTTGTGTCGTAGCTGGGGCATTGGGCACAATATGTTTTGTCTAGGAGATCGTAGAATTCTTCTTTGAGTCGATCGTCCTTTTCTTCCGTTGGGGCGTGAGCGCATATTAAGCTAATGTTTCGCTTATACCTCGGTAGCTTAAGACTTTTTGTCGGAGTCTTCCTCGAATAACGAATCCGCACCCGAATAGGAGCTGTTTGTTCTCCTTGTAGCAGTTCCCGTAGTAGATGTCGCAGTTTTTCATCCCTCTTTTGCCTGGTCCATCCCATCGCACTTCTTGGAGTGCGGTTATACCTGCTTTATAGCAGTTGAGGGTTTGCTCCAAATGATCGCCTGCACCCGGTCTGTTAAGGAACCTCACATTCCAGGTGCAGACTCTCAAGTCTGTTAGTCGTTTGCAGGGGTCGTCAGCTTTTTATCCGTCCGTATCCGAGGCTAGTTGTCGTTTCGGAACAAGTAGGTTTTTACGTGATAGGGATGTTACCCCTAAGCACAACCCCCAAACCTGGAGGGCCAGGTTCCTCTTTCCCCAGGAACAAGGGGTTGGGTCGCTGCACAGGCCCGTGTGTCAACTTGGATTGAGCAGGGACAGAGATCGAAGCTGGCGTTTGCCATGTTAAACGCGATCAACTTCCTTGCTCTGTTTGCTCGCTCCCTCCCCCCCGTTATTACCAATCTCTGCAATTTCAGTAGAATAAACATAGTCATAGTCAGTTTGCGTGAGCATTGATGAATTGCAAGAAGTTGTAGCTGACAATTAACTTATACATATGTACATATGTCCAACACTCTAATCTTAATATGTACATGGCGCTAGCAATTCGACGCCCTGTAATATCGAAAAATGCCTGAATAAATCACCAATTTTCTCTTAGGGTAAAAAATTAAATAAAAAAAAATACTCATCAAAGGAACTTCTTGTAAAACCGCACAACAAGTCACAAATCCATTTGTGTTCACTGGTTCACTTAGAGCACTTCATTTGGAATCAACTGCGAAAGCATACGAGTAACGAATGTTTGTATGCGTGTTTGTTATCCTTTCATTTCTCCTGGCATTTCGTGCCATTTCATAAATTTTCTTTCTAGCTATTCCGGGCACATAACCACTGTCATCGCCCTGTGCCACCCAGTTAACATAATAGCTCGTGCGGAAGAAGTACGTATGTACATACATATGTATGTATGTAAAGGAAAGTAGGAGACATAGAGTGAAATGAAAGAAATGAACAATCCTCATCCAACTTTTATGTTAGACGCGACAGAAGAGGATTTCTATCCCTTTTATCTTATTTTCGTCTTTTCTGTTTTTCTTTTTTCTTTTTCGTGGAAGCCTTTCTATTCGAATGTAATTTACATAATTCATGGTAAGCAGCACAACACGAAGAAAGAGCAACAGCACCCACGGCAAGCGAACTAAGCATATGTGTAGACTATTGGAACTTCTACTATGCTATGCTCTAAAGGCATCAAGAAGGTTGCATACGCCGGATGAGGGATTGAATTGCTTGCAACCTTTCTTTAATTCACATAGATTTTCATGGAGATAGGGAAGAGAAAATACGCTTTTTTAACTATAGAGACATCTAGACACGTACAGAGGGAACGCAACTTCCTGCTAAAGTTTGCCTAGCATTCTGCTGTAAATTACTATGCATTTACTAAACTGTCATCATCATCGTCATCGTCCTTGCCTTCGTCATATTGAAATATCGAACATATGTTGCAAGCGAGGAACACATGCCTACGTACATATATGTATGTATATGAATGTATTTGAGAACGTTTTACATATCCTTCCAATTCTAGAGAAATATTCGTTGCCAGGAATTGTCGACATTTTCAATATGCAGAATTGTATGGCATTTTGCATTCAACTTCCGGTACTATGTAGGGTATGCATGACTGCTTCTAATCGATACATTCATATCATATACCAGTGCATCCATACATATGTATGTATGTACTTTATTTTATTTTAATCCTGTGGTAATATGTCCCCACTCATATGTGCCGGCTGTTTGTGGAATAAATTTTAGATACTTTTCCTTTTTATATATTAAACTTTCGTTCCCGATTTATCCAAGGTTCTATCCTACACACTCACATAACTATATAAAACTCTGTTTGCATTTTAAACCAGCGGAAAAATGGCGGGTGTGACATGTGGCTTTGGAAATTTGTCTCTATATTTTCCACATTCAACTGATTTCAAAATTCATTTTATTCCTTCATTCCATCCGCCGGCAGCGGATTATGTTGTAGTTCCTATTTTGAACTAGGTTTTATTATTTCGGTGCATTGGTAATGTAAACATAAATCAATGTACATATCCATATATTAATATATTACACTGGAGTCCTACGTTCTCGTGTATCCATAGAAACACCCCTTTATTTATGCCTCGATGAAGCAATGACTGGAGATAGATTATGCTTCGAAAAGCAATGGAATCGACGATTTGCTACATGGATTGCTTTCTATACTGATTTTTGTCATATGATTTGGTCGATATAAAAGGATACTTAGCCTAACTATTGGCTACGGTAAAATGGTGCTTAACGCTTTAATTGTTTTTTTTTTTTTTTTCCTGGCTTTCTTCTAATCCCGCTTTTATTCCTTTTATGTTAGGGTGATTTTAAATTGTTTTCCCATGTGGCACCATGTTGTTGTTTTTTTGGTTTAGGAAATCTCGTCGGAAATAGGTATCATCCTGTTTCAGGAAATGAATGAGTGGAACGAATTGCTGAATCGAAACAAAATACATACGATTTTGAATGTGGCAATAAATTCAATACCGATTGGGTTACTTGTCTTCTACGGTTATTGGTAGTATAGTGGTTTGTTTTATTATTCGAAGCGATAAAGTCGGTTGTTTCGTTTTTTTTTTTTTGTTTTGTTGCTTTACAATTCAGAAACACATTTTTTGAATATATACTTATACATATATACTAGAGCTCTCTATTGCACGTGTAATCGTGTACACGTGTAATTGAATTGTCCGTGTAGGAACACGTGTATTAAGTTTTACACGTGCATTTAATTTTACAGTGTATTTAGTAAAATACGTGTAGTTCCACAGCCATAAATTCAAGAAAACCTTTGCTAGAACAGAATGAAAGAGGCATTTGGTTTAACGCGATCATTTTGGCCAGTGCCTGATTTTTTCCATTCTTTCAGATGTCTTTCAGAAGTCTTTGGTCTCATTTTAATATACTGCAGATCAGTATTGATGGACAAGGTATGGCAGGAATTACTATTGAAATACATGCTTATGTACATACGTATGTATGTATGTATGTACATACATACATCAACACAGAGAAAAACAATAGTACTTGGCCTCACTTGGGATTAGTGGTAAATGCACATAAGGCAGTCAGTTGAATTATGAAAAACCGGGAAAACCGGCCAAGTGCGAGTCGGACTCGCCCACAAAGGGAAAGAGACTATGTATGTTACCTCATCAGTCATCACGTTAGATCACATTTTTTGTATGATGACAGATCTTGGTTGCAGGCAGGTTATCGGCATATTTGATAATCAAAAATCTTCATGATGAGATATAGTTGATCATCAAAGTGTCCATTGAATTCAAATCAATTATCTCTCTTGACAGCAACGAAGTGAAAAGGTGAATAACACAGCCTGTTGGCAGACGGACGGACAGCGAAGTCTTAGTAATAGGGTTCCGTTTTACCTTTGGCTACGGAACCCTAAAAAGGAGCATTTCTTTCTCTATTTACACGTGCATTTTTATATACATTTGTATTAAGAGCGTACACGTGTACACGTTTAAATATTGAAATCGAAAGCTCTATAACACACACTCAACATTTATGGCCGAATCACAATGTCGCGTTCGAGCGGTCGGGCTTTTGACAGGCGTTATACCGAGTTACGATAAACATATGTCAGATGCGCGATCTAGGAATTTCTATAACGAAATGTGACTTCAGGCGCTTGGACATTCATGCAACAAAAAAAAAAAATTTAACATGTCATACGTATACATACATACGTATGTCAGTATGTAAATGTATTGCGTGTTTGTTCCTTGTCGTCGAAATCGAAATCGAATAAGTTTGTGCCTAACGCGCAAATTTCTTGAAGAAATCATTACTAAAGAAATGACAAGCATTGTCAACTGTCAAAACGCCCGACCGAGTAGCCACTGGCGTTGAGCTCGATTTTACGATATTAGCCCAAGCAACGCATGTAGTTAGAAACACATACAGGCTTGCGCGCGTGCGTGCTTTTGACAGGCTTTGTACCGACTTACGATATAATGTGTCAGACGCATGAACCACAATTCGCAACACACAATCTGGCTTCAAGTCAGCTGCACGTAGAGAGCTTAGTTTCATAAATTTCTCACAACACAATGAAATACATACATATGTCAAACGCACGCATGGAGTAGAGAGTAGCTCTACTCCGGCGCCTTGCTCGACTTTACCATATTTACGATATGAGGTCGAGGAAAAGTTGAGGTAACATTATGTGTTACTTCATAGGATTTTGTTGTTTCTACTCATGCTGTCAAAGTCGGCGCGCGCGCAAGCCAGATTGTGTTTCCACTTTGAGGGTCATATTCCGTGTTGTTCCATATGAATTCATTGTTCCTACCCATGCTGTCAAAAACGCGACCGCTCGAACGCGACATTGTGATTCGGCTATTAATCTTAATACATTATGACTCAAATGGCAATCATTGCACAGGCATGCAATTTTGCTTGATGGAAAAGGTTTAATTGTAGTATTATAGTTTTTAATTCCTAAAAACAATCAAATGTACATAAATCGAGCACAAAAAATTTGTGGAAACGCTGTCCCACAATTCAAATCTGTGCTTCGTAATGTACTATAGAGTATTTTATTGTGGTGGTAGTTAGCGGATTATAGCCGGAATGAGGTTCAATAACTAAAAAGAGACCAATGAAAAATGGTTGCTATATGAAATCATGCACTTGGAACAATGAGAGTTTTGCCTGAAATTAATGAACAATATTATTCGTGGGACATAATTAGAAAATAGCCATATAGGGAAGAGGGCAGATGTGTCCGTTAAATCACAGTAATACGTCGATCCAATTTTAATGTACGATTTATCTATTAAAACTAGATATAATCTCGCTAATTTCAGTATATCCTGGCTTCCACACTTCTCTTTTTGCCGGCGTTGACTGTCCTAAAAAGTAAGGTTCAATGTTGGGACTAAGTTTTCTGCATTCCTCAAAGGTTTTTCGTATTTTTAATGGACCACTATAGGTCGTCTTATAAGGAATGCGAGAAGTAATTTAGATACGTATTTACATACTTGGACGTTCTTTTTTTATGAGAGCACCCAATGGGAAGTTGGCAGTATTGCCAGATCTGTCAAAGGTATACACATACATACATATGTGGCGTTACAACTCATGGAGGATCTAAGCCTAATTTCTTTCAATCACCCACGTTGTGGGTGATTTTAATTTCCCATGGGTGAAATGGACCTAATGCTTGTTGCCGATTTCGAGCGGTGAATTTTAAGAGGTTTTTTCATGACAATTAGGTATACTACAGGCGCTGAGGAGAAGCACCGTAATAAACACATTCGATAACATGGCTGCTGTCGGGATTCGATACCGTGTCATCGACGTTAGACGCCAACACAATACCCACTGCGCCATGGCGCCAGCCGTTCTTGGCGAGTTTGGGACGCACACGGAAAACACGTATTCGCAGCCTCTTCAGGATGACAACATAGAACTGTCCAGGCACTGTCTCGTCGGTAGGACCATATTCGCAATAAACGATAGCACGGATATTGAAATAAACGATCAACATTTCCTTCGGTCGCTATTTTGACATCCTTGCTTCCGTTGGTAGCCCCCAACTTTTTTCACCCACTGCTAACTTTGTCTATGAGTTTTGGGATCATATTCAAACACCCAAGTCTCATCTCCAGTGACTATCCGACTCATCTAGTCTCTGTCGTTGGATTATAAGACGTTGCTTATAATGTGAGTCACTCATTTTTATGACGAGACTAAAAAAGTTTTTTTTTTTTCGAAAAATGGGCACAACGCACAAACAAATCGTTCTGTCGACTTCAGCCTTGCATGAAAACTGAAAGAGACAAATTTTGGCAAAAGACGCAGTGTTGATAGCCTATGAATAAATTCGCGGAACTTAATTGCCACACATCGTATTTCTTATTTTTATTTTTTTATTTTTTTTGTGACTCGCGCAGGCTCAAAGTTATAATATTATCTTATGATGCGTTACACACATAACCTGAAGGGAGTGCAGTGGTTTGGGTCGTTGATGTTCGTTCACTACTCTCAGGGGTGGTTG
Source organism: Eumerus sabulonum (assembly GCA_951905685.1). Lineage (NCBI taxonomy): Eukaryota > Metazoa > Arthropoda > Insecta > Diptera > Syrphidae > Eumerus > Eumerus sabulonum. Next base: position 158,134,993 of record OX645060.1, on the reverse strand, counting down.
TCCTTGATAGAGCGAGAGCCGACCAAATTCCGCGTTGGTTAAATTAAGTAGTAATTCGTTCGAGAATTTTAGTATTGCATACGCAGAGGATGAATGGCAGTAAAGTAAAGTTTCACGAAGCCACATATTATACCAGCTTCTAACATAAGATTAACTTTGTTGGCCGAGGTGAGCGTATCTCCTTTGATTCTTCTGGTCTCCTGCATTCCATGTGCATCTTAACTTTCTTCGTTGCAAATTTAACAGAAAGAAAATATATCATGATTAGAACCGATTCAAATAAGCGCGGAAAGAGCTGAATTGGCTGTGGTAAAAATCGGTTTGAGTCAGTTTATAACATCGGAAACGGGTCGATTACTTCATCCTCAAAAGAGTTTTAAGTTTGTCCGAGGTTCTTATACTCCGCCAACTCTCCTCCAACTTAATATCTTCTTCTCCTTCTTAACGGGCGCTACAGTTCGGGGTGATCCTGGGCCTCAACCAAAATGCCCCTCCAACTAGCACGATCTTTTGCTAGCCTTTTCTATTGCCGCACACCCAGTTGGCTGAGGTCCCCTTCCACCTTTGTGCGCTGTAAGTGCGGCCGTCCTCTCCTTCTTCGTTCCTCGGGGTTGGATTCAAAGACTCTCCGTGCTGGAGCTGTGGTGTCCATTCGCTCTACATGGCCCAGCCATCTTAGGCGTTGAATCCGTAGACTCCTGACTAGACTCATATCGCTGTACAGCCCGTAAAGCTCGTGGTTGAATCTTTCCCTCCATCAAAATCAAAACCTTCCTCTGAAACCGACCAAGGGCCTCATCAGGTCGCACCGGGATGATAAGGGTCTTGTTTGTATAGAGTCAACTTTGTGGTTCGGGAGAAGGTTCTATTTCTCAATTGCCTCCTGAGCCCATAGAAACAGCGATTGGCAAAAGTGATTTTACGCTTGATTTCGAAACTGATGTCGTTGTTCCAGCTCATTGCGGAGCCAAGGTAGACGAAGTCCTTAATTACCTCGAACTTATATCTGCCAATACAAACGTTCGAAGATGCTTTCCTTACCCAGCTTAACATTGAAGTCTCCTAGTACAATTTTGATGTCATACCTGGGACATTGGGCATACGTTCTGTCTAGGAGGTCGTAGAACTCATATTTGGCGGAGTAACCTTGTTCTTCCGCGGGGGGCGCGAACGCAGATCAAGCTGATGTTAAAAAATGTAGGCGTTCGCTCACATGCCGAAAGCTTAGGTCTTTTTGCCTTAGTCTACCTCGAACAACAAATCCGCATCCGAACAATCGTTGTCTTCTCTCCCTATAGTGGTCTAGAGCGTCCGCAAGTTTTTCGGCTGCACGTGGCCTGTTTAGGGACCTAACATTCCACATACAAAGCCGAAGGTCATTGTCCTTTTTTTGTTTTTTGCAAGGGTCGTCAACATTAATCCGGTCCGTTGTATCCGTAGCTTGTGGTTTTTTCGGGGTTTGTGGTTTATTACGGTTACGACTTACGGCACCGTCGTCCTGTTTTTTGGCGCAGGAGGCTCGCCATTCGCCCTTCCCTGTTTACAGTGCCGCAAGGTTTTCGACTGCGGTGGTTCTTCTCGCTTTTTAGCAGGCCAGCATCCGTCGGGTAGAGGCTACCCCTACGAGGCCTTTGGTAGTCCTTTGCCATCCTCTAACTTAATATATTAAATTGAAATAGTAGAATACTGAATGGTCTTGTGAGTTTTCTGTAGTCTTCGGCTAAGATGCCTGCTGGAACGGTATCTTCAATATAAAATATGATTACGTTTGAGACTGTTTGAAGGGTGCACGCCTAGTAGCAAAAATGGATTTTTTTTTCTGGAATAAAACTTGACCACCACCGTTGAGACCCAAATAGGTGCCACGTCCATTAAGAACGCATGCACCATTCTCGAAGGGAAGGGAAGTCTCCCATGCTGTCTGGGTCCTCCAATATTTGCCTATGTTTTCCGAAAAGCCAAGTCGCATCAACATGCTCAATATGCTTCTTTAAAGTTAAGTTTTAGACAATCATATTCTAATGAAGACCATACTCCATATAGCTGGCTTCAGAACTTTCATGCTGTTTTAATAGCGACCTCCAGTCTGTTACCTACTATTCACTCTATTTCTTGACTTTAAGGTGAAAATGCACAAGTGACTTTGAGTTTTGCTATAACACTCCTGTCAGCTCTGAATAATAGGGTTAAGTCAGCTTTCTGGCCAAGTTTTTCGAAGCAGCTGATTCGACTTCCTACGATTTTTCTAGTAACTTATCCATAAGTCTGGTTGGGATGGTAAAGCTAGTCTTTTTGTATGTTCTCGGAAAAGTATCCTGGCTCTATGGTACTTGGTACCCAAACTCCGGTTTGATGATGTTTTGCGAAACATCGATGCATGCTCTAGTTACAGTTCTTGTTAGGTCATTGCCCATATTGGTCGCTGATACCGCAGAATCTGCATAAATGAAGTTAAATACTTTTTCGTTGAATGTGTTTATTTTTCATTCCATTTTTTTTTTCTGAGTTAACCATCTCTCCCTGCTCTTTGAATATGATTGGATATGATGACTAACACCCCCAGCTAGAGAGCTAATTATGAGTATGATTTCGCCTAGTCGTTAATTAAAGCATGAACCGACCCTAATTCATAAATGGTCCTTGATAAAGCGCTTCGCAGTGATTGAGGTTAAGTACTGTCTTCATATTCATTTTACTTTAATAACTTCTAGGTCATTTGCTCTCCGTAGCGTGCTTGCTAATATTTCTTTGGTTTTCCTCGCAGAGAGCGTACCGCAATCTGCGTGGGATCTTTTTGGGACTTTTTGGATAGAACAGCATCTGTGGATTTGCTGACCACTCGTCATTTCCAATGCAGTTCTACACTCACACTTTATTAAAATATCATCTCTTTAGTTACCATACGTGTATACTCGCATTGTGTGATTTAGTAAGCGGGTCTTTTTGAATTATTGAGCAAATAAAGGGAAGATTGTAACCTGTACACAACTCTTACTTGAGTCGCTTGTCATTTATTTCTGTTGACCATTACTACGTTTTAAGCGATCCATAGGGAGAGTTAAACTTTGGGTCAATTTAACAAGCATATTAGCTGGTTTCTCACTAAAACACATGTAATGTTGCCTTCCATGGCTAACATTGACGCTGTTTTTAGCACAGGTACAGGCACAGGACGTAGCCTCGTAAAACAAAATCGAAAGGCTTAAAATCGCACGATCTAGTCGGTCGGTTAACCGGTCTAAAACGAATGATAAATTGTACTAAATTCTTAATGACTTTATTGGACCATAATCCTCACCAGGGGAGTCCACCATCGACCAAATCTTCACACTACGGCAGATCCTGGAAAAAAACATCGAATTTCAAGTCGACACTCACCACCTATTTGTCGACTTCGAAGCCGCATACGACAGCGTAATCAGAGACGAGCTATACAACACTATGTCTACCTTTGCCATACCTGCTAAACTCCTCAGATTATGCAGGATGACTTTGGAGAATGCTCGCTGCTCCATCAGAATCGGTGAACACCTTACCGATAGTTTTGATGTCAAAAAAGGATTTAGGCAGGGCGATGCGCTATCGTGTGATTTCTTCAACATCATATTGGAAACGATTTTGCAAAAATCACTGGCCAATACATGAGGCATAATCTATTTCAAATCCTCGCAACTTCTTGCATACGCCGACGATATTGACATAATAGGTAGATCACAGCGAGATGTGAATGTGGCGTTTGCGAGTATTGAGTTCGAGGCGTCGAAAGTTGGTCTGACGGTAAACGAGGGCATCAAAAAAGGACGCTCACCACCGACGTCTTGGCCACAACGTCCGTATTGGCAGTTATAAGTTCGAGGTAGTTAAGGACTTCGTCTACCTTGGCTCCGCAATGACCTGGAACAATGACATCAGTTCCGAAATCAAACGCAGAATCACTCTTGCTAATCGCTGTTTCCTTCGGCTCAGGAGGCAATTGATTAATAGAGCCCTCTCCCGTACGACAAAGTTGACTCTATATAAGACGCTTATCTTCCCCGTTCTGTTGTACGGGCAGAAGCATGGACACTATCAAAAGCGGATGAGGAGGCCCTTGGTCGGTTCGAGAGAAAGATTTTGCGCGTGATTTTCGGGCCTATAAACGCAGACGGGGGTCGGAGGAAAAGATTCAACCACGAACTTTACGGGCTGTACAGCGACATGAGCCTAGACAGGCGTCTACGGATTCAACGCCTAGGATGGCTGGACCATGAAGAGCGAATGGACACCACAGCTCCAGCCCGGGGAGTCTTTGAATCCAACCCCGAGGGACGAAGAAGCAGAGGACGGCCGCACTTAAGATGGCGCACACAGGTGGAAGGGGACCTCAGCCAACTGGGTGTGCGGCAATGACAAAGGCTAGCAAAATATCGTGCTGGATGGAGGGGCATGTTGGTTGAGGCCCAGATTCACCCCAAACTGTAGCGCCCGCTGAGAAGAAGAAGAAGATAATCCAAAAAAAAAAAAAAAACTGTGTATTTTCCCGGGTTCATTGGTAGCCGTTGCTTATTTACATGTACATATGTATGCGCATATGTTGGCTTACAATTCATAAAGGACCGAAGCCGAGCTTCTCCCAATCACCCATGTTGTGTGTGATTTTATTATCCCATAGGTGAAAGGGACCTACAGTCTGAGAAGCTTGTCATGACCATTATAAAAAATAGTGGGTTTTGTCAAAACTGGTCAGAACCACGCTGAAGAGAAGCACAATTGAAACAATTTCGATGACATGGTTGTTGTCGGGATTCGGATCCAGTGTCATTGGCATCAGAGGCCAACAAACTACCAACTAAAAATGAGTTTAGTCGTCTACCTAGCACATTTGGCACAGGGTTTTTCTTTGTATTGTTACAACCTACATTTCAAGTATTATACGAGGGCTTTCGAAACCATTTTATGCGATTCTTCTAAACCTTCTAAAAGGAATTCCTAGAGCTACTGAAGGGTACCAACATGTGTGTTCTTCTATGATACATCCCTTTCTTAATCGATCACAAGTCCTCGTATCGATTCCATTCCGATATCCTTTAAAAGCCTCGTAACCCCGATTCGATATTATGGCCCGGCAGCCCTTTAAATGTCCTTGGGTATTTAGTCTAAAATAAAGTGGATGTTCTATGATATAAACAACTTGAATAGACACGCCCGTGCGATGTCATGAGCACTTGGATCTACGACACCCTCTTGGTATTATAAAACCAACAACTTTCGTAACATCCGATGCAATGCTCCTCCACTTCATGCCCCAATTCAGTTACAATGCATGTCCACCTTTCAACAGGATATCAAAACACATTTGTCAACAAACATGTGTGCACTACAACTGACTACAAATATTTCATATAATCCGAGTATGACCGATTCACAAAAGAATATACCTATATAGTCCTGTCGCGCCCGGCTAAATGTGTTGAATTTTTCCCTCACTATTCTATGCAGTTTTCTATTGAAAAGGAATTTTCACATTTTAAGAGTATACTCAACCTGCATTGTCCTTCATTTTGCTACAGTTTGCGCTTGGACTAGTTCTCTCGATATAGCGTAAGGATATCGTAAAATATACGCAAGACGATTGAACGAATGGAAAATGAAAATGTTTAAGAACTGATTAAAGACATTCCTTGCATTACCACGACGTAAAGGCATTTGTCTTCTCCTATGACAAGAGAGAAATCCTTTAGTCGCCTGACAGTGCTTAGACAAACTGATAGTAACGAACAGCAAAACGGAAGCAGAAAAAAAAAGAAAGACCCAGGGAGTATAATATTAAAAGAACCGTTTTTTATACATACATACATATATAAGCAAAAATACTGGGGTCTGGATACTATCTTAAAAAAGTGTACAGAACAGCTGTAGGAAACATTTATTTTACCACCCCAGTGCTTAAGTAGGCGTCGCAGTCACTTTCAACATTTCATCCGTGTTGATAGGAGTGTCCTTGCCAAGCAAACTACTACACAAACGGAAACAGCTTTAAATCTAAACATCCTTGTCCCTTCCTGTCACTGTAGCATCATACCATACATATATATGTACATCCACGCGCATATAACCACCGTCACTCCATCAGCATTCGGAAACGATTTTACGGCCCTAAAAGCTCCATGTAAGTGGGTTATAAAAACGGAAAACAAGGATACTTGTGCCACACTCCGGTTTTACTCCGCAATAGATTTCAGCTGAGGCTGGTTCATTGCGTATATGGTTCATTGGAGTACTCTGCATCCTTACACATAGTGTTCTCATTTCGGTTCTATGTACAATACTTGTATGTGTAAGGCGAATTTTTAAGGACTTTTCATGGATGTTCATACATTTTCGCCGTGCCCCTTTCATCGCGTACTAGAGGAGGCACTAAGAACGGTTATTGTTTCCTTGTTTAAGTCATCACCTCACTCGATGTGTTTAGGCACAACTCATTGATATCTATTGATTTTCCATTTCGAGCCCTTAAGCTTGATAGATGGTTGTGCGTTAGTATGGTCGTAATGAAATGGGCTGGGAACGATCAGCAAGGTTGGTAAAGAGGGTCATAAGTGAGCATTTTTCACGAGTAAATATGTAAGCTTATAGTTATTCGCTCTCTCAAAGGTGAGTTGACAGTCGAGTCTCTTGATAGAAATCGTCCGTACGTAGCACCACGTTCTAATCTTTTATTAGCAGTGTTTTAATGCCAAAAGATAAAGCAACGAAGTGTCGGTACTACGTACTATCGGCAGAGGTTTTTAGTGCGAAGGACTATTACTCTTTACTCATGATCATGAGTGTGTCATCGAGGTCATGCATAGGAGTGGCTTACGAGGGTGTAGAGAAAATCAATCTTAAGTTTCCTATTATCCTTGGATGATTGCAAAGAGAAAAACTTGTTGCGAAATTGTAAGTAGTTGGTAAAAATACTTACGTAAGTGCCTGGGAAGAACGGCTAATATCTCTTTTATTTTTTGCTCTTTCGTTTGGTTTTTAGAGACTTAATAAATTTGTAAGTACGTATCTTCGCGTGGTAATTTCAGGGTTTTTGTTTTTTTTTTTTTTTTTTTGTTTTTTGAGGGGCTTGTGTAGATAAACATATTATGTCTGCTAGCCGATCAGACAAGGAGTTACTCCACTTTCTTAATAAAGTTGAGAATGTCTCTCGTAGGAATTGCGATGATGCCCTCGAGAGTCATAATTTTACTGAGAAGCATACGCTTCCTATAGTGGTAGAGGGGAACACACTCACATAGTATGTGCTATGCAGTTTCTTCATCCTCAAGAGAGAGGTGACACTCACTTTTAGACGAGAGGTTAATTTAACGAGGGGTTAATATCTTAGCTTACAGTGTCCCGTAAGTTAGCTGACCAGTCTTCTAATGTCGATTCTATTATGTTTAAGGATATTCATAGACTATTTATCCAGGAGGCTGCTTTTCGATTGGCGGTGTCCTTGAATGCTATTTCAAAAGGACAGCTGTTGCGATTTTTCCAACTTGCCTAGAAAAAAATGAATCGTCGACTTGTGCATATTATACACTTATATACATACATATGTATGTACCTTTCGCTTAAACCTTTCATAGCGAAATGATTAGCCCTTGTGCCCTGGCATTCACCAGAGTTTGATATTATTGTTTCTTTTGGCTAGGAGGGCATAATGGCGTTCGTTAACGGATTAGAGTTCGTGCTATACAAGCTCAGCGCTTTGAGCGCTGCTTGACTGTCCGATAGTATATTGATGGTTGCAATTTTTATGCCAGTCTCTAAGTTTAGGTTAACGCGCATCGAGATGGCATATAGCTTAAACTGGAAAACTAAGCATCACTCCCAGAGCCTTCGATATTTCCCGATTTGGTTCAAAGACCAAAGACAGCTGAAACGTAATTTTCAATGAGATTGGGAATAAATGACAAGGCTGAATTCTTAACATTTTTGACAAAGGACCAATAGTTTGGTATGAGAATTTCACTTGGCGAATCGATCGAGTTTTAATGTCGAATTCAATGTTCACTCAGTAAATTTACTTATGCCAGTAAAAATAATCAGAGAAACAGCTTTTTGTTTAAATAATTAGTTCTTTATTACAAGGCCTTTATTTTTTGTGGCATAGAATCAACAAGTTGCTGGCATGCCATTAAAGACATTGACTCCCACACCATTCACACGAACTCCCACAGTTCTTTCATACTTCGGGATTCAGGCGCTCACAATATTCTTCTCTGATTTCGGTAGATTCTCTATGCAGCGACTAAATAGGCCACTCATAAGAGCACTACCATTACAAGTGAACCATTCTGTTTTTGCTATAGCAGTATGCATTCAGACCAACGGCATATTACCCTCGGCATATGTGTTTATATATTTCTTTGGTAGCGTTACAGCCCATTAAGCACCAGAGCCGAGTTTCTCTCAATCAACCATGTTGTGTGTGATTTATTTTTCACACAGGTGAAAGGGACCTACAATTTAATGCCGATTCCGAACGGCGTGAGTCGAGAAGCTTTTTCATAGCAAGTATACTACGGGGGGTTTTATCAGTACCCTGCCGAGTAGGGACGCCGCGATACAAACATTCGATGGCGTTGGTGTTAACGGGATCCGAACTTGCACATCGTGCGTCCAACACAATAACCACCGCACCACGGCGCAGTGTTTATATACACTTATATATTGGGCCCTAGTCCCTTCTATAAGATATAAATTACCATTTATAAACCAAGAGAAATGTGCCTATACCATAACGCTACCATCCCCATGCTTGACGGTTTTTCTTTGTGTACTTTCAATCAAACTTCCTGCTGAGATTCGATTAAACTATATTTGCACTAATCACTCCGAAGAATATTTCGTCACTTGTTTATGTCTACATATGTACATCGCCGTACCACATTTTATGTCCAGAGGCGAACATCATTTTCCGCTTAATATTAGTCTTACTAAGCATAGCAACTTGCCTTGATGAACTAGATTGAGGCTTGAAGTCTTCTTTTGATTGGTGCTGATGCTTATACATAAGTCTTCAAAATTTTGCTGGAAGAGATAAGGGTCCTTTTTTGCCTCAAACTTTGTTAATCGGTCAGTTTTCTTGCTGGTTTTTCATGGCCGCCCCTTCATTTTTTCTGTTAGTTTTGTTTTAAATGCATTTTTCACTATGCCTAAACAGCAGCCCAAGGTTTACGTTATACGGTATCCGTCGCTTTTCATTTTTTTCATCGCCATTTTTTTATTTTCATCAAAAAACATTATTAATCTGTTATGTTTTCCAATTAACAATTTCGCTTTAAACGGTAGTAAATATTTCATTATCCCTATCGCTATCTCTTCACGGGTCTTTTCAACTTTTAAGAAGTGAAAAAAGTGGAAGGAGGCTAACTCCGGTGAATACAGTGGTTGAGGCGTAATGATGGTATTGGTTATGGCCAATAACTTTTTGTATTTGATCGCCAAATAAACCAAAATTCGTCTAGCCTCTACATATATCTGTCGAAAACTAGCTAAATATCCAAAATGGCGGACAATGAACTTATGTATGTAGCTCTCGTAGGAACCTGGCTGAAACCGTCATATCAAACCAAATTTTTTGAATTTTCTGATTTGTACACTCAGTTTTCTTGCGTAGTCTATTAACTACTGCAATTGCGTCAGTAACAGTACTCATCTTCATAATACTTTCCTTACTAAAACTGAAAAAAATTGTCGGGCTTTTTACTCTTTACTTGAGTATCTGATCTGTGTAATCAATATGGATCCTATGACATGAAAAAACCCCAACTCTCGAGTAACAACTTCCTGTTTAATTCAACTTTCCTAGTGTCACAAGGTATAACGAAAGTGTCAATATGCCGTGTGCTCTAATCTGTTTCGTCAGATCTCTATTTTGATCACATTGTCTTCCGATACTTGAGCTACAAGTACCCCCTTTTAGCTCCAAGGAATAGAATGGTCTTATTAAAATTAATCTGATCTATCATCCCGCGCTGACACCGTAAAAACTAACCTCCAACAATACCTTCTAAGCAAATTTATTTTCAGATACACATACACAAAAAAAGATAAAACAATTCGATGTGGTTCAACAATTGAGGCAAAAATACGCTAAGTTATGCAATAAAAGCGACGACACGACTTTCACCACTAGTCGTTAAAATTGGTTCAACATTTCCACCCAATTGAGTTTCGAAACGAAAGCGAATATTCTGTTATTCTTTCCACTTCCTCTTCTCTATTTTCAACATTTCTATCTGGCGTCACTCGAAAACTAGACCAAGAGACTGCTTGTTCGCGCTACAATGCGAATGCCTCACCGGAATGCAGTTGATGATTGGGAACTTACAGGCATCATCATAATCACCATAGTCAGCAAAGTTGTTGCCGTAGTTGGCGACAGCAGTCGTTTTGGCCTAGTTTTCTACATCCTAACCCCATACCCTTCTCGTTTCTCACATTTTTTGAATGAGTGTTTGTTAGTAGAGCTGTAGTAGCATCCCTATCTGTTTGGTGTGCTGACTAACGTCAAGTGTACAACGTTCACCTGTGCTCTCTCCTTCACTATCCCTCCGCCTACCTGAGCTATAGAGGGATGTGTATCGCTAATATGCACTATTGGTACTAGGAACTATGCAGCCTCAGGTTTTGCTTGCAAGTAGAATCATGTGAGTTGTTATTCCATCATCGAAGCGATGTTTCGCTTCTTACTCGACTTAATCACCACCCAATACTCACAGTAGGGATACATCACTGTCACTACGTTTCCATCGTCCTTCTCTGCTCAATGACTTTCCACCTAGTAGCCCAGATTTCCAGGTTTCAACTGGATTCATAGTTTCTTGAAGGTAACACGATTCACCACACGTCTACGAAGGATTACGAACGTGTCGGAGCTTTAAAAAAATTACAAAAACTGTGACTTTAGCACAAGATTCGTATTCGGTCGGTCTAGAGGTAAGATGCTCATTCATGGTAGATGCATGGCGTTGAGTGTTGAGTATCGTGTTATCGGTGTAACAAATTCCATGCCATACTATTTGCTACCGCATCGCTTCTACGTACGACTTGTATATCTCATTTAGATACTTGCCGAGATTACTTGTATCTATTGGTACATACATACATAAGTAAATTGTATGCAGAACAATTTTGTTCGCCACCTACCTCCTACCTCATGACTGACGCAGACGCCAAGCTCAACCTAATTTCGTCTCGTATGTGTACGAGTATACTTTTTCGCAATGATTTCATCCTTATCCGTCCACCATCGTTGTGTGGGTTCATTTTCTTCTCTTCTTATTTTTGTCCTTTTTGTTTTTATCGCTCCATGTGTGTGTAATAAGAACTCTTTTACGCTTGTGGGACGAGGGCTGCAAGGCAAAACTTTCATTAATGAGTATTTGAACACGTCTTATCTTCAAAATGTGCTTCATGCACGAAAACACTTTTTACTCTATCCGCACTGTCTTACTTTCGTTCTTTGGATGCAGGTGCATGGGATTGTTTTTTTTTTTTTTTTTTTTTTCTGATTTCTCCACTCGTTACCTAGCCAAATGGAGAATAAATTGAAAATCTTTTATAGAAGGATTATCGTCATCGGCGACGAAAGAGAACCTGTCTTGTACCTGCCTTAGAGCGAGGATTCCTGTGTAATTAGACATTTAATTATATTAAAGCAAATTGAACATTCAAACAAAGGCCCCGTAGGGGTAGCATCTATCCGACGGATGCTGGCCTGCTAAAAAGCGAGAAGAGCCACCGCAGTCGAACATCTTGGGGGTCCTGTCCCCACCTCCTCGTGGTGCCATCTGGAGATTTCCTATGGAAATTGCAGACGGGGAAGGGCGAATGGCGAGTCTCCTGCGCCAAAAAAAAAACAGGATTAGTCGGTTGGGCTACGGCCTAGTAAGCCGTAACCGTAAAAAAAAAAAACACAAACTCCGAAACAACCACAGGCCTCGGATATAACGGACCGGATTTATGTTGACGACCCTTGCAAAAAACGAAAAACGGACAATGATCTTCGGCTTTGTACGTGGAATGTTAGGTCCCTAAACAGGCCACGTGCAGCCGAACAACTTGCGGACGCCCTAGACCGCTATAAAGCGGACATCACCACCATCCAGGAAATGCGATGGAATGGACCGGGCATAAAGCGGATGAAAAACTGCGATATTTACTACGGCGACTGCTATAGGGAGAGAGGGCAACGATTGTTTGGATGCGGATTTGTTGCTCGAGGTGGACTAAGGCAAAAAGTCCTAAGCTTTCGGCATGTGAGCGAACGCCTCATAACAATCCGTATAAAGGCTAAATTTTTTAACATCAGCCTGACCTGCGTCCACGCTCCCACGGAAGACAAGGATGACTCAGCCAAAGATGAGTTCTACGATCTCCTAGACAGAACGTATGCCCAATGTCCCAGCTATGACATCAAAATTGTACTAGGAGACTTCAATGCTAAGCTGGGTAAGGAAAGCATATTTGAACGAGTCATCGGCAAACATAGCCTACACGACACCACCTCCGATAACGGGCACAGGCTGATTGATCTTGCTACGGGGCGAAATCTCCTTCTAGCCAGTACGCGCTTCCTGCACCTCGATATACACAAAGGCACCTGGCGGTCATTTGATCAATCGACTACCAACCAGATTGATCACATCGCGATCGACGTCAGACAATCCTCCACTATTCTTGATGTTCGAACTTTCCGAGGGGCTAACATCGACTCGGACCACTATCTTGTTGTAGCCAAGATGCGCTTACGGATATCACGAACGCAACGGAGTAGAGTTAGAATACAAAGTTATGACGTTGGAAAGCTACTATCGCCAGAAACCGCTCGTGCTTTTACCGATCGCGTCTCCCTTAAGCTCTACAATACACCTCAATCCTCCACGCTATCAATAGAACAGCAGTGGAGCCTTTGCAAGCAAGCCCTGAAAAGCTCTGCATCCGAAGTTTTGGGTTTCAAGGCTCCACCACGAAGAAACACCTGGTTCGATAACGAGTGTAGGAGGATTCATACAGCGAAGCAGGATGCATATAAGGCCTCGCTGCATAAAAGAACAAGAGCAGCTCGTGAGCTCTACGAGTTAAAAAGAAGGGAGGAGCATAAGCTTCTTAAAAGAAAGAAGAAAGAGCACGAGAAGCGCGCGATTGAGGATTTGGAGAGGTGTTACTGCAGGCGTGACGTTCGAAAGTTCTATCAACAGAGAAAGCCAGCATACCGAGGTTATAAAGCCAGAACGGAAGCCTGCAGGATGAGAACGGACACCTAGTAGTAGAACCGCAGTCGATGCTGAGAATATGGAAAAACCACTTCTGCAGACTGTATAACGGCGATGTTAGTCAATATACCGCTACCGGGCAGAATGACCCATTTCTAATCGACGGAGACCGCAGAGAATTCTGTCCCCCTGACCTCGACGAAGTTAAGATTGCCATATCGAAGCTCAAGTCGAATAAAGCTGCTGGCGCAGACGGACTGTCTGCTGAGCTCTTCAAGGCAGCTGGGTATGACCTGGTTGGGAGCATGCACCAGCTCATCCGTAAGATATGGTTAGAGGAAAGCATGCCCGAGGAATGGAGTCTCTGCATCGTATGCCCGATCCACAAGAAAGGAGACCCCTCTGATTGCGCCAACTATAGAGGAATAAGTCTCCTTGACATCGCCTACAAAATCTTCCCTGCCGTTTTGTGTGAACGCCTGAAGCCTTTTGTAAATAAGCTGATAGGTCCTTATCAGTGCGGATTCAGGCCAGGGAAGTCCACCATCGACCAAATCTTCACACTACGGCAGATACTGGAGAAAACCAATGAATTTCAAGTCGGCACTCACCACCTATTTGTCGACTTCAAAGCCGCATACGACAACGTAATTAGAGACGAGCTATACAACGCTATGTCTACCTTTGACATACCTGCTAAACTCGTCAGACTATGCAGGAAGACTTTGGAGAACGCTCGCTGCTCCATCCGAATCGGTGAACACCTTACCGATAGTTTTGATGTCAAAAAAGGATTTAGGCAGGGCGATGCGCTGTCGTGTGATTTCTTCAACATCATATTGGAAATGATTGTGCAAAAATCACTGGCCAATACAAGAGGCACAATCTATTTTAAATCCTCGCAACTCCTTGCATACGCCGACGATATTGACATAATAGGTAGATCACAGCGAGATGTCAATGAGGCGTTTGCGAGTATTGAGGTGGAGGCGGCGAAAGTTGGTCTGACGGTAAACGAGGGCAAAACTAAATATATGCTGTCATCAAAAAAGGACGCTCAACACCGACGTCTCGGCCAGAACGTTTGTATAGGCAAATATAAGTTCGAGGTAGTTAAGGACTTCGTCTACCTTGGCTCCGCAGTAACCTGGAACAACGACATCAGTTCCGAAATCAAACGCAGAATCACTCTTGCCAATCGCTGTTTCTTTGGGCTCAGGAGGCAACTGAGTAATAGAGCCCTCTCCCGAACGACAAAGTTGACTCTATATAAGACCCTTATCATCCCGGTCCTGTTGTACGGCGCAGAAGCATGGACACTATCAAAAGCGGATGAGGAGGCCCTTGGTCGGTTCGAGAGAAAGATTTTGCGCGTGATTTTTGGGCCTATAAACACAGGCGGGGGATGGAGGAGAAGATTCTACCACGAACTTTACGGTCTGTACAGCGACATGAGCCTAGTCAGGCGTCTACGGATTCAACGCCTAAGATGGCTGGGCCGTGTAGAGCGAATGGACACCACAGCCCCAGCCCGGAGAGTCTTTGAATCCAACCCCGAGGGACGAGGAAGCAGAGACCGGCCGTTCTTAAAATGGCGCACACAGGTGGAAGGGGACCTCAGCCAACTGGGTGTGCGGCAATGGAAAAGGCTAGCGAAAGACGTGCTAGATGGAGGGGCATATTGGTTGAGGACCAGGTTCATCCCGAACTGTAGCGCCCACTAAGAGGAAGAAGAATTGAACATTCATTTGTAGCCAACAGCAATTTAAAACTTAACACCGGCTTACCTGCTTTCGTTCTTTGGTGGCGTTACAGCCCATGAAGGCCCAGAGCCAAGCTTTTCTCAATCACCTAGTTGTGTGTGATTTTTTTTTGGACACAGGTGAAAGGGACCTACAGTTTAATGCCGATTCCGAACGGCGTGAGTCGAGAAGCTTTTTCAAGGCAAGTACATATACTACGGAGGGGTTTGCCAGTACCCCGCCGAGGAGAGACGCCGCGAAATTAACACACGATGAACTCATCGTGGTCAGAGTCCAACACACTAACCACCGCTCCACGGCGCCCTTACCGGCTTACCTACAGGTTCGTTAAAATTCTTTCAACCACAACTATTTGCTGTAAGCCCCATTCATATATCATGCATTGATAAATTGTCTGCGATGTGACAATTAGGCTCACCTTTTGGTATGACGGTAAACAATGACGGTAATGACTGAAAATATATTTTAGGAGTAAAAGAGCACAAACGGCATTCCGCACATTCATGATAATGAATCATAGCATCTTATTTGGTCACCCATTCACCCATGGATACTACCAGAAGCTTCGAAATTTGTTGGATTAGCTACGTTCATACATATATGTACATATACATGTGCCCCACGAGCAGTATGCCAAAAAGCTAGATCGTGTAGGTCTGGTCAAGACAAGAAAAAAATCCTTTTGGAAGGGGGGCTCTATTCCCCCCATTTAGGCGGGAGGGGCAGTTTTCTAAAAAAATTACTGAATTTGGAGAAAAAATATATTAAAAATCAATTTAGTGCCGGTGTCATCGTTATTCGCGAGAGGTCGAGGGCAAAGATCCAAGCGGTCTTCTGCGATTGTGTGTAGCTTTCTGACGTCAAACTATCGTTGTCCAGAGCGATTCCGTGGCATCCTTGATATCTTCATTCGTACTTGACTACAACAAGATAGTTGTTCGAGTCAATGTTAGCTCTTCGTAAGGTTCGTACATCTAGAGAGCTGGAGTAGTGTCTGGCGGTGCAGGAAAATAAGTCCCCGGGTACTAAGTCCATTGAGGGACTTAGTACCCAACTTCGGACATATCCCAAATCCAACAGTTGAGCCAAGCAGGGCGGTTGCAGGGGGGCAGCATGCCCTCCCATACATATTCCACAGTTTGCCATTCAAAGCTGGCCTTGCAATTACTTGTTAATTTTCTTTGAATTCATATATTTAGGTTTCATTCATAAAATTCATTCATTTATAGGTGGAAGTGGGAATTTTTTCTACATTTATAGGGAATTAAAGCCACTCAGTTTTTTTCGGATTAAATTCCCACCTTACATGGGAATCAAATCCACTTTATCAATGTGGATTTAATTCTCATTTAGTGGGAACTAAGTTCCTCAGTGGACTTGGTACGCGGGGACTTATTTCCCTGCGTCGTTCTGCGTGTGGCGTCGTTCGTTGATGGTCGATTGATGGTGGAAGTCGTCTTTGAGTCGGTCTTCCTTATTTTCGGTTGGGACATAAGCGCATATTAAGCTATTTTTTCCGAATTTAACTTCGATGCGGATTGTTATGAGGCTTACAAGCCGAAAGCTTAAGACGTTGTGTCGGAGTCTTCCCCGAATAAGAAATCTGCATCCGAATAAGCGTTGTTAGTTCTCCTTGTAACAATTCCCGTAGTAGATGTCGCAGCCTGGTCCATCCTATTGCCCTTCTTGTGCGGTTATATCCGTTTATAAGAGTTGACGGCTTGCTTTAATAAATGTCCTGCATCCGGTCTGTTAAGGGAACTCACATCTTAGGTGCAGACTCGCAAGTCATTTTGGCGTTTGCAGGGGTCGTCAGTTTTGTATCCGTCCCTATCCAAGGCTTGTGGTTGCTTCGAAACATTTTATTTTTTCACAGTAACCCAAAATGAGGGCCAGGTTCGTCTCTCTCGGGACAGTTGACTTTTAATCTGACATTTGATCTTTTGCAAGTACGTGGGCAAATTATGTCATGACACTTCATTCCGTGAGTTTACGTTGGACAAGAATATTAATGTATGAATATAAATGTTCGTGTGTAAGATGTGTAATATATTAATAAATACAATATTACATGTTATTATAGAACACTAAAATAATATTTATTGATTTCTCTCCATTTAACGACCACTCTCTATAACGCCGAGAAATGCTCAGTCGTTATACATACATATAGAGTTTAAACTGTATATTCACTCACACAGACACACGCTGTCAAAAAAAAGTCCGACTTGATGTCCGAAGGAGGTGTTTGGAAAAAACGTCCGACATCTATGTATGTCCATGCGTCTGTCTGGTCCGAAAACTACCGGTCTACACGAGACATATTTATGTCATAATTGAAATCTTAACATCGCTGATGTCTCGTGGAGACGGGGTGTGAAGAACCTGAGCCGAGCTTCTCTCAAACACCTAAGTATGTTGTGTGTGATTTCATCAGGGACCTACAGTTTATTGCCGGTTCCGAACGGCGAGTTTCGAGAAGCTTTTCATGACAATTTTACTACAGGGGGTTTTGTCAGAACCCCGCTGAGGAGAAACACCGTGAAAAACACGCTCGATGACATGGCTGTGTCGGGATTCGATCCCGAGTCATCGGCGTCAGAGGCCAGCACACTACCCACTGCGCCACGGTGCTCTCGTATATAATTATATATATGTATTACGTATATATGTATCTTATTAATGTGTGTAGGATTGAAATTAGTACATTCTTCACCGTGTCACTAACGTGCGTGGAAATTCGGCAATACATTTAATCTGCCTGAAATGAAAAATTAGAACATTCTTCACCACGTCATTCACAAAGTTAGCCATTCTGAGTTTCCAAATGATATATGAACCTACGCAGACAAAGTATACATTCATATTCTTGGCAAAAAAAACGAATTCACGAACATCGTAGCTATTTACACGTCAGCGTCACTGTTTCAACCGAACAAAAACAACAACTTATCTCTGAAATGGAAATCTTAATACAGTCAGACACGACTATTTCCACTTGGATAATCAATTGTAATTAATTTGTCATTAGTGAGATAAAGAACTGCCTGACAGATCCAGGCACACCGGAATAGCTTTGCTATTCGTACCATGCCCAGCATCATTCACTCCCAATGGGCCAAGGTCACCCAGACCACAATTTGTATTCTATTCACGAGTTCCACCTGAATTCTCATTTCGTATTAGAACGCCAGAATAATCCATCCTTGAATGAGATAAATCTCAGCACAGTCTGTCCGAATATATAGTATACGTATTCACGAATTTCCACATTCAAGCAGCAAGGTGCTCCTGTCAGTTGGGGTAATCGTATACTCTACAGTTTTTGCGAGTGGACTGTGGACCTACTAAAGTACTTCTAAAAAAAAAAAAAAAAAAACAACAAGGACTCATTCTGCTCGTGAACAACGACTACGTAAAGTATTAGTAAGGAGAGTAATGTTTGTAATAATTTCATTCGACTTCATTCACAGCAGTGAGCATTGTTCGTCGTGTATCTTTCTATTGTTGAATACCTCATCATGTTCTTCTGCCTCTGTGTATCTCGACGAATATAATGGCCAATACGATCGTGCTCCGACTTCTGGTGCTGCAGATAAAATTTGCCGAATCACAAGAATGAAAGGTATCTTTATCTCCTGTTGGACGCATGAATAATAGAAAAAAGGAATCGACTTGAATGAAAATTAGCAATTTAGATATATGAATTTCTGGACGGACAACAGGAAGGGATACGCCATGCATCGCAAGGAAGTAGCCCTAGTAGCAGGAGTACTCTACACGCTTTGTCAAGCATTACACAACAAATTGAAAAATATGGGTGGTTGTGATAATGGAATCCAACCAGTTGGGTAAAACTAATGGGGGGCGAGGAGAAAAGTTAAGCCGGTACTTGGGACTTTGAATAATTTATGCAATTGTATGTAATGTAGGGTGGACTGTATCTTACTATGATCATTTTGGATTTCCTGGTTCTATTTCAAATGGGTGGTGTGTAATATGGTGTATGCTTATCGACTTTGACGGAGAGTAATGAATGAGAGGAAAAAAGGAAGACTTAAGACATTCATTCATTTGTCTCTAAGCGTACATAGTGTGTACGCTTCTATGTAGATGGAAGGACCTACTTTCACTTCCTTTACTGATCAATTGTGATGGAAAAGTATATATTAGATTCACGAAACTGTGATTTGTGAACAGGAATCAGTGACTTTAGCAAACTTATACGAAATTGCTTGCAAGAAGATTGGAAACCAACTTCAATGTACATATTCATACATACATAGGAGAGATCAAATACCACCTTTCTGATAATGGATTCAGTAATCAATACCAATTTTTCTCCTGGTAATTGTATGATTTTCCTAAAACCCTTTTTAAATGGAATTGATTGGACACCCTTCTAAACGAGCTAACAAGGGACAAGAGGAGTTCAGCAATTTCAAAGGAATTCGAGAATTCGAGTGTTTGGTCGAGTGAAGTCTCTCACCGAATATGTACATATATAATGTTCGATATAGTGCACCACTGCAGTAGTGCACATCTAATGGCAGATGGGCTTTAAGATAGATCGGTGTAGATCGGTGACGTTTGAGAAAGCTTAGAAGTACATACATATTTACTTCTTCCGTGTGAGAATCAATTAGAGACATTTGTTTGTACAACAACTGTATGCTGTTTTCACCTGTGTAAAAAATAATTTTGACAGCCCTAATCCAGCGGAATGTTTTCCCAAAGTGGTGTGTCCTGTTAGGACTCCAACTAGACTGCTTATATGTATATACGTTGCCTGCTTATTTTTAATTTTTGTTTTACATACATAGACAGCACATGGGCCAGGCTTGTCTCGCGAAGTTGCATGTGCCTGTTTTGAGATTTTAAATTTTCGCATTTGCATAGATGGATGGATTTCCCTTTTAACAGTCTAGATCTCCAGTGTGGTGCCTACTTTGTCTACTTCGCCTGCCTCACAGTTACCTGGTATATATATCACTTTGCCCAGGTACACAGCAAAACTTAACAGTGCACCTGCTCGATAAATCATTTAGAGAATTGGGGCAGTGCCTGATCAATTTTGATCTCATCATTGATTCGAGTGCTTTTATTGCCGTTTGGCTGTCTGTGTAGAAGACAATACCATTGTAGTCTATCTATCTTAAAGACAACCAGTCGGCGACCTCACGAATTGCCGTTAATGCAACTTAGATTACACTAGAGTGGTTCGATTGACCGATTTTCAGGATCGGTGCATAGACACTGGCATCCACACCATTGCCTGTTCTGGACCCGTCCGTGTATACTTCCAGTGCAGTGCCTTTGCTTGGGAATTCATTCCCATTCCATTGTTGTCGGACTTTGAAGTCCAGCATCGGGGTTAAGTAGTCCATGACTTGGTTTAAATCAATGTTTGGTGCGGAATCGCTGTTTGGAGGAGATCGCTTTTTGGAGGAGACCGCTGACTCCTTAAGGTGCAACGCCTATTTCTTTGATTTTTTCTTGCCAGAGAGATCCAAGGGCATCAATTGCAGCATCGTTTCGAGGGCTGCAGTAGGGGTCTGCTCGCAGAGCCCCGGCTATGGCGATGCATGCCATCTTTTGTACCCTATTTAGTACTTTAATATAGTTAGATTTGCACAGTGCGTTCTATCAGACTAATCAGCCGTAAGTATAGGCCTGACAGCCGCGGTATGAAGCCAGTGCGTGACATGAGGTTTGATGTCTCATCTGGTGCCCAAGGCTTTCTTGCAGGTGTAAAACGCAGTTGTTGATTTTTTTGTGCGTTCCTCCGCATTCAATCTCCAGTTGCTTTTTCTGTCGGATGCTTTAAAGGATTCCACTTATGCGTTGTCAAGTTGAAAATAGCCTTGTCTGATATTCCACCCATTTTTTTTTTTCGCAAAAAACGAGTCAAACGTTCGGCCAATCGACGCAATGGAATCGCTAGGTTTCAGCCGATGTTTGTATAGAGACCAAACAAGGCTTTCACTTTTCCTAAGTAACATAAATCAACACTACATATATTCACTTTTTATTAGAATACTCTATCTTGAAGGCTTATCGGCACCATTTATGCATAAAAAATCATACAGACACTATAGCCAACATTTTTGATAATATAATTTAATGAGGGATGTTTCTATGGCATTTATCTCAGTATTGAAATGTTTCTCAAGGTTTTGAGTAGTGGATGACCTGTCAACGTGGACTTCACTTCTCCGTAAAAATGGAGTAAAATGGAGTCAAGTGGAGTATTAAATCGGATGATCGGATGATGATTTGGTCAGACCAAATCATATTTTTGTGACCTAAAACCAAGCGATTTTTGAAAAGCGATTGCAATTCAATTGCAATTATTTTCCCGTGGTATGGATCTCGTTAGGATAGACCTTCGTGTATCTGAACTCTAGTGTTCTGTGTAATCCGAGACAAGTTCCTAGACATTGACTTTCAAACACGCAAATCCTTTCCGCTAAGCTGGCACGTACATTAAACCAAACGAGACATTTATCGGCAATGAAGGGCGTGCTTAAGGCAACGTAGCAGATCACCTCCACCCTACGCACAATGAGTGAGTTCGGATCCCGATAACACAAACGCCATCGAATGTTTATTTCGCGTCGTCCCTCCTCGGCGGTCTACTGGCAAAACCCTCCCTTGTATACTTGCCATGAAAAAGCTTCTTGACTCACGCCGTTCGGGATCTGCATTAAATCTGTAGATCCCTTTCACCTCTGCGAAAAATAAGTCACACATAGCATTGGTGATTGAGAGAAGATTGTCTCTAGCATTTCATGGGCTGTAACGCCACCAAAGACGAAAGAAAAAGTAAGAACGGCATTCCATACAAGCTTCTTTAAAACGTTTTGCCTCTCTTCGAAATGAATTTTGAACCCCAAAAGGTGTGTTAAGCGTTAAAGTCGCCACCAATAAGAAATTTGGCACCAAGAGAAACAAGCTGGCTGATGAGTTCGTTCTTTTCGAATGTGCAGCGCGGTGTACAGTATAATAGTGGGAATCTGAAACAGACTTTTTTGTTTTCAACGCCAACAGTATCTACTTATTCGCATTGCCTCTTTCTGTAAAAAGCGATGACCGTCCCCGGTCAAGCATGGTAGGCGTGTTGAGTTTAACACGCGACTACATTATCAAATGGATTTCAGAGACCAAGCACATTATTTGGAAGTATTTCTATTTGCACAATTTTTGCAGAACCCCATTGGTGTTACAAGTTAGTACATATATTCAGCATCTTCAGCATTCTTATGCTGAAAGGTGCCTATTTTCGAAAGAACTACCTTGTTTATCTGCAGCTTCAAGACAAGACATTGATTTTTCTGCAGCTCATTGGACTAGCTAAATATAGAGGTTTAAAGTTTTTTGTAATGTACATTACACGCATAATGTATACCAGGTGCTCACATGTGCAAAATCGCTTTTCTCTCTTGTCTCTCGGGTTCAGCTCTTAAAGCACCCAATTTCCAATCGCACGAAAATGCCTTACTGAGGCAATTCCAATGAATCTACAAGCTCCTCTGGTTCTTGCCTGAATCCTCCTTGAATAATGCTGTAATTCTACGAATTCTTTTGACTGTTCAGAGCGAGGGCTGTCTCTAACGAAACCATTCCCTCAGCTAAAGCCCTAATATACATTTCCATGATTATTCGATATGCTAAAACACCGGATACAAATACATTTGCTTAAGCGTAAGTTTCGCCCTATACTAAGCCTAAGTGAAAATAAAGATTACTCATCTATGGTACTAATGGGTTCGGACTTCTATAATATTTCTTTTTTAATTGCATAAAATTGCTTAAAATGGATAAGAATTTTCCACCGGGCAACATGTACTTCATCATTACTACTCATTCAACTCCTGCACTACCTCAATTAATGAACCAGCGTTTGCATTTCTCGATTCGTAATAACCTACATTATCGCACTTGTACTTGATTGAACCTTTTTGTTTTAAATTTACTCAAAATTACAATCAACTCGATCCCGCTGGGAATCGCTGCATTCAAACCACATTACTTGCTACACCATTACAACACGTACATACGTACATACAATCAGCCCTTAATTACGATAGAATTTCGCTACCAAATTATATTCAAAATTAAAAATACATAAATTATTTCAAGCATCCATCGATGTTTCATGCCATGGCAGCAGTAATAAATTTAACGAATCGACATCGACAGATGTTCCGAGCAGGTTGAATGTCTGAGCGGTTTTGGATGCATCCAGGTAGTTGGTTTGATGGCTATGGACAAATGAGCCAACATTATTGGTTCGTGACCCATATTACTCAAACCGCAGGGTAAATGACTACAAAAATTAAAAACATCCAATGGTTTGGCAATAATAACATCTGTCAAAAATTAACAACTCACTTGTTCACAAGTATTTGCCATGTGGCTTCAACACCACCCCACCGTGCCAGATTCAAGCGAAATACATATATATGTGGATGCAACTCAATGGAAACCGTGGGGTTTTGATATGCTTTTGTATATTTGAAAAAAAAAAAGATATTGTAACTTCCGTTAAGCATGCGTTGCAATGCGAGGTCCCACACGAAGATCTGATAATTCCCACGTTATTTATTGCTAGCTATAAACAGCATGTCTGCCTTTAATAATCAATTGTTTTCATTTTCTTTTTCTCTCTTCTTACGACTTGAATGGCTTCTCCACAACGCAGTACCAATTCATAAGATGGAGGCATTGAGTGGTGAGACAATTTATCTTCCATGCAATGTGAGTACATACGAGGGAGATGATGCCGTGCTCATTCTGTGGTATCGCGAGGATAAAGGAACACCTATATACAGGTAAGAAAAACCAAAAAAAAAAAAAACAGCTTTCAAGAGATCCATGGAAACACTTATTATTGATATTATTCCTTTACAACTTTTCTCTGTTTTTCTCTTCCTCGAAAATTGCCTTGCTTACCTTTTTTCGGAAAGTTTCATCATTTTCATTCGTAGAGCCAATAGAAAATCCAATTTGAATACAAAACACATTTTGTTGATCGAAAAAAACGTGAAAAACTCTCGTAAAGAAAAATTCCGTATGGTTGCGGGCTCTTTTGGAAATGCTGAACAGTATGTGTTGGAAAGAAAAAAGTTGCAAAATTGGTACATATGTATGTATTTGCATAAGGACGCAAACGAATTGAATCGCTCTGTGTAGAGAGTCCCTCTTCAAAGTGTTCGCTTTGAAGATCATTCGTTTCCCTAAAAGGCTAGGAAGATTCTATGAATATTGTCAGGGGCGAATTCGGCATTAGAAAGACTCTTGGTTTTTTTTTTTGTTTTTGTTTCTTATATCGATATCGATATACGAAAATACATTTCGAATCGATTCACTGTGACCCAAAATCACATCACAATGTTACGTTGTCAGCTTGACAGATTGACCCTGTCATTTACATTCCTGTCAGTCGTATGTCAACAGAGTGTCAGACACTATACTGTGTATGATTGATGTAATACCCTTCGGGAAGGCTTAATTTATCCACTCGAATAGCTCCAACGACAGAAACATTTTATGCTTTTATTCTTTTTGTGCAATTGTGAAATTTGTCGAATAAATTGCGGTCCTGAAAGCAATTTAACATACGCACCTGGTCAGGGATGTGAACATGAATCCTCGTTGGTCCAGATTGTGGCATTTCGGTGTGGATAGGTAGGCATACTTTTCGCCTGGCTGCGTTGGAATTTATAAACATCAACTGAATTGCACTTAAGGTTTTACTTCTTTTTTTTTCCGCCGGAAATGAGGTTACGTGTGGGCGTTACTTTGTTTACAACATCACGGTGACGAGCTGGAAATGAGAGCCAACGAAGTATTGTTGTAGAACTACAATCTAATCGACACCGAGTGCGGCGGGTGTTGTGAATTGTGGGACTTTAATGCTGTTTCGCGGCTCGGGAATTTAAATAAAAAATGTGCACTTGCCGTTGAAGTTGTGGAAAATTTGTGGAAAAAAAAAACAATTGGAAATGCCAGTTAAGTGTCCAGTAAAAAAATTTTCTTCGAAGGGGAGATTTGTTTTTTTTCCGTCGTACAGAGTGAAAACATATTATTTGATGTAACTTTTGTAACATTGGGTTGGTGTTGACAAGACTATTAAGCGACTCAGCCGCATAATTTTACACAAAATAAAGGGCTCTCACGAAATATTGTAGCAGAGGAAGGGGGACTCTTATTTGGAACCCAAACATTACAAAAACCATTGACAAAGTCGGGATCTCCAGAAAAAGTCCCACTGGTAAAAATGGGGACGATAATCCAAGAATACATATCTACAGCTACATATGTGTAAGATACACTCTTACGCACGCTGCGCCCGTCTGGTGGCACAAAACAAAACAAGTTGAACTCAAAAAATTGCACAGACTAGCTTGTATCTCCATTACAGATGCCATGAGAACAACCCCCACCGCAGCACTAAAAGTCATCATGGACCTACCACC
Organism: Eumerus sabulonum; assembly: GCA_951905685.1. NCBI lineage: Eukaryota > Metazoa > Arthropoda > Insecta > Diptera > Syrphidae > Eumerus > Eumerus sabulonum. The sequence goes on along the minus strand of OX645060.1, from coordinate 158,109,514 downwards.
TCTTCACCTCCATCTCTGGGAAGATGCCATGTACTTCGCCCACATGCTCATCGTGGAGGATGACTCTAATTCTAGGCTTTTTCATCCTGACATTTTCACTGAACTAAACAGGCATGAAATCCTAGAGACAATTCTCTCCCCAGATATAACTTCAGCCAATTCTTGTGGACTTACAATTTCCTCTCGACACACCTGGAAACAGAAAAGACCCCCCTCAATCGCTCAATCGCTAATACTATTGTTACGTCCACTCCGACTTCACATAAAACCACCACTCTCTTATTTCCCACACCCCCTCTCCGTCTAACCGTTTAAGATACCAAACCAAATCCCACGCCATCCTGCCAAGTAAGCAGCTACGCCCACTCCGACTGTATCGGAGTTCGCAATTCTGTTATCCCCTACACCCACGCTCCTATGAGAGTTTTAAGTTACAATGATGCGCGAAACGCTAACGTTCAGAGAAGTTCAGTGTAAATAAAAGATAAGAAATCAAACTAAAGTAAGCTGTAATGCCACAGGCAATTTTTCGATAGATTCAATCATTGTCAACGATTCAAAGAAAAGACACAGCTCGCTCCTGACAGCAGCTGTAGACGTGTATCTTAGATGTAATGAATATAATAAATAAATAAAATTCATTTTTTTTCTACGGCACGTATCGACTTAATTTAACTGGCGCAGTCGGGTAGCAGTTGACTACGCGAGAATTTAAACGAAAACTAAATAATTCGCGGTAAATCTAAATTTTTTAAGTCAACTAAAAGAACCTTCCGTTCAAGGAAAAGTGCAAATTAATTCCGTTCAAGGAAAAGTGCAAATAAATTCCGTTCAAGGAAAAGTGCAGACAAATTCCGTTCAAGGAAAAGTCCAAATTTATTTCGTTTAAGGAAAATAAGTGTAATTTAAAAACGCGTTTAAGTGATTTAAACTTCACAATCCTTACCTTTAAGGAAAAGTGTAAATTAATTCCGTTCAAGGAAAAGTGCAAATAAATTCCGTTCAAGGAAAAGTGCAGACAAATTCCGTTCGAGGAAAACAAGTGTAGTTTAAAAAGAAAAAAAAAACCAAAAAAAACACAACCTTAAACTGAAAATCCTGTATAAGAAATTTTTTTTTCTTAACCTAAATCCCCTGAACAGTAAAAGTGCTAGTTCTGTGCAGCTGAAATCAGTATTTCGTCCAAGAAGTGCAAAAACCAGTGTAAGCATTATTTCAAAAAGAAATAGAACTTTCGATAAATCGCGACTGGAAAAAATGTCACTAGACAACATGGAACAGTGCCTCGCCACGCTAACCCAGCTTATAGTTAGCATGAATCAACCAACAAGTATTCGGGCGAGAATCGAGAAGGAAATCCGTTTCCTCAACATATTCCAAGGTGTTCCAGGTACACTTCCATCATTCGTCAGCTCTGTCAACAAGGTTCTTAGAAACTATAAGGAGGAGGACAGGAAGACCGTCTTCGAAGTCATCTATGACTCGAAAATCCAAGGAAAGGCAAAAAACGTACTGGAAGCAGATCCTCCACGGGAATGGAGTAATTGCTGGAGCATTTTGAAGAAACATTTCAGACCAACCAAGGACGAGACCACCATATCAAGGAACATCGGAATGCTAAAAGTAAGTTCTGTTTTAGAATTAGATAATAAGCTAAAAACATTTATAGAAGATATAGCGGAATACGCTGCTTTTAATGAAAATGGCACACAAATTACCACAATTCTAGGTAGTATATTGATTCAGAAAACCAAAGAACTCGTAGCGGGCTCATTAGCTTTTGCAATAACAGATCTGTACAACATAAATGATATAAGAGACAGAATAAATAAATTTATAGGGCAAGACCAAGGAAATTTGAAAGCGACTTCCCTTTATAATACACAAGGACACAATTTTATTAACAGACAATACAATAGCCCGAATCCAAACAGAAATAACTACACCAGTAACAATCCAAGCGTACATAGAACTAACTACAACACAAATCCAAACACATATAGGAATAGTTATCAAGACAGGAATGTAGGTACATACAGATCAGGGATGCATAGGAATAATCAAGCTAGTAATCCAGGGACATACAGAAATCCAGAATCAAATAGAAATAATTCGCAAAATAATAACTCAGGCAGATATAGAAACAATAACAGTAATTCCGAACCAATGGACACACTGTCAGCCTCTTATCAAAGGCAGATAAATCTGCATAACGCGGATTTTCGGGAATCAAGCCCTTTAGCAAATTACCCTATATAATAGTCCGAACCAAAAACGATAAGTACAGATTAAGGATACTTATCGATACTGGGTCGGAAACCAGTATTTTAAACCCCGGGTTATGCCACCCAAAATGGCAAACAAAACTTCAAAAAAAGGTGAAAATTAAAACAGTGGCGAAAACCCCAGTATTTGCAGATACGAAAGCCAAAATTCCACTGTTTGAAGAATTCGGCTTACCAAACAAAACCGCGGAATTCCTCGTGTATAAGTTTCACGACATTTACGACGGTCTAATTGGTAATAATATATTATTTCCAACAAAAGCCGTAATTGATCTAAACAGGAAAAAGATAATAATAGGCAAAACCGAAATTCCAGTTTTTTTTAATGGAGATGAAGAAGGAACTGTCGCTGAGCAATATCAAAAAAGCGTACCAGAATTGGAGTTCTACTATACTGAAAACAATACAGAACCTCTTATCAACCAAATTAGGTTAGATCACTTAAACGAAGAAGAGAAGAAGGGCATAATTCAACTTATCTCTGACTTTTCACCCATTTTCTACCAAGAAGGCAGTGACCTTACCTTTACTAACGCTATCATGCATAGCATAGAAACAATAGATGATGTTCCTATATACACTAAGAACTACAGATATCCCGAAGTCCACAGAAAAGAAGTATCCAGGCAGATGAACGAAATGCTTAGACAAGGCATCATTCGCCCAAGCAAATCGCCATATTCTTCACCCATCTGGGTCGTCCCTAAAAAGGAAGACGCCTCCGGGAAACAGAAATGGAGGATCGTCGTGGATTACAGGAAGCTAAACGAAGCCTCAATAAGTGACAATTTTCCTATTCCCAATATTGACGAGATATTGGAGAAATTAGGAAGAGCGTTATACTTTACTACCCTAGATCTGGCGAAAGGATTTCACCAGATAGAAATCGCAGAAGAGGATAGAAAAAAAACAGCTTTTTCAACTAGAGATGGTCATTTCGAATTTTGTCGAATGCCTTTTGGGTTGAAGAATGCCCCTTACACCTTTCAACGTCTTATGAACGCTATTTTAGAAGAATACATAGGCAAGATATGTCTAGTTTATATGGATGACATTATTGTCTTCTCAACAAGTCTCGAGGAACACCTAATAAACCTGAAGAAAATCTTTAGGAGGCTAAAAGAAGTGAACCTAAAGGTTCAATTAGACAAGAGCGAGTTTCTGAAAAAAGAAACGGAATTTTTAGGGCACATTGTTACAGCAGAGGGTATAAAACCAAACCCCAAGAAAATTGCGGCAATAAAAGATTACAAGTTGCCAAAGACAACGAAACAGATTAAGGCTTTTTTAGGGATCACTGGTTTTTATAGGAAGTTTATTAAAGATTATTCAAAAGTTGCGAAACCAATGACCGTATTCCTTAAAAAGAACGCAAAAATAGACCTAACAAATTCTGACTATATCGAGAGTTTCGAAAATCTTAAAGAATTAATCACCTCGGAACCCATCCTCAAATATCCCAATTTTAAGAAAAAATTCACACTAACTACTGACGCTTCCAACTTTGCATTGGGCGCAGTCCTCTCGCAAAACAACCACCCTATATGTTTTGCCAGTCGCACATTAAATGAACACGAAACTAAATATTCCACCATTGAAAAAGAGTTGTTGGCCATAGTGTGGGCAACACAGTATTTCAGACCTTACCTTTATGGGAGGAAATTTTCAATAAGAACTGACCATCGACCCCTAGTTTGGCTAAGTTCACTAAAAGAACCGAATGCCAAGCTGCAAAGATGGAAAGTTAAGTTGGAGGAGTATAACTTTGACATCGAATACGTCAAAGGTAGGGATAACCAGGTTGCCGACGGCCTATCAAGAATAGAGGTTTACCACAACGCAAATGTGACAGATCTCAATCAAGATGGCATACAATTAGACGAAGGAGAACTTGTCGATAGTTTATCAAGAAAAAAGGTTTACCACAATGCAGATGTGACGAACCCCAATCTAGAGGGATATTCACTTATAGCCACAATCCATAGTTCCAACGAAGATAGTAGCAAACATATTCCGATAGTAGAGTCCCCAGTCAATATTTATAAAACACAAATAATATTGAACAACACAAAAAACATGAGCAATCACAAAATATACTACCCCTTCAAGAAAAGAAGAATTGTGATCGAATTAAAATTCTTTAGCGAGGAACTAATTGTAAATATCATGAAAAGATATCTGCCCTCTAAAGGAATAGTAGGCATATTTTCGAGAGATGATCACTTATTCGCACAATTTCAAGATGTATGTATAAAATACTTCAGCAATAACAATCTTTTGAAACTTGTCAAATGTGCTAAATTTTTGGGAGATCTTGAAGACGAAGAAAAAGAACTACTGGCTATTTCAAAAACGCATAACTTACTGAATCATAGAGGTATTAGCGAAACATACCAAGAAATTAAGGATACCTATTACACCCCCAAACTTAAGGAGTAAATCCAAAAATTCATAAATAACTGCGAAATTTGCAACAGATCCAAATATGAAAGGTCACCTAACAGAATTCCCTTCAAAATAACACAAACTCCCGAAAAACCCAATCAAATAATCCACACTGATATTTGGTATGCGAATATCAACCTTATGTACGTCACTATGATCGATAAATTCTCGAAACATGTTTCAGTTTATGAAATTAAACATAGAACATGGATTTCCTTGATTAAAACACTCGAGAACAGATTTGCTAATTTTGGTATACCCGAAAAAATAATAACAGATGGCGAAGCAGGATTCTCTTCATTGAACATTACTGAATTTTTGAAAGAGAATAATGTTGACATCCATTTTACTACCCCAGATAATAAAACCGGCAATTCGGATATCGAAAGATTCCACTCTACTCTAAACGAGCACATAAGAACCTTTTCAGCCGATGAAAATAACACAGACACCTTAAGGAGGAAAGTTTTAAAGGCTGTTACAATCTACAACAAAACCATTCACTCCACAACAAAACAAAGACCGATTGACTTCCTTAACGGAACAATATCTAGGGCGGATTATCCTAAAATTATCGAGCTAGTAAATAAGAATAAAGAAAAATACGTGAGTAAGTTGAATAAAAATAGGGAAGATATAAATCTTGAGGAAGGAAGACAACTTTACCTCAAAAACAGGAAAAGCAATAAAATTAAACCCATTTATGAAAAATCCAACCCTATAATAATAGACGAAGATCACATTAAGAACAATAGAGGAAGGAAGTTCTATAAAACTCAAATCAAAAGAACCTATAAATACGAACGCTGACGAGATCTTATCATTTCAGACGCTATTAATCCTTTCGACAATAACAATGACATTCGGACAAAAACTTGACATACAAAACCTGGACATGGGACAGGGATACGTTACAATAAGAGACGATCAATTACAAGTAATACGAAGCTATACAAAAATATTACATAACGTTAACCTTACTTCGTGGACGGAAAATATAGACATTTTACAACACAACATAAATAAATTAAACCACAAAAATGACTACCCAACATTATCATATAGCCTAAGCCAATTGCAAGAAGACGTACAAAAACTCTTAGCTAATCATGACAGAAAAAGAAGAGGAGTTGTTAATATCTTAGGAAAAGGACTAAAATTCCTTGCCGGCACAATGGACTATGACGACGAGACAGAAATAAAGCAAACTCTAGACGCAAACCAACGAAACATTAATAATCTTATTGACGGACTAAATGACCAAATCAAAGTTAATCATAACTTTAACGAAGTCATTGACAAAATAACTAGACACATTAACGGACAACAACTTGAAATAAAAAAGCAACTAAGCACTTTAGGCAACACAATAAACAAGGAATTCGCAGAAATAACAAACATGCAACATGCATTTCAGATCCAATATGACATACAGCTATTAAAAGATCAGGTAAGAAAAGTAAAAGAGAACCTTCTGATGAGCCAACTAGGAGTTCTAGGTCATGATATTCTATCCCCAAAGGAAATAGACAGATTTAATATCACAATAAATGTATTACCTAACATCAAAAGCACAGTAATTATTCACGAAAACCAAATTATATTTATCCTTATGATACCAATATACTCTGACAAAAAATTTTATAGAGTTCTAATTGAACCAGTTCCAAATAATAACAATTTAGAATTGTCAACACCATATAATAAGTTAATAACTGATGGGAAAACTAACTACGAATATATAAACGGATCTGTAGAATATAAAGAATTAAGAGAAATAAAAGATTCCTGTATCCAAAATATTTTTAAGGACAAACCTGAATGTTACCTAAAAGAAAATAAAAACACAGAAATCAAACAAATTACAAACAATATAGTTGTAACAAAAAATGTGCCATATACAAACGTAATTCACAATTGTCACAATTATAATGTTAGCATAATAGGAAATAATCTAATAAGATTTGAAAATTGTAAAATAGAATTAAATAATGTTAAATATGAAAATTTTTTATTGTACGATAATTTTGTCATACCAAGTTTCAAAAATATGTCTGTAAAAAACATTACAATGAACTTCTCCACACAAGCAATTCACGTTAGAGAAATCGAAAATCGAAAGCTAATCGAAGAAATAAAAGTAAATCATAAAACGAATTCTAGCGTAAATTATGGTATTAATATCCTTATCTTAGTTTTGATAATTTCATTTTGTATAATTGTTCTCAAAAGAAAAACGGTTCAATCAAATCTTAAAACCAATGATTCTCCGGAGAAGAATCTTAAGGGGGGAGGTGTTACGTCCACTCCGACTTCACATAAAACCACCACTCTCTTATTTCCCACACCCCCTCTCCGTCTAACCGTTTAAGATACCAAACCAAATCCCACGCCATCCTGCCAAGTAAGCAGCTACGCCCACTCCGACTGTATCGGAGTTCGCAATTCTGTTATCCCCTACACCCACGCTCCTATGAGAGTTTTAAGTTACAATGATGCGCGAAACGCTAACGTTCAGAGAAGTTCAGTGTAAATAAAAGATAAGAAATCAAACTAAAGTAAGCTGTAATGCCACAGGCAATTTTTCGATAGATTCAATCATTGTCAACGATTCAAAGAAAAGACACAGCTCGCTCCTGACAGCAGCTGTAGACGTGTATCTTAGATGTAATGAATATAATAAATAAATAAAATTCATTTTTTTTCTACGGCACGTATCGACTTAATTTAACTCTATGTGTGGTACGCAAACGGCTCCAAAACGAACGAAGGCGCTTGGGCTGTAGTATAGGGAGTTATACCGGAACATACGCATGGACAGGTACAACTCCGTATTTCAAGCAGAGATATTCGCAATCTAACCCTGCCTCAGAAAATATAAACAGAAACATGACAAACAAAAAGATTTACATGCATATATTCTCTCTGACAGTAAGGCCGTACTTCTAGCCCTCAAGAGCTACATAGTCACTTCTAAATTGGTATGGCATACAACTATTACACAGCACAAACACAGTTCACCTCATTTGGATACCTGGGCACAGCGGCCATAAAGGAAATGAAAAAGCAAACCAACTAGTAAGGAAAGGCTCCGCATCACCGTTTATGATGCCATGACCTTATTGCGGCATATCTGTCAACATCACCAAATGCTTCATAAACAGAAGAAACTGATCACACACGAAAGGTATCAGACAAGCCAAAATATTCTTACCAACATCTTCCCTTACTTACCTGTGATTTGTACAGTCACAGGCTTTCTCATTGGAGGTAGTGACCAGTCAAAAAATATTTTAAAACCATGGGCATTACACAATGTGACACCTGCATAATGTGTAATGAAGATGAAGAAACAGTAGCCACTGTAACTACCTCGTTAGTACACGTCATCGTCCCGTAGGCAGGTATTATCGGGAAGCAGAAGAAATCGCTGCTAGCTCACTCAAAAGCATACTAAGTCTTATTATGAACTTAAGATTTTGCCGTGAACTGTATGTGGGAGATATCACAATAGGCCCATCAGACGCCGCAGAGACATTGTTAGTTTGTTGCACCCGCGATATAAATGGTATGAACGTTTAGTTTTCGCTCAGAAATCAAGTGCTTATATTTTGAAACTTCGTGAAAACAAATCAAAGAACAAATCAAAGGTTAAGTTATATTTATCGCAATAAGAACAATATAAAGTATAAGGCAAGTTGAATTGAAATAAACATTGACTGAAATTAATTGCACCCACGATCACGATACTAGGATCGCGGATGTGACATTTTTGACACCTATCGTATCATATATCATAGTTTACTGATTTATTTAATCTAAATTAATAATACATGCTGTCCTCTTGCTCTGTTTTTAAAAAAAGATCTACTAAAAAGACAGAAGAACAAAAAACTGAACTTCATTCAGAATATCGTCGTCGCGAAAGGGCTCGTGATACGAAACGGAGACAAGAATTGAAAAGCTGGCTAGAATCAGATTAAAAAAAGAATGCGTCTGACAAGAAGGCGTCGTAAAAAAGAGCAGATTAAAAGAACAAGTGCTACATGCAGCAGCCCTCTCACATTGGGAAAGGCAGTGGCAAAAGTGAAGCGTAATATGTCTTCTAGTCCTTCTATGGCAGTTGAAGTTGTGAAAAAAAAATAGCTGCTTAACTCGAAATTGATGTATCCGACAAAAATAACTCAGCTGAGGCACTGCCTCGGAAACTGATCAAGTCAAAAAACAGATTTGGGATTTCTATGATAGGAATGAAATAAGCAGACAAATGCCTGGGATGAAAGATTTGAAATCGGTCAAGTAAAACATGCGAAAGAAGCTGAGAATCCAAAAGAGAACAATGATTTATACCATTCGTGAAGCTTTCGAACTTTTTAAAACAGCTTCTCCCGGAACATCTGTTAGTACGACCCTTTCTCATATAGAGAGACCTGCTCATACTCCTCATAATGTTTATGTATTTGCCACACACTCAAACTACATTAATCTACTTCTCGCTATTTCGAAGAATGTGTCAGATTTTCGAAAAATCCACCAAGAGCTGATGAACCAGGTTTCGTGTAGTGTCGATACTGAAGGTTGTATATCAAACAGTTGCGATTCATGCAAAGAATCTACCATTTGGGATATAACTCTAGATTCAGTTGGTTAGTACCACCAACCAGATTGATCATACCGCGATCGACGCCGGACACTCCTCCATCATTCTCGACGTACGAACCTTCCGAGGAGCCAACATCGACTCGGACCATAACCTTGTTGTAGCCAAGGTATAAATAGGACATCAAGAATGCTTAAGACTCGAGTAGGACTACGTAAGTTTGACGTCGGAAAGCTACAATCGAAAGAGACTGCCAGAATCTTTGCCGATCGTGTCTCCTTCAAGCTCTCTCAAAATTCGCCTACAACAGCACAAACAATAGAGCAGGAATGGGCGCATTGCCATAGCGCCGTCAGAGACGTTACCTCAGAGGTGCTGGATTTCAAACCGCCACCACCTAGAAACGCCTGGTTCGATGAACATTGCGAACAAGCCCATGAAGCAAAACATGAATCACAAAAACGTCCACTTTGCAGACTGTACAACGGCGATACCGCTGTCCGCAGAATGATCCATTTGTAATGGACGATGATGTAAGAGTCGTTTAGTATTTTTAGCGACTTTTCATGGAATGGGATAACTTAGAAGTCGTTGCTGATGTTTTATTATTCCATTCCTTGAGCAAGATGGATTTTAGGTCGATTTAGGAAATCTTGTGTTAGCGAACTTTTTTCTCCAGGTGATCCCACAGAGAAAATAAACAACGCTTATTCGGATGCGGATTTGTTATTCGAGGCAGACTCAGGAAAAACGTCTTAAGCTTCCAACATGTAAGCGAACGCCTCATAACTATCCGCATCAACGCCAATTTCGACAAAATCAGTTTAATATGTCTCCACGCCCCCACAGAGGAGAAATATGACCGACATAAAGATGATTTCTATGATTTCCTAGGCCCAATGTCCCAGCTATGACACCAAAATCGTTCTAGGAGATTTCAATGCGAAGCTGGGTAAGGAAGCAATATTTGAACGAGTCATAGGAAAGCATAGCCTACACAACACCATGTCAGAACACGGACTAAGGCTAGTGGACTTTATATCGGTACATAATTCCGTGGTTGGACTCTGGCGCACGATGAGCGAGTTCGGATCCCGATAACACCAATGCCATCGAATGTTTATTTCGCGACGTTCCTCCTCGGCGGGGTACTGGCAAAACCCCCCGTAGTAAACTTGCCATGAAAAAGCTTCTCGACTCACGCCGTTCGGAATCGGCATTAAATTGTAGGTCCCTTTCACCTGTGTGAAAAATAAATCACACACAACATGGGTGATTGAAGAGAAGCTTGGCTCTGGTCCTTTATCGGCTGTAACGCCACCAAAAGAAAAGAAGAATTCCGTGGTAGCGAGTACACGATTCCCACACCTCAATATCCATAAGGGGACCTGGCGGTCTTTCGATCATCTGACTGATTGTCGATCACATTGCGATCGACGGCAGACACTCTTCCAGCATCCCAGATGTCCGAACCTTACGAGGAGCCAACATCGACTCGGATCATTACCTTGTTGCAGCCAAGGTACGGATGCGAATTTCCCGGAATCAACGGAGTCGAGTAAGAACACCAAAATTTAACGTCGGAAAGTTGCAATCGCAGAAGACCGCCAGAACCTTCGCCGATCAAGTCTCCCTCAACCTCTCTCAAGTCCCGATGCAATCTATAGAAACCATAGAACAGCAATGCAGTCGTTGTCATAATGCTATCAGAGAGGCCGCCTCAGATCTATTTGGTTTCGGGCCACCACCATCGAGAAATCCCTGGTTTGATGATGAGTGCAGACAGGCTCATGTAGAGAAACAGAATGCATACATGGCTACATTGCATCGATGTATGAGATCTGCCCGCGAGCTCTGTGAACACAAAAGGAGGGAAGAGCATGCGCTTCTGAGAAGTAAACAGAAGGAGCACGAGAAGCGCGAGATCGAGCAGATGGAGAGATGCAATTGCAGGAACGATGTTCGAAAGTTCTGCCAAAAAGTAAAACGAAGATGCCAAGGCTATAAAGCCAGGGACAAGTAGTAGTGGAATCACAATCGATGCTGAGATTGTGGAAGGGCCACTTTTGCAGACTGTATAACGGCGACGATAGTCAAAATGCCGCCGTCAGGCAGAATCCCGTCCACCCGACCTAGGCGATGTTAAGATAGTTATATCTATACTTAAGTCTTATAAAGCTGCTGGAGCAGAACTGTTTAAAGCCGCTGGCGATGAGCTGTTTAGGAACATGCACCAACTCATCTGCAAGATATGGTCGGAAGAATGCATGCCCAAAGAATGGGATCTCAGCATCTTTTGCCCGGTCCATAAGAAAGAAGATCCCTATGACTGCGCCAATTACAGAGGGATAAGCCTCCTAAACATTGCGTACAAGATCCTCTCTGCCGTACTGTGTAAGCGCCTGAAACCATTCGTGAACAATCTGATAGGTTCCTACCAGTGTGGTTTCAGGCCAGGAAAATCCACGATAGACCAAATATTTACACTTCGGCAGATCTTGGAGAAAACCAATGAATTCCAGGTCGACACGCATCATCTTTTTGTCAACTTTAAAGCCGCATATGACAGCGTTTACAGAGACGAGCTATACAGAGCCATGTCTTGTTTTAACATTACTGCCAAACTCGTCAGACTGTGCAGGATGACTATGGAAACTCTCGTTGTTCCATTAAGGTCGGAGGTGAACTAACTGACCCCTTCGATGTTAACAAAGGTTTTAGACAGAGTGACACACTGTCATGTGGTTTCTGCGGCCAATACAAGAGGTACAATCTACTTAAAGTCTACACAATTGCTTGCCTACACAGATGACACTGAAGTAATTGGACGGACAAAGCGAGACGTTAATGAGGCTTTCGCAAGTATTGAAGCAGAAGCGGCTAAAGTGGGTATAAGGATAAATGGAGGCAAGAGCAAATATCTGCAGTCATCAAAGAAAGACGCGCAACACCGACGTCTTGGTCAGAACGTCACCTTCGGCAGCTATATTTTTGAAGTAGTCAAGGACTTCGTCTACCTTGGCTCGATAGTGATAAGCAGCAACGACACCAGCGCTGAGATAAAACGCAGAATAACTCTTGCCAAAAGCTGCTTCTTCGGTCTCAAGAGGCAATTGAGTAGTAGAGCCCTCTCTCGAAAAACTAAGGTATCCCTCTACAAAACCTTAATCATTCCGGTCCTCCTCTACGGCGCTGAGGCTTGGACGTTATCAAAAGCGGATGAAGGGGCTCTTGGGCGCTTCAAGAGGAAAATTCTGCGTGCAATCTTTGGTCCCGTTTGTGTAAACGGAGAGTGGAGGAGGAGATTCAAGCAAGAAATGTTCGAGCTGTACAGCGACATCGGCCTAGTTAGACGTCTTCGGATCCAACGTCTAAGATGGCTGCGCCATGTAGAGCGAATGGACATCATCGCTCCGGCCCGAAGAGTATTCGACACCAACCCCGAGAGGCATCTAAAGTGGCGCGCACAGGTGGAAAGGGACCTCAACCAACTGGGCGTGCGGTAGTGGAAGAAGCTGACCAAAGATCGTGCCGGCTTGAGAGGCTTGTTGTTTGAGGCCCTGGTTCACCCCGAACTGTAGCGCCATCTAAGTAAGTAAGTAAGATCCCACATGTGCTCAATCGGATTGAGGTCTTGTGACTGTGCGGAATATTACAGCTGTTTTCGAACGTTAAACAGTGACCACTCCCTTACCATATATGACGTATACTTTGGGTCATTATCTTGTACGAACACAAAATGGTAAATGTTAAATTCTTCCGGTACATTTCAGAATTCTGCTTCCTACAACAAAATTTCCAACAAAAACGACCTAAAATCCATCCTGCTCAAAGAATGGAACAATGTGGTCCGGCCTAAGTTTAGTGTAGACCAGTGATAAAGCCGATATTACTTTCGTTTCATCGGAGGTTGGTAGCTTCTATGGTTCGAAGTTTTGTCATATGCTTTACCGAGCTTATTCTCCGTTATTGGCGTTACAGCCCATGAAGAACCAGAGCTAAGCTTTTCCAATCACCCATGTTGTGTGTGATTAATTTTTCACATAGGTGAAAGGAACCTACAGTTTAATGCCGATTCCGAACGGCGTGAGTGGAGAAGCTTTTTCACTGCAAGTATACTACGGGCTAGTACCCCGCCGAGGAGGAACGCCGCGAAATAAACATTCGATGGCGTCGGTGTTATCGGGATGCGAACTCGCTTATCGAGCTTATTGGTGTTTTTCAAATTACTAAGGCTTGAAAGACTGACTGTGTTTGACCCTAACTTTTCGAGTTCGTCGGCCGTCCAGTTTCCGGGAATATCCTTATGCCCGAGAACCCAAAGTAGTTTTATGTTGAACTGTTCAGCCATCTCGTTTAGAGATAGGCGGAAGCTGAGAGCTGTTTTTGATTTGTGGATTAGCATTGCCAAGGATTTTATTGCAAATTGGCTACCCGTGGAAATGATAATACCCCTCATAGATATTACATTGATTCTGAGCCACACAAGGCCTCCGTTATCGCTATTATTTCCGCTTAGTACACACTGCAGTGGTTTGAGAGTCTTAATGATAGGTCGAGGTTAAGTTCCTTGAAGTAAACTCCACTTTCACACCCGGTTCCCTCTCAGAGCCGTCGGTATAGAGAGATTTCGAGTCCTTCGGTAAGACTTTTCCTTCAGTCAATTGTGGTAACCCACAAATCAAAAAGGTTCTTGGTGAACAAGTTTTGCGGAAATGATTGAAAATGGTGGTTCGGCCTTTGTGTAGTGTTGGTTATTTTCTTATGCTCTCGATCCGTAGAGCCACGCAGGCAGCAACCTATGTATTTGCTGAAGAAATCCAATGGTGGGAGATGGTCTCTCAGTCTCGGAGGGTTGAAGGGTGGATTTTATATTTATTGGTAAACAGTACTAAATCTATCTTCCAGGGGTTCACCCCAAGTCCGTAGCTCTTCGTCCAGTTTACTACTGTTTGTAAGGCTCCCTGTGTAAGGTCATTTAGTATGCTGAGAAAGTTCCTGAGACCGCTAATAGGTCTCACATCTTTTGCATAAGTGTGGGAGCTTTGCCTGCCTTAGGTATGAAAATTACTTTGGTTTCATTGCACTCGCTTGGGAAGTAGGATAGTGAGAGGCAGCTTTTTAAAATAACGACCAGCCAGGGAAGTAGACTTGAAGCTGTGCTTCAGAATCGATTCGGTTTCATTTGACGAGGAACAATGTCATTTCCAGCTCGACAATGCATCTAGATTGGTCGCGAAAAATTGTGTACTACATTCTTCCTATTCAACTAACTTCCTTTGTTTTCAATGAGATTTTGCCCCTTTGTACGCAGATCAAGCGCTTTCTATTGCTACACTTGAATTTGAGCTTTCGGTAATCTCAGCCCGAATCCGCTCTCCTATTATCCCCTGAATAATTGTGACATCCAGAGTTAAGAGTTGTTATCATCAACGACTTTAGTGTCGACAGGTCTTTTAAGTGCTTTGAATGAGCCCTTGATGCATCATTAAATACCTTACAATTGCCCTTTAGGGTGATACGTATTTAATTTTTAACAATTGATTTTTTTCGAGATCGGCGATTTTTACATTTTAAAATCAATTTTATACAGCTATGGACATGAAACAAAAACACGAGTATCTCATGAATAATTATAATGAATATCCCACTGTAATGAAATTTCGTTGATTGCAGGTTATTTTATTTTATCTCATTTTTGTTTTCGTCATTGCAGTGTTGATATACGTGGCGGTGGCTCCAAGGCGGCTAAACGATGGTCAGACGAGAGCGTGTTTGGCGGACGAGCTTATTTTATATTCGATAAAGAACCCGGTGAGCTGTCAATTCAGAGCACCCGAGATGCAGACACGGGAATCTATCGGTGTCGAGTGGATTTTCTAAAGGCCCAAACTAGAAATAGCAAAATAGACTTGACCATAATATGTAAGTACAGAGCAATAGTTAATTTAATGCAATAGTTAATTTACTTCATGTGATCTAAATTTTAATGAAGACTGAAAGGATACGAGTACACTTCGGCTGCAGTTATTGTGACTTTTCATTATACATAATATACTCGTACTTTTAAGCCACATGCACTCATGTGCGCCGTATAAGTTGGTATTTTAATGCTGTTTATGATCACCACAGAAGGTCGTTTCGACTGAAAATTAATTTAATAAACGTAACCGTCAATAGGTTATGGCTGAGTCGGGTCAATCGGTTGAGAGGCTATTAAAAAGATTTTTAATTAACGTTTTGTCTGGATCGCATGCAATACGATAGGTATAGCACAAAAATGATTCGGTGTGGAAACAGAGGCCAACCGCGAAAAGCTTATAGATTTAATTCCATGAAATGAAACGTGTCAAGTTGCTTTGATGGCGCTGAACAAACGATGAACATGGACAAAGTTTTTTGAACGCACGATTGGGCTTGATGTATTTTTAAAATAATTAATAGGAGGTCTGCAATAAAGGCATATTGTTTTCAATGCATTTTACTCGATTGTATTAAAGCAGAATATTTAAAGTTTTGTATCAAGTGAATAAACGCACAGTTAACAACGAAGGTAATTAATGTGGTTGGTAATTGTATAATTGTGTTACGACCCATCATACAGGAATTTTTATTAAATTAAAAATGCAAGTAATCTACATAAATAACTTTAAATTTATGGGTAAAATGTATGTATTTGGAAATAAATTTATTTTGAGACAATTCCCAAAACTGCGAGATATTTCTCTGAGTGTCTTGCGACGAATGTAACTTGTTCAGAAATAATCGGTATATGACGTCGATTTACGTTGATTTCTGTCAATGATGACTTGAGCCCGAAAGTTGGATGTAACTTTTCTTCGCAATTTTATCTAAGTGATTTAATTAGCCCTGCTAATACATGTGTATGCTGACATGAATAAATGCCCCAACTATTCATGATGAGTTTTCTTAATTACAGTTCTTGTGTAATCTTAAATAAGGTGTGGACCATCTAGTGGCACTGATAGCTGTTTCCCGCTCGAAAGTCAGAAAGTCACTATCATACCTATGTGAGTTGAACGAAATGAGTCGCTTTACGCTTTAACAACGTTGGAAAATATTGGAAACTTATTTCCGAAGTGAGTGCTGTGTCGAAATGAAGCTCCCGCCGCGACTGCTGTACGCAAGTTTGTGCAAAAAGTTCATGCAAGAAGTTAGTGAGTACGCTAGTGGACTCTGGCGTTGTAATGTGCCCACAGATGAGACATCACGAACATCAACTCGCCATCGATCTCAACAGCTCAACATTCCACACATTAGCCTGAAGAGAATTCTGCACAAAGATCTCGGATTTTTCGCTTACAAGGTCCAATTGACTCAGCAATTAAAGGCGTGCCACCATCCGCTTCGTTAACGCTACGCAGTTTGGGCCGTAGAGCAGCTTGAATTGGACAACGATTTTGGGCGAAAAAACATCTTTTCTGACGAGGCGCATTTTCACCTCGGCTGCTACTCGCACGATATTGTCGAGAAGCCAATGCATCCACAGAGAGTGACAGTTTGGTGCGGCTTGTGGAGTGGTGGCATCATCGGATCATTTTTTTCCGAAAAAGAGGCTGGGAACGGTGGGCGTTACAGAGCCATGTTAACCGACTTTTTTTTTACTGGAATTGACGACATGGATTTGATTCGACGATACTGAATTCTATGAAAACGTCCAGTTAAAAATAGATGGTAAAAATGGAGAAACATACAATCATGCGAATTATAGGCCACCAAGTTTAAGTATTACAGAATTTATAAAAGAATTGGACAAACGTATACAAATTAAAAAAGAATTAATCGTCCTAGGTGACGCCAACATAAACTTGAAAAAAAATAAATGATCCTTTTGTCAATACGTATCTAGAAATAATGGCATCTAAGGGTTTAATCAATGTTATTAATCAATCCACTCGGGTTAATGTAACGGCAAACACCTCAACACTAATTGACCATATTTTTGTCAGTATTATAAAACAAGACATTGTATCGGCTGTTATTGAAACTGAAATATCTGATCACTATGCCGCAATGCTTGCTACAAGGAATAGCACCCAACGACAAAATATAGAAGAAACATTTGTAAAATATGATCAACATAAAATCAACCAACTAATCGAGGAAACAAACTGGCAAAGTTTATATGTAGAACATGATGTTGAGAGTCTGTATAATAACTTTGTAAATAAAATTAACAATATATATGCACAATCCGTAAAAATAACACCCAAGATTAGAAATCGTAAGCAAAAAGCGTGGATGACTCCTGATGTACTTAGAATGTGCAAAAGGAGAGATGGGCTCTACAGAAAGTGGAAAAACAACTCACTAAACCAAGACTACTTAAATGAATATAAACACTTTCGAAACGTAGTGAATAAATGCATCCAAATAACGAAAACAATCTTTTACAGACAAAGATCCACAGATGCCGAAAACGACCCGAGGAAAACATGGAATGTTTTAAACGAACTACTGGGTCGCAAAAAGAAGTCGATAGATGAGGTTGTTTTAAGCAACTTTTCTGTTGAAAATGAGCTATCGAATTTAGTCAACAATTTTTCAGAACGATTTTCAGTCCAAGCATCCAAAATAATGCACATTTGCGATCATAAAACGTCAAACCATGAAAATAAACACCTCGCGCAATCAATCTATGTAGAGTAAGCTAACGAGGAAGAAGTATATAAAATGTTGTGCTGCTTAAAAACCAACAAGGGACCAGAATGGGATAACATTAGACCTATAGACATTAAGTTAAACGCCATACACTTAACTCCAATAATTACAGCAATTATCAACCGAAGTATAAACCAAGGTGTTATTCCGAGGGTACTAAAAAATTCGATAATTCGACCAATTTACAAAGGAGGTGTAAAAAGTCAAAATGAATTGAACAGGCCGATTGCAATTTTGCCAGTGGTAGAAAAATGTTTGGAGGAAATTGTCGTACGGAGAATAATCAAATTCATAGAAAAACACACAGTTTTAGAACCAAACCAATATGGTTTTCAAAAAAAATAAAAGCACTGGAAAGCTATTAGGAGAACTTTCAAACGTCATAAACGCAGGACTAAACAAAAACCACCACATCCTAGTCATGTTTCTAGACTTCAGCAAAGCCTTCGACACACTGAGTCATAAAAAAATCATCGAAAGTCTTAATCGAACTGGCGTAAGAGGCGTCTTAGCGAAGTGGATGAACAATTATCTGTCGGAAAGAACAATTCGGGTAAAGGTAAGAAACACACTTAGCCAAGAAATGCCAAGCTTATATGGTGTACCACAACGCTCAAAGCTGGGACCAATCCTCTTCATCTTGTTCACCAATGAGCTTCTTCGTGTCCTTAAGAGAAGTACAACCTTTCAATGACATAGCAATCATTGTTAAGCATAAATGCCTCGATACTGCAGTAGCGATATTACAAGATGAATTTAATAGCGTCTCGAGATGGTGTCACGATCAAGGTTTGGTGATAAATGCTGTCAAAACAAAGCTAATGCATATACGCATGCCACGACAACCCGAAGTTTCTATCAATATGTACCACCAAAATGGGGACTGCCCCACGACAATAAGAAGTGGTCCCATTGAAGTGGTCAAAACAATAAACTACCTGGGAGTAATAATTGATGATCACTTCCTATGGCATTAACAAATTAATAAGATAAAGATGCAACTGAGGAGCGCACTTTTTGCGATGACGCACCTCAAGACATATAAGTTAACAACAAACATGCTGAAACGCGCAATTACCTCGCTCCCACGAATGGAACAGATAAAATGCTCGCCCCCACGAATGGAACAGATAAGATGATGACACCGCATCCAGATCACCGGACACCAAGTGCATTCCATCACGTACCCGACGGTAACACGAGTGCTCCAGCGGAAACACATCGACGCTGGATGAGAGAATGCAGATAGCGGATTAGTATTTAAGCTAGTGTAAGAAAAATACAAGAGAATTCGAAAAGTTGACTTGTAAGGGAAACCTCTGCCCAACAGAGGAGTGAAATAAATGTTTTCTTTAGAACTTTAGTAATAAAATAGTTTAATTGGCGCCCAACGTGGGGCCCAGCGCGGAAAAGTTCACGACGCGAATATTAATCGACCTAAAGTAGCTCGTTATTTGCGATTAGTTCACGACCAGTTCAGTTCACGACGCGAGTGTAAAACCGACCTAAAATAGCTCGTACTTCGCGATTTGTTCACAACATAAGCCGACCTAAAATAGCTCGCCGCGTGTGACATACATACAGTGACAAGAACTCCGAACTATTAGTGTGTTTCTGCTCCGTGACCTGGGCCACCCACAGATGCGACATCAGCGGAGATCCATAGATCAAGGCAACTGCGAGGGAGCGTGAAGAAGGTACCCGAGTAGCAGAAGAGGCAAAAAGGACGAATACTAACTTCACCAGCGCGGGATGTACGTTATCACCATTCTAGTGTAAGCATAGTTTTAAGTTTAAGAACGTTCACTACGTGTTTCAAAAATAAGAAAGAATTAAACAAAAAGAAAAAGAAAACAGGAAATAATATCTAAAAAGGGAAAAAGTAAAGTAGAGATCAATTCACGGAAAAGGAAAAAAATGTGTGAATGATTTTATTATATTATATTGAATGAATTTTATTATATTATACCCAAAAATACATCTAACGTTTTATTATTAACTGTTTTACAACTAAACAATATTAAGGGTATAACATAAAAATAGATGAAAACAAATATTTTCAATTGAGGAATTAACTATTAGAAATGAAATTCTAACAACGCCTTTGTGTAAGAAGATTCAAAGACAAAACATAGGAAAAAAACAGCTTAAGAATATTTAATATAAAAGATATGTATTTTCATCTCATATCAAAGACAGATACATATATATTTTTACATACTTAATGCGAAAACAAAGAAACAAATTCAATATTTTAAGCAAAACAAAACAAAAAAATATATCAGTTGGAAGCTGTAACTATTTTCTCTTTCCTTTTATATAAATACAAAACTACACTTAGGATTTTTTCCCTATATGTGTATGGATGTATGTAGTTAAGAACATTTGCTCAAGAATTAGTTAAACGAAATAAGTAAATATGGCTCCAACCACTCGAGCCAATCCCGGTGAATCCAATCCCGTTGTCCCAACCACATCTAACCCACCACCTATTGTAATAGAAAGTGATGAAACTACCAATCAATCATTTCAATCTTCCACGTCTCATTCTGACGCAAACCAAGTCGTAAAATCTACTCCCGCACTAGATTCCCTTATTACTTCTATTGTCAATCGTGTATTACAAGCACAAGGACGTGATATCATCCAAGCCATAATAAACCCTAACGCTGATCACACACAGGAAACAGATCAAACAATAGACCCCGAAAATAGAGAAAATCTATCAGGAATTGACAAAATTCCAGACATAGTCCACTCTTTAAAAACCTTCGCGGGCGAACCTTCCGAGTTCAGCTCGTGGAAGAAAAGTGTCGAAAGAGTGCTCGAGATTTATAAACCTTTAAGGGGCACTCCAAAATACTATGGTATTTTGAGTATCATAAGGAATAAAATCAGTGGCAATGCCGACATTGCCCTGGAATCATATAACACACCCCTTAATTGGGACGCCATCTCAAAGTGCTTGATCATGCATTATGCAGACAAGCGCGACATGAGCACTTTAGAGTACCAAATGTCCTCATTGGTACAGGGTAACAAGTCAATACAAGACTTTTACCAAACAGTTTATTCACATCTATCACTGATTTTGAACAAAATATCCTGCATGGATATTAGTTCAGAAACTCTTAAAGTACTCACACAAACATACAGGGAAAAAGCCCTCGACACGTTTATACGTGGGCTTAGAGGCGACTTGCCTAGGTTCATGAGTATAAAAGGACCCAAAAACCTACCCGAGGCTTTGAACCTATGTCTAAGACTTGAAAATCAGAGTACGAGGTTTAATCATATTCAGAATAACCAAACGGCGATTAGAAAACCACATTATCCCTCGTCTCCACCACCCCAAAGGTTCAACTCCCAGAATCCATCTGTAAACAACCCATTCCAATCTCAATATTGGAACAGAAAGTTTCCCCAAACCCAGAAATTCACTAATTTCACACCGAAACCAAGGCAGCAACAGCATTTCTCATATCAAGCTCCAGTAAATCAGTCCAAAGACTTTTATTATACAGTAAAGCCAACACCTCTACAACAACCTTTGCATTCAAACCCGACTAATCAAAATTATAGTCCTAATTATCCACAATTAAACAGACAAATCCCACAAAAGCCACATTTTAAAACAGAGCCAAACCCCAGTGCTCAAACCAAGAGATCTAATTATCAACGCAATTTTCATATACAAACTTCTCAGAATGATATGAACCAATATTTCGAAACAATGTCTAACGCAGAAGATTCTCAAGAGCAAACTCCTCAAGAATATATGAATATAACTGACCAGCAAGAAGAGGATGTTCAGCCTTCGGATTATTCCGATATTCATTTTTTAGAATAACTGACTCTTCGCTACCGTACTTTGAGTGCAAGGCGAAGAGTGGACAAATTTTAAAATTTTTAGTAGATACAGGCTCGAATAGGAACTACATTCAGCCCTGTCTAGTTAATAATCCACTACAAAATTCACACTATTTTTACGCAAATTCTGTCGGTGGTAACGTCGAGGTTACTCACCACACATTTATTAATCTTTTCGGGATTAAAGATAATCGTATTAAATTCTTTTTATTACCCACATTAAGGTCTTTTCATGGCATCTTGGGCAATGACAGCCTCAAAGAACTGTCGGCAGTAATCTTTACAAAAGAAAGTTATATGCTCATTGAAAACAAACAAAAAATCAAACTTAAACAACAAATTTCAGAATCCATTAACTCTGTTGCTATCCGAACTGATCATTTAACCGAAAACCACAAAAACAGGTTGAAAGACCTTACTAAATCTTATGATAATCTCTTTGCCGAACCTAACGAGAAGTTAACATTTACTACTACAATAAAGGGTAGAATTCGGACAACCACAGAAGATCCGATTTTTTCAAGACATTACCCATATCCAATGTCCCTAAAGGATGAGGTTACTAAACAAGTTAATCAACTCCTCGAAGACGGCATTATTCGACCTTCACGGTCACCTTATAACGCGCCCGTATGGATCGTGCCAAAAAAGGCCGACGCCTCAGGCGAAAAAAAATACAGAATGGTGATCGATTATAGGAAACTTAATTCCGTGACAATCCCCGATCGATACCCCATTCCGGAAGTAAATGAAGTTCTAAATCAGCTAGGAAAGAGTAAATATTTTTCGGTGCTGGACCTGAAAAGCGGGTTCCACCAAATACCTCTTCACGAGGCGGACATAGAGAAAACGGCATTTGCGGTAAACAACGGGAAGTATGAGTTCGTCAGACTCCCGTTCGGGTTAAAAAATGCCCCGTCGACATTCCAAAGGGCATTAGATGACATACTGAGAGAACACATAGGAAAGATCTGCTATGTGTACATTGATGACATTGTCGTTTTTAGCGAAGATGTCGAAAATCATTTCGAAAATCTCGCAAAAATTTTTGATACACTGCAAAACGCAAATCTTAAAGTGCAGCTCGACAAATGCGAGTTTCTAAAGAGAGAAGTAGAGTTTCTCGGTTTCGTCATCTCCAGTGGAGGAATTAAGACTAACCCCGCTAAAGTTGAGGCAATCGCCAAGGCTCAGTGCCCAAAAACATTGAAAGATTTGCGATCCTTCCTTGGTCTGTCAGGGTTTTACCGCAGATTCATAAAGGATTACGCAAAATTAGCAAAACCACTGACAGCCCTTTTACGGGGGGAGGATGGTAGGATATCCTAGGAAAAATCGAGCAAAAAAATCGTACACATGTCCGAGGAAGCATTAGACGCTTTTCAAAAGTTAAAAAATGCTCTAACATCGGAAGACGTAGTCCTTAAATTTCCTGACTTTAAGAGGGAATTTCACCTAACCACAGACGCTTCCGATTACGCGATAGGTGCTGTACTGTCACAAGACGACAAACCCGTGACATTCATTTCTCGAACACTCACTAAAGCCGAAGAGCACTATGCAGCAAATGAAAAAGAAATGCTAGCCATAGTGTGGGCCTTAAATTCCTTGAGAAATTACCTGTATGGACCCACGCAGCTCAAAATCTTTACGGACCATCAACCGTTGACATACGCGTTGAGTAATAAGAACACAAATAATAAAATGAAACGATGGAAGGCTATACTCGAGGAGTATAATTACGAATTGAAGTATAAGCCTGGTAAAGCCAACATCGTTGCCGATGCGTTGTCAAGACCACCTCGCGATTCCGAGATTAACTCCTTAACTCCTACTATACATAGCCATGAGAGTTCTGCTCAGGACCTTATTGAAATAGCGAAAGAACCGATAAATGTTTTCAAAAACCAGATCTTTCTTAAAATCGGAAATACACCTTCTTACGAGTTCAAAATCATTTTTCCCACCTATCATCGACATACAATAGTAGAAACAGAATATACAGAAGAAAAACTAGTAGATCTATTCAAACGTTATTTAAACCCTTCCGTCACAAATGGCATAAATACTGAAGAAGAAGTACTGGGAATAATCCAAAGGATTTACCCAAACTACTTTAAACAATATAGAGTACGTTACGCTAGAAAGATCGTCACTGACGTAACTAATGAAAACGAACAAGAAGCCGAGATAATAAAGGAGCACAATCGTGCACATAGGAATAGCAGTGAAAATAAAATTCAACTTCTGGAGAAAATGTACTTCCCACAAATGAGAGCCAAAATCGAAAAAATCACTAAGTTATGCAACGTCTGCAAAGAACATAAGTACGATAGACATCCACAGAAACCCAAGCTACAGGAAACCCCCATACCAGAATACCCCGGACATATCTTACATGTAGATATTTATTTTACTGATAAACATATCATACTAACTGGAATTGATAAATTTTCAAAATATGCTCTTGCTAGAATTCTAAAATCAAGATCAGCAGAGGATATTAAGCAACCTCTTAGGGAATTAGTTTTATCATTTGGTGTTCCAAAGCTTATTGTCATGGACAATGAAAAATCATTAAGCTCAAATTCCATTAGCTTCATGCTAGAAAACTTATTCAAAATTCAGGTTTTCAAAGCCCCACCTTACACAAGCTCAGCTAACGGTCAGGTGGAAAGGTTTCACTCGACTCTTTCCGAAGTCATGCGATGTCTTAAGACAGAAAAGGTACACAAAACACTCTCCGAACTACTAGATAGATCCATCTTCGAGTATAACAACTCAATACACACGACAACAGGGAAAAGACCAATAGACGTATTTTTTGGGAAAAATCTTCTCAACGATCCAGTGCAACTGGAATATGAAAGGGAAAAGAACATACAGAAAATCAAAAATAAGCAGGAAACAGATTTAGAATATCACAATAAGGACAAAAGTCCTCCAAAAAATTATACTGTCGGAGAAACTATATACGTAAGAGTCAACAAACGAATAGGAAACAAATTGTCACCTAGATATAGGAAAGAAATAGTGGCCGAAAATAAAAACACTACTGTTATCACCAACTCTGGAAAGATAGTTCATAAACGTCTTATAAAAAGTTAATCTCTTTTATTGACAGGTCCTTCACACGTTTCAATGCTTTCGGACCATTCTTCTTATCTCTTATATCCTTGTGTACGGCAAACTTCCAGATACTTGATTATTCAACTGTTATAACAAAATCTAAGAAGACCATACACAGGAGTTTAATAAAAAATTAATTCCTTAGATTACTCGTCCCCTTAACCACAGCCAGCTTTCAAATCTTGGACTACACGAACTCGGAACTCATTAAAATATATACAGGAGACACAAAAGTCCAAAATGGATCCTTTAAGATCATCCACATTATCGAGGTGCAGGCATATAAGGAGCTCGTCGACAAACTCCAGGACATGATTCTAAGAGAGATAAAACCCGACCATCCTCTTTTCCCCATCCTTGTCTTCGAAATCCAACAGGCTAAAGACCACTTAGCTAGGCTCAAAATTAATAATAAAAATAAAAGAGCCCTTAATTTCATAGGTAGTGCATGGAAGTGGATTGCTGGTAACCCAGACCACCACGGCCATGAAATACTTAAAAGTAAGATGAACAATGTTTTAACAAACAATAATAATCAAATCATTGTTAATAGAATGACCATAAATAGAATTAATGAAATTACAAACATAACCGACAAAATATTAAAGATTTTTAAGGAAAATGAAAAAATATATGGTACGGCAGTTTTAAGAATTAAATACAAATTAGAAATTGTTAAAGAAGAAATCATTAATATAGCATATGCAATACATTGGGCCAAGGCCGGCATAGTAAATTCATACATATTATCTAGCAACGAAATAAGTGTAACTGAAGCAATTTTAAAAAAAGAAAACGTGCCCTATATAAATCTAGACGAGGCGCTAGAATTTGTTAAAGTTAAGATAGCCTCGAATAACGAAAATATTTTATACATACTAGACTTACCTACCACAGAAAAAGAAATATGTAAGTCCATGATACTTAAGGCAGTAAAAAAAAAAAATGTTAAAATTAAGAAAATAGAATTTGAAAATGTTTTGGAATGTAATAATAAGATTTATGGTAAAACAAAAGATTGTACTAAATATAATAACTTAGAAATTTGTAACAGAAATAGTATACTAGACATTAGCACATCCGCCTGCATTCCCAAATTGCTTAACGGACAGGAAGCCACCTGTACTGCTGTCAATAACCAACACATACCATCCGCCGAAGAAATATCAGCCGGAATACTCCTTCTCAACCAGTTCAACGGGCCAGTGACCATCGATAATGAGACAATGCAACTAAATGGAACCTACGTCATCCGTCACACCAATACAACCGTAAAGATAGAAGGAAAGGAAATTAGAAATTATGAAACTATCAACCATCAACCTATGCCAGCAATACTTCAACCCACCAACATGATGACCAAAGAAGAAGAATTTCTCTCGTTGGAAATGCTGAAACAACTGCATGTCAATGAGAACGCGAAAATAGAATTATTGGAAGTAAAACACAAAATCAATACAACAACCAATCTTGTGTTAATAGCACTTCTAATCACCCTGGCAATAGTGTTCCTAACTATGTGGAGAAAGAAAGGTAGAAATCACCATCTAAACATAGAAACCAACTCATCCCCTGCACCTACAAGAAAAAACGACGAAACATGTCCAATACCAGCTGGAAGAAACACTGGACCTACCATAATAGGAATCGACAACATAACAGAATTCCTAAGGTCAAGTTCATCGAACGAGGACGTCCGAATTTGAGTGCGGAGGAGTTAACAACAAACATGCTGAAACGCGCAATTACCTCGCTCCCACGAATGGAACAGATAAAATGCTCGCCCCCACGAATGGAACAGATAAGATGATGACACCGCATCCAGATCACCGGACACCAAGTGCATTCCATCACGTACCCGACGGTAACACGAGTGCTCCAGCGGAAACACATCGACGCTGGATGAGAGAATGCAGATAGCGGATTAGTATTTAAGCTAGTGTAAGAAAAATACAAGAGAATTCGAAAAGTTGACTTGTAAGGGAAACCTCTGCCCAACAGAGGAGTGAAATAAATGTTTTTTTTAGAACTTTAGTAATAAAATAGTTTAATTTATACTAGCGCTGAGGTACAGAAGCAGGTATACCTCTCGCTAGCTGAATCCCGCTTACGATATGGGATATTATCATGGGGAATTGCAGCTAAAACACACCTTGACAAACTAGCAAATCTTCAGCCTAGATCATTGAAAATGATTAATACCAACAGACTTAATATAAGGACCTTAGATGTAAACGGCATTTTTAAATTGACAGTATTGTTAGAATTTTATGATGACCAACGCTACCAACAAAGTATACGCCATAATCGAAATACTAGGAGACGAGCTCAGGGCTTTTTGGAAAGTCCAGAAACTTTCAACATCTACGGAAAAAGACTCCCAAACTACGTCGTACCATCAATAATATATTCAATTTCCATTGTCAATTTTAAAAAACCTAAGAAATATCTAAAATCTTTCTTCCTTAAAACTCATTTTGTAAAGTAACTAATGTCAACTAATTGAACACTGTATATGTATATATTTAACTTTACTTTTCCCCTTTCTATTATTTCTTCTTTTGAATTCTTCTTCTTAGTGGGCGCTACAGTTCGGGGTGAACCTGGGCCTCAACCAACATGCCCCTCCATCTAGCACGATCTTTCGCTAGCCTTTTCCATTGCCGCACATCCAGTTGGCTGAGGTCCCCTTCCACCTGTGTGCGCCATCTTAAGGGCGGCCGTCCTCTGCTTCTTCGTCCCTCGGGGTTGGATTCAAAGAATCTCCGGGCTGGAGCTGTGGTGTCCATTCGCTCTACATGGCCCAGCCATCTTAGGCGTTGAATCCGTAGACGCCTGACTAGGCTCATGTCGCTGCACAGCCCGTAAAGTTCGTGGTTGAATCTTCTCCTCCATCCCCCGTCTGCGTGGTTCTCCAGAGTCCCCAAAGTCATCCTGCATAGTCTGACGAGTTTAGCAGGTATGTCAAAGGTAGACATAACGTTGTATAGCTCGTCTCTAATTACGCTGTCGTATGCGGCTTTGAAGTCGACAAATAGGTGGTGAGTGTCGACTTGGAATTCATTGGTTTTCTCCAGTATCTGCCGTAGTGTGAAGATTTGGTCGATGGTGGACTTCCCTGGCCTGCATCCGCACTGATAAGGATAGGTCCTTATCTTATTTACAAAAGGCTTCAGGCGTTCACACAAAACGGCCGAGAAGATTTTGTAGGCGATGTTAAGGAGACTTATTCCTCAATAGTTGGCGCAATCAGAGGGGTCTCCTTTCTTGTGGATCGGGCATACGATGCTGAGACTCCATTCCTCGGGCATGCTTTCCTCTAACCATGTCTTACGGATGAGCTGGTGCATGCTCCCAACCAGGTCATCCCCAGCTGCCTTGAAGAGCTCAGCAGACAGTCCGTCTGCGCCAGCAGCTTTATTCGACTTGAGCTTCGATATGGCAATCTTAACTTCGTCGAGGTCAGGGGGACAGAGGTTTTTCCATATTCTCAGCGTCGACTGCGGTTCTACTACTAGGTGTCCGTTCTCATCCCTACAGGCTTCCGTTCTGGCTTTATAACCTTGGCATGTTCGCTTTATCTGTTGATAAAACTTTCGAATGTCACGCCTGCAGTAACACCTCTCTAACACCGCGATCGGTAAAAGCACGAGCGGTTTTTGGCGATAGCAGCTTTCCGACGTCATAACTTTGTATTCTTACTCTACTCCGTTGCGTTCGTGATATCCGTAAGCGCATCTTGGCTACTACAAGATAGTGGTCCGAGTCGATGTGAGCCCCTCGGAAAGTTCGAACATCAAGAATAGTGGAGGAGTGTCTGACGTCGATCGCGATGTGATCAATCTGGTTGGTAGTCGATTGATCAAAAGACCGCCAGGTGCCTTTGTGTATATCGAGATGCGGGAAGCGCGTACTGGCTAGAAGGAGATTTCGCCCCGTAGCAAGATCAATCAGCCTGTGTCCGTTATCGGAGGTGGTGTCGTGTAGGCTATGTTTGCCGATGACTCGTTCAAATATGCTTTCCTTACCCAGCTTAGCATTCCACGTACAAAGTCGAAGATCATTGTCCTTTTTTCGTTTTTTGCAAGGGTCGTCAACATAAATCCGGTCCGTTATATCCGAGGCTTGTGGTTGTTTCGGAGTTTGTGTTTTTTTACGGTTACGGCTTACTATGCCGTAGCCCAACCGACTAATCCTGTTTTTTGGCGCAGGAGGCTCGCCATTCGCCCTTCCCCCTCTGCAATTTCCATAGGAAATCTCCAGATGGCACCACGAGGAGGTGGGGATAGGACTTACTAACAGTGCCGCAAGATGTTCGACTGCGGTGGCTCTTCTCGCTTTTTAGTAGGCCAGCATCCGTCGGATAGATGCTACCCCTACGAGGCCTTTGTTAGTCCTTTGCCATCCTCTTTTGAATTAGAAATTTTAAATAATTGGATATACTGAAAAATTAACGAAATTATGTAAAATTGTAAGAACAAATCTAACTAATGTCCACAACCTATGAACTTCAGAATTGTAACATGTACATACATACATATATAATATTGTAAATCAAATCACCTGCAGACAAGCAAAAGGCTTCGCAGGTAACTTAAATTTATATTTGCAACGTTGTAACATGCAGGATGGCGCGCCATAGCAATCGATGTTTTGCGCGCCGAATTCCCAAATCGTGTTATCAGCCGTCTTGACGATGTCAATTGGCCGCCCCGGAGCTGCGATTTGACCCCTTTGGTTTTTTTTTTTTTTTTTTGTGGGGAACCGTAATGAACCGATGTTATGCCAACAATCCGAAAACGATTCAAGCACTTAGGGCCAATATCATCCAAGCAATTCGTGAACTACAGCTCGAAATCATCAACAAGGTCTTGGAAAATTGGCGTGGCAGAATGCGATACTGCGAAGCTAGCCGAGGCAGCCACTTTTCTTACTAATAAAGCCATAATTCAGGGAAACAGTTAATTCTGTTAATTTTATTGTATTTAAAAAAAAGAGACTTGTATTTGGCCCACCCTGTAATCTCTAAGCTATATAGTACATATTTACTATTTACAATCGCAGATTTATTTTCAATCTTGTAGAAGTGTTCCAGTGCTTTAATGTAGAAAAAATAGAAGGATATTGCTGTTGCTGAGATTCGTTCCTACTATACATATATATATACATAACCGTCATGGCGCATTTTAATAATGCGAGAGAGCGACCAATAATACATGTAGGGTACGTATGGTATTTGAGGACAAATTTAAATTCAAACGTCCTTACTATATCTTTCATAAAATCTGTTAAATTTCCACAATGAAGTGCGACTTGATTATACAATTTTCATGTAGATCTCCCTCGGCCTCAATAACCTGCTCATTCCTGGACCGGAACCGATCGTCCTAATCAAATGACGGCTGTCTGGTGGAACAAGTTAACACGCAAACACCAAGCTAAAAAAAATGGTTTGTATCAGCTGTAAAAGCTCTCTGATGCAAATACATCTGTCATCCTACTGCGCTATAACTTCACAGTCGAATTTCCATTGCATCAGGATTTGCTTTGGCCACATACTGAGCCTAGAAAGGATTGTCTTCGCATTTCAACAGATGGCTCCAAGTCCGGGCTTGGGTCCAGCGCTGGGGTTTTCTTTGAATGCGAAAACGTACGACCTCACTTTGGGTTAAGAAAATATGCGTCTGTCTTTCAGTCAGAGATATACACAATCCTGATGGCCATGCACTATGTTGTGAAGCATAGGTAGAATGGTAAAAACATATGCCTATTGCAGTGACAGCTATAGCCAACCCTTTAACCAGCTGTTAGTTAGTTAGTGTATGAACTTAAGACCTTCCTGAACCAAATCGGTAGACCAACTCACTAAGGCTTGTTTGGGTCCCAGGTCATTCTGGGATCCCAGAAAATGAGATCTCTGATGAATTCACCAGAATGGGCTCGGTATACATAGTTTCTTAGGATCTGGACCGGCCTTGGGTCTACCTGCTTCCACGGTCAATACCCATATCAACGATTGGGTCTTCAATGCACACAATCGTAAATGACGAAGTGCGTGCGCCGGCCGGGCTGACGTGGTGTGTGCCAAATTTTTCTCCGGAAAACGGGAAAAATACAGTAAAGGTCTGGTACGATAGACGATATTTGCGCCTGGGTGCTCTAATAGATAGCAGAGGCCTACAACAAAAAAAAAAGGCATTTCATCCATATTTAACGCAACGAACGTCGGCAGATACCAAATTGTGCGTATGGTTGATATGGTGGATTTTTCCAGACATTCTCAACCACAAGGCCTTCTGTTACTTGCACCCAGGGTGTACTCATGGTGTACTGACAGCTTGTCAAATAAGCTGTAATAATATTAATTCTACATTCTTTAATTTTATTTTCGACTATGATATAAAACCCAAGACAAATTCCCTCGGGAACACTCATATTTCGGGATTCTATAACGGGTGATCAATCGGTAATCAAGCCTTCTAGCGAGATGTAGGGACATACGTTGTAATAAAGTTGAAGCGCCCAGATAATTGATCTGACGTTGTAGAAATAAATTAAGTGTGTGTATGGAATATAAAAAGTAAACAGTTGTAGTTTATCACAATCCAGTGATCGAACCCTATTCGGGAACGATTTAATGTTCGTAATAATATGTACATTTGTACATATGGATAGGACTGCTCACATAATTTTTCCGCCCTATATTGACATGGCTTATCTGAGCACAAAATCGCTGAACTGAAACTGAAACTGAACATCAAATAATTCGCATTCCATTCAATCGACCATTAAGATTTTGAATGAATAAAATTCCAGTGAACACCAGCCCTTTAAGCTATCACCTTTTAATGTTAGAATTCTTCAAAGATCGCCCCGAAATTCCACACGATATGCAAACCACAAATCGGTGCAGACCAGAAAATTTCAATTAAACCTGGTCTGAAAATCCCACGAAGTAATCAAACACAACTCCACTGCCTCTTCAAGCCTAACGAATTCTCGTTCGAAAAACCATACATGACGACTGCCTATCCCTCCTCTGCCAATAAAGAGGTTTTCGTTTATTGTTTTTTTTTTTTTTGTTTCGTTTTTTCTTCCGGCGATTAGAATCTAAGCACGCCAATCAGAGTAACTTGCAAAACAAAAGCAGTAACGAAGAAAACAAGTTGTTCCGTCCGGTACGTGCGTGCAGAGCAGTGATTAAGCTTGAGAACCGATTAAACGATTACACGAATTGCTTTCACCCCACTCGAGTAGTCCTTCGCGGCCAACCAACCGATAGTCGTTTCAGAATAACTGGATCGACACGGTGGCATGGAGACGTTCGAAATCAGGATAAATGTCTGGAATTTCTTGTGTTCGTACCGAACGTCACAACGATGGCCATCACCGTGTCCATCGGTTTACACCGTTAACACGCAAACCCATTCTAAAACCTAAGAGCAATGTGGATGTTTACTAATACCTTTTTGATTGCCTCAAAAATGCTTTCCCATCGAGCTTGGCAATTACTCCTATCACTATCGCTGCCACTTTGTACAGTACACCATCGACTACCGGCAGCAATATCCTTTCCCCCGCCGCCGCAGCAATCGCTCTGTTGCGGTTATTTCCCAACGTGGAATTTTAACGTTGTAATTCCCTTATCTCAATCGAGAAATGAATATTCACTGTGCGGGTAGTGCATGCAGTCAGATAATTCCTGAAGAGGTAGGTTTACAACGATTCCAAGTAAATGCCGCACACTATGCCAACGTTATTGTACTCGCGTGAGCCTGTGTATCTAAAGTGCTGCACGTATATATTATACATGCAATATATACATATATATATACATATATATAGCGCTTGAAGCTAATTGTGTGATGATAAATTGTTCCGTGTGTTTGGTAGGGCGTGACGATGCGCAAAACTTGAAACGATAAACAGCAGTAAATACATCCTGTCATGTGGTGATTTCTTCCCACAACGCACTTGGTGCTGAATATCTAATCAGACGTGTGAGACAAGTGAGCGGTCAGGGTATGGGTTCAGTTTATGATAATTGTAGTACGATTCGTATATTGCCATTCAAGATGATTAAGTGGCGGACGGGGAACTTTTACTAATAAACGCTTGCTGTGTTACCCAATGACTATTATGTATCTGGATTGGTGGGTAGTAATGAGCTGGACTTGTGCGATTTTACAATTATTTATTTATTAAGCGCCTGTACAGGAAAGTTGTTTTGTTGGTGACTTAATGATTACTGATTTCTCGACGGTTTGTTTTCTCTTGACAGTTTACCATTTTATGCCCTTTGGGTTTTCTGTGCTTGAAGGATTAACTTCTCTACTGGGAATTGCCTTAATTGACTCTTTGGGGATATTCACACATGCATACATATGTATATATGTATGTGTGTAAATTAAATGACTTGATAGTTGACATACAATAATTGTACTTTGAATGCTACTTAAACATTCAGAATCCTGAATCCCTTACTATTGGCGATTTTTGAATTTTCAAAGTTAATTTAAAATGCAATAGACGGATTGACAGTTTATACCGGCATATTATCTATGTATTAATGCCCTTAAGGACAATTTGACTAGATTATTCGCTAGGCAGGGACCATAAAAATCCACTTATCCACTATCATTTCAAATGTATTGTGTAAGTACCTAGTTATTCATTATTTTAGCATAAAAATGAAGACTTAAAAAAATGTGGTCTAGGTGCGACCCGCAAGGTCCACACGACTAACTTCCCAATGGGAAAAATGGAAACACCTGTTTCATTTAATTTTTTTTTTCTTTTTTTTCCATTTTTAATCCCCGACGCAAAACGAGGGGTGTTATAAGTTTGTGGTGTCTGTGTGTCTGTCTGTGGCATCGTAACTCCTGAATGAATGGACCGATTATGATGCCTTTTTGTTTCTATTTTTTTGAAAGCTAACATGATCGAAATTTGTGAAGATCTGTTCAGGTGTTTCAAGGTAATTAGCTCTTTTTGTTGGCTGCGGTGGGATTCTTAGACGAATAATGGGTAATGTATCGGTTCTCGTCCGATCACCGCAATCAACCAGTAGCGGGTGCGATCAGTACTTAGATGGGAACCGCTTGGAAACACCGCGTGTTATTGGCATTAAGCCGCCAATTTGTTCTCGCTCCATGTAGCCCAGGGTAAAAAAAAGCACACTCATATGCGCACATTAAACAATCTATTGCTCACGTGCGTGTGCAATTTAGAGCGCGTTCGTTTAATAATTATTCGCTGGGTAGTGCACACTCACGAGCAGATTATGAGTGTGCGTTTCCTCACCCAACCACAACACTGTCCGAGCAATCTCGTATGTATCGGTTGTCGTCCGATAACCGCAAACAACCAACATCGGGCAGTACTTAGATGGAGGACCGCTTGGGAACACCGCTTGTTGTTAATTTTTTTTTTTTTACTTATTTTTAGTTATTTAATTTTTAACAAAAAAACAGCTGCAACTTATTCAGTACTAAGTTGCGTAATAACGCGTGGAATTAACCCAATCTTATGTCAATACCATTTTTGGTTCTCGAGATAATCGAGCGGGAAATTCCGAAACGCACATACGCACATAGGCACATACACACACACATTTGCATTCTGGTGACCTTGAAACGTGGAAATATGCCAAAATTTGGGATTCGCGAAATCGACCCCATTACAATAACTTTCCATTGGGAAGTTAATAAACATGCGCCGTTTTACTCCATAAGCTTTCGCCATTTTGAAGGTATGTAATTCCATTATGCATCTCTAGTAGTAGAAGCCCTCACGGCTGGGACAGTCGCTTTTCATAGACTCTTTTGAAGCAAATTTTTCGTCCAGCAGAATCATTCGCATGGTCAGAAGCAGATGATAAACAAAAGAATAAGAATGCTGCCCAGATAGAACACATTAGGTGTTTTTTATTATGCATCCGTATCAGTATCCGGATCACGATTTACATGCATTACAATAACAACACGTGATCCAAATTTTATCTGGATCAACTTTTGTGATCCGAAAATTAGTTCACACTATTTCCCATTGGGTTCGCATTAAAATTAGGAAGGTCATTGCCTGATGAACATATAAAATTGTGACCCTGATTTGATTAAAAAGTTTTCCCTTCAGTATGAACTATTTGCACTCATAACACTATAAAATGTGCGTATTAATTTAAATTTGTAAAACCCTTGAGTGAATTGGAGATATATTACCCCCAATTAGTGTATATCGATAAAAATTATCATCGCCAGCATTGAATCAATCGTATCAAATTTTTATGAAAAGAAAAATGTTCTTTGTCATGGCAATTCCACACTTCAATTTAAATAGCAGCTGCTTCGATTTTCAATTTGTTTATTTTGTTTTCAAGTGTCAGATCCTTGACAGAACTGTCTAATACGATATGTCAAGAACGCTACTCGTTGATCTGCTACTCAATGATCCGGACTGTTTTATTTTGCCCATGATCCGGATACTGATACGGATGCATAATAAAAAACACCTATTATATCCCTCTTATTATGGTTCGATTGTTGAGAGTACAGGTCCGAATTAGGATTTCTGCCATAGCGGAGCAGCCCACCAAACATAAATCAAAACCTTCTTGGTCATCAGTCTTGTCTTTACTACCGTTTGACCTGGGACCCTCTCTAGAGCTTCTATTTGTTCGCGCTAATAACATCAAGATTTTTTAGTATGTACATATCTACATATATTCTCCGTGTTTTTTTGTGAAAAAGTTAAAAATATTGTCCATTGGCCTGTAACTACTTTTTACCCATCTTTATGACAGCATACTTGTTTAAAGTTTACTGTAAAATCTGATGTTCTGATGCTTTCTACAAACCGAACCACTTTTAAGCATATCCAGGAGCACGGAGGTGCTGCTCAGCAAGTCCGTGTACAATTGAACGGAACAACTGATAATCACAATACCTGAGTTCCCTTCTCCAAATAGATTTTCACCGATTTCGCAACATGTTGTCGAGCTTTCTCATTTTCTTGCTCGTGTAGCGGCTGGTTTTTCTGCTTGGCTTAAATGCAACAATCGTCATCTTTGTCATCGTTACATACATACATCTTAGGCTGCGCGCACAGTGATGCGAGATGCGATGCGATGCGATGCGAGATGCTATTCGAGAAGCGATACGAGAAACGATGCGAGATGCGATATGGTGCGCACAGTACAAGCTGTTGTATACTGTTCTGTTACCACCAGACGAAGAATTTTTAAATGAAAGTTTATATTTACAAATATATCCACAGTTAAGGAACGATGAAAGAAAGTTCTTTGAATACACAAGAATGTCGTTCAAAACATTTTACCACATTTTGGAAAAAATTTAACTTTTTATGTTAGGAACTGGTCTCATTTACTTTTTAAACAAATGAATCAGTACAACAAGAACAATGGATACCACTCGCACAGAATCGCTTGAAAAAGTGATCAGAAGAGTTTGTGTGCGAGAAGCTTGCGAGAGGTTTGCGAGAAACTTGCGAGAATCTCGCGGGAATCGTATCGAAAATCGCTTCACTGTGCGCACGTACATAAGAATACATGTGAACATGCATCACGGTGCGCGCAACTTTACCCCATGATCTTTCACGCTTAAGACTATCGCAGATTATCCACTGCTATTGCCAGTCACGTTACGATGTAGACCTTTCTTTCTCTGCCATTTAAGAATCAATTCACACTTAAAAAAACGGCTTTCGTCCTTGCTTCTAAATCGTACCTAATACAAAAGTTTCGAACTTGTTATATTATCTACTTGTAATGATCTTGCAAGCTCAGCCAACGTCATAAAGCAATGCCCCCAATTTTTCGTCTTCAAAACTGTTCAGTGTGTCAGAGCGTGCTCAACTCCTTGAACTCAAAATCATAATTTTTGAAGTGTCGAAACCCCGACAGCGTGTACTCACTGTCTCAAGTCTCAACAAGAATTCTGTCCACTTCAGCGGCAAAAACCTCTTTCTTGTCACGAAACTTGTTTGAAGCATGAATCCAGTAGTTTCTCGTAGAAGTATCTACTGCAAATAAGATGCTTCTACAATCAAAGCAAAGTGCTATCTTAATTCATATGCATACATATAATCCTAGTACTGTCATCTATCGGGAAACAGTGAGAGCTTATTCAATATCCGAGTCTGTTATAACTGACAGGAGGGGAATGAACATCAAGACTCTTAAAGACCGGTGCCAAGATTTCAATGCCCACACCCACAAAACCACTCAGGGAGGTTAAAAGCCAAAGTATAATATTCTGTCCTTTCGTTAAGGGAAAGGTAGTAATTACGAGTAACTGCTGTGTTTGAGTTGAAAGTGACTGACAACTGGTATTTAATTAGAGTTTAAATACATATATGTTCAAATGATAATATCTATTGCGGATGATAACTTAAACTTGAGCTATGGTAGGGTTGGTAGGTTGAAGAGGCTTCTCGACTTACGCGTCAGGGCACAATTAAAGCATAGCCGCGCCATAGGCCACGATTATAGCTAAATTAGTCCGGTGTCTATTAAGGAAGTCGTTTGTTGTGGTTTTTGAATAGAAGGGCCAGGTTTTTCCTAGTATCCTTTATCTAATTGGTTTTGCCCACATATGGCTGGCTATATTGAACATGTGTTGCAGGATGTTGCCTTTGAGAAGATTCAGCTACAGAGCCACAAATACAGTAGGCGAGTTTGAGGGGAGCTGTGTCCTAGAACCTAAAGAAGCGTGCTATTAGTCCAGCCGCCAGCTCGTTCTTTATTGCATAGACCCACCAGTTTATGGAATGTGGCAGCAGACGAAAGAGCCTTAACAATGGCCGTCGCTACAAATAGTACAATTAGGCCGGTGCTCAGTTTGGAAAATGCTCGAGGGATCAGGAAGACGGACTGAGTTTAAGGTATTCGTCTGTATCGAGACGATCCCCGACCCTACACTGTGCTCCAGCTTGGAGCCATCAGTAAAAATTCTTAGATGGAATTTCGCGACTGGATTGTACGCTTTGTATTCTTTTCTGGAAGAAAAGTGAAATTCTTTTTGTTCTTCTTTTCGGGCGCTACAGTTCGGGGTGAACCTGGGCCTCAACCAATATGCCCCTCCAACTAGCACGATCTTTTGCTAGCCTTTCCCCCATTGCCGCACACCCCTGAGGTCCCCTTCCACCTGTGTGCGCCTTCTAAAGTGCGGCCGTCCTCTGCTTCTTCTTCCATCGGAGTTGGATTCAAAGACTCTCCGGGCTGGAGCTGTGGTGTCCATTCGCTCTATGTGGCCCAGCCATCCTAGGCGTTGAATCTGCAGACGCCTGACTAGACTCATGTCGCTGTACAGCCCGTAAAGTTCGTTGTTGAATCTTTTCCTCCATCCCCCGTCTGCGTTTACAGGCTCGAAAATCACGCGCAAAATCTTTCTCTCGAACCGACCAATGGCCTCCTCATCCGCTTTTGATAATGTCCATGCTTCTTCGCCGTACAGCTGGACCGGGATGGTAAAGGTCTTATATAGAGTCAACTTTGTCGTTCGGGAGAGGGCTCTATTACTCAATTGCCTCCTGAGCCCAAGAGTGATTCTGCGTTTGATTTCGTAACTGATGTCATTGTTCCAGGTCACTGCGGAGCCAAGGTACTTCGTCTACCTTAACTGCCTCGAACTTGTATCTGCGAATACAAACGTTCTGGCCAAGACGTCGGTGGTGAGCGTCCTTTTTTGATGATAGCTTATATTTAGTTTTGCTCTCGTTTACTGCCAAACCGATCTTCCAATTATGTTAATGTCATCCGCGTATGCGAGGAGTTGTGAGGATTTGAAATACATTGTGCCTCTTGTGTTGGCCAGTGGTTTCTGCACAATCGTTTCTAGTACGATGCTGAACAAATCACACGACAGTGCATTGCCCTGCCTATATCCTCAAAACTTCGGTCAGGTGTTCACCGATTTGGATGGAGAAGCGAGCATTTACCAAAGTCAAATGTTAGTCTGATAAGTTGAGCAGGGATGTCAAGGGTAGACATGTGTATGTATCGTTGTATAGCTCGTCTCTAATTACGCTGTCGTATGCGGCTTCGAAGTGGACAGTAGTTGGTGAGTGTCGACTTGAAATTCAATTTATTCATTATCACTGCCATAATGTGAAGATTTGGTCTATGGTGGACTTTTTTGGCCTGAATCCACACTGATAAGGACCTATCAGCTTATTTACAAAATGCTTCAGGCGTTCACACAAAATAGCAGAGAAGATTTTGTAGGCGATGTTGGTGCAGTCAGAGGGATCTCCTTTCTTGTGGACCCGGCATACGACGCCGAGACTCCATTCCTTGGACATGCTTTCCTCTGACCATATCTTACAGATGAGCTGATGCATGCTCCTAATCAGGTCATCTCCAGCTGTCGTGAAGAGCACAGCACACAGTCCGTCTGCGTCAGCAGCTTTATTCGACTTGAATTTCGACGTGGCGGTCTTAACTTCGTCGAGGTCAGAGGGACGGAATTCTCTGCGATCTTTGTCGTTAAGAAATGGATCATTCTGCCTGACAGCGGTATGTTGACTAACATCGCCGTTATACAGTCTGCATAAGTGTTTTTTTTCATATTCTCAGCATCGAATGCGATTCTACTACTAGGTGTGCGTTCTTATCCCTGCCGGCTTCCGTTCTGGCTTTATAACCTTGTCATGTTCGCTTTATCTGATGAAACTTTCGAACGTCACGCCTGCAATAACACTTCTTCATATCCTCAATCGAGCGCTTCTCGTGCTCTTTCTTCTTTCTCCTAAGAAATTAATGCCCCTCCCTTCTTTTTAACTCGTAGAGCTCACGAGCTGCTATTATTCTTCTACGCAGCGAGGCTTTATATGCCTTCTACTTCGCTGTGTGAATCCTCCTGCACTCG
This sequence comes from Eumerus sabulonum, assembly GCA_951905685.1. Taxonomy (NCBI): domain Eukaryota; kingdom Metazoa; phylum Arthropoda; class Insecta; order Diptera; family Syrphidae; genus Eumerus; species Eumerus sabulonum. The sequence goes on along the minus strand of OX645060.1, from coordinate 158,069,618 downwards.
TCATCGAACTAGGTGTTTCTTCGTGGTGGAGCCCAAAACTTCAGATGCAGGGCTTAGGGCTTGTTTGCAAAGGTTCTATTGTTGTATTGGAGAGCTTAAGAGAGACGCGACCGGTAAAAGCACGAGCGGTTTCTGGCGATAGTAGCTTTCCGACGTCATAGATTTGTATTCTTACTCTACCCTGCTACGTTCGTGATATCCGTAGGCGCATCTCGGCTACTACAAAATAGTGGTCCGAGTCAATTTTGGCTCCTCAGAAAGCTCGAGCATCAAGAATAGTGGAGGAGTGTCAGACATCGATCGCGGTGTGATTAATCTGGTGACGGCCAAGTGCCTTTGTGTATATCGAGGTGCGGGAACCGCGACTGGGTAGAAGGAGATTTCGCCCCGTTGCAATATCAACCAGCCTGCGTCCGTTATCGGACGTAGTGTCGTGTAGGCTATGTTTTGCCTTACCCAGCTTATCATTGAAGTCTCCTAGTACAATTTTGATGTAATAGCTGGGACAATGGACATACGTTCTGTCTAGGAGATCGTAGAACTCATCTCTAGTGTAGTCATCCTTTCCTTCCGCGGGGGCGTGGACAGAGGTCACGCTGATGATAGAAAATGTAGCCTTGATACGAATCGTTACGATGCGTTCGCTCACATGCCGAAAGCTTAGGACTTTTTGCCTTAGTCCCCCGCGAACAACAAATCCGCATCCGAACAATCGTTATCCTCTCTCCCTATAGAAGTCGCCGTAGTAGATGTCGCAGTTTTCATCCGCCTTATATCCGATCTATTCCATCGCATTTCCTGGATGGCGGTTAAGTCTGCTTTATAGTGGTCTATCTAGGGCACCCGTAAGTTGTCGGTTGCACGTCGTCTGTTTAGGGACCCAACATCCTACGTACAGAGACGAGGACCATTGTCCTTTTTTCGTTTTTTGCAGGGATCGTCATCATTAATCCGATCCGTTTTATCCGAGGCTTGTGGTTGTTTCTGAGTTTGTAGTTTTTTAGGTTTACGACTTACTAGGCCGTGGCCCAACCGACTAATCCTGTTTGTTAGCGCATTAACTTCGCCATTCGTCCTTTCCCATCTGTAATTTCCATAGGAAGTCTCCCGGTGGCACCACGAGGAGGTGGGAATGGGACTTACTAACAGTGCCGTAAGATGTCCGAGCGTGGCGGCTCTTCCCCCATTTAGCAGGCCAGCATCCGTCGGATAGTGGCTACGAGGCCTTTGTTGGTCCTTCACCAAGTGAAATTGCACTAGTCGCGGGAAGGTATGATGTAGTCCATAGGAAGCGAGGTCAAATTCGTTGGCAGAAGTGACAACGCTCTGCTGTAGCCAGACGGTCATGGCTCCCATGGGTCATATTAAGTTTGACGATGTGTGGGCAATGTAAATCCACAAGGCCAGCTAAGATACTTAGCGCTGGAGGAAAGGGATAGGGTTAGTATTTCGGTATTGGGGGTAAATAGCGTAGCTGAGTTTTCTTTGCCAAAGCCCAAGCACAAACTCTTGCTAAAGTCCGCTATGTGATTTCACTAACTACAGAAGGGAACATTCCTGGTACTTAAATTACCAAATCGGAACGAGGAGATTGCTCACTTCACGGGTACTGATTTGAAGTACCCCATTTGGGGAGTGCACCTTATGAAAGGTTCCAAGTTTTTGGAAATTGCACTTATATAAATACCTTGAGCAAAGCGCAATGCATGAGCTCAAGTAACGTGTTAAAGTACTCGACAGAGAGGTGATCACCATTCAGCCATTCAGCCACTCTCTTCCAGAATTGTCAACAATTCAAGCCAAACTTGTAAATTTGTTCGACTAGCAACAGACTTTTTTCGTCATTTAATCAAGTTGAACGAAACTTAATCAAAACAAGAGGCTATGAGGTGGTGGTTAGGGTCCAAGCAATTTTTCTACAGTAATCAACATTTTTCCGAATACTTGGCGTTATTGCCTTGCTGGAACTTTCACCTTAGACACATATTTTCATGGTCTCATGGTAGCATTTTTCCATAGCCCACAAACTTTTCCCATTAATCAGTAAATACTGTGCTGAGCCCATAAAAACGTAAATAATATCTTTATCTCTCCAATACAAGAGGTACGATCTACTTCACACAATTGCTTGCCTACACAGACGACATTGACGTTATCGGAAATACAAAACGAGACGTCAGTGAAGCGTTCGCAAGCATTGAAGCGGAAGCGGCTAAAGTGGGTCTAAGGGCAAATGGGGACAAGACCAAATATATGCCGCCATGCAAGAAAGACGCGCAACAGCGACGTCTTGGTCAGAACATCATCTTCGGCAGCTATATTTTTGAAGTAGTCAAGGACTTCGTCTACCTTGGCTCGATAGTGACAAGCACTGAGATAAAACGCAGAATAACTCTTGCCTACCGCTGCTTCTTCGGGCTCAAGAAGCAATTGAGTAGTAGAGCTCTTTCTCGAAAAACTAAGGCATCCCTCTACAAAACCTTAATCATCCCGGTCCCCCTCTACGGCGCTGAGACTTGGACATTATCAAAAGCGGATGAAGAGGCTCTTGGGCGTTTCGAGAGGAAAATTTTGCGTGCAATCTTTGGTCCCGTTAGTGTAAACGGAGAGTGGAGGAGGAGATTCAACCAAGAACTGTACGGGCTGTACAGCGACGTCGGCCTGGTTAGACGGCTTCGGATCCAACGTCTAAGATGGCTAGGCCATGTAGAGCGAATGGACATACACGATCCGGCCCGAAGAGTCTTCGACTCCAACCCCGAGGGACGACGCAGCAGAGGACTACCGCATTTAAGGTGGCGCGCACAGGTGGAAAGGGACCTCAACCAACTGGGCGTGCAGCACTGGAAGCGGCTTGCCAAAGATCGGGCCGGTTGGAGAGGCTTGTTGGTTGAGGCCCTGGTTCACCCCGAAATGTAGCGCCATCAAAGAAAGGAAGTAATATCATTATACTGTTACTGCCATGTTTAACTGCAAGGAAGTTAACTCGTACAGAACTATGTTCACAGCCTCTTTGGCCTTCTCTACTTCATCTTGGGGGCGATACTGGAGCTACTCGAATAGGATGGATTCGGCAAGGTTGGAATGCTTTTATTTGCCAAAAACTCTTGCATAATCAAGGAGGAATGGGCCTTTTTCCGAGTTCGGCTGTACACGGAAAACACGTGCTCGCAGACTCTTTAGGATGCTAACATAGAGCACTCGTCTCCATACATCAACTGCAATTTTTGGACAATTTCCAAGGGTTTTTCACCAGATTTTATTAAAACTTTTACACACTACATTGCTTGTAACGTGAGTCTCTCATTTTTACGACGCATCTAAAAAAGTTTTTAACTCTCCAATGGGAAGTTATTGTACTGGGGCCGATCTTGCGAATTCCAAATTTTGACATATCTCCACGTTTCAAGGTCAGCAGAATCCAAATCCAAGGTTTTTATAGAGATGTTTGTGTGTATGTATTGGCCTTGCGGGTCGCAACTAAACCACTTTTTTTTTTCAAAAATAAGCAAACACCCAAATAAAACTTGCTTCAGCCTTGGGTGAACAATGAAAGAAAGGGCCCTCTTTCTAGGCAGATATTGACGACCGACGTAGTTACACCATTGATAATTAAATTCCCGGAACTTAATTGCCATATCATTTCCCACAAGATCATTGTGGGTAACGGACATTGATTTCCACACAGTGTCTTTACTCATTAGTCAAAATCATATCGCTCCTAAAGATGTATTTTTTTCAGCAGTGACATTTTTCTTGCGGCTCAAGTGAAGCGTTTTAAGTCTACCAAGTGCTCGTTTCATACATGGGTTTACTTTGCACTTTCTTATCAAAGCTGATTTGTATTTTTGGTCGGTTGTCGTTAATCTTCTTAAAATGTTAGGTGTTAAACAGATATTTTCATCAGTTTCTCTCAGTGTTAATAAAATTCTATACAACATCTGAAAATTATGTAAAGCTTTTAAGATAAAGACATAATAATATTTCGGCCTTACACATATGTACATATAGAACTTTATCAGATTTTTTCTGAAACTTATTTAAATTTGGAAGTATTTTGTATTTTTTTTTTTTTTTTATACATGTTCTCAGTTAAAAGTATATGACACTATTACATGTTTAAACAAATACTCACCAACACTGGCGATATACATAGTAGGAAGAAAATTTTTACAGAATTAAACCTATGATAACCGTACCAAAAAGGCGCTTACCTACCCCAAGATTTCATGATCGAATAATTCAACAACGAAATTGAATGGCTAAACTGAAGAAGAGAGCGCCAAGTTTTGAGCATTAAGGGGGAATTATGAACTTACGGATAGACGATATGGAATTTGTGGAGATGTTGGTCTACACACATAGAAGAGTTTCTTCTTCTTCTTCTTTTTGACGGGCGCTATAGTTCGGGGTGAACCTGGGCCTCAACCCAGATGCCCCTCCAACTAGCACGATCTTTTGCTAGCCTTTTCCATTGCCGCACACCCAGTTGGGTGAGGTCCCCTTCCATCTGTGTGCGCCATCTTAAATGTGGCCGTCCTCTGTTTGATCGTCCCTCGGGGTTGGGTTCAAAGACTCTCCGGACTGGACCTATGCTGTCCATTCGCTCTACATGGTCCAGCCATCTTAGGCGTTGAATCCGTAGACGTCTGACTAGACTCATGTCGCTGTACAGCCCGTAAAGTTCGTGGTTGAATCTTTTCCTCATCCGCTTTTGATAGTGTCCATGTTTCTGCGCCGTACAACAGGACCGGGATGATAACGGTCTTATATAGAGTCAACTTTGTCGTTCGGAAGAGGACTCTATTACTTAATTGCCTCCTGAGCCCAAAGAAACAGCGATTGGCAAGAGTAATTCTGCGTTTGATTTGTGAACTGATGTCGTTATTCCTGGTCACTGCGGAGCCCAGGTTGACGAAGTCCTTAACTACCTCGAACTTATAACTGCCAATACGAATATATTTAGTTTTGCCCTCGTTTACCGCCAAACCAATTTTCGCCGCCTCCGTCTCAATATTCGCAAACGCCTCATTGACATTTCGCTGGGATCTAGCTATTATGCCAATATCGTCGGCGTATGCAAGGAGTTGCGAGGATTTGAAATAGATTGTGCCTCTTGTATTGGCCACTGATTTTTGCACAATCATTTCTAATATGGTGTTGAAGAAATCACACGACAGCACATCGCCCTGCCTAAATCCTTTTTTGCAATCAAAACTATCGGTAAGGTGTTCACCGATTCGGATAGAGCAGCGAGCATTCTTCAAAATCATCCTGCATAGTCTGACGAGTTTAGCTTTGAAGTCGACAAATAGGTAGTGAGTGTTCCAGGATCTACCGTAGTGTAAAGAGATTTGGCCGATTGTGGACTTCTCTGGCCTGAATCCGCACTGATACGGACCTATCATCTTATTTACAAAAGGCTTCAGGCGTAAACACAAAACGGCAGAGAGGATTTTGTAGGCGATATTAAGGAGATTTATTCCTCTCTAGTTGGCGCAATTAAAGGGGTCTCCTTTCTTGTGGATCGGGCATACGATGCTGAGACTCCATTCCTCGGGAGTCTATGTTCAGCAATTTGCCATAGAATCAAATTGCCTTAGCTGTCTGCCGTCAACACTAAAGCATAGTGATGGTTCGTTAACGGTTTGGTTTAATTACTCCTTCGTTTAGAAACCACATCCGCAATAGTGAAGTAAGAATGAGTCTAAAGAATATTAAAATATACGAAGTGGTCTTAAATCCTGCTCTCATTTTGTATTAAAAACCCTATTCTTTCTATAGGAGACTGAATTGGCAACACAGTTCCTTTGATATGATCATACGAAAGCTTTATGAACTATGTAATTGTACTTTTAATTTAGTCTCTCAATAAAACCCATTTCCACCAGATTTCCCATGAATGTGTTCCGAGCTTAACAGTTTCTACTTAACAACATTCACAGAAATATGAAAAAGTGGATATGATTCTTATCTCATCAAATGTGGACCAGAGAAAATGCTAATTAACATTCTGATGTAATTCAATCGAAACAAAGGTCCTATTGTCCTAACCTTAACTTTGGCCAGGATTCCAAATTGCGCCTTAACTACGTTTACATGCATATGTAAGTCTGCGGTTCACGATAAAAAAAAGCCAAAAAAACCTCGTTCCTCCTCGTTTCCCTTTTTATTTCCAATTTTCATTTGCAAATATGCCAACTTTTAGCACTCCAGTCCCCGGAATCACTTCCTTCGCTGTTGCACTCGTACATATGTATGTCCGCGTTGTTACAGATGTAAATTATGACCATTTCATAAATCGCTTGTCCTGTACCTAGATAATATTATAAGAGTACGAAGAACAGAGATGTCCAGAGTGCATTCCAAGAACTATTCTTCCGCTAACTGCAACCATAATGCAACCAATATATCTTGAATGAATTTACCAACTACTCTCCATATAAAGGATTTTTAATCATCTACGTTTGCCAGATATGCCATTTTGTTTTACAAAGCGGCAGAAAATACGTATTAAACCGGCAACGAAATATGGTAAAATGAAAAATAAAATAAAAACAAAGGCAAAGCAACTCTTTAAGCACGTGTTCAATTTTCATTTTTTCCATCATCATAAGGCCGATCCCAACCACGGTGACGCCAAACTCGTCCCGTACCTAACCGGCGTGTAATAAACGAATAGAGTGAACGCCACGGTTGTCCTGGTCTTTTATTATACGAAACTCGTAATTTTCCACTAAAGTGTTTTACTCGTGCCAAGAGCTTTGTCGTACAGAAGGACGACAGGAGGCTTCGGTAGCAATAGCTATTTGCAGCAGCAAGCAGACTTTGCTTGGGTCAACCCCTAAGGCGGGGCCCATTCCAATTCCTTTCAGGTTAGCGGGGGCGAATTGAGCTCCTTTTCCTGTTCTGCGGCTCACTGTTCATCGTCCTTGGTTCCCTTGAATAAGCGACGTTTATCCTTTTCACGACTGCTTTTAGTCCTTTATTGTAATTTTCTTGTTGTTTGTTGTTGTGACTTTATTTTGGCGCATTTTTGCTCTCTCCTCCTCTTCCCCCTTTTGTTTTTTGTTTTGGTTCGAGTTTATTTTCACAATCTTAACGGTTTCATTTTTAAGGGCGCAATATTTCATTACATTACTTTCATGTCGGTAAGGTTGATCTTTTGTAGCGCGCTGCATGAAAGTTGCCCGGTCGGTGGGTTGATTCGGTGGGTTTTGAAATATTTCACAGCCCGTCCATGCATCTTCTTTTGGTAAAATTTCCAGTTTGCCTCCGTTGGTTGTTTATTTTTATGTGAGGACACATTAGTATGTAATGATATCCTCGTATTTTTTTTTTACCATAGCCTGATGGAGAGGAAGTCGTTATGTAATGAAAGGAGAACGGTTCTTTAATATAGCTGGTGGTGGTGCTATGGGGAGGTTATTAAAAGAACAAGTTCCAGTAATTCTTGCAAGTTGGTTATAAGCTCTTTGTGGTATTGTAGGTTTATCAAGGTGAACGTTTAACTTGGTTGGGTAGGTGGCTTTCCTCGGTAAAGCGGTGGGGATCACTTAGACCAAGATTGGTCCATTTTGCTACCACTCGAGTCAACTTGGTCAGCGTTACTCCTGGGACCATTTTATGCTTTGAATAAAACTCGATAGTCTGCTGATCTCAGTTTCGGATAGATCCGCTAGTTCATCAAAAAAGTATTCTTGAGGAGGCTAGGGCAGAGCAATTGCATAGGAGACGTGATGAGATACTTCTTCTTCTTCATCATGACACTTACTACAATAGCCATTATATGGCACTCCCTATTTTGCGGCATCTATCCCCAAAGTGCAGTGTCCTATTAGGCTTTTAATTAGGATGCTTACATATTGTCCGCGTATTCTTAGCAGGCTTGCCTGTGTCGAGATCTTATATTTTAACGTCTTCACTGGTGGATAGATTTCCTCTTTAGCAGTCGAAATCTCCAGCGTGGTGCGCATTTTGGCTAGTTCCCCTGCTTCACAGTTATCTGGTTATCACAGTTATCTATAACTAAGCTCAGGTAGCCAGCACAACGTAACAGTGTCTGTCCGTATAAGTTATCCTAAAGTTCTCCTCGAAGACTTTGGTGGGTTCTATGTGGTCCGAGTTTTCTGCCATAGTTCAGAAGGGAGGAGTGGCCAGTGATATTTCTCGTCCTTATGTGTAAGATAATGAAAAGCAAGAGGACTGGACTCAGGCATTTCTAAATGAATTAAGTCCATTAGTTTTACAAACTAAGACTATGAACCTAATTAGTCTAGGTGACTTAAACATCGACATCCTATCATCTACCTCAGTCTCATTCACTTTTGAGTCTTATAGCTGAACATGGTCTTACTGCCTTTGTCAACGAGACGACAAGACCTACCTTCAATACCTGTCTGGACCATGTATTTGGTCGTTTTCGGAATATGTCCCCCAATCAGTGCGTCGGTATTAACCTTCATATCTACATTACGGATCACTGCATGACAGGTATTTGGTCTAACGGTCGAAAAGATTTGAGACGCACATCCAGAGTTCCTACCCGTACGGTAGCAAAGTAAGATTTAATTCACTTAATTTTGAACTTCGGCTTGAAAACTGGGAGGCTGTTTATGTTGAAAATGATACTTCTCTCACTTATAGTACCATTCTAAAGATACCGCAGTCTCACTTAAGTTCGCCTACCTGTCCATCTCAGGTACGGAAGCCGGAAATAAAACTTCCTGGATAAAGCACTCCATCGTTGATAAAATGAAACTTAAAAACAAGCTGCACAGAAAATGCGTCAAACATCCTCATAATTTTGCTTTTCGGAATCACCTCAATCGGTTGTCTATTAAAATTAATAATGAAATTAGATTATGTCGCGACAGATTCTATTATTCAAAAATGCGTAACGCACATGGAAACCCTAAAAGGAATGGAAAGTAGCCAATAGCATATTGAATCGCGATGCCTCTAAAATACCCAACCCTATCGAGCTTGGGACGGGTAATTCTATTGTCAATGATCCAAAGATAGTTGCAAATATTTTCAATGATTTTTTTTGCTACAGTTGGTGAAGTGTCTCCCTCCAACTTGAGATCTGAATCCTGTTTGAATTGTGAGGCAGGGAACCTAGTGGAAGAGCTTCTAGTGACAGCTTCTTCTTTCGACCAATAACTGGAGTAGAAGTTTAATACATAATTAATTCACTGAATCACCTCCCTTCCTGTGGTGATGATAGCCTTTCTCTTCAATCTAAGTAGCTCCACTGGTACGTTTCCGGACAGGCTGAAATGCGCAAATGTTCTACCAATTTTTAAAAAGGGGCAACAAAAGAGATAAAAATAACTACAGGCCTATCTCACTACTTTTTTCTGTCTCGAACATTTTTTAAAAAGTTGTCAAGAGTAGAATTCTGCGGTTACTAAAGAAAATACTTCTTTCAACCCTTTACAATACGGACTGGACTCTCTATTGAAGGGCTTTTCGTTCGCTTATAAACAAAGGACTTGACTTGAAAAAAAGCTGTGCTGGTCTGTTTGTTGACGTAACCAAGGCTTTTGACATATATCGGAACCCTGTACACTCCCGGAGCTGTTCATAAACTAGAAAGAATCCTCACGCAGTACAAGGCGGATATTACTGCGGTCCAGGAAATACGCTGGATAGGAAACGGTATGATGAGGAAGAAAAATTGCGACATTTATTACAGCTGTCACAAAAGATTGCATTTGCTTGGATATGGATTTGTCGTGGGAAAGCGGTTAAGGTCGAAGTTCATCGACTTTAAACCTACTAGTGATCGCCTGGCTGTGATCCGCATCAGAGGCAGATTTTATAACATCAGCCTTATATGTATGTGCACACGCCCCTACCGACGAGGCTGAAGACCCTATCAAGGAGGACTTCTATGACCTCCTGGAGAACGCCTACGGAGCTTGTCCGGAGTACGATATTAAAATCGTGCTCGGGGACTTCAACGCCAAAATCGGTAAGGAGAACACCCTTGGCGGAGTGATCGGGAACAACAGATAACGGCTTCCGACTCACGGACTTTGTGACAGCTCGTAATGCGGTGATAAGATTCCCTCGTAAGCAAATCCACACAGCAACCTGGCGATCTCCGGACGGTCGAACCGCCAACAAATTCGACCATGTGCTCATTGACGCAAGGCACTCGTCAAACATCCTGGATGTGCGAACATTCAGAGGGGCAAATGTCGACTCCGACCACTTCCTCGTAGCAGTAAGATTCAGAGCTCGACTGTCCAATGTCAGAAAACTGCACCAGCCCATCAGGAGGAGGTTCGTCAGTGGGCGCCTGAGCATACCGGAGGTTACCAGAGTCTACAGGGAGCAGCTGAGCGAACGACTCTACCGTATGACTACGTTGAACACAAATGCCAATAATATGTGGCTGAATTGCCGCTCAGCCATTCAGGAAGTAGCCGAAACCACCTTAGGATACCTACCACCTCCGACAAGAAACCCGTGGCACGATGGCGAGTGTGAGCAGAAAAAGGTTGCAACCGACGAGGTGTATCAAAGGGTGCTGCAGAGGAAAACCAGGGCAGCGCAAGAAGAGTACCGAGCCAGAAGAAGGGAGGAGAAGAAACTACTGCGACAAAAGAAAAGAATCTTCGTAGCCTCCCAGCTCAAGGATATCGAGGAGTCTAGGGATAAGCATAAAATACGAGCCTTTTACAAGAAAGCCAAAGGCCTTGCAGGAGGCTTCAAAAAGGGCACCCTGGCTCTTCGAAACTGCGAGGGTAATCTTGTCACCGACCCGCAGGGAATAGTGGATGTATTTAAGCAGCACTTCCAGCAGCTGCTTAACGAGCATGACCAAGAGAGAGTGGTAGGGACCGAGGAAATCCCAACTCCAGCCGCTGAAGTAGTTCTCCCACCCAGCATAGAAGAAGTCGGCACAGCTATTCAGAGGCTGAAGAACAACAAGGCCTCAGGCTCAGATGGTTTGCCATCAGAGCTCTTCAAGGCTGGCGGCGATGTTCTGGTAGGGAGCATGCACCAGATCATCTGCAGAATTTGGGAAGATGAGAGCATGCCCGACGACTGGAATACCAGCTCTATATGCCCCATCCACAAAAAAGGCGATCCTACCTCTTGCAAGAACTATAGAGGTATATCTCTGCTCAATGTCGCATACAAGATCCTGTCCAGCGTATTGTGTGAACATCTAAAACCATTTTGCACCGCACTAATCGGCAGCTACCAGTGCGGCTTCCGGCCCGGCATATCGACTATAGAACAAATACTTCACACTTCGACAAATCCTGGAAAAGACCAACGAGTTTCGAATCGATACACACCATCTTTTCATCGATTTCAAAGCCGCATACGACAGTATTCATCGTGAATGACTGTTTGGTGCGATGGCCGAATTCGGGATCCCGGGAAAGCTGATCCAATTGTGTCGCGCCACGCTAGAATATACGCGATGCACGGTGTAACTCGGTTCTAGGACTTCGGAACCGTTTGAAACATGCACCGGATCTCAGCAAGGAGATGCGCTGTCATGTGACTTCTTCAACCTGGTGCTGGAGCAGATAGTGGACGGGCAGGCGTCAATAGGGAAGGCACTATCTTCTATAAGTCCGTCCAGCTGCTAGGATACGCGGATGATATCGACATCATCGAGTGTTCTCGCCGTGGCATTGTGGAAGTATTCACCGTGATTGAAGAACAGGCGAAACGAATTGGTCTTAAGGTCAATGAGGATAAAACGAAATACATGCTGTCAAGCAAAAACCAATCCGTCGCTCACCACCTGGTGGTGAGTTTGTCTACCTCGGGGCAAACGTAAATTCCACAAATGACACCACAGTTGAGATCCGGCATAGAATCGCCCTTGGCAACCGCTACTACTTCGGCTTGTCCAAACAACTGGGGTGCCAGTCTTGCTGTACGGAGCCGAAAGCTGGACGATAAGCAGGACGGCAGAGCTGATTTTGGATTCTTTCGAAAGAAAAATTCTGCGCCGGATATTTGGTCCTGTCTGTGAGGAATGTGAATGGAGAAGAAGACACAACCGCGAACCCTACGAGCTGTACAAAGATTTGGATGTAGTCGGGAAGGTAAAGATCCGTCGACTGCACTGGCTCGGCGCATGGACACCAACCCTCCAGCTAAGAGGGTCTTCGACTCCGGTCTCCTGAAGAGAAGAAGAGGAAGACCGGACCTCCGGTATAAAGACCAAGTAATCGCGGATGTGAGTCATCTTGGTCTTGATAGCTAGAAAGGCAGTCTACTTTCTGCTTCCAACTTCAATTGAAATATGGAAAAATCCATTTTCTAGGTGCAGAGTTGAAAAGAATTTTCGATAGTCAACGCATAGCCTGTTTGAACCATCTTTTTTTCTTAACCAATACTTCCTGGCTAGCGTGGTTAGATGTGCTCTCCGTTATGATGCCATCATTGTTTTATTTGTTTCCAGGTAATTTTCTTTTCTAAGAGCGTAAATCTTCTAGGTGGTCTATAAACCGGTTCATCATCCATTGTGACAATTTTCAACATTATTGGTGACTATCTCACCTGGAGGTTGCGGAGTATAATTTTTTATCAGAAAAAGTACCTTTTTAGCGTCCTCTTTATGTAATTGCTCTAGTTCTGGCAAAGTTTTATCATGTTCGTCGTCGATATTGATTCTGGTAAGGAAACATGTGGACTCTGGTTCGCAACGGGTCTCTTGTTTACAATCGGGGCTTTTATTCTTCGTGATTTTAATTTTACCATCGCCTATATTGACGTTAGCTCCTTTCAGCAGATTCATTCCAATAAGCATATCGAATTTCAAACATGTGTCTTCTATAGCATACATTTCTATGTCCTCGTAAGTCTCCCCATTGTACTGAAGTTTACAATAACCTATTGTAACTATGTTGGATCTATAGACCAAATTTTCACACTTCGACAAATCCTGGAAAAGACCAACGAGTTTCGAATCGATACACACCATCTTTTCATCGATTTCAAAGCCGCATACGACAGCATTCATCGTGAAGCACTGTTTGGGGCGATGGCCGAATTCGGGATCCCGGTAAAACTGATCCAGTTGTGTCGCGCCACGCTAAAAAATACGCGATGCACCGTGCAACTCGGTTCTAGGACCTCGGAACCATTCGAAACATGCACCGGATTTCGGCAAGGAGATGCGCTGTCATGTGACTTCTTCAACCTGGTGCTGGAGCAGATAGTGCGACGGGCAGGCGTCGACAGGGAAGGCACTATCTTTTACAAGTCCATCCAGCTGCTAGGATACGCGGATGATATCGACATCATCGCGTGTTCTCGCCGTGGCATTGTGGAAGCATTCACGGCGATTGAAGAACAGGAGAAACGAATTGGCCTTAAGATCAATGAGGACAAAACGAAATACATGCTGTCAAGCAAAAACCAATCCGTCGCTCACCACCTGGGACAAAACATAACAATTGACAGCTACAATTTCGAGGTAGTTAAGGAGTTTGTCTACCTCGGGGCAAACGTAAATTCCACAAATGACACCACAGTGGAGATCCGGCGTAGAATCGCCCTTGGCAACCGCTGCTACTTCGGCTTGTCCAAACAACTGGGGTCAAAACTCCTCACTCGAAAGACCAAAGTCATGCTTTACAAAACGCTCATTCTGCCAGTCTTGCTGTACGGAGCCGAAAGATGGACGATAAGCAGGACAGCGGAGCTGATTTTGGGTTCTTTCGAAAGAAAAATTCTGCGCCGGATATTTGGTCCTGTCTGTGAGGAAGCTGAATGGAGAAGAAGACACAACCGCGAACTCTACGAGCTGTACCAAGATGTGGATGTAGTCCGGAAAGCAAGGACCCGTCGACTACACTGGCTCGGCCACATCGAGCGCATGGACATCAACGCTCCAGCTAAGAGGGTCTTCGACTCCGAGCCTCCTGGTTCGAGAAGAAGAGGAAGACCGAACCTCCGGTATAAAGACCAAGTAATCGCGGATGTAAGACATCTTGGTCTTGACAACTGGAAGCAGCGTGCCCGGGACCGTCAAGGATGGAAGGCAGCTATAGCTCAGGCTCACATCCTCCATGGATCGCAGGCCTGATAAGTAAGTAAGTAAGTAAGTAAGTAACTATGTTGGATCGCAGGTCGGATATAATAATTGGTGTATTTCTGAAATTATAATTGGGACAAATTAGTTTATAATAACATTCCTTTAAAACACTTATTTCACTTCCAGTATCTACAAGGCATTCCAATGATATATTGTTTACTTTGACCATTATGCACAGATTTTTCTTATACGCCACGATTCCTCCTGGATTTGTAGACTCTAGTTTAACAGTTTTACTTACGCCAATGTCCCTCTCCGTCGACGCCGTCATCGATGAACGTGTTGGAATCTCTTATTTGCAATCCGGTTTTTTGTGCCCGTATTTATTACATCTTTCTGAGGACAGCTATAGTGCTCATGTTCATTAGATCCACAGTTAAAACATTGGCGTTGACTTCTGAAGCGCTCGTTTTTATACAACATCTTTGGTTTGCATTCACCCTCCTTCTCCACCACCTGTTTTACGTTTTCAATTTTTCGCACCTTTTCATATATCAAAAGCTTTTCTTCTAATTCTCCTACATCTTTTCCACCATACAAATTCATTTTATCGTTTGGCAGGTCGTCAATACCATCGATAATGTAACTTATAATAGACAATTTGTCGACTTCTGCTTGGGAAGTAATGTCAAGCATGTTGTACAAATGCTCACGAAATATTTCCTCCTTTATTTTCTTCCTTCCTCGAAGTCTTGCATGAATTCCTGTGCTCGTTAGCTTTGCTGGAAATTCATTAAGAAGTGCCAATTTCAGATCATGATAGCTTAACGGTTTCGCCTCAAGGTCAATATATAATTTAGCAGCACCACTAAACAATCTTTTACAAAATATATACTTTTGAATCTCATTCCAATCAAACACATTTGCGTATACTTCAAAACTTGAAATCCATTTTTTTGCATTTTCAACTTCGTTACCAGTGAATTTTCCTAAAACATTTTCCACATCAGAAAAATGTATTTTTACTGTACTCTCGTTATCCAAAGACAAAGCACATGTTGAGGTCAGCCCGTTATCTGCTTCCAAGGCCGCTATAGAATCTCCGCTACGTGGGCTTCTTCTCTGTTTTCTTCTGTCCATCTTAAAAATCATATTCTTTGCACTTCTACGTCCCACCTTGTAAGAATAGATGACTACCTCGACCAATTAAGTGTTCCACAGTCGGCGCTAAATTAGGATTGCTGGGAAATATTTTAAAGTCTGCAAGGACGAGCCACCATGTAAGAATTAGATGATTTCTGAATATTTTTATTTTTTATTTATATTATATGCGGTATTGAAAAAACAAAAAGGACTTCTCCCTAATAAGTAATAAGAACAATATAGTAAAACTATAGTTAATAATTCGAGTGGATAATAGATAATCCAATTAGGTAAATTCTTCTGGTGCGTCCTCCCGAGCCACGGTTAAGACAAGAAAGGAAAGAGTGTCGACGATTACGCCACCAGCTGTGCTGCCACAAGTGCTGCCAAGTGTGATTCCATTTGTGAGATTAATGATCTTTAAAATCCCATTACTACAAGATGTCTAAAATTTTCCTTATGAGAAGTAATTATTTGCAGATCCCGTTCTCTGATGCCTGCAGTTTACGCAGCAACCTTGAATTCCTGGTAAACATACCTAAATTTCGAACCACCCACTTTAGAGACATCTACTCCGCAGCCGGGGCAAAACCTTGATATTGGCGCCCCCTCCCTTCAGTGTTTGAGAAAAAAATGTTAAAACTGCCAATGAGTAGCATTTTAGTGACCATGAGTTGAAATAATAACCTTTAATACATTTAAACTTTTTATTATCTAATAACTAATAAACAGTAACACAGAAAAAACATATGTATACCTAGGAAAGACTACAAATTTACACGGCGTGCGAAAGAATCTATTAGCTCCTCAAAGTCCGTCGCATAGGCAATTTTGTTTTCAATGGCTAGCATCGCGATGCCAGATTGACAATCCTGACTCATTGTAGAACGTAGATAAGTTTGAATTATTTTCAGTTTTGCGGAAGCTTCGCCCACAGCTTGCAGATGTTGTTGGTACTGTGCAATAAATTCTTAAAGATATACTAACAGCTTATAAGCTTCTTGCAAGTCATGCTTGTACAGATGTTTTAACACGTCGAAGGCACTTGATTTTTCATTAATTTCATGTACTAGCCCTTTAAATACGGCAAGTTCCTGGAAAATACTACTGCATTCAAGTTTCGTGAATATTTTAAAGCTAGATCGGCTCCATTTTTTTGCAGATCTTCTGTCGACATATTTAAAGGCGAGTAAGGCGAATTTTTCATATCGAGTCTTTGCACTCTCTACTCTTATCTCTATTTCTGTTGAAATTTTGTCAAACACTACTTTTGTATCTTTGAAAAATAGCCTCGTCGGATCTAGTATTTTTGTTTCGTCTTCACAGATTCCGTCGTGTTGCTTTCTCTTTTTGGAAATTTGTTTATTTTTAAGAACCGGCTCAATCTCCAACTTTTCTGATACAGGTGTAGCTCCTTTGATCCAATATTCTACCAGTTTTTCATTACCGGCCTTGCATAAGCGCCACAGAACGCGAAATGATAATACCCTCTCTTTGTATTTCAACATTAACTCTATTAATCTCTCGAAGAATATTATCCCAAATTGTCAAGTTGAGGATGAATTTCAAATCCATTACCGCATGTAGCAAATGACCGGTTTCGTACTTAGATTCTGCGGCTAGAGAGGATTCTTCAATTTCTTCCAGAGCTTTGACAACTTCCGTTAAATTATTTAACAGAGCAGTAACAGCTTGATGTTTAGCCGACCATCTGGTTTGACTACTTCCTTTTAAGTTTGTTTTTGTACACTTTTGCATTATTTTCCACTGCGTGATGGATCCGACAAAGAAACAATTAAGTTTTTGTACAAACCCAAATAGGCTAAGTGCTTGTGGGCATGTTGAAGCTGCATGCACGCCGACAAGTTTCTGTAATTTTGATGTATCGAATCACCTGGCTCATTTGCTCTGTATGAGATATGTATGTATATCCCGAGTGCAGTTAAACATGACTGTGAAATAGTTGGCATCGCTGATCTCATTGAAAATGGTATTTCGAACTTTGTTTGCCATTATATCGATGATTTAATTTTTACCGTTTTTGACAAATAGGACATATATCCTTATTTTAAGTGGTTCAATTGATACTTTAGAGTAGGATCATATTTAGTGAGCAGACTTATCAAATTAAGAAAATTTCCTTGATTAGGCTGAGGACCATTTTCAGCGAGATCCCTCGGTGTTTCTTTAGAACCTCTAAAAGAAAGACAGCTTGTGGCAAGGTACACGTAGTACAGCGTCCATTACTACATGTAGAACATGTCTCCATTTTTCCTTCTCGGAGTGAATTAATCGCTCTACGTCGCGATCCATACCCTGAACTGATTTCATTTGTTGCAGATGGGTTTTCCATATAATAAAACATTCTTTATGCGTTTGTGATACTTTATGCTTATTTAATTTTTCTGAAATCTTTTTCCAATTTTTGAGACCATCTATACTTATTATATTAACGCTGATTACTCGCAAACGCAATCAATCACATAAACAAACAGTGTTGTCACTCGACGTTCGACTGTTTGAATTTGTTCGGCTCGGCTCGTGATGTGACGGGGATTCCCCTAGCAAAAAGATCACGGACACTACGCACGCGTTCAAAAATTTACTTGATCTGTTAAGATGCGTTCATAAATCGTATGGAAATAGAAATGTTTGTTTTTCAAACATATTGTATTGAGATTCGATTACTTGATAAAAACCTATGAGATTGTAGGAAAAGAGGCTTCATTTGTTCGAAATTTCGAATTCTTGTCTCAAGGATTTGGCGCCCCCATGAATCACTACTGCTCGAAAACCAACCACACAAGTCGATGCAAGTATGTCAGTCATTCAAGTGTCTACTAAAAATATTCTTGCTCGTGATCTGACCCACAAGATTTTTTTTTTTTTTAGAGACTCGCGCAGGTTCAAGAGTTTTTTATATTCTCTTATGATGTGTTGACACACACAACCTGAACGGAGTGCAGTGGGGTCGTTGATGTTCGTTTTACTACTCTCAGGGGTGGTTGTCCTAGACCTAGATAGGACGAGAGCCGACCAAATTCCGCGTTGGTTATAGTCCGTAGTAATTCGTTCAAGCACTTTTTAGTATTGCATACGCAGAGGATGAATTTCGGAGACCATATACTGTGAGTGTTTTGCCTGCAGCAGTACGTATGGTCACTTTCCATTCACAACTGCGTTGCATACTTTTGTTCGTATAGGAATTACTTTTTCTTGGCTATGAAGCGAATTTGAACCATAGACCTTCCGCTCGGCGGTCGATGATGTTAACCACTGCACCACGGCCACCCCAGTTGTTGTCTCAACAGCCGAACCTCATTATAATCTTGTTTACGGAAGCGACGTCTTAACGAAAACTTGCTGTCGCAAGTTTAATTAAATTTGTAACATAAGCACTATTAGATACCATACCGACCGAGAGTAGCCCGGAACCCACCTACTTGAAATCATCATCTCCTTGCACCAAGCACAATAGAGCAACTAGCGTCATGGAGTGATTGCTATAAATCCATTCAACTTGCTGGTGAAGTCTGTTGCAATCTTTTGCTTTTCACGGATTTCTCGTAAATGAAATATCGCTATCAACCATAGCTCCGGCTGCATTTTAGTAACGTCCATCGCTTTACAACATAGAAAAATATTCATCATGTACCTATGAACGTAGATATCTATGTAGGTATACCTACTCCTTCAAACTTAGCAGGACGGTGCTGTAATTTCATCTGAGATTAAGTGTGTGCACAAGAGTGGCGACGGTGCCACCATTTCGTTGGAGTACTAATAGCAGAAAACAACAAAATGAATTATTGCCCTCATTTTGGGACTTTGTCTCAGTTAATGCATTTAGATGGGGCGAATAGCGAGCACAGCTTCGCTCCGTGGAGAACGGGCTTCACTATAGAAGGGTTCACATTTTACATTTACAATATGGGTGTTCCTTGGAGGCAGCGTTTTATGCTCTGTTGCTGTTTTCCTTTGTTTTGTTTCCCGTATTCTGTTTTTTTTTTTTTTTTTTACGAAAAGGATCGCTGCAACGCGTTATCCTTAGGTTTTAAAATTCACGCAGCATGCCGCTGATTTATGGATTTAATTCTGTAGTAGTACTTTGCGTTATGAGATTCTGAAGAATGGAAATGATATATTATCTAAACAGTTGCACAATATTTTCTAAAACGCAATTACTTTTAGATATTTCATTTAAGATTTGAACAAATAAACCTAGAAACTGGTTAACTAATGAGGTGGACCCAAATGAGAAGAGACTGGAAAACCTATGGTATGGGAAAAGGGAATGCATCCTAGAAATAGAAGATGAAAGCTGACGCTATTAAAGCAGACAAAAACGCAAATCTCTCACTGTAGATCCTATAGATATAAATTAAAAACGGGCTTTTAATGTGAAGAGTAATAATAAAATAACTGAAAATATTTCATATTTTACGCGTCCAAAAAAGTGCGCAACTATTCGTCAGTTTTGCTTTGGCGGCCTTAATGAATTTTGGCTAGTTACTACCTTTTCATTGTATCAAAAACTAGCAGCTTTCCAACCAGATTATCACTGAAATCCGTCGTTCTTAACTGTTGTAATGGGTCTTCCAATAGGGACTTCTGAACTTTGACAGTCCAAAGCGGTCATATTAATGAGGCCATAATCGTCCTACTGTTGAATTTTCCTAGTGAGCTGAATTTTTGTATACAACTTTATTACGGCATTGTTATGAAGATGTGAAAAATCGACATTGATATCGTGCCGGCTAAAAAAGTTATGAAGGTCACGAAAATCTGTTTTCGCAAATATCTCGCGATCTTTTGCTCGGAGGTCAATAGAAAAATCGGAGGTCAATACAAAAATTGCCTCCTGCATTTTTCTATAAAATGAAGCGTTTTTGGAGTAGAGCACTGAGAAAGCGACTAGAATGCACTCACATACGGCATTGTATACCGTACACTCTGTTGCTTGAGGAAATCCTCAATTTGAGGAAAATCTCTGTGAATATTTACAATATAAATTAACTCCATATCCAACAGCACTATTTGATCATGTTGGCAAAAAACAAAAACATTCCAACGTTGCCGCATCCACCCTAAAGCCCCTTGCGACTTATTTTTATTCCTCAAGATGAAGTCACACCTAAAGCCAACTTCTCATGGCGGTGTAGAAAAGGATAAAGAAGCTTTAACCATGGTTCTGAACGAATTAACTTCGAAAGATGATCAAGGGTACTTCGTATCGTGGGAGCAAGGCTTGCATTTAGTTAAAAAGGGATCACTGTGAAGATCGATAATAAAATTGTGCGACAACCTTAATCTGTTTGTTGCTTGTTTGCAATTTTCCGGAACTTATCTGCCACACCACGTACAACAATGTAGGCGTTCCTTAACGCTTTCATTTAGGTTAAAACTCTGTTCTTTTGCGGCTACTATTTTCCTTGCGTTAAGGCATTTAGGCAATGTCTCCAACCATTTTTAAGGTTTATGATAGCGTATTTTTCTTTTTCTTTTTATTGTTTAGTACCTTTTACATTTGCTGATTAAGGTTATGTGCGTTCCAACAAAAGTTGCACATAAAGAATTTTTTGGAAAAAGCAAGCCTTATGAGAATTTTCAACCAATTTTTTATTTATTTTAAAGGCTTCCCAATCGTATAACGCGTGAAATTTGATACCATCTAAGTGACCACCGCAGCTTAGTCGCGTCTCATTGGCATATACAGAGATGGACAAAAGTTTTCACAGTTTTCACAATCTAAAGAAAATATGGGTTGCGTTCTTTTGGGAAAAGAATTACTCAACCTTAAGCTATTAAATACCATAATAATAAAAGTTACAAAATAGCACCTGGAAAACAACAAAATATCTAAAATTACACTTTGTTGCCCGGACAAAAGTTTTCCCACAGTTTATACTATTGTGTTAATAACAATTAATTTTTTAAAATTAATATTTCGTTCAAAGTCCTTTCTAGTTGATGACCCCTTTTAATTTCCTAGGCGTCGACTGCACCAGTTTTTTGCCAATCTAATTGGAGCGCTTCCTTTAAATGTGTCTTGCTTGAAATTGAATGTTTCCCCAAGCGTCGTTCCATTCTTCCCACACATGCTCCGGTGACTGTGGGGGAGTCGGTAAAGTATGAACAACATTAAAGGCAATCCACATTTTACCATTATGGGCCGTATGTTTCGGATCGTTGTCATGCTGAAAATAAAATTGATCATTCAAACCCAAATTTCGGGCACTCTTTTTCAAATTTTCCTTCAGAATATTTAAGTAAAGTTTGTGATCTATATTTTTCTCAATGAAGACAGTCTCGCCAACACCTAAAGCAGTTATACAGCCCCAAACCATAACTCCCCCATCACCATGCTTAACTGTGCTTGCAATATTTTCTGCGTTTACCTCTGTGTCGGGTTTTCTTCATACCATGATTCTACTGTGAAAATATATTATATTTACTTTTGTCGGAGGATAACAGATTACACCAAAAGTTTTGAGGCTTATTTATAAAGTCTTTGGCGAATTGCAACCTCTCTTTTCTATTAATTTTACTAATGAGAGGTTTTCGGCTAGGAATTCGTGCATTATATCCGTTGCGATGAAGGACTCTGCGTATGGTTTTCGGGTGAACATCTTTTTTAAAATCGACTTTAACTTGAGCTGCAACCTCTAATGATGTTATCATGGGTTTTTTGTTAATCATTCTTTTTTTCTTCTTTGGTGCCGTTACAGCCCATGAAGGACCAGCGCCAAGCTTCCCTTCAATCACCCATGTTGTGTGTGATTTTATTTTTCACACAGGTGAAAAGGTCCTACAGTTTAATGCCGATCCCGAACGGCGTGGGTCGAGAAGCTTTTTCTAGGCAAGTTATACTACGATGGCGTTGGTGTTATCGGGATCCGAACTCGCTCATCGTGCGTCAGAGTCCAACACACTAACTACTGCGCCACGGCGCCCTCTAATCATTCTTACAACCTGTATTTTTGTAAATGTAATTTATTTATGGGATTTATAAGCCCAAATAAAGTGTTTTCAGCTAATCTGCGCTTCCTTCCTTGTAGTTAGTTTTCGTCGGCATCCATTTCTCGGTGAACTTTCAAATTCTTTGTCGTTTTTATAACGTTTTATAATGCTGCATATTGTAAAACGACTTCTTTCTACTATGTATACTTCCAATTTCTGCGTAAGACTTATTTTGTTTAAATATGTTCAAAATTATTTTGCGTTCTTCTTGAGTAGTTTCCTTCTGCCTGGGAGCCATTATGACCACCTTAAACACCTTACAAGTAAACCATGAACGCAAATACGTTCTACCTCCTGTCAATTATATTATAGGACCTCTTCAATATATTATCAAAATAAGTCTTATAACTTACTTGTCGTAGGATATCTCTTAAAACCTAGTGTGTGAAAACTTTTGTCCGTAACTTTTATGTAATTTTAGATATTTTGTTGTTTCCCAGAATAGGGTGTTATTTTATTAATTTTATTATTATGATATTTAAAAGCTTAAGGTTGAGTAATTCTTTTCCCAAAAGAATGCAACCAATATTTTCTTTTGATTTTGTTTTAATACTTGTTTTATTCGACAAAGGCCTATGTTTGACAACTTTTGTCCATCACGGTATGTACATACATATGTACATATGACCTTACCAGAAAGAAATTTGCGAGGCGGACCCATGGTGTAATGGTTGACATACTGGTTTCTTAACCCATTGGTCCTTGTTCAAATTTCTATGTTCCTATGAACATTTTTCGCGGCAAACAAAAAAAACAGACTCATCTAATCCTCGCTCCCCGGGCATTTGTCGCTTCTCCAGGCTCATCAAGCCCGAACATTGTTCTTTGTTTTTTGTTTGATTGTTTTGATTGTTTCTTTTTGTTGTGAAGCAACATCATGATGAACATGCTATCCGGCTCGAAAGACCAATGTAGAGTGGGAACACTGCAAATAGTAAGTGTGTCACTGCAACACACCAAAAGATGTGTTTTCATTATAATCAATTTGAATGCAATTTAAAGTATGTTATTATGAAAACACACAAAAGGGAAATTCCCAAAAATATGTAACCATGCCATGTCGAATTGCGACCCGAACCCATGGTGTAATGGTTAACACACTAGATTCCCAACCCGGTGATCCCGTGTTCAAAACTCAAGGTTTATGTGACATTTTTGTAGCGAACAAAACCAAAAATGATTCATCTCATCTAGTCCTCGCTCTCTGAGCATTTGTCGCTTTGAGGCTCATTAAGCCCGAAACATTGTTATGTGTTTTTTGTTTGATTGAATTGACTGTTTCTTTTTGTTGTGAAGCAACATCATGATGATCATGCCGGCTCGAAGCACCAATGTAGAATGGGCAAGGAGAGGTTGAGTGTCATTGTTTTTTGGTGGCATTTAGATTTGAACTCGGATCATTGAGTTGACAGTCCAGTGTTTTAACGATCAACTTTCTGCAAGGTTCAATATAGTTGGGAAATATTCCTTTTGTTTGGTTGTTTGATCCAAAGTGTGTTAATTATTAAAAAACCGGCCAAGTGCTAGTCGGACTCGCGCACTAAGGGTTCCGTACTATTATGTATAAAAACGGCAAAAAAAGCATGTCTGTTGTATGGGAGCCCCATTTATACATATATTTATTATATTCTGTCTAAGTATTTGTTGTTAAAGCAGCAACAGAAATACGTAATCAGCGACATTTTATTCTCACTTTTCGGATAGTTGAAATCTAGAATGTTGTAATTTTTAGAAAATACTCATTTTTTGGGTGATTGCCAATTTGGGTTTAGACGTGGCAAATCGACTGAAACTGCTTTATTGAAATTAACTGGTGAAATATATAATAGTTTAAACACTTCTCAAATACCATCAACATTATTTGTTGATATCAGTAAGGTCTTTGATATGGTTAATCATACTTTTCTACTCGATAAACTTTATAAAGCGAGTTTTAGAGGCTCCATTTATAAATGGTTTTCTTCTTATTTATCCAACCGTTATCAAGTTGTGAAAATTAGGAATGTTTACTGTTCTATAGACTTCTTAAATATGGGTGTTCCCCAAGGAGCAGTATTGGGCCCAATCCTTTTTCTAATTTATGTTAATTCGTTTTTCTTACAACCTTTTAAAGGCAAAATAACTGCCTTTGCTGATGAAACATCTCTTTTCCACTCAAACACTAACTTAATTGATAGTTTTGCAGATGTTAATTATGACCTAGATATGTTAAGGAGATGGTTTAATTATCATAAACTAATAATTAGCAACAAAACGAAGTACATGATATTTAATATCAATGGTAGAGTTTTCAGAGACCTTCCCTTATATTATCATGCACCATTGTGTAATCGATTTGTTCTTGAAGATATAGTATTCAACAATCAAGTATGTTTGAAAATTGCTTCTTGATTGAACACGTGGACAGTTTTAAATATTTAGGTGTTATATCGGACCAACAACTTTGTTGGAAAGACCATTCAATATATTTGAAACAGTATCTAAATGGGGTTATAAGATAATTATTCCATCTCAGTATGCACTGCAATCTCTACCCGTTTTAAAATACTAAATGTATACTCGCACCGATATGGAACTAGCAAAAACATGTCCATGTCCGGAACTAAATGTATTATCGCACCGATATGGAACTAGCAAACCATGTCCATGTCCGGACCTGAATGCATACATACACATGTATGACATTCGTTCACGAAATGCGGTGCGGGCATTATATTCTTTCATTTCTTTTCTTCATTTCAGTTCAAGTGTGCTGTACAGTGTACACCAACTGTTCGAGCTTTGTCGCCGCATCTCCATACTTTTGGGTTTCTTGAAAACTACGGGGTATAACTCATACCGTATGAGAAGCATGTTCGTTGCATTTATGTTTTTTTTTTTTTTCGTTTTGTACATGTGATTGTTGAATAAGGGTTGAATGGAACTATGGAACTCTTTTCGTTCAATTTGCGGAACGAGAGGACATGTGTCCGAGAGAGGACATAGTTCCGTGAACTATACATGTCCGGAACTACCCAACTCTACTTCGTAATGTACATATGTATGTAGGTATGTATACTTATACATAGCGTACAGATGTGTGAGTGTATGCACGTATGTGATGCGTATGCACGTAATCACGTATGTACGTATCGGTTCGTATGTGTGCAAGATCGCTTGCTTCTCTTGCTCACTTGCTCCTCTCCACCTGCCGCGACGTCGTGCGAAAGGGATGCTAGGCCAGCTGCGAGGACTGCTCGTGAGCAATGGCGCCACGCGATTGCCCTCACGCCGACTTACCCGCAGCAAGAATCGCGAATTTGCTACGAGACTCGCGAAATATCCCACGCAAAAGAAAAAACAACACCGTAATCGTTTCCAATTCAATATGTCACAAATTTAATTTCCTTAACCTAACTTAATCTAGGTTTACAATTATTCCTTAAAACTACCCTACACCGTATGTCAATAAAAAAAGTCGAAATAAATAAAAAAAATATATGTAAAATAAAAAAAAAAAGGAATTCACTGTCCAAAAAAGTAAATAAACCGCAGCTTGAGTATTCGAACAGTCGTACCGAGACTCCCCTAACCAACGACTTAGCCCGCATCACCAATCGCGACACGCAAATCTCTGATTTCAATACCTTATACAACGAACGTGATATCCGCGACCAACGTAGGCAATAGGACACACGGTACGGCCGCGTACCGGGAACTGCTTAAAACCGTACCGGAGTTCTTCCCCGAAGATCACTCTCCGAGTACTTCGCCGAAGATTTCTCCCCGAGTTCTTCGACCACTCTCCCTCATGTGCTACTAGGAACAAAAAAAAAACAAAAATCCGGACCTTCTGGGCTGAACTCCACTCGTTCGCGTGTCAAGTGCTGATCGCACCCTCGGGCTACCCGCTTTCTCTGAGTTTTGTTTCCCAAAATGGATGACTACGAGCCGCTCACAAATGGGAACTGACCGAAAGATGACAACGAAAACCTTTCGAAACAATTCATTATTGGTTGTTTGTAATTATGTATATGTATAATTAATTTTGTTCTGTTTTTAGTATTTGTCGTGGTAGCGGCAACAGAAATAGATCATCTGTGAAAATTTCAACTGTCTAACTATCACGGTTCATGAGATACAGCCTGGTGACAGACGGACGGACGGACGGACGGACAGCGAAGTCTTAGTAATAGGGTTCCGTTTTACCTTTGGGTACGGAACCCTAAAAAGTGCATCGATGCAACACACTTGAGGTGTCATTGGAATTTGATTCATGACACACTGATAGTTTTAACACGAATAAGTGTCTCAATTTAAAAGTTCAAACGTGCTAATCAGACAGTGTGTCCAAGGACATTCTTGCTGTGTGTTGTTATACACACTAGCATTTGCTGTGTACTCCGCCAAGGAGGGACGCGAAATATGGCGTTGTGTTACCAGGATCCGATTTCCCTCATTGTGCGTCAGAATCCAACTTTCGGTAACAGTGAAGTTCAAGTAATTTTCGAGTTACCAGTTACCATTTT
The DNA here is from genome assembly GCA_951905685.1 of Eumerus sabulonum. NCBI lineage: Eukaryota > Metazoa > Arthropoda > Insecta > Diptera > Syrphidae > Eumerus > Eumerus sabulonum. The sequence goes on along the minus strand of OX645060.1, from coordinate 158,042,927 downwards.
TCACTTAAGATTTTAAAGATGCTGCTAAAGAAATTGCAATTCACATTTATGTGCAGATCATTTTGGAGAAACTCTGTGCCAACCGTTAAAAAAGAACGATGTTGTCAAATTTTTATCGTGATTTTATATGGTCATAAAATCTTAAGTAGCACCTGCACGAAATCGAGCAAAGGTATGATATGGACCATAACAAGCTCTCCCACACGTATCCAGAAAAAGGTGTGCCCCTAATGTGGACAGCTAAGTGGCGTACTCGTTCATATGAACCAGAATGAATTTTAAAAATATGTTATATTTTTCTTTTCAACATTATATTTTTTTTTGTATATTTTACAATACCATTCATTCTTTTGCAATTTATGTGTGTCGTCTCCTTACAGCACCACCTGAACGTATTAGCATACGGGATGATTCTGACATTGAGAAAGCCGGTATCGTCGGACCCTATCGAGAAGGCGATGTAGTATCCTTGAAATGCGAAGTTTACGGAGGTAAGTGAGCATATCGAGTGCAAATGTTAAGATATATCCACACATACATACATGTGCACACGGGCTTTATTTATGATATACATGAAATTTCGGACATTTCCATGATGGCTTTATGGGACAATAATCCTGTGGAATTCATAAGGAGTCGCTTTAATGCCCTATGCTCTTGTTAAATTCCGATACACATTAAATTTACAAAATTCATTCATTGTGATTCCTTTGCTATAGAGATAGAGGTATCGGCTGTGTGTTTGTGTGTGTAAGTGTGGGTGGTCTTAAATTTACTCATATCCTGTCTTTGTGTTTTCACTGGTTTTATGTTTCTCGACCACAGGCAAACCGACGCCAAGCATAAGCTGGTACCGGGACGGCATTCCGGTAATCTCCGAAACAAATCATGTCCCAGGCGGACGTTATGTACAAAGTGAAATTACATTGGGTCCCCTTGCCCGAGATGATCTTAACTCAAGACTGACATGCAGAGCAAACAATCATCCCAGGGCAACACCAATTGAATCAGTAGTACAAATTGATATGAACTGTGAGTATAATGCCTTAAGGATATCCTGTAACTTTACACCCCTTCCACCTAGTGCATATGTATGTATGTACATATATCCTATCTGAGTTCGATTCCGGCATAGTGTATGAGTGCTTCTACTCGAACTGACGTACAATTTTAATATTACAAAGCTTCCGACACAGTTTTCAAGGCGTACACATGCTACTGACGGCACGAGAAGCTGATAGACATGTTACATTACGTAATGTGTAGCTCTTGTTACTTGAAATCCGTTGCAAATTCAATTTCAAATATTAGTTTTTGATTTACTTGAGAACACATAAGGTATACATACAGACGTTATACGGCACCGGGCAGTGTTCTGTTTCCAAGTCCTCCACTTTCCTCTGTACAACATATGTATGTAAGCATGGAGACATTTAGTATTCGTATAACTGATGATCCTCTAAAAAAGAGTGGACAGAAGGGATAACGCCTAGGAAAGGATATGAGTGGCTTGACGTCGCGGAGCAAGGATATGCACAATCGTTCGTTCCGTTCACCATAAAATATTTGTTCATCGTCTATATTGAATTTGAAATATAATATGTAATTGGCTGTTGAGCCATGACAGAGCATTGATAAGACGCGTGTACTGTACGCGATTGAGTTAAGTGAGAGAAACACATATGTACATACATATGTATGTATGTACTCGCTTTTGGATAGTAAACGGACCTCAAAGGGATTGGATTACATTCGATAACATTAGGGCTTGAAACGATTTACTCCTACGTGTAAATAAGACATGTAATTGATTGGATCGGGTTTAGGGGCTGCGGGTATTTAGGTCGTGATAGGATTTTGGGAATCGGAATTTAGTTAATGAAATTTACAATTAGTAGCATAATGCACCTTTAGGGGACTGTGAGGTTTCTTACTTGATTCATTCATGGTTAAAAAATATCGTTTATTCAAAAAGGTATGGTCGCATTCTCATGAGCATACACCCGCCGAGGTCGCATGTACAACGCAAGTCGGTACAACCATTGTATCGTGTATTTCGTACTTTACGTTACGTTTATTTTTAAAGCTGATCGTATTTTTTTTTAAATTAGATTCTATGTACATAGGTATATGTATGTAGGTAAGTAAATTAGATACTATAGAGGTAAGAAGTTTTGGGCTTCAAGACTCCACCACGAAGAAACACTAGCGAAGCAGGAGGCATACATATGTATAAGGCATAGAAGAACAAAAGCAGCTCGTGAACTCTACAAGTTAAAAAGAATTGAGGAGCCTACGCTTCTCAAGAAAGAGCACGAGAAGTGCGCGATTGAGGACTTGTTGAGGTGTTTTATCAACAGTTAAAGCGAACATGCCAAGGTTATAAAGCAAGAACAGAAGCATGTATGGGTGAGAACCAGTGGCGGATTTGCCATAAGGCACAGTAGACCCGGGCCTAGGGCGGCAAATCGTGCGAAAAAAAAAATTACTGATGATAACTAGATTAACAAGACATAACTCAAATGCAAAGTATCTTAATATTTTAAGGGCTCATATAAGTGATCTAGAAAGAATAGGTAGGTACCTATTGTTATTACGCGAATAATAGAACTGCGTTTGACCGATTCGAAAAAAACACAATGTTTATTTTGATGGTCAACGGAGACCTTATTTATTTCTGTTATTGATTGGTTACAATAAGAAAACTGGTTTGGTCTTGTGATTGTTGGATTCGCTTTTATACCTTGATGTTCATTCGTATTGCTTTTGGTGTCATCCGCCGGTGTCGTTGAATCCGCTGGATTGATTTTATTGTAGTTTTCTGATGTCGCCATCGATGACCCCATTCTTTGTGGTTTAGGGGGAACGACCGTATGTTGTAGCGTTCTTCTAGGGGATTGACCACCTGTTGATGAGCTGCGTTAACATATGTTACGCGAGTTATCGTATGTCTCTCGGGGTCGTTTGAAATAAAAGACATTCGTAAATTTTAAACAAGAATGTTTATTATAGATCAACATTCTCTTCCAAAAACAGCAAACTAAATGATTTATTCTACTGACTTAGAAGAAAATTTTACAGAAAAATGTCTTCATTCTCGCTCTCACTGCAGCATAAAAAATGAGGAGTGAAAAAGTGCAGTCAGTTTATTGAAATGGTTACGAACCGAAGGTCTTCAAGCCATTTACCCAAACGTAGATATTGCTCGTCGTATATGAGGGCGCCGTGGCGCAGTATTTAGTGAGTTGGACTCTGACGCACGATGAGCGAGTTCGGATCCCGATAACACCAACGCCATCGAATGTTTATTTCGCGGCGTCCCTTCTTGGCGGGGTACTGGCAAAATCCCCCGTAGTATAACTTGCCTAAAAAAAGCTTCTTGACCCACGCCGTTCGGAATCGGCATTAAACTATAGGTCCCTTTCACATGTGTGAAAAATAGAATCACACACAACATGGGTGATTGAAGGGAAGCTTGGCTCTGGTCCTTTATGGGCTGTAACGCCACCAAAGAAGATGTGTGTGTGTACTTACTTACTTACTTATCAGGCCAGCGATCCATGGAGGATCTGAGCCTGAGCTATAGCTGCCTTCCATCCTTGACGGTCCTGGGCACGCTGCTTCCAGTTGTCAAGACCAAGATGTCTTACATCCGCGATTACTTGGTCTTTATACCGGAGGTTCGGTCTTCCTCTTCTTCTCGAACCAGGAGGCTCGGAGTCGAAGACCCTCTTAGCTGGAGCGTTGATGTCCATGCGCTCGATGTGGTCGAGCCAGTGTAGTCGACGGATCCTTTCCTTCCGGACTACATCCACATCTTGGCTCGTAGAGTTCGCTGTTGTGTCTCCTTCTCCATTCACCTTCCTCACAGACAGGACCAAATATCCGGCGCGGAATTTTTCTTTCGAAAGAACCCAAAATCAGCTCCGCCGTCCTGCTTATCGTCCAGCTTTCGGCTCCGAACAGCAGGACTGGCAGAATGAGCGTTTTTTAAAGCATGACTTTGGTCTTTCGAGTGAGGAATTTTGAACCCAGTTGTTTGGACAAGCCGAAGTAGCAGCGGTTGCCAAGGGCGATTCTATGCCGGATCTCCACTGTGGTGTCATTTGTGGAATTTACGTTTGCCCCGAGGTAGATAAACTCCTTAACTACCTCGAAATTGTAGCTGTCAATTGTTATATTTTGTCCCAGGTGGTGAGCGACGGATTGGTTTTTGCTTGACAGCATGTATTTCGTTTTATCCTCATTGATCTTAAGGCCAACTCGTTTCGCCTGTTCTTCAATCGCCGTGAATGCTTCCACGATGCCACGGCGAGAACACGCGATGATGTCGATATCATCCGCGTATCCTAGCAGCTGGATGGATTTGTAAAAGATAGTGCCTTCCCTGTTGACGCCTGCCCGTCGCACTATCTGCTCCAGCACCAGGTTGAAGAAGTCACATGACAGCGCATCTCCTTGCCGAAATTCGGTGCATATTTCGAATGGTTCCGAGGTCCTAGAACCGAGTTGCACGCCGCACCGCGTGTTTTTTAGCGTGGCGCGACACAACTGGAATCCCGAATTCGGCCATCGCGCCAAACAGTTCTTCACGATGAATGCTGTCGTATGCGGCTTTGAAATTGATGAAAAGATGGTGTGTATCGATTCGAAACTCGTTGGTCTTTTCCAGGATTTGTCGAAGTGTGAAAATTTGGTCTATAGTTGATTTGCCGGGCCGGAAGCCGTACTGGTAGCTGCCGATTAGTGCGGTGCAAAATGGTTTTAGACGTTCACACAATACGCTGGACAGGTTCTTGTATGCGACATTGAGCAGGGATATACTTCTATAGTTCTTGCAAGAGGTAGGATCGCCTTTTTTGTGGATGGGGCATATAGAGCTGGTATTCCAGTCGTCGGGCATGCTTTCATCTTCCCAAATTCTGCAGATGATCTGGTGCATGCTCCAGAACATCGCCGCCAGCCTTGAAGAGCTCTGATGGCAAGCAATCTGGGCCTGCGGCCTTGTTGTTCATCAGCTTCTGAATAGCTGTGCCGACTTCTACGATGCTGGGTGGGAGGACTACTTCAGCGGCTGGAGTTGGGATTTCCTCGGTCCCTACCAATCTCTCTTGGTCATGCTCGCTAAGCAGCTGCTGGAAATGCTGCTTAAATACATCCACTATTCCCTGCGGGTCGGTGACAAGATTACCCTCGCAGTTTCGAAGAGCCTGGGTGCCCTTTTTGAAGCCACCTGCAAGGCATTTGGCTTTCTTTCAAAAGGCTCGTGTTTTATGTTCATCCCTAGACTCCTCGATACCCTTGAGCTGGGAGGCTGCGAAGATTCTTTTCTTTTGTCGCAGTAGTTGGTCTTTTCCAGGATTTGTCGAAGTGTGAAAATTTGGTCTATAGTTGATTTGCCGGGCCGGAAGCCGTACTGGTAGCTGCCGATTAGTGCGGTGCAAAATGGTTTTAGACGTTCACACAATACGCTGGACAGGTTCTTGTATGCGACATTGAGCAGGGATATACTTCTATAGTTCTTGCAAGAGGTAGGATCGCCTTTTTTGTGGATGGGGCATATAGAGCTGGTATTCCAGTCGTCGGGCATGCTTTCATCTTCCCAAATTCTGCAGATGATCTGGTGCATGCTCCAGAACATCGCCGCCAGCCTTGAAGAGCTCTGATGGCAAGCAATCTGGGCCTGCGGCCTTGTTGTTCATCAGCTTCTGAATAGCTGTGCCGACTTCTACGATGCTGGGTGGGAGGACTACTTCAGCGGCTGGAGTTGGGATTTCCTCGGTCCCTACCAATCTCTCTTGGTCATGCTCGCTAAGCAGCTGCTGGAAATGCTGCTTAAATACATCCACTATTCCCTGCGGGTCGGTGACAAGATTACCCTCGCAGTTTCGAAGAGCCTGGGTGCCCTTTTTGAAGCCACCTGCAAGGCATTTGGCTTTCTTTCAAAAGGCTCGTGTTTTATGTTCATCCCTAGACTCCTCGATATCCTTGAGCTGGGAGGCTGCGAAGATTCTTTTCTTTTGTCGCAGTAGTTTTTTCTCCTCCCTTCTTCTGGCCCGGTACTCTTCTTGCGCTGCCCTGGTTTTCCTCTGCAGCGCCTTTTGGTACGCCTCGTCGGTTGCTGCCTTTTTCTACTCACACTCGTCATCATACCACGGGTTTCTTGTCGGGGGTGGTAGGTATCCTAAGGTGGTTTTGGCTACTTCCTGAATGGCTGAGCGGCAATGCAGCGACATATTATTAGCATTTGTGTTCGACGTAGGCATACCGTAGAGTCTTTCGCTCAGCTGCTCCCTGTAGGCTCTGGCAACCGCCGGTGTGCTCGGGCGCCCAATGTCGAACCTCCTCCTGATGGGCTGGTGCAGCTTTCTGACATTGGACACTGGAGTTCTGAATCTTGCTGCTACGAGGAAGTGGTCAGAGTCGACATTTGCCCCTCCGAATGTTCGCACATCCAGGATGTTTGACGAGTGCCTTGCGTCAATGAGCACATGGCGGTTCGTAGCTCCGTAGACGTTGTCCAGGAGGTCATAGAAGTCCTCCTTGATAAGGTCTTCAGCCTCGTCGGTAGGGGCGTGTGCACATATAAGGCTTATGTTATAAAATCACAGCCAAGCGATCACTTATAGGTTTAAAGTCGATGGCCTTCGACCTTAACCGCGTTCCCTCGACAAATCCGCACCCAGTAAGTGCAACCTTTTGTGACAGCTGTAATAAATGTCGCAATTTTTCTTCCTAATCATACCGTTTCCTATCCAGCGTATTTCCTGGACCGCAGTAATATCCGTCTTGTACTGCGTGAGGATTCCTTCTAGTTTATGAGCAGCTCCGGGAGTGTGCAAGGTTCTGACATTCCTGGAGCATACTCGCAAATCGTGTTCCTTTTTCGTGCGTTGTCGTCGTCGACTATCCGTCCGTGTGTCCGAGGCATCTTGCCCATTCATAACTTTTATTACTTTATAACTTTTTGCTTTACATAGAAACTGATTTTTTAAACAAATTGGATTGCGAGGATTTAATTAATGATTTTGCTGCGCTTAAGTGCAGACGAGTTTTGTAACACATCGTAAAACATTTATTTTAATAAAAACAAAACCTAGGACCGTTTTTAATGTTTTATTTAAATGTCCAATCATCCCTGAAACCTCGGAAAATGTTATAAACTAGCTTTAAAAGTTAGTTTTTCAGTTAAACTATTTTCTGAATCAATTAAAAGTGGTAATAAAGTAAATTGAGGGCGTCGTGGCGGAGCGGTTAGTGCGTTGGGCTCTGACGCACGATGAGCGAGTTCGGATCCCGATAACACCGACGCCATCAAACGTTTATTTCGCGCCGTCCCTCCTCGGCGGGTTACTGGCAAAACCCCCCGTAGTATAACTTGCCTGGAAAATGCTTCTCGACTCAGGCCGTTCGGAATCGGCATTTAACTGTAGGTCCCTTTCACCTGTGGGAAAAATAAATCACACACACCACGGGCAATTGAAGAGAAGCTTGGCTCTGGTCCTTCATGGGCTGTAACACCACCAAAAGAAAAGAAGAAAGAATGAAGTAAATTCATGAATTATGCATCTAGTCTATCATGATGGGTACCTAGGCCTAGTGCGGATAGGACTGCAAATCCGCCACTGGTGAGAACGGATACGTAGTAGTAGAATCGCAGTCGATGCTGAGAATATGGAAAAACCGCTTCTGCAGACTGTATAACGGCGATGTTAGTTCATATATCCCTGTCAGGCAGAATTATCCACTTCTTAACTACGAAGATCGCAGAGAATTCGGCCCCCTTGATCCCGACGAAGTTAGGATCGCGATATCGAAACTCAAGTCGAATAAATCTGTTGGCGCTGCTGAGCTCTTTAAGCAGCTCAGCTCATGTGCAAGATATGGTCGCCTACAAAATCTTCTCTGCCATTTTGTGTGAACGCATGAAGCCTTTTGTAAATAAGCTGATAGGTCCTTATCAGTGCGGATATAAGACAGGGAAGTCCACCATCGACCAAATCTTCACACTACGGCAGATCCTGGAAAAAAACAATGAATTTCACGTCAACCCACCACCTATTTGTCGACTTCAAAGCCGCAGCTTAATTAGAAACGAGCTATACAACGCCATGTCTACCTTTGACATCCCTGCAAAACTCGTCGGGATAATGGATGCTATGCAGGATGACTTTGGAGAATGCTCACTGCTTCATCCGATTCGGTGAAGATCTGACCGATAGTTTTGATGTCAAAAAAGGATTTAGGCAGGGCGATGTGCTGTCGTCAACATTGTTTTATAAATAATTGTGCAAAAATCACTGGCCAACACAAGAAGCACAATTTATTTCACAACTCCTCGCCTACCCGAATGACTTTGACATAATGGCAGGAACACAGCGACATGTTAGTGAGACGTTTACAAGTATTGAGGCGGAGAAGAAAATTGGTGTGGAAGTAAATGAGGGAAAAAATAAATATGTTTTGTATGTGCCGTTAGAGCTCATGGAGAACGTAAGCCGAGCTTCTCTCAATCACCCATGTTGTGTGTGATTTTATGTTCCCATAGGTGAAAGGGACCCACAGTTTTTTGCCGATTCCGAACGGCGAATTTTTCGAAGCTTTTAATGACAACTATACTGCAGGGGGCATTACCAGATCCCCGGTTAGGAGAAGCTCCGTGAAAACCACGTTCGATGACATGACTGTTGTCGGGATTTGATCCCGTGTTATCGGCGTCTAAATATATGCTGTCATCAAAAAAGCACGCTGATCGCCGACGTCTTTGAGGTCTTCGTCTACCTTGTTTCCGCAGTGACCTGGAACAATGACATCAGTCCCGAAATCAAATGCAGAATCAATCTTGCCAATCGCTGTTTCTTTGGGCTGAGAAGGCAATTCAGTCAGGTCCTGCTGTAGAGCGCAGAATAATGGACACTATCAAAAAGATTTTGCGTGTGATTTTCGGTCCTATTAACGCAGACGGGGGATGGAAGAAAAGATTCAACCACGAGCTTTACGGGCTGCACACCGTCGTGAGTCTAGTCAGGTGCCTACGGATTTAAAGCATAAGATCTCACTACTCCAGCCCCAAGAGTCTTTTAATCCACTCCCGCGGCGCACACAGGTGGAAGGGGTGGAGTTGGTTGTGAAAAGGCTAGCAAAAAATCGTGCTAGTTGGAGGGGCATGTTGGTTGAGACTCAGATTCATCCCGAACTGTAGCGATCGATAGAAAGAAGATAGCGAAATTCAAGTGATAAATTTTCTACTACTTATGTGCTATTCGAGATGCATTGCGTTCTAAGCAAAGCATATATTTATATGGCTCCTTATCATTCACAGAAATATTCGTTGAAATTAAGAGTGCCATATATAGCACCCTGTACATAGAATGAAAAACAATGGATGTATGTATGTATTATGTTGGCGTTACAGTCCATGAAGAACCTGAGCCGAGCGTCTCTCAATTACCCATGTTGTGTGTGATTTCATTTTTCCAATAGGTGACAGGGACCTATAGTTTATTGCCGGTTCCGAACGGCGAATTTCGAGAAGCTTTTCATGACAATTTTACTACAGGGGGTTTTGTCAGAACCCCGCTGAGGAGAAACACCGTGAAAAACACGTTCGATGAATAACAATGAATCCAGCAAGTTTATTTTGTAATAAGCCCAGTTTTTGTGATAGATTTCAGAGTGAAGATGAAGTTCTCGAGTCGGAATTAGATGAACAGGTTTGCGATTATGGGTGTAATGTAGAAACACCTGAAACAGATGAAAACATCAAGTTTGATTCCTAAGATGATATGCCATTGTCTAGTTTGGCTGTAGAAAGAGATAAGGGAAAGAAAAAAACCGTAAACTGGAAGAACAAAAAAGGTATTTCGTACGAAGAAAGCGAGAATCCCTTCTAAAGAACTACACAAATTCCTGCAGAAATGTCAGCTTTTGTGACTCCTGCTGACATATTTTTTTCTTATCTTTTTCCGAGTGAATTGTTGGACATGATATTCGATGAATCAAATAGAAAAGCCTGGCCGGAAAATATTAAGAGACCAGGAAACATATCCCATAATGAAATGGAGTAATTTGTTGGCATTTCTTTATTTACATATGTACATATGTATGTCTCTTATCAAATTACCATCAACTAGACGCTACTGGAACTCACAACTAGAACAGTCCTTTGTATATGAAGTAATGACATGCAGGCGATGGGAGGTTTCTTCACATTGATAATGTTGAATTTGTGGGGCTTGGGCTACCTGGACATGACAAGCCAATCAAAGTCAGACCTCTCCTAAACAAAGTAAGAGATCAGCCTCTTCTAATACCAAGGAGAGAACACCTAGCAGTGGACGAGCAAATAATACTTACTGAGTTCTGACATCATCTTATATAAAACGAAAAAGGCACATACATAAATGGAGCTACAAAAATCTCGACCTTAGCGGTATTTCTGGATTCAGCTACGACTTGAATTGTTTGCAAGTGAGGAAAGAAATGTCATACTAGATGGTGCATCGATTTGCTGTCAATTGTTATATTTTGTCCCAGGTGGTGACCGACGGATTGAGTTTAGCTGGACAGCATGTACTTCGTTTTGTTCTCATTGACCTTAAGACCAACTCGTTTCGCCTGTTCTTCAATCACCGTGAATGCTTCCACAATGTCACGGCGATGATGGCAAGCCATCTGAGCCTGCGCCCTTGTTGTTCTTCAGCTTCTGAATAGCTGTACCGACTTCTTTGATGCTGGATAGGGAACTACTTCAGTGGTTGGAATCGGGATTCCCTCGGTCCCTACCTCGGTCTCTTGGTCATGCTCGTTAAGTAGCTGCTGGAAATGCTGCCTAAATACATCCACTATTCCCTGCGGGTCGGTGACAAGATTACCCTCGCAGTTTGGAAGGGCCTGGGTGCCCTTTTTGATGCCTCCTGCAAGGTCTTTGGCTTTCTTGTAAAAGGCTCGTATTTTATGCTTATCCCTAGACTCCTCGACATCCTTGAGCTGGGAGGCTGCAAAGATTCCGTCCGTGTATCCGAGGCATCTTGCTCATTCATAACTTTTATGTTTTTTACGTGAGCGGCTTGTTAGCCCGCTGCACAATCGCTCCACACGTTTGTTCACCTCCCAACGGTTGTTGAAGAGGCTATTCAGAGGGCGCCGCGAGAAGGCCGTATGGGCATTTAAACAGGGATCGTTGCTGGCATCTCGCCAGGTTGAGAGCGATCAACAACTTTTACCCTGTATGTCCGAGCCCATGCCCTCTTCAGCAATCATAAAAAGGCCGACTTTCGAACTAATGCATATGCAGAGCATCACTATTTGCTGTGGTGTATAGACCAGCGGCGTTATCGATCCGTACTTTTTCAAAAACGATGGTAAAATGACTGTCACCATTAATGAGGAATGGAGATCCTAACTCATGGACATTTTGCGTGAACCATTTGAGAGGATTTTATCTCATCCGGAAGCAATGTGGCGCAGTGGTTAGTGTGTTGGCAAAACTCTCGTAGTATAAGTGCCATGAAAAGCATCTCGACTCACGCCATTCGGAATCGGCATTAAACTGTAGGTCCTTTTCACCTGTGTGAAAAATAAGTCACACACAGCATGGGTGATTGAGAGAAGCTTGGCTCTGGTCCTTCATGGGCTGTAACGCTACCAAAGAAGAAGAAGAAGGAAGCAATGTAAACTGAACATCAATATTGTCAAGATAGTCAAGATAAAACGCACACCCTGTTAAAGCAATAAAAGTTTATTTAGTACTATGACACAATATTAGTGACCAGGGAAAAACACGTCCTTTCGCGTTGAGCGCTTCTCGTTCACTGACTTCCTATCCTGTCGTTGACAGCTCGGCCTTTCCTGATATCTCGTCCTCCGAGGGCGAGTCGCTGTAATCCCGTAGCTCCTTCTCGTCGTCATACTCCAGATCTGGACTTAGCCTGCACCAGGGTTTCATGTGGTCAGAAGAAGCAACGTTGTTATAGTGTCGATTCCCTGGTTTGTTTGGGAGGCCTTGCACAAGGTAATGATCATGAGCCAACACCTTTGCAACTACGTAAGGTCCCCTATATGCTGGATCCAGTTTATGAGACTCTCCTGTAGATCGGGGGACGTAGTCTGGGACAATGAGATCGCCTTCATTGTACTGGTGAAGGGTTTGATGCTTTTTATCGTATCGAAATTTCAACTTGCGTCTTTCATCCATGATGTTTAGTTGCAGCTTGCTGTCTTTTCATTTCGGTCTCGTTTAAGTTCGGTGTTTCGTCGTGTAGTGCCTGTATTAACCGATTCTGGCTAACATTTTTCAGATTAAAGTTGAACACTAAGTCATTGGGTGTGAACTTAGTGGTTGAGTTGATTTGCGAGTTGAGGCTCCATTGAAGATTTGGTAATGCAGCATCCCATTCGCGGCTGTCCTGAGTGGAGCATTTGACTGCGGTTAGCAGAGTTCTGTTTACCCTTTCTGCCTGCCCGTTCGCTCTTGGAGTTCTGACAGCCGTTTTTACGTGTTGAATACCATGGCTCGCCATGAAACTGTTAAAAGCCCTGGACGTGAATGCTGTACCTCGGTCTGTTGTGATTCTTACTGGCTGGCCGAATATTGACGTCACCTCGCGCAGCATCGAAATAACCGGTAAGGATTTTGTGGTTCGTATAGCCCTCAAGATCGTATATTTGCTGAAAGAACAAACCAAAACGATTATGTGGAGATTACCTTGCTTAAACTTGGGCCCTTAGTGGTCCATGTTCATGCTTCGGAATGGAATTGGAAGCACATCCATCACGTGCAGTTGGCTTTCTGGTTTACCTTTTGAAGCAGCATTCGGGACACGCTGCGATATAGGACTTGACGTATCGCCTGATTCGGGGAAACCAGAAGTTCTTCCTAACTCGTTCAATAGTTTTATCCGGGCCAAAATGTCCTACGTCATCATGGCATGCTTTGGTTACTCGCCAGCGTATGCTCTGGTGTATGACTAGCTTGCGCAGATCTTCAATTTTCCGATGTAGTCGTCCAGACAGTATCTCATAGTCGGCCTTCACCTGCTTCACCTGCATCTGGTCCTGACCCTCGTTCTTCTTGAGTGTATCAATGAATGCCTTCAGCTTCCCGTCCCTCAACTGCATGCCAAAAATCCAGTCCACATCCGTTGAGTTCATCGCGAGAATGGTTTCAGCTACAGTCTGTGATTCCTGAGGAGGAAGCGTTGGAACTCGGCTCAATCCGTCGACGTCATGCATCTTCATTCCCGGTCGGTGAATGCACTCGAAGCCGAACTCCTGCTTCGGGGAAGTAAAGCTGATGTGGCTTTGTTGGCCGCGATGGCGTTACAATCCGTAAGAACCCGAAACTATGTACCCAGTAAATAAATTCGGAATCTGTCCAGTGTTTCGACGACGGCCAAAACCTCTAGCTCGTGGCTCGCACATTTACTTTCTGCCTCTGAGCAGGAAACTGGCCTCATTCCTTCATTTTCGCGTTGTAGTAGAATTCCCGACAATCCCAAAGCACTGGCGTCGGTGTGCACCTCGTGCTCCTTTCTCGCATTAAACAAAGCCAGCACTGGTTGATTGGTGATTGCTGATTTCAACCGTTCAAACGCTTTCTCTTGCTCTTCATGCCAAACGAAGTCAGTTCCCTTTCTTAACAGCTTCGTGAGCGGTTGAGCAATGCAGCTGTAGTCCCTTACAAATTTCCTAAACACGTAAAAGTGTCTCACTTCAGTAGTGTTCCTCGGTCTTTGGCAGTCGTTGATACATTTGGTCTTCTCCGTTCCTGGTTGGATTCCTTCTGTACTGATGATATGACCCAGAAAGCTGACCTTGGCATCCATGAAAACACATTTTAATGGACGCAGCGTTAATCCAGCAGTCCTGATTGCATTCAAGAATTCGTCGAGCACACATATCCCTTTTTCCACTGTATCTGTAGCAATGATAACCTCATCCACATAGTTAATTATGCTTCGCCGATGTACTATCTTGCTTGATGTATTGGAGCTTGCTCCCTTAACTGTTCTTGCGGATATCCTACAGCGTGGTTTCCTTTGTGGTTGTGTGCACTTAATGGCCATATGCCCGAATTGGTTGCAGTTGTAACACTTAATTGGCCTCCTGCCCACCGCGCTTGCATCTTCCACAGTAGGTTCCGTAGATCGTGATATCAGCTCTCTTGACGTGCAAGGCATTGAGGAAATATTGTTCAAAGAATTCAGCAGCTCGCTATACGTTTGCAGATTGAGTGCGAGTAGCATGCGTGTGAGATTTAAGTCATTTAATCCGTTGATCATATATGAATTAATTGATAGATTATCTAACCTACCTCGTCGGCCAATTGCCAGCATAAGTTAATAGTACTCCCCTAACGATTTATCCTTCTTACGGCTTCGCTTCATTAATTCCCGATGGACATCCGCGACGTTAGTTGTGCACGGGAAATCACGTTTCAGTTCTCTAACGAAGTGGTGCCATGTCTGAAACACTGACTGAGCATCTAGCCAATCCTTGGCGACACCCTTCAATTTACTTTGTGCGGCTATCAACAACATTTCCTCACTCCATCCATATAACTGCTATAGCTGTTCCACTTTGTCGATGAATTGGGACGATGATAGAGAGCGTTTTAGGGGGTCGAACTCCGGCAAGACACCCTCCAAACAGTTTTGTCCTTGTGCAGATAACTTATATGTAGCTGGCGTGTCTGATCGGTTCTCTGCTAGCCGTGCGGGTCCAGGAATCGATGCGGTGTTCCGTGGCTGTTCTCCAGTGTTTATCATCGTTTGGAGTCCGGTCGGTGACGATGTATTTGCATGTATATTAGACGCGATCTCTCCCACGGTTTTTGCCAAATTAAACACGATGTCTCGCAGATCTTTCGTTTGTGTTTGTAAGGATTCGCCTGCTGTCGATGAGTCGCTTACTTCGAATTCCTCTGCCTCCACTTCGTCAGTGCCTAACACTTCTTTTAATCTTGCGATTTTATGTGCCTTTGTGCCTGTCACCGCTAGATCCTGCGCACGTAACAACTTATTTAATTGTTCCACTTTTAAACTTTCCAATTTCATCATCGTGGTTTTGCGTTGCGCTGCCTACCGTGTACGTCTGTCACCCCGATCGTTTTCAATTCCTTGTTTTTTTTCCCCGTTTCCGTTGAGCTTTCCGTAGTTCGTATCGTTGAACGTTTCGTTGCCCTTTTCCTTGAAATGAACGTATTGTGCTGCTTTTTTTTTTCCTGTCGTTCCTCTTTGGCGGTTCCGATTTGTATCGTTGTGTGGGTTCTTTCTGTGCAATCCACAGGTTTCTCAGAAATGTTTTTTTTCCCCTCTTCTTAGAGTTTCGTATCCCACATCTGATGTTGTCAAGATATGCGGGGTTCACACCATACGATTTGTCTATGCGATTTGCTTGATGACCTTGCTTGATGGGCCAAATCGTGAGTGTGAACGGTCGTACGACATGTCGTCAAATTTGTCGTTTGGAAGTTCAAATATTTTAACTTTTTGGCTTGCTTGATCGACTTATCGTAAGGTGTGAACAGTTGTCGTACAACTTCAGAGCATTTTTTCACTTTTGCATGTGCGTTCAGAGAATCAACACCAACTTTGAGCGGAATGAACGATATGAATGATATGATTTTAAAGAAAGAAAAATAATTTTGGTTTGATTTTTTTCATATAAGGAATTATTTTTCTCAGTAACTCATCATACGTTACTATCCATTCGGAAATAATTACGAAAATCCTCTGGCAAATGTTCGTGGAATTCTCTTAGCAGTTACCGATGAGAAATTGTTACGTTTTCCGACCCATTGTTTAATCCACATTCGCTTTTTTCCTTCATTTTCGAGTATTTCATCAATAATCATCCCTTCAACCAGAGCATGCGCCGCCATGTTAATACTTCGAAATTTCTATCGCAAGTGAAGTCGGTCAAGCAAGTTGTATGGTGTGAACGCTAGGCATTATTTGGTCGTCAAGCAAATCGTACCGAAAAATCGTATAGTGTGAACCCCACTAATGTCAAGATAAAACGCACACACTGTTAAAGCAATAAAAGTTTATTTAGTACTATGACACAATATTAGTGACCAGGGAAAAACACGTCCATTCGCGTTGAGCGCTTCTCGTTCACTGACTTCCTATCCTATCGTTGACAATATCGTTGGATTTGACACTGTCAAATTTTCCCAGAAACAACTGCGACTAAGCCAATGCAGCCAACACAAATCAATTAACCATCAACATTTATTTTGCCTCTTATCATGTATCCATGAGCCCATTTTTTTCAAAGGACAATCCGGATACCCACATATTTTATTAAGATTTTTCAGAAGTTGCCCCTTAGAATGAATTTTTGTTGGTAAAATTCATCACGAACTGAATCCTGGTTATATCATATATCGTAAGGATGTATTAGACCCAGTTAGCGATTGAATTTATATATCACTTTGCTTATAGTCTTTAAGCAAATAAAACGCTGATTAAATCGTCTTTGGTTCAACTTATGGTATGCGTGCACATCGGTTAGTATTTTATTAGCCATTACTCTAATAGGTCGTGCATCTGTTATTGATCTATGCTATTCCCATATCACTTCATACCATTTGGCTACATCTGTCCGTTAGCTGTTTTATTTAATCCCCCTTCGACGGCTAAAATCCCTTCAATGCCAACCAGTGAAGAAGGAGGAAAAAAATATAAAACACGACCAAAGCCATAACTCAGACAGGTTTTACACCCGTATGACACATTTGCTGTTGCCCAGATAGCAAATAATAATCGCTCAACACAACGCGCTACGACATTTGTTTGCTTCAGAACTAGCAGCAGAGAACCATCGCAGCCATCAGCGCAAATTTCCTTCTTATTCCACAACATCCTTTCTCGTGTTCACTTCGTCACCAGGAATGAGTTCCTCGATAACGACAATGTGGTCATTTTGCGTCATGTTTCCGTAATTATATATCGCACAGGGAGCTGTAGAAAAAGGCGAGAGACCATAAAGCACAAGCAAAACTCAAGGATCACAAGGAAACTAATGGCATAGAGCTTGGAAGCCTGGTGACATATCACTGTTCCGCTCTCATTCGTGGAGAAAAGAAAGAATTAATAAATGACGGAAGTTTCCGCAACATCCTCGTTTTCCCTGGAACACTATACTACGTACGAATACCCTACGCATGTACCCTATGTACATATCTCATTTTCGTCTTCCTTTATTTCCCCTTTTTTGGTGGTATGTTTTTTGCTATCAAAGTTGGTTTAAGGTTTTTTTTTTTCTTGCTTCTTACAGTTCCTCCATTAAACATAAGACTGCTGGGAGCTCACCAACCATTATCGGCAGGACGTCGATACGACCTCTTGTGTCAAAGTGCCGGTTCACGACCGCCCGCCATGATAACATGGTGGCAAGACGGACAGAGATTGCAGAAGACCACAGAGACGGTAAGTAATAGCAAAATTATTATCTTTCGGTTGTTTTTCCTTTTTCGTACTAAACCCGCCCTCATTTCCTCTCAGATTCTTTAACGGCACTTGAAGCTTGTTATTGTACGCTTCTCTTTTCTTCGATATCATCGCATGGTTGTGATTCAGAGGAATATTATGCATTGGAATTTAAATGCCACACCAAGGAGGATTCGTTCAGCGAGGTCAACTTTGGCGCTGGATAAGAATCCATGTGGTTATACATTTTTTTCTGTCTTGTTCTACTATGCTTATGGCATACGGAATCTCCAAAGATTCCAGGTTTGTGTAAAGAAATGTTTGGGGTTGTACTGTAGCGTTTTCTACTAAGTCCTGATGTTAATTTGCGTTCAAAAGATTCTACATACTATAACCGACCAAAGGAATCCCAAGTCCATTCCTGCCTGTAGAATATTATCGTGCATTCCCGACCTTCGCTCGAAGAATGTTAGACTTATGGCTGGAATGTTCGCATGTCATTGTTTACGTGCCATTTAAAGTAAGATACGATTCGTATTATCGGTTTATTTTTCACGTTTTAAGGACAAAGCAATCCATTCCACTATAAGCTATGTGGCATCTCGTGCCCTTAATTATTTTTATATTCCTTTGTATGTATGTTGGGGTTACAGCCCATGAAGGACCTGAGGCGAGCTTCTCTCTCAATCACCCATGTTATGTGTGGTTTCATTTTCTCATAGGTGAAAGGGACCTACAGTTTATTGCCGGTTCCGAACGGCGAATTTCGAGAAGCTTGTCCTGACAATTTTACTACAGGGGGTTTTGTCAGAGCCCCGCTGAGGAGAAACACCGTGAAAAACACGTTCGGTAATATGGCTGTGTCGGGATTCGATCCCGTGTCATCGGCGTCAGAGGACAACACACTACCCACTGCGCCACCGTGCTCTCTTTATATTCCTTTAAAGAAACTTAAGCCCTGGCTCTTAGTCACCTTATTTTCTGTTTTTTTTTTTTTTTTTTTGACACCCCGCCTCGCCTCTCTCATGAAGTTGTGATCTTAACTAAATGCGGGACGGGTTGCCGGACCTCCCGTTCGGTACGATAAATCCATTTGCTTGTTGCCCTTTATGAGGATGAATTCAAAAAATCTCTTCAAGCACTCCGGATCTATAGAACACTTGCGAGTTCCCCTTCGATAAAGAAGCAACGAACTAAAAATGATTAAAAAGAGAAGAAGGGGAAGGATGGAGGATACTTGATGTTATGCCAACAGTAACATATACATATATGAACCTTTTCTACCATGGTCCTGGACGGGACTTACGCGAGTTTAGGAGAGAGATGATTCGAGCTTCAAGACCTGCTTTAATATGAACAATTGACCTGGACTGCTGTGCCCAGGTATCCAAATGAGGTGAACTCCATTTGCGCTGGCCAGTTGGTGTATTAGTTGTAGGCAGTCCCATACCATTTTGGGGGTGATTTCGTAGCTCTTTAAGGCCAGAAAAGCAGCCTTACTGTCAGAGAGAATATAAGCGTTTTTGTTTGATATGCCTCTATTGATATTTTCTCTAAGGCAGAGTTCTATTGCAAATATTGCTTGAAATACGGAGTTAAACCTGCCCATGCTGTGATAGATGTGTGTTCCGGTAACGCCTTCAGTCGAATTGTGAACTTAGCCTTGGCTGAAGTTATATCTGGGGAGACATTTGTCTATGTGAGACATCTTTAAGATTTCATGCCTATTTAGTTCAGTAAGAAAATCAGGATGAGAGAACTCATAATTAGTCATCCTCCGCGACGAGACTGTGGGCGAAGACCATGTCTTGTTTCTTCAATCGGAGGTGAAGAGGTGGTAGCTCCGTGATGACTTCAAGTGCTGCTGTGAGGGTTGTTCTCGCAGCTTTTACCCTCATACAAACCTTACCTTTTAGAGATCTTACTCGACCTTTGTATTTTTTTCTATTGCGATCAATATTTAAAGATCCTTGCAAATATCGTAGTTGGAAAAACTCCTGAATTTCCGTAAGCCCATGTTGGTTGTATAATGTATTTTTCGTCAATCGTAACAGCTGAATTCCTTCCTAACATCCAGTGTAATTGTATACGCCTTTCCCTATTATGATTTCTTTTTCGGACGATGTATTGTTCTCATGTAAGTTTCTTCCTCCTTGGTTACTTGTTTTCCACTTCTTTCTAGGTTTTGCTAATTAGTTACCTCACATTTGCCTGATCGAAATTTTTATTCAAATAACGAATCATTGTGTCATCTACAAGTCTTATCTAAGTCCTTAGGATGTCAGATCTATAAATGGGATATAGCAGGCGTCTAAGAACGCTCCATATGGTACACCCGCTACAATTTTTTTTTCAAAATAATTGGTAGATTAGTATGTAGAAGTCGGATAGTAATATTTGCTGTATTTATACAAAAGCCCTCTACGCCAGTGTCGAGAGCTTACGATATATTTTAGAAGGTATAGGTAAATCCTGTCATAACGCGGTGAATTTATTGAATGGCTGAATGTCTGCACCTGAATCTTATCTGCTGCACAGTAGTTACATACATATGTTATTTTCGTAAGGCAGTCGATCCACCAATATTCTTACTTGTATTTTAGATAATCTCAGAAATATGTAGGCTATTGGTCTTTAGTGTGTATTTATTATAGTATTTCAACCTGACTTACAGCGTCTATTATTTTGATTCCAGTCTTTTGGATAGTATCGCATAGAACATGTACATATTGCATTGAAAAAGTCTTCTTGCCGGGTGAATTTGTGCTATTCAAAAATTCAACTGGGCAGTGGACAGCCAGTTATATCTGACAAATCGTATTTATGGATAAGAATGCAGCTGAATTGCCAAGAATTTTTTCCATTATACGGTTATTCAGTGACCATACTTGATAATTTCTTGGCGCTAAAATTGATCTCTCGCATAACAACGAATCCTCTTTAGAGGTGAGATTCTCAATATCTTCATAAATGTTTGTTAAAAGGGTTTAAGTATCTGCAACCACACAATGGAGAATAGATGGAATTTCAATGTCATAGTTTGAAATTACTTTTGGATATTTTCCTCCGCCAATATGTTTCATCGAACGTGTTTTCACAGTGTTTCTCCTCAGCAGGGTTCTGACAAAATCCCCTGTAGTAACATTGTCATGAAAAGCTTCTCGAAATTCGCAGTTCGGAACCGGCAATAAACTGTAGGTCTCTTTCACCTATTGTTTGTTTTGTTTGTTTTGTTTATCAGGCCAGCGATCCATGGAGGATCTGAGCCTGAGCTATAGCTGCCTTCCATCCTTGACGGTCCCGGGCACGCTGCTTCCAGTTGTCAAGACCAAGATGTCTTACATCCGCGATTACTTGGTCTTTATGCCGGAAGTTCGGTCTTCCTCTTCTTCTCGAACCAGGAGGCTCGGAGTTGAAGACCCTCTTAGCTGGAGCGTTGATGTCCATGCGCTCGATGTGGCCGAGCCAGTGTAGTCGACGGATCCTTGCCTTCCGGACTACATCCACATCTTGGTACAGCTCGTAGAGTTCGCGGTTGTGTCTTCTTCTCCATTCACCTTCCTCACAGACAGGACCAAATATCCGGCGCAGAATTTTTCTTTCGAAAGAACCCAAAATCAGCTCCGCTGTCCTGCTTATCGTCCAGCTTTCGGCTCCGTACAGCAAGACTGGCAGAATGAGCGTTTTGTAAAGCATGACTTTGGTCTTTCGAGTGAGGAGTTTTGACCCCAGTTGTTTGGACAAGCCGAAGTAGCAGCGTTTGCCAAGGGCAATTCTATGCCGGATCTCCACTGTGGTGTCATTTGTGGAATTTACGTTTGCCCCGAGGTAGACAAACTCCTTAACTACCTCGAAATTGTAGCTGTCAATTGTTATATTTTGTCCCAGGTGGTGAGCGACGGATTGGTTTTTGCTTGACAGCGTGTATTTCGTTTTGTCCTCATTGATCTTAAGACCAACTCGCTTCGCCTGTTCTTCAATCGCCGTTTATGCTTCCACAATGCCACGGCGAGAACACGCGATGATGTCGATATCATCCGCGTTTCCTAGCAGCTGGATGGACTTGTAAAAGATAGTGCCTTCCCTGTTGACGCCTGCCCGTCGCACTATCTGCTCCAGCACCAGGTTGAAGAAGTCACATGACAGCGCGTCTCCTTGCCCAAATCCGGTGCATGTTTCGAATGGTTCCGAGGTCCTAGAACCGAGTTGCACGGTGCATCGCGTGTTTTTTAGCGTGGCGCGACACAACTGGATCAGTTTCACCGGGATCCCGAATTCGGCTATCGCCCCAAACAGTTCTTCACGATGAATGCTGTCGTATGCGGCTTTGAAATCGATGAAAAGATGGTGTGTATCGATTCGAAACTTGTTGGTCTTTTCCAGGATTTGTCGAAGTGTGAAAATTTGGTCTATAGTTGATTTTCCGGGCCGGAAGCCGCACTGGTAGCTGCCGATTAGTGCGGTACAAAATGGTTGTAGACGTTCACACAATACGCTGGACAGGATCTTGTATGCGACATTGATCGGGTATATACCTCTATAGTTCTTGCAAGAGGTAGGATCGCCTTTTTTGTGGATGAGGCATATAGAGCTGGTATTCCTGTCGTCGGGCATGCTTTCATCTTCCCAAATTCTGCAGATGATCTGGTGCATGCTCCCTACCAGTACATCGCCGCCAGCCTTAAAGAGCTCTGATGGCAAGCCATCTGAGCCCGCGGCCTTGTTGTTCTTCAGCTTCTGAATAGCTGTGCCGACTTCTTCGATGCTGGGTAAAAGGACTACTTCAGCGGCTGGAGTTGGGATTTCCTCGGTCCCTACCACTCTCTCTTGGTCATGCTCGTTAAGCAGCTGCTGGAAGTGCTGCTTAAACACATCCACTATTCCCTGTGGGTCGGTGACAAGGTTACCCTCGCAGTTTCGAAGAGCCAAGGTGCCCTTTTTGAAGCCTCCTGCAAGGCCTTGTAAAAGGCTCGTATTTTGTGTTTATCCCTAGACTCCTCGATATCCTTGAGCTGGGAGGCTGCGAAGATTCTTTTCTTTTGTCGCAGTAGATTTTCTCCTCCCTTCTTCTGGCTCTCCGCTTCTCCTCTCTTCTTGCGCTGCCCTGGTTTTCCTCTGCAGCGCCTTTTGGTACGCCTCGTCGGTTGCTGCCTTTTTCTGCTCACACTCGCCATCATACCACGGGTTTCTTGTCGGGGTTGGTAGGTATCCTAAGGTGGTTTCGGCTAATTCCTGAATGGCTGAGCGGCAATGCAGCCACATATTATTGGCATTTGTGTTCGACGTAGGCATACCGTAGAGTCTTTCGCTCAGCTGCTCCCTGTAGACTCTGGCAACCTCCGGTGTGCTCAGGCGCCCAATGTCGAACCTCCTCCTGATGGGCTGGTGCAGCTTTCTGACATTGGACAGTCGAGCTCTGGATCCTGCTGCTACGAGGAAGTGCTCAGAGTCGACATTTGCCCCTCTGAATGTTCGCACATCCAGGATGTTTGACGAGTGCCTTGCGCCAATGAGCACATGGTCGATTTGGTTGGCGGTTCGACCGTCCGGAGATCGCCAGGTTGCTGTGTGGATTCGCTTGCGAGGAAATCTTGTGCTACTTATCACCGCATTACGAGCTGTCGCAAAGTCAGCGAGTCGGAAGCCGTTATCTGTTTTTGTATCGTGGAGGCTGTGCTTTCCGATCACTCCGCCAAGGGTGTTTTCCTTACCGATTTCGCGTTGAAGTCCCCGAGCACGATTTTTACATCGTACTCCGGACCAGCTCTGTAGGCCTTGTCCAGGAGGTCATAGAAGTCTTCCTTGATAGGGTCCTCAGCCTCGTCGGTAGGGGCGTGTGCACATATAAGGCTGATGTTATAAAATCTGCCTCTGATGCGGATCACAGCCAGGCGATCACTTATAGGGTTAAAGTCGATGATCTTCGACCTTAACCGCTTTCCTACGACAAATCCGCATCCCAGTAAGTGCATCCTTTTGTGACAGCTGTAATAAATGTCGCAATTTTTCTTCCTAATCATACCGTTTCCGCCTTGTACTGCGTAAGGATTCCTTGTAGTTTATGAGCAGCTCCGGGAGTGTATAGGGTTCTGACATTCCAGGAGCATACTCGCAAATCGTGTTCCTTTTTCGTGCGTGGTCGTCGTCGAGTAACCATCCGTGTATCCGAGGCATCATGCTCATTCATAACTTTTCTTTTTTTTACGTGGCGGATTGTTAGCCCGCCGCGCAACCGCCATTTTGGTCGGGGTTTTGTCGCTGCATACGTTTGTTAACCTCCCAACGGTTGTTGAAGAGGCTATCCAGAGGGCGCCGGGAGGAGACCCTATGTCAACTTGACCCGGGCATTTGAACAGGGATCTTTGCTGGCATCTCGCCTGGTTGAGAGCGATCAACAACTTTGCCCTGTATGTCCGAGCCCATCCCCTCTTTTCATTTTTATTAGACAAGTTTTATAGAGTTTCCTGAATTATTCCTTGTAGGGAATTTTTATGAACCTCGAGAACTTAAGCAAAACACATCCGTACTCTTCGAAGGCAATTTTAATAGTGATCCGTAAATCCTTGTCATTTACATTAAGTTAAAACAGATTGTGTTAAAGTGGAGACTTATCGGATTAATCATCCGATCAGATGGACCGATACTTTGAAGAATATTCAGTGATACGCTAAGCAACAGTAGCGTCCAAAAAATTACGCTTTTCTAAATTTATTCATCTACATCCTCTTGGATTATTTTTTGCATTTTGTTGAAGTTTTCATTGGTACTGCTATTTTTTTGTTCGCAGCTGTAGATGTGTAAGTATCGCATAGTGTGTTAATTGTTTGACCACCACTGTACATCCAAATATTTATCGATGTTTGAAATACACACATATCTACATACATATTTAGATACATATGTATGTACATAAAGACTCTTGAGCTGCCCAATTCTAATCAAACCATAGTCTTGTAGTTTAAAAGCCTGCTCTATACTCCCTCTTATCGGGCACCCTCTTAAGCGGACGATTCTCATAAGCGCACAAGATGTACTATAATGGTTGGCCAGTATGCTTTTGGAGTTTTTTTCCTCTTAAGTGAACGATTCTATTAAGTGGACATGGACAGTATTTTCATTTCTATGTATTTCGACGATATGATTTTCTTTATACATACCTACATATGAATGAGCGAATGAGCTACAAAAACGGAGGTTTCATGGCAGTGAAGGTAAAAAGGTCGATACGTTGACACATGAATGGTTTATCAAAGCTTGCGAGAAACGTATCCCTATTTCTGGACCATTAATTCAAAAGGAGGCGAAAGATTTTGCGACGGGAATCATTTTTACAAATTTTAAGGCATCATCCGGTTGGTTGCCACGATTTTTAAATCGACATAATATTTCATGCAAAGCGGTATCTGGGAAAGCTGCCGATGTGAATCCACAAACCGTTGCTGAATGGACTAGGCGAATTGGGTCATTCATTCAGTAGAGCTTTCTTCTGCAATTAATGTGCTAGATGCGATCAATTGGGCTGTTGCAGCATGGAACAAGGTTCCTCCAGAAACAATGAAAAATTACTTCAAGAAATCTGGGTACCTGCGCAATTAAACCTTCGAATTAGAGGACACCTCAGAGGACGACTAGACCTAAAGTGAAATGATATTATAATTTTTAGTTCTTTTTAAATTTGCGTTCTTATTTTTATAATTCCTCCTAAGCGGACACCCTCTTATATGGACAAAAAACTCTGGTCCCGTTGCTGTCCACTTAGGAGAGATTTCACGTATAATGGTAGCTTTTCAGCATTTTTCAAAGTAATACATAAAACTTCTCTTCCTATAATCACGTTCGGTGAGCTTGATATGGTGTACAGAACCTTTGTTCATATGATTTATTACATTTATATTTTTAAACTAATTTTGATGGAGAGCTTGGTGAACTACTTCACTATTTCTTTCGCACCATGTTTAATAAATAATCAACCAGTCTTTACGTTCGCCCTATCAACTTCTATAAAGTTTCTTGTCAAATCAGCGAACTTCAACCTCATGATCGGGTGGAATAAATAAAAGAATCCCTACATCTGGCATACGAGTGTTTATTCACAGTGTATTCATTGTTTTAATAAAATAAACATATAAAAACCATGTCAAGGTATTCACGAGACGTAAACACCCTCGATCTCACCCTGACGTGTTTTTCTAGCTCACTGAAATTGAATGCATAATAAGCCTATTGTGCTAACCCCGTAACTCAATTGCTCGTATATAATACAGTACAACAAAGGCTGGCCTTACGTGAGCATTTTAACCCCAAAAAATAATTTTAAAGCACTTCTTGAGTTATTAAGCAAGTATGTATTATCCGACCGCCGCTGGCCTGTACTCCTCGTTCATATTGTTCACAATGAATGGCGCCTTGCAATCTTCGTCTCCTATTTTGTATAACATGAACAACAATCTGTTGCTCTTGTATGAGAAGAGCTGCATTAGTAAAAGAGATCTTGTGGAATATCTATCAAAGCAAAAGGATGAGAGCATTTGAGGAAAAAGGAAGGAAGGCAAAACAAATGTACTCCAAATAAATTGTTTTCTTTGACAACCTTGACCAGATCTTGGACTAACAACTGATGTTGTCGTACGTTCAACAAATATTATATTCGGATTGGAATGATAAGCACTCTCTTCGAAGTGTACTTTAATGAGAAATATCATTTTTTTAGTCAAACCCATCTCTTTTCCTTCCATTGCAGACATCAAGCGACGGAAATCAAACAACAAGTACATTGTCGATAACACTGAGCAGAGCGGATTCGGGAAAGTATTTATCGTGTCAAGCTGCTAATCCCACAGTCCTGTCCGAACCACTTGAAGACGGCTGGCGACTAGACATTCAATGTAAGTATAATCGAAAGCGATTTTTCTATATATTTAAATAAGAATAAAAACGCACTTTTAATAATTTAAGTCTCTTTATTTCTTATTTCTGCCAATCTAACTTAACTCAGCGAAACTCTTACGTTGACGACTTAGACCGAAGTGCACGAAATGATCGAAGTGCATCGATCTCTCCAGCATCTTCTTAGAGTAAGAAGAGCTGAAGAGATCGTTTTGAGAATAGGCGATATCGTACTCTCGGTGTTTGAGTTGATCAAACGACGAGAGTCGAAAAGGAGAACACTCTCATCGCGCAGGTATGGCGGCGAAATAGTAGGAGTTGGGTGGAAACACAATATTATATAACACCTCCCCCATCAAAAGCTTTTTGGTCCCCAAAAAGTTGAAAAGAGAAATAATTATCATAAACAGTTTCGCTAAGTTTTCACTTACAATGACTAATAGTCTTATGAGTATATAATATAGGGATAACAATATTTTCATCTTAATCCTAGGTATACAATCATATTATCATAGTTTCGCTTAAAGTATGTACATACGTATTTCTATTGCATTTAATTTCTTATTGAAAAAAAAAACCGAAAAAAAGGTACGTTAGTCTTTGCCTTCTTTTTTTTTTTTTTTTTTTTTTTTTTTTTTTTTAGTTTGCTTAAATCTACTTTCATCAATGTATTAATGTATTGTTTTATTTCTTAGATAACGTTGGTTCAGGTAGTTTAGGTAGTTTACTCGTATCTAACTTACAAAAGGGACGAACATCTGGTGGTAACCACTTCTTTAATCGAAGAAATGTTTATTTTATAGTATTCGTATGAATAGCGGAGTATTATCAAGGGTTTTGGAGGCGCCCGAGTAGACGGAAAATAAAAGGAAATTTATAGCAGTTACTTTAAAGTTCAA
This sequence comes from Eumerus sabulonum, assembly GCA_951905685.1. Classification (NCBI taxonomy): domain Eukaryota; kingdom Metazoa; phylum Arthropoda; class Insecta; order Diptera; family Syrphidae; genus Eumerus; species Eumerus sabulonum. The sequence goes on along the minus strand of OX645060.1, from coordinate 158,015,707 downwards.
AATATACAGGTTGAAAATGTAAAGAAAGGCATTGTTTTATTTGCTTAGTTTAGGTAAAGGAATGAAAATATTAATTACAAGGAGTAAGAAAAAAGGGAAAAAATGTCGCACTAATAGTGAGAAATAGGAATGTTTGTCTGACGATAATTTGTATTTACTAATTTTGATATTTGTACTTTCTTTTCGATTGACTTCGATAATATTTAGTGTTTCTCTTAGTTGATGTGTCTGTGATGTAATGATTAGTAATTTCTGGATTGTATAGACGTTTGTATTTCGGTTTAATTTTTCCAATTGCTCGGTTTTTTACTAGTTGTGTACAAATGTATACATCTTTTGTTTTATTTCTATTGTTTGCTTTTATAACCCTTACTTCCTTATCTTTTTCATATTTTCTAGCTAACAATTCTATATCCTCTCTACTTAAGTTCTTTGTTATAAAACTTATTGGTTTTAACTTTGTTGTTGAATGCACTGTATCGTTATAGATAGTTAGTATCTCAAATATCTTGTCATCTAGCTGAGAGGCATCCCTCTCTGCGTTTTTCAATCTAAGATGTTCGTTTAAAGTACCATGTAATCTTTCAATGTCGGAATTGCCTGTTTTTAGGGACCCTGTGGTCTTGTGACATTCGATTTCATGTTCTTTAAGAAATTGTTCGACTGCCGAGTGAACAATACATGTTTCACCATCAGATACTATTTTTCTAGGTTTTCCTAAATAGCGTATTCTCTCTTTGATTGCTTCTAATATAGCCATCCAATTCCTGTGTTGTAAAGGGTGTATTGTTGCGTACTTAGAAAACTTGTCAATAGTGGTAAAATACATTTTATTTCGCTCAGGAAACCAAATATCTACGTGTACAATGTCATTAACTTGCTGGGGTGTTTGAGTAATTTGCATGTCGATCTTATGAGGTCTTCTGTCATGTTTTGCGATGTTACATATGTCACAATTATTGACAAATTTTTGAATCTCTGTTTGTAGATTTGGGTAAAAATATTTCGATCTTAATTCTGTAAACATTTCATTTATACCCCTATGATTATTCCTTTGGTGTTCGTCTTTGATAATATTTAGCATTTCGTTTTTATCGATTATATCCCTGAGTTTTACATTGGATTTAAGCAGTCTTAGATTCTTATTCATTGAAAAGTATTTTATGTATAGGTTTTGAAATTTTACAAACAAAGATAAATCTTCACAAAAGATGCAAATCAGACCCTTATCTATCATTAGCCTTTTCATGATTTTCAATAGATCGCTACTATCTTCTTTAAGTTGAACTTTATTCTGTATTTTCTTATGGACTATCTTTATTGAAATGTGTTCCTTTGAACCGTAAGACAAATAAATCTGATTTTTGTAAAAATTGACCGGTTTTTCCGTTATAAAAATATGTAATGTTTCATCTTCTACTGCGCTATGGACAGTGGCACCTGTAGACAATATATCGTCGTTTATGACCACTTTTTCAAAACATACATCAACTTCGTTATTTAAAATGTCAACTGAACCGTCATCTTCCTTTTCGTTTAACACATCGTGGTTAATATACCTACTTAGACCGTCGGCAACACAATTTTCTTTACCTTTTAGATATTCAGTAGTAAAATCGTATTCACTAAGTTGGATTTTCCAACGTTGAAATCTCATGTTCGGTTCCTTGAAATTATTAAGGTATATTAATGGCTTATGGTCTGTGCGCACTACAAACTTTCTCCCGTACAAATATATGCGGAAGTATTTGATAGCCCACACAATCGCGAGGAGTTCTTTTTCTATTGTCGAGTATCTCAACTCGTGATTATTGAGCGTACGAGATGCATAGCACACTGGATGGTTGTTTTGAGTTAAAACAGCTCCTAGAGCATAATGTGAGGCATCAGTAATTAAAGTAAATGTTCTACTAAAATCCGGACTAGTTAAGATGGGTTCACTAGTTAACAACATTTTTAATGTGTTAAAAGCTTTTATGTAAAGGGAATCTGATACATTCACCTTTTCGGATTTTTTTAAGTATCTTATTAGAGGGTACGCCACTTTTGCATAATCCTTGATAAATTTTCGGTAATAGCCGGTTATACCAAGGAACCTCTTTATACCTTTTTTATCGGTTGGAATAGCCATTTCCGTTATTGCCTTAACTTTATTAGGATCAGGCTTAATCCCATTGTTGACAATAACGTGCCCCAGATAATTGGTTGTCAAATTAGCAAAAGTGCATTTATTTACCTGGATTTTTAAGTTACAATCCTTTAGTCTCTGTAAGATTTTCCTAAGTGAGTCGAGATGCTCATCTAGACTTGTAGAAAACACCAGGATGTCATCCAAGTAGACGACACAAATTTTGTTTATATAATCCTGTAAGACATAGTTCATGAGTCTCTGGAATGTCGCAGGGGCATTTTTTAGCCCAAACGGCATTCTCAAAAACTCATAGTGGCCGCTTTTGGTCGAAAATGCAGTTTTAGGTATATCACGTGGATCGACTTCGATCTGGTGAAATCCTTTAACGAGATCTATAGTCGTAAAATAATTGCACTTGCCCAATTTATCAAACAAATCATCAATGTTGGGCATGGGGAAACGATCCTCTATTGTTTGAGCATTAAGTTTCCTATAGTCTATTACAACCCGCCAAAGTTTTTTCCCGCTTTTATCGTCTTTCTTAGGGACAATCCATATTGGCGAATTGTAAGGGCTATTACTAGGTCGTATTATTTTTTGTTTTAGCATCTCCTCCACTTGTCTGTCTACTTCGGTACAATGTATTTCAGGGTATCTATACAATTTTGTATAAATTGGTGTGTCGTCTTTTGTACGGATGGAATGTCTTATTTCGTTAGTAAAAGTCAATTTGTCACCCTCTTTGTAAAATATTTGTTTAAAGGAATATATTAAGGATTTTATTTTTGATAGGTCGTTCTTATTAAGATGCTTTGCGAAAACATCGCTAGGTATAGTGTTTTCGAATTTTTCGATGTTAAATATATGCGAAGCAAGAAGTTTATTGTTAGCATGCATTTCATCTTCATAACTGAAATACAATGGTATGTTTGCGTTATCGATTGTGAGGGATCTTGTTTTATAATCGATAACGGGATTTAGTTCTATGAGGATATTGTTTCCAATCAACCCGTCGAAGGTTTCGTGGAAAGGATATTCGAGGAAATCAACCATATAATTTTGTTTTTTAAATTCAGGAAAAAGGGGAATTCGATAACATTCATTTATCTTAACACTGCGACCAAGAACTTTAAGCAGATAATGCTTCGATGGTACTTTCCATTTTGGATGGCAAATATTGCTATTTATAATGCTAAATTCCGCGCCGCAATCGATAATGAATCTTAGTGGTCTAATTTGGTTTTTAATAACTATATAGGGAAGTCTTTTTCCTGATCCAATTGAAAATTTTGAATTTGTTGTTGACAGGGGCACACTTGGTTCTTCCTTGTGTTATGGTTGTCAACGGTTGATGTTTCATTAAATCCTAAATCCATAGATTCACCACGGGATTGTCTACTTATGTTGCCATTTGTACGTCGGAATTGGTAACTCGTTGATGGTCTATTTTGTCTCGTCTGGTAAGTTGGTAAGTTTTCATGGAATGTATTTGTTTGTGTTCTATTTTGTAGTTGCGTACCCCTATTATTATGAAATTGTCCAGGGGTGTAATTATTATTTCGATTACTGCTATTGGACTGTACCATTGGATAACTTTGGTCTCGCCTGAAGACCATTTTGGAATTTGACGAATATCCTACGTTGAAAAACGCTGAGCTTTGAATCCCATTGGGCCCTAGCTTATGATGGTCTATTTCCTTAATAATTTTATAGGCATTTCGTAGGGAATCTGGGTTACGACTTAATACTATAGATTTAGTCGGTTCCGGTAAGTTAGCCTTAAAAACGTCTAAAGCTATCCGGTTATTAGAATCTACTAAGTTTTGATCTACTCTGTTACCCATTAGCAAGATTGAATTATTTAACCTACTTAACAGAACGTTTATACTATCATAAAAGTTTTCTATTGTGGAAGTCACGCGTTCGGTACGAATACGATCGATCAAATTATCGACAGACAAACTTTCGCCAAAGGCATCCTTTAAAACTTCCTTAATTTCCGACCACACTACGAGTCTCCCGTGTTTCTGTAATTCTATACGTGCTTTGCCCGTTATTTTATCTTTAATGTACCCGACCAACAGGGTAACTGTATTAATATCGAAATTATTAAAAATGGTTACCACAGCATCCACCCTATCGAAAAACTCTAAGACACATTCACTAGAACCGTCGAAAACAGGGAGTTTATTAATTAATTCTAAAACTAACTTAAATGTATCTGCAGCATTGAGAACCTCCATGTTGTTCTAAGTCCGCACTTATAGTTCGAAACACGCCAAGAATACCGGAAATGATTGTACTCACATGTGTTTTCTGCCGCCAACTTTGAAGTTCACCATAAGCAACGCCAAGGTACTGCCAATTTGGGATCTTGATGCACGTGTAAGTCAAAATTGTAACCGATTAACAGCGACGATTTCCAATTAACAAATTGATAAATTAATAACCACCAAAGAACAGTCTTGTGTTTAACCTCGTATTGGTAGACTTAGTTTAGGATTTTACTAATCATTTAACCGATTTAATTTGTTGTATTTAAACTTTTTTTTTTTTTTTTTTTGCTACAAAATCACATGTATGCACGAGGTTTTATTTTATAAGAAAGTTTTAGAATTGTCACGATTTTGTATTTTTTTTTATTTATTTTTTCTTATTTTAAGTGTATGATACCAAGCAGCTAAGGCTTGACCGACTGCGCCATTTAAATAAGAATAAAAACGCACTTTTAATAATTTAAGTCTCTTTATTTCTTATTTCTGCCAATCTAACTTAACTCAGCGAAACTCTTACGTTGACGACTTAGACCGAAGTGCACGAAATGATCGAAGTGCATCGATCTCTCCAGCATCTTCTTAGAGTAAGAAGAGCTGAAGAGATCGTTTTGAGAATAGGCGATATCGTACTCTCGGTGTTTGAGTTGATCAAACGACGAGAGTCGAAAAGGAGAACACTCTCATCGCGCAGGTATGGCGGCGAAATAGTAGGAGTTGGGTGGAAACACAATATTATATAACAATATGTATACATACATACATATGTACATATATGTATATATGTACTTAGACTGCAGTCAAGTACTGAGAATATGTCCCTATCATTCAAGTGAAGTTTCAAAATCCTTATTTACAATCGTTCACGTCCTTAAGTTTCATACTGACCTCAATACTAACAATTTGTGTTGCTTCATGTTTGCTTATTAAGGATTCGTGCATAAGCTTTTCATATACACACAACCATATCACCAATAATTTATTATCCTGTCAGTTGTTTCAAATAAAATTCCAATGTCTTACATGTTAACATACCATTACACACAACTGAATTTATGCACTAGCATATCTTCAATTTAACCCTGGAATTAATTAGCCTTCTTCTGTGAAACAACACACTTCTCGTACCTCGTACCCGAGGGTATCATAAATAGATACACGTACCATATCTGTAGAATGTATTAATTCGAACACGCTTTCAATCCTCGATATTTATCTTTCTTGCAGATGTTCCTGAAACGTTCGTTCGACTTGGTACATCCCTTGACCCAAACTCGATACGGGAAGGCACAGATGTTTATTTCGATTGTCTGGTAACAGCTCATCCGATTGTCTACAAAGTTGAATGGCGGCACAATGTAAGTTTAGTAAAGTACTAGTATAGACCAGTTACATACTACATATGCATATCCAAAATCGCTATCGAAAACGAAATTCGTTTATCAGGCTTTTGTATGTTCATACGTACATATGTAAGTAAGAACGTATGCAGATAGTTTATAACGAAATTTGAAAATAATTACAATACGAGTACATATGGGGATAAGTCCAACCGATTTAACAAAGGACGATTTGAATGTCCTCGAACCGGATATAGACAATACTCGGTGAAACACGATATTGTACTGCATCAAACAGCAAGCAACCGAACCGAATAATACTTATGCTTTGTGTAATTACAAATCGAGATTGGGTCCGGAGCTGCTAGATAGGGAAACAAGGTTACTTGCCACAGGATTAATTGGAAATTCGCCTTTGGTTCTGTAAAGTGCTCTTGCTTGACTGAAAGCGATTGCACTCATTCATTTTTAAAACACTTACTCATATGTGTGTATGTATCTGCAGCATAGGGTTTGAAACGTGCATATTCATACATTGATAGCATGTGATTGGTTTCGCATTTTTACCCCAAATGTGATTTCAAACGGCGGCGTAAACTTTGTTGACGAGTGGGCATTTACATTGATGGCTCGGTGCACCTGAGACGTGTATTTGTACCACTTCGTAGGCTCCGGTGCTGACATCTTAGCGAGGACGGAAAGAATAACTCGGTTGACCATCCCTACTTGTCTCCTAGGTACTCCTGTTGTTGTTTCAATGGGCCTGTATACACGAGAATATCGCTAGCAGCAGGAAGACCGGTTTGATGCTCTACACTGAAGCATACACGGGATTCATTTTTCTAGAAGAAAAAATTGTATAAGTGAACCTTGTTCAATTGTGTTAGTGTTTCTGTCTTTTTGACATTTCATTTGAAAGAGATATTTCCTTTGACAGAGATATTAAGTGCAACCACGCACTAAAATGTCCCTTTGTTTTTTTCCGATGTTCACTGCTTGAAAGACCAATGACGATTGAAGCGCAACACCAGGCAAAAAAAGTACGGACTCGAAAACTGAAGAGTTGTATATGTATTAGTTTTCCACTTCTGTTCACCCACTAAATTTGCGGAAGAACATGGTATTCCGTTTCGTACCGCAACCTTCAGCTCCCTCTCCCACAAAACCGGTTTTTTTCGGATGATATATTCTCGTGTATACACCCTCAATGTGTTCGATGTTATGAGCTGCGCAGAGATCCTTAAATACTTTTGACGTCAATGCTGCGCCTTTGTCGCTGATGATTCTTTGCGCACTGCCGTAGATTGTTATGCAGGAATTCTGATAACCTCTTGTACATCTGTTGACTTTATAGGATGTAACCAAGTATATTTGGAATATCCATCAACTATGGCGAATATGTATTTGTAGTTCTTCGCTGTTGAGTCCAGCGTGCCCAAATGTTCGATGTGGAGTGTTGAAAGTGGCGTTTCCCCTTTGTCAATATAATGAAGAAATCATTCCTGCTTGTCCAAATTCTTATTGTATAAGATGCATTGAATACAGTTTGCAATGATTTAATTTACCTTTTTTTCCATGTGTGATCAAAATTGTGAGCACTTTTTATAATTTCTCCCTCCATACTCTTCAGTACTGCTAATAAGTCTAGGCGTTTACTTGCCTACAAATAAGCTTATTTTTAGCTTTGTAGTCTGTGTATTGTTTCTGCTTTAGCACTTCTGCAACTGCCGCCAAATGTTCATCTTTTTGCTGTACACGCCGAACATGTGCATGTACCTCTGACTATCTAACTATCATATCGAGAAAACGACTTAGGCTGTCAACATGCCTTATTCCCTGGTCAACGTGGTGCTCTATTGTGAATGAGAAATACTGTAGATATATGTATGAGCCATTGTACCCCTTCTCTCGGCACGTCTTTTTTTTTCGGTTGTTTGTTTGAAAGCTGCGCAATCATTCGATGCCTATAAGATAATGACGTGACTTTTTCGTAGCCAAGTATGTAACTTTTACTTTTCTCTTCTTGTGGTGTAGCTTTCTTACTCCAATAACAAACTGGGAACGACTTATTGTCATGCTGTTGTAAGAGTATTGCTCCAAAGTCATTTTTAGACACATGACCTCTAGCTGTGTTTTGACATAGTGCTTGAAAGTCTTCAAAAAAGGTTTTTGAACGAGTGCAGACTTTGATTTTTCAATTGCTTGGACTTGGTCAGCATAATCTTTTATTTTTTATCGTTTATCTGTACAGCGTATTCTTTTATGAACCTTTTGAAATATCCAGTCAGTCAAGGAAATGCTTGCATACCACGGACATTTCAAGGAAGAAGGAAGTTTTTTTACAGCTTTTATCTTTTCCTGGCCAGGCCAGATACAGCCTCGTGTCCTAGAAACCTTTTTTTTTTAGTGCAATAGCTAGCATTTTGACCACTTTGTTTCTAGCCCATACTGCTGCGCTCGTTTTAATACCCGTTGCACATTTTCTAAGCAAATACCAGCTGTGCCTTAATTGATCAACATTTGGAATACGTACATATGTAATTGATAAATCGCGCAAAGGCTGCTGGAGAGTACAAAATCCAAATTGCGCTTTATTAAATTCGTACAATCCTTCCTCTGACACAAACACTGTGTTCTTTCTGCTTCGCTTATCAATTTCGACTTGAAAGAACCCATTTCTGAGGTACATACATATATCACTGTAAATTAGTTGGCGTTCTGTATTATTTCCAGTACGTCCTCAACAACTGGGACTAGACATCTATCTTTTAGCACCATTGAATTAAATTTGCAGAAGTCTAAACAGAGTCGGTAACTGCCATCTTTCTCCCTTGCTAGCACAACTTTGCTAGTTAGTCACTCACTCCTATACTTGCTTACGTACAAATTAATGTTTAGGTAATGACAAGCAGTTGCGGCTTTCGCGACAAGCGATGCTGTTAGAATTAGAAGTGTTGAGTTGATCTACAATTAAAGCAATGCTTTTGTTTGCATACATCCCCTTCGCTGCGTTTTCTCCTATTGCATGCTGTTGCAGGATTTCTGTGTCCAGTATTCGGCATGGGCTCGGACATACAGGGTAAAGTTGTTGATTGCTCTCAACCTGGCGGGATGCCAGCAACGATCCCTGTTTAAATGCCCGGGTCAAGTTGACATACGGCCTCCTCGCGGCGCCCTCTGGATAGCCTCTTCAACAACCGATGGGAGGTGAACAAACGTATGCAGCGAAAAAAACCCCGACCAGAATGGCGGTTGTGCGGCGGGCTAACAATCCGCCCACGTAAAAAAACTTTAAGTTATGAATGAGCAAGATGCCTCGGATACACGGACGGATACTCGACGACGACAACGCACGAAAAAGGAACACGATTTGCGAGTATGCTCCTGGAATGTCAGAACCCTGTACACTCCCGGAGCTGCTCATAAACTTGAAAGATTCCTCACGCAGTACAAGGCGGATATTACTGCGGTCCAGGAAATACGCTGGATGTATGTATGTATGTTAGCGTTACAGTCCATGAAGAACCTGAGCCGAGCTTCTCTCAATCACCCATGTTGTGTGTGATTTAATTTTCCCATAGGTGAAAGGGACCTACAGTTTATTGCCGGTTCCGAACGGCGAATTTCGAGAAGCTTTTCATGACAATTTTACTACAGGGGGTTTTGTCAGAACCCCGCTGAGGAGAAACACCGTGAAAAACACGTTCGATGACATGGCTGTGTCGGGATTCGATCCCGTGTCATCGGCGTCAGAGGCCAACACACTACCCACTGCGCCACGGTGCTCTCTAAATACGCTGGATAGGAAACGGTATGATTAGGAAGAAAAATTGCGACATTTATTACAGCTGTCACAAAAGGTTGCACTTACTGTCATCGACTTTAAACCTATAAGTGATCGCCTGGCTGTGATCCGCATCAGAGGCAGATTTTATGACATCAGCCTTATATGTGCACACGCCCCTACCGACGAGGCTGAAGACCCTATCAAGGAGGACTTCTATGACCTCCTGGACAACGCCTACGGAGCTTGTCTGGAGTGCGATCTAAAAATCGTGCTCGGGGACTTCAACGCCAAAATCGGTAAGGAGAACACCCTTGGCGGAGTGATCGGAAACAACAGATAACGGCTTCCGACTCACGGACTTTGTGAGCTGCATTGCCGCTCAGCCATTCAGGAAGTAGCCGAAACCACCCCCGACAAGAAACCCGTGGTATGATGGCGAATGTGAGCAGAAAAAGCAGCAACCGACGAGGCGTACCAAAAGGCGCTGCAGAGGAAATGCAGGGCAGCGCAAGAATAGTACCGAGCCAGAACAAGGGAGGAGAAAAAACTACTGCGACAAAAGAAAGGAATCTTCGCAGCCTCCCAGCTCAAGGACATCGAGGAGTCTAGGGATAAACATAAAATGCGAGCCTTTTACAAAAAAGCCAAAGGCCTTGCAGGAGGCTTCAAAAAGGGCACCCTGGCTCTTCGAAACTGCCAAGGTAATCTTGTCACCGACCCGCAGGGAATAATGGATGTATTTAAGCAGCACTTCCAGCAGCTGCTTAACGAGTATGACCAAGAGAGAGTGGTAGGGACCGAGAAAATCCCAACTCCAGCCGCTGAAGTAGTCCTCCCACCCAGCATCGAAGAAGTCGGCACAGCTATTCAGAAGCTGAAGAACAACAAGGCTGCAGGCTCAGATGGCTTGCCATCAGAGCTCTTCAAGGCTGGCGGCGATGTTCTGGTAGGGAGCATGCACCAGATCATCTGCAGAATTTGGGAAGGTGAAAGCATGCCCGACGACTGGAATACCAGCTCTATATGCCCCATCCACAAAAAAGGCGATCCTACCTCTTGCAAGAACTATAGAGGTATATCCCTGCTCAATGTCGCATACAAGATCCTGTCCAGCGTATTGTGTGAACGTCTAAAACCATTTTGCACCGCACTAATCGGCAGCTACCAGTGCGGCTTCCGGCCCGGCAAATCAACTATAGATCAAATTTTCACACTTCGACAAATCCTGGAAAAGACCAACGAGTTTCGAATGGATACACACCATCTTTTCATCGATTTCAAAACCGCATACGACAGCATTCATCGTGAAGAACTGTTTGGGGCGATGGTCGAATTCGGGATCCCCGTAAAACTGATCCAGTTGTGTCGCGCTACGCTAAAAAACACGCGATGCACCGTGCAACTCGGTTCTAGGACCTCGGAACCATTCGAAACATGCACCGGATTTCGACAAGGAGATGCGCTGTCATGTGACTTCTTCAACCTGGTGCTGGAGCAGATAGTGCGACGGGCAGGCGTCAACAGGGATGGCACTATCTTTTACAAGTCCATCCAGCTGCTAGGATACGCGGATGATATCGACATCATCGCTTGTTCTCGCCGTGGCATTGTGGAAGCATTCACGGCGAGTGAAGAACAGGCAAAACGAGTTGGTCTTAAGATCAATGAGGATAAAACGAAATACATGCTGTCAAGCAAAAACCAATCCGTCGCTCACCACCTGGGACAAAACATAACAATTGACAGCTACAATTTCGAGAGGTAGTTAAGGAGTTTGTCTACTTCGGGGCAAACGCAAATTCCACAATTGACACCACAGTGGAGATCCGGTATAGAATCGCCCTTGGCAACCGTTGCTACTTCGGCTTGTCCAAACAACTGGGGCCAAAACTCCTCACTCGAAAGACCAAAGTTATGCTTTACAAAACGCTCATTCTGCCAGTCTTGCTGTACGGAGCCCGAAGCTGGACGATAAGCAGGACAGCGGAGCTGATTTTGGGTTCTTTCGAAAGAAAAATGCTGCGCCGGATATTTGGCCGTGTCTGTGAGGATGGTGAATGGAGAGGAAGACACAACCGCGAACTCTACGAGCTGTACCAAGTTGTGGATGTAGTCCGGGAGGCAAGGATCCGTCGACTACACTGGCTCGGCCACATCGAGCGCATGGACATCAACGCTCCAGCTAAGAGGGTCTTCGACTCCGAGCCTCCTGGTTCGAGAAGAAGAGGAAGACCGAACCTCCGGTATAAAGACTAAGTAATCGCGGATGTAAGACATCTTGGTCTTGACAACTGGAAATAGCGTGCCCGGGACCGTCAAGGATGGAAGGCAGCTATAGCTCAGGCTCAGATTCTCCATGGATCGCAGGCCTGATGCCACAATTATGTTCCACAAAGTATCGGAAAGTCGCTAAAATACATTTATGTTGTTGTTTTAATCGCGTTTGCGGTAACAATAAATAAAAAAAGAGATTTCTTATTCGCAATAAATATTTAATTTATTTATTTATTCCATTGTCCTTTTCATGCATTCTCCCATTTATTTTGTTTTTTTTTACTAGTTAACTCTTAAAATAAAATAACATTTTATTTAAACCTAATAAAATCAACCATAAAAAAAAAGCAATTCAATTGGAGTTACTGCTCCTCTGTCCACGGGTTTGCCAGCCACTCAGACTCTTTCATAATTGGCATCTGGAGAACAGAAGAAGAGGGCTCCGGAATTGTTAAGCCACTTGCATCAACTTCGTCTTCGTCGAGCCAATCGGCATCCTCAGACGATGTTTCACAGCGGCGCGCAATGCAGAGAAGCACAATTGCCCTTCTGGCAGCAAGTCGCTGTGGCCGTACTCTACTTTCACAACAGTCTTGGTCAGTCTTACCATGCACGTAACGACTGTGCATTTGCACACTGTTCCGGGATGTGAAATAGATTCCACAGGTTGCACATATTCTGGTCTAAGGTCGAATTGTACTAATGGGCAAAAGAAATCGTAAGGCATCTGCTTAAACCCTTCTAGAGGAGGTGACAGATTAACGGACAATCTCACAAGAAGTGGTGAAAACTTGAATGATCCTTTGTCTAGCTGACTAGGTACCACGAGCCTGCTTGGGGTTTTTAAGGATTGGGCAGGGTGGTGGCAGGAAAGTACCCAGAAAGACGGAATGCAATGCACTCCCCGAGCGGGAACAGCAGGATTCGTCCGCACATTTAATCACTTGCAAGAAATATTGCGATTCACGGACATGAGCTATATACCAAGCCAGATTAGGTTCTGCTGGATCCTGCAAGCTATTTTCATGCTTTCTGTATTCCGACGAAACATTGTAGTCGTCAATTTTCATTTCAGTCCAGACCTTAGCAAGTGTCTCCCCAGCGTGCTGAAAATTGGTCGGGATGAGAACCAAAATGTTCATGCGGCAGGTTGACGCCTCACAGTCGTTTGTTGAGGGGAGCCATGCGTCGCTCAATTCGGTTGTATGCGCTCCGTCCAGGAGCATTCGTCGCTATGAACAGAGCGTCCAGGTTGTATTTTTTAAAATGGCGCATGGCAAAGTTCTTGACTTTCCGATAACGCGGGTTTTCGTCTGCGCCATCATCTACGAAAATGATGATCACTGGCTTCACGGTGTTCGATTCTGTCATCATTAGTGGTTTGAATGCAGGCACAGACAAAAGTGATTCGAAATCATACGCAAGGGAGGATGCGTGTTTCCCACTCCTAATGGATGTATGTATGTGTCGGACCGCTGTAACCAACAGCTTCTTCCTTACCGAAACCGTCAGGATTCACATTGACACCGGCGTATACAGAAGGAATAAGTTTGTGCCGCTCTGCTACGATCCGGTCATGGTCAGGTAAAAGTACTCTGTATTTCATATGCATTAAAAGAGGGCTCTGTATTTTCACTAATTGTAGCAGTGCAGAATTCTCCATCCTCGTGCTTTTTGTGCATCTCGGTCTGTGGTCTTGCTAACTTCACGGGTACGGTATGTACGTGTCTCCTTCCCTCTTGCGTGTTAGAAACGCGTGGGAGTAGATGAAGATATGTACCGCTTCGAGAAATTTGGAATCCCATCAACAACAGCCTCTCATGTAGGTCGGAGAGAGTGAGACAACTCCTGATCATATCTGTACGTCGGCGTTCATCAACAGCGCTGCCATGAAAAACACAACAACAAGAACGAAACCAAAATAAAAAAAAAAACGGCCAAGTGCGAGTCGGACTCGCGCACGAAGGGTTCCGTACCATCTGTAAATACATATAAATATGAAAGAGACTATGTATGTATGATAGAGTAGTTAATAAAATCGATCCGATAGATTGCACTTTTGCACTGATTCTGTGGCGCATCTGATCGCGTCGGCTGTCCCGGATCAATTCCTTTTTTCTTCAGCACACACAGATTCTCTAACGGGGCACTCGTTTCACGCAACCAAACTCACCCTTAAAATGCTACACAGTGCGGTCTATGCACGGTGTGATCGTAAACTCAGCCAGTGTACTTCAACACACTTAGTCGTCTACTCTAACATGTATGTTACCTCATCAGTCATCACATTAAATCACATTTTTTGTATGATGACAGATCTTGGTTGCAGGCAGGCTATCGGCATATTACTTTGATAATCACCATTTAATTCAAATCAATTATGTTACTTGACAGCAACGATGTGAAAAGGTGAATAAATATGGGGAAAAGGCTTGCAGCTAGGATTGATTCATCAAAGCCACAAATATATTGTCGACTAACCTTAGTTCAGTATGTGACCAAGGGGATTTTTTGGATGAAAATCATGATTGTTGTGTGGGAGCCCCCCTTAAATATTAATTTTGTTATGTTTTTAGTATTGTCGTGGTAGCGGCAACAGAAATACATCATCTGTGAAAATTTCAACTGTCTAACTATCACGGTTCATGAGATACAGCCTGGTGACAGACGGACGGACGGACGGACGGACAGCGAAGTCTTAGTAATAGGGTTCCGTTTTACCTTTGGGTACGGAACCCTAATGATGCACAAAACATTGGGGGGATTCCCTGTAACACTCACATGAAAACGGTTGCCAACTTGAGAGAATTTACATAATTCCCTTTTTTATTTAACTAAAGAAAACGATGTTACATAACGCGTTGTTTGAACCCCCCTCCCGCCCTTGTAACGCATCGTAACGTTTCACAAGACACCCCCCTCCCGGTGGTCGGTTTATAGGTATTGCAAATGCCACTAACGGATTATATCGTTTAAATTCGAATGTAATTGCTAATCGAAATACAGATAACGAACGTAGTTTGCTTGTTGTTGATGATTTTGAATGATTGCATCGAAGACTCGGTCATATTTGCGATCAACATTTAAACAAGGTTAAAAGTGCGTCGGTTGCAATGAAGCTTTCAGAAAATAAACTATCTAACAAGTGTGTCGTGTGCATTAAAGGCAAACAGACACGGCTTCCGTTTAAAGATATCGTAGCGCGAGCTAAACATCAGCTAGATCTTGTGCACTCGGATGTTATGGGACCTATTAAAATAAAATCGTTCCTGGGAAGACGATATATGTACATATGTATACTAACGTTTGTCGATGACTACTGCCGGAAGATTTTTGTGTTCCCAATCAAACATAAGTCATATGTTTAAGAAGTCTCGAGTTTAAGAAGTTTAAAATTCGTGTTGAGAATCAGTGTTCGCGTAAAACTTTCCTGGAAGAGAATGGAATTTTACACCTAAAAACAACCCCCTTTACCACACAACAAAACGGAGTTGCTGAACTACTCAACAGAACCATTATGGAACGTCTACGGTGCATGCTGTTGGATTCAGGCATGGATCAGCGAATCTGGGCAGAAGCTGTAATTACTGCAGGGTACTTACTAAACCTTGTACCTTGTAAAGGACACGAATGCAGTCCAGAGGAGCTTTGGAGCGGCATCAAGTCAAGTGTGAAACATCTACGAGTTTTTGGAAGCAAAGCATATGTGCATATACCAGAAAAACATCGCAGTAAGTTGAGCCCAAAATCGTTTGAATGTATTCTTGTTGGTTACAGTGCAGAATCCAAGGCCTACAGACTATTTGAACCTGTTTCAAAAAAAATCATTACAAGCCGTGATGTTGTTTTTTTGAGACGAAGCCGCGGGAATTATGTGATTGTACATTAGATGTGAAACCACTGGGTTCATCAGTAAATGATATTATCACTGCCTCATCAATTGTCGATTCAGAGGAGAAAGCAAATGAGTACGAATCGGCAAAAGATAGCCTCGACAATGACAACGATGATGAATGTAATGGGTCCTCTGATAATGTGTTCACTGATGTGGCCACCACTGACGATATTTGAAGCGATGCTGTAGACGACGACGTATTTAATGATATTAACTCCAATACTATTCTTGATGATGCTGATGTTATTGTTCGCCGATCTAAGCGTTTGGCTAACAAATCACAAATCAATTACAATTTCTGTGCGTTGGATTTTGTATCAGAGGATCCAAAAACAGTTCAAGAGGCTTTATCATCTCGTTTTGCGTAAGAATGGAAACAAGCGATGAAAGAGGAAATGGCATCTCTCCTGCACAACGTACCGTGGATCCTGACCACCCTACCCGAAGGAAAGAAACCGATCAGCTCAAAGTGGGTTTTCAAATCAAAAACTGATGCAAAGGATGTTTTAGTTCGAAGGAAGGCTCGTCTGGTTGTAAGAGGATTCAGTCAGCAGAAAGGGATCGATTACGAGGAAACTTTTTCACCGGTTGTGAGGTACACATCAATACGTTTTCTTTTAGGCCTTGCAACGAAACACAATTTGATGATACAACAACTTGATGTAGTCACTGAGTTCCTTAATGGCGAACTTCAAGAGGAAATCTACATGAGTCAACGAGAAGAATTCAACGACGGTTCCGGTAAATCTTGCGCCCTAAAGAAGTCACTATATAGTCTGAAGCAGTCGAGCCGAGTCTGGGATATGAAGTTAAACTATGTTTTGCTGAAGTTCGGCTTAAAGCGAAGTGAGGTTGATCAGTGCGTATACATACTACTAGGCATGTGAAAAAAAGATGTTGTACCTAGCTATTTACGTCGATGAGGTTTTGGTATTGGGCAATGATGCCAAGATAATCAATAACTTGAAAAGTGAGCTATCAAAGAATTTTCAAATGAAGAATATGGACGAGGCCAAGTCCATTCTGAGTCTACGTATTCAGCGTGATATCCTGATAGGCATCACAAGAATTGATCAAACACAATACATAAAAGATGTTCTTAAGAGGTTCTCAATGGACGATTGCAACCCCGTTCCAATGCCAATGGATCCAAATCAAAAACTTATTTCGGAGATGTCGCCAACAAGTGCAGAGGAAGTGCAAGAGATGTCTTATGTTCCATATATGCAAGCTGTTGGATGTCTGCTTTTTGCTGCTCAAATTACACCACATGATATCTGCTTTGCAGTCAATATGTTGAGTAGATTCAATTCTAATCCAGGTAAGGCGCATTGGACTGCCGTTAAAGGTGTCACGAGATATCTGAAAGGAACTAAAGACAAGGCTCTGACGTTTTATCGGGACAGAGAGTTTTGTGATGCAGATTGGGCTGCCGATCCTGACCATCGACGTTCAACCACCGGTTACGTTTTCATCTTTCAAGGGGCTCCGATTTCCGTCTACAGAAGCGGAATTTATGTCCTTAGTATCCGTCGCTCAGGAGCTTATCTGGCTGAGACGTATGGAGCATGAATTACTATTTGAAGGGGCAGTATCTACCACGCTATATTGCGACAACAAGAGTGCAATTCATATAGCAAACAATTGTTCGTATTCTTCAAGAGCTAAACATGTTGATATTAAAGTAAAGTTCATTCGCGAAAAGCTAGAAAATGGTGAGATAAAACTTGCCTATATTGCAAGGGATGAAATGTTAGCTGATATTTTGACATAGCCAATAGTTGCAAATAAAAATTTCTTTTTACAAATGAATTCGGCCTAGCATAATCAAACATTTTCCTTTGTTATTCCACCCAAATATTTGACTTATTTACCTGAATTTTGTATCTTATGAATTTTTTAACCTAAAGAGTTTGGCTAAACTGGTTTAATTGAATTTAAAGATTAAGTGAAGTTTTATTAATGAATTTGAAATTTAATTTGATGTAATAATTATTCAGGGAAGGTGTTGTAAAAGAACAATTAATACATCAGTAGTGTGTAATCAGCCTAAGAATCCTAATAATGTAATAGACTAATAAATCCCTCTTATGTACTATCGCATTATACGTATGTCACACAAAAGCTCTCTTTTTTTAGCCGTCCTTCAAAGGAATAAGACGTGTTTTTTTTTCCGTCTCCCAGAAGTTATATCATAATCTTCGCCAACATATCATGTCTAAGGAGACAAATATCGCTGCCCGTTTCCATCAGCGCTGTCAGTGTGTGACCGCTCACCGTGATGTCCTTGAAGAGTCACTGGAACCAACAGCCAAAAGTTTCGTATGCTTCGTCACCTCTTAATGTAGTTTGTACGTTGTCATCCTCTGCTCTTACCCTCTGTTATGTAGCTTGAACTCCAATCCTACAGTTAAATGATCGGTGCCCTGTTGACTACATCTGACGCACTTCCATGTTCGAAATTTTAGACTCACTCGCAAGATGTGTAGTCTCCCCGCACTTAAAACATCTCCTCTCTTTCCACTACTCTTTTACTCCCATTTGTGATCTTGACAGTTTACAGCTAAATTATGTTGATTGCTGCCCACTGGATGGTTTCACGATTTCCATAAGCGAGTATACATAAATATGGCTACGACTCAGTAAGCTTCTGGCGGCGGGCCTGTAGTGACGAATGAATTTCAGCCGATGACATTCGACTTGAACCACTCCTTCTGAAGCGAACATGTCAGGGTTTTCCAATTTTTTACCCCGGATAAACTCCTAACATAAAGCTTTGCAGTTCCCTCGATCAGATGTTTCCCGTAGGTTCATTTTTGCAATTTATTTCACCCCACGATGACTACGTTGTCCTCCTAGATCCACTGATTGAGGTCGTAGTATCCGGAACCATCAAAAGTTGTGAGCGAATCTTCTTCGTCGCGAAGAGTAAACGACGTCCTTGCTGACACTTCCGAAAAATGGTGTTACATGAAATAATACCAAATCAGTATCAACGCCATCTAGTGACAAAAAAATGTGTAGGGTTAACCATCGTGATATTACAATTGTTTACATCATTATCCTCTGTAGTTTTGTGGCTATGGTGCTTTCTGGAAGAATATCTACGATAACACTTGTGACGTCGCTTGAGAAATGCACTCGCGCAATGTACATAAGCGATTGACTGAGCTAATTCTTCTGGTATCAAATTTCTGGAGTCCGGATTGGTGATGTGTACATTATGATTGACACTCTTGATATAGTGACATGAGTTGGTCATTACAACGAAATACGCGTATAACTAGTACATCTGCTTTGCGTCCTGCTAGTTTTAACCCAGTAGATGTCCACAGCCTCTTTGTATATAACCTTTGTGATATCCTCTATTTCTTCTAGATGCTTGGCTACCAGGTCAATCGCAATGTCATTGACTGGCACTATCAGTCTAAATACTTTGTCGTACGCGATGTTCCATTGTCGGATGTTACGGTTTTATACCGTAACAGCATTAAATGTGTCGTTACTATTTTTCGCTGACAGAAGCGTAACTTCTCTTCTTCTTAACCTGGGCCTCAACCAACATGCCCCTCCAACTAGCACGATCTTTTGCTAGCCTTTTCCATTGCCGCACACCCAGTTGGCTGAGGTCGCCTTACACCTGCGCGCGCCATCTTAGATGCGGCCGTCCTCTGCTTCTTCGTCCCTTGGGCTTGGATTCAAAGACTCTCCGCCCAGCCATCTTAGGCGTTCAATCCGTAGACGCCTGACTAGACTCATGTCGCTGTACAGCCCGCAAAGTTCGTGGCTGAATCTTTTCCTCTATCCCCCGTCTGCGTTTATAGGCCCGAAAATCACGCGCAAAATCTTTCTCTCGAACAGACCAAGGGCCTCCTCATCCGCTTTTGATAGTGTCCATACTTCTGCGCCGTACAACAGGACCGGGATGATAAGGGTCTTATATAGAGTCAACTTTGTCGTTCGGGAGAGGGCTCTATTACTCGATTGCCTCCTGAGCCCAAAGAAACTGCGTTTGGCAAGAGTGAGTCTGCGTTTGATTTCGGAACTGATGTCGTTGTTCCAGGTTACTGCGGAGCCAAGGCAGACGAAGTCCTTAACTACCTCGAACTTATATCTGTCAATACACACGTTCTGGCCAAGGCGTCGGTGGTGAGCGTCCTTTTTTGATGACAGCATATATTTAGTTTTGCCCTCGTTTACAGCCAAACCAATTTTTGCCGCCTCCATCTCAATACTCGCAAACGCCTCATTGACATCTCGCTGTGATCTACCTATTATGTCAATATCGTCGGCATATGCAAGGAGTTGCGAGGATTTGAAATAGATTGTGCCTCTTGTATTGGCCAGTGATTTTTGCACAATCATTTCCAATAGAATGTTGGAGAAATCACAGGACAGTGCATCGCCTTCCTAAATCCTTTTTTAACATCAAAACTATCGGTTAGGTGTTCACTGATTCGGATGAAGCAGCGAGCATTCTTCAAAGTCATCGTGCATAGTCTGACGAGCTTAGCAGGTATGTCAAAGGTAAACATAGCGTTGTATATCTCGTCTCTAATTACGCTGTCGTATGCGGCTTTGAAGTCGGCAAATAGGTGGTGAGTGTCGACTTGGAATTCATTGGTTTTTTCCAGGATCTGCCGTAGTGTGAAGATTTGGTCGATGGTGAACTTCCCTGGCCTGATTCCGCACTGATTTATGAGCTTATGACCTATGAGCTTATTTACAAAAGGCTTCAGGCGTTCACACAAAACAGCAGAGAACATTTTGTAGGCGATGTTAAGGATACTTATTCCTTTTTAGTTGGCGCAATTAGAGCGGTCTTCTTTCTTGTGGATCGGGCATACGATGCTGAGACTCCATTCCTCGGGCATGCTTTCCGCAGACCATATCTTACAGATGAGCTGGTACATGCTCCTAACCAGGTCATCCCCAGCTGCCTTGAAGAGCTCAGCAGATAGTCCGTCTGCGCCAGCAGCTTTATTCGACTTGAGTTTCAATATGGCTATCTTAACTTCGTCGAGGTCAGAGGGACGGAGTTGTCTGCGGTCTTCGTCGATTAGAAACTGATCATTCTGCCTGACAGCGGTATATTGACTAACATCGCCGTATAACGAAGTGGTATGCGACTGCGATTCTACTACTAGGTGTCCGTTCTTATCCCTGCAGGTTTCCGTTCTGGCTTTATAACCTTGGCATGTTCGCTTTATCAATTGATAAGATTTTCGAACGAACGAACGAACCTCTCCAAATCCTCAATCGCGCGCTTCTCGTGCTGTCTTCTAAGAAGCTTATGCTCCTCCCTTCTTTTTAACTCGTAGAGCTCACGAGCTGCTCTTGTTCTTTTATGCAGCGAGGCTTTATATGCATCCTGCTTCGCTGCGTGAATCCTCCTACACTCGTCATCGAACCAGGTGGTTCTTCGTGGTGGAGCCTTGAAACCCAAAACCTCGGATGCAGAGCTTTTCATGGCTTCTTTGCAAAGGCTCTACTGCTGTTCTATTAACAGCGTGGAGGATTGAGGTGTATTGGAGAGCTTAAGGGAGACGCGATCGGTAAAAGCACGAGCGGTTTCTGGCGATAGTAGCTTTCCGACGTCATAACTTTGTATCCTTACTCTACTCCGCTGCGTTTGTGATATCCGTAAGACCGTCTTCGCTACTACAAGATAGTGGACTGAGTCCATGTTAGCCCCTCGGCAAGTTCGGACATCAACAATAGTGGAGGATTGTCTGACGTCGATCGCGATTTGATCAATCTGGTTGGTAGTCGATTGATCAAAAGACCGCCAGGTGTCTTTGCGTATATCAAGGTGCGGGAAGCGCGTACTGGCTAGAAGGAGATTTCGCCCCGTTGCAAGATCAATCAGCCTGTGTTCGTTATCGGATGTGGTGTCGTGTAGGCTGTGTTTGCCGCTGACTCGTTTCCTTACCCAGCTTAGCGTTGAAGTCCCCTAGTACAATTTTGATGTCGTACAATTTTGATGTCATAGCTGAGACATTGGGCATGCGTTCTGTCTAGGAGATCGTAGAACTCATCTTTGGTGGAGTCATCCTTGTCTTCCCTGGGGGCGTGGACGCAGATCAGGCTGATGTTAAAAAATGTAGCCTTGATACGGATTGTTATGAGGCTTTCGCTCACATGCCGAAAGCTTAGGACTTTTTGCCTTAGTCCACCTCGAACAACAAATCCGCATCCAAACAATCGTTGTCTTCTCTCCCTATAGCAGTCGCCGTAGTAAATGTCGCTTTATACCCGGTCCATTCCATCGCATTTCGTGGATGGCGGTTATGTCCGCTTTATAGCGGTCTAGGGTGTCCGCACCGCTGCACGTGGCCTGTTTAGGGACCTAACATTCCACGTACAAAGCCGAAGATCATTGTCCTTTTTTTGTTTTTGCAAGGGTCGTCAACATAAATCCGGTCCGTTATATCCGAGGCTTGTGGTTGTTTCGGAGTTTGTGGTTTTTTTTAGGGTTACGGCTTACTAGGCCGTAGCCCAACCGACTAATCCTGTTTTTTGGCGCAGGAGGCTCGCCATTCGCCCTTCCCCATCTGCAATTTCCATTGGAAATCCCCAGATGGCACCACGAGGAGGTGGGGATGGGACTTAATAATAGTGCCGCAAGATGTTCGAGTGCGGTAGCTCTTCCCGCTTTTTAGCAGGCCAGCATCCGTCGGATAGATGCTACCCCTACGAGGCCTTTGTTAGTCCTTTGAGAGTAGCTAGGCTTAGGTTATCCGGAGCCGTAACGCCAAATACATACATACATACATTCATTCATACCTCCCCACGCAATAGCACTTGCAAATGTATTTTCGGAACAGATAAGAAAAGTGATTTTTCTACATTTTAAGCAACTAAGGTAAAATAGAAACTAGGAATGTTGGACGAAAAAGACAAGAAAGTAATTCGATTAGAAGCATAAACCCTTCAGATACAATTTTTCGTATGTGTAAGGGATCTATAGAAATTGCATTTTATGCATCACTTGCATAACTGAATGCTCATTATCCTAAGTGGATGGATACAAGGAAGTCATATAACTCTTCTTCCTCACCAGGTCAAAGAGCCACACGTAATTAAAAGTACACTTCTTCTAACCTGCATGCGATCTATGATAGTAAACCGGGATGACGGAACAATCTCGCAAACAACAAGAACAAAACGCTTCATTCCACAAGACCTTTTCAAACGGTTGCAGAATGGTTCACGTTTAATTGAAAATTTGCTCTAAGGATAATTAAAAATAAAAAATATAAAAAAAAAAAAAAAATAAGACTGAAAGAGCTCTATCTCTTACATGCACAAGACAGACTGTGAGAACAGGATGAACCCAACTGACGCTCGATCTAGTTTTCACTTTAGTCCAGTCCAGAAGTTGAATATCCGTCCCGGCAGCCCATTTACCCGCCCGGCATGCCAACAAATAACGAACAGACATGCTTATTCTGTTTAGCGATTTTATTTATGTTCCACCCCTACCTTAAAAACAAGATTAAAAGAAAAGGGCAAAGAAAGAACAGGAAGAAAATATAAAGGATAACTCTGAAAGGAGCGCAATTAAAATTTCAATGGGAAATTTAATTAAAAATATTAATTCTGCAGAACTATTATCTTGTATTTCTGTTTTATATTTATTTATTTACGTATTTCTCTTTCGTTTTTCTACTCGGTCACTGCTTGGTGCTCGTCTTTTACCCGGTGTATGTCGTCTGGCGTTGTCATTTTGTGCCCGATATCCGGAAATGGGATGGTGTGAATGTGGGCCAACAGAATCGTCCTTTACCACATAATATATCACAAGGCGTAATTATAAGTAATCACTCGTTGGTGTTACAAGGTGTTTCGAGGTCAACGGCCGGTAATTACTCGTGTGTTGGATTTAACGCAGAAGGTGATGGAATCAGTCCGCCATTTATGCTGAATATACTGTGTAGGTCTAATACATACATTTCATGTCATCCGGATCGATTTAAAAGCATTTTTTTTTTGGTTTTTTTTTTTGTTTATTTTCTTACTCTATTTAAATGTATACACTCGCACGTACGAAATCAATTTTGGGACAAATCTTTCGGATCTTTCCCCTTTGAATTACGTGCATCGAACGAATGAACATACACAATCGGAATTTGCAAAATGCTGTTTGGTATGATGGACCACTTACGAACAGATGCGCCAACATGCATGCCAAATCAGCCACGAATCTATGGAGTTGCGAAGCAGGAGGATGCGAAAATTAAATGCAGTGTCGATGCAAATCCACCTGATGTTGAATTCAATTGGACGTTCAATAATTCAGCTGAAAGCATCGATGTTGCCACCAATCACATAACCAGATCAGGTGAGTGAAAGCTATTTCAAGTGCTTTTTTGTTCTTTTTCTTTTTTCTTGTTTTTGGCTTCTCCTATCAGCCCGCTTGTGATACGATGGTGTGAACAATATTTATTGGTTTTCGGTTCATCTTTCGTTTTTCGTTTTCAATTCATTTCATGAGGACAATGAAGACACGAGAAGGTGATGTTCGCCCCCACTAGACCATACTTCCGGCTGGTACCGGGACATGCATCATGGTCGCTATATTTTATTTGCATTAAAA
The DNA here is from genome assembly GCA_951905685.1 of Eumerus sabulonum. Lineage (NCBI taxonomy): Eukaryota > Metazoa > Arthropoda > Insecta > Diptera > Syrphidae > Eumerus > Eumerus sabulonum. The sequence continues at coordinate 157,991,408 of OX645060.1, read as the reverse complement.
GTACGAGTATGTACATATATAGTAAGTCCGTTCCGGTATTAAGGTCGTAATACCAATTTTAAGAGTCCGAATAAATAAGACCAAAAAAAAAAAAAAACTACAATCACGGTGGTTATGTGCTCCAATTTACGCCTATCTTTCAGTGCAGCCTTGGCCGATTGCCCCACTGTATCTTATTCATAGTTAGGGCATTAAGAGCAGTAAAAAATTAGAGAAACAAAATATCTAGCACTCTGCCACAGAAAACTGCACACTCACTAGCTTTCGCTCTTAACATCCACTTTTTCTCAAGCGGGAATAGGTCAGCCAGACCATTTCATACCCCTGTTGCATCGTTATTCATTCATACAATATTTTCCAGGCAAACACACACCAAGTGTAATTCGACATGGATCTTAATTAAAATCTGTAAAATCTACAGAGATTCAACACAGTGTTATCGGATAACATCTGTTGAATATGGTTTTTTTTTTTTATTTTGCTTTTAATCTTACTCGTACTTTTTATAATATGCTTTGAGTGAATTTATTAGGCCTCATCACTTATGATGCTTGTCGTTATCTATTTTTTCACAGGTACAACGTCAGTAGTGACTTACACACCAATCACGGAGCTGGATTATGGTACTTTACTATGTGTGGCAACGAATAAAATTGGACGTCAGAGAGTGCCGTGTGTGTTTCATATAATCGCAGCAGGTAAGCTATTCAGATACTTATCGTCCTCTTCCCAGCTCTCTTATACCGAATGATAGAGCAGCTTAAGCAATCAATAGTTTTGGGTATTGTTTTTAGGTTCTTGACAGTACCCTTTTTAAGCTAAATAAAATCATGCGAAGCTGTAAATTTGGTTTGAGTCAAAGGTAGAAACGAATATAGCTCAGCAATGATCTTGCAGACACTGCGATGTCGAGTAAGATCAGCAAAATTTTACGTCGCAAACTAGAGTCATGTTCCCCTCAGGTTGTCCCAAGATCCGAAGAAAACCTAGAAAATAGCAATGGGCGCGTTGTCCAAGCGCCATCAAGGATACCACTTCTGTGGTATTAGGTTTTGAGATACCCGATCGAAGTGATGAAGAAGTAATGCTCGGAAGTTAGAGATGAAAACGTACAACTTTTATTGGAATTACAGTCGGTTCTGAGAATAGGGAAATATCCCCTTGAACGTTCGCCAAATTAATCTTGCGCGATAACGATTTACCAGTTAAACGCATTAAGAAGCAAAAATTGAAATTGCTGCAAGTGCATTTCGATAGCGATAGATGCGGACGAAGTTGAAACGGCAGATACCTGGCAAAGAAAATTCAGCGAGTTGTCTAATCTGGTAAGTGATTTAGTAAAAGTGGTTGAAAGAAGCTCGGCGCAAACACCGAATCAACCTCTGGTCACAGAGGAGCCGATACCAAAGGTCGAAAGACCAACGACCAGCATAGTTGACCCATGACTCCAGGACATAGTTGGAATTCTTTCCAGGTTTGACCCATTGAAGAAAACATTATCATCTCAACAGTTCGCAACCAAAGTGGAGCAGTTTCAACGAGTGTATAACTGGAGCGATGACGTATGTAGTTTTGTTTGCAGCCCAGCAAAAATTAAAACGCGTGGAAAAAGAATGGCTCGACGCACAACCTGTTCTCCAATTGTGGAAAGAGTTAGTTGGTGTGCTGTTACAAGACTTTCCAAGTTTAGTGACTGCTGCTGAAATCCATAGGGAAATAATGGGTTGAAAATGAAGAAGGGGCGAAACATATGTAAGCTACTACTACGCAATGCATACAATTGGACGACGAGGCAATATAGATGACCAGTCCCTGCATCCTACATCATTAAGGGCATCAATGAACCAAGTCTAACGAGGACCCTATTAGCAAGTAATATTTGGAGCGCTAACGATCTTTTACGGCTTCTGGAGATGTTAACGTGTGCGTCAGAAGAATCTCAGTCAACAGTTGTTGACATTTAACAAAAACCATCGATCAACAAATGTGCGACGTGAACTGAAAGGCTACAACTGCAAAGCTTTCCGTCATATAACAATCAACTGCCGTCAGCCACAAACAACCCTTCGGTGTGAAAAGTGTCAAAGAATTCGTCACGAGACAAGAATCTATCGCCAATCAACTAGGCCTGGGAACTGCCGTATCACATCTACAGTTGACAAAATTAACAACGGTCCAGAACCAGATGAAAGCATTTATCGACACTATTTCGCGATACAGTGAGGACGAGTGTAACTCGTAGGCCGGAGGTGAGACAGTTAAAAGGCTTTGGTGAATCATTAGTGGAGTCTAAGGAAGAGCTGAAGACAACCGTTGTCATGGATGGAGAGAGAGTGAATGTAACTCTCGCAATCGTTCAGAAGGAGTTCTTACGGTAAGAGGCTATGTTGGGACGGGATGATTTTGCCAACGTATGATCATCGAATCAGTCGATCTGGATACATCACCCACACGTGGTGCCAGCATAAGAAAGTCACTAGACAAAAAGCAACGAGACGTTTTGGTAAGGTTGATTGAGAGTTATAGCTCATGCCTTTCGGAGGACAATAGTCAACTGGGTCGATGCAAATCAATGGGGATGAATATAGAGGTAACTATCGACAAGTCCATAGCGGGTAAAAGGTACCAGGTTCCATTTAGTGAAAGAAGCAGTTTAACCGACATTTTTAATGATTTACAAGGCAACGGTATCATCAGTCCAAGAGAGACATGAGCTATAACAGACTTACCCAAGTATTTGCTGATGAACGAACCACAACCGGCTCCATTGGATGCAGCTTATCGACAGAAGAAGTCAGCAGAAAACCTAAACAGGTAGAAACGTCCATAGAAGCTACGTTTTGACGCAAAGCATCGACAGCCCACACAGTACTACGACGGCGATCTTGTGGTAATCGGCAACGTTCCAGGTGCAACAGGCGAGTCAGGCAAATAACAACCTCAGTTCAAAGGACAATACGTCATCAGTAAAGTCCTAGACTTCGATAGATATGTATGTTGTAGAGGATCTTCCGGATATTTCCCGAGCAAGATACACCAGCTTTGACTCTACCGAACATCTAAAACTATGGTGTGGTTCTGAACCAAATAATGAACTAGACGTAGAATCCGAGGACAACGACGAAGGCGACAACAACATTCGGTCAGGAGACCAGGATCGTCAGGAAGGGCCCACTGTCAGCATCTAAACAGCACTCAGAGCGAACGGTTCCACTCTTGTAGAGCTGAGAGAATATCAAATAAAGAACTTATCTTCAAATGTGTGCCCTTGCATTCCTTTTTTTTTTTTAAACATGTTACAGGAATATTCATCAATGGCCCGTAGGAGTTTTTGTCGACTTTAAGCTGTATATGACGATGTTTGTAGGGAGGAGCTGTATAAAACGATGTCACGTTTTGACTTTCCTGATAACTCGTCAGGATTGGAAGAGCGGCTAAAGTAGATCAATAAGCAAATGGGGACAAAGCAGTATACTTATATGCTGCCATAAAGACACAAAACATCAACGTCTTAGCCAAAATGTCTCTGTGAGCTGTTGCTATAAAGTGGTCAAGAATTTCGTCTACATTGGCTCACTAGTGACTAGCGACAACGACGCAATCATTGAGAATAGACGAAAAATAACTCGCCAACTGCTGTTTCTTTGTGCCTTAGAAGCAATAAAAAGTAGAACTCTCTCTCAGAAATGCAAGGTGACACTCTACAAAACCTTATCTAAAATAGTTGCGGCGGGTCTTTGTCGTTTCGGGAGGAAAATTCTACGTGCAGTCTTCGGTTCCACTTAAGTTGACGGAAAGTGAAAAAAGCGATTCAACCCCGAACTATACGGGATGGAGAGCAAATTTAACTTGCCTGAGATGGCTGATCGATAGTATAGTCCCGGTCCGAAGAGTATTCGACTCCAACCTTTAGAGACGATGCAGCAGAGGACGGCCTCGCCTACAGTGACACACATGCAAAAGGACACAAGTGTAAGAGGAACTTAACCAACTGAGCACGTGGCACAGGAAACAGCTAGCCAAAGATCGTGCGGAGCGGCCTTTTGAATTTGTTAAATAGTTAGAAATCGCACGGTACCAAATCAGGCGGACACGGTTGACAAAGCCTCACCAGAAGCATTCGAGTTCGGATCCCGATAATTCAAACGCCATCGAATGTTTATTTCGCGGCGTACGTCCTCGGCGGGGCACTGGCAAAACCCCGCGTAGTATAACCTGCCTCGAAAAAGCTTCTCGACTCACGCCGTTCGGAATCGGCATTAAACTGTGGGTCTCTTTCACCTGTGGGAAAAATAAATCACACACACCATGGGTGATTGAAGAGAAGCTTGGCTCTGGTCCTTCATGGGCTGTAGCGCCACCAAAGAAGAAGATTTATAGCTATGGTATGATATATAAGAGCATGATCATCTGGCGTTACAGCCAGAGCCAAGCTTCTTTCAATTGAGTGTGATTTATTTTTTACGCAGGTTAAAGGGACCTACAGTATAATGCCGATTCCGAACGGCGTGAATCGAGAAGCTTTTTCATGGCAAGTATACTACGGGGAGTCTTGTCAGTACGCCACCGAGGAGGGACGCCGCGGAATAAACATTCGATGGTGTTGGTGTTATCGGGATCCGAACTCGCTCATCGCGCGTCAGAGTCCAACAGACTAACGACTGCGACACGACGCCCTCTTCAGATTAGGTACATTTTCTAAAATGAAGAAAGGGAAATAATTTGAGACTCTGACCTGTGTCACGGTTTCGTCACCTATAGCACGGGTTGTGGCAATTAAGTATGTATGTACATTCATCCATTAATTTTTTTGTAAATTTTGGTAAAAAAACCTTCGAAAATCCTCCGAAAATTGCAGTTGGTGTACGAAGATGAGTTTATGTCGAAAATACGTGTGTTTTAAAGGGAAAAGCGATTCAGGAAGGACCGTGAATCCGACGAAAAAGATTCACGTGAAGGAGCTCCCGTCACCATCGTACTGCAGCATCTTTCATCGGGAATATATTCTTGCAGTCGGACAGTGACTGGACAGTTCTATGCTGGCGTCCTGAATGGGGCTACGAGCGCGAGTAATTGGAGTGCAACCCGAACTCACCAAGAAGGTTTAGATCTTGCACTATGACAATGCTCCCGGGGTATTCCTCGTTGATTGCGCGAGAGTTTTTGGCGAAAAAGAAAACTCCAAAGTTGGCGCACCCGCCTTAAAGGCCCGATATTACTCCCTGTGGCATTTTCCAAGATGAAGTCACATCCCAAAAAAACTCATCATTGCGGTGTAGAGAAGGCCAAAGAGGCTATAACCATAGTTCTGAAAGTGTTAACTTTGAAGGATTGTGAAGAGTGCTCTGAATCGAGCAACGTTGGAATCACTGTGAAGAGTTAGAGGGGGACTATTCCGAAAGTCGATAATAAAAAATTTGTGACAAAGTTAATTCGCTTGTGTTTGGTTTACGCATTTCCGGAACTTTATTGTCACACCCACCTCATAATTAATAATTATCCGAGCTTGCTTAAGCTATATATCGAGCTTCCAAGGTAATTTGTTGTCCAGGTTAATCCCCAAGCATTTTGCAGCTAATTGGATGGATAACTGTTGTTAGTTGTAAGGATTTGTATTTTATTTTAGTTGTGTAGATATCGTGAATCGTTTTGTCTGTAGGATGCATGAATAAATTAATAAATAAAATTCGCTTCTGAACTCAGAGAAATCGATTCATTTTCGTGTCGTGCAGGACAACCTCCGAATTAATTACTGTTTCTGTCGTGTGCACCAACATTAATAATATCACCAATGTATAATGTACAATGTTCACCATAATGAGCCGACAAAATTTCAGATGACATGAAACTTTAATTATGTGTCTTTCAAATGTCCTTTAACATCTCAATGAGAACGAAGCTGAATCAAATTTGAAGGCCCTCTTCAATCATTGTTCGAGATCAAACTTTTACTACGGAAACTCATTCGTCCATATCATTGAATCCTGATAAATGTTTCTAGAGATAACTTGTTCGTTACATGTCATGCACTTCTTTTGAACTCTCCAGTTTATCGAACAGGCAATGAAAATTAAGCAATCCTTGTATTTTTTCTTTTCTTCTTCTCCTACCAATGACACAGGACGACCGGATCAAGTCCATAACTGCACACTAACCAACATATCAATGGTATCACTGACTATCAAGTGCACTGACGGTTTTAATGGTGGTCTACCGCAATCGTTTATGCTTGAAATAAGAGATCCTCACTCAAATGTAAGTAGCAACCATGTAACTATGTAGGTAGTATGCATGTGTCTAACAAAGTTCAATGCCTCACCTACAAACCGCCTGATTCTGGACGGTGGCTGAAAACTTCTAAGATATGACTTATGACAGCGTTTGGATGGTTTGCGTATGAAGTTTTCATTGGTCGCATTGTAATGGCAGTTGTTGAAGCCAACACCTAGCTATACATATAATGCGGCAACACCGGGAATCATGTGTGGTTTGGCACGAAAGTTTGACTGATTTGCTTGTGGTTTCGAGTGAAAACGGAGAATGCTTCTCACATTCTATTGTCATTCGTGTCTTTTAGGAAATAAGGGCAAACATAACCTCACCGGTACCGAAATTCTCTGTCTCATCCCTCACACCTGGCAGTGTTTACTTGATATCCGTATATGCATTTAACTCGAAAGGACGCTCCGATCCGACGACGATGAATGCGGCAATGCTACGGATGCCCGAGAAGCAATTAACATCGGAAAGAGGTTAGTTCAGTCGCACGTGAATATACGAGGTTTGACGTTCACTTTTATCCATACATACATATGTATTCTCGTATAAATGTAGTTGTAAAAACCATTCCAATGGATTTTTTTTTCTCTTTTCCCTCAGAAAAACCACACACGGCACTTCTATTATCGCCTGTGCTATCGTTAACAATCGGCCTGACGTTAGCGGTAATGGTAGCCGGTTTTGCTGTAGTCATAGCGTTACGGATACCGTGCAAAAGTTCCAGACGAAGACGGAAAGCGCTTTCTAATGAGAACACGTCTAGGGATGGATCACCGGGGCCAAGTGATAAGAGCTCCGGAAGCAAGGAAATCGATGGTAACGAGAGTGATGAAAAGAATCCGGATATTATACCCGAAACTATTGATTCGGATGATCAGGTAAGGAATGATTTGTTGTTTTTTTTTTCTTCTCGTTCCTTTGTACGGGCTGGCCAAATAGTCTCGAAAGGTTGTTCACTGCATTCTATGTAGGCAGTTAATTATAATTGAAGTGCACGTTGTCGACGTCGTCGGTGAAGTGTACCGAGAACATGTGAAAGGAAATGAAGTGGAAAAGGGATATAATGAAGTATCTGAATGATTATATGGTAGCCACAGGAGCAAGGGATATTCGGGTGATAAGGAGATGGAAGCAACTGAATAAATGGAGAATCGATAAATCACCACGTACATACATATGTACGTTACAAGTGAACGTAGATGTGCACATGCTCGTATGTACATATGTATGTGGGAAATTTCTTGTTGAACTGATAGCCAGACGAGAATGCCATGGTGTGGTTCCAAAATGGGGGGAGTACTCATTCATGGTTTCTCGAATTTGGTTTTTTGCCTACGGTGCAGAAAAGTATTCCTCTTAATGGCGTACTAAGAGGGCGAAAATTAATGGCCTAGAGTATGAATGAAAGACGTGATTTAAGGGTCATGGAACAGCATGTCGACAAGTGCAGGGCATTCATCTACTACTTGCATCTCGACGGCATCGTAACTCTCGGTTCAATGAACTTTAACTTCAGGTGCTTTGAGAAATGTGATGGCATTACAAGAAAAGGAAAGGAAACAAGAGAGATTTGTTGATTGATTAATCCTAGCATTTCTGACCATAGGACAACAATTATATAATTTTTTAAACTATGACTAGCATGCCCAGGAGTCTCCTGAATATGTATATGTATATGCACATATATCGCATAAATCGAATGCGAAAGGTAACTGGAATAAATATCTACCGAAGCAAAGAGAATATCAGGAGTTTATTGGTAAATCGAAGACTGATTTTTAAAATACCTTCTGTGAATAGATCAAATGTCTGAGCGCGACTAGTAAGATAGTTAAAATCCTCAAACGAAACAAATAAATTAAACTGGATGTGCTCAGAAATTCGAATGGTACTTTTACTGATTCTGAAGCGACAACTCTCAGTTTACTGCTTTAGGCCCGTTTCTCGGGAAATCAGATCGCCATCGGCTCGTTGCACACTGCTTCAAAGGAAACTGCAACTGAAACGAAAACAACTCAGCGTGGGTGTCGAGCGAGGTACCGTCTGAGGCCATTGAATTTGCTGTGGCATCCTTTGATGGCTTCAAGTCGCCAGATATCGAAGGGATATACCCTGATATAGTGCAAAAAGTATAAAGCAGCCGCTTCCTAGCTAGCTTGGCACTTGCCCGCATACATGTACCTGTACCTTGGCGCACGGTGAAAGTGGTGCAAAGAGAAATACTCGCCCAGAGTTTTAGAACAACCAGTCTTACCTACATCCTTCTTGCTGAAAAATGTCGAGAGATTAGTAGAGTTGTACATGCGCAAATTTGCCCTTCGAAGAGTATGCATGGGCATATTCGTCGACATTGAGGGAGTTTTTGATACTGCAACTGTCGACAGCATCGTTACGCATGCTAGACGGCATGTGTAACGCTGCTAGATGGCATGTGTTACGTCGCTAGATGGCATGTGTAACGCTGCTAGGCGGCATGTGTAACGATGCCAAACGACATGGCATAGGTTCAGCACTGGTTTTATGGATCAATGCAATGCTCGGGCACAGGACAATGATCGCTGATGCAGATCTCCAATAACGTGTCAAATCTGGCGTAAACAGGGGCTTCCTGCAAGGTGCCATTCGACTCTCTTTTCGATACTCTCAATGCCTCTGGAATCTGTGCCCAGGTCTACGCGGCGCTACATGTGATCGATGGCTGGTGCACGAGTAATATTTGTTGGTTAATTCTCTTAAAACGGATGTCGTTTTTTTCATGAGAAGGAGCAAAAATAACTCGGCTTAAGCAAAAAAACATTTCCATCACGGCTAACACACAAACACTTCGCGTAGCTTCTTTCACCATACTCCAAAGGACGGTTTGTCTCAGTCCTTTGATACCAGTGTGCGCACTGAAAGCCATGTCTCACCCCAGAGAAATGTTTTTTTTTTTTTTGGTATAAATTTGCATTTGAATGACAGTGTACTTGCGCGAGAAGCATTGACACCTGTTTTATTAATATGCCTCCGAAAGCAATGGCACCTACCATCCTGGTTGGTTGGTTAGGAGGCTTCCCTCCGTAAAGCGGTGGGGATCACTTAGACCAAGATCAGTACACTTTGCTACCACTCGAGTCGACTTTTGTTTGTTGATTACCGTTTCGGATAGATCTGCCAGTTTATCAAAGAAGTATTCTTCTTGAGGAGGCTAGGGCAGGATAAGTGCATATATGTACATATCAAGGTCGCGTCATCTCTCATTGGCTAATTGCAGTTCCTGTTTCGAGATTTTAGATTTTAGCATTCCCATTAGTGGGATATCCAGTGTGGTGCCCATTTTACCTAATTCGTCTTCTTCGCAGCTACCTGTCAATATGCCCAACTACCAAGCACAAATCATTTGGAGCCTTGCGGCAGTGCCTGACCAATTTTTAACTTATTAATGGTGATTCGGTTGCTCTTTTGCCGCTTGGCTGTCTGTGTAGATGACAATGTCGCTGTAGTCCATCGATCTCGAGGACAGCTAGTCGGTGGCCTAATGATTTGACGTAAATTCAACTTCGTATACACAACAGTGGTTCGGCAGCATAAACATTGGCCGATTTTTAGGATCGGTGCATAGACACCTGCAATCCACACTATTGCTTGTCCTAGACCCGTCCGTGCATATTCCCAGTGCCGTACCTGAGCGCCGTGGTGTAGTGGTTAATTAGTTGGACTCTGAAGCACGATGAGCGAGTTCGGATACCGATAACACCAACGCCATCGAATGTTTATTCCGCGACGTCCCTCCTCGGCGGGGTACTGACAAAATCCCCTTAGTATACTTACCATGAAAAACCTTCTCGACTTACCCCGTTCGGAATCAGCATTAAATTGTAGGTCCCTTCAACCTGTGTGAAAAATAAATCCTACACAACATGGGTGATTGAGAGAAGCTTGGCTTGAGAAGCCGTATGTATGTACCTTTCTTCTTACCAAGATCTGTAGACCACCATGGCGGTTGGGCTAGACGTTCAAAGTCCACGTGCGACTTAGGGTTACTTAATAGAGTGGGGTTAAGGGAGCCCTTAAGCTTAGCCTCATATTTGTCCCAGTTGATATGTTCCCTTTAGGATTCCTAAACGGTTTTTTGGATGGGATTTTAGTGGAAGCATATGTATCGAAAAGTTGTTCTTTTCCGATACCGACCAGTTTGCAACCGAGATGTTGAAAGGATTCGATAGCAATGTTATATCGAAACTTTCTGCCTATTTCTTGCTGTGAGGGCTGGCCTATTGTCCCTATTACAAACGACAGGATTTGCTTCTATTATTTACGCAAGTAATATAAGCACTCAAGACCTTTTTGAACAAAGTCGGTAGACTAAATTCATTCAGGCTTTCATGGGTTCCAGGTCACTATGGGAAATGAGATCTCTGATAAGCTCTGAGCCCATGCTTCGAGGAGAGTTTCTCAGTTAATTCCTACATCAATGATTGAGTCTTTAAGGCAGACAAGTGTAGATCGAGGGTATATCCAGAATGCAGGATGAATAAGCCTGTTCGTCCTGATGTCTGCAAAAATCTGCAACATTCTTCTTATCCTTAAGGAGAACTGACTGCAGAAGGCTTGCGAGCGCCATGACGGGTCATTACACTTTTGCTAAACATCTCTACGTGCTTGGCATTGGTAGCACGCCTAACTGTGCTGCATGGCGCTAGGAGGATGACATAGGAGAACGCTTTCTATGTGACTGTCCCGCCTGTGCTCGCGCCCGCTGGCGCAATCTTGGGCCACTGAGGCTCCTCCTCCTTTGTTGGGGAGTTCAGTAAAGTAAGATGTCTGTCTGGCAGTACAATGGGCCAATATTTGTGACTGAGCCTCCAACAGATAGTAGAAGTCTTTGACAACGAGACGGAAAAAATAAAAATCACGCCCGCTGTTTCCTTGGCCTCAAGAGAAGGTTAGAGAGCGGATAACCAATATAGCTCATTGGATAACCAGGTCCAACTCTAAGGTTCAGACATTGTGCTGGTTTGAGAGGCTGATTTCTTCGTTTGCAGAAGGACTTAGGGTTGAAGGTTTTATCTTTTCCTTGTTCCTTTTTTGACTTCTCCATAGAATTCCTTAACTTCGAAAGGTATTAATAGTTTGGGCTACCACGGTTCACGGGTTGCACCCTGAATATTTGATGGTTACGGCACACTATTCACTTCAACTAGTTTCCCCGGTCACTATTTGGTATTATTTCGCGAAACTGGTTAGCAGATATTGCTCTAGTGATTGACTAGACTTCAAGAGCTCTCATACACTCCCGCATAGTTTAGTGGATGCTTCCATGAGTTTGAATTTCTCCAAGCATTTCATTGGTGAAAACATATGTTGCAAATTTAAGGCCAATTTGGCAAAGTAGCTCTGTTTGTTTCCTTTTATCTTTTTCTTTCTAATTTCCCTAAAACGAACTGACATCTACAAAATCATTGGGTCACTGTCTAATTAGCACTCATGCACAAAAACTAGGGCAAGTTTCGAATGATTTCTGCAGAAGCTGCCTAGACGAAGAAGAGATCGTATACGCTACCTAGGATCATACTTCCTAAACAACCTGACTGATGTTCAGCGAGTAAGGATAAATGATCTACTTAACTTTTTGAGATGCACTAAATGGTTCCATGAACCAGGGACAAACTCCCTCGTAGCAACACAATGGGTCTCCTTGGCCTAAGTGTGTTCTCCACATTCTGGGGAGGCTACGAACCTACCTACCTATCTGCTTATCCTCTCCGTTTGAGGCAGGTTCTTCAAGGGCGATTGATACAAAAAACTAACCTGAAAGATACGTTCTCCCCCCACCTAATGCTTTGATCGACGCAGTTATTTCCAAGAATCTGCCCTTGTCACGACAACTTTGGTTACAAAAAAAAAAAAAAAACACTAATTCAACATCACTTTAGTTAACTATTGATATGTCTTTTTTTTAAACCTGATAACGACTGTCCTTACTTACAATTTTCTCTTTCTACAGTTTAAACTGATTAACATTGTCGGCATTTTTCTTCTTAATCCATTTAAGCTTTTCCACATGTGCTTCGTCCTGTCTCGTATCCGCCAGCAATATATGTACATAAATCCCTTCATGCCAGCCTGAATATCTAGTTTTCACGTCTCTTGTATTCTACATTTTATTTTATTTTCAGATCGATTACATAAGACGCAGACAACATATATCAACTATCGATACAAGTTGTAGCCCGACAAGAGGGCTATTATCGTCGAGTACGCCTCCGCCGCAGAAGTACAATTCATCGGGCATGACATTGCACTCGTCCCATCCGAATGCAATGGGATATTGTACACTACGAAATGGGGGGCAGCCACCGACCTCCGTTGGCACGCTCACAATGGTAAGTGGGCCTTTCATTGGCTTTTTGCAATTTATAAAACAGACAGGCTACAAGAAATGGTACGTGGAATGTATCTAGACGTGTATATGGATATGTATCTGTGTCAAAGTTGAAGGGATACAAGAATTGTCGTGGAGTGCAATCTGGCAGTGCGCATTTTGTATGACTGTATAGATAGTAACCTCGCCGCACTGATGCACTAGGATTAGGTCCGATAAAGCTATACTACACACACTGTCTGTCCTCTTTGATTGCTTGACTCTGTTTTTTTTTGTTTTGCTTTTTTGTGCAAATGTCGTGTATCAGGACTGTCAGGGATATTGATGCCATCTATTGCGGAGATTCACACTTAAAAATAAGATTTTCTGTAGTTGTTGTATCAAGGCTTATACGGTTTGCCGATGGCTTAATCAACAGATATGCATATTCTTCTTTATTCAAATGTGCACGCTTAATCCTAGCGCCTCTTTGTCCGGCTTTATACTTAGCAATAAATGCTATTTGCAGTGTATCAGTTAATGCTATGTCCAACTCTGGTATGACTTAAAAGTTACTCCGTCTTTAAACGGTATATCCTCAAGCCTTATCTATGCCGCTCTTTAGTGTCAGATTTTTTTCTTTGCTCCCTATTTCATAGAAATCACTCCAAGTTCTTTGGCTCAATTTTCAGTGCTAAGCTTGTGGTGCATTTCACTTAGTAGGAGTTAAGCTTTTTGTCCATAAATAAAGTTCAACTCGTGCTCCAGCTAGTGCACTCCCAGTTTCTATAGCCACTGCAGTGTACGATACTCCCAACTGTTCCTTTTCCGCACACCACGGGAGGGACTTTGCATTTTTGTATGAAATAAATTTAAGTGGAGATGTCTGTAGACGAATATAATCGTCTGCAGATAATGGCCTAGTCTGGTGGAGTTGTAGTTCCATTTGAAAGCGCATTGGGATTGTACATGGTATAGGTAGTGAGGGGGTGTGTACATGCATGTGTTGAAATTGTCGTATTCGTAATACAAGTAGTATTTCATGAGCGACTTAGGACTGGGATAGAGGGAAATCTTTTAAGCGATTTTCAGTTGTGGCTTTTTGTTGCCAGCTGTGTGGAAGTACTTTATTTAAAGTTGAAAGTTTGCAGATGAAGCGATGCATAAGTTGGTGCATCGAGACAAGAATTTTGTGGTAAGAAACTCTGAAATTAAGGTGATGGCTAAATTATCAAAGCTTTTGTGATTACATGCTATGTTGGAAGGGATTTTACTTTGTCGTAATTACAATGTCATTGCGTCGGAGTATTAAATTAATGGAATGCCGGAGTAAGAGATTTTATGCGTTGTATATATATTCCTTATTGTCTTAAATATTAGGGTTTTATGGTTGTCCAGCATGAGCGCTGTTCAAGTCGGTTGATCTTATAATTGATTGGAAAATCATACTATCGACATGCTATGATCACTGCCGCTCTGTTTGTAGTATGTCCATACCAGACGCCTTTGGAAGTCTATATGGAAGGCTCTTGTCCGCGTGCTATAGTGTTTCAGTTTCTATTAAAAAAAATACTTGTTCAACTTACTTATTTTACGAGACAATATCACATTTTCTTTCAGGGCAGATGTCTATTTTAAATGTTTGGAAGAAAATAGGTAGCTTCTTTATGTGTTTTTGTTTAATGTAACCTTAACAATATCTTTGACTAGTACCTCATGGTGCCATCTGGAGATTTCCTATGGAAATTGCGGACGGGGCGAGCGAATGGCGAGCCTCCTGTGCCAAAAAACAGGATAAGTCGGTTGGGCTACGGCCTAGTAAGCCGTAACCGTAAAAAAAAAAAACACAAACACCGAAACAACCAAAAGCCTCGGATATAACGGACCAGATTAATGTTGACGACCCTTGCGAAAAACGAAAAAAGGACAATGATCTTCGGCTCTGTACGTGGAATGTTAGGTCCCTAAACAGGCCACGTGGGTAAGGAAAGCATCTTTGAACGAGTCATCGGCAAATATAGCCTACACGACACCACATCCGATAACGAACACAGGCTGATTGATCTTGCTACGGGGCGAGATTTCCTTCTAGCCAGTACGCGCATCCCGCACCTCGATATACACAAAGAAACCTGGCGGTCTTTTGATCAATCGATAACCAACCAGATTGATCACATCGCGATCGACGTCAGACACTCCTCCACTATTTTTGATGTCCTACTACCACTATCTTGTAGTAGGCAAGATGCGCCTACGGATATCACGAACGCAGCTGAGTAGAATAAGAATACAAAGTTATGACGTCGGAAAACTACTATCACCAGAAACCGCTCGTGCCTTTACCGATCGCGTCTCCCTTAAGCTCTCGAATACACCCCAATCCACCACGCTATCAATAGAACAGCAGTTGAACCTTTGCAGACAAGCCCTGAAAAGCTCTGCATCCAAAGTTTTGCGTTTCAAGGCTCCACCACGCAGAAACACCTGGTTCGATGACGAGTGCAGAAGGAAGCAGCATGCATATAAGGCCTCGAAGCAAGATGCATATAAGGCCTCGCTGCATAAAAGAGCAAGAGCAGCTCGTGAGCTCTACGAGTTCTTCTTTCTCAGAAGAAAGAGCGCGAGAAGCGCGCGATTGAGGATTTTCAGAGTGGTTACTGCAGGCGTGACGTTCGAAAGTTTTATCAACAGATAAAGCGAACATGCCAAGGATATAAAGCCAAAACGGAAGCCTGCAGTGATGAGAACGGACACCTAGTAGTAGAACCGCAGTCGATGCTGAGAATATGGAAAAACCACTTCTGCAGCCTGTATAACGGCGATGTTAGTCAATATGCCGCTGTCAGGCAGAATGATCCATTTCTGATCGACGAAGACTGCAGAGGATTCCGTCCCCCTGACCATGACAAAGATAATATTGCCATATCGAAACTCAAGTCGAATAAAGCTGCTGGCGCAGACGGACTGTCTACTGAGCTCTTCAAGGCAGTTGGGGATGACCTGTTTAGGAGCATGTACCAGCTCATCTGTCAGATATAGTCAGAGGAAAGCATGCCCGAGGAATGGAGTCTCAACATCGTATGCCCGATCCACAAGAATGGAGACCCCTCTGAATGCACCAACTACAAAGGAATAAGTCTCCTTTACATCGCCTACAAAATCTTCTCTGCCGTTTTGTGTGATTGCCTGAAGCCTTTGTAAATAAGCTGATACGTCCTTATCAGTGCTGATATATGCCAGGGAAGGCAACCATCGACCAAATCTTCACACTAGGGCAGATCCTGGAATAAACCAATGAATTTCAAGTCGACACACACCACCTATTTGTCGACTTCAAAACCGCATACGATAGCGTAATTAGAGACGAGCTATACAACGCTATGTCTACCTTTGACATACCTGCTAAACTCATCAGACTTTGCAGGGTGACTTTGGAGAATGCTCGCTGCTCCATAGATAGTTTTGATGTCAAAAAAGGTTTTGGCAGCGCTGTCGTGTGATTTCTTCAACATCATATTGGAAATGATTGTGCAAAAATCACTGGCCGATACAAGAGGCAGAATCTATTTCAAATCCTCGGAATTCCTCGCATACGCCGACGATATTGACATAATAGGTGGATCACAGCGAGATGTCACTGAGGCGTTTGCGAGTATTGAGATGGAGGCGGCGAAAATTGGTTTGGCGGTAAACGAGGGCAAAACTAAATATATGCGGACGCTCACCAGCGACGTCTTGGCCAGAACGTTTGCATTGGCAGATATAAGTTCGAAGTAGTTAATGACTTCATCTACCTTGGCTCCGCAGTGACCTGGAACAATGAGATCAGTTCCGAAATCAAACGCAGAATCACTCTTGAAACAGCGATTTTCTTTGGACTCAGGAGGCAATTGAGTAATAAAGCTCTCTCCCAAACGACGTAGTATAAGTAGTAGTATATAAGACCCTTATCATCGCGGTCCTGGTGTACGGCGCAGAAGCATGGACACTATCAAAAGCGGATGAGGAGGCCCTTGGTCCAGTTTGAGAGAAAGATTTTGCGCCTGGTTTTCGGGCCTATAAACGCCGACGGGGGATGGAGGAAATGATTTTACCACGAACTTTACGGGCTGTACAGCGACATGAGTCTAGTCAGGCGTTAACGGATTCAACGCCTAAGATGGCTGGGCCATGTAGAGCGAATGGACACCACAGCTCCAGCCCAGAGAGTCTTTGAATCCAACCCCGAGGGACGAAGAAGCAGAGGACGGCCGCACTTAAGATGGCGCGCGCAGGTGGAAGGGGACCTCAGCCAACTGGGTGTGCGGCAATGGAAAAGGCTAGCAAAAGATCGTGATAGTTGGAGGAGCATGTTGGTTGAGGCCCAGGTTCACCTCGATCTGTAGCGCCCGTTAAGAAGAAGAAGGAAAAAAAGAAGAAGAAGTACTTACATACATGTATAGGTGCGGCTACATTTCGGAATGAGCCGAAATGCTTCTCCAGCCGACACGATCTTTATTCAGCCCACCTAGTTAGCTGAAGGTCCTCAACTAACAAGTTGTACACCACTGTACACAAAATTAAATTCATCTAGTGATTCGTCGCCCATTGAGGTTAGGAGTCGAAAATTCCTCGTGCGAGAGGTGAGGTATCTACATATTTGTTCTATATGGCCCAACCCTTCTCGTCCCTTTTCAGCAAGATCATGGAAACACTAATAAACCGACAGTGATTGAATTATATTGAATGGTGGATACTTCTCACTGACCGACAGTATGGTTTCTCTAGCATTAGTGATTTGATGGCATATCTTAGCGAAAAGTGGAATCACTCGCTTCGTCAAGCAGGTGAAAGCTAAACAGATGCACTGGATATTTGGAAAGCATTCGACAGCACGAAGCCTTTTTGTTAAAAATGCGTGTTTTTGCGATCGATGTGTTTCTTCTTCACCAGATTAAAAACGAACGTTCGATTGAAGTTGTTTTGGACAGATTCAAGTCTGACATGCACTCTCAAAGTACTGATGTTCCCCAGCCTCCATTTTGTCTCTGACACTGAGGAACGGTGTTCCTCTTGTCTGTCACTTCTAATACAATCCACACCTTCGCTGAAGACAATACACTCAGTTTTTCATATTCGTTCACTACCTTACGACCTAGCTCTTCGGATGTATAAAGTGAGCAGCTCATTGTACAGCTCATTGTATGCGGAAAAAGGTAGAGTGGAATTGAATAATTCCAAAATGCAGTGCTGTCTTTTGTCGTTAAAACGTACCACCGACTCTTAGCCATTATTCGTGAATGGCACTGGCACCTTAGAAGCCGAAAAGCCTTCCATCTTGGGTATGTGCAACTAGTAATTTTAGTTGAAACGATCACATATTCGGTATCGCCAAGAATGCAGGAAATGAAGTTTCTTACGCAGATCCAAGAAATTTGTCTTGAAGGTATTTGAGAGAATCGGAATTAAGGCAGTCGCTTGTGGAGGCGACGCGAAGTGGTTATTCTGGTATTGGGAATATGCGAAATAACAGAGAGGGCTCTGAATAGCTAGGCGTATGGGCTACGTGTTGTGGCTTCAGCGTAAGTACGGTTGAAACGGAACTGATGCTGTTTACCACTAAGTATAAGATACCGACCTCTAATCCCCCTCAACTCCACAACCACAACAGACTCCCTCTGTCTTCCGAGGCTGGATATCTTGTAGTTATCCAAGATTCAAATCTCAATTGGAAGCTAAACACAGAACATGTGTCACTTTCCACGCCTGTAGCAGAACTTTTGGCAAAAGGTGTGAACTCCGGCCCAAAATGGTGCTGTGGATGTACACAGCTGTTGTACGCCCCATGCTCTTCTACGGATCACTTCTAAGCAAAGCATACAATATAACTAAAATAAACCGAGTCCAGAGGTCGGCCGGCATTGATGTAAAGTGCCCTTCGGTCCAGCCCGACCGAAGCTCTCAATGTACTCTTAAACCTCCTCGCTTTAAATACTGCCTCTTGCAGCGCAATTAGACTTGGAGAATCCGGGTTCTGGTCATTAAAACCCTACGGTCCTGTCTACTACCTGAAGACCCTGCTAGAATTTGTAACGAATTTATAACCGTCCAGAATGGTATTGAAAAATGGACTGCACTTTACGATCGGTCAGGTAGCGTTTTTTACCGACGCCTCGAAGATGGAATGCGGAGTCGGCTCGGGCATCTTCTTAGCGTAACTAAATATTTCCAAATCATTTCGACTTCCGGACTCTGCTACTGCATTCTAAGCGGAAGTACTAGCGATTAAGGAAGCTTGCAAGATACTCACCCGTTACCCCATTACTAAGAGAGACATTATTATTTTATTGAGAGCCCATTGCCATCAAAGTTCTCGATTCAGATAGCATCCAAACTAGTCACTCAGTGTAAAGACAAAATCACATGGGTAGGCGATTATTCCAATTTCACTCTCTTTTGCATTCCTGGCCATAGCATTATAGAGGGAAACGAAAAAAAAACTGATGCGCTGAGTTCCTTGGCTAAGGCGGTATCCATCCCATAGGACTGGTCAAATGACAAATTTTTCAACGTTTCCTCTCAAGGGCGAACTCCAGATGGAGCACTCTGAGTGACTGTGTCGTATCAGGAAAGATCAGGCCTTCCTACAACACAAAAAGAACTTACGACCTAACAGAGGTCGGCAGGAGATTGCCAGAATTGTATCTGTCAGTACTGGCTATTGGACTGTCGGCACTTACGCTGGCAAGTTAGGCATCCCTTTAATACAATAACCCCCTGGAAAAGGAAACCTTTAACCATTTCCTTTGCGAATGCCCGACTCTTGTGAGGACCAGACAGCGCACACTCGGCAAAGCCTTCTTTAATGGCCTACCAGAATTCAGTATCATGAAATTCTCTAACAGCCTTAGTTTCTCTAATAGCAAGCGGCCATTCCTAACTTCCCAGATCTGGCTACAATTTATAAGGCGTTCATTCCCATAAATTAGGGTTTGCTCCGGTGCATCTAAAATCTCATTGCACCTGCTAGACAGAATTCAAAATTGCGCAATGAAACTGGTAGGAGATCCGTCACCAAATCATTATATTCGCTGTTTTATTGCCACTTCCCAAAAATGGTATTCTTCAATTCGATTTTCACGAATAGTTCGCATACATTTTATTCCTGCAAATACTTCAGCAATGGTAAGCTGGTAAAAAAATTGTCGAAGTAGATGTTGTACGGTCCCAATTCTTCCAGTAGTCTGGAATGAAGTTCCAAAGCAACTGCAGCTCGTATGCCCATATCCGACTGCATCTTGAGAATAGAACCAGACGCACTTGGTAAAGTTCTTACTAAATATCCATGGCGAGTGGCTGCTGAGCAAAGCTTATAACCTAACCTTATTGGTTTTCCATGGACAGGTTGTGTTGTTCCATGTCTCCGAAAGTACAGCACTATGGTCTCATCAGTAGACGGATCAGCTTTTTTAAAATTGGCTGTAAATTTTATGTTCAGCTTCGTGAAGTAATCATGAC
This sequence comes from Eumerus sabulonum, assembly GCA_951905685.1. NCBI lineage: Eukaryota > Metazoa > Arthropoda > Insecta > Diptera > Syrphidae > Eumerus > Eumerus sabulonum. The sequence goes on along the minus strand of OX645060.1, from coordinate 157,971,289 downwards.
CTCTTGCCAACTTATCATGGGACCGTAAGGACGTGAATATTTTGCTGAGTTTCGAAAAAAAATCTCTTTCGCCGCAAGCTGGAAGCAACAAGCTCATTGTGAGTGTCACTCTTTACTGCGAGGACATTCCATGTACTTTGGCCTCAGGTATCCAGTCAGCAGCAATATTACAATATATACTTTTACCTCGTCCGTGATAACATTTAGAGTGTGATTTCTCTGAAGTGCGCACAAATTGCCCATTTCTGAAGTGAAGGTAACAATTTCATCACTATACAGCAGTCCAAAAAATTCAATGGGAGTCAAGTCTTCATGTATGTTGCTTACAAAGGCTTATTCGTCACAGTCTCCTTTACCACAAGTAGTGAATGAAGTGTTGTTGTGCCACTTGCTTGGTATTTCCTTCCTTCCGGAGCCGGAACAACAACTTCTTCAATCTTGTCGTCGTTTTCTTAGAGCGGAATGTCTTTGTATTTTCATTTAAGATTGGCTTGGAAGTAAAAGAATGTTACCATCATTTTCATCCCCAATGTCTTCACCAGTCACCCTATCACTTAGACGAAATAAAATAATATACCCTGGGTCCACCCCGGCTTGCAACTTCTCAACAATTTCATCTAAGGTCAACCTGTAAGGCGCAATCAAGCACAAGGGTTACATCACCCTCCACACTTACCCACTTCGTAGTCAATAAAAACTATTGTTTCTACCCCACTTGGAGCCATACATCATAATGTTATCTCCATTGTGTCTTACGGTTGCTTGCAGATTAACATTTTCTAACTTGGTATTAGCAGAGGACGCCGTGGCGCAGTGGTTAGTGTGTTGGACTCTGACGCACGATGAGCGAGTTCGGATCCCGATAACACCGACGCCATCGAATGTTTATTTCACGGCGTTCCTCCTCGGCGGGGTACTGGCAAAACCCCTCGTAGTATACTCGCCGTGAAAAAGCTTCTCGACTCATGCCGTTCGGAATCGGCATTAAACTGTAGGTCCCTTTCACCTATGTGAAAAATAAATCACACACAACATGGGTGATTGAGAGAAGCTTGGCTCTGGTCCTTCATGGGCTGTAACGCCATCAGAGAGGAAAGAAGAACTTGGTATTAGCTTTTCGCCAAACTATATATCTTCCATCATTGCCAAATAGGTTGAACATCGCAGATTTTCTTTCATTACAGATTTCCACAACTCTGGGCCCGTGTTAATATATTATTTAGCGAACGCGAGCCGTTTTTTTTTAATTAAATTCCGATATGAAGGGCTTGCGCCCTTCTTACTGTTACATATATGTATCTGACATCTCAGTGGTCTGACATCTCGGTGGGCTGACATCTCGGTGATCCGCAAGTTTACAGGTGTCTTAGAGTTTCGCTTAATTTTTTTTTACTAAATGCCTTTTTTTAGGGTTCCGTACCTCAAAAGGAAAAAACGGAACCCATATAGGATCACTTTGTTATCCGTCCGTCTGTCTGTCTGTCATGACCTTTTATCTCGGGAACGCGTGGAAGTATCGAGTTGAAAAAAATCAAACTTCTAAGTTTACTACGAAACTTGGAAACGTTATACCGTCTTATACTACAAGTATAGGAAAAGGTCTGAAAACTATTCATTTTTAATTAAATCATGAAAAGCAGTGTATTTATGCAAGGAACGGCGGTCCAAATTTTGAATTGAGTTAACCGTGTCATGTGGCGTATCGTATGAAAGGTCTTCATTGGCACAAGCGTAAATAGATTTTTAGTTATTTTTATGATGTACAGTTTTCGATAAAAAGACGACATATTTGAGTCGATCATAGGAAAGCATCGCCACCATAACACCATATCCGACAACGAACTTGGGCTAATCGATTTCCTAGCGGGGCGTAACCTCCTTGTAGTATGCACGCGATTCCCCCATCTCAACATCCACAAGGGTACCTGGCGGTCTTTTGATCAATCGACCACCAACCAGATTGATCACATTGCGATCGACGCCAGACACTCCTCCTGTATTCTCGACGTACGAACCTTCCGAGGGGCCAACATCGACTCAGACCACTACCTTGTTGTAGCCAAGGTACGAATGAGGATATCAAGAATGCTTAGGAGTCGAGTAGGACTACGTAAGTTTGACGTCAGAAAGCTACAAGAGGCTGCCAGAATCTTTGTCGATCGTGTCTCCTCCAAGCTCTCTCAAAATCCGCCCACAGCAGCACAAACGATATAGCAAGAATGGGCGCATCTACGGATACAGCTTCTAAGGTGGCTAGGCCATGTAGAGCGCATGGAAAATACAGCTCCTACCCGGTCTTCGAATCCATCCCGGAAGGAATGCGCGGCAGAGGACGGCCACATCAACGGTGGTGCACGCAGGTGGAAGGGGATCTTAACCAGCTGCGCGTGCGGCGCTAGAAACAGGTGGCCAAAGACTGTGCCAGCTGGAGACGCTTGTTGGTTGAGACCAGTTCACCACGGTCTGTAGCGCCACCTAAGTAAGTAAGTAACGCTCTGCCTCTTAGACATTTATATGTGCGCAAAGTGTTAAGATTGTTATATCTGGAAGTAATATAACCTACTCATTATAGTCAGCAAACAATGTTGTTGTTCCAAGAGCCAAAACTGAGTTTTTCATACGTTCCATAACTGTTGTAGCTCCACAATTATACAATAAACTTGCCGAAGATATACGCAGGGCATTGGAAACAATCTTAGTAAAGTTATTGTTTTTAAACAATAATTAATAGGTATCATAAAGACCCGTAAACCACTTTTTGAACAATTTTATGTGTCAACATCAAAAACATCAGCCTTGACTCAATCTTCGTTTTTGTCCATTACACCCTATAACCAGTTTTACTCCTTGCGCGACTCTCCATTTAGAAAAAAGATACTCTTAATATAAATTGCACTTAAAACAGGTGTTTATACCACAAATGCTAAACTCGAAATTCATTTCAAGTGAATAATTCATGGTTGAAATTCTTTATTACCTTGTTGCTCTACATATTAATTAATGAAAATGAGAATTGTTTAACTTAGCCTAATGAAAAACTTAAAACAAGATTTATTATTTACATATATTATGTGTGTTGCAAGTAGGCTTGCCACCTTTTAGAAAATCTCGTGGAGGACTTAAAAAATAAAACCTTTTTTAAAACTCAAAATTCGTATATTGCGAAATTATTATAGAATAAAAAATAATAACACAACAATTCAATGAGAAAAGCATAGATAAATAGACTAGAAAGATACAAAAAAAAAAAAAAAAAAAAAACTGCTTTCTCACTAGCGCGACTAAATCAAAATTATGCTTGAGTAAATAAACATGTCAGAATAATAGCAAAATTAATGTTTAAAAACATATTTTTCATTGGCTCTCGATAATTTGAGAAGCTCATTATTATTCTTGACGTCATCATAAAAATCTAAACAGGATTCTCTTTGGTTAAAATATATTATTAATTCACTTTTTATTAAGTTTGTCGAGCATTTTCCCCGTTCCTCATTCCATTTAGCATTCATAACAGAAAATACTCTCTCGGTAAAGGCACTAGTAGCAGGAATACTGAATAAATATGAAATAATCTGAACTATATTAGGAACATCAGGAAAGTGTTCAAAAATTTTTAAATATTTTTCATTTGAATTCGACAATTCATTTAAATTTAACGTATTTACATTTTTTTTTGTACTAAGCAAACCTCTTCAAATAACTTATCAACATTAATACTTGGTAAAATATCTGTTAAATTGAGCACTTCAATAACTTCAATTATATCATCGAATGTGAAGAACTCTGATTTTAAATTTAATTTGGCTACTTTATAGGGCCAACATTCTTTGGAAAAATCGAATCGCAATATAATTTAAAGTTATTTTTATGAATTGATCAAAATCATTTTCAGTATAAGATCTTTCACTTAAATCCTCGATTTAAGACATTAGTTTGCGAACTTCAAACCCATAAAAATGTTGCTCCATACAATTATTTAGTTTATCTTTAAAATCTACAAGAATATCATGTAATTCGATAGCTGAACACAAATTGGACTCTAAATTTTTTAGTCTCGGAAAAAAACCTTTAAAATATTAGACAGAAATAGCAAATACACCTCAATTTTTGGCGAAATCACTTGATTTTTTATATGTAAAACTTGTTGCATTTGTTTTGAAATCTCTTCGTTAATAAAATATGAATATAATGCTGGCCAAGTAAGTATGATTCTATCTATGGCAGGTAATAAAGACAACCATCTTGTTGTTACGTTTTTATGTTTTCGACGTCTATTTCTAGATTGTTTATCGATTTATTCAAAGCGTTGTTCAATATGTGAGCATAACAATTGCCTTTCAAAAGGTTTTCATTAGTTTTTTTCAGATTTGTAAATAGCGAATTATTTTTTCCAAAATTAGAATTTGTATTGTCTGAACTTAAACATACGACTTTGTTTAAGCTAAGATTATTTTTTTCTAGTACACTTTGTACCATTTCACACATGCCTAAAGCAGATTCATTTGCATTTTCAACAAAATCCAATATTCTATTTTGAATACCAAATACTTCATCAAAATACTGTACACAAATTGGGAAAAATTTTCGGTTTTAGCGGTTTGAACACCAAAATAAACATTTTTCGATATTAAATACGACGTTAACTTCTTAATCACAAAGCGAGAAAATTTTCTACAACCATTGTTGCTTTTGTGCGACCACACGCAATTTTTTTGTTAACATCTGAATCAGGATCGGTTTTTTTTTTTAAAGCTTTGAGCTACAGTCTAGCGAACTATAATGATAAATTATGTTTCACTGCATGGAAAATATGACCTATTTCTATTGCAGTGACATTATCCTCCTGCGAAGAGTTTTTTTTTTTAGTTACAGCAGCCGAGACAAGTGATTGGTGCGATTTCCAACCTTGATGCAAGCGGAGCGCTGAAATTCCCTTGAATTCTATTGAAAAGTTCACCCTACAAATAATGCAGTAAGCTTTAGTCGAGCTACAGTTCGATGTTTTTCTCAGCCAGGAAAATTCTGCCACTTTTAACCAATCGTCATTGAAACGACAGAGCCTTTTCTTCTTCGTTTTTGATGAAATTGGTTCTTTTTCCTCTGATTCCGACATTCTGATTCTGTAACACAAATTATTTCAACAAAACTTTAGAAACTACGCACATTTATTCGCTTTTTGTTTAGTTACTTCTTTTTTCTTTCCTTTATACACGCGCACAGCAGCTGACACTTTTGCGTTCCCTTTGCCTGTTGTGTTCGTTGAACAGGTGCAGGTCAATAGCACCTGAGGAGATGAGAAACACTAAACTCTCTTGCTTTTCTGCAGGTGCTGCCATTTATATTAAAACTTGGCTCTAATGTATGTGTTGCCACATTTGTAAAATAAAATCGTACCCTTTCTTTGAGAAGTGAAAGGAATTTGTTTTTTGGTTTTAATAATTATGTTTGTGGAGGACATTTTTCTTTTTGTGGAGGACGGAGGACATCACCTTACAAAGGAGGACTGTCCTCCACAAAGGAGGACGGGTGGCAAGCCTAGTTGCAAGGTACACTCCGCTGAAACGTAATAAATATTCCAATAGACCTGTTTGGTTTACTAAAAGTTTATCGCGTCTAAAAAACACTATGCTCAGAACTTATAAATCCAGCAAAGATTCAGAGTCTTTCGATGGCCGATTCCGCCAAATTAGGTGGGAATACGAGTTTTTAAGACGTTTCACCTTTCGACAATATATTTCTTCCATAGAGCGCAAAATAAAATACGGCAGTAAACGTTTTTGGTCATTTCTAAATTCTAGACGACGCTAGTCTGTCGGTCTTCCTAATACCATGATCTTTAATGGAGTTTCTAGTAACGATTTAAATATGATTTGTGATATGTTTGCCTCTTTTTTCCAATCCAACTTTATAAATGTTAACATCGATTATTGTAGTAATCCCCGTAACATGCCCCCTGTAGCGGATATTGGGTCTCTTGTACTTACTGAAGATAATGTTTTCTTGGAATTATCATCCGTTGGATCCAGTGCAAGTATTGCCCCTGATGACTTGCCTCCGTTACTCTTAAAATCTTGCAGTTGGTCATTAGCTAAACATCTTTGCATAATATTTAATAAGTCGCTGAGTTGCGGAGATTTCTTAAACCGCTGGAAATCTTCTTTCATTGTACCTATCCATAAACTTACTTAATTTGATGGCGCTACAGTTCGGGGTGAACCAGGGCTTCAACCAACAACCCTCTCCAGCCGGCCCGAGTTTTGGCCAGCTGCTTCCAGTGCCGCACGCCCAGTTGGTTGAGGTCCCTTCCCACCTTTGCGCGCCACCTTAAATGCGGTCGTCCTTTGCTGCGTCGTCCCTCGGGGTTGGAGTCGAAGACTCCTCGGACCGGAGCGTTGATGTCCATTCACTCTACATGGCCTAGCCATCTTAGACGTTGGATCCGAAGAGGTCTAACCAGGCCGATGTCGCTGTAGAGCCCGTATAATTCTTGGTTTAATTTCCTCCTCCACTCTCCGTTTACACAAACGGGACCAAAGATTGCACGCAGAATTTTCCTCTCGAAACGCCCAAGAGCCTCTTCATCCGCTTTTCATAACGTCCAAGCATCAGCGTCGTAGAGGAGGACCGGGATGATTAAGGTTTCGTAGAGGGGTACCTTAGTTTTCCGAGAGAGGGCTCTACTTCTCAATTGCCTCTTGAGCCCGAAGAAGCAGCGGTTGGCAAGAGTTATTCTGCGTTTTATCTCAGCGCTGGTATCGTTGCTGCTTGTCACTATCGAACCAAGGTAGACGAAGTCCTTGACTACTTCAAAAATATGGCTGCCGAAGGTGACGTTCTGACCGAAACGTCGGTGTTGCGCGTCTTTCTTGGATGACAGCATATATTTGGTGGACTTGAAGTAGGTCGTACCTCTTGTATTGGCCGCAGAGTCCCGCACGATCTTTTCAAGTATGATGTTAAAGAAATCACATGACAGTGCGTCACCCTGTCTAAAACCTTTTTCAACCTCAAAGGGGTCGGTTAGTTCACCTCCGACCTTAATGGAGCAGCGAGAGTTCTCCATAGTCATCCTGCACAGTCTGACGAGTTTGGTAGGAATGCTACAACCTGACATGGCCCTGAATAGCTCGTCTCTATAAAAACTGTCATACGCGGCTTCAAAGTCCACATAAAGATGGTGTGTGTCGACCTGGAATTCATGGGTCTTCTCCAAGATCTGCCGTAGTGTAAATATTTGGTCTATCGTGGATTTTCCTGACCTGAAACCACACGGGTAGGAACCTATCAGATTGTCCACGAACGGCTTCAGGCATTTACACAGTATGGCTGAGAAGGTCTTGTATGCAATGCTCAGGAGGCTTATCCATATTCATAAAGCCAGCTCCAAAAATTCTATTGAAAATTATAGGCCCATTGCCAAACTTCAACTCATTCCCAAGATATTTGAAGCTATCATTAAGAAAAAGCTTTCATCTGTTTTACACAATCACATTTCTTAACTCCAGCATGGTTTTGTTACTGGTAGATCCACGGCAACTAACCTGGTAATATTTACCAATTATGTAATCAAAAGTATGGAAAGCCATTGCCAAGTCGACACTATCTACATTGACTTCTCGGAGGCATTTGACCGCGTTCAGCCCAATGTGCTGATCTTCAAAATTCTTCTGCTTGGGTTCCACTCCAACTTATTACTCTGGATTCAAAGCTATCTCATTGGTCGTACACAATATGTACGTATTGGAACTACGCTGTCTAAAGTAATTGTTAATTACTCAGGAGTTCCTCAAGGCAATCACTTAGGCCCACTCCTTTTCCATTTATTCATAAAGGACTTACGTTTATATATACGGAATTCTAACTCTTTTATATTTGCTGATGACCTGAAAATCTTTAAGTCGATATCGACGTATTCTGACGCTGCTGATTTACAACATGACATTAATAATTGCGAACGTGAATCTATTGATGTTGCCAACATTCACGCTAATGCTGATGTCCTCGCTCATACTCATGGTGTCTCCACTGTTGCCAACATTCACGCTAATGCTGATGTCCTCGCTCATACTCATGGTGTCTCCACTGGCTTCTCGGATGTTAAAGAGTGTGGAAACATATCTCGGACCTATAAGCCACCAACAATTTTAGGAACTAATCGAGAACTTACTGATATCGGCGTAATATATAAACTCAAATGGTTCCACGTGGGGAGTTTTCGCCCATCTACGACTACGGACACCATTTGCAACTATGTAGCCTCTAAACTTAATGTTAGCCCGACATTAATCTCACTAATCTCTCTAATCCTCACAAAGAGGGATAGTGACATTTCAAGTCTAAAATTCGTTAACTTCAAAATTGGTGTTCCAGACTTAATGAACACCTTACCACTGTCAGCTAATACCAATAATGTACCATCGATAAAACTCACTTCGATTAAACTTTTTTACCACGATGCCAGTGGAATGAGGTCCAAGGTTTATGACTTGTTTGTCTCCTCATCCCAGCTTATGTATGATGTAATTGTGATAACGGAATCCTGGCTTCATGGTGGTATACTCTCGCCGGAAATATTTGATAGTAGACTCTACACCGTATTCCGATTTGACCGATGCAAGACTGCCATGGACCGCGGAGGTGGAATTTTAATTGCTGTTCGATCCAGTCTGTCTTGTAAGCAACTACAATTGCCAATTACAGAAACAGAACAACATGTATTTTAATTAATGCAAACTCTAACTCTCAACTAATATTTATTGCTGGCTATATCCCGCCTAATAGTATTCCAATTACTTATTTTAAACACATAGATAGTATTGAGTATGTGTCTAAAATTTACCATAAGGCATCTCACTATTTATGTGTGTTAGGTGATTTTAACATTCCCGATGTTAATTGGACACGGTCCATCGAAGATAATATGCTGATTCCTACGAATTGTCATTCAGACCACGAACTTAGCTGCTTAGATTTCTTACATTCCCTAAACCTTTCCCAAGTAAACACTGTCTATAATTCATTAAACAAATTGCTACATCTTCTTTTTGTTTGTGTAACAGAATTAAAAGTAAAATCTTATCCTGCATCTTATGAATTACTGAAAAATTCGATCCACCACAAGCAAACAGAGTTCGAGTTCGAATTTTATACTATCCTGAATCCGGACAATAATAATTGTTACTCTAGACATTTTAATTTCCCTAAAGCAGACTTGACCGGTCTAAATAACTGGTTCAACTCCTTTAATTGGGAAGAGGAATTTCTCTGCTTAAATCTTAGTGAGATGTTTGCTCGACTTAAAGTTATTATTGACTTCGGGTTTGTGATGCATGTGCCACTAACTGTCAAGAAGAAACTCTCTAAGCCCCCTTTGGATGATCGTCGGTTAATGAATCTAAAGAATCACAAAACTAAAGCACTTAAACGGTATAAAAGGTCACAGAACTTGGCGGACTATGCTGGTTTCTGTACCTTGAGGAAACAGTTCCGCTTCCTTAGCAAGCTTCTTCACAGGAATTATATTATGGAAGTCGAGAACAAGCTAGTAACGGATGCCAAATGTTTTTGGAATTTTATAAAGCACAAACGTAATACGTATGGTATTCCGGAACAAATATGCCATGTAGACCCGCAGGCCACATGTCCATATTACAACACCTTCCCGAGCTGGATATGATTACTACAGACTCGGACGCACTGCCACACACCTTCACCTTTGACAAGAGATTTGAGATACTGATCCCAATCCGCTCAGCATGGGAAAACAGTGATCTCCTGCTAAATGTCGACGGCCTTAGGTGGTACACGGATGGCTCCAAGATGGCTTCCGGCGTTGGCGCCGAAGGCACTGGGAATAAGTCCCAGCATCTTCCAAGCAGAGCTGCATGCCATCCTAACATGCGTAAATCTAAATCTTGAGACTGGCTTCAGAGGAGTAACCATCAACATACTCTCTGATAGCCAAGCAGCCCTTAAAGCGCTGGGTTCGTACAGCACGAACTCAAAAACCGTCAAGTAATGCCATGACGCCCTACAAGACCTCGCCAAAAGAAACAATGTTAAACTTTGGTGGGTGCCAGGCCATAAAGGTATCAAGGGCAATGAAATTGCCGACCAACTTGCCAGGAAGGGCTCCAGTGACAAGTATATAGGTCCGGAACCATTCTGCGGCATTCCCGCGTCTAAGATTAATTACTTCTTAGACAAGTGGGAAAAATTACAACACCTGTCCTTTTGGAACAGCGTTCGGGGACTCCGTCAATCTAAACGACTTATACGACCCCTGAACAAGCACCCTATTGACATACTCAAACTCAATAGGATGGATATCAGAAGACTAGTCAGCTATCTAACGGGACACTGTGGTCTGAGATATCATTTAAACAAAATTGGCCTCTCGTCTGAAACTGAGTGTCGGCTCTGTCTTGAGGACGAAGAGACGGCAGAACACATACTGTGTGAGTGTGCTGCTCGCTGCCATCTTAGGAAGCGTATCCTTCTCAGTGAAGTTATGACTCCTGAGGGGATCACCCAGGCTCCTACGAGAAGCATTCTCAACTTCATTGTGGAGGTGGAGAGGCTACTCGGCTAAATCGGCTAGCAGGCACAATAGATCTGCAAAGGTCGCAGTGCCGCATTGCTATTGGTAGCACTAGCCTTATATATAAGAAAAAAAAAAAAAAATGGTATTCCGGAGCTAATGTCATACGAAAACTTAGAATCCAATAATATTAAAACCTTCTGTGAATCATTCACTCGTTTTTTCGAATCGGTATATGTAAAAGACGCCCAGATCCATTTAGACCCACCCTCTATAAATGATCAAAAAGTGGATATTGGCTGCATCCGTCTCAATCTACGGGACATTGCTCTGGCTCTTAGTAACCTTAAACCATCAGCAAGTGTAGGAGTGGATGGAATTCCAGCACTGGTTTTAAAAAATTGTAAAGATAGTATCTGTTATCCACTCCTAATTATCTTTGACTTATCGCTTAAGCTGACATTTTTTTGAATGAGTGGAAAGTCTCATTTTTAGTTTCTATTCTTAAATCTGGCTCTAAAAATGACGTTAAAAACTACAGGGGAATCTGTAAGTTATCGGCCATACCTAAACTCTTTGAAAGTATAGTCAAAGATAGGTTAGAATTTTATGTCAAAGAACGTATTTCTGAATCTCAACATGGTTTTATATCCTCTGCCACCAATCTCGTATATTTCACATCGTCTGTACTTAATTCACTTGAAAAGAGTTGTCAGGTGGACACGGTCTACACCGACTTTAGTAAGGCATTCGACTATGTGAATCACTTCGTCTTAATAAGCAAGCTGGATTGCTTCGGCTTTCACTCATCTTTGTGAAATGGATTTCCTCCTTCTTAACGAATAGAGTGCAGATAGTAAAGCTTGAATCTTTTCTCTCTAAGCCATTCAACTGCAGCTCAGGTGTACCGCAAGGTAGTCACCTGGGCTCACTACTTTTCATTATATTAATCAATTATATAACAACCGTGCCACGCCACAGTCAATGCCTAATGTGTGCAGATGATCTGAAGCTGTTCTTAAGAATCTCAAGCTTAAATGATTGCCTAAAGTTCCATAGTGATATTATGGCTCTCTCAACCTGGTGAAAACACAATCATCTCTTTCTAAATATAAAGAAATGCAACGTAACAACTTTCTACAGATGTTCCAACCCAATTATATACCGCTATTCCATTAACTCAGTAGAGTTAACTCGAGTAAACGTGGTTAAGGATCCTGGGATCCTCTTTGATCAGACCTTAACTTTTTGTGATCATGTTGATTATATAACATCTAAAGCTAATTCCATGCTCGGCTTCATCAAAAGAAACACAGTTGAGTTTTCTAACCCTCACTCACTGATTACCCTCTTTACAACCCTTAGTCGATCTCTTCTAGAATATTGTGATATTGTATGGTGTCCCTTTTACCAAGTGCATATAAATCGGGTGGCAAGAATTCAAAGAAGTTTTTCTAAATTCGTTTTTTTCAAATTGCGCTGGAACTTTACGTCAGAATACGATGTTAGATGTCAACTACTGGGCTTAGCCAAGCTTGTAAAAAGAAGGAAGATCCATGACGTAATATTTGCGAGAGACCTCCTTTGTTACCATATAAAAAGCCCCTGCTTGTTAGCTCTAATCCCTATTTACGTTCCAAACAAGCCATTGAGACAAAGAGAGTTTCTTTTACGCAAAAAACATAGGACAAACTACGGGTCGAACGAGCCTGTATCTCAAGCCATTTCGAATTTCAACTCAGTTTGGTCTGTTGTGGATCTCTGTTCATCCCGAACTATGTTCAAAAATATATTATTTGGTTTTATTGATTAAGTGCTATCATAAGATATTATATACACACATACATACACATGTACAAATCCGTTAAGTTGTAGATGATGTTACTTGTAGATGAAATAAATAAATAAATAAAATAAATAATAGTTTAACTGATTGGTGCTACGCTAATGGACTACACTTTAACATTAGCAAGTGGTCGGTAATGACCTTTTCTAGGTTATCTACCGACATTGTTTTTGATTACACCTTTAACAACAGCATCCTGAATAGACTTGATGAGCAAAAAGATTTGTGTGTATTATTCGACAAGAAACTTGACTTCTCGATGCACATTGATCACATTGTGTCTAAAGCAAACTCTATGTTGGGTTTCTTATCTCGAAACACGAAAGAATTTCAAGATCCTTATGCACTGAAGACCCTGTATATTACCCTAGTCCGGTTAGTATTGGAATACTATTGTGTAGTGTGGAAACCCTTCTACTTAAATAGGTCTAACCGAATTGAGAAGGTCCAAAAGAGATTCTCTAAGTTTGCATTGCGCAAGATAGTATGGAATTCAGTTATGCCCCCTTATCTTGCCATATGTGCATTGATAAGTCTTAAGGAGCTCAGCAAGCAAGCGGAGAGTATACTATTCGGCAATGTTCGCTAGGGACGTAATCGTTGGACATATTAGTTGTCCGGTTCTCCTTTCTTCTATTAAAATGTATGCAACTTCGCGCGGCCTGCGACCCAAACAACATGATTTCTTAGATATCTCTAAACATAGCTCTAATTATGATCTCTGCAATCCAATTAATACCGCTTGTCTTAGTTATAATTTAAATGATGATGTGATTGGATTTTAATCAAACTCGAAATATATGCAAAACTGCTTTATTGAATGCTCTTTCGTAATTATGAACACTTTTTATTATATTTTTGCCTGTACGAGTATTTACACTATTAACTATTAACTTCTACGAAAGTTTTGTACACTTGATAGATAAATAAAAACCGGCCAAGTGCGAGTCGGACTCGCCCACAAAGGGTTCCGTACCATCTGTATACATATATAAATATGAAAGAGACTATGTATGTTACCTCATCAGTCATCACATTAAATCACATCTTTTGTATGATGACAGATCTTGGTTGCAGGCAGATTATAGGCATATTATTTGGATAATCAAAAGTCTTCAAGATGAGAAATAGTTGATCATCAAAGTGTCCATTGAATTCAAATCAATTATCAACCAATTATCAGCAAGGATGTGAAAAGGTGAATAACAATAATGGGAAATATGGGCAAAAAGTTTGCAGCTAGGATTAATACATCAAAGACACAAAAGAGATCAATGCTGGGAAGTTTGCTACTGGTTGTGGGATATTGTCGACTAACTTTAGTTTAGTATGTGACCAAGGGGATTTTTTGGATAAAAATCATATCTGTTGTATGGGAGCCCCCCTTAAATATTCATTTTGTTCTGTTTTTGTATTTGTCGTGGTAGCGGCACCAGAAATACATCATCTGTGAAATATTTCAACTGTCTAACTATCACGGTTCAGGAGATAAAGCCTGGTGACAGACGGACGGACGGACGGATAGCGAAGTCTTAGTAATAGGGTTCCGTTTTACCTTTCAGTATGTTTGTATATTGGCGTTACAGTCCATGAAGGACCTGAGCCGAGCTTCTTCTCAATCACCCATGTTGTGTGTATTTCATTTTCCTATAGGTGAAAGGGACCTACAGTTTATTGCCGGTTCCGAACGGCGAATTTCGAGAAGCTTTTCATGACAATTTTACTACAGGGGGGTTTTGTCAGAACTCCGCTGAGGAGAAACACCGTGAAAAACACGTCCAATGACATGGCTGTATCGGGATTCGATCCCGTGTCATCGGCATCAGGGGCCAACACACTACCCACTGCGCCACGGTGCTCTCATTTACCTTTGAGTACGGAACCCTAATAAATTAATGAAATAAAGTTTTGACAGAATGTATTTCTGGTCAGCCGAGTTTTTTTTAGAAAAGTCTTCCAAGTGATCTTTCGGTGTGCTTTTAAACTCCGTAGTCGTTTTTATTTTGTATTCTTGTAACTATATTGGCTCAAACGGACTCGTTATTCCATGGAGGCAAGTGTTATATAGGTTCATTCATAGACTTATGTTCATGCCTACTAGCCAGAATAGCACTTTTGCGTATAATTAGTCCTGAACACAGAGGAGTACCACAAAACGAGGATAACGGTTAACATTTGTAATCTAATCTCCATTCAAAGTAGTAATCGACCTTCGTATATCAAGAGAATCATCAAAGGTCGTTTCCTGTTCAATGAATCTTCAGCCACTCCGGTACCTTCCTTCATCAAGAGCAAAATCATTTTAATTTCACAAACTATGTCTCATCCAGAGTATTCACTGCTATGAAATGAAATCCCCTCCCACAGCACTTTGGCAAGTGTCTGAAGAGCTTACAGTCTCAGATAGCATTTGAATTGCGTGCTTAAGTTGACAACAAACGACCAAATTACTCAGGCGGAAATGTAAGACACCTGAAAAAGGAGGGGGGAAGCAAATATCCCGTGAGGGTGTTTGTACCCTCATACAAACACTTTTATGTACATACATATATGTACAGGAATCTATTCAGATGTAAGTATGTACATATACGCATAAGTAACCCTTTTAAGTGGTGTCGCTGACACACTAAGAATCTTTATAGTTCAACACCTCCGATGGCGTCAGCGCCACTAATCAACTGTACGAATACTGCTTCGTATGATTAGAGATTCAGTCACCTGTGCAAGTGAAGCGCGACGTTAACGTACCCACACGTACTTAACACCACCCGCCGCCCATCATATCCTAACCAGTGTATTGTGTAGTGCATGAACAAGTCGAAGTATAAGCCCGACTAACATTTTCAACCTTGCACAAGTACGAGCACGAGATACAAGTATCATACTCGTAACCCTCCAAGGTGTGCTTAGTTCGTGTACGAGTGGATATTACATGTCAATGTTAATTCTTCTCATTGCACATCGGTCCCCATTGACTGTTGCCTTCTGCTGCGTCACCCTTTACGTGCGCTTAGAATCAATTTACCATGTTGCAGCGATGGGAATCATTCGTGTTGCGGTTGGATAACACTTGCACTGATCTCTGACCCGAGGCGGGAACTGTCTTTCCCGTGAAATTGAGCTGATTAATTGCAGAGCGAATCGAATTAGCTACCATTGAATGTTTGATAGGCCAAAGATAACTAGGGCACAATCCTTCTTCCGATCCATTTAGTGGATCTGACAAAGTTTAAATTGCAAATCCTTGTCGGGCGACCGATATACTGGGATGACCTGGTAATGTTTTGTTTATTCGAATGAAATTGAACATCAAATTGATTGTGTGATGGTTTCCAAATCTGTAGGGCTTGTCTCAGTAATCCCTTTGGCAGGCTAATTGACAAGCTTAGAACTTTACTCGTCTACTTAAGCGAGCTTTGTTTAGTCAAAGGTTTGCTTGATATGTTAATACTGACGGTGACAGGGGAAAGTCACTCAATTACTTGTTAATTTCGCATATTTAATTAAGGCGATTGTAATGGAGAACGGAATGGAAGTGTTGATTTAGATTTCAGATTATACTCTACAATAGTTGGATACGACTGTTATCACATAACATGAAATGAATGGCGGTATAAGCTTTTACATCTGGATAGCATTCAACTGAAACTCGTTAAATGGTCAGCCTTTTATGTGTAAGAAATAAAGTCAATAAATCAGTCTGTTTCAACGATAAAAACCTGACAAAAAATAACCACATTGACATACATATATGTACACACTATAGATACATATCACTTCCAATTCCTAGGAAAGAATGAAATGAATTCCAATGAGTTCCTTTCCCTTTGGCCACCTTACACAGAGAAAAAAGAAATAATCCTTTATTATACTGTCCTTCTCATGATTAATGCGCTCTTTCCAGAATCCACCGCCACACATCTATTCCAATTCGATAGCACAATGTACCCTGCCCCGTCACACAAATCACATCTGGCCGGGATACAGTGGCACAGTGGCCGGTGTCCGACCACTTCAACCAATTCCATCGCTTCATCAATTACCACAACAACAACAGCAACAGCAAGCACTTACACAACAGTATCAACCGAAAGTCCAACAGCAACAGCATGCAGAGCTTTCAATGACAAATTCAATACCAGCATCAACGACGATAGCACTCCAGCATCTAGGTCAGAGTCAGAGAGCACGAATTTGTGTTGGAATCAGTGGGGTAAGTAGCGGTGTCGGTGGTACTGGCATCACACTTGGCAATAATGGTGTGGGCCTTGCTACCGGACTCGGTAGCCATCACGGTGGTAGCAGTTGTATGTCCGAAGACGAAGTCACCGTCCAGACACCGCTCATGGTGAAACGTGAGAGCACCGTATGACTATAGGATTCACACGGGGTCGGTGACACGGCCCTGTGATTTCATCAACAACTGCTCACTAAAAAATTGTAATAGTTGTACTTCGAATACTACAAAACGGATGGAAAACAACTTATGTATTCATAACTTCCTCGACGTATTGTACTATTTCTGTGCATTTTCCATGTCGAGAAAGTCACACTCACTGTTCGTTTGTGTGCTTCAAGTAATCCCAAAGGACTGTTTATTTTTTAATAATTACACCGCGATGTAGAACAATTTTGTAAATTCAAATTAATACCGACGATAAGCAAAAGCAAGCACATACGAATACGTGTGTACGTATAGGTATATTTTATTGAATGTCCTGTGTACAGGAAAATTGCCAAAATAAAAACAAATTAAATAAATTAAATTTAAATAATATCTACCAATTACTAGGTACGGAAAAGTCTATAAGAAAAAAACCTTAGAATATTTTTAATTAAAGCATCAAATGTGAAATAATAAAATAGTATTAGTTGTAAATTAAAAAAAAAAATAGAAAATGTGTTGGGTGTGAATAAATGTAAAAACCAAAAGACCGTGACCGTAAAACCAAAAGACCGATAATCAATAAAAACGAATTTTAATCTTTCGAAATATTGAACTTCAAGGGATTTTGTATAAAATTAATTGAACTGAAATCTTGATGAAGTTGATATTGGGACTAAAAACTAGATTTTATGTTAAAATCTATTTATTTAATAAATACACGCGAATATATCATGAAGTTTGTTTTTCTTTAATTTGTTTTCAAGAGAAAAGAAAAAAAATTCTCAATATACTGCTAAATAATTAGGAGAGTGCTTTGGTCTAGAATTTTGTTTTTCACTAAATTGTCAATTTTAGGAAACATTTGTTCTACGTTTTTTTTTTTGGCGAAAAAAATTACTATATTCCGTTTTTCATCACAATGAAAAAACAGCATGTGATCATAATCTTCACTGAAATTGTACATAATAACTACTGAAATAATAAACTTATATTTTTCAAAACAAACCTTAATGTAATTAAAAAAAAGGACACAAAGATACAAGAACTCAAACTTCTTAATGGGTGTAAGAAAAAAACAAATTCAGTGTTGACAAACAATTAAATTGAATATAAAACTGACTGTCGAGCAATGTATCTAAAAACATTTTTCAATATGTCTTTAAATATGATATATCCCCATTATTATCATATTTTGTCCATCATTTTCCATTTGAAGAAGGTTGAAAATTTACCCATAAAATTGTACATACATAAAAATAGAACATATTTGTATTTAAGTGTATTTAACAAAATATATAGAATGATTAAATATAATATTAAATATATGTAAATTCCAAATAATACGTATAGATGGATTTAAAATGCAAAAAAAAAAAACTGTGTTATTAACACCTAGTTAAATAAGCCATAATAAATAAAATATTTTTAATGAAAATATCGTTTTGTGACACATTGTTTTTTACATTTATAGGTAGAATCGTTTTATTTGTGAAACAAGGAAGGATATTCTGTAAATATGAGCCTGATTAAAGAGAATTCAATTATAAACAGAAAGCAAGCAAATTATTTTTTTCTTTTTGGTTATGTTTAAAACTGAAAGTTAAAATGAGCACTTTCGGGATGCCACTAAAAATTGAGAATATTTACATTTATATATTTGCTCTTCTTTCTAATTTTACATTCTTTTTAATTTTGTAATATTCCATAGATTATTTAAATTTTGTGTAGAAAATTACAACACAATTATTAAAAAGCAAATATAGATTTAATATTAAAGATCGCAAAATAACCACACTTTTTTTTGCTCCTGTTTGAAAAGCTACAAAGGTGAGGTATATTCTATAGTTGAATACCCAAGGGTGATCAGGAAATAATCTTCGTCGGACAGTCATAATAAATGCAGCTCTTCGAGAAGGAAACAATTTCATTAAACTCTAGTCAGAAAGGAAATATTTTAGCGCAAGACAAGTGTATTATATCTCGAGTAGGATTAAATACAGGCATCATGGTCGATTACTTGATTCGTTACTTTCCGTCCGTCTGCTTATGCTAGCGGCAATAAATTGCTAGACGGCAATAAATTATCGATTGTGTAATGAGCTCGAAATTTGTCGTCCCAAGACATTACTAGAAGGAGGGAAATAACAAATATGGCTCAGGAGTCGCCTAAGGACGTCATCATCCCAAATTTTGGACAAGCATGATAACAAGGGGGCAGGGAGCGAGCCAACAGAGCAAAGAAGTTGATCGCTCAATCCAAGTTGACGCACAGCCTCCGCGTGGCCCCTTTGGATAGCTACCCTGGCATACGCCAGATAGTGAACCAATGTGTGCAGCGACCCAACCCCTTGTTCCTGGGGAAAGAGGAACCTGGCCCTCCAGGTTTGGGGGTTGTGCTTAGGGCTAACATCCCTATCACGTAAAAACCTAATTGTTCCGAAACGACAAAAAGCCTCGGATACGGACGGGTATAAAGCTGACGACCCCTGCAAACGACTAACGGACTTGAGAGTCTGCACCTGGAATGTGAGGTGAACCCGGTGACGGCGATCGATTGGAGCAAACCCTCAACTGCTATAAAGCACATACACCCGCACTCGAAGAAGTGCAATGGGATAGACCAGGCAAAAGACGGATGAAAAACTGCGACATCTACTACGGGAACTGCTACAAGAAGAACAAACAGCGCCTCCGACAAAAAGTCTTAAGCTTCCGAGATATAAATGAACGCCTCATAACAATCCGCATCAGAGCTAAATTTGGAAACATTAGTTTAGTATGAGCTCACGCCCCAACGGAAGAAAAGGACGATTGACTCAAAGAAGAATTCTACGATCTCCTAGACCCTGGGCCCAATGCCCCAGCTACGACACAACAATAGTCCTAGGAGATTTTAGTGCAAAACTGGGCAAAGAGGACATATTTGATTTGATCATAGGAAAGCATAGCCTCCATAACACCACATCCGACAACGGACTTAGGCTAATCGACTTCCTAGCGGGGCGAAGGGCGTAACCTCCATGTAGCAAGCACGCGATTCCCCAATCTCAACATCCACAAAGGTACCTGGCGGTCTTTTGATCAATCGACCACCAACCAGATTGATCACATTGCGATCGACGCCAGACACTCCTCCTGTATTCTCGACGTACGAATCTTCCGAGGAGCCAACATCGACTCGGACCACTACCTTGTTGTAGTCAAGATACGAATGAGGATACCAAGAATGCTTAGGAGTCGATTCGGACAACGTAAGTTTGACGTCGGAAAGCTACAATCGCAAGTGACTGCCAGAATCTTTGCCGATCGTGTCTCCTCCAAGCTCTCTCAAAATCCGCCCACAGCAGCACAAATAATAAAGCAGGAATGGCGCAATGGCAGAGCGCCGTCAGAGACGCTGCCTAGGAGGTGCTGGGTTTCAAACCACCACCACCTAGAAACCCCTGGTTCGATGAACAATGCGAACAAGCCCATGCAGCAAAACAAGAGGCATATAAAGCCATGCTGCAACGACGGACGAGAGCTGCTCGCGACATCAATGAGCAGAAGTGAAGAGAGGAACACACGCTTTTCAGAAGAAAATAAAGAGAGAGCACGGAAAGCGTGAGATCGAGGAGATGGAGATGTGCTTCCGCAGGAATGACGCCCGAAAGTTTTACAATAAGGTAAAACGAACATGCCGTGGCAGAATTCAGTCCACCCGACCTAGACGAAGTCAAAAATAGCGATATCAAGACTTAAGTATAATAAAGCCGCGGGCGCAGACAGCCTGCCTGCTGAGCTTCTTAAGGCGGCTGGAGATGAGCTGGTAAGGTGCATGCACCATTTCATTTGCAAGGTATGGTCGGAGGAAAGCATGGCCGACTCAGCATCGTTTGCCCGGTCCATAAGAAAAGAGACCCCTATAACTGCGCCAACTATAGGGGAATAAGTCTCCTTAACATCGCATATAAGTGGGCGCCGTGGCGCAGTGGTTAGTGTGTTGGTCTCTGGCGCACGATGAGCGAGTTCGGATCCCGATAACACCAACGCCATCGAATGTTTATTTCGCGGTGTCCCTCTTCGGCGGGGTACTTGCAAAACCCCCCGTAGTATAAACTTGCCTTGAAAGAGCTTCTCGACTCACGCCGTTCGGAATGGGCAATAAACTGTAGGTCCCTTTCCCCTGTGTGAAAAATAAATCACACACAACGTGGGTGATTGAGAGAAGCTTGGCTCTGTTCCTTCATGGGGTGTAACGCCAACATACATACAACATCGCATATAAGATCTTCTCTGCCGTATTGTGTGAGTGCCTGAAACCGTTTGTGGATAACCTGATCGGCTCTTATCAGTGTGGTTTCAGGCCAGGTTAATCCACAATAGACCAAATATTTACGCTACGGCAGATCTTGGAGAATACCAAATCGACACTCACCACCTCTTCGTCGATTTTAAGGCATATGACAGCGTGAGAGCACCGTGGCGCCTCCGTAACAGTTGCTCACCTTGTCGTGGTACGGAGGCTCAGTACAGGTAATGACTCTCGAGAGTCCATCTCTAGAGGAACCCGAAGCTAAGAAGCAATTACCCCACCTCTCCGCTTCCTTGTACCCATCAGTCACTCACTCCCCTAACTCCAAGGTGGAACAGCATACGCCGACGGATGCATGGCTAAGAGGGTGCTTAGCTGTTAGTATGCGAACTTCGGATCCCGGGCGGCCTCGGATTTAAATAAAGCCTTCCTGTGGTGTCTCGGGCTTCGCTGCAGGTGGCCGTTCTTTTCCGTGTGTTCGTGGGAACCATAAACGAAACAATCATTTTGAAAGAGACTGATGACTCTCTAACGTCATCGCCGGCTAGGGCTTCTGAGTCCACAGCGGCTCAAAAACCGGAAGTGATGCCGGCAGCTTTCGCCGACATTGCAGCGGACGGAAAGCAGGGGACATGTCTTCACTTTCCAATTCCGACACTACATTCGGCGGGGACTCTGTGAGTATGCTCTCAGATGAACTCCTAAGTGTAACAAAGAACGAAACCGTCAGCCAGGTAGAGGAAAAGCCTGTACCACCTAGAGGCTTCGTCAAACTTAAATCGTCGGAGCAGCGACGTTTTAAAGCTGCTATAATGTAGGGCAAAACCAGAGATGAGGCTCTAGTTTATGCAAAATCTACTCCTGCAACCAAAGGTCCGGAACTGAAACGTGATCGTTCCGCTGACACTACTCCACCAAACCAGGCTGCAAAAGGCAGCAAAGTCGGCAACTACCAGGTCGATAAATAAAGCTACATTGTGTAACTGGGAGGATCCGACCCGGCATCGTCTCCAAGGGTATGGGAACGGACCCCCTTACAACAACGCAGATGGCAGCCGTTGAGGAGGCTGTAGTCGACACCTCCATCGAGCTGTTAGGTAAGGCACCCAAACCTCGCTTTAGGGGATCGACCTACAAGTCAGGGTGGTTACACTTTGTGTGTGACAACCCAGCTACGGCCGATTGGATGAAAACCAATTTGACCAATTGATATTATGCTTGTGGAACAGGGAGCTTTCCCGAAGCCACATATCGTACGGGGGTACTTCCCACAAAGCACCGGCTTTCCCATCACGAAGGTGTTAGCTACGCTGGATTCTCAAAATGACGGCTTACACGCACAGAACTGGAGAGTCTTGCAGAGCACGTCAAATAAGGAGAAAAACCTCTTGCACTTAGTTCTGGCAGTCAGTGACAAATCCCTGGCTCGACTAAAAGAACTTAAGTGCCAAGTGGCTTACAGATTTGAAATCATAGAGATGATTATCAAAAGCCAGGTGAAAACATCCTTGGATGTAGCACCAATCGCTGTAGGAAAACCTACAACCAGCAGCATGGGGGGTGCACCTACTGCCGAAATAGGAAAACCTACAACCAGTAGTATGGTGGTTGCACCTATTGCTGTAGTAGACACGCCCAGATGTGACGAGCCAAAACCCGTTGCCGCATCTGAGCCGGCGACCACTAAGGGTCGCCCAAATAAAAGAAACAAACGTCCCCCAACTAAACAAGGGGAATCTTCGATGGGAAGTAGATCAGAGGATCACTCCCATCAGGCCGGAAACTTCAGGCGAAGAAACAATAAGCCTTACAGAATGAAGGATCCGGCCCACCGTCGCAAATAATGGGTGGGCTGCGTGTGCTGCAGGGCAACCTGCACCATGCCAAAGGTGCCTCGGACACCTTTAGCCTGCGACTATACCGCGACAAGATCAGCATTGGGCTAATCCAAGAACCATGGGTCCATAAAGGTAAGAGAGTGCAGCGTGGTTCTGACAAAACTCCCTGTAGTAAAATTGTCATGAAAAGCTTCTCGAAATTCGCCGTTCGGAACCGGCAATAAACTGTAGGTCCCTTTCACCTATGGGAAAATGAAATCACACACAACATGGGTGATTGAAAGAAGCTCGGCTCAGGTCCTTCATGGGCTGTAACGCCAACATACATACATGACAACATACATATATGACAGCGTGTATAGAGATGAGCCATGTTTAGTTTTAACATCCCTGCCAAACTCGTCCGACTGTGCAGGATGACAATGGAGAATTCTCGCTGCTCCATTAAAGTCGGTAATGAGCAAACCGAGACCTTTGATGTTAAAAAAGATTTAAGCAAGGTGCGCGCTGTCATGCAAATTTTTCAACATCGTGCTTGAAAAGGGTCGTGCAAGAGTCACTAGCCAACACAAGAGGTTCGATTTATTTCAAGTCTAAGCAAAATTGCTTGCGTACGCCGACGACATTGACGTGATTGGACGGACACGGCGAGACGCTAATGAGGCCTTTGTAAGCATTGAACGGCTAAGATGGGTCCCAAGGTTAATGAGGTTAAAACCAAATATCTGCTTTCATCTAAAAGAGACGGACAACACCGATGTATTCGCCAGAACGTCACCATGGGCGGATATAACTTTGAAATGGTCGAGGAATTCGTCTACCTTGGCTCACTGATGACCAGCGACAACAGCACCAGCACTGCGATAAAGCGCAGAATCACTCTTGCCAACTCTTTGGGTTCAAGGGGCAATTGGGAAGTACATCCCTCTCTCGGAAAATCAAGGTGACACTATATAAGACCTTAATCATCCCAGTCCTCCTTTACGGCGCAGAGGCTTGGACCTTATCAAAAGCGGATGAAGACGCCCTTGGTTGTTTCGAGGGGAAAATTCTGCGCACTATCTACGGTCCCGTTTGTTCAAACGGTGTATGGAGGAGAAGATATAACGAAGAACTGTACGGGTTATACAGCGACATCGGCCTGGTACGACGTCTACGGATACAGCGTCTAAGGTGGTTAGGCCATGTAGAGCTCCGACCCGAAGAGTCTTGGAATCCACCCCGGAAGGAAGGCGCCGTAGAGGACGGCCGCATCAACGGTGGCGCACGCAGGTGGAAGGGTACCTTAACCAACTGAGCGTGTGGCGCTGGAAACAGCTGGCCAAAGACCGTGCCAGCTGGAGACACTTGTTGGTTGAGGCCCAGGTTCACTACGGACTGTAGCGCCACCTCACCTAATTAAGTAAGTAAGTTGATAACAAGTTATTAGAGTCAAAACCTGGTCACCAACAATCGATCTGACTAGCTATTTGGGTGCCTTTTCCAGCAGGTCAGGACTAGGTCCTTCTACATTTTTTTCAAAATTCAGATTAAAACCTGAACCCTGAGCTCTGTTCTAAAGAGGCAAATTCAGTGACTAACAGACTAGTGCATATAGGTCCTCGATATCTTGTTTTCTTTATTTTTGAATTAACCCAGAAAATAATTGACGTTTAAGACAGATGATTTAATAATCACTCTTTCTTGCAAAAATGCTGGGCCTGTCATATACATGAATAGACTGCAATATCATGTTCAGGTGACTTCCAGCCTGGCATAGGTCAGTTTCCCACTCCTTCATTTTTAGAAGATCGAATTTCTATAGGGACATTCAATTCGTGGCCTAGATTTGCTAATCCCAGTTTAATCACATACGTCGAAACGAATTGTTTAGGTATATGGTACTGCCGTTTTACAATATGGATCATTTAACGATAGCTAGACGCCATGCACTAACCAGTGGGTGCGGGGAGTAAAAGGCAACAGACAACGGCATCGACTTAGGATGGGCACATGGAACGTCTCATCGCTCACAGGAAAGCATCTCAAGCTGATTGAGACCGCTGCGTGGTATCGGTTAAATATCGTAGGTATCTCTTCGACAAAGCAAAGAGGATATAGAACCTTTCGGACGTGTGGAAAATATTCCTATCGGGAGTTGGATGTAACGACACGGGGGAGTGTGATTGGGAGGAACGGTGATGCTCATCAAAACGCGAACAGAGAGAGGTTTTTGGTTTTTGCTGTGCAAATGGCATGTCTATTATGAACACCTTCTTTCCGCACAAAACCATTCATTCGGAGTCTTCAACAGAAATCGTCGATAGATTTCTTTGTGCGAAACGGATGATTTGTGACGTCCGTGTGTTTAGAGGGGTTGAACTGTCAACTGACCATCACATGGCGTTGTGTAAACTGCGTATACTGATAAAATACCTCATCTGCGAGAAACCAAGAGTGGTTACACGCATATTGTGTACGACTTCCCCTTGGCAGATCCAGGACAAGTCCAAAAACTCGCCTGGGTGCGCTTGGGCAAGCTCCTGATGAGTTAGAGTCGATGGCGGAGGATCGAATGGCCTGTAGATCCCGCGTGCGCGCATTAGCCCCGTGACCCTTTTAGGGGAGCATGTGGGCACCTGAAAATGTATGTATGTATGTATGTACCAAATGTAATTATCGTAAAACCACTAAAACCACATAAAGAAGCTGTATGGTGTGCAATTTGGTCTAGCGGAAAACGAGAATTCTCATCGCTATAGCTAAATTTTAAATGCTTTATGGCAAGAAAGGTTTAGCTAATGGATTTATTTTAGTGGGAATAAGGTAAAAGGTCGTGTATGTGTTGACACTTCGAAAACAATTATTCGTTAGGTTATGATCTAGTTATTGCCCGAAATGCGCCGAAATGTCATCGAAAATCACTTTGTCTAAATCAGGTCCAAAAGTCAGGGGACATTTGAAGTTAAACTGCACGCGCAAATGTATGTATGTATGTTGGCGTTACAGTCCATGAAGAACCTGAGCCGAGCTTTTCTCAATCACCCATGTTGTGTGTGATTTCATTTTCCCATAGGTGATTTCAGGGGCCTACAGTTTATTGCCGGTTCCGAACGTTGAATTTCGAGAAGCTTTTCATGACAATTTTACTACAGGGGGTTTTGTCAGAACCCCGCTGAGGAGAAACACCGTGAAAAACACGTATTGCACGCGCAAATGGATTTGGGGAGTTTTAGGTTAGTTTAGGTTTAGGTTATCTTTGACATTCGTGCCAATTTTAGTGTTTAATTTTGTGAGCTAGAATGTCTATATTGGTTGAGCAAAGAATTTGCACTAAATTTTGATTGCGGAATGAATTTTCTGCTGCTGATCATCCAAAAAGCCTTTGGCGACTAGGCTTTGTTGAAAATCAATGCTTACAATTGCTATAAAGAGCTCGATGAAGGAGGAGAACGTGTTGAAGACCAAGAGCGTCCCCGACGACCATCAACCTTGTTGTTGATGAAGGGTCAGTCAATTTCATTCGAGGGTACATATATTGGATCATATGCGCATCAATTCTCGATTTGTATTGGTAACACTGAATTTGTTGGAAGAAAAATCGTCGCGTTGAAGTGTGTGAAAACAATGCTTTCTTAGTATCAGGATAAGATGAACTGCATTATTAAATGAGATGAAACTTGGGTTTAAGCTTACGACCTGACAGAATCACTTTGAAGGTGATGAATGATGATATTGTTCTGAAAGAATAATTAATTTTTTTTTAAAGTAAATGCTAGATCACCTTACTTTTCGGACACAGTAGTACATTCCATTTATAATGGCAATGGCCAAGCTTCACATTGGAATGAAAATTAGGTCGATATCTAAATCATCAATTTGCTTTACGATGGAAGAGTGGTAAGTTCGAGACCTGAAAGTGAAAGACATCGTTTTTCAGCTTAAAAATTACTTTATTTAGCTGCTCTATCACCATTTACTAACAAATTTGTTTTGGTATTCAACATTCCTTCGCGGGAAATATTCATTTACGACCCTCTCAACTTTCAGTGACGCAAAACGCTTGCCCGAAACAAATTTCTTCAACAAAACAGACTAAAGTTTGAGGGTGCATAAGGGTGGTGGGCGAGTGAATTCTATCCCAAATCCTGCAGTTTTCACATCGCCAACGCATCCTAATGTACAGGTGCGTTGTCCTGCAAACAGTTGTTTTTGTTTTCTTCTTCTAGGCAAACCCTTTCTCGCGAATTTTGGCATCCAGGTTGTTAGGTGGACACGGGTAACATTCACCTGAAGTTGCTCTGTCTTTTGCAAAGTAATCAATTAATGGAATCCCTTTCGCATCCCAAAACACTTCGATTTTTTTTTTTTTGGCGCTAAGCCATCGACCTCCAACCACTTTTTGGACTAGTGTTTCTTTACTGACGTGTAAAGGTGGACATATGCCTCGTCCATGATGACAAATTGCCTTATTGAATCGGCCCAAATTTGCTGCTTAAGTCGTTTGCAGAATTGCTTTTGATTGGCATTCAGCAAATGCATCACCCGTCTTTCATAAAACTCTCACATCCATAATTCTCTGTGCAAGGTATTACCAATCGTTTATTCCGATATCTCACAGACTTTCACTGGCCTATCGTCCAACACGATATCGTGCACTTTTTCGGTGGTTCCGGAATTGCAGATTTTGGCCGTCCTTCACGTTAATCATCTTGGATGCACGTGTGACGACGTTTAAATTCTTCTATCCAATTTTTAACGGCTGACATCGATGGAGCCTAGTCCCCGTAATTTTTTACCTACTTGGGATTCATTTTCTGAGGGGCTAATCCAACCTAAACGAAGAATTTCATGACCGAAAGATATAAAGATTTTAATGATGCAATTTGATGGCCCTATATTTGCAACCATGCCTTTCTTGAATCTGTCGTTTGGCTTCCTCTTATATGTACATTCGCAACTGGGGAATATGCGTCACAATTTCTCAAATCCATATACCACAATGTGTTCTCTTGTTCCCTTTTGTGAAATACATGTTTCTCATTAATTAATTATTTAACCCTATTCTTAATTAATTCTACGTTCACCACTGAATCTCATGTGCTGAACATCTCTCGGCAGCAGATACGAGTAGACAAGGAAATATGCTAAATGCTAGTACAGTTCGTCGGACATCGAACACGACTTTGGATGGACGCCACGTCTACAAAGATGGAAACTGGTTTTCCGGAATTTGCATAACACTGAATTTCATTAAATTCGCTCGAATCAACTATACATCATAATATAAAATATACAACTAATACCCACTATCTTAGGGAATCCGCAAAACTTAATTGGTGCACAACCCGTTCCTAAGGTACCGCAGATACCAAAAGTGTATGTGCACCACAAAGGGAGACGTGAAGGAAAGCCTGAAAGTACATCTCACCATCCTGGTGTCCTTCTTCGTACGGTCTAGTCATAGTTTGGAGGTTGGTCCCCCGTCAGCTCAACTCATTCTTATATCTGTACAATTGTATTAAAATGTAAATGAAGAGTGGAATTATTTTAAATAGTAATTGCGCCACATCACCCTTTGCATAGTAAATGAATGAATTTTTGGTATCAGCACTTCGAACAATAAAGTGGTGAAAAAGGACGCAAATTTTAATTCACATTGTAAGGGAACTCTTCCAGATGAGTGTATATGTATGTAGTCGAATGATTTAGCAAAGTACTAAAGTACTCACGGGAAATTCTCCCTTCAGAAGCAGCCCAACTTGAATTGAGGATGCAATCAATATTTCGAGATTTTGAATGAAAATATTAATTGCTCACTGGAACAGAAAATAGTTAAATCCTAACTTGCGATCAATTACTTTGTTTCGTTAACCTCATTTGAATGGCACTATCTAAAGTCCTTATGTTATAAAAATGGATTCACCCCTCAAAGGACACGTGAATCCTTGTATTTTAAGTTTTCGTTTTTTACCGCTTACACCCTTTGTACTTGCACAAATCTCTACCATTATCAACTAGCCATCTGCTGAGAAGCTACATACTAAAAAGACTTTAACCGCATGTAGCCATCTGTCAAAGTGTTCCACTTTCTTCTAAAACTCTCCTCAGGGTACGAAAAAAAAACCCATTCCCACACACACAAGCCACTTCACCTCATTGAATTCATCCACGAAGGTGGCAAACATTTCATTGGCCGTATCTGAAACAGGACGATAGAAATCATCACCGTGACAAATAGTCATTTGTCCTCCCTATTCACGAACGGTGCGAGCAAAAGAGAACTGATTGCCCACTTAGATACGGAGTAATCAAAGAAAGTAGTAGAGAATATAAGAACAGCACACTTTAAACCGAGTCTTTTTAATGTTCGTTTAAAAGCAATAAAAGGAAGTTTACGATCAAACTTAAAGCACCACCGTCAAGTGGTCGCTCTCGACGTGGTCGTGTCTTTGTATCTTGATGATTTTTCGCTGATTCGGTCAAATACGTAGTTTATGGCGACGACCATGCGGTTCTGGTTGTAGGGATTTTTATATTGCCTCGTAAATATACATTTTCGGACTTTAAAAATGTAGGCATAAACAATATCTCTGGTGGAATTAAATATGAGCCAGAATGGGCTCGGTTCAGCAAATTCTGTACTTGGTTCATGAGAGCTATATATGTATGTGATAAAATGTTAAGGCTATAAACGAGCACAAGTACAAATAGTTTAAAAACATTAACTAACGTCTACTTGAAGTACTAGTATACAAACAGCTATAATACGTCAGGCATACCAAGTTGGCTCCTAAGTGGTACTCCTCTATACATACATATATCAGATAAAAGTTAGATTTAAAAAAAATTTGGCTAACTAAAAAGTAGATCATTTGCCGAAAATACAGCACAAAAGGTCAGTGAAAACCTACAACCTACCTATTCCGATATCCTCATGTGTTAGGTTATTTATCGACTATTTATCGTTTTTTTGGGTAAGGACTTCCATCTGTACTCTCCACAATGCAACGAGCATTAGAACTGAGAGCAGTAGATCATAATGCTGAACTTTTCTAGATTGGTGGTTAGAACGATAATGGAGCTTATTCGACATTGGATGGGTTAGTCGACAAACAAAACTATCATGTTTGCGAATAAAAAAATTGTCGAATAATCTCAAAAATATCTATTAGTCCTGCAATTAAGTTCTGGGAATTTGTGAACAAAAAACAAGCAAATTAAGTTTGTCGCAAAGTTTTATTATCGACTTTTACAACAAGTTCCCCTCTAGTTCTACACAGTGATTTTAACGTTGCTCCCACGATTTGAAGCACCCTTGATAATCCTTCGAAGTTAGCTCGTTCAGAAACCTTATCTACATCGCTATAATGAATTTCTTGAGGTGTGACTTTATCTTGTGGAATAAAAAAAGGCTTTAAGGTGGATGCGGTAACGTTGCAATGATTCTATAATCGAAAACTCTTACACAAGATGTAGCCCTTCTTGGTTAGTTCGGGTCGCACACGCAAAACACGTGCTCGCAGCGCCTTCGGGACGCCAACAGAGAACTGTGCAGTCACTGTCTGGTCGGTAAAGACATATTCTCCAAGATCTGCCGCAGTGTGAATATTTGGTCCTGGTTTTAACCTGAAACCACATGGGTTCGAACATATAGAGTAAAGTTGTTAATTGCTCTCAACTTGGCGGGATGCCAGCAACGATCCCTGTTTAAATGCCCGGGTCAAGTTGACATACAGCCTCCTGGCGGCGCCCTCTGGATAGCCTCTACAACAACCGTTATGAGGTGAACAAATGTATGCAGCGATCGAGCGAGGCAATAGAGCGGTTGCGCGGCGTGCGAACAACCCGCCCACGTAAAAAACAACAAGTTCAAGGCGCGAAAAAGGAACACCATTTACGAGTACGCTCCTGGAATGTCAGAACCCTGTACACTCCTGGAGCTGCTCATAATCTGGAAAGAACCCTCACGCAGTATAACGCGGATATTACTGTGGTCCAGGAAATACGCTGGATAGGAAACGGTATAATGAGGAAAAAAGATTTCGACAGCTGTCACAAAAGATTGCACATGTTGGGGTGCAGATTTGTCGTGGGAAAGCGATTAAGGTCGAAGGTGATCGCCTGGTTGTGATCCGCATCAAAGGCAGATTTTACACCATCAGCCGTAGAGGCTGAAGGCCCCATCAAAGACGATTTCTATGATCTCCTGGACAACGCCTACGGAGCATGTCCGGAGTACGATGTCAAAATCGTACTCGGGGACTTCAACGCCAAAATCGGTAAGGAGAGCATTTTTGGCGCAGGGATCGGAAAGCGCAGCCTCCACTATACAAAAACAGATAACGGCCTCCAAATCACGGTTTGTAATGCGGTGATAAGTAACACAAGATTTCTCCGCAAGCTCATTGACGCAAGACATTCGTCCAACATCCTGGATGTGCGAACATTCAGCGGGGCAAACGTTTACTCTGAACATTTCCTCGGAGCAGCAAGATTCAGAACTCGACTGTCGAATGTCAGAAAGCTGCAATAGCCCACCATGAGGAGGTTCGACATCGAAAGCACAGCCATTTAGGAAGTAGCCGAGAACACCTTACGTTACCTACCATCCACTATAAGAGACCCCTGGTATGATGGCGGATGTGAACAGAAAATGGCAGCAACCGACGAGGCGAACCAAAATGCGATGTTCTGGCAGGGAGCATCTGTAGAATTTCGGAAGATGAAAGCATGCCCGATGAATGGAATATCAGCCCTATTTGCCTCATCCATAAAAAAAGCGATCCTACCTCCTGCAAGAACTACAGAGATACATTACTGCTCAAAGTCGCATACAAGATCCTGTCCAGCGTACTGTGTGTACGTCTAAAGCCACAATATTCGGCGGCTACCAGTGCGGCTTCCGGCCCGGCAAATCGTAATTCACACTTGGACAATTCCTAGAAAAGACCAACGAGTTTCAAATCACATCACCTCTTTATCGATTTTAAAACCCCATACGACAGCATTCACCGCAAAGAATTGTTTGATGCGATGGCCGAATTCGGGATCGCAGGAAAATTGATCCGACTGTGTCGCACCACGCTAAAAAATATGCGATCCACCGCGCAGTTCGGTTCTACGACATCTGAACCGTTTGAAACATGCACCGGATTTCGGCAAGGAGATGCGCTGTCATGCGTCTTCTTAAATTCAGTGCGACGGGCAGGCGTCAACAGGGAAGGCACTATCTGTATACAAGTCTGTTTAGCTGCTAGGATGATATCAATATTGACATCATCGTGCGGTCTCGGCGTGACGTTGTAGAAGCTTTCACGGCGATTGAGCAACAGGCGAAACGAGTTGGTCTTAAAGTCAACGATGATAAGACAAAGTACATGCTGTCAAGCAAAAACCGATCCGTCGTTCATCACCTTGGACAAAACATAACGATTGACAGCTTTAATTTCGAGGTGGTTAAGGAGTTTGTCTACCTCGGGGCAAACGTAAACTCCACAATCGACACCACAGTGGAGATCCGACATGGAATCGCCCTTGGCAACCGCTGCTACCTCGGTTTGTCCAAACAACTTGGGTCAAAAATCTTCACTCCAGAAGCCAAAGTCATGCTTTACAAAACGCTTTTACTGCCAGTCTTGCTATACAGAGTCCAAAGCTGGACGATAAGCAGGACGGCGGAGCTGATTTTGGGTTTTTTCGAAGGAAAAGTTCTGCGTCGGATATTTGGTCCTGTCTGTGAGGAAGGTGATTGGAGGAGAAGACAGAACCGCGAACTCTGTATAGTTCGGAGGGCAAAGATCCGTCGACTACATTGGCCGAGCGTCCTGGTTCGAGAAAAAGAGGAAGACCAAACCTCGGGTATAAAGACCAAGTATTCGCGGATGCAAGACAACAAGGTCTTGATAACTGGAAGAAGCGTGCCCGGGACCGTCAAGGATGGAAAGCAACTATAGCTCAGACTCAGATCCTCCATGGATCGCCAGTTTGATAAGTAAGTAAGTAAGTGAGCACCCTATAAGCTCATCTCCAACCGCATTAAGTAGCTCAGCAGGCAGGCCGTCCGCCCCAGTGGCTTTATTAGTTTTAAGCTTTAAACTACCAACTTTTATGTATGTAGGTCGGGTAGACGGCTCCCACTATTGTTCTGTGGTTTGTGCCGCTATCATCGGAATTTGTGGGAGTTTGGGGGAGACTCGATCGGCAATGATCCTAGCGATTTCCTGCGGTTGTAGCGTTCCGATGTCAAACTTTGGTTGTCCAGCTCGACTCCGTGTCATCTCGATGTCCTCATTCGTACCTTGGCTATAACAAGGTAGTGATCCGAGTCTATGTTGGCTCCTCGAAAGATTCGTACATCTAGGATGCTGGAGGAGTGTCTGGCGTCGATCGCAACATGATCAATCCGACTGAGGGAGTACATATGATTTCTGAATAGATTGTCGCACTAGTCGAAGAACTATCCGCTATACCATGGTATTCCATATATTTCATGGCTTCTCACAAAGACCAAGTCAAGTTTCTACGCAGCAACATAAATTCGCTTTTGAGTCACATGCCCCATTAAAAACTAGAGTAGTTAGTTCTGCGCACAACGCATGGTTTTCAAGGGAAGTTAGGGACTTGATAGTTGAGCGTGATCTAATATACCGCTGATGGAAACGTTTCCGGATTGACGAGCTTTACCAACTCTATAAACGCCTACGAAATAAAGCTGTTCGGGCAATAAAGTCAGCCAAGGGACGGCTTTTTTCTAATCGCCTCAGGAATTGGTAAACACAGCTCTTTCTCTCTAAATAATGTTGACAGCAATAAACCCAATCGCAAATTTGTACCAAACAGTAGTTCTGTAGCAATAAGTGCTGGATTGAGATGCATAGTCAGCCGATAACTGAATCACTCTTTAAATTCCGAAATGCAAATGAGCTAGAGGTAGTGAAAAGCTTTCTCTCTATAAAGTTTCATGCAATCGGGATCGACGGTATACATCCTATTTTTGTTAAGGCCATACTTCCTCTTTTATTGCCATACGGCATGCTATAAACAAAGTTCTAAAATTGCGGGTGGTTACTGCAGACGAATGTATGTAAACACATTAACACGTGTGCCTGAATGGGCAAATCAGACATTGACTGGACAGTTCTATATTGGCATTGTGAAGAGGTTGTAGGCATGTGTTCTCCGTGTGCGACCCCGGCGCCCAAGATGTATTCACACCTCAAAGGACCCATCATCACGAGCTAACTTCGGAGGATTATCAAAGATGCTTCGAAAAGTGGGAGCAACGTTGGAGTTGTTGTGTAGAGTTAGAGGGCGACTATTGTAAAGGTGGATAATTAAATGGGCGCAGTATGTTTATTTCGCGACGTCACTCCTCGACGGGGTACTGCCAAAACGCCCCGTAGTATGCTTGCCATGAAAAAGCTTCTCGACTCACGCCGTTCGGAATCGGCATTAAACTGTAGGTCCCTTTCACCTATGTGAAAAATAAATCACATACAACATGGGTGGCCTTCATGGCCACCAAAGAAGAGAAGACAAACTTAATTTGCTTGTTTCTTGTTTACCAATTCCTGGAACTTAATTTTCACACCTCGTAATAAAACAAAAGTGATTGTGCTTCAACTATGAATGATTATTGCAAGTGAGACCGTTCTGTATAAAACACTCGTAGAATCGTACATATGTACATATGCAGCTACATATGTAAGTCTCAGTTTGGTGTGCGGAATCCGTTCAATGGAATGACTCAAGGATCACAGTATACCCACCGTATTCACCGGCATGCGAGTAGGTATACCCACGAGAAGGCTGGGAATTGCCACAACTGAGGAAATAAATAACGCATGGCTGGAAGTGCTCAAGATCACACCAAAAAGCAATAATTACGTATGTAGATGTGTTTTAAGGATTGGTAAAATGTAATTTTGACGGTGAACAAACCACGTATATATGTATGTACATGTCACCCGACGAACAGAGCTCAGCATCATCACAGCCAACTCAACAAAGGGGTAGAGAAAGAGAAGTGAAATAAAGCCATTCGGCGTTTGAGTTCATAAACGTAGGTTGTGTTTTTCTTTCTTTGTGATCCGCCATCGTGACAACTTCAGAAGTGGGATTGTTAAAACATGCCTGTGATCAAAGTCAACGATCTGAAAGTAAAAGAATTAAGGGCAATCCTTAGGAAGAACGAGCAACCGATTTTCGGCAAACGAGCGGAACTCATCGAGCGCGTGCTCAACGTTCTGAGAAGCGATGAAGTCACCACCGAATATTTGCTCAGCGATGACGAAGAAGAGGAAATGGCGACAGTACGAAATGACATCACCAATTCAACCAATCTTGTGCAAGGCTTGCAATTGCAAATATCCTCCCTGGTCACCGTTCTGAACCCTCCAACGCCGACGCCACAGACGATAACAGCAACCGTTACATCGTTACGCCATCCTTGCCATCAATGACGCATAATCCGTCGACAGTACATCCGCCATTATTCGACGTCAACGAAATCCAGTCAATAATGCCGGAATATAATCCAACCGATCAGCTTTCCCCGACCGCTGAACAATATGTGCAACGCGTCAACGCGCTAATTGCAGGCTATGGCTGGAACGAAAGTAGTGTCCTGTTTGTGGGACAATCGAAGATGAGAGGCCCTGCAAAGCTCTGGTCAGACGCACTCTTAGGTTCGATAGGAACCTGGAGCGAATTCACCACTCGCCTGGTGGAGGACTTCTGCAGAACAATGAGCGAGGCTGATATTCACTTCGCAATGATGGAGAGCACACGCAAACCTGTGGAATCAGCCGTCGACTACTTCTTCAGAATGAGGGCATTGGGTCAATAACACGGTTTATCCGACTCGGCGATAATCACATACATATATAAGGAGAGGTATGAAGCACGCAGGACTGCAGTCAGCGCTGGCGTTCGAACTTCATGTCGTTAAACGATCTCAGGAACGCTATCGATCGGTTCACAACCAATCGTCCAGCGGGGGTAACGACGTCGTCAACTTCAACGTTTAGAAGCTTCCCACCGGAACACCAACGAAATGCACCGCAAACGAACATCTCACGAGTTACGAAATGCTTTAATAGCGAACAGCCCGGACATATCTTCATTAATTGCCCGCAACCCCAATGGAAACATATCTTCATAGTCTACTACGTAGTCATTATGGGAAACGACGTGTTAAACGACAAAAACTACCAACTTGTCGTAAGTAAGAAAGCATGTCACCTCGAGGCAACAACGAATGGCGACATCAAACTTGGCGGCAACCTGGACGTCCATGTTCAAAAGACCATCCCGGAATTGATCAACATGTTTGAAGACTGTTTCGCTGAAACTCTCAGTAGGCTGGGGAAGTGCAACATGACACCAATGAATATTACCCTCACATCAGAAATGCCGATCGCCAAGAACCCATACCGGATACCATTCGCCAAAAGAGAAGTTATCGAGGAAATTGTGGCAGAGCTTCTGGACTGCGGAGTCATTCGACGAACTAAATCACCCTCTTCCTCGCCAATCGTTCTCGTCAAGAAATCCTCGGGTGAGGATCGTATGTGCATAGATTTCAGAGCACTTAATTCGATCAACGTTAAGATACCATATGTGATGCCCACCATAGAACACATCTTAGTTTCGGCCGCAGGCAAGAAATTCTTTACCGTGTTGGACTTTATGTCTAGGTATTATCAAATACCAATTGAAGAAAAATCAAGAATGTTCACTGCATTCATAAGTAAAAACCGGCCAAGTGCGAGACGGACTCGCGCACGAAGGGTTCCGTACTATTATGTATAAAAACGGCAAAAAAAGCATGTCTGTTGTATGGGAGCCCCATTTATACATATATTTATTATATTCTGTCAAAGTATTTGTTGTTAAAGCAGCAACAGAAATACATAATCAGTGACATTTTATTCTCACACCCTTAAATATGGGTGTTCCCCAAGGAGCAGTATTGGGCCCAATCCTTTTTCTAATTTATGTTAATTCGTTTTTCGCAAAATAACTGCCTTTGCTGATGAAACATCTCTTTTCCACTCAAACACTAACTTAATTGATAGTTTTGTTAATAATGACCTAGATATGTTAAGGAGATTAATTATCATAAACTAATAATTAGCAACAAAACGAAGTACATGATATTTAATATCAATCCCTTATATCATCATGCACCATTGTGTAATCGATTTGTTCTTGAAGATATAGTATTCAACAATCAAGAATGTTTGAAAATTGCTTCTTGATTAAACACGTGGACAGTTTTAAATATTTAGGTGTTATATTGGACCAACAACTTTGTTGGAAAGACCATTCAATATATTTGAAACAGGGGGTGGCCGTGGTGCAGTGGTTAACATCATCGACCGCCGATCGGAAGGTCTATAGTTCAAATTCGCTTCATAGCCAAGTAAAAGTAATTCCTAACCGGATGATAAAAAGTATGCAACGCAGTTGTGAATGGAAAGTGACCAGACGTACTGCCTGCAAGCATAACACTCACAGTATATGGTCAGCCGAAATTCATCCTCTGCGTATGCAATACTAAAGTACTTGAAGGAATTACTACGGACTATAACCAACGCGGACTTTGGTCGGCTCTCGTCCTATCTAGGCCTAGGACAACCACCCCTGAGAGTAGTGAACGAACATCACCGACCCCAATCACTGCACTCCGTTCAGGTTGTGTGTGTCAACACATCATAAGAGAATATAAAAACTCTTGAACCTGCGCGAGTCTCTAAAAAACAAAAAACAAAAAAAAAAGGTATCTAAATGGGGTTATAAGATAATTATTTCATCTCAGTATGCACTGCAATCTCTACCCGTTTTGAAATACTAAATGTATACTCGCACCGATATGGAACTAGCAAACCATGTCCATGTCCGGACCTGAATGCATACATACACATGTATGACATTCGTTCACGAAATGCGGTGCGGGCATTATATTCTTTCATTTCTTTTCTTCATTTCAGTTCACGTGTGCTGTACAGTGTACACCAACTGTTCGAGCTTTATCGCCACATCTCCATACTTTTGGGTTTCTTGAAAACTACGGGGTATAACTCATACCGTATGAGAAGCATGTTCGTTGCATTTATGTTTTTTTTTTTCGTTTTGTACATATGTGATTGATGAATAAGGGTTGAATGGAACTATGGAACTCATTTCGTTCAATTTGCGGAACGTGAGGACATGTGTCCGAGAGAGGACATAGTTTCGTGAACTATACATGTCCGGAACTACCCAACTCTACTTGGTAATGTACATATGTATGTATGTATGTATACTTATACATAGCGTACAGATGTGTGAGTGTATGCACGCATGTGATGCGTATGGACGTATGTACGCATCGGTTCGTATGTGTGCAAGATCGCTTGCTCCTCTTGCTCACTTGCTCCTCTCCACCTGCCGCGACGTCGTGCGAAAGGGATGCTAGGCCAACTGCGAGGACTGGTCGTGAGCAATGGCGCCACGCGATTGCCCTCACGCCGACTTACCCGCAGCATGAATCGCGAATTTGCTACGAGACTCGCGAAATATCACCGTAATCGTTTCCAATTCAATATGTCACAAATTTAATTTCCTTAACCTAACTTAATCTAGGTTTACAATTAATCCTTAAAACTACCCTACACCGTATGTCAATAAAAAAAGTCGAAATAAATAAAAAAACATATGTAAAAAAAACAAAAAAAAAAGGAATTCACTGTCCAAAAAAAGTAAACAAACCGCAGCTTGAGTATTCGAACAGTCGTACCGAAACTCCTCTGACCAACGACTTAGCCCGCATCACCAATCGCGACCAACAAATTTCTGATTTCAATACCCTATACAATGAACGTGATATCCGCGACCAACGTAGGCAATAGGACACACGGTACGGCCGCGTACCGGGAACTGCTTAAAACCGTACCGGAGTTCTTCCCCGAAGATCACTCTCAGAGTACTTCGCCGAAGATTTCTCTCCGAGTTCTTTGCCCACTCTCCCTCATGTGCTACTAGGAACACAAAAAAAAAAAATTCTGACCTTCTGCGGATTGAACTCCACTCGTTCGCTTGTCAAGCGCTGATTGTACCCTCGGGCTATCCGCTTTCTCTGAGTTTGCTTTGCCAAAATGGATGACTACAAGCCGTTCACAAATGGGAACTGACCGAAAGATGACAACGAAAACCTTTCGAAACAATTTATTATTGGTTGTTTGTAATTATGTATATGTATAATTAATTTTGTTCTGTTTTTAGTATTTGTCGTGGTAGCGGCAACAGAAATACATCATCTGTGAAAATTTCAACTGTCTAACTATCACGGTTCATGAGATACAGCCTGGTGACAGACGGACGGACGGACGGACGGACGGACGGACAGCGAAGTCTTAGTAATAGGGTTCCGTTTTACCTTTGGGTACGGAACCCTAACAAAAAGCGGCCAGTACGAGTTTAACAGAATGCCGTTCGGACTCGTTAATGCTCCTTATGTTTTCCACGAAGTAATCACGAAATTAGTCGAACGGTTGGAGGGGAAGGTATTCAGCTACGTGGATGAAGTCATCCTACCATCGAACTCAGGAAGGTATCGCAGTCTTATCTGAGTTTATCCAACTCGTACGATGTTCCGGTATGACGTTACGATTAAGCATTGCTTACAAGTCAAATATTTTTCTTGGGGCACCGACTTACGGAGGATGGTTTCAAGCCATGCGAACGGAAGACGACAGCAGTCGAAAACTTTCCAAGGCCAACCAATGTCAAAGAATTGAGAAGGTTCATTGGACTAGCAAGCTTCTTCAGGAAATTCGTTCAGCATTTTTCCATCATCGCAAGGCCCCTAACGTCGATGCTCAAGAAGGAAAGACCATTCCAATGGGAAGAACCACAGGCAAAGGCGTTTCATACGCTTAAGAGAATACTGCTATGAACTCGAAGTGCTTGTCATCGTTGCGACGCTGGAACTGTTAAAGTTATAATATTGCTTGAAGAATATTTGCCGAATAAGAAGAATAAAAGGAATTGTTGTTCGTTCGATCAGATTAATATTTCTCGAATGAATAGAATTCAGAGATGTTTATTTTGGAAAGAAATAAAATGAACTACTTAGTTTTATACGAAACAAATGTGACAACAACAAAGTATTATTTTCAACACTCCCACTTTTTGTCAACATTCAAACTGTGCAAAATCTTCATTATTTCAAATGCACCACACCAAAAACTTTAAATCACTTTTCAACTGAAACAACCTCCATCAGTCCACGCAGGAACTGAAAACGTTATCTTGGTAGAGCTTTTGTAAGAACGTCTGCGACCATTTCTTTTGTTGAGACATACTGGAGATCAAAGCAACCTTCCTCGAATTTCTCACGAATAAAATTGTATCTTACACCGATATGTTTGCTTCTCCTGTGGAACTCGGGGTTCTTTATCAGTCGGATAGCACTTTGGTTGTCCATAAAAAATGAAGTGATGTCATCAATCTTGTTGGGTGTTAATTCTAGAAACAACCGTTGCAACCAAACTAGTTCTTTAATTGCCTCAGATGCCGCAATGTACTCTGCTTCTGTCGTAGAAAGCGAAACACATTTCTGCCGTGTACTGTTCCAACTTATTATGCCATCGTTATATTTAAAAACGAAACCTGACGTTGATCTTCGTGTCACAACATCACCAGCATAATCCGCGTCGCTAAAACCACACAAACGGCCATGCCCACCACGTTTGTACAGAACCCCATAACTGATTGTGCCCCTTATATACTTCAGTATACGCTTCACTGCATTCTTATGAATCATTGTTGGTTTTTCTAGATATCGACTGACGTTCCCGATAGCGTAGCTTATATCTGGCCTTGTTGCAATAGCTAGGTACATCAGACTTCCAACCAATTGCCGATATGGAAACTTACTTGGCCCCTACTCATCGAATTTAGATAAGATCTGATTTGGATCGCTAGGAACAGAAACCGGATTGCAGTCCTCAAAATTAAATCGTTCCAAAACCTTTCGTGCATACGCAGTCTGATGCATAAAAATAGAACCATCGCCTCGTCGATCGATCTCAAATCCAAGAAAGCAACCCACCTGCATCGTTCTTATTTCAAAATGTTTCTGCAGGTGCTTGATTACCGACGTCACAATGGCCATATCGTCGCCTACAACGATCCCGTCATCCACATAAATCGCCAAAATTATCGTATTTTCTTTACGATGACTCACAAATATACAGGGTACTGAATTGCAAACTTTAAACCCGAAGAGCTCGATGAATGATTTAAATTTACGATTCCAACAGCGTGAAGCTTGCTTCAGGCCATAAAGGCTCTTCTGCAGTTTACAAACGCGTCCACTGTTGTCGTCGAAACCAATAGGTTGTTGCATATACACGACTTCTTCAAGATCGCCGTTAAGAAAAGCCGTTTTAACATCAAACTGCTTCATATGCATCCCCTTTTCTGCAGCCAGTGCCAAAATTGCGCGTAATGATGTAAATCGAACCACTGGACTAAATGTTTCCAAATAGTCGACGCCGTATTCTTGAGTGAATCCACGACATACCAACCGTGCCTTGTAGCGTGGAGTCAAATCACCTGGATTTTTCTTCACCTTAAAAACCCATTTATTGTCCACTAACTTTTGACCGTTTGGTTTTTGAACCAGCACCCAGGCTTGATTTTCCAATATTGAATCGATTTCCTCCTTCATCGCATGTAACCATTTGTCACTTTCTGATGAGTTGACTGCCTCCTCGTATGATTGTGGATCCTCATTGACTGACAACAAGGCCATCGCCATTGAAGCACTCTCTTGACGGTTACGTAAACGTGTTTCCAATATATTGCTTTCATCAATGTCATGCAATATTATCGGACGTCGACGTACATCCTCAGTTATTTTTCGAGCTTCACCTCTTTCATTATCGTCTTGTTGGATACTATCACTTATATGTGCGTCACAATCTGCATCATCTTCCTCGATAATTGTGACTGCAGACGGTTCTTCTGCCAAAAATCTCACGTCACGTACTACCAAGATGCAATTCGACTTATCCATAATACGATATCCCTTTTGACTTTCATCGTAGCCAACAAAAATGCATTTTTTCGATTTTGCATCCAGCTTGGTACGTTTTTGTTTTGGTATATGTACATAAACCTCTGATCCAAAAATACGAAAATGTTCAAACCGTGCAGGCTTACGGTACCAAAGCTCGTATGGGGTTTTGTTCTTCATTGTACTGGTCCCCGTCCGATTCAGGATGAAAACAGCTGTTTGTACTGCCTCTGCCCAAAGCTTTGGGTTGAGACCCTTTGCATGGATCATGGATCTTGCAGATTCCATGATTGTTCGATTTTCACGCTCAACACATCCATTTTGCTCAGGCGTATATGCGACTGAACGACGATGATGAATGCCATTTTCTTCCAAGAGCCGTTTCATGCAAGAATTCACAAATTCTAGTCCATTATCTGTTTGAAGATTTACAACAGCATGTCCGCACTGCTTTTCAGCGCATTTAAGAACTATTTTTAGCTTTTCAACTACTTCAGACTTATTTTTGAGGAAAAAGACAAATCGAAATTTAGAGAAATCATCCTTAAAAAGTACACAATACCTCGAGCCTCCGTACGAAGTTTCTTCCATTGGTCCGCAGACATCAGCATGAATAATTTCACCGCATTTT
Source organism: Eumerus sabulonum (assembly GCA_951905685.1). Taxonomy (NCBI): domain Eukaryota; kingdom Metazoa; phylum Arthropoda; class Insecta; order Diptera; family Syrphidae; genus Eumerus; species Eumerus sabulonum. The sequence continues at coordinate 157,928,705 of OX645060.1, read as the reverse complement.
GTTGATCTATCTGGTCGCAAACCAAAGTTTAATCGATGTTGTTTCCCAAATTCACAGCCATCGCAATCAAAGTTTTCGTCGACAAAACCAATCCCATTACTACGCAACAAGTTACGAACATGAGCCAGATTTTGATGACCCAAGCGCTCGTGCCAAACGCGCAGAGAGCTGTCTTTAACAGCCACCATTGATTTGTCAAATGTCGGTTCGATGACCCTGAAGAGCATTTGAAACATACCTCCCTGCCTTGCTCCCACTGCCACAACGTTGTCGCCATCCAAGAGCTTAAACAATTCTTTACTTGACCAACTAGTATGCCCATTATCCATCGCCTTTGTCGAAGAAAACAAATTCGCAACCAAACTGGGTGCATACAAAACGTTTTTCATTGTTTTCTCGATCCACTTGCTGCCGTTAAATGATAATACCTTTAGATCACCACGTCCAGTTGCCAGCATCAATTTTCCGTCACCGAGTAGTACTTTAATCGGTTCATCTAATTGAGTAAACGTCATAAACCACTCACGGCGCTTACACATATGGTTCGTGGCACCCGAATCAACAAACCAGGAATCACTCTTTGCCAAAGACTGGGCAATATTGCCAAAAAAAGCTTTGTCCCCATGAGTTTTCTTTGGCTGAGCACTTTCTGTTGCAACTTGTGCTTTACAATCCCGTTTCCAATGTTCCGTTGACCCACATTTGAAGCATTTGCCAGTTCGCTTTGGTTTATTTTTCCTTTTATGATCCCTATGATGATGTTTTCTTATTTCACCAGTATTTTGTTTGGCCAATAGTGCCTCGCTCGTTCCAACTTCCCTAAAGTTTAGTCCCGGAGCCCCCAACCGGCTTTCCTCAACCATCAGTCGATTTGTTAGATTTGTAATCGTCCGTTCCTCCCGCGCTGTAGAGTCCCATGCTGTGGAAAAGTGTTGATACTCTGATGGCAACGTCATCAGTATTTTTGTGATCAACATACTATCATCGATTGTGACTCCCATAGCTTTTAACTTTTGCACTAGGTTTTCCAAAGATGAAATGTGTGTAGCTATATCGTGCCCCGGATCCCTTCTGTATGCATAATACTGTTCTTCACTAAATGCTTGGCTGAATCATTGCTCTGCTCATATATTGAATGCAACTTTTCCCACATTTCTTTCGATGTCGAACAGGTGCACAAATGTATAAGCACCTTCGATCCGCACGAATTCACGATCAGTTTTTGTGCCTTGGCATCATTTTTAGCCCACTCTGCCAAAACTTTCGCGAAGTTTTCGTCTTTCACATCAGTTGGTTTCCTTTTTGTTCCATCTACCACGCCATAGAGTTCCGATGCTAACAAACTCGAACTTGGAATTTCCACATCATCCATTGCGAAGGGTCGATGAATTTCTCAATTGCTGATGTCTCCTTGTCCATTTCAATTTTATTTTCGCTAACAATAACGCTCTTTCCAATTTTTGACCGATGACCTCGAATTTTATCAATGCCTCCAGCAATTATAAAAGAAATTTGCAAGCAAAGAAAAAATTTCGCTATCGATGTACAAAAAAAATGGCGTCACTCCTTGTTGAGCAGATAAAAAACTCTGTTGAGCTCCCAGCCCGTAATATCAATCAAGATCGCAGAATTCCTTTGTATTTATTATTTCTCAGCGTCGACCTGGGCCCATAATCTGTTAAAGTTATAATATTGCTTGAAGAATATTTGCCGAATAAGAAGAATAAAACGAATTGTTGTTCGTTCGACCAGATTAATATTTCTCGAATGAATAGAATTCAGAGATGTTTATTTTGGAAAGAAATAAAATGAACTACTTAGTTTTATATGAAACAAATGTGACAACAACAAAGTATTATTTTCAACAGGAACGATTCAGGATATACTTAATAGGAAGAAGATTCACTGTGGTCACTTATTGCTCAGCCGTGAGCGCCCTAAGAGAAGTCAAGTCACTGATCCCACGAATAGCTAGATGGTGGTTGCGTTTACAGGAGTTCGATTTCGTCGTGATGCATCGCAACGCAAGCCGCATGGCACATGTCGATGCACTTAGTCGAGCTCCAGTAGACCCTCCCAGCGCACTATCGACCGTAGCTGCCAACGTGCTTAAGGTCGACATCGAACGCGAAGATTGCATTTCTTGTATGCAAGGTCAAGACCCTAGACTCGTTGCTATTATGGATGCACTACGAAGAAACGAGCAGACGTTTAAACCGGAATTTGTCGTGCAGGATGGACGACTTTTCAGAAAGGACGGGCGCGGAACCAAGCTAGTGGCGCCGTCAAGCGTACGTTGGCGAATTGCCAAACATTTCCATGACGATATGGGTTGATAAAGTGATACAGCGGATAAACGAAACATTTTGGTTCCGAAGGATGAGGAACTATGTATCTAAAGTCATACATAGCTTCATGCGTGCAGTGTTGCTATAACAAACGATCGCCAGGAGAATCGGAAGGACGAATGCATATTTATGACGTCAACCCCATTCCTTTCCGGACGCTTCACCTCGATCATCTCGGGCCAGTCCCCAAAAGCCGACAAGGAAGAACACACGTTCTGGGAATCGCTGACGCCTTTACAAAATATGTGGCGGTCAAGGCAGTGAGGAGCACGAAAACGAAACCGATGATTGAGACCCTTAACGAACTAACCTCTTATTTTGGTTTGCCAGTTGTCTTGATAAGCGACCGCGGGACGGCTTTCACCTCGAGAGAATTCGAAGATTACTGTGAAAGTATCGACCTTCGCCACATAAAAACGGCGGTACGTACACCCAGGGCCAATGGGCAAATCGAGCGCGTCAATCAGACGATTTTGCAATCCCTACGTACGTCGGACAAAAGCGAATTCGACTGGGACTTGGAAGTGAGAAGTCTTCAGTGGGCGATCAACACGCAGCGCAAAACTAGTGAGCTAGTGTTCGACCTTAAGGTGAAGGATGTCATCACTAATCAGTTCGTTCAAGCGGTACACGATGTCGCCGACCAACAGCATGTAGTTGCAAAACGGAAAGCCGCTGCAGAACGAATTCGGAAGGAGCGAGAGAAGTGGAAGCTGCGCTTTGACAGAAGGCTTGTAGAGGCAGTGGCAAAACCGGGGGGAGAGCCACATAAACTGGAGCCACGTTACAAGGGACCATACGTTGTGAGACGGTCTCTGCGCTACGACCGATATCTTCTCGAAGACGTCAACTTAAGGAAGCGATGCAAATTCACGACGGTAGTAACAAGCGCCAAAATCAAGCCTTGGTGTCTTATGGGTCCCGAAATCGGAAGCGAAGACGATGACGAAGAGGAGCCGGGGGCGTCTCCAATGCCAAGTCTGGCCGAACTGTCACCCGACGAACAGAGCTCATCATCATCGCAGCCAACTTAACAAAGGGGTAGAGAAAGAGAAGTGAAATAAAGCCATTCGGCGTTTGAGTTCATAAACGTAGGTTGTGTTTTTCTTTCTTTGTGATCCGCCATCGTGACATACATTATATGCCTAACTCCCGAGCGCACACAAATATGGATAAATAATAGGTGACACTTAGTTCAAGTTGATGAGAACTGTAGCAACTTTAAGAAAAACAAAGAATATAGCGACATATACATATATGCACATATGTAGGTTTAAAGAGCTTATTTTCTAACTGACTGAGTTCACTTAGAATATAAAGACAGTAAATTCGCCTAGAGCATCACGTTTTATCGAGTCTCGTTCCTGTTCGACTGAATCACTCGAACAACGTTTCTACCCTCACTCCCTTCTAAATTGGTGAAGTTAGTCCATTCCACTCCGACCGGCTGGCAAAGAGTAGAGATTTAAACCTACAGTAGAACATCAAGTTTGGGACTTGACAAATAGCTTAAAGACATTTCTGCTTTTATTCCTTCTCCTACGGCATTTCAAAACAAAACTTTTAAAAACCATTTCACATTCTCTCCAACAACTAAAAGTACATAATTCGATACTTGCCCTGTCATACGCACTTGTCCGCGACTTTAGGAAACAACGAAATCGATATAAAAGCAACAGTTCCTCTCAGAAGAGTGGAATGTCATATGCCAGATTGTTGTCAACTTACTCCTGGAACTTTATTTCTTCGCCTGAACTACGAAACCAAAACAAATAAACTTCTAATGGATGCCTTAACAAACAAGCGTTTGTCACATTTGTATGCAACTTGCCCTATGTCGGGTTTTCAATCATCCTCTAATTACAACGATCGCAAAACAAAGTTGTACCCAAATTCGACTTCGAAGTAAACACATCAGTTCCACTTCCCAGGGTAGTCAGCATTTCCCCGTGTGACAAGTATGAACAGTTTTCTTCTTTTTGTTTCGCTCTCATTAAAAGTTTGTTTTTCTTTGTGGTCTTTATTCATTAGTATTGGCTCTCCTGAGAACGATTTGCGGTTTGTCCTGGAAAGCAGCTTCAGCTCACTGTTCAAACGACTGTACGTTATGGAGCTTATCCGTCACATTAACACGCTCATAAGGGCAATTGTGCACAAAGACAAAACGAAAAGTGAAAAAAAAAAAAAAACAGATAAGTGGGACTTGTAGGTTGGTTAAGCAGGGATATGCAAGCATATGTATTATATCGCCCATCCTCCACGTTCGCTATCGTCTGTGCTGTCTTCCCGCACCCTATTCTCTCATCACGGTGAATTTAATATGAAACAAAATTTAATGTAACATCTAATTAAATATCACGCAGGTTTAACCTCTATTCGAACTTAATTAAATTTCTTTTCATCTCCTGATTCCCGCATCGCTTTCAGGCCGACAATACTGTTAGTACAAACAGCAGCGTCCCGGATACGTTCGTAACCGTAGTTATGGACATATGTATATTCTCACCCGTACTGCCACATAAGGTGTGATGGAAAATCAGCGGGTGGGGGATGTTTGTTAATGTTTCAGAAAACCGGGCGCATTGCTACTATTTACACTGCTTGGTGCACCCATAGCGAATCCATTAACACATGCGATATTACAGTTGAATTTATAGGTGGGGTTGTATGAATTTATGTCCTGATGGCAGACACAACCGAGTTGAGGTCGGTGCACGGTTATGCGTGATATAGTATTATGTCGGTAATTTTCCTCAGATGTTGGTTAATTCTTCACAGACGGGCTGCCGAGAAATTCCGGCGGTTTTGCCATCCGCCAACATTTCAAGTGAATTACGTTTTAAACGATGGTGCGGATTCGGCTGGTAATGGATGTTGCTTTTCCATTTTTTTGAGATTTTTATCAGAAACACTGTAAAATCAAACAACGCGAATATACATATTCCCGCAGATAAATACAATATTTCAGGATCTAAAGCTTCCGAAAGCATCAGACAACGAACGTCTACTACGTATAGTCAGCATCGATCCAGAGAGCGCCGTCTTAGACGTCGACTTCTTTGTGATCGAGGATCTTCAGGAGAAAGTGGCTATAGTGGAAACTGTCTTCTAGGAAGTGCACAAGGTGAACGAAAGCATTCGCCCGAACCACGACCTGGAGAACAGGGCCATGCTTCACCTTTTCCACCTTTGAAGTGATATCGAACATTGACGATCCGAGAGCCATGGTTTCACCAGAATCAATGACGATTTTACGGCAAACAACGCCATCGCCAACGAAAGTGCTAAACCCGTTAATTTCGACGGATGATCTCCAGTTGATCTGAGTCACTAAAAAAGAATAATTTCGCGGATATTGACGGAATATCCAAGGTTGTACTTAGGCAACTTCACGATTCTATTTAACAACGCTTCGAATAATGAATCTTATCCGGTGCATTGGAAGAGGGCGGTGGTGCAACCAATCCCAAAGAGGGACAAAGACTGCTCGAACCCGGCAAACCTCGGGTCGATAAGTCTCCTTCCGAGTATCACCAAGGCCTTCAAGAGGGTAATTTACAGTGCCCTGTCTAAATGGGCTGAGGACAAAAATATCAATCCGGATAACCAATTGGGTTTCAGAGCAGTGCATGATACTTCGAGTATACATGCCGAGTCGAAACCCGTCTCGGATATCCAATGGAGTAAACGATTTGGAAAAAGCCTTTGACCGTATGGTAAGAAGGGCTCTACTACAAGCTCAACCAGTTGGGCATAAGTAAATCATTGCTGTATATGATTCATGATATATTAACGAGAAGAAAGTTCGTTGTGAAAATCGCCAACGTGACTTCTACCAAACATTTGACATTTACAATGGATTGTAACAAGGCACGATCAACTCACCGATCATTTTCATCATTCACATCAGTGATTTCATAGTTTCCCTTCACCATGCAACAGCGCATGCGGACGACTTAATTGCGAACAGATCAGGTTGAACGATCGACACCATTGCTATCTTATTGCAACGTGTTTTCGATCAAATTCAGCAGTTCTGCGATGAAATTGAAAATCAACTTCCAGAAATCAGAGACTATTTTATTCAGAACGCCTCTGTCTAGGGCCTCTAGGAACACTAGAAAACACTGGCGAAAATTCGCAATCATCGGACCGGACGGGCGTCCATTGGCGAGTAAAAGTGTAGCCAGGTACATCGGTATCCATATCTATGTAAATAAAATTTCAATATCTGTCTGTTCCGGGTAATTTCCAGAACGGCTTAACCGATCTTAATGAAACTTTTTCATTATTAAGAGGAGATCGTCGAAAGCTTGAGATCGAGGAGATGGAGTGGTGCTATCATAGTAAAAGTAAAACAAACATGCCAGGGCTATAAAGCTAGGACAGAGACCTGTAGGGATGAAGCCGGACAGCTATGTAGTAGTAGAGTCATAGTAGATGCTGAGAATATGGAAAGAACTCTTCATTAGACTGTTTAACGGCGATAAAAGATCTAATACCGCTGTCAGGCAGAATGATCCATTCCCAATGGATAAAGATGAAAGAGAATTTCGTCCAGCCAACCTAGATGAAAAAGCTAATTATTTCATGATCAAGAACAATAAAGTCGCGGGCGCAGACGGGCTGTCTGCCGAGTTATTTAAAGCAGCTGGAGACGATCTAGTAGGGCGCATGAACCAGCTTATCTGTAAAATATGGTCGGAGCATGCCCGACGAACGAAATCTCAGCATAGTTTGCCCGGTCCACAAGAAAGGAGACCCTTATAGCTGCGCCAACTACAGGGGAATAGTCTCCTTAACATCGCATACAAGATCTTTTCTCCCGTACTGTGTGAACGCCTGAAACCCCCTGTGGATAATCTGATAGGTTCTTATCAGTGTGGTGGTTTCGAGGCAGGTAAGTCCACAATAGACGAAATATTCACACTGCGGCAGATTTTGGAGAAGACCCAAGAATACCAAATCGACACCCATCACCTTTTCGTCGATTTCAAGGCCGCCTATGACAGTGTGCATAGACACGAACTATACAGCGCCATGTCTAGTTTTGACATCCCTCCGATCGTCCAGACAATGGAGAACTCCCGCTGCTCCATTAAGGTTGGTAGCGAATTAACCGAGACTTTTATGTTGAAAAAGGATTTAGACAAGGTGGCGCACTGTCATATAATTTCTTCAACATCGTGCTTGAAAAGATCATACGAGACTCACTGGCCAACGCAAGAGGTACGATTTATTTCAAGTCTGCGCAACTGCTAGCGTACGCGGATGACATTGGCGTAATTGGACGAACACAGCGGGACGTCAATGAAGCGTTCGAAAGCATTGAAGCAGGAACGGCTAAAATTGATCTTTCGGTTAACGAGGCTAAGACTAAATATACATATGCTGTCAACTGAAAGAGACGCGCAACACAGGCGTCTCGGCCAGAACGTCACAACTGGCAGCTACAGATTCGAAGTGGTCAAGGACTTCATCAATCTTGGCTCACTAGTGATCAGCGACAGTAACACCAGCGCTGAGATCAAACGCAGAATTTCTCTTGCCAACCGCTACTTCTTTGGGCCTGAGAGGCAATTGAGAAGTGAAAGACAAAGTTGCGCTGTACAAAACCTTAATCATCCCGGTCCTCCTCTATGGCGCAGAGACCTGGACTCGAACAAAAGCGGATGAAGAGGCCTTTGGTCGTTTCGAGAGGAAAATTCTGCGTTGAATCTATGGTCCCATTTGTATAAACGGGGAGTGGAAGAGAAGATACAACGACGAACTATACGGGCTGTACAGCGACATCGGCCTTGTATGCCGCCTGAGGATCCAACGTTTAAGATGGCTAGGCCATGTAGAGCGAATGGAAGGCACAGCTCCGGCCCGAAGAGTCTGCAAGTCCAACCCCAAGTGCGCCGCTGGAAACAGCTACTCCCAAACTACTTAACCTAAAATTCAAAAAAAAAAAAATACAGAAATTAGTTGTCTACTTATAGATTAAAGGAAAACCTATACGGAGTCCATGATATTAAATTAACATGGTAAATCACTCAAAATTGTGCTACCAACTTACATTTGCAGGTGGAATGTGTGGGAGAACATATTTTTCAACTCAAATGTTAAGTTTTGATGAACCGGTTTGATGAATATTTAATGAAAAAAATAAGCCCACAATGAGCATTCTACGACCAATAATTTATGAGATAATTTTTCAATTTATGCCGCCCGCGGCATAAAAAATAAAAATAAAAATTCTTAGTAAGGCGTAGGCCCTTACTACGGCATTGTGAGTCATGCTTGTGAGACGTTCACGTTGCTCTACTTGAGAACGATTTGTGCGCTAGTGTCTTGTTATAGATGGCACGGAACCCTTTGTGCGCGAGTCCGACTCGCACTTGCCCGGTTTTTTTTTTATTTACTATTGGCCTTAACACTCGATATCGCTATTTAACTTACTTAAAAGCAAGAAAAATTAGGTGAATAACAATAATTAGAGAAAAGAGGTTTGCAGTTAGGATTAATATAACAAGAACACAATAGGAATCAAAGCTCGGAAGTGATTTATTGGTTGCGGGATATGGTCGATAGTTAGTATGACTAACCTTAGTTCAACATGTGACCACAGGAATTTAGTGAGAATAGACTATTTTAATTTATAACAATTTAATTTGTTGCAATATAAGATATCTCAGCCTATCAGAAAGGAAAAGAAGGGATTATAGGAAAGAGTTTGCAGCGATTCATTTAGCACAGACACAATAGGGGTCATTAAAGTTTATTTGGTTGTGGACTATGGTCGAAGTATAGTATGACTCCTTTGGATCAGGAAATTTTTGCAAGTAGATTTTTTTTTTTTTTTTATAACAAGCGAATACCGATTAATTAGAAAAAATACGTACAGTCATTTGCGTTACTACAGAAAATTATTTAATCAATACATACTAAGTCGATGTGTATGCAAAACTGAAACCGAAAGACAATTTTCCGCTTCTTCTGATTAGATCTTTATACATACTTCTACTTCATACTTCTTCAGAAGAAAGTGAGACTTGAAAATTATATTCACCTGCGAGGCGGTGTCTATCAAAACGAAGATGCTGAAAATTTAGGATGATTGGTAATTGTACCTTGATCTTTTACGGGAAGACTTCCGTACATGCATGAACGGAAGCAAGATGCATTCTGCTACGTAAGAAAATATGGTGGTCCTGAACTATTTTATAACATTAACAACTATTCCTAAGAATCCTTCTAATCGTAACGATATAGTGTCAAGAGTATTTGAACAAAACTTTAACATAATGATGGATCTATTAGCTAAAGATAACTTGTTGGTACATACTATACGCTGTTACATGTACAGTGCTGGATGGCAAAAATGTGGTTTACCTCATGCATATATTTTGACATAGTTACAAACAAAACTACCAGCAGAGTAAATTGATGATTTTATCTGTACAGAATTGCCTGATAATGAAGAAGGTTCTGAAATATTTGAAACTGTAAAAAAGCACATGGTCCACGGTCCAGGTAGCACCCATAATCCGCAATAATGAAAAATGCCAATTGCACCAAAAAATTCACAACACAAATTGTAAGATGTGAGGACGAATATTAATCTTACAGACATCAATCTCCTAAAGACGGCGGTAGACGAGGAACAACTGGCCGTGGTGCAGTGGTTAACATCATCGACCGCCGAGCGGAAGGTCTATAGTTAAAATTCGCTTCATAGCCAAGAAAATGTTATTCCTATACGGACAAAAAGTATGCAACGCAGTTGTGAATGGAAAGTGACCAGACGTACTGCTGCAGGCATAACACTCACAGTATATGGTCAACTGAAATTCATCCTCTGCGTATGCAATATTAAAAAAGTGCTCGAACGAATTACTACGGACTACAACGAACGTGGAATTTGGTCGGCTCTCGCCCTATCTGGGACAACCACCCGAACATCAACGACCTGCACTCCTTTCAGGTTGTGTGATAAACATTAGAAGAGTATAAATTCTCGAACCTCTTCATCCACTTTTGACAAGGTCCAAGCCTCTGAGCCGTAGAGGGTTGATTTAGGTTTTATAGAGGGTCATCTTAGTTTTCCGAGAGAGCGCTCTCCACTACTCAACTGACTCTTGAGCCGGAAGAAACAACGGTTGTCAAGAGTTATTCTGCATCTAATCTTAGCGCACGTGTCGTTGCCGCTTGTTACCAGCGAGCCTAGGTAAACAAAATCCTTGATTACATCAAAGTTGTAATGACGTTCTGGCCAAGACGTCGGTGTTGTGCGTCTTCCTTTGACGACGGCATATATTTTGCTTTTCCCCCGTTTACTTTCAGACCCACTTTAGCCGCTTCTGCTTCAATGCTTCATTGCTCAAGCTTCATTGACGTCTCGCTGAGTTCTCCCAATTACGTCAATGTCAGTGTGATGTCAGTTATCAGTGTGGCTTCAGGCCAGGTAAATCCACAATAGAGCAAATATTTACGCCACGGCAGCTCTTGGAGAAGACCAAATAATAAGGAATACCAAATCGACGTACCATGGAGACGAGCTATACAAAGACCTGTCTAGTTTTGACATCCCTGCCAAACACGTCCGACTGTGCAGGATGACAATGGAGAATTCTCGCTGCTCCATTAAGGTCGGTAATGAGCAAAAGGATTTAGACATGGTGACGCGCTGTCATGCAACCTTTCAACATTGTGCTTGAAAAGATCGTGCGAGAGTTACGATTTATTTCAATTCTACGCAATTGCTTACGTACGCCAACGACATTGACGTGTTTGGACGAACATAGCGAGACGTCAATGACGTCTTTTTAAGCATTAAGTTAGAACCGGCTAAGATGGGTCTTAAGGTTAATAAGGGGAAAAACCAAATATCTGCTTTCCTAAAAAAGGGACGGACAACACCGACGTATTAGCCAGAACGTCACTATGGGCGGATATAACTTTGAAGTGGCCAAGGAATTCGTCTACCTTGGCTCACTGATGACCAGCGATCACCATACCAGCGCTGGATAAAACACAGAACCACTCTTGCCAACCGCTGTTTCTTTAGGCTCAAGAGGCATTTGAGAGGTAGAACCCTCTCTCGGAAAACCAAGGTGACACTATATAAGACCTTGATAATCTCAGTCCCCCTTTACGGCGCAGAGGCTTGGACCTTAACAAAAGCGGATCAAGATGCCCTTGGTCGTTTCGAGAGGACAATTCTGTGACCTATCTACGGGCCCGTTGGTTCGAACGGAGTATGGAGGAGAAGATGTAATGAAGAACTGGACGGGTTGTATAGCGATATCGGCCTGGTACGACGTATACAGCCTATAAGGTGGCCAGGTCAAGTAGAGCGCATGGAAATTACAGCTCCAACCCGAAGAATCTTCGAATCCACACTGGAAGGAAAGCGCGGCGCACGCAGGGACGGGGCCCTTAACCAACTGGGCGTGCGGCGCTAGAAACAGTTCGCCAAACAACGTGCCAACTGGAGACGCTTGTTGGTTGAGGCCTAAGTTCATCACGGACTGTAGCGCTTCCTATGTAAGTAAGTAAAGTACCTATGTGTATTTAAATAAAATAAAAATATTGATCGAAGTCTAAATCACAAAATGCGTTTGAAATAAATTTACTTTCGGGAACAACAAATTCGACGAGACCCTGTATAAGCTATCATTTCAAAAACCACGTTAAGAAAAACATTATTATTTACTCGACCTTCGACTTTTTTCGAGTTTGTTCACTGAAGAGATTTTCAAATAATCAAATTTCAATACAGGAATCTATGAGTGGTATCAATATCCAACTTATTTAAAAAATGACCTTGTTATAAAACTGTATCCAAGGGAAACCACCTACCACACCGCTGCCAGGGAAAAAAGGGAAAAACGGACACTCCGACAGATTCAGATAGATATAGAGGAAACAAGGTCTAATATCATGCTACTGGCCAGCAGTTGTTGGCAAGGTAGTGGTCAAACGGAAAAACAAAAATGTAATCAATAAATTCAGGATAACCGGAATTTCCTGGTCACCACTACCAAATGGAAACAACCATCGTTGTTTGGTTGTAAAAGAAGAAAAAAAAAAAAACAAAAAAACAAAGTACCAGAGAATTGAAAAACCAAAAATGAAGCAAAAAATAAAACCAAAATGAAAGCCATACTTGCAATGGTCACTGCAATGAAGCCAATGAAGGTTGACCAAACGATGTCGTCACTTCGGAAATGAATTAAATTAGACCAGGCAATGGGAACTGGACAGTGGATGGTGCGGTTGTGTGCTGTTATAACGAAGTGGTGTTGTACGTAGTTTGTTTTAGGTGTGCCCTTTTGTATATGCATCTTTGCCCTGCACCCTGTCAGTTGCTGTTCCTGTATCTAAAGCGATTTCATTTCCGCCGTACGAGTAACTTGATTGTAGCTAGTTTCCAATTTTGCATAAAAAGTGGTTTCGTCCACAAAAGGGTATAAAATAAATCGGATTATATGGAAGGGTATGGCCGCAACAAAGTGAATCAGTTCTATTTATGTATTTATGTTTTGCGGAGGATGCCACAAAAAGGATTTGCTTATACTTGGTATCACGATTCACTTTTATGCCAAATTCTGTCCAGTATTCGACAGTACCAAATATGAATTCGTCATCACCTTGTCATGCTACAAAAATTGCCAAATTTTTTTCAGCTTATCACATAGAAAAAAGTTTCCCAAGTCTGTCCCTCAACATATACAGTAATGAGGATCATTTTTAATAAAACCCTGCTCATATACAAATTAATGGTTTGTCCGAGGAGTGGTAATTAAGTTTCGGGAATATGTAAACAAAATACAAGCAAATTAAGTATGTCGCAAGCTCTTATTATATATCTTTACAATAGTCCCCGTGTAATTCTACACAAGAATTCTAACATTGCTCCCATGATTTGAAGCACTCTTGATAATCCTCCGAAGTTAACTAACTATTCGCTTCTTTGACTTCTCTACATCGCTATGAGGTGTGACTTTTTCTTGGGGAATAAAAAGGGTCCCAAGGGGTAATATCAGAGATTTAGGATCTGTTTTTTTTTTTTTGAAAAAAAAAAAATCTTGCAAAATCAACGAGGAATGGGCCGGGGCATTGTCGTAGTGAAAGATCCAGTCAATTTTGGCGAGTTCGGGTCGCACACGTAAAACACGTACTCGCAGCCTCTTCAGGATGCCCCGATCGGTCGGAACATATTCACGATGAACAACTCTCTAATTAATGAGTTGTTAGATTTACTTACTTACTTAGGTGACGCTACAGTCCTGTGTGAACCTGGGCTTCAACCAACAAACTTCTCCAGCTGGCACAGTCTTTTGCCAGCTGTTTCCAGCGATGTACACCCAGTTGGTTAAGGTCCCCTTCCACCTGTATGCGCCACCATAGATTCGGTCGTCCTCTGCTGCATCATCTCTCGAGGTGGGACTTGAAGACTCTTCGGGCCGGAGCTGTATTATCCATCCACTCTGCACGGCCTAGTCATCTTAGACGTTGGATCCGTAGACGTCTTACTAGGCCGATGTCGCTGTACAGCCCGTATAGTTCGTCGTGGTATCCTCTCCTCCACTCTACGTTCACGCAAACGGGACCATGGATTGGACGCATAGTTTTCCTCTCGAAACGACCGAGGGCATCTTCATTCACTTTCGTTAGAGTGATGACCGGGATAACTAAGGTTTTGTACAGCGCAACTTTGGTCTTTTGAGAGAGTGAGAGAGGGCTCTACTTCTCAATTGCCTCTTGAGGACAAAGAATCAGCGGTTGGAAAGAGTAATTTTGCGTCTGATCTCAGCGCTGGTGTTGTTGTTGCTGGTCACTAGTGAGCTAAGCTAGACGAAGTCCTTGATCACTTCGAATTTGCAGCCGCCAATTGTGACATTCTGGCCGAGACGTCGGTGTTATGCGTCTTTTTTGGATGACAGCATATATTTCGTTTTACGGCAGAGAAGACCTTGTATGCGAAATTAAGGAGACTTATTCCCCTGTTGTTGGTGCAGTTCCATATTCTCAGCATCGACAGTAACTCTACTACTAGTTGTCCGTCTTTATCCCTACAAGCTTCCGCTATGGCTTAATAGCCCTGGCATGTTCGTTTTACTTTTCCATAAAACCTGCGAGCATTATTCCTGTGATGGCATATCCCCATCTCCTCAATCTCACTGCTTTTTTATCTTCCTTACAAGTGTGTGTTCCTCTCTCCGTTTCTGTTCGTAATGTTCACGAGTAGCTCTCGTCCATCTATGTAGCATGGCTTTGTAGGCGTTTTGCTTTGCTACATGGACTTGCCCGCATTGCTCCTCAAACCAGGTGTTTCTAGTTGACGGTGGATTGAAGCCCAACACATCAGGGGCAGCGTCTTTGATGACACGCTGGCAATGCTTGTTGTTGTTCTGTCACTGGAGTTTGCGATAGATTGAGGGAAACTCGATCGGAAAGATCTTAGCGGCCCCCTGCAATTGTAGCTTTCCGACGTCAAGGTTTCGTTGTCCAGCTCGACTCCGTGGCACCCTTGATATCTTCATTCGTACCATGGCTACAACAAGGTAGTGATCCGAGTCTATGTCGGCACCTCGGAAGGTTCGTACATCTATGATCATGGAGGAGTGTCTGGCGTCGATCCTAACGTGATCAACCTGATTGGTGGTAGACTGATCAGGTGATTACCAGGTTCCTTTGTGAATATTGAGAACCGGGAATCGTTTGCTAACCAGAAGGAGATTGCGACCCGCCAGGAAGTCGACTAGCCGATGTCCGTGTTCAAACGTGATGTCGTGTAGGCCATATTTCGTCGTGATTGACTCAAATACATATGTCCTCCTTTTGTGTCCTAGCTGGGATATTGGGCATAGGTTCGTCCTTCTTTGGGCTCGTCCTTTTCTTCGGTTGGCGCGTAAGCGCATATCAAGCTAATGTTTCCAAAACTAGCTTTGATGCGGATTGTTATGAGGCGTTCGCTTACATCCCGGAAGCTTAAGACAGCTTAAGCGCTTGTTCTCCTTGTAGCGGTTCCCGTAGTAGATGTCGCATTTTTCCATCCGCCTTTTGCCTGGTCCTGGCAGTTGTATCTATTTTGGAGCAGCTTAGGGCTTGCTCCAATTGATTGCCTGCACCCGGTCTTTTAAGGGACCTCACATTCCAGGTGCAGAATCTCAAGTCCTTTATTCGTTTGCAGCGGTCGTCAATTTGTATCCGTCTGCAACAGAGGCTTGTGGTTGTTTCGGAGCAATTGTTTTTTTCCCTGATATGGATGTTACCCCTAAGCACGACCCCCACTCTGGGGGGCCAGGTTCCTCTTTCCCCAGGAACAAGGGGTCGGGTCGTTGCACACATTGGTTCACTACCTGTCGGGTGCCAGAACAGCCATCCAGGGGAGGCCACGCAGAGGCTGTGTGTCAACTTGGATTGAGCAGGGCGTTTGCCATGTTGAACGTGATCAATTTCTTTGCTCTGATTGCTCGCTCTCTCCTCTCCTGACGAATTTAGCTATTTGAAATTTCTTATGTAATTATTTATTTCTTTATCTATTGTACCTATTCATTTCGTGGTATTATATATTTGCTCATCTGCTAAATCTGTTAATTATTTATTTATACATATATTTTCCTTTTATTTTATTTTTCTTGCTTCTGATTTAAAATAAACAAAAAATTACATCAAATTTGTTTATAATAACTTAAATGAAGGTCTCTCTAGTTTTTCCTTAGTTGTCACATTTATTCCAAAAGTCTGTTCTATAACATAATTACAGAAGTAAGATAGAAAATGGAGTATCCGATCGTATCTCTGAGCAAGCTGTGCCAGTAAAATGTACATTTGTATTTATTTACGAGAAATAAATGTATATATATATTCACGATGAACAATGCCGTGGTACGAGAGGTGATAGGAGTTCCTTCACGTGGACCGTTTTTTACAGATTTACGGCCCTTCTTGAATCGCTTCGCCCATCCAAACACAAATGTTTTCGATTTGCTTTTCATTACAACATGTTGCTTGTAATGTGAGTCATTCATTTTTACGACGCCAATAAAAAAGCCTTTTTTTCGAAGAGTACGCACAATATACGAACAAAACGTGTTACCGACTTCAGCTTGGGATGAAAACTGAACGAAAGGACCCCGCTTTCTTAAGTGCCACACCTCGTGTGTTAGGATCATTAAAGAACGGCGGTGGAAGTATTATGGTGTGAGCATCTGTCGTCGGGAGTTTAGTTTCCTTGATAGATAGATTTGATTATTTCAGCATTTTAATGAACAACCTCCAGGTAAGTGCGAGAAAATTAGGTATGGATACGTGACATGTCTCGTGGAAATACAATGTTTATATTTATTAAGCTTATAAGATTCTGATAAGACACTTCTGAGTCTCTAAAATGTTTTAAGTTTATTTTTTCTTCAATTTAATTTATTTTACAAATGCAATTATTATAATTACCTAAAATGTTTTAAGAACGGCATTTAGTGTCTCTTATTCGGCTATCTCTTCCTTTATGATGAATGTCATCGTGACACGTATTAAAGTGGCAAGATGACTTAATTTCCTTCCGAAATCTTAGCTTAGGGGGTGTTTACACCTTACATCTCCCCCCCTCGGCTGTAAAATTTTGTTTACTAAATTTTCTTCAAAGTAATTCTAAATTCTAATAACTATCTTCATGCTTCGACGGCTGGAGTGAGCTTTGTTATATGATACAGGTTGGATTCTGTTTTTTTGTGTCCGTTGTCTATTTCGAATATTGAGTTTGATATTTTTTTCAAAATTTTAAAGGGGCCAATTTTAAATTCTTCTGATTTTCTTCTGTTTATTTTGTTTCCGTTTTCCACGAATACTCGGTCCTCCACTTTAAAATCCCATTGAATTCTGTTTTTATCGAAGATGCTCTTGTTATATCTGTGTGATTTTATGGTTCTTTGAAGGGCAAGATCTCTATCATTCAATAAATCATTGTGTGTCCGTTTTAGTCTAAGTTCTTTTGGTAATATAGTAGCATCTTCCCCTTCTAAAAGATATTTAGGCGCAAAACCGGTAATTGTGTGTTCTGTCTCATTGTATTTACTTGTACATTCGTGTGCGATTGTTGTCCATGCAGTCTTTTTTTTTTGTTTGTTAATTTTGCAGCTTATTTTATTTACAAGAGTCTGATTTAACCTTTCATTAAGGCCATTTGAGAATGCTGCATTTACTGCTGTAAAGACTATTGGTATCCCTTTCTCTTCCAAAAATTCTTTGAATTCCTTGGAGTTTATTCCTGGATATTGGTCGGTTAGAATTTGACCAATTTCGTTGTGTTTTGCAACTTTTTCTACCAGTTTTATGAAATCCTTAGCACTTTGTGTCCTTGAAGTTACTATATAGGCGTATCGTGTGAAATGATCGGTTAATAGGTGTAAATATTTCTTTGTTGACCTTCATCCTCCAAAGCCACCAACAGTGTCGATTGACATTATCCCAAAGGGTTTTTGTGCTGGGCCTAAATGTGACATCAATCCGTATTTATTCTGACCTCTCGATTTGTTTTTAATACATATCTCGCAGCTTCTGCATATTTCTTTTATATTCAATGTCAAATTTTTTTCCTGTATAGAAAGGGCAAATTTTGTTTTTCATTTGTTCTATACCTATGTGGCAATAATATTCGTGTACTGCTTTTATCATATCCCTACAAAACTTTTCTTTTAGCACAACTTTTTCTTTACCTTTAACTTTTTTGTACAAAATCTTATTTTTTTGTATTATGTTGGTTTTCTTGATTTTCAAAATTTCATTTTCTTCTTGGTCCTTAAGAATATCTTCGATTTTTATTAGATTTATAATTTTAAGTTGATCATTTTCATTATCGTGTGCTTCTAATACCGGATTTCTGCTTAAGCAGTCGGCTTCCTGATTGCATTTTCCTGGACAGTATTTGATATCAAAATCGTACTGCGACAAATAGTAAATAAGATCTCCCAGCTCTTCATCTGCTCGGGATTTTATATTCATCTATTCCAAGGGTTTGTGGTCCGAGAAAATTGGGAACTTCTTTCCAATGAATGAATTCTTCATTTTTCCTTAGTAAATTATGCAACGGATCCAGCATAATTGCACTGTGTTTTACATATTTATTGTAAAAATCTATTTTTCCTAAAAACTGTCTCCCATTCTTTCTTGATTTTGGTACCGGGAAATTTCTTATTGATACTAAGTTGTCTCTTACAGGACTGATCGAATTATTAATTATTATATGTCCTGAATACATCACGGAATTTTCTGCAAAAGTGCATTTTGAAAATTTTAGCCAGAAGCCTTCTTTCATTATTGATTCTAATAACCTCTTAAGGTGGTCTATTTGATCTGCAAAAGTTTCTGAAAAAATCAGAATATCATCAATATAATTGACAGCAAAGTCTGAGAGCTTGTTTTGTCTAATAATGTTTCTCAATATCCTTTGAAAAATTGCTGACGAAGTTTTGAGTCCAAACGGTAGACAAGTCCATTGATCATGTCCTTCTTGAGTCACAAACGCAGTCTTTTTCTTATCTTCAATTTTTAAGGGAATTGACCAAAATGCTGAGTTCATGCCTAGTGTTCATGCCTAGAACTTTTAATTTCTCGTTTTTTCCATAAGGTCCTCAATAAGTGGGAATGGTTGCAACTGAGGAACCACAATTTTGTTCAAATCCCGAAAATCAATACATAACCTTGATCACTTATTATCATCCCGTTTATATGCTAATGTTACCGTAGCCGCAAAGGGGCTATACGATTCCTCAATTAAATTTCTTTCTAATAATTTTGAGGTTTGTGTTTCTATTTCTTTTTTGTCTTCCATTGAACATCTGTAAGGTCTTTTACTAGGATATTTATCAATTATAAGGTCAATGTGACCTTCATAATTTTTCACAGTTCCAATGTCATATTTATCTTTTGCAAAAATTGATTTATATTCTTCAATTAAGTTATTAATTTCAATTTGCTCTTCATACTTCAAATGATTTATAAAAATCTTAAACTTTTCTTCAATTACATGCTGATTGAAATTTATTGAACAATTTGTTGTATTTTCTAGAGCCCTATTCATTTTAAATTTTGGTTCATTGTTGTTTCTATTTTCTTTATTTGAATTTGTGTTTTTGGTTTGCTGATTCATTAATTCTTCATTAATTAAATTGGAAGTATTTATTTGTTCTATTTCCAGCTTTTCATTTTGACTTAAATTGAATTTTTGTATACAATCTAAGCCGATTAAAAAATCATAACAAAAATATTCATTGTTAATAACGAAAACATGCATTATTTTCTCTATATCAATTTTTTTTATTTTTATATATACTAAACCATATGTTTTTGTCAATCCATTGATCGTTCTTAAACTCACGTTTTCATTAGTACACTGCTCCTTTTTATTCAGCTTCGGCAATTTTGAATTAATTAGGGATACATTCGATCCTGGATCATAAATACCATTAACTAGTATAGTATCATTGAGTAAAAGTTTCACCTTGATCAATGGCGGAAGATCTAGTTTTTTTGGAATTTCATCTAGTAGTTCACATTCCAATTCTGAATTATTTATACATTTAACCATATCGTTTTTGCTGTCTTCGTATTTCTTTTTCTTAAACCAACATAAGGATTCAGGGTGGAAACGGTTCTTTTTGTTTAATTTTTCACAAATTTCACAAGTTTTTTTCTTTTCGTTTGTTCTTTTACAGTATAGTATGAATCTCTTTTTTCTTTTATTGCGCGTCTCTTAATTAAATGTTCCAAACTTCTTAATTTTGCGAAAAGATCTTCTGTATCATTTAAACTGTTCCTATCAATCCTATCTGTTAAAAAGTCTGGCAACCCTATTACTATTAAATCTAGCAGAGTGCGCATATCAATTGATCTGTTTAGTTCTAATAAAAGTCTCTCCTTTTTTAATGCGTAATCTAATAATGCACCACTAACGTACTTAAAAGAAAACGTATATTTAACTGGCGACCAATTTTTATTTGCGTAGGTCTCAAAGAAACTTTTTTTCCAGTTTTCCCATTCCGACTCTATCGTAAGTTTGATAAGCATCGAACTATACCAGTCTAAACATGAGCTCTCTAAAAAACACCTAAAAATTTCAATCTTATCCGCATTTTTTATAATTTCAAATCTTTTGCATTCGCCTTCAAAAATATTCATCCACTGAACAACGCAGCTTTGACTGCGAATTCGAAACATAATTTTTCCATCCTTGTTAGACGAAAATGCCGTTTTATAAGATTTTGATAAGACACTTCTGAGTTTCTAAAATTTTTTGAGTTTATTTTTTCTTCAATTTAATTTATTTTACAAATACAATTACTATAATTACCTAAAATGTTTTAAGAAACGACATTTAGTGTCTCTTATTCGGCTATCTCTTCCTTTATGATGAAAGTCATCGTGACACGTATTAAAGTGCCAAGATGACAAGATGACTTAATTTCCTTCCGAAATCTTATCTTAGGGGGTGTTTACACCTTACAAGCTCATTGCAAGCTACTAAAATGTAAACTTAAGCAAACTAAGCTTGCAACAAGATAAAATAAAAAAATTAAAATTAGAAGACCCTAACCGAGGAAAGTATGTATAAGGTAGGGTGACGAGCGGTTGAACTATGGCGGCAGGCAATGGTTATTAGAAAGTAGAAGAGCAGAGGTAGGATATAAGGATGTGTAAAGAGATTTTTGAATAGAAGATATAGATGAGTAAAAGCAGACCTCAAGCACCGTGTGTTGGTATTGAGTGAAATCCTTTCGAGAAGAGTAGGTGAGTCGACAGAGGGGCCCTGGTACAGTGGTTCACCAGCTGTCGCGCGGAAGGTCTGTAGTTCAAAGTCTGGTCATTATTTATTTTCTTTATTTTTTTTTTTTTTTTTTTTACATATAGGGCTAGCAATACGGCACTGCTTATTGCTGCGTGCCTGCTAGCCGATTTAGCATCTCTTCTTCTATAATGAAGTTGAGAATGCTTCTCGTGGGAGCCAGGGTGATCCCCTCAGGAGTCATAACTTCACTGAGAAGGATACGCTTCCTAAGATGGCAGAGAGCAGCACACTCACACAGTATGTGTTCTTCCATCTCTTCGTCCTCAAGACAGAGCCGACACTCAGTTTCAGAAGAGAGAAGTCTGTTCATACCCAACAAATACAATTGCAATACGGAAAATCGTGCAACACAGCTGTTGTGAATAGGAAGTGCTCAAAATACCGATGAAGCCATAACACTGACAGCATATACTAACTTCAATCTCATACTGTGTGTGCAGTTCTAATATATCACCATGATGGCCTGGAACTGTTAAAAAAAAAAGGGGAAAGAAAAATTCCATTGTTTTCTCTTTTATTTTATTCTCTTAGAACAAACTTATTCTATTCTCTTATGTACAAAAATTAATTGTTAATGCTGAGTTGTTGCCATGTCATCGAACGTGTTTTTCACGGTGTTTCTCCTCAGCGGGGTTCTGACAAAATCCCCTGTAGTAAAATTGTCATGAAAAGCTTCTCGAAATTCGCCGTTCGGAACCGGAAATAAAACTGTAGGTCCCTTTCACCTATGTGAAAATGAAATCACACACAACATGGGTGATTGAGAGAAGCTCGGCTCAGGTTCTTCATGGACTGTAACGCCAACATACACACATAATGCTGAGTTGGGATTTAGTCTCGAAGCCGATCAGACGCAAGAGTTTTTTATTTGTAATAAAGCTAAACCAAATTTAATTTTTGCGTTTATTTTTGTTCCTCATCGGGTTTGTCTTCGTGTTATTTTTCACAGGAACATTTGCTGAGAACTACAACCAACATAAAAATTCAGTCCAGTTCCTCTCGAATCATATCTAGGATAACCACCCCTGGAAAAGAGTGAACGATCATCTACGATCCAAACCATCTGCACTCCGCCCGGGTTGTGTGACAAAACGTAATAGTTCCAGTTATCAGTTTGCATACAAATGGGATATCGGCTACTACTCTGTGTATTCTGAGGGTTTGTTAGCCGATCAACTGCAGTCGATCTTCGTAGGATGGATAACATATTATGGAGACCAGACTTGACTAGCAAATTTGAGAGAGGCCGTAAGTAATGAAGAGGGATTTGGTAATATAGTGGTTCTGGAATTCTTTTAGGAACAAATTCGATATACATATTTGGTTGTGGAAAACCTACCTTTTAGGATATCATGCTACCGGAGAAGAGTTTCGGGATAAAAGACAATTCAGCAATCGGTCCTTAGTTAGAAATATCAATCTCTACAGCCGTTTTTGTGTGTGCGATTCTTGATTGGCTAAAGAATGAAGCAAAAAGTTCATAACGGTTTTAGGGCCATCGGTGGAAATGTTGTTCAATTCAAGAAATGTATAAAAGCTTTTTGGTAATTAGGTTTCGGTTAAGAAGAAAACATCATGGGAAAGCTTTTGTTTTATACATTAAAATTTTTAAATCATTTTATAATTTTATATAATTTTTTATACATTTCAATTTAATTTTATAACAATCGAATGCTAGACTTAAACCAGCTTACATACACAATTACGTTATAGATATCTTACTGACGTTATGCGGGCACTCTAAGATAAACAGTATCTATGTATATACCTAACTTAGTATTTCGATTACTTAATATTTAATTTCGCGTACATTTATTAGAAGTGTACTGTTCAGAGCGTGTAGGTCCGATCAAGACAAGAAAAAAATCGTATGGGAGGGGGATCTATTCCCCCCGTTTAGCCGGGAGGGGCAATTTTCTAAAAAATTGACTTAATTTGAAAAAAAAAATATTAAAAATCAACGGTTACATCCGCAATGCCGTGATATACTTTTTTGTAAAGTCAGAAACCTCTTCTTTCGTCTTGTTTTTAACGAAGCTGCTTTAAGGAATCGTTTTTGAGAAATAAATTTTCAAACTCAAAATTAAAAAAAAAAAAAATTAAAAAAAAGATTTTGAAATAATGTTTTTCAAAATTTTATGGATGTAATTAAGTACAAACTTTTTTTTTCAAGAATTAATTTCTCTTATTAGTTAAAAACGGAAAACCGGATGCAAAAATATAATAAATTAAAAAAAAAAAAAAAACTCAAACCCCTTTTTTCTAAGAAAAATCTTGTTTTTTTGGTTTTAACGCGGCTGGACTTGTCGGCAAATTAATGTGTGAAACATTGACCTCTTTTTTATTATTTTTAAAACATTCGGAGTTTTATGAGGATACAATAAAGTGACACAGTAATGATGTAGTCCTGGATTAATCATTTTGTCATTGATGCCGCCTGAAAACTGACCTGCCAATTTCGCCTGGCTCCACCAGTGTTCTGGTGTTCTTTACCAAATTTAGGTCGCTTGACCACGCATGCTTGCATGACTTCCCTCTTTCGTTTGATTCAATATTTTTGGTGGACTTATTTCGGGATTCTCTTTAAAATTTCCAACTGCAAGCCACATTTCCCGTGCCGTCAACTTTTGAGTTGTGAATTTCCTACCTTAGCCGTTACTTTATATTTTGCGATAATTTTATACATGATTGATGGCCTTCTGATTATAATTCGACTTATTCGTGCTACTTTTCTAAAATTTACGGAATTCTTAGCCCAGAACTGTTGAAGCACAGTGTCAAAAATGTTTTCATATTTTCCATAATACTGGGAAGATGACGGGTGCTTAGTTACCTTTGTGATTAACTGTGTGTACGGATAACCACTATTCGTACATTGGCCTTCAGTGGAGCGGGGGTTTTACCCATTGCATGTTTAAAACATTTCGCGTGGAAAATATTAACACAATCGAACATGTATAAGTGAGAATTCAGTATTGATATTCAGTAAATATTATTTGCGGTTAGATAATGATACTCGAATGAAATAAATTACCTGCTACAAAAAAAAAAGGCAATTATTGCATTAATATTAACGACTAATCCATTTTTATATAGGATCAATTTAACATCCCCTAAAAAAACACATATAATATCCCATACAACACCAGTATGGTAACCACAAATACCACTCGTATGACAAAACGCTCTGATCATGATGGCCATTATAGATGTCAAACTTTACGATGACAATATCAGATGATGTGTCGTCATATCCCAAGGCTACAGCGGCCACCAACGTATTAAATAAACATGTAGTTCACCTTTTTAATTTTACCATATGTATGAGTACGTTCATTGTCACATGCTATATCGTTCGTCCTTCGCTATTCATTTGTATCATTCATTCAATATCGAACTTATTGTGAGCGTCAAAAGAAAGTGTACCACCCTACATTACATTTTATATCTACAAATACAATAGTTAGACTCATCTCAATAAATAAGAATGTACAGATTATAAGGCACTTATTAGGGAACGTTAAACTAACCAAATGGTTCTCAAGTAACATTTATGGAAGCAGATTAGCTTTAGCAGAAATTCTTACAGTGAGAATTTGTGTCTATACATTTTTATTGCCACATAAAACGTAAACTATTTCTGATTATTTTGATTATTTCTTACTTTAGTTAGTCTGATGGCAAAGGACTAACAAAGGCCTCGTAGGGGTAGCATCTATCCGACGGATGCTGGTCTTAAAAAGCGAGAAGAGCCGCCGCAGTCTTGCGGCACTGTTAGCAAGCCCCATCCCCACCCCCTCGTGGTGCCATCTGGAGATTTCCTATGGAAATTGCAGACGGGGGAGGGCGAATGGCGGGCCTCCTGCGCCAAAAAACAGGAATAGTCGGTTGGGCTACGG
The DNA here is from genome assembly GCA_951905685.1 of Eumerus sabulonum. NCBI lineage: Eukaryota > Metazoa > Arthropoda > Insecta > Diptera > Syrphidae > Eumerus > Eumerus sabulonum. The sequence continues at coordinate 157,903,623 of OX645060.1, read as the reverse complement.
CCTAGTAAGCCGTAACTGTAAAAAAAACCACAAACTCCGAAACAACCACAAGCCTCGGATATAACGGAGCGGATTAATGTTGACGACCCTTGCAAAAAACGAAAAAGGGACAATTATCTTCGGATCTGTCAGAGGGATGTTAGGTCCCTAAACAGGCCACGTGCAGCCGAACAACTCGCGGACGCCCTAGACCTCTATAAAGCGGACATAACCGCCATCCAGGAAATGCGATGGAATGGACCGGGCATAAAACGGATGAAAAACTGCGATATTTGCTACGGCGACTGCTATAGGGCGAGAGGACAACGATTGTTCGGATGCGATGTTGTTCGAGGTGGACTAAGGCAAAAAGTCCTAAGCTTTCGGCGTGTGAGCGAACGCCTCATAACAACCCGTATCAAGGCTACACTTTTTAACATCAGCCCGATCAGCGTCCACGCTCCCACGGAAGGCAAGGATGACTCTGTCAAAGATGAGTTCTACGATCTCCTAGACAGTACTTATGCCCAATGTCCCAGCTTGACATCAAAATTGTACTAGGAAACTTCAATGCTAAGGAAAGCATCTATGAACGAGTCACCGGCAAACATAGCCTACACGACACCACATCCAATAACGGGAAACAGGCTGATTGATCTTGCTACGGGGCGAAATCTCCATCTAGCCAGTACGCGCTTCCCGCACCTCGATATACACAAAAGCACTTGGCGGTCTTTTGATCAATCGACTACCAAAAAGATTGATCACATCGCTATCGACGTCAGACACTCCTTCAATATTCTTGATGTCCGAACTTTCCGAGGGGCTAATATCGACTCGGACCACTACCTTGTAGTAGCCAAGATGCGCCTACGGATATCACGAACGCAGCGGATGAAAAGTTATGACGTCGGAAAGCTACTATCGACAGAAACCTTTCGTGCTTTTACCGATCGCGTCTCCCTTAAGCTCTTGTTGAGTTTTGTTATGTTTTTTCAAATTAAGCAGATTTTGTTATTGTTTGTTAATAGATTTACCAATAAAACAGCGTGATTTCAAAAAAAAAAAAAAAGTAATACATTAAAGTACTTACTTAGGTGGCGCTACAGTCCGAGGTGAACCTGGACCTCAACCAACAAGCGTCTCCAGCTGGCACGGTCTTTGGCCAGCTGTTTCCAGCGCCGCACGCTAGGTTGGTTCAGGTCCCCTTCCACCTGCGTGCGCCACCGTTGATGCGGCCGTCCTCTGCTACGCCTTCCTTCCGGGGTGGATTCGAAGACTCTTCGGGTCAGAGCTGTATTTGCCATGCGCTCTACATGGCCTAGCCACTTAGACGCTGTATCCGTAGACGTCGTACCAGGCCGATGTCGCTGTACAACCCGTACAGTTCTTCGTTATATCTTCTCCTCCATACATCGTTTGAACAAACGGGACCGTAGATAGTGCGCAGAATTTTCCTCTCGAAACGACCAAGAGCATCTTCATCCGCTTTTGTCAAGGTCCAAGCCCCTGCGCCGTAAAGGAGGACTGGGATGATTAAGGTCTTATATAGTGTCACCTTGGTTTTTCGAGAGAGGGCTCTACTTCTCAATTGCCTCTTGAGCCCAAAGAAACTTCGGTTGGCAAGGGTGATTCTGCGTTTTATCTCAGCGCTGGTGTTGTTGTCGCCGGTCATCAGTGAGCCAAGGTAGATGAATTCCTTGACCACTTCAAAGTTATATCCGCCCATGGTGACGTTCTGGCCAATACGTCGGTGTTGCCCGTCTCTTTTAGATGAAAACAGATATTTGGTCTAACCCTCATTAACCTTGAGACCCATCTTAGCCGCTTCTACCTCAATGCTTACAAAGGCCTCCTTGACGTCTCGCTGTGTCCGTCCAATCACGTCAATGTCGTCGGCGTACGCAAGCAATTGCGTAGGCTTGAAATATATCGTACCTCTTTTGTTGGCCAGTGACTCCTGCACGATCTTTTCAAGCACGATGTTGAAGAAGTTGCATGACAGCGCGTCACCTTGCCTAAATCCTCTTTTACCTTCAAAGGTCTCGGTTTGCTCATTACCGACCTTAATATAGCAGTTAGCATTCTCCATTGCCATCCTGCACAGTCGGATGAGTTTGGCAGGGATGTTAAAACTAGACATGGCTTTGTATAGCTCATCTCTATACACGCTTTCATATGCGGCGTGCTTGAAATCGACGAAGAGGTGGTGGGTGTCGATTTGGTATTCCTGGTTCTTCTCCAAGATCTGCCGTAGCGTAAATATTTGGTCTATTGTGGATTTACCTGGCCTGAAACCACACTGATAAGAGTCGATCGGGTTATCCACAAACGGTTTTAGGCGTTTACACAATACCGCAGAGAAGATCTTATATGCGATGTTACTTACTTACTTATCAGGCCTGCGATCCATGGAGGATCTGAGCCTGAGCTATAGCTGCCTTCCATCCTTGACGGTCCCGGGCACGCTGCTTCCAGTTGTCAAGACCAAGATGTCTTACATCCGCGATTACTTGGTCTTTATACCGGAGGTTCGGTCTTCCTCTTCTTCTCGAACCAGGAGGCTCGGAGTCGAAGACCCTCTTAGCTGGAGCGTTGATGTCCATGCGCTCGATGTGGCCGAGCCAGTGCAGTCGACGGGTCCTTGCCTTCCGGACTACATCCACATCTTGGTACAGCTCGTAGAGTTCGCGGTTGTGTCTTCTTCTCCATTCACCTTCCTCACAGACAGGACCAAATATCCGGCGCAGAATTTTTCTTTCGAAAGAACCCAAAATCAGCTCCGCTGTCCTGCTTATCGTCCAGCTTTCGGCTTCGTACAGCAAGACTGGCAGAATGAGCGTTTTGTAAAGCATGACTTTGGTCTTTCGAGTGAGGAGTTTTGACCCCAGTTGTTTGGACAAGCCGAAGTAGCAGCGGTTGCCAAGGGCGATTCTACGCCGGATCTCCACTGTGGTGTCATTTGTGGAGTTTACGTTTGCCCCGAGGTAGACAAACTCCTTAACTACCTCGAAATTGTAGCTGTCAATTGTTATGTTTTGTCCCAGGTGGTGAGCGACGGATTGGTTTTTGCTTGACAGCATGTATTTCGTTTTGTCCTCATTGATCTTAAGACCAATTCGTTTCGCCTGTTCTTCAATCGCCGTGAATGCTTCCACAATGCCACGGCGAGAACACGCGATGATGTCGATATCATCCGCGTATCCTAGCAGCTGGGTGGACTTGTAAAAGATAGTGCCTTCCCTGTTGACGCCTGCCCGTCGCACTATCTGCTCCAGCACCAGGTTGAAGAAGTCACATGACAGCGCATCTCCTTGCCGAAATCCGGTGCATGTTTCGAATGGTTCCGAGGTCCTAGAACCGAGTTGCACGGTGCATCGCGTGTTTTTTAGCGTGGCGCGACACAACTGGATCAGTTTTACCGGGATCCCGAATTCGGCCATCGCCCCAAACAGTGCTTCACGATGAATGCTGTCGTATGCGGCTTTGAAATCGATGAAAAGATGGTGTGTATCGATTTGAAACTCGTTGGTCTTTTCCAGGATCTGTCGAAGTGTGAAAATTTGGTCTATAGTTGATTTGCCGGGCCGGAAGCCGCACTGGTAGCTGCCGATTAGTGCGGTGCAAAATGGTTTTAGACGTTCACACAATACGCTGGACAGGATCTTGTATGCGACATTGAGCAGGGATATACCTCTATAGTTCTTGCAAGAGGTAGGATCGCCTTTTTTGTGGATGGGGCATATAGAGCTGGTATTCCAGTCGTCGGGCATGCTCTCATCTTCCCAAATTCTGCAGATGATCTGGTGCATGCTCCCTACCAGAACATCGCCGCCAGCCTTGAAGAGCTCTGATGGCAAGCCATCTGAGCCTGCGGCCTTGTTGTTCTTCAGCTTCTGAATAGCTGTGCCGACTTCTTCTATGCTGGGTGGGAGGACTACTTCAGCGGCTGGAGTTGGGATTTCCTCGGTCCCTACCACTCTCTCTTGGTCATGCTCGTTAAGCAGCTGCTGGAAGTGCTGCTTAAATACATCCACTATTCCCTGCGGGTCGGTGACAAGATTACCCTCGCAGTTTCGAAGAGCCAGGGTGCCCTTTTTGAAGCCTCCTGCAAGGCCTTTGGCTTTCTTGTAAAAGGCTCGTATTTTATGTTTATCCCTAGACTCCTCGATATCCTTGAGCTGGGAGGCTGCGAAGATTCTTTTCTTTTGTCGCAGTAGTTTCTTCTCCTCCCTTCTTCTGGCTCGGTACTCTTCTCGCGCTGCCCTGGTTTTCCTCTGCAGCGCCTTTTGGTACGCCTCGTCGGTTGCTGCCTTTTTCTGCTCACACTCGCCATCATACCACGGGTTTCTTGTCGGGGGTGGTAGGTATCCTAAGGTGGTTTCGGCTACTTCCTGAATGGCTGAGCGGCAATGCAGCCACATATTATTAGCATTTGTGTTCGACGTAGGCATACCGTAGAGTCTTTCGCTCAGCTGCTCCCTGTAGACTCTGGCAACCTCCGGTGTGCTCAGGCGCCCAATGTCGAACCTCCTCCTGATGGGCTGGTGCAGCTTCCTGACATTGGACAGTCGAGCTCTGAATCTTGCTGCTACGAGGAAGTGGTCAGAGTCGACATTTGCCCCTCTGAATGTTCGCACATCCAGGATGTTTGACGCGTGCCTTGCGTCAATGAGCACATGGTCGATTTGGTTGGCGGTTCGACCGTCCGGAGATCGCCAGGTTGCTGTGTGGATTCGCTTGCGAGGAAATCTTGTGCTACTTATCACCGCATTACGAGCTGTCGCAAAGTCAGCGAGTCGGAAGCCGTTATCTGTTGTTGTATCGTGGAGGCTGTGCTTTCCGATCACTCCGCCAAGGGTGTTTTCCTTTCCGATTTTGGCGTTGAAGTCCCCGAGCGCGATTTTTACATCGTACTCCGGACAAGCTCCGTAGGCGTTGTCCAGGAGGTCATAGAAGTCCTCCTTGATAGGGTCTTCAGCCTCGTCGGTAGGGGCGTGTGCACATATAAGGCTGATGTTATAAAATCTGCCTCTGATGCGGATCACAGCCAGGCGATCACTTATAGGTTTAAAGTCGATGACCTTCGACCTTAACCGCTTTCCCACGACAAATCCGCATCCCAGTAAGTGCAACCTTTTGTGACAGCTGTAATAAATGTCGAAATTTTTCTTCCTAATCATACCGTTTCCTATCCAGCGTATTTCCTGGACCGCAGTAATATCCGCCTTGTACTGCGTGAGGATTCCTTCTAGTTTATGAGCAGCTCCGGGAGTGTACAGGGTTCTGACATTCCAGGAGCATACTCGCAAATCGTGTTCCTTTTTCGTGCGTTGTCGTCGTCGAGTATCCGTCCGTGTATCCGAGGCATCTTGCTCATTCATAACTTTATGTTTTTTTTACGTGGGCGGATTGTTAGCCCGCCGCACAACCGCCATTCTGGTCGGGGTTTTTTTCGCTGCATACGTTTGTTCACCTCCCAACGGTTGTTGAAGAGGCTATCCAGAGGGCGCCGCGAGGAGGCCGTATGTCAACTTGACCCGGGCATTTAAACAGGGATCGTTGTTGGCATCTCGCCAGGTTGAGAGCAATCAACAACTTTACCCTGTATGTCCGAGCCCATGCCCTCTATATGCGATGTTAAGGAGACTTATTCCCCTATGGTTGGCGCAGTTATAGGAGTCTCCTTTCTTATGGGCCGGGCAAACGATGCTGAGATTCCATTCGTCGGGCATGCTTTCCTCCGACCATAACTTGCAAATGAGATGGTGCATGCACCTTACCAGCTCATATCCAGCCGCCTTAAGAAGCTCAGCAGACAGGCCGTCTGCGCCCGCGGCTTTATTACACTTAAGTCTTGATATCGCTAATTTGACTTCATCTAGGTCGGGTGGACCGAATTCTGTTACATCGTCGTCCGTTTACGAATGGCTCGTTCTGCCTGACAGCGGTATCCTGTGTATCATCGCCGTTACGCAATCTGCAGAAGTGGTGTTTCCAAATCCTCAGCATCGACTGCGACTCTACTACCAGTTCTCCATTTTCATCCCTGCAGGCCGCCGCTCTGGCTTTGTAGCCATGGCATGTTCGTTTTACTTTATTGTAAAACTTACGGGCGTCATTCCTGCGGAGCCATCTCTTCTTCTCCTCGATCTCACAATTTCCGTGCTCTCTCTTCATTCTTCTGAAAAGCGTGTGTTCCTCTCTTCTCTTCTGCTCATAGATTTCGCGTTATATAAACTGTCTAAATTACCATTTTTTCCCCTTTGTCAAAACAATTTCTTGACGAACTGTATGTACATGTTTGGAGAATCGAAATAAGAGCGTGCTTGCAGTTCCGGAACAAGTAATGTTAAACAATTTATGGTTTGGATTTTAAACAGGCGTTATAAAGGCGGCGAGAGCACCGTGGCGCAGTGGGTAGTGTGTTGGCCTCTGACGCCGATGACACGGGATCGGGTCCCGACACAGCCATGTCATCGAACGTGTTTTCACGGTGTTTCTCCTCAGCGGGGTTCTGACAAAACCCCCTGTAGTAAAATTGCCATGAAAAGCTTCTCGAAATTCGCCGTTCGGAACCGGCAATAAACTGTAGGTCTCTTTCACCTATGGGAAAATGAAATCACACACAGAATGGGTGATTGAGAGAAGCTCGGCTCATGTCCTTCATGGACTGTAACGCCAACATACATACACATATAAAGGCGGTACAAGGTAGCACAGATTGGCGATGTTTATATTTCACGTACATAAGTAGTTGATTAAAGCCTTCAAAGAGACGAAGACATATTCACACTTTCCTGCACACGTCCGATCATCTCGCTTCGACGTTTGGTAAGTTTGCTGTGTGCACTTGCTTGCGGGGAAATCGTTTGCTAGTTATCACCACATTACGAGCTGTCGCAAAGTTGGTGAGTTGGAAGCTGTTTTCCGTTGTTGGGTCACTAGATAATACTACTTTGGAATTCGCCTCACTGATTTTACTATTTTCTCTCAACTTTCACTTGCACCATCAAAGGGACTTCCGCAAAAGAAGACGAGTGCCCTTCAAACACCAGTAGTAAGGAGGAATTTATAGAAGAATGGCTATTTCTCCTGATAGTGGGTATTTGTTTTCATTTGAGAAGGTCATCTTCTTTCTTACCCCTGCCTGCACATGCATTTTCCAAACATAATTTGGTCTACGGTGCCCTATGTACATATGTGTATTACTAGAGAACTCTAGAACTTCCTTCAGTCTGAATGTATTAGTATGTTTCCTTTGTTTTGTTTTTGAAGTTACTTAAAAGCACAAAGTGCAGCACTCAGGCACAATCTCTATTATATTGCGTCTTATAAAAAATCTCCGCGTAACTAAATTATTTTGATGCTCATATGTTGGGCAGTACTTATTCGATTTTTTCTAAATGCAAGTTTGAAAGGTGATACTTTGTACAGTATTTTACAGCTTTTTATAGTTAAAAAAGCTATTTTTTTAAAAGTATTGGATCAATTGTTTTTGGGTGTTTTTGAAAACAATTTCAATAATAAATTTACACTTTTTGGAAATAAAGAAGAAAAGTCGCTGATGATAATAATAAATTTAGCAATTGGGTCCGGCCAATACCGGTGGCCTTCGGCAACATTTAACCTTAAAATTTTCATTTTAGTGGTTAAACCCGTGGTTTTTTCTCAGTTTTCTAGCTGATAAGCCACTATCCTGCAATTTTCTTCGCACTGTTCTTGAACATGTTTTTTTCTTTTTGGGTTTGTTCCTTAAACTCAAGACTAATTTCTCTACATGTTTTTTTCTGTCTTTTATACATAATTTTTTGAGCGAATGGTCCATTTAACAGTGGTTCGAGCTTAAAAGCACAGCCAACTTTTATTTGAATTCAATAGAGAGAGAAAAACTGATTACTTTTGAGAAATTTAGAAGGTGTCAAAGGACTGGCTACTACAGTAGGTGTACCCAGTATTGGAGACGTTTTTTGCGTCTACGAATGTTCCACAAATGGTGGCAGGCGTTAACACAGCTCAGCAGAAAAGATCTTGTACGCGATCATAGGGCGATTTATTCCCCTATAGTCGATAGGAACCTATCAAATTTTCAACGAATGATTTCAGGTGTTCACACAGCACGGCAGAAAAGATCTTGTAGCCCGATGTTGAGGAGACTTATTCCGCTAAAGTTGGCGCAGTCTTCTTTCTTATGAACCTGGCGTATCATACGGATGAGCTGGCGCAGATTCCCAATCAACTCATCTCCAGCTGCTTTAAGCAGCTCAGCAGGTGGGCCGTCTGCACCAGCAGCTTTATTAGACTTCATTTTTGACATTGCTATCTTAATCTCGTCTAGGTCGGGTGGAAGGAGATCTCTCTCATCATCATCCAGTGTAAAAGGTGCATTCTGCCCCACAGCGGCATCCTGGCTATCTTTGCCGTTATACAGTCCAAAGAAATAGCCTTTCCACATTCTCACATTTAAAATCACCATCAACCAATAAATACACATTTGAGTTCAACACGATATTTCAAGATTTTATTAATTTCCGAACTACCGTCAAAGCAGCGGCATATTTAATTTACGACCATCCAATATTAAATTTTAGCTCACCACACTTCACCGACGGCCAAGCACGAAAAGTGAAAGAAGAGCGTATACCACAAAATATCACCACATACCCGACAGCTACCCGACCAGAAATTAGCTCCTTCTACCTCAATACTGCTCGAACAGCATCTCCTTTACTTCAGGCACCAAACTCCTAATTGCTCTGCAATGACTCTTGAAAGTAGAATGGCGGAAGTTTTTCTACTGCTGCAATCGCGTGGCTGTTCCACCGTCCTATCAACTAATACAGATAAATTAAAATTCAATGATCAGAAGATATAAATCGAGGTTAAAGTTCAATAAATTTTACGCTCCCGTAGAAGTTTGTTCGGTGAACTAAATGAGTTATAAATTCTCGTCTACGGCATTGTGCTGGTGTTGCTACTTTATCCTTGAAGTTTCCCAAATGGCAACGGCAGAACGTATGTAGCCTGCTATTAACGTATCTACCGCCCTCGCCGTCGTCTTTGCAATTCCATCCAAGCGAATTTGCTGTGACTGTCTATTTTGTCTGCTCGCAGTTGCCAAAGTGGATGCATGAGTGGATCTTTCCTATTATTTTCAAGCAAAATTGGCCAAGACTTCTATTTATTGGAACCTAAGTGGGTATGTTGTGTCGAGTATAATGCCCCATCGGCAAATATTACTGTGCCGCACAACAACCATACAACACATCATCATGGTAGGGAATGGAGTACAATGTACACCGTTATACCAAGTGATTATTGCTAAGTGAACGAGTAAAGTAAATTTGGTCGACGAGTGCCTTTCGATGTTGTACATTTCGTCTACTTATTATCAAACCCCCCCCCCCCCACACCCCCCCAAAAAAAGCAAAAGGATTATTTCATTAAGTGGATCAACTTCCATCTATTGTCCTTGCACAGCACTAAACATAAAACCACATACAAGTCTGTGAATTGTAGGGGGTATGGAGAGAGAAAAATTGGCAGATATGGCCACAGGAAATCCGTTCCCTTTTTTTGCATTTTTTGTTACGATTCAATTTTTCGCCTTCACTTTTACATATCATCCTTGTCGCAGTGGTGTTTGCAGTATGCGCGCCAGCTGCACATACGACGAGCGAGTGTATACAACTGCATGCGATCTGTTTCCTGAACGTGGAGGAGTGTCTATGCTTCCGTTAGCTAGCTCCAGATGATTTCCAAATAAAAAAAAAACAAAATAAAATCCGACAAAGGAAACACCAAACACTACCGGAAGTTATGTCCTAGAAAAAGGAGGGGGTGGAGGGGAGCAAGAAAAAAAGATATTTAGCGGAAAAGCTGCTGGAATCTGCGTTTGCTTCTACAAGTCACCCATAGTCGACCGGGACCGCCGTCCACAACTCTTTTCCTGGGAGGAATGGAACGTAAAAACGTCGTGTTCCGCCAGAGGGACTACTCGTGTATAGTTTTTTGAGTAATTTATTTCTTTTTCTTTTTTTTGGGTTCGTTTGTGAAACGTAAAGAGCAAAAATTCGAAGCAAACTTTTTTACGAGCATATTCGCCTTACAGGCTTGAGGCGAAATGAATTATGGCGAATTTACGTGGAACTTTTTGACACTGCCTTTGCCGAAGGTGGCGAGGTCCTGTCATTCTGTTTTTTTTTTTACTTCTTCGATCACGTTATTTTGTGCGGTGCGGTTTGGGTTGAATTTAACGTTTATAGGCGTTGTTTTCGTTAGCGTAACAGAAAATTGGTTCTGGATGAAAGCCAGTTGGTGGCCTTTGGAGAACATTCGTGTTACAAACAGCTCGAAGCATAAACAAGGGCGAGTGCAATTAGTCTCGTTCGCTTGGTTCTATTTTTAAGGTCCTTTTGGATGAAATGCGTTGTTTTGTGAGTTTTGCGATGAGCAGTGATGATGAACTTGACTTGAGTTGATTACTCCTTAAATAAGAGACTCTATACAGTCGACGTGGCTATAACAATTACTTTTCTGAAGGACAAATTCAAACAAAGTTGTACGGCCTTGAAATAGGTGATTACGTCCATATATTGCTTGTTGCTTTTAAAACTTCTTCTTCTTTTCAACGGGCGCTACTGTTCGGGCTGAACCTGGACCTCAACCATCATAGCACGATCTTTAGCTAGCCTTTTCCATTGCCGCACATCCAGTTGGCTGAAGTCTCCTTCCACCTGTGTGCGTCATCTTATGTAAGGGCAGCCGTCCTCTGCTTCTTCGTCCCTCGGGGTTGGATTCAAAAACTCTCCGGGCTGGAGCTGTGGTGTCCATTCGCTCTACATGGCCCAGCCATCTTAGGTGTTGCATCCGTAGACGCCTGACTAGGCTCATGTCGCTGTACAGCCCGTAAAGTTTGTGGTTGGATTTTTTCCTCCATCCCCGGTCTGCGTTTATAGATCCGAAAATCACGCGCAAAATCTTTCTCTTGAACTGACCAACCGTCCTTTTTTGATGACAGCATATATTTAGTTTTGCCCTCGTTAACTGCCAAACCAATTTTCGCTGCCTCCATCTCATTACTCGCAAACGCCTCATTGACATCTCGCTGCGATCTACCTATTATGTCAATGTCGTCGGCGTATGCAAGGAGTTTTGAGGATTTGAAATAGATTGGGCCTCTTGTATTGGCCAGTGATTTTTGCACAATCACTTCCAATATGATGGTGAAGAAATCACACGACAGCGCATCGCCCTGCCTTAATCCTTTTTTGACATCAAAACTATCGGTAAGGTGTTCACCGATTCACCGATGGAGCAGCGAGCATTCTCCAAAGTCATCCTGCATAGTCTGACGAGTTTAGCAGGTATGGCAAAGGTAGACATAGCGTTGTTTAGCTCGTCTCTAATTACGCTGTCGTATGCGGCTTTAAAGTCGACAAATAGGTGGTGAGTGTCGGCTTGAAATTCATTGTTTTTTTGCAGGATCTGCCGTAATGTGAAGATTTGGTCATTGGTGGACTTCTCTGGCCTGAATCCGGACTGGTAAGGACCTATCAGCTTATTTACAAAAGGCTTCAGGCGTTCACATAAAACGGCAGAGAAGATTTTTTAGGCGATGTTAAGGAGACTTATTCCTCTGTAGTTGGCGCATTCAGAGGGGTCTCCTTTCTTGTGAATGGGGCATACGTTGCTGAGACTCCATTCCTCGGGCATGCTTTCCTCTGACCATATCTTACAGATGACCTGGTGCATGCTCCTAACCAGGTCATCCACAGCTGCCTTGAACAGCGCAGCAGTCTGCGCCAGCAGCTTTATTCGACTTGAGCTTCGATATGGCAATCTTAACTTCGTCGTGGTCAGGGGGACGGAATTTTCTGCTTTCTTCGTCGATTAGAAATGGATCATTCTGCCTGACAGCGGTATATTGACTAACATCGCCGTTATACAGCCTACAGAAGTAGTTTTTCCGTATTCTCAGCATCGACTGCGGTTCTGCTATTAGGTGTCCGTTCTCATCCATGCAGGCTTTCGTTCTGGCTTTATAACCTTGGCATGTTCGCTTTATCTGTTGATAAAACTTTCGAACGTCACGCCTGCATTAACACCTCTTCAAATTCTCAATCGCGCGCTTCTCGTGCTCTTTCTCCTTTCATCTAAGAAGCTTATGCTCCTCCCTTCTTTTTAATTCGTAGATCTCACGAGCTGCTCTTGTTCTTTTATACAGCGAGCCCTCATGTGCATCCTGCTTCGCTGTGTGAATCCTCCTGCACTCGTCATCGAACCAGGTGTTTCTTCATGGTGGGGCCTTGAAACCTAAAACTTCGGATGCGGAGCTTTTCAGGGCTTGTTTACAAAGGCTCCGCTGCTGTTCTATTGATAGCGTTTAGGACTGAGGTGTATTGGAGAGCTTAAGGGAGACGCGATCGGTAAAGGCACTAGCGGTTTCTGGCCTTCCGACTTCACAACTTTGTGTTCTTACTCTACTCCGCTGCGTTCGTGATATCCATAGTGCATCTTGGCTACTAAAACATAGTGGTCCGAGTCGATGTTAGCCCCTCGGAAAGTTCGGACATCAAGAATAGTGGAAGAGTGTCTGACGTCGATCGCGATGTGATTCATCTGTTGGTAGTCGATTGATCAAAAGACCGCCAGGTGCCTTTGTGTATATTGAGGTGCGGGAAACGCGTACTGGCTTAAAGGAGACTTCGCCTCGTAGCTTATTTCCGTTATCGGATATGGTGTCGTGTAGGCTATGTTTGCCGATGACTCGTTCAAAGATGCTTTCCTTACCCAGCTTAGCATTGAAGTCTCCTAGTAGAATTTTGATGTCTTAGCTGGGACATTGGGCATACGTTCTGTCTAGGAGATCGTAAAACTCATCTTTGGCCGAGTCATCCTCGCCTTCCGTGGGGGCGTGGACGCAGATCAGGCTGATGTTAAAAAAATTAGTCTTGATACGGATGACGCTCACATGCCGAAAGCTTAGGACTTTTTGCCTTAGTCCACCTCGAACAACAAATCCGCGTCTGAACAAGCGTTGTCCTCTCGCCCTATAGCAGTCGCCGTAGTAAATATCGCAGTTTTTCATCCGTTTTATACCCGGTCCATTCCATCGTATTGTTATGTCCGCTTTATAGCGGTCTAGGGCACCCGCGAGTTGTTCGGCTGCACGTGGCCTATTTAGGGACCTAACATTCCACGTACAGAGCCGAAGATCATTGGCCTTTTTTCGTTTCTTGCAAGGGTCGTCAGCATTAGTCCGGTCCGAGGCTTATGGTTGTTTCGGAGGTTTTTTTTTTTTTTTTTACGGTTACGGCTTACTAGGCCGTAGCCCAACCGACGAATCCTGTTTTTTGGCGCAGGAGGCTCGCCATTCGCCCTTCGCCGTCTGCAATTTTCATAGAAAATCTCAAGGTGGCACCGCGAGGAGGTGGGGATAGGACCTACTAACTGTTGCCGCATGTCGTCAACATAACGTAAGTGGAATGCGCGAACGCCACCTTGCGCAGGCACTTGCCGGACACCTCCGTACAACGGCAACAACGCCCCACAACACATCCCACTGGTTTGGCAGTTGTTTTGCCACGCACCCACACACACACATACATACATACATATCTTGTTAATCTATTTAACCGAAAATAAAACACACTTGAATTCCAACGGTCGAAGCGTACGGTTCATTTTATTTCCACACACTATATCTAATGTATGTATGTATGTATGTATGTTGGCGTTACAGTCCATGAAGGACCTGAGCCGAGCTTCTCTCAATCACCCATGTTGTGTGTGATTTAATTTTCCCATAGGTGAAAGGGACCTACAGTTTATTGCCGGTTCCGAACGGCGAATTTCGAGAAAGTTTTCATGACAATTTTACTACAGGGGGTTTTGTCAGAACCCCGCTGAGGAGAAACACCACGTTCGATGACATGGCTGTGTCGGGGTTCGATCCCGTGTCGTCGGCGTCAGAGGCCAACAAACTACCTACTGCGCCACGGTGGTCTCTATATCTAATACAGTCCATTAATTACCGCAAAACATCAAGAAACCCTGTTACGAAGTAACATTTGGTCACATTCAACGAATTTTAATTTCTGGTTTCTTGTCTTTGCCGCCGTGGGTTAATCTTGCGTGCCGTGTCAAAAAAAAATGCAATCCTTTTGTGTGCCATTGGTTTGAGTTTGGAGAGTGTAGTGAAGAAGAATTTGGAGATTGCTGATCGCCAAAGACAACTTGGAATCCCGCAAGACTTGGAGCCACGCGCTATAACAAGTAAGTGATCTTGTTTACTTAATGTTCCTGTTGCCGTGCACTTAAATTTAAAATGGTTACGTATATGGCGTATACTCGCAAGCAGTTGGAGACAGATATGTCCAATTTCTCCAAAACTGGTCGAACTGGGCGAACTGCGAACTACATCTCTCTGCGTTTGTCTGAACTTGAAAAAAACTATGGATACAGCAACTGAGCAGTTCCAAAAAGCCATAGCTTCCTTAGTCGATAAGGAGTTAGCTCAAGTGGAGACAGCGTTCGACGCAATTCGAGAGATGCACCTAGAGTACAGGTGCGACTTACTGGACGCGATGGACAAGATTCCGCCACCTGAACGGAAAGTAGAGGATAGTGAAACCGACCCCAAGGGAAACGCTGAAAAAAGGATCGATATTCGGTTGCCAAAAATTAACCTACCAGTGTTCGCAGGGAGTTACGAGTCGTGGCGGCCCTTTCATGACCTTTTTGTGTCCTTAATCCACCATAAAGCATCGCTGTCTGTAATACAGAAGATGCATTACTTGAAGACGGGTGCATCAGGTGAGGCTGAAAAGCTTTTGGCTCACTTGGGGATCGACAACGGCAACTATGCCAAAGCTTGGACCATTCTAAAGGATCGTTACGATCATCGACGGTTCTTAGTCAACACCCAGCAGAACTTAAACAATCCTCCACAACAAAACCGACAGAGCTATCTCACCACGACGCTAAACAGTGAAGCACCGGCCTTTTTGCCTAACAGTGGAGAGCTGCCCTCCTGTAGTCCTGACACCCACAACTACCATACAATGCCAAGCACCGCGTCGCAAGTTTTTTTAGCCACTGCAATGGTTAAGGAGAGGTCTTCGTCAGGTGGGGCTTATTCACTTAGAGCCTTGCTCGACTCAGGCTCCCAAGCGAGCTTTATAACAGAGTCAGCCGTACAATTGCTAGGTTTGAAGTCCACGTTCACTCATGTTGAAGTTTCCGGGTTGGGTTTAGTCAGCAGTGGCACGTGTCAAAAGGTCGTAGACATCACACTCTCGTCCCACAATTCGCCCTTCGAGACTTCAACACAAGCATTTATCTTTAAGTCACTGTCTGGCCATCTTCCGGCCCGGACCATCGACGTTGTTCATTGGGAATTTCTCAACGATCTCGTTTTGGAAGACCCTTTCTTCTTTAAACCATCTAAAATTGATCTTCTCTTAGGAAGCGATTTGCTTGCCGATGTTTTATTGCCCGAGTTGGTAAGACCAACGCAAGAGAACATGTCAGTAGCCCAAAATACTAAATTTGGCTGGATATTATTTGGGAAAACCACAGTCAAGACTCAGACAATTCGAAGTTTCCTTCTCACAACGGATGTCGACGCTCAACTTGGCAGGTTTTGGGAACTAGAAGAAGCTCCGTACGATCACCATGAAACTTCCGAGAATGTCGCATGTGAGAAACACTTCGTCCAGCATGTAGGTCGTATGGGAGATGGGCGATATCAAGTCGCTCTTTCTTTCAAAGGGGCCGCTTATCCAATCCTCGGCAGGTCATACGAAGGGGCTTTACGACGTTTCAAAAGTTTGGAGAGACGTCTCACGGCCAATACGGATCTACATAAACAATATTCCTCCTGCCTAGAAGAATACATTAACTAAGGTCATATGAGTGAAGTGAAGCGAGAAGACATACCCAAATCAAGCCACTATTTCCTTCCTCATCACGCCGTAATCAAAGAGAGTAGTTCTACAACAAGGTTGAGAGTGGTGTTCGATGCATCATTCAAGACATTAAATGGAGTCTCCTTGAACGATCAGCTGATGATAGGACCTCCATTGCAACATAATGTAAGTGACATCATTCTCGAAAAGATGTATCGGCAAATATGGGTCAGAGGTCAGGATTCCTACTACCAGATGGTAATTTGGCGCAAGCATCCAACGGATGTATTGAAGCTCTATCGTCTAAAAACGGTGGCCATCCGAATGCTGAGGGAACTAGTAGAAGAATCCCGCTATCAATTCCCATTAGCAGCTCAAATGATCAACGAAGAGATGTATGTCGATGATCTCATCTCCGGCGCCGACTCTTTGGATGAGGCAACACGAAAAATAAAAGAAGTGAGGATAACACTCCAATCAGCAGGATTCAACTTTAGGAAATAGACGTCCAATAGGAAGGAGTTACTGAAGGACATCCCAAATCAGGATCGTGAGACCTCGTTTTCCGTGCCAGCGGAGGGTCCTGAGGGAGTGAAAACACTAGGTATTCATTGGCTTCCTGGCGTTGATGCATTTTGCTTTCGCTATATTCCGTCAAACAATCCATTGCCAACGAAAAGGTTCATACTTTCAACTATTGCACGTCTTTTCGACCCCTTAGGTTGGATCTCGCCATGCATCGTTTAGGCGAAAGGTTTTATGCAACTCCTTTGGGTACGAAAATGTCATGGGATGATCCGGTCGACCCCACAATATTAAAGGAATGGAACATATTTTACAATGATTTAAATAATATAAACAACTTAGATTTTCCTAGGTGGATTCACGCGAGAGATGGGTCACAGAACATAGAACTCCATCGTTTCAGCGACGCATCCGAAAAAGCTTACAGCGCAGCCGTATTCTTGAGATGAAGACCACAAGGTTCAAATGCATTTGTTGGCATCCAAATCAAAGGTCGCACCGGTGAAACCAATTAGCCTGCCAAGGTTAGAGCTATGCGGTGCAGTATTGGCTGCAAGGCTTTTACATTACGTCGGCCAAACCCTGAATCGGGACAACGTCGAGATGTACGCCTTGACAGATCCCACCCTGTGCTGGATATCAGCATCTTCTTCGAAATGGGAAACGTTTGTGCGCAACCGAGTAGGAGAAATTCAGCGGCTCACAGACATCAGCATTCAACTCAACTCTTGATAACCCAGCGGATTTAGTCTCCAGAGGTATGCAGCCATCGGCTCTTCTACAGGCAACCTTGTGGTGGAACGGTCCCACCTTCTTACATCAGAAATGGGAATTTGAGCTTCCGCAACAACCAACTAGCAAACTCGCCACCAACGAAGGATGCAGACTTGTGCAAGTTCATCACGCGAACGCAACGAAAGGAACAGGAACTACTCGAGCGATCATCAAGCTGGACGCGGTTATTAAGAATCACTGGACACTGTACGTGCTACATCAGCAGCTTTAGTAAAGTCGCTCAGGGAATCACCCGGAAAACACTTGTGCCTCTTAAGCCAACGGAAGTGGAAGATGCTATAAAGGCACTTGATCCGATTAGCCCGAAGGAACTTGAAAACGCGACTAAAATACTTGTTCGCTGTGCCCAACAGGAAATGTTTCCCGGAGATGCTTGCAAGTCCAAGGGATTGGCATCCTTAAATCCATTTCATGACGGTGAAGACATATTGAGAGTAGGCGGGAAAACAAGAAAACAAAAAAAAAAAAAGCACGGACCCAAATCAAACTCAAACCAAATTCACGAACACTTAATAACCTAAATTGAACCCACTGAAACACAATACGTAAAACGAGGTGCCTCTCGCTCTTCCATCGCAGTCATAACCGAATTACCGATATCCAGTGCGAAAGCGAATACCAAGAAACGAACAACAACGTCACAACAAATCGGCCACCTGCGAACTCAGAGTTCCGAACGATGATTAAGGTCAACGGTGACAAGTGTGGCCTATGACCATGCGTTTGACATTTGCACGTTTTTTTTTTTTTTTTTTTTGTGTGTCTTGTTTGTGTTCTTAAGACTATGTCGATTGTTGTTGGCATATGTTCATACTGTTACGAAACATTCAATCCCCACACCAAATAGGGTTCGTACCACTGGATTGCGATAAACTACAATTGTCTTTTTATCCGAATTAAAAGCACATACACACTTTTCTTGTTTCACCACAGATCAATTATCTGTGCAGCTTCACCACTTTTCTTTATTATCCAAATACTATTGAATACTTTAAACTTTATTATACACACGGCCCTTTATTGAAAGCTTTTATTTTCCCGATTGATCAAACTGACTTGTCACGCTCGGTTCAATACCACAAACTGAATGTCTCCCGAGGGCGAGTGTTCGCGCTTATGCATCTTCTCGAATGTTCGCCGTCGGAAGTTCCCCTTCGGAAATCTCTAGAATGCTCTGACATTCGGCATTACGCCGTTGGAAGTTTCGATCATTCCAATTTCCCCTTCACCAGAGCTTTCAACAGTATTGTTGCGGAGACATAAACCGACGGCTAAGTTCGAATTTCGCTGTCGAAGTTCGAAAGCTCTAGTGATGGGGAAATTGGAATGATCGAAACTTCCCACGGCGTAATGCTAATGCCTGATTCACAACACTGCGTTAGTACTAGCTGAGACATCCAACACAAGCAATTCAAGCAGTCATAAATACTGCGTTTGCGTTGGCGAGCTTACGTTCATTAAAAAATGAGAGAAAATAAGCAAAAATGAGAGCGAGAGAAAACGTAAGCTCACGTAACCAAAGGAGACAAAAGTCAAACACGTCGGAAATTTCTGTGCGTTTGAACTACTGTTGCTGTGTATGCTGTATCTGTGTATTTTATGGTTTGTGTTGTGTACGTTTAAGTCAGTGTTTTGACATGGAACGGCTGGTAAAATTGAAGTAAGCATTCGTCGAAGCATTTCTCGTAACACGTAAAGTGCCTCGCACCAACGCAGTGTTGTGAATCAGGCATAATTGTCAGAGCATTCTAGAGATTACGCGCTGGTGGTGATCGATTACTTCAGCATATGGCCTGAGGTGTTTTGCATCCCGAACCAGGAAGCCAAAACCATTTCGGATGCATTCGTGAACAACTGGGTTGCGCGTTACGGAGTACCGCTGGAACTGCACTCAGACCAAGGAAGGAACTTCGAGTCGTCGGTGTTCAAAGAACTCTATGACATGCTAGGCATCAGAAAGACGCGGACAACACCATTACACCCACAATCTGATGGCATGGTCGAAAGGTTCAACCGGACGATGGAGGAATACTTGAGAAAAGTCGTCGTCGGAGATCGGAAGGACTGGGATGAACATCTTCCCCTTTTCTTAATGGCATACCGTTCGGCACGGCACAATTCAACGGCAACAACACCACGCGAAGCCATTTTTGGAACTGATCTCCGACTTCCATCGGACTTGAAGTTCGGCGTGGTACTACCGACAACTAGCGGCAGGGAGGACTTCGTAACCGAAAAGAAAGAACAGCTGAACTCCATCCATCAGTTCATCCGGGAGCGACTGAATTTGGTCAGCGATAAGATGAAGGCGAGATACGACTTAAGGGCGAACTCTTCTGGATTCGAGACAGGACAATTGGTATTGCTGTACAACCCACAACGGAAAAAAGGCCTGTGCCCCAAATCGCAATCAGCCTGGGATGGGCCATATGAGGTCATCAAGAAACTTAACGACGTGGTGTACCGAATACAGCAGACGGGAAACAGACGCGCGAAGTATAAGATTGTCCACGTAGAGAGGCTAGCGCCATATTACGGAGAAGGATCCAATCGCTTGTTCGAGGACGAACAAGTTTACGAGGAGGGCAGTGTTGCGGAGACACAAACCAACGGTTAAGTTCGAATTTCGCTGTCGAAGTTCGAAAGCTCTGGTGAAGAGGAAATTTGAATGATCGAAACTTCCAACGGCGTAATGCCGAATGTCAGAGCATTCTAGAGATATCCGAAGGGGAACATTCGAGAAGATGCACCGAGAGCTATATAAGCGCGAACACTCGCCCTCGGGAGACATTCACTCCGTGGCTCTTCTCGTTTTTCAGCAGGCCAGCATCCGTCCGATAGATGCTACCGCTACGAGGCCTTTGTTAGTCCTTTACCATCTGCTTTTGAAACTATTCATTTTTTTTTTTCAAGACAGAAACACAACATTTGATGCGGTCAATGCACTGTCTGACTCCATCCGAGGAATTGTGTCCCTGTTCCCTTCCAAACCTGAAAAACACAACATTGATATACATTGTATGTATTAACACAAAATTGATGTATTACCACTTCTTGGCCCTTCCGACCACAGCGTAAAATTAGCCAAATTCTTGTACTCCCTCCACGCAAGTTGAGAAAAAGCTCCGAAAAGAACAATACAGCTTTACGATATAGCCTTAAAAACTTCTATCGGGACTTTAACTGGTCGTTGTGTTTCCTCGACAATGACGTGAACGCCGCAGCTAATGTTACCGCAAATATTATCCGAATTGGGGTGGCCAATTTTGTTCCTAGTAGGATTAAGAGCGGCAGACCGAAGGATAATAACGGGTCAGCTATAAAGAGGCCACTAGGCTTAGGGTATTCATTTTCCCGACCTATTGAAAGTTGGAATAAGTAAAAGCATGAACAAGCCAGAAATGATTACGATGCCTACGTCCGAAGAGCCAGACTCCAATTCGACCAAAAACTGAGGCGTAAAATCCTTCAACACCCCTAAGACGGCAAAAGTTCCTGGTAATTTATAGAAAACATTAAAAAATCTCTATCGTCGTCAATACCAATGCTTGTCCACAAAGACGCTGACCTTTTTGATGCCCACTTTGTATCCAGCTCGAAGCTCACAGGTTGTACTAGAGCGAGTCAATTCCATCATATTGTTGTGGAGATGCAAGCGGACCGTTAAGTTCGAAAACTCTCTGGAAGCGGGGATGGGAATAATGTCAACTTCCAATGGAATTGTCAGAGCGTTCTAGAGATTCCCTATGGGGCACTTCCAACGGCGAACGTTCGAGATGGTGGACCGAGAGCTATATAAGCGCGAACACTCGCCCTCGACATTCATTCAGTTTGTGGTATAAAACAGCGTGTGACAAGTCGGTGTGATCAACCAAGGTGAAAAGAAAAGCTTTCAATAAAGGTTTGTGTTTTGTGTAATAAAGTTTAAAGTGGATTGTACTGTGTAATAAAGTTTAAAGTGGATTGTATTGGATAATAAATAAAAGTGGTGAAGCTACACAGATAATTGATCTGTGGTGAAAGAAATAAAAGTGTGTGTGTGTTTTTAATTGGGAAAACGTAGAAAATTGTAGTTTATCGCAATCCAGCGGTGCGAACCCTATTTGGTGTGGGGATAGAATAAATCCGTAACAATCACGAGGTCCTACTATCAAAGTTGTCTTCTTTGGGATTTCACTCCAATCTTTTGGTTTGGTTGGCTTCTTATCTAACAGGCAGGACACAATTGGTAAAAATTAATGATAATTTATCCAGTCCTTTTTCCGTGCCATCAGGTGTTCCACAAGGCAGCCACTTAGGTCCATTGCTATTTCTCCTATTTATTAATGATCTTCCCTCTATTTTTAAATCATCGCAATGCCTTCTCTATGCAGATGATCTCAAGATCTATAGGAAAGTTGCATCCATCTCAGATTGTTTGCTATTGTACGAGGATCTCACACGCTTGTCCCATTGGTGCGAGCAATATTCCCTACAGCTAAATGTTTCTAAATGTTTTGTATTTTCATGTTTTCGAGCAAACAATCCGATACAATTTAGTTACGACCTGAACGGTGTTCAACTAATAAGGGTTGCACAAATAAAAGATCTGGGAGTAATACTAGATTCTAAATTAAAATTCACGTTTCACGTAGATTATGTTACGACTAAGGCTAATCTAATGCTAGGCTTTATTAAACGAAATACCAAAGATTTCACTGATACATTGGCTTTAAAAAGTTTGTTCTACGCGTTAGTTAGATCGTCACTCGAATATTGTTGTATTGTCTGGAACCCTTTCTACAATAATGCAGTGGAAAGGATTGAAAAAATTCAACGTAAGTTTACCAGATACTTATTTTTTAAACTAAAATGGAACATTGATACCCCATCCTATAGAACAAGATGCCTTTTGTTTAATCTTATTCCTCTTCATCAGCGTCGTAGATATTTTTCACTCATGTTCGTTCGTGATATATTAGCTTCCCACGTTGATTGCTCTTATCTTTTAAGTATGATGAAGTTATATGTCCAACCAGCCCACACTCGAAATCGTTTACTATTTAAAATCGATTTTCATCGTACAAACTATGGCAATAATGAGCCATTAACGCGATGTATTCGTGAAGCTAACTTAGCTTGCAATGTTTTGGACTTTTTTGATAATTGTACTAGAGAAATATTTAAAAGACGTATTGTAATGTATTTATTAAACTTAAGTAGTTAATATATCCTTACTGTTATTTTATTAAAACTATGAAATATTGTTATTTAGTCTATAAGAGAAGAACTCTGATTGATGTAAATAAATAAATAAATAAATAAATATGAAAAATTTGCTTTCGCACTCGCACATTTTCAAGAGTTCTCAAAGATGTCGACATACACAAATCGACAGGTCCAGATGACGTTTGTCCAATAGTTCTGAAGAGGTGATCTTCTACGCTGGCAAAACCACTGTGTAAGCCCATCCACATTTCCTATTCTTCTGGGCTCTTTCCGAATAGGTGGAATACAGCATTCGTCCAGAATATCCCAAAAAAAAAAAAAAAAAAAATCGAATCTGCTTCTTCCCGACAATACCGACCCATTACACTAATGGGGCATGGCGACGATGATTATTGAAACTCGCTGATACTCCCTAATGATCGGTAATGTGGTTTTCGTAGCACTGGTGATTTGATGGTGCATCTTACCACCACCAAGCAGGTGATAGCAACATACTAGATATTTCGAAAGCATTTGACTGGGTTTGGCACGAAGCCTTTTTGTCGGAAATGCGTGCTTTCGTATATTAGTTTACTACCTTACCACGCTGCTCTTCGGCTGTACGTTAAACTCACTAAATTCCAAAACCGACAGCGTATGGGGAAAAAAATAATTTAAAGAATATCGCCAGAGTGTACCACTGGCTCGCAGCCATTATCCATGAACGGCACTTGCGTCTTAGTAACCGAAAAGCTCTCCATCCTGGGTGTTACTAACAATTTTTTTTTTTTAATAAGGGGATTATGCTATAGTGCATATAGCAAGAGGCATTGTGACCTTTATAAATCTATTGTGCCTACTAGCTGATTTGACGAGGAGCTTCTCCACTTCCTTATTAAAGTTGAGAATGTCTCTCGTAGAAGCTGAAATGATCTCCTCAGGAGTCATAATTTAACTGAGAAGGATACGCTTCCTAAGATGGCAAACGGCAGCACACTCATATAGTATGTGCTCTGTAGTTTCTTCTTCCTCAAGACAGAGTCGACACTCATTTTCAGGCAATATGATAATTTTATTGACATGATATCTCAGACCACAGTGTCCCGTAAGGTAGCTGGCGTGTCTTCTGATATCTACTTTATTGAGTTTGAGTATATTTATAGAGTGTCTGTTCAGGAGCAATATGAATGTTTTCGATTACCGGAATTCTTGAATGCTGTTCCAAAAAAACAGGCGATTTTTTCTACTGGTCTAAGGGGAGGTTAATCTTAGACTTGTGTGTGCCACAGAAAGGTTCGTCACCAATGTATATGCCCTTCGCTGGAACCTTTTCTAGAGAGTATATCGATGATTTCATTGCCCTCAATACCTTTCCGCTCTGGTACCCACCAGAGTTTGACCTTATTTCTTTTGGCAAGGTCCTGCAGGGCAAATTGGCACTCCTTAACGGATTTACAGTTCGTGCTATACGAACTCAGCGTTTTGAACTCTGCTTGGCTATCAGAGATGGTTACTCAATATGGTCCATGAAGGACCAGAGCCAAGCTTCTCTCTATCACCCATGTTTCGTGTGATTTATTTTCCATACAGGTGAAAAGGACCACACAAGCCCCACTATTGGGGCTCTGCCAGTAGCCCGTCGAGGAGGGACGCCGCAAAATAAACATTCGATAGCGTTGGTGTTATCGGGATCCGAACTCACTCATCGTACATCAGACTAATCACTGCGCCATGGCGCACGTCAAGATGGCATATAATTCAGCTTGGAAGATGTATGTATGTATGTATGTTGGCGTTAGAGTCCATGAAGAACCTGAGCCGAGCTTCTCTCGATCACCCATGTTGTGTGTGATTTCATTTTCCCATAGGTGAAAGGGACCTACAGTTTATTGCCGGTTCCGAACGGCGAATTTCGAGAAGCTTTTCATGACAATTTTACTACAGGGTGTTTTGTCAGAACCCCGCTGAGGAGAAACACCGTGAAAAACACGTTCGATGACATGGCTGTGTCGGGATTCGATACCATGTCATCGGCGTCAGAGGCCAACACACTACCCACTGCGCCACGGTGCTCTCAGCTTGGAAGATACTGTCTTTTAATAAAAAGTTGCAGTGGAGTAAGTCCAATCAGTGCTTCTTGAGCTGCCGTAAGGCAGGTTGGCATAGCGCGTGTAATGCGGAGAAACGCTAGTCTCTGAAGGCGTTGAAGTATAACGATTATAGTTTTTTGCAAAATTTTTGTCCACCATACTGCGGACGCAGAGGGTATCGCGGTACATAACCTTAGGTTTTAATCCCAGCCTTAGTCGCCTTTGTAGGTTTGTTTTTAATGATGGAGATCCACTTAAGGTGCTATCAAGGTCAATACATATACACTTAACTTCTTCTGGAAATCCTGTTCGTACAATTTAAAGAGGGGGAGCAAATCCGTATCCTTCTCCTCTTTGGGAAAGGGACTAAGACTGTCTAATTTAGCTTAATCAATAAACTCTCTATGCCACACCAGTCAGAGATGAACTGAAATGCACTAACAGCAAGAAATTTCCTACCGGCGCGTTACAATAACTACTAGGTCATCGATGTATCCGAAGATCTCATAGCCGAGATTGGTTAACTTGTGGTGTAAGTCGTCCATAACTGGCAATCTTAGTTGGAAAGAGCACATATTTGGTGTGCACATTTATATCTCAGGCACATGAGTTATGTCTGGTCCGGTATATTTAACAACTTAGTGCACCTGCTAGACAGAATTCTAAATAGCGCGATAAGACTGATAGGAGACCCCAGCACCACCGAATCATTAGATTCGCTAGAATATCGCAGGAATGTCTCTTGCTTCTCACGGTCTTATCGATACTTCCACCGATAATGCTTTGAAGAGATAGCCAACTGCATTTCGCCCTGTCAACAATGTTCCCGGAACACAATCTCTCTAGGTATGCTAACCAATATACCCCGAAGCCCAGTTTCGGACGTACCGTCAAATATATATAAGGAATGTTTCTTTGTCCTCCCAAACGCTCTTTGCCAAACAATTTTGTTTTCATGTTTGAAAACAAAAATCATATATTAACTAAATTTGGTTGAGGGAAGCAGCACCTGTGGCGTAATTCGACCAGCTTTTGATGTGACGGAGGAGTGAGGTGCAGTGCATTGTCGTGGTGAAAGAGCATAATTTTTTTCCCCAAATGGGGCCACGTAAATATGAACAAATATGATTGCGTCCAAGCAGGACGCCAACGTTTCCATACCATCTCGTTTTTGCTCACTTCAGTCAAAATACCAGGAAGCGCTTATTAAATGCGCTTCGAGAATTAAAACAAGCACTGGCGCAAGTGTATTAGAATACCGTGTACCATGGCATTGCATTTACGCCACCTTAATTTTTCAAATCAATCTCATCGCCTTCAAAGTAAAGCACCAAATCTTTTATTTTTTGAACGTGAGCTTCATCGGTTGATGTTAATGGCCGTGCGGAGCCCTTATCAGCTTTCCTGGGAAACCTTATACATAACACTTGTACACATTTTTTTTCGACAATGCCTTATCATTCAAAGTTTTCTGCACCATCCTCAACGAACCAGCAGCGGACACATCATTCCCCAAATGAAATTTAATACAAATTATATGCTCAACAAACGTAGACCGTATGAAAATCGCGAAATTCACTTTTAGCAGCTCACAAAACCAAGCATAACTCAAACACTAGTAAAAACTTGTGAAACTTGGCACGGTATCAAAAGCAGTTCTAATAGACTAAAAATAAAAGCTTTTCCGTAAGTCCATTTGCGTGCGTAATTTAAATTCAAATATCACCTTACTTTTTGGACACAGTAAGCACATTACCTGGGGAATAGTATTGAATGGGGGGAAAAATACGCTGTTTTCTAAACAAGTTATATATTCTGTCAAGATTCTTCCTGAACAACAATTTGCTCGCCATCATACCACGGGTTTCTTGTCGATGGTAGCGCGTAGCCTATAGTAATTTCGACTGCTTTCTTGATGGCTGAGCTGCAATAGAGCAAACTATTGTTGGCGTTTGTGTTCAAATTAGGCATATTTGCGAGTCGTCTACTCAATTGCTCTCTGTAGTGTGTGGCGATCTGTGAGGTGCTCAGGATTCTAATGTTGAACCTCCTATTGGTGAACTGATCTAGCTTTCTAAAATTGGAAGGTCGGACTCTGAGTCTTGCTGCCAGTAGGATATCGTCAGAGCCGACGTCTGCCCCTCTGAACCTTCTAACATCCAGGATGTTTGTCGCATGTTTAATGAGTACACGTCAATTTAGTTGGTTTTTCGACCATCTGGAGACCGCCAGGTTGCTGTTGTGAGGAAATATTGTGCTAGTTATTACCGTAATACGAGTTGCCGCAAAGTCCGTAAATCAAAAGCCGTTGTCGTTGTCGTATCGTAGAGACTGTGCTTTCCGACTTCTCCACCAAAGATGTTCTCCTTACCGATTTTGGCATTGAACTCGCCGAGTATGATCCAAGAAAACGTAGAAATCCTCCTTGATGGGTTTTTCAGCCTGGAGACAGACGAGGCTGATGTGTTAAAATCTGCCTTGGATGCGGATCGCAGCTAGGCGATCGCTTTTTGGCTTGATGACTTTCGACACTAGCCTTAGCCACGACGAATCCGCATCCCAATAAGTGCAGCCTTTTGTGACAACTGTTATAAATATCGTACTTCCTCTTTCTTACCATTCCTTGCCCGACTCCAGCGTACTTCTTAGATTGTAGTAATATCCGCCTAATACTGTTTGAGGGCTTTTTCTAGTGGATGAGTAGCTATAGGAATGTAGAGGGTTCTTACATTCCAGGTACATCGTTTTTTTTTTTTTTTTGTTGAAGGCTTCTGTAATCTGTTAGAGCACTCAGACGCAAATACTGGTCCATTGTACTCCAGACGGACACCTTACATTACTGTATTTTCTCCGTTTTCCGGAGAAAAATGAGAAGAATCGTCCGTGATGTAGAGCCAAGGGATTCGGCACACACCACGTCGGCCCCAAGGGTGCGCCACCATGCGCGAGCAAAGGCGGGAAGTCACAGAGGAAATACTCTGCAGTGTCATCCACCTCGCAACATGCAGCACAGATAGGCGTCTCACTTATTCCAAGCACGCAGAGATGCTTAGCAAAAGTGTAATGGCCCGTAATAGCTCCCACAAGTCTTCGGCTGTCGATTCTCCTTAAAGACAGGAGGAATGCTGCAGATTTCTTGCAAGCACCAGGGCATACGCGCTTTGTCATCCTGCATCCTGGCCAATTCCTCCGTCTACGGTTGTGTGTATTAAACACGCAGTCGTTAATGTGAGAATTAACCGTGGACACAGGTAGACCTAGAGCGGGTTCAGGTCCTGAGAAGCTCTCCTCTGAACCCATTCTGGCGAATTCATCAGAGATCTCATTTCCTGGAATCCCAGAGTGGCCTGGAGCCCATACAAGCCTTAATGAATTTAGTCTACCGACTAGTTAAGGGGTTGCTTTCAGTGCAGCTTGGCTGTCACTGCAGACACATATGCTTTTCCCCCTCCGCCTGTGCTTCACAACATAGTGCATAGCCATTAGAATTGCGTATATCTCTGATTGGAAGCCAGGTTCAGTATCCAGCTAGAGCCAGTCCTGACGCCACGGAAACTAGACGCGCGTCAGTGCGTCAGAAGGCATGTCCATGAGACAGGGGTCGCAGGACAATTCCTACGCAAGCAAGCTGTTAACCCTCTGCGAGTTGTACCAAAAGCCATCTCTCTTCACACGAGACATGGCTTTCAGATTACATCCTCTAATAAATATATCAAGAGGTGGAAGGTTCATCATAGCATCTAGATCATCGCCCGGCGTGCTGGGAAAAGCCCCCATGCAGCTGAGACAAACCGTTCTTTGGAGTTTGATGAAAGAGGCTACGACGTGTTTGCGTTTTAGTCTGTTCCACCAGACAACCGATGCATATGAGATGATAGGTCTTATCTTTGCCGTGTAGATCCAGAGTACCTTTGCCGGCGATAAACCCCATGTTTTGCCAAAAGCTCCTTTGCATTGCCAGAAAGCTGACAGCGCTTTGGTGGTTTTTGACTCAACATGCTTTGACCAGAGAAGCTTACTATCTAAGATGACTCCAAGATACTTAGCCTCCTTGGATATCGGGATGGAAGTGCCTTTTAGTACCAGCTGAGTCATGTCAGTATTTTTTCTCCTTCTCGTAAAGAGAACGACATCGGTCTTAAGAGGATTAACTGACAGCCCATTTCTGGTACACCAATCATCGATCACATTTAGCGCCGCCTGTGCTTTGAGACGGATAGTCGCCAAACATGAGCCGACAGAAAGAACGGCGACATCATCTGCATAGGCCTGGACATAGTTTCCAGAGGCATTGAGAGCATCAAGTAGAGAGTCGACCACCATGCACAATAACAGAGGAGACAGGACGCCACCTTGCGAACAGCCCCTGTTTACGCCGGATTTGACACATTGGTCGAGGCCTGCATCAGCGGTCAATGTCCTGTGCACAAGCACTGGTTTGATCCACAAGGCCAGTGCTTCATCTACGCCATGACGTCTAGCAGCATTGCACATGCTGTCAAAAGTTGCTTTATCAAAAGCTCCCTCAATGTCGATGAAAATGCCCAGCCCTTTCGAGCGCGCATTCAATTCGCCCAACTAGGTTTTGAAGCGCAGTCTCGCAGGATTTTCCGCGCTGATAAGCATGTTGCATCTCCGAAAGAGGATGCATTCGAAGGGCAACTTTGCGCACGTGCAACTCTACCAGTCTCTCCATGCTTTTCAGCAGGAAGGATGTTGGTCTGAAGCTCTTGGCAAGTGAGTAGTCCTCTTTTCCTATTTTGGGAATGAAGACCACTTTCACTGTGCGCCAAGGAAGAGGTATGTGAGCAAGTGCTAGACTAGCAGTGAAAATTCTTTTCAAAGTAGAAAGCAGCTGCCTTATAACTTTTTGCAGCATAACAGGATATACCCCGTCGGTGCCCGGCGATTTGAAGCCATCGAAGGATGCCACAGCAAATTCAACAGCTTCAGTCGTAACCACGATCGACGCAATACATATACCAGCTACGCCGAGTTGTTTTCATCGTTTCAGTTGCAGTTTCTCTTGAACGAGTGTGCAATGAGCTGATGGCGATCTGACTTCCCGGGAAATGAGTCTGAAGCAGTCAACTAAGAGTTTCCGCTTTAGACTCAGTAAAGGTACCGTCAGATTTTCTGAGTGCATCCAGCTTTGTCGGTTTTCCCCGTTTGAGGACTTTAACCAACTTGCTAGTTGCACTCAGAGACTTGATCTCTTCGCAGAAGGTCTTATAAGAATCGTTCTTCGATTTACGAATAAGTTTCTTATATTCTTTCTGCTTCGACCGATACTTGTTCCAGTCATCTTCCGAATTCGATTTGTGCGATCTATTCAGAAGAATTCTGGCCTCCCTGCGAAGACTTTGGAGCTCGGCATTCCACCAAGCGACCAATTTCCTGCAGGGAGGTTTGCTGACAGGACATGCGAGTTAAAAACCACTGGTGATGACGCTATTCAGGTTATGAACAGCGTTCTCTACCAATTGTTTCGTTCTAAGTTTGGGTAGGGCCTGAGTGGATTTCTCAAGCTCCTCTCTAAACCGTACCCAGTCTGTCCTTCTCGGATTCCGTTTAGGTTGCAAGGAAGAGATCCCACAACCCAATCGGAATTCGATATTTTTATGGTCCGACAGCGTAACATCAGGCAAGACTCGCCAGTTAGTGATACCCTTCATGTCCTATGTCCTGCTGGATAGGGTCAGGTCAATCACCTCCTGTCGTCTTGTCGTAACAAACATTGGTTGAAAGCCAACATTGTTGATGGTAAGGTCAGACGAGAGAATGAGTTCTAAAAAAGTCCCTTCTTGTGTTACACTTGCTGCTGCCCCAAGCAGTGTTTTGGGCATTACCATCGCAACACAAGATGAGACCAATCTTTCTGGCTTCACAGTACTCTAAGAGTTCAGAGGCTTCCTTTGGTGGTGGAGGTAGTAACGAATAGTAGGAAAAGTAGGCAGACGCCACAACGAAGTGTTCCATTGCTCAATGTGTTTTGTAGCTTACTCTAGCGGCCACCAGATCTCGTCCACAGAAGTGTCCAAGTTTGGTTGCCGATAATGAGTTCGATATGATGAGGCCGACCCTACCCCTTTCGGATCGCTCATCATAAAGAATCGTTGCATCACGTATACCACAAGACCACATAGGCGTTTATTTCACACCCACGGTTCTTGAATGGATACAACGTGATGATTTGTACTACTGCATGCAATTCTACTACCTAAAAGAGCAGTAGCAGACTGGCAATGCTGTCGATTGATCTGGATAAAACCTATCCTGACCTTTCCAGAGGAGACAGCCGCCTCTTTATAAGAGGGCTTCTTCTCTCGACTCCTTACGGTAATTTGGATCTCGTTCTCGGAGGAACGGGGTTTTGTTGGGCGATGTACCCGCCTCCGAGGAGCGGTTCTTGAGGTTTAGCCTCGATCTTTGCACAGTTTTCGGGCACGCCTCTTACCTCTACTTTTTTGGCACTTAGCAGTGCATTCAGCAGTACGTCCCAGTTCTGGGGCGCGTACGTTGGTGTCGCCTCCGCTGGATGCACCACTCATGCTCAGTCCGACCAGGTTGTCAGACAGTGAGCCGCATGAGCCGATGTCGTTCAGGGCTGCCGTAGGTCTAAAAATTAATGTTGGAGCCCCCATAATCCTTGCCCCTGCCGGTAAACGGGACCCTACTACTAAGAGGCAAGGGCCTCTGTTATCGCTGTTATTTCTGCCTGATACACACTGCAGTGATTTGGGAGTCTGAAAGATATGTTGAGGTTAAGTTCCTTGGAGAAGACCCCACTACCAACACTCGACTCCATCTTAGAGCCATCGGTATAGAGGGAGATCGAGTCCTTGGGTATCACTTTTCCTTCAGCCCATTCCTCCCTGGACGGAAAGACAACTTCGAAGTTCCTAGTGAACACATTCTGCGGGATGATGTAGTCCGTGTCCATGGGTACTTTGAAGTGGTTTAGAATGGTTAATTAGAACATTTTCCTAAGCCTATCATCCTTAGGGCCGCGCAGGCAGCAACTTGCTTGCTGAAAAGGTTCTATGGTGGAAGATGTAATAGAATGTTTAGAGCCTCCGTGGGGGTTGATCTGATTGCTCCGCTTATGTATAAGCTGGCCGATCTTTGTACCTTCCCCAGAAGGCTTCGATTGACTGCTTTGTCCAGAGCAGTCCACCAGACTACAACGCCATATAGGAGGCTGGGCCTTATGAATGCTGTTTAGAGCCAGTGCGTAATGTTTGGTTGGAGACCCCACTTCTTGCCCACCACTTCCTGACAGCTGTAGAGGGCAGTAGTTGCTTTCTTGACGCGATCAAGAATGTCGGGTTTCCAATTCAGCCTCCTGTCAACGACTAGGCCAAGATATTTAGCCTGCTCTTTGATTGTTAGCTGGGTTCCACCCAGCCTCGTTGGATTGAGGGGCGGAATTTTATATTTGTCAGTAAACAGTACTACTACTACTGTATGTAATGCACTCTGCATAAGGTCGCATAGAGTGTTGGGAAATTTACCTGTGGCGACAATAGCAATGTCATCTGCATAGGCGGTCACAGCGTACGCTTCCTGTTCAAGCATCTGCAGTAGTTCGTTGACCACCACGTTCCAGAGGAGAGGGGAAAATACTCCACCCCGTGGTGTACCTCTGCTGACCATTCTAGTTGAGACGGCACCAGCGAAGTTGGCTTTGACGACTATATGTGTTAGCAGTTGTCGTACCAGTTCTATTGATGATCCCGTCACACCCAGATCAGACAGCGCTTTGATGACGGCCCATGGTAAGTTTTAACATTTGTTTGCGCGAGAACTTCGAGCGGTAGTGTTTTCTTTGTGAGCTCTTAGGATCTGTAGGATTTTTTTGATAGATCCATGTCACTCAGAAAAATCAGATGGAAAAAAGCCAGAAACCCATAGAGCATGATTCTGTGTCGCTCACCGATCATAGTAGCCATGTTACCTGCGGTCTCCGCGAAGGAATAAGGTCGGAATATAATTTCGGCGTAAATGACGAATCATGTAGTCATTTTCAAAGGGCTTAACGACATTTGGTGAACGATAACCGGGCACTACCGATACCATTGCTTCCAATTTGTTGTTGAGGTTCAATGAAACATGAGCATAATACAGGCGGTAGCTGACGGGCTGTGTGCTCTGTGCATCATCATCTTTAACTCTTTCATCTAAATGTAATACAAACACAAAAGTGTAATTGTTATTTAAGTGCCACGTCCTCTGACCATCGCTGACGCCACAACATAATCAGTTGCAACTTATGTATGTGTACGCATACGAGTACATATCTAGTGGTACAAGTCTAGAAGGAATTTTAACTTCTGCAAAACTTTTCATAAAATGTATCAAGAAATCAAATCAAAACATTCCACGTACATGCAATTCCGTCAAAGCAATGAAGGGCCAAAAAAAAAGAATGAAAATAACACCAAAAATAGCAGATATAAAAAGATGGGGCATAAAATTAATTACAAAGTTTCACACTTTCTTGTTAGGGTGTTTCTGGGCTTCGTGGCTATTTCTTTCGCTTCCTTTCATTCTGAGCCTTATCACTCCGCTTTCCGATTTTCATACAGGCAAAGGCAAATAAAAAGTAAATTCAAAGTCAAAGGAAAAGTAAAGTACTTAGGTACGTCGAACTAATAACAAAGAGTGGTAAAGAATTCATAATCCCCAGCGTTTTGTGGCTTCTAGGGTTGAGTTTAAATAATTCTGATTAGAAGCAGGTTTTTGAACTTTTCTTTCTAAATGTGCCACATGGAAGGTATAGGCTTGCAGATGAAAGTTTACTTTAGCTTTGTTTTACAGGCGATATTTTGGGGACCGTTTAATGAGTTTTGAAATGGAAATGACACCACAAATTTTCAGAACGAAGTTAAGTCTCATGACACGCCTAACCGGAGATTGGATCTTCAGTCCACGACTTGGTGTCCACATTGCTTAGTTATTTTAAACGTCGTTGTGCCTAATTTGTATTTGAAGGATCCAATTGGAAATCATCCCTAATTGAGATTACCTTACAGTTGACTTTTGGAATCATCTTAGCAGCAACAGCCTGAGGACTTTCACAGTTGTTTTTGAGAAACAGGAACGTGCAATTATGATATTGTCATTATCATTAACCAAAAAATTAAAGGTTTGGACAAACTTTCTTGATTAACCGATTAAATGACCCAACATCATTATATAACGATGTTATAACGACTTCCGCGTACCTCTTTCTTCCAGATGTGGATCTGGTGGTGGTGGTGAGTGTGGATTTGATGTTGGTAGATCAAATTAACTTAGGCATGATACCTATGGCCAATTATTTTGGAAAACCAAGGAACATTCACTTTGCAGTCTGCTTACTTATCCTTGGAAGTAATTGTGATTTTATGTTTTCAAATGGGTCGACAATTCAGAGTTAGTTAAAATTCTTTGCTGTATACCTCCAACTCTCTGCATATTAACTGGCTGTTTTGGCACTAAGAACTCTCCTGAGTTCAAGCCAACTGGGTACCATTTCGAGCAACTAGATTCCTTCCACTACGGTCTCGCCATAGTATACAGATGAAACAAAGTCTGCGTGAGACATCATCGACAGTTTCTATTCGTTTGAAAGGCCTATCGATGCCATCGAATGTCATCGTTCAAATGTCCGCCGCGATTTCTCTGGGTGGCGCACATCCAAAATGTCCAATTTTTCATAACTCTGACGCATGAATCAGGCTGAGCTCGACCGATGGCATTCGCATAGACCTACGACTCTAGAAAACTTAAAAAAAACGGGGTCAAATCGCACGATCCCGGTGGCCAGTTCACATCACCTCCACGTGAGATGACCATGCCATCGAATCGCTTGTGCAAAATTTTCAAAGTGGCGTGATCTGTGGTTCACGTAGCGCCGTCCTATTGACACTGCATGTCGTTGGTGTCGTTATCAGACATTTTAGGCCAAAAGAAGTTAGTAGTCATTGACCTATAGGGCTCGCCGTTGACGATGACGGCATGGTCCACCGCTCTCAAGGAAATATGGACCGATGACATCGCTAGCCCAAAATCTACACCAAACAGTGACATTTTCGGGATGCAGTAGGTGCTCTTGAATCTCATGTGGATTGGTATCGTCAACCAGAAATGGGCCTCATCGCTGAAGATGACTTTTCTATGAAAATTATGGTCCTGCTCCAGAATCCATTCAGCGAATGCACGTCGTTGCCTATGGTAATTTTTCTTCAGCCTCTGGGTCAGTTGAATTTTGTTTAGGTGCAGATCCAAATCACGAAGCAAAACTCGTCAAAATTCGGCTAAAGGCCGAGTTCTTGTGTAGGACACGAAATCCACTGCCTGGGATACTCTTGCACACTCTCACCCGCAGCGGCGATTTCTTCGGCAGATCTTGCATTTTGTCGACGCACGGGTGTTGGCTTATCGCTTAATCAAATTCACAACCATACTGCCAATAGTCCTCTCGGTAGGACGATTACGGTGATCGTAAAATGATTGAAGCGCGCGGAACGTTGCCCGAAAAGAATATCCATTTTGATTAAACGATTTTATCATGGTTGAACGCTATGTTCATCAAGGTGATTTGGCAAACCAGACTGAATAAAAAGCAGCCAATTTGACAGGTGTGGTTTCAACAGTATGGCTGTCAACTGTCAAAGTTCAGAAGTCCCTATTAGAAGACCCAATAGCTTACGAAATTCCACCCAAAAGGTTTCCATTTCATCAACAAGAAATTTAACTTTCAATGGTTAGACTTCACTGTTCGTAAGCAAGTCATCCGCCACTGTTTCGTTTAGAGTAGCCCATCCCTGAAAAAAAATTCTAACGTGTAATGAGTTTAATGTGTTGCCCAACTCCATGAATTGTTAGATCTCAACGTCGGGCCCCGGTTATATTAGGTGTTATCGGGATCCGAACTCGCCCACCGGGCGCCAGAGTCCAACACACTAACCACTGCGTCTCCGGCGCTTTCCTGCAAAAGATACTTCAATGTCTAAAAGTTAATCAGAAATGATGGTCCTTTGTTAAAAATGTTAAAAGTTCATTCCATTCTCATTTACACCTCTTTTGTCACCTCTTAAGAAAATACGAATTTGCTGGCAGCATATTTCGCAGCCCGCCCTACTCTTTCAGATTATATCTTGTCTCCCCTGTACTTGAGGTCGTCTAGTACTCCACCCGATATGTTCAGTTCCGCACTCGTACACTGAAAAGAGTACTTCAAGATCTAAATATTCACAAAACCGCTGGTCCAGATGGTATTCTCCCTATAATTGTATGCGTTGGTAAAACCGTCGTGTAAGGGCGCCGTGACGCAGTGGTTAGTGTGCTGGACTCTGATGCACGATGAGCAAGTTCGGATCCCGATATCATCAGCCCCACCGAATGTTTATTTCGCGGCGTCCCTCCTCGGCGGGGTACTGGCAAAAAAACCCCGTTCTATACTTGCGTTGAAAAAGCTTCTCGACTCACGCGGTTCGGAACCGGCATTAAACTGTAGGTCCCTTTCACAAATGCGAAAAATAAATCACATACAACATGTGTGATTGAGAGAAGCTTGGCTCTGGTCCTTCATGGACTATAACATCACCAAAAGGAGAAGAAGAAGAAAACCGTTGTGTGAGCTTCTCTAAGAGCATTTGTCCAGCCAGTCCATAAAAAAGCGTACTATCCTTTCCCTCCTTCTACCGCTTATGACCCTTCTTTCCTTGGTCGCGGAAACGATGGTCAACTCTCAGTTATTGAAATATCTTGAATCACGGTGATTTGATGGCATACATATCTTACCGAAAAGTACACGCTACACTGTATAATTCAAAAGCATTTGACAAGGTTTGGCAGGAAGCCCTTTTGTCGAAAATTTGTGCTTTTGGGATCGATGAGTCGTCGAATCCTAGTTGTTTTAGACGGATACAAGTCTGATATCCACTTTTTAAATGCTGGTGTTTCCGACACTTTCTCGAATTTGTTTGAATGACCTTGTCCGTCACTTCTAATCAAATCAACTTCTTTATTCTCATATTCGTTCACTAACTTACGACTTTGCTCTTCGGCTATATAAGGGGTGTGGCCATTAATTCCCGGTGATTTAGTCATAATTCGGGAACTCGCAATACTGTATCGTTTATCAACATATGTCCAGAAAGGAGGGCCCTTTCTTTTGGTTTTCACCCAAGGGTGAAGTCGACAGCACGTTTTGTTTCTGTCTTGTGCATATTTTGCGGGGGGAAAAAGAAAAAAACTTTTTTTTAGTGGCGTCGTAAAATTGAGTGTCTTACATTACAAGGAAAACGTTGTAGTAAAAAAAGTTGAAAAATCCCCAAAAGATATCCCAAAATTGAAGGTAGTGTATGGAGACATCTGTGTTTGAATGGGCGAAGCGGATCAAAATGGGTCACCTCGTACGCGGCTTTGTTCATCGTGAATATGTTCATATGGACCAGACAGTGTACAGTTACATACGTATGTATATGTTGGCGGTCTGAAGAGGCACTTGCATCGCCGAAACCGGAAAACTTTCCCTTCTTTGTGTGTGGATCAGTGATAACCTATTCAAAGAAGCTAAAAATGCTGCCAAATCTTTAGGTTTCCTTAAGCGATACAAAAACCTCTTCTCCTCCCTGATTCGGCATAAATATAAAACGCATTTATTAGCCCCATATCTTGTCTGGTGCTACCGACACCTCCCTGCACATTCTGGATAATATTCAAATTCGTGCACTAAAACTAATCACTTTCCATAATAAGTCTTTGGGTGGCGTTACAGCCCACAAGCTTCTCTCAATCACTCATATTCTGTGTGATTTATTTTGATACAGCTGAAAGGGACCTACAGTTTAATGCCGATTCCGAGCTGCGTGAGTCGAGAAGCATTTTCAAGGCAAGTATACTACGGGGGGTTTTTTGCCAGTACCCCGCTCAGGAGAGATGCCGCGAAATAAACATTCGATGCGTTGGTGTTATCGAGATCCGAACTTGTAAACCGTCAAAGTCCAACACACTAACCACTGCACCATGGCGCCCTTCAGTGCGTGTAAATTTGAAAAAAAAAAAAAAAAAAACAAGAGGTCGGTGCTGAGAGGCTAAATCCAATAGTAACATATTTTGAATTACCTAATCGGCCAGTACATTGTGAATCAAACTTCATGACAAAGCCAATAACATCTTCCTGTTTAACACGACTAGACAGTAACTCATCATTTGTCCGTTTGTATGTATGTTGGCGTTACAGTCAATGAAGGACCAAAGCAGAGCCTCTCTCATTCACCCATGTTGTGTGTGATTTTATTTTCCCATAGGTGAAAGGGACCTACAGTTTTATTGCCGGTTCCGAACGGCGAAATTCGAGAAGCTTTCGTTGACAATTTATTATACTACAGGGGATTTTGTCAGTACCCCGCTGAGGAGAAGCACCGTGAAAAACATGTTCGATGACATAGCTGTTGTCGGGATTCGATCCCGCGCCATCGGCGTCAGAGGCCAACACACTACCCACTACGCCACGGTGCTCTGATTAGGGCATTATGCCAAGGAAATAAATGGATATGCAATAGCTGTCCCTTTGCTAAATAAAAAATGTGGTCTAGGTGCTACCCGAAAGACCCACACGACTAACTTCCCAGTGGAAAAAATTAAAATACCCATTTAATTTTATATTTTTCCATGTTAAACCCCGGACGCAAAAAGAAGGGTGTTATAAGTTTGAGGTGTCTGTGTGCCTGCCTGTGTGCCTGTCTGTGGCATCGTAACTCCTGAACGAATCCTCCGATTATGTTGCCTTGTTTTTGTGAAAGCTAAGTTGAACGAAATGGTCCTTAGCTACAAATTGTGAAGATCTGTTCAGGTGTTTCAAGGTCATTAACTCTTTTTGTTAGCTGCGGAAGGACTCTTATACCAATAATGGATAATGCATCGGTTCGCGTCCTGTCACCGCAATCAGCCAGCAGCGGGCGCGGTCAGTACTTAGATGGAGAACCGCTTGGGAACACCGCATGTTGTTGGCATCAAGCCGCCTTTTTGCTGTCGCTCCATGTAACAATCTATTGCTCATAAACTGTTCACGTATGTGTGCAATTTTGATTGCTAACATTTTCTAATTTGGACTTAATAGAAAATAAAGCCATCTTAAACTAAAATACTATGAAAATGGAAAATAAAAAAATATGTTCAAGTGAAATGTTTCCGTGTTTCAACGTTCTGCAAACAACTCCCGAGCTTATATACCTTGTGCTGTTCTTCGACAGCGTTCCTTTTGCTGGACTTTAGACTTCTTACATAAATCACGAGAAATATGCCGACGCAGCTGCAACCACTTGACTTGCTTTTGCCATTAAGGTTTCCCCACAACTATATATGTTGCATATGATTTGACGGCAGCTTGTTTACATTAGTTACGGGTCAAATCAATGTTCTATACTTGAATACATTTGTATGTGGAAGCATGGGCTGCATCTACCCTCATTTGTCTGAAATTTTCCAACTTGCTAATTGGCCACAATTTTCGTCCAGAGTTCAAATCAGCAATGAAATCTTAAACCCACTTCATGCAAAAACAATTACATCGTAATCCTTTTTCTCCAAGCTGTTCCTCGTGGCTCTGATGGCAAATAAAAAAACCCCAAAACCAGACAGCAGGTCGGGCGTCTCTATGACATAAAAA
The DNA here is from genome assembly GCA_951905685.1 of Eumerus sabulonum. NCBI lineage: Eukaryota > Metazoa > Arthropoda > Insecta > Diptera > Syrphidae > Eumerus > Eumerus sabulonum. The sequence continues at coordinate 157,864,474 of OX645060.1, read as the reverse complement.
CCTTTATGTGTCATAAATGCGTATCGGATGACTTGCATACCTTTAAAGTCCTTCGTGTACAATTTCCAACTAATTCGACCCACCAATTCATGAAAATATGGTATTTAAGTGCACATAAAGGTACACGTATACATATGCTATGTAGCTATAAAATCCAAAAAAAAAAACATTCGTGCGAATATAAGATAACGGTATGACCGAGGTGGTGTAGAAGGATTTGCATCCACTCTACCTTCAATGTTTGCCTCCATTTGGGTCTAATAAAAACCCTCTTTATAGCGTTTCATAAATTGGTCGACGATGTTGTATCGTCTTTTTGTGCGACAATAATTAAGAAATTTATGGGAAAGTGGAGTGAACTCCCTTTGTGCTTTTTTTTTTTTGTTTGTTTTTGAAGTGAAACTTCTTTAGCGACGTGCCTGTTGAACATTCTTTATTACGAAATAGGGGAAGTGACTCAATGGTATAGAAATTAGAGATAAGAGAAAAAAAATGAGTGAGCCTCATCCACATAAGCTCACGATTAAAGTGAAACTTCTTTAGATGTAGATGTTGTTTGTACATATATCGAATTCTTCTTATAATGTTCTGGCCCGCAATCAACCAGCGGTTACAACTTAGATGGTGGACCGCTTGGGAACACCGCGTATTGTTGGCATCAAGCTGTTTTTATCTGTCACTCACTCGGTAGAGGTGGTTTCAGGTATTCGGCCGGCTTTGGTCATTTTCTACGACTTCATGACGACTGGGTGGAGACGGAGCTGTGGCGCGAAAATTGATCGGTTTTTGTCCGAACACCGCAATCAACCAGCGTCGGACGCGGTCAGTAATTAGATTGGAAGACTGGTTAGTCACACCGCATGTTGTTAGTATCACGCTGTTTTTTTCTGTCGCTCCTTCAAATAAAATTAAAGCATTCATTTGATTTTATAATTCTTAATTCTCAAATGAATATGAATTAATCACCAATATGTATAAAGGGTGTGCCAAACAGCTAGAGCATGTAGGTCTGGTCAAGGCAAGAAAAAAATCATATTGGGGGGGTCTATTTCCCGTTTAGGCGGGAGGGGCTTTACTAAAAAATTACAATTTGGAAAACAAAATATTAAAAATCAACGGTTACATCCACAATGCTGTGATATACTTTTTTGTAAAGCCACAAACCTCTTCTTTCATCTTGTTTTTAAACGAAGCTGTTTTAAGGAATGGTTTTTGAGAAATTAATTTTCAAACTCAAAATTTTGAAAAAATAATTAAAAAAGAAATTTCGAACTAATTTTTTTCAAAATTGTATGTAATTTAGTACTAATTTTTTCCAAGAATTCAATTCTAGACAAATTAATGTCCGAAACGTTGACCTCTTTTTTATTATTTTTTAAAAAATTTCGAGTTTTATGAGGATACAATAAAGTGACCCAGTATTGGAGTAGCCATGGACTAATCCTTTTTTTTTCACTGAAATGTAAACACAAAGCATCGCATTTTTAACGAGAAAAACCATTTCCGAATTGGATGTTAACTCATCAACACATTAGGATGTCAAACTCATACTCTCGAGGAGGGTTGACGGACATGCACTTCTGCCACTGTTTAGCTAATGGTCGAGATCGTGAAGCCGAAAGACTGTACGCTGTAAGACATCCCAATCGGAGGTGGCCCAGTCGTAGAATCTTTTCAAGAATCCACCTACGTCTGCGAGAGCACGGAGCTAGAGCATCGAAGAAGCGAAAGATCAATTACGGATGGATCCGCAATCTTAGATGAAAGAATTTTGGATTTGGTCCGACGTAATCCCTCCCTTAGTACGAGGAGGATAGCTATAATGCTTGGAGTGTCCAAATTTAGAGTATGGAGAATGCTTCATACCGAAAAGTTACACCCGTACCATTTTACACCAGTTCAATGTTTCATACAATAATTTGCCTACAAGTCCAGCCCCGTTAAAACCAAAAAAGATTTTTCTTAGAAAAAAGTGGTTTGGGTTTTTTTTTTAATTTCTCAAAAATTTCAAGACATTTTTGCAGCCGGTTTTCTGTTCTGAAAAAAATAGTACTAAATTACATACAATTTTGAAAAAAAAAATATTTCGAAAATTTTTTTAATTTTTTTTTTCAACGTTTTGAGTTTGAAAATTAATTTTCCAAAAACTATTCGTTAAAACAGCTTCGTTTGAAAACAAGATGAAAGAAGAGGTTTGTGGTTTTACAGTAAAGTATATCACGGCATTGTGGATGTAGCCGTTCATTTTTAATATTTTATTTTTAAAATTAAGTAAATTTTTTAGAAAATTGCCCCACTCGCCTAAACGGGGGGAATAGACCCCCCTCCCATACGATTTTTTCTTGTCTTGACCAGGCCTACACGCTCTAGCTTTTTGGGACACTGCTCGTGGGGCACTCTGTATAACGCACAATGAACAATGGTATGTATATAGTATAGTATAGAGTATGTATATAGTTCACAATATATTAATCAAAATATTAACAAAAATATTTAACAATATCAAGTCTTGTTACAGGAACAAACAGATGTCGAAACATTAGAGTTGAGGTAATTATGTATTCATGCAAACACATATCATATATCAGACGTCCTCAGGCGCAAATACTGGTCCATTGTACTCCACATAGACACCTTACATTTTCCCCTTTTCCGCAGAAAAATGAGAAGGAACTTGAGTGATGTAGAGCGAAGAGATTCGGCACACACCACGTCGGCCCCAAGGGTGCGCCATCTCGCGCGCAAAGGCGGAATAGTCACAGAGAAAATGCTCTGCAGTGTCATCCTGCGGATTTCTTGCAGACATCAGGGCATACGCGCTTAGTCATCCGGCAAACCGCATACTTCCTCCATCTACGGTTATGTGTATTAAACACCCAATCGTTAATGTAGGAATTTACCGTGGATGCAGGTAGACCTGGGTAGACCTGAGGTGGCCGTGGTGCAGTGGTTAGCACCATCGACCGTCGAGCGGAAGGTCTACAGTTCAAATTCGTTTCATCGCCAAGAAAAAACAATTCCTATACGGAAACAAGTATGCAACACAGTTGTGAATAGAGAGTGACCAAACGTACTGCTGCAGGCATAACACTCACAGTATGTGGTCGATTGAAATTCATCATCTGCGTATGCAATGTTATGACCAAAAGTACATGACCCATTTACTGAGATTTATAACTAGTGCTTTCGTCCTATCTAGGACAAACCACCCCTGAGAGTAGTGAACGAACATCCACCGCCCAAAACAACTGCACTCCATTCAGGGTGCGTATTAAAAACATCAACCTGTGCGATACTCTCTCCCTCTCCCTGTTATCTTCGCTCGCACAACGTTCAATACGTTATTAGAGCTTAGCCTTGAGTACGGGTGTGACTATAAAAAACAAAGACCTAAAGCGGGTTCCGGTCCTAAGAAGCTCTCCTCTGAGCCCATTCAGGCGAGTTCATCAGAGGTTTCATTTTCTGGGATCCCAGAGTGACCTGGAACCCATACAGGCCTTAGTGGGTTTAGTCTACCGACTCTTTTCATGATCTTGAGTTTATGCAGTAATTTGGAGCTCATTGGATACAGTTTTGGGTGCACCTTGGCTCTCACTGCAGACGCATATGCATTTTCCCTTCCACCTGTGCTTTACAACATTGTGCATGGCCATTACACACGCATATTTTCCAAACAAGAAGTGCAGTCGAATGTTTTCGCGCTCAAAGAAGACCCCAGCACGGGACTCCTGACCTGAGAGCCATCCATGAATATGGGAAGACTATGCTTTCCAGGTTCAGTATTCAGTATCCTGACGCCATGGAAACTCAACACGCGTAACCAGCTGCGCCGAGTTATTTTCATTATTTCAGTTGCAGTTTCCCTTGAAGAAGTGCGCACCAAGCGCATTTTCTGGAAAATGAGTCTGCAGCAGTAAATTAAGAGTTTCCGCTTTAGACTCAGTAAATATACCATCAGATTTTCTGAGTGCATCCAGCTTTGTCGGTTTTCCCGTTCGAGGACTTTAATTATCTTGCTAGTCGCACTCATAGACTTGATCTCTTTACAGAAGGTTCTATAAGAATCGTTTTTTGATTTACGAATAATTTTTGTAAAACAGTAGCCATTAACAGAACAAAACTAGATAAATCCCTGCTTCCGCGTATCAAGCTGGGTGACTCTGTGACCACCTACGTTTGAAAAAGTTAAAAATCTTGTGTCTTCAATGACACACTTACTTGGTCTGACCACGTAAATACTACCACTGGTAAAGTTTATGCTGTCATTTGCATTTTATGGACCTCGAAATACTTCATCCCTATAAAAACCAAAACATTACTGGCTAAAACTCTTCTTTTACCTGCTCTGCTGTACTGCTGCGAGGTATACTGTAACACCGGCTCTAACTCCTTAAGCAATTAAGTGTTATATTTAACAATACTGTATGTATGTATCTATGTATGTATGTCGGCGTTACAGTTCATGAAGGACCAAAGCCGAGCTTCTCTTAAACACCCATGTTGTGTGTGATTTTATTTTCCCATAGGTGAAAGGGACCTACAGTTTATTGCCGGTTCCGAACGGCGAAATTCGAGAAGCTTTTCTTGACAATTATACTACAGGGGGTTTTGTCAGTACCCCGCTGAGGAGAAGCACCTTGAAAAACACGTTCGTTGACATGGCTGTTGTCGAGATTCGGCCTCAGAACGTACTTTCTTTTTTACACCACCCGTCAGTGGAATTCCCTACCAATCGAAATAAGAAGAATTGCAAATCACCGCACTTTTAAAACTTCCCTCCTGAAATACCTGTCATCATCCTAATCTCTCTACGAACATTGTCTTTTAAATTCAAATCTAAATAAAGTATTAATTTGTATTTACATATAGTTTTACACTTGCCTTCTGCATCACCTCTAGATCTTTTTTTTCTTAATTTTTTGTTTTTATTTTTTTAAGCCTTACACTATCTACGCTATAGCGTTGGCCGACTACATGGTTACAAGCTTATTTAATAAAATCTCTGTTAGCGCAATAACCTGCTCAATGCTGAGCCGAAAATGATCGCGAGATATGGCAAGTATGTTCTAGGAATGCTTAAAAAAAATTTTGCAGGGGGCAATATCGGGGCTACAGGGTGGATGGAAAAACTCTTGCACAATCAACGAGGAATGGGCCGGAACATTGTCGTGGTGCAAGATCCAGTTCTTCTTTGTAAGTTCGGGCCGCACACGTAAATCACGTGCTCGCAGCCTCTTCTGGATGCCAACATAGAACTGTCCAGTCAATGTCTTGTCGGTAGGAACATTTTCGCGGTACGAGGGGTGACGAGAGCTGATTTACGTCGGTCTTCTTTTACTGATTGACGGTACTTCTTAAACAGTCACAACACGTTGCTTGTAATATGACTTACTCATTTTTACGACGCAACTAAATTTTTATTTTCGAAAAATGCGCACAACACAAAAATTACCCTTTCTAGTAAGATGTTGACAAACGAAGCTGTGGTGCCAGTTCTCAAGCTATAACCAAATTCTTAGAACCTAATTGCCATACCTCGTACATGTCCGAATCAAATATTCTTTTTTCATGTTGACCATGTGGGTAGTTTCAGCATCCTTCAGGGAACAAATGATGATATGAGAATATTTATTGACTTTACGCTCAACTACTAGCCATAAATAATAATCCAGGGGATTAAGGTCTGGGGAGCTAGGAGGCTATAAGTTTGGGGTAATGTGGTCACGAAGATTTTCGGCCCGCCACTCTTGTGTAGCTATCGCCTTGTTTAAAGAGCAGTGTCCTACTGGAATAAATATGATCTATTCCCGCCTACGCTATCAATGTAGGGATTCACAACGTTTTCTAGAACCTCGTTATCAGCGGCAGCATTAACCCGAAGTCCTTGAGGAAAAATATGAGGTGGCATATCATATCCGTGACAGTAGGTGGATATTTCGTGGGCATAACATGGGGAACCTCAAGTGCCTGACTATAGCTATCTATTATTTTTGCGTTTTTAGTCTTGATTCATTTTTTTTCCGTTAGAGAAAACCATAATATTTTCGGAGCTTAAGGGTACATAAGCTTGTTCGAAAAATTCTTTTTACGGACAGTTGCCTGTTTCCGAGCTCATGCTGACATAAACTGTCTTCTGCGCTTAACGTAAGATTTTCTGAAATAAACCGAATAGGCTTTAGTTATGCCTCAGAGAAGGCTAATATGTATGAATAGTATAACCGGACGATTAGGATGGTAAAGGATTAGCAAAAGCCTCGTAGGGGTAGCATCTGCCGACGGATGCTGGCCCGACAAAAAGCGAGTAAGAGCCTCTGCAGCCGAACATCTTGCAGCTCTGCTAGTTAGGTCCTACTTCCACCTCCTCGTGGTGCCGTGTGGAAATTTCTTTACAAGGGAAATTACTGACAGAAGAGGCCGAATGGCGATCCTGCGCCACCCAACAGGATTAGTGTCGGTTGGGCTACGGCCTAGCAAACCATAACCGTAAAACAGCATAAAACATAAAAACAGCTTCGGATAGAAAAACGGACCGGACCTATGTTGACGACCCTCTAATAAAACAAAAAACAAACAAGGACCTTCGGTTCGGTACGTGGAAATAGACCACGTGCGGCCGAACAACTAGCGGACGCCCTAGACCGCTATAAAGCGGACATAACCGCCATCTAGGAGATTCGATGGAATGGATCGGGCAAAAAGCGAATGAAAAACTGCGACATTTACTACGGTGACTGCTATAGGGAGAGAAGACAGAGATTATTTGGAAGCGGATTTGTTGTCAGAGGTGGACTAGGACATAAAGTCCTAAGTTCCCAGTATGTGAGTGAACGCCTCATAACGATCCGCGTCAAGGCAAATTTCTGTAACATCAGTCTCATATGCGTTCATGCCCCCCGGAAGACAAGGATGACTCCATCAAAGATGATTTCTTTGATCTTCTAGACAGAACATATGCCAAATGCCTCAGCTATGATACCAAAATCATACAAGGAGACTTTAACGCTAAGCTGGGTAAAGCCTACACGACGCCACAACCGATAACGGACACAGGATGATCGACCTTGCCACGGGGCGAAATTTTGTTTTAACCAGCACACGATTTCCCCACCTCGATATACACAAAGGCACCTGGCGGTCGCCAGATCAATAAGTCATCAACCAGATTGATCAATCCCGATTGACGTCCGACACTCCTCAACTATTCTTGATGTACGTCAACGCATAACGTGAACACCACGGAGTAGAGTTAGAACACTAAGCTATGACGATGGAAAGCTACTATTGCCGGAGATCGCCAGTGCCTTTACCAACCGCGTCCCCTTAAGCTCTTCGATGCACCTCAATCCTCCACTCAGTCAGTAGAGCAACAAAGGAGTCTGTGCAAACAAGCCCTGAAGAGCACAGCACCGGAAGTGCTGGGTCTTAAAGTTCCACCACGACGAAACATCTGGTTCGATGACGAGTGTAGAAGGATTCATGCAGAAAAGCAGGAGACATACAAGGCCTCACTACACAAAAAAAAAAAGAGCGGCTCGTGAGCTCTACGAGCTTAAAAGAAGGGAGGAACATAAGCTTCTCAAGAGAAAAAAGAAAGTGCACCAGAAGCGGGCGATTGAAAACCTGGCCTGTAAGGATGAGAACGGACACCTAGTGGTAGAATCGCAGTCGATGCTGACTGTATAGCGGCGATGACAGCCAACATACCGCCATCAGGCAGAATGATCCATTTCTTAACGACGACGATCGAAGTTGAGATTGCCATGTCGAAACATAAGTCGAATAAAGCTGCTGGCGCAGACGGAGTATCAGCTGAGCTCTTCAAAGCGGCTGGGGTTGAGCTGGTTAGGAGCAAGCACCGGCTCATCTGTAAGATATGGTCAAAGGAAAGCATGCCCGAGGAATGGAGTCTCAGCATTGTTTGCCCGATCCACAAAAAAGGAGACCCCTTGGACTGCACCAACTATAGAGGAATAAGTCTCCTTAATGTCGCATACAAGATCTTCGCTGCCGTTTTGCGTGAACGCCTGAAGCCATTCGTCAGTAAGCTGATAGGTCCTTATCAGTGTGGCTTCAGGCCAGGGAAGTCCATCGTCGATCAGATCTTCACACTAATTATCCCGGTCCTGTTGTACGGCGCAGAAACACGGACTCTATCTAAAGCGGATGAGGAAATCTTTGATCGTTTTGAGAGAAAAATTCTGTGTGCGATTTTCGGTCCTAGAAAGGCATAGGGGGTTGGAAGAGAAGATTCAATCACGAACTGTACGGGTTGTGCAACGATGTGAGTCTAGTCAGGCGTCTACGGATCCAATGCCTAAGATGGCTAGGCCATATAGAGCGAATGGACACCACAGCTCGAGCCCGTAGAGTCTTGGAATCCAACCCCTAGGGACAAAGAAGTATAGGAGTGCCGCACCTTAGGTGGCGCGCACAGGTGGAAAGGGACCTCAACCAACAAAGACTAGCGAAAGATCGTGCTAGGTGGAGAGGCATGTTGGTTGAGGCCCAGGTTCACCCCGAACTGTAGCGCCTGTTAAGCAAGTAAGTAAGCACCACTTCACACGCATGCACGACGCTCTGTAAACAATTGTCAAACTGTCACACTATAAATTGCCATCCGAGCACGCAGTCTGTCTCCCTTTCCGGTAATATCCAATATCATTAGGGCATTGTATGTATGTATGTACGTATGTTGGTTCCAACGACGAATTTCGAGAAGCTTTTGGTGACAATTTTACTACAGGAGTTTTGTCAGAACCCCGCTTAGGAGAAACACCGTGAAAACGCCTTCGATGACATGGCTGTGTCGGGATTCCATCCCGTGTCATGGGCGTCAGAGGCCAACACACTACCGATTGCGCCACGGTGCTCTCATTAGGGCATTACTTACTTACTTAGGTGGCGCTACAGTCCGTGGTGAACCTGGGCCTCAACCAACAAACGTCTCCAGTTGGCACGGTCTTTGGCCAGCTGTTTCCAGCGCCGCAGGTTGGTTCAGGTCCCCTTCCACCTGCGTGCGCCACCGTTGATGCGGCCGTCCTCTGCCGCACCTTGCTTCCGGAGTGGATTCGAAGACTCTTCGGGTCGGAGCTGTATTTTTCATGCGCTCTACATGGCCTAGCCACCTTAGACGCTGTATTCGTGACGTCGTACCAGGCCGATGTCGCTGTACAACCCGTACAGTTGTTCGTTCTATCTTCTCCTCCATACATCGTTTGAACAAACGGGACCGTAGATAGTGCGCAGAATTTTCCTCTCCAAACGACCAAGGGCATCTTCGTCCGCTTTTGTTGAGGTCCAAGCCTCTGCGCCATAAAGGAGGACTGGGATGGTTAAGGTCTTATATAGCGTCACCTTGGTTTTACGAGAGAGGGCTCTACTTCTCAATTGCCTCTTGAGCCCAAAGAAACAGCGGTTGGCAAGAGTGATTCTACGTTTTATCTCAGCGCTGGTGTTGTTGTCGCTGATCATCAGTGAGCCAAGGCAGACGAATTCCTTGACAACTTCAAAGTTATATTCGCCCATGGTGACGTTCTGGCCAATACGTCGGTGTTGTCCGTCTCTTTCAGATGAAAGCAGGTATTTCGCTTTACTCTCATTAACCTTGAGACCCATCTTAGTCGCTTCAACTTCAATGCTTACAAAGGCCTCATTGACGTCTCGCTGTGTCCGTCCAATACGTCAATGTCGTCGGCGTACGCAAGCAATTGCGTAGACTTGAAATAAATCGGACCTCTTGTGTTGGCCAGTGACTCTTGCACGATCTTTTCAAGCACGATGTTGAAAAAGTTGCATGACAGCGCGTCACCTTGCCTAAATCCTTTTTCAACATCAAAGGTCTCGGTTTGCTCATTACCGACCTTAATGGAGCAGCGAGAATTCTCCATTTCTTCCACAGTCGGACAAGTTTGTCAGGGATGTTAAAACTAGACATGGCTTTGCATAGCTCATCTCTATACACGCTGTCATATGCAGCCTTGAAATCGACGAAGAGGTGGTGAGTGTCGATTTGGTATTCCTGGGTCTTCTCCAAGATCTGCCGTAGCGTAAATATTTGGCCTATTGTGGATTTACCTGGCCTGAAACCACACTGATAAGAGCCGATCAGGTTATCCAGAACGGTTTCAGGCGTTCACACAATACGGCAGAGAAGATCTTATATGCTATGTTAAGGAGACTTATTCCCCTATAGTTGGCGCAGTTATAGGGGTCTCCTTTCTTATGGACCGGGCAAACGATGCTGAGGTTCCATTCGTCAGGCATGCTTTCCTCCGACCTTACCTTGCAAATGAGATGGTGCATGCACCTTACCAGCTCATCTCCAGCCGCCTTAAGAAGCTCAGAAGACAGGCCGTCTGTGCCCGCGGCTTTATTAAACTTAGGTCTTGATATCGCTATTTTGACTTCGTCTAGGTCGGGTAGACTGAATTCTGTTTCATTGTCGTCCATTACGAATGGCTCGTTCTGCCTGACAGCGGTATCTTTTCTATCATCGCCGTTATACCATCTGCAGAAGTGGTGTTTCCAAATCCTCAGTATCGACTGCGACTCTACTACCAGTTCTCCATTTTCATCCCTGCAGGCCACCGCTCTGGCTTTGTAGCCATGGCATGTTCGTTTTACCTTATTGAAAAACTTACGGGCGTCATTCCTGGGGAAGCATCTCTCCATCTCCTCGATCTCACGCTTTCCGTGCTCTCTCTTCTTTCTTCTGAAAAGCGTATGCTCCTTTCTTCTCTTGTGCTCATAGATTTCGCGAGCAGCTCTCGTCCGTCGTTGCAGCATGATTTATATGCCTCTTGTTTTGCTGCATGGGCTTGTTCGCATTGTTCATCGAACCAGGGTTTCTAGGTGGTGGCGGTTTGAAACCCAGCACCTCTGAGGCAGCGTCTCTGACGGCGCTCTCGCAATGCGCCCATTCCTGTTCTATTGTTTGTGCTGCTGTGGGCGGATTTTGAGAGGGCTTGGAGGAGACACGATCGGTAAAACTCTTGCGATTGTAGCTTTCCGACGTCAAACTTACGTTGTCCTACTCGACTCCTAAGCATTCTTGGTATCCTCATTCGTACCTTGGCTTCAGTCCGAGTGGTCTCAGTGGTCCGAGTCGATGTTGGCCCCTCGGAAGGTTCGTACATCGAGAATATAGGAGGGGTGTCTGGCATCGATCGCAATGTGATCAATCTGGTTGGTGGTCGATTTATCAAAAGACCGCCAGGTACCCTTGTGGATATTAAGATGGGGGAATCGCGTGCTTGCTACAAGGATGTTACGCCCCGCTAGGAAATCGATTAGCCTTAGCCCGTTGTCGAATGTGGTGTTATGTAGGCTATGCTTTCCTATGATCGACTCAAATATGTCCTCTTTACCCAGTTTTGCATTAAAATCTCCTAGGACTATTCTTGTGTCCTAGCTGGGGCATTGGGCATATGTTCTGTCTAGGAGATCGTAGAATTCTTCTTTGAGTCGATCGTCCTTTTCTTCCGTTGGGGAGATTTCTTCCAGATTTGATGCGGATTGTTATGAGGCGTTCGCTTACATCACGGAAGCTTAAGACTTTTTGTCGTAGTCTTCCTCGAATAACGAATCCGCACCCGAATAAGCGCTGTTTGTTCTCCCTGTAGCAGTTCCCGTAGTAAATGTCGCAGTTTTTCATCCGCTTTTTGCCTGGTCCATCCCATCGGACTTCTTGGAGCGCGGTTATATCTGCTCTATAGGGGTTGGGTCGCTGTACACATTGGTTCACTACCTGGCGGGTGCCAGGGTAGCTGTCCAAGGGGGGCCACGCGGAGGCTGTGTGTCAACTTGGATTGAGCAGGAACTGAGATCGAAGCTGGCGTTTGCCATGTTAAACGCGATCAACTTCTTTGCTCTGTTTGCTCGCTTAGGGCATTATGCCAAGGAAATAAATGGATATGCAATAGTTGATTTAAGGAAGGAGGGTACGTGCTAATAGCTGTAGGATGTGAACGACTCCTTAACAGAGCCGCTGTGACGAAACAAACACAACGAAGAACGAATAACGAAACGATGACGAAACGACAGAAAAATGCGGGAGAACGAAACGACGCTTGACGAGGCAGAGTTGTATTCAAACGCTCAACATAGGAAGACGTGTTTTCTTTTGCTCGAGTTGTCCCGAATTTTGTATAGTTCCGCTGGCTTTTACCATTTTGTATATTTAAATATAAACTATAGTTTAAAATAAGTGTTTCTTCGTAAAATAAAAAGACTATTGAATAAAAAAACTACATATTCTTGGGGGCTCAACCGGGATTGATCAGTGAAACCGAAAGTGAAAGAGAAAAAAAAAAAAAAAAATTATAATTACACACACACACACAAAAGAAAAGCAGAGACTGGCGTGTTCCTGGAACCAGACGGCAAATTGGAAGAAGCATTGCTGCGTTGGAAGCGAATTCGAAGAACAGAGTAGCAGAGGTTACAACAAAGACGAAAAGAAGAAGGAAAAGCAGCATCGAGTGGCTGGGGTAACGGAGAGACAACAGTAGCGTCCGAAGGAGAAGGCCAGAAAATATTTTTATTTTTTTCGCATGAATTAAGTTTATTTAGTTTTAACAGTTACTTGAACTGATTCTGTATTTTATTTAGTTTGATTTTTAATTAACATTATAAGCGAATAACTATTGAATTTTGAATAACTGTAAGGGGCGGCTCGACTGTTAGAAAGATGGAAGTAGAAAAGATAAGACGTTTTACGAACAACGAACTTAAGACGAGACTGAGGGAACTAGGTTTACCGACTAAGGGTAACAAGACAGACTTACAAAACCGACTAACGGGATACTACGAACAAAACGAAAATGCGGACGTATCTTTCGAAGACACGGTGCAGGGATCGGAAGGCAGACCCTCATGCAGCGGGGCAGGCGCAGGTTATACGGCGGCTATAGATATGAGTGGAATTCGACGAGAGCCATCAAGCGCGTTTAATTTCACAGACATAGAGAATAGCATACCGCAGTTCTCAGGCGAATCATTCCAAGAAGTCGATTCATGGCTTGAAGAATTTGAAGACACTGCTGCGACGCTGGGCTGGAATAACCTTCAGAAGTTTGTGTATGGCCGGAGACTTATCGTAGGCGCTGCAAAGCTTTTCATCCAGAGTGGGAAAAACGTAAAAGACTGGAACACGTTGAAGACTGCCTTGAAAAGTGAATTCACGATTAAAATCAGTTCGGCCGAAGTACATCGTAGATTGCGAAACAGGCGAAAACTTCCTGGTGAAACGTTGCGAGAATATTTGTACATGCTATTGGAAATAGCGAAACCAGTCGACATAGATGAGACATCGCTCGTCGAATATTTTATAGCGGGTCTTAAGGACGATAAGCTAAATAAAATAGTCTTGTACGAAGCCACAACGATAGAAGAGCTTAAACAAAAATTATTAATCTATGAGCGCATTAAGCAGCAGCCGGCAACGGAGTTTGCACAAAGAGGACCCTCGTTGGCACCATCCACGAGATTTGGAACGTCGGGAGCTAAGGAAGCAACAGACCAGAAAAAGTGTTTTAAGTGCGGTGATCTAAGCCACATCTCAAGAGCGTGCACCAAAGGATACAAGTGTTTTAAGAGTGGTAAGCTAGGCCATAGATCGTTTGAATGCAACAGCGGGGAAAGACAAGAGCCAAAGACGAAGATAAACATGGGATATCAGACGAAACCTTTATTGAAAGATATTTTAGTGGACGGCATAAGCGTGAACGCACTTATAGATACGGGGTGCGAATTATCTTTGCTACGGTACGAGATGTTAGTACTACTCCCTAAGCTGCTGTTAGAAGAGGAGCCAACGACTTTAGTTGGGCTCGGAAACAAGGAAATAAGGACGTTGGGATATGTAAGAGCATCCCTTAAAATAGACGGCCTACGATTCGCTGCTAAGCTTCATGTCGTGCGTGAACGTGATATGTTGGTTTCGGCAGTGGTTGGCACTGACATCATAAAGCAGGCTACGTTGATCATTCAAGGTAACGATGTAAAGTTTCGATGGAACACGGAAAAGGAAGCACAGTCAGAACACGTCTTGAGCCAGGTCGAGGTTCCGCCGAAGAATAAAGAAGACAAGGGTAAGAATGGTTCCGGAGATGAAGGCAATTTAAAATTCAATAGAGAGAAGACGACATCGACAGTTGCTAGAAGGTCATGGGAAGACGTCCCAAGACGAAGGTCAGCTCGGCGATGCGTAGAGACGAACAGTGAAGACGTTATAGTAGAGCTTCATACGGGATTGGGAGCTATGTGCAGTTCGGCTGTAGATGAAGACGCTTCTACAGTTGAAGTTGATTTACATCAATTGCCAGAGGAGAGCCGTGAAAAAATAACGACGCTTATTGGAACCTATAGACCGAAGGACGAAGAACCATCACCCGTGACGATGAAAATCATCTTACACGACGAGAAACCACTTTACGAAAGAGCTAGAAGAGCCTCGCCTCAAGACAAATTAGAGATCGAAAGACAAGTCACCGATTGGTTGGAGAAGGGTATAATTCAAGAAAGTAATTCAGAATTTGCATCTCCAGTAGTGCTAGTCACAAAGAAGAATGGAGAAAAGAGAATGTGCTGCGACTACAGAAGGATAAACGCGAAGATTGTAAAAGACCATTTCCCTTTACCATTGATAGACGATGTGTTGGAGAACTTACAGAAGGCTTCGTTCTTCACTAGTCTTGACCTAGTGAACGGCTTCTTCCATGTGCCTGTTGAACCAGATTCCAGGAAATATACGTCGTTTATTGTGCATAATGGCCAGTACGAGTTCCGAAGAATGCCTTTCGGTATATGCAATTCGCCGGCCGTTTTCGCAAGATTCATAATGGCAATATTCAAACCTTTAATCAAAGAGGGTGTGGCACAAGTTTACATGGACGATGTTATTATACCCGCACGTACTGGTGATGAAGCGGCAGAGCGGCTAGAGAGGGTACTGAATGTGGGAAGCAGACATGGACTTAACATCAATTGGTCTAAGTGTCAGTTTCTTAAACGTCGGATAAATTTCTTGGGTTACATAATTGAAAACGGAACAATTCAGCCATCAGTTGAGAAGACAAAGGCAGTTAGGAACTATCCGGAGCCTAGAGACAGAAAATCGCTTCAACGATTTTTGGGGCTCACGTCATACTTCCGACGCTTTGTGGAGGGTTATGCATTAAAAGCTAAGCCGTTAAGTGACATGCTGAGGAAAAATGCCGAGTTCGGGATGGGACTAGAACAACGGAAAGCTTTTGAAATCTTGAAGAACGCATTAGTAGATTCACCTGTCCTCAAACTGTTCGATCCTAACGCAGCTACCGAAATACATGCCGACGCCAGCAAGCTCGGATATGGTGCGGTATTGCTTCAAAAGAATAACGATGATCAAGATCTTCATCCAGTGCAATACATGAGCCGCAAAACCAACCCACATGAGGAGAAATATTCGTCTTACGAGCTGGAAGTGTTAGCCATCGTTGAAGCATTGAAGAAATGGAGAGTCTACGTTTTGGGAAAACATATAAAGATCGTTACGGATTGCAACGCCTTCGCGATGACAATAAGGAAGAAAGAAGTACCTCTAAGGGTGACGAGATGGGCGATGTTTCTTCAGGACTTCGACTACGAAGTTGAACACCGGAGTGGGACCAAGATGCGACACGTAGACGCCTTAAGCAGAGTTGGTATGATGATGGTCGAAACAATAACCCATAGGATAAAAGAAGCCCAGAAGCAGGATAGCTTATTAAAAGCCGTGGCAGAGATTCTTAAAGATCGCGAGTACGAGGACTATTTCATCAAAAATGGTGTCTTGTACAAAGATCCTGTACAAGAGTTAGTTGTCATACCGGCCTCACTGGAAGATGAGATAATTCGCATGGTACATAGAGAAGGTCATTTTGCCATACAAAAGACGCTGGATATGTTAGGGCGGATGTACTATGTTGAAAATGCCAGGGCAAAAGTCATAAAATGCATTAAGAATTGCGTGGAATGCATCATGTCAGAAAGAAAGCAGGGAAAACAAGAAGGGTTCCTGACTCCGATCGACAAGTCTGGAGGACCGCTACACACCTATCACATCGACCACGTAGGCCCCATGGAGGACACAAAGAAACGGTATAATCACATCCTCGTAATAGTTGATGCCTTTACCAAATTTGTATGGTTGTACCCCACCAAGAGTACCACCAGCCAAGAAGTAATTGCCAGGCTTGAGACGCAAGCCACTACCTTTGGGAACCCGAAAAGAATGATTTCCGACAGGGGTACCGCATTTACTTCACGATGTTTCGAGGACTATTGCAAAGAGAGGAAGATCGTACATCTCTTAATCACGACCGGTGTGCCTCGAGGGAATGGCCAGGTGGAACGGGTGAATCGGACCCTTATCCCGTTGTTGACGAAGATGTCCATAGGAAGTCCAAATTGTTGGTACAAGCACGTCGACAGAGCTCAACAGTTGCTTAACAGTACGCCAAGCCGATCCACGAAGACAGCTCCATTTAAACTCTTAACGGGAGTTGACATGAATTTGAATTTGCTACCCGAGCTGACAGAGATTCTTAATGAAGAAATAGTGGAAGAATTCGAAGAAGATCGTCGTCAATTGAGAAGTATTGCAAGGAAAAACATAGATCGTATCCAACAAGAAAATCGTCGGACTTACAACAAAAGAAGGAGGGAGGCAACGACGTATCGCCACAACGACCTCGTAGCCATCAGACGCACGCAGTTTGGTCCAGGCCTGAAGCTTAAGCCCAAATATCTCGGACCCTACAAGGTAGTGAGAGCTTGCCCCAACAACCGCTACCAGGTCGAGAAAGTGGGAAACCATGAGGGACCGCAGCGCACTACGTCGGCCGCAGATGGTATGAAGCCCTGGACGGAAAGAGTTATTCGGGCCGAATAAAGTCGCAGGATGGCCGAAATGTAGGATGTGAACGACTCCTTAACAGAGCCGCTGTGACGAAACAAACACAACGAAGAACGAATAACGAAACGATGACGAAACGACAGAAAAATGCGGGAGAACGAAACGACGCTTGACGAGGCAGAGTTGTATTCAAACGCTCAACATAGGAAGACGTGTTTTCTTTTGCTCGAGTTGTCCCGAATTTTGTATAGTTCCGCTGGCTTTTACCATTTTGTATATTTAAATATAAACTATAGTTTAAAATAAGTGTTTCTTCGTAAAATAAAAAGACTATTGAATAAAAAAACTACATAGCTAACATTCATAATTTTTTGTATAATACTTATCAATGTGGGCAACTTGTTACCTACTGACCTACTTTCGTTACATGCTGATCGGCTGTAAACGAATAGTTTATTTAAAGGACTCAGTAAGGATTTTTAGTCACTTACTGTTTCAACTTTCTCCAAGTGGACAGTGAAGTTATTATATTGTTAGTAGAGTGGTGAGTTTTTTTGTCAAGTATTTGGATAAATAGTAAAATAGTTTGAACCCAAGGTTAGGTTAGGTTAGGTTGACGTGGTAGGCGTAAGCCACACTTAGGCCGAAAACCGGCCCATTGTGATACCACCTGGATCAGGTTACCCTGATCCGCTACCCGGGAACCAACCGGTGCTTCTAATAAAGCGGTGGAGTTGAGCTATTTTTATGTTTGCTAGCTCACTCAGATTGTCGAAGAAGGGCGCGCCGAGGTAAATCCTCCTGCGATTCGCAAAAGAGGGACATGAGCAGAGGAGATGGTGTATTGATTCCTCCTCCTCCTCGTCCATGCAGCCGCGACAGAAGTCATTGTAGGGTAGCCCCAGTCTGGCGGCGTGTTTTACAATGGTGCAGTGACCTGTAATGACCCCCACCAGGGTGCTTAAGGTTGCCCTCCTGGTTGCCACCAGGTCCCTGGTTCGTCCTAAGTTTAACTTAGGCCACAATTGTTTGGTGATAAAGCCGATATTGCTCTCATTCCATTGGAGATTGGTCCTCTCTATGGTTTGAAGCTTTATCATGTGCTTTACCGTACTTATTGGTGTTTTTAGGTACCCGAGGGTAGGTAGGCTGAGTGTGCTTGACCCTAACCTTGCGAGTTCGTCGGCCGCGCAGTTTCCTGGAATATCCCTATGCCCGGGGACCCACAGTATTTTAATATTGAACTGTTCAGCCATCTCATCTAGAGATAGGCGACAGTTAATGGATGTTTTTGATTTGTGGGTTATCGCTGCCAGGGATTTTATCGCAGATTGGCTATCCGTGCAAATGATAATATCCTTTGTGGATATTACATTGATCCTGAGCCATGCCAGGGCCTCCGTTATCGCAGTTATTTCTGCCTGAAACACACTACAGTAATTTGGGAGTCTAAATGATAGGTTGAGGTTAAGTTCCTTGGAGTAGACCCCACTACCTACACCCGACTCCATCTTAGAGCCATCGGTATAGAGGGAGATCGAGTCCTTTGGTATGACTTTCCCTTCGGCCCATTCCTCCCTGGATGGAAAGACAACTTCGAAGTTCCTGGTGAACACATTCTGCGGGTTGATGTAGTCAGTGTCCATAGGTACTTTGAAGTGTTTTAGAATAGAGGTGTGGCCTTTTTGAGATGTGGGCCATTTTCTTATGCTCCTCATCCTTAGGGCCGCGCATGCAGCAACTTGCTTGCTGAAAAGGTTTATTGGTGGAAGATGTAGTAGAACATTTAAGGCCTCCGTGGGGGTCGATCTGATCGCTCCGCTTATACATAAGCTGGCCGATCTTTGTACCTTCCCCAGGAGGTTTCGATTGACTGCTTTGTCCAGAGCAGTCCACCAGACTACGACGCCATACAGGAGGATAGGCCTTATGACTGCTGTGTAAAGCCAGTACATAATGCTTGGTTGGAGACCCCACCTCCTGCCCACTACTTTCTTGCAGCTGTAGAGGGCAACAGTTGCTTTCTTGACCCGATCAAGAATGTTGGGTTTCCAATTCAGCCTCCTGTCAAGGACTAGGCCTAGATATTTAGCCTGTTCTTTGATTGTTAGTTGAGTTCCACCCAGCCTCGGTGGGTTGAGGGGCGGGATTTTATATTTGTTAGTGAACAGTACTAGATCGGTCTTCTTTGGGTTCACCCCAAGTCCACAGTACCGAGTCCATGTTTCTACTGTATGTAGTGCACTCTGCATAAGGTCGCATAGAGTGCTGGGAAATTTTCCTGTGACGGCAATAGCAATGTCATCCGCATAGGCGATCACAGCGTACCCTTCCTGCTCCAGCAACAGCAGTAGCTCGTTAACCACCACGTTCCAGAGGAGAGGGGAGAGTACTCCACCCTGTGGTGTACCTTTGCTGACCATTCTGGTAGATACGGCACCAGCGAAGTTGGCTTTGACAACTCTTTGTATTAGCAGCTGTCGTACCAGTTCTATCACTGATCCCGTAACACCCAGATCAGACAGCGCCTTGATGACGGCCCATGGTTCGACATTGTTAAAGGCGCCCTCAATGTCGAGAAAGGCGACTAGAGTGTATTGTTTGTTTTCCAGAGACCTTTCTATTTTACTGACCAATGAGTGGAGTGCTGTTTCCACCGATTTGCCTTTGTTGTAGGCGTGTTGGTTATCCGACAGTCTGCCTGAGATGCAGGTGTACCGGATGTGTACGTCCAAAATCTTCTCTAGAGTTTTTAATAGAAAAGAAGTGAGACTAATAGGCCTTAGGTCATTTACATACGTGTGGGAGCTTTTGCCTGCCTTGGGTATGAAAATGACTTTGGCTACCTTCCACTTGCTGGGGATGTAGGAAAGTGAGAGGCAACTATTGTATATAACCACAAGCCAGGGGAGAATGATATCTGCTACCTGCTGGAGCTCAGCTGGTATGATACCATCCGGTCCCGGAGACTTGTAGGGTTCAAAGCTCTTTATGGCCCAAAGGACGTTGTTGTATTTGACCAGGTCAGGAGCACGCTCGAGGGAGGGTGTCATTGGCTGATTAACCCGAGGAGGTGTCATATCCGAGTCACAACTGCCTGGGAAGTGTGCGTTTAAGAGAAGTTCCAAGGCTTCCTCTCTGGAGGTTGTCCAGGAGCCGTCATTACGCATCAGATGGCTTGGATTATACGGAACCGAGGCCAGAATCTTCCTTATTCTTGAGGCCTCGGAAACCGTCCTTATATTATCGCAGTAGTCCCTCCAGGATTGTCTCTTTGCCTTCCTGGTCGCTGCTTTGAAAGACTTTAGTGCCTCCTTGTAGAGGTCCCAATCCTCTTGCAAGCGGGTATATTTAGCTTTGTTGAAGAGCTTTCTGCTCTCTTTCCTTAGTGAGACTATCTCTTTGTTCCACCAGGGGGGCTTGGGTTTGCCTCTGGGGGTGCTAACTGCACAAGATTGAGACAGTGCTCTATTGAGGGTTTCTGTCAGCTCATTTACTAAGCTGTCTAATTCCGCGGAGTTTAGCGGATAGGTGGGGTGTCTTGCCCCTAGGTGGGGTTCAACATAGGTTCTATATTTTTGCCAGTCAGTTTTTCTGTAGTTCCTGAAAGGAGCTCGGGCACTGACGTGGTTGACTATGCTGAATTGAATGTATCGATGGTCAGAGAGGGAGTGTTCTTTTAGGACTTTCCAATCTCTGACTTTGTCGACAATGTCCTGCGATGCAAAGGTTACATCCAGGACTTCCTGTCTGTTTTTGTTAATAAAAGTTGGTTCACAGCCGTTGTTGCAAACGGTGAGGTTAGTACTTAATACATAGTTATACAAAGACTCACCTCGCTCGTTTATGTTGCTGCTTCCCCAAATCGTATGGTGTGCATTCGCATCACAACCTATGATCAGTCCGGCATTTGTTTGCTCCGCATCCTTGACCAGGTTTACCAAGTTGGCCGGAGGGGGAGGACTTGGGTGGTCATGGGCTAAATAGGCCGAGGCAATCCAGATCTTGAGGTAACTGCCCTCGACACTAATAGCCGTGATATCCTGGTCGCTGTAGGATGGGAGTAGAAGGATTTTTATGTGTGATTTAGTTAGGATACAAGCTCTAGGCTTACCTGCATCGCGCACGTAGGTGAGCTTATATTCGGATGTTCCGAGTCCACGTACCATGTTATTTACTATCCATGGTTCCTGGATCAGAACGACGTCTTCTCCGCTTTTGGTGAGGCGGAGCATTAGGGCGGCCGAGGCCGCGATAGAATGATGGAGATTAATTTGAAGAATCCGCAGCATGATGGCCGCAGTCTTTAACCTCCACCGCTGTGACGTTGGCAGACTCTTCGTCAGACTCCAGATCAAAATCTGACATAGTCTCGCCAAGGTCTACCTCGGGAAGGTCCAGGTCGGACAGTAGATTACTGTCTTCCCCGGTAATCTCGTTCACTACATTGGAGGGGGTCCCAGTTAAGAGAGTCTCCTCAGTGATCATCGGCTCCATGGTAGGGAGTTGCTCTGGGTTCGTCGGCACCATGGAGTCAGATGATGTAGCACAGGAGGCTCTCTTAGCTGAGTCCTCCCCGTCTTTCTTGTATATTCTGAGCTTCGCAGAGTCGAAGCCCAGAGAGATCATATTGTTGACCAGGGCTAGAGGTGCCAGGGAATCCTGATTGATTACAATAGTAATCAGTCTTGAAGGTCCCTTAACATCCTCTAGCTTGACAACTTTCCAATCCTTGGTGGGGATTAGGGGATTGCAGTTCTGCAGGATTGCCAAAATCTCCTTAGGGTCCTCGGGATAGGCCGGTATAATGGCTCTAGCCCTGGGTCTATTTGGGATTTGGTTCAAGGGTACAGCCTCAAGTTGAGCTCCCTCCCATACCTCGCCGACTCTGCTGAGTGCGAGCTTAAAGAGGTCCATAGACCTTTGGTCTTCGAAGGAGATCAGCTTGATTCTGCCTTGATAGTACCCTGCATGGTGGGTAATAGGGAAGGGTCCAGGGTGTTCCTTGAGTATCGGGAAGTAGCTTTTGAGCAGCACATTGCTGATCAAAGTCCACTTAGCCGGAGGGACATTCCCATCCACATCGCCCCTACCGACAACAGCCAGTGTGGTCAAGACCTTCAGCACGTCGCGATAGGAGATTTGTGTTTGGGATCCAGGGGAGATGCTTTGAGACCGCGCTTTCTTAGAGGTGGAGGGAAGTTCCTCAGCCGACCTCTGGCGCTTGCCATCCTGCTCTTTAACGGATGAGTTACCAAAGCTCTTGATTGTGCATTCCGCCCAGTCAAGAGCCTTTTTTCTCCTTTCCGAGAGCTGATCTCTTGGTATGTCACGCAATTTTTCCACTAGCTTACTAGCCGCGCGACGTTGTTTGTAGCTTGTTTTGGGGGCACTCAGGGTTGGGTCGCAAGGAGCATTCCTCCCCTTGTTAACACCTGAGGGTGCCGGACCAGGCTTCTGTTTGTCGGCCACTGTCCTGGCACCTTGCCTTTCTTTCGTATTGTGACTGCTCCTTGAAGGTGCTAGACCAGGCTTTTGTACGAGGGCCGATGTCGTAGCACCTTGTCGGATAGCGGCATTTATGCTGCTTCCTGAGGGTGTTGGACCGGGCTTTTGTACATATGCCAGTGTCTTAGCTCCTTGTAGAGCGACTGTCACGATACCACTATCAGAGGATGCTGGACCAGGCTTTGTGGGGGCCCCTGTCACAGCACCTCGCCGAGACTCGGCAGTTGTACTTGTTTCTGTACATTCTGCCGGTTTCTTGTTTCCTATTTTGTTGTTGTCGTCGTTGTTGTTGTCATTATTATTGTTATTGCTTTTGTCATTGTTCTTGTTCATATTAGTCCCACGAGTAGCGGAGAAAGGGAATACCACCCCCGCGCAGAGATCCGCATTACGCAGGGGGCGGCTAAGTAATCCTGAGTGCGCCTGGTGCTCAGGATACTCCGTTAGCGACTGGGCTATTTTTTTTTAGGATGGGCCCCCAGCCAGGCTGATCATCGGCACGGGTCGTATAACACCTTGATCCGGCCCATTTGACCACATCTTAGCTTCATGTCTCCTCTGGGGTTGCCCCGAGAGTCATTGACCTTTACTAGGCCCTTGCACCGCGTCGAGGTGTGTAGTCGCGCAAGAGTAGTTTGAACCCAAAAAAAAAATATTTATTTCTGAGGACATCAATCTCAGAACATGGCCCCTCGAACCGATGTCTAACAGTGCATTTGTAAGGTGCACAGGTCAGTGTATCAGTGAGTGACAAAGACCTGCCTTGCATCAAAACGGTCACCTACCACTTCTTCCAAACGGTCACCCATTATCACCCAATTATCACCGCTTCCCCAGAAACGGTCACCTACCGCTTCCCTAAAACGGTAATCTATCCGTTTAAATAGCGGTTACCAATACCGATACCTATTCTAAAACAGAAGCAACCCGAATGTACTCAATTTTGCAACTTAGCAACTTTAGGGACAGAGCTTATTTTCAGTACTTCGTCCATAGCCCCTTATTACGTAAAATATTTTCTACACGTGTTGGCTTACTTTCCACCGATTTCCCTATAATTTCATTTGGAATACTCTGCCATTCCCGCTGTACTCGCTGCCAAAGCTCATCCAGATTAGTTGGGGTTGATCGGTACTGTCCCAACCGTCTTCCGATCGGATCGAGGTCGGGAAATTTTGTTTGGTAAGCCATTCATTCACCATTTCGGACGTGTGTCCGAAGGGTCGGGTCGGCAAGGTGTTGAAATATGATTTCCTTTTCAGGATAGACGCTCCTGTCTACAAAATTGGGAAGATGAGCTTGCAGGATACGCAAATAATATTCTTTTTTCATTATTTTATAGAGTGGTCCAACGTGCCACCATGTGGAGCAACCCCATACCATTGCAATCCCTCTACCGTCCTTCGCTGTTTCTTTAACATGGTGCTTTTTGATGGTCTCTCCAGGACAGCGTCAGCAATATTGTAACCGTCGGACTGAAATCGTTTAAATTTTGATTCGTCTGACCACACTACACGCTTCCAATCATTTGCTGTCCAATTTGGGTGTTGTCTGGCGAACTTCAACCGTGCCTTAATATTTTTTACCCGCAATGCAGGTTTTGGTTCTTTACCGATGAGATGTAGCCAATGTCGGGGAGAGCTCTACTTGCAGTCCATCGTCTAACGGACTTACGTTTTGCTATAGAAGCACCCTTTGGTGCTAAAAATGTGCCCTTTTTCATTTGTATTATCATAGAACCTGCGTTTTGATGATGTCTAGTGACCATTGATAGGCTTACATTAAGCTGCATCATTCGCGTCGAGGAGCCACTCATTGTCATAGCTACAATACTATCTCATAACTCTTGATAGTTTCTTCATTATTCTAAAAAGCTATGAAATTGTTGTAATTCTTTAATTTATTGAATAAAATGTTCTGGAAAAAGTTCCTACCGCACGCAATACAACACTTCTCAAAGTAAAATACTTACTTACGTACTTAGGTGGCGCTACAGTCCGGTGTGAGCCTGGGCCTCAACCAACAAACTTCTCCAACTGTCACGGTCTTTTGCCAGCTGTTTCCAGCGACGTACTCCCAGTTGGTAAAGGTCCTCTTCCGCCTGTGTGCGCCACCTCATATTCGGCCTTCCTCTGCTGCGTCGTCCCTTGGGGTTGGACTCGAAGACTCTTCGGGCCGGAGTTGTGTTAACCATTCGCTCTACACGGCTTAACCATTTTAGACGTTGGATCCGCAGACGCGTGCTAGGCCGAAGTCGCTGTACAGCCCGTATAGTTCGTCGTTGTATCTTCTCCTCCACTCCCCGCTTATACAAACGGGACCATAGATTGAACGCAGAATTTTCATCTCGAAACGACTAAGGTCAAAGTAAAGCCAAGGCAGACGAAATCTTTGGCAACTTCGAATCTGTAGCTGCCGATTCTGAGGTTCTGGCCGAGACGTTGGTGTTGCGTGTCTTTTTTGGTTGATATACATATATTTCGTTATACCCTCGTTAACCGAAATACCCATTTTAGCCGCTTCTGCTTCAATGCTTCCTCCGACAGAGGAGGAGGATACAGATAAGCTGGTGAATGCGCCCTACCAGCTCATCTCCAGCCGCTTTAAACAGTTCGGCGGACAGGCCGTCTCCGCCCGCGCCTTTATTATTCTTAAGCCTTGAAATTACTAGCACAATTTCATCCAGGTCGGGTGGACGAAATTCCCTTGCATCTTCGTTCGTTGCGAATGGATCATTCTGCCTGACGGCGGCATTGGATCTTTCACCGCCGTTAAACAGTCTAGTGAAGTGTTCCTTCCATATTCTCAGCATCAACTGTGACTCCACTACTAGTTATCCGTCTTCATCTCTACTGGTTTTCACTCTGGGTTATAGCCCATGTTCGTTATACTTTTTAGTAAGCCTTGAGAGCATTATTCCTGTAGCATCTCTCCATCTCCTCGATCTCACGGTTTTCATTCTGTCTTTTTTTCTTCCTTAAAAGCGTGTGTTCCTCTATCCGTTTCTGCTCGTAATGTTCACGAGCACCTCTCGTCCGTCTTTGCTACATGGGCATGCCCGCATCGCTCATCAAACTAGGGGTTTGTAGTCGTCGGTTGTCCCAGAACGTCAGAGGCAGCGTCTCTGATGGCATGCTGGCAATGCTCCCACTGCTGTTCTGTGAATTATTCCGGTGTCATCGGTATTTGCGAGAGGTTGAGGGAAACTCTACCGGCAAAGATCCTAGCGGTCTCCCGCGATTGTAACTTTACGACACCAAACTTTCGATGTCCAGCTCGACTCTATGGCATCCCTGATATCTTCATTTGTACCTTGGCTACAACACCTTGTTGTGATCCGATTCGATGTTGACTCGTCGGAAGATTCGTATATCTAGGATGCTGGAGGACTGCCTGGCGTCGATCGCAACATGATCAATCTGATAGATGGTAGACTGACCAGGTGATCGCCAGGTTGGTTTGTGAATGTTGTTGGTAGTCGTGTGCTAGCCAGAAAGAGATTTTATCTTTTAGCTTGTCGTCTTCTGAAATACAGAAATCTTGAGAATTTTTGCTACCTTGGACAACAAACCCCAGTCAAAATTGGCATGCTTGCCCTCTTTTTAACAATTTCGTAGGATTTGTAGTCACCGGTCCATCCCATACTCCGTTCGTTGGATCCTAGGCACATCATCATGCATAAATTATTCCCACGAAGGAATTACTATATGGTTACCATGCCATTATGATTTCTTCTTCTTCTTCTTCTTCTTCTTCTTCTTCTTCTTCTTCTTCTTCTTCCTTAATTGCGTTACAGCCCATGAAGGACCAGAGCCAAGCTTCTCTCAATCACCCATGTTGTGTGTGATTTATTTTTCGCACAGGTGAAAGGGACCTACAGTTTAACGCCGATTCCGAATGGCGTGAGTCGAGAAGCTTTTTCATGGCAAGTTTACTACGGGGGGTTTGCCAGTACCCCGCCGAGGAGGAACGTCGCGAAATAAAATTTCGTTCATCGTGCGCCAGAGTCCAACACACTAACCACTATGCCCATATGATTTACCCAGTCTAATATATATTACCTGTTTTCTGGAGATGTGCAAAGAGAATTGTTAACCAATTTTACTGCCATCTGCGTGTCTCCTCACATTGTCAACTACACTGGCAGTGGCAAAATGTTTCGTGCCCTACTACCGAATTATATTCGCTTTTATTCCTTTCATCCCCTTACGAATAGCTCGATAATTAAGTACCCCAAAAGTCACAATGCAAATTACCCAATAACATGATTTATACTTTATCCCCTCATATGCAACGAGTACACCGGGAATACTTAGTTGTCCTTCGGCGAAATTCATATTCACCAGGTTCGCAGCCATCAGATAAGTCCCGTGGGTTTAAGTCCTATTACCGCCTTTTGAACATAAGTGCAACATGAAAATCACTGACATTACGTTCCCTAAGTCTGCTTTATGCTCGGTCAAAAGCGGAAACGGTACACCAACATCCGTATCAAACTCAGCAGAGATATGCATGTATACAAGTCTCATATCGCAAGATAACCCGCGACGATAGATACTCGTATATGTTTTGCTTGACAAAATAGTCAACATTTGCTCTATGGACACTGCGCCTGGGGCATTCTTCACTATGACTAATGAAGAAGTGTCATCTTGAGAAATGCAAAATACCATTTTAGCATGACAAACGTATAAAGGACCTGTAATTAGAGGATGTATCACTATTGCTCCCGAAATTCTAGTTCACGACATAACTCGAAGACTCACTATCGCTCTTGACATTTGGATATATATATATGTAAGTATATGATCATGTTTCTCAATGCTAAATTGTGTCACTCAAGCTGTTATATTTGTACTCCGAGGATGTCTTCAAAACTGCTTGGAACGAGTCTGCAAATTTACTCGTACACAAAGGGGCAAAACCGCCCTGGGTACGTGTCGTTCTGATTTAACACTTTATTGCTCGTCAAAGTGGAGAAACTTTACTTATGTACTGCAGGCTCCACAACTTTTGACATACGGGTATTAACTATTACATAACATGTATGTGTATATAACCTTATTTTTGTTTTTTGTTTTTGTCAAATCCCTCGTTCTGCATAATATTCCCAAGGAAGGTTAGGTTAGGTTAAAGTGGTTGGCATAAGTCACACGTAGGCCGAAGTCGGCCCATTGTGATGCCACATGGATCATGTTACCGGTGCTTCTGATGAAGCTAGAGCTATAGCTTCAGAGTTGAGCTATTTTTAGGCTTGCTAGCTCACTTAGATTTTCATAGAAGGGTGCGTCGAGGTAGATCCTCCTGCGATTCGCAAAAGAGGGAAGTGAGCAAATAAGGTGATGTATTAATTCCTCTTCCTCCTCGTCCATGCAGCCACGGCAGAAGTCATTGGAAGGTAGGCCTAGTCTGGCGGCGTGTTTTCCAATGATGCAGTGACCTGTAATGACACCCACTAGAGTGCTTAAGGTTGCCGTTTTGGTTGCCACTAGATCCCTGGTTGCTCCCAGGTTTAACTTAGGCCAGATTTGTTTAGTGATGAAGCCGATGTTACTTTCATTTCATTGGAGGTTGGTCGCCTCTATGGTTCGAAGTTTTATCATGTACTTTACCGTACTGATTGGTGTTTCTAGGTACCCGAGGGTAGGAAGAATGAGTGTGCTTGACCCTAACTTTGCGAGTTCGTCGGCCGCGCAGTTTCCTGGAATATCCCTATGCCCGGAAACCCACAATATTTTAATATTGAACTGTTCAACCATCTCGTCTAGAGATAGGCGGCAGTTTTCAAGAGTTTTTTATATTCTCTTATGATGTGATACACACACAACCTTAACAGAGTGCAGTGGTTTGGGTCGTTGATGTTCGTTTACTACTCTCATGGGTGGTTGTCCTAGATAGGACGAGAGCCGACCAAATTCCGCGTTGGTTATAGTCCGTAGTAACTCGTTCGAGCACTTTAGTATTGCTTACGCAGAGGATGATGCCTGCAGCAGTACGTCTGGTCACTTTCCATTCACCTCTGTGTTGCATACTTTTTGTTCGTATAGGAATTACTTTAGACCTTCCTATAAACCTTCCGCTCGGCGGTCGATGATGTAAACCACTGCACCACGGCCACCCCGTAAAGGATGTCTTTGATCTGTGGGTTACCGCGGGCAGGGATTTTATCGCAGACTGGCTGTCTGTGCAAATGATAATATCCTTAGCGGATATTACACTGATCCTGAGCTACGCAAGGGCTCCCGTTATCGCTGTTATTTTGATACACACTGCAGTGACTTGGGAGTCTGAATGATAGAGAAGACTCCACTACCTACACCCGACTCCACCTGAGAGCCATCGGTGTAGCGGAAAATCGAGCCCTTTGGTATGACTTTCCGTTCAGCCCATTTCTTCCTGGATGGAAAGGCACCTTCGACGTTCCTAGTGAACATATTCTGCGGGGTGACGTGGTCTGTGTCCATGGGTACTTCGAAGTGATTAAGAATACTAGTATGGCATTTATGTGATGTGGGTCATTTTCTTATGCCCCTAATCCTAGGGCCGCGCAGGCAGCAACTTGCCTGCTGAAGACGGTAGAAGATGTAATCGGATTTTTAGGGCCTCCATGGGGGTTGATCTGATCACTCCGTTTACATATAAACTGGCCAATCCTTGTGTTTTCCCCCGAAGGTTTCGATAGACTGCTTGTCCAGAGCATTTGCCCTGTATGGCCTGATTTGATAATAGGTATAGTAAAACGGAATCTATTATTTTTCTAACTGATGGATTTAGTAATATATGTATCCCGTTTCGGTCTAGCACTAAATCAGTTTCTTTATTCTTGAGCGCTTGTCAAAAATGGACATCATTTATTCCTAAATAAAGATGAAAACGATAGTTAAACGTTTCAAATGCGAATGATGTTTAAAGTCCCAGTACTGTACTAGTAAATCACATGTCCCATTCTGATCCTGTCATTCAGAAATCAAAGATGCACCACGGTCTGAAAGGCTCATTGTCAAAAATGCCGATTAAATGATGGAAATCGTCGGACGACTGATTGTCACGTAAGCACTATTACGATTGCTGAGGAGCTAAACAACATATAAAAACCTGTTGGAACCATTTAATTAAGAGTAGATATAAAAAGAAACTTAATGTATGGGTGCCACAATGAATCGCTGCTGAACTGCAACAAAATTGAGCCATTTCTGAGTGGACGCTGACCGGTGATGAGAATTCGATCCCTTAGGACTATCTTAAACGAAAATTTTCGATTGATGGTCAGAAAGCTTTTGCTGTGTGCTTGGTGGGATTGGCAGGGAGTCATCTACTATGAGCTGTTTCCCCTACGAGAAAACTCTTAATTTGGACTTGCACTGTCAACAATTGATTCGCCGGAAAGAAGCAGTCGTACAAATTGTGTTCCATCACAACTACGCTAGGTGACACACAACCAAAGTGATCTGGTCGAAGATCCGGGAGTTCGGTTGGGTTGAAAATATATTTTCTTCGAAAAATGTTGGTATGAATACTTCTACATAGTCCCCATGCAGATCTAGACGAGTATCTCTTCTCGTGGATACCCACCAACCAACAAATTAGACTAATGTTGTTAGTTGACTGAAGATTGTTTTCGGCCTATATGGCAAATAAGTCTGAGGAAAACGGACACATGCTATACGAAGTCAGAAATGTATGGTGGCGTTACAGTCCATGAAGGACCAAGGCTGAGCTTCTCTAAATCACCCGGGTTGTGTGTGATCTTACAGGTACACACAGTTTATTGCCGGTTCCGAACGACGCAGCCCTTCTTGAAAATTATGCTACAGGGGGTTTTGTCACAACCCCGTTGAGGAGAAGCACCGTGAAAATACGTTCTATGACGTGGCTATTGTCGAGATTCGATCCCGTGTCATCGGCGTCAGAGGCTTATACACTACTTACTGCGCAAAACCACCGTGTAAGTTTGTTCACCATTCTCACTCCTCTGGATTATTTCGGATAACAGCATTTGTTCTTCCAAAAAAAGATGAATATTTTTCTTCCTCCTACTTCTGACCCATTGCACTAACGCCTCTACTCTCCAATGTCAAAAACTCCTCAATGGCTGATAATACGGTTTTCGTTATAACATATCTACCGGTGATTTGATCGCATATCTCATTGAAAAGTGAAGTCGCTCGCTTCACCAAGCAGGCGAAAGCAACATAGTTCCCCTGGATATTTCGAAAGCATTTATCTCGCGGCAGAGTCCATGGGCAGTATAAGCGCTTAAAATATTATCGTGAAGACGTAAATGGTGACCAACATATTGTGATAACCGAGTATGCCATAAATTCATAAATACTAGCTTTGATGAAATGAATGGAAATAGAACTGAATATCTCCAAAACAACAATTTATAGCATTTAGGCGGAATATTTACTTACTTACTTAGATAGCGCTACAGACCGGTGTGAACCTGGGCCAACAAGCTTCTCCAGCTGGCACGGTTTGTGCCAGCTGTTTCCAGCGATGCACTCCCGGTTGGTTAAGGTCCCCTTCCACCTGCTTCCGCCACCATAGTGTTACGAAATTCCACATCAAATAGGGTTCGCTGGATTGCGATAAACTACAAATGTCTTTTCATCCAAATTAAAACACACACATTTTTCTTGTTTCACCACAGATCAATCTGTGCAGCTTCAACACATTTCTTTATTATCCAAAACCTATTAAACCTTTTAAACTTTATTACAGACACAAACCTTTATTGAAAGCTTTTATTTTTCCACTGTTTTATCGATTGATCATACCGACTTGTCACACGCTGTTCAATTCCACAAACTGAATGAATGCCGAGGGCGAGCGTTCGCGCTTTTATAGCAATCGGTCCATCTTCCCGAATGTTCGCCATAGGAAGTTCCCCTTCGGAAATATCTAGAATGCTCCGACAATTAGCATTACGCCGTTGACAGTTGACATAATTGCAATCCCCGCTTCAACAGAGCTTTCGAACTTCGACAGCGAAATTCGAACTTAACCGTCGGTTTGTGTCTCCGCAACACTGCCCTCCTCCTAAACCTGTTCGTCCTCGAACAAGCGATTGGATCCTTCTCCGTAATATAGCGCTAACCTCTCTACACCGACTGTACACCACGTCGTTAAGTTTCTTGATGACCTCATATGGTCCGTCCCAGGCTGATTGCAATTTGGGGCACAAGCCTTTTTTTCGTTGTGGGTTGTACAACAATACCAATTGTCCGGTCTCGAACCCAGAAGTGTTGGCCCTAAAGTCGTGTCTCGTTTTCATTCTACCGCTTACCAAGTTCAGTCGCTCCCGGATGAACTGATTGATGGAGCTCAGCTGTTCTTTCTTTTCGGTTACGAAGTCCTCCCTGCCGCTAGTTGTTGGTAGTATCACGCCGAACTTCAAGTCCGAATGAAGTCGGAGATCGGTTCCAAAAATGGCTTCGGTTGGTGTTTTTGCCGTTGAATTGTGCTGTGCCGAACGGTATGCCATTAAGAAAAGGGGGAGGTGTTCATCCCAGTCCTTCTGATCTCCGACGACGACATTTCTCAAGTATTCCTTCATCGTTCGGTTGAAACTTTCGACCATGCCATCAGATTGTGGGTGTTGTGGTGATGTCCGCGTCTTTCTGATACCTAACATGTCGCAGAGTTCTTTGAACACCGACGACTCGAAGTTTCATCCTTGGTCTGAGTGCAGTTCCATTGGTACTCCATAACACGCAACCCAGGCATTTACGAATGCATCCGAAACGGTTTTGGCTTCTTGGTTCGGGATGCAAAACCCCTCAGGCCACTTGCTGAAGTAATCGATCACCACCAGCGCGTATTTGTTTCCAGCCTTGCTCGTTGGGAATGGGCCTGCAATGTCCACGGCGATACTTTCGAACGGTGCTCCAACATTGTGCTGCTGCATATTTCCTCGAGTTTTCCTAACTGGACCCTTTGCCTTCGCACACTTTTCACACCTGCGAAACCGACTCATGGCATCCTACCCAGGAGAAACGTCTCTTGATCTTTTCTACAGTCTTGTTAACACCAAGATGACCCCCGCTTGGTCCCTCGTGGTATTCTCGGATGACCTCGTCGATTTGTCGTTTCGGAATTACCAGCAGATCGTTTACAATATTCCCGTCCTCACCTTCCCAACTGCGGTAGAGGCAACCGTTCTTCAGCTTCAAACTCTGCCATTGATCCCAGTAAGCTTTCACGATTGGGCTTTTACTGGATATTTGCTGCCCAGTTGGTCGAAAACCTCGTTCTTGGTTGTCGATGATGACTGCCAGATCGGCATCATCTCGCTGCTTCCTTCCGACCTTCTCGACAGTCCAGGAATCTTCTGGCAGCACATGGAAACGACGGATGTCGGTGACCTGTTCCTTGGTTTCGGCTTGCGAACAATGTTTGCATTCGACATCGCAAGGTCGCCTCGATAATGCATCCGCATTTCCATGACTGTTTTCCTTCCGGTATTCGATACTGAAGTCATAACTCTGGATTCTCTCTATCCATCTAGCAGGCTGGCCTTCCGGGTTTTTGAACTGCAGCAACCACCTCAACGCTGCGTGGTCCGTCCTTAGATGTAAAGCTTGGCCATAGTGATATTTGTGGAAATGCTTGACACAGTCAACCACGGCTAAAAGCTCCCTCCTAGTTACACAGTAGTTCCTCTCCGGCTTCGATCCTACTGTATTAAGCGATGACCCGTTCTCGCCCGTCAATTATTTGAGAGAGTACTCCTCCGATTCCTTGTCCGCTCGCATCGGTATCCAAAATAAACTTTTCTCCCGGGACAGGATATGCAAGAATCTGCGCACTGCGGAACAACTTCTTCAGGTGAATGAACGCTTCCTCCTGCGGCTTCTCCCACTTGAATGGCCGGTTCTTTTTGGTGAGCTCGTGCAAACTGCTGGCAACGTTTGCAAATCTTAGGAGGAATCGCCTGTAATATGTGCAAAGTCCAAGGAATGACCGTAGCTCATGAAATTCTTCAGCCGTGGCCATTCCTTGACCGCCGAGAATTTATCTTCATCCCTACGGGCTCCTTCTGCAGTCACCACATGTCCCAAGTACTTCACCTCGTTCTGGAAGAGCGAACATTTCTTCGGGCTCAATTTCAATCCGGCTGCTTGAATACGTTCCGGTGCCTCTTAAGGTGATCGTCGAAATCCTTGCCCATGACAATTATGTCATCCAGATAGACAAGGCAAGTCCTCCGGTGAAGTCCTCTTAGCACCCGGTTCATAAGTCTTTCGAATGTGGCTGGCGCATTGCGAAGACCGAAGGGCATCACAGAGAATCGCCATAACTCTCCCCCGGCGGTAAACGCGGTCTTTTCCTTGTCTTGCTGGTCAAGCTCTATTTGCCAGTATCCGCTTTGCAAGTCCAGCGTCGATAACCACTTTGCACCAGATAGTGTGTCCAAGGTGTCGTCGATTCTCGGTAAAGGATAGCTGTCTTTCTTCGTGACGTCGTTCAGTTTCCTGTAGTCCACGCAGAATCGGGTGCTTCCATCCTTCTTCTTATCAAGCACTACTGGCGAACTCCTGGGCCTGCAGATGGTTCAATCACGCCCTCCTTTTCCGTCTCGTCGATTAGTTTGATCACCTCGCCTTCTTTCGCCAAAGGTACTCTCCTCGGTGGTTGCCGGATCGGCCTAGAGTCCCCTGTGTTTATTCTGTGCTTCACAATTTATGTTCTTCCACAATTCTTACCAATTGCAAAAACTGTCCAATATTTACGAAGCAGGGAGAGTGCTTTACTTTTCTGCTTCTCCACTAGATGTTGCGTCCACTCTCTGACCATTGTTTTCAAAAAGGCTTTGTTGGTCTGGATTTCCCGGTGTTTCTGATCTTCGCAGTTCATAATAGCGGCAGCTTCTTGGCATTGAGCGATCGTTGTTCCCTTGTGTACAGTCTTAGGTGTACTGGCTGGATTCAGGACTCGTACTGGAACCAGTTGGTCTTGTCGGGGTTCCACGAGAGCCCTTCCAACAATGATATCGCCTGGTCGATTTCCTTTGTCGCTGGATTTCACCCACTGTTTGGACTGCTGTTTCGTTTCCGGCATTTAGCGATGGAGTCATAGTGATGAATCGCCACAGAAAAACGAATCGGATCCCTATTGAATCTGTCTAAAGACTCCTGCTAAAATCGTTTGCCCATTTGTTTTTGGTCAGCATTCAGGAAATGCGATACCTACCTCGCGCAGAGCTTGCGCACCTCTAATTCTATCTTCCGATATCTCCACAACTTGAGCTATCTCACCATCTTCACTCTTATCGTGCATCATGATATCATGCACTTTCTCGATATTTTCCTATGGGATTTCGGTTTCTGGCCGTCCTATTCGTGGGTCACCGTGGAATGTGCGATCACGTTTAAATTCGTCTGACCACTAATGGTTGACATTGTAGGAGCAGAGTCCCTGTGAACTTTTATCAACCTCGGATGAATTTCTTTAGCACTATATTTGAGTTTGTCCATTTTTACGAACAACGTGCAAGACATCTACTACAAAATTAAGTGTGAACACACTATTTCAGCGAACGAGTAAAAAATTCTCAAGCGAACTAATGACACGCGCGGGTAGGAAATGATTGCTGATTGGAATGCCATTTGTTACGGAATGGAATTTAATGGAATGGATTTGTTACGACAATCATTAACAGGGCTTTGCTAGCACAATTTGAATACGATGTTTGGTCGCAATGTCACCATCAGGGTTGTGTGTCAAAGTTTGATTTGTAGTACATCAAAAAGTATTTGAAAATCAATTGGCGTACGATACACAACTAGGAAAGCATTTAGCATTTGGAAGGTATTTTCTTAAGCATCTGTCGATCCATTGACTTTTTCACGTCCAGCTTTTATGGCCATTGTTCTGATTCCCCCCCCCCCCCCCCCCCCCATTCTTTTATCTTTATGTAGGAGTCATTCTTTTAGAAAATTGAACAAGTCGCCACTTGTAAATAAATCGAAAACAAATTCAATTTTATTGCCACCGTATCCTTCTTTCGAGTTACACTATACAGTTCCCTCACGTTCACTGTTTACGATATTCAACTGTCAATTTATACAAGAAGGCAGAAACACGAAAAACATAATTTCAAATCGTGCGCGCAAGTGTTTTGTATGTACATAGATATCTGCGAGTAGTTTGGGTGAGATGTGATGTTAGATATAGAAAACCACGTACATAAAAACCCATATTTGTGGCAATTTACTCGTAGGGGTATCCTTAAAAATACGAAAACCTTTCGATCTCAGAAACTTTATCAATCTGTGATCGGGGAAGGGGAAAGATATAATAGAAAGGATACAGGAGGGCAATCTACACTCTGTTCAACCTAATTCCCTTACTGGTATGTTCAACAAATCTAATACTGATTTCCAATTTGTATTGTAGGCACAAACACATATACGAGGATAGACATTCGACAACCCAACCAGCCAACGTTCTAACAGCCACCAAAATCGGGCGCATAGATTGTGTTTAGTATGTAAGTAAGTACATATGATTCGGAGGACAGCGGATGGTACGAACCCAAACATTTATGCCCTAAAACCAAGGATGGGTAGTAGAAAGCGTCGAAGGTCGTAAATATGAATGTGGCAGAGATTTACATTGATGCCTGATGCTTTTGCTGGTCCCGATCCGCGCAGTTGGTGAAGCCCCTAATCAATACGTCCAATCATAAAATATTCACTGAAAAATATCAACATGCAGTATCAAATATATCCCTGAAAACACAGACGTCTTTTGTAAACGGGTTTGCTTCATGTATACATATTTTTGGTACCAAATCGTATTCGTTGATTTTCAGCTCTGGATTGAAATTGACAGCAAAGTAAGCTAATTGCATTATTTCCAGTACCGATAGCTGGCTGGTGAACTTGATGTCTTCCATTGGAACGAATCATATAGACTGACATAGGAGCCTATGCAATGGATGGATATGGGTTTTCAGTTAATATGGAAAAACATGTATATTTAGAAATGACTAAAGTTATGGTTTATTGAAATAAACATTAGTATGTTCGCAGTTCCATGAGTTTGATTTGAAACAAAAAGTTGATAGAAAATGGGTTTCAAGGTTGATTATGAGTGTAATGTGAAGCTCCTATGGACAAGAGGAATTTTAAAAATTACTTGGCATGTTTTTATTCAATTCGCCAAAATTTGAATGGGTATTACATGAATTTCGGTGCTCACTATTTCTTGAACCATGAAAGTGGTTAGAAAATTCGTGTAACGTAACATAGAGAAGCTCTGTCGGCTCTAAACATAGTCATAAATCAATTTTGCGGTTGGTTTCACGGTCTTGATGAACCTTTCTTGTCATCAGAGAAAAATTACAATATCTTTGGAGCTTCAGAGTGTTTAAAAAAAACTTTGCACAGATGGTTCTCTGTTGTTGAATTTGTGCCAACATAAACTGTCCTCTGGTCATAGATTTGGATTTATACTGGAGGGCTCCGTGGACAACTCGACAAACAAGACCCTCCGAAATTTTAAAGTTATAGAAAATTATTTTGTGTTCCCTTCAAAACGGAAGGAGGTGTACATAATGTAGGCCTATGCACTTGGAGTACTTGAGCTTAATATTTTCACAGTACCCGCAGATTTTTTTCTTTTTATGTTATACTCAGTTCAACTTAGTCCTACTCAATCCAAGCCAAGTTGACACACAGCCTCCGCGTGCATCGTACTCCGGACAAGCTCCATAGGCGTTGTCCAGGAGGTCATAGAAGTCCTCCTTGATAGGGTCTTCAGCCTCGTCGGTAGAGGCGTGTGCACATGTAAGGCTGATGTTATAAAATCTGCCTCTGATGCGGATCACAGCCAGGCGATCACTTATAGGTTTAAAGTCGATGACCTTCGACCTTAACCGCTTTTCCACGACAAATCCGCATCCCAGTAAGTGCAATCTTTTGTGACAGCTGTAATAAATGTCGCAATTTTTCTTCCTTATCATACCGTTTCCTATCCAGCGTATTTCCTGGACCGCAGTAATATCCGGATACCATCTAGTTTATGAGCAGCTCCGGGAGTGAACAGGGTTCTGACATTCCAGAAGCATACTCGCAAATCGTGTTCCTTTTTCGTGCGTTGTCGTCGTCGAGTATCCGTCCGTGTATCCGAGGCATTTTGCTCATTCATAACTTTGTTTCTTTTTTTACGTGGGCGGATTGTTAGCCCGCCGCACAACCGCCATTCTGGTCGGGCTTAAAAGACTCATAGTTCTGTCCTATTCACAGTCTTGATATACATCGACAGAACGAAACGCATTGCTAAATGGCCATATCAGTGCATTAATTGAAAAAAAAAGTTTTTATTGAAACGTTGTTGTACAGTACGTACTAACACTAACGAGGATGTGTCTGCTGGCGGGGAGTATTTACCTCAATCTAACATCTATTCGCACCAGTATAACGAGAATTGCACATTCAGTAATGAAAAGGTTCCCACTTTTCATATTGGGATGCACGAATGAGACGTTAAATTTGACTGAAAAAGCTTTTTTCATTTTACATTTTCGCCTTGGCGATGTTGCCACAGGGCATCGGAAAACATGTTTTCGATTTGCCTACGTATCCCCAGAGAGATTTTGAAGTGGTAACAATAAACAAACGGAAACGCTGTAATGGCCAAACTGTGCATATTTACATTGTGCCCATTTGTGGATGACGTGATTTGTGCATGTTTTATTAATCCATTAATCACTGAAGTCCGTTGGTACTGCCTGGTAAAAAAGATGAACCGATGGTGTCTTTGTGGTGTCTTTGCCCCTCTTAAGGATTGGATGGACCATGCATTATTAAACGCAATGTTGCACCTTTCTATAGCCTCCGCTGGAAGGTCCTGCGAGGGAAATAGCGTCAGTAACCGCAGATTTTTTTCTTTTTATGTTATACTAAGTTCAACTTAGTCCTACTCAATCCAAGCCAAGTTGACACACAGCCTCCGCGTGCCCCCCCCCCCCCCCCCCCCCCCTTCCCCCACTCCGAAGGTTACCAGAGTCTACAGGGTGCAGCTGAGCGAAAGACTCTACGGTATGAGAACGTCGAACACAAATGTCAATAATATGTGGCTGCATTGCCGCTCAGCCATTCAGGAAGTATCCGCAACCACCTTAGGATACTTACCATTCCCGACAAGAAACCCGTGGTATGATGGCGAGTGTGAGCAGAAAAGGGCAGTAACCGACGAGGCGTACCAAAAGACGCTGCAGAGGAAAACCAGGGCAGCGCAAAAAGAGTACCGAGCCAGAAGAAGGGAGGAGGAAAAACGACTGCGACAAAAGAAAAGGACCTTCGCAGCCCCCCAGCCCAAGGATATCGAGGAGTCTAGGGATAAACATAAAACACGAGCCTTTTACAAAAAAAGCCAAAGGCCTTGCAGGAGGCTTCAAAAAGGGCACCCAGGCTCTTCGAGACTCCGAGGGTAATCTTGTCACCGACCCGCGGGGAATGGTGGATGTATTTAAGCAGCATTTCCACCAGCTGCTTAACGAACAGGACCAAGAGAGAGTAGTAAGGACCGAGGAAAACCCAACTCCAGCCGCTGAATTAGTCCTCCCATCCAGCATCGAAGAAGGAGGCACAGCTATTCAGAAGCTGAAGAACAACAAGGCCGCAGGCTTACCATCAGAGCTCTCAAGGCTGGCGGCGATGTTCTGGTAGGGAGCATGCACCAGATCATCTGCAGAATTTGGGAAGATGAAAGCATGCCCGACGACTGGAATACCAGCTCTATATGCCCCATGTACAAAAAAGGCGATCTTACCTCTTGCAAGAACTATAGAGGTATATCCCTGCTCAATGTCGCATACAAGATCCTGTCCAGCGTATTGTGTGAACATCTAAAACCATTTTGCAGCGCACTAATCGGCAGCTA
Organism: Eumerus sabulonum; assembly: GCA_951905685.1. Classification (NCBI taxonomy): domain Eukaryota; kingdom Metazoa; phylum Arthropoda; class Insecta; order Diptera; family Syrphidae; genus Eumerus; species Eumerus sabulonum. Next base: position 157,825,197 of record OX645060.1, on the reverse strand, counting down.
CCAGTGCGGCTTCCGGCCCGGCAAATCAACTATAGACCAAATTTTCACACTTCGACAAATCCTGGAAAAGACCAACGAGTTTCGAATCGATACACACCATCTTTTCATCGATTTCAAAGCCGCATACGGCAGCATGAAGAACTGTTTGGTGCGATGGCCGAATTCGGGATGCCGGTAAAACTGATCCAGTTGTGTCGCGCCACGCTAAAAAACACGCGATGCACCGTGCAATTCGGTTCTAGGACATCGGAACCATTCGAAACATGCACCGGATTTCGGCAAGGAGATGCGCTGTCATGTGACTTCTTCAACCTGGTGCTGGAGCAGATAGTGCGACGGGCAGGCGTCAACAGGGAAGGCACTATCTTTTACAAGTCCATCCAGCTGCTAGGATACGCGGATGATATCGACATCACCGCGTGTTCTCGCCGTGGCATTGTGGAAGCATTCACGGCGATTGAGGAACAGGCGAAAAGAGTTGATCTTAAGATCAATGAGGACAAAACGAAATACATGCTGTCAAGCAAAAACCAATCCGCCGCTCACCACCTGGGACAAAATATAACAAATGACAGCTACAATTTCGGGGTAGTTAAGGAGTTTGTCTACCTTGGGGCAAACGTAAATTCCACAAATGACACCACAGTGGAGATCCGGCATAGAATCGCCCTTGGCAAACGATGCTACTTCGGCTTGTCCGAACAACTGGGGTCAAAACTCCTCACTCGAAAGACCAAAGTCATGCTTTACAAAACGCTCATTCTGCCAGTCTTGCTGAACGGAGCCGAAAGCTGGATGATAAGCAGGACAGCGGAGCTAATTTTGGGTTCTTTCGAAAGAAAAATTCTGCGCCGGATATTTGGTCCTGTCTGTGAGGAAGGTGAATGGAGAAGAAGATACAACCACGAACTCTACGAGCTGTACCAAGATGTGGATGTAGTCCGGAAGGCAAAGATCCGTCGACTACACTGGCTCGGCCACATCGAGCGCATGGACATCAACGCTCCAGCCAAGAGCGTCTTCGAATCCGAGCCTCCTGGTTCGAGAAGAAGAGGAAGACCGAACCTCCGGTTTAAAGCCCAAGTAATCGCGGATGTAAGATATCTTGGTCTTGATAACTGGAAGCAACGTGCCCGGGACCGTCAAGGATGGAAGGCAGCTATAGCTCAGGCTCAGATCCTCCACGGATCGCTGCGCTGCTAAGTAAGTAAGTAAGTAAGTATGAGTTTTTTAAGTAATATATATGTACATAATTCATAAAACTTTTGTTTTAACAATCCTAAATATTCTGGGGCTCTCTTGGTTATGCTTGCACCTTCAACATTGTCAACTGTGTAATTGCCGAATCCGAACGGCGTGAGTCGAGACGCTTTTTCATGGCAAGTATGCTACGGGAGGTTTTGCCAGTACCCCGCTGAGGAGAGAAGTCGCGAAATAAACATTTGATAGTATTGGTGTTATCGGGATCCGAAGGGTAATATTTTCCTCCTAAGCAGGTGTCTTATTCCAATTCTGATTTATTTCAGATATTCACTTGCACTAGCCTAAACTTCTTCTAAATTTAGAAAAATCTTCTGAAAATCGGATAACATGAATTTTAATTTCAAATTGTTTTCTCAGAAAAGGAATCTCGGGACGTAACAACCAACTAGTGGCACATTTTACATTCCATTTTGATGGCCGAAAATGAGAACTAAACTATAATAAGTTATCTCACTGAAAGTAGAAGAATATTAAGCAATTCCACGTAAGTAAGAATTCTGGGAATTTCCTCGAATTAAGTAAGAACGAAATATATTCTCGGCATCTTTGCAAAAGAAGCATTTTCAGATACGACTTCTGTCGTGCCTTCACCATGTAGTACATCTCGAATTCCAACAAATTTATTCAGACTCGCAGTGGTAAGTTGCGTCATGAAAAGCAACTCAATTGCGGTGTAGTATGTACTTTAACTGGCGGCCAAAGTCACTCCGGCACTTGAGATATGAACCGATGGGAAGACGGCAAACTTTTAGATATTCACAGATTCACGCTGGAAGAATCCGACGAAACTTTGTCGTTCGTTTCTTCCGGACAGTAATAGTAACTAATTTGTATTCGTTGCTTGTACATAAGGCACTAGACTTGTACGAAGTGTCAGCATTTAATTTGATTATATTCGTCCCGAATGGATGATTTAGTTGTTGACTGGGCCAGTGATTGCATGCTACTTGGGCATGATGTTTTTTACTTCTATCTTTTCGTTGCTTTGCCTTCGCAGCGCAGCTCATGTGAAAGGTTGTTGGAGTGAGTTGTTCTGGTAGTTTCCGGAACATGCTTAACTTACTTACATATGTAAGTTTAAAATGTTTTCATTCGGCAGATTCAATTAGGACATGGACGTGTTTGTCTCTCACCACGATCTTGAATGTGCATAGGATATGCTGAACATATAATTCAAACCAGTAGGAAAAAGATTTGTCCATAATTCAAGCGAGGTATTAATATCACTAAGCTACACTTTACTAATTTAGAAACTTATTTTTCGATTAAATGCTTCATTAGTAGATGGCTAATACAAAGCACAGCATTAATTCAAATATATGTAAGTACATATGTGTGAAGCCTACCCCAGGCATGCCCTTCAATATATCACCATCGCAAAATAAGCTTTCGTAGTCGGGGTATTGTAAAATTAGTGCTTCAACATTTGTTCTTGAAAAATGATCGAATAGGTGGATTTTACGAAATTTAATAACTTGGAGGATTTCCAAGATTCAGCATAATACAAGGGCTTTGTAGGCTTCTTACTTCACATTAAGGTTTTAAATTATTGCGGCAAACGTTAAAACTAATTGTTCAGTTTCTTTGTCTTCTTCGAGGTTCCACTTATATGGCATGCTTTTTTCCGGCCATATTTTACAGATGAGTTGGTGCATGTTCCCTATCGACTCATCTCCAGCTGCTTTAAATAACCCAGTAGAAAATCCGTCTGTGTCGGTAGCTTTATTATCGCTATCTTAACTTCGTCGGGTGGACGAAATTCTCTTTCAAAATTATCTGCAGAAGTGGTCTTTCCATATTCTCAGCATCGACTGTAAGCCAACTACCAGATGTTCGCTTTCATCCCGGCAGGTTTTGCTCTACCTTTATACGCTTGGCATGTTCGTTTTATTTTTTGGTAAAACTTCCGAGCGTCATTCCTGCGGCAACATCTCTCCATCTTCTCGACCTCGCGCTTCTCGTATTCCTCCTTTTTTTTTTTTTTGAAAAGCGTGAGTTCCTCCCCTCTTTTCCGTTCATAGAGTTGATGAGGAGCTCTAGTCCGTCCATGCAACATAGCCATGTATGCATTCTGTTTTTCAACATTATCCTGTCTGCACTCGTCATCAGACCAAGAGATTTTTCTAGGCGCCATACGTATCTTGGCTGCAACAAAATTCTGATCCGAGTCAATGTTGGCTTCGCGGAATGTTCAGACATCCAATATGTTGGAGGAGTGTCAGGCGTCGATCGCAATATGATCAATTTGATTAATGTTTGCCTACTTACTTACTTATCAGGCCAGCGATCCATGGAGGATCTGAGCCTGAGCTACAGCTGCCTTCCATCCTTGACGGCCCCGGGCACGCTGCTTCCAGTTGTCAAGACCAATATGTCTTACATCCGCGGTTACTTGGTCTTTATACCGGAGGTTCGGTCTTCCTCTTCTTCTCGAACCAGGAGGCTTGGAGTCGAAGACCCTTTTAGCTGGAGCGTTGATGTCCATGCGCTCGATGTGGCCGAGCCAGTGTAGTCGACGGATCCTTTCCATCCGGACTACATCCACATCTTGGTACAGCTCGCAGAGTTCGCGGTTGTGTCTTCTTCTCCATTCACCTTCCTCACAGACAGGACCAAATATCCGGCGCTGAATTTTTCTTTCGAAAGAACCCAAAATCAGCTCCGCTGTCCTGCTTATCGTCCAGCTTTCGGCTCCGTACAGCAAGACTGGCAGAATGAGCGTTTTGTAAAGCATGACTTTGGTCTTTCGAGTGAGGAGTTTTGACCCCAGTTGTTTGGACAAGCCGAAGTAGCAGCGGTTGCCAAGGGCGATTCTATGCCGGATCTCCACTGTGGTGTCATATGTGGAATTTACGTTTGCCCCGAGGTAGACAAACTCCTTAACTACCTCGAAATAGTAGCTGTCAATTGTTATATTTTGTCCCAGGTGGTGGACGACGGATTGGTTTTTGCTTGACAGCATGTATTCAATTTTGTCCCCATTGATCTTGAGACCAACTCGTTTCGCCTGTTCTTCAATCGCCGTGAATGCTTCCACAATGCCACGGCGAGAACACGCGATGATGTCGATACCATCCGCGTATCCTAGCAGCTGGATGGACTTGTAAAAGATAGTGCCTTCCCTGTTGACGCCTGCTCGTCGCACTATCTGCTCCAGCACCAGGTTGAAGGAGTCACATGACAGCGCATCTCCTTGCCGAAATCCGGTGCATGTTTCGAATGGTTCCGAGGTCCTAGAACCGCGACACAACTGGATCAGTTTTACCGGGATCCCGAATTCGGCCATCGCCCCAAACATTTCTTCACGATGAATGCTGTCGTATGCGGCTTTGAAGTCGATGAGGCGGTGCAAAGTGGTTTTAGACGTTCACACAATACGCTGGACAGGATCTTGTATGCGAGCAGGGATATACCTCTATAGTTCTTGCAAGAGGTAGGATCGCCTTCTTTGTGGATGGGGCATATAGAGCTGGTATTCCAGTCGTCGGGCATGCTTTCATCTTCGCAAATTCTGCAGATGATCTGGTGCATGCTCCCTACCAGAACATCGCCGCCAGCCTTGATGATCTCTGATGGCAAGCCATCTGAGCCTGCGGCCTCGTTGTTCTTCAGCTTCCGAATAGCTGCGCCAACTTTTTCGATGCTGGGAGGAGGACTACTTCAGCGGCTGGAGTTGGGATTTCCTCGGTCCCTACCACTCTCTCTTGGTCATGTTCGTTAAGCAGCTGCTGGAAGTGTTGCTTAAATACATCCACTATTCCCTGCGGGTCGGTGACAAGATTACCTTCGCAGTTTCGAAGAGCCAGGGTGCCCTTTTTGAAGCCTCCTGCAAGGCCTTTGGCTTTCTTGTAAAAGGCTCGTATTTTATGATTATCCTTAGACTCCTCGATATCCTTGAGCTGGGAGGCTGCGAAGATTCTTTTCTTTTGTCGCAGTAGTTTTTTCTCCTCCCTTCTTCTGGCTCGGTACTCTTCTTGCGCTGCCCTGGTTTTCCTCTGCAGCGCCTTTTGGTACGCCTCGTCGGTTACTGTCTTTTTCTGCTAACACACGCGCCATCATACCACGGGTTTCTTGTCGGGGGTGGTAGGTATCCTAAGGTGGTTTCGGCTACTTCCTGAATGGCTGAGCGGCAATGCAGCCACATATTATTGGCATTTGTGTTCGACGTAGGCCTACCGTAGAGTCTTTCGCTCAGCTGCTCCCTGTAGACTCTGGCAACCTCCGGTGTGCTCAGGCGCCCAATGTCGAACCTCCTCCTGATGGGCTGGTGCAGCTTTCTGACATTGGACAGTCGAGCTCTGAATCTTGCTGCTACGAGGAAGTGGTCAGAGTCGACATTTGCCCCTCTGAATGTTCGCACATCCAGGATGTTAGACGCGTGCCTTGCGTCAATGAGCACATGGTCGATTTGGTTGGCGGTTCGACCGTCCGGAGATCGCCAGGTTGCTGTGTGGATTCGCTTGCGAGGGAATCTTGTGCTACTTATCACCGCATTACGAGCTGTCGCAAAGTCAGCGAGTCGGAAGCCGTTATCTGTTGTTGTATCGTGGAGGCTGTGCTTTCCGATCACTCCGCCAAGGGTGTTTTCCTTTCCGATTTTGGCGTTGAAGTCCCCGAGCACGATTTTTACATCGTACTCCGGACAAGCTCCGTAGGCGTTGTCCAGGAGGTCATAGAAGCCCTCCTTGATAGGGTCTTCAGCCTCGTCGGTAGGGGCATGTGCACATATAAGGCTGATGTTATAAAATCTGCCTCTGATGCGGATCACAGCCAGGCGATCACTTACAGGTTTAAAGTCGATGACCTTCGACATTAACCGCTTGCCCACGACAAATCCGCATCCCAGTAAGTGCAACCTTTTGTGACAGCTGTAATAAATGTGGCAATTCCTCTTCCTAATCATACCGTTTCCTATCCAGCGTATTTCCTGGACCGCAGTAATATCCGCCTTGTACTGCGTGAGGATTCCTTCTAGTTTATGAGCAGCTCCGGGAGTGTGCAGGGTTCTGACATTCCAGGAGCATACTCGCGAATCGTGTTCCTTTTTCGTGCGTTGTCGTCGTCGAGTATCCGTCCGTGTATCCGAGGCATCTTGCTCATTCATAACTTATCTTTTTTTACGTGGGCGGATTGTTAGCCCGCCGCACAACCGCCATTCTGGTCGGGGTTGATCAATGTTAGAGATGAGGAAATCTCGCACTAACTATTACCAGATCACCCCGTCGCAAAGTTGTATCCGCTTTTTTATGTGGTGGCATCCATGGCCTGTATCCGTTTTTTTATGTAGTGGCATGACTTGTCAAAAGATGTCTTTTTTAACCAGATTCACATTAAAGTCTTTCCAGTTGATCTGTCGTTCGGTGCAGAACCGAAATTCGTTTCTTTTCAAATGTTTGCAGGGGTCGTCACCAAGTAGACCGTCTGAGATGTTCGGTTGTTTCATAGAACATACTTTCTTTTTTACGGTTGTGACTTACTAGACCGTTGCCTAACCGACTGATCCTGTTTTCTGTCCCTTTTCCGTTAGTAACTTCCCGAGGGGGTCTTCATATGGTTCAACAAGAAAGTAGAGATAGGATTTACTAATTGAGCCGCAATCTGTTCGTTTGCGGTTGTTCTTCTCGCTTTGTGTGGGATTAGCATTCGTCGGAAAGACGTTACCTCTACAAGGCCATTTTAGTCCTTTACCATTCAAAAAGTCCTCTTATAGATTTTTTTTCAAAAATTGTTTAAGTGTCACTTTCCGGTCATCGCTCATCTCTTTTGTCCTTGGCGACAGTTTCTTGAAAAATAAACATTGACGCAGAACAAGGTAAACTTGTCCATTAGATTTAGTACAAACCTAAAACACAACAAATTAACTATATAAGTTATTAATAAACAAGTGGCAGTAATCAACGTCCAAGCCTCTCACATGTTTACTCGGCAGCTAGATTGTGTGATTGGCGTATCTAGACCGTTTTTTTTTTTTTTGGGATACGTCAAATCACTCGTCTACGATGATGAGCCAGCGTCTATTGCAGCTCTGAGAAACAAATGTATCGTTGTTGTCGTGTTAACAAGAATATGCCAATATGCTCGAAAATTTTACTCTTCGTATGGACCACTTAAGTAAAATTGCACCAATTAATGTAATTCCAAACAAAAAAAAAAACAAGAAGGTCTGAAAGTAAGACGCCGTGCGAACCGCAAGTTTTCGTAGCTACATTTTTATTGTTTGTGATACTGAGAGTTCAACACATCAGATCCATTACATCTCAGGTTGGCGCTTAAGATTTACAGCTAATAGAACTTAGATAGATAGATAGATATAATTTTTATTCATTCCAACTTACAACTACATAAATCAAACAACAATAGTAGTCGCTAATATTAATTGGAACAGAATAATAGTGGTCATTCTATAACTACTAGAACATTATGTCCTGAGTTAGTGTTGAATGATACTTCAATTTTATTTTAATAATATAATATGGTTCTGATGTGGGGTGACAATCAGTACTACTTAAAGAAATGTATAAAAGTAAACAGTTCTTCTTTCTTTTGATGGCGCTACAGTTCGGAGTGAACCAGGGCCTCAACCAACAAGCCTCTCCAGCCGGCCCGATCTTCGGCCAGCCGCTTCCAGTGCCGCACGCCCAGTTGGTTGAGGTCCCCTTCCACCTGTGCGCGCCACCTTAAATGTGGTCGTCCTCTGCTGCGTCGTCCCTCGGGGTTGGAGTCGATGACTCTTCAGGCCGAAGCATTGATGTCCATTCGCTCTACATGGCCTAGCCATCTTAGACGCTGGATCCGAAGACGTCTAACCAGGCCGATGTCGCTGTACAGCCCGTACAGTTCTTGGTTGAATATCCTCCTCCATTCTCCGTTTACACAAACGGGACCAAAGATTGCACGCAGAATTTTCCTCTCGAAACGTCCAAGAGCCTCTTCATCCGCTTTTGACAACGTCCAAGCCTCAGCGCCGTAAAGGAGGACCGGGATGATTAAGGTTTTGTAGAGGAAAACCTTAGTTTTTCGAGAGAGGGCTCTACTACTCAATTGCCTCTTGAGCCCGAAGAAGCAGCGATTGGCAAGATTTATTCTGCGTTTTATCTCAGCGCTTCTGCTTTTCTGCTTGTCACAACCGAGCCAAGGTAGACGAAGTCCTTGACTACTTCAAAAATATAGCTGCCGAAGGTGACGTTCTGACCAAGACGTCGGTGTTGTGCGTCTTTCTTGGATGACAGCATATATTTGGTCTTGTCCCCATTTACCCTTAGACCCACTTTCGCCGCTTCTGCTTCAATGCTTGTGAACGCCTCATTATCGTCTCGCTTTGTTCGTCCAATAACGTCAATGTCATCTGCGTAGGCAAGCAATTGTGTGGACTTGAAGTAGATCGTACCTCTTGTATTGGCCGCAGAGTCCCGCACGATCTTTTCAAGAATAATGTTGAAGAAATCACAAGACAGTGCGTCACCCTTTCTAAAACCTTTTTTAACATCAAAGGGGTCGGTTAGTTCACCTCCGACCTTAATGGAGCAGCGAGAGTTCTCCATAGTCATCCTGCATAGTCTGACGAGTTTGGCAGGAATGTTAAAACATGACATGGCTCTGTATAGCTCGTCTCTATAAACACTGTCATACGCAGCTTTAAAGTCGACGAAAAGATGGTGCGTGTCGACCTGGAATTCATGGGTCTTCTCCAAAGATCTGCCGTAGTGGAAATATTTGGTCTATCGTGGATTTCCCTGGGCTGAAACCACACTGGTAGGAACCTATCAGATTGTCCACGAACAAGGTACTTACACAGTACGGCAGAGAGGATCTTGTACGCGATGTTCTGGAGGCTTATCCCTCTGTAATTGGCGCAGTCATGGGGGTGTCCTTTCTTATGGACCGGGCAAACGATACTGAGATTCCATTCATCGGGCATGCGTTCTTCCGACCATATCTTGCAGATGAGTTGGTGCATGTTCCTTACCAGCTCATCGCCAGGTGCTTTAAACAGCTCTGCCGGGAGTCCGTCTGCTCCAGCAGCTTTATAAGACTTAAGTTTCGATATCGCTATCTTAACATTGTCTAGGTCGGGTGGACGGGACTCTCCTTCGTCTTCGTCCATTGTGAATGGATCGCTCTGCCTGACGGCGGCATTTTGACTATCATCGCCGTTATTCAGTCTGCAGAAGTGGTCATTCCACAATCTCAGCATCAACTGTGACTCCACTACTAGTTGTCCGTGTTCATCCCTGCATGCTTCTGCTCTGGCTTCATAGCCCTGGCATGTTCGTTTTATTTTCTGGTAAAATTTTCGAACGTCGTTCCTTCAGTAACATCTCTCCATCTCCTCGATCTCGCGCTTCTCGTGCTCCTTTTCTGTTCATAGAGCTCGCGGGCAGCTCTCGTCTGTCGATGCAATGTGGCCATGTATGCATTCTGTTTCTCTACATGGGCCTGTCTGCACTCGTCATCAAACCAGGGGTTTCTCGACGGTGGTGGCTCGAAACCGAGTATATCTGAGGCGGCCTCTCTAATGGCTTTCTGACAACGACTCCATTGCTGTTCTATGGTTTCTGCAGATTGCATCGGGACCTGGGAGAGCTTGAGGGAGACTTGATCGGCGAAGGTTCTGGCGGTCTCCTGCGATTGCAGCTTTCCGACGTTAAATTTTGGTGTTCTTACTCGACTCCGTTGGTTCCGAGAAATTCGCATTCGTACCTTGGCTGCAACAACGTAATGATCCGAGTCGATGTTGGCTCCTCGAAAGGTTCGAACATCTAGGATGCTGGAGGAGTGTCTGCCGTCGATCGCAATATGATCAATTTGGTTGTTTGTCGATTGATCGAAAGACCGCCAGGTCCCCTTATGGATGTTGAGGTGTGGGAATCGTGTACTTGCTACTACCAGATTATGTCCCGCCATAAAGTCCACTAGCCTTAGTCCCTTTTCTGACGTGGTGTTGTGTAGGCTGTGCTTTCCAATGACCAGTTCAAAGATAGCTTCCTTACCCAGCTTTGCATTGAAATCTCCTAGAACGATTTTGGTGTCATAGCTGGGACATTGCGCATACGTTCTGCCTAGGAGATCATAAAAGTCGTCTTTATGTCGGTCATCTTTCTCCTCTGTGGGGGCGTGGACACATAGTAAGCTTATATTGTCGAGATTGGCCTTGATGCGGATAGTTATGAGGGGTTCGCTTACATACTGGAAGCTTAAGACTTTTTTCCTGAGTCTGCCTCGAACAACAAATCCGCATCCGAATAAGCGTTGTTTATTTTCTCTGTAGCAGTTTCCGTAGTATATATCACAGTTTTTCATCCGCTTTTTGCCTGGCCCATCCCATCGCACTTCTTGGAGCGCGGTAATGTCTGCCTTATAGCAGTCCAAAGAGTTGACCAGTTGTTCGGCTGCACCTGGTCTGTTGAGGGACCTAACGTTCCAGGTGCAGAACCGAAATTCGTTTCCTTTTTGACGTGTGCGGGGGTTATCAACATGTAATCCGTCCGTATCCGAGGCTATTGGTTGTCTCTGAACAAAATTTTTGTTTTAAGCGTAAGGGATGTTAGCCCTAAGCGCAACCCCCAACCTGGAGGGCGAGGTTCCTCTTTCCCCAGGAACAAGGGGTCGGGTCGCTGCACACATTGGTTCACTACCTGGCGGGTGCCAGTATAGCTATCCAGGGGAGGCCACGCGGAGGCTGTGTGTCGACTTGGATTGAGCAGGGACAGAGATCGAAGCTGGCGTTTGCCAAGTTAAACGCGATCAACTTCTTTGCTCTGTTTGTTCGCTCCCTTCTCAGATGATTTAGATAAATACAATTCAAATTACACTAATATAATTTACAAAGAAAGAATTCAGAGAATATAGAAACAGTTTATGCAGAAAAGAAAAACAATTCAAAAATATTGTATAAGCCTCATAAGAAGATATTATTTAACATAATAGTATTATTCATGCCGAAGATTAAGATATGATTCTTAAGAGAGATTCAATGCTTGCATAGTTAATGGTAAATAGCCAGTCTTTTACTTTAATTAAGAATAAGCGAAGGTTGTAAGTTATTCTAATGAAATGTGGTAGTTTGTTGAAATAAGTTAGGGCTGTAATGGAGTAAAAATGAGTAAAATGAGTTCTATGCGCAGCTGTTAGGTTGATAAGAGCCAAGTTATTTACACGTAAGCTATAAATTCGTAAATTTCTACTGGGAATGTTACCACTTCGTTTGAAAAACTCCCTAAGTCCTTTAAAGACGTACAGGTGCCGTATTGGTAAAATTCTTAGTTTTTTGAATAAGGGCCAGGTATGAGTGAAACGATTACAATTAGAAATGATCCGAATTAAGTGTTTTTGTGCCACCAATAAAGGTCTAAACGTAGCTGAGTACGAACCTCCCCAGCAGGTGATCCCATATTGCAATTTTGAATGTGCGAGACCATAGTAGATTTGAGACAAAACTTTCTCAGAGCAATAGGGTTTGATGAGGTATAGTTTACGAGTCACCAGAATCATATGGGATTTAACTGCTCGAATATGTTCCTTCCAGCTAAAGTTATAATCGATTATGACTCCAAGATATTTAACTTTTTTCACAGACTCGATCACAAAACAGTTAGTAGAGCATTGGCTGAAATCGGAAAAAATTGTTAATACCACATTTGTGTATAGGAAGCTGAACCTTCCTGTGTGCATGAAAACACAGATTGAAATCATTTAACGCATTTCCCGATATTATTATAGAAATCAGCTTCGTTTTCTCACTGATAACTAATTTGTGAACAGCAAACCAAAGTCTGCTCCGATCTGTACTATGCATTCAAAAGTTGTTCGATATCGATATGTAAAAGCTATATCATCGGCAAATGCAGTGTATATACCATTAAATTCCTGAGCGAATAGAGAATTGATGTAAATCAGGAAAAGAAGAGGACCAAGTACCGAACCCTGTGGAACACCATTTTTTAGCATACGAGGATTACTAAAGGTTCCATTGATTTTAACTATTTGTATCCTATCTTTTAAATACGTTTTAAACCATTCAAATATTACTCCTCTGAAGCCAGCATTATATAGCTTGTCCAGTAATAGCTCATGGTCAACCATGTCAAATGCTTTCGTCATGTCAATAAGCAGGGCCATAGTTGAATGTTTATTGTTGGCACCTTCATACAACTGACAACACAACCTAAGGATAGCATATTCTGTTGACATACCACTCCTAAAGCAAAACTGATGATCTGAGAAGAAGTGGCTATGATCCAAAAAACGGTAGGATGCGGACTTTAATCAGTTTCTCAAATAGTTTAGCAAAAGTTGGAAGCAGAGATATAGGTCTATAACTAGATAAGTTTTTCCTATTGCCTTTTTTAAAGAGGGGAATTACCTCCGCACATTTAAGGAAACATGGAAAACAGTCATTATTCACACTAAAATTGAACAAGTAACTTATGATGTCCACTACAAACCAAGCAATTTTTTTCAGTAAGGTGCTTGTTATGCCGTCGCTAGTGCACGAATTTTTGTTTTTTAACGACATTATTAGTTTATAAAGCCCAATCGGTGTAATCTCATTAAAGACAAGACTGTTAGCTTGCATGCTATCAGGGATTATATCTGAGAATAGCAAACAGCTACAATATTTACAAGGTTCAACTGATGGCTTTAATTTTTGTGCGATTTCAGTGAAGTATTCATTAAACTTGTTGGAGATGCTGGAGGCATCGGAAAAATGTACTCCATTAACTTCTATATCATCAATTCCTAGGGGTTGTCCCCCACCTGATTATCTACCTTGTCGTGGTGTGGGGGCTTTTCACCAAAGGATAATCGCCCCCGTCATCCCCTTTTCACCAACCCAAATCCCATCCCACTCCACTTATCCCATCACACTCCTATCCTGAATATCCATTCCCCATCCCCTGGGCTGGACATAAGGTGTTAATCGAACCGTGCCGAGATGTCGACCAGGCTGAGAGCCCAGACCAAAAATAGCTCAGTCGCAAACGGTGTATCCGGATACCTGGCGCCCTCCGGATCATCTAGCCTTACCTGGGTATTGCGGATCTCTGCTCAGGTGGACATATATTTCTCCGCAACTCGTGGGTACCAAATGTACAACAATAATAATAAAAACAATAATGAGTCCGGATCTCATAAAAAACCGGAAGGGGAGGAAATCCCCTCTACTTCAGAAGCGGTAAAGACTCCGATCGGAGAATCGACAAACCGCTCCGATAAGTTGTCGGCAAGTAAAGCTGACAACAGAAAAATAAACCCATCGACCAAGGCCTATGAAGACCAAAAGGCGGCCTTGAGAATCTTAAAACGATGGGGCCATAACACCGACCTAACAGAAAAAGAAAAAGAGTCGGTGGCCTGGGCGACAGGAATCCTGGCCCAGGGAAAAGCAAAAGCCAAGAGGCCCAGATCGTCCCCCGAGGAACCAAAGCGGGAGGCTAAGAAGGTCAGGCTGGGAGCACTGGCCAAGCCATCAAAGCCTTTCGGTGAGGTTGCGAGGGAGTGCCTGACGGTAGCTATCATTGATGACAGCGACCCGGACGGAAAAATGACGACTGAAAAATGGAAGGATGTCGACCATGCACTATCGGCAAACTTCCTCAAAATCATGAGAAAGAACCCTGGACCACCGCCCATCTGTGATGACGCCGGATGGTATCAAGGCAGGGTTAAACTGATAAGCTGTGCCGATGAAAGATCGGTTGATCTTTTAAAGGCCACAGTTATCGAAATGGGGGAAATATGGGAGGGAGCCAGGCTCAAGGTCGTCACCAAGGACCAGATCCCGAAACGACCGAGAGCTAGATGCTGGATCCCGCTGGCACCAGACAACCCCCTCGAAATTCTTGAGACCATAAACCTCTGTAATCCCAATCTCCCAACAAGAGATTGGAGGGTCGCGAAGCTGGAGGAACCAAAGGACCGATCTAGACAGGCAGTTCTCGTGCTGAATAGTGAAGCCCTGGAACCTCTGGCCCAATGTGACCACTACATCAGGTTTGGTTTCAAGAAGATCAAACTTAATATTTATAAAAAGGATGAGGAAATGCCACCATCCGGCAACGAAACCACGGCCAACACCGAGGTCAATGAAGACAGCTCAATGGAGCAGGAATCCCCCATCCCCTCGGGGAGCAAGGGCCCTGCGCCGATTGAAGCTGAAATTACAGCAACATTTCTGGTCAACAAGGACCAAGAATCGCTGCTCGACTCCGGAAGCGAAGACTATTCTACCAGCTCGCCGATGGAAGACGATCTTCTAGACCTAAATCTAGAAGATCTCGACACCACCGTGGTGGAGGTCAGTCGAATTGATAACAGCCATGATGCTGAGATTAATTCAGATTAACCTCCATCACTCGAAAGCGGCTACCGCTAACCTTCTCCTCAGGCTGGCCAAAGGGGAAGAGGACATAGCCTTAATCCAGGAACCTTGGGTTCATGAACAGAAGGTTCGTGGATTGAGAAATCCAGCCTACAACATATTTACATCACAAAAAGAAGGTAAGCCCCGGACTTGCATACTCGCAAAGAAATCCATAAACGCTTACCTTCTTCCTAATTACAGTTCCCCAGACACCACAGTGATTGCCTTAGAATCACCCGGGAACAAGCTATGGATAGCCTCTACCTACATGGCGCAAGAAGAATCCATCCCATCGGACGAGATAAAAAGACTGGTGAGGGACTCGTCAAACCACCAAGCTGGGCTCCTCATTGGGCTTGATGCGAATGCGCATCACACCCTATGGGGCAGCAGCGACATAAATGAAAGAGGTGAGTGGCTTATTGAATTTATTCTTACCTCTGACCTTAATATATGCAATAAGGGTCATGTACCCACTTTTGTTACAAAAAATCGAAGGGAGGTACTAGACATAACTCTAGCATCTCCCTCTCTCATTGACAAAATAAGAGGATGGAAAGTCTCTGAGGAACACTCCTTCTCAGACCACCGCTACTTGGTTTTCAACCTAGCCTTCATGGTCCCAACCCCAATCGACTCTTCATTTACCCAAGAAGAATTGATTGGGAGCGCTATAGAGCCCTTGTTGGCAACTCTGTAGTAAGCAGGACCCCCGATCACCCGCGGTCCACGGTAGACATAGATAATATGGTTGATATTTTAACAACTACCTTGGGCAACGCACGGGTCAACAGCTGCGCAAGCTACAAATCGAGGAAAAACTCTTATCCCTCGTGGTGGAACGCAAACCTAAGCAAGCTCCGTAAAAACTGTCGAAAACTCTTTAACAAAGCAAAGACTACTAGGAACGATAGTGACTGGAGCCTATATAAAGCTTCACTCAGAACTTACAAACAAACTCTGAGGAAAGAGCAAAGGCTATCCTGGAAACTTTTCTGTAACAATATGGAAAAATTTCAGACGCCTACAGATTGAGGAAAATACTCTCGAAAGATCCACAATTCCCAAGCTACCTTACAGCTAACGGAGTCTGGACAACATCTGAAGAAGAAACTCTAAACCTTCTTCTCAATACGCACTTCCCAGGATGCCATGAATCGCAGGTTTTACCGCAACCGCGAGGAACCCACTTTTCATCCGCATTAATGGGAAATTTCGAACACATCATCTCCAGAGAGAAAATAATATGGGCGCTAAAAAGCTTCAAGCCCTATAAATCGCCAGGTCCGGATGGAATTTACCCGGTCGAACTTACACAAACCATGGAATGGACTATACCATGGCTAGAGATAATCTTCAAAGGATGCCTAGCTTGGAGTCACATTCCAGACAAGTGGAAGTGCGCAAAGGTGCTTTTCATTCCCAAGGCCGGCAGAAACTCTCACACTACCCCCAAGGATCTAAGGCCTATATGTCTATCATCCTTTGCACTAAAAACCTTGGAAAGGATGGTAGACCTATATATACGCCATAACTTGGATCCGCTCCTAATTTCTAAGGCACAGCATGCCTACGTTAAGGGTAGATCTATCGAAACAGCCTTGCACACCCTAGTGAGGAAAATCGAAAGATCAATCCATCTTAAAGAATACACTTTAACAGCCTTCCTAGATATAGAGTACGCCTTTAACAACGTCACTCCGGAAGCAATAACGGAAGCTAAAGGTGGAGAAGACTCTCGTAGAGTGGATCAGCGAACTACTATCAACACGCAAGATTCACTCGAAATGGGGAAGCCAGGCAATCACCAGAGTGGTTACCAGGGGAACCCCGCAAGGAGGGGTTCTCTCACCTCTCTTCTGGAATGTAGCTATAAATGAGCTACTAATTAAACTGGAGGAAGAAGGCCTGGACGTTACCGCCTACGCTGATGACGTTGCCATTTCAATCTCAGGTAAATACCTATCGACACTGAATGACCGTATGCAAACGGCATTCTCAATTCTTTGCAAATGGGCGCATAGCAAAGGGCTCAGGGTTAATCCTCAGAAAACGGAGCTCGTGCTATTCACCAAAAAGCATAAAATCCCGGAACACTGCCCTATCACTTTGCTTGATACCAGATTAAACTACTCCTCCAGTGCCAAATTCCTTGGCATCATACTGGACAGGAAATTAACCTGCAAAATCAACACAATCGAAAGAGCCAAAAAAGCAACAATAGCTCTCTATTCATGCAAGAAAGCCATAGGGAAAAAATGGGGGTTCAATCCCAAGATTACTCTATGGCTCTATACCACGGTCGTTAGACCCACATTAATGTATGGAGCGACTGTCTGGTGGACAGCACTGGACAAGACAACATACCTCAAACAATTCGAGAAGGTACAAAGGCTGGCGTGTTTATGCATTACCGGGGCCCTCAGGTCCACCCCAACGGCTGCACTTAACATGATACTCGACCTTACACCACTCGATATTTTCGGCAAGCAAATTACCACACAAACGGCCATTAGACTTAAAGCCAACTCGAACTGGAAGAGCTACGTCTTTGGCCACTCCTCGATCCTGATTAACAGCTCAACCATGGCAGAAAACCTAGACCTCACAAAGCCCACCACAGTCTTGGATAAAAACTTTACAACGTTATACCCGGACAGACAAAACTGGACTCGCCAGACTCAACCTCGCAAAGGCTGCATAGATTTCTATACTGACGGGTCTAAAACCAAAGACGGGGTGGGCAGTGGGGTATTCTGCAAGCAACTTAAGCTAAACAAAGCGCTAAAACTACCTAATCACTGCAGCGTTTTCCAGGCGGAACTGTTGGCAATAAAAGAGGCTCTGTCCTGGCTGAAGTGGAACGTGATATCCACCACGGATATCCGCATTCTCACGGATAGCCAAGCGGCCTTAAAGTCGCTGGAGTCCTATGTGTACACATCAAAAACAAGCCTCGACTGTCGCCTATCTCTTAATGAGATGGCTGAACAGTTCAACATACAACTTATATGGGTACCAGGACACAGCGACATCACCGGAAATGAAAGAGCCGACAGACTCGCCAAAAAAGGAACGACGCTACAAACAACTGTGGTCTGCGAGGGTATACCCTTCGCAACCATCAAACACAATCTCACTACCCTCGCCAGGGCCGAGACGAACCGGAGATGGACTCAGGGACACACCTGCCTCATCACCAGGCAAATCTGGCCCCGGCTCGATAGTCAACGGACTAGGAGTATTATCTCCCTAAATAGAACTGACATCTATAAAGTCATAGGTGTCATCACAGGACACTGCCTTATTGGCAGTCACGCGCAAAAACTAGGTATCACTCCGAATGATTTTTGTAGGAGCTGTCTAGACGAGGAGGAGGTCGAATCCATTCATCACCTTCTCTGCGCCTGCCCGGCATTCTGCACAGTCAGGAAAAGATACCTAGGATCATACCTCCTCAACGATCTGACCGAAGTTCAGCAAGTGGGGATATCTGATCTTCTTAAATTTTTAAGAAGCACAAAATGGTTCCACGAATAGGGGGCTAAACCCCCTCGTAGCTGCACAACGGGCCTCCTTGGCCTATATGTGTTCTTCCCATCTCTGGGAAGGCTACGGTCTTACCTACCTACCTACCTAGGGGTTGTCTATGCTTCCCCAAAATGCTATCAACAACTCTCCACTGTTCTTTACTGTTACCCTTTAGCCTTTTGAAACATGCTAAAGTCATAGTCACTACGCGTTTCTGTAATCTTTTTATGAATCTTCTTACATAATTTGGCATAGCACTTTTTTAGTTTTTTGTTTTGTGGGTGTCTGGTGCATTTAATTGCGAAGCTACTTTTTCTTTTTATTTGACTTAGAAGTGTATTATTAATCCACGGCTTTAAGTGTCTTTTATTGTTAGAGTTGTGCAAGGAGGCTGTAGTACAAGACCTTAACAGATTTTGCAAAATCGAAGAAAACAGATCAAAAGCAACAGAAGGATTACTCTCCGAATAGACCGGTTCCCAAAATACGTTTTTTAAACACTCTGTTAACATTGTGTAATCTATTTGGTGTTCCTGCCTACGAGGATTAAAATTATTGGTAGGGTCACAATGCGTGAATGAATTGAGGACAACCATACGATGATCTGTGAGCTTGAAATCATAGACTGCACCACTAAAGTTTATTCTATTGTTTTTTTGCACTCTAATAAAAATATGGTCAATGCAACTAGAAGATGTATCTGTTACACTGGTTGGAACATCTACAATACACTTCAGACAACATAAATATGTGATGACATGAGAAATAAATCATTTTCTGTCTCTTTCTCGGGATCGTTTAAAATGTCAATACTTATGTCGCCCACAATAATTAAATTTATTCCTCTCAACAAACCAAGAACATCACTTAACTTATCTTTTTGGTATTGATACAAATATACCTCTATGTTTAAGGCTATCTCTCACTGAAATGTGTGCTGATATGAATAACTTTATTTTTCTTAATTAAATATGCACCGTGGCGCAGTGGGTAGTGTGTTGGCCTCTGACGCAGATGACACGAGATCGAATCTTGACACAGCCATGTCATCGAACGTGTTTTTCACGGTGTTTCTCCTTAGCGGGGTTCTGACAAAACCCCCTGTGGTAAAATTATCATGAAAAGCTTCTCGAAATTCGCCGTTCGGAACCGGCAATAAATTGTAGGTCCCTTTCACCTATGAGAAAATGAAATCACACACAACATGGGTGATTGAGAGAAGCTCGGCTCAGATCCTTCATGGACTGTAACGCCAACATACATACATATGTACATATATGTACATTTTTTTCAGAAAAATAATTTTTACACCAAATATTATTTTAATCATGAGTTTTTATCCAAAAATTGTAGACTGTCTTTTGCATTAGTTCTTTCTCAAAGATTTTCTTAAATATAACGGAACTTTTACACATTTTTTGTTGGGGTTGATGCTTTAACTATTGTTTTATAAAATTGGAATAGAAAGTAGCCTCATATATAACTTTGATAGAAACGACCTTTTTCCACTCCTGAACCACTGTGCGGCGCTCTCTGGATTGATGCTGACTGTGCGTAATATTCGTAGACGTTCGTTGTCTGACGTTTTCGGAAGCTCTGGACCCCGTATATCATTCTGATTTTTTCTCCGAAATATTTTATTTATCTGCAGGAACATAAGAATTCGCGTTGTTGGATCTTGCAGCGCGAATTTTGTTGCTCCAATGTAGACTTATGGATTTTAATTAAAATTTTCTTTAATTAATTGTTGGAGATAAACCGTTGGACGGTAAACCGTCTGTAAAAGATTTTAAGTCTTGACAAGAGCCCACTTTTCTGTCAATGAAGTGCGTCTATGGTCGCGTTTCGGTACACGTCCGTGGTATCGTAATGCCGTTGGCGTGGTATCGTTCTGTCCATCGTTTGTTTAATTATTTCGTCCATTTGTTTTAGGTGCCTATCAGTCTCGTCATTTAAGAAGATCCCCTATTGTCCGTTGCGAAGGAGGCACTCAAAGTGAGTGCTCTCATTAGGCAGTTGGTAAAACGTGGCCAAGGAGCCCTACAATAATCGTAGGGGTACGTTCGAACATACTCGGCCATTTCCGCGAATTCGTCTGGTATTCGGATTACGGTACCAAATCCGCAATAGTCACTGTCATACTCAACGGTACGTAAACAGTTCGTAGACCATTCGACCGTGTCTTCCAGTTTCAGTCGCGAGTCGAACAACATTAGATCCAGTTAGGCCCTAGAAAACGACGGACTATTTGTTGCGAGTAACTTGAGTTTATATTCAATATTGTGCAGGGCCTACCAATGGCTTAGTAGGCTCCTTCTAGTGTTGGGTATATTATTACCCCAATCACCATGTTTGGCATTTAGATCTTCGGCCAAACCATAAAACTTTTCTGCCGAGTTTAGGCACAGAAATCGAAAAAGTATTTCGAGCTCTGCAATGAAGATATTGAGCTGAGGTGCTTCAAGTGCATAGGCCGATACCACGTATATTCATGTAGGATCGAGTACTCAACTGCGATTCGGTCGCAGATACTGATCTGCCAAATTTCTCTCCCTCATCTCTCCTTTCGCAGAGTAAGTCAGTCAGTGAGTCAGTCAGTCAGTGAAAGGACGTGGTTAAGTTCGCACACGGCGCAGTACAGCCTCAAGTGTATTTTTTTTTTCTTTTCTTTTATTAATGAGTTGTTCGTGATTCATTGCTTGACCCATGAAGGGGTGGTTTTGTTTATCTTTTCAATCCGTTAATTTTCCTACAATTTTATGTATCTACATTAATATAAAAATTAAATAAAGCATTTGTCTGGGAAACGATATTTTCCCTACATACATACATATATCCTCCTTCCGTTCTGAAGGGGAATACACACAACACATGCCTCTAGCACCTGAAACCTCCGCACTTCACCGCTATATATAATTGTGTTTAAGTTTTTTTAAACTTAAACCCTTCCGCCTTGAGTGGCATTGGGTCGGTTTCTTTGTATAATAGTGGAGGAATTGTGCTGAATTTTATGTCTCTGGTTTAGCTTAGTTTCGCTAGTCAGAAATACATCAGGGCAACAGGGTAAAAAGAGGGTGCGTCGCTCGATCCTTATCAGTGAATTTACATTCACAGTCAGTATCTACAAGAAACTCGGCAGGAAAGATTAATGCCTGTCCACTCTGTGATCTGCTACTGGAGCTGGCCGATCTGCCCTTGAATGGTGAGCAGAATCGGTAGCAGTGTCGCCTTGGCCCCGGTGCCTTAGGAACACGCACTGGGGCTTTGGGAGCAGCCTTCGTTGTTTGTACCGCTTTTCCCTAACCTGCCGCCATTTGGGCGTAGGTCAATTGGGGTGTAACGGCTATAGAATGTATCACCTCGAGGGAGGTGTCTTCTCGACCTTCTGTCGAGCTTCTTTGATTTGCATTATTTGCTGGAATTTTGGACAACCCCGATAGTTTGCGAGGCGCCCCGTGTTCCAACGGAGTGCGAATAAAAGTTGTTCCCTTTCCAGAAATTTCTCTGCGCTCCGGTCACTGGTTCTGCGCACACTTGACGCTTCGATGCGGCATTTCGCAATTCGATGCGGCGTGCCCGAACCTTTGGCAGCGGATACATTGGATCATGTTTCCGTGTCTATTTCATTTTCCTCTTCGCCCGACATGGGTGCCTATGGTGGTGATTTTTCTTAGACAATCCAGGCTGCTGTGGGGTGTCAGCTGAACCAGGAAGAAGTGCAGTTACTGCTAGAGGTTCAGCTCGAGAACAGCCTTGATATGGTTTTGATTTGATTTGATTTCTGGTATCATATTTTCTGAATGACTTCCCTTAAGTACTCTTACGGCGCAAGCCACATACATACATATGTTAAGCAATGAATCACGAACATCTCATTAATAAAAGAAAAGAGAAAAAAAAACACTTGAGGCTGTACTGCGCCGTGTGCGAACTTAACCAAGTCCTTTCACTGACTGACCCTATATTACTCTGCGAAAGGAGAGATGAGAGAGAGAGACAGAGAGATTTGGCAGATCAGTATGTGCGACCGGATCGCAGTTGAGTACCCGATCCTAAATTCGGCCGTCCTGACTCAACATCCGCCTCGGATGTTCGCCTCCAGGGCTTCATACCGTCTTCTGCAGCTGTCATGCTTCTCGATCCCTCGTGCTCCCCTAGTTTCTCTACTTCGTAGCGGTCATGTTTATTCACCTTTGTCACTTAATACGGCCCGAGAAACTTCGTCTTTAATTTAAGGCCAGGGCCGAATTGAGTCCTCTTTACCGCCACCACTTCTCCAAGCTTGTAGACTCGCGGGGCTTTCCTCCTCCGATTGTACTCCGCTATGTTTTCTCTTTGCAGGTCTAGTATATTATCTCTTGCTTCTAGTCGGGTTTCGCTTCAATCGGAATCCAACTCCTCGACCAGCTCATGATGGAGCAAATCTCGAATTTGTCGATCCTCTCTCGACTTCATCTGCAAGCCCGTGAGTATCCAGAAAGGCGAGTACTTCGTGCTCCGCGGTGAAGTGGAGTTGATAACCTGCTGCACCCGTCCTACGTGTTTGTGGCAGCTAATTGGGTTCCCTAGCGATAGCGCGGTTGGTAATGGTATCAATATCAAATGAACAATACCTTCTTCATCGCAATATTTTTTAAAGATGTTCGACGTAAAAGCCGTTCCTCTGTCGGAAATAATTCGTCTGGGGTTCCCAAACGTCTCCGATTGTTTCGTCAACCGGTCAACTACCTCCTCGCTGGTGGTACCTTTAGTGGGGTATAACCAGACAAATTTCGCAAATGCATCTGCAACGACCAAAATGTAGTTATACAGCTTCTTCGTTGCCTGCATTGGGCCTACATGATCGATATGGTATGTCTGCAACGGACGATCTTCTTTATCCATCGGCGTGAGAAACCCCTCTTGTTTCCCTTTCTTCCTTTCAGCTAAAATGCAGATGATGCAGTGGTCTACCACTGTTTTCACCTTCGTTGTTACGTCCGTGATGAAGTAATTTCGGCACACGAGGTCCTCGGTTTTCTTCGCACCAAAATGCCCTTGTCTGTGTACCATCTCAATAATCTCCCTCTCCATGGTGACTGGTATAGGGTATAGCGACCAACTCCTTGTCAGGGACCTTGTATACTAAGCCGTTTTGTAAATAGTAATCCTCATACGTCGTTTGCTCTAAAATCTTACGTACAGCCTGGACGTTGGTACTCTTCGCTGCATCTTTCATCTTAGTGTGCGCTTGCGGTGATGAAATCGTCTTTACTTTCGCTTCCTTCGCCTCCTGGTCCCTCTTGGTGGAGGAACCATTCGACTCGGTCACGAGTACATACATATGTATGTACAACTGATCAACATGACAAGGCCAAACATTCCAATCTCTCCTTGCTATCTAACGAAGGAACTACCGCTGTAGGACATAGGATCATTCACTCTGTCCAACAAGCAATTCACCCGGAACGTGTACAGCTCAACTATCCTACCCAATTATCCGAATTAATTAAATATTTTTTGCTCAATCACAGTTATATAAAACTTAACAACTACAAACCAAAGCGACTTTGTCTTCTCATTCTAAGCCACGTAATTCCCATAACTTATCTATTATACTTACTTCTACGTACAATGGGTATAAGTTTTGCAAGGGAATTTCAAGGCAGTTAATAACTCAAAAGTTTTCTTTTGCGTGTTACTGGTTGAGTTACAGTTGCGTGACTCTAAGTGCTGTGCATCCTTTAGATTTACCGTGATTTAGAAAAAAAAAAAGAAAAACTTCATCTGCCACCCGTGCTGGTGACACGCTAATAGATCTATGTTATCTCGATTGTAATTCCGCATAATTACCTTCAATTACTGCTCCCACGATTAAATGAAAAACCATGCCTAACAGAATGACCAAGTTGTTCAATTAGACATAGCGCTCGAAGAATAGTCACGGATGAACTGTAATTACGTAACGCAAAAAAATCGTTTCTATCGTGCAGTGATTCTCGCTCACGAATGATTGTGGAACTGTTCTGGCTATAGACTCATGATGCCATTTCTTTCCTTGCAAAAGTTTTTCCACTTACCTTTCAAGTCAACTCCATTAACGATGCTCTCATACAATGAATCGATGGCAATTCGATTAGCGCAATTCAAAAGGCAACATAAATATGTGCCTTTTATTGTATCCAGATACGCACGAGTGTGAATGCTTTTATACTGCGAGTAGTGGTCATAAAAAAACGAAATCTTCCTTTTGCCAGAGGACACTAAACGAAACCATGGACGAAAAGGATAGCAACAGAGAAAGTTTATGAATTATTTTCGTATTTGCCGACTCGTCCATAGCTCAATCGTGAAATCGTTCAATTGTCGAATAAAATGGTCTCGCACGAGCTGGATATCCATTATTAGCCAATAAAAGTGATTTATACTGCTATTATGCTTCCCGAATTCAGTCAATCATATTTTCAGTGCTTGCTCATTGATGTTGGGTAAGAGTCAAACTTAATGGGTATTTAGGACGTTATTATTGTTAAGTACATTCCTTTTCGGTTCCGGTTTAATGGCATCCATCTGGGAGTTATTGTTAAGTCGAAACCAAGAGTATCGTTGTTCGACTGCTGCTCGAAGCGGAAGTTAAAAAATATATGTCGAATGGATAGATGTAGTATCTTTGGGCAAAAAGTGGGTGTCAGGAAATGAACTAGTCACGAGGCGTGGGATCCATTGTGTCGGTTCGTAGTGGGCACTAAGAGTCGTCCATGCCATTGTATATACTCAAGGACAACAACAATTTATGCAGGGACTCCGGAGTGTGTTGCATTAGGTTCGCGCAGGTTCAAGAGTTTGTAGTCTTATAATGTTTATCTCACAACCTGAACGGAATACAGTGGTTTGGGTAGTAGATGTTCGTTCCCTACTCTCCAGGGGAGGTTGTCCTAGATAGGAGGAGAGGAACCGACCGAATTTTTACGTTGGTTAGTTCTCAGCAACTGTTCCATGGTTTTCTTATGGTGTTATATTAGAATTGCACTTTCGGAGTCTGAATTTAAAGTGACCATATATTGTGAGTGAGTGTTATGCCTTGTATGTTTGATCACTTCACATTCAAGACAGCTGTGTTACAAAATTTTCTTTTCCGAATAGGAATTGTTTTTTTTTTTTTTTTAAATTATGGAACGACCCCCCCCCCCCCCCCCCCCCCTAAGGTTAATATACTCTGCCCAAAATGTGAATTGTGAAATAGATTACCTTATGTTGACTAGAAATATTCGAATGGGAATCATGCAACATTTTTTTTTTTTTTTTTTTTTATTTATTTATTTATTTTCTTCCGAAACTTAAGCTTAAAGTTAGCCTACAAAATTACTTAATATTAGCGGAATTAAATATTGGTGTTAGTTCTATAACTTAATAAGTTAGTGTGGAATAACACCTGAATTGATTTTCCATATAGACACAATTTGACATCTGATGCGGGGTGAGTGTCAGTTTACATAATTAAATATTTCAAATTCATAAATTATACAACTTCAAGAAGAGAAAAAAAATATATAAAATATAAAAGCAATGAAACGGGAAGAAGAAACAATGCAATGGATAAACAAACATTTCAAACAATACAATATTTACAACTTTAACACTACTTTGTGCTGATGATTAGGATACAATTCTCAGACAAGACTCGACACTATCATAATCGAGCGTGAATAACCAGTTTCTAATTTTTCGTAGAAAGGAATAAAAATTACGAGTTGTACGAACAAAAAAGGGTGGCTTATTAAAAATTGTGGGGGCTGTAAGGGTGTAGAAATGAGTAAAGTGGGTCTTGCATGCGGATTGGTATGTTAGCAAGATACATGTTATTTGTACGTAGGCTGTAGATCTGAGAGTTCCGGCTCGGAACATTTCCACTTTTTTAAAAAAATTCTCGTAGTACCTTAAATACGTAAAGGTAAGGTACGCAGATCTCTAAATATAGGCCAGCTCTGAGTGAAACGATTTTTATTACAGATAATCCGAATCAAATGTTTTTGAGCTATCATCAATGGCCCAAAGAGTTAGTATATGAACCACCCCAACTTGTGATACCATATTGCAGCTTAGAGTGAGCAAGACCGTAATAAATTAACTTCAAGACTTTTTTGGAGCAATATTGTTTAATAAGGTACATCCTTCGCGTCACCAACAACATGTGGGATTTAATGGTTTGGATGTGTTCTTTCCAGTTTAGGTTGTGATCGATCACGACTCCAAGGTATTTAAAATGCTGCACTGACTCAATTTTAAAATAATTAGTAGAGCATTGAGAACTATTTGTAAAATTACTTTTTCCACAACTGTGAACAGGTAGGCTAAACTTTGTACAATCATGTGCATGGAAACAGAGATATTTCAAATGACATCAGTTTTGTTTTCTCGCTAATAGTTAGTTTATACGCAGTAAACCAAAGTCTCAAGGTTTCCAGGTCTTTCGAAATTTTTGCAATACATTCGGGTCTTGTACGAAACTGATAACTGAGAGCAATGTCGTCCGCAAAAGCAGTGGATGTTCCATTTAGATTCAGATCGAAAATAGAGTTTATGTACATATGTTAAAAACAGCAGGGGACCGAGAACTGAACCTTGTGGTACGCCATTTTTTATAAAACGAGAGTCACTGAAAATTCCATTTATATTAACTTTTTGTTCTCTGCATTTCAAGTAAGAAGTGAACCATTTGTGTATTACTCTCCTAAAACCAACATTATATATTTTTTTTAGTAGTAAGTCGTGGTCGACCATGTCAAACGCTTTTATCATGTCGATAAAATGAGCCATAGTGGACTTATTGCAGTTAATACTCTCATACAACTGACTACATACTCTGAGAATAGCATCCTCAGTAGACATTCCCGCTCCAAATCCAAACTGACTACTAATAAAGAATTTGTTTTTATCTAAAAAAGATACGATGCGTGATCTGAGGAGTTTTACGAAGATTTTAGAGAAGGTTGGTTGTAAGGAAATGGGTCTGTAATTTGATGTACTCTTCCTATTGCCCTTTTTAAAAAGTGGTATAATCTCGGCACATTTAAAGTGCCTAGGAAAACAGCCGCTTAGAACACTAAGATTAAACAAGTACCTTAATACGTCAACCACATACAGGCAGATTTTCTTCAAGAGTATACTCGATATACCATCGCTTGTACAAGAGTACTTATTTTGAAAAGACATGATAGCTCTATAAATTTCACCTGAAAAAAAAAGAATGAAAAACAAAGCTATTCGGCTGCATATTCGTTTCGGTTATGTATGATGATAAGGAGCAGTCGCAGTGTGCATAAGGTTCTACAGATGGCTTTATTTTTTCCGAAATTTCGGTGAAATATTCATTAAACTTATTTGCAATAATGGCTGCATCAGTCAAACTCACACCATCAATTTCTGGGCTGTCAATTCTGGTGAGCTGTCTACTCTTTCCTAGAATGCTATCAACCACTTTCCGTCGAAGTAAGGTAGTACAACTTTTAATATGATTATCCAAAGTTCCAAGAAAAAGATCGAAGGCAATTGATGGATTCCTTTCTGAATAAACATGTTCCCAAAATTCATATTTGAAGTATGGGTGGATGGAATTCTCCTACATCGTCGTCCATTACGAATGGCTCATTCTGCCTGACAGCGGTATCTTGTCTATCATTGCCGTTATAGAGTCTGCAGAAGTGGTCTTTCCAAATCCTCAGCATCGACTGCGACTCTACTACCAGTTCTCCATTTTCATCCCTGCAGGCCGTCGCTCTGGCCTTGTATCAATGGCATGTTCGTTTTACCTTATTGTAAAATGTACGGGCGTCATTCCTGCTGAAGCATCTCTCCATATTCTCGATCTCACGCTTTCCGTGCTCTCTCTTCTTTTTTCTGAAAAGCGTGTGTTCCTCTCTTCTCTTCTGCTCATAAATTTCGCGAGCAGCTCTCGTCCGTCGTTGCAGCATGGCTTTATACATATGCCTCTTATTTTGCCTCAAGAGCTTGTTCGCATTGTTCATCAAACCAAGGGTTTCTAGGTGGTGGCGGTTTGAAACCCAGCACCTTCTAGGCAGCGCCCCTGACGGCGCTCTGGCAATGCGCCCATTCCTGCTCTATTGTCTGTGCTGCTGTGGGCAGTTTTTGAGAGAGCTTGGAGGAGACACGATCGGCAAAGATTCTGGCAGTCTCTTGCGATTGTAGCTTTCCGACGTCAAACTTACGTAGTTCTACTCGACTCCTAAGCATTCTTGTTATCCTTATGCGTACCTTGGCCTACACTTATTCTACTAAAATCTACGTAGAAACGGTCCATAGGACTAAAGTTATACGCATAATTCTCCGTTGGTTTTAGCCCTTGTGGATGTTTTTTTTTCACTGAACACTGACCTTTTGTTACCAGTTATACATACATAGGTTATAGGTTCTTCAACAATTTGGTATGAATTCTAGCAATTTATCATTCAGGTCTATTTACTGGCAAATTTGATATTGTTTATTGGCTTGATATGAAAATGTACTACAAACAAGTCGTATTCTGTTCGTCAAACTTGAACTACGTGAATTATGAAATATTCACAGCAGAAATTATCATTCATCCAAGCGAATAATTTAACGATTTCACATAAAGTGGTTGCTGATCAACCAGTTCCCATACGAGCTGAATGTCCAGTTAAGTGAGAAAATTTCTGTGACCTTATTGATAAACACTTATCTGAAAACTTAAACCTCGCGCACAAGGATTCAGCCTTTTTGCAACCTTCGTCTTACGTTCGGTGTTTGGGCTTTAGAGCACATGGAAGGTCATATCATCCTCAGTCATAGACCAAATTTTTGTTCGAACGGTCGCATTAGTTAGAAGAATAATACATTGCATAATCAAATATTTCCATTGCATTAAATGACCAGAGAGAATTGGCTCATGATAATTTACTTTTTATAGGTTCAAATGTAAATCTTGGTGTTACATTCGCGATATCAGAGAAGACTATATGAAGTAGACACTTAAGCGTATTTCAAAACCAAACGAAAAGTCGACTTTTATTTAAAGTTAATATCAAGCTACCCTTAACGAACTTAAATAAACTTAATGAATTGTAAAATCTTTCACATTCAGTTTGCAGTAGAGCTATCTGCAGATCCAGAACTAATTGGCTAATTGACACTGCCTACACATCTAATTTGCCTATGAATTTAACGATTTCATAAAATGTACCTATTGAGCGTTATGAAATCAAAATGATTGCTACAGGTACTGAACCAAACCAAAATTAATCCGAACTCAAAAAGTCGCGGATTTCTTGCAGATATCGGCGCATAAACGCTTTGCCAATCTACAGCCTATTCAGATTCTTCATCTGTGACTATAGGCCTCGGAGACCCAGTCGTTAACAGAGGACTTGATCGGGGATGCAAGCCAATCTAAAGCGGCTCTGAGTTCAAACTGGCCAGCTCTGTGAAAGTCTTATTACAGACGACTCCAGCGTGATACAGTAACTTTTTTTTTTTGTTTATTTTTTTTAGAGACTCGCGCACGTTCAAGAGTTTTTATATTCTCCTATGATGTGTTGTTACACACACAACCTGAACGGAGTGCAGTGGTTGGGGTCGTTTATGTTCGTTCACTACTCTCAGGGGTGGTTGTCCTAGATAGGACGAGAGCCGACTAAATTCCGCTTTGGTTATAGTCCGTAATAATTCGTTCGAGCACTTTTAATATTGCATACGCAGAGGATGAATTTGCATACGCCTGCAGCGGTACGTATAGTCACTCTCCATTCACAACTGCGTTGCATACTTTTTGTCCGTATAGGAACTACTTTTTCTTGGCTATGAAGCGAATTTGAACTATAGACCTTCCGCTCGGCGGTCGATAATGTTAACCACTGCACCACGGCCACCCCTCAAGAAAATTAGTCTTCCAACTCTCTCTGTTGAAATCTTGAGTTCTCCCACAATTTTGGAAGTGTCGAAAGGGTTAAATACAGCCTTAAAGACAGCTTGGTTGCCTCAACGCACGCGAATACTCCTTCCCTTCTATCCGTGTTTCACAACGGATTGCTTGAAAGCCAATATTTACTTAATGACACCAACACCGTCGAAAGTATATTTCGCGGCGTCGGCATTAAACTGTAGGTCCTTTTTATCTGTGTGAAAAATAAAATGCCATGATAAACATAACTTGCAAAAAAACAAAGTCTCGCAACTCAATTCTTCTACCGTAAAAAGTTGTGAGATCCATGTACTACCAAGTCGGTTAATTTATTCAGTCCCTACTTAAGGGACCTTCTGCCTAAAGTTATTACGTAATTAGCTAACCTAACA
Source organism: Eumerus sabulonum (assembly GCA_951905685.1). Taxonomy (NCBI): domain Eukaryota; kingdom Metazoa; phylum Arthropoda; class Insecta; order Diptera; family Syrphidae; genus Eumerus; species Eumerus sabulonum. Next base: position 157,794,734 of record OX645060.1, on the reverse strand, counting down.
ACATCTTGTACATAGTGACCATATCGATATTAAAAATCTTTTATGTTTTAAGTAAATAGTAATAAGATGTTTCATGTCGATGCTCTGAGCAGGTCGTTCAATATACTCCATGTTGACGACGAATCTTTTGAATTTATCTTGGCAGCTGCGCTGAAGCAGGACCCGAAGATTATGTCGATAGTCTCTGACTTGGAAAAGAATGAGAGCCCCTTCTATGAGATGGTAGATGGTTTAATCTATAGAAAGAGTAAGGACAAGATTTCATATTCCATTACGTTACCTCTCACATGGAAGAGGAGGTTATTCGAACACATCACATTGCTTTAGCAATGTGTCATTTAGGGGTTGAAAAATGTTATCAGTATTTGTCAGAAAGTTACTGGTTTCCGAAAATGAAAAACAGAATTACGTGTCTGAAATGTATCTTGAATTCAGCACATTCTGGGAAAGTGGAAGGGAATTTGCATCTTATATCCAAAGGCGACCTTCGTTTTGACACCTCGCATATCGATCATTTTAGTCCTTTGCCAAATTCGAGTTCAAAACGATAGCACATATTACTCGTCATCGATGGTTTTACAAAGTTCATAAAACTGTATTTCGTCAAAACCCACAAGAGTAAGGAAGTAGTCAAGTGTAGTGTAGTAGTCATACCCGGACTAACCACATACATAGTATTCGACCGTGGATCGTGTTTCACTTCTAAGGAATTTGCTCCGTTTATCGAACAGAATAGTAGAAAGCACACTAAAGTGGCTACGTGTTCATCCCAATCAAACGGACAGGTAGAACGTGTAAAGCGGGGTCTTGTTCCAATGCTTTCCAAAGCCTATAAATCAGATACCACTAGTGATTGGGATCAACATTTAGCGAAAATCGAAGTACGACACCATTAATGGAAGTACTGGACTTACGCCCGGCATTCTACTTTTCGGGGTGAAACAAAAAGGAAATATTGCTGATAGGGTCAAGGAGTTTCTGAGTAATAAGTTGAGGAACCAAAGGGTAAGCTCAGAAGACGTTAGGAAGAAGGCCCTTGAAAACATTGAGCGCACATAGGTGCAAAATCAAAAATAATTTAACAGCCGCCACAAATCTCCTGGGTCCTATCGTCAAGGTGATTATGTAATGATACAAACTGTGTCAACTACTGCTGGTGTAAACCGAAAGCTTTTAGCGAAGTATCGTGGTCCGTATCAGATAAAAAAGGTATTACCGAACGATAGATACTTAGTTACAGACACAGAAGGCCTGCAGTTGACCAAATTGCCATACGAGGGCATATTCTCCCCTGATAACCTTAAACCATATAAGGTGGAGCTGCCAGTATCGGGTGACGATGAGGATGTGGATATTGCCGAGGGACATCTGGATGATCATGATACTGACACATAGAAGTAACTGAACATCGCTTCTCGTTTTTTTTTTAATCAAGCCTATTTTCTCGTGAAGTCTTTACAGTATATGACTGAAATTGTTATGATGTAGAAGATATCCATTTGATCTAAATTTCAAATTTGTGAATTTCGATTACATATATGTAGATAGATAGATAGGATAAGGTGGTGGGACAGAGTCGCCTGGTCACTACGGCCACGAGTGGGCCTATTGTGATGTCTCCCACTTACAGTTCACTCAGAAAACCTGAGTTCGTGATAAAACTTAGTATGCTTTCGAGTGAGCTAGCAGCGATTTCTTCTGCTTCAAGATAATACTTGCCTAGGTGACGATGACGTGTACTGACCAGGCAGTTACAGTGGCACAGTATGTGCTCTGCTGTTTCTCCGTCTTTATTACACATTCGGCAAGTGTCATCTTGTATGATGCCCATTGTCTTGTGGTGTTTGTTAACTGGGCAGTGTCCAGTAAGGAAACCTGTAATTAAACGAATCTGACTCCTCGAAAGCATGAGAAGTTGTTTCACTCTTTTGGTGTTCCTTAACCAATTGTTAATGCAGCATTTGGTGGTGCTGATGGGTATGCCGCAAAAGGGCCGTGGCATCATAAAGGGCGATAGCCTTTCCTTGCTAGTAGGTCCGCATTTCGTTGCCTGTATGGCCGCTGTGTCCATGTATCCAAATGAGGTGAACTCTATTTGTGCTGGCCAGCTGGTGAAGCAGCTGTAGGCAGTCCCATACTAGTATGGAGTTGATTTCGTAGCTCTTTAGGGCTAGGAGTGCAGCTTTGCTGTCAGAGAGAATGTAAATGTTTTTGTTGAATATATTTCTGTTTGTATTTTCTCTGAGGCAGAGTTCTATAGCAAATACCTCTGCACGAAAAACGGAGTTATATCTGTCCATGATGACTTAGATGCATATGCCTGTACTTGCTCCGTATACTCCAGCCCCAACGCTTTCATTCGTTTTGGAGCCATCTGTGTACCACACGTAGGATCCACGATTGAAGTAGGGTCTATCCTGTTTTCAATTTTGTCAGTTGGGGTATGTGACCTTGTAGTTTTGGCTGAAGTTGTATCTGGGAGAAAGTTGTCTGTGGGAGATATCTTTAAGATTTCGTGCCTGTTTATTTCGGTAAGGATATCAGGGTGAAAGAGCCTACGGTTAGAGTCATCCTCCACGATCAATCTATGGGCGAAGACCATTGCTTCTTTCTTCAGTTGGAGATGAAGAGGTCTGTGATGACTTCTAGTGCTGTGTTCTCATGGCCCCGGTGATACAGATGCAAGCTAGTCTTTGCAATTTGTTGAGCTTGGCTTGCACTGATACTTGTTTTGTTTTGTGCCGCAGCATATGTGAGAGTTGGTCTGGTGATTGCTGTATATAGTTAGCGAGACATTTTGGGGTTTGTGCCCCAGTTTTTGCCAGTGAGACTTTTGCTGGTCCATAAAGAGATCCTGGCTTTCTCAATGGTCTTTGTATTGTGAGAGTTCCAAGTGAGCTTTTCGTCTAGAGTTATCCCTAGATATTTGACTTCTTTTGAGAACTCTATCTCTTCACCAAAAAGGGTAGGTTTGGTAAGTTTGTGCCTATTCCTCCTTTGGGTGAAGGCGACTATGGTGCTTTTCCTAGGATTGACATTTAGTGCAACCTTTATGCATCAGTTTGCAACAGGGTTTAGTGCCCCTTGGAGGAGTTCCGAGACTGTGTCTTCGAATTTGCCTCTAACCAAGATCACTATGTCGTCAGCGTAGCCTTGGACATATAAGCTAACATTGTTGGACATTGTTGCTAACTATGCTAATCAGTTCATTAACCACGATGGACCACAGGAGCGGTGAGAGAACCCCGCCTTGAGGGCATCCTTTCGCGGCGTTTACACTGATTTTATCACTGGAATTTTGATTATTACTACATAAATTTTATATTGTAATCAAGGCAATCACCCAATCAGCATGGCCGAATTGTAGGAAAAAAAATTGGAAACTTGGGTAGGCGGAGAGAAAAAAACCAACAAATAAACGAACGATATATTGTGCAGACGTGTGCCTTTGAATTTATCTTTCTTCTGTCGGTCTTTTCCTTCGTCTTACACTACGGGGCGAAATCTCCTTCCAGCCAGTACGCGCTTCCCGCACCTCGATATTCACAAAGACACCTGGCGGTCGCCAGATCAATCAATCCCTAACCAGATTGATCACATCGCGATCGACGTGAGACACTCCTCCAATATTCTTTATATTCGAACTATCCGAGGAGCTAGCATCGACTCGGACCACTATCTTGTAGTAGCCAAGATGCGCCTACGAATACCAGGAACGCAGCGGTGTAGAGTAAGAACACAAAGTTATGACGTTGGAAAGCTACTGTCGTCAGAAACCACTCGTGCTTTTACCGATCGCGTCTCTCTTAAGCTCTCCAATACACCTCAACCCTCCACGCTGTCAATAGATCAGCAGTGGAACCTTTGCAAGCAAGCCTGAAAAGCACTGCATCTGCAGTTTTGGGCTTCAAGGCTACACCTCGAAGAAACACGTGGTACGATGACGAGTGCAGGAGGATTCACACAGCGAAGCAGGATGCATATAAAGCCTTGCTGCATAGAAGAACAAGAGCAGCTCGTGAGCTCTACGAGTTTAAAAGAAGGGAGGAGTATAGGCTTCTCAGGGAAAGAAGAAAGAGCACGAGAAGTGCGGGATTGAGGATTTGGAGAGGTGTTACTTCAAGCGTGACATTCGAAAAGTTTATCAACAGAAAAAGCGAATATGCCAAGGTTATAAAGCCAGAACGGAAGCCTGCAGGGATGAGAACGGACACCTAGTAGTAGGATCGCAGCCGATGCTGCGAGTATGGAAAAACCACTTCTGCAGTTTGTACATATTAAGGTCGATGTTAGTCAATATGCCGCTGGCAGGCGGAATGATTCATTTTTTAACGACGAAAACCGCAGAGAATTCCGTCCCCCTGATCTTAAGGCGCGCAGACGGACTACCTACTGAGATCTTTAAGGCAACTGGAGATGACCTGTTTAGGAGCATGCACCAGTTCGTCTGTAAGATATGGCCAGAGGAAAGCATGCCCGAAGAATTTAGTCTCAGCAACGTGTGCCCGATTCACAAGAAGGAGACCCCCCTCTGACTGCGCTAACTACAGAGGAATAAGTCTTCTTAATATCGCCTACAAATTCGTTTTGTGTGAACGTCTAAAGCCTTTTGTAAATAAGCTGATAGGTCCTTATCAGTACGGATTCAGGCCAGGAAAGTCCACCATCGACCAAATTTTCACATTACGGCAAACGCTGGAAAAAACCCATGAAATTCAAGTCGATACTCACCACCTATTTGTCAAAGTCGCATACCACAGCGTAATTAGAGACGAGCTATACAACGCTATGTCTACCTTTGACATCCCTGGTAAACTCGTCAGACTATGCAGGATGGCTTAGGAGAATGCTCGCTACTCCATCCGAATCAGTGAACACCTTACCGGTAGTTTTGATGTCAAAAAAGAATTTAGGAAGGGCGATGCGCTGTCGTGTGATTTCTTCAACATCAAATTAGAAATGATTGAGCGCCCTCTGGATAGCCTCTTCATCAACCGTTGGGAGGTGAACAAACGTATGCAGCGAAAAAAAACCCCGACCAGAATGGCGGTTGTGCGGCGGGCTAACAATCCGCCCACGTAAAAAAACCTAAAGTTATGAATGAGCAAGATGCCTCGGATACACGGACGGATACTCGACGACGACAACGCACGAAAAAGGAACACGATTTGCGAGTATGCTCCTGGAATGTCAGAACCCTGTACACTCCCGGAGCTGCTCATAAACTAGATGGAATCCTCACGCAGTACAAGGCGGATATTACTGCGGTCCAGGAAATACGCTGGATAGGAAACGGTATGATTAGGAAGAAAAATTGCGACATTTATTACAGCTGTCACAAAAGGTTGCACTTACTGGGATGCGGATTTGTCGTGGGAAAGCGGTTAAGGTCGAAGGTCATCGACTTTAAACCTATAAGTGCTCGCCTAGCTGTGATCCGCATCAGAGGCAGATTTTATAACATCAGCCTTATATGTGCACACGCCCCTACCGACGAGGCTGAAGACCCTATCAAGGAGGACTTCTATGACCTCCTGGATAACGCCTACGGAGCTTGTCCGGAGTACGATGTTAAAATCGTGCTCGGGGACTTCAACGCCAAAATCGGAAAGGAAAACACCCTTGGCGGAGTGATCGGAAAGCACAGCCTCCACGATACAACAACAGATAACGGCTTCCGACTCGCTGACTTTGCGACAGCTCGTAATGCGGTGATAAGTAGCACAAGATTCCCTCGCAAGCGAGTCCACACAGCAACCTGGCGATCTCCGGACGGTCGAACCGCCAACCAAATCGACCATGTGCCCATTGACGCAAGGCACGCGTCAAACATCCTGGATGTGCGAACATTCAGAGGGGCAAATGTCGACTCTGACCACTTCCTCGTAGCAGCAAGATTCAGAGCTCGACTGTCCAATGTCAGAAAGCTGCACCAGCCCATAAGGAGGAGGTTCGACATTGGGCGCCTGAGCACACCGGAGGTTGCCAGAGTCTACAGGGAGCAGCTGAGCGAAAGACTCTACGGTATGCCTACGTCGAACACAAATGCCAATAATATGTGGCTGCATTGCCGCTCAGCCATTCAGGAAGTAGCCGAAACCACCTTAGGATACCTACCACCCCCGACAAGAAACCCGTGGTATGATGGCGAGTGGGAGCAGAAAAAGGCAGCAACCGACGAGGCGTACCAAAAGGCGCTGCAGAGGAAAACCAGGGCAGCGCGAGAAGAGTACCGAGCCAGAAGAAGGGAGGAGAAGAAACTACTGCGACAAAAGAAAAGAATCTTCGCAGCCTCCCAGCTCAAGGATATCGAGGAGTCTAGGGATAGACATAAAATACGAGCCTTTTACAAGAAAGCCAAAGGCCTTGCAGGAGGCTTCAAAAAGGGCGCCCTGGCTCTTCGAAACTGCGAGGGTAATCCTGTCACCGACCCGCAGGGAATAGTGGATGTATTTAAGCAGCACTTCCAGCAGCTGCTTAACGAGCATGACCAAGAGAGAGTGGTAGGGACTGAGGAAATCCCAACTCCAGCCGCTGAAGTAGTCCTTCCACCCAGCATAGAAGAAGTCGGCACAGCTATTCAGAAGCTGAAGAACAACAAGGCCGCAGGCTCAGATGGCTTGCCATCAGAGCTCTTCAAGGCTGGCGGCGATGTTCTGGTAGGGAGCATGCACCAGATCATCTGCAGAATTTGGGAAGATGAGAGCATGCCCGACGACTGGAATACCAGCTCTATATGCCCCATCCACAAAAAAGGCGATCCTACGTCTTGTAAGAACTATAGAGATATATCCTTGCTCAATGTCGCATACAAGATCCTGTCCAGCGTATTGTGTGAACGTCTAAAACCATTTTGCACCGCACTAATCGGCAGCTACCAGTGCGGCTTCCGGCCCGGCAAATCAACTATAGACCAAATTTTCACACTTCGACAAATCCTGGAAAAGACCAACGAGTTTCAAATCGATACACACCATCTTTTCATCGATTTCAAAGCCGCATACGACAGCATTCATCGTGAAGCACTGTTTGGGGCGATGGCCGAATTCGGGATCCCGGTAAAACTGATCCAGTTGTGTCGCGCCACGCTAAAAAACACGCGATGCACCGTGCAACTCGGTTCTAGGACCTCGGAACCATTCGAAACATGCACCGGATTTCGTCAAGGAGATGCGCTATCATGTGACTTCTTCAACCTGGTGCTGGAGCAGATAGTGCGACGGGCAGGCGTCAACAGGGAAGGCACTATCTTTTACAAGTCCATCCAGCTGCTAGGATACGCGGATGATATCGACATCATCGCGTGTTCTCGCCGTGGCATTGTGGAAGCATTCACGGCGATTGAGGAACAGGCGAAAAGAGTTGATCTTAAGATCAATGAGGACAAAACCAAATACATGCTGTCAAGCAAAAACCAATCCGCCGCTCACCACCTGGGACAAAATATAACAAATGACAGCTACAATTTCGGGGTAGTTAAGGAGTTTGTCTACCTTGGGGCAAACGTAAATTCCACAAATGACACCACAGTGGAGATCCGGCGTAGAATCGCCCTTGGCAACCGCTGCTACTTCGGCTTGTCCAAACAACTGGGCTCAAAACTCCTCACTCGAAAGACCAAAGTCATGCTTTACAAAACGCTCATTCTGCCAGTCTTGCTGTACGGAGCCGAAAGCTGGACGATAAGCAGGACAGCGGAGCTGATTTTGGGTTCTTTCGAAAGAAAAATTCTGCGCCGGATATTTGGTCCTGTCTGTGAGGAAGGTGAATGGAGAAGAAGACACAACCGCGAACTCTACGAGCTGTACCAAGATGTGGATGTAGTCCGGAAGGCAAGGACCTGTCGACTACACTGGCTCGGCCACATCGAGCGCATGGACATCAACGCTCCAGCTAAGAGAGTTTTCGACTCCGAGCCTTCTGGTTCGAGAAGAAGAGGAAGACCGAACCTCCGGTATAAAGACCAAGTAATCGCGGATGTAAGACATCTTGGTCTTAACAACTGGAAGCAGCGTGCCCGGGACCGTCAAGGATGGAAGGCAGCTATAGCTCAGGCTCAGATCCTCCATGGATCGCAGGCCTGATAAGTAAGTAAGTGTGCGAAAATCACTGGCCAAAGCAAGAGGGACAATTTATTTCATATCCTCGCAACTCCTTGTATACGCGACGACATTGACATAATAGGTAGATCACAGCGCGATATCAATGAGTCGCTTGGGAGTATAGAGATGGAGGCGGCGAAAATTGGTTTGGCAGTAAACGAGGCCGAAACTGAATTTATGCTATCGTCAAATAACGACGCTCACCACCGAAGTCTTGGCCAATGCGTTTGTATTGGCGGATATAAGTTTGAGGTAGTTAAGGACTTCATCTACCTTGGCTCAGCAGTGACCTGGAAAAACGACTTCAGTTCCGAAATCAGATGCAGAATCACTCTTGCCAATCGCTGTTTCTTTGGCCTCAGGAGGCAATTGAGTTATAGAGCCTTTTCCCGAACGACAAAAGTTGACTCTATATAAAACCCTTATCATCCCGGTCCTGCTGTACGGCGCAGAAGCATGGACACTGTCAAGAGCGGATGAGGGGGCTCTTACTCGGTTCGGGAGAAAAATTATGTGCTTGATTTTTGGGCCTATATACGCACGCGGAGGGTTGAAGGGAAAGATTTCACCACGAACTTTACGGGCTGGACAGTGACATGAGTATAGCGTCTATGGATTCAACGCCTAAGATGGCTAGGCCATGTAGAGCGAATGGACACCACAGCTCCAGCCCGGAGAGTCTTTGAATCCAACCCCGAGGCACGAAGAAACAGAGGACGGCCGCACTTAAGATGGTGCACATAGGTGGTAGGGGACCTCAGCCAACTGGGTGTGCGGCAATGCAAAAGGCTAGCAAAAGATCGTGCTAGTTGGAAGGGCATGTTTTTGAGGCCCATGTTCACCCCGAACTGTAGCGCCCGTTAAGTAAGTAAGTTAAAAATAATGCTTACATGACAAACTGCACGCAAAGTGGTGCGCAAAACCGAACATATTGTTGTGGACACGAACCAACGGTTATGTTCGAATTTCGCTGTTGAAATTTGAATGCTCTGGTGAAGCTGATATGAAAATGATGGTAACTTTCAGCGGCATACTGCTGAATGCTAGAGCATTCTAGAGATTTCCGAAGGGAACGTCTGATGGCGAGCATTCGAGAAAGTGGACCGGGAGCTACATTCATCATGGAATAATTTTACGTACAAATGTATTTTAAATAAAATAGCGCCAGTTTTTTTTATGAAAACGGTATTTAATTTATGTTTTACTGACAATATCTTTTTAATGTAACATTTTAGAAGAGATTTGAATGCCGAAAGCATACAAAATAAAAAGCTTTAAAATATGCTTACAGTAAATATAATTCATCTTCAAAAATCAATGAGAAAAATTGTTCGTACTAAGTCCAAAAGTTGTTTTCAATTTATATTTTCAGTATGTTAAAACCTAGTATGAAGGCCCTTTTTTTCAATTACAGCTTTCAACCTACGTGACATTGACTCTACAAGATTTTTCGTTATGCTGGGATCCATCTTATTCCACTCTTCTTTGAGTGCTTCTTTTAGCTGGACTTTGGTCCGATTGTTATGATATTCTCGTATTTTCCTGTCTAAATGTTCCCACAGATGCTCAATTGGATTGAGATCTGGACTTTGGGCTGGAGTCTGAAGCACGTGGGGACAGTTGTAGAGCAACCAAAGCCGAACGTCTTGTGCTGTATGCTTAGGATCGTTATCTTGGTATAGATAAGAATCCTGAGCGCAGTTGTTTTTCTCAGCAGAAGCGACCAAATTTTGCTTGAGAATGTTTAAATACTGCTTGTGGTCCATATTACCCTCGACAAATACAAAATTTCCCACTCCATAATATCCCATTGCACCCCAAACCATTATATTCCCACCTCCATGTTTAACGATGGCGGATACATGTTTTGGTTGCAAAGCTTCGTTTTTTTTTTTCTCCACACCTTTTCTTGTTTTCTGTCACTTCTAAACAGCTGAAACTTACTTTCATCTAAAAAAACTACTTTTTTTCCGAAATTCCATTGTTTCGTTCATATACTTTTTTGCCAAGTCAAGCCTTCGTTTAATATTTTCATCTCTTAAAAGTGGCTTTCGCCGTGCAACACAACACTTAAATCCGAGAAAATGTAATTTTTTACGTATAGCCGAGTCCGAAACATTTGTTCCACTAAAGTCTTTCAACTTCTTATTCAGCTCTAAAGCTGTAATTTTGGGGTTGGATCTTATTTCCCTCTTTTAAAACTTTTCATCTGACGGCTTATTTTTTTTTTTTCTTCCAGCACCACTCTTGTGTTCCACTCCCACTCCCTTCTTTGTAATATCGATCACAATTGCCGATGTCGCGTAATGTTTTCCCTGATTCTCTGTGAGAAATCACTAGAAATCGCATGTCAATAGAAGTATTTCCGCGTGTTTTCACCATTTTCTTCTGTTTTAACCTTCTGACTTCTGGCAAAATACAACCTTAAGCAGTTATCTTTAAGCACTGTGCACTATAAACAAAAGCTGCGTATGAATTTGTAGGTTTGTGTAAAAAACAAAGAAACATTTCGTAAATGAAACTAACGGCATACTCTATGGCGTTGCCAAATCCCTTATGTACGAAAGATTTTTCTCAGTGATTTTTGAGAAAAAAACCTTTGAGTAGTAATCTTTTTTTTTTTTTTTTAAACTGACTTTTTTTTCTTTTTTTTGCGTAAATATTTTGCATAGTGTATCTTCTATTGAGTAATTTACTTAGAACTCAAAATTGTGCACGTTTGTATTTATAAAATGAGAATGTCTTACTTGACCTAGGTTTGTACGTAAAATTATTCTCATGAGTGTATGTACATAAGCGCGAGGGCTCTCCCTCGGGAAAATTCAGTTTACGGAATTCAATAGCGTGCGATCAGTCGGTAAACAAAGTGATCAGTCGGTAACCAGTGTGCCAATAAAAGCTTGTAATAAAGGGTTGTGTAAGAAATAAAGTTTAAAGTGAGTAAAAGCTTTTAATTCATTTTATAACAATATAATTCGAAAAAATTCTAAAAGTCTTTAATAATTAATTTATTACGAAGAGAGCGCCGTAGCGCAGTGGGTAGTATGATGGGCTCTGACGCCGATGACACGGAATCGAATCTTGAGAACAGCCATGTCATCGAACGTCTTTTCACGGTGCTTGGAGTCGCAATTATCCTGACAGAAATACCTTTGTCAATAGGGACTGCAATTATCTACCATAGTTTTCTCATCATTGGCTTCTCTGTATGATATTATTTTTTAGCTTTGAAACTTAACTCAATATTAATTTCTTAAATGTAAGTTTGAGTCGAAAGGTAGATGCGAAAACACTGGTATGGCAAAACACAAAAATAACAGCAAATTTTGACTAACACGCGTTCTAGGAACCACAGGTAATACGTACAAAAGCGGTCGAATGTTGATACTTACGCTGTACTTATGTTTTCGTCATTTGAATTATCTTCTGTAATACTATCAATTGAATTAAATCAGGACTAGAAATAAATGATTTATTAAAGGCTTTCAGGATTTTTTCAATTATTCGACCGGTTTCGCTAACCACCGTGTATCTCGTCGGCCTCAGACCAACTTGTGAAGAGTGCGCTAACAATCGCCTGTCGTACAAACGCACTACGAGTAAAAGTGTGGTTTATCAATTCCCGCACTGAAATAAAGTTTTAACAATTTCCGCAGTTTAAAGAAGAAAAAACAAAACAAGGTTAGAAAGGTTAAAGGGCTTACAGGTTTTTATATACAAAACTACTCTGCAAATAAATTAGGTTTTAAAAAACCAAGTGAAAAAAGTTCGAAACCTTGCGACTATATATACATATGTACTTACAGTGAGCACCAATATAAAGTTAACACAAACAATTTTAGGATTTTGAGTTCAATAGCATCTAGATAAGTCATTGGTGTTTGTTATTTCTAGACGATTTTAAAAGACCTGGATGTACTCTCTCTAAATAATAAAATTTATTGCATTCCAAAATAATGTTAACAAGAGTATGGCAATAAAAACAAAATAAGCACTGACTTCACGCGTCATTATAAAGTTAACAGATTTGAAAATAATATTTTAATATGAAGTTGGACCACCATTTGCCTTTACTATTTCTTCCAATCTCATCGGCATGGACTCCACAAGGGCTTCTGTATATTCGTGAGATGTTTTTCCCATTCGTCAAGAAGTATAAGTTTGAGGTCATCTTTCAGCGTAATACTTCGTTTCCTGATCTGTTTGGTCCAATAGATCTTCTACGGGGAGCAAGGAGGATGATCCAGCTGTTTATGAGTTCTATACAGTAGCCATAATTTTACAATTTTGGTTGTATGTTTGGGGTCGTTGTCTTGGTGAAATATCCATGACTGACACAAGCCCAACTTTTCAGCACTAGGCGGAAGAATTGTCTGTAAGAATAATCTTCCTTTTTCATTGTATTTTCTATGAATACAAGACTGCCGACTCCCGAAGGCGCAAAACATCCCCAGACCATCACAGATCCCCCTCCATGTTTGACGCTACGTACTAAATTCTGTTCCTGTAAAGCGCAGTTTTTTTTTCCTCCAAATTTACGATGGTCTCCGCTGCTTCAAAATTTCGATTTTGCTCTCATCTGGGAACAGAACATTCTTCCAAAAAGAAAAGTCCTCCTCCTTATATTTTTGCGCGTATTCAGAACACTTCTTTTTGTTGTCTACAGAGATAAGCCGCTTCTTCCATGGAACTCTACCAAAATATACCTTAGCATGAAGTGCTCTGCGCACTGTACTAGCACTTACACTATCTCCTCTTACTTGGCTAATTATTTAAATATTTGCCTTTTTCCTGAGTTGAATATCTGTCTAACCTGCTGTTAGACTCCTTCTTATCGGGCGCTAAAATTCAGGGTGAACTTGGGCCTCAACCAACATGCCCCTACAACTAGCACGATCTTTTCCATTGCCGCACACACAGTTGGCTGACGTCCCCTTCCACCTGTGTGCGCCATCTGTTTCTTCGTCCCTCGGAGTTGGATTCAAAGACTCTTCGGGCTGAAGCTGTGGCGTCCATTCACTCTACATGGGCTAGCCATCTTAGGCGTTGAATCCGTAGCTCTTGGTATATTCTCAAGAATTTGCAAAAGTCCTTGTTGGGTCCATGCCGAGGAGATTGGAAAAAGTAATAAAAGCAAAAGGTGGTTCAACCTCATATTAAAATATTATTATCAAATCTGTTAACTTTATCATGACGCGTGGATTCTGTGTTTATTTCGTTTTTATTGCCATAAATTTGTTATTATTATTTTGGAATGTAATAAAGTTTATTTTTTAGAGAGAGTACATCCAGGTCTTTTAAAATCATCTATAAATAACAAACACCAAGCACTTATCCAGATGCTTCTGTTCTTCTTCTTCTTTGGTGTCGTTACAGCCCATGAAGGACCAGAGCCAAGCTTCTCTCAATCACCCATGTTGTGTGTGATTTATTTTTCACAAAGGTGAAAGGGACCTACAGTTTAATGCCGATTCCGAACGGCGTGAGTCGAGAAGCTTTTTCATGGCAAGTATTACTACGGGGGGTTTTGCCAATACCCCGCCGAGGAGGAACGTCGCGAAATAAACATTCGATGGGTGTTGGTGTTATCGGGATCCGAACTCGCTCATCGTGCGCCAGAGTCCAACGCACAAGCCACTGCGCCACGGCGCCTCTTATCTAGATGCTATTGAACTCAAAATCCCAAAATTGTTTGTGTTAACTTTATATTGGTGCTCACTGTATGTATATGTATGTATGTACATATCATTTAACATGCTCAGTTGAGCAGTAGTCATAAAACGCAAAGCTAGCGAAAAAAAAGTGACACTCAGCAGAATACATTTTTATCCTATCCTACAGCGTAGTACATCTTTACAACACGCCGACTGCTCGGTTACATGCGGCCAACGGTAATCTTCATGACCTCTGGCCACCGAAATGGATATGTAAAAAATGCATAAAACCGAAATGTGACAGGATTATTTGAGCACCGCACGATGAAAGCAACCCGTTTCGGTATTGCATCATTACGTATGCATATGACGTTTGGTTTTATAAATGTATGTATAATCGCTGTTCTGTGGGATAGGCAACGGCTCCTGATGTATGAATTTTCTGTCATTGTATTCCCTCCTCTTGCGCTCGACCGTCCAATTTAACTCATTTCGGCTGATATTCCTCGCGGCCCAACAATTGACTTGTTGATATGGAGAATTGACGAGTTTTCGTTAAAAAAAAAATATAGGTATATCAACAAAAGCGAAAAAAGAAAACATTGTTTGGTTGTTACTGCCCATAGCACAAATTGTGGCTATTTGATGGAAATGTTCTTTACTTTACGGAAAGGCCAATCTTATTTCATCTTCATTTATTTATTTACCCATTTTTCATTATATGTACTTTAATATATGAAATATTTATTTGCTTGCAAACATTTGCTCAGTCTGCGAGGCAGCATATATTCGTGCTTGAAAACATTTTGTTACGAAATTTAATTCCACACCGAATAGGGTTCGCACCACTGGCTTGCGATAAACTACAATTGTCTTTTTATCCGAATTAAAACACACACTCTTTTCTTGTTTCACCACAGATTAATTATCTGTGCAGCTTCATCACTTTTCTTTATTATCCAAAACCTATTGAACACTATAAACTTTATTACACACACAAACCTTTATTGAAAGCTTTTATTTTCCCACTGTTTTATCAATTGATCATACCGACTTGTCACACGCTGTTCAATTCCACATGCTGAATGAATGCCGAGGGCGAGCGTTCGCGCTTATATAGCTATCGGCCCACCTTCTCGAATGTTCGCCGTCGGAAGCTTCCTTTCGGAAATCTTTAGAATGCTCTGACAATTAGCATTACGCCGTTGACAGTTGACATCATTTCAATCTCCGCTTCAACAGAACTTTTGAACTTCGACAGCGAAATTCGAGCTTAACCGTCGGTTTGTGTCTCCGCAACACTGCCCTCCTCCTAAACTTGTTGGTCCTCGAACAAGCGATTTGATCCTTCTCCGTAGTATGGCGCTAACCTCTCTACGTAGACAATTTTATGCTTCGCCCGTCTGTTTCCCGTCTGCTGTATTCGGTATACCACGTCATTAAGCTTGTTGGTGACCTCATATGGCCCGTCCCCGGCTGATTGCAATTTGGGGCACAAGCCTTTTTTTCGTTGTCGGTTATACAGCAATACCAATTGTCCTGTCTCGAATCCAGAAATATTCGCCCAATAGTCGTACCTCGCCTTCATTTTATCGCTGACCATGTTCAGTCGCTCCCAGATGAACTGATGGATGGAGTTCAGATGTTCCTTCTTTTCGGTTACGAAGTCCTCCCTTTCGCTAGTTGTCGGTAGTACCACGCCGAACCGCAAGTCCAATGGAAGTCGAAAATCAGATCCAAAAATGGCTTCAGCTGGTGTTACTGCCGTTCAATTGTGTTGTGCCGAACGGTACGCCATTAAGAAAAGGGGAAGAATGTTCATCCCAGTCCTTCTGATCTCCTACGGCGACTTTTCTCAAATATTCCTCCATCTTCCGGTTGAACCTTTCGACCATGCCATCAGATTGTGGGTGCAATGGCGTTGTCCGTGTCTTTCTGATACCTGACATGTCGCAGAGTTCTTTGAACAATGACGACTCGAAGTTCCTTCCTTGGTCTGAGTGCAGTTCCATTGGTACTCCATAACGCGCAACCCAGTTGTTCACGAACGCATCCGAAATGGTTTTGGCTTCCTGGTTCGAGATGCGAAACACCTCAGGCCACTTGCTGTAGTAATCGATCACCACCAGCGCGTATTTGTTCCCAGCGTTGCTCGTTAGGAATGGGCTTGCGATATGCATGGCGATACGTTCGAATGGTGCTCCAACATTGTACTTCTGCATATTTCCTCGAGTTTTCCTAACTGGACCCTTTGCCTTCGCACAATGTTCACACTCACCAATGAAATTTGTGACCGACTCATGGCAGTAGAAACGTCTCTTGATCTTTTTTACAGTCTTGTTAACACCAAGATGACCCCCGCTTGGTCTCTCGTGGTATTCTGGGATGACCTCGTCGATTTGTCCCTTTGGAATTACCAGCAGATCGTTTACAATGTTCCCGTCCTCACTTTCCCATCTGCAGTAGAGGCAACCGTTCTTCAGCTTCAAACTCTGCCATTGAGCCCAGTAAGCTTTCACGATCGGGCTTTCACTGGATATTTGCTTCCAAGTTGGCCGAAACCTTGTTCTTGGTAGTCGATGATGACTGCCAGATCGGCATCTTCTCGCTGGTTTCTTTCGACCTTCTCGACAGTCCAGGAATCTTCTGGCAGTACATGGAAACGACGGATGTCGGTGACCTGTTCCTTGGTTTCGGCACGTGAACAATGTTTGCATTCAACATCGCAAGGTCGCCTCGATAATGCATCCGCATTTCCATGACTGCTTCCCTTCCGGTGTTCGAAGTCATAACTCTGGATTCTATCTATCCATCTAGCAAGCTGGCCTTCCGGGATTTTGAACTTCTCTCCCCTCAATCATTTGAGAGAGTACTCCTCCGATTCCATGTCCGCTCGCATCCAAAATAAACTTTTCTCCCGGGACAGGATATGCGGGAATCTGCGCAGCGTAGAGCAGTTCCTTCTGCGGCTTCTCCCACTCGAATGGCCGATTCTTTTTGGTGAGCCCGTGCAAACTGCTGGCAACGTTTGAGTATTTGCATCATGATATTACAAATATTGAGTGGCACAGACTGCGCCAGATAGCGTCCGTCGATGAGCAGATTCATTTTTTTTTACATCGCAAATTAACAATCTTTTTGAATCACATGTTCCTATAAGAACGTTTATTTCTCGAAACTAAAATTGTACGTGGCTAAGTACGAGAATTGAACAGCGAGAATTGCTTCAAAGTTTCAGCCAAAGCTTAACAGGACAGGAGGTATGTAAGAGAGCTAAGTATCGGTAGACAGAAGGCAACAAATGCTTGTATTAGTGAAGTAAGCCCTGAACATTTTAATTTTGAATTTGCCGCAGCTTCAAATGACTCATATGCACGTTGCAATGACACCGAAGTACGAACTCCAGTTGTGTTATGTGACACAAGAAATTTCTATTTTCGAAGAGCTAAGAGAATGTGATGTATAATGCTATTGGTCTGGACGGCATCCAAAATCCTGAAAATCATAATTCACGAAGTTCTGCCTGAACTTACATATATTTTTAATAGCGCTCTTACCTATTCTACCTATCCGAAGTCCTGGAAAGCATATAAGATTATTCCCACCCCCAAGAGCTCAGTAAGTCGAAATACAGCTTACCACCCAATCTCGATTCTTCCTTTAATTTCAAAAGTATTCGAAAAACTCATGAGTCAGCAAGTTCATGAATACCTTCGCGAATTTTCTCTCCTCTCACCACATCAGTCCGTTTTTAGACCGCATTACAGTTGTACAACAGCAATTGTAAACTTGGTTAAAGACCTTCGTGTTGAAATGGATAAGAATAATGCAACATCGCTTGCACTATTGGATTTTTCGAAAGCTTTTGATACTGTACCCCATGAAGTACTCATTAATAAACTCAGATAGGTACTATTTCAATGGAAAGTTACTTCAAAGACCGCATCAAGGCGTTGTATGCAAACGAAAAACTGTCAACTTGCCTTGAAACTAAATAGGGTGCTTGTTCAGGGGTCGTATAAGTCATTTAGATTGACGGAGTCCCCGAGCGCTGTTCCAAAAGGACAGGTGTTGCAATTTTTCCCACTTGTCTAAGAAGTAATTTATCTTAGACTCGGGAATGCCGCAGAATGGTTCTGGACCTATATATTTGTCGCTGGAACCTTTCCTGGCAAGTTGGTCGGCAATTTCATTGCCCTTGATACCTTTATGACCTGGCCTTGGTCTTGTAGGGCATCATGGCATTCCTTGACGGTTTTTGAGTTCGTGCTGTACGAACCCAGCGCCTTAAGCGCTGCTTGGCTATCAGAGTGTATGTTGATGGTTACTCCTCTGATGCCAGTCTCAAGATTTAGATTGACGCATGTAAGGATGGCATGCAGCTCTGCTTGGAAGATGCTGGGACTTATTCCCAGGGCCTTCGAGATCTTGCGTTTTGGTCCAAAGATGCCGGCGCCAACGTCGGAGGCCATCTTTGAGCCATACGTGTACCACCTAAGGCCTTTGAAGTTTAGGGGGGGATCCCTGTTTTCCCATGCTGAGCGGTTTGGGATCAGTATCTCGAATCTCTTGTCAAAGATGAAGGTCCGAGACTGTAGTAACCATATCCAGCTCAGGAAGGTGTTGTATAATGGACATGTGGCCTGCGGGTCTACATGGCATATTTGTTCCCGACCAGAGAATTCTGATTACACTACGTAATGCCACCTTTTTGATAAAAAGGTGCAGTGGAGTGAGTCCAATGAGTGCTTCTTGGGCTGCCGTGGGGCAGGTTGGCATAGCGCCTGTGATGCCGGGACACACTAGTCTCTGAAGGCGTTGAAGCTTAACAATTGTACTTTTTTGCTCAACTTTTGTCCACCATACGGTGGACCCGTAGGTGACGATAGGTCTTACTATCGCGGTGTATAGTCAGTGGACTACCATAGGTTTAAGTCCCCAGGTTTTACCGTGGGTTCACGACAGGCCCACATGGCCTTAGTCGCTTTCATGAGTTTATTTCTCATATTGAAGTTCCAGTTGAGTCTTTGGTCTAGGTCAATACCTAGATACTTTACTTCCTCTGAAAATCCTATGCGTGTGCCATTTAGTAAGATTGAGCAGGGTTGTACCTGTCTCCTTTTTGTAAATGGGATTAATATTGTCTTATTTGGGTTAATAGATAAACCCTCTCTGCCACACCAGTCAGAGATAAGTTGGAACGTAAACTGCATGCGCTCACAGGCAGTGATATCGCACTTGCCCGTAACAATGACTACTAGGCATCAGCATATCTGATGACCTCGTAGCTCGAAGTGGTTAGCTTGGGTAGTAGATCGTCGATGACTATCGACCAAAGCAATGGTGAGAGGAATCCCCCTTGTGGGCATCCTCTAACCGCCGATACTGTCACTGAGATCTCTCCGCATGTGGCTGATATGATACGGCTATTTAGCATCGCCCTAATCCAGTGATTAGTGGGATGGTCCACACCCCTGCAGGAGTGTGTCTCAAACATTAGTGAATATTTTTATTTGAAACTTGCCACGCATGTTAAAGACAGTCCTATCAAGCTAAAAATAGAAGCATTTCCCCAAATTCACTGGACACAGCAGTATACTTAAGTGTCCTGATCCCATTGTATTCGGTTTTTCATAAACCTACGACTTTACCTTTACAAAATAGCTAAATATTTTGCATTCGGTTTAAAATTCAACTAAGTCCTACATATGCCTACATTGGCTATGGCCCTATGACGAATCCAGATCTGACCCAGTTTTTAGACTGGCTTCAAAATTGCCTATTTATTCCCGCACGCGATTTATAGCCGAACGCCCATTCGACGCAAAGTCGAACAAACACCAAATTACAATAAAACATACATTTTTTTTTAAAATAAATTGACATATGTATCTTTGGGGTTCCCTCTGTCTTTAATTTAAATGTAAATTTCCCTCTGAGATACACAACGTTCTGATAAAAATGTAAAGAAGGACGGCTTACAGGGAGTACTCCTTATTACCATTTACATACTAAAAATTCAGGCGTCCGGATCTCCGGTTTGCGAGACTTCTCGAGATGTGGTAAACATGTCGCGTACATTCTGCGTACGTTCGCGTTCGGGTAAAAACAAGTAAAAAATATTTTCACCGAAAGGAAAACAAAGCACGAAAACCAAGAAGAAAGCAAACAAACGGAACCGATACTATTGGGCAGATTACCGCCCTAGCGAGTATTAATATTTCATAAACATCTCCTTCTATGGTGTGCGAATGGGAAGTAGTACATCCCATGAATCCTTTACTTCCGTCTTTAGAGGGGGTACAAGCACTGTGTCGCTGGTTAAGCGGGCTTTTGTTTGGACGCGTCCTCTTTTTTTCTTTTTTGTTGGTTTTATTTATTTGTTTTTATTTTTATTTTTGTTTTGCTATTTAGGGCCTGGTAAAGTGGTGCTCTCGAAGCGATAAGTAAGCAATTTACTAGCGGTAAGCGCGAGCTTTGTCGGGTCGGGTCGCGTGTTTGAGATTTTGATGATGTTTTATGCCGAAAGGAACAGCGAACGAATTTAAAGTGGATAATCGAAAGAAGGGGGCAGTGGAGCTTAAAAACTGAATGAAGGGATTAAATGGAACGGGTGAACATATAAGTATTATAGACGTTAGGGGATGGTATTAAGTGGTTCCACATGTGCTTTTATTATTCGGGGATAGGAATTTAACCTAAAAAGTTTGATTGTATATTTTATATTGAAGGAAGTAATTTGTAAATAACTGCAGGCTCTTAAAACTATATGATGATATAAAGCCGTTCGAACTATAGGGTCTTTCATTACGCGCCTCCTATCATTTTATTTTAATAAAAACAAAGTAAGTGTGAGATATCGTCGACATTTTTTATTCGTTTGAAAGGCGTTTCGATTTCATTCTGTATGGAATATAACATCGTTCGAATGTCCACTATGGCATAGGACTAACAAAATCCTCGTAGGGGCAGTATCTATCCGTAAAGAAGGAGAAGACAAAGATGACTTATATGACCTCCTAGATGGAACATACGCTCAATGTCCCAGCTACGACACCGAGATTATACTAGGAGATTTCAAAGCAAAGCTGGGTAAGGAGGATATCTTTGAACGAGTCGTAGGAAAGCGCAGCCTTCACGACAACACGTCCGAAAACGTCCGATTCAAGCTAATAGACTTTGCTATGGAGAGTAATTCCTTAGTAGCTAGCACACGATTCCCACATCTCAATATCTATAAGGGGACCCGGCGGTCTCCTGATCAAATATCTGCTAACCAAGTCAATCATACTGCGATCGACGCTAGACACTCCTCCAGCATCTTGGATGTTCGAACTTTTCGGGGAGCCAATCTGGACTCGGATCATTAGCTTATTGTAACAAAGTTACGTATGCGGATATCACTGCGGAGTCGAGTAGGACCATCAAAATTTGACGTCGGGAAGTTGCATCGCAACTGACCGCCGGGAACTTCCCTAATCGTGTCTCCCAACAGCTCTCTCAAGATCCGATGCAAACTACAAAAACCATAGAAGAGAAATGGAGACGTTGTCAAGGCGCCATCAGGGATGCTGCCTATGATTCATTAGGTTTCCAGCTATCACCTAGGAGAAACCCATTTTTTGATGACGAGTGCAGACAGATACATGCAGAAAAATAGAATGGCAACGTTGCATTGAAGTACGAGAGCAGCTCTATGTGCTTTTCAGAAGGAAAAAGAAGGACCACGAAAAGCGACCCATCGAGGAGATGGAGAGATGTTATCGGAGATGACGCTCGGAAGTTTTACCAAAAACAAAAGGAACATGCCAAAGGCGGAGCGGAAGCCTGCCAGTGTGAAAGCGGACATCTAATAGTTGACAGTCGATTCTTAGAATATAGAAAAAAATTAGCCAATCGCCCTGCACGAATATAAAAGAAAATTCTGTCCATCTAACCTTGACGAAGTTAATAAAGCGATATATAAACTGGAGACTGGACTGTCTATTGAGCTATTTAAAGCAGCTGGAGGTGAGTTAGCATGTGTTTGGTAGAAAGCATGACCAATGAGTGAAACCTCAGTATTGTCTGCCCGGCCCATAAGAAATGAGATCAGCATCAGCGCCCACAATAGGGGAATAAGCTTTCTTAATGTATGTTATAGGATCTTCTATGTCGTGCTGTATAAACGCCTGAAACCATTCGTGAGCATTCTTATACATATATGTTCCTATCAATGTGGTTTCGGACTAGAAAAATCCACGATAGACAAGATATTCGCACTGCGGCAGATCCTGAAGGAAACCCATGAATTCCAAGTTTATATGCACCACCTCTTCGTCGAATTTAAGACCGCATATGACAGTGTCTATAGGGACGAGCTATACGAAGTATTGAAAACTGAATTGGCAAAACAGTTCCTTTGATGAACTATGTAATTGTACTTTTACTTTAGTCTCTCTATCCATCCATTTCTCCTGGATGTGTTTCGAGTTTAACATATGCAAATGATTGGTTAATTTGCTGCGATAAGAGTTCGTCTTTGTACCAAATCGATAAATTATCGAATGATAATTTTGATTGTTAGAAGATTCGACCAACCTAGCGGTCCCGCTAGGAAGGTGACACTTTTTAGGCAACTGTTAGCATTAGAATTAGATGAAAGTGGTACAGTGTCCAATCATTTAATACGGTTATTTGATACGGCCGACAAATTGATGGAAATCGATGTAAAGCTTCAAGATGAATTGCTCATGATTTTGTCGTTGCGTTCGAATCCAGAGATGCTTTGCCTTCCCTCAGTGTGCCGAAGACAAAGCTTTTAGAGGAAGGAAAATCGGCAAGATGTAAGTGGGTATGCATATCTTATACGACAGCAGCCGAAGGCATATGAGGTGGAAAACAAGCATCGCGTTAAAGGTAAATGCTAAAATCGTCATAGAAGGGGACTTTTTGCATCATTGTGCACAGTACCGAAATGCTCTTCTCACAAAAATGTGACGTCATCATTTGGTATGCTGAACATGCACAGTTCTTCTATACTTGATAGGAACAATTGGGTTTTGGAAAGTGGTTCAACTTGCCATATGTGCTGCAATAAAAGCAGCACGTCAATGCGATCACCTAGAGAGAAAGATCAACTAGCGGCAGATTATTCAATTGTATCAAAGGGCATTGAATCCGATATAATTGCAACCGATGATCGAACAATTGAACTCAAAAATGTGCTTTTTGTTCTACAAATAAAAGCAAATTTTATTAATAGTAGGGGAGCCCAAGCGGGGATTTCGCGCGTTACTCGAGCGCGTCAGAAAATCATATGGGGAGAAACCTTGCATCCTGTAATGTACCCCTACCAAATATGAACCCTTAATATAGGGGAGTGCGTGGAGGGCAGCCCGTCAGATTAGTAAAAAAAAATCGATCCTCGGAAAAACTCGAGCGCGTCAGATTAAGAACATGTAAGTTAAGTACATCCTGAAAAGTGTATATTTCAATAATCTGACAATTTGAGTGGGGCATAAGGAAATGGGGGAGTCGCAAAGTTGTAAAAAAAACACGCCACCTCGAAATACTCGAGCGCGATTAATTTTTTTTTTAATTTGAAGGGAATTCTATCACGATTACGAAAAACATATAATCTGACGGTTTTCATGGGGCGATATAGCTAAAACCATCGATAAAGCATGAGCGTACACATGCTGATATCCATGTATTGCCCACTCCACGCCTCTCGTTCCTTCTCCCTCTTTCCCAGTGTTTCACATGCAAAGTTTTTTAAATTGTCAGATTAACAATACTCCTCTACATAATTGTCAGATTATCAACTAGGAAGACTCTGACATCGAGTTGAACCAACAGTAGAAAAATCTGACGCGCTCGAGTATTTCAAGTTAACGGTTTTTTTTAACATTTTCAAAAATCAGTCATGAGTGTAGGCCACGTCCAAATCGTCAGTAATTTAAACCGAACACTGTTTTGAGTTCACTAAACGTCCCCTTTCAATATCTGACACGCTCGAATAACTTTTTTTTTGTTTTGCTTTTTTACCGCTCTTCTCAGCCGCCCACCGCTATCTAATCGTCAGATTAATATCTAACGTTTATCAGAATGACGAAGCGAGTATACTGTATTAATATCTGACGCGCTCGAGTATTTCCATGTGACTGTTTTTTTTTACATTTTTAAAAATGTTTGCACGCTCCTTTCCCCACTAAAATGGAAAACTTGACATAAAATGTTTGGTTTGAGAACCTAATCTTCACAATCCAATAGGTCCCCATGACGCTCTAGTAACTGCAAATTCAGCATCCCGGGCTCCCCTACTATAACTTTCCAGTGGGGAGTTATTGTAATGGTGCCGGTTTTGCGAATTCCAAATTTTGACATATGTATCTCCACGCTTCAAGGTCACAAGAATCCAAATCCAAGGTTTTTATAGAGATATATTTATGTGTGTGTGTGCGTGTGTGTGCGCGTGTGTGTATGTATGTGCATATGTGCGTACGGAATTTTCGGTATCTCGATTATCTCGATATTGGATTAAGATTGGGTTCATTCCACGTGTAATTACGCAACTTAGAACTGAGTGTGTTTTCAGCAAAATCGGTCAAGCCGTTTTTTTGATAGAAATAAAATAACTAAAAAACAGGCAAAAAAAATTAACAACACGCGGTGTTCCCAAGCGTTACATACATATGAGATTGTTCGGACATGGATGTGGTTGGGTAAGGAAACACACACTCATGAGCTGCTCGTGAGTAAGCACTACCCAACGATCAAGAATTAAACGCACGCGCTCATGAGTGATTGGCTATGACCATTTTTATTTTCGCTCACGAACACGAGTGTGTGTGCATTTATGGAAATTCACCCCTTTGCGCACTTCATATGTTCGTTAAAGAGAACGCACACATATGTGCACTCTGTAGGGTGGGTTCTGTTAAACGCACATGTGGTACGCGCACTCGCGTTCGTGAGCTAAAATCAGTTGATTTACTGCTCGGGAGTTGTTTGCAAAATGACAAAACATATAACATATCACTTGAACAATTTTTTTTATTTTCCATTTTCATGATATTTTAGTCTAAGATGGCTTCTTTCTCTAGAAAGCCTAAATTAGAAACTTTCAGCAATCGAAATTGCACACGCAACTGAGCAGAGTATGAGCAATAGATTTTTTGATGTGCGCACATGAGTGTGCGTTTCCTTACCTTGGGTTATATGGAGCGACAGCAAATAGACAGCTTGATGCCAACAACACGCGGTGTTTCCAAGCGGTTCCCCATCTAAGTACTGTTCGCACCCGATGCTGGTTGATTGCGGTGATCGGACGAGAACCGATACATTACCCATTATTCGTCTAAGAATCCTACCGCAGCTAACAAAAAGAGCTAATGAAAACATCTGAACAGATCTTCACAAATTGCAGCTAAGAACCATTTCGATCACGTTAGCTTTCAAAAAAAAAAAAAAAAGGCATCATAATCGGTCCATTCGTTCAGCAGACAGACACCTCAAACATACATATAACACGCCTCTTTTTGCGTCGGGGGTTAAGAATAAAAACAAATGGAAATTAAATGCGTGTTTTAATTTTTCCTACCAGGAAGTTAGTCGTGTGGGCCTTGCGGGTCGCACCTAGACCACATTTTTTCTCTTTGCAAAGCCGCTGAGTAAAACCACTATGTTCGTTTTACCAGTTCTGGTGCGGGCATTTATGATGATAAAAATAACCTTATTTTGCAAGTTAACACATCACGTCGACCATTAGAATAGAAAAAGGATCGACGGTCATAAAACGCGATCAGCGCGTCAAACAGATGACGCAAGCTACCCTCGTGTCGAACGGTTTGACCAAAGATAAGAAGGGTACAATAAAGATAAAGAGGGCTCGACAAACAACGCGATCCCACGATAGGATCCTTATCACTTTTGAAAACCAAGTGATGGGACACCAACGAACTGAGATATAAACCATCCCAGCGTGCAATCCGGGAGTTGTCTATCTGTTGTCGAGTTGTTCGGTTGTCGAGTTGTCTACTCGTTGTGCAGTCGTGTTCCTTGTCTGTTCGTCGTCTATTTATAGTTTGAAACAAGTTAGTAGTAAGCTAAGTACATACTTTATTTAAATAAAAAAAAAAAAAAAAAAAAAAACAACAAGTGTTTTTTTAATTTGCATGCTGAAAAATGTAGTAATCTTTAATTGTTAAATTTTAAACCTAATTCGAAAGTTTTCTGCACGATTATTTATTTGGTAATTATTTATTGTTTCGTTTGGGCCATTTACATTGTAAAAATTTGTATGATTAATACAAACAAAACGTGGTAAAAGGATTGCGTTTGGATTCTTATTCCAGAAAAATCGAGTGTGAAAATTACAAAAATTTTATTGAAGTCAAAACGTGAATGTATATTTATCTTTAAAACTTTGATTGTTAAAATAAATTATTTACATTTTAAGTTAGACAAACTCAAAGGCACTGTTTTGGGAGGTGGTATTGGAAACTAAACTGGCAACACAGTTCGTTTGATATGATCATACGAAAGCTTTATGAACTATGTAATTGTACTTTTACTTCAGTCTTTCAATAAAACCCATTTCCACTGGATGTATTCCGAGTTTAACACGTAGCCATGTCGCGTTTTGACATCATTGCCGTGTAATCTTCAGACCGGTTTGCGGTAACGGAGTGCGGAAACCACGAACTCTATGGGCTGTACAGCGATATCGGCGTGGTCACACAACAGAGCGAATGGACAACACGACTCTGGCCCAAAGAGTCTTAGAATATAACCCTGAGGGACGACACAACAGAGGACGGCCGTATCTAAGCTGGCATACGTAGGTGGAGAGGGACCTCAGCAAATGGGCGTCGGGCACTGTAAAGAGCTGACCAAAGATCGTGCCGGTTGGAGATGCTTGTTGTTTAAGGCCCAGGCTCACCCTGGCCTGAAGCGAAACCTAAGTAAGCAGGTAAGCATGTTATGGACGAAAGTCTTCTAGAAAAGAAAACGAAATTGTTTCTGCTTATTAGCTACTGTAAGGCCAGCTAAAATTACCACAGTGAATACGACTAAGAAAGAAAAATTTCTTGTTGACTGGACAGAAGAATGTAGTCCCTTCCTGGATGTTGGCTCATGTTATTCTTACGAAAAAAAGAACAAACCGATCAATACTTAGAAGATGTTCGTCAGTGTCTGCTTTAGACCTGCAACTTCATCTGATGTTATACGATTTTCACTTAAACATCAATTCGTGGGCCTGTATATGTATAGTCATTTCCTTTTAGTAATAGGGTGGAATTTCTTCTCTAATGTCATGTCATTGGTGAATAACAAATGAGTACGTGTAAACAATATATAGTCAGAAGTCAGCAATAAGCCTATAGCATCGACGTGGACCAAGTGTCTAATATAACACCATTGTTCTAAGTCAGCCGCAACTTTCTCAACTCCCAAGAGTCAACCAATTTCAAATGATTCCTCTCAATTTAATGGTGCTGACGACATGAAAGGAGGCAAAGAGACTGAAAATAAAACGAGAATTAAGGGAAAATGAACCAATTCAAATGTCACAGGGCATGGGTACTTAAAATGGGTTCGAACGAAAACATGAGGAGAGGCAAAGAAATAAAATTTAAAACTCCAAATGCCTTGACAACATGAACAACATTCCGTCCTATGTGCTCGTATACCTGCTCATGGTCCTATTTCGTGCTCTTTTTCTTTTCTTTTCAATTCTAATGGTTTTTTTTTTTTTTTCTTATTTTGCCAATCGTTCGAGATACTTAATGTGCTACTGACGAATGCGTCAGGATAATGTAATTTCATTTTAAGGATTGCATGAACATTAATTCTGTTATTTCGCCTGTAAGCCACTTTACGCGTAGCTGAATTTAAAATAGGCAACTTTAAATAGGCAAATTTAAACTTTAACTTTAAATGGTGGAAATTAAGATCGAAAATTTCTAGTTAATGCACCCCAACTAGAATAATTAATTCACTGCAACTTGATATTTTGTTACAAATGGTACGAAATGTTGTGTTGACGTTGAGCGAACTGTCCCAAGTCGCTCATGTTGTAAACGCAAACGTTAGTGAATTGCAAGGAATTTTTCGACCACCTTCACGAAGGAGGGTGCCGTGGCGTAGTAGGTAGTTTGTTGGCCTCTGACTCCGATGACACGGGATGAAATCCAGATAGTAACCATGTTATGGAACGTATTTTCCATGGTGCTTTTTCTCAGCGGGGTTCTGACTAACCCCCCTTTAATCTAATTGTCAAGAAAAGCTTCTCGAAATCGGCAACAAACTGTAGGTCCCATTCATCTTTGGAAAACTAAAATCACAAATAAAATGAAGCTCGACGTTGGTCCTTCATAAACTGTAACACCAGCATTTGTACATAGGGTGGGTCATATAGGGTTTTTGTTTTTTTTTGAAATCAGAGGTCAGAGACACTGAGAACTATTTCCCGCTCGAAATCTTGACAGACAGTCAATATCATACCTTCGCGGAACGAAATGAGATAATTTACGCTTGAACAACGTTGGATTGAAATATTGAAAACTTATTTCCAAAGTGAGTGCTAGGTAGCACAAACAGTGAATTTTTTGAAAAGAAGTTTTGGCTGAAATGACTGTACGCAAGTTGGTGCAAAAAGTTCGTGAGACTGGTATGCTAGTGGACAACACTCATGGTCCCCGTCGTCGTACGGTGGGCATAGATGAGAATGTGGCTGCTGTGGCCGAGAGTGCGAAACTCAATTCACCAACGTCGATTCGCTATCGATCTCAACAGCTCAACATTTTAAAGCACTAGCCTGAGGAGAATTCCGCACAAAGATCTCGGAATATTCAATATTACAATATTACAAGGACCAACTGACTCAGCAATTGAAGGCGCGCGACCATCCGCTTCGCTATTGCTTCGCAGTTTGGACCTTAGAGCAGCTTAAATTGGACAACGATTTTGGGCGAAAAATCGTCTTTTCTGACGAGGCGCATTATGTTATGCCAACAATCCGTAAACGATGCAAGCACTTAAGGCCAATATCATCCAACCAATCAACAAGGTCTTGGAAAATTGGAGTGACAGAATGCGCTACTACGAACACAGCCGATGCAGCCACTTGAACAAGG
This sequence comes from Eumerus sabulonum, assembly GCA_951905685.1. NCBI lineage: Eukaryota > Metazoa > Arthropoda > Insecta > Diptera > Syrphidae > Eumerus > Eumerus sabulonum. The sequence continues at coordinate 157,765,856 of OX645060.1, read as the reverse complement.
TTGTATTTCGTAATTAATGGGAAAAAAATTAATTTTGTTAATGTTATTGCATTTCTAAAAAGGAATTTATATTTGGCCCTCCCTGTATGTATATAACTTTACGAAACGCATTACGTAATGAAGGGTGACCACAACTGAACCAGCGAAACACGGTCGCTCGAAATTATGTTTCATTATCAAAAATCGAAGAGAAATACACAAATAGAGCTTGCATGACACAACGTTCCGAGCACGATTACCATTAGAAATATCGGTGTCAAGATGAATCGACGGGGTGGGTAGTGGAGTATTCTGTAAGCAATTTAAGCTGAATAAAGCTCTACAATTATCAGATCACTGCAGCGTTTTCCAAGCGGAACTGTTGGCATTAAAAGAGGCATTGTCTTGGCTGAAGTGGAACGTGACGTGTATGTATGTATGTTGGCGTTACAGCCCATGAAGCACCTAAGCCGAGCTTCTCTCAATCATCCAGGTGTGTGTGACTTAATTTTCCCATAGGTGAAAGGGACCTACAGTTTATTGCCGGACCCGAACGGCGAATTACGAATAGCTTTTCATGACAATTTTACTACAGGGGGTTTTGTCAGAACCCCGCTGAGGAGAAACACCGCGAAAAACACGTTCGATGACATGGCTGTGTCGGGATTCGATCCCGTGTCATTGGCGTCAGAGGCCAACACACTACCCACTGCGCCACGGTGCTCTCACGTGATATCCACTACATATTCTCACGGATAGTCAAGCAGACTTAAAGTCGTTGGAGTCCTATGTGTACACATCAAAAACTAGTCTCGATTGTCGCCTATCTCTTAATGAGATGGCCGAACAGTTTAACATGTAGCTTATCTGGGTACCGGGACACAGCGACATTCCAGGAAATGAGAGAGCCGACACACTCGCCAGATAATGAACGAGGCTACAGTCAATCGTGGCTTGTGAAGGAATACCCCTTGCAACCATTAAACATATTCTTACAAATTTCGCCAGAGCCGAGATGAACCTGAGATGGACTCAGGGACATACCTGCCTCATCACCAGGCAAATCTGGCCCCGGCTCGACAGTCAACGGACAAGGAGTATAATCTCCCTAAAAAGAACTGACATCGACAAAGTCATCGGTGTCATCACAGGACACTGCCTCATTGGCAGTCACGCACAAAAACTAGGAATAGTTCCGAATGATTTCTGCAGAAGCTGTCAGGACGAGGAGGAGGTCGAATCCATTCACCACCTTCTCTGCGCATGTCCAGCATCCTGCAATATTAGGAAACGATACCTAGGATCTTAATTCCTTAAAGATCTGACAGATGTTCAGAAAGTAGGGATACTTGATCTTCTTAACTACTTGAGAAGCACAAAATGGTTCTACGAATAGGGGGGCAAAACCCCCTCGTAGCTGCACAACGGGCCTCCCTGGCCTATGTGTATTCTTCTCAAATCTGGAAAGAATACGAACCTACCTACCTAATTTCTATAATTTGTATATGCATATGTACATGTCTAACTTTCCGAAATTACCTAATTGTGACGTCGCAATTGTTTTTCCCACAAATTCGTTTTTAATACTGGAAGAAACTTGTAAAATGGGATGGAAATAATAGTCGATGAAGATAAAACACAAGCTATTTATTTCACAAGAAAAATTAAGGTTTGTTGTCGTCCGAGCCTTTCATTACAGATCAATGGCTTACGAGCACAATAATAAGAAAATAACAAAAGGTGACATTGTTATCAGGGAGTGTATTCACTCATAATTAGAAAGTCACTTCTACCAGCCAGCAACGAAACTGTTATGTACAAAACTATCTGCCAGGCAATTTTATTATATGGATGTTAAGCGTGAAGGGACAAACAAAACTCTAATTTACAAGGCGAGCGTTGAATTCATTTGTCTTGGAAGTAAAAACCTTCTCGTAAGCCAACTTAGGTGGGAGGCACGCTCACCTGGCGCGCCACCTTAAATGCGGTCGTCCTCTGCTGCGTCGTCCCTAGGGGTTGGATTCGAAAACTCTTCGGGCCGGAACGTTGATGTCCATTCGCTCTACATGGCCTAGAGATCCTAGACGTTGGATCTGAAGATGGCTAACCAGGCCGATGTCGCTGTACAGCCCGTACAGTTCTTGGTTGAATCTCCTCCTCTACTCCGTTTACACAAACGGGACCAAAGATTGTGCGCAGAATTTTCCTTTCGAAACGCCCAAGACCCTCTTCATCCGCTTTTGATAACGTCCAAGCCTCAGCGCCGTAGAGGAGGACCGGAATGATTAAGGTTTGGTAGAGGGATACCTTAGTTTTTCGAGAGAGGGCTCTACTACTCAATTGCCTCTTGAGCCCGAAGAAACAGCGGCAAGAGTTATTCTGCGTTTTATCTCAGCGCTGGTGTCGTTACTGCTTGTCACTATCGAGCCAAGGTAGACGAAGTCCTCGACTACTTCAGAAATATAGCTGCCGAAGGTGACATTTTGTCCAAGACGTCGGTGTTGCGCGTCTTTCTTGGATGACAGCATATATTAGGCCTTGTCCCCATTTACCCTTAGACCCACCTTAGCCGCTTCTGCTTCAATGCTTGCGAACGCCTCATTGACGTCTCGCTTTGTCCATCCAATAACGTCAATGTTATTGTCAGCGTAGGCAAGCAATTGTGTGGACATGAGTAGATCGTACCTCTTGTATTGGCTGCAGAGTCTCGCACGATCTTTTCAAGTATACATGACATGGCTCTGTATAGCTCGTCTCTATAAACACTGTCATACGCGGCTTTAAAGTCGACAAAAAGATGGTGCGTGTCGACCTGGAATTCATGGGTCTTCTCTAAGATCTGCCGTAGTGGAAATATTTGGTCCATCGTGAATTGTCCTGGCCTGAAACCACACTGGTAAGAACCTATCAGATTGTCCACGAACGGTTTCAGGCGCTTACACAGTACGGCAGAGAGGATTTTGTACGCGATGTTCAGGAGGCTTATACCTCTGTAATTGGCGCAGTCTTATGGACCGGGCAAACGATACTGAGATTCCATTTATCGGGCATGCGTTTTTCCGACCATATCTTGCAGATGAGTTGGTGCGTGTTCCTGACCAGCTCATCACCAGCTGCTTTTAACAGTTCTGCGGGGAGTCCGTCTGCTCCAGCAGCTTTATAAGACTTAAGTTTCGATATCGCTATCTTAACATCGTCTAGGTCGGGTGGACGGGATTCTCCATCGTCTTCGGCCATTGCGAATGGTTCGCTCTTCCTGACGGCGGCATTTTGACTATCATCGCCGTTATACAGTCTGCAGAAGTGGTCCTTCGACAATCTCAGCATCGACTGTGACTCCACTATTAGTTGTTCGTGCTCATACCTGCAGGCTTCTGCTCTGGCCTTATAGCCGTGGCATGTTCGTTTTACTTTATGGTAAAATTTTCGAACATCGTTCCTGCCGTAACATCTCTCCATCTCCTCGATCTCGCGCTTCTCGTGCTCCTTCTTTTTCCTTCTCAGAAGAGCATGCTCCTCCCTCCTTTTCTGTTCATAGAGCTCGCGAGCAGCCCTCGTCCATCGATGCAATGTGGCCATGTATGCATTCTGTTTCTCTACATGGGCCTGTCTGCATTCATCATCAAACCAGGGGTTTCCCGATGGTGGTGGCTCGAAAGCGAGTACATCTGAGGCGGCCTCTCTAATGACCTTTTGAAAACGACTCCATTGCTGTTCTATGGTTTCTGCGGATTGCATCAGGACTTGAAAGAGCCTCAGGGAGACTTGATCGGCGAAGTTCCTGGCAGTCTCCTGCGACTGTAGTTTTCCGATGTTAAATTTTGGTGTTCTTACTCGACTCCGTTGATTCCGAGAAATTCGCAATTGGCTGCAACAAGGTAATAATCCGAGTCGATGTTGGCTCCTCGAAAGGTTCGGCCATCTAGGATGCTGGAGGAGTGTCCACCGTCGATAGCAATATGATCAACTTGGTTTCTCTACTTTTTCTTCATAAAGGGCGCTACAGTTCGGGGTGAACTTGGGCCTCAACCAACATGCCCCTCCATCTAGCACGATCTTTTGCTAGCCTTTTCCATTGCCGCACACCCAGTTGGCTGAGGTCTCCTTCCAACTGTGTGCGCAATCTTGTGCGGCCGTGGTGTCCATTCGCTCTGCATGGCCCAGCTATCTTAGGCGTTGAATCCGTAGACGCCGGACTAGGCGTTAATAGGCCCGAAAATCACGCGAAAAATCTTTCTCTCGAACCGACCAAGAGCCTCCTCATCCGCTTTTGATAGTGTCTATGCTTCTGCGCTGTACAACAGGACCGGGATGATAAGGGTCTTATATAGACTCAACTTTGTCGTTCGGAAGAGGGCTCTGTAACTCAATTGCCTCCTGAGCCCAAAGAAAGAGTCATTCTGCGTTTGATTTCGAAACTGATGTCGTTGTTTCAGGTCACTGCGGAGCCAAGGTAGACGAAGTCCTTAACTACCTCGAACTCATATCTGCCAATGCAAACGTTCTGGCCAAGACGTCTTAATTATTTAGTTTTGCCCTCGTTTACCGCCAGATCAACTTTCGCCGCCTCGAACTCAATGCTCGCAAATGCCTCATTGACATCTCGCTGTGATCTACCTATTACGTCAATATCGTCGGCATATGCAAGGAGTTGCGAGGATTTGAAATAGATTGTGCCTCTTGTATGGGCCAGTGATTTTTGCACAATAGTTTCCAATAGGATGTTGAAGAAATCACACGACAGCGCCTCGCTCTGCCTAAATTCTTTTTTGACATCAAAACTATCGGTAAGGTGTTCACCGATTCGGATGGAGCAGCGAGCATTCTCCAAAGTCATCCTGCATAGTTTGATGAGTTTAGCAGATATGGCAAAGGTAGACATAGCGTTGTATAGCTCGTCTCTAATTGGTGAGTGTCGACTTGAAATTCATTGGTTTTTTCCAGGATCTGCCGTAGTCAGAAGATTTGGTCGATGGTGGACTTCCCTGGCCTGAATCCGTACTGATAAGGACCTATCAGCTTTCTTCAAAAGGCTTCAGGTCTCCACACAAAACTGCAGCGAAGATTTTATAGGCGATGTTAAGGAGGCTTATTCCTCTGTAGTTGGCGCAATCAGAGGGGTCTCCTTTCTTGTGGATCGGGCATACGATGCTGAGATTCCATTCCTCGGGCATGCTTTCCTCTGACTTTATCTTACAGATGAGCTGGTACATGCTCCTGACCAGGTCATCCCCAGCTGCCTTGAAGAGCTCAGCAGACAGTCCGTCTGCGCCAGCAGCTTTATTCGACTTGAGTTTCGATATGGCAATCTTAACTTCGTCGAGGTCAGGGGGACGGAGTTCTCTGCGGTCTTCGTCCATTGGAAATGGATCATTCTGCCTGAGAGCGGTATATTGACTAACATCGCTGTTATACAGTCTGTAGAAGTGGTTTTTCCATATTCTCAGCATCGACTGCGATTCTACTACTAGGGGTCCGTTCTCATACCTGCCGGCTTCTGTTCTGGCTTTAAAACCTTGGCATGTTCACTTTATCTGTCGATAAAACTTTCGAACGTCACGCCTGCAGTAACAACTTTCCAGATCCTCAAACGCGCGATTCTTGTGCTCTTTCTTCTTTCTCCTGAGAAGCTTATGCTATTCCCTTCTTTTTAACTCGTAGGCCTTATACGCATCCTGCTTCGCTGTGTGAATCCTCCTGCACTCGTCTTTGAACCAGGTGTTTCTTCGTGGTGGAGCCTTGAAACCCAAAACTTCGGACGCAGAGCTTTTCAGGGCTTGCTTGCAGAGGCTCCACTGCTGTTCTATTGATAGCGTGGAGGATCGAGGTGTGTTGGGGAGCTTAAGGGAGACGCGATCGGTAAAAGCACGAGCGGTTTCTGGCGATAGTAGCCTTCCGACGTTATAACTTTGTATTTTCACTCTACTTCCCTGCGTTCGTGATATCCGTAAGCGCATCTTGTCTTCTACAAGATAGTGGTCGAGTCGATGTTAGCCCCTCGGAAAGTTCGAACATCAAGAATAGTGGAGGAGTGTCTGACGTCGATCGCGATGTGATCAATCTGGTTGGTAGTCGATTGATCAAAAGACCGCCAGGTGCCTTTGTGTATATCGAGGTGCAGGAAGCGCGTACTGGCTAGAAGGAGATTTCGCCCCGTAGCAAGATCAATCAGCCTGTGTCCGTTATCGGATGTGGTGTCGTTTAGGCTATGTTTACCGATGACTCGTTCAAATATGCTTTCCTTACCCAGCTTATCATTGAAGTCGCCTAGTACAATTTTGATGTCATAGTTGTGAATGGAAAGTGACCAGACGTACTGCCTGCAGGCATAACACTCACAGTATATGGTCAACAGAAATTCAACCTCTGCGTATGCAATATTAAAAGCGCTCGCACGAATTATCACGGACTATAACCAAAAGCGAAATTTGGTCGGCTCTGGTCCTAACTAGAACAACCACCCATGAGAGTAGTGAACGAACATCAACTACCCAAACCACTGCACTCCGTTCAGGTTGTGTGTGTTACAACACATCATAAGAGAATATAAAAACTCTTGAACCTGCGCATGTCTCTAAAAAAAAAAAAAAAAAAAAAAATGTTGCCTTAATACGGATTGTTATGAGGCCGAGAGCTTAGGACTTTTTGCCTTAGTCCACCTCGAACAACAAATCCGCATCCAAACAATCGTTGCCCTCTCTCCCTATAGCAGTCGCCGTAGTAAATATCGCAGTTTTTCATCCGCTTTATACCCGGTCCATTCCATCGCATTTCCTGGATGGCGGTGATGTCCGCTTTATAGCGGTCTAGGGCGTCCGCAAGTTGTTTGGCTGCACGTGGCCTCTTTAGGGACCTGACATTCCACGTACAAAGCCGAAGATCATTGTCCTTTTTTCGTTTTTTGCAAGGGTCGTCAACATAAATCCGGTCCGTTATATCCGAGGCTTGTGGTTGTTTCGGAGTTTGTGTTTTTTTTACGGTTACGGCTTACTAGGCCGTAGCTCAACCGACTTATCCTATTTTTTGGCGCAGGAGGCTCGCCTTTCGCCCTTCTCCGTCTGCGATTTCCAAAACAAAAATCAATAATGAATTATGCACTATGTCTGGCTCTAACTCAATAATATGTAATAAAAGCAAGCAAAAAAAAGACAGCGAAAAACAAATACTGCTTTTTGTTAAATGCAGTGTGTGATTCTGCAAATAGTTGTAAAAATAAATGTATTCAAGTAATTGTGAAATAAAAAAAGAAACAAACAATTACAGTCGGATGAAAAACCGATGCTACCTAGGCTAAAACTATTGGGTTTGAATATACATCTTCTTTAAACAGCTCATGTACTCAAACAGCTCCGATGTATCGTCTCGACCATATTGCCCAAGTAACGACCGTCCAGTTGATCAGTGAATGGAATAATATAGCTCCGTGTAAATGATGCTGACACTGGATATCACCCTGACTGAAGGAACCTTACAAGCGAATTACGCAGTCCGCAAATGTACTATATATGCAAATCTTAAGCAAACACATTACACATATACGCACGGGAAAAAATTTACATTTAAATTGCAGTCAGGGAATCCGACCAAAATCTGAAAGGGCCTACGTATGCGAATCGGTACATGTCAATTTGTTTTTGGAGAAGAGAAATTTCCTAGCCGTCCAGTGTTTACAGATTGCTTTGTCCCGCGACCAAGTTGTGAAGCAACAAACAGTTTTATTTGTATTCCTACAACCGAAAGGGTGACCAGAAACATATCTAAATGTCCATCCTTTTCTTTAATAAGTAAAATTGCATGTCCCTTAAAGAGGCAGTAGATGACCTCAGTGTCTCCACTAAATGACTTCGAAATTCAAATGCCGAGCAGAGTACGTTTCCTGCATTTACTAACTCGTGCTTTTGTGACAAATTAAAACAAATGAACTGGTTTTTTCCGTACTAGGAAAATACCACACTCATATCGGCCTAAAGCCGAGAGTTATGGCAATTTTACGTGGAAACTGCACGTTTCTGTTGGATGCAATGAATTGCTGGTTCACCTGCAGGGCTTATATCATACGTGACGATGCCAATGGAGTGCATTTTCACTAAAGTTCTGACTTATGTATCTCTCGTTTATTTATGTTTTTTTTTGTTTTGTGTTATTACAATTTGTATGGTTTTTCTATTTTACTTTCAATAGATTTTTGTTTTTTTTTTTTTCGTGTTTGCCATTCCATTGCGGTTTGGCGGTTTTACTGCGTACTGCGTCCCTTGTTGTGGTGTCAAAATATTTCTGGTACATGGGCACGATGGTCCAATGCTCTTCCCACGACTAACGGCATTTTTTTTTAATAGATACGAACAAATCTGCGTCCGCAAAAATGGGGGAAAAACTGGATGTGGTTTGTTTGTAGTTTCGAACAAAATAATTTGGTTTTAGGGACCTTTTGGTTTCACGGTAACTTTTAATGAGGCCAAGATGAGTTTGTCTATTATCTGGGTGAGTACATTGGGAGAAGGAAATCAAAATGAAAACAGGAAATTAAATTTTTTTTGAGGTTATAATTTATGTCTGGTATTCTTTTACTATGACCTACACCATTTTGGGAAAACTCTCGACCGCTGGGAGAGTCTCTTCAGATTTCCTTTGAAGAATTACTTGTGAATCGTTGAGTTGAATTGTGGCTCTTTTTGTTTGTTTTTTTTTTTTTTTTTTTTTTGAATTAAAATGAGAGCTTTTATGTATATTACTCATAACAGTATTTAGGGTCAGTATTCTAAGCATTTCCTGTTGTTTAGTTGCAATCTAAAGAATGGAGAAGAAAACTGATAATTTACTTATACTTAATGTACATGTAGTCCGGCTAGCGATCCTTGGAGGGTCTGAGCGTGAACGAGAGCCTGCTTGCACTCATACCGATCCCAGACATGGTGCCTCCAATTGGAGAATCAAGTTTACTGATATCCGCAATTACTTGGTCTCTGAACCGGAAGTCCGGTCTCCCTTGCCTTGTCGGACCAGGTGGCTGGGAATCTTTGCTAGTCGACGGATTTTTGTCTTGTGGACTACGCTTACATCATTCTACAGTTTGTAGGGATCGAGGTTGTGTCTACTCTTCCATTCGGCTTCCTAGCAGACAGGGTCATATATCCGAAGGAGAATTTTTCTTTCAAATCAGAGTCCAAAGGCAGATGTCACGACAGACAAGGATTAAAGCATCAGCCAGAAGGCGAAGATGGGCGAAAACCGTCCCTCGGAGGCGGGCACTTCCACAGCGAAATCCCTTTCTCTGAGAGGGAGATCCGAGGGACTCACTACCGGCAACTTGGACACTTTTGCTGCCAGAGTAAGCTCCAAAGCGCACAAAATAATTAAACACATTGTTGTTGCGTCTCTTAACTTACGTACCTTACGATTCGGTACTACCTCCACCACTCTGAACTCGTAGAGTACTGTGAAGCCAGAAAGATTGTTCTCGCTGTGTTGTGTTGAAATGTCAATGCCCAAAATACTGCTTGGGGCAGCAGCGAATGCAATACACGAGAGGACCGTCTTTTAGACTTCACTCTTTTGTCTGACCTCCTCATAAACAATGTTGGCTCTCCAACAGCGCTTGTTACGGCGAGATGACAGAAGGTGATTCACCTGACCCTATCCAACAGATATGTGAAGGACATACCTTACTAGAGAGTCTTGCCTGATTCTACGTTATCGGATCATAGACATATCGAATTCCGATTAATTTGTCGGATCACCCCCTTACAACCCAGACGGAATCTGAGCAAGACGGACGGAGTGCGGGTTAAAGAGGAACTTGAGAAATCCCCTCAGATTCTACCCAAACTTAGAACGAAGCAATTTGTAGATAATGCCATTCATAACCTGAATACCGTCATCAGCAATTGTTTTGAACTCGCATGTCCTGTCAACAAGCCTCCCCACAGCAGTTGGTTCCCTGTTGGAATGCCGAGCTCCAATGTCTTCGCAGGGAAGCCAGAAGTCGCTCAAATCGAGTTCGGAAGATGACTGAAACATGTATCGGTCGAAGCAGAAAGAATGTAAGGAGCTTATCCGTAAGTCGAAACATGATTTTTATAAGACCTTCTGCGAGGAGATCAAATCACTGAGCCCGACCAGCAAACTCCTCAAACAGGGAAAATCGAAAAGCTGTATATACTCGGAAAATCTCATGGTACTTTTACTGTGCAGGCTTTACTTTTGTAATGATATCGACTTGGTAATCCTATTTCAACGAAAATGTTATTTTATGTGAACATGTTGTATGACCCGCTCTCAAATCGAGCCATAGTGCCAAGTTAAATGTATTTTGGTACATATACATGTCGTTTTGTAAATCACTCTCAAGCGACTAACATCGCGTCGTGTCTATGTCGTTGATGTCGATTTGCTAATAAAATCCGATTTGATGTCGAATTGTCTTTTTAATTCCCCATCTCCTACAACTAAGTCTTAAGTGGACACTCTTAGTTTATCGTTTCAGACTCAATTCCCAGGCAACCAGATCGTCACCGGCTCATTACACTCTATTCTAAGGGAAACTGCAACTGAAACGATGAAAACAACTCGGCATAGCTGGTATATTGCATCGCGCGAGTAACGTTCCTTCACCCTATGTCTCCATGAATTGCGAGGCTCGAAGAAAATTCAGATGGTTCAACACCTGAGTAAGCAAATCCAAAGAATTGCGTATTTGCATACGACGAATCGATGAGTTCACCTTAAGCCTCCTAATGCGACAGTCGATTCAATAACCGGTGAATACTAGTTGTCAAAAAACATTTTTTATGTTTTTCTTTATGGAAATTCCAAAGTGTATCAAGAGTTAAGTCGCGTGGTAACGACTGAAGTTATTGAATTTGTTGTGGAATCCTTCGATAGCTTTAAATCGCTAGACACCGACGGGATATGTACATATATCCTGTTATGCTGCAAAAATGATAAAACAGCTGCTGAATAAAGTAGTCTTTATTCCCAAAATAGGAAAAGAGGAGTACTTACTTTCCAAGAGTTTTAGACCAATTAGTCTAACATTATTCCTGCTGAAAAGTATGGAGGGACTGGTAGAGATGCACATGCACATAGATGCAACATGGCTATCAGCGCGGAAAATAATGCGAGACTGCTTCAATACCTAGTAGGAAGAATTGAATGCTCCCTCGAAAGCAAAGAGTACGCGCTGGGTATTTTCGACGATATTAAGGGAGCTTTTGAAAATGCAACTTTCGACAGCATGTGTAACGCTGCCAGATGGCATGGCGTAGATGAGGCACTGGTCTTGTGGATGAAAGCAATGCTTGTGTACAGGACATTCACCGCTGATGCACGCATCAACCAGTGTGTCAAATCCGGTGTAAAGGGAAGCTGCCCGCAAGGCGGCGGCGTCCAGTCTCCGCTGTTATGGTACATTGTGGTCGAATCTCTGCTTGATGCTCTTAATGCCTCTGGAATCTATGCCCAGGCCTATGCGGATGATGACGCCGTTCTTTCTGTCGGCTCGTGCTTAGCGACTGTCCATGTCAAAACACAGGTGGCATTAAATGTTAACGATGATTGTGTGTACCAAAAATGTGCTCTTGGTTAATGCTCTTAAGGCCGATGTCATGACTCAGCTGGTAATAAAAGGCTGTTCAATCCCGGTATCCAAGGATGCGAAGCATGTAGGAGTCATCTTAGATAGCAAGCTTCTTTGGTCAAAGCATGCTGAGTCAAAAACCACCAAAGCGTTGTCAGCTTTCTGGCTTTCAAGAGAAGTTTGGTACAACTCGTACAGAAATGACAATATGGTTGGGCAAGAAATGTACTGCGACCTCTGTCTCTTGGACATGCCTTCTGGCGCATTGACACCCTTTATCCTCCCGCGCTGTAATTTCACAGTCGATGGCTCCAGGTCTGGACGGGTGTCCGTAGCTGGGGTTTTCCTTGAGCATGAAAACATCTGAGTGCACTTCTAGTTAGGAAACCGTGCGTCTGTCTTTTATACATAACCCTAATGGCCAAACACTATTTTGTGTACCACAGGTGGAAGAAAAAGGGCGTAGGCGTCTGCAGTGACAGCCAAGCTGCACTCAAACGAATGTCCAACCCTTTAACTGGCTCCAAATTAGTGCATGAACTCAAGACCTTCTTGAACAGAGTTAATAAACTAAATTCACTGAGGCTTGTATGGATTCCAGGTTACTCTGGGATCCCAGGAAATTAATCTCTAATGAACTCGCCAGAGTGGGTGCCGAGGAGGGTTTCTCAGGACCTGAACCCGCTCTACCTGCGTCCACGGTACATTCCTACATAACCGATTGGGTGTTTAATACTCTCAACCGTAGATGGAGGGATTATTCAGAATGCAGATACAAGCGCTAAGAGGAAGCCGTGGCGCAGTGGTTAGTGTGTTGGACTCTGACGCATGACGAGCGAGTTCGGATCCCGATATCACCAATGCCATCGAATGTTTAATTCGCGGCGTCCCTCCTCGGCGGGTTACTGGTAAAACCCTCCCTGGTATACTTGCCTTGAAGAAGCTTCTCGACTCACGCCGTTCGGAATCGGCATTAAACTGTAGGTTCCTTTCACCTGTGGCAAAAAAATACATCACACACAACATGGGTGATTGAGACAAGCTTGGCTTAGGTGCTTTACGGTCTGTAACGCCACCAAAGAATAAGAAGAAGATACAAGGTGCGTGTGCCCTGACGTCTGCAGAAAATCCGCAGCATTCTTCCTGTCCTTAAGAAGAATTGACTGCAGAAGACTCGTCGGAGTGAGTACGGGCCATTACACCCTTGCGTGCTTGGCATAAGTGAAACAGCAGGACATTTTGTTTGCGACTGTTCCGCCTTGGCTCGCGCACGGTGGTGCACCCTTGGGCCGGCGTGGTGTGTGCCGAATCTTTTAGCTCTACATCATTGAAGCTCCTTCTCATTTTTTCTGCAGAGAGCGGGGAAAATAACTTAACTTAAGGTGCCTGTCTGGTGCACGTACTTACTTAATGGGCACTACATTTCGGGGTGAACCTGGGCCTCAACCAACATGCCTCTCCACCTAGCACGATCTTTCGCTAGTCTCTTCCAATGCCGCATCCCCGTTTGTTGAGGTCCTTTTTCACCTGTGCGCGCCACCTAAGGTGCGGCCGTCCTCTATTTCTTCGTCCCTCGGGGTTGGATTCAAAGACTCTACGGGCTGGAGCTGTGGTGTCCATGCGCTCTACCTGGCCTAGCCATCTTAGGCGTTGGATCCATAGACGCCTGACTAGACTCATGTCGCTGTACAACCCGTACAGTTCGTGATTTAATCTTCTCCTCCAACCCCCCTATGTGTTTATGGGACCGAAAATAGCACGCAGAATCTTTCTCTCGAAGCGACCAAGGATTTCCTCATCCGCTTTAGATAAAGTCCATGTTTCTGCGCCGTATAGCAGGACCGGGATAATTAAGGTCTTATATAAGGTCAACTTGGTCGTACGAGAGAGGGCTCTACTTCTCAGTTGCCTCTTGAGCCCAAAGAGGCAGCGGTTAGCAAGAGTAATTCTGCGCTTGATTTCGAAACTGTTGTGGTTGTTCCAAGTCACTGCGGAGCCGAGGTATATGAAGTCCTTAACTACCTCAAACTTATATCTGTCATGCCAATATGCACGTTCTGTCCAAGACGTCGGTGGTAAATATTTTTCGATGACAGCAGATATTTAGTCTTGCCCTCATTAACTGCCAATTGCCGCCCTTAATCTCAATACTCGCAAACGCCTCGTTGACATCTCGCTGCGATCTACCTATTATGTCACTGTCGTCGGCGTATGCAAGGAGTTGCGAGGATTTGAAATAGATTGTGCCCCTTGTATTGGCCAGTGATTTTTGCACAATCATTTCCAATATGATGTTGAAGAAATCACACGACAGCGCATCGTCCTGTCTAAATCCTTTTTTGACGTCGAAGCTATCGGTCAGTTCTGCACCGATTCGGATGGAGCAGCATGCATTTTCCAGAGTAATCCTGCATAGTCTGACGAACTTAGCAGGGATGTCATAAGTAAACATGGCGTTATATAGCTCGTCTCCAATTACGCTGTCGAACGTCTGGAGTACAATGGACCAATATTTGCATGTGAGTGCTCCGACAGATAGCAGAAGACCCCGATAAAAAAAGGAAGAGAAATACAAGGATTTAATTTTGTTGTAGTTGAATATTCATCAGTAATTTTATTCAAAAAATAAGTCTCTGTCAATTGAATAAGTGTCAAATATCTCCCAAAGGGTCCAGATCATCAGTGTGGGCTTAACCAGAAGCCTCGCCTTTCAGGTGTAGGCTCGTTTACACACTAAGTTGATTTGAAGCTCTTGAGCTCCCTTTGAATCGCGTGTTCGCATTGTTATCACTTGCATTATTCGCGAGAGTTATGTCACGAGTTTGATTGGTTTACTGCCCCCAGAGTTTTAAGGCTTAAAGCACGAGTACGAATATAAATCGTGTTCCTTTTGGCTTGAAAACCAAGCAATAACTTATTATGTATCAATGATGAGAGCTTATTTATGTAAAGGGAATGAAAAACCTAACGTGGGGCAACAGAATTTATCAATTCTTTCACATGTAATATCAATGATATGTACATATGCCTCAATATGTCCTTCATTTCGGACATTTATTATTTTTTTATTTATTATTATTTATTTTAAAGGACATTTTTACTTTAATTACAAGATGTTTGTTACTTTTCTGGCTTTCGCATGTCTAACTAACTTTATAACTCCCTGAACTTGACTCGAAAATATGTAGTTGTCTACTCTATATATTTGCTGCTTGAATTTGAGGTTGGTAGCCTCTATGGTTCGAAGTTGTATCATGTGCTTTACCGAGCTTATTGGTGTTTGTAGATTCCTGTGTGCTTTACCGAGCTTATTGGTGTCTGTAAATTCCTGAGGGTTGGAAGATTGAGCATGCTTGACCCTAACCTTGCGAGTTCACCGGCCGTGCAGTCCCCTGGAATATCCTATGCACTGGAACCCACAGTAGTTTCATATTGAACTGTTCAGCGTTTTGAGATAGGTGGCAGTTGAGAGATGTGTTTGATTTGTGGGTTACCGCTTGCAGGGGTCTTATCGCAGATTGGCCATCCGTGTAAATGATAATATCCTTAACGGTAATTACATTGATACTAAGTCATGCAAGGCCTCCCTTATCGCTGTTATTTCCGCTTGGTAAACACTGCAGTGGTTTGGGAGGCTAAATGATAGGTTGAGGTTAAGTTACTTGGAGTATACTCCACTACCTACAACCGTCTCCATCTTGGAGCCATCGGTGTAGAAGGATACCGAGTCCTTCGGTATTAATTTTCCTTCAGCCCAATCCTCCCGGGATGGAACGATAACTTCGAAGTTCTTGGTGAACACGTTTTGCGAGATGGTGTAGTCCGTGTCCATGAGTACCTTGACGTAGTTGCGGATATGGTCGCCCTTTCCTATGCTCTTTATCAGGCCGCGCAGGCAGCAAACTGTTTGCTGAAGAGGTCCAATGGTGGAAGACATAGTAGAAAGCTTAGGGTATCCGTGGGGGTCAACCTAATCGCACCACCGATGCAAATGCTCTCCGATCTTTGCACTTTTTCCAGAAGTTTTCGATAGACTGCCTTGTCCAGAGCAGTCCACCAAACTACGATGCCGTAGTCGGGTCTTATGACTACTGTATAGACTTAGTGCATGATTCTGTATTGGAAACCCCATTTTCTTGCAACTGTTGAGGGCAGTGGCTGCTTTCTTGACTTAAAGCGTTGTCTCTGATGTGTTGGGTTTTAAACCACCGACAACCAGAAACCTCTGGTTTGATGAGCAATGCGGACAAGCCCTGCATATAAGATCTTCTCTGCCGTACTGTGTGAATGCTTGAAACCCTTTGTGGATGATCAGATAGGTTCTCATCAGTGTGGTTTCAGGCTAGGTAAATGCATAATAGACCAAAAACATATTCACACTCCGGCAGATCTTGGTGAAGACCCAAGAATACCAAATCGACACGCATCACGTTTTCGTCGATTTCAAAGCTGCGCATGATGGTGTGCATAGGGACGAGTTTTGCGGAGCCATGTCTAGTTTTATCGTCCATTTGAACCTCGTCAGATTATGTAGGACGATGGAGAATTCTCGCTGCTCCGGTAGTGAATTAAGCGAGACCTTTGATGTTGAGAAGTAATTGAAACAAAGCGGCGCGCTGTCATGTAATTTTTTCATCATCGTGCTTGAAAAGATCATACGAGACTTACTGGCCAAAACAAGAGGTAGAATCTATTTCAAGTCTGCGCAACCACTTGAGTAGATACGCGGATGACATTGATCTAATCGGAGGAATACAGCGGGACGTCAATGAAGCGTTCCAAAGCATTGAATCGGCAGCGGCTAAAATGGGTATTTGGTTAACGAGGGTAAAAGAAATATATGCTGTCAACCGGAAAAGACGCACAAGACCAACGTCTCGACCAGAACGTCACAATTTACAGCTAAAATAGCGAAGTGGTCAAGGATCTCGTCTACCTTGGTTCAATAGTGACCAGCGACAACAACACTGAGATCGCCAGCGACCAGCGACAACAACACTGAGATCGCCAGCGACCAGCGACAACAACACTGATCGCTGAGATCAAACGCAGAGTTACTCTTGCCAACCGCTGCTTCTTTGGACCAAGACCAAGGTTGCGCTATTCAAAACCTTCATCGCTCCGACCTCCCTCATTGGCGCAGGGGCTTAAACATTAACGAATGCGGATAAGGAGGCCCTTGGTCGTTTCGAGAGCAAAATGCTGCGTTCGATCTATGGTTTTTTTGTATAAACGGAGTGTGGAGGAGGAGATACAACGACGACCTATACGCACTGTACAACGACATCGGCCTAGTACGGCTTCTACGGATCCATTGTCTAAGGTGGCTGTGCCATGTAGAGGAACAGAACAGGAACACAGCACCAGCCCGAGGAGTCTTCCAGTCCAACCCCGAGGGTCGACGCGGGAGAGGACGACAGAATTTAAGCTGACGCACACAGGTGGTAGAGGACCGTAACCAGCTGGGAGTGCGTCACTGGAAACATCTGGCAAAAGACCGCGCCAGCTGGAGAAGCCTGTTGTTTGAGGCCCAGGTTCACATTGGACTGTAGGAAGGTAAACCTAATCTTCTTCTCCTTTGATGGCGTTACAGCCCATAAAGGACCAGAGCCAAGTTTCTCTTCTATCACCCATGACGTGTGTAATTTTTTTTTTTCACACAGGTGAAAGGGACCTACAGTTTAATGCCGGTTCCAAACGGCGTGACTCGAGAAGCTTTTTCAAGCCAAGTTATACTAGAGTACCCCTCCGAGGAGTGACACCACGAAATACACATTCGATGGCGTTGGTGTTATCGGGATCCGAACTCGCTCATCGCGCGTCAGAGTCCAACACACTAACTACTGCGCCACGGCGCCCTCAATCTAGGATCTCTTAATAATTCGTTGTTCGTCAATTCTTCTAGTCCAAAACAAGGATGGATGAGACGAGGTAAGATGACGTTAACAAATTCTAATGAAATTTGTAAAAATAGTTAAATAATCCCAGCAGTTAGACCTATGTATATTACTTATGTACATGTATTTTCTTTGTTGACAACATGTCAGTTTGACGTGTTATAAGTTGGGAAACCAAGCAACCTTTTGAAATAACCTTTCGTGCCGAAATATTGTCGATAATGAGTGTGAACATGTAATGAGCCAAAAACCAAATCCACATTTAACACTTTGTGGTTTTGCATAACCTAGTTTATTGGAAATGCTGCAAGCAACTCGAATCCAATGAACTGAAATTAAACTTAAAACTAACTACAATCGTTTACTTAAACCCTCACATTTACATCAATTCCCATTTGGGAAATTTAGAAAATTCCAATTTAACCTAACCACACTAGCAGAAAAAAAGGATTGTATGCACTTCATGGTGCCCACGGAATTAAAGCTTCATTTGAAACCAATTTCAGTGCAGTTCCCAAACTACCAATTAAGCTAAACACCCACATGCTGCTGGCCAACCATCAGACCCATAATGCTATCATCTATTCTATCTTACTTGCATATACTGTGTATTCAATTCGACCAATCGATACGCACTCAAAAATTCAACGAGGCTCCCTTTAAAACGTTTTGCTATCGAACTTTTCCATTCGTTCGGCGGCCGAATTCTACGATAAAGAGCCGTTAAATCATTTTTATTAGACGGGGAGATGTGCAGTAGTATCTAAATACATGCACATGTATTATAAACAGGATTTTTGTAGAAACAGAAAAAAAAAAGCTTCTAAAACGTACGCTTATGCAGTCCAAAAAAAAAACGCTGCTCTCTTCCGACAACAATAATCCGCGGATTCAAAGCCGCGCACAGCATGGACCTATAAAAATGTAAATTTTTCTCCATTAATTCTCATTTGATAAATATTTAATAACGGTACTTTGTTGTATATAATATATGCCGAAAAGTATACATTTCCCCCCAGTTAAGCATTACGTTTGTATTAGCGCAAAATACCCCAACGGGAATAGCGAAATACGCTTACTTGTGGTATTTGCAGCGCACAGCTTGCTACCATATGTGTACATTCATATACATACATATGCATGTATGTATGTACAGGACGCGCTGTACTCATACTGTCGATGCCCAACTCAAAATTGATGTATTTACCACATGAAGATGTATCCTTACATATCGTTATGCACGGGAGCCTTTGTTTGATATATGTGGGGTGGTCGTGGTGCAGTGGTTAACATCATCGACCGCCGAGCAGAAGGTCTATAGTTCAATTCGCTTCATAGCCAAGAAGAAGTAAATCCTATACGGACAAAAAGTATGCAACGCAGTTGTGAACGGAAAGTGACCGGATGTACTGCTGCAGGCATAACACTCACAGTATATGGTAAACTGAAATTCATCCTCTGCGTATGCAATATTAAAAAAGTGCTTGAACGAATTAGTACGGACTATAACCAACGCGTAATTCGGTCGGCTCTCGTCCTATCTAGGACAACCACCCCTGAGAGTTAACGAACATCAACGACCCAAACCACTGCACTCCGTTCAGGTTGTGTGTATAAGACACATCATAAGAGAGTGTAGAACTCTTGAACCTGCAAAAAAAAAAAATGTGGCTTCCTAGTGGGAAGTTGGGGCCGATTTTGCGAATTCCAAATTGTGACATATCTTCACGTTTCAAGGCCACCAGGATCCAGATTCAAGGTTTTTATATAGATGTGGCTATGTGTATATGTATGTATGTGCATATATACGTATGTGTACATTCATATGTGCGTATGCGCGTATGTACGTACAAATGTGCGTTTGTACGTATGTGCATTCGGAATTGTTGGTCTCGATTATCTTGATAACCAAAGATGGTTATCGACAAGGGACTGATTTCGTTCCATGCGTAATTACGTAAGTTAGAACCCCCCCCTGGATAGCAACCCTGGCACACACCAGGTAGTGAACCAATTTGTGCAGCGACAAGACACCTTGTTCCTGGGGAAAGAGGAACCTGGCCCTCTAGGTTGGGGGTTGTGCTAAGGGGTAACATCCCTATCACCTAAAAATCTACTTGTCCCGAAACGACAACAAGCCTCGGATACGGACGGATACAAAGCTGACGAACCCTGCAAACGACTAACGGACTTGAGAGTCTGCACCTGGAATGTGAGGTCCCTTAACAGACCATGTGCAGGCGATCGATTGGAGCAAACCCTCAACTGCTATAAAGCAGATATAACGGCAAAAAACGGATGAAAAACTGCGACATTTATTACGGGAACTGCTACAACGAGAACAAACAGCGCCTATTCGGGTGTGGATTCGTTATTAGAGGAAGACTCCGACAAAAAGTCTCCCGAGATGTAAGCGAACGCCTCATAACAATCCGTATCAAAGCTAAATTTGGAAACACAAGCTTGATATGCGCTCACGCCCCAACGGAAGAAAAGGACGATCGGCTCAAAGAAGAATTCTACGATCTCCTAGTCAAAACATATGCCCAATGCCCCAGCTACGTCACAAAAATTGTCCTAGGAGATTTTAATGCAAAACTGGGCAAAGAGGACATATTCGAGTCGATCATAGAAAAGCATAGCCTCCATAACACCACATCCGACAACGGATTAAGGCTAATCGATTTCCTACCGGGGCGTAACCTCCTTGTAGCAAGTACGCGATTCCCCCATCTCAACATCCACAAGGGTACCTGGCGGTCTTTTGATCAATCGACCACCAACCAGATTGATCACATTGGGATCGACGCCAGACACTGCTCCTGTATTCTCGACGTACGAACCTTCCGAGGGGCCAACATCGACTCGGACCACTACCTTGGTGTAGCCAAGGTACGAATGAGGATACCAAGAATGCTTAAGAGTCGAGCAGGACTACGTATGTTTGACATCGGAAAGCTTCAATCGCAAGAGACCGCCAGAATCTTTGCCGATCGTGTCTCCTCAAAGCTCTCTCAAAATCCGCTTATAGCAGCACAAACAATAGAGCAGGAATGGGCGCATTGCCAGAGCGCCGTCAGAGACGCTGCCTCAGAGGTGCTGGGTTTTAAACCGCCACCACCTAGAAACCCCTGGTTCAATGAGCAACGCGAACAAGCCCATGCAGCAAAACAAGAGGCATATGAAGCCATGCTGCAACGACGGACGAGAGCTGCTCGCGAAATCTATTAGCAGAAGAGAAGAGAGGAACACACGCTTTTCAGGAGAAAGAAGAGAGAGCACGGAAAGCGTGAGATCGAGAAGATGGAGAGATGCTTCGAAGCCAGAGTGGAGGCCTGCAGGGATGAAAATGGAGAGCAGGTAGTAGAGTCGCAGTCGATGCTGAGGATTTGGAAAGACCACTTCTGCAGACTGTATAACGGCGATGATAGACAAGATACCGCTGTCAGGCAGAACGAGCCATTCGTAATGGACGACGAAGTAACGGAATTCAGTCCACCCGACCTAGATGAAGTCAAAATAGCGATTTCAAGACTTAAGTGTAATAAAGTCGCGAGCGCAGACGGCCTGTCTGCTGAGCTTTTTAAGGCGCCTGGAGATGAGCTGGTAAAGTGCATGCACCATCTCATTTGCAAGCTATGTACGAAGGAAAGCATGCCCGACGAATGGAGTCTTAGCATCGTTTGCCCGGTCCATACGAAAGGAGACCCCTATAACTGCGCCAACTATAGGCGAATAAGTCTCCTTAACATCGCATATAAGATCTTCTCTACCGTATTGTGTGAGCGCTTGAAACCGTTTGTGGATAATCTGATCGGCTCTTATCAGTGTGGTTTCAGGCCAGGTAAGTCCACAATAGACCAAATATTTACGCTACGGCAGATTTTGCAGAAGACCCAGGAATACCAAATCGACACTCACCACCTCTTCGTCGATTTCAAGGCCGCGTATGACAGCGTATATAGAGACGAGCTATACAAAGCCATGTCTAGTTTTAAAATCCCTGCCAAACTCGTCCAACTGTGCAGGATGACAATGGAGAATTCTCGCTGTTCCATTAACGTCGGTAATGAGCAAACCGGGATCTTTGATGTTAAAAAAGGATTTGCGCAAGGTGACGCGCTGTCATGCAACTTTTTCAACATCGTGCTTAAAAAGATCGTGCAAGAGTCGGGCAAGAGATCGTGCCAACACAAGAAGTACGACTTATTTCAAGTCTACGCAGTTGCTTGCGTATGCCGACGACATTGACGTGATTGGGCGGACACAGCGAGACGTCGATGAGGCCTTTGTAAGCAATGAGATAGAAGCGGCTAAAATGGGTCTCAAGGTTAATGAGGGTAAAACCAAATATCTGGTTTCTTCTAAAAGAGACGGACAACACCGACGTATTGGCCAGAACGTCACCATGGGCGGATGTAACTTTGAAGTGGTCAGGGAATTCGTCTACCTTGGCTCACTGGTGACCAGCGACAACAACACCTGCGCTGAGATAAATTGCAGAATCACTCTTGCCAACCGCTGTTTCTTTGGGCTCAAGAGGCAATTGAGAAGTAGAGCCCTCTCTCGGAAAACCAAGGTGGCACTAAATATGACCTTAATCATCCCAGTCCTCCTTTACGGCGCAGAGGCTTGGACCTTAACAAAAGCGGATGAAGATGCCCTTGGTCGTTTCGAGAGGAAAATTCTGCGCACTATCCACGGTCCCGTTTTGTTCAAACGGTGTATGGAGGAGAAGATAAAATGAAGAACTGTACGGGACAGTACAGATGTACAGCGACATCGGCCTGGTACGACGTCTACTTATACAGCGTCTAAAGTAGCTAGACCATGTAGAGCACATGGAAAATACAGCTCCGACCCGAAGAGCCTTCAAATCCACCCCGGATGGACGGCGCGGCAGAGGACGGCCGCATCAACGGTGGTGCACGCAGGTGGAAGGGGACTTTAACCAACTGGGCGTGCGGCGCTGGAAACAGCTGGCCAAAACCGTGCCAGCTGGAGACGCTTGTTGGATGAGGCCCAGGTTCACAACGGACTGTAGCGCCGCCTAAGTAATTAGTAAGTAAGTATATGGAACAGTTGCTGAGAACTACAACCAATGTGAAAATTCAGTCGGTTCCTGTCCTCCTAGTACAACGACCCCTGACGAATAGTGAACGAACATCTACTACCCAAACCACTGCATTCTGTCCAGGTTGTGTGACAAATTTAGCCATGAAAAACATAGCTTGAAAAAAAAAACCAAGTCTCGCAACTCAGATCTTCTACCGTAAAAGGTTGTAAGGTTGTATTACCAAGTCGGTTAATTTATTCAGTCCCTACTTAAGGGACCTTCTGCCTTGATTTATTACGTAATTAGCTAACCTAACAAAATCTTATAGTGACCATACCAATATCAAAATCTTTTCTGTTTTAAGTAAATAGATTGACCTGGCCATCGCAAGAACACACAATATATGTATCTCACAAGTCATACATATTATATTAAATTAGATTATTTAGTGCGATTTACAAGTCAGTGAGTGACAAAATTAACAAACTTTGACTAGTTATAATTCTTAAACTATCGGTTCGAATTGAATAAAATATGAAACATACCGTGTTTATGCAATACTTGCTTGGTTACTGAAAATTCAGACTTCTAGTTTTATCCACAACGGAGTTATAGTGTGTCGAAAATGGCCTATTATGTTTCGAGAAAAGAATGGTACGGCCTTGCCGCTTTTTTGCTCGACTTGGCAGGGGCACTCCCGTGCCCTCAGATAAAAATGAGAAAATATGAAATTAAATGGGTTTTCTCACTGGAAGTTAGTCGTGTGGGCCTTCTGGTTGGCAAGGGAAAGCTTACATATGTACATACATGCATGTGTACATATTTGTTTGCAAGGATTTAAGGTAAACCAAGGATATGGAAAATATATATTTTTTTTTTGTAGTGTTGTTTTATTCGAAGTTCCATTGAAGCATGCATATTATAAAATCTGCATATCCGCCGTAAACTACTCACACAACTTCGGAGAACATGAGAGAATACGAGGAAAGATAAACTTTTTGTTTTTTTTTTTGATCTGGTTAGGTATTGCAACCAGAAAAAACACCACCTGGTAATTGGATGCGACGCCAATGCACACCATATGGAATGGGGCAACAGAAACACCAACAAACGAGGTGAGCCACTCCTTGAATTTTTAATCATTAACGAACTTACCGTTGCCAATAGAGGCAACAAACCCACATTCATAAATGCGGTTAGAGAAGAGGTGCTTGACCTCACCATCTCTAGCCCATTTATCTCAAACGTGATAGGGGACTGGCATATCTCCAATGATGCCTCACTGTCTGATCACCAGTATATCAGATTCAACATATCCGGTGAGGTTAATGAGGCTGAGCCCGGACATCAGCCCAAACGAACGAATTGGGCTCAGTTCCAAGCTCAACTCGCCGCTAAAGAGGATATGCTTCTTAAGTCGATTGAATCGATAGACGATATCGACGAAGCAGCTTAACAGCTCAATGCAGTACTCATCTCATTCTTCAGAGACAGCTGTACACCCAGGTCAACTACACACAGACGGTGTGTGCTCTGGTGGAATACTCAGCTTGAGTCCCTAAGGAAGCAGGTGAGATCGCTGTTTAACAGAGCTAAACGGTATAATAGTTGGACTGATTATAGATCTGCTCTAGCTAAATACAAGCTCGAATTGAGGAAATTCAAGAGAACGTCTTGGAAGAAACATTGCGAGAACATAGACTCGCTTTCAACTACGGCCCGACTCCACAAAGCACTATCTCGAGAGCACACGATTGGGCTCGGGCTGCTTCGCAAGTCAGACGGCACCTTTACCGTCAATCGCAGGGAAACCCTGGAGACTTTGCTCGAGGTGCACTTCCCTGGTTCTACTCCTTACTCGATGTCCTCTGACAATCAGGCTTAACGGCTTAATAGCCGTTTCATATCAGCCACATGCAGAGAGGTCTCAGTGACAGAATCGGCGGTTATAGGATGCCCACAAGGGGAAGTCCTCTCACCACTGCTTTGGTCGACAGTCATCGACGATCTACTACGCAAGCTAACCACTCGGGGCTACGAAGTCATCGGATATGCTGATGACATAGTAGTCATTGTTACGGGCAAGTGCAAGATCACTGCCTGTGAGCGTATGCAGCTTGCGCTCCAACTTATCTCTGACTGGTGAGGCAGAGAGGGCTTATGTATTAACCCAAATACGACAATCTTAGTCCTATTTACAAAGAGGACAAAGGTACAACCTTGCTCAATCTTACTAAATGGCACACGCGTAGGATTTTCAGAGGAAGTAAAGTATCTAGGTATTGACCTCAACCGTAGACTCAACTGGAACTCCAATATGAGAAATAAACTCATTAAAGCGACTAAGTCCATGTGGGCCTGTCGACGCACCTACGTTAAAACCTGGGGACTTAAACCTAAGGTAGTCCACTGGCTATATACCGCGATAGTAAGACCTATCGTCACCTACGGGTCCACCGTACGGTGGAGAAAAGTTGAGCAAAAAAGTACAATTGTCAAGCTTCAACGCCTTCAGAGACTAGTGTGTCTCGGTATCACAGGCGCTATGCCAACCTGCCCCACGGCAGCCCAAGAAGCACTCATTGGACTCACTCCAGTGCACCTTTTTATCAAAAAGGTGGCATTACGCAGTGCAATCAGAATTCTCTGCTCGGGAACAAATATGCCATTAGACCCGCAGGCCACATGTCCATATAACAACACCTTCCCGAGTTGGATATGATTACTACAATCTCGGACGTATGCCACACCTTTGACAAGAGATTTGAGATACTGATCCCAAACCGCTCTGCATGGGAAAACAGTGATCCTCTGCTAAATGTCAATGGCCTTAGGTGGTACATGGATGGCTCTAAGATGGCTTGCGGCGTCGGCGCCGGCATCTTTGGACCAAAACGCAAGATCTCGAAAGCCCTGGGAATAAGCTCCAGCGTCTTCCAAGCAGTGCTGCATGCCATCCTAACATACGCCAATCTAAGTCTCGAGACCGGCATCAGAGGAGTAACCATCAACATACTCTCTGATAGCCAAGCAGCGCTTAAAGCGCTGGGTTCGTACAGCACGAACTCAAAAACCGTCAAGGTATGCCATGACGCCCTACAAGACCTCGCCAAAAGAAACAGTGTTAAACTTTGGTGGATGCCAGGACATAAAGGTATCAAGGGCAATGAAATTACCGACCAACTTGCCAGGAAGGGTTCCAGTGACAAATATATAGGTCCGGAACCATTCTGCGGCATTCACGGGTCTAAGATAAATTACTTCTTAGACAAGTGGGAAAAACTGCAACACCTGTCCTTGTGGAAAAGCGTTCGGGGACTCCGTCAATCTAAACGACTTATACGACCCCTGAACAAGCACCCTATTTACATACTTACTTACTTACTTAGGTGGCGCTACAGTCCGTGGTGAATCTGGGCCTCAACCAACAAGCGTCTCCAGCTGGCACGGTCTTTGGCCAGCTGTTTCCAGCGCCGCATGACTAGTTGGTTAAGGTCCCCTTCCATCTGCGTGCGCCACCGTTGATGCGGCCGTTCTCTGCCGCGCCTTCCTTCCGGGGTGGATTCGAAGACTCTCCGGGTCGGAGCTGTATTTTTCATGCGCACTACATGACCTAGCCACCTTAGACGCTGTATCCGTAGACGTCGTACCAGGCCAATTTCGCGGTACAACCCGTACAGTTCTTCGTTACATCTTCTTCTCCATACACCGTCTGAACAAACGGGACCTTAGATAGTGCGCAGAATTTTCCTCTCGAAACGACCAAGGGCATCTTGTTAAGGTCCAAGCCTCTGCGTCATAAAGGAGGACTGGGATGATTAAGGTCTTATATAGTGTCTCCTTGGTTTTCCGAAAGAGGGCTCTACTTCTGAGTTGCCTCTTGTGCCCAAAGAAACAGCGGTTGGCAAGAGCGATTCCGCGTTCTATCTCAGCGCTGGTGTTGTTGTCGCTGGTCATTAGTGAGCCAAGGTAGACGAATTCCTTGACCACTTCAAAGTTATATCCGCCCATGGTGACGTTTTGGCCAATACGTCGCGTCGGTGTTGTCCGTCTCTTTTAGATGAAAGCAAATATTTGGTTTTACCCTCATTAACCTAGAGACCCATCTTAGCTGCTTCTACCTCAATGTTTACAAAGGCCTCATTGGCGTCTCGCTGTGTTCGTCCAATCACGTCAATGTCATCGGCGTACGCAAGTAATTGCGTGGATTTGAAATAAATCCAAGCACGATGTTGTAAAAGTTGCATGACAGCGCGTCACCTTGCCTAAATCCTTTTTTAACATCAGAGGTCTCCATTGTCATCCTGCACAGTCGGATGAGCTTGGCAGGGTGTTAAAACTAGACATGGCTTTGTATAGTTCGTCTCTATATACGCTGTCATACGCGGCCTTGAAATCGACGAAGAGGTGGTGAGTGTCGATTTGGTATTCCTGGGTCTTCGGAGGGGATCACCCGGGGTCCTACGAGAAGCATTCTCAACTTCATTATAGAAGTGGAGAGGCCACTCGGCTAATGGGTTAGCGGGCACAATAGATCTTCAAAGGTCGCAGTGCCGTATTGCTAATGGTAGCACTAACCCCATATATAAAAAAAAAAAAAAACTTTTTGTTTTTAATAAACAAAATATCGTCACCGAAGAAAAAGTACAATACCCTTCGACAGACGACCCTCCAACTTTTTTAAGCTTTTAGAAAAATATGATTGTTGTAGTTCCTCAATATACGCATTTGTGTGAGCGATGACTTCTTCATTCGACGTGAACCGTTGTCCGCTAATCCATTTTTTTTTTAATTTGGAGATAAGAAGAAGTCACTCGGGGCCAGATCTGGTGAATACGGTGAATGGTATACCAATTCAATCTACAATTCCCCGGAAAGGCGACCTGTCGTTCCAACTCAAAGAGCCAGGTAGGAAAACCGAACAGTTCAAAAGCATAATTGTCGAAACCCTCGGCGATGACTTAGACTTTCGAAGGCTAATACAGAGAACGACGTTGGAAATCAAGGACATTAATGAGATAACTATCAAGAAGGATTTCTGCGATGCAATGATATGGCAGTACTAATTGAAAGAGGTCTCCGAAGCCGACATCCTAAACAACCATACGGTTGCAACCAGTGCGAACGTAGTGCTGTAGATAGACTGGATAAACTACCGTATCCGAGTGCGCGTAGCGCTAACAAAATGCTTTGGCCATACAGCACGCAGCTGCAAAAGCGAGCATAATTGTTGCCAGAAGTGCAAAAGATGCGGAGAGGAAGGCCACATGGCCAAGAACTGCACACAGGACCCAGTATGTTTTTGGTGCAAAACGGAGAACCCTGGTGCAGGTGGGAACAGTGTACGAAGGCAAACCTTTTAGGAAAACACGAGTAAATATGCAGCAGTACAATGTTGAAGCACCGTTCGAACGTATGGCTAAGGACGTTGCAGGCCCATTCCCAACGAGCAACGCTGGAAACAAATACGTGCTTGTGGTGATCGACAATTACAGCAAATGGCCTGAAGGGTTATGCATACCGATCCAAGAAGCCAAAACCATTTCGGATTCATTCGTGAATAACTGGGTTGCCCGTTATGGAGTACCGCTGGAACTGCACTCAGACCAAGGAAGGAAGTTTGAGTCGTCGGTGTTCAAAGAACTCTGCGACAAGCTATCTATTAGAAAAACACGGACAAGACCACTATACCCACAATCTGACGGCATGGTCGAAAAGTTAATCAGGACGATGGAGGAATACTTGAGAAAAGTCGTCTTCGGAGATTAGAAGGCATGGGATGAAGATCTTCCCCTTTTCTTAATGGCGTATCGATCGGCACAGTATAATTGCAGCACCAGCACACCAGCTGAAGCTATTTTTGGAACTGATCTCCGAATTTGATCGGATCTGAAGTTTGGCGTGGTATTATCGACAACTAGCCGAAGGGTGGACTTCGTAACCGAAAAGAAGGAGCAGCTGAACTCTATCCATCAGTCCATCCGGGAGCGATAGAGCTTGGTCAGTTATGAAATGAAGGCGAGATATGGCTTAAGAACGCGCATTTCTGGATTCGAGCCAGGACAACCCACAATGAAAAAAGGCTTGTGCCCCAAATTGCAATCAGTCTGGGGCGGGCCATATGAGGTCATCAAGAAACTCAACGACGTGGTACATCGAATACAGCAGGCGGGAAACAAACGGGCGAAGTGTGAGATTGTCCACTTGGAGAGATTAGCGCCATACTGCGGAGAAGTATCAAATCACTTATTCGAGGACGAACAAGTTTACGAGGAGGGCAGTGTTGCGGACACGAACCGACGATCATCTTCGAATTTCGGTGTCAAACTTTGGAATGCTCTGCTGCAGCTAGAAACGAAATGATGGTAACCTTCAACGACCGTCTGCCGAATGTAAATGCCAGAGCATTCTAGAGACTTCTGAAGGGGAACGTCGGACGGCGAACGTTCGAGAGATTGGACCGAGGGCTATTTCAGTTTTCGGGATTCAGTAACGAGTGATCAGTCGGTATTCAATAAAAGTGATTAAGCCAAGTGAGTTACAGAGACAAAGTATAATAAATAAAGGTGAAGCGCCTAGATAATTTATCTGGGATGGAACAAATAAAGTGATCGAGCCCTATTCTGGACAATCGATATTTCATAACAGTATATAGATTTTAGATAAATAAAGCCTTAAAAACAACAAAGTTTTTTGCTTACTTCCTCAGGTGCAAGAAACCCTGAGATGTTGCAACCATGGTTCTGAAAGAAGGATTAACAAGGGTACTTCGAATCGTTGTGTAGAGTAAGAGTGTAATATATATTGCGGTAAATCTTAATTTGCTGCTTTTCGGTTAAGAAATTCTCCGAACTTATTTACGACAATTTAGTTGCAAGATCGGGATCAACTACATTCTTAGGTTCATCGTTACTGTGTTAACATTTCTTCGCTTCTACGGCACCCAATGTCCCAGCTTATTATTTAGCGTCTAATACAAATCTTCATAAAGTAGTGCCCCCAGCTCATTGTTGTAAAGATTTCCAAATCGAAGTTAAAAACAATCTTAGCATCTAGTTACCCCAAAGTCTAGTCCCAGGCAACGAAAGGGCCGACATACTCACCAGTCAAAGAACGACGCAACAATCTATCCTGGCATGCGAAGGAATACCTCTTGCAACCATTAAACTCAAACTCTTAAGTCTCGCCAGGGCTGAAACAAACCTGAGATGGGCCCAGGGGCATACCTGTCTCATAATCAGGCAAACCTGGCCTCGGCTCGATAATCAACGGACTGAAAGAATAATCTCCCTAAAAAGAACTGACATCTACTAAGTCATTGGTGTCATCACCGGTCACTGTCTCATTGGCAGTCATTCGCAAAAACCAGGGCAAGTTCCGAATGATTTCTGCAAAAGCTGCCTAGAGGAGGAGGTCGAATCCATC
Organism: Eumerus sabulonum; assembly: GCA_951905685.1. Taxonomy (NCBI): domain Eukaryota; kingdom Metazoa; phylum Arthropoda; class Insecta; order Diptera; family Syrphidae; genus Eumerus; species Eumerus sabulonum. Next base: position 157,735,924 of record OX645060.1, on the reverse strand, counting down.
TATAACCTACTCTGCGCCTGTCCGGCCTTCTGCGCCTGGCTGGCCTTCTGCGCCTGCCCGGCCCCTCTGCGCTTGCCCGACCTTCCGCGCCTGCCCGGCTTTCTTCGCCTGCCCGGCCTTCTGCGCAATCAGGAAACGCTACCTAGGTTCCTACTTCCTAAACGACCTGACAGATGTTCAGCAAGTAAGGATGTGTATGGGTATGGTGCCACCAGAACCGAGCTATTCTCAATCACCCATACTGTGCTTGATTTCATTTTCCCACCTACCTACCCAAAAGTCTCAACACGACTTCTGTCTCCTCCAAATATTTCCTTTTTAAAACGAAACTCGACGTGCTTAAAACCATGGAAACAAATGTCCTCTATACTTCAGCAATCGAACATACATTGAAGTTTACGATCATGGTTAAAATCGGAGGATGGCGAGTAACCACAAAATACTTCAGCCTGGGTTTACTGCAAATAAGGTGGTATTCCATTCTGACAAAAACTTGACTGGCAAATTCTCATTCTTCCACGTATAGCCCGGACCTATGACCGTTTGACTAAAATTTCTTTCGGTCTCTGCAAAACTCTATTGATTAGCGGGCCGAACTTCTTCTTTGGTGGCGTTACAGCCCAACAGCCACTGAAATCACTTGCCCAAGTTTTTCGACGAAAAACGAGTGCAAAGCATATCTGGTTTGGCCTTGAGCACTTCAAGACATACGGTCTTTATCCCTTCAATGGTGGTGAGTCTTCTTTCTTTCATAGGTCTTTTCAGTTTTGGGAAAAGAAAAAACTCGTAGTACAGTATCCCAGGCATGATTACTTTATTGTTTTGGTTAAAAATATTTGACCTTCGTTACCATTAAAAAAAAAAAAATATTGGTAAGCACGCCAACCTAACCGCTATATCTGTTAGAAACAAACTTCATACCTATAATAGCTCACAATGCTGCTTATTTTTTGAATATAGCTCTATTATCCGCATCAAATATGAACCTTTTGTGTACACCATATGCCATACTTACCATTTCATACTTCTTCTTCTTTGGTGGCGTTACAGCCTATGAAGGACCAGAGCCAAGTTTCTCTCAATCATCAATCAAACCATGTTGTGTGTGATTTATTTTACACACAGGGAAAGGGACCTACAGTTTTAATGCCGATTCCGAACGGCGTGAGTCGAGAAGCTTTTTCATGGCAAGTATACTACGGGGGGTTTTGCCAGTACCCCGCCGAGGAGGGACGCCGCGAAATAAACATTCGATGGCGTTGGTGTTATCGGGATCCGAACTCGCTCATCATGCGTCGGAGTCCAACAAACTAACCACTGTGCCACGGCGCCCTCAACCATTTCATACACCATGTCAAATAATACACGTGCTCGGCTGCATCAAGCTCAAAAAGATACAGCATCGGTGACTTTCCCACTTGTCCCTAATTAAATCTAGGTTCATCCTCGTTACAGGCTGCGAGATTCATAGTACCGCTCGTTCCAGGCTGCGAGATTTATAGTACCGCGCCGTACGCAGCGTTGACCTTAAAAGCTGATAACATGCGATCATATCCCAGCTTCAACTTTCCAATGTCCAGCTACGTACATATCTTACTGTATGCTTAGTACGAGCTCTTTATGGGCTTATAAAAGCATATTTTATCGGTACGATTTGAGAATACCACAAGTCGCGATTAGATTTATGATCACTGATCACAATTTGGGTGTTGTCATTATAACAGAAAAGGATTTTCAAACTATTAATCTCTAATCGAAGATTAAACACCAGACTTCCCTAGCCCCAACTACTGCAACTAATTTAACTTCGCCAATTGTCTGTATGACTCTAAGAATATTATAAAGTGTGCTACTTCAGGCTTACATAAAAGGGCGATGCCTCGGAGACATCCCTTTGTTCATATACCATAAACGTACGAATACCTTTACTCTTCTTATATTTTATTTTCCACAGTAACAGCAGCCAAAAGTTTTAACAAAATACTAGCAAACTTACAGATAAAGAAGGAAATAAGCAAAGCAAAGGAGGAAGTAAGTAGAAAAGAAGTATAAATAAACAACAACGACGCAAAAAAAAAAAATCAAGCCAACGAAACGCTTCTGCAGCACCGGTAACCTTTCAGCAAGTTCCGGCAATTGCTTTACATTGCAAATGAAAACTTTCAAAAACTTGCAATAGGATTACGGAACGGTATAAAAAAAAAAATCACCTAGCCTGTGCCCCCTAACCAACGATAAATTATCCAACAGCGACAATGGAAACTCTCATTGTTTGGAATCCTTTTGATCGGATTTCGCCTCAGGTGGTGGCCCGTGTGGACTTGTACGAGGTTTTAAGTTGTCACCAGTTGAAATGTTTTCGCCGAAAAAGTACTTTGTAGCAAGCTGGAAAGATCTCATTTTTTTATTCCTACTCATGCTATAAATAACGTCAAGTAGGTATTGGTAAAATGTTAACCATGAGAGCTGAAACACCACGGGGTGTATTTCCAATTATCCTTGCAACGTGTGTTTTTAATGTCGAAAAAAAAAAGGTTTTGAGAATGCCCCTATGGCTATATCGATACATAAATACATTCTGCATCATCCTTGATGCGTAGCTAAGGTACACATGAGCTGGGAATTTAACATATGTATGTATGTGATTGTTGAAAACTGTTAGCCTTTAAATTAAAACGAGTTGAGTACGCAAACTTTATTCGACCTCTTGGGATGAAAACAATACTTGAACTGGACGAGATGTGCCAATTTTCACCAAAGGAAAAATATCTCTCGTTTAGTTGGAGGGGTGAAAACAGCGTCAGTGAAAGGATAAAGAAAAGAAAGGGAAATTCGAGGAGTGGGGAGGATTCGTTTGGTTGGGATAAGGAACGGAAAAAACGTGGTGGTTTTTCCCGCATGTGTTCAAAAGGGTCGGAGGAAGCGATCTGTAATCCGTTTTATGGTAGGGACTGCGTGAAAGGGTGTTGTCTCAGCAGGCAGCCATGTGTTTTGGATTACGGGGAAACCTCGATCTCGAGAGGAGACCTGACAGTTGAATTGAGACGAGTTGACCTAGCGGATCAACTCGGTTGACGTAATTAGTCCAAAGGAATCTGTCTCTGGAGGAGACCTCACGATTGAATTGGGGCGAGTTGATCTAGCGGATCAACTCGGTTGACGTAGTTAGTCGAAGGAATCTGTCTCTAGAGGAGACCTCACAATTGAATTGGGACGAGTTGATCTAGCGGATCAACTCGTTTGACGTAGTTAGTCAAAGGAATCTGTCTCTGGAGGAGACCTCACAATTGAATTGGGACGAGTGGATCTAGCGGATCAACTCGGCTGACGTAATTAGTCATAGGAATCTGTATATCTCGACCTTTGGGTTTATTAAAAGATCAAAAGGAAAGCTTTTCTCGATGTACATCATCAAATATACAACATTATTAGAATAAAATGCGTGCCTGTCATAGGACCAATAAGAATTCATCTGAAAATATTATAAGAGAATTGTTCCCAAAGGCTCAATGGGCGTTGGTTATCTAGTTGTGCTCCGTATTGTTATTGTTGGTATTCTTCGAATATTTTAAACATTCCCGCCCGCCTTCGTTGGCTCCGACGACGAACAGCTCTCCGACATGATGTCTAACGGGCAGAGTTTCACAAGTGGTCGGATCAGCGTTGATGTACTCGTTTTTATCGTTGCAACCCGAGCGATACCGTCTGAGCCGTGATGCAACTTTAGGATTCGCCCAAGTGCCCACTTAGCGGGAGGATATCGTTCGTCCGTTACTATGATAAGACTTCCTTCTTGGAGAGTTGGGGTCGCTTGTCTCCATTTATACGTAGCCAAAAATCTCTGCAAATATTACTTCGACCACTTCTCCCAAAAGCTTTGGGTCATATGACAGGGATGTTGCCATCTGGATAATCTTGATAGTTTGAGATGCTGAACATTTGGCTCTGGTATTTGATTTAGCGAGTGACCGACGAGGAAGTGTCCTGGAGTCAGGACCTCGAGATCGGTGGGGTCATCCGTGAGTGGGCATAGAGGCCGAGAGTTAAGAATTCCTTCAATTTGACATAAAACTGTTGAAAAATCTTCGTATGTCAGCAGGGTCTCGCCGACAATTCGTCGGAGGTGGTACTTCATGGACTTCACACCGGCCTCCCGCTTTCCACCAAAATGTGGGGATGATGGAGGGTTGAAAATCCACTTTGTTCCACTGTTGGATAAAATCGAAGAGATGTGATTCAATTCCTTGGAGTGTTGATCAAAGAACTGTCGTAGCTGGGCATCCGCTCCCTTAAAGTTCGTTCCACAATCACTGGACAGAGTCGCACAGATCCCACGCCTGGCTGTAAACCGTTTGTAAACTGCAATGAAAGCTTTTGTGGAATAGTAACTGACTAACTCGAGGTGGATTGCGGAGGTTGACATGCAGATGAATAACGAAACTCAGGCTTTATATGTTTTTGCTGCTCGACCTCTCCATGTCTTAATGATGAACGGTCCAGTATAATCAACTCCTACATGTAAGAAAGCTCGACCTGGGGTGACTCTGCTAGTTGGAAGCTGGCCCATGATGTGCGATGCTGCTTGAGCTCTGTAGCGGATGCATCGAGGGCACTTCCTGATGAACGATCTGATCGGATTGCGACCTCCAATTATCCAGAAGGTTTGACGAATGAATGAAAGTGTTTCTTGCGTGGCTCCATGCATCGTTTGCTCATGAGCATCGCGAATAATTAGCAGAGACAATCGTGAGTTGGCCGGTAGAATATACGGATGTTTTGAATTCACCGGGAGCAGTGAGTTGCGGAGTCGTCCACCAACGCGGAGGAGTCCTTGGTTATCGATAAATGGAAGCAACTTTACCAGAGGATGGGACTTTGTCAAGGCTGTGGATCCAATATTTGATGGCGTCGTCTCGTTCTTCTGGAGTGATTGGAGTTTTCTTGAGACGATAAATTACTCTCCGGCAGACTGAAGTGATTCTGATCAGCCGGTTAGAGGAGGAATATCGGAGTGGTAAGCCCCAACCTGGAACTGAAACAGCTGTATGAAGAACTATAGGAGTTGGTGGAGTTCGTTGTTCCAGTTCATCAAGCGTGTGGTGCTGCTTTGATGGTATAACTGGCCAAATGGATGGATGGTCACGAAGCCAAGATGGTCCAGTCCACCAGAGCGGATGAGTTTTTAGTTCACCAGAGCTGAGACCTCTTGAGGCGCAATTAGCGGGATTCTGCTCTCCTGGAACGTGTCTCCATTGAGCGTTAGGAAGCGTTTCTTGGATGAAGCACACTCGGTTGTGGATGAATTCTTTCCAGCGTGAGGGGTGATTTTTGATCCAAGTGAAAGTGTTGCAAGAGTCAGTCCATAGATAGCATGTTGCTTGATTAATTTACAGGATTTTAATATATTGTGACATCAGTTTGGTGAGAAGTACGGCTGCTAACAATTCTAAGCGCGGAATAGTAAGGCGTTTCAGCGGCGCGACCTTCGTCTTGGAACACAGGATAGTAGTGGTAACTTTATCATGATGTCGAGTGAGGCAGTAAACAACTGCAGACATGGCTAGTTGGGATGCGTCGCAGAAGCCATGGATTTCTATTGTCGATGTTGAAAGAGTTCCAAGCCAATGAGGAATTGTAATTGTTTCTAAGCCATTTAATGATTGCAAGATGTTTTCCCATGTTCGATGTTGATCTGGAGGGAGCTTGTCATCCCATTGCAGCTTGATTGTCCCCAACTCTTGCATGAAGATATTTGCGGTGATAAATAAAGGAGACAACAAACCTAAAGGATCAAAATGTTGAGCAATCTTGGAAAGAACAGTTCGTTTTGTAGACTTTGATGGCTGTGATGATGACAGTTTAATGTGTAGATAATCCCTTTGACGGATTCCAGAAAAGCCCGAGTGCATGAACTGATTGATCGTTGATTGGTACATCGGTGGTGGGGATTTCGTGTTGGTCAAGTACTTGTTTGATGACGTTTGGATGATTACTGATCCATTTGCGCAAGGGGGAACCGCCCGCCCTGCAGAGCTTGTTAACTTGGTCTGCTTTTTAAAGCAGGGCGTTGGTTGCGAGAGGATGAAGGTTTCTTTCCTTGAGAGTTTTCGATAGCCCTCAAGGTTCTTGCTCTAGCGATGATAAACGACTGGAGTCTTGACCACGTTGGTGGTTCATCAGATGATCCTACGTGCTGCTCCCATGCTCTTATGGATCTCGAGTCTAGTTTTTGTCGCACTATGATGTAGACTAGGATGTCATCCCAATGTTCCACTGGCCGTTTTAAGGTTTGCAAAGTGCGATAGACTTGTGTCATTGATATATACAATCTTTCAAGTTCCATTCCACTTTCATGTTTGATTTCTTTTATTCCAAAGAAATTATCAAGCGTAGAGCTGACCAGGATGCGACGGCTATCGTAGAACGATTTGAGTGATTCCCAAGCTTGATCAAAGTTGTCCGCACTCACGGTCGTGGTGTCCAGGAGCTGAGCTGCTGAGCCTCGTAGACAGCTTTTCAAGTACTGCAGTTTCTCAGTGGCTGTTATTGTTTGATTGGTGATCACAATTGAGAAGAACAGATCTCTGAAGGATAACCAGTCCTGATGGGTTCCATCGTAATGCGGTAGGTTGATTCGTGGCAGCCGAGGGTCATGATGAGATGATTGGTATGCACCGTTGGGTCTGATGTTGTTGATGCTCGACTGGTGATATCCCGTTCATTTTGCTATGCCATCAAGATTTTGATTTTCTCGACTGTCTCGAGAAAATGATCTTGAGTTTCAGCATATAGCTCTTGATCGAAGTAGGGCAGCGACTGCAATGAGCGTTGTTCATTCCTCTCCAGTTTATCCATTGCAATTCTGATGGCAACGTTGTTGACTCGGAACTGTTCCCACTCGTCGGTAAGTGCATCTAATCGCGTCTCAAGGCGTTGACGAGAGATGTTGTCAATTCCCGGTCGAATGATGTTTCCGTAGGCAGCAGAGATGGACTCGATAAGTATCATCTGCTCTCCAACACGGCGCTCTATGTGATCAACCATCATCGCGACTGTTATTTATTATAGGCAATTACGCGATTTCCACGATAACGAAACTGCGCACAAGATTCGGTTCGAAGGACCAAAATGTTGAAAACTGTTAGCCTTTAAATTAAAACGAGTTGAGTACGCAAACTTTATTCGACCTCTTGGGATGAAAACAATACTTGAACTGGACGAGATGTGCCAATTTTCACCAAAGGAAAAATATCTCTCGTTTAGTTGGAGGGGTGAAAACAGCGTCAGTGAAAGGATAAAGAAAAGAAAGGGAAATTCGAGGAGTGGGGAGGATTCGTTTGGTTGGGATAAGGAACGGAAAAAACGTGGTGGTTTTTCCCGCATGTGTTCAAAAGGGTCGGAGGAAGCGATCTGTAATCCGTTTTATGGTAGGGACTGCGTGAAAGGGTGTTGTCTCAGCAGGCAGCCATGTGTTTTGGATTACGGGGAAACCTCGATCTCGAGAGGAGACCTGACAGTTGAATTGAGACGAGTTGACCTAGCGGATCAACTCGGTTGACGTAATTAGTCCAAAGGAATCTGTCTCTGGAGGAGACCTCACGATTGAATTGGGGCGAGTTGATCTAGCGGATCAACTCGGTTGACGTAGTTAGTCGAAGGAATCTGTCTCTAGAGGAGACCTCACAATTGAATTGGGACGAGTTGATCTAGCGGATCAACTCGTTTGACGTAGTTAGTCAAAGGAATCTGTCTCTGGAGGAGACCTCACAATTGAATTGGGACGAGTGGATCTAGCGGATCAACTCGGCTGACGTAATTAGTCATAGGAATCTGTATATCTCGACCTTTGGGTTTATTAAAAGATCAAAAGGAAAGCGTTTCTCGATGTACATCATCAAATATACAACATTATTAGAATAAAATGCGTGCCTGTCATAGGACCAATAAGAATTCATCTGAAAATATTATAAGAGAATTGTTCCCAAAGGCTCAATGGGCGTTGGTTATCTAGTTGTGCTCCGTATTGTTATTGTTGGTATTCTTCGAATATTTTAAACAGTGATTCATTGTTCATATTTTCATTAATTTTGCGTCATTTTTCATTCATGTTGTTATACACACGTTGTCTGGCAAACGGCCACCGACAACCTTGATGACATAGCAACTGAACTTACTTCCGTGGCGCTACAGTTCGGGGTAAACCTGGGCCTCAACCAACAAGTCTTTCTAGCTCGCACGATCTGGCTCCAGTGTCCCTTGAGGTCCCTTTCCACATATGTGCGCCAGTTTAGATGCGGCCGTTCTCTTTAACGTCGCTCCTCGGGGTCGTAGTTGAGGACTCTTCGGGTTGGAGCTGTGGTGTTTATTCACTCTACATGGCCTAGACATCCTGGACGTTGGATTGGTAGACGTCGTACTATGCCGATGTCGCTGTACAATCCATAAAGTTCGTGGTTGAGTTTTCCTCCACTCACGGTCAATACAAATGAGAACGAGGATTGTACGCAGTATTTTGCTCTCGAAACGACCAAAGCGCCATTTCATCAGCCCCCTAGAGGAGGACCGGGATGATTAGGATTGTTGCGTACAAATACCCACCAAAAACTTTTTCCGCTCCATCCCTCCCTCTCCCGTATTTCTACCCGTCATTTTGGTCCGTTGCTCTATTTTGAAGGTGGCCTTGGTGCATACGCGGATCAGGAGGATCTTGCGGTATTCCGACTCTCTTGAGGGGGCAACAAAGCAGGTAAGACCGGACGGACGGACGGACAGCAGGGACGGGCGGTCCCCAACGCCGACAACAGGGACGGACCGGACGGTCCCAAACGCCGACAACAGGGACGGATTGTCCCCATCGAGACCAGCAACCACGACAAGGGCGAAGGCCCCACCCTAAATAAATAACTGTTTCAGGCGGAAGAAGAATGTCACTCCCAGTTAGTAAAGTGTCGTCTATAAGCGCATGAGTGTTGAAGCCCCAAAAAAATTGTAAACCCAAAGAGTAAACTATTGTCTCGCCCCTATATGTTCGAAGGAAAAGAAAAACGTTGTAAATATTTCAATTGTGAGCGGGTAGCGAGTAGTCCCTCGAAGACAAAAGAGTGCTTGAGTGCACCTAGACCACCGGGTTATTCGAGGGAGACGCTTAAACTTAACTTTTAATAACTTTCAGTACAACCGGGGTGGTGAATGCTTCCGTTACCGGAGACAAAAACCCTTCCAAGCGGAGCTGAATGGAGTGAGTGTGGAGGCCAATGGAACTCTGGAGGTCCTTTGTTCCGATAGCCAAATGGACTGGGGCGAATTCTTGCACACCACCTCAAGCTTCAACCGCCAAAAGGACAGGGCGGCGGGAAAGCCAGTAACTTATTATAATTGAGGAAAAACGGGAATTAGGTCATCCCAAAAATAAAATCGAAAATAAGTGTGACGAGAAGTCACCAGGTTGGACTAGACTCGCCAAGCCCGGGAGTTTAATCCAAAATAAAGATGGCCGAATTCGCCCGAATGCGTGTGTGTGGCGTGTGTGCGCACCCGTTGGAGGAGTGGACGGGAAGGTAACCCGTAAGAACATAATCAATTGGAGAAGAATGGTCGAAGCGAAAAGACCGTCGGTGAGTGGATAGTGGCCACCACCAGATAGAACAAGAGCAGCGACAGAACAAAAGGAAAACAAAAAAAGGCAGAAGCAGCAAAAAATAAAAAGGAAGGAAAAGAGGAACAAAAAGGCGTGAAGCGGAGGTAGTAAGGGAGGAAGCGTGTGAAAAGGAGGAGTAGCCGAAGCATTTACCAGTCCCCGGGAATTATTTTTTTTATATATTTAATTTTTTTTCCATCCCTCAAATTACCCACTAACCGTTTTCGGAATCGCGGCTCCCATTACGAGTGCCGAGCACCCCGCATTCAAAAAGAGGAAAAAAAATAAAACCCCAATAAAGTGTCCCCCCTCATTTCTAAAAGAAGCTGGTCGTTTCCCATTTAGTTTTCGTAGTTTTCGTAAAACTACGTGGCGCCCGGTACATCCCGACTACCGAATACCCGAACCCATCCCTCAGGAGCTAGTCGTGTGCGCATTGAACGCGCGCACGTCACCTGTTGTGCCAATTTGACACCACAGATTATATAGAGAGTCACCTTCGTTTTCTAAGAGAAGCAGCGGTTGGCAAAAGTTATTCTGCATCTAATCTCAGCGCTGGTATCTTTATTGCATGTTACCAGTGAGCCTATGTAGATGAAATCCTTGACTACATCAAAGTTAAAGTTGCCAATAGCGACGTTCTGGCCACGACGTCTCTTTCATGACACCATATATTTGGCTTCAGACCCATTTTAGCCGCTTCTGCTTCAGTGCACACAAAAGATTCATTCACCTCTCGCTGCGCACTCGCGTTAATATCATTAACGTACGCGAGCAATGATGCATACTTAAAGTAGATCGTGCTTCTTGTATTGGCCGGGGAATTCCGCAAAATATTTTCAAGCATGATGTTGAAAAAGTCACATGACAGTGAGTCGCCTTGTCTAGATCCTTTTTTGATATCGATGGTCTCGGTTAACAAGCTGACGAGTGTGGCAGGGATGGCTCTAAATAGCTCGTCCCTACATACACTGCCTAATGCATCTTCAAAATCGACGAAAAGTTTTTTCGTGTCGACGTTAAGTTCATTGCTCTTTTCCTGGATCTTCCGTCTGACTATTTGGTCTTTCGTGGATTTTCCTGGTCTAAAACCACATTGATAGGAACCTATCAAATTGTTTTCGAATGATTGCAGGTTGGCGCAGTTATAGGGGTCTCCTTTTCTATGGACCGTGCAATCAATGCTGAGATTCTACTCATCGAGCATGCTTTCTTCAAATCATGATCGCAACCAACTCATATCCAGCTGCTTTAAATAGTCCAGTAGGCAGGCCGTCTGCACAAGCAACGTTATTAGATTTCAGTTCGATATCGCTATCTTAGCAATAAGTCGGGTTCACGGCATTCTCCCTCATTTTCGTCCAGTGTGAATGGTGCACTCTGTCTAATAGCGGTATTTTGACAACCAGAAATGGTCTCTCCATATTCTCAACAACAACTGTTATTCAACTATTAGCTGTCGATGTTCATCTAGCTTTACAACCTTGGCGTGTTCGTTTTAGTTTTTGGTAAAACTTTTGAACTTTGTTCCTGGGATAACATCTTTCCATATCCTAGATCGGGCATTAATCTCGTGTTCTTTCTTTTTGCTTCTGAAAAGCTCACGAGCTGCTTCCAATCCTCGATGCAACGTGGCCATGTACGCATTTTCTTATTCTGCATGTACCTGTCTCGACTTCGTCATTAAACCAAGGGTTCCGCCTACTACCTACTAGGTTTCCAGCCACTAGTTTGCATCGGCTTTTGACAAGGCTTGACGGATTGCAGCTTCCCGACGTCAAATTTTGTATGTATCTTGACGGCAACAAGGTAGTGATCCAAGTCAACATTAGCTCCTCGGAAGGTTCGGGCATCCAAGTTGCTGAAGGAGTGGTAGCGTCGACCGCAATAATATCAATTTGGTTAATAGATAATTGATTAGGAGACTTCCAGTACCCCTTATGGATACTGAGATTTCGGAATCGTTTGATAGCTACTAGGAGGTTAAGCCCCGTCCCAAAGTCTATTAGCCTGAATTCATTTACGGACATGTCCTCTTTACCCATCTTGGTGTTGAAATCGCCTAGAATAATCTTGGTGCCATAACTAGGACATTGAGCGTATGTTCTATCGAGGAAGTCATAGAAGTCATCTTTGACTCTGTCGTCTTTTTCTTCTGTGGGGGCGTGAGAGTATATAAAGCTGATGTTCCCGACGGTAGCTTTGACTCGTATTGTTGTTGGGTATTCGCTCACATGCCGAAAGCTTAAGGCTTTTCGCCTAAGGCGGCCAAATAGGGGTTGTTTGTTCTTCTTGTAGCAGTTCCTGTAATACATGTTACAGTTTTCCATCCCTTTTTACTCGATCCGTACCTTACTTTAGTAAGTCCGAAGTCAACTGGTCCAAATCAACCTCTTTAACCTTCTCTACACCAACATGGTGTGACTTCATCTTCATCTTGAGAATACAAAAAAATTGCAGAAGGCAATGTCCGGGCTATCGGGTGGATGCGGCAACGTTGGAATGCTTTTTTATGCCAAAAAACTCTTGCACAATGAACGAATAATAATGGGCCGGTGCATTGTCGTGGTGCACACGAAAACGTGCTCACCGGATTTTTAGGACGTCAACATAGACCCCTCCAGTCACTGTTTGGTCGGTAGGAATATACGCACGAGGAACGATGTCGCGCTACGGGAGGTAACAAGAGCTACTTCAGGCGGATCGCCTTCAACTGATTCACGACCCTTCTTGAACTATTTTTCCCATTCAGGCACACGTGTTTTCGATATAGACTCGTCTTTATACACCACCTGCGATTTTCTGATGGATTCCGATGGTTTTTCACCAGATTTCACCAAGCATTGGATCACAACACGTTGCTTGTGATGTGAGTCACCCATTTATACGACATTAAAAGAGTTAATTTTTTTCGAAAAATGTCCACAACATACAAACAAAACGTGCTCTTGACTCCAGCCTGTGAGAAAGCTGAAAGAAAGGGCCACCCTTTCTAAACAGATGTTGACGAACTTAATTGATTAATTTCGTTAATGAAATCAATTCGATGAACATATGTGGTTTATCGACGAAAAAACTTGGGTAACTGATTTTCCATGGCTATTCGGCAGGCCATTTCTTACCATGTAAATAACTTTGTAGACCCAAACACATAGTAGTCAGACGGTACAAGGTGCCAACCACGTTCCGTCTATTTATTCCGGGACAATGAAAATGTAAGTGACCTGTCGTTGTCATGATGGAACACAATTGCTTGCCAATTCCGGTCGCTCTTTCTCTATTACTTCGTTCAAACGCTTGAGTTGTGCAAAGTAGGGAACTGATTTAATCGTTTCGCTAGGTCTGCTGCAACAAATCTCACCGTCTCGTCGTTTGTCATCAATTCAGGTTTCAAAGTCGTTTTCCCAGAGTTACCGGCCATTTTTCCATTTTTCAGCGATCAGACCCAAATATAGAGCTTGTATGAGTAGACGCTTTCTAACTGTCATGTGATTGATGTTTAGTGCCTCCTGATTTTGAATGATAGTATCGTAATTTTGAATAATTAAACTGCACACGAAAGAATACAAAGAAAAAAGAGTATGACACAATTTTGGTTTTCTTTTCTTTAATGTTTATTCGATTATTAGTTTTGCTATACGACCTTATCTGCGTTGTGACTGATCACCAAGTGTGTTAGTGATCGAGTATCATGGACCGGAGAAGACAATCCACCCACGCACATACACGTGTAAAGGGCGCATTCATATACTGCGAGTTTGTTCCTCTGGTAGTGATGAGAAAAATCATTCGATCGTGCTCTGGGGTGATTGGTACAATCACAATCACAACATGTGTGTGTACAAAAAATACAAAGACATAATATTATACCCGTACACTAAAGAGCAACAAAAAAAAAAAAAAACATATTTTGACAAATGGTTAAGTTCATCCAATAAGTAGTTTCCAGCGCCGCACGCCGTTGGTTAAGATCCCCTTCCACCTGCGTGGGCCACCGTAGATGCGGCCGTCCTCACCCTCGCTTTCGTTCCGGGGTGGATTCGAAAACTCTCCGGTTCGGACCTGTATTTTCCATGCGCTATACATGGCTTAGCCCCCTTAGACACTGTATCCGTAGACGTCGTACCAGGCCGATGTCGCTGTACAACCCGTACAGTTCTTCATTAAATCTTCTTCTCCATACACCGTTTGAACAAACGGAACCGTAGATAGAGCGCAGCATTTTCCTCTCGAAACGACCAAGGGCATTTCCGCTGTGTTAAGGTCGCTTTTGTAAAGGTCCAAGCCTCTGCGCCGTAAAGGAGGACTTGGATGATCAAGGTCTTATATGTATAGTGTCACCTTGGTTTTCCGAGAAGGGCTCTACTTCGCAATTGCCTCTTGAGCCCAAAGCAACAGCGGTTGGGAAGAGTGATTCTGCGTTTTATCTCAGCGCTGGTGTTGTTTTCGCCAGTCATCGCTGAGCCAAGGTAGACGAATTCTTTGACCACTTTAAGGCCTGTGGTGACGTTCTGGCCAATACGCCGGTGTTGACCGTCTCTTTTAGATGAGGGTTTTACCCTCTTTAACCTTGAGAACCATCTTAGCCGCTTCTATCTCAATGCTTACAAAGGCTTCATTGGCGTCTCGCTGTGTCCGTCCAATCACGTCAATGTCGTCGGCGTACGCAATCAATTGCGTGGATTTGAAATAAATCGTACCTCTCGTATTGGCCAGTGACTCTTGCACGATCTTTTCAAGCACGTTGTTGAAAAAGTTGCATGACAGCGCGTCACCTTGCGCAAATCCTTTTTTAACATCAAACGTCCCGGTTTGCTCATTACCGACCTTAATGGAGCAGCAAGAAATCTCCATTGTCATCCTGCACAGTCGGACGAGTTGGGGAGGGATGTTTGAACTAGACATGGCTTTGTATAACTCATCTCTATACACGCTGTCATATGCAGCATTGAAATCGACGAAGAGGTGGTGAGTGTCGATTTTGTATTCCTGGGTCTTCTCCAAGATCTGTCGGAGCGTAAATACTTGGTCTAACGTGGATTTACCTGGCCTGAGACCACACTGATAAGAGCCGATCAGGCTTTCCACAAACGGTTTCAGGCGTTCACACAATATGGCAGAGAAGGTCTTATATGCCATATTAAGGAGACTTATTCCCCTATAGTTGGCGCAGTTATAGGGGTCTCCTTTGTTATGGACCGGGCAAACGATGCCGAAATTCCATTCGTCGGGCGTGCTTTCCTCCGACCATACCTTGCAAATGAGATGGTGCATGCACCTTATCAGCTCAGCTCCAGCCGCCTTAAGAAGCTTAGCAGACAGGCCGTCTGCGCCCGCGGCTTTATTCGACTTCAGGCTCGATATCGCTATTTTGACTTCGTCTAGGTCGGGTGGACGGAATTCTGTTACATCGTCGTTCACTACGAACGGATCGTTCTGCCTGACAGCGGTATCTTGCCTGTCATCGCCGTCATACAGTCTGCAGAAGTGGTCTTTCCAAATCCTCAGCATCGACAGTGATTCTACTACCAGTTCTACCATTTTCATCCCTGCAGGCCGCCGCTCTGGCTTTGTAGCCATGGCAGGTTCGTTTAACCTTATTGTAAAACTTCCGGACGTTATTCTTGCGGAAGAATCTCTCCATCTCCTCGATCTCACGCTTTCCGTGTTCTCTCTTCTTTCTTTAAAGAAGCATGTGTTCCTCTCTTCTCTTCTGCTCATAGATTTCGCGAGCAGCTCTCGTCCGTCGTTGCAGCATGGCTTTACATGCCTCTTGTTTTGCTGCATGGGCTTGTTCGCATTGTTCATCGAACCGGAGGTTTCTAGATGGTGGCGGATTAAAACCCAGCACCTCCGAGGCAGCGTCTCTGACGGCGCTCTGGCAATACGCCCATTTCTGCCCTATTGTTTGCGCTGCTGTGAGCGGATTTTGAGAGAGCTTGGAGGAGACACAAAGTTTTAAGCTTCCGGGACGTAGGCGAACGCATTATAACAATCCGCATCAAAGCTAAATTTGGAAATATAAGCCTAATATGCGCTCACGCCCCAACAGAAGAAAAGGACGATCGACTTTACGAGATCTGTCGATCTCCTAGATAGAACCTATGCCCAATGTCCCAGCTACGACACAAAAATAGTTCTAGGAGATTCTAATGCAAAACTGGGCAAAGAGGACATATTTGAGTCGATCATAGGAAAGCATAGCCTCCATAACACCAGTTCCGACAACGGACTTAGGCTAATCGATTTCCTAACGGGGCGAAACTTCCGTGTAGCAAGCACACGATTTCCCCATCTCAACATCCACAAGGGTACCTGGTGGTCTTTTGATCAATCAACCAGATCGATCACATTGCGATTGACGCCAGACACCCCTCCGGTATTCTCGACGTACGAACCTTCCGAGAGGCCAACATCGACTCGGACCACTAGCTTGTTGTAGCCGAGGTAGGAATGAGAATATAAAGAATGCTTAGGACTCGAGTAGGATAACGTAAGTTTGACGTCGGAAAGCAGCAATCGCAAGAGACTTTAAACTCTCTCTGGCGCATTGCCAGACCGCCGTCGGAGACGCTGCTTCAGAGTTGCTGGGTTTCAAACCGCCACCACCTAGAAGCCCCTGGTTCGGTGAACAATGCGAACAAGCCCATGCAGCGAAACAAGAGGCGAGAGCTGCTCGCGAAATCTATAAGCAGAAGAGAGGAGAGGAACACACCCTTCTCAGAAGAAAGAAAAGAGTATACGTAAAGCATGAGATCGAGGAGATGGAGAGATCTTCCGCAGCAATGACGCCCGAAAGTTTTACAATAAGGTAAAACGAACATGCCATGGGGACAAAGCCAGAACGCAGGGCTGCAGGGGTGAAAATGGATAACTGGTATTGGAATCACAGTCGTTGCGCAGGATTTGGCAAGACCACTTATGCAGACTGTATAACGGCGATGACAGGCCCCTTCTACAGACTGTATAACGGCTGTCAGGCAGAACGATCCATTCGTAATGGACGACGATGTAAGAAAATTCCGTCCACCCGACCTAGACAAAGTCAAAATAGCAATATAAAGGCTTAAGTTTAATAAAGTCGCGGGCGCAGACGGCCTGTCTGCTGAGCTTTTTAAGGCGGCTGGTAATGAGCTGGTAAGATACATGCACCATCTCATTTGCAAGGTAGGGTCGGAGGAAAGCATGCCTGACGAATGGAGACCTATAACGGCGCCAAATATTTTTTTTTCTTATATGTGGGGCTAGTGCTATCAATTAGCAATTGGCACTGCGACCTTTGCAGATCTATTCTGTCTACTAGCCGATTAGCCGAGGAGCTTCTTCACTTCCATAATGAAGTTGAGAATGTTTCTCGTAGGAGCCGATGTGATCCCCTCAGGAGTCATAACTTCGCTGTGAAGGATACGCTTCCTAAGTATGTGTTCCGCCGTCTCTACATCCTCGAGACAGAGTCGACACTCAGTTTCAGATGAGAGGCTAATTTCGTTTATGATGTCTCAGACCGCAGTGTCCTTTCAGTCTTCTGATACCTACCCTATTGAGTTTGAGTATGTAAAAAGAGTGTTTGTTCAGGGGCCGTTTGCGCCAACTATAGGGGAATAAGTCTCCTTAACATTGCATATAAGATCTTCTCTGCCATATTGTGTGAACGCTTGAAACTGTTTGTGGATAGCCTGATCGGCTCTAATCAGTGTGGTTTCAGGCCAGGTAAATCCACGATAGGCCAAATATTTAGGCTCAGGCAGATCTTGGAGAAGACCCAAGAATACTAAATCGACACTCACCGTCTCCTCGTCAATTTCAAGGCCGCGTATGACAGCGTGTATAGAGAAGAGCTATACAAAGCCATGTCTAGTTTGAACATCACTGCCAAACTCTTCCGACAGTGCTGGATGACAATGGAGAATTCTCGCTGCTCCATTAAGGTCGATAATGAACAAACCGAGACCTTTAAGAAAGGACTTATACAAGTTGACGCGCTGCCATGCAACTTTTTCAACATCGTGCAAGAATCGCTGGCCAACATAAGAGGTGCGATTTTTTTCACGTCTACGCAATTGCTTGTGTACGTCGACGACATTGACGTTATTGGACGAACACAGCGAGACGTCAAGATGGATCTAAGATGGCTAAGATGAGTCTTAAGGTTAATGAGGGTAAAACCAAATATCTGCTTTCATCAAATAGAGACGGGCAAACCGACGTATTGCCGGAACGTCCCCACGGGCATATATAACTTTGGAGTGGTCAAAGAATTCATCTACCTTGGCTCACTGATGACCGGTGACAACAACCCCAGCGCTGAGATAAAACGCAGACCCGCTCTTGTCAACCGCTGTTTAATTTAATTTTAATTTTCGTGGGGGCGAACACCCCCATTTATTGGGCTTAATTCAAGCCAACTTAATCTAACTTATTCTAACTTAATCTAACTTAGAAGCTAATGATGGTGGGGGAGGGGGGCATGATTAATAAGACGAGTTTTTAAGCATTGAGTGCTGAGGTTGAAGTCGAAGTAAGGATTTGAGTTAACACTTCCCAGCATACGAGAAATGGGTTCATTGGAGCCATAGGCGGTGCGGGGGGTGGCTAGGTAGAAGAGACGGGGATTACGTACATTGCGGGGGTTAGTGTTGATAGAGACAGAGTCATAGAGGGTCGCGCAATCAATGGTACCTGAAAGGAGTCGATGGATGAAGAGAATGTCAGATACAGTTCTTCTTTCCTCCAACGTGTTCATGTTGATTAATTTAAGACGATCTTGATAGGGTGGTAGGAGCAAAGGATTATTCCAGGGGAGACCTCGAAGTGCAAAACGTAGGAATCGGCGTTGGATGCTCTCAATTCTAGAAATGTGGGTTTGTTGGTAAGGTGACCATACTTGAGAGGCGTATTCAAGAAGGGGCCGGACAAAGGTTGTGTAGAGAGATCGGGTAACGTAGGGGTTGGAGAATTCTTTAGACCATCGCTTTACGAAGCCGAGTGCTGAATTAGCTTTAAGGATTATCTCGTCGATATGTGTCCGAAAATTTAACTCCTGGTCACATAATATGCCAAGATCCCGGATGGCCTGAACGGTGGCTATGGGTTGATTATTTAGAAAGTAGAGACGGGGAGGGGGTTTGATTCGTTTACGTGAAAAAGTAATGGATTGGCATTTGGGAATGTTGAGTTCCAAGCAGTTATTGGAACACCAGGTGGAAAAACTATTGAGATCTAATTGGATTAGGGAAGGGTCCTGACTGGAGGAAATACTCCTGAAGAACTTGGTATCATCGGCATATAGTGAGACATGGGAATGTTTGATCACCATTTCAATATCGTTAATGGTAAGAACGAAAAGAAGTGGACCTAAGTGGCTACCTTGGGGGACACCGGAGGAAGCTGGAAAAGGTTTAGAAAAGGCAGACCTGAAGCGAACACTATAATAGCGATTGTTCAAGTAAGAGGATATCCACTTCACGGAAATGGGATCGAAACCAAGGGAAGACAGTTTGAAGAGTATTAGGCTGTGGGAAATTTTATCGAAAGCTTTACTGAAATCGGTAGAAATAACGTCGACTTCATTGCCATTTTCTAAGGCCGAGAGGGTAAAGGACACAAATTCAACAAGATTTGTGGTTGTAGATCTGCATTTGAGGAAACCGTGTTGTCTAGGGGAGATTAAAGACTTGCAGCGAAAACTTAAGATTTCATGCAAAATGCTCTCGAAGAGTTTGGGTATATGTGACAGTTTGGCAATGGGACGATAATTGTTGATATCGTTCTTCGGCCCTTTTTTGTGTATAGGGGTTATATATGAGGTTTTCCATAACTGGGGGAATTCGCCCAAACATAGGGATAAAGTGAAGATTTTCGAGAGAGGGGAAGAGAGGGTTGAGGAGCATTTTTTTAGGAATATAGCAGGGAGACCGTCAGGTCCAGGAGTGAATTCATCTTTAAGTTGATTTAATTTGTTTTCGATGACACAGGGGTCGACTGTACGAGGAAGAAAAGGTCCAAAGGAGAAATTCGGTAAATAATCGAAGTAAGCGGGATCCGGAACAAAGGAATCGTCGGCGAAAGATTGTTTGAAATAGGTGGCAAAAAAATTGGCGATAATGTTAGGGTCATTTGAGGTTTGATCATTGAAGGAAAGAGAGGTGGGGTACCCATCAGATTTTCTTTTGTAGTTAACAAACTTAAAGAAGGACTTTGGATCGCTTATAAGATTGGCTTGTGTTTCGGCTATATAGCGTTGATAGAGAGAGTTGTGAAGGGCCGTAAAGTGGAGATAGCTACCCATGTAATTAGAGAAGTCTTTAGGGGATTGGGTACGAAGGAATATTGACCACTGTTTATTTCTTTTGTTTCTTAGGGATCGGAGTCTGCGATTATACCATGGTGGGGAGGAGGACAAAGTTGTGCGTTGGGAAAATGGGACGTAAAGAGAGATAGAATTAAATATTTCCCTGTAGAATATGGATACAGCATCATTTAAAGTTAGATTATCAAAATTGAAAAGCGCTTTTTTAAGGTATTCGTTAATTTGGTGAAATTTCGCTTTGTGGAAATCGTGAGAAGGCAGAACTGTAGGGGGAGTATTCTGTGATGAAGAATTATGAAAAAAGGAAAGAAGAAGGGGAGGATGGAAGTTATCGATGGTAGAAAGGGAAAGTGGACAACGAGAGACGGAAGAATTGAAGGGATCGGTTGTGAATATGAGGTCTAGTTGTCTACCCATGTAGTTTGAGATGCCACTAACTTGGCTAAGGTTTGAATCTGCTAGGCGATCCAAGAAGAGACATTCTTTGGTCGTAGTGGGGTTGGTGGCAATATAAAACGATTCTTCGTCAGATTGAGACCATTTAAGATGAGGAAGGTTGAAATCTCCGAGGAGAAGGATTTCATCCTGAGGATCTCTTAAATCAGTTATTTGGTCAATCGTGTTGATGGCGAGTTGATAAGATTCTATGGGTTGTGAGGGCAAGATGTAGAAACAAGTGATGTAAAGGGTCTTCTGGGGTAGCACAATCTTGATTGTAATAAAGTCGAGATGTGGGGAGGATGATACTGCAATAAGGGAGGAGTCAATTGAATTAAGGACGGCTAGAAGGACACCCCGACAGGGGCAACCCTCAATGGGTCGGCCGAGTTCGTCATCTCGATAAACATTGAAATTTGATGGGAACAGTTCGGAGTTATTTATGCCGGGGATCAGGTTCGTTTCGGTCAGAGCAAAGATTTCAAAGGGTAGAGCATGTGATTGTTGGAAGACAGTTTGGGTTTTTGAGCGGAGACCTCTTACGTTCTGATAATAGATGGTAAGAGGAAGATTTTGACGGAGTGATGGTATTGCTGGAAGGGGGAGAGATTTAGGGACGAAAAAACTTATCGTGATCAGCTCTACTACGTTGAAGGTGTGATATTCGTTTAGAGTGAATGTATTGGCGATAGGTATCAAGATCATTTGACACTTTTTGGGGCGGGATATTAAGGAATTCGTTGTATTTGATGAAGAGGCTCTTGAGGCTAGCGTAGTCCGTAGGGAGACCTTCCTGTTTAATGGAAACCATGACGCTTGTGTTTGTATTACCTTCATAGCAAACCGAGTCGGATTTATCATGAAGGTAAGCCAAAAAGAGACGAATGTTCTCATATATCTTCCGATCTCTTAGTCGAGAGAGAGCGTAGCGATTTTGAATAGGGTCAGTAGTAAGCTGAGTAAGTTTAACTGTAGGAGGCATAAGGGGATCAACGAAAGATTGAGTCGCGACTGAAGAATGGGTGAGTGGGGCAGGAATTGTTGCTGTGGGTGGTGATGAAGAGTCGGGCGAAAGGTTGGGATTTTGTGTGGTGATATTGGAGGGGGATGGTTGGGAGGGGTTGAGGATATGAGAGCTACGGAAGTTAGGATACTTGGCTCCTGACGTGAGGTCAAAATTTGGAAATGAATTCGGGACAGGTGATTTGGAAGGAGGGATGTTGGTAGTTGTTGGATTCGATTTAAATGAAACGCGTTGACGTTGGGGTTTTGGCTGAATTTTGCTAGATAGATGAGAGATCGATGGATGTGTAAAATTTGGAAAGAGGTTGGTTTTAAAACTCCAATTTTGGTCTGAATTAGGTGGAAATTTGGGATGCTCGCTGACCTTGGGTTGAAAATTGTTAGGTTTTGGACGTATGGAAGCTTGCTTTTTTGGTGCTTTGGCATTTATTTTAGGAAAGATCTTATGGAAATGTAAAGTTTTACCAGAGGGGGTGAGGAAAAGCCATTTGTATTTGAGGGGAATATCAAATTGGAAGGAGTTAGGCTTATTGGGTATTTTCTTACAATTACTTATACTTATATTATACTTTTTATTAAAACGGTAGGTTAACCAAGCAGCATCAGCGTTTTCGGGAGTTCCATCGATGGTGAGTTGGGCGGAGTTGTTGTCGCAAATTTTTTGGAGCCTGTTGTTCCACTCAGATTGAGTCCAAGAGGTACCAAAACGTTGAATGGTAGGCAGCTGAGCTGGTTGAGGTGTTATCATTTCCAGAGGTGGTGACGCTGCCAATAGAGTCCTTGATAGGGCAGGGGCTTGGAGTAAAGGTGGGGGGGTCCGTGTGGTTTCATTCAATTCATCCATGATCGATGTATCGTACGGCTGTGGCTGAGGGGTGCCGTTGGATCTAATTGGCATGAACTTCAATTCTTCACCTAAATCGCTTAATAATATGCGATTAGCTGCGACATCATTACGAAGATCATCAAGCTTGCGTGTTAGCTCCATGAAGCGGAAGTCATTACTAGAGTTTTGGAAATGGAACTCCAGGTCGGATCGGAGGGATTTCAGGCAGTCGTTGATAGAAGGCACGTGGGAGTCGATCGATTTTTTGAGGTCAGCACACAGAGCACTAAACCACGAGTCGAGAATAGACTTAATATCAGTCTTAAGAGTCGTGAGGGGGGGGAAATTGGGCTCACTTTGCGGTCTATTCAAGGAGACGTCGATTGCTTCTAGATGTTTGTCCAAGGCCTTGACTTTAGATCTCAGCGCACTGATAGACACGTCTATGTTATTATTAAGATCATCAAAACCCTTGTTTAGGTCACCAAAAGAAGAGAGTTGGGCAAGAGTTTTTTTATGGTGTAATTTATTGTCCGAGGTCAGTGAGGCGATCGAATCACTGACACACTTAATCGCGAGCATTACGTGTGAAAGGGAGATGTTTTTGCACTCATTGCAGTAAAACAAAAAGTTGCTGCTGTAATCTTTGAGGTACACACTGGCACGTTTACTAAGCCCGGCGCATAACGGGTGAAATGAGTTGCCGCAAATACCCTTACAGGGCAATAAATCGGCATTGGTATCTTTATACAGACAATTATCAAAACCGCACTGTGACATTTTTTTTCTTTTTTTTTTTTTTTTTTTTTTTTTTAGTTTTTCTGTTTATTTAGTTTGATCGAAATAAGGTCGATGGGGAGAACTGGCGCGTTATTATGTTTTTGTATTTATTTGTTTTATTCGAAATTAGGTCGAGGGGCGCACTAGACAGCGGATTGGAAGGCGTATGTAAGAGCAACGAAAGGCACGTCTGAATGGTTGGAAGGCAGTTTCTTTGGGGTCAAGAAGCAGTTGAGAAGTAGAGCCCTCTCTCGGAAAACCAAGGTTACACTATATAAGACCTTGATCATCCCAGTCCTCCTTTACGGCGCAGAGGCTTGAACCTTAAAAAAAGCGGATGAAGATGCCCTTGGTCGGTTGTTAAAACGGTGTATGGAGGAGAAGATTTAACGAAGAACTGTACGGGTTGTACAGCGACAACGGGCTGGTAAGATGTCTACGAATACAGCGTCTAAGGTGGGTAGACCATGTGGAGCGCATGGAAAATACAGCACCGACCCAAAGACTTTTCGAATCCACACCGGAAGGAAGGCAGAGGCGCACGCAGGTGGAAGGGGACCTTAACCAACTGGGCGTGTGGCGCTGGAAACAGCTGGCCAAAGACCATGCCAGCTGGTGACGCTTGTTGGTTGGTTTGTTCACTATGGACGGTAGCGGCACCTATAGAGACATCTGTAATGTGATTATAAGAATGAATTTAATAAAATTACTTTCAAAATGTAAAAAAAGTAAAAATGGTTATGTTCGTGAATAGTTTTCAGACCATTCGTTCATGTCAGCCGGTCTCATTCGTAAGTCAAGCAACACAAGATCCAGATATGAACCGCTTCTAAGAATCGATGGACTTGGTTTTATACTCAATGCTGCGTAGGGCTCACAAATGACTCAGGAGGCTCCCTCTAGTGTTGGGTACATTATTGCCCCAATTACTACGTTCGGCACTTACAATGATCTCCGGCCGAAACATAAAGGTTTTCGGCGAGTCTAGAAATCGAAAGAGTGTTCCGAGCTCCTAGTCCCTAGAACCTCCTTCACCGTAATAAATTATTTTGAATTTAAAGTAGTGTGGTGTGGATCTTTTTTTTTTTTTGTTTTTTTGAGTCACACGCGCACTCGAGGCTAGGGCCTTATAACGGTTTGCGTGAAGACATTGGTCTTAAATATCTGCATATCGTATTGAAGGGGGAAGACCGAAGGATGTAGCGCGTTCGACATTCGTGTGTTTCGGTTGAAGAGAGAATCTTTATATTTGAAAGTACGACCGAAAGCGGGCTTCAAAGTAAAATTGTAAGCATTCTGAGAGAGACGTGTATCACGGCAGAAGTTTTAAAGGGGCGGAATGCAACTAGCTATTTTGCCACAGCATTTATGATGAAAGTAGCGATAAAACAATGAAAGGCAGGAGACATTTATACGATAACCCAGCGAAAGTAATGAGTTTGTGATGCTGGAATCACCTATGAGTTATATCCCGCGATTTTGCATTTTGTCCAGTAAGTGCAGTTAGGTCTTATGTAGATGCGCCAGACCAGGCATGAGCATTGAACTCCAACTTAGGACGAATGAACGCCTTATAAATTGTAGCCAGATCGGTGAGTACGAAGAATTTCTTGTATCTTTATAGGAAACCTAGGCATTTCGCGGCATTCTTAGTGACGCTAAATATGTGATCGTTCCAACAAAGGTTTTCACTGATGCACATACCTAGGATAGAAATCTTGTCGGTTTCAGAGATACTAGTGCCACTCATGAATAATGGCATTGGGTCAGTGTTTTTCTTTAACGACGAAAGACAGCACTGTGTTTTGGAAGTATTCAATTCCACTCTAATGTTTTTACTTCATTCGATGATGATGTCGATATCGAAATTTAATGAGCTTAACACACGCTGCCGCTCACTATTTAAAGCCGAAGTGCAGGGTCGTAAAGAGGTGAACGAATATGAAAACCTGATGGTACTATCATCAGAGAAGGAGTGAATTGAATTAGAAGTAACAGACAAGAGATAATTTCCAAAAAAGAGAACGAGTGTCGGAGACGAAATGGAGCTCTGGGGAATACCAGCATTTACAAGGTGAGTTTCGGACTTGAATCCGTCAAAGATAACTTGAATTGAACGATTCTAACGGTAGCTTCTAATCCATAGAAGAAGAGAGTCACCGATCCAGAACGCACTCATTTTCGACAAAAGAGCTTCATTCCAAACTCTGTCAAATGCTTTCGAAATATCCAGTGCAACTATTTTGCTCTCACCCGCCTGGTGGAGCGAAAGATTCCACTTCTCGATGAGATATACCATCAAATCACCAGTGGATCTGTTACTGCGGAAACCATTGCCGGTCATTGATGAACTTCTGCGACTCGAGATATTTCATTAGCTAACGTTTAATCACCGATTCCATGACCTTGGAAAGAAGGGACGTTAGTGCAATGGGTCTTTAATTGGAGGAGATTCGCCGTTTTTAGGAATGGGCTGGAAAAATGCTGTTTTCCACCTACTCGGGTAGAGCCCAGAAGAGTAGGAAAGGTGAAAAAGCTTACGCAGTGATTTTCACAGAATAGATCTCTTCAGAATTTTCGGGGGAATGCCATCTGGACCAGAGGGTTTGTGTATGTCAAGTTCTTTAAGAACCCATGCAACTGTACGAGTACGGAAGTAAATTTGTCCCATGGATGGTGGAAATAACGTACCTACTCCAGAACAGGCGGTGACAAAGAGGATTTTGAAAGGTGCGAGTTTGCTGCGAAGTGGGCAGCAAGAAGATTGCCTTTGTCTGATCGCTTGACAGGTGGGTATAGACGCAGAGACGGAGTTCTTGATGTTTTTAACGAAAAAATCAAGAACTTCTTCTACCTTTGTGACATTGTAGGATTTTACACCTCAATTTTTGGCAGCGCCAACATTTGGGTCATCGAATCTGACTTGTATATAACTTTTTCGGTTTTCCTCAGTGGCGTTTGCCTTATAATTCCGAAAACTTATATCTCCCAACCTGATAACCTATGCTCAAGTCAAACCACGCATTACCCTCCGGCTTAAGACATTTTTTCCTGTTGGGGACAAAATTGGTTTTGTCAATATGGATAATGTCTGTAATCATATCAGCCGTGGCGTCCACGTCGTGGTCGAGGAAGCAGTGTATCAAAGGCGTCGGACGTGATGTCCCTATTCAGGTTTGGGCTTCTATAAACAAAACAGTAGTGAGCTGTGTGCTTACGAACGGTGAATTTAAGCCATAAGAAATTAAATTCTGCGGAAGCAACTGGTAAGCAATATCACTACGAACCTATGTTCACGACGAAACTGCGGTGAGAAACGAATAATGGCACTAAGCTATATCTAGGAAGACTAGAATCCGAAGGATCAGACCTTTCATCAGTAATTAGTCCGCGGGCGACGGCAGTCAACAGCAAACTCGGAACTTAGTTTCGACATTTGGGCTTTTATCCAGCAACGAATTAAATATAACGACTCTTCGCTCGATATAAGAAATCGCAAGAAAATAAGATAAAAACAGGCCAAGTGCGAATCAGACTCGCCCACAAAGGGTTCCGTACCATCTGTATATATATATATGAAAGAGACTATGTATGTTACCTCATCAGTCATCACATCAAATCACATTTTTTGAATGATGACCGATCTTGGTTGCAGACAGGTTATGGGCATATTACTTTGATGATCAAAAATCTCCGTGATGAGATAGTTGATCATCAAAGTGTCCATTGAATTCAAATCAATTATCTTACTTGACAGCAAGGATGTGGAAAGATGAATAACAATAATGGGAAATATGGGCAAAAGGTTTGTAACTAGGATTAATACATCAAAGGCACAAAAGAGATCAAAGCTGGGAGGTTTGTGGAATATTGTCGACTAACCTTAGTGCAGTATGTGACCAAGGGGATTTTTTGAATGAAAATCATATCGGTTGTATGGGTGCTCCTCTTAAATATTTATTTTGTTCTGTATTTATTTGTATTGTCGTGGTAGCAGCAACAGAAATGAATCATCTGTGAAAATTACAACTGTCTAACTATCACGGTTCATGAGATACAGCCTGGTGACAGACAGACGGACGGACAGCGAAGTCTTAGTAATAGGGTTCCGTTGTACCTTTTAGTACGGAACCCTAAAAAGCCGAAATACCGAACGGTTCTTGAAAATGAACACAAGTATAATTCTTAAGTACCAAACCTAGAAATGGGTTACCTCATGAAATGAATAACGGAGCTTAAGAGGCAAGTTTGCAATTTGATTTTAAAGATACCCGGGAAATGTTCCATTAATTTTTTTTTTTTTTTCGTTTTTTATGTCATATGTTTTTGAAGTGGATCTCGAGCATTGCTCAGGCAATGACGAAGGGTTTGAACTAGCAACATTCAGTGGTCGCCTAGTCGATTTGGCGATTTGAACTGGTTGGCTTGGAGGTCAGACTTCTTCCTTAGGACCATTACATGCAACATTACTTTTGCCCGGCTGTATATTTAAAGTCAAGGTTTGAAGGAGGAAAGAAGAAAAAGAGCTTGTCGTAGGAAGAATCAAATATCGTACGGATATGAAATACTCGGATTTATCCTCAGCTGGATATTTCCATTAGGACAACGACCCAAAGAAATTATCGGCTCCTCTTTAAAGTGCCCAAATAACTGTATTCCTCTTCTTAGTACTCTCTTTTTTTTTTTTCTTCTTATAATTCAACGTTTTGCGCCCGTAGGTTATGACTACCTTTAAATAGAATGAATGTTCGTGGGAAGTAGGAGAATACTGAATGTGCCGCCTGGTACGAGCATAGCCAGGCCAGTTATAGGAGATTATTTGCTGTGTTACTTACATACTTACTTTGACGGCGCTACAGTTCCGGGTGAACCAGGGCCTCAACCAACAAGCCTCTCCAGCCGGCCCGATCTTTGGCCAGCCGCTTCCAGTGCCGCACGCCCAGTTGGTTTAAGTCCCTTTCCACTTTGTGCGCCACCTTAAATGCGGTCGTCCTCTACTGCGTCGTTCCTCGGGGTTGGAGTCGAAGACTCTTCGGGCCGGAACGTTGGTGTCCATTCGCTCTACATGGCCTAACCAAGGCCGATGTCGCTGTACAGCCCGTACAGTTCTTGGTTGGATCTCCTCCTCTACTCTCCGTTTACACAAACGGAACCAAAGATTGCACTCAGAATTTTCCTCTCGAAATGCCCAAGAGCCTCTTCATCCGCTTTTGATAACGTCCAAGCCTCAGCGCCGTCAGCGCCGTAGAGGAGGACCGGGATGATTAAGGTTTTGTAGAGGGATACCTTAGTTTTTCGGGAGAGGGCTCTACTACTCAATTGCCTCTTGACCCCGAAGAAGCAGCGATTGTATGTATGAATGTATGTTGGCGTTACAGTCCATGAAGGACCTGAGCCGAGCTTCTCTCAATCACCCATGTTGTGTGTGATTTCATTTTCCCATAGGTGAAAAGGACCTGCAGTTTATTGCCTGTTCCGAACGGCGAATTTCGAGAAGCTTTCCATGACAATTTTACTACAGGGGGTTTTGTCAGAACCCCGCCGTGGAGAAACACCGTGAAAAACACGTTCGATGACATGGCTGTGCGGGATTCGATCCCGTGTCATCGGCGTCAGAGGCCAACACGCTACCTACTGCGCCACGGTGCAGCGATTGGTAAGAGTTATTCTGCGTTTTATCTCAGCGCTGCTGTCGTTGCTGCTTGTCACTATCGAGCCAAGGTAGACGAAGTCCTTGACTACTTCAAAAATATATCTGCCGAAGGTGACGTTCTGACCAAGACGTCGGTGTTGCGCGTCTTTCTTGGATGACAGCATATTTTTGGTCTTGTCCCCATTTAACCTTAGACCCACTTTAGACGCTTCTGCTTCAATGCTTGCGAACGCCTCATTGACGTCTCGCTTTGTCCGTCTAATAACGTCAATATCATCTGCGTAGGCAAGCAATTGTGTGGACTTGAAGCAGATCGTACCTCTTGTATTGGCCGCAGAGCCCCGCACGATCTTTTCAAGTATGATGTTAAAGAAATCACATGGCAGTGCTTCACCCTGTCTTAAACCTTTTTTAACATCAAAGGGGTCAGTTAGTACACCTCCGACCTTAATGGAGCAGCGAGAGTTCTCCATAGTCATCCTGCACAGTCTGACGAGTTTGGCAGGAATGTTAAAACATGACATGGCTCTGTATAACTCGTCTCTATAAGCACTGTCATACGCGGCTTTAAAGTCGACAAAAAGATGGTGCGTGTCGACCTGGAATTCACGGGTCTTCTCCAAGATCCGCCTTAGTGGAAATATTTGGTCTATCGTGGATTTTCCTGGCCTGAAACCACACTGGTAGGAACCTATCAGATTGTCCACGAAAGGTTTCAGGCGCTTACACAGTACGGCAGAGAAGATCTTGTACGCGATATTCTGGAGGCCTATCCCTCTGTAATTGGCGCAATAATAGGGGTCTCCTTTCTTATGGACCGGGCAAACGATACTGAGATCCCATTCATCGGGCATGCGTTCATCCGACCATATCTTGCAGATGAGTTGGTGCATGTTTCTGACCAGCTCATCGCCAGCTGCTTTAAACAGTTCCGTCTGCTCCAGCAGCTTTATGAGACTTAGGTTTCGATATCGCTATCTTAACGTCGTCTAGCTCTGGCGGACGGGATTCTCCTTCGTCTTCGCCCATTGTGAATGGTTCGCTCTGCCTGACGGCGGCATTTTGACTATCATCGCCATTATACTGTCTGCAGAAGTGGTCCTTCCACAATCTCAGCATCGACTGTGACTCCACTACTAGTTTTCCGTGCACATCCCTGCAGGTTTCTTTCTGCTCTGGCTTTATAGCCTTGGCATGTTCGTTTTACTTTCTGGTAACATTTTTGAACGTCGTTCCTGCAGTAACATCTTTCCATCTCCTCGATCTCGTGCTTCTCGTGCTCCTTCTTTTTCCTTCCCTACATGGGCCTGTCAGCACTCATCATCAAACCAGGGGTTTCTCGACGCTGGTGGCTCGAAACCGAGTATATCTGAGGCGGCCTCTCTAATGGCGTTCTGTCACCGACTCCATTGCTGTTGTATGGTTTCTGCAGACTGCATCGGGACTTGAGAGAGCTTGAGAGGGGCTTGATCTGCGAAGGTCCTGGCGGTCTCCTGCGATTGCAGCTTTCCGACGTTAAATATTGGTGTTCTTACTCGACTCCGTTGATTCCGAGAAATTCGCATCCGTACTTTGGCTGCAACAAGGTAATGATCCGAATCGATGTTGGCTCCTCGAAAGGTTCGGACATCTAGGATGCTGGTGGAGTGTCTGCCGTCGATCGCAATATAATCAATTTGGCTGTTTGTCGATTGATCGAAAGACTGCCAGGTCCCCTTATGGATGTTTAGATGTGGGAATCGTGTACTTGCTACTACCAGATTATGTCCCGCCATAAAGTCCACTAGCCTTAGTCCGTTTTCTGACGTGGTGTTGTGTTCTAAGATAGCTTCCTTACCCAGCTTCGTATTAAAATCTCCTAGAACGATTTTGGTGTCTTAGCTCGGACATTGCGGATACGTTCTGCCTAGGAGATCATAGAAGTCGTCTTTATGTCGGTCATCTTTCTCATCTGTGGGACGTGGACACATAATAAGCTTATACTGCCGAGATTGGTCTTGATGCGGATAGTTATGAGGCGTTCGCTTACTTGCTGGAAGCTTAAGAATTTTTCCTGAGTCTGCCTCGAACAACAAATCTGCATCCGAATAAGCGTTGTTTATTTTATCTGTAGCAGTTTCGGTGGTAGAAATCACAGTTTTTCATCCGCTTTTTGCCTGGCCCATCCATCGCACTTCTTGGAGCGCGGTAGTGTCGCCTTATAGGAATCCAAAGAGTTGACCAGTTGTCCGGCTGCACCTGGTCTGTTGAATACATGTCATCCGTCCGTATCCGAGGCTGTTAGTTGTCTCTGATCAAGCTTAGGTTTTATGCGATGGGGATGTTAACCCTAAGCGCAACCCCCAACCTGGGTCAGGTTCCTCTTTCCCCAGGAACAAGGGTTCGGGTCGCTGCACACATTGGTTCACTACCTGGCGGGTGCGAGTAGTTGGATTGAGCAGGTACAGAGATCGAAGCTGGCGTTTGCCGAGTTAAACGCGATCAACTTCTTTTCTCTGTTTGCTCGCTCCCTTCTCCCCTCTTACAATTGTGAAATGTGGGAGTAATTGTCAGGGGGAAATGGTATTGCCATTTCACTCTGGAAGTGTAGTCAATTTTTATAGTTAGGAATGGAAACCGTTAAGATGTCTAACATGTGTTTTTCCAATTAGTTTCGAATCGAGAGCATGAGCCGTGTAGAAGAATTGGAAACTTCCGTCAGTATTGCAAACCAAAAAATAGCACCGAAGACTCTACAGAACATTAAAGCTTTCGGGTAGTGCGTGCTGCCAATTCGAAGTGCATTTAGAGCACGACACATCATTTGATGTCACAGAAAGGAGTCTACTCCGAAGATGATTTCCGATGGTCTGTGATGGTCTGTGATGGTTGCTTCATCTTCGTTGGTGTGCCTGTGGGAGCAAATCATTGAGAAAAGTAGCTCTACCTATAGTCTAACTTCTAACTGAATACTCGATTCACTCAGTATTAAATCAACCGATCGAACGAACATTTGTGTTGGCTTTAAGCATTCTTGACTGCTTTCTACTATAAGTCAAGTAATTGACAGCACGATTGAGTTAATCTAGTCGCACTTTACCATACGAACGATTCCAACAGCTTCAAAACATACGAACGATTCCAACAGCTTCAAAACATACGAACGATTCCAACAGCTTCATACGAACGATTCCAACAGCCTCAAAATTAAAAGTGCCATTTGGGAAAAGATACACATGAAAGTAGAATATAAACTGTACCATTCCACATAGTGCATAAGTAAATCGCGAAAACAAGAAAAAGATTACAAAAGGAGCAAAAAGTTTGTTTGTGATCCGAGGAGTCCGTCCATCCTACTTCTGGTTGGTATTTGAAATTGTATTTTTTCCACAGCTCGTGCCACGGTCTTATTGACTTCCGACTGGGACGTGTTTGCGAGGACCAAGTTTACATTTGCCGCAGCAAGAGGCGTTGGTGTGAAAAGTAATCGATGACCTAGCAAAGATGTTCACAAGTGCAATTCCATAGAAAGTAATTAAGTTCGTAAAGGAAGAGAAAGCAAAAACAAAAACAAGGAAACTGAAAAAAGTGTTTCAATTCACATTCAATAGGTGAACTTTGAAGTGGATACTAGTTACGTAGAGTTCCGCTGCTCTATTTTTTGTAATTACAAAGCATTCAATTATTAAAAGTGCTCTGGAAAGTAATAAGAACGTTCACAGAAATGCAGCTGACAAGAATTGGAGTAAATTGAATTGAAATCTCGAATGATGTCACTTCTCGTCGGAGATACTACTTCGGATTGAATCAAACTTTTGCGACTGTCTATCGAAAATAATAAAGGAAAATGCTCATGATTAAACTTATTATTCTATTTACGTCAAGAAGAGCAATGATACAAGTAGATACATAGTTACCGACGTCCAAATAAATATCTACGACCCCGAACATGTTGTTCAATATTGCATTAAAACGAATTGCTATGTCGCCTTCACTCGTATGCTGAGAGCTTAGATTCATTTACCAAACTGATCATCAAATAATAAAACAGAAACCAGACAAGTGATGTCTTTTCTCGTTCCAGATGTAGTCATAGAAGCCGTCCGATCCAATTTCTCTTGACCAAAAATAATTTAAACGTACTCCAGATCTCCTTAATAATGCTTTGTACCTACATAATAAGATTTAACATTCTTACCGTAGCGACGTGAAGGTCCGTCTTTCACTTTTGATAGGTTTCAAATCCGTGTGTTCTCTCGATAAAGAGCTCTTTGACTTGAATCAATAACTCTAACG
The DNA here is from genome assembly GCA_951905685.1 of Eumerus sabulonum. Classification (NCBI taxonomy): domain Eukaryota; kingdom Metazoa; phylum Arthropoda; class Insecta; order Diptera; family Syrphidae; genus Eumerus; species Eumerus sabulonum. The sequence goes on along the minus strand of OX645060.1, from coordinate 157,702,983 downwards.
AATTTTTCTTTGGTGCGCCTCGGGCAAATTACTCTCCTCGAACTCATTACTCAAACATAGCTTTAAGGAAAACAATTTATAATACCATCCCACGGGATACTTTACAGAAATAATAATAAAAAAGCAAATATAAAAAAAAACATGAGCGTTTTGTACAGTCAACCTGGAAGGAAATAAATGGTGAAACCAATTTCCTAGCAATATGAACATTCCGGCTTTATGCTGGCTTATTACTTGAGTCTTCCGGGTATATTTAACCTTCGAATACAAGTGTGGGTTCAACTGCCTTACTACTTTTGTCGTTCTTTCATCACCCTTTCTCTCCTTAAGTGGCACGAACTCAATTGCGTATCTCCAACGACATTACTCCCGAAAGGCAAAGATATAGAAACTAATTTTCTGTACAACTCACTTCAGTGGGTGTACCGGAATTGGATTCACGGCAATTTGCTTCTTAGTTAATATGTTTCTAGGGAAATACTTAAACAGCTATCTCGAGGGCATGCTCCCAAGAATATTCCACTTACCCCTGCCAGTTACCGCATTTTAATTACTTATCCCCGAATTAGATTGTCGTTAAAAACCTAAAATCAAAAACTGACGAAAATAACGTCTTATGCCCAACTTTAAATTAAAGTTGACTTAAACGCAAATTCTTTAAAAATAATTTGGACATTTAGGCGCCCAAGCATAAAATGGGCCACCAACACCTAGCCACGATCAATCAGACTTCCCCCCTTCCTAAAGTAAATCAAATCAAAAATGAGGGACCTGGGTGTAAGCTATAAATCCTTTTTTTTCTCCTATGAAAATCAATACCGTCGCCTGTCCTTCCACTGCTAAGGGTTTTTCAATGAAGGGCACTCTTGTAAATGCCATTTTGTTAAATCCAGCATCCGGTGAAAAGACACAATTTATTTTATCTAATGGAAAATTGAAAGTAATTCATGGGTTCTAGGGGAATATTCGTGGAATCGGCAACCGTGTATAGATATATGTATGTATTTGAGAGTATCCTCTGTAGCTTTACCAATACCACCGACTCTGACATACAGTGGATATGAAGTGGAATTCTGGCGAACGTTAAATTTGTGACTACTTTGCCGGGTTCGGTATACTTGATAGAGAGTTGCTCCTTTGAAATGTATGGTTGGAATATCGTGGCAGCGTAAAGTTCTTATGTCAATTCCAAAGTACCACTATCCGTTTCATCCATCTTTTGGTTTTTATTCGACCGCTGTATAGGGAAGATATCACCTTGCCCATTTAAAAAGATGAATGTTATATGGAAGATAAAAGGGAATTATAAGGTATCCACTTGAAAATTAATTATTTCACAATTAGTGCTACTATTTTGAAACTTTTTGAATTAGTCGGAGTAAGATCCTTCGATTTTGTGTCTGGTGAACGATGAGATGATGGTGATTTGCGAATTTTGATGGTGTCATTACTGTACAGTGAAAATTGGCTGCTATTATTTGAGTAGCCCTTTATTGGGCTTGTCAATCTCATACAAGATAGAAACGATTGCAAATTCGTGATTTATCTGTTGTTTTTTAGGGTTCCGTACCCAAAGGGTAAAGCGGAACCCTATTACTAAGACTTTGCTGTCCGTCCGTCCGTCTGTCACCAGGCTGTATCTCATGAACCGTGATTGTTACACAGTTGAAATTTTCACAGATGATGTATTTCTGCCGCCGCTATATGTAGCAATAAATACTAAAAACAGAATAAAATGAGTATTTAAGGGGGCTCCCATACAACAGACATGATTTTCATCCAAAAAATCCCCTTGGTCTCATACTGACTTAAGGTTAGTCGACAATATCCCACAACCAGTAGCAAACTTTCCAGCTTTGATCCCTTTTATGCCTTTGATGTATTAATCCTAGCTGCAACCCTTTTTTCTATAATTACGAACAACCAATAATAAATACCCTATAAGCTTTGATGATCCCTATTGTGTAACTGCTAAGTTAATCCTTGCTGCAAACCCTTTCGTACAATTGCTATTCCCCTCCCTTTCCATCCTGATAGACTAAGATACCAAATGTTGCAACAAATTCAATTGTTGTGAAATTAACTTTCGATCATATCCCACAACCAATAAAACACTTCCAGGATTTGATCAATATTGTTTCCTTGATATATTAATCCTAGCTGCAAACCTTTTCCCCATAATTATTGTTATTCACTTTTTCACCTACTTGCTGTCAAGTAAGATAATTGATTTGAATTCAATGGACGTTTTGATGATCAACTATCTCATCATGGAGATTTTTGTTCATCAAAGTAATATGCCTATAACCTGCCTGCCACCAAGATCTGTCATCATGCAAAAAATCATTTCATACGGATTGGCCGTTTTAATGTGATCACTGATCAGGTAACATACAACGTCTCTTTCATATGTTTATATACAGATGGTACGGAGCCCTTCGTGCGCGAGTCCGACTCGCACCTGGCTGGTTTTTTAAAGCTTTAGGGGTCCTGTGAGCACTGAACGCCTCTTGGTTGGATGACGAGTGCAGACAGGCAGACAGGTACATGCTGGAAAACAGAATGCTTACATGGCCACGTTGCACGAGAACTGCTCGTGAGCTCTATGAGTTGAAAAGAAGGGTGGAGCGCTTTTCAAAAAAAAAAAAAAAGGAAAGGGCACAAGAAGCGCGCGATCGAGGAGATGGAGAGATGCTATTGCAGGAATGACGTTCGACAGTTTTACCAAAGAGTAAAACAAGCATGCCAAGGTTATAAAGCTACAGCGGATGAACACAGATACCTCGTAGTTAAATCACCGTCATTGCTGAGAATATGGAAAAAATAACTCTGAGGAGGGGTGCCATGGCGCAATTAGTAGTACGGCGGGCTCTGATGCACGAAGAACGAGTTGGGTTCCCGATAACACCAACGGAATCGAATGTTCAGAGATCAGTATTAAATAGTGGGTCCCATTCATATGTGTGGAAAACAAATGCCATCAAAAACATAATTTGAAAAAAAAAAACAAATCTCGCAACTCAGTTCTTCTGCCGTAAAAAGTTGCAAGATCCATGTAATACTAAGTCGGTTAATTTATTCAGTCCCTACTCAAGAGACCTTCTGTCTTAAGTTATTTCGTAGTTAGCTAACCTAACAACATCTTACAGTGACCATATCACTATTAAGAAATCTTTTATGTTTTAAATAAATAGATTGACTTGGAAATCGCACTAATCAATCCAATTTAATATAATATGTATTACTTGTCAGATACATTGTGTTTTCATGCGATGGCCAAGTCAACATATTTATTTAAAACATAAAAGATGTTTAATATTGATATGGTCAATACAAAGAGTAGACTGCGCCAAACATAAGGGAGCAAGCCTCCTTAATATCGCGTATATTTTCTCTGCCTTGCCGTATGAAAGCTAGAAACTATTCGAGGACAATTTGATAGGTTCCTATCAATGTGGTTTTAGGCCAGCGAAAATCAATGATGGACCAAATATTCACAACGCGGCAGATCTTGGAAAAGACCCACGAATTTTAGGCCGACACACACCTCCTTTTCGCCGACTTTAAAGCCGCAATTGACAGTGTTTATAGGGACGAGCTATATAGAGGTGTGTTATGTTTTGACAGCCGTGCCAAACCCATCAGGTTCTACAGGATGACAGTGCAGACTTCTCGCTGTTCAATTTAGGTCGGTAAGGAATTTCCCGACACCTTCGATATTAAAAAAGGATTCAGACAGAGCGACGTACTGTCATGTGACTTTTTCAACATCATGCAACTCGTGCGGGATTCTCTTGTTAATGCAAGAGGCACGATCTACTTCAAATCTGCACAGTAACTTGCATATGCTGATGACAGTGACGTGATTCGGAAAACACAGCGGGACGTCAGTGAATCTATTCTGGGCATTGAAACAGAAGTGTCTGAAGTGGGCCTGAAGGTAAACGAGGGTAAAACCAAATATCGGATGTCATCAAAGGAAGACCCACGACACCGACGTCTTGGCTTGAACGTCGCTATTGGCGGCTACCACTTTAGCCAAGGATTTCGTCTACCTTGGCTCACTGATAACAAGCGGCTATGACCCCAGCGCTGAGATCAGACGCAGAATAACTCTAGCCAAGCGCTGTTTCTTTGGGCTCAGAAGGCCCAAAGAGTAGAGCCCTCTCTCGGTAAACTAAAGTGTCCCTCTATAAAACTCTATTTATCTCGGTTCACCTCAACGGGGCACAGGCTTGGACCATATCAAAAATTAATGAAAATACTCAATAACGGAACGTACAGACTATACAGCAACATCGGCATACATAAGATGGCTAAGCCATGTAGAAGTACTGGATACCATACCTTCGGCCCGAAGAGTCTTCCGCTCCAACCCCGAGGGACGACGTTGCAGAGGACGGCCGCATTTAAGGTGACAGACAAAGGTGGGGAGGAACCTCAACCAACTGGCTGTGTTAGCTGGGAAGGTTTGTTGGTTAAGGGACAGGTTCACCCCGAACTTTAGCTCCACCTAAGTAAGTAAGTAAGTAAGTTAAAACGTTAGTCAGTTACTATCTAACAATCCCAAGAAAATAACCTCTGAAATTATGGAAAGCCTACATTTTACATGAATAGAATTCCGTCCACCCGGCCTAGACGAAATCAAAATAGCGATATCAAGACTTAAGTCTAATAAAACCGCGGGCGTAGACGGCCTGTCTGCTAAGCTTCTTAAGGCGGCTGGAGATGAGCTGTTAAGGTGTATGCACCATCTCACTTGCAAGGTATGGTCGGAAGGAAGCATGCCTCCGGTCGGTTCATAAGAAAGGAGACCCCTATAACTTCGCTTGTTATAGGGGAATAAGTCTCCTTAACATCGCATATATGATCTTCTCTGCCGTATTGTGTGAACGCCTGAAACCTTTTGTGGATAACCTGATCCGCTCTTATCAGTGTGGTTCCAGGCCAGGTAAGTCCACAATAGAACAAATATTTACGCTACGGCAGATCTTGGAGAAGAACCAGGCATGTCTAATCGACACTCACCACCTTTTCGTCGATTTCAAAGCAGCATATGACAGCGTGTATAGAGGTGAGCTATATAAAGCCTATCTAGTTTTAACATCCCTGTCAAACTCGTCCGACTGTGGAGGATGACAATGGAGAATTCTTGCTGTGGAGCAGCAAATCGGTAATGAGCAAACCGAGACCCTTGATGTTAAAAAGGGATTTAGGCAAGGTGACGGGCTGTCATGCAACTTTTTCAACATCGTGCTTGAAAAGATCGTGCAAGACTCACTGGCAAACACAAGAAGTACGATTTTTTTCAAGTCTAGGCAATTTGCTTGCTGATTGGGCGGACACAGCGAGACGTCAATGAGGCCTTTGAGGTAGAAGCGGCTAAGATGGGTCTCAAGGTTAATGAGGGTAAAACCAAATATTTGCTTTCATCTAAACACACCGACAACACCGACGTATTGGCCAGAACGTCACCATGGGCGGATATAACTTTGAAGTGGTCAAGGAATTCGTCTACCTTGGCTCACTGATTACCAGCGACAACAACACCAGCGCTGAGATAAAACGCAGAATCACTCTTGCCGACCGCTGTTTCTTTGGGCTCAAGGGGCAATTAAAAAGTAGAGCCCTCTCTCGGAAAACCAAGGTGACACTATATAAGACCTTGATCATCCCAGTCCTCCTTTACGGCGCAGAGGCTTGGACCTTAACAAAAGCGGATGAAGATGCCCTTGGTCGTTTCGAGAGGAAAATTCTGCGCACTATCTACGGTCCCGTTTGTTCAAACGGTGTATGGAGGAGAAGATATAACGAAGTACTGTACGGGTTGTACAGCGACATCGGCCTGGTACTACGTCTACGGATACAGCATCTAAGGTGGCTAGGCGCATGGAAGATACAGCTCCGACCCGAAAAGTCTTCGAATCCACTCCGGAAGGAAGGCGCGGCAGAGGACGGCCGCCTCAGCGGTGGTGCACGCAGGTGGCAAGGGACCTCAACCAACTGGGCGTGCGGCACTGGAAACAGCTGGCCAAAGACCGTGCAGGCTGGAGACGCTTGTTGGTTTAGGCCCAGGTACACCACGGAGTGTAGCGCCACCTAAGAGAGTAAGTAAGCTAGCAGCAGATTCAACTATGTCCAATTCATTCTCTCCCAAGCAAATAATAGGAAAATTTTCAAGCTAAATTATTTATATTGCCATAGATAAAATTTTGGATTTTATGGGTTAATTATCAAACTATTCACTGGTCAATTTTTACCAAATCAGCATTAAGCAAGTTAACGAGCTCGTCAGTTTTATGGAAAGGGTGACCTAGATATAGAGGTGTATTGACGCATACAAGCATACGAGTGGCAAATCATTTATAAAAATGTAAAATAAGATAGGTCCTAGAATGGAACCCTGAGGAAGGCCCTGGGTGACAGTTTTGAATGCCGAAAACGAGTTTACCACTTTTGGCTTCCTGTTGGTAAGAAAACTCTTTATAAGTTTTAGAGCCTTGTCCTTGAATCCAAATAGGTGTTCAAGTTTCCATCAGAGAATGTCCTGACTGACAGTGTCGAACGCTTTTGAAAAATCATGCAGATAGAGAGGAGTCAATACCCCTTATCAGATTAACGTTTTATCTGTTCTACTATGTTGACCATAGCAGAAGAACAAGTATGGTCTCTCCTGAAGCCCGATTGGAAAGGACTAAGAAGTGCTTTACGGGACAAATGGTTTTGAATCTGCTTTGCTAGAATTTTTTCGAACGCTTTCGAAAGACATGGTAATATGCTAATTGGCCTATAATCATTTATTGGGATTGGATTTAGTTTTTTGAGATGACCTTGGCTATTTTCAAGGGTTGTGGAAATGTTGATGTCGCAATATGGTGATTAATGATATGTGTTAAATATGGGATAAAATGAGTTTAATAAATAATATTGTGATTCTATCTTCACCTGCAGAATTTGATTTAATGGTTGCAACACACTCACTGACATCACTTTCCATTATAACTACAAAGACGGTATACCTAGAAGGTGATGGTTTGCCTGGGGATGTACAATCAGAGTGATTACCAGCAACTAAATTACCCAAGAAGTGGTCATTCAGTTCATCGGGGTCAAAAGCACGTTTTATACTATAGTTATTTTCAGTAGTCCCAATTTTGCGCAAGTTTTTCCATAGCTTTTTAGGTGGCATTGATGCATTAAGCTGATAAGCGAAATAATTCCTTTTAGAGTTACGAAGAATTGAAGTTGCTATATTGCGTGAAACTTTGTAGGCAATTCAGTTTGATTCGCAGGGATGTCGCTTCCATTTGGAATACATTTTATTATGAATTTTAATTCGGTTCATGACTTCAGAAGTGTACGAGGCACAACTTATGTTTCGAATAGCATTCGTCATATACAAAACTAACCTAATTGTTAAAGACATATGATTTTTCGTTTGCATCAGAGTTAAGCCAACAATTATGCTAAGGTAGGTCATGAGAAACTACTTGCAGAGCTAGATAATCAACTGATCTCAAGTCTTTGTATTCAAAAGATAAAGGGTAGGTGGAACGTTTAAATTGAATGTCATATGTACAAAAGAGTAAGTCACGATCCGACATAAAGGAAAGCTGGTCAAAAAGATGTAGAGAGGTATAATTAGATACTACGATGAGGCTTGAAGCAGAGTTTTTGGAAAAGTGCGTGGGATTGACAACGCTAAGACCCAGCTAAAACTTCAGTTGTAAAGACCGTCTATTTAATTTAAGCTAATCGATATTGAAATCGATAATAATATGATCATATAAGGCGGAACATTCAGAAATAGGTGTGAAAAAAGGCTGAGGGGAACAGGTTTTATGTGGATTGTATATGCAAGAAATTATTCATTTGGTTGAACTGTCGCGAACTTACAGTATTATAAACTCCACACCCAGGCCTATGGATTTTGAAACTAGTTTGCATTCAAGACTGGCTTTGCAATAAATAGCTACCCCTCCTCCAATAGTATCTGTTATTCTATTGTTCCGGTAGAGGCTGAAATTTGGTATATTTAGGACAAAATTCACATTGAACAAGTAAAATTGCGGATGTAAGAGAGTGGGTAAATCAAAGGCATGAATGGAAAGTTGCAAATACCAGCGGTACTGCCTCGATATCCTTTATTTTTGAGACACATAAGAGAGACATAAATATGTTATTGCGTTTTTGCATTGTTGCCAAAAAAGCAACAGAGCTAGACAGAATTAGGCAGTTAGTTAAATATTCTTCTACTTGATTGAATTTCTACTTTCTCATCAACACGCCTTTTAGATTTTATTTATCTCAACCTCACATGTTACATCCAGAAAATAGCGAATTTAAAAGAGAACATTTTTTTTTTTCAAAACCACCATTCAAGTATAATCCCAAATGTTTAAATCATACTCGGTCAAATCACCGTGGATGTAGTAGCTCACGCACTGATGTAGTTGTTCACATCCTGAACAACTGTCCACAAAAGCAAAAAAAAAGACATTTTCCGGTACAATCAATCACATCCGAGTTTCTGGTTTCCTTTTCTTGGGTTTCTCCCCCTCTTTCTTTTTTATTTTCCCTTTTCTGTTGGTTTTTGTTCCGTGCGTCGTGGTCGAGCAATTTGTGGAAACATTTTTCATAAAAAGTTTCTCGTTTAGATAGTGTCCCGGGGAGAGCGACATTGATAGCCAAACATAACAGAGCGGACAACGGGACGACCGAAACAACAGCAGAGACAAATGGAGAACTTTACGTTGTCTTGAAAATATTTCAAAATTACAAATCCCAACAATAATACCAATGATTAAGGATAATGTTTCCAGTTTTCATAACGACCCGACTGAGTACATTCAAACAAACAACATTTGTATCCATACACTTGTATCCATATACTTGTATGCATACTTATGCATTCACAATACAAGTGGGCAAATACATACATATGATATACATATTTAGTATCACATGTGCGTTTTTGTTGGATTTGAGGGGAGGAGGTTGCTTAGTATGCCACTATGTGGGCTGTCATTCATGAAAAACACCCCAAGTTGATAGTCGACCGCCGGATAGGAAATTAGCTTGGATAGGGTATGGTTTGGGATATTTAGTACATAACTCATTAGAATTCAACTGGGTTAGAGGTATAAAAGCCGTGCCCAGCAATATTTATTCGAACCCTCGTGGGCAGATGGAAGAGTCGGAGTTGGTTGTCGAAGGAATGGATATATTAATATTTAAATTATTATGGTTGTTAAGTCTACTGTAGGGCGCGTACTCGTATATGTGTAGGTGATCCAGAATAAATACTGGTAGGCTTATACATAGAGGGCATAGGGCTCGGACATACAGGGTAAAGTTGTTGATCGCTCTCAACCTGGCGAGATCCTGTTTATGCCCGGGTCAAGTTGACAACTTGCATTCCCTCGCCCTTCTCAAAGCGCATGCGAAGTGCATGCTCCCTGATACCGTGCAACAGAAAACATCCGGCATTATAGCATCAGAATCACTAAACAACGACGAATTGATTCTAAATGAAATGAGAAAAATGAGGAAGAAAATCTCAGATATAAAGCTGAGTTGCGAATTTGAAGCACCCAAGTACGAAGAGCTAAAACAACACATAACATCCAATAACGAGGCATTACAAACACTTTCAAAAGAAATAAACGAACTCAAGGAAAGCAATCAAAAAAAAAGATCAACAAATTTTTCTCATGGAAACGAAAATTTACACACTCGAACAACAATTATTGAAGAATAACATTGAACATCCCACCAATATAAAACGAAAATTTGTTGGAGATTGTTCAAGCCAATCCACAATATTAGTGACACCGATATAGCTGATGTCTATAGGACACACAGGAGACATCAAAACAAAACAACAATAGTAGTCACCTTTGCAAATTATAAACAAAAATCAGCTGTGATGAGCAAGATGAAAGTGAAACACATCACATTTCTCTCTAAGCAAAATTAGAGAAAATACTGAAACTGACAAGGCCGGTGCGCTTGAAACTGATATAATCGTTTACATCAACAACCATCTCAGGCCTACCAATAAACATCTTCTATGGCTAGCAAAAAACAAAGCCAAAGAGATGAATTGGAAATACGTGTGGGAGAAAACAGGCAAGGTACTTGCAAAAAAGAACGAAAGCGGTGAAACAATACACATCGGATCATACAACGATGTAAACAAGATAACCAAATTATCTTTTAGTTGTATATGATAAAATAAGATAATCGGAATTGAAACTATTTAAAATGGAATACGCGTGTAATGAAACAGAGCTTGACCTTAGGGTAATACATGGTGTTAATGGCATTGATTGATTGATTGATTGAGCACCGTGGCGCAGTGGGTAGTGTGTTGGCCTCTGACGCCGATGACACGGGATCGAATCCCGCACAGCCATGTCATCGAACGTGTTTTTCACGGTGTTTCTCCTCGGCGGGGTTCTGACAAAACCCCCTGTAGTAAAATTGTCATGAAAAGCTTCTCGAAATTCGGCGTTCGGAACAGGCAATAAACTGCAGGTCCTTTTCACCTATGGGAAAATGAAATCACACACAACATGGGTGATTGAGAGAAGCTCGGCTCAGATTCTTCATGGACTGTAACGACAACATACATACATAAAATGGCATTGATAAACAATTGTTAAAACAGGTGAATTTCTGTTGTATTAGTTTTAATATTAGATCGATAATCAAAACATTGGATGTTTTTATAGCGGAAATTGAAAATGTGTAACCTAATGTAGATATATTAGTATTAAATGAAATTAACACACCCATAGAAAAAAATGAATTCTACAACTTAGACGGATTTAAATCGCGACGCAAAGAAAGGTGGAGGTGTTGCAATTTTCATTAAACACAACATAGCATATACAATAATACCAGCGAGCCCAATTAACTATGAAGGCATACACTTGGAGATAAGTCATAATGGTGAACAAAAATGTATACAAGCAATCTATAGACGGCCAAGGTCTAGTATAACGAATTTCGTGGAGGAGTTAACGGCGATGATTGACAAAAATAAGAATAATATACTGCTAGGTGACGTCAACATTAACATACTAGATGAGAACAACTCATTGGTACCAAAGTATGTGGAAATGATGGCATCGAAAGGAATGACATGTGTCATCAAACAACCATCACGTGTAGACTTAATAAAAAATACTGCAACCTTAATTGATCATATCTAAGTTCGACATATTTTCGGCAGTAATTGAAACCGACCTTTCTGATCATTACGCTGTTTTGTATGCAACAAAAAACTCACACGGAATAGATGCGCCTGCTAGAACTGAGATACAAATGAACCAACGAAATAATAATGAACTAACAGAGCGTACCAATTGGCGAAACATGCTCAACGAAATCGATGCAGAAAAACTATATAATAATTTTGTACGAGAAATGAACAACATATATGCTGTAGCATCCAAAATAAAAATAGCAAAAAGAACAAGGAAACATAAAGCATGGATTACACCTGAAATAATTGCAATGTGTAAAAGAAGGGACGAGCTCTATAGGAGGTGGAAGAATAGTCCGCGAAGTATCTCACACCAAAACGAATATAAAAATTACAGAAATACGGTTAATAAAAACATCCAACTCACTAAAGCCAAAAATTATAAACAGAAATTCGCAAGGGCTATAAATTATCCAAGGAAAACGTGGAGGATTGTTGGTGAACTAATTGGTAAAAAGCAACCCTCAGTAGATGAAACCATAAAAAATAATTTATCCAATACTGGCATGGATCTACAAGGTATTGTGAATAAATTTGGATACCAATTCTCGGAACAGACATCAAAAATCATACATATTTGTAACACAAAGACATAAAAACACAGAAGTACGGAACTACGAAAAAGCATATATATAGAAGAAGCAACAGAAATCGAAGTATATCAGATGTTGACTCAATTGAACGTCAGAAAAGGACCAGGAGCAGATAATATAAGACCGGTGGACCTCAAAATAAATGCTACACAAATTACTCCAATAATCACACGAATTGTATATCAAAGCCTGTACCAGTGTTACTTGCCAAAACTTATGAAAACATCGATTATCCGGCCGATATACAAAGGGGGAAGAAAAAATGACATAAGAAATTATAGGCCTATCGCTATTTTATCAGCCGTCACAAAGTGCATGGAACATATAATCGTTAGTCGCATCAACAACTTTATAAACAAACATAAAATTCCATACCCAAATTAACACGGCTTTCAAAAATGTAAGAGCACCCAATCGCTCCTAGGGGAGTTTACAAATACGATCAACGCTGGGCTGAACAAATACCACCATGTCCTTGTACTTTTTATCGATTTCAGTAAAGCACTTGAAACTTTAACACCTGAAAAACTGATAGAAAGTCTCTGCAGAAATGGTCTCAGAGGACTAGTGGCAAGCTGGCTTCGGAGTTATCTAACAGAGAGAACAATAAGAGTCAAAGTATCTGGAATCACGAGCAGAGAAATTGGGTCTTATCTTGTTCATTCTTTACACAAACGAACTATTGAGGATATTTAAGAAAAGTACAGCCTATGCTTATGCGGACGATATAGCAATTGTGGTTAAACACCAAGACTTGCAAGTAGCCAAACAAATATTACAAGAAGAATTTGACATTTTGTCTAAATGGTGCCATGATAACGGGCTTGTTATAAATGCCGCAAAAACTAAGGTGATGCATATACGCACACCATATAAGCTAGCCGAACCTATCCATATTTACCACCGAAATGACTGCTGTCCACTTCCTGTCAACAATAACGCAATTGAAGTAGTAACATGTTTCAAATATCTTGGAGTAATGATAGACAACAACTTTTTATGGCCTGAGCACATCAATCATCTGCGTCTACAACTCATGGTGGTGCCATGGTGTATCTCAAAAGATACTCAACTACTGAAGTACAGAAGCAAGTGTACTACTCGCTCGCGGAGTCTCCAATTAGATATGGGATTCTGGCTTGGGGTAACGCGGCACAAACCAATCTCGATAAAATAACCAACCTACAACATCGACTTGTCAAAGTTATTGGATGCTTCAAAGTACTAGACGTGAAGGCAATCTACCGGATGACCATATAAGTACACTACATGACCGACCGACGATTTCTGCAGCCCCTACAACACACGGTAAAGACAAGAAGACGAGCCCAAGGAATGTTCGAAGTCCCGGAAACCTACAACACCTATGGTGATCGAGAATTGCGAGTTGTTGTTCCAAAATTAAATAACGCACTTCCACAATCTCTTAAATGCATTCAAAATTTTAAAAGAAGAAAGAAAGAAATAAAAGAATACTTACTTCAAATGCATTCTGTGAGTTAAGAATTAAATACTTACATATACATATTTATAAATCCATCGAATTGTATTGTCTTTTTTCATTAAACTGAATTTTAAATCATGTAGTACTTCTCATATTCAAACTTTCAACTCTTAATAATGTTAATAATGAAAAAAAAAAAAACAGAAAAAATCACTTGTAAACTATATTAGATCAAATGCTAAGTCTTAATATCTCAAATTTCTTAGTGTACAACCACCTGCAGATAAGCACTTTGCTTTGCTGCTTTGCAGGTAAACTAACAAATTGTAAAGTAGAATAGAGTAATAAAATAAAAATGCAATTAATTAATTACAATCCTCGCGGCGCCCTCTGGATAGCCTGGCGAACTAACATATGCAGCGACAAAACCCCACCAGAATAGCGGTTGTGCTGCGGTCTAACAATCCGCCCACGTAAAAAAAGCAAAGTTATGAATGAGCAAGATGCCTCGGATACACGGGCGGATACTCGACGACGACGACAACGCACGAAAAAGGAGCACGATTTGGGGGGATGCGGTCCAGGAAATGCACTGGATAGGAAACGGTATGATGAGGAAGAAAAATTGCGACATTTATTACAGCTGTCACAAAAGGTTGCACTTACTGGGATGCGGATTTGTCGTGGGAAAGCTGTTAAGGTCGAAGGTCATCGACTTTAAAACTATAACTGATCGCCTGGCTGTGATCCGCATCAGAGGCAGATTTTATAACACCAGCCTTACATGTGCACACGCCGCTACCGACGAGGCTGAAGACCCTATCAAGGAGGACTTCTATGGCGTCCTGGACAACGCCTATGGAGCTTGTCCAGAGTACGACGTGAAAATCGTGCTCGGGGACTTCAACGCAAAAATCGGTAAGAAGAACACCCTTATCGGAGTGATCGGAAAGCACAGCCTCCGCGATACAAAAACTGATAACGGCTTCCGACTCACGGACTTTGCGACAGCTCGTAATGCGGTAATAAGTAGCACACGATTCCCTCGTAAGCGAATCCACACAGCAACCTGGCGATCTCCGGACCGTCGGACCATGTGCTCGTTGACGCAGGGCACTCGTCAAAAATCCTGGATGTGCGAACATTCAGAGGGGCAAATGTCGACTCTGACCATTTCCTCGTTGCAGCACGATTCAGAGCTCGACTGTCCAATGTCAGAAAGCTGCACCAGACCATCAGGAGGAGGTTCGATATTGGGCGTCTGAGCACACCGGAGGTTACCAGAGTCTACAGAGAGCAGCTGAGCGAAAGTCTCTACGGTATGCCTACGTCGAACACAAATGCCAATACCATGTGGCTGCATTGCCGCTCAGCCATTCAGGAAGTAGCCGAAACCACCTTAAGGTACCTACCACCCCCGACAAGAAACCCGGGGTATGATGGCGAGTGCGAGCAGAATAAGGCAGCAACCGACGAGGCGTACCAAAAGGCGCTGCAGAGGAAAACCAGGGCAGCGCAAGAAGAGTACCGAGCCAGAAGAAGGGAGGGGAACAAACTACTGCGACAAAAGAAAAGAATCTTCGCAGCCTCCTAGCTCAAGGATATCGAGGAGGCTAGGGATAAGCACAAAACACGAGCCATTTACAAGAAAGCCAAAGGCCTTGCAGGAGGCTTCAAAAAGGGCACCTAGGCTTTTCAAGGCTGCGAGGGTAATCTTGTCACCGACCCGCAGGGAATAGTGGATGTATTTAAGCAGCATTTCCAGCAGCTGCTTACGAGCCTGACCAAGAGAGAGTGGTAGGGACCGAGAAAATACCAACTCCAGCCGCTGAAGTAGTCCTCCCACCCGGCATCGAAAAGTCGGCACAGCTATTAAGAAGCTGAAGAATAACAAGGCCGTAGGCTCAGATGGCTTGCCATCAGAGCTCTTCAAGGCTGGCGGCAATTTTCTGGTAGGGAGCATGCACCAGATCATCTGCAGAATTTGGGAAGACGAAAGCATGCCCGACAACTGGAATACCAGCTCTATTTGCCAAATCCACAAAAAAGGCGATCCTACCTCTTACCAAAACTATAAAAGTATATCCCTGCTCAATGTCGCATACAAGATCCTGTCCAGCGTATTGTGTGAATGTCTAAAGCCATTTCGCACCGCACTAATCGGCAGCTACCAGTGCGGCTTCCGGCCCGGCAAATCGACTATAGACCAAAAAAAAATACGCGATGCACCGTGCAACTCGGTTCTAGGACTTCGGAACCGTTTGAAACATGCACCGGATTTCGGCAAGGAGATGCGCTGTCATGTGACTTCTTCAACCTGGTGCTGGAGCAGATAGTGCGACGGGCAGGGGTCAACAGGGAAGGCACTATCTTCTACAAGTCCGTCCAGCTGCTAGGATACGCGGATGATATCGACATCATCCCGTGTTCTCGCCGTGACATTGTGGAAGCATTCACGGTGATTGAAGGACAGGCGAAACGAGTTGGCATAAGGTTAATGAGGACAAGACGAAGTACATTCTGTCAAGCAAAAACCAATCCGTCGCTTACCACCTGGGACAAAATATATCAATTGACAGCTACAATTTCGAGGTAGTTAAGGAGTTCGTCTACCTCGGGGCAAACGTAAATTCCACAAATGACACCACAGTGGAGATCCGGCATAGGATCGCCCTTGGCAGTCGCTGCTACTTCGGCTTGTCCAAACAACTGGGGTCAAAACTCCTCACTCGAAAGACCAAAGTCATGCTTTGCAAAACGCTCATACTGCCAGTCTTGCTGTACGGAGCCGAAAGCTGGACGATAAGCAGGACAGCGGAGCTGATTTTGGGTTCTTTCGAGAGAAAAATTCTGCGCCGGATATTTGGTCCTGTCTATGAGGATGGTGAATGGAGAAGAAGACACAACCGCGAAATCTACGAGCTGTACAAAGATGTGGATATAGTCCGGAAGGCAAAGATCCGTCGGCTACACTGGCTCGGCAACATCGAGCGCATGGACATCAACGCTCCAGCTAAGAGGGTCTTCGACTCTGAGCCTTCTGGTTCGGAAGAAGAGGAAGACCGAACCTCCGGTATAAAGACCAAGTAATCGCGGATGTAAGACATTTTGGTCTTGATAACTGGAAGCAGCGTGCCAGGGTCAGTCAAGGATGGAAGGCAGCTATAGCTCAGGCTCAGACCCTCAATGGATTGCTGGACTGATAAGTAAGTAAGTAAGTAAGTAGGCTTATGCATACGGAAATCTGAATTTTAAAAGCTATTTTGGTCGCGTGACATTCTTTACTTTCAAAAATGCTGCAAAAACTTTAAGTCCTTACTTTTAATATAAGGTGCGGGGAAGATCTCTCATATTGAAGATAATTTCTAGTTGATTATTCTCATTTTCAAACCACTCTTTCGCACTCTATCCACGGAGTTAGAGATGGGTTTTCTTCGCTGAACCCTGTCTACTTCCTAAAGATAGTAGGAAAGCCATTGCGAGTATATCATATCGATTACACATTTATAAAGCCCAGTTAGAAATCTTACCGTAAACTATCTTAATAAGTCAAAAGAGTATGACAGATCTGGAATAAGTGTACAGCTTGTACAACATATAACTTTTTATAGAATCCATTCCATCTCCTTCTACATATATACTCGTATCTAAGTAAAGTTCAACGAACAGAGTGCAATTTTCTCTTTGAAGCTCATTTAAGATTGATTGATTTTCTGTTTCATCGATTACATATTTTATGAATACAGCTCATAGCAAGCAAGCCGATAGCTGGAGGAAAGAATTACTTTGGTGGAGTGTTCGCAAAAAAAAAACACAAATAATGAAACATATAAATTAACGCAAAATAATATGAAGCCGATAGAAAACGTATGCAGCAAAGTTAACGCAAAATAGTATGAAGCCGACAGAAAACGTGTGCAGCAAACGATACCTATACGCGCAGACGACAACATACGCCGTTCGAAACCGGCAATAATCTGTATGTTCCTTTCACCCATGAGTAAATGAAATCGCACACAACATGGGTGATTGAAAAAAGCTCGGCTTTGGTCCTTCATTCACTGTAACGCCAACATACATACATAGATTTAAGTAACATTGTAAGTCAGTCGAATTTTAGAAGGCAGAATCGATGCCGGATTAATAAAGATATTTTGTTTTTTAATAATAATTTCTAAATAAAATTATCATTGGCGCCCGAGCAGGGACCACAGAATTCGCGCGGTAATAATCACAATAGACCTAAAGTAGTGCAGTGATTTTAATCACAAAAAGCGCTAAACTAGTGCAGTGGTTTTAAAAGGGATGACTATAAAAAGCCCTTAAGTAGTGCAAAAATAGATCCCTCGTGAAACGTGAACTGTTGTACTGTGAAGTGTTAGTGAAAAACTATGGGCTCCCGAGTAGCAGAGCAAAAGGGAGCAGATTGCTAGCCGCACTAACACATCTATAGCTCAACGCAGGATGCGCTTCATTATTTTACTGTAGGGATAGATTTAAAACAAGAAAATAGGTTTACATATTTCACTATACTTATTAATAGTGAATTTTGAAATAACTAAGAAACCATATAAACCATATAAATTTTAAGAAATATTACGTGAATAAATTTGATATATATAGCATGAAAATGTAAGTAAACCCTTAGAAAATATTATTGTACTTAACATATTATACACACAAATTCTATAAGATACGTGCATTTTATAAACTAAAAAACTGAATTATTTGGAAGTTGGTAAAAATGTCTAACGAAAATATATTAAGACCATCTGCTCTTGAACAAGCTGCTCAAGCAGCATCCAATTCCCAACCGCGGAACTGTTTAAGGCAGCTGGCGTGCGGCACTGGAAGCGGCTGGCCAAAGATCGTGCCGGCTGGAGAGGCTTGTTGGTTGAGGCCCTGGTTCACCCCGAACTGTAGCGCCATCAAAGTAAGTAAGTAAGTCTACCAACTGTAAGGGAACAAATTTGTAATAGTTTAGGCATAAAACCAGTTAAAGAAGGAAATAAAATAATTAAAATTGTAACAGATGGTGTTGTTGTTGCGGGTGTGGAGCGTTCTTTTCCACCAGGAAAATCTTTCTTCATCGGTCAGGGAGCGGTTTGAGTCTTTATTAGGCTCTCAGCCTCGCTTATGCTGTCCTAGGACCGGTGTAGACGATGTGCTGGCAGCTTAATAAAGTACGCGATGCAAATTAAGATCTCGGCAATGTTTAAATTTATGCTAAAACTAAGATTATTCAACAGTACAAAAGTAAAATCCAAAAATAAACGTAATCCAAAAAATGAAAAAAACGAAGGTACAGAGTAAAATTCAATAAGAAAAAAAAAAAAAAAATCAAAATGAAAAAGATAAAAAGAAAATAGCAAAACTGAATAATAAGAATAATAATATTGGCGACAAAGTCGTATTTGGGTTGAGCATGCAGTCTGTTGACCACTGTACTCCAACCAATCAGAGCAAGGAGGACTTGTGTGTGATGCTTTTCACTTAATGGTTGGTACAACCAGTGCAGTGCGAAGTACCAAACACGAGTGAGTTCACACTGATCGCGTGTCCCTTTATATACTGCATGGGCGTACGGTACTTTTCGCCAAGTTATTTACAATTTATTTTCTATTTTACATTTTTTTTGTTGGAAAGAATTCTTTTTAATTTTCCTTTTTTTTATTTTGTTATTTTTTGACATTTTTTTCTTACATTCTTTCTTTTTCTAATTGTTAGGTTGTTACGAAATTGATTTTAATAAGATCGTTAAATGTAACAAAGAAACATATGGAATAAATCTAGATTGCAAAACAGTAAATAAATCGTCAATATGTCCTAAGAATGATATTGTAAATCAAAATTTACTAAGAAGTAAACCAGCAAACTGCACTGCAATTAATAGCCAACACGTCCCAGCCTGCGAGAAAATATTACTCGACATCATTTTTCTGAACCAATACAATGGGCAAATTACCATCAATAACAATGAAGTTGCTCTCAACGATACGTTCCTGATCAGATACCACAACAGCAGCATCCAAATTGGGAAAAGCATATTAAAATCTCTTGAGCTGACGCACCTCAACACTCTTTCGGCAATTCTACAACCAACATCAACCACGAAGTAGAAGAAATGTTATCGCTGGAAATGATAAAGGAGCTAAATGCCAACAACACCCACTACATTCAACTCCTCGAGACGAAGGTGAAAAACAGCACAGTTATAAACATCGCAGCCTACTCAATTGCTGATAAGATCACACCATTACCTTCCCCAATACCAAGGGCCGACTGTAGCGTGTGCAGCAAAATTAACGCAAAATAATATGAAGCCGACAGGAAACATGTGAAGCAAATGATACCAACACGCGCATATAAGCCCTTTGGAGGTCCTCTATCAGCTGATAGACGATGAAGTAATACAACAGATTGTCACATAAAGCAAAAAGTTTTAGCTAAGACAGGGAAACAGAATAAATAAATAGACGAAAACAGATGCTTATGAAGTAAAAAAAATTTTGGGGTTAATGATGTGGATGGGTCTTGTAAGACTTGGCAATCTTACAGATTATTGGTCGACCTATGGCATTTACAAATTGGATATACCGCGATCTGTTATGCCGCGAAATCGCTTTCTAATTTTACTAAAATCGAGACAAGTGATAGAGAAAACCGCCTATATAAGATTCAGCCTCTTATGGACATTTTGGAGAAAAAGTTCAAGAAATTGTTTTACCCCGCTGAAGTTATAGTTATCAATACATGTAGGATGCGATGCCTACCATAGATAAATTAACAAGATGGCAATCTGATAGCTTTGACAGGCATTTTGACAACTAGCCCCTACAAACGCGCCTTGACTGTCATTCTGTCTTGTTCGGACGTCTTGACTCTAAGTCAAAAGCGTAGTTTTTAAGGCGGCCCCTAGACGCTCATTATTATTGTGCAAAATATTGCACTATTTTATTGGCTTGCTGCCCCAGACGGTTCAATATTTTTCCTAATATTTTAGTTGACCGCTCATATTTGTAATAAAAGTCAAAAGCGTTTTGATTTTCCGCATTATATTGCACAATCTTGCATTATTATCTACAGACGAACAATAATAATGTGCAATATCAAATATTGCACAATATTATTAAGCATCTAGGGGCCGCTTTATATAACAAAAGCAACAACCACCACCTGCGGGGTTCACAGGGCAGACGTACGAAGGTTTTCCATCTTGTTCATTTATCTATGATGCCTACGGGACCACGGACAGCACACACAGATAACGAGACAACAGTTACGATCAGGCGACCCAACAGTTCACTATACGAACGACGCCGTGTCTCCAGCCAACCCAACAACGAAACAAACGAGCCGACACATAAACACATGACGACGACGGCACACAGTACGAACAGGGAGGGATGGTTTTCGCGCGAGTAAATTTAAGTAGGGTACACACCGTCGATCAAAAGTGACACTTTTGTTGGTTGTCACTCAAAACTGATAGTGTGTACATGATGGTTTGTCGATCAAAACTGATGAGTTGCGAAAATTTCTGCTACTAAGTGACGATCAGCGGCCATGTTGGTTTTTGATCGACAGTGTGTACATGAATTGTTTCATTCAAGCGTTGGACATGGATGAGAGTAGGCAATTCCTAGAGCAATTTATAAATATTTACGAGTCTCATCGTTGACTTTGGGACGTAACGTGTCCAGAATATATACGTCGGGACAAAAAAGACGAAGGTTACCAGGAATTAGTGAATTTATTGAAAAAATACAAATTCGCTGTCCATGGTGACTGCGCGAAATTATGTACTTGAATGATGTCTTGCGTGTCAAACAAAATCTATAGTGTGTACATGAGACACTTCACTCAAAACTGACGTCAGTTTTGATCGTCCCTTTTGGTCGACTGTGTGTACCCCACTTTAGAGTCGCAGTCGATTGTGAAACGCCGGACAGTATAGTTATCTGCGAACAGCCACCTTCGACTTCGAGTGAAGACGAGAATTTGTGTAATAAATTAATTAAATATTAATTGTCAGTTCGTTTTTGTTTTCCTGGTCAAATCGCAAATCCTTCATACATTCCAAATAAATCTCATCGGTACGGAATTAAGCTTTTCAAATTATGTTCCGTCGATGGCTACAGAAAGTCTACTCTGGAAAATCAGCGTCAGGTGAAAGAGGAATCGGAATAGCAAAAAATGTCTGCGTCGAATTAATTGAAGGCCTAATCAATGAAGGAAGGTGCTTATTTGTTGATAATTTTTACACAAGTTATGAATTAGCACAATACCTCCTGGAAAACAGGACCCATGTTGTTGGTACTTTGCGAGCAAACAAAAAAATATCCCCAAAGAAGTCCTTCTAGCAAAATTTAAACAAGGCGAAATGGTATCAAAAGAGGATAGAAATGGAATTGTAGTCCTAAAATGGAAGGATACCCGCGACGTGAGGATCTTGTCGACTAAACATGCTCCAATATTAGTACCTACGAGCAAAAATCAGAAGATGTAACCATTGTCGTCAGCAGCCACCACCACTGATCAGCCTTCCACCAGCCAAGCTCAGGCAAAATCCAAAGGACGTACATTTCGAAAGGTTACCACAATAGCACATGCAGTACTTTCATACAATGCAGGTAAGGCCGGCATTGATCTGTCTGATCTGACGGCCTCATACGCAACGACTCTCCTGAGAGGTGTAAAATGGTATAGGAAGCTTGGTTTTTTTTTTTTTTTTTATAATTACACCCGCACTCAAGGCTAAGGCCTTATCACGTTTGAAGAGGGAGAGAGGGAGAGTTTCGCTCAGGTTTACACACAACCTGAACGGAGTGCAGTGGTTTTAGGTCGTAGATGTTCGTTCGCTACTCTCAGGGGTGCTTTGTCCTAGATAGGACGAGAGCCGACCAGATCTTCGCGTTTGTTGTAATTCACAGCAATTCGTTGATGCACTTTTGGTGTTAATATTGCATACGTAAAGGATGAATTTCAACTGACCATGTACTGTGAGTGTTATGCCTGCAGCAGTACGCTTGGTCGTTCACAAATGTGTTGCATACTATTTTCCGTATATTAATTGCTTTTTCTTGGCTATCAAACGGATTTCAACTATAGACCTTTCGCTCGACGGCCGATGATATTAACCACTGCACCACGGCCACGGTGTAGAACTTCTTTTCGGAATTTCAGTTGTTAACGCATGGGTTGTGTACAAGCATATAACAAAAAAGCAGATTCAAATACCAGGTCATCCGCAGCGGAACAGGCCAATGTGATTAGGAAATACACACCATCTTTCCCATCGAACCAACCCGGATGGCAAAAAGTTGCGGAGAAAATGAATTATTTGCTATGCAAATGTAAAGCAAGAACAAGGTCATGAAGAAGCCAGAAAACATTCAAAAATGGTGTATACGTTCTGCAATGATAGTTTTGGTTTTTGTTTTGTTTTTATGAATTACATTTATTGTATGTGAATTAATCTATTTTCTAATTTTTTTTATAATAAACACCTCGATTTGAGTTGTTTTTTGTACTGAAATAAAATTGCTCGTAAAACTAGTATATTCTTTCATTATCAATTTTATTTTTCAATGACAACCACATTTTTGCAGATTTGCCCCAATCAAGTATACTATAATGATCACCAGAGGCCAGGCTTTCAAATTTTCTATTCAGTTTGTTCTTAGTGTTATACATGTTTGAATCTCAGGGCTTTATAGTGCCATGTAGCCGTCACACACAAATGAATGACGTAGCCCCCACGGAAACATGGGTGTCATTCATATTTGAATGACGTGGCATGTAATGTAAATATGTATTATTTTTCTTAACAAACCAACCAAAAACACTTACGAAGTTTTTTCTTCACCTTTAGCTTTTCTTTCAAAATTGGCTTGGCAGTCAATGTGTTAAGGTAGTTTTTAGAAGGCAGAATCGATGCCGGATTAAAAAAGGTATATGTTTTCTATTAAAAATGAATTAATAAAATTATGATTTATCTATACTAATAAAATAAATGTGAAAGTGTGTGTGTCTGCTTGTCCGTCTTTCACGACAAAACGGAGCGACGAATTGACGTGATTTTTCAAGTGGAGATAGTTGAAGGGATGGAGAGTGACGTAGGCTACCTTTTGTTTCTTTCTAGCCCCCGTTAAGTTTGTATGCAGCAAAAAAAAAATCAGTAGGGGATGGAAATTTGTGTGAGACTCTCTGCAAAATTAGTATAGGTTCTATGATACAAACGAATAACAAAATAATTTAATTAAAACAACCATATCAGCTTTTGAGAAAACAATCAACATTCGAAACATAAATAAGTGTTACTCTTGAATTACGATAGATGGCGCTGATGTGTTTCTGAAACGCGCTAACGTTGTGTGCTCTCTATCTGTACTTAAGTGCGGGCATCGGGCCGTGCTTCACACTATAGTGCATACGGTACCTATACTCTGTTATTTGACTACTAAGCGTCCCAGTCATGCTTTTACGAAATTTAGGTACCCCGAGATTATGTAATGGGACGAGACTTCGTGTCACACAACTTGGCCGCAATATCATTAGCGCCACTATCTTCACCGGCGTAGGAAAGGGTGAAAATGTAATGATCCCATAAATCCCAATAATTCCCACAGATCTCCCGTTTCAGTTTAAAAGGCTACAATTTCCTCTAAGGCTTAGTTTCGCTATGACCATTAACAGAGCGCAAGGTCAAACATTAAAGGTGGCTGGGGTTAACTCAGAAAAGCCGGGCTTCTCCCATGGACAATTGTATGTAGCATGTTCGCGTGTGTCCAATGCCCAGAATCTTTATATTCTATCCCCAAATGGAAAGACATATAATATCGTCTACAGTAGCGTATTAAAATAACATTCTGTTCCGAGTTCTCTTCTGTGTTCTAAATCAGGAAAGGAGAACTGTGTTACCCCGAATTTAACGCGAGCGAAGCCGCGGGTAAAAGCTAGTACGAGTATAAATCAACACTGGCATTCTTGTAATCCTGGAACATGGGCATAAATGATCCATAATGAGACTGGCGGTCTCCTGGTCAATTATCTGTTAATAATAATGATCATATTGCGATCGACGCCAGATACTCCTCCAGCATCTTAGATGTCCGAACCCTCCGAGGGGTCAATGTTGACACTATTCTAAGAACATGAGTGCAATGCAAAGGAACAACTTCAAGATGGGGTGAAAAACGATTCATTCGTTCGAAGTCTGTCGAAGAATAAAGAATAAAACATCAGTGGAGACGTTGTCAAAGCGCCATCAGGGATGATGCCTCTGAGGTATTAGGTTTCCGGCCTCCACCTAGGAGATCCTTGTTTTATTGGCAGCCACAGACAGGATCATTAAGACATTAAACAGAAATCATACATGACCACGTTGCATCAACAAACGTGAGCTCTACGAGCGGAAAAGAAGGGAGGAGCATGCGCTTTTCAGAGGGAAATAGAAAGAGCTCGAGAAACACGCGATCGAGGAGATGGAGAGATGTCATCGCAGGAACGACGTTCGAAAGCTTTACCAAAAAGTAAGATGAACATGCCAAGGTTATAAAGCTAGAGCGGAAGCCTGCATGAATGAATAAGGACACCTCGTAGTTAGATTACAGTCGAGGATATGGAAAGATTGTATCTGCGGACTGTATAGCGGCATAGATGGTCAAAATATCGCTGTCAGGCAGTACGCACTATCCTCATTGGACGAAGATGAGAAGGAATACCGTCCACGCGACTAAGACAACGCTAAGATAGCTGTATCGAAGCTGGGGTCCAACAAAGCTGCTGGCGCAGACGGGCTGAGTAAGTTGGGAACTTATACGAGCTCATCTGCAAGACATGGTTGGAAGAAATCAAGCCCGATGCAAGGAATCTCAGCAACGTTTGCCGTTACATAAAAAAGGGGACCCCTATAACTGCGCCAACCACAAGCGAACAAGTTTCCTTAACATCGCGTATAAGATTTTCTTTGCCGCGCTGTGTGATTGCCTAAGACCATTCATGGACAACTGGATAGATCAATGTGACTTCCGGCCAGGAAAATACACGATTCTTCAAATATTACAAATATTACACTGCGCCAGGTCTTGGAAAAGGCCCATGAATATCAGGTCGACGCACACCACCTTTTCGTCGATTTTAACGCCGCATATAATAGAGTCTATAGGGACGAGCTATATAGAGCCATATTATGTTTTGACATCTCTGCCAAACTCGTCCTGTTGGCTATGGAGATTATTCTCGCTGTTTAATTGAGGAGTTTGTCGAAGCGTTCGATGTCGATACAGATTCAGACAGGGCGACGCACTGTCATGCGACTTTCTCAGCATCATGCTTGAAAATATCGTGCGGGACTTCCAGGCCACTACAAGAGGTGCGTTCTACTTGAAGCTTGCACAATTGCTTGCATACGCTGATGGCATTGCCGTGATTGGGAGAACGCAGAGAGACGTCAATGAAGTGTTTGTGAGCATTAAAGCAGTAACAGATAAAGTGTGTCTGAAGATTAACGAGGGCAAAACCAAATACATACATATATACTGTCGTCTTGGACAGAATGTCACTTTGGCCAGCACTAACGTTGATGAAGTCAATGATTTATCTACCTTGACTCACTGGTAACACTGTTTCTTCGAGCTCAAGAGGCGATTGAGTAGAAGAGCCCTCTTTTGGAAAACTAAGGTGACCTTCTATAAAACCTTAACTATCCCGGTCCTCCTCTACGGCGCGGAGACCGTAGACCCCGGTTAACGGGCTTTCATGGCCGCCGTTTCAACAGGAACATTTTACGTACAATCTTCGAACCCGTTCGTGTTGACGGAGGCTGGAGGAGAAGATTCAATCAAGAACTGTATGGGCTGTACAGCGACATCGTCCTAGTACGACGTCTTCGTTTCCAACGTCTCAAATGGCTAGGCCATGTAGAGCGAACGGACAATATAGCTTCGGCTCGAAGGGTCTTCGACGCACACAGGTGGAAATGGACTTCCACCAACTGGGCGTGTGATACTGGAAATAGCTATTAAATGATCGTGCTAGCTGGAAATGCTTGTTGGTTGAAGCCCATGTTCACCCGGAACTTTAGCGCTTATCTAAGTAAGTAAGTAAGCAATACAGATATCGCCCTCGGCCGTTTACTTGTTTGACCAATGCTGAAATCGGATTTTTAGAATTGGAGACATTTTTGTTACGAAAAAAAAACTAGGTTATCAACGAACGTAATCGCATAAGTGCAACGTTTTAAATAGAAACAAATGAGCAAAGCGATGTGTATTTCTGACCATTCAACGTGCAATTTTAGCCACAACCTATCTTTTTTACAACGAACAGCCCATTTCTGCAAAGAGTCCTTATAGCTGTCCATTTGCTTTTGTTTTTGCAGCTGCTTTAGGTCTTCCGACGTCCTTTTTAGTCATACGCTCATATCTGCGATATATCACGCGATTAACCCCCTTTCTTAGCCAGCAAAAAAAAGCTGTCTAAGAAGAACACATACCACTGCTGTATGGAGAACACATACCAGCAGATTTTTTTTCATCTTGTGTATATGTAAATGCGAAGAGATCAAATCTCAGAGTGCAACTAGCAAGATGGTTAATGTCCCCAAATGGGGAAGATCGACAAAGCTGGATGGCACTCAGAAAATGTGATGGTGTAGCTGGTATATGGCGTCGCGTGTTGTAACGACTGAAGCCATTGGATTTGTTGTGGCAGCATTCGAGGAGTCTAAACCGCCGGGCCCGGCGGGCTATATCCTGTTATGCTGCAAAAAGTATAAGGCAGCTGCTTTCTCCCTTTAATAGAATTCATATTGCTAGTCTGGCACTCACTATTCCTTGGCGCACGGTGAAAGCAGTCTTTATTTCCAAAACAGGAGAAGAGGATTACTCACTTCCAAAGAGTTTTAGACCAATTATGTAGTCTAACATACTTCCTGCTGAGAAGCATGGAGTGACCTAGCAGAGATGCACGTGCGCAAAGTTGCCCTTCGAATGGATCCTCTTTCGGGGATGCAACATGCTTATCGGTGCGGAAAATCCTGCGCGATTGCGCTTCGAAACCTAGTTGGAAGCATTTAGTGCGCTAGAAAGGAAAGTGTACGCGGTAGTGATTTTCGTCAACCTTGAGGGAGCTTTTGATAACGCAAGCGCTGCCAGACGGCATGGCGTAGATGAAGCACTAGTCTCGTGGATCAAAGAAATGCTTGTGCACAGAACATTGACCGCTGATGCAGGCCTCGACTTATCTGTCAGATCCATCATGCCCGCAAGGCGGCGTGATGATGGTCGACTATCTGCTTGATGCTCTCAGTGCCCCTGAAATATATGCCCAGGCTTATGCGGATGATGTCGCCATTCTTTTTGTCAGCTCATGCTGAGGGGTTGTCCGTCTCTAAAGGCAGGCGGCCGTATATGTACAAGAAAAGGGCTGTCGGTTAATCCTGTTAAGACCGATGTCGTTCTCTTCACTAGAATGAGGAGAAATACTAAAGGAAAAGTACTGAAAAAGGTACTAAAAGGCACTCCCATCCCGGTGTCCAAGGAAGCTAAACACCTGGAATACATCTTAGACAGCAAGCTTCTTTGGTGAAGGCATGTTAAGTCAAAAACCCACCAAAGCGCTGTCAGCTTTCTGGAAACACAAAGCAGCATTTAGGAAAACATGGTACTTATCGCCAGCGAAGGTCCTCTGGATCTATATCGCAATGATAAAACCTATAATTTCTTATGCGTCGGTTGTCTGGTGGAACAAGCTAACACGCAAACACTCCGTAGCCTCTTTCACCAAACTCCAAAAAACGGTTTGTCTCAGCTATACAGGGGCTTTCCCCAACATGGCGGGCGCTGCTATAGATGTTATGATGAACCTTCAACCTCTGGATATATTTATAAGAGTGTGTGCTCTGAAAGCCATGCCTCGCCTCCAGAGAAATGGCTTTTGGTCTAACTCGCACAGGAATAATAAGGATAGTCTTCTCATTTTCACGGATGGCTCCAAGTCTGGGCGGAGGACCGGAGCTGGGGTCTTCATTGAACGCGAAAACATCCGACTGCACTTCTCGTTAGGAAAATATGCATCTGTCATTCAATCGGAGATATACGCGATCCTAATGGCCATCCACTATATTTTGAAGCACAGGTGGAGGGGAACAAGCATATTCGTCTGCAGTGACAGCCAAGCTGCACTCAAAGCTGTGTCCACCCTTTTCTGAACAGATTCGGTAGACTTAATTCACTAGGGCTTGTATTGGCGCCAGGTCACTCTGGGTTCCCAGGAAATGAGATCTCTGGTTAAGTCGCCAGAATGGGTCCAAAGGAGAGTTTCTCACGACCTGAGCCTGCTCTAGGTCTACATGCGCCCACGGTATATTTCTACTTTAACGATTGGGTATTTAATACACACAACTGTAGATGCCTCATTTCTTTCTGTTTCAGATAGCACAATGCTTCACATATGTAGCAAAAATGCGTGGCGGGGACGATCGTCGACTGACTGGGAAAAATGTATTCTCACATGATCATAAGAGGCCTTGCATTTCAGTTGGCAAAATACATATGTAAATATGGTTTAAGTGTTAAGTTAACTGTAAAAAAAAATGTCAAGGAAAAACGAAATTTATTTCCAGATAGCCCAATATAAGCCCAAAACATCGCCTTAAGTTGTATGTTGGCGTAAATAGGATGTTAACCGCAGATTAGTAGAACCTCTAAGTCCAGCATCAAATAACTTATCAAGTAATAGCGTGTGATCTACCATATCATCGGCAGGTAATTCGTTTTGATTGACACTATTGTAGATCTCACCGCAAAGCTTTAGTAATGCGTCTTCAGTAGATCTACCGCATCTAAAACCATACTGAATGTCACTAAACAATTTAGTTTTATTTAGGAATGCCAACATACGTGGTTTCATACCCCGTTCTAAAATCTTTGAGAAAACTGAAAGCAATGTAATTGGTCTATAGTTATCCAAGGTAGATGTATCCCCTTTTCTATATAATGGAATTACAACTGTAGTTTTTAGGACATCCGGAAAAATACCTTCCTGAACACTAAAGTTAGATACGTAGGAAAGTATATCAGCTATAAAAAAAGATATGTTTTTTAACATTCTACTAGAAACACAGTCAAAAGAGGTAGAATTGGAAGTTTGCAGAAGCACATTATCACAATGGCAGGGAGGGGAAACATTTGATAGAGGTTCA
This sequence comes from Eumerus sabulonum, assembly GCA_951905685.1. NCBI lineage: Eukaryota > Metazoa > Arthropoda > Insecta > Diptera > Syrphidae > Eumerus > Eumerus sabulonum. The sequence goes on along the minus strand of OX645060.1, from coordinate 157,673,467 downwards.
GTAGTTGGAAGAATTAGATTGGTGATATTCATTGAATAGGTTAGCGATAACTAAAGAGTCGGATACAATTGAATTGCCTTTGATTAAAGAAATGTCGCTTCTCGATTTCGTTCGGTTCAAAATGTTGTTAATAACCGCCCATTCTTTTCGAGTGTTCCCTGAATATTGAATTAATTTACTTTGGTAATAGGAATCTCTATGGACAGGGACCTCCCTTCTTCCATTTGGTTCCATTGCTTCCATTGCTTAGCTTAGCTTCTTATTATTTTCTTTTAGCCTAGAGTTGCTTCGATGTTTTTGTAGCTGAATACGCATTTTGATTTTTCCGCGAGAGTTTTTTTAGTAGACTGGGAGTCATCCAAGGTTTAAGGAACTTCAATTTATGGATTGTTTTAATGACTGTGTTGCTACAGGAAGCTATGTGGAATTGAAGTTTACTAAGAAAAATTGCAAATGCTGTAGAGGGATCGTTTGCAATAATAACATCGTTCCACGATTTGAAAGTTAGGGATCTACGTAAATCAACAAAGTTAATTGACTTGATAACAGAAGCATTATACCGAGACTGTTTAACAAAACTGGTTGAAAACTGAATAGTTGTCGGCGAATGATCGGTTATTTTAAGTTCGTAAACAGCAGATTTAAAAGTGCTTCTGTGTAGTGTAATAAAAATATGATCTAAACATGAAGTACTATGAAGGGCAGTACGGGTAGGTTGGGATAAAACGGTGTCAAAACCCAAAGAAGAAAGAGTAGATCGAAATGTCTCAACACTTGACAAGTTCGATAGCAAATTTATGTTAAAGTTAAACTTTTGACTGTTCAGAAATTCAAAAAATCCTTCTAAAAAGAATCTGATTGAACAAGATTGTAACTTATAAAGAGAAATAAGGCAAAACTGAGCACCCGAAATTTCGCAGGTCACGCTTATCACATCAGTACTCGTTAGATTAAAATTACTTATTTTACAACTTAAATCACTCCGAAAAAAATACAGCAACTCCCCCCGATGCATACGTATCATTACATGATGTAGCAAACGTATAGTTAGGTATAGTAAAGTTATGCATTTCATAACTATAAATCCAAATTCCAGAAAGAAAAATAATTTCAAGTATATGATCCAAGGTAGCAAGATGCGAGCAAAATAGATCAAAATTTTTCCTCAAGCTTCTTATATTTTGATGAATTATATGGAACCCTGGCGATTCATCTCTCTAATTGTGATTAATGCAAAAACAATTAGAATTAGAATTATGTGCATCTAAATTACTTTGAGGACTGGCTGAGGCTGTGGAGGAGAAGAAAATCTGCTTTACCGTATTCTTTGATAAAGTGCTACGCAATATTGTAAAAGCACCATGGTATGTTCTAAGCCTTGATCCACACAGAGATTTTAAAATTGGGACGGTGGCTGACAAAGTCAAAACAGTTGCGAAAAGGCATGAGAAAAGACTACGGATCCATCCTAACGAGGAAATTATTCAATTACTAAACAACAGTAGCTTAGTCAGTAGGTTAAGAAGGATAAAACCTTTCGATTTTAACATGGTTCGGTTCGCCAAACTTATCGCACTATATACACTCTAGTGGACAAACAGTGCAAATAGTTATTGCCTATGTGGAGAGCAGTGTTGAGGAGAATCCAAATGAGATGACCCGTCATCATGAACCCAAATTGTAGCTTTGCCCATCCACTTTGTGGAAAATTGTACGTAAAAATCTTGGCTTAAAAGCTTGTAAGATCCATCTTATGCAAGAGTTGAAACTGCATGACCATTGTACGGGTCGAAAACATGATTCAGCTTTGCCTTCTTTTCCAACGCAACATTTTGTTCTCCGATGAGGTAAATTTTTGGTAAAATGAATATGTAAAAAAGCAAATATCCAAATTAAGAGTGGGGAACTTAAAAGTCTTTGTCAAGATGCACTTGCAACCATTGAAACTTAATGATTGGTGTGCCTAATAGGCTGGTGGAATCATCGGCCCATATTTAAGGATGACAGAGATGCAGCCTACACATTCCTCTCTGCGGTAAGTCAAACAATTTCAAACTGAACTGTTAGCAATTGATGAAGCAGCACATTGCATCTGCGACATAAATCCTAACAACATCAAGATGTCCATATTCTCAAATAGCTAAGCAGTTTTTACGGCGCTAAAGAGTTACACAGGCTGTCTGGGAATGTCATAAGACACTGAACAAAGTGGCAGATAATAACAAACTAAAGCAGATTTGGGTGCCAGGCCATGGAATCCATCTATCTAATGGAAAGTCTGACATACGAGCCAAGAAAGGTGCTCAGGTACACAGGGCTTTCCCCCCTTTACGGTTTCAACAACTTGGACACAAACCTATACCTATAAAAATAAATCGCAAAACAAAGAATCAGTTTTGGGGCAACTAGGAGAGTACTAAACTTTCGAAAAAAGTATGGAACAAAACTATAATCAAAACCGAGCCAAATAAACTCTAAAACTCGACAAAGCCGACCTGAGAGTGATATGTGAAGGACTAGCAGGATCGGGGCATGCAATTACTACCTTCACAAACTGAGTATCAACAGCACGGATATCTGCAGGCGGCTTGGCGATGCTGAAGAAACCGTGGAGCATATCATGTATTAACTGCGCGAGAAAGATTCAGAATGACAGACAAAGTAACAGTAACAGGGAATGACCTTCAAGAAAACCCATCTAGAGAAGTTGTCAACTTTTTGAAGACAGCACTTGAATCCTAGACCAAATAAGGGGGACTTTTATGGTCGCAGTACTGGTGTCTTCATGTGACACACTCTGATCTCTTCAATTCAATTCTAGGACGATACCGGCCAGAATGTGACCCTTAATGGTGAGCGCTATAGTTGATGATTTCTGAGTTTCTCGTTCCTCAGTGACAAAGCTCCGATTTTAACAAGATGGCGCAACATGCCACACGGCACGCGACACCATTAATTTACTGGGGTGTTACTGAGGTTATAATTATGCGTAATGAACCTGTGAACTGGCCGCCACGATTCTGTAATTTCACACTTTTAGACTACTTTCTTTGGAGGTATGCGAAGTCACTAGTCTATGCCGATAAGCGGGAGACGTTGGTCGTTTTGGAAGTCAACATTCGCCGTGTTATTGATTATATACAGCCCCAGTTGCTCGATAAAGTTGTCGAAAATTAGACTTCACGTTTGCGTTTCAATCGAACTCGGCGTGGCACGCGACAACGACAACAAGCCTCGGATACGGACGGATACAAAGCTGACGACCCTGCAAACGACTAACGGACCTGAGAGTCTGCACCTGGAATGTGAGGTCCCTTAATAGACTGGGTGCAAGCTATCAATTGGAGCAAACCCTCAACTGCTATGAAGCAGATATAACCGCACTCCAGGAAGTGCGATGGGATAGACTAGGCGAAAAGACGAATGAAAAACTGCGATATCTACTACGGAAACAGTTACAAGGAGAACAAACAGCGCCTACTCGGGTGCGGATTCGTTATTCGAGGAAGATCCCGACAAAAAGTCTGAAGCTTCCGAGATATGTATAAGTGAACGCCTCATAAGAATCCGCATCAAAGCTAAATTTGGAAACATAAGCTTAATATGCGCTCATGCTCCAACGGAAGAAAAGGACGATCGACTCAAAGAAGATTTCTACTATCTCCCAGACAGAACATATGCCCAATGCCCCAACTACGCCACAAAAATAGCCCTAGAAGATCTTATTGCAAAACTGGGCAAAGAGGACATATTTGAGCCGATCATAACACCACATCCGACAACGGACTTAGGCTAATTGATTTCCAAGCGGGGCGTAACCACATTGTAGCAAGCATGCGATTCCCCCATTCCCACAAGGGTACCTGGCTGTCTTTTGATCAATCGACCACCAACCAGATTGATCACATTGCCAGACATTTCTCCTGTATTCTCGACGTACGAACGTTCCGAGGGGCCAACATCGACTCGGACCACTACCTTGTTGTAGCCAGGGTACAAATGAGGATATCAAGAATGCTTAGGAGTCGAGTAGCACTACGTAAGTTTGACGTCGGAAAGCTACAATCGCATACGGCCGCCATAATCTTTGCCGATCGTGTCTCCTCCAAGCTCTCTCAAAATCCGCCCACAGCAGCACAAAAAAATAGAGCAGGAATAGGCGCATTGCCAGAGCGCCGTCAGAGACGCTGGGTTCTGGGTTTCAAACTGTTGAAATTGTAATACAATCCACACAATTAGGCAACGGCAACACCTATATACAAAAAGCTTTTATTATATGTATGTATGTATGTATGTTGGCGTTACAGTCCATGAAGAACCTGAGCCGAGCTTCTCTCAATCACCCATTTTGTGTGTGATTCCATTTTCCCATAGGTGAGAGGGACCTACAGGTTATTGCCGGTTCCGAACGGCGAAATTCGAGACGCTTTTCATGACAATTTCACTACAAGGCGTTTTGTCAGAACCCCGCTGAGGAGAAACACCGTTCGATGACATGGCTGTGTCGGGATTCGATCCCGTGTCATCGGCGTCAGAGGCCAACACACTACCCACTGCGCCACGGTGCTCTCACATTTTTATTATATACCCACATATATTTACTCAGTTTTAAGTTGAGTATAAGAAGGACTTATCCAAAATAAAATCCTTCTTCTTCTTTGTGACTTCTTTGAAATCAGACGTTTGTTTCTCTACTTTGTCGGACGAAATCTTGGTTGCCGCCAACACAACTGCCACCACCTGGACACCCCTGGTTCGATGAACAAAGCGAATAAGCCCATGCAGCAAAACAAGAGGAATATAAAGCCATACTGCAACGACGGACGAGAGCTGCTCGCGAAATCTATGAGCAGAAGAGAAAAGAGGAACACACGTTTCTCAGAAGAAAGAAAAGAGAGCACGGAAAGCGTGAGATTGAGGAGATGGAGAGATGCTTCCGCAGGAATGACACCCGTAAGTTTTACAATAAGGTATTACGAACATGCCATGGTGTTGCACCGCAACATTTACAGCAAAATCCAACGTAATAAATCAGATGCATTTCCCGTCGGCAAAGCATCTAGTACTCAAATGCCGACGGCAAAACATACCAGTTGGTGAAATTCCGGGAGGCCAGAAACACGACATTAGTGTCTATGCATGCGACATCATAGCGACATGACGACAACGACACCATGGGGTCAACGTCCGGGCAAAAGCCAAGCAACGGCCAAACCTGCTGTTGGCCAAAACAGCTGTAATAACAACAGCTGTTAAGAAGTTTCCTCAGGAAGGAAGTGAGGGATAAATTTTACTTTAGAATCACGAGTAGAAGAGATCGGGAGTGAAAATAAAGTACATATACATAATTATAAATTCGTTTTTATTTTCTTTGGTTTTCCTTTTTGCTGTCGATACGTCCATCGACTTTGTTTTTTATTTTGTTAGTATCCTTGGCGATACACATGGCTACAAAGCCAGAGCGGCGGCCTGCAGGGATGAAAATGGGGAGCTGATAGTAGAGCCGCAGGCGATGCTGAGGATTTGGAAAGACCACTTCTGCAGACTGTATAACGGCGATGATAGACAAGATGCCGCTTTCAAGCACAACGAGCCATTCGTAATGACGGACGATGTAACAGAATTCCGTTCACCCGACCTAGGCGAAGTCAAAATAGCGATATCAAGACTTAAGTCTAATAAAGCCGCGGGCGCAGACAGCCTGTCTGCTGAGCTTTTTAAGGCGGCTGGAAATGAGCTGGTAAGGTGCATGCACCATCTCACTTGCAAGGTATAGTCGGACGAAAGCGTGCCCGATGAATGGAATCTCTGCATGGTTTGCCCGGTCCATAAGAAAGGGTGCCCCTATAACTGCGCCAACTATAGGGGAATAAGTCTCCTTAAAATCGCATATAAGGTCTTCTCTGCCGTATTGTGTGAACGCCTAAAACCGTTTGTGGATAACCTGATCGGCTCTTGTCAGTGTGGTTTCAGGCCAGGTAAATCCACAATAGACCAAATATTTACGCTACGGCAGATCTTGGAGAAGAGACAGGATTACCAATTAGACACTCACCCCCTCTTCGTCGATTTCAAGGCTGCATATGACAGCGTGTATAAGGATAAGCTATACAACGCCATATCTTGTTTTAGCATCCCTGCCAAACTCGTCCGACTGTGACCATGGAGAATTCTCGCTGCTCCATTAAGGTCGGTAATGAGCAAACCAAGACCTTTGATGTTAAAAAAGGATTTAGGCAAGGTGACGGGCTGTCATGCAACTTTTTCAACATCGTGCTTGAAAAGATCGTGCAAGAGTCACTGGCCAACACAAGAGGTACGATTTATTTCAAGTCTACGCAATTGCTTGCGTACGACGACGACATTGACGTAATTACACAGACACAGCGAGACGTCAATAAGGTCTTTGTAAGCATTGAGGTTGAAGCGGCTAAGATGGGTCCCAAGGTTAATGAGGGTAAAACCATATATCTGCTTTCATCTAAAAGAGACGGACAACATCGATGTATTGGCCAGAACGTCACAATGGGCGGATATAACTTTGAAGTAGTCATGGAATTCGTCTACCATGGCTCATTGATGACCGGCGACAACAACACCAGCGCTGAGATAAAACGCAGAATCACTCTTGTCAACCGCTGTTTTTTTGGGCTCAAGAGGCAACTGAGAAGTAGAGCCCTCTCTCGGAAAACCAAGGAGACTCTATATAAGACCTTAATCATCCCTGTCCTCCTTTATGGCGCAGAGGCTTGGACCTTAACAAAAGTGGATGAAGATGCCCTTGGTCGTTTCGAGAGGAAAATTCTGCTTACTATCTACGGTCCCGTTTGTTCAAACGGCGTAAGGAGGAGAAGATTTAACGAAGAACTGTACGGGTTGTACGGCGACATCGGCCTGGTACGGCGTCTACGGATACAGCGTCTAGCGTATAGAGCGCATGCAAAATACAGCTCCGGCCCGAAGAGTCTTCGAATCCACCCCGGAAGGAAGGCGCGGCAGGGGACGGCCGCATCATCGGTGACGCACGCAGGTGGAAGGGGACCTTAACCAACTGGGCGTGCGGCGCTGGAAACAGCTGGCCAAAGACCGTGCTAGCTGGAGACGCTTGTTGTTTGAGGCCCAGGTTCACCACGGACTGTAGCGCCACCTAAGTAAATAAGTAAGTAGCCGTGGCGCGCACATGCGCAAAATAATTATGAAAGTATCTATCAAATAAAACGAATACCATAGACATTAACATTAGCCTCAAGCGTTTCATTTCATATTGAATTTGTATAACTCCAAAGAAACACCCTTTATATTGAATTTGTGCGGATGCATTCATGTGTTTAATTGGATTTAAGAGTAATTTGTCTGTGGTCACCGAAGGATATCCTCTGAATTTCACATGCCAATGTTATTAGTTCGAATATTTTTATTTCTAACAAACTTGAAAACGAATCGCAATGACGTTCTACCTGTAGAATAAAAAAAATTGTTCAGTGTTATCCTTGCTAAAATACATCGTTAGCAAGCACCGAAATCACGAGTCCAAAAGCACGACAGAATTAAAAAATCCCATATCCGATTGCAAACTTTTTTTCAACAATGAAATATAGTTTTCGCTGTCTCACTCCCTAATACCCATGTGCTCTTGCATGTTGCATTTATCACCATGCACAACAGGTCAAAATGTAAGGATACAGGCAAAAGGGGCTGAAACAATAAAAATATTGCAGTGCAAGTGGAAGATTAAAATTCAGTCACAGTCAGATCTGGGTCGATGGAGCGCACTGAAATTAAACTGTCAACTCGTTGCAAACAACGCAAACTTTTCAATCATCGTCCGTGCCATGCTCTGGTATCCTTGCCGTATCAGGAAATGACAGAGGCTATGCAACTCTTTCGCTAACTTTTTCTCTACCATGTTGTTCAGATGCCTTCTGGCGGCGAGGGTGATTGATGGCTTTCGATATCTCCATTCCGTCATATTTGCATCTTTCTCTTATTTGTGTTTGTGATTTTTTTCCATTTTTCTCTTATTTGTGTTTGTGTTTTCTTTTGTTTTTACCTCTTCAAGGCTTGTTTTATCGAGTTGTTTTCTTGGAATTTAATTCTGCAAGGAAATGCGATATCTTTTGCTTTTCCATTTAAACGATCTCTGTTTCTTTGCAAGACATTTTGATACTGTTATAAAAAAAAAAATCGGAACAAATGTAAAAGTTTATTTTGATTTCGTATTTCGTTTGTTTCTCGTGCAATGCATCCTTGATAAAGAACATCATCAACATTTTTTATTAGTTTAAAGGCCTGTCGATGCCATTGTGTATTGAATATCACATCGTTTAAATGCTTTCCATGACTCTGGCGCATAAACCCGGCTGAATTTAACCGATGGCATGGGTTATGTTAGTTTTGGAGGCCGCTGTGGTTTGTGGCTTATTCGTATAGATCTGCGACTTCAGAAAATCCCACATGAGAAAGTCGGCTGCAGGAAATAACTCCCCAATGAAATAACCCCCCCAAACACGCGAATGAAATAACCCCCCAAAATTTGTATGGAGTGGGTTGTTTTTTCATATGAAATAAGCCCCCAAAATTGGGGATTTGTTTCATGGGTCTTTGGGGACTTATTTCATATTTGTAATTGGGGGGTTATTTCGTTATGAAATAACCCCCCAATTTGGGGACTTATTTCGCTCTTCTATTTTTCTGCAAAATTCAATTGTCATCGACGCTTAACAGTGACTTTAACTGTTGTTATTGATATGAAGAGTTGAAAAATAACATCAACTGGCTCAGAGCGTCATTTAAGTACTATTCGCGAAGATGGCAGGAAGTGCAGAGTTTGAAATTATATGTGGCAAAAGGAGAGGCAGCAAGCTTCTGTACGTACTTAACGAAAAACAATTGTACCAGAGAAAGTCAGTGTATAAAGGTGTCAATAAGTACGAGTGCTACGAAAAAAACTGCAAGGCGCGCATAAATTTGCTGGCGGACAAAACTTTGCAAAAACCAAAAAACTTGAATGATCATAACCATACCTGTGATAATGAAAAACTCTACGAAGAATTAAAAGTCCTTAACCAAATAAAAATGGATTGTTTAAATACTGTAACCGTTTTAAGTGATGTGAACGCAATGAGTGGTATTCGGTAAATTTTTAGAAACGTGTGTGGAAAGTATGTATCTCTTAGTTGTATTTCATATATATAATTTTTCGTAAACACGTTTGTTATTTTTGTGCTCGTTGTTTAATGTTTGTCAATGTAAATTTGTGTTATGTTATTGGAGTCATTAGAATTTCGTAACTTAAAACTAACGTGATTTTACTCAGGAATCAAGAAGCTACAAAGAAATTTGATTTTCCGAAAATGAAGCGTGGGTTCCAGTACTTAGTGAGCAACATTTTTGTCGCTTCACCACTATCTCCTTTGGAAGTAGTTGAGGCTTTTCAACGAGAATCCATTTGGAACAATTTTGGAAGAGCCAAAGATGAGGAGCATCAAACAGCTTTTTTTAAAGCTTGCATTGAAGCAGATGATCGATCATCTGCGTTTTGCATTTTTGGCTCACATCGCATGATGAAATTCATCGAAGAAAATATATCGATTGCTAATAGACGTTATTTGATGGATGGGACATTCAAGGTTGTGCCACAGGGATGCTTCCGGCAGCTATTGATAGTGTACATAGAATATTTCGGCAAGGAAAGTGTAAAAAATATAGATACATAGATTTTAAGGAATTCAAAGAAAATTAACAAGTAATTGCAAGGCCAGTTTTGTATAGCAAACTCTGAAATATGTATGGGGGGGGCATGCTGCCCCCCTGCAACCCCCCTGCTTGGCATAACTGTTGGCTTTGGGATATGTCCGAAGTTGGGTATCCGCGAAGATTTTTTAAATCCATACAAAACATGGATATAAAAAGAACTTTGCCCACACCCAACCTCGCACATATCCCAAAGCCAACAGTTATGCCAAGCAGGGGGGTTGCAGGGGGGCAGCATGCCCCCCCATACATTTTCTATTGCTTATGCATTGTGGACTTATACATAATATGTAAAGGGTATTTTTTTCACTCACTTTTAAAATATTTAAAAGAAGAAAAATTGTATTACAGATATTTCCACTATTCTTTGTTTTGATGACACATAAATCGATGAGTAGTTATACCAACGTATTTGAATACATCGAGCAAAATATTTTCAAAATGAGTCCATCCATATTTATGACGGACTACGAAGGTGGCATGCGAACAGCCTTGAAAGGCATATATCCAGATGTGAAACTAGTAGGTTGCTGGTTTCATTTCTGCCAAGCCATTAGGCGTAATATATCAACTAAATTCAAGAGCTTATTAGCATATATTGGAGTTTCCAAAGAGGCATCACTTATATACCACAAAATTTTGGCTCTACCCCTTCTTCCCAAAGAATGCATTCAAACTGCTTTTATGGAATTAAAAGGAAAGATGATTGCATTAGAAATGAAAACTACATTTGCAGGGTTTATCAAATATTTTGATAACCAGTGGATACAAAGAGTATGTTTACTATATATTTCTATTCGCCTTAAGATACATGTTTTTGTTTTTCAATTATTTAATTTTTGTCAGGTCGGTCCTGAAAATATTTCTGTTTTTAAAGAAGAAATACGTACTACATCAGCTGTTGAAGCTTATAATGGTGTACTAGGGCGTATTATTCAGAAAAACGGAAATTTCTTTAAGTTTGTTAAAGCCATTCGAGATGAAGAGTTCTTTAAGTCCCGAGAACTTCAGTTGCTTGCCGAAAGTGGGGGAACCAGTGGCGAAAAAAGAAGGAAAACGTCTGAAAACCGGCATGCTAAGATTTTAATGGCCAGTGAAATGTTGGAAAAGGGGCAAGTTACTCCCATGGTATTTTTAGATCGGATGACTTTTCGGAGCCAAGGCATCTGTGAGGATATGGAGCCTATAGATGACATTTTTGAGGAAAATGATAGGATTCAAAACCTATGCGTCGTTTGCCAAGATTTGAAGCCAAACATTCTTTTTATGCCATGCAGGCATCTCAAGGTTTGCTCAGAATGTAATCTAAAATTGCAGGCAAAGTCAATCGTTGAGCGACATCCATTCGATTTTTGTCCTTATTGTAGAAGCGAGGTAAAAGAATCTATTCTTGTATATACATAGAACTACATATGTATACACATACGTTAAACATGTATTATAAACTTTCTGTAATGTAATAAAAACACAAAAATACTCAAAATATTGGGGGCTTATTTCATACCGATTTGGGGACTTATTTCATACATTTTTGGGGACTTATTTCATCTTCGGTTTGGGGGAAAATTTCGCAATGAAATAACCCCCCAATTTTGGGGGGTTATTTCATTTTCCGTTTGGGGGGTTATTTCATTGGGGAGTTATTTCCTGCAGCCGAGAAAGTCTACCGGGGTCAAATCGAACGATCTCGGTGGCAGGTTCACCTCACCTCCACGTGAGATGACCATACCCTCAAATTGTGCAGAATTTCCAATGTGGCGTGTGCTGTTTGGCACGTAACGCTGTTCTGTTGGCCAAAGGCCAAAATAAGTTGACCTATAGCGCCTGCTGCTAACAGTGATGGCCCGGCCTACATTGGTCTCAAAAAAATATATGGACCGATGACGCCGCCAGCCCAAAATCCACACCAAACAGTGATTTTTTTCGGGACGTATTGGAATACCTTGAACCTCATATGGTTTGTTCTGGTCCCAAATTCGACAATTTTGTTTCTTGACGTACCCACTCATCCAATTCTTAAGCACTGCCGAAGAAATCGCTTCTTAAACTTCTTTTTCTCCTAAATGCGGCACTTAGAATAGAACATGTACCAAGCCAATGGAAAGTCGCAGAAGTTATCATGGTCCCGAAACCCGGGAAACCGCCGACCGAAGTTACGTCATACGTCACAGATTTCTCTTCTACCGATCATCTCTAAAGTATTCGACAGAAGTCTACTTAATCGACTTAAGCCAATTACTGACGGTCCCTTATGGGATCACCAATATGGTTTTAGAAGCAAGCATTCCAACATAGATCAAGATCGAATAACTCATGTAATTGGAAATGTGCTAGAACAAAAGTTAATTTGTTCAATCGTTTTTCTGGACATCTCAAAAGTCTTGGATAAAGTGTGGCACAAAGGCTTGAATTACAAACTACGACTCGTTCTACCATAACAGATCCTACCTATTACACGGACTCTTTCGTGTTAAGCACGGAAATGAATATTCCGAGCTAAAGGTGATAACGGCCGCAGGGTAGTGTTTTAGGTCCGCCGTTATACTTAAACAGACATTGTGTTGGCAACGTGTGCCGATGACACTGCTATCCTGGTTAAGGGTAAAATGGTTGAAGAAGATCGTGTGAATAATTGGACAAAGGTCTGGCGGATCGCACTCAATGAAACCAAATCTGTTCATGTTTAGCTCACTTTAGCTACGAAAAATAAATAACTTACCAGTTTTTATAAATGCTGTGCAAATTCTGTTCGCAAACGTGGCGAAGGGGGTCGCCGTGGTGCAGTGGTTAACATCATCGACCGCCGAGCGGAAGGTTTATAGTTCAAATTCGCTTCATAGCCAAAAAAAGTAATTCCTATAGGAACAAAAAGTATGCAACGCAGTTGTGAATGGAATGTGACCAGACGTACTGCAGCAGGCACGACTGAAATTCATCCTCTGCGTATGCAATACTAAAGTGCTCGAGCGAATTACTACGGACTATATCCAATGCGGAAATTGGTCGGCTCTCGTCCTATCTAGGACAACCACAGAACGTATGCCCAATTTCCCAGCTATGGCATCAAAATTGTACTATGAGACTTCAATGCTAAGCTGGGTAAGGAAAGCATCTTTGAACGAGTCATCGGAAAACATAGCCTACACGACACCACCTCCGATAACGGACACAGGCTGATTGATCTCGCTACGGTGCGAAATCTCCTTCTAGCCAGTACGCGCTTCCCGCACCTCGATGTACACAAAGGCACCTGGCGGCCTTTTGATCAATCAACTACAAACCAGATTGATCACATCGCTAACGGTGATCATAACGAACTTTCCGAGGGGCTGACATCGACTCGGACCACTATCTTGTAGTAGTCAATATGCTTACGCATATCACGAACGCAGCGGAGTAGAGTAAGAATTTAAAGATATGACGCCGGAAAGCTATTATCGTCAGAAACCGCTCGTGCTTTTACCGATCGCGTCTTCCATAGGCTCTTCAAAACACCTCAATCCTTCACGTTATCAATAGAACAGCAGTGGAGTCCTTGCAAACACGCCCTGAAAAGCTATGCATCCGAAGTCCCGGGTTTCAAGGCTCCACCACAAAGAAACACCTGGTTCGATGATGAGTGCAGGAGGATTCACACAGACAAGCAGGATGCATATAAGGCCTCGCTGCATAAAAGAACAAGAGCAGCTCGTGAGCTCTTCTCAGAAGAAAGGAGAAAGAGCACGAGAAGCGCCCGATTGAGGCTTTGGAGAGGTGTTACTACAGGCGTGACGTTCGAAAGTTTTATCAACAAATAAAGCGAGCAAGCCAAGGTTATAAAGCCAGAACGAAAGCCTGCAGGGATGAGAACAGACACCTAGTAGTAGAATCGCAGTCGATGCTGAGAATGTGGAAAAACGACTTCTGCAGACTGTAAAACGGCGATATTAGTCAATATACCGGCTCAGGCCTAATGATCCATATCTAATCGACGAAGATCGCAGAGAATGCTGTCCCCCTGACCTCGACGAAGTTAAGATGATCATACCGAAGCTCAAGTCGAAACAAGGCAGCTGGGGATGGCCTGGTCAGGAGCATGCACCAGCTCATCTGTAAGATATGGTCAGAGGAAAGCATGCTCGAGGAATGGATACTCAGCATCATATGCCCGATCCACAAGAAAGGAGACCCCTCTAATTGCGCCAACTACAGAGGAATAAGTCTCCTTAACATCGCCTACAAAACTTCTCTGTCGTTTTGTGTGAAGGCCTGAAGCCATTCGTAAATAAGCTGATAAGTTATTATCAGTGCGGATTCAGGCACACACTACGGCAGAACCTGGAAAAAACCAATGAATTCCAAGTCGACGCTCACCACCGATGTGTCTACTTCAAAGCCGCATACGACAGCGTAATTAGAGACGAGCTATACAACGCTATGTCTACCTTTGACATACCTGCTAAACTCGTCAGACTATGCAGGGTGACTTTGGAGAATGCTCGCTGTTCCATCCGGATCGGTGAACACCTTACCGATAGTTTTGATGTCAAAAAAGGATTTAGGCAGGGCGATGCGCTGTCGTGTGATTTCTTCAACATCATATTGGAAATGATTGTGCCAAAATCATTGGCCAATACAAGAGGCACAATTTATTTCAAATTCTCGCAACTCGAGGCGGCGAAAATTGGTTTGGCTGTAAACGAGGGCAAAACTAAATATATTCTGTCATCAAAAAAGGACGGTCACCACCAATGTCTTGGCCAGAACGTTTGTTTTGGCAGATATAAGTTCGAGGTAGTTAAGGACTTCGTTTACCTTGGCTCCACAGTGACCTGGAACAACAACATCAGTTCCGAAATCAAACGCAGAACCACTGTTTCTTTGGGCTCAGGAGGCAATTGAGTAATAGAGCCCTCTCCCGAACGACAAAGTTGACTCTATATAAGACCCTTATCATCCCGGTCCTGTTATACGGCGCAGAAGCATAGACACTAACAAAAGCGGATGAGAAGGCCCTTGGTCGGTTCGAGAGAAAGATCTTGCGCGTGATTTTCGGGCCTATAAACGCAGACGGGGGATGGAGGAAAAAATGCAACCACGAACTTTACGGGCTGTACAGCGACATGAGTCTAGTCAGGCGACTATGGATTCAACGCCTAAGGTGGCTGGTACATGGCCCAGCGAATGGACACCACAGCTCCAGCCCGGAGAGTCTTCGAATCCAACCCCGAGGGGTGAAGAAGCAGAGGACGGCCGCACACAGGTGGAAGGGGACCTCGGCCACCTGGAATGTTAGGTCCCTTAACAGACCGGGTGCGGCCGCATAGTTAGAAAACGACCTAGACTGCTATAAAGCAGACAACGCGGAATTTATTCGGTTCTCGTCCTAGGGCAACCACCCCTGAGAGTAGTGAACGAACATCAACGACCCAAACCACCGCACTCCGTTCAGGTTGTGTGTGTAAACACATCATAAGAGAATATAAAAAATCGGGAATTGTACTGGCTATTGGGAAAGTATTCCAAGCTCAGTGCTGGAATACATAAGCAAGTGCTAAGACCTAAATGAACTTATGGTATACAACGATGGGGTTTTACCAAAAAAAGTAAAGCTGATATCCTGCAAACTTTTCAAAACAAAGAATTTGCTCATAGACACAAACGACGACTAGAGGAACACGTCAATAACGCTGTACTTCCAATTTTACATGAAGATAATTTATTACGCCGTCTACAAAGAACCAAACCGTTCGACTTAGCGCGATGATAAATAGTAAATAACGCTTGTGAACTAGCGAGTTTTGCACGAATTATCGCTGGCAGGTGACCTGCCACGTTTTAACTGATGTGAATAAAAAAACCGGCCAAGTGCGAGTCGGACTCGCGCACGAAGGGTTCCGTGCCATCTGTATATATAAATATGAAAGAGACTATGCATGTTACCTCATCAGTCATCACATTAAATCATATTTTTTGTATGATGACAGATCTTGGTTGCAGGCAGGTTATCGGCATATTACTTTGATAATCAAAAATCTTCATGATGAAATATAGCTGATCATCAAAGGGTCCATTGAATTCAAATCAATTATCTTACTTGACAGCAACGATGTGAAAAGGGGAATAACAATAATGGGAAATATGGGAAAAAGGTTTGCAGCTAGGATTAATTCATTAAAGACATAAAAGAGATCAAAACTGGGAAGTTTGCTACTGGTTGTGGGATATTGTCGACTAACCTTAGTTCAGTATGTGACCAAGGGGAGTTTTTGGATGAAAATCATGTCTGTTGTATGGGAGCCCCCCTAAAATATTCATTTTGATCTGTATTTGTTGTGGTAGCGACAACAAAAATACATCATCTGTGAAAATTTCATCTGTCTAATTTTCACGGTTCATGAGATACAGCCTGGAGACAGACGGACGGACGGACGGACAGCGATGTCTTAGTAATAGGGTACCGTTTTACCTTTGGGTACGGAACCCTATAAGCGACTGGATGAGTGCAAATAAATACGCGTGAAGGGAAGTTTAGTGTTTTTATTTAGTAAGACTCTCAAAAATCTTACACATGGACACATGCTTTCGGTGCTCATAGTGTCTTTGAGGGTATTTCTCCTACCCTCGCAAAAAAAATCGTGGTCTAGGTGCGACCCGCAAGGTCCACACGACTAACTTCCAACTCGGAAAAATTAAAAAACCCATTCAATTTAATTTTTTTCATTTTTAACCCCCGACGCACAAAGAGGGGTGTTATAAGTTTGATGTGTCAGTGTGTCTCTGTGTTTGGCTGTGGCATCCTGATTCTGGAACGAATAGATCGTTTATGATGCCTTTTTTTGTTTTTGAAAGCTAACGTGATCGAAATGGTTCTTAGCTACAATTTGTGAAGATCTGTTCAGGTGTTTCAAGCTCTTTTTGTTAGCTGCGGTAGGATTCTTAAACGAATAATTGGTAATGTATCGGTTCTCGTCCGATCACCGCAATCAACCAGCATCGTGTGCGGCCAGTACTTAGATGGGGAAACGCTTGGAAACACCGCGTGTTGTTGCCATCAAGCCGCCTATTTTCTGTCGCTCCATGTAACCCAGGGTAAGTAAATCCACATTCATGTGCGCACAATCTATTGCTCATAAACTGCTCACGTGCGTGTGCGATTTCGATTGCTGAGTTTCTAATTTAGACTTTATAGAAAATGAAGAGATTTTAACTAAAATATTATAAAAATTGAAAATAAAACAAGAATGTTCTGCAAACAACTCCCGAGCAGTAAATCAACTCATTTTAGCTCACGAACGCAAGTGTGTGCATTTGCACACCCTACGGAGTGCACATAAGTGTGCATTCTCTTTAACAAACATATGAAGTGCGCACAGGGGTGGGTTTCCAAAATGCACACACACTCGTGTTCGTGAGCGAAAATAGTAATGTTCACAGCCAATTACTCAAGAGCGCGTGAGTTACGAATTTCTATTTCAATATCATGAAAAAAAGGGGTTGAAGTCATCCTTTAAGAGGATGACAAAAAAAAACCCGCGAGCGGGGAGGCAGGGCATTTTCGGGTATTTTTGATTTTGAATATACAACTATATTCGTTGGGTTCCAAAAACAGAATGAACTTACAAAACTGTCTTAAACATAATCTAGCTCCTGTGCAAGGGAATCGGTGTCAGCATTTCACTCGCATGTTCGGGGGAACGCATGCACGCTCGATCATCTTTTCACTCGTATACTTGTGGGAACGAATGCTTGCTCGGTCATGTTCTTCCATGAACCTAGCGAATGCAAGGTGTCTCGTTGCACGAACGATTGGGGAATCCAAGGTAACATCTCCCCTTTCCCCTCGTCGGGAAAGCGTGGTGTTAACTGCCCTCCCTCTAAAAATCTGTGTCCCGCAGATCTCACGGCTGGTTCACGATGCTGGGAGACGCCATAGGCTGTACAACTCGCAAATCCGCCCTTTTGTTGATTTTCCTCCAGATGAGAAGGGGTGAGGTTGCAACCAGCAGGAAAATGATGGCGTCGACCGCTACTGATGACGTCGTCTTCTTGGCAAGGTCCGCTAAGAGCCTGATGTCCCTCATGCTGATGTTGTGTACGTATTCCACATTAATTTTGTCTCCGTCTGGAATGATGCTTGAGAGAACAGGAGGTAATGCTTGGAGGAATGTGACTGAAGAACTCGAAAATGTCCTGTTGTTGTCATGTTGCCTGTGACGTAACTCGTGCGTTGAGATACAATTGGAGGTCGAGGAGAAAATCCTCCAAGAGCCGTGTGGGACAAATTATCCTTAGTCCGGCAAATGAAGGAAGCTGAAAAGTATCGTAATCTGCAGCAGCAACAACAACAAAAGCAGACGCAGCGAAAGTAGCCGCAACAACAACAATCGCAGCGGGAGCAGCAACAGCAGCCACATCAGCAGACAAAAAAAAAAAACACCCAGAGCCGAACAACCGCAGCGGGAGCAGCAACAGCAGCCCCAGCAGCAGAAGCTACAACAACTACAGCCGAAGCCGATGAGATAGCAGCAACATAAACAGATGCTGCAGCAAAGACCGCAGCAGCAACAACAACAACAACAAAAGCAAAATAGGGATCGAAGCCGCCGCTCCAAGAGGAAGGAGAAGGCGCCGCCCATTTACGCCCACACCCTAGCTATGAGGCAGATCGTTGACATGTGTAAGTACGGCATTGGTGAAAATAATTAGAAATTATATTGATCCCTATTAAAAGGTTTCACTACGGAATATTACACGTTTACTCCGAAAACCGAGAGGCTGCAGAGAATGTTCCTCAAAGGCGTAAAAGAAGTTCGAGAGCGATGACCACAGTTGCGGCCAAACGGGAGAAGCGGCCATTACACTTCTTCCTGGTCCAGATGACACCCAACAGCAGCCCGGAGTGACTGACGAAAATCACCAACAGGGACACCCAGGTTTTGCGATGGGAAAAACTAGATAGGCGCGGAAACATGATCCAGTGTATTCACTGCCAAAGGTTCGGGCACGATACTTCGAATTGCGAAATACAGAATGCGACCGGAGCGCAGAGAAAGGTCTCGAACGGGAACAACTTCTATCCGCACTCTGTGGGAACACGGGACCCCCTGCAAACCCCCTGCAAGCTATCCTAAGTTCCAGCAGTTGAGGCAAATAAAAGGAGCTCGACAGAAGGTCGAGAAGATCCCTCCCTCGATGGGTATTCAATCTTCAGCGGTTACACTCCAATTGACCTACGCTCAAATGGCGGCAGGTCAGGGAAAAGTGGCACAAACACCGAAGGCTGCTCCCAAAGCCCCAGTGCATGTTCCTATGACACCGGGGGCCGAGGCGGAACTGCTACCGATTCTTCTTGCCGTTCAAGGGCAGATCGACCAGCTCCAGCAGCAGATCACAGAGCAGGGGAAACGACAGGCTCTACTCGTTTTTGCCGAAATTAGCGCCTCTGCAGTCCTAATGGGTACGCCGGTAGAAAGTTTCTTGAAGATCCTGGCTGTGAATGTAAATTCACAGATTAGAATCGAGCGACGCGCCGTTCTTTTCAACTTGGTTGCAGGAAGAAAGCCCTAATGTGTTCCTGGCTAGCGAAGCTAAGATAAACCAGAGGCACAAAATTCTGCACAATTCCTATAACATAATACGAAGAGATCGACCAAGTGCCACTCAAAGTGGACGTGTCGCCATCTTCATTAAAAAAGAAAATATTAAATATAAACTAATATATAGCAGTGAAGTGCCCAGGTTCCAGGTGCTAGAGGCATATTGCAGGAAGAAAGCCATGCGTGTATCCCCCCTTCAGAACGGAAGGAGGATATACATAGTATCGGCCTATGCACCTGAAGCTCCTCAGCCCAATGTCTTCATTGCAGAGCTCGAAATATTCTTTCGATTTCTGCGATTTCTAATTTCAATGATTCTTCACATGTTACTTTATCTCACCCGTGTCCGCCTAGAATCAACCTAGTTGAGAAATATCGCTGGGAACAGCTGGCAAGAGACCGTGCCATCTGGAGAAGATTCTTGTTTAAAGGCCAGGTTCACACCGGACTGCAGCGCCATTCAAACAAAACAAAGTCTGATCCTGGCAAGAGCGATGTTAAGTACATCTACAGATTAATATTCACATTATTTCCCAATTCAACTTATTATTCGTGTGAATATTTTTTCTGCTATTTACCTTAAACGCGTCCAATGATGAACTGAAGCGTGAAACGCATTGTAATATTTTAAAAAGTTGAATGAAAATATGAAAGAAAACACAAAACAACCGAAAATACAGTAATACCTTTAACGAATAAATTTCCATGTAAATTTGCTCGACGATATAGTACGCAATGCTGACCATTTAATTTCCTGTTCTGTTCCTACTACCATTGTTTCTGTAGTTTGACCCTCGTCGTACACAAAACGATCTGAACAAATGAAATCCTCAACTACATAATTTATAGTGATAGTATTTCCGTGTTGTCCCAGTACATATCTGGTCTGATAAAATCCGAAAATAAAAACTACCAATAAAAAAAAAACCAAACAACTGAACGTTCAGCTTTACAATTTCACACGACGAGATCTGAACTCCGACGAGAGTGTCTACTTGCCATTTTTGCAATATTTTCATAAATGATTGCGTGTGATATAGAAATTGAGAAAGATTTTGTTTATATTTCGTTTTATCGATTTTTTCATACAATTTATTTTAAATTTCCACCCAATGACAGACGACAAAAAAAAAAAAAAAAAAATTAGTAACAAAAAAACACTTGGACGTTATTTATGGACCGGTGGACGTTGCATTTTTAACTAACCAAACAGATGTCGTACACATAACTGAATGGATTTACTAAGTGTATAAGGGAAAAAAATAAAATTGAAAAATTCAAAAAATCTAGCACGTATTAATAATGGCTTCAGTTAACTGATTGTGTGACACGTCTATACATAAACTGCATTTTTTACTCGTTTAGCTGCTTTTTAGCATTTCTGGGATAAGTGAATACAAAAATATAAACATCAATGCGAAATACAATCTGTTGGGTTTAATTAAAATTTTAAGTGCTGGCGTTTGAAAATACTGTGTTTGATTATCCATTGTACACGAAAACGATATATGCACAAAGCGAGTATCGTTTGTTTTTTAGCTACCCATGCATACATACGTGCATTATTTGTATTAAAACTTGTGCTTATAGTCACAAAGAATACACATGGTAATAGGTAAAGTGCAATCCCTGCTGCGTTGACCTTTATAAATAAAGAAACACTAAGCTTTATCATCAGAAGACCAAGCTCTGGTTTTGAGGTGGGTATATATATTTAACAATACAAGCATCGGGGGGTGGCCGTGGTGCAGTGGTTAACATCATCGACCGCCGAGCGAAAGGTATATGGTTCAAATTCGCTTCGTAGCCAAGAAAAAGTAACTCCTATACGGACAAAAAGTATGCAACGCAGTTGTGAATGGAAAGTGACCAGACGTACTGCTGCAGGCATAACACTCACAGTATATGGTCAACTGAAATTCATCCTCTGCGTATGCAATACTAAAAAGTGCTCGAACGAATTACTATGAACTATAACCAACGCGGAATTTGGTCGGCTCTCGTCCTATCTAGGTCTAGGACAATCACCCCTGAGAGTAGTGAACGAACATCAACGATCCAACCACAGCGCTCCGTTCAGGTTGTGTGTGTAAACACATCATAAGAGAATATAAAAAACTCTTGAACCTGCGCGAGTCTCTAAAAAAAAAAAAAAAAAAAAAAATAACGGACCGGATTAATGTTGACGATCCTTGCAAAAAACGGAAAAAGGACAATGATCCTCGGCTATGTACGTGGAATGTTAGGTCTCTAAGCAGGCCACGTGCAGCCGAACAACTCGCGGAGGCCCTAGACCACTATAAAGCGGACATAGCTGCCATCCAGGAAATGCGATATAATGGACCGGGTATAAAGCGAATGAAAAACTGCGATATTTACTACGGCGACTGCTATAGAGAGAGAGGTTAAACGATTGTTCGGATGCGGATTTGTTGTTCGAGGTGGACTAAGGCAAAAACTCCTAAGCTTTCGTGAGCGAACTCCTCAAGGCTAATTTTTTTAACATCAGCCTGATCTGCGTCCATGCCCCCACGGAAGACAAGGATGACTCCGCCAAAGATGAGTTCTACGATCTCCTAGACAGAACGTATGCCCAATGTCCCACCTACGACATCAAAATTGTACTAGGAGACTTCAATGCTAAGCTGGGTAAGGAAAGCATTTTTGAACGAGTCATCGGCAAATATAGCCTACACGACACCACCTCCGATAACGGACACAGCCTGAT
Source organism: Eumerus sabulonum (assembly GCA_951905685.1). Classification (NCBI taxonomy): domain Eukaryota; kingdom Metazoa; phylum Arthropoda; class Insecta; order Diptera; family Syrphidae; genus Eumerus; species Eumerus sabulonum. The sequence goes on along the minus strand of OX645060.1, from coordinate 157,651,408 downwards.
TGATATAAACACAGCCTCGATATAAATAAAGGCACCTGGCGGTCTTTTGATCAATCGACTACCGAAGATTGATTGATCACATCGAGATCGACGTCAGACACTCCTCCACTATTTTTGATGTTCGAACTTTCCGAGGGGCTAACATCGACTCGGACCATTATCTTGTAGTAGCCAGGATGCTCTTATGGATATCACGAGTGCAGCGGAGTAGAGTAAGAATACAAAGTTATGACGTCGGGAAGCTACTATCGCCAGAAACCGCTCGTGCTTTTACCGATCGCGTCTCCCTTAAGCTCTTCAATACACCTCAATCCTCCACGATATCAATAGAACAGCAGTGTAGCCTTTGCAAACAAGCCCTAAGAAGCTCTGCATCCGAAGTCTATGGTTTCAAGGCTCCACCAAGAAGAAACACCTGGTTCGATGACGAGTGCAGGAGGATTCACACAGCGAAGCAGGATGCATATAAGGCCTTGCTGCATAAAAGAACAAGAGCAGCTCGTGAGCTCTACGCGTTAATAAGAAGGGAGGAGCATAAGCTTATCAGAAGAAAGAAGAAAGAGCACGAGAAACGCGCAATTACGGATTTGGAGAGGTGTTACTGCAGGCGTGGCGTTCAAAGGTTTTATCAACAGATAACGCGAACATGCCAAGGTTATAAAGCCAGAACGGAAGCCTGCAGGGATGAGAACGGACACCTAGTAGCAGAACTGCAGTCGATGCTGAGAATATAGAAAAATCACTTCTGCAGACTGTATAACGGCGATGTTAGACAATTTACTGCTGTCGGGCAGGATGATCCATTTCTAATCGACGGAGACCGCAGAGAATCTTGTCCCCCTGACCTCGACGAAGCTAAGATTGCCATATCGAAGCTCAAGTCGAATTAGGCTGCTGGCGCAGACGTACCGTCTGCTGAGCTCTTCAAGGCATCTGGGGATGACCTGGTTAGAAGCATGCTCCAGCTCATCTGTAAGATATGGTCAGAGGAAAGCATGCCCGAGGAATGGAGTCTCAGCATCGTATTCCCGATCCACAAGAAAGGAGACTCCTCTGATTGCGCCCACTATAGAGGAATAAATCTCCTTAACATCGCCTACAATGTCTTCTCTGCCGTTTTGTGTGAACACCTGAAGCCTTTTGTAAATAAGCTGATAGGTCCCTATCGGTGCGGATTCAGGCCAGGGAAGTCCACTATCGACCAAATCTTCACACTACGGCAGATCCTGAAAAAAACCAATGAATTTCAAGTCGACACTCAGCACCTACTTGTCGACTTCAAAGCCGCATACGACAGCGTAATTAGAGACGAGCTATACTACGCTATGTCTAGCTTTGACATACGTGCTAAACTCGTCAGACTTTGCACGATGACTTTGGAGAATGCTCGCTGCTCCATCCGAATGTGAACACCATACCGATAGTTTTGATGTCAAGAAAGGATATAGGCAGGGCGATGCGCTGTCGTGTGATTTCTTCAACATCATATTGGAAATGATGTGCATGATGTGCAATGTGCAAAAATCACTAGCCAATACAAGAGGCACAATCTATTTCAAATCCTCGCAACTCCTTGCATACGCCGACGATATTGACATAATAGGTAGATCACAGCGAGATGTCAATGAGGCGTTTGCGAGTATTGAGTTCGAGACGCCGAAAATTGGTTTGGCGGTAAACGAGGGCAAAACTAAATACATGCTGTCATCAAAAAAGGACACTAACCACCGACGTCTTGGCCAGAACGTTTGTATTGTTCGAGGTAGTTAAGGACTTCGTTTACCTTGGCTCCGCAGTGACCTGGAACAACGACAAGAGTTTCGAAATCAAACGCAGAATCACTCTTGCCTTGGGCTCAGGAGGCAATTGATTAATAGAGCCCTCTCCCGAACGACAAAGTTGACTTTATCATTCCGGTCCTGTTGTACGGCGCTGAAGCATGGACGCTATCAAAAGTGGATGAGGTGGCCCTTGGTTGGTTCGAGAGAAAGATTTTGCTCGTGATTTTCGGGCCTATAATCGCAGACGGGGGATGGAGGAGAAGATGCAAAAACGAACTTTACGGGCTGTACAGCGACATGAGCCTAGTCAGGCGTCTACGGATTCAACGCCTAAGATGGCTGGGCCATGTAGAGCGAATGGACACCACAGCTCCAGCCCGGAGAGTCTTTGAATCCAAGCCAGTGGGACGAAGAAGCAGAGGACGGCCGAACTTAAGATGGCGCACACAGGTGGAAGGGGGCCTCAGCCAACTGGGTGTGCGGCAATGGAAAAGGCTAGCAAATGATCGTGTTAGTTGGAGAGGCATGTTGGTTGAGGCCCAGATTCACCCCGAACTGTAGCGCCTGTTAAGAAGAAGAATGTATATTTAGAGTATGGTAAAATACTAGCAAAGGCCTCGATACTGGTCCGCCCAAAACCGAGTAAGAGCCTCTGCAGCCGAACACTTTGCAGCTCTGCTAGTTAGGTCCTATTTCCACCTCCTCTTGGTACCATCTGGAAATTTCCTGCGCCACCAAACAGGATTAGTGTCGGTTGGGCTTTGGTCTAGCACACCATAACCGTAAAAGCATAAATTACTCAGAAACAGAATAATAAACAAACAAGTACTAAATAAACGAATAAACAAACGAAGCGGACCTATATTGACGACCTTTTTTTAAAACAAAAAATAAACGAGTATCTTCGGTTCCGTACGTGGAATGTTACGTCCCTAAACAGACCACGTGCGGCCTCACAACTTGCGGACGCCCTAGACCGCTATAAAGCGGACATAACCGCCATCCATTAAATATGACGGAGTGAACCGGTTAAAAAGCGAATGAAAAACTCCGACATCTACTACGGTGACTGCTATCGGAAGAGAGGATAGAGACTATTTGGATGCGGATTTGTTGTTAGAGGTGGACTGAGGCATAAATTCCTAAGTTTTCAGTATGTGAGTGAAAGCCTCATAACGATCCGCATCAAGGCAACATTTTGTAACAACGGCCTCGTGTGTGTCCACGCCCCCACGGAAGACAGGGATGACTCCATCAGGGATGATTTTTTTGACCTCCTAGACAGAACATATGGCAAATGCTATGACACTAAAATTATACTAGGAGATTTACTCTTGTCAACCCCTGCTTCAAGAGGAGAAGATTCAGTCACGAACTTTACGGGTTGTAGAGCGACATGAGTCTAGTCAGGCGTCTACGGATCCAACACCTAAGATGGCTAGGCCATGTATAGCGAATGGACACCACAGCTCCAACCCGGAGAGTCTTTGAATCCAACCCCACGGGACGAAGAAATAGAGGACGGCCGTACTTAAGGTGGCGCGCAAACGTGGAAAGGGACTTCAACCAACTGGGCATCCTCTGCGTATGCAATACTAAAAGTGCTTGAACGAATTACTACGGACTATAACCAACGCGGAATGTGGTCGGCTCTCGTCCTATCTAGGTCTAGGACAACCACCCCTGAGAGTAGTGAACGAACATCAACGACCCCAACCACTGTACTCCGTTCAGGTTGTGTGTGTCAACACATCATAAGAGAATATAAAAAAAAAAAAAAAAAAAAACTCTTGAACCTGCGCGAGTCTCTAAAAAAAAAAAAAACCAACTGGGCGTGCGGCACTGGAAAGATTAGCAAAAGATCGTGCTAGGTGGAGAGGCATGTTGAGGCCCAGGTTCACCCCGAACTGTAGCGCCCGATAAGTTATTACGTAAGTATACATATATGTATGTATATTTAAATCAATTTTATTATCGGACTCAGTTGTATTAAGGCTTTCTGGGCGGAAGTTATTTCTAGATGGGTACGCAAAACCAGCTGCTTCAATTCAATAGGCGCGTGTGCGGTCCCTATTGTGTGCATTATGGTACGGGAACATAATTCAAAAATAGAAAAGCTAATTCCGCGTCACACTCTTGCCTGTCTCCTTTCTCCATGACATTTTTTTCGACATCACTAACACTGAAAGTGTGACACTAACAATAACATTATTAATATCATAAGAGTTGTCCCTTTGGCATTGGAGTTTCACCTCATGCCATGGCTTAGTTAGTGTTGTATGTCCATATGTTTTTTGCATTTTGTTGACGAAAAATGTCTGCATTAAATTTTCTAATATTAGTGGGATAAGGAAGAATTTGTTTGCCACTTACATATGTCAACAGATCTTTCCATAAACCAGATATTTTGGCATTTTATTAAACATAGATTGGTGAAAAATCCGGTCATTTAGACTTCATTCCTCTTGGATATTAATACCTTTATCCATTCTCCTTCGCGGCTTCGAAGTTTACATTCGGAGTGACATTGCTTACCAACTCGTCCTTCAGTATAGGCCAACATCCTCCACGGAAGTCATTTCAATATCGCTGAAGGTCACACTCTGTAAGCGCTTCATTCACTACTGTTTTTTTTACCAACCCTGTCTCCATTTTGGGCCGCAACATTTGATGCGCTCGATACACTATTTAACTCCGTAAAAAAAATTGCTTCCCTGTTCCCTCGTACTAAAATTGTTCTTTTAGGCGATTTCAATGTATACAATTCTCTGCAGCTTCAACACTCTGGACACACAATTCCCGAGGGAAGTTATGTTGAATTATTCTCTGAGCTGAATCAACTAACTCAACTCGTGTATAAGACGACGCATACATATCTCCGATATTGCCAATCATACGGCCGACACACTGGATTTGTTCTTTACCTCTCAGCTTAACAAATAAGCTGAGAGGTAAAGAACAAATCCATCTTTGACATCCACTTTTATGTGCTGGTGTTCCCCAGTGTTCCTTTTTGTCTCCGACGCTCTTTCCCATTTTTATATGTATGTATGTATGTATATTGGCGTTACAGTCCATGAAGGACCAAAGCCGAGCCTCTCTCAATCACCCATGTTGTGTGTGATTTTATTTTCTCATAGGTGAAAGGGACCTACAGTTTATTGCTGGTTCCGAACGGCGAAATTCGAGAAGCTTTTCTTGACAATTATACTACATGGGGTTTTGTCAGTACTCCGCTGAGAAGAACCACCATGAGAAACGTTCGATGACATAGCTATTATCGGAATTCGATCCCGTGTCATCGGCGTCAGAGGCCAACACACTACCCACTGCGTCGCGGCGCACTCCCCTTTTTAATATATTAACTCTTAAAAGTCGTTTCTAATCCAAACCACTCCTTCGCCGACGACAGTACTCAGTGCCACATATTCGTTTATTACCTTACGACCCTGCTCCTCGGTGGTAAACAGTGAGCGGCAGCGTATGTTAAGCTCATTAAATTTCGACATCAATAAGATTATTTTATAGCTATGAATGCACTTGCATCTAGAAACCGAAAACTTGCCATTCTGTGTATGTGTCTCACTGTTGATCTCAGTTTGAAATACCATATACTCGGCATCGTAAGGATTGTTGCGAAATGCAAGAAGTTTATCTCATCGCTGGATCTGGCTATAATCTACAAGACTTTGGCCCTATTAGAGTTTAACGCTCATATTTGGTTCGGAGCATCTAAGAGCTCATTGCACCTGTTAGAATTCAAAGCCGGGCGATAGAATTGGTAGGAGACCTCAGCATCATCAAATCAACTTTTATTTAAGTCCCACTATAAATCCTCTCGAACCTCCCGGTGCACATACGATTACATATATCATTTATCTTAAACGTTTCAATTTCACCACTACAATTCGTCTCTGTTCCTGCCGCGCGATAACTGACATCTCCGGTCATCAGCCTATATTAACCTCAAAGCCTTACATTCTGTCGCAATATCTCCCCAATTCCTTCCATGTATTTAATTGACAATGTAACATTGTCCATTATCTCCTCCAAAAAAGATCTCGGAGTTATTTTTGACTATAAACTAGGCTTTGGTAAGCATATAGAGTTTTTGGTTGCAAAGAGTAACTCAATCATGGGCCTTATATTACGTAATTGCAAAGATTTCTTGAATATTGTAGTGTAGTCTGGAATGCTTTTTATGCACTCCATTCTATTAGAGTTGAGAAAATCCAAAACATTTAACCAGGGTAGCCGTACGTAGACTGCGCTGGAATATTGAATTGAATTGTATGAAAGTGTAAGAAATGTAAACTATTAAGAATTTTACCCCTGTTCACTCGAATTCCGGGGAGAAGGGAGCGAGCAAACAGAGCAAAGAGGTTGATCGCGTTTAACTTGGCAAACGCCAGCTTCGATCTCTGTCCCTGCTCAATCCAAGTTGACACACAGCCTCCGCGTGGCCTCCCCTGGATAGCTATACTGGCACCCGCCAGGTAGTGAACCAATGTGTGCAGCGTACCAACTCCTTGTTTCTGGGGAAAGAGGAACCTGGCCCTCCAGGTTGGGGGTTGCGCGTTAAACAAAAATTTTGTTCAGAGACAACCAATAGCCTCGGATACGGACGGATTACATGTTGGCGACCCCCGCAAACGTCAAAAAGAAAACCAATTTCGGATCTGCACCTGGAACGTTAGGTCCCTCAACAGACCAGGTGCAGCCGAACAACTGGTCAAGCCTTTGGACTGCTATAATGCAGACATTTCCGCGCTCCAAGAAGTGCGATGGGATGGGCCAGGCAATAAGCGGATGAAAAACTGTGATATATACTACGGAAACTGCTACAGAGAAAATAAACAACGCTTATTCGGATGCGGATTTGTTGTTCGAGGCAGACTCAGGAAAAAAGTCTTAAGGTCCAGTATGTAAGCGAACGCCTCATAACTATTCGCATCAAGGCCAATCTCGGCAATATAAGCTTACTATGTGTCCACGCCCCCACAGTGGAGAAAGATGACCGACATAAAGACGACTTCTATGATCTTCTAGGCAGAACGTATGCGCAATATCCCAGTTATGACACCAAAGTCGTTCTAGGAGATTTCAATACGAACGGGTCATTGGAAAGCACAGCCTACACAACACCACGTCAGAGAACGGACTAAGGCTAGTGGACTTTATGGCGGGACATAATCTGGTAGTAGCAAGTACACGATTCCCATACCTCAACATCCATAAGGGGACCTGGCGGTCTTTCCATCAATCGACAACCAACCAAATTGATCATATTGCGATCGACGGCAGATGTCCGTAGTGTGTTGGCCTCTGACGCCGATGGCACGGGATCGAATCCCGCACAGCCATGTCATCGAACGTGTTTTTCACGGTGTTTCTCCTCAGCGGGGTTCTAACAAAACCCCCTGTAGTAAAATTGTCATGAAAAGCTTCTCGAAATTCGCCGTTCGGAACAGGCAATAAACTGTAGGTCCCTTTCACCTATGGGAAAATGAAATCACACACAACATGGGTGATTGAGAGAAGCTCGGCTCAGGTCCTTCGTGGACTGTAACGCCAACATACATGCATACATACAATCGCTGCTTCTTCGGGCTCAAGAGGCAATTGAGTAGTAGAACCCTTCTCTCGAAAAAGTAAGGTTTCCCTCTACAAAACCTTAATCATCCCGGTCCTCTTCTACGGCGCTGAGGCTTGGACGTTATCAAAAGCGGATGGAGAGGCTATTGGGTGTTTCGAGAGGAAAATTCTGCGTTCAATCTTTGTCCCCGTTTGTGTAAACGGAGAGTGGAGTATGAGATACATCAGGGACTGCACGGGCTGTACAGCGACATCGGCCTAGTTGGACGTCTTTGGATCCAACGTCTAAGATGGCTGGGCCATGTAGAGCGAATGGACATCAACGCTCCGGCCCGAAGAGTTTTCGACTCCAACCCCGAGGGACGATGCAGCAGAGGACGATCGCATTTAAGGTGGCGCGCACAGGTGGAAAGGGACCTCAACCAACTGGGCGTGCGGCACTGGAAGCGTCTGGATCGTGCGGGCTGGAGAGGCTTGTTGGTTGAGGCCCTAGTTCACCCCGAACTGTAGCGCCATCAAAGTAAGTAAGTAAATCACTCGAATTCAATATATTTCTATTATGTTTATTCGCGACCTGATAAATAATCATATCGATTGCGCTTTGCTCCTTTGGTTTCTATGCTTCTCCTAGATCACTAAGAAATCGTTCCTTATTTTATGTACCTCACCATAGAGTTTATTATGCCTTCAATGAACCAATTTCAAGATGCCTCAAGGAATCGAATAAATATAGAAGCATTATCGATTTTTCTTTTGGTAGATATTCATTTCAGCACTAAGCACTGTTGGTAGTTCATAGGTATTTATGTATTTTATATTAAGTAATCTTAAGAGAAGGGGCGTCGTGGCGCAGTAGTTGGTGTGTTTGACTCTAACGCACGATGAGCGAGTTCGGATCCCAATAATACCAACGCCATCGAATGTTTATTTCGCGGCGTCCCTCCTCGGTGGGGTATTGGCAAAACCCCCGGTAGTATGAATTGCCTGGAAAAAGCTATTCGACTCACGCCGTTCGGAATCGGCATTAAAACTGTTAGGTTCCTTTCACCTGTGGGGAAAATAAATCACACACATCATGGGTGATTAAAGAGAAGCTTGGCTCTGGTCCTTCATGGGCTGTAACGCCACCAAAAGAAGAAAGAAGAAAAGTCACTGCTTTATATTGAGAAAGTGTTACCATCGTTAAAATATAAATAGCAAGCGAGAAGCACATAACATCTCTCTTAGCCCTTTATTAATGGCTAACGGAGTGCTTGTTGTCGCACAAAGTAAGGTAATATCGATCTAGTTAAGACCCGGCAAGTTAAAACATAAGCCAAACCCTTTTTTAAATTTTGTACACTCCACCACTCAAGTGGAAATGGGTTACACCGTTCATTATGATTTCGGATCTGAAATTATTATATTCTTGCATCCAGCACAGGAACAAGCTAGTCTCATTTGATTGCAGCAGACGATAGTTGCTAAACCGTTTGAAGGAATCCGTTTCAGGCTTTAGATCAAAATTTGGACGAAAATTCGATATTGTCGATGTTTTTAGACCCTCTACGTCCTCGGTCGCAGTAGTGAATTTTCGGACGAAACAGCAATATGAGACTGACTACAATAGTTTATTCACAAACTAACGTTTTATATAATCTTTGCAAACTTACAACCAGGAAGACGCTCCGTATTTTTTATTTGATGTAAGGAATGGCATTGCCTCGTAAGTAAATTCTCACGATCAAGGTTATAAAAATCATCCCCAAATATCTGGAAACATAGGTGCAAAATTCCAAATGAGGAATCGTCGTTCACTCGAATACAGCGATTGAGTCCGTTATTAAAAAGGCCATCATGTCACGGTTCGAATATTAGCAGGAGTACGTAGATAATGTGCGGAAACTTCAATTGCCATCTTGTTGCTCTATGCGATTTAATAGGGTTAATGGTTCAGGTTGTAGCCCTTCAATACAAAAAAAAACAATGTGAGCTTCTTCCTCAAAAATGCTTTATAATGTAATTCCTTGATCCCGTTTTTTTTTTTTTAAGGTTGCCTAACTCGTAGCTTGATTTATTAGTAATATGTTATACCCCACTGCATATAGTGCTTTCATTCGGATTTAAAGAAAAATTGCACTACAATAAAACACTCTAATTTTGTACTCGTATATTTGTACCTTAGAGAGCACCGTGGCGCAGTGGGTAGTGTGTTGGCCTCTGACGCCGATGACTCGGGATCGAATCCCGACACAGCCATGTCATCGAACGTGTTTTTCACGGTGTTTCTCCTTAGCGGGGTTCTGACAAAACCCCCTGTAGTAAAATTGTCATGAAAAGCTTCTCGAAATTCGCCATTCGGAACCGGCAATAAAACTGTAGGTCCCTTTCACCTATGTGAAAATGAAATCACACACAACATGGGTGATTGAGAGAAGCTCGGCTCAGGTTCTTCATGGACTGTAACGCCAACGTACATACATACATACATATTTGTACCTACTGTCCTACATCAGATACAAGTAGTGCATATCCCCGGTCTGGACAACAACAGATAACCCAACTTTCCTGCATTTTTGTTACTTTGCTCTTTTGAACTACTCGTACTATCCATTATAGCAATTTCCTTTCCTTATCCAATAGATCAAACCTTCACGTTCACAAATAATTTCTTGTCATATGGCTTTTGGTGCTGCAACCCAATATCTTCCATCTTTCCGTCAAACAACGACAGGCAATAATCGAATAGCATATTTTTCAATTTATTTTTCAATTTAAATGAAAAAAGGATAACAACGGCAGAACGTCTTTGCCATTCAATTTCATCTTTCACTGCGATGGCTTTACTTCTGACATTCCTGTGATAAAGTGGAAATGACTAGTTTTACAGCGAACAATGACAGATAGCTGCGATTTATTCCTTCAATCCCATTAGTAGCTATTATTTTCTATTCTCCACTGCACTATCTGATGAAGCACAATACAAAGAATTACTAAATTAATCGTCATTATATTTGTGATAATTTATTTTATTTTGGTTTTTTTCTTTCCCTAGTTATAAAGCTGCTGGAGCAGACGGACTCCCCGCGGAACTTTAAACTAACTGGCGATGAGCTGGTCAGGAACATGCACCAACACATCTGCAAGATATGGTCGGAAGAATGCATGCCCGACGTATGGAATCTCAGTATCGTTTGCCCGGTCCATAAGAACCCCTATGACTGCGTCAATTACAGAGGGATAAGCCTCCTGAACATCGCGTACAAGATCCTCTCTGCCGTACTGTGTAAGTGCCTGAAGCCGTTCGTGGACAATCTGATAGGTCCCTACCAGTGTGGTTTCAGGAGAGGAAAATCCACGATAGACCAAATATTGACACTACGGCAGATCTTGGAGGAGACCCATGAATACCAGATCCACACGCACCATCTTTTCGTCGACCTTAAAGCCGCGTATGACAGTGTTTATAGAGACGTGCTATACAGAGCTATGTCATATTATAACATTCCTGCCAAACTCGTCAGACTGTACAGGATGACTATGGAGAACTCTCACTGCTCGATTAAGCTCGGTAGTGAACTAACCGACCCCTTTGATGTTAAAAAATGTTTTAGACAGGGTGATCGTGCGGGACTCTGCGGCCAATACAAGAGGTACGATCTACTCTACACAGCTTGCCTACGCAGATGACATTGACGTTATTGGACGGACAAAGCGAGACGTCAATGAGGCGTTCGCAAGCATTGAAGCAGAAGCGGCTAAAGTGGGTCTAAGGGTGAATGGGTACAAGACCAGTGTTAGGTTTATTTCCTTATGCTTACAATTTTTATATACCTCACGACACATATTGTCTGGTGTCGTATTGCCATAAGTACATGGGTAAGAGACAAAAAGCGTAATGCGCATTTTGTGCATAGTTAGTCAATTTTGTACGTAAGTTGCCGCGAGTATGGGAATCAAAACTCTCTTATGAGACCACGCAACTCAGGTGTCAGGAACTGCAGGCCGATAATCCATTGTGATTTGTGAGCTCCAACAAAACTGTGTGCTGAATAAAATTACTGTTAAAATTGTGCCTAGGGAATTTATTCGATTTTAATTTTAAACAAACAACCAAATAAATGCTGTCATCCAAGAAAGACGCGCAACACCGACGTCTTGGTCAGATAGTCACCTTCGGCATCTACATTTTTGAAGTAGTCAAGGACTTCGTCTACCTTGGCTCGATAGTGACAAGCAGCAACGACACCAGCGCTAAGATAAAATGCAGAATAAATCTTGCCAACCGCTGCTTCTTCGGGCTCAAGAGGCAATTAAGTAGTAGAGCCCTCTCTCGAAAAACTAAGGTATCCCTATACAAAACCTTAATCATCCCGGTCCTCCTCTACGGCGCTGAGGCTTGGACGTTATCAAAAGCGGATGAAGAGGCTCTTGGGCGTTTCGAGATGAAAATTCTGCGTGTAATCTTTGGTCCCGTTTGTGTAAACGGAGAGGAGGAGATTCAACCAAGAACTGTACGGGCTGTACAGCGACATCGGCCTAGTTAGACGTCTTCGGATCCAACGCCTAAGATGGCTAGGCCGTGTAGAGCGAATGGACGCCACAGCTCCAGCCCGTAGAGTCTTTGAATCCAACCCCGAGGGACGAAGATATAGAGGACGGCCGCACCAAAGATGGCGCGGTGTTCAGGAAGGCGTTTAGTTTATACACTAATTTGGAACTGGTTAGAGGATGTTTTGAGCTTGGCTGTCACTGCAGACGCATACGTTTTTACCCTTGCGTATATCTCTTACTGAAAGACGAAAAGTGTAGTCGGATGTTTTCGCATTTCGCCGGACTCAAGCCCAGGTTTGGAGCCATCTGTGAAAATGCGAAGACAATCTTTTCCAGGCTCAATATGTGGCCAGAGTCAATCTAGACGCTATGGAAATTCGACTGTGAAGTTATAGCACAGTGGAATGACAGGTGTCATTGCGTCAGAGGTCATATGCATGGTCTATGCGAGTTGTACCAGAAACCATTTCTCTTGCGACGGGACATGGCTTTCAGTGCACACTATCTGATAAATATGTCAAGGGGTGAAAAGTTCTTCATAGCATCTAGAGCAGTGCCCGGCGTGCTGGGGAAAGCCCTCTTACAGCCTCGTACAGAAAGAGGACACGACATGCTTGCGACTTAGCCTGTTCGACCAGACAACCGATGCTTTGAGATTATCGGTCTGATCATACCGTGTAGATCCAGATGACCTTTGCCCGCCATAAACCCCATGTTTTGTCAAGAACACTGACAGCTGCCGTTGAAGATGGCAGTCTGATTTCTCGGAAATGGGCCCGAAGCAGTAAACTGAGAGTTTCCGCTTTAGTCTCAGTAAAAGTTAGGTTAGGTAAGCGGGTGCCCTACTGACGAAAAATCAAGGCACACCTAGACTACGTAGAGCCCATTAACCCGTTGAGACCTAGACATTTACCGTTGAGCTGAACCATCCAGACGAAGATAAGAATCCTGGTATTCTGTTCACCCCAATATTACTTACCTCCTCTAGTCCCGAAAGGAAGTGTCTTCCAGGAAATACGTTCCTTTTTGGGCTAGCGCCGAGCATTTTCATCACAGGTGACGAATGGATTCAGTTTCCTCTTCGTCCCTGCAGCTTCCGCAGAAGTCAGACGGGCCAAGTCGATCTCGCCATTGCGCTTGTATCTAAGTGACACCATCGCTTATTAGCTTTCATTAATAGCTCCGTCTCTATCTCTGTGTAGAGGGCACTAAGTGACGTTTTGGCTTTGGTTGCGATCTGCACGAAATTTGCACCTGATCCCATCCTAGCTAGCTCGTCCGCCCTCTCGTTTCCAGAGATATTCACATGACCAGGTACCCAGCAGAGGGTCACCTCGTTTACATTTGATATCTCTTCTAATCTCTCTTTGCAGAGTTTGACGAGTTGGGATCCTATCCATGCTGGTTGCAGAGCCTTACTGGCTGCCTGGCTGTCAACATAGATGTTGATTCCTTCTCCAGAGAGATTCCCTCTGTTACTCAGGTCTGTCTGAAACCTGGACGCAGTACTGTGGACTTGGGGTGAACCCTAAGAAGACCGATCTAGTACTGTTTACTAACAAATATAAAATTCCGCCCCTCAACCCACCGAGGCTGGGTGGAACCCAACTAACAACCAAAAAGCAGGCTGAATATCTAGACCTAGTCCTTGACAGAAGGCTGAATTGGAAGCCCAATATTCTTGATCGCGTCAAGAAAGCAACTACTGCCCTCTACAGCTGTAAGAAAGTGATGGGCAGAAAGTGGCGTCCCCAACCAAGCATTATGCAATGGTTCTACACGGCGGTCATAAGGCCCATCCTCCTGTATTGCGTCGTAGTCTGGTGGACTGCTCTGGACAAGGCAGTCAATCGAAGCCTTCTGGGGAAGGTACAAAGATCGGCCAGGTTATACATAAGCGGAGCGATCAGATCAACCCCCAAGGAGGCCTTAAACATTCTATTACATCTTCCACCATTGAACCAGCAAGCAAGTTGCTGCCTGCGCGGCCCTAAGGATGAGGAGCTTAAGAAAATGGCCTACACTCAAAAAGGCCATACTACCATTCTAAACCATTTCAAGGTACCCATGGACACGGACTACATTATCCCACAGAATGTGTTGACTAGGAACTTCGAAGTTGCCTTTCCATCCAGGGAGGAATGTGCTGAAGGGAATGTAATACCAAAGGACTCGATCTCCCTCTATACCGATGGCTCTAAGATGGAGTCGGGTGTAGGTAGTGGGGTCTTCTCCAAGGAACTTAACCTCAACCTACCTTTCAGACTCCCAAATCACTGCAGTGGGTATCAGGCAGAAATAACAGCGATAACAGAGGCCCTTACATGGCTTGGGATCAATGTAATATTATCATTTGCACGGATAGCCAATCTGCGATAAAATCCCTGGCAGCGGTAACCCACAAATCAAAGACATCTCTTAACTGTCGCCTATCTCTAGATGAGATGGCTGAGCAGTTCAACACTAAAGTATTGCGGGTTCCCGGGCATAGGGATATTCCAGGAAACTGCGCGGCCGACGAACTCGCAAATTTAGGGTCAAACACACTCAGCCTGCCTAGCCTCGGGTACCTAGATACAACAATAAGTACGGTAAAGCACATGATAAAATATCGAACCATTAAGGAGACCAACCTCCAATGGGATGAGAGCAATATCACCAAAAGTTGTAGCCTAAGTTAAGCCTAGGACGCACCAGGGACCTAGTAGCAATCAAAAGGGCATCTTTAAGTAGTGGGTGTCATTAGAGGTCACTGGATCATTGGAAAACACGCTGCCAGAATAGGGCTACCCTCCCTGGGGTGAAAACCGACGATAATGAATGCATAGGCCAATGAAGCTCCGCAGCTCGGATATATTCGTCAGGGTAGGCAAGCTACGAACAGCATCGACGTCCACGGAGTCGGCCTTCATATATACGGAGAGTGGGAAAGAATCCTTGATGGTGACATGATTTAATCGACGGTAGTCCACGCAAGACCTGGTGGACCCATCTTACTTTTTAACCATAACGATAGGTGAGGACCGTGGTGCAGTGGGAAGTGTGTTGGCCTCTGATGCCGATGACACGGGATCGAATCCCGACACAGCCATGTCATCGAACGTGTTTTTCGCGGTGTTTCTCCTCAGCGGGGTTCTGACAAAACCGCCTGTAGTAAAATTGTCATGAAAAGCTTTTCGAAATTCGCCGTTCGGAGCCGGCAATAAGCTGAAGGTCCCTTTCATCCATGGGAAAATGAAATCATACACAACATGGGTGATTGAGAGAAGCTCGGCTCAGGTTCTTCATGGACTGTAACGCAAACATACATACACATACATAGCTGTAGACATTAAAATATTTTTCCTCACTTTATTTGCCTCAATGTTATATTACAAAAATTCAATTGTACATATACATATGTGGTCTGGCAATTTAATTGGAGAATTTAGTCATATCTCGGGAACTATCAACACTGCGTCGTTCGTTAACATCCGTCTGGAAAGGCGGTCCTTTCTTTCGGTTTTCGTCCAAGGCTGAAGTCCGGAAAAAAACAGTTTTATTGGCGTCTTAAAAATGCTGGACTGACGTTACAATTAACGTTTTTTGATCAAATGTCTAGTGCTGAACCTTAGGGAATCCTTCAAAAATTGCAGGGGTTGTATGGATACCCTTGTATTTGATTGCGCAAAACGGTTCAAGAGGGGCCGTGAATCAATAGAAGATGATCCATGTGAAGGAGGCCTCGTAACCTCTCATACCGCGGCATCATTCTTCGTGAATATGATCCTACCGAGGGGACGGGACATTTTCATGTTAGCATCCTAAAGAGGACGCGATCCGAACTCACCAAGAAGGGCTGAATTTTCCGCCGCCCCATTTCTAGTCGACTGTGCAAGAGTTTTTTGCGAGAAAAAAAATCCGTCATGCCGCATCCACCACATAGCCCCGATATTGTCTCCGGCGACTGTTTTTATTCCCCCAGATGAAGTCAATTACGTAGGAATGACAAGGGTGCTTCGAATCGTGGGAGCAATTTTGGAATCGTTGCGCATAGTTAAAGGGGGGCTACTGTGAAGGTCGATTATTTAAGAGTTATTGTAACGAGGTCAATTTCGCGAATTTCGAATTTCCACGTTTCAAGGTCACCAGAATCCAAATTCAAGGTTTTTATAGAGATGTCTGTATGTGTGTATATACGTATGTGCGTATGTACATATGTAGGTATGTACATATGTGCATATGTGCGTATGTGTGTATGAGAACCAAATACGATAAGGACATGGGGTTACAAAACCCCAAAATCGGTCCAGCCGTTTTTTTGTTAGAAATTAAATAACTAAAAAGAGGCAAACAATTTTGCAACACAGCTGTTGTGAATGAGAAGTGATCAAACATGCTGATGAAGGCGTAACTCTCACAGTATATGGCCACTTTATATTCATACTCGTTATGTGTGCAATTCTAATATAAAACCATAAGTGCATGAACCAGTTGCTGAGAACCACAACCAACGTGAAAATTCGATTGGCCCCTCTCCTCTTATCTAGGACAACTACCCCCGGATAGTAATGGACGAACATCTACGACCCAAACCATATGCATTCCGTCCAGGTTGTGTGACAAACACCAGACACCAGAGTATGTCTCCTGAAACTGCGCAAATTATACATACATACATTTTCAGTGGCCCGCATGTTCCACTAAAAGAGTCGCGGGGTAATGCGCGCACGCGGGATCTCCAGGCCACTCGATCCTCCGTCAACAACTCTAACTCATCAGGAGCTATGCCCAAGCGCACCCAGGCGAGTTTTTGGACTTGGTCCAACCACCTCGTCCTGCGTCTGCCAAGCGGTGGCCTGCCTGACGGTATTGCATCCAAGGCACGCTTCGGAAGTCGTGATGACGGCGACATTCGTCTCACGTGACCAAGCCATCGAAGCATAGCCCTTTCCATTCGGAGAAGCAGCTGCTCAAAATTGAGCTCTCCGCGCACTGCCGTTTTTCTCACCCTATCCCGGCGAGTAACTCCCCAGACAGCACGAAGAAATCTCATTTCGGCAGCTTGTATTCGCAATCTTATTCCTTCGGTCAATATCCAAATTTCATGACCATAGGTGAGAGTTGGAACAAATACTGAGTTAAAAACCGCTAACTTGGCTTTGACACCAAGCTCGGTCTTCCTGATAACAGATCCTCCAAGCTGTTTCAAAATTGACCCAGCTTGACCTATCCTGCAGGAAAGCTCAGTTTTACTCCTCCCATCACTCGTGAAGAAGACCCCGATATATTTACACTTCTCCACCTGCCTCAATGGGACTCCACTAACATAGTAGAGTGCATTGGACAGGTGTTCTGGAAATAACCATTACCTCGGATTTGTCCACGTTAACCCTCATTCCAGCATGAGCACATACGACCACAAACCAGCGCGCGCTGAGGTTCCATCTGGGAGGATGTGAGGGCAACTAAGTCATCTGCAGAAAGAAGAAGGCTTATCCTCAACTCTCCCAATATAAGACTCAGCAGACTGCAGCATCCAATCCATATATATAACGAAAAGAAGAGGTGACAAGACGCATCCTTGGCGAAGTCCAACGCCAAGTATGAAAGGTGTTGATTTACTACCGTTAACCCGAACGCAGCTGCTACAGTTTGTGTAAGGAGACTGAATGGCCCTCAACAGAGGACCATTAATCCCATACTCCTGCAGAACACTCCAGAGTTTACCTCAAGGAATTCGGTCATACGCCTTTTCCAAATCTACAAAGCCGCTGTAGATTGGTTTAGCGTACTCCCAAGCCTTCTCGAGTGAAAAGCTGGTCGGTTGTACTTCTGCCGTGACGGAATCCGCACTGTTTATCCCCTATCCTGGATTCGACCATAGCTCTAGAACGCGCCTCCAACACCTTAGCGTAGACTTTACCGGGGACACTTAAAAGAGATATGCCCCTAGAGTTGGAGCCACTATAGTTGGAGCCCCTATAGTTGGAGCAGTCTTTTTTTTTTTTATGCGGTGCCTCACCGCATTCCCAGGCCACCTTAATGACACGAGAGAGCAATAATACTCCCTCTTTACCCATCGCCTTAAGCATTTCTGGCCGAACTTCATCCACACCGGCGGATTTGCCAACTTTTAGCGATTCAATCTCTAAAATTACCGTTGGACTATTCTCCGTCACACTCAAGAATATAGGTCTGTCATCCTCAGTGCGAATTATACTATATGAACATATGTATATAATGTATATGCATATTCTAAACCATTAAAAACTGCATACTGTTAGGAACTACAAAACATCAACGTGAAAATTTTGATTATTTAATACTTGTTGCATGTATGGGAAATACTTGTTACTTGTATGGGAAATTCAAAAGCTTTTTTTTTTTTTTTTGAACTCGCGCAGGTTTTTTTTTATATTCTCTTATAATGTGTTATATTACACACAACCTGAACGGAGTGCAGTGGTTTTGTTCGTTGATGTTCGTTAAACTCTCAGGGGTGGTTGTCCTAGATAGGACGAGAACCGGCCAAATTCCACGTTGGTTATAGTCCGAATTAATTCGTTCAACCACAGGATGAATTTCAGTTGACTACATACTGTGAGTGTTATGCCTGCAGCAGTAGGTCTGGTCACTTTCCATTCATAACTGCGTTACATACCTTTTTGTCCGAATTTTTTCCGGGATTACTTATTCTTGGCTATGAAGCGAATTTGAACTATAGTCCTTCCGCTCGCCGGTCGATGATGTTAACTACTGCACCACGGCCACTCCCGTCTTTGAAACTAAGAAAGCCCGACCTAAACTATATATGTATATATCGCAGGATACTATACACATACATCTGTACGAAGTATTTTTTTAATGTAAAATAAAGATCGTTTATGATGGGATACTGTTGTTTTCTGTTTGTCCTTTTGGTTGTTTATATTTCCTGCCTGCTGCTGTGGCGCCAAGATTGAGTGCAGGCTGTTTCTCGTCTAGTGAAGTCGCAGCGTTACCAATCCAGATAGCGATAGGAGAGCTACAAATGTGTGTGTGTTGGGGAAGACGATTTGCTGGTTCTGAAAAGGAATTGTGAAATTCCGGGACGGTGGTGTTGAAGTAGCTTCGAATAGAAGATGTCACGCTTGCGAACTCGCTCGGCCCGCGTGCAACAGGAAAGTGAGACAATTGACCCGACATTTACATCAAAATTGTCAGGACAAAGCTTATTTTAACATAATCGAATTTCATCACAATCGGTGAATGGGGCCTTTTTCCAAATAATTACCAAAACGTTATTTCAGCATTCCTAGTTGATGAATGGTGTTGATGAGATTTATGGTTTCTTAATAACTTGAAGAAGAAAATTTCACAATTCATCAAATATTATAGAAGCAAGTGTTTATATGTAGGCCATATAATGTTCGAGATTGAGCTTAAATAAACTTTTTCGTATATGGTAGGCTATACGTTATGGTTAAATATATGCATACGTATACATATGTGAGAGGGCATGGGCTCGGACATACAGGGTAAAGTTGTTGATTGCTCTCAACCTGGCGAGATGCCAGCAACGATCCCTGTTTAAATGCCCGCGTCAAGTTGACATACGGCCTCCTCGCGGCGCCCTCTGGATAGCCTCTTCAACAACCTTTGGGAGGTGAACAAACGTAAGCAGCGAAAAAAACCCCGACCAGAATGGCGGTTGTGCGGCGGGCTAACAATCCGCCCACGTAAAAAACCCAAAGTTATGAATGAGCAAGATGCCTCGGATAAACGGACGGATACTCGACGACGACAACGCGCGAAAAAGGAACACGGTTTGCGAGTATGCTCCTGGAATGTCAGAACCCTGTACACTCCCGGAGCTGCTCATAAACTAGAAGGAATCCTCACGCAGTACAAGGCGGATATTACTGCGGTCCAGGAAATACGCTGGATAGGAAACGGTATTACTAGGAAGAAAAATTGCGACATTTATTACAGCTGTCACAAAAGGTTGCACTTACTGGGATGCGGATTTGTCGTGGGAAAGCGGTTAAGGTCGAAGGTCATCGACTTTAAGCCTATAAGTGATCGCCTGGCTATGATCCGCATCAGAAGCAGATTTTATAACATCAGCCTTATATGTGCACACGCCCCTACCGACGAAGCTGAAGACCCTATCAAGGAGGACTTCTATGACCTCCTGGACAACGCCTACGGAGCTTGTCCGGAGTACGATGTAAAAATCGTGCTCGGGGACTTCAACGCCAAAATCGGAAAGGAAAAACACCCTTGGCGGAGTGATCGGAAAGCACAGCCTCCACGATACAACAACAGATAACGGCTTCCGACTCGCTGACTTTGCGACAGCTCGTAATGCGGTGATAAGTAGCACAAGATTCCCTCGCAAGCGAATCCACACAGAAACCTGGCGATCTTCGGACGGTCGAACCGCCAACCAAATCGACCATGTGCTCATTGACGCAAGGCACGCGTCAAACATCCTGGATGTGCGAACATTCAGAGGGGCAAATGTCGACTCTGACCACTTCCTCGTAGCAGCAAGATTCAGAGCTCGACTGTCCAATGTCAGAAAGCTGCACCAGCCCATCAGGAGGAGGTTCGACATTGGGCGCCTGAGTACACCGGAGGTTGCCAGAGTCTACAGGGAGCAGCTGAGCGAAAGACTCTACGGTATGCCTACGTCGAACACAAATGCCAATAATATGTGGCTGCATTGCCGCTCAGCCATTCAGGAAGGAGCCGAAACCACCTTAGGATACTGTTACACCTTTTGGTAGGGTTTGAGAATAAAAACGCAACACAGGTTTTTTAATAACGCTACACTTTTTATTCTTTTAATCTGACGACCGAAAACCAACCAACGTGATCGCTCTCTCTCTTCTTCTTCACCGGAAACCGCCACCATCCGAAAAAGGCTTTTTTGATCTCTTTTCCATCGAGTTCATTAGAGTACTAAGTTGGCGTTTGCATGGGTCGAGACTCGTTACACTGTCCCCCTTCTAGAGAATTAAACTGTCCTCAGTTCCGGTCATCATCATTACCATTTTTACATCCGTGTCCAATATCAAGTGCAAGCCGTTGGGATTTATCCCCGCGATAATACGACGATGCAAATAAACGACCGGCTATTTACACACTAGATATTTCAGCGGTTAGTTCAATTAAGGCGCCGCTTACTCGCCTTCCCGAAATACAA
Source organism: Eumerus sabulonum (assembly GCA_951905685.1). Lineage (NCBI taxonomy): Eukaryota > Metazoa > Arthropoda > Insecta > Diptera > Syrphidae > Eumerus > Eumerus sabulonum. The sequence continues at coordinate 157,630,327 of OX645060.1, read as the reverse complement.
AGAAAATTCTCATACTAAATAGAAAAATAAAAGAAGTATAGAAAAGATATAGAATTATTAGTAAATTAGTTAAATGCAGATCATTACGTAGACAACTGGCAAAGTGCTAGTCTATCTCGGTGCACCACAATTGATTTCCTTCCCTCCAATTTAGCTATACGATACAACACATCTCCCATTTTAGCTTCCACAATATAGGGACCTTGCCAGTCGTTCTGCAGTTTGGGGCAGAACCCCTTTTTCTTCTTAGGCGCGTACAGCCAAACTTTATCCCCCACATGAAAAGGTGCAGCCTTGGCGCTCAGGTCGTAACGATCTTTCATCCTCTTGCTGCACTCTATTAAAGTTTTCCGGTTGAACGAATATGCTGTCTCTAATCGGTTGCTCAGATCTTCGATATAGTTCGATGAGCTAATGAGTCGACCAGGAGGGAGGCCGGTGAAAAGTTCAGAAGGCAGTCTTAGTTCCCGTCCGAAAGCTAGGAAAGCAGGTGTTTGCTTAGTCGCTTCATGGACTGCGGTTCGATATGCTAATAGCAGGAATGGCAAATGGGTATCCCAGTCTCTTTGGTTCGCTTCTGTGTACTTTGCTAAGTAGTCTAGCAATGTGCGGTTAAATCGCTCTACCATGCCATCAGATTGTGGGTGCAGTGCGGTCGTACGCGTTTTTGTTATACCAAGTTTTTCCATGACCTGACGGAAAACGGTTGATTCGAAATTTCTCCCCTGGTCTGAATGCAGCTGAAGTGGCACGCCAAAACGTGAAAAAACATGGACGATAAGCGCTTCTGACACCGTTTCAGCAGTCTGGTCCGGAAGGGGGATTGCTTCGGGCCATTTGGTGAAATAGTCGCAGAAAACTAATACATATCTGTTTCCTTGGTTGGTAACTGGCAGAGGGCCCAAGATGTCTATGGCTACGCGTTCAAAAGGGGCGCCGACATGTACCTGTTGCAATTTGGCACGAGGTTTTGGAACAGGACCCTTCCGTCGCTGACAGGTATTGCACATTTTACAATAACGTTCCACATCCTGAGAACATCCAACCCAATAATACCGTTTTTTTATTTAGTGCCCACCTGTCGGGCTGTCATGCATCGCCTTCAAGATGTCTTTCTGCAAAGAACATGGAACGAGCACTTGATAGTACTTACCGAAAGCCGTGTCAATTCGCCGACAGAGAGTTTTATCGCAATATTCAAGTGCATTGAACATACCCCAGTAAGTCTTCAGTTTAGGACTAACACCCCGGATTTCCTCGATTGAAGGCCGACGCTGCTCTTTCACCCATCGTCTTACCACTGAAAGATCATCATCTTGTTGTTGGAGTTCCTCTATATCATTCATTACAGTCGTAACTCGAAGGAGTGCTTGTTGCTGCTCATCTAATCGGGTACAGTGCCGGCAGTCAGATTCTATACAGGGACGACGAGATAATGCATCAGCATTCAGATGTTTCTTACCCGGTCTATGTTCCACCTCGAAATCGAACTGTTGTAGACGTTCTAACCAACGAGCCCATTGTCCTTCTGGCTCGCGAAAGTTTACTAACCACCGGAGCGAACTATGATCTGTTCGTAGTAGAAAATGTCTTCCGATTAGGTATGACTGAAAGTGGGTCACGGCTCTTACAGTAGCCAAAAGTTCCCGGCGGGTCACACAGTAATTGCGCTCGGGTCGCGAAAACGTTTTACTGTAATACTCTATCACCTTCTCTTGGCCATCCTGTAATTGGGGTAAAACCGCCCCACTTGCATGCTGACTAGCGTCCGTGTCAACAACAAACATGCCAACGTGGTTAGGTTGGGCAAGGATGGGCGCCGAAACGAGTTTTTGCTTAAGCTGATGAAAGGCACTTTCACATTCGTCACTCCAAACAAACTTCTCTCGTTTTTCCGTCAGTGCAGTCAAAGGCTTTGATATGGCCGAAAAATGTTGTATAAACCGACGATAGTAAGCACAAAGGCCCAAAAATGACTGAACTTCGGTCTTGCATTTTGGTCTTGGCCACTTCGCTACAGCTGAGACTTTTTCTGGATCGACGCTAATACCAGAACCAGACACAATGTGACCCAAAAACCGAACTTCTCGTTTCCCAAGCCAACATTTTTTCGGGGAGAGGTGTAGACCGGCTCTTTGCAATCGCGAGAACACTTTTTCTAAGTTCGCCAATAGCTCGTTGAAGCTCTTACCATGAACGATGATGTCGTCTAAGTACACCAAACACACGGTATGCGGGAGGTCCTGAAATACTACGTCCATTAAACGCTGGAAGGTAGCGGGAGCGTTGGCTAATCCAAAAGGCATGACAGTAAATTCGAAGAGACCCGTACCGATGGAAAAAGCTGTTTTTTCTTGGTCTCTGCTGTCCATTTCTACTTGCCAATAACCAGAGCAGAGGTCAAGCGTAGCAAACCATGACGAGCCCTCCAGTGCTTCCAGCGTAAGGTCAACGCGCGGCAAGGGGTAAGAATCTTTTCTCGTTACGTTGTTTAGTTTGCGATAATCTACGCAAAACCGAAGACTGCCATCCTTCTTTCGCACGAGGACCACTGGGGAACACCAAGGACTCTTAGATGGCTGTATGATTTTTTTATTTTCCATGTCATTCAACATCGTCTTCGCTTCTAATCTTCGGCTCAAGGGCAACTTTCGTGGTGGTTGTTTGATTGGGAGTGTGTCCCCTGTCTCTATACGATGTTGTACAAGTCTGGTTCGTCCTTGGTTGTTGATCGAACTCGTGAACAGATGGCAATAACCAGAAATAAGAGATCGCAGTCTGCCTTGTTCTTTCCTTGTCAGTGTGGAGCCACTTCTACTAATCATCTCCATCACATCCGGATCCAACTCTCGACACGGAAGGGCGCTTTTAATTTGTCGACATGAAAATATTACTGGTTGTGTTTCGAGTTCCACTTTCATTACGTTTTGGGGAACCCAAACACCTTCTGTTGATGTATTTGTTACACGAACTGGTACTTTTCCTTCGGACACTTGACTTATTGATGGAGTTACCTGTAGTGGAGATAATAATGAAATTGCGTTGGCAAGCACTGTCTTACCTTCTTGCGCCGCAGTAGGCAAGTGAACCCAACTCGTTGAGAGGGCGGGGACGTACATGTGGCGTGAATTAGTCAGCTCCTGGTTTTGCACATGAGTTCGGTTTAAGTGTAAAGTTTCTCCATCTAAAAGTAAAGTGTTGTCCGGTATGTTAATCGCACAGGAGAAGCGACGAAGAAAATCCATTCCAATGATGCAATCATCAACGATGGGTGCTATATAGACAGCATGTTGGGATATGAACTTCCCAATTTGAACAGTGACTTCAAGCACTCCTTCCACAGGCGTAACTTCGCCGGTAACAGAGCGAATAATCGCATGCGAGGTGCTTAACGACGGGCGTGTATCCATCTTCTCAACGATTCGGGGATGAAGTATTGTCTGAGTGGCACCTGTATCGATTATTCCTTGACATGTGACTTGATTTATTTGAAGGTTAATAAATAGATTATTCGAATTGTTGGGCGAGCGGATTACTAAAATTTCAGGTACAGGGGCATCATTATTTCCCACTAACGCTGCCCCTGTAGGGCTAGTGGGTAGTGGTTTCCCGCTGGATGACTCGGAATATCACGAGTATTTGATTGGAGAGGGTCATCATTCGTTGTCAAGTTTATAGCTCGTGGGCCCAGTCGTGCAGACTCCATATCGAATATTATCGCCAATCCCACACGCTGCAGACTGGGGCTTCGCTTCAGTTCACTACGCGGGATATAAATTACTTCGCCATTGTCATCCCGCCTTGCGAAACCATATCCCGATTTGTGAACAAACTTTATTCTACCTCTAATGCCCACCTCCACTGTTTTTTTGTTTTGTTTGTGTGTGTCATTGTTTCCAGGAGCATCATTGTTTCTGCGCGGCAACTTACGCTCCCTTAAGCTGCGCGATTCCCGTTTCCCGATGAGCCCAATGTTATCACAACTTCGGCCTCCGAAACGTTTGCTTCCGCTATCCGGATTTGTCGACGACTTTGCTTAGTAGCGACACGGCTAGCTTCAACCCGGACTGCCAGCGATAATGCTTTTTCTAGAGTATCTGGTTCGGCTTCGCGTACTCTTTGCTGTACGTCGACATCAAATATCCCATCGATAAATTGTGCTAGAGCGATTCGATTTTTTGCCTGTTCGGAACAATCTGGGAATGCCAGGTACACGAGACGCTGGATGTCGGTTGCTAACTCGCTAAATGGTTCCTTAACTTTTTGCATCCGTCCCCGAAGTTCGGAATGGGCTGTTGCTTGCTCATATTCGTTGCTAAACCTCTGCCTCAAAGCTGCATCTAAGCGGTGGAAATCTTCTTGAACACCTAACTGAAGTGTTTCAAAAAAAGTTAAAGCACTTCCACGTAGGTATGCGGCAAGATAGAGAGCTTTTGCCTCCGTGGACCAATTGTTGACTCTTGCTACCGTCTCGAAATGCAGACGGTAACTGTGCCATGGTGTTTTTCCATCAAATTCTCGCGGCTGTACCGGAACTCGATGTGACAATTCTGGTGTTAGCTGCCGACCGCTTGCTGGTGGTCTCTCACGTTCCTTTGATATATCGGCTGGTTCTGATGTATGGGCACCTGGTCGTCGGTGATTGTACTGTACTTGGGTAGAGCATGCAGTTGGTTCTCCTGTTTCGACGAAATTTTGTTCGTAGTTCTCAGCCGGCTGCACCATTTCGTGTACTACTTGACCTGTGGGAGAAGGGAGGTTAGCAAGAACTTCGACTCGAGATTGTAATGAATTTTGTCGAGTGGTTTCGACTTGTTCTACTCTCAAATGGATCTCTGCTAATGATTGTTGAAGATTAGCCACGATTCTTGATTGTTGGTCGAGTAGTTTCGTCTGGTCTTCTAGTTTGAGTAAAATCACGTGAAATTTGTCTTCCCCGGAGTTCGATTCCGCCATGTTTGTTTTAACTCTAATTGATATTAGTTTTTTTCTTCTTTTTTTTTTTCGCGTGGTTCAGACTCGATTAAGATGTCGATCGTGAAAACCCCACATCTGACACCAATTGTTACACCTTTTGGTAGGGTTTGAGAATAAAAACGCAACACAGGTTTTTTAATAACGCTACACTTTTTATTCTTTTAATCTGACGACCGAAAACCAACCAACGTGATCGCTCTCTCTCTTCTTCTTCACCGGAAACCGCCACCATCCGAAAAAGGCTTTTTTGATCTCTTTTCCATCGAGTTCATTAGAGTACTAAGTTGGCGTTTGCATGGGTCGAGACTCGTTACAATACCTACCACCCCCGACAAGAAACCCGTGGTATGATGGCGAGTGTGAGCAGAAAAAGGCAGCAACCGACGAGGCGTACCAAAAGGCGCTGCAGAGGAAAACCAGGGCAGCGCGAGAAGAGTACCGAGCCAGAAGAAGGGAGGAGAAGAAACTACTGCGACAAAAGAAAAGAATCTTCGCAGCCTCCCAGCTCAAGGATATCGAGGAGTCTAGGGATGGACATAAAATACGAGCCTTTTACAAGAAAGCCAAAGGCCTTGCAGGAGGCTTCAAAAAGGGCACCTTGGCCAGGGAATAGTGGATGTATTTAAGCAGCACTTCCAGCAGCTGCTTAACGAGCATGACCAAGAGACAGTGGTAGGGACTGAGGAAATCCCAACTCCAGCCGCTGAAGTAGTCCTCCCACCCAGCATAGAAGAAGTCGGCACAGCTATTCAGAAGCTGAAGAACAACAAGGCCGCAGGCTCAGATGGCTTGCCATCAGAGCTCTTCAAGGCTGGCGGCGATGTTCTGGTAGGGAGCATGCACCAGATCATCTGCAAAATTTGGGAAGATGAGAGCATGCCCGACGACTGGAATACCAGCTCTATATGCCCCATCCACAAAAAAGGCGATCCTACCTCTTGTAAGAACTATAGAGGTATATCCCTGCTCAATGTCGCATACAAGATCCTGTCCAGCGTATTGTGTGAACGTCTAAAACCATTTTGCACCGCACTAATCGGCAGCTACCAGTGCGGCTTCCGGCCCGGCAAATCAACTATAGACCAAATTTTCACACTTCGACAAATCCCGGAAAAGACAAACGAGTTTCAAATCGATACACACCATCTTTTCATCGATTTCAAAGCCGCATACGACAGCATTCATCGTGAAGGATTGTTTGGTGCGATGGCCGAATTCGGGATCCCGGGAAAACTGATCCAGTTGTGTCGCGCCACGTTAAAAAATAAGCGATGCACCGTGCAACTCGGTTCCAGGACTTCGGAACCGTTTGAAACATGCACTTCTTCAACCTGGTGCTGGAGCAGATAGTGCGACGAGCAGGCGAGTCCGTCCAGCTGCTAGGATACGCGGATGATATAGACGTCATCGCGTGTTCTCGCCGTGGCATTGTGGAAGCATTCATCCCGATTGAAGAACAGGCGAAACGAGTTGGTCATAAGGTTAATGGGGACCAGACGAAGTACATGCTGTCAAGCAAAAACCAATCCGTCGCTCACCACCTGGGACAAAATATAACAATTGACAGCTACAATTTCGAGGTAGTTAAGGAGTTTGTCAGCCTGGGGGCAAACGTAAATTCCACAAATGACACCACAGTGGAGAACCGGCGTAGAGTCGTCCTAGGCAACCGCTGCTACTTCGGCTTGTCCAAACAACTGGGGTCAAAACTCCTCACACGAAAGACCAAAGTCATGCTTTACAAAACGCTCATTCTGCCAGTCTTGCTGTACGGAGCCGAAAGCTGGACGATAAGCAGGACAGCGGAGCTGATTTTGGGTTCTTTCGAAAGAAAAATTCTGCGCCGGATATTTGGTCCTGTCTGTGAGGAAGGTGAATGGAGAAGAAGACACAACCGCGAACTCTACGAGCTGTACCAAGATGTGGATGTAGTCCGGAAGGCAAGGAGCCGTCGACTACACTGGCTCGGCCACATCGAGCGCATGGACATCAACGCTCCAGCTAAGAGGGTCTTCGACTCCGAGCCTCCTGGTTCGAGAAGAAGAGGAAGACCGAACCTCCGGTATAAAGACCAAGTAATCGCGGATGTAAGACATCTTGGTCTTGACAACTGGAAGCAGCGTGCCCGGGACCGTCAAGGATGGAAGGCAGCTATAGCTCAGGCTCAGATTCTCCATGGATCGCAGGCCTGATAAGTAAGTAAGTAAGTAAGTATACATATGTGCCCATTATTTGAGTTAACAACGCAAAGTTTTTAAAAACTTAAAAGCGTTACAGACTGTAGGGTTTTTGCCTTCATTCGCAAAAACCCATCCCATTTGTTTGTTTTAAGAGATTCTTCCTTCGTTGCTCACCCTATCAGTGTAAATCACCCAAACGTCTACTAGCGATGTCCGCACAGATTGAGATAATGAAAACATTTGTCACTCATACACTCTCAGTAAACACAAAGCAAAGGGCCGGAATAAAAAATGTGAAAACGTAAACGAAACACGAAAAGGAAGAAAGTTCGAATAACAACAGAAAGCGTCGGGCCTAGGAATCAATATGATATCCGATTAGGAATTGTTTTGTTTTCCAAGAAATCCACTTAGCCGGCATCTTGTGTTTAGTTGCACCAATAGGCCAGATGAACACTTTGTGGCTCCAATTTCTGGCACTTAGGCATAGTTTACATTTACTCACAAGGAAGCAATAACAATTGGGGAGAGGTACATATGTATGTACATATGTGGGTACTATCGGCAGCCACTTATGTTGGTTGCGTGTGGCTACTTGAGTGGTAGGATAAATGTTTCGAGTTCGTGCGCGATATTCTGGGGAGGATAAGTTACAGGATGGAGTGCCAAGTCTTCTATATATGCGGTTGTGGTTTCAATAACTTGAAGTTGAATCAAAATATCATGTAGCTTTCTCGTGTACGAGAGTCTTGCGTATTCAATTTATTTTCCTTATTTGTTTTCAAAGGAGTACTTACTTGACTTCTCGCCCGTCCCTGGAAGAATACCACCAATGTTTACAAAAAATGTTCAACAGCGATAGAAGGATTCAAGCTTACCACCTTATCTTGCAGTTGCTTCGGTTATTGTTATGCATTTAACATAAACATTGGGGTGTGCGAAGGGACAGACCCACAAAGCATATACATATGTATGAAAATACAAGCATCGATACCTGTTTATCAACGCTTATATGAGGAAAAGGTAAAAAGTTTTCCATCTAATAGTTTTTCTACATAATCTTCCTTGACTTTAACACTCTTGGTCTGGCGTTTCTTCTACTTTTGTTTTTGTGTCTGAAATTTGGACTTATGCATTTCAAATTGACGATTTTATTATTCCTGTCTATAATTTTTTTGCAATCTCTAATGAATCATAGGTGGCAGATGGCGTTGGAGTTTTTGCTAAAGACGAATTTGAACTTCATAAATTGCAATTTTAAAAGTGCAGATGTTTTGAAAATATGTATACAACGTAGCCCTCACCTTAGCATGTCTGTACAATTACATTTTTAAACTTTAGATCATTTCATTGAACAATTATCAAGTCTTTTAAACAGAGAAAGGGCTCTGGATCTTGTATTGCTAGACAATTTTAATCTTGATATGTCATCTCACAATGATGTCACCGATTCTTATTGCTCTGACTTTACTGAGTATGGTTTGTTTTCTCTTGTGAATGGCACCGCACGGCCCTGTTTTTTATCCTGTCTAGACCATGTGTTTGCTCGGTTCTCTAATATTTCTACTAATGCTTGTGTTGGTGTAAACCTTGATTTACAGATCACAGATCATTGTGTGACAGGTGTTTTGATAAATTACCTCAGAAGCAGATTTTACTGCAAGAAAATCCATTATTAATTATGGTCTTAATCAGACGCTTCTCTTTAAAAGTAGGGAGGAATAAGACTGATGTTAACCGAGCATAGATTTCAGTAAGACCATTCGATTGAAACGATCTGAAAATAGACTTAAACCTTGATTGAATAGAAATACTTTAAGGAAGGTTAAGTTAAAGTTAAACTTGGAATTAAATACTCGAAACACACTCAGAACATCTATGTAAAAAACCGGTGTATAAACACCAGGGCCCTTGTTCCTGGGGAAAATGCTTCCTCGCCCTCCAGGTTGGGGGTTGCGCTTAGGGTTAACATCCCTATCGCATAAAACTACAGCTTGTTCAGAGACAACTAACAGCCTCAGATACGGATGGATTACACGTTGACGACTCCCGCAAACGCCAAAAAGGAAACGAATTTCGGATCTGCACCAGGAACGTTAGGTCCCTCATCAGACCAGGTGCAGCCGAACAAGGTCAACTCTTTGGACTGCTATAAGGCAGACATTACCGCGCTCCAAGAAGTGCGATGGGATGGGCGAGGCAAAAAGCGGATGAAAAACTGTGAAACGGAAGCTGCTACGGAAAAGTTATACAACGCTTATTCGGATGCGGATTTGTTGCTCGAGGCAGACTCAGGAAAAAAGTCTTAAGCTTCCAGTATGTAGGCGAACGCCTCATAACTATTCGCATCAAGGACAATCTCGGCAACATAACTGTGAAACGGAAGCTGCTACGGAGAATATATACAACGCTTATTCGGATGCGGATTTGTTGTTCGAGGCAGACTCAGGAAAAAAGTCTTAAGTTTCCAGTATGTAAGCAAACGCCTCATAACTATTCGCATCAAGGCCAATCTCGGCAATATGAGCTTACTATGTGTCCACGCCCCCACAGAGGAGAAAGATGACCGACATAAAGACGACTTCTATGATCCCCTAGGCAGAACGTATGCGCAATGCCCCAGCTATGACACCAAAATCATTCTAGATTTCAATGCGAAGCTGGTTAAGGAAGCTATCTTTTATCGGGTCATTGGAAAGCATAGCATACACAACACCACGTCGGAAAACGGACAAAGGCTAGTGGACTTTATGGCGGGACATAATCTGGTAGTAGCAAGTACACGATTCCCATACCTCAACATCCATAAGGGGACCTGGCGGTCTTTCCATCAATCGACAACCAACCAAATTGATCATATTGCGATCGACGGCAGACACTCCGCCAGCATCCTAGATGTCCGAACCTTTCGAGGAGACAACATCGAATCGGATCACTACCTTGTTGCAGCCAAGGGACAGATGCGAATTTCTTGGAATCAACGGCCTATGTAGAGAAACAGAATGCATACATGGCCACATTGCATCGACGGACGAGGGCTGCCCGCGAGCTCTATGAACAGAAAAGGAGGGAGGAGCATGTGCTTCTGAGAAGGATAAAGAAGGAGCACGAGAAGCGCGAGATCGAGGAGATGGAGAGATGTTACGGCAGGAATGACGTTCGAAAATTTTTCCAGAAAGTAAAACGAACATGCCACGGCTATAAAGCCAGAGCAGAAGCCTGTAGGGATGAGCACGGACAACTAGTAGTGGAGTCAGAGCTGATGCTGAGATTGTGGAAGAACCACTTCTGCAGTCTGTATAACGGCGATGATAGTCAAAATGCCGCCGTCAGGCAGAGCGAATCATTTACAATGGACGAAGATGAAGGAGAATCCCATCCACCCGACCTAGACGATTTTAAGATAGCGATATCGAAACTTAAGTCTCATAAAGCTGCTGGAGCAAACGGACTCCCCGCGGAACTATTTAAAGCAGCTGTCGATGAGCTGGTCAGGAACATGCACCAACTCATCTGCAAGATGTGGTCGGAAGAACGCATGCCCGATGAATGGAATCCCAGTATCGTTTTCCGGGTCCATAAGAAAGGAGACCCCTATGACTGCACCAATTACAGAGGGATAAGCCTCTTGAACATCGCGTACAGGATCCTCTCTGCCCTACTGTGTAAGCGCCTGAAACCGTTCGTGGACAATCTGATAGGTTCCTACCAGTGTGGTTTCAGGCCAGGAAAATCCACGATAGACCAAACATTTACACTACGGCAGATCTTGGAGACGACCCATGAATTCCAGGTCGACACGCACCATCTTTTTGTCGACTTTAAAGCCGCGTATGACAGAGTTTATATAGAAGAGCTATACAGAGTTATGACATGTATACTTGAAAGGATCGTGCGGGACTCTGCTGCCAATACAAGAGTTACGATCTACTTCAAATCCACACAATTGCTTGCCTACGCCGATGACATTGACGTTAATCGGCGGACAAAGCGAGACGTCAATGAGGCGTTCGCAAGCATTGAAGCAGAAGCGGCTAAAGTGGGTCTAAGGGTAAATGGGGACAATACCAAATATATGCTTTCATCCAAGAAAGACGCGCAACACCTTGGTCTTGATCAGAACGTCACCTTCGACACTTATATGCTGTAAGAAGCAGCAACGACACCAACGCTGAGATAAAACGCAGAATAACTCCTGCCAAGCGCTGCTTCTTCGGGCTCAAGAGGCAATCGAGTACTAGAGCCCTCTCTCGAAAAACTAAGGCATCCCTCTACAAAACCTTAATCATCCTGGTGCTCCTCTACGGCGCTGGGGCTTGAACGTTATCAAAAGCGGATGAAGAGGCTCGTGGGCGTTTCGAGAGGAAAATTCTGCGTGCAATCTTTGGTCCCGTTCGTGTAAACGGAGAGTGGAGGAGAAGATTCAACCAGGAACTGTACGGGCTGTACAGCGACATCGGCCTAGTTAGACGTCTTCGGATCCACCGTTCAAGATGGCTGGGCCATGTAGAGCGAATGGACATCAACGCTCCGGCCCGAATAGTCTTCGACTCCAACCCCGAGGAACGACGCAGCAGAGAACGACCGCATTTAAGGTGGCGCGCACAGGTGGAAAGGGATCGAAACCAACTGGGCGTGCGGGACTGGAAGCGGCTGGCCAAAGATCGGGCCGGCTGGAGAGGCTTGTTGGTTGAGGCCCTGGTTCACCCCGAACTGTAGCGCTATCAAAGTAAGTTAGTATAAACATTTGAAATAGACTCAATGAAGAATAAAAGATTGTCACCACCAATTCTAACGGCGTGAATTTGACAAATGTAAAGGGAAACTAGGAAAGGAATTGGAATCAATTAATGATATGTTTAATTGACGTGCAAGATGGAACACATCATTTACTGTTAAAGACGGCTCCACTGCAACTTCAGATCCTTACGTTATTGCTAACGACTTCAATAATTATTTCGTTTCTATTGCCTTAACACGTTTTCCATCTAGAAACCTTAATACCTGCCAATATTGCGCTAGCTGGAAAAGAATCCAGAATGGTTTCTGCTTGCAGTAATAGCTTTTATTTTGATAAAATACCTTCACTTGAGTTTTTGAAAAATAATAAGGTTCCTAAAGAACAACAACACTTCTTTAGGGAAATCAATGTTGCTGATACCTTAGCACATATATTTAACACAAGTGTGCTATGAGGAGTCTTCCCAAAAGGCCTAAAATATGCTATTGTGATTCCACTCTATAAGAAGAGGAATGCAAAATATAAAAGTAATTTTAGACCTATTTCACTCTTACCGACTATTTCCAAAGTATTCGAAAACGCAATGAAAAGGCGGATACTGAACTTTTTAGAAAACAATAACTTCCTTAGCGCAAAACAGTCCTAAATCAGACCTGGATTATCAACTGAAGATGCTTTATGCAATTTCGGCTCTACCAACTTTAAAGGACTTGACGACAATCAAAACGTTAAGACTAGAAGTCACGTGGGCAATTTCATCAACTAATTTTCTACCTGTCATCGTGTCACGGGTTGGAGTTGTCTTGTGTCTTAGGGATTGGTTAAACCACCGCCATTTTCCAGTGCACTGGATAATATGCATTATTCAGTACAGTTTTAAACAGGATGGTCTACTTCGCTATAGCCAATATTGGATATACCATCAGTACCCGCTGATTTTTTGATTTTTTTGTGAGTGACATGAAAATCAACTGGAAATCTTCCGTCGAAATGAGTAATGGATTAGCCACTTCATTGGTGACGACATTGTTTGAAGTGAAATCGCCACTGAACCTGGTGAAACCAAGGTTCTCGTATCCCCATTGTTCGATACGGTTTCGTAGGTAGAAGTGGTGTAACAGGCTCTGTTCTCGGCCATTTCTGCAAACTCGTTCGGTATTTGGATTAGGGCACCAAGTCTGCAATAGTCACTGTCTTATTCAATTGTACGTAGACAGTTCGTAGACCATTCGTCCAAGATCCAGGCGGCAGGCGCTTCTAGGAAGCGGCAGACTATCCGTTGCGAACAGCTTGATTTTGTCCTCAATGTTGCACAGGTTCCACCATTGGCTTATTAGACTCCTTCTGGTGTTGACGTCATTATTTCCCCCATCACTGGCATTTAAATCTTCAGCCAAAACATAAAAGCTTTCCGCCGTGTTCACGCGCAGAGATCGAAACAGCATTTCCACCACTGTAATAAAGGTATTGGGTTGAGGAGCTTCAGGTGCAATTGCTATGTAGATCCTTCTTCCATTACGAAGAGAAATACACACAAAACAAGCCTCTAACACCTGGAAGCGCCGTACTTCACCGCTAAATTTGACCTTATGTTTCATATTCTTACAAATGAAGATGGCCACATCTCCGCCTTGTATGTCGTTGGGTCGGGTTCTTCTTATTATATCATAGAAATTGTGCCGAATTTTGTGCTTCTTAGTTTCGTTAGCCAGAAGCACGTCAGAGCTTTCATTCTGCAACAAGTTAAAAATAACAGCCCTTTGCTCGATCCTGATCAGTGAATTCACATTCACAGACAGGATTTTTAAGGGACTCTCTATCAGCGTACCCTTTACGGTTGTAGAGGCGCTAGGCTCTACCAAAGCTAGTAGATCTTGTCCACCCCATTCGCCAACCTTTGGATCTACTGTGGGGGGGCGGGCCGATCTACCCTTGAACAGAATCGAGAGCAGGTCCACCTCAGCCTCCGGTGCTTTAGGGACGGGCAGCCTGGGGTAGTTGTACCACTTTTTCATGATCGAAAATGAAAAATGATCGGACGTTATGTACAGTGATGCGAGCTTACTAAGTGGTCTACGCATCTAATATTTAAGTTGTTGGTAATGAAGAGTGAATGGACACCACAGCGTTTTTTTTTTTTTTTAGAGACTCCCGCAGATTCAAGAGTTTTTTTTTTTTTTTTGTATTCTCTTATCGCGTGCTTTAAACACACAACCTGAACGGAGTGCAGTGGTTTGGGTCGTTGATGTTCGTTCACTCCTCTCAGGGGTGGGTGTCCTAGATAGGGCGAGAGCCGGCCAATTCCGGGTTGGTTATAGTCCGTAGTAATTCATTCGAGCACTTTTAGTCTGGCATACGCAGAAGATGAATTTCAGTTGGCCATATACTGTGAGTGATATGCCTGCAGCAGTACGGTCTGGTCACTTTCCATTCACAACTGCGTTGCATACTTTTTGTCCGTATAGGAATTACTTTTTCTTGGCTACGAAGCGAATTTGAACTATAGACCTTCCGCTCGGCGGTCGAAGATGTTTACCGCTGCACCACAGCTTTCGTCCGTACCACGGCTTTCAAAGTAATAATGGGTATATACCCTGCAGGAAGTTCATCCTAAATGGTACTAGTTCCGTATTTAATGTCGGAAAGTTGTAACTGTTCAGTTGAAAATAATCGAACGAAATGTTGATATGAAATACCCATCACAGGTAAATTCATAAGGTAAACACAAGAAACCTAAAAAGACCAAAAACTAAAATTTTATCCCTACAATACCCTAATTTCAAAATACACTCTCCGCTCCCCCGCTAGATATTTTCTAATAGCAATTGTCGAGACACTTGATACTTATCACTGTCATTCATTTGCAGAAAATCAAGCAGAGATCCACCGAAGAATAGCGAACTTTGTTACTGTTAAGCTGTCACCATTACCAGTTGATTTATTGCTTCCGGTCTTAAGCTGTCATGTCATTGCCCATCTCGGTGCTTATGAGTTTACTTTTGTTCTCGAGAATTTTGCAAATCCATACCGAGAACTCAGTGGGAGAGTATTCGTTTATACATATAAATGTGCCTAATGATAGCAGCTTCTCTTTGTCGACAATGTTAATGATGACAGGAAACTAAGGGACACAAAAGTCTAGATGAGTGTCGGCGGGATATATTGTAATCTTTTGTTTTAATTGAAAAGGCTTTTTAAGAAATTGTTTAGCATTTGAATTAGCATTAATTTTAAAGGGCACATGGACTGTGATAACTTAACGTTGTGATATTAGGATATGTGTGCTACGATTGACACATGATACATTATGTATGTATCTCCCAGTAAGAGAGCCCGATTGGCTTTTATCTAGATTGTTATCATCATTTGCTCATTTCCGGATCCGGTGGGCTCTTAGGAGTCGATGTACCCAGATCTACCAATGGCACTGTTTTCATCTTCGCGTTTGGATTCCACCGATTCTCGAAGCTTAAAAAACTTTTATCAGCGTAGTTAAGTATCTGTGTATATGTATATGGATGTATATACTCGCTAGTGGTTCCTTATTAATTAAGTGCAGTGAAGGCAACTTTCTAAATATTGTACATAGACTTTAGAATTGTATTCCAAGTAAATCCGATTCTAATGGATAGAGCACTGTAGCTACTTTTCAACAGCTTGTTTTCATTAATACTTTTCGGTCGACTAAAAGTGAACATTCTGTTTTTGGAAGAAGGTTCGGAGTTTAATTACATTTCTCACTAGGGTCATATTACGTCCAGTGCTACTACACAAGCTTGGCGTCCCGACTCGCTAATCATAAAACCATGCCTGGACTTCTGATAAAGTGTACTTTTTAAAGAGTATGCATTAAGGTGATTTATTTAAACATACATTAGCAGAGGAAGTGTTGTTGAATTTCCTCTTCCCCTTGCAGCTATGATAGAAGTCGTTGCTAGACAATCCTTATATGGAGGTATGTTCACTGCAATTATAACAATCTGACACTGTCGATCGTTCTTAGGCCCTCATTCCAACCGACCCTTTTTTGTGCTGTAGGCTTCTGCTATCTGTTAAAGAACTCAGACACAAATACTTTGATTTGGACATTATCATTAAAGAAAAGCAAGGGAACTTAAAAACAATAAAAAAACAAAAATAGAGAAGCTGTCATGGGACTGTTGACAGGAGTGAAAACTTCGAACTAAAAATAAAAGTTTTTTCTTTTTAATTAATTGTAGAATCAAGATTGTTTGGATGCGGATTTGTTGTTCAAGGTGGACTGAGACGAAAAGCCCTAAGCCTTCGGCATGTGAGCGAACGCCTCATAATAAATTTTTTAACATCAGCCTGATCTGCGTCCACACCCCTACGGAAGACAAGGATGACTCCGCCGAAGATGAGTTCTATGATCCCCTAGACCCATGCCCAATGTCTATGACATCAAAATTGTACTGGGAGACTTCAATGCTAAGCTGGGTAAGGAAAGCATCTTTGAACGAGTCATCGGCAAACATAACCTACACGACACCACCTCCGATAACGGACACAGGCTGATTGATCTTGCTACGGGGCGAAATCTCCTTCCAGCCAGCACGCGCTTCCCACACCTCGATATATGCAAAGGCGATATTTTGATCAATCGACTACCAACCAGATTGATCACAACGAACTTTGAACGGAGTAGAGTAAAAATACAAAGTTATGACGTCGGAAAGGTACTATCGCCAGTAACCGCTCGTGCTTTTACCGATCGCGTCTCCCTTAAGCTTACCAATACACCTCAATCTTCCACGCTGTCAACAGAACAGCAGTGGAGCCTTTGCAAACAAGCTCTGAAAAGCTCTGCATCCGAAGTTTTGGGTTTTAAGGCTCCACCACGAAAAAACACCTGGTTCGATGACGAGTGCAGGAGGATTCACACAGCGAAGCAGGATGCATATAAGGCCTCGCTGCATAAAAGAACAAGAGGAGCTCGTGAGCTCAACGAGTTAAAAAGAAGGGAGAGGAAAGAGCACGAGAAGCTTGCGATTGCGGATTTGGAGAGGTGTTACTGCAGGCGTGACGTTCGAAAGTTTTATCAACAGATAAAGCGGAAATGCCAAGGTTATAAAGCCAGAACGGAAGTCTGCAGGGATGAGGACGGACACCTAGTAGCAGAACTGCAGTCGATGCTGAGAATATAGAAAAACCACTTCTGCAGACTGTATAACGGCGATGTTAGACAATTTACTGCTGTCAGGCAGGATGATCCATTTCTAATCGACGGAGACCGCAGAGAATCTGTCCCCCTCGACGAAGCTAAGATTGCCATATCGAAGCTCAAGTCGAATTAAGCTGCTGGCGCAGACGGACTGTCTGCTGAGCTCTTCAAGGCAGTTGGGGATGACCTGGTTAGAAGCATGCTCCAGCTCATCTGTAAGATATGGTCAGAGGAAAGCATGCCCGAGGAATGGAGTCTCAGCATCGTATGCCCGATCCACAAGAAAGGAGACCCCTCTGATTGCGCCAACTATAGAGGAATAAATCTCCTTAACATCGCTTACAATATCTTTTCTGCCGTTTAGTGTGAACACCTGAAGCCTTTTGTAAATAAGCTGATAGGTCCCTATCGGTGCGGATTCAGGCCAGGGAAGTCCACTATCGACCAAATCTTTACACTGAAGATCCTGAAAAAAAACTAATGAATTTCAAGTCGACACTCACCACCTACTTGTCGGATTCAAAGCCGCATACGACAGCGTAATTAGAGACGGGCTATACTACGGTATGTCTAGCTTTGACATACGTCCTAAACTCGTCAGACTATGCAGGATGACCTTGGAGAATGCTCGCTGCTCCATCCGAATGTGAACACCATACCGATAGTTTTGATGTCAAAAAAGGATTTAGGCAGGGCGATGCGCTGTCGTGTGATTTCTTCATCATCATATTGGAAATGATTGTGCAAAAATCACTGGCCAATACAAGAGGCACAATCAATTTCAAATCCTCGCAACTCCTTGCATACGCCGACGATATTGACATAATAGGTAGATCACAGCGAGATGTCAATGAGGCGTTTGCGAGTATTGAGTTCGAGGCGCCGAAAATTGGTTTGGCGGTAAACGAGAGCAAAACTAAATGTATGCTGTCATCAAAAAAGGACGCTCACCACCGACGTCTTGGCCAGAACGTTTGTATTGGCAGATATAAGTTCGAGGTAGTTAAGGACTTCGTTTACCTTGGCTCCGCTGTGACCTGGAACTATGACATCAGTTCCGAAATAAAACGCAGAATCACTCTTGCCAATCGCTGTTTCTTTGGGCTCAGGAGGCAATTAATAGAGCCCTCTCCCGAACGACAAAGTTGACTCTATATAAGGCCCTTATCATCGCGGTCCTGTTGTATGGCGCTGAAGCATGGACACTATCAAAAGTGGATGAGGTGGCCCTTGGTTGGTTCGAGAGAAAGATTTAGAGCGTGATTTTCGGGCCTATAAACGCAGACGGGGGATGGAGGAGAAGATGCAAAAACGAACTTTACGGGCTGTACAGCCTCATGAGCCTAGTCAGGCGTCTACGGATTCAACGCCTAAGATGGCTGGGCCATTTAGAGCGAATGGACACCACAGCTCCAGCCCGGAGAGTCTTTGAATCCAACCCTGAGGGACGAAGAAGCAGAGGACGGCCGCAGTTAAGATGGCGCACACAGGTGGAAGGGGACCTCAGCCGACTGGGTGTGCGGCAATGGAAAAGGCTAGCAAAGGATCGTGTTAGTTGGAGGGGCATGTTAATTGAGGCCCAGGTTCACCCCGAACTGTAGAGCCCATTAAGGAGAAAAAGAGGTAGGGACACCAAACGACGGATGCATATTCCTGTAGAGATCTAACAACGCATACATATAAGGCTTTTAAAATGTAAGGATCGGTAATCGTTGTAGCGTAACATTTTAACATTCTTAATGATCTATTAGTCTTATTTATGATGAACCTAATATGAGAATTAAAGGATAGTTTGCATTATGTTGCCCAAGTCTTGAACTAAGGAAATACGTAGCATGGGATTACCATCAAGGGAGTAAAAAAAAAAATGCTTATTCTCTGCATGCGAGAAAAACTAATGATCGAGCATTTACTAACATTAAGTGACTTTTAGGACACCAGAAAGCAAATTTTTGAAAGTTTGCATTTAAACCATGATTATTACATGCCGACTCAATTTTAAAATCATAGGCACACGTTAATGCGGTGGGGTAAACATTTCACAGCATCGTTAACAAATAGAACGAACAAGAGGGGACTGATGTGACTATCTTGTGGGACACCTGAAGTTACCTGAATTTGTACGGAAGTATAATTTCCAATTTTCATAAATCGACTTCTATTTACTAAGAAGGATGATAGCCATCTGAGAAAAGTGTTAGGAAAACCAAATCTTTCAAGCTTATAAAGCAAAAGCTTATGGTCCACTCGATCAAAAGTTTTACTGAAGTCAGAACGAATTGCATCAATCTGGTTGTCTTTGCTAATTTCAGAAATGGCATTTTTGGTGAAGAGAAGAATATTCGTGACGGTCGATCTGTTTTTATCAAAACTAAGTTGGTTATTACAAATTAGATCTTTACAAAAAAAAAAAAAAAAAGTATTTTTCCGTAACTAAGGAATAGAACAGTTTAGGAAGGGACGACTGCTTGCAGATGCCTCTGTAGTTCTCAATTTTGCTTTTGCTACCTGGTTTAAATAATGGAATAATAGAAGAGTTCTTCCAACTGCAAGGAAAAATGCCACTATTCATTGATAAATTAAAAATACTGCATAGTATATTGTGTAGTGGAACCGCGTAGAATCCCGAGGAGATGTCATCTGCAATCTGGTGGAGCACTCAGACGCAAACACTGGTCCATTGTACTCCAGACAGACAATTTACATTACTGTATTTTCCCCGTTGTCCGGAAAATAGTGAGGAGGAGCTTCAGTGATGTAGAGCTAAGAGATTCGGCACACACCACGTCGGCTCCAAGGGTGAGCCACGGTGCGCGAGGAAAGGCGGGACAATCATAGAGGAAATGCTCTGCTGTATCATCATCCTCGCAACATGCAGCACATGTAGGCGTCTCATGATACCGGTCATGCAGAGATGCTTGCCCCTTATCACGCGCGTAAGTCTTCTGCAATCAATTCCCCTTAAGGATAAGAAGAATTCTCTGTATTTCTTGCAGACATCAGGGCTAACGCGCTTAGTCATCGTGCATTGTATATATTCCCTCCATCTACGATTTGTGCATCAACAACAGATCTTATAGTTGATGTTGGTATTGACCGTGGAAACAGGTAGACCTAAGGTGGATTCAGATCCTGAGAAACTCTGATCTAATTTCCTAGGATCCCAGAATGACCTGGAACCAAAACAAGCCTTAGTGAGTTTATTCTTCCGACTTTGTTCAGGAAGACCTTAAGTTCATACACTAACTTGGAGCTAGTTAAAGGTACGGACACAGCTTTGAGTGCAGCCTGACTGTCCCTGCAAACGCCTATGTTTTCGCTCTTCCAGCTAAGTATGCTTCACAACATCGTGCATGGCCATCAGGATTGCGTATTTCTCTGACTAAAAGACATACGCATATTTTTCTAACGAAAAGTGCAGTCGGACATTTTCGCATTCAATGAAAACCCCAGCGCTTGACCCCAGCCCAGACTTGGAGCCATCTATAATTTCGTCCAGGATGTGGCCAGAGCCAATTCTGACGCCATGGAAACTCGACTGTGAAGTTATAGCGCAATA
The DNA here is from genome assembly GCA_951905685.1 of Eumerus sabulonum. Classification (NCBI taxonomy): domain Eukaryota; kingdom Metazoa; phylum Arthropoda; class Insecta; order Diptera; family Syrphidae; genus Eumerus; species Eumerus sabulonum. The sequence continues at coordinate 157,609,688 of OX645060.1, read as the reverse complement.
GGATGACAGGCTCATTGCGTCAGAGGGTATGTCCATGAGACACTGGTCATAGGATATTTCACTCTCAAGCGCAATGTAATTTAAATGCGAGTTGTACCAATAACCATTTCTCCGAGACATGGCTTTCTGTGCACACCCTCTCATAAATATGCCAAGGGGTGATAGGTTCGTAATAGCATCTAGAGCAGCGCCCGGCGTGCTGGGGAAAGCCTCCAAAACTGAGATAGAGCGAATATCGGATTTGTCCATTTGACAGGCGGCGCCCTCTGTCCGCCGGTCTATCGTATTCGTCTGTCGCGAATTTTCTTGGAATATATCAAGCAATGGGTACCATCACAAGTTTAAAGTTGAATTGCTCAGCCTTCGTGTTTAAAGGTGTGAAAATAGGTCGTAATGGAAGCCTGATATAAGAGTGTAAGTAATCGCCTCAAATATCTTAAGAGTAATCTTTGTGGGCTTCATTATGATCTTAAATCGCGCGAGTAGACATTACAGTAATTTGGACTTTTTAAGGACAAGTCTAGCTTAACCCTTATACTGAACTTGAAAAAAAGGTACGTTGTATTTGTGGGTCAAATTCGGCCAATACATTTTTATTTATAAATTTTTACAATTCTTACGTCATTTTTTGTTCAGAATGCATTTAACGGATCAATTTTGAAATGTTGTACATTTTGTTGAATATTTTGTGCTGCTGGATTGACGCGGGCACAAATAGCAGCGGAATCTCTTCAATGTTGACACTGTAGATTGTTCTGAATTTGTTCGTGTTTCCAGATTTTGAACCATCGACTTCCCGGGCCACTGTTGGGAAAGGAAGTTCGACGAGAGATTTCCTCTTGAATCAAAGCTTTCCCCAATTCCTCCGAAAAAATTCTCCGTCTGAAATGTTTTTCTTTGTTCCAGTCGATAGGTATATAACAAAGGCATTGTAGGCTAATATAACTAATATATTTTAAAATAACGTCTCTGGTGAAGCTGTAATGGAAACGATGTTCACTTTCAGCAGTATGCCGCTGAATGCGAGAGCAGTCTAGAAACTTCCGAAGGGGAACGTCGGGCGGCGAACATTCGAGAATGTGAACCGTACTGTTCAACTAAGGGAAATTGCTTGTCTTAGTAATTCTATCCCTAATTCATGAGATGTAAAGAAATTGTCGCATGTAATGTTTCCACCTTTCAAGTCTTTCATGAGATCTAGAACTACACGATAGCCTTGATTTCGTTCGGGACGACAATTTCTACACCTATCGGTGTAAACTTCAAAAGACCAGGCAAAGCTCGTTTAATTCCTTTCTTGCGTTAAACCACCTGTTTAGAGAAGGTGGCAGCAGGGGAGACGGAGTGAATTTTTAATATTCAGCAGTATCGAGAAAATGTCCGATCCTACACCGTACTCCTACTTGGAGCCTTCAGTGAAAATAAGAAGTTGGACATAGCCATCTTAGGCCTTGAGTCCGTAGAAGCCTGACTAGACTCATGTCGCTGCCCGTAATGTTCTTAGTTGAATCTTTGCCTCCGTTACCCGTCTGCGTTTATAGGACCGAAAATCACACGCAAAATCTTTCTCTCGAAATGACCAATGACCTCCTCATCCGCTTTTGATAGTGTCCATGGTTTTGCGCTTTACAGCAGGCGAGGATAATAAGGGTATTTTGTAGAGACTACTTTGTCATTCGGGAGAGGGCTCTATTACTCAATTGCCTCCTGAGCCCAAAGAAACAAGGATTGGTAAGCGTAATTCTGCGTTTGATTTCGAAACTGATGTCGTTATTCCAGGTCACTGCGGAGCAAGGGTAGACGAAGTTCCATGGCGCCTCCTCATGGCTTATCTAAATATTATAATGAGCTGGTGCTTGCTCTTAACCAGGTCATCTCCAGCTTCTTTGAAGAGCTCAGCAGACAGTGCGTCTGTGCTAGCAGATTTATTCGACTTGACTTTCGATCTTAACGAGGTCAGGGGAATGGAATTCTCTGCAATCTCATTAAAAAATGGACCATTCTGTCTGACAGCGGTATATTGACTAACATCGGCGTTATATAGCCTGCAGAAGTGGTTATATAGGTGTCCATTCTCATCCCCTCACCCTACCGTTCAGGCTTTATAACCTTGGCGTGTTCGCTTTATCTGTTTATAAAACCTTCGAACGTCACGCCTGTCTTTAAATCCTCAATCGCGCACCTCTCGTGCTCTCTCTTCTTTCTCCTAAAAAGCTTTTGCTAATCCCTTCTTTTTAACTCGTATAGCTCACGAACTGCTCTTGTTCTTCTATTCCTCCTGCTTTGCTGTGTAAATCCTCCTACACTCGTCATCGAACTATGTAGGTGTTTCTTCGTTGTGGAGCCTAGAAGCCCAAAATTTCAGATTCAGTGGTGTTTTGGGCTTGTTTGCAAAAGTTCGACTGTTGCTCTATTGCTCTGTTGCTCTATTGTCAGCGTGGTGGGTCGAGGTGTATTAGAGATGTTAACGGAGACTCGATTGGTTAAAGCACGTGTGGTTTCTAGCGATAGTTGCTTTTCGACGTTATACTTTTGTATTCTTATTCTAATCCGTTGCATTCGTGATATCCGATACTTGTTCGAGTCGATATTAGCCCCTTGGAAAGTTCAAACATCAAGACTAGTGGAGGAGTGTCTGATGTCGATCGCGATGTGAACAACCTGGTTAGTGAATGATTCATCTGGCGACCGTCAGGTGCCTCTAAGTGTATCGAGGTGCAGGAAGCGCACACTGGCTAGAGGGAGATTTCGCCCCGTTGCAAGATCAACCAGCCTGTGTCGGTTATCGGATGTGGTGTCGTGTCATCCTTGCCTTGCTTGGGGGCGTAGACGCAGATCAGGCTGATCCTGGAAGGTTTCTCATCCGAACAATCGTTGTCCTCTCTCTCTACAGCAGTCGCCGTAGTCAGCTCTTCATCCGCTTTATACCCGGTCCATTTCTTCGCATTTCTTGGATGGCGGTTAAGTCCGCTTTATAGTGGTCTAGGGCGACCGCAAGTTGTTCAGTTGCGCGTGCTCTGTTTAGGCACCTAACAATCCACGTACAGAGCCGAAGATCATTGTCCTTTTTTCGTTTTTTGCAAGTTTCGTTGACATTAATCCGGTCCGTTTCATCCGAGGCTTGTTGTTGTTTCGGAGTTTGTAGTTTTTTTACGGTTACGGCTTACTAGGCCGTAGGAAGCCCGCTATTCGTCCTTTCTCGTCTGTAATTTCCATAGGAAATCTCCAGATGGCACCACGAGGAAGTGGGGATGGGACTTACTAACAATGCCGCAGGATGTTCGTCTTCTGTGGCTCTTCCCGCTTTTTAGCGGGATAGATGGTGTTCAAACTTCATGTCAATAAATGTAGTAAATCTAAATGTCTTGTTAAATTGTAAATTGGTATAATGAATTTTTATGTCAAATGAACATTATGGTTTGTTCCAAAACTATAAACCATGTAAAAGAAAACGAATAAAGAATCTTTCGAACTACGGTTCGTTGAGATCATTGTTGAATTAACCGCCAAAGGAGACGGATCGTTGATTTTCATTTTTTTTTATAGTGGTTTTAAAATATTTGATTTTAAAGGACTGCGATAGTTCGCAAGAAACACTAAATAGTAGAGTAAATAGTTGAGTCCCCAAAACGCTGGTGGAAATATTTTTGGTGCCGAAACCCGGGACAGTTAAACCTCATCGTGATCCAGAGAGGAGAAGTATATATATATATATTGCCGATATATAACGGACCTGCGACTAACGGAAGAAACGGAAGAACGGACACTTCTACGTGGGATCAAAGTCCAAAATTACTTGTGAGTAAAAAACCGCAAACAATCGTACGACTTAAAATTACTAAAAAAAAAAAAAAAAAAAATAATATCGTTGCTGTTTTAATTCAATCTGGAGATCGCTTAAACATTTCAAAATTGTCACAAAATTATTGATTGTGAATAACCCATTAGTAGGTTGCTGTCCTTGCTAATTATAGTTGCTAGATTCATTCGTTTCAAAGAATAATTCAGACTTTATAGCACGACAAATCGTTGATTGGATACATAATATATTGATCCATAATGTCGGTGGAGTCTGAGGAAAGGTTTGGTGAACTTACTGCGGAGGGTGAGGAGTTGTTGGAAGCGAAAGGGTTAGATAAGCAACTGTCAAAGACTTTGTCAGAGTTGAAGGTACTTAGATCTTCAACTAAAGGCAGCATAACAAGAATTAAGAAAATAATTATTAGTAAGGGCTCTTCGATATCTGCTACTGAATTAGAATGCCGTTTAGGTATTTTAGAGTCATATTTCAAGCAGGGTTTGAATGTGCAGATGTCAATAGAAAAACTAAATATCCCTGAGGAAGAAAAAACGAATATGACAAATAGAGCGGAAATAGAAGAACTCTATGTAACTACAAAAACAAAAATTGTTTCGTTGTTGTCCGAGTTAAAGGGTAATACAATAGTAGGCGATAGTTTCAATACAACGTTCATGCCTCAACAACCAGTTTCGCGGTCTAAGTTAGAGCGTATACGATTGCCGATATTTTCTGGGAAATTTTCGGAGTTTCCGAATTTCATAGGCATTTTCACGAGCTTAGTTGACAAGGATGAGACGTTGGATAATTTACAGAAATTTAATTATTTGAAGGGGTGTTTATCCGGAGCAGCCTTTAATTCAATAAGAGAGTTCGAATTAACTAGCTTGAATTATCCAAAGGCGTTAGATCGTTTAAAAAAGAGATTTGATAGCAAAACTATGCTTTTTCAAGAACATCTCAATGGCATTTTAAATATTCCTAAAGTTTCCAAAGGTTCTGCAGTTCAACTGCGGAACTTAGAAGATAAATTCAATACTCATATTGCCGCAATGTTATCAATTGGTAGCCATCAAAATATTACGGACGCTTTGTTGATTTCCTTTGCTCTGGATAGAGTTGATGTTGATACGAGAGCTAAGTGGGAGGAGTTAGTAAATCATTCCAAGCTTCCATCGTGGGAAGAATTCGCTGATTTATTGGATCGTCGATGTCAGATGTTAGAAGCGGTAGAATTAAAGCTTCATAAGCCGGATGCAAATAGTAGTCATCAGGGTAATCGTTCTCACTTTCGATCAAATAAACTTGGTAAAACATTGGCTTCTCAAACAACGCTTACGGCACAAGGAACATGTTGTGAATATTGCTCTTCAAATCTTCATAGCATAACAGATTGTTCGAAATTCAAGGAATTGCCAGTTTTAAAGCGATTTCAAGAAGCAAAGCAACGTGTTCTGTGCATCAATTGCCTTATAAAAGGTCACTCCGTTAAAAGGTGTCAAGCTCCAAAATGTAGTATTTGTTTGTTACCTCATCACAATTTGTTGCACAGATTCAGTAAAGGTCATGCAGACGAACCCACTGTTTCAGGAAACATATCGCTTATTTCCAGTAAATTTGAAAAAATTTCCTCCCAAGTGATATTGGCTACGGCAATGGTTTATATTAAAGATCCTGCGGGCCATTTTCATCCCGTTCGAGCACTTTTAGACTCGGCTTCCCAATTAAACTTTATTACGGAAGACATGGCACAAAGATTAAAATTGAATAAGGTCAAAACTAGTACATCCGTTTCTGGTATAGGAAGATCCAATGCTATTGTGAACTTCAAAACAGAAGCCGTTTGTAAGTCAAGCATTTCGGATTATGAACTTGAGCTTGAGTTACTTGTTTTAAAACGTATCACCAACGTGCATCCGGAGAGAGAATTAGACATTTCACAATGGCGCATACCATCCAACATTCCTTTAGCAGATCCGCACTTTAATCGTCCGAATCGTATTGACCTTCTTATAGGGGCCGATAGCTTCTTTCAGTTATTATGCGTAGGCCAGATAAGAATTGGTCCTAATCTACCTCTCCTTCAAAAAACACTATTGGGTTGGATAGTATCTGGGAAGTACGATAAATCAGAAGTTCCCAATGCTCCATGCACACTTGTGTCGTGTTCGGACTTTCAAGATGCTTCTCTTACGGAGGTTGTAAAGAAGTTTTGGGAAATAGAGGAGGTAGATAACAGGCAGAAATTGCTGACGAAGGAAGAAAAGATTTGTGAAGAAGCATTTCTGAAAGGCGTACAGAGGGGAAACGACGGTCGGTTTATAGTAAATTTGTTGTTCAAACCAAATCCAGGTGAATTGGGAGATTCACTAAGCCATGCAAAAAGAAGAGTTTCAAGTCTCGAGAATAGATTGCGGAAAAATCAGGGAGTCAAGGAACAGTATGCAGCATTTATGAAGGAGTATGAAGATTTAGGACATATGGAAGAAGTTCGTTCCGATCAACTTTCTGAAATAAAATATTTTGCTCCGCATCAATTTGTTCTTAGGCCAGATTCGCTTTCGACAAAATTGAGAGTAGTTTTTGATTGCAGTGCAAAGACTACTTCTAACCTATCGTTGAACGACCTACTGCTCAAAGGTCCGACCATACAGGACAGTTTGTATGACATTATTTTACGTTTTCGATCTCATAAATTTGTAATCACTGCAGACATATCGAAAATGTATCGTCAAATATTGGTTCACAAAGAGGATCAAAATTATCAGTGTATTCTTTGGAGACCGAACGAAGGGGAAGATTTAAAAGCTTATCGCCTTAAGACAGTGACCTATGGTACTACTTCCGCTCCATTCATCGCAACCAGATGTCTCAAATATTTAGCCGATGCTAACAGAAAGCATAACCCTTTAGGAGCTCGCGTAATAGAGGAAGACTTTTATATGGATGACATGATTACAGGCGGAGACTCGTTGGATGCCATCTATAGAATTTATAATGAAGTGAGGCATATTCTTTTGACTGCAGGATTCGACTTAAGGAAATGGTGCAGTAATGATGCAGGTATATTGGCCAAAATTGGAGGCTGTCAGCATGACAATCTTTCTTTGCGGATAAATGATAAAGACATTATCAAAGCCTTAGGGATTGTCTGGAATCCGTCTGAGGATGAGTTACAGTATATAAAACCCAATTTCAGCTGTGATAAATCCATTACCAAAAGAGTAATTTTATCAGAAATCTCCCAAATATTTGATCCCTTGGGGCTAATAAACCCAATAGTTGTAAGAGGCAAAATCATTATGCAAGACTTGTGGATATCAAAAACTAAGTGGGATGAATCCATACCTGAAAATATATACTCTCAGTGGCAAGATTTTCGGAAAGAGATAGCTTTAGTGGATAAGATTAAATTGCCAAGGTATATTTTTATGTTGTCTTCCAATCCTTGCAGAATCGAATTGCATGGTTTCGCCGATGCTTCTCTTCGCGCTTATGGTTGTTGTCTATATGTAAGATCAATTGATGCACAAGGAAACGTAAAGTGCATGCTACTTACTGCTAAGTCAAAAATTGCACCCATAAAAACAAAATCACTTCCCCGTTTGGAATTGTGCGCAGCGTCATTGCTCGTAGACTTGGTAATAAAAGTAGTATCGAATTTAAATTACACCATCGACGATATTTACCTGTGGACAGATTCAGAGATAGTTCTTCGTTGGATTTCAGCATGTCCGTCCACTTGGGAGGTATTCGTTGCGAATAGGGTTTCCAAAATACAATCCGACTTGCCGTCGGCTATTTGGAAGCATGTTAATAGCAAATCCAATCCAGCGGATATTGTATCTCGCGGAGCTTCCGTTTCAGAGCTTATCAAAAGTTATTGGTTTCGAGGGCCACCATATCTTTACCAGTCAGAAGAAAATTGGCCACATCAAAGGAATTTTTCTGCCATAGCGCACGCCGAAGGTCTTAGACAGGTGGCCCTACTTTCAAATGCGACTCCGTTGCAAGGAATTGAAGAGGATTTAATTCGATTTAATAACTTTCAAAAAACTAATAGGATTTTTGGTTATATTATGCGGTTTTACAATAATATTAAATATCGAAATGCCAAATGCTCTAACTCCGCCTCCGAGAATTACAGGACATCAATCGTACCTCTCACCCCTGATGAATTAGAAGATGCTTTATTGCGCATCATTTGGAGTATTCAGCGTGACCATTTCCGGGAGGAAATTGAGGAATTAAAGAGATTTGAAAAGATCAGCCCGAAAAGCATCATCAAAAACCTCAACCCTTTCCTTGATGATAGCAGTGAATTGAAACTCGTTAGAGTGGGCGGGCGTCTGCAGAACGCGGACTTACCTTATAACTCAAAATTTCCTTTGCTCCTTCCTAAAAATTCCCCTTTTGTTAAGAATCTCGTTGTTCATTTGCACAAAGCTAATTATCACGCAGGTCCTCAAGCCTTGATAGCCATCATAAGACAGCGTTTTTGGATCGTTAACGCTCGACAGCTTGCAAAACACGTCGTTAATAGATGCCTTCACTGTTTTCGATATAGGCCGAAATTAATGCAGCAAATAATGGGCGATTTACCGGCGGGCAGAGTAAACGTAGCCAGACCATTCGCAAAGACGGGAGTCGATTTTTGTGGACCTTTTCATATATCCCAGAAGCGTCGAGGATACTGCAGGCTCAAGGCGTATATTGCCGTTTTTGTTTGCTTTGCAACAAAAGCATCTCATTTGGAAGTAGTTTCCGACTTGTCTACGCAGGGTTTCATAGCGGCGTTAAAAAGATTTGTTGCACGAAGGGGCTTGTGTGAGGAGATCCATTGTGATAATGGAACTAATTTCGTTGGGGCCCGCAACGAGTTAAGGGAGCTTCGCAAGACATTCTTGGAGCAGCAGGCTCAAAACCACATTTCATCCTGGTGTGCTGCCCAACGAATCCGTTTCCTTCATATACCACCAAGGTCCCCACATTTCGGAGGCCTATGGGAAGCAGCTGTAAAAACGGCCAAGTCGCATCTTTTTCGCACGGTAAAGCAAGCGTACTTAACCTATGAGGAATTTTCGACGGTAGTAGCCGAGATAGAAGGCATTATGAATTCTCGTCCTTTGTGTTCTATATCCTCTGACCCAAGTGATGAATCGGTTCTCACACCAGGTCATTTCTTAATTGGTGCGCCTCTAAATTCTATTTCAGAGCCAATAGTGGAGCAAAGGGTTCCACTTGCAAATCGTTGGCGAAGACTTACCCAGATTAAGCAGCACTTTTGGTCCAGATGGTCGAAGGAGTATTTATTGGAACTTCAACGCCGTACTAAATGGATGACAGCAGCAGAGGATGCAAAGGTGGGAATGCTGGTGCTCGTTTTCGAAGACAACCTCCAACCGCAACATTGGTTATTGGGGCGAATTGAGCGAGTCATACCCGGAGCAGATTCGAAGATAAGAGTAGCTGATGTCAGAGTACGAGGATCCATCATGCGTCGGCCAATCCACCGTCTGGCTCCACTTCCAATTGATTGAAGAGTCAGTTAACGTAGGACTCTTCAAGGCGGGCAGAATGTTCAAACTTCATGTCAATAAATGTAGTAAATCTAAATGTCTTGTTAAATTGTAAATTGGTATAATGAATTTTTATGTCAAATGAACATTATGGTTTGTTCCAAAACTATAAACCATGTAAAAGAAAACGAATAAAGAATCTTTCGAACTACGGTTCGTTGAGATCATTGTTGAATTAACCGCCAAAGGAGACGGATCGTTGATTTTCATTTTTTTTTATAGTGGTTTTAAAATATTTGATTTTAAAGGACTGCGATAGTTCGCAAGAAACACTAAATAGTAGAGTAAATAGTTGAGTCCCCAAAACGCTGGTGGAAATAGATGGGATAGATGCTACCCCTTCGAGGCCTTTCTTAGTCCTGCGAGAGTGTGCTACACTATTAAAATTGTGGAAAGGTGTAGTGTATTCCGCAGGAAGCAAGGTAAAATTAACAGACGGAAGTGATAAAGCTCTGCCGTAGCCATACGGTCTAGGTGTTCTTCCAGCTTGAGTCTATTGGCGCCGCGCGCTGCCGTATATTTGGTCGGATGCTCTAGGGGGAGAAGATTCTGCAGGATAATAATCGCTTCGGAGGGGCATGTTCTCATGGCTCCCGTGATCTTTTAATTTTGTTGAGTTTGTCGATATTATAAGTTTTGGGGAGTACCTCTATTAGCAGGTTTCGTAAGAATACCAATTGCGATTGGATTTTTTTTTTTAGAAACTCGCGCAGGTTCAAGAGTTTTATATTTTCTTATAATGTGTCATATACACACAACCTGAACGGAGTGCAGTGGTTTGGGTCGTTGATGTTCGTTAACTCTCAGGGGTGGTTGTCCTAGATAGGACGTGAGCCGACCGAATTCCGCGTTTTTTTTTTTTTTTTGGTTGTAGTCCGTACTAATCGTTCAAGCACTTTTTTAATAATGCATACGCACAGGATGAATTCCAGTTGACCATATACTGTGAGTGTTATGCCTGCAGCAGTACATCTGGTAACTTTCCATTCACAACTGCGTTGCATACTTTTGTCTGTATAGGAATTACTTTTTCTTGGCTATGAAGCGAATTGAACTATAGACCTTCCGCTCGGCGGTCGATGATGTTAACCACTGCACCACGGCCACGGCCAAGTCTGGTTTCAAGCTTGGAAACTATGCACTTGCAGATGAAACTTTCTACTCCAATGGCGAGTAGGGATTTTTCAATTGATTTGGTAAAAACTTTATTAAAAACGCCCTCGATATCCATAAAGATCGCCAGGGTGTATTGTTTAGTGTCGATGGATTTCTCAACAGTTCGCATGACCTCATGCGACGCCATCCATAAGAATTTGACCTTAATATGGGCATGATGAGAGTTGGAAGGGGTGCTCATTCTTAAACGCGGACACGTTCTAGCGTTTTTAGGTGAAAGGATGATAGTCTGGTTGGGCGCGAATGTTGGGCTGCTTCGTGGCTTCATTTTCCAACTTTTGGGAGGAAGACTAGACGAACCTTTCTCCGGGAGATGGGAGTGCAGCTCAGGAGTAAGCAGCTGTGGATCACAGATCACAGATTTTTCTGTAATATGACGGGGGTGATGCCATCAGGACCCGGCGACTTATAAGGCTAGAAGCTGCTTAAAGCCCAGGAGACCTTTTCTGCGGTGAAAATTTCGTTAATTTGTTCACGCCGCCTACAATTAGGTTTTGGAAAACATTGTAAAAACTTCGAATGACAAGGGAGCGCACCACCATTCCAGCAGGGCTTTGCTCCTTCACACTAAGTGGTGGCGATACAAGATTGGATGGTCGAACTTTCACATGGCCACATCATCCCGAAAATGTGACCTTAATTGCCTGGATTATTATGTATCGGGCGTAGATAAGTGACAGACCAATGTTTGATTACGGTATGCAATCATTCCCGGCCTACGATAGGGCAGGTTATTGCCACTAACACAAATTTTATTGAATAATTTTATAATCAAGTAGTCACTCAACGTTACGCAGCGTTACATGGAACTATAATAAATGTTGTGAAAAATATAAGCAAATTCATTTTTATTTAAATTTTTTCACAAATACCGTACAATACCACAGGCCTGGACTTTAATGAAAACAGATGAGGAGGCCCTTGGTCGTTTCGAGAGGAAAATCTGCATGATTCTTTTGTACAAACCGAGAGTGGGGGAGAAAATACGACGACGAACTGTACGGGCTCTACAGCGACATCGGCCTAGTACGACGTCTTCGGATGCAACGTCTCAGATGGCTAGGCCATGAGAGCGAATGGGCAATACAGCTCCGGTCCAAAGAGTCTTCGAGTCCAATGCCGAGGGGATGGGCGTGCGGCGCTGGAAACTGCTGGTAAAATATCGTTTCAGCTGGAGAAGCTTGCTCGTTGAGGCCCAGGTTCACACCGGAGTATAGCGCCACCAAAGTAAGTAAGTAAATTATGCACTAACATTCCCAAGTTCCCACAAATCTAGCTTTCAAGCTAAATACGTCCATCAATCAGATTCTCTCCAATATGCCTGCATAACTATTCCCTTTTCTTTACCTTAAATAGAGCCTGAAATCCTTCCGATGGACGATAGTAACTCAGTGTAGTATTTAACGTGTTTTTAAATTCGCTTGTCGCTCACAATGTCTTTTGTACACCACTATGATCCCCACTTTCTGCTAAGTTCGCTCGCTTAGACGTTTTTAGAAAAAAAGAAGCGGAAGACCAAGTGTACAAATTCTATATTCCAAGAACTACTACATCCTTAAGGAATACCTGCTTGGTTGGATTCAGTTACACTTAAGTTATTTTATATCGACCTTTTAAGACAGCCGACGCTAGTGTCGTCAGCACTTAGTTTGGCTCATAATAAACACCATCAACATCTTAAACCTATGAAGCCCCTTAAAATAAAGCATCAGTATAAAAAAAAGTTCCAACCGTGAAGTGTAAAACTGCTAACCGAATACCTACTCCACGCAAATTTAAAAGCCCTACCAGGAGCAGTGTTTCTCGTTGTTCCTCTTATATAATCTAAATTCTCTACATTTATTGGTTTCTTGATTTTGTCTGCCTTCAAGTTACATATATAGGTACACACGTATTTGTTACGTTGAAACCCTTGATGGTAGGGATCCTTGAGCTGGGTATATGGTGCGCTCGAGAATAGTGAGAGTATCGCAGCATGGCAATGTGAGGGCGTCTTGGTTTCATGTTTTGACGTATTGTAATGAAATTATTTCGCATTTTAAACGAAGCGATATGTAATTTAACTAACCATCTGCGAAGGCTTCCGTTCTATGCCACAAGAAGCTTTTCGCGCTTTCAATATACGTACGTGTACTTATTACTTAACGCACGTAATTAAATAACAATGGCAGTGCTGCTTCTTTTTTGGGATTGTGGCGGGCCAGGTTGTAGGAAAGTCAATGGCGGTAATTATGTGAACATAGTGGATGTGGCATCGGTAAAGGTTAGGGTAAATGGATTGGTTGTGATGTGGGTTTCATGCGGGGCATGAAGTCGTTTTGCTGGTATCCTAGTGGCATGAATACTTATGTCATATGAGATTTGAACCAGGAAACCGGAAGTAATGTGTTGTGTGTAGTTTGTAACCAGGCAGTGTACGACGATGTCTTTGTTGACAATATAAGTTTTACACATCAATTAATTTCGTGACAGCTTAATTGTACTTAGAGGGAGACACGCATCTGGGATTGGAGACACAGATTTAGAATACTGTGTGGATTTTATCTTAATTGAAGCGGAATGTGGTGTAACAGGGTCTGTGTATATACGGATATCTATGGCTTTGAACTTGTCGTAGATATTTGAAGTATAGAAGTGAAAATTTCAAAAATTGCGCCCAGATGTGTAGTTTGTTTCGTTTGTTTTTTTGTTAATAAAACATGCCTTATGACTGGGCTCCCTGGTACTTACAGATTTCGAAGTAGTCATTTCTCGAAAGTTTTAATTTACAGGTCATTTTCGTTTTGGTGCCAGTTTATCTGAAATTTCAAATTTTTAGAACAAATTCGAGCACTCTTATGCTATTTTGGGGCATCCAAATTTGTGTCACGTTCCGATAGCTTCTCTAGCTAGCACGGTCCGTTCCTCTAGTCTTCCAGGGCTGCACTCCAAGCTGGTCTAGGTTCCTTTCTTCCGGTGTGCGCCGTTTAAGACGAAGTCACCGAGACTATAGTCGAAGACCCTTCGAGATCTAGTTCATTGAGGGACTAAAAATAAGAGGACTGGGATGATTAAGGTCGTATACAAGGTTCGTTTGGTTATAAATATATTTCTAATAGGGGTGTACGGATATCAAAATTTGCTAAGACAAGTTGTTAGTAAAATGCCAATGCTTTTTTTTTTTTGGTTTACTTAAAAGTCATTCCGGCAAGATTATGTATAGAATGTGACGTTACTCAGATGACCATTGCGTTCTCGTTGCGCAGAAACGTTATTGACTTTGTGGGAACCTGTGCCTTAAAGACATTTCTAAAAAAAAGAGGCTGACGATGTCACATCCCACGTTCTTGTGATGCTCTTAAATTGTTCTTGAAAAATGTCCATTGTGCAACAGTTGTGCAGAACAAAACAGAGTCCCGAACAATGTCCAGGAATTTGTTCATAACTCGGGAATTGGCAACACTGTGTTGTTCGCCGAAATCTGCCTAGATTTTTAGATTTCAATCGAGGCTGAAGTCGACTGCACGTTCTTAGTGGCGTCGTAAAAATTACAAGCAACGTGTTGGGATTCAATTTTTAATAAAATCTGGTGGAAACCTCTCGATAATCCTTCGGAAAGTGTAGGTGGCGTATGGGGACGTGTGTCCGTTAAAAACACATGTGTTTAAATGAGCAAAGCAGTTCAAGAAGGGACGTGATTTAATAGAAAACGATCCACAATGAGGCGCTCTCCTCACCTATCGTATCTTATCGCGGAAACGATATGAATATACTTCTTTCGACCAGACAGTAGTTGGACAGTTCTGTGTTGGCGCCCTAAAGAGGCTGCAATCACGCTGTAGCCATGTGCGAGCCGAACAAGACGATATGCCGGCCCAATTCCATTTGATTGTGCAAGAGTTTTTAGCGGAAGAAAGCACTGCCGGATCCACCCTATAGCCCCGATATTACCTCTACGACCTTTTTGTATTACCCAAGATGAAGATAGGTAGGTAGGTTCGTAGCCTTCCCAAAATAGAGAAGAAGAGAGAGAAAACAGAGCGATCCGCTGTGCAGCTACCAGGGGAGTTTATCCCCCTATCTAAGGAACCACTTAGTGCTTCTTAAGAAGTTTAAAAGGTCAGATATCCCTACTTGCTGAACATTTGTCAGGTTGTTAAGGAAGTAAGATTCTAGGTAATCAGGAAACGAATTGTGCAGAATGCCGGACAGGCGCAGAGAAGGTGGTGAATGAATTCGACTTCCTCTTCGCCTATGCAGCTTCTGCAGAAATCATTCGGAACTATTCCTAGTTTTTGCGATTGACTGCCAATCAAGCAGTAACCTGTGATGACACTCATGATTTTATAGCTGCCAGTTCTTTTTAGGGAGATCATACTCCTAGTCCATTGACTGCCGAGCCCGGGGTCAGATTTGCCTGCTGCTGAGGCAGGTGTGTCCCTGGGTCCATCTCAGGTTCATCTCAGCCCTGACGAAATTTGTGAGATTATGTTTAATGGTTGCAAGGGGTATTCCCTCATATGGCGAGATTGATTGTTGCGTCGTTCCTTGTCTGGCAAGTGTGTCGGCTCTCTCGTTTCGTGGGATGTTGTTGTGTCCTGGTACCCAGGGAGTTGTACGTTAAAATGTTCGGCCATCTCATATAGGCGACAGTCGAGACTGTCTAAATTCCCATGACTCCTTCAATTTCAAGCATTCCGTTCTCCTATTAGCTTTTCATTTTCACAGTCAGTTCGGCTGAAGTAGTAGTTTTTCTTTTGGTGAATTTCAGAATCCAGTGCGAAAGAAAACTGATATTTAGCAGTGGAACTGAAAATTATTTTCCCACACTAATTCATTGCAGCTAGTATATAAGCTTCAAGATTTATGAAATAAAGTCACTTGCTCACATTAAATCAAACGGGGTTTGATCAGAGGTGTACACATAGGACTCTAGCGACTTTAAGGCTGCTTGGATATCCGTGAGAATACGGATATCTGTATATCAGGTTCCGCTTCAGCCAAGACAAAGCCGCATTTATTGCCAACAGATCTGCAGTAATCTGGTAATATTAGAGCTTTGTTCAGCTTTAGTTTATTGCAGAATACTCCACTACCCACTCCATCTTTGGTTTTTGACCAGTCAGTCTGAAAATCCACGAAGCTCCTGCGGGGTCGCGTTTGGCGGGTCCTGTTTTGTCTGTCCGGGTCGATTGTCGTAAAGTTTTTCTCCAAGACTGTAATGGGCTGGAGGAGTAGCCCGTGACATAGCTCGTTCATTTTAAGTTGGCTCTTAGTCTTATAGCCGTGTGTGTGGCAATTTGTTGAGTGGTGTAAGGTGGAGTATTATAGTGAGGCAAGCCGTTGGGGTGGACTTAAAGTTTTCACACACAGCCCTTTGTTGAATGAAACAGGTATTAAAACAAAATCCAAAGAAAACATTGATTGCGTTCTTTTAGGAAAAGAATTACTCAACCTTAAGCTATTGTATGTATGTATGTTGGCGTTACAGTCCATGAAGGACCTGAGCCGAGCTTCTCTTTCAATCACCCATGTCGTGTGTGGTTTCATTTTCCCATAGGTGAAAGGGACCTACAGTTTATTGCCGGTTCCGAACGGCGAATTTCGAGAAGTTTTTCATGACAATACTACAGGGGGTTTTGTCAGAGCCCCACTGAGGAGAAACACCATAAAAAACACGTTCGATGACATGGCTGTGACGGGATTCGATCCCGTGTCATCGGCGTCAGAGGCCAACACACTCAACACTGCGCCACGGTGCTCTCATAATAATAAAATTAATAATATAACGTCCTATTCTGGAAAGCAGCAAAATATCTAAACTTACACTTTTTTGCCCGGACAAAAGTTTTTACACACTAGGTTTTAAGAAACCTCAAACGACAAGTAAGTTATAAGCCTGATTTTGATAATATAATAGAGAGGTCCTATAAAATATTTGACTGGAGGTTAAACGTATTTGCATTCATGGTTTACTTTTAAGATGTTTAAAGAGGAGATAATGGCTCCCCGGCAGAAGGAAACTACTCAAGAAGAACGCAAAATAGTGTTGAACTTATTTAAACAAAATAAATCTTATGCAGCAATTGGAAGTATAGTGGGCAAAAGTCGTTTTACAGTATACAGCATTGTAAAACGTTAAAAAAACGACAAAGAATTTGAAAGCTCACCGCAAAATGGACGCCCACGAAAACTAACTACAAGCGAGGAAGCGCAGGTTAGCTGAAAACACTTTATGTGGGCTTATATGTCCCATAAATAAATTACATTTACAAAAATACAGATTATAAGCAGGTTGCAGCTCAAGTTAAAGTCGATTTTAAAAAAGATGCTCATCCGAAAACCATACGCAGAGTCCTTCATCGCAACGGATATAATGCACGAATTCCTAGACGAAAACCTCTCATTAGTAAAATGAATAGAGAAGAGAGGTTGCAATTCGCCAAGGACTTTATGAATAAGCCTCAAAACTTTTGGTGTGATGTATTATTCTCCGACGAAAGTAAATATGATATATTTTCATTTGACGATAGAATCATGGTACGAAGAAAACCCGACACAGAGTTAAAGGCAGAAAATATTGCAGGACATGGTGGTGGGGGAGTATGATTTGGGGCTGTGTAGCTGCTTCAGCTTGTCTTCATTCAGCAAAATATGGATCGCAAACTTTACTTAAATATTCTGAAGGAAAATTTGAAAAAGAGTGCACGAAATTTGGTTTTGAATGATCAATTTTATTTCCAGCAGGACAACGATCCGAAGCATACGGCTTATAATGGTAAGATGTGGAATGCTTATAATATTGCTCATACTTTACCGACTCCTCCACAGTCACCGGACCTCAATCCAATTGAGCATGTCTGGGAAGAGTTGGATCGACGCTTGCGGAAACGTACAATTTCAAACAAGACACATTTAAAGGGAGCGCTCCCATTAGATTGGCAAAAAATAACGCCAAAATATACAATAAAATTGGTACAGTCGACGCCTAGGAGATTAAAAGAGGTCATCAACCAGAAAGGACTTTGAACGAAATATTAATTTTAAAAAATTAATTGTAATTAACACAATATTATAACCTGCGTAAAAACCTTTTTCCGGGCAAAAAAGTGTAATTTTAGATAATTTGCTGTTTTCCAGAATAGAGCGTAATTTTATTAATTTTGTTATTACGATATATAATGGTAAAGGATACCAGCTGTAAAAACACAAGCAAGGGGAAGAGCTAGTGGGGGATGTTTCTTCGGGTTCATAAAAAGCTTAAAAAATATCTGTTGTAAGTTTGAGGTATATGAAGACGTCACGTATGTTAAGCTGGAAATTGATGAAAAGAGTCTTCGCTTCCTACCGACTTATATCAATTGCAACCAGTGGAACAACGATTTCCAAAAATGGGAGGAGGTAATAAGTCATGATAAGACATTTAATTTGCTGGTGGTAGGCGATCTGAATGCAAGAACGGGAAGTTAAGGTGGAAATGAAAACGCAATACCAGGAATGGAGCGAAAATCAAAGGACACAATATGTAATGCAAGAGGCCTTATTGACCTCTGTGATACATACGGGTTAAGAATCCAAAACGGTACAAGCTTATCAGATACGGATGGCGAATTCACTTTTGTGGCAGGTCAGGGCAGCTCTGTGACAAGGCTATAGTCTTGTGGGCAGTGAATGGAATGAGCACATGGTAGACATGAAAGTAGAGAATGTGCCATATTCAGACCACTTCCCAGTTATCATGACCTTCGCCTTTATTTCCGGAGAACCACAAGAAATAAGGGCTATAAATCTCTTGCCGAAATTAAAATGGAGGCCGACAAAGAAGAGGGAGTATCAATCAAAGGAACTGCAATCACTCTCAGCTGGACGAAATAATCAAAGCGTCCTATCCAGCTGTGACGGCTAACAATAACGCCCGGCGGAACTGCAGAAAAGCTAGGGAACTATCGTGTGGTTGGTTGAGAGCATATAGATCCTCTAGCAACGCTTATTTCAGGAATATGAAGCAAGCATAAAAAAACAGTATTCTTTGAAACAGAAGCGGAACGAGTAGAAATTCCAGGGAGTTTTGGAACCTGGTAAAACATCTAAATGGCAAACAATTTTCCATTCACGCTAGCTCGAATCTTCTGGCCACTCATTTCGATATGTTATTGAATCCCGCCAACGAGAAAGTGAATTTCCAATATGCAGTCCCAGGCTTCTATAATACTCTTTATGCTTCAATAAGCTATCAGGAAGTGATTTCGGCTATAGCGAGGCTTAAGGACGGAAAAGTACCTGGATCGAATGGCATACCAACTGAATTTTATGAGTACAGCACTGCAGAGCTGATCAACAAGCTGACACTCACATTTAATAATATTATGGAAACAGGAATTTAAGGAAGCGATTATTTTTCCAATCCACAAGAAAGGAAATTCGGCTGAGCTCTCCAATTATAGAGGTATTTCGTTTCTTAATGCGTCTTACAAAATATTCACACAGGTTTTGCAAAAATGCTTTATTAAGTGGATCGAGGACAACCAGCTTTTGAAGGAATTTCAGGCAGGTTATTGGACAATTGACCACATTTTACCGTGCGGGATCGAATACGCCAGTCGGACAATAAAAGTATTAATGTTTGCGGACGATATTGTACTTTTGGCAACATCTCCCGAATCACTGCAGCGTATGTTGTAAGCTTTGGAGTTTGATAGTGAATTTAAGCAAATCAAAAATTTGGATTTTTAAACGCGGAGGAGGCCGTCACTGTGCAAACGAAAAATGGCACTATAATAGAGAGCCCATCGAAGTGGTCACCGAATTCAAATATCTGGGAGTTAAGCTTACAAGGAATTTGAGTATGCGCAACCTTTTATAACAAAAGTATCGCTCATAGCAGTACGTATAGGATTTTGAGGCAGTATCAGAACCAGTCCCTTTTTATGCAGCACAAACTTGGAGAACGAAACAGTATGATACGGTTGAGAAACTTCTGCGATACTTCTGCAAACGGATATTTCAACTGCCTATTAATACACCCAACTACGTCATTATGCTCGAAACAGGATTATCGCCTATGTTCATACGTACCCTGAAAATGCAAATAGATATATATTGAAAGTTCTAAAGATGAATGATAACCGGCTCTGAAAGATAGTAGCTCTCCAAGCCATAAGGACCAAAACAAGCTGGTGTGCGGACTGGATGGAGTTACCGCGAGAATGTGGGATGGAAATTAACTTAAATATTATTGGACATGAAGTGTTAAGAGCTTCTCTTTACCAGCTCATATCCGCGGTGGACCTTAAACAGCGAGAGAAGTATCTGAACGATGCAATAAGATCGATTCACAGACAGCTCTACTGTCAACTTTGTCACAACTTGGGGGTAAGGAATTATTTTCGTGATGAAAACAGTGTTGTTGAAATATCAACGGTGGTAAAGCTGCGGGGAGAACTTCTGCAGTTGGATTTCGTACTATCTCGATGAAAGGGAGGATATTCACCACTTTATCGGGAGATGCCCAATTTTAGAAGAAATAAGAAGAGATGCTTTTGGAAGCTACATGCTGACGCAATGCGAAATAATGCTCTTGCATTACAATATGGAGGTTATAAGTTATTTAAATTCTGCGGGCTAACTTTCTCTACAGAAATGGAATTATAAATGAAAGCTTTAAAAAAAAAAAAAAAAAAAAAAAGAAAACAAACCAAAATTGAAACTTATACACCTATGGTCACAAGGTAAAATCGCATTTCCTACCTCTTCCACTCCTCCTATGGTCTGACGTTTTTTTTTTAAAGTAGTTAATTGCAAATTAGAAATAAGAAACTTAAGCTGTTTTGATTTGCTTTGGATTTTACTAAGAAAAAACCTAAGTTGAGGTAAGCTGTTATTTCATACAAAGAAATAGAAATTACGCAAACCAAGGTCAAGTTAGGTTGTTTTTCTCTACTATGGTCAAAGTAATTGCAAATTCTATCTTCACTTTGCTTTTAAATTTTTAGTTTGTCTTAAATATTATCTGGAAATTAAGAGGGTATTTATTGTTTGCATAGAATAAGAACAACGTACCTTTTATCATAGTCAAAACGAGTTTTTATTAATTTTCGAAACCAAACAAATTCAGTTTTCTTCCATGCGAAAACAAAAAATGGTATATAGAAGTAAACACAAAAGCAATTTTCAGAAAATAAAAATAATTAAGGGGTAACGTTGAAATTTGAAGTGAAAAATCGTCTTCATCCAACTCGGTAAGGTCTGGGTGAGTGTTAAATTCATCGGCTTTCGATTGGAGATTGTTATAAAATGATAAAATGAATGAAATTCTGGATCTATGAACGTTTGCAACTCAAGAATATCTCTTTTTTCTGCACAGATATGTACGGAACTGCATTATTTTTTGGAAGCTCCCTTTCGTCAAGAGAAATTACCCCTCGCTTTCCCAGGATCGGTGTTTTAAAGGGTTCATCGTCACAAAGTGAAGTTTTGAACAATATCTTGTCTAAGCCCTTATTGTAGCGAAGCCATCTTACAGCATTACAAATCAATTTCTCGCCGTTTTCATTAACTCTTTTGAATCGAAATTTTGCTTTTGCGAGCTCATTAAAGTTGAAAAAATCCGAGCTCTTCACTTCGACTACATCCATCTTAGGTCCAATTGAGTTAATAAGCTGATACCAGTCTCTTGGCACATGGATTTGAACACTCGTTTTTTTTCTTCTTTTTTTAAATTAATGCGTGATTGCTGTCGCACTCCATATGGGTATGCTCGGGTTCTAAGAACTTGTGGTCGATAAAGTCGATTGATAGATTGCTATTTATAAATACTAGGAACATAATGGCAACAAACGAGTTTTTATTTTGTCCTGAAGAAGAATCGCTGTAAAAAACGATTTGATCAATATGAGTTGCAGTCATATTTAGGTGATTGTAAATGCAGGACGATATTTCGTTGCCACTTCTCCGAGCGATTCCCTCGTGCCACATAAAACATTTCGCGGTGTTAGTCTCCAGGTCATGTACTGTTAGGTTAAATGTCCAGAGCTGACGTTTGTAGAAACTCAGAGAATTTCTCAAAAATGGTGTGGGTAGGCGCTGTTGCAAATCAAATGCAAAAGCTTTTATGTTTTTATTCTTTTTTGCAATTTCCTTGTCCTTTCCCTTCTCAGCATATCCCATTTCTGCCTTAACCAAATGCCGTTTTTGTTCTTCTTTTAGAGTCGTCCTTTCCTCTTCATTCGGAGCTACCTTAATTTTTGCTATAAGTGTTCGCATGTTGCGCAAGCTTCGGTAATTTAAATTGTAAGTTCATTGTTTTAAATATATCTGAATATTTTGAAAGACTAACTGGTACTTCAGTGCTTTCTGTGTATAATTTATACATTATTGAAAAGTTGAGATCGGCATTCAAATACTTCTTAGCAGTATCACGCCTCGTATAATGGCTTTCAACAGCTGGGAGTTTGTTAATGTGTTCCTTTACTTCTAGCTCCTTGGCCGAACTTATTTTATTTGGATGGGTTTTTTTTCCACGAAAGTCTGTAAACGGAATTAAGGGGCAGGACATTTTCTTTTGATCACACTTCTTATGATCACACTTCTTCAGTTTCACCGAAGCACTGAGTAAAATGTTTACGGCATACATCTACTACACTGCCATTTAATCCAAAAGTGAACTTAACGGTGATTTCACGTGTTCGGTTGCGCTTATTTTAATTGACTATTGTGTCACTTTTTTTGTCTTCGACTAGTATCAACGAGCCAATGTATAATATTCGTTGATCTTAAGATCCCAAAGACCAGTTGAACAAAGTCTCAATATCGTGCAATAATACCTTACTTCGACACTTTTTTCGACATTGATCAAATTCCATGCATTCCCTTGCTTTTCGTACGATTCCAGAATGTGTCTTGTAACATAGTCCACTATTTCGGAAAGTCTTTTTCTGATGTCCGATATTTTTTTTTTATTTCGCGGAGCTCGTAATGCATTCTCAATTTGTGTCCCAAGTCGTGACAATTTTTCACAATCTTCGTCACTCGGATCACCCGATGATGCAATAAAGTCTGGATCTTTAAGTGAATCATCTGAATTTTCCCACCCAGGGATTTTCTTCATATTCATGCCCGATGAAGTAGGTACTTCTTCAATGATTCCTGACGATACATCACATGAACTCTTAAGAACAGTTAAAAATAGTGTATCTAAAGTAAATTTTTAAGAGATATTTTACATTTTGTAAGTATTATAATAAAAATAAGGATATGTGTATGCACATTCCATACACTGAATAATTAAGCAAATGCATATGCACTTACTCTTAATTAAATCAACACCAAAGTCACACCCATGCAAAGATGGGGTATTTTCATGCGCTATCGGCTGCTGTTGTATCAAAAGCCGGTTTAATTTATCGGATGTCAGTTTTTGAGGACAATCACTTATTGATAAGTCCTTTTGTGTTTCCGTTTCATTCGCTGAATTGAATACATAAGTTTATTACAAGTTACTTACATAGAGTCTTAACGCTAAAAAAAATAGTTAAATGTACCTTTGCTTTTTAACCTAGCCATTTCTATCATTTTGCTCGCACGAAAAGACATTTTTACACGAATTTTTTGTTTAGAAATAGGTAATAATATGCCCTACACCGTAATAATAATGCATAACACTACTGAACACAACAGCTTTACTTCAGTTATGACGCCGTTTTAGATTTCTTCGTATTTCAATTTAGTTGGAAGAATAACCTAATTCGACTTAATCCACACCCTATTATGGTTTGGAATAACAGCTAAGCTTGAGAATGTATTTTAAAAAATGGCCCATGTCATTTGGAAAAACATCGTAAGTTAAATTAAGAACATTTTCCTATTAAAGCACGTTTTGGAATAACGACCCAACTGAAGTTAAAACATTTTTTTGTTTTCTCTATTTAGGGGAATACACGCTTGTCTTAACTTAGGTTGTTATTCCAAAATCAAAAATAACAAATGGGAAGGCGACTAATTGAACTTAGGTTATTTTACCGATGTGAAAGCAAGGACTAAAGTTGAGTCAGGCAGTCTAACTTGAAACGTAACTTGAAGTTACGTTGTTTTACCAAAATAAAAGTTTAGGAATATCGACTTAAGCCTTGATTAAGTTTTTATAACTTCTACAATTTTATTAATAGCGACATAAAACATTTATTGCGTATAGATTTTGATACCCTGAATCTTGTGGTATGAATAACTCAATTTTCACCTAAGTCGAGTTAGGCGATTTTGACTTGTGACCACAGATATTTGCAGATGCAAATGATTGTGATTACTGAATTCCAGAATAGAGTATAAATAATGAATTTCAATGTAAATATATCTATGTTTTGTCAACTAGGCAGACGGCAATTAAGCTATGCTTTCTTGTTTTTTGTAAAAGATGTAACGAACGAAGCAATGGTTAACAAATAAAAATAAAACTCATCTATCTAATGGTAAAGGATGGTAATGGACTAGCAAAGGCCTCGTAGGGGTAGCATCTGCCGACGGATGCTGGCCCGACAAAAAGCGAGTAAAAGCCTGTGCAGCCGAACATCTTGTAGCTCTGCTAGTCAGGTCCTACTTCCACCTCCTCGCGATGCCATCTGTCAGAAATTTCTATTACTGACAGAAGAGACCGAGTGGCGGGTATCCCGCGCCACTAAACAGGACTAGTGTCGGTTGGGCTATGGTCTAGCAAATCATAACCGTAAAACCACTGATACTGATAGCTCAGAAACAGAAAACAGCCTCGGATAATCAAACGGTACGGATCCCTTTAAGAAAACAAAAAACAAACAAGGACCTTCGGTTCTGTACGTGGAATGTTAAGTCCCTAAATTGACCACGTGCGGCCGAACAACTTGCGGACGCCCCAGACCGTTATAGAGCGGACATAACTGCCATCTGCCAGCGGATGAAAAACTGCGACATTTACTACGGTGACTGCTGTAGGGAGAGAGGACAGAGACTCGCACTTTCCGAGGAGCGAACATCGACTCAGACCACTATCTTATAGTAGCCAAGATACGTCAACGCATAACACGAACATCGCGGAGTAGAGTTAGAACACCAAGCTATGACGTCGGAAAGCTACTATCGCCGGAGATCACCAGTGCCTTTGCCAACCGCGTCTCCATTAAGCTCTCCGATACACCTCAATCCTCCACTCAGTCAGTAGAGCAACAATGGAGCCAGTGCAAACAAGCCCTCAAGGGCACAGCAACGGAAGTGCTTGGCCTTAAGACTCCACCACGACGAAACACCTGGTTCGATGGCGAGTGTAGAAGGATTAATGAGGAAAAGCAGGAGGCATACAAAGCCTCGCTACATAAAAAAACAAGAGCGGCTCGTGAGCTCTACGAGCTTAAAAGAAGGGAGGAACATAAGCTTCTCAAGAAACAAAAAAAGAAGGAGCTGATTAGGAGGATCCACCGGCTCATCTGTAAGATATGGTCAGAGGAAAGCATGCCCGAGGAATGGAGTCTCAGCATTGTTTGCCCGATCCACAAAAAAGGAGACCCCTTGGACTGCGCCAACTTTAGAGGAATAGGTTAGGTTATGTTAGTTGGGTACCATATTGACATGATGTCACGGCTCACTTAGACTACTAAGAGTCCATTGTGCCCATTTTGAAAACTAACCCCAGGGGAAATTGTTAGTTACCCGCTGAGCTGAACCATCCACATTCACTTAAGATCCTTAGCAGTTTGTCCAGCTTAATGTCTCTTGCCTCCTCTAAACCCGAGAAGTAGTTCCCGCGGAACGTAAATCTTTTTCGGGCCAGTGCAGGGCATTCACACAGTAGGTGACGAATGGATTCTATTTCCTCTTCGTCCCTACAGCTTCTGCACAAATCGTAGTCTAGCTGCATGATATGGTATCATGCAGTAACCAGTGAGGGCACCGACTACCAGTCGTATATTCCCTCTACCAAGATTTAGCAGACTTTCCGTCCTTTTTAGGGTTCCGTGCGTCCGAAAAAAAAACGGAACCCTTATAGGATCACTCGTGTGTCCGTCTGTCCGTCGCTCACAGGCAATTATCTCCGAATCGACTGGACCGATTAAGTTGAAATTTGGTACACATATCAATTTCTGTGACCCAAATGAAAACGCATTTGTTTTGTAATTTTAAAATAAATAGTTTCCAAGCTATTCAAAAAACTACTTATCTCCGAAACTGCTTGACCTAAAATTTTGAAAAAAAAAAATACAGAACTTAGTTGTCTACTTTTAGATTAAAGGAAAACCTATAAGGAGTCCATGATATTAACTTAACATGGTAAATCACTCAATATTGTGCCACCAACTTACATTTGCAGGAGGAATATGTGGGAGAACATATTTTTCAACTCCAATGTTAAGTTTTTGTTGAATCAGTTTGTAGATGAATATTTAATGAAAAAAATAAGCCCACAATGAGCGTTCTATGACCAATATTTTAGGAGATATTAGTTTTTCAATTTATGCCGCCCGCGGCATAAAAAATAAAAATAAAAGTTCTTAGTAAGGCGTAGGCCCTTACTACGGCATTGTGAGTCATGCTTGTGAGACGTTCACGTTGCTCTACTTGAGACCGATTTGTGCGCTAGTGTCTTGTTATAGATACTGGCACGGAACCCTTTGTGCGCGAGTCCAACTCGCACTTGCCCGGTTTTTTTGTCATAGACAGGCCATGTTAGCCTGGCCGTAGCGCATGTATCTAATTGACACCATCGACCAAATTCCAAGTCGACCAAGATCCGGTCACCGCCAGACAGCCAGCCCTCTGATTCCTTGTAAGACTTTGAAGGTTGCATTTCTTCTCAAGTGCTTTCCACCAGACAATTGATCCAAAGACTAAAATAGGTCTTACCACCGCGGTATATAGCAAGTATACCACCTTTGGCTTAAGGCCCCATGTCTTTCCGAAAGCTACCCTGCACGAGTATAGTGCGACGTAAGCTTTTTTGGTTCTTTCATTTATGTTGTCCTTCCAGCTAAGCTTGGAATCAGGTCGATACCAATTATACGTGGATATGTATAATTAGGTATCGATCTTTTTCGTGTGAAGAGGACAATCTCAGTTTTAGTTGGATTTACCCCAAGGCCCCGTTCCTGGACCCAGTTATACACCAATAGCAGCGCATAACTTAGTCTTTCACTTGGGACCTGAGGAAATTTCCCAGGTACCAGGATGGTAATGTCATCGGCATAGGCCGTGACGTTAAAACCCTGTGTCTCTAGGAGCTTTAGCAATTCGTCCACTACGAGGAGCCACAGGAGAGGCGATAGAACACCCCCTATGGTGTGCCACGGCTGACTCCCTTCCATTTGCTCCTCCTATCGACGAGTTTACTATACGAGTACTTAGCATTTGTTCAACCCATCTACAGATTCCCGAATCTATGTGGGCCATCCGTAGGCTGGATATTATTGCCTCGGTACTGACGTTATTGAAGGCACCCTCAACATCTAGAAAGGCCCCCAGGGCATATTTCTTAGCATTGAGTGCCTTTTCTATAGTATAGACCACCCTGTGAAGAGCGTTATCTACCGATCTACCCTTTATGTATGCGTTGTGTGATTGTGATAAGTAGCTATCACCAATCTCATCTCTTATGTATTTGTCGATTAGTCGTTCCAGTGTTTTCATAAGGAAGGAGGATAGGCTGATAGGTCTATATTCCATTGCCGTGGCATGGTTGATCTTCCCTGACTTGAATATAAACACCACCCTAACCCCCCTCCATGCTTGTGGGACATAACCCATCCTGAGGCACCAGCAGTATATGCGTTCTAGCCAGGGGATGATAAGTTCCCCTGGTTCTTGCAGCATTTTCGGATATATACCGTCTATTCCTGGCGCCTTGTAGGGTTCGAATGAGGCGGCTTTACTGTGGTGGAGGTTTATTTGTACTACCTTCATTGTCTGTAGTACTCTTTTCCACCTCCACCGGTGCCACCTCACCAGGCCGCGCCTTCTTCGTGAGTCTCAATAGAAACTCACCAGATCCGAAGAACAAACGCATAGCCTTTTTTCCCTTAGAATTTTCGGTGGATTCTCTATAACGAAGATGATACTTTTCGCATCATTTCCGTTGTTTTCAAAAGCCACAACCTCCCAGTCATCCATAGGGACCGCTGGGTTTTGTGCTTTTAGAAAACCGAGAACCTCCTCTTTCTTCATCCCCATATCCGGTACATTCATTTTGGCCCTAGGGCTCTCCGGTATCTTGTCCAGGGGGACCGCCTTTAGTGCAGCTCCTTCCCATGGCTTAAGACTGGGAACGACTTTTGAGGCGAAGTCATAGGAGAGTTGATTTTTACAGTCCAGTCTGCTTATGCCCCGCTTCCAGTTCGTGAGGCCTAACGTTGGCGCAGGTTTCTCAGCATTCCCCCGAATGTGGTCGAAGATCGCTTTAGCCAGAGCCTTTTCGATCATCTTCCCCTTCGAAGGTATACTGGCCACTCGCCTTGCCGCAGTCCACTACAGCAAGCTGTTGAGTATTACGGATAGCCTCGCCAAACTGCGCCGCACTACTGACCTTCGCTGGGATGTTGGCCTCTTCCTGGGATCTCGTCCTTTTTGCCATAAACACTTCCCGTTTCCTCCTAGCGGTCGTGCCAATTGCATCTATCGCCATGGAAGTTGCCTCACCTAGACCCGTCTTAGCGAATTCGGTCTTTGGTGCGCTCTTTCCACCCTTACGTCGAGCCTGGGTGCCACTGAAGCCCGCCTCATCGGCTTCGGCTCCAGTTGCCCCGGTTCGTCGTTTTCCTTTTGCTGGGGGCTTTTCAGGATCTTTCCCATATTTGCCCGTTTTTCCACCATTGTCCGTTGCCCCTTTGCCACTCTTTGGCTTTGTCAGGACATCTTTGGCAATGGTTTCCTCAGCCCATCTGAGTTTTCCCTTCTCCAAATCGGAGAGCAGAGGAATACCCTTTTCTTCCAATATACGCTAAAGGTGTACAGCTTTCCTGTACTCCCCAGGCCATTGCTTTCCCTGGGAAAGTGTTTCCTTCTTTTTGGCAGTCTTGCCTTTTCCTTCGTTCTCCTGGACTGTCTCTTCGGGATCGGCGAGTAATTTCTCCTCCAATTCCCTTGAGATATCCTCATCCTGGTTAGTAGCTACGTCATTTAGCGCATCTGCCACTGACTCAAGAGAGAGCTCTCCTTTCTCTTCATCCTTTTCTGTTTCTTTGTTGTTTTTCAAAATTTTGTTCCCACGACTTCGGACGGAAGTATGGGGTCCACTCCGACAGAGCCGCCGATTATCGAAGTAAGGCATTTGATACCTTAGGCCTCGCCTGGGCACCTAAGGGAGCTCGTTCACGGTTGGAAATAAGCCCTCCAACCTTTCATCCTTGGGCACGGTTTCAATAAGCTCACACCACCACTGGAATAGAGCTGACTACCTCCTAGTCACTAGCATTGAGCCCATGTTGATTCAACATGGTATCCCAGGCTAGTTTAAGCCCCAGCACCGCGTCAAGGAGGATAGTCACGCTGAGGAATAAGTCTCCTTAATTTCGCATACAAGATCGTTGCTGCCGTTTTGTGTGAACGCCTGAAGCCATTATCAGTGTGGCTTCAGGCCAGGGAAGTCCACCATCCATCAATTCTTCACACTACGGCAGTTCCTGGCGAGAACCAATGAATTTCAAGTCGACACTCACCATCTATTCGTCGACTTCAAGGCCGCATACGACAGCGTAATTAGAGACGAGCTATATAACGCCATGTTTACTTTTGACATCCCTGCTAAGCTCGTCAGACTATGCAGGATGACCCTGGAAAATGCTCGCTGCGCAGAATTACTCTTGCCAACTGCTGCTTCTATGGGCTCAAGAGGCAACTGAGAAGTAGAGCCCTCTCTCGTATGACCAAGCTGACCTTATATAAGACGTTAATTATCCCGGTCCTGTTATACAACGCAGAAACATGGACTTTACCTAAAGCGGATGACGAAATCCTTGGTTGTTTCGAGAGAAAGATTCTGCGTGCAATTTTTGGTCGCATAAATACAGAGGAGGGTCGGAGGAGAAGATTCAATCACGAACTGTACAGCTTTGTACAGCGACATGAGTCTAGTCAGGCGTCTACGGATCCAACGCCTAAGATGGCTAGGCCATGTAGAGCGAATGGACACCACAGCTCCAGCCCTTAGAGTAGAGTATTTGAATCCAACACCGAGGAACGAAGAAATAGAGGACGGCCGCACCTAAGGTGGCGCGCACAGGAGGAAAGGGACCTCAACCAACGGGGCGTGCGGCATTGGAAAAGACTAGCGAAAGATCGTGCTAAGTGGAGAGGCTTGTTGGTTGAGGCCCAGGTTCATCCCGAGCTGTAGCGCCCGTTAAGTAAGTAAGATATTTATAAGCTTAAGGTTGAGTAATTCTTTTCCCAAAAGAACACAACCAATATTTTCTTTGGATTTTGTTTTAATACTTGCTTTATTCAACAAAGGGCTGTGTCTGAAAACTTTTGTCCATCACAGTATGTACATGTTAGCCTTTGTACCTTCTCGAGTTGTTTTTGGTATGTTATCTTGTCCAGTGCAGTCCACTAGACTACCACCCCATACGTAAGTATGGGTTTAACGACCGATCACCATGTGGCTATCTTGGGGTTGAATCCTCATTTTTTCCCTAGGGCCTTCTTGCATGAGTAGAGAGCTATGGTTGCTTTTTTGACTACTTGGTTGTGTTGCTCTTCCAGGCTAATTTCCTGTCTAGTAAAATGCCAAGGTATTTGGCACTGGAGGAATAGGTTAACCTGGTGTCAAGCAAAGGGACTCCGGAATTTTATGCACAGGCTCCGTCTTCTGGGGATTTACCCTCCATGTTGAAGAAATCACACGATATGGCCTTATGGTATCAAAGCTGTTGGTTAATTCATAACCAGCATTGCTGGAGTAACGGAAGATCTTCATTGTCATCCTGAATACTTTGCGACTGTGGCAGGCTTACCGAATCCGAACATGGCCCTACATGGCTTATTTCTCCGACTATGTTTACGGTCTTGGAGTCAATATGAAATTATTGGATCATCTCCAGGGTCCGCCGTAGTGTGAAAATGTGGTCGAAAAAAGAGATCCTGTCAAATGGCTCACAAAAAGCTTCAGACGCTCAGACAATATAACAAAGGAATTGATGGACCTTCTTGTAGTTAAGTATGTATATGGCGTCACAGCTCCGGAAAACCTAAGCCCAGCTTCTCAGCTTCTCAATCATATGTATATGTTATGTGTCATAATTTTTTCCCATTCCATTCATAGGGCTCGCTTTCAGTCATATCCAACTACTTTACAGAGATCAGCAGTAAGATTTTGGTCTTAATTGGAGTAAGTCTCAGACAAAATCTCGTTCAAAATCTTTCGACATGTACATATGGTTCGCCCTTCACGACAGCGACTTATAAGGCTATCGAAAAGTATACAAACGATTTTTCGCAAAACTGCATTGTAATTTATCGTGATCGCTTAATTTTATAATTTTCCACTTTGGTGTAATTACGTGGATTTTCTCCACAATAAATTACCATAAACACATAACAAAAGCCGCGACCGAATCGTTCCTAAAACGCTCAATAAAGGCGATAAGGGCGTTTGAATCGTGCGTGTGGTTGGTAATAATTTAACGACTCGTACATAAAGCCTGATGTTTTTATTGTTTTGTAGATAGCAAATAATAATCACCCAATTGCCGAGTGGGATGGCTGATACAAAGAAATTAAAGATAACCCTTGGGGTGCGTGCTTATTCACAAATTTGAGGGTACAGAAATCCTTATCAGAGTGTAAGAATAGGTGATTTGTATTTTTATTACACACTTATGGGTGGGGTGTGCTATATAATATGACGTTTTCGAGAAAAGAGGTTTCATTGTAACATTCAGGTGTAAAGCTGTACAAAGTATCCAAAGCAAGTAAAAAATTGTTGTATCCTTTGTATTTTTGTAGTATTGTAATAATTGAGAGCACCGTGGCGCAGTGGGTAGTATGTTGGCCTCTAACGCCGATGACACGGGATCGATTCCCGATCCAGCCATGTCATCCAACGTGTTTTTCACGATGTTTCTCCACAGCGGGGTTCTGATAAAACCCCCTGTAGTAAAATTGTCATGAAAAGCTTCTCGAAATTCGCCGTTCGGAACCGGCAATAAACTGTAGGTCCCTTTCACCTATGGGAAAATGAAATCACACACAACATGGGTGATTGAGAGAAGCTGGGCTCAGGTTCTTCATGGACTGTAACGCCAACATACATACATACATACAATAATTGAAATACATTCATTATAGACGTGCATATGTACGTTGCACTTTTAACTTACGATCATGCCAAGAAGTAATTACGGACCCCTCCCTACCTCTCCCCTTCCTCTGTACCCATCACTCCCCTATTCCCTTAACTCCAAGGTGGAACAGCATACGCCGACGGATGCATGGCTAAGAGGGTGCGTAGCTACTAGTATGCGAACTTCGGATACCGGGCGACCTCCGATTTCAATATAGCCTTCCTGCAGTGTCTCGGGCTCTGCTGCAGGTGACCGTTTTTTTCCCGTGTCCTCGTTGGAAAAATTGATAATTTAAATATCCCAAAGCCAGCTCATCGCCTGCTAGGGCTTGTGAGTCCTCAGCGGCTCAAAAGCCGGAAGTGATGCCGGCATCTTTTGCTGCCATTGCAGCCAGACGGAAAGCTGAAGATGTGTCTTCACTCTCCGATTCCGACACCACACTTGGCGGAAATTCTGTGAGTATGCTCCCCAAAGGTCCGGAACTGAAACGTGATCGTTCCGCTGACACTACCCCACCAAATCCAGCTGCTAAACGCAGCAAGATCGGCAATCCCCAGAGAAAGACCTCCTGCACTTAGTTCTGGCAGTTGGCGACAAGTCTCTGGCTCGATTTATAGAACTTAAGTGCCAAGTGGCTTATCGATTTGACATCATTAAGATG
This sequence comes from Eumerus sabulonum, assembly GCA_951905685.1. Classification (NCBI taxonomy): domain Eukaryota; kingdom Metazoa; phylum Arthropoda; class Insecta; order Diptera; family Syrphidae; genus Eumerus; species Eumerus sabulonum. Next base: position 157,577,204 of record OX645060.1, on the reverse strand, counting down.
ATCATCAAAAGCCAGGTGAAAACATGCTTAGATGTAGAACCAATCGCTGCATGAAAACCTACAGCCAGCAGTAAGGTGGTTGCACCTACTGCCGCAGCAGAAACCTCTACAGCCAGCAGAATGCTGGTTGCACCCACTGCTGTAGTAGTGACACCAAGATGTGACGAGCCAAAACCCGCTGCCACATCTGGGCTGACGGCCACCAAGGGTCGTCTGAGTAAAAGAACCAAACGTCCCCAATCCAAACAAGGGGAATTATCGATGGAAAGTAGATCAGAGGATCACTTCCATCGGGCTGGAAACTTCAGGCGTGGTAACAACAAGCCATACCGGATAAAGGACCTGGCCTACCGTCACAAGTAATGGGTGGGCTGCGTGTGCTGCAGGGCAACCTGCACCATGCCAAGGGTGCCTCGGACACCTTTAGCCTAAGACTCTACCGTGGCAGAATCAGCATTGGGCTAATCCAAGAACCATGGGTCCATAAAGGTAAGATTATGGGCCTGCAAAACAGGTCGCGTAAACTAGTCTACGCTACAGGAGATTCTCCTCCAAGGGCCGCCCGTGTGATTGGCACTAACATAAATTTTCTCCCCATTCCAGAATTCATCACAAGGGACCTGGCAGCATTCATATTGGAAATCTCCACCGAGGGAGGAGTAAGGGAGATTGTATGCGCCTCCGCTTACTTTCCTGGAGACGGTCAACAAATCCCTCCCACAGAAGTCCAGGATCTGGTTAGGTAACGCAACCAGAAGAAACATCAGCTGGTAATTGGATGCGATGCTAACGCGCACCATACGGAATGCAAATGAACGAACAAACCCACATTTATAAACGCGGTTGGAGAAGAGGTGCTCGACCTCACCGTATCTAACCAGTTTATCTCAAATGTGATTGGGGACTGGCATGTCTCCAATGAAGCCTCACTGTCTAATCAACAGTATATCAGACTCAACATCACCGGTGAGCTTAATGAGGCTGAGCCCGGATATCAGCCCAAACGAACGAATTGGGCTCGGTTCCAAGCTCAACTCGCCGCTAAAGCGGCTTACCAGCTCAATGCAGCACTCATCTCATCCTTTAGGGACAGCTGTACACCCAGGTCAAATACACACAAACGGTATGTGCCCTGGTGGAATACTCAGCTTGAGTCCCTAAGGAAGCAGGTGAGATCGCTGTTTAACAGAGCTAAAAGGTATAATAGTTGGACTGATTATAGATCTGCTCTAACTAAATACAACCTCGAATTGAGGAAATCCAAGAGAACGTCCTGGAGGAAACATTGCGAAAACACAGACTCGCTTTCAACTGCGGCCCGACTCCACAAAGCACTATCTCGAGAGCACACAAATGGGCTCGCGCTGCTTTGCAAAACAGACGGCACCTTTACCTTCAATCGCAGGGAAACCCTGGAGACTTTGCTCGAGGTGCACTTCAATGGTTCTACTCCTTACTCGATGTCCTCTGACGATCAAATTAACGTCGTAGAAAACATCGACAGTAGAACAAATAGCCTCTCTGGTAGACTCTTCAGGCCAGACAGGGTCGAATGGGCAATTGGTTCATTCAAACCCTACAAGGCTCCAGGCAAAGACGGTGTCTTTTCTGCCATCTTACAGAAAAGCTTGAATACAATTCTACCACCACTGATAGTTCTTTTTAGGTCTTGCTTCAACCTGGGATACATACCCCCAATTTGGAGAGAGGTCAATCTTGTCTTAATCCCCAAGATTGGGAAACCAAGTGAGCAACATAAATCCAATCGCCCTATCAGTTTGACTTCGTTCTTTCTGAAAACAATGGAGAAACTGATAGAGCTCCATATTAGAGGTATTCTGGAAAATCAGGTACCTCTGCAACCCAACTAGTATGCATATCGCAAAGAACGATCTACCGACAATGCACTACACCACTTGGTGACGCGCATTGAAAATAGTTTCACACAAAAGGAGATCGCAATCTGTGCCTACCTCGATATAGAGGCAGCCCACTGCACTATCCTGCAGGGGTGTGGACCATCCCACTAATCACTGGATTAGGGCGATGCTAAATAGCTGTATCATATCTGCCACATACGGAGGAGTCTCAGTGACAGTATCGGCGGTTAGAGGATGCCCACAAGGGGGAGTCCTCTCACCACTGCTTTGGTCGATAGTCATCGATGAACTACTGCGCAGGCTAACCACTTGGGGTATGATGTCATCGGATATGCTGATGACCTAGTAGTCATTGTTACGGGCAAGTGCGAGATCACTGTCTGTGAGACAGCTTGCGCTCCAACTTACCTCTGACTGGTGTGGCAGCGAGGGTTTATCTATTAACCCAAAGAGGAGAAAGATACAACCCTGCTCAATCTTACTAAATGGCACACGCATAGGATTTTCAGAGGAAGCAAAGTATCTAGGTATTGACCTAGACCGTAGGCTCAACTGGAACTCCAATATGAAAAATAAACTCATGGAAGCGACTAAGGCCATGTGGGCCTGTCGACGCACCCACGGTAAAACCTGGGGACTTCAACCTAGGGTAGTCCACTGGCTATACACCGCGATAGTAAGGCCTATCTCCACCTACGGGTCCACCGTATGGTGGACAAAAGTTGAGCAAAAAACTACAATTGTTAAGCTTCAACGCCTTCAGAAACTAGCGTGTCTCGGCATCACAGGCGCTATGCCAACCTGCCTCACGGCAGCCCAAGAAGCACACATTGGACTCACTCCACCGCTCCTTCTTATCAAAAAGGTGGCATTACGCAGTGAAATCAGAACTGTCTGCTCGGGAACAAATATGCCATGAAAACCGCAGGCCACATGTCCATATTACAATATATGTATTCCCGAGCTGGATATGATTACTACAGTTTCGGACGCATTGCCACACACCTTCACCTTTGACCAAAACGCAAGATCTCGAAGGCCCTGGGAATGAGCCCCAGCATCTTCCAAGCAGAACTGCATGCCATCCTAACATGCGTCAATCTAAATCTCGAGACTGGCATCAGAGGAGTGACCATCAACATACTCTCTGATAGCCAAGCAGCGCTTAAAGAGCTGGGTTCGTACAGCACGAACTCAAAAACCGTCAAGTAATGCCATGACGACCTACAAGACCTCGCCAAAAGAAACAGTGTTAAACTTTGGTGGGTGCCAGGACATAAAGGTATCAAGGGCAATGAAATTGCCGACCGACTTGACAGGAAAGGTTCCAGCGACAAATATGTATATAGGTCCGGAACCATTCTAAAATAAATTATTTCTTAATCAAGTGGGAAAAATAGCAACACCTGTCCTTTTGGAACAGCGTTCGGGGACTCCGTCAATCTAAACGACTTATACTACCCCTGAACAAACACCCTATTGACATACTCAATATCCACCATATCAGAAGACTAGCCAGCTATCTAACGGGACACTGCGGTCTGAGATATCATCTAAACAAAATCAGCCTCTCGTCTGAAACTGAGTGTCGGCTCTGTCTTGAGGACGAGGAGACGGCAGAACACATACTGTGTGAGTGTGCTGCTCTCTGCCATCTTAGGAAGCGTATCCTTCTCAGTGAAGTTATGACTCCTGAGGGGATCACCGGGGCTCCTACGAGAAGCATTCTCAACTTCATTATAGAAGTGGAGAGGCCACTCGGCTAATCGGCTAGCAGGCACAATAGATCTGCAATGGTCGCAGTGCCGTATTGCTAATGGTAGCACTACGGCTAATTTATGGAAAACAACCTTTTTATATGAGGGCGCCGTGGCACAGTGGTTAGTGTGTTTGTCTCTAACGCATGATAAGCGATTTCGGAACCCGATAACACCAAAACCATCGCGGCATCCCCCCTCGGCGGGATACTGGCAAAACCCTACCTAGCATACTTGCCATAGAAAAGCTTCTCGACTCCCGTCGATGGGAATCGGCATTAAACTGTAGGGACCTTTTATCGGTGTGAAAAGTAAATCACACACAACATGGGAGATTGAGAGAAGCTTGGCTCTGGACCCTCATGGGCTGCAACGCCACCAAAGAAGAACCCCTTTGTATATTGTGATTTTAGCAACAAGGGAATGGATGAAGGAAAACCAAACCAATTTTTTTGGAATTCCTGCAAGCAAGCTATTGGGCTTCGTTCATTATTGCTAATGGTTCAATGAATCCATTAAATGACATGATCTAATCGAAGTCAACATTGCCCATATAATTCACGTGTGTAAACAAATCTTAATTCTCAGATTTACAAAGTTATTATGTTCTCACATGCATGTATGACAACCTTGTCGAAGGGAAAACTAATTTATAAAAAAATAAGAATATCGAAAATACTACCAAGTTCAGAGTTGTATGATTCAATCCATACTCATGTGGTAATTAAAGTTGCTTAATTGGAAATGTTCACACGTCAAACGCATATATGGGTTTCATGACATATCATTTTACAAGGGAGAAGGTTTGCACAGGCATATGGACATCAAACTTTGAAATATACATATGTTTAATATGTTAAAACTTAATTATGAGACCTTTACTGCAGTCTTTATTAGTGAAAGGACCGCAAAAGAAATTTCAATTAAATTTTTATTGAAATCTAGTGAAAATCCGTCGGAAATCGTCCGAAAATTATAGGTGGTGTTTGGCTTGGGAGTCTAAAATACTTGTGTGTGAATATGTACCTACCGCTCAAACAGTGAGCAAGATGCCTCGGATATACGGACGGATACTCGACGACGACAACGCACGAAAAAGGAACACGATTTGCGAGTATGCTCCTGGAATGTCAGAACCCTGTACACTCCCGGAGCTGCTCATAAACTAGAAGGAATCCTCACGCAGTACAAGGCGGATATTACTGCGGTCCAGGAAATACGCTGGATAGGAAACGGTATGATTAGGAAGAAAAATTGCGACATATATTACAGCTGTCACAAAAGGTTGCACTTACTGGGATGCGGATTCGTCGTGGGAAAGCGGTTAAGGTCATCGACTTTAAACCTATAAGTGATCGCCTGGCTGTGATCCGCATCAGAGGCAGATTTTATAACATCAGCCTTATATGTGCACACGCCCCTACCGACGAGGCTGAAGACCCTATCAAGGAGGACTTCTATGACCTCCTGGACAACGCCTACGGAGCTTGTCCGGAGTACGATGTAAAAATCGTGCTCGGGGACTTCAACGCCAAAATCGGAAAGGAAAACACCCTTGGCGGAGTGATCGGAAAGCACAGCCTCCACGATACAACAACAGATAACGGCTTCCGACTCGCTGACTTTGCGACAGCTCGTAATGCGGTGATAAGTAGCACAAGATTCCCTCGCAAGCGAATCCACACAGCAACCTGGCGATCTCCGGACGGTCGAACCGCCAACCAAATCGACCATGTGCTCATTGACGCAAGGCACGCGTCAAACATCCTGGATGTGCGAACATTCAGAGGGGCAAATGTCGACTCTGACCACTTCCTCGTAGCAGCAAGATTCAGAGCTCGACTGTCCAATGTCAGAAAGCTGCACCAGCCCATCAGGAGGAGGTTCGACATTGGGCGCCTGAGCACACCGGAGGTTGCCAGAGTCTACAGGGAGCAGCTGAGCGAAAGACTCTACGGTATGCCTACGTCGAACATAAATGCCAATAATATGTGGCTGCATTGCCGCTCAGCCATTCAGGAAGTAGCCGAAACCACCTTAGGATACCTACCACCCCCGACAAGAAACCCGTGGTATGATGGCGAGTGTGAGCAGAAAAGGGCAGCAACCGACGAGGCGTACCAAAAGGCGCTGCAGAGGAAAACCAGGGCAGCGCGAGAAGAGTACCGAGCCAGAAGAAGGGAGGAGAAGAAACTACTGCGACAAAAGAAAAGAATCTTCGCAGCCTCCCAGCTCAAGGATATCGAGGAGTCTAGGGATAGACATAAAATACGAGCCTTTTACAAGAAAGCCAAGGGCCTTGCAGGAGGCTTCAAAAAGGGCACCCTGGCTCTTCGAAACTGCGAGGGTAATCTTGTCACCGACCCGCAGGGAATAGTGGATGTATTTAAGCAGCACTTCCAGCAGCTGCTTAACGAGCATGACCAAGAGAGAGTGGTAGGGACTGAGGAAATCCCAACTCCAGCCGCTGAAGTAGTCCTCCCAACCAGCATAGAAGAAGTCGGCACAGCTATTCAGAAGCTGAAGAACAACAAGGCCGCAGGCTCAGATGGCTTGCCATCAGAGCTCTTCAAGGCTGGCGGCGATGTTCTGGTAGGGAGCATGCACCAGATCATCTGCAGAATTTGGGAAGATGAGAGCATGCCCGACGACTGGAATACCAGCTCTATATGCCCCATCCACAAAAAAGGCGATCCTACCTCTTGTAAGAACTATAGAGGTATATCCCTGCTCAATGTCGCATACAAGATCCTGTCCAGCGTATTGTGTGAACGTCTAAAACCATTTTGCACCGCACTAATCGGCAGCTACCAGTGCGGCTTCCGGCCCGGCAAATCAACTATAGACCAAATTTTCACACTTCGACAAATCCTGGAAAAGACCAACGAGTTTCAAATCGATACACACCATCTTTTCATCGATTTCAAAGTCGCATACGACAGCATTCATCGTGAAGCACTGTTTGGGGCGATGGCCGAATTCCGGATCCCGGTAAAACTGATCCAGTTGTGTCGCGCCACGCTAAAAAACACGCGATGCACCGTGCAACTCGGTTCTAGGACCTCGGAACCATTCGAAACATGCACCGGATTTCGGCAAGGAGATGCGCTGTCATGTGACTTCTTCAACCTGGTGCTGGAGCAGATAGTGCGACGGGCAGGCGTCAACAGGGAAGGCACTATCTTTTACAAGTCCATCCAGCTGCTAGGATACGCGGATGATATCGACATCATCGCGTGTTCTCGCCGTGGCATTGTGGAAGCATTCACGGCGATTGAAGAACAGGCGAAACGAATTGGCCTTAAGATCAATGAGGACAAAACGAAATACATGCTGTCAAGCAAAAACCAATCCGTCGCTCACCACCTGGGACAAAACATAACAATTGACAGCTACAATTTCGAGGTAGTTAAGGAATTTGTCTACCTCGGGGCAAACGTAAATTCCACAAATGACACCACAGTGGAGATCCGGCGTAGAATCGCCCTTGGCAACCGCTGCTACTTCGGCTTGTCCAAACAACTGGGGTCAAAACTCCTCACTCGAAAGACCAAAGTCATGCTTTACAAAACGCTCATTCTGCCAGTCTTGCTGTACGGAGCCGAAAGCTGGACGATAAGCAGGACAGCGGAGCTGATTTTGGGTTCTTTCGAAAGAAAAATTCTGCGCCGGATATTTGGTCCTGTCTGTGAGGAAGGTGAATGGAGAAGAAGACACAACCGCGAACTCTACGAGCTGTACCAAGATGTGGATGTAGTCCGGAAAGCAAGAACCCGTCGACTACACTGGCTCGGCCACATCGAGCGCATGGACATCAACGCTCCAGCTAAGAGGGTCTTCGACTCCGAGCCTCCTGGTTCGAGAAGAAGAGGAAGACCGAACCTCCGGTATAAAGACCAAGTAATCGCGGATGTAAGACATCTTGGTCTTGACAACTGGAAGCAGCGTGCCCGGGACCGTCAAGGATGGAAGGCAGCTATAGCTCAGGCTCAGATCCTCCATGGATCGCAGGCCTGATAAGTAAGTAAGTAAGCTCAAACAGTGGCTAAACAGTTCTATGTTGGTTTTCTGAAGAGGCTGCGAGCACATGTTTTTCCTACTCATTCCTCGCTGACTGTGCAGGAGTTTTTGACAGAAAGAAGCATCCCTAATGCTCCGATGTTGCCCTCTGTGATTTTTTCATGTTCTCCAAAACGCTCATATAATGGGAGCAACGTTGGAATCGTTGTGTAGAGTTAGAGGGGGGCTATTATGAAGGTCGATAGTAAAATCGACCGACTAACTGTAACGACCTTTCCAACGAAAGTGCCTTAGGCACACTTGTGTATCAGACCGCGCGTAATCGGTGGCCCGGAAATTCGCACATCGAATGTACTAGGTGGCCGTTTCAGCGAACGAATCAATGACGTTAACAAGGAAGTTACGGGGATGGCGTTTTCAAGGAGCGCTCGGATGGTGTTTTCTTTTTATTCTGATTTTTTTTTTAAAATATGTTTTTGTTTTTTTTTATTACATAGTTACATCTGCACTCAAGGCTAAGGCCTTATAACGTTTGATCATTGTGCGAGCGACGGTGAAGGCGAAGAAGAGGGAGAGTTTTGCGCAGGTTCACACACAACCTGCACGGAGTGCAGTAGTTTTGGGTCGTAGATGTTCGTTAACTACTCTCAGGGTGGTTTTTTCCTAGATAGGAAGAGAGCCGACCAAATTTCGCATTCGTTTTAATTCATAGTAATTCGTTCATGCACTTTTGGTATTAAAATAGCAAACGCAGAGGTTGAATTTCAGTTGCCCATATACTGTGAGTGTTATGCCTGCAGCATTACGATTGGTCACTTTTCATTCACAACTGTGTTGCATATTTTCTCCGTATAGTAATTGCTTTTTTCTTGGGTATGAAACGAATTTGAACTATAGACCCTCCGCGCGAGGGTCGATGATGTTAACCACTCCACCACGGCCACCTCTTTAAAAAGAAACGATCGAGTGTGCTATTCTGACTACAACAAAGAAAACACAAAAAGATTGGAGTCGAACGAGAAAGCGCCAAGTTCAGAACAAGACGCCGGGAAGAGCTGAAAAAAACGTGGGCCAGTGATAAGACCAAATTGCTACACAAGTTTTTGGTGTATAAAAAATTAATTGAAGAAGTTGAACCAGATGAGGGTGGTGCGAGCGAAGCTGAAGTGGAGAGTTAGGGGCAGGAGATCCAGTCCATGAAGACAGTTTCGGAGGCAAGCATCACAGAACGGAGAAAAAAAAAACAGAGAGTACTCCGGCGGCTAAACCAAGGGCAGTAAGTTATGTAGAGAAGAAAGCCGAGTCTAGGAGTTGCTACACAATGAAGGATGTGACTGAGACGCTTTCTGAATTTAGTCCGAGAAATCCAGCAGGACTTTCTTCAACTGTATTCGTCCGAAGGGTTAGGGAAATAAGAGACATGTACCAGCTAGATAGAAGGCTAGTCATGATTGTGGCGATCAGTAAGCTAGCAAGAGCAGCAAAGCTTTCGAGTAATAGGGCGATGAACATCGTTTGAAGAAATTCTTCGCGATTTAGTCAACAATTCTCAAGCAGAAGATGATGTACTCGTATGTAGCTGATTTGCACGAAATGTTGCCAAATAAAATGCAACGACCGTATGAAAATATACATAGAGGAGTTTGTGTATAAAGTGAAAGTTATTGCTTCTAGGGAGCAGAAGAGAGAACTGTGGTCAAATACATAGTACGAAACAACTCCGATGTTGAGTGACGTGACTAAAAGAAGCTTTCGAGAAGCTTTTCATGACAATTTTACTACAGGGGGTTTTGTCAGAACCCCGCCGAGGAGAAACACCGTGAAAAACACGTTCGATGACATGGCTGTGTCGGGATTCGATCCCGTGTCATCGGCGTCAGAGGCCAACACACTACCCACTGCGCCACGGTGCTCCCTTATCCTATCTTATCTTATTATACCATCCCTAAATTTGTTAAAAACTTCACGCCAAAAATTCGTAATTAAAAAGCTATTATGTGGTCTTGTGGTTAAATGAATGAACACGCACAATTCTTCAATTTCTCGACGTTTGCTATCTATGATGTATTAATTCTGTACTTTGCCTTGTGCTTTTGCGGCATATCGTTTTCGTTATAGCAAAATAATATTGCGTGCCTCCGTATGTTAAGGTTTAAGGTTGTCGGAAAGAACTTCACTCGTACCTTAGGCCTTGAATTCAATCTGTCGATCTATGTAGTAAAACTATTTAGCGAAGTAGAGTAGAGTAGAAAGACGAACTAATTTTACTCAACTCTAAGATTCATTAAACTGTACTTAATGACTCTGTTGTTCACCAACTTAGTTCGAATTCGAAGCGAACATTGTTCAAGAATTTTACTCAAAATATTTATTATCATCCATTGTAAGGATTCGTGCATATTTATTACATGCAACGAATAATGCTGCGAAATAAAAGTTTTCTTTATATCAGGAGCAACGGGCACTGATAGAACTTCATCTTTGGACGACAAAACTAATTACCAATTAATTTGTATCCTGCAATAGGAAGTGAATATTGTTTGTAAATTTAATTCTGTGTACAATTAATCGCTAAAGTTATTCATTTTATAAATTTTCTGTTGTGCAATGACTTGTAGTTGCAATAAAGGAAACCATTTTACAACAGGATAGATAGATAGATAGATATATTTATTATGCAAATTAAATATTACAGTATTGTTATTGCACATATTTCATATAGAGATTTGGTAAACATATTACCTTGCTACTAAAAAGAAATGTATAACAATGCAAAAAAATTAAAAACAATAGTATTTAAAATATATGTACGAGTAAGAGGAAAAACTGCAAGAAAAACCTCCATGTCAAAAAAAAAAAAAAAAAACTAGTATAGGTGAACTACAAAAAACGAAAACTAAAAAAACAATTGTATAATACAAGGATAAGGAGTAATTAGAAAAAAACTATAGATGAATAAATTAATAAACAAGTGAATAGTAACAAAGAAATAAATAAATAAATAAATAAATAAGTAAATAAACAAATAAGTAAATAAACAAACATATAAATAGATAAATAAACAAGCTAAGCAGATAAATAATGATATTTATGTAACGAGTGTAGTCTCGTAAAAAACATTGTGTAAACATCAAGAACTAAGACTGTTAACGAGGGGATTGTCAGCAAAAGAGCAGCGAATTTTAAATTTTTCATTCAGCTTTACAATACGTTCGCAAATCAAATCAACACCCGCTCTTGAGTGTAACTCTCTTGTAGAAAACCGCCAAGGTAGGTCTAAAATCATTTTTAAGGTTTTGTTTTGTGCCACTTGTAACCTTTTTAGATGACATTTAGCCATACCACCCCAAACAGGACAGCCATATGTCAAAATCGCTTGGAAAATTACTTTATAAATAATTATCTTATTGTCAGCAGATAGCTTCGATTTCCTGCAAATAAAAGGGTATAATAGAGCAGTCGCTACCTTTACTTTTTTCAGCGTTTGAGTAACGTGGTCACTAAAAGTCAATTTTGAGTCCAGGTGTATTCCTAAGTACTTAACCAAACGATCCCAATTTATCTCACTACCGTATATAAGAATTGGATTTTTACAACAGGATGATGGTAATTAGTTGATTTTTTTTTTGAGCTTTCTTTTGTGAAAAGTTTACTTAAAGTGACCGAATTCCATTTAATTTTTCGTAGAAGTAAGCTGAGCACTATCCCAGCCTCTTGGCTGCATTTTTAATCTCGAGCGACTGAAAGAAAAAACGAAGTATAATATATTCGCTGTGCATAGAGAAAGTCGAGCTCTTACAGGTACATATACCTTTAAACTCTATGACATTGCCGAGCGAAATCTGACCGAGTTTGTACAAAACGACTTGACGCACTAAGCTCAGATTTTCTGTAATACTAATAATACTCCGCGTTTTTCTCTCATACGTTTTTTTTTATAAACATGTTTCATCAGCAAAAATCAATGTTATCAATCATGTTGGTTATTGTAAGAGATCTCTTTACTTTAAAACTGTGTACCTACATCGGTGTCGAACTTTTATGGTTTATCGACAAAAAACGTAGCCAAGGGATTCTCGGCGGCTGTTCCGCCGGTCAATCTTTTACCAACAAGAGAATCTTGCGGTACCGAAACAATTGATAAAAAGATTCGGGCTATAGTGTGCACGCGTTACTTGTAAAGTATCTCACATCATTAAAGAATGGCATAACTATAGAGAAGCCTGCCTCTCCGACTATAACCATATTAAATGTAAGCTAAACTGAGTCCTCGAGTATAGACCCTGGTGAGCTACAGATCATCTAAAGCAGGGATGAGCAACCTTTTTCATAAATGGCCCAATCCAATGGTTGACATTTTTTTGGCGGACCGCAGACAAACTAACAAATATTAAATAATTATAAAACTAGGTATTTAATGAACATAACACAACATACACATAACACATGTAACACAAAATTTGAAGAAAAAACACTTCATAAATTGCAATATGAAAAAACAAAAAATAAAAGAACAACGAAATTTACATGTATAGTGCGAAATTTGACACTGTTTCTTTGCTACAAGTTCGTCAATATTAGCCGATATATCCGACACGGCTACACGAACGCAACTCTCCATTCATGTATCGCTCAGTCTTGATTGGTAGTTATTTTTAATTATCCTTATTGCTGAAAATAATTGCTCGCAAACATAAATATGTACTTCCGAACAGAGACATGATTTGCTTTGCATTTTGTAACAATAGTGGACATTTTTCAGGGCTCACATAAAATTTATAGAAATTATAGATGGTCACAGACAGAAATTTATTTTTTAAATCTACATTGTTCTGCATGTCGATTAAGTTCATTTGCAGTTGTTCTGGAACTGTATCCATTTCTATGTTGAATGGCGTTGAAATTATTTTTATTTATTAAAGTCCCCTCGACTTTAAACATTTTGAATCGTGTTTGGAATTCGCTTATTAAGGGTTTTTTTTTTTTTTGTTTTTGGCTTATTAAATAGTACAGTATGTTTAAAATATTCTCCTAAAATTTCAAATCGATCCGAGTAAAAATCTAAGTGATAGACTCTTCGGAAGTTCCGCCCATCAGGCCACGTCATTGCAGCGCCAGCACTTCGCAAGTATACGGAAGCAGCTGCATGGCTATTATTGGTCGGTCTTTCCCACTTTCCTTTACAAATCAAGGGCAACTCTATTTAGTTGCCCTGTACCGCAGCAGCAGGTACTTTGCTTTATGGTGCCGGAATCGATGATTCTGTGTAAGTTAAAAAATTTTTTTTTGTTATTTCAATTTAAAATTTTAATCGTGCTTATCTCAAAACTCAATGTTTTAAGTCGGTAGACACGATTTCTCGAAAAGTTGTCAAGCGATTTTGTTCAAATTATGACCACATAAGTGAAATAACATTATCAAGATATTGAACGAAGGATTTTTTTTTTTTTTTGTTTTTTATATTACAACTAATTTTTTCGAGTCAATACATGGCGAACATTTGAACAAAAATTGTGTTTTTTTGTTCAAAGTCAGTCAAAAATTCAAACATTCATTTCGTTTTTTTTTTTCCTTTGTTTAATAACGAGATTTGTCCATGTACTAACGAATTGTTTTTGCCTTTTGGTTTTAGATGAACCAATAATGAGTTATGCTGTCCACGGCAAGGGCATTTTTTTTTTTATTTTGAGACGTCAGGGAAGATAAGGTACCAACCGGCTGAGTTTTCGGAATTCTTAAATAAAAATTTCAAAAAACATATTCACAAATATGTATTTTTGATATGCTGGATTGTTTAAATAAAATATATGAATTGTACATTTTAAAAAAAAATTAGTAAAAATACCCTTTTTTTTGAACCTCTGAAACCCACCTAACCCCTAAATATGTGTATCTATATATTCAACATATTTTTGAAAACTAGGCGCCTTTTCTTTCCCTAAATATGGGAAATGGGACATTTTCATTTCTAAAATATGTTTTCTCTATTGTCCTTTACCTTGAAGTTCTACATTAAGGTCATTAAATGCTGAGTTATATCGATAAGAAACCCAAAGACGCACATCCAATCTTTATCATCGAATTGAGGAGAGGGATATCCCTTCATATTTACAAACAATTGTATTTCGCTTTTTAAGTTGTATACTCTTCTTAGCGTTGCACTTCTACAAAACCAACGTACTTCGGTATTGAAAATCACGTCAGCATATTAAGTTTCGAAGCCTTTTAGAAATTCTTTAAAATCACGGTGATTTAATGTCCGCGACTTCATAAAATTGACCAATTTTATTATAGGTGCCATGACATTTGGCAAGCTCAAACTTTTCGCACACAAATTTCCTTGGTGAATCACGCAGTGACTAATGAATATTTCCTGGCCTGTCAAGTTGCTGATGTCTTTAAATAGCCTTCCTGACACTCCTAGCTCCATGCTGGACATTGCTCGTGCTCCATCTGTTGATATACCAATAATCCTTTGCAATGGAGCTTAAGATTTTTCCAATTCAGACTTTAGTTCACCGTAAAGATGTTCACCGGTCGTAGCGCCTTTCATTGGAATCAGCGAAGACAATTCTTCGCTTCTTCTATTAAATTGGGAGTCAATTCCCCCTATAAATATAGCTAGTTGTGCTGTATCGCTAATGTCGCAACTTTCATCAAGTGCTACAGAATACTTGTTATATTTTTGGACAAATCTTCAATACTTGTGGCAACTGTGAATCTACTTGAATTGTTGAATAATTGAAATTATATTTGTCTTTTCAGGAAAAGCTATTTCGGCATTCCTATTTAGGCATTCCTTTACCATCTCCCCATCCGCAAAAAGTTTCATTTTTTTGCAAGTACATTGACTTACAATCAGGTTAGGCATTCCTTTACCATCTCCCCATCCGCAAAAAGTTTCATTTTTTTGCAAGTACATTGCCTTTACTTCTGTTTCTGGAGAAGTAGCAGCATTTTTAAAAATGGCCTGTTGCTTCAATAAGCTTTTCCATATTTCATTAAATTTATCTCTCCGTATTTGTCCTTGTACATTTTCATATTGTGATTCGTGGTTTGTTTCATAATGTCTTTTAATATTGTATTCTTTTAATGTTGACACAGACTGTTTGCATATTAAACAAACAGTATTGTCTTGTGGCAAATTTCTTTCCGCTTTCTTTCCGCTTTTTTGTTTGCAAACAACTTGAGAGTTAAGATAATTTGTTGAAGCTATGTATTTTGTAAAAAAACAAAAACTTACAACTACAATTACTTACAATTATTACTTTAACTTAACAATAATAAAGTATTGCCGACCAAATTTAAGACATCAGCAAAATAATAATATTTTGTTGCGATTTTGCAAAAGCTTGGCGGGACGCACAAATTTGTTCGGCAGGCCAAAAGTGGCCCGCGGACTGCGTGCTGCTCATCCCTGATCTAAAGCAACAAATTGGGATGTGCACAAATCCCTACTATCAAGATTACATCTGAATACAAATACTCCTGAGTTGTCAATTAGTCGAATTCATGATAGCATGATATAAGGATAGCTGCGATTTGAAAGAAAGGAATACCACAAAGTCTGTACCCTGGTGGCTCTAAACTGAGCAGACTCGTCAGCAAGACGAAAGTTCAATAGAGCTAAAAAGACGTGTAACTGGAAGCTTGAACTTGTTGGGGGAATGTGCTGGAAGTGTAGGAAAAATGCCATCCGGTCCAGGGGCTTTGAATGGTGGGGAGCTATTTATAGCCCAGTCGAATTTTTCATATGTTATGTATTTCTACCTTTGCTAAAGAAGCTTTTGCTTGAGGGTTGTCAATAGTGTTAGCTTTTACAATATAGCCAGGAAAGTGAGTCCCTAGAAGTAATTCTAGGGTGTCAGTAAAGCTACACGTCAGGTGTTCATTTAGTTCTTTAAGTAGACCAAGTGAGTTGTGGTTACCTTTGGAGAGCACCTTGAAACTCTTACCGTTTCCGGTGAGTGTTTTAGGTTCCCGCAATAGTATTTCTTCTTGGATGATCTGTTTCTTTACTATAGTTTGTAAAAGCTTACTTTTAAAGGCGATTCTAATGAAAATCACGCCAACCAGCTTCATAACTAATTAGTTAAATGGAAAATGGTTAGGGTAATATTTATATCCAAAGGAAGCAACAAGTCACCTGAAAACCATAAACCTTACCTACCAATATGTCTCTCCCCATTTTTACTAAATTGGCAGGCAAGCTGATATTCACAAGATCAACACTGAAAAAAGTACCACTCCACAAACTACAATTTGCATATTAGAAACGTAAATCTACAGTAACCGACCTCCATAAAATCACGAACATTGTTGAGGAGCATTTGATAATGCAAGTCATTTATCATTAACAAATGCTCTTTGCAGAAAAAAGTTTTAAATGGATAAAAGTCATGCTAAGAGAGAAGTATATAGCAGCCAAATCAGGCACATCAGGGATAGTGATCAACATAACAGGTTTCTCTCAAGGTGGTGTCTTATCATCACTTTTATGGTCAATTCTAGAAGACGTACTTCCTTAGGTACTTAATAATAATGGCAAGTAAACTTAAAACTTTGAAAATCAAAGAAACTTGCATGAAGAGGTAAATGAAATGTTTCTGGGAATAACAGTGGACCAAAGCCCTCTTGGAAACAAACAGTACAAAATATACTCAAAGGCCATCAAAGCCGTCTCTCTCTCAAAAACAGCTCGTAGGCAAAACACGGAGTATAAATCCAAAACTGAGTCTGTGGATCTACAATCAAATTATTAAACCAACCATACTTTATGGCGCTGCTGTATGGTGGAAATGTAAACAAAGAGGTGCCGTGAACAAACTCAATAAAATATTATACAAAGGCTAGCGTGTATCTGCACAACTGAAGAAATGAGAACTTCTTTGACTGCAGGGATGGAAGCAATGCTGAACATTCTACAGTTATACACCGCCGAAGCTGCGAAACAAGCCTTAACTTTACAGAGAACCTACTAATACAAAGAAGAAGACCTTGTTGGACATATATAGATTCTTTAAGGGGTGGACAATATTTGGAAGCCGACCTGAATAATTGATCAATGTCCCCTGAGTTAAGCTTTAAAGTACACTACGAAGTACTCTTACCAAGCAGCAAAGAATGGAATACGACCCCTCGTGGATGAACGATGGAACCCAGAAATGGTATTCTCATGGGTCCAAATACGCAAGCGAAGTAGGGGCTAGAGTGGTACGACCAAGGTGTAGCCTATACATTCGTCTCTGCCGTGAGTGAACAATGTTTCAAGGTGAACTTTTCGCAATTGATGAATCAGCACTTGGCATTAGGGACAGAAAACCCAATAACATCAAACTATCTACATATATACTCAGATAGCCAAGCGGTTCTGAAGGCGCTAAAGGGTTACACATTCAACTTTAAGGCTGGCTGGAAATGTCACAAATCACTAAACAAACTGACGGAAAATAATAGGGTAAAGCCGATTTGGGAGCCAGGCCATGAAAACCATGAAGGCAATGAAAAGGCTGACATGTAAGCTAAAAAGGGTGCTCAGGTACCTTTCACAGGGCCCTCCCCCTTTATGGTTTCAACTACTCGGACACAAACTTACACCTACACAAATAGATCATTAAACAATCCGAAACGTGACAAAGAAGCACTGGTAGGATAGATACCTGTAGGCGATATAACCAGGCTAAAGACACCATGGGATACACACTAACCTTGCCCTAGCCTTGCCCAAGAAAGATTTAAGACGACCAACAAAGCAACAGTAATAGGGAAGAAACTTCAAGAAATCCCGTCATAGTCGAATTCTCGAAGACAGTACTTAAATCCTAGACCAAAAAAGGGGGTACAATATATCTTTATGGCCGCGGTACTAGGTCTTCAGGTGTCACACCCCGATTTTTTCAATTTATTTCGATTGGGCGCATGCATCAAAACTTTCTAACCAAGTTTCGTCAATTTGTTCCTAGACATCAAAGATGTGTCACTGGCACGATGGAGATAAACTTTAAGCTTCGTTCAAATAGTCAACTTGTCTAGAGTAAAAAAACGAATTGACTGTTTCGCAAGGTCTTAGCAGCTTATAATGGGCAGTTTCCTCCGAATATCGTCAAACACTCAGCATCACCTTGATTGCAGTCAATCCAGAGATTGAGCAAGGTGCATCTTTGACACCAAACACTGCGGAATGATCAAAAATACCTCAACCCATTTTATCAATATTTATAGGAAACACCGCTCCACGGAACTACGAGCCACGTGGAAGATACGTGGCCCCGCTAATCTATTCTGGATTACTCCACATAGACGGTTTGGATCTGGAGGGACGAATGGCATACATATATAAAGGCGTTCGGAGCAAATTAGTCTCTGGTTTCTAGAAGTTGATTTTCAGCTTCCAATCATCACGTAGAGCAAACCACCCTGGATTCGGCGTTCATTCACAGTGTACAGTAATACTTCCCAAATTTTTCGCTGATTTTTGCAGGGCCTTACTCTTGCTCTGTGTAGTGTAAAAGTATCACATAACGTATTTCTTCATTTATTTCCCTATATTCAAATCAATATATGTACTTTAAACGCTTTTAACTTGGAACGGACCACCGAGTTTTAAATCCATCTTTTCATCGATTTTGAGGCCGCATACGAGAACATTCATTGCAAAGATTTATTTGATGCGATGGCCACATTCAGAATCCGGGTAAACTGATTCCATTGTGTCGCACCAAAATCGAAAATACGCGATGAACCGTGCAGTTCGGTTGTTTGATCTCCGAACCATTTGAATCATGCACCGGATTTCAGCCGTTCATGGCAATTGAAGAACAGACGAAACGAGTTGATCTTAATGTAAATGAAGATAAGACAAAATACATAGTGTCAGCCAAAAACCTGACCCGTCGCTCACCACCTGGGGGAAAACATAACGATCAGCAGCTATAATTTCGAGGTAGTTAAGCAGTTTATATACCCCGACGTAAACGTAGATACTACAAACGACACCACAATAGAGAACCGACATAGAATCGCCCTTGGCAAGCGCCGCTACTTCTGATTGCCAAAACAAATTGGGATCAAAACTCCTCACTTAAAGAACCAAAGTCATGCTCTACAAAATGCTTATACTGTCAGTTCGGTTGTACGGCGCCGAAAGCTGGACGATAGGCAGGACGGCGGAACGAATTTTGGCTTATTTTGAATGAAAAATTCTGCGTCCCATATTTGGTCCTGCGAGAATTGCGAATGGGGGTGAAGACATGACCGCGGATTCTACGAGCTGTAAAAAAGATATGGATATAGTCCGGAAGACAAAGATCCGTCGACCACACTGGCTCGGCCACATCAAGCGCATGAACATCAACGCTCCGGCTAAGAGAGCCTACGAATCCGAGCCTCCTGGTTCGAGACGTAGAGAAAACCGACCGCCCGGTATAAACATCAAGTCACCGCGGTTGCAAGACATCTTGGTCCCGATAACTGGTAGTAACGTGCCCCGGGTACTTAAAACTTAGCCCTAGTCATTAGTATGACTATGACTAGTATGAAATTATTTGATCAGTACGTTCTATGACCTGTTTATAATGCGAATCGTCGTACTTCTTAAAATAGCCAGGTAGGTATGTATGTAGGATGAGGTGGTTGCCCGACTATGCGCCGTTTAGATGCCACAAAACTCGTGAAGCCTTAGGGATGTAAAGGGGTATGTTCATTTGAATATAGCTTGTGGAGTTAAGAAAACTAGTTTCGTTGGCCAAACCGATGTTGGCTACCTCAGGGGAGATTGAGGTGGCCCCGAGCTTGGCGGGCTTATCGCACCTCTTATTCTCCTCTATATTTAAGTGTCCTTGAATCCAATGGAGCGGGATATTAGTTGAACCGCTAGCTCGTTTAATTTCTTTCTTGCTGTAATTCACCAGTTTAGAGACTTACCTAGGCGGCACTACAGTCCGTGGTGAACCTGGGCCTCAACCAACAAGCGTCTCCAGCTAGCACGGTCTTTGGCCAGCTGTTTCCAGTGCCGCACGCCCAGTTGGTTAAGGTGCCCTTCCACCCGGGTGCGCCACCGTTGATGAGGCCGTTCTCTTCCGCGCCTTCCTTCCGGGGTGGATTCGAAGACTCTTCGGGTCGGAGCTCTATTTTCCATTCGCTCTACATGGCCTAGCCACCTTAGACGCTGTACCAGCCAGACGTCGTACCAGCCAGAGAGGGCTCTACTTCTCAATTGTCTCTTGAGCCCAGAGAAACAGCGGTTGGCAAGAGTGATTCTGTGTTTTATCTCAGCGCTGGTGTTGTTGTTGCTGGTCGTCAGTGAGCCAAGGTAGACGAATTCCTTGACCACTTCAAAGTTATATCCGCCCATGGTGACGTTCTGGCCAATACGTCGGTGTTATCCGTCTCTTTTAGATGAAAGCAGATATTTGGTTTTACCCTCATTAACCTTGAGACCCATCTTTGCCGCTTCTACCTCAATGCTTACAAAGGCCTCATTGACGTCTCGCTGTGTCCGTTCAATCACGTCAATGTCGTTGGCGTTTGCAAGCAATTGCGTAGACCCGAAATAAATCGTACCTCGTTTTACCGTCATCGTACCACGATGTTGAAAAAGTCGCATGACAGCGCGTCACCTTGCCTAAATCCTTTTTTAACATAAAAGGGCTCGGTTTGCTCATAACCGAACTTTATGGAGCAGCGAGAAGTCTCCATTGCCATCCTGCACAGTCGGACGAGTTTGGCAGGGATGTTAAAACTAGACATGGCTTTGAATAGCTCATCTTTATACACGCTGTCATATGCAGCCCTGAAATCGATGAAGAGGTGGTGAGTGTCGATTTAGTATTCCTCGGTCTTCCCCAAGATCTGCCGTAGCGTAAATATTTGGTCTATTGTGGATTTACCTGGCCTGAAACCAGGTAACCAGGTGATCAGGTTATCCACAAACGGTTTCAGGCGTTCACACAATACGGCAGAGGAGATCTTATATGCGATGTTGAGGAGACTTATTTCCCTATAGTTGGCGCAGCTATTTGAAATCCAGCACCTCTGAGGCAGCGTCTCTGACGTCGCTCTGGCAATGCGCCCATTCCTGCTCTATTGTTTGTGCTGCTGTCGGCGGATTTTGAGAGAGCTTGGAGGAGACACGATCGGCAAAGATTCTGGCAGTCTCTTGCGATTGTAGCTTTCCGACGTCATACTAACGTAGTCCTACTCAACCCCTAAGCATTCTTTATATATCCTCATTCGTACCCTGGCTACAACAAGGTAGGGGTCCGAGTCGATGTTGGCCCCTCGGAAGTTTCGTAAAATACAGGAGGAGTGTCTGGCGTCGATCGCAAAGTAATCAATCTGGTTGGTGGTCGATTGATCAAAAGACCGCCAGGTACCCTTGTGGATGTTGAGATGGGGGAATCGCGTGCCTGCTACAAGGAGGTTACGCCCCGTTAGAAAACCGGTTAGCCTAAGTCCGATGTCGGATGTGATGTTATGGAGGCTATGCTTTCGTATGACCGACTCAAATATGTCCTCTTTGCTCAGTTTTGCATTAAAATCTCCTTAAACTATTTTTGTGTCGTAGCTGGGGCGGTGGGCATATGTTTTGTCTAGGAGACCGTAGAAATCTTCTTTGAGTCGATCTTCCTTTTCTTCCGTTGATTTAGCTTTGATGCGGATTATTATGAGGCGTTCGCTTTTATCTCGGAAGCTTAAGACTTTTTGTCGGAGTCTTCCTCGAATAACGAATCCGCACCCGAATAGGCGCTGTTAGTTCTCCTTGTAGCAGTTCTCGTAGTAGATGTCGCAGTTTTTTATCCGTTTTTTGCTTTGTCCATCAAATCGCACTTCTTGGAGTGTGGTTATATCTGCTTTATAGCAGTTGAGGGTTTGCTCTAATTGATCGCCTGCACCCGGTCTGCTAAGGGACCCCACATTCCAGGTGCAGACTCTCAAGTCCGTTAGTCGTTTGTAGGGGCCGTCAGCTTTGTATCCGCCCGTATCCGAGGCTTGTTGTTGTTTCGGAACAAGCAGGTTTTTACGTGATAGGGATGTTACCCCTAAGCACAACCCCCAACCTGGAGGGCCAGGTTCCTCTTTCCCTAGGAACAAGGGGTTGGGTCGCTGCACACATTGGTTCACTATCTGGCGGGTACCAGGATAGCTATCCAGGGGGGGCCACGCGGAGGCTGTGTGTCAACTTGGATTGAGCAGGGACAGAGATCGAAGCTGGCGTTTGCCTTGTTAAACGCGATCAACTTCTTTGCACTGTTTGCTCGCTCCCTGCTATTAAGTTTATAGCAGCATTATATTACCGACCTTTACAACAGTCTCCCTCTAACTTTACATAGCGATTCCAACTTTGATTCCACACTTCGAAGCACGCTTGATAAACCTCCAAAGTTATCTCGTTCTGAACCATGTTTACAGCCTATCTGATTTCTCTACACCACCATGACGTGTTCCCTTGAGGAGTGACTTCAATTTATTACAGCTCTGGCTGGGTATCAAAACCGTACAAGACGGCGCTTGTCTATTGCCCGGATCCGATAATAAGACTGATGTTTTTCCACCGAATGACCCATTTCGAAATGATATACTTTTCCTTTATCTATTGCCTTTAGACTAGTAAAATCTTTTGTTCACTAGAGTAATTCGAATTTTCCGAACTTCATACCCACTTGTTCATTGTACTGCCGCTCTCGCGGGACCATGCTCACAAATCATCACAGTTATTTGTTCAGCAAAATATTAAGCCAACCATTATCATTAAATATATTATACATATATCTTAGCCAAACCCGAGCTGCAATATTCCTACTCCAAAAAAAGGAGGCATTCTTCTGCAACTTTTAAACGGACATGAAGTTACCCTTGCATAAACACTAGATTCTGCTATAGCTGCGTGAATATACATACACTAAGTTGAATGCAGGGTAATCTAGGAACCAAACAACAAGACCAGAACAGGTTGTTCGAGAAGATTTATAACTCATTTATTACACGGAACAAACTTGTTTAAGAGCGCGCAAAATTTATCGACTCCATCCTCGTTCGATTTATATCTTTCGATCATTGAATTTTAATTTATCTGTAGCAGTCCGATGGTCTGGCTAACAGCAGGAAAATGAAGCCGGATAACGTCGAGTAGCAATTAGATGTTCTTGTTCGACAACGAAAAGGTGGCCATGCGACTGGTACTCACTTAAATAATGGATTCATTCTTGGCAGAATATACGATGGAATGGAGGAAGGGAATAACGTGAATGATATTGTTCCATAGACATATGTATGTTATAAAGTTTTACAGAGTATCTCCATGCAGATAGTAAGAACATGATTACATTGAATAACACTTGCAAGTGTTTGAAAACAGCGAGCTTCAGGCAAACTTTTTGACGAAAACTGGTTCTGATTCGTATAGGTAAGACATCAATTCAGAGGTGTGTCATGAAATTAGGCAATAGGACCCTCAGCTTTTCTAACGAAGTTGATATTAAGATAACCGAAGTTATGACGACTTTCTTAAGGGGCTCAGTTTTCTTGAGGAGAGTTCGTTCCTGAGATGGAAGAAAGCCACACAGACACAGGCCATCTATTTTCGTGATAAGCCCTAAAAGTAGTTTTATGGTCAGTTTTGCTTCACCGAACGGCAGGTGCGTAGATAATGACAGGTCTATAGTTCTTTTTCTTCTTAGTGGGCGCTACAGTTCGGGGTGAACCTGGGCCTCAACCAACATGCCCCTCCATTTAGCACGATATTTTGCTAGCCTTTTCCATTGCCGCACACCCAGTTGGCTGAGGTTCTCTTCCACGTGTGTGCGCCATCTCAAATGTGGCCGTCCTCTGCTTCTTCGTCCCTCGGGGTTTGATTCAAAGACTCTCCGGGCTGGAGCTGTGGTGTCCATTCGCTCTCGATGGCCCAGCCATCGTAGGCGTTGAATCCGTAGACGCCTGGCTAGGCTCATGCCGCTGTACAGCCTGTAAAGTTCGTGGTTGAATCTTCTCCTCCATCTCCCGTCTGCGTTTATAGGCCCAAAAATCACGCGTAAAATCTTTCTCTCGAACCGACCAAGGGCCTCTTCATCCGCTTTTGGTAGTGTCCATGCTTCTGCACCGTACAACAGGACCGGGATGATAAGGGTCTTATATAGAGTCAACTTTGTCGTTCGGGAGAGGGCTCTATTACTCAATTGCCTCCTGAGCCCAAAGATACAGTGATTGGCAAGAGTGATTCTGCGTTTGATTTCGGAACTGATGTCGTTATTCCAAGTGACTGCGGAGCCAAGGTAGACGATGTCCTTAACTACCTCGAACTCATATCTGCCAATACAAACAAAAGTCTTTAGTTATCGCCGTATAAATTCACGAGATTGATTTTGGTTGCATGGTCTTAAGTCAAAGTGTGGTGGAGTATACGACATTCTTGCAAGACAGTGCATTCACGGAATTCACAGAATTGTAACCTGTACTATTGAAAGCTTTCTTAATACCCATGAGAATGTGCAAAAAAGTTCTTCTTTGAGCTATTGCAAGTCTACAATTGACCCATTAGTCTATTAACGGCATTCCTAACAGGAGATATGCTCCCTTCTGTAGTGAATGAAATTACAGAGCGGGCTTTGACCAGAGTTTAAGCTTGTGCTACATACTGTGGCCTAAGCATAAACCCAAGGAAAACTGAGCTGCTGCTATTTATCCACGGCTAAACAACTCAACCCTATCTCTTTGGTCCAGGGCTAAGAATCTAGGCGTTGTCCAAGATCATGGAAGGCTTAATTGGAAGTCCGAAATGGAAAACCAGGTAAAAAAAAGCTAGTGTAGCTGTAGTCCAAAATGGAAAACCAGGTAAAGAAAGCTAGTGTAGCTTTCTGAAATGAAAGTGGAGACTCGGACTTAAGCTGTGAATGTACACAGCCGTTATTTGTCTTATCCTCACCTATGGCTTCCTAGATTAGTGGCTAGCCCTAAGCAAAACTTATAACATCGACTAGCTTAACAAGATCAAAAATCGAAGCCTAAGGAAGCGAGCTACTGGTCACCCAGATCCGCCATACGATCTAGCTCTGTTACTTCTGCCAGTGAAATTTACCTCGCTTTCTACTCGACAAACTCATTCCGTCTCCCCGATTACTTTCAAGCGGATTAATCAGTGCAGCGTAGTGCAGCCCACTCCAACTATACGTCCACAGCAATTCATAGTGACTGCTATGCCGCTATTAGAGCCCTTTCTTTTGCTGCCTCCTTCTCTAAACTAGTAAGGGGGAGGGAGCGAGCAAACAGAGGAAAGAAGTTGATCGTGTTTAACATGGCAAACGCCAGCTACGATCTCTGTCCCTGCTCAATCCAAGTTGACACACAGCCTCCGCGTGGCCTCCCCTGGATAGCTACCCTGGCACCCGCCAGATAGGGAACCAATGTGTGCAGCGACCCAACCCCTTGTTCCTGGGGAAAGAGGAACCTGGCCCTCCTGATTGGGGGTTGTGCTTAGGGGTAACATCCCTATCACGTAACAACCTACTTGTTCCGATACAACAACAAGCCTCGGATACGGACGGATACAAAGCTGACGACCCTTGCAAACGACTAACGGACGTGAGAGTCTGCACTTGGAATGTGAGGTCCTTTAACAGACGGGTTGCAGGCGATCATATGGAACGAACCCTCAACTGCTAAAAGGCAGATATAACCGCACTCCAAGAAGTGCGATGGGATGGAGCAGGCAAAAAACGGATGTAAACCTGCGACATCTACTACGGGACATCTACAAGGAGAACAAACAGCGCCTATTCGGGTGCGGATTCGTTATTCGAGGAAGACTCCGACAAAAAGTCTTAAGCTTCCGAGATATAAGCGAACACCTCATAACAATCCGCATCAAAGCTAAATTTGGAAACATTAGCTTTTGTTCCCCAAAGGAAGAAAAGGACGATCGACTTAAGGAAGAATTCTACGATCTCTTAGAAAGAACCTATGCCCAATGTCCCAGCTACGACACAAAAATAGTCCTTGCATTTTGCATTTTAATTGAAAACTGGGGAAAGAGGACATGTTTGAGTCGATCATAGGAAAGCATAGCCTCCATACCATCACATCCGACAACGGACTTAGGCTAATCAATTTCCTAGCGGGGCGTAACCTCCTTGTAGCAAGCACGCGATTTCCCCATCTCAACATCCACAAGGGTACCTGGCGGCCTTTTGATCAATCGACCACCAACCAGATTGATCACATGGCGATCGACGCCAGACACTCCTCCTGTATTCTCGACGTACGAACCTTCCGAGGGGCCAACATCGACTCGGTACGAATGAGGATGTCAAGAATGCTTAGGAGTGGAGTAGGACTACGTAAGTTTGACGTCGAAAAGCGTGTCTCCTCCAAACTCTCTCATAATCCGCCCACAGCAGCACAAACAATAGAGCAGGAATGGGCACATTGCCAGAGCGCCGTCAGAGACGTTGCCTGAGAGGTGCTGTGTTTCAAACCGCGATCACCTAGAAACCTCTGGTTCGATGAGCAATGCGAACAAGCCCATGCAGCAAAAAAAGAGGCATATAAGGCCATGCTGCAGCACGGACAAGAGCTGCTCGCGAAATCTATGAGCAGAAGAGAAGAGAGGAACACACGCTTTCCAGAAGAAAGAAGAGAGAGCACGGAAAGCGTGACATCAAGGAGATGGAGAGATACTTCCGCAGAAATGACGCCCGTAAGTTCTACAATAAGATAAAACGAACATGCTATGGCTACAAGGCCAGAGCGGCGGCCTGCAGGGATGAAAATGGAGAACTGGTAGTAGAGTCGCAGTCGATGCTGAGGATTTGGAAAGACCACTTCTGCAGACTGTATAACGGCGATGATAGACAAGATACCGCTGTCAGGCAGAAAAAGCTATTCGCAATGGACGACAATGTGACAGAATTCCGTCCACCCGACATAGACGTAGTCAAAATAGCGATATCAAGACTTAAGTCTAATAAAGCCGCGGGCGCAGACGGCCTGCTGCTGAGCTTTTTAAGGCGGCTGGAGATGAGCTGGTAAGGTGCATGCACCATCTCATTTGCAAGGTTTGGTCGGAGGGAAGCATACCCGGCGAATGGAATCTCAGCATCATTTGCCCGGTCCACAAGAAAGAAGACCCCTATACCTGCGCCAACTTTATGTGAATAAGTCTCCTCAACATCACATAGGATCTTCTCTGCCGTATTGTGTGAACGCCTGAGACCGTTTGTGGATAACCTGATCGGCTCTCATAAGTTGGCTTCAGGCCAGGTAAATCCACAACAGACCAATTATTTACGCTACGGTAGATCTTGGAGAAATCGACCAAGTCGACACTCACCACCTCTTCGTCGATTTCAAGGCTGCATATGACAGCGTGTATAGAGACGAGCTATACAAAGCCACATCTAGTTTTAACATCCCTGCCAAACTCGTCCGACTATGCAGGATGGCAATGGAGAATTCTCGCTGCTCCATTAAGGTCGGTAATGAGCAAACCGAGACCTTTAATGTTAAAAAAGGATCTAGGTAAGGTGACGCGCTGTCATGCAACTTTTTCAACATCGTGGTACGATGACGGTAAAACGAGGTACGATTAATTTCGAGTCTACGCAATTGCTTGCAAACGCCGACGAAATTGACGTGATTGAACGGACACAGCGAGACGTCAATGAGGCCTTTGTAAGCATTGAGGTAGAAGCGGCAAAGATGGGTCTCAAGATTATTGAGGGTAAAACCGAACATCTGCTTACATCGAAATGAGATGGACTACACCGACGTATTGGACAGAACGTCACCATGGGCGGATACAACTTTGAAGTAGTCAAGGAATTCGTCTACCTTGGTTCACTGACGACCGGCGACAACAACACCAGCGCTGAGATAAAACGCAGAATCACTCTTGCCAACCGCTGTTTCTTTGGGCTCAAGAGACAATTTAGAAGTAGAGCCCTCTCTCGGAAAACCAGGGTGACACTATAAAAGACCTTAATCATCCCAGTCTTCCTTTACGGCGCAGAGGCTTGGACCATACCAAAAGCGGATGAAGATGCTCTTTGTCGTTTCGAGAGGGAAATTCTGCGCACTATCTACGGTTCTGCGATATAACGAAGAACTCTACGGGTTGTACAGCGACATCGGGCTGGTACGACGTCTGCGGATACAGCGTCTAAGGTGGCTAGGCCATGTAGAGCGAATGGAAAATAGAGCTCCGACCCGAAGAGTCTTCGAGTCCGTCCCGGAAGGAAGGCGCGGCAGAGGACGGTCGCATCAGCGGTGGCGCACGCAGGTGGAAGGGGACCTTAACCAACTGGTCGTGCGGCGCTGGAAACAGCTGGCCAAATACCTTGCTAGCTGGAGACGCTTGTTGGTTGAGGCCCAGGTTCACCACGGACTGTAGCGCCACCTAAGTAAGTAAGCAAGTATAAACCTAATTTGCTTATTTTTAACTTCCCAGTGGGTCTCTCTTAGTGAAGGGTTTCCTTTCGCTTTTCCCTTTCAGATAATTTCCATTCGCGGATGAAAAACTACAATATTTACTACGGCGACTGCTATAGGGTGAGAGGGCAACGATTGTTGGGATGCGGACTTTTTCTTCGAGGTGGACTAATGCAAAAAGTCCTAAGCTTTCGGCATGTGAGCGAACGCCTCATAACAATTCGTATCAAGGCTAAGTTCTTTAACATCAGCCTGATCTGCGTCCACGACCCACGAAAGACAAGGATGACAATCGCCTACAATCGCCTTTTGTAAATAAGCTGATAGGTCCTTATCAGTGCGCATTCAGGCCAGGGAAGTCCACCATCGACCAAATCTTCACACTACGGCAGATACTGGAGAAAACCAATGAATTTCAAGTCGACACTCACCACCTATTTGTCGACTTCAAAGCCGCATACGACAGCGTAATTAGAGACGAGCTATACAACGCTATGTCTACCTTTGACATACCTGCTAAGCTCATCAGACTATGCAGGATGACTTTGGAGAATACTCGCTGCTCCGTCCGAATCGGTGAACACCTTACCGATAGTTTTGATGTCAAAAAAGGATTTAGGCGGGGCGATGCGCTGTCGTGGGATTTCTTCAACATCATATTGGAAATGATTGTGCAAAAATCACTATCAAATACAAGAGGCACAATCTATTTCAAATCCTCGCAACTCCTTGCATATGCCGACGATATTGACATAATAGGTAGATCACAGCGAGATGTCAATGAGGCGTTTGCGGGTATTGAGATGGAGGCGGCGAAAATTGGTTTGGCTGTAAACGAGGGCAAAACTAAATATATGCTGTCATCAAAAACGGATGCTCACCACCGACGTCTTGGTCAGAACGTTTGTATTGGCAGGCTAGCAAAAGATCGTGCTAGTTGGAGGGGCATGTTGGTTGAGGCCCAGGTTCACCCCGAACTGTAGCGCCCATTAAGAAGAATAAGAAGATTTATTTTGTACTTTACATGATATCTGCAAAGCTTGTCTGCAGAAGACTGAACACAAACATGTGCGTTGTTTTTATGTGCAAGTGAATTAGTATGAACGTAGTTTAAAATAGAAATTCTGATAACCATACATGTGATCAGTGGGAATTAAGATACATTTCTTTTACATTTTTTAACAGTTGGATTTCGGACACACTGATGAAGCTTATAGGTAACTCGTTGAAAATCGTCGGTTTCGCCACTGCGAATCTTCTCTGACCGTAATTGTTACTGGATCTTGGAATCTCGTAACGTCTCTGTTGTTGTTGCCGTGTGTTGAAAGCTTGTTGAGTGTTTAGCTTGTAGTTGGTGTCATTCCAGAAAGTAGAGACGGGTCTCCATACTACTCGTGATCAACCCTTCAATAAGAATTGAAGATGTGCAACACCGATTCCTGCGGTTTGCTCCAAGGGGTCTCCCATAGAATTGAATTACCATCCTACGAAGATCGGCTTAAAAATCCAAGCACGTCGAAGGTAACGTGTACCAGCTGCTAGCTGGAACTATTGATCTCACTTAACGCCAACCCTCTCAGCTTAAGGTCTATATACCGCTCTCTTAAATTCGCCCTTCATGGGCCACTTGGATCCCATTTGTAGAATGCTGCGCTTAGCTACCCAATCACAATAATTGTCCCTCGACTTTCATATATCTATACCTTCTATTTAAAGATTTCTATTTAAGGCATCCATGTAATACCCACCAATGCTCCCCCGATATCTAACTCAGCATTACCTGTCCCCACAGTTCTTCTACCACATTCTTTCCTAGGTTAAGTTACCTTAGTTTGCCTAATGAAAAAATTCCAGTATTAGTCGGCAGCTGTGGTTGACAGCTATTTTAAGGGTCTGCCGAATCTCACTATAATTCTGTTTACAATAGTTTTTTGTTTTATGTGTTAATTGATTGTACGTCCAGTCATATTTTTAGTAGTGTCTTGTGTGCTTGGTCAAGACAGGACACAGATATTTTCATACATAGTTGATTTACTTACGGTGCTTCTCCTCAGTGGGGTACTGACAAAACCCCCTGTAGTATAGTTGTCAAGAAAAGTTTCCCGAATTTCGCCGTTCGAAACCGGCAATAAACTGTAGGTCCCTTTCACCTATGGGAAAATAAAATCACACACAACATGGGTGATTGAGAGAAGCTCGGCTTTGGTCCTTCATGGACTGTAACGTCAACATACATACAAATGATTTATGTGACAGATCTTCTACATTTTCCCATTTGAAATTATAAATTGATTAATATGTTAGGAGGGTGATGAAATCATAGTAGAATGGTGTTATTAATACCCCACATGTCAGTAACTGGTATACATTTGTTTGACTTCGTTATTTTTTTTTTTGTACATGTACATCATATAGCCTATGCTACCACGTACCATGTACCTTGGACTACAAGAGTAGTTGTTAACTATTCGAAGGAAGCAAGAATTAAAGTTCGGGGCAAACGACAAAAAGCTTCATTCCGTAATCAATAATAAGAGCAGCATTTATTTCAGATACACACCTACATATATGAATGCATGGTATATCGGACATACCCGCCTAGCAAACATGATAAGCACGCTAAGCATCAGACCACCACAATTCACTACAGACCTGTAGGTGATTGTACGTACATATATACTTGTAAGAAGTACTAGCAGCTCCATTGTAGCGATCGTATGTCCACATTTTTTTTCAAGTTGCCCAATCAATTTTCTTGCCAGGAAAGTTTCGCCCGTACGTTTGAGAAAATCATAAAACATAATATTGCATGAAGTATGAGACCAAGACTACATCATATCTTAAGGACTCAACAGGATGGCAAATAGCAAGAACGTCCACATGTACTACGTGCATTATAGTACATAAGCGAGGAAATTATCCTTGTGAAGAATGAGATGATGGGCAAAACTGTTAAACTCACTCCTTCGCAATATATGAAGAAAGTGCAGATAAGGAAAGGAGAGCCATCGTTTGGAGAAACCCTGCCAACAAAGCAACAAATATGTTAGCCGAGGATGAAGACGGAAGGACTTTGCATCCTCCGCAAAATTACCGCCGGTATTTTATATAACTTCTTTGCCATTTTGCATTACACTTACCTCACCAAATCATTTAGCCCAGCCTTGGAAATACCTGCCCAGGATCATAAAATTATTTCTAACTATTATGTCGCAAGGAACTTGGTGTTTTATGTAAAATATATTCTCATCTCATGCTCTGGGTAATATCCTTGGACGTTGACATTTTATCGAAAATGCCTTTGTCCTGCTCCAGGTACCGTTGCGAAAACGTCGTTTTCTCCTTTATCTTCTCCTTCGTCCTTTATTTTGCATTGTTTGCATTGCAAAAAGTTTTAGCGAGCAATTCATTTGAAAATTGAATCTATGTTAGTGTAACTTTCAAACATTTATGATGAGCTTCTCCTGTGGACCTGTGTGAGAAGGTAGGAGGCCTGCAGATGAGTCAGGATGTGATATCAGTGTGAGTCATAAATATTTTTTAGATTTACATACATACATGTATCTCTGCATGAATGATTAGATGGAAAAAGTGCAGTATAATTCGGTGATTTACTTTTTATTTTGAATAGAAAATGTTCAGGCGGTTTCAAGAAGAGTCGCAAACTAAAAATAAGTACTATTCACCGTCCACGTTCAAAATAAGTGCAAGACAGGACACATCACTTTGAACTTAAGCCCTAAATTGTTTTCTTGTTAGATTTGTTTACCGCTTATAGCAAGTTAGACTACTAAGTGAGTATCTCAGAATTATAACTTTCATTATTTCTGCCCTCTCTGACGACGAGTGCAGACAGGCTCATGCAGCCAAAGAGAAGGCCTACAAGGCAATGCTGCATGGAACGACAAGAGCCCTTCGTAAGCTGTACAAACATAAATGATGAGAAGAGAACCCGCTCCTCTGGAAGAAACAAAAAGAACGTGGGATAGATGAGATTGAGGGGTGTTACGGCAGGAATGAAGTCCGAAAGTTTTACCAAAAGGCAAAACAGCTGGCCAGTGGAACGAGACTGGACAACTTGTAG
Organism: Eumerus sabulonum; assembly: GCA_951905685.1. Lineage (NCBI taxonomy): Eukaryota > Metazoa > Arthropoda > Insecta > Diptera > Syrphidae > Eumerus > Eumerus sabulonum. The sequence goes on along the minus strand of OX645060.1, from coordinate 157,545,045 downwards.
CAGAGTCGAAGTGGATGCTGAAAAACCTTTTCTGCAGACTGTTAAATGGCGATGACAACCCAAAAGACTTGGAATTCATTGGTTTTTTCCAGGATCTGCCATAGTCTGAAGATTTGGTCGATGGTGGACTTCCTTGGCCTGAATCCGCACTGATAAGGACCTATCAGCTTATTTACAAAAGTCTTCAGGCGGTTACACAAAATGGCAGAGAAGATTTTGCAGGCGATGTTAAGGAGACTTATTCCTCTGTAGTTGGCGTAACCAGAGGGTTCTCCTTTCTTGTGGATCGGGCATACGATTCTGAGCCATTCCTCGGGCATGCTTTCCTCTGACCATATCTTACAGATGAGCTGGTGCATGCTCCTAACCAGGTCATCCCCAGCTGCCTTGAAGAGCTCAGCAGACAGTCCGTCTGCGCCAGCAGCCTTATTCTACTTGAGCTTCGGTATGGCTGACTTCATTGAGGTCAGAGGGACTAAATTCTCTGCGGTCTTCGTCAATTATAAATGGATCATTCTGCCTGACAGCGGTATACTGACTAACATCGCCGTTATACAGTCTGCAGAAGTGGTTTTTCCATATTCTCAGCATCGACGGCGATTCTACTACTAGATGCCCATTCTCATCCCTGCAGGCTTCCGTTCTGGCTTTTAAACCCTGGTATGTTCGCTTCATCTGTTGATAAAACTTTCTAACGTCACGCCTGTAGTAACACCTCTACAAATCCTCAATCGCGCGCTTCTCGTGTTTTTTCTTCTTTCTTTTGAGATGCGTATACTCCTCCTTTCTTTTTAACTCGTAGAGCTCACGAGCTGCTCTTGTTCTTTTATGCAGCGGGGCCTGCATAAAAGAACACTGCACTCCTCATCGAACCAGGTGTTTCTTTGTGGAAACCCAAGACTTCGGATGCAGAGCTTTTCAGGGCTTGTTTGCAAAGGCTCCACTGCATTGGATTGGGAGCTCTCCTAAAGCAAAAAGGACATCCTGTGGCCTATGCGTCGAGAGTTTTGACTCTGACAGAGAAAAAGCAGTGAAAGAGTGTCTGGCCATCGCCTTTAAGTGCAAAGGTTTGGATCAGTATATCTGTGGACATGGCAGAGACGGATCATCTGCCATTGCAATCCATATTTAAAAATCGCTCATTAATGCACTTACGAGTCTACAATGAGTGCTGCACAGCTTACAACGCTATAGCTTGAAGGTCATATGTATATAAAAGGGTAAAAGAAATGCATATATGGGATGAGCTATCAAGGGCGCCAATAAGATGGCCGGAAAAGCAGAAATATTCTGAAGGGGTACATTTCGAAAGTCAACCCTCGTGACAACATGCGCATAAAGGATTCCCGCTTGCAATATATAAGGGAGGAAACTATGACAGATGAGGATTTATTGGTTCTCAAAACCGTATATTTAGAGGATGGCCAAGTACCAAGTCGGATTAAAACGAAATAGAATGTGTATACTGGAACTATAGAGATGAGTTGACCATTTCAGATGGGCTTATTCTAAAATACTTGTTCCGCGAAGATTAGGGCAGGAAATTTTGCAGAGACTTCGCAGCGGTCACCAGGGCATAGAAGCGTGATTAAGGAGAGATTGCGACACAGTATTTTCTCCAAATATATCCAAACCATATTAAACAACCATGTCCTAACTCTTTGTTTGCAGAATTCCAATTGCCAAACTATGATGCCCTGCAATGTCATATATTGCTGAGATATCCTTTCAAGCGCATCGGCATGGATCTGCGCAAGGTGGAACAGAGAAGCAAAAAAGTATTCTCTTGGTAACAGTCGACTACATCTCGGATGGTGGATGAACTTAAAGAAGCAAATACCAAAACCATTATAACTTACTTACTTAGGTGACGCTACAGTCCGTGGTGAACCTGAGCCTCAACGGACAAGCGTCTCTAGCTAGCACAGTCATTGGCCACCTGTTTCCAGAGCCGCACGCCCAGTTGGTAAAGGTTCCCTTCCACCTGGGTGCGCCACCGTTGATGAGGCCGTTCTCTGCCGCGCCTTCCTTCCGGGGCGGATTCGAAGCCTCTTCGGGTAGGAGCTGTATTTTCCATTCGCTCTACATGGCCTAGCCACCTTAGACGCTGTATCCGTAGACGTCGTACCAAGCCGATATCGCTGTACAACCTATAGAGTTCTTCGTTATATCTTCTCCTCCATACACCGTTTGAACAAATGTAGACTGTAGATAGTGCGTAGAATTTTCCTCTCGAAACGACCATGGGCATTTTCATCGCTTTTGTTAAGGTCCAAGCCTCTGCGCCGTAAAGGAGGACTGGGATGATTAAGGTCTTATATAGTGCCACCTTGGTTTCCCGAGAGAGCGCTCTACTTCTCGATTGCCTCTTGAGCCCAGAGAAACTGGGGTTGCCAAGAGTGGTTCTGCGTTTTGTCCCAGCGCTGGTGCTGTTTTCGCTGGTCATCAGTGAGCCAAAGTAGACGAAATCTTTGATCACTTCAAAGTTATACCCGCCCATGGTGACATTCTGGCCAATACGTCGGAGTTGTCCCTATCTTTTAGATGAAAGCAGATATTTGGTTTTACCCTTATTAACCTTGAGACCCATCTTAGCCGCATCTATCTCAATGCTTACAAAGGCCTGACTGACGTCTCGCTGTGTCCGTCCAATCACGTCAATGTCGTCGGCGTACGTAACTAATTGCGTAGACTCGAATTAAATGGTACCTCTTTCGTACATCTTTTCAAACACGATGCTGAAAAATGTGCATGACAGCGCGTCACCTTGCCTAAATCCTTTTTTTAACATTAAAGATCTCGGTTTGCTCATTACCGACCTTAATGTAGCAGCAAGAATTCTCCATTGTCATCGTGCACAGCCGGACGAGTTTGGAAGGGATGTTAAAACTAGACATGGCTTTGTATAGCTCATCTCTATACACGCTGTCATATAGTGCCTTGAAATCGACAAAGAGGTGGTCGATTTGGTATTCCTGGGTCTTCTCCAAGATCTGCCGTAGCGTATATATTTGGTCTATTGTGGATTTACCTGGACTGAGACCACACTGATAAGAGCCGATTAGGTTATCCACAAACGGTTTCAGGCGCTCACACAATACGGCAGAGGAGATCTTATATGCGATGTTAATGAAACTTATTCCCCTATAGTTGGCGCAGTTATAAGGGTCTCCTTTCTTGTGAACCAGGCAAACAATGCTGAGATTCCATTCGTCGGGCATGCTTTCCTCCAACCATACCTTGCAAATGAGATGGTGCATGCACCTTACCAGCTCATCTCCAGCCGCCTTAAAAAGCTCAGGAGACAGACCATCTGCGCCTGCGGCTTTTTTAGACTAAAGTCTTGATATCGCTTTTGATTTCGTCTTGGTCGGGTGGATGGAATTCTCCTACATCGTCGTCCATTACGAATGGCTCATTCTGCCTGACAGCTTTATCTTGTCTATCATCGCCGTTATACAGTCTGCAGAAGTTGTCTTTCCAAATCCTAACCTAACCTACTACCAGTTCTCCATTCTTATCCCTGCAGACCGCCGCGCTGGTTTTGTAGCCATGGCATTCCTGCGGAGGCATCTCTCCATCTCCTCGATCTCACGCTTTCCGTGCTCTCTCTTCTGTCTTCTGGAAAGCGCGTGTTCCTCTCTTCTCTTTCAGCATGGCTTTATATGCTTCTTGTTTTGCTGCATGGGCTTGTTCGCATTGTTCATCGAACCAGGGGCTTCTAGGTGGTGGCAGTTTGAAACCCAGCATCTCTGACGCAGCGTCTCTGACGGCGCTCTGGAAATGCGCCCATTCCTGCTCCATTTTTTGTGCCGCTGTGGGCGGATTTTGAGAGGGCTTGGAAGAGACACGATTGGCAAAGGTTCTGGCAGTATCTTGCGATTGTAGCTTTCCGACATCATATTTACGTAGTCCTACTCGACTCCTAAGCATTCTTTATATCTTCATTCGTACCTTGGCTGCAACAAGGTTATGGTCCGAGTCGATATTGGCCCCTCGGAAGGTTCGTACGTCGAGAATACAGGAGGAGTGTCTGGCGTCGATCGCAAGGTGATCAATCTGGTTGGTAGTCGATTGATCAACATACCACCAGGTACCCTTGTGGATGTTGAGATGGGAAATCGCGTACTTGCTTAAAGGAGGTTACACCCCGCTAGAAAATCGATTAGCCTAAGTCCGTTGTCGGATGTGGTGTTATGGAGGCTATGCTTTCGTATGATCGATTCAAATATGTCCTCTTTGCTCAGTTTTGCATTAAAATCTCCTAAAACTATTTTTGTGTCGTAGCTGGGACGGCGGGCATATGTTTTGTCTAGGAGAACGTAGAATTCTTCTTTGAGTCGATCGTCCTTTTCTTCCGTTGGGGCGTGAGCGCATATTAAGCTAATGTTTCCTAATTTAGCTTTGATGCTGATTGTTATGAGGCGTTCGCTTATATCTCGGAAGCTTAAGACTTTTTGTTTGAGTCTTCCTCGAATAACGAATCCGCACCCGAATAGGCGCTGCTTGTTCTCCTTGTAGCAGTTCCCGTAATAGATGTCGCAGTTTTTCATTCGATTTTGCCTGGTTCATCCAATCGCACTTCTTGGAGTGCGGTTATATCTGCTTTATAGTAGTTGAGGGTTTGCTCTAATTGATCGTCTGCACCCGGTCTGTTAAGGGACCTTACATTCCGGGTGCAGACTCTCAAGTCCGTTAGTCGTTTGCAGGGGTTCTCAGCTTTGTATCCGTCTGTATCCGAGGCTTTTTGTTGTTTCGGAACAAGTAGGTTTTTACGTGATAGGGATGTGACCCCTAAGCACAACCCCTAATCTGGAGGGCCAGGTTCCTCTTTCCCCAGAAACAAGGGGTTGGGGCGATGCACACATTGGTTCACTACCTGGCAGGTGCCTGGGTAGTTGTCCAACGGAGACCACGCGGAGGCTGTGTGTCAACTTAGATTGAGCAGAGACAGAGATCGAAGCTGGCGTTTGCCATGTTAAACGCGATCAACTTTTTTGCTTTGTTTGCTCGCTCCCTCCCCCCTATATCAATGATTTAGGACTGTACTTAAGTTGCACGTACTATCTAGAAGTACAATGCCATTTCGGTAAAAAATCGAACAAAAACTGCCGTAATAAATGTTCATGTACATATATGTATGTAACGAAATCGTAAAGTTCATTAGTTTACCCACTGTGGCAGTCTACCATTTGACCAAGTCTCAACCATTAGTTCGTCACAATTTTCTCTAAAGCCAGGTTTTAATTGTTCATTTCCAACCCATCAAGGATCATAATTATTAAATGCTCTAAGGACTATATATACATGCATAGATACATACATACATATATTGCACCTAAGCCTGTATGTCTCTACTAGGCTATATAACAGTATGGAGGCTTGCAGCCATTTGTTAACCTCTTTTAATGACAGAAATATGATTGCTATGCAAATTGTTGCCTCATTATTATTCTTGTATACGTCGTCAATTTGCTGGCGATGAAGATGCGAGAGTATCGACTGTTCTCCACCCATCCACTTACCACCTTCAATATATGTGTGAATGAAAAGCTATCACGAGCACCACGTTGAGGTTGGAGGGATAAAATCGATATGTTTAAAAAAGGTCCTGAACTGTTTATGGGAGGTCACATTTTATTAGCACTTCTGAAGTGACTGTGATGAGTTGATTGTGTATTATACTGACAATACCCGACAGAGTATCCTGTGATGGCTTAAGAAATTGTGTGATCCCATTGAAATGGGTTTTGCTATTTTACGTTCTGAGTAGGGGCTGTATAAATATTTGTCCAAATTGATTTTATTACCTGAATATTTTGATTGTCATAAACACATGCATGTGCGCCCAAGTTCAATCGGTCAATCATGGCATGTTGAGTGAAAGTGTGATATGAAAGAAGTAATTTAGAATATTGTTGCGGACACGAACCGATGGTTATGTTAGAATTTCGCTTTTAAGGTTTGGAATGCTCTGGCTCTATCGGCAAACGCATCTTATATAATTAAACTTGTAAGGTATTTGAAGTTGGTAGACAAGATAGAAAAATATAGAGATGTCTTTAAAGGAGATGATTATGTTAGAATTTCGCTGTCAAAGTTTGGAATGCTCTGATGCAGCTGAAAAGGAAATGATGGCATACTGCTGAATGTCAATGCCAGATTATGCTGGAGACTTCTGAAGCGGAACGTCTGACGGCGTACTCTCGAGAGGTTGGACCGAGACCTATATAAGCGGGAACACTCGTCCTCGGTAGCATTCAGTATTCATTCATTGACTCATTCAGCATTTAGTAATCAATGATTTGGTATTCAGTATTCGTTCAGTATTCAGTGCCTCAGTAACCAGTGATCAGTCGGTAATCCAGTACGAAACTAACCAAGCCATCTAGTGAGTTAGTGGAACAATTATCTAGCATTTGTAGAGATAAAGTGTGTAAAAAAGGGCGTGCGTTAGTGGTTATAAAAGCCTGTAATAAGGGTGATGCGCCCCGATAATCGATCTGATGTTGAATAATAAAATGTGTGTATTGAATAAACAAGCAAATAGTTGTAGTTCATCGCAATCCAGAGGTCGAACCCCATTCTGGATTAGTAACTTTCGTAATAATATATTAGGCTAACCTTAAACGCACAAGTCTTCAGTGAAACATAATTTTATTGATCAATATAGCACTTTTACCAACGGGAAGAAAGTTTATTTATTCCCTCAACATAAAACGAGTGGAAGGTTGGAAAAAGGTCAGGTATGTTTGGTGATTGGGGCAATGTTCCATAGCCCAGCCGGTTCAAATTCTATAAGGTCGACTGTGCGACATGTGGTCGGTTGTTGCCAGGGAGAAGGATTAGTCCTTTTCTGTTGATCAAAGCCGGGCGCATGCGTTCAAGTTTTTCGTTAAACCAGTTGCAGGCCACCAACAGTCAGTATTAATTTATTTTGGTGCACTTCCGGCTTTTGAAAGTGTTGTGGTGTTTTATCTTGATTCAACCATTGACGTGAGCGAGGGCGGCTGTCGCATAGGGCTCATTTTTCATCGTACGTTACAATCTGATAGGGAAAAGGATCACTGTTGTTGCGCAACTTTTAAACGGCGAATTTTTGGGTTTCGTTTAATTCGTGTGGAATCCTCTTGTCGAGCTCCTTTGACTTTCTTGTTTCTCGCAAGTGAATAGAAATCATTGTAGTTGTACGGGGATATGCCTCCACCAGAACTTTCAATTGACCATTGCCATTGTCTTACGCTCACGAGCTTCCTCATTTTCGAGCGACTCATTTTCGCTTCGTTAGTCGTTTCATCGCCGAAGGCGCTAGTAATGTTACGGCTGAACTTCATCTGGATTTACTAGTGATGGCAATAGCCTCCTCTCCAATTTTTTAATATACAGTGAGCGTCAACAGAGGGGGCATGGGCTCGGACATACAGGGTAAAGTTGTTGATTGCTCTCAACCTGGCGAGATGCCAGCAACGATCCCTGTTTAAATGCCCGGGTCAAGTTGACATACGGCCTCCTCGCGGCGCCCTCTGGATAGCCTCTTCAACAACCGTTGGGAGGTGAACAAACGTATGCAGCGAAAAACACCCCGACCAGAATGGCGGTTGTGCGGCGGGCTAACAATCCGCCCACGTAAAAAAAACCTAAAGTTATGAATGAGCAAGATGCCTCGGATACACGGACGGATACTCGACGACGACAACGCACGAAAAAGGAACACGATTTGCGAGTATGCTCCTGGAATGTCAGAACCCTGTACACTCCCGGAGCTGCTCATAAACTAGAAGGAATCCTCACGCAGTAAAAGGCGGATATTACTGCGGTCCAGGGAATACGCTGGATAGGAAACGGTATGATTAGAAAGAAAAATAGCGAAATTTATTACAGCTGTCACAAAAGGTTGCACTTACTGGGATGCGGATTTGTCGTGGGAAAGCGGTTAAGGTCGAAGGTCATCGACTTTAAACCTATAAGTGATCGCCTGGCTGTGATCCGCATCAGAGGCAGATTTTATAACATCAGCCTTATATGTGCACACCCCCCTACCGACGAGGCTGAAGACCCTATCAAGGAGGACTTCTATGACCTCCTGGACAACGCCTACGGAGCTTGTCCAGAGTACGATGTAAAAATCGTGTTGGGGACTTCAATGCCAAAATCGGAAAGGAAAACACCCTTGGCGGAGTGATCGGAAAGCACAGCCTCCACGATACAACAACAGATAACGGCTTCCGACTCGCTGACTTTGCGACAGCTCGTAATGCGGTGATAAGTAGCACAAGATTCCCTCGCAAGCGAATCCACACAGCAACCTGGCGATCTCCGGACGGTCGAACCGCCAACCAAATCGACCATGTGCTCATTGACGCAAGGCACGCGTCAAACATCCTGGATGTGCGAACATTCAGAGGGGCAAATGTCGACTCTGACCACTTCCTCGTAGCAGCAAGATTCAGAGCTCGACTGTCCAATGTCAGAAAGCTGCACCAGCCCATCAGGAGGAGGTTCGACATTGGGCGCCTGAGCACACCGGAGGTTGCCAGAGTCTTCAGGGAGCAGCTGAGCGAAAGACTCTACGGTATGCCTACGTCGAACACAAATGCCAATAATATGTGGCTGCATTGCCGCTCAGCCATTCAGGAAGTAGCCGAAAACACATTAGGATACCTACCACCCCCGACAAGAAACCCGTGGTATGATGGCGAGTGTGAGCAAAAAAAGGCAGCAACCGACGAGGCGTACCAAAAGGCGCTGCAGAGGAAAACCAGGGCAGCGCGAGATGAGTACCGAGCCAGAAGAAGGGAGGAGAAGAAACTACTGCGACAGAAGAAAAGAATCTTCGCAGCCTCCCAGCTCAAGGATATCGAGGAGTCTAGGGATAAACATAAAATACGAGCCTTTTACAAGAAAGCCAAAGGCCTTGCAGGAGGCTTCAAAAAGGGCACCCTGGCTCTTCGAAACTGCGAGGGTAATCTTGTCACCGACCCGCAGGGAATAGTGGATGTATTTAAGCAGCACTTCCAGCAGCTGCTTAACGAGCATGACCAAGAGAGAGTGGTAGGGACCGAGGAAATCCCAACTCCAGCCGCTGAAGTAGTCCTCCCACCCAGCATAGAAGAAGTCGGCACAGCTATTCAGAAGCTGAAGAACAACAAGGCCGCAGGCTCTGATGGCTTGCCATCAGAGCTCTTCAAGGCTGGCGGCAATGTTCTGGTAGGGAGCATGCACCGGATCATCTGCAGAATTTGGGAAGATGAGAGCATGCCCGACGACTGGAATACCAGCTCTATATGCCCCATCCACAAAAAAGGCGATCCTACCTCTTGCAAGAACTATAGAGGTATATCCCTGCTCAATGTCGCATACAAGATCCTGTCCAGCGTATTGTGTGAACGTCTAAAACCATTTTGCACCGCACTAATCGGCAGCTACCAGTGCGGCTTCCGGCCCGGCAAATCAACTATAGACCAAATTTTCACACTTCGACAAATCCTGGAAAAGACCAACGAGTTTCGAATCGATACACACCATCTTTTCATCGATTTCAAAGCCGCATACGACAGCATTCATCGTGAAGCACTGTTTGGGGCGATGGCCGAATTCGGGATCCAGTTGTGTCGCGCCACGCTAAAAAACACGCGATGCACCGTGCAACTTGGTTCTAGGACCTCGGAACCATTCGAAACATGCACCGGATTTCGGCAAGGAGATGTGCTGTCATGTGACTTCTTCAACCTGGTGCTGGAGCAGATAGTGCGACGGGCAGGCGTCAACAGGGAAGGCACTATCTTTTACAAGTCTATCCAGATGCTAGGATACGCGGATGATATCGACATCATCGCGTGTTCTCGCCGAGGCATTGTGGAAGCATTCACGGCGATTGAAGAACAGGCGAAACGAATTGGTCTTAAGATCAATGAGGACAAAACGAAATACATGCTGTCAAGCAAAAACCAATCCGTCGCTCACAACCTGGGACAAAACATAACAATTGACAGCTACAATTTCGAGGTAGTCAAGGAGTTTGTCTAGCTCGGGGCAAACGTAAATTCCACAAATGACACCACAGTGGAGATCCGGCGTAGAATCGCCCTTGGCAACCGCTGCTACTTCGGCTTGTCCAAACAACTGGGGTCAAAACTCCTCACTCGAAAGACCAAAGGCATGCTTTACAAAACGCTCATTCTGCCAGTCTTGCTGTACGAAGCCGAAAGCTGGACGATAAGCAGGACAGCGGAGGTGATTTTGGGTTCTTTCGAAAGAAAAATTCTGCGCCGGATATTTGGTCCTGTCTGTGAGGAAGGTGAATGGAGAAGAAGACACAACCGCGAACTCTACGAGCTGTACCAAGATGTGGATGTAGTCCGGAAGGCAAGGGGCCGTCGACTACACTGGCTCGGCCACATCGAGCGCATGGACATCAACGCTCCAGCTAAGAGGGTCTTCGACTCCAAGCCTCCTGGTTCGAGAAGAAGAGGAAGACCGAACCTCCGGTATAAAGACCAAGTAATCGCGGATGTAAGACATCTTGGTCTTGACAACTGGAAGCAGCGTGCCCGGGACCGTCAAGGATGGAAGGCAGCTATAGCTCAGGCTCAGATCCTCCATGGATCGCAGACCTGATAAGTAAGTAAGTAAGAGCGTCAACAGAAAGTACACCTTTACATTGCAGTTTCAATATTTTATATCTACAACAACGCCGTGGCGCAGTAGTTAGTGTGTTGGACTCTGACGCCCGATGAACGAGTTCGGATTGCGATGATAACACCAACGCCACCGATTGTTTATTTCGCTATGTTGCTCCTCGGCGGGTACTGGGAAAACTTGCCGTGAAAAAGCTTCTTGACTCACGCCGTTCGGGGTGGCCGTGGTGCAGTGGTTAACATCATCGACCGCCGAGAGGAAGGACTATAGTTCAAATTCGCAGAGGTGAAAGGGACCTAGAGTTTAATGCCGATTACGAATGGCGTGAGTCGAGAAGCTTTTTCATGGCAAGTTTACTACGGGGGGTCCAGGGAAAAACTCGCAGCGGGGCTTAAAATTGCACTCAGGCTCTTCGAAATTGCGAGAACAATCTAAATATCAGATGGATTACGATCAGAGCTCTTCAAGGCTAGTTGCGGTATCCTGGTAGGGAGCATGCACCAGATCATCTGTAGAATCTGGGAGGACGAATGCATGCTCGACAACTGGAATACCAGTTCTATATACCCCATCCACAAACCAGGCGATCGTACCTCTGTATGTGGGCGTGTATGTTGGCGTTACAGTCCATGAAGGGCCAAAGCCGAGCTTCTCTCAATCACCCATGTTGTGTGGTAGGGAGCATGCACCAGATCATCTGTAGAATTTGGGAGGACGAATGCATGCTCGACAACTGGAATACCAGTTCTATATACCCCATCTACAAACCAGGCGATCGTACCTCTGTATGTGGGCATGCATGTTGGCGTTACAGTCCATGAAGGACCAAAGCCGAGTTTCTTTCAATCACCCATGTTGTTTGAGATTTTATTTTCCCATAGGTGAAAGGGACTTACAGCTTATTGCCGGTTCCGAACGGCGAGATTCGAGAAGCTTTTCTTGACAATTTTACTACAGGGGGTTTTGTCAGTACCCCGCTGAGGAGAAGCACCGTGAAGAACACGTTCGATGACTTGGCTATTGTCGGGATTCGATCCCGTGTCATCGGCGTCAGAGGCCAACACACTTCCTACTGCGCCGCGGTGCTCTCAGGCAAGGCAAATACGCTAGCTGCACATTTCGCGACCAGCTGTAGGCTGGTGTACCTCTGTTTTGTTCTGTTTTGTCTCCGAATTCCTTTTTGATGCATATTTTCCTTTGCCGACGAAGGCGGTGAAAGCCTTACATAGATTTTTAAATAGATTCGCCCGTAGAACCTGAGTACCGGGAAGGTTAAGTTAAATGAGAAAATCTTATATGTGGGGAACAGCTTCTAAAACACAGTGCTGTATTCTGTCGTTAAAGTCAGCAAAACACTATGAGCCAGTCGCTATTCATGAATGGCACTTGTATCGCCCAAACCAAAAAACTTTTCCTCCATATTCAACGTTGCTAAAAATTCTGCGAAATCTTTAGCTTTCCTTAAGCAATGAAAACAATTCTTCTCCTCTTCTGATCCGGCTGTATAGGGCATTTCTTCGTCAACTAGAGCACAATTCCCATGCCCGATTAGGCAGGATTCAGAACAGTGCGATAAAACTATGTGGTGACAATAAGATTTCAAAATCAATAGTATCATTTGAGCATCATAGGAACGTTTCCAGGCTCTCTCTATTTTATCGTATTTTTCTCAATAAGTGCTCTAGGGAATTAGCTAGATGTATTCTACCCTTCTTCACTCGCAATACCCGTCCAACTCAGAACGCACATCAGTTTACCATTAAGCTTGTGCTTAGATGTATTGTCAAATATAGAGGGTTTTTCTTATGTCGTACAAAACGAATGTGGGGTGCTCTACCAAACTCTGTGTTTTCCAGCCATTACAACCCGTAGAAATTTAAAGCCAATGCTCATCAGTTTCATCACTTTCCCCCTTTCTAAATGCCTTCTAACCTACCCTAAAAGACATAGGGTAGCCATAATCCCCTGGCTGCGCGTAAATTATAAAAAAAATCAAGACATAGACGTTAAATAATTAGGAGAAAAGAATGCATTTTTAAGGCTTAATGACTCCTTTTTTAAAAGCTGATAGGTTAGGTAAGATTAGGTTCTAGTGGTTGGCATACGACACTCGTAGGCTAAAGTCGGCCCATTGTGATAGTACCTACATAGACCACGGTACTTAGATCCGCTACCTGAAAACCAATCAGTGCTTCTGACGAAGCGATGGAGTTGAGCTATTTTTATATCTGTTAGCTCACTTAAGTTATCGTAGAAGTGCGCGCCGAGGTCATTACTCCTGCGATTCGCAAGAGAAGGACATGAGCAGAGGAGGTGGAGAATTAATTCCTCTTCCTCCTCATCCATGCAGCTGCGGTAGAAAATATTGGCAGGTAGCCCTAGTTTGACGGCATGTTTCCCAATGGTACAGTGGCCTGTAATGACACCCACTAAAGTGCTTAGGGTTTCCCGTCTGGTTGCCACAAGGACCCTGGTCCGTCCTAAGTTTTGCTTAGGCAAGATTTGTTTAGTGATAAAGCCGATGTTACTTTCGTTCTATTGGAGGTCGGTAGCCTCTATTGTTCGAAGTTTTATCATGTGCTCTGCAGTGTTTATTGGTGTTTTTAAATACCCGAAGGTTGGAAGACTGGTTGTGCTTGACTCTAACCTTGCGAGTTCGTCGGCCGCGCAATTTCCTGGAATATCACTATGCCCGCGAACCCACAGCAGTTTCACGCTGAACTGTTCAGCCATGTCGTTTAGAGATAGGCGACAGTTAAGGAATGTCTTCGATTTGTGAGTTACCGCAGCCAGGAATTTTATCGCAGGTTGGGAATCTGTGCAAATGATAATATTCTTAACGGCCTCCGTTATCGTTGTTATTTCTGCTTGGGACACACTGTAGTGATTTATGAGTCTTTATCATAGGTTGAGGTTAAGCTCCTTGGAGAAAACTCCACTACCTACACCCGTCTCCATCTTGGAGCCATCGGTATAGAGGGAAATCGAGTCCAACGGTATGACTTTTCCTTCAGGCCATTCCTCCCGGGATTGAAAGATAACTTCGAATTTCTTACTGAACACGTTTTGCGGAATGATGTCGTCCGTGTCCATGGGTACTTTGAAGTAGTTAATTACACCCCTAATACGTAGGGCCGCGCAAGCAGCAACTTGTTTGTTGAAGAGTTTCAATGGTGGGAAATGTAGTAGAGTGTTAGGGCCGTGGGGGTCGATCTGATCGCACCACTTATGTGGTTTCGATAGACTGGCTTGTCCAGAGCAGTCCACCAAACTACGATACCGTACAGAAGGATAGGCCAGTGTTGGAGTCCACACATTTTGCCCACTACTTTCTTACAGCTGTAGAGGGCAACGGTTGCTTTTTCGACACGATCATGAATGTTGAGTTTTCAATTCAGCCTCCTGTCAAGGACTAGACCTAGGTACTTAGACTGATCTATGATTGTTAATTGGGTTTCACCCAGCCTCGTCGGGTTGAAGCGCGGAATTTTACATTTATTAGTAAATAGTACTAGATCAGTCCTTTTGGGATTCACCCCAAGTCCGCAGTACTGCGCCAAGATTATTTACGACCAGATGCGCAAACTGATTGCTAAAGCAAGTGCAATAAATAATTTATATAGTTTAAACCTTGCGTCAGTGACAACTTCAAAAACTGATGAAAGAGCTCTGTCCGTGACCAACTCTTACAACCTTTGGCATCGCAGGTTGGGACATATATGTGACAAAAGTCTTTTAAATGTAAGAAATTCATCTGTGGGCGTAAATTACACTAGGGGCCATGTTGAAAAATGCATTGTTTGTATTAAGGGAAAGCAAACCAGAAAGCTCTTTACGGACAAGCGAGCGATAGGTGCCCTGGATTTGATCCATTCTGATGTGATGGGAACGCTGAAATGTAGGTCATTTTCTGGAGCAAAATTCTTAGTCACATTTGTGGATGATTACACCAGAAAAGTTTTCTTAACGCCCATTAATCACAAATCAGAAGTTTTGAAGGAGTTTGTGAAGTTTAAGAACTTAGTTGAAGACTAATGCATGATACACGGGAAACAATTTCCAAAATTACCTAGAAAAGAATGGTATCATACATCAAAAACTGCGAGTTATACCCCTGAACAAAATGACGTTGCCGAACGCATTAATCGCACCATTATCGAAAGAGTGCGTTGCATGCTACTGAACTCCGGATTAGCCTATCATTTTGGGGCAGAGGCAGCAAAGACTGCCGCTTTTCTCCTAAACTGCATACCGTGTAGTAAGGGGAATTGCCATTCACTGATTTTAAAGAAGAATCCACGATGAGCAACGCCTTTGAATGTGACAATGATGATAATGGTACAACTTTTGTTCCTGATCGTTCCTGATCGTACACTCATATCAGGTCCTGAAGGACCTTTATGGAGAAGGAAGATGAAGGAAGAAATAGATGCATTCATGCTCAACAAGACTTGGATTTTAACTGCTTTACCGCTTGGCAAGAACCCAATCAGTTCAAAATGGGTATTTAAAACAAAGTTTAACACAGATGGTGAACTTATTCGTCAGAAGACAAGGCTAGTCGTAAAGGGATTTTGTCAGCAAAAGGGGATTGACTATGAAGAAATCTGTGCACCTGTTGTAAGGTACACTTCAATTCGACTTCTACTCGCCCTTGCAGCCAAGCATGACCTTCATGTGCATCAAATGGAAGCTGTTACCGCGTTTCTAAATGGTGAGTTAAGAGAAGTTATTTACATGACTCAGCCTAGTTACTTTGATGATGGTTCTGGTCGTGTGTGTAAACTAAAAAAGTCACTTTATGGGCTTAAACAGTTTAGTAGGCTGTGGAACCAAGCATTAATTAACTTAGGACTGAAGCGTAGTGACGTCGACCAGTGTACTATACTATTATTTTCACGAGAATCAGATGTCGTTTGTTGCAATTTATGTAGATGACGTATTAATATTTTCGAACTCACTTGAATACGTAAAAAGTGTGAATTTAGAACTTTCTAGAAACTTAAAGATGAAGGACATGGATGAGGCAACATCGATTTTGGGTATATGAATAACTCGAAGCAAGCTCGAAGGGTCCATAAAGATTGGCCGTTTCTACTCCAGTAGACCTAAATCAAAGGTTGTTATAGAAAATGTGCCTTGCGAACGAAAGGGAAAAAGAGCAAATGAGGAGTGTACCTTACATGCAAGCAATTGGCTCTTTACTTTTCGTTGCAGAAATCACTCGATCTGATATAACTTACGCTGTAAATTTATTAAGTAGATTCGATACCAATCCAGGGAAGGCGGATTGAGTGGCTGTCAAACGTGTGATGCGATACCTCAAAGGGACTATTGAAAAAGTTATTGCATATCAAAAGAAACCAACTGATATTACAGATTACAACTGGTTACTTATTTACCTTTCAATCTAGAGTTGTATCATGGGCTACAAAACGTCAACGAACCGCCGCACTTTCATCAACGGAAGCCGAAGTAATGTCAGTTGTGGCAGCTATACAGGAGTCCACTTGGCTGAAGCGATTAATGAACGAGTTGTCACCAAATACATCGAAATTGATGCCACTGTTCTGTGACAATAAAAGCGCAATTCACATATTATCAAATAACTCTTACTCGCATAGAACAAAACACGTAGATATCAAGAGCGTGAAAAAGTGGAAAAATTAAGCTGAACTATCTTCCTACTAACGAAATGTTGGCTGATGTCTTAACAAAAGGTGTGACTACAGCAAAACAAGTTTGCTTCCTAAAGGGATTCGGCATAAGATAGATGAAGCACATACAACATATTTTATATCTTTTTTGATTTGATTATTATTTTTGAAGTACCTTTTGCTATGAATTGATCCGTGAATTTTCTGAATATGTTAACTTTATTTATCCTTTTGTATTGGACAAGGAAAGTTATTTTAGGGAATGTGATAGAAATAAAAAAATAAACTTCTGAACACAACCTTTGTACACTTAAACTAACAAATGTCATTATACCGAGTTGTCAAATAAAAACACTTCTTCTTTTCCGAATCTTCGACCGTGCAGCCCGTGGTTTCTAACAAAGACAGTTATCATTTCTTCAAGTTGCTGGTGCCCCAACATATACTCAATCAAGCTTATGTAATGAAGGGCTAGAAGTTATGGAAACGTCGGTAGAAAAAACAGAAACATACAATAATAATTTAAAATGGGGACATCAGAATGCTCACCTCACTACAACTAGCACCACAAAAAAGCCCAAACGTGACATAGAATCTTCCTTGAATAATTCAAGCTCACAGATTGTTTTAGAAGAAAATCCTGATAGATAATTTTTTGAAAGCATTCCTTCTCCTATAAGTGGTTTTACAGAAGATCAGAAGCTAGAGTTTCGAAGTGAAATTCTAAATATCATAAAGCGAATAAGGAAGCAAACAAACTCACTCCAATTGGGAAACATACCAAATATAATACATTACCCACCTAGTTTAGGATCCCCAGCTTTGTATCCAACATATTCAAATAACTTCACTCGGCCACAACTGAATCAATATCCCATACAGAGTTACAGATCCAACCAGCTACCCCTATTCAAATCACTCAAACACCCTGCACGGAAAATGCTGAAAATCCAATATCTCCAGCGTCATCGTCGACGACTTTGGGACAAAGATACTTAGGACATTTTTAAAGATGGAATTTAAAAATCGAATCTCGTTTTTTTTATATGTGTAATCCCATTTATGTATGTATGTATGTGGCGTGACAGTCCATGAAGAACCTGAGCCGAGCTTCTCTCAATCACCCATGTTGTGTGTAATTTCATTTTCGCATAGGTGAAAGGGACCTACAGTTTTTTGCCGGTTCCGAACGGCGAATTCCGAGAAGCTTTTCATGACAATTTTTCTACAGGGGGTTTTGTCAGAACCCCGCTGAAGAGAAACACCGTGAAAAACATGTTCGATGACATGGCTGTGCGGGATTCGATCCCGTGTCATCGGCGTCAGAGGCCAACACACTACCCACTGCGCCACGGTGCTCTCATTTATGTACATATGTAAATATGTACAAAGTTTACTTATTAATTAAAATTACATAGTAATAATCTGCAGTTTTGTAATTTACTTAAAAATCACTTACCGTAGCAAGTACTTAAAGAATAGCAAGCATTTCAATTGGAGGTATGGGCAATCTCATATGTGTATCCTGAAACCTAATTTTTGGTGAAACTTTAACTGCCAACGGCATTCTCAATTCTTTGCAATTGGGCGCATAGCAACGGGCTCAGGGTGAATCCCCAGAAAACGGAGCTCGTGCTATTCACCAAAAAGCATAAAATCCCGGAACATTGCCCTATTACTCTGTTTGGTACCAGATTAAACTATTCACTATTCAGGTCCACCCCAACGGCTGCGCTTAACATGATACTTGACCTTACACCTCTCGATATTTTCGGCAAGCAAATTGCTACACAAGCGGCCATTAGACTTAAAGCAAACTCAAACTGGTCGAGCTATGTCACTGGTCACTCCTCCATCCTGAATAACAGGTCAATTATGGCAGAATACCTAGACCTCACAGAACCCACAGTCTTGGAAAAAAACTTTACAACGACCTACCCGGATAGACAAAACTGGACTCGTCAGACGCAACCTCGCAGAAACTGCGTAGACTTCTACACTGACGGGTCTAAGACCAAAGACGGGGTGGGTAGTGGGGTATTCTGCAAACAACTTAAGCTGAACAAAGCTCTAAAACTACCAAATCACTGCAGCGTTTTCCAGGCGGAACTGTTGGCTATAAAAGAGGCTTTGTCTTGGCTGAAGTGGAACGTGATATCCACCACGGAAATCCGCATTCTCACGGATAGCCAAGCAGCCTTAAAGTCGTTGGAGTCCTACGTGTACACATCAAAAACTAGCCTCGACTGTAGCCTATCTCTTAACGAGATGGCTGAACAGTTCAACATACAACTTATCTGGGTACCGGGACACAGCGACATTCCAGGAAACGAAAGAGCCGACAAACTCGCCAAACAAGGAACGACGCTACAATCAATCGTGGCTTGTGAGGGTATACCCTTTGCAACCATTAAACACAATCTTATAAATCTCGCCAGGACCGAGACGAACCGGAGATGGACTCAGGGACATACCTGCCTCATCACCAGACAAATCTGGCCCTGGCTCAACAGTCAACGGACTAGGAGTATTATCTCCCTAAAAAGAAATGACATCCACAAAGTCATTGGTGTCATCACTGGACACTGCCTTATTGGTAGTCACGCGCAAAAACTAGGTATAACTCCGAATGATTTTTGCAGGAGCTGTCAGGACGAGGAGGAGGTGGAGTCCATTCATCACCTTCTCTGTGCCTGCCCGGCATTCTGCACAATCAGGAAACGATACCTAGGATCTTACTTCCTTAACGATCTGACCGAAGTTCAGCAAGTTGGGATATCTGATCTTCTTAATTTCCTAAGAAGCACTAAATGGTTCCACGAATAGGGGGCAAAACCCCCTCGTAGCTGCACAACGGGCCTTTTTGGCCTATGTGTATCTTCTCAATTCTCTTTTGGGAAGGCTACGGTCCTACCTACCTACCTTAACTGCCAACTCATCAAAAGATTTTATACTCATTCGAAAATAGTTAAAAAACTTTTCAGAAATGTATTTGTAAATAAAGTATAAAATATTCCTTTTGTTAGCCGATGGTCAACAAAAGGATGTACCCAATAACGTCGTTTCTTTTTAAAAACAAAGTTTTGATGCACTAGGTAAACCTTCATTGCTGCAAGCCGAAGGCAAACTGCAGATCGAGAACTGCGGGAAAGGCCCGCATGTGTGCACTGAATAATTGCGTCACCGCAGCGGCACCGGGCGTCAAAAGACCGCATGTGTGCACCGGGCCTTAATGGCACGAAAAGCAGCAATATGGCATTTTGGCTTTTTTTGTTTCGGCCGCTCGTGCTTCTTTTCGGTTTTTGTTTTTTTTTTGTCTTTTTTCTACGTTTTCTAAATTTTTGCATATTTCGATTTCTATTTAACTTTTTTCAAATACTGTATTTATACTTTCCGTCTACTTCTATTCCATTCAATTCGTGACCAAGTGGCAAATGGATTATACGGTCCATCAATTTTGACTGCAAGGTATAATTGGTGTGAGTGATTTCGGTCCTGTGCGGGTTGTTTGAAGCGGGTGCGACGGGGAGACTCGTGAATGCCTTCTGTTGTCCATTTGCAGGCTATGAATTTTCCAGAACCAATTTGTTTGTTCGTTTTTTGAATTTCAATCACGTTTCTGTGGGAAGTGATTTTTAATGTTTGCGCTTTTTACTTTTTCGTGTTTCGGATTTGTTTTCCCCCACTCTTTCTCGCCGCTTATGCTCGTTGTTTGTTTCTTTCGTAGCCAAATTTACTGACGTTGAAGCATTAATCAGAGGAGCTTTTTCTGGTTGATTTTGATTTTTTTTTATTTCGTCCTTAGATGGATTGTATATTTCGATGTTGAAGTGGTTTACTATAGATAGAAATGAGCGGTTAACGCTATAGTACGACCATCTATCGTTTGGGGTGCTGAGTCACGATATTTGTCAGATGTTTTCTTTAATTTTGGTTTTCGTTATTTTATCGGGTTCTGATGCGGATGTGCTTGTTCGAGAAATGTTAATTATCATTCGCGTGAGAGCATAAATGATACTTTGCTCTTAAGTAGACCGTGAAATAACTTTGAAAAGTATTCCCAATGGCTGAGGTTGATTCGAATTAAACATTTCGGAGCAATTAATTCCTGTCGAATTGTTGGACTAGAGCAATTTTTGTTAGCCTCTTAAAAATGGCAACATGAAAAAGAAAGAAAATTAATAATAGTTAGCTTCAATTGACATCTGTGTTTAAGTACTAGGCCTGGTTTTTGTTTTATTTTTTCTATCTAGGTGAAGAAATGAAATAATATATTTTACCTTTTTTGTGTGCTGCCCCTGTTCTTCAGATTACACTTCGAAGTTGAAATATGTGTGTGGTTTTGAAGAGTTTTGGAGTTTATTATGGGAACAACTTATATGAGAACATGTTATCTGTCTTCTCTAACTTACAAAGATTTTGATGACAGCGCAAACAATTTTTTCTGATAGTATTGGATTCCAAAGAAGGTTCAATTAGGTTCGTTTCTGGAGGAATTTAGCCCTTATGCCAACGATTTTAGCGAATTATTCGAATCTTGTACTTTATTCTGTTAAACACACATTAAACCTAACAGCTAGTCTCCAGCCTATACTCTCGTTTTACTTACAAGCCACCTATTGTTTGATCCCGAATTCAATTACTCCCCAACTCAAAAAAAAAAAAGAAAAAAATGATCAAAATAAACGGATACCGTCCCGCCATGACATTCATGAGGATAACAATAAAAGTAATCGAAGCCGGGTAAAAGCAATATTTTAGAAACGAATCATCTACAGCATCACATATCAGCATGTATGTCAGGAAATACTCGTTTGGTAATTCAAGCAAATACCAATTCAATCACACCGTCCCGTTAAATTGCGGCGGATGTTCATTTCAAAAATACGATTGCTTGTATCCCATACCCTTGTCGGGAAGAAAAAAAATTCCGTCTGCATGTTGACTTGAATTTCTTGTAAAAGGGGACCCATAAAAGTCAGTTGATCTGAATATACGTACATACCTAGACTGAAGATGGCACTTACAAAAGGTTTTATATTACCCATATACAACTGTATGCCATAAATCCTAGCTGACATTTGTTAAAAGCCACAATACCTGTCAGAAGCAGAAATATGATTGCTATGCAAATCGTTGACTCATCATTTTATTGAACACCACCTAAGGTGGATTGAATCCGGATGGTTCGATAATGTGACAGAGAATCTATACGCCGACCGAACATGTAGTCTCTGCAATAATACTATAGCTTGTGTCAGCCAGTTTGCCAAAAGTCTGTGGTTAAGTGATGAGGGAGAGGAAAAGTTGGGCGAATGTCATTTTATTATTTATTAAAGGTCTTTCTGTTCCTCCTATTTGTACGGAGCATTTATGGGTGTAAATGATTGTGACAACCTTAAGAACTAGGCTGCTAGGTTTTGTACCTCTTGAGAATCTATGACATGATATAAAGTAAACGAGGTGTTGAGTGGCTTAAAGTGTTTAAAGCTTTTTATTCTAGTTCAGTTGTAGCCCTCTCCGTCTTCTCTGGTTGCGTTACAGCCCTTGAAGGACCAGAGCCAAGCCTCTCTCAATCACCCATGTTGTGTGTGATAGGTGAAACGGACCTACAATTTAATGCCGATTGTGAACGGGCGTAAGGCGAGGAACTTTTTTATGGCAAGTATACTACGGGTGGTTTTACGAGTACCCCACTGGTACTGGTGGGACGCCAAGAAAAAAGACATTCGAAGGCATTGGTGATATTATTAATAATTTATATTATTAAGTTAAACCTGCTTAATTAGGTAGTCACTGAAATCGAAACAAAATTTGAATACTCCTTTGGATTTGAATAAAAAAAAAATTTCTGATAATTCTTTTTCCATAAAAAAAAAATATCTAATTTCTTGGTAAGTCGAGACTTCCTACTGCCTTACAGGTTTATCTCCTCTGTCAAACAATTATTCAATTTTCTTTACTTCAAAAAATTATAAAAGTGATTATTTGCATTTAAATTGAATCTCAAATCGCTGTTGAGTCGCTTGCCTAGTTGGTTGAGGTCCCTTTCCACCTGTGTACGAACGAACGTCCACGACTCAAGCCTGCAGTCTGTCAAGGTTGTCTAACAAAACATAAAAAGAGTATGACTCTTAAACCTGCGCGAATTATAAGAAAAAAATTAAGTGTCCTTTGCTGGCAACGTACTTATAATACCATCAAAAAAGTATATAAAAGCAAAAGTTTTTTTTTTTTCTCAGTAATTTCCGCATCGTCCGTGGGTGCGTAACATCCTGTAAGTGTTATATTTTGACCCTTAGCGCGAAGCCATAGACTTATAATTCGCTCTGACTGCGGTTTCTCCGCATTGATTTCATCTCGCCTCGCTGATTCCCAAGATCTCAGTTTTTAGTTTATGACACAGCATTGCATTGCTGTGATGGGACGTTGACATTTGGATTCATCTACGGGCGTCTAAAACTATAAACTTTTCATTTACAGTTGGTGTTGCATGGTTATCACGCCATATACCCGAACGCCAGGCCCTTGCTGAAATACTGACGTCAACAGGGTTCGCCAGAAGGCCAAGGTTAACGGTTGCTTAGAGAGGTTATTGTTAAGAACTTGTTGCGAGAACATAGACTTCCAACTGCGACCCGACTCCACAAAGCGCTATCTCGAGTGCACACAAATGGGCTCGGGCTGCTTCGCAAATCAGACGGCACCTTTACCGTCAATCGCAGGGAAACCCTGGAGACTTTTCTCGAGATGCACTTCCCTGGTCCTACTCCTTACTCGATATCCTCTGACGAGCAAACTAACATCGACAGTAGAACAAATAGCCTCTTGGGTAAATTTTTCAGCCCTGTAAGTGTCAAATGGGCAATTGGTTCGTTTAAACTTTACAAGGCTCCAGACAAAGACGGTGTTTTTCCTGCGATCTTACAGAAAGGCTTGAATACAATTCCTATCACCACTGATAGTTCTTTTTAGTTCTTGCTTCAACCTGGTGTACATACCCCAAATAAGGAGAGAGGTCAATCTTGTCTTCATCCCCAAGATTGGGAAACCAAGTGAGCAATCTAAATCCTATCGCCCTATCAGTTTGACTTCGTTTTTTTCTAAAAAACAATTGAGAAACTGATAGAGCTCCATATTAGAGGTATCTTGGAGAATCCGACACCTCTGTACCCCAACCAGTATGCATATCGCAAAGAGCGATCTACCGAGAAAGCGCTACACCACTTGGTGACGCGTATTGAAAATAGCTTTACACAAAAGGAGATCGCAATCTGCGCCTTCCTCGATATAGAGAAAGCCTTCGATTATACTGGCTATGATTCGATCACCACTGCACTATCCTGCAGGGGTGTGGACCATCCCACTAATCACTGGATAAGGGCGATGCTAGATATCCGTATCATATCAGCCACATGCGGTGGGGTCTCAGTGACAGTATCGGAGGCTAGAGGATGCCCACAAGGGGGAGTCCTCTCACCCCTGCTTTGGTCGATAGTCATCGATGATCTACTACGCAAGCTAGCCACTTGGGGCTACGAGGTCATCGGATATGCTGATGACTAGTAATTGTTGTTACGGCAAGTGCGAGATCACTGCCTGTGAGCACAAGCAGCTTGCGCTCCAACCTATCTCTGATTGGCGTGGCAGAGAGGGTTTATCGATCAACCCAAATAAGACAATCTTAGTCCTATTTACGAAGAGGAGCAGGGTACAGCCCTGCTCAATCTTTCTAAATTGCACTAACATAGGATTTTCAGAGGAACTAGGTATAGATCTAAACCGCAGACTGAACTGGAACTCAAATATGAAAAATAAACTCATGGAAGCGACTAAGGCCATGTGGGCCTGTCGACGCACCTACGGTAAAACCTGGGAACTTAAACCTAAGGTAGTCCACTGGTTATACACCGCGATAGTAAGACCTATCGTCAACTATGGGTCCACCGTATGGTGTACAAAAATTGAGCAAAAAACTACAATTGTTAAACTTCAACGCCTTCAGAGAATAGCGTGTCTCGGCATCACAGGCGCTATGCCAACCTGCCCCACGGCAGCCCACGAAGCACTCATTGGACTCACTCCACTGATGCGTTTTATCAAAAAGGTGGCATTACGCAGTAAAATCAGAATTCTCTGTTCGGGAACAAATATGTGGGCCCGTAGGCCACATGTCCATATTACAACACCTTCCCGAGCAGGTCTCGGACGCATTGCCACACACCTTCACCTTCGACGTGAGATTTGAGATACTGATTGCAAATCGCTCAGCATAGGAAAACAGTGATCCCCTGCTAAATGTCAAAGGCCTTAGGAGGTACACGGATGGCTCCAAGATGGCTTCCGGCATTGGCGCCGGCATCTTTGGACCCAAACGCAAGATCTCGAAGACCCTGGGAATGAGTCCCAGCATCTTCTAAGCAGAGCTGCATGCCATCCTAACATGCGTCAATCTAAATCTCGAGACTGGCATTAGAGGAGTAACCATCAACATACTCTCTGATAGCCGAGCAGCGCTGGGTTCGTACAGCACGAACTCAAAATCCGTCAAGGAATGCCATGACGCCCTAAAAGACCTCGCCAAAATAAACAATGTTAAACCTTGGTGGGTGCCAGGAAATAAAGGTATCAAGGGCAAAGAAATTGCCAACCAACTTGCCAGGAAAGTCTAAGATAATCGGGGACTCCGCCAATCTAAACGACATACTCAAACACAAAAGGGTGGATATCGGTGTCGGCTCTGTCTCGAGGACGAAGAGACGGCAGAACACATACTGTGTGAGTGTGCTGCTCTCTGCGATCTTAGGAAGCGGCTCCTACGAGAAGCATTCTCAACTTCATTATAGAAGTGGAGAAGCTCCTCGGCTAATCGGCTTGCAGGCACAATAAATTGCTTTGCAAAGGTCGCAGTGCCGTATTGCTAATGGTATCCCTAGCCCCATATATATAAAAAACAAAAAAAAAAAAGGAGGTAAAGTCTGGAACTACACAATTGGTGAACATAATTCTCGTATAAAAAAAAAAATAGAAAAAAACACTTTTTGTTTAAAACACTAAACACCGAACTTTAACGAAGGGAAAAGACTAAAAAAACCGATTGATATTGATCTTAAATGTTGGAATGAGAGAGGGAAAGCCGAATCGGGCAAAAGATTGCAGACTTAGATGTTTCAGTTAAAGAAGGATTACCTGCTCTTCATGGTATGTCTAAAACTGGTCACCATTCTTAGAGCAAAGTATGTTGGGAGACATTTTTAAGACGTGAGGGATTCTTCCGATGTTCCATCGAATATTATGACTTCGTGATGTTGGGGTTTCGAATTTCTTCCAGCAGATGTAATGAGGTCTTAGATGCATCGGACCAAACGTAAGCGTTTAACTCTAGATTTGTCCAGATGCACGCCTTATAGCGCCTATAGCGAGATCCGAGAGTGAGAAAAAAATTTGCTTCTATGTAAGAAAGCTGCCCGCTATTCTTCGTTCTCGGGACAGCGAAGAAGTGGGTTTGATTAGAAGTGACAGACAAGAGATCATTATTGAATTCCTTGGAATTAAAATGGATCCGCGAAACGTCGGTATTTAAAACGTGTGTGTCAGACTTGAATTCGTCCAAAATAACTTAAACTGAAACCATTCTGATGAAGCAGAGACTCGTCGATTCCAAAAGTATACATTTTCGACAAAATAGCTTTACGCCAAACCCTGTCAAAAGCTATCGAAATATATAGTGGAACTATCTTGCTTTCGTTTGCAATGTGAAGAGTACGATTCCACTTTTCGGTGGTATCAAACCACCCGAATCGGTTGCTATGGAAACCATATTGTCGATCATTGGGAGGTTGCCCAACTCATAATATTTTAATAACCGTCGGTTAATCGGCATTTCCATGAACTTAGTAAGGAGCAGCAAGAAGGGACGTTTGTGCAACGGGTTGATTTTTTCGTCTTTCCTGGGAAATTGCTGGACAAATGCCGTTTTTCACCTACTCGGAAAGACCGCTCCCTTCTGTGGCGTAGGGTATGAAAAATGAAAAAAAACTTACACAATGCTTTTGCGAGCGTAGAAGAATACTTCTTCTTCTCCTTTGTGGCGGTACAGCCCATGAAAGACCAGAGCCAAGCATCTCCCAATCACCCATATTGAGGGGTTTATTTTCCACACAGGTGAAAGAACACTTCTGTTAAAGCTCGGAAAGAAGTTGCTAACGCTACACCAATAGACTGTCTCGTATAGCCGTACTGTTCTTTTCGATGTTTTTTTTTCCTGAGTGTTGCGAGAATTTGGCTGATATTACGCAGTGTTCAGACGAACCAAGAGGTGATATCACATCAAGGGCGCATTGATTAATCTGAGAGGCAAGGAACAGTGTGTTGGCGGTATGGCCTACAATATAACGGAGAGGTGCTGGCTTATTCAATATTTATTTCAAGATACTTTTCATCGGTTGCTGTATTAACAGAATACTGAGGCCCCAGAAAATTCTGTATATTAAAATCGCTCGCTAAAAACTTTTTAGTGTGAGGGAATAGGGAATTAATTCGTTGGATGGAGTCAGGGAGTGCATCGAACGCATAAGAACGAAATGCCTGCGCAGTATGATTTTAGCCGTTTGAAATTCAATTCCATGTTGGACGATTGCCTGTACGCGAAACCGCGATGGATTATGAATAGTGACACTAAGCTATATTTCGCATGTGCAAAGTGGAATGGTCCATTTCTAATCGACGAAGTCCGCAGAGAATTCCATCCCCCTGACCTCAACGAAGTTAAGATTGCCATATCGAAGCTCGAGTCGAATAAAGCTGCTGGCGCAGACGGACTGTCTGCTGAGCTCTTCAAGGCAGCTGGTGATGATCTGGTTAGGAGCATGTACCAGCTCATCTGTAAGATATGGTCAGAGGAAAGCATGCCGGAGGAACGGAGTCTGAGCATCGTATGTCCGATCCAAAAGAAAGGAGACCCCACTGATTGCGCCATCTACAGAGGAATAATCCTCCTTAACACCGCCTACAAAATCTTCTCTACGGATTCAGGCCAGGTAAGTCAACCATCGACCAAATCTTCACACTACGGCAGATCCTGGAAAAAACCAACGAATTTCAAGTCGACACTCGCCACCTATTTGTCGACTTCAAAACCGCATACGACAGCGTAATTAGAGACGAGCTATACAACGCTATGTCTACCTTTGACATACCTGCTAAGCTCGTCAGACTATGCAAGATGACCTTGGAGAATCCTCGCTGCTCCATCCGAATCGGTGAACACCTCACCGATAGTTTTGATGTCAAAAAAGGATTTAGGCAGGGCGATGCGCTGTCGTGTGATTTCTTCATCATCATATTGGAAATGATTGTGCAAAAATCACTGGCCAATACAAGAGGCACAATCTATTTCAAATCCTCGCAACTCCTTGAATACGCCGACGATATTGACATAATAGGTACATCACAGCGAGATGTCAATCAGGCGTTTGCGAGTATTGGGATGGAGGCGTCGAAAATTAGTTTGGCGGTAAACGAGGGCAAAACTAAATATATGCTGTCATCAAAAAAGGACGCTCACAACCGACGTCTTGGCCAGAACGTTTGTATTGGCAGATATAAGTTCAACGTAGTTAAGGACTTCGTCTACCTAGGCTCCGCAGTGAGCTGGAACAACGACATCGGTTCCGAAATCAAACGCAGACTCACTTTTGTCAAACGCTGTTTCTCTGGGCTCAGGAGGCAATTGAGTAATAGAGCCCTCTCCCGAACGACAAAGTTGACTCTTTATAAGACCCTTATTATTCCGTTCCTGTTGTACGGCGCAGAAGCATGCACACTATCAAAAGCGGATGAGAAGGCCCTTGGTCGGTTTGGGAAAAAGATTTTGCGCGTGATTTTCGGGCCTATGAACACAGACGGGCTGTACAACGACATGAGCCTAGTCAGGCGTCTACGGATTCAACGCCTATGATGGCTGGGCCATGTAGAGCGAATGGACAGCACCGCTCCTGCCCGGAGAGTCTTTGAATCCAACCCCGAGTGACGAAGAAGCAGAGGACGGCCGCACTTAAGATGGCGCACACAGGTGGAAGGGGACCTCAGCCAACTGGGTGGGCGGCAATGGAAAAGGCTAGCAAAAGATCGCGCTGGTTGGAGGGGCATGTTGGTTGAGACCCAGGTTCACCCCGAACTGTAGCGCCCGTTAAGAAGAAGAAGAAAGTGGAAGAGAGTTTTTCTTATCCCCCGAATATCATAAAATTGAACACAAAAATCTCTCATTAACAAAACATACAAAGTATATAAGGATACAACACCGATTAAGCAGAGAAGTGAAACTCTAATGCCATTTTTGCAGGTAGCAAACAAGGCGTTGCGTCTTAAGGTATTGAGACATTATTCTAACAACAGGGAATACACATTGCCGCTATGCGACAGTTGAGATAGTGAGCGCTAAGTTGGTCACAAATAGGAAGGGGACAGGTATGGAAGGATATGACGTTACTCTGCCCACAGATTGACTGAGTAACATTCCTCATTGACTTTTACAGCTCTTAATGCTGTTGATGTTCTTACATCAACTGTAATAATACACGAATAAGTCCTCCTTTTGTCTTTCCTCCATTTGGTTTCAAAAACTGACTGGGATACATTTCTTCAGTATAAAAAATATCTCTTGAAATTGATATTTCGTTTAAGCACTACGACGACATCTTAAAAACCAAATCAAAGAAGAGGTATATAGAGCATCGCTCTCTATAGAGGACAGATCCTATAGCATTTCATCGGCTCCCTGGATAAAAAATCCCATGCTGACGAAAAGAAAAACGAGGTAAAAATGGCAGTTGACATCGACATCGACAGGGCAGGTCTGAACAATTTCACCAAACTGTCATACTACAATTAGGAGAAGTGCATGTGAAAAACCTCATGTTCCAATCATTGATGCTGAAAATGTTCGGCGTGTTTTCAGACGAGACCTTTTACTCTTTTTCCCCTTACAAACGTCACATCCAATTTACAAGATCACCTCTATCGACTCACTGAAACGATTGTCAAACAACCGCTCCGTGTTAAAAAGGGTGATATGTCAACAAATTCACCAAAACCATTTCTAGCTTATGCTGACGAGAGCTACCGTCTTGGAGTCAAGATCAGGCACTTTCAGGCCACCTTCACATATCTTAAACATGCAGTGACTTAGAAAAGGCTGAGGTAACATTATACTAATCAAAAAAACCAATTAAAGGGGAAGAGACTATGAATTTTGCAATTTCATCAATTTTGCATCATTTGCAAATTTTTGTTAATAGTGTACATAGATATCCGAGGACGCCGTGGCGCAGTAGTTAGTGTGTTGGACTCCGACGCAAGATGAGCGAGTTCGGATCCCGATAACACCGACGCCATCGAATGTTTATTTCGCGGTGTTCCTCCTCGGCGGGGTATTGGCAAAACCCCCCGTAGTATACTTCTCGACTCACGCCGTTCAGAATCGGCATTAAACTGTAGGTCTCTTTCACCAATGTGGAAAATAAAATAAATCACACACAACATGGGTGATTTAGAAAAGCTTGGCTCTGGTCCTTCATGGGCTGTAACGCCATCAAAGAAGAAGAAGTAGATATTCTGAATCCCCTTAATTCCCTAAAAAAATATGAAACAGTATAAACGGCCTGCAGTAATTTGATCCTCTTAGGTCAAAAATCAATACACAATTAATCATATTCGTAACGTACATCTTGGACTAATGGCCGAATATTACCAAAGCCAGATTTTAATTCAGCACAAATGCTCACATCCCCGTGTCAGATAAAACCTTAACAGAACCACCTTACTCCTTTGCATTATATATGTATCGAACACCTCTATTTCAGTCCGACACTTACGTGACAAGGTGACAATGATGCCAACTTGAAATGCTTAGGGGTGCTATGAACTACGAGTGCCACTGGAAGCAACCATCATCGTAATGTTATCACGTAGGGACTTCAGGTCCTCATCTGGTATTGCTCCGATAGGGAAGGAGAAAAGGAGGAATTACAGAATAGATTTACATTCAAATATATGTGTTTTTTAAGGGGCGATGAGCATTCATCCTTAAGTATGTATTACTGACACCTATATTGCACAAAGTATGTTTGTCGATTGATTTTAAAACTGTGTTTGAACAGTGTTGGTACAGAGCACTCTCCTATTTATTGTAATGCTTGGAATAGAGCGTATTCAAAGGAATCACATACTGGATTACGACGTGATTATGAACAGATACAGATATTTTTTTTAACAATTTTATCCTGTAATTCCTTGCTTATTTAAGAATATAATAAATTCTTTATTAGAAATCTATTTCATCTCTACTGTTCACGTATTATTGCTGGTTGTTCAGTTAGTAAATGTAAACAATACCGTTTTCTTTTCAAAAATTTAGAGGCGCATCTATGGCCGCAATGAATACAATCAGTCCGTAAGAGTTTGCAGGAGAATCCGAGGGAGTCGATTTCGCGTCACTCACAAGAACTCGGCTTTTCGCAGACCACAACATGGCGAACTTCGCATTGTGGTACAACATTCAAGTGACCCAGGAGCTGAAGGTAAACGACCATAGACGACGACGTACGTTCGCTGAAAGGGCCCTGGAGCAGTTGGAACCTGACAATAATTTTAATCAAATTTTAATGGGTACGTCAAGAAACAAAGTTGTCGAATCGGGGACGATACCAATCCACACGAAATCCAAGAGCGTTCAATGTATCCTGTTACGTCATCGGTCTATATTTCTTTAAGTAAGCCATCCCCATCACCAGTGAGCGCTATAGGTCGATGATTACCAACTTCTTTTGGCCTGAATTGAATAATATGAATACCAACGAAATGTGGTCTTAACAGGACGGCGCCATGTGCCACACAATTCACACCACAGTGGAAATGGTAATCTCACGTGGAGTTGACATAAACTGGCCACCAAGATCGAGCGATTTGACCCGGTTAGAGTTTTTCGATTAGGATTTTCTGAAGCGGCCCTCAAGCCAACCTAACCCATGTCATCAGTAAAATTTTGGCTGATTTATATACGGATGCGGGCCACCGAGAGAAACCGCGGTGGTAACGATGCTACACTCCATACATAACGGCATCGATAGTCGTTTCAAACATCATTGTATTGTCAGGAGCAGTATGAACAAACCGTAATTTTTATTTAAAAGGGAAAGCTTTGGTAATCCATACCTTGCATTATACATCTGGAGCGTGTAGGTCTGGTCAAGACAAGAAAAAAATCGTATGGAAGGGGTCTATTCCCCTCCGTTTAGGCGGGAGGGGCAATTTTCTAAAAAAATTACTTAATTTGAAAAAAAAAATATTAAAAATCAACGGTTACATTCACAATACCGCGATACAGTTTTTTGTAAAGCCAGAAACCTCTTCTTTCATTTTTTTTTTTTTTTTTGAACGAAGCCGTTTTAGGAAATGGTTTTTGAGAAATGAATTTTCAAACTCACAATTTTGAAAAAAAAAAAAAAAAAATAGAACTAATTTTTTTCAAAATTTTACGTATTATTTTCAGGAATTAAATTCTGTGAATAGTTTTTAGTTAAAAACAGAAAACCGGATACAAAAAGGTCTTGCAGTTTTTGAGAAATTAAAAACCCAAACCACTTTTTTCTAAGAAAAACCTTTTTCTTTTTTTTTTGTTTTAACGCGGCTGGACTTGTAAGCAAATTAATGTATGAAACATTGAACTGGTGTAAAATGGTACTGTTGTAACTTCTCGGTATGAAGCACTCTCCATACTCACTATTAGTGTGTTGGACTCTGGTGCACGATGAGCGAGTTCGGATCCCGATAACACCAACGCCATCGAATATCTATTTCGCGACGTTCCTCCTCGGCGGGGTACTGGCAAAACCCCCCGTAGTAAGCTTGCCATGAAAAAGCTTCTCGACTCACGCCGTTCGGAATCGGTATTAAACTGTAGGTCCTTTCATCTGTGTCGAAAATAAATCACACACAACATGGGTGATTGAGAGACGCTTGGCTCTGGTCCTTCATGGGCTGTAACGCCACCAAAGAAGAAGAATATCACTAATCTGCAATTTTGTCGAAAGAAAACTAAATGATACTTGAAAAAAATCTAATATTAAATCACCAGCCAACTTACTTTCGATATCCGCACTATGAATCCAACGGATCAACATGGGTTTACTCAGACCCATGTGTCATGATTCTCGAAAGTCGCTTAAAATGAATTCTTTCTACTAAAATATATATCGGAACGATTTTTTTACCATTTTATTGTCTTTACTTCAGCATATTTGAAGAAGTCATGGACTGCAGCATCTCAGAAATACCAAGAAAAAGAAGTGAGCACATTCCAAGACCGATTTGGTCTGGTCAGACCCTTACGCTCATGGAACGGTTAGAGTCGCCTGATCACTGCGGCCACGAGTGGGCTTATTGTGATGTCCCCCACTTACAATGCACTCAGAAAGCCTGAGTTCGTGATAAAACTTAGTATGCTTTTGAGTGAGCTAGCAGCGATTTTTTTTTTTTGCTTCAAGATAATACTTGCCTAGGTGACGATGACGTGTACTGACCAGGTAGTTACAGTGGCATAGTATGTGCCCTGCTGTTTCTTCATCTTCGTTACACATTCGGCAAGTGTCGTCTTGTATAATTCCCATTGTCTTGAGGTGGTTGTTGACTGGGCAGTGTCCAGTAAGCAAACCTGGGATTAAGCGAATCTGACTCCTCGAAAGCATGAGGAATTGTTTCATTTTTCTGAGAGATGTAGTTGGTGTGAAACAACTTGGCTTCTCTGCTACCTTTCGTTTGTAACCAGTAGTGATCCGTCGTGTTCCTTAACCAATTGCTTATGCAGCGTTTGGTGGTGCTGATGGGTATGCCGCAGAAAATCCGTGGCATCATAAATGGTGATGCAGAGCCTTTCCTTGCTAGTACATAGGTCCGCCTTATCGTTGCCTGTATGGCCGCTGTGTCCAGATATCCAAATGAGATAAACTCTGTTTGTGCTGGCCAGCTGGTCTAGCAGCTGTAGGCAGTCCCATACTAGTTTGGAGGTGATTTCGTAGCTCTTTAGGGCTAGGAGTGCAGCCTTGCAGTCAGAAAGAATGTAAATATTTTTGTTGAATATATTTCTGTTTACATTTTCTCTGATGCATATCTGTCCATGCTGACGTAGATGTATGTGCCTGTATTTGCTCCATATACTCCAGCCCCAACACCTTCGTTCGTTTTTGAGCCATTTGTGTACCACACGTAGGATACACGATTGAAGGAGGGTCTATCCTGTTGCCAGTTTTGTCGGTTGGGGAATGTGACCTTGTGGTTTTGGCTGAAGTTGTATCTGGGGAGACAGTTATCTGTGAGTGATATCTTTAGGACTTCATGCCAGTTTTTTTCGGTAAGGATATCAGTGTGAAAAAGCCTTTGGTTAGGGTCATCCTTCACGATCAGTCTATGGGCGAAGACCATTGCTTCTTTCTTCAGTTGGAGATGAAGAGGTGGCAGGTCTATGATGACTTCTAGTACTGCTGTGGGGGTTGTTCTCATGGCCCCGGCGATATAGATGCAAGCTAGTCTTTGCAATTTGTTGAGCTTGGCTTGCAATAATAATTGTTTTGTATTGTGCCACCAGGGCGCAGCGTATGTAAGAATCGGCCTGGTGGTTGCTGTATATTGCCAGCGGGACATTTTGAGTTCCAAGTGAGCCTTTTGTCTAGAGTTATCTCTAGATATTTGACTTCTTTTGAGAACTCTATCGCTTCACTATAGAGGGTAGATTTGGTAAGTTTGTGCCTATTCCTCCTTTTGGTGAAATCGACTTTGGTACTTTTCCTAGTGTCAATGCTAGTGCAACCTTTATGCACCAGTTTGCAACAAGGTTTAGTGCCCGTTGGAGGAGTTCCGAGACTGTGTCTTCGAATTTGCCTCTAACCAGGCACACTATGTCGTCAGTATAGCCTTGGACATAGAAGCCAGTGTTGCCAAGTATGCTGATCAGTTCATTAACTACGATGGACCACAGGAGCGGTGAGAGAACCCCGCCTTGAGGGCATTTTTTCGCGGCGTTTATACTGATTTGATCATAATTCCTAGTGGGGTGTTTATTTTCCTGTTGCTAAGCATGTGTTGGATCCAATTGCATCTGGTGTTATCCACCCCTGTGCTGAAGATGCAACGTTTTATTTGGGTATATTCGGTGTTATCGAAAGCACCATCAATATTGAAAGAGCAATTACTTTGTGGCTCAGGGATTTGTTGATCCGGGCCGTTAGTTCCTGAAGAGCATGCGTGGTCGATTTCCCAGCCTGGTAGGCATATTGGTTTTTGTGAAGTGTTGATCATTTCAGTGCCCCGTCCCTAATATGCCTACCCAGGATATTTTGCATTGTTTTTAGAAAGAAAGAGGTAAGGTTTATCGGTATCGAAGGGTCAACTTAACACGTTTTATTGTGCATTATGATTATGCACAATAAGAAATTCGTATTATTTATGTATACGTATGTACATATACCTATACATACAACCTTATTGTTTTTTTTTTTTTTAATTTTATGATAAAGCAAATCGTACTTCGCCTTGATCCATTTGAAGCATTTGGTTATTATCAAAAACTTAACGAAATTATTGAAGCAGTTTTGACGCGAAAAAAGTCACGGGTACACGCTAGTACAAAATAGATAATTAGATTAACTGTATATTTCATATACATATTTTTATAGCAGCAGCTCAATTGAAGCCTATAAGTCAACACTTCTTCTTTGTTTTACAGAAAATTGCTATTTTAAACATACATAGTTATGTACATAACGCCTATAGGGCGCCGTGGCGCTGTATTTAGTGTGTTGGACTCTGACGCACGATGAGCAAATTCGGATCCCGATAACACGAACGCCATCGAATGTTTATTTCGCGGCGTCCCTCCTCGGCGGGGTACTGGCAATATCCCCCGTAGTATAACTTGCTTGGAAAAGCTTCTCGACTCACGCCGTTCGGAATCGGCATTAAACTGTAGGTCCCTTTCACCTATGGGAAAAATTAATCACACACACCATGGGTGATTGAAGAGAAGCGTGGCACTGGTCCTTCATGGGCCATAACACCACAAAAAGAAAGAAGAAGTTATGTATATATACGCTGTGCTACATCACTCTCGTTCAGCTCCTCTGGTAGGAAAAAAAACAGAAAACAGAAAACAAAAAATAAAATACTTTTTAAATTAACTTTATTCTTTACACAAGACGGAATAAAAGGCAATATGTTTCCATATTCGCTCATTAATTTACATATGTACGTAGGTCGCCAAAGCTATGCTCATATGTGAATCGATGAAGAGGAAATCCATCCATATGTGTGGCTACCTGTAGGCATAATGATATCGCAATTTCATAATACAACCATATGCTTAATGCAATTCAATTCCATGCGCTTCATCAGTAAATACACGTACATACTCGTATCTGTGCCTCGCCAATATTTACCTTAGTGAGTGAAATCGCTCTCAATACCGCATGTCTCTTTGCGTTACAAAACCAATATGTTGCCGCAGGGCTCGGGCAAATGCAGTGTACTAAAGTAACCACATACAACAGAGACAAGTGTTTGCATATAAGGCTGTCGTCATAATCGCATACGAGTTTGTATAATTTAAACAGTGTACTTCACATCAATATCGCGTAAGATCTCTAGATTTAAGTTTTCCTTTCAGCTTTCCGTAAAAGTTGAACTTCTGTATAAATCCAATTGTAGGTTCCGTTACTGCGAATGTTGGAAACTCAGTGTAATTACGAAATACTGGTAATTAAAAGACGGCAGTAATTAATGGGTGACATACTTCTTTGTATATCATACAAGTTTTGTAAATCAATATTCGATATATGTATCCTTGCACTAAACCTCTAACGAGTGGGGTACAAATTATAGGTTGACGAAGTAGATTGAGGGCGACGTGGCGCAGAAGTTAGTGTGTTGGACTCTGACGCATGATGAGCGAGTTCGGATCCCGATAAGTCCAACGCCATCGAATATTTGTTTCGCGGCGTCCCTCCTCGGCGGGGTACTGGCAAAACCCCCCGTAGTATACTTCTCAAATCACGCCGTTCGGAATCGGCATTAAACTGTAGGTCCCTTTCACCTGTGTGAAAAATAAATTAAATAAGAGAAGCTTGTGGTTCCTGTAAGAAGTAATTTTCATATTTTTGTTTACGAGTACACTCTCTAAAGATAAAAAGTAATTATATGACTGTTCTTTGTTCCCATAATTCCCACCACCTCAGCCATCTTCAGAATCAGGCATGAATTCCGTTCCATTTCTTCTGACTCGGAGGATCTAGACGCTAATATGATAGTGGCATCTGGCTTAAACGATAGCTCTAATGCTGCGTGTAACCCACATAAACTTTCACCACAATAAGGTTGATTTTGCAAGCATTGTTTTTCACTTTGCTGATAGTGGAGACGACATAGTCCTTATCCAAGAGCCATGTACCAACAATATCTGCGTCGCTGGAATAAGGATAAAGTGATACAAACTGCGATGGTAATATTAGAAGCCGCGTTTAACTAAAACTCACATTAATGTATTTCTCTTAAGTCATTTCAGCATTTGTGGCTTCACTGCTGCAAGAGTGGAAGTATCCCGCGAGGAAGACTTTTAGATCTCCTTAGCATACTTGACCTACGACTATACCAGGCCCTTACCATCCACAATATTCAGAAGCGGATAAAAACAGCGGCTCTGATACGTTACGAAGCCAATGCTCACCATACCATTTTGGGCAGCAGCGACATTAACAAAAGAGGTCGGTCATAACTTACGTACACTATAGAAACAAATCTTGTTAGTTGTAATAGTGGCTATAGGTCAACTTTCGTAACAAGGAACAGGCAGGAAATTTTAAATATAACCCTGGTATCCAATTCTTCAAACATCCCGGCTTGAAAATCGTCGGTAGAGGAAAAGATCACCTTCTCCGATCATCGGTACATTTGCCTCCACTTAAACTTTGAAATCACATCTTAAAAACCATTCAGGAATGCTTAAGGGATCAACTGGGATAAAATATGGCTAATCTTAAGGGCGCCCTTGATCCCACTCAATAAACTAACCCTTGAACGTCTGGTTACAAAAGCAATGAACAAATTCTTTCTTGCTCAAGCAGCTAGTAGGGAATCAAACTCCCATGGTGGTCGCGTTACTCTCAGAAAGATAACACGACACTTTAATGAAGCCAAGAGCCAAAATGGAAATGAGGACTGAAAATCAGCATCATGATCAGCTTCAGACTATACAAAAAAAAAAAGAAAGCGGTCATGGGACTGCTGACAGAAGTGAAAACTTCAAACTAAAAATAACAGTTTTCTCTTTTTAATTAATTGTAGTATCAAGAATTTAAATTTTTTAAATTGTAAATTAAAATTATTAACATTAGTCTCGTTTTCGCATATGTATATCGGCACTCCGAGCGCCAATTATATACATTATTATATATTTTATTTATCGGTAAAATTCATATATGTATGATGGGCTGCGCAAATTCTGGACCAAATGTAAATACCACTTATATGAAATAATAATTAATATACACTTATACATTTATACATAATGTGTATATTTACATACATTTTAACGAATTCAAGTATCAGTATAATTTTCATTATTTGCATTATTACTTACTTACTTACTTACTTACTTACTTATCAGGCCAGCGATCCATGGAGGATCTGAGCCTGAGCTATAGCCTTCCATCCTTGACGGTCCCGGGCACGCTGCTTCCAGTTGTCAAGACCAAGATGTCTTACACCCGCGATTACTTGGTCTTTATACCGGAGGTTCGGTTTTCCTCTTCTCGAACCAGGAGGCTTGGAGTCGAAGACCCTCTTAGCTGGAGCGTTGATGTCTATGCGCTCGATGTGGCCGAGCCAGTGTAGTCGACGGATCCTTGCCTTCCGGACTACATCCACATATTGGTACAGCTCATTCACCTTCCTCACAGACAGGACCAAATATCTGGCGCAAAATTTTTCTTTCGAAAGAACCCAAAATCAGCTCCGCTGTCCTGCTTATCGTCCAGCTTTCGGCTCCGTACAGCAAGACTGGCAGTATGAGCGTTTTGTAAAGCATGACCTTGGTCTTTCGAGTGAGGAGTTTTGACCCCAGTTGTTTGGACAAGCCGAAGTAGCAGCGGTTGCCAAGGGCGTTTCTATGCCGGATCTCCACTGTAGTGTCACTTGTGGAACTTACGTTTGCCTCGAGGTAGACAAACTCCTTAACTATCTCGAAACTGTAGCTGTCAATTGTTACATATTGTCCCAGGTGTTGAGCGACGGATTGGTTTTTACTTGACAGCATGTATTTCGTTTTGTCCTTATTGATCTTAAGGCCAACTCGTATTTGCATTATTATTTTCATTTATTTCAACAAAACTAAAATTATTTATTCATTGTAGTCTAAAATGGATGAATCCCTGATGAGAATAATATCCAATCTTCCAAAATCTCTTCCAAGTAATTTGTTTCAGGAGAGTATCAATCCAATACCTAATTAAGCAGAAACCTTGCTTACTTTGTCAATAATGAAGGCTTTAATATATTTGAATAGATTTCTATACCGATTAACTTTTTCAACATTACGAATAAATGACAATAGCCTGAACCGTGATATGCTCAATGCACTATGAGTTGTTGAAGCATCTACAGCAGCAGCAGCCTTTACAGTTAATGCACATTCTATGTGTATGTATGTTGGCGTTACAGTCGACGAAGGACCAACGTCGAGCATCTCTCAATCACCCATGTTGTATATGATTTTAGTTTTTCATAGGTGGAAGGGATCTACAATTTATTGCCGATTCCGAGCGGCGAATTTCAAGAAGCTTTTCATGACAATTCTGCTACAGGGGATTTTGTCAGAACACCGCTAAGGAGAAGCACCGTGAAAACACGTGCGATGACATGACTGTTGTACGGATTCGATCCCGTGCCCTTGGCGTCAGAGGTCACACACTACCCACTGCGCCATGGCGCTTCTCAATAATGAGAAAATAATGCACAGACCTGTACTGAAAATCCATTGTATGTTTTCATTATTCATTTTATTACAAATGTCCTGCCGCTACTAGCTGGTCAAGTTAAATATATCAGCAATATTAGGTAATGTATTGTATGAAACAGAATTTCTCGCTGCTCTTCATTGGCTCGGCGCATGAGACAATACATACATACAACGTACACTAAAGTTATGCTTCGTCGAATCCACGAAGTACATCTTAAAACCCACCTACTCTTTACTCCAGTAACCTTAATGCTGACATTTTCAAATAAAGTGCTTAGACATGTTTTTTTACAAATAATAAATAAGATTTATTATTAGCATCGAGATGCTTTCTGTACTTAAAAATAAAATTAACGCTATCAGTTAACAAACAGCGATTGGTTAAAGAAAATTAAAATAGTAAAACAATATCACATTAAGAAACCGTTGTAAAAATTGAAAGTATTCATTTAAGTCAACTGTAAAAAATAAAAATAAATAAATAAATAAAAATGATGTACCAGAGGCGCAAGCCTCAATTTTGTGTCCACCACAGATGCTTTTTTGCACTTATAGCATGAAGATTTTGTCGATCGCCTCTTTGAATATGGACAAAATGGGCACATTTTTTTCTGATACCGATTCTATGATATTTATCTTATGTTTTCCTCGAACATCAGCTAAAACATTTTCAATTTTCCTCCTAGTTGTAGCGATTAGATAAAGTGTCTCCGGGCTTAGTGACACATACTTCTCCACAAGGTCACAATGTAATTTTTTCATAAACTCTCGACGGTTTAAGGGTTTCCGTTTGTTGTCAAACATATTACATGTGTAGATAATGTAACTGTTAATGAATGCCATGCTTGACATGCCATAAAACTGACACATACAGGGTTCGTTTTTCGAGATCAACTCGAGACAACTCTCTTTTTCTGATTATAAAATTTGGCTTCTACGACAGCAGCGTCAGTTCCTTATCGTAACAAAACATTGATGTATTACATTTGCGTTTGTGCCCTTTTTTTATTTGACATTATATCGTCCGTTCGAAAAATGTTATTGAAAACATTGCAGTGGTTCAATAATGTTCTCACATTGACTGGTTAGTCCCCGGGCTGGTGAACTACATATATATGTATATTCAAACCATATCGATGACTTACCTTTTTTGTTGACCACTTGTAGTTGTTTCCGCCGCAAAGAATAGTTTTGGTAAATTCTATTAAACCTGATTTTTCCCTGAGTAGATTAAGGGAGATGTTTTCTTCATCCGAATCAGAAATATCATCTGAAGATGAGACTTCGCTTTCAAGTTCTTCGGCATGATAACAAAGTTATCATCACTACTACTTTTTAAGTCTCCTTGAATGTCATCGTCTTCGCACATTCCAAATATTATCTCGACTTCATCATCCCCTACATATGTATGTAATTGCTGGCTGGAACTAGAGTTGGGTAGTTCCGGACATGTATAGTTCACGGAACTATGTCCTCTCTCGGACACATGTCCTCTCGTTCCGCAAATTGAACGAAAATAGTTCCATAGTTCCATTCAACCCTTATGCATCAGTCACATATGTACAAAATGAAAAGGAAAAAAAACATAAATGCAACGAACATGCTTCTCATACGGTATTAGTTATACCCCGTAGTTTTCAAGAAACCCAAAAGTATAGAGATGTGGCGATAAAGCTCGAACAGTGTGGTGTACACGGTAAAGCACACTTGAACTGAAATGAAGAAAAGAAATGAAAGAATATAATGCCCGCACCGCATTTCGTGAACGAATGTCATACATGTGTATGTATGCATTCAGGTCCGGACATGGACATGGTTGGCTAGTTCAATATCGGTGCGAGTACGCATACAGGTTCGGACATGGACATGGTTTGCTAGTTCCATACCGGTGCGAGTATACATTTAGTTCCGGACATGGACATGTTTTTGCTAGTTCCATATCGGTCCAAGTATACATTTAGATTCGGATATGGACATGTTTTTGCTAGTTCCATATCGGTCCGAGTATACATTTGGTTCCGGGCATGGACATGTTTTTGCTAGTTCCATATCGGTGCGAATATGCATGCATGATTTATGGTACTTGATGAGCGGAGGATAAATAAAATGTCCTTTCTTTACTTCTTATGCATAACAACAGTAATTATTCTTTATATCCCTCGTTTTTATATAGGGTTTGTTTCTTTGTGTTTGCCTACTAGACACAAAGAGCGGATGTGAGCTAGACGCTCATTAATTGGTTCTTTGTGTGGTATGTGCAATAATATTTTATTATTTTATGATCTATGGTCTGCGGGGTGATAATGCTGCGTCTATGTCGGGCTATGTGTGTGAGTGGGTGCAGGTTCGGATATGGGTCTGTCTCTTATCATGTTACTAGTTCCGATATTTTTGCTACTTGCTGGTTGCTGTTGGTTTGAAATGATAATAAAACATGTTTCTAAAAAATCTATCCTAACTTTTCATTTTGCCATTGAATTCAGTAACAAAAAAGCTAAATACATATGTACACATATATGTATTGTAGTTCCGAGGAACTAGTTCCAGGAACCAGTTCCGATCAGGAAAAGAACGGTTCCATGTTCGTTCCGCGTTTGGAACTATTTTGCGCAACTCTAGCTGGAACTCATTTTATTACTCCATCGCAAAATAAACAACGAAAAACAGCCCAAATAAAACAAACACATGCAAAGAAAAAAAAAAACCATACAAAAGTTATCCTTCGTCGTTTCGATGAATATACAAACATATGTTCATACATACACACATACATATGTATGTATGGACCTGGTAAAAAAACGAATTTCCATTGATTGCAGAATATAATTCGTTCATTCACTAATAGAGATCACCACCAAATGATGTACGGAGATAGAATTAAAAGGGATGAATAGCTTAAAGGAAGTCATCAAAAAGAAAATAGTTGTTCGTCGATTCGACGAAGGATAAACATCCAGGGTTAGCAGTGCAGGTTGTAAATCATAATTTATTATTGCATTCGGATCATAATATCATTCTTGATATGGATTTTGATCAGGAGGTCTACCAACAGCATCTCTTATTTATTCATTATCATCTGGAACTTCTTCACGTCATAATTCTCGACAAAATTGTAATGTTCTTTCAACGTCTTGTTGGACTCAAACTCTTTCCTTTTCTGTAATATCAGATCTACAATTTAATGAATTTAATTTCTTCAAGAATACGCCTTCTCATGAAGAAATTGAAGTAGATGCATAGTTACAATTTCTCTCTTATATACATATGTACATTGAAACAACAGTCATTTATAATTACGAGACATATGTATGGATGTATGTATGTATTACTTTAGGTTTCTTTCGTTCGACATGCTGTTTTTGTAGTACGAACGAATTGCTTGAGTATATGTGTGTGCACAGGCCGCTATGCAAGCGGTAGCTGGTGTTTGAGCAGTAGTTGTTATATATTATATGTGTATAGTCGTACTCATAGCTACAGACATACTATTAACATTAGCATGCCAGTGACGCGAACCCATACGTTTTTCGTCTACAATACGTCAGCTGTATAGCTACAGATATACATACTGCTATAAGCCTGCCGGTGGCGCGAACACACGAGATTTCACTCATCCAAAAAGCGTACAGCGCTCACATGTATAGTATATGTATGCGAGCATGTCGATGACGTGAACCCATAAGTTTTCCCCCTTATCAAAAAGTGCCCAACAGGTCTAAAGAAGTTTTCACTTCAAAAAGAGAAAGGAAGGGTGTAAGAACATCCTGATGTAATTTCTGCTCAGAAATAGAGGGAAATAGTAAGGACAATTCAGTGAGGAAAACCCTGTCAAAAGGCTTCCACTATACCCGCCCTAACTAACAAACCATATGGCACCGTAACGGTGTCCAGCAAAAAGTTGCTAGACCTCTTGCACATGCAAGAGGCTTACTTCCTTACTTAGATGGCGCTATAGTTCGGGATGAACCAAGGCCTCAACCAACAAGCCTCTCCAGCCGGCACAATCTTTGACCTACTGCTTCCAGTGCTGCACGTCGAGTTATTTGAGGTCCCTTTCCACCTGTGCGCACCACCTTAGTTGCGGTCGTCCTCTGCTGCGTCGTCCGTCGGGGTTGGAGTCGAAACCTCTTCGGGCCGGAGCGGTGACGTCCAATCACTCCACATGGCCCAGACATGTTACATGTTGGATCCGTAGATATCTGACTAGGCCGATGTCGCTATACAGCCCTAACAATTCTTGGTCGAATCTTTTCCTCCACTCTCCGTTTAAACAAATGGATTGCACGCAGAATTTTCCTCTCGAAACGTCCAAGAGCGTCTTCATCCGCCTCGGCGCGATAGAGAAGGACCGGGATTATTAGGATTTTGTGGAGGGATACCTTAGTTTTTCGAGCGAGGGCTCTACTACTCAGTTCTCTTGAGCGCAAAGAAATAACGGTTGGCAAGAGTTATTCTGCGTTTCATCTCAGCGCTGGTGTCGTTGCTGCTTGTCACTATCGAGCCCAGGCAGCCGAAGTCCTCGACTACTTCAAAAATATAGCTGCCGAAGGTGACGTTCTGACCAAAACGTCAGTGGTGCGCGTCTTTCTTTGATGAGAGCATTTATTTGGCCTTGTTCCCATTTACCCTTAGACCCACTTTAACCGCTTCTGCTTGAATGCTTGCGAACGCCTCATTGAAGTCTCGCTTTGTCCGTTCAATAACGTCAATGACATCTGCGTAGGCAAGCAATTGTGTAGATTAGAAATTAATCGTACCTCTTATATTGGCTGTAGAGTTCCGCACCATCTTTTCAAGTACGACGTTAAAGAAATCACATGACAGTGCATTACCCTGTCTAAAAACCTTTTAACATCGAAGGTCTCAGTTAGTTCACCTCCGACCTTAATGGAGCAGCGAAAATTCTCCATAGACATCCTGCATATGAAATGGATCTGTAAAGCTCGTCTCTATAAACACTGTTATATGCGGCTTTAAAGTCTACAAAAAAGATGGCGCGTGACGACCTGGAACTCATGGGTCTTCTCCAAAATCTGCCGTAGTGTAAATATTTGGTCTATCGCAGATTTTCCTGTCCTGAAACTACACTGATAGGAACCTGCCAGATTGTCCATGAATGCAATTCAGACGCTTGTACAGTATGGCAGAGAGGATATTGTAATATCCCTCTGTAATCGTCGCAGTCATAGGGGTCTCCTTACTTATGGACCGGGCAAGCGATGCTGAGATTCCATTCATCGAGCATGCATTTTTAGGACCATATCATGCAGATGAGTTCGTGCGTGTTCCTGACCAGCTCATCTCCAGCTGCTTTGAATAGTTTAGCGGGAAGTCGGTCTGCTCCAGCAGCTTTATATGACCTAAGTTTCGATATCGCTATATTAACATCTTCTAGGTCGGGTGGACGAGATTCTCTTTCATCGTCGTCCATTGGAAATGGTTCGTTCTGCCTGACGTCAGCATTTTGTCTATCATCACCGTTATACAGTCTGCAGAAGTGGTCCTTTCACAATTTCAGCATCGACTGTAACTCCACTTTTAGTTGTCCGTGCTCATCTCTGCAGGCTTTATAGCCTTGGCATGTTCATTTTACTTTTTTTTTTACTAGAATGGCGTT
The DNA here is from genome assembly GCA_951905685.1 of Eumerus sabulonum. Classification (NCBI taxonomy): domain Eukaryota; kingdom Metazoa; phylum Arthropoda; class Insecta; order Diptera; family Syrphidae; genus Eumerus; species Eumerus sabulonum. The sequence goes on along the minus strand of OX645060.1, from coordinate 157,500,074 downwards.
TTGACAACGGTCCCATTGCTGTTCTATGGTTTGGGCAGATTGCATCGGGACTTGAGAGAGCTTGAGGGAGACTTGATTGGCGAAGGTCCTGGCGGTCTCTTGCGACTGCAGCTTCCGACGCTAAGTGTTGGTATTCTTACTCGACTCCGTTGATTCGATGAAATTGGCATCCGTACCTTGGCTGCAATAAGGTAATGATCCGAGTCGATGATACCTCAAATCTGTCCTCCAAAACTGAATGGGGTTTACCTTAGATTCGTAGGTCACGTCGAATTCCTTGGCATGATATTCGAAAGGAAGCTCAACTGGAATTTTAATGCGAAAGAATAAATCAAAACAGCAGCAACTGCACCCTACACCTGCAAGAAAGCCTCATATATCGGCGTTGCAACTTAAGGAATCAGCTCATTGGAAGTTCTCCGAAAAAGGGTACTCTGGTATTCCACGCCAAAACACTGATTTGAGCAAAGTCACGGAATATTTAACCCTCATCCCGGACTTCAATATTCTGTATAAAAAAACAATTCCCAACCGAAGAGAATGGGATGGGAATGAATTCTTAAGCATCTGCACTGGAAATATAAACGGACGGGTCCAGGACAGGCAATGGTGTGCGACTACCAAATCACTGTAATGTATTCCAAGCTAAACTAACGGTAGTTCGTGAGGCCCCCAACTGGCTGTCCTTGAGATCGATGGACCACAGTGACGTTATCATCTACACAAATAACCAAGCGGCCATAAAAGCACTCAAATCGGCAATAATTATATTAAAATTGGTCATTCACTATCGCAAATCTCTAAATGATTTATAAAGCATCTGCACTGTTACGTTGTGCTGGGTACCTGGGCATAGTGATATATCAGGTAACCCTCAAGCAGACGAACTAGTCAGAATTGGCACTAAACTGGAGATCTCAACTGTTTAAGGAAACCAACCAACCAAGGGAAACGCTAATATATGAAACCTCGCAACATGTCCTGCTACAGGAAAATGAGAGATGGGCTGGCCTTAATACGTGCAATTGCGCAAAAGAGATCTGGCCCAGGTAATATAAACGTAGAACCACAAGCCTGCTAAAAATACTCAGGCAATGTGTAAGCGGCCTAATTGGAGTCCTATCATGACATCGCTCTTTAGGGAAACATGCCGCTGGATTAGGACTGCCATATAACGACTATTGCAGTATGTGTCATGATGAGGAGGAGGAAAAATCTCCATCCCATCTCCTTTGCAATTGTCCTGCTCTAGTCTCCTCAAGAAGACCATTTCAGAGAGAATACATCTTTGATGTAGTAGCGGATCTGTCCAGGAAAAACGGTGACCAAGCCGACTTAAGTGGTAACACAATCGGCCTGTCTTGGTCTAAGTAATCCCAACCGCATTACGGGTGATGGCTATTCTTCACCTTAAATCTATAATTTTGTCGATCTCACATACTTACAATATCTCTTCGGTCACACTTATGAAAAATTTACTTCTCTCGACGTTGCAACTTCCAGTTATTCCTTATAGTTATTCCTTCAAATTCCGAATCAACGCGAAACTGCTGGTACGTGGCACAAACATAGCTTTAAATAACTGCCTCCTCACCCAAGAACAATCAGAAGAAGAAATGAACACGAAAGCAAAGAAAAATTTTGTAGCAATATACGACCGCTAGAACATGCCGAACAAATTATTGTAACCTCATCCGGATCCAATATTGTGAATTTCCGAACCAATGCTCAGCACATCCGCAGCTTATGACCTTTTTCAATTTTCCAGCAAGAATGCCTCGTAACCTCGATATAAGCTTTTCCGGTCACGAACTTCACTCCCAAACCTGCTCCCAAACCACGAACTTCACTCCTACCACCACTTTGCTCTTTTACGCTGACGTTGTTGGAATCGCTTTCAACCTTCAATGCCCTGGACCTGATGGGCATTGAAGGTTACTCCGTCGCTGAATTATGATAGAGTGTGCTCCAATTTATAATTTCTCCGAGTACCCACAATACCACCGTCGGCATGTCATGACGCCAGCCTATATACATACATGCATGGTGTCTTACACTCGGTTATGTTGTTTCATCCCCCCTGGGGGTAAGAATATTTCCAAATCAGTGGAGGTGTTGATTGTTGGCCCTGGTGGCTATGGTGGTGGTGGTTAAATCTCTTTCAATAAATCCCAAGTGTACCAAGCAATCCATATACTCCTACTCGCACATACTAATGCATGCCGCTTATGTCGAGTAGGTCGAGAAATGGAGAGTCGAGCTTTTTCATACCCGTACATACAATACGTACATATATGTACATACGCGAGTATGTATAATAGCATTATCCTTAATCAGAATTATTAATGCGAGACTTTAGGATTTTCAAATATTTTCTTTGGGGAGTGTCCTGTCGTTCCATTTAGTCCTTTTTTTGTCGTCGTTGCTTGACTATTATCTGCATTTTTATGCTAGTCTTAATCGACCTGTTTGTTTTTTTTTTTTCGTCAAGTTAGGTTTATAGGTATGTCCTTGTTATCGGTAGTTTCGAAATGCCAACACACATATTCGCATGGTGAAAAATGCTTAGGGAACATGGAAAAAAACGATGATTGATATAGTTAGGGAATATCTTGTCGTTAGTTAAGCGAGGAAAATTGTTCCCTTGGGAAGGAATGTATTGTAGCTGTAGTATGGGATGATGACCATTTTAGTTATGGTATTTCGAGGGTGCTACAAATTGATGGTGCCTCGTTAGTGATAACTGGACAATATTTTTAGTTTTTCTCTTTTTTTGTCAGGGGTTGTTTTCGGTATTCTAACACATTCGATTGAAAAACCCTTGCAAGTATGCAATATTCGTTTAAATTGGTTTTGAAAAATGTAAGTTTCCAATTGTAGCGAACAATGAAATGCGTCCGCCATTTTCGACTCTCACGGATTTAATGAATCTCCCTTGTTGTATTTGCATTATGTTCTTAATGCTAAGCGACTTACAACTAATGAAGTGTTGCATTTGTTGGAGAGGACGCCTAAGTTAAAGAAAGTGACAGTATCAATATGTATGTTATATTTATAATACCTTATATATTCAACTGAAGAATAAAAATCGTGTCCAGAACTTTTGTTTGTTTTTCTTTTTTTTTAGCTTATTTTTCAGCTCCATTTCCAAACCAGTTCGTCTCGGATATAAAGAGTGGACGATCTGTAGCAACAATACTTATTGTTATAATTTAAATGCATATTGTTGCGCCAAGAGTGTAAGTCCAAAGAAGAAAGGTTTGCTACATGAATATCGTGTAGTACTCGATTTACTGGAAGTTTTAAATATGTTCCGAAACAAGCACAAGCCTCGGATATGGACGGATACAAAGCTGAGGACCCCTGCAAACGACTAAAGAACCTAAGAGTCCGCATCTGGAATATGAAGTACCTTAACAGACTGGGTGCAGGCGATCAATTGTAGCAATCTGCTATATATAAAGCAGATACATATAATCGCGCTCCAAGAAGTGCGATGGGATGGACCGGGCAAAAAACGGATGAAAAACTGCGGCATCTACTACGGGAACTGCTACAAGGAGAACAGAGAGCGCTTATTCGGATGCAGGTTTGTTATTCGAGGAAGACTCCGACAACTGAAATTCGTCCTCTGCGTATGCAATATTAAAGTGCTTGAACGAATTATTACGGAATATAACCAATGTCCAATTTGTTATATCTAAGACAACTACCCCTGAGAGTTAACGAACATCAACTACCCAAACCACTGCACTTCTTTCAGGTTGTGTGTATATAACACATCATAAGTGAATATGAACTCTTAAACCTGCGCGAGTTTCTAAACAAAAAAAAAGTCTTAAGCTTTCGGGATGTAAGCGAACGTCTCATAACAATCCGCATCAATACTAATTTTGAAAACATTAGCTCGATATGCGCTTTCGCCCCAACCGAAAAGAAGGATGATCGACTCAGAGAAGAATTCAACGATCTCCTAGACAGAACATAGGTTCTAATGTCCCAGCTATGACACAAAAATAGTTCTTGGAGATTTACGACACCACGTCCGAAAATGGACAATCGCTGCTCGCTGCTCTTGGCAAGGCGCAATCTCCTTCTGGCTAGCACAAGATGAATGCATCTCAATATTCACAAAGGAACCTGGCGATCACCTAATCAGCCTACCACCAATCAGATTGATCACGTTGCGACCGACGCCAGATACTCCTCCAGCATCCTAGATGTACGAACCTCCCGGGGAGCCAACATCGACTCGGATCACTACCTTGTTGTAGCCAAGGTACGAAAGAAGATATCAAGGATGCTACGGAGTCGAATTGGACACCGAAAGTTTGACGTCGGAAAACTACAATCGCAGGAGACCACTAGAACCTTTGCCGATCGAGCTTCCCTCAACCTCTCCCAATCTCCAATGGCACCGGAACAATCCACACAACAACATTGGGAGCAGGGCCAGCGTGCTATCAGAGACGCTGCCCCTGATATGCTGAGTTTCAAGCCGCCGTCAGTTAGAAGCAGTTGATTAGCATTGCGGGCAAGCCCATACAGCAAAGCAAATCGCATACAAATCCATCCTAAATAGATGGACGAGAGCCACGAGAGTGGAGCACACACATTTAGGGAAGAAAAAAGGACTGCATGAAAAGCGTGAGATCGAGGAGATGGAGAGATGTCATCACAGGAATAATGCTCGCAAGTTTTACCAAAAAGTAAAACGAACATGCCAGGGCTATAAGGCCAGAGCGGAAGCCTGTAGAGGAGAAGACGGACAGCTGTAGTAGAGCCACTAAAGATAAAAGAACTAATACCGCTGTCAGGCTCACAAATAATGGGGCCGCGCGCACAGATGGACTGTCTCCCGAGCTATTTAAAAGGGCTGGACATGAACTGGTAGGGCGCAAGCACCAGTTCATCTGTGAAATATTATCGGAGGAAAGCATGCCCGACGAATGGAATCCCAGAACCTTTTGCCCAGTCCACAAGAAAGGAGCCCCCTATAAATGCGCGAACTACAGGGATATAAGTGTACTTAACATCGTGTACAAGATCTTCTTTGCCGTACTGTGAGATCGCAGATCTTGGAGAAGACCCAGAGATACCAAATCGACACCCATCACCTTTCGTCGATTTCAAAGTCGCGTATGGCAGTGTGCATAGAGATGAGCTTTACAGCGCAATGACTTGTTTTGGCATCACTGCCAAACTCGTCGGATTGTGCAGAATGACAATAGAGAACTCTCGCTGCTCCATTAAGGTTGGTGGCGAATTAACCGAAACCTTTAATGTTAAAAAAGATAGTAGACAAGGTAGCGCAGTGTCACGTGATTTCTTCAACATAGTGCTTGAAAAGATCATACGAGACTCACTGGCCAACACGAAAGGTACAATCTATTCAAGTCTACACAATCACTTGCGTACACAGACGACATAGACGTAATTCGACGAACACAGCGGGAAGTCAATGATGCGTTCGAAAGCATTAAACCCTAGAACACTAACCATGAGTCGAATCGACTCACTAGGTATACATAACTGAGCATGCGCAGTTTGTATGATGCAGTAGTGCACTGTCGCGCCACCTAAGGATCCACTGTTTAGTTCTTGTCGATACGCAGTGTACGTTGTGTCGCTGCTGTCAGCCTGGATCCTGTGACATAATGAACAGCAAAAGTAAGTGAGTCGAAATGACTCAAGAGTACAATTTTAGTGTGAGTCGATCTTACTCATCGTTAGTAAAAACGGGTATTTTTGTGAGTAGGATTTACTCATGTTTAGTAATAGTGTACTATCAGTTGAGAATACATACATACATACATATACATTTTTCGGTTAACTTGATGATTGTTTTAGTAAACATGGCCTGTTGAGGGCGACCACACTACTTCACGTTTGGTGACTTCGCGGAAGCGCGGCACCAAACCACATAACAATTTGGTCACTTTGCGGAAGCGCGGTACCAAACTATACAACCCTCAAAAGTTGCTGAATTTATTTTGCCTTTTTTACTGTTTTACCTCGTTTAAACAAAATATGTAATATTGAACAAAACGTCTTTAATTAACGCAATTACACTTGTTTTGGGCATGGGTGAGTCGCTTCGACTCATAGTTAATAACAACGTACCCACAATTAGGGTTAGAGTTCTAGGGTTAAATGGCTTGCCACCAGAGCTCTTCAAGGCTGGCGACGATGTTCTGGTAGGGAGCATGCAGTAGATCATCTGCAGAATTTGGGAAGATGAAAGCATGCCGACTGGAATACCAGCTCTATTTGTCCCATCCACAAAAAAGGTGATCCTAGCTCTTGCAAGAACTATAGAGGTATATCCCTGCTCAATGTCGCATACAAGATCCTGTCTAGCGTATTGTGTGAACGTCTAAAGCTATTTTGAACCGCACTAATCGGCAGCTACCAGTGCGGCCTCCGGCCCGGCAAAATGACTATAGAACTTTTCACACTTAGACAAATCCTGGAAAAGACCAACGAGTTTCGAATCGATATACACCATCTTTTCATCGATTTCAAAGCCGCATACGACAGCATTCATCGTGAAGGACTTTTGATGCGATGGCCGAACTCGGTATCCCGGGAAAACTGATCCAGTTGTGTCGCGCCACGCTAAAAATTATGCGACGCACCGTGCAACTGGGTTCTAGGACTTCGGAACCGTTTGAAACAAGCACCGAATTTCGGCAAGGAGATGCGCTGTCATGTGACTTCTTCAACCTGGTGCTGGAGCAGATAGTGCGACGGGCAGGCATCAACAGGGAAGGCACTATCTTCTACAAGCCCGTCCAGCTGCTAGGATGCGCGGATGATATCGACATCATCGCGTGTTCTCCCCGTGGCAGTGCATTAACCGCGATTGAAGAGCAGGCGAAACGAGCTGGTCTTAAGGTCAATGAGGACAAAACGAAGTACATGCTGTCAAGCAAAAACCAATCCGTCGCTCACCACCTGGCACAAAATATAACAACTGACAGCTACAATTTCGAGGTAGTTAAGGAGTTTCTTTACCTCGGGGCAAACGTAAATTCCACTAATGACACCACAGTGGAGATCCGGCATAGAATCGCCCTTGGCAACCGTTGCTACTTCGGCTTGTCCAAACAACTGGGGTCAAAACTCCTCACTCGAAAGACCTAAGTCATGCTTAATAAAACGCTCATACTGTCAGTCTTGCTGTACGGAGCTGAAAGCTGGACGATAAGCTGGACAGCGAAGCTGATTTTGGGTTCTTTCGAAAGAAAAATTCTGCGCCGGATATTTGGTACTGTCTGTGAGGAAGGTAAATGGAGAAGAAGACACAACCGCGAACTCTACGAGATGTACAGAGATGTGGATGTAGTCCGGAAGGTAAAGATCCATCGACTACACTGGCTCGGCCACATCCAGCGCATGGACACCAACGCTCCAGCTAAGAGGGTCTTCGACTCCGAGCCTCCTGGTTCGGGGAGAAGAGGAAGACCGAACCTCCGGTATAAAGACTAAGTTACCGCAGATGTAAGACATCTTGGTCTTGATAACTGGAGGCAGCACCTCATTGATCTTAAGACCAACCCGATTCGCCTGTTCTTCAATCGCCGTGAATCCTTCCACAATGCCACGGCGAGAACACGCTATGATGTCAATATCATCTGCGTATCCTAGCAGCTGGATGAACTTGTAGAAGATAGTGCCTTCCCTGTTGACGCCTGCCTGTCCCACTATCTGCTCCAGCACCAGGTTGAAGAAGTTACATGACAGCGCATCTCCTTGCCGAAATTCGGTGCTTGCTTCAGACGGTTCCAAGGTCCTAGAACCGAGTTGCACGGTGCATCGCATATTTTTTAGCGTGGCGCGACACAGCTGGATCAGTTTTCCCTATATCCCGAATTTGGCCATCGCAGCAAACAGTTCTTCACGATGAATGCTGTCGTATGCGGCTTTGAAATCCATGAAAAGATGGTGTGTATCGATTCGAAACTCGTTGGTCTTTTCCAGGATTTGTCGAAGTGTGAAAGTTTGGTCTATAGTCGTTTTGCCGGGCCGGAAACCGCACTGGTAGCTGCCGATTAGTGTGGTTCAAAATGGCTTTAGACGTTCACACAATACGCTAGACGGGATCTTGTATGCGACATTGAGCAGGGATATACCTCTATAGTTCTTGCAAGAGGTAGAATCGCCTTATTTGTGGATGGGGCATATAGAGCTGGTATTCCAGTCGTCGAGCATGCTTTCATCTTCCCAAATTCTGCAGATGATCTGCTGCATGCTCCCTACCAGAACATCGCCGCCAGCCTTGTAGAGTTCTGATGGCAAGCCATCTGAGCCTGCGGCCTTGTTGTTCTTCAGCTTCTGAATAGCTGTGCCGACTTCTTCGATGCTGGGTGGGAGGACTACTTCAGCGGCTGGAGTTGGGATTTCCTCGGTCCCTACCACTCTCTCTTGATCATGCTCGTTAAGCAGCTGCTCGAAGTGCTGCTTAAATACATCCACTATTCCCTGCGGGTTGGGACAAGATTACCCTCGCAATTTCGAAGACCCAGGGTGCCCTTTTTGAAGCCTCCTGCAAGGCCTTTGGCTTTCTTGTAAAAGGCTCGTATTTTATGTTTATCCCTAGACTCCTCGATATCAATGAGCTGGGAGGCTGCGAAAATTCTTTTCCTTTGTCGCAGCAGTTTTTTCTCCTCCCTTCTTCTGGCTTAGTACTCTTCTTGCGCTGCCCTGGTTTCCCCCTGCAGCTCCTTTTGGTACGCCTCGTCGGTTGCTGCCTTTTTCTGCTCACACTCACCATCATACCACGAGTTTCTTGTCGGGGGTAGTAGGTATCCTAAGGTGGTTTCGGCTACTTCCTAAATGGCTGAGCGGCAATGCAGCCACATATTATTGGCATTTGTGTTCGACGTAGGCATACCGTAGAGTCTTTCGCTCAGCTGCTCCCTGTAGACTCTGGCAAGCTCCGGTGTGCTCAGGCGCCCAATGTCGAACCTCCTTCTGATGGGCTGGTGCAGCTTTCTGACATTGGACAGTCGAGCTCTGTATCTTGCTGCTACGAGGAAGTGGTCAGAGTCGACATTTGCCCCTCTGAATGTTTGCACATCCAGGATGTTTGACGAGTGCCTTGCGTCCATGAGCACATCGTCGATTTGGTTGGCGGTTCGACCGTCCGGAGATCGCCAGGTTGCTGTGTGGATTCGCTTGCGAGGGAATCTTGTGCTACTTATCACCGCATTACGAGCTGTCGCAAAGTCCGTGAGTCGGAAGCCGTTATCTGTTGTTGTATCGTGGAAGCTGTGCTTTCCGATCACTGCGCCAAGGTTGTTCTCCTTACCGATTTTGCGTTGAGGTCCCCCAGCACGATGTTTACATCGTACTCCGGACAAGCTCCGTAGGCGTTGTCCAGGAGGTCGTAGAAGTCCTCCTTGAAAGGGTCTTCCGCCTCGTCGGTGGGGGCGTAATCACAGCCAGGCGATCACTTATAGGTTTAAAGTCGATGACCTTTGACCATAACCGCATTCCCACGAGAAATCCGCATCCCAGTAAGTGCAACCTTTTGTGACAGCTGCAATAAATGTCGCAATTTTTCTTCCTAATCATACGGCTTCCTATCCTGGGTATTTCCTGGTACGCAGTAATGTCCGCCTTGTACTGCGTGAGGATTCCTTCTAGTTTATGAGCAGCTCCGGGAGTGTACAGGCTTCCGACATTCCAGGAGCATACTCGCAAATCGTGTTCCTTTTTCGTGCGTTGTCGTCGTCGGGTATCCGTCCGTGTATCCGAGTCATCTTGCTCATTCATAACTTCTGTTTTTTTTTACGTGGGCGGATTGTTAGCCTGCCGCACAATCGCCATTCTGGTCGGGGTTGTTTTCGCTGCGTACGTTTGTTCACCTCCCAACGGTTGTTGAAGAGGCTATCCAGAGGGCGCCGCGAGGAGGCCGTATGTCAACTTGACCCGGGCATTTAAACAGGGATCGTTGCTGGCATCTCGCCAGGTTGAGAGCGATCAACAACTTTACCCTGTATGTCCGAGCCCATGCCCTCCTTTTACACATTTTACACGTAGTAAATTCAATGGTAATTAACGCTTAGCGATTCCATGTGTCAAGATAGTCGAGATAAAACGCACACACTGTTAAAGCAATAAAAGTTTATTTAATACTATGACACAATATTAGTGACCAGGGGAAAACACGTCCGTTCGCGTTGAGCGCTTCTCGTTCACTGTCCTTCCTATCCTTTCGTTGACAGCTCGGCCTTTCCTGATATCTCGTCCTCCGAGGACGAGTCGCTGTAATTCCGTAGCTCCTTCTCGTCGTCCCACTCCATATCTGGACTTAGCCTGCACCAGGGTTTCATGTGGTCAGAAGAAGCAACGTTGTTATAGTGTCGATTCCCCGGCTTGTCTGGGAGGTCTTGCACATGGTAACGATCATGAGCCAACACCTTTGCAACTATGTATGTAAGGGCCCCTATATGCTGGGTCCAGTTTATGAGACTCTCCTGTAGATCGGGGGACGTAGTCTAGGACAATGAGATCGCCTTCATTGTACTGGTGAGGGGTTTGATGCTTTTTATCGTATCGAATTTTCCACTTGCGTCTTTCACCCATGTTAGTTGCAGCTTGCTGTCCCTTCATTTCGATCTCGTTTAGGTTCGGTGTTTCGTCGTGTAGTGCCTGTATTAACCGATTCTGGCTAACATTTTTCAGATTAAAGTCATTGGGTGTGAACTTAGTGGTTGAGTTGATTTGCGAGTTAAGGCTCCATTGAAGATTTGGCAATGCAGCATCCAATTCGCGGCTGTCCTGAGTGGAGCATTTGACTGCGGTTAGCAGAGTTTTGTTTACCCTTTCTGCCTGCCCGTTCGCTCTTGGAGTTCTGACAGCCGTTTTTACGTGTTGAATACCATGGCTCGCCTCAAGATCGTATATTTGCTGAAAGAACAAACCAAAACAGTTATGTGGAGATTACCTTGCTTACTTTTTGGGAAAGGGCCCAAGTGGTCCATGTTCATGCTTCGGAATGGAATTGGAAGCACATCCATCACGTGCAGTTGGCTTTCTGGTTTACCTCCCTTCACCCTTTTGAAGCAGCATTCGGGACACGCTGCGATATAGGACTTGACGTATCGTCTGATACGGGGAAACCAGAAGTTCTTCCTAACTCGTTCAATAGTTTTATCCGGGCCAAAATGTCCTACGTCATCATGGCATGCCTTGGTTACTCGCCAGCGTATGCTCTGGGGTATGACTATCTAGCGCAGATCTCCAATTTAGTCCAATGTAGTCGTCCAGACAGTATCTCATAACCGGCCTTCACCTGCATCACCTGCATCTGGTCCTGATCCTCGTTCTTCTTGAGTGTTTCAATTAATACCTTCAGCTTCCCGTCCTGCAACTGCATGCCAAAAATCCAGTCCACATCCGTTGAGTTCATTGCGAAAATGGTTTCAGCTGCAGTCGGTGATTCCTGAGGAGGAAGCGTTGGAACTCGGCTCAATCCGTCGACATGATGCACCTTCGTTCCCGGTCGGCGAATGCACTCAAAGCTGAACTCCTGCAGTCGCAACCACCAACGGGCAACTCGGGAAGTAAAGCTGATGTGGCTTTGTTGGTCGCGATGGCGTTACAATCCGTAAGAACCCGAAACTGTGTACCCAGTAAATATAATCGGAATCTGTCCAGTGTTTCGACGACGGCCAAAACCTCCTGCTCGTGGCTCGCATATTTACTTTCTGCCTCTGAGCACTGCCTGCTGTAGTAGGAAACTGGCTTCATTCCTTCATTTTCGCGTTGTAGTAGAATTCCCGACAATCCCAAAGCACTGGCGTCGGTGTGCACCTCGTGCTCCTTTCTCGCATTAAACAAAGCCAGCACTGGTTGATTGGTGATTGCTGATTTCTCTTGCTCTTCATGCCAAAAGAAGTCAACTTCCTTTCTTAACAGCTTCGTGAGCGGTTGAGCAATGCAGCTGTAGTCCCTTACAAATTTCCTAAAGAAACCTGTGACACCTAAGAAGTGTCTCACTTCAGTAGTGTTCCTCGGTCTTCGGCAGTCGTTGATACGTTTGGTCTTCTCCGTTCCTGGTTGGATTTCTTCTGTACTGAGGATATGACCCAGAAAGCTGACTTTGGCATCCATGAAAACACATTTTGATGGACACAGCGTTAATCCAGCAGTCTTGATTGCATTCAAGAATTCGTCGAGCACACATATCCCTTTTTCCACTGTATCTGTAGCAATGGTAACCTCATCCACGTAGTTAATTATGCTTCCCCGATGTACTAGCTGTCGTATTATCTTGGCCATTGCCTCTTGGAAATACATGGGTGCGTTTACTAGTCCGAATGGCATCACGTTGTGTTCATATTAGCCATCTGGTGTTAAGAATGCTGTTAAGTTCTTACTTTCTTCCTTCAACGGGATCTGGTAATAGCTGAGTTCAAGACCCGATAGTCCACGCGCATTCTGCTTTCTCCATTAGACTTTGATACCAAGACGACGGAAGCGGCATGTGGCGAGTTTCTGGGCCGTATGATATCGTGCTGAAGTAACTCTCTTATTATAGACGAGAGAGGATCTCTTAGGATGTGTTTATCTGATTTTACCACGATTTCCATAGCTTTTTGTCCTTTTTTTTTTTTTTAGAGACTCGCGCAGGTTCAAGAGTTTTATATTCTCTTATGATGTGTTGACACACACAACCTGAACGGTTGGGGTCGTTGATGTTCGTTCACTACTCTCAGGAGTGGTTGTCCTAGACCTAGATAGGACGAGTGCCGACCAAATTCCGCGTTGGTTATAGTCCGTAGTAATTCGTTCAAGCACTTTGGTATTGCATACGCAGAGGATGAATTTCGGTTGACCATATACTGTGAGTGTTATGCCTGCAGCAGTACGTCTGATCACTTTACATTCACAACTGCGTTGCATGCCTTTTGTCCGTATAGGAATTACTTTTTCTTGGCTATGAAGCGAATTCGAACCATAAATCTTCCGCTCGGCGGTCGATGATGTTAATCACTGCACCACGGCCACCCCAGCTGTCGCCTTACAACGTCCTAGGCGAGAGATATCTTTGGAAAAACAATCTTCGTACTGCCTTAATAGATGTTCAACTGACTCGCGTTGACTCGCATCCAATTGCCTGCCGATCGAGAAAAGATTAGTTTCATGACCGCTATTTACCTGTGTCGCTCTGTAGCGTGTTTTTCCTTCCAGTATCAGTTGTTGGTTTTTCTGACATAGAATATCCCGTCCTAGTAGTATTTCGTACGGTAACCACTCGTCCGGAACTATCAATAAGGTGATATCCATCTCATTGTTGTCGATTTTCATGCGTACTTCTACCTTCTCGGTTGACTCGACCGTCGATCCTCCGAAACCCTTTAGTTGAGTGATTGATGACTTACGTGTGTTCTCCGCAGGCACCAAAGTTGCTTTCATCAAGGAGTTATCGCTTCCTGTATCCACAAACGCTGAATATGGCCGTCCCGCGATGATAACTTCTTTCATAACTGGTGGTATTGGAGCTTGCTCCCTTAACTGTTCTTTCGGATATCCTACCATTGTTACGTTGGGTCTCTCTTTGCGACAGTCTTTCGCCTCGTGACCAACTCTGCTGCAGTTTACACAGCGTGGTTTCCTTTGTGGTTGTGTGCACTTAATGGCCATATGCCCAAATTGGTTGCAGCTGTAACACTTAATTGGCCTCCTGCCCACCACGCCTGCATCTTCCACAGTAGGTTCCGTAGATAGTGATATCAGACCCCTTGACGTGCAAGGCATTGAGGAAATATTGTTCAAAGAATTCAGCAGCTCGTTACACGTTTGCAGATTGAGTGCGAGTAGCACGCGTGTGAGATTTAAATCATTTAATCCGTTGATTATATATGAATTAATTGATAGATCATCTAAACTACCTCGTCGGCCAATTGCCAGCATAGAGTAACAGTACTCCCCTAACGATTCATCCCTCTTACGGCTTCGCTTCATTAATTCCCGATGGACATCCGCGACGTTAGTTGTGCACGGGAAATCCCGTTTCAGTTCTCTAACGAAGTGGTGTCACGTCCGAGACACTGACTGAGCATCCAGCCAATCCTTGGCGACACCCTTCAATTTACTTTGTGCGGCTATCAACACCATTTCCTCACTCCATCCATATAACTGCTGTAGCTGTTCCACTTTGTCGATGAATTGGGACGATGATAGAGAGCGTTTTAAGGGGTCGAACTCCGGCAAGACACCCTCCGAACAGTTTTGTCCTCGTGCAGATAACGTATATGAAGCTGGCGTGTCTGATCGGTTCTCTGCTAGCGGTGCGGGTCCAGGAATCGGTGCGGTGTTCCGTGGCTGTTCTCCAGTGTTTATCATCGTTTGGAGTCCTGACGGTGACGATGTATTTGCTTGCATATTAGACGCGATCTCTCCCACGGTTTTTGCCAAATTAAACACGATGTCTCGCAGATTTTTCATTTGTGTTTGTAAGGATTCGCCTGCTGTCGATGAGTCGTTTACTTCGAATTCCTCTGCCTCCACTTCGTCAGTGCCGAACACTTCTTTTAATATTGCGATTTTATGTGCCTGTCACCGCTAGATCCTGCGCTCGTAACAACTTATTTAATTGCTCCACTTTTAAACTTTCCAATTTCATCATCGTGGTTCTGCGTTGCGCTGCCTACCGTGTACGTCTGTCCACCCCGATCGTTCGATTTCAATTCCTTGATTTTTTTTTTGCCGTTTCCGTTGAGCTTTCCGTAGTTCGTATCGTTGAACGTTTCGTTGCCCTTTTCCATGAAATGAACGTATTGTGCTGCGTTTGTTTTTTTTTTTTTTTTTTCTGTCGTTCCTCTTTGGCGGTTCCGAGTTGTACGTTTTGTGTGTTCTTTCTGTGCAATCCACAGCTTTCTCAGAAATGTTTTTTTTTTTTTCCCTCTTCTTAGAGTTTCGTATACCACTTCTGATGTTGTCAAGATAAAAGGCACACACTGTTAAAGCAATAAAAGTTTATTTAGTACTATGACACAATATTAGTGACCAGGGGAAAACACGTCCGTTCGCGTTGAGCGCTTCTCGTTCACTGTCATTCCTATCCTGTCGTTGACACATGGTATAAGAACCAATGAAAACTGCAGTCTTCTTTCATTTGTCAAGACAATAACAAGGACGTATTTACGCTCTGCTCCATCAAAAAGGCCAAATCCACCGATTTCTGTGGTGCGCCTTGAAGGAGATAATTTCCCTAAAAAAAAACACAATTCAGCAGGATCTGCGAGATGTGCCAAACTTCACTTTGCATCGAAAAATAATGTTTTGAAGAGTTTCATAACTGCGTATAGAATGTGTGTATATCTGGTCAGCGTACTCGCTTGAGTATAGATATATGCATGTATGTTGGCGTGATAGCCCACAAAACAGAAGAAGATATTGCCGTTGTGGAGCACAGTGTTGAGGAGAATCCGATTGAGTCGAATCGCAATCGTGCACAGCAATCGGAACTATGTCCGTCCACATTGTGGAAGTTTTTACGGAAAGAGTTTGGCTTAGAAGCTTATAAGAACCACCTTGTACAAGTGCTGAAATCGCATGACTATTATATGCGCTCGGATTTCTTCAAGGACGATGCCAGCCAGAATATTACCGTCAATGGAGAGCGCTATAGAAACAAGATTTTGGTCTTCTACCTTCCTCAATTGAATGGCATTGAGGTGACAGAGCCTTGGCTTCAACTAGAATGCGCAACATGTAGAAGAAAACTTACAAGGTAAGTTTGCACAAATCGATTTGGAAATCGAATACTTAAAGGGTCGTGTCTGTGCGTTTGATGACTGCCGACACAACATCAGCCACTTGCAACCGGAAGTTGTTGATATTAGAAAACAACTCAAACAGGAACTAATGCAGCTGATCCGTCCAGAAACGATAGCAGAACTCCCGCAAATTAAAGCACATATCGAAGCACTACACATAGAATAGATCTCTACTGATGCTCTTTTGAAAGGAATTTCCTTTCTTCCTGACGAAAATCTCACAAATATTTTCATTAACATCTGTAATGCCGCTATGTGTCAACCACCGGTAATAAAAGGAATTTTTCGCGTAAAACAAAAGACCGTTTCCTTGATACTTATCAAGTTTGGGTCGATTCGTGACAAAATGACAGCACTAAAAGCATATTCCGCATCCAAGAAAACACACTCACGACAACTTAGTTTTCGCGATGCCGGATTTTACCCCAACCAGCCATTCTTTTTGCACGAGGGCTTTGCAGGAAATCGTACTATTCTACGAGAGGC
Organism: Eumerus sabulonum; assembly: GCA_951905685.1. Classification (NCBI taxonomy): domain Eukaryota; kingdom Metazoa; phylum Arthropoda; class Insecta; order Diptera; family Syrphidae; genus Eumerus; species Eumerus sabulonum. The sequence continues at coordinate 157,483,794 of OX645060.1, read as the reverse complement.
AATTAATCTTAAGCGCTCGAAACTAATTTTCGCCGCATTTTCATTGCGAGGACTTGTTTACATTAAAACTACCTCAATCTTATTTTGATTCAAATCATGTGTTCTTTTTTATGTAATTACGTATATTCATATTAACGTATTTATGTGCAAGTTAAAAATGTCGGAAAGTCTTATCAACAAATAAGGCGAACATGCCAAGGTTATAAAGCCAGAACGGAAGCCTGCAGGGATGAGAACGGACACCAACTAGTAGAATCGCAGCCGATGCTGAGAATATGGAAAAACCACTCTTGCAGACTGTATAACGGCTATGTTAGTCAATATATCGCTGTCGTCAGAATGATCCGTTTCTAATCGACGAAGACCGCAGAGAAATCCGCCCCCTGACCTCGACGAAATTAAGATTTCCATGTCGAAATTCAAGTCGAATAAAGCTGCTGACGCAGACGGACTGTCTGCTGAGCTCTTCAAGGCAGCTGGGGATGACGTGGTTAGGAGCATGCACCAGCTCATCTGTAAGATATGGTTACAGGAAAGTGTGCCCGAGGAATGGAGTCTCAGCATCGTATGCCCGATTCACAAGAAAGGAGACCCCTCTGACTGCGCCAGCTACAGAGAAATAAATCTTCTTAACATCGCCTACAAAATCTTCTCTTGCCATTTTGTAAATAAGCTAATAGGGCTTTATCAGTGCAGATTCAGATCAGGGAAGTCCACCATCGACCAAGTCTTCATACTACGGCAGATCCTAGAATGATCGGCAGCTCGGTGGGTGTAAAGAATTTGTTGCATCTGTATGGGAAACCTAGGTATTTCGCGGCTTTCTTAGCGACACTATATATATGATCGTTCCAACAAAGGTTGTCACTGATGCACATAACCAGGATGGAAAGCTTGTCGGTTTCAGAGATATCAAGCTACGAAATATCAATTGGAACTACTTTGCTCTCACCCGCCTGGTGGATCGAGCGATTCCACTTCTCGGTGTGATATACCATCAAATCACCAGTGGATCTGTTGCTGCGGAAACTATACTGACTGTCATTGAGGAGTTTCTGCGAATCGAAATATTTCATTCTTCTTCTTTGATTGCGTTACAGCCCATGAAGGACCAGAGTCAAGCTTCTCTCAATCACCCATGTTGTGTGTGACTTATTTTTCACATAGGTGAAAGGGGCCTACAGTTTAATGCAGTTTTTCACGGCAAGTATACTACGGGGGGTACCCGTAGTACCCCGCTGAGGAGGAACGCCGCGAAATAAACATTCGATGGCGTCGGTGTTATCGGGATCCGAACTCGCTCATCGTGCGTCGGAGTCCAACACACTAAACACTGCGCCACGGCATCCTCGAAATATTTCATTACTTGACGTTTCCATGACTTTGGAAAGAAGGGCCGTTAGTGTAATAGGGCGATAATTGGAGAGAGACGAAGACTCGCCGGTTTTTGGGAATGGCCTGGACAAATGCTGTTTCCCACTTACTCGGGTAGAGCCCAGGAGAGTAGGAAAGGTGAAAAGGCTTACCATTGGTTTTGCCAGCGTAGAAGAATACCTCTTCAGAATTATTGGGGAAATACCATCTGGGCCAGCGGAGGTGTGTATGTCAGGTTCTTTTAGAACCCTTGCAACTGTACGAGTACGGAAGTAAATTTGTCCCATGGTGGAATTAACGTACTCCAGAACAGAGGGTGACAAAGATAATTTGTGTAGCTGCGGGTTTGCTGCGAAGTGGGCAGCAAGCAGATTGGCTTTGTCTAAGGGTTTGACAGCTGGAATGTCATTATGAATGAGCGTGGGTATAGATGTTATTGATATTTTTGACGAAAGACCAAAAACTTCTGCTACCTTTGGGACATTGTAGGATCTTACGCCTCAGTTTTTGGTGGCGTAAACATTTGTCTCGTGGAGTGTGGGAGCTGCAGTCATTTTTGGCTTGTATATGTCTTTTTCTGTTTTCCTCAGTGGTGCTTGCCTTATAATTCTGAAAGCCTATCTCTCTCAACCTAATAACCTCTTTACAGCTAAAGTCAACCACGCCATTATCCTCTGGCTTAGTACTTTTTATCTTGTTGGGGTGAAAGTGGTTATGTCAGTATGGATAATATTTGTGATCCACGTCGTCCACGTCGTTGTCGAGGAAGTACAACGACCAGTCAGCTTATTTATATATCCATACTATTCTTTTTGGAGCTTTTTCTTTAACTGTGGGGAATAATGAAATTTAGCTGATATGACACTGTGGTCGGACGAGCCTAGAGGAGGTATTACATTCAAAGTGTATTTATCAGGTTGAGAGATAAGAACTAGGTCCAGGGTGTTGGCGGTATGACTGGCAACATCCAGGATACGAGATGGCTCACTCACAAGCTGGGTTAATTGATTTAACTCAGCGAAAATGTCTCCATACTCTCCTTCGGGTGTTGTCTATCCAGAATGTCGAAGCCACTGAGAATTGTGAACATTGAAATCGTCCGCCATAACGATTTCAGTGCGAGGAGAAAAGACAGTGCACCAACAAGTCGAACGTGACGCCTTTGTCCAGGTTTGGGCTTCTATAAAGAAAACAGTAGTGAATCGTGTGCTTACGACGAGTGAGAACTTAAATTCTGAGGTGGATGGGGGAGACCGCGGTGAAAAACGAATAATGGCACTAAGCTATATCAAGGAAGACTAAAATCCAATGGATCAGACTTTTCATCAACCCGTGTGCCAAAACAGCCGGTTTAAAGAGAGAGGGATGGGCATACGTGGCAAAGAAATTCTTTCTTAACCCACCTGTTGTAAAATCTTTTAATGGCCTCTGAAATAGCATCACCACATCCCATAAGCTTATTTGTTTTAAAGACAAGATATTTTACTTCATTTGTGTAATACATATGTTTTTACCATTTACCAAGGTGGGTGGGGGACCTCTAGGGGAATATTTCAAATTAGAGCACATTCTTGCAAGGTTTTAATCTAAGCTTGTTTTGCTCGATCCAATTTGTATCTACATAGTAAGCCCTCATTAACTTTGGTCACACAGTCCACTAAGGGATTCTTAGAGCACGACATGTAAGCACATACATACGTCATCAGCAGGAGGAAGAATGGCGACTTTTTTCAACAGCTGTCATTGGCTCTGCATGTGATGTTTGTGGAGAGAAGCGGCTTGGTGTGGCAGCTGGTGGTGAGAAAAGAATTGCGTGGTTTAAAACACCCGGAGTCCAAGAAGCCATCAGAGAGAAGAAGATGGCCTACATAGATTGGATTCTCTTGGCAGACTCTGCTTCCCGTTACCGGTACACTGTGGCGCGAAGACTTGCAAATTGGCTGTGCGAGCAGCTAAAGAGCAGTCATGGGAGGGGTCCTGCTGGAAGTTGGAAGGTGATCTGCGAAATAGCCTTTCACCGGCTAAGAGGAAGGAAATTCAACATAATCGAAGGAGTTAAATCCAAAGATGGTGTGTTGCTTTCCAATGATATGGACATCTTACGCAGATGATGCGAGCACTTTTTGGAGCACTTTCGGAGTCATCTTAGCGATTGAATCGCTTAAAGTTGGCAAATCCGCCGGTATGGATGAAGTTCGGCCAGAAATGCTTAAGGCAATGGGCAAAGAGCTAGCATTATGGCTCCCTCGTGTCATTTAGGCGGCCTGGAATACGGTGAAGCACCTAGCGAATGGAAGACTGGGGTGATTGCCCCTCTTTTCAAAAAGGGGGATAAAAAATAGTGTTTCAACCAATGGGGCATATCTCTTTCAAGTGTCCCCGGTAAAATATACGCTAAGGTGTAGGAGACGCGCTTTAGAGCTAGGGTTGAATCCAAGATAGGGGATGAACAGTGCGGTTTTCGTCCCGGCTGAAGAACAACCGACCAGCTTTTCACTCTAAAAATGGTGCTTTAGAAGGCTTGGGAGTACGCCAAACCGATCTGCAGCTGCTTTGTAGACTTAGAAAAGGCATATGGGCGAGTTCCTCGTGGTGAGCTCTAGAGTGTCCTGCAGGAGTATGGGATTGATGGCCCTCTGTTGAGGGCCATTCAGTCTCTACACACAAACTGTATTAGTTATGTTAACGGTAGTAAACCAACACCTTTCACCCTGGGCGTTGGACTTCGTCTTGTCAGCGCAGCGAGGGCGAGGAATTCACATTGGGAGAGTTGAAAGCAGGTCACGTGAGACGAATGTCGCCATCATCATGACATCCGAAGCGTGCGTTGAACGTAATACCATCAGGCAGGCGATCGCTTGGAAGACCTGGGACGAGGTGGCTGGACCAAATTCAGAAACTTGCATGGTTGCGTTTGGGCATAGCTCCTCATGAGTTAGAATAGATGGCGGAGGATCGAGTGATCTGGAGATCCCGCGTGCACGCATTACCCCCGCGACCCCTTTAGTGAAACATGCGGGCCGCTGAAAATGTACATGTCATTAGCATATACACGTACATTGCAATTAGAAACTCATTGAGGTGGGAGGATACGATAATTCTCCTGTTTCGCCAGCGCCTTCTTACCCCTTTTCCCTTGGCTCCGTATTCCTTGTGCGCTGCTCATGTTTTCCTTTGTAGCACCTTTTGGTACGCCTTGTCGGTCGCTCGCTTTTTCTGCTCACACTCGCCATCACGGGTTTCTTGTTGGTGGTGATGCGTAGCCTATTGTAGTTTGAGCTTCTTCCTTGATGGCTGAGCGACATATTGTTGGCATTTGTGTCCGACGTAGGCATAATTGTGAGTCGTCCGCTCAGTTATTCCCTTAGTCCCTGGCAATCTCTTAAGTACTCAGGCTTTCAATGTTAAATCTTCTTTGGTGAGCTGATGTAGCTTCATAATATTGGGAAGTGGGGCTCTGAGTCTGGCTACTACTAGGAAATGGTCAGAGCCGAAGCTTGCCCTTCTGAACGTTCTAACATCCAGGATGTTTCACGCATGTCTTGCGCCTATGAACACATGGTTAATTTTGTTGGCACTTGGAGCATCTGGAGACCGCCAGGTTGTTGTGTGGATCTTCCTGTGAGGAAATCTTGTGCTACTTATTACCGTATTATAAGTTTGAGGCAAAGTCTGTAAGTTGGACGCTGTGCTTTTCGGCTATTCCGCCAAAGATCTCCTCTTTAACGATTTTGGCGGTGAAGTCCCCGAGAACGATTTTGATATCATACTCCGGACAAGCTCCATATGCGTCACCCAAGTGGTCGCAGAAATCCTCTTTGATGGGTTTTTCAGCCTTGTCGGTAGGGGCGTGTGCAGAAATGAGGCTGATGCTGTAAAATCTGCCTTGGATGCTGATCACAGCTAGGCGATCGCGTATTGGCTTAGAATCGATGGCTTTCGAACCTAGCCTATTTTGCACGACGAATCCGCATCAGTGCAGCTATCTGTGCCAACTGTAATAAATGTCGAACTCTTCCGATCCACTCCACTTCGCTCCAGGAGTGCAGAGAGTTCTCACATTCCCGGAGCATACTCGCAAATCGTGGTCCTTATTCTTTCTATGTCATCGTCGGATATCCGTCCTTGTATCCGAGGCCATATTCTACATAACCACCATCCTTGTCGAGTTGGGCCCCCTTGCCTAAGGCAGGGGCTGCTTCAGTTCACCTCTCAACGGGTATTGAGGAGGCTATCCAGAAGGTGTCGCAAGGAGGCTGGATGTCAACTTGACCTGGGCATTGGCAGGTGTCTTTCCTGGCGTGCAATCAGAAGCTTTGCAACTTTGAGCTTAGAGTAGTAACTTAACACTTTTATTTAAAAGGGTGAACAGCAAAAGAAATAAAAGCTGAGTTGGAGTTAGTTCATGGCGCATCTGCCCCTATAATTTCAACATTTCGAAATTAGGTAATTAAATAGATGGAAGGCAAACATCCCTAGGATGTCCCATAGACGTGACTACTCCGGAAATAATCGATAAAATCCACAAAATGGCATTAACTGTTGAGACCACAGCAGTTTCAGAAGGTATTGTTGTTTCAATTTTGCTCGAAAAACCTCTTCCAAGGTTTTTCTTGGAAAGTATGAGTAGCATGGCGCAGTGGTTGATGTGTTGAAGTCCGACGCACGATGACTGAGTTCGGATCTCGATAACACGTCTCTTCTCGGCGGACCACCAAATCACACAAAACATGGGTGATTGAGAGAAGTTTGGCTCTGGTCCTTTATGAGCTGTAACACCACCCAAGAAAAGATGAATGCGTAGCAATCCAGCTGAATTTCTGCGTAGATTAGTAACTGTAGGTGAAATATGGATACACCACTACATCCCGAGATGAACGAACAATTAAAACATTGGATTGTTAAAGGCAACGGGGCTCCAAAGAAGGCAAGCACGGTGAAGTTAGCTAGAAAGCTTATCGCTACTGTGTTTTGGGATGAAGGTGGTATTAATTGACTATTTGGAAAAGGGACAGATGATCACTGTACAGTTTACGCGCCATTATCAGGTCAGCTAAATGGGAAAATAAATGAAACTCGCCTTCAATTGAAGGAAACAAGAAGTCTTCTTTCTCTAGGATAATGCACGAGTGCATACGTGTGGAGTTCTAATGGCTAACATAGAGGAATTGAAGCTTGAATTGATAGACCACCCGTGTTCACCAGATCTGGCCCCAATTGACTTCCCCATATTTCTAGTTCCATATTTTCTAACGACTTATTGATCCACCGGATCGAAGACATCGTGGGTAAATCCTCCCACTTCGGAAACTTACATCTGGTTGACCATTACGGCCACTGCCCAATCTGGCTTGGACGTACTGATTTTTGGAGCCACATCTTGAGAAGGTTCTTTGTGCTTTTTTGCTTGAATCTCGCTTTCAAGTGACCGACTAGATAAACTAGGTGTTATACCCATTTTGGAATGGGTAACCGCAATCTCTATGCGAAAGTCGTCACATGTCAAGCGGCTTTATTGAATTCTCTTGTATGAATTGTCCATCCTGAGATCTAATTGGCAAACGTATATCGTAAATGCCCATGGTGCTGTCAAGGAAAGTCAACGCCTCGCAAACGGCGATTGTAATCTCTTACCACTCGTATCTCGAGTGCCGCTGTTACGAACATCAGTTTCAGACTTCTGCCCAGCAAATATGGAAGCCAGGTTAGCAATTTTATTATTTTATTATCCTTCCACGCCACCGTTGAGACATCGATACCGTTCTCGCGGGCTACGTAATCTTCCGAATAACCTCTTTCCCTTTGCATCATTACTGTTTTAGTTGAGAGCTTGCAATCCGGCATTCTGTTTCTTCTGACTGTGCCCAGACTGAGGATGCCTTCTTTGGCTAGATATTCCAACAAACGAAGAGAAGTAGAATAGTTATCAAAGAAAAGCCTAACGTCCTGGTACGTTAAAATCATACGAGTCTAATATGACAACGTTATATAAAGCAACTAAATCTAGCTTTCCATCTAAGACGACATTTTCCTTGTCACTTTCAATCTCTGATAAAACCAGTTACACCACTCAAAGCGAAGACTTTATTGCCCCATTTGTAGGTTTTTTTGTGTGTTCAGTTTTGTTTGGGTTTTCCGTGCTTGAGTGGAGCACATTTGCTCGTCCACACAAAGGTGTTCTTCCATTAAGACGTTGTTGTTAGTCACATTTAAAGAGTTCACAAGTGGACGTATTTAGTATATACGGTCATGGTCAGGATGTTCTCTAGGGATGTTTTTACGATTACTGTTGTTATTGAAGAGACGGTAAAGGACTAACAAAGGCCTCGTAGGGGTAGCATCTGTCTGGAAATTACTGACGAAAGAGACCAAATGGCGAGTATCTTGCGCCACCAAACAGGATTTGTGTCAGTTGGGCTACGGTCTAGCAGCCCATAACCGTGAAAACTACAGATTGCTCAGAAACAAGATACAGCTCGGATAAACAAATGGAACAGATCTTTGTTGACAACTCTTTTATAAATCAAACAAGGACCTTCGTCTCTGTACACGGAATGTCAGGTCCATAAGGAGACCACATGCGGTAACAACTTGCGGACCGATATAAAGCGGACAAAACGGCCATCCAGGAAATGCGACATCTACTACGGTGACTGCTATAGGGAGAGAGGACAGAGCCTATTTAGATGCGGATTTTTTGTTAAAGGTGGAGTAAGGCATAAAGTCCTAAGCTACCAGTACCTCATAACGATCCGCGTCAGAGAAAGTTTTGAATCTGGAGAACGCCCGCTGCTCCATCCGAATCGGTGCAGAACTGACCGATAGTTCCGAAGTCAGAAAAGGAATTAGACAGCGTGATGCGCTGCTGTGTGATTTTTGTAACATCATATTAGAAATGATTGTGTAAAAATTACAGGCCACTACAATCTATTTCAAATCCTCGCAACTACTTGCATACGCCGACGACATTGACATAATAGGTACATAGATCACAGCGAGGTGTCAATTAGGCGTTTTCGAGTATTGAGATGGAGACAGCAAAAATTGGTTTGGCAGCTAATGAGGGCAAGACTAAATATCTGCTGTCATCGAAAAAGGACATTTACCACCGACGTCTTGGCCAGAACGTGCATATTGGCAGATATAAGATTGAGGTATTTAAGGACTTCATATACCTCAGCTCCACATTGCCCAGGAACAACGACACCAGTTTCGAAATCAAGCGCAGAATTACTCTTGCCAACCGCTGCTTCTTTGGGCTCAGGTGGCAATTCAGAAGTAGAGCCCTCTCTCGTACGACCACGTTGATCTTATATAAGACCTTAATTATCCCGGTCCTTTTATACGGCGCACAAACATGGACTTTATTTAAAGCAGATGAAGAAATCCTTTGTCGTTTCGAGAGAAAGACTTTGCGCCTTATATTCAGAGGGGGGTTGGAGGAGAAGGGTCTAGTCAAGCGTCTACGAATCCAACGCCTGGGATGGCTAGGCCCATGTAGAGCGAATTGACACCACAGCTCCAGCCCGTAGAGTCTTTGAATCCAACCCCGAGGGTCGAAGAAATAGAGGACGGCCGCACCTAAGGTGTTGCGCACAGGTGGAAAGGAACCTCAGCTAACTGGACGTGTGGAACTGCAAAAGACTGGTGAAAGTAGGTGCTAGGTGGAGAGGCATGTTGGTTGGGGCTCAGGTTCACCCCGAACTGTAGCGCCCGCTAAGTAAGTAAGTTGTTGTTTTGATTCGTAACTCTGGGTAATTGCACTAGGGACATTACATGCATCACGCTAATGAATTGTCTGACATCCTCGTCTGATAACCCAAAGAGGTGTATGTATTAGGATACTACTTCACTTGATGCAAGTTAATTTCTTTGGAATTTTTTTTGTTAGTTCTGGCGAAAATGAGTGAAGAAAAACTGTATGGGAGTGTCCAGCTCAAAAAGATCAGAGTCTAGAGTTTTGTTTCCTGTAAATGTTCATTCAACTGAAGATTGTTTTTTCTTCCATAGCAATTTCAAGTAAGCTGTTTTCTACTGAGGAGCTATTCTTGGTTTCTTGCTTGGGGGAGCTTGGTCACCAATTTTGCGTGGCGGTGCATTTGTTGTACTAAACGATGGCCGTCTTCAACAGTTTTTATTTTAGAATCCAAATCAATTTCCATCTCTGAAACACAATCCCCTTAATTTTCAGTCAGGATCCACGAGACTATCCTCATCACTATCTTTACCATCAAGTAGTGTAAAAGCAGTGTCCTCTTCGCGAAGGAAATGCTTATGTGACATCCTCAAACAAGCACTCGTCATCGCGTAAAGTAAAAAAGTGTTAAAAGTTTGTAAAAATAATCACAAACCATTAAGTTTAAACATTCACCTTTCTAATTATTCACGAAAATACACAAAGTCACACATGAAAAACAATATTTTATTAACTTCGCGGTGGGAGTCTTGGCCGATTTTGCGAATTCCAAATTTTGACATATCTCCACGTTTCAAGGTCACCAAATCCAAATCCAAGGTAGACGGGTTTGAAAGCAAACGAGGGCAAAACCAAATACATATATGCTGTCGTCAAAGAAAGACGCACAACGTCGACGTTTTGGTCATAACGTCACTATTGCCACCTATAATTTTGATGTAGTCAAAGATTTCGTCTGAAGAGGCCCTCCTACAGATCAAATGTCTAAAATGACTAGGTCATGTAGAGCAAGTGGACAGCAAAGCTCCTGCGTGAAGAGCCTTCGACTCCAACCCGAAAGACGACGGTCGCATCTAAGGTGGCGCACACATGTGACACGCCAGCTCGGCGTGCGACAGTAGAAACAGCCAGTAAAAGTTCGTGCTAGCTGGAGAGGCTTGTAAGTTGGGGCCCAGCTTTACCCCGTACGGTAGGTAAACGTTGAGCATATAACTTACTTATTACATACTACGGGCTACATTGATTGATTACGTTATAGAATTGTTTTTATGAGTTTGGAAGAATTTCGAATGAATGAATTTATGGTTTACACTATGCTGCTGAGGGTTAACAACGAAAACGTGTTGTTCCTTTGTATTGCATTATCTCTTACTACTATCAGCCGTCAGCTTTTTTTTCTCTTAAATACCAATGCCGTAGTGCATAAACTACACACAATTCAATTTTGAAAAAAAAAATTACAAGGCCAATGGTGCTGTATTTGAGCCATAAGCAGATTACTTTCTTATTTCTCTGTACATGCATTCATTTTCCTCACCACCGTTTCTAATTCTCACGTGGAGTATTCAACAACTTCACCTTAGTGGAGTTCATTACAGGATTTCTACCATGTCCTTGACGACAAGCACCTTTTCGCTGGTTAAAAATCGCGCGTGGTCAAGAGTTTGCCTAAGGTGAACATACATATATACGAATATGGCAGGCTATGTTTTCCACCGTGCTCCAAGGCCATGTGTGTGGTTATGAAGTGGACTATTGGGCAGTGTTTTTCATATCAGGCAAATTAGTGCTGCTTTTTGAAAGTCACTTAGTTTTACACTTACTCGTAATATTACATACAGTCGGCTTTTAATTTTAATGAAATGTTGCTCAACATGCTCCCATATGCACAGGGTTGGGATCATTATTTTACATCAACAACAATAACGACATACTATTAGTACTTGGGTTAAGTTAAGGTTAAGTATTTTTAAAGTCCGAGCCTAAAATCAATTGCCAATTGAACACAAATCAGACGGAAGACATTTGAATAAAAGAGGATTTCAAATGGCTGTTTTCTAAACCTGAAATCACTGGGACGATAAATGTCTAAATAGGACATTTTGAAAATAGGGAACCGTTTCCAAGCAGTAGTGATTCTGTTCCCTTGTGTGACTCTGACAAGTATTGAACCACTTTGATGTCAGGAAAACTTTGACAGAGGACGAATGTTCTGAATTTCCTTGGCCACTTTAGCATTTCCTGGATGCCACTCGAGTTCAATTGAATCCTCGAGTTTTTAGGTATGTAAAAACTTATACATGTGAAGAGGTGGAATACTTCAGAAATGCCGATTTTATAGTACGAGCAACTTTAACTGGCCGTGTATTTGGTATACTTATACGTATGTTTTCATACATATGGGTAACTACTTGGAAAGCTTTTTTATATTGATAGCCTGAATGCAAGAGATTTATTAACCGTAGACTGAGCCGTAATTTATCCCGTTCGTGGAGTATGCTTTTGTAAGCTATTTAGCGAAGTGGAAATATTGCCCAACAGTGCATACGTAGTAGCAAACTAAAATACGAATAGGAATTTTGAAAGGTGGCTTAGGATAGAGTTGCCTGATCAGGATAGATACCTATACCCGGCCGATTGAGATATTTTTCACTCAACACACAAATATACATTCTATTCTGCCATATATACTCGTGCATATGTACATGTGTGAGAGTAATAAAACGTTTTAAACGTTGTGCTACCACTCGAGCCGGCTTGGCCACCATTTTTATTTTTTTATTTTTTTGTTTCTTATAGTCACATGCGCACTCAAGGCTAAAGCCTTATAATGTCAGACGCTGGGGGAGCAAAAGGTAACAGGGCGAGGGAGAGGAGTTGCCTATTGATATTGGTCTTAGTGCATTCCACATTCGTGTGATTAGGTCGAAGAAAGAATCTCTATATTTGAGAGTATGACGGAAAACGGACTTCAAAGTGAAATCGTGAGCATCCAGGGAGAGATACATATGTATCGCGGGAGAAGTTTTGAAGTGGTGGAATGCAACTGGCTATTTCATCAGGGCATTTGCGATGAAAGGATGGCAAAGGACTAACAAAGACCTCGTAGGGGTAGCATATATCCGACGGATGCTGGCCTGCTCAAAAGCGAGAAGAGCCACCGCAGTCGAACATCTTGCGGCACTGTTAGTAAGTCCCATCCCCACCTCCTCGTGGTGCCATCTGCACCACGAGGTGCGCCTCCTGCGCCAAAAAAACCGGATTAGTCGGTTGGGCTACGGCCTAGTAAGCTGTAACCGTAAAAAAAAAACACAATCTCCGAAACAACCACAAGCCTCCGATATAACGGACCGGATTTATGTTGACGACCCTTGAAAAAAACGAAAAAAGGACGGTGATCTTCGGCTTTTTACGTGGAATGTTAGGTCCCTAAACAGGCCACGTGCAGCCGAACAATTTGCGGATGCCCTAAACCGCTCTAAAGCGGACATAACCACCATCCAGGAAATGCGATGGAATGGACCGGATATAAAGCGAATGAAAAACTGCGATATTTATTACGGCGATTGCTATAGGGAGAGAGGACAACGATTGTTTGGATGCGGATTTGTTGTTCGAGGGGGACTAAGGCAAAAAGTCCTAAGCTTTTGGCGTGTGAGCGAACGCCTCATAACAATGCGTATCAAGGCTAAATTTTTTAACATCAGCCTGATCTGCGTCCACGCCCCCATGGAAGACAAGGATGACTCCGCCAAATATGAGTTCTACGATCTCCTTGACAGAACGTATGCCCAATGTCCCAGCTATGACATCAAAACTGTACTAGGAGACTTCAACGCTAAGCTGGGTAAGGAAAGCATCTTCGAACGAGTCATCGGCAAACATAGCCTAAACGACACCACATCCGATAACGGACACAGGCTGATTGATCTCGCCACGGGGCGACATCTCCTTCTAGCCAGTACGCGCTTCCCGCACCTCGATATACATAAAGGCATCTGGCGGTCTTTTGATCAATCGACTACAAACTAGATTGATCACATCGCGATCGGCGTCAGACACTCCTCCTCTATTCTTGATGTTAGAACTTTCCGAGGGGCTAACATCGACTCGGACCACTATCTTGTAGTAGCCAAGATGCGCTTACGGATATCACGAACGCAGCGGAGTAGAGTAAGAATACAAAAAGCTGAAAGCTACTATCGCCAGAAACCGCTCGTGCTTTTACCGATCGCATCTCCCTTAAGCTTTCCAATACACCTCAATCCTCCACGCTGTCAATAGAACAGCCTTTGCAAACAAGCCCTTCATCCGAAGTTTTGGGTTTCAGGGTTCCACCACGAAGAAACACCTGGTTCGACGACGAGTGCAGGAGGATTCACACAGCGAAGCAGGTTGCATATAAAGCCTCGCTGCATAAAAGAACAAGAGTAGATTGTGAGCTCTATGAGTTAACAAGAAAAGAGGAGCATAAGCTTCTTAGAAAAAAGAAGAAAGAGCACGAGAAGCACGCGATTGAGGATTTGGAGAGGTGTTACTGCAGGCGTGACGTTCGAAAATTGTATCAACACATAAAGCGAACATGCCAAGATTATAAAGCCAGAACGGAAGCCTGCAGGGATAAGAACAGACACCTGGTAGTAGAATAGCAGTCGAAGCCATATCGAAGCTCAAGTCGAATATAGCCGCTGGCGCAGACGGACTGTCTGCGCCAGACGGACTGAGCTCTTCAAGGCAGCTTTGGATGACCTGGTTAGGAGCATTCATCAGCTCATCTGTAAGATATGGTCAGAGGAAATCATGTCCGAGGAATGGAGTCTCAGCATCGTATGCCCGATCCACAAGAAAGGAGAGCCCTCTGTTTGCGCCAACTATAGAGGAATAAGTCTCCTTAACATCGCCTACAAAATCTTCTCTGCGTTTTGTGTGAACGCCTGAAGCCTTTTGTAAATAAGCTGATAGGTCCTTATTAGTGCGGATTCAGGCCAGGGAAGTTCAGCGTCGACCAAAGCTTCACACTACGGCAGATCCTGGAAAAAGCCAGTGAATTTCAGGTCGACACTCTCCACCTATTTGTCGACTTTAAAGCCGCATACGACAGCGTAATTAGAGACGAGCTATACAACGCTATGTCTACCTTTCAGACTCGTCAGACTATGCAAGGTGACTTTGGAGAATGCTCGCTGCTCCATCCGAATCGGTGAACACCTTTAGGCAGGGCGATGCGCTGTCGTGTGATTTCTTCAACATCATATTGGAAATGATTGTGCAAAAATCACTGGCCAATACAAGAGGCACAATCTATTTCAAATCCTCGCAACTCCTTTCATACGCCGACGATATTGACATAATAGGTAGATCACAGCGAGATGTCAATGAGGCGTTTGCGAGTATTGAGAAGGCGGCAGCGAAAATTGGTTTGGCGGTAAACGAGGGCAAAACTAAATATATGCTGTCATCATAAAAGGACATTCACTACCGACGTCTTGGCCAGAACGTCTGTTTTTGCAGATATAAGTTTGACGGAGTTAAGGACTTAGTCTACCTTGGTTCCGCAGTGAGCTGGAACAACGATATCAGTTCCGAAATCAAACGCAGAGTCACTCTTGCCAATCGCTGTTTCTTTGGACTCAGGAGGCAACTGAGTAATAGAGCCCTCTCCCGAACGACAAAGTTGGCTCTATATAATACCATTATCATCCCGGTCCTGTTGTACCACGCAGAAGCAGGGGCGCTATCAAAGGCGGTTGAGGATGCCCTTGGTCGGTTCGAGAAAAAGATTTCGCGCGTGATTTTCGGGCCTATAAACGCAGACGGGGGATGGAGGAGAAGATTCAACCACGATCTTTACGGGCTGTACAGTGACATGAGCCTAGTCCGGCGTCTACGGATTCAACGCCTAAGATGGCTGGGCTATGTAGAGCGAATGGACACCGCAGCTTCAGCCCGAAGAGTCTTTGAATCTAACCCCGAGGGACGAAGAAGCAGAGGACGGCCGTACTTAAGATGGCGCACACAGGTGGAAGGGGACCTCAGCCAACTGGGTGTGCGGCAATGGAAAAGGCTAATAAAAGATCGTGCTAGTTGGAGGGGCATGTTGGTTGAGGCCCAGGTTCACCCCGAACTGTAGCGTCCATTAAGAAGAAGATTTGCGATGAAAGTAACGATAAAACAATGAAAGGCAGGAGACCTGCAATGATCCAGCGAGTGTAATGATTTCGTGATGCTGGAATCTCCTATGAGTTTTATCGCACGATTTTGTTTTCGGTCCAGTAAGTGCAGTGAGATCTTAGATGCGCACGACCTGACATGAGCGTTGAACTTCAACTTGACGAATGAACGCCTTATAAAAAAATTGCGAAAAATTGCCTGCATCTGTATAAACGTAGGCATTTCGCCGATTTCTTCTATGTATGTATGTATGTTGGCGTTACAGTCCATGAAGAACCTGAGCCGAGCTTCTCTCAATCACCCATGTTGTGTGTGATTTAATTTTCACATAGGTGAAAGGGACCTACAGTTTATTGCCGGTTCCGAACGGCCAATTTCGAGAAGTTTTTCATTACGATTTTACTCAGGGTGTTTTGTCAGAACCCCGCTGAGGAGAAACACTGTGAAAAACACGTTCGATGACATGGCTGTGTCGGGATTCGATCCCGAGTCATCGGCGTCAGAGGCCAACACACTACCCACTGCGCCACGGTGCCGATTTCTTGGCGACACTTAATATGTGATCCTTTCAGCAAAGGTTATCATTAATAAACATACATAGGATTGAAAGTCGGTCTGAGATACAAGTGCCACTCATGGACACTTCATATTGGCATTGGGTCTGTGGTACGCTTTAACGACAGAAGACAGCATTAAAATCCACTCTATTGTTTTCACCCCATTGGATTATTCTGTCGATATCGACATTTAATGAGCTTAACATATGCTGCCGCTCACTATCTCCGGCCCAGAGAAGGGTCGTAAAGAGGTGAACTAATATAAGAAGCTGAAGGTACTGCCGTCAGCGAAGGAGTGAAATAGATTAGATGTAACAGACAAGCGATCATTAATAATAAAATGAGAATGAGTATCGGAAACAAGACGGAGCCCTGGGGAACACCAGCATTTACAAAGTGAGTATCATACTTGAATCCATCCAAGACAACTTGAGTTGAACAATTCGAAATCGTAGCTTCTAATCCATAGAAGATGGGAGTCGTCGATCCCGAATGCACGCATTTTCGACAAAAGAGCTTCATGCCAAACTCTATCAAATGCTTTCGAATACTAGGAATGATTGTTCAAAGAAAGTAGTCGTAGTCTCTCCATTCCTGGTTTTTCGACAGACCAACTGGAGCTTTGATTAATCGACTTGAATAATCTATCAGGTGGGAAGGCAGGGGTGATAAGCAAGCCATCCAACTTTTTCACTCTCGACATTGCTACGTTAGACCTTCCTTAGGCAAACTCTGAGTCTCCAATATCTACTCATGCCTGTTCCACTGTAATGCCTTGACTCCTGTGAGCAGTTTTAGCATACGCGACTTGAATTGGAAACTGTTTCCCTGAGCAGTTTGTATTTCCTTTGCGAAAACTCACGGTGTGTGGAAGTATTGGAATAACACCTCCATATAATGTCGGTCCAGTATAGTCATCAAAGTGCACCAATATACACAGAGGGAATTCATCTAGATAGCTGATATTCGATAGTGGCTCATACCCAATGTCTTCGACAGTTCCAAGTGACCCATTGCACAAACCTTGCGCTGTCCAAAGAATAGTTTTCAACATTATGCGACATCCGACTGCCAAGTTTAGAATGCTTGGCAATCCTTGAGCTTCATCATCGCTACTGGTTTGGCCTGAATGTTTTTGATTTTTGTGCGTATGAGTATCACCGGCTTGTTTAAAGAGCGTAACGTATGCGAAATGCGCACGGCGTCTGAAAAACTGCTAACCGATGGTAGGTTGTTTATAACTAGGCGGGTTTTCAATAAATCGTAATAAGCTTGGATAAGCTCTCCAACTGACATTCGATGCAAGGTCAGTGCATCTAAAAAGTCGCTGGTTGTCTCCTTGTTGTCTCACAATTTGACTGAGTTCAAAGATATTTGTAAATTGTTCAAATAACACTCTACCAATGACTGAATGTGCATTTGCAGATGACGACGGATCTAATAGTGTTCGATCCAAAACAGGCGGCAACTGAGCAAAATCACCAAACATATACAGTATTACTCCACCAAAAGCCTCATCCTGTCTCTCTGGAAAAGCCTGGCGTAGTCGTTTATCGATATTTACTAACAGCCTTACACCGATCATCGACATCTCATCCATAATACAAACTTTTACGGTTTGCATATACGACTGGAAGTTTCTTTCCGATTCTCCTGATAATTCTGAGAGAATGTTTGTTGAAACACTCAAGCGCAGAGCCGAATGGATTGTTTGGCCACTAATATTATTGGCAGCAACACCTGTTGGTGCCATAAGTAGCACGCTTCCAGAACCGTATTCTCAATTTCATTTACCATTTTGTTTATTAGAAACGACTTGCCACTACCAGCTTTTCCTTGAATTATCGTTAGTTTTTGAGTGTTTTGGGCACTAAGTTGCTGTTATAAGTATTGCATGACCTTAGTTTGTTGTTGGTTCAATGGTAAAATACTGCACGACTGCATGCGTTTCGTTGCTAACAAAAGTTTCTTTTGATGTTTTGATGAAACTGAGATTTGTCTCGATGTCAACATAGTTTGAGTATGAATCATACCAATTATGCATGCGATCAATATCTCGGTATCCTGACATGACCTTTGATGGCGTATGTCTTGGAATTACTGCGGCGAGAGCTAAACCGTCAGATGGCTCGTTTTCAGGTGTGTCATTGTCGTCATTTAGGGCTTCAGGTAGATCATATTCATTTATTTACCAAACGCGAATTTGAGTCATTTCAAGGCTCTCTTTCGGAGGGCATGGGCTCGGACATACAGGGTAAAGTTGTTGATTGCTCTCAACCTGGCGAGATGCCAGCAACGATCCCTGTTTAAGTGCCCGGGTCAAGTTGACATACGGCCTCCTCGCGGCGCCCTCTGGATAGCCTCTTCAACAACCGTTGGGAGGTGAACAAACGTATGCAGCGAAGAAAACCCCGACCAGAATGGCGGTTGTGCGGCGGGCTAACAATCCGCCCACGTAAAAAAACCCAAAGTTATGAATGAGCAAGATGCCTCGGATATACGGACGGATACTCGACGACGACAACGCACGAAAAAGGAACACGATTTGCGAGTACGCTCCTGGAATGTCAGAACCCTGTACACTCTCGGAGCTGCTCATAAACTAGAAGGAATCCTCACGCAGTACAAGGCGGATATTACTGCGGTCCATGAAATACGCTGGATAGGAAACGGTATGATTAGGAAGAAAAATTGCGACATTTATTACAGCTGTCACAAAAGGTTGCACTTACTGGGATGCGGATTCGTCGTGGGAAAGTGGTTAAGGTCGAAGGTCATCGACTTTAAACCTATAAGTGATCGCCTGGCTGTGATCCGCATCAGAGGCAGATTTTATAACATCAGCCTTATATGTGCACACGCCCCTACCGACGAGGCTGAAGACCCTATCAAGGAGGACTTCTATGACCTCCTGGACAACGCCTACGGAGCTTGTCCGGAGTACGATGTAAAAATCGTGCTCGGGGACTTCAACGCCAAAATCGGAAAGGAAAACACCCTTGGCGGAGTGATCGGAAAGCACAGCCTCCACGATACAACAACAGATAACGGCTTCCGACTCGTTGACTTTGCGACAGCTCGTAATGCGGTGATAAGTAGCACAAGATTCCCTCGCAAGCGAATCCACACAGCAACCTGGCGATCTCCGGACGGTCGAACCGCCAACCAAATCGACCATGTGCTCATTGACGCAAGGCACGCGTCAAACATCCTGGATGTGCGAACATTCAGAGGGGCAAATGTCGACTCTGACCACTTCCTCGTAGCAGCAAGATTCAGGGCTCGACTGTCCAATGTCAGAAAGCTGCACCAGCCCATCAGGAGGAGGTTCGACATTGGGCGCCTGAGCACACCGGAGGTTGCCAGAGTCTACAGGGAGCAGCTGAGCGAAAGACTCTACGGTATGCCTACGTCGAACACAAATGCCAATAATATGTGGCTGCATTGCCGCTCAGCCATTCAGGAAGTAGCCGAAACCACCTTAGGATACCTACCACCCCCGACAAGAAACCCGTGGTATGATGGCGAGTGTGAGCAGAAAAAGGCAGCAACCGAAGAGGCGTACCAAAAGGCGCTGCAGAGGAAAACCAGGGCAGCGCGAGAAGAGTACCGAGCCAGAAGAAGGGAGGAGAAGAAACTACTGCGACAAAAGAAAAGAATCTTCGCAGCCTCCCAGCTCAAGGATATCGAGGAGTCTAGGGATAAACATAAAATACGAGCCTTTTACAAGAAAGCCAAAGGCCTTGCAGGCAGCTTCAAAAAGGGCACCCTGGCTCTTCGAAACTGCGAGGGTAATCTTGTCACCAACCCGCAGGGAATAGTGGATGTATTTAAGCAGCACTTCCAGCAGCTGCTTAACGAGCATGACCAAGAGAGAGTGGTAGGGACTGAGGAAATCCCAACTCCAGCCGCTGAAGTAGTCCTCCCACCCAGCATAGAAGAAGTCGGCACAGCTATTCAGAAGCTGAAGAACAACAAGGCCGCAGGCTCAGATGGCTTGCCATCAGAGCTCTTCAAGGCTGGCGGCGACGTTCTGGTAGGGAGCATGCACCAGATCATCTGCAGAATTTGGGAAGATGAGAGCATGCCCGACGACTGGAATACCAGCTCTATATGCCCCATCCACCAAAAAAGCGATCCTACCTCTTGTAAGAACTATAGAGGTATATCCCTGCTCAATGTCGCATACAAGATCCTGTCCAGCGTATTGTGTGAACGTCTAAAACCATTTTGCACCGCACTAATCGGCAGCTACCAGTGCGGCTTCCGGCCCGGCAAATCAACTATAGACCAAATTTTCACACTTCGACAAATCCTGGAAAAGACCAACGAGTTTCAAATCGATACACACCATCTTTTCATCGATTTCAAAGCCGCATACGACAGCATTCATCGTGAAGCACTGTTTGGGGCGATGGCCGAATTCGGGATCCCGGTTAAACTGATCCAGTTGTGTCGCGCCACGCTAAAAAACACGCGATGCATCGTGCAACTCGGTTCTAGGACCTCGGAACCATTCGAAACATGCACCGGATTTCGGCAAGGAGATGCGCTGTCATGTGACTTCTTCAACCTGGTGCTGGAGCAGATAGTGCGACGGGCAGGCGTCAACAGGGAAGGCACTATCTTTTACAAGTCCATCCAGCTGCTAGGATACGCGGATGATATCGACATCATCGCGTGTTCTCGCCGTGGCATTGTGGAAGCATTCACGGCGATTGAAGAACAGGCGAAACGAATTGGCCTTAAGATCAATGAGGACAAAACGAAATACATGCTGTCAAGCAAAAACCAATCCGTCGCTCACCACCTGGGACAAAACATAACAATTGACAGCTACAATTTCGAGGTAGTTAAGGAATTTGTCTACCTCGGGGCAAACGTAAATTCCACAAATGACACCACAGTGGAGATCCGGCGTAGAATCGCCCTTGGCAACCGCTGCTACTTCGGCTTGTCCAAACAACTGGGGTCAAAACTCCTCACTCGAAAGACCAAAGTCATGCTTTACAAAACGCTCATTCTGCCAGTCTTGCTGTACGGAGCCGAAAGCTGGACGATAAGCAGGACAGCGGAGCTGATTTTGGGTTCTTTCGAAAGAAAAATTCTGCGCCGGATATTTGGTCCTGTCTGTGAGGAAGCTGAATGGAGAAGAAGACACAACCGCGAACTCTACGAGCTGTACCAAGATGTGGATGTAGTCCGGAAAGCAAGGACCCGCCGACTACACTGGCTCGGCCACATCGAGCGCATGGACATCAACGCTCCAGCTAAGAGGGTCTTCGACTCCGAGCCTCCTGGTTCGAGAAGAAGAGGAAGACCGAACCTCCGGTATAAAGACCAAGTAATCGCGGATGTAGGACATCTTGGTCTTGACAACTGGAAGCAGCGTGCCCGGGACCGTCAAGGATGGAAGGCAGCTATAGCTCAGGCTCAGATCCTCCATGGATCGCAGGCCTGATAAGTAAGTAAGTAAGCAAGGCTCTCTTTCAGCAGTTCATGATTTCGCCATGGTTTGTATAGAACTAGCTTCTGTTTACAAAGAATCTCAGTTTGCTCATCTGTTATTGTTGCGGCAACTTTAGGAAGTTTTTGTATAATTCATTTAGAGCGATATTTACGCAGTTGTCCTTTTGACCAATGGTATTCCATTGCAAATTGTTTAAAACACAATTTTCAACACTCGTATGACGGTAAGCGTAATGGTTCATGAGAGACTGGGGGATGATTTGATCGGACTCGCCTTGGTCTATCGGTAGCATAACGTAATCTTCCAAACCAATGTATATTTTTGCAAAAGTTCGACTAAAATGCTTTAAAGGTTCACCGAAGGTAAAGCGTTTTCCTCAACATTATTCATCTCATCAGCATGTTCAAGTACTTTACCATCCTCGATGAATGGCATTTCGCTGGCAACCGTACCGTTGTCAAGCAAGCTTAATATCATATTAAGATCTATCGACATATCAGCGTAATAAGGGTTATTACTAAGAAGCCATACTAAAGCTTTAAGAACTTTCTGTTTACGTACACGAAAATAAGAGTAACCATTCATTCCTGTTCGACGTACAATGACAATGCCTAATTCAGAAGGTGCTCGAGGGAGTGAAGTCGCAGGTGGAATAATATCTTGAGCGACGTTAATGATGTTACCAGAGATGGTAGATTCGCATGACTGGATGTACACGTGCGATGAAAAGTTGCTCAGCCATGGTCAAGATCTGCAATTCAGGAGGTAATGGGCCTGGTTCCATGTTGTTGGCAGCTGAAAGCTTGAATGGGTTTTTAATGCAAGATGAAAAGATATAACTCGGGTTTGTGTCGACATGTTCGAAACGATTGCAATTATCGCAACCACAGTATGATTTCTTGTCTAAATTTGTTTGGAATTCCTGAGCATAGCTTGCGTCATCATATAATCGATGCTGCAGTAACTCGATGTGGTCGTTGGTTACGATCGTAAGCAGTTTGTGTTACCAGATTATTGGCACGTCATCCTATATTTGAACGTTGCTGATTGCTTGCAACAGAATGTGGAGGTCATCCTCTTCTTCGACTTGTTTCGTTGGTCACAGTTGAAACGTTATTTGAGTTTACTGGCTCCAAACTAGCATTATCCATTTTTGAATATGTTGAACTAACAAAAAAAAAAAAAATAAATCAACAATCAATTTTCTACTACTTTCTTACGTTATGGTAATATTCGCGTAAATAGTAGCCAAAACTATGGCAAAATCTTGTCAAATGATTGATGTCCGTTTCCAATGTAAATCGATGGAGACTTCAAATGTCTATATTTAATCAAATAATCAATACCTATGGAATTTTTTGACGTGATAACGTGCTATAAATCGATGAACACACGTACGAAAAAGTATGCCTCATTCTCACGTTCCGCCTGAAATGAAATGTTGGTTGTCTGTAACGTCTGTTACGGACGTTAACAATACGCGGTGTTCCCAAGCGGTCCTCCATCTAAGTACCTGGGATAAAAATATATATATATTTATATATGTACGTATATTTATCCCGGCTAAGTACTAACCGCACCCGACGCTGGTTGATAACGGTGAACGGACGACAGCCGATACATATGAGATTGCTCATACAGTGTTGTGGTTTGTTAAGGAAACGCAAAACTCTCATGAGTTGCTCGTGAGTGTGCGCTACCCAATGCACGCGCTCATGATTACTTGGCTGTGAGCATTTTTTTTCGATTTGCAAATGGACACAAACATATGTATGTACATATGTACATACATACATACAACCTCCAGAATTTTTCATACTTTTTCAGCTTCGGCTCGCTCAGCCAAAAATGCGTTATCTCCCATGAAGAAAAATTATAACGGTCACTCAGCAGTCAGTGGAGAAGACTGGAAACGCATCGATGTCAGAAAAAAATGCTACGAACACGCGCCCGTGTGCGGCGCAAAGTCAATAAAATCAGCTGTAACACGCCACCCTCACAGCAAAACGCTTCAGTTTCCTAAAGGCCTTCAAAAGCACAGTTTCCTCTTGCAGAACGTGAAAGAAAACACCCTGGAACTGTTAAAAACAGAACAGTGAAAAGCCAAGCGGTAATAATATTACTAGATTTTTATGCATCTTATGTGCCCTCCTCGCCCGCTGGTAAAAATGTATGCACACACCCCTAGACGCATGTGACTCTCAATATAAAATGCATTATTTCCTATCAAGAGAACCTATAATGGTCACTCAACAGCTAGTGGAGAACGCTGGGACCACATCGATGTCGAGCCAGAAAAAAAAGTTACGTATACGCCCCCGCGTGTGGCGCAAAGTCATCAAAATCAGCTGTAGCACGCCACCCTCGGAGTAAAACGCTTCGGTTTCTTAAAGATCTTCAAAAACACAGTTTTCTCTTGTAGGACGTGAAAGAAAATACCCAGGAGCTCTTGAAAACAGAACAGTGAAAAACCAAGCAGTAACAAAATTATTTGTTTTTAATGCATTTTGTGTGCTCTCCTCGTCTGCTTGTAAAAATGTATGTACACACGCCTGGACGCTTGTGTCCCTCAATATTAAATGCGTTATTTCCCTTCAAGAAGACCTATATTGGTCACTCAGCAGCCAGTGGAGGACGCTGGAAACACATCGATGTCGAGCTAAAAAAATATGTTACGTATACGCCCACGTGTGCGGCGCAAAGTCATCAGAATCAGCTGTAACACCCCACCCTCAGAATAAAACACTTCAGTTTCTTACAGGCCATCAAACGCACAGTTTCCTCTTGCAGAACCTGAAAGAAAACACCCAGGCTCTCTTGAAATTAGAACAGTGAAAACCCAAGCAGTAACAAAGTTACTCGTTTTTTATGTATTTTGCGTGCTCTCCTCGTCTGCTGGGAAAAATGTATGTACACACCCCTGGACGCTTGTGTCCCTCATTGTAAAATGCGTTATTTCACATCAAGAGGACCTAGAACGGTCACTCAGCAGCCAGTGGAGGACGCCGGAAACACACCGATCTCGAGCTTAAAAAATATATTACGTATACGCCCCCGTGTGCGGCGCAAAGTCATCAAAATCAGCTGTAACACACCACCCTCAGAATAAATCGCTTCGGTTTCTTAAAGATCTTCAAAAGCACAGTTTCCTCTTGAAGAACGTGAAAGAAAATACCCAGGAGCTGCTGAAAACAGAACAGTGAAAAACCAAGCAGTAACAAAATTATTAGTTTTTAATGCATTTTGTGTGCTCTCCTCGCCTGCTGGGAAAAATGTATGTGCACACGCCTGGACGCCTGTGTCCCCCAATATGAAATGCGTTATTTCCCATAAAGAGAACTTAAAATGGTCACCCAGCAGCCAGTTGAGAACGCTGGAAACGCATTGATGTCGAGCCAGAAAAAAATGTTACGTACACGCGCCCTCGTGCGGCGCAAAGTCAACAAAATCAGCTGTAACACGCCACCCTCGGAGTAAAAGGCTTCAGTTTCTTAAACTCATTCAAAAGCACAGTCTTCTCTTGCAGAACGTTAAGGAAAACACCCAGGAGCTGTTGAAAACAGAACAGTGAAAAGCCAAGCGGTAATAATATTACTAGTTTCTTATGCACTTCATGTGCTCTCCTCGCCTGCTGGTAAAAATGTATGCACACACCCCTAGACGCTTGTATCCCTCAATATCAAATGCGTTATTTCCCGTCAAGAAGACCTATATTGGTCACTCAGCAGCCAGTGGAGAACGCTGGAACCGCATCGATGTAGAGTCAGAAAAATATGTTACGTATACGCCCCCGTGTGCGGCGCAAAGTCATCAAAATCAGATGTAACACGCCACCCTCAGACTAAAAGGCTTCAGTTTCTTAAACCCATTCAAAAGCACAGTTTCCTCTTGCAGAACGTGGAAGAAAACTCCCGGGACCTGTTGAAAACAGAACAGTGAAAAACCAAGCAGTAACAAAATTACTCGTTTTTTATGCATTTTGTGTGCTCTCCGCGCCTGCTGGTATAAATGTATGTACACACGCCTAGACGCTTGTGTCCCCCAATATAAAATGCGATATTTCCCATCAAGAGAACCTATAATGGTCACTCAGGAGCCAGTGGAGAACGCTGGGACCACATCGATGTCGAGCCAGAAAAAAAAGTTACGTATACGCCTCCGCGTGTGGCGCAAAGTCATCAAAATCAGCTGTAACACACCACCCTCAGAATAAATCGCTTCGGTTTCTTAAAGATCTTCAAAAGCACAGTTTCCTCTTGAAGAACGTGAAAGAAAATACCCAGGAGCTGCTGAAAACAGAACAGTGAAAAACCAAGCAGTAACAAAATTATTAGTTTTTAATGCATTTTGTGTGCTCTCCTCGCCTGCTGGGAAAAATGTATGTGCACACGCCTGGACGCCTGTGTCCCCCAATATGAAATGCGTTATTTCCCATAAAGAGAACTTAAAATGGTCACCCAGCAGCCAGTTGAGAAGGCTGGAAACGCATTGATGTCGAGCCAGAAAAAAATGTTACGTACACGCGCCCTCGTGCGGCGCAAAGTCAACAAAATCAGCTGTAACACGCCACCCTCGGAGTAAAAGGCTTCAGTTTCTTAAACTCATTCAAAAGCACAGTCTTCTCTTGCAGAACGTGAAAGAAAACACCCAGGAGCTGTTGAAAACAGAACAGTGAAAAGCCAAGCGGTAATAATATTACTAGTTTTTTATGCACTTTATGTGCTCTCCTCGCCTGCTGGTAAAAATGTATGCACACACCCCTAGACGCTTGTGTCCCTCAATATTAAATGCGTTATTTCCCATCAAGAAGACCTATATTGGTCACTCAGCAGCCAGTGGAGAACGCTGGAACCGCATCGATGTAGAGTCAGAAAAATATGTTACGTATACGCCCCCGTGTGCGGCGCAAAGTCATCAAAATCAGATGTAACACGCCACCCTCAGACTAAAAGGCTTCAGTTTCTTAAACCCATTCAAAAGCACAGTTTCCTCTTGCAGAACGTGGAAGAAAACTCCCGGGACCTGTTGAAAACAGAACAGTGAAAAACCAAGCAGTAACAAAATTACTCGTTTTTTATGCATTTTGTGTGCTCTCCGCGCCTGCTGGTATAAATGTATGTACACACGCCTAGACGCTTGTGTCCCCCAATATAAAATGCGATATTTCCCATCAAGAGAACCTATAATGGTCACTCAGGAGCCAGTGGAGAACGCTGGGACCACATCGATGTCGAGCCAGAAAAAAAAGTTACGTATACGCCTCCGCGTGTGGCGCAAAGTCATCAAAATCAGCTGTAACACACCACCCTCAGAATAAATCGCTTCGGTTTCTTAAAGATCTTCAAAAGCACAGTTTCCTCTTGAAGAACGTGAAAGAAAATACCCAGGAGCTGCTGAAAACAGAACAGTGAAAAACCAAGCAGTAACAAAATTATTAGTTTTTAATGCATTTTGTGAGCTCTCCTCGCCTGCTGGGAAAAATGTATGTGCACACGCCTGGACGCCTGTGTCCCTCAATATGAAATGCGTTATTTCCCATAAAGAGAACTTAAAATGGTCACCCAGCAGCCAGTTGAGAACGCTGGAAACGCATTGATGTCGAGCCAGAAAAAAATGTTACGTACACGCGCCCTCGTGCGGCGCAAAGTCAACAAAATCAGCTGTAACACGCCACCCTCGGAGTAAAACGCTTCAGTTTCTTAAACTCATTCAAAAGCACAGTCTTCTCTTGCAGAACGTGAAAGAAAACACCCAGGAGCTGTTGAAAACAGAACAGTGAAAAGCCAAGCGGTAAAAATATTACTAGTTTTTTATGCACTTTATGTGTTCTCCTCGCCTGCTGGTAAAAATGTATGCACACACCCCTAGACGCTTGTGTCCCTCAATATTAAATGCGTTATATCCCATCAAGAAGACCTATATTGGTCACTCAGCAGCCAGTGGAGAACGCTGGAACCGCATCGATGTAGAGTCAGAAAAATATGTTACGTATACGCCCCCGTGTGCGGCGCAAAGTCATCAAAATCAGATGTAACACGCCACCCTCAGACTAAAAGGCTTCAGTTTCTTAAACCCATTCAAAAGCACAGTTTCCTCTTGCAGAACGTGGAAGAAAACTCCCGGGACCTGTTGAAAACAGAACAGTGAAAAATCAAGCAGTAACAAAAGTACTAGTTTTTAATGCATTTTGTGTGCTCTCCTCGCCCGCAGGGAAAAATGTATGTACACACGCCTGGACGCTTGTGTCCCTCAATATTAAATGCGTTATTTTCCATCAAGAAGACCTATAGTGGTCACTCAGCAGCCAGTGGAGGACGCTGGAAACACATCGACGTCGAGCTAAAGGATATATTACGTATACGCACCCGTGTGCAGCGCAAAGTCATCAAAATCAGCTGTAACACGCCACCCTCAGAATAAAACGCTTCGGTTTCTTAAAGATCTTCAAATGTCTGGTGGCGAAGCATGCTGGCAGGGGCCAGGTTGGCTGGCTGGCGACATGGGTGGCTGTCTGGTGGCCAAGTTGGTTGGTTGCTGGCCAGATTGTCTGGCTGGTGGCAAGGTTGGCTGGGCGGAGGCAAGGTGGGTGGCTGGTGGCAAGGTTGGCTGGCTGGTGGCAAAGCTGGCTGGCTATTGGCTAAGTTGGCGGGCTGGTGGCTAGGTTGGCTGGCTATTGGCCAAGATGGCTGGCCGGTGGGTAAGTTTGATGGCAGGTAGCCAGGTGGCTGACAGGAGGCCAGGTTGGCAGGCTGGTGGCAAGGTGGGTGGCTGGTGGCAAGGTTGGCTGGCTTGTGGTCAGGTTGGCTGGCTGATCCTAATTTGCCGACGTGTGGCAAGGTTGGCTAGCAAATGGCCAGGTCCGCTGTTTGGCAGCAAGGTTGGCTGGCTGGTGGCAAAACTGGCTGGCTATTGGCCAAGTTGGCTGGCCGGTGGCTAAGTTGGAGGGCAGGTAGCAAGGTTGGCTGCCAGGAGGCCAGGTTGGCTGGCTGGCGGCAAGATAGCCAGGTGGCCAGGTCGTCTGGCTACCTGGCGACAAGCGTGGCTGACTGGTGGCAAAGCTGGCTGGCAGGGGTCAGATTGGCTGGCTGGCGACATGGGTGGCTGTCTGATGGCCAAGTTGGCTAGTTATTTTTCCAGATTGGCTGGTTGGTGTCAAGATTGGCTGGCCGGAGGCCAGGTGGGTGGCTAGTGGCAAGGTTGGCTGGCAGGTGGCAGGATTGACTGAATGGTGGCCAGGTTGGCTCGGTGGTGGTTGGGTTGGCCTCCTCCTGGTGGCTTGGATAGGTGGCTGGTTGCCAGATTAGCTGGCTGGTTGCCAGGTTAGCTCGCTGGTGGCCAGGTTGGCTGCGTGGTGGTTTGGTTGGCCTCCTCCTAGGGGCGTGGTTAGCTGGCTGGTTGCCAGATTAGCTCGCTGGTTGCCAGGTTAGTTGGCTGGTGGCCGGATGGGCTATCTGATTTGTAAGTCGGCTGACTGGTGGCCAGGTTGTTGGGCTGGTGGCCATGATAGATGGCAGAATACAACATGTACCGAGCAACGTGCAATGCGCAACGTGCAATGTGCAACGTGCAATGTGCAACGTGCAATGTGCAACGTGCAATGTGCAACATGCAACGTGCTACATGAAACGTGCAACCCGCAACGTGCAACGTGTGATGTACAACGTGCAACATGCAACCTGCAACTTGCAATGTGTAACATGCAACGTGCAACATGCAACGTGCAACGTGCAACATGCAACGTGCCACATACAACGTGCAAAACACAACGTGCAACGTGCAATGTGCAACGTGCAATGTGCAACGTGCAATGTGCAACGTGCAATGTGCAACGTGCAATGTGCAACGTGGAACATGCAACGTGCAACGTGCAACATGCAACGCACCTGCACCTGCAAGCCAGCTAAGCCGGCCACCTGCCAGCCAAAACCCCTAGACAATCAGACAGTGAACCTGGCCTTCAGCCTGCCAAGCTGGCCACCGGCCAGCCAGTCTCTCCACCGGCCGTAAAACCTGGCGACCAGCCTGCCAGCTAGGCCGCTAGCCACCCAACCCAATCATCTGCCAGCCAGCTTGGCCACCAGTCCCCCAAACTGGACCAGCCAGCCAACCAACCTTGCAAGCAGCGAGCCATCCTTGCCACCAGCCAGCCACTCTTGCCAGAAGGTAGTCAACCCTGGCACCGAACAGCAAGTCAACTTGACTCCCAGCCTCCCAACCTGGCCGCTAGCCAGCCAATCCGGCCACCAGCCAGCCAACTTTGCCGCCAGCCAACGCACCTGAACAGCAACCAGCCAGCCCTACCAAAAATCAGCCAGCTAACCAGCCCACTAGGAGGAGGCCAACCCAACCAGCACGCAGAGAACCTGGTCACCAGCCAGCCAACAAGGCCACCAGCCAACTTGGTCACCAGCCAACCCGGTCACCTGCCCCCCACTTTTGCCACCAGCCAGCGAACTTTGCCGCCATGCAATACACCTGACCTACAGTCAGCCAATCTGGCCACCACCAGCCAGCCAACTTGACTCCCAGCCTCCCAACCCGGCCACTAGCCAGCCAACCCGGCCACCAGCCAACCAACTTTGCCGCCAGCCAACGCACCTGACCAGCAACCAGCCAGCCCTGCCAAAAACCAGCCAGCTAACCAGTCCACTAGGAGAAGGCCAACCCAACCAGCACGCAGAGAACCTGTTCACCAGCCAGCCAACAAGGCCACCATCCAACTTGGTCACCAGCCAACCCGGTCACCGGCCCGCCACTTTTGCCACCAGCCAGCTAACTTTGCCGCCATTCAATACACCTGACCTACAGTCAGCCAATCTGGCCACCACCAGCCAGCCAACTAGACACCCAGCCTCCCCACCTGGCCACTAGCCAGCCAACCCGGTCACCTGCCAGCCATCTTTGCCACAAGCCAGCCAACTTTGCCGCCAGCCAACGCACCTGACCAGCAACCAGCCAGCCCTGCCAAGAACCAGCCGTAACCTGGCAACCCAGCCAGCTAGCCTGGCCAAGAGCCAAGCAACCGGGCCACCAGCAAGCCAACCTGGCCACCAGCCAGCCATCCTGGCCACCAGCCAGCCAACCTGGCAACCAGCCAGCAAACATGGCCGGCAGCCAGTCAACAAGGCCACCAGCCAACCTAGCCACCAGCCAGCCAACCTTGACACCAGCCAGCTAACCTGGCAACCAGCCAGCCAACAAGGCCACCAGCCAACTTGGTCACCAGCAAATCTGGCCACCAGCCAGCCAACGCACCTGACCAGCAGCCTGCCAGCTCTGCCAAAAACCAGCCAGCTAACCGGGCTACCAACCAGCCTCCCTGACCACCAGCCAGCCAACTTGTCCACCAGCCAGCTAACCTGGCCCCCCAGCCAGCTAGCCTGGCCACGAGCTAACCAACCGGGCAACCAGGACGCCCACCTGGCCACCAGTCAGCCATCCTGGCCAGCAGCCTGCCAAATTGGCAACCAGCCAGCAGACATGGCCGGCAGCCAGTCAACAAGGCCACCAGCCAACTTGGCCACCAGCCAGCCAACCTGGCCACCAGCCAACAAGGCGACCAGCCAACCTGGTCACCAGCAAACCTGGCCACCAGCCAGCCAACGCACCTGACCAGCAACTTTCCAGCCCTGCCAAAAACCAGCCAGCTAACCGGGCCACCAACCAGCTTCCCTGACCACCAGCCAGCCAACTTGTCCACCAGCCAGCTAACCTGGCACCCTAGCCAGCTAGCCTGGCCACGAGCCAGGCAACCGGGCCACCAGCAAGGCAACCTGGCCACCAGCCAGCCATCCTGGCCACCAGCCAGCAAACATGGTCGGCAGCCAGTCAACAAGGCCACCAGCCAACCTAGCCACCAGCCAGCCAACCTTGACACCAGCCAACAAGGCCACCAGCCAACTTGGTCACCAGCAAACCTGGCCACCAGCCAGCCAACGCACCTGACCAGCAACCTACCAGCTCTGCCAAAAACCAGCCAGCTAACCGGGCCACCAACCAGCTTCCCTGACCACTAGCCAGCCAGCTTGTCCACCAGCCAGCTAACCTGGTAACCCAGTCAGCTAGCCTGGCCAGGGGTTAACCAACCGGGCCACCAGCCAGCTACCCTGGCCACCAGCCAGCCAACCTGGCCAAGGTCACGAACTTTTCAGCAAGGTCACTAACCTTTTCAACAAGGTCACTGACCTTTCCGACAAGGTCACTGAACTTTCCAGCAAGGTCACTGACCTTTTCAACAAGGTCACTGACCTTTTCGACAAGGTCACTAAACTTTTCAACGGGGTTACTGAACTTTTCAACAAGGTCACTGACCTTTTCGACAAGGTCACTGAACTTTTCAGCAAGGTCACTGACCTTTTTAATAGGGTCACTGAACTTTTGACCAGGGTCACTGAACTTTTCCACAAGGTCACTGACCTTTTCGACAAGGTCACTGACCAGGCAAGGTTGGCTGGCTGAACTTAATTTGCTGGCTGGTGGCAAGTTTGGCTAGCAGGAGGAGGCCAGGTCGGGTGGTTGGCGGCAAAGTTGGCTAACTGGTGGCAAAGCTGGCAGGCTATTGGCCAAGTTGGCTGGCTGCTGGCTAAGTTGGATGGCAGGTGGCCAGGTTAGCTGGCTGGTGGCAATATAGCCAGGTGGCCAGGTCGTCTGGCTACCTTGCGAAAAGGGCGGCTGACTGGTGGCAAAGCTGGTAGGCAGGGGCCAGGTTGGCTAGCTGGTGGCAAGGTGGGTGGCTGGTGGCAAGGTTGGCTGGCTGGCAAAAATATGTTACCTATACTTCCCCGTGTTCGGCGCAAGGTCACGAAAATCAGCTGTAACATTCCACCCTCAGAATAAAACGCTTCAGTTTCTTAAAGGCCTTCAAAAGCACAGTTTCCTCTTGCAGAACGTGAAAGAAAACACCCAGGAGCTGTTGAACACGGATCAGTGAATAACCAAGCAGTTCCAAAATTACCAGTTTTTAATGCATTTCCGGACTACATCCACATCTTGGTACAGCTCGTAGAGTTCGCGGTTGTGTCTTCTTCTCCATTCACCTTCCTCACAGGCGGGACCAAATATCCGGCGCAGAATTTTTCTTTCGAAAGAACCCAAAATCAGCTCCGCTGTCCTGCTTATCGTCCAGCTTTCGGCTCCGTACAGCAAGACTGGCAGAATGAGCGTTTTGTAAATCACGACTTTGGTCTTCCGAGTGAGGAGTTTTGACCCCAGTTGTTTGGACTAGTCGAAGTAGCAGCGGTTGCCAAGGGTGATTCTATGCCGGATCTCCACTGTGGTGTCATTTGAGGAATTTACGTTTGCCCCGAGCTAGACAAACTCCTTAACTACCTCGAAATTGTAGCTGTCAATTGTTATATTTTGTTTTTGCTTGACAGCATGTATTTTGTTTTATCCTCATTGTTCTTAAGGCCAACTCGTTTCGCCTGTTCTTCATTCGCCGTGAATGCTTCCACAATGCCACGGCGAGAACACGCGATGATGTCGATATCATCCGCGTATCCTAGCAGCTGGATGGACTTGTAGAAGATAGTGCCTTCCCTGTTGACACCTGCCCATCGCACTATCTGCTCCAGCACCAGATTGAAGAAGTCACATGACAGTGCATCTCCTTGCCGAAATCCGTTGCATGTTTCGAATGGTTCCGAGGTCCTAGAACCGAATTGCGCTGTGCATCGCGCGTTTTTCAGCGTAGCGCGACACAACTGGATCAGTTTTACCGGGATCCCGAATTCGGCCATAGCACCAAACAGTTCTTCACGATGAATGCTATCGTACGCGGCTTTGAAATCGGTGAAAAGATGGTGTGTATCGATTCGAAACTCGTTGGTCTTTTCCAGGATTTGTCGAAGTGTGAAAATTTGGGCTATAGTTGAGTTGCCGGGCCGGAAGCCGCACTGGTAGCTGCCGATTAGTGCGGTGCAAAATGGTTTTAGACGTTCACACTATACGCTGGATAGGATCTTGTATGCGACATTGAGAAGGGATAAGCCTCTATAGTTCTTGCAAGAGGTAGGATCGCCTTTTTTGTGGATGGGGCTTATAGAGCTGGTATTCCAGTTGTCGGGCATGCTTTCATATTCCCAAATTCTGCAGATGATCTGGTGCATGCTCCCTACCAGAACATCAGCGCCAGCCTTGAAGAGCTCTGATGGCAAACCGTCTGAGCCTGCGGCCCTGTTGTTCTTCAGCTTCTGAATAGCTGTGCCTTCTTCTTCGATGCTGGGTGGGAGGACTACTTCAGCTGCTGGTGTTGGGATTTCCTCGGTCCCTACCACCCTCTCTTGGTCATGCTCGTTAAGCAGCTGCTGGAAATGAAGCTTAAATACATCCACTATTCCCTGCGGGTCGGTGACAAGATTACCCCGCAGTTTCGAAGAACCTGGGTGCCCTTTTTGAAGCCTCTTGCAAGGCCTTTGGCTTTCTTGTAAAAGGCTCGTGTTTTATGTTTATCCCTAGACTCCTCGATATCCTTGAGCTGGGAGGCTGCGAAGATTCTTTTCTTTTGTCGTAGTAGTTTTTTCACCTCCCTTCTTCTGGCTCGGTACTCTTCTTGCGCTGCCCTGGTTTTCCTCTGCAGCGCCTTTTGGTACGCCTCGTCGGTTGCTGCCTTTTTCTGCTCACACTCGCCATCATACCACGGGTTTCTTGTCGGGGGTGGTAGGTATCCTAAGGTGGTTTCAGCTACTTCCTGAATGGCTGAGCGGAAATGCAGCCACATATTATTGGCATTTGTGTTCGACGTAGGCATACCGTAGAGTCTTTCGCTCAGCTGCTCCCTGTAGACTCTGGCAATCTGCGGTGTGCTCAGACACCCAATGGCGAGCCTAATCCTGATGGGCTGGTGCAGCTTTCTGACATTGGACAGTCAAGCTCTGAGTCTTGCTGCTACGAGGAAGTGGTCAGAGTCGACATTTCCCTTCTGAATGTTCGCACATCCAGGATGTTTGACGAGTGCCTTGCGTCAATGAGCATATGGTTGATTTGGTTGGCGGTTCGACCGCCGGAGATCGCCAGGTTGCTGTGTGGATTCGCTTGCGAGGGAATCTTGTGCTACTTATTACCGCATTACGAGCTGTCGCAATGTCAGCGGGTCGGAAGCCGATATCTATTGATGTATCGTGGAGGCTGTGCTTTCCGATCACTCCGCCAAGGGTGTTCTCCTTACCGAATTTGGCGTTGAAGTCCCCGAGCACGATTTTAACATCGTACTCCGGACAAGCTCCGTAGGCGTTGTTCAGGAGGTCATAGAAGTCCTCCTTGATTTGGTCTTCAGCCTCGTCGGTAGGGGCGTGGGCACATATAAAGCTGATGTTAAAAAATCTGCCTCTGATGCGGATCACAGCCTGGCGATCACTTACAGGTTAAAAGCCGATGACCTTCGACCTTAACCGCATTCCCACCACAAATCCGCATCCCAGTAAGTGCAACCATTTGTGACAGCTGCAATAAATGTGGCAATTTTTCTTTCTAATAATACCGTTTCCTATCTAGCGTATTTCCTAACAAGAGAACCTATAATGGTCTCTCAGCAGCCAGTGGAGAACGCTGGAACCGCATCGATGTCGAGTCAGGAAAATATGTTACGTATGCGCCCCCGTGTGCGGCGCAAAGTCATCAAAATCAGATGTAACACGCCACCCTCAGAATGAAACGCTCCGGTTTCTTAAAGATCTTCAAAAGCACAGTTTCCTCTGGAAGGACGTGGAAGAAAATACCCAGGAGCTGATGAAAACAGAACAGTGAAAAACCAAGCAGTAACAAAATTACTTGTTTTTAATAAATTTTGTGTGCTCTCCTCGCCTACTTGAAAAAGTGTATGTACACACGCCTGGACGCTTGTGTCCCTAAATCTTGTGTCCCGTCCTACTAAATAAATGGAGTGGATCGCTTTCCATCCTACTGCTCTATATCTTTAACCGTTCCCTTTCCGATGGTGTATTTCCTGACGTTTGGAAAAAATCTTATTGAATTCCTATTCATAAGTCTGGAAAAAAAAAACCAATGTCGAAAATTACAGAGGAATCTGTAAACTTTCTACAATTCCTAAGCTATTTGAAAGCATTATAAAAACCAAGATCGACTTTCTTGTTAAAGAATATCTGCCGGACGAACAGCACGGGTTCGTTTCTGGTAGATCTACTACCACGAACTTGGCATTATTTTCATCATATGTCCTAAATCAAATGGAAATAAAGAACCAAATCGATACTTTCTTCACCGATTTCAGCAAAGCTTTCGATTCAGTAAAGCACGCTCGGCTAATCGACAAACTTGAATCTTTTGGCTTTCACTCCGCACTTCTTCTCTGGTTGTCCTCATTTCTTCGTGGCAGAACCCAAAGGGTAAAAATCGGCAATTCGCTTTAAAAATAGATAACGTGCAGTTCCGGTGTTCCTCAAGGGAGCCACCTGGGCCCACTTCTATTCGTTATTTTCATACGCGATATCGTCCAAGTGGTTAAAAACGGAAAATGCTTATTGTTTGCAGACGATCTTAAATTATTTATGACCGTCAAAAATAGAAGCTATTGCGAATTGCTCCAACTAGATCTAAATAGTATTTCGGCATGGTGCAAAATGAATGCTTTAAGGTTAAATATAAGTAAATTCAACATAATCTCATTTTACAAGTCATCCCCCATACTTGACTTTGGATATTCGATTTTTTTCTCACCTTTATCTCGTGTAAACGAAGTTAAAGATTTAGGTGTGATACTCGATATCACATTCTCATTTAAATCCCATATAAACCGTACCTTGGCTAAAGCCAATTCGACAATGGGCTTCATCGAAAGGAATAGTCAAGAGTTCTCGGAACCGTTTTCTCTCCTGTCACTATACACTTCCCTTGTTAGACCTCATCTTGAGTACGCTGTCGTCATTTGGAACACAAATCTTTGTACAGACTCTGATCGTATCGAACGTGTCCAAAGACGCTTCACGAGATTCATATTTCATAAAATGCGTTGGAATCACTGTCCTAACTATAACGCAAGATGTCTTCTCCTTGGCTTAAAATCGTTAGAAGCCAGACGTGCTTTACATGACATAATGTTTGTAAAGGATGTGTTATGTTGTCACATAAAGTGCCCCTCTCTTTTATCCAAAGTAAAGCTGTACGTTCCCATAAGACCGTTGAGATTGCGTCATCTTCTCTACGTAGACCATCACAGGACTAATTATGGCACAAATGAACCCTTAACGCGCACCGCGAAAGTTTTCAACGATGTCAGTAATAATCTAGACATTTACTTAAATCGTGATGAATTTAAGTCGCCAGCTTTAAGCATATTTTCATCTAACTAAGTATACCTTCACATCTGTTAGTCTAAGTGACTTGTAGATCAAATAAATAAATAAATAAATAAATATTGAAAGCATTATTTACCATCATTATTTGCTGTGGTCACTCAGCAGCCAGTGGAGGACGCTGGAAACACATCGATGTCGAGCTAAACATCGTATACGTATACGCCCCCGTGTGCGGCGCAAAGTCATCAAAATCAGCTGTCAAACGCCGCCCTCAGAATAAAACGCTCCGGTTTCTTAAAGATCTTCAAAAGCACAGTTTCCTCTTGAAGGACGTCAAATGCCCAGGAGCTGTTGAAAACAGAACAGTGAAAAACGCAGCAACAACAAAATTACTAGTATACGCCCCCGTGCGCGGCGCAAAGTCATCAAAATCAGATGTAACACTCCACCCTCAGACTAAAAGGCTTCAGTTTCTTAAACCCATTCAAAGGCACAGTTTCCTCTTGCAGAACGTAAAAGAAAACTCCCGGGACCTGTTGAAAACAGAACAGTGAAAAACCAAGCAGTAACAAAATGACTAGTTTTTAATGCATTTTGTGTGCTCTCCTCGCCCGCAGGGAAAAATGTATGTAAGTTAAAGATTAAATTTTTGGATTATTTCCTCTATGAGGAATTCTTTATTTTTTCGATATTACTATTCTGACCGATATGGTCAGGCGTTCCCTTAAAACTAAACTACACTAACTTATACTAACAGCTCGGTGCCCATCATTGGGTGGTGACCTTGACAACGTCTGGTCCCACGGTTGTTGGTCGGCGGTGTTGATAAACGCTGAGCTAGCGTCTGGTCCCACGCTGTTCTTACTGCGGGACAGTGTGTTAGCTGAGAAGCGTGTGTTCGCTGCTCAGTTTTCATTAGCGGATGCGCGGCCGTGTGTTATCTGAGAAGCGTGTGTACGCTGCTCAGTTCTGTTAGCGGATGTATGTGCTAACTGCTCCCCCTCTAGGTTGAGACCGTCCTCGGTTGATTTGAGGATATCTTGAATAAATTTTTCTCTGCGAAGCTCCTTCAGCTCGATCTTTTGTGCGCTATTCCTCATCCTGCTCCTAAGGGCAAAAACTATTGCCGCCAGGATACACATAATGACAATGACTATTAATATGCCCCCCTGGAATGAGTGTGATTTGATTTCTTCGTGTAATGCGGTGATGTGCTCGCGATTCTTTATAAGGCTTTTGTTAAGATAAGGCAGAGATAATAGCGCCAAATGTTCAGTGACATTAATTAACTGTGTTGAAGGAGCTCCTGGGCTTGGATGGCTAATCCGCTTTTTGTTTACGTATCTAGTGCCATTTATGTCCAAGTCGTTAGAAAATGTCACCAGAAATGTGCCGCTGACCGTGATTGATGAGTTACTCCCTTCTCTTAGTAAGACTGTTTGGTCGTTGATAACGACTAAGCCTTCGTCGATTTCACGGATGGGCTCAATATGATGAGCAGATGTAGTTTTGCAGTATGCTGAATAGTTATTCAGTAGTTGCTTTACACATGGGCTGTTTGGATGAATCTTACAAAAGGTTACAGCTGCCGCTTCTTTACAATTTTTTAGAGGTTTATATGAACTTCCGCATTGTGCTGCCGCATTTGTTTCTAGTAATATGGTAGTTTCGTTATGTATAACCGGGAGCAATTTAATTTTGTTACATACAGTTTTAATTATAGGAAATTTAATAATGAAG
This sequence comes from Eumerus sabulonum, assembly GCA_951905685.1. Classification (NCBI taxonomy): domain Eukaryota; kingdom Metazoa; phylum Arthropoda; class Insecta; order Diptera; family Syrphidae; genus Eumerus; species Eumerus sabulonum. Next base: position 157,445,535 of record OX645060.1, on the reverse strand, counting down.
TAAATTAAATCGTTATCTTGATAAATTTTTAACTTAGAAATACTTATAATATCACTTACACTAATATTTGCAAAGCGCTCAGTAAATAATATCGTTTCGACCTCTTTACTATCAAGGATGACCGGGTTTATAATGTTAGCTTTCCCTAGCACAACCGAGTATATTATATTGTCCAAGTCTATTATCATGGCCCTATTCCTAGCAAGAATTAAATCGAATAAGTGACCTGTATCTATTTCCATTTTGTTCGTAACTGCTATAATTTTGTTTACTGTCTCTGTTAATTGGTTGATTCGGACTTGCACTTCGGTATTTATTACCATTTGCCGATCATTGGCCTCGATCAAAGCTTCTTCCTTTGTCCTGACTTCATTGAAGTCGTCAAAGTCAGGGGTTCCGGCTATGTATTTTAAGGCTGTGCCCAGGATGTTAATTCCGCGAGCGTGACGGTGGTGAATTCGCAATGTGTCCAAAAGACGGAGAATTTGCTCAATATCCGCTTGAAGCATTTCTCTCATATGTGACAGGGGAAAAGACTGAAGTAAGTCTTGAGTTTCGTACATGATTTCCTGATATGCCGTCAAATTTGTGTTATGTGTCAGGTACCCGTAATGATCCCAAATAGCTACTTTCCCATCATGAATCGGAATATAGTTTGACCGCGTATAATCCACCAATTTGGATTTGGTTTGCTGATGGGCTATTATAAGGAAGCATCTGAAACGAAATAATTACCTTATATTACTTTTATGAACCCTCCTATTGTCTATAAGGACAAATGTACCCAAATCTTTTTGAACGGTTTTCTGAATAAAGCGCTTAGTAAACTTATTTCCTATTCTTTTATTTGTTTTTACATAAACTTGGTCTCCGGTATTGAATACTCTTGTTTGTCTGTTCTTATTATGATGTGCCAACTCTTTTGCTTGTGCTTTGGTAATTTTCATCTTAATATCGTTTTTCAATGAATCAGGCATAGAATTAATTATGTCGATTGGCCTTCTTCCAGTCACTGAATGAATAGTTCTATTGTATTTTGCTGTTGCTAAAAGGACAAGTTCACTAACATCATTTATACATTGCTCCAATTTACTACAGCTTGCTATTTCAGACAAGGTACTGTGAAATCGTTCTACTTGGCCATTAGTTTCACTATGATATGGAGGGGTTGTGAAGGTTTTTATATTAAAGTGATCGTTCAACAGTGCTTTTATTGTTTGTGAGTTTAATGATCGTTCATTGTCGCATACGATTGTTTTTGTATTATTGAAAAAATTTAAAGTTTGCAATAGAGGTTCTTTGATGTCAATTATAGCCCGAGATTTTAGTGGGGACACAACTGCAAATTTCGAAAATTTATCAACACAAGTAAGGAAGTGAAGCTTGTCTGTAGAGTAAATATCAATGTGTAAAATTTCACCTGGGTAAGAAGGTATGGGGGTTTCGCCTATTTCGGGATTTATCGGATGCCTCTGATATTTCGCCTCACGACAGATTTTGCAATTTACAACTATTTCCTTCAATTTCTTCCGCATTTCAGGGAAGTAGTAATCACTTAAAACTTGTTTAAAGTTTTCAGATGCTGACCGATGAGCTCTACTATGTTCGGTTAGAAGAATCTCTGCTTGATCGTTTTTATTAAAAACATCTGTTACTTGTTTGAGTGTGTGACGAAACTTGACAGAGGGAAATGTTATCGAAAGTTCATTTTGAATTTGCGCTAATATTGGAAGGTCACATAAAATTGCATTCACCACGTCGGGATTGACAGATTCCTTTATAGTTTCAAGAAGATCGCCCAAGTTGGTAAATGTAATATTATGTCGAATTCGGGATTTGAATAATATTTTTGTTACTTTCGCTGGTTCTTTGCCTTTTTCTAGAATTAACTGATTCCTAAAACAATTTACAGGATTTTGTACTGTCACAATGGTTCTAGTCAAGGACCCTTCGCTATGTGCTGTAAGAGATTCCGAATGGAGTGATTGCTCTAGAGCGTTTACATGCTGCCTAGACAAAGCGTCAGCTACATAGTTCTCCTTGCCGGGCTTATAAATGAAATTTGGGGAAAACTCTTCCACAAATGCTCTCCAGCGCTTGATCTTTGCGTTAGAGTTCTTGTCCGAAATGGCAAAGGTTAAGGGTTGGTGATCGGTAAAGATGTTTAAGTTCGTTACGCCATATAAATAATTGCGCAGTTTTTGCAAGGCCCAAACAATAGCAAGAAGCTCTCTTTCATTTGTTGCATAGTTCTCTTCAGTTGGGGAAAGAGTCCTAGAAATCATAGTGATTGGCCTGCCATTCTGAGATAGCACAGCACCAAGCGCATGTGATGATGCGTCAGTGGTGAGATCAAACGGCTTTGTATAGTCCGGATATAGCAACAATACATCCTCCGAGGCCAAAATCCTTTTTACTTTATCAAAGGCTTGTAATGCTTCCGCATCAAGCTCTATGTGTACGTTTTTCGATTGATTTGTACCTATATTACCGTTTTCCCCCCTCAGATATTTCGTAAGAGGCTTCACAATTGAGGCGTAATCCCTTACAAATCTCCTATAATATCCGGAGAGACCCAGGAACGATCGAAGGGCGCGGAGGGTCTTGGGAGTTTCATAACTAACAATATCTTTTACTTTTTGGGGGCATGTTCTTATCCCCTTTTTGGAAACAACGAACCCAAGAAATTCAACCTGCGTTTGAAGAAATTTAGACTTCTGAAGTGAAACTCTCATATTCGCCTCAAATAGTTTAGTAAGAATCCGTTCTATATCCCCTAGATGCTGTTTGTATGATTTGGAAAAAATGATCACGTCATCTATATAAACGTGACAGCATTTACCAATCTCCTGCCTCAGAATGTCATCTATAGTTCGCTGAAAAATGCTTGGTGCATTTTTCAGTCCGAAAGGCAGTCTGCAGAATTCGTACTTTCCGTTATTAACTGAGAACGCTGTTTTTTCCCGATCGCGCTCAGCCAGTTTAATCTGGTGAAATCCAGATTTTAAATCCAATGTTGTGAAAAAAGATGATTCCCCCAAATTGGATAAAATAACGGATGTATCTGGAATAGGGTATCTGTCACTAATGGTTCTCTCATTGAGCTTTCTGAAATCTATTACTAGTCGCTTTTTTTGTTTCCCTGTTTCGTCGATTCCTTTTTTATCGACAACCCATATAGGATTATTGTACGGGGACCGTGAAGGTCTTATAATTCCGTTACGAAGCAAGTCAGAGATTTCTTGATTGACAAAGTCAGCTGCAGCCATTGGGTAAGGATACGATTTCGAGTAAACGGCGTCATTGTTAATTGTTTTTATCGTTGCAACCACATTTGTATTGTACGGTAGGGATTTATTGGAATCGGCGAACACTTTCGAATGGCGTTCTATTATGCTGGAAACATCATTGTTTCCATGTAACGTTTTGTTACACGATTCATAACTTAGTGATATGTTGTTTACATCATCACAATAAAAATACAAGAGTGTTTCCTTTCCTCCCTCATAATACAGAATCCCGCACCGCAAATCTACCTGTGCGTTAATTTCCCTTAAAAAATCGCATCCTATAATGCCGTCAAACGTTTTAAGACTTGGAAGCAAAAAAAAAGAAGTGTTCCTATTGAAAATGTTTATTTGGCATTTTTCGGATATGTGATCTGTACCGTGAATGGATCTGACCAAAAAGGGCTTGTGTACATGTTTAATTGATTTAAGATTATCTAAATTCCTAATATAATTCTTTGTAGCTCCGGTGTCTACCAAAAGCTTTAATTCCCTCCCTGCCAGTGTCCTGCTAACGTAAGGCAGGAGGGACTTTCCCCTAAAAAATTCACCTCGTCTATTATTTCATTGGCCTCGTTGTATGAGCCATTATCGAATTCTTCCTGTTGGTAGTCATAGTTCTCGTTACCAAAGGGTTCTTCTTCTTCTTTGATATCTGGCGGAAAGTGTTGGAGCTGTTGATGGGTAAGATGGTTTATCCGCTGTTGTTTAGGGATGTCTATCTGACTTCCTCCTCCTCCATGTTGTCTCTTAGGAGGTCTTACTTGATTCCCACAGACTGTCCGTAAAGATTCTCGACGGTTTTCAAGCACAGGTGTGGTCACCTGGTTGGGAATACATGTTGAGCTGCGAACGTTCGCAGAAGACCGCATAGAATGGTAATTCGGATTTCTTGACATGGGATTGAAATTGATATTAGATCGGAAGCGTGAACTAGGGGGATCTACCTCCATTGGTAATGGCCTATCTTGAGGACTTCCCACACACCTATAATGGGGTGAATGGTAAGGTTGGTGCTGATCGTTACCGTTAGTGTATTTGGGAGCTACGAAAGTTTTCACGTTAGTTGAAAATGCTCTTGCAAACGAACAACGTTCTTGGTTTGCCTCCAACTCCTGAGCAAGCGCTAGGGCGCTGGGCATATCGCTCGGGCGTGAGGAGAACAGAATGTCACACATCGGTTTCCGAAGTCCGGAAACAAAGACTCTGAGAGCATCCTGCCTATATTTTTGACCCAGTGTGTTTATTAGTGTCGCATTACCCTCATGGATCATGATGGTTTTATTAATTATCAAGGTTAGCTTTCTTTCGACCTCGTCATAAAATTGGGTTATTGTTTTTTTACCCTGACGTAGAGTAGACATCTCTTGTTCTATGAGATATATTGGCCTCTTGTCGGCATAAGTAAAATCAAGCCTGGCTATAATAGCCTTAAAATTCAGAACGGTATTAAAGGAAGATAGAACCTGATCAGCTGATCCGACAATCTTGTTTCGTATAATGGCAACTGCTTGATAATGTTTCGAGCTACCATTATGATTTTCGAAAAGTTTGTAAGCAGCAAAGGCAGCCTGACGCCACGAAACATATCGCGCCTGCTCCCCATTAAACTCCGGTAGTGTTTTCACGAGATCTAAGGATTCATCACACTTAACTGCAGGGTCGATTACAACTGGCGTGTACTCTTCTACAGAGGACGTAGGCATTTCGAGTGCCTTGAGCCTATTCGTTAAGGTATCGATAGTTATTTGAAAACTTCGACGAGTTTGCTCGGTAGCTGCTGTAACTGCAGCTCCGATTATAACGCGTAGTTCAGACTCATTCATTTCGACGCCAATGGACTGTAACTCCTATTTTAAAATAAAACAGGTTAAATTTGCTGACTAACAACTTAGGCAAAAGAAAATACTCGGTTGCAATTAGGGATCTCAAAATCAGGAAATGCTTCCTCTTAAAAAAAAAAAATAACTTATAGGAAATTACTGAACACTTTACTTACATATAGATTTGAATTAACATGATTTGATTTTTTTTGATACACTTCCTCAATGTAGGTAATAGTTTAGTTGGATTTCACAAATTATACTATTTATAACAATAGTTTCATCGGTTAAAGATTTAATTTTTTGATACACTCTCTCAAGGTAGGTAATAGTTTAGTTGGATTTCACAAATTATACTATTTATAACAATAGTTTCATTAGTTAAAGATTCAATTTTTTGATACACTTTCTCAAGGTAGGTAATAGTTTAGTTGGATTTCACAGACTGTTTTTGTATTCCAATTTTCTCCTATGAATAGGATACTTTTATTTTTGCACAGACCGGGAACAAGGTTCTATTATCCTTATTAAAGACTTTCGGAACCTACAAGTCGAAGTCACGTTGGGCGCCAGTTAAAGATTAAATTTTTGGATTATTTCCTCTATGAGGAATTCTTTATTTTTTCGATATTACTATTCTGACCGATATGGTCAGGCGTTCCCTTAAAACTAAACTACACTAACTTATACTAACAGCTCGGTGCCCATCATTGGGTGGTGACCTTGACAACGTCTGGTCCCACGGTTGTTGGTCGGCGGTGTTGATAAACGCTGAGCTAGCGTCTGGTCCCACGCTGTTCTTACTGCGGGACAGTGTGTTAGCTGAGAAGCGTGTGTTCGCTGCTCAGTTTTCATTAGCGGATGCGCGGCCGTGTGTTATCTGAGAAGCGTGTGTACGCTGCTCAGTTCTGTTAGCGGATGTATGTGCTAACTTGTACACACGCCTGGACGCTTGTGTCCCTCAATATTAAATGCATTATTTTCCATCAAGAAGACCTATAGTGGTCACTCAGCAGCCAGTGGAGGACGCTGGAAACACATCGATGTCGAGCTAAAAAAATATATTACGTATACGCACCCGTGTGCAGCGCAAAGTCATCAAAATCAGCTGTAACACGCCACCCTCAGAATAAAACGCTTCGGTTTCTTAAAGATCTTCAAAAGCACAGTTTCCTCTTGAAGGACGTGAAAGAAATTACCCAGGAGCTGTTGAAAACAGAACAGTGAAAAACCCAGCAGTAACAAAATTACTCGTTTTTTATGCATTTTGTGTAGTCTCCCCGCCTGTTGGTAAAAATGTATGTACACACACCTAGACGCTTGTCTCTCTCAGTATAAAATGCATTATTTCCCATTAAGAGAACCTATAATGGTCAATTAGCAGCCAGTGGAGAACGCTGGAAACACATCGATGTCGAGCTAAAAAAATATATTACGTATACGCCCCCGTGTGCGGCGCAAAGTCATCAAAATCAGCTGTAACACGCCACCCTCAGAATAAAACGCTCCGGTTTCTTAAAAATCTTCAAATGTCTGGTGGCGAAGCTGGCTGGCAGGGGCCAGGTTGGCTGGCTGGCGACATGGGTGGCTGTCCGGTGGCCAGGTTGGCTGGTTGCTGGCCAGATTGTCTAGCTGGTGGCAAGGTTGGCTGGGCGGAGGCAAGGTGGGTGGCTGGTGGCAAGGTTGGCTGGCTGGTGGCAAAGCTGGCTGGCTATTGGCCAAGTTGGCGGGCTGGTGGCTAAGTTGGCTGGCTATTGGCCAAGTTGGCTGGCCGGTGGGTAAGTTGGATGGCAGGTAGCCAGGTGGCTGACAGGAGGCCAGGTTGGCTGGCTGGTGGCAAGGTTGGCTGGCTTGTGGTCAGGTTGGCTGGCTGATCCTAATTTGCCGACGTGTGGCAAGGTTGGCTAGCAGATGGCTATGTCCGCTGTTTGGCAGCAAGGTTGGCTGGCTGGTGGCAAAGCTGGCTGGCTATTGGCCAAGTTGGCTGGCTGGTGGCTAAGTTGCATGGCAGGTAACAAGGTTGGCTGCCAGAAGGCCAGGTTGGCTGGCTGGCGGCAAGATAGCCAGGTGGCTGGGTCGTCTGGCTACCTGGCGACAAGCGTGGCTGACTGGTGGCAAAGCTGGCTGGCAGGGGTCAGATTGGCTGGCTGGCGACATGGGTGGCTGTCTGATGGCCAAGTTGGCTAGTTATTTTTCCAGATTGGCTGGTTGGTGTCAAGATTGGCTGGCCGGAGGCCAGGTGGGTGGCTAGTGGCAAGGTTGGCTGGCAGGTGGCAGGATTGACTGAATGGTGGCCAGGTTGGCTCGGTGGTGGTTGGGTTGGCCTCCTCCTGGTGGCTTGGATAGGTGGCTGGTTGCCAGATTAGCTGGCTGGTTGCCAGGTTAGCTCGCTGGTGGCCAGGTTGGCTGCGTGGTGGTTTGGTTGGCCTCCTCCTAGGGGCGTGGTTAGCTGGCTGGTTGCCAGATTAGCTCGCTGGTTGCCAGGTTAGTTGGCTGGTGGCCGGATGGGCTATCTGATTTGTAAGTCGGCTGACTGGTGGCAAGGTTGTTCGGCTGGTGGCCATGATAGATGGCAGAATACAACATGTACCGAGCAACGTGCAATGCGCAAAGTGCAATGTGCAACGTGCAATGTGCAACATGCAACGTGCTACATGAAACGTGCAACCCGCAACGTGCAACGTGTGATGTACAACGTGCAACATGCAACCTGCAACTTGCAATGTGTAACATGCAACGTGCAACACGCAACGTGCAACGTGCAACATGCAACGTGCCACATACAACGTGCAAAACACAACGTGCAGCATGCAACGTGCAACGTGCAACATACAACCTGCAACATACAACGGACAACATACAACGTGCAACACGCATCGTGCAACATGCAACGTGCAATATGCAACGTGCAACATGCAACGTGCGACATGCAACGTGCAACATGCAACGTGCAACGTGCGACGTGCAACATGCAACGTGCAACATTCAACGTGCAACATGCAACGTGCAACACGCAACGTGCAACATGCAACGTGCAACATGCAACGTGCAACATGCAACGTGCAACATGCAACGTGCAACATGCAAGCTGCAATGCGCAACATGCAAGGTGCAACGCGCAACATGCAACGTGCAAAACGCAACGTGCGAAATTCAACGTGCAAATTGCAATATGCATCGTGCAACATGCAACGTGCAACATGCAACGTGCAACATACAACGTGTAACACGCAACGTGCAACATGCAACGTGCAACATGCAACGTGCAACATACAACGTGCGACATGCAACGTGCAACATGCAACGTGCAACATGCAACGTGCAACATGCAACGTGCAACATGCAACGTGCAACGTGCAACATGCAACGTGCAACTTGCGACGTGCAACATGCTACGTGCAACATGCAACGTGTAACATGCAAGCTGCAACGCGCAACATGCAAGGTGCAACGCGCAACATGCAACGTGCAAAATGCAACGTGCAACGAGCAACATGCAACATTCCAAGTGAAACGTGCAACGTGCAACGTACAACATGCAACCTGCAACGTGGAACATGCGACGTGCAACATGCAACGCACAACGTGCAACGTGTGACGTCCAACCTGTGCGTGCAACGTACAACGTGAAACATGCGACGCCCAACGTGGAGCTTGCAAAGTGAACCGTGCAACGTGCAACGTAGAAACCTACAACATGCAACGTACAACGTGCGACGTGCAACGTTCGACGTGCAACGTGCAATGTATAACGTGTAACGCGCAACGTGCGACGTGCAAAGTGCAACGTGCAATGTGCAACGTACAACATGCAAAGCCCAACATGCAGCGTACCAAGTGAAACATGCACCGTGTGAATGCGACGCACGTTGCATCCTGCAACATGCCACCTGCAACGTGCAACGATCTGGCAAACCAGACGGCCAACCAACTTGGTTACCAGCCTGCCAACCCGGCCACCTGCAAGCCAGCTAAGCCGGCCACCTGCCAGCCTAACTTGCCGCCAGGCAACCCTCTCAACAGCCATCCTACCTGGCCACCAGCTAGTTAACCATGCCACCAGCCAAAACCCCTAGCCAATCAGACAATGAACCTGGCCTTCAGCCTGCCAAGCTGGCCACCGGCCAGCCAGTCTCTCCACCGGCCGTAAAACCTGGCGACCAGCCTGCCAGCTAGGCCGCTAGCCACCCAACCCAATGATCTGCCAGCCAGCTTGGCCACCAGTCCCCCAAACTGGACCAGCCAGCCAACCAACCTTGCAAGCAGCGAGCCATCCTTGCCACCAGCCAGCCACTCTTGCCAGAAGGTAGTCAACCCTGGCACCGAACAGCAAGTCAACTTGACTCCCAGCCTCCCAACCTGGCCGCTAGCCAGCCAACCCGCCCACCAGCCAGCCAACTTTGCGGCCAGTCAACGCACCTGAACAGCAACCAGCCAGCCCTACCAAAAATCAGCCAGCTAACCAGCCCACTAGGAGGAGGCCAACCCAACCAGCACGCAGAGAACCTGGTCACCAGCCAGCCAACAAGGCCACCAGCCAACTTGGTCACCAGCCAACCCGGTCACCTGCCCCCCACTTTTGCCACCAGCCAGCGAACTTTGCCGCCATGCAATACACCTGACCTACAGTCAGCCAATCTGGCCACCACCACCCAGCCAACTTGACTCCCAGCCTCCCAACCCGGCCACTAGCCAGCCAACCCGGCCACCAGCCAACCAACTTTGCCGCCAGCCAACGCATCTGACCAGCAACCAGCCAGCCCTGCCAAAAACCAGCCAGCTAACCAGTCCACTAGGAGAAGGCCAACCCAACCAGCACGCAGAGAACCTGGTCACCAGCCAGCCAACAAGGCCACCAGCCAACTTGGTCACCAGCCAACCCGGTCACCGGCCCGCCACTTTTGCCACCAGCCAGCTAACTTTGCCGCCATTCAATACACCTGACCTACAGTCAGCCAATCTGGCCACCACCAGCCAGCCAACTAGACACCCAGCCTCCCCACCTGGCCACTAGCCAGCCAACGCGGTCACCTGCCAGCCATCTTTGCCACCAGCCAGCCAACTTTGCCGCCAGCCAACGCACCTGACCAGCAACCAGCCAGCCCTGCCAAGAACCAGCCGTAACCTGGCAACCCAGCCAGCTAGCCTGGCCAAGAGCCAAGCAACCGGGCCACCAGCAAGCCAACCTGGCCACCAGCCAGCCATCCTGGCCACCAGCCAGCCAACCTGGCAACCAGCCAGCAAACATGGCCGGCAGCCAGTCAACAAGGCCACCAGCCAACCTAGCCACCAGCCAGCCAACCTTGACACCAGCCAGCTAACCTGGCAACCAGCCAGCCAACAAGGCCACCAGCCAACTTGGTCACCAGCAAATCTGGCCACCAGCCAGCCAACGCACCTGACCAGCAGCCTGCCAGCTCTGCCAAAAACCAGCCAGCTAACCGGGCTACCAACCAGCCTCCCTGACCACCAGCCAGCCAACTTGTCCACCAGCCAGCTAACCTGGCACCCCAGCCAGCTAGCCTGGCCACGAGCTAACCAACCGGGCAACCAGGACGCCCACCTGGCCACCAGTCAGCCATCCTGGCCAGCAGCCTGCCAAATTGGCAACCAGCCAGCAAACATGGCCGGCAGCCAGTCAACAAGGCCACCAGCCAACTTGGCCACCAGCCAGCCAACCTGGCCACCAGCCAACAAGGCGACCAGCCAACCTGGTCACCAGCAAACCTGGCCACCAGCCAGCCAACGCACCTGACCAGCAACTTTCCAGCCCTGCCAAAAACCAGCCAGCTAACCGGGCCACCAACCAGCTTCCCTGACCACCAGCCAGCCAACTTGTCCACCAGCCAGCTAACCTGGCACCCTAGCCAGCTAGCCTGGCCACGAGCCAGGCAACCGGGCCACCAGCAAGGCAACCTGGCCACCAGCCAGCCATCCTGGCCACCAGCCAGCCAACCTGGCAACCAGCCAGCAAACATGGTCGGCAGCCAGTCAACAAGGCCACCAGCCAACCTAGCCACCAGCCAGCCAACCTTGACACCAGCCAACAAGGCCACCAGCCAACTTGGTCACCAGCAAACCTGGCCACCAGCCAGCCAACGCACCTGACCAGCAACCTACCAGCTCTGCCAAAAACCAGCCAGCTAACCGGGCCACCAGCCAGAATCCCTGGCCACCTGCCACCCAGCTTAGCCACCAGCCAGCCAACTTTGCCGCCAGCCAACGCACCTGACCAGCAACCAGCCAGCCCTGCCAAGAACCAGCCGTAACCTGGCAACCCAGCCAGCTAGCCTGGCCAAGAGCCAAGCAACCGGGCCACCAGCAAGGCAACCTGGCCACCAGCCAGCCATCCTGGCCACCAGCCAGCCAACCTGGCAACCAGCCAGCAAACATGGCCGGCAGCCAGTCAACAAGGCCACCAGCCAACCTAGCCACCAGCCAGCCAACCTTGACACCAGCCAGCTAACCTGGCAACCAGCCAGCCAACAAGGCCACCAGCCAACTTGGTCACCAGCAAACCTGGCCACCAGCCAGCCAACGCACCTGACCAGCAACCTGCCAGCTCTGCCAAAAACCAGCCAGCTAACCGGGCCACCAACCAGCCTCCCTGACCACCAGCCAGCCAACTTGTCCACCAGCCAGCTAGCCTGGCCACGAGCTAACCAACCGGGCCACCAGCACGCCCACCTGGCCAACAGCCAGCCATCCTGGCCAGCAGCCTGCCAAATTGGCAACCAGCCGGCAAACATGGCCGGCAGCCAGTCAACAAGGCCACCAGCCAACTTGGCCACCAGCCAGCCAACCTGGCCACTAGCCAACAAGGCCACCAGCCAACTTGGTCACCAGCAAACCTGGCCACCAGCCAGCCAACGCACCTGACCAGCAACTTGCCAGCCCTGCCAAAAACCAGCCAACTAACCGGGCCACCAAGCAGCTTCCCTGACCACCAGCCAGCCAACTTGTCCACCAGCCAGCTAACCTGGCACCCCAGCCAGCTAGCCTGGCCACGAGCCAAGCAACCGGGCCACCAGCAAGCCAACCTGGCCACCATCCAGCCATCCTGGCCACCAGCCAGCCAACCTGGCAACCAGCCAGCAAGCATGGCCGGCAGCCAGTCAACAAGGCCACCAGCCAACCTAGCCACCAGCCAGCCAACCTTGACACCAGCCAGCTACCCTGGCAACCAGCCAGCCAACAAGGCCACCAGCCAACTTGGTCACCAGCAAACCTGGCTACCAGCCAGCCAACGCACCTGACCAGCAACCTGCCAGCTCTGCCAAAAACCAGCCAGCTAACCGGGCCACCAACCAGCTTCCCTGACCACTAGCCAGCCAGCTTGTCCACCAGCCAGCTAACCTGGTAACCCAGCCAGCTAGCCTGGCCAGGGGTTAACCAACCGGGCCACCAGCCAGCTACCCTGGCCACCAGCCAGCCATCCTGGCCACCAGCCAGCCAACCTGGCCAAGGTCACGAACTTTTCAGCAAGGTCACTGACCTTTTCAACAAGGTCACTGACCTTTCCGACAAGGTCACTGAACTTTTCAGCAAGGTCACTGACCTTTTCAACAAGGTCACTGACCTTTTCATCAAGGTCACTGACCTTTTCGACAAGGTCACTGAACTTTTCAACGGGGTTACTGAACTTTTCAACAAGGTCACTGACCTTTTCGACAAGGTCACTGACCAGGCAAGGTTGGCTGGCTGGACCTAATTTGCTGGCTGGTGGCAAGTTTGGCTAGTAGGAGGAGGCCAGGTCGGGTGGTTGGCGGCAAAGTTGGCTGGCAGGTGGCCAGGTTGGTTGGCTGGTAGCCAGGTTGGCTGGTTGTTGGCTGGGCGGAGGCAAGGTTGGTAGCTGGTGGCAAGATAGCCAAGTGACCAGGTCGTCTGGCTACCTGGCGACAAGGGTGGCTGACTGGTGGCAAAGCTGGCTGGTCAGGTTGGCTAACTGGCGACATATTTGGCTATCTGGGGGCCAAGTTGACTGGTTGTTGACCAGATTGGCTGGCTGGTGGCAGGGTTGGCTGGGCGGAGGCAAGGTGGGTGGCTGGTGGCAAGATAGCCAGGTGGCCAGATCGTCTGGCTACCTGGCGACAAGGGTGGCTAGCTGGCGACATATTTGGCTATCTGGGGGCCAAGTTGGCTGTTTGTTGACCAGATTCGCTGGCTGGTGGCAAGGTTGGCTGGGCGGAAGGCAGGTGGGTGGCTGGTGGCAGGTTAGCCAGGTGGCCAGATCGTCTGGCTACCTGGCGACAAGGGTGGCTGACTGGTGGCAAAGCTGGCTGGTCAGGTTGGCTAGCTGGCGACATATTTGGCTGTCTGGGGGCCAAGTTGGCTGATTGTTGACCAGATTAGCTGGCTGGTGGCTAGGTTGGCTAGCAGGTGGCCAGCTCAGCTGATTGGTGGCTGGCTACTGGTGCCAAGTTGGCTGGTTTTAGGCTAGATTGGCTGGTTGGTGGCAAGGTTGGCGGGCTGGACCAGATTTGCTGGCTGGTGGCAAGGTTGGCTAGCAGGTGGCCAGGTCGGGTGATTGGCGGCAAGGTTGGCTAGCTGGTAGCAAAGCTGGCAGGCTATTGGCCAAGTTGGCTGGCTGCTGGCTAAGCTGGGTGGCAGGTGGCCAGGGATTCTGGCTGGTGGCACGATTGCCAGGTGGCCAGGTCGTCTGGCTACAAGGTTGGCTGGCTGACTGGTGGCAAGGTTGGCTAGCAGGTGGCTAGTTCGGGTGGATGGCGGCAAGGTTGGCTAACTGCTGGCAAAGTTGGCAGGCTATTGGCCAAGTTGGCTGGCTGCTGGCTAAGATGGATGGCAGGTGGCCAGGTTAGCTGGCTGGTGGCAAGATAGCCAGGTGGCCAGGTCGTCTGGCTACCTTGCGAAAAGGGTGGTTGACTGGTGGCAGAGCTGGTAGGCAGGGGCCAGGTTGGCTAGCTGGTGGCAAGGTGGGTGGCTGGTGGCAAGGTTGGCTGGCTGGCAAAAATATGTTACCTATACTCCCCCGTGTTCGGCGCAAAGTCACTAAAATCAGTTGTAACATTTCAGCCTCAGAATAAAACGCTTCAGTTTCTCAAAGGCCCCCAAAAGCACAGTTTCCTCTTGCAGAACGTGAAAGAAAATACCCAGGAGCTGTTGAAATCAGAACAGTGAAAAACCAAGCAGAAACAAAATTACTCGTTTTTTATGCATTTTGTGTGCTCTCCTCGCCCGTTGGTAAAATTGTATGTACACACGCCTAGACGCTTGTCTCTCTCAATAGAAAATGCATTATTTCCCATCAAGAGAACCTATAATGGTCAATCAGCAGCCAGTGGAGAACGCTTGAAAGGCATCGATGTTGAGCCAGAAAAAAATGTTACGTACACGCGTCCGTGTGTGGCGCAAAGTCATCAAAATCAATTGTAACATGCCACACTCACAGTAAAACGCTTCAGTTTCTTAGAGGCCTTCGAAAGCAACGTTTCCTCTTGCAGAACGTGAAAGAAAATACCCAGGAGCCGTTGAAAACAGATCAGTGAAAAACCAAGCAGTAACAAAATTACTAGTTTTTAATGCATTTTGTGTGCTCTCCTCGCCTGCTGGGAAAAATGTATGTACACACGCCTGGGCGCTTGTTTTCCTCAACATAAAATGCGTTATTTCCCATCAAGGGAACCCATAATAGTCACTCAGCAGCTAGTGGAGAAGGCTGGAAACGTATCGATGTCGAGCCACAAAAAAATGTTACGTATACTCCCCCGCGTGCGGCGCAAAGTCATGAAAATCAGCTGTAACACGCCACCCTCAGAATAAGACGCTTCGGTTTCTTAAAGGCCTTCAAAAGCACAGTTTCCTCTTGCAGAACGTGAAAGAACACTCCCGGGACCTGTTGAAAACAGAACAGTGAAAAACCAAGCAGTAACAAAATTACTCGTTTTTTATGCATTTTGTGTGCTTTCCTCGCCTGCTGGTAAAATTTATGTACACACGCCTGGACGCTTGTGTCCCTCAGTATAAAATGCGTTATTTAATATCACTTAATTACTTACTTATCAGGCCAGCGATTCATGGAGGATATGAGCCTGAGCTATAGCTGCCTTCTATTCTTGACGGTCCCGGGCACGCTGCTTCCAGTTGTCAAGACCAAGATGTCTTACATCTGCGATTACTTGGTCTTTATACCGGAGGTTCGGTCTTCCTCTTCTTCTTCAACCAGGCGGCTCGGAGTCGAAGATCCCCTTAGCTGGAGCGTTGATGTCCATGCGCTCGATGTGGCCAAGCCAGTGTAGTCGATGGATCCTCACCTTCCGGACTACATCCACATCTTGGTACAGCTCGTAGAGTTCGCGGTTGTGTATTCTTCTCCAGTCACCTTCCTCACAGAAGGGACCAAATGTCCTGCTTATCGTCCAGCTTTCGGCTCCGTACAGCAAGACTGGCAGAATGAGCGTTTTGTAAATCACGGCTTTGGTCTTCCGAGTGAGGAGTTTTGACCCCAGTTGTTTGGACTAGCCGAAGTAGCAGCGGTTGCCAAGGGTGATTCTATGCCCGATCTCCACTGTGGTGTCATTTGTGGAATTTACGTTTGCCCCGAGCTAGACAAACTCCTTAACTACCTCGAAATTGTAGCTTTCAATTGTTACATTTTGTCCCAGATGGTGAGCGACGGATTGGTTTTTGCTTAACAGCATGTTTTTCGATTTATCCTCATTGTTCTTAAGGCCAACTCGTTTCGTCTGTTCTTCAATCGCCGTGAATGCTTCCACAATGCCACGGCGAGAACACGCGATGATGTCGATATCATCTGCGTGTCCTAGCAGCTGGATGGACTTGTAAAAGATAGTGCCTTCCCTGTTGACACCTGCCCGTCGCACTATCTGGTCCAGCACCAGATTGAAGAAGTCACATGACAGCGCATCTTCTTGCCGAAATCCGGTGCATGTTTCGAATGGTTCCGAGTTCCTAGTACCGAATTGCACGGTGCATCGCGTGTTTTTCAGCGTAGCGCGACACAACTGGATTAGTTTTACCGGGATCCCGAATTCGGCCATGGCATCAAACAGTTCTTCACGATGAATGCTATCGTATGCGGATTTGAAATCGATGAAAAGATGGTGTGTATCGATTGGAAACTCGTTAGTCTTTTCCAGGATTTGTCGAAGTGTGAAAAATTGGGCTATAGTTGATTTGCCGGGCCGGAAGCCGCACTGGTAGCTGACGATTAGTGCGGTGCAGAATGGTTTTAGACGTTCACACTATACGCTGGATAGGATCTTGTATGCGACATTGACAAGGGATATACCTCTATAGTTCTTGCAAGAGGTAGGGTCTTCTTTTTTGTGGATGGGGCTTATAGAGCTGGTATTCCAGTCGTCGGGCATGCTTTCATCTTCCCAAATTCTGCAGGTGATCTGGTGCATGCTCCCTACCAGAACATCACTGCCAGCCTTGAAGAGCTCTGATGGCAAACCGTCTGAGCCTGCGGCCCTCTTGTTCTTCAGCTTCTGAATAGCTGTGCCGACTTCTTCGATGCTGGGTGGGAGGACTACTTCAGCGGCTGGTGTTGGGATTTCCTCGGTCCCTACCACCCTCTCTTGGTCATGCTCGTTAAGCAGCTACTGGAAATGATGCTTAAATACATCCACTATTCCCTGCGGGTCGGTGACAAGATTACCCCGCAGGTTCGAAGAGCCTGGGTACCCTTTTTGAAGCCTCCTGCAAGGCCTTTGGCTTTCTTGTAAAAGGCTCGTGTTTTATGTTTATCCCTAGACTCCTCGATATCCTTGAGCGGGGAGGCTGCGAAGATTCTTTTCTTTTGTCGTAGTAGTTTTTTCACCTCCCTTCTTCTGGCTCGGTACTCTTCTTGCGCTGCCCTGGTTTTCCTCTGCAGCGCCTTTTGGTACGCCTCGTCGGTTGCTGCCTTTTTCTGCTCACACTCGCCATCATACCACGGGTTTCTTGTCGGGGGTGGTAGGTATCCTAAGGTGGTTTCAGCTACTTCCTGAATGGCTGAGCGGAAATGCAGCCACATATTATTGGCATTTGTGTTCGACGTAGGCATACCGTAGAGTCTTTCGCTCAGCTGCTCCCTGTAGACTCTGGCAATCTGCGGTGTGCTCAGGCACCCAACGGCGAGCCTAATCCTGATGGGCTGGTGCAGCTTTCTGACATTGGACAGTCGAGCTCTGAGTCTTGCTGCTACGAGGAAGTGGTCAGAGTCGACATTTGCCCCTCTGAATGTTCGCACATCTAGGATGTTTGACGAGTACCTTGCGTCAATGAGCACATGGTCGATTTGGTTTGCGGTTCGACCGTCCGGAGATCGCCAGTTTTCGCTTGCGAAGGAATCACGTGCTACTTATTACCGCATTACGAGCTGTCGCAAAGTCAGAGAGTCGGAAGCCGATATCTATTGATGTATCGTGGAGGCTGTGCTTGCCGATCACTCCGCCAAGGGTGTTCTCCTTACCGATTTTGGCGTTGAAGCCCCGAGCACGATTTTTTCATCGTACTCCGGACAAGCTCCGTAGGCGATCTTCAGGAGGTCATAGATGTGCTCCTTGATTTGGTCTTCAGCCTCGTCGGTAGGGGCGTGTGCACATATAAGGCTGATGTTATAAAATCTGCCTCTGTTGCGGATCACAGCCAGGCGATCACTTATAGGTTAAAAGCCGATGACCTTCGACCTTAACCGCATTCCCACGACAAATCCGCATTCCAGTAAGTGCAACCATTTGTGACAGCTGCAATAGATGTCGCAATTTTTCTTCCTAATAATACCGTTTCCTATCTAGAGTATTTCCTAACAAGAGAACCTATAATGGTCTCTCAGCAGCCAGTGGAGAACGCTGGAACCGCATCGCTGTCGAGTCAGAAAAAAATGTTACGTATGCGCCCCCGTGTGCGGCGCAAAGTCATCAAAATCAGCTGTACCACGCCTGCCTCAGAATAAAACGCTTCGATTTCTTAAAGATCTTCAAAAGCACAGTTTCCTCTTGAAGGACGTGAAATGCCCAGGAGCTGTTGAAAACAGAACTGTGAAAAACCAAGCAGTAACAAAATTACTAGTTTTTAATGCATTTTGTGTGCTCTCCTCACCTGCTGTGAAAAATGTATGTACGCACGCCTGGACGTTTGTGTCCCTCAATATAAAAAGCGTTATTTGCCATCAAGAGAACCTAGAACGGTCACTCAGCAGCCAGTGGAGAACGCCGGAAACGCATCGATGTCGAGCCAGAAAAAAATGTTACGTATACGCCCCCGTGGGCGGCGCACTGTCATGTAAATCAGCTGTAACACGCCATCCTCAGAATAAAACGCTTTAGTTTCTCAAAGGCATTCAAAAGCACAGTTTTCCCTTTCAGAGCGTGAAAGCAAACACCGAGGCTCTGTTGAAAACAGAACAGTAATAAAGCAAGCATTAACAAAATTACTCGTTTTTCATGCATTTTGTGTGCTCTCCTCGCCTGCTAGGAAAAATGTATGTACACACACCTAGACGCTTGTCTCTCTCAGTATAAAATGCATTATTTCCCATTAAGAGAACCTATAATGGTCAATCAGCAGTCAGTGGAGAAGGCTGGAAACGCATCAATGTCAGAAAAAAATGCTACGTACACGCGCCCCTGTGCGGCGCTACGTCAACAAAATCAGCCGTAACACGCCACCCTCGGAGTAAAACGCTTCAGTTTCCTAAATGCCTTCAAAAGAACAGTTTCCTCTTGCAGAACGTGAAAGAAAACACCCAGGAGCTGTTGAAAACAGAACAGTGAAAAACCAAGCAGTAACAAAATTACTCGTTTTTTATGCATTTTGTGTGCTCTCCTCGCCTGCTGGTAAAAACGTATGTAAACAGGTCTGGACGCTTGTGTCCCTCAATATAAAATGCATTATCTCCCATGAAGAGAACTTGAAATGGTCACCCAGCAGCAAGTAGAGAACGCTGGAAACACATTGATGTCGAGCCAGAAAAAAATGTTACGTACACGCGCCCTCGTGCGGCGCAAAGTCAACAAAATCAGCTGTAACACGCCACACTCGCAGTAAAACGCTTCAGTTTCTTAGAGGCCTTCAAAAGCACAGTTTCTTCTTGCATAACGTGAAAGAAAACATCCAGGAGCTGTTTAAAACAGAACAGTGAAAAACCAAGCAGTAACAAAATTACTAGTTTTTAATGCATTTTGTGTGCTCTCCTCGCCTGCTTGTAAAATCGTACGTACACGCGCCTGGACGCTTGTGCCCGTCAATATAAAGTGCATTTTTTCTCATGAAGGGAACCTATAACGGTCACTCAGCAGCCAGTGGAGAGGGCTGGAAATGTATCGATATCGAGCCACAAAAAAATGTTACGAATACTCCCCCGCGTGCGGCGCAAAGTCATGACAATCAGCTGTAACACGCCACCCTCAGAATAAAACGCTTCGGTTTCTTAAAGATCTTCCAAAGCACAGTTTCCTCTTGAAGGACGTGAAAGAAAATACCCAGAAGCTGTCGAAAACAGAACAGTGAAAAACCGAGCAGTAACAAAATTACTTGTTTTTAATGCATTTTGTGTGCTCTCCTCGCCTGCTTGTAAAAATGTATGTACACACGCCTGGACGCTTGTGTCCCTTAGTATAAACTGCGTTATTTCTCATCAGGAAAACCTATAATGGTCACTCAACAGCCAGTGGAGAACACTGGAACCGCGTCGATGTCGAGCCAGAAAAAACGTTACGTATACGCACCCGTGTGCGGCACAAAGTCGTCAAAATCAGCTGTAACGCGCCACCCCAGAATAAGACGCTTCGGTTTCTTAGAGACCTTCAAAAGCACAGCTTCCTCTTGCAGAACGTGAAAGAAAAACACAGGAGCTGCTGAAATCAGAACAGTAAAAAGCAAGCAGCAACAAAATTACTGTTTTTTTATGCATTTTGTGTGCTCTCCTCGCCTGCTTGTAAAAATGTATGTACACACGCCTGGACCCTTGTGTCCCCCAATATAAATTGCGTTATTTCCCATCAAGAAGACCTATATTGGTCACTCTGTACCCAGTGGAGGACGCTGGAAACACATCGATGTCGAGCTAAAAAAATGTGTTGCATACAGCTGTAACATACCACCCTCAGAGTAAAACGCTTCAGTTTCATAGAGACCTTCAAAAGCACAGTCTCCTCTTGCAGAATATGAAAGAAACGCCCAGGAACTGTTGAAATCAGAACAGTGAAAAAGCAAGCAGCAACAAAATTATTGGTTTTTTATGCATTTTGTGGGCTCTCCTCGCCTGCCGGGAAAAACGTATGTACACATGCCTGGACGCTTTTATCCCTCAATACAAAACGCGTTATTTCCCATCAAGAGAACCTATAACGAACACTCAGCAGCTTGTGGAGAACGCTGGAAACGCATCGTTGTTGAGCCAGAAAAAAATGTTACGTATGCGCCCCCGTGTGCGGCGCAAAGTCATCAAGATCAGCTGTAACACGCCACCCTCAGAATAAAACGGTTCGATTTCTTAAAGATCTTCCAAAGCACAGTTTCCTCTTGAAGGACGTGAAAGAAAATACCCAGGAGCTGTTGCAAACAGAACAGTGAAAAACCGAGCAGCAACAAAACTACTTGTTTTTAATGCATTTTGTGTGATCTCCTCGCCTGCTTGTAAAAATGTATGTACACACGCCTAGACGCTTATGTCCCTCAATATAAAATGCGTTATTTCCCATCAAGTGAACCCATAATGGTCACATCAGCAGCCAGTGGAGAACGCTGGAAACGCATCGATGTCGAGCTAGAAAAAAAATGTTACGTATACGCCCCGTGTGCGGCGCAAGGTCAACAAAATCACCTGTAGCACGCCACCCTCAGAATAAAACGCTTCGGTTTCTTAAAGATCTTCAAAGCACTGTTTCCTCTTGCAGGACCTGAAAGAAAATACCTAGGCGCTGTTGAAAACACAACGGTGAAAAAGCAAGCAGTAACAAAATTACTTGTTTTTAATGCATTTTGTGTGCTCTCCTTGCCTGCTTGTAAAAATGTATGTACACACGCCTGGACGCTTGTGTCCCTCAATATAAATTGCGTTATTTCTCATCAAGTACCCGTGTGCGGCGCGAAGTCGTCAAAATCAGCTGTAACGCGCCACCCCAGAATAAGACGCTTCGGTTTCTTAGAGACCTTCAAAAGCACAGTCTCCTCTTGCAGAATATGAAAGAAACACCCAGGAGCTGTTGAAATCAGAACAGTGAAAAAGCAAGCAGCCACAAAATTATTGGTTTTTTATGCATTTTGTGGGCTCTCCTCGCCTGCCGGGAAAAACGTATGTACACACGCCTGGACGCTTTTATCCCTCAATACAAAACGCGTTATTTCCCATCAAGAGAACCTATAATGGACACTCACCAGCCGGTGGAGAACGCTGGAAACGCATCGTTGTTAAGCCAGAAAAATATGTTAACTATGCGCCCACGTGTGCGGCGCAAAGTCATCAAAATCAGCTGTAACACGCCACCCTCAAAATAAATTGCTTAGGTTTCTTAAAGATCTTCAAAAGCACAGTTTCCTCTTGAAGGACGTGAAAGAAAATACCAGGAGCTGTTGAAGACAGAACTGTGAAAAACCGAGCAGTAACAAAATTACTTGTTTTTAATGCATTTTGTGTGCTCTCCTTGCCTGCTTGCAAAAATGTGTGTACACACGCCTGGACGCTTGTGTCCCTCAATATAAAATGCGTTATTTCCCATCAAGTGAACCCATAATGGTCACTCAGCAGCCAGTGGAGAACGCTGGAAACGCATCGATGTCGAGCTAGAAAAAAAATGTTACGTATACGCCCCGTGTGCGGCGCAAAGTCAACAAAATCACCTGTAGCACGCCACCCTCAGAATAAAACGCTTCGGTTTCTTAAAGATCTCCAAAGCACTGTTTCCTCCTGCAGGACCTGAAAGAAAATACAAAGGCGCTGTTGAAAACACACCGGTGAAAAAGCAAGCAGTAACAAAATTACTTGTTTTTAATGCATTTTGTGTGCTCTCCTTGCCTGCTTGTAGAGATGTATGTACACACGCCTGGACGCTTGTGTCCCTCAATATAAATTGCGTTATTTCTTATCAAGAGAACATATAATGGTCACTCAACAGCCAGTGGAGAACACTGGAACCGCGTCGATGTCGAGCCAGAAAAAACGTTACGTATACGCACCCGTGTGCGGCGCAAAGTCGTCAAAATCAGCTGTAACGCGCCACCCCAGAATAAGACGCTTCGGTTTCTTAGAGACCCTCAAAAGCACAGTTTCCTCTTGCAGAACATGAAAGAAACACCCAGGAGCTGTTGAAATCAGAACAGTGAAAAGCAAGCAGCAACAAGATTACTGTTTTTTTGTGCATTTTGTGTGCTCTCCTTGCCTGCTTGCAAAAATGTATGTACACACGCCTGGACGCTTGTGTCCCTCAATATAAAATGCGTTATTTCCCATCAAGTAAACCTATAATGGTCACTCAGCAGCTAGTGGAGGACGCTGGAAACGCATCGATGTCGAGCTAGAAAAAAAATGTTACGTATACGCCCCGTGTGCGGCGCAAAGTCATCAAAATCACCTGTAACACGCCACCCTCAGAAAAAAACGCTTCGGTTTCTTAAAGATCTTCAAAAGCACAGTTTCCTCTTGAAGGACGTGAAAGAAAATACCCAGGAGCTGTTGAAAACAGAACTGTCAAAAACCGAGCAGTAACAAAATTACTTGTTTTTAATGCATTTTGTGTGCTCTCCTTGCCTGCTTGTAAAAATGTATGTACACACGCCTGGACGCTTGTGTCCCTCAATATAAATTGCGTTATTTCTCATCAAGAGAACCTATAATGGTCACTCAACAGCCAGTGGAGAACACTGGAACCGCGTCGATGTCGAGCCAGAAAAAACGTTACGTATACGCACCCGTGTGCGGCGCGAAGTCGTCAAAATCAGCTGTAACGCGCCACCCCAGAATAAGACGCTTCGGTTTCTTAGAGACCTTCAAAAGCACAGTTTCCTCTTGCAGAACATGAAAGAAACACCCAGGAGCTATTGAAATCAGAACAGTGAAAGAGCAAGCAGCAACAAGATTATTGGTTTTTTATGCAATTTGTGTGCTCTCCTCGCCTGCCGGGAAAAACGTATGTACACACGCCTGGACGCTTTTATACCTCAATATAAAATGCGTTATTTCCCATCAAGAGAACCTATAATGGACACTCAGCAGCTGGTGAAGAACGCTGGAAGCGCATCGTTGTTAAGCCAGAAAAATATGTTACCTATGCGCCCAGGTGTGCGGCGCAAAGTCATCAAAATCAGCTGTAACACGCCACCCTCAAAATAAATTGCTTCGGTTTCTTACAGGTCTTCAAGCGCACAGTTTCCTCTTGCAAAATCTGAAGGAAAACACCCAGGTTCTGTTGAAATCAGAACAGTGAAAAACCAAGCAGTAACAAAGTTACCCGTTTAAAATGCATTTTGTGTGCTCTCCTGGCCCACTGGTAAAAATATATGTGCACACGCCTGGACGCTTCTGTCCCTCAATATAAATTTCGTTATTTCCCATAAATAGAACCTATAATGGTCACCCAACAGCTAGTGGAGAACGCTGGGATCACATCGATGTCGAGCCAAAAAAAAATGTTACGTATACGCCCCCGTGTGCGGCGCAAAGTCATCAAAATCGGCTGTAACACGCCACCCTCAGAATAAAACGCTTCAGTTTCTTAAAGGCCTCCAAAAACACATTTTCCTCTTGCAAATCGCGAAGAGAACCCATAATGGTCACACAGCAGCCAGTGGAGAACGCTGGAAATGCGTCGATGTCGAGCCAGAAAAAAATGTTACGTATACGCCCCCGTCGTATACGCATTCGTATTCATCTGAAACTCGTCACACTCAGAATTAAACGCTTCGGTTTCTTAAAGATCTTCAAAAGCACAGTTTCCTCTTGCAGGACGGGAAAGAAAATGCCCTGGCGCTGTTGAAAACACAACGGTGAAAAAGCAAGCAGTAACAAAATTACTCGCTATTTATGCATTTTGTGTGTTCTCCTTGCCTGCTTGCAAAAATGTATGTACACACGCTTGGACGCTTGTGTCCCTCAATATAAAATGCGTTATTACCCATCAAGTGAACCTATAATGGTCACTCAGCAGCCAGTGGAGAACGCTGGAAACGCGTCGATGTCGAGCCAGACAAAAATGTTACGTATACGCCCCCATGCCACCCTCAGAATAAAACACTTCAGTTTCTTACAGGCCTTCAAACGCACAGTTTCCTCTTGCAGAACGTGAAAGAAAACGCACAGGCACTGTTGAAAACAGAACAGTGAAAAACCAAGCAGTAACAGAGTTACTAGTTTTTTATGCATTTTGTGCGGTCTCCTCGCCTGCTGGTAAAAATGTATGTACACTCGCCTGGACGCTTGTGTCCCTCAATATTAAATGCGTTATTTCCTATCAAGGGAACCTATAGTGGTCACTCAGCAGCCAGTGGAGAACGCTGGAACCGCATCGATGTCGAGCCAGAAAAAAATGTTACGTATACGCCCCCATGCCACCCTCAGAATAAAACGCTTCAGTCTCTTACAGGCCTTCAAACGCACAGTTTCCTCTTGCAGAACGTGAAAGAAAACACACAGGCACTGTTGAAAACAGAACAGTGAAAAACCAAGCAGTAACAAAATTACTAGTTTTTTATGCATTTTGTGCGGTCTCCTCGCCTGCTGGTAAATATGTATGTACACACGCCTGGACGATTGTGTCCCTCAATATAAAATGCGTCATTTCCCATCAAGAAGACCTATAGTGGTCACTCAGCAGCCAGTGGAGGACGCTGGAAACACATCGATGTCGAGCTAAAAAAATATATTACGTATACGCCCCCGTGTGCGGCGCAAATTCATCAAACTCAGCTGTGACACGCCACCCTCAGAATAAAACGCTTCGGTTTCTTAAAGATCCTCAAAAGCACAGTTTCCTCTTGAAAACAGAACAGTGAAAATCCAAGCAGTAACCATATTACTAGTTTTTAATGCATTTTGTATGCTCTCCTCGCCTGCTTGTAAAAATGTATGTACACACGCCTGGACGCTTGTGTCCCTCAATATTAAATGCGTAATTTCCCAACAAGAAGGCCTATATTGGTCACACAGCAGCCAGTGGAGGAGGCTGGAAACACATTGGAAACACATCGATGTCGAGCTAAAAAAATATGTTTCGTATACGCCCCCGTGTGCGGCTCAAAGTCATCAAAATCAGCTGTAACATACCACCCGCTTCAGTAACGCTTCAGTTTCTTAGAGGCCTTCAAAAGCACAGTTTCCTCTTGAAGGACGTGATAGAAAATACCCAGGAGCTGTTGAAAGCAGAACAGTGAAAAACCGAGCAGTAACAAAAATACTAGTTTTTAATGCATTTTGTGTGCTCTCCTCGCTTGCTGGGAAAAATGTATGTACACACGCCTGGACGCTTGTGTCCCTCAATATAAAATGCGTCATTTCCTATCAAGGGAACCTATAATGGTCACTCAGCAGCCAGTATAGAACGGTGGAACCGCATCAATGTCGGGACTGAAAAATATGTTACGTATACCCCCCCGCGTGCGGCGCAAAGTCATGAAAATCAGCTGTAACAAGCCACACTCAGAATGAAACGCTTCGGCCTCTTAAAGGCCTTTAAAAGCACAGTTTCCTCTTGCAGAATGTGAAGGAAGACACGCAGTCGCCGTTGAAAACATAACAGTGAAAAAGCAAGCAGTAACAAAATTACTATTTTTTTACGCATTTTGTGTGGTCTCCTCGCCTGCTGGTAAAAGTGTATGTACACTCGGCTGGACGCTTGTGTCCCTCAATATAAAATGCATTATATCCCATCAGGAGAACCTATAATGGTCACTCAGCAGCCAGAAAAAAATGGTACGTATACGCCCCCGTGTGCAACGCAAAGTCGTGAAAATCAGCTGTAACAAGCCACACTCAGAATAAAACGCTTCGGTTCCCTAAAGGCCTCTAAAAGCACAGTCTTCTCTTGCAGAACGTGAAAGAAAACACCGAGGAGCTGTTGAAAACAGAACAGTGAAAAGCCAAGCAGTAACAAAATTACTAGTTATTTATGCATTTTGTGTGCTCTTCTCGCCTGCTGGGAAAAAAGTATGTACACACGCCTGGACGCTTTTGTCCCTCAATATGAAATGCGTTATTTCCCATCAAGGGAACCTTGGACACTCAGCAGCCGGTGGCTCACTCGTCGTGGAGCCAGAAAATAATGTTACGTACACGCCCCGTGTGCGGCGCAAAGTCATCAAAATCAGCTGCAACACGCCACCCTCAGAATAAAAGGCTTCAGTTTCTTAGACTCATTCAAAAGCACAGTCCTCTGTTGCAGAATGTGCAAGAAAACACCCAGGAGCTGTTGAAATCAGACCAGTGAAAAAGCAAGCAAAAATAAAATTTCTGGTTTTTTATGCATTTTGTGTGCTCTCCTCGGCTGCTGGGAAAAATGTATGTACACACGCCAGGACGCTATTGTCCCTCAATATAAAATGCGTTATTTCCCATCAAGAGAACCTATAATGGTCACTTAGCAGCAAGTGGAGAACGCAGGAAACGCATCGTTGTCCAGCCAGAGAAAAATGAATACGCCCCCGTGTGCGGCGCAAAGTCGTCAAAATCACCTGTAACACGCCACCCTCAGAACAAAACGCTTCGGCTTCTTAGAGATCTTCAAAAGCACAGTTTCCTCTTGCAGGACGTGAAAGAAAACACCCAGGAGCTGTTGAAATCAGAACAGTGAAATAGCTAGCAGCAACAAAATTACTGTTTTTTTATGCATTTTGTGTGTTCTCCTGGCCTGCTGGTAAAAATGCATGTTCACACGCCTGGACGCTTGTGTCCCTCAATATAAATTGCGATATTTCTCATCAAGAGAACCTTTAGTGGTCACTCAACAGCCAGTGGAGAACCCTGGAACCGCATCGATGTCGGACCAGAAAAAAATGTTTCGCATACGCCCGCGTGTGCGGCGCAAAGTCATCAAAATCAGCTGTAACACGCCGCACTCAGAATAAAATGCTTCGGTTTCTCAAAGATCTTCAAAAGCACAGTTTCCTCTTGCAGGACGTGAAAGAAAATACCCAGGCGCTGTTGAAAACGCCACGGTGAAAAAGCAAGCAGTAACAAAGTTACCCGTTTCTTATGAATTTTGTGTGCTCTCCTTGCCTGCCTGTAAAAATGTATGTACACACGCCTGGACACTTGTGTCCCTCAATATAAATTGCGTTATTTCCCATCAAGAGAACCTGGAACGGTCACTCAGTAGCCAGTGGAGAACGCTGGAAACGCATCGATGTCGAGCTAAAAAAAAATATTACGTATACGCCACCGTGTGCGGCGCAAAGTCGTCAAAATCAGCTGTAACACCCCACAGTTTCCTCTTGCAGAACGTGAAAGAAAACACCCAGGCACTGTTGAAAACAGATCAAGAAAACCTATAATAGTCACTCAACAGGTAGTGGAGAACGATGGAACCACATCGATGTCGAGCCAAAAAAAAATGTTACGTATACGCCCCCGTGTGCCGCGCAATGTTAACAAAATCAGCTGTAACACCCCACCCTCAGAATAAAACGCTTTAGTTTCTTAAAGGTCTTCAAAAGCACAATTTTTTCTTGCACAACGTGAAAGAAAACACCCAGGCTCTGTTGAAAACACAACGGTGAAGAAGCAAGCAGTAACAGAATTACTCGTTTTTTATGCATTTTGTGAGCTCTCCTGGTCTACTGGTAAAAATGTATGTACACCCGCCTGGACGCTTTTGTGCCTCAATATAAAATGCGTTATTTCCCATCAGGAGAACCTATAATGGTCACTCAGCAGCCAGTGGAGAACGCTGGAAACGCACCGATGTCGAGCCAGAAAAAAAAAATGTTACGTAAACGCCCCCGTCTGCGGCGCAAAGTCATCTAAATTAGCTGTAACACGCCTCCCTCAGAATAAAACGCTTCGGTTTCTTAAGGATCTTCAAAAGCACAGTTTCCACTTGCAGCACGTGAAAGAAAATACCCAGGCGCTGTTGAAAACAGAACAGTGAAAAACCAAGCAGTAACAAAGTTACTCGCTTTTTATGAATTTTGTGTGCTCTCCTGGCCTGCTGGTAAAAATGTATGTACACACGCCTGGACGTTTGTGACCCTCAATATTGATTGCGTTATTTCCCATCAAGGGAACCAATATTGGTTACTCAACAGCTAGTGGAGGACGCTGGAACAACATCGATTTCGAGCCAGAAAATAATGTTACGTATACGCCCCCATGTGCGGCGCAAGGTCATCAAAATCAGCTGTGACACCCCACCCTCAGAATAAAATGCTTGAGTTTCTTACAGGCCATCAAAGGCACAGTTTCCTCTTGCAGAACGGGAAAGAAAACACCCAGGCGCTGTTGAAAACAGAACATTGAAAAACCAAGCATTAACAAAATTACTCGTTTATATGCATTTTGTGTGCTCTCCTCACCTGTTGGTGAAAATGTATTTACACATGCGTATACGCTTGTATCCCTCGATATAAATTGCGTTATTTCCCATCAAGAGAACCTGTAATGGTCACTCAGCAGCCAGTGGAGAACGGTGGAACCGCATCGATGTCGAGCCAGAAAAAAATGTTACTTAACGCCCCCATGTGCGGCGCAAAGTTATCAAAATCAGCTGTAACACGCCACCCTCGGAGTAAAATACTTCAGTTTCTTAAAGGCCTTTAAAAGCACAGTTTCCTCTTGCAGAACATGAAAGAAAACACCCAGGCGCTATTGAAAACACAACAGTGAAAAAGCGGTAACAAAATTACTCGTTTTTATGCATTTTCTGTGCTCTCCTCGCCTGCTGGTAAAAATGTATGTACACACGCCTGGACACTTGTACCCCTCAATATAAAAAGCGTTATTTCTCCTCAAGAAACCCCATAACGGTCACTCAGCAGCCAGTGGAGAACGCAGGAAACGCATCGATGTCGAGCCAGAAAAAAATGTTACGTATACGCCCCCGTGTGCGGAGCAAAGTCATCAAAATCTGCTGTAACACGCCACCCTCAGAATGAAGAGCTTCAATTTCTTATACTCCTTCAAATGCACAGTTTTCTCTTGCAGAAGGTGAAAGAAAACACCCAGGAGC
This sequence comes from Eumerus sabulonum, assembly GCA_951905685.1. NCBI lineage: Eukaryota > Metazoa > Arthropoda > Insecta > Diptera > Syrphidae > Eumerus > Eumerus sabulonum. The sequence continues at coordinate 157,416,306 of OX645060.1, read as the reverse complement.
TGTTGAACTCGGAACAGTGAAAAAGCAAGCAGCATCAAAATAACTGGTTTTTTATGCGTTTTGTGTGCTCTCCTGGCCTGCTGGTAAAAATTTATGTGCACACGCCCTGACGCTTGTGTCCCTCAATATAAATTGCGTTATTTCTCATCAAGAGAACCTATAATGGTCACTCAACAGCCAGTGGAGAACGCTGGAACGGCAACGATGTCGAGCCAGAAAAAAATGTTTCGCATACACCGCCGTGTGCGGCGCAAAGTCATCAAAATCAGCTGTAGCACGCCGCCCTCAGAATAAAACGCTTCAATCTCTTAGAGACCTTCAAAAGCACAGTTTCCTCTTGCAGAACATTAAAGAAACACCCAGGAGCTGTTGAAAACAGAACAGTGAAAAACCAAGCAGTAACAAAATTACTAGTTTTTTTATGCATTTTGTGTGGTCACGCCACCCTCAGAATCAAACGCTTTAGATTCTTGCTGGCCTTCAAAAGCACAGTTTCCTCTTGCAAAACGTGAAAGAAAACACTCAGGCGCTGTTGAAAACAGAACAGTGAAAAGGCAAGCAGTAACAAAATGACTCGTTTTTTATGCATTTTGTGTGCTCTCCTCGCCTGCTGGTAAAAGCGTATGTAAACAGATCTGGACGCTTGTGTCCCTCAATATAAAATGCGTTATCTCCCATGAAGAGAACTTAAAATGGTCACCCAGCAGCCAGTGGAGAACGCTGGAAACGCATTGATGTCGAGCCAGAAAAAAATGTTACGTACACGCGCCCTCGTGCGGCGCAAAGTCAACAAAATCAGCTGTAACACGCCACCCTCGGAGTAAAACGCTTCAGTTTCTTAGAGGCCTTCAAAAGCACCGTTTCGTTTTGCAGAACGTGAAAGAAAACTCCCAGGAGCTGTTGAAAACAGAACAGTTAAAAACCAAGCAGTAACAAAATTACTCGTTTTTTATGCATTTTGTGTGCTCTCCTCGCTTGCTGGTAAACATGTATATACACACGCCTTGTATCCCTCAATTTAAAATGCGTTATTTCCCATCAAGAGAACCTATAATGGTCACTCAGCAGCCAGTGGAGAACGCGGGAAACACATCTGTTCAAGCTTAAAATGCACACACTGCAGTTTTCCTCATTGCCAACTTTCCCACCCCATTTGCTCCCATATGTTCGCATTGAAACAATTCCTTTAAGTTTCCCACAGTGCACTCACTGCACATAGCACCAAAAGAGCGTCATATTTCGTCTGGGGACGATCTGAAAATTCATCGTTTTATTTTCCCACACTTCCAACTCCGAATTCTATTCCCACGATTTCCTGTCATGCAAAATAGTATCTAAGCTTAGGAAATTTTATTAATAAAATCACTAGTTATCCAGCAACCATCGTCGTTGTTTTAATTATATCAAAAGAGATCTATTAATTTTTGGTGACCTCGACGTGATCTTGCTTCCCCCACTTTTGGTAAGGGGCAAATCATTTTCATCACATTGACACAAGCGTTACCAGGGCTTCAAACACTAGTATCATCATAATTAGGCGAAGATTTCAAGTTTCGTCATACTATCAAACCATCAAGCTACAAAAAGAAAACCTAAAACGAAGTAATCACCATGTATGAGACGGAGGTTTTCCGCAACATTGCCAGGCAAAAGATCTTAGCAGAAGAACTGCAGAAAATTCAAATCAATAATGGCAAAGACGGTCTCACCCGGAAAACAGCCTCATATCGGAACAAGAGGCTAAACATCATCGAAAACATATGGCTGTAATTCAGCAAAAATCATGAACAAGTCAAAGACTTTGTCAAACATTTGCCAGGGTAAAACAGATTTAAGATGAGATAACACAGAATCTGTCGTCGATTCTGGATGCCGACGATGCTAGCCTCACTGGCGACAATCAACAATTAACTGAGGAAGCGAAGCCAATACCAGAAGTGGTGACAATTGACAGACGGCAAAAATCAGCCGCACAAGCATTGCAACGATTGTTCACCAAGCTTGGCGAAAGTTCAGTGGAAGCTTGGACCAATATGTTCTGTCAACTTAAAATAAATGACTTTAACAAGTATTGGGGGCAAATTGAGGAGATGCGTCAATTGGTTGCAGAACTGGTGGAAGATAAGTACCTAAGGCTGGAGGATGCAGTTAATGGTCATGTCCTCGCATTAACAACAAGACTAGCACATATTACTAATCAGCTGAATACACCCCTGGCTACAACATCGTTACCTGCCACTGGTATACCGAGTGCAACGCTTAACTTGCCAAAGATCACCCTACCAAAGTTTGATGGGGATTATTTGAAATGGAGGCAATATAGTGATTTGTTCACTGAACTAGTGCACAATCAACAAATCGCTAACTGCCAGAAGTTGTTCTATTCAAAGGCAACTCTTACAGGCGAAGCCGAAAAATGAATTCGGCATTTTACAACGTCCGACGCAAACTATAGTGCTGCATGGAGGGTAATCACTGAGCGGTACGAAAATACCCGACTGTTAGTAACCGCTATAGTGAATAAGCTACTAGCACAACCTACCATCCAACACGAAGGAGCAAATCAGGTTAGGGCATTGCACGATACTGCACAGGAATGTCTCCTGAGTCTGAAAAACCTTGTCATCGACACTACAAATCGGGATCCTGTCCTAATGAATATTCTTCTCAAGAAGTTGGATAGATGTACACTAACCATTTGGGAACAATCCCTTAAGAAACCGAATGCACTACCCAGCTTCCCTGATTTCCTTTCATTTTTGGAATCAAGATTTCAGTCATTGAAAGCACTGGGTACTAAGACCTACAAGGTTAATACAAATCATAAAAAACGATCATCACGAGTATCTCTTGCAGCGGGGAAAAAGACGGACAATAAGTGTGCAATTTGTGATCAATTGCGTCATCCCATCTTCAAATGTTTGAAATTTCTGCAGCTCGCCCTACAGGAAAGATTAATACAGGTGAAGGCTTTGAGCAGGTGCATCCATTTCTTACGATTTGGTCATCAAGTCTCAAAGTGTACTTCTGGATACTGCACCAAGTGCAATAAGTTCCACCACACCCTGCTCCACATCCAATTACCACAGCTCCAACAGCAAAATAGGATGGTGAAGGACTAGCAATGGCCTCGTAGGGGTAGCATCTGCCGACGGATGCTGGCCCGCAAAAAGCGAGTAAGAGCCTCTGCAGCCGAATATCTTGCAGCTCTGCTAGTCAGGTCCTACTTCCACCTCCTCGTGGTGCCATCTGGAAATTTCCTTAAAAGGGAAATTACTGACGGAAGAGGCCGAATGGCGAGTATCCTGCGCCACCAAACAGGATTAGTGTCGGTTGGGCTATGGTCTAGCGAACCATAACCGTAAAACCACTAATTGCTCAGAAACAAAAAACAGCCTCGGATAATAAAACGGAACGGATCTATGTTGACGACCCTATAAGAAAACAAAAAACAAACAAGGACCTTCGGTTCTGTACGTGGAATGTTAGGTCCCTAAACAGACCACGTGCGGCCGAACAACTTGCGGACGCCCTAGACCGCTATAAAGCGGACATAACAACCATCCAGGAAATGCGATGGAATGGACCAGGTAAAAAGCTGTTATAGGGAGAGAGGACAAAGACTATTTGGATGCGGATTTGTTGTTAGAGGTGGACTAAGACATAAAGTCCTAAGTTTCCAGTATGTGAGTGAACGCCTCATAACGATCCGCATCAAGGCAAATTTCTGTAACATCAGCCTCATATGCGTCCATGCCCCCACGGAAGACAAGGATGACTCAATCAAAGATGATTTCTTTGATCTCCTAGACAGAACATATACCAAATGCCCCAGCTATGATACCAAAATCATACTAGGAGATTTTAACGCTAAGCTGGGTAAAGAAAGCATCTTTGAGCGGTTCATCGGCAAACACAGCCTACATGACACCTCATCCGATAACGAACACAGGCTGATCGACCTTGCCACGGGGCGAAATCTTCTTTTAGCCAGCACACGATTTTCCCACCTTGATATACACAAAGGCACCTGGCGGTCGCCAGATCAAACACTCCCCAACCAGATTGACCACATCGCGATTGACGTCAGACACTCCTCCACTATTCTCGATGTTCGCACTTTCCGAGGAGCGAACATCGATTCAGACCACTATCTTGTAGTAGCCAAGATACGTCAGCGCATAACACGAACACCGCGGAGTAGAGTTATAACACCAAGCTATGACGTCGGAAAGCTACTATCGCCGGAGATCACCATTGCTTTTGCCAACCGCGTCTCCCTTAAGCTCTCCGATACACCTCAACCCTCCACTCAGTCAGTAGAGCAACAATGGAGTCTGTGCAAGCAAGCCCTGAAGAGCACAGCAACGGAAGTGCTGGGCCTTTAAGCTCCACCACGACGAAACACCTGGTTCGATGACGAGTGTAGAAGGATTCATGCGGGAATGCAGGAGGCATACAAAGCCTCACTACACAAAAAAACAAGAGCGGCTCGTGAGCTCTACGAGCTTAAGAGAAGGGAGGAACATAAGCTTCTCAAGAGAAAAAAGAAAGAGCACGAGAAGCGGGCGATTGAAAACTTGGAGAGGTGCTATTGCAGGCACGACGTTCGAAGATTTTATCAGCGGATAAAATGAATGTCTCAAGGCTATAAAGCTCGAATGGAGGCCTGTAAGGATGAGAACGGACACCTAGTAGTAGAATCGCAGTCGATGCTGAGAATTTGGAAAAACCACTTCTGCAGACTGTATAACGGCGATGACAGCCAACATACCGCCGTCAGGCAGAATGATCCATTTTTTAACGACGAAGATCGCAGAGAATTCCGTCTCCCTGACCTCGACGAAGTTGAGATTGCCATGTCGAAACTCAAGTCGAATAAAGCTGCTGGCGCAGATGGACTGCCTGCTGAGCTCTTCAAAGCGGCTGGCGGTGAGCTGGTTAGGAGCATGCACCGGCTCATTTGTAAGATATGGTCAGAGGAAAGCATGCCCGAGGAATGGAATCTCAGCATTGTTTGCCCCATCCACAAAAAAGGAGACCCCTTAGACTGCGCCAACTATAGAGGAATAAGTCTCCTTAATGTCGCATACAAGATCTTCGCTGCCGTTTTGTGTGAACGCCTGAAGCCATTCGTAAACAAGCTGATAGGTCCTCATCAGTGTGGCCTCAGGCCAGGGAAGTCCACGATCGATCAAATCTTCACACTACGGCAGATCCTGGAGAAAACCAATGAATTTCAAGTCGATACACACCATCTATTCGTCGACTTCAAGGCCGCATACGACAGCGTAATTAGAGACGAACTATATAATGCCATGTCTACTTTTGACATCCCTGCTAAGCTCATCAGACTATGCAGGATGACCCTGGAAAATGCTCGCTGCTCCATCCGAATCGGTGCAGAATTGACCGATAGTTTCGAAGTCAAGAAAGGATTTAGACAGGGCGATGCGTTGTCGTGTGATTTTTTTAACATCATATTAGAAATGATTGTGCAAAAATCACAGGCCAATACAAGAGGCACAATCTATTTCAAATCCTCGCAACTCCTTGCATACGCCGACGACATTGACATAATAGGTAGATCGCAGCGAGATGTCAATGAGGCGTTTGCGAGTATGGAGATGGAGGCGGTAAAAATTGGTTTGGCAGTTAATGAAGGCAAGACTAAATATCTGCTGTCATCGAAAAAGGACATTTACCACCGATGTCTTGGACAGAACGTCCATATTGGCAGATATAAGTTCGAGGTAGTTAAGGACTTCATATACCTCGGCTCCGCGGTGACTTGGAACAACGACACCAGCTTCGAAATCAAGCGCAGAATTACTCTTGCCAACCGCTGCTTCTTTGGGCTCAAGAGGCAACTGAGTAGTAGAGCCCTCTCTCGTACGACCAAGTTGACCTTATATAAGACCTTAATTATCCCGGTCCTGTTATACGGCGCAGAAACATGGACTTTATCTAAAGCGGATGAGGAAATCCTTGGTTGTTTCGAGAGAAAGATTCTGCGTTCGATTTTCGGTCCCATAAACACAGAGGAGGGTTGGAGGAGAAGATTCAATCACGAACTGTACGGGTTGTACAGCGACATGAGTCTGGTCAGGCGTCTACGGATCCAACGCCTAAGATGGCTAGGCCATGTAGAGCGAATGGACACCACAGCTCCAGCCCGTAGAGTCTTTGAATCCAACCCCGAGGGATGAAGAAATAGAGGACGGCCGCACCTGAGTTGGTGCGCACAGGTGGAAAGGGACCTCAACCAACTGGGCGTGCGCCATTGGAAAAGACTAGCGAAGGATCGTGCTAGGTGGAGAGGCATGTTGGTTGAGGCCCAGGTTCACCCCGAACTGTAGCGCCCGTTAAGTAAGTAAGTAAGCAACAGCAAAATGCACCTCAAATTCCATCGATTGACAATAGGACCAGTCTGTCAGCAACAAATTCAGACGCTACAGCATTAAAATATGTTTTCTTGGGAACAGTTGTTATTAATTTACTTACTTTGAACTACAGCCCTAGGCTAGGACATTGCTGAATTCGGGATCTCAATTGAGTTTCATTACCGAGAAATAAGCAAATAAACTGCGGCTAGTTTCAAGACGCTGCGCTTAGTTGGTGTTGCGTCCGTCAATGTTTTGCCTGTTGTACTGATGGGGGAATTCAGTATTCAGCTGATATGATTACAAATATTGTCAACACTGGCATAAGCAATTTTATCCCGTATCGGGTATAAAGTCCATAGCCGGTGGATAATGCGTGGTTTAACTGAAGCTGCAAAGATGTTATCAGGTTGAGAGAGATAAGTTTTCGGAATTGTGAAGCAAACACCACTAAGGAAAACCGAAAAAGATACATATTACAAGCCAGAAACGACTGTAATTCCCACATTCGACGAGCCAAATTTTTACATGACCAAGAACTGAACGAAAAATCCTACAATGTCCCAAGGGTAGCAGTAGTTTTTGGTCTTTCGGTAAAAACATCAAAATCTCCGTATCGCCGTCTATACCCACGCTCATTCACAATGACATTCCAGCTGTCAAATCCTTAGAAAGGGCTAATCTGCTGGCTGGCCACTTCGCAGCGAACAGGCAGCTCCCCAAGTCATCTTTGTCACCGCCTGTTCAAATTCACTTTCGTCCTCGTGCAGTTGCAAGGGTTTCTTACAGAATTTGACATACACAAATCCGCTGGTCCAGATGGTATTTCCCCAATAATTTTGAAGAGGTGTTCTTCTACGCTAGCAAAACCACTGCGTAAGCTTTTCCACCTTTCCTACTCTTCGGGGCTCTACTCGAGTAGGTGGAAAACAGCATTTGTCCAGCCCATTTCCAAAAAAGGCGAATCTTCTTCTCTCTCCAATTACCGATCCATTGTACTAACGTCCCTTCTTTCCAAGGTCATGGAAACGCTGATAAATCGTCAGCTAATGAAATATCTCGAGTCGCAGAAACTTCTCAATGACAGGCAGTATGGTTTCCGCAGCAACAGATCCACTGGTGATTCGATGGTATATCTCACCGAGAAGTGGAATTGCTCACTCCACCAGGCAGGTGAGAGCAAAGTAGTTGCACTTGGTATTTCGAAAGCATTTGACAGAGTTTGGCACGAAGCTCTTTTGTCGAAAATGCGTGCATTCGGGATCGCAACTCTCTTCTTCTATGGGCTAGAAGCTACTTTTCGAATCGTTCAATTCAAGTTGTCTTGGACGGACTCAAGTCTGATACTCACTTTGTAAATGCTGGTGTTCCCCAGGGCTCCGTTTTGTCTTTTTTATAAATGATCTCTTGTCTGTTACCTCTAATCCAATCCACTCCTTCGCTGACGACAGTACCCTCAGCTTTTCATATTCGTTCACTTCTTTACGACCCTGCACTTCACATACATATTAAGTGTCGCCAATAATGCCGCGATATGCCTAGGTTTCCTATACAGATGCAAGAAATTCTTCACACCCACCGATCTGGCCACAATTTATAAGGCGTTCATTCGTCCTAAGTTGGAGTCCAACGCTCATGTCTGGTCTGGCGCATCCAAGACCACATTGCACCTACTAGATAGAATTCAAAAACGCGCGATAGAAGTGATAGGTGACCCCAGCATTACCAAAACACTAGACTCGCTGGAACATCGTAGGAATATATCCTGCCTTTCATTGTTTTATCGTTACTTTTATCGTAAATGCTCTGGTGAAATAGCCAGCTGCATCCCGCCCCTTCAAAACTTCTCCCGCGATACACGTCACTCCCGGATTGCTAATGAATTCACTTTGAAGCCCGGTTTCGGTCGTACTGTCAAATATGGAAATTCTTTCCTCAACCGAACCACACGAATGTAGAGCGCGCTAATATGCGGACATTTAAGACCAATGTCAATGGGCAGCTCCTCTCTCTCTCCCTGTTACAAGGCCTTAGCCTTGAGAGCGCGTGTGACGCCCGAGAGGTGACAGCAGCTCCTTCAGGTGGGTCGTCTTCTACAGGCTCATTGCTCTTCTTGAACCGCTTCAAACACATGTGTTTTCGTCCCACACTCGCTTCCATGTACCACCCAAAATTTACGGAGAAGGTAAAGGTTTTTCATCGGATTTCACTAAAAATTGAATCGCCACACATGGCTTGTAATGTGAGTCACTCATTTTTCGAAAGGTAAGCACAACATACAAACAAAACGTACTGTCGAATTAAACCTTAGATAAAAACTGAAAGAAAGGGCCCCCTTTCCCTACAGATGTTGATGAATGACGATGTCATTCATAACGCCATTTTCGAAATTCTTTTGAAGTTGCATAACATCGGTTCAGCTCGTGCAGACCATTCTTACAGTATCTGGAAACCTAATTAATTAGTTTCGGAGCAAAATAATCTATTTTGTCTATTCTCTGCCAATGAACATTGTTCGGTTACGTAAAGCCACACACATGTGGACATGTGATGAGGTAAAAGTAATTCAACTCTCATTTCGTTATGCTCTTGCATTACACATAATCCGAACAAATAATTATGTAACATACTGTGTGCAGGATGTTGAATATAACTTAATTCGTTAATAGCATATTGGTCAATATCTCAAAATATTTAAGGTAATCCAGCATGAAAGTCTAATATAGTGCTCTCTGACTCAATCAACTTGTAAGATTTATTAATCTTTTTTTTTAAATGGCCGTTGATTTGTTCACAACAAAATTTTTCCGACACAAGCTACAATTCTTCAAGAAGAACATATGTACATACACACGAGTACGTACGCAGTAGTGCCGTCCGAGAATGACATATCCTGGTATTTCCTAATAAAACATTCCTCGCCGGAGCCTTTGTTGAGTAACTTGGTCAAAAGACTTCTAATCTAGCTTTTTGAAATACTTCATTTGTAGTCCAACAGGATTGTCCATTGGGACTGAAATCGTAATAATCTGTGGTCACAAGTCAAAATCGCCTAACTCGACTTAAGTCAAAATTGAGTTATTCATTCCACAAGATTCAGGGTATCAAAATCTATATGCAGTCAATTTTTTGTTTTTCCATTAATAAAATTGTAGAAGTTATAAGAACTTTAGCAAGGCTTATGTCGATATTCCTAAACTTTTATTTTGGTAAGACAACGTAACTTAAATTATTCAAATTTGACTGCCTAACTCCACTTTAGCCAATTATTGTCCTTGCTTTCACATCGGTAAAATAGCATAAGTTAAGTAAGTCACCTTCCCATTTGTTATTTTTGATTTTGGAATAACCACCTAAGTTAAGATAAGCGGGTATTCCCCTAAATACAGAAAACAAAAAAATGTTTTAACTTAAGTTGGGTCGTTATTCCAAAACGTGTTTCAATAGAAAAATGATCTTAATTTAACTTGTGCTGTTCTTCCAAATGACATGGACCATTTTTTAAAATACATTCTCAAGCTTAGCTGTTACTCAAAACCATAATATTGTGGAATAAGTCGAATTAGGTTGTTCTTCTAACTAAATTGAAATACGAAGAAATTTAAAACGGCGTCATAACTGAAGTTCAGCTGTTGTGTTCAGTAGTGTTGTGCATTATTATTACGGTGTAGAGCATATTATTATTATTTATTTCTAAACAAAAAATTCGTGTAAAAATGTCGTTCCGTGCGAGCAAAATGCTAGAAATAGCTAGGTCAAACAACAAAGGTACATTTAACTATTTTTTTTTAGCGTTAGGACTGTATGTAAGTAACTTGTAATAAACTTATGTATTCAATTCAGCGAATGAAACGGAAACACAAAAGGGCTTATCAATAAGTGATTGTCCTCAAAAACCGACCTCCATTAAATGGAACCAGCTTTTGAATCAACAGCAGCTGATAGCGTATGAAAATACCTCATCTTTACATGGATGTGACTTTGGCGTTGATTTAATTAGCAGTAAGTGCATATGCATTTGCTTAATTATTCGGTGTATGGAATGTGCATACACATATCCTTATTTTTATTATAATACTTACATAATATAAAATGTCACTTATAAATTTACTTTAGATACTCTATTTTCAACCGTTCTTAAAAGTTCATGTGATACATCGCCCGGAATCATTGAAGAAGTACCTACTTCATCGGGCATTAATTTGGAGAAAATCCCTGAGTGGGGAAATTCAGATGATTCACTTAAAGATCCAGATTTTATTGCATCATCGAGTGATCCGAGTGACGAGGATTGTGAAGAATTGTCGCGACTTGGGACACAAATTGGGAATGCATTACGAACTCCGCCAAATAAAAAAATTATCAGACATCAAAAAAAGAATTTCCAAAATAGTGGACTACGTTACGAGACACAATCTGGAATCGTACGAAAAGCAAGGGAATGCATGGAATTTGATCAATGTCGAGAGAAATGTCGAAGTAAGGTATTATTGCACGATATTGAGGCTTTGTTCAATCCCTACTGGTCTTTGGGATCTTACGATCAACGACTATTATACATTGGCTCGTTTATATTAGTCGAAGGCAAAAAATCTGACACAATAGTCAATTAAAATAAGCGCAAACGAAATCGTGAAATCCCCGTCAAGTGCACTTTTGGATTAAATGGCAGTGCAGTAGATGTATGCCGTGAACATTTTACTCAGTGCTTCAGTGAATCTGATAGCTTCATAAGAAGTGTGATCAAAATTAAAATTGCCTGCCCCTTAATTCCTTTTACAGACCTTCGTGGAAGAAACCCCTCCAAATAAAATAGGTTCGGCCAAGGAGCTAGAAGTAAAAGAACACATTAACAAATTCCCAGCTGTTGAAAGCTATTATACGAGGCGTGATACTGCTAAGAAGTATTTAAATGCCGATCTCAACCTTTCAATAATGCACAAATTATACACAGAAAGCACTGAAGTACTAGTTAGTCTTTCAAAATATTGTGAAATATTTAAAGCAATGAACTTAATAATTCAATTACCGAAGCTAGATACTTGCGCAACATGCGAAACACTAATAGCAAAAATTAAAGTAGCTCCGAATGAAGAGAAAAGGACGACTCTAGAAGAAGAACAAAAACGACATTTGGATAAGGCAGAAATGGGATATGTTGAGAAGAGGAAGGACAAGGAAAGTGCAAAGAATTAAAACATGAAAGCCTTTGCATTTGATTTGCAGCAGTGCCTTCCAACACCATTTTTGAGAAATTCTCTGAGTTTCTACAAACGCCAGCTCTAGACACTTAACCTAACAGTACATGACCTGGAGACTAACACCGCTAAATGTTTTATGTGGCACGAGGGAATTGCTCGGAGAGGTGGCAACGAAACCTCGTCCTGCATTTACAAGCACCTAAAAATGGCTGCAACTCATACTGATCAAATCGTTTTTTACAGCGATTCTTGTTCAGGACAAAACAAAAACTCGTTTGTTGCCACTATCTTTCCAGTATTTATAAATAGCAATCCATCAATCGACTTTATCGACCACAAATTCTTAGAACCCGGTCATACCCATATGGAGTGCGAAATCAATCACGCATTAATTAAGAAAAACCGGCCAAGTGCGAGTCGGACCCGCGCACGAAGGGTTCCGTACTATTATGTATAAAAACGGCAAAAAAAGCATGTCTGTTGTATGGGAGCCCCATTTATACATATATTTATTATATTCTGTCTAAGTATTTGTTGTTAAAGCAGCAACAGAAATACATAATCAGTGACATTTTATTCTCACTTTTCGGATAGTTAAAATCTAGAATGTTGTAATTTTTAGAAAATACTCATTTTTTGAGTGATTGCCAATTGGGTTTGGACGTGGCAAATCGACTGAAACTGCTTTATTGAAATTAACTGGTGAAATATATAATAGTCTAAACACTTCTCAAATACCATCAACATTATTTGTTGATATCAGTAAGGTCTTTGATATGGTTAATCATACTTTGCTACCCGATAAACTTTACAAAGCGGGTTTCAGAGGCTCCATTTATAAATGGTTTTCTTCTTATTTATCCAACCGTTATCAAGTTGTGAAAATTAGGAATGTTTACAGTTCTATAAACTTCTTAAATATGGATGTTCCCCAAGGAGCAGTATTGGGCCCAATCCTTTCTCTAATTTATGTTTATACGTTTTTCATACAACCTTTTAAAGGCAAAATAACTGCCTTTGCTGATGAAACATCTCTTTTCCACTCAAACACTAACTTAATTGATAGTTTTGCAGATGTTAATTATGACCTAGATATGTTAAGGAGATGGTTTAACTATCACAAACTAATAATTAGCAACAAAACGAAGTACATGATATTTAATATCAACGGTAGAGTTTTCAGTGACCTTCCCTTATATTATCATGCACCATTGTGTAATCGATTTGTTCTTGAAGATATAGTATTCAACAATCAAGAATGTTTGAAAATTGCTTCTTGATTGAACACGTGGACAGTTTTAAATATTTAGGTGTTATATTGGACCAACAACTTTGTTGGAAAGACCATTCAATATATTTGAAACAGGGGGTGGCCGTGGTGCAGTGGTTAACATCATCGACCGCCGATCGGAAGGTCTATAGTCAAATTCGCTTCATAGCCAAGTAAAAGTAATTCCTAAACGGATGATAAAAAGTATCCAACGCAGTTGTGAATGGAAAGTGACCAGACGTACTGCCTGCAGGCATAATACTCACAGTATATGGTCAACCGAAATTCATCCTCTGCGTATGCAATACTAAAGTGCTTGAACGAATTACTACGGACTATAATCACCGCGAAATTTGGTCGGCTCTCGTCCTATCTAGGCCTAGGACAACCACCCCTGAGAGTAGTGAACGAACATCAACGACCCCAATCACTGCACTCCGTTCAGGTTGTGTGTGTCAACACATCATAAGAGAATATAAAAACTCTTGAACCTGCGCGAGTCTCTAAAAAAAAAAAAAAAAAAAAAAAAAAAGCATCTAAATGGGGTTATAAGATAATTATTCCATCTCAGTATGCACTGCAATCTCTACCCGTTTTAAAATACTAAATGTATAAATTAAGAAATTATTTATTAATTTCTTTAAAAAAATTTATTTTTATTTTTTTACGATCGGGCAGCGTTTACCCTTACACTTCGAACTTAAGATAGATAACGATATTTTCTTAAACTACCTTAAATACTAATCGTGCGGAAGGTGGATGGAAAGGATCAAATAGCACGCTGTCGGGAACTATGCTCTGGCTGGTGGAAGTGGTATCTCGTGTTTCTTCCGTTCACTGGTACCTGTTGGAATGCGGGCGCACCGTCAGCAACCTTGACTATGATATTTGGATTGCCGTGGGATTTGTCGTTGTTTAGAATGCGCGTGTCAGCTTCGAATGTTTTTGTCGTTAACTCCTCCCCGCTTAGGTTCAAACGTCCACGTTTGAAGTTGTTGTTGTAAGATGGCGAGGAAGATCTTCTATTCCTAGAGTTAACACTTCGTTTTGCTTCTTTTCGCTACTCGGTGCTTTGCGCATCATGCATCCGAATATTTTGATGGATGTGATTACAAGAATGATGACTACTGCCAGTGTCAGGATGACGTTGATGGACAAACTGATTTGACTTTTAGTTTCTAGAAGATCGATCTGCTTAGTGCTGTTAGCATATAGTTGTTTCATACGCTTGAGAGATAGCACTTCTTCTATTTTTTCTTTTTCAGATGTTGGTTGAAGTATAGCAGGTAAGGGCTTGTGTTGAGTTACCTCTTTTGCAATGATTAGTTTGCCGTTGACTTCTACCGTGGTGTTGAAATGACGTACTATGTAGGTGCCTTTGAGCATGATGGTTTCCTGGTTTATGTTGATGGGTCCATCAAACTGATTTAATAGTAGGATTCCTGGGGTTATTTCTTCAATTTCTGGGATGTGGTCGTTGTTGATCAGGGAACAGTTGGATTTTTTGCTATTTAGGAGGCTTGGGATGCACGTGGAATTACTTATATTTAGAATATCTTTATTACTACAAATTGAAATGCTATTGTATTTTTTACATTCATTGATTATACCGAAGGTTTTTTTATTACATTCTACGATAGAATTATAATTGATTTTATTGATTACATGATTTAGTTTAACGGCTCTGATAATAAAGGAATTACAATTATCTGAACTTACTGTAGGAATATTCAAAATGTATATCAGATTTTTATTATTGGTTGCAATTCGTACTTCGGAAAATTCAAGAGCTTCATCAATATTGACAAATGGAATATTACTTAAACTTAACAAGCTTTCTGTGATATTAATTTCAGTATTTGATAGTATAAACGAATTAATAATATTGGCTTTCGCCCAATGAATGGCGTAGGCAATGTTTACAACTTCTTCTTTATGTAACTCTAGCTTATATTTAATTTTTAATATAGAATCGTTATTATTGGTTTCGTTTCCTTTAAGAATTTTAATTATTTGGTTCGTAACATTTGATAATTCATTAATTCTACTAATTGTCATTCTATTTATTATTACTTGATTATTATTGTTCTCTAATACATTGTTAATTTTTTGACTTATAATCTCAAAATCGTGGTGATCCGGATTACCCGCGATCCATTTCCACGCGGTGCCAATCATATCTATTGAACGTTTATTTTTATTACTTATTCTAAGTCTATCTAGATAGGATTTAATTCTATGGATTTCATAGGATAGGATGTGGTATAAAGGATGGCAGGTTTTGGTAGTTGACCTCAATGTCACCTCCAAACTTTGTAGGGTTGTGTCGTAGGCTTCAATATCGATTACGTGTACTATCTTGAATGAGCCATTTTGTAATTTTACTCGTCCTGCGTCAATTTTGATCAATTGGGAGTTCGAGTAGTCCAAGATTTGTACGTTTGCCATGCACGACGGCAGCAGTATCCTATTGAGAAATGTGGTTTTTGATAAGACTTTTGTGTATGGTTTTGCCTGGACTGGTTATAACGATGGTATTTCTATCTTCTGCAACAATCTCTTTCCTGAATCTAGGCGTGAGTTTATTCCCTGTTCTTTTATTTATTCTTACATATATTGTTTCACCAACTGCGTAAGTTTTTATAGGGGATTTTTTTCTATTGTGATACTCTAAATCGGTCTCCTGTTTTTCTTTAATTTTTCCGATGTTTTCCTGTCTAACGCGTTGAAGTTCTACGGGGTTATTTAACAATTGCTTTCCAAAAAAGAGGTCAAATGGTTTTTTCCCTGTCGTGGAATGTATTGAGCTATTGTATTCGTATACTGATTGGTCTAACAATTCTTCGAAGGTGCTATGGTGTTTTTGCGTCTTTATACATCTCATAATTTCTGAGAGCGTCGAGTGGAATCTCTCCACTTGACCGTTTACAGAGCTAGTATAAGGAGGGGCTTTATAGACTTTAATGTTAAAGAAATTTTCTACCATGAAAAGTACTGAGTTTGAGTTCAATGATTTCTCATTATCTACAACTATTGTTTCTGGTATGCCGAATGCTAGAATGAGCTGCCTTAGAGGATGTTTGATGTCTTCTGCCGATCTCGATTTGAGTATTTTAGCCAGAGCATACTTTGAGAACTTATCTATTGCAGTGAGAACTATGCGTTTGAATGAGAAAACTCCAATTTCGATATATAAAATTTATTTGTTCTAATTGTGGACTGTACAAGCAATACCGGATCAATGGTTTTCTCGATGTGCAACGCGCGGTGGTTGTTAGCAAAGTGAAGATCACAAGATCTAGCAGCATCGCTATCGCATGATAAAGCCGCTAACTCTACTTGCGTTAGCAATGCTTCCAGTGAGAATCTATGAACCAAATTAATGAGAGCAAAACCATTGAACCGGTTTACAGAAAATGGGTAGGATTCAGTGCAATCATAAGTAAACGTTAAGAAATTAATGTTTTGCAGTATTAGTGTTTAGAAGAAATCATGGTTAGCCAGATATATTAATGTTTTTAAATGATATAGGAGATATATAGATAGATAGATAGATATGTAGATATAGGATATAGATATAGGAAATTCCAAGCGTTCCTTAACATTCCGCCACCGCTGAAGTATCTTCAGGATCTTGGCAAAAGAGTGAGTTTGGTGATGGGCCTATTGAAGACACCACGCTGTGTGCGAACCGCTACAACCCGTACATGTCCATCTTGGCCAGTATGGACCTCCACAACCCGTCCTAAGGCCCAGTGCGATGGAGGCAAGTTGCTCTCCTTGATGAGCACCATGTCCCCAACCTTAAAGTCTCGTTTGACCTGCTGCCATTTAGGCCGTTGTTGAAGCGACGTGAGATAATCGATGTGCCATCTGCGCCAAAAACCCTGGACCATGTTCTGCACCAGCTCCCAACGACCCAATCGGTTAACCTCGATCTCCAGAGAGCTCAGTTCCGGTATAGCAGTGTAGGGTCTACCTATGAGGAAGTGAGAAGGCGTGAGAGGGTTAAGGTCTGTATCGGAAATTGCGCAAAGTGGCCTGGAATTTAATAAGGCCTCAATTTGAGCTAAAAGAGTGCCCATTTCTTCGAACGTAAGGAGATTATTCCCGATGACCCTACGAAGATGCTGCTTAACACATTTTATCCCTGCCTCCCACAAACCTCCGAAGTGAGGACTATGTGGGGGTATGAATTCCCATTTGATGCCTTCTGTAGCTAGCGTCGTCAACACCAATTCATTGTGTTCCTTGGAGCGTACCAAATAGTATACTTCCGACAGGTGTCGTGCTGCTCCACGAAAGTTGGTTCCATTATCGCTGTAAATCACGCTGCACTTTCCACGTCGCGCAATAAACCTCCTCAAAGCGGCTAAAAATGCCTCTGTGGAGAGGTCACTAACAACTTCCAAATGCATGGCTTTAGTGGTCATGCATATAAATATGGCGAAGTATCCTTTCGTTAGCTTTGCTTTCCGTAACCTGGACGATCGTAGTGTTATCGGTCCCGCGTAGTCGCAGCCGGTATGAGCAAAGGCAAAAGATGGAGACAGCCGAGACAATGGTAGATTTCCCATGATTTGTGAAGAAGTTGCTTGACGTAGGCGAAAGCACTTTAGACAGTCATGAACAATCTTTCTAATCGAACTTCTGCTTCCAATAATCCAAAATTCTTGGCGAACTAAAGAAAACAATTCAGAAACTCCAGCATGGAGAAATTTAGTATGAGCGTCTGCAAGTATTAACTGTGATACCTGATGAGATTTGGGTAGTAAAATAGGATGTTTTATACTGAAGGGTACTCCTCTGGCATTAGCGATTCTCCCTCCGACCCTAAGTAAACCGAACTCGTCGATAAAAGGCGAAAGAAATAGCAGTTTTGACCCTTTGGAAACCGACTGATTCCTCGACAGTAACTGGATCTCTGGTTGAAACTCCTCTTGAGCTAAGCGAAGGCACATTCGTTTGGCAGTCTGGAGTTCAGCGAAAGTCAAGTAGCTAAGATTTCGTTCCTGTGGCTGACATCTGCAATTATAGATGAAGCGATTAACAAACGATACGACACGAATTAATTTTGTCCATGAAGAGATCCTAGTTAGCAGGGTGTTAACAAAATGATCCACCGACCTAACAGCGAGTACAGTGGTAGACGGCTTCCTTTCTTCCGGCACATTACTTATCTTGAGGTCTGATGTAGATGGCCAAAGGTGGACGTTCATAGACAACCAGGGAGGACCTTTCCACCACAATTCCAATTCAAGCAACTGTTTGGGTTCAACTCCTCTAGAGGCGAAGTCCGCGGGGTTGTCCTCAGACCTAACATGAGCCCAAACTGATACGGGCAGCGTCTCCAAAATTTCCGATGTCCGGTTAGCAATGAAAGTATTCCATCGGCGAGGAATAGAAGATAACCAAGCAAGTACGATTTTAGAATCTGTGAAGGCAAATATATTTTCTGGTGGGATATCAAACGATGAGCGAATAGCGTTAATAAGTCGACTGAGAAGAAGCGCTCCACACAGTTCCAATCGAGGAATAGAAAGCTGTTTGACGGGTGCCACCCGGGTCTTGGCAGCAATAAGATGAACCTCAACTGCCCCCCTTTCAGACATACTACGGGCATAGACAACGGCAGCGTAAGCTTTCTGCGAGGCATCTGAAAATCCTATCAGATCAAATTTCCGTGAGCTGAGGCTAAATCTTCTAGGAATCATAAACCGCTCGAGAGAAGGTAGACTTAATCGATGATTAGTCCATTTTTCTTGCACCTCTAATGGCAGTAAATCGTCCCATCCTATTCTATTTCGATCCAACCACAACTCCTGGAATAGAATTTTTAACAATATGGTCGAAGGGGCTATGAAGCCCATAGGGTCAAAGATTTTGGATATTTCCGAGAGAAGATTTCGTTTCGTTGATGGTATCCCATCATCCAATGACAAACGATAGGTGAACCCATCTAGGTGTGGATCCCAAACCAATCCTAAGACCTTTTTCCAAGAAGATGCGTTATCTGAGTCCAATGAAAATGCTCCGGTGTCCATATCATTGAAAATTTCTCTGCAGTTAGAAACCCACTTGCTTAATTCCAAACCCCCGCAAGACAACAGTTGCACCAGCTGATTCTTTAATTCAATTAAGCCGGAAACAGTATCTGATCCAGCGGCAAAGTCATCGACGTAGGAATTATGTAAAATAGCATAAGAAGCCTTGGGGTATTGACTTTCATAGTCCCTTGCCAATTGCCTAAGCACCCTAATAGCCAAGAAAGGCGCCGATGCGGTCCCATATGTGACCGTGTTTAGGCGGAAATGTGTTACTGGATCACCCGGCGAATTTCTCCAAACAATCCGTTGAAAATCACGATCCTGAACGTCGACCCATATCTGCCGAAACATCTTTACAATATCCGCACAAAAGACGTAGCGGTATAAGCGAAATTGCAGATATACACTAAGCAGATTACGTTGCAATGGGGTTCCGACATGCAATAAGTCATTCAAACTAAGCCCATTACTGTCCTTATAGGATCCGTTGAACACCACCCTCATTTTGTTGGTCACCACTGCATGGTGTGGAAGATAGAACACCTTTCCCAATGTGGGTTCAATTTCATTCTCCGGAATACGTTCCATATGGCCTAGCTCCTCATAAATTCTCATGAATTGGCAGTACTCGGTACGTAAACCCTCCTCCCGTAAGAATCGGCGTTCCAAAGCAAACAATCTAGACAAAGCACCTGAGAGAGTTCTTCCAAACTGAACCTCGTCCTGACGGAACGGCAAGCGAACAATGTATTTGTTATCAGGAGCGCGAGAAAAGGTATCAGCAAACAATTTATCTGCACTATCCTCGAATATGTGGGAAGACGTTCGGGAAGGAACCTCTTCCAATTCCCAAAAGGATCTTAATATCACATCAATATCTGCCCCTGCTCTAAGTGAAATGATTTCCCCTTTCGGTACGTTACCCGTAATCACCCAACCAAAAACTGTATTATGGGCAATAACTTTAGTTTTTGAATCATGGATTCTCCCATCTCGAAGAATACTCCAAGCCAAATCTGCTCCTAGCAAAATGTCAATAGGGCCTGGTCGATTGAATCCAGGATCAGCCCATGGCAACTCTACCAAAGACACCTCGAACGGATAGGAAGGTATTGACGAAGTAATATTTTTCAAAACGTATGCCTCCAAATCCATTTGATAGGAATTAACTCGGGACTGCAACGTAAGTGTCACTACTCCCTGTGTTACACCAGCTCCAACGGTAGAAATACCAGAGATAGGCAAACGAGCATGGCGACGGAGAAGGCCCAATCGTTTAACCAGACGTTCCGTTACGAACGACACCTGGGACCCTGTATCAAGAAGAACACGAACTGACTGAATATTACCTGCTGCATCCGGAACGTGTACGACAAGTGTTGGTAGAATTCCACCTGCTTGGTTGAAAGGTTTTGTGTAGTTACTCACCAGCGATGATTGCGTGTCTGTAGCCTCCCCGTTAAATGGTGCAACGAGACTAGCGTTATTCTCAGGTCGAACCGATTTCTCTAAATGAAGTAATGCATGATGCCGCGACTGACAACGCGAACACCGGGCGCGCACCCGACACTTCGACGATAAATGCTTCATTCCCAAGCAAGTGTAACAAAGCTTATGGTCTCTAGCGAAATCGCGACGATGATTAATCGACATTGACAAGAAATGCGAGCACTGGTACAAGGGATGATTGTCCTTACACTTCGGGCACATAATCTTAGAGACGGCCAGGCTTTTAAGAGGTCCCAAAGCATTGTTACGCGGCGAGTTCTTTATTAAACGCGGCTTCGAATCACTAGCCTCTAACGCATTGCACCGAAGCTCTAAAAAATCTAGCAGCTCTTGGATAGTAGACGATTTCGAGGTTTTAGTTTGCAATGCCCATGCTTTACGCGTATCGCTGTCCGTTTTATTAAGCAACAAGTAAATCACCCACGGATCCCTACCTGCAGCTTTCATTGCTGCTAAACCCCGAATAGCTTCGTCGGCACCGTCCAATAATCTACGTAAGTGAACACCATCAGCGTTGGTCATTGAGGGCAATTTCAAATAACCTTCGATGTAAGCGTTAATGATATACACGGGTCTATTGTACCGACGTTCGAGTCTTTCCCAGGCTTGGGCATAATTACCGTCCGAAATTGGCACGTGATTTAACAATTTCGCCGCATCGTCGCGTAAAAAGGATTTTAAATATCGAAGTTTCTGGGCACTAGTCAAATTAGATTTACAATCAATGCTCCCGAGAAACATGTCCCGAAACCCTGGCCACTCACGATAATCGCCCGAAAACGGTGCCAACTTAATTGCCGGTAGCTCAATGTCGGAAGACGCTTTCGTCCCGGGACGAATACCGCACTTTTCAAGATGTTCGATTAGTGCACTAGAAGCTTGTTGAGTGCTTGAAGTTTCCATATCCGAAATATCCCGTACCGGTTGACTCTCGCGGAGAAATTTTCGAAGCGTGGCTTTGGCGGTAAGATACTTCAACTCGACGGATTCAAATTCCATCTCCTGATCGCCACCATCTTCATCCTGGCAATACGGATGAAGTTCAATATGATTTGCACAAAACTTCTGCCAAACTTCCTCAAGCCGTTCCACACGAACTTCTACTACGTCAAAGGTGGTATCCGAAGAAATACTCGAAGCAAAATTGTAAATCCTAGTGATAGCACCCTTTAAATGGCTGCGAGACTGCTTAAGCGCATCCATGAGCTTGCGAGAATGAATCCAAACAACGAATGATTCAAAACCCTGCAACAACAGATCCCCTCCAAATTATGCACGAACAGCAGCCCAGCGTACCAACCCAATAACGCAGCAAAATCCGTTGGACAAATAATAGCAGAAATTAATTATAAAATAGTTTTACCTTCGCTGCCGAGTTCATACGTTGGCTAACAACCACCAAAATCAAATCGAGAATCGATCGAACTAAATTGATTCGGCTCGAACGACCAACTTTGAATGAGAAAACTCCAATTTCGATATATAAAATTTATTTGTTCTAATTGTGGACTGTACAAGCAATACCGGATCAATGGTTTTCTCGATGTGCAACGCGCGGTGGTTGTTAGCAAAGTGAAGATCACAAGATCTAGCAGCATCGCTATCGCATGATAAAGCCGCTAACTCTACTTGCGTTAGCAATGCTTCCAGTGAGAATCTATGAACCAAATTAATGAGAGCAAAACCATTGAACCGGTTTACAGAAAATGGGTAGGATTCAGTGCAATCATAAGTAAACGTTAAGAAATTAATGTTTTGCAGTATTAGTGTTTAGAAGAAATCATGGTTAGCCAGATATATTAATGTTTTTAAATGATATAGGAGATATATAGATAGATAGATAGATATGTAGATATAGGATATAGATATAGGAAATTCCAAGCGTTCCTTAACAGCGTTTATTACTGAAATAGATATCTATGTGGACAATATGTCCGGGGTACTGGGGAATCGGGGTTTCTTGTAACAATGGTTTGTTTGGATGCCGATCATATTTATGTTCTTTGCAAATTCTGCACATCTTGGTAATTTTTTCGACTTTCGCCCTCATCTGTGGAAAATAAAACTTTTGCAATAGTTGCATTTTATTTTCACGAGAGTTGCGGTGTGCGCGATTATGCTCTCTTATGATTTCGGCTTCCTGTTGTGTTTCATCGATTAAATCTAACACTTGGTTCCTCGCAAAACGTACTCTGTATTGTCTAAAATGGGATGGGTAAATTTCTTGAAGTTTTCCTAGGATCTTTTCTTCAGTTTTGATACCGTTTGTGACGGATGGATTAAGGTATTGTTTCAAGATGTCTATTAAGATTTGCTCTGTGTATTCGGGTTCAACTATTACATGGCGGTGATAGGTGGGGAAAACAATTTTGAAATCATGGGATGGTGTACTCCCGACGGAAAGAATAATTTGATTCTTGAAGACGTTGATCGGTTCGTTGGCTATCGGAATTAGGTGTTGTCCGGAGCTTTCGTCACTGTGTTGGGTTGGTGTAAGTGAATTGACTTCGCCAATTTGCGGTGGTCTTGACAACGCGTCTGCAACAACGTTGGATTTGCCAGGTTTATATTTTAACTCGTAGTTATATTCTTCGAGTATGGCCTTCCAACGTTTCAGTTTGTTGTTGGAATTTTTGTTGCTTAGAGCGTATGTCAGGGGTTGGTGGTCGGTGAAAATTTTCAAGACTGTTGGACCGTAAAGGTAATTTCGTAGAGTATTTAAAGCCCATACTATGGCCAACATTTCTTTCTCGTTCGTGGCATAGTGTTCTTCGGCTTTTGTGAGTGTACGGGAAATGAACGTAATCGGTCTGTTTTCCTGGGAAAGCACAGCACCAATTGCATAATCGGAAGCGTCTGTGGTTAAGTGGAATTCTTTGTTGAAATCTGGAAATGTTAGGACTACATCTTCCGAAATAAGGGAATTTTTAATTTTTTCAAATGCGTTCAGAGCTTCGTTATCCAAATGTATGAGTTTTTTTCCTGACGCTTGTCTTGACGTGCGTCCATCCTCCCCTCTTAGAAGGGATGTCAGGGGTTTTGCGATCTTAGCATAATCTTTAATAAATCTGCGGTAAAACCCTGACAGACCTAGAAAAGATCTTAAGTCCTTGAGCGTCTTAGGACAGGGGAACTTAGTTATCGCTTCCACTTTGCTTGGATTCGCCTTTATCCCTTCATTCGATACTATAAATCCCAAAAATTCAACGTTCGACTTCAAGAACTCGCATTTGTCTATTTGAACTTTAAGGTTCGCATCCTGAAGGGTTTTAAAAATTGTTGAAAGATTTTGGAAATGGGAGTCTACATCTTTGCTGAAGACGACGATGTCATCGATGTAAACGAAGCAAATCTTTCCTATATGTTCCCTTAATATATCGTCTAATGCCCTTTGGAATATGGACGGGGCGTTTTTTAACCCGAATGGGAGACGAACAAACTCATACTTGCCGTTGTTCACTGAGAAAGCGGTCTTTTCAATATCTTCCTCGTGCAGAGGAATTTGGTGAAATCCGCTCTTTAGGTCTAACACCGAAAACCATTTACTCTTTTCCAGTTGAGACAAAACTTCGTTTATCTCGGGAATGGGGTATCGATCGGGAATTGTAACTGAATTCAGTTTCCTATAATCGATAACCATTCTATATTTTTTCTCTCCTGACGCATCGGCTTTCTTGGGAACGATCCATATGGGCGAGTTATAGGGAGACCGTGAAGGTCTAATAATACCATCATTCAGAAGCTGGTTAAGCTGTTTGTCTACTTCGTCCTTAAGAGATACGGGGTACGGGTAGTACCTGGAGTAGACTGGATCGTTTGTAGTTGTACGGATTCTTCCCTTAACGGTTGTAGTGAACGTGAGCCTTTCGTTAGGATCGATAAATAGGTTGGAAAACGATTTGGTTAATTGGATTAATCGGTCTTTTTGACTTTGAGTCATGTGATCTGTTCTTATATCTACAGAGTTTATTGATTCAGAGATTTGTTGCTTTAGCCGGATTTTTAGGTGGTTTTCAATGAGCATGTAGCTCTCTTTTGCGTAGATTACTGCTGAAAGCTCTTTCAGAGAGTCATTGCCGAGGATTCCATGGAACGATTTTAAGGTAGGCAGAAGGAAAAATTTTATATTAACTGACTCAATTCCAAATAGATTAATAAATGTATGATGGGTGACTTCAACTTTGCCTCCAATAGAGTTGGCATAGAAGTTCTGTTTATTAGGGATGATGTTCTTTACGAGTTGGGGCTGAATATAGTTCTTGTTGGAACCTGTATCCACAAGAAATTTCAAAATTTTGTTCTCACTCGTCCTACACTCGAAGTAAGGCAGAGACGAGTGGGTTAATCTAAAAAATGTGTATCCGCGAAATCAATTGTTTGTTCATCATCATTAGTGCTATATTGGTCAGCAAGGTATTCGTCAAGACTTTCGCTCTCGGTCTGGTTGTTCAGCGACTGAATCATAAAGTCATAGTTTTCGATTTCGATAGAATTATCAGGTGCATATTGCTTTTTAGTTTCAGTATTTACGTGGAAGTTTCCCTGTAATTTGTTGGGAGGAGCGTGATGCTGTTGTGAGGGAATCATTGGTCGCTTTATTACAGGTGGCCAGTTCTTAGCTTGCGGCCGGTTCATATAATTTATGTTATTGGTTTTTATGGTGTCTACCTCCATTGGTTGTACCCTAGGCATTGGTTTGGGTAGATACGGATAAGAAGGTTGGTTGTTCTGTTGGAAATTCTGTTGGAAATTGGGTCTGAGATTTGGCCTGAAATTTTGTTGGAAGTTCGGTTGACGATAATGTTGTTGGTATGGGGGGACATCGTGTCTCGGAGGGTGATGTACCCTTGGTTGTGGTAGATATGCAAGTTGTGGGTAGAAAGGTTGTGAAGGATGATTCCCACGAGGAGGAAGAGGTGGTGGTGTAGGTTGAGAAACAGTCCTCTTTGCCATGCCACTAGTATTATTGGCATATAGCGCTCGAAATTGTTGGTTTTCAAGCTTCTGGCAGAGGTGAAGGGCCTGGGGAAGGTCAATCGGTTTTTTTATACCCAACAATCTGGGCAAATCGCCTCTCAACCCTCTCACAAAGGTATCCAGTGCTTTGTCTCTATAGGAGGATGTTAGTAAGTTCATCGCATCCGGTGAGACGTCCATACTTGATATCTTGTTCAATATCAGAGACAAGTAACTGTAGACAGACTGATAGAATTGCTCTACAGTATTGTTGCCTTGTACCAACGTTGACATCTGGTACTCCAAAGTTCCCAGATCTCGCTTGTCGGCAAAGTGTAGCGTCAGGCATTTGGATATGGAATTCCAATTTAATGGTGTGTTGTAACTTTCTAGGATAGCGTCTGCATGTCCCACGATTTTATTTCTTATGATATTTAAAATACCAAAGTATTTTGGAGTTCCTATGAGGTTACTGTAGATGTTGAGAATTCGTTCGACGCTTTTGCGCCATGAACTAAACTCTCCCGGGGAACCGGAAAACTCTCTTAAACTTCGGACTACGTCCGGAATTTTGTCTAAATCACCTAGGTTCGCTCGGTATTGCTCGTCAATACCTTGCTCTACATCTTTAGAAATTGTTGAGCTGGGATTAACAATGGCCTGAACTAAATTCTTGCATTGAGAGACACAGACTTTACTGACTATTTCCGTTATTAAGGCTTCTAATGCCGGAGACGCATTGGGGGTTTGGTTCAGAGGATTCTGACTCGCGGTCGAAGGGTGTGGAGTGGGATCGGTTGGGTTTAGTATAGGTGGGCGAATGATTGGATTGGTCATTTTAGTTCTACTCTTGCACTTTATTTAAATTAATTCTTAAGACTATATGTTATGATTTTGTAAAAATTTCTTGTCCACTTTTTAATTAATTTTAGGCTTGTACTATAATTTTTTATAAAGATTCCTTTTCACTTTCTAAATAATGGCTGGTATGATTTTATATAAAGGTTTGTTTTCACCTCTTAAATAATGACTAAAGATTTTTCTTCACTTCTTAACTATTAAATTCTTAATTCTATCTTACATTAAAATTGTGGTGAACATCCCAACGCTGGCAGAGGGGCTCATTCCTGTTTGCTGCGGCTACTGGGGATCCTTTCTCTGCACTCCCTCGTTGGCTGTGGCTCCGTGATTGAGTTACACAAAAATGTTCACGTGGATTCTCGGGACCCAGGGTCTATTCACTTTCCGATTTTGAGCTGCTTTAGGTCGTTTTCGGCTTGCTAACACTTTCACTACTTTGTTTTTCCGCGTCCGAGCTACTTGAGGTCGCTTTACGGATTGTTAACACTTTTATGGTCCGCGTTCGAGCTACTTGAGGCCGTTATACGGATTGTTAACACATTTGATATTTCGTTACTTCCGCGTTCGAGCTACTTGAGGTCGTTGTACGGATTGTTAGCACTTTTTAGAATTTCACCTGGGCCCCACGTTGGGCGCCAATTAAGAAATTATTTAATAATTTCTTTAAAAAAATGTATTTTTATTTTTTTACAATCGGGCAGCGTTTACCCTTACACTTCGAACTTAAGATAGATAACGATATTTTCTTAAACTACCTTAAATACTAATCGTGCGGAAGGTGGATGGAAAGGATCAAATAGCACGCTGTCGGGAACTATGCTCTGGCTGGTGGAAGTGGTATCTCGTGTTTCTTCCGTTCACTGGTACCTGTTGGAATGCGGGCGCACCGTCAGCAACCTTGACTATGATATTTGGATTGCCGTGGGATTTGTCGTTGTTTAGAATGCGCGTGTCAGCTTCGAATGTTTTTGTCGTTAACTTATACTCGCACCGATATGGAAATAGCAAAAACATGTCCATGTCCGGAACTAATTGTATTATCGCACCGATATGGAACTAGCAAACCCTGTCCATGTCCGGACCTGAATGCATACATACACATGTATGACATTCGTTCACGAAATGCGGTGCAGGCATTATATTCTTTCATTTCTTTTCTCCATTTCAGTTCAAGTGTGCTGTACAGTGTACACCAACTGTTCGAGCTTTATCGCCACATCTCCATACTTTTGGGTTTCTTGAAACCACCGGGGTATAACTCATGCCGTATGAGAAGCATGTTCGTTGCATTTATGTTTTTTTTTTTCGTTTTGTACACATGTGATTGATGAATAAGGGTTGAATGGAACTATGGGACTCATTTCGTTCAATTTGCGGAACGAGAGGACATGTGTCCGAGAGAGGACATAGTTCCGTGAATTATACATGTCCGGAACTACCCAACTCTACTTCGTAATGTACATATGTATGTATGTATGTATACTTATACATAGCGTGCAGATGTGTGAGTGTATGCACGTATGTGATGCGTATGCACGTATGTACGTATCGGTTCGTATGTGTGCAAGATCGCTTGCTCCTCTTGCTCACTTGCTCCTCTCCACCTGCAGCGACGTCGTGCGAAAGGGATGCTAGGCCAGCTGCGAGGACTGGTCGTGAGCAATGGCGCCACGCGATTGCCCTCACGCCGACTTACCCGCAGCAAGAATCGCGAATTTGCTACGAGACTCGCGAAATATCCCACGCAAAAGAAAAAAAAAAAACACCGTAATCGTTTCCAATTCAATATGTCACAAATTTAATTTCCTTAACCTAACTTAATTTAGGTTTACAATTATTCCTTAAAACTACCCTACACCGTATGTAAATAAAAAAAGTCGAAATAAATAAAAAAAATATATGTAAAATAAAAAAAAAAAGGAATTCACTGTCCAAAGAAGTAAATAAACCGCAGCATGAGTATTCGAACAGTGGTACCGAAACTCCTCTGACCAACGACTTAGCCCGCATCACCAATCGCGACACGCAAATTTCTGATTTCAATACCTTATACAACGAACGTGATATCCGCGACCAACGTAGGCAATAGGACACACGGTACGGCCGCGTACCGGGAACTGCTTAAAACCGTACCGGAGTTCTTCCCCGAAGATCACTCTCCGAGTACTTCGCCGAAGATTTCTCTCCGAGTTCTTTGCCCTCATGTGCTACTAAGAACACAAAAAAAAAAAAAAAAAAATTCTGACCTTCTGCGGGCTGAACTCGACTCGTTCGCGTGTCAAGTGCTGATCGTACCCTCGGGCTATCCGCTTTCTGTGAGTTTGATTTCCCAAAATGGATGACTACAAGCCGTTCACAAATGGGAACTGACCGAAAGATGACAACGAAAACCTTTCGAAACAATTTATTATTGGTTGTTTGTAATTATGTATATGTATAATTAATTTTGTTCTGTTTTTAGTATTTGTCGTGGTAGCGGCAACAGAGATACATCATCTGTGAAAATTTCAACTGTCTAACTATCGCGGTTCATGAGATACAGCCTGGTGACAGACGGACGGACGGACGGACGGACAGCGAAGTCTTAGTAATAGGGTTCCGTTTTACCTTTGGGTACGGAACCCTAAAAAAACGAGTGTTCAAATCCATGTGCCAAGAGACTGGTATCAGTTTTTTAACTCAATTGGACCTAAAATGGATTTAGCCGAAATGAAGAGCTCGGATTTTTTCAAAGAGTTAATGGAAACGGCGAAAGATTTATTTGGAATGCTGTAAGATGGCTTCGCTCAATAAGGGTTTAGACAAGATGTTCTACAAAACTTCACTATGTGACGATAAACCCTTTAAAACACTGAGCGTGGGAAAGTGAGGGGTAATTTCTCTTGAAGAAAGGGAACTTCCAAAAATGAATGCAGTTTCATACATATCTGTGGAGAAGAAGAGATGAATTTAACACTCACCCAGACCTTACCGAGGTGGATGAAGAAGATTTTTTACTTTAAATTTCAACGTCACCCCTTAATTATTTTTATTTTCTGCAAATTACTTTTGTGTTTACTTCTTTACACCATTTTTTGTTTTCGCATGGAGTAAATTGGATTTGTTTGGTTTCGGAAATTAATGAAAAATCATTTTGACTATGACAATAGGTACATTGTTATTATTCTATGCCAACAATATACCGTTTTAGTTTCCAGATAATCTTTAAGACAAACTGAAATAAAAGAGTAAGGTGAAGATAGAATTTACAATTTCAATAACTTGACCTGGGTGTGCGTAATTTGTATTTCTTTGTAAGGAATAACAGCTTAACTCAACCTTACCTCACCTTTGTGAAAAATGTAAACCCTACTTTCCCAGACCAATTTAAAACTTTAAACACGTCTCCTGAATAGTACGGAAAAACGACTTAAGCGATTTTACCTTGTGACCACAGTATGCGTCCAATTTTCCATAGGTATTTCAATTGAAGTGTAATATAGAGAAATTGTTTGTAATTTGTTATTTGATTTTAATTTCGATGGAAAACCCCTAAATGGCACTCTCCGGAATAGTATTACGTTCGTGGACGAGAGCACGTTTTAGTTATTAAGCAACGCTTTAGCATTTTTCATTGCTTTCAAGATGTCCCGTAAGGAGATGTCCATCCGGTAAAGGCCGGGTAGGAACGAAGTCCAATCTGCTGTCAAAACTGAGTCAGGAACGTTTATATGAACGGGTGCAGAATCCAATCAAACACGGACGCTGGTCGGACACCGAAATGTCAGTAATCGATTCAAATTTTGGCACGAGTACGATAACTTTCCCGCCAAAAGATGATAACGATCTCATGTAGAGGGCACAAAAACAGACATTTTTTACTATGGGAGGGGGTCTATCTCACCCCGTTTAGGGGAAAAAACGACTTCAAGTGCAGAATTCTAGAAAAAAAAGACTCAACATGCAGAAAAATGATGTAAAAAAAAGGTAATACTTACAATGAAGTACTATACCAATTTTGAAAGCCAGAAATCTGTTCTTTAACGCTGAATTTAATCTAAATTATTTGTATCAACCGTTTTTGAAAAATTTGCATGAATTCTGTTAAAAAAAATTAAAAAAAAAAAAAAAGGTTAGACCAATTTTTCTCAAAATTGTGAAAGTGAGTGCAAAATTGGTGTTCTGGTGTTTTTTGGCATTTACGTGGTCTTCTTTTGAGGTAAGTGGGGAGAGTACGAATTGCGTGGCGCCGCTATCTGACGGTAAATTTAGCTAAATCGACCCAAAATGAATCGAAGATGGGGAGAAAAATTGTTCGATATCTCGCTTCGTTTTCGAGATATCGATATTTGAAATTATTTTTTATAAAATTCCGAAATTTCATATTAAGCCTTTTTAGGGTTCCGTGCATCCGAAAAAAGACGGAACCCTTATAGGATCACCGGTGTGTCCGTCTGTCCGTCGCTCATAGTCAATTATCTGCGAATCTACACATATCAATTTCTGTGACCCAACTGTAAATGTATTTTTTTGTAATTTTAAAATAAATAGTTTTCAAGTTATTCCAGAAAATAGACGAAAATTGCCACCCCCACCGCCCCCCCGTCTTATCACTTAACCTAAGATTTTGAAAAAAATGCAGAAATTAGTTTTCTACTTGTAGATTAAAGGAAAACCTATAAGGAGTCCATGATATTAAATGAAAATGGTAAATCACTCAATATTGTGCTACCAACTTACATTTGCAGGTGGAATGTGTGAGAGAACATATTTTTCAACTCCAATGTCAAGATTAGTTAAATCAATTTGTAGACAAATATTCAATGAATAAAATAAGCCCACAATGAGCATTCTGCGACCAATATTTTAGGAGATATTGATTTTTCAAGTAGACGTTCACGTTGCTCTACTTGAGACCGATTTGTGCGCTAGTGTCTTGTTATAGATAATGGCACGGAACCGTTTGTGCGCGAGGCCGACTCGCACTTGCCCGGTTTTTTTTCTAAAATTGCACCCGCCTCCTAAACGGGGCGAGATAGACCCCCCTCCCATAGTAAAAAATGCTTGTCTTTGACCCCTCTACAAAAAAAAACGTTACCCCTTTTCGGCGCCAAGGTTATCGTACTCTCCCCCAAATTTTTGGCAGAACGTTCAGGTAACCGGACTTCATGGTTTTGATTGTTAACGAACTGCTGCATAATAAACACCTTCTCATTGCTAAACAATTAATTTGTCAAGTCCTTGCGAACGTTCTGCTCTCTTAGAGCTTTAACGTCTTGAACCTCTGGTATTTTGAAAGGCTTAATCATCAAGTTATACTGAGAAATGTGATGTTTGGTTATGAGACACACCTAACTCCTCTGCCGTTGCGTTTTTGCTGTAACGCTCCAAATTCCTTTTCACCTTCTACACGACAAGTGCTGATGTTGCTATCAACCGAGGCCTACCACCGTTTTTTTTTGCTCGTGTTTGACCGAAAGACAAAGTACACTAAAGAGCGGGTAAAACTTTAATTGAAGTACTTTGTAGACATGATCATAGCTTATCTCAAACACTTTTGTATATGTGATAATATAATCAGGAAAACTTGTTGTGCTCCCAGAGTTAATGCAATTTCTCATATCTTTTTTTCTTTAAAGTAACTAGTAGAGCGAAGTGAAGTGAATGAAATGGGGTTCACCGTTTGTAGGAGCGGAACGGTTTCTCTTCTCGAGAAGAGAGCCTAAGATGGCTGGGCCATGTAGAGCGAATGGACACCACAGCTCTAGCACGAAGAGTCTTTGAATCTAACCCCGAAGGACGAAGAAGCAGAGGACGGCCGCACTTAAGATGGCGCACACAGGTGGAAGGGGACTTCAGCCAACTGGGTGTGCGGCAATGGAAAAGGCTAGGGAAACATCGTGCTAGATTGAGGGGCATGTTGGTTGAGGCCCAGGTTCACCCCGAACTGTAGCGCCCACCAAGAAGAAGAAGAATGCCTAGATTTGTTTGAGAAAAATACTTGCACTGAATTTTGATGAGGCTTTATCGAAAAAAGAAATGTTTGCAAGTCGTATAAAGAGTTCCAGTAAGGCCGAGAACGTGTTGAAGGCGAGGAGCGTCCAGAAAGACCACCAACTTCAACAGATGAAGTTAGCGTCCAAAAAATTCAAAGATTTGGTGCTTGCAAACCGTCGTTATTCATTAGAGATCTTGCTGATGATGTTGGAATTTCCGAGGGATTAGTCAATACCATTTTAAAACATGCATTGGGCCCCAGGCGCGTCAATTGGTACCCAATCGCATGCTTCCAACCGGAATACATCTGATCAATCAAACGAATATCCTGCTCATAGGACCGCAAAACCAAATTAATATGCACAAATTTAGCTCAAGAATCAAGGTCAGGGGGATTGAATCTTGGCGAGAGGTTCTGAGAGAGTGAGTTTATTTGCATATTAATTTCGTTTAGTTTCAAAACAAGAGTTTGAAACTACTTGAAATCAATTTCCTAAATAGATCAAGGACCACATTAAATTACAAGCTAAATTAGTGCCTAGGCCCAGGTTCACCCCGAACTGTAGCGCCCACTAAGAAGAAGAAGAAATTAGTGCTGAGATGTTTGTATAAATTGTCGCCCTGGAAATAATTACGCGGTAGGTCAGACTACGAGTATGCGTGCGCGGGTTACGACACCTGCCTGATGTCTACCGCGCCCCATCACCCCTATATCGGCCCTTCCAACAGTGCAAGACGCAACACACGCTATGCTACCCACAAGCTGCATTTCATCGATGACACCGGAAACATGCGACTTCTTTTTCGCCAAACCAATGCACCCGTGCAAACATCGATCGTAAGATCCAATTTCGATTGTAATTGCACAGGTGAAACTATGAACTTGCAGTGTCAACATCCGGTTGACTTCTAACAAAAAATTCAATCTGCAAGGTCTTCGTATCACTTGCGCAAAATAGAAGGACAGGTGATAATAAGAAAATCATGTGTAAGTCAGTAGATAATGTGGGTTTTTTTTTTTTTTTTTTTTTTTTTTTTTAATTTCGCGCAGGTTCAAGAGTTTATATATTCTTATAATTTTAACACACAACCTGGACGGAGTGCAGTGGTTTTTGGGTCGTAGATGTTCGTTCACTACTCTCAGGGGTGGTTTGTCCCAGATAGGACGAGAGCCGACCAAATTTCGCCTTGATTATAATTCTCAGTAATTCGTTCATGCACTTTTTGGTGATAATATTGCATTGGCAGAGGATGAACTTCAGTTGACCATATACCTGTAGCAGTTAATTTTGCATTGGCAGAGGATGAACTTCAGTTGACCATATACCTGTAGCAGTACGTTTGGTCACTTTCCATTCACAACTGAGTTGCATACTTTTTTCCGTATAGGAATTGCTTTTTCCTGGCTATGAAACGAACTCGATAGTCGATGATGTTAACCATTGGACCACGGCTACCCCACGGCGATTGAAAAGGATCGGCTGTCCCCAAACCATATTTCGCGAGAGTGTACATTTAGTGCTCAGGCCGCGAAACTCCTGAAACCTAAGAGATATGAAGAATGATGTTAATTTAAATTCGGAATGTAGAGTTGAGAAAACTGGTTATGTTGGCCAAGCTGAACCCGCGATTTGCTAGTGCTGGACATTCGCAGAGAAAATGGTGCAGTGTTTCCTGTACGAGGGTGTTGTGACAACAACAGCAATGTTACTCCGGCAGAGTGTTCTAGCGGTGTCTATTGAGGAGGTCGTTTGTTTTAGTTTTTGAGTAGGAGGACCAGATTTTTTCTGATATCGTGTATCCGGTTGATTTTGCCCACATACGACTGGCTACATTGAAAAAGTGGTGTAGGATGTTGCCTTTAAGTAGGTGTTTGCACTATAAAACACTCGCCCTGTACAACACTTTATCTGAATAAATCTAGTTGGTCTCTGCTCAATTTTATACATATTATAAAGCAGTCGTATTTATTAAAATACCGTCAGTTTTTACTATCGCTTATAACGTTGCGAAGACCTGGTTATTCTTTTATTTCGGAACGGCAATACTTTTCTTACTTTTGTTCAGAGTCGAACATTCTGGTCCTTCGAGCCCGATATTCGAAATAATTGTCGGAATAATTCCTGGTCACAACACAGGACGTGTGCGCGGCAAGTGAGGATTGTGAATTTGAGTGTGTGGTGCAATTGGGGACCTGCGTATTTCACAAGGAGAAAATGAGGAGACTATGGAAACAGCTGAGGCGCACTATACAAAGGAACTGTCTGCATTGGATGACGATGATGAACAGCAGCGAATGGCCGTGGAGGCCATATATGATAAGATCCGAGAATGTTATTTCGAATACCGCAGTGACTTACTTGATTCGATTGATAAGGCACAGGCTACCAGGACCGTCTCGAAAAATTCATCATATAATTCCACACAAGCTATGTCATCCACATGCAGGTCATCGGAAATACGTTTGCCAAAAATTAATATCCCAGTTTTCGTGGGCAACTATGAGACATGGCGTGCTTTTCGGGATCTCTTTGTGTCACTTATTCACAACAACGCAACGCTATCGGAAATACAGAAGATGCAGTATCTTAAAACAAGTGTATCCGGTGAAGCTGACAAATTGGTAATGCACCTGAGTTTGGATTGTGGCAATTATGCCAAAGCTTGGCAAATTTTGACATACCGGTATGATCACCAGCGGTTCTTAGTAAACCTCTATCTAAAGTGCCTTTTCAATCCACCCACGATTTCTCAAGAACGAGCGGAATCAGTTAAACAGTTGTTAGACACATCAACCGAGGTGGTACATAGCTTAGCCAACTTGAAGGTCCCTGTGGAACATTGGGACGTTCTGCTGATTTCCGTGTTGTTGCAGAAATTTCCCGCAAAAACACAACAACTATGGGAAGAGAAGCTAAGTTCCAAGGCTGATAGCAAAACGTTGCCCACGTTTTCTGAATTTACCCAGTTTTTGGAAACTAGGTTTCGTACCTTGGAGGCAGTCTTTCAACAACAAGTTCGTCCCATACCAACTGTGGCGAGATCGGTTTCTTCTCGCAATGTTCTCCACACTTCAGCAAACACACAGAAATACTCTTGCCAAATTTGCAGCAAGGGTCAGCATGCGGTAAGGAAGTGTGGTAAGTTTCTGCAGATGAGCACCGGCGATCGAATTGGACAAGTAAACAAGGTTGGAGTATGTAAAAACTGTTTAGCAAACACCCACTCCACGGTACGATGTCCAAGTAATCGACGATGTTATTATTGCCAACAACCACATCATTCGCTACTCCATTTAACCAACTCATGTGAAGGACATACTTCAAGGCATTCGATTCCATCGCTACAGATTCGTGCACCAAGTTTCCAACTCCACGAACATCTCTACACGCGTATTATTGGCAACAGCCTTGGTCAAGGCTAAGACTACAACAGGCCAACTTCTCTCATTACGTGCCTTGTTGGACTCAGGCTCAGAGGCGAGCTTCATAACAACTTCAGCTGCTCATCTCCTTGGTCTTCCGCTAAAGTCAACTTCCGTCGGAGTATCTGGATTGGGGTTAGTTAGGGTGGCATATGTTCAAAGGTGGTAGATATCACATTTATGTCGCATCACCCTGCCTTTAAGGCATCCATACAGACCCTCGTACTCAAGACGCGGTCTGGCCATCTTCCGGCCCAAACTCTCACAATAGAAGGTTGGGAGCATTTGAATGGTCTCACCTTAGCTGATCCATATTTTAATAAATCAGCTAAGGTAGAGTTGTTATTAGGTGGTGATATCCTGGCTGATATTGGTGCAAACCAATAGGCCAAGCAATGGTCACCTACCAATCGCTCAGAAAACGAAGCTAGGATGGGCTATATTTAGTAAGGCTCCCATACCGCATCGAGTTAACAGCTTTCTCCAAGTATTCAATGTCGAAACTGAGCTTTGCAAATTTTGGGAAGTAAAGAAGCTCCATTTCAGCCACATGAAAGGCCAGAAGATATAGGATGTGAGGAACACTTTACAAAAAACATTCAACGTCTGACTGATGGCCGTTTTCAAGTAGCCCTTCCATTCAAGGGGGCCGTTTATCCCTTTCTAGGCAAATCAAGGGAAGGGGCCTTCAGACGGCTCATATCCTTAGAAAGAAAGCTTGATAAAGACCCGCAGCTTAAACAACGGTACGCGGACTGCTTAGAGGATTATTTAAGGCTTGGTCACATGGAAGAAATCAAAGAAGACGCGATTGTGGAACGTCAGCACTATTTCCTCCCGCATCATGCAGTCTTTAAAGAGGGAAGCTCCACTACGAAACTACGAGTAGTGTTCGATGCTTCATTTGAAACTATGGACGCATTTCTTTAAATGACCAGCTAATGATAGGCCCAGCATACAACTCAACATCACGGACATCATTCTACGATGGAGACTCTGCAGGTACACATATACTGCGGACATCGAGAAGATGTATCGACAAATATGGGTAACAAAAGATGATTCGCAATACCAACTCATCCTATGGCGTAAACAACCTTCTGACATTTTAAAGGTATACCGCCACAAGACTGTCACATTTGGGACAGCACCTGCCCCATACTTAGCAATTCGAACACTCCAGGCATTAGCGAAGCAAGTTAAGGTGCGTCACCCCAGAACTACTAAAAGCATTCGGAGTGAGATGTATGTGGACGACTTAATCTCGGGAGCTGAAACAGTACAGGAGGCTCAATCAAAAATAAAGGAGATTAAGAAGGTGTTAGCTGCAGCTGGTTTCCACTTAAGAAAATGGACTGCAAACGATAAGCGAATCCTAGACGATATCCCGACTGAGGACCACGAAACATCTTTCTGCCTACCTTCGGAATCATCTCAGGTAAAAACTTGGGTATACAGTGGCTTCCCCTGTCAGACGAATTCTGCTTTAAATACAACACTCAAAAAACCGACCATCCGACCAAAATCGCCCGACTCTTTGATCCCATGGGTTGGACTGCACCTTCTATAACAAAGGCCAAATTAATCATGCAATTTCTTTGGATTCGAAAACAATCTTGGGATGATCTGGTTGATGCTGATATTGTAGAAAGTTGGATTATCTTTCAGGACGATTTACAGGCGATTACCGATTTGCGTATACCAAGGTGGTTGCATATCACGAAAACCACGAAACGGCTTCAACTTCACGGTTCTTGTGACTCTTCAGAAAGGGCATATGGAGCTGCAGTATATCTCAGAGTAGAAGATGGAGATGGTATAACTCATATGCATCTTTTTATGGCAGAGTCACGGGTCGCTCCCGTAAGCCCCGTCACCCTGCCGCTATTGGAATTATGCGGAGCAGTTCAGCTTGCTCAATTGTTGAGTTATATCAGTAAGACCCTTGAGTGGAGAGGAATTCCCACTTTTGCCTGGACCGATTCCATGATCACACTTTGCTGGATCCGTTCAGATTCAACGAAATGGGAAACCTTTTTGCGAAACAGAGGCGGAGAGATCCAACGATTAACTAGAGTCGCAATATGGAATCATGTTCCTACACAAGCACATCCTGCAGACCTGATTTCTCGCGGGCTGCTTCCCTCAGCATTAGTTCAAAGCTCTTTATTGTGGAACGGGCCTAATTTCCTAACTACGTCCTGGGACTTTAAATTTCTCGAGCAGCCGAAAGAACCCAATAGCTATGAAGGTAGGAGCATTGTGAAAGTTTTTCGTGCAGATGCCAATATCACAGAAAATGCTTTCACACAATTAATTGATCGGTCTTCCAGTTTAGCTAAGGTGTGTCGTGTAACAGCCTATTGTCAACGATTCATTGGCAATATCAGAAGGGTGAACAACCACACCAGTACACCTTTTACGCCAACACAATTGGAAAAAGCCACAATGTCACTGATTTGGGTTGCACAAGGGCAGATGTTTCCAGACGGTATAACGAAAACTAGAGGTATGGGATCGTTGAATCCATTTGTAGATGGCGACAATATCATCCGAGTAGGGGGAAGACTAAGCCAGGCAAATATCCCCTTCAATCAGCAACACCCAATCATCTTAGACCCAAAATATCATATCACACTTCTTGAAATCAATTTCCTAAATAGATCAAGGACCACATTAAATTACAAGCTAAATTAGTGCCTAGGCCCAGGTTCACCCCGAACTGTAGCGCCCACTAAGAAGAAGAAGAAATTAGTGCTGAGATGTTTGTATAAATTGTCGCCCTGGAAATAATTACGCGGTAGGTCAGACTACGAGTATGCGTGCGCGGGTTACGACACCTGCCTGATGTCTACCGCGCCCCATCACCCCTATATCGGCCCTTCCAACAGTGCAAGACGCAACACACGCTATGCTACCCACAAGCTGCATTTCATCGATGACACCGGAAACATGCGACTTCTTTTTCGCCAAACCAATGCACCCGTGCAAACATCGATCGTAAGATCCAATTTCGATTGTAATTGCACAGGTGAAACTATGAACTTGCAGTGTCAACATCCGGTTGACTTCTAACAAAAAATTCAATCTGCAAGGTCTTCGTATCACTTGCGCAAAATAGAAGGACAGGTGATAATAAGAAAATCATGTGTAAGTCAGTAGATAAAGTGGGTTTTTTTTTTTTTTTTTTTTTTTTTTTTTAATTTCGCGCAGGTTCAAGAGTTTATATATTCTTATAATTTTAACACACAACCTGGACGGAGTGCAGTGGTTTTTGGGTCGTAGATGTTCGTTCACTACTCTCAGGGGTGGTTTGTCCCAGATAGGACGAGAGCCGACCAAATTTCGCCTTGATTATAATTCTCAGTAATTCGTTCATGCACTTTTTGGTGATAATATTGCATTGGCAGAGGATGAACTTCAGTTGACCATATACCTGTAGCAGTTAATTTTGCATTGGCAGAGGATGAACTTCAGTTGACCATATACCTGTAGCAGTACGTTTGGTCACTTTCCATTCACAACTGAGTTGCATACTTTTTTCCGTATAGGAATTGCTTTTTCCTGGCTATGAAACGAACTCGATAGTCGATGATGTTAACCATTGGACCACGGCTACCCCACGGCGATTGAAAAGGATCGGCTGTCCCCAAACCATATTTCGCGAGAGTGTACATTTAGTGCTCAGGCCGCGAAACTCCTGAAACCTAAGAGATATGAAGAATGATGTTAATTTAAATTCGGAATGTAGAGTTGAGAAAACTGGTTATGTTGGCCAAGCTGAACCCGCGATTTGCTAGTGCTGGACATTCGCAGAGAAAATGGTGCAGTGTTTCCTGTACGAGGGTGTTGTGACAACAACAGCAATGTTACTCCGGCAGAGTGTTCTAGCGGTGTCTATTGAGGAGGTCGTTTGTTTTAGTTTTTGAGTAGGAGGACCAGATTTTTCCTGATATCGTGTATCCGGTTGATTTTGCCCACATACGACTGGCTACATTGAAAAAGTGGTGTAGGATGTTGCCTTTAAGTAGGTGTTTGCACTATAAAACACTCGCCCTGTACAACACTTTATCTGAATAAATCTAGTTGGTCTCTGCTCAATTTTATACATATTATAAAGCAGTCGTATTTATTAAAATACCGTCAGTTTTTACTATCGCTTATAACGTTGCGAAGACCTGGTTATTCTTTTATTTCGGAACGGCAATACTTTTCTTACTTTTGTTCAGAGTCGAACATTCTGGTCCTTCGAGCCCGATATTCGAAATAATTGTCGGAATAATTCCTGGTCACAACACAGGACGTGTGCGCGGCAAGTGAGGATTGTGAATTTGAGTGTGTGGTGCAATTGGGGACCTGCGTATTTCACAAGGAGAAAATGAGGAGACTATGGAAACAGCTGAGGCGCACTATACAAAGGAACTGTCTGCATTGGATGACGATGATGAACAGCAGCGAATGGCCGTGGAGGCCATATATGATAAGATCCGAGAATGTTATTTCGAATACCGCAGTGACTTACTTGATTCGATTGATAAGGCACAGGCTACCAGGACCGTCTCGAAAAATTCATCATATAATTCCACACAAGCTATGTCATCCACATGCAGGTCATCGGAAATACGTTTGCCAAAAATTAATATCCCAGTTTTCGTGGGCAACTATGAGACATGGCGTGCTTTTCGGGATCTCTTTGTGTCACTTATTCACAACAACGCAACGCTATCGGGTTGCACAAGGGCAGATGTTTCCAGACGGTATAACGAAAACTAGAGGTATGGGATCGTTGAATCCATTTGTAGATGGCGACAATATCATCCGAGTAGGGGGAAGACTAAGCCAGGCAAATATCCCCTTCAATCAGCAACACCCAATCATCTTAGACCCAAAATATCATATCACACTTCTAATTATACGGGATGCTCGCCTTAAAATACTGCACGGAGGGATTCAGCTAATGATGGTGCAGTTAAGACAAAAATACTGGATTTTACAATTAAAAAGAGCAGTGAAAAAGTTAATCCATAACTGCGTCATTTGCCACAGGTTTCGGACACAAAGGTCTCAGCAACTCATGGGAGAACTTCCGGCACCCCGAGTCACCATATCAAGGCCCTTCACTCATACAGGTATTGATTATGCAGGGCTCATTAATATACGAGCCTGGAAAGGCCACGGAGCTAAGTGTCACAAAGGGTACCTAGCAATCTTTATTTGTTTAGCAACGAAAGCAATCCACCTTGAAGCAGTCAGCGATTTGACAAGTCAG
Organism: Eumerus sabulonum; assembly: GCA_951905685.1. NCBI lineage: Eukaryota > Metazoa > Arthropoda > Insecta > Diptera > Syrphidae > Eumerus > Eumerus sabulonum. Next base: position 157,375,410 of record OX645060.1, on the reverse strand, counting down.
TCATTTTTAGCAGCCTTTCGGAGATTCGCAGCGCGGAGGGGCGACTGCGGCACGAACTTTGTGGGAGCAGATGACGAACTACGTCGCCTTCTAAGAAACAGAACGCACGACTATAACGAAATTGCCAACGTGGTAACAATGGAAGGAACAAAATGGAATTTTATCCCCTCGGCTTCGCCTCACTTTGGAGGACTGTAGGAGGCGGGTGTAAAGAGTGCCAAATTGCATCTCAAAAGAGTAGTAGGAAATGAAACTCTCACCTACGAGGAGCTCTCCACATTTTTAGCACAGGTGGAAGCATGTCTTAATTCGAGACCTCTTTGTCCCTTAACAGAAGATCCTGCAGACTTTCAAGCGTTGACACCGGCACACTTTCTTATCGGTGAAAGTTTTTTCACAGTTCCCGAAGCTGACCTGACCATGGGAAAGCAAACTTTGACCGACCGCTGGAAGAATCTTCAACGACATTTGCAGACATTTTGGAAGCACTGGCAGACTGAATACCTGAGTCGTCTTCAACACCGGTCAAAGTGGCTGAAGTCACAGCCACAACTAATGATCGGACAACTAGTTTTTATCAAGGATGAACGACTTCCCCCCGCAAAATGGAACTTAGGCCGTATCGTTGTATATTCTGTATATTCTGTTCCCAGTTTTTTCGGTTGGGGAATGTGACCTTGTAGTTTTGGCTGAAGTCTTATCTGGGGAGACAGTTGTCTGTGCGAGATATCTTTAGGATTTCATGCCTGTTTATTTTGGTAAGGATATCAGGGTGAAAGAGCCTACGGTTAGAGTCATCCTCTACGATCAGTGTATGGGCGAAGACCATTACTTCTTTCTTCAGTTGGAGATGAAGAGGTGGCAGGTCTGTGATGACTTCTAGTGCTGCTGTATGGGTTGTTCTCATGGCCCCGGTGATACAGATGTAAGCTAGTCTTTGCAATTTATTGAGCTTGGCTTGCACCGTTACTTGTTTTGTTTTCTGCCACCAGACGGGCACAGCATATGTGAGAACTGGTCTGGTGATTGCTGTATATAGCCATACATTTTAGGGCTTGTGCCCCAGTTTTTGCCAGTGAGACTTTTGCTGGTCCATAAAGAGATCCTGGCTTTCTCAATGGTCTTTGTATATATTCAACTTCTTTTGAGAACTCTATCGCTTTACCAAAGAGGGTAGGTTTGGTAAGTTTGTGCCTATTGCACCTTTTGGTGAAGGCGACTATAGTGCTTTCATTCCCAAAGTAGGCCGTAGACCCATAGACCTGCCTAAGACCGATAAGCATAACCTTTTTCTTCCTAAAAACAATGGAAAAAATTCTGGATAGGCATATCAGAGACGGTGGCCTGAAAAGATCACCACTTCACAAAAACCAATAAGCCTACCAGTCTGGGGAATCGGCCACGCATGCTCTTCAGGAGCTAACGGCCCAGACCAACAAATCCCTGAGCGACAAAGAAATTGCGATAGGCTGTTTTCTCGACATTGAGAGTGCTTTCGACAACACCGACTACACTCAAATAAAACGTTGCATCCTCAGCACAGGGGTGAATAACACAAGATGCAATTGGATCCAACACATGCATAGCAATAGGAAAATAAACACCTCACTAGGCAATGACCAAATCAGTGTAAATGCCGCGAAAGGATGCCCTCAAGGTGGGGTTTTCTCACCTCTCCTGTGGTCCATCGTGGTAAAGGAACTGATTAACATACTCAGCAACAATGGTTTCTATGTCCAAGGCTATGCTGACGACATAGTGATCCTGGCTAGAGGCGAATTCGAAATCACAGTCTCGGAACTCCTGCAACGGGCACTAAACCTTGTTGCAAGCTGGTGCATAAAGGTTGCACTAGGGTCAACCCTAGGAAAGGGCCATCCACTTACGGAAGAAGCGTTCTGCTCTAGTACTACATATTACATAACTTATTGAGATAATTAGCTCGGCGGAAACAGCATTCAGTTTTGATGATTGCTTTCTGGTATTTGTAGGAGCGGAAAGGTTTCTCTTCTCGAGCTAAAATTAAATGTTTTATATATTCGATTTTACTGAAAGCTCAATTACAGCGATATCAAATCAATTTACATATTTTCATGTCAAACCCGAATGAAAACAAAAACTCCGTTAGTGACAGGTTACAGAGTGTCAATTACAGATCGACATATCCAACATTGTGTAGTAATTAAACTATTTAGTAGAACCGTATCTTCATCAAATATCAAATTAAATTGCGGAGCACAATTATGTCACTCAACGGCACCAAACAGTCGCAGGCTAAATTGGTACATGACAGGTGTAATAGAGAAAAAATTTAATTTCGCTAATTGACAGACTAACTACATACGTACGTGCGTTAATAAAATCGTTTATACTCGTAAGTTCCGCGCGTTGGATGCTTCCTGCAAATGTTACGCTTAATCATTGATGGGTTGACTACTGGTTGTAAAATAGATAAAATTATATTTTTAATATTAACTGCACAGGTATTTGTTTTTTAAGCTCTTAATTTGATTTGTTTATTGACAAAAATTATTATTGCCCCACTTATGTAAATCAAGCATTCCTAAAGTTAGCGATTCCGGTGATTGACCAATCCAATAGACGAAATTTCCATATTGCTTAAGGCGGAAACACACAATTAGTCGGACAAAGACATTCTTCTTCTTCTTCTCAACGGGCGCTACAGTTCCGGGTGAACCTGGGCCTCAACCAACACGCCCCCCCAACAAGCACGATCTTTTGTTAGCCTTTTCCATTGCCGCACACCCAGTTGGCTGAGGTCCCCTTCCACCTGTGTGCGCCATGTTAAGGGCGACCGTCCTCTGCTTCCTCGTCCTTCGGAGTTGGATTCAAAGACTGTCCGGGCTGGAGCTGTGGTGGCCATTCGCTTTAGATGGCCTAGCCATCTTAGGCATTGAATCCGTAGACGCCTGACTAGGCTCATGTCGCTGTACAGCCTGTAAAGTTCGTGGTTGAATCTTCTCCTCCATCCCTCGTCTGCGTTTATAGGCCCAAAAATCACGCGCAAAATCTTTCTCTCGAACCGACCAAGGGCCTCCTCATCCGCTTTTGATAGTGTCCATGGCTATGCGCCGTACAACAGGACCGGGATGATCAGGGTCTTATTTTGGCACCTTGAATTGAATACCAATGCTGTAGCACGACACTTTATAATATTAGAATATAATTCATTAATATGAACAATTTCCACAGATGTATTTATTCAGACATAGATTTACGGCAATAATAAAAACCCTTAACCCAACTTCCTATATACCATTCCCAAAACAAATCCTCCCACCATACGAGTGAGCAACAATTGACTGAAGTATACGCATAAGAACAACTTGTTATCCCGATTTACGAAGTCAAGCTCATAAACGTATCACAATCATCAATCCAGAAAACGTCTTCATTGCTACAGATTTTGGAGAGCAAACACATTTGGAAGGGGAGGAGTTACGCATTGCAACTACCTCTCCCTACCTCTCGAGAGTTCCCATTATATTAACCTCTCTGTATCTTTCCAGCCATTCCGTTATCGGAAAGGCCAAGACCCAGCAAGAGAGAAGGCCGCCGATCAGTCTTCGTGAAACTCTTACCACGGACGGTCGACACCAGAGATTAACTAGTAAATAAATGTATTTATAAGTGAATATAGAAATAAAACATAAAGACTTATTTGATTATTCCTTAACTCGGGCTTCTCTTTTTTCTGTTCTTTCTGGTTTTTTCCGTTATACAGTCTGCAGTCCGCAAATCCTCTTCCTTCTTTCTCCTGAGAAGGTTATGCTCCTCCCATCTTTTTAACTCTTAGAGTTCACGAGCTGCTCTTGTTCTTCTATGCAACGAGGCTTTATATTCCTCTTGGTTCGCTGTGCGTATTCTCCTGCACACGTCATCAAAACAGGTGTCTTTTCGTGGTGGAGCCTTGAAGTCCAAAACTTCAAACACAGTGCTTTTTTGGAAAGGTTCCACTATTGTTTTATTGACAGCGTGGAGGCTTGAGGTGTATTGGAGTCTTAGGGGAAAAGCGATCGGTAAAAGCACGAGTGGTTTCTGGCGATAGTAGCTTTCCGACGTCGTAACTTTGTGTTCTTTTTTGTTTTTTTGTTTTTTTTTGTTTGTTGAAGGCTTCTGCTATCCGCTGGAGCACTCAGACGCAATCACTGGTCCATTGTACTCCAGACAGACACCTTACATTACTGTATTTTCTCCGTTTTCCGGAGAAAAATTTGAAGGAGCTTCAGTGATGTAGAGCTAAGGGATTCGGCACACACCACGTCGGCTCCAAGGGTGCGCCACCGTATGCGAGCAAAGGCGGGACAATAACAGAGGAAATGCTCTGCAGTATCATCCTCCTCTTCGCCACATGCAGCACAGGTAGGCGTCTCACTGATGCCGAGCACGTAGAGATGCTTGGCAAAAGTGTAATGGCCCGTGATAACTCCCACAAGCCTTCTGCAGTCGATTCTCCTTAAAGACAGGAGGAATGCTGCAGATTTTTTGCAGACATCAGGGCATACGCGCTTAGTCATCCTGCAACCCGGACAATCCCTCCATCTACGGTTGTGTGTGTTAAATACACAATCGTTAATGTAGGAATTTACCGTGGATGTAGGTAGACCTAGAGCGGGTTCAGGTCCTGAGAAGCTCTCCTCTGAACCCATTCTAGCGAGTTCGTCAGAGGTCTCATTTCCTGGGATCCCAGAGTGGCCTGGAACCCATACAAGCCTTAATGAATTTAGTCTGCCGACTCTGTTCAAGAAGGACTTGAGTTCAAGCACTAATTTGGAGCTAGTTAAGGGGTTACACACAGCTTTTAGTGCAGCTTGGCTGTCACTACATACGCATATGCTTTCCCCCTTCCACCTGTGCTTCACAACATAGTGCATGGCCATTAGGATTGCGTATATCTCTGATTGGAAGACAGACGCATATTTTCCTAAGGAAAAGTGCAGTCGAATGTTTTCGCGCTCAAAGAAGACCCCAGCACCGGACCCCCGCCCAGATCTGGAGCCATCCGTGAAAATGCGAAGACTGTCCTTTCCAGGTTCAGTATCCGACCATAGCCAATCCTGACGCCATGGAAACTCGAGTGTGAAATTACGACGCAATAGGATAACGGGCGTCAGTGCGTCAGAAGGCATGTCCATGAGACAGGGGTCGCAGGACAATTCTTGCGCAAGCACACCGTTATTCCTATGCGAGTTGTACCAAAAGCCATTTCTCTTCAGACGAGACATGGCTTTCAGAGCACACCCTCTGATAAATATATCAAGAGGTGGAAGGTTCATCATAGCATCTAGAGCAGCGCCCGGCGTGCTGGGGAAAGCCCCCGTGCAGCTGAGACAAACCGTTCTTTGGAGTTTGGTGAAAGAGGCTACGACGTGTTTAAGTTTTAGTCTGTTCCACCAGACAACCGATGCATATGAGATTATAGGTCTTATCATTGCCGTGTAGATCCAGAGGACCTTTGCCGGCGATAAACCCCATGTTTTGCCAAAAGCTCCTTTGCATTGCCAGAAAGCTGACAGCGCTTTGGTGGTCTTTGACTCAACATGCTTTGACCAGAGAAGCTTACTATCAAAGATGACTCCTAGATACTTAGCCTCCTTGGATATCGGGATGGAAGTGCCTTTTAGTACCAGCTGAGTCATGTCAGTATTTTTCCTCCTTCTTGTAAAGAGAACGACATCGGTCTTAAGAGGATTGACTGACAGCCCATTTCTGGTACACCAATCATCGATCACGCTTAGCGCCGCCTGTGCTTTGAGACGGACAGTCGCTAAACATGAGCCGACAGAAAGAATGGCGACGTCATCCGCATATGCCTGGGCATAGATTCCAGAGGCATTGAGGGCATCAAGCAGGGAGTCGACCACCATGCACCATAACAGCGGAGACAGGACGCCACCTTGAGGGCAGCCCCTGTTTACGCCAGATTTGACACACTGGTCGAGGCCTGCATCAGCGGTCAATGTCCTGTGCATGAGCATTGCTTTGATCCAAAGGACCAGTGCATCATCCACGCCATGATGTCTGGCAGCGTTACACATGCTGTCAAAAGTTGCGTTATCAAAAGCTCCCTCAATGTCGATGAAAATGCCCAGCGCGTACTCTTTCCTTTCGAGCGCGCACTCAATACGCCCAACTAGGTTCTGAAGCGCAGTCTCGCAAGATTTTCCGCGCTGGTAAGCATGTTGCATCTCCGAAAGAGGGTGCATTCGAAGGGCAACTTTTCGCAAGTGCAACTCTACCAGTCTCTCCATGCTTTTCAGCAGGAAGGATGTTAGACTAATTGGTCTGAAGCTCTTGGCAAGTGAGTAGTCCTCTTTTCCTATTTTGGGAATGAAGACCACTTTCACTGTGCGCCAAGGAATGGGTATGTGAGCAAGTGCTAGACTAGCAGTGAAATTTTTTTTCAGAGTAGGAAGCAGCTGCCTTATACCTTTTTGCAGCATAACAGGATATATCCCGTCGGTGCCCGGCGATTTGAAGCCATCGAAGGATGCCACAGCAAATTCAATAGCTTCAGTCGTAACCACGCGCGACGCAATATACCAGCTACGCCGAGTTATTTTCATCGTTTCAGTTGCAGTTTCCCTTGAAGGAGTGTGCAACGAGCCGATGTCGATCTGATTTCCCGGGAAATGAGTCGCAAACAGTAAACTGAGAGTTTCCGCTTTAGACTCAGTAAAGGTACCATCAGATTTTCTGAGTGCGTCTAGCCTAGTCGGTTTTCCCCGTTTGAGGACTTTAACCAACTTGCTAGTCGCACTCAGAGACTTGATCTCTTCGCAGAAGGTCCTATAAGAATCGTTCTTCGATTTACGAATAAGTTTCTTATATTCTTTCTGCTTCGACCGATACTTGTTCCAGTCATCTTCCGAATTTGATTTGAGCGATCTATTCAGAAGAATTCTGGCTTCCCTGCGAAGACCTTGGAGCTCGGCATTCCACCAGGGGACCAATTTCCTGCTGGGAGGTTTGCTGACAGGACATGCGAGTTCAAAACAACTGCTGATGACGCTATTCAGGTTATGAACAGCGTTCTCTACCAATTGTTTCGTTCTTAGCTTAGGTAGGGCCTGAGTGGATTTCTCAAGCTCCTCTCTAAACCGTACCCAGTCCGTCCTTCTCGGATTCCGTCTAGGCTGCAAGGAAGAAATCTCACAACCCAATCGGAATTCGATATATTTATGATCCGACAGCGTAGCATCAGGCAAGACTCGCCAGTTAGTGATGTCCTTCACATATCTGTTGGATAGGGTCAGGTCAATCACCTCCTGTCGTCTTGTCGTAACAAACGTTGGTTGAGAGCCAACATTGTTGATGGTAAGGTCAGACGAGAGAATGAAGTCCAACAGACGGTCCCCCCTTGTGTTACACTTGCTGCTGCCCCAAGCAGTGTTTTGGGCATTAGCATCGAAACACAAGATGAGACCAATCTTTTTAGCTTCACAGTACTCTACGAGTTCAGAGACTTCCTTCGGTGGTGGAGGTAGTAACGAATCGTAGGGAGATGCAACGACGAAGTGTTCTATTGCTCACTGCGTTTTGTAGCTTACTCTAGCAGCCATCAGATCTTGTCCACAAAAGTGCCCAAGTTTTGTTGCCGATAGCGAATTCGATATGATGAGGCCGACCCTAGGCCTTTCGGATCGCTCATCATAAAGAATCGTAGCCACATAGGCCACATTGTTCTACTGCATGCAATTTTACTACTTAAAAGAGCAGTAGCGGCCTTGCAATGCTGTAGATTGATCTGGATAAAAGCTATCCTGACCCTTTCAGAGGAGATGGCCGCCTCTTTATAAGAGAGCTGCTTCTCTCGACTCTTTACGGTCATTTGGATCTCCTTCTGGGAGGAAGGGGTTTTGTTGTGTGATGTGCCCGCCTCCGAGGAGTGGTTCTTGGCTATCTTCGCCTTCTGGCCTATGCTTTGATCCTTCTGGGTCGCCACATCTGCCATTTGACTTTGTGTTCTTACTCTCCTCCGCTGCGTGGTCCGCTAGTGGTCCGAATCGATGTTAGCTCCTCGGAAAATTCGAACATCGAGAAGAGGTGTGTCTGACGTGGATCGCGATGTGATCAATCTATATGTGTATATTGGCGTTACAGTCCATGGAGGACCAAAGCCGAGCTTCTTTCAATCACCCATGTTGTGTGAGATTTTATTTTTCTCATAGTTGGGAGGGAGCTACAGTTTATTGCCGGTTCCAAACAGCGAGATTCAAGAAGCTTTTTTTTACAATTATACTACAGCGGTTTTGTCAGTACCCCGCTGAGGAGAAGCACCGTGAAAACACGTTCGATGACATGGATGTTGCGGGATTCGATCCCGTGTCATCGGCATCATAGGCCAACACACTACCTACCGCCCCACGGTACCCTCAATCTGGTTAGTGATTAATTGATCTGGTGACCGCCAGGTGCCTTTGTATATGTAAGGTACGGGAAGCGCGTACCGGCAAGAAGGAGATTTCGCCCCGTAGCAAGATCAATCAGCCTGTGTCCGTTATCGGACGAGGTGTCGTGCAGGCTTTGTCGGCCGCTGACTAAGCTTTTCATATCCAACTTAGCATTGAAGTCTCCTAGTACAATATTGATATCATAGCTGGGATATTGGGCATACGTTCTGTCTAGAAGATCGTATAACTCATCTTTGGTCGCGTCCTCCTTGTCTTCTGTGGGGGCGTGGACGTAGATGGAAAATGTAACCTTACTTCATACGGACGTTATGAGGCGTTCCCTCACATGCTTGAAACTTGGGACTTAGTACACCTAAGTCGACCATATTGACAGATCAGTCGTCTTTGGGGGTGTTGGGGTTCTGCAACTTGATACATTGAAGAACCTTTCCGCTCTCCGGGGAAGCCAGATACGCGCCCTTAGCGGGGATGATCTTAATCATAAGTCCATCGAAGTCTTCGCTAACCTTAGCGATGCATACGGTAAGGAAAACTTTGGAGAGGACTGATCAACGAATTTGATTAACCGGAAACCTGTAACTATTTTCTCGAGTGGACATAAGTGGCAAACAATTTTTTTTTTAATCCGCGAATAATACAGAAATTAATACTGAAATCTCTCATCAGTAAAGGCCACCGAAACATATAACATGCAACACCGATTAAGCAGAGCCTTGAAGTGAAGTTCTAATGCCGGCTTTCCAAGAAGTAGACTACTGTAGCCTTGGCCTTACGATAGTGAGACTCGACCCGCTATGCGCCGGCTGTGCCAGCGAGTCAGCGCGAGTGTGGAGTGTATCCACAGACATCAACGCGGCGGCATCCAGCTTTAAGTGTATGCATTTCAAATGATCATAAACGGTGAAATATCTAATACATCAGTCTTTAATGTGTCTTCATCAGTTTCAATTGGCCTTCCAGAGAGTGGAGCTATTTTACCATTTAGATTTTGGCAACGGCATCTTTCTTCTTCATACAGATCATATCATTTTATTCTTGCTGCACAGAAAAGACCAGTCCACTTATCATTTCGTCAACAAGGGAAACGAAAAATGCATTAAGAAATTGTGAGGAAATTAACGTGGTTCGTGCGAAACTGGGTGAAAAGCAATTTACGTTGACAAAAAGGTTTGATCTAATCCTAAAAATCACCGCGTCCACCGTATCCTCCCGATACATCTCTTATGGACTATCACCTCTTCCGTTGTTCGAAATCGTATTGTCGCAGAAGGTATTCCGAAACCGAGCGTAGGGCAAAAAACCTTTGCGTACCTTGTGGCGTACAAAAATCAAGCCTTTCATGTGGTAAAGCCTAAAAACATATTCATGAAAAATTATACTCTTAATTTTCTTCATCGCCCAATTGATGAAAATACGGGACGATTACAATTTTAAATCGAAAAAAATGTGGTCTAGGTGCGACCGGCAAAGCCACACTACTAACTTCACAGTGGGAAAAACGAAAACACCCATTTAATTTCATAATTTTCATTTTTAACCCCCGGCGCAAAAAGAGGAGTGTTATAAGTTTGAGGTGTCTGTGTGTCTGCCTGTCCACAGCTCTGGAACGAATGGACCAATTATGATGGTCTTTCTTTTGTTTGAAAGCTAAGGTGATCGAGATGACTGGAGATCTGGCGGCAAATCGTCTCTTCCGTGATCGAGCAGTCATTCCTTTCGTAATTAACTACGATACGAACGATCATATCGAATACATTAAGATCCTGACATTAGATTGTTCACGGAACGTAATGTAATAGATCTATACCCGGCACAATATCTGACACAAGTTCATCCGAGGTGTCATTTATTTCGATTTGGAATCGTGTAAAAGTTATTAGTGATTTTAGAAAACCAAAAATAGGAAGAAAATTATGGATTCGGTGGTGTTATTCATGCCATTAGATGAAAATGAAGAGTAATCCGCTCAGAAAATCAGAAGAAGGCGTTTGCGGGAAGAAAGTTGTTGTATTGGCATCACTCCAAATTAGCCATTTAACACCTTGTAACATTATACCCTTTTTGACATTCGAAAGACAATAAAAAAAGAGATATTACTTGGAAATCGTCGATCTTAGCACATGGTGGCAGCGGTAACCAAAAAGAAAGAAGGGAAATAGAATTGAAGGGAAAATAGAAGCAAAGTGCTTGGGACATAAATTAATCGGCAAATTAAAACGTAATAATAGGAACTCCAGTAGGTAATTAAATGAATTTGTGAAACAAAAAAAGAAAAGATTATCGAACACGTGTGATTACATGTAATGACCGAGGAATCGAAGGCATTACAAGCGGCGAACACATCCAAATTAAAAGCAGGAGCATCATCCCCAGTCCCACCACTAACTCCTCCCAGAAACCCCAAAATGCAGGCTCAATTGGCACTTTTGGCACCGGGAGAGTTTTCATTTGTACCATCAGAATGGGAAAAATGGATCAGGCGATTTGAGAGGTACCGCATTGGAAATGGTCTACAGGAAGCAGCGGAGAAGACACAGGTAAACATTCTTATATACTGCATGGGCGAAAAAGCCGAGGAAATTTACGCTTCTTTTAAACCACAACCTGAAACTTAATTTTTTGTACCAAAAAAAAATGTAATATACGAAAGGGCTAAATTTCTAAAGAGAAAACAAGGCGATGAATCAGGCGAAGAATTGATTACTGCTTTATATGCATACGCAAAAAATTGTGAATGGGGAAGTCTCTTAGATGAAATGATTTTATTGACATTAATTGTAGGCATGAAAGACGAAGGTCTAAGTGATAGGTTACAACTCGATCCATGTCTGACTTTGGAGAAGGCAATCTGCTCATTACGACAGGTAGAAGAACTGTATCGACAAAAGAAAGATCTTCAATTACCGGCACATCAGGTGTGCAAGGTCGTACAGTCCAGTGATCAAAAACGCCGAGTAGCTAGTCAAAAAAGTTGGAGACACAAATCAAAACAGAGACACTCACCTGGTACTCATCCGACCGGGAAATAAGGGGGGCAGTGGAAAAGTGCATGCGGTGTGGGTACGAACGACATAGCTATGATAGGTGCCCGGCAAAAAATGCAATTTGTAAATAATGTAACAAGTGCGGACATTATGCAAGAGCCTGTAGGACAAACGGGGTACGTGAGGTTGTAGAGGGAGAAGAGGAATACTTCGTAGGGTTAGTCACAGATCAGTGGTCTGTTGATTTGTGACTAAATAATAAAAAAATTAAATTTAAAGTTGACACAGGTGCAGACGTGACATTAGTGCCCTGGTCAGCAGTGGGAGATTTGAGGAACATGTGCATTGAGAAAACGGGAGCAAAATTATATGGAGTTGGGCAAAAAATAAATGTACTGGGGAAAGCCAAAGTTTGTTTAAAATACGGGCAAACATATATTGACGAGATGGTTTATATTACGAAGGATACAATGGCGCCTTTGCTGGGAAAAACGGGAATAGAAAAACTTGGGTTGATCAAAAAATTATTTGAAGTTTCTTCAAGGAACTGGGTACAGGAATTTAAGGAAGTATTTGGGGGCTTAGGAACATTCAAAGAAAATAATGTCATCGAACTTAAGCCAAAAGCTGAGCCATACGCGATTACTACCCCAAGAATAATCCCGGTACATTTAAGAGGAAAGTTTCAGGCGGAGTTGAACAAAATGGAAAGAGAGGGGGTAATAGCGCCTGTAGAGAAAGCTTCAGATTGGTGTGCGCCTATGGTCATCGTACCAAAGAAAAGTGGCATTAGAATCTGTGTAGATTTAGGAAGACTCAACAAATGGGTAAGGAGGCAGATACACCCGATCCCGGGTACAGATTATTCACTGTCACAACTGACAGGGGCAACGTATTTTACAAAACTTGACGCTAATAGTGGATTTTGGCAGATCCCGTTGTCTAGCGAGTCTCAGGACCTGACAACCTTCTTAACTCCATTTGGTAGATATAAATTTTTTAGGCTTCCGTTTGGAATAACATCGGCTCCGGAATTCTTCCAAAGGAAAATGACGCAGATTCTGGCGGGAATGAAGAATTGCACAGTACACATGGATGACATCCTCATATGGGGTAACACAATTACGGAGCATGATCAATGTGTAGAAGCTGTACTTAGAAGAATACAGGAATCAGGATTGACACTTAACAAGGAAAAATCGGTTTTTGGAAAAACAAAAATTTCGTACCTAGGACACACGATAACTGAAGGGGAAATAAGACTTGACGAGGAGAAGATTAATGCGATTGTGAGAATGCAAGCCCCAACCAACCGCACAGAAATTCAGGGGTTCCTGGGTATGGTAAATTTTGTAAATTTGATACTGGAGCCGATTACAAGTTTGCTTTGTAAAAAAAATACGTTTATTTGGGGAGGGGCACAGGATAAAGCGTTCAATGAAATCAAAAATCTTCTCACATCACCGCCAACTTTGAAGATGTATGATCCAGGAAGAGAAACAATCGTATCTTGTGATGCTTCTATTTTAGGCTTAGGGGCCGTACTTTTACAGAGACATGGCGGTAATATACATCCAGTGTCGTATGCTTCAAGGAGGTTAACACAAGCTGAAAATAATTATGCTAATATTGAAAGGGAGGCTTTAGCGATTACATGGGCTTGTGAGAAATTTAAAAATTATATAATAGGAAGGCATTTCGTAGTCGAAACTGACCACAAGCCACTCTTACAACTCTTAAAAACAAAATGCTTGGATGATCTCTCACCACGATTGCAACGTATCCGCATGAGGATGATGAGATACGATTTCTCAATAAATTATGTACCAGGAAAGAATTTAGTTGTTGCTGATCACTTGTCCAGGACGCCCGTTAAAAATTGTTCGATTTCAGACGAAATGGAGGAGGAAATAGATGCGTATATTCATCTTATATCGCTGAGGAATATACATACAAAAGATGAGAACATTACACGTATCATTAAAACACAATTAACGGACACAGAGTGTGAGGAACTTAGGAAGCACATCAACGAGGGATGGCCAAGAAGGGATAAACTCGGTTCTGACATGAAACCATATTACTCTGTCAGGGGTGAAATGTCCATAATAGATGATCTGATTTTACGGGGGAATAGGATGATTATTCCAAAGTGCCTTAGGGGTATCATGCTAGCGAAACTACACGAGGGGCACTTGGGCATAACAAAAACCAGGATACGAGCGCAAAGGACTATGTGGTGGCCAGGAATTTCTAGAGAAATAGGGGAAAAAATATAAAAATTGTCCAATGTGTATTCAACATGCAAAAAATAGACACGAACCATTAGTAGCTTCTAAATTTCCGGATTACCCCTGGCAAAAGGTCGCAATGGATTTATTCAAATTTGAAAACAAATGGTACGTCGTACTAATCGACTGTTTTTCTCGATATTTGGAAGTCCAGGAGTTAAAACGGATGCGAATGGAAGACATCATACAAGTGTGTAAAACCAGTTTTAGTCGTCATGGCATACCTCAATATATATACACCGACAGTGGCACACAATTTTAAAATTTAGACTCATCAAAATTTCGAAAATTCGCAGAAGAATGGGAATTTAAAATAACTACAAGTAGCCCCCAGTATCATCAAGCAAATGGCGCTGCGGAAGCAGGTGTAAAAATAGTAAAAAACCTTCTCAAAAAGAATACTGGACAGTTCGAGCTAGCATTTTTAACATATAGGAATACACCACTTAGGAATGGTTTCAGCCCGGCAGAACTTAGCTTTGGAAGAAGGCTACGGGACAACTTACCAGATGTAAGCTTAGGATAAGCCAAATTTGCAAATCCTGAACAGTAGGGAAGCTTTATACAGACGCCGATATAAAAAAAAGCTACGATGACAGGCATGGAGTAAGGGAGTTGAGTGAGTTGCAAACAGGAGATTTTGTTTGGATTACTGACCTCAGACGACATGGGAGAGTAATAAAAAAAACGCAGCATCGATCATACCTAATTGACACTATTCATTATTCGTAAAATAGATTTCATCTTATTAAAGCATCCTATTTAGATTCGTTACAGCCAAGTCCTCATTCCAATTCATATCAAGGAGGCGTTCAGAGTCACCAGACGGGTCAAGATGCAGAGGGGGAAGAAAGGATACTTAAGGAAGAAAGAATACTTAAGGATGCGCAGTTACCATCGGAATCGGGCGCAGCAACCAGTGAACAGAATCAGGTACACAGACGGGAATCACACGACGCTTTAGTAACCAGATCAGGGAAACGAATATATCGCGCTTAGAGGGAAGAAGAAAGAACAAAACAAAAAAAAAATCATAAATAAATAAACAAAAATAAACAAAATTTTGTAAGAAATGAGTTTGTAATAATTATCGAATTAATTTATTAAAATTATAATAAGGGAATTACAACACTGAATTATAGTTTAAGTTTATTGTAGCATACTTGTAATAATTTTATAAGGACTGAAATATTTAGTTAAAATCAAAATGATTTAGTATAATATTTAAAGGGGGATGTTGTATTGGCATCACTCCAAATTAGCCATTTAACACCATGTAACATTAAACCCTTTTTGACATTCGAAAGACAATAAAAAAAAAAACATTACTTGGAAATCGCCGATCTTAGCACAAAAGTAATCTTTCTACTTATATCCGAAAAAGCGTATGTAATTAAAATAACTGCCCGCATTTAAAACACATTTTATTTTCGTTTGCAGATTTATTAAAATATTTCGATTAAACAATGAGGCTTTTGGTTTTGTTTTATCTAGTTTGGATTTTCAGTGACACTTGTCAACTGCAGCTCCGCCAATACTATAATTAGCTTCAACACTGTTAGATTTAGGAAGTGGTGAATTCCAAAACACGGTTGGGAACGACTATTTGATGGAATTATGCCAGAGTACGGTTTTTTTCACTGCCATTATCATCGCATGTTTTTCCTCTTTCACTGTTAAAAATAACAAAATTAATGAAATTATTAAATCATATAAATAAAACTTTCATTCCCTCCTTTTTACTGCCTATTTAAAATATTTCCGTCACGAAATTGACTATCGAATGACGTTTCGAAATAATGAGAACGTTCACGGAAAGAAAAGTGCTCGTTCACGATACACATAATTCGAAATTACGTTACGAGTTATACGTTCACGGACAACATAATCCCAAATGTGTGTTTTTACGTGACGAGTCATACGTTCACGAAAGAAACGGTTTGTCCTCTGTTCAGACGTGTCAAGATCATCACCACTCTTCGTTAGCTGCGGTAGGGTTCTTAGACGAATATTGGGTATTTACATTACTCTTAAACATATCTGTGACCTGACATTCGAAACACCCATGTATGCTGGTAACACCGAGTTACTCCGATGATGGAACTCGAAGAAGGAGATCCTGGATCGCCTATTAGTAAACCCATCCAGTTTGGGCTCATAAGATTCGCCCTAATTAGTCCTGTTAATTTCTTCTGATGATGAGGACCATCGAGAATGTGTCTATGTATATATACATATGTACATACGTTTGTTTTTTTATTTGTGTCGGGGATTAAAATTTTTATTTCCATGTTTTTTATAGGTCTTATGTTTATGTTGATGAACTTCGAAATACTTACTTACTTACTTACTTACTTACTTAGGTGGCACTACAGTCCGTGGTGAACCTGGGCCCCAACCAACATGCGTCTCCATCTGGCACGGTCTTTGGCCAGCTGTTTCCAGCGCCGCTGGAAAGCCCAAAGAAACAGCGGTTGGCAAGAGTGTATCTGCGTTTTATCTCAGCGCTCGTGTTGTTGTCGCTGGTCATCAGTGAGCCAAGGTAGACTAATTCCTTGACCACTTCAAAGTTATATCCGCCAATGGTGACGTTCTGGCCAATACGTCGGTGTTGCCCGTCTCTTTTAGATGAGAGCAGATATTTGGTTTTACTCTCATTAACCCTAAGACCCATCTTAGCCCGTTCTACCTAATGCTTACAAGGGCCTCCTTGCCGTTTCGCTGTGTCCGTCCAATCACGTCAATGTCGTCGGCGTACGCAAGCAATTGCGTGCACTTGAAATAAATCGTACTTCTTATGTTGGCCGGTGACTCTTGTACGATATTTTCAAGCACTTTGTTGAAAAAGCTGCATGACAGCGCATCACCTTACCTAAATCCTTTTTTAACATCAGAGGTCTCGGTTTGCTCATTACTGACCTTAATGGAGCAGCGAGAATTCTCCATTGTCATCCTGCACAGTCGGACGAGTTTGGCAGGGATGTTAAAACTAGACATGGCTTTGAATAGCTCATCTTTATACACGTTGTCATATTCAGCCTTGAAATCGACGAAGAGGTGGTGAGTGTCGATTTGGTATTTCTGGGTCTTCTCCAAGATCTGCCGTAGCGTAAATATTTGGTCTATTGTCAATTCACCTGGCCTGAAATCACACTGATAAGAGCCGATCAGGTTATCCACAAACGGTTTCAGGCGCTCACACAATACGGCAGAGAAAGTCTTATATGCGATGTTAAGGAGACTTATTCCCCTATAGTTGGCGCAGTTATAGGGGTGTCCTTTCTTATGGACCGGACAAACAATGCTGAGATTCCATTCGTCGGGCATGCTTTCCTCCGACCATACCTTGCAAATGAGATGGTGCATGCACCTAACCAGCTCATCTCCAGCCGCCTTAAGAAGCTCAGCAGACAGGCCGTCTGCGCCCGCGGCTTTATTAGACTTAAATTTTGATATCGCTATTTTGACTTCGTCTTGGTCGGGTGGACTGAATTCTGTTTCATTGTCGTCCATTACGAATGGCTTGTTCTGCCTGACAGCGGTATCTTGTCTATCATCGCCGTTATACAGTCTGCAGAAGTGGTCTTTCCAAATCCTCAGCATCGACTGCGACTCTACTACCAGCTCTCCATTTCCATTCCTGCAGGCCGCCGCTCTGGCTTGGCATGTTCGTTTTACCTTATTGTAAAACTTACGGGCGTCATTCCTGCGGAAGCATCTCTCCATCTCCTCTGCTCTCTCTTCTTCCTTCTGAAAAGGGTGTGTTCCTCTCTTCTCTTCTGCTCATAGATTTCGCGAGCAGCTCTCGCCCGTCGTTGCAGTATGGCTTTGTATGCCTCTTGTTTTGCTGCATGGGCTTGTTCGCATTGTTCATCGAACCAGGGGTTTCTAGGTTGTGGCGGTTTGAAACCCAGCACCTCTGAGGCAGCGTCTCTGACAGCGCTCTTGCAATGCGCCCATTCCTGCTCTATTCTTTGTGCTGCTGTGGGCGGATTTTGAGTGAGCTTTGAGGAGGCACGATCGGCAAAGATTCTGGCAGTCTCTTGCGATTGTAGCTCTCCGACGTCAAACGTACGTTGTCCTACTCGACTCCTAAGCATTCTTGATATCCTCACAGGCAGACGCCACTGGGCAGACCTAGGACGGGGTGGTTTTACCAAGTCCAAAAACTCGCCTGGGTGCGCTTGGGCATATCTCCTGATAAGTTAGAGTCGATGGAGATCCCGCTTGTTTTCGTTCAATCACAGTTTCGCCTGAAACTATGCAGCAAGTTTCACATAATACAAATTTTCACGTTTTATGGCAGTACGCGGTTTTCAACTAGAGGTCTCTATTGCACGTGTGATCGTGTACACGTGTTACACGTGTAATTGAATTGTCCGTCTAGGAACACCTGTACTTAGTTCTACACGTGTATTTAGTTCTACATGTGTATTTCGTTTTACACGTCTATTTAGTAAAATACGTGTAGTTCCACCACAGCCATTAATTCAAGAAAACCTTTGCTAGAATAGAATGAAAGAGGCAATTTGTTTAACGCAATAATATTGGCCAGTGCCTGATGGATCTCTTCCATCCCTTCAGATGATCAGAGGAGCATTTCGTTCTGTATTTAAACTTGCATTTTTATTTACACGCGTATTAAGAGCGTAGACGTGTACACGTTTAAATAACTGTTTAATACACGTGTGAACGTGGCACGAGTACACGTGTAATTAAATACACGTTTGAAATCGAGAGCTCTATTTTCAACGGTTTAGAAAATGCATATACATACATATACTTTTTAGGGTTCCGTGCGTCCGAAAAGAAACGGAACCCTTATAGGATCACTCGTGTGTCCGTCTGTCCGTCAGTCACAGTCAATTATCTCCGAATCTACTGGACCGATTAAGTTGAAATTTGGTACACGTATCAATTTCTGTGACCCAAAGGTAGAGGTGTGACATGAATAGACGAAATCTGTATATGGGAGGTAATTTTTGGGGAGAAGGTGGAAAATTAAAAAAAACTGCATCGTGTGATATATCAAATGGAAGGTCTTATTGTTAAAATCTTAAATGTATTTTTTTGTTATTTTAAAATAAATAGTTTCCAAGTTATTCAAGAAAATAGACGAAAAATGCTTGTGAGACGTTCACCTTGCTCTACTTGAGACCGATTTTTATATATACAAATACAAATTCGTGCGCGAGTCCGACTCGCCCTTGGCCGGTTTTTTTTTTAAATATTTATCATCAACCTGAAGCACAGGTCGTAGGTGTTCCTTCACTACTCTCCAAGGTTGGCTTTCCTATATAGAGTAAGAGGAACTGAAAGATTTTTCACGTTGGACGTAGTTCTCAACAACTTTTCCATGCACTTATGATGTTATACACTGTGAGTGTTATGCCTTCATCAGTATGTTTGATGACTTCTCATTCGCAACAGTTGCGTTGCATAACTTTATTGTCCTTTTTTGTGTAGTTAGTTAATTTCGAACAAAAAACGGCGGAACCGATTTTGCTGAAATCGGAGGCACAAACCGACGGTTAAGCTCGAATTTCGCTGTCGAAGTTCGAAAGTGAAGTGGAAATTGAAGTGGCCGAAACTTTCAACGGCGTAATGCCGAATGTCAGAGCATTCTGGAGATTTTCGAAGGGGAACTTCCGACGGCGAACATTCGAGAAGGTGGACCGATGGCTATATAAGCGCGAACGCTCGCCCTCGGCATACTTCCAGTTTACGGAAGTGAATAGCGTGTGACAAATCTGTATACAGTGTGTTCGGTCGATAAACCAGTGTGAAAACAAAAGTTTTGGTAAAGGTTTGCGTGTGTAATAAAGTGTAGCAATAAATAAAAGTGGTAAAGTACTCAGTAAGTTGACCTGAGCAGAAATACAAAAAGCGTGTGTTTTAATTTGAATAAAACGTAAACAATTGTAGCTTATCGCAATCCAGTGATACGAACGCTATTTGGTGTGGGATTAAATTTCGTAACGTTATGTAACTATGCATTCCATGTCCCATATCAATACCATCTTTGGTTCTCGAGATAATCGAGACTAAAATTCCGTCCGTACATATGCACATAATTTGGAATTCGCATAATTGGCTCCATTACAATAACCTCCCACTGCGAAGTTAAGAATATACTATTATTAAAATGCCAATATAACATCAGATACTTCTCGCCCATTTGGAATTTACAAATATTTTCCTTTTACAGTTGATTAGTGTTCGATGTTTTTTTTTATGGATACCAAACAAGAAAAAAACAAAACCATACAGTGAACGATTAGTCAACGATTCAAAAACCGAAGTCAATAACTTCCAGGACATCGGTATGTATACAACTGCTCCGTGCGTTCAAAATGTAAATGGAATCCGCTAATTGCGTTTATTGGAATAGAATTATGCAAGTAGTGACTAACACACTCGTACTATCAGCTTCAGGTATTCAACAGTTCAAACAACATTTTGAGAATTTTCAAGTAAACACGTATTTAAATACGTATACCAGCCACTTGCTACAACAATCTAATTAAAAATTCACTCACATTATTTGCAAATGCAGTTCATAAATGCATCGCTAATAGTTCTAAATCGGAGATAACGCACAATTTACACTTGATGGCCACCAACGCAATGAAATGGTGACCATTCAAATGTGAGTGGATAAACAAAATTGAAAGTCCAACAAACGCCATTAAGTGTTCACCTCTTGACGTGTGAGTTCATTTGGATCTCAAATAATCATCCAGGTTAATGTAGATAAATTTGAAGTACAATGTGGAATGAATGGTTCTTTAATTACTGATTTAGGTTTTTGCATTTATTGCAAAAAATCGTGCGTAATGGCTGGCAGAGGTTATGCAGCACCATGTGGGTATGCAGTCAAATTAAATAATAGTTACTTACTCGTTCTTATTAGGGTTCCGTACCCAAAGGTAAAACGGAACCCTATTACTAAGACTTCGCTGTCCGTCCGTCCGTCCGTCTGTCACCGGGCTGTACCTCATTAACCGTGACAGTTAGACAGTTGAAATTTTCACGGATGATGTATTTCTGTTGCCAATATAACGGCAAATACTAAAAACAGAATAAAAAGGATATTTAAGGGGGGCTCCCATACAAGAGAGAAGATTTTCACTCAAAAAATCCCCTTGGTCACATA
Source organism: Eumerus sabulonum (assembly GCA_951905685.1). NCBI lineage: Eukaryota > Metazoa > Arthropoda > Insecta > Diptera > Syrphidae > Eumerus > Eumerus sabulonum. The sequence continues at coordinate 157,354,544 of OX645060.1, read as the reverse complement.
CTGACTTAAAGTTAGTCGACGATATCCCACAACCAGTAGCAAACTTCCCAGGTTTGATCCCTTTTGTGATCCCTATTGTGTCACTGCTAAGTTAATCCTTGCTGCAAATCCTTTCGTACAATTGCTATTCCCCTTCTTTTCCATCCTGATAGGTTAATATATCAAATGTTGCAACAAATTCAATTGTTGCGAAATTAACTTTCGATCATATTCCACAACTTATAAAAAACTTCCAAGCATTGATCCCTATTGTGTCCTTGATATATTAATCCTAGCTGCAAACTTTTTCCCATAGTTATTGTTTTTCATTTTTTCACCTACTTGCTGTTAAGTAATGTAATTGATTTGGAGATTTTTTATCATCAAACTAATATGCCTATAACTTGCCTGCAACCAAGATCTGCCACCATGCAAAAAATCATTTCAAACGGATTAGCCGTTTTAATGTGATCACTGATGAGGTAGCATACAACGTCTCTTTCATATTTTTATATACAGATGGTACGGAACCCTTCGTGCGCGAGTCCGACTCGCACTTGGTCGGTTTTTTTATACCTATGTACAGCTTAGAAATGTATTTTCGTATAGAAGCTAATTCAAGCGTTGTGAGCAATGGTACAAGGTACATAAACAAAACACTGCTCATTTCAGTAAATATCCTTTAAAGGCCCTGTTCATTTAAATTTCTTTCGAATCCATAGTCTGGGCCTTGTGTACCCGATATATCATCAGAAGACCAACTCACGTCATTCCACAAAGCCCAAAGACGTCTTGTACCTAATTGATAAGTTACACTTGCCATGGTAACTTCTGCTGCTCCATATTGAACTTTGAGTTTTCACTAATTAGACAGGTCACATAAGTTCCAACCATGAGAAATCCTAACAAAGGTCAATTAAAGAATTTATTACATTCCCTTCCTTTCCTACGCACATAAAGGGGTCCATCTAGACCCAAGACCGAAGCGAATTTCAACAAAAACCACAGGCTGAAGGCGAACAAACTTCCTAATTCTTAGCTAGCGTCCCATAACGCCCATAGTGGTGTGTTTACAAATCATCTCGGTTAAAGGTACATCGCTCACATAAATTATTTCCACCCTCTTTGGTAGAGCAGCTCTTGCCGTAAACTTGTGCGTTCGTAATTGTATGTATGTACCTATGTATGTATCTATCTCTCCGTGGAAAAGGATTTAGCTACCGTAGTACCAGTGGCCACTTTGAAATTGTGCCGTTGAGCACACCACCAAAAATCAGAGAGAAAATTATTTATAACGCAGACTAGAAGGGGACACGTGAACAACGTACCTAATGGGGATACATATAATATATGATTTGTTTGCGGTTTGGTTTTTCAAACCAAAGATTTGTTACATGCGTGAAAGTCAAGTTTGCGCGGTTGGTATTGCAATTTTATCATGGGGAGAGCTACACCCAAACTTTTCTTAAAAATTGTTGAATTTTAATATCAGGGTTCGAGTTCTGTGAACATTTTTCTTTTTCGCGCACCAGCATTAGTTTACTGTCGCGATAGATGACCCTCATCTGTGCCAATTAGCCAGTATTAATTGCAGCGTTGGGATACAACATCACACGTGAGAGATACTAATGAGTTTCTAGCCTATATGGTCAAAAATGGATTAAAATGTGGGCTATACATATGGACCATTTAAGTTTTAGTCGTGGTCAGTTACATACATATATTCTCTTGCAATTTTCTTATGTTTTTCGGCAATCAAGGAAACACGATAAAATTCGATGGTAATGTGATGATGATTCATATTTTTTTGAAAATTGTTGAGACTGTCCGCAATTTGTCCACTTGGACAAAGGTGTTTTAGTCAAGCAGAATGACGTAGGTTTACATGGACGCCACTATTGATCCAGTGATATTGATGTCACATAAGTACAGGGTGGGCCAAATGCAATAAAATTAACAGAATTACATTTCTTCTTTGTACTATGGCTTTATTAGTGAGAACAAATATTCGCATTAATTATGACTGCAAAGCAATTACAAACGGATGGTCGCGCGCCTTCAATTGCTGAGTGAATTGGACCTTGTAAGCGAATAATCCGACATCTTTGTGCAGAATTCTCCTCATTCTAGTGCGTAAAATGTTGAGCTGTTGAGATCAATGGCGAGTTAATGTTCGTGAATTGAGTCTCACACTCTCGGCCACAGCAGCCACATTCTTATCTGTGCGCACTAACTGACTGACAGCACTCACTTTGGAAAAAAGTTTTATTTCCCAGCGTCGTTCAAGGGTAAAGCTGCTCATTTCGTTCCGCTGAGGTATGATACTGACTTCTTGTAAAAATTTTGAGCGGGAAACAGCTGTCAGTGTCAAAATAACCTATGTCGCAAGTATTGTATAATACCAAAACGTATGAGCGTTCTACTCTTATATCAATGACAGTTCGTTTCAAAAATGACTGAATTCACCCGCGACTATCGTGGAAAATTAGAAAAAACTGCTGTGAGAGTTGGAACTGAGTGTGGGCTTATACAAAATATTGTACTTTTGCAAACCACCCGTAGAATCTTGACGCTTTGAAATCGATTGTTCGTCATGTTATAATTGAGCCATTGCCAGTTATTTATCAAAAAAATTATCAGGAATTACCTTGTCAGAATCATAATCTAGTTCATATGAGGGTAAGGTGTAAAATTCGTGGCTTGACAATGAAAGTTTGCGATTTTTATTTAAAAATGGCTTTATTTTTCTGTATCATCCTCTTTGACCACACTTGATCCAGCGTTTCTCCAACATTAGAATTCCTTCCGAATGCAACAGTGAAAATATTTATTTACGGCCTTCTCAGCTTGTTTGGGAATAAATGGATGCAAGTTTACTTATCGCTTGAACCTACCAGCATCGAAGAAAGGGGGGAAATTGCTTTGAAGGCGATGAAATTGATTAACAAGAATAAATAAAGATTTTTGAATATAAATGCTATGTCACCATACCTTTTGGCCACCACAATTCACTTATGTAGCATAAACCTAATAATACAACCGTGGCTGAACCGCTACAAGGAATACACAGCCCTCATGGTTGGAAGTTTTCCCGAGTTGACCACGTAAACAAAAACCCGCATACCCTGCCAAAACACCAACACTCGCCGCTATTCCAACTTTCACGCAATGACACTCACAGCTGCCGTGTGCATCGGTCACTGTTGACAAGACCCTGGCTTGAGTGCATATAAAACTGCGGTACATAATCTAGCTCCTTAATGTTGTCATTATTAAGCGTTCACTTTAAACGGCGACGATGTTACATGGTCTCCATGTTGTGGTTGTCACGCTCGATGGAGCTAACTTTTAATTGCACTCTTGGTTAGGTGCGATTTAGTAAAGAGTAACGATAAATATCATGCTGCATCCCGCGACAAGCAAGGAGCATGTTCTACGACAAATTGGCTTCCATGCTTGGGATGTGTAACTACTCACCAGGTCACGCGTATTATGTTCAGCTTAGGTGTCCGGTCTAAGCAAGTTCCTTCTCAGTCGAGTACAACGGATGAATGGTTTTACTTTATATATTATGTCCACTTCGTCGTTTTGTTTTGTGTGTTCACTTAGATTTGTATGTATGCATGTATGTTGGCGTTTACAGTCCATGAAGAACCTGAGCCGAGCTTCTCTCAATCACCCATATTGTGTGTGATTTCATTTTCCCATAGGTGAAAGGGACCTGCAGTTTATTGCCGGTTCCGAACGGCGAATTTCGAGAAGCTTTTCATGGCAATTTTACTACAGGGGGTTTCGTCAGAACCCCGCTGAGGAGAAACACCGTGAAAAACACGTTCGATGACATGGCTGTGTCGGGATTCGATCCCGTGTCATCGGCGGTGTCGGTGTCACTTAGATTTATACATCCATAAATATCAAACAGAAAAATGTTCACAAATCATAAAATTGTCGAAATACTTAATTGGATTTGACTACACAATTGTCCTGCAACCGGTTTCGCCCTCAAAAATTACGTGATACTCATTTCAAATACGCAATTTATAGCTTTCAAGATCAGAGCTCAATAACACAAATAATGAAACGAATTAATAAAATTTATTTGGATATCGTATCTGATTTCTATGATGGTGTTTTGACTGAGAATATATGCATGTATTATTGAAATTTTGTGAACCAAATATTTATCTATCAGTTTTAAAATGCCCAACAAAAAAGGCAGAAAGCGAAAAGCTGGCAAATAAAATGATATGGTAATTAACATTGATAACGCAAACGCTGGATTGCCTGGGTATGAAGAGTATTTAATTTAAATCGTTTCGTTAAATATAAACAAATGTTCTCTGTCGGTTCAAATTTTTTACGGTCAAAGGAAAAAAATTAAAGGTTAAAGGATATTAATGAAATATTAATTAATCAAGTGATATTGACACGATCTAATTAATTATCTGTTAATAATCCGCCACTAACTTTACAACAATCAAATATATGTACTATGGCGGGTCAATAAGTCTTTAGACAATTTAAGAGATGGCACTCGTAGCATCGCAAGCGTTCTGTTTTTAGTAAGCATCATTCCTCACTAGGCACATAACATGTTTGCAGCCATATTTTTCGAGGGATTTCGTTTTTATCGTCAGTTGAAGTAAACAGCTTGCATTTGTTTAATAAAAATAGGAAAATGTGGGTTTGCAGCAGTGATTAAAAATTTATATTTAAAAGGGTTGGTTGCTGGTCCGCTAAACAAAAGAGAGTAAGAGCCTCTGCAGGCCAACACCTTGCAGCTCTGTTAATCAGGATTTACTTCGACCTCCACGTGGTACCATCTGGAAATTTCCTGACCATGGAAATTATTAACGGAAGAGGACGCATGGCCAGTACCACGCGTCACAAAACAGGATTAATGTCGGACGGGCTATGGTCTAGCAAACCCCATAATGCTCAGAGACAACAACAAGCCTCGGATAAAACGGACCGGATATAAGTTGACGTCCCCTGCAAGAAACGAAAAAAGAACAATGATCTTCGGCTCTGTTGAGGAATGTTAGGTCCCTAAGTCGACCACATGCAGCCGAACAACTTGTGGACGTTCCAGACCGCTATAAAGCCGACAAAAACCGCCATCCAGGAATTGCGATGGAATGGACCGGGTAAAATGCAGATGAAAAACTACGGCATCCACTAAGGCGACTGCTCTTACTCCAGAGACTGGAGAGAGGACGATGAGTGTTTGGATACGAATTTGTTGTCCGAGGTGTATCAAGGCAAAAAGTCGTATGCCTTCGGAATGTGAGTAAACGCCTCATACCGATTCATATCAAGGCTATATTTTCTAACATCAGCCTGATTGGCGGCCAGGCTGCCACGAAAGACAAGGATGACTCCACCAAAGATGAGTTTTATGATCTCCTAGACAGAATGTACGCCCAATGTCCTAGCTATGACATCAATATTGTATTAGGAAACTCCACTGCAAGCTGGGTAAGAAAAGCATATTTGAAAGAGCCATCGGCAAACAAAGCCTACATGACACTACATCCGCTAACGGGGCGCGAAATCTTCTTCTAGCCAGGACGCGCTTCCCGCACCACGATATACACAAAGGCACCGGGCCGTCACCAGATCATTAACCAAATTGATCACATCGCGATCGACTTCATATATTCCTCAACAATTCTGGACGTTCGAACTTTTCGAGGAGCTAGCATCGACTCGGACCACTGTCAATAGAAAAACAGTAAAACACTTGCAAACTAGGTCTGAAAAGCACTGCATCTGGAGTTTTGGGCTTCAAGGCCCCACCACGAAGAAACACCTGATTCGATGACGAGTACAGAAGAACTCATACAGTGAAGCATACAAAGCCTCGCTGCATAGAATATCAAGAGAGCTCATGAGCTCCACGAGTTAAAAAGAAGGGAGGAGTATGAGCTTCTCACCTTCTTCTCAGCTCACTGTAAAAGCGTGCCGGAAGAATGGAGTCTCAACGTCGTTTGTGTAACCTACAAGAAAGGAAACCTCTTTGAAAAAGCTTTTTGAATCGCGCCGTCTGGAATCGGCAATAAACTGTAGGTCCCTTTCACTTGTGTCTAAAATAAATCACACATAACATGGATGATTGAGAGAAGCTTGGCACTGTCGTTCATGGGCTGTAACGCCAGAAAAGAAGAATCAAACCCTATCGAATGCCTCCGAAATATCCAGTGCAACTATTTTGCGTTGCTTTGTGAAGCAAGCGATTCTATTTTTGTCGGCTAGGTAAGCCATCGAATCACCAGTGGATCTATTACTACGAAAACTCTACTGTCGATCGTTGATGAGTTTTCCAGATATTTCAATATCTGGCGGATAGTCAGAGTTTCCATGACCTTCGTAAGGTGACGGATTGGACAAGTGCTTCGACCAGAAGTGTAGGAAAGGTGCAAAGGCTTTTGAAGTGGTTTTGCCAGCACTGGCCGTGGTGCAGTGGTTAACATCATCGACCGCCGAGCGGAAGGTTTATGGTTCAAATTCGCTTCATAGCCAAGAAAAAGTAATTCCTATACGGACAAAAAGTATGCAACACAGTTGTGAATGTAAAGTGACCAGACGTACTGCTGCAGGCATAACACTCACAGTATATGGTCAACCGATATTCATCCTCTGCATATGCAATACCAAAGTGCTCGAACGAATTACTACGGACTATAACCAACGCGGAATTTGGTCGGCTCTCGTCCTATCTAGGTCAAGGACAACCACCCCTGAGAGTAGTGAACGAACATCAACGACTCCAACCACTGCACTCCGTTCAGGTTGTGTGTGTCAACACATCATAAGAGAATATGAAAAACTCTTGAACCTGCACGAGTCTCTACAAAAAAAAAAAAAAAAAAGAACACCTTTCCTACTCTTCCATTGTCACCAAATAGGGATTTACATCCTTAAGCAATTTTTTTATTTTTTTTATCAAATTCGCCAAATAGCTCGTTCTCAAAGAAGTTTGTGGGGACTGTTTGACAAAAATAGATAATGTATTTAGACAGTCTTTTGTGTCCCTTATCATTTTGTTTTCGTAATGAAATCTTATTCCTTCCATGGTTCTAATTTGTAGAAAACAAATCAAAAAATGATTTACCACTGTAAGCAAGAGTGGTACGCCTCAGATGAAGAACTCTTTCACTTTTAATTTCTTTCTCTTTGAAAGACATCTATGTACGTTATGCAGAAATAGTTTTCTCGGTACTTGAACCTCAACATTTTTTCCCCAGAGTTGTTCTATAGCTTCAGTATCAAGTTTATACTGTGAGTTATCGAACACTCCGCAACAGGAATCAATCAAAGACTGCGTTTTGCTTAGTGGCGCTATAGCCCGGGGTGAGCCTGGAACTCGACCGACATGCCCCTCCAACCGGCACGATCTCTGGGCAGCTGTTGCCAGTACCACACACCAAGTTGGTTGAGGTCCCTTTTCACTTGCGTGTGCCACCTAAGATGCGGTCGCCCACTGTTGTGTAGTCACTCGGAGCTGGATTCGAAGACCCTTCGGACTGAAGCTGTGGTGTAATCTTAGACTTTGTATCCATAGACGGCTGACCAGGATGATGTTGCTGTACAGCCCGTAGCATTCATGGTTGGATCTTCTTCTCTACTCTCCGTCAACACAATCGGGGCGAAAAACCCACTCACAATTTTTACTCACGAAGCGTGAGGGGTCCATACCTTTGCGCCATAAATGAGGACAGGTATGATTAGGGCTTTGTAGAGGGTCACCTTGGTCTTTCGGGAATCGCCTCTTAAGCCCATAGAGCCAGTGCCTGGCAAGAGTTATTCTGCGTATAATCTCAGCGCCGGCGTTGTTGCCGCTTGTCATTAGTGAGCCAAAGTAGACGAAATCGTTAACCACGTCAGATTTGTAGGTGCCGATAGTGATATTCAGTGTTGAGCAGTTTTCTTTGATGACAGCATATATTTGGTTTTGCCCTCAATTACTTTCAGAACCACTTTAGTCGCTTCCGCTATAAAGCTCACAATAACTTCAATGACATCTCGCTGTGCTCTCTCAGTAAAGTCAATGTCATCCGCATATCCGAGCAATTGTGCAAATTTGAAATAGGTAGTGCTTCTTGTATTGGCTAGTGAGTACCGCACAATATTTTCAAGAATGACTTTGATAAAGTCACATGTTAATGGGTCGCCCTGCCGGAAACCTTTTTTGACATCAAAGGTGGGGGTAATTTGACGCCGACCTTGATGGTACAGCGAGAATCTTTATTGTCATCTTGGACAACTTGATTAGTTTTACAGGGATGTCGAGGTGCTGGTGTTGTTGTCGCCGGTCATCAGTGAGCCAAGGTAGACGAATTCCTTGACCACTTCGAAGTTATATCCGCCCATGGTGACGTTCTGGCCAATACATCGGTGTTGCCCGTCTCTTTTAGATGAGAGCAGATATTTGGGTTTACTCTTATTAACCCTAAGACCCATCTTAGCCCGTTCTACTTAATGCTTACAAAGGCCTCCTTGGCGTCTCGCTGTGTCCGTCCAATCACGTCAATGTCGTCGGCGTACGCAAGCAATTGCGTACACTTGAAATAAATCGTACTTCTTATGTTGGCCAGTGACTCTTGCACGATATTTTCAAGCACTTTGTTGAAAAAGTTGCATGACAGCGCGCCACCTTACCTGAATCCTTTTTTAACATCACAGGTCTCGGTTTGCTCATTACTGACCTTAATAGAGCAGCGAGAATTCTCCATTGTCATCCTGCACAGTCGGACGAGTTTGGCAGGGATGTTGAAACTAGACATGGCTTTGAATAGCTCATCTCTATACACGCTGTCATATGCAGCCTTGAAATCGACGAAGAGGTGGTGAGTGTCGGTTTGATATTCCTGGGTCTTCTCCAAGATCTGCCGTAGCGTAAATATTTGGTCTATTGTGGATTAACCTGGCTTGAAACCACACTGATAAAAGACGATCAGGTTATCCACAACCGGTTTCAGGCGTTCACACAATATGGCAGAGAAGATCTTATATGCGATGTTAAGGAGGCTTCAAAAAGGGCACCCTGGCTCTTCGAAACTGCGAGGGTAATCTTGTCACCGACCCGCAGGGAATAGTGGATGTATTTAAGCAGCACTTCCAGCAGCTGCTTAACGAGCATGACCAAGAGAGAGTGGTAGGTACCGAGGAAATCCCAACTCCAGCCGCTGAAGTAGTCCTCCCACCCAGCATAGAAGAAGTCGGCACAGCTATTCAGAAGCTGAAGAACAACAAGGCCGCAGGCTCAGATGGCTTGCCATCAGAGCTCTTCAAGGCTGGCGGCGATGTTCTGGTAGGGAGCATGCACCAGATCGTCTGCAGAATTTGGGAAGATGAGAGCATGCCCGACGACTGGAATATCAGCTCTATATGCCCCATCCACAAAAAAGGTGATCCTACCTCTTGTAAGAACTATAGAGGTATATCCCTGCTCAATGTCGCATACAAGATCCTGTCCAGCGTATTGTGTGAACGTCTAAAACCATTTTGCACCGCACTAATCGGCAGCTACCAGTGCGGCTTCCGGTCCGGCAAATCAACTACAGACCAAATTTTCACACTTCGTCAAATCCTGGAAAAGACCAACGAGTTTCAAATCGATACACACCATCTTTTCATCGATTTCAAAGCCGCTTACGACAGCATTTATCGTGAAGCACTGTTTGGGGCGATGGCCGAATTCGGGATCCCGGTAAAACTGATCCAGTTGTGTCGCGCCACGCTAAAAAACACGCGATGCACCGTGCAACTCGGTTCTAGGACCTCGGAACCATTCGAAACATGCACCGGATTTCGGCAAGGAGATGCGCTGTCATGTGACTTCTTCAACCTGGTGCTGGAGCAGATAGTGCGACGGGCAGGCGTCAACAGGGAAGGCACTATCTTTTATAAATCCATCCAGCTGCTAGGATACGCGGATGATATCGACATCATCGCGTGTTCTCGCCGTGGCATTGTGGAAGCATTCACGGCGATTGAAGAACAGGCGAAACGAATTGGCCTTAAGATCAATGAGGACAAAACGAAATACATGCTATCAAGCAAAAACCAATCCGTCGCTCACCACCTGGGACAAAACATAACAATTGACAGCTACGATTTCGAGGTAGTTAAGGAGTTTGTCTACCTCGGGGCAAACGTAAATTCCACAAATGACACCACAGTGGAGATCCGGCGTAGAATCGCCCTTGGCAACCGCTGCTACTTCGGCTTGTCCAAACAACTGGGGTCAAAACTCCTCACTCGAAAGACCAAAGTCATGCTTTACAAAACGCTCATTCTGCCAGTCTTGCTGTACTGGACGATAAGCAGGACAGCGGAGCTGATTTTGGGTTCTTTCGAAAGAAAAATTCTGCGCCGGATATTTGGTCCCGTCTGTGAGGAAGGTGAATGGAGAAGAAGACACAACCGCGAACTCTACGAGCTGTACCAAGATGTGGATGTAGTCCGGAAAGCAAGGACCCGTCGACTACACTGGCTCGGCCACATCGAGCGCATGGACATCAACGCTCCAGCTAAGAGGGTCTTCGACTCCGAGCCTCCTGGTTCGAGAAGAAGAGGAAGACCGAACCTCCGGTATAAAGACCAAGTAATCGCGGATGTAAGACATCTTGGTCTTGACAACTGGAAGCAGCGTGCCCGGGACCGTCAAGGATGGAAGGCAGCTATAGCTCAGGCTCAGATCCTCCATGGATCGCCGGCCTGATAAGTAAGTAAGTAAGGAGACTTATTCCCCTATAGTTGGCGCTGTTATAGGGGTCTTCTTTCTTATGAACCGGGAAAACGATGCTGAGATCCCATTCGTTGGGCATGCCTTCCTCCGACCATACCTTGCAAATGAGATGGCGCACGCACCTTACCAGCTCATCACCAGCTGCTTTAAACAGTTCCGCGGAAAATTCGTCTGCTCCAGCAGCCTTATAAGACTTAGGTTTCGATATCGCTATCTTAACATCGTCTAGGTCGGGTGGACGCAATTCTCTTTCATCTTCATCCATTGGGAATGGTCCGTTTTGCCTGACGGCGGCATTTCGACTATCATCGCCATTATACAGCCTACAGAAGTGGCCCCTCCACAATCTCAGTATCGACTGTGACTCCACTATTAGTTTCCCGTGCTCGTCCTTGCAGGCTTCTGCTATGTCTTTATAGCCTTGGCATTGAAACTTTCGAACATCGCTCCATGTCCTCGATCTTGCGCTTATCGCGGCCCTTCTTTTTTGTTCTCAGAAGTGCGTGCTCTTCTCTCCTTTTCTGTTCATAGAGCTCGTGGGCAGCTCTCGTCCGTCCATGCGTGTACCTATGTATGCATTCTGTTTCTCTACATGGGTCTCTCTACGTTCGGGTTTCCCGAAGGTGGTGGCTTGAAACCGAGTACATCTGAGGCGACCTCTCTGATCGAGACTTGAGAGAACTTGAGGGAAACTTGATCGGCGAAGGTCCTGGCGGTCTCCTGCGATTGCAACTTTCCGACGCTAAATTTTGGTGTTGTTACTCGACTCCTTTGATTCCGGGAAATTCGCATCCGTACCTTGGCTGCAACAAGGTAATGATCCGAGTCGATGGTGGCTCCTCGAAAGGTTCGGACATCTAGAAGGGTGGAGGAGTGTCTGCCGTCGATCGCAATGTGATCAATCTGGTTGGTGGTCGATTGATCAAAAGACTGCCAGGTACCCTTTTGGATGTTGAGATGGGGGAATCGCGTGCTTGCCACAAGGGGGTTACGCCCCGTTAGGAAATCGATTAGCCTAAGTCCGTTTTCGGATGTGGTGTTATGGAGGCTATGCATTCCTCTGATCGACTCAAATATGTCCTCTTTGCCCAGTTTTGCATTAAAATCTCCTATGCAAAACTGGGCAAACTGTTTTTGTGTCATAGCTGGGACATTTGGCATAGGTTCTGTGAAAGGAGATCGTAGAATTCTTCTTAGAGTCGATCGTCCGTTTCTTCCGTTGGGGCGTGAGCGCATATTAAGCTAATGTTTCCAAATTTAGCTTTGATGCGGATTGTTATCAGGCGTCCGCTTACATCTCGGAAGATTAAGACATTTTGTCGGAGTCTTCCTCTAATAACGAATATGCACACGAATAGGTGCTGTTAGTTCTCCTTTTAGCAGTTCCCGTAGTAGATGTCACAGTTTTTCATCCGTTTTTTGCCTGGTCCCTCTTATCGCACTTCCTGAAGCGCCGTTAAATCTGCTTTTTAGCAGAATAAGGGTTTGCTCCCATTGATCGCCCGCACCGGGTCTGTTAAGGGACCTCACATTCCAGGTGCAGACTCTCACGTCCGTTAGTCGTTTGCAGGGGTCGTTAGCTTTATATCCGTTCGTACCCGAGGCTTGTGGTTGCTTCTGAACAAGTAGATTTTTACGTGATAGGGATGTTACCCCTAAGCACAGATATTAGTTTCAGATATTATATATGTATATTGTTTGCTAATAACCATTGCCTGGCTCGAATTAAAGCAAAAAGCTTAAAGCATTGATTCAATTATATTTAAGCACTAGGAAAGAAACGGTAATTACAAACACCACCGATTGTGCTTGCCCTTTCACATATCCACTCATTTACGCATGAAACGTTACGAGAACGGATATCCTTTTTGCATTGTTACAAGCAAATACATTTTAAGCGTTTTTGCTCGCCCTCATCCCTGAGTAAAATCGTGAAGCCTTGAGCCATCAAATATATTTTTAAATATTTAATTAAATAAATTATTGCTCTGGAAACGAATTGTACACACATCCTTTGTGCTGAAATAAATCACAATGAAAAAACAATTGCGCTAATTATACCATTTTTTTCCTCTCACATTTAATCGCACAATACTCAGCACTAGCAATTGGAATGAGGTTGCGGAATCAGGTTACTTGTAGCTGAAAACCACCATCATCCACAAAGCCGTTTCGTAGCCAAAGGCAAAAAGCAATAAACAGATACTATTGTATATAAAAGGTGGTTTAAAGGCCAATCAGGTTTATTTCCATTTTGATTCCTTGATAAAATAAAATGAAGGGACAAAACCATGGACAGTATTTAAAAATAATTTACAAAAATTATTAACGTCACGAAAGAAGGAAAACAAGTGGAACGATACAATTGAAAAGGATTTCCGCTTACGTACTTTATAAATATTAAAATACATTTTATACCCAACGATAGCCGAGTCCAGCATTTGATCGAAAAGCAAGCTTATTTTCAGGTAATGTTTAACTACCTAGGTAGATGAAAGCGATCGTAATGAAGAATTTAATAACAAAATTAATTTCGTCTATATACTGTATACAGTATAAGTAGGTTTGCATAATGACTAGCAACTGTGTGAACTTCATAGTGGCAGTTTATTTCATTTCCCAGAAATGTCCATTTGTATACAATGGCAAATACGTATAAGATATTTATATAATTATTTTTTATGAATATACTGAAGAAGAGATATTTATGTTGGATGAAAACCTGTAATATATACTACGGAAACTTCTACAAGGAGAACAAACAACCCTTATTGGGATGCGGTTTTGTTGCTCGTGGTGGACTTAGGCAAAAAGTCCTAAGCTTCAGCTTGTGTGCGAACGCCGCATAACAATCCGCATCAAAGCTGTATTCGGGAACATCAGCTTGGCATGCGTTCATGCCCCCATAGAAGAAAAAGACGACAGAGTCGTCCTAGATAGAACAATGTCCTAGCTATGGCAACAAGATTGTTCAAGGAGATTTCAAAGCTAAGCTGGGTAAGGAGGATTTCTTTTAACGAGTCCTAAGAAAGCACAGCCTACACAGCAATACGTCCGAAAACGGATTCAGGCTAATACGCCTTGTGACGAGGCGTAATCTCCTAATAGCTAGCACACGATTCCCACATCTCAATATCCATAAGGGGATATGGCGGTCTCCTGATAAACTATCTGTTAATCAAATCGATCATATTGCGATCGAAGCCAGACGTTCCTCCAGACTTTCTGAGGAGCCAATGTGGACTCGGATCATAACTTGTTGCAGGCAAGGTACGTATGCGGATATCGCGAACACTACAAAGTCGAGTAGGACCATCAAAATTTTCGCCGATCGCCAGCTCTCTAAAGAGCCGATGCAAACTGCACAAACCATAGAACAGCAATGGAGACGTTGTCAAAGCACCATCAGGGTTGCTGCCTCTGATGTAAAGGGTGTTTTTTTTTAGAAGTATAGAACTTTAAGTGGACAACACTATTTTGACTGGCATCCATTTTGTCAGCTGTCAAGTGATTTATTTTTAGTTTGGTTTGGTATTTCAACATGAGTAGACTGATGCCGGTATAATGCATCCAAATTGTGCAAATGTATATTGAAAATCATGGTTCTGTTCGAAATACCCATCGCGCACTATGTCCGTTTTACGGTCAACATAATCGTCCATCAGAACAATCAACTTTTTTTTTTTTACTATGAAACGTGGTGCGTTTTCCCTAAATGATAATACGTATCCACAGAGACGTCGTACAAAGCGTACAGAACAAGTTATTGCTACTGTAGAGCGTAGCCATCGTGCACAGGAATTGGATATGTGTCCATCCACTTTGTGGAAGATTTTGCGGAAAGACCTTAGTATGTGTGCTTACAAAATCTAACTCGTGCAAGAATTAAAGTCGCAGGATCACCTAGCAAGGCAGGATTCGGTGAATGGGCTCAAAACAAGCTTGTTGTTGATTCCAATTTTCATAAGCGAATTTTGTTTCACTTTTGGTTGAATGGATACGTCAATAAACAAAACTGCAGCACTTGGAGGGATGATAATCTTCAAGTGTATGTTGAGGCACCGTTACATCTACAAAAACTGACTGGTGTGCATTATGGGTTAGTGGAATAATCGGTCCGTACTTCTTTAAATGGTGCTGACCAGAAAGTTACAGTCAATGGTGACCGCTATAGAGCCATGATTACTGACTTCTTCGTTCATCAATTGAACAACCATGATGTGCAGGAGCTGTGGTTTCAACAAGATGGCGCAACATGTCACACAGCTCGTGCCACAATTGATTTATTGAAGGAAACATTTGGTAACCGCACAGTTTCACGTTACGGACCCGTGAATTCGCCTCCCAGATCGTGCGACTTAACACCGCTTGACTATTTTCTGTGAGGATATGTGAAATTGCTAGTCTACGCCGATAAGTCCGAAACGATTGACCACTTGGAGGACAACACTTTTCGCGTTATTGCCGATATACGGTCATAAATGTTGGAAAAAGTCATCGAAAATTCGATCTCCAGAATAGACTACGTCCGATCCAGTCTTGGTGGTTATATGCCAGAAATCTATCGAAGATTGACTTTCGAATAAAGTAAATTTCATGTCAATTTGAAATAACCATCTTTGTTTTATTCCATTACAAAGTTCTATACCTCTAAAAAAAAAAACACCCTTTATTAGGTTTCCAGGCACTAACTAGGAGAAACCCTTGGTTTGATGACGAGTGCGGACAGGTACGTGCAGAAAAATAGAATGCATACATATACGGTCACGTTGCATCGACGTACGAGAGCTGCACGTGAACTCTATGAGCGGAAAAGATTGGGAGGAGCACGCGGATCAATACAGCGTCTTTCATGTGGAGTTGTTGGCAATAAAGGAGGCTCTGTCTTGGCTTAAGTGGAACGTAATATCTTATCTGCTACATATATTCGAATTCTTACGGACAGTCAAGCAGCCTTGTAATCGCTGGAGTCTTATGTGTACACCTCAGAAACAAACCTTGACTGCCGCCTCTCTCTTAACGAGATGGCAGAACAGTTTAACTTACAACTGCTATGGGTACCAGAACACAGCGACATCTCCGGCAACGAAAGGGTTGACACACTCGCCAGACAGGGAACGACGCAAAAATCAATCATGGCATGCGAGAGAGTACCTCTTGCACCCATTAAACTTAAACTCATAAGTTTCACCAGGGCTGAGATGAACGTGAGATGAGCCAAGGGAATGAGGTAGGCGCTCATCACCAGAATAATCTCCCTTCAAATAAACCGACATCCAAAAAATCATTGGTGTCATCGCCGGTCACTGACTCATTAGCAGCCATGCGCAAAAACTAGGGCAGGTTTCGTATGATTTCTTCAGAAGCTGCCTAGACGAAGAGAAGGTCGAATCCACTCATCACCTACTCTGCGCCTGCCCGGCTTTCTGCGCATTCAGGAAATGCTGCCTAGGATCCTACTTCCTAAACGGCCTGACAGATGTTCAGCAAGTAAGGATAACTGACCTTAATTTTCTAAGAAGCACTAAGTGGTTCCATGAATAGAGGGATAAATCCCCCTCGTAGCAACACAACGGGTCTCTCTGGCCTAAGTGTATTCTTCCCATTCTGGGGAGGCTACGAACCTACCTATGTTTGGCATCCCTGCTAAATTCGTCAGGGTGTACAGGATACATACATACATATGTTGGCGTTACAGTCCATGAAGGACCAAGGCAGAGCTTCTCTCAAACACTCATGTTGTGTGTGCTTTATTTTTTTACACAGGTGAAAGGGACCAACAGTTTATTGCTGGTTCCGAACGGCGAAATTCGAGAAGCTATTCTTGACCATTGTACTACAGGGTTTTTTGTCAATACCACGCTGAGGAGACGCACCGTGAAAAACATGTTCAATGACATGGCTGTTGGCGGAATTCTCTGAGTGTGCTGAATGACAATGGAAAATTCTCGTCCGTCCATTAAGATCAGGAGTTAACCAGGATCTTCGATGCCAAAAAAATATTCAGACAGGGGGATGCATTGTCATGTGTTTTTTTCAACATTATCCTTGAGGCACGATTTACCTATACTTCAAGTCTGCATAATTGCTCGCATATGCTGATGACGTTGACGTGGTTGGGGGAACGCAGTGAGACGCCAATGAAGCTTTTGTGAGCACTCAAGCAGAAGCGGCTGAAGCGGGTCTAAAAGTAAAGGAGATCAAAACTAAATATATGTGGGGGACACTGCTAAACTTGTCACAAAACACGCTTGTATTTTAATCAATTCAGGTTTATTAAGTACATGTTTTAAAATCCAAGGGAAATAGGAAAAAATGGGAAAAAGGAGAGAACGTGGAAAAACGCCGTCCTGTCGTGACCGTGACCGTGACCGTACTCCTGTTCTTCTCGTCCGTACTCTTCTCGTTTCTTATTCTCGCCGTTTCCGCTGTTCCGCTGGTCCGCTGCTTGGTGTACGGATTTGGGGGTCGTTTGGTAGCAGTGGCCTACATCCGGCCATCCTGTGCTGAATCCGACACGGATGATTGGTCGTTTTCGTCGTCATCGTCGTTGTCATCATCATCGTTATTCACCCATGGCTTCATAAAGTCTGCGGCCGAGGATGTCTTATTAGGTCCTTCATGGTTTCCAACTTTCTTTAGTTCGTAACGGTCGTTTTTGTTAATTTTGGTTACCTCGTATGGGCCTAGGAACTTTGGTTGCACTTTAAGACCAGGACCAAATTGTGTTCGTTGAATAGCAACCAAATCGTGAACGCCGTATTTTTTTGCCGGCTTACGTCTTTTGTTATATAGCTTCTTGTTTTCCAGTTGGGTTTTTTCGATTTGATTTTTAGCATTTTTGCGTAATTCAGCTCTACTTGTCTCGAACTCGTTTCTCAGCTCGTCTTCTAACATCTCGGAGAGTTTGATGTCTTCCTCAGTTCTCATAGGAACGCCAATTAAAAGCTCGAATGGGGTTTTCATGGTTGCTCTGGATACTGTAGAATTAATTGTTCTCTGAAGTCTAGGAACATGTTGATACCATTTTAATGGGTTTTCGATTGACATTCTAGTTAACATCTGGATAATTATTCGGTTCATTCTTTCAACTTGTCCGTTTCCTCTTGGTACACCCGTGGTTATTTGTAGATGCCGTATGTTTTTCTTTTCAGTGTATTCTTGGAAACCTGTTGACGTAAATGCGGCTCCTTTGTCGGTGATGATTCGGTGTGGATTTCCAAAAATATCTTCTACTAAGGTAAGCTTCTTGATAACCTCTTCAGTCGTTGTAGATTTGACCGGGAATATCCAAACGAATTTGGTGAACGCATCCATAACCACAAAGAGATGTTTGTACTTCTTAGCCGTTGAGGGCATCGGCCCAAGATGGTCCATATGGTATGTGTGCAGGGGAATGTCCATTTTGTCGATAGGGTTTAAGTAACCCTCTTGCTTTCCGCTTTTTTTTACTGCGAGGATACATGCAACACAGTTTGACAAAACGTCAGCTATTTTTTTTCGTGCGTTAGGTATGAAGTAATCCTGGTTCAGGATAGATTCTACTTTATGTCCATTGATGTGTCCAATTTCGTGAATACTTCGAATTATTTCTTTCTGTAAATTTTTTGGAATGACTAGTAAATACGTTCCTTTAACGAATTTGTATAAAACACCGCTTCTGTTTACGTAATCTTCATAGTTGTCCCGTTCCAGGACGTTAAGTATAAGCTTGCATAACTCGTCTCTTTTTTGTGCATTTCTCACTTGTTGTAAAATCCCTGTCTCAATTCTTGTTACCGTGAGGACTCGACTTAAACTATCAACGTGCTTCATAGCTTTACCCGGTCTATGTAATACTTGGCAGTCAAATTCCTCGAGTTGTAGTGCCCATCTGGCAACTCTGGAACACAACTCTTTCTTTTTCATAGTTAGATGAAACGCTTGACAATCAGTGTAAATTTTGAACTTTAGTCCCATTAGGTAAACGCGAAGCTTTTTCAATGATTTTACAATGGCCAGTACTTCTAATTCATAGCTACTATAATTTTCTTCCGTCGGTTTTGTTTTAAAGCTCAAATAATATGTTGGATGTAGCGCATCTTCGTGTCGTTGCAGGAGTACAGCTCCGAGGCCTTTTTTGCTTGCATCTGTATGCAGCTCCGTACTTAAATTTGGATTGAAAATTTTCAAAACTGGTTCGCGACATAATAATTCTTTTAGATTTTGAAACGCACACCTTTGTTCGTACCCAAAGTGAAAGGGAGAAGTGGAATTTCTTGTCAGATCTGTGAGAGGCTTTGCTATTGTAGAGTAATTTGGTATAAATTTACGGAAAAACCCGGTTAGACCAAGAAAACTCTGCAGTTGTTTTATGTTCTTAGGCGGAGGAAAATTTCTAACTACTTTAGTTTTCTCTATCGAAGGTCTGATGGAACCATTTTCGACTATGTGGCCTAGAAATTCGATAGAGCGTGCCATTAATTTGCATTTTTCCCATTTTATTCTTAGGCCGTGTTTCTCAGCTTCTTTTAAAACCTCTTGCAACGTGGCCAAATTTTCTGATTCATTTTGCGATGCTATAATGAAATCGTCAACATAGATACGTACGAGTTTTTTTAATATTAAATTTTTAAAAACTTTGTTAATAAATTCTTGAAATGTGGATGGGGCGTTACAAAGTCCAAAAGGCACTTTACGGAATTCGTACTGTGCATCAGGCGTTACAAATGATGTATATTTTTGACTTTGTGGATCTATATCGACATGAAAAAATCCGTCCTTAAGATCTAAAGTGGTAAAGACTCGAGCATTGTATAATTCGTCTAGCACATCTTCCATGAGCGGTAACGGAAATCTTTTTTTGATAGTTTTGGAATTTAGCTTGCGATAGTCTATACATAAACGGTGAGTTCCATCTTTTTTTCTGGCAAGGACAATTGGGCTAGCAAAATCCGAATTGCTTGGAACAATAATGCCTTCTTCTAACCATTTTGATGTTTGCTCGGTAACAAATTCCTTTTCCTTCGGAGATAACCTACGTGGCCGCTGATAAATTGGTTTGTCGTCTTCAAGTAGAATGTTCATTTTTACGCACGATTCTATTGTTTTTCTTGGGTTATATGATTCGATACGTCTCTTTAAACATTCCTTAATTGCGGGATCTTGGATATGCTCAAACTTATTATTTTCAAAAACATTAGGGTCAATTTTATTCAAGTCATTTTCATAATTTTCGACGTAAAAAGTATTCATGGCTATGGGTGTAAGTTTGATTGTTTTTTTTCGTATATCTATGTGTGCGTATTCCAATATTTCCGTACCGATTATAACATCTTCGGATATCCAGTCGTCTGGGACTACATCGAAATTAAGCGTATACATCGCTTCCTGTATTCGAACCGTTAATTCGAGTGAGCCTATAGACTTTCTTGTTTCTTGTCCTAAACCAGCTAATAGGGATCCTGTGGTTTGTATTTGTTTACCTAAGTTTTCGAAAACAGAATTTGTTATCAGACACAATTGGCTACCCGTATCGATGAGGGCGTGGAACGTAACGTTGTCAATTTCAAGATCGACGTGGACCGTAGGGACTGAGATTCTATTAACTTTTGATAGATTTTTTTTTGGACAGTTTTTTGAGAGATGGCCATATTCGTTGCAGTTAAAGCATCTAGAACCTTTTGCTTTATCAGGACAATTGTCCGTCTTATGGCTTTTTGCACCACAATTTACGCAGCGAGTATTTTGCGATTCTGATTCACGGTTTTTTGTAACTACAGGGACGAATACGCGGTCAACGCTGTTATGCTTCGCTCTTTGAAGTTTCATTTCCTGGTAAACTTTGAATTTGCTTTTAAGGTCTTCAAATGTTTGAGCCTCAAACAAAACCGTTTTGTTGATAATGCTATCTGGTATACCAGCAACAATGTACGAGAGCAGGGATTTTTCGTCAACGGAACCTCTATTTGCGATCTGTTTCATCTCAAACATATACTCAAGATAAGTTTCATTATTGTTCTTTCGTCTAGATTCTAGAGTTCTATGCACTGAAAGGCTGGACACCGCCTGACCGAATTCTTTTACCAATTTTTTTTTCAAATCCGCCCAACTATGAACGTCCGTTTCAGCCTCTATCGCGAGTTTGGCTGCACCCTTTAACAATCTCCTTGCATATAAATACCGTTGAATGTCATCCCAACCACACACTGCGGCGATGTCCTCGAAATTCTTTAGCCAGACGTCGACGGTTTTACCCGTTTCCCCATTAAATTGCTCTAAAAAATCTTCGACATCCTTAAAAACAAAGCTATTACTCGTATTTTGAGTCATATCGGTTTCTGAATCTTTAAATTTGTGATTATCTTCTAAAATATCTATTTCGCTGTTTACTACGTTATTCTGATTTGCCTGTTCAGCCATATAATGGTTTTGCAGCCGTTCTATCAAGTCTGTTTTAAGTCTGTAACTATACGAAAGGCCGCGATCCCTAAGTAAAGTTTGTAATTGTTTCGTAGAAAGATGTTCAAAGTTCATTTAAGTTATTAGAATAAACATATGTAAAACTTAGATTAGGTGTACTCATCCGTTATCTGCTAACTGCTCGTCGTATCCGAAAATTCCGTTGTAAAAATGATCACGCCACTATTCCGTTCGATTTTCAAATTCACTGTTATATATTTTTCTCAATTCACTGTTTGAACTTCTTATTGCATGCTACATTTCAAATTCACTGTTATATATTTTTCTCAATTCACTGTTTGAACTTCTTATTGCATGCTATATTTCATTTCAATTCTCACTGAACAATTTTTTTTTTTTTTTTTTTTTCACTGTGTTAACTTATTGCATGCTTCTTCGTTTCCAATTCTAAATTCACAGATTTCTTGAATAAACATTCATTTCTGTTTAAACATCTCGCATGCTTCTTCGTTTCGAATTCTAAATGCACTGAGATTTTTTTTTTTTTTTCCACTGCTTAAACTTCTTGCATGCTTCTTCGTTTCGAATTCTAAATCCACTGAAATTTTTATTTTTTTTTTTTTTGTTTTTTTTTTTTTTTTTTCACTGTTTAAACTTCTGACACCATGTGGGGGACACTGCTAAACTTGTCACAAAACACGCTTGTATTTTAATCAATTCAGGTTTATTAAGTACATGTTTTAAAATCCAAGGGAAATAGGAAAAAATGGGAAAAAGGAGAGAACGTGGAAAAACGCCGTCCTGTCGTGACCGTGACCGTGACCGTACTCCTGTTCTTCTCGTCCGTACTCTTCTCGTTTCTTATTCTCGCCGTTTCCGCTGTTCCGCTGGTCCGCTGCTTGGTGTACGGATTTGGGGGTCGTTTGGTAGCAGTGGCCTACATATATGCTGTCGTTAATGGAAGACGCAAAACACCGACGCCAGAACGTCACTGTTGGCACCTATAACTTTGATGTAGTCAAGGATTTCGTCTACCTTGGTTTACTGGCAACAAGCGGCAATGTCACTAGCGCAAAGATTAGACGCAGAATAACTCTTGCCAACTACTGTTTCTTTGGGCTTCAGAGGCAATTAAGTAGTAGAGCCCTCTCTCGGAAAACTAAACCTCAATCATCCCGATCCTCCTCTATGACGCAGAGGCTTGGACCTTGGAGATGGATGAAGAGGCCCTTGGTCATTTCGAGACGAAAATTCAGCGTACAATCTTCGGTTCTATTCGTGTTGCCGGAGAGTGGAGAAGAAGATTCAACCACGAACTGTACGGGCTGTACAGCGATATCGGCCTTGTACAACATCTGCGGATCCAACTTCTAAGATGCCTAGGCCATGTAGAGCGAATGGACAGCACAGCTCCGGCCCGAAGAGTCTTCGACTTCAACCCCGAAGGACGAAGTTGCTTTACCACTTAACACATTATAGCTCGTGTTGCAATATGACCCTTGATTATAGTCCTCTTGTCATATCACTTTGCAACACATACCTCATTTCTTCGACTTCGGGATCCCGGGAAAACTGATCCGGATGTGTTAAACCACGCCAACAAACACGTCCTGTCCGAAGATTCAGACTCTTATCCTTTCAGTCCTGCTATATGGAGCCGAACGCTTAATGATAAGTAGGATAACAGAGCTGATCCCTAGTTCTTCTGAAAGAGGAATTCTGCAACGGATATTCGATCCTGTCTGCGAGGAAAGCTAATGAAGAACAAGACATAACCGTGAACTCTATGAGCTGTACAAAGATGTGGATATAGTTCAGAAAGCAAAAATCCATTGACTACAATGGCTCGACCACATCGAGCACATGGACACCAACGCTCCTGCTAAGAGAATCTTCGAACTCGAGTCTCCTGGTTCGTGAAAAAGGAGGAGACCGAACGCCTGGTATAAGACCAAGTGATCGCGGACGCAAGACAACTTTATCTTTCCGACTGCAAGCATTGTCCCGGGACCGCCAAGGATGGAAGGCTGTATTAACTCAGGCCCAGACTCTCCATGGATTGCTGGTCTAAAAAGTAAGTAAGCAAGAATTTTGTAAACAGTGGAGCACAACTGAAGTCGCAGGACAAATTCAGACCATTGTCCCGACTTGTTCAAGCACATCATATACTTACGAGGTACATAACGATATCGGCTTTGATAACTGTCCCAAGTTATCTTGTTCGAAACCATGGCTACAACCTCCTTGACCATGTCGACACCGCCTTGATGAGTGTGATTTCATCTTGGCAAATAAAAAATAAGTCGCTATGGGTCAATATCGGGGCTATTGATAAGATGTAGCAATGCTGTTAGTTTTTCTCGCCAAAAAAAAAAAAACTTGCACAATGAACGAGGTGCTCATTGTCGTGGTGCAGGATCCAGCCCATTTAGGCTAGTTCGGGCCGCATACGAAAAACACGTGCTCGCAGCCTCTCCAGGATGGCAGCATAGAACTCTCCAATAACTTTCAATCTGGTCGAGAGGAGCATATTGTTGCGGAGACACAAACCGACGGTTAAGTTCGAATTTCTCTGTCGAAGTTCGAAAGCTCTCTTGAAGCGGAGATTGCAATGATGTCAACTGTCGACGGCGTAATGCTAATTGTCAGAGCATTCTAGGGATTTCCGAAGGGGAACTTCCGACGGCGAACATTCGAGAAGGTGGACCGACAGCTATATAAGCGCGAACGCTCGCCCTCGGCATTCATTCAGTTTGTGACAAGTCAGTGTGATCAATCGATAAAACAGTGGGAAGATAAAAGTTTTCATTAATGGCTTGTGTGTGTAATAAAGTTTAAAGTGTTCAATAGGATTTGGATAATAAAGAAAAGTGGTGAAGCTGCACAGATAATTGATCTGTGGTGAAACAAGAAAAGTACACGTGTTTTAATTCGGATAAAAAGGACAATTGTGGTTTATCGCAATCCAGTGGTGCGAACCCTATTCGGGGATTGAATATTTCGTAACAATATTGACGAAGAGCGATGCCGCGATATGAGGGGCGACGGGAGTTCCTTCATGTGGATGGTCTTCTACTGATTCATGGCCTTTCTTAAACCGGTTTGCTCATTCAAGCACATATGTTTTCGACATACACTCGTCTCCATATACCACGTGCAATTTTTGCAGGATCTCTGGGGATTTGTCAACAGATTTCACTCAAAATTAAATCACAACACGATGCCTGTAATGTGAGTCGCTCATTATTGCGATATCTATCACTAAAAAAGTTTCCTTTTTTTTTTTCGAAAAATATGCACAACACACAAATAAAACGTGATGTCGATTTTAGCCTTAAATGAAAACTAAAAGAGAGAATCTCCCTCTCTCGAGTTAGGACTGAATTCCCGAATCATAACACCTCGTATGCGGAACCATGTTGTTTTCAGATATGAGCAAAGGGTTTAACAGGCTTAGGTTTAGACCGTGTTTTGGTTGTTAGGTCAGTTAATATACTGAGTGGTTAAAAATGGCTTCGCCATCGATTTCGTTTCCATTTGAGAAACTACGTGGACGCGAGAATTTCGACATTCGGAAACGACATGCGAAGTAACACCTTGTTACTAGGAATTGCTGAAACATAATCGAAACAGGATTGTCGGCAGATCCAAAAGACAAAGAGGTGGAATTGAATGAGCGTGCATTGGTTGAGCCGAATAATTTTGCATATATCGCAACAAGTACATCGGCAAAGGAAGCTTGGGATGCTCTGGTTTCGGCGTATGACGACAGTGGGCTAACGCGAAAAGTTGAATTTGCTTAAGTAACTGGTTCAACTCAAGTTAACCGACTGCGAATCGATCCAGAATTACATCAACACCATGATTTTGACGTCACTCAAAGTCCAAAATGCCGGCTTGAATATAGATGACGAAATAATAGCATCTCTGATGCTGGCAGGCCTTCCTGATGACTTTCGAGCGCTGGTTTTAGCAGTCGAAAGTTCCAAAAAGAAGCTAACCGTAGACGTTGTGCGGGCAAAATTAAAAGCCAAATCAGTAGAATGTATCCTACTTGGGTACAGTGCAGATTCGAAAGCATATCGATTTTTCAATCCTCTAACGAAGAAAATAGTAACGAGTCGTGATGTTATATCCATGAAGTCAAACAGCAAGGAAACTACCAATGACAACAACAATATTAATCCCATTGTTTTGCCCTTAGTTGACACATTGTACGATGAAGAGAACACCATTGTCAATTCAAGGGAAGAAGTGTTGCTGGAATTGCCAATGACTAGTTTGAATGCTGAATCAGATGAAGTTACATCCAATCAGGAAACCACTATGAGCGACTATTCAGACTGTGATGGTCCTGATGACGAAACGTTGGTCCAGTTGGAGATGACATTGCTTTAAAAGATGATAAAGTAATACAGCGTTCTGAGCGAATTGTGACCCTGCCAAGGCCGAACAAATTTTGTGGCAACAAATCAAAATCTGAATGATCCTGGAAGTCCTGAAGGAGCCCTTTCGCATTGTGATGCCGATTTGTGGAGAAACGTAATGCAAAAAGAGTTTGACTCATTACTTTCAAATGAAAACTGGACCCTAACTGAGTTGCCGGCTGGTAAAAAGGCTATTAATTCTAAATGGGTCTTCAGAACAAAATTCGATGCTGGAGGTAAACCCAGTCGACGAAAGGCTAGGTTGGTCGTGAAAGGTTTTTGTCAGCATAAAGTGATCGACTATAGGGAAACTTTTGCACCTGTTGTGAGATACACATCGATCCGTTTTTTACTGGCACTGGCGGCTAGACATGATTTTCTTGTGCATTAGGTGGATGCTGTGACGGCTTTTTTAAACAGTGAGTTGAAAGAAGACATATATATGACTCAGCCAAGCTGTTTTAAAGATGGTTCTGATCGCGTACGCAAGCTGCGTAAGTCCCTTTACAGACCTAAACAATCCAGCAGAGTACGGAACGAGAAATTGAACCAAGTTTTAATTAAAATGGGTTTTAGGCGCAGCGATGTCGTTCGGTGCATATATTTTGATTATTCTGGGAAGCAGCTGGTATACGTTGCCATTTATGTGGACGACGTTCTAATATTTTTGAAACTCACTTGATCTGGTGAATCTTCTGGAGGATAGGTTGTCCAAATCTTCAAAATGAAAGACATGGGGGAAGCCTCATCAGTTTCAATCTCAATACATTTCAGATATTCTGAGACGCCTTAAAATGGATGAGTGCAATCCTATCTCCACACCGATAGACCCAAATCAAAAGTTGTCTTTAGATATGTGTCGCAAGGACGAAACAAGGAATGAAGAATGTGCCGTATATGCAGGCAATAGGCTGTTTGCTTTTTACTGCTGAAATTACACGCCCCGACATCTAGTACGCCGTAAATCTACGTAGCGGATTTGGTACGAATCCAGCGAAGGCGCACTGGATAGCTGTAAAACGTGTGATGATACCTAAAGGGCGCGATTGACAAGGCATTGTCTATCAGAAGGAAGCATGTGATCTGGCCGGATACTGTGATGCAGACTGGGCTGGCGATATGGACGCCAGACGTTCTTCTTCTTCTTAATGGGCGCCACAGTTCGGCACACCCAGTTGGCTGAGGTCCTTCCCCCTGTGTGCGCCATATTAAGGGCGACCGTCCTCTGCTTCCTCGTCCTTCGGGGTTGGATTCAAAGACTTTCCGGGCTGGAGCTGCGGTGTCCATTCGCTCAACATGGCCCAGCCATCTTACGCGTTGAATCCGTAGACGCCTGACCACCTTCATGTCACTGTACAGCCCGTAAAATTCGTGGTTGTATCTTCTGCTCCATCCCCCGTTTGCGTTTATAGGCCCGAAAATTACGCACAAAATCTTTCTTTCGAACCGACCAAGGGCCTCCTCATCCGCTTTTGATAGTGTCCATGCTTCTGCGCTGTACAACAGGAGCGGGGTGATAAGGGTCTTATATAGAGCCAACTTTCGGGAGAGGGCTCTATTACACAGTTGCCTCCTGAGCCCAAAGAAACAGCGATTGGCAAGTGTGATTCTGCGTCTGATTTCGGAACTGATGTCGTTGTTCCAGGTCACTGCGGAGCCAAGGTAGACGAAGTCCTTAACTACCTCGAACTTATATCTGCCAATACAAACGTTCTGACCAAGACGTCGGTGGTGAGCATCCTTCTTAATGACAGCATATATTTAGTTTTGCCCTCGTTTACCGTCAAACCAATTTTCGCCGCCTCCATCTCAATACTCGCAAACGCCTCATTGATATCTCGCTGTGATCTACATATTATGTCAATATCGTTGGCGTATGCAAGGAGTTGCGAGGATTTGAAATAGATTGTGCCTCTCGTATTGGCCAGTGATTTTTGCACAATCGTTTTTAATATGATGTTGAAGAAATCGCACGACAGCGCATCGCCCTGCCCAAATCCTTTTTTGACATTCAAGCTATCGGTAGGCTGATCACCGATTCAGATGGAGTAGCGAGCATTCTCCAAAGTCATCCTGCATAGTCTGACGAGTTTAGCAGGTATGTCAAAGGTAGACATAGCGTTGTATAGCTCCTCTCGTATGCGGCTTTGAAGTCGACAAATAGGTGGTGAGGGTCGACTTGAAATTCATTGGTTTTTTTCAGGATCTGCGTAGTGTGAAGATTTGGTCGATGGTGGACTTCCCTAGCCTGAATCCGCACCAATAAGGACCTACCAGCTTATTTAAAAAAGGCTTCAGGCGTTCACACAAAACGGCAGAGAAGAATTTGTAGGCGATGTTAAAGAGACTTATTCCTCTGTAGTTGGCGCAATCAGAGGGGTCTCCTTTCTTGTGGATCGGGCAATCGATGCTGAGACTCCATTCCTCGGGCATGCTTTCCTCTGACCATATCTTACAGATGAGCTGGTGCATGCTCCTAACCAGGTCATCCCCAGCTGGCTTGAAGAGCTCAGTAGACAGTCCGTCTGCGCCAGCAACTTCATTCGACTTGACCTTCGATATGGCAGTCTTAACTTCTTCGAGGTCAGGGGGACAGGATTCTCTACGGTCTCCGTCGACTAGAAATGGATCATTCTGCCTGACAGCGGCATATTGACTAACATCGGCGTGGAGGATTGGGGTGTATTGGAGAGCTTAAGGGAGACGCGATCAGTAAAAGCACGAGCGGTTTCTGGCGATAGTAGCTTTCCTACGTCATAATTTTATATTGTTACTCTACTCCGCTGCGTTCGTGACATCCGTAAGCGCATCTTGGCTACTACAAGATAGTGGTCCGAGTCGATGTTAGCCCCTCGGAAAGTTCGAACATCAAGAATAGTGCAGGAGTGTCTGACGTCGATCGCGATGTGATCAATCTGGTGGGTAGTCGATTGATCAAAAGACCACCAGGTGCCTTTGTGTATATCGAGGTGCGGTGAACGTTCAAATAGAGAACCATAAAAATGGCTCATTTTTCCACAACAACAAACCAAAATGCAACCACTTGCATTTCGAATAACAAAATCTTAAAAATAAAAGCTTATCCGCCCACAAATTACCACAATCACAATGTGAGCTTAGTAAAGAGAAGGGATAGAGATGGAAGGAGATTTATAATAAAATGAAATAGCAACAACGCTGAAATCCAATATACAGAACAGTCGTTACAGATCCACAAAGGGCATAGACACTTTGATTTGCATAAAAGTATCCGATGACGACCACCGGCAATGTAAATTCAACCAATCGCAACTGTCGACCAGCAGTAAAGACACTGGATTCAGTCTAATATTGCACCATTATCCCCGAAGCTATTGCCATTTCGTTGGTCAACTGAGCTACATGGCTGAAGGTAATCAATATATTCAGGATCACAAGGATATCCGGTGACTTTAACTGCAAAAAAAAAAAAAAGAAAAACAATTCAAATACATGGTATTCAGTGGTTCATCGAATACGCGACTGGTGAACTGCTAGATTCTGTTCAAACAAACCCAATACAAATAGACCGAATGACCACCGGAAATGGAATACGGTAACACTGGATTTCGAAAGTTTATTAAATCTACTTGAAATTGTACGAAATTGCAGAACTACTTCCTTGCGTCTGACACGAATTCATTTGAAACCCATTTCTGGGTTGTGAACTACAACTGAATGTCCTTCGGCTTCTGATTGATACAACGACCCTACAGAACAGCGATATAAATTTTTTTTAGTTAATATGAGTACATAATGTTAAACGTTCAAAATGCGTCAAACGGAATCAAATATCACTCCAGAATATTCGGAGATTTAAGGGACTTTTTTCTAATATGAGGTCATCAGGATATCATGTTCAACGGGCGAGACAAATGTCAATATGTACAGTCTGTAGCCAATAATTCTTTCAAGTACACGTATAATGACTTTCTATTTTAACATTGAGGGAAGCACATTGTGAGATAATAATTGAACGAACATTGACGTAAAAGGATACAACAACCTTCTGGTAGAAGGGGATTCCATAGAAATGTAATACGTAGTTTTAGTAAAAATATAGTAGTAGTAGTATTTTCTATATTTTTAGCTTCAAATATTTACATAATTTTTTTGTTCATAATACACTAAGTAATTTTTTGGTTTAGCTCAAGGCCGTCTACCAGATTCACGATAAGGCTAATGTACTGTGCAAAGTAAATAATGACATTCATATCGCACCTATGTACTAAGTGTGATCAAAAATCGCCTTCCAAAATTCGGATTCTATAGCTGCTTGCAGCTGTGGCATAGTTGTATACAGCTTCGCACCCACAACTACCGTTTAATACGTTAATAACCTCGTTGAAGTCCAACGATATCGCTCCGAAGTATCTCACATGGAATTCTTTTAAAATTGGACATCTTCCGACGAAATGGTACAGGTCCTCTCTCTCCTTAAGATTACACAGGTTACATAAAATTGGAAGATCGGGTCGATGCGGAATGAACTGAAGATTTATTAGCTCTCCTCTCAATTTGAATATTGAGCTTATCATATGCAAAGAATAGCGATTTAGAAAGTACCACGACGCATTACCATTGCAGTTAAAGTTCAGCCTACTATAAACCAGCCTATATACCGATGAAGAAGCTTCAGCTAGAAAACTGTCATATATGGCGTTGCCCGCTTTTTTCAGGATGTCGTTAAAGATCGTTTTTATATGTCTGGATTCTATATCGGCTCCAATATTTATATTCACGTCATAGTTTTCCGCCAGCTCCTCCACTTTTGAACCAAGTGCCCTCTTTTTTTTAGGGTTCCGTACCCAAAGGTAAAACGGAACCCTATTACTAAGACTTCGCTGTCCGTCCGTCCGTCCGTCCGTCTGTCACCGGGCTGTATCTCATGAACCGTGATAGTTAGACAGTTGAAATTTTCACAGATGATGTATTTCTGTTGCCGCTACCACGACAAATACCAAAAACAGAACAAAATGAATATTTAGGGGGGGGCGCCCATACAACACACGTGATTTTCATCCAAAAAATCCCCTTGCTCACATACTGAACATACATAGTCGACCATATGTTTGTGTCTTTGATGAATTAATCCTAGCTGCAAACCTTTTCCCCATATTTATTGTTATTCACCTTTTCACATCGTTGCTGTCAAGTAAGATAATTGATTTGAATTCAATGGACACATTGAATTCTTCTTTGAATTTGATTTTTGATTATCAAAGTAATATGCCGATAACCTGCCTGCAACCAAAACCCGTCATCATACAAAAAATGTGATTTAATGTGATGACTGATGAGGTAATATACATAGTCTCTTTCATATTTATACATACAGATGGTACGGAACCCTTCGTGCGCGAGTCCGACTCGCACTTGGCCAGTTTTTTTTTTATAGTTACGACCGCACTCAAGGCTAATGCCTCATAACGTTTTAAATGTTGTGCGAGCGAAGATAACAGGGAGATGGAAAGTTTCGCGCTGGTTGATGTTTTTTGGCACACAACCTGAACAAAGTGCAGTGGTTTTTTGGGTCGTAGATGTTCGCTCACTACTCTCAGGGGTGGTTTGTCCTAGATACCGGACGAGAGCCGACCAAATTTCGCGTTGGTTATCATTCACAGTAATTCGTTCATGCACTTTTGGTATGAATATTGCATACACAGAGGATGAATTTCAATTGACCATATACTGTGAGTGTTATGCCTGCAGCAGTACGTTTGGTCGCTTTCCATTCACAACTGTGTTGGATACTTTTTTCCGTATAGGAATTGGCTATGAAACGAATTTGAACTATAGACCTTCCGCTCGACGGTCGATACGTTAACCACTGCACCACGGCCACCCCCCTACCCCCTGTTGTAGCGATGATATGCTTCAGGACAATCCTTGGCAGTCTTCCTTCATCCATATCTAGTACTTTCATTATATAATTTGCGTGCAACTTTAGGGTCTGCAAAAAAAACGGAGGGATTCCAGTTTCCAAGTGCAGCATATAGTTCAGCGTAGATGATGGAAGTTGAAAGATTCGCTTCAAAAGGCATCTTAGGAATTTTTCTACTTCCCCAAAAGAGCAATGACGTGTGTTCGATAAACTTATTGTCGATGCATCGTCCCCAAACTGATGAAATAGCTCTTTTGGCTGCAGCTAGCTTATATTCTAAGTGTTTTTTCATACTAAGGTTAGATATAATTACCATGCCTAAGTACTTGTACTCTTTTACTATGTCAACGCTTTCCCCGTGATAGGACCAATTTTCGTCGCGACAGCATCTTCCACCCCCATTTCTAAAAATCATCATATTGTATTTCGTTAGATTCGCCGTTCAATTACAATATTTACAGTAGCTTTCAAGTCAATTCATAATACCCTGCATCTCTTCAATTGACTCCGACAGAAACACTATGTCGTCCGCAAACTTTAACGCTGGTATCCACATCCCGGCAAACTCAAACCCTCCCCCTACTTCTTCTACTATATCATTTATGAATTAGATGAAGAGCAGCGTGCTTAAGATGCATCCTTGCTTAACACCCATTTGCATTCCAAATTCTTCTGATACAGACTCTCCATTCCATACGTAAGCAACGTTGTTTTCATACATCGCCTCTAGCACGTGTATTACCTTGCTTGACAAACCAATCTTGTACAACTTATAAAAGAGTGTTTCGCACGCAATGGAATCAAAAGCCGCGCGGAAATCCACAAAGAAAACATATAGCTTTTTGCGGTTCTGTTTTAAAGTTTCGGCAATGTTGGTGAGGGTGAAGATATGATCCAGAGTTGAGTATTGCTTCCTGAACCCCGCTTGGTATTTACTTAATATAATACTAAATAGTTTTGCCGAAGTATTCAGAAAAGAGATGCCTCTGTAGTTAGCTGGATTATCCAACTCGCCTTTTTGGTGCAGTGGGAAGTTTATCGCTCTTTTAAAGCTTCCTGGAACAGTGGCTGTTTCAAAAATTCTATTAAACTCTTTTGTAAGAGCAGTGAGGAATTCAAAAGAGCTGCTTTTGTAGAACTCAAACCGTATGCTATCATCACCTGGGGCTTTCCCCGTTTTAGATTTGTTTAGAATTGACTTCGCTTTTAACTTCGGATAAGGTAAATGGCGTATCTCAGAGCTCGTCAGTAAGAAGTGGGGCAGCATATTGCGGTAGCGGTGAGAATTGCGAAGCATTGAGAGGATTTTTGAAATATTCCCTCAGTTCTGATGCTTGTAATGTCCTCAAAATCATATTACTTTTTCCAGTTATAATTTTAGCCGCTTTCCAAAAATCTGTTGAAGATCTCGAAGAATTAAGAACAGCAATGATCTGTTGGTTAAGGAGCTTCCTTTTTTCCATACAAAGGCGTTGGTTGTACTTGTTCGCTTCGTATTTTGTGCCCTTAAGTCCTTTAGCAGTGCGAACGATCATTTTTCGCCTTCAGGCAGTCGGTATCGAACCATTTTTGTTTTCTGTACACAGTACGTCTTTCCTTAACTCTCACCGGTATGGATCTTTTAATAATTTGGGCTAGGTCGTCGATATATGGAGCGATGTTAAGCTCGCTTAGACTCGAAAGCTCGGAATTCAACCTGTTTTGGTAATATGTATGTGCGAACACTGTCATTCCAAATTAGCTTCGGAAGAAGAGCGAGTTGTTTTGAGTTCTCCCTTGCTCTAGTAAAAATATACAGTGAGGTAAACTGCACACACAGGCGCAATTTACTAGATCCAAAAAAGTGAATTAAATTTCATGTTGGTTGCTACTTAATTCTTGAAACTTGCTTATGCGTTGTTTACAACTACTTCAAGCGCTCATATAGATAAACAAATGCAATTGAATCCTGAACATTTTCGTTGGATGATCCTATACAATTCAATAGTCATCACACTTCCAAGATTAGTTGTTGTGCCAGAAAAAATCAATGCTGTTCGTGAACTGACATTTAAAGATTACCATGCTGAATCGTGCTGAATATCGCGTAATATGATTTGTAGCAAAAACTTTAGTTGCGGTGCTTCAAAAGGCATTCGTAAGAACGTGGGGCACGACCAATCATGGATCTATGCATACGAGCACAATACTAAACAAAAATAGACTAGCCGGGTATTTTAGGATTAGTCTGAAGAAGCGGTTGATGTGTTTAAAATTTCAAAATTATTAAGGCGTACATGTAGGCGTACATGAGAGCTCCGTGGCGCAGTGGGTAGTGTGTTGGCCTCTGACGCCGATGACGCCATCATACTGTATGCGCCATCTTAGGTGAGCCCGTCCTCTGGTTCTCCGTCCCTCGGGGTAGAATTCAAAAACTCTCCGGGCTGGAGCTGTAGTGTCCATCATTCGCTCAACATGGCACAGCCTGACGAGACTTATGTAAAGCTCATGGTTAAATCTTTTCCTCCATCCCCCGTCTACGCTTATAGTACCCAAAGCCACACGCAAAAAATTTCTTTCGAAGCGATCAAGGACCTCCTCATTCGCTTTTGAGTGTCTATGCTTCTGCGCATTTGTTGTTCCGGAGAGGGCTCTATTACTCAATTGCCTCTTGAGCCCAAAGAAACAGTGATTGGCGAGAATGATTTTGCGCTTAATTTCGGAACTAATGTCGCTGTTCCAGGTCACTGCGGAGCCAAGGTAGAAGAAGTCCTTAACTACCTCGAACTAATATCTGCCTAAACAAACGTTCTGGCCGAGACGTCGGTGTTGAGCGTCCTTTATTGATGACAGCATATATTTAGTTTTGACCTCGTTTACCACCAAACCAATTTTCGCCGCCTCTATCTCAATACGCGCAAACGCCTCATTGACATCTCGCTGTGATCTACCTATTATGTCAATATCGTCGGCGTATGCAAGGAGTTGCGAGGATTTGAAATCGATTGTGCCTCTTGTATTGGCCAGTAATTTTTGCACAATCATTTCCAATATGATGTTGAAGATATTGTTGTATACATGTTTCTCTTTCTTCACATATACACACACATACATGAAATTAATAAAATGTATTCACAATCTTTGTACTCTTTCTATACCGAATAGTTCAGTTAATAAACACAACTTGAATGAGACACTTGGTTATTTACTTTATTCCGATTCCTCTTTACAACATGGTGTCAGATGTGTAAACGAGTCCACAAGTCATAAAGTCCAAAGGGTTACAAAGTACATTTCAAAAAAAAAAATAAAAATAGTAATAATAAAATAAAAATAAGACAGTAGCCATATAATTAAAAGTCGGTGTAAATTAATCATCACAGTCAGGTCAGTCGTTGTAAGCAGTGGATTCTGTAAACCACGTAGTTTCTTCGATTCTACGTCAAGCTGGATAGGAAGGCGAATACTTGGACTCAGGAATTTTTTAATTGATTCGACAAGTGAAGAGGAAATCGACATATCGTTATCCGAAAATCCGAAAACAACGCCGATAATTTGAGAAATTTCACGTCTACGTACCTAACCAAGAAATACAAAAAACACATGATGGAATTCTCTTTCGGTGCAAGACCTCCAAAGGAAATGGACTTCAATCAATCCAATTTGAGTGCAGCATGGAAATTTTGGGTGCAGAAATTAGAGATATTTCTAAATTTCATTGATATTTCAGATGATGCCAAAAAGGTAAACGCATTTCTTACGTGCAATGGTGATGATGGGTTACGTATCTACAACACATTTCGAAAAAATCTGAAATATGAGGGCGTCATTAAAAAATTCATTTCCTACTGCGATCCAAGAACGAATATAGTCTTTGAGCGATATAAATTTCTTTCTTCAAGGCAAAAGTCAGCACACTTGGTTATTTACGTTATTCCGATTCCTCTTTACAACAGATATCACACGACAGCGCATCGCCCTGCCTAAATCCTTTTTTGACATCAAAACTATCGGTAAGGTGTTCACCGATTCGGATGGAGCAGCGAGCATTCTCCAAAGTCATCCTGCATAGTCTGACGAGCTTAGCAGGTATGTCAAAGGTAGACATAGCGTTGTATAGCTCGTCTCTAATTACGCTGTCGTATGCGGCTTTGAAGTCGACAAATAGGTGGTGAGTGTCGACTTGAAATTCATCGGTGTTTTTCCAGGATCTGCCGTAGTGTGAAGATTAGGTCGATGGTGGACTTCCCTGGCCTGAATCCGCACTGATAAGGACCTATCAGCTTATTTACAAAAGGCTTCAGGCGTTCACACAAAATGGCAGAGAGCATTTGGTAGGCGATGTTAAGGAAACTTATTCCTCTATAGTTGGCGCAATCAGAGGGCTCTCCTTTCTTGTGAATCGGGCATACTTTCCTCTAACTATATCTTACAGATGAGCTGATGCATGCTCCTAACCAGGTCATCGCCAGCTGCCTTGAAGAGCTCAGCAAACAGTCCGTCTGCGCCAGCAGCTTTATTCGACCTGAGCTTCGAGGTCAGGGGGACAGAATTCTCTGCGGTTTACGTCGATTAGAAATGGATCATTCTGCCTCACAGCGGTATATTGACTAACATCGCCGTTATACAGCCTGCAGAACTTGTTTTTCCATATTCTCAGCATCGACTGCGTTTCTACTACTAGGCGTCCGTTCTCATCCCTGCAGGCTTCCGTTCTGGCTTTATAACCTTAGCATGTTTGCGTTATATGTTGATAAAACTTTCGAACGTCACGCCTGCAGTAACACCTCTCCAAATCCTCAATCGCGCGGTTCTCGTGCTCTTCCTTCTTTCTTTTAAGAAGCTTATGCTCCTCCCTTCTTTTTAACTCGTAGAGCTCATGAGCTGATCTTGTTCTTTTATGAAGCGAGGCCTTATATGCATCCTGCTTCGCTGTATAAGTCCTCCTGCACTCGTCATCGAACCAGGTGTTTCTTCGTGGTGGAGCCTTGAAACCCAAAACTTGGGATGCAGAGCTTTTCAAGGCTTATTCGCAAAGGCTCCACTGCTATTCTATTGATAGTGTGGAGGATTCAGGTGTATTGGAGAGCTTAAGGGAGACGCCATCGGTAAAAGCACGAGCGGTTTCTGGCAATAGTAGCTTTCCGATGTCATAACTTTGTGTTCGTACTCTACTCCGTTGCGTTCGTGATATCCGTAAGCGCATCTTGGCTACTACAAGATAGTGGTCCAAGTCGATGTTAGCCCCTCGGAAAGTTCGAACATCAAGAATAGTGGAGGAGTGTCTGACGTCGATCCCGATGTGATCAATCTGGTTGGTAGTCGATTGATCAAAAGACCGCCAGGTGCCTTTGTGTATATCGAGGTGCGGGAAGCGCGTACTGGCTAGAAGGAGATTTCACCCCGTAGCAAGATCAATCAGCCTGTGTCCGTTATCGAAAGTGGTGTCGTGTAGGCTATGTTTGCCGATGACCCGTTCAAAGATGCTTTCCTTACCCAGCTTAGCATTGAAGTCTCCTAGTACAATTTTGATGTCATAGCTGGGACATTGGGCATACGTTCTGTCCAGGAGATCGTAGAACTCATCTTTGGCGGAGTCATCCTTGTCTTCCGTGAGGACGTGGACGCAGATCAGGCTGGTGTTAAAAAATTTAGCCTTGATACGGATTGTTATGAGGCGTTCGCTCACATGCCGAAGGCTTAGGACTTTTTGCCTTATTCCACCTCGAACAACAAATCCGCATCCAAATAATCGTTGCCCTCTCTCCCTATAGCAGTCGCCGTAGTAAATATCCCAGTTTTTCATCCGCTTTATACCCGGTCCATTCCATCGCATTTCCTGGATGGCGGTGATGTCCGCTTTATAGCGGTCCAGGGCGTCCGGAAGTTGTTCGGCAGCACGTGGCCTATTTAGGGTCCTAACATTCCACGTACGAAGCCGAAGATCATTGTCCATTTTTCGTTTTTTGCAAGTGTCGTCAACATAAATTCGACCCGTTATATCCGAGGCTTGTGGTTGTTTCGGAGTTTGTGTTTTTTTACGGTTACGGCTTACTAGGCCGTAGCCCAACCGACTAATCCTGTTTTTCGGCGCAGGAGGCTCGCCATTCGCCCTTCCCCGTCTGCAATTTCCATAGGAAATCTCTAGATGGCACCACGAGGAGATGGGGACAGGACTTACTAACAGTGCCGCAAGATGTTCGACTGCGGTGGCTCTTCTCGCTTATTAGCAGGCCAGCATCCGTCGGATAGATGCTACCCCTACAAGGCCTTTGTTAGTCCTTTGCCATCCTACGTGGCAACTATTCACCAACAATAACGCAACACCCATTTCTATTAATGCTCATTTCAAGCAACTGCAAAAAAGGTCTGGCACTATTGTATTCAATATCTCATCCAGTCTGGGCATACCAAGTACCTACTCATCATTGCTCACTCACACAATATATGTATTCCTCTTTTAATTTTATTCCTTTTTTTGTGAAAATGAAAATCAATAAGCGTCTCGTCTTTTCATATCTCCACATATCCTTCGAAACCCCATCGGTTCCTTTCATAATTTTTTTTAGTTCAAGGTATAAAATATCGAACTTGTATTCAGTCTGCCATTACCAAAGGGGAGTTAATCGAATGTCTGAAAATGACTCCAGAAATTATTGTAACCAAATCCAAATTGAGTTCTAAGGAATTATCAGTAAAGCAGAAGATCCTGTTTCGAAATAGGATAACTGTCGTTGGGCACGAAACAGCGTTCAACTAGATAAAGTTTTCTAGTCACGAAAGTTTCTTCTGTCTCTCGCTTGAAATACGATAAAATACTCTTATGTTCGAAATCATCATTTTCCCTCATCGCACTGATATTCTACACATGTTAGCTTGATGGTTTCACATTGAACACGATGCGAATATGGGGACATTTGTGGTCATATCCAGAGTTTGATAGTTTGAGTGGTAAAGACTTCTAAAACAACTCAGAAATCTATTTTTATTACTCAAATTTGTTCTGTCGCTGTTTACAGAGTTTTTTTTTTTTGCTTTGTAAGGTATTCTTGATTGATTGATTATAAATGCCCTCGGACATGTTTGGTTATAGTCTTGGAGCGTATGCAGGATTAACTATATACCTGTCAAATAACAAAATCGATTGATATTTCGCGCTAAGCATTCCGTGAGATACGTTCATTTTCATTTCTATAGTTGCATGATTCGTTCTGTGTACCTACCTAGGTCGTATTGGATTGTTTAGATAATGGGAAAACAAATTAATATTCGATATCTCCTGGATGTAGGCACATTATGTGCACCAAATTAATAGTTCTGCGAATATCTCGTGTTTCCATTCGATCTACGCATCATACCAAGAATTTTCTTCAAATGATTGGATTACATGATTTCAGATTATGAGAAAACATCATATAGCCTGGTTCTTTTAGTATGCGAATATAAAATTATGCTAAAGGAGGCATTAACTGAATTCGTGAAAACCACGCTCAGGTATAGGCGCCTTAGGCAAGCGCACATTTTTTCACAAATGCTCGTACTCAACACAAACCCCAAACCAATTTATTGTGCCGGAAAGAGGCCCTGGAGGAATTGGGTAAGGTCCCGAATCAGTTTTGGTTAACTTAGTTAAATATTATCTTTATTTTAAATAATTAACTAATAATGATTAGTCATATTTAAGTCTAGTTAGGCCGTATACTTTTTCTTCTTCTTTTGTGGAGTTACAGTCCACGAAAGACCAGAGCCAAGCTTCTCCTAAATCAACCATGTGGTGTGCGATTTATTTTTCACACAGCTGAAAGTGGTCTACAGCTTAGTCAAGAAGCTTTTTCAAGGCAAATTTTACTACGGTGGTTATGCCGCGAAATAAACATTCGATGGAGTTGTTGTTATCGGGATCCAAACTCTCACATCGTGCAACACACTGACTACTGCGCCACGGCGGCGCCCGTCTACTAGGTTGATTCAATTATTTTTCCATCGTTTAAAACTATTAACGTTTCTTCCTTTTCTTAATGTTAAACTTCAAAATGGGACAGACTGCAGGAAAATGGAACACATCTACCCCAATTCTCATGTTCTCATATGAGTTCACAGATGGTGTTCACGTTATACTGCTTCTCTTCCTGAAGTTAATTGAGAAGCTTTGGCACATTATAAAGCAGTAAGGTGGTTGCACCTACTTCCGCAGTAGAAAACCCTACAGCACCTACTGCTGTAGTAGAAAAACCTACAGCCGGCAGTATGGTGGTTGCACCTACTGCTGTAGTAGTGACGCCAAGATGTGACGGACCAAAACCCGCTGCCACATCTGAGCCGACGACCACTAAGGGTCGTCCAGGGGGAAACAAGGGGAATCCTCGATGAGAAGTAGATCAGAGGAACACTTCCATCGGGCAGGTAACTTCAGGCGTGGCAACAACAAGCCATACCGAATGATGGACTCGGCCAACCGTCGCAAGTAATGCGTAGGCTGAGTGTGCAGCAGGGCAACCTGCACCATGCCAAAGGTACCTCGGTCACCTATGTATAGCCTAAGACTCTATCGCGACAGGATCAGCATTGGGCTAATCCAAGAACCATGGGTCCATAAAGGTAAGATTAGGGGCCTGCAAAACAGGTTGCGTAAACTAGTTTACGCTACAGGAGGTTCTCCTCCTAGGACCGCATGTGTGATCGGCACTAATATAAATTTTCTCCCTCTTCCAGAATTCATCACAAGGGACCTGGCAGCCGTCATTGTGGAAGTTCCCACCTATGGAGGAGTAAGGGAGGTTGTATGCGCCTTCGCTTACTTTCCTGGAGACGGCCAACAAATCCCTCCCACCGAAGTGCAGGATCTGGTTATTGCAACCAGAAAAAACATCACCAGGTAAATGGATGCGATGTAAACGCGCATCAAATAAACTAGGTGAGCCACTCTTTGAATTTTTAATAAGTAATGAACTCACCCTTGCCAATAGAGGCAACAAACCTACATTTTTAAATGCGGTCAGAGAAGAGGTGCTTGACCTCACTATCCCCATCCCATTTATTTCAAACGCGATTTGTAACTAACACGTCTCCAATGAAGCCTCAATCTCTGATCACCAGCATATCAGATTCAACATCTCCGGTGAGGTAAAAGAGGCTGAGACTGGATATCAGCCCAAACGAACGAATGGGGCTCCGTTCCAGGCTCAACTCGCCGCTAAAGAGGACATGTTTCTCAAGTCGATTGAATCGACAGATGATATCGATGAAGCGGCGTACCAGCTCAATGCAGCACTCATCTGTCCACAGGGATAGCTGTACACCCAGGTCAAGTACACACAAGCGGTATGTGCCCTGGTGGAATACTCAGCTTGTATCCCTAAGGAAACAGGTGAGATCGCTGTTTAAAAGAGCTAAACGGTATAATAGTTGGACTGATTATAAATCTGCTCTAACTAAATACAACCTCGAACTGAGGAAATCGAAAAGACGTCTTGGAGGAAACACTGCGAGAACATAGACTCGCTTCTAACTGCGACCCAACTCCATAAAGCTAGCGCTTTATGAGAGCACACAATTGGCTCCGGCTGCTTCGCAAATCAGACGGCACCTTTACCGTCAATCGCAGGAGACTTTGCTCGAGGTGCACTTCCCTGGTTCCAGTCCTCATTCGGTGTCCTCTGACGACCAAACGAACGTCACAAATAGCATCGACAGCAGAACAAATAGCCTGTCTCGTAGACTTTTCAGCCCTGATAGGGTTAAATGGACAATTGGTTCATTTAAACCCTACAAGGCTCCAGGCAAAGACGGTGTCTTTCCTTGAACAACATTTTATCACCACCGATCGTTTTTTTTAGGTCCTGCTTCAACCTGGGATACACACCCCAAATTTGGAGAGAGGTAAATCTTGTCTTCATCCCCAAGATTGGGAAACCAAATGAGCAACCTAAATCCTATCGTCGTATCAGTTTGTCTTCGTTCTTTTTCAAAACAATGGAGAAACAGGTAGGGCTCCATATTAGAGGTATCTTGGAGAATCGGACACCTCTGCATCCCAACCATTATGCCTATCGTAAAGACCGATCTACTGAAAATGCGCTACACCGTTTGGTGACCTGTTTTGAAAACAGTTTCACACAAAAGGAGATCGCAATTTGCGCCTTCCTCGATATAGAAGGTAATACTGGCTATGCACTATCCTGCAGGGGTGTGGACCATCCCACTAATCACTGGATTAGGGCGATGTTAAATAGCCGTATCATATCAGCCACATGCGGAAAGGTCTCAGCGACAGTATCGGCGGCTAGAAGATGCCCACAAGGGGGAGTCCTTTCACCACTACTTTGATCGATAGTCATCGATGGCCTACTACGCAAGCTAACCACTCGAGGCTACGAGGTCATCGGATACGCTGATGACTTAGTAGTCATTGTTACGGGCAAGTGTGAAACCACTGCCTGTGAGCGCATTCATCTTGCGCTCCAATTTGTCTCTGGCAATCTTATTCCCATTTACAAAGAGGAGAAAGGTACAGCCCTGCTCAATCTTTATAAATGGCACACCATAGGATTTACAGAGGAAGTAAAGTATCTAGGTATTGACCTAGACCGCAGACTCATCTGGTACTGCAATATGAAAAATGAAAGCGACTAAGGCCATGTGGGCCTGTCGACGCACATACGGTAAAACCTGGGAACTTAAACCTAAAGTAGTCCACTGGTTATACACCGCGATAGTAAGTCACCTACGACAAAAGTTGAGAAAAAAACTACAACTAACCGAGCTGGATATGATTACCACAGTGTCGGACGCATTGCCATACACCTTCACATTTGACAAGAGATTTGAGATATTGGTCCCTTATCGCTCAACATGGGAAAACAGTGATCCCCTGCTAAATGTCAAAGGCCTTAGGTGGTATACGGACGGCTCCAAGATGGCTGCTAGCGTTGGCGCCGGCATTTCTGGACCAAATCACAAGATCTCGAAAGCGTTCTAGCATCTTTCAAGCAGAGTTGCACGCTATCCTAACATGCGCCCATCTAAATCTTGAGACTGGCTTTAGAGGAATAACCATCAACATACTCTCTGGTAGCCAAGCAGCGCTCAAAGCGCTGGGTTCGTACAGCACGAACTCAAAAACCGTCAAGGAATGCCATGACGCCCTACAAGACCTCGCCAAAAGAAACGATGTTAAACTTTGGTGGGTGCCAGAGCACAAAGGTACCAAGGGCAATGCATTTGCCGACCAACTAGCAAGGACAGGCTCCAGCGATAAATACAAAGGTCCGGTGCCATTCTGCGGCACTCCCGGGCCTAAGATAAATTTCTTCCTAGACAAGTGGAAAAAATTGCAATTCCTGTTGTTTTGGAACAGCGTTCGAGGACTCGCCAATCTAAACGACTTATACGACCCCTGAACAAACACTAGTGACATACTCAAACTCAATATGGTGGATATCAGAAGACTAGTCAGCTATCTATCAGGACACTGCGGTCTGAGATATCACTTAAACAAAATTAGCCTCTTGTCTGAAATTGAGTGTCGGATCTGTCTCGATGACGAAGAGACGGCGGAACAGGTACTGTGTGAGTGTGCTGCACTCTGCCATCTTAGGAAGCGTATCCTTCTCAGCGAAGTTATGACTCCTGAGGGGATCACCTTGGCTCCTACGAGAAGCATTCTCAACTTCATTATGGAAGTGGCTAATGGGCTAGCAGGCACAATAGATCTGCAAAGGTCGCACTAGTAGCACTAGCCCCAAAAAAAATGAAAAAAGACTTGAATCTATCCACGGGATAAGATCAAACGAAAAATTACAATTTCGACTAAAAAATTTAGAAAAACATACTCAAGCGCTAATAGATAAAATGTGGGGACAGATTAGAAGCGGAGAAACTAATTAGCTGGGTAGTTCATAATAGGCAGCAAATATTAGGAAACGTTAATAAAACTTTTGATAAATTGAAAGATCAATTTAAAGTCTAAGTTGGTGCCCTCCAGATAGTTCTTTAAATGACAAGTAAGAATGTTTTCTTGAAAAATCAGAGCTTGTATTATTGGGAATGAAAATGTATTTATGACAGTTGAAGAACAGTGTTTTTCAAACCGCTCAAAAGGAAATGATATCATTAAAACCATTCAAAATAATTTAGAGTGTTTCCACAAGGAAGCAGATACGAGGATTATCGAACACATTCCTGAAATGGCGAACAAGAGCATTAGTGAATTAGTTGCAATAGATCTTGTCTCCACTTATCGATTTATTGATAACAACTTTAAAGCTATGTTGGACTTCATTATGTCATCCGATGAGCCGCTTGGAAAGTAATACACTACTTTTAGAGACGAGAATATCAGTCGCGTGGAGCGACTTTAATTTAATGCTCTGGGTAAAAGACGCCCCATACGTCACGAGTCCTTTCCTGATTATTCATTTCAGAGTACGTAACTTGTGCTATACCTGACAAGAATGTTCACCAACACTCTATCAACAAGTTACGTCATATCAGACCCATAAACATAGTAAGTACTGCATGCGCCAAAAGAAAACAAAGAGATTTCGTAAAAGTTTGTCGTTTGGGATTCCCCCGCCCGGTCACAGAAGTACTTACTAATAGCCATATATGTAATAGAATCAATAGCTGTAAGAAGAACATTGTCGGCTAGAAGTAGACTTTTCTATATTGAACGCAAGAATGAATGGGTTATGGTTAACGGTAATAATCCCGCGTTTTGGCTAGCATGAAATGGCAATACAGCCATTCAATCTGTAGGCGAAAAAGAGCTATTTTAAATTATGTTGGCGTTTCTGTCTATGAAGGAGCAAAGCCGAGCTTCTCCCAATCACCCATGTTTGGTGTGATTTCATTTTCCCATTGGTGAAAGGGACCTGCAGTTTATTGCCGGTTCTGAATGGCAAATTTCGAACAGCTTTTCATGACAATTTTACTACAGGGTGTTTTGTCAGAACCCCGTTGAGGAGAAACACCATGAAAACACGTTCGATGACATGGCTGTGTTGATATTCGATCCTGTGTCAAAGGCGTCAGGGGCTTACACACTACCCACTACGCCACGGTGCTCTTAAAATTATGCTTTTAAATTATTATTCTTCCTTGGTGGCGTTACAGCCCATGGAGGACCAGAGCCAAGCTTCTCTCAATCACCCATGTTGTGTGTGATTTATTTTTCGCACAGGTGAAAGGGACCTACAGATGAATGCCGATTCCGAACGGCGTGAGTCGGGAAGCTTTTTCATGGCAAGTTTACTACGGGGGGCTTGCCAGTACCCCGCCGAGGAGGAACTTCGCGAAATAAACATTCGATGGAATATCTGGATCCGAACTCGCTCATCGTGCGCCAGAGTCCAACACACTAACCACTGCACCAC
The DNA here is from genome assembly GCA_951905685.1 of Eumerus sabulonum. Taxonomy (NCBI): domain Eukaryota; kingdom Metazoa; phylum Arthropoda; class Insecta; order Diptera; family Syrphidae; genus Eumerus; species Eumerus sabulonum. The sequence goes on along the minus strand of OX645060.1, from coordinate 157,309,730 downwards.
GGCGCCCCTTTAAGTTACTACGTCATTAAATAACAATGACCTCGATCGTGGGACCCGTTCTGTACGGGATTAAACCTTCCGCATATTCCACTCCTTAGTAAAGAGAAACTAAGGTGGTGCTGTGGTTCAGTGGTTAACATCATCGAGCGTCGAGCGGAAGGTCTATAGTTCAACGTCGTTTCAAGAAAAAGCAATTACTATACGAAAAAAAAAAAAAAAAACGATGGTGAAACACAGTTGTGAATGGGAAGTGATCAAACGTACTGTTGCAGGCATAACACTCACAGTATATGGTCAATTCAAATTCATCCTCTGCATATGAAATATAACACCAAAAGTGTATGAAACAATTGTTGAGAATTATAACCAACGCGAAATTCAGTTGGCTCTCGTCTCTAGGCTCTAGGACAACCAACCATGATAGTAGTGAACGAACATCTACGACCCAAACCACTGCACTCCGTTCAGGTTGTCACCAAAAACACCATACGAGTATATAACTCATGAACCTGCGCGAAACTCTCCCTCTTCCTGTTACCTTTGCTGGCACAACCTCTGACGTTATTAGGCCTTAGCCTTGAGTGCGGGTGTAACTATAATAAAAAAAAAAAAAAAAAGATGCTGAAAAGGATTGGTGAGGTGACCGCTCCTTGCTGCAAACCATTATTAATGTCAGATGCTTGAGTAGAAGTTACGTTGGCAGTTTTCATTAAGAAGGTTCTTCCCGTCAATATGCAATGGACCAGAGATTACCATCTATTTACGTAAATGTTCACCACGACTACATATTAAATGATCCATAGAAAAGTGCAATTTTGAGTCACTTGCTTGAATATATTAGGTGTTCTTTATTATGCACACTTGATCCACTCCAGATCATTTATTACATGCATTACAACAACAGTACGTTATCTGGATTAATTTCTTGATACGAAAAGTGAGTTCTCTCATTCACAACTGAGTAAGGACTAGCAAAGGCCTCATAGGGGTAGCATCTGCCGACGGATGCTGGCCCGACAAAAAGCGAGTAAGAGCTTCTGCAGCCGAACAACTTGCAGCTCTGCTAGTCAGGTCCTACTTCCACCTCCTAGCGGTGTCACCTGGAAAAGTCCTTACAAGGAAAATTACTGACGGATGTGGCCGAATGGCGAGTATCCTGCGCCACCAAACAGGATTAGTGTCGGTTGGGCAATGGTGTAGCAAACCATAACCGTAAAACCACTGATTGCTCAGAAGCAAAAAACAGCCGCGGATAGAAAAACGGAACGAACCTATGTTGACGACACTATAATAAAACAAAAAACAAACAAGGACCTTCGGTTTTTTTACGTGGAATGTTGGGACCCGAAACAGACCACGTGCGGCCGAACAACTTACGGACGCCCTAGACCGCTATAAAGCGGAAATGCGCCATCTACAAACCCAGCCAAACACAGCCTACATGACCCCACATCCGGCAACGAACACAAGCTGATCGACCTAGCCACGGGGCGAAATCTTCTATTAGCCAGAACACGATTTCCTCACCTCGATATACACAAAGGCACCTGGCGGTCGCCAGATCAATCAGTCACCAACCAGATTGATCACATCGCGATTGACGTCAGACATTTCTCCACTATTTTCGATGTTCATACTTTCCGAGGAGCGAACATCGACTCAGACCACTATCTTGTAGTAGCCAAGATACGTCAACGGATAACACGAACACCGCGGAGTAGAGTTAGAACACCAAGCTACGGCGGTGGAAAGCTACTATCGCCGGAGATCGTTAGTGTCTTTGCCAACCGCGTTTTCATTAAGCTCTCTGATACACCTCAATCCTCCAATCAGTCAGTAGAGCAACAATGGAGCCTGTGCAAGCAAGCCCTGAAGAGCACGGCAACGGAAGTACTGGGCCTTAAAAAGCCTCAATACACAAAAAAACAAGATCGGCTCGTGATCTCTAAGACCTTAAAAGAAGGGAGGAACATAAGCTCCTCAAGAGAAAAAAGAAAGAGCACTATAGTCTCAAGACTATAAACCGCGAACGGAGGCCTGTAATAACGGCGACGACAGTCAATATACCGCCGTCAGGCAGAAGGCTCCATTTCTTAACGACGAAAATCGCAGAGAATTCCGTCCCCCTGACCTCGACGAAGTTGAGATTGCCATGTCGAAACTCAAGTCGAATATAGCTGCTGGCGCAGATGGACTGTCTGCTGAGCCCTTCAAAGCGGCGGAGGGTGAGCTGGTTAGGAGCATGCACCGGCTCATCTTTAAAATATGGTCATATATAAGCATGCCCGAGGAATGGAATCTCAGCATTGTTTGCCCCATCCACAAAAAAGGAGACCCCTTAGACTGCGCCAACTACAGAGGAATAAGGCTCCTTAATGTCGCATACAAGATCTTCGCTGCCATTTTGTGTGAACGCCCGAAGCCGTTCCTAAACAAGCTAATAGGTCCTTATCCTCACACTGCGGCAGATCCTGGAGAGAACCAATGAATTTCAAGTCGACACTCACCATCTATTCGTCGACTTCAAAGCCGCATACAACAGCGTAATTAGAGACGACCTATATAGCGCCATGTTTACTTTTGACATCCCTGCTAAGCTCGTCAGACTTTGCAGGATAACTATGGAGAATATTCGCTGCTCCATCCGAATCGGTGCAGAACTGATCGATAGCTTCGAAGTCAAAAAAGGATTTAGACAGGGCGATGCGCTGCCGTGTGATTTTTTTTTAACATCGTTTTTAACGTTTATTGAAAGCTTTTATTTTCCCACTGTTTTATCGATTGATCACACCGACTTGTCACACGCTGTTCAATTCCACAATCTGAATGGATGCCGAAGGCGAGTGTTCGCGCTTATATAGCTCTCGGTGCACCTTCTCGAATGTTCGCCGTCGGAAGTTCCCCTACGGAAATCTCTAGCATGCTCTGACTCACCATCGATCAATCAATTATTTGCTCAGTATGCACTCTACGCATACGAGTAGGTGACTTGGTGATGGCCAGTAGCGGGAAATTGGTACGAAATTTGGTCAATATCGCTGAAATTGCTTTCACGGTAGGTCTATCATATTTGCGAAAAACATACTTCAGATGCCACGAATCTTGGTAATAAAATTCAACAATTTGTAAGTTTCATTAGGCATATATTGTCTCTAGATGAAATGGCAAGATTAGGTAAGTATGACTAATTCTGATACATGTATCGAATCTTACGTGGGCTTACAAAAATAGAGCATTGAAAAAATAAACAGCAAAAAAGTTACCCATTTCAAGTTGAGTTATATATAGGATAAAACAAAAAGACACTTTACTCAACAGTGACGAAGGAATTTTTAACGTATCTTTTTTGCACTAGAAAGGATTGCTGTCAAAATAGCTATAGCAAACTACGCCCTTCCACACACTACAACTTGTATGCTTACATGTTTGTTGATTCATTTCATTCGCTTGTGATTTTTTATCACTTCCTTCGAATTGCAACGCAGATAACACAGGCAACTGCAAATGTACATCCGCACATAAATACTGTTTATGTCGTAAATTAAATTTAATTTACTCCGCAGAGCTAGTTGCCTACTAATAAAGGTTTATAACATTTCCCCCTCGCAGGACTTACTAGCTATGGTCCACATACATTCATTTTCATAGAAAAACTGTTCATATTCCACATCATCCACACACACACACACACAGTGATCCATTGCGAATAGAATGGATGGACATACCATACACCTTCAGCTTGGCAAACAATTTAACTCCGAATAACTACCTAAATAGTACACCCTTCGAAACGCAGAGGTGAAGCTATGTATTCAATTTTGAAATGCCGGCCGTTGATTATTGCTATTTTCAGGACGACTTGAAATACTGTGTGCATAATTCTCAAAAAATTCTCCAGATTCTCTACTCAAACTGAAATACATATTCAGTCTCAGATGGACTGAGTTATTTGCATTGCAATGCAGTAGTCTTACCATTTCAGGAATCGTGGGTATGTTGCACTTATTTTTCATTTAAATGAAGCTAATTCATATCCAGGCATGCCATATGCAGTAAAAGTAAAATTTCGAGAAATAATCAGCCACTCTTGTCATGCCTAGTAGTTGCAATTGTTTGGATTTCTAACTAATAATGGTAATAAAGAAGCAATTCTTTCTCTTCCTTGCACGATGGTTTGTTGACAACATTTTTACAGCATTCGATGGATGCATAGCGGACTGTGAGATTTTTTTTTTTTTTGTAGATTAAACTAACTTGCCGTATGGTCATTACACCTATAGTCAGTTATTTGAGTAACTTACCTAGATGGCGCTACAGCCCGCGGCCTGAGCCTCAACCAACAAGCCCCTCCATCCGGCACAATCTTTGACCAGCTGCTTCCAGTGCCGCACGCCCAGTTGGTTGAGGTCCGTTCCCACCTGTGCGCGCCACCTTAGATTCGGTCGTCCTCTGCTGCGTCGTCCCTCGCGTTTGAGTAGAAGACTCTTCGGGCCGGAGCGGTGATGTTCATTCGCTCTACATGGCCTAGCCATCATAGACGTTTGATACGTAGATGTTTAACCAGGCCGATGTCGCTGTACAGCAGGTACAGTTCTCTGTTGAATGTTCTCCTCCAATATACGTTTACACAAAGATTGCACGCAGAATTTTCCTCTCGAAACGTACATGGCCTAGCCATCATAGACGTTTGATACGTAGATGTTTAACCAGGCCGATGTCGCTGTACAGCAGGTACAGTTCTCTGTTGAATGTTCTCCTCCAATATACGTTTACACAAAGATTGCACGCAGAATTTTCCTCTCGAAACGCCCAAGAGCCTTTTATGCGTTTGAGGAGCATGGGGCTGATTAAGGTTTTGTCGAGGTATACCTTAGTTTTTCGAGAGAGGGCTTTACTACTCAGTTGCCCCTTGAGCCCAAAGAAGCAGCGGTTGGCAAAAGTTATTCTGCGTTTTATCTCAGAACTGGTGTCGTTGCTGCTTGTCACTATCGGACCAAGGTAGACGAAGTCCTTGACTAGTTCAAAATATAGCTGCCGAAGGTGACATTGTGACCAAGACGTCGGTGTTGCGCGTCTTTCTTTGATGACAGCATATATTTGGTCTTGTCTCCATTTACCCTTAGACCCGCTTTAGTCGCTCCTGCTTCAATGCTTGCGAATGGCCCATTGACGTCTTGCTTTGTCCGCCCAATAACGTCCATGCCATCTGCGCAGGCAAGCAATTGTGTAGACTTTAAGTATATTGTACCTCTTGTATTAGCCGCAGAGTCCCGCACGATCTTTTAAAGTGTGATGTTAAGGAATGACTGTGCGTCACCCTGTTTAAAACGTTTTTTAACATCGAAGGTCTCGGTTACTTCACTTCCGACCCTAATGGAGCAGCGAGAATTCTCCATAGTCATCCTGCACAGTCTGATGTTAAAACATGACATGGCTCTGTATAACTCGCCCCTATAAACACTGTCATATGCGGCTTTAAAATCGACAAAAAGATTCATGGGTTTTCTCCAAGATCTGCAGCTGTGTAAATATTTGGTCTATCGTGAATTTTCCTCGTCTAAAACCACACTGGTAGGGGCCTACCAGATTGTCCACGAATGGTTTCACGCGCTTACAGAGTACGGCAGAGAGGATCTTGTACGCAATGTTCAGGAGAATTATACCTCTATAATTGTCGCAGTCATAGAGGTCTCCTTTCCTATGGACCGGGCAAACGATGCTAAGATTCCATTCATCGGGCATGCATACCTCCGAACCTATCTTACAGATGAGCTGGTGCAGGCTCCTATCAGCCGCTTTGATGAGCTCAGCAGACAGTCCGTCTCCGCCAGTAGCTTTATTGGAATTTAGTTTAGAAATGGCGATCTTAACTTCGTCGAGATCAGGGGGACGGAATTCTCAGCGATCTTCATCATTAACAAATGGATCATTCTGCCGGACAGTGGTATGTTGACTAACATCGCCGTTATACAGCCTGCAGAAGTGGTTTTTCCGTATTCTCAATTTCGACTGCGATTCTGCTACTAAGTGTCCGTTCTCATCCCTACAGGCTTCCGTTCTGGCTTCATAACCTTGGCATGTTGGCTTTATCTTTTGATAAAACTTTCGAACGTCATCCTGCAGTATCACTTCTCCAAACCCTTAATCGCGCGCTTCTCGTGCTCTTTCTCCTCACAAGCTTATGCTCCTCCCGTCTTTTAACTTCGTAGATTTCATGAGCTGCTCTTCCTCTTGTATGCAGCGAGGCTCTATATGCCTCCTGCTTCGCTGTATGAATCGTCCTGCACTCGTCATCGAACCAGGTGTTTTTTCGTAGTGGAGCCTTGAAGCCCAAAACTTCATAAGCTTCGCTTTTCAAGGCTCGTTTCCAAAGGTTCCGTTGTTGTTCTATTGACTGCGTGGATGGTTGAGTTGTATGAGGGAGACGCGATCGGCATAACTCTGTCATGTTACTCTGCTGCGCTGCGTTCGTGATATCCGTAGGCGTATATTGGCTACATCAAGAATTGTGGGGTAGTGGCTGACGTCGATCGCGATGTGATCAATATGGTTAGTGATTGGTTGATCTGACGGCCGTCGGGTGCACACAAGGTACGCATGCGGTGTCGTATAGGCTGTGTTTGCCGATGACTCGTTCAAAGATACTTTCCTTACCCAGCTTAGCATCGAAGTCTCCTAGTACAATTTTGATGTCATAGCTAGGCCATTGGGCATATGTTCTGTCTAAGATATCGTGGAACTCATCTATTGTGGAGTTGCTCTTGTCCTCCGTGGGGGAATGAAAGCAGATCAGGCTGATGTTAGAAAATTTAGCCTAGATACCGTTATAAGGTGTTCGCTCATATGCCGAAAGCTTAGGACTTTTTGCCTTAGTCCACCTCGAACAACTAATCCGCATACGAACAATCGTTGTACTCCCTCCCTATAGCAGTCACCATAGTAAATATCGCAGTTTTTCATCCGCATTATACCCGGTCCATGCCATCTAATTTCCTGGATGGCGGTTATGTCCGCTTTATAGCGGTCTAGGGCGTCCGCGAGTTGTTCGGCTGAACGTGGCCTGTTTAGGGACCTAACATTCCACGTACAGAGCCGAAGATCATTGTCCGTTCTTCGTTTTTTGCGAGGGTCGTCAACATAAATCCGATCCGTTATATCCGAGGCTTGTGGTTGTTTCGGAGTTTGTGTTTTTTTACGGTTACGGCTTACTAGGTCGTAGCCCAACCGACTAATCTTGTTTTTTGGCGCAGGAGGATCGCCATTCGCCTTTCCCCGCCTGCAATTTCCATAGGAAATCTCCAGATGGCACCACGAGGAGGTGGGGATAGGACTTACTAAAAGTACCGCATGATGTTCGACTGCGGTGGCTCTTCTCGCTTTTTAGCAGGCCAGCTCCGTCGGATAGATGCTACCCCTACGAAGACTTTGTAAGTCCTTTGCCGTCCTACCCTGTCCATTATCTATTGTTAATGGGTGCTCCTAATTACCGTACTTCATCACATTTTGGTTGAGGTTGAAGCCATGCCTATTCGTGAAGTCGACGCCGATTACGATGTCATCAGTAATCCCCGCAATGATGAAATCATGCTGGAACTCGACGGTACACATTGTAATTCTTTTCTCAACCTTACCTTTGACTTCCGCCTTCTCACCAGTTACTGTTCGAAGCCTTATCACCGTAAATGGTTCGATATCAGAAACTTATCCGCTTCGAATGAGTTGCGCCCGTGTTCAAACTCAGTAGATACCGTCGCCCGTCCATCTTTTTCTCGATGACTAGGCTGGTTACAAATTCGTGATACGAGAATACTGGGGCACTCCAATGTTTGACTGTACTGTATCGTTTTAGTTTAACGGAGCGTTAGGTGCACCTTTTGCACCTCCATGTTCGCGTGCTCTCGCTTGGTCTGTTTTTGGCGAAGTAGACCTCGAACGCTTTCTTCGCATGCGGCAGTTCCTCACAATATGCCCCTGCTGGTTGCAGATATAGCTTCTACCCGGGAGCGAACCACTCCTACTCGCCGTTGTTATTCTAGAACTATCCTGGTCTTCAAATAGGCGCCGTAATTTGATGGAGGGTCGGCATATCAAGAGCGCAGGCCACTGTCTCCTTAAAAGATGTCTTCGGCAGGTGAATCAGGCTTCGATGCTCAACTCAATCAGTGAGACGGCTAGCTGTGCTACATGTTGCGAGGAGGATGAGGACTGTAGAGCATTTGTTCTGTGATTGTCCCGCCTTTGATCGCGCACGGTGGCACACCCTTGGAGCCGAAGTGGTGTGTGCCGAATCCCTTAGCTCTACATCACTGAAGCTCCTTGAATTTTTTCTCCGGAAAACGCGGAAAAATAAGCAATGTTAGGTGCCTGTCTGGAGTAGAATGGACCAGTGTTTGCGTCTGCGTGCTCCAACCGATAGCAGAGGCATTCAACAAAAAAACAAAAAAAAAAAGGCTCCTGAAACTGCGCACATTATAAACAAAACAAAAAAAAGATATATACATATGCATCTTCTAAGCCTTTGAAAACGGGTACTGCTGTGAGTTACAAAATCTTGTTGCATAGTTCCAGGCAAAACTATGATTGAACTAAAACAAGCCGGTTCGTATTTTTGTATGGGAAATTCCAAAGCTTATATCTTTGAAACTAGAAAAATCCGACCAAAAATATATATGTATATCTATATATATAAAAGAGTTCCGTGACTGATTGACTGACAGACAACGCACCGGCCAAACCGCTGAACCTATAAGGCTGAAATTTTGACAGTGTATTCTTATAGTGACATAGATATCCGCTAAGAAAGGATTTTTCAAAATTCCACTCCTAAGTCAGGTATTATTTGATTCAATTATTTGAGTCAATTTTTGTTTCTTCTCTTTTGGGCTCTCTGTTCGTATTCGATGAATCATTACACGATTCAATAGGGAGCTCACCACAAAGTGACACTTAGCCCGCATTTTGTCTTTGTGTTTGTGGATTTTACGTTATGCTGAGAGACACCGCACAAACACTCGCAAAAAAAGAGAAAAAGAGAATGAAAAATGTCAAAGTATTGAATCAAATTCCCAGTATAGGCAATACAACCTACCCCGGACGCTTTTGTATTAGAAAGCAACAAGAGCACTTTGCGTCGCATTAGTGAGATTCATAGGTCGTATGATGCCTTACAATATCCTTTGCTATTTTGTCGTGGTGAGGATGGATACTCCATTAATTTGCCACAACGCGATCTAACAAAAAATATTGCTCTGAAAAAAACAATTTCTGCAGCGAGCTTCTACGCTTATCGCATAATGGTTAGGGAGGGAAATCATCTTATCTATTTTCGTTCCCTATTCAATCAATTTTTGGTTGACCAATACGCTAAGATAGAAACTGAAAGACTTAACTTCATTAGAAGTAATCAGTCGAAATTGCGCTCTGAAAATTATATTCATCTGAAAGATGCGGTAGATAGGCAAGACGCTAATCCTGAGAATCTCGGTCAAATGGTGGTGCTGCCATCGTCTTTTACAGGTGGGTACAGGTACATGCATGAACGTACTCAAGACGCGATGACATATGTACGATGCTATGGTCGCCCCGATCTTCTCATTACTTTTACCTGCAACCCTCGCTGGGACGACATTACAAGAAATTTGCTTTCCGGTCAAACTTCACATGATCGTCACGATTTAATTGCTAGGTGTTCCATCTTAAAGTTAAAAAAATGATGAATCTGTTGACCAAAGGTAAGATATTCGGTGAAGTAAGATGCTTCATGTACTCTGTTGAATGGCAGAAACGTGGTCTCCCACACATTCATATACTACTATGGCTTATTAATCGGATTTCTACAGACATTATTGATAAAGTTATTTGCGCTGAAATACCTGATCCAGAGAAAGACCCTAAATTGTACGAAATAGTAAAATCTAACATGGTACATGGTCCTTGTGGAGATTTCAATTACCAGTCACCTTGCATTTATTAGTGAAACTCAAACTAGCGACGAAGGCTATCCACAGTATAGACGGCGTTCCCCAGATGATGGCGGCTTTACCGTGAACGTAAAAGGAGTACGTATGGACAACCGTTGGATAGTTCCTTATAATCCAGTCCTTTCAAGAACTTTCAACGCACATATAAATGTTGAATATTGCAATTCGGTAAAATCGATAAAATGTGTTTGTAAGTATGTAAATAAAGGGTCAGATCAGGCTACGTTCGCTCTCGAAAATAAAAGAGACGAAGTAAAAATGTATGAAAGTGGAAGATATATAAGTAGCTCAGAAGCCGTGTGGCGGATTCTCGGATTCCCTATTCAGGAACGTTTTCCCACAGTTTTTCATCTTGCGGTACATTTAGAAAATGGTCAAAGGGTATATTTTCACCAACAAAATCTCATCGACATAGTCAACAATCCATCGACAACTACACTTTTAGCTTTTTTTAAACTATGTCAAATAGATGACTTCGCAAAAACTATAATATATTCAGATGTACCTAAATATTATGTTTGGCACAAAAATTCTAAATTTGAACGAAGAAAAAGAGGATGTGACGTTGACGGATGGCCAGGTGTCAAAAAAGACCACGCTTTAGGTAGAGTGTACACGGTGCATCCCAATAATACAGAGTGTTATTATCTCCGTATGTTGCTTCATGAAGTACGTGGCCCAACTTCTTTTGAAGCATTAAGAACGGTAAATAATGTAGTATATCCGACTTTTCAATCTGCTTGCAAGAGTTTAGGCTTGCTTGAAGACGATCAGTACTGGTATGCCACTCTGGAAGAGGCCGTACTTTGTAAATCACCATTTAGTATTCGCGAACTGTTTACAATAATGTTAGTGTTTTGTCAAGTATCAAATCCACTAAGCTTATGGGAGAAATTCAAAGAATATTTATCTGAGGATTTCAAACGACAAGTAGAAAGACAAATTAAAGATAATATTGAGCAGTTTTCTGATGAAGTGTACAATAAATGCTTATATGTTATTGAAGAAATTGTCTTGGCATTAGGTGGACGTGCCCTCAAAGAATATGGCTTGCCGCAGCCAAACAGACCAAAAGATTTAGGCAATGTACAATACTTGAGGGAAACTAACTATGACGTTGAAGCTCTGGACCGGTTTGTCATGGAAAATCAGGGTACATTAACCGCAGAACAAAAGTTAGCGTATGATGAAATTATAACCAGTGTTGAGAAAAATGAGGGACGACTTTTCTTTCTAGACGCTCCGGCTGGCACTGGAAAAACCTACCTTATTAACTTGATCTTAGCAAAAGTAAGGAGTGGTCGTAGCATCGCCTTAGCTGTCGCGTCTTCCGGAATCGCTGCCACGCTTCTAGAGGGTGGTCGAACTGCGCATGCCGCTTTTAAGTTGCCACTTGACCTTACACGTATAGAGAAGCCTATATGCAGTATATCAAAACAAAGCAATCTGGCCGAGGTATTAAAAAATACTAAAATAATTGTCTGGGATGAAATTACAATGGCACACAAGAGAAGCGTTGAGGCTATCAATAGGTCTCTACAGGATATTCGTAGTAATAAGAACTTGATGGGTGGTGTGACAGTACTATTGGCAGGAGATTTTCGTCAAACATTACCTGTGGTACCTAAAGGAACCCGAGCTGATGAAATTAAAGCCTGTCTGAAAAAATCTGTTTTATGGCCGTCAGTAGAAATCCTCAAGCTTACCAAAAATATGAGAGTATATCTGAAAGACGATATATCAGCTGCTAAATTTTCAGATATTTTAATGAAAATAGGGAATGGTGATCATCCATCAACAGATAACATGATTGTTGTCCCGGATGAGTTGTGTACATTCGTAACTACTTCTCAAGAACTGATAGATCGCATTTATCCAGGAATTGCTCAAATACAGGAGAAAAGTATCGAATGGTTTTGTGAGCGGGCAATTTTAACTCCAAAAAACGATCAAGCCGCGCTTATTAATGACATGTTACTGAAGTTCTTTGACGCGGAAAAAATGGTCTACAGGTCGATAGATACTGTGTGTAACACAGATGAAGCTGTAAATTACCCGGTAGAATTTTTGAATTCGCTTAAACCACCGGGAGTTCCATACCACAGGCTTATTTTGCGGAAGGGCACACCGGTAATGCTACTTCGAAACCTACAGCCACCGAAACTGTGTAATGGTACTAGGTTACAAGTCAAAGCAATGCATAAAAATTTAATCGAAGCTATTATTCTGACCGGATGTGCTCGAGGAGATACAGTGTTAATTCCACGTATTCCTTTAATACCCAATGATCTTCCATTCGACTTCAAAAGACTACAGTTCCCCCCGAAAATATGCTTCGCCATGACGATTAATAAATCGCAGGGTCAAACTTTGAAATACGCTGGCATATATTTAAGGGAAGGTTGTTTTTCCCACGGACAGTTTTACGTAGCTTGCTCGCGTATAAGTTTGCCTAAGAGCTTGGTGATGTTGGTGCCACCCAATAAAGAAACAAAAAATATAGTTTATAAGGAAATACTTTGAAAAGATCAAAATACGACCCTACTGGAGTTAGACCCTAACCAATGCCCGATACCGTGACCAATGTCTTGGACCCTAGCCAATGCCCCCCGAGCCAAGCCGCGGGTAAGGAAGCTATAAATATATGCCAGAGTATTTTTTATTCATGATCTTTCGAGACGCAAGAAAATTTTTACTTCAATCAGATACGATTTGAAAGACAGTACAATAAGATCGGGAGTTAATTTGAACGATTTCAGTTGAGCAAAAAAGAAAAAGGAAGTAAATAGTATTGATGTTGTGTTTTTTATTACACATAATTAAAAAATTATAATTATACCATGGAAATTTGACCTCTAAGTATGCAAGCGCGGACGAAGTCGCGGGTAAAAGCTAGTCATCTATATATATAAAAGAGTTCCGTGACTGATTGACTGACAGACAACGCACCGGCCAAACCGCTGAACCTATAAGGCTGAAATTTGGACAGTGTATTCTTATAGTGACATAGATATCCGCTAAGAAAGGATTTTTCAAAATTCCACTCCTAAGTCAGGTATTATTTGATTCAATTATTTGAGTCAATTTTTGTTTCTTCTCTTTTGGGCTCTCTGTTCGTATTCGATGAATCATTACACGATTCAATAGGGAGCTCACCACAAAATGACACTTAGCCCGCATTTTGTCTTTGTGTTTGTGGATTTTACGTTATGCTGAGAGACACCGCACAAACACTCGCAAAAAAAGAGAAAAAGAAAATGAGAAATGTCAAAGTATTGAATCAAATTCCCAGTATAGGCAATGCAATATAGAGATGCGCAAAATAGTTCCAACCATAGATAAATTAACAAGATGGAAAACTTTCGTACGTCTGCCCTGTGATCCCCGCAAGGGTTGATTGTTGTATTTGTAATTAAAGCGGCCCCTAGACGCCTAGTAATATTGTGCAATATTTGATATTGCACAAATTATTGTTCGTCTGTAGATAATATTGCAAGATTGTGCCATATATTGCGGAAAATTAAAACGCTTTTGACTTTTATTACAAATATGAGCGGTCAACTAAATTATTGGGAAAAATATTGAACCGTCTGGGGCAGTAAGCCAATAAAATTGTGCAATATTTTGCACAATAATATTGAGCGTCTAGAGGCCGCTTTAAAAACGACGCTTTTGACATAGAGTCAAGACGTCGGAACAAGGCAGAATGACATAGTCAAGACGCCGTCAAACCGAAACGAGTTTGTAGGGGCTAGTTGTCAAAATGCCTGTCAAAGCCATCGAGATTGCCATCTCTATATTTATCTCTGGTTCCAACCGCGGAACGAACATGTAACCGATCTTTTCCTGATCGGAACTACAATACATATGTATGTACATATGTGTTTAGCTTTTTTGTTACTGAATTCAATGGCAAAATGAAAAGTTACGATAGTTTTTTTAAAAACATGTTTTATTATCATTTCAAACCAAAAGCAACCATAAAAAATTAGTTTAGTTTATTTCATTTATTCATTTTATTTATTTGTTTCAGAAACTGAGAAAATAACAAATAAAATATGTACATAAATCATGCATGCATACTCGCACCGATATGGAACTAGCAAACCATGTCCATGTCCGAACCTGAATGCATACATACATGTATGACATTCGTTCACGAAATGCGGTGCGGGCATTATATTCTTTCATTTCTTTTCTTCATTTCAGTTCCAGTGTGCTGTACAGTGTACACCAACTGTTCGAGCTTTATCGCCACATCTCCATACTTTTGGGTTTCGTGAAAACTACGGGGTATAACTCATACCGTATGAGAAGCATGTTCGTTGCATTTATGTTTTTTTTTTTCGTCTTGTACATATGTGATTGATGAATAAGGGTTGAATGGAACTATGGAACTATTTTCGTTCAATTTGCGGAACGAGAGGACATGTGTCCGAGAGAGGACATAGTTCCGTGAACTATACATGTCCGGAACTACCCAACTCTACAATGCAACCTACCCCGGACGCTTCTCACTTCTCTATCCAAATGTTCCTGTTTCGGGAGAGAGAATTGAATCGTATAATATCCGACTAAGGGGGTAAAATGAGATGTAAATGTTCATATGAAAAATCGTATTCGCTGCGACTATTCTTAGCGTCTCCTCTTTATGCGGATCTTCTTATACTTTGGGAGTGACTATTGTTTAATTGGGTTAGTGTTTTCATTTTTCTGACGTTTCATTTGATAGAGATATGGCCAGGTGTCAAAAAAGACCACGCTTTAGGTAGAGTTTACACGGTGCATCCCAATAATACAGAGTGTTATTATCTCCGTATGTTGCTTCATGAAGTACGTGGCCCAACTTCTTTTGAAGCATTAAGAACGGTAAATAATGTGGTATATCCGACTTTTCAATCTGCTTGCAAGAGTTTAGGCTTGCTTGAAGACGATCAGCACTGGAATGCCACTCTGGAAGAGGCCGTACTTTGTAAATCACCATTTAGGATTCGCGAACTGTTTACAATAATGTTAGTGTTTTGTCAAGTATCAGATCCACTAAGCTTATGGGAGAAATTCAAAGAATATTTATCTGAGGATTTCAAACGACAAGTAGAAAGACAAATTAAAGATAATATTGAGCAGTTTTCTGATGAGGTGTACAATAAATGCTTATATGTTATTGAAGAAATTGTCTTGGCATTAGGTGGACGTGCCCTCAAAGAATATGGCTTGCCGCAGCCAAACAGACCACAAGATTTAGGCAATGTACAATACTTAAGGGAAACTAACTATGACGTTGAAGCTCTGGACCGGTTTGTCATGGAAAATCAGGGTACATTAACCGCAGAACAAAAGTTAGCGTATGATGAAATTATAACCAGTGTTGAGAAAAATGAGGGACGACTTTTTTTTCTAGACGCTCCGGCTGGCACTGGAAAAACCTACCTTATTAACTTGATCTTAGCAAAAGTAAGGAGTGGTCGTATCATCGCCTTAGCTGTCGCGTCTTCCGGAATCGCTGCCACGCTTCTAGAGGGTGGTCGAACTGCGCATGCCGCTTTTAAGTTGCCACTTGACCTTACACGTGTAGAGACGCCTATATGCAGTATATCAAAACAAAGCAATCTGGCCGAGGTATTAAAAAATACTAAAATAATTGTCTGGGATGAAATTACAATGGCACACAAGAGAAGCGTTGAGGCTATCAATAGGTCTCTACAGGATATTCGTAGTAATAAAAACCTGATGGGTGGTGTGACAGTACTATTGGCAGGAGATTTTCGTCAAACATTACCTATGGTACCTAAAGGAACCCGAGCTGATGAAATTAAAGCCTGTCTGAAAAAATCAGTTTTATGGCCGCCAGTAGAAATCCTCAAGCTAACCAAAAATATGAGAGTATATCTGAAAGACGATATATCAGCTGCTAAATTTTCAGATATTTTAATGAAAATAGGGAACGGTGATTATCCATCAATGGATAACATGATTGTTGTCCCGGATGAGTTGTGTACATTCGTAACTACTTCTCAAGAACTGATAGATCGCATTTATCCAGGAATTGCTCAAATACAGGAGAAAAGTATCGAATGGTTTTGTGAGCGGGCAATTTTAACTCCAAAAAACGATCAAGCCGCGCTTATTAATGACATGTTACTGAAGTTCCTTGACACGGAAGAAATGGTCTACAGGTCGATAGATACTGTGTGTAACGCAGATGAAGCTGTAAATTATCCGGTAGAATTTTTGAATTCGCTTAAACCACCGGGAATTCCATACCACAGGCTTATTTTGCGGAAGGGCACACCGGTAATGCTACCTCGAAACCTACAGCCACCGAAACTGTGTAATGGTACTAGGTTACAAGTCAAAGCAATGCATAAAAATTTAATCGAAGCTATTATTCTGACCGGATGTGCTCGAGGAGATACAGTGTTAATTCCACGTAATCCTTTAATACCCAATGATCTTCCATTCGACTTCAAAAGACTACAGTTCCCCCTGAAAAATGCTTCGCCATGACGATTATATGCTTCGCCATGACGATTAATAAATCGCAGGGCCAAACTTTGAAATACGCTGGCATATATTTAAGGGAAGGTTGTTTTTCCCACGGACAGTTCTACGTAGCTTGCTCGCGTATAAGTTTGCCTAAGAACTTGGTGATGTTGGTGCCACCCAATAAAGAAACAAAAAATATAGTTTATAAGGAAATACATTGAAAAGATCAAAATACGACCCTACTGCAGTTAGACCCTAACCAATGTCCGATACCGTGACCAATGTCTTGGACCCTAGCCAATGCCCCGCGAGCCAAGCCGCGGGTAAGGAAGCTATATATTTATGCCAGAGTATTTTTTATTCATGATCTTTCGAGACGCAAGAAAATTTTTACTTCAATCAGATACGATGTGAAAGACAGTACAATAAGATCGGGAGTTAATTTGAACGGTTTCAGTTGAGCAAAAAAGAAAAAGGAAGTAAATAGTATTGATGTTGTGTTTTTTATTACACATAATTAAAATTATAATTATACCATGGAAATTTGACCTCTAAGTAAGCAAACGCGGACGAAGTCGCGGGTAAAGCTAGTATCTACATATATATGTATATCAAAATTATCCAATCGTTGATAAGGGCCCTTTTCCAAATAATTACCGAAATGTTAAATCAGCATTCCTAGTTGATGAATGATGTTGATGAGATATGGCTTCTTGATAACTTGGAGAAGAAAATTTCACTATTCATCAAATATTGTAGCAAATGTAAAAGTGTTTGTATGTAGGCCATTGGTGTTCGGGATTGAGCTTCATAAAACCTTTCCGTATGTGTAAAAATCTTGATTATTTGAAAACTTACTTACTTATCAGGCCAGCGATCCATGGAGGATCTGAGCCTGAGCTATAGCTGCCTTCCATCCTTGACGGTCCCGGGCACGCTGCTTCTAGTTATCAAGACCGAGATGTCTCACATCCGCGATCACTTGGTCTTTATACCGGAGGTTCGGCCTTCCTCTTCTTCTCGAACCAGGAGGCTCGGAGTCGAAGACCCTCTTAGCTGGAGCGTTGGTGTCCATGCGCTCGATGTGGCCGAGCCAGTGCAGTCGACGGATCTTTACCTTCCGGACTACATCCACATTTCTGTACAGCTCGTAAAGTTCGCGGTCTTCTTCTCCATTCATCTTCCTCACAGACAGGACCAAATATCCGGCGCAGAATTTTTCTTCCGAAAGAACCAAAGACCAGCTCCGCCGTCTTACTTTTCGTCCAGCTTTCGGCTCCGTACAGCAAGACTGGCAGTATGAACATTTTGTAAGGCATGACTTTGGTCTTTCGAGTGAGGAGTTTTGACCGCAGTTGTTTGGACAAGCCGATGTAGCAGCGGTTGCCAAGGGCGATTTTATGCCGGATCTCCATTGTGGTGTCATTTGTGGAATTTACGTTTGCCCCGAGGTAGACAAACTCCTTAACTACCTCGAAATTGTAGCTATCAATTGTTATATTTGGCCCAAGTGGTGAGCGACGGACTGGTTTTTGCTTGACAGCATGTACTTCGTTTTGTCCTCATTGACCTTAAGACCAACTCGTTTCGCCTGTTCTTCAATCGCGCTGAATGTCGATATCATCCGCGTATCCTAGCAGCTGGACGGACTTGTAGAAGATAGTGCCTTCCCTGTTGACGCCTGCCCGTCGGACTATCTGCTCTAGCACCAGGTTGAAGAAGTCACATGACAGCGCATCTCCTTGCCGAAATCCCGTGCATATTTTGAACGGCTCCGGAGTCCTAGAACCGAGCTGAACGGTGCATCGCGTGTTTTTTAGCGTGGCGCAACACAACTGGATCAGTTTTCTCGGGATCCCGAATTCGGCCACCGCACCAAACAGTCCTTCACGATGAATGCTGTCGCATGCGGCTTTGAAATCGATGAAAGGATGGTGTGTCTCGATTCGAAAATCGTTGGTCTTTTCCAGGGTTTGTCGAAGTGTGAAAATTTGGTCTATAGTCGATTTGCCGGGCCGGAAGCCGCACTGGTAGCTGCCGATTAGTGCGGTGCAAAATGGTTTTAGACGTTAACACAATACGGTGGACAGGATCTTGTATGCTACAATGAGCAGGGATATACCTCTATAGTTCTTGCAAGAGGTAGGATCGCCTTTTTGTAGATGGGGCAAATAGAGCTGGTATTCCAGTCGTCGGGCATGCCTTTATCTTCCCAAATTCTGCAGATGATCAGGTGCATGCTCCCTACCAGAACACTCGCCGCCAGGATTGAAGAGCTCTGATGGCAAGCCATCTGAGCCTGCGGCCTTGTAATTCTTTAGCTTCTGAATAGCTGTGCCGACTTCTTCGATGCTAGGTGGGAGGACTACTTCAGCGGCTGGATTTGTTATTTCCTCGGTCCCTACCACTCTCTCTTGGTCATGCTCGTTAAGCAGCTGCTGGAAATACTGCTTACATACATCCACTATTCCCTGCGGGTCGGTGACAAGATTACCCTCGCAGTTTCGAAGAGCCTAAGTGCCCTTTTTGAAGCCTCCTGCAAGGCCTTTGGCTTTCTTGTAATTGATTATTTGAAAACAGTATTTCGAAATTCATTGACGTAGACATAAGATTTGTAAAAATTAAAAAATATGAAACTAAAGGGGTGTTTTCCTTTTTCCCACTGGGAAGCTAGGCGTGTGGGCCTTGCGGGTCGTACCTAGACCACATTTTTCAAATAAGCAGCTCAACCTTTCGAAATGGTTTCACCTCATAGCATTGACATGCGATAAACAGCGCGCAAAATGTCAACAGTTCATATGACAGAGATAAGTAAGTAGTCTAGGCTACATGAAGCTAATAATACTTACCCGTCCATTCATCTAGACTGTCTTTTTTTTTAATCCACTTGCAGCACGTTCGGAAAGAAAATTCCTCTTGGAATATTACTTTCAGTCAATGTTACACTCCAACGACATGAGTACCTTCGAGCACACGTGTGACGAGTGCCATGTGAAAGCGCAAATCATTATACGTAATGAAAGTGTATCCTGCCAGAAAGTCATGTTGAAGCAAAGATGACTGGAATAGCAACAACCCGGTGAGGATGTGCAAATGAGATATTAGGTATGTACGTACGTAATATATGTACATACATATGTATGTAAGTATGTACGAATAACTCAATTCGCCGTGACTAAGATGGTACAACCAATTGGCAAAAAACAATTCGATTAGGCTCATTGGCTCGGGCACATCTTAGCTGATCCGGTGGGGCACCAAGTTACCGCGTTAGACAGGCACGAACACTTCGAAATACATTCCGGTCGTCAACATGATATAGCTGTCGAAAGTGGATAGTGTTGCTAGCACGTTAGCGCATCCGAAATTGGAATAATAAATGACTCCTTGATACTGTTGACAGATATTCAATTATACTCAAATTCAATACTGGGGACTTGGAGTATTTCGGAATACATTCATATCCGTATTAGGTAATGGCACTTCGAAAATTGTTGGAGAGCGTGTGTTCGAGGCATTTATTACCTTTGCAAATCACCCACGAAATTAATTTGATTAAACAAACTCAAGGATTTAGTATCGTAACATAATACGAAATAATACTAAGGACACATGCGAAATTTTCCGTCAGCTTAGACACGTGTTCTTTCGTATTTTGTATACGATGGTGGTACAGATTAGTAACGCGTACATACATACAAGCATATGAGTATCCATAGAAACTAAAACAAGATCGTTGGGATTAGGTGTGCATAGTTCTGATTGAAAATTCATAACGTGCTGGTTATCTGCATTTACTGAATTCTCTTTGAATTACGACGGATGTAAGGAATTTTAAATTGACTGAAATGTTTAGCTCAGCTTAAGTTTGATTTAAATACAACGATTGTGCCAAAGAATACAGTCTGAGTTGTTGTCTTTACAGCATGCTAAGCTGTGCCAGCATCGCTTTTACAAAAGTCAGATTATCCTTCTCAACGCGGGACTGAGTAAACAGAGGAAAGTGGCATCGGAAGTTGAGATGAAATTGTGATGTAGCCGTGAGGTGGGTTACAATGGCCTTATGCTTAATTGCGTTAATACCATTCAATATGATTGAAATCTTTCAAATCAAGCAGATAATGTTTGAAGTAATTCGCAATGGTGTCTACGTTTTAGCTCCACTAGGCTCGAAACCCATTCCAATTGGAATGAGTACTCAAAATGAATTTATCTAACATATTAAACAAGGTGCCAAGCTAAACAAAAAATTAGGTTATGAACTGATTAATCGAGAAATACAAAAAGAACGTCCTGAACATCGGATTATTACATCAGGAGTAGGTTTAGCAGCATATTTCGAGCAAAACGCTTCTCAAAGGTACAACGTAAACGGTACCAATCTACCACTTATATGCACCGAAACGTGTCAATAGATTAATTTCATAGGGAGAAAAGTAGACTCCTGTGAAGATTGAAATTCTTGTACAAGCAGTTTACCGACAAACAAAACTCCGAAGTCAGGATACTGAAGTCGCATTGTAAGATCCAACAACGAGTCAGATAATGAACGTCGAACGAACGAAGATCTCCAGTTGATTTTCGAATTATTCAAAAAGAAGAAATCCGCGCGTACTGACGGAATATTAAATGTTGTGCTTAGGCATCTTCCACCAGCGGCTATAGAGAGGTATACCATACTGTTTAACAATGCACTGAATAATGCATCTTATACGGTGCAAATACTATTCTAAGCCGGCAAATCTTCGATCAATAAGTCTCCTTCCGAGTATGAGCAAGGTCTTCGAGAAGATGATCCAGAGTGCCCTACCTAAACGGGATGAGGACAAAAACATCATTCCGGATAACCAATTCGATCTCGAGGCAGAACATAATACTATACATGCAGAACAAAAGTGAAAACGAATATCCGGATGTCTGTTTTGTACCACCTGACGGGCACAGCGTATGTAAGAATTGGCGTGGTGATGGCCCAAGTTTTGTCAATGAGACTTTTGCTGCTCTATAGAGAGATCCTGACTTTCTCAATGGTCTGTGTAATGTGAGAATTCCAGGTGAACTTTCCGTCTAGAGTTACCCAGGCATTTGACTTCTTTTGAGAAATCAATCGCTTCATCAAAGGGGGTAGGCTTGGTGAGTTTATGCCTGTTCCTTCTTTTGGTGAAGGCGACTATAGCGCTTTTTTTGGGGTTGACATTTAGTGCAACCTTTATGCACCAGTTTGCAACAAGGTTGAGTGCCCTTTGAAGGAGTTCCGAGATTGTGTCTTCAAATTTGTCTCTGATTAGAATCAGTTCTAAAGATGTTGATTAGCATAGGGCTGATTTGCGCACTCCGTTTCTGAAGGAGGGCTGGGAAGATGCCGTCCCCCCCAGGGGATTTGAAAGGGTAAAATGAGCTAATGGCCCATTTTGTACTTCCCTCGTGAAATATTGCCCGTGCTAACTTCCAATCCCTGTTTTTGCGTACCTGTATTGAAGAGAGTGGGGCGAATGAGGCTGGCGTCTGGAAAGTGCGTACTGGTTAGAACTTCTTATGTTTCTCGACCATTTTCCGCGTAGGTGCCATCTGAGTTTTTCAACAGTCCAAATTGATTAGTGTGCTCGTTGGCAAGGACTTTGTGAATACGAGCGCTGCTCTGAATGTCTAATAGACTGCTGCAAAACTTTTTCCATGAGTCTCTTTTGGCTCTTCTAATCTCTTGATAGTAGTTGGTGAGTGAGGCGCGGTACTGTGTCCAGTCACCAGTCCGTTTAGCTTTGTTGAACAGTTTCCTGGTTAGTGCTCTTAGCTTCGACAGTTTACTGTTCGACCAAGGAGTGATGCAATTGCCTGACTTGACTTTCTTTGGGCAAGCGTTATAAAAGGCAAATAGGATTGTAGCTTTAAGGCTGTCACAGCTAAGTTCAAGGCTGTCTATGTCTCTGATGCTATTAGGACAAATTCCGAGCGATTGTGCGAGTTCTTGGCTATAAGTGTCCCAGTCTGTCGCTCTCGGTTATACAGACAACCGTTCTGGTTATTTTTCCTCCTGCTTGGATGTGAAAACAGATCTGTGGAAGATCTGAAATCGATGTTTCTGTTGAGACATGCAGTTTAGGATGGACGGGGTGGTTAGGATGAGATCTAGTACTACTTCTCTGATTCTTTTCATAAAGGTGGGATTTTCTCATCGATTTATAATACCTATCGGGTTTGTTTTAAAAATGAATTCTGGAAGGTACTCACCTCTTTTGTTTATGTCCAAGCTTCCCCATGCATATGATGGTTTGTCGGCCACTTCTTCTACAGTAGTCGATAAGATCGTGCAGTGGTGAGGAGCTGAGGTCAGTGGAGTCGCCCGCAAGGTAAACTGAGCAAATAGCAGCATCTGACTTACCTTCCGTAGTGGATAGCTGGATATTGGCAGATGCCAAGTCCCCATTCGGGCTCTCTGAAAAAGGAATGGCCTTAGTGGTATTGTTAATCATAATGCAAGCACTAGGTCGTCCTTCATATGTGGAGTCGTAGGGAAGGTCACCTGATCTGGCCTTTGACCCGACATGAGTCTAGTCAGGCATCTATGGATTCAACACCTTAGACGGCTAGGCCATGTAGAGCGAATGTACACCACAACTCCAGCCCGGAGAGTCTTTGAATTCAACGAGCGACGAACAGGGGACGGCAGGACTTAAGATGGCGCACATAGATGGAAGGGGACCTGAGCCAACTGGGTGTGCGGCAAAGGAAAAGGCTGGCAAAAGATCACGCTAGTTGGACATCCAGGTTCACCCGGAACTATGGCCTCCGACAAGAAGAAGAAGAGAAACTGATTAAAGACCGCGACAAAAAAAATTAATAAAAAACCAATACTTACTTACTTACTTACTTATCAGGCCTGCGATCCATGGAGGATCTGAGCCTGAGCTATAGCTGCCTTCCATCCTAGACGGTCCCGGGCACGCTGCTTCCAGTCGTCAAGACCAAGATGTCTTACATCCGCGATTACTTGGTCTTTATACCGGAGGTTCGGTCTTCCTCTTCTTCTCGAACCAGGAGGCTCGGAGTCGAAGACCCTCTTAGCTAGAGCGTTGATGTCCGTGCGCTCGATGTGGCCGAGCCAGTGTAGTCGACGGCTCCTTGCCTTCCGGACTACATCCACATCTTGGTACAGCTCGTAGAGTTCGCGGTTGTGTCTTCTTCTCCATTCACCTTCCTCACAGACAGGACCAAATATCCGGCGCAGAATTTTTCTTTCGAAAGAACCCAAAATCAGCTCCGCTGTCCTGCTTATCGTCCAGCTTTCGGCTCCGTACAGCAAGACTGGCAGAATGAGCGTTTTGTAAAGCATGACTTTGGTCTTTCGAGTGAGGAGTTTTGACCCCAGTTGTTTGGACAAGCCGAAGTAGCAGCGGTTGCCAAGGGCGATTCTACGCCGGATCTCCACTGTGGTGTCATTTGTGGAATTTCCGTTTGCCCCGAGGTAGACAAACTCCTTAACTGCCGCAAAATTGTAGCTGTCAATTGTTATGTTCTGTCCCAGGTGGTGAGCGACGGATTGGTTTTTGCTTGACAGCATGTATTCCGTTTTGTCCTCATTGATCTTAAGACCAATTCGTTTCGCCTGTTCTTCAATCGCCGTGAATGCTTCCACAATGCCACGGCGAGAACACGCGATGATGTCGATATCATCCGCGTATCCTAGCAGCTGGATGGACTTGTAAAAGATAGTGCCTTCCCTGTTGACGCCTGCCCGTCGCACTATCTGCTCCAGCACCAGGTTGAAGAAGTCACATGACAGCGCATCTCCTTGCCGAAATCCGGTGCATGTTTCGAATGGTTCCGAGGTCGCGTGTTTTTTAGCGTGGCGCGACACAACTGGATCAGTTTTACCGGGATCCCGAATTCGGCCATCGCCCCAAACAGTGCTTCACGATGAATGCTGTCGTATGCGGCTTTGAAATCGATGAAAAGATGGTGTGTATCGTTTGAAACTCGTTGGTCTTTTCCAGGATTTGTCGAAGTGTGAAAATTTGGTCTATAGTTGATTTGCCGGGCCGGAAGCCGCACTGGTAGCTGCCGATTAGTGCAAAATGGTTTTAGACGTTCACACAATACGCTGGACAGGATCTTGTATGCGACATTGAGCAGGGATATACCTCTATAGTTCTTACAAGAGGTAGGATCGCCTTTTTTGTGGATGGGGCATATAGAGCTGGTATTCCAGTCGTCGGGCATGCTCCCATCTTCCCAAATTTTGCAGATGATCTGGTGCATGCTCCCTACCAGAAAATCGCCGCCAGCCTTGAAGAGCTCTGATGGCAAGCCATCTGAGCCTGCGGCCTTGTTGTTCTTCAGCTTCTGAATAGCTGTGCCGACTTCTTCTATGCTGGGTGGGAGGACTACTTCAGCGGCTGGAGTTGGGATTTCCTCAATCCCTACCACTCTCTCTTGGTCATGCTCGTTGAGCAGCTGCTGGAAGTGCTGCTTAAATACATCCAGTATTCCCTGCGGGTCGGTGACAAGATTACCCTCGCAGTTTCGAAGAGCCAGGGTGCCCTTTTTGAAGCCTCCTGCAAGGCCTTTGGCTTTCTTGTAAAAGGCTCGTATTTTATGTCTATCCTTACACTCCTCGATATCCTTGAGTTGGGAGGCTGCGAAGATTCTTTTCTTTTGTAGCAGTAGTTTCTCCTCCTCCCTTCTTCTGGCTCGGTACTCTTTTCGCGCTGCCCTGGTTTTCCTCTGCCGCGCCTTTTGGTACGCCTCGTCGGTTGCTGCCTTTTTCTGCTCACACTCGCCATCATACCACGGGTTTCTTGTCGGGGGTGGTAGGTATCCTAAGGTGGTTTCGGCTACTTCCTGAATGGCTGAGCGGCAATGCAGCCACATATTATTGGCATTTGTGTTCGACGTAGGCATACCGTAGAGTCTTTCGCTCAGCTGCTCCCTGTAGACTCTGGCAACCTCCGGTGTGCTCAGGCGCCCAATGTCGAACCTCCTCCTGATGGGCTGGTGCAGCTTTCTGACATTGGACAGTCGAGCTCTGAATCTTGCTGCTACGAGGAAGTGGTCAGAGTCGACATTTGCCCCTCTGAATGTTCGCACATCCAGGATGTTTGACGCGTGCCTTGCGTCAATGAGCACATGGTCGATTTGGTTGGCGGTTCGACCGTCCGGAGATCGCCAGGTTGCTGTGTGGATTCGCTTGCGAGGGAATCTTGTGCTACTTATCACCGCATTACGAGCTGTCGCAAAGTCAGCGAGTCGGAAGCCGTTATCTGTTGTTGTATCGTGGAGGCTGTGCTTTCCGATCACTCCGCCAAGGGTGTTTTCCTTTCCGATTTTGGCGTTGAAGTCCCCGAGCACGATTTTTACATCGTACTCCGGACAAGCTCCGTAGGCGTTGTCCAGGAGGTCATAGAAGTCCTCCTTGATAGGGTCTTCAGCCTCGTCGGTAGGGGCGTGTGCACATATAAGGCTGATGTTATAAAATCTGCCTCTGATGCGGATCACAGCCAGGCGATCACTTATAGGCTTAAAGTCGATGACCTTCGACCTTAACCGCTTTCCCACGACAAATCCGCATCCCAGTAAGTGCAACCTTTTGTGACAGCTGTAATAAATGTCGCAATTTTTCTTCCTAATCATACCGTTTCCTATCCAGCATATTTCCTGGACCGCAGTAACATCCGCCTTGTACTGCGTGAGGATTCCTTCTAGTTTATGAGCAGCTCCGGGAGTGTACAGGGTTCTGACATTCCAGGAGCATACTCGCAAATCATGTTCCTTTTTCGTGCGTTGTCGTCGTCGAGTATCCGTCCGTGTATCCGAGGCATCTTGCTCATTCATAACTTTGGGTTTTTTTACGTGGGCGGATTGTTAGCCCGCCGCACAACCGCCATTCTGGTCGGGGTTTTTTTTCGCTGCATACGTTTGTTCACCTCCCAACGGTTGTTGAAGAGGCTATCCAGAGAGCGCCGCGAGGAGGCCGTATGTCAACTTGACCCGGGCATTTAAACAGGGATCGTTGCTGGCATCTCGCCAGGTTGAGAGCAATCAACAACTTTACCCTGTATGTCCGAGCACATGCCCTCTAATAAAAAAAAAAAAAAAAAAAAAAAAAAAAAAAAAAAAAAACAATAAAAAACCAATACTGATAATAAATTTCAATAATTTGTAGTGTTTTTGGGTCATAGTCTTTTTGCGGTGAGATTGGAATACTAACTGAAAAGGTATGACCTTGGAACGTGTTTTGAGTTGTTATAAATATAACACTAAAAAAGTGAACTGGTTCACTTATAATAACACCGGTGACACCCATATACATATCAGTTGAAGTAGTTAAACTCATTGCATGTGACATGCCTTGTCAGTTGAAATGGCATTTATCTATTCCAGAACGGTGCGATTCCACAAGTAATCGAGAAAACTACGTATTCGCACACCCTCTTCCTCTACTTCGTGCTAACCGCGAATCCTATCTTAACCACGATGCAAGTATGCTCACGTCCCAACTAACATACCGTCAGCGCCTTTTCTCATTCATCGTAATTTGTCTACCTCTAAGGGAAGTGGAGAATCGCATCGACTGCCTCATGTCATTTCCTTCGTATTAAATGAAACATGTGTGCTCCTATGAGGTTTACCCCAAAAATTGTAAATTGAAGCAGTGGAATTACCAATAGAATAACAAACCAAGAAACAAGCCTACAAAAGCCCACACAATCCTAGTCCATCATAATTCAACGGAACAGTGAATTTCGTGACCGGAAATCCTAATGCTTGTACTCGTACATACATACATACGAGTAAGTATCTAGAAACGATAGTCGACTTGTTAAACTGAAAACGCTTATTCCCAGTTCGCTACAACATACATCCGTGTACGAATTGAAGAATGCAGGAACGATATGTTTCGAGATTACAGACGTTATAGCTCAGTAGTAGTGATGATTGCGGCGGATATGGGTGAGGTTATGATATTTTCATTTATTTATATGAGAGCCTGTGTCGGAATAGAATGTGATGAATTATAAGTGGTGCTTGTTACTCAAAGAATCTATCGCACCAGATAAATGCCACGAGGCTATAGGGTAAACTTACATCCATACGATGGGTATGCCAATATGTCTTGTCATGTTTCACCTTCCCACAAACCTAGTTAGAGAGCGTTGGGATTAAGAGACTTGCCATATATGAAATTGGGCAAATACGAAGAATTAACTTGCGGGGTTGTTTGCCCTTGAATCATGTTTCATCTGACGTTACCGGGTTTATGAAGGGGGTGAGACAAAATTATTATCGATGTTGCTTCATGTGCATACTTAGTTCGACAGGAGACTGATATAAAATATTACTTGATCGCCGAGGCATGTAATTAGCAAATGGCAATGGTAAATCGTGTTCTGTATGAATGCCGAGCAAAGGCTATTGGGAGTTATTTTTCAAGGTCAACTCAGTGCTGATATCCTTTGCTGTAGGAGTATTTTGGGAATAAAACATATGGTCATGATGGGGTTCTTAATGAAGGTTGTATTAAAGTTGTATGCTGGTTGATTCACACCCTTATGTACCGACTCATTACAAAGCTTCCCAGACAATCTACCGGCTGAGGGATTTCATTCATTAAGCAATAATTTGGAATCAGTCTTTTTGTTCTCGTAATCCGAAAACCCCATCTGATATGATAATCGAATTTTTCGATTAAATTGAAGTAAAAAGAACACGGGAGAAGTATATTCTCATTACAAGGTGTGCTCTGGTAATCCCTTTCTAAATTATTATCTTTTCAGGTTTTGCACAAAATAAGAGCGATTATGGAACGAGGCAGCATCAATAAATACTCTAAGTACGAACGTATCGATAGGAAGGGTATGAGGATATCCCAGCCATGTACTATTCTTTATCGAAAATTTACATACGAAGCACCGCAAAATGTGGATATGGATTTTGGATAATCGAATTGCGTTCGTCCGGAATCCTTTTGTATCCTGTTGTAAGGAATCCCTTATGATGATGAAAACCGGATAAAAGGCTAAAGCTAAACGAAGAGAAAAATTACTTTCACTCCGTTTACTTTATTCGATGAACCGTGAAGGCTTCTTAGCACCGCAGCAACATCGGCACCGACACCGTCACTACCTTTTCTTTAGCCAGCACCCCATAGCTCCACGGTAGCTCTCTGGGAATTTCAATAACCATTTCGGTGGGTTTTTTTTTTTTTTTTTCCTTTTGCCTCACTCATTTTCTTTGGTTTAAAACGAAGGGACCCCTTCGACCCCTCCATAGTGCGACAATAGATTGCACGACGTCGATGACGAGATGGTGCCGATGATAGACAAGAAAAGTAAGGACGAGAAAAAATGCTATCATACGAGTACATATATACATATGTATATACAATATACGATGGTGAACTTACCGAACAAAAAAAAAAAAAAAAAAAAACGAGAGTGAATAAAAGATCCATGAGAAAGTTTTACCTTGCACAGCATATCCTAATTGACTGAGATATTTTATATAACGTTAGGAGGAGCATGTATATTGATTCGATTAACTTTAGTTCCTTACGGCAACAAATCCTTATAACTTGAGGAACAATAAAGTTTTTGAGGGGATTCCCTCTTAATTAGTTCGTGATTGACTTGTTGCTATTAACTTGACGTGAGCCGTAATTAAATACCTTTATAACCATAGAAGTTCGAGGGATTCTAAACTGCTCCTCTGTTTACTGGAGTGAAACCTCTTATTACTGGTGTCAGACTAATTAACTATAATGATTTGATACCATAGTCTGTGTGCATGTTTATGTTCTTGATAGAAAACACAAAATGCGAGTTGCACTGAAACAACACAAGGTTTTATAGTTTAATGATTATATAAAAGTGGCTTTGTAATTAACCCAAATAGAATAAATAAAATATAATAACCTTATCACAATAATGTCCGCAAATTGATAGTGGGAACAGCGTAACCTTTGCAGAATACAAATATGGTGAGTAACATCTATAGTAACTAGCCTTTGCAAAGGCCTTCTTCAGAAGGAAAAGGGAAACATTTACACTTATTCATCACAGTTACCAGCCGGTTAGATAAGAAGCATCCTTTATGTATGAGACATTTCGTAGTGTGGGTTACTCCAAAAGAGTTGCATCCATCGCTGTGACGTTTGTAATTTACTAAAACCTAGACTGATGTCAAACAAACAACGGTTTATCCAGATGTGTTCCTTTATGATTTTGTTTCGTAAAGTACTAACGTACGAAAATGACGTTCCTATCATATACCATATTGCTAGAGGGACAATAGACAAAAAGAACGTCTGAAAGGGATGAAATAAATATAAGTAGATATAACACAGGCAAATACTGGTGGCTTGACTGGGTCATGGCTTAGATTAAGTCCAGGATGAAGCTCGAACCCCTGACTTTTGAGTTGTCGAAGCTCATGAGCTTCGAGAACTTAGGGGCCAGGTGTCAGGGCCTAATCCTTGCGCTCTAAGTTAAGCTAGGATTAGTTTAAGTTAGACTAAGTAGCGTTAGGTTAGACTAAGTAAGTACGGGGTGGCCGTAGTGCAGTGGTCAACATCATCGACCGCCGAGCGGAAGGTCTATAGTTCAAATTCGCTTCATAGCCAAGAAAAAGTAATTCCTATACGGACAAAAGTATGCAACGCAGTTGTGAATGGAACGGGACCAGACGTACTGATGCAGGCATAACACTCACAGTATATGATCAACTGAAATTCATCCTCTGCGTATGCATAATTAAAGTACTCGAACGGATTACTACGGACTTTAACCAAACCCGGAACTTGGTCGGTACTCGTCGGCTCTAGGACAACCACCCCTGAGAGTGAACGAACATTAACGACCCAAACATCATAAGATTATAACTCTTGAACCTGCGTGAACTATAAAAAAAAAAAAGGTAATGTAATGTAATCAGAAAAATTCAACAAGGTTTTTCCCATAATTTTTCCTTAAAGAAAAGATAAGAAAAAAAGAAAAAGGCTTAGAAATATATTCTAAAATAAAATATAGTTATGGATAAAAAATATGTATATATAGGCATATATGTATATTATAACTAGTTAAGTGTGGAGCACCGTTGAGGTAATATACTTTTAAACTACATGTAAATAGTAGAGAACACCGTGGCGTAGTGGGTAGTGTATTGGCCTCTGACGCCGATGACACGGGATCGAATCCCGACACAACCATGTCATCGAACGTGTTTTTCACGGTGTTTCTCCTCAGCGGGGTTCTGTCAAAACCCCCTGTAGTAAAATTGTAATGAATAGCTTCTCGAAATTCGCCGTTCAGAACCGGCAATAAGCTGTAGGTCCCTTTCACCTATGGGAAAATTAAATCACACACAACACGGGTGATTGAGAGAAGCTCGGCTTAGGTCCATCATGGGCTGTAACGCCAACATACGTGCATATACGAAAATTAATTGTCCAGAAAATGGTTCGACCACTGGATTGCAATAAACTTCAACTGTTTACTTGGTTATTCAATACAATACATTTTGTATCTACAACGGTAAGATAACTGTTCACTAACTCAATAGATGGCTTGATTATTTTCACACTGGATTATCGACTGATCACTGAATCACTGATACTGAATCACTGATACTGAATCTCTGAATGAATACGGAATGCTGTGAATACACTGAATGAATACTGAATTACTGAATGCCCCCGAGGGCGAGTGTTCCCGCTTATATAGCCCTCGGTCCAATCTATCGAAAGTACGCCGTCAGACGTTCCCCTTCAGAAGTATCTAGAATGCTCCGTGCTCTGGAATGAACATTCAGCAGAATGCCGCTGAAAGTTACCATCATTTCTTTTTTAGCTGCATCAGAGCATTCCAAACTTTGGCAGCGAAATTCGAACACAACCGTCGATTCGTGTCCGCAACGCTGCCCTCCTCCTAAATTTGTTCGTCCTCGAACAAGTGATTTATCCTTCTCCGCAGTATGGCGCTTACCGCTCCAAGTGGACAATCTTAAACTTCGCTCGTCTGTTTTTCGTCTGCTTTATTTGGTATACTACGCCACTGAGTTTCTTGATGACCTCTTATGGCCCGTTCCAGGCTGATTACACAATTTGAGGTACAAGCCTGTTTTTCGTTGTGGGTTGTACAGCAATACCAATTGTCGTGGCTTGAATCCCGAAGTGTTCGCCCTTATGTCATATCTCGCCTTCATTTTATCCTTAACCAAGTTCAGTCACGAGGGCGCCGTGGTGCAGTGGTTCGTGTGTCGGACTCTGACGCACGATGACCGAGTTCGGATCCCGATAACACCAACGCCATCGAATGTTTATTTCGCGGCGTCCCTCCTTGGCGGGGTACTGCCCCCCCCCCCCCCCACACCGTTCGGAATCGGCATTAAACTGTAGGTCTCTTCCACCTGTGTGAAAAATAAATCACACACAACATGGGTGATTGAGAGAAACATGGCTCTGGTCCTTCATGGGCTGTAACGCCACCAAAGAAGAAGAAGTTCAGTCGCTCCCGGATGAACTGATGAATAGAGTTCAGCTGCTCCTTATTTTCGGTTCAGCCGCTAATATTCGGTAGTACCACGCCGATGGAAGTCGATGGAATTTGGAAGTCGGTTCCTAAAATGGCTTCAGCTGGTGTTTTAGTCATTGAATTGAGCTGCGCCGATCGGTACGCCTTTAAGAAAAAGAGAAGATGTTCATACCAGTCCTTCTGATCTCCAACGACGACGCCATCAGATTGTGGGTGTAATGGTGTTGTCCGTGTTTTCCTGATACGTCGTATGTCGCAGAGTTCTTTGAACACCGAAGACTCGAAGTTCCTTTCTTGGTCCGAGTGCAGTTCCAGCGGTACATCATAACGATTCGCCGTAGCGCAGTGGTAAGTGTGTTGGACTCTGGTGCACGATGAGCGAGTTCGGATCCCGATAATACCTACGCCATCGAATGTTAATTTCGCGACGATCCTCCTCGGCAGGGTACTGGCGAAACCCCTCGTAGTAAACTTGCCATGAAACAGCTTCTCGACTCACGCCGTTCGGAACTGGCATCCCTTTCACCTGTGCGAAAAATAAATCACACACAACATGGGTGATTGAGAGAAGCTTGGCTCTCCTTCATGGGCTGTAACGCCACCAAAAAAGAAGAAGAAGATTCGGAATGTGAAACACATCAGGCCATTTGCCGAAGTAGTCGATCACCACCAGTGCCTATTTGTTTCCAACGTTGCTCGTTTCGAATAGGCCAGCGATGTTCATGGCAATACGTTCGAAAGGCGTATTGCTGTATTGCTGCATATTCCCTCTAGTTTTCCCTAGTCCCTTTGCCTCCGCACACCGTTCACACCTGCGAACGAAATTTGTGACCGATTCATGGCATCCTACCCAGTAGATCTTGATCTTTTCTACAGTCTTGTTAACACCAAGATGACCCCCGCTTGGTCCCCTGTGGTATTCTCGGATGCCCTCGTCGATTTTCCCTTTTGGATTTACCAGCGGATCATTTACAATGTCCCCGTTATCACTTTCCCGACTGCGGTAGAAGCAACCTTTCTTCGCCTTCAAACTCTGCCATTGAGCCCAGTTAACTTATATGATTTGGCTTCCACTGGATATTTGCTGCCACATTGGTCGAAAACCTCGATCTTGGTGATCGATGATGACTGCCAGATCGGCATCTTCTCGCTGCTTTGTTCCAACCAGGAATCTTCTGGTAGCACATGGAAACAATGGATGATGGTGATCCTTGGTTTCCGCACGTGAACAATATTTACGTTCAACGTCCCAAGGTCGCCTCGACAAGACATCCGCATTTCCATGACAGCTTCCCTTCCGGTGTTCGCTTGCTTTCGCTTGGTCTCTTTTTGGCGAATTATATCTCAAATACTTTTTTCTTCGCAGACTGCAGTTTCTCGCAATGTGCCCCCGCTGGTCTAAGGTCAGAATAAACTAGATTGAAATTAGAACCTCACGCGTGTACATTTATTTTTATTTTGCTACAACGAAATAATTGTGCAACAGGCTCTTATAACACTTTTATTACTTATTACTTATTTATCACTGAGTCACTGATACTGAATACTGAATCACTGAATGAATACTGAATACACTGAATGAATACTAAATTACTGAATGAATACTGAATCACTGAATGTCCACGAGGGCAAGTGTTCCTGCTTATATAACCCTCGATCCAATCTCTCGAATGTTCGCCGCCAGTCGTTCCCCATCAGAAGTCTCTAGAATGCTCCGTGCTCTGGCATTTGCATTCAGTAGTATGCCGGTGAAATTTACCATCATTTCCTTTTCAGCTGCATCAGAGCATGTCAAACTTTGACAGGAAATTCGAACACAACCGTCGGTTCGTGTCCGCAACAATATTACATGTACATAGATCATGTGTATGATTTCAACTGAAAGCCACACTTTCTACAAATCGCTGTAAAGGCCAACGTTAATAACATGTTGTTGGCCCTGAGTACTGAATAATGGGAGAATTCTAAATTAAGTTTCTTTAATATTGACTTTTAATCAGTATCCTGTGGAGGTGAGATACCATTCAATAACCATGCTATGACCGTAATTCAATCTCAATGTTTTGTTTTTGGAATCCGGTTTAAATAGCGCTTCATTTCCAATTTTCGACATGTTGTGGATTTGTTCTTTAGTTGGCACAGGGGTGAAATTTCCTACGTTTCCGTTGCTTCCACTTTCATGAGGGATGGCGACTTAAAAATCTATTAAGATTTGCTGCCCTTAAAATCGCCCTTGTTGCACTCACTATGGGCATCGAATACATTGAATGTTTTGACCTCGTATTAAACGTTGGCACCGAATTCAAAACCATGACCTTCTGTCATTGTACTTGAATTGAATTGGCTACCGTCGTTAGAATTGGTGGTGTCAATATTCCAATTCTCTTAGATGTTTGAGTGTTAATAGTTCGAGTTGATGTAACTGAACTAGGTTTTCTTCTTCTTTGGTGGCGTTACAGCCAATGAAAGCCCAGAGACAAGCTATTGCTTTAAAATTGTTAACAGTGAAGGTTGAAAATCCTTGCAGACATCTGTTACAACAGTCTCGATATAATTAAAAACCAATTAAAGGTTGGGTTAAAAATACAAGTGGGAGCTTATCTGCTCATCCTGTTTCATGGTGAATTAAGTATACTTGCCTAGGTATACATTTGTTAATGTGTTCCGATTGCTCCTACTTTAAGTGACTGGTAATACAGCGAAGTCTGGTTTCTTTGAATCAGTTGACGATAGATATGTATGTACGTAGGTACCGACAAAACGCAGTGGAAGGTAGGTTCTTTAGAGTTGCGTTTGCCAAGTTCTTCTATTATATTGACTTCAGCATAACACGTCGAGTGCATTGATTTTTGGTAACCAACTATTTTACAAGAGAAACTACTTAGTAATCGTTATGTTCTGGCATTGACAGACGAAACTGAGATGAATGTCGAAGTATATATTGCATACAGAGCAGAGGAAGGCATATAGTTGATTGTAGATACTTTCGCAAAAGGCATTAGGTGACTAATGGAGTTTTGGTGTTGCATAGTGTGGCATTGTAACTTGGCTGATTGCAAGAGGCACATTCAATTCAAATGTCAATTGACTCGTAGTACAGTACTGTGAAATGGATATTTAAAAGCAGTTAGTGGTACTGACTTGACTGGGGTTGTTATAAATGACTTAAGTGAATTTTTGGTTCCAAGCTAATGCGGTTTGACTTGATTTTTATTACGAGTTGTAGTAATTTATGGTAGAGAACTAACTACCGTAAGGATTGCCCATTTACTGTATAGGTAACAAATACTTTTTTTAAAATAAAGGAGTTATTCGGCCACTTTCCCCAAACACTTTAATTGGATTTGTATACGCATGTATTCCACTTCCTACAGGCTAATTTCATATCGTCCAAAATGGGCAGCTCACTCGCCGTCAATCGAAGGAGAAATGTCGAGATCCGTGGGAGGTATATCTATTAGTTATCAGAATCAAAAAAATATTGTTCTAGGTAAATGGCTCTTTCGTATTTAATGAACTTTGGTACAAAGATGTTGGCTTCTCAGTTCTTCTGCAGAAGAATCTGGATTACATTTCTTAAAAGCCAGTCGAATTATTAGTAAAACCTAATAACGACAGTAGAGTCGATAGTTCCAGCTAAAATTTGGTACACAATGTTGGCTACTTCCCGGCATGCGTTCAGGGTTTGTATTCTGATCGGCTGCAGTCGCATTTCGTAGGTTGGTAATTCAATTCTATCAGACCATGGAAGACTCCTTAAAGCAAAACGCAATAATTTAGCGTAGTATGGAGACCAAACTTGAGAGGTCTGACGTAAGCGACGTTAAGGCATTTGATAATGTAAGGGTTCGAGAATTCTTTAGACCGTTATATTATAAGGTTTGTGTGTGATATTGTCGATGTGGGTGAGAAAATTAAGTCATAGCTCGAAGTATGTTTCAATCAAGCTTAGCTCATCTAAAACTTTAGTAGAAACGATTTCAAAATATCGTTAAATACTATTTTATGCCAGATGCCGCCGACAATAGGCATGTTACCGAATTTGTTTTTCACGGTGCCTCTCCTCAGCGGGGTTCTGACAAAATCCATGTAATATATTTGTCATGGCAAAGCTTCTCGATATTTGCCGCTAGAAGTTAGTAATAAACTATAAGTCCCTTTCACCTATGGCAAAATAACATCACCCACAATACGGGGAGGAGCTAGATTGAGATTCTCCATGAGCTGAAACGTCACATACATACGTACATACGGAGTCCATCCCAGTCATTAAAATTGTTGCTGCTTTCGGACAACGGCTCCCGGTCTTCAGCGTGAAATCATTCTGCTGAACATGAGGCAGTCGGGCTAACAAAGCACGATATCAGGCTCATAAAGGAATCACAGCTCTACGAAACTACGCGGCACTTAGTAACGCCAATCTATCCCTAATGAGTCCACTGTGATCCAGATAGAACAGTGCTTCTGTGGGGGCAAAGCCATTCAGCTGCCGTTTTTCATGGGTTGTAATCCTGTGAGATCAAGTTATTGCCGAAGTTATTACCACTGCAACGTGTTTTCGAATCAACTCTATCAGCAATCGTCTATCCGTAGAATCCTTGCCCTATTATGCAGGCCTTCTGCGTTATTCGAGGTAATTCTTAAGACATTGCCTCTCAAACAGCCGGAACTTTTCCACTTAGTTTGTGCACATATTAACCCAAAAGGACCTTATTATTATAGCCATTTAACAAGTTTCCTTCACTCTGGAGTCAAGTTTGCAGCAAAGAAAGAATCTTCAAAGCGAAACCGCCCCGCCCCGATGCCGCCGAAATAGAGTGAAGTCCCTTTCGGAAACTCAACGAAATTACAAACCACATATAGTCTATCTATCTGGGGAAAGGAGAACGAGCAAAGAAGTTGATTGACGGGGCAAATGCCAGCTTTGATCTCTGTCCCTGCTCAATCCAAGTTGACACACAGCCTCCTCGTGGCCTCCCCTGGGTAACTGCCCTGGCATCGGCCAGGTAGTGAACCTATGCGTGCAGAGCGGGAAAGGGCCTGGCCCTCCAGGTTGGGGGTTGTGCTAAGGGGCAATATCCCTAACACGGAAAAAATAATTGTTACGAAACAACCACAACCCTCTGATACGGACGGATACAAAGCCGACAATCCCTGCAAACGATTAAATGACTTGCGACTCTGCACCTGTAATGTGAGGTCCCTTAACACACCGGGTGCCGGCCATCGATAAGAACAAGCCCTCAACTGCTATAAAGCAGATATAACCGCACTCTAAGAAGTGAAATGGGATGGACCAGGCAAAAGACGGATAAAAAACTGCGACATCTACTACGAGAATCGCTACAAGGAAAACAAAGAGCGCTTATTCGGATGTGGATTCGTTATTCGAGGAAGGCTCCATCAAAAAGTCTTAATCTTCCCCATCATAGTTAATTCGGAAATATTAACTTGATATGCGCTCACGCTTCAACTGAAGTAAAGAACACTACGATCTCCTAAGCAGAATATATACCCAATGTCCCAGCTACAATACAAAAACTGTTCTAGCAGATGTTAATGCGTAACTGGGCAATGAGGACATTTTTAAGTCGATCACGGAGAAATATCGCCTACACGACCTCACGTCCGAAAACGGACATCGGCTACTTGACTTCCTGGCGGGGCGTAGTCTCCTTCTGGGTAGCACACTATTCCCTCATCTCAACATTCACAAAGGAACCTGGCGATAACCTGATCAGCCTACCACCAATCAGATTGATCTCGTTGCGATCGACGCCAAACACTCCTTCAGCATCCTAAATGTACGAAATTTCCAAAGAGCCGACATCGACAAGGACTACCTGTTGTTGTAGGCAAGTTACGAATGAAGATATCAAGGATGCCACGGAGTCGAGCTGTCGAGCTGGACAACAATAGCTTGACGTCGGTAAACTACAATCGCAGGAGACCGCTAGGACCTTGCCGATCGAGTTTCCCTCAACCTCTCGCAAACTCCGATGACACCGGAACAATCCACAGAACTACAGGGGGACCATTTCCAGCGTGCCATCAGAGACGCTACCTCTGATGTATTAGGTGTCAAACGACCGACAACTAGAAGCCCCTGGTTGGATGACCAATGCGGGCAAGCTCATGTAGCATAGCAAAATGCGTACAAAAGCCCTGCTGCATAAACGGAGGAGAGCCGCTCGTAAGCATTACGATAAAAAACGGAGAGAGGAACACACGATCTTAAGGAAAAAAAAAAGGCAGCATGAAAAGCGTGAGATCCAGAAGGGGGAGGTTGCTACCACAAAGACAATGCTTCCGAGTTTTTCGAAAAAGTATAGCGAACATGTAGAGGCACAGTCGATGCTATGATATGGAAGGAACTTTTCTGTAGACTGTTTAACGGCGATGAAAGATCTTATACCGCTGTCAGGCAGAATGACCCATTCGCAACGGTCAACGATGCAAAAGAATTTTGTCCTCTCCACCTAGATGAAATTAAGCTGGTAATTTCAAAGCTAAGCTCAAGAATAATAAAGCCGAGGGTGCAGACAGCCTGTCTGCCGAGCTACTTAAAGCGGTTGGAGATAGTTTGACAGGGCGCATGCACCAGCTCATTTGTAAGATAGGGTCGGAACAAAGCATGCCCGACGAATCGAATCTCAGCGTCGTTTGCCCAGTCTACAGGAAAGGAGACCCCAATAACTGCATCAGCAACAGGGGAATAAGTCTCCTTAGCACTGCATATAAGATTTTTTTCCCGTACTGTGTGAATGCTGTGTGAATTCACAATAGGCCAAATATTAACACTGCGGCAGATCTCGGAGAAGACCCAGGAATTCCAAATCGACACTCATCACCTTTTCGTCGATTTGGAAGCCGCATATGACAGTGTATATATAGAGACGAGCTAGACGAAGCCATGTCTAGTTTTAACATCCCTGCCAAACTCGTTAGATTATGCAGGGTGAAAATGGAGAATTCCCGCTGGTCCATTAGGATCAGTAGTGTATTAACCGAGACGTTTGATGTTAGAAGAGTATTTAGATACGGTGGCGCGCTGTGGCGTAATTTTTTCAACATCGTGCTTGAAAAGATCATACGAAACTCACAGGCTAACACAAGAAGTACGATATATTTCAAGACAGCACAACTGCTTGCGTATGCGGTTGACACTGGCATAATTGGACGAACACAGCGGGATGTCAATGATGCTTGCAAAAGCATGGAAGCAGAAACGGCTAAAATGGGTCTTTCGGTTAACGAGGGTAAAACGAAATATATGCTGCCAACCAAAAGGGACGCGCAATACCTATCAGAACGTCACAATTCGCATCTACAAATTCGAAGTGGTCAAGCTCTTCGTCTACCCTGGCTCACTAGTGACTAGCAACAAAAACACCAGCGTTGAGAGCGAACGCAGAATTACTGTTGCCAACCGCTGCTTCTTTGGGCTCAAGAGGCAATTGTGAAGTAGAGCTCTCTCTTTAACGATAGCTGATGAGGTGGGCCGTTGGCCGTTGCGATAGGAAAATTCTGCGCGCAGTTTGAATAAACGGAGAGTGGAGGAAAAGACAAAACGATGAACTATATGGGCTGTACAGTGACATCGTCCTAGTACGGCGTCTACGGATCCAACGTCTAAGATGGCTAGGCCATGCTTCTTCGGAAATGAAGCTGGGAACAACGTTTCGGTTACCGGTGGGCGTTACAGAACGACTAACCGACTTTTTTTTACTGAAATTGAAGACAGGGACTTGGACGATCTCTGGTTCATGCAGGATGACGCGCCATGCCACACAGCCCATGCCACAATCGATCTAAATCGTGTTAGCAGCGATGTCAACTGGCCGCCTCGGAGCTGCGATTTGATCCCTTTGGACTTTTTTTTTTGTGGGGAACCGTGAAGGGCCGATGTTTTGCCAATAATCCGGAAACGGTTCAAGCACTTAAGGCCAATACATATCATCCAAGCAGTCCGTGAACTACAGCCCGAAACTATCAACAAGTTCTTGGAATATCGGGGTGACAGAATGCGCCACTGCGAAGCCAGCCGAGGTAACCATTTGAACGACGTTGTATTTGATAACTAATGGGAATGCTTTTTCTTACTACTGAAGCCATAAATGTGGACAAAAAAAGTAAAATTTTGTTAATTTTATTGCATTTTAAAAAAGAAACTTGTATTTGGCCCACCATGTAGAGTACTGCTCTCTAAATGATGTCCACGTTGGAGAGGGTATGGGGAATATAGATATGTACATAACTGAGTAAATAACTGTCTAGAAGAGGAAACTAAAAGAAGTTGTCTTGGAACGGATCTTGATTAGAGGATTAATAGTCTCCGTGGGGACCATTATAAATATTGATGTCATGACCCAAGATTCTAAAGGCCATTTTCATATTTCACCTGATTTCTCGGTCTTGAACAATTGAAGCCAGTGAGTGGGTGGAGTGAACATTCTGTTTCGGCTATTTTCTGCTCTTCCAAAGGTGCCGTTCATAAAAGTGCAACGAACGGATGTCGTTTCAATCACGTACTTTCTTGCCAAGTTTAATCAAAATTCACAGAAGGGTGTAAAGGTAATATCAGAAAACTTGTTTTTCACTCTGCGACGAACACATTAATAGGTCTTAGTAAACTATTGCCATGCTATGGCATTAAGTTCCGGGAATTTGCAAGCAAGCCACAAAGAAATTAAATTTGTCGCACAATTTTTTTGTCGACTTTCACAATAGTCCCCCTCTAACTCTACACAAGGACTCCAACATTGCCCCCATGAATCAAAGCACCCTTATTAGTTCTCCGAAGTAAACTCGCTGAGAATCATGGTTACAGCCCTTTGATCTTCTCTATACTGCCATGATGAATTCCCTTGAGGTGTGACTTCATCTTGGGTAATAAGAGAAAGTCGCACTGTAAATGCGTCAACGCTGGAATGCTTTTCATCACGAAAAACTCTTGCACGAGGAATTGGCCGGCGTATTGTCGTGGTGCCAGATCAGCCCTTCGTAGCAAGTTTTGGTCGCATACGGACGATAGCATGGAACTGTCCAGTCAGTGACTAGTCGGAAGGATGAATGATGACGTGGTGTGGTGCGAGGGGTGACGTATGTTCCTTTACCTAAATCATCTACGACTGATTCACGGCCCTCTTGAACCGCCTTGCCCATTCAAGCACTCGTCTCCAAGCACAACCTGCAATTTTCGGAAGATTTCCCAAAGTTTTTCGACAGATTTCACTAAAAATCGAATCACACGTTGCTTATAATATTAACAATTCATAGGAGGCACTTTTAGGAGACCACTAAAAAAGCTTTTTTTTTGTTTTTTTTTTTTGAGAAATACGCCACCACACGAACACTGACTTTATAACTGACTCTTTGGGGTCGATTTTGCCCTACTCCAAGTGATCAAATTTGGTTTAAACCTTGCACACTTGTCAAAGACCGAGGACAATAAGGTAATCAAAATATCCGGTTATCCTTTTGGGATACGCATGCTCGAATTACGATCCCACTCACACACATAGCCCGACATAGATAAAGCATTATCAACCCGCAGACGACTACACATAATAAAATAATAAAACCCTATTGCACAGACAACCCAGAGAACCAAACCAATTAATGAGCGTCTAGCTCACATCCGGCATCTGTGTCTGCTATGGAATAAAACACAAAAACGCACGAAGGGTTCCGTACCATCTGTATATAAAAATATGAAAGAGACGTTGTATGTTACCTCATCAGTGGCCACATTAAAATAGCTAATCCGTTTGAAATGATTTTTTGCATTATGACAGATCTTGGTTGCAGGCAGGTTATAGGCATATTACTTTGATGATCAAAAATCTCCAAGATGAGATAGTTGATCATCAAAGTATCCATTGAATTCTAAGAAATATGGGAAAAAGATTTGCAGCTAGCAGTAATTTACTGTTACGAAATATTCAATCCCGCACCGAATAGGGTTCGCACCACTGGATTGCGATAAACTACAATTGTCCTTTTTATCCGAATCTAAACACACACACTTTTCTTGTTCCACCACAGATCAATTATCTGTGCAGCTTCACCACTTTTCTTTATAATCCAATACTATCCAGTTTAAACTTTATTACACAAACAAACCTTTATTGAAAGCTTTGATCACACCGACTTGTCACACGCTGTTCAATTCCACAAACAGAATGAATACCGAGGGCGAGTGTTCGCGCTTATATAGCTCTCGGAGTTCCCGAAGTTCCCCTTCGGAAATCTCTAGAATGCTCTGACAATTAGCATTACGCCGTTGACAGTTGACATCATCGCAATCTCCGCTTCAAGAGAGCTTTCGAACTTCGACAGCGAAATTTGAACTTAACCGTCGGTTTGTGTCTCCGCAACAATATTGTTGCGGGGAACTTCCGATGGCGAACATTCGAGAAGGTGGACCGAGAGCTACATAAGCGCGAACATTCGACATTCATTCAATTTGTGGTATTGAACACAGTGTGACAAGTCAGTGTGATCAATCGATGAAACAGTGGGAAAATAAAAGCTTTCAATAAAGGTTTATGTGTGTAATAAAGTTTAAAGTGTTCAATAGGATTTGGATAATAAGGAAAAGTGGTGAAGCTGCACAGATAATTGATCTGTGGTGAAACATCCACAGGGGGAAGTAAAGCCATCCTGGTGGAGAGACTGCGATCAGCGTTTGAGGAAGAAGGTGTCGACTGGG
Organism: Eumerus sabulonum; assembly: GCA_951905685.1. Classification (NCBI taxonomy): domain Eukaryota; kingdom Metazoa; phylum Arthropoda; class Insecta; order Diptera; family Syrphidae; genus Eumerus; species Eumerus sabulonum. The sequence goes on along the minus strand of OX645060.1, from coordinate 157,267,026 downwards.
AGAATCGCGAGTTTGGGGTGGAGAAGCCGTCGACATCCACTGAGCCAGCGTTCGATATGCAGCACATTCTCGCGGCTCTGAATGCTATGACCCAGAAAATAGATCAAAAACTGGAGGAACATTCCTTTGCCGTAAGTAAAAAGTTGGAGGAAAATTTCACTTCCCTGGGCCAGAAGCTGGAGACGTTAGAAGGGATGCTAGAGAACAATCGGGAAAGCCTAAGAAATATCCAGCAGACAGTCAACAATCTATTCCAGGTCGTTGAAGAGAGGATCGAGACACTAGAATCGAGGTTCGACAAGAAGGTTCCAGATCTCGAAAATAATCAAGAAAAAAGAATCGAGACACTGGAGTCGAGGTTCGATAAGAAGGTTCTAGATCTCGATAATAATCAAGAAATGGGGATCGAGACACTGGAGTCGAGGTTCGACAAGAAGGTTCTAGATCTTGAAAATAACCAGGAAAAGACAATCGAGACGCTGGACAAGAAGGTTCTGGAACTCGAGAAAACTTTCCAGAACGTTCAGCATCAAGGATACGTCGTACCGGCCGCAGCATCGAAATTCACAGCACCCAACTTCGACGGCACGAGCGCATTTAACATCTTTAAGCTCCAATGTGAGACAACGGTGGAACGGAATCAATGGGGAGAAGAAGATCGTGTGGCCGTTCTAGTAATTTCGCTTAAAGGCGAAGCAGCTGATGTATTACAGACCATTCCGGAGACCCAGAGGAGGAATTATACAGCCATATGGGATGCTCGCCATCGAAGATACGGCAGTGAGCACATGCAAGAAATGCACAAGCTGGAGCTTAAAGGGCGCAAGCAGCGTGGAAACGAGACCATCCAACAGTACTGACATCGAGAGGCTATCCCATCTTGCCTACGCGGATGTTCCAGTTGATGTGGTGGAGAAACTGAAAACGGATTCTTTCATCCAAGGGCTGAGGGACCCCGATACGCAACGAAGCTTGATTCTCCTGCCGAAGACGTCTTTCAAGGAGACGGTTGCCAGCGCTCTCGCATGTGAAACATCGCTCTTGATATGCCGACCTTCCATCAAACTACGGCGCATATCTCAAGACCAGAATAGTTCCAGAACAACAACAGCGAGTAGGAGTGGTTCATTCCCGGGTACATGCTACATCTGCGACCAGCAGTTCGCCAAAAAGAGACCATGGGAGTGAACGCGACCGTGGAGGTGCAAAAGGTGCACCTAACAATCCGTTAAACTAAAACGAGTCAGTGCAGAGGGGCATGCGCTGGCTCCCACATTGGAGTGCCCTAGCATCCTCGTATCCCGAATCTGTAGAGGGGCAACCAGCCTAGTCATCGAGGGAACGATGGACGGGCGACGATATCTGCTGACGTTGGATACGGGCGCAACTCATTCAGTCATCCGAAGCGGATTGGTTTCTGACATCGAACCATTTTCCGAGGTAAGGCTTCGTACAGTAACTGGTGAGAAGGCGGAAGTTAAGGGAAAGGTCCAGAAAATAATTACGATGGGTACCGTCGAGTTTCAGCATGATTTCATCGTTGCGGACATCACTGATGACATCATAATCGGCGTCGACTTCATGATTAGGCATGGCTTCACATTGGACCTCAACCAAAAAGGAAAGAAGTTTGGCAACTTGGAGCTCCCATTAACGATAGATAATGGACAGGGTAACAAGGTAAGGCGAATAGTCGTGCAAGCGCGCCAAGCAGCTCCCCCGAATGCAGAAGCTGTGGTTTGTGCAAAGATAGAAGAGGATGCGGCGACAAGCCGAATGTGGGTGGTCGAACCCGACAAAAGAAATCGACCCAGCGATATAGTTGTTGGAAGGGCTCTCGTGGAACCCCGACATGACCAATTGGTTCCAGTACGAGTCCTGAATCCTGCCAGTACACCTAGGACAATATACAAGGAGACAACGATCGCTCAATGCCAAGAAGCTGCCGCTGTTATGAACTACGAAGATCAGAAACACCGGGAAATCCAGACCAACAAAGCCTTCTTGAAAACAATGGTCAGAGAGTGGACGCAACATCTAGTGAAGAAGCAGAAAAGCAAAGAGCACTCTCCCTGCTTCGTAAGCATTGGACAGTTTTTGTAGAGGGTAAGAACTGTGGAAGAACATCAATTGTGAAGCAAAGAATAGACACAGGGGACTCTAAACCGATCCGGTAACCACCGAGAAGGGTACCTTTGGCGAAAGAAGGAGAGCTAATCAAGCTAGTCGACGAGATGGAAAAGTAGGGCGTAATCGAAGGACTTGCCTTGTCTATCTGGATGACATAATTGTCATGGGCAAGGATTTCGACGATCACCATAGGAAGCTTGGAGAGGTACTAGAACGTATTCAAGCAGCCGGACTGAAATTGAGCCCGAAGAAATGTTCGCTCTTCCAAAACGAGGTGAAGTATTTGGGACATGTGGTGACTGCGGAAGGAGTCCACATAGATGCAGCGAAAATCTCAGCGGTTAAGGAATGGCCGCGGCCGAAGAATCTTCATGAGTAAAGGTCATTCCTGGGACCTTGCACATATTACAGGCGATTCATCCCAGGGTTTGCAAATGTTGCCAGCAGTTTGCACGAGCTCACCAAAAAGAATCGGCCATTCAAGTGGGAGAAGCCGCAGGAGGAAGTGTTCATTCACCTGAAGGGATTGCTCTGCAGTGCGCAGGTCCTTTCATACCCTGTCCCGGGAGAACAGTTTATTTTGGACATCGATGCGAGCGGACATGGAATCGGAGGAGTACTCTCTCAAATGATTGACGGGCGAGAACGGGTCATCGCTTACTACAGTAGGGTCCTATCGAAGCCGGAGAGGAACTACTGTGTAACTAGGAGAGAGCTTTCAGCTGTGGTTGAATGTGTCAAGCATTTCCACAAATTTCTCTATGACCAGGCTTTTCATCTTAGGACGGACAACGCAGCGTTCAGGTGGTTGCTGCAGTTCAAAAACTCGGAAGGCCAGCTTGCCAGATGTATTGAGAGAATCCAGAGTTATGACTTCAGTATCGAACACCGGATGGGAAGCAGTCATGGAAATGCGAATGCATTATCGAGGCGACCGTGCGATGTTGAATGCAAACATTGTTCACGTGCCGAAACCAAGGAACAGGTTACCGACGTCCGTCGTTTCCATGTGGTGCCAGAAGATTCCTGGACTGTCGAGAAGATCGGAAGAAAGCAGCGAGAAGATGCCGATCTGGCAGTCATCATCGACTACCAAGAACGAGGTTTTCGACCAACTTGGCAGCAAATATTCAGTGAAAGCCCAATCGTGAAAGCTTACTGGGCTCAATGGCAGAGTTCGAAGCTGAAAAACGGTTGCCTCTACCGCAGTTTGGAAAGTGAGGACGGGAACATTTTAAACGATCTGCTGGTAATTCTAAAAAGACAAATCGACGAGGTCATCCGAGAATACCACGAGGGACCAAGCGGGGGTCATCTTGGTGTTAACAAGACTGTAGAAAAGATCAAGAGACGTTTCTACTGGGTAGGATGCCATGAGTCGGTCACAAATTTCATTCGCAGGTCTAAACAGTGTGCAAAGGCAAAGGGTCCAGTTAGGAAAACTCGAGGAAATATGCAGCAGTACAATGTTGGAGCACCGTTCGAACGTATCGCCATGGACATCGCAGACCCATTCCCAACGAGCAACGCTGGAAACAAATACGCGTTGGTGGTGATCGATTATTTCAGCAAGTGGCCTGAGGTGCGTCCCGAACCAAGAAGCCAAAACCATTTCGGATGCATTCGTGAACAACTGGGTTGCGCGTTACGGAGTACCGCTGGAACTGCAATCTGACCAAGTAAGGAACTTCGAGTCGTCGTTGTTCAGAGAACTCTGGGACATGCTAGGTATCAGAAAGGCGCGGACAACACCATTATACCCACAATCTGATGGCATGGTCGAAAGGTTCAACCGGACGATGGAGGAATACTTGAGAAAAGTCGTCGTCGGAGATCAGAAGGACTGGGATGAACATCTTCCCCTCTTCTTAATGGCGTACCGTTCGGCAGAGCACAATTCATCGGCAACAACACCCGCCGAAGCCATTTTTGGAACTGATCTCCGACTTCCATCGGACTTGAAGTTCGGCGTGGTACTACCGACAACTAGCGGCAGGAAGGACTTCGTAACCGAAAAGAAAGAACAGCTGAACTCCATCCATCAGTTCATCCGGGAACGACTGAACTTGGTCAGCAATAAAATGAAGGCGAGATACGACTTAAGGGCGAACTCTTCTGGATTCGAGACAGGACAATTGGTATTGCTGTACAACCCACAACGAAAAAAAGGCTTGTGCCCCAAATTGCATCAGCCTGGGACAGGCCATATGAGGTCATCAAGAAGCTCAATGACGTGGTATACCGAATACAGCAGATGGGAAACAGACGGGCGAAGTATAAGATTGTCCACATAGAGAGGTTAGCGCCATATTACCGAGAAGGATCCAATCGCTTGTTCGAGGACGAACAAGTTTAGGAGGAGGGCAGTGTTGCGGAGACACAAACCTACGGTTAAGTTCGTTCCGACGGCGAACGTTCGAGAAGGTGGACCGAGAGCTATATAAGCGCGAACACTCGCCGTCGACATTCATTCAGTTTGTGGTATTGAACAGAGCGTGACAAGTCGGTGTGATCAATAAAACAGTGGGAAAATAAGAGCTTTTAGTAGAGGTTTGTGTGTGAAATAAAGTTCAAAGTGTTCAATAAGTTTTGGATAGTAAAGAAATGTGGTGAAGCTGCACAGAAAATTGATCTGTGGTGAAACAAGAAAAGTGTGTGTGTTTTATTTCGGATGAAAAGGACAATTGTAGTTTATCGCAATCCTGTGGTGCGAACCCTATTCGGCGTGGGATTGAATATTTTGTAACAATATCAAGGGCACAATACGGATTATTGATATGACATTTGATATCTTAACATATCTGGATGGAAATAGAGGGGAAAAGCAATTGTACGAAAGGGTTTGCAGCAAGGATTAACTTAGCAGTGACACAATATGGATCATCAAAGCTTAAAGGGTATTTATTATTGTTTGTTCGTAATTATAGAAAAAAAGGGTTAGTGCTAGGATTAATACATCAAAGACACTATAGGGACCAAAGCTCGGAAGTTTGCTACTGGTTGTGGGACATTGTCGACTTACCTTGGTAAGTATGTGACCAAGGGAATTTTTTGGATGAAAATCATTTCTGTTGTATGGGAGCCCCCCTTAAATATCCATTTTATTCTATTTTTAGTATTTGTCGTTATAGCGGCAACAGAAATACAACATCTGTGAACTGTCTAACTATTTATCTATCACCGTTATTGAGATACAGCCTGGTGACAGACGGACGGACGGACAGCGAAGTCTTAGTAATAGGGTCCCGTTTTACCTTTGGGTACGGAACCCTAAAAAAGGATTGCAGCTAGGATTAGTACATCAAAGACCCAAATGGGATCAAAGCTGGGAAGTTTGCTACTGGTTGTGGGATATTGTCGACTAACTTTAGGTCGGTATGTGACCAAGGGAATTTTTTGGATGAGAATCAAAATTCCATTTTTAGGATTTGTTGTTATAACGGCAACAGTACATGAGTTCATGAGATACAGCCTGGTGACAGACGGACTGACGAACAGCTAAGTCTTGATAATAGGGTCCCGGTTTACCTTTTGGATACGGAACCCTAAAAGAATAAAATACCGTTTGTGCCAACTCTTGGATTGAATGAAGTAATATAGTGTCGTAAGAGGTTTACCCAACATTATGGAATGAAACCAGGTATTTTTCTGTCATTCTTGATATTTCCTAACAAAGAAATTACCTGTAGTACCAAACAGATATTTGATTTGTAATATCTCATTCCACTGATACACCAAAAAATACTTACTTACTTACTTACTTATCAGGCCTGCGATCCATGGAGGATCTGAGCCTGAGCTATAGCTGCCTTCCATCCTTGACGGTCCCGGGCACGCTGCTTCCAGTTGTCAAGACCAAGATCTCTTACATCCGCGATTACTTGGTCTTTATACCGGAGGTTCGGTCTTCCTCTTCTTCCCGAACCAGGAGGCTCGGAGTCGAAGACCCTCTTAGCTGGAGCGTTGATGTCCATGCGCTCGATGTGGCCGAGCCAGTGTAGTTCACGGCTCCTTGCCTTCCGGACTACATCCACATCTTGGTACAGCTCGTAGAGTTCGCGGTTGTGTCTTCATCTCCATTCACCTTCCTCACAGACAGGACCAAATATCCGGCGCAGAATTTTTCTTTCGAAAATCAGCTCCGCTGTCCTGCTTATCGTCCAGCTTTCGGCTCCGTACAGCAAGACTGGCAGAATAAGCATTTTGTAAAGCATGACTTTGGTCTTTCGAGTGAGGAGTTTTGACCCCAGTTGTTTGGACAAGCCGAAGTAGCAGCGGTTGCCAAGGGCGATTCTACGCCGGATCTCCACTGTGGTGTCATTTGTGGAATTTACGTTTGCCCCGAGGTAGACAAACTCCTTAACTACCTCGAAATTGTAGCTATCAATTGTTATATTTTGTCCCAGGTGGTGAGCGACGGACTGGTTTTTGCTTGACAGCATGTACTTCGTTTTGTCCTCATTGACCTTAAGACCAACTCGTTTCGCCTGTTCTTCAATCGCCGTGAATGCTTCCACAATGCCACGGCGAGAACACGCGATGATGTCGATATCATCCGCGTATCCTAGCAGCTGGATGGACTTGTAAAAGATAGTGCCTTCCCTGTTGACGCTTGCCCGTCGCACTATCTGCTCCAGCACCAGGTTGAAGAAGTCACATGACAGCGCATCTCCTTGCCGAAATCCGGTGCATGTTTCGAATGGTTCCGAGGTCCTAGAACCGAGTTGCACGGTGCATCGCGTGTTTTTTAGCGTGGCGCGACACAACTGGATCAGTTTTACCGGGATCCCGAATTCGGCCATCGCCCCAAACAGTGCTTCACGATGAATGCTGTCATATGCGGCTTTGAAATCGATGAAAAGATGGTGTGTATCGATTTGAAACTCGTTGGTCTTTTCCAGGATTTGTCGAAGTGTGAAAATTTGGTCTATAGTTGATTTGCCGGGCCGGAAGCCGCACTGGTAGCTGCCGATTAGTGCGGTGCAAAATGGTTTTAGACGTTCACACAATACGCTGGACAGGATCTTGTATGCGACATTGAGCAGGGATACACCTCTATAGTTCTTGCAAGAGGTAGGATCGCCTTTTTTGTGGATGGGGCATATAGAGCTGGTATTCCAGTCGTCGGGCATGCTCTCATCTTCCCAAATTCTGCATATGATCTGGTGCATGCTCCCTACCAGAACATCGCCGCCAGCCTTGAAGAGCTCTGATGGCAAGCCATCTGAGCCTGCGGCCTTGTTGTTCTTCAGCTTCTGAAAAGCTGTGCCGACTTCTTCTATGCTGGGTGGGAGGACTACTTCAGCGGCTGGAGTTGGGATTTCCTCGGTCCCTACCACTCTCTCTTGGTCATGCTCGTTAAGCAGCTGCTGGAAGTGCTGCTTAAATACATCCACTATTCCCTGCGGGTCGGTGACAAGATTACCCTCTCAGTTTCGAAGAGCCAGGGTGCCCTTTTTGAAGCCTCCTGCAAGGCCTTTGGCTTTCTTGTAAAAGGCTCGTAGTTTGTGTTTATCCCTAGACTCCTCGATATCCTTGAGCTGGGAGGCTGCGAAGGTTCCCTTAATGGTTATAATATTTAGATTCAGACAATTTGCAGGCGTCGCTGAAAGGAAATCGAACACTTGGGCATACCGATTACGACTATATTGGTTATAATTGAAATTCTTGAATAACTTTTGCAGCAACGGAACCTGAAATACCCTTTTTTTTATTTCGACACCATTTCTGGATAATTTTCATCCTTTTTAATACCTAAGATATTCATTACACCAAAGTATATGTATTTGGAACACCCACAAGATAAAACTATTCCTTCTCTCTGCTGAAATCGTATGCACTTTTCAAAATCAGGCAAAATACCTATGTGTTGCAATTTAAAGTTACCAAATCACAACTCCTACTCGGTTAGTTATTCTCAGATTTTGGAGACCCCACTAAGGGGTATAGTGTTGCCCATGCCATGCAATCCAATTGGAAATTGCATTTGAAGTTCCAGCAACAGAGACAACGAATAAGAACACAAGGCTGAAATGCTGGAGTTCCACTTGCTTTAAAATGGATGTGTAATTAGATTGGTGTGGTAACTAAAATAGTTTATTATTTGCTCTATATTTTGGCTGTGGAACTTTCGTCATACCGACGGTTTCTTACCACCAAAGTTGTGTGTGAACACTTCGGATAGCAAGTGGGTTGCGTTACGGGACTATAAATGTGATCTTCATTAGGCCGAATAGCTTTTGAATATATTATTGCACATATAATGGTTCTTGAGTTGGAGTTTACATGTATGCGCCCGGTTAATGGAATCTGAGGGAGCATTACGCACAGAACGAGTTGGGCGTGATGATTTGTTTCAGTTCCGCATGGAAGCTGAACCAACAATGAAATCAAAAGAAACAGGCACGTATCGGTAACGTACTAAATACTTATTTACCGCAGCAATAGAAAGATATCGGAAGAAATTAATTTGTTTTTGGTATTCGGAGGTAACGCTCGTATTTCTTTTATTATTAACCCATGAAAACCACTGGATTTACTTAGATAATCATTCTTATATAATACATTGCATTCAAACTTTTTAGAAACTAAATACCGATAAGGACGAGGCGACTTTTTTTATACACTTGAATGGAAAGAATCAGCAGGAACGGAGGGAGAAATGTATATATTCTGCGAATAGACTGACTGATGGATAGACTGACTGACTGACTGTTGGATAGACTGACTTATGGATAGTCTGACTAACTGACTGATGAAAAGACTGAATGACTGACTAATGGATAGACTGACTAACTGACTGATGAATAGACTGACTTACTGACTGATAGATAGACTATTTTGTGTTTTTTTAGGTGGCGCTACAGTCCGGTGTGAACCTGGGTCTTAACCAACAAACTTCTCCAGCTGGCACCGTCTTTTGTCAGCTGTTTCCAGCGACGCACTCCCAGTTTGTTGAGGTCCCTTTCCACCAGTGTGTGCCACCTTAGATTTGGTAGTTCCCTGTTACGTCGTCCTTCGGGGTTGGACTCGAAGGCTATTCGAGCCGGAGCTATGTTGTCCATTCGCACTACATCTCCTAGCCATCTTAGGCGTTGAATCCGAAGACGTCGTCTTAGGCCAATGTCGCTGTATAGCCCGTATAGTTCGTTGTTGTATCTTCTCCTCCACTTGGTTGAGGCGTGAGCGCGTATCAGGATAATATTTCCGAAATAAGCTTTGATGCGGATTGTTATGAGGCATTCGATTACATACCAAAAGACTTTTCGTCGGAGTCTTCCTCGAATAACGAATCCGCATCCGAATAAGCGTTGTTTGTTCTCCTTGTAGGAGTTCCGGTATTCTTGGATTCAGTTATCTCTGCTTTATAGCAGTTGAGGGCTTTCTCCAATTGATTGCCTGCACTCGGTCTGTGTAGACTCGCAAGTCATCTAATCATTTGAATGGATTGTCAACTTTATATACGTCCGTGTTCGAGGCTTGTGATTGCTTCGCAATACTTTATTTTTTTCGTTATAGGAATAGTTAAAGGATTCCCTGAAGGGGATCGTAAAAAACTTCGCGAACAGAGAAGCTGAGCTTCTCCCCAACTGTTCGACTTACTGACTCGGACCAAAGAAAAACTATTCTCGTCTTGGTACAAAAGATTTATTTGTTCAACTGTATTTCGGAACTGCTCACTTAGAACTAACTTATTCTCTATTCTGCTTTATGCAGGAAACCCATTATGTTTCCCACGCTGCTCGCAACGCATGCAGCCGATTTCCTCAGACGGAACATGATCCCGCTGCACTTGAATCAACTTAAATCAACACGAACAGGTACGAACGCGCGAATAAGCGAGAACCACAATAAAGTGATGACACGTTGAATCCAATTAATACGGTGTATCAATCTTTACCCCTGGCTTTGGTCGATGGTGTTCACTGAAATTGACTCCTAAACACAACTCCTTACCTAGAGGGCCAAGTTCCTTTTTTCCCAGGAACGTCGGGGTCGGGTTATTGCATAAATTGGTTCACTACCCGGCGGGCACCAGGCAGTTATCCAGGGACGGCCACGCGAAGGGTGTGTGTCAACTTGGATTGAGCAGGGATAGAGATCAGGCGTTTGTTAAACGCGAACAACTTTTTTGTTCAGTTTGCTCGCTCATAGCTCTTGGAAGATGTTTGCCTTAAAAACTTAAAAGCACTACGATCAATTCTGAAATGGCTAGACATATTGGAAGAAAATGAAATTATAACAAAAATAAATAAAAAGCACCTAGAGAGAAAAGAACCTTACTTACTTATCAGTCCGTCAATCCATGTGATATCTGAGCCTGAGCTATAGTTGCCTTCCATCCTTGACAGTCCCGAGCACGCTGTTTCTATTTATCAAGACTAAGTTGTCTTACCTCCGCGATTACTTGGTCTTTATACCGGAGGTTCGGCCTTCCTCTTCTTTTCGAGTCGAAGACCCTCTTAGCTGGAGCGTTGGTATTCATGCGCTCGATGTGGCCAAGCCAATGTACTCGACGGATATCAGACTTCCGGACTATATCTACATCTTTGTACAACTCGTAGAGTTCGCGATCATGTCTTCTCCTCCATTCAACCTCCTCCCAGACGGGACTAAATATCCAGCGCAACGTAGACGTTGTCAAAGCGATTATAGAATTTCTCATTGAGGGGGTCTTCAGCCTCTTCTGTAGGGGCGTGTGCACATATGAAGTCATGTTGTAAAATGTTGTATCGTTGCTAGCGAAGAACTCCACGTACTAATGCTGACTAATTTCAGCTCGGAGGAGGGAAAAGAGGGTGCGCTAACGATGGCTTCGGTTTATCTACCGCACGACGAGGGCACGGACGTCCCCTCTAGGGAAACAAGGTCATTGATCGCAATGGCCGAACAAGGTAAGAAGAACTTAGTCGTAGGGTGTGATGCTAACGCCCATCACACTACTTGGGGTAGCTCTAATACTAATAGTAGGGGTGAGGCCTTGTTCAGTTTTTTCCTTAGTACTAATCTAGTTATATGTAATCGGGGTAATTCACCAACATTTATTACTAGTAACAGAAGGGAAGCACCGTGGCGCAGTGGGTAGTGTGTTGGCCTCTGACGCTGATGACACGGGATCGAATCCCGACACAACCATGTCATCGAACGTGTTTTTCACGGTGTTTCTCCTCAGCGGGGTTCTGTCAAAACCCCCTGTAGTAAAATTGTAATGAAAAGCTTCTCGAAATTCGCCGTTCAGAACCGGCAATAAGCTGTAGGTCCCTTTCACATATGGGAGAATGAAATCACACACAACATGGGTGATTGAGAGAAGCTCGGCTAAGGTTCTTCATGGACTGTAACGCCAACATACATCCATACATACAACAGAAGGGAAGTCTTAGACGTAACGCTTATAAATGGTAACGGTACTGCGGAAATCTCAAATTGGAAAGTATCTGACAAAGCATCACTTTCTGATCACTGTTGGATCCTCTTCGACCTGAATTTCCGTAGGCCGGACAGGAATGTCTTTCGAAATCCGCGGAAGGTGAATTGGCAGAGGCTTAACGCGGAGTTGGGTGGGACCCTTAACCGACCTCCGGAAGGGAACCCCGGTTCCACGGAAGACATCGATAAGATGGTGTTAAATCTTACCAGCAAACCGGTCATTCGAGAAGGCATGTCCTACCAGACGACCCTGCAAAGGATGACTTTGGATGGTGGGTCATGGTGGAATGCTAAAATGGCTGAGCGGGTTCGTATCTCTAGATTTAGTTGGAATTTGGCAAAAGTGGGAGCCACCATGGTCAACCATCATGGTGGAATGCTAAAATGGCGGTGCGGGTTCGTATCTCTAGACTTAGTTGGAATGATAGTGTTGGAGTTGGAGATAGTGTTAAGCGGCTCAAAGAAGAAATTAGATTCGCCAAGAAGGACTCTTGGAGAAGCTACTGTGGCTCTATTGAATCATGTATGGGTGCATCTCGTCCGAGGAAGGTCCTGGCAAAAGTTCCCACACAGATGTCCTCTATAAAGAGATCTGATGGTAGCTGGACTGACTCAGACGAGAACGTGCTTGATTCTTTACTGAAGTGTCATTTCCCTGGCTGCGAGGATGCAGGTATCTTCAATTCGGCGCTCACGCTGCCAAGGGAATGTATTGAACATGAGACAGTTGATAAGATTGTTATGTTATGTTGATATGATCCTGTGGGCAGTCAACTCCTTTGACCCCTTTAAGGGACCGATCATGTTGCAGGAGCCATGTGAAGTCGTTCTTCCGTGGCTGAAATGCATCTACTCCTGGTGCCTCAGATTGGGTTATGTTCCTCAGGCGTGGAGGGAAGTTAGGGTGGTTTTCTTACCCAAGTCGGGTAAAGACAACCATGATACTGCAAAGGACTTTAGGCCTATCAGTCTATCGGGATTCGATCCCGTGTCATCGGCGTCAGAGGCCAACACACTACCCACTGCGCCACGGTGCTCTATAGTAGTAGTATAGGGTAGTCTATACTATAGAAAAATCTCTCAGTATCAAGGAATTCACTCTAGGTGCCTTCCTAGATATGCGCTAATAAGCCTCATGCCTATCAACATCTTTAGAATCAGCTATGCATGGGGATACATACCAACGAGCTGGACAGAGGCAACGGTAAAATTCAGACGGAATGGTCAAGATTCTAGAGACAGAGGGTTTTAATGGCACGGCCTACGCCAATGACATTGCCATTTTAGTCTCTGGAAAATGTCCGCAGGTCCTCAGCGATAGACTAAGCTATGCTCTGATGTTATTGGATAATTGGGTCAAGAGGCGAGGCCTGGGAGTAAATCCGGCGAAAACAGGGCTAGTACTCTTTAGAAGGAAAGGATCTGTATCAAGATACACCAACCCCCGTATGAGTGGTATAGATCTGATTCCTGGAAAATCCGTCAAATATCTTAGCATAATCTTGAACTCCAAAGAATCAAAAAGGCCTACGTTGCACTATATTCGTGCAGGTAGCCTTTGGAAAAATATGGGGCCTCAAACCGAGGTTAGTACATTGGTTGTACATTGCGGTGGTGAAACCTATTCTAGTCTATGGCTCGGTTGTCTGGTGGAAAGCGCTCGAGAAAAAATGTCATCTTCAGAGTGTGTCAAAGGTTCAAAGCTTCTGCAGAAGCTGTCTGGCGGTGACGGGATCTATAAAGTCCACACCAGCGGCGCTCTTGAAGCGTCGCAACCAGAATTGCGCTAAGACTACGGGTATCCGGTCTCGGGAAAAAGAGTCCTCACGGACATGCATCAGTCTTGGATCGATGGGCCGTCTCGAGATTCAGAACCGTAACGAACTATGTCACCCGTCCTCCTTCCTGGGAGAGGAGACACTCTATTAGAAATCTCTCTAGGGATGAATGGACCGGTGATTTGGTACGCACGGAAAGTGAACTGGCATTCTACACCAACGGATCCAAAATGGATGTTGGCACAGAAGCCGGAGTCTACTTTGAGTCTCGGGATATGCATCGCTCCTATAGGCTCGATGATGGATGCAGTGACTTCCAAACTGAGGTCTTCGCTATCAAGCAAGCAGCGGACCTGATCAGGAAAGAGAACATCTCAGGGAAAACGATCAGCATCTATGCTGACAACCAGGCAGCCATTAAGGCTTTGCAGGCAGCATGGATAAGATCCAAACTCGTCAAAGTCTGCAAGGAAAAGTTAGAGATATTGAATGTATATGAGGTGACCCTTTGCTGGGTACCTGGTCATATGAATATCTCTGGAAACGCAAGGGCGGACGAGCTGGCTAGGGTGGGATCAAATGCAAACATTGTGCAGATCTCACCTGAGGCAAAAGCACCACTCTACAGGGAGATAGAGACGGAGCTTTTAGTGGAAGACAATAAGCGATGGTGTCGCTTAGATACATGTGCAACGGCGAGATCGCCTCGGGCTGTCTGAGATAAGAAAATAATGGAAAATTTGCCGAAGTTGAAGCGTGGGAATATTCGATTGGCAGTTGGTGCCCTCACCGGGCACTGCATGCTATCCTACCATGCAGCTCGACTAGGCCAGCCCTACAATGACTTCTGCAGAAGCTGCAGGGACGAAGAGGAAATTGAAACATGCCCCTCCTTTCGCTAGCCTTTTCCATTGCTGCACACCCAGTTGGCTGAGGTCTCCCTCCACCTGTGTGCGCCATCTTAAGTGCGGCCGTCCTCTGCTTCTTCGTCCCTCGGGGTTGGATTCAAGGACTCTCCGGGCTGGAGCCCGTGTGTCCATTCGCTCTACGTGGCCCAGCCATCTTAGGCGTTGAATCCGTAGACGCCTGACTAGGCTCATGTCGCTGTACAGTCCGTAAAGTTCGTGATTGAATCTTCTCCCCGTCTGCGTTTATAGGCCCAAAAATCACGCGCAAAATCTTTCTCTTGAACCGACCAAGGGCCTCCTCATCCGCTTTTGATAGTGTCCATGCTTCTGCGCCGTATAACAGGACCGGGATGATAAGGGTCTTATATAGAGTCAACTTTGTCGTTCGGGAGAGGGCTCTATAACTCAGTTGCCTCCTGAGCCCAAAGAAAAAGCGATTGGCATGAGTGGATCTGCGTTTGATTTCGGTAGACGAAGTCCTTAGCTACCTCGAATTTATATCTGCCTATACAAACGTTCTGGCCGAGACGTCGGTGTTGAGCGTCCATTCTTGATGACAGCATATATTTAGTTTTGCCCTCGTTTACCGCCAAACCAATTTTCGCCGCCTCCATCTCAATACTCGCAAACGCCTCATTGACATCTCGCTGTGATCTACCTGTTATGTCAATATCGTCGGTGTATGCAAGGAGTTGCGAGGATTTGAAATAGATTGTGCCTCTTGTATTGGCCAGTGATTTTTGCACAATCATTTTCAATATGATATTGAAGAAATCATGCGACAGCGCATGCCTAAATCCTTTTTCGACATCAAAACTATCGGTAAGGTGTTCACAGATTCGGATGGAGCAGCGAGCATCCTCCAAAGTCATCCTGCATAGTCTGACGAGTTTAGCAGGTATGTCAAAGGTAGACATAGCGTTGTATAGCTCGTCTCTAATTACGCAGTCGTATGCGGCTTTGAAGTCGACAAATGGGTGGTGAGTGTCGACTTGAAATTCATTGTTTTTTTCCAAGGATCTGCCGTAGTGTGAAGATTTGGTCGATGGTGGACTTCCCTGGCCTGAATCCGCACTGATAAGGATCTATCAGCTTATTTACAAAAGGCTTCAGGCGTTCACACAAAAGGGCAGAGAAGATGTTGTAGGCGATGTTGAGGAGACTTATTCTTCTCTACAGTTGGCGCAATCAGAGGGGTCTTCTTTCTTGTGGATCGAGCATACGATGCTGTGACTCCATTCCCCGGGCATGTTTTCCTCTAACCATATCTTATGGATGAGCTGGTGCATGCTCCCAATCAGGTCATCCCCAGCTGCCTTGAAGAGCTCAGCAAACAGTCCGTCTGCGCCAGCAGCTTCATTCGACTTGAGCTTCGATATGGCAATCTTAACTTCGTCGAGATCAGGGGGGACAGAATTCCCTGCGGTCGCCGTCGATTAGAAATGGACCTAAAGGTTGAGGGTAGGGTGGGTAAGATTGTACCTATTCCTCCTTTTGGTGAAGGCGACTATAGTGCTTTTCCTAGGGTTGACCTTTAGTGCAACCTTTATGCACCAGTTTGCAACAAGGTTTAGTGCCCGTTGGAGTAATTTCGAGACTGTGTTTTCGAATTTGCCTCTAGCCAGGATCACTATGTCGTCAGCATAGCCTTGGACATAGAAACCCTTGTTGCTGAGTATGTTTATCAGTTCATTTACCACGATGGACCACAGGAGAGGTGAGAGAACCCCACCTTGAGGGCATCCTTTCGCGGCATTTACACTGATTTTATCATTGCCTAGTGAGGTGTTCATTTTCCTATTGCTAGGCATGTGTTGGATCCAATTGCATGTGGTGTTATTCACCCCTGTGCTGAGGATGCAACGTTTTATTTGGGTGTAGTCGGTGTTGTCGAAAGCACCCTCAATATCGAGAAAACAACCTATCGCAATTTCTTTGTCGCTCAGGGATTTTTTGGTCCGGGCTGGTAGCTCCTGAAGAGCATGCATTGTCGACTTCCCAGACTGGTAGGCATATTGGTTTTTGTGAAGTGGTGATCTTTTCAAGACACCGTCTCTGATATGCCTATCCAGAATTTTTTCCATTGTTTTTAGGAAGAAAGAGGTAATGCTTATCGGTCTTAGGCAGGTCTATGGGTCTACGGCCTACTGAATTTTACCGTTGCCTCTGTCCAGGTCGTTGGTATGTATCCCCATGCATGCCTGATTCTAAAGATGTTGATAGGCATGGGGCTTATTAGCGCACTTCTTTTCTGAAGGAGGGCTGGGAAGATGCCATTTTCCCCGAGGAATTGTACGGGTCAAAAAATGGATGACCCATTTTATGCTTCCCTCATGGAAATTGTTCGTGCTCTCTTCCAGACCTCCCTCTTGGGTCTAGTTGCCCTGATCTGTGGAGGTATGTTAGAGAGATTAGAGGGAATGATGTTGGAGTCTGGGAAGTGCGTACTGGTTAAAGCACGATAGTTCCCCAAAAGGTGAAATAGGCACAAACTTACCAAGCCTACCCTCTTTGGTAAAGCGATGGAGTTCTCAAAAGAAGTTAAATATCTAGAGATAACTCTAGACCAAAAGCTCGCTTAGAACTCTCACATTACAAGGACCATTGAGAAAGCCAGGATCTCTTTATGGACCAGCAAAAGTTTCATTGGCAAAAACTGGGGCACAAACCCCAAAATGTCCCGCTGGCTATATACAGCAATCACCAGACCAATTCTCACATATGCTGTGCCCGTCTGGTGGCAGAAAACAAAACGGGTAACAGTGCGAGCCAAGCTCAACAAATTACAAAGAGTAGCTTGCATCTGTATCACCGGGGCCATGATAACAACCCCCACAACAGCAATAGAAGTCATCACGGGCCTGACACCTCTTAATCTCCAACTGAAGGAAGAAGTAATGATCTTCGCCCATACACTGATCGTGGAGGATGACTCTAACCGTAGGCTCTTTCCCCCTGATATCCTTACCGAAATAAACAGGCATAAAATCCTAAAGATGTCTCTCACAGACAACTGTCTCCCCAGCCAAAACTACAAGGTCACATTCCCCAACCGACAAAACTGGGACCAGGATAGACCCTCCTTCAATCGTGGATCCTACGTGTGGTACACAGATGGGTCCAAAACGAACGAAGGCGTTGGGGCTGTAGTATACGGAGCAAATACAGGCACATGCATCTACGTCAGCATGGACAGATACAACTCAAGCAGAGATATTTGCTATATAATTCTGCCTCATAGAAAATATAAACAGAAATATACGTAAAAAAAAACATTTGCATTCTCTCTGACAGCACGGCTGCACTTCTAGCCCTAAAGAGCTATGAAATCGTCGCTAAACCAACTTAAAGGCAACATCTTACACTACTTTTTTAATGTAGCCAGTCGTACGTGGGCAAAATCATCCGGATACACTATATCAGGAAAAATCTGGTCCTTCTACTCAAAAACTAAAACAAACGACCTCCTCAATAGACGCCGCTAGAACACGCTGCCGGAGTAGGCTACCAGTCTAACACTGCTGTTGTTGTCACAACACCCACGCACAGGAAACACTGCACCATTTTCTCTGCGAATGTCCAGCACTAGCAAATCGCGGGTTCAGCTTGGCCAACATAACCAGTTTACTCAACTCTACATTCTGAATTTAAATTAACATCCTTCTTCATATCTCTTAGGTTTCAGGAGTTTCGCGGCCTGAGCACTAAATGTACACTGACGGGAAATATGTCTTGGGGACCCCGGGGCTTTAAAAGAAACAGCCGATCCTTTCAACCGCCGTGGGGTGGCCGTGGTGCAATGGTTAACATAATCGACAGTCGAGTTCGTTTCATAGCCAGGAAAAAGCAATTCCTCTACGGAAAAAAGTATGCAACTCAGTTGTGAATGGAAAGTGACCAAACATACTGCTACAGGTATATGGTCAACTGAAGTTCATCCTCTGCCAATGCAATATTAACACCAAACAGTGCATGAACGAATTACTGAGAATTATAATCAAGGCGAAATTTGATCGGCTCTCGTCCTATCTGGGACAAACCACCCTTGAGAGTTGTGAACGAACATCTACGACCCAAAAACCACTGCACTTCGTTCAAGTTGTGTGTTAACATTATAAGAGTATATAAACTCTTGAACCTGCGCGAAAAAAAAAAAAAAACGCACTATCTACTGACTTACAGATGATTTTCTTATTATCACCTGACCTTCTATTTTGCGCAAGTGATACGAAGACCTTGCAGTTTGAATTTTTTGTTTGAAGTCAACCGGATGTTGACACTGCAAGTTCATAGTTTCACCTGTGCAATTACAGTCGAAATTGGATCTTACGATCGATGTTTGCACGGGTGCATTGGTTTGGCGAAAAAGAGGTCGCATGTTTCCGGTGTCATCGATGAAATGCAGCTTGTGGGTAGCATAGCGTGTGTTGAGTGTTGTACTGTTGGATGGGCCGAGCTAGGGGTGATGGGGCGCGGTAGACATCAGGCAGGTGTCGTAACTCGCACACGCATACTTGTAGCCGCGTAATTATTTCCGGGGCGACAATTTATACAAACATCTCAGCACTAATTTAACCTGTAATTTAATGTGGCCCTTGATCTATTTAGGAAATTTATCTCAAGTAGTTTCAACCTCCAGTTTTTAAACTAACCGAAATTAATGTGCAGATAAGCTCACTCTCTCAAAACCTCTCGCCAAGGTTCTACCCCATGACCTTGATTTTTGCGCGAATATGGTGTAGTTTATTTTGGTTTTGCTGGTCCTATGAGCAGGATATTCATTTGATTGATAAGACGTATTCTGGTTGAATGCATAAGTCCATGCTGATACTCAGCAAGCATTATTTCACACACTTTAATGCGATTGGGTACCAATTGACGCGCCTGAGGCCCAATGCATGTTTTAAAATGGTATTGACTAATCCCTCGGAAATTCCAACATCATCAGCAGGATCTTTAATGATTAACGACGGTTTGCAAGCACCAAATCTTTGAATTTTTTGGACGCTAACTTCATCGGTCGAGGTTGATAGTCATTCTGGACGCTCCTCGCCTTCAACACGTTCTCGGCCTTACTGGAACTCTTTATACGACTTTTAAACATTTCTTTTTTCGACAATGCCTCATCAAAATTCAGTGCAAATATTTTGCTCAACAAATTTAGGCATTCTTCTTCTTCTTAGTGCCCCTCCATCTAGCACGATCTTTCGCTAGCCTTTTCCATTGCCGCACACCCAGTTGACTGAGGTCCCCTTCCACTTGTGTACGCCATATTAAGTGCGGCCGTCCTCTGCTTCTTCGTCCCTCGGGGTTGGATTCAAAGACTTTCCGGGCTGGAGCTGTGGTGTCCATTCGCTCTACATGGCCCAGCCATCTTAGGCGTTGAATCCGTTAACGTCTGCCTAGGCTCATGTCGCTGTACAGCCCGTAAAGTTCGTGGTTGAGTCTTCTCCTCCATCCCTCGTCTGCGCTTATAGGCCGGAAAATCACTCGCAAAATCTTTCCCTCGAACCGACCAAGGGCCTCCGCATTCACTTTAGTGTCCATGCTTCTGCGCCGTACAAGAAGACCGGGCTGATAAGGGTCTTATATAGCGTCAACTTTGTCGTTCGGGAGAGGGCTCTATTACTCGATTGCCTCCTGAGCCCAAAAAAACAGCGATTGGAAGGGTGATTCTGCGTTTGATTTCAGAACTGATGTCGTTGTTCCAGGTCACTGCGGAGCCAAGGTAGACGAAGTCCTTAACTACCTCGAACTTATATCTGTCTAAAAAAATGTTCTGGCCGAGACGTCGGTGGTGAGTGTCCTTTTTTGATGACAGCAAATATTTAGTTTTGCCCTCTTTTACCGCCAAACTAATTTTCGCCGCCTCCATCTCAATACTGGGAAACGCCTCATTGACGTCTCGCTGTGATCTACCTATAATGTCAATATCGTCGGCGTATGCAAGGAGTTGCGAGGATTTGAAATAGATTGTGCCTCTTGTATTGGCCAGTGATTTTTGCACAATCATTTTCAATATGATATTGAAGAAATTACACGACCGCGCATCGCCCTGCCTGAATCCTTTTTCGACATCAAAACTATCGGTAAGGTATTCACCGATTCGGATGGAGCAGCGAGCATTCTCCAAAGTCATCCTGCATAGTCTGACGAGCTTAGCAGGTATGTTAAAGGTAGACATAGCGTTGTATAGCTCGTCTCTAATTACGCTGTCGTATGCGGCTTTGAAGTCGACAAATAGGTGGTAAGTGTAGACTTGAAATTCATTGGTTTTTTCCAGGATCTGCCGAAGTGTGAAAATTTGGTCGATGGTGGGACTTCCTTGGCCTGAATCCGCACTAATAAGGACCTATCAACTTATCTACAAAAGGCTTCAGGCGTTCACACAAAACGGCAGAGAAGATTTTAAAGGCGATGTTAAGGAGAATTATTCCTCTATAGTTGGCGCAATCAGTAGGGTCTCCTTTCTTATTGATTGGGCATACGATGCTGAGACTCCATTCCTCGGGCATGCTTTCCTCTAACCATATCTTACGGATGAGCTGGTGCATGCTCCCAAACAAGTCATCCCCAGCTGCCTTGAAGAGCTCAGCAGGCAGTCCGTCTGCGCCAGCAGCTTTATTCGACTTGAGTTTCGATATGGCAATCTTAACTTCCTCGCGGTTAGGGGGAGGGAGTTCTCTGCGGTCTTCGTCGATTGGAAATGGATCATTCTGCCTGACAGCGGTATGTTGACTAACATCGCCGTTATACAGTCTGCAAAAGTGGTTTTTATACATTCTCAGCATCGACTGCTATTCTACCACTAGGTGATTGTTCTCATCTCTGCAGGTTTCCGTTCTGGCTTTATAATCCTGGCATGTTCGCTTTATCTGTTGATAAAGCTTTCGAACGTCACGCCTGCAGTAACACCTCTCCAAATCCTCAATCGCGCGCTTCTCGTGCTCTATCTTCTTTCTTGTAACAAGCTTATGCTCCCCCCTTCTTCTTAACTCGTAGAGGTCACGAGCTGCTCTTGTTCTTTTATGCAGCGAGGCCTTATATGCATCCTGCTTCGCTGTGTGAATCCTCCTGCACTCGTCATCGAACCAGGTGTTTCTTCGTGGTGGAGCCTTGAAGCCCAAGACTTCGGGTGCAGAGCTATTCAGGTCTGCAAAGGTTCCACTGCTATTCTATTGATAGCGTGGAGCATTGGGGTGTATTGAAGAGCTTAGGGAGACGCGATCGGTATAAGCGCGAGCTGTTTCTGACGATAGTAGCTTTCCGACGTCATAACTTTGTATTCTCACTCTACTCCGCTGCCTTCGTGATATCCGTAAGCGCATCTTGGCTACTACAATATAGTGGTCCGAGTCGATGTTAGCCCCTCGGAAAGTTCGAACATCAAGAATAATGGTGGAGTGTCTGACGTCGA
Organism: Eumerus sabulonum; assembly: GCA_951905685.1. Lineage (NCBI taxonomy): Eukaryota > Metazoa > Arthropoda > Insecta > Diptera > Syrphidae > Eumerus > Eumerus sabulonum. The sequence continues at coordinate 157,245,364 of OX645060.1, read as the reverse complement.
TCGCGATGTGATCAGTCTGGTTGGTAGTCGATTGATCAAAAGACCGCCAGGTGCCTATGTGTATATCGAGGTGCGGGAAGAGCGTACTGGATAGAAGGAGATTTCGCTCCGTAGCAAGATCAATCAGCCTGTGTGCCGATGACTCGTTCAAAGTTGCTTTCCTAGCTGGGACATTGGGAATACGTTCTGTCCAGGAGATCGTAGAACTCATCTTTGGCGTGGGGGCGTGGACGCAGATCAGGCTGATGTTAAAAAATGTAGCCTTGATATGGATTGTTATGAGGCGTTCGCTCACAAGCCGAAAGCTTAGGACTTTCTGCCTTAGTCCACCTCGAACAACAAATCCGCATCCAAACAATCGTTGGTCTCTCTCCCTATAGCAGTCGCCGAAGTATATATCGCAGTTTTTCATCCGCTTTATACCCGGTCCATTCCATCTTATTTCCTGGATGGCGGTTATGTCAGCTTTTTTACGGTTACGGCTTACTAGGCCGTAGCCCAACCGACTAATCCTGTTTTTTGGCGCAGGAGGCTCGCCATTCGCCCTTCCCTGTCTGCAATTTCCATAGGAAATCTCCAGATGGCACCACGAGAAGGTGGGGATGGGACTTACTAACAGTGCCGCAAGTTGTTCGACTGTGGTGGCTCTTCTCGCTTTTTAGCAGGCCAGATGGATTCTACCCCAACGAGGCCTTTGTTAGTATTTTGCCACCCTATGATGGTATTACGTCCGAAATTTCGTAGTTCTAGGTGAATGGAAAGCACCCTTGAGAGTGTCGTAATAAACGTTTTTTTGCGACATAAACGGTCGTATCTCTTTTTTGCATTAACTTAGAAGTTTGATTTTTTCCCATCTTCAAGAGACTTTAGACCCGAGTACGTCGTTTTAATTTCAACTCGATATCTCCAAGATAAATGGTCTTGACAGACAGACAGACGGACGGGTACGGAACCCTAAAAACTAACCGAGATTTCAAATCATTCTCCAGATATCGTTAAAAACCAAACTGTCGTAAAAAGACGACCCAATTATAAAATACTAAACAAATGTTATATGGATGGAAACTATTTGATAGACAAAACTACAAAAAGAAACACAAGGTATTACTTAAGGCAATTGAAACGTGTGTAGATATTATGTAAGTTCCAACAATGATTAAGTTCGCATTTGCTTTTGACGATATTTTGAATTTCAAAAGAAGAATCAGTTACATTAAGAAATTTTTGGAAACAAAAAATAACAGTGGGGCAAAAATCACGTACTCTGTCGTGTATATTCCGTATAAGGGCGACATAAAAATAAACAAGTGCTCTTCACTCAGTATCCAAGAATCTATTTTGTCCAAAATTATGAAACAACATTGTCACATACATACATACATCGAACTTGGTACATCACGATTTATGAAAGATCGTTCTGTTGAAGTGACAGTCCTAAAGATTTAAGCTCTCCGTCAAGCTTAATATACTCATTCTTTAGGAAGCGTTTCATCTCTGTTTGGCGAATCTAAAATGCGTAAGGGTAACTCTTATGCATACCTTACTAAAATTGGACATAAGATCGTACTTGAATTATTAGTCCTTTGGCTGTATTCATTTCTTGTTTCAATGGATAGAGGAGGCTTAGTATTCCAGTTGGCATCCGTCCTGATTTCGCACTTTTTGATATTCTAATTTTTGAAAGTTTTCCCTCACTAAATTGAAAGATAGTAAATCATTAAATTTGTGAAAGATTTCAATTTTTGCTTTGCATTTATGTACATGTAGCTCTCGACATCTCTGGTCGAGGCTGTTTCGGCATCCATGATTTTATGAGTTTGTCGTGGCATTATTTAGAAATAGTTATACTTGAACGGATACAATGATTCACTTAGTAATTACAAAAATCGAATGACGTATTTTTCAAACCGGAAACTTTAAGGAATTTTCAATGACTGCCTTGGTAAGTGGTGTTCTTCAGGAGCACTGTAAGTGCTCATATAATAAAAGTACTTTCAATAAGCGCTTCCTATGTTTAAACTCAAATAAAACAGCAAAGGTCTATCGATGCGGTTATGTATGGAATATAACACCACTCAGATGTCCCCCGCGGCTTCTCTAGGTGGTACGCATCCAAAATGTCCAATTTTCCATGACTCTGGCGCATAAATCTGGCTGAATTTGACCGATGGCATGGGTTATGTTGGCCTTGACGGCCGCCGTGGTTTGTGGCCTAATCGTATAAACCTGCGACTTCAGAGGACCCCATAAAATAAGATATATATGATGAAGTCGAATCGCGCCATCTCGATGGCTAGTTCACATCACCTCCACGTGAGATGACCATGCCCTCGAATCGTTCGTGCATGATTTTCAATGTGGCGTGAACTGTGTGGCACGTAGCGCGGTCCTGTTGAATCCACATATTTTCGGTGTCCATTTCAGGCCAAAAGAATTTGCTAATCGTCAACCTATAGAGCTCGCCGTTGACGGTGATGGCCTGGCCAACGTCGTTCTCAAAGAAATAAAGACCGATGATGTCACCAGTCCGAAATTTACACCAGTGAGTTTTTTTGGATGCATTGGATGCATCAAATTTGTTTATTCGCGTATCCATTCATTGCAATGGGACCAGTTTCAAACTGCTGGTTCAGTTGAATATTGTACGGGTACATGCCCAAGTCACGACGCAAAATGCGCTAAGTTGTGGTCTGCGAAAGGCCGAGTTCTTGACCTTGGTGGCACGCAGCTGGAACGCAGCGAAATCGAAACATTTTTAAAGATGTTCGATATGGGCGATGAATAATGTATTCCGTTCGAAAATATACAAAACATGCAATCATGGTCAAAAGCCGTTGATCCATCACAGACGACTTCAAAGCCTGGATTGACGGCAAATAAGGCTGAGTTTTTGCTGAGTTTCGAAGAAAATTGTGAGATGCAACCTGGTGAAACGATTAATTCGGTCCACTACTTAGCAAAATGTTGGCTTCTGACGCCGATGACACGGGAGCGAATCCCGACACAGACATGTCATAGAACGTGTTTTTCACGGTGTTTCTCCTCAGCGGGGTTCTGACAAAACCCCCTGTAGTATAATTGTCATGAAAAGCTTAACGAAATTCACCGTTCGGAACTGGCAATAAACTGTAGGTCCCTTTCACCTATGGGCAAATGAAATCACACATAACATGGGTGACTGAGAGAAGCTCGGCTCAGGTTCTTCTTGGACTGTAACAACAACATACATACATACTTAGCAAACCTCGATAATTTCAATGTAGCAATCAAGAAAATGAGGCCGCCGTGGCGCAGTGGTTAGTGTATTGGACCCTGACGCACGATGAGTGAGTTCGGATCCAGATAACATCAACGCCATCGAATGTTTATTTCGCGCGCTTCCTCGGCGGGGTACTGGCAAAAACCCCCGTAGTATACTTGCCTTGAAAAAGCTTCTCGACTCACGCCGTTCGGAATCGGCATTAAAACTGTAGGACTCTTTCATCTGTGTGAAAAATAAATCATGGGTGATTGAGAGAAGCTTGACTCTGATCCTTCATGGGCTGTAACGCCACCATCCATCATATAAGCCTGGAACAAATCCACGGCATTTTGTTACGATGTTTTATTGCATCTACCAAACATATAATTCGAATCTTGGCCAATCTAACAACTTGTGCTTCGGCCTCTGCAAAACTCTCTCCATCCTAAAAAAAAAGTTGCCCCGGTCGAACAGCTCCTTAAAACTCGTTAGAGTGTCTTTGTTTGACTAGTTATTGTTGACTGCTTTTTGTTGTTAGTTTTTGTGGTAGACCTTGAGATGTTGAACATGGAATTGTTGTTACTCGCTGTGGGCTTTCACAGAAACCGTGAAATTTTGAACAGTGAGGTAACATATAGTTGGGAAATTTCTCTCTTTGATTGTTTTCGTTGCAAAGCAGTTTATTAGATTCGACTGTTTCTTTTCTGTTTGTTGTGGAGCACAAAGTCTTTACTAAAGGAAGTTATTTTCTTAAAAAAAATTACAAAAAAAAAAAAACGAAAGTCTCCACGTACTTATTATATCGCCATCTTCAACAACCTATACAACTTTCAAGAGCCTACTCATGTGGCAGTGCATATAACGAACCCGACAAAAGAGCAGACTTTTTCTCTTGCTTGTACTGAAAATCCACTAACAAGGAGCCTGTATTCAAATCTGAAAATCGATGTGGAGGAGGACACCACTGAGCATTGATCTTGAACATGCATATGTGCAGTACCGACGATCAGAGTCGTGAAGTGAAAGCCTATCGCTGGTTTTGCAAAAACACAAGCTACGGTAGGTGTTATGCGCTTACGATAGTGTGATTTGCTCCACCAACAAAGTGCAACGCCCATGACCCGCTACGTGCCAGTAATGTCTGAACACGGTTAAAGTGACAATTGTTTGACACAACAATTGTTTCCCATAGGTGAAAGGGACCTACAGTTTATTGCCGGTTCCGAACGGCGAATTTCGAGAAGCTTTTCATGACAATTTTACTACAGGGGGTTTTGTCAGAACCCCGCTGAGGAGAAACAACGTGAAAAACACGTTCGATGACATGGCTGTGTCGGGATTCGATCCCTACCCACTGCGCCACGGCCTAATAAGCCGTAAAAAAGGACGCAAACTCCGAAACAAGCACAAGCATCGGATAAAGCGGACCGGATTGATGTTGACGACCCTTGCAAAAAACGAAAAAAGAACAATGATCGCCGGCTCTGTACGTACGGCAACCTGCGGACACCCTAGACCGCTATAAAGCTATAAAGCCTTCCAAGAAATTCGATGGAATGGACCGGGTATAAAGCGGATGAAAAGCTGCGACGGCAACTGCTATAGGGAGAGAGGACAATGCTTGTTCGGATGCTGATTTGTTGTTCGAGGTGGACTAAGGCAAAAAGTCCTAAACGTTCGCAATGTGAGCGAACGCCTCATAACGATCCGTATCAAGGCTACATTTTTTAACATCAGCCTGATCAGCCCACGGAAGACAAGGATGACTCGGCCAAAGATGACCTCTGCGATCTTCTAGACAGAACGTATGCCCAATGTCTCAATTACGACATCAAAATTATACTATGAGACTTCAATGCTAAGCTGGGTAAGGAAAGCATCTTTGAACGAGTCATCGACATACATAGCCTACAAGACACCACATCCGATAACGGACCAGGCTGACTGATCTTGCTACGGGGCGAAATCTCCTTGTAGCCATTACGCCCTTCCCGCACTTTGATATACACTAAGGCACCTGGCGGTCGCCGTATCAATCAATCACTAACCAGATTGATCACTTCGCGATCGACGTCAGACACTCCTCCACTATTCTTGATGTTCAAACGTTCCGAGGAGCTAACAGCGACTCGGACCACTATCTTGTACTAGCCAAGATGCGCCTACAGATATCACGCAGCGGAGTAGAGTAGGAATACAAAGTTATGAAGTCGGAAAGCTACTATCGCCAGAAACCGCTAGTGCTTTTACAGATCGCGTCTCCCCTAAGCTCTCCAATAGACCACAACCCTCCACGCTGCCAACAGAATAGTAGTGGAACCTCTGCAAACAAGCCCTGAAAAGCAGTACACCTGAAGTTTTGGGCTCAAAGGCACCACCACGAAGAAACAAGTGGATCGATTGCGAGTGCAGAAGGATTCACACCGCGAAGCAGGATGCATATGAAGCCCCGGTGTATAGAAGAACAAGAGCAGCTCGTGAGCTCTACGAGTTAAAAAGAAAGAAGAAGCATAAGCTTCTCAGAAGAAAGAGCACGAGAAGCGCGCAATTGAGGATTTGGAGAGGTATTACTGCAGGCGTGACGTTCGAAAATTTTACCAACAGAATAAGCGAACATATCGAGGTTATAAGGCCAGAACGGAAGCCTGCAGGGATGAGAACGGACATCTTGTAGTAGAATCGCCGTCGAAGCTGAGATTATGAAAAACACTTCCGCAGACTGTATAACGGCGATGTTAGTCAATATGTCGCTGTTAGGCACAATATTATTCTTAACGACGAACAACGCAGTGTATTCTGTCCCCCTGACCTCAAACGAAGTTAAGAGGGCCATATCGAAACTCAAGTCGAATGAAGCTGTAGGCGCAGACGGACTGTCGGTTGAGCTCTTCAAAGCAGCTGGAGATGACATGGTTAGGAGCATGCACCAGCTCATCTGTAAGAAATAGTCAGAGGAAAGCATGCCCGAGGAATGGAGTCTCAGCTCCTCTGACTGCGCCAACTACAGAAGTATAAGTCTTCTCAACATCGCCTACAAAATCTTCTCTGCCGTTTTGTGTGAACGCCTGAGGTCTTTTGTAAATAAGCTTATAGGTCCTTATCGGTGCGGCTTCAGGCCAAGGAAGTCCACCATGAAAACCAATGAATTTCAAGTCGACACTCAGCACCTATGTTTCGACTTCAAAGCCGCATAGGACAGCGTAATTAAAGACGCGCTATACAACGCAATGTCTGCCTTTGACATCCCTGCTAAAGATTGAGGCGGCGAAAATTGGTTTTGCAGTAAACGAGGGCAAAACTAAATACATATGTATATGCTATCATCAAAAAAGGAGGCTAACCACCGACGTCTTGCCAGAACGATTGTATTTGGCAGATATAAGTTTGAGGTAGTCAAGGACTTCGTCTAGCTTGGCTCTGCAGAGACCTGGAACAACGACATCAGTTCCGAAATCAAACGCAGAATCACTCTTGTCGATTGCTGTTTCTTTGGGTTCGGGATTGAGTAGTAGAGCTCTCTCCCGAACGACAAAGTTGACTCTATATACGACCCTTATCATCCCGCTCCTGCTGTACGGCGCAGAGGCATGGACACTATCAAAAGCGGATGAGGAGACCCTTGGTCGGTTCGACAGAAAGATTTTGCGCGTGATTTTCGGGCCTATAAACGCAGACGGGGGATGGAGGAAAATGTTCAACCACGAACTTTACGGGCTGTACAGCGACATGAGTCTAGTCAGGCATTTACGGATCCAACGCCTTAGATTGTTAGTTCATGTAGAGCGAATGGACACCACAGCGATTTATTTTTCATACAGGTGAAAGGGACCTACAGTTAAAGCTGATTCCGAACGGCCTGTGTCGGGAATCTTTTTCATGGCATGTGTATATACTACGGTGGGTTTTGCCAGTACGCCCTCGAGAAGGCCCGTCGCGTAATAGATATTTGATGGCGATGGTGTTATCGGGATCCGAACTCGCTCACTAGAGCGGGAATTGATAAGCTTATGTCTTTGAAACTAGCAAAGTCCGACCTAATATTTTTTTACATGTACATATATGAAAATTGTCAGGACAAAGCCATATTCGAATCCCATCAAAATCAGTGACTAAGACCTTTTTCCAAATAATTACCGAAAGGTTAATTCATCATTCCTAGCTGATGAATGATATTGACGGAATATCTTCAAATTGATAGTTTCTTGATAACTTGAAGAAGAAAATTTGACAAAAGTAAATGTATATAGGCCATTGGTGTTCGGGATTGAGTTTCATTTAACCTTTACGTATGGGCAAAGATCTGTTGTGTGTGTTTTATTTTTCACATAGGTGAAAGGGACCTACAGTTTAGTGCCGATTCCGAATGCCGTGAGTCGGGAAGCTTTTTCAAGGCAAGTATACTACAGGGGGTTTTGCCTGTACCCCGCCGAGGAGGAACGCCGTGAAATAAACATTCGATGGCGTTGGCGATATCGGGATCCGAACTCGCTCATCGTGCGTCAGAGTCCAACACGCTAATCACTGCGCCACGGCGCCCACGGAAAGACTTTATCTTGGGAAATAAAAACAAGTGGCAGGGGTGTTATATATGTAGGTGGGTTTTTCCGCCAAAAACTCTTGCACTCTCAATGAGGAATATGCCGACCTATTGTCGCGATGCAAGATTTAGCCATTCTTGGCAAGTGTGAGTCGCACACGGAAAGCGCGTGCTCGGGAGGCTGCGAGTCACTGTGTGGCCGCTACGAAAATATTCACGGTCAACGATGTCGGAGATATTAAAAAAAACGATTAACGTTTCCTTCTGGCGCAACTTTGCCATCCTCGCCCGTTTTGAACCGCTTTGCCCATTCAAGCATATGTTTTTTTTTTTATTATTTTTATTTTGTTTTTTTTGAGACTCGCGCAGGTTCAAGAGTTTTTCATATTCTCTTATGATGTGTTGACACACACAACCTGAGCGGAGTGCAATGGTTGGGGTCGTTGATGTTCGTTCACTACTCTCAGGGGTGGTTGTCCTAGATAGGACGAGAGTCGACCAAATTCCGCGTTGGTTATAGTCCGTAGTAATTCGTTCAAGCACTTTAGTATTGCATACGCAGAGGATGAATGTGTTTTCGACATACACTAGTCACCAAATGCCACCTGCAATCTTTGGGGCATATCCGAGGGGCTTTTCACCAGACTGAATTACAACACGTTGCTGGTAATGTAAATCACTTATTTTTACGATGCCACTAAAGAGGATTTTTTGTTTCTTTCGAAAAATAGGTACTTCAGCCTTGAACGAAAACTGAAATAAAAAGCACGCCTTTTTAGACATATGTTGACCAACGACGTAGAGCTACCAGTTCCCGAGCAATGGCTACATTCCTGGTACTTAATTGCCATACTTCGTCTACTGAAAATCTATAATAGTTTACAAAGCGTCTTAAACAAACCAAGACTTAGCCTCTAAAATTGACGTTTTTTTGTATTGTTTCAATGCAGTTCAAAAAGTAGTGGATTTTGACTACGATGAAAAGTGAATCCTTTACCCCAACCATTGGTGCGTAGCCATGAAACTCTAAAGAAAAACATTTTTCTATTCTACACACAACTTATGCATTTCTCAAAAAATCTACTTAATTTCAAGTGCAAGCTCCAAAGTCTTATTCTGACTTATTTTCAAATTTTCTCGAACAAAATACAAACTTACAAAACGTACTCCTACCATTGCACCTGCAGGCGTGACCCATATCCAACTCCACCGAGTGTTCCATTAACCGAAAGACATTCATTAAACAACAACCAAATTAATTCGTAAATACTTGAACCTACCCACCTCAGCAGAAACTTTTGAGCAGATAATTCAAGTGCCTCCATCGGGCAAATGGCTTAAAACTTATTCTATCTTAATGTACGAGCATACACACTCAGCATACAAACAATTTCTGAAAACTTTATGCAAAACTGACGCCTTCAAAATTATATACCTCCGACAGCGCCCCCATCAAGTGCATTATGTCGCACCTTGGGATCCACTCAAGTTCCCATTCTTATACACATTTTTGAGATAAACGTTCCCTCCTCGCCCGCAAAATAACTATGCACGTATATGTCTACGAATGGAATTTTCATTATTCATGAGCGTATATGTATTCCTAGGATAGATAGTTGTTGTATTCTTTCGAATTAAATCCAGATTCTTGAGCCTTATACACACAGATCTGCGCATTGCATAATTGAAAATCTTCTTACTTGTGATGGTATCCAAATGTTTGTTGGTTTCGGCGTTATTCGTATTTTTGACAGCGTAGTGCCAGACTAATTAGACGCAGGCAGTGTGGCGATGAAAACTCGCACGGAACAATCGCAAGGGTCTATGTAACCATCTAATACGTACGGTTTCTAACTAGCAACCGAGCAAGTCAAACTTTTACAGAACACACCTATGATTTCGTATATTCGTTGAAGCTTATGTACGTTCCATGGCGACAGGGAAGAAAGTTTCATCTGCACACCACAACCGGAGAAGAAGGCGCAGATGAGGATGGAGCCGAAGTGCAAGCCGAACAAATGCAAGCCATTAATCTATGTTACTTTTACACATATTTCAAGCGCACCAAATAATAAATTCCGAAGAAAAACTTTGTAGAAAATGTATGGATTTTCAGGTGTAATAGTAGGAGGGAACGTACGGCAGCGAGTGGATGTCTTGTAGATGTGGTCGCATCTAGTGCCTTCGGGGGACAACTTAATAAGTACACGTAAATTTTAAATAGCATATGAAAGGGTAGATGGAGATAGTTCTCGGTTTTGTTCCAAACAAATCGTTCACAAGCAGAAAGTTCGAGGTACGAGTGTGGTGTCGTATGAATTTACCTAATTGGAGGCACCTATCGAGTATACGAAATTGAGTTCTTTAACGTTCATATACCATAGAAGGTTGTACAGTTCCTTGATAAAATTGCGTAATAGCGTTCGTGTACTGTAATTACATCTAAGTCATAACAATCTAACAATTTGTTACTAACATATAAGATATTTGAAATTCAAAGAAAAAATTCATCAAGATATATGATATACTACGTTTCTTTCTTGAATATGACCTCCGAGGTCCTTCGCAACTAAGCACGACTATTTCGCCTACACATGACCTGATACAACAGGCAACACTAGAGTGCTTATTACCTATATACTTATGTTATGCAGGAAATTCCAAGAAAAAAAAAATAAGGAGAATAGGTCCTAGAAGATATGTACATATGTCATACATACATATATCAATCCAGTAAATTCAGCCATGCACCACCTAACGACGGCATCATTAGATTCATTTAGAATTTTGAATATCACAGGAGACGAACATGAAGAGGCAAGTACAACGTCAGCGAGGAAAGTGATGAGTCTGGGAATGCATCATAATAAACAGAATTCGTATGTCAGCATTATGTTGGAAATATGTGAAGCTGAAAGACAGCAGGCAGGCTATATGAGTACATGTAGAGCCATATCTGAATTAATTTTTATGCTGATATGAGATGTTTTCCTTCGAACGGCAGGTGTGTCGATTTGTACACTGTTCATATTGCAGGATGCCACGGCACGTATTCTCGATGAAATCGGTCCCACCCCGTTTGTGTGTGAGTGAGCAGATTGAAATGCTGGGCTTGATGAATAAGTGACGAAAGAAGAGTGAAGTGATTTGAAAGAACTCCAGGCTTTGAGAACTGGTACGGAACTTCAAGGAGGAAGAAATATAATAGAATTGTGCATAACCAGTTATGCGTATGTGTCAGATGCTTGGAACGAAGGGATGCAATCAAAGTGTTCCAATCTACAAATCATTATTATGACCGCAACGCTTGTTGCCTGCTTCCTTTGTTGTGTATATTGAAATGGAGGTAAAGGAATTCTAGCTCATAATAATGGAGAACTTCGTGGCTCTCTAATATTCTAAAAACATTTGCTTCCACCTTGGATATACAGTACTTATCCACATGTATCTTCTCTACAGTAACCCTGTTCAAACAGCCAGTATTGCGAGCGTGACGAAAATTAAAACCTTTCAATTGTCAAATCTTCTTCTTCTTCTTTGTTGACGTAAGTCGAGAAGCTTTTTCATGGCAAGTATACTGCGGGGATTTTTGCCAGTATCCCATCGAGGAGGAACGTCGCGACATAAACATTCGATGGCGTTGGTGTTATCGGGATCCTAACTCGCTCAAACTAACCACTGCGCTTGACAATTCGCAAAATTTCACTACACTAACCAAAATTTAGTAATGAAACTGAAAATGTGGATTCAATACAAAAAGCATTTCCCTCGAGGCGCATTTTCATTGCATATCGGGGAATCGGAAAACTCGCATGTGATTTTTGTGAAACCCCAATTCGGTCAAAGTTCGACGCTTGGATTCTTGTGGGCTGAAATTAAAGACATAGACCTGGGCATCTTTGGTTTCCTTATCACCCATTTTTGATAAGGTTCAAGCCTCTGCCGGAGGACCAGGGTGATTAGAGTTTTATAGAGGGTCATCCTAGGTTTCCGAGGGAGGCCTCTACTTCTCAATAGCCTCTTGATCCCGAGAAACAGTGGTTGGCAAGAGTTATTATGCGTCTAATCACAGCACTGGTGTCGGTGTGGCTTGTTACCAGTGAGCCAAGGTAGACGAAATCCTTGACTACTTCAAAGTGTCAGCTGCAAATAGTGATGCCCTGCCCAAGACAGCATATATATGGTTTTCCCTCGCTCACAAAAGCCTGACTTTTCGTTGCGTTCTTCATGCATTGTGTATGCATTGTGCAGGTTTCACTTGACTTGTATTGGCCAAGATGTTGAAAAAGGCAAATGACTGTGCGTCGTCCTGTCTGAATTGTTTTTTGAAATCGAAGGTTTCGGTCGATTCCTTACCGACCTTGGAGCAGCAAGAATTCTCCATTGTCTATCGTGGATTTTCCTGTCATGAAGTCACATTGATAGGAACCTATCACGAATGAGAGAAGATCTTATACGCGATCTTAAGGGGACTTATTCCGGACAATCGAAGCTGAGATTCCGTACACGGGTATGCTTGCTTCCGATTATATCATGCAGATGAGCCGGTACATGTTCCCATCCGACGCACCTCCAGCTGCTTTAAACAGCTCAGCAGGCAGGCCGACTGCGCAAGCAGCTTTATTAGACCTAGGTTTCGATATCCATATGGATGCAATTCTCTCTCATCTTCGTCCAGTGTGAATGGCGTTATGTAGTCCGCAGAAACAGTCTTTCCCTATTCCCAACATCAAAATATAGAATAGTGACTTCATTGACAGCGCCTTGGTACCGCGTCGCCATTAGTCTTCAGTACTTGCTCTGGTAAGTTAGTAAAGTCGATGCATTTCTGAAACGAGTCCTAATAATTGACGAATAACGGGACCGTGTCAGTGGTCTGTAGTTAGTAGTTAGATAGGAGCAATAAATAATTTCAGGGATAGCAGTATGACCTATATACGAGGAAGCCGCAAAGGCCACAAAAAGCATGTGAATATGCTGCGACTTAACTTAAACCATTGTAAGGCTGCACAACATCTACTGCCACAAACCGTTCGCGAGTTAAGGATTGATGTAGCCGTAGTCAGCGAGCAGTATAAGAATCTCGATGTTGAATAGGTCATGTTGGATACGCTCGTGCGCGATGCTAGACTCCGTATTCCATCAGCTATCGCTGGGGACTTCAACATATGGGCCACTGACTGGGGCAGACCAAAAGACGAGGTGAGGTATTGCTAGAAGCCGTATCGTCACTTAATACCAGAAACCTTTAGCAAAAACGGCGCAGGCTCTGTAGTTGATATAACCTTTGTGACTACTTTCCTGGTGGAGGATTAATATGGAAAGTCATGAAGAACTACATCCTACATCCTTATTGGCCACCGAGCCATCCTATTTGAAGTGTAGGCGGGGAGAGCAACACAGGAGCGCTTTCCGAAGAAGGTACAATGAGTGGGATGGGAAGTGGGCTCCCTGGACTCAGACACTTTTGCCTACATTTTTGGGAAATGCACAGTAAACGCAGGAATAGCAAACACGATGTCCACTGATGTTACCAAACAGGTAACTAGGGCTTGCGACCCATCACCGATCCGGAAAAGGTCAACAAATCGTCGGCCACCAGTAAACTGTTGGAACTAAGAGATAACAGAGGTACGCAGCAAGTATCATCAAGCTAGAAGATTATTAAAACAGTCCAGAGGTCAGCCATCCCACCAGGAGGGCTCCTACCAAGTACAATATAAAGTAAGCGTAAAAATCTGAATTCTTTGGACTGCTATAAGGCAGACATTACCGCGCTCCAAGAAGTGCGATGGGATGTGCCAGGCAAAAAGCGGATGAAAAAGTGTGATATATACTACGGAAACTGCTAAAGAGAAAATAAACAACGCTTATTCGGATGTGGATTTGTTGTTCAAGGCAGACTCAGGATAAAAGTCTTAAGCTTCCAGTATGTAAGCGAACGCCTCATAACTATCCGCATCAAGACCAGACTCGGCGATGTAAGTTTATTATGTGTCCACGCCCCCACAGGGGAGAAAGATGACTTACATAAAGACGACTTCTATGATCTCCTAGGCAGAACGTATGCGCAATGCCCCAGCTATGACACCAAAATCGTTCTAGGAGATTTCAATGCGAAGCTGGGTAAGGAAGCTATCTTTGAACGGGTCATTGGAAAGCACAGCCTACACAACAGCACGTCAGAAACGGACTAAGGCTAGTGGACTCAATGGCGGGATATAATCTGGAGGTAGCAAGTACACGATTCCCACACCTCAACATCCATAAAGGATCAATCGGCGGTCTTCCGATCAATCGACAACCAACCAAATTGATCATATTGCGATCGATGGCAGACACGCCTCCATCATCGTAGATGTCCGAACCTTTCGAGGAGCCAACATCGACTCGGATCATTACCTTGTTGCAGCCAAGGTACGGATGCGAATTTCTCGTACTCAACGGAGTCGAGTAAGGACACCAACATTTAACGCCGGAAAGCTGCAATCGCAAGAGACCGCCAGGAACATCGCCGATCAAGTCTCCCTCAAGCTCTCTCTAGTCCCGATGCAATCTGCAGAAACCATGGAACAGCAATGGAGTCGTTGTCAAAATGCCATTAGAGAGGCCGCCTCAGATGTACTCGGTTTCGAGCCACCACCGTCGAGAAACCCCTGGTTTGATGATGAGTGCAGACAGGCCAATGTAGGGAAACAGAATGCATACATGGCCACATTGCATCGACGGATGGAAGGATGGAGGAGCATGCGCTTCTGAGAAGAAAAAAGAAGGAGCACGAGAAGCGCGAGATCGAGGAGATGGAGAGATGTTACTGCAGGAACGACGTTCGAAAATCTTACCAGAAAGTAAAACGAACATGCCAAGGCTATAAAGCCAGAGCCGAAGCCTGCAGGGAAGTGCACGGACAACTAGTAGTGGAGTCACAGTCGATGCTGAGATTGTGGAAGGACCCCTTCTGCGCGGCGATGATAGTCAAAATGCCGCCGTCAGGCAGAGCGAACCATCCACAATGGACGAAAACGAAGGAGAATACCGTCCAGCCGACCTAGACGATGTCCAGATAGCGATATAGAAACTTAAGTCTTACAAAGCTGCTGGAGCAGACGGACTCTCCGCGGAACTGTTTAAAGCAACTGGCGATGAGCTGGTCAGGAACAAGCACCAACTCATTTGCAAGATATGGTCGGAAGAACGCATGCCCGATGAATGGAGTCTCAGTATCGTTTGTCCGGTCCATAAGAAATGAGACCCCTATGACTGCGCCAATTACAGAGGGATAAGCCTCCTGAACATCGCGTACAAGATCCTCTCTGCTGTACTGTGTAAGTGCCTGAAACCGTTCGTGGACAATCTGATAGGTTCCTACCAGCAGATCTTGGAGAACAATTATAGAGACGAGCTATACAGAGCCATGTTATGTTTTAACATTCATGCCAAACTCGTCAGACTGTGTAGGATGACTATGAAGCACACTCGCTGCTCCATTAAGGTCGCAGGTGAACTAACCGACCCCTTTGATGTTAAAAAAGGATCTAGACAGGGTGACGCACTGTTATGTGATTTCTCGAAAAGATGGTGCGGGACTCTACGGCCAATACAAGAGGCGCGATCTACTTCAGGTCCACACAATTGTTTGCCTACGCAGATGACATTGACGTTATTGGACGGATAAAGCGAGACGTCAATGAGGCGTTCGCAAGCATTGAAGCAGAAGCAACTAAAGTGGGTCCAAGGGTAAATGGGGACAAGACTAAATATATGCTGTCAACCAAGAAAGATGCGCAACACCGACGTCTTGGTCAGAACATCACATTCGGCAGCTATATTTTTGATGTTGGCTCGATAGTGATAAGCAGCAACGACACCAGCGCTGAGAAAAAACGCAGAATAACTCTTGCCAAGCGCTGCTTCTTCGGGCTCAAGAGGCAATTGAGTAGTAGAGCCCCCTCTCGAAAAACTAAGGTATCCCTCTACAAAACCTTGATCATCCCGGTCCTCCTCTACGGCGCTGAGGCTTGGACGTTATCAAAAGCGGATGAAGAGGCTCTTGGGCGTTTCGAGAGGAAAATTCTGCGTGCAATCTTTGGTTCCGTTTGTGTAAACGGAGAGTGGAGGAGGAGATTCAACCAAGAACTGTACGGGCTATACAGTGACATCGGCCCGGTTAGACGTTTTCGAATCCAACGTCTAAAATGGCTAGGCCATGTAGAGCGAATGGACATCAACGCTCCGGCTCGAAGAGTCTTCGACTCCAACCCCGAGGGACGACGCAGCAGAGGACGACCGCATTTAAGGTGGCGCGCACAGGTGGAAAGGGACCTCAACCAACTGGGCGTGCGGCACTGGAAGCGGTTGGCCAAAGATCGGGCCGGCTGGAGAGGCTTTTTGGTTGAGGCCCTGGTTCCCCCCGAACTGTAGCAGCGTTTGTGGAGTTGTATAATAAGTGCCTAACAAAAGGGGTTTTTCAAGACCCGTGGGTTAAGCATCGACTGATTTGCTGCCTAAAGAGAATAAGCCACCAGATGAGCTCTCACCATACCGTCCTAACCGACGAGAGGTGGCAGTTGATGAAGCCGGAGGTCTCTCACACCAGCAGTATGCTTTTAGAAGGGCTCGTTCTACAGAAGTTTCAGTTCGGAATGGCATAGTAACATTGGACGTAATAAATTCGTTCAGCTCTCTAATAAAGCAGTAAGCAGTTGCAAGGAAAGAGAAACCATCACAATCAGCGTAGCTGATCATGATATAATACACACAGATAACTTCATAGGTGTGATGATCGATGCTAGGTTCGCTTACAAGAAACACCATAAAAGAACGTGCAACAAAACTGCAAAAGTGAGTGCTGTCTTATTTAGAATAATTGCGAACTATGGAAGGTCCAGGTGGTGTAGTCAATTTTAATGCATGCGGCACCAATACGGGCTAAAGCAATGACAATAAAGTCATACATAAAAAACATCAACGCCGTCAACCGACTATGTGCATATCGGACAGTGTCGGACGAAGCTTTATTTGTCATTGCCGGAATGATACCAGCAGATATATTGGCCAGCGAGTTACCTACGATGCCAGATTTCGTGAACCCGGTGCTTCAGCTAACAATATCCAACTGGAAGAAAAATCGACTTATAGCCGATATCCATAAATTCATTAATTCGTATTTCGTATATTTATTTCATATAAATTCAAAAAACATAATCGGTTACATATTACTTAACTTATAGTAAGAAATAAAATAGGTGACAATTTTTACTTTATATACATAACGTATTCTGTCCCCCTGACATCGACGAAGTTAAGATTGCCATATCGAAGGTCAAGTCGAATAATGCTGCTGGCGCAGACGAACTGTCTGCTGAGCTCTTCAAGGCAGCTGGGGATGACCTGGCTGGGAGCATGCACCAGCTCATCCGTAAGATACGGTTAGAGGAAAGCATGCCCGAGGAATGGAGTCTCAGTCTCAGCATCGTATGCCCGATCCACAAGAAAGGAGACCCCTCTGATTGCGCCAACTATAGAGGAATAAGCCTCCTTAACATCGCCTACAAAATCTTCTCTGCCGTTTTGTGTGAACGGCTGAAGCCTTTTGTAAATAAGTTGATAGGTTCTTATCAGTGCGGATTCAGGCCAGGGAAGTCCACCATCGACCAAATCTTCACACTACGGCAGATACTGGAAAAAACCAATGAATTTCAAGTCGACACCCACCGCCTATTTGTCGACTTCAAAGCCGCATACGACAGCGTAATTAGAGACGAGCTATACAACGCTATGTCTACCTTTGACATACCTGCTAAACTCGTCAGACTATGCAGGATGACTTTGGAAAATGCTCGCTGCTCCATCCGAATCGGTGAACACCTTACCAATAGTTTTGATGTCAAAAAAGGATTTAGGCGGGGCGATGCGCTGTAGTGTGATTTCTTCAACATCATATTGGAAATGATTGTGCAAAAATCACTGGCCAATACAAGAGGCACAATCTATTTCAAATCCTCGCAACTCCTTTCATACGCCGTCGATATTGACATAATAGGTAGATCACAGCGAGATGTCAATGAGGCGTTTGCGAGTATTGAGATGGAGGCGGCGAAAATAGGTTTGGCGGTAAACGAGGGCAAAACTAAATATATGCTGTCATCAAAAAAGGACGCTCAACACCGACGTCACGGCCAGAACGTTTGTATAGGCAGATATGAGTTCGAGGTAGTTAAGGACTTCGTCTACCTTGGCTCCGCAACGACATCAGTTCCGAAATCAAACGCAGAATCACTCTTGGCAACCGCTGTTTCTTTGGACTCAGGAGGCAACTGAGTAATAGGGCCCTCTCCCGAACGACAAAGTTGACTCTATATGAGACCCTTATCATCCCGGTCCTGTTGTACGGCGCAGAAGCATGGACACTATCAAAAGTGGATGAGGAGGCCCTTGGTCGGTTCGAGAAAAAGATTTTGAGGAGAAGATTCAACCACGAACTTTACGGGCTGTACAGCGCCATGAGCCTAGTCAGGCGTCTACGGATTCAACGCCTAAGATGGCTGGGCCATGTAGAGCGAATGGACACCACAGCTCCAGCCCGGATAGTCTTTGAATCCAACCCCGAGGGACGAAGAAGCAGAGGACGGCCGCCCTTAAGATGGCGCACACAGGTGGAAGGGGACCTCAGCCAACTGGGTGTGCGGCAATGGAAAAGGCTAGCGAAAGATCGTGCTAGATGGAGCGGCATGTTGGTTGAGGCCCAGGTTCACCCCGAACTGTAGCGCCCACTAAGAAGAAGAAGACATAACGTATTAAAATAGTATCAAATGCCACTTCAAAAGGCTGAATTAAATTAATATAAAGTAATAGAAGTATGGGTGGGGTAACCCAAGTAATTATATATGCTTTAACAATGGGAAAATCAAATTGAGAAAATATTAACAACATACAAATCCCCAAAAGGAGGAGCAAATGAGAATTAAAAAAATAAAAAAAAAAATAAAAATAAGAAAGACAAAGACAAACTCCAAGTTATATCAGAACGTTAGAGAAAAGGTTTTCGAGTGTCGCATAGTCGAAATCTAAGAGCCACTGTTTTAAGTGCTTCACAAGCCCGCTAGAAAATGTCGTTGATCTGATTGAAGATGGCAGACCATTAAAGAGACGGCACGAAGAAACTAAATAAAAATTTCGAAATGCGGTAGTGCGAAAAGTTGGAACAGATTCGACATTAGAGAAGTTTCTACGTAAATTGTAATCCGAAATTAATCTACAATTAAGATTACCCGACCTTAAGAAGAAAGTTTTAAGGACTTAAAAATAATATAAAT
This sequence comes from Eumerus sabulonum, assembly GCA_951905685.1. Lineage (NCBI taxonomy): Eukaryota > Metazoa > Arthropoda > Insecta > Diptera > Syrphidae > Eumerus > Eumerus sabulonum. Next base: position 157,226,271 of record OX645060.1, on the reverse strand, counting down.
GGCGAACAGGAAGAATATTCAGATCACGAATCAAAGGATAACTGGGATGAAGACGATTCCTACGGCAACATTTTTTTGCAGAATTAAAAGAGGCATAATTTGATTCATATTTGTACCTCCCCAATACGTAATACCATATTGGAGCTTCGATTGGAAGATCCCATAATAAATTACTTTAAGTAATTTTGTAGAGCAATCATTTTTTAGATAATAGAAGTTCCGAAGAGTGCTGCGAGGATACTTCCTCAACGACTCAGTATGGTTTATAAAGCTCATCCTAGAATCTATAATAAGGCACAAGTATTTGAATTCGTCTACTTCCTCAACTTGAAAACACTCATTGCTGCAACTTGATTTACTACAGAACGTAGAGAACGATAAGGCGGGAATACAACTACAACCTGTAAGTTTGTATCTATGACACTCAGGTGCATGAAAAACTACTTCAACGTTGTTCCAGATTCTTGTAGACAGATTAAAATACATAATTTTTGTTTTGGAGCTAATATTTAATTTGTGCTCAACAAACCAGATCCGCAACAAATTTAGATCCCAATTAATATCAGATACGAGATTTAAGGCACTGTCCGATCCATAAGAACAGGCCATGTCATCAGCGAAGGCAGTGATTTTAGCTTTAAAGCTTAGCTTAAATAGAGAGTCGATATAGATCAGGAACAAACTAGGTCCCAAAACAGATCCTTGTGGCACTCCCAAATTAAAAAACAGCATTTCGCTCCTCGCTTCTTCGATCTTTACTCTTTGGGATCGATCAGAGAGGTACGATCTAAACCAGTCGAGTAAGAATCCACGGAACCCAGCTTTTTCTAATTTAGTCAATAGGATGGCGTGGTTAACCATGTCAAATGCTTTTGCAATATCGACAAAAAGGCTTACAGTGTACTTTCTCGCGTCAAGGCTGGAAAAAATATGGGAGCAAGAATTTAGAAGAGCGTCTTCAGTTGATTTACTCCGCTGAAAACCAAATTGGACTGAGCTGAAAAAACTAGTTTTATTTAGGAAGGGCACTATCCTCTCCCTAACGATTTTTTCAAAAACTTCGCTAAAAACAGGAAGAAGAGAGATGGGCCTGTAATTGCCCATATCTTCTTTTGAACCTTTTTTGAACAAAGGAACTACGTCAGCGCATTTAAATTTATCAGGAAAAAACCCAGAGAAAATGCTGCGATTGAAAATAACAGAAAAAACATCAGCTACAGAGTAACCATCGAATCCACATGCATTTGAATTCTTAAGTGATCCGATTGGCCTTAGTACATCGAGAGAGGTTATAGGCTCAAGCGCAACACTATATCCCTGAACAGGCCCACAAGAGTTTGCAGAAAACGAACACAGGCTACAAATAGGTTGGTTGGTTGGACTTGTTGAACTGTTCACTATTGAGGCAAAGTATTTGTTGAAAGCGTTTGCAATAATAAATTTATCCGAAACCACTCAATCATTTAGAGAAATAGCAGTCGGTATTTTGTTAACAGAGCTCTCGTTCAGAATGCTATTAACAACCTGCCATTCGCTTTTTATATTCCCATTCGCAGATATGAACCGTTCACGATAATAATTATCGCGACAAATGCGAATATCCTTTTTAAGCTGAGAGCATAACTTCCTGTATTTACTTTTCAGATGTAGATTATTAGGATGCTTAGAACACTTAACTCTGAGCCTATTTTTGATATGTTCCTTGTCAACGAGATGACCCGTTATCCAAGGCTTGAGCCTTTTTTTAGATGTTTTTAAAAATTCAGAAGAAGTACAGTTACATAGTTAAGTGTTTGCTGAAACAATCCATGAGGAGATTGTAGCAAGAAGAGGCATCATACTCTAAATAAACAGCCTCCCAGAATTCAAGCAGTAGATCATTTTTTAACTTAACGAAATCAATTTTCGGCACCGTTTTGGTAGGGTTAACATATTGATCAACTTTTTTGCTGGAATTCAGATGTGACGAGCCAAGACCCGCTGCCACGTCTGAGCCGGCGACCACTAAGCGTCGCCCAAACAAAAGAAAGAAACGTCACCCAACGAAACAAGGGGAATCTTCGATGGGAAGTAGAGCAGAGGATCACTCCCATCGGGTCGGAAACTGCAGGCGAGGTAACAACAAGCCTTACAGAACGAAGGATCCGACCTACCGTCGCAAGTAATGGGTGGGCTGCGTGTGCTGCAGGGCAACCTGCACCATGCCAAAGGTGCCTCGGACACCTTTAGCCTGCGACTGTACCGCGACAGGATCAGCATTGGGCTAATCCAAGAACCATGGGTCCATAAAGGTAAGATGATGGGCCTGCAAAACAGGTGGCGTAAATTAATTTACGCCACAGGAGATTTTTCTCCTAGGGCCGCATGTGTGCTCGGCACAAACCTAAATTTTCTCCCCATTCCAGAATTTATCACAAGGGACCTGGCAGCCGTCATTGTGGAAGTCCCCACCGATGGAGGAGTAAGGGAGGTTGTATGCGCCTCCGCTTACTTTCCTGGAGACGGTCAACAAATCCCTCCCATAGAAGTCCAGGATCTGGTTAGGTATTGCAACCAGAAGAAACACCACCTGGTAATTGGATGCGACGCCACCGCGCACCATATGGAATGGAGCAGCAGCAATACCAACAAACGAGGTGAGTCACTTTTCGTATTTCCAATAAGTAACAATCTCACCGTTGCCAATAGAGGCAACAAACCCACATTTATAAACGCGGTTAGAAAAGAGGTGCTTGACCCAACTATCTCTAGCCAGTTTGTCTCAAATCTGATTGGGGACTGGCATGTGAAGCCTCACTATCTGATCATCAGCACATCAGAATCAACATCTCTAGTGAGGTTAGTGAGGTTGAGCCCGGATATCAGCCCAAACGAACGAATTGGGCTCGGTTCCAAGCTCAACTCGCCGCTAAAGAGGATATGCTCCTTAAGTCGATTGAATCGACAGACGACATCGACGAAGCGGCTTACCAGCTCAATGCAGCACTCATCTCATCCTTCAGAGACAGCTGTACCCTGGTGGAACACTCACAGCTGTCTCTGGTGGAATACTCAGCTTGAGTCCCTAAGGAAGCAGGTGAGATCGCTGTTTAACAGAGCTAAACGGTATAATAGTTGGACAGTTTATAGATCTGCTCTAACTAAATACAACCTCGAATTGAGGAAATCCAAGAGAATGTCTTGGAGGAAACATTGCGAGCACATAGACTCGCTGCCAATTGCGGCCCGACTCCACAAAGCACACTCTCGAGAGCACACAAATGGCTGCTTCGAAGATCAGACGGCACTTTTACCGCCAATCGCAGGGAAACGCTGGAGACTTTGCTCGAGATGCACTTCCCTGGTTCTACTCCTTGCTCGATGTCCTCTGACGATCAAATTAACGTCATAGGTAACATTGACAGCAGAACAAATAGCCTCTCTGGTAGACTCTTTAGCCCTGACAGGGTCGAATGGGCAATTGGTACAACCCAGCTCAATCTTACTAAATGGCACACGCATAGGATTTTCAGTGGAAGTAAAGTGTCTAGGTATTGACCTAGACCGTGGACTCAACTGGAACTCCAATATGAGAAATAAACTCATGAAAGCGACTAGGGCCTACGGTAAAACCTGGGGACTTAAACCTAAGGTAGTCCAATGGCTATATACAGCGAAAGTTAGACCTATCCTTATCTACGGGTCCACCGTATGGTGGTCAAAAGTTGAGCAAAAAACTACAATTGTTAAGCTTCAACGCCTTCAGAGACTAGCGTGTCTCGGCATTACAGGCGCTATGCCAACCTGCCCCACGGTAGCTCAAGAAGCACCCATTGGACTCACTCCACTGCACCTTCTTTTCAAAAAGGTGGCATTACGCAGTGCAATCAGAATCCTCTGCTCGGGAACAAATATGCCATGTAGACCCGCAGGCCACATGTCCATATTATAACACCTTCCCGAGCTGGATATGATTACTACAGTCTCGGACGCACTGCCACACACCTTCACCTTTGACAAGAGATTTGAGATACTGATCCCAAACCGCCCAGCATGGGAAAACAGTGATCCCCTGCTAAATGTCAAAGGCCTTAGGTGGTACACGGATGGTTCCAAGATGGCTTCCGGCGTTGGCGCCGGCATATTTGGACCAAAACGCAAAATCTCGAAGGCACTGGGAATAAGTCCCAGCATCTTCCAAGCAGAGCTGCATGCCATCCTATTATGCGTCAATCTAAATCTCAAGACCGGCATCAGAGGAGTAACCATCAACATACTCTCTGATAGCCAAGCAGCGCTTAAAGCGCTGGGTTCGTACAGCACGAACTTAAAAACCGTAAAGGAATGTCATGACGCCCTACAAGACCTCGCCAAAAGAAACAATGTTAAACTTTGGTGGGTGCCGGGCCATAAAGGTATCAAGGGCAATGAAATTGCCGACCAACTTGCCAGGAAGGGCTCCAGTGACAAGTATATAGGTCCGGAATCATTCTGCGGCATTCCCGCGTCTAAGATAAATTACTTCTTAGACAAGTGGGAAAAATTACAACACCTGTCCTTTTGGAACAGCGTTCGGGGACTCCGTCAATCTAAACGACTTATACGACCCCTGAGCAAGCACCCTATTGACATACTCAAACTCAATAGGATGGATATCGGAAAACTAGTCAGCTATCTAACGGGACACTGCGATCTGAGAAATCATTTAAACAAAATTAGCCTCTCGTCTGAAACTGAGTGTCGGCTCTGTCTTGAGGACGAATAGACGGCAGAACACATACTGTGTGAGTGTGCTACTCTCTGCCATCTTAGGAAGCGTATCCTTCTCACCCTGGCTCCTACGAGAAGCATTCTCAACTTCATTATAGAAGTAGAGAGGCTACTCGGCTACATCGGTTAGGCACAATAGATCTGCAAAGGTCGCAGTGCTATTGATAGCACTAGCCCTATATAAAAAAAAAAAGAGATAATTGAATTTTTGGCATTCAATTTATCTAAGAGACATGAAAACTCCTCCATGAACACAACAACATTAAACATATGTAGTCTATACACACACAATAACACATAATCTACATGATTAATAACAATAGAAACTTTTAAAACGTCAGCACTACGAAAATCAACACACTTCTCCTCGCACACTAAGTACTCCTCTTTGATGAAGCAACCGACACCACCTGAAGCATAGTTTTCATTAGGGCTTGCAAAGAATCTAAAACCAGGCAAATAGTAATCATTTATCTCGAGTTCGTAAATCCAAATTTCTGACACAAATACAATATCCGGTAGACACAAGAACGAATCGAGGTGGGCAACGAGAGAAGAAAAATTTTCCCTTAAACTTCTAACATTCTGATGGACAACAAAGAGTTTGTTAGGGCAATAACTGCTATCAGTAAATACATTATCACAGTTTATGCTATTGAGATCAAGAGCATAAAGGTCATCGACTAGATCCTTATCAAAATTCATTTTATCTCAAAAGTAATAAATTAGCACTAAATAAGTGCAAGATCATTGAACGATCTAATTGAGATGACCCTCCCACCTTCTACCTTTCTCAGTAAAATTTGATTGTTGTTAAACCAAATTTTTCCGCTTTCTTACATCTTTGGTCTGCATGAAGAGAGCCTGGGTGTACTTGGTAAGAGCATCATTAATATATATGCTGGTTCTCTTGCTGTTGCCGCCGCTGCTGTGATTGCAGCTGGTGTTGTCGCCTTCGCTGATACCAGTCACGTTAGAGTGGAATTTTTTTTTTTGTTCTTATTCTTCTCGCTCATAATTTGTTTCTTGATAGAGAGGTCAGTGAACTTCACACAAATAATTGATTTGTTTGAACAGCTGTCAGTTCCCTCTTTGCTCCGTAGTTTCTTTATGTAGCAGCTCTCTATTTTGGTGTCCGGAACATCAACAGACAAAACATCTTAGAATATTTGCCGATTGCCCTATGGTCATCGTCATTAGGCACACCAACAATTTCGATGCAATTGGTCAGAAGTTGTTGCTGTTGCCAATTGAGTCGATTCTCCAGGGATTCAACCTTCGCCTTCAGCTCAGCATTTTCGGTTCGCAGTTCGTTGAGAGATATTAAGAAACGATTATTAGTTTCCTCCAGTTTTGCGAGCTTTAGGTAGATCATCTGAAGTGTGTATTCCGATTCACCATGATCCTGTTTAGAACCCGATTCCACTGTAGGTTTGCTGTTGTATTGATCCCTTTGTCCACTATCAGTGTTAGAAGAAGAAGATCCACCTTTTCCAGCACTTATGGACTGATAGTTGTCATTGACAAGCCCTGGTCCCGACACACGCAACGATCTACGTCTAAGTACGTCGCATTTATTGCAGCGAAAAGGTTTCCCACTAGTAGCAATGAAATCTGCATCTTCCTTAGTGAGATTAACGCAAGCGAAATGGAAGTAACTTAAACAGTCGCTGCAGGAAATCTTTGTGACACAATTCCTTTCAATTTTCCCCGAACAATGTGAACACTTCATTTTAAGATCAACGAAAAAATTAAAAAAATAAATAAATTTGAAAATGTTAAACAAAATTACAATGAGATGTGCACCCCACGATACTCACTGACTGATGGAACGCAATTACAAGGAAGTGGATTCCTACTTATGTCAGCATCTACCTGGACATAACTGTTTCCGAGCGTATCTGAACAGGTTTGGTCTAAAGAAATTTCCACTCTGCTTAAACTGCGAAGAAGCCAGACAAGATGCAGAGCAGGAATTCTTCGATGACCATGTTTCACAGAGAATTAGAGAAAAAATTGGAGAAGAACCAACTCCTGAGAACATCGAAACATATGTATGCTAACATCAAGTGCAGTATGGCATGCAGTGAAACAGGCTGTAGCAACAATCGTCAAAGAACTTCCTCAACACATTCTGTTCGAACCGGTATTAAAAAACTCTAGCCTTAAAGTAAAGTTCCTATATTCCCTTAAAACTTGAAAAGAAATTTCGAGTTTATGGGAAAAAAAATGCGGGCAGATGGAAGATGGAAACCAGGTCGAAGAAACTGACGATTCAAGGATTTCGTCTGCCTTGGCTTACTGGTAACAAGTGGCAATGACACCAGCGCTGATATTAGACGCAGAATTACTCTTGCCAACCGCTGTTTCTTCGGGCTCAAGAGGCAATTGAGTGTTAGAGCGCTCTCTCGGAAAACTAAGGTGACCCTCTATAAGACCTTAATCATCCCGGACCTTCTCTACGACGCAAAGGCTTGGATCTTATCAAAAATTGATGAAGAGGCCCTTGGTCGTTTCGAGAGGAAAATTCTTCGTACAATCTCTGGTCCCGTTTAAGTTCAGGGAGAGTGAAGGAGATGATTCGGTTTAGTTCGAATGTAGTTTCTAATTCTCATCTATACCATCCCATCACATCCTGCCATACAGTAACAAATGCTTTAGAAATATCCATTGCAACCATTATGCTTTCACCTGCTTGGCAAAGAGAGCGATTTCACTTTTCGGAAGGACATGTTATCAAACCACTAGTGGATCTCTTGCTAGGGAAGCCATACTGTCGGCTTTAGCTATTGAAAATGTTTTAATAACTGACGATAGATCACCGTATCCATGATTTTGGAGAAAAGTGTAGTTACTACAATAGGTCAGTATTTTTTGTGGAGTGGGCTGGAAAAGTTTTGTTTTACATCTACATGGAAAGTGGAAAGAAGAATGGAAAAAGCCGAGTATCGAGTATCACCCCTTCAGAACTATTGGCGAAATGTCATGCGAACCGATCGAGATTTTTGAGAACCACTACAACTGTTCCAGTACGAGAGTTTATTTGTCCCACGGTGAGAGACCTAAGAAACTCATATATGTAGTCTATGTTATTCCGGGTTCATACGCATGTAATTCATTGTCTATCATTATCTTGTATTATCCGGTGTCCAACGCGAATAAATATTTTTGGCGGTCCAGTCGTCATGCGATATTGAATGATTTATTTTTTTTTTTTTTGATATATAGTGCTACCATTAGCAATACGGCACTGCGACCTTTGCAGATCTATTGCGCCTGCTAGCCGATTAGCCGAGGAGCCTCTCTACTTCTATAATGAAGTTGAGAATGCTTCCCGTAGGAGCCAGAGTGATCCCCTCATGAGTTATAACTTCACTGAGAAGGATACACTTCCTAAGATGGCAGAGAGCAGCACACTCACATAGAATGTGTTCCGCCGTCTCTTCGTCCTCGAGACAGAACCGACACTCGGACGACAGGCTAATTTTGTTTAGATGATATTTCAGACCGCAGTGTCCTGTTAGGTAGCTGACTAGTCTTCTGATATCCACCCTATTGAGTTTAAGTATGTCACTAGAGAGTTTGTTCAGGGGTCGTATGAGTCGTTTAGATTGACGGAGTCCTGAAACGCTGTTCCAAAAGACAGGTGTTGCAGTTTTTCCCACTTGTCTAAGAAGAAATTTATCTTGGACCCGGAAATGCCGCAGAATGGTTCCGGACCTATATACATATTTATCGCTGGAACCTTTCCTGGCAAGTCGATCGGCAATTTCATTTAACCCACCAAAGTCGAACATCGTTTTTTCTTGGCGAGGTCTTGTAGGGCGTCATGGCATTCCTTGACGGTTTTCGAGTTCGTACTGTTCGAACCCAGCGCTGTAAGCGCTGCTTGGCTATCAGAGAGTATGTTGATGGTTGCTCCTCTAATGCCAGTCTCGAGATTTAGATTGACGCATGTTAGGATGGCACGCAGATCTGCTTGGAACTGCTTGAGATCTTGCGTTTTGGTCCAAAGATGCCGGCGCCAACGCCGGAAGCCATCTTGAAGCCATCCGTGTACCACCTAAGGCCTTTGACATTTAGCAGGGGATCACTGTTTTCCCATGCGGAGCGTTTTGGGATCAGTATCTCAAATCTCTTGTCAGAGGTGAAGGTGTGGCAATGCTTCCGAGACCGTGGTAATCATATCCAGCTCGGGAAGGTGTAATATGGACATGTGGACATATTTGTTCCCGAGCAGAGAATTCTGGTTGCACTGCGTAATGCTCCCTTTTTGATAAAAAGGTGCAGTGGAGTGAATCCAATGAGTGCTTCTTGGGCTGCCGTAAGGCAGGTTGACATAGCGCATGGGATGCTGAGACACACTAGTCTCTGAAGGCGTTGAAGCTTAACAATTGTAGTTTTTTGCTCAACTTTTGCCCACCATACGGTGGACCCGTAGGTGACGATAGGTCTTACTATCGCGGTGTATAACCAGTGGACTACCTTAGATTTAAGTCCCCAGGTTTTACCGTAGGTGCGTCGGCAGGCCCACATGGTCTTAGTCGCTTTCATGAGTTTATTTTTCATATTGGAGTTCCCGTTGAGTCTGCGGTCTAGGTCATTACCTAGATACTTTACCTCATCTGAAGATCCTATGTGTGTGCTATTTAGAAAGATTGAGCAGGGTTGTACCTTTCTCCTCTTTGTAAATGGGGCTAAGATTGTCTTATTAGGGTTAATAGATAATCCCTCTCTGCAACACCAGTCAGAGATAAGTTGGAGCGCAAGCTGCATGCGTTCACAGGCAGTGATCTCGCACTTGCCCGTAACAATGACTACTAGATCATCAGCATATCCAATGACCTCGTAGACCCAAGTGGTTAGCTTGCGTAGTAGATCATCGATGACTATCGACCAAAGAAGTGGTGAGAGGACTCCCCTTGAGGGCATCCTTTAGCCGCCGATACTGTCACGGAGACCTCTCCGCATGTGGCTAATATGATACGGCTTTTTAGCATCGCCCTAATCCAGTGATTAGTGGGATGGTCCACACCCCAGCAGGATAGTGCAGTGGTGACCGAATCATAGCCAGTATTATCGAAGCTTAAAACCGAGCCAAATTCGTTCGTTTGAGCTGATATCCGGGCTTGGCCTCTTTAACCTCACCGGAGATGTTGAATCTGATATTGAATGTTCGCAACTGGAACTAATGCTCTGCATGCTCTGCACAGCACCATTTTTTTCTGGCTCAAGAACCCATTGTGGACGTCTTCACGAAAATTCATCCTCTTTTGAAGTGCAACTACGATTAAGTTTATTATGTTTATTGCTACGAATTTGTGAAACGTTCATATTCATTACTTGTCCTATTTGATTTAGTTTCTAAAGGTAATCGTTTCACCCTAAATTAAAATTCAGCAGTACCGCAAAGGAAGTGGAAAACGCTGATAATTGCAAAACAGCTTATACTAGGACTCCCCTTGACACAGCGATTTAGAAAGCTCATCCCTTTCTCTCATAATTATCTATAGCTAAGCAGAAACTTAAACCTTCCAATCTCATTGACAGCTGTAGTAAGATAATCCTCTTGATGGCACAGGGTCGCTCCATACTCATTTCCAAGGTCATAGTTTTACAAGCGATTGCTGCAATCAGAATCTTAATGAAAATGACCGCCTTAACATGGCTTACAAAGTATGCAAAGTTCGCAACTATATTGGAACAGTTGTTGTTATTTTTGTCGCCGCTGCTGTCAATGCCGACAGGTATCGTTCGAGTGGTAAGCTCAAAAGACTTTGGCAGTGGTGATATGTCTTCGGGTGTTGTGGCTATCGAAATAGGAATCTAAAGCTGGCCACAAAATGAGATTTTCATTTAAATTAAATGATTAAAGCGGTGTCCTTAATCAGCATTATGGGAGTGAATGGTAGATGATAGAAGCAGTGCGGGTACAGAAATTAGAATATTGCTGGAACCGCTTTGGTGGACTGCTGCCATGTACTAGTTTTAATCCAATGGTAGTTTGGGCAGCTAAGGATTGCTTTGGGAATGATTTTGTTCATTCTGTTTCTCTCTTGGATGGATTAAAAATTAGCAAATGTTTGCATTCTAAGGGATGACAATTGAGCAATGAATAGGGAGGACACTGACATCGACTTAAGCGGCTTTGGATTATAGAGGTGTGTAATTAGTTGGAGTACGATTTGGAAATAGACGTTAATTAAAAGATGCTTGGTATCATAAAGGGAGTTTGGTACTCTTGGCAGTAGTCTGCTCGGGTTATATCAATTAATCCATTTTCGTATGCTCTCCCTTAATAAGTAATACTTTACTTACTTTGATGGCGCTACAGATCGGGGTGAACCAGGGCCTCAACCAAAAGGCCTCTCCAGAAGGCCCGTTCTGTGGCCAGCCGCCTTCAGCGCCTCACGCCCAGTTGGTTGAGGTCCCTTTCCACCTGTGCGCGCCACCCCGCGCGTCGTCCCTCGGGGTTGGAGTCGAAGACTCTTCGGGCCGGAGCGTTGGTGTCCATTCACTCAACATGGCCTAGCCATCTTAGATATGGGATCCGAAGACGTCTAACTAGGCCGATGTCGCTGTATAGCCCGTACAGTTCTTGGCTGAATTTTCTCCTCCACTCTCCGCATACACAAACGGGACCAAAGATTGCACGCAGAATTTTCCTCTCGAAACGCCCAAGAGCCCCTTCATCCGCTTTTGATAACGTCCAAGCCTCAGCGCCGTAGAGGAGGATCGGGATGATTAAGGTTTTGTAGAGGGCTACCTTAGTTTTTCGAGAGAGGGCTCTACTACTCAATTATTATTGAGTACTAAACGTTATTCTGCGTTTTATCTCAGCGCTGGTGTCGTTGGGGCTTGTAACTGTCGAGCTAAGGTAGACGAAGTCCTTGACCATTTCAAAAATGTAGCTGCCGAAAGTGACGTTCTGACCAAGACGTCGGTGTTGCGCGTCTTTCTTGATTGACAGCATATCTTGTCCCCATTTACCTTTAGACCCACTTTAATCGCTTCTGCTTCAATGCTTGCGAACGCCTCATTGACGTCTCGCTTTGTCCGTCCAATAACGTCAATGTCATCTGCTTAGGCAAGCAATTGTGTGGACTTGAAGAAGATCGTACCTCTTGTATTGGCCGTAGAGTCCCGCACCATCTTCTCAAGACTTATGTTAAAGAAATGGACCTTAATGGAGCAGCGAGAGTTCTCCATAGTCATCCTACACAGTCGGACGAGTTTGGCAGGAATGTTAAAACATGACATGACATGGTTCTGTATAGCTCGTCTCTATAAACACTGTCATACGACAAAATCGACAAAAAGATAGTGCGTGTCGACCTGTAAATTCATGGGTCTTCTCCAAGATCTGCCTTAGGGTAAATATTTGGTCTATCGTGGATTTTCCTGGCCTGAAACCACACTGGTAGGAACCTATCAGATTGTCCACGAACGGTTTCAGGCACTTACATAGTACGGCAGAGAGGATCTTATATGCGATGTTCAGGAGGCTTATCCCTCTGTAATTGGCACAGTCATAGGGGTCTCCTTTCTTATGGACCGGGCAAACGATACTGAGATTCCATTCATCGGGCATGCGTTTCCGACCATATCTTGCAGATGAGTGGGTGCATGTTCCTGACCAGCTCATCGCCAGCTGCTTTAAACAGTTCCGCGGGGAGTCCGTCTGCGCTAGCAGCTTTATAAGACTTAAGTTTCGATATCGCTATCTTGACATCGTTTAGGTCGGGTGGACGGGATTCTCCTTCGTCTTCGTCCATTGTGAATGGTTCGCTCTGCCTGACGGCGGCATTTTGACTATCATCGCCGTTATACAGTCTGCGGAAGTAGTCCTTTCACAATTTCAGCATCGACTGTGACTCCACTACTAGTTGTCCATGCACATACATGCAGGCTTCGGCTCTGGCTTTATAGCCTTGGCATGTTCGTTTTACTTTCTGGTAAAATTTTCGAACGTCGTTCCTGAAGTAACATCTCTCCATCTCCTCGTTCTCGCGCTTCTCGTGCTCCTTCTTTTTCCTTCTCAGAAGCGCATGCTCCTCCATCCTTTTCTGTTCATAGAGCTCGCGGGCAGCTCTTGTCTGTCGATGCAATATGGCCATGTATGCATTCCGTTTCCCTACATGGGCCTGTCTGCACTCAACATCAAGCCAGGGGTTTCTCGACGTTGGTGGCTCGAAACCGAGTACATCTGAGGCGGCCTCTCTAATGGCGTTTTGACAACGACTCCATTGCTGTTCTATGGTTTCTGCAGATTGCATTGTTCCTGGCGGTCTCCTGCAATTGCAGCCTTCCGGCGTTCATTTTGGTGTTCTTACTCGACTGCTTTGAGTCCGAGAAATTCGCATCCGTACCTTGGCTGCAACAAGGTAATGATGCGTATCGATGTTGGCTCCTTGAAAGGTTCGGACATCTAGGATGATGGAGGAGTGTCTGCCATCGATCGCGATATGAACAATTTGGTTGGTTGTCGATTGATCGAAAGACCGCCAGGTCCCCTTATGGATGTTGAGGTGTGGGAATCGTGTACTTGCTACTTCCAGATTATGTCCCGCCATAGAGTCCCTTAGCCTTAGTCCGTTTCTAACGTGCTGTTGTGTAGGCTGTGCTTTCCAATGACCCGTTCAAAAATAGCTTCCTTACCCAGCTTCGCATTGAAATCTCCTAGAACGATTTTGGTGTCATAGCTGGGGCTTTGCGCATACGTTCTGCCTAGGAGATCATAGAAGTCGTCTTCATGTCGGTCATCTTTCTCCTCTGTGGGGGCGTGGACACATAATAAACTTATATTGCCGAGACTAGGGGTTTCCCGACGTTGGTGGCTCGAAACCGAGTACATTTGAGGCGGCCTCTCTAATGGCGTCTTGACAACGACACCATTGCTGTTCTATGGTTTCTGCAGATTGCATTGTTCCTGGCGGTCTCCTGCGATTGCAGCTTTCCGGCGTTAATTTTGGTGTTCTTTCTCGACTCTGATGAGTCCGAGGAATTCGCATCCATACCTTGGCTGCAACAAGGTAATGATCCGAGTCGATGTTGGCTCCTTGAAAGGTTCGGACATCTAGGATGATGGAGGAGTGTCTGCCATCGATCGCAATATGACCAATTTGGTTGGTTGTCGATTGATCGAAAGACCGCCGGGTCCCTTTATGGATGTTGAGGTGTGGGAATCGTGTACTTGCTACTTCCAGATTAAGTCCCGCCATGGAGTTCGGCTGCACCTGGTCTGTTGAGGGATCTAACGTTCCAGGTGCAGATCCGAAATTCGTTTCCTTTTTAACGTTTGTGGGGGTCGTCAACATGTAAGCCGTCCATATCCGTCCATATCCTTGGTTATTTCTAAACAAGTTATTGTTTTAAGCGATACGGATGTTAACCCTAAGCGCAACCCCCAACCTGGAGGGCCAGGCTCCTCTTTCCCCAGGAACTCGGGGTCGGGTCGCTGCACACATTGATCCACTACCTGGCGGGTGCCAGTATAGCTATCCAGGGGAGGCCACCGGAGGCTGTGTGTCAACTTGGATTGAGCAGGGACAGAGATCGGAGCTGGCGTTTGCCAAGTTAAACGCGATCAACTTCTTGCTCTGTTTGCTCGCTCCCTTCTCCCCTCTTACCAAGTCATGTTGACTTCAAATTTCCAAGCTAAGACCGACACCACTCAAGTTTAATTTTTCAACTGAAAGCATATTTCGATGTTAAGTTTTCGCTGATACTAGCACGATAAGCTGTATTAGCTGTACGAGTGCAATAAGCTGTATTAAGATCCTACAATAGCGGAATTTACAAATAAAATTCCGGGATCAAATGGGAAATTTTAAGGAAACCAAAGAAAAGCAAAAATTTAATTCCTAGAATGCATCTGATAACAAAAGAGACCACTCCATCATCTGCTTTGCGAAAGAATGATCACATTTCCATTGTGCATGCCACACAAAGCACTCTGTGGAATTCCGTTACTTATTATTTGCACCACCGACACCAGACGCTGCCACTCCTTCTTGCACACCCACATTCCGCTCGTAAAACCAACACACAATCGGAAAATAATCGCTCACTCAGACTGTGGCATTTGAACTCGTACTGCATGGGAATAAAGATATAAATTTCAACTCAGTGCTAACCACTTACAATTACCAATGCCTACTCGTCCAGCATACTGTGTACGGTTTTGGTCAGGCTAAGGAACCGGCAAACATCTGGAGATAACCACTACAGTAGTTTCCCATGCGGATTACAAGTTCATTTCACACTTCAGAGGGCCGGCATGCTACTCGTACAGTGCTCTTGTTTTATTGTGTTCAAAAGAAATTCTTGCCTCGACTTGCTTTTCAATTCTCAAGTGTCCTGCAGAAATCGTTATACATAATACATAGTATTCGAAGTTCGTATTCACATGTAACGTGCTTTGACTGCGCTAGGCGTTCTCTATATGCTATAACAGCAAGCTGCATTCCTAAACAACAACATTCCTTCGTACATTAGTTTGGTATTGAATCAAAGAGCTAACTGACGCCGTTTACTGAAATGCCTCGGGAACTAGTAACTCTTTTGAAAGTACACATTTTCAGGACAGTGTGCTTAGATGAATATATTAGGACACAACATAGTTAACATACATACTACTTATTTATGGACTTACATGTACCTTAAAACTAGGGATCAAACAAATTTAATGAGTAATTACTAGCCCACATCCCAATTTTTCATGGTTGAGTTCCTCATATACTCAGGTTTAAGTTACTTACTTACTTATCAGGACAGCGATCCATGGAGGACCTGAGCCTGAGCTATAGCTGCCTTCCATCCTTGACGCTCCCGGGCACGCTGCTTCCAGTTATCAAGACCAAGATATCTCACATCCGCGATTACTTGGTCTTTATACCGGAGGTTCGGTCTTCCTCATCTTCTCGAACTAGGAAGCTCGGAGGCGAAGACCCTCTTAGCTGGAGCGTTGGTGTCCATGCGCTCGATGTGGCCGAGCCAGTGCAGTCGACGAATTTTTACCTTCCGGACTACATCCACATCTTTGTACAGCTCGTAGAGTTCGCGGTTGTGTCTTCTTCTCCATTTACCTTCCTCACAGACAGGACCAAATATCCGGCGCAAAATTTTTCCCTCGAAAGAACCCAAAATCAGCTCCGCTGTCCTGATTATCGTCCAGCTTTCGGCTCCGTACAGCAAGACTGGCAGAATGAGCGTTTTGTAAAGCATGACTTTGGTCTTTCGAGTGAGGAGTTTTGACCCCAGTTGCTTGGACAAGCCGAAGTAGCAGCGGTTGCCAAGGGCGATTCTATGCCGGATCTCCACTGTGGTGTCATTTGTGGAATTTACGTTTACCCCGAGGTAGACAAACTCCTTAACTCGAGGTAGTTAAATAATTGTAGCTTTTAATTGGTATATTTTGTCCCAGGTGGTGAGCGACGGATTGGTTTTTGCTTGACAGCATGTACTTCGTTTTGTCCTCATTGACATTAAGACCAACTTGTTTCGCCTGTTCTCCAATCGCGGTGAATGCTTCCACAATGCCACGACGAGAACACGCGATGATGTCGATATCGTCCGCGTATCCTAGCAGCTGGACGGGCTTGTAGAAGATAGTGCTTTCACTGTTGACGCCTGCCCGTCGCACTATCTCCTCCAGCACCAGGTTGAAGAAGTCACATGACAGCGCATCTCCTTGCCGAAATCCGGTGCATGTTTCGAATGGTTCCGAGGTCCAAGAACCGAATTGCACGGTGCATCGCGTGTTTTTTAGCGTGGCGCGACACAACTGGATCAGTTTTACCGGGATCCCGAATTCGGCCATCGCACCAAACAGTTCTTCACGATGAATGCTGTCGTATGCGGCCTTGAAATCAATGAAAAGATGGTGTGTATCGATTCGAAACTCGTTGGTCTTTTCCAGGATTTGTGAAAATTTGGTCTATAGTTGATTTGCCGGGCCGGAAGCCGCACTGGTAGCTGCCGTTTTATGCGGTGCAAAATGGTTTTAGACGTTCACACAATAGGCTGGAAAGCGTATGATGGCAAGCCATCTGAGCCTGCGGTCTTTTTGTTCTTCAGCTTCTGAATAGCTGTGCCGACTTCTTCGATACTGGGTGGGAGGACTACTTCAGCGGCTGGAGTTGGGATTTCCCCGGTCCCTACCATTCTCTCTTGGTCATGCTCGTTAAGCAGCTGCTGGAAATGCTGCTTAAATACATCCACTTATCCCTGCGGGTCGGTGTCAAGATTACCCTCACAGTTTCGAAGAGCCCGGGTGCCCTTTTTGAAGCCTCCGGCAAAGCCTTTGGCTTTCTTGTAAAAGGCTCGTGTTTTATGTTTATCCCTAGACTCCTCGATATCCTTGAGCTGGGAGGCTGCGAAGATTCTTTTCTTTTGTCGCAGTAGTTATTACTCGTCTCTTTTTCTGGCTCGGTACTCTTCTTGCGCTGCCCTGGTTTTCCTCCTTTTTCCTTTTTCTGCTCACATTCGCCATCATACCACGGGTTTCTTGTCGGGGGTGGTAGGTATCCCAAGGTGTTTTCGGCTTCTTCCTGAATGGCTGAGCGGCAATGCAGCCACATATTATTGGCATTTGTGTTCAACGTAGGCATACCATAGAGTTTTCGCTCAGCTGCTCCCTATAGACTCCGGTAACCTCCGGTGTGCTCAGGCATCCAATGTCGAACCTCCTCCTGATGGGCTGGTGCAGCTTTCTGACATTGGACAGTCGAGCTCTGAATCTTGCTGCTACGAGGAAATGGCCAGAGTCGACATTTGCCCCTCTGAATGTTCGCACATCCAGTATGTTTGATGAGTGCCTTGCGTCAATGAGCACATGGTCGATTTGGTTGGCGGTTCGACCGTCCGGAGATCGCCAGGTTGCTGTGTGGATTCGCTTACGAGGGAACCTTGTGCTACTTATCACCGCATTACGAGCTTTCACAAAGTCCGTGAGTCGGAAGCCGTTATCAGTTGTTGTATCGTGGAGGCTGTGCTTTCCGATCACTCCGCTAAGGGTGTTCTCCTTACCGATTTTGGCGTTGTCCAGAAGGTCATAGAAGTCCTCCTTGAAAGGGTCTTCAGCCTCGTCAGTAGGGGCGTGTGCATATATAAGGCTGATGTTATAAAATCTGCCTCTGATGCGGATCACAGCCAGGCGATCACTTGTAGGTTTGAAGTCGATGATCTTCGACCTTAACCGCTTTCCCACGACAAATCCGCATCCAAGTAAGTGCAACATTTTGTGACAGCTGTAATAAATGTCGCAATTTTTCTTCCTCATCATACCGTTTCCTTTCCAGCGTATTTCCTGGACCGCAGTAATATCCGCCTTGTACTGCGTGAGGATTCTTTCTATTTTATGGGCAGCTCCGGGAGTGTACAGGGTTCTGACATTCCAGGGGCATACTCGCAAATCGTGTTCCTTTTTCGTGCGTTGTCGTCGTCGGGTATCCGTCCGTGTATCCGAGGCATCCTGCTCATTCATAACTTTTGTTTTCTTTACGTGGGCGGATTGTTAGCCCGCCGCACAATCGCCATACTGGTCGGAGTTTTGTCGCTGCATACGTTTGTACACTTCTCAACAGTTGTTGAAGAGGCTATCCAGAGGGCGCCACGAAGAGGCTGTATGCCAGCTTGACCCGGGCATTTAAACAGGGATCGTTGCTGGCATCTCGCCAGGTTGAGAGCGATCAACAACTTTAGCCTGTATGTCCGAGCCCATGCCATCCAGTTAACATACATACTACTTATTTAATGGACTTACATGTACCTTAAAACTA
Source organism: Eumerus sabulonum (assembly GCA_951905685.1). Taxonomy (NCBI): domain Eukaryota; kingdom Metazoa; phylum Arthropoda; class Insecta; order Diptera; family Syrphidae; genus Eumerus; species Eumerus sabulonum. The sequence continues at coordinate 157,207,741 of OX645060.1, read as the reverse complement.
GTGACCAGACAAATTTAATGAGTAATTACCCACCCAGATCCCAATTTTACATGGTTGAGTTCCTCTTATACTCATATGTAAGTTAGATATCAGCATTTAAAGGGCACAGATGAGAAACAACAAGCAAGGAATGCTTCAAAAGTGCAAACTAAAGTTCAGTCAATTCAACGTTCACCTAACCATATCCCATTATTTCTACTGAAAGAACAATGGCACAATGCTCAGGTTTGCCAAAAATTCATGAACACATGAAGAGACAGGGAACCGCCTCATTACAGCTATCTATAAGCTTCCAGTTGATTGCTTCGTTATGAGATTGTTACATTAAATTAAACTTTCATGTGGTAGACAACAATTGTTGCTCCGTACTTTATCTGGAATACTCGTGTATCTATGGTTTTGTATATATATACATATGTATATGTGTGGTAACCACCTGATATGCGTTTGCATAACTTTTTTATTTTCCATTCCGGCGTTACTACAGACCCCAAATGTCATAATCAAATTGAATATACTCGTCTGTACATACATATGTATGTACATGCAGATATGTAGGTAAGTTCCGACGGATAATGCTAAAATAGCTTATTTCAACCAATAATTGCTTTCGTTAAGCTGGCTCCCTGATAATTCTCCTTTCTTCTTTAATAGCCTTTAATGGCGCCACTTAAGCTGCAATCTTTTCCTATTGCGATGTCTTTTCGCTCTATACGATTTTCCAACAAGGACGCTTACTTACTTACTTCTTACTTTGATCGCGCTACAGTTCGGGGTGAACCAGGGCCTCAACCAACAAGCCTCTCCAGCCGGCCCGATCTTCGGCCAGCCGCTTCCAGTGTCGCACGCCCAGTTGGTGAAGGTCCCCTTCCACCTGTGCGCGCCACCTTAAATGCGGTCGTCCTCTGCTGCGTCGTCCCTCGGGGTTGGAGTCGAAGACTCTTCGCTCTACATGGCCTCGCCATCTTAGACGTTGGATCCGAAGACGTCTAACCAGGCCGATGTCGCTGTACAGCCCGTACAGTTCTTGGTTGAATCTCCTCCTCCATTCTCCGCTTACACAAACGGGGCCATAGATTGCACGCAGAATTTTCCTCTCGAAACGTCCAAGAGCCTCTTCGTCCGCTTTTGACAACTTCCAAGCCTCAGCGCCGTAGAGGAGGACCGGTATGATTAAGGTTTTGTAGAGGGAAACCTTAGTTTTTCGAGAGAGGGCTCTACTACTAAATTGCCTCCTGAGCCCGAAGAAGCAGCGATTGGCAAGAGTTATTCTGCGTTTTATCTCAGCGCTGGTGTCGTTGCTGCTTGTCACTACCGAGCCAAGGTAGACGAAGTCCTTGACTACTTCAAAAATATAGCTGCCGAAGGTGACGTTCTGACCAGGACGTCGGTGTTGTGCGTCTTTCTTGGATGACAGCATGTATTTAGTTTTGTCCCCATTTACCCTTGGACCCACTTTCGCCGCTTCTGCTTCAATGCTTGTGAACGCCTCATTGACGTCTCGCTTTGTTCGTCCAATAACGTCAATGTCATCTGCGTAGGCAAGCAATAGTGTGGAATTGAAGTAGATCGTACCTCTTGTATTGGCCGTAGAGTCCCGCACGATATTTTCAAGAATGATGTTGAAGAAATCACATGACAGTGCGTCACCCTGTCTAAAATCTTTTTTAACATCAAAGGGGTCGGTTAGTTCACCTCCGACCTTAATGGAGCAGCGAGAGTTCTCCATAGTCATCCTGCATAGTCTGACGAGTTTGGCAGGAATGTTAAAACATGACATGGCTCTGTATAGCTCGTCTCTATAAACACTTTCATACGCGGCTTTAAAGTCGACGAAAAGATGGTGCATGTCCACCTGGAATTCATGGGTCTTCTCCAAGATCTGCCGTAGTGTAAATATTTGGTCTATCGTAGATTTTTCTGGCCTGAAACCACACTGGTAGGAACCTATCAGATTGTCCACGAACGGTTTCAGGTACTTAGACAGTACGGCAGAGAGGATCTTATACGCGATGTTCAGGAGGCTTATCCCTCTGTAATTGGCGCAGTCATAAGGGTCTCCTTTCTTATGGACCGGGCAAACGATACTGAGATTCCATTCATCGGGCATGCGTTCTCCCGACCATATCTTGCAGATGAGTTGGTGCATGTTCCTAACCAGCTCATCGCCAGCCGCTTTAAACAGCTCCGCGGGGAGTCCGTCTGCTCCAGCAGCTTTAAAGACTTAAGTTTCTATATCGCTATCTTAACATCGTCTAGCTCGGGTGGACGGGATTCTCCTTCGTCTTCGTCCATTGTGAATGGTTCGCTCTGCCTGACGGCGGCATTTTGACTATCATCGCCGTTATACAGTCTGCAGAAGTGGTCCTTCCACAATCTCAGCATCGACTGTGACTCCAATACTATATGTCCGTGCTCATCGCTGCATGCATCTGCTCTGCCTATATAGCCTTGGCATGTTCGTTTTACTTTCTGGTAAAATTTTCGAACGTCGTTCCTGCAGTAACATCTCTCCATCTCCTCGATCTCGCGCTTCTCGTGCTCCTTCTTTTTCCTTCTCAGAAGCGCATGCTCCTCCCTCCTTTTCTGTTCATAGAGCTCGCGGGCAGCTCTCGTCCGTCGAGGCAATGTGGCCATGTATGCATTCTGTTCCTCTACATGGGCCTGTCTGCACTCATCATCAAACCTGGGGTTTCTCGACGGTGGTGGCTCGAAACCGAGTATATCTGAGGCAGCCTCACTAATGGCTTTCTGACAACGACTCCATTGCTGTTCTATGGTTTCTGCAGATTGCATCGGGACCTGAGAGAGCTTGAGGGAGACTTGATCGGCGAAGGTCCTGGCGGTCTCCTGCGATTGCAGCTTTCCGACGTTAAATTTTGGTGTTCTTACTCGACTCCGTTGGTTCCGAGAAATTCGCATCCGTACCTTGGCTTCAACAAGGTAATGATCCGAGTCGATGTTGGCTCCTCGAAAGGTTCGGACATCTAGGATGCTGGAGGAGTGTCTGCCGTCGATCGCAATATGATCAATTTGGTTGGTTGTCGATTGATCGAAAGACCGCCAGGTCCCCTTATGGATGTTGAGGTGTGGGAATCGTGTATCCGTTTTCTGACGTGGTGTTGTGTAGGCTGTGCTTTCCAATGACCCGTTCAAAGATAGCTTCCTTACCCAGCTTCGCATTGAAATCTCCTAGAACGATTTTGGTGTCATAGCTGGGACATTGCGCATACGTTCTACCTAGGAGATCATGGAAGTCGTCTTTATGTCGGTCGTCTTTCTCCTCTGTGGGGGCGTGGACACATAATAAACTTATGTTGCCGAGATTGGCCTTGATGCGGATAGTTATGTGGCGTTCGCTTACATACTGGAAGCTTAAGACTTTTTTCCTGAGTCTGCCTCGGACAACAAATCCGCCTCCGAATAAGCGTTGTTTATTTTCTCTGTAGCAGTTTCCGTAGTATATATCACAGTTTTTCATCCGCTTTTTGCCTGGCCCATCCAATCGCACTTCTTGGAGCGCGGTAATGTCTGCCTTATAGCAGTCCAAAGAGTTGACCAGTTGTTCGGCTGCACCTGGTCTGTTGAGGGACCTAACGTTCCAGGTGCTGAACCGAAATTCGTTTCCTTTTTGACGTTGGCGGGGGTCGTCAACATGTAATCCGTCTGTATCCGAGGCTATTGGTTGTCTCTGAACAAAATTTTTGTATTAAGCGATAGGGATGTTAGCCCTAAGCGCAACCCCCAACCTGGAGGGCCAGGTTCCTGTTTCCCCAGGAACAAGGGGTCGGGTCGCTGCACACTTGGTTCACTACCTGGCGGGTGCCAGTATAGCTATCCAGGGGAGGCCACGCGGAGGCAGTGTGTCAACTTGGATTGAGCAGGGACAGAGATCGAAGCTGGCGTTTGCCAAGTTAAACGCGATCAACTTCTTGGCTCTGTTTGTTCGTTCCCTTCTCCCCCTACAAGGACGCTTAGATGTAACAATTTGTAAAATAAAAGGTGTGCACGAGGTATCAATGATCTTCTTTAGGGTTCCGTACCCAAAGGGTAAAAGGAACTCCAATACTAAGACTTCGCTGTCCGTCCGTCAGTTCGTCCGTCCGTCTGTAACCAGGCTGTATCTCATGAACCGTGACGGCTAGACAGTTGAAATGTTCAAAGATGATGTATTACTGTTGCCGCCATAGCAACAAATACTATAAACAGAATAAAATTAATATATAAGGGGGCTCCCATACGACAGACATGATTTTCATCCAAAAAATCCCCTTGGCCACATACTAACCTAAGGTTAGTCGACAATATCCCACAACCAGTAGCAAACTTCCCAGCTTTGATCCCTTTTGTGTCTTTGATGTATTGATCTTAATGGCAACTCTTTTTTCTGTAACTACGAACAACCAATATTATTACCCTTTAAACACTGATGATCCCTATTGTGTCACTGCTAAGTTACACTTTTGCTGCAAACCCTTTCGTACAATTGCAATTCCCCTCCTTTTCCATACTAGTAGGTTAAATTATCAAATGTTGCAACAAATTCAATTGTTGTGAAATTAAAATTCGATCATATCCCACAACCAATAAAACACTTCCAAGCATTGATCCCTATTGTGTCCTTGATATATGAATCCTAGCTGCAAACCTTTTTCCCATAATTTTCCTATAGCACGCTTCCAAGCTTTGATCCCTATTGTGTCCTTGATATATTAATCCTAGCTTCAAACCTTTTTCCCATAAATATTTTTTTTTTTCACTTTTTCACCTAGTTGCTGTAAACTAAGATAATTGAATCCAATGGACACTTTGATGGTCAATTATCTCATCATGTAAAAAATCATTTCAAACGGATTGGCCGTTTTAATGTGGTAACCTACAACAACTGATGAGGTAACTTACAACGTCTCTTTCATATTTTTATATACAGATGGTACGGAACACTTCGTGCGCGAGTCCGACTCGCACTTGGGCGATTTTTTGTTTTTAAGTTTTATAGTTTTACACGCACTCAAGGCTAAGGCCTTATGACGTGAGCGAGACGTTGTATGAGCGGAAGGTAACAGGGAGAGGAAGGAGAAGTGCCTATTAACAGTGGTCTTGAAATATCTGCATATTGTATCGAAGGGGGGAGTCGGACTCCGAAGTAGCGCGTTCCACATCCGTGTGGTTCGGTTGAAGAAAGAAACTTTGTATTTAACAGTACGACCGAAAACGGGCTTCAAAATGAAATCGCGAGCATTCCGGGAGAGACGTGTATCGCGGGAGAAGTTTTGAAAGGGTGGAATGCAACTGGCTATTTCATCAGAGCATTTATGATGAAATTAACGATAAAACAATGAAAAGCAGGAGACATTCCTGTGATGATCCAGCGAGCATAATGAATTTGTGATCCTGGAAACTCAAGTAAGTTTTATCGCGCGATTTTGTATTCTTTTCAGTAAGTGCAGTGAGGTCTTATATGCGTCAGACCAGAAATTAGCGTTGAGCTCCAACTCAGGACGAATGATTGGATTATAAATTTTAGCCAGATCGGTGAGTGTGAAAAATTTCTTGCATCTGTATAGGAAACCTAGGCATTTCGCAGCATTCCTGGCGACAATTAATAGGTGATCATTCCAATAAAGGTTGTCGCTGATGCACGTAGCCAGGATGAAAACCTTTTCGGTCTAAGAGATACAAGTGCCATTAATAATGGCATTGGATCAATGTTCCGCTTTGACGACAGAAGACAGCATTGTGTTTTGGATGCATTAAATTCCACCCTATTGTTTTTTCTGTCGATATCGGAATTTAATGAGCTTAACATATGTTGCCGTTCACTGTCTACAGCCAAAGTGCAGAGCCGTAAAGAAATAAACGAATATGAGAAGCTGAGGGTACTGTCGTCACCGAATGAGTGAATTGGATTAGTAGTAACAGATAAGAGATAATTCATAAAAATTAGAAAGAGTGTCGGAGACAAAACGGAGCCCTGGGGAACACCAACATTTATAAAGTTAGTACCAGACTTGAATCCGTCCAAGATAACTCGAATTGAACGATTCGAATCGAACGATAGAAGACGAAAGTCTTCGATCCGAATGCACGCTTTTTCGACAAAAGAGCTTCATGCCAAGCCCTCTCTCATGCCAAGCTGGAGAAACTATACTGCCGGCTAGTTAGTTTCTGCGACTTACTTCCATGGCCTTGGAAGTAAAGAATGTTAGTGCAATGGGTCGGTATTTGGCGAGAGAAGAAGATCCGCATTTTTTGGAAATGGGCTGGAAAAATGCTGTTTTCCACCCACTCGGATAGGGCTCAAAAGAGTAGAAAAGGTGGACTCCACTTCAGAATTATTGGGAAAATGCCACCTGGACCAGCGGCTGCACGAGTATGAAAGTAAATTTGCCTTACGGTAGAATTAACGTACTCCAGAATAGACGGTGACAAAGATGATTTTAGGAGCTGCGAGCTTGCTGTGGAGTGGCCAGCAAGCAGATTGGCTTTGTTTGATAATGAGCGTGGGTATGACGACGAGACGGAGTTCTTGATGGTTTCGACGAAAGCCCAAAAACTTCTGCTGCCTTTGGGACATTGTGGGATTGTACGCTACAATTTTTAGTGTTTTAAAATTTCGCTCGTCGAATGTGGGAGTTGCAGTAATTTCTGGCTTGTATATGTATACCTTTGGATGGTGAAGGACTAGCAAAGGCCTCGTAGGGGTAGCATCTGCCGACGGATGCCAGCCCGACAAAAAGCGAGTAAGAGCCTCTGCTGCCGAACATCTTGCAGCTCTGCTAGTCAGGTCCTACTTCCACCTCCTCGTGGTGCCATCTCGAAATTTCCTTAAAAAGGAAATTACTGACGGAAGAGGCCGAACTGCGAGTATCCTGCGCCACCAAACAGGATAAGTCTCGGTTGGGCTATGGTCTAGTAAACCATAACCGTAAAACCACTGATTGCTCAGAAACAACAGCCTCGGATAATAAAACGGAACGGATCTATGTTGACGACCCTATAAGAAAACAAAAAACAAACAAGGATCTTCGGTTCTGTACGTGGAACGTTAGGTCCCTATACAGACCACGTGCGGCCGAACAACTTGCGGACGCCCTAGACCGCTATAAAGCGGACATAACCGCCATCCAGGAAATGCGATAGAATGGACCGGGTAAAAAGCGGATGAAAAACTGCGACATTTACCTCGGTGGCTGCTATAGGGAGAGAAAACAGAGACTATTTGGATGCGGATTTGTTGTTAGAGGTGGACTGAGACATAAAGTCCTAAGTTTCCAGTATGTGAGTGAACGCCTCATAACGATCCGCATCAAGGCAAATTTCTGTAACATCAGCCTCATATACATACGTCCATAACCCCACGGAAGACAAGGATGACTCCATCAAAGATGATTTCTTTGATCTCCTAGACAGAACATATACCAAATGCCCCAGCTATGATACCAAAATCATACTAGGAGATTTTAACGCTAAGCTGGGTAAAGAAAGCATCTTTGAGCGGGTCATCGGCAAACACAGCCTACATGACACCACATCCGATAGCGGACACAGGCTGATCGACCTTGCCACGGGGCGAAATTTTCTTGTAGCCAGCACACGATTTTCCCACCTCGATTTACACAAAGGCACCTGGCGGTCGCCAGATCAATCACTCCCCAACCAGATTGACCACATCGCTATTGAAGTCAGATTCTCCTCCACTATTCTTGATGTTCGCACTTTCCGAGGAGGGAACATAGATTCAGACCACTATCTTGTAGTAGCCAAGATACGTCAACGCATAACACGAACACCGCGGAGTAGAGTTAGAATACCCAGCTTTGACGTCGGAAAGCTACTATCGCCGGAGATCGCCAGTGCCTTTGCCAACCGTGTCTCCCTTAAGCTCTGCGATACACCTCAAGCCTCCACTCAGTCAGTAGAGCAACAATGGAGCCTGTGCAAATAAGCCCTGAAGAGCACAGCAACGGAAGTGCTGGGCCTTTAAGCTCCTCCACGACGAAAAACCTGGTTCGATGACGAGTGTAGAAGGATTCATGCGGAAAAGCAGGAGGCATAAAAAGCCTCACTACACAAAAAAACAAGAGCGGCTCGTGAGCTCTACGAGCTTAAAAGAAGGGAGGAACATAAGCTTCTCAAGAGAAAAAAGAAAGAGCACGAGAAGCGGGCGAGGTGCTATTGCAGGCACGACGTTCGAAGATTTTATCAGCGGATAAAACGAATGTCTCAAGGCTATAAAGCCCGAACGGAGGCATGTAGGGATGAGAACGGACACCTAGCAATAGAATCGCAGTCGATGCTCAGAATTTGGAAAAACCACTTCTGCAGACTGTATAACGGCGATGACAGCCAACATACCGCCGTCAGGCAGAATGATTCATTTTTTAACGACGAAGATCGCAGAGAATTCCGTCTCCCTGACCTCGACGAAGTTGAGATTGCCAAGCCGAAACTCAAGTCGAATAAAGCTGCTGGCGCAGATGGACTGTCTGCTGAGCTCTTCGAAATCAAGCGCAGAACTACTCTTGCCAACCGCTGCTTCTTTGGGCTCAAGAGACAACTGAGAAGTAGAGCCCTCTCTCGTACGACCAAGTTGACCTTATATAAGACCTTAATTATCCCGGTCCTGTTATACGGCGCAGAAACATGGACTTTATCTAAGGCGGATGAGGAAATCCTTGGTCGTTTCGAGAGAAAGATTCTGCGTGCGAGAGGAGGGTTGGAGGAGAAGATTTAACCGCGAACTTTACGCGATCTCAACCAACCAGGCGTGCGGCATTGGCCCAGGTTCACCCCGAACTGTAGCACCCGTTAAGTAAGTAAGTAAGTATATGTATACCTTTTTCGGATTTCCTTAGTCGTGTTTGCCTTATAATTCCGAAAGATTGTCTCTCTCGACCTCATAATCTCTTTGCAGCTCAAGTTAAACCACGCATTATATTTGGGCTTAAGATTTTTAGGGGGGTTCGAGTTGTACATGAAAAATACATGCTCGTAGCCCTTTTTTTCGCAAAAATACGCATAACACACAAGGAAAGTGTGCTGCCGACCACGGCCTTGGAGCAAAACTGAAAAAAGAAACCCCCCGTTCTTGATGGTGATAAACAACGCACTGTTCCCAGTTTAGGAATTATGATTCGATTCCCGGACCTGAATTGCCACATCTTTTACCTATTTTCTTAGATATGTTGTGCTTATTAGCAATTAGACTACCATGAAACTGTGGTTCACATCCCAAAACGCTAGGCACCGGTGAAGGCGCTAAAGTGTTTGTCATGTTGGCATTTTACCCCTTAGTGCTGTGTCGATGATGATGTTGCCGACGGATAATGTTTCGCGATCAAATATGAACGGGCATTGTGTGAGATATCAACGAATTCGTTATTTTACTTGGAAGTCGATTGCTTTGCTATGTGGCGAGCATAAATGATGTGTAATGTCGATAGCTTAGGTGTATAGATCAGGTTAAGTTTGAGCAATATCACGGGCCATGTCGACCATGAGAACACCGGTCTGTTGCGACTTATTGCCATAAACTTGCCACTTCAGGTAATACCATAACAAAATATATAACTCTTTCAATTTGGTGGCCAGTTCACATACTCTTTGCATGAAAGAGCCATGTCTAAGTTAAAGAAATCATATCAAGCTGTGTGAATTCTTTTTTAACATCAGAAACATCGGCTAGCTCGTTATCGACTAGCATTAGGGCTCATGAATCTCCTCCACTATAGGTAATTAACCAAATATGGACTTTTGGTTACGTCATCACATCCTAAAAATATTGACAAGCGCTAAGCTAATACATTTTTCCCCTTAGTCACTCGAAAATAAACAAAAGATGTGCTTCCCATCTGTTCACAAGAATTGATGGTATATAACCTAGTCATACAAAATGTGGATTATTCAACAGGAGTTATTGCTATAATTACTCACCAATTTGCGTCCAATAAAATATTATAACTTTTGTTCTTACGAAAGGACACCGATTAATAATTACATGCAGAACTGAATTATTTATAGTGTCCTATTCCTACACTTCCAAAGGAATACCAACAATTAGCAGGAACAAATCCCAAAACAAACTCTAGAAATAAGGTCTGACGACAAGAGACCCTCTTAACAAACTTTCCTAATTAAATTGGTGCAGAAATTTGATTTGAACATTTTGTTACATCCCTCCCGTCATGGCTCGACGATACAATTGTGTACGAAGGTTACCTACCAAAACGTTGGGGACAACATCCGAAGATGGGACACAGAAGCACGTAGGGAAGAGAAATGGGAAGAGTAAACAAGTAAGGCAGACATCCTACAGAGATTGTTTTAAATCCAATCTACTGCTGCTCATATGTATGTCCTTAACAGTTTTGTTAATTCGTCGTAAAGACTAAAGTTTGAAATAATTTACAAAACTTTTATTCGAAAGACTTCAGCTATACCATATGTGCAGCTACACTTCCTTATTTTTCTACTGGACAGAGGACTACAGAACGGTACGTGATTTTCTTCTTAAAAACTAAACGAAATTTATAAAGGGCAATGTGTTTTCCGCTTCCATGCTAGCTCGAGGGCATGTAGAAAACTTCATCAGGACTAGATAGACTTACTATGTGAGTGTCCTGGACTGGATGTCGATATGTATTTGGTAAGTATAGCTTGGGGGTTTCAAATTTACCTTTTTTGGAAGTTAACAATTCACAGATGTCGCAGTCCTAGTTAGATGGATGGGACACCATCAAACGGTCTAGATAAAAAGAATAAAGGACATGATTACAAAAGAAGTTATTTCATTGTTTCCGGTATAGTAGAGAAGTAGACAGAATAAAATTTGTTTAAGGAAATTGAAAGGATTGGTCCGTAGCTTGTAGATTTATTAAATACTTGGTATTTTAAATCATAAGAAGCGCAGTCAGCTGTGAGCAGAAAAGTACTATTCTAGAGTTCACCGCTCCAAAGTGAATATACCAGGCAACTTCATAGATCATAATTAATGTATCTTCCTTAAAATTTGATTCAAAAACGTACTAAATAGGGCTGAGAGAGTCAGAGAGAAACAGAGTAAAGTAAAGTATGCAAGTACTAATAGAGGTGTACGACAAATGCCAGTCTTAGTTAGTTCAACCTAGTGGATGTTCATTATATTTTGCCCGGTCTATTGAGACTGGATAAACGAGAGGTTATGGAACCTGCAGCACTATTAGTTTTTAATTGAGAAAAAACATTACACAGCGTCTTTCTTGAGAGTCCACCTCGGAGTCTGGGCTATTATACTATCTATTTTGGAGATTATCGCCCAACTGTACGCTTTACGTTTTTTTTCTGTTTTTCTTTTTTTTTCTTCTTGCTAATCTTGTAGTTGAGGACGCCGTGGCGCAGAAGTTAGTGTGTTGGACTCTGACGCACGATAAGCGAGTTCGGATCCTGATAACACCGACGCCATCGAATGTTTATTTCGCGACGTTTGCCAGTACCCTCCCGCCGAGGAGGGTACTGGCAAAACCCCCCGTAGTATACTTGCCGTGAAAAAGCTTCTCGACTCACGCCGTTCGGAATCGCCATTAAATTGTAGGTCCCTTTCACTTATGTGAAAAATAAATCACACACAACATGGGTGATTGAGAGAAGCTTGGCTCTGGTCCTTCATGGGCTGTAACGCCATTAAATAAAAAGAATCTTGTGGGTATGTATGTATGTTGGCGTTACAGTCCATGGAGGACCAAGGCCGAGCTTCTCTCAATCACCCATGTTGTGTGTGATTTCATTTCCCATAGGTGAAAGGGACCTACAGTTTTAATGCCGCTTCCGAACGGCGAATTTCGAGAAGCTTTTCAAGACAATTTTACTACAGGGGGTTTTGTCAGAGCCCCGCTGAGGAGAAACACCGTGAAAACACGTTCGATGACATGGCTGCACACTGTCATACGCGGTTTTTAAAATCGACGAAAGGGTGATGGGGGTCCATTTAGTATTCTCGTGTCTCCTCCAAGATCTGTCGTAGTGTGAATAGTTGGCCTATTGTGGTGGATTTATCTGGCCTGATACCACATTGATAAGAATCTATTAGGTTACCCACATGCGCCCTACCAGCTCATCTCCAGCTGCTTTAAATAGCTCGATAGACAAGCCATCATGTGGTAGCATCTCTCCATCTCCTCGATTTCATGCTTTTCATGCTCTCTTTTTTTCTTCCTTAAAAGCGTCTGCTCCTCCATTCTTTTCTTCTCGTAATGTTTACGAGCGGCTCTCGTTCGTCTTAGTAGCATGGCTTGTTAGACGGTTTACTTTGCTACAGGGGCTTGCCCGCATTTCTCATCAGACCAGAGGTTTCTAGTTGGCGATAGTTTGGAACCCAACACATCAGAGGCAGCGTCTCTGATTGCACGTTGGCAGTGCTCCCACTATTGTTCTGTGGATTGTGTCAGTGTCATTTTAATTTGCAAGAGAGATACTCGATCGGCAAAGTTCCTAGCGGTCCCCTGCGATTGTAGCTATCCAACGTCAAACTTTCGTTGTCCAAACCGACTCTGTGGCATCCTTGATATCTTCATTCGTGCCTTCGCTACAACAAGGTAGTGATCCGAGTCGATGTTGGCTCCTCGAAAGGTTCGTACATTTAGGATGCTGGAGGAGTGTCTGGCGTCGATCGCAACGTGATGAATCTGATTGATGGTCGACTGACCAGGTGATCTACAGGTTCCTTTGTGGATATTGAGATGTGGGTATCGTATTCTCACCAGAAGGAGATTACGCCCCACCAGGAAGTCAAGTAGCCGATGTCTATTTTCGGACGTGGTGTCGTGTAGGCTAGATTTCACCGTGATCGACACAAATATAGCTGGGACAATGGGTATAAGTTCTGTCTAGGAGATCGTGGAAGTCGTCGTTGAGTCGATCGTCCTTTTCTTCGGTTGGGGCGTGTGCGCATATCAAACTAATGTTCCCGAAATTAGTCTTGATGCGGATTGTTATGAGGCGTTCGCTTACATCCCGAAAGCTTAAGACTTTTTGTCGGAGTCTTCCTCGAATAATGAATTTGCATCCCACTAAGCGTTCTTTGTTCTCCTTGTAGCAATTCCTGTAGTAGATATCGCAGTTTTTCATCCCCCTTTTGCCTGGTCCATCCCATCGAACGTCTTGAAGTGCACCCGGTCTGTTAATTACCTCACAACCCAGGTGCAGACTCACAAGTCATTTAATCGTTTGCGGAAGTCGTTAGCTTTGTATCCGTTCGTATCCGAGGTTACCCCTAAGTACAACCCTCAACCTGGAGGGTCAGGTTCCTTTATCCTCAGGAACAAGGGGGTCGGGTTCCTGCACACATTGGTGTGTTAACTTGAATTGATCAGAGACAGAAACAGAGGCTGGCGTTTGCCATGTTAAACGCGATCAGCTTCTTTGCTCTGCTTGCTCGCTCCCTCTCCCATCGATCGACATCCACTACCGTATTTTTTGTGTACTTCCCGGCACGGTAAATGATATCCCGATATTGTTTCATTGTCTGATTGACGAATTTGTAAATTCGCTTCCATCGTTGCTCCCACAATTCGAAGCCCCCTTGATAAGCCTTCGAAGTTAACTCGTTCAGAACCACGACTGTAGCCTCTTTGGGGAAGGGGCCATATCGGGGCTAAAGAGTGGAGCGGAAACATAGAAATGCCAAAAACTCTTGCACAGTCAACGAGGAATTGGCCGGTGCATTTTTGTGGTGCAAGATCCAGCCCTTTTTAGCGAAATCACGTCTCCATATTCCACATGTTATCACACGTTGCTGATAAAGTGAGTCATTAATTCAAGCCACTAAAAAGTATTTTTTTTTCCCAAAATACGCACAGCACACAAGCGAAACATGGTGTCGAACTCAGCCCTGGATGAAAATTAAAAGAAAGGCCCCCTTTCTGGACAGATGTTGAAGTACGGCAAACTGTTGCCTCCACTTTTCCTCCCCATAATGTTTCTATGCAACATAGCCAATGTTGTCTTTAATTTAAAGTGTCTCTGGCCCAAGAATCGGTAATTAACCTTCGTTCGAGCCTATCAATTACAAATCCATATCATCTACAACTGCTTCACTAAATGTAATAAATCCATGTCTCCAGGCATCACATCATACCCCAACCCATTGTAAATGTGCAACCGTTCTCATAAATAACAAGGCAGAATTCCTTCAAATAAATTATCTTAGCTGCGAAATAAATTCCAATCTAAGGGTTCCAATACTCCTCATACAACTCAATTATGATTTGTTTCATTGTAGCATCACTACGCCAAATATAGCAACTGCTTTAAGCGATTAATTATTATCGATAAATGTGCGGTAATCACTATAATCATTCTGTTCCATTGAATTGTCATAATGATGTTCTGCCTAAGCCATACCAATATACTACCGCATTTTCCTCGCCCAGCGGAATAAGCTAATGTCCCAAAAAATTATGTACTCTGTCTGACATGGAAAAACAAAATGTATGGTGGGACCCTCACTGTTGCTGCAATCATTGAATCGGTACTTAATGATAGTATTGATCGAAAATCAACATTATTTCCCAAAGGACACATTATCGGGGCTTGGTCTTCATTGGATTTCTCCTCACTCAGTTGGCCATAAGGCTTCACTCTAATGGTAATGATAACGTCGACATAAATACAAACTACGCGTACGTGGAAATAGGGAAAGTTTTTCTTCTTCTCTCATACTCCGTTTATTGTTGGCAGGCGTTGTACACAACGTCTTCGTCCACAACAGTTTGGGTAGTCGTTTTTGACAGTCCTTGACAATTTATCTGTGATTATTGACCCTTTTATTCGAATAAATTTTGTTAAACGCTTTCGCACATAAAATCCAAATTTCCAAGACGGGAGTTTGGTATTACATATATTTTTGCCATGGGATGTAGATACGCGTAGGAGCGTGTGATTGTATCTGGTATTCATCGGGGGTTATGGTGGCCTTTTGAAGTGAAATATCTTCAAGAATTATCCTTGATTTCAGGTTCAGTATTACGTACATTACTGTCTTCTTGCCAAAACGAAAAAATTGAGATAAAAGATACCGACATATGTATGGTACTGTTTGCTAATGTGGGTGAATATGGTTTATTAGGTTGCTTGAACATTGATATAATAAGACCTGTCGTCTCTTGACAGCGAAGATATTTGTAAGGATTAAACCATTCCATGACTAGTTATATTCTCCATTAATGTTGTTCTTATGATTTCCTGCTCAGAAGAGAGCCTCTTTGGGAACATAGTTTTGACAACTGTAAATTGATGACTTTAAATCCAAGCTGCGCGCTTTTTAATCGGGATGAATGGACATAAATGGAAGGAAAATATGAAATTCCAATTTTTCTCTAATGTCTAGATAATGGAACCCGAGCGAAGTTTATTTACTTATAGGCTGGGAAGGGATGTGTAATTTGTGTATTGACTTTATGAATCAAAATCATACATAGTAATTTGAATTAGCCGATTAGTGCGATGTCTTATCGGCAGTTTAAGCTCCTGCGATTGAATCTTTCAACTTACACGTGTTCATATATTTTAGTATTGTAAGTTTAGAAGCAAACTTTCCCGGAGTAGAGGTGTCACAACGATGATAGGTTTTTCGTAGTTGTAAGTTAACTGAAAGTCAAATTATTTATCTAAAAATTAAGTTCGTCGAATTTCGGACGATTTTAAATCAGCTTTATACATATGTATGTATGTACATATGAAGAACTTCAACATTTTAACATTTTTCTCGGCCCAGACGGTTGAAGTTTTTGGTATTGGCAGTTTATATGTATCTGAAATTAAAAAATGTCCTGAAATATGGGATGATGCTGCCAAAAGTTACCGTGACTGGCAAAGAACAGAGGGCTTCGATAAGCGTTTGTCGGGTAATTTTTGATGGCTTCGAAGGGACGGATAAGAATCTAATTTTATTTAATTTTCAATCAACTTAGTATTTAACATAAATATTTGAACATTAAATACTGTTGTTTTGCCTTGGGACACCCATCAACATCAGCTACAAAATAATTTGCGAATTGATTTCTTGCTTTTATTGGCTGATTAGGTGCTCTTAAGAGCATTGAAGAGTCTTGTGGCTCAATGAATCCTTCTCCCACTCTTACAAAGTTATGGATAGCCGAGCATATTTTTATCGACAGTACCGCTAAATCCAAGATTCCTTGATTGGTTTATGAAAGATTTTCCGTTTATTAAATAGTATTCCACATGCACGTTCGACATACATACATATGTATGTACATATCTCCTGGCGCCTGACAACCTGTTGTTAAATATTCTTTTTTTATTTGACAAAACTTTGCCGCTGAAAAGTCTCAGGTGAGGTTGGCCTTTGGAATATTTAATTTATTATTTTGAAGTTTCCCATAGAAATAAGTCTTTTCGGATTCAGCTCTGTCCGCATCTTTTCCAAAGGCACCAACGTCAATATAAATAAAGTCACATATATGTACATATTTTGCACCTACAATCGCTACAACTAGAAAAAAAAATTGTAATCTTAAAAGAGAGATCCACTCATCCTTGGTTTTCGCAATCGCATATGTTTATCGTCAAAGCACCTAGGCGATTGGGAAATTGGCTATTTTTATAAAAAGATCCCGAAATATCCCTCCAACGGTGTTCAGTTAACTCTGGAAAAGATTCATCTCGTGCACATTACCAAATAGCAAAGTTTGCCTAATAGTTTTCCTATTGGTATGTGCCCGGCTCAGTACGCACTTCCCGCACCTCGATATACACAAAGGCACCTGGCGGTCTTTTGATCAATCGACTACCAACCAGATTGATCACATCGCGATCGACGTCAAACACTCCTCCACTATTCTTGATGTTCGAACTTTCCGAGGGGTTAACATCGACTCGGACCACTATCTTGTAGTAGTCAAGATGCGCTCACGGATATCACGAACGCAGCGGAGTAGAGTAAGAATACAATGTTATGACGTCGGAAAGATACTATCGCCAGAAACCGCTCGTGCTTTTACCGATCCCGTCTCCCTTAAGCTCTCCAATACACCTCAATCCCCCACGCTGTCAACAGAACAGCAGTGGAGCCTTTGCAAACAAGCCCTGAAAAGCTCTGCATCCGAAGTTTTGAGCTTCAAGGCTACACCTCGAAGAAACACGTGGTTCGACGGCGAGTGCAGGAGGATTCACACAGCGAAGCAGGATGCATATGAAGCCTTGCTGCATAGAAGAACCAGAGCAGCTCGTAAGCTCTACGAGTTAGAAAGAAGGGAGAAGCATAAGCTTCTTAGAAGAACGAATACAGAGCACGAAAAGCGCGCGATTGAGGTCTTGGACAGGTGTTACTGCAGGCGTGATGTTCGAAAGTTTTATTAACTGATAAAGCGAACATGCCAAGGTTATAAAGCCAGAACAGAAGCGTGCAGGGATGGGAACGGACACCTAGTAGTAGAATCGCAGTCGATGCTGAGAATATGGAAAAACCACTTCTGCAGACTGTATAACGGTGACATTAGTCAATATACCGTTGTCAGGGAGAACGGTCCATTTCCTAACAATGAAAACCGCAGAGAATTTTGTCCCCCTGAACAGGACGAAGTTATATCGAAACTCATACCGAATAAAGCCGTCTGTTGAGCTCTTTAAAGCCGCTGGAGATAACCTGGTTAGAAGCATGCACCACATAATTTGTAAGATATTAAGAGTAGAGTATGCCCGAGTAACAGGGTCTCAGCTTTGTTTTGCCGACCCACAAGAAAGGAGACCCCTTTGACTGCGCCAACTTCAGAGGAATAAGTCTCCTTAATATCGCCTACAAAATCTTCTCTGCCGTATTGTGTGAACGCCTGAAGCCTTTTGTAAATAAGCTGATAGGTAATTATCAGTGCGGATTCAGGCCAGGAAAGTCCACCATCGACCAAATTTTCACACTACGGCAGATCCTGGAAAAAACCAATGAATTTCAAGTCGACACTCACCACCTATTTGTCAACTTCATAGCCACATACGAAAGCGTAATTAGAGATGAGCTATACAACGCTATGTCTACCTTTGCCATACGTGCTAAACTCATCAGACCCATGCAGGATGACTTTGGAGAATGCTCGCTGCTCCATCCGAATCGGTGAACACCTTACCGATAGTTTTGATGTCAAAAAAGATTTAGGCAGGGCGATGCGCTCTCGTGTGATCTCTTCAACATCATATTGGAAATGATTGGGCAAAAATCACTGGCCAATACAAGAGGCACAATTTATTTCAAATCCTGGCAACTCCTTGCATACGCCGACGATATTGACATAATCGGTAGATTACAGCGAGATGTCAATGAAACGTTTGCGAGTATTGAGATGGAGGCGGCGAAAATTGGTTTGGCGGTAAACGAGCGCAAAACCAAATATATGCTGTTATCAAAAAAGGACGCTCACCACCGACGCCTTGGCCAGAACGTTTGTATTGGCAGATATAAGTTCGAGGTAGTTAAGGCTTCGTCTACCTTGGCTCCGCAGTGACCTGGAACAACGACATCAGTTCCGAAATCAAACGCAGTATCACTCTTGCCAATCGCTGTTTCTTTGGGCTCAGGAGGTAACTGAGTAATAGAGCCCTCTCCCGAACGACAAAGTTGGCTCTATATAAGACCCTAATCATCCCGGTCCTTTTGTACGGCGCAGAAGCGGATAAGGAGGCCCATGGTGGGTTCCAGAGAAAGATTTTGCGCGTGATTTTTGGGCCTATAAACGCAGACGGGGAATGGAGGAGAAGATTCAACCACGAACTTTACGGGCTGAACAGCGACATGAGCCTAGTCAGGCTTCTACGGATTCAACGTCTAAGATGGCTGGGCCATGTAGAGCGAATGGAGACCACAGCTCCAGCCCAGAAAATTTTTGAATCCAACCCCGAGGGACGAAGAAGCAGAGGACGGCCGCAATAAGATGGCGCACACAGGTGGAAGGGAACCTCAGCCAACTGGGTGTGCGGCAATGGAAAAGGCTAGCAAAAGATGGTGCTAGTTGAAGGGGCATGTCGGTTGAGGTCCAGGCTCATCCCGAACTGTAGCGCCCATTAAGAAGAAGAAGAAGCCTGCACAAATGCATCTATTGTCTCAGCTTCATTCATTTGCTGGATGCATTCTTCATTTATCTGTGCACAAATTCCACAAAATAAGCTAAATTATCCGGCTCAATGTTGTCAATATTGTGATCTGGATCACGGTGGCGTCATCGCTGATATAAACTTCATCGTCGCTTTCTACTGAATCTATGAATTCAGCCAATTAATCATCACTCGCTTCCTCCAAATAAATTTTTTTTTTGGTATTCACGTTTTCGGAGATTCATCTAAGGTATTCACGTTCACTTATTTGTTTAAAAATTTAAATCAAACAAAACTACTTACTTACTTACCTAGGTGGTGCTACAGTCCGTGGTGAACCTGGGCCTCAACCAACAAGCGTCTCCAGCTGGCACGGTCTTTGGCCAGCTATTTCCAGCGCCGCACGCCCAGTTGGTCAAGGTCTCCTCCCACCTGCGTGCGCCACCGATGATGCGGCCGTCCTCTGCCGCGCTTTCCCTCCGGAGTGGATTGGAAGACTCTTCGGGTCGGAGCTGTATTTTCCATGCGCTCTACATGGCCTAGCCACCTTAGTCGCTGTATTCGTAGACGTCGTACCAGGCCGATGTCGCTGTACAACCTGTACAGTTCTTCGTTATATCTACTCCTCCATACACCGTTTGCACAAACGGGACCGTAGATAGTACGCAGAATTTTCCTCTCGAAACGACCAAGGGCATCTTCATCCGCTTTTGTTAAGGTCCAAGCCTCTGCGCCGTAAAGGAGGACTGGGATGATTAAGGTCTTATATAGTTTCACCTTGGTTTCCCGAGAGAGGGCTCTACATCTCAATTGCCTCTTGAGCCCAAAGAAACAGCGGTTGGCAACAGTGATTCTGCGTTTTATCTCAGCGCTGGTGTTGTTATCGCTGGTCATCAGTGAGCCAAGGTAGACAAATTCCTTGACCACTTTAAAGCTATATCCGCCCATGGTGACGTTCTGGCCAATACGTCGGTGTTGTCCGTCTCTTTTAGATGAAAACAGATATTTGGTTTGATCCACATTAGCCTTGAGACCCATCTTAGCCGCTTCTACCTTAATGCTTACAAAGGCATCATTGACGTCTCGCTGTGTCCGTCCAATCACGTCAATGTCGTCGGCATACGCAAGCAACTGCGCAGACTTGAAATAAATGGTACCTCTTGTGTTGGCCAGTGACTCTTGCACGATCTTTTCAAGCACGATGCTGAAAAAGTTGCATGACAGCGCGTCACCTTGCCTAAATCCTTTTTTAACATTAAAGGTATCGGTTTGCTCATTACCGACCTTAATGTTTCATTTATTTATTGTTTTTACAAAAATACTACAAGATATTATATCTTATATAAGTATTAAAAATAAATTTCAACAGAAAAACATAAAATGACTCATGAAATATGTAAGAAGATGGAGCAGCGAGAATTCTCCATTGTCATCCTGCACAGTCGGACGAGTTTGGCAGGGATGTTAAAACTAGACATGGCTTTGTATAGCTCATCTCTATACACGCTGTCATATGCAGCCTTGAAATCGACGATGAGGTGAGTATCGATTTGGTATTCCTGGCTCTTCTCCAAGATCTGTTGTAGCGCAAATATTTGGTCTATTGTGGATTTACCTGGCCTGAAACCACACTGATAAGAACCGATCAGGTTATCCACAAACGGTTTCAGGCGTTCACACAATACGGCAGAGAAGATCTTATATGCGATGTTAAGGAGACTTATTCCCCTATAGTTGGCGCAGTTATAGGGGTCTCCTTTCTTATGGACCGGGCAAACGATGCTGAGATTCCATTCGTCGGGCATGCTTTCCTCCGACCATACCTTGCAAATGAGATGGTGCATGCACCTTACCAGCTCATCTCCAGCCGCCTTAAGAAGCTCAGCAGACAGGCCGTCTGCGCCCGCGGCTTTATTTGACTTAAGTCTTGATATCGCTATTTTGACTTCGTCTAGGTCGGGTGGACTGAATTCTGTTACATTGTCGTCCATTACGAATGGCTCGTTCTGCCTGACAGCGGTATCTTGTCTATCAACGCCGTTATACAGTCTGCAGAAGTGGTCTTTCCAAATCCTCTCTATCGACTGTGACTCTACTACCAGTTTTCTATTTTCATCCCTGCAGGCCGCCGCTCTGGATTTGTAGTTATGGCATGTTCGTTTTACCTTATTGTAAACCTTACGGGCGTCATTTCTGCGGAAGCATATCTCCATCTCCTCGATCTCACGCTGTCCGTGCTCTCTCTTCTTTCTTCTGAAAAGCGTGTGTTCCTCTCTTCTCTTCTGCTCATAGATTTCGCGAGCAGCTCTCGTCGGTCGTTACAGCATGGCTTTATATGCCAACAACACTACTACACTTTATTTGAATACTTCGCCTTTGAAAGCTCGTTCAGGAGTGAGTTAGAAAAACAAAGGATAGGGGAAATATAAAAGTAAAACTCTTACTAGGGGATTTCCCATTTTATACAAATTCAAATTCATTAGGAAGACCGCTGTTGCATTTTGTGACTTATGAGTGTCATAGGGTTAGACCCAATAACAAGAACTAAACAAAAACAAGATATTTTTTACTCGTAAGCCCACAAGACCGTCTAGAGACGGTCTTGCATTTTTTGTAAACAAAAGACACATAACACTTTTATCACTTAACTTTTATCAATAACTTTAACTAAATTATGTAATCTACTTACAGTACACGGGATCGAATCCCGACACAGCCATGTCATCGAATGTGTTTTTCACGGTGTTTCTCCTCAGCGGGGTTCTGACAAAACCCCCTGTTGTCATGAAAAGCTCCCAAAATTCGCCGTTCGGAACCGGCAATAAACTGTAGGTCCCTTTCACCTATGGGAAAATGAAATCACACACAACATGGGTGATTGAGAGAAGCTCGGCTCAGGTCCTTCATGGACTATAACGCCAACATATATACATACACTTACAGTAAAATCGAACACATAGATTTTTCGGTTCTAAGTCACTTTTTTTAACACTTGAAAATTTGCAAAATTAAACTTTAATTTTCGCCGTTCATTCAATGAGTTTTTGCATTCATTTGATAATAAAATTTAAAAGCTTGATCGGAGTAGAGTGATAAAGATACCAAAATGTGCAAAACAGTAAGAAAATAAGTTTAATAAAAGTCAAACTATGTTTGACGCTGGAGGCAAAAAAACTGAAGGCAGTCTTGAGACGGTCTTACCCGTTTGAGCGTTAAATGTTCTTGTCCGAGAACTTAAGATCGCAGAAGCAGAATTGGTTGAGCCAATGGAACCTCATCTTCGGGTTCAAATTTTTCAGATTCCGTATCATCTTCAACTTCATCAACTATCAATCGACATCTTTCACCAGCATTTGAAAACTTTCTTCTTCATTAACATGGTTTTGAGGCATTCTAAACAGACCAAGCGGTCAGAATTCAAATTTGGCAGATGAACGAAAATTAAAATTTCACCAATATGGTATAGAACTAAAGCTCACAATTGTGAAAATCCCATTAAAGTGTAACAATTTTTGTTTTTTTTTTTGCGAGGGTAGATGAAAATCCTCAAAAGACACTATGAGGACCGACAGCGTGTGCTCATAGTAGTGTAAGATTCCTACTCACTAAAAAACACCTCCCTTCAAATGTATTTTTAGTGTTAGATTACAATTGAGCTTTCGAACTCATCCAGTAGTTTTTTTATTTACATCAGAGGAGAAAAGAAGAACAAAAAAAAACTATACAGAAGTTAAAATGTGGCAGGTCACCTTCCAGCGATGGTTCCTGCAGAGCTCGCCAGTTCACAAGAGTAGCGCGAATTATCGCGCTAAATCAAACGGTTTGGTTCTTTGTAGACGGCATAATAGATTATTTTCATCTAAAATTGGAAGTACAGCGTTATTAGCGTGTTCCTCTAGTCTTCGTTTGTGTCTACGAGCAAAATCTCCAGCTGCATTGGCGATTGTTACGATTCCTAGATCTCTGTGGATATCCTCATTTCGCAGATACCACGGCGCATTAACAATTGCCCGTAATACTTTGTTTTGAAAAGTCTGCAGGATCTCAGCATTACTCTTTTTAGTAGCACCCCATAGTTGTATACCATAAGTCCATATAGGAGTTTGATCACTTGCTTATATATAGCAGTTTGTTATAAATAATGAGCTTGGAATACTTTCCTAATAGCCAGTACGATTCCCGATACCTATGTTCGATTTCTCCACGTTTTTTCTTATCGTTAGTTTTCCATTTTAATTTCGCATCAAGTGTCATTCCGAGATACTTCGCCTCGTTTGCGAACGGAATTTGCACAGCGTTTATGAAAACTGGTAAGTTATTTATTTTTCTGTAGGTAAAGTCAACGTGAACAGATTTGGTTTTATTGAGCGCGACCCGCCAAACCTTTGTCCAATTACTTACACGATCTACAGCATACTCTAGTTTGACATTTGCTTCTTCAACCGTTTTACCTGTTTACAGGATGGCAGTGTCGTCGACAAACGTTGCTAACACAGTGCCTTCTATCAGTGGTATATCACGAGTATAAAGTAAGTATAATAGCGGGCCTAAAACACTACCCTGCGGTACACCGGCCGTTATCGCCTTCAGCTCGGAATATTAATTTCCGTGTTTAACACCGATGAGTCTGTGTGATAGGTGGGATCTTAGAATATTATATAGATGTTCTGGTAGTGTAACAATGACAGTTATTTACTTACATTAAAACTTCAGAATTAACAGTAAAACTCAAACAAAACTCTTATATGCAGCGAAATTTAAATAATCAAACACGAAAGCGTATCAGCTCCAAACCACACTTTTGACAACTCGATAACACACACAATCACAGCGCTATTGTGTTGTATGAGACATAAAATGAATCTATTCTGATTTCAGAATCGTGTGATGCAGTTTGATTTCAGTTAATTTTATGAAAATTCGAAAACTCACATTTGTGAGCTCGTGGAGGGAAAGGGATATTCAGATCAACGAAGACAAGGGAAACAGACGTGCTGTACTTAAAAATATTGAAAATATAGGCACTAGTATATCCTATTCTGTAGATTCGTCCTTTCAAAAACAAGGTGTTTACTGTTGCCACCCACATTCTGTCAAGGCAGGCGGGAGGACCTGATAAATCACTCTTAATCCGATAAGGAAACACCAACATGACAAAATGTCAATAGCTTCACAACGTACCTACTATATACACGTACACTCGTAAGTGTGTGATACTGATAGAATATAAATCAAAATCCTTTGGAAAAGGGACATTAATGCAATTACTGCAACGACAGCATTTACTGGTTATCCAAACCTTTAGAGACGTGCAAAAACAGCACGTCATTCTGTGTGACATCAGTCTCTTGAAAAAAAAAGCAAATATCTCCGGGCTTCAGGACGTCAATGTTGATAATATCTTTCGTAGAGAAAAAGCCCAAAGGCTCAAGGGACAGTAACTAGAATGAAAAAAGAGAAATAAAACGACCTTTTCGTGCTAGTTTATGTAACAAAATCTCTACAGGTGAGCTGAATCTGGTCACATGGAAGAAATTATGTTCCTATTCAATTCACATTCAATGGGAACTTTCATCACTTCCATACCGGCGATATATTCCGGTGAATGTACGAACTTAAAAATAAGACAAGTTATATATATGTATATATACATACATATATGTATGTATATACCAGTTTGATATCTTACAAACCCACACATAGATATACACTGGAGATATTTGTACTAAGGTGTGCTTAAAATGCGCATACAATTTTCCGGTCACGAAACTTATCCCTCTGCCTTTAATTCTAATACTACCGTGCTGTCCATTGGCATGAGAAGGTATACGGGTGCACGAACGAAACATCATTTCCTTCCTTCAACACTCATATCATAGAGATATATGTATGGATGTAGATACGGATATCAAAACGGGGATACATAATAGAAATAGACGAAAATATTTGATTCTGATTAACATTTACCGGAAGCTTAAATTGTATGAAGGTGGCACTGGGATAGGCTAATATTTGCATGAGGAAGTCGTTTATCGATTCATAAGAGCAACGAAGTTAAACCAACGAAAGTTCTTGTTGAATGAAAATACGAGCATGTTCTTCGGAATTGCTTGTAATCTCATGTAAACATCCTGATCCCTTTCGAGGAAATTATGTTTGTCGAAGGTACAATGAAAAGGATCCTGTCTTATTAGGATGAAGACGTTGTTTAGTTAAAGCAGAAATATACGCATGTGTATGGTATGATGGCACAAATAATTCGGATATATCGCCGTGAGCTGGCTGGATCTGTCCACCACAATAAAGCTGTCAAATTCAACGTCAGCCAATGAATGAGTAATTCCATAACAAAAATTTGTAGGCATTGACTCAATTCAGCTGGAAAACCACTGGATATTTACATCCCAAACTACCAAAAACGCACAGTCAAATGGTTACCGACCATTAACCAAACCGCTCGCCGCCATCAGCGGTTCGAATGTATTGTGGCAAACCGATATAATTGGCACATTTCTCGGAGCTTACCCAAAACGGATTTGTTTAAAAAGCCAAGAGAGAATAAAAGGGAAAATCGGGTGAGAACCTTGATTTTTTGTTTGTGCAGCTTTGCTCTTTTTACTATTTTTGGTTTTTCGCTTTTTTACGATGTAAAACAAATGGTTTGAAAAAAGGGCATTCAACGGTATTTCCATTTTATTTTATTTTACGTAATTTTTTACAAAACGTATTTCACTTAATTGCTGTAATACATTGAAGCTTGGGATTGTTTATCTGATTTTTGTCTTTTCGCTACAGTTGATTAATTCTATGATGGCTTCGAACATCAATGACAATTAGTTGCCAATATATGCAAATTGTGTTGTCACATGTTATCATTCATCCATCCATTTTAACATAGCCCTACGGAAATTGACACGTTATCGTACTTTTTTTTTTCCTGACAACTGTTACAAAAGCCGCAGATATGTCCTTTTAAAATCACTTTCAACAATTTAAAGCAATTGCTTTATATTATTTCAGTCTGCATTTCTGAGTATATCTTATTGTTAGGTGAGGAAACAAGTGAAACAGAAAGAAAACAAAACTTCCTTGCACTTGTGTGAACTATAAGCAGACAAATATCGTAAAAATGATTGTCAAAACTCACGCAAAGAATACAGGATTTGTGTAATACTCCGATCTCATTAAATTAGAAGTTTGTTACCAGAAGTTTGTTTGTTTTTGCAAAACAACATATTTATGTACGTAGATATTAGCTGTTATTATCTGTGACTATTTGTCATTGTTCATAATTCCAATGGTGTAGAAGTTCTATGGATTGTTGTATAACTTCTATGGTTTATTGGCCCAAGCGGTTTTCAATATCTATTCGGCCGGCCAATTTTTTTCCTCAAAAGAACTGTGTGGAGACCGAAAAAATTACAGTCAGTCAGTGCGAAGTCTATACGGTGCGTGCAAGTTACCATACATAAATCGGCGATTGAGAAAGCTTATCTCCGTAAGCGCGATCTGGCCTGTAAACAAATTTGTTTACACCAAATTCATTCAGTCAAAATGCATCTGCAGTGGGCGCTTTTCCCACAAGTGGAAAGTATTCGCGAGCGGTGGCTGTGGCTCGTTCTTTTATTGACTGACTCGTTCTTTTATTGACTGGACTAAGCTTAAGCCAGTCTAAACTCGACTTCCAGGCAAACAGGTCTTCATAGGCAAAGATTCGTCTACTAAATTGGCTCCAGCTAAAATAGTTTTCGACCCAGATCCTCCTGGTTCGAGAAGGAGAGGAAAACTGAACCTCCGGTATGAAGATCAAGTCACAGCGGATACAAAACAACTTGGTCTTGACAACTGGAAACATCTTGCCTGGAACCGTCAGGGATAGAAGGCAGCTATAGGTCAGACCCCAGATCCTCCTGATAAGTAAGTAGGTATCTATATTCCCAGTACACATCTTTCCGCTGTACTTAAAAATCTTCCATCAACACAAGTACATATAATGTAATCTTGAATATAAAACAATTTTCTAAATAGAATATTTCCTTCAGTTACCTACGCTGGGTCGAACTTATTACAAGGCCGACTTCTCAAATAAACGAGCACAAAAAGCGAGAGTTGCAATGGCCATTGTTTCCGATTAATGCAGATCGAGCATTATAAAATTTAAATTGATGAGTGACTAGCAGTATTTCGTTACAAATCGTCACATGATGTTCCCAGAATTTTATAATGCTCAAGGTCAAGTTTTTTGTCGGCCTACAGAAAACATTAAACGGAAGCGTCCCTAGGTTTCTGTTAATCATTATCATAACGCAAGGAAAGAAAAAAAAATCTTTGATGACTCAAACGAAATGACTACCAATACCGGCCGCTTTCTTCGACTGTAATGGTCGTCATGCGATAAAAGCCATAAGCTCCATCAATTCACAAAATTGAAGATTATCTCCTCGCCACGAGTTTTCCGCTTCGACTGAAACCTAGTCATCCTTATCGCTAAGCACCTACATCATTCGCCCAGTCGAACCGCCTAACCTCTTATCTCCTCCGCTTCACTTCCCTGGAAAATAAATTGCATGTAACAATTATGGCGACTTAAATGCCGATAAAGGCACAATACCACCCTCAAGTCGGCATGAAAAGGCAAAGCATTGGACTGAATCTTTCCAGAAACATTATCTCCCTGCCAAATATGTGATTAAGTAAATTAGACAAACATAATAGTCCCATAAATCATTTTTATTTGCCCAGAACTACAATCGTATTCACTGTGAAATGTTTGCCATTCTATAGCAGGCTACAAATAATAATACTTGAATAATAGTACTGGGGATGCCTTATTCCACTATTTCGGACAGCGATAAATAAAATCTACGTCGTGGCAAATCCATAATGTTAACAGTGAACTTGTGTTAAATATTTGCGCAGCGCAAAATCTGTTCGGAGCATTTACCTTTCCACGGCAACTCTTGGAAAAAAATGTTTTACACCTACGAAGCCCGAGCTTTGAAACTGGTTTAGCAAATATTTGCATAAAGTCTTATGCTTTTATCGTCGCTTAACGGTAACAGCTTAATGTTGATTCAAGTAGGTACGCGGTACAAGTATAGTAAATGGCGATAGGTAACTATCGCAATGAATACCCGGAAAAAATACACAGACTTTCGTAAAAAAATACACAGAAATACTCATGTAAAGGACGAGGCAAAATGAGTAGCCAGGACTAAGGTTATGTACACACAATCCCAATGCAACTGCAACTCAGCAATGAAATGAACCATCACTGCCGCTGAAATGACTAACTTTGTTCTCAAGGGGAAAATCCTTCTTCGACGACCTACGTGAGTTCACTAGGCTAAAGGTCAGCTGTAGAGTGTACAAGAACAAGCACACGTATGGTCGTTTGGTCAAGGATAAAGAAGGTGCTGGCGAATAATACAAGTTTATATAGAACTGAGGAAAGGACTACAGCGCACCATTTTCGCTCTGTAAATATACATATGTACTCGTATTTCGTCGCAGCAGCTATGTAATGTATAGCATTTGTGTGGTTAGCCCGGCGGAGGGTTTAAAGTGTAACGTTACTCTTGTCATTATATCTTCATTTGAGATCACTGCAGGAATCTGCAAACCCTAATCCTGTTGTTATACCACCACTTCGGAAAATGTGTAAATATGAGTGTTAAGTGAGTTTGCTGCTCGGTGGTTTCGGAATAATCAGAATTAATTTGCTCTGGAACTTTGGGAAAAGCGTCGCTGTGGAAATTCAAAAAGCAGGTTGTTAGGATTATTAAGTAACATTAATCCTTGTTGTTGTACTTGTCAATAGACGTGCATGTCTTGCTTTCTTAGTGATGATTTGCTGCGTTTTTTTATACGTAGCATTTTCAACGTTTAAAGTAGCTTTTAGTAAACAAGGGTTTATCCTTGTTATGGCAACGATCCGAGATGATTTGATAAACTTTAGCTCCACTTTTAGCCATTCAATTATGAAAAACTGTTTGCCCATGACCATTCTAGGATAGCCGGGAAAATAACCTGTCGAGGTAGCAGGTCCCTAACACTCGCTAACGCAAACGTGAGATATTGCCGACCAGTCACAGCATGTGTAGAAGACATAAGCATATGGTATGCTTCTCTACAATCTGATGGTAAGAAAGTCTACAGTTACTAATATTTTTCTTTTATTCTGCACGCGTACAAGGGCTTATGACTACCCTTATATGCTTTAGGGTTGAAACACAGTGCTGGTAGAAATTATTTAGAAGAAGGACAAAAAGGAGAAACTAAACGCTGAGAACGCTGAAATTGATATAATAATCCACATTCGTGTTTTGCGGCTAAACAAAGAATCTCTATACTTAACAGTACGTTCGAAGGAGGGCTTAATCGCTAGAGCACTTATTGTAAAAATACGATAAGGGAAACTTTCCTAAGACGCTCAAGTGGTTTTGAACTATGGTCGCCACCAAACAGTTTTATCGCACGATTCTGAATTCCGTCCAGACATGGGAACTGTACTCTAGCTTATGACGAATGAATGCTTTATGCGAGGTGGCGTGATCTAGTTTCAGGAATTTGTAAACAAAAAAACAGGCAATTTAAGTTTGTCCCAACATTTTGTTATCGACCTTCACAGTAGTCACATTCTAACTCTACACAACCAGAAACCGCTCGAGTTACGATATCAATAGATTCTCACCTTACTCCACGGGAAAATGCAGATATGCCAAACAGCGTCGTCCGGAATGCTGTAGCATCCGACTCGGATGAGATAACCGAATTTGATCTGCTGAAGCAAAAGTACGCTGTCAGCACATACCTGTCTGCTTAACCGTGAGAACACAGAGTGATTGTCTGTGGTGTCGTGACTCTATCCGACACACAATCTTAGAATAATCATAGGATGAAGTTTTACTTTGTAACGAGCAGCCAACCTGAAGAGTCGTAATAAATAAAATCTGTAAACATTCTAAAGAGTGTTTAATTGAAATATAACTCTCGTGCCGTTGCCGAACGCGTCTCCCTTAATCTCTCTCACACACCTCCACCTCCCACGCAGCTAATAGAACAACAGTGGGACCTGTGCAGGCAAGCCGTGAAAAGTTCTTCATTTGCGCGGGATTGAGGACTGTACAGATAAAGCGAACATGCCAAGGTTACAAAACTAGAACGCAAGCCTGTGGAGATGAGAACGGACACTCGATGATGGGAATATGGAAATACCACTTCTGCAGACTGTCTAACGGTGATATTGGACAATATACCGCTGTCAGGCAGAATGAATTATTTTCTAATGACTGCTGAGCTCTTCAAAGCAGCTGGAGATGACCTGGTTAGGAGCAGACAGCAGCTCTTCTGTGAGATATGATCAGAGAAAAGAATACCCGAGGAATGGAATCTCAGCATTCTTTGCCCGATCCACAAGAAAGGAAACCCTTTTCACTACGCCAACTACTGAGGAATAAGTCTCCTTAACGTCGCTTACAAAATCTTCTCTCCCATTTAGTGTGAACGCCTGAAGCCGTTTGTAAATAAGCCATTAGGTCTGTATCAGTGTGGCTTCAGGCTTCAGGAAGTCCATTACATCCTCACACTATGGCAGAACCTGCTAAAAACCAATGAATTCCATGTCGACACTCACCATCTACATATGGATGTATTTGTCAACTTCAAAACCTCGAACTACAGCGTAATTAGAGATGAGCTTTGCAATGCCTTTGCTACCTTTGACATCCCTGCTAAACTCGTCAGACTATGCAGAACGATTTTGGGTAATCCTCGCTGCTACATTCGATTCGATGCAGACGTGGCTGATAGTTTTGATGGCAAAAAAATATTTAAGCAAGGCGATGCGCGGTCGTGTGATTTCTTCAAGTTCGTATCAGAAATGTTTTGCAAAAATCACTGGCCAACACAAGAGACACAATTTATTTAAAATCCTCAGGAATCCTCACATATGCGGATCACATTGATATAATCGGAAGAACACAGCGAGATGTAAATGAGGCGTTTACGGGTATTGAGGCGGAGGTGGCTAAAATTGGTTTGGCAGTAAACGAGGGCAAAAGTAAATATATGTTGTCATCAAAAAATGACGCTCACCACCGACGTTTATAAGTTGGCACACCCAGTTGGCTAAGATTCCCTTCCACCTGCAGGCGCTAACTCATATGCGGACGTCCTCTATTTTTTCGTCCCTCGGAATAGGGCTCGAATACTCTCCGGGAAGGAGCTGCGATGATTACTACATAGCCTATCTATCTATCTTTGGCATTGAATCGGTAGACGCCTGACTTGACCCATGTCGTTATACAGCCGGTTAAGCTCATAGTTAAATCTTTTTCTCCATTTTCTCTGCGTGTATAGGATCTAAACTCACACTCAAAATCTTTCTCTCAAAACGGCCAAGGACTTCGTTATCCGCTTTTAATAGTGTCCATGCTTCTGCGCCGTGCAGCAGGGATGAAAGGGTATTTTATATAGTCAACTTAGTCGCTCGGGAGAGGGCTCTATTACTCAATTGCCTCCTAAGCCAAAAAAAAACGACGATTGGCAAGAGTGATTCTGCGTTTGATTTCGGAACTGATGTCGTTTTTACAGATTACTGCGGAGCCAATGTAGACATAGCGTTGTATAGCTCGTCTCTAATTACGCTCTCGTAAGCGCCTTTGAAGTGGACGAATAGGTGGTGAGCGTCGACCTGAAATCCATTGCTTTTTCCAGTTCTGCCGTAATGTGAAAATTTGGTCAACGGTTTACTTTCCTGGCCTGAGAAAGCTTAAGGGAGAAGCGATCGGCAAAAGCACGAGCGGTTTCTGGTGATAGTAGCTTTCCGGCGTCATAACTTTGTGTTCTTGCTCTTATCCGCTACATTCATGAAATCCGTAGGCGCATCTTGGCAAGATAGTGGTCCAAGCTAATGTTAGTTCCTCTGTAAGTTCGATCAACAAGGATAGTGGAGGACTGTCTGACGTCAATTGCGATGTGATCAATCTGGTAAGCGATTAATTGATTTGGCGACCGCCAGGTGCTTATGTGTATACCTAGGTGCGGGAAGCCCCTATTGGATAGAAGGAGATTTCGCCCGTAACGAGGTCAGCCGATGAGCGAGTTCGGATCCCGATAACACCAACGCCATCGAATGTTTATTTCGCGAGTTCGGATCCCGATAACACCAACGCCATCGAATGTTTATTTCGCGGCGTCCCTCCTCGACGGGGTACTGGAAAACACCCCCGTAATAAACTTGCCAAGAAAAAGTTTCTCTACTCAAGCCGTTCCAAATCCGCATTAAACTGTAGGTCCCTTTCGCCTGTGTGAAAAATAAATCACACACAACATGGGTGATTGAGAGATGCTTGGCTCTGGTCCTTTACGGGCTCTAACGCCACCAAAGAACGAGATCAAATAGCCTGTTTCCCGATAACTCGTTCAAAGATGCTTTTCTTACCCAGCTTAGCAATGAAGTCTCCTAATACAATTTTGATATCATAGCTTGGACACTGGGCATACCTTTTGTGTAGTGTGGTGTAGTCATCCTTGCCTTCTGTGGATCGTTATGAGGCGCCAATATCCCGAATGCTTATGGCTTTTTGCCGTAGTCTCCCTCGAACAACAAATCCGCATCCGAACAATAGTTGTCCTTTCTCTCTATAGCAGTTGCCGTAGTAGACGTCACAGTTTTTCATTTACTTTTTACCCGGTCCATTCCATTGCATTTCGTGGACTGCGGTAAAGTCCGCTTTATACCGGTGTAGGGCGTCCGTAAGTTGTTCGGTTGCACGCGGTCTGTTTAGGGACTGGACACTACACGTACAGAGCCGAAGATCATTGTCCCTTTTTCGTTTATTGCAAGGTTCGTCAACATTAATCCGTTCCATTTTATTCGAAACTTGTCCTTGTCTCTGAGCACTGTAAGGTTTTCTGGTTACGGTTTGTTAGACCATAGCCCAACTGACGATAAACCTGATTTGTGGCCAATCGTCCTTTTCCGTTAGAATTTTCTGTGGTCGGAGGAAGTAGAAGTAGGACCTGGCTAACAGAGCTAGCTGCTAGCTGCTAGCTGGATCAGCACCCGTCAGCAGATGCTACTCTTACGAGGCCTTGTTTTTCCTTTTTTGGTTCCTTTTTTTTCGCGAGGGTTGGTGAAAATCTTCAAAAGGCACTAAGGAGATCCATAGCGCGCACTGATAATAGTGTGAGATTTGACTCGCTAAAAACATCACCCTTCGAGTTAATTGTTTGTTTTTACTGCAAGTCAATTGACTTATCTAAAAGTTTTCCTTTCCCGAGGTAATAACATTTAACAGGCAGCTTTCCAATGAGAGTTCCTGCAATCCGCAGAGGGCGTTTGGTTTAGTTTTGTTGCGCTATATCAAGTGACTTCGTCCTTTGAAGACGGCGAAACAGGTTTCGTTACTCTATTATTTCATTTCAAAAGCCGTATTATTGGTATGATCTTCCATTTGATCTCCATGTTTTTGGGCGAAAAGCTTAGCTTTATTTTCGACAATTTCAATGTTTAAATCACGATGAGTATCGTCGAATGTACCATAGCGTTTTAATAACGCTCGTCATATTTTATTTTGAAGCGCCTTTAGAAGAATTCCTATAGTTGGTACAACCCCCCAGAGAGAAGCAGCTAGTTTTCAGTACTAATAGGGGTCATGCACTACGCAAACATGTGGTTGCAAACATGTATATTTTGTTGTTGCATTTCGTTGTTCTATGCGAAAGCACGTTTTCGCATACACAAATCTGCAAAAACATGTTTGCGTAGTTTATGGTCCCTATAAGCTGCGAATGTTTACCTAGCAGTCAGCACATTTTCCTATATTTCAATTCCAGCTCTTCACGTTTTTTCTTTAGTCGGGTATTATACGATTCAACTCTCTCTCTCGAGCAACACGAACTTGATGGTAAGAGAACTGATAAGCGTCCGGAGTAGGCTGTGTTGCCCGTACCGGAGGCTTGATTCAATATTTTGACATTTCACCTTTTCTTTTCCTCATTTTTTGCGAGTGTGTTGTGCGCTGTCTGTCAGCAAAACGTTTAATCCTAACACACAAAAACAAAATGCGCGCAAAGTGATACTTTGCGGTGAGCTCTGTATTGAATCGTGTAATATTTCGAGCAACACGGACAGACAACACAAAAGAGAATAAACAAATGTTTCTCGAAAGTATTGAATCCTATAATACCTGACTTACATGCCATTTTCATTGAATTTATATAGTTCAGGGCATGCTGCAATTTAGCTTTTGATTCTTTGACTGATCTTCCTGTAGTTAGAAGTGCCGTATCATCGGCGAATGTGGTCAGTTTTGTGCTATCCGTTTGTGGCATGTCTCTGGAATACAGTAAGTAAAGCAGCGAACCAAGCACGCTTCCCTGCAGAACGCCAGCCTTAATTGCTCTACAATTTGAGTATTCCCTCCTGTGTTTAACACGAAAGAGTCTATTACACAAGTAGCTTATCAGAAAGTTCGTTGATTGTTCGGGGAAAACTTGCCTCAATTCCTCAAAAACTTCCTGCCACACTTTGTCAATGGTTTGGGAGACGTTAAGAAATCACTCGAACATATTAGCGTATGTTCAAGTGCTTTTTCGACCACATCGGTTATTCGATGTAATTGGTCTATAGTGGAATGCTTACTTCTAAAGCCAAACTGACGACCTGGCAAAATGTGTGGCTTTAAGCTTTAAGCGAAAGATTACAATTCATTCGAAGACTTTTGGAATTAGCGGCAACAACGACATTGGGCGGTGAAATTCTTCATCCGTAGGCGACTTTTCGGGCCTTAGAACTATAGTAACTTCGGCGACCTTCCATTGACTCGGTACCTAAGCACTGCGTTAACAAGATATTAGAGTTTAAGCAGGGCATTTCTCGGAATATTTTTAAGGATATCCCCTGTAATTAAGTTCTCTAGGTTTTGAATTCTCTAAGAGATTTCCACAGAAGGTTACGGTGCTCGACTTTTTTGCCATCGTTTACGGGCCTTTCGTTTCTCTAGCTCCTTAATTTCGGGTGGATAGCATGTTGGGTACTTTTTTTGGAAAGGAGTATTATTTTAGGCTGCATGCTGAATAGCTGCAGTGAATCAGCCCACGTCGAGTTTTAATTCGTACTGCGTCCCAAGTGGCACCTTTAGACTAACACCTTCTTAAATTTCATTCCTAAAATCTTTCCAGTGGTCCTTCTATTCGTAAGCCTAAATGGTTCAGTATCTTACATAAGGGTTTCCCTCATCGTCAATATAACTAGAGAATGGTCTGAGGAGAAATCAAACTTCCCTTCGTTAGCCGTCAGACTTTTACCATCCAGGTACCATATAATCAGGTGTAATATAAAGAAATGAGTTATCTTTGTATGAAATTTAAAGGTTTAGATAAAAAAGGTCCGTTTTGTTCGATAATTTGCTGCCCATTTTAAGGTAATCACATAATGCCTCTTGCTTTGCCTTTTGGCAAAACACTGTTGTTTCTTATAAGGGCTCTTCAAAGGCGAATCGTTCATTAACAGAATAGTTCAATGTCGCATATGACATTTTCAACAATTGGCTTTACAGGTGACATTATTGGCTATTACGATATTAGAACCATGCTTAATAAAACATGAGTCGTTCAAGAATCGTTGAACTGGGCGAATTTATGTCGACATAGTCATCCAACAGTGCGTATTGGCCAAACAACAAACAAATTCGAAGAAAATGGCACTCAATTTATTTTACTGGGGTTATGCAAAAGATCGGTACGAGTGATTTGACGTTCACATATCTCCACAAAGAGTAGTTCAAAAGCGTCACATCTCACGATCTAGAACCAGGTATTCACTATGGCTTGAATAACTGGTTTAGTAGGTCGATTACACGGAGTAAGGATTTTTATGATAAAATAAAATAATTTTGTAAGTGTTGCCCGGATGCACATCATAATATTTGCAAAAAAAAAAATACAGATTTCGTCTAATCCTTGTTATCTCTACAGCCATCATAAACTATGACACTTTTCCTAAACACCAGAATTAGCTCGGCATAAGTGAGACGTTCACCTGTGTTTTAATGGCTTGGTTGAAGACTTCTTAACTGACTGTTCCATCTCTACATCACCCCTATCAAGTGACTTACTTTTGGGCAGACAGCCTTGCGCCTTACCGTTAGTCACTAACCAACGCAGTTGCCGTCGGCAAAACCATCGGAAATTTAGGAGCTAAGAACCTTAACCTACTTCACACCTAAATGCGGTGATTATGCCGGTGTGAGTTACGTCACAGGCAACACCCAATCGATATACATATACCTAATGTAGCTGAATCGTACGATCCGATGTTGCTAGGGAGGAGAATGTTGGTAGAGCGAAGCAGAAGAGGATTTTGGAAGATGTAAAAATTAAGTTAGTCTGTAAGCTGTACTTAAAGTGATAACACTCAAATAAAGCAAAAAATTAAAATAAACGTTTAAAGCCTTTTTCTTGATGTTATTCAAATAAGAAAACGTAATTGGCGCAGTCAACATAGGATAAGAGTCCAGATTTCTAAGTGAAATATTCAGTAGCTTTTATAAAATTTCTGGATTCTAATGCACACACATCGAATGAAAATCGAAGTGGCAGTATCAACTCTTAGTGCAAAGAACCTACAATACTGTATTTCAGAATAAAACTGAGCTAAGTACAAGTACAGTACAACCAAAACATACATAATTGAGAAGCTACAAGATAGATAGATATAGATAGATATAGTGCATATCAGTAAATTTGTTCATTAGTTCTCATATTTCTGAAACAAAAAAAGAAAACATAGATATAAGTGTAGATATAAGTGTAAATTGCGGAATTTGTAAAGGTAAGTCCTATTTTTAAGTTAGTA
This sequence comes from Eumerus sabulonum, assembly GCA_951905685.1. Classification (NCBI taxonomy): domain Eukaryota; kingdom Metazoa; phylum Arthropoda; class Insecta; order Diptera; family Syrphidae; genus Eumerus; species Eumerus sabulonum. Next base: position 157,170,798 of record OX645060.1, on the reverse strand, counting down.
TTTGGGTTATGCCTCTAATTGCAAAATATAATAAAGTGTTAAAAAGGAAAGCTAACGAATTGTCTACAATAAATCTACCCAGGAATAAGGCAAACAAACTAGAACTGAAATTAAAAACTACACTAATTAATTCTATAATAAATAAATTAGATATAATTGAATTGCCTAACGGAAACCAAAAGGACGCGCATTTAGATACCGTTTTAAATATGCAACCTGCTTCGAATAATTCAACGCTTGCTTTGGATGTGTTTAATTCGCTAAGAATTCCCAACGCGGTTAAGGATGTGCCGACTTTCGATGGCAATCCTCGTTTATTATTTGATTTTATCAGTAATGTTGAGGAAATCTTGTCACTTATGCCGCAAATCAAAGGTACTACTTATTGCAATATTATCTTACGTGCTATCCGTAACAAAATTATCGGTCCAGCAAATGAGGTATTAAATATGTACGGTACTCCTATAAATTGGGGCGAAATAAGAGACAATTTAATAGTTCATTATGCTGACAAACGTAATGAAACTAGCCTTATTCGAGATTTACATAATTTAAGACAAAATCAGGATAAGGTGGAAACATTTTATGCGAAAGTGATTCAAATTTTTTCTACAATAATGAATCATGTAAGATTGCATGAAAAAATGGAAAACGTAGTCGAAGCCAAAAGAATTCTTTATGAAGAGACTTGCCTCAATGTATTCTTATCAGGTTTAAAAGAACCTTTAGGATCAACTATAAGAGCGATGAGGCCGACCAAACTATCTGATGCCCTAAATTTTTGTTTAGAAGAACAAAATCGGTTTTACTTTCATAGTCCCCAATTTTTTCAATCGGTTGCAGCTCCTCAGCATCGCCAAAGGTTTCAACGAAATATTCAACGATTCCCACAAAGTTCTTATAACCACATTATACCACAATATACCAATACACAACCTAATCCTAGGTACACACCAAATATTAACACACAGGTATTAAGAAACCCTCCCCAAAATCCTAGAGTTTTCACCCCATCAAATTCACAATATGGACAAATTAGACCAACAAATTATAGCCTGCAATCAAATAAACCTTACGATACAAATAATTCATCAAGGTATGCAGCTAGACAAAATGCTCCACCCGAAAAAATGGATACCTCTAGCGGCAACACTAGCAGATATTCAGGTAGTCATACTCAGCAATTGTATAATTTTGAATCAAGCTGCTTTGATAATAACGATGAATTATGTTCCAATCCTCAATATGTTGCTTCCAGTGGCAACAGTAGTGGATATTCCAGTAGTCACGGTCAACAACTGTACTCGTATAATAAGTCAAACAATTTCTATAACAATGAACAATTTTATTCTGACCCTCAGTATGATTACCACCCTCAAGAATACTTTCAAAGCTTAGATTTGCCCAGCACTTCACATTCAGAATATCCGGCTGAAGTTGACGATACAAATTTTCCTTTGCTTGCCTCACAAAACCAATTGGGTACTTAGATATCAATAATTTCGGCTCCAATATTTTACCCTACATAACCATTAATAGTTTAAACAACACCACTTTAAAATTTTTGATAGATACCGGCAGCAGTAGATCTTTCGTAAGTCCGGACATAGCTAGATATTTTGAACCAATTAAAATAGAACCCATTGAAATCAAAACAATATTTAATGCCCAACTTGTCGACCAACATATAGTTTTATCAGGTCTATCTGAACTTAAAACTGCAAAAAGCTGTCATTTTTAGTTTTCAAGTTTCACAATTACTTTGATGGCTTAATTGGAATTGACATTCTTAAAGACCTTGAAATTATCATTGACATAAAAAACTCAGTCTTAAGAAAAGATAACACTACGATTCCACTAAGTTTTAAACCAAATTTAGTGTCCAGAGCGTTTGTTGTTCCAGGTTCTACCAAAGCTATTTGTTTGTTACCTGTTGATGTGGAATATGGAAGCGTATATGTAAAGCCCACATATATAAAACCCGGTTTATTTATATCAGAAGGACTGTATGTTTCTCAAAATTGGTATTCTTATGTGGAAGTGGTTAACAACCTTGACTTTGAACAAATTTTTGTTATTGAACAGCCAATCCAAGCTGAAAAGGCAGATACATATTTTGAAGTGAACAATTTTTCCATTGAAAATGATCAAATTCCAGCAGGGAAACTTATTAATGAAAAGATAAGAACAAGTCATCTTAACGAAGAAGAGAAAATTGCAATAAAAAATCTTTGTCAAGAATACCAAGACATTTTCTTCACTGAAGGCCAGAACTTGACGTTCTCTAATGAAATTAAACACGAAATTAAAACTACTGACGACGTTCCGATTTACTCTAAATCGTATAGATATCCTTTTGTGCATAAAGAAGAAGTACGTCGGCAAATTAACGATCTTCTCAATCAAGGTATTATTCGCCCCAGTTATTCCCCTTGGTCTTCTCCTGTTTGGATTGTCCCAAAGAAGAAGGACGCAAGTGGGAGGGATAAATGGAGGTTGGTGATCGATTATCGTAAACTAAACGATAAAACAATTGACGATCGTTATCCAATACCTAATATAACTGACATATTGGACAAATTAGGAAGAAGTCTATACTATAGCACACTCGATCTTGCTTCAGGTTTTCACCAGGTTGAAATTAAAGCTGAAGATATCCCAAAAACAGCATTTTCCGTAGAAAATGGACATTATGAATTCTTAAGAATGCCTTTTGGGCTCAAAAATGCGCCATCTACTTTCCAGAGAGTAATGGATAATGTATTGAGAGATATCCAAGGAAGAATTTGTCTGGTGTATATGGATGACATTATAGTGTATTCTACCTCACTACAAGAGCACATCGAAAATTTCAATGCCGTTTTCCAAAGGCTAAAAGAAGCAAATCTTAAGATTCAATTAGACAAATCCGAGTTTCTTCGAAAAGAAGTATCCTTTCTTGGCCATATTATTACATCGCAGGGAATTAAACCAAACCCCGAAAAGATAAGAGCTGTGCAAAATTTTCCGATACCAAAGACCACAAAGCAAATTAAGTCCTTCCTTGGCCTTCTTGGGTATTACAGGAAATTTATAAAGGATTTTGCGCATCTTACAAAACCCTTAACTGAATGCCTACGGAAAGGAAATAAAATTAATTTGGATGCGAGATATGTAAATTGCTTTGATCTTTGTAAAACGATTTTATGTAATGATCCAATTCTCTGTTATCCCGACTTTCAAAAACCTTTCAATGTTACCACGGATGCTAGTAACGTTGCTATAGGTGCAATTCTTTCCCAAGGTCCAATAGGTTCAGATAAACCGATTTGCTATGCAAGTCGGACCTTATCAAAGAGCGAACAAGGGTATAGCACTATCGAGAAAGAGCTATTGGCCATAGTATGGGCCACAAAGTACTTCCGTCCCTACCTTTATGGCAGGAAATTTAAAATTATAACCGATCATAAACCACTTAATTGGCTCTTCTCAGTAAAAGAACCTAGTTCTAAATTGCTTCGTTGGAGACTCAGGTTGGAAGAGTTTGATTACGAGGTCGTTCACAGAAGTGGTAAACTAATCTCCAATGCCGATGCCCTCTCACGAATTGAACTTAATGCTAACGATATAGTTACAAGTAGCTCTGATGCAGATGATCGGTCGATGCAGAATAACATTGATATTTCTGAAAATGTATCGACCTTGCATTCAGGAAAAGAAAATATGAATGATGGAATTCCCATATCGGAACGCCCGATTAATGAGTTTTCTAATCAGGTTATAATTCGACAGAGTTCCTGTAATCCTAACATGTCTTCCAAAATGCAAATACTTTTTAAAAGGAAAAAGAGATTCATAATTGAACATGCAAATCCGAAAGAGGAAAGTGTTATAATTTCCATCTTTAAAGAACACTTAAGCACAAAACGATTAACAGCTGTTTTAACAGATGACGCTACCTTTCGTGTCATCCAGTCTGTGTATTCAAAATTCTTTAATCGATCACGTATCGAATTAGTTAGATCGAATATTTTACTGAAAGACATCACTAATGTAGACGAGCAAGAGAAACGGATAAGAGAATACCATGAAAATTCACACCATCGTGGCATAACCGAGACCTTAGAACATTTAAAAAGGGAAATTTGTTTCCCTAATATGAAACATATGATTTCAAAAATAATTAGTAGCTGTTGTACCTGCAATAAGTATAAGTACGACCGAAATAGGGAACCACTTAAATTCGAGCTTACTCAAACGCCGTCAAAACCTCTAGAAATTATTCACATCGACATCTATTCTATTCAAAAGGAGCACTTCCTCACTATACTAGACAAATTTAGCAAATTTGCTAGTGTGTATCTATTGGCTGCAAGAACAAGTGCCAACATAATCCAGTCTTTGCGGCATTTCTTTTCCCATCACGGAGTACCAAAAATGGTTATATCTGATAACGGCAGCGAGTTTCTTTCAACGTTACATAAAGAATTTCTTGAACTATATAATATTAGTTATCATAACATATGTGCGAAAACCTCGACTGGAAACTCTCCGGTTGAACGTTTCCACTCCACTCTCACAGAACTAGTTCGCATAATAAAAGTGCAAAACAAGGACGTACATATTAGTGAAATTATAGACGATGCCGTTCTAACGTACAATAATTCCATTCACTCAACAACGAAACTAACACCTTTCGAGCTTCTTACAGGACACTTACACGTAAACCGACCTTTTCCATCTAATCTTAATTTAAAAACAGAACAGGAGTATCTTCGAAAACACATAGAAAATTATAAGCACTTAGCTAAGATTGCTTATGAGCGAAGTCTTGATAAAAAACAACGTTATATAAACAAACGCAATCAAATTCGTAAGGATCCTCCTAGCTACAACCCAAATGACGTAATTTTCGAACTCGACGATAGACGTAACAAATTAGCACCTAGATATAACGAACATATTGTAAAACGCAACAACAAAATTACAGTAGAAACCAATAAACGCAAGGTTCATAAACAAAAAATTCGAAGGAAAAGTAGGATAAAATTGCAATAAGTAAAAAACGTACTACATATATAAGTTATACACCCATATGAAATACAAAATAATGGATTGAATTTTTTATTTTATTTGTTTAATCATTTAAATTCACATTTGTTTGATTTATTGATAATGGTTTATTTGCTTCCTAAAAATATCTGATACCACATAAAAGACATAACCCAATATTAACTTTAAGATGTGGATGCTCCTCCATAAATAATGAAATGTATACCAAATAAAACTAACATACATACATATGTATAACTAACAAAAACAAAAAAAAAGAGGAAAAAAATGTAGTTTAATATGCACTTACCTATAATTATATACATACATACATACATATGAACTTCACTTCCTTATCAGTTCATTCTTTGGCGGGAGGAGTTACGTCACAGGCAACACCCAATCGATATACATATACCTAATGTAGCTGAATCGTACGATCCGATGTTGCTAGGGAGGAGAATGTTGGTAGAGCGAAGCAGAAGAGGATTTTGGAAGATGTAAAAATTAAGTTAGTCTGTAAGCTGTACTTAAAGAGATAACACTCAAATAAAGCAAAAAATTAAAATAAACGTTTAAAGCCTTTTTCTTGATGTTATTCAAATAAGAAAACGTAATTCGTGCAATGAGGGCACTGGCTCTAATATATAAATGCAGGGATCTGATGTTAAAGCTTGCGTTCCCATCTTGTTAAGTTGTTCCACTGCCTACCCGATTGCTTGAGTCCACAGATAGCCTTTTGAATTTTGCATACTGAGTTTACCTACTCCAACGCGTTCACCAGTTAATTCGGAATACATTTCCGGTAATTCCATATAAATTGTCTTATCAATTTTTCCATTGAGGTATGCGGTAACAATATCTTACTTACTTATTTATCAGGCCAGCGATCCATGGAGGATCTGAGCCTGAGCTATAGCTGCCTTCCATCCTTGACGACCCCGGGCACGCTGCTTCCAGTTGTCAAGACCAAGATGTCTCACATCCGCGATTACTTGGTCTTTATACAGGAGGTTCGGTCTTCCTCTTCTTCTCGAACCAGGAGGCTCGGAGTCGAAGACCCTCTTAGCTGGAGCGTTGATGTCCATGCGCCCGATGTGGCCGAGTAAGTGTAGTCGACGGATCCTTGCCTTCCGGACTACATCCACATCTTGGTACAGCTCGTAGAGTTCGCGGTTGTGTCTTCTTCTCCATTCACCTTCCTCACAGACAGGACCAAATATCCGGTACAGAATTTTTCTTTCGAATGAACCCAAAATCAGCTCCGCTGTCCTGCTTATCGTCCAGCTTTCGGCTCCGTACAGCAGGACTGGCAGAATGAGCGTTTTGTAAAGCATGACTTTTGTCTTTCGAGTGAGGAGTTTTGACCACAGTTGTTTGGACAAAACGAAGTAACAGCCGTTGCCAAGGGCAATTCTATGCCAGATCTCCACTGTGGTGTCATTTGTGGAATTTACGTTTGCCCCGAGGTAGACAAACTCCTTAACTACCTCGAAATTGTAGCTGTCAATTGTTATATTTTGTCCCAGGTGGTGAGCGACGGATTGGTTTTTGCTTGACAGCAAGTATTTCGTTTTGTCCTCATTGATCTTAAGACCAACTCGTTTCGCCTGTTCTTCAATCGCCGTGAATGCTTCCACAATGCCACGGCGTATCCTAGCAGCTGGATGGACTTGTAAAAGATAGTGCCTTCCCTGTTGACGCCTGCCCGTCGCACTATCTGCTCCAGCACCAGGTTGAAGAAGTCACATGACAGCGCATCTCCTTGCCGAAATCCGGTGCATGTTTCGAATGGTTCCGAGGTCCTAGAACCGAATTGCACGGTGCATCGCGTGTTTTTTAGGGTGGCGTGACACAACTGGATCAGTTTTACCGGGATCCCGAATTCGGCCATCGCACCAAACAGTTCTTCACAATGAATGCTGTCGTATGCGGCTTTGAAATCGATGAAAAGTGGTGTGTATCGATTCGAAACTCGTTGGTCTTTTCCAGGATTTGTCGAAGTGTGAAAATTTGGTCAATATTTGAGTCGCTGGGCCGGAAACCGCACTGGTAGCTGCCGATTAGTGCGGTGCAAAATGGTTTTAGACGTTCACACAATTCGCTGGACAGGATCTTGTATGCGACATTGAGCAGGGATATACCTCTATAGTTCTTGCAAGAGGTAGGATCGCCTTTTTTGTGGATGGGCATATAGAGCTGGTATTCCAGTCATCGGGCATGCTTTCATCTTCCCAAATTCTACAAATGATCTGGTGCATGCTCCCTACCAGAACATCGGCGCCAGCCTTGAAGAGCTCTGATGGCAAGCCATCTGAGCCTGCGGCCTTGTTGTTCTTCAGCTTCTGAATTGCTGTGCCGACTTCTTCGATGCTGGATGGGAGAACTACTTCAGCCGCTGGAGTTGGGTTTCCTCGGTCCCTACCACTTTCTCTTGGTCATGCTCGTTAAGCAGCTGCTGGAAATGCTGCTTAAATACATCCACTATTTCCTGCGGGTCGGTGACAAGATTACCCTCGCAGTGTCGAAGAGCCTGGGTGCCCTTTTTGAAGCCTCCGGCGAGGCCTTTGGCCTTCTTGTAAAAGGCTCGTGTTTTATGTTTATCCCTAGACTCCTCGATATCCTTGAGCTGGGAGGCTGCGAAGATTCTTTTCATTTGTCGCAGTAGTTTTTTCTCCTCCCTTCTTCTGGCTCGGTAATCTTCTTGTGCTGCCCTGGTTTTCCTCTGCAGCGCCATTTGGTACGCCTCGTCTGTTGCTGCCTTTTTCTGCTCACACTCGCCATCATACCATGTGTTTCTTGTCGGGGGTGTTAGGTATCCTAAGGTGGTTTCGGCTTCTTCCTGAATGGCTGAGCGGCAATGCAGCCACATATTATTGGCATTTGTGTTCGACGTAGGCATACCGTAGAGTCTTTGGCTCAGCTGCTCCCTGTAGACTCTGGCAACCTCCGGTGTGCTCAGGCGCCCAATGTCGGACCTCCTCCTGATGGGCTGATGCAGCTTTCTGACATTGGACAGACGAGCTCTGAATCTTGCTGCTACGAGGAAGTGGTCAGGGTCGACATTTGCCCCTCTGAATGTTCGCACATCCAGGATGTTTAACGAGTGCCTTGGGTCAATGAGCACATGGTCGATTTGGTTGGCGGTTCGACCCTCCGGAGATCGCCAGGTTGCTGTGTGGATTCGCTTGCGAGGAAATCTTGTGCTACTTATCACCGCATTACGAGTTGTCGCAAAGTCAGCGAGTCGGAAGCCGTTATCTATTGTTGTATCGTGGAGGCTGTGCTTTCCGATCACTCCGCCAAGGGTGTTCTCCTTACCGATTTTGGCGTTAAAGCACCGGAGCACGATTTTTACATCTTACTCCGGACAAGCTCCGTAGGCGTTGTCCAGGAGGTCATAGAAGTCCTCCTTGATAGGGTCTTCAGCCTCGTCGGTAGGGGCGTGTGCACATATAAGGCTGATGTTATAAGATCTGCCTCTGATGCGGATCACAGCCAGGCGATCACTTATAGGTTTGAAGTCGATGACCTTCGACCTTAACCGCTTTCCCACGACAAATCCGCATCCCAGTAAGTGCAACCTTTTGTGACAGCTGTAATAAATGTGGCAATTTTTCTTCCTAATCATACCGTTTCCTATCCAGCGTATTTCCTGGACCGAAGTAATATCCGCCTTGTACTGCGTGAGAATTCCTTCTAGTTTATGAGCAGCTCCGGGAGTGTACAGGGTTCTGACATTCCAGGAGCATACTCGCAAATCGTGTTCCTTTTTCATGCGTTGTCGTCGTCGAGTATCCATCCGTGTATCCGAGGCATCTTGCTCATTCATAACTGTGATTTTTTTTACGTGGGCGGATTGTTACCCCGCCGCACAACCGCCATTCTGGTCGGGGTTTTGTCGCTGCATACGTTTGTTCACCTCCCAACGGTTGTTGGAGAGGCTATCAAGAGGGCGCCGCGAAGAGGCCGTATGTCAACTTGACCCGGGTATTTAAACAGGGATCGTTGCTGGCATCTCGCCAGGTTGAGAGCGATCAACAACTTTACCCTGTATGTCCGAGCCTATGCCCTCTAACAACATCTAATTGGTGTAAAATAAGTCCCCATTCTGCCGCCAGGGCTATAAATAAACGGATTGAACATTGCCGGGCAACAGGTGCAAATGTTTCCTTGTAATCAACTCCTGAACGTCGGGAGCATCCTTTTGCCACCAGCCGCGCCTTTCTCCTGCATACGTCTCCTTTTCAATTGGTTTTTGTTTGGAAAACCCATCTTGATCCAATAACATGTCTTCCATTTGGTCGATCTATGACCACCCTATGACGGCACCCTTCATTGCCGTCTTCCACTCAAGCACATTTATATCCCCAATATTTTGAGGATCCGCAGTAAGCATACATGCGACATCAAAATAAGTTTCGCACACATCCGAGTGGCAAGCAAGTCTATTTTGTTGACTAGTTTCGTCCAAACGTTCTTGTCTTGTCTTTGATCGTGTCTTCATACCGATTCGCTCTTTTGGCAGGCTATTCTCCTCTCCCTTTTCTCTCACCATAACATCATTCCTTTTACCGAACTCAATTTCAATATTGTGACCACCCCCATGTCCAAGGACTTCATTATCATCAGTATCTTTATTTACTGTTTCATTATTCTCTTTGAATTTATTAAAAGGTACCTCAGTTATTTCTTTGTTTGGTGATTCTCTCTGAAAAACAATATCTTCATTCATTTTTGGTTCTACAAACACAACATCTCTACTTTTAACTATCTTTTTAGTTTCGGGACACCAAAGCCTATATGCTTTAGCATTTTCACAGTATCCAACAAATATATAAAATTTCGATTTGACATCAAATTTACCTCTTCTGTTATTAATTAGACCATAAGCTTTAATACCAAATACCTGGAGGTGACCTTCCTGTCCATAACTTGTAGGGTACTTCTCCATTGATACTAGTTGAACGCATCTATTTCTGATGTATTTTGCACCTGCTACGGCTTCAGCCCAAAATGATAAAGGCAGTTTTGCTTGAAGTAACATACAACGGCCCATTTCTACCATCGTCCTGTTCATCCTTTCTGCCACGCCATTTTTGTTCTGGATTATATGGGAAAGTCAGGTGCTTAATTCCGTGTTGAGATAATAAGCACTTAAACTTCTTATTGCAGTACTCTCCTCCATTATTCGATCTGATGGCTTTTACTTTTCTACCTAGAGAATTTTCAGAATATAATTTAAAATTTTTGAAAGCATTATAATCATCATTTTTCTCTTTAAGGAAATAAACCTCACACCACTTGCTTGCATCATCGATGAAAGTAGCAAAGTACCTGCATCCTCCATTCGATTTACTTTAAATCGGTCCACATATGTCGGTGTGGACTAGCTCCAATGGATAACTGCTGCGTGGAGTACTCGCCGTTGGGAATGGTATCTTCGATTGTTTTCCTTGTATGCAAATTTCCCACAAAAATTCAGGAAATTCCCGATCTCGCTCAATGCGTCGACTGCCTACATTCAAACCCAAAACTGATTTATTATTTATCATTTCACGTAAGGTTTTATAATTTAAATGACCAAATTTCTCGTGCCAATTTCGTAAGCAGATATTATTCCCAGTCTTCCCTAAATAAGCGGTATCGACATATTCTGCAATGTAGTAAGAACCATCCTTAGCAACGGCAACAACTTTGTGCAATTTTTAATCAATGCACGATCTTTATCAAAAACGGCAGTAAGAGCTTTTTCCGTCACTCTAGGTATCGATATTAAATTTGTCCTCAGATCAGGCACATAAAGTGTGTTCTCAAGCTTGGCATATGTAATTCCCGTATAAAGCTCAAATTCTCACTACGCAACGACCTTGAATAGTAGTACTTTGGTTATTTGCCAATAATAGTTGTTCGAGGTTCTGTAGCATTGAAATTTGTGAACCTGTTTTTGTCGCAACACATGTGGGAGGTTGCACCACTATCCGAACACCATACTCTATATTTCGGGTTCATTTCAGTCGCTTTAACTTGTGATACCGAATATGATTCTTCAGTAACTGCTGATTTATGTATCTGTTGCATTCAAATTTGTTCTGCATGCTGCTGCTATATGACCAACGCGACCACACCGATAACATTTGAAATGAGTAGAAAAATGTTTCTTACATTCATTCCCTCTAAATTTATTTCTGTTTCCATGGTAATATTTCTCATTGGGTTTCGCTGATGGATTTGCTGTTGGTTTATATTTTTGATATTTTGTTTTCGCGAATAAGGCACCGTTTTGACTGCTGTCTTTGTTTTTCCTGACTTCGTATTCTTCTATGATTTTTATTTTTAGAGTTTCAGGTTTTAGTAATTCATCTCTAGACTCAATAGCGATCCGAAAATTCTCGAATGATTCGGGTAGGCAGTATAGTAATAAAATTTAAAGCAAATCGTCGTTAATGTCTAATTGCATATCTTTTAACTTATCAAGTGCAGACCAAAACTTGGACAAATGGTCGTGTATATCCGCATCCTCGCACATCTTACTTAAAACAAGCTGTTTCAAAAGGGTGACCTTTCTTACCGGTCCTCGAGATTGATATACTTTCTCTAACCTCAGCCAAATATCGTGCGAAGTGACACATCTGCTGCTGCATCTATTAAGGCCTTTGGCCCGGTTCCAATGGGTCTTGGCTTCAGCCCACACACGTAATCCCAAGTTTAATTTCTTACTAACAAGGATTCCACGTGCAGTTTCCAAGTGCCGAAATTGTTTCTAGATAATAGCTCAAATCTTATTAATTGATGATTCGCCATGCCGACCAAATGTAATACTTTTTCCGATATACAGAACTTAAAATTCACCCACGATTACTTTGATTTTGGAGGATTTACTTTTTCTTCTGGGCCCATAACCCTTGTTAGGAGAAACGCAGTCTTCGACAGTTCAAAACAGAAGAGACAGAGATATGCCAAGTTTTTATTATATATACATTTCATGTGTTTTGTTACATAGGAAACAATGTAATAGAATAATTAGTACATATTAGAAGTCTACGTTCAATTGAATTATCGTATAATTAATTTTTTATACGATAAGTAGGCTGGTAACTAATTCTTATTATAAGTAGTTAATATTTACATATATACATATATTCATATTTGGAATTGCAGTTTTAACATCCTTAACAACGCATACAAGATCCTTTCTGCCGTTTTGTGTAAACGAATAAATTCGCTCTTATCAGTGTAATTCCAGGTCAGGTAAATACACAATAGACCAAATATTTACACTACCGCAGATCTTGGAGAAGACCCAAGAATACCAAATCGACACTCACCACCTTTTCGTCGATTTCAAGGCCGCGTATGACAGCGTGTGTAGAGATGACATATACAAAGCCATGTCTAGTTTTAACGTCCCTGCCAAGCTCGTCCGATTTTGTTTGGTGACAATAGAGAATTCTCGCTGTCCATTAAGGTCGGTAAAGAACAAACCGAAAACTTTGATGTTAAAAAGGGATTTAGACAAGGTGACGCGTTGTCATGGAACTTTTTCAAAATCGTGTTTGAAAAGATCGTGTAAGAGTCGCTGGCCAATACAAGAAGTACGATCTTATTCAGGTCTACGCAATTGCTTGCATACGCCGACGACATTGACGTAACTGGACGAACAGAGTGAGACGTCAATGAAGCCTTTCTAAGCATTGAGGAAAAAGCGGCTAGGATTGACCTTATAAGGGTAAAACCAAATATTTGCTTTCATCAAAAAGAGACCATGTAATATCGCCATGGGCAGATATAACTTTGAAGTGGTCAAGGAATTCGTCTACCTTGGCTCACTGATGACGGGCGACCACAACACCAAACGCAGAATCCGTCTTGCCAATCGCTGTTTCTGTGGGCTCAAGAGGCAACTGAGAAGTAGAGCCCTCTTTTGAAAAACCAATGTGACACTATATTGGACTTTGATCATCCCAGCCCTCCTTTACGGCGCAGAGGCTTGGACCTTAACAAAAGCGGATGAAGAAGCTCTTGCTCGTTTCGAGGGGAAAATTCTGCGCTCTATCTACGGGCCCGTTCGTTCAAACGAAGTATGGCGGAGAAGATTTAATGAAGACCTGTACGAGTTGTACAGCGATATCGGCCTGGTACGACTTCTACGGATACAGCGTCTAAGGTGGCTGGGTCATGTGGAGCGCGGGGAAAATACAGCGCCGACCCAAAGAGTCTTCAAATCCAACCCGGAAGGAAGGCGCAGCTGAGGACGGTCGCATCTACGGTGGCGCACGCAGGTAAAAAGGGAACCTTGACCAACCTTGCCAGCTGGAGACGCTTGTTGGCTGAGGCCCACTGTAGCGCCACCTAAACACACAAAAAAACAAGCAATTCGCAGTAATCCATGCCGGCTTAGGTCTATCTGTTTCACTGATTCCAGCACTTACCCACAAGTAGGGGAGTAATAACACACATGTCCGCAGGTTTGTGTACTTTTTTAGTTACTTGATATGATTTTATCAACAACTTATTTTGCTCTTCAAGACACTATTAAAGTTAATAAAGGAAAAGGGTAAAACAGCCGAGTTTCATTTGTTCAAACCCATAATGCATCCAGACCTAGGCTAAAGATCAAACATTTGCATTCAACGTTTTATATTCGAATCATCCATAGTTAGATAATCCACATACGTATTGCATAAAACAATGACATATCTATACCATTTATCTTCACATGTTTCCTTTTCACAACGGCAATTACATTTCGATTACATTTCAAGTGAAATTGCTTCCAAATGAGTTGTAATAAATTGTTTAAGTTATTTCGGCTTAAAACATTTTCATCAGACAGGTATTAACAGCACATGCTCGCCCATGTCACTTTGAAGGAGAATATGCAAACAAAAGATGCGAAAATGTTACTTAGATAAAGTTCATTAATCATATCCTGTCGTGCTCTTCTGTGAGTTACTTTTCAGATTATTTCATATCCTCCTGCCGCCCGTTTTTACAATGGGCTTTCGAAGAACTGTCATGATACTGTGGAAATGACAGAGCTAAATATATCACATATATTGGAGATAGATTAGAAATCATTTGAAAGCAAACGTACAGATAAAGGTAAATTAATATCATCACAAGTCTCATTAAGGGTGTCTCACCTACTGTACACCACTTGATTAATTTCTAGAGAATTGAATACTCTTTTTTCGTCTAGAGAGCTATGTATGTACATCGTAGACGATAGGATACGAGAACGCTGGCATATAAAATATCTTGCAATTGCTTTATTTTGTCTAAACATCTTAAAGTCAATCAGAAATACTTTTAATTAGTCACGACATTAAGAAGAGGGGCAAGTAAGGCTGTGTTCGTAAACACGTATTATTCGTAAGGACCTATTGTATTAATGAGTCACTTATACTACCATCCGAGTCCTTATAACCAACTGCAATTTCAGAGGAAGCGAATCAGGTTAACGCATGTTTTTTGCCTTATTAAAAAAAATGCACGAAGTTTTGTAGAAAAAAATATATTAAATTAAAATTGAACGTTAAATGGACATGATTATAGATGCTGTTTATCTTCGAATGCCAGTGACAATAAAGTACTTTTAGCCTTTTCCATTGCGCACACCCAGTTAGCTGAGGTCCCCTTCCACCTGTGTGCGCCATCTTAAATGCGGCCGTCCTCTGCTTCTTCGTCCATCGGGGTTGGATTCAAAGACTCTCCGGGGTGGAGCTGTGGTGTCCATGGCCCAGCCAACTTAGACGTTGAATCCGTAGACGCGTGACTAGACTCATGTCTATGGGGTGGCCGTGGTGCAGTGGTTAACATCATCGACCGCCGATCGGAAGGTCTATAGTTCAAATTCGCTTCGTAGCCAAATAAAAGTAATTCCTAAACGGATGATAAAAAGTATGCAACGCAGTTGTGAATGGAAAGTGACCAGACGTACTGCCTGTAGGCATAACACTCACAGTATATGGTCAACCGAAATTCATCCTCTGCGTATGCAATACTAAAGTGCTTGAACGAATTACAACGGACTATAACCAACGCGGAATTTGGTCGGCTCTCGTCCTATCTAGGCCTAGGACAACCACCCCTGAGAGTAGTGAACGAACATCAACGACCCCAACCACTGCACTCCGTTCAGGTTGTGTGTGTCAACACATCATAAGAGAATTTGAAAAACTCTTGAACCTGCGCGAGTCTCTAAAAAAAAAAAAAAGAAAAAAATGTCGCTGTACAGCCCGTAAAGTTCTAGGTTGAATGTTTTCCTCCATCCCCCGCCAGCGTTTATAGGCCCGAAAATCACGCGCAAAATCTTTCTCTCGAAACGACCAAGGGCCTCCTCATCCGCTTTTGATAGCGACCATGCTTCTGCATCGTACAACGGGACCGGGATGATAACGTTGTGGTCCGGGAGAGGGCTCTATTACAGCGATTGGCAAGAGTGATTCTGCGTTTGATTTCGGGACTGATGTCGTTGTTCCAGATCACTGCGGAGCCGAGGTAGACGAATTACTTAACTACCTCGAACTTACATATATCTGCCAATACAAACGTTCTGGCCAAGACGTCGGTGGTGAGCGTCCTTTTTTGATGATAGCATATATTTAGTCTTACCCTCGTTTACTGCCAAACCAGTTTTCGCCGCCTCCATCTCAATACTCGCAAACGCCTCATTCACATCTCGCTGTGATCTACCTATTACTATGTCAATACCGTCCGCGTATGCAAGGAGTTGCGAGGATTTGAAATAGATTGTGCCTCTTGTATTGGCCAGTGATTTTTCCACAATCATTTCCAATATGATGTTGAAGAAATCACACGACAGCGCATCGCCCTGCATAAATCCTTTTTTGACATCAAAACTATCGGTAAAGTGCTCACCGACTCAGATGGAGCAGCGAGCATTCTCCAAAGTCATCCTGCATAGTCTAACGAGTTTAGCAGCTGTGTCAAAGGTAGCCATAACGTTGTATAGCTCGTCTCAAATTACGCTGTCGTATGCGGCTTTGAAGTCGACAAATAGGTGGTGAGCGTCGACCTGAAATTCATTGTTTTTGGAGTTTACTCGTTAAGAATCGTTTCATATAGTAGAATATTTAGAGTTAAACAAAAGAAACAACGAATTCATTTATATTTTCTTTATTTATTTGTTTATTTAATTCGATTTTATTTATTATACACAAAGCAAGGTGTTCCAGCTAAATCCGTCTTGCTTGGAGATTAGTTGATGAAGAACTGATGATCGGCTGGTTAGAAACTCTGATCATGGTCTCCTCCGGAGATATCGGCAGATTCCTAACCAGTAACAAAATCGATCGTGCCACTTGTCGCTTGGTTTGTCAAACAACAAGTGTGGTGAGAATGATGGTTGAAAGGTGGAGGAGAGTTCGTTACATATAACTATATATAGAGTGAAGGGTCACATTTCCTCTGCGCAATATACTCGCGCATCTTATAGCGCGTCCAGACTGGGCTGGACTGGACTGGACGGGACTGGACGCGATTGGTCATGAGGGGTCTGGCCTGGACGGCATTTGGCTGGACTGGATGGGACTGGAATGGACAGAACTAGACTGGACGAAACTGATCTGGACAAGGTGGGACTGGACTGGACGGGACTGCAATGGACTGGACTGGATTGGACGGGGCTGGTCTGGACGGGACCGGACTGGGCGGGGCTGGCCCCTACGGGACTGGACTGGTCTGAACCTGACTGGATGGGACTGGACTGGATAGAATTAGACCGGACAAGACTGGGCTGGACTGGACTGGACGGGACTGGGCTGGACAAGACTGGGCTGGCCTGGTCTGGACTGGACGGTATTAGACTGGAAGTGATTGGACTGGACGGTACTGAACTGGACGGGGCTGCCCTGGACTGGACGGGACTGAACTGATCGGGGCTGCCCTGGACTGGACAGGACGGGACTGGATGGGACTGGACTGGACGGGACTGGGTGGGACTGGACGGGACTGGACTAAACGGAACTGGACTGGACGGAGCTTGCTTGGACTGGACTGAACGGGACTGAACTGGATGGGACTGGACTCTACGGAGCTGGACTGGACAAGACTGGGCTGGACAGGGCTGGCCTCGACTGGACTAGACGCGAATGGGCTGGGCGAGACTGGTCTGGTACGGACTGGATGAAACTGGACAGCGTGGAACTGGACTGGACGGGACTGGAATGGACGGGGTTTATCTGGATGGGGCTGGACCGGACGGAACTGGACTGGACAAGGCTGGGCTGGACCGGACGGAACTGGACTGGACAAGGCTGGGCTGGACGGGGCTGGCCTGGACTGGACTAGACGGGACTGGACTGGAATGGACAAGACGGAGCTGGTCTAGACGGGACTCGACTGGACTGGACGGGACTGGTCTGAACTGCGGCTAATACAAATTTGAAAGAAGAACTCAACGTAAATCTAGTTTCAAGTAGAACACTGTGGACAACTAGATATGGTACAACCATTGATGCAATGTTTTCACGATTCGTAACTCACGTAAGTTCTGATGTTCATTAATCGTATTTTAGTTTCCACAAACCTATTGTCACAATATTTAATAGTGGTGTTACTATTTCCGAAATAAATAATATTGTAATATAAAGTATTAAGTACTTTATGTCGCTCTCTGGAGTTGGTATTGCACTTCTCAACATACCTGTTAGCGAACGGGCTTCGCACACTTGACGTTTGTCAAGCAAACGTTAGGTGTGAATAAGGCACCGCCTTCCAAACTCTCTTCTTACTCTCGGTCTTGAAGAACATCAAGCCGATGAGTGTGAGAGATCATTTGGTCACTCGTTATAAGGTCAAGTCCGGAGTTTGTCGCCAAAGAGCAACGTTAAATCGAAGCTAAATATAAACGAAATATAAAGTAAAATAAAAATATAAAAAAAAAGGAAAATCAACATAGTGTTCTAGTGTCCGTCTTATCAGTTTATTTTATAGTGTAGGAAATATGTTTTTGTGTACCATAACTTAAGTAATATATTTTATCAAATTAATATGAATAAACATATCAATATAAAAATTAATTTACTTCCTTTGCCTATGACATATATTTTAAGATAATTATTTTGAAGGAGTAAACTCCAGTTACACGTCGGAGCTGACACGCACAATTTTTTTTTTTTGTAATCGCGGAATAACGCAATACCTTTACTCGCGCGAACGAGAACCTCTTTCTTTCTTTGTTAGATAGGACTAGGTAAGTAAGTGAAGTAAAATGTTTATGACTGCGATTGAAGTCGTCCTACCTTCAGCGCTTTCCGTAAGCTCTGAGAGGCCTATTTTGGTGCACATTCCCAAAAGGTTACGCCTTCGTCAGTAGGATTTTAGGAACAATTAGTCTGTAAACGTGGCTGGACCCCTCACTTTTTTTTTTCTTCAAATAGCAAAAACCTGATCTGAATTAAAAACTTCGCCATTTCAACATTTCGTTGTACTTTAAGATACTTAATTGTAGCGTTCGTACACAGCAAAAAAAACAAAACAACACCTGGATTGCGGCGACTCCAGTGCAAACTACCGAAGAACCCTAATGAGAACATCGAAGGTCAACGACCTATGTACTACCAAAAAAAAACTCGATTTGATTTTGATTTTCAGCTGCTCAGTCAGCTGATTCGTTTATTGGTTTCTCTTTTTTTTGGATGTGTTTATGGGACAGTCAGTTGGGTTTTATACAAAAAAAAGCGACCGTCTCTCGGTGCTGTGGGTGTTTTGTCCACGTATGTGTGCGCTGCAATTCAGCTATAAGTTTCTGCAGGCAAACCTTTGCAGCCGTGATGTGGGAGGCGCCTTCTTCGTTGGTGTTGATGAGACAGTTGTTGAATGTTGATTGCTGTACTGCCGACGGCAAATTACTGTCGGTTAGGAATTGGTTTGCCGACGGCATTTTATCCCGTGATAAGTGTATTGTACAGCTTCTTAGGTTTGCTGTACATTTCTGCGATTTAGGTTTGCTGTACAATTCTGCGATGAAGATGAGCATGTTGCATCACGTGCAACATTCTGCCAGGCCAGGGGATGAGAATTCACCATTTAATAGACGGTGACAGGAGACAGGTTGTCTTGTAGTGATGTAGGTCCACTATGATTTTGTTGTTGGGGTTGAGTTGTCAGCTGATCGCCTTCTTATGTAATGACGTTCGTCATCAAGTTGTTGCTCAGGTACATGAAAAAGAGAAAAGCGGGAGTGCATAGAATTGTGTGTGGCAATAATGAATTATTGGGTGTTAGTACATATTATTTTGCTAAATTAGCAGGAGTTTTTGTTTGTTTTTTTTTTTTTTATTATAACAAGGGGTTGTTTTATGGAGTGATTGTGGACGTGGATCGTAATTCATCCTCTTTATTTGTCATGGGGAGAAGGGCAATTTTGGTGATGGGGCGTTTCAGTTTAGTTGTCGCTGTTTTCAAGGTGACGACTCGAACTCTTCCATCCTTTCCTGGGTGTAATTCTTCAATTCTACCGAGATGCCATCGAGTTGGAGGTATCTGCTCATCCAAAAGGAGTACTAGTTGTCCTACCTTTAAATCTTGGTTGGTTGACAACCATTTTGGTCGTTGTTGAAGTCGACTCAAGTATTCCGCTTTCCAGTACTTCCAAAAATCTTGCTGAATCCTTTGCATCAACTGCCATCGATCTAGATAATTGACTTTCAGTTCGGATAGATCCCTTTCAGGTGGGTTATTTAGTGCTGAACCGATAAGAAAGTGTCCGGGTGTTAAGTATGATAAATCATCCGGATCACTGGTGATTGGACAAAGTGGTCGACTGTTGAGACAAGCTTCTACTTGAGCCAGCACCGTCGCGTATTCCTCAAACGTAAGCGTGTGACGTCCGATGACTCGTCGAAGATGGTGTTTCATGGATTTGACTCCGGCCTCCCATAATCCACCAAAGTGCGGTGCAGCTGGCGGATTGAATTTCCATGTGGTTCCATCTCGTTGCAGTTGGGATGTCACGTCTGCATGCCAATGCGTTGACATGTGGTTTGCTTCCGAATCTAGATATTTCGCCGCTCCTTGGAAGTTGGTTCCGCAATCACTGTACAGTGTGTGGCAGATGCCGCGTCGAGCTGTGAAGCGTTTGAAAGCGGCTATGAAGGCAGGGGTACTATAGTCACTCACCAACTCTAGATGAACTGCCTTTGTGCAAAAACAGACAAAAATTGCAATATATGCTTTTGTTATCTTGTTGCAGCGACCCTTCCACGCCTTCAATTGTACTGGTCCAGCGTAATCAACACCGGACGTATAAAATGGACGAGCTGGATTGACTCGTGGAGCTGGTAAATCAGCCATTCTTTCTTGCATCTGCTTCGCTCGATGTCTAAAACATTTTAAACATTTACTGATGCAGCTCTTGACCTGTGATTTTATGTTTAAAATCCAAAATTGTTGTTTTAGGGTTGCCATCATTAGCTGTTGGCCTCCATGCAGCGTTCGATTATGTGTGTCTTGAATCAGTAGTTGTGTGAAACTGTCACCTGATGGGAGTATAATTGGGTGTCGTTGCGAGTGTGGTAGATTAGCATTCTCTAACCTGCCACCCACTCGAAGCACGCCTTCTGCATCCATGATAGGTGATAGTCGTGCGATCTTGCTCCCCTTTGGAACTGATTCCCCGCTAGACACCCTTGAGTATTCTTCAGCGAGGGTTCTTCGTTGAACTACCATGATTAAGCGAGTACGAACTGCGGCAAGTTCGGGTTGTGTAAAAGCTCCTAGTCGTTTTTCATGTCCCTTATGCCATTGGGCATTGTAGCAAAAACGAAGGCAGAGGGCTGCTATGCGCAGCAGCCGTTCTAAAGACGAATACCTCTTTAATAAGTCATTTGAGTCGTGGAGAGCGATAACATGCATGCAAGATGAGAAAAAGGATGAACTAGAGGCATCAGGGGGAACGATTTTTGTGTTACCTCTCGAAGATTCAGATGCCCTTATTTCTAATTCGGTGGGTTTGATTGGATGATAGCTGAATTTTTGTTCATCGAATGATTGCATAAATTCTGGACCGTACCACCAATGCTGGTGCGTAGCTAAGTCCGAGGGAGACGTACCTCGTGATGCCAAGTCAGCTGGATTGTTCTTGGATGCGACATAATTCCACTGGTTTGGGCTTGTAAGTTCTTGTATTTCGGCTACCCGGTTGGCAACAAACGTTGTTCTCACGTATGGGGGCGTCTTGATCCAGGCAAGTGTGATCTGAGAATCACACCAAGCATACACCTTTGCTTCTTGAAACTCCATGGTTTCGATTGTGTGTGTTAGCAGTTGAGCTAGCAATAATGCTCCGCATAACTCTAAGCGCGCGAGCGATTTCTTTTTTAATGGTGCCACTCTGGTTTTAGCTACCAAAAGATGCGATATCCATTTGTCTTCATAGTGTGAGCGGGCATACACTACAGCTGCGTATGCTTTTTCAGATGCATCACAGAACCCATGCAATTCAACTTGAGAGCCATTCTTGAATGATATCCATCGTGGAATCTCAATATTGCTCAGTGCATTGAGTTCCGCTCTTAGGTTGTACCACAATGTTGCTATTGATGCCGGAAGATCATCGTCCCATGAGATTTGCTGCTTCCAAATCTCCTGTAGAAGGAGTTTCCCCCTGACGACACATGGTGAAATCCAGCCCATTGGGTCATACAACCGAGCGATGTCTGATAAGATAGCTCGCTTGGTACCCTTGGCTGTTTCCGGGAAATCGCAATCGAATTTGAACATGTCTGTAGCGGGATTCCACTGAATACCCAATGTTTTTATTGAATTTCCCTCGTCGAACGACAGAGGGACCTGCACTTCCCGGTCTTCCTTGGGCATCAATGCTAGTAATTTCTCACTATTACTTGCCCATTTACGAAGATGGAAGCCTCCACTTCTAAGCATTGTGGTGAGTTGACGTTGCATCTGGATGGCTTCTTCTTCAGAGTCCGCACCGTGCAAGACATCATCCACGTAGAAATTTTTTGTCGCTATTTGGGACGCGATGGGGTAGTTACTTCTTTCGTCGAATGCTAATTGTTGTAACGTGCGAACTGCTAGGTATGAAGCAGATGCAGTTCCAAAGGTGACCGTGCTTAAACGATAGGTCTTTATCGCTTCATGAGCCTTATCTCTCCATAATATCAGCTGATACCTTGTTTCTTTCTCGGAGAGCCAAATTTGCCTATACATTTTGGTTATGTCCGCTGTAAAGACAATTTGGTGTTTCCGAAACCGAGCGATATGGTTTATAATATCATCTTGCAGGCGTGGACCGATGAGCAGATGGTCGTTTAAGGAAGTTCCGTTTGACGTTTTGCATGAAGCGTCAAACACAATGCGTAGTTTGGTGGTCGTACTTGCTTCCTTTATGACCGCGTGATGTGGAATGTAATAGTGATCGGCAGTGTGTTCTTCCCCAAATACTTCCGACATGTGTCCAAGTTCTCGGTAGTCTTCAACCACACGTTTGTATTCTTCATGAAACTTGGGACTCAATCTAAACCTTCGCTCCAGTTGCAGATATCGTGCCAGGGCGCAGTTATAAGAAGACCCTAGACTCGGAGGAGTTTCTTTCTTAAATGGGAGTCTAACCATGTATCTGCCGTTAGGTAATCTTTGGTGAGTCTGAGCAAAATGCATTTCACTCTGTTCTTCTTCTGCTGATCGCAACTTCTTCCTTGGAACTTCTTCCAATTCCCAAAATTTCGTTAGGATTTTTTCTAATCCGAGCGATTTTGTTACAATGTGTAAGGAATTGATGGATTTTTGGATGTGTGATCCAATGCATCCCGACAACACCCAGCCCAACTCTGTTTTTTGGGCAATAGGAGTGCCTCGTTCACCTCGGGCTACCCCGTCGAGAAGAATCGATGAGTACGTGTCACTACCCAACAGAATGTCTATTCTGCCGGCCTTGTTAAACGTTGGGTCTGCGAGTTCTAAATGTTTTATGTGACTCCAGTTGGTGGTACTAATGTTTCGAGGGGGAAGAAGGGTCGTTAGTTTTGGCAAGACGAAGGCATTTATATGTAATTCGAAAGTTGGGTTTGTGGTTGAGCAGAGCGTGACTGAGACCTTGTGCTTGGATGCGCATGTCTTTGACTCTCCCACCCCCTGAATATTCACCGAGCACCTGTCTCTTGTAAGATGAAGTAGTTGAACTACTCCTTCGGAAATGAAGGACGCTTCTGATCCTGGATCTATGAGGGCCCTTAGTATTATAGGAATACCTGTATTTGTATATGCCTTTACCAAGGCAGTGGCTAACAGCACTGTTTGAACATTCTCATCTTCTACAAGGTGGGTATTATGTACTGCCCTCGAGCTGCCAGGCACTGCAGCTTGGACAATGTTTTGAAAAGGGGGGGATGTTTTTTGTTGCACAGCTAATGATGGTGATGCTGCTTCCTTAGCCACAGCTTGAATCGCATCATTGTGGAGTAGGCTGTGATGCCTTTGATGACAATTGGCACAAGTGTATGAACTCCCACAATGTTGCGTGAAGTGTGCGTTTGATAAACAATTGAAGCACAATTTATTCGTTCGGGCGACTTCTTGTCGTCGCTTGACACTTAGTGCCTTAAACCTTTGACAGTTCCTAATCGAATGTGTCCCTTGGCACATTGAACATACTGAGATCCTTGAATTGTGGGAACACACTGTTCCTGCTACAATTCCTTTAGACCTGGCTTGACTGGAACCCGATGAGGATTGATCCAAGATGCTTAAGGTACGTGACCTCATGAGCAAGAAATCCTCCAATACACTATAAGCTGGATAATCCACGTAAGCTGCAATGTGGGATTCCCACTGACTCCGAGTAGTTCGTGGAAGTTTTTGTACCGTGTGGAATATGAGAACATCTTCCCATGATTTCACGGGTACTCCCAGGTTGTGGAGCGATTGTTTGACTTCGTTGGTGGTATCCAACAGACGCTTGAGCTCATCGGATGATTCATGTGTTATTCGCCGTTGCTCAAACAGCAGCTTGAATTGGTTGTCCTTTAGCCAGCGTAGATTTTGGTAGCGCTTAACCAGAAGCGCCCATGCCGATTCGAAGTTTCCTTCTACGGACGTGTTTCGCAATAATCTGGCGGCTTCACCACTTAAATTTGTCTTTAAGTAATGCAATTTGTGGCATTCGGGAATGGCTGTATTTTTGTTGACCAGACTTTCAAAAAGAGCCTTGAACTCTGGCCACGTGTCGAATGAGCCCGAAAACGTAGGAATTTTGATGGGTGGTAATTTTAGTTCCACATTTGGCGCCTTGCTAGCGATCGTGCTATTATGCAGACCAGATGCATGATCAGAACTTGTTATCCGCTCCTTAAGCTCTGAGGAATATGTATAGTACAATTCTTTCAGATGATGAAAAGCCAGTGACTCGACGTACTTGACTTTCACATCATCATTAGGAGCTGCCATGATCTTTTGATGCACCTCCCGTGCTTCATCAAAATACCTTTCCAGGTTGGTCAAGCGTAACTCATTCTGATGGACTGATTTGGTCGTGTCCTCCAGTGCGGAATACGCCTTATATTCTGCTTCCACCTCAGCCGAGATGTTCAGAACTGACTCAACCCATGACGGAGTTTTGACTTTACTCATTTTGGATACGTAATCGCGCAATCACTCAAATTAATACGTAATGTTTATAAATAAAAATTGTTATATAAGAAAAATGCCACACACCTGATGACGTGCGTTGCTCCCACGTCGCACCCTTGCTGTCCTTCACCTCTTGAAAGGATTGGTGATGCACTGCCTGGTTGCTGGTATTTTCTGGATGCCACCTCACTTAATCACTGCAATCGTCTGTTTGCGCACTGCAAATGTTTGAACACTGATTTATGATTAGCCCCTGTGGGTTTATTTCACGAACCGCGAATGTTCACGCCACAGTTGGGTTGATTGCACACTGCGATGTTCTTCCCGCACTACAACTGCTTGAGTCGCGTACTGTGACACTTTGTTTGTTTGCGCACTGCAAATGTTTGAACACTGATTTATGATTAGCCCCTGTGGGTTTATTTCACGAACCGCGAATGTTCACGCCACAGTTGGGTTGATTGCACACTGCAATGTTCTTCCCGCACTACAACTGCTTGAGTCGCGTACTGTGACACTTTGTTTGTTTGCGCACTGCAAATGTTTGAACACTGATTTATGATTAGCCCCTGTGGGTTTATTTCACGAACCGCGAATGTTCACGCCACAGTTGGGTTGATTGCACACTGCAATGTTCTTCCCGCACTACAACTGCTTGAGTCGCGTACTGTGACACTTTGTTTGTTTGCGCACTGCAAATGTTTGAACACTGATTTATGTTTAGCCCCTGTGGGTTTATTTCACGAACTGCGAATGTTCACGCCACAGATGGGTTAATTGCACACTGCAAATTTTTACTTCCACTTCGCGTCACAATCCGGCTCGAAGGACCAATTTTGTGTAGCGTTCGTACACAGCAAAAAAAACAAAACAACACCTGGATTGCGGCGACTCCAGTGCAAACTACCGAAGAACCCTAATGAGAACATCGAAGGTCAACGACCTATGTACTACCAAAAAAAACTCGATTTGATTTTGATTTTCAGCTGCTCAGTCAGCTGATTCGTTTATTGGTTTCTCTTTTTTTTGGATGTGTTTATGGGACAGTCAGTTGGGTTTTATACAAAAAAAAGCGACCGTCTCTCGGTGCTGTGGGTGTTTTGTCCACGTATGTGTGCGCTGCAATTCAGCTATAAGTTTCTGCAGGCAAACCTTTGCAGCCGTGATGTGGGAGGCGCCTTCTTCGTTGGTGTTGATGAGACAGTTGTTGAATGTTGATTGCTGTACTGCCGACGGCAAATTACTGTCGGTTAGGAATTGGTTTGCCGACGGCATTTTATCCCGTGATAAGTGTATTGTACAGCTTCTTAGGTTTGCTGTACATTTCTGCGATTTAGGTTTGCTGTACAATTCTGCGATGAAGATGAGCATGTTGCATCACGTGCAACATTAATCTTTAGTTTAATTTTCGATAGCTTGCATTGGAAGTTAATTAAAATCGTGGTGGAGTGTGACATGTGGTAAACACCTTATTTGAGTGATATTATCTTAGTTCATTAACAGGTTCCGCGCGGAGTCGTAGTGCACGTAAATAGATTTGTACAAGCTGTAAGTACTTCCCTTTAAATGAAACACCACAAATGACAATATTACCCGGGAAATAGCAACACATTTAAGTTACACCAAGGCCTTAGTTAATATTTATAATCAACGTGTATGTGCTTATATTTTATTTATTAACTTTAGGTTTTATGCACGAATTACCTCTAGCACCAATTTAAAAATTCACACCATAATTGGGATAACCACCATTAATCAGAAATGATATTATCCTCCGTGGCAAAGAGCCTGCAGCTACATACAATCCACCGTCCATATACAGATTGAAAACTTTTCGTATCGTACCCCTATACTTAAGTAATGATTATTAGAAAAGTTCAAATAATTTACTTTCAACTTTGAAGCTAATAGGCGGAATGTCTTAACCACTTCCTAAAAATGAATATTCAACCTTCCGGATGGAGTGGTGTACCCCATTTTGCAGCAAAGTTTTAATTGAATAATATTTTAATTCTCGCACCTTTTGCGAGGTGAAAGTAATTGAAGTAGTCCTGTGCTATTACTGTGAAATCATGAGCGAAAAGTTTCGTTTCCTACTTGTACATTTGTTCTTGTTAACATAGTAGATAAGACTAAATCTGATCTCTTTTTTGAACTACATTATATGCATCCAAGGATGGGGATATTGACTTTTTTTTATAAATTTCTTCCTCTCTCGTGGTCTAGGTAGAATTGTTTTATATTCGGACACGACTTACTTACATTTGATTCATAATGCACAATATTAGAAATTTATCAATATGAATGTGTTGCGGAAATGCAATACATTGTGTAAATGAATACGGAATAATCCAGCACTTTGTGAAAAAAATTCCTTGAGCATGCTAACCAGTTGTATCGTGCTCATTTGTCGTAACTTGAACCTTAGAGGGTTGCTTCTTTCGTATCGAGATTACCTTCGGTTTTTAAACAGACTAGTAAAAGTAATTTCCTTTCCTGTTTTCTAAATTATTCCATGAAGGTCAATACAATTTCGCATCCATTTAAACCAATTTTCGAAGCAGCACTCAGGTGGAGGTACCTCTAAAACATTTCAACGCAACAAGCGCTTCTACAAGCTCCTCTTGAAAATCCTAAAACTGATTATTGTTTAGTGTTTAATTCATCCTCTGAAGAACTGCGATTGATTTTTAAATATCAGAAAAAAACAAACTCAAGTACATATTTACCTATTCCGATATAAATGTCGAAAACTGTATTGTAATCGAGGTATCTTAATTGCACGTTAAATGTATAGTAAGGAGACTCGAATGATTCCATAAAATATGAACCACTAACACAAACCAAAGCAACTACAATTGCTACTCTACATTTGAGTTACGTCGGCGCTTTATTCGTCTAACTTACTGCCGAAGAAAAAACCAATTACCGCACATATCACAATATAAGCCAGCTGAAAATCCATAATCTAAAATGTGGTCTAGGTGCGACCCGCAAGGCCCACACGACTAACTTCCCAGTGGGAAACATGAAACTACTTACTTAGGTGGCACTATAGTCCGTGGTGAACCTGGGCCTCAACCAACAAGCGTCTCAAGCTGGCACGGTCTTTAGCCAGCCGTTTCCAGCGCCGCACGCCCAGTTGGTTAAGGTCCTCTGCCGCGCCTTCCTTCCGGGGTGGATTCGAAGACTTTTCGGGTCGGAGCTGTAATTTCCATGCGCTCTACATGGCCTAGCCACCTTAGACGCTGTATCCGTAGACATCGTACCAGGCCGATGTCGCTATCTGATCAAACGGGACCATAGATAATGCGCAGTATTTTCCTCTCGAAACGACCAATGGCATCTTCATCCGCTTTTGTTAAGGTCCAAGCCTCTGCGCCGTAAAGGAGGACTGGGATGATTAAGGTCTTATATAGTGTCACCTTGATTTTCCGAGAGAGAGCTCTACTTCTCAATTGCCTCTTGAGCCCAAAGAAACAGCGGTTGGCAATAGTGATTCTGCGTTTTATCTCAGCGCTTGTGTTGTTGTCGGTGGTCATAAGTGAGCCAAGGTAGACGAATTCCTTGACCACTTCAAAGTTTTATCCGCCCATGATGATGTTCTGGCCTAAAACCACACTGATAAGAGCCGATCAGGTTATCCACAATCGGTTTCAGGCGTTCACACAATACCATATCGACCATATCGTGCATGCACCTTACCAGCTCATCTCCAGCCACCTTAAGAAGCTCAACAGACAGGCCGTCTGCGCCCGCGGCTTTATTAGACTTAAGTCTTGATATCGCTATTTTCATTTCGTCTAGGTCGGGTGGACTGAATTCTGTTACATCGTCGTCCATTACGAATGCCTCGTTCTTCCTGGCAGCGGTATCTCCTCTATCATCGCTATTGTAAAGTCTGCAGAAGTGGTCTTTCCAAGTCCTCAGCATCGACTGCGACTCTACTACCAGTTCTCCATTTTCATCCCTGCAGGCCCCCGCTTTGGTTTTGCAGCCATGGCATGTTCATTTTACTTTATTGTAAAACTAACGGGCATCTCACCATCTCCTCGACCTCAAGCTTTCCGTGCTCTCTCTTCTGAAAAGCGTGTGTTCGTCTCTTCTCTACTGCTCATGGAATTTGCGAGCAGCTCTCGTCCGTCATTGCAGCATGGCTTTATATGCCTCTTGCTTTGCTGCATGGACTTGTTCGCATTGTTCGTCGAAACAGGGTTTTCTAGGTGGTGACGGTTTGAATTCCAGCACCTCTGAGACAGCGTCTCTGACGACCCTCTGGCAATGCCCCTAGTCCTGCTCTATTGTTTGTGCTGCTGTGGGCGAATTTTGAGAGAGCTTGGAGGAGACACGATCGGCAAAGATTCTGGCAGTCCCTTGCGATTGTAGCTTTCCGACGTCAAACTTACGTAGCCCTACTCGACTCCTAAGCATTCTTGATATCCTTATTTGTACCTTGGCTAAAACAAGGTAGTGGTCCGAGTCGTTGTTAGCTCCTTGGAAGGTTCGTACGTCGAGGAGGAGGAGGAGGAGTGTCTGGCGTCGATCGCGACGTGATCAATCTGGTTGGTGGTCAACTGATCAAAAGACCGCCAGACACCCTTGTGGATGTTGAGATGGGGGAATCGCGTGCTTGCTACAAGGAGTTTACGCCCCGCTAGGCAATCGATATTAAGCTAATGTTTCCAAATTTAGCTTTGATGCGGATTGTTATTAGGCGTTCGCTTATATCTCGGAAGCTTAAGACTTTTTGTCGGAGTCTTCCTCGAATAACGAATCCGCACCCGAATAGGCGCTGTTGCAGTTTTTCATCCGTCTTTTGCCTGGTCCATCCCATCGCACTTCTTGGAGTGCGGTTATATCTGCTTTATAGCAGTCCAGGGTTTGCAGACTCTCAAGTCCGTTAGTCGTTTGCAGGGGTCGTCAGCTTTGTATCCGTCTGTATCCGAGGCTTGTTGTCGTTTCGGAACAAGTAGGTTTTTACGTGATAGGGATGTTACCCCTAAGCACAATCCACAACCTAAAGGGCCAGGTTTCTCTTTCCCCAGGAACAAGGGGTTGGGTCGCTGCACATATTGGTTCACTACCTGGCGTGTGCCAGGGTAGCTATCCAAGGGGGCCAAGTGAAGGCTGTGTGTCAACTTGGATTGAGCAGGGACAGAGATCGAAGCTGACGTTTGCCATGTCAAACGCGATCAACTTCATTGCTCTGTTTGCTCGCTCCCTTCCCCATGGGGAAACATGAAAACACACGTTTTATTTCATATTTTTTTATTTTTATCCCCCGACGCAAAAAGGGGGGTTTTATAAGTTTGAAGTGTCTGTGTATCTGTCTGTGGCATCGTAACTCCTGAACTAATGGACCGATTATGATGCTTCTTTCTTTTTTTTTGCGAATGCTAACGTGATCGAAATTTGTGAAGATCTGTTCAGGTATTTCAAGGTAATTAGCTCTTTTTGTTAGCTGCGGTAGGATTTTTAGACGAATAGTGGGTAATCTATGGGTTCTCGTCCGATCACCGCAATTAACCAATATCGGGTACGGTCAGTACTTAAATGGGGAACCGCTTGAAAACACCACGTGTTGTTGGCATCAAGCCGCCTATTTGCCGTCGCTCCATGTAACCCAGGGTAAAGAAACACACACTATTGCTCATAAACTGCTCACATGCGTGGGCGATTTCGATTTCAGAAAGTTTCTAATTTAGACTTTATAGAAAATGAAGCCATCTTGGACTAAAATATCATCAAAATGAAAAATAAAAAATAAAAATGTTCAAGTGGTGGGGGGGGGGGATTTATTGAAACTCTCCCTATGTGCGCCCTTCCCCTGTGCGTTAAGCCGAACCCCCCTACAGAGCGTACATAAGTGTGAGTTTCCATAAATCCACGAACACTCGTGTTCGTGAGCAAAATTAAAAATGCTCACAGCCAATTACTTATGAGCGCGTGGGTTTAATAATTGCTCGTTGGGTAGTGCACACACACGAGCAGCTCATGAGTGTGCGTTTCCTTACCCAATCACATAACTGTCCGATCACTGACTGCTGCACAGGCCAGACGTGTTTCGTGTTGCAGTTTTGCAGTGTTGCAGTGTTTAATAGTCTCCAGTGAGTTTAAGTGCGGGGTTTAGCGAGTCAATTCTGAAATCGGTAGTAGCAGGAGAGTAAAGTGCACGGTCGCAACGGTCGGCGGATCAATTCCAGATCGGGGAAATCGAAATTACACTTTTTTTTTCCTTCTGTTACTTCTAAGATAATTGGAAGTAACAGAGGAAATGTCAGGCGACGGGCAGAAACCCGTATATCGTAAGGCGTCAGAATCGGATGATTCCACAAAATCATCCGATTTCGCTACACCGAGCGCGGTGGTAAAGCGCAGGAGGCGGTTGAGCCCCACTCCTAACCGGGTGTAGCGCCCCTCCCTTTCCACTTCGGCGGAGAAACTGCGGACCAAGTCGAGGGAAGGGGCGCCATCAATTTCTAAAGCCGATGAGGCTGTCTTTGCCTACCTCTCCGAAGGTAGAGAGGGTTGCTACACGGGCGAGAACAACTCGTTCGCTCTCCTTTCATCTTCAGAGACGGAAGAGGAACGCCACGGACTTAAAGTCGAGGAGGAAATTCTCCAACAAAAACTTCAAGCCGTGAGAGAAAAATTGGCCGAAATCCGGAAGATGGAGGAGGCTGAAAAGCAGCGTATGGTGCAACAGCAACAGCAACAAAAACAGCCGCAGTCAAAGCAGCCTCAGCAACGGAAACAACAAAAACAGCCACAGCAGCCTCAGCAGCAGAAACAACAAAAACAGCCACAGCCGAAGAAGCAGCAGCAACAACAACAACCGCAGCTAGTTAGGCAGACAGTAGATATGTGTAAATATTATACATATAGGTGGGAATAATTACATATTGTAATTATTTGAAGCTAGTAATAAAGTCCTACTACTACTACTACTACATATATCGGCAATAAGCATCGAGGCCAACTCTTCTAAGCTTTGGATTGCCTCGCCCTATCTGGCCCACGACCAACCTAGTTCACCCTCTCTGGCCAACTTGGGGAGTTTGATCACGGATGCAGAGTTAGCACATAGGGTGTGACGCAAATGCACACAACACAAACGAGGTGAGTCACTGTGGAGTAAAGAAATAATCTCAATTAGGAAGGAGAGCAGAAAGCTCCTTAAGGTAGCGCTCAAAGCATTCAAAGCAGCAACCAGAAAGGCCAAAAGACAGTCTTCGAGGAACCACTGCGAGAATATCAAAGCGGCCTTCGAAGCCTTAAGAATAAGTAAGATCATTGCTACCTGCCCTTTCAATCCAAGCCACCTAATGCCGCATGAGGGTTCCTGGACGGCCTCTATTACGGAAGCCCTTGAACTCCTTCTGGACACACACTTTCCCTACGGCTACGAGACTTTCTCAAGATATCCAACTGAGGGTATTCTCCCACGAGCGAACTTGAAACTTGGTACGAATAATATTTCGCCTTTGGGCTCTAAAAAGGTTTGAACCTTTTTTTAGTTTCAAGTTTTCAGGCCCGGATGGGACCATATCAGCGGAGCTCCATCAGGTGGTAGATATTATCCTCTCCTAGCTTGTATGTATGTATGTATGTTGGCGTTACAGTCCATCATGAAGGACCTGAGCCGAGCTTCTCTCTCAATCACCCATGTTGTGTGTTGTTTCATTTTCCCATAGGTGAAAGGGACCTACAGCTTATTGCCGGTTCCGAACGGCGAATTTCGAGAAGCTTTTCGTGACAATTTTACTACAGGGGTTTTTTTAGAGCCCCGCTGAGGAGAAACACCGTGAAAAACACGTTCGATGACATGGCTGTGTCGGGATTCGATCCCGTGTCATCGGCGTCAGAGGCCAACACACTACCCACTGCGCCACGGTGATCTCCCCTAGCTTGTAATCATCTTTAAAAGCTGCCTCTCCTTATGCTACATTCCAGGCAAGTGGAAGGAATCCAAATAAATGTTATACCCAAGGCAGGCATAAGCTCCCACACATATGCAAAGGGCTTGTGACCTATTGGTCATACTCCGTCTCTGCTTAAATCTCTGGAGAAGATAATAGATGCACTTCTTCTATCTTTTGGTGGCGTTACAGCCCAAGAAGGACCAGAGCCAAGCTTCTCTCAATCACCCATGTTGTGTGTGATTTATTTTTCACACAGGTGAAAGGGACCTATAGTTTAATGCCGATTCCGAACGGCGTGAGTCGAGAAGCCTTTTCATGGCGAGGAACGTCGCGAAATAAGCATTCGATGGCGTTGCTTTTATCGGGATCCGAACTCGCTTATCGTGCGCCAGAGTCCAACACATTAACCACTGCGCCACGGCGCACACATGTGGGAATAAGAGACGACCATACAAACATACGGCACGACCAACACGCACAGACGAGCCACAGGGAAAACCACGCAGATGCGACACGGGACAAACCACACAGCCAAACCGAGTAGTACACAGACGAGACAGAAACAATGCACGTACGCATTGGAGTGGCGTCATCCACTTAAACGAATAGATACCCCGTTTACATGCGTAGATGAATCCGGATTCAACTAGGATCGAAATCCATATAAACGCGGATCGAGTTGAAATAGAGTCGACTCGACTCGATCCAGCTAGCAGAGTGGATCGAGTTGAAAAAATGCATGTAAACCTGGGTCGAGCAGTCGAACTGACATTTTGTCACGGAGCTTTTCTGCGTGTGCCTGTTTCTTGACATTTCGCTTCACATTTCAATTTCGTTGCCTGTGGTGATGTTTGAAAAGTAAGAATGGTATCCGAACGTACACTTCCAAGTCAGAAACAGGAGTGAAGCGACATCGCAAAACAAAGAAAAGGAGATAAGGAAATGTCAAAAAACCCACGAAGTAGCTACCCGCGCGTGAGTGAGTCATTGTATTTCTGTTTCACTTACCCTCTCTTTTACACTTATTTTAGCCCTCACCAGATAGCCCTCGTGTAGACTCCGACCTGGTTGGCACAACGCAGGACTAACACAATCAAAGTAAAAGGTCCGTATATACATACTATCTGTCACTTCAACTACATTTGAACTCTTCGATCCTTCGACTATGTTGCGGAAAAACCTGGGTCGAAATTTCAACACAGTTTCGACTCGATCGTCGGAGTCTACACGAGGGCTATCTGATGAGGGCTAAAATAAGTGTAAAAGAGAGGATAAGTGAAACAGAAATACATTGGCACACTCACGCACGGGTAGCTACTTCGTGGGTTTTTTGACATTTCCTTATCTCCTTTTCTTTGTTTTGCGATGTCGCTTCACTCCTGTTTCTGACTTGGAAGTGAACGTTTGGATACCATTCTTACTTTTCAAACATCACCACAGGCAACGAAATTGAAATGTGAAGCGAAATGTCAAAAAACAGGCATAGGCGCAGAAAAGCTCCGTGTGGACGCGTCTTCAAATTGGAACGTAGGTTCAAAAGAAAAAGGCGCAAAAAGAAAGCCCTCGTGTAGACTCCGACATCTTTCGAGTACGCATGTAAACGAAGTAATAGAGAGAAAGAAAAAAAGAGTTGAGTTGTGAAGTTGACACCAGGGATAATGATAGAGATGTCAAGGCTGTGTTACAATGCTACTACACGGCGATGCGACAGCGCAACTACAAACGCTGCCGTTTGCTATGGTTGTAAAGCCGTTCCGTCAATACACAATGGAGCGACTTTTATCGGCGTTTTTTTTTTGACAGCGAGGTTACATCTGTGAGTGAAGTTGCATGTGAATTCTATAGAGTGAAGTTGGCATCAGTAAAAAATTCGAAGATTGAAACTGAAATTAGTTCATAAATGGATAAAAACAAGTTGAAAAAAAAATTATTGCTTAAGCGAAAACAAAAGTCAGAAGAAGGTGGTGGATAAGACCAAGGTATCAAACGTATTCCTCCAATGTCGAATTCGAAATGGCACAACGCCGTGTAGTTGCGACAGTTTTTTCGAATTTCCGAAATTACAGCGCTGCGACACGACTACACACGTGCCTATGTGACTTACTCCATATAATTCCATTGTATAAATATGGATTTGACAGCTACGGCGTTTGTAGTTGCGCTGTCGCATCGCCGCGTAGTAGCATTGTGAAACAGGCATGATGGTTTGCACTCATTTTTGACATATTTGCCTACAAGCTCTCTGTCTGGAAAAACTGGAAATTAGTGTGTGGAAGGCCGATCGTGGAACAATTTAACACACAATACAATAACACAAATTATTGTGAGAAGGGACGTGTTCAACTGTTTTTTTGAATTTGAATTTAACGACCGTTATAACGTACGTTGTATAGATAATCAACTCAGGATAAAGGCAAATATTTTAATAATTATGAGTAAGCTATTTACAATTAAAGTAATTACAGCCGGATTGTACTTTTTTCATATATTTGCTTACTATTTCGGGCAAAAGATTAATTTTTTGTTTCTGTTTTTCTGATTTTCTTAGCGTTTATTTTTGGGAGTGAGAATTTAACGCTGTCCTCCTGCTAGTATGTTCATTTCCAAAGAACGCGTGAAAACAGAGCAATTTTTTTGTCGAAATTAAGAAAGAAGAAAGCAGTATGGGAATCATATGTATTGGCTGCTCACTCCATGAACAGCAGTGCGTCGTTTTGTTTTTTTTTTTGGTATTACAAAAACAACACAGACCCCTTCCGGGGATCACAGGGTAGACGTACGAAAGTTTGGTATCTCTATAATATTTATTTATGGTTGAAACCGAGTTGTGAAGTTGAGACCAGAAGAGTAAGGTGAAATTAGAATTAGATGTTAATTAATTTAAGTTTTTCGTAATAAAGATTATTTGTGAATTTGTCATTCGAAGACGTTTGTTTTATTTTCCGCTTTGAACCACGGACCGTCACCAAAGCGCTGGCTAAACTGAGTGTAACGGGATCAATGATAGAACTGGTACGACAACTGCTAACACAAAGAGTCGTCAAAGCTCACTTCGCTGGTGCCGTTTGATCTAGAATCGTCAGTAGAGCTACACCAGAGGGTGGCGTACTTTCCCATATCCTCTGGAACGTGGTAATCAATGAACTGCTACTTTTACTAGAACAAGGAGGGTACACTGTGACCTCCTATGCAGACGATATTGCTATACTCGTTTCAGAAAAGTTTCCCAGCACTATAAGCGACCTAACGCAGGGAGCCTTACAAACAGTAGTAAACTGGGCGAAGAACTCCAAGAAGACTGATCTAGTACTGCTTACTAATAAATATAAAATTCAACGCACCGAAGCGGG
Source organism: Eumerus sabulonum (assembly GCA_951905685.1). Taxonomy (NCBI): domain Eukaryota; kingdom Metazoa; phylum Arthropoda; class Insecta; order Diptera; family Syrphidae; genus Eumerus; species Eumerus sabulonum. The sequence goes on along the minus strand of OX645060.1, from coordinate 157,134,878 downwards.
GGGAACCTAATTAGCACTTAAAGACTCAAAGACTTGACAGGAAACTAAATTGGAAACCCAACATTCTTGACCAAGTCAAGAAAGCAACGGCTGCCCTCTACAGTTGCAAGAAAGTGGTGGGCAAAAAGTGAGGTCTCCAACCCTGTATTATGCACTGGCTCTATATAGCAGTCATAAGACCTATCCTTCTTTACGAAATTTTAGTTTGGTGGACTGCTCTGGTCAAAGCATCAGTGGTGCGATTAGGTCGATCCCCATGGATCTCTTAACATTCTACTACATTTGTCACCACTGGACCTCTTAAGCAAACAAGTGGGGGAAATGGCCCACACTACACATAGGTCATAGTAACATTTTCAACCACTTCAAAGTACCCATGGACACGGACCACACCATCCCGCAAAACGTGATCACTAAGAACTTTGAAGTTATCTTCCTATCCCGGGAGGAATGGGCTGAAGGAAAAGTCATACCGAAAAACCCGATATCCCTACTTGGAGTCTATTCCAAGGAACTTAACCTCAACCTCATTTAGACTCCCAAACCACTGCAGTGTGTACCAGGTGGAAATAACAGCTATAATGGAGACTCTTGCATGGCTTAGTATCAATGTAATATCCGTAAAGGATATTATGATTTGCACGAATAGGCAATGTGCGATAAAATCCCTGGCAGCGGTAGTCCACAAATCAAAGATATCTTTCAACAGCCGCCTATCTCTAGATGAGATAGCTGAACAGTTCAACACAAAACTCGCAAGGTTAGAGTCAATGATACTCAGTCTTCCAACCTTCAGGAATTTAAAAAACACCTATATGCTCGGTAAAGCTTATAATAAAACTTCGAACTATAGAGGCCACGAACTTTCAATGGAACGAAAGTAATATCAGCTTTATCAAAAATCTAATCTGGCCTAAGCTAAACATGGGACGGACCAGGGACCTTGGGGCAACCAATAGGGGAACCTTAAGCCCTTTAATGGGTCTCATTACAGGTCACTGCACCATTGATAAATATGCCACAAACTAGGGCTACCTGCCAGTGACTTTTGTCGCGTGTGCATGAATGAGGAGGAAGAGGAATGAATTCACTACCTCTTCTGCTCGTGTCCTTCTTTTGCGAATCGCAGGAGGATCTATGTACCTCAGCGCGCCCTTCTACGATAACTTAAATGAGCTAGCAGATATAGAAATAGCTCAAATCCATCGCTTCATCAGAAGCACTGATTGGTTTTCAGGTGACGGATCTAGATAACATGATCCATGTGGTATCACAGTGGGCCGATTTAGACCTACGTGCGACGTAAGCCAACCACTGCAATCTAACCTAACCTGTAATGCAACCACATAAAACAACAATTAAAAATTAAATGTAAAATAAAGAAACAGAAACCCCCAGAAATGTTCTGCAGCTAAACGTCCAAATGAGGCATATGGAAACTAGCGACAATACCTCCATCTCAAGAGTTAAACACTAGCTATCCGTAACCCGCCCTATAGTGCCCAGTGGCAATATTCTACTTATAAGAACGAAATAAAATAAATCCTTTAGTTTGTGACCAAGAAAGTCGTCTAGCCCAAATGTCAGCCAAAATTAATTTGCCGAAACAATCAAAACCTATAGCTTTTTTGCCGTTCCAACCTCCATGTGACGTATGCACATATCCAACAGGCAAGATATTTATACGAGAAGGCTTATTACAACATATGAACATACCTTCATCCTCCGGAAAGAAGAGCCAACAAAAATAAACATAAGACCCATTCCCCATCAATACTGCTCCGTGGGCAGGACATGGCCAATAGGACGTATGAGCATTGTATTCTCAGATTCTTGTTCTGCCTACCGGGACATGGTCAACGGACAGTCATCGTGGTGTATTGGTTCGTTTCGTTCATTCGGTCAGTTGGTTTCTCACCTATTTTGGTTTACCCTGATATTGGTTATCTGAACGGTTTTATTCAATGGCCACCTGGGTTCACATTTTATTTACAGGATTCTCGTGCATATCGGTAAGTACGAGTACGTATTGCTGCTAGCCGTAATTACGTAATAAGTTTTTGTACCTTTTTCTGTATTGTGCAGCAAACAGACGAAGATATATGGACCCGAATTGGTTGTACTACCAGTACCAAAAGACATAAGAGTTGTTAATTGATTTCTGTCGTATCCTGTTCGGTCAGTACAGCAGCAGTTGCTTGCCTCACACATACCTAGCAATGTGTTTGATATGGTACAACATGTTTCCGAAAATGAGAATACGGATTCATGGAAGCTACTGAAAGATCCGTGTTATTAAATGCGAAATATCGTAATTAATGGAATATGATGTCGAATATGGTGGCCTTATTGTATTTTAAAACTTGTTCGAACCTAGTAGGTATTATTTTACATGTCATTGCATATCAAAGTCGACGACTGACGGTGCACGAAGTGAAAATGAAATATAATGAAAGACCCAGAGTCCCTTGGGACTCTTAGGCTCCATTAAACAAAATTGCTTCACATCATCAGCCGTTCGTTATATCCAAATGTATTTTTGTGTTAAGCTTCCTGTCAATGTAAACAGTATTTACATAAATATATGCCAAAAGACGAACAGAATCCAATGAAAAAAATACGGAGAAATTCGATTCATGTTCTATTGGTGAGGAACAAATACCAGGCACATAATTTGCCTGGTAGCCTCCAGGACAATAGATAAATGAGACGTAAAACGTAACAGTAGGCAAACGCAAAGGATCGTATCTTGTATCAACACATCATGATTTGGAATTAGCATTATGCATCGGAATGAATGTTCTCGCCGTGATGGCGACTTCGGCTGCCGTGGAGGTTTTAACAAATTCCAACATTCTCATCTGCATACAGAATTATTTTGCTTCTTTTTATGGGATTCCAAGGAAATATGAAAATTCATTACGGCCACAATATCTCGCTGCCGAATGCCTGATTTCTGCTTATCAGATTCGAATAAAACAAAAAGTGAAACAAGTAGAGAAAAGAGTGAAACCCTATATATAATAGATTTCCTTGTAGATATGTACATACATATATGTAAAAACATTAGCTACCGTCGAGAGGGACTGACTGGGAAGGAAATCTGAACATTGCGATTGTAAATTTAATTGTGGTGAATGGTGTGTTTTTCGTTCCTTCGTTAATTTCATTTTTCTACATACCTACACTGATGGAAAAAAGTATTCGTAATGTTACTGTTACTAACAATAAAAAGCGGAAATAAACACTTTTAAAAAGTTATTATTTGGAAAACGTTTTTCTTATCTTATAGAGAAAGATATATACAACAAATTATATAAAACTCAGAATAAATTCCATAATGAAAACAAACAGTAGCAATAAAAGTAATTAAACAATTGAGAATTTGGTTGGACAAAAGTATTCGTAATTTCTACAAATACAATGAAATGCAATGCTCGAACGAGTATATTTTAGACTTCAAGGTATTTACTGTTAAAATTTGATATCAGCTATGATACAGCAAAGTACAATTTACTGATATGAGCAGGATGGTACGTAAAAGTAAAGAAACTACTTCTGAAGAGCGAAAGATAATTTTAAATCTTTTTAAAGTGGTGAATCAGGAAAAAAAATTAGTGACATAGTGAAAAAGAGTTACGCAACTGCATATGATATTACAAAACGCTTAAAAAATTCATCGAACTTAAATAAAAGGCTAGGAGTGGTCGTCCGAGTAAACTGACATTGAGAGATAAGAGGAAAATTCTTTTAATGATAAAAAAGGGACCTAAGACACCGTCCTCCAAAATTGCGTCAGAAATAAAAGCGACCTTCCGAACAGAAGTTGACCCTCGAACAGTCCGAAGATTACTCAGAAATGAGGGGTATAGGGCTAGAACTTGCAGAGGGAAGCTTTTTATTACTAAGGTGAACAAAAGGAGGAGACTGGATTTTGCAAAAGAATTCTCGGGCAAACCAAAATCGTTTTGGGAGTAAGTTTTGTTCTCCGATGAGAGTAAATTTTGTGTTTGCCGATCGGATGGACGAGTTTTGACTTGGAGGAAAGCAGGCACCGAATTAGATCAAAAAAATGTTCAATAAACTGTCAAACATGGTGGTGGTGTTGTCATGGTATGGGGATTTAGGGCAGCTTCTGGTGTAGGGACGCTTGTATTCATCGACGAAATCATGAAAAAAGAAGTATACCTTAAGATCTTGAAGGAAAATTTAAAGATCAGATCAGATTTACATCTGAGCAACGGTTTTTACTTTCATCAAGATAACGACCCAAGACACACTGCTGAAATGGTTCGATCGTGGATATTATATAACACTCCTCATACCTTGAAAATACCACCCCAATCACCAGATCTCAATCCTATAGAGCATCTATGGGATATGTCGGATAAACGGGTGCAACAACACAACATAACGTCTAAACAGCAACTTATAAACTTGCTACAGGAAGAATGGACAAAAATAGGTACTGACTTCACCAAAATGTTGGTATATTCCTTGTCAAATAGCCTGCAAGCAAATAGACTGTTATTAAGCCAAAAGGCAATTCAACCAACTACTAATTTTAATTTTAAGTAATTAAAAGTGCGTTTTGAATTAACATAAAATTACGAATACTTTTGTTCAACCAAATTCTCAATTGTTTAGTTACTTTTATTGCTACTGTTTGTTTTCGTAATGAATTTTATTTTGAGTTTTATTTTTATTTATTTTTTTTTTTTTTTTAATTTGCGCGCACTCAAAGTCTAATAACCTTATTATGTCGGCGACGCCGACATGTCGGAGATGCCGATGGACATTGATCTTAAATGCTTGCGTGTTGCATTGAGGGGGGAAAACCGAATCCGGCAGGGAGTTCCAGACTCGTGTGGTTCGGTTAATGAAAGATTCTCTATATTTGACAGTACGTCCGAAAGCGGGCTCAGAGTATATTGGTGAGCATTCCTAGAGAGACGTGTATTGCGGGAGAAATGTTGAAGGGGTGGAATGCAACTGGCTATTTCATCAGAGCATTTTTGGTGGTAGTAACGATAAAACAGGGGGAGGCAGGTAACATTCCTGCGGTGTTCCAGCGAGTCTAATGTTTTTGGTAATGCTGAAGTCACCTATCAGTTTTATGGCTCGTATTTGAACTCTGTCTAGTAGGTGCAGTGAGGTGTTGGAAGCACCGGACCAGACATGAGCGTTAAACTCTAAATTGGGGCGAATGAACGCCTTATAGATTGTAGCCAAATCTAAGGGTGAGAAATATTTCTTGCATCTGTTTAAGAATCCTAGGCATTTCGCAGCATTCTTGGCGACACTGAGTATATGGTCGCTCCAATTAAGATTGTGAGCAACACTCATACCCAGGATGGAAAGCTTTTCAGTTTCTGAGATGCAAGTGCCATTCATGGATAATGGCTGCGGGTTATTTATACGCTTTAACGACAAGAGACAGCATTGTGTTTTGGAAGCATTAAATTCCACTCTATTGCTTTTACCCCATTGGATGATGCTGTCGATATTGGAGTTTAATGAGCTTAACATACGCTGCCGCTCATTATCTACAACCGAAGTGCAGGGTCGCAAACTGGTGAACGAATATGAGAAGCTGAGGGTACTGTCGTCAGCGAAGGAGTGAATTGGATTAGAAGTAACAGACAAGAGATCATTTATAAAAATAAGAAAGAGTGTCGGAGACAAAACGGAGCCCTGGGGAACACTGGCATTTACAAAGTGAGTATCAGACTTGAATCCGTCCAAAACAACTTGAATTGAACGATTCGAAAGGTAGCTTCTAATCCATTGAAAGAGAGACTCATCGATCCCAAAAGCACGCATTTTCGACAAAAGGGCTTCATGCCAAACCCTGTCAAATGCTTTCGAAATATCCAGTGCAACAATTTTGCTTTCACCTGCTTGGTGAAGCGAGTGATTCCACTTTTCAACGAGACATGCCATCATATCACCAGTGGATCTGTTGCTGCGGAAACCGTATTGGCGGTCATTGAGGAGTTTCCGTGATTCAAGATATTTCATAAGCTGACGGTTAATCAGCGTTTCCATGACCTTGGAAAGAAGGGAAGTTAGTGCAATAGGTCGGTAGTTGGAGGGAGAAGATGATTCGCCTTTTTTGGGTATAGGCTGGACAAATGCTGTTTTCCACCTACTCGGAAAGAGCCCAGAGGTGTAGGAAAGGTGAAAAAGCTTACGCAGTGGTTTTGCCAGCGTAGAAGAACACCTCTTCAGAACTATTGGCGCAATTTAATTTGTTGTATATATCTTTTTTCTCTATAAGGTAAAAAAAACATTTTCCAAATAATAACTTTTTTAACTTGTCTTTTCCTCCTTTTATTGTTAGTAACATCACATTACGAATACTTTTGTCCATCAGAGTATATCCGTAGAATTGAATTTGGTTTACTGAATGAATTTAAGCAGGAACGTCACGATTGAGTTACTCCGGTATCTAATAAGCTTAAAGAAAACGCTTATATGTATGTACATTCAAACATGGCACGAATAACCATGTAAAATGAAAAAAGGGAGACGAAAGAAAATGATTTTACTAGGCTAAAAGTGCCTCCGTGACAATTGATCACCATGTCGTGTTACGGAGGCTCAGTACAGGTAATGACTCTCGAGAGTCAGAACCCGAAGAGAACCCGAAGCTAAAAAGCAATTACGAACCCCTCCCCACCTCTCCGCTACCTTGTACCCTTCACTCCCTCACTCGCCTAACGCCAAGGTGGAACAGCCTACGCCGGCGGATGCATGGCTAAGAGGGTGCTTAGCTATTAGTATGCGAACTTCGGATACCGGGCGACCTCCGATTTCAATAAAGCCTTCCTGCAGTGTCTCGGGCTCCTCTGCAGGCGACCGTCCTTTCCCATGTGTTCGTGGGAACTATTGAAAAAAAAAAAAAAACATATTTGAAGAGACTGATGACTCTCTAACATAACCGCCGGCTAGGGCTTGTGAGTCCTCAGCGGCTCAATAACCGGAAACCGGCATTGCAGCCGGACGGAATGCAAAGGATGTGTCATCACTTTCCGATTCCGACACCACACTTGGTGGGGATTCTGTGAGTATGCTCTCGGATGAACTCCCAAGTGTAACAAAGAACGAAACCACCAGGCAGGTTGACGAAAAGCCTGTACCACCTGGTGGCTTCGTCAAACTCAAATTGTCGGAGCAGCGACGTTTTAAAGCTGCTATAATGGAGGGCAAAACCAGAGATGAGGCTCTAGTTTATGCAAAATCTACCCCTGTAACCAAAGGTCTGCAACTGAAATGTGATTGTTCCGCTGACACTACTCCACCAAACCCGGCTACTAAACTCAGCAAAATCGGCAACCACCAGGTCGATAAAATAAAGCTACAGTAGTGTAGCTGGGAGGATCCGACTCGGCATCGTCCCAAAAGATTTGGGAACGAACCCCCTTACAACAACGCAGAGGGCAGCCGTTCAGGAGGCTGTAGTCGACAACTCCATCAAGCTGCACCCAAACCTCGCTTCAGGAGATCGACCTACAAGTCAGGGTGGTTATACTTTGTGTGTGACAACCCAGCTATGGCCGATTGGATGAAAACCAATCTTACGGCCATCAAGGACAAAAGTGGACTTGATATTATGCTTGTGGAAGAGGAAGCTTTCCCGAAGCCACATATCGTACGGGGCCACTTCCCACAAAGCGCCGACTTACCCATCAAGAAGGTGCTGGCGACGCTGGATTCTCAAAATGACGGCTTACACGCACAGAACTGGAGAGTCATGCAGAGCACGTCAAATAAGGAGAAAAACCTGTTGCACTTAGTTCTGGCAGTCAGCGACAAATCCATGGCTCGACTAATAGAACTTAAGTGCCAAGTGGCTTACAGATTTGAAACCATAATGATGATTATCAAAAGCCAGGTGAAAACATCTGTGGATGTGGTACCAGTGGCTGTAGGAAATCCTATAACTAGCAGTATGGTGGGTGCACCTACTGCCGCAATAGGAAAACCTACAACCGGTAGTATGGCGGTTGCACCTACTACTGTAGTAGAAAAACCTCCTTCTTCTTCTTCTTTGATGGCGTTACAGCTCATGAAGGACCAGAGCCAAGCTTCTCTCAATCACCCATGTTTTGTGTGATTTATTTTTCACATAGGTGAAAGGGACCTACAGTTTAATGCCGATTCCGAACGGCATGAGTCGAGAAGCTTTTTCACGGCAAGTATACTACGGGGGGTTTTGCGAGTACCCCGCCGAGGATGGACATTCGATGGCGTCGGTGTTATCGGGATCCGAACTCGCACACACTAACCACTGCGCCACGGCGTCCTCAGTAGAAAAACCTACAGCCAGCAATATGGTGGTTGCACCTATTGCTGTGGTAGACACGCCCAGATGTGACGAGCCACAACCCGCTGCCACATTTGGGCCGGCGATCACTAAGGGTCGCCCAAATAAAAGAAACAAACGTCCCCCAACCAAACAAGGGGAATCCTCGATGGGAAGTAGATCAGAGGATTACTCCCATCGGGCCGGAAAGTTCAGGCGTGGAAACTATAAGCCTTACAGAACGAAGGATCCGGCCTACCGTCGCAATTAACGGGTGGGCTGCGTTTGCTGCAGGGCAACCTGCACCATGCCAAAGGTGCCTCGGACACCTTTAGCCTGCGACTGTACGCGACAGGATCAGCATTGAGCTAATCCAAGAACCATGGGTCCATAGAGGTAAGAATATGGGCCTGCAAAACAGGTCGCGTAAACTAATTTACGCCACAGGAGGTGCTCCTCCTGGGGCTGCATGTGTGATCGGCACTTATCTAAATTTTCTCCCCATTCCAGAATTCATCACAAGAGACCTGGCAGCCGTCATTGTGGAAGTCCCCACCGATGGAGGAGTGAGGGAGGTTGTATGCACCTCCGCTTACTTTCCTGGAGGCGGCCAACAAATCCCTCCCACTGAAATCCAGGATCTGGTTAGGTATTGCAACCAGAAAAAACACCACCTGGTAATTGGATGCGGGCCAACGCGCACCATATAGTATGGGGCAGCAGCAATACCAACAAACGAGGTGAGTCACTCCTTGAATTTTTAATTATTAACGAACTCACCGTTGCCAATAGAGGCAACATAATGCGGTTAGAGAAGAGGTGCTTGACCTCACCATCTCTAGCCCATTTATCTCAAATGCGATTGGGGACTGGCATTTCTCCAATGAAGCCTCACTGTCTGATCACCAGTACATCAGATCTAACATCTCCGGTGAGGTTAAAGAGGCTGAGCCGGACATCAGCCCAGACGAACGAATTGGGCTCGGTTCCAAGCGCAACTCGCCGCCAAAGAGGATATGCTTCTCAAGTCGATTGAATGGACAGATGATATCGACGAGCGACTTACCAGCTCAATGCAGCACTCATCTCATTCTTTAGAGACAGCTGTACACCCAGGTAAATTAAACACAAACGGTGTATGCCCTGGTGGAATACTCAGCTTGAGTCCCTAAGGAAAGAGGTGAAATCGCTGTTTAACAGAGCTAAACGGTATAATAGTTGGACTGATTATATATCAGCGTTTAACATGGCAAACGCCAGCTTCGATCTCTGTCCCTGCTCAATCCAAGTTGACAAACAGCCTCCGCGTGGCCCCCCCTGGATAGCTACCCTGGCACCCGCCAGGTAGTGAACCAATGTGTGCAGCGACCCAACCCTTGTTCCTGGGGAAAGAGGAACCAGGCCCTCCAGGTTGGGGGTTGTGCTTAGGGGTAACATCCCTATCACGTAAAAACCTACTTGTTCCGAAACGACAACAAGCCTCGGATACGGAAGGATACAAAGCTGACGACCCCTGCAAACGACTAACGGACTTGAGAGTCTGCACTTGGAATGTGAGGTCCCTTAACAGACCGGGTGCAGGCGATCAATTGGAGCAAACCCTCAACTGCTATAAAGCAGATATAGCCGAACTCCAAGAAGTGCGATGGACCAGGCAAAAAACGGATGAAAAACTGCGACATCTACTACGGGAACTGTTACAAAGAAAACAAACAGCGCCTATTCGGGTGCGGATTCATTATTAGAGGAAGACTCCGACAAAAAGTCTTAAGCTTCCGAGATGTAAGCGAACGCCTCATAACAATCCGCATCAAAGCTAAATTTGGAAACATTAGCTTAATATGCGCTCACGCCCCAACGGAAGAAAAGGACGATCGACTCAAAGAAGAATTCTACGATCTCCTAGACAGAACATATGCCCAATGTCCCAGCTACGACACAAAAAAAATCCTAGGAGATTTAAATGCAAAACTGGGCAAGGAGGACATATTTGAGTCGATCATAGGAAAGCATAGCCTCCATAACACCACATCCGACAACGGATTAAGGCTAATCGATTTCCTAGCGGGGCGTAACCTCCTTGTAGCAAGCACGCGATTCCCCCATCTCAACATCCACAAGGGTACCTGGCGGTCTTGTGATCAATCGACCACCAACCAGACTGATCATATTGCGATCGACGCCAGACACTCCTCCTGTATTCTCGACGTACGAACCTTCCGAGGGGCCAACATCGACTCGGGCCACCACCTTGTTGTAGCCAAGGTACGAATGAGGATATCAAGAATGCTTAAGAGTCGAGTAGGACTACGTAAGTTTGACGTTGGAAAGCTACAATCGCAAGAGACTGCCAGAATCTTTGCCGATCGTGTCTCCTCCAAGCTCTCTCAAAATCCGCCCACAGCAGCACAAACAATAAAGCAGGAATGGGTGCATTGCCAGAGCGCCGTCAGAGACGCTGCCTCAGAGGTGCTGGGTTTCAAACCGCCACCACCTAGAAACCCCTGGTTCGATGAACAATGCGGACAACCCCATGCAGCAAAACAAGAAGCATATAAAGCCATGCTGCAACGACGGACGAGAGCTACTCACGAAATCTATGAGCAGAAGAGAAGAGAGGAACACACGCTTTTCAGAAGAAAGAAGAAAGAGCACGGAAAGCGTGAGATCGAGGAGATGGAGAGACGCTTCCGCAGGAATGACGCCCGTAAGTTTTACAATAAAGTAAAACAAACATGCCTTGGCTACAAAGCCAGAGCGGCGGCCTGCAGGGATGAAAATGGAGAACTGGTAGTGGAGTTACAGTCGATGCTGAGGATTTGGAAAGACCACTTCTGCAGATTGTATAACGGCGATGATAGACAAGATACCGCTGTCAGGCAGAACGAGCCATTCGCAATGGAGCACGAAGTAACAGAATTCAGTCCACCCAACTTAGGCGAAGTCAAAATAGCGATATCAAGTCTAATAAAGGCGCTGGCGCAGACGGCCTGGTGCATGCACCATCTCATCTGCAAGGTAGGGTCGGAGGAAAGCATGCCCGACGAATGGAATCTCAGCATCGTTTGCCCGGTCCATAAGAAAGGAGACCCCTATAACTGCGCCAACTATAGGGGAATAAGTCTCCTTAACATCGCATATAAGATCTTCTCTACCGTATTGTGTGAACGCCTGAAACCGTTTGTGGATAACCTGATCGGCTCTTATCAGTGTGGTTTCAGGCCAGGTAAATCCACAATAGACCAAGTATGTACGCTACGGCAGATCTTGGAGAAGACCCAGGAATACCAAATCGACACTCACCACCTCTTCGTCGATTTCAAGGCCGCATATGACAGCGTATATAGAGACGAGCTGTACAAAGCCATGTCTAGTTTTAACATCCCTGTCAAACTCGTCCGACTGTGCAGGATGACAATGGAGAATTCTCGCTGCTCCGTGGCGCACGCAGGTGGAAGGGCACCTCAACCAACTGGGCGTGGGGCACTGGAAACAGCTGGCCAAAGACCGTGCCGGCTGGAGTCGCTTGTTGGTTGAGGCCAAGGTTCACCACGGGCTGTAGCGCCACCTAAGTAAGTAAGTAAGATTATAGATCTGCTCTAACTAAATACAATCTCGAATTGAGGAAATCCAAGAGAACGTCTCGGAGGAAATATTGCGAGAACATAGACCCGCTTCCAACTACGGCCCGACTCCACAAAGCGCTATCTCGAGAGCACACAAAAGGGCTCGGGCTGCTTCGCAAATCAGACGCCACCTTTACCATCAATCGCAGGGAAACCCTGGAGACTTTGCTCGAGGTGCACTTTCCTGGTTCTACTCCTCACTCGATGTCCTCTGACGTTCAAATTAACGTCATAGATAACATCGACAGTAGAACAAATAGCCTCTGTGGTAGACTCTTCAGCCCTGACAGGATCAAATGGGAAATCGGTTCATTTAAACCCTACAAGGCTCCAGGCAAGGACGGTGTCTTTCCTGCGATCTTACAGAAAGGCTTGAATACAATTCTATCACCACTGATAGTTATTTTTAGGTCTTGCATCAACCTGAGATACATACCCCAAATTTGGAGAGAAGTCAATGTTATCGTCATCCCCATGATTGGGAAGCCTGACTTCGATCTCTCTAAAAATAATGGAGATACTGATAGAGCTCCATATTAGAGGTATCTTGGAAAATCAAACACCTCTGCATCCCAACCAGCATGCATATCGCAAAGAGCGATCTACCGAGAATGCACTACACCACTTGGTGACGCGCATTGAAAATAGTTTCACACAAAAGGAGTATAGTTTCCTTCGTAAGGATTCGATCATCTGCAGGGGTGTGGACCATCCCACTATTCACTTGATTAGGGCGATGCTAAATAGCCGTATCATGTCACCCACATGCGGAGAGGTCTCAGTGACAGTATCGGCGGCTAGAGGATGCCCACAAGGGGGAGTCCTCTCACCATTGCTTTGGTCGATGATCATCGATGATCTACTACGCAAGCTAACCACTTGGGGCTACGAGGTCATCGGATATGCTGATACCTTGTAGTCATTGTTACGGGCAAGTGCGAGATCCCTGCCTGTGAGAGCATGCAGCTTGCGCTCCAACTTATCTCTGACTGGTGTGGCAGAGACGGTTTATCGATCAACCCTAATAAGATAATCTTAGTCCCATTTACAATGAGGAGAAAGGTACAGCCTTGCCCAATCTTTCTGAATGGCACACGTATAGGATTTTCAGAGGAAGTAAGGTACTTAGTATCCCTTCACAAACCCAAATCCCATCCCAATCCATTTATCCCATCACACTCCCACCCTACCTATCCACTCCTTATCCCCTGGGCTGGACATAAGGCGTTAATCGTATCGTAACGAGATGTTGACCAGGCTGAGAGCCCAGACCAAAAATAGCTCAGTCGCAAACGGTGTATCGGATACCTGGCGCCCTCCGGATCAGCAAGCCTTACCTGGGTATTGCGGATCTTTGCCCAGGTGGACATACATTTCTCCGCAACTCGTGGGACATGAATACAATAAACAAACAACAGGCAAACAAAGAGTCCGGATCTCATAAAAACCGGAAGGGGATGTTATTCCCTCTACATCAAAGGCGGTATAGACTCCGATCGGAGAATCGTCAAACCGCTCTGATAGGAAAACCAACCCATCGTAAATATGGTCGATACTCTAACAATCACATTTGGCAACGCAAGGGCCAACAGCTGCCCAATCCACAAATCAGGAAAAAAATCTTCCCCTTCTTGGTGGAACGCAGATCTAAGCAAGCTCCGCAAAGCCTGTCGTAAGCTCTTTAATAATGCAAAGAACACAAGTAACGACAGAGACTGGAGCCTATACAAAAATTCACTCAAGGTGTACAAACAAAACCTGAGGAAAGGACAAAGGCTGTCTTGGAAAATCTTCTGCAATAACATGGAGAAAATATCAGACGCCTATAGACTGAGGAAAATACTCTCGAAAGATACACAATCTCCTAACTGCCTCATAGCAAATGGAGTTTGGACAACATTTGAGGAAGAAACTCTAAATCTTCTCCTCAACACGCACTTCCCTGGCTGCTCTGAATCGCAAGACCCAGTGCACTCGCGAGGGACTCATATCTCCTCTGTGGTAGAAGGGCAGTACGAACACATTATCTCCAAAGAGATATTTGGGCATTAAAAAGTTTCAAGCCCTATAAATCACCGGGTCCAGATGAAATTTACCCCATCAAACTAACACAAACTATGGAAAGGACTATACCATGGCTAGAGGTAATCTTTAAAGGATGCCTAGCTTGGAGTCATATTCCAGAAAAGTGGAAGTGCGCAAAGGTAGTTTTCATCCCCAAAGCCGGCAGAAACTCTCACACTTCCCCCAAGGATATAAGGCCTCCATGCTAAAGGTGGAGAGGACTCTGATAGAGCTGATTAGCGAGTTGTTATTAATGCGCAAGATTCACTCTAAGTGGGGAAGCCTAGTAACTACCAGAGTAGTTACCAAGGGAACCCCGCAAGGTGGGGTCCTCTCACCTCTTCTCTGGAATGTAGTTGTAAACGAACTACTAATCAAACTGGAGAAAGAAGGCCTGGACGTTGTTGCCTACGCCGATGACGTTGCCATCACAATCTCAGGTAAATACCTATCTACACTGAATGACCGTATGCAAACGGCATTCTCATTTCTGTGCAAATGGGCGCATAGTAACGGGCTCAGGATTAACCCCCAGAAAACGGAGCTCGTGCTATTTACCAAAAAGCACAAAATTTAGGAAAACTGCCCTATCACTCTGCTCGATACCCATTAGCCTACTCCCCTAGTGCCAAATTCCTTGGTATTATACTCGATAGGAAATTAACTTGGAAGAGAAACACAATCGAAAGAGCAAAAAAAGCAACAATAGCTCTCTACACATGTAAGAAAGTCCTAGGAAAAAAATGGGGACTCAACCCCAAGATCACCCTTTGGCTCTACATCACGGTCGTTAGACCCATACTAATGTATGGAGTAGTAGTCTGATGGACTGCACTAGACAAGACAACATACCTCAAACAACTCGAGAAGGTACAAAGGATGGCATGTATGTGCATTATCGGGGCCCTCAGGTCCACACCAACGGCTGCGCTTAACATGATACTAGACCTTACACCACTCGATATTTTCGGTAAACAAATTGCCACACACACGGCCATAAGACTAAAAGCCAACTCGAAATGGGCGAGCTATGTCACTGGCCACTCCTCCATCCTGCAAAACAGGATAACTATGACAGAAAATCTGGACCACACAGAACCCACCATAGTCTTGGACAAAAACTTTACGATGATCTATCCGGACAGAAAGAACTGGACCCGCCAAACCCAACCGCGCAAAAATTGCGTGGATTTCTATACTGACGGGTCTAAAACCAAAGACGGGCTGGGCAGTGGAGTATTCTGCAAATAACTCAAGCTATATAAAGCTCTAAAATTACCAGGTCACTGCAGCGTTTTCCAGGCGGAACTGTTGGCAATAAAAGAGGCTTTGTCTTGGCTGAAGTGGAACGTAATATCCAGCACAGATATTCGCATTATCACAGACATTCAAGCAGCCTTAAAGTCGTTGAAGTCCTATGTGTACACATCAAAATCTAGTCTCGACTGTCGCAGATCTCTTAACGAGATGGCAGAACAGTTCAACATACAGCTTATTTGGGTACCGGGACACAGCGACATTACAGGTAATGAAAAACCCGACACATTCGCCAAACAAGGAACGACCCTACAATCAATCGTGGCTTGTGAGGGAGTACCCCTTACAACCACTAAACATAATCTGACCAATCTCGCCAGGGCCGAGACGAGCCTGAGATGGACACAGGGACATACCTGCGTCATCACCAGGCAAATTTGGCATCGGCTTGACAGTCAACGCACAAGGAGTATAATCTCCCTAAAAGGAACTGACATCTACAAAGTCATCGGTGTCATCACAGGACACTGCCTCATTGGCAGTCACGCACAAAAACTAGGAATAGTTCCGAATGATTTCTGCAGAAGCTGTCAGGACGAGGAGGAGGTCGAATCCATTCACCACCTTCTCTGTGCCTGTCCAGCTCTTTGCAATATCAGGAAACGTTACCTAGGCTCTTATTTCCCGGTCTGACAGATGTTCAGAAAGTAGGGATACTTGATCGTCTTAACTTCTTAAGAAGCACAAAATGGTTCC
Source organism: Eumerus sabulonum (assembly GCA_951905685.1). Lineage (NCBI taxonomy): Eukaryota > Metazoa > Arthropoda > Insecta > Diptera > Syrphidae > Eumerus > Eumerus sabulonum. Next base: position 157,118,867 of record OX645060.1, on the reverse strand, counting down.
ACGAATAGGGGGGCAAAACCCCCTCGTAGCTGCACAACGGGCCTCCCTGGCCTATGTGCATTCTTCTCAATTCTGGGAAGGCTACGACCCTACCTACCTACCTACCTAAAGTATTTTATATTGACCTAGACCGAAGACTCAATCGGAACTCCAATATGAAAAATAAACTCAGGAAAGCGACTAAGGCCATGTGGGCCTGCCGACGCACCTACGGTAAAACATGGGGACTTAAACCTAAGGTAGTCCACTGGTTATACACCGCGATAGTAAGACCTATCGCCACACGGGTCCACAGTATGGTGGGCAAAAGTTGAGCAAAAAACTATGTTAAGCTTCAACGCCTTCAGAGACCCTGCCCACGGCAGCCCAAGAAGCATTCATTGGACTCACTCCACTGCACCATTTTATCAAAAAGGTGGCATTACGCAGTGCAATCAGAATTCTCTGCTCAGGAACAAATATGCCATGTAGACCCGTAGACCACATGTCCATATTACAACACCTTCCCGAGCTGGATATGATTGCTACGGTCTCGGTCGCATTGCCACACACCTTCACCTTTGACAAGAGATTTGAGATACTGGTCCCAAATCACTCAGCATTGGAAAACAGTGATCCCCTGCCAAATGTCAAAGGCCTTAGGTGGTACACAGATGGCTCCAAGATGGCTTCCGGCGTTGGCGCCGGCATCTTTGGAGAAAAACGCAAGATCTCGAAGGCCCTGGGAATTAGTCCCAGTATCTTTCAAGCAGAGCTGCATGCCATCCTAACATGCGTCAATCTAAATTTCGAGACTGGCGTTAGAGGAGTAACTATCAACATACTCTCTGATAGCCAAGCAGCCCTTAAAGCGCTGGGTTCGTACAGTACGAACTCAAAAACCGTCAAGGAATGCCATGACGCCCTACAAGACCTCGCCAAAAGAAACAATGTTAAACTTTGGTGGGTGCCAGGACATAAAGGTATCGGGGGCAACGAAATTGAAGACGAACTTGCCAGGAAAGGTACCAGCGATAAATATAAAAGTCCGGAACCATTCTGCGGCATTCCCGGGTCTAAGATAAACTTCTTCTTAGACAAGTGGGGAAAATTGTAACACCTGTCCTTTTGGAACAGCGTTCGGGGACTCCGTCAATCTAGACGACTCATACGACCCCTGAACAAACACTCTAGTGGCATACTCAAATTCAATAGGGTGGATATCAGACGACTAGTCAACTACCAAACAGGCCACTGCGGTCTGAGATATCATCTAAACAAAATTAGCCTCTCGTCCGAAACTGAGTGTCGGCTCTGTCTCGAGGACGAAGAGACGGCGGAACACATACTATGTGAGTGTGCTGCTCTCTGCCATCTTAGGAAGCGTATCCTTCTCAGTGAAGTTATGACTCCTGAGGGGATCACCTTGGCTCCTACGAGAAGCATTCTCAACTCGAGAGGCTCCTCGGCTAATCGGCTAGCAGCACAATAAATCTGCAAAGGTCGCAGTGCCAAATGCTAATTGATAGCACTAGCCCCACGTCAAAAAAAAAAAAGATTAGATAATGGATCAGCTAAAGGTAAGTGTGCTAAGTGTTCCTAATTGAATTTTTGTATTTGGGTCGTTGGTTAGAGGCTGGGTTAGATGTTGAGTGGCTCCAGAGAGTTTGGTTCGGGTCCAGTCACATTTGTTAATGACACGCTCTATGATAAATAATGCTTCCGAGCCTGGGTCGATTAAGGCGCGGAAGAATTATTCTTCCGAGGTGTTGACCTGGGGTATGTTTTGTCTCTGTTATTTACATTAATAGAGATTGGCTATTTTTATTTTGTGGTATCATGTGTAGTAATGTATGATGCTTGAGACCACATTTAAAATAACTTCTTTTGCTGCTGCAGGTTGACAACTGCATTATGTATAATGAAGTTGCTGAAGGGTTGCTGGCAGAGCTGTGCAAATTCGGAGGCGAGGAGCTGGTACGACGCATGCAACAGTTGCTATGCCAAATATTGTCAGAAGAAAGCGTGTCCAACGACTGGACCCTAAGTGTAGTCTGCACAATCCACAGGAATGGGAATCCTAAAAATTGTGCCAACTACCGCGGGGCCAGCCTTCTGAATATCAAGTACAAGATAAGATCTTATCAAGATTTTGCAATACGCCAAATCCTGGGAAATAGTCATGGGGTGGCCGTGGTGCGGTAGTTAACATCATCGACCTTCGAGCGGAAGGTCTAATGTTCAGATTCGTTTCATAGCCAAGAAAAAGCAATCCCAATACGGAAAAAGTATGCATCACAGTTGTGAATGGAAAGCGACCAAACGTACTGCTGCAGACGTAACACTCACAGCATATGGTAAATTGAAATTCATCCTTTGCGTATGCAATATTATCACCAAAAGTGTATGAAAGAATTACTGTGAATTATAACCAACGCGAAAATCGGTCGGCTCTCGTCCTACCTAGGACAAACCTCCCCTGAGAGTACTGAATGAACATCTACGACCCAAAACCACCGCACTCTGTTCAGGTTGTGTGTAAACCTAAGCGAAACTCTCCCTCTCCCTGTTACCTTCGCACAACGTTCAAAACGTTATAAGGCTGTAGCCTTGTGTGCTGGTGTTACTATTAAAAAAAAACAAAAAAAATGAGAAGCAATTGACATTCCTGGCAAACCGATGATATCGACATCGCTGGCAGCTGGCATAAATAATCGAAACGTGTCTTCAGCCTTCTCCAGTTCTCCAGTTTGGAGCGAGAAGCGAAATCAATTGGTCTGGTGGTAAACGAGGACAAGTAGAAGTACCCTCTGTCATCAAACAAAGAATGTCACCTATGTCACTGCTGACAGTTAAAAGCAAAAGACTTTGTCTATTTGGGCACCAGCATTAGCGATATCAAACCGGAGATCGTCTGGAGAATAAATGTTGCCAACATTCCAACATTTTGTGTCTCCATTAATTGTAGAGCTTGTCTCCTCCCTTGCGTATACACGGATCTCCTGTTTTTTTTTTTTTCAAAACATTTATATAATATTTTTGTTTATTTTAATATTACATAGGTATAAGGGCTTCAGACATACAGGGTAAAGTTGTTGATTGCTCTCAAATTTGCGAGATGCTAGCAATGATCCCTGTTTCAATGCCCGGGTCAAATCGACATACAGCCTCTTCGCGGTGCCCTCTGGATAGCCTCTACAACAACCGTTGTACAAATGTACGCAGCAAAATGCCCGGGAAAAACGGACGGATTCCCGAAGACGACATGACGCGAAAAAGGAACACCGTTTGCGAGTATGCTCCTGGAATGTCAGAACTCTGTACACTCCTGGAGCTACTCTTAAACTGGAAAGAACTCTCACACAGTGCAAGGCATCTGCCTTACTGCGATCTAGGAAATACGCTGAATTACGAGGAAAAAATTGCAACATCTATTACAGCTGTCACAAAAGATTGCACATGTTGGGGTGCGGATTTGTCGTGGGAAAGCGGTTAAGGTCGAAGGGCATCGACTTTAAACCTATAAGTGATCGCCCGGCTGTGATCCGCATCAAAGGCAGATTTTACAACATCAGTCTCATATGTGCACACGCCCCTACCAAAGGGACAGAAGAACCCATCAAAGAGGACTTCTTAGGCTACCTATCACCCCCGACAAGAAACCCGTGGTATGATGACGAGCGTGACCAGAAAAAGGCAGCAACCGACGAGGATACCTTAGGCTACATACCACCCCCGTAAAGAAACCCGTGGTATGATGCCGAGCGTGAGCAGAGAATGGCAGCAACTGACGAGGCTTAGCAAAAGGCGCTGAAGCGAAAAACCAGGGCAGAAGAAGGGAGAAGAAAAAACTGCTGCGACTAAAGAAAATGATCTTCTTGGCCTCTCAGCTCAAAGGTATCGAGTAGTTTAGGGACAAGCATAAAATACGGCTCTTTCATAAAAAAGCAAGAAGTCTTACAGAAGGTTTCAACAAAGGCACCTAGGCTCTTCGATATCTCGAGGGTAATCTTGTCACCGACCCGCAGAGAACAGTGGGTGTATTTAAGCAGCACTTCCAGCAGCTGCTTAACGAGCGTGGCCAAGAGAGGGTGGTAGGTAGTGAGGAAATCACAACTTCAGCCGCTGAAGCAGTCCCCCCACCCAGGATCGAAAAATCCGACAAAATTATTCAAAGGCACCAGATCATCTATAGAATTTGTGAAGATGAAAGCATGCCTGACGACTTGATATTTCACTTGCTCTATTGCCCCATCCACAAAAAAGAACTATAGAGATATATCCCTGCTTAGTGTCGCATACAGGATCCTGCCCAGCGTACTGTGTGAACATCTAAAACCCTTTTGCCCCGCACTAATCGGCAGCTACCAGTGCGGCTTCCGGCCGGCAAATCGACTATAAAACAAATATTCACACTTCGACAAATCCTGGAAAGGACCGGCGAGTTTCAAATCGATTCACACCCGTTCTTTATCGATTTTAAAACCGCATACATGGGTATTCATCGCAAAGAATTATTTGATGCGATGGCCGAATTCGGAAACCCAGGAAAACTGATCCGGCTGTGTCGCACCACGCTAAAAAATAGGCGATGCGCCGTTGCAGTTCGGTTCTAGGACCTTCGAACCGTACGAAACATGCACCGAATTTCGGCAAGGAGATGCGCTGTCGTGTAACGTCTTCTATTTGGTGCTGAAGCAGATAGTGCGACGGATAGGCGTCAACCGGAAGGCACAATCTTCTACAAGTCTGTCCAGCTGCTAGGATACGCGGATCACCATCGCGCGGTCTCAGCGTGGCGTTGTGGACGCGAAACGAATTGGTCTTAAAGTCAAAGAGGATAAGACAAAGTAGGTGTTGTCAAGCAAAAACCGATCCGTCGCTCACTACCTTGGACAAAATATAACGATTGAGAACTACAGTTTCGAGGTAGTTAAGGAATTTATCTACCTCGGGACAAACGTAAACTCCATAAAGGACACTAAAGTGGAGAATCGGCATAGGATCACCCTTGGCAACCGCTGCTACTTCGGTTTGTCGAAATAACTTGGGTCAAAATTCCTCACTCGAAGAACCAAAGTCATGCTTTACAAAACGCTTATACTGCCAGTCTTGCTGTATAAGCAGGACGGCGGAGTTGATTGGCTGGGCCACATCCAGCGCGTGAACACCAACACTCCAGCTAAGAGGGTCTTCGACTCCGAGTCTCCTGGCTCGAGAAGAAGAGGAAGACCGAAGCTCCGGTTAAAAGTAATCACGGATTTAAGGCAACTTGGTCTTGATAACTGGAAGCAGCGTAGCTCAGGCTCAGATACTCCATTGGTAAGTAGGTAAATGTGTATAAGTACTCGTATTTGTGCGAACTTTCTATTTACGAGTAAGAGTCAAATTTCTTGCAATGAAAACCACATTGCGTATTGAGTTTTTATGATCACGCTCCTGAACGACAGTATGTCGTCACGGGTGCGATTCCGGTAATAAATCTAATTGGAAATTGAACTCATGTGAATTATACGAGTAGCTTCAATCACGTGAGTTATGTAACAATTAGTACGGCACTCTAGTGACCTCTCCGAAACCCACATGAAGGAGAGGAAGTCCCGCGCCCAGTCGTTTGATAGCAAGAGTTAATGCGACTTTGTTAACTTTGTCATTCGGCATGGACTACAACAGTACTCGTAATTGTTTTCAATTTTGGTTACGGCACCGGTCGTCAATTAATTTCAACAACTACAGCCATAGTACGAGTATCTCTAATACCCGATTTATGGATTGCATAGTCCGCACTCAGCAATAAGGACTGTGATGCCATTAAACTATTATTCGTATGCTTTCAAATACTTTTTGATAGCTGGTATGTTGGTTATCGCTGGATATGTCGGTTGACTGTACCGGTGGCCCTGTTTGTAATGTCACCGTTTATAGTAAAACCAGTGTTTACACACCAGCTTGTGGATGGATATGCCTGATGGTCGCGCAAAATCGGTCAGAATGTTGGCCACCTCCCGCATAACATGGTCAACCCATAAGCTTAAACACTCCTGTTATTGTGGTCGCCACTTAGAAAGTGTAACATTTTCGATTTCGCTCGTTGTTATGTCGTAGACAGCACTGAACCACCACTCCCGGCGCTCGTTTACCTTCGTCATGATTTGGCTGTTGCTATTGTCAACAGAAATACATATGTTGTGATCTATGGGCTTCGCTGTCGAATATGCTGCTGTCATCATTTTACTTTCACGGAAAGCATATGAAATAAAATGTTTGGCAACGACAATGACACTGGTGCTGCGTATAGGCTGTTTGGCGCAGGTGTTGGATTTGCTTTGATGATAATAAGGAAAGACTTTTAAATTAATGTGAACAGCGGATGTCTTTGAGGGATTGATTAAGTGGGAGTCAGTTAATGTGGGGATGCAAAGTAGGTGGCATCATTGAAGTTCACTTTATGCCTAAAGGATGATGATCCTTTACGAAAGATTAAGCCGTCAATTTAGAATAAAATTGTTGTGAGTGTTGAAGAAATATGTTATACAACTGATTAATTTTGCTATCAAAACATCATACTTTATCTAATACACTGATCCAGTGATTCTAATTGAGAGCTTTGAGACGAGATTAAAATGATCTCACGCTTATACTAAAGCATTTGAGTTTCTCACTGCGAACTACAAACTACTTGTGAGCTGTTTATGCACTTTCAATGGTGTGGTACTTTGTTCAATGCATTAAAATTGCAAAGCGTGTTTGCCTATAGTCTACAAACTTTCGAATCCGAATTTAACTTCTATGTTCCAATCGCATACGTTGAACCGAACTGTCATTGGAGACTGTATGTACTAAGCTTAGGGCTTGTCATTTTACAATCGTTGGGCCTTTAAAATTGTGAAAATTTATTGGAAAAATTGTGCTGCTCTGTAGGCGCTTCTGACATGCAGTAGACCAAATTTTGATCACAATCGAGCATACTATGTATAAGCAAAACTGTAAATATCATCAAGAAGATCATCACGGCGCCTTGGCGCAGTGGTTAGTGTGTTGGACTCTGGCGCACGATGTGCAAGTTCGAATCCCGATAACACCAACTGGCGTTGGTCGAATGTATATTTCGCGACGTTCCTCCTCGGCGGGGTACTGGCAAAACCCCCAGTAGTAAACTTGCCATGAAAAAGCTTCTCGACTCACGCCGTTCGGAATCGGCATTAAACTGTAGGTCCCTTTCACCTGTATGAACAATAAATCACACACAACATGGGTGATTGAGAGAAGCTTGGTTCGGGTCCTTCATGGACTGTAACGCCAACAAAGAAGAAGATCATACTATAGGTAAAATTGTAAAAAAAAAAAAATCGAAGAGGCTGGTTGATCAAAATTCACGCTCAATAGAGACAATAACTTCCGTTTATTAAGAAGTCCATAATCTTTCGATTTCATGGTGTGCACAGTATTTGGGCTTGTCTTAAGGTACGCTACGGCGCACTTTTTGTTTAGATTTGTACTATACCCTTAGGAGTTTCAACTTACTGAAGAACTGAGACCAGTTAACTTTGAAACAGAACTAAAATTAATTGGGTAATGTGGGGCTAGTGCTAAGTTAATTGGATATTTGAACACCAGCGTTTGGATGACCCAGTCTTAAAGAATATTCTCTTTAGCGATGAGATTCATATTTTACTCGGTACATATGCTATGAAAAAAAAAAACCGAAAAGACCAGGTATGTCCATCTTGCCATTAGGTGCTCTTAAATGTTGGACCCAAGGAAACTTAGGAAACCTAAAAAACAAGTATTGAGATCAATAGTGTTGTCTGTTCTCGAGGCAATCGACAATCGTTTTACAAGCTTAAGATGTAGCGTTATTACTCATCGATTGAAACTAGTTTAAAGTCCGTAAATATGTATTCGCCAAGTTATGGCACAATCAAAGAAGTCATTGAAAATTACTTTGTCGGAGTCCTTTTTCCATAACAGAATACCTTAATAGTTAATTACCAACCACTCTAATTTCAAAATCAAAGAGCAGTGGCGTGATTCTTAGAGCTAGAATTGAAGGCGCACTCGAAAGGGAAGAGTACGCGCTGGGCATCTTCGTCGACATTGAGGGAGCTTTTGATACCGCAATTTTCGATAGCATGTGTAACGCTGCCAGACGACATGGCGTAGATAAACCACAGGTCTTGTGGATCAAAGCTTTGCTTGTGCACAGGACATTGACCGCTTATGCGGTCCTCGACAAATTTGTCAATGTGGCATCCTGTCTCCGCTGTTATGGTGCACGTTGGTCGACTCTTGATGTTGTCAATGCCTATGGAATCTACGCCCAGGCGTATGTGGATTATGTCGCCGTTCTTTCTGTGGGCTCATCCTTAGCGACTGGCCGTCTCAAAGCACAGGCGGCGCTAAATGTGATCAATGATTGGTGTAGAAGTGTCCGATGTCGTTCTTTACACGAGAGGGAGAAAAAATACTGACATGACTCAGATGGTACTAAAATCACTCCCATCCCGGTGCCCAAGGAAGCTAAGTATCTGGGGGTCATCTTAGATAACAAGCTTCTTTGGTCAAAACATGTTGAGTTTTTGAAATGAAAACTTCTGTAGCCGCTTTGGACACTTTTTGGTAGGGGACGATTTTATGGGTTCGCGTCACCGACATGCTCACAGCGTTAGTCGCTTTTTGGATGGGTGAAATCTCGTGTGCTCGCGTCACCGACATGCTTATAGCAGTATACCTGTAGCTATATAGCTGACGTATTGTGCAACCATACGGTAGACGGAAAACGTATGGGTTCGCGTCACTGACATGCTAATGTTAATAGTATGTCTATAGCTATGAGTATGACTTTTTGCGGTCAGCACTGAAGGCATATCTATACACTTATAATATATGTATAACATTTACTGCTCAAACACCAGCTACCGCATGCACAGCGTAATATGATCTTGCAATTGTGATATGACTGTTGTTTTCATTGAATCTAAGAGAGAAATGATAACTCTACATATTCAATTTCGTCATGGGAAGGCATACATACATATATTGTTGAAGAAATGAAAATTACTAAATTGTAGATCTGATATTACAGAAGAGGAAAGGGTTTGAATCCAACAACACATTGAAAGAACATTACAATTTCGTCGAGAATTATGACGTGAAAAAGTTCCAGATGACAATGAAAAAAAAAAAGAGATGTTGGTACTTAGACTTCCTGATCAAAATCCATTTCAAGAATGATATTACGGTCCGATTGCAAGGATAAATTATGATTTACAACTTGCAATGACCCTAGAAAGGTAACCTTCGTCGATTCGACGAACACCAATTTTATTGTTCTTAGTTTTCTCCTTAGTTCTCTAACTGATTGGACATTCTTTGCGCGTAAATCAAGTCATCTCTAAGCTATTTTTTTTTCTTTAATTTAATAAACAACACCTAATAAACATAAATTGTTTAACTTTACGAGAATTACTTAATAACTTTTCTTTGAAAAACGCAGTTGAATATCACTTCGTCGTTTCGACGAATGGTTACCTGTAACGTACTATAAAAATATGGTTACCTTTCTAGGGTTAAATAAACTTGGGGCTATAGACAAAAAGAAATAAAACATATTCTTATAAGTACTTTTTATTGTCTTATACGCCGAGCCAATGAAGAGTACCAAGTAATTCTGTTTCATACAATGCATTACCTAATATTGATGTGAAAATCGTGCTCGGGGACCTCAACGCTAAAATCAGTAAGGAGAGCACCCTTGGCGGAGTGATCGGAAAGCACAGCCTCCACGATACAACAACAGATAACGGCTTCCGACTCACGGACTTTGCAACAGCTCGTAATGCGGGGATAAGTAGCACAAGATTCCCTCGCAAGCGAATCCACGCAGCAACCTGGCGATCTCCGGACGGTCGAACCACCAACCAAATCGACCATATGCTCATTGACGCAAGGCACCCGTCAAACATCCTGGACTTGCGAACATTCAGAGGGGCAAATGTCGACTCTGGCTACTTCCTCGTAGCAGCAAGATTCAGAAGTCGACTGTCCAATGTCAGAAAGCTGCACCAGCCCATCAGGAGGAGGTTCGACATTGGGCGCCTATGCACACCGGAGGTTGTCAGAGTCTACAGGGAGCAGCTGAGCGAAAGACTCTACGGTATGCCTACGTCGAACACAAATGTCAATAATATCGGGCTGCATTGCCGCTCAGCCATTCAGGAAGTAGCCGAATCCACCTTAGGATACCTACCACCCCCGACAAGAAACCCGTGGTATGATGGCGAGTGTGAGCAGAAAAAGGCAGCAACCGACGATGCGTACCAAAAGGCGCTGCAGCGGAAAACCATAGCAGCGCAAGAAGAGTACCGAGCCAGAAGAAGGGAGGAGAAAAAACTACTGCGACAAAAGAAAAGAATCTTCGCAGCCTCCCAGCTCAATGATATCGAGGAGTCAAGGGATAAACATAAAAAACAAGCCTTTTACAAGAAAGCCAAAGGCCATGCCGGAGGCTTCAAAAAGGGCACCCAGGCTCTTCTAAACTGCGAGGGTAATCTTGACACCGACCCGCAGGGATAAGTGGATGTATTTAAACAGCAATTCCAGCAGCTGCTTAACGAGCATGACCAAGAGAGAATGGTAGGGACCGGGGAAATCCCAACTCTAGCCGCTGAAGTAGTCCCCCCACCCAGTATCGAAGAAGTCGGTACAGCTAGTCAGAAGCTGAAGAACAACAAGGCCGCAGGCTCAGATGCCTTGCCATCAGAGCTCTACAAGGCTTGCGGCGATGTTCTGATAGGGAGCATGCACCAGATCATCTGCAGAATTTGGGAAGATTAAAGTATGCCCGACGACTGGAATACCAGCTCTATATGCCCCATCCACCAAAAAGGCGATCCTACCTCTTACAAGAACTATAGAGGTATATCTCTGCTCAATGTCGCATACAAGATCCTTCCCAGCGTATTGTGTGAACATCTAAAACCATTTTGCTCCGCATAAATCGGCAGCTACCAGTGCGGCTTCCGGCCCGGCAAATCAACTGAAACATGCACTTAATTTCGGCAAAGAGATGCGCTGACATGTGACTTCTTCAACTTGGTATTGGAGGACATAGTGCGACGGGCAGGCGTCAACAGGGAAGGCACTATCTTTTACAAGTCCATCCAGCTGCTAGGATACGCCGTGGCATTGTGGAAGCATTCATGGTGATTGAAGAACAGGCGAAACGAGTTGGTCTTAAGATCAATGGGCACAATGGACTCTTAGTAGTCTAAGTGAGCCGTGACCTCATGTCAATAGGGCACCCAACTAACCTAACCTAAGATCAATGAGGACAAATCGAAATACATGCTGTCGAGCAAAAACCAATCCGTCGTTCACCGACTGGGACAAAATATAACAATTGACAGCTACAATTTCGGGGTAGTTAAGGAGTTTGTCTACCTCGGGGCAAACGTAAATTCCACAAGTGACACCACAGTGGAGATCCGGCATAGAATCGCCCTTGGCAACCGCTGGTACTTAGGCTTGTCCAAACAACTAGGGTCTAGACTCCTCACTCGAAAGGCCAAAGTCATGCTTTACAAAACGGTCATACTGCCAGTCTTGCTGTACGGAGCCGAAAGCTGGACGATAAGCAGGACAGCGGAGCTGATTTTGGGTTCTTCCGAAAGAAAAATTCTGCGCCGGATATTTGGTCCTGTCTGTGAGGAAGGTGAATGGACAAGAAGACACAACAGCGAACTCTACGAGCTGTACCAAGATGTGGATGTAGTCCAGAAAGCCAGGATCCGTCGACTACACTGGATCGGCCACATCGAGTGCATGGACATTAACGCTCCAGCTAGGAGGGTCTTCGACTCCGAGCCTCCTGGTTCGAGAAGAAGAGGAAGACCGACCCTCCGGTATAAAGACCAAGTAATCGCGGATATAAGACATCTTGGTCTTGACAACTGGAAGCAGCGTGCCCGGAACCGTCAAGGATGGAAGGCAGCTATAGCTCAGGCTCAGATCCTCCATGGATTGCCTGATAAGTAAGTATGTATATTTAACTTGACCAGCTGGTAGTGGCAAGATATTTGTAATAAAAAGAATAATGAAAATATACAATAGATTTTCAGATTCTGGAATTTTAAATGCATAGCATTTGCTCAGTACAGGTCTGCGCATTTTTTTTTTATCATTGAGAGGCGCAGTGGGCAGTCTCTTGACCTCTGATGCCAATGACGCGGGATGGAATCCGGAAAACAGCCAAATTCTCGCCTTGAGAAAGCTTCTCTACTCACGCCGTTCGAAATCGGCATAAGCTGTAGGTCCCGTTCACCTGTGCCAAAAAAAAAATCGCACACATCATGGGTGATTGAGAGAAGCTTGGCTCTGGTCCTTCATGGGCTGTAACGCCAACATACATACAAATAGATACTTACTTACTTACTTAGGTGGCGCTACAGTCCGTTGTGAACCTGGGCCGTACAAATAGATGCACTATGCAAAAATCTCTGGCAGTTTCACAGTAAAAAAAGGGGGATCCGTAGTCTATTTGTTTAGTATTCCTAATAGTAAACAAGCACACTACATCAGCCAACAAACCTCTCCAGCCAGCACGATCTTTTGTCAGCAGTCTCTAATCGTGCACACTAAATTGGATGAGGCCCCTTTTTACTTGTGAGCACTATCTCAATCGAGGGCGTCCTCTGTTTCATTGTCCCCATGGCTCAGATTCAAACAGCTGTGTTGTCCATATGCTCTACATGGTCTAGCCATCATAAATGTTGTATTCGTGGATGATAGACTAGGCATATGCCGCTCCATAATCCATACATCTCATCTCCATATGCCACCAATGTAAATAGGATGAAAATTCGCACGCAGGATTTTTTCTCGAAAAGATCAAGAGCTTCCTCATCCGCTTTCAATGGCGTCCATGCTTCTGCGCCATAGAGCAGGACAGGTATGATTAAAGTGTTACATAAAGCCAACTTGGTTTCTCGAGAGGTGGATCTATTACTCAATTGCCCCTTGAGCGCAAAGAAATAACGACTGCGGAGCCGAGGTACTACCTCAAAGTTTTTGCTGTCCATTGTGACGCTCTGTCCAATACTTTGATGTTGAATGTCCTTTCTTGATGACAGCATATACTTTGTTTTGCCCTCGTTTACAGTCAGACCCATTTTGGCCGCCTCCACTTCAATGTCTCGCTTGCAAATGTTCAACCAATCACGTCAATGTCATCAGCGTAAACTAACAGCTGAACGGACTTTTGGAAAATCGTGCCTCTAGTGTTCACCTGTGTTTCGCACCATCTTCTCAAGTAAAATGTTGAGCGCATCGCCTTGCCTCAAACCATTTTTGACATTAAAGGAGTCGGTGAGCTCGTTAGCGACCTTGATGGAGCAGCAAGAGTTCTCTCAGGAGCTTGGTAGAAATGTCAAAACCAGACATGGCACTGTATAGCTCATCTCTGGGCACGCTGTCATATGCGGCCTTTAAATCGACAATAGGGGATGCGTGATTTGAATTTTTTGTCCTTTCCACGATCTTATCTGTAAAAAAGATAAAATCCTTGACATGATCCGTTCGAATTTTACAAAAAAAAAAAACAGAATTTAAGGTGTTTCGGGCACAGTATTGGCAAAAAAAAAACGAATAGCCAAATCAACTATATGTGCTATCTTTTGACAAAGAATGCCTTAAAATTTAAATGCTCGGTAATGTGAACTATCTCGCTCGTATGACCAGGCCTGGATTTTATTAGTTTACTCTACCGAGAGTGTACTGTATATATGTACTTGTGATGTGAGTCGCTCATGTGTTTGACGCCACTAACACAACACAAAAACAAAACGTGCTGTCGACTTCAGCCTAGGATGAAAACTGAAAGGAAGGGGCCCCTTTCTAGGCAGATGTTGACGAACGATGCAAAGTAGCCAGTTCCCGTGTTATGATTAAATTGCGGGACCTAATTCTCACACATCTTATGTCGTGACAACTTCAACCGCAGGGAAATAAGATTCCATCCTTTTGCATCAGGTGTACTGCCATATCAATACCTCTAAGTCTGTGCTCAAGAAATTATTTAAATTTCTAACAAAAACATGTCATGTTGCCCATTTACTACAGGACACGTACAGGCAGATATTGAATGTTCCAACCGAAGTGGTAGTGGATTTTTGTCAAAAAGCAGAAGGTGCTCGTCGCACATCGAACTAATATGCCTATATTTCCCATTTGCTTATTTCATAATTTAATTTATTTTTAGAAAAATTGCGAATTCATTCTTATAAAGCAAATTTGATACGCAGTTGTTAGCTCACAGCATTAGGCGCACTTTTATGGCATTTTCCATTTGACTGCGTCGCATACATTTATTCTCCGAAAAATACAAAAAAAAAAAAAAGTTCTGATTATACATCCTTAGATATACATACGTTCTTATGCATACAGATACTTCCGTCCATTTGTTTGAAAAACAGCACAAATTTAGTTATTTTCCACTTGGGAACGAAAACAAATACGCGCATGATGATTATTGGACGTGCTACCTGTACCTTGGATTGAAATTGAATCGACGTCAAAAAGGCATCAGCACCACCATCTGGAAAATCCATTAACAAGAACGCTGCCGACATTTAGGGTGCAGCAAAGGAAAGGACCTCCCTACTTTTTTTTCGGTTTTTTCTCTCATCCCTATCACCCACATTACCACCAGTTTCGCTGTTACCAAGCGCCTTGTCTTCTTACCGCCATCCTACCATAGCACCTTTCCATCGTGGTCGTTTTGGGTTCAAGCATCGTCGCTTGGCCGGATCGATGATGAGAGTAAAATAAGAAGAAAAAAAAAAAAAAAAAAAAAAAAAAAAACAAACAACGCAGAAAAAAAAAACAAACGAAAGAGACCTGCTGGGTAAAACCTCCAAGAAAAACACTAGGTAAGCTCCACCGAATCCTATGTAATTGTCGTCCTTTCGCACTTGACTGAATTACTTAAGCCCGCAATAAAGTAGCAAAATTGAATCAACTGAAGTTGAAATTTGCAAGAAATCCTATCGTTATTCGCTCATGGGCTTATCAATATGGTAGCGTTCATTGTGGTACGGAAGGGGTGGCTTTCTACCTGTACCATCGGCGGTATACAAGTACCTTGGCTTTCTATTTTCCGTCTGTTCCTTTCGGTCCATTTCTTCTGTGAACGAAAAAAAAAAGACAGAAAAAAACTGTAAGATGGCAGGATAGTATCAGGAAAAGGGCAGTTTGAATATTTGAGACATTAGTCCAATGGCAGGTGTTGATGCAAGCGCCCTCTTAACATAACTTATTTTAATGGACCAAGCCATTAAGTTCCACTCAAGAAGTTTGATATTTCTGAATACGAAATGTGTATTTCCTTTGAATGGTAATGGGTCGTTTTATTAATCACACCATTGGCCCGATTTATTGCGTTTGTCTTCTGTCGGACTTTGTTCCCTCGTCAAATTTTTAACTCTTTTCACGATCAATGTTCCGACTGTTATTTATGGCTGCGTTCCCTTTCGATTACCTATGTACTATAAACTTATCCTTTTCTTCTTAATTACTGACCTATTTCAAAGTCAGTGAAAAACAAGGAGATTGAATGCGAAGGGATGCCTGGCATAGAAATGATACGAAACATTTTATTTCCGGTTCGAAAAGGGGCTGTGAAAGCGATTATCAGTAGTTTTGTTCAATGACGATTAATGCAGAATAGAACAAGGCAGAGCAGCACATATTTATTAAACCTAGTTAGGACCGAGGGCATGGGCTCGGACATACAGGTGAAAGTTGTTGATCGCTCTTAACCTGGCGAGATGCCAGCAACGATCCCTGTTTAGATGCCCGGGTCAAGTTGACATACGACCTCCTCGCGGCGCCCTCTGGATAGCCTCTTCAACAACCGTTGGGAGGTGAACAAACGTATGCAGCGAAAAAAAACCCGATCAGAATGGCGGTTGTGCGGCGGGCTAACAATCCGCCCACGTAAAAAAACCTAAAGTTATGAATGATCAAGATGCCTCGGATACACGGACGGATACTCGACGACAACAACGCACGAAAAAGGAACACGATTTGCGAGCATGCTCCTGGAATGTCAGAACTCTGTACAATCTCGGAGCTGCTCATAAACTAGAAGGAATCCTCACGCAGTACAAGGCGGATATTACTGCGGTCCAAGAAATACGCTGGATAGGAAACGGTATGATTAGGAAGAAAAATAGCGGCATTTATTACAGCTGTCACAAATGGTTGCTCTTACTGGGATGCGGATTTGTCGTGGGAAAGCGGTTAAGGTCGAAGGTCATCGACTTTAAACCTATAAGTGATCGCCTGGCTGTGATCCGCTTCAGAGGCAGATTTTATAACATCAGCCTTATATGTATGTATGTGCACACGCCCCTACTTCTATGGCCTCTTGGACAACGCCTACGGGTACGGAGCTTGTCCGGAGTACGATGTAAAGATCGTGCTCGGGGACTTCAACACCAAAATCGGTAAGGATAGCACCCTTGGCGGAGTGATCGGAAAGCACAGCCTCCACGATACAATAACAGATAACGGCTTCCGACTCACGGAATTTGCGACAGCTCGTAATGCGGTGATAAGTAGCACAAGATTCCCTCGCAAGCGAATCCACACAGCAACCTGGCGATCTCCGGACAGTCGAACCGCCAACCAAGTCGACCATGTGCTCATTGACGCAAGGCACTCTTCAAATATCCTGGATGTGCGAAAATTCAGAGGGGCAAATGTCGACTCTAACCACTTCCTCGTAGAAGCAAGATTCAGAGCTCGACTGTCTAATGTCAGAAAGCTGCACCAGCCCATCAGGAGGAGGTTCGACATTGGGCGCCTGAGCACACCGGAGGTTGCCAGAGTGTACAGGGAGCAGCTGAGCGAAAGACTCTACGGTATGCCTACGTCGAGCACAAATGCCAATAATTCAGGAAGTAGCCGAAACCACCTTAGGATACCTACCACCCCCGACAAGAAACCCGTGGTATTATGGCGAGTGTGAGCAGAAAAAGGCAGCAACCGACGAGCCGTACCAAAAGGCGCTGCAGAGGAAAACCAGGGCAGCGCAAGAAGAGTACCGAGCCAGAAGAAGGGAGGAGAAAAAACTACTGCGACAAAAGAAAAGAATCTTCGTAGCCTCCCAGCTCAAGGATATCGAGGAGTCTAGGGATAAACATAAAACACGAGCCTTTTACAAGAAAGCCAAAGACCTTGCAGGAGGCTTTAAAAAGGGCACCCAGGCTTTTCGAAACTGCGAGGGTAATCTTGTCACTGACCCGCAGGAAATAGTGGATGTATTTAAGCAGCATTTCCAGCAGCTGCTTATCGAGCATGACCAAGAGAGAGTAGTAGGGACCGAGGACATCCCAACCCCAGCCGCGGAAGTAGTCCTCCCACCCAGCATCGAAGAAGTCGGCACAGCAATTCAGAAGCTGAAGAACAACAAGGCCGCAGGCTCAGATGGCTTGCCATCAGAGCTCTTCAAGGCTGGCGGCGATGTTCTAGTAGGAAGCATGCACCAGATCATCTGCAGAATTTGGGAAGGTGGATGCATGCCCGACGACTGGAATACCAGCTCTATATGCGCCATCCACAAAAAAGGCGATCCTACCTCTTGCAAGAACTATAGAGGTATATCCCTGCTCAACGTCCCATACAAGATCCTGTCCAGTGTATTGTGTGAACGTCTAAAACCATTTTGCACCACACTAATCGGCAGCTACCAATGGGGCTTCCGGCCCGGCAAATCAACTAAAGACCAAATTTTCACACTTCGACAAATCCTGGAAAAGACCAACGAGTTTCGAATCGATACACACCATCTTTTCATCGATTTCAAAGCCGCATACGACAGCATTCATCGTGAAGAACTGTTTGGTGCGATGGCCGAATTCGGGATCCCGTTAAAACTCATCAAGTTGTGTCCCGCCACGCTAAAAAACACGCGATGCACCGTGCAATTCGGTTCTAGGACCTCGGAACCATTCGAAACATGCACCGGATTTCGGCAAGGAGATGCGCTGTCATGTGACTTCTTCAACCTGGTGCTGGAGCAGATAGTGCGACGGGCGGGCGTCAACAGGGAAGGCACTATCTTTTACAAGTCCATCCAGCTGCTAGGATACGCGGATGATATTGACATCATCGCGTATTCTCGCCGTGGCATTGTGGAAGAATTCACGGCGATTGAAGAACAGGCGAAACGAGTTTTTCTTAAGATCAATGAGGATATAACGAAATACATGTAGAATTTATTAATTTAGTTCAATATAATTGTATAACATTTCAGATATTAGATATATGAAAGTGGTTATTAAAAATTAAGTGTACTTGTATTATTTAAGTTTTCGTTTTCTTGTCTTGAATGCCGTGTCTTTTACGACGTGTCTCTTTCGTACCCACCCTCACACCGACCCCTCACCCTAACCCAGTCCAGGAAGTGTCTTTTTCTTCTCCTTTCTCTAGGCCGGAAAATGCGGTGTGAAGTGTGAAGTTGTTTGTGGTCGGGTTCCGAATTGATGGTTAGACTGGGCCTACGATTGGCTTACGTTTAGACTGGGTCTACAACTGGCTTATGTTTAGACTGGGCCTACATACGTGCTGTCAAGCAAAAACCAATCCATCGCTCACCACCTGGGACAAAATATAACAATTGACAGCTACAATTTCGAGGTAGTTAAGGAGTTTGTCTATCTCGGGGCAAACGTAAATTCCACAAGTGACACCACAGTGGAGATCCGGCATAGAATCGCCCTTGGCAACCGCCAAGCATGAAAGATCAAAGTCATGCTTTACAAAATGCTCATACTGCCAGTCTTGCTGTACGGAGCCGAAAGCTGTACGATAAGCAGAACAGCGGAGCTGATTTTGGGTTCTTTCGAAAAAAAAAATCCGCGCCGGATATTTGGTCCTGTCTGTGAGGAAGGTGAATGGAGAAGAAAACACAACCGCGAACTCTACGAGCTGTACCAAGATGTGGATGTAATCCGGAAGGCAAGGATCCGTCGACTACACTGGCTCGGCCACATCGAGTGCATGGACATCAACGCTCCAGCTAAGAAGGTCTTCGACTTCGAGCCTCCTGGTTCGAGAAAAAGAGGAAGACCGAACCTCCGGTATAAAGACCAAGTAATCGCGGATGTAAGACATCTTGGTCTTGACAACTAGAAGCAGCGTGCCCGGAACCGTCAAGGATGGAAAGCAGCTATAGCTCAGGCTCAGATCCTCCATGGATCGCTGGCCTGATAAGTAAGTAAGCAGTTAGGACAGAAAAGTACAGAACCAATAATCGAATCGTATGATTATTTTTAAAAATCGCATGAATTTAATCAAATTTCCAAGTACAGCTGTTTTTTTACTCCTTTCACAAATCTGTTCTACCTCATGAATAAGTGTTTAAGATCCTGTTTCAATCTTTTGGGAACAGCCTTAATGAACACAAGGAGCAGAACCAGTTTCGAGAGAACATTTTCTGTACGGATTTCCCAGAACAACCTTCCTTCCTCGGAGTCACGTAGTACGTAAATTTGATGTGATTTTTCCTACGACCTACATATGTCTGTTTTTAGAAGGAACATGCCTAACTTATTAGGTAACACACTACCTTATGGCATATGTCCGTCCTTTTCCATCGTAATTTAGAAGTGATATTTTGGTTTCTGTTACTATTTCCGAATTTAATTTAATTATATATCGTGGGAGCCAATACCTCCATTTATTAAGCTTAGTTCAAGCTAACATTCATAATTCTAACTTAACTAACTAACGTTCTTAATTAGTCTAACTTAACTGACTAACGAGAGCGGGAGAGGGGGACGCGATTAGGGAACTATAGTAGGGAGAAGGGGAGGCTACCGAGAAGTCGAAGTTTTAGGCATGGAGAGCTGAGGTTGAAATCGAAGTTAGTGTTCGAATTAACATTTCCCAGCTTACGGGAAATAGTTCATTGGATCCGTATGAGGTGCGGGGGGTGGATAGATGGAAGAGACGAGGTTTGCGAATATTACGAGGGTTAGTGTTAAGGGATATAGAGTTGTAGAGGTTGGTGCAGTCAATGGTACCTGTTAGGGGTTTATTAATGAAGAGGATGTCAGCTACCACCCTTCTTTCCTCCAACGTACTCAGATTTATAAGTTTGAGTCGGTCTTGATAGGGCGGTAAGAACAAAGGATTTTGCCAGTGCAGACCTCGAAGAGCGAAGCGTAGGAATCGACGCTGGATGCTCTCGATTCTAGAAATGTGGGTTTGTTGATAAGGGGACCACGCTTGAGATGCGTATTCAAGAAGGGGGCAAACGAAGGTAATATAGAGGGATCGGGTCATGTTGGGATTGGAAAATTCTTTAGACCAGCGCTTCACCAAACCGAGTGCAGAATTTGCTTTAAGAATTATATCGTCGATATATGCGCGGAAATTTAGCTCTTGGTCACATAGTATGCCAAGATCGCGGATAACCTGAACGGTAGAAATGGGTTGGTTGTGGAGAAAGTAGAGACGAGGAGAGGATTGGACGTGAGAAGGTGATAGATTGGCATTTGGAAATGTTAAGCTCCAAGCAATTTTATTTATTCGGATTGAATAAGGGAAGAGTCTTGTAGCGAGGAAATGGTCTTAAAGAATTTGGTGTCGTCGGCGTACAGTGAGAGATGGGAATGTTTGATGATTATCTCAATGTCGTTTATGGTAAGAATGAAAAGAAGTGGACCTAGGTGGCTACCTTGGGGAACGCCGTAGGAGGCTAAGAAAGGGTTAGAAAAGGCAGATCTAAGGCGAACACTGTAGTAACGGTTTTTTAAATATGAAGATATCCACTTTAGCGCAGTGGGTTCAAAGCCTAGGGAAGACAGTTTGAAGAGTATTAGATTGTGAGATATTTTGTCGAAGGCTTTACTGAAGTCAGTTGTAATGACGTCGACTTCGTTCCCATTCTCTAATGCTGAGAGGGTGAAGGACACGAATTCAACAAGGTTTGTGGTTGTAGACCTGGATTTGAGGAATCCATGTTGATTTGAGGAGATTATAGATTTGCAATGGAAACTAAGAGTGTCATACAAGATGCTGTCGAAAAGTTTGGGTATATGTGAGAGTTTTGCGATGGGACGGTAGTTGTTAACATCACTCTTTGGACCTTTTTTGTGAATAGGAGTTATGAAAGCGGTCCTTCATATCTGAGGAAATTCTCCAAGGGACAGGGATAAGTTGAATAATTTTGAGAGCGGGACCGAGGGAATGAAGGAACATTTTTTTAAAAATATGGCGGGGACACCATCGGGTTCAGGAGTGAACTCTTCATTAAGTTGATTCAGTTTAATTTCAATGATATGGGGTTCAACAGAACGTGGAAGAAATGGACTAAGGGAGAAATTTGGTATGTAGTCAAAATAGCAAGTGTCTGGCACAAAGGAGTCATCAGCGAAATATTGTTTGAAAAGGTTTGCAAAAAAGTTGGCGATAGTGTTGGGTCGCCATTGAAAGAGAGTGAAGTTGGGTAGCCATTAGATTTCCTTGTGTAGTTGACAAATTGAAAGAAGGACTTAGGATTGTTGATAAGATTAGCTTGTGTTTTGATCAAGTGGTGTTCGTAGAGAGAGTTATGAAGCTCGGTAATTAGTAGATAAGTACCAATATAGTTGGAAGAGTCATATTGGGACTGAGTACGAAGGAAGATTGGCCACAGTTTGTTTATTTTGTTTCTTAGAGAACGGAGCCTGCTATTATACCAAGGAGGAGAAGATAAGTGACTAGATCGAGAGATAAACGTAGAGAGAAATAGAATTAAATATTTTTCTATAGAATAAGGATATGGCGTCATTTATTGTAAGGCCGTCAAAATTGAAAGGGGCCCTATTGAGATATTCATTGATTAGGTTGAAATTTGCTTTGTGGAAGTCGTAAGACTTTTCTGAAGGGGAAGAGTTCTGGGGTGGAGAGTCGAGAAAATATGAGAGAAGAAGGGGAGGATGGTAATTGTCGATGGTTGATAAGGAATGGGGACAAAGTGAAACAGAGGAATTAATAGGGTCGGTTGTGAAAATCAGATCTAGCTGTCTACCCATGTAATTTGAGATGCCACTCACTTGGCTAAGGATTGAATCGGCTAGGCTATCTAAGAGTAGTTCTTTGGTAGAAGATGGATTAGTGGCAGTGTAGAATGATTGATCATCTGATGGTTCCCATTGGAGAAAAGGAAGATTAAAATCGCCGAAGAGAAGGATTTCATTGCGGGATCCCGTAAGTCATTTATGTGATCAATTGCATTGATAGCGAGTTAATAGGATTTAATAGGTTGAGGTGGTAAGATATAAAAACAGACGACGCACACTGGGGCCAGCGTAAGGAAAGCGATGCCCAAAACTAATGGAATAAAGTTTTTGTTAATTATTTTATTTAAAAGGCTTTAAAATGTATTTCAATTCATTAATATTTATTTTTTTCATTATATTTCTTCTTCAAACATGTTAATTACTTCCTTATCAAACATTTTTCTGTCCAATGTTGGTAATTTTCGCATAGAGCTTAATAATGGGTCGGGTGAAATAAACAGTCTGTTGATAATGTCGGTTATGTTATCAAGTCTAGAGGTTTTTCTTGAAAAAAATTCTCTGTAAGATTTGAAATCCTTATTTCTAGACTCCTGCGCTTCCTCGCTTAGCATCCCGATTGGCAGCAAGGCCTCACGTACGATAATGGATCCGTGTATTAAAATCTTATGAAGAGTAGGAGTCATGGGCATCCAAGGATACAACCTTACATAAAGAGAGGCTGTATCAAAACAATATTTTTCAAACTTCTCTGGGTTGATTTTAAGTCCGCTGGATATTGTTTGTAAAATGATATACAATCTTTTTATTAGCTCAGCATCTATGTTCGTAATTGATGATGAAATTGAGTAGTTTTGAAAAAATTTTCTAGCTACATTCCCATCATTTGAGTTGCCAAAGCCCGGTTTTGGCTTGTCCACAATAAGTCCCAGCTGGATCTTAAATTGTTCTTGAACATCCTTTTTTGTTCTTTCTACTAAATTTTTGTTTTCGCTTGATAAACGCCAAGATAAAGTCGGTAGCTTGTAGCTCAAATGCAGCAATGACTCGAATAACCTTATCCAAGCATGCAAAACCGAAATGCCAAAGGAAACATAGCCGCTGTTTATAGGTCTCCTTCCAATATTTTCAAGATTGTTAAAATCTTTTGAAGAAGCATCGCATAAATATCATTTTAAAGTAGATTTAGTGCTAGAAATCGAGTTGCAAATTTTTCCATCTACCATAGTGAACATCAGTTTGTGAGAAACAGAAATCGTTTGGGTATTTAATGTCACTTTAGTTGGAATTAATGCTGTAATCTGCAGCTCAATATTTTCTTTTTGTGAAATAGCTAGTTCGGAAGTTTCTTTTTTATATTGAAGACTTATAGGCCTACAAAGTCTGGGTGATGATGGCTTAGGATTTTGCCAGAAAATTACTTTTTTTGCGCTTTTGTCTATTGTAAGTCGTAATGGCACAAGACAGGTCAAAAACATATATTTGTCATCAGCAGCTTCTGATACAAATCTTTGTTTGAATTGAGTGTGGCTTGAACTTCCATCGAAACCCCACTTGGAATACAAAACCATTTCCGAATTTTCAGAACTTGACTCAAGAACAGGCTTCTGGCTTTGTAAAATACGCATTGCAGTGTGATCTAAAAGTGACTGCAAGGGCACTGCCGCTTCAGTTTCTGTGACCTCGATATTATTTGGATATGATTTTTTTTTCTCTGTTTGAACTGGTTTATATGATGGAAAAATATCTTTTGTGTAGTTTCGAATAACGTTGTACTGGCTCCTACTTAATTTAGCCTCAGTAATTATGGATAGAGCTTCACGGGGCGAAATTTTATCAATTGTAACTGACGAGTTTATGTCCATACAATCCTTCGCGTAAGTTGAAGTGGTCAAAAGTCTTTTAACGACTTCAGCTTCTGTTGCTCTCAAGCTCATTTGAGCTACATATGTCAACAGATCGGAATTATTTTCCGCCCGAACACCTGCTGTTTTTCTGCGCTTCGAATTGTCGCTGCGACGTCGCGACGTACGGGGCAGTACGATCTTGATTGAAACAAAGTCGTGATAGGGGGAAGGGGATTTTGCAATTAGGGAAGAGTCGATCGTGTTTAGGGCGGCTATTTAAACGCCACGACACGGGCGGCTATCGATAGGTTGATTGAGAAGGTCGTCGCGGTAGACGTTAAAATTTGATGGGAACAGTTCTTCGATTTTAATAGTAGGGATCAGGTTAGCTTCAGTCAGAGCGAAGATTTCGAATGGTAAAACGTAAGACTGTTGGAGGGCTGCTTGGGTTTTTGAGCGGAGACCTCTGACGTTCTGGTAATAAAAGATGGGAGAAAGGTTAGCGTGGATAGGAAGAGGATGGAAATTAGGGGCGAAAATATCTGTCGTGGTCAGCTCTGCTACGCTGGAGGTGGGATATTCGCTTGAAGTGGATATATTGACGAAAAGTATCACGATCATTTGATACTTTACATATTAAGGAAGTCATGATACTTGATAAAGAGGTTTTTGAGGCTGGCATAGTCAGAAGGGAGGCCTTCCTATTGAATGGATACCAGTACGCTAGTGTTAGTATTAACCTTATAGCAAACCGAGTCTGGTTTGTCATGGAGACAAGCCAAAATAAGGCGGACGTTCTCATACTTCCTTCTATCCCTTAAACACGAAAAAGCATAGCGGCATTCGGTGAGATTATTAAATTGCTTGGTTATTTTGACAGAGGGGGGCAGAAGAGGATCAGCGAATGATTGGGTGGCGATCGGAGGAGGTGTTGTTGAGGAGGGAGTTGAGACAGTTGCGGGAGAAGTGGAATCGGCTGTAGTGTGCGAGGTGGAGTGTGTTGTGGAAGTGTTAGAAAAGGCGATGGCAGAGGGGTTAAGGATTAAGAATTTAGATCGATATTAGGATTAGAATTTGGGAGGGGTGTTTGTATTGGTGGCGAGGGGCTAGTTGTGGCAGAACAAGCAGTTGGAGTCAGATTGAAAGAAACTCATTGACTTGGAGGTTTGGAGGGAAATGAGTAGGTTAAGATAAATAGGGAGTTTTGGTGATCAAAATAAGTACTTGGCTCGGAGACCAATTTAGACAGATCTGCAACTTAGAAGAGAGGATGGTAGCATTCAAAGCGCTATCGAGGCATGAAGAAATACGAAGACTGGAGCAAACACATAAGGTAGATCTACTAACGGGACAGAAGAAGTTGGAGAGGACGGTGATAAACAAAGGGCGCTACACACTTTGTCAAAGCCTTCGAAAATGTTAAGAAATACAGCCTCTTTCATCAAACTCCAAAGAATAGTTTTTTTTTCAGCTGTACTGGGGCTTTCCCTAGCATGTCGGACGCTACTCTAGACGCTATAATGAACCTTCTATCCCTTGATATATTTATCAGAGGGTGTGAACTGAAAGCCATTTCTCGTCTTAAGAGAAATTGCTTTTTGTACAACTCCCTGAATAACAGTGTGTTTGCGAAAGAAATGTCCTGCGATCCCTGTCAAGTATTGACACCTCTCTCTCTTGGTGGCGTTACAGCCCATGAGGGACCAGAGCCAGGCTTCTCTTCAATCACCGACGTTGTGTGTGATTTATTTTTCACACAAGTGAAAGGGACCCACAGTTTAATGCCGATTTCAACGGGCTGCGAGAAGCCTTTTCACGGCAAGGCTTCCCGCCGAGGAAGGACGCCGCGTAATAAACATTCGATGGCGTTGGTATTATCGGAATCCGAACTCGCTCATCGTGCGTCAGAGTCCTACGCACTAGCTACTGCGCCACGGCGCCCCATTAACACCTACTGCGCTGTAATTTCTTAGTCGGGTTTCCATGGCGTCAGGACTGGCTCTGACTGGATACCGAACCTGAAAAGATAGTCTCCGCATTTTCATGGATGGCTCCAGTTCCGGGCGGGGGTTCGGAGTTGTCTTTCAATCAGAGATATACATACGCAATCCTAATGGCCATGCACTGTGTGGTGAAGCACATGTGGAGGGGAAAAAGCATAGCATAGTAATATATGGATCGCTTAAGTAGGGGTGGGCGAGTGTAGATCATGAAGAATACGACACATAAAGCATTTCAATGGGTATAGGATCACTTATAGATGCTCGCTTGTTTGCTACAAGTTTCGCTTAGTCGTCAGTTTTGCTCGTCCGTTGGTTGGTTGCTAATCGCTTGCCTCCCGAGGAGAAATAGTGAAAATAGTGTCAGCACATTATATGGAATGTGTCTTGGTTGCATTGTGTTTCTCTGGGCTGATTCGAGTCAGTATCTGTCTCGCACTCAAAACAGTGTTCAGTCCTTCAACTAGCTTCAAATGTGTGCATGAACTCACGACCTTCTTGAACGGAGTCGGTAGATTAAATTCACTAAGGCTTGTATGAGTTCCAGGTCAGAGCAGATTTTCTCAGGATCTGAACACACTCTAGGTCTACCTGCGTCTACGGTAAATTTCTACATTATCGATTGGAGGTTTAATACACACAACCGTAGATGGAGGATTTATCCAGGATGCAAGATGACAAAGCGCGTATGCCCTGATATCTGCAAGAATCCGCAGCATTCCTCCTGTCCTTAAAAAGAATTTACTGCAGAAGATTTGTGGGAGTCATTACGGGCCATTACACTTTTGCGCGCCATCTAGTTTGGACTTCTGCAACTCGTTTCAGCTGCTTCCAATTGTCGCAGCTTGGTTCTTAAGTTGATAGCATTTCTTTTCCAGATTGTGGATAGCACACTTTCTGTGCAGTGATGCTGAGTTAGACGTCAGTAGTTTTTTTTTGTTGTTGAAGTCTTCTGCTATCCGCTGGGGCACTCAGACGCCATCACTGGACCATTGTACTCCAGACAGACACCTTACATTATTGTATTTTCCCCGTTTTCCGGAGGAAAATTTGAAGGAGCTTCAGTGATGTAGAGCTAAGGGATTCGGCACACACCACGTCGGTTCCAAGGGTTCGCCACCGAACGCGAGCAAAGGCGGGACAATCACAGAGGAATGCTCTGCAGGATCATCCTCCTCTTGCAGCACAGGTAGGCTCACTGATGCCGAGCACGTCAAGATGCTTAGCAAAAGTGTAATGGCCCGCGATAACTCCCACAAGCCTTCTGCAGTCGATTCTCCTTAAAGACAGGAGGAATGCTGCAGATTTTTTGCAGACATCGGGGCATACGCGGTCATCCTGCAACCCGGACAATCCCTCCATCTACGGTTGTGTGTGTTAAATACACAATCGTTAATGTAGGAATTTACCGTGGACGCAGGTAGACCTAGAGCGGGTTCAAGTCCTGAGAAGCCTCCTCTGTACCCATTCTAGCGAGTTCATCAGAAATATAATTTCCTGGGTTCCCAGTGTGGCCTGGAACCCATACAAGGCTTAATGAATTTAGTCTTACGACTCTGTTCAAGTAGGACTTGAGTTCAAACACTAATTTGGTGCTAGTTAAGGGGTTACACACAGCTTTTAGTGCAGCTTGGCTGTCATTACAGACGCATATGCTTTCCCTCTTCCCTGTGCTTCACAACATAGTGCATGGCCATTAGGATTGAGTATATATCTGATTGGAAGACAGACGCATACTTTCCTAACGAGAAGTGCAGTCGGACGTTTTCGCGTTCAAAGAAGACTCCAGCACAGGACCCCCGCCCAGACCTGGAGCCATCCGTGAAAATGCGAAGACTATCCTTTCCAGGTTCAGTATCCAGCCATAGCCAATCCTGACGCCATGAAAACTCGACTGTGAAATTACGACACAATAGGATAACGGGCATCAGTGCGTGAGAAGGCATGTCCATGAGACAGGGGTCGCAGGACAATTCTTGCGCACGCACACCGTTATTCCTATGCGAGTTGTACCAAAAGCCATTTCTCTTCAGACGAGACATGGCTTTCAGAGCACACCCTCTGATAAATATATCAAGAGGTGGAAGGTTCACCATAACATCTAGAGCAGCGCCCGGCGTGCTGGGGAAAGCCCCCGTGCAGCTGAGACAAACCGTTCTTTGGAGTTTGGGGAAAGAGGCTATGACGTGTTTGCGTTTTAGTCTGTTCCACCAGACAACCGATGCATATGAGATTATAGGTCTTTTCATTGCCGTGTAGTTCCAGAGAACCTTCGCCGGCGATAAACCCCATGTTTTGCCAAAACAAAATGCAAAGGAGGCATTGCCAGAAGCTGACAGCGCTTTGGTGGATTTTGGCTAAGCATGTTTTGACAAGAGAAGCTTACTATCTAAGATGACTCCTAGATACTTAGCCTCCTTGGATATCGTTATGGAAGTGTCTTTTGGTACCAGCTGAGTCATGTCAGTATTTTTCCACCTTCTCGTAAAGAGAACGACATCGGTCTTAAGTGGATTGACTGACAGCCCATTTCTGGTACACCAATCATCGATCACATTTAGCGCCGCCTGTGCTTTGAGACGGACAGTCGCCAAACATGAGCCGACAGAAAGACTGGCGGCATCATCCGTATAGGCCTGGGCATAGATTCCAGAGGCATTGAGAGCATCAAGCAGGGAATCGACCACCATGCACCATAACAGCGGAGACAGGACGCCACCTTGAGGGCAGCCCCTTTTTACGCCGAATTTGACACACTGGTCGAGACCTGCATCAGCGGTCAATGTCCTGTGCATAAGCATTGCTTTGATCCAAAGGATCAATGCTTCGTCTACGCCATGACGTCTGGCAGCGTTGCACGTGCTGTCAAAAGTTGCGTTATCAAAAGCTCCCTCAATGTCGATGAAAATGCCCAGCGCGTACTCTTTCCTTTCGAGCGCGCATTCAATTCGCCCAGATTTTCCGCGCTGGTATGCATGTTGCATCTCCGAAAGAGGGTGCATTCGAAGGGCAGCTTTTCGCAACTCTACCAGTCTCTCCATGCTTTTCAGCAGGAAGGATATTAGACTAATTGGTCTGAAGCTCTTGGCAAGTGAGTAGTCCTCTTTTCCTATTTTGGGAATGAAGACCACTTTCACTGTGCGCCAAGGAATGGGTATGTGAGCAAGTGCTAGACTAGCAGTGAAAATTCTTTTCAGAGTAGGAAGCAGCTGCCTTATACCTTTTTGCAGCATAACAGGATGTATCCCGTCGGTGCCCGGCGATTTGAAGCCATCGAAGGATGCCACAGCAAATTCAATAGCTTCAGTCGTAACCACGCGCGACGCAATATACCAGCTACGTCGAGTTGTTTTCATCGTTTCAGTTGCAGTTTCCCTTGAAGGAGTGTGCAACGAGCCGATGTCGATCTGATTTCCCGGGAAATGAGTCGCAAACGGTAAACGAAGAGTTTCCGCTTTAGACTCAGTAAAGGTACCATCAGATTTTCTGAGTGCATCTAGCTTTGTCGGTTTTCCCCGTTTTAGGACTTTAACCAACTTGCTAGTCGCACTCGGAGACTTGATCTCTTCGCAGAAGGTCCTATTAGAATCGATTGACGAATAAGTTTCTTATATTTTTTCGCTTCGACCGACACTGGTTCCAGTCGTCTTCCGAATTCGATTTGAGCGATCTATTCAGAAGAATTCTGGCTTCCCTGCGAGGACTTTGGAGCTCGGCATTCCACCAGGGGACCAATTTCCTGCAGGGAGGTTTGCTGACAGGACGTGCGAGTCCTGGTAGTGGAGGTTTGGTGATGACTCTATTCAGGTTATGAACAGCGTTCTCAAACAATTGTTTCGTTCTAGGTTTAGGTTGGGCCTGAGTGGATTTCTCAAGCTCCTCTCTAAGCCGTACCCAGTCCGTCCTTCTCGGATTCCGTCTAGGTTGCAAGGAAGAGATCCCACAAGCCAATCGGAATTCGATATATTTATGGTCCAGCAGCGTAGTATCAGGCAAGACTCGCCAGTTAGTGATATCCTTCACGTATCTGTTGGATAGGGTCAGGTCAATCACCTCCTATTGTCTTGTTGGTTGAGAGCCAACATTGTTGATGGTAAAATCAGACGAGAGAATGAAGTCTAAAAGACGGTCCCCTCTTGTGTTACACTTGCTGCTGCCCAAGCAGTGTTTTGGGCATTAGCATCGCAACACAAGATGAGACCAATCTTTTTGGCTTCACAGTACTCTACAAGTTCAGAGACTTCATTCCGTGGTGGAGGTAGTAACGAATCATAGGGAAGAAAGGCAGACGCAATGACTAAGTGTTCTATTGCTCCGTGCGTTTTGTAGCTTACTCGAGCAGCCACCAGATCTTGTCCATAAGAATGCCCAAGTTTGGTGAATTCGATATGATGGGGCCGACCTAGGCCTTGCTCATCAAAAAGAATCGTAGCATCACGTATACCACCAAGGCCACATAGGCGTTTATTCCACACCCACGGTTCTTGAATGGATACAACGTGATGATTTGTTCTACGACATGCAATTTTACTACTTAAAAGAGCAGTAGTGGCCTTGCAATGCTGTAGATTAATCTGGATAAGAGCTATCCTGACCTTTTCAGAGGAGATGGCCGCCTCTTTATAGGAGAGCTGCTTCTCTCGACTCCTTGGATCTCCTTCTGGGAGGAAGGGGCTTTGTTGTCTGATGTGGCCCCCTCCGAGGAGTGGTTTTTGGCTATCTTCGCCTTCTGGCCTATGCTTTGATCCTTCTCGGTCGTCACATCTGCCATTGGACTTCGATTTCCCACCGCCCCACCGGGGAGGGAGGCATCGCACACTCTCTCCCTAGCGAGGCTTATCCCCAGCAGCGGTCTTCCGTTTGCGGGAGCCTTTACCTTTTTCGGTTAAAGCACCTGCTCCCTTCGAACGACGGTACGGGACAGCCTTACAAGTTCGAGGATTGCTAGGACCCGTAACGACTTCGCCACCTTTTTCGGCGGCAGCGCCGGCCATAGCAGAAACTTGACAGCTTCCGGCTCCGTCATTACGGGAACTGATCACGCTCTTACTGGGTAGTTGAACCTTCCCAGTAAGAGGAAGAGAGTTGGAGGCGCATGCCGAAAGTGCAGACATGCTTATGCCTCCTTCAGCAGCCTTTCCCAATAGCCGACGCTTTCCGCGCTGCGCTTCTTCGAGAGAGGGTCGGATCGATTTCGGTACGAGATACCTCCGTCGACCTAACTCTCTTAACTGGTTCCCCCAGAGATTTAGCCTCGACCATTTTGCCTTCGGCTTTGTCAGCCTCTTTGCACAATTTTCGGGCACGCCTCTTACCTCTACTATTTGGGCACTTAGCAGTGCATTCAGCAGTCCCAAATCTGGGGTGCGTTCCACCTTTGCGGCTTCCCGTGCTGCGCCATCATTGGTGTCGCCACCGCTGGATGCACCGCTCATGCTCAGTCGGACCCGGTGGTCAGACAGTGAGCCGCATGGGCCGGTGTCGTTCCGGTCTGCCGTAGGGCTAAAAATTAATGTTGGGGCCTCCAGAATCCTTGCCCCGGCCGTGATCAAAGAGGTCGCGGGTGGATTTCCGCTGGTGCGAGTACCACCTGGAGTACACATTTCCTTTGGTCTGTCCATTAATTTTTGAGTCTTCGAGTCTTAGTTCGAGGTCTACGACCTCTTAAGCCTCCCGCCATGACAAGGCGCCCGAAGAAGGGAGGAGACATCAGTAGTACTCAGGGTTTCTGTTTTCGCTGTTTATGAAGAGCCCTACTTTGTTTGCTTCAACTTCTAGGTTGCGGGCCATCAGGTGGAGGTCAGTTATCCTATGAGAAAGTAGGCAAGCATCGCCAGCGTAGTCTCGGTGTTTGAGGTAAGTCGTCATAGTCCAACGAATTGCACAATTGGCATCCATCAACGCTTCACGGAGTACATCACTGATAACCACCAGGAAAAATAGAGGTGACAGTATATGTATGTACGTCCTTGACGTACTCCATTTAAGATAGCAACTTCCTCTGACAGCTAAGAAATATGTAAGATGTGACACTTACCGCCCTCATATGTAGCCTTGGTAATACCAACATGGTTTTCTGGTATGCTTCTCCTGTGCAAGGGTTGCCATGTAGCACCTCTTTTCAAGCTGTCGAAACATTTTTTGAAGTCGATTAATCGCAGATGTAGACGTATTGCTCGATAATTATCCACAAGTTGTTTATATGACCGATGCAAGGAGATCCACCGCGAAAGCCCGCCTGTTCGATGTCAAGATTAGTATCTAGATAGATGCTCTTTAATTCGTCCCAGAACTATTCTTGCCGTTATTTTAACTACAGCTATTCAGAGACAACCAGTAGCCTTGGATACGGACGGAATACATGTTGACGACCCCCGCAAACATCTAAAAGAAAACAAATTCCAAATCTGCACCGGGAACGTTAGGTCCCTCAACAGACCAGGTGCGGCCGAACAACTGGTCAACTCTTTAGACTTCTATAAGGCACACATCACCGCGTTCCAAGAAGTGCGATGGGATGGGCCAGGCAAGAAGCGGATGAAAAACTGTGATGTCTACTACGGAAATTTCTACAGAGAAAATATACAACGCTTATTTCTATGCGGATTTGTTATTCGAGGCAGACTCAGGAAAAAAATCTTAAGCTTGTAAGCCAACGCCTCATAGCTATCCGCATTAAGGCCCATCTCGACAATATAAGCTTAAAACGTGTCCAGGCGACCGACATAAAGACGACTTCGATGATCTCCTAGATAAAACATATGCCCAATGTTCCAGCTATTACACCAAAATCGTTGTAGGAGATTTCAATGCGAAGCTGGGTAAGGAAGCTATCTTGAACGAGCCATAGCAAAGCACAGCCTATACAACACCGCGTCAAAAACGGACTAAGGCTAGTGGACTTTATCTCGTAGTAGGAAGTACCCGATTCCCACACCTCAGCATCCATAAGGCGACCTTAATCAAATTGATCATACTGCGATCGACGGCAGACACCCCTCAGGATACTAGATGTCCGAACCTTTCGAGGAGCCAACATCGACTCGGATCATTACTTTATGGCAGCCATGGTACGGATAC
This sequence comes from Eumerus sabulonum, assembly GCA_951905685.1. Taxonomy (NCBI): domain Eukaryota; kingdom Metazoa; phylum Arthropoda; class Insecta; order Diptera; family Syrphidae; genus Eumerus; species Eumerus sabulonum. The sequence goes on along the minus strand of OX645060.1, from coordinate 157,085,894 downwards.
GAATTCCTCGGAATCAACGGAGTCGAGTAAGAACACCAAAATTTAACTTCGGAAGGCTGCAATCTCAGTTACCGCCAGGACCTTCGCCGTTCAAGCCTCCCTCAAGTTCTCTCAAGTTCCCATGTAATTTGCACAAATTCCACGAGACGTTGTCAGAACGCCATCAGAGAGACCGCCTCAGATGTACTCGGTTTCAAGACACAACCTTCCAGAAACCTCTGGTTTGATGACTAGTGCAGACAAGCGAATGTAGAAGCACAGAATGCATACATGGCTACACTGCATCGACGGACGAGAACTGTCCGCGAGCTCTATGAACAGAAAAGGAGAGAGAAAAAGAAGGAGCACGAGAAACGCAAGATAGAGGTGATGAAGAGATGTTATTGCAGGAACGACATTTGAAAGTTCTACCAAAAAGTCAAACGAAATTGATAAGGCTACAAAGCCAGAGCAGAAGCCTGCAGGGATGAGCATGGACAACTAATAGTGGAGTCACAGTCGATGCTGAGATTGTGGAAAGACCACTTCTGCAGACTGTATAACGGCGATAATAGTCAAAATGCCGCCGTCAGGCAGAACGAACCATTCACAGTGGACGAAGACGAAAGGGAATCCCGTCCACCCGATCTAGACGATGTTAACATAGCGATATCGATACTTAAGTATCGATAAGCAGATGGACTTCCCGCTGAACTATTTAAAGCATCTGGCGATGGGCTGGACAGGAACATGCATCAACCCATCTGGAAGATACATATGTTCGGAAAAAAGCATACCCGATGAATGAAATCTCAGCATCGTTTGTGCAGTCCATAAGAAAGGAGACCCCTATTACCGTTTTACCATTTTAGAGGGATAAGTCTCCTGAATATTGCGTACAACATCCTCTCTGCCGTATTGTGTAAGCGCCTGAAACCGTTCGTGGACAATCTGTTAGGTTTCTACCAGCGTGATTTCAGGCCAGGAAAATCCACGATAGAGCAAATATTTACACTTCGGCAGATCTTGGAGAAGACCCATGAATTCCAGGTCGACACGCACCATCTTAAAGCCGCATATGACAGTGTTTATAGAGACGAGTTATACAGAGCCATGTCATGTCTTAACATTCCTGCCAAACTCGTCAGACTGTGCAGGATGACTATAGAAAATTCTCGCTGGTCCATCAAGGTCGGAGGTGAACTAACCGAGACTTTCGACGTTAAAAATTTGTAGGCAGGGCGACGCACTATCAAGTGATTTCTTTAATATCCAAACATGAAAACATCGTGCGGGACTCTGCGGCCAAAACAAGAGGCACGATCTACTTCAAGGCTACACAATTGCTTGCCTACGCAAATGACATTGACGTTATTAGACGGACAAAGCGAGACGTCAATAAAGTGGCTAAAGTGGGTCTAAGACCTAATATATACTCTCATCAAAGAAAGACGCGCAACACCGATGTCGTGTTGCGGCAGCTATATTTTTGAAGTAATCAAAGACTTCGTCTACCTGGGCTCGATAGTAACAAGCAACAACCACACCAGCGCTAAGATAATACGGAGAATAACTTTAGCCAATCGCTGCTTCTTTGGGCTTAAGAGGCAACTGAGTAGTAGAGCCCTCTCTCGAAAATCGGAGAGTGGAGGAGAAGATTCAACCAAGAACTGTACGGGCTGTACAGCAAATCCGCCTAGTTAGAAGTCCTCGGATCCAACGTCTAAGATGGCTGGACCGTGTAGAGCGAATGGACATCACCGTACCGGCCCGAAGAGTCTTCGACTCCAACTCCGCGGGACGACGCAGCAAACGACAACGGCATCTACGGTGGCGCGAGTTAACAGAAAAGGAAAAATGATTTATTTAATTTAACAAATATGTGTCTTTAATTGTCTAATGATAAGTTTATTAACAATTTGCACTTAACACTTTAATTTCATTGATTGATCTTAATTGGTCTACTGATGTCTTCAGACTGATCTCACCGGGAGGCAAAGTACTTTATTTCCCTATTTATTCCCAAGTTAGTTTTGGGCGCGAATCTCGTTGCCAAGCTCAACTACTTGGCGGGAATGTTCTTCCTCCAGAACTCGTTGTAAAAAGAGCTGCTATCGGTGTGTGGTTTGTGTCTTGGGTCCAGTGATGTGCAATTGTTGTGTGTACACATAACTCGCGCACAGGGGGAAATGACCACAACCAACTGGGCGTGCGGCACTGGAAGCAGCTGGCCAAAGATCGTGCTGGCTGGAGAGGCTTGTTGGTTGAGGATTTGGTTCACCCCGAACTGTAGCGCCATCTAAATAAATAAGTAAGGGAGAACCCATATATCCCTCCAACTGACTCATTTCATCAAGTATTACTTTTTCGGAGGTTGAGTGATCATACCTCTTTTCCATTCCTGCGGAAAACGTTCGCTATCTCAGTCTCAAATCTGCTGATACATTTGGCTCTGCTTGGAATAGTTCGGCAGGGATGACGTCTATACCACGAGGTGCCATGTGTATTCCAGAGATTGTTGCTGCTTAATACTCATTCGAGTTTGAGATTATCTCGCCATCGTTTAGTGGTTTAGCATTGCAACAAAATGTGGTAGAATAGCGTTCAGACTTTTCAACAGGTATTGCGTGGAGATCCTACCGGCGATGAGTTCCGTGGTATGAACTAAAAAATTGAGTATAAAAAACAACAACAAAAAAAAAATCGAAATTGTCATTGCGCAACTTTTAGGTGTGCGACGAGGTGGCCGAGTTGTTAAGGCGTTGGACTGCTAATCCAATGTGCTCTGCACGCGTGGGTTCGAATCCCATCCTCGTCGAAAGATTCTTTCATTTGTTTTTTAATTACTCCTTATCGATTTACTATTGCTTTTCATGAGAGGAAAGTAAAGGGAACATGTTATCGTCTAGTAAATGAATAATACATAATATGATGTAGAACGGAACGGCCAACACACACTTCCATTATCGAGTTTCAACCAGAAGTCATTCGACTAACTGGCGAACAACAAAGGATGTATACATATCAAACTCAGTCATTAGCATTCTAATAGGATCTGACGCATACCGCATTTCCTGAACTACTGAAATTAGTAATTCAAATCGATAGTACAAGGAAAGCTGATCGGACTTACAAGCTAACGGCCGATCCGAAACCACTGCATTGATTATATTCAAATAATTGCGGTCTAATTATCTCAAACTTACTCCGGCATACTAGTGTATATGAGTAATCGCTCATATGGACAACCAAAGGAGTAATTATCATGACGAATTTCCTTCTGCCCCGTATATTTGCGTTTAGTGTAATGTAATCAATTCACCATTGGATCGTAAATTTATTCAGCTTATTGCGGTGGTATCTTCGGACAAGCATTTGCATCGACTTGTCACAGAGGGAGCATATGTACGTTGTAGAACAGAGGCAATTATCTGCTTAAGTTGCCAAAGGATTGTTACACTCGAACGGATGTCGAGTTGAAGGCAAGTCGAAATGTACTTACACCTGCTTGGGGTGCTTTGTGTTAGAATGCCATCCTAATTCGTCTCTAGCATGCTCGACTAGATTATTTGAAAAATAGCCAACTAAACTAAGCATATGTTCGAAATAACATATATGTGCTACCACCGTTGTGGAAAATCCTTTAATACTACAGGAAACAAGTTAAAGAAACTCCCCAACACTTATTTGAAAGTCGAGTGTTTGTTGCGCATCAGGAGTTCTACTATAAATCTACAGTTGTTTGCCTTTGGTTAAATAGAGCTCGGTAGGGAAATGTATCGTCCTGGGTATGTAAATGCAGATACACTTTTAAGGATTTACGTCCAGTGAGGTGTGAATTTGAATTGAAAGCCTGCTGGAATTTTATGGATCGCTTTTTAGTATTAGCCCACTTGAATATCTCTTAAGTGAATTGAAAAGTAACTGATACGATTTGGTTCCCGGCAGGTACTTGCCAGGTTTATTGGTTTACTTTTACATATACATTTTTTGGTTATAAATGCGTGTGTTTATGATATGGAAATTGCTAGAGTGTGATGAAGGCAATTGTTTTAATAGAAGGCTGATTAATGCACATCACATTTGTAAACTGTAAGCTATTGCACAGCTGATATGTTAATACATACTACTTAAATGTTTGCAAGGCCAGGTGCAAATAAGTAATCAATTAAACTTTAATACATCCTATCAAACATCAAAAGGATCCAGTCTATTGCTGAGGTTCATAGAAAGGCAACAACGAAATTATTTCCACGGAAAAATGAGATTCGTTTTATTTTCACTCATTACTTTACGAGTTTCCTCACCTGATTATTCACTTTGACGCGGTGTGGGGTCTTTTCATTATCAGATATTTAACCCCGTCACCACCCTGCACCAACACTATCCTCTCCCATATTTACTTTTCCTCCCCCATTGTCTCACCCCCCCTCCACAACCAATCCCCTGGGCGGAACATAGGGTGTAAACCGAACCGTGGCGGGGTGTCGAGCAGACTGGGGACCCAGAGCAAAAATAGCTCAGTCAAGAACGCTGTATCGGGAAACCAGGCGGCATCCGAACCAAGTAGTCTTTCTTGCGTATTGCGAATCTCTGCCCAGGTGGACCTTCACAACTCGTGGGACCACATTATGGTTAAAGACAATAAAAATATTTTTAACGAAAAAGCGAGGCCCAAACTCATAACAAGCTGGAAGGAGCTGCAGTCTCCTCAAAACCACAGGCTGTTAAGACTCCAACGACTGGGTCTCAAATAGCCTATCTTTTACACATCCGCCCAGGAACGGTGATACCTAAACCAGAAAAGTAAACGCGTCAACCAAGGCCGTAAGGCAGGCTGTTTGTAAAGGCAAAAAAGTCGGTCGCCTGGGCCACTAAAATCATGACTCAAGTAAAATATCAACTTTTCAAGAGACCTAGATCGTCATCCGAAGAACCGAAAAGAGAGGCTAGGAAGGGTAAGCTAGGAACACTGACGACAAAATGACGATGGATAAATGGAAGAACGTGGAGCAAGCATTAACGGCCAACTTCCTAAGTAAGGAGTAAGGAAGTACCCTGGACCACCACCCATTCGCGATGACGGATGGATGGATGGATGGACGGATGGGACCAAGGGAGGGTGAAGCTTTTGAACTGTATCGACCAAAGGCCTCTCTATTTGCGATAGTGGAAGAAGCAGGTGATGTGTGGAAGGAAGCTAGGATCAAAGTCGAATCCAAGGACCAGATTCCGAGGCGACCGCGGGCAAGATGCTGGCTCCCTCTGATGCCTGACGAGCTTCTCAAAATCATGGAGACGATTGCGTACTGCAATCCTAGTCTCCCAACAAAAGGCTCGAAAATCGTAAAGCTGGATGAACCCAAGGAATAATCGAGGCAAGCAATCATTGTCTTAAACCATGAATCCTTGGTTATTCTGACCCCAAACGACCATTATGTGAGATTTGGCTTCACGAGGGTCAAACTAAATGTTTATAAAAGAGATTTATATTAACCCCAAACTAAAACTTTCTAGAAGCGAACGAATTGAATATGTGCAAGGATATAATCACGGACAGACATGGACTCACAGATACGAGGAAGAAACCCCACCTAACTTTCTTTTTGTTTCGTTAAGAACATTACCTATAATAATATACAAATAAGTCCTCTTTTGACTTTTCTTCGGACAACTCTTCAATTTAATCATTAAATACTCATGAATCCCAGAAAAGTCTCTACCCCACTCTACACCCCAAAATGTAATTGAGGTATATTTCGTTAATACATAGAAATACTCCTTAAAACAAACATACACTTTAACCCATTTTGTGCCGCGTTGCAAAAAGTTTTTAACTTTTAATTGAAGGTGTTAACAGAAACATGTTGAAACATGCTCTTACATACGCAGCTGCTTACACCAGGAATGACCAAACCTATGCACACCATACACACACCGCAGGCATATATGCTACTGGCATACATATGTATGTAGAGTTGTGTACAACGGCCATTGTTCGACTTTTCGAACAGATCATTTTAAACGCCCTCAAATGCATGTTTTGATCCCTGGAGTCCCTATTACAAAACCACATAATATTTTGGACTTTTTTCTAGAAAACAAATGTATTTTTGAAATAAATTTTTTTTTTAATATATCTTATTTGAACAATAGCAAAAGGGTCTAAATTGAAGGGTTTTTTTAACACCCCCTAAGAGAGCACTGAGGGGAAAGGGAATCTGTAAAGTAATTATTTTCTGAAAGCCAACAAAATATCCTATTATACTGCCTAATTGCATTTGGCATCGGGTAAACGAGGTCTGAAGAAAATTTAGATGAATATAGACAAAATTTGGTGTTCGAGAACTCGAACAGTGGCACAAAATGGGTTAAGCATCAGGACGACATTGACAGAGCAATCATATATGTATGTATGTATTCAAGGGAGCCGATAAGTCAATACTCTTTATAGAGAACAAACGAAAAACTTCATACTCTACTAAAAAATGCGATCCCAATATTCGAGAGAAAGCAATGAGAGGGAAGATAAAAGAATGCAACAGTATCGCCCAATTAAAAAAAAAAAAACAGAAAGCACATGGTTTAGAAACAATTTGGACAAGGTACCAACCTTAGTTAATTACTTTGAGTCTATTTTTACAATAAGAAAGCACTCGGTTACGACCTACTGTTTAGCAAATTATTAAAAGAACCCTCGAATGTGGCTTTATTTCTCTCAAAACCTCTTCAGTAGTGCAATTCGACCTAAATATTTCTCAAAATTATGGAAAGTAGCAGAAATAATAACAACGTTTTTGTGTAAGAGCAGACGAAAAATGCTCTCATTTTTACTCAATTAAAACTGGTGTGTCCCAAAGAACCATCCTAGGACCCCTCCTCTACTTGATTTTCACAGGGGACGACCCACCCCTAACAGCGAAACGGTTATGACCTCACATTTCGCGGATGACACTCTGTTGCCAAATTCTTGAAACCATCTGGCAGTTGGTAAACAACGACAACAAATACTATATAAAGCAGGTGACCGGTTTTCAAAATGGAACAATATCAAATTTCCTTTCTCGTTCACAAAAGTCTTTACCCACAGGTAGCCTGAGTTTTCTGAGTGTCCATGATACTGTTGACATCCCTGTACGTGCAAATGATAAAGTTTGATTATGAACACGGATGTTCTGCTGCGGCAACGATGCGCGAATTGAGCCCTTTTTACTGTTTCCATGGTCGTCATTTCCAGTCTGCTACTTAACAGTCAACATCAATACATGATCTATATAAAACATCACCGCTACTCGTGGGGATCTAAAGTAGTCTACAAAAATACGGCCTTTCACCGGTAACAACCTGGCAAATCTTGCGTCGGCACTTTACTTAAAACTACTCTAGACAACGCCGCATTGGCGGTTGGTTCTGAAGCGGTTGGAAGTAGGAAAATATCGAGAAAACCACCTCCATCGACAAAGTCTATTTTCAGAATAACGGATGCATCAGATTTGAAATGATGAAAAAAACGTTGTAAACATATTGAAGTTGTTTCCAACGAACCAAAGCGAAAAATAAAAGGCGGAAAAACCGCTTCCTAAAAAACAAGTTATAGTTCAGTGAAATCGCACTTCAGAATCACTGCAAAAGAAAAACAACCTTGTATCTTCGTGACAGAGAGAAAAGTGAACAAAAAGCTTCCCAAAATTCTAGAAAGTAGCAGAAATAAAAGCTTTATCCAAACCAGTAAAGGACGTCATAATGACATAATCACATAGACCAAACTCCTCTTCTATCAACGATTTTAGAAAAACTCCTACCAATAACACCATATTAACAACATTTAAGCCAATTAACAAAATTGGAACTATCAACCGCATTAAGTGACAAACAATTCAGTTTAGCAGTAAACCAAGAAAGGGCAGAAACTTGTGCCAAGAACTATTAGCTTAGCTCAGTAGCTCACTTCTATTAAAAAGTTATTTGGAACAACGATATTTATATGTAAGAGCTGACAACACTGAGAGCTTTTATGTTTACCTACATAAATGTAGGGGTACCCCAGGGAAGCAGCTAAGGACCCCTAATCTATCTGCTATGAAAGGAACAATTATAATGGGTCTTATGACCTCAACCAAGTGTTTCCCGTAAAAAGAAAATGCTTACATACAAAAGTATAATAAGACTTATAGGAACGTACGGTATCCACATTTGCGAGACATAGAAAAAAACAAAATTCTAGCACAAAACACTTAACATAATTATACCGCACTCCAATCGGGAATTTGTTTAATAAAAAAGGAGAAAAATTATTCTAAGTTTGTCGCAAGATTCTGTAATCAACCTTCACAATAGTCCGCCTCTGACTCTACAAAACGATTCCAACGTTGCTCCCACGATGCGAAGCTCCCTTAGCAACCTTCCGCAGTTATCGCGATCAGACTTTGACTTTCCATATCATGCCTTTATCTTGGGAAATAAGATGAAGCTATAGGGTGGATGTTTTTTTTTTTTTTTTTTGATGAAAACTTTTGCACAATCAAGGGCCAGCGTATTATCGTGGTACAAAATCTAGAATTTCCGAGTCACGGCAAATAAGTATTCGCAGCCTCTTCAAAAAGCCAACATAGAACTTTCCAGTCACTGTCTGGTCGGAAGGAACATATTCACGATTAACGATGCCGCGGTACCAGAGGTGACGGGAGCTCGGTCACGTGGATGGTCTTCTGCTGATACACGGCCAAACCTGAACCGCTTTGCCCAACACTCGAGTTTGCGATATACACACGTCTCCCCATACACAGCCTGCAATTATATAAAGAATTTCGGGGGGTTTTTACCAGTTTTCACTAAAAATTTAATCATAACACGTTACCTACCACTCATTTTTACGACGCTATTTAAGAGCGAAGTCGTCCTATCTTGGATGAAAACTGAAAGAAAGGGTTCGCTTTTCTAGACAAATTTTGATAAACGACCCAGTATTGCCAGTTCCCAAGTTATAACTAAATTCCCTGAACTTAAATGCCACACCTCGTATATTATAACCTACCATCGTAGGTGCACTTAATGTAAAACGAATGAAAATAAATTCAATTAAGGATTCATTACTACTTTGAAAGAGAAAAGTTCGATCAACAACTTATTGATCCGAAAGCTGTAAACGCAATAATCTTACCTGCCCGTCACCTGCAAGAATATTTCGAAATCACTTATATCCTTGTCTCACACTTTTGGCGCAAATTCAATTTCAGCAAATGTCCGATTTCCGACATTCCCTCCATAATCGCTAGAACACCACTCGTATTCGGAATTTTCCACTTACTTTACTTGCTCGTCTTGAATGCGTCCTTTGAGTAGCAGTACAAGTTATTGGAAATGTACAAGCTAAATGGATGTTACCCGGCTATATAGCCAAGTGATCACCTGAACTCATTTGCTGTGAAATTGATTTCTTTCTATCTGAAGAAAACTGTTCTTCAGTCACACTAGTCCATTGAAGCGAAATCCACCTTCGAAACGATGAAATCTAGTGAAGCGCACTCACATTTTTCAAAAGGAATTTTTCTCATTCGCACATTCATCAAACAATTAGGGACACATGTTCTTATGAGCTTTGAAGAGAAACCGAATAAAGTGAGTCATTGAAGTCAATTAAAAGTGTGATTATCTTGGAAGCCTTTGAAGTCGACGATCGTTAGTTGCTTTCGCTTTTTTCATACCATACGGAATTCCCAACTCGCAAATCCATTGGTTATTTGATTAGGCAACTCACTAAATGAAATTAATCGTGGATACGGCAGGTAAGTGGGGTTTAATGGCCAATATCAAGGGCATTGCACAATAGACGGTGAATACTGGATTGTGCTTCTCCTATGGTCTGCATAATCACGTTATCCTGTGGCAAACTTTTTCTAGAATAAACAACTTTTCGATTGGCAGCGAAGAGAATCGCCGAAAGTGAAGGAACCGCTCAAGTGATGACAACAGGACCAACAGGAGTTGCATTGAAAAGTAAACAAACCACAAATCGAGAGATGAATCATTCATTCTGACGTAGATATCTTCCATCGTCATCTTCCTTCGGCTAAGGTAGAATTAGTTTGGCGAGCGAATTGTGCCCGACGTACATACGGGTGACGACGGGAATAGTGTGCATCTACACGATTCTGTGTTACCCAATCATGAATAATTTAACCAACCGAAAAATTCTGTTTTGCAAATAGGTGGAATTGAAAATGTTTTCGCCGCACAGTTGCTTTTGTGAATTTTAACGAGACAAAGAGTGGAAACATAAGTGCTGGTCAGTGGGTGGGACGGTTGTTTCCGCTATTGCAGTTGCCGTTCCCATTGCTGGAGATGATTTTGTTTTCATTCCCAGCTCCGTGGTGAATACATATACATATAAGTACTTGAAATTAGATATTTATGAGTAAATCGCTTTATGGGGTTTTTGCCTTTTGTTAAAATTTCATGCTTAGAAATATAAGTGGTTCAGCTGCAATCTGATCCTTAGTGAATTAAGGGACGCTTTGAATGCATTTACTTTGAGATCTTGCTCGCGGTACAGTGTCATTGTATAAGGGTGGCTTCTGGCACACAAACTGTGGGATGAAATAATAGCTGGACTTGTAGATGAGTCCGAAATACATCTGCATAGTGTGTCAATTGAATTATTCAGCTTACTTTTTTCGTCGCTTCTGTAGACTTTGGGAGCGACCTGCAACCCAAAACAATAAGTGTTTCTTTATTTCTTAAACTATTGCTTATTGGCTATGTATGTACATATGTATGTTGGCGTTACAGTCCATGAAGGACCTGAGCCGAGCTTCTCTCAATCACCCATGTTGTGTGTGATTTAATTTTCCCATAGGTGAAAGGGACCTACAGTTTATTGCCGGTTCCGAACGGCGAATTTCGAGAAGCTTTTCATGACAATTTTACTACAGGGGGTTTTGTCAGAACCCCGCTGAGGAGAAACACCGCGAAAACACGTTCGATGACATGGCTGTGTCGGGATTCTATCCCATGTCTTCGGCATCAGTGGCCAACACACTGCGCCACGATGCTATTGGCTATACTTGTATATAATGTATAATGTGATCTATCCAATACGATATGTGTTAGATAGCTCTTGTTAATAAGATGTATTGTTTTCTATACCGCCATGTACTAATAACAAGTTACATCTCATCGTATCGAAATTTGCTATATATACCTTTAGATGATATAATGAATACAAACATGATGCGGCAATATTATATTGTTGCGAAAATTACTTCGAGTCTGAATAGGGTTCGATCACAGGATTGCGATTAACTACAAGTGCTGCTGGTTTCCACCTTCCTTGCGCCCTTTAAGCTCCACAGCTTGTGCATTTCCTGCATGTGCTCACTGCCATATCTTCGATGAGGAACAAGCCAGATGGCTGTGTAGTTCCTACTCTGGGTCTCTGGAATGGTCTGGAATGGTATAAGGGTATTTACTAGCGCAGCCACACGGTCTTCTTCTCTCCATTGATTCCGTTCCGCTGTTGTTCCGCATTGCTTAAAGATGTTAAAGCGCTCGTGCCGTCGATGTTGGGAGCCTTGAATTTTGATGCTGCAGCCGGTACAACACTTTCTTGGTGCTGGACGTTCTGGACAGTTTTCTCGAGATCCAGAACCTTCTTGTCCAGTGTCTCGATTCTCTTTTCCTGATTATTGTCGAGATCTAGAACCTTCTTGTCGATCCTTGATTCTAGTATCTCAATTCTCTCTTCGACGTCCTGGTACCGATCGTCGACGGCCTGCTGGATGTTTCCTAAGCTTTGTCGAGTGTTTTCTAGCATCTCTTCTAGTTTCTGGTTCAGGCAAGTGGAATTTTCTTCCAATTTCCTACTTACGGCAACGGAATTTTCCTCGAGCTTCTTATGAATGGTCGCCTCTAGTTTCTGGCCTATGGAAGTGGAATTTTCCTCCAGCTTTTGATGTACGATCGCCTCTAGTTTCTGGCTTATGGAAGCATTCATAAAATTCATAGCCGCAAGAATTTTCAGCATATCGAATACTGGCTCACTGGATGTTGACGGCTTCTCCACTCCGAACGCATGATTCTCCCAGTCGACACCTTCTTTCTCCAATGCTGATCGGAGTCTACCCACTAGGTTGGCTTTACTTCCCACTGTGAATAGTTTCCGACCATCCAGCTCTCTTTTCAACTGTTTGTGACGTGTTTCCTTCAACCTAAAGTCCGCAGAACAAAACGCATGCATACAAGAAAAAAAGAAAAAAAAAATTCCCACGCAACACCCAACACTACTCGTGCTGTTCGGCAGTTCGTCAAATTGCCAATTTCGACAACCTAGCCATTAGCCGATCGAAAAACTTGGCGGGCTAGTGAACATATATATACCCCGGATAGGCGTGTCGAAAGCTCTTGGCATTTGGAATTAGCGACTGGAGTCGAACGAACACGAGGTAAGTGAAGTGGTGGGAATTTTGACCTTTTAGGTATAGTTGGGATCAGCACCTAGAATTATTTCCTTTTTCCTTTTCTTTGGTTTAGCCCCCACGTAGACATACATATAAATGAAATAAAGGCAAAAAGAAAAAAAAATAAAAATATAATTAAAGGAGTAAACAAAGAAAAGGGAGGGAACATAAGGACGAGAGAGCAACCCGAAAGGCAAGAACATCGCAAACCCACGACACAACATTAAACAAAAAAAAAAAAAAAAAAGAGAAGGAGAAATAAGGAAGGAATAAGGTAAAAAGAACCGAGGATCCGACTCCTGTAACAGCAGGGTGTTCTAGGCAACGGCTAGAAAAGCTCCGCGCCGTGTCTCGGACATCAACAGGCGTGGCGTGGAGTTGGACGTAACGGCGCTTGTGAGTGGCGTGGAGTTAGGCGTAACGGCATTCGGGAGTGTCCGGTGGAATCGCGTAAACCAATATATATATATATATATAGGTTCAGATACCTATATACATGTTCGATAGTTAATTACTCTAATTTTACCATTTTCTTGAACTCTCGTATATGTAATCTACTTCACCTTTTACGTCTGTTTCACACTTCTGACACCAAATGTTACGAAAATTACTTCGAGTCCGAATAGGGTTCGATGACTGGATTGCGATGAATTATCTGGGCGCTTCACCTATATTACAAGTTTTTACATACTTTAGACTTTGTTGCTTAAACACAGCTTACTATTCCACCGCAGATCAATTATCTGAGCGCTTCACCTTTATTAAAACGTTTGTCTCTACATCTCGCTAGATAGCTTGATTACCGACGGACCACTCGTTTCTGAGTCCTGAAAACTGAATCCCCTGAGGGCGAGCGTTCGCACTTTTATAGCCCTCGGTCCATTTTCTCGAATGATCGCCGTCAGGCGTTCCCCTTCGGAAGTCTCTAGAACTTTCTGACATTCAGCAGTATGCCGCTGAAAGTTACCATCATTTCCATTTCAGCTTCACTTGAGCATTCCAAACTTCGGCAGCGAAATTCGAACATAACCATCGGTTCAAGGACCTTTATAAGTTAAATGCGTTTGGTGCGAAAGTAGCGATCTTTGTCTATTCTGGGAATAAAGGCCACATTCAGCGTTGGCCAAAAAAAAGTTTAAGGTGCTTCCATTAGGGATAAGTGGATGTAAAAATTAACTAAGAATATCAAGGATTTTTGCGTTTCACTTAAAAGGCTGCTCGGTGCTCGTTTAACAGCTTTGCGGTGTCAGCGATGCAAGTGCCATTCATAGATAGTGGGTGGATCATAGAGTTTCGTTTTGAAGGCAGGCCACAGTATTTTGTTTTAGAAGCATTCCTTTCCACACAGTTCCGATCTCCCCATTTAACTATGGAATGAATTGCATTCGAAGTAATAAACAAGAGATCAATGCTGGATAAGTGCTGTTTTTCATCTAGTCGGGAGGAGTTTTGGTTTTCTTCAGTTGGTTCGAAAACTTTCCTCAGTCACTCTAAGTCATACCAACCATTCTTCTTCGGTTTGATTCTATTTACTTCATGAGAAATGAAATATTTGTGATCATACGTATAAGCAGAGGCATCCGCATGGCTATCGAGGAAACAGTTAAACCAGTTAAAGCACTTAAAGAATTTGCTAAGACCATATCAGTTGGCTTCAACTATATGGCTCGCACCGATATGACACAGTGGACGGACGAGCCTAGAAGTGAGAGAAAGTCAATCATAAGGGTCAGAAGTCAGAAACAAGATGTACGCCTCTCGTAATGGCTTATTTACTGAGTTAAATATTTTGTCTCAGCGTAGATGTCAACATGCCTCCCTTTGGATGTTACCTGTCCAGAACTTATGATCTATCAACATAAAGCCAATACTCACAACCCACTCACATAGTCGTTTCGAAGAAGCACGGACTGATAGTTCACGAGATACCTATGCCCTCAAATATCAATTGTGGTATAGTTGCGTGATGCGTGCAGTGATGTTGGAAGAACATGTTTATAGGTACATTCGTATCATCCAATTTCGGCAAAAAATGAATTATCATCGATCAATGGCGCTCTGTGTTGATGGTGAATGCAATTTCATTGTCATTTTCGAAGAAGTACGGACAGACTATGCATGCCGCCGCAATGAATGACTTACTGCGAACACGTTCCACTTGGTGGACCCCGTATTGATTAAAATTGTTCTAAATCCAAAGATTAGCAGGATCTACTTCCAGCTGATTCAAAACCCAGTCAGTGGACACAGGACGTTTCAACAATTGTTTTGCTTCATCGATCCAGGATGATTGGATTTTGGATGTTGGGCCAAGCACCGATGAACAATTCACTACATATTGTTGTTCGAACTTCGCTGTCAAAGTTTGGAATGCTCTGTTGCAGCTGAAAAAGGAAATGACGGCAGCTTTGAGCGGCATACTGCTGAATGTCAATACCAGAGCATTCTAGAGACTTCTGAAGGCGAACACTCGAGAAAGTGGACCGGGGGCTATATAAGCGCGAACGCTCGCCCTCGGGGGCATTCAGTTTACGGGATTCAGTAACCAGTGATCAGTCGGTATTCAGTGTGAAATTAATCAAACCACCCAGTGAGCTGTAGAGAAAAAGTGTGCAATAAAGACGTGTGTAAGCAATGAGGTGTAAAGTGTGTAAAAGCTTCTAATGAAGGTGTGTGTAAGCAATAAAGCGTACAGTGTGTAAAAGCTTGTAATAGGGTTGGGGCGTCCAGGTAACTGATCTGATGTTGTAATAATAAATAAAGTGTGTGTATTGAATAAACAAGCAAACAGTTGTACATAGTTTATCACATGCCAATGATCGAACCCTATTCGGGAACGATTTAATTTTCGTAACAGTATGTCCATATGTACCTACTTAAATCCTGTATGTATGTATATTCCTTAGCACCATCTCATGGACACTGGCTGTGACTTTAGCATATCATAAGATTCGTTGACGTAATAATATAAGCTGATTGGTCAGTGAACCGATCGATCAAATTTGATCACCAAACGCTGAATAGTATATCGGAAAGAACCTAGATTCCACAAGTTTCGGTGACGATATTGTGGGAAACAATGCCGTCACCAATGAAGGAGTTAACCCAATAATCATTTCAATAACGGATCTCCAGTTGATCTTGCCTAACCTTAACCTTAACCCTTGGTGAGTACTTGTAGAATACTGATTTATTTTACCTAACGATTGGTCTTATATACAATTTTACATAGATGACATATACATATGTGCATAAAATACTATCTTACTATCTTACATGACTAAATAAAATATGTCACGAGCGGCGAGATCAAAAAGATAACTAAATATATGACGATATAATGATGGTAAAAGACTAACAAAGGTCTCGTAGGAGTAGCATCTATCGACGGGTGCTGGTCCGCTAAAAAAAGCAAGTAAGTGCCTCTGCAGCCAAACACCTTGCAGAAGAATGGCGGGCATCTTGCGCCAAAAAACAGGGTTAACCGACATTAATCTATGGTCTAGCTATGGTCTAGCAAACCGTAACCGGAAAACCTCACAATTGCTCAGAAACAACCACAAGGCTCGGATAAAACGGTCTTGCAAAAAACGAAAAATGGACAATGATCTTCGGGTCTGCTCGTGGAATGTTAGGTCCCTAATCAGACCACGTGCAGCCGAACAACTTGCCCATACCCTAGACCGCCATAAAACAGACTTTACCGCCATCCGGGAATTGCGATGGAATGTATGTATGGGGGCGTTACAGCCCATTAAGGAACAGAGCCAAGCTGCGCTCAATCACCCATGTTGTGTGTGATTTATTTTTTCACACAGGTGAAAGGGAGCTGCAGTTTATTGCCGATTCCGAAAGGCGTGAGTCGAGAAGCTTTATCAAGGCAAGTATACCAAGGGGGGTTTTGCCAGTACCCCGCCAAGGAGGGACGCCGCGAAATAAACATTCGATGGCGTTGGTGTTATCGGTATCCGAACTCGCTCATCGTGCGTCAAAGTCACACTAACCACTGCGCCACGGCGCCCAATACTATGGAATGGACCGAGTATAAGCCGGATGAAAAACCACGACATCTGTTGTTCGAGGTGGACTATGGCAAAAAGTCCTACACTTTCGGTATGTGAGCGAATGCCTCATAATAAACCCTATCAAGGCTACATTTTCTAACATCGGCCTGATCTGCGTCTTCGCCGCCAACGGAGGACAACAATGACTCCACCAGAAATGAACTCTACGATCTCCTAGACAGAGCGTATGCCCCAACTATGAGATCAATGTTGTACTAGGAGACGTCAAATGCGTCAAGCTGGGTAAGGAATGTGTCTTTGAACGAGTCATCGGCAAACGGGCTTACACGACGCCACATCCGATAGTTGATAGAGGCTGATCGATCTTGCTAAGGGGCGAAACCTTCTTCTAGCCAGTATGCGCATCCCGCACCTCGATATACACAAAGACACCTGGCGGTAGCCAAATCAATCAATCACTACCCAATCACTACATATCGCGATCGACGTCAGACAATCCTCCATTATTCCTGATGTTCGAACTTTCGGAGCGGCTAACAGCGACTCGGACCACTATCTTGGAGTAGCCAAGATGCGCCTCCGGATATCGAGCAGCAGAGTAGCGTAAGAATACAAAGTTATGGCCTATAGAACAACAGTGGAACCTTTGCAAACAAGGCCTGAAAAGTACTGCGTTTGAAGTTTTGGGCGTCAAGGCCAAGAAACACCTGGTTCGATGACGAGTGCAGGAGTGCATAGAATAACACGAGCAGCTCGTGAGCTCTGCGAGTTAAATAGAAGGGAGGAGCATAAACTTCTCAGGAGAAGGAAAAGAGAGCACGAGAAGGACGCGATTGAGGATTTGAAGAGGTGTTAATGCAGGTGTGGCATTCGAAAGTCTTATCAACAGATAAAGCGAACATGTCAAGGTTATACAGTCAGAACGATAGCCTGTAGGGATGCGAACGGACACCTTCGATGCTGGAATATGGATAAACCACTTCTGCAGGCTGTATAACTGCGACTTTAGTCAATATACCGCTGTCAGGTAAAATGATCCATTTCCCCCTAACCGCGACGAATAAAGCTGCCGGCTCAGACGAACTGTCTGCTGAGCTCTTCAAAGCAGCTGGAGATGACCTGGTTAGGAGCATACAGCAGTAAGATATGGTCAGAGGACAGCATGCCCGAAGAATGTAGTCTCAGAACCGTTTGCCCGATCCAAAGGAAAGGAGACCCCTAAACGCCTAAAGCCTTTTGTAAATAAGCGAAGTCCACCATCGTCCAAATTTTTACACTACGGCAGATCCTGATAGAAAACAATGAATATTAAAACGGCGCTCACTGCCTATTTGTCCACTTCATCGCCGCATACATCAGTATAATTAGAGACGGACCATACGAAGCCATGTCTACCTTTGACATCCTTGCTAAACTCGGCAGACTATGCAGGATAACTTACGTAAGATGCTCGCTGCTCCATCCGAATCGGTGTATACCTGACCGATAGTTTTGACGTCAAAAAAGGATTTAGGCAGGGCAAAGCGTTTTCGTGTGATTTCTTCAATATCGTCTTAGAAATGATTGTGCAAAAATCACTGGCAGACAAGAGGCATCATTTATTTCAAATCCTCACAACTCCTCACATACGCGGATGACATTGACATAATCGGAAAAACACAGCGAGTATTGAGGCGGAGGCGGCGAAAATTGGCTTGGCAGTAAACGAGGGCAAAACTAAATATATACTTACTTACTTAGGTGGCGCTACAGTCCGTGGTGAACCTGGGCCTCAACCAACAAGCGTCTCCAGCTGGCACGGTCTTTGGCCAGCTGTTTCCAGCGCCACACGCCCAGTTGGTTAAGGTCCCCTTCCACCTGCGTGCGCCACCGATGATGCAGCCGTCCTCTGCCGCGCCTTCCTTCCGGAGTGGATTCGAGGACTCTTCGGGTCGGAGCTGTACTTTCTATGCGCTCTACATGGCCTAGCCACCTTAGACGCTGTATGCGTAGACGTCGTACCAGGCCGATGTCGTTGTACAACCCGTACAGTTCTTCGTTATATCTTCTCCTCCATACACCGTTTGAACAAACAGGACCATAGATAGTGCGCAGAATTTTCTTCTCGAAACGACCAAGAGCATTTTGATCCGCTTTTGTTAAGGTCCAAGCCTCTGCGCTGTAAAGGAGGACTGGGATGATTAAGGTCTTATGTAGTGTCACCTTGGTTTTCCGAGAGAGGGCTCTAGTTCTCAATTGCCTCTTGAGCCCAAAGAAACAGCGGTTGTCTAGAGTGCGTTTTAGCTCAGCGCTGGTGTTGTTGTCGCTGGTCATCAGTGAGCCAAGTTAGACGAATTCCTTGACCACTTCAAAGTTATGTCCGCCCATAGTGATGTTCTGGCCAATACGTCGGTGTTATCCGTCTCTTTTAGATGAAAGCAGATATTTGGTTTTACCCTGATTAACCTTGAGACCCATGTTAGCCGCTTCTACCTCAATGCCTATAAAGCCCACATTGACGTCTCGCTGTGTCCGTCCAATCACGTCAATGTCGTCGGCGTACGCAAGCAATTGCGTAGACTTGAAATAAATCGTATCTCTTGTGTTGGCCCGTGACTCTTGCACGATCTTTTCACGTACGATGTTGAAAAAGTTGCAAGACAGCGCGTCACTTTGCCTAAATCCTTTTTTAACATCAAAGGTTTCGCCTTGCTCATTACCGACCTTAATGGAGCAGCGAGAATTCTCCATTGTCATCCTGCACAGTCGGACGAGTTTGGCAGGGATGTTAGAAACTAGACATGGCTTTGTATAGCTCATCTCTATACACGCCGTCATATGCAGCCTTTAAATCGACGAAGAGGTGGTGAGAATCGATTTGGGTCGACTGGGTCCTCTCCAAGATTTGCCGTAGCGTAAATATTTGGTCTATTGTGGATTTACCTGGGTTGAAACCACACTGATAAGAGCCGATCATGTTATCCACAAACGGTTTAAAGCGTTCACACAATACGGCAGAGAAGATCTTATATGCGATGTTAAGGAGACTTATTCCCCTATAGTTGGCGCAGTTATAGGGGTTTCCTTTCTTATAGTGACTAGCGGGTGGACTGAATTCCGCTTCATTGTCGTCCATTACGAATGGCTCGTTCTGCCTGACAGCGGTATCTTGTCTATCATCGCCGTTATACAGTCTGCAGAAGTGGTCTTTCCAATCCCAGCATCGACTGCGACTCTACTACCAGCTCTCCATTTTCATCCCTGCAGCCCGCCGCTCTGGCTTTGTAGCCATGGTATGATCGTCTTACCATATTGCAAAACTTACGGGCTTCATTCCTGCGGAAGCATCTCTCCATCTCCTCGATCTCACGCTTTCGGTGCTCTCTCTTCTTGCTTCTGAAAAGCGTGTGTTCCTCTCTTCTCTTCTGCTCATAGATTTCGCGAGCAGCTCCCGTCCGTCGTTGCAGCATAGCTTTATATGCCTCTTGTTTTGCTGCATGGGCTTGTTCGCATTGTTCATCGAACCAGGGGTTTCTAGGTGCTGGCGGTTTGAAACCCAGCACCTCTGAGGCAGCGTCTCTGACGGCACTCTGGTAATGCACCCATTCCTGATCGATTGATTGTGCTGCAGTGTGAGAGAGTTTAGAGGAGACACGATCGGCAAAGATTCTGGTCGTCTCTTGCGATTGTAGCTTTCCGACGTCAAACTTACGTTGTCCTACTCGACTCCTAAACATTCTTGATATCCTCATTCGTTTCTTGACTACAACAAGGTAGTGGTCCGAGTCGATGTTGGCCCCTCGGAAAGTTCGTACGCAATGTGATCAATCTGGTTGTTGGTCGGTTGATCAACAGACTGCCAGGTACCCTTGTGGATGTTGAGATGGGGGAATCGCATGCTTGCTACAAGGAGGTTACGCCCCGCTAGGAAATCGATTAGCCTTAGTCCGTTGTCGGATGTGGTGTTATGGAAGCTATGCTTTCCAATGATGGACTCAAATATGTCCTCATTGCATTAAAATCTCCTAGGACTCCTTTTGTGTCGTAGCTGGGGCATTGGGCATATGCTCTGTCTAGGAGATCGTAGAATTCTTCTTTGAGTCGATTGTCCTTTTCTTCCGTTGGGGCGTGAGCGCATATTAAGCTAATGTTTCCAAATTTAGCTTTGATGCGGATTGTTATGAGGCGTTCGCTTATGTCTCGAAGCTAAAGACTTTTTGTCGAAGTCTTCCTCGAATAACGAATCCGCACCCGAATAGGCGCTGTTTGTTCTCCTTGTAGCAGTTCCCGTAGTAGATGTCGCAGTTTTTCCTCCGTTTTTTTGCCTGGTCCATCCCCTCGCACTTCTTGGAGTGCGGTTATATCTGCTTTATAGGAGTTGAGGGTTTGCTCCAATTGATCGCCTGCACCCGGTCTGTTAAGGGACCTAACATTCCAGGTGCAGACTCTCAAATCCGGTAGTCGTTTGCAGGGGTCGTCAACTTTGTATTCGTCTGTACCCGAGGCTTGTTGTTGTTTCGGAACAAGTAGGTTTTTACGTAATAGGGATGTTACCCCTAAGCACAACCCCCAACCTGGAGGGGCAGGTTCCTCTTTCCCCAGGAACAAGGGGTTGGGTCGCTGCACACAATGCTTCACTACCTGGCGGGTGCCAGGGTAGCTATCCAGGGGGGGCACGCAGAGGCTGTGTGTCAACTTGGATTGATCGGGGACAGAGATCGAAGATGGCGTTTGCCATGTTAAACGCGATCAACTTCTTTGCTCTGTTTGCTCGCTCCCTCCCCCCTGACAAAAAATAAAACAGCATTTAAAGCAGCCATAAACTGTCAAAAAGTACTCGTCCAGGCTAGCAACGACATTTCGTCTTAATGCAACTTAATACCATCTAACGATTCAATAATCCATACGAGTATATTGCTTCAACTGTTGCCCCAGTGATACATTCATAACATACCGGGTGCGCTGCAGCTTCTAGTGATACAGTCCACTGTGAGCGGGAAGCAGTAGGTTCTGTAAGTTCTATGTACACATCTATGTAAGTCCTGGTCAAGTCACCATCAATTATTCTTGTATGTCTGCTTTGGCCAAGTTTAAGATCTTTAATCGAATAGAAAAAGGCAGCAACCGACTAGGCGTACCAAAAGGTGCTGCAGAGGAAAACCAGGGCAGCGCAAGAAGAGTACCGAGCCAGAAGAAGGGAGGAGAAAAAACTACTGCGACAAAAGAAAGGAATCTTCGCTGCTTCCCAGCTCAAGGAAATCGAGGAGTCTAGGGATAAAGCATAAAACACGGGCCTTTTACAAGAAAACCAAAGGCCTTGCAGGAGGCTTCAAAAAGACCACCCAGGCTCTTCGAAACTGCGAGGGTAAACTTGTCACCGATCCGCAGGGAATAGTGGATGTATTTAACCAACATTTTCAGCAGCTGCTCAACAAGCATGACCAGGAGAGAGTGGTAGGAACCGAGGAAATCCCAACTCCAGCCGCTGAAGTAGTCCTCCCACCCAGCATCGGAGAAGTCGGCACAGCTATTCAGAAGCTGAAGAATAACAAGACCGCAGGCTCAGATGGCTTGCCATCAGAGCTCTTCAAGGTTGGCGGCGATGTTCTGGTAGGGAGCATGCACCAGATCATCTGCAGAATTTGGGAAGACGAAAACATGCCCGACGACTGGAATACCAGCTCTATTTGCCCCATCCACAAAAAAGGCGATCCTACCTCTTGCAAGAACTTTAGATGTATATCCCTGCACAATGTCGCATACAAGATCCTGTCCAGCGTATTGCGTGAACGTCTAAAGCCATTTTGCACCGCACTAATCGGCAGGTACCAGTGCGGCTTCCGGCCCGGCAAATTGACTATAGACCAAATTTTCACACTTCGACAAATCCTGGAAAAGACCAAGGAGTTTCGAATCGATACACACCATATTTTCATCGATTTCAAAACCGCACACGACAGCATTCATCGTGAAGGACTGTTTGGTGCGATGGCCGAATTCGGGATCCCGGGAACACTGATCCAGTTGTGTCGCGCCACGCTAAAAAATACGCAATGCACTGTGCAACTCGGTTCGAGGACTTCGGAATCGTTTGAAACATGCACCGGATTTCGGCAAGGAGATGCGCTGCCATGTGTCCTCTTCAACCTGGTACTGGAGCAGATAGTGCGACGGGCAGGCGTCAACAGGGTAGGCAGTATCTTCTACAAGTCCGTCGAGCTGCTTGAATACGCGGATGATATCGATATCATCGTGTGTTCTCGCCGTGGCATTGTGGAAGCATTCACGGCGATTGAAAAACAGGCGAAACGAGTTGGTCTTAAGGTCAATGAGGACAAGACGAAGTATATGCTGTCAAGCAAAAACCAATCCGTCGCTCATCACCTTGGACAAAATATAACCATTGACAGCTACAATTTCGAGGTAGTTAAGGAGTTTGTCTACCTCGGGGCAAACGTAAATTCCACAAATGATACCACAGTGGAGATCCAGCATAGTATCGCCCTTGGCAACCGCTGCTACTTCGGCATGTCCAAATAACTGGGGTCAAAACTCCTCACTCGAAAGACCAAAGTCATGCTTTACAAAACGCTCGTACTGCCAGTCTTGCTGTACGGAGCCGAAAGCTAGACGATAAGAGAGAGAAAAATTCTGCGCCGGATACTTGGTCCTATATGTGAGGAAGGGGAATGGAGAAGAAGATACAACCGCGAGCTCTACGAGCTGTACAAAGATGTGGATGTAGTCCGGAAGGCAAAGATCTTTCGACTACACTGGCTCGGCCATATCGAGCGCATGGACATCAACGCTCCAGCTAAGAGGGTCTTCGACTCCGAGCCTTCTGGTTCGAGAAGTAAGTATAGAGGGCTATAAGTCAACATCAGTTTGCTAATTCTACCTTAAAATAATTTTTATCTGACTATTATTATAGTTCGATTTCTAATTTTGCGGTGAATTAATTTGCTGTTTGAGCGCATCCAGGCGTACAACCGTATCTTTTGATTTATCATAGCTTGGTTACATTCTCATTGCTCCTGTAAAGCACAATGCCTTTCAACACAATTACATTAAAACCACAATAACGTTGTGTGGATAATGCCAATTAAACCCAAACCGTGGTTACAATGACAAAATAATAATGTTTCCGTAATCTGTCAAGCATGTGAATGAGGGTGGATCAAATTTCGGTGGATGGCGTTTAATTATTGATGCAATAGCCTAATTGCATTCTGGCATTATGTTGATTAACAACCAGAAACCATTTTATGTTTCACTAACATTCATTTAAAGTCTACTACCATTTACCTTCTTATTTCGATCTGGACTCTGATTTTGGGATTCATTTGCCCATCCTCCAATAACCAATGTTTCTTATTAGTGTCATATGGACCCTTGCCATTCGAGCGGCAACTTAACAAAAAAACGATAACCAATGGCCGATAAGAAACCCATAAACATTAAAGCTCTTTCTCGGACACCGAATCCCTTGAATTATGTATTAGATACGCACGTGACTGTCCTTTCTTGCACCAGGGCACGTCCAAAACTAAACTATTTAACAAATTGGATTGTTAAGATTGCTTGCAGGCTGATTTAGTACAGCTATCTTGGCTTCGATTTATATCTAGCTGACACATATTTGATGGTTTTCGTAATGGAGCCTATTTGGCTTAGGTTAAACTTAGGTTTAGTTTACTTCTCTCACCAATTAGTTACTCTCAAAAACCCAAGGAAAAACGAAGAGATCAAAAGGTCGAAACCCTGAAACATAATTCGAAGCACTATGTTCCGTGGTTAATTTTTCTATTATTTCACATTGACAGGCATCCATTTCTAAGCAGTATGGCGCCTTAAATGCGTCAGACCAGACATGAGCGTTGAACTCCAACTTAGGACGAAGGAACACCTTAAGAATTGTAGCCAGATCGGTGGGTGCAAAGAATTTCTTTGTTCCCGGAGCCCTCGGGAACACCAGCATTTACAAAGTGAGTATGAGACCTGAATCTGTTCCAAAATAACTTGAGAGTGGCCGTGGTGCAGTCGCAAACATCGCAATACTTCGAGCGGAAGGTCTGTATTGTAAAGTCGTTTTATAGCCAAGAAAAAACAATTCCCATACAAAAAAATTATGCAACACAGTGGTTGTGGATGAGAAGTGAACAAACATACTGACGAAGGCATAACAATCACGGTATATGATCATTTTAAGATTCATGTTCTGTGTGTGCAATTCTAATATAACATCATAAGTGCATGGAGCAGTTGTTGGGAACCACAACCAACGTAAAAATTCGGTTGGTTTCTCTCCTCCTATCTAGGACAACCACCCCTCGAGAATAGTAAACGAGCATCTACGACCCAAGCCACTGCACTCCGTTCACATTGTGTAATAAACACGTTTTTTTAAATTAAATGCGGCCATTCAAGATTTAATAAACCTTATTAAATCGGCGACACAGTGCGGGCAGAAAGTAGAAAGGAAGAGAGTTGGAGGAGATGCTGATGGACATTGATCTTAATTGCTTACATGTTGTACTGAGGGGGGCAAGACCGAATCCGGCAGGGAATTCGAGCTTCGGGTGGTTCGATTAATGAAAGGTTCTCTATATTTGAGGGTACGTCCGAAAGTGGGCTTCAGGGTTTATTGCTGAGCATTCCTAGAGAGACGTGTGTTGCGGGAGAAATGTAGAACGGACGAAATGCAACTGACCATTTCATCAGAGCATTTTTTGGTGGAAGTAACGATAAAACACGATCTCCTAGACAGAACCTATGCCCAATGCCCCAGCTACGACACAAAAATAGTTCTAGAAGGTTTTAATGCAAGACAGGGCAAAAATGACATATTTGAGTCGATCATAGGAAAGCATAGCCTCCATAACACCACATCCGACAACGGACCTGGCTAACAATTTCCTAGGGGGCGTAACCTCCTTGTAGCAAGCACGCGGATACCTAGCGGTCTTTTGATCAATCGACCACCAACCAGATTGATCACATTGCGATCGACGCAGGACACTCCTCCAGTATTCTCGACGTACGAACCTTCCGAGGGGCCAACATCGACTCGGACCACTACCTTGTTGTAGCCATGGTACGAATGAGGATATCAAGAATGCTTAGAAGTCGAGTAGGACCACGTAAGTTTGACGTCGGAAAGCTACAATCGCAGGAGACTGCCAGAATCTTTGCCGATCGTGTCTCCTCCAAGCACTCTCTCAAAATCCGCCCACAGCAGCACAAACAAAGCAGGAATGGGCGCATTGCCAGAGCTGGGTTTCAAGCGGCCACCACCTAGAAACCCCTGGTTCGATGAGCAATACGAACAAGCCCATGCAGCAAAACAAGAGGTATATAAAGCCATGCTGCAACGACGGACTGCTCGCGAGATCTACGAGCAGAAGAGAAGAGAGGAAAACACGGTTTTCAGAAGAAAGAAGAGATAGCACGGAAAGCGTGAGATCGAGGAGATGGACAGATGCTTCCGCAGGAATGACGCTAGTAAGTTTTACAATAAGGTAAAACGAACATGCCATGGCTACAAAGCCAGAGCGGCGGCCTGCAGGGATGAAAATGGAGAACTGGTAGTAGAGTCGCAGTCGATGCTGAGGATTTGGAAAGACCACTTCTGCAGACTGAATAACGGCGATGATAGACTAGATACAGCTGTCAGGCCGAACGAGCCATTCGTAGTGGACGACAACGTAACAGAATTCAGTCCACCCGACCTAGACGAAGTCAACATAGCGATATCAAGACTTAAGTCTAATAAAGCCGCGGGCCTGTCTGCCGAGCTTCTTAAGGCGGCTGGAGATGAGCTGGTTAGGTGCATGCACCATCTAATTTGCAGGGTATGGTCGGAGGAAAGCATGCCCGACGAATGGAGTCTCAACATCGTTTACCCGGTCCATAAGAAAGGAGACCCCTATAACTGCGCCAACTATAGGGAAATAAGTCTCCTTAATATCGCATATAAGATAAGAACGCCTGAAAGCGTTTGTGGATAACCTGATCGGCTCTTATCAGCCCTACCGTATACCATTTGCGAAAAGAGAGGTCATCGACGGAATCGTTGCAGAGTTGTTCGATCACGGAGTCATACAGGCAAGCGAATCACCGTACTCCTCGCCAGTCGTCCTCGTGAAGTAAACAACTGGGGAAAATCGAATGTGTATCGACTTTCGCGCACTCAATTCCATCACGGTTAAGAGGCCATATCCCTAGCATCGGCGGCAGGAAAAAAATTCTTCAGCGTATTGGATTTCGTGTCCGAGTATTACCAAAGACCAATATAGGATAACTCTCGGAAGTTCACGGCGACCGTTACACACAACGAGCGATATGAGTTCACCCGCATGCCGTTTGGGTTGGTGAACGTTCCGTATGTGTTCTATGAAGCAATATTCAAACTAGCGAAGCCGCATAACTGAAAAGGTGTGTTGGAACTACACGAATTCAATAAGTGGAGAGCGAAACTGACGAAGACGAGGAGAATTCAACGGATCCGAGGACGTCTCCAAAGCCAGGTTTGGCCGAGCTGTCAACGGACAAACATCCCTGTTCTTCAGGGCTACCAACGACGTCAGGCAACGCATGTGTATCTGTATGCTTATGAAAATGAAATTTAAAATAAAGGACATTTGAAGTTGAACCGACGCGGTGTGCACACGGCTTTTGTTTTTATTCTTTGTTTCTTGGTTCCTTGTTTCTTTGCTTTCGCCACTTGATAATTGTGTGTAAAAGGCTGTAATAATAAACAAAGGGGAAGTGCTCAGATAATTGATCTGAGGTGAAATAATAAAAGTGTGTGTGTATCAATTATTCGAACAAATAGTTGTAGTTTATCGCATTCCAGTGATCGAACTCGATTTAATTTCCGTAACATTTGGTGTCAGAAGTGGGATCAACTTCGTAACATTTGGTGTCAGAAGTGGGATTGCGAGTAAACGAGCTTACGAGTTTGTAAAGTGAATTACTGAAAGAGGGCAAGAAAATGTTTAAATTAGAGAAACTGACCATCGAACAATTGAAAAGAGAGCTGGATGCTCGGGAACAATCCACAGTAGGAAGTAAAGCCAACCTAGTGGAGAGATTCCGATCAGCGTTGGACGAAGAATGTGTCGACTGGGAAAATCATGAATTCGGAGTGGAGAAACCGTCCTCACAACCAGTGAGCACGCGATATGCAGCAAATCCTCGCCGCAATGGATATCAGTGCTTCCCTGAACCAGAAACTAGACCAGAAGCTGGAGGAAAGATCCGTGATGGGAAAATTCCGTTGCCGTAAGTAAAAAGTTTGGAGGAAAAATCCAAACATTCCACTTCCCTAAATCAGAAGTTGGAAGAAATGCTAGAGGAAATTCGAGAAAACTTAAGAAACATCCAGCAAGTCGTCGACGATCGATTCCAGGACGTCGAAGAGAGAATAGAGACACTAGAATCGAGTTTCGACAAGAAGATTCTAGATCTGGAAAATCATCAGGAAAAGATAATCGAGACACTTGAACCGAGGTTCGACAAGAAGATTCTGTCGAGAATCTATCCACAACGTCGAGAATTATCGTACCGGCTGCAGTATCGAAATTCACAGCTCCCAACTTCGACGGCACGAGCACGTTTAACGTCTTTGAACTCAAATTTGATACAACAGCGGAACGGAATCAATGGGAAGAAGAAGACCGTGTGGCCGCCCTAGTAATTTCCTTTAAAGGTGAAGCAGCTGATGTACTACAGACGATTCCGAAGATCCAGGGAAGGAACCACACAGCCATCTGGGATGCTCTTCATCGAACATACGGCAGTGAGCACAACTGAAAATGGTTTCTTTTATACAAGGGCTAAGGGACCCCAATACGCAACGTAGCTTGATTCTCCTACCAAAGACATCCTTCAAGGAGGCAGTTGCCAGCGCTCTCACATGTGAAACATCGCTCGTGATATGCCAACCCTCTATCAAATTACAGCTCAGATGCTACATCTGCGACCAGGAGGGGCACATTGCGAGAAACTGCCGCCTGCGAAGAAAGCGTTCGAGGTCTACTTCGCCAAAATGTAAACAGTGTAGCTTATCGCAATCCAGTGATCGAACCCTATTTCGAGCGGTCTAATTTTCGTAACATTTGGTGTTAGAAGTGGCATTAATTTCGTAACAATGTGTTTATCCACTGGTAATGAACAGCTATAGTTGACAGAAAGCGTCAAAGCTAAATTTCTAAATTGATGGCATTAAAGGTGAAGATACCATTAAGCACAGGCCGTTCAAAAGCATATCTTGGTAATCAGACATCCCGATCCATATGTATATCATCATGTCTTTTGAAAAGATTTTTCTGTTTTCCTTCTACCTACCCGAGTTGAGTAAACCTTTTCGGCCCCCTCAAGGAAAAAAAAGGACATGCATTCCGTTACATTAATTTAACATCCTGTCAAGGGATCGAACTCTCGTCGGAGATATTGCGGAAAGAACGCACAAAAACCACATTAAAGCAAAAAACTCATTGCAAACTTGCCACTGTATTATTAATGATTGCGAACTTTTATCACGGCTCCGCTGCCACTCACTGACGAACAGGTGTGCAAATAGAACCGCATCGCAAAAAGATCAGACCTACCTGCATCGGTCGTACACAAAAACATCGATACCGACGTCATTGATTAATGAGTTCACTGTGATCTCTAGCGAAGCATTTTATTAAACCGCACTGGATATTGCAATTCAAGTTGATTGTCAATTATATCTTGACATTTAATCCTTCTTGTCGTGCAAAGACATTTTTCCACATCCATTTATCGTGGCATGTCTGCTTGCACTTAGATACGGGGAGAATAATGAGACAATGCATTTTGTAAATTACATCAATACAAGGATATGCCGCCTCTGTCTCGACCGTGGGAAAGAACATTTGTAAATTAATTAAGTCAATTTATCCAATGGTTTGTTTTTTTCTTTTTTTCCTGTCCAGCAGCAGGAGTCAAAGGGCGTTTGCTCTTTTTGACGGTTAAGTAAGAACTATTTACCTTCCGCTGGAATTAGCCGTATTTGGTTTGTTGTTCAGCTTAAAAAGTATCATGGAAGGAAAAACGAGGAAAGAAAAATGCTGATAGTGGAAGAATAAAGGAGAGCGACAGCGGTGAAATTAACTCTTTTTTTCGGAAGCGAAATTGCTCGAGGTTTTGTTAAAGCAATGCGCCTAGTTGCAAGAGTGATTTTCGTTTTTTTTTTGTTTTGTTCTTATTACCTGGTAACAGCGTTTATCAGGTTCTATTAAAAACCACATGAGTACTCTGACAGGTCAAATGCCGAATCGATATCAGGGTAGATGTAACAAAAACTATGCCTATATACAATATTTACGAATTGCCTATATACGTAAGCTTCGAAACGTTTACAAGATCAAGTTAGATAAAGGTGGAAGTCTGATTCGTTTCATATGTAGCGCAGTAATTTTTTCGAGGCAAGTTATAGTACTGTGGGGTTTGCCAATACCCCACTGAGGAGGGACGTCACGAAACAAAGATTCGATGGCGTTGGTGTTATCGGGACCCAAACTCGCTCATCGTGCATCAGAGTCCAACATGCCAACCAGTGAGCCACGGCGCGTCTCCATATTGGTTCCAAATTCAAACAGAAATAGACTGCATACATTCAGTAACATGAATTACTCCATCGGCCACCCCTAAATAAATGTGGACCTGTCTGTGTATAGCCCTATTGATATCACTCCGATCAGTCCAGCTTCGACGCCAGTCATGAAGAAATTCTAGTTTTAAAAACCAAAATTTATGCATGCGTTTTTTTATCTTCTCATTTCGGGACAGGTGCTCTGTCTGACAGACACAATAACCAAAAGATGTATTGATCACGATCGCAAGTAAGCTCAATATCCTCGAAATCGAATTAAACTAATCCTGGCTACAATGGTTTCCGGTCATTATTCTAACAAAAATGTTCATCGCCCCTTCTATTCCTCTCTCAAAATGCTTCCCGGGAAAAACTCCTTTTATAACTCCTACACATAGAAGAGCGAAGTTAACAACTACCGCCCCATCACTCAAACTCTACGAAGATATATCTCCTACGAACAATTATGTTCGAATTGGCTTCCGTTGGCTTCGAGGATAGTGACCTTACAGTTTGGGGTGAACCTGGACCTCAACCAACAAGCCTTTCCACCTAGCATGATATTTTGTTAGCTGTTTCCTGTGTAGCATCCCCAGTTGGTTAAGGTCCGTTTCGACCTGTTTACGCCAGCTTAGGTGCGGCCGTCCTTTGCAACGTTGTCCCTTGGGATTGAAGTCGAAGGCTCTTCAGTCCGAGGCTGTGCTGTGCATTCGCTCTACATGGCCCAGCCATCTTAGACGTTGGATCCATAGACGACGTACCAGCCGATATCGTTGTACAGCCCGAACCGTTCTTGGTTGAATCGTCTCCAAGGACCTCTTCATCCATTCTTGATAAGGTGCATGCCTCTGCGTTATAGAGGAGGACCGGGATGGTTAAGGTTCTGTAGGGGGTCTCTGTAGTTTTCCCATAATGGGCTTTACTACTCAATTGCCTCTTGAGCCCGAAAAAACAGCGGTTATTAAGAGTTATTCCGCTGATGTCATTGCTGCTTGTAACCAGTAACCCAAAGTAGACGAAATCCTTGACTACATCAAAGTCATAGCTGCCAATAGTGACGTTCTGGCCAAGACGATGTTGTTGTGCATCTTTCTTTGACGAGAGCATATATTTGGTTTTGCCCTCGTTTACTTTCAGGCCCACTTTAGCCGCTTCTGCTTCAATGCTCACAAAAGCTCGTAATTTGGTCAGTGAATCCGACATGGTCCTTTCAAGCAAGACAAATGCTTGGAGGAGAAAAAAAACTGTAGAGCACATACTGTGTGAGTGTGCTGTGCTGCCCTTAGCCATCTTAGGAAGCATATCTTTTTCAGTGAAGTTATGACTCCTGGGGGGATAATCTCAGCTCCTACGAGGGACATTCTTAACTTTATTAAGAAAGTGGAGAAACTCTTCGCCTGATTGGCTAGCGGACACAATAGATCTTTACAGGTCGCAGTACGCCATACTTTATGTTACCACTAGACCTTAAAAAAAAAAAAAAAAAAAAGCAGAAAAGAAAACACTCGTATTACACGAAAATACCTTCCTTTTTGTCTATCCAGTCTACGAGTATACACCGCCCTTGGTGAGAAGCGTTACCTTGAATACTTACTTCTATCTCATCCTCATCACTCCATCACTCAGTCTGTCAGTAAGGCAAAACACTCACTGCATACTTGTCAATTAAAGCTCCTTAAAATCAGTATAGCGCTGTACGGCATTGTCTATTAGATATGGGTATAAGATATTAACTATTCGTTAATAAGAACTATCGGATTAGACTAAGCATTATAAATACTCGTACACACCACTTTTTGTTCGCTTGGCCTTTCAAATCATTTTTTGGTGTTCATTTTTCTACTGGCTTTGAAATCCGTACAATGAGGAGGAAATTGATATTATTATAGGTTATTAGGCAACTGTCGTTCGAAGGCTTATTCGACATTTGTTTCGTTAACTCCAGGATGAAGGCAGTGAACAGATCGTTCGTCGCCAATTTGAAAAAGCTGGCCAAGCGTTTATATATTTAAAACAGACTATTTAATTTAAGAATGAGTACCATATAATTGGCATGAAGGCTGCTCTTTAAAGGGTCCCTTGGCTTGGTAGCTTAAGATGCCCGTTACAAACTTCTTTGTCCATTGAAATATAAAAAGCAACATACTACTTGAGAAGTTAAGAGAAGAAAAAACGACAACATGAAACTCCATGGTAAATCGTGCAAATAAAACATTTTTTTGTTAATTTATTCTCAATAGGTCGACTTCTGACAACACATTCCACAAACATTGCCTACAAAATTTCGAACTACCATGACTACCAAGGAGTAAGCAAATATTATTCAAAATTCTAATTCACTTTCTTTGCGGTAGAACGACCGAAATAATAAATCCCCCCAATGGCAAACTGACACAACACATCCTGACCATGGATCCCCGTTCACAGCTCTGACATAATGTATTCGCCTGAGAGTACAGTAAACAAATCGCCCAGCCAATACTGACAAACTTCGATCGAAAAGAAAATGATGTGGCTTTGATTGATTTAAAATTGGACGACTGTATAAGTATGCTAGTATGGTGACAAAGACCAGCAAAAACACTCGTGACAAATTGAAAAACCGACATTGAATACAATCATCTTTGTTGCCATCGCGTTCTGGGCTCTTTCATCTTTTCCCTCTGTCAGTATCCCAATGCCTTCTTCCATCCTTGAATCTTGAGCCCCTCCTCCTCGTGAACTTATGTACCCAATGAAAAATATATATTATTCCTGTCTTTCAGAGAGTGTAAACAAGCTTTTTCGGAATATGAAGCGGAAATTAATGTACAAATAAACAAACAACTTAAGGAAACGGAAGTTCGATGAGTCTCCCCCCATCTATGTCGTTCCTCACCGACATAAAAATGAGATAAGGTGCTGCGTAATATTGCCTCTGTCCTGAGCTGTGAAAGCTTTCAAAATCGAAAAGGTGTACACACTTATCACCGACTCACCGCGTAAATATTTCAAATCCTATTAATACTCATAAATTAGAAAAAATCGAAATTGGAATTCTTATATAATCCTCTGTGACTGGTTGGAAGTACTCTTGCAACCAAAACATTTATTAGCTTAACAGCAAAAAAAAAAAAAAAAAAAAAACAACAACGGAAAAACCCGGTTATGGAAAGCTTGCATTCATATTCTGAGAAAAATATTTATATTGTCGGCTGGGGCTTTGTACTATGTTTTGTTTATCTATGTACAGCAGCAACGCTAATGACTCAAAGGATGTCACCTGTAACAATGACATAAAACTAGTTATCCTCGTCAAAAGGATATAAAGAAGAACGCACAGACGAAAAAAAAAAAACTGTAAGAGTCCCTTGAAAGGGTTTTCTTGCGTATGCAACAACACTTTTACTTACTCGAGTTAAGTGGTTTTTCGTACGCCATAAAGGGTAGAAACACAAAAAAAAAAGCAAAGCGGAAAAAAGGAACAGACAGCGCAGTTGTACTCGTACACAAAAAAAGGATATTCTTTGAAGTCTCGGAGTTTGACAGTAAAATAAGACTTGGCGAAAAGTTTTTACCAAGAAGTACAAACTTACTTCATAAGAACGTGGAGGCTATTCTGCAAATGTAACACGGTTTACTATATGCGAATCAAAGTTTCCGAAAACGACATTGAGTACTACGTTTTGTTGATAATTTTTCTAATAAGGAAAGAGAACAAAACAACTAATTTTGAAAATGCATTCGAAAGTTATAATTTCATAGGTCAAGATCCCATGCACATCCTAGTGATGGCTTTCAGTACCATACAGTGATTTATATGTATGTGGTACTCTCAGTGGACTTGGGAATATACTTTTAAGTTCCGTATAATATGGGATGTTCCTTTCGGTAAAATTAGCGGAATCACAGAGAGAGCTCTGATTAAGCTAAGAGCCTGGACCACTGGATGTGGTCACAGTGTAAATCCAAGTGTAAAATGACTACCAATTAGGGAGGGATGAGTCTCCTTAACGTCGCATATAAAATCCCGTTTGTGTGAAACAGCCACATGAAACCACATGAAGTACAACAGTTTAATTTGAAGAGTTGGGCTTATATTAAGATTTCAATTGCTTAGCCAAGCGATTGGGGAGATCTAAAAGTTGTGGCAGTTTACTTACTCCTGCCGAGCTAATGGACTCATGGAACATGGTAGTACCGATTGTTAAAATATCAACGTTTAAGGAGGAGTTGAACTTATTGTCAAGGACAAAGCAACTGTGTTCACGAAGACGTCTACGGTCGTTATGTCCGTTTATGGACTCGGAAGGTTTAATTCGTGTTGGAGGACGTTTAAGCAATGCACCACCGGACTTCAGTACAAAGCGCCCGATTTTGCTTCCCAAAAAAAAAATTTTTACAGACTTGCTCTTCCTGCATCAATACAAAAAAACACCTTCACATTGGACCGCAATTACTTTTAAGTCTAGTTCGACAAACGTTTTGGCCGATTCATGGGGGAACGATTGCTGGAAGGATCTTTCGAAGCTGTGTACATTATCTCAAGGCAAGACAACCATCATGTGAGCAGTTGATGGGTAGTTTGCCCCACTCGGGTGTCCAACAGACTATAGCCATAAACATCGTTGGGATGGACTTTTGAGGTCCATTCCTTTTTCATTTCCGGCGAAGGGGAACATCACCAGCCAAAGTGTGCTTCGTCACAAAGGGTATCCACATGGAGTCGGTAGAGGACCTTAATACATCTGCATTTTTTTCTGCACTCAGGAGATTCGTTGGTCGCCGTGAACTTTGTTCGGTTATTTATAGCGACAACGCCTCTTACTTCACAGGTGCAAAAAAATATCTACACGGACCGTCAAGGATGGAAGGCAGCTATAGCTCAGGCTCAGATCCTCCATGGATTACTGGCCTGATGAGTAAATAAGTCACCTAAAGCCACGCGTTGCTTTGATAATGGTATTTTGAACGTATTACGTCTCATGCTGTCTCGCCTATGCGTCCTTTGATTTTCGCACATTTAATCTTCTGTGAACTTGATTTTGTACTTGGAGCTTCTTCTTATGCATACACTGATACATGACGTGAGTACTCGTGTCTGTTTATTTTTGGTTGGAGTTGTGCAAACTAGCCCGGATAGTATCCAACCGAGCCTTGTGTTTTGTGCCATTGATGTGTTTGCCGGACCTTTGATTTAAACTTCTATTAAAAGTTGGGGTAATATACATATGTATGTGCTCCAATCACAATTCTATCTCCTTCGGCTGCTCGTACCATGAAGCTGCCAATTTCAATCCTTGAATATGTAACCATTACCTGGGTAATCTTGATGTGATAACAGGCATCATAAGAGCATCCACTTCGATATTGATGTTATCATTATAGAAAGATTTCTTAATGGCATTGACTCTTGATTCATATTCGAACAATGTCACCTTTAGTTGGCGTGCTAGTATTGCTGTCCTGAAGCAAGACTGAAAACCAGAAGTCTTGTCCTCCAACGCATATATTTACCATAGCGGTAGCTAGTAGAATCATCTTGGTACCATTACATGTTTTCAAGAATAATTTTAAAGAAACCACATGACAGGGCGTCACCCTGTCTAAAACCTTTTTTAACATCAAGGGGGTCGGCTAGTTCACCTCCGACCTTAATGGAGCAGCGAGAGTTCTCCATAGTCATCCTGCACAGTCTGACGAGTTTGGCAACAATGTTAAAACATGACACGCATGATTCTTCTCCAAGATCTGCCGGAGTGTCGTGGGGGGCATGGGCTCGGACATACAGGGTAAAGTTGTTGATTGCTCTCAACCTGGCGAGATGCCAGCAACGATCCCTGTTTAAACGCCCGGGTCAAGTTAACATACGGCCTCCTCGCGGCGCCCTCTGGATAGCCTCTTCAACAACCGTTGGGAGGTGAACAAACGTATGCAGCGACAAAACCCCGACCAGAATGGCGGTTGTGCGGCGGGCTAACAATCCGCCCACGTAAAAAACCTAAAGTTATGAATGAGCAAGATGCCTCGGATACACGGACGGATACTCGACGACGACAACGCACGAAAAAGGAACACGATTTGCGAGTATGCTCCTGGAATGTCAGAACTCCCGGAGCTGCTCATAAACTAGAAGGAATCCTCACGCCGTACAAGGCAGATATTACTGCGGTCCAGGAAATACGCTGGATAGGAAACGGTATGATGAGGAAGAAAAATTGCGACATTTATTACAGCTGTCACAAAAGGTTGCATTTACTGGGATGCGGATTTGTCGTGGGAAAGCGGTTAATGTCGAAGGTCATCGACTTTAAACCTATAAGTGATCGCCTGGCTGTGATCCGCATCAGAGGCAGATTTTATAACATCAGCCTTATATGTGCACACGCCCCTACCGACGAGGCTGAAGACCCTATCAAGGAGGACTTCTATGACCTCCTGGACAACGCCTACGGAGCTTGTCCGGAGTACGATGTAAAAATCGTGCTCGGGGACTTCAATGCCAAAATCGGAAAGGAAAACACCCTTGGCGGAGTGATCGGAAAGCACAGCCTCCACGATACAACAACAGATAACGGCTTCCGACTCGCTGACTTTGCGACAGCTCGTAATGCGGTGATAAGTAGCACAAGATTCCCTCGCAAGCGAATCCACACAGCAACCTGGCGATCTCCGGACGGTCGAACCGCCAACCAAATCGACCATGTGCTCATTGACGCAAGGCACGCGTCGAACATCCTGGATGTGCGAACATTCAGAGGGGCAAATGTCGACTCTGACCTCTTCCTCGTAGCAGCAAGATTCAGAGCTCGACTGTCCAATGTCAGAAAGCTGCACCAGCCCATCAGGAAGAGGTTCGATATTGGGCGCCTGAGCACACCGGAGGTTGCCAGAGTCTACAGGGAGCAGCTGAGCGAAAGACTCTACGGTATGCCTACGTCGAACACAAATGCCAATAATATGTGGCTGCATTGCCGCTCAGCCATTCAGGAAGTAGCCGAAACCACCTTAGGAAACCTACCACCCCCGACAAGGAACCCGTGGTATGATGGCGAGTGTGAGCAGAAAAAGGCAGCAACCGACGAGGCGTACCAAAAGGCGCTGCAGAGGAAAACCAGGGCAGCGCGAGAAGAGTACCGAACCAGAAGAAGGGAGGAGAAGAAACTACTGCGACAAAAGAAAAGAATCTGCGCAGCCTCCCAGCTCAAGGATATCGAGGAGTCTAGGGATGAACATAAAATACGAGCCTTTTACAAGAAAGCCAAAGGCCTTGCATGAGGCTTCAAAAAGGGCACCCTGGCTCTTCGAAACTGCGAGGGTAATCTTGTCACCGACCCGCAGGGAATAGTGGATGTATTTAAGCAGCACTTCCAGCAGCTGCTTAACGAGCATGACCAAGAGAGAGTGGTAGGGACCGAGGAAATCCCAATTCCAGCTGCTGATGTAGTCCTCCCACCCAGCATAGAAGAAGTCGGCACAGCTATTCAGAAGCTGAAGAA
Organism: Eumerus sabulonum; assembly: GCA_951905685.1. NCBI lineage: Eukaryota > Metazoa > Arthropoda > Insecta > Diptera > Syrphidae > Eumerus > Eumerus sabulonum. The sequence goes on along the minus strand of OX645060.1, from coordinate 157,048,357 downwards.
CAACAAGGCCGCAGGCTCAGATGGCTTGCCATCAGGGCTCTTCAAGGCTGGCGGCGATGTTCTGGTAGGGAGCATGCACCAGATCATCTGCAGAATTTGGGAAGATGAGAGCATGCCCGACGACTGGAATACTAGCTCTATATGCCCCATCCACAAAAAAGGCGATCCTACCTCTTGCAAGAACTATAGAGGTATATCCCTGCTCAACGTCCCATACAAGATCCTGTCCAGTGTATTGTGTGAACGTCTAAAACCATTTTGCACCGCACTAATCGGCAGCTACCAGTGCGGCTTCCGGCCCGGCAAATCAACTATAGACCAAATTTTCACACTTCGACAAATCCTGGAAAAGACCAACGAGTTTCGAATCGATACACACCATCTTTTCATCGATTTCAAAGCCGCATACGACAGCATTCATCGTGAAGCACTGTTTGGGGCGATGGCCGAATTCGGGATCCCGGTAAAACTGATCCAGTTGTGTCGCGCCACGCTAAAAAACACGCGATGCACCGTGCAACTCGGTTCTAGGACCTCGGAACCTTTCGAAACATGCACCGGATTTCGGCAAGGAGATGCGCTGTCATGTGACTTCTTCAACCTGGTGCTGGAGCAGATAGTGCGACGGGCAGGCGTCAACAGGGAAGGCACTATCTTTTACAAGTCCATCCAGCTGCTACAGGTTGTCCGTGCTCATCCTTGCAGGCTTCCGCTCTGGCTTTATAGCCTTGGCATGTTTCTTTTACTTTCTGATAAAATTTTCGAACGTCGTTCGCGCAGTAACATCTCTCCATCTCCTCGATCTCACGCTTCTCGTGCTCCTTCTTTTTCCTTCTCAGAAGTGCATGTTCCTTCCGCCTTTTCTGTTCATAGAGCTCGCGAGCAGCTCCCGTCCGTCGATGCAACGTCGCCGTGTATGCATTCTGTTTCTCTACATGGGCCTGTCTGCACTCATCATCAAACCAGGGGTTTCTCGACGGTGGTGGCTCGAAACCGAGTACATCTGAGGCGGCCACTCTAATAGCGTTCTGACAATGACACCACTGCTGTTCTATGGCTTCTGCAGATTGCATCGGGACTTGAGAGAGCTTGAGAGCGACTTGATCGGCGAAGGTCCTGGCAGTTTCCTGCGATTGCAGCTTTCCGACGTTAAATTTTGGTGTTCTTACTCGACTCCGTTGATTCCAGGAAATTAGCATCCGTACCTTGGCTGCAACAAGGTAATGATCCGAATCGATGTTGGCTCCTCGAAAGGTTCGGACATCTAGGATGCTGGAGAGTGTCTGCCGTCGATCGCAATATAATCAATTTGGTTGGTTGTCGATTGATCGAAAGATCGCCAGGTCCCCTTATGGATGTTGAGGTGTGGGAATCGTGTACTTGCTACTACCAGATTATGTCCCGCCATAAGGTTCACTAGCCTTATTCCGTTTTCTGACGTAGTGTTGTGTAGGCTGTGCTTTCCAATGACCCGTTCAAAGATAGCTTCCTTACCCAGCTTCGCATTTATGTTTTAGCTGGGACATTGCGCATACGTTCTGCCTAGGAGATCATAGAAGTCGTCTTTAGGTTGGGCATCTTTCTACTCTGTGGGGGCGTGGACACATAATAAGCTTATATTGCCGAGATTTGTTTTTATGCGGATAGTTATGAGGCTTTCGCTTACATACTGGAAGCTTACAACTTTTTTCCTGAGTCTGCCTGGAACAACAAATCGGCATCCGAATAGGCGTTGCTTATTTTCTCTGTAGCAGTTTCCGTAGTAGATATCACAGTTTTACATCCGCTTTTTTCCTGGCCCATCTCAACGCACTTCTTGGAGCGCGGTAATGTCTGCCTAATAGCAGTCCAAAGAGTTGACCAGTTGTCCGGCTGCACCTAGTCTGTTGAGGGACCTAACGTTGCAGGTGCAGATCCGGAATTCGTTTCCTTTTAGGCGTTTGCGGGGGTCCGTCCGTAACCGAGGCTGTTAGTAGTCTATGAACAAGCTTTGGTTTTATGCGATAGGGATGTTAACCCTATGCGCAACCCCCAACCTGGAGGCCTAGGTTCCTCTTTTCGCCAGGTAGCTATCCAGGGAAGTCCACGCGGATGCTGTGTGCCAACTTGGATTAAGCAGAGACAGAGATCGAAGCTGGCGTTTGTTAAGTTAAACGCGATCAACTTGTTTGCTCTGTTTGCTCGCTCCCTTCTCCCCTTGAGTGACAACAGTGAAGTTGATAAATCTGACTCCAACGGTTGCACCTTCATCACTAACGCTCAACTTTGCATTGAGGAGAGTTGATATCACGGTATCTTGATTGGAATTGACTAAAATAGCCTGTAACGAAGTATTCGTGCTGCGGCACGTAGATGTTTAACGTATCCATTGTTTATTTTTCTGAAAGTCGGTCCGATGCTTTTCCTAGTGATCAGGTCTTTTCTTGAAATAATCAGAGTAACGAGACTCTCCATCCTTCTTGAAGTTCGTCCACAATCGATGCACTTCCTCTATTATACGGGTTTGATTCAAAGCAATTTCTTCAAGCTCAGCCATTTTTCGCTCTTCTGACACTTTATATTACCTCACTGAATATATGGATGACTATAAGTTGGTCTCATACCACTCTCTGTTTTTTTTTACCTACATGCTTTTTCCAGATATCCGGCTCGAAGTACCAATGACAAATGCCTACCAATTAGTCGATTGCTCGCTTCATTAGTTTAGCAGTCAGCAGAAATATTTATTGAGTTCTTCAGTTCTAATTTAAACAAAATATATGCCAGTTTAGTAGAAAGATACAACTTTAAGAATATGAAAAACTAGTACTAAATGTGCTTGACCACAACAAAATTCAAAGCAAAAGAATGTGGTCTAGGTACGACCCGCAAAGCCCACACGCTTACCATCCAAGTGAGAAAAATCAAAACACCCATTTTATTTAATTTTTTTTTTTTAATTTTCAGCCCCCATCGTGGCTCTTTAACGGACGTACCGATTACGAAGCTTTTTTTTTACAGCTAACGTGACCGAGATGGTTCTTAGCTACAATTTGTGAGGATCTGTTCAGGTGTTTCAAGATCATCAGCTCTTTTGGTTTGCTGCGATAGGGTTCTGAGACGAATAATGAATTGGATTTTTTTTCTGAGACGAATAATGGGTAATGTATCGGTTCTCGTCCGTCACCGCAATCAACCAGCGCCGGGCGCGGTCAGTACTTAGATGGGGGACCGCTTGTGACTACTTATTGATTTTGTTGATATTATCAACACATGTGGTACATCCTAATGTCATATAATCTTCTCTTTTTTCATGTTTCCAAGTTCCCAGCGGTTACATTAGGAGCTCTCAATCAAATTCAGTTTTGAATTAATGGCTATCAATGACCGACTATCAATTACTAAATGCAATACAATCTAATCCATTGGTTATAAACTAGAAATTAACTACTTCAGTTAATCGTAATTAACGTAATGGGATGATATGGCAATATAGGCACAAACCACAAGTTAACGAATTACTTAAAACATATGTAGTAGCACCTTTCCATTTAAGGCAATGGGGTGGAAAAATCGTTGCACATGAACCTAAGACATTAAGCCAGTATCGTGAAGCCGAGGACCACTAATAGAATATGAAGCTATTGAGTCCCCTATGAGATAGTAACTATGTTCATATCTCTTCCGGCAGGTGGTAACTACTGTATTTAATATTCGAAATAAAAGGTGAAATTGTTTGGGCCATGTGACCTGGTGAGCTGTTGAACATGCATTGGTGTCAGACGAAATTCCCCGCTCCATGTTGGACTTTTGTTTTTTTATTGTTTTTTTGTTATATACTGACTTATCCAGAGAGTTGAGTATTCAAAAAGACATTTTTTTTTTTTTAGATCAGTATCAATTTCCTGAGAGCACCGTGGCGCAGTAAGTAGTGTGTTGGCCTCTGACGCCGATGACACGGGATCGAATCCCGACACAGCCATGTCATCGGACGTGTTTTCATGGTGTTTCTCCTCAGCGGGGTTCTGACAAAACCCTCTGTAGTAAAATTGTCATGAAAAGCTTCTCGAAATTCGCCGTTCGGAACCGGAACTGTAGGTCCCTATTACCTAAAAGAAAATGAAATCACACACAACATGGGTGATTGAGAGAAGCTCGGCTCAGGTCCTTCATGGACTGTAACGCCAACATACATACATACATACACCAATTTCCTGCTGTTAACTTCCCAGTGGGAAGTTATTGTAATGGGGCCGATCTTGCGAATTCCAAATTTTGACATATCTCCACGTTTCAAGGTCACCAGAATCCAAATCCAAGGTATTTATAGAGATGTATGTGTGTGTATGTACCTATGTGCGCATGTGCGTTTCGTATTTACGCAACTTAGTACTGAATAAGTCATCAGCAAAATCGGTGCGGCCGTTTTTTGTTAGAAATTAAATAACTGAAAAATTGGCAAACGAAATGAACAACACGCGTTGTTCCCAAGCGGTCCTCCATCTAAGTACTGACCGCGCCCGATGCTGGTTGATTGCGGTGATCGGACGACAACCGATACATTTTTGCATTTTAAATTGATTTTATTCAGAAAAACTTATAACCATCTTACGCGCTAGACAAAATGATTAGAACTAGCTTACATTATAACTAACATTAATGTCTTACTGACCCTAAGCGGGCACTCTAAAACAAACAATATACATACACTTAATCTATGTCTTTCGACAACTTAATATCTACAGTAAATTGATTACTTTATTTATTAATTGTGCCAAGAAAACAGTTACAAAAAATTATCATACTAACAGGTTTTAAAGGGTATATATAAAACTTAAACCTAACTAAAACTAGCTAATTCTTACTTAATCTATCTTAATTAAAACGTATATACAAAAGTTCTATACAAAAGTACATTATATATAAAATGCATAAATATCGTTTTTTACTTTTTTAATTTTAGGTTTTTTTTTATTTTTATGTTTTATGTTTTATTAAAAATTGCCCAACACTTAAACAATTATAACCTACCTTAGCCTACCCTAACCTACCCTATCGGAGTCCGCCAATGGCGTTCAGCGATCCTGCCTTGAAGAGGCTATATTAAATGATGCCACGACGGAGTCCGTTAGCCACCAAAAGCGTTGATACTTTCGGACAACGTCTTCTCTATCTCGGCGAGAAACCACTCTACTGAACTTGAGGCGCTCAGGCTCATAGAGCACGACGTCAGGTTCGTAAAGGAGCCGCCGGTCCACGGAATTACGGGTCACATAGAAGATTAGCGGTACCGCCAATCTATCCTGGATCAGCTCACAATTATCAAAATAAAGAAATGCTTCCGGTGGCACAAAGCCATTCAGACGCACTTTTTCATAATACATAGGATTGGGGTAGTAAGTCCCAGAGATGAGGTTATTGGTCGAAGTCGCAACGTGACCTCGAATCAGTTTAATCAGAAAGTTATCTATCCGTAAATTCCTTGCCCTATCGTAAAGGACCCCGTTGGGGTAGAACTTTCTGTACTCAGACCCTGGTGTTCTGTGTAATCCGAGACAAGTCCTCAGACATTGTCTCTGAAACACCCGAATCCTTTCCATTAAGCTTGCGCTCACATTAAATCAGGCGGGTCATCCATATGCAATCATAGACCTGATTTAGGCCATGTAGCAGATTACCTTCACCCTAGATCAAGTTGGCTGCAGTGAAACAGCCATCTTGTCAGGGCAAAATAGCCCCGGGCTCCTTCTAGAGCAGCATCCGCACTTTTGTTAAAATACAGATACTGATCCAGCCAGATCCCGAGGTATCTGACTACACTTTTACTCGTCAGTGGACGCCCGTCCGGTCCGAAGATTGCGAGTTTTCGCCAATGTTTTCTAGTGTCCCTAGAGGCTCTAAACAGAGGCGTTCTGAATAAAATAGTCTCTGATTTCTGGAAGTTGATTTTCAACTTCCAGTCATCACAGAGCTGCTGAATTTTATCGAAGTCACGTTGCAATAAAATGCCAATGACCTCGATCGTTGGACCTGATCTGTACGCAACCAAGTCATCTGCATACGCTATTGAATGGTGAAGAGAAACTATCAGATCACTGATATAAATGCTGAAAAGGATCGGCGAATTTACCGTACCCTGTTGCAAACCGTTTTTAATTTCAAATGTTTGAGCAGAAGTTACGTTGGCAATTTTCACAACGAACTTTCTACTCGTTAACATATCATGAATTACATATAGCAATGGTTTACTTATGCCCAACCGTTTGAGCTTGTAGTAGAGTCCTTCTAACCATACGGTGTCGAAGGCCTTCTCCAAGTCAACCAGGCAGGCACCCGTGCATTGGTTCTTGCATTTATTTCATTAGATATTCGAGACGAATTTCGACGCGGCATGTATGGTATCATGCCCCGCCCTGAAACCGGATTGGTTATCCGGGATGATATTTTTATCCTCAGCCCATTTGGACAGGGCTCTATGGATTACCTTCTCGAAGACCTTGCTGACACTCGGAAGGAGACTTATCGACCGGGGATTTGCTGGATTAGAGAAGTCCTTGCCCCTCTTAGGGATTGGCTGGACCACCGCCGTTTTCCAATGCACTGGATAATATGCATTAGTCAGTGCATTGTTGAACAGGATGGTGTATCTCTCTATAGTCAATGGTGGAAACTCAGGCACTTTCCACCAGCATTGGATTGGATATACCATCAATACCCGCGGATTTTTTATTTATTAATGACATGAACATTAAGATAAAGTCGTCACTGAACCTGGTCAAACCAAGGTTTTCGATTCGCCAATGTACGATATCATTTCGAAGGTAGAAGTGGTGAAGCACGACTCTATTCTCCAGGTAGTGGTTCGGGCGAATGCTTTCAGTCATCTTATATACTTCCTGGGAGACAGCCCCCACTGTCGCCACTTTCTCCTGAAGATTCTTAATCACAAAAAAGTCGTCATCTAGGACGGCGCTCTCTGGATCGATGTTGACTGTGCGTAGTAAACGTTCTATGTCTGACGTTCTCGGAAGCTTTAGATCCCGAATGTCATTCTGATCTTTTCTCCGGAATATTTTATTTATCTGCGGGAACATATTCGCGCTGTTGGATTTTACAGCGGGAATTTTGTTGCTCCAGTGTAGACTTATGGCTATTTTATAATTTTCTTTAATTAACTGTCGGAGATTTTTTGTAAGTGATTTCAGGGTCCTGACCTCCGAGTTTAGTCTGTCGGTAAACCGCCTGTGCAAGAGTTTGAGTCCTGACAGCAGTCTACTCTTCTGTCTGTGAAGTGCGTCTATGGTCGCGTTTCGGTACACGTCCGTGGTATCGTAATGTCGTTGGCGTGGTATCGTTCTGTCCATCGTTTGTTTGATAGTTTCGTCCATATGTTTTAGGTGCCGATCAATTTCGTCATTTGATAGGTTCCTATTATTCGGTGGGGATGGGGCACTCGAAGCGTGGCCAGCGTGCCCTACTATAATCGTAGGGGTACGTGTTGACATACTCTGCCATTTCTGCGAATTCGTCCAGTATTTTAATTACGGCACTAAGTCCGCAATGGTCACTGTCATACTCAACGGTACGTAAACAGTTTACTAACCATTCGTTAGTGTCTGCCAGTCTCAGTCGTGAGTAAAGCAACATTAGATACAAATAGGCGCCGCTTCTAGGAAACGACGGACTATCCGTTGCGAGTAACTTAAGTTTATACTCAATATTATGCAGGGCCCACCAATGGCTTAGTAGGCTCCCTCTAGTGTTTGGTATATTATTGCCCCAATCACTATATTTGGCATTTAAATCTCCGGCCAAAACATAAAAGTTTTCTGCCGAGTCTAGGCGCAGAAATCGAAAAAGTATTTCGAGCTCTGCAATGAAGATATTGGGCTGAGGTGCTTCAGGTGCATAGGCCGATACTATGTATATCCTCCTTCCATTCCGAAGGGGGATACACACAACACATGCCTCTAGCACCTGGAATCTCCGTACTTCACTGCTATATATAGTTTTATATTTAATATAATTCTTAATGAAGATCGCGACACCTCCGCCTTGAGTGGCATTGGATCGGTCTCTTCGTATTATATTGTAGGAATTGTGCCGAATTTTGTGCCTCTGGCTTTGCTTAGTTTCGCTAGCCAGAAACACACCAGGGCTTTCTTCCTGCAACAGGTTGAAAAGAACGGTGCGTCGATCGATCCTAATCAGTGAATTTACATTCACAGCCAGAATCTTCAGGAAACTCTCTACTGGCGTATCCATTAGGACTGTAGAAGCGCTAAGCGCAGAAACGAGTAGAGCTTGTCCACTCGTTCCGTCTGCTTTGTGATCTGCTGCTGGAGCTGACCGATCTGCCCTTGAATAGCGAGCAGAATCGGTAGCAGTTCCGCCTCGGCCCCCGGTACCTTAGGAACAGGCACTGGGGCTTTGGCAGCAGCCTTCGGAATTTGTACCGCTTTTCCCTGACATGCCGCCCATTTTGGTCAAATGGGGTGTAACGACTGTAGAGTGAATACCCCTCGAAGGAGGTGTCTTTTCGACATTCTGCCGAGCTTCTCTTAGTTGCCTTATATATTGGAACTTAGGACATCCCCGATAATTTGCAGGGTGCCCGTTGTTCTCACATAGTGCGCAAAAAAGTTGCTCCCTTTCGAGAACCTTCTCTGCGCTCCGGTCGCATTCATAATACCTGTGGTTCCCCGCACACTTGACACATCGATGCTGCATTTCGCAGTTCGACGCGGCGTGCCCGAACCTCTGACAGCGTATACTGTTTCCGCGCCTACCTATTTTTTCCCATCGCACTCTCTGGGTGTCTAAGATTTTAATTTTCTTTAGACACTCCAGACGGCTGTCGGGTGTCAGCTGGACCAGGAAGAAGTGCAATAGCCGCTTCTCCCGTTTGGCCGCAACTGTGGTGAATGGTTTGGCCCCCACGAATTGAAGTCATCGCTCTCGAACTTTTTGAGCTTAGAGAGCAATTCCTCGGGATGATCGACTCCACGCCTTTGAGGAGCATTGTCTGCAGCCTCTCGGATTTCGGAGTAAACGTGTAGTACTCTGTCGTGCAATCTTTTAATAACGCACGCATTTTCTTATATATTTCCATTGTTTTACACTGGAAAACATAGCTTCCTCCAATACAATCTAAAATGTAATTTTTCTCACCTACATATATGATGCTTGCACATATCCACTGTCTGCCTGACAGCTAGAGTATGTGCACAGATGGGCGGTACCTTTTCCTTCTTCCTGGAGCGGCGGCTTCGCTTCCTCTTCTGTTTTTGTTGTTGTTAATGCTGCTGCTGTTCTTGCTGCTGCACTTGTTGTTGTTGCTGCTGGTTCGTTGGCTGCGGCAGTTGTTGGCGAATTTTCTGCTGCTTAGAATGCTGTTGTTGCTGCTCCCGCTGCGGTTGTTGTTGTTGCTGCTTTATTGGCTGCGGCTGTTTTTGTTGTTGTCTCTGCTGCTGGGGCTGCTGTTGCTGCTCCCACTGCGGTTGTTGTTGTTGCTGCTGCTTCTTCGGCTGCGGCTGTTTTTGTTGTTGTTTCTGCTGCTGGGGCTGCTGTTGCTGCTCCCGCTGCGATTGTTGTTTTTGCAGCTGCTTTGACTGCGGCTGCCTTTGTTGTTGTTGCTGTTGCAGCTTACGCAGCTTCTCAGCCTCCTTTTGCTGCCGGATTTCGAACAGTCTGTCCCTCACGGCCTGGAGCTTCTCCTGGAGGATTTTCTCCTCGATCTGGAGCTCGTCTTTTGTTTTTCTTTCTCCGTCTCCGAGGTAGATAGGAGAGCGAAGGAGTTATTGTCCCCTGTGTAGCGACCCTCCCTACCTTCGGAAAGGTAGGCAAAGTCCGCCTCATCGGGGACATCTTTTGCTTGTTGTTGTTGTAGCTGCTGCAGAGCGGCTTTGGAAGTTGATGGCGCCCCTTCCCTCGCCTCGGCCCGCAGCTTCTCTGCCGAAGTGGAAAGGGAGGGTCGCTTCACCAGGTTAGGAGAGGGGTTTAACCTCCTCCTGCGCTTTACCGTAGCGCTACAACCGATACATATGAGATTGCTCGGACAGTGTTGTGATTGGGTGAGGAAACGCACATTCATGAGCTGCTCGTGAGTGTGCACTACCCAACGAGCAATTATTAAACCCACGCGCTCATGAGTAATTGGCTGTGAGCTTTTCCATTTTCGTTCACGAACACGAGTGTGTGTGGATTTATGAAAACTCACCCCTGTACGTACTTCATATGTTCAAAAGAGAATGCACACTTATGTGCACTCTGTAGGGGGGTTCTGTTTAACACACATGTGGAGTGCGCACATAGGGTGAGTTTCTTAAAATGCACCCACTCGCGTTCGTGAGGCAAAATGAGTTGATTTACTGCTTGAGAGTTGTTTGCAGAATGATAAAATATGAAAACATTTCACTTGAACATTTTTTGTTTTATTCATTGTTGGTTTCGGATCGGAGCGAAAGAAAACTATACCCGTGCGTATACCAATTTGAGGTTGATATCACGAGTGGTGATGTAAATATGTATGTATACGTAAATGTTTCTCCAGATTACCCATTGTAATGAAAATGATAAAATGCAGTTAATCAATAAAATGTATTGTGTAGACAATTTCATGGATTTAGACAAATACTTTAATGTTTCTTTAGCAGCGTTGATATTACATACATATGTATGTGTGTATGGATATTTATGAATGACGAAGAATTTTGAGTCTATAAAGTCTAAATTAGAAACTTTCAGCAATCGAAATTGCACAAGCACGTGAGCAGTTTATGATTGTTAATGTGCGCATATATGTAGGTGTGCGTTTCCTTAACCTGGGTTACATGGAGCGAATGCAAATAGGGGACTTGATGCCAACAACACGCGGTGTTTCCAAGCGGTTCCCCATCTAAGTACTGACCGCACCCGATGCTGGCTGATTGCGGTGATCGGACAAGAACCGATACAATCCATTATTCGTCTAAGAAAAACAAAAAGGTATTATAATCGGTCCATTTGTTCAGTAGTTACGATGCCACAGACGGACACAAAGACACCTCAAACTTTTAACACCCCTCTTTTTGGGTCGGCGGTTGAAAATGAAAAAAAAAGAAAATTAAATGAAATGGGTGTTTCCATTTTTCCCACTGGGAAGTTAGTCATGTGGGCCTTACGGGTCGCACCTGGACCACATTTTTAAATGTTGCAGTTTGTTTATATATGTATTTCACGACAACAAATCTTTATTATCGGCTTGAAGTACAATTAAAACAATTATAAATGGAACTCGAGTCCGTTCATATGTTCACCGCGGGCACGTTTGCAGCGATCGATTGGATTGGATTGGGTTGAACCCAAATTTCGTCGGCTTGTTGTCATAAACCAATGACTTAACGTAGCCCCAAAGAAAATAGTCTAGAGGCGTTAAATCGCACGAACGAGACGGCCAATCGACTGGCTCATTTCTGGAGATAGCACGCTCATCAAACTTACTCTTCAATAAATCGATTGTAACGTGTGCTGTCTGGCTTTTGGTACCATCCTGTTGAAACCACATGTCATCCAAGACCATATCTTTCATTTCGGGCCAAAAATAATCGGTAATCTGCGCGATAACGCTGGCCATTCACATTAACGTGACGATCGTTATCGTCGACGAAAAATGATGGCCAAATAACGCCGCCGGCATGCAAGACAGAAATATACAAGCTTAGTTTTATTGTCTACTTCTAATTCGTGTTCGGCAAACCAAATCCTTAACAAGTGGACATTGTGATTAACGTCGGCAAATAGACTCAGGGGGTTAGATGAGTCATATGCAAATGCTAAGTAGTCGGCAAAGGCCTTAACTTCACCAGCAAATGGGAGCTCTAGTAATGAGTTGACATTAATCAAAAATAATATTGGTCCAGGGACACCAAGGAACACCTACGTTAATTACCTTAGTACTGCTTACAGTATGCTCAATTTCCACTTTTTGTGATCTATTAGGAAGAAAACCAGTCTAATATAAATCCACGATATCCCGCACCATGTAATTTCTTCAGAAGAATGCTGTGATCAACCATATCGAAGGATTTGGTTATGTCTGCAAATAACCAAGCACAGCAATTCTTCGAATCGTGCCCTTTATAGATAAATGTACAAAAATCTAAAAGTGCATCTTTCGTCTTTCGGTTTTCCCTAAACCCAAACTGATTTACCCTAAAGAATTTGATTTAGTTAAGATATTTCACAACTCTGCTTTTATTGCTTTCTCTAACAATTTTGAAATTACAGAAAGTAAGGAAATTGGTCCATCGCATTTTTTTTTTCCATTAACCTTCTTAGAGATAGGTATTACGTTGGCACATTTCAGCAAATCAGGAAATTCACCCGAAAAAACGCTTAGATTAAAAATATGAGTGGTCGATTCAGACCACTATCTTGTAGTAGCCAAGATACGTCAGCGCATAACACGAACACCGCGGAGTAGAGTTAGAACACCAAGCTATGACGTCGGAAAGCTACTATCGCCGGATATCGCCAGTGCTTTTGCCAACCGCGTCTCCCTTAACCTCTCCGATACACCTCAATCCTCCACTCAGTCAGTAGAGCAACAATGGAGCCTGTGCAAACAAGCCCTGAAGAGCACAGCAACGGAAGTGCTAGGCCTTAAAGCTCCACCACGACGAAACACCTGGTTCGATGACGAGTGTAGAAGGATTCATGCGGAAAAGCAGGAGACATACAAAGCCTCACTACACAAAAAAACAAGAGCGGCTCGTGAGCTCTACGAGCTTAAGAGAAGGGAGGAACATAAGCTTCTCAAGAGAAAAAAGAAAGAGCACGAGAAGCGGGCGATTGAAAACTTGGAGAGGTGCTATTGCAGGCACGACGTTCGAAGATTTTATCAGCGGATAAAACGAATGTCTCAAGGCAATAAAGCCCGAACGGAGGCCTGTAAGGATGAGAACGGACACCTAGTAGTAGAATCGCAGTCGATGCTGAGAATTTGGAAAAACCACTTCTGCAGACTGTATAACGGCGATGACAACCAACATACCGCCGTCAGGCAGAATGATCCATTTTTTAATGACGAAGATCGCAGAGAATTCCGTCTCCCTGACCTCGACGAAGTTGAGATTGCCATGTCGAAACTCAAGTCGAATAAAGCTGCTGGCGCAGATGGACTGTCTGCTGAGCTCTTCAAAGCGGCTGGGGGTGAGCTGGTTAGGAGCATGCACCGGCTCATCTGTAAGATATGGTCAGAGGAAAGCATGCCCGAGGAATGGAGTCTCAGCATTGTTTGCCCGATCCACAAAAAAGGAGATCCCTTTGACTGCGCCAACTATAGAGGAATAAGTCTCCTTAATGTCGCATACAAGATTTTCACTGCCGTTTTGTGTGAACGCCTGAAGCCATTTGTAAACAAGCTGATAGGTCCTTATCAGTGTGGCTTCAGGCCAGGGAAGTCCACCATCGATCAAATCTTCACACTACGGCAGATCCTGGAGAAAACCAATGAGTTTCAAGTCGATACGCACCATCTATTCGTCGACTTCAAGGCCGCATACGACAGCGTAATTAGAGACGAGCTATATAACGCCATTTTTACTTTTGACATCCCTGCGAAGCTCGTCAGACTATGCAGGATGACCTTGGAAAATGCTCGCTGCTCCATCCGAATCGGTGAGCACCTCACCGATAGTTTTGATGTCAAAAAAGGATTTAGGCAGGGCGATGCGCTGTCGTGTGACTTCTTCAACATCGTATTGGAAATGATTGTGCAAAAATCACAGGCCAATACAAGAGGCACAATCTACTTCAAATCCTCGCAACTCCTTGCATACGCCGACGACATTGACATAATAGGTAGATCGCAGCGAGATGTCAGTGAGGCGTTTGTGAGTATTGAGATGGAGGCGGCAAAAATTGGTTTGGCAGTTAATGAGGGCAAGACTAAATATCTGCTGTCATCGAAAAAGGACATTTACCACCGACGTCTTGGACAGAACGTGCATATTGGCAGATATAAGTTCGAGGTAGTTAAGGACTTCATATACCTCGGCTCCGCGGTGACTTGGAACAACGACACCAGTTTCGAAATCAAGCGCAGAATTACTCTTGCCAACCGCTGCTTCTTTGGGCTCAAGAGGCAACTGAGAAGTAGAGCCCTCTCTCGTACGACCAAGTTGACCTTATATAAGACCTTAATTATCCCGGTCCTGTTATACGGCGCAGAAACATGGACTTTATATAAAGCGGATTAGGAAATCCTTGGTCGTTTCGAGAGAAAGATTCTGCGTTCGATTTTCGGTCCCATAAACACAGAGAAGGGTTGGGGGAGAAGATTCAATCACGAACTGTACGGGTTGTACAGCGACATGAGTCTGGTCAGGCGTCTACGGATCCAACGCCTAAGATGGCTAGGCCATGTAGAGCGAATGGACACCACAGCTCCAGCCCGTAGAGTCTTTGAATCCAACCCCGAGGGACGAAGAAATAGAGGACGGCCGCACCTAAGGTGGCGCGCACAGGTGGAAGGGGACCTCAACCAACTGGGCGTGCGGCATTGGAAAAGACTAGCGAAAGATCGTGCTAGGTGGAGAGGCATGTTGGTTGAGGCCCAGGTTCACCCCGAACTGTAGCGCCCGTTAAGTAAGTAAGTTAAAAATATGAGCTAATATATCAACAACATTAAGGATTACTTTTTCAGGACGATGTCCGATGGAAATTCCATTATAGTCACAAGAGTTTGTATTCTTCAGTGAGTTTATACTTTTCAAAAGCTTGAACCCTGTAATGGGTTCAAAAAAGAAGCTGTTATTTTTAGAGGGACATACGCCAAATCAAGTTCTAAAGCAGCAATTGCAGAGTCTTAGTGGATCATTGAAAAGAGGTATTTGTCCCACTTGTGCATCCAAGGTTTAAGTTTCGCTTTGGACTTTCTACGTTTTACGGAATAGGTAGAATTATCAATGTGATATGTTAGGGTTCTTAAAAAAATACTGTACGCCTGAGAGGCGTTATTAGATGTTAGTTTAGAAGTAACATTGATTACATTCTTTTTGTTGTTTAAGTCATTGAGGATTAATACAGTCAAACAGTGATCAGTAATCTGCAGATCAAGGTTGACACTAACACATAGGCCAGATTCTATATTCAAAAAATGACCAAATATGTGATCGAGGCAAGTGCCAGAAGCTGGTCTAGTAGGTTCGTTAAGAAACTATGTTAATCCATGCGCAGCCATTAAGGCAAAGAAGGCATCTACTACATAGTTGGAGCTTAGGATATCTATATTCAAATCACCAAGAATAATGAGATTTTCCCCTTTTGCATGGCTTAAAAGGACGGAAAACTCATCCAAAAATGATTGCAAGGACCCATACTGAACCCTGATACACATATAATGTTAACGATTTCATTGCAGATCTTGCAAGTGATTTTTATAACATCTGCACTATTCAAACTAAAGTTGACTACTCGTATGAATCCCGCACGATTTTAAAGTCTTCTATTTCATAAGAATAGAACCATATCTCCGACAAAAAAATTAAATCAGGAGGATATGTAAAGACTTCTAGGTTACATAGCAACACGTCAAAACTTTTTCGCAGGCTTCTAAGATTTTGATGCACAATAAACACAGGATTTTTGTCGTTAGAATTATGATACAAAACACTATCATATATACTTCTTACGGTTTTAATGGCAGTTTCTTCCTATATAAGATCTGTACTATCAATCAACATAATGCTAATCTACAATTGCCGCTAAATCATCAAAAGACCTTATAACGAGGACGCTACCATTTTCAACTTTTCTCGTCAAAATTGTCGAGTTACTAAACCATAAGTATTTATAATGTTTTTCAAATTTTGCTTTCTTTGCCGCCAGATATAAAGCCCTGGTATTATTCGTGAAATAGTCATGAGTAAATACTCTTTTTCTGCTACCAGCTACTATCTCCAAATAACGAGGTGTTGAGATATTTATGTGCACCTTCTCCGCTTCTTATGATCTTCTGTTTAATATCACTTGAAGATAGGTGAACACGAATAATATTTGTTTTTGGCTTAGAGTTGGGAGTTTGTTTTTATTATCAACACGATACACGAAGCATTTCTCAATTTCGGAGGGGGAAAAGTGACATTTTGGCCTTATAACGGTCTAGAACGCCCGCAAGTGGTTTGGCTGCAGAAGATCTGTTTAGGGACCTAATATTCCTTGCAAGGATCGTCACCATTAATCCGGTCCATTTTCTCGGAGGTTTGTTGTTGCCTCTGAGCATTGTGGAGTTTTCCCGTTACATTGTGCTGGAACATAGCCCAACTGACAATAATCCTGTTTTGTGGCGCAGGTTACATAGGATACTCACCATTCGTCCTCTTCCGTTATTTATTTCCATGGTCAGGAATTACCAGATGGTACCACGTGGAGGTCTAACAGACCTGGAAGTTGTTCGGCTGAAAATGCTCTTGCTAGCTTTTTTTGGCGGATCAGCAAACGTCGGCACATGCTACTCTTACGAGGTCGAGGCCTTTGATGACGATCACAGCTTATATAAAATAGGTATGAAATGTTTTTTTTTTTGTTTTTTTTTTTTAAATTTTGAACAAAAAATGTTCTTTATGGTTAACCTTTTTAATCAAGGACGTATAGCTTCATAATTTCATCGGTGTAGAACTTCTGTGCTTTATCGGTGAAAACCTAGGATAAGTGATTTTCAGTGGCTGTCCGGGAGACCGGAGGGCTTGGGCTCGGACAAACATACATTGTAAAGTTGTTGATTGCTCTTAACCTGGCGAGATGCCAGCAACGATCCCTGTTTCAATCCCCGGGTCAAGTTCACATACAGATGATGATGTCGTTGTGGAAACGAGTTGGTTTTAAAGTCGACGAGGATAAGACAAAGTACATGCTGTCAAGCAAAAACCGATCCGTCGCTCACCACTTTAGACAAAATATAACAATTGGCAACTATAATTTCGAGGCAGTTAAGGAGTTTGTTTACATCGGGACAAACGTAAGCTCCACAAATGACACCACAGTGGATATCCGGCATAGGATCGCCCTTGGCAACCGCTGCTATTTCAGTTTGTCAAAACAATTTGGGTCAAAACTCTTCACTCGAATAACAAAAGTCATGCTTCACAAAACGTTTGTATTGCCAGTCTTGCTATATGGAGCCGAAAGCTGGACGATAAGCAGGTCGGCGGAGCTGATTTAATGCTCTTTCGCAAGAAAAATTCTACGCCGGATATTTGGTCCTCTCCGTGAGGAAGGTGAATGGAGAAGAAGATGTGACCGCGACCTCTATGAGCTGTAGAATGATGTGGATATAGTCCGGAAAGCAAATATCCGTCAACTACATTGGCACATCGAGCGCTTGAACACCAATGCTCCAGCTAAGAGGGTCTTCGACTCCGGGGCTCCTGGTTCGAAAAGGAGAAGAATACCTCCGGTATAAATACCAAGTAATCGGGGATGTATGGCAACTTGGTCTTGATAACTGGAAGCAGATACCCGAGACCGTCGAGGATGGAAGGTAGCCATAGCTCAGCCTCAGATCCTCCATAAATTGCTGGCCTGATAAGTAAGTATGTTCGGAAGATCATTTTTTTTACTATCAAAAGAGTTCTTCAGAGGACGATACAAGTGGTTGCACAAAACTTCACAACACAGCTCCGCCGATTTGTTCCGAGACATCAAACATGTGTGTAGTATGTTATTGTCATGGCCGGGTCCAGGTTCGTACAGTAGAGGACCGCATTGATTATTTTAATTGCTTGTAGCTTATAGCGAACAATTCCCCTCCAATCCCACAAAACGCTTACCATCGCCTTGTTTGCCGACAATCCAGGCTTTCAGATCATTTTTGATGGGTCACCGGACTTTGACTATGATCGCTGGGGTTGAGTATTTTCGTATTTAATTAATTTTTTATCAATCGCATCGAACTGGTTTGATTTCATTGCATTTCTTTCACGGTAATACGGTCAATCCAATTTCTTTTTGGTAATTCATGTAGCATCCAAACATCGTGGTGGTTGGTGTTAAGTGCTTCCACTGCAGTGCTTCCACACTTCCTTAATGTAAGCGAATACAAAGAAATATAGTGCCTCAATATCGAGAATATCCAATGATAATTTAAGGCAGAAAACCCTTTGTGAGTTCTAGCAACGGGTCTTCAACCCTCATGGTCAAAAGAAGAAATTATGTCCGATCTGCAAGCCAAGGACTATAAAATACTTGACGCCACGAATATGTTGTAAAATAAAAAAACGTTACTCTTTTCATGCTGACCTTTGACAAAAACAACACACTTGAAGAAATTTATAGCATCAAATCTGTTCTCAACATCGTTGTCAATCTCGAACCTCTTCGTAAAAACAATCAGTAGATTCCCCAGTGCAAGCGATGCCAACACTTTAATCACACACGGGCCCATTGCCGAAAAGATCCGCGATGCGTAATCATTATTATTATTCCTCTCTTCTTCTTTAGTGGCGTTACAGTCCATGAAGGACTAGAGCCAAGCTTCTCTCAATCACCCTGTTGTGTGTGATTTATTTTTCACACAGGTGAAAGGGACCTACAGTTTAATGCCGATTCCGAACGGCGTGAGTCGAGAAGCTTTTTCATGGCAAGCTTACTACGGGGGGTTTTGCCAGAACCCCGCCGAGGAGGAACATCGCGAAATAAACATTCGATGGCGTTGGTGTTATCGGGATCCGAACTCGCTCATCGTGCGCCAGAGTCTAACACACTAAACACTGCGCCACGGCGCCCTCAGCCAACCACATATAGGCAGGTTTATTTCAAAAGTATGTTCGGTATACCGTCACTTGTGCAAGAATGCTTATTTTGCAAAGACATTATAGCTCTATAAATTTCACCTGAAGAAAATGAATGAAAAACAGAGCTATTCGGCTGCATATTCAATTCAGTTATGTACGATGGTAAGGAGCAGTCTTAGTTCACATAAGGTTCTACAGATGGCTTTAATTTTTCCGAAATTTAGGAGAAATATTTATTAAACTTATTTGCTATACTGTTTACATCAGTCGAAATCACATCATCAATTTCTGCTGCTGTCTACTCTTTCCTAGAATGCTATCAACTGAATGAATCAGAGAAAAACTTATTACGTGACCCCTGCAAACGACTAACGGACTTGAGAGTCTGCACGTGGAATGTTAGGTCCCTTAACAGACCGGGTACAGGCGATCAATTGGAGCAAACCCTCAACTGCTATAAAGCAGGTGGGTGGACCGTGGTGCAGTGGTTAACATCATCGACTGCCGAGCGGAAGGTCTATAGTTCAAATTCGCTCATAGTCAAGAAAAAGTAATTCCTATACGGACAAAAAGTATGCAACGCAGTTGTGAATGGAAAGTGACCAGACATACTGCTGCAGGCATAACACTCACAGTATATGGTCAACTGAAATTCATCCTCAGCGTATGCAATATCAAAAGTGCTCGAGCGAATTATTACGGACTATAACCAAATCTGAATCCAGGACAACCACCCCTGAGAGAACTGCACTCCGTTCAGGTTGTGTGTAACAACACATCATAAGAGAATATAAAAACTCTTGAACCTGCGCGAGTCTCTAAAAAAAAAAAAAAATCAAAAAAGCAGATATAACTGCACTCCAAGAACCGCGATGGGATGGACCAGGCAAAAAACAGATGAAAAACTGCGACATCTATTACGGGAACTGCTACAAGGAGAACAAACAGCGCCTATTCGGGTGCGGATTCGTTATTCGAGGAAGACTCCTACAAAAAGTCGTAAGCTTCCGCGACATAAGCGAACGCCTCATAACAATCCGCATCAAAGCTAAATTTGGAAACATTAGCTTAATATGCGCTCACGCCCCAACGGAAAAAAAGGACGATCGATTCAAAGAAGAATTCTACGATCTCCTAGATAGAACATATGCCCAGCTACGACACAAAAATAGTCCTTGGAGATTTTAATGCAAACCTGGGCAAAGAGGACATATTTGAGTCGATCATAGGAAAGCATAGCCTCCATAACACCACATTCGACAACGGACTAAGGCTAATCGATTTCCTAGCGGGGCGTAACTTCCTTGTAGCAAGCACGCGATTCCGCCATCTCAACATCCACAAGGGTACCTGGCGGTTTTTTGATCAATCGACCACCAACCAGATTGATCACATTGCGATCGACGCCAGACACTCCTCCTGTATTCTCGACGTACAATCCTTCCGAGGGGCCAACATCGACTCGGACCACTACCTTGTTGTAGCCAAGGTACGAATGAGGATATCAAGAATGCATAGGAGTCGAGTAGCACAACGTAAGTTTGACGTCGGAAAGCTACAATCGCAAGAGACTGCCAGAAAGCTCTCTCAAAACCCGCCCACAGCAGCACATACAATAGAGCAGGAATGGGCGCATTGCCAGAGCGCCGTCAGACACACTGCCTCAGAGAAGCTGGGTTTTAAACTGCCACCACCTAAGAATCCCTGGTTCGATGTACAATGCGAACAAGCCCATGCAGCAAAACAAGAGGCATATAAAGCCATGCTGCACGCTTTTCAGAAGAAAGAAGAGGGAGCACGGAGAGCGTGAGATCGAGGAGATGGAGAGATGCTTCCGCAGGAATGACGCTCGTAAGTTTTACAATAGGGTAAAACGAACATGCCATGGCTACAAAGCCAGAGCGGCGGCCTGCAGGGATGGAAATGGAGAACTGGTAGCAGAGTCGCAGTCGATGCTGACGATTTGGAAAGACCACTTCTGCAGACTGTATAATGGCGATGATAGACAAGATACCGCTGTCAGGCAAAACGAACCATTCGTAATGGACGACAATGAAACAGAATTCAGTTCACCCGACCTAGACGAAGTCAAAATAGCGATATCAAGACTCAAGTCTAATAAATCCGCGGGCGCAGACGGCCTGTCTGCTGAGCTTCTTAAGGCGGCTGGAGATGAGCTCATTAGGTGCATGCACCATCTCATTTGCAAGGTATGGCCGGAGGAAAGCATGCCCGACAAATGGAATCTCAGCATCATTTGCCCGGTCCATAAGAAAGGAGACCCTTATAACTGCGACAACTATAGGGGAATAAGTCTCCTTAACATCGCATATAAGATCTTCTCTACCGTATTGTGTGAACGCCTCAAACCGTTTGTGGATAACCGGCTCTTATCAGTGTGGTCTCAGGCCAGGTAAATCCACAATAGACCAAATATTTACGCTACGGCAGATCTTTGAGAAGACCCAGGAATACCAAATCGACACTCACCACCTGTTCGTCGATTTCATGGCTGCATATGACAGCGTGTATATACAAAGCCATGTCTAGTTTTAACATCCCTGCCAAACTCGTCCGACTGTGCAGGATGACAATGGAGAATTCTGGCTGCTCCATTAAGGTCGGTAATGAGCAAACCGAGACCTTTGATGTTAAAAAAGGATTTAGGCAAGGCGACGCGCTGTCATGCAACTTTTGCAACGTCAACATCGTGCTTGAAAAGATGGTTGCAAGAGTCACTGGCCAACACAAGAGGTACGATTTATTTCAAGTCTACGCAATTACTTGCGTACGCCGATGACATTGACGTGATTGGACAGACACAGCGAAACGTCAATGAGGCCTTTATAAACATTGAGGTAGAAGCGGCTAAGATGGGTCTCAAGGTTAATGAGGGTAAGATCAAATATCTGCTTTCATCTAAAAGAGATGGACAACACCGACATATTGGTCAGAACGTCACTATGGGCGGATATAACTTTGAAGTGGTCAAGGAGTTCGTCTACCTTGGCTCTCTAAAACGCGGAATTGCTCTTGCCAACCACTGTTTCCTTGGGCTCAAGGGGCAATTGAGAAGTAGAGCCCTCTTTCGGAAAACCAAGGTGACACTATATAAGACCTTGATCATCCCAGTCCTCCTTTACGGCACAGAGGCTTGGACCTTAACAAAAGTGGATGAAGATGCCCTTGGTCGTTTCGAGAGGAACGGGTTGTACAGCGACATCGGCCTGGTATGACGCCTACGCATACAGCGTCTAAGGTGGCTAGGCCATGTAGAGCGCATAGAAAGTACAGCTCCGACGCGAAGAGTCTTCGAATCCACTCCGGAAGGAAGGCGCGGCAGAGGACGGCCGCATCATCGGTGGCGCACGCAGGTGGAAGGGGCCTTAACCAACTGGGCGTGTGGCGCTGGAAACAGCTGGCCAAAGACCGTGCCAGCTGAAGACGCTTGTTGGCTGAGGCCCAGGTTCACCACGGACTGTTGCGCCACCTAAGTAAGTAAGTGTTCCCTCAGTATTTTTGCGAACATTTTTGCACAGATTACCATAATATTTTTTCAGTTTTCGGTGTTGCGGGTGCTTTCTACATTTCACCACAATACCCTATTTTTTTCATAATCCGCTGCAAAAGATAATATGTCATCCATGGTTTTAGATATTTTTTATTGCTCGAATTGCGTAGAAGTAAAGCATTGCAACCTTTAATATGTCTTTTCAAAGTTTCAAGAAAAATATCGAAGGCAATTGATGGATTACTTTCTGAATAAACATGTTCCCAAAATTCATATTTTAAGAATTTCTCGTAAGATTGTGATCTTAATAGGCAATCCGCAGCAAGCTGCATTAACTTCAAAGGAAAACACCCCGCAGACTAAAAGGGTTGCTAAGTTGAAAAAGAAAAAGGTCCAACTTCGTCTCGAGAAACCTTGACGGGTAATCTCCAAACAAGTAGGAAGCATGTTTCGAACGAACAGCAGATCAACATAGGAAAATGTAATCATATACTCAAAACGCGTCACAAGTAATAAACCAAAACCCAATCTCTCAAACCTTTTCTACTATATTAGCTAAATTTGAGGAACAAAAGCATGTAAATAAACATATATTCGAAAAACTAACTCAGATAGAGAATAAAGCACAGAAAACATGAAGACGCAACTGTTCAGAGTACTGACATGGAACGCGAATGGTCTTCTACGAAAGATAGAAGAGATTGAGTTACTTCGACAGAAACATGGTATCGACGTATGTTTGATTTCCGAACCCCACTTGACAAAGGAATCCTCTATTAAATTTAAAGGATATTTTGCGGATCATGAATACTATTGATCTGGAAAGGCTGGAGGAGGACCCCCCTTGCTCGTCAAGAAACATGCCATAAATGCAACGGTAGACCTAGATGCAATCCAGATAAGTTCAATTCGTATAAAAATTAATAACTTTTGCCATAACATCGCATCTATCTATTGGCCAACTTGAAAAAAAAAAAAGTTTTTTTTAAATACCTTCTAATCGTTTGGGCCGAAATTAAATTTTGGAGGTGACTTTAATACGAAGCATACTTTTTGAGTAGCAAGAGTTATTTCTCCGAGCTTCTTTGCAGCGAGGAAACCAACCTACTGGCCCTTCGACATGACAAAAACTCCATACCTGATAGGTTTTTTTTTCATAACAAATGGAAAATGCAAAAATTCTACGTGCGTGTATTGTAGAAAAACTTGATCTTCCCTTAGACCACTTACCAATTGTCTTAACAAAAGGAAAACTAACTAACTTCAAAACAAATTGGGGGGAGTTCAAAAACTATTATGAGACGAATATTATTCTCAACGTGTCCTTAAAGACACCCGATGAACTTGAAAATTACGTCGGCAATACGCCCGCCCCTACAAGCAGCTAGAATCTCTAATGAACAAACGGAATTATTTTGCGAAAAGAGGAAGACACAAAAACGCTGGCAACAGTCTCGCACACCCCCAACACCAAACCTATTTTAACTTCCTGTGCAATTATTGGATCGGTGTTTCCGAAATATACACAAATGAATCGCTCTGGAAAGCAATCAAAGGGATAAAAAGAACGTCCAAATAAAAACGCCAACCAGTGGGCCAAATCCGACAGAGTGTAGGCGGATTTGTTTGCCGACTTTCTTGAAGAGACTTTTAATCCTCTTGATGGCTAAGAACTAACTCAAAGTGATTACAGTACAAACGCGATTCATGAATACTTCAGATTCAAAAGCGTTACGATGACCGAATTTCCTGAAGCCGTAAAAAATCTAAGGAACAACAAGCCCGCTGGTAATGATCTTATCACGGGAGAGGTCCTTAAACAATTGCCCCAAAAAGCCTTTATGAAACTACTCCACCTCATAAACGCTTCATTTAGGTTTTTAAACCCACCGCGACAATGGTAAGTGGTCGAAGTGATAATGGTTCTTAAGCCAGGAAAACCACCAAACGATTATAGACGAAAGATGTTTAATTCCCAACCATCAATTCTGTTTTCGTATTAAACACTTCACTATTAATCAGATTCGAGAGCACCGTGGCGCAGTGGGTAGTGTGTTGGCCTCTGACGCCGATGACACGGGATCGAATTCCGACACAGCCATGTCATCGAACGTGTTTTCACGGTGTTTCTCCTCAGCGGGGTTCTGACAAAACCCCCTGTAGTAAAATTGTCATGAAAAGCTTCTCGGAATTCGCCGTTCGGAACCGGCAATAAACTGTAGGTCCCTTTCACCTATGGGAAAATTAAATCACAACACAACATGGGTGATTGAGAGAAGCTCGGCTCTGGTCCATCATGGGCTTTAACGCCAACATACATACATACATTAATCAGATCCAGGAGAAAGTCTTAGAAGAAAAGAAAATATGTTCCAGCTCCTTTCGTGACGTCTCTCAAGCTTTTGAAAAGGTTCGGTACAAAGGCTTGAACTTCAAATTAAGACAAATTCTTCCAGAGCATTTACATAAGATCTTCAAATCTTTTCTCGCGGAAACATTTTTTCGTGTTAACTATAGAAGAGAATACTCTGCATTCAGAGAAATCGGTTTTGGTATTCCGCAAGAAAGTGTGTTTGGCACGATTTTGTTTCTTTTCTAAGCTCGAGATATACCTCAACAAGAGGGTACAACTGTTGCAGCATTTGCCGACGATGCTACCTTTTTAGTAACCGAAAACCAACTAGCTCCAACTAGCTTTAAATAAAATTCGTGAATGGACAAAAACTTGGTGCATACTCTTTAATGAAGTTAAATCTATTCATGTTTCATAACTTCACAAACCGGAAAATCAATTATCTTCCTACATTTATAAATTCGCAAAATATTTAAATGTGACACCAGACGCAAAGCTAAAATGGAAAACACGCATGAAAAAGAAACGCGACGAGCTTGTTTCAGGCAAATTTGTTGGTTAGGTTAGGTTAGGTACATGGGTGCCCTATTGACGAAAAGTCAAGGCTCACGTAGACTACGTTGAGTCCGGATGAAAAACTGCGACATCTACTACGGGAACTGCTACAAGGAGAACAAACAGCGCCTATTCGGGTGCGGATTCGTTATTAGAGGAAGACTCCGACAAAAAGTATTAAGCTTCCGAGATGTAAGCGAACGCCTCATAACAATCCGCATCAAAGCTAAATTTGGAAACATTAGCTTAATATGCGCTCACGCCCCAACGGAAGAAAAGGACGATCGACTCAAAGAAGAATTCTACGATCTCCTAGACAGAACATATGCCCAATGTCCCATCTACGACACAAAAATAGTCCTAGGAGATTTTAATGCAAAACTGGGCAAGGAGGACATATTTGAGTCGACCATAGGAAAGCATAGCCTCCATAACACCACATCCGACAACGGATTAGGGCTAATCGATTTCCTGGCGGGGCGTAACCTCCTTGTAGCAAGCACGCGATTCCCCCATCTCAACATCCACAAGGGTACCTGGCGGTCGTGTGATCAATCGACCACCAACCAGATTGATCATATTGCGATCGACGCCAGACACTCCTCCTGTATTCTCGACGTACGAACCTTCCGAGGGGCCAACATCGACTCGGACCACTACCACCTAGAAACCCCTGGTTCGATGAACAATGCGAATAAGCCCATGCAGCAAAACAAGAGGCATATAAGGCCGTGCTGCAACGACGGACGAGAGCTGCTCGCGAAATGTATGAGCAGAAGAGAAGAGAGGAACACACGCTTTTCAGAAGAAAGAAGGGAGAGCACGGAAAGCGTGAGATCGAGGAGATGGAGAGATGCTTCCGCAGGAATGACGCCCGTAAATTTTACAACAAGGTAAAACGAACATGCCATGGCTACAAAGCCAGAGTGGCGGCCTGCAGGGATGAAAATGGGGAACTGGTAGTAGAGTCGCAGTCGATGCTGAGGATTTGGAAAGACCACTTCTGCAGACTGTATAACGGCGATGATAGACAAGATACCGCTGTCAGGCAGAACGAGCCATTCGCAATGGACCACGAAGTAACAGAATTCGGTCCACCCGACCTAGACGAAGTCAGAATAGCGATATCAAGACTTAAGTCTAATAAAGCCGCTGGCGCAGACGGCCTGTCTGCTGAGCTTTTTAAGGCGGCTGGAGATGAGCTGGTATAGTGCATGCACCATCTCATCTGCAAGGTATGGTCGGAGGAAAGCATGCCCGACGAATGGAATCTCAGCATCGTTTGCCCGGTCCATAAGAAAGGAGACCCCTATAACTGCGCCAACTATAGGGGAATAAGTCTCCTTAACATCGCATATAAGATCTTCTCTGCCGTATTGTGTGAACGCCTGAAACCGTTTGTGGATAACCTGATCGGCTCTTATCAGTGCGGTTTCAGGCCAGGTAAATCCACAATAGACCAAATATTTACGCTACGGCAGATCTTGGAGAAGACCCAGGAATACCAAATCGACACTCACCACCTCTTCGTCGATTTCAAGGCCGCGTATGACAGCGTATATAGAGACGAGCTGTACAAAGCCATGTCTAATTTTAACATCCCTGTCAAACTCGTCCGACTGTGCAGGATGACAATGGAGAATTCTCGTTGCTCCATTAAGGTCGGTAATGAGCATACCGAGACCTTTGATGTTAAAAAAGGATTTAGGCAGGGCGACGCGCTGTCGTGCAACTTTTTCAACATCGTGCTTGAAAAGATTGTGCAAGAGTCACTGGCCAACACAAGAGGTACGATCTATTTCAAGTCTACGCAATTGCTTGCGTACGCCGACGATATTGACGTAATTGGACGAAAACAGCAAGACGTCAATGAGGCTTTTGTGAGCATTGAGGTAGAAGCGGCTAAGATGGGTCTCAAGGTTAATGAGGGTAAAACCAAATATCTGCTTTCATCTAAAAGAGACGGACAACACCGACGTATTGGCCAGAACGTCACCATGGGCGGATATAACTTTGAAGTGGTCAAGGAATTCGTCTACCTTGGCTCACTGATTACCAGCGACAACAACACCAGCGCTGAGATAAAACGCAGAATCACTCTTGCCAACCGCTGTTTTTTGGGCTCAAGAGGCAATTGAGAAGTAGAGCCCTCTCTCGGAAAACCAAGGTGACACTATATAAGACCTTGATCATCCCAGTCCTCCTTTACGGCGCAGAGGCTTGGATCTTAACAAAAGCGGATGAAGATGCCCTTGGTCGTTTCGAGAGGAAAATTCTGCGCACTATCTACGGTCCCGTTTGTTCAAACGGTGTATGGAGGAGAAGATATAACGAAGAACTATACGGGTTGTACAGCGACATCGGCCTGGTACGACGTCTACGGATACAGAGTCTAAGGTGGCTAGGCCATGTAGAGCGCATGGAAGATACAGCTCCGACCCGAAAAGTCTTCGAATCCACTCCGGAAGGAAGGCGCGGCAGAGGACGGCCGCCTCAGCGGTGGTGCACGCAGCGGTGGGACCTCAACCAACTGGGCGTGCAGCACTGGAAACAGCTGGCCAAAGACCGTGCCGGCTGGAGACGCTTGTTGGTTGAGGCCCAGGCTCACCACGGACTGTAGCGCCACCTAAGTAAGTAAGTAATAGCTCCGTCTCTATCTCCCTGTAGAGCGCACTGAGTGGTGCTTTGGCCTCAGCTGAGATCTGCGCAATGTTAGCACTTGATCCCACCCTAACCAGCTCGTCCGCCCTCTCGTTTCTAGAGATAGTAATATGACCAGGTACCCAGCAGAGGGTCACCTCATTTACTTTGGATATCTCTTCTAACTTCTCCTTGCAGAGTTTGACGAGTTTGGATATTATCCATTCTGCCTGCAGAGCCGTAATGGCTGCCTGACTGTCAACATAGATGATGATCCTTTTTCCTGAGATATTCTCTTTGCTGTTTAGGTCCGCCGCCTACTTAATAGCGAAGACCTCAACTTGGAAGATAATGCATCCATCATCGAGCCTGTGGGAGCGATGCATATCCCGATACTCAAAGAAGACTCCGGCGCCTGTGGATATGTCGGTGTGGAATGCTAGTTCACTTTCCGTGCGTAGCAAATCACCGGTCCATTCCACCCTGAAGGGAATTCTAATAGAGAATCTTCTCTCCCAGGAAGGAAGTCGGGTGACATAGTCCGTTCCGGTTCTGAATCTCAAGACGGCCCATCGATCCAAGACTGATGCATGTCCG
Organism: Eumerus sabulonum; assembly: GCA_951905685.1. Taxonomy (NCBI): domain Eukaryota; kingdom Metazoa; phylum Arthropoda; class Insecta; order Diptera; family Syrphidae; genus Eumerus; species Eumerus sabulonum. The sequence continues at coordinate 157,019,949 of OX645060.1, read as the reverse complement.
TGAGGACTCCTTTTCCAGAGATCGGATTCCTGTAGTTCTAGCGCAGTTCTGGTTTCGGCGCTCTCACAGTATTTGCCCAGGGGAGGGAGGTTCAGCGTGACTTCAAGAGCCGACGTTGGTGTGGTCTTCATAGAACCCGTCACCGCCAGACCGCTTGCCCTTTGAACCTTTGACACACTCTGAAGATGACACTTTTTCTCAAGCGCTTTCCGACAACCGACAACCGAGCCATACACTAGGATAGGTACCGCAGTGTACAACCAATGTACTAACCTCGGTTTAAGGCCCCATGTCTTTCCAAAGGCTACCTTGCACGAATATAGTGCCACGTTGGCCTTTTTGATTCATTCCTCAATATTTTCTCTCCAACTAAGGTTGGAGTCCAGGATTCTTGTTCTTCTTAGCGGGCGCTACAGTTCGGGGTGAACCTGGGCCTCAACCAACATGCCCCTCCTTCTAGCGCGATCTTTTGCTAGCCTTTTCCATTGCCGCACACCCAGTTGGTTGAGGTCCCCTTCCACCTGTGTGCGCAATCTTAAGTGCGGCCGTCTTCTGCTTTTTCGTCCCTCGGGGTTGGATTCAAATACTCTCCGGGCTGGAGCTGTGGTGTCCATTCGCTCTTCATGGCCCAGCCATCTTAGGCGTTGAATCCGTAGACGCCTGACTAGGCTCATGTCGCTGTACAGTCCGTAAAGTTCGTGGTTGAATCTTCTCCTCCATCTCCCGTCTGCGTTTATAGGCCCGAAAATCACGCGCAAGATCCTTCTCTCGAACCGACCAAGGGCCTTCTCATCCGCTTTTGATAGTGTCCATGCATCTGCGCCATACAACAGGAGCGGGATGATAAGGGTCTTATATAAAGTCAACTTTGTCGTTACTCAGTTGCCCCCTGAGCCTAAAGTAAGAGCGATTGGCAAGAGTGATTCTGCGTTTGATTTCGGAACTGATGTCGTTGTTCCAGGTCACTGCGGAGCCAAGGTAGTCCTTAACTACCTCGAACTTATATCTGCCAATATATCTTGGCCAAGACGTCACATATTTAGTTTTGCCCTCGTTTACCGTCAAACCAATTTTCGCCGCCTCCATCTCAATACTCGCAAACGCCTCATTGACATCTCGCTGTGATCTACCTATTATGTCAATATCGTCGGCATATGCAAGGAGTTGCGAGAATATGAAATAGATTGTGCCTCTTGTATTGGCCAGTGATTTTTGCACAATCATTTCCAATATGATGTTGAAGAAATCACACGACAGCGCATTGCCCTGCCTAAATCCTTTTTTGACATCAAAACTCTCGGTAAGGTGTTCACCGATTCGGATGGAGCAGCGAGCATTCTCCAAAGTCATCCTGCATAGTCTGACGAGTTTAGCAGGTATGTCAAAGGTAGATATAGCGTTGTACAGCTCGTCTCTAATTACGCTGTCGTATGCGGCTTTGACGTCGACAAATATGTAGGTGGTGAGTGTCCACTTGAAATTCATTGGTTTTTTCCAGGATCTGCCGTAGTGTGAAGATTTAGTCGATACTGGACTTCCCTGGCCTGGAACCGCACTGATAACGACCCATCAGCTTATTTACAAAAGGCTTCAGGCGTTCACACAAAATGGCAGAGAAGATTTTGTAGGCGATGTTAAGGAGACTTATTCCTCTAGAGTTGGCGCAATCAGAGGGGTCTCCTTTCTTGTGGATCGGGCATTCGATGCTGAGACTCCATTCCTCGGGCACGCTTTCCTCTAACCATATCTTACGGATGAGCTGGTGCATGCTTCCAACCGGATCATTCCCAGCTGCCTTGAAGAGCTCAGCAGACAGTCCGTCTGCGCCAGCAGCTTTATTCGACTATAGCTTAGATATAGCAATCTTAACTTCGTCGAAGTCAGGGGAACGGGGTTCTCTGCGGTCTTCGTCGATTAGAAATGGATTATTCTACCTGATAGCGGTATGTTGACTAACTTCTGCGGAAGTGGTTTTCCCATATTCTCCGTCCGTTCTCATCCCTGCAGGCTTCCTTTCTGGCTTTATAACCTTGGCATGTTCGCATTATCTGTTGATAAAACTTTCGAACGTCACGCCTGCAGTAACACCTCTCCAAATCCTTAATCGCGCGCTTCTCGTGGAGTCCAGGACTATGCCAAGATATTTGGCAGATTTTCCAGTGATCAGATCTATACCATTCATACGCGGCTAGATGTATCTTGATACAGATCTTTTCCTTGTAAAGAGTACGACCTCTGTTTTCACAGGACTTACTCCCAGGTCTCGCCCCTTGACCCAGTTATCCACTAACATCAGTGCATAGCTTAGTCTATAGCTGAGGACCTGCGGACATTTTCCAGAGACTACTCTGTTAGCATTACCATTTCTTTGTGAAGAGAGTCACACCCAATTACAAATTATTGAATTTTATTACCAAATTTCGTGTTCTGCGAAAAATATTTTGCGCTCTTTTCGATAATTTTTGGCCCCCCGGCATCTGAACTCCTCGCGGTGGAATGGCGGGCAATAGGCTTGGGGTGTGCGAATTAGTTTTCGAACGGCCCAAACCTGGCTAACGAAGCGCAAAACCCCTCTGGATGACAAGAAGGAGACCTGCCACGGAAACTGCCTACCCCGGTGCGCCAGGGCCCCATTCGGAGCCAGGCCTAAATGGTGGCAGTATGCGAGCGTCTGGTGACCGGTCTGTCCCGCTCGGCAGCCGGCGGGGCTTAGCCCGAAGGAGTCACGAGCAACCCGGCAGTAGTCTCGTGAACTACTACGGCGGTGGGGGGGATGCGCAGCGTGCACTAACCAGTGCGGGTGGGGGAGTAAAAAGCAACAGACAACGGCATCGACTTAGCATGGACACACGGAACGTCTCATTACTCACAGGAAAGTATTTCGTGCTGGTTGAGGAAGCTGCCATGTATCGGTTAGATATCGCAGGTATCTCTTCGACAAGGCAAAGAGGATATAGAGCTGTGGACATTTCTGACAGGTAGAAACTCTTCCAATCGGGAGTTGCATTTCAAATGTCTGAACAGGCGGGAGCGGGGATACTTATAAGTCTCAGGCTGACTGACAGACTATTGGAGTGGGAGGGAGAGTCGTGTTCTTAAAACGCAAGCTTGAAAGACCAAAGGTGACTCTGGTGCAGATGTATGCACCGAATCTAGAGTCAGAGTATGCGACTTTCCTGGATGGAGTTGATGGTGCCCTTGATAGGGTGGTTGAGATGGATTCCTATATCCTGATGGGTGACTTCATCGCCCACGTGGGTGTGGATGTAATGGCGCGGGGGAGTGTGAGGATCACCGCTCCTCCCGGTGATCCTCATCAAAACGCGAACGGAGAGAGCTTGTTGGGCTTTTGCTGTGCAAATGGCATATCCACTATGAACACCTTCTTTCTGTACAAAGCCAATCATAAATATACGTGGTGTCGTCGGGGTCTTCAAAAGAAATCGTTGATAGAATTCTTTGTGGAACCATCGCATGTGAAACGGCTGCTTTGTGACATTCGTGTGTTGAGAGAGGCTAAACTGTCAACTGATCATTACCTGGTGTTGTGTAAGCTGTATCTTACTGATATCGTACATATCTTACTGATATGGTATCGTCTGCCAAGGCGGAAACCAAGAGTGGTTACACTCATACGGTGGGAAAAACTACACATCAGTGAGCTGCAGGAACACATGGCACGAAGAATGGCGACAGCTGTGATGTTTTTGGAGAAAAGCGGCTTGGTGTGGTTTAAAACACCCGGGGTTCAAGAAGCCAACAGAGAGAATAAAAAGGCCTACAGGGACTGGATTCTCTTGGGAGATTACGCTTCTCGTGATCGGAACACTGTGGCGCGAAGAACTTGCGAATTGACTGTGCGAGCAGCTAATGAGCAGTCCTGAAAGGAGTTCGGCGCGAAATTGGCAGGCGACCATAGATCTGCTAAAAAGGTGATCTGGCAAACCATTCGCCGGCTCAGAGGAAGGAAATTCAACATAATCGAAGGAGTTAAATCCAAAGATGGTATGTTGCCTTCCAAAGAGATGGACATCTTACGCAGATGGAGCGAAAACTTTTCGGAGCTGCTCAATCCCGAACAGGGCGCTGATAGGGACAGACCTATAATCTTGAGTGGGGTGGAGGATAGTCAAACGGTGGGGGAAGTCATTTTAGCGGTTGAATCGCTAAAAGTCGGCAAATCCGCCGTTGTGGATGAAGTTCGGCCAGAAATGCTAAAGGCAATGGGTAAAGAGGGAGTATTATGGCTCTCTCTCGTATCATTATTGTGGCCTGGGAATGCGGTGAGACACCTAGCGATTGGGAGACTGGGGTGATTGCCCCTCTTCTCAAAAAGTGGAATAAATTAGTGCTCCAACTATAGGGGCATATTTCTTTTAAATGTCCCCGGTAAAGTCTACGCTAAGGTGTTGGAGGTGCGTTCTAGAGTTATGGTCGAATCCAGGATAGGGCGTGAACAATGCGGGTTTCGTCACGGCACAAGTACAACCGACCAGCTTTTCCCTCTCAGAATGGTACTCGAGAAGGCTTGGGAGTACGCCAAACCGATCTAAACCTGCTAGATCGGTTAGATAGATAGATAGTAGATTTCAAAAAGGCGTATGACCGAGTTCCTTGAGGTATGTTCTGCAGAATTATGGGATCGATGGTCCTCCGTTGAGTGCCATTCAGTCTCTATACACAAACTGTAGCAGCTGTGTTCGTGTTGACGGTAGTAAATCAATACCTTTCACCGTGGGCGTTGGACTTTGCTAAGGGTGCGTCTTGTCACCTCTCCTTTTCATTACTTATATGGAATGGGTGTTGCAGCGTAGTCGAGGCAAGGAGTGTTTCACATTGGGAGAGTTGAGAGTAAGCTATCTTCTTTTTGCAGATGACTTAGTTGTCCTCACATCCTCCCAGACGGAACTCCAGCGCACGCTATATAGGTTTGTGGCCGTATGTACTGATGCTGGAATGAGGGTTAACGTGGACAAATCCGAGGTTATGGTTATTTCCAGAACACCTGTCCAGTGCCCTCTACATGTTAGTGGAGCCCCATTGAAGCAGATGGAGAAGTTTGTGTATCTCGGGGTCCTCTTCACGAGTGATGGGAGCAGTAATACTGAGTTTTCCTGAATGATTGGCCTAGCTGGGTCAATTTTGAAACAACTATGAAAGGGCTATGCTTCGAATTTTTGGTCACGTGAGGCGAATGTCGCCATCATCACAAAGTCTGAAGCGTGCCTTGAATGTAATATGTACCATCAGGCAGGCGACCGCTTGGCAGACCCAAGACGAGGTGGCTGGACCGAGTCCAAAAACTCGCCTGGGTGCGCTTGGGCATAGCTCGTGATGAGTTAGAGTCGACGGCGGAGGATCGAGTGGCCTGGAGATCCCACGTGCGCGCATAACCCCGGCGGAACATGCGGGCCACTGAAAATATAATGTATGTGTTCGGTAATTTCACGATAGAAAACGGAAAATTTTAAAGCCTCCTAAGACATTGTTCATACACAGTTATAATAAAATGTTCCAACTGCTACTTGTCCAAACTCAGTGTGATAATTTTCAATTAGCCGTAATTGTCCCTTTCTGGATACATCTGAGCTTTTTAGCCATATAATACAATACAATCCCAGGGGGATAAGTGTAAGCAGGGCCTACGGAAAATGATGATGAATCAAATAAAGCAAATTACCTCATTAGTCCCAGTTCACCGCAACAGTTTCCAGTCACTTTCGAGACTGGCAACTTCACTTCGACTCAATATTAATCGCGTCCAAGTTCCCATTTGCTTTGAATTCTTCGTTTTCGTTCAGTACAATATTTCAATTCCCTTGGGAAAATATTGAAAACAACTCTACAGTTACGTGTGGTAGTTGCGGCAACCAGGAATTAATTGAAATTATTTCGAATACTTTCAGTTCCGTTCGGAATTGTAGTCTTCGTGGTAAGGTGAGAACTGGCAATCAAGTTCCTCGTCATACCAAGCCAGTTCTACCCACCCGTCCAGTTTTGTGGGTTGGAACACAAAAGTAAGGGAAAAAAAATCAAAAAATGATTGAGAAAATATCCTGAGGATTCCTTTTGTATTGCTTTCCCGTCACTCGATCCATTCTCATCGATGTGTTGGTATCATGCACTGTGTAAAGTGGTTGCTAGTTTCATGGATGGACAGGCTGATGGACTAGATGATTGGTTGGATAGCTCCGTCGCCAAGGCAATCAATCATCAAGAAATTGTTATTCATCTAGGGAATAGAATTTTCGTTTTCAACTTACACGTCCCACCGAGGCGTCACAAACATTTTGCTTTCCCTGTCGTTTTGCTTTACTTTGTTTCGTTTCACTCTCGGCCTTCGTATGTACTATTGTATGCTGAGATGCAAGGCAATAAGATTTCTTTTTATTCTTTGGCTAACGACCTGACTTAATGGAAGCTTGAGATCATTAATCAGGCCGGAAACAAATTGATGCAATGAAACGAAATTTTATTCGGCTTCATTGTTCATATTAATGAGATCGGATTTGGGTTTAAGGTTCTGAGACCGACAAGGGATGACGTTATTATGGAAACGCGAGAAAATGGAAGCGGAAAAAGATTTGATAGGAAATTTAATAAGAAACAGGATAAGTGCTTCGTGCAATATGTATTTTGTGGCAGGAAGCACCTGCTTCGTCGAAAATTATTAGTACACAGCCTTCGCGTAAGTGGTTTCCTCCAAGTTAGCAACAATCATACCTAAGTATGTATATTGGTCATGAACTGTGTCACAGCTAAGTGGGAGTTGTCAACATTTAGAAAGCCATCGGGGCAACCTTGACCCACTCCAAGATATTAGGTCTCAAGCAGAAGGTCCAAATAAAGTTGCCCAAATGATATATGGCCAAGTCCGTCGAAGTTCAACAACTTCTCCCTCCTTCCCCTCCCTCAACCACAGTTTTTAAAATTAATATTTCTAAGTTAGATCGCAATAAATTAGGGTACTGCCCTAACTCAACAAGTTTTTCAGTGGAATGATGGCTACAGTCAGTTTTCTTCAATATTAATCAGATTTTACTATTTCATACAAAATTACGGGAAATGCAAATTAATTGAAAATGCCCAAACCCATTGTACAATACTCGAAGTCGTTTGCTCCACAACAATGAGAACATTTTCGATGGTCGTTCATGGTATCTGTATGAATACGGGTTAATATAATCCGCAAATTCATTCCTTGCTCCGTATCATGTACTCCACATCAATTTATAAATAGGAATGAATATATGAATAAATGAAAGGACATGGGCATTATGTTCTTGTATTCAATTTCATACTATTATTGGGCAAAAGGATTTCACTTAGAGATGTATGCAACCACGAGTACAATAGACGTAAAGATCGTAATTTTCTAAGATTGGGCACGAGACCATATCCTTTGGGAGAAGGAACACGAAATGTACGTTTTCAGGTAGCCAGAATGGTTTAATTTCGGAATCATAGCTATCGGATTTGAATAAAGGACCCTGCATCATTGCATTGAATATGTATCAAAAACGATGGTTAGTAATAAAGATATGGCATACAGACAATCATTTACCGGGCATTTACCAATTTGCTTATGGAAAGCTGAACATTTGAGTCTGATATGCAAACAGTGTGCAATAGACCAGAACTATGAGTTTTGATTGCGATCATTATTGGGAGCATAGAAGTCATCAACTCATTTTTCTTAGGAGGCGCTCTGCGGGTGATCTTATTGCATGCCTGGTTTACGAGGTGTTGCAGTTAAATTCCGGGCGCATTGTCGCGGTGCGGGGTCCAGCCCTTCTTGGCGAGTTCGGGACGCACACGGAGAACACGTGCTCGCAGCCTCTTCAGGATACCAACATAGAATCTCAGTATCGTTTGCTAAGTCCACAATAAGTCTCCTTAACATCGCACACAAGATCTTTTCTGTCGCATTATGTGAGCGCCTGAAGCCTTTTGTAGATAATCTAATACGCTGCTTCAAGTCAGGCAAGTCCAAAATAGACCAAATATTCACACTGCGGCAGATCTTGGGGAAGACATAAGAATTCCAAATCGAGACTCATCACCTTTTCGTCGATATTAAAGCCGCGTATGACAGTGTGCATAGGACGACCTATGCGGAGCCATGTCTAGTTTTAACATCTCTCTTGTTCGGCTGTGCAGGATGACAATGGAGAACTCTCGCTGCTCCATTATGGTCGGTAACGAATCACCTGAGACCATTGTCACTTTGTTATTGTCATTTAACTTTCTCAGCACTGTCTTTGAAAAGAGCGTGCAAGAGTCACTGGCGAACACAAGAGGTACGGTATACATATTTCCAGTGTGGGCAATTGTTTGCGTATGCGGATGACATTGAGTGATTGGAAGGATACAGCGAGAAGTCGTAAGGTCAGGCCCTTCTTTTTCTTCTTATCGGGCGCTACAGTTAGGAGTGAACTTCGGCCTCAACCGACATGCTTCTCCAACTAGCACGATCTTTTGCTAGCCTTTTCTATTGCTGCACACACAGCTGGCTGATGTCCCCATCCGTCCTCAGTTTCTTCGTCCCAAGGAGTTGGAATCAAAGACTCTCCGGACTGTAGTTGTGGTGTCCATCTCGTTATACAGCCCGTGAAGCTTGTGGTTGTGGTGATAGGTCCGAAAATCATATGCGAAATCTTTCTCTCGAAACAGCCAAGGACTTATTCATCCGCTTTTGTAGTGTCCATGCTCCTGCGCCATACAGCAGGACCGGAGTGATAAGGGTGTTGTCGGGAGAGAGCTGTACTCGTATTACCCAATTGCATCCTAAGTCCAAGGAAACAGCGAGTGGTAAGAGTGCGTTCTGCGTTTGATTTCGGAACTGATGTCGTTGTTCCAGGTGGCTGCGGAGCCAAGGCAGACGAAGTCCTTAACCATCTTAAACTTATGTCTGCCATTACAAACGTTCTGGCCAATACGTCGGTGGTGAGCGTCCTTTTTTGATGACAGCATATATCTAGTTTTGCCCTGATTTACTGCCAAACCTCAATACCCATAAACGCCTCATTGACATCTCGCTGTTTTTTTCTGATTATATCGATGTCATCCGCGTATGCGAGAAGTTGTGGGGATTTGAAATAAATGGTGATCTTGTGATAATTTCTAATACGATGTTGAAGATATCACAAGACAGCGCACCGCCCTGCCTAAAGCCTTTTTTGATGGCAGAGGGAGGATTCTCCAAAGTCATCATGCATATTCTGATGAGTTTAACAGGGATGTCAAAGATATGACATTGTATATGCATGCATGCATGTTGGCGTTGCAGTCCATGAAGGACCTGAGCCGAGCTTCTCTCAATCACCCATGTTGTGTGCGATTTTATTTTCCCATAAGTGAAACGGACCTACAGTTTATTGCCGGTTCCGAACGGCGAATTTCGAGAAGCTTTTCATGACAATTTTACTACAGGGGGTTTTGTCAGAACCCCGCTGAGGAGAAGCACCGTGAAAAACACGTTCGATAACATGGCTGTGTCGGGATTCGATCCCGTGTCATCGGCGTCAGAGGCCAACACACTACCCACTGCGCCACGGTGCTCTCTAAAATGACATTGTACAGCTCGTCTCTAATTACGCTGCCGTATGCGGTTCTGATGTCGACAAATATGTTGTGAGTGCCAACATGAAACTCACTGGTTTTTTCCAGGATCTGCCGCAGTGTGAGGATTTGGTCGATGGTGGACTTCCGTGGCCTGAAGCGACACAGATAAGGACCTCTCAGCTTATTTATAAAAGACTTCAGGCATTCACACAAAACGGCAGAGAAGATGTTGTCGTAGATATTAAGGGGATGTACAGTCTCTGTAGTTGGCGTAGTCAAAGGGATCTACTTTCTTATGGATCGGACAAACGATGCTGGAATTCTATTCCTCGTGCATGCTTTCCTCTGACCATATCTTGCAGACGAGCTGGTGCATGCTCTTAACCAGATCGTCTTCAGCTGCTTTGAAGAGCTCACAAGCGCTAGCGGATTTATTCGGTTTAAGCTTCGACATGGCGATCTTAACTTCATCGAGGTCATGAAGACGGTATTCTCTGCCATCTTCACAGCTAAGAGATGGATCATTCTGCGTCAGAGCGATATATTGACTAACATCGCCATTATACAGTCTACAGAAGTGGTTTTTCCATATACCAGCATCGACTGCGATTCTACTTATAGGTGTCCGCTTTCATCCCTACAGGCTTCCATTCTGGCTTCATAACCTAGGCATATTGACTTTATCAGTTGATAGAACTTTTGAATGTCCTGCTTGCATAAACACCTCTCCAAGTCTGTGCTCGGACTCTAACGTTCTGTGTAATCAAAGACAAGTCCTTAGACATGCCCCTCAAACACATGAATCTATTCTATTAAGCTTGCGCTCACATTGAGCCACACCGGACATCCATAGGCACTCATGGGCCTGATTAAGGCCATGTAGCAGATTACCTTCACTCTATGTAGGACAAAGTTGGCTGCAATGAAACAGGCATCTTGTTGGAGTGAAAGCGCCCCGGGCTTTTTCTAGAGCTGGACGGCACACGCCAAATTGCTGACACCCTAAGAAGACAGGCAGTAAGAATTGGAACATAAACATTACTGTGTTCACTGCAGTGTTTGTCACTAACGATATTCAATATCACCAAGCAATCTGTCACCCGTGAAGTGACTCTTTGCGGAGACAGAATGTAGTGCTGCCAAAATATGCCGGCACGCGATCTACAGTGGCTCAAAGTTAAAATGGAACAAGGCGAAAAGAAAGAATAAATGAAAGATAATAGTTTATACATGCACTAGAGTAAAGAAATTAATTTATTTATTTAAAGAATTAATAATCAAGAATAAAAAAATAAACATAGGAATTCAATTTGAAATCTGAATTATAAAACATGAACAATAATATCAAAAAAAGCAATAAAGCGATCTCAAAGTTATAATGTAACACACCTACAAAGTTTATGTCAGTAAACTGTGATTTAGTATTTGTAATTTTCTATTACAAATGACGTAGGAGATCCTCACTTAAGAGTTTGATTTAAATTTACTTGTGTCTTGAGTCAATGGTGGGTAAATATGAGTATGGCGCCACAAACACCAGTTGAATTGCAAAAAATCATAATTCGTCTTTCTAGAAATAGCAAAACTGTGCGAGAAATTGCAGAAATTGTAAATTGAGTTCCAACAATAATATTTAACATTGTAAAGCGTTACAAAGAATCTTATATTAGTGCTCCAAAACTTAGTGTACTAGCCGAAAAACATCTTGGGGAAAAAGCAAACCTAGAAACTATGAGAATTGTCCTAAGAAAGCACAAGTTTAGTGGTAGAGTAGCCTCTACCATTAGCAAACCTCTTATTAGCAAAATTAATAAAAAAAAAGAAGGACAGGGATTTTTCGTTCTGGAACCATGTTTTTTTGCCGATAAGAGTAAATTTAATTTTAATTTAATTTAAGCTTATGCAAAAGAACTTGCGGCCATTTGTAAAAAATGGTGGTGGCTCTGTAATGGTATGGGGTGCTATGTCGGCTTAAGGTCCAGGAAACCTTCACATAACTGAAGGTATGTATGTATGTTGGCGTTACAGTCCGTGAAGAACCTGAGCCGAGCTTCTCTCAATCACCCATGTTGTGTGTGATTTAATTTTCCCATAGGTGAAAGGGACCCACAGTTTTATTGCCGGTTCCGAACGGCGAATTTCGAGAAGCTTTTCATGACAATTTTACTACAGGGGGTTTTGTCAGAACCCCGCTGAGGAGAAACACCGTGAAAAACACGTTCGATTGAAGGTATTGTGGACCAAAATATGTAACTCAAAATTTTGAGATCGAATTTAAGAGAAAGTGCAAAAAAATGGGAATCAAATAGGAATCAAAGAATTTTATTTTTACTAAGCCAACGATCCCAAACACAAAGCCCATCGTGTTAGAAGTTGGCTATTATACAACTGCCCCCACGTCTTGGATACACCACCTCAGTCTCCCGATCTAAACGCTATTGAACATTTATGGAGTTATTTGGAGGAAAAGTTGAAAAAAACATTCACTTTCAAACGTAAATCCACTTAAAATGGTTTTAATCGAAGAATGAGCAAATATTGATTCCTACTGTCGAAAGCTTGTGGAATCTATGCCAGTATCGCGTAGCAATACTAAAGAAACCAAAAATGTTGCCCACTAAATCTTAGGTTTTGCAAAATAGGTTATAATTATATACCTATACATGATTACAAATTTTTGTAATAAAATGGCTAGTACATGTACATATCATTGATCATATATGTTTGAGCTTGTAGTAGAGTCCCTCAAACCACACGGTGTCGAAGGCTTTTTCCAAGTCAACCTAGCTGGCACCCGTACATTCCGTCGGAGATGAGTTTCGACGTGACATGTATAGTATTATGCTCCGCCCTGAAATGGCTATCCGGAATGATATTTTTGTCCTTAGCCCAATTAGGCGTTCTTGCCCCTCTTAGGGATTGGTTGCACCACCGCCGCTTGCCAATGCACCGGATAATGTGCATTACTAAATAGGATGGTGCGTTAATAAATAGGATGGTGTACCTCTTTATAGCCTCTGTTGGAAGATGCCTCAGTACAATATTGGATATTCCATCAATACCCGCGGGTGCATTCTTTTTAGTGACTCGAAGATCAATTGAAAATCCTTCGTCGAAGGGAACAGGGTATTAGTACTTTCATTGAGGCTGTATACACGAGAATATATCATCCGAAAAAAACCGGTTTTGAAGGAGAGGGAGCTGAATTTTCTTTCGCAAATTTAGTGGTTGATCAGAAGTGGAAAACTAATACATATACAACTCTTCAGTTTTCGAGTCCGCACTTTTTTTGCCTGGTGTTGCGCTTCAATCGTCATTGGTCTTTCAAGCAGTGAACATCGGAAAAAAACAAAGGGACATTTTAGTGCGTGGTCACACTTAATATCTCTGTCAAAGGAAATATCTCTTACAGATGAAATGTCAAAAAGACAGAAACACTAACACAATTGAACAAGGTTCACATATACAATTTTTTCTTCTAGAAAAATGAGTCCCGTGTATGCCCCAGTGTCTCTACACTGGTCTTTCTGCTGCTAGCGATATTCTCGTGTATACAGGCCCATTGGCGATAGCGTTGTTTGCCGTAACATCGTCATTGAACTTGATGAAACCACGGCTCTCGGATCATTTCGAAGGTAGATGTGGTGAAGCAGGTCATTTGATAAATTCCTATTGTTGTGTGGTAAGGGCGCATTCGAAATAAGTGCTCTCGCTAGGCAGTTGTTAAAGCGTAGCCAACGTGCTCTATGTTTGGACATACTCTGCCATTTCTGCAAATTCGTCCGGTATTTGGATTACGGCACTAAGCAAGCAATAGTCATTGTCATACTCAACGGTACGTAAACAGTTTGTAAACAGTTCGTAGACCATTCATTCGTGTCGGCCAGTCTCAGTCGTGAGTCAAGCAACGTTAGATTCAGGTAGGCGCCGCTTCTAGGAAATGACGGACTATCCGTTACGAGCAATTTGAGTTTATACTCAATTTTGTGCAGGGCCCACCAATGGCTTAGTAAGCTCCCTCTGGTGTTGGGTACATTATTGCATTGGATGCTCTTGGATTTTATGTGAAATAATACCGCGCCAAATTAGACAATTTTGTTTGTTGATGTACCCATTTATTCAGAAATGGGCCTTAACGCTGAAGATGATTTTTTGATGGAAATCAGGGTCAGTCTCCATTTGCTCTAGAGCCAATTCGGCGAACACAGCAACGTGTGTTCGTTTACCTTCAGCTGATGGGTCAGTTGAATTTTTTACGGGTGCAGGCCCAAGTAGTGACGTGTGGTCTGCGAAAGGCCGATTTCTTATTAGCGACGTGAAATCGACTGCCTCAGATTCTGCTGCATACTGTCACGGAGAGCGGCTATGTTTTCGACAGATCTTGCGGTTCGTCGATGTACGGGTGTTGATTTATCGGTTACTGAACGAGTAAACTCAAACTCATCCACCACACTACGAATAGTTCTGTCGGTAGGAGGATTATGGACACCGTAAAATGGCGAAGCGCGCGGAGCATTGCTCAAACAGAACACCCATTTTGATTAAATTGAACAATTATATCATATGAGCACCGTGGCGCAGTAGTTAGTGTGTTTGCCATGTCATCGAACGTGTTTTTCACGGTGCTTCTCCTCAGCGGGGTACTGACAAAACCCCCTGAAGTATAATTGTCAAGAAAAGCTTCTCGAATCTCCCCGTTCGGAACCGGCAATACACTATAGGTCCCTTTCACCTATGGGAAAATAAAATCTCACACAACATGGTTGAATGAGAGAAGCTCGGCTTTGGTCCTTCATGGACTGTAACGCCAACATACATACATACATATATCATTTGTACATGTTGTTGAACCTTGTGTCCCTATGATTTGACAAAATAAACTTAATAAATAACAGTCAATTTGGCAGATGTGGCTTCAACAGTATGGCCGCTATCAACTGTTAAAGTTCGAAAGACCCCATTGGAAGGCCCTTTACTAAGATAGACTTTCGGACATTTTATTAGCTATAATTGGAGAATTCTGCCCTCAAGCACAGCAAGTCATCGCTACCTAATGCAACATCTCAAACTCTTTGGCTAAATGTTAATTTTTACCGTGTGTATTATGCCTGTCACTATAGATGTTCTGTTGTTGAATTGCTTCCTCAATAGTCGAATTTTATATCCAATTTTATTTAACAAGAATTCCAAAACAATTCATCTATTTGGTAATAGAATAAATCCTTGCATTTATCTTCCTCTATCAATACGCAAATAAAAACTGCATATGCAACTCCATAAACATCCATCTGTACATGGTTATACAATTTGTTTGCATGTATTTGAAAATGGAATAATTTGAAAACTATCAAGTTTAATACCTCGTTTAAGGCCTTCACAAAACCCCCATGTCAATATGTTCTAGACAAAGTGAAAACAAATTGAAAATAGCAAAATAAAAAATATTGCGCATGCCGCGCAAACCTGCAACGAACGTAAGTGGTTTTTTTATTTTCTTTATTACCCTGCCAACAGCACATATTCAACCGGAACATCCTCTTAGCTTTCTTCACCAGAATCCAAAAATTGCATGCATCAACTGACAAAATATTTTTCCAACGTTAAATCCGCTTCGGTTTTGTAATTCCTTTCAAAATGCCGTCGCACAGTGTAGCATTCCAGCTCTGGCTGCTGTTGCTTCTACTGTTGCATACGAGCGTACGAGAGCAACGAAAACCCAAATACTAGAGTGAAAATAAAATTTTGTCTAAATGCATCGCAGAACTGGAATTAGCAAACATGAAAAGTCAAAAAATCGGCCTTGCAGCTGTCGGCCGCATTTTCCTCAGGATGATAGAATTGACACGAAACGGTAACCAAGCTAGAAGTCAACACGAGAATGGTGGGAAAAAATTGGCAAAAAAGTAACATGGCAACATAGAACTCATGTTGAATGGATGCATACTAACGAACCGAAATTCAATTTAAAACCTTTTAAATCTTCCTTTTTTGCTAAAATAAAATCAAAAGATACTCAAAAGGAAACCGTAAAAAGGACAGGAAAAAATAGGCGAAATCCTGGAACTACAAGAGTTTTTTGGTCAGCTACAGCAACGGGGCCAGAACGTATGCTGTCTTTTGTTTTCTCATCAAACTGGCCATCATTGTGAAATATGCTATGATGAACCTCTGCATGGGGACTACCTTTCAGGTAGGGCGACCGCGTTTTTGCTGTTGGGCTGCTTTTATCTCGCAGCCTTTGTGGGGCTTTATATGATATGTATATTGTGGCATGATATGTAAATGCATAGTTCTTTATGCAATGTGATAGGGTGTCTTTGAACCGTTCTTTTCGTGTCAGACTGTTTGGATATTCTATATATTTTCTGAATATTCATAAGTACATGTATTATATGTACGGCGGGGGGACATTTGTTACATGGTATTACAACGGTTCCGGAAGTTTCATCCAAAGATAAAAGTTCTAACAAACATTCGGAAGAGATGAAATATTGAAGCTCAAAGGTCTTCGATGAGATGAACATTTGAAAACTATAAGTGAGTGAGTAGAATGAGATTTTGAAGACTACTCGCTCGTTAAATTGCTCTAACTTCTGTGGTAGCGATGGTATTTGAAATGCAATGCTAGAAAACATTTCCTTCTTCATTGTTGATGTCTTAGGGTATCCTTTTAATCTGAGTATCCTATCCGGAAGTTTGCCTGAGGATTTAAAATGTGCTTTTATTGTTCGTCTCTTTAAAAAAGGAAGCAAAAATGATAAGAGGAATTATAGACCAATCTCACTGTTGTCTTCAATCGCCTAAGTTTTTGAGAAGAATTTTGTATCCAAACAAAATAAAGTTCATCAGTTCATTTCAATTTGGACTTAGAGCTGGACGATATACTGAAGACGACTCTCTAGATGTTTGCTCTGCTATACAGAAAGGCTAAGATGTAAAAAAATATTTTGCTGGGCTTTTTGTTGATATAACAAAAGCATCCGATACGGTTTGATCATAATATTAGTTTACACAAGCTGTATAATATAGGTTGTCGCTGTTCGATACATAGTTGGTTAATATCTTGTTTAAAAGATAGAAAACAAAAAGTGAAAATCGGCTCTTGCCTAAGTAACACGGTGGTTATCAGTCTTTGTGTTCCCCAAGGCTCAGTGCTTGGTACTATTTTATTTCTATTATATGTCATCTCCTTGTTTACCCAGCCATTCGTAGGAAAAGTCAGGGCTTTTGCAGATGATCTTGGGTTTGCATATAATTCTGTCAAATGTCTAAGCCTAGTAGCTGATACATATAAACAATGATTTCGAATTACTAAGAATTTGGTTCGCGGAACATAAGCTACTTGTTAGCGATAAGACTAAACTTATGTTCTTCAGCCTTTCCAACCATGAGTCTCCAAACATCGAGGTAATATTCCATGCTTCTAATTGTGCTAGGTGTAGCATGCATCATAGCTCATCTTCTGTCCAATGTCCTAAAGTGTCTTTTGACGTGAATGTTCCCTGTCATGCCTGTTGATTTGAAATTGAAAATGTAAGCTATTTTAAATACCAAGGTATTTTAATTGGCTGGACTTCGAGTTGGTCTGAACACATACTAAGCTTAAAAAAAAACTGCTTTCTACCATTCGTTACTTCTACCGTCTAAAGAACAATTCTACCGTCTAAAGGACAATATATTTTTGAATATTTCATTCGAAGTTACAGTACGTTATAAGCTGTTGGGGAAGTGCCTACATGAATAAAATTCAGTCGTTGCTTGTTTTACAGAAGGGCGTCATACGGAAGATCTGCAGTTCCTCCTATAGGCCAACTCTATGGAACTATTTAGAAACACAAAAATTCTACCTGTCAGACATCTATTTTTATATAAGGTTCTAATGATATTTTTCATACGAGGTGGTTACTTGCAGATTCCAATTTCTGCTTGACTCTGCTTGAAGAGCGGTAAACAACCTCTTGTCACAATTCCTGCTTTTCGTACCACCTGCTATAGATAGATAGGATAAGGGGGTGGGACAGAGTCGCCTGATCACTGCGGCCACGAGTGGTCCTATTGTGATGTCCCCTACTTGTCTTTTTTTGTTTTTTTTTTTTTTGTTTTGTTGAAGGCTTCTGCTATCCGCTGGAGCACTCAGACGCAAAAACTGGTCCATTGTACTCCAGACAGACACCTTACATTACTGTATTTTCTCCGTTTTCCGGAGAAAAATTTGAAGAAGCTTCAGTGATGTAGAGCTAAGGGATTCGGCACACACCACGTCGGCTCCAAGGGTTCGCCACCGAACGCGAGCAAAGGCGGGACAATCACAGAGGAATGCTCTGCAGGATCATCCTCCTCTTGCAGCACAGGTAGGCTCACTGATGCCGAGCACGTCGAGATGCTTAGCAAAAGTGTAATGGCCCGCGATAACTCCCACAAGCCTTCTGCAGTCGATTCTCCTTAAAGACAGGAGGAATGCTGCAGTTTTTTTGCAGACATCGGGGCATACGCGCTTAGTCATCCTGCAACCCGGACAATCCCTCCATCTACGGTTGTGTGTGTTAAATACACAATCGTTAATGTAGGAATTTACCTTGGACGCAGGTGGACCTAGAGCGGGTTCGGGTCCTGAGAAGCTCTCCTCTGAACCCATTCTAGCGAGTTCATCAGATATCTCATTTCCTGGGATACCAGAGTGGCCTGGAACCCATACTAGCCTTAATGAATTTAGTCTGCCGACTCTGTTTAAGAAGGACTTGACTTCAAGCACTAATTTTGAGCTAGTTAAGGGCTTTTAGTGCAGCTTGGCTGTTACTACAGACACATATGCTTTCCCCCTTCCAGCTGTGCTTCACAACATAGTGCATGGAAGACAGACGCATACCTTCCTAACGAGAAGTGCAGTCGGATGTCTTCGCGTTCAAAGAAGCACCGGACCCCCGCCTAGAGCTGGAGTCATCCGTGAACATGCAAAGACTATCCTTTCCAGGTTCAGTATCCAGCCATAGCCAATCCTGACGCCATGGAAATCCGACTGTGAAATTACGACGCAATAGGATAACGGGCTGTCAGTGCGTCAGAAGGCATGTCCATGAGACCCGGGTCGCAGGACAATTCTTGCGCAAGCACACCGTTATTCCTATGCGAGTTGTACCAAAAGCCATTTCTCTTCAGACGAGACATGGCTTTCAGAGTACACCCTCTGATAAATATATCAAGAGGTGAAAGGTTCATCATAACATCTAGAGCAGCGCCCGGCGTGCTGGGGAAAGCCCCCGTGCAGCTGAGACAAACCGTTCTTTGGAGTTTGGGGAAAGAGGCTACGACGTGTTTGCGTTTTAGTCTGTTCCACCAGACAACTGATGCATATGAGATTAGGTCTTATCATTGCCGTGTAGATCCAGAGGACCTTTGCCGGCGATAAACCCCATGTTTTGCCAAAAGCTCCTTTGCATTGCCAGAAAGCTGACAGCGCATTGATGGTTTTTGACTCAACATGTTTTGACCAGGGAAGCTTACTATCTAAGATGACTCCTAGATTCTAAGCCTCCTTGGATATTGGGATGGAAGTGCCTTTTAGTACCAGCTGAATCATGTCAGTATTTTTCCACCTTCTCGTAGAGAGAACGACATCGGTCTTAAGGGGATTGACTGACAGCCCATTTCTAGTACACCAGCCATCGATAACACTTAGCGCCGCCTGTGCTTTGAGACAGACAGTCGCCGCCAAACATGAGCCGACAGAAAGAATGGCGACGTCATCCGCATAGGCCTGGCTATGTCCAGACGTATTGAGAGCATCAAGCAGGGAATCGACCACCATGCAGCATTTTTATTTTTTTTATTTTTAGAGACTCTCGCAGGTTCAACAGTTTTTACGATATGTTGACACACACAACCTGAACGGAGTGCAGTGGTTGGGGTCGTTGATGTTCGTTCACTACTATCACGGGTGGTTGTCCTAGACCTAGATAGGACGAGAGCCCCCCAAATTCCGCGTTGGTTGTAGTCCGTAGTAATTCGTTCGAGCAGTACAATTTAACAGACTTATATATGTGTATAGCTTACCATTAAACTTAATCAATAAAACTAAATAACATATTTTTGAACATAGTTCGGGATAAACAGAGATCCACAATAGACCAAACTGAGTTGAAGTTTGAAATAGCTCCAGATATAGGCTCATTCGATCCGTAGTTTGTCCTATGTTTTCTGCGTAAAAGAAACTGTCTTTGTCTCAATGGCTTTTTTGGAACGTAAGTAGGGATTAAGGCTAACAAGCAGGGGCTTTTTATATGGTAACTAAGGAGGTCTCTCGCAAACATTACGTCTTGGATCTTCCTTCTTTTTACAAGCTTGGCTAAGCCCAGTAGTTGACATCTAACATCGTATTCCGACGTAAAGTTCCAGCGCATTTTGAAAAAAAAAGGATTTAGAAAAACTTCTTTTAATTCTCTCCATCCGACTGATATGCACTTGGTAAAAGGGGCACCATACAATATCCCAATATTCTAGAAGAGATCGACTAAGGGTTGTAAAAAGGGTAATCAGTGAGTGAGGATTAGAAGACTCAACTGTGTTTCTTTTGATGAAGCTGAGCATGGAGTTAGCTTTAGATGTTGTATAATCAATATGATCACAAAAAGTTAACGTCTGATCAAAGACGATCCCAAGATCCTTAACCACTTTTACCCGACTAAACTCTACTGAATTAATGGAGTAACGGAATATAATTGGGTTGGAACATCTGAAGAAAGTTGTTACGTTGCATTTCTTTATATTTAGAAGGAGATGATTGTATTTGCACCAGATTGAGAGAGCAGCCTCCCAGCTTAAGGATATCGAGGAGTCTAGGTATAAACATAAAACACGAGCCTTTTACAAGAAAGCCAAAGGCCCATCAGGAGGCTTCAAAAAGGGCACCCAGGCTCTTCGAAACAACCAGGGTAATCTTGTCAACGACCCGCAGGGAATAGTAGATGTATTTAAGCAGCAGTTCCAGCAGCTGCTTAACGAGCATGACCAAGAGAGAGTGGTAGGGACCGAGGAAATCCCAACTCCAGCCGCTGAAGTAGTCCTCCCACCCAGCATCGAAGAAGTCGGCACAGCTATTCAGAAGCTGAAGAATAACAAGGCCGCAGGCTCAGATGGCTAGCAATCAGAGTTCTTCAAGGCTGGCGGCGATGTTCTGGTAGGGAGCATGCACCAGATCATCTGCAGAATTTGGGACGATTAAAGCATGTCCGACGACTGGAATAATAGCTCTATTTTCCCCATCCACAAAAAGGCGATCCTACTTCTTGCAAGAACTATAGAGGTATATCCCTGCTCAAAGTCGCGTTCAAGATCCTGCCCAGTGAACTGTGTGAACGTCTAAAGCCATTTTGCACCGCACTAATCGGCAGCTACCAGTACGGCTTCCGGCCCGGCAAATCGACTGTAGACCAAATTTTCAAACTTCTACAAATCCTGGAAAAGACCAACGAGGTTGGAATCGATACACGCCATCTTTTCATCGATTTCAAAGCCGCATATGACAGCATTCATCGTGAAGGACTGTTTGGTGTGATGGCCGAATTCGGGATCCCGGGAAAACTAATCCACACCACGCTAAAAAATACGCTATGCACCGTGCAACTAGGTTCTAGGACTTCGGAACCGTTTGAAGCATGCACCGGATATCGGCAAGGAGATGCGCTGTCATGTGACTTCTTCAATCTGGTGCTGGAGAAGATAGTGCGACGGGCAGGCGTCAACAGGGAAGGCGCTATTTTCTACAAGTTCATGCAACTGCTAGGATACGCGGATGATATCGATATCGTCGCGTGTTTTCGCCGTGGCATTGTGGAAGCATTCACGGCGATTGAAGAAAAGGCGAAACGACTTGGTCTTAAGGTCAATGAGGACAAAATGAAGTGCATGCTGTCAAGCAAAAACCAATCCGTCGCTCACCACCTGGGAAAAAATATAGCAATGGACAGCTACAATTTCGAGATAGTTAAGGAGTTTGTCTACCTCGGGACAAACGTAGATTCCACAAATGACACCACAGTGGAGATCTGGCATAGAATGGCCCTTAGCAACCGCTGCTACTTGGCCTTGTCCACACAACATGGGTCAAAACTCCTCACTCGAAAGACCAAAGTCATGCTACACAAAACGCTCATACTGCCAGTATTGCTGTACGGACCCGAAAGCTGGACGATAAGCAGGACAGCGGAGCTGATTTTGGGTTCTTTTGGAAGAAAAATTCTGCGCCGGATATTTGGTCCTGTCTGCGAAGAAGGTGAATGGAGAAGAAGACATAACCGCGATCTCTTCGAGCTGTTCATAGACGTGGATGTAGTCTGTAAGGCAAAGATCTCTCGCCTGCACTGGCTCGGCCGCATCGAGCGAATGGATATCAACGCATCAGCTAAGAAGGTCTTCGACTCCGAGCCTCTTGGTTCGAGAAGAAGAGGAAGACCGAGCCTCCGGTATAAAGACCAAGTAATCGCGGATGTAAGACATTATGGTCTTGATAACTGGAAGCAGCGTGACCGTCAAGGATGGAAGGCAGCTATAGGTCAGGCTCAGATACTCCATGGATCGCTTGCCTGACAAGTAAGTAAGTAAGTTAAAATCCACTAAATTGTTTTTACCACATTGGATGATGTTGTTGATATCGGAATTTAATGAGCTTAACGTACGCTACCGCTCACTATCAAAAGCCGAAGTGCAGGGCGTAAAAAGCGAACGAATATGAGAAGCTGAGGAAACTGTCGCCAGCGATGCAGCGAATTGGATTAGAGGTAACATACATAAGATCATTTATATAAATTGGAAAGAGTGTCGTAGAGAAAACGGAGCCCTGGGAAACACCAACATTTACAATGTGAGTATCAGTAAATTTGTCCCATGGTAGAATTAACGTAATTTTACATTAAATTTTAAATTCATTTTTATTTGGACATACTTAAAACATAACTATCTTACGTGCTAGACAAAATTTCTAAAACCAGCTTATATCATAACTATATTACGTGTTTTACTGACCCTAGGCGGGCACTCTAAAACAAACAATATTTATGTACTTAATCTATGTATTTCGACTACTTAATATCTAAAGTGTTCTACTTTCATTACGTATATTATTGCTAAGAAAATTGTTTACAAAAAAACTTAGGGTACTATCAGGTTTTTGGTTATATATATGTATAAGACTTACGATCTAACTAAGACTAACTAATTCAAACTTAATCTATCTTAAGTTCTATTGGGAAGTTGTCTATGCATAAAGTACCTGCCCTATTGGATAGAACCTCGTTGGGATAGAACTTTCTATACTCATACTCTGGTGTTCTGTGCAATCCAAGACAAGTCCTCCGACTTGTCCTGTAGGAGTATTGGAATGATTTCTGAGGCCAAACGAAGTTGTTTACATTGACAAATTTTTATTTGTCTTTCTCAAAACGTACTAGATCTAACCTAACACCTAGGTAACAATCCTCACAAATGTAATAGACGCAACATCTTTTGATAGTATAAGTAAGTTAAGCCTCAAAAGATACATTTAATTGCATCTTGGATAAAAAGGCTGGAGTCATCAACACAGCGACCTCTCCGTATGTCCCTGAAACTCTAGCCGGAAAGAAGTTGTTAAACTTTCCATGAACAATAATAAAGTCAGGTCAAATGTTCAGGGTTGTATAGGGAGAAGGAGAGAAGAGGGACTTTCAGTGATGTAGAGCTAAGGAATTCGGCACACACCACGTCAGCCCCAAGGGTGCGCCACCGTAAGCGAGCAAAGGCGGGTTAGCTCCAAAGAAAGTCTTATCCTGTGTCTTTCTATTCGCAACGTGCAGCTCAGGTAGACGTCGCACACAAGCCGAGCATGCAGAGTTGTTTGACAAAGGTGTAATGGCCCGTAGTGACGCTCGTAAGTCTTTTGCAGTCAATTCTCTCTAATGATAAGAAGAATGCTCCGGATTTCTTGCAAATATTAGGGCGTACGCGCTTAGTCTTCCTGCATCCTGGCTGTTGATTGTTGAAACAGGTAGACCCAAGGCGGATTCAGACCCTGAAAAAATCTCCTCTGAGTTCATTCTAGCGAGTTCATTACAGATCTCATTTCCTGGGATTCTAGAATGACCTGGAAGCCAAGCAAACCTTCGTGAGTTTAGTCTACCGACTTTATTCAGGAAAGCCTTAAGTGCATACCTTGACTTTGAGCTGGCTAAAGGGTTTGATACATCCTTGAGTGCAGCTTGGCTGTGAGTGCAGACTCATATGTTTTTACCTTTGCACCTATACTTCACAACATTATGCATGGCCATCAGGATTGCATATGTATATGTATGTATCTCTCACTGAAAGAGAGACGCATGTTTTCCCAACGAAAAGTGCAGTTGAACGATTTCGCATTCAAAGAAAACCCCAGTTGCAGACCTCAGTCCAGATTTGGAGCCATCTGTGAAAATGCGAAGACAATAATTTTCAAGTTGAGTGTGTGGCCAGTGTCAATCCTGACGCCATGAAAATTAGACTGTGAAGTTATATCGCAGTAGAATGACAGATGTCATTGCGTCAGAGGGTATATCCAAGAGACACGGGTCGTAGGATATTTCTCGCGCAAGCGCACTTTCACTCCTATGCGAGTTGTACCAAAAACCATTTCTCTTGAGACGAAACATGGCTTTCAGTGCACATCCTCTGATATATACTTCAAGGTGTGGAAGGTTCGTCATAGCATCTAGAGCAGCGCCCGACGTGCTGGGGAAAGCTTTCGTATATTTGCTACAATAATCCTATCATTGCCGTGTAGATTCAGAAGATTTTTGCCGGCGATAAGCCCCATGCTTTGCCAAAAGTACCTTTGAAATGCCAGAACGCTGACAGCACTATGGTGGTTTCTGACTCAATATGCTTTGACTAAAAATGCTTGCAGTATAAGATAACGCAAAGGCACTAAGCTTCCTTGGATAATGGGATGGGAATACCTTTTAGTACTAGCTGAATCCTGCTTCTCGTGAAGAGAACGACATCAGCCATGAGAGGATTAACTGACAGCCCATATCTCGTGCAGTTCTTCTAGTTACCTGAACTGTTTGTTACCCAAGCTAATTCTCGGGATAGATTGAATTGAAATGTTTGAACAGTAATACCATTTGCTATTCCCTGTACCAGAGCAATTAGGCACCAACCCTTTTATTAATACCTGAAAGGTATTATCTAGGTTAACATATCACAAAACCATGTTTAACCAATTAACCAACAACATCCTCCAGCACCGTGGCGCAGTGGTTAGTGTGTTGGCCTGTAACGTCAATGACACGGGGTCAACTCCCGACAATAGTCATGTCATCGAACGTGTTTTTCACGATGCTTCTCCTCAGCGGGGCACTGACAAAACCCCAGGATGGGGAGACGTCCAGAAATTTCTGTACTCCAGGCGGTTGTTATTCGGTTCGGCCAAGCTAGCACTAGAGTCCGAGTTGGCGGTTAATAGCAGGAATTCGCTGCATGCGTTTCTGTTGAAGGAGTTCGGCAAACAGGAGCACGAAACCGTACATAAAATACTTGAGAAAACAACTAAAAGCGAAGGTGAGGCCTTTCTCGAATACTTTTACAAGATGAAGAAGATAGCGGCTAACCGAACCGTAAAGGAAGTGCATCTCTTGTCGTACATCATAGCGGGCATCCCAGATGAAGTTTTGAGCAAGAGTATCCTTTACTATTTGAAGAAAAATGCCTTTCCATTAAGGCCACTTGCGAAGCCCGGAAGCAGAAAAGAAGGAGCTGGACAGGATTTTCGGTTTCGAAACTGCGGTGCTCATTCTCATAATTCCCACAATTGTCCCAACAAGGAGAGAGATAGTCGGTGCTTTAAATGCAGCTCGGACACATCGCCAGGAACTACTCTGAGAACGGGCCGACATCGGGGGTGAAGATCAACAGACTGATGGTTCCAGACATCACTATTTCGGTTAAGGCGCACGAGCATGAACTCCAGGCCCTCATCGATACAGGTACTGATTTAACACTAGCCAAAGACAGCCTTAGGCGGCAGCTAAGTGTCGGTGAGATTCAGTATCCAGGGGTTGTCACTATCGCATTTGGCAGCCAGCCAGCTAAAACCTTGGGTTCTTCGGAAATCAACGTGAACAGGCGAGAATTAAACTATGGTTAATTTGCACCCGATCATGGGTTGGCCTATGTGTTTTTAAAAGGTAAAGACTTACTGTCAGAAGTATGCCTGATTATCGAAGACGGACAACCAATCATTTATAAGAAGAAGGCCGGGGCTGATAACCCAGTATTTCTAACAAACTTGATCTCCTGCGGCGAGAACAAACTATCAGAAACGCTAAAGGCCATCCACGAACCAAAACTCTGCAGACAAGTCGAAAGATTGATAGCCGAGTACTCCCCGAAGTGTCCCGAAAATACCTGCGCGAAGATGAAAATCGTTCTGGAAGAAGAACGACCAATTTACCAGAGGCCACGACGTTTGGCCCCCTGGAGAAAGTAGATCAGCAAATCTCGAAATGGATGCGAGATGGGATTATTCGCAACAGTGACTCAGACTTTGCCAGTCCCATTTTACCGGCACAAAAGAAAGATGGTTCGCTGCGGCTTTGTGTCAATTTCCGTCAGCTTAACGGACACGTCCTGAGAGATCGTTATCCGTTGCCCAATCATTGAGGAAGTGCTCGCACAATTTTACGAAGCCAAGGTCTTCTCCATCCTAGACCTTAAGAATGGGTTTTTGCACATGGACATCGAAGAGAGCAGTAAAAAATACACGGCATTCGTTATCCCGGATGGCCACTTCGAGTTCAACAAGGTCCCGTTTCGTCTGTGCATTTCCCCCGCAGTGTTTCAGAGGTACGTACATTTTCTTCTTCAAAAAGCGTCGAGGTGTTGTTCTAGCTCACATCGACGATTTGATCATCCCTGCCAAAACCAAGGAGGAAGGGATCGAAAAGTTCAGGTAGGTTTTGGAAGTATCAGAGGCAAACGGGCTGATGATAAAGTGGGGAAAGTGTGCCTTTCTTTAAAACTCAAGTAAAGTTTCTGGGACACTTGGACAAGGGCGGTTAAACATTTTCCGACGCCGAAGAACGTTAAGACGGTTATGCAGTTTCTCGGATTGACCGGCTATTTTCGCAAATTCAACCCCAGCTATGCCACTATCGCAAAGCCATTATCCAACTTAACCAAACAAGATGCTAAGTTTACATGGGGACCCTGCCAAGAAGCTTACACCAAGTTGAAGAGTGTGTTACGCCAAGAGCGGGGCCTAGGGGTAAATCCAACCAAAACTAATATAGTCCTCTTCACAAGAAATAGATCAATACCAAGGTATACATATCCACTTATAAATGGTATCGACCTGATTCCGAAGAAATCCGCTAGGTATCTTGGCATGATCCTAGATTCCAAGCTTAGCTGGAAGGACAACATAAATGAAAGAACCAAGGAAGCTTGCGTGGCACTATATTCGTACAGAGTAGCTTTCTGAAAGACATGGGGCTTTAAACCAAAGGTGGTATACTGGCTGTATACCGCGGTGGTAAGACCCATTTTAGTCTATGGATCAATTGTCTGGTGGAAAGCACTTGACAAGAAATGCAATCCTCAAAGTCTCAAAGTCTTACAAGGACTCAGAGGGCTGGCTGTCTGGCGGTGACCGGATCCATGAAATCCACAACAACGGCAGCCCTTGAAGTGATGCTGAACCTTCCACCACTAGACATATACTGTGAAAGCATTGCAGCTAGGGCTGCGCTAAGGATGCAGGAATCCTGTCTTTGGAAAAGATGTCCTCATGGCCACGCATTAATACTGGATCGATGGGCTACCCTGATGTCCGCAACCGAAACGGACTATACCACTCTACTTTCTTGCTGTGAGAGGAGATTCTCTATTAGGATTCCTGCCAGGGAGGAATGGGCCAGTGGTATGGTTAACACGGAAGAGGAACTGGTAATCTATACCGACGGATCCAAAACGGATACCGGTACAGGAGCCTACAGACTTGATGATGGCTGTAGCGTCTTCCAGGCTGAGATCTTTGCAACCAAAAAAGGTGCGGATCTGATTCTTAGGGAGAATTTCTCAGGTAAGCGATTCAAAATCTATGTTGACAGCCAGGCAGCCATTAAGGCTCTGCAAGCAACATGGATAAAATCCAAACTCGTAAAACTCTGTAAAGAGAAACTAGAAGAAATATCGGATGTCAATGAGGTAACCATCTGCTGGGTACCAGGGCATGTGAATATTTCCGGAAATGAGGAGGCGAACGAACTAGCCAGACTGGGATCAGGTGCAGATACGTCACAGATCACAACTGAGGCTAGAACGCCACTCAGCACACTATTCAGAGAAATAGGGATGGAACCACTAGGAAAGGCCAACAAGCGATGGTGTCAATTGGACACATGCACTACGGCAAGGCTAACATGGCCTGTCTATAACAAAAAAAGGACGGAAAGTCTGCTAAATCTTGGTAGAAGGAATATACGACTGGTAGTCAGCGTCCTCACTGGGCTCTGCATGATATCATATCATGCAGCTAGACTAGGCCAGCCCTACAACGATTTCTGCAGAAGCTGTAGGGACGAAGATTAAATAGAATCCATTCGTCACCTACTGTGTGAATGCCCTGCACTGGCCCGTAAAAGATTTACGTTCCTCTGGAACTACTTCTTCTCGTGTTTAGAGGAGGTAAGAGGCATTAAGCTGAACAAACTGCTAAGATTCTTAATTGAATCTGGATGGTTCAGCTCAGCGGGCAAGTAACAGGTTCCCCTTGGGTTAGTTTTTCAAAATGGGCACAATGGACTCCTCGTAGTCTAAGTGAGCTTTGACTTCATGTCAATATGGCACCCAACTAACCTAACCTAACCTAACCTACCTGGATCGCAGGTTTTTGGTCAGCCCCGACGTATTGTATCTGACGAAGGATCCGCATTCACTTCCAATGAAGTATTGCTCGGAGAGGAGTATCGAACACCATCTCGTAACGACCGGTGCCCCCAGAGGCAACGGGCAGGCGGAGAGAATGAACAACACCGTCATTCAAGTGCTAAGGCGCCTTACTATTGAAGATCCATCAAAATGGCACCGATTCGTTCCCAAAGTGCAAAGCGTCATAAACTCCACAGTGTCGCGGAGTACCCGAAGGATTCCTTTCAAGTTGATGTTTGGTGTTAAAATGGCTATGAGACAGCTTCTGGGAGACGAGATCCTGATTGCGTTCGAAGACGATCATCAGCAAATGAGAGCGGAAGCGAAAAGGAAGATACTAGAAGTGCAAGAACAAGGAAACCTACGACCGGAAGAAAAAGAGAGCGCCCACTTACACGCTCGGTGAGCTGGTAGCAAAAAAAAAAAGGCAGTTTGCTACGAGACAGAAGCTCTTCCCAAAGTATCTTGAGGCATATGAGGTCGTCAAGGGGTGTCGCAATGATAGGTACTGGGTCCGGAAGATCGGAGATCACGAGGGACCCAACCAGACTTCGACGGCCGCTGACTATATGAAGCGGTGGCGCACGTTCCAACCTGAATCCGAATCCGAAGAAGATGCTGAAGAAGTAGTTCGTTCGACTAGGTCGAATCCCAGGACGGCTGTGTAGGTGGCAACGCGGACCAGAATGCAGCGAATATGGAGATGACAGCGGCCGAGAGTGACAGCAGGAGTGAGTGAAGCGAGACAAAACAGATTTTGTGAGGAACGTTTTTTTTTTTTGCTAGTTTTTGGCAAATTACATGTAACCATAAACCTACATATAATACTGTAAATACCCACTCAAAGGAGCGTTTTATTTATCCGATTCTACAAACATACATCCTCCAGTAAATATTTTAGTTACAAACAAATCAATAGGGAACCAACAGGTTCCAAAAATAAACCTGCCATAAAACGAAATTATTGCTATCGTTCCTTTTTTTACGGAGGTAGACATCCTGGTGCAGGGAAATAAGTCCCCGGGTACTAAATCCCCTGAGGGACTTAGTTCCCACTGAAAGGGTATTAAAACTACTTTGAAAAAGTGGATTTCGTTCCCATGCAAGGTGGGAATGAATACCACTTTCTTGTGGGAAATTAGAGCACACCCAATTGTCTGAAGAGGGTACCTATTTGCAACAGCAATTATTGTAGTAGGGGAGCCCAAGCGGGGATTTTGCGCGTTACTCGAGCGCGTCAGAAAATCATATGGGGAAAAAGCTTGCACCCTGTAATGTACCACTACCAAATATGAACCCTTAATATAGGGGGTTGCCTTGAGGGCAGCCCGTCAGATTAGTAAATAAAAATCGATCCTCGGAAAAACTCGAGCGCGTCAGATTAAGAACAGGTAAGTTAAGTACTTCCTGAAAAGTGGATATTTCAACATTCTGACAATTTGAGCGTGGCATAAGGAAATGGGGAGTCGTAAAGTTGTAAAAAAACACGTCATCTTGAAATACTCGAGCGCGATTAATTTTTTTTTTTATTTTGAAGGGAATTCTATCAGGATTACGAAAAACATATAATCTGACGGTTTTCATGGGGCGATATAGCTAAAACCACCCATAAAGCATGAGCGTACAGATGATGATATCTATGTATTCCCCACTCCACGCGTCTCGTTCGTTAAATTGTCAGAATAACAATACTCCTTTACTCCTTCATTTAGGGTGACCCTGACATCGAGTTTAACCCACAGTAGAAAAATCTGACGCGCTCGAGTATTTAAAGTTAACGATTTCTTTTAAGATTTTCAAAAATCAGTCATGAGTGTAGGCCACGTTCAAGTCGTCAGTTTTTTTAAATCGAACACTGTTTTGAGTTCACTAAACGTCCCCTTTCAATATCTGACACGCTCGAATAACTTTTTTTTGCTTTGCCTTTTTACCGCTCTTCTCAGCCACCCACCACTATCTAATCGTCAGATTAATATCTATCGGTTATCAGAAAGACGAAGCGAGTATACTCTATTAATATCTGACGCGCTCCAGTATTTCCATGTGACAGTTTTTTTTTTACATTTTTAAAACTTTTTACACGCTCTTTTCCCCACTAAAATGGAAAACTTAACATAAAATTTTTCGTTTGAGAACCTAATCTTCACAATCCAATATGTCCCCATGACGCTCTAGTAACTGCAAATTTAGCATCCCGGGCTCCCCTACTATTGTACAAAGTTCGTGAAATTGAAAAAAATCTCTGATGCGTATGGGGGGCATGCTGCCCCCTGCAACCCCCTGCTTGGCAAAACTGTTGGATTGGAATATGTGCGAGGTTGGGTGTGGCCAAGAATTTTTTTATATCCTTGTCTCGTATGGATTTGAAAAATCTTCGCAGATACCCAACTTCGGACATATCCCAAATCCAACAGTTGAGTCAAGCAGGGGGGTTGCAGGGGGGGGGGGGGGGGGCAGCATGCCCCCCACACATATTCCAGAGTTCGCTATCTAATACTTGCCTTGCAATTACTTGTTAATTTTCTTTGTATTTATATACATATTTAGGTTTCATTCATAAAATTGCTAATTTTCTTTCTGCACCTTCTTTCATTTATAGGTGGAAGTGGGAAATTTTTCCACATTTATAGGGAATTAAAGCCACTAAGTTTTTTTTGGGATTAAATTCCCACCTTACATGAGAACCAAATCCACTTTATCAATGTGAATTTAATTCTCATTTAGTGGGAACTAAGTTCCTCAGTGGACATAGTAGCCGGGGACTTATTTCCCTGCACCGACATCTTTGCGTTCTATTCACCCAAAAATTGTTGTTAGAAAATGTGGTTTAAGTTTTCGTTTTGTCTGTTTTTGTTTTTTTGATAGGGCAATGGACTCCTGCCAGGACAATGCGATATTGCCCTTAAACATTCGGTCAACATCTTCAATACAACGTTTTATAAACGCTTTGAATTGAGTTTAAATTGATGGACAGGATGTGGTTCTTAACAACACTAAAAGACTGATGCCGATTGTCAAGAAGAAATTCCTAGAATCATGAATTGACTAAAAAGCATTTCTCTCACTTATTTCAATTCGTCCATTTGGAGTCCTTGTAGTTGATGTTTATTTACAAGGACATTTGTATTCTTTGAAAAGGTCATTCGATATGACAATAGAACCTGGAGAGTGGGACAGAGGAAGCAAATTCTTGCTTGAATAAATGAGAAGTGGCATTTATAGAGCGTGAGGATGTCATTGATTTTTATTCGTGGAACCGAAGTGCCTATCACTGCGTTACTAGCAGCTTTAAATGGAGATCAATTGGGCTAAAAGCTTAAAAACAGCGTAATTAACCTTCGCATGCGATGCTTGGAGTTGTGGAAATAAACTTCATTAATATATAGCTCTAATCAATTAAAGCTATTTGTTGCCACAACCTTACATTTGAGCCGGGACTTTGAAAATCTCTGGCCATGTCATTTTCTGAGTAAAATTCGAGAAATTTCTTCGGCAAAATATAAATGATGTCCCGTACCCTTGAAATTCGTAGACAAAATTAAGAAAATAACTTGAACAGCAAAACATGTCCCAAGTTCAGCTTCTGGTAGCAACTGTAAAATGACCGTACCTTACCTAGCCAAACAACTGGACAAATTGCTTTCAAATCAAATCAAAAATGTGTTCCAAAAGTAATATTTATATATAGTAAATGTTTGATGTAAAGTTACATCCCCTCGCCGCCACCTCGTGATGCCATCTGGAGATTTTCTATAGAAATTACAGACGGGGAATGGCGAATGGCGAGCATCCTGCGCCAAAAAACAGAACTAGTCGGTTGGGCTACGGCCTAGTACGCCATAGATGTAAACAAACTACAAAATCAGAAACAACCACAAGAGTCGGATAAAACGGACCGGATTAATATTGACGTCCCTTGCCCGTACGTGAAACGTCAGATTCCTGAACAGACCACTTGCAGCCGAACATCTTGCGGACGCCCTAACCGCCATCCAGGATATGCGACGGAATGGACCGGGTTTAAGATCGGGATGACCTGGTTAGGAGCATGCACCAGCTCATCTGTAAGATATGGTCAGAGGAAAGTGTGGCCGAGGAATGGAGTCTCAGCATCGTCTGCCCAATCCACAAGAAAGGAGACCTCTCTGACTGTGGCAACTACAAAGGAATAAGTCTCCTTAACATGGTCTACAAAATCTTCTCTGCCGTTTTGTGTGAACACCTGAACCGTTTGTAAATAAGCTGATATGTGTTTATCAGTGTGGATTCAGGCCAGGGAAGTCCACCATGGACCAAATCTTCACACTACGGCAAATCAATGAATTTCAAGTCGACACTCACCACCTATTGGTCGACTTCAAAGCCGCATAAGGCAGCGTAGGCAGGGCGATGCGCTGTCGATTTCTTCAACATCGTATTAGAAATGATTGTGCAAAAGTCACACAATCGGCACAATTTATTTCAAATCTTCACAACTCCTCGCATACGCGGATGACATTGACATAATCGAAAGAACACAGCGAGATGCCAATGGGAGGTTTACGAGTATTGAGGCGGAGGCGGCGAAAATTGGATTGGCATAAACGAGGGCAAAACTAAATATATGCTACCATAAAAAAAGGACGCTCACGACCGACGTCTTGGCCAGAACGCTTGTATTGCCAGATATAAGTTTACCTTGGATCCGCAGTCACCTGGAACTACGACACCAGTTCCGAAATCGAACGCAGAATCACTCTGGCCATTCACTGTTTCTTTGGGATCAGGAGACAATTGAGTAATAGAGTTATGTGAATTGGCCGTCGACGGTGGAAAATTGCCACTTGGAAAACGTTGATTCAATAACCAGTCAATTGTAGGCTTGATAAAGCTGCGTATTTCAATAATACTTATGTATGGGCGATCCTGAAACAAACAGTATAAAAAATTATTTCCAGTATAGACGGATCGTCGAGATCGTCAATGGGTAGCGGTTCTGGTGACAGATTGGTGCAATGGTGTCATGGAACACCTGGTCTTGTACCCTTGTGTACAACGGCTCTCTGAGTTTATGGGAAGTACTAGTTCTATTCTGGTGATCATGAGTGAGTGAGTTTCATAAATGGGAAATTTTTCTTTCGCTTAACTTCGGAACTAAATGAATGACCTACAGACTTGAAATTTTGGATTTTTAGTATATGACTATAGCTGATTGGATGACGAACATTTTTGCGTTCTGGTCTTATCCAGAGGTTCTCAAATAGGGGCCTGAAAATGCGGCGAAATGGTTCCAGTAAAGGATGGTACGGCAGTGTTTGCTTCGCACTCGACTTGGCGGGGGCAATGCCGTGCGCCCCAATTATTTTTTATTTTCAAATCTTCACTTTATCAATCAACCGCATGGGGCATGAAAAAATGTTGCGATGACATGGAGCTGCATAAACCTTCATGCATAAAAGTATGCATACTCAAAGTTAAAATGGAACAAGGCGAAAAAAAAAGAATAAATGAAAGATAATGGTTTATATGTATGTACTAGAGTAAAAAAATTAATTTATTTATTTAAGGATTTGATAATTAAGAAAAAAATAAACATAGGAATTCAATTTGAAATCTAAATTATAA
The DNA here is from genome assembly GCA_951905685.1 of Eumerus sabulonum. Lineage (NCBI taxonomy): Eukaryota > Metazoa > Arthropoda > Insecta > Diptera > Syrphidae > Eumerus > Eumerus sabulonum. Next base: position 156,985,848 of record OX645060.1, on the reverse strand, counting down.
AATATGAACAATAGTATCAAAAATAGCAATAAAGCGATCTCAAATTATAATGGAACGCACCTGCAAAGTTCATGTCACTTTTTAGGGAACTGTGATTTACTATGCTTTTCTATTGCAAGTGACGTAGGAGATCCTCAGTCAACAGTTAGATTTAAATTGTTTATGTTCTTGAGGAAAAGTTGGATAAATAAGAGTGTGGCGCTACAAACACCAGTTGAATTGCGAAAAATCGTAATTCGTCTTTCTAGAAATAGCAAAACTGTGTGAGAAATTGCAGGCATTATAAATAGAGCTCCAACAATGGTATCTAACATTGTAAAGCGTTACAAAGAATCTACAGAGTATGGTGTTAATGACGAGCGTACCACTGACCCGTAAACGTGGAACAAACTGTCAGGTAAACGAGCGGTCGAGGTGAAAAGAGAGGGAAGCCGGGGTGAAAGGAGAAAGAGAAAAGCGTCAATTTCGAATGGAAGGAGAAATATCTTTTTTTGAGTTTTTATTTACTTTGTTTCTTTTGTAATTAATAAATATAATAATACTGCAGAAATCTTTCAATTTCCATTCGAAACATTCTCAAAAAAAGTAATTTACGTTTCGACGAGATCCGGGTGGCTTGCAAAGACAGATAAAATGGCGAGCGATTGCAAAGCGTGCAACATAACCAACGACCAGGATGACATGGTGCAGTGCGACCATTGCGACGGATGGTATCACTACGAATGTGCGGGAGTCAATGAAACCGTGAAGCAGAGGCAGTTTAAATGTTCCGCTTGCACTAGAGGTAGGTCCATGAATTTGGATGCTAGTTTGGAAAGCAACGTAATAGACTGCACTGTAGTCAGACAGGGTTCCAACTCGAGATCACGTAGTGGGAAATCGTCGATTAAAAGTCGTCAGAGGTTGGTCGAGATTGAATTGCAAAAGCTCGAGGAGGAAAATCAACTGGAGACAGAAAGGCAGAGACGCTATTTAGAGAAGAAGTACGAGTTACTTAAGCAGAAGGAAGAATGCACTGAGTACAGTGGTGACAGTATCTCGCAGCGCCGTGTTTTGGAGTGGGTAAATCAGAACAAAGAGGGAAACACGAAAACGTCTGATGAACTTCCAGAACGCCTACTCACTCAGAGTCATATAGCAGCTCGGAAGGGGTTGTGCAAGGAGTTGCCTATCTTTACTGGGAGGACAGAAGAATGGCCGGTTTTCATTTCGAATTATGAAAACAGCACAAAACTCTGCAATTATTCTGACGACGAGAATTTATTACGCCTACAGGGTGCTCTGAAGGGTGAGGCATACAAGGGGGTACGTAATCTATTGCTACTTCCTAAAACAGTACCAACAGCAATTGAAACACTGCGTATGTTGTTTGGCAGGCCAGAACACATTGTCATTGAGTTGCTGAACAAACTCAAGTTAGAACCGCCACCCAGGATGGAAAAGTTGAACACCATTATTTCCTTTGCTCTGGCGATAAAAAATCTGAGTTGTACAATGGAAGCGTCTGGTATGTCAGATCAGCTGAACAGTCTGTTAGTGCTACATGATTTAGTAGAGAAACTACCGCCGTCGATGAAAATGGAATGGGCTGACTGTGTTGGCATCGGGCATCAGCAGAACATCAAAGGGTTTGCAAATTGGCTTCATTCAAAGGCTGAGTCGGCTGCAGCAGTCTCCAGATATTTTGTTGGCCCGGAAAAGTTAGAGAGGCGATCCGCACATCTTCATGCACATGCGGAAGTTAAACCACCCCCAGTGCGAGCCGTAAGGAAATCGCCTGAAGCTGGCTGCTATGCATGCAATGGACGTCACCGTCTTCTTAACTGCGGCGTGTTTGCGAAGATGAGTTGCCACGAAAAATGGAACGTAATTCAAGGAAGGTCAGTTTGTAGCTCCTGTTTGAAACATCCGAGTAGGTTTAAATGTCGGGAACAGATGATATGTAACATCAACGACTGCAAGGAAAAGCATCACAAGCTTCTTCATGGACTGGCTGAGACTAAGACCGACACAGTAGCACACATAATGGGGTGTAAACACAAGAAAGAGACCTGGTTCCGTATTGTGCCAGTGAAGCTCTATGGAGAGGGTAAGGAGATATCGACCTTTGCCTTTTTGGACAGCGGGTCTTCGCTCACGATATTGGAGGAATCCATCGCTAAAGAAATTGGTCTTAAGGGTGTGCGTAAACCGTTATGTTTAAAGTGGACTGCAAATACCACTCGTTGGGAAGAAGACTCCCAGGTAGTACCTGTAACTGTTTCCGGAAGTATTGGTGAAGTCTTCCATCTACATGGGGTGAGGACAGTAAAGCAACTGGCCTTACCCATGCAATCGATTCGCCCGCATGATCTACAGAAGCAGTATCCCCACTTGAAAGACGTACCGCTACCGTCATATAACAATGCAAGATGCGGAATTCTCATTGGCCTTAATAATGAGAAAGTATGCTTACCTATAGAGGTCCGTGAAGGCAAATGGAATCAACCGATAGCTATAAAGACTAAGTTGGGATGGTGCCTGAGTGGCGGTGGTGGTGGTGATGCTGAAGACGGTGCTGTACACCATAGTTGCGAAATTTGCGAATGCAACAAAGACCTTCACGATGTTGTACGTGAGCACTTTAAACTAGAGGACCATGGAATATCTAGAAAAAAGCTGGTCTCGCAGGAGGAAATCCGAGCAAGAAATATTTTGCTTTCAACAACTAAGCCAATCAATAAACAATACGAATCCGGTCTCCTCTGGCGATTTGATGACTTCACTATGCCCGAAAGTTTTTCGATGGCCATGAAGCGTTTACATTGCCTCGAGAAAAAGATAGTCTGTAACTCATCAGCTTTAAAAAGCATCAATGAACAGGTAGAAAATCTCATTGCTAAAGGTTATGCGAGAAAATGCAATCCACAACACTTGGAAAAACACTCACCAAGGGATTGGTATTTACCCATATTTGTGGTGGTAAACCCGAATAAGCCAGGTAAACTTAGATTGGTGTGGGATGCAGCAGCGAAAGTACAAGGTACCTCTTTAAATAGCATGTTGTTGAAAGGTCCTGATCAAATGAGGGCCCTCCCAGAAATACTTCACGGACTTAGAAATGGAAAGGTTGCTATCGCTGCTGATATTCAGGAGATGTTTCACCAAATCCGAGTGAGAAAAGAAGACAGATGCTCACAAAGGTTTCTTTGGAGAGGGGGACAAACGGATCGAAAGCCTGATATATATGAGATGGATGTACTTACCTTTGGGGCATCATGTTCGCCAAGCATTGCCCAATACGTAAAAGACATCAACGCCAAGAAGTTCATAGGGAAACATCCACGAGCGGTGGAGGCGATATTAGAACATCACTATGTTGACGATCTCCTGGATAGTGTTTGCACTAGCGAAGAGGCTATTACCTTGGCCAAGGACATTCGATTTATACATTCACAAGCAGGATTTAACATTAGGGGTTGGTTATCAAACTCAGTTGAAGTCATGCAAGCGATGGGCGAGACCGTTGAGCAGAATGGACGAACACTCGACCTTGAGAGCAGCAGTAGCATTACAAAGGTCCTGGGGCTTTGGTGGAAACCAGGTAAAGATATATTCACGTTTTCCCTTAGTCTCCTTCAAACACAGGAACGCATTTTTAATGGCAGTAAGGTGCCAACGAAGAGGGAACTGTTACGAATTTTAATGTCGATATTCGATCCACTGGGTTTCCTTACCTTTTATATGGTAAAGCTCAAGGTTCTACTGCAAGACGTATGGAGGAATCATATAGATTGGGATGAGGAGATCTCTGGGCGTCTTATAGAAAAATGGGAAGATTGGAGACGTCTCCTACTCAAGGTCGAAGAGGTTTCCATTCCCAGATGCTATACAACCCTAATGTTTTCCAAGGTTCAGCTGCACATATTCGTAGATGCCAGCGAAGATGCCATGGCCACTGTGGCATATTGGCGTTTTAGCGATAACATCAAGGTCCGCTGCGCACTTATAGGGGCAAAAAGTAAGGTTGCCCCTTTATCGCCAATCTCCATACCAAGAATGGAACTTCAAGCTGCCCTTATCGGCGTGCGATTTGCTAACATGATTGAGCAGAGTCACAAATTCATGATCGAGAAACGAATATTCTGGTCGGACTCCAAAACTGTTTTGCAGTGGTTACGATCTGACGCCAAGCAATTTCAGCAGTATATAATGTTCCGAGTGGCCGAGATCCAAGAGAAGAGCAATATTGAGGAATGGCGTTGGGTGCCCTCGAAATTAAATGTGGCTGACGAGGCCACTAAATGGAGTAGAATTCCGAATTTTAACGAGAAGAGCCGTTGGTTTAAAGCCCCACCGTTTTTATATGAACCGGAAGAAAATTGGCCATTGGAGCGGTCGCCCGTGGATAGCACTAAAACTCAAGTGACTAAAGAAATCAGGTCGAAGTATTTGATGGTGGTTGTATCAGCCTTCGACGATCCCTTTATCGACGTTTATCGTTTTTCGACTTGGAAGCGAATGCATCGAGTGATTGCTTGGGTTATGCGAGCAGTGAATAATTTCCATAATGGACGAAATAAAAGGGCACCTTTTCGAGATCCGTTGACTTCAGAAGAATTAGCTTCAGCCGAAGTAGTCATTTGGAGGATAGCTCAAGAACAGGAATTTGCGGAGGAGCTAGCTGCAATACGAAAGAAAAGGCCATTGCCAAAGTCCAGCCCATTGTTCAAGTATTCTCCATATTTTGACGAGGATGGAGTTTTACGGGTAAGGGGTCGCATTGACTTTGCAGACTACGTGGATCAATCGATGAGGCGCCCGATTATATTGTCAAGAAAGAGTAGGGTGAGTTTTTTATTGGTCCTATCTTATCACTGTAGGTTTAGACACTGCAGCAGTGAAACAGTTGTCAACGAGATCAAACAAAGGTTTTGCATTCCGGGCCTGAGAACATTAATAAGAACAGTTCGAGGGAACTGTTTTATATGTCGACAAAGAGACGCTAATCCGAGATGTCCAGAAATGGCTCCTTTGCCAAAGGCTAGGCTCGCGGCCTTCCAAAGACCCTTCACGTTTGTAGGAGTTGATTACTTCGGGCCCATAATGGTAATGCAAGGGAGAAATACCGTCAAACGCTGGGGCGTGCTATTCACTTGCCTCACCGTTCGGGCTATACATGTTGAGGTAGCCCACTCTCTAACCACTGACTCTTGCATAATGTGTGTGCAAAACTTCATGGCACGACGAGGTATTCCACAGGAAATCTACTCGGACAACGGGACAAATTTCGTTGGAGCCGAAAGGGAGTTAACGGAGGCCCTCAAAGAAGTAAACCAGTACGTTATCTTGGAAAAATTCAGCTCGCCACAAACTAAGTGGAATTTCAACCCACCCTCGGCACCTCATATGGGTGGCTCCTGGGAACGCCTAGTAAGGTCAGTGAAGAAGATATTTAAAGAGGTAGTTCATAACCAAAGGTTAAATGATGAGATGCTGTTGTCAACACTAATCGAGGTTGAAGGTATCATAAACTCTCGTCCTTTAACCTACATATCCTTGGAGAGCGATAACGATGAGGCACTCACTCCAAATCACTTCCTTTTGGGTTCTTCGTCTGGAGCAAAACTGATCGGGAAGTTCAAGCCAACAGATCTTATGTCCAGAAAGCATTGGAGAAGATGTCAGCAAATTACCGCTTTATTTTGGAGAAGATGGATTAGAGAATACCTACCAACACTCACAAGGCGCACTAAGTGGTTTCGGAGAGTGGAGCCAGTTGCACCAGGAGACATCGTTATAATAGTGGACGAGAACTTACCGAAGTACTCGTGGCCAAAGGGGATTGTTCGTACCGTGAAAGCTAATCAGGATGGCCAAGTCAGGAGAGCAGTAGTCAAAACTGCAAGCGGTGTATACGAACGTCCAGTGGTGAAATTAGCTGTGCTTAACATCATAAAGAAGAGTGCGGAAGCCGTTGAAGAGGATTTCCACACTGAGGGGGAGAATGTTAATGACGAGCGTACCACTGACCCGTAAACGTGGAACAAACTGTCAGGTAAACGAGCGGTCGAGGTGAAAAGAGAGGGAAGCTGGGGTGAAAGGAGAAAGAGAAAAGCGTTAATTTCGAATGGAAGGAGAAATATCTTTTTTTGAGTTTTTATTTACTTTGTTTCTTTTGTAATTAATAAATATAATAATACCGCAGAAATCTTTCAATTTCCATTCGAAACATATGGCAATAAACCTAAACCAAATTTTGGGGGAAATATTTACGGAAGCAGATGAGCGTTGTTTATTACGCCAACTGAAAAAAAAAATGTCCATATTAGTGCTCCAAAATTTGGTGTACTAGCCGAAAAACATCTTGGTCAAAAAGCAAACTCAGAAACTGTGAGATTAGTCCTAAGGCAGCATGAGGTTAATGGCAGAATAGCCTCTACCAATGACCTCTCTTATTAGCAAAATGAATAAAAATTACCTCGTCAGTCATCACATTCAATCACATTTTTTGTATGATGACAGATCTTGGTTGCAGGCAGGCATATTACTTTGATAATCAAAAATCTTCATGATGAGATATAGTTGATCATCAAAGTGTCGATTGAATTCAAATCAATTATCTTGCTTGACAGCAACGATGTGAAAAGGTGAATAACAATAATGGGAAATATGGGAAAAAGGTTTGCAGCTAGGATTAATACATCAAAAACGCAAAAGAGATCAAAACTGGGAAGTTTGCTACTGGTTGTGGGATATTTTCGACTAAGCTTAGTTCAATATGTGACCAAGGGGATTTTTTGGATGAACATCTTGTCTTTTGTATGGGAGCCCCCCTTAAATAATAACTTTGTTCTGTTTTCAGTATTTGTCGTGGTAGCGGCAACAGAAATACATCATTTGTGAAAATTTCAACTGTCTAACTATCACGGTTCATGAGATACAGCCTGGTGACAGAGGGACGGACGGACGGCCGGACAGCGAAGTTCTAGTAATAGGTTCTGTTTTAACTTTGGGTACGGAACCCTAACAAGGATTTTTCGTTCTGGAACCATGTTAGTTTTGCCGATGAGAGCAAATTGATCGTGTTCGGATCAGTGGTAGGTCATACGTGTGGAGAATTACCAAGGAGGAGCTTAAGCAAAAGAACTTGCGGCCATTAGTAAAAAATTGTGGTGGCTCTGTGATGGTATGGGGTCCTATGTCGGCTTAAGGTCCGGGAAACCTTCACACAATTGAAGGTATAATGGACCAGAATATGTATCTCAAATTTTTCAAATCGAATTTAATTGAAAGTGCAAAAAAATTGGAATCAAAAACAAATTTTATTTTTATTAAGACAGCGACCCCAATCACAAAGCCCATCGTGTTAGAAGTTGGCCATTATACAACGGCTCCCACGTTTTGGATACATCGCCTCAGTATCCCTCAGTCTTGGAGGAAAAGTTAAAAAAAAAAAAAACATTAAATTTCAAAGGTAAACTCACTTAAAATGGCTTTAGTGGAAGAATGGACAAATATTGATTCGTACTGTCGAAAACTTGTGGAACCCATGCCAGCTCGCTTAGCAGTAGGAAAGAAACAAAAAGGGTTGCCAACTAAATTTTAACTTTTGCTAAATAGGTTATAATTACATATAATTACAATGTGTTTTTTTTTTTTTGCTCCATTATAACTTTGAGATCGATTTATTGCTCACGATAAATACGATCATGTAGAATTCGTGTGAAAAAATCTGAAGTTTGCATGTTGAATATACATATGTACATATGGTTAGTGTCTTGGACTCTGATGCATGATGAGCGAGCTCGGATCCCGATGACACCAACGCCATCGAATGTTTATTTCGCGACGTTCCTCCTCGGCGGGATACTGGCAAAACCCACCGTAGTAAACTTGCCTTGAAAAAGCTTCTCGACTCACGCCGTTCGGAATCGGCATTAAACTGTAGGTCCCTTTCACCTGTGGGCAAAAATAAATCACACACAACATGGGTGATTGAGAGAAGCTTTGCTCTGGACCTTCATGGGCTGTAACGCCACCAAAGAAAAAAAAAGTATGTAAATATGTGCCCATTTCCAAATCGAAAAAAAAAAAATGCTCACAGCCAATTACTCATGAGCGTGTGCATTTAATAATTACTCGTTGGGTAGTGCACACTCACGAACAGCTCATGAGTGTGCGTTTTCTTACCCAACCACAACACTGTCCGAGCAATCTCGTATGTATCGGTTGTTGTCGTGGACGAAATAATTAAACAGACGATAGACAAAACGATACCACGCCAACGGCATCACGATACCACTGACGTATACCGAAACGCGACCATAGACGCACTTCACAGACAGTAGACTCCGGTCAAGATTCAAACTCTTGCATAGGCAGTTTACCGATCGACAAAACTCGGAGGTCAGGACACTGAAGTCGCTGATTAAAAATCTCAAACAACTAATCAAGGAAAATTACAAAATATCTGTATGTTCCCGCAAAAAAATAAAATGTTTAGGAGAAAAAATCAGAACGACATTCAGGATCTCAATCTTCCGAGAACGTCCGACAACGAACGTCTACTACGTACAGTCCGCATTGATCCAGATGGCGCTGTTCTGAACGACGATTTCTTTGTGATCGAGGATCCTCAGGAGAGAGTGGCAACAGTGGGAGCTGTCTTCCAGGAAGTGTACAAGGTGCGTGATTCGCCCGAACCACGAGAACAAAGCCCTGTCAAACCACTTCTACCTACGAAACGAAATTGAACATTGGCGATCCGAGAACCCGGGTTTCACCAGGTTCAGTGACGATTTCACGGCGAACAATGCCGTCACCAATGAAGGGGCTAACCCACTATTCGTTTCGACGGAGGATCTCCAGTTGATCTTCATGTCACTCAGAAAGAATAAGTCCATGGCTAATGATGGTATATCCAATGTTGTGGTCAGGCACATCCCACCAGTGGCTATAGAAGGGTACCATCCTGTTTAACAATGCACTGAATAATGCATATTATCCGGTGCATTGGAAAACGGCGGTGGTCCAACCAATCCCTAAGAGGGGCAAAGACTCCTCTAATCCGGCAAATCTCCGGCCGATAAGTTTCCTTCCGAATATGGAAGGTAACCCATAGAGCCCTGTCCAAATGGGCTGTGGACAAAAATATCATTCCGGATAATCCATTCGGTTTCAGGGCGGGGCATGATACTATTCATGCCGCGTCGAAACTCATCTCGGATATCCAATGGAATAAATGCAAGAACCAATGCACGGGTGCCTGCCTGGTTGGATTGGAAAAAGCTTTCGACACCGTATGGTTAGAAGGACTCTACTACAAGCTCAAACGGTTTGGCATAAGTAAACTATTGCTATATATATAATTCATGAGATGTTAACTAGTAGAAAGTTTGGTGTGAAAATTGCCAACGTGACTCCTGCTCAAACATTTGAAATTAGAAACTGATTGCAAAAGGGTACGATCAATTCGCCGATCCTTTTAAGCATTTATGTATATCAGTGATTTGATAGTTTATTCAGAACGCCTTTGTCTAGGGCCTCTAGGGACACTAGAAGACATTGACGAAAGTTCACAGTCATTGGACCGGACGGCCGTCCACTGGGGGGTAAGAGTTTAGTCAGGTACCTGGGGATCTGGCTGGATCGGTATCTATATATATTTTGATAAAAGTGTGGATGCCGCTCTGGAAAGAGCCCGGGCACCCTGTCAAGATGGCTGTTTCACTGCAGCCAATTGGATTCTAGGGTGAAGGTAAGCTGCTACATGGCCTTACTCAGGCCTATGATTGCCTATGGATGTCCCGTCTGGTTTAATGTGAACGCAAGCTTAATGGAAAGGATTCGGGTGTTTGAGAGGCACTGTCTGAGGACTTGTCTTGGATTACACAGAACACCAGATTCTGAGTACAGAAAGTTCTATCCCAACGAGGTACTATACAATAGGGCAAGGATTTTACGGATAGTTAACTTTCTTATTAAACTGATTCGAGGTCACGTTGCGAGGGCAAAGACCTTGATCAATAACTAGATCTCTGGGGCTTACCACCCCAATTCTATTTATTTAGAAAAAGTGCGCTTTGTGCCTCCGGACGCATTTCTTCATTTGGATAATTGTGGACTAATCCAGGATAAATTGGCCATACCGCTAATCTACCGTGTGGCCCGTAATTCTGTCGAACGGCGACTCCTTTACGAACCTGACGTCGTGCTCTGTGAGCCCGAGCGCCTCGGGTTCAGTACTTAGACGGTGGACCGTTTGAGAACACCGCGTGTTGTTAATTCTTTTTTTGCCTATTTTTGAGTTATTTAATTTCCAACAAAAAACGGCAGGACCGATTTTGCTGAAAACTTGCTCACTGCTAAATTGGTTATTGAGATAATCGAGGGGGAAATTCCGATACGCACGTGCGCACATACGCATATACGTACATACATATACATACACATACATCTCTATAAAGACCTTGGATCTGGATTTTGGGGACCTTGAAACGTGGAGATATGTCAAAATTTGGAATTCGCAAAATCAGCCTCGTTACAATAAGTTCCCGCTGGGAAGTTAATAGATACTTACTTACATAACGGGCGCCACAGTTCAGGGTGAACCTGGCCCTCAGCCGACATGCCTCTCCACATAGCACGATCTTTCGCTAGTCTTTTCCAATGCCGCACGCCCAGTTGGTTGAGGTCCCTTTCCACCTGTGCGCGCCACCTTAGCTGCGGTCTTCGTCTATTTCTTCGTCCCTCGAGGTTGGATTCAAAGACTCTACGGGCTGGAGCTGTGGTGTCCATTCGCTCTACATGGCCTAGCCATCTTACGCGTTGGATCCGTAGACGCCTGGCTAGACTCATATCGCTGTACAACCCGTACAGTTCGTGATTGAATCTTCTCCTCCAACATCCCTCTGGGTTTATAGGACCGAAAATCGCACGCAGAATCTTTCTCTCGAAACGACCCAGGGATTCCTTATCCGCTTTAGATAAAGTCCATGATTCTACGCCGTTTAACAGGGCCAGGATAATTAAGGTCTTATATAAGGTAAAATACATCGTATGAGAGAGGGCTCTACTTCTCAGTCGCCTCCTGAGCCCAAAGAAGCAGCGGTTGGCAAGAGTAATTCTGCGCTTAATTTCGAAACTAGTATCGTTGTTCCAAGTCACCGCGGAGCCGAGGTATATGAAGTCCTTAACTACCTCAATCTTATACCTGCCAATATGCACGTTCTGCCCAAGACGTCGGTGGTAAATGTCCTTTTTCGATGGCAGCAGATATTTGGTCTTGCCCTCATTAACTGCCAAACCAATTTTTGCCGCCTCCATCTCAATACTCGCAAACGCCTCATTGACATCTCTATGCGATCTACACGTTATGTCAATGTCGTCGGCGTATGCAAGGAGTTGCGAGGATTTGAAATAGATTGTGCCTCTTGTATTGGCCAGTGATTTTTGCACAATCGTTTCTAATAAGATGTTAAAAAAATCACACGACAGCGCATCGCCCTGTCTAAATCCTTTTTTGACTTTGAAGCTATCGGTCAGTTCTGCACCGTTCGAATTGAGCAGCGAACATTTTCCAGAGTCATTCTGCATAGTCTGATGAGTTTAGCAGGTATGTCAAAGGTAGACATAGCGTTGTATAGCTCGTCTCTAATTACGCTGTCGTATGCGGCCTTGAAGTCGACGAAAAGATGGTGTGTGTTGACATTCATTGGTTTTCTCCAGGATCTGCCATAGTGTGAAGATTTGATCGATGGTGGACTTCCCTGGACTGAAGCCACACTGATAAGGACCTATCAGCTTATTTACGAATGGCTCCAGGCGTTCACACAAAACAGCAGCGAAGATCTTGTATACGACATTAAGGAGACTTATTACTTTGTAGTTGGCGCAGTCCAAGGGGTCTCCTTTTTTGTGTTAATAGATAAGAAAAAATAATAATAGCTAATATTTTATATGTCCGGGTACGATTTTATCAGCACATTGATGACACAAAACCATTGTATCCACACCGAAAATAAACAAACCGAATAAAAACTATTTGACAGTGCCTTAAATTCGTTTAAGTTTATTATTGGTAACTTGACTTTAAATTAGTTATTTTTTTCCTTATTGCACTTTTGGTTTCTTTCACTGTCAGCTGTCAAAATTCCTCGCGGAATATCTTCTTTCATTGAGACCTTCCGTAAGCTCGCTTATGCCGAGTGAGTTTTGTGGTTAGATCCTTAAAGTTGTACGTACTCACATCATTGGTCTCGAGCAGCTTTTGGAGCCCCTCTTTCACATAGTTCCCACATGTTTACAAGAAACGAGCATTTTGCGAGCTGTCTTCTTGCAACGAATTGGCTGAAAAATGCTACTTTAATTGGAGGAGGAGGAGTGAGCGAGCAAACAGAGCAAAGAAGTTGATCGCGGTTAACAATGCAAACGTCAGCTTCGATCCCTTTCCCTACTCAATCCAGCCTGGATAGCTATCCTGGCACCCGCCAGGTAGTGAACCAATGTGTGCAGCGACCCTTGTTTTGGGGAAAGAGGAACCTGGCCCTCCAGGTTGGGGGTTGTGCTTAGGGGTAACATCTCTATTGCGCAAAACAAAAATTGGTTCAGAAACAACCAATAGCCTCGGATTCGGACGGATACATGTTGACGACCCTCGCAAACGTCAAAAAGGAAACGAATTCCGTATCTGCACATTGAACGTTAGGTCTCTCAACTGACCAAGTGCAGCCGAACAACTGTTCTACTCTTTGGACTGCTATAAGGCAGACTTCACCGCGCTCCAAGAAGTGCGATGGGATTTGCCAGGCAAATCTACTTCGGAAACTGCTACAGAGAAAATAAACAACACCTATTCGGATGTGTATTTCTTATTCGAGGCAGACTCAGGAAAAAAGTCTTAAGCTTCCAGTTTGTAAGCGAACGCCTCAAAACTATCCGCATCAAGACCAATCTCGGCAACATAAGCTTAATATGTGTTCACGCCCCCACAGAGGAGACAGACGACTGACATAAAGACGACTTCTATGATCTCCTAGATAGAACATATGCCCAATGTCCCAGCTATGACACCAAAATCGTTCTAGGAGATTTCAATGCGAAGCTAGGTAAGGAAACTTTCTTTGAACGAGTCATAGTAAAGTTCAACCTATACAACACCACGTCAAAAAACGGACCAAGGCTAGTGGACTTTATGGCGGGACACAATCTCTTAGTGGCAAGCACACGATTCCCACACCACAACATCCATAAGGGTACCTGGTGGTCTTTCGATCAGTCGACAACCACTCAAATTTATCACATTGCAATCGACGGCAGACACTCCTCCAGCATTCTAGATGTCCGAACCTTTCGAGAAGCCAACATCGACTCGGATCCCTTGTTTCAGTCAAGGTACGGATGCGAATTTCTCGGAATCAACGGAGTCGAGTAAGAACACCAAAATTTAACGTCCGAAAGCTGCAATCGCAGGAGACCGCCAGGACCTTCGCCAATCAAGTCTCCCTCAAGCTCTCTCAAAGTCCCTATGCAATTTGCACAAACCACAGAACAGCAATGGAGTCGTTGTCAGAACGCCATCAGAGAGGCCGCCTCAGATGTACTCTGTTTCAAGCAACCACCTTTGAGAAACCCCTGGTTTGATGACGAATGCAGACAAGCCCATGTAGAAAAACAGAATGCTACACTGCATCGACGGACGAGAGCTGCCCGCGAGCTCTATGGACAGAAAAGGAGGGAGGAGCATGCGCTTCTGAGAGGAAAAAAGAAGGAACACGAGAAGCACGTGATCGAGGAGATGGAAAGATGCTATTGTTGAACGACGTTCGAAAGTTTTACCAAAAAGTAAAACGAACATGCCAAGGCTATAAAGCCAGAGCAGAAGCTTGCATTGATGAGCACGGACAACTAATGGTGGAGTCACAGTCGATGTTGAGACCCATCTGCAACTGTCGGAAGAATGCATGCCCGACGAATGGAATCTCAGCATCGTTTGCCCGTTCCATAAGAAAGGAGACCCCTATGAGTGCGCCATTACAGAGGGTTAAGTCTTCTGCATATCTCGTACAAGATCCTCTCTGCCGTACTTTGTAAGCACCTAAAACCATTCGTGGACAATCTGGTAGGTTTCTACCAGTGTGGTTTCAGGCCAGGATAATCTACGATAGACCAAATATTTAGACTACGGCAGATCTTGGAGGAGACACGCACAATCTTTTTGTCGACTTTAAAGCCGCAAATGACAGTGTTTATAGAGAAGGGTTATACAGAGTCATGTATCGTTTTAACGTTACTGCCAAACTCGTCAGAGTGTGCAGGATGACTGTGGAGAGTTCCCGCTGCTCTCTTAAGGTCGGAGGTGAACTAATCGAGACCTTCGATATTAAAAAAGTTTTAGACAGGGTGCCGTACTGTCATATGATTTCTTTAACATCATACTTGCAAAGATCGTGTGGGACTCTGAGGCCAATACAAGTGGTAGGATCTACTTCAAGTCAACACAATTTCTTGCCTACGCAGATGACGTATTGACGTTATTGGACGGACTAAGCGAGACGTCAATAAGGTCTTCGAAAGCATTGAAGCAGAAGCGGCTAAAGTGGGCCTAGGCGTAAATGTGGACAATACAAAATATATGCTGTCATCAAAGAAAGACGCGCAACACCGACGGCTTGGTCAGAATGTCACCTTCGGTAGCTATATTTTTGAAGTAGTCAAGGACTTTGTCTACCTTGGATCGATAGTGACAAGCAGCAACGACACCAGCGCTGAGATAAGACGCAGAATAACTCATGCCAACCGCTGCTTCTTGGGGCTCAAGAGGCAACTGAGTAGTAGAGCCCTTTTTCGAAAAACTAAGGTATCTAAAAAACCCTTATCATCCCGGTCCTCCTCTACGGCGCGAAACTTTGACGTGATCAAAAGCGAATGAAGGGACTCTTGGGCGTTTCGAGAGGAAAATTTTGCGTGCAATCTTGGGTCTCGCTTGTGTAAACGAAGAGTGATGGAGGAGATTCAACCAAGAACTGAACGGGCTGTACAGCGCCATCGACCTAGTTAGACGTCTAGGATCCAAAGTCTAAGAAGGCTGGGCCATGTAGAGCCAATAGACATCACCGCTCCGACCCGAAGAGTCTTCGACTCCAACCCAAAGAGACGACGCAGCAAAGGACGACCGCATCTAAGTTGGCGCGCACATGTAGAAAGGGACCTGAACCAACTGGGCATGCGGCACCGAAAGCGGCTGGCCAAAGATTGTGCCGGCTGGAGGGGCTTGTTGGTTGACGCCCTGGTTCACCCCGAACTGTAGCGCCATCTAAGTAAGTAAGTAAGTAAGTAAGTTAGTAAGTAATTGGAACAGGTAGCTGTCCCACTATTCTTTTTCCGCCTCGAACGGGCGAAACTACGGGATTGTGCTGACTGCTGCTGAATTCTTCATGATTTCTGGGTCCATTGCTTTCAAATACTCGTTACCAATGTTTTAATGTGGGTATATTAACATGTCGATTGTGGGAGATTCGTTTTGTTGGCGACAACAAAACTAAGTGGGCGGCAAAACGTTTGAGAGAGTTTTTTTTTTTTTTGTTGACAGCTGTCATACCTTGATCACATCAGTTACTTAGTGTTACTAGTTGTCCAAGTGAATAGTTCTGTCTCTAATCAAACTTATTTCAATTCTGGTGTCCCGCAAGGTTCAATCCAAGTCCCTATTTTGGGAAAACTGCCCAATATTATATTAAAAAATTGCAAGTATCTCAAAATAAAGTTCTCAAAATCATGCTAAATTTACCACGGTACCACTTAACCATATATATTTACAGAAAAGCGAGCAGAGAGGAGAGGAGTTCCTCCACGTAGCAGCAACCGCCGTACAAGTCGTCGAAACGTATGTGCTCTATCCCGAAAATTTGCTTTTGTAATTTGATAAATAACTTTTCGGGGGGCAATTTAGAGAGGAGGTAAAAAACTCAAAGTTATCCTAGAAACACCCGCTTATTTCTACTCACATCCTATTCTTTTGCCCGCTGTTGTACATAGATGGTAACGAATGATGGAAATATTTTCCTAAAATAATATTCAGAACATTAAGTCCCATGAGTGAGCGTGAAAGGGCGGATAGCGAGCTTGAAATAACAGCCGTAGTGAGATATGAATGAAAGATACATATGTCAGCAATGGGAATGTGAATGTGAATGTGCGTATGAGTGCGAGTATCGGGCAAATGTAATTCTCCAATTTCTCTCGCGTTGAGTAGATTTGAATTTAATTAGATAATTTTGCAGATATTTTCGAGTAAAGTTGACTGCCACTTGGAGTTCGTACGTCAAAGTATATGTATATTTTCTACTTTCATTTGTTATTCTTTTGATAAAAAAAAAAAAAAAAAACATTTTTTAAATTAAAACTTTTATATCATTCCTCTATGAAATGATTGGATCAATTCTGTAAACAGGCCTATGTACATACATAGGTATAGAACACTACATTGTGTTTGTTTTCGACTTGTGTTATGATAAAATGTTTTACTTTCGTCTTTTATGGCAGATGACTTTGGTACCGTGGAAGTGGCGTTTAATTAAAAGTCGACCTTTCACGTGAGTAAACACAATCAATTATAATTTTTTACTTTTTGTTTGTCAGCAGAAACATACACCATACGCCTGTAGATGTTGTTGCTGAAGAGGGAGAACACCAGGTGGTAAGTGATGTTGTTATTTTGTTTTCATCACCCTTTCTCTTATCAATTACCGTTAAAATTAAACGTAAAGCAATCAACCTGTTTTCTGCTGCGCGCTTCATAGGCGCCGCATGTTTTCTCTGGCCCACTATGCTACCAAACAGACATCTCGTTATCTGGAGAAAAATGAAAACAGGCTTCAACTATACCGAGATAAAAGTATTAGTAATTCTCCAATTTTCTTCAAGAGGTTCACTAAAAAGCTGCAAACGAGTTAGACTGTGATGGCTGTTATTTAGTTAGAACGCATTATATCTGCCGGTTTCCTTTGAGCTATCCAAGGGTCGTTTTACAGCTTTTTTCATAATTTTTACCCACATAATGAACCTATGCTGGTACCTAGCCTTGCCCGGATAGTAACCGGCATAAGTGGAATATACTTCCTCATTTTACTTGGCAAACATTGTCTTTATACATATCCGATATAAACTAAAATGTGGTAATGACCAAAATATTCAGATGTCCGAACTTTTGGAGATGTCATCATTAGATTTCCCAGGTTAGCTGGGTATGGCCTGGTTGGCAACATACTCAGCTCATCTGTAGGTTATAGTCAAAGGTCCAAATGAATGGAATATCAGTACCGCTTGTCCGATACACCAGATAGGAAACCTTTTGAATGCGCTAACTATAGGAAGATTTTACTCCTAAACGCCATATGCGCAATCTTCTCTACCGTTTTGTGTGAGCGCCTAGAACCTTTTTTAGATTGGACCCATGTCAGTGCGGTTTCAAGCCCGGGACGTCAACCATCGATTACAAATCCAATCTACTCAGCATTTATTTATCGATTTAAAAGCCGCAAATGGCGCATAAAGCGCCATATCAAGTTTTGACCAGCCAAGCGTATCAGAGTCTGCAGGATGACGTTAGAGAACTCTCAATGTTCTATAATACTTGAGAGTTATTTGACAGACGCCTTAAATATCAAAAAGGTCTGAGACAAAGGATGATATTGACGTTATTGGAGAAATACAATGAGACATTATGGAAGAATTTTCAGGCCCTGGAACAGCTAGCCATTTCTGTTTCTGTGGCCGTGGTGCAGTAGTTCACCGTCGAGCGGATGGTCTATGGGTCGTTGATGTTCGTTCACAACCCTCAGGGGGGTGGTTGTCCTAGGACGAGAGCCGACCAAATTATAGTCCGTACTAATTCGTTCGAGCACTTTTTGATATTGCATACGCAGAGGATGAATTTAAGTTGACCATATACTGTGAGTGTTATGCCTGCAGGCAGTACGTCTGGTCACTTTCCATTCACAACTGCGTTGCATACTTTTTGTCCGTATAGGAATTACTTTTTCTTGGCTACGAAGCGAATTTGAACTATAGACCTTCCGCTCGGCGGTCGATGATGTTAACCACTGCACCACGGCCACCCCACAGTTGTGAATGGAAAGCAATCAAACAGACTGCTGCAGGCGCAACATTCACAGTATATGGTCAATTGAAATTCATCCTTTGCGTATGCTACATTAACACTAAAAGTGCATGAACGAATTACTGTGAATTATAACCAACGCGAAATTTGGTCGACTCTCGTCCTACCTAGGACAAACCACCCCTGAGATAGTGAATGAACATCTACGACCCAAAACCACTGCACTCCGTTCAGGTTGTGTGTGAACCTGCGCGAAACTCTCCCTCTCCCTGTTACCTTCGCTCGCACAACGTTCAAAAAACGTTAAAAGGCCTTAGTCTTAAGTGCGGACGTAACGATAAAAAAAAAAAACAAATAAAAAAGTAAGGACAAAATGGAGTATGTATATACATATGTATATGGTAACATCAAAAAGGGACTCACCATCACCGACTCGGTCAGAGCTTGTTAGGGTTCCGTACCCAAAGGTAAAACGGAACCCTATTACTAAGACTTCGCTGTCCGTCCGTCCGTCCGTCCGTCTGTCACCAGGCTGTATCTCATGAACCGTGATAGTTAGACAGTTGAAATTTTCACAGAATGATGTATTTCTGTTGCCGCTACCACGACAAATACTAAAAACAGAACAAAATTAATTATACATATACATAATTACAAACAACCAATAATAAATTGTTTCGAAAGGTTTTCGTTGTCATCTTTCGGTCAGTTCCCATTTGTGAACGGCTTGTAGTCATCCATTTTGGGAAAGCAAACTCAGAGAAAGCGGATAGCCCGAGGGTACAATCAGCTCTTGGCACGCGAACGAGTGGAGTTCAATCCGCAGAAGGTCAGAATTTTTTTTTTTTTTTTGTCTTCCTAGTAGCACATGAGGGAGAGTGGGCAAAGAACTCGGAGAGAAATCTTCGGCGAAGTACTCGGAGAGTGATCTTCGGGGAAGAACTCCGGTACGGTTTTAAGCAGTTCCCGGTACGCGGCCGTACCGTGTGTCCTATTGCCTACGTTGGTCGCGGATATCATGTTCATTGTATAAGGTATTGAAATCACAAATTTGCGTGTCGCGTTTGGTGATGCGGGCTAAGTCGTTGGTCAGAGGAGATTCGGTACGACTGTTCGAATACTCAAGCTGCGGTTTGCTTACTTCTTTGGACAGTGAATTCCTTTTTTTTTTTATTTTACATATATTTTTTTTATTTATTTCGACTTTTTTTATTGACATACGGTGTAGGGTAGTTTTAAGGAATAATTGTAAACCTAGATTAAGTTAGGTTAAGGAAATTAAATTTGTGACATATTGAATTGGAAACGATTACGGAGTTTTTTTTTTCTTTTGCGTGGGATATTTCGCGAGTCTCGTAGCAAATTCGCGATTCTTGCTGCGGGTAAGTCGGCGTGAGGGCAATCGCGTGGCACCATTGCTCACGACCAGTCCTCGCAGCTGGCCTAGCATCCCTTTCGCACGACGTCGCGGCAGGTGGAGAGGAGCAAGTGAGCAAGAGGAGCAAGCGATCTTGCACACATACGAACCGATACGTACATACGTGCATACGCATCACATACGTGCATACACTCACACATCTCTACGCTATGTATAATTATACATACATACATACATACATATGTACATTACGAAGTAGAGTTGGGTAGTTCCGGACATGTATAGTTCACGGAACTATGTCCTCTCTCGGACACATGTCCTCTCGCTCCGCAAATTGAACGAAAAGAGTTCCATAGTTCCACTCAACCCTTATTCATCAATCACATACATATGTACAAAACGAAAAAAAAAAAAAAAAAACATAAATGCAACGAACATGCTTCTCATACGGTATGAGTTATACCCCGTAGTTTTCAAGAAACCCAAAAGTATGGAGATGTGGCGATAAAGCTCGAACAGTTGGTGTACACTGTACAGCACACTTGAACTGAAATGGAGAAAAGAAATGAAAGAATATAATGCCTGCACCGCATTTCGTAAACGAATGTCATACATGTGTATGTACGCATTCAGGTCCGGACATGGACATGGTTTGCTAGTTCCATATCGGTGCGATAATACATTTAGTTCCGGACATGGACATGTTTTTGCTAGTTCCATATCGGTGCGAGTATACATTTAGTATTTTAAAACGGGTAGAGATTGCAGTGCATACTGAGATGGAATAATTATCTTATAACCCCATTTAGATACTGTTTCAAATATATTGAATGTTCCTTCCAACAAAGTTGTTGGTCCAATATAACACCTAAATATTTAAAATTGTCCACGTGTTCAATCAAGAAGCAATTTTCAAACATTCTTGATTGTTGAATACTATATCTTCAAGAACAAATCGATTACACAATGGTGCATGATAATATAAGAGAAGGTCTCTGAAAACTGTACCATTGATATTAAATATCATGTATTTCGTTTTGTTGCTAATTATTAGTTTATGATAATTAAACCATCTCCTTATCATATCTAGGTCATTATTAACATCTGCAAAACTATCAATTAAGTTAGTGTTTGAGTGGAAAAGAGATGTTTCATCAGCAAAGGCAGTTATTTTGCCTTTAAAAGGATGTAAGAAAAACGAATTAACATAAATTAGAAAAAGGATTGGGCCCAATACTGCTCCTTGGGGAACACCCATATTTAAGAAGTCTATAGAACTGTAAACATTCCTAATTTTCACAACTTGATAACGGTTGAATAAATAAGAAGAAAACCATTTATAAATGGAGCCTCTGAAACCCGCTTTGTAAAGTTTATCGAGTAGCAAAGTATGATTAACCATATCAAAGACCTTACTGATATCAACAAATAATGTTGATGGTATTTGAGAAGTGTTTAAACTATTATGTATTTCACCAATTAATGTCAATAAAGCAGTTTCAGTCGATTTGCCACGTCTAAACCCAAATTGGCAATCACTCAAAAAATGAGTATTTTCTAAAAATTACAACATTCTAGATTTTAACTATCCGAAAAGTGAGAATAAAATGTCACTGATTATGTATTTCTGTATATACTTAGACAGAATATAATAAATATATGTATAAATGGGGCTCCCATACAACAGACATGCTTTTTTGCCGTTTTTATACATAATAGTACGGAACCCTTCGTGCGCGAGTCCCACTCGCACTTGGCCGGTTTTTTTATGATTTGCACACGCATTCTGAGCTTGGCGGGTATTCAGAGTGAATACTTGAAAGGATGGAGTGCAACTGACTAATTCGCTGGAGCAAAATACAGTAAAACAGAGAAAGCGGCAAGAAACATTTCTATGATGGCCACGTATTACTAATGATTTTGGAATGTTGCTATCACTAATTAGTTATATCGGACCGTATCGAATCCTGCCCACAACCGACCCGACATGGGAATTTCACTTAACCTTGGGGCGAAGAGGACAGGAGTGAAATATAATACGATAACAGGAGAGGGTGGACGGTGGTGATAGGAAATAGTTATAGAGGGTGATGACAGGAGACTTACGATGTCGCTGAGGTCTTCCAGTACGCCCCAGAACTATGCCAATGGATTATCTGTGGTATGCATACGAGTGGGCGGCAGCAGCAGGCTGGAATTGCAGTGGTGAAATCGAAACGTATGAGATAGACAATATATGTGCAGCGAGAGATTTAAGAGGATTTATAGTAAGAGTTGAATAAAAGTGATAAAGAATTTTGGGACAAAAAAGGGACGTTTTATTTAAACACCATCTAATTAATAACAATACATTTAGTGAGGTTGAGTATGTGGCCATACTATCGAAAGTTGTCATTGATGTTTTTTGGTTTTGGGGATGCAGTGGCTGGTTTAGAGTTTCGCTTGAAAGACCAAAGACAGCATTGTGTTCAAGAAGAAGAAATTCTATACGGGCATGATTTCCTCATTTAAATATGCTGTCGATATAGGAAGTAGGAGCGGTTGCCAAGGGCGATTCTACGCCGGATCTCCACTGTGGTGTCATTTGTGGAATTTACGTTTGCCCCGAGGTAGACAAACTCCTTAACTACCACGAAATTGTAGCTGTCAATTGTTATGTTTTGTCCCAGGTGGTGAGGGACGGATTGGTTTTTGCTTGACAGCATGTATTTCGTTTTGTCCTCATTGATCTTAAGACCAATTCGTTTCGCCTGTTCTTCAATCGCCGTGAATGCTTCCACAATGCCACGGCGAGAACACGCGATGATGTCGATATCATCCGCGTATCCTAGCAGCTGGATGGACTTGTGAAAGATAGTGCCTTCCCTGTTGACGCCTGCCCGTCGCACTATCTGCTCCAGCACCAGGTTGAAGAAGTCGCATGACAGCGCATCTCCTTGCCGAAATCCGGTGCATGTTTCGAATGGTTCCGAGGTCCTAGAACCGAGTTGCACGGTGCATCGCGTGTTTTTTAGCGTGGCGCGACACAACTGGATCAGTTTTACCGGGATCCCGAATTCGGCCATCGCCCCAAACAGTGCTTCACGATGAATGCTGTCGTATGCGGCTTTGAAATCGATGAAAAGATGGTGTGTATCGATTCGAAACTCGTTGGTCTTTTCCAGGATTTGTCGAAGTGTGAAAATTTGGTCTATAGTTGATTTGCCGGGCCGGAAGCCGCACTGGTAGCTGCCGATTAGTGCGGTGCAAAATGGTTTTAGACGTTCACACAATACGCTGGACAGGATCTTGTATGCGACATTGAGCAGGGATATACCTCTATAGTTCTTATAGAGGTATATATGGCTGGTATTCCAGTCGTCGGGCATGCTCTCATCTTCCCAAATTCTGCAGATGATCTGGTGCATGCTCCCTACCAGAACATCGCCGCCAGCCTTGAAGAGCTCTGAAGGCAAGCCATCTGAGCCTGCGGCCTTGTTGTTCTTCAGCTTTTGAATAGCTGTGCCGACTTCTTCTATGCTGGGTGGGAGGACTACTTCAGCGGCTGGAGTTGGGATTTCCTCGGTCCCTACCACTCTCTCTTGGTCATGCTACTTCGGCTTGTCCAAACAACTGGGGTCAAAACTCCTCACTCGAAAGACCAAAGTCATGCTTTACAAAACGCTCATTCTGCCAGTCTTGCTGTACGGAGCCGAAAGCTGGACGATAAGCAGGACAGCGGAGCTGATTTTGGGTTCTTTCGAAAGGAAAATTCTGCGCCGGATATTTGGTCCTGTCTGTGAGGAAGGTGAATGGAGAAGAAGACACAACCGCGAACTCTACGAGCTGTACCAAGATGTGGATGTAGTCCGGAAGGCAAGGATCCGTCGACTACACTGGCTCGGCCACATCGAGCGCATGGACATCAACGCTCCAGCTAAGAGGGTCTTCGACTCCGAGCCTCCTGGTTCGAGAAGAAGAGGAAGAACGAACCTCCGGTATAAAGACCAAGTAGTCGCGGATGTAGGACATCTTGGTCTTGACAACTGGAAGCAGCGTGCCCGGGACCGTCAAGGATGGAAGGCAGTTATAGCTCAGGCTCAGATCCTCCATGGATCGCAGGCCTGATAAGTAAGTAAGTAAGTAAGTCGATATAGGAAATTAATGAACTTAGAATGCGCAACCATTCTTGTTCCACGCTCGAGGAGCAGAGCCGTGAATCTAAGAGCCCTGAATGCTAGAATAATTAAAAAATGTAACGCAGTGGTTTTTTGATAATAGAACACCGCTAAAGAGGTATAGGTGGAATACCATCTGAACCAGATGATTTGCGAATGTTTAGATCTTGAAGTACATTTCCACTATACGAATGCGGAAGTGGACTTGTCTCATGGGGTATTCGATGCTCTCAAATACAGCGTGCAACAAGTCGACATCTGGGGGTCTAAAGCTGGCTATGAAATGTCAAGCCAGCAGGTTCGCCTAATCTGAAAGCTGACATCTTCTTCGATCTTTTTCGGTAGGGATGGCCTGGTATGTATGTAAGTCCGAAAACTTACTTCTCTTTACTAACGGATATAAATTTCGTGGTTGTCAAGGACTTCGCCTGCCTTGACTCCGGGATAACATGCTCCAACGACATTTGTGTGGGAACCAAACACAGTTCTACTTTTGCCCATCCTTACTTCTAAAGAATCAGGAGGCAATTAAGTAGCAGAGTCCTCTCTCGAAAGACCAAGGTATTATTACAAGTCGCTCATCAACCCGAAAATGCTCTAAGGCGTAGAAACATGGACCTTTTCCAAGGCTTACGGAAAATCGGGCCATAGTCTGAATCCAACCCTAAGGAACGGCTTAAGAGTGGATGACCATATTAAAAATGGCGCACACATGTGGAGCGGGACCTCTAGTAATGCGAGACTAGAATCGGCTAGCTAAAGATCGGGCTTACTAGAGATACATGTTAGCTAAGGCTTTGTTTCACTCCGGACTATAGTGCCACCTTAGAAAGAGAAGAAGAAGAATTTATGCAGCTAAGTAAATGGGATATATCGCTAATACATGTGCAGATTTTACCTATATTTTGTAATCCAGCAAAGAAATATAGAAGAAGGTAAAATGTAGAATTTGTAGAAATTTTTGGAAAGAAAAAGAATACTCAAAAAATTAACTAATTAGTTTGAATTCCTTGTAGGTAACTGATATAGGCGAAACCATGTGAAAGAAGTAGTGATCCACTCGAGCCAAGAGCTTTGGGGGACATCGTCTTATTAGTTACTTCATGTGTCAGTATAAGATACAGAGCCGCAGCTTCAGCGTATACAAAATGCGAGCATGAAAGCAAATCGTCTGGCAAAAACTGGACCCCTTGATTATCCACGAAAATGGTCATGTCAGCTATACATATGTATATCTAGAAAATATATATATACATTTATAATATGCTTGATTTTTGAGAGTTTTAACTTCCCAGTGGGAAGTTTTTGTAATGGGGCCGATTTTGCGAATCCCAAATTTTGACGTATCGCCACGTTTCAAGGTTATCAGACATTTTCATAGAGATGGCTTTGTTTGTGTGTATGTGTACATGTGTGTATTTACGTACACATGTGAGCAAGTGCATTCGGGATTATTTTTCGCCTCGAACATCTCGAGACCAAAGATGATATTGACATGGGACCGGGTTCATTCGACGCGTAAATACATAACTAAGAACTTAAGTTTCCTCGAAAATCGGTGAAGCCGTTTTTGTTAGAAATTAGATAACTAAAGGGTAGTCTGTTACCAATAATGGCAATAATGTTGTTTAGTAACCTGGAAGTTAAGAAATGTTAATTCAGCATTCTTAGTTGATTAATGGTGTTGGAAAGCTCAACACCAAGTCGAAGAAATTGTAGACTGTACGTATATACTATATAACGCACTGTACTCCAGAGATACAAAAGCACGACCGCTCTGGTGATACCGCTCGAGAGCATAGCTCGCTAGCCCAGGTACGACTATGGTTATCACACGAAACGACTAACTTCACGAGGAAAAAAATGAAAACACGCATTTAATTTCATATTTTTTTAATTTTTATAAGTTTTAGGTTTATATCGATGCACTTCGAATTACTGTTTTCAAGTAATCAAGATCTTTACAAATACGGAACGGCTTAACAATATTTGAGGAATAGTGAAATCTTCTTCTTCAAGTTATTAAGAAGCCATCAATTTGGATTATATGTATGTATCTCATGAATAAATATTAAAGATTACACACAACGAGCGAGAACGAAGAGCCGAGAAGTATACATACTATGTGGCGGGTCACGGCACCCGTACCGAGACACCAAGCGCAAATCAACTACCTTGTTCGGTGCGCTGGATAGCGGTGGTTGGTCGGTTATTATACAGCGCGTCTTTTTGACGTGCATGTCTCGGTGATTTCCTTTTGGATTGACATTCCGAATTTCAAGGGCTATTACATGGCGTTTTTCTTCATTCCGCGTTTTTTTGACATTTCATTTTACATTTCATTGTCGTTAACCTATGGTGAAGTTTGAAAAGTAGGAATGGAATCCAAAAGTCCACTTTCAAATCAAAAACTCGAGTCAAGCAACATCGCAAAACAAAGAAAAGGAAACAAAGAATGTCAAAAAAAGGCACGGACTAGCCTACCCGCGCGTTATTGTGCCAGTGTATTTCTGTTTCACTGACCCTATCTTTAGCACTTATTTCAATCTTTGCTAAATACGCGCCGTGTATAACCGGTTGCAGTAAGTGGAAGTTGAAATACGTTGGTTTGTTTTTGATTATTATAAAGAAAAATCATAAATGTGCTCTAGGTGCGACCCGCAAGACCCACACGACTAACTTCCCAGTGGGAAAAATCAAAACACCCATTTAATTCCATATTTTTTCATTTCTAACCCTCGAGGCAAAAATAGGGGTTTATAAGTTTGAGGTGCCTGTGCGACTATGTGTCTGTCAGTGGCATTGTAACTCCTGAACGAATGAACCGATTATGATGCCTTTTTTTTTTTAAAGCTAACATGATCGAAATGGTTCTTAGCTACAATTTGTGAAGATCTGTTTATGTGTTTCAAGGTCATTAGCTCTTTTTGTTAGCTGCGGCAGGATTCTTATCGGTTCTCGTAAAATCACCGCAATCAACCAGCATCGGGTGCGGTCAGAACTTAGCTGGGGAACCGCTTGGAAACACCGCATATTGTCGGCATCAAACCGAGTACTTGCTGCCGCTCCATGTAACCCAGGGTAAGGATACGCACACTCATGTGCGCACATGTTTTGTCATTCTGCAAGCAACTCCCGAGTAGTAAATCAACTAATTCAACATGTGCATTTACGGAAACTCAACCCATGTGCGCACTTCACATGTGCGTTAAACAGAACCCAGCCTACAAAGTGCACATATGTATGTAAGTGTGCGTTCCCTTCAACGAACATATGAAGTGCGCACAGGGTTGAGTTTCTACAAATAACCATACACTCGTCGTCGTGAGCAAAAATGAAAATGCTCACAGCAATTACTCATGAGCGCGTGCATCTAATAATTACTCGTTGGGTAGTGCACACTCACGAGCAGCTCATGAGTGTGCGTTTCCTTACCCAACCTTAACACTGTCCAAGCAATCTCATATGTATGTATCGGTTCTCGTCAGTCGATCACTGACAGTTGAACAAGTCAGACGTGTTCCGGCTTCTGCGGTGTATAATAGTGAACAAAGAGTATAACTGTGCGGTTTGGCGATTGTTCCGCGAAATCGGTGGTAGCAAAAAATAGAGTGCGGGATCGGAATGGCAACGATCGGCAGCTCGATTGCCGGTCGAGAAAAAGACTTTTCATTTTTTTCCCTACGGTTGCTTCCAACATTAGTGGAAGTAACGGGAAGAATGTCATTCGATGAGCAGAAAACCGTACATCGTACGGCGTCAGAATCGGTTAAAATGAAATCATCCGATTTGGCGACACCAAGCCCCTTAACTAAGCGCAGGAGGAGGTTAAATCTAACTCCTAACCTGGTGAAGCACCCCTCCTGTTCCATTTCGGTAGAAAAGCTGCGAGTCGAGGCGAAGGAAGGGGCAATTAACATCAAAAGCTGCACTCTAGCAACAACAACAACATCACAAATTAAATGTCTCCAATGAAGCGGACCCTGCCTTCTTCTCCCAAGGTAGGTAGGTTCGCTACACGGGTGATAATAATCCCTTCGTTCTCCTCTCGACCTCGGAGAATGAGGAAGAACGAAATGAAATCGAACTCGAGGTCGAATAGAAAATCCTTCAGGAGAAGCTCCGAACCGTGAGCGACAAATTGTCTGAAATCCGGCAAATAAAGGAAGCTGAAAATCAGCATAAGTTGCAACAACAACAAAAGCAGCTGCAGCAAAAGCAGCAGCAACAACAAATTCTTGATGTACAGGAGTTATGTTACACTATGGAGTTCGTACTTCGGTGCCACTGCAACGTGCATATGAGTCATTTGAAGTTGTGCCAAATTCAAAATTTAAATTTTAAGGGCTTACTTCACTAATACAAGCATTAGTTGCCTTCTGTCTATCGATACCTAACTCTCTTACATGAATCTTTGAAGCAAAAAAATTCATTTTCGCCCTCCTTATTCTTTTCTTCGCTATATTCCTTGCAATCTTATCCTCATTGAATAGTTCAGGAATTTTGAGTCTTTTCCATCTTTTATATGCCCTGTCCCTTATTTTAAGGAGTTTTTCAGTTCTCGTACTTAGACGATAAACGTTTTTATAGGAACATGGAATTCAAAAAGATTGTTAATTTGCGATGTAAAAAAATGAATCTGTTCATCAACGGTGGTCATCTGGCGCAGCCTGTGCCAATCAATATTTGTAATATCATGTAACAGATAGTCATTTTCAACCGCCTTAAAGTTCCTGAGAGTAATTAGACTAGCTTCGTTGGCAGGAATGTTAAAACCTAGATCATAAAAAATAATAACAAGATCGTGCTTCGAAAAACCTGGCACATCCAATTGGCTCTGTATGGTTAATTTTTTTTTTTTTTTTTTTTTTTTTTTATTTCTTATTCTCATTACATTACTTACATATTAATATTACATATATGTATACATTCTAACAAATGCATTTTTGAGAACAGTAGTGACATTCATTATTTATAGGAAATAGAGATTAATGTCACTTTATTTTATATATTTTTTTCAATTCATTGTTGTGGGGTGAATTATTCATTATTATTGCCATCTAAATATATACACATCGTTCAAGAAAACTCATAAAATTAAATAGTGTAGCGCACAAGAATTTCGATTTCATTGGGATTTATGCATAAAAGCCATGTTTTTACCATACTCAGAAAGATTTTTAAGATTCTAATGACTCGGATATTCTCAGGGAGTGCATTGTATAGTTTGTGGGACACAATGGAGTAAAAGTTTCTATAACTTGAGGTGCGGAAGGTTGGGATATTTACCAGCGGACTAATATTACTACGCAGGTTGTGGTGGTCATTTATTGGGCTTTGCAGGTAACCTCCCCTTAACAAATAGGTCAAGTAGTAGTAGTAGTATAGTTTATTTCGCATCAAATTTACAATGTGGTTGTCACACAATTTACATGCAGAGATTCGATATTTATTATATCTTTCAGCTGAATAAGGATGCTTGGTATAAATATATTTATTTACTTGAGAACAAAGAGTATGAAGGAAAATTGCAACAAAAACCTTCAATTCAGTAAAAAAAAAAAAAAAAGCAGAATAAATAAATAATAAACAAATAAATTAATTAACAAATAAGTAAGTAAAACAAAAAAAAAAAAAAAAAAACAAAATAAATAAATGAATAATAGGTCAAGTAAAGTGGAGCAGCTGTTACTAGAGTTGGGTAGTTCCGGACATTTATAGTTCACGTAACTATGTCCTCTCTCGGACACATGTCCTTTCGTTTCGCAAATTGAACGAAAACATGTCCATGTCCATAGTTGAATAAGGGTTGATTCATCAATCACATATGTACAAGACGAAAAAAAAAAAAACATAAATGAAACGAACATGCTTCCCATACGGTATGGGTTATACCCCATAGTTTTGAGGAAACTCAAAAACAAAAAAATTGAACAAATCATACAAACATACGTATGGAGATATGGCGATAAAGCTCGAACACCACAGCACACTGGAACTGAAATGAAGAAAAGAAATGAAAGAATATAATGCCCGCACCGCATTTCGTGAACAAATGTCATACACGTATGTATGTATGCATTCAGGTCCGGACATGGACATGGTTTGCTAGTTCCATATCGGTGCGAGTACGCATACAGGTCCGGACATGGACATGGTTTGATAGTTCCATATCGGTCCGAGTATACATTTAGTTCCGGACATGGACATGTTTTTGCTAGTTCCATATCGGTGCGAGTATGCATTCAGGTCCGGACATGGACATGGTTTGCTAGTTCCATATCGGTGCGAGTACGCATACAGGTCCGGACATGGACATGGTTTGATAGTTCCATATCGGTCCGAGTATACATTTAGTTCCGGACATGGACATGTTTTTGCTAGTTCCATATCGGTGCGAGTATGCATTCAGGTCTGGACATGGACATGGTTTGCTAGTTCCATATCGGTGCGAGTACGCATACAGGTCCGGACATGGACATGGATTGATAGTTCCATATCGGTCCGAGTATAAATTTAGTTCCGGACATGGACATGTTTTTGCTAGTTCCATATCCGTCCGAGTATACATTTAGTTCCGGACATGGACATGTTTTTGCTAGTTCCATACCGGTGCGAGTATGCATTCAGGTCCGGACATGGACATGGTTTGCTAGTTCCATATCGGTGCGAGTATGCGTGCAGGATCAAATTCCTTTTATTCGTAGTTCCATTCTAGGAGATTTTTTTCGACACACTAAAAGCGTATTTTTTGAATGTATTCTAATGCTAAATATAATTTTTTGTTAGACTGACTTTTTTGTCAACTACATATGTATTTATGTATGTACATATGCTTGTATGTATGTATGTACATATGTATGTATGTACATATGTATAGTGTGTATGTATGTATGTATAAACTTCATTATATCTTTGAGAGCACCGTGACGCAGTGGGTAGTGTGTTGGCCTCTGACGCCGATGACACGGGATCGAATCCCGACACAGCCATGTCATCGAACGTGTTTTCACGGTGTTTCTCCTCAGCGGGGTTCTGACAAAACCCCCTGTAGTAAAATTGTCATGAAAAGCTTCTCGAAATTCGCCGTTCGGAACCGGCAATAAAACTGTAGGTTCCTTTCACATGGGTGATTGCGAGAAGCTCGGCTCTGGTCCTTCATGGGCTGTAACGCCAACATACATACATACATATCTTTGTATTATCTTTTTTATTGTTGTTTTGGTTGAAATGGTAATACAAAATTGTTTTAATAAATCTATCCAGTTTTATTTTGCCATTGAATTAAATAACAGAAAAACTAAATACATATTTACATATATACATCTGTATTATAGTTCCGAGGAACTAGTTCCGATCGGGATAAGAACCGTTCCATATTCGTTCCGCGGCTGGAACTATTTTGCGCAACTCTAGCTGTTACTAAAATGAGTAGGCATAGAGTCATTAACAGAATGTAATTGTAGCGATCTTAGATTACTAACAAATCGATTAACGCTTGAGTTGGCTTTATCTAAGAGGTCTATATTGAGATCTCCACAGAGCAAAATGTAATTGTAGCGTAATGATATCTCTTCCAGTAGATTTATGTATAACATGAGAAGAGTCAGTAACAATCGGTGGCTTATAAATAGCTCCTACCAAACATTTATCAAATCCGCAGACAATTTATACGAAAATGTGTTCCATAATATCGTTTACTCCAGAAACAAGCAACTGTCTACACTGAATAAGTTTCTTGATGAAAATCGTTAATAATATGGTTATTAGAATCATTTAAAAAAGATTATTTTAAAATACTATTATCACGTCTGGCAAGGGTATAGCTGCGCGTAAAACGTCTGGGGGCCATATACAAATTTGTTGGTGCAACCAATATGTGATTATACCAATTATTTCAACAAGTGATTTTTAACATAAGCATGCGCTTCTGAGAAGGAAAAAGAAGGAGCACGAGAAGCGCGGGATCGAGGAAATGGAGAGATGTTATGATGTTTACCAGAAAGTAAACCAACATGCCATGGCTATAAAGCCAGAGCAGAAGCCTGCAGGGATGAGCACGGACAACTAGTACTGGAGTCACAGTCGATGCTGGAATTGTGGACTTCTGCGGACTGTATAATGGCGATGATAGTCAAAATGCCGCCGTCAGGCAGAGCGAACCATTCACAATGGACGAAGACGAAGGAGAATCCCGTCCACCCGACCTAGTAGATGTTAAGATAGCGATATCGAAACTTAAGTCTTATGAAGCTGCTGCAGCAGACGGACTCCCCGCGGAACTGTTTAAATCAGCTGGCGATGAGTTGATCAGGTTGATGCATGTTCCTCATCTGCAAGATATGGTCGGAAGAACGCATGCGCGATGAATGGAATCTCAGTATCGTTTACCAGGTCCATAAGAAAGGAGACCCCTATGATTGCGCCAATTACAGAGGGATAAGCCTCCTGAATATCGCGTACAAGATCCTCTCTGCCGTACTGTGTAAGTGCCTGAAACCGTTCGTGGACAATCTGATAGGTTCCTACCAGTGTGGTTTCAGGCCACGAAAATCCACGTAGGACAAATATTTACACTACGGCAGATCTTGGAGAAGACCCATGAATTCCAGGTCGACATGCACCATCTTTTCGTCGACCTTAAAGCCGCGTATGACAGTGTTTATAGAGACGAGCTATACAGAGCCATGTCACGTTTTAACATTCCTGCCAAACTCGTCAGACTGTGCAAGATGACTATGGAGAACTCTCGCTGCTCCATTAAGGTCGGAGGTGAACTAACAGACCTCTTTGATGTTGAAAAAGGTTTCAGACAAGGTGACGTACTGTCATGTGATTTCTTTAACATCATACTTGAAAAGATCGTGCTGGACTCTGCGGTCAATACAAGAGGTACCATCTACTTCAAGTCCACACAATTGCTTGCCTACGCAGATGACATTGACGTTATTGGACCAACAAAGCGCGACGTCAATTAGACGTTCGCAAGCATTGAAGCAGAGGCGGCTAAAGTGGGTCTAAGAGTAATTTGTGGACAAGACCAAATATATGCTGTCATCCAAGATAGACGCGCAACACCGACGTCTTGGTCAGAACGTCACCTTCGGCAGCAAAGACACCAGCGCTGAGATAAAACTCAGAATAACTCTTGCCAACCGCTGCTTCTTCTGGCTCAAGAGGCAATTGAGTAGTAGAGCCCTCTCTAGAAAAACTAAGGTATCCCTCTACAAAACCTTAATCATCCCGCTCCTCCTCTACGGTGCTGAGGCTTGGACGATATCAAAAGCGAATGCAGAGGCTCTTGGGCGTTTCGAGAGGAAAATTCTGCGTCCAATCTTTGGTCCCGTTTGTGTAAACGGAGAGTGGAGGAGGAGATTCAACCAAGAACTGTACGGGCTGTACAACGACATGGGCCTGGTTAGACGTCTTTGGATCCAACGTCTAAGATGGCTAGGCCACGTAGAGCGAATGGACATCAACGCTCCGGCCCGAAGAGTCTTCGACTCCAACCCCGAGGTACGACGCAGCAGAGGACGACCGCATTTAAGGTGGCGCAGTTTAATGCCGATTCCGAACGGCGTTAGTCGAGAAGCTTTTTCAATGCAAGTCTACTACCGGGGGGTTTGCCAGTACCCCGCCTAGGTGGGACGCTGGTTGGTGATATCGGGATCTGAACTCTCTCATCGTGCGTCAGAGTCCAAGATACTAACCATGGCGCCACGGCGCCCTCATTCAAATAGTTATACATATATGAAATCCAGGTTTAAAAAAAAAAAACACGTTTTCAACCTACTATTACTAACCTCAGCTTCACCAAATCTCTGTCAAACTTCCGGATCTGATATCGTTTACTGAAGACCTTCATGTTGAATTTGATATTTTCTTTGGGCCCTTAGAATTATACAAGGCTTTCTGAAAATAAAACACTTTATTAGCCCGAACTGAGAGCACCGTGGCGCAGTATGTAGTGTGTTGGCCTCTGACGCCGATGACAGGGGATCGAATCCCGACACAGCCATGTCATCTAATGTGTTTTTCACAGTGTTTCTCCTCAGTGGGGCTCTGACAAAGCCCCCTGTAGTAAAATTGACATGAAAAGCTACTCGAAATTCGCCGTTCGGAACCGGCAATAAACTGTAGGTCCCTTTCACCTATGGGAAAATTAGATCACACACAACATGGGTGATTGAGAGAAGCTCGGCTCAGGGTCTTCATGGACTGTAACGCCAACATACATACATACATTAGCCCGAACTGCAAGATCCGTGCTTCCTTCTCGTTTAACATCTCAATAGATTTCATAATCACCACCTCGTCCAATAACCCTTTTTGAAAAAGCTGTTATCACATGGAACTGCTGTTTACGCACGCTATTTAGCATTTACTTATTATTTTATTTAAAAAACAAAAGGAAAAATATATAAACTAAATATTATTTGCCAACACCCTGTGACTCGACAATTCTTTGTATTGGTTGGTTTGGTCCAGCGGTCACTGCCCATCCACACGTTTACTGAGACAACGGCGGAAAACCAGTTATGGAGCATCGCACGATGGCTGGCATAACAGAAGAATACTGGGTTTTCAGCGCGGGTGGTTTCTGCACAGCTGCGTGAGCGGAAAAACAAAACACTTTTTTAGCAACCACCAAAACAGACGGTCGAGTCATTCGGGAATAGTTTGATTTGCATGGTAATAAAATAAATTTCAAGTATATACATAGTTGTGCTTTGATCATTCTTATGCAACTGCCATATTCGAAGTTCGAACTGAGCTGACAAGGCAGGTAATAAACGCAAAGTTTCCAGCTCCCCATGCTTTTGACTGCACTCCTTAGTTATGACACAAACTTTACGAATTGCTCCCATTCCGCCGACGTCGCTTTTTAGCAAGGACTTAGTGATTTCCGACTATGTTGCCTGCGTTTTCATTCTTCCAAAGTGTGTTTCTTTATTAGATTCTTCCGCTCTGATTTAATTGCCTGCGTTAATTTTTCACACACGCCGCTCTTAAGAGTATCACTCCTCGGATCATCTTCTTCTTTTTTTTGGCGCTACAGTCCATGGCGAATTTGGGCCTTCCTTAAGAAACCTCTCCAACTGGCACGGTCTTTCGCCAGCAGTCTCAGTGCCGCACGCCTAGTTGGTTAAGGTCCTCTTCCACTTGGTTGCGCCACCTTCAATTTGGCCATCCTCGACCGCGTCGCCCCTCGGGGTTGGATTCAAAGTCGTTCCGGGCGGGAGCTCTGTTTTCCATGCGCTCAAGATGACCTAGCCATCGTAGGCATTGGATCCGAAGACGCTGTGCTAAGTTCATGTCGTTGTACAGCACTATTTACTATTAAATCTTTTCCACTCCCCAATTATGCTGGTCGGGCCGAAAATAGAATGTTTCTCTCAAAATGACCAAAGAGCCTCCTCATCCACTTTCGATAAGGTCCATGTCTCTGCGCCATAAAGCAGGGTCTTGTATATGCCATTTTGGTTTTTCGACAGAGAGCTCTGCTTCTCAATTGGCTCCCGAGCACAAAGAAACAGCGGTTGGCAAGAGTTATTCTGCGTTTGATTTCGGCACTGATGTCATTTCTGCATGTCACTGCGGAGCCTAGACGAAGTCCTTGACTACTTCGAAATTATACCTACTCCTCGAATCGGGGCGCACAAATGCTCCGTACGATCTTGATTGTTAAACAAACCCAAGAAGAAGAATGTGTGAAATACTGAGGTGAGAGTTGATGAGAAATTGTGGTTACAAAGCCAAACTATTCAAGCCCACGCCCATTTGCCAAATGCTTCATTCTTGCTTTTAGATTCATTACTTCGGGCTCAGCGAAGACGGAGCAATAGACTCTCATTCAAATTATGAGGATTCCAAATTGGTTATCATATTGCGTGCCTTTAGGTAGAATAGTATTCTTTGGTCGATAGCTTTGCTTAACAATGGAGATATTAAAAGTCAAATCGTCAGCTCCACAAATCAGTTCGTATCACGCAACTGTAAGATGGGCAATGACGTTTGTGTCATCAGCATCTACATAATAAAGAGAAGTCGCAGATCGTAGTCTTACACTCAATTAAAATATGTATCTCAAGGAACTGGGACTCTTGCAACTATAGTCACTCGACATCATTATTATTCAAAAATTGTTTGTGTGTAACAAACTTTTTTTATTGCGTTGGTTTGCTACTGTCTATAAAATTAAAATTTTCTTGAATCCATTTCGACTCAATAACGGCTATTGGATGACTTAAGGATTTCATAGCGTAGGGCGCAATAAAGAATAACAACAAATTAGTTGAGGGAAAAATACAGAACCTAACCATTTCAATACAACGCTCTTTCCATAATCGCTTTGTCGTAAACGGATAGTTTGGGAACTCAGCTGGCTTTTCATCCACGGGCTCGGGAGTATTCTCAAAAACATGCAAGATAAAATAAATAACGTCTACCAATGCCCTGAGTAAATATTTCAAAAACAAAAAACATGCCACAACAGTATCACTACCATCACTACTCTTACTCTCCACGCACAAGGGCTTCGTGCGGATCAAAGAAATATTTGTATAGTTATATCTATCTATGGGGACCAATCCTAATCTTATTATCTTTTGAATCTCGTCAAAAATTGTCATACCCAAGTACACGACGACCGACGACGTCCCATTCGTGTCTTGCCCTAATGTGTACTTGTGAATCCATCTGATGGGATCCATCATGCTCCTGGCAAACCCACCACTGCATTAGGCATGAGTACGCTGTACACATATGTATGTATAAATGTTTTAGAAGTTATGAAGTGCCTTCTACCATATATCGTAACTCGAGGGAAACTTATTTCTCATTGACTCATCCTCGCATATCCTTTTCCTTTTTTTCAGAAGGTTTGTATGTTTTTCGCATCCCCAATGACTTATTGTTAGTCCGTAACGTATCCCTTTCTCAGTTCTTCTATGAAAGACTAAGTTAAGGGATAACCCTTCCATGTTGGCAGACAGATAGGAAAGAGAAAAACAGTACAGAACAGAAAAGGTTTCCCCCAGATGGATGAATGAATACTGTGCGTGGGAATCCTTTGGATTTTTACAGCTAACATATCAAAGGATATTCTTTTGATATTGGGATTTGAATAAAGACAACATTATGATATTTTCATATAAAATATTTAGGTGGCTTGTCTTTTCTTCACATTCGGCTTATACATTTTATAATTCTTTTATCAAATACTTTAAGGTTAACGCATGTTGACTTAACCCTACTACTCCTAGATAAGGCCAAATCTTCTGCATCATAGAGTAAGTATTTAACCTTTCAGGTTTTGTAAATAGTTAGGTATCTTAGTTTTTCAAGAGAACATTCTAAAAATACCAACTATATGCCCAATTTCATTCCTTAACTGCCTTAAAGTTGTGAATGCCAATAGTAATGCAAAGTATGGCAATTCAGTTCCTCTAACTCTACACAACGATTCCAAAGATACCTTGGTAATTATCAGAAGTTAGCTCGTTCAGAACCATCGTTACAGCCTCTTAGATCTTCTGTACTGCTGTACACCATCATGGCGAGTTCCCTTGAGATGTGACTTCATTTTGGCGCCAAAAATTCTTGCATAATCAACGAGGAATGGATCGGCGCCTTGTCGTGATGCAAGGTCGTGTCTCTCTTGGTGAGTTCGGATCGCACACGGAAAATACGCGCGTCTGGTCACTGACTTATCGGCAGGTACATATTCGCGATGAACAACGTGACTGGGGCTCATTCACGTGGATTGCCTTCTTCACAGCCCTTAAAGAACTGCTTTGCCCATTCAAACACTCATGATTTCGACATACATCTCGTCTTCATACATTTCAAGTATGGACTACGATTCTGAAAGAACACTGACAGTGGCTTTCAATTGTTGCGCAAGACATCTATATAGCATAAGTAGATATGAGCACATTTCCGAATACACAAGAAAAATAGCTGATTGCCCTTTAATAGAACTATTAAAATATCGAACTATTTTATTATTAAATAAAATTATGACCACAAAAGAACCGGCGTATCTTTACCGAAAAATCAATTTTGCAATAAGTAATCGATCTGTACATCTTATATATGCAATTCGACTTTGGAACTCATTGCCCCTACACATCAAGCTAGCGAATAACACAAATGATTTTAAACGTAAAGTTATCAATTTTGTTGCTAAAAAGCGCTAGCGTTAATGACTCCCTTACACTCAATTATTTATATCCTTTTTCTCATCTATTTTTTTTTTTTCGTATTTTAATATCTTTATCTGTTGTTTAATGTTACTGTTATGCTAAATGATGATGTCAGTCTATACAGACATACATAAAGTTTTTACATCTTTAAAATACTATGCTTGTCTTATCTGTACATTGCGTTATTAATGAATAAATAAATAAATAAATAAATAACATCTAGAGCAACGCCCGGCGTGCTGGGGAAAGCCCCCGTGCAGCTGAGACAAACCGTTCTTTGGAAATGGTGAAAGAGGCTACGACGTGCTTGCGTTTTAGTGTGTTCCACCAGACAACCGATGCATATGAGATTATCATTGCCGTGTAGATCCAGAGGACCATTGCCGACTCCCTTGCACTGCCAGAAAGCTGACAGCGCTTTCGTGGTTTTTGACTCAACATGCTTTGACCAGAGAAGCTTACTACCTAAGATGACTCCTAGATACTTAACCTCCTTGGATATCAAGATGGAAGTGCCTTTTTGTACCAGCTGAGTCATGTCAGTATTTTTCCTCCTTCTCGTAAAGAGAACGACATCGGTCTTAAGAGGATTGACTGACAGCCCATTTCTGGTACACCAATCATCGATCACATTTAGCGCCGCCTGTGCTTTATGACGGACAGTCGCTAAAGATGAGCCGACAGAAAGAATGGCGACGTCATCCACCACGTCATGCACCATAACAGCGGAGACAGGACGCCATCTTGAGGGCAGCCCCTGTTTACGTCGGATTTGACACACTGGTCGAGGCCTGCATCAGCGGTCAATTTCCTGTGCATGAGCATTGCTTTGATCCAAAGGACCAGTGCTTCATCTACGCCATTATGTCTGGCAGCGTTGCACGTGCTGTCAAAAGTTGCGTTATCAAAAGCTCCCTCAATGTCGATGAAAATGCCCAGCGCGTACTCTTCCCTTTCGAACGCGCATTCAATTCGCCCAGATTTTCCGCGCTGGTATGCATGTTGCATCTCCGAAAGAGGGTGCATTCGGAGGGCAACTTTGCGCACGTGCAACTCTACCAGTTCTCCATGCTTTTCAACAGGAAGGATGTTAGACTATTAGTCTAACTCTTGAGCTCTTGGCAACTGAGTAGTCCTCTTTTCCAATTTAGGGAATAAAGACCACTTTCACTGTGCGCCAAGGAATGGGTATGTGAGCAAGTGCTAGTGTAGCAGTGAAAATTCTTTCCAAAGTAGGAAGCAGCTGCCTTATACCTTTTTGCAGCATAACAGGATATATTCCGTCGGTACCCGGCGATTTGAAACCATCGAAGGATGTCACAGCAAATTCAATGGCTTCAGTCGTAACCACGCGCGACGCAATATACCAGCTACGCCGAGTTGTTTTCATCGTTTCAGTTGTAGTTTCCATTTAAGGAGTGTGCAACGAGCCGGCGTCTAATTTCCCGGA
Source organism: Eumerus sabulonum (assembly GCA_951905685.1). Lineage (NCBI taxonomy): Eukaryota > Metazoa > Arthropoda > Insecta > Diptera > Syrphidae > Eumerus > Eumerus sabulonum. The sequence goes on along the minus strand of OX645060.1, from coordinate 156,946,556 downwards.
AAATGAGTCACAAACAGTAAACTAAGAGTTTTCGCTTTAGACTCAGTAAAGGTACCATCAGATTTTCTGAGTGCATCCAGCTTTGTCGGTTTTCCCCGTTCGAGGACTTTAACCAACTTGCTAGTTGCACTCAAAGACTTGATCTCTCCGCAGAAGGTCCTATAAGAATCATTTTTCGATTTACGAATAAGTTTCTTATATTTTTCTGCTTCGACCGATATTTGCTCCAGTCATCTTCCGAATTCGATTTGAGCGATCTATTCAGAAGACTTGGCTTCCCTGCGAAGACTTTGGAGCTCGGCATTCCACCAGGGGACCAATTTCCTGCAGGGAGGTTTGCTAACAGGACATGCGAGTTCAAAACAACTGGTGATGACGCTATTCAGGTTATGAACAGCGTTCTCTACCAATTGTTTCGTTCTGAGTTTAGGTAGGACCGGAGTGGATTTCTCAAGCTCCTCTCTAAGCCGTACTCAGTCCGTCCTTCTCGGATCCCGTCTAGGTTGCAAGGAAGAGATCCCACAACTTAATCGGAATTCGATATATTTATGGTCCGACAGCGTAGCATCAGGCAAGACACGCCAGTTAGTAATGTCCTTCACATATCTGTTGGATAGGGTCAGGTCAATCACCTCCTGTCGTCTTGTCGTAAAAAACGTTGGGAGCCAACATTGTTGATGGTAAGGTCAGACGAGAGAATGAAGTCTAAAAGACGGTCCCCGCTTGTATTACACTTGCTGCTGCCCCAAGCAGTGTTTTGGCCATTAGCATCGCAACACAAGATGAGACCAACCTTTTTGGCATCACATTACTCTACGAGTTCAGAAACTACCTTCGGTGGTGGAGGTAGTATCGAGTCGTAGGGAAAGTAGGCAGACGCAGCGACGAAGTGTTCTATAACCCCGTGCATTTTGTAGCTTACTCTAGCAGCCACCAGATATTGTCCACAAAAGTGCCCAAGTTTGGTTGCCGATAGTGAGTTCGATATGATGAGGCCGACCTTGGGCCTTTCGGATAGCTCATCATAAAGAATCGTAACACCACGTATACCACCAAGGCCACATAGGCGTTTATTCCACACCCATGGTTCTTCAAGGGATGAGGATCGCAGGGGATACGATTACCGAATGCATGAAAACAATCGAGGAACAACACCAATTTAAAGAAACTATGTGTGATGCCCTCTTTCATGGAGTTCCGCATTTGCCTAAGGAAAATCTTCGTTACATTTTCAATCAGCTCTACACCCGCCTAAACTTTAAATCACCAACAATAAAAAGTATTTTCTGTGTAAAATCAAAAATTGATACCGATTCGCGACCAATTATTATTAAATTCTTCTCACTGCAAGATAAGGCAGTGTCCTGCGATCGATTGCTAACCATAGGAAAACATGGAAAACATTGAGCAGCTTACCAGCTCAATGCAGCACTCATCTCATCCTTTAGAGACAGTTGTACACCCAGGTCAATTACACACAAACGGTGTGTGCCCTGGTGGAATACTCAGCTTGAGTCCCTAATGAATTCAGATACTTGTTTATAGGCTCTAAAGTTGACTTAGTATTTCTTTCTGAGTCCTGGTTCCTATGGCGCCGTGGCGCAGTGGTTAGTGTGTTGGACTCTGACGCACGTTGAGCGAGTTCGGATCCCGATAACGCCAACGCAATCGAATGTTTATTTCGCGGCGTCCCTCCTCGGCGGGGTATTGACAAAACCCCCCGTAGTATACTTGCCATGAAAAAGCTTCTCGACTCACGCCGTTCGGAACTGGCATCCCTTTCACCTGTGTGAAAAATAAATCACACACAACATGGGCGATTGTAAGAGGTAGGATGGCAAGCCATCTGAGCCTGCGGCCTTATTGTTCTTCAGCTTCTGAATAGCTGTGCCGACTTCCTCGATGCTGGGTGGGAAGACTACTTCAGCGGCTGGTGTTGGGATTTCCTCGGTCCCTACCACCCTCTCTTGGTCATGCTCGTTAAGCGGCTCCGTGATGTGCTGCTTAAATACATCAATTATTCCCTGTGGGTCGGTGACAAGATTACCCTCGCAGTTTCGAAGAGCCAGGGTGCCCTTTTTGAAGCCTCCTGCAAGGCCTTTGGCTTTCTTGTAAAGGGCTCGTATTTTATGTCTATCCCTAGACTCCTCGATATCCTTGAGCTGGGAGGCTGCGAAGATTCTTTTCTTTTGTCGCAGTAGTTTTTTCTCTTCCCTTCTTCTGGCTCGGTACTCTTCGTGCGCTGCCCTGGTTTTCCTCTGCAGCGCCTTTTGGTACGCCTCGTCGGTTGCTGCCTTTTTCTGCTCACACTCGCCATCATACCACGGGTTTCTTGTCGGGTAGGTATCCTAAGATGGTTTCGGCTACTTTCTGGATGGCTGAGCGGCAATGCAGCCACATATTAATGGCATTTGTGTTCGACGTAGGCATACCGTAGAGTCTTTCGCTCAGCTGCTCCCTGTAGACTCTGGCAACCTCCGGTGTGCTCAGGCGCCCAATGTCGAACCTCCTCCTGATGGGCTGGTGCAGCTTTCTGAAATTGGACAGTCGAGCTCTTAATCTTGCTGCTACGAGGAAGTGGTCAGAGTCGACATTTGACCCTCTGAATGTTTGTACATCCAGGATGTTTGACGAGTGCCTTGCGTCAATGAGCACATGGTCGATTTGGTTGGCGGTTCGACCGTCCGGAGATCGTCCGGAGAATCTTGTGCTACTTATCCCCGCATTACGAGCTGTTGCAAAGTTCGTGAGTCGGAAGCCGTTATCTGTTGTTGTATCATGGAGGCTGTGCTTTCCGATCAGTCCGCCAAGGGTGTTCTCCTTACCGATTTTGGCGTTGAAGTCCCCGAGCACGATTTTTACATCGTACTCTGGACAAGCTCCGTAGGCGTTGTCCAGGAGGTCATAGAAGTCCACATTAACCACATTAACTCGACATTAACTGCTTCTCTACAAGCGAGTGCTTAAACCTATTTGAGCTTACGGCATACAAATCTGTGGTTATACCAAGAAGAGTAAATCTTCTATAATACAAATGTTTTAAAATAAATTTAGTACACCTGGTACATTCGAAACTACGATATTTATCATGACTTGAACATTGGAAATGTCGAAAATGAAGCTAAACATTTCACCTGGAAACATAGAGATCGACTGGATGGTCATGCGGCTCTTGAAATAATAGAGGAACGAAACCTGTTGCGCCGTCTTCAAAGGACAAAGCCACTTGACTTAGCGAAACGAACCAAAGCCACAGGCACTCTGCCGTTTGCAGGAACTCTCACTGGAATGCTGCCTGCTAAATGTGATTACCTCGAGAACGGAAAATTGTAAGATAAGACAATTTACTTCTTCTTCTTCTTATCGGGCGCTACAGTTCGGGGTGAACCTGGGCCTTAACCAACATGCCCCTCCATCTAGCGAAATCTTTTACTAGCCTTTTCCATTGCCGCACACTTAGTTGGCTAATATCCCCTTCCATCTGTGTGCGCCATCTTAAGTGCGGCCGTCCTCTGCTTCTTAGTCCCTCGGGGTTGGATTCAAAGACTCTCCGGGCTGGACCTGTGGTGTCCATTCGCTCTACATGGCCCAGCCATCGTAGGCGATGAATCCGTAGACGCTAACTAGGCTCATGTCGCTGTACAGCCAGTAAAGTTCGTGGTTGAATCTTTTCCTTCATCCCCCGTCTGCGTTTATAGGCCCGAAAATCAAGCACAAAATCTTTCTCTCGAACCGACCAAGGGGCTCCTAATCCGCTTTTGATAGTGTCCATGCTTCTGCGCCGTACAACAGGACCGGGATGATAAGGGTCTTATATAGAGTCAACTTTGTCGTTCGGGAGAGGGCTCTATTACTCAATTGCCTCCTGAGCCCAAGGAAACAGCGATTAGCAAGAGTGATTCTGCCTTGGATTTCGGAACTGATGTCGTTGTTCCAGGTCACTGCGGCGCCAAGGTAGACGAAGTCCTTAACTACCTCGAACTTATTACTGCCAATACGAACGTTCTGGCCAAGACGTCGGTGGTGAGCGTCCTTTTTTGATGACAGCATATATTTAATTTTGCCCTCGTTTTCCGTCAGACCAACTTTCGCCGCCTCGAACTCATTACTCGCAAACGCCTCATTGACATCTCGCTGTGATCTACCTATTATGTCAATATCGTCGGCGTATGCAAGGAGTTGCGAGGATTGGAAATAGATTGTGCCTCTTGTATTGGCCAGTGATTTTTGCATAATCATTTCCAATATGACGTTGAAGAAATCACACGACAGCGCATCACCCTGCCTAAATCCTTTTTTGACATCAAAACTATCGGTAAGGCGTTCACCGATTCGGATGGAGCAGCGGGCTTTCTCCAAAGTCATCCTGCATAGTCTGATGAGTTTAGCAGGTATGGCAAGGGTAGACATAGCATTGTATAGCTCGTCTCTAATTACGCTGTCGTATGCGGCTTTGAAGTCAACAAATAGGTGGTGAGTGTCGACTTGAAATTCTTTGGTTTTTTCCAGGATCTGCCGTAGTGTGAAGATTTGATGGATGGTGGCGTCCCTCTTCGGCGGGATACTGGCAAAACCCCCCGTAGTAACCTGGCCATGGAAAAGTTTCTCGACTAACGCCGTTCGGAATCGACATTAAATTGTAGGTCGCTTTCACCTGTGTAAAAAGCAAATCATACACAACATGGGTGATTGAGAGAAGCTTGGCTCTGACTCTGACTGTTCTGGTTGCTCCTTCTTTTCTGTCGGTGTACGCGGGATTCATCAACTGATACGAAAAGACATTAAAATTCACTCGAAATACGCTTTAAGAAATCTAAACTGTGTTATAAAATGTTCGCTCGAATTTGTTTTCGGTCCCACGTTAGCACACGCAATGCCTATGTATCTTGTCGGCCATTTTTTTATGTCCACACGGTCATGCAGAATTCGAGTGACGGTGTAATATCTCGGCTCTACCACGGACCTTGACTCCATCGCTCAATAATATTGGTTATTTTTGCGCTTGTTGTAACAGCAAGATTTACTAGATTCAGCCTGAATGATTCGAAAATTGAATGTATTTACTAGAATATACAGGCTGTATCTCAACCATTTAATATCTAGTCGGTGGTGTTTACCACATCCCAATAGCTACAAGACAACCCGGGGATTGCAGAGTTACTTTAGGTACGACATATTATACGAAATGCAAAAACCATGTCACAGTATAAGCAAATTACGGATGTGAAAAAAAACCAAGGGCTTTGACTAGCTGGAAGTGAAAAGTCAGTGGTCTCACTCTTTGTCCACGCAAGTTGTGTATACAAATCTGCAGTGGATTTATCGAGGAAGTTAATTGAAATTATTCCCAGGGACCATTTTGTTGCATACCCATGCAAGTACTCTTACATAAGTATGTATATTTGCAGAACGTGGAAGCACTTGTGCACTTGTGTCTGGCGCTCAGTGGCCATCTTTTCCACTCGTCCTCCTGTTTTGTGTTCATTGTAATTATCCGTACAGTCTTGCTAAACATGTGTACATATGTATATGAGGGCGAGAACCAGTGTGACTGGACAACGGCGTCCTGAAGAAACTTATTCATAACTATTCAAATTAAATTGTTATTTTTACGCTTTCGTGAATCTGGTAATTTGAATTTCACATAGTTTGCGTCACTGAATGTTGTTTTGCTTATTTGATTGTTTGTTTGCTCCGTATGTATGTATGTGGGTTCATGCCCTCTGTTTGTCTCGATGCCTCCTTCCGTGTCCGTTGTCCAACCTTAGAAGTAAACAAGTGCCAACCGACCATAACAGTTCGGGTGAAAAAGCGACGAATCCAATATACATTCATAAGTGTGGACCATCTCAAAACAAGCATTTTTTATTTTGGTTCTTCTGCTTTCACTATGAGTACCGATACGCCCTCGTAATTGTTAGCTTGCGAATAGTACTTGTCACTTACCTAGAAGCCTGATCTGGCCATGGAATAACATTTTCGTTTGGGAAGCGAAATTGAAATAACTACTCATTTGTTGGTATTGCTTTGAGTTCAAAAACAACGACGAAGGACAAAACATACACAGACATCATGCCTTTGGCTCCGTTTCTTGTTATATACGTTTGGCACTTAAGTGTTTGTATCTGGTCAAGAAAATAGAGAAAGGATTCCAGATACAGTATCTACTTGTCGAGATCTGTGTGGAGTGCGGATAATGGTTGATTTCAATTTGCTCTGTATAAGAAGTATAAAGAGAGACTGAAGAAAGCAATGATATTGAATAAAATGTTCGAGTTAAATAGCCTCGTGATGGAAGTTTTTGTGCTCGCAGTGCGGTCCGTATCCGTACTGTTTTGTTAGTTCAAATTCGATTTGTTTTGTTGAGATCAGATTGGATTGCAGATAAAGAGTTTGGATAAAATCAGTTGACTGACAGTTCTGACGTGTGGAGTTGTTGAAATTTATCTTTATGTTTTCGTCCGAGAGATTTTCCTTTCAGTATAACGTAAACGAAGTCAAATTATGGTATCATTTGAGTTTGTTATTTACTGGAATTGTATTTAAATCTATTTAGAGATAAAGTTACTATTACGAGAGATGGAGAAATTAAATTGTATGAAAATATGGCTTTTTTGATATGTGATTTGTTATGCTGAGGTTGACGCCAATAGTCTTGATTTGTAAACAAGTGTATATTCCCTAGTGGCTTTAACATTTTTAATGATATATAAAGCTGAATAAAACCATAAAACCGGGCGCCGTGGCGCAGTGGTTAGTGTGGTGTTGTACTCTAACGAGTAATAATGACGGAATCGAACAATCAGTTCTACCCGGATTATTTACTACATACGATTAGGATTATATTTCCTAATATACATATGTATGTATGTACATATGTCATTAGCATGTTACTTATGACTGGCCACCTCGTTATCAAGTACGTAAAATATACAAACAGAAATGACGATAAATATATGTAAATATCCCAATAGCAACAACGCACGCCATGGAATGTTTATTTCGCGCTCCTCGGCCGAATCCCCCGTATACTGGCCGAATCCCCCGTATACTGGCCGAATCCCCCGTATACTTGCCAAGAAACTGCTTCTCGACTCACGCCGTTCGGAATCGGCATTAAAGAGACCTCTAAGTCCCTTTCACCTGTGTGAAAAATATATCACATACAACATGGGTGATAGAGAGAAGCTTAGGTCTGGTCTTTCATGAGCTGTAACGCCATCAAAGGAGAAGGAAACCATAAAAAAACAGATGCAGACATGGAATCAAAACATTAAGAGGATCGCGTATCAGCTAAGGGTAAAGTCAAGTGTACACACATAGTTTGGAAATTGTTATGAAACATAATGAGGATAGCTTAAGTTAACCGAAACGCTTGTGCAGGTATTCCATCAATTTAAAATAAAAAATTAATTCAGGAACTATTCAGATTTTAATATAAATCGCTACGTAAGTTTTTAGATATGGCAAAATAAGTGTTAGTATATCAAATCAGCTATCACACAGTTTAACATTTTTAACATTTAACATGTTTCGACTTTTGGTAGTAAAGCAACATCTCGAGACATCGTACTTCACTAGCTTTCCGAGTTCAATCGTAGTCGTATTTCGTTTGATGTGTTAGTGACATAACATGTGAAGATTTAACCGACAAAAGGATAGCTCGTGCTGACTAGTCAAAGAATCGTTAAAATCGTTTTAAAATTAGCCAAGACCAAAGAAAGAGTTCAACATGTCGCCACCTCGCTATTACGAGTAGAGCAACGTAGGACGGTCTATTCTGAACGGTATAAAAGCTGAAGCTGCCGCGCCTACCCATAGGGGTCTGGCTAGCTGAAGTAGCCGCGACCATCCACAGAAGTCTGGCCAGCTGAAGCTGCCACGACCACCCATAGGGCTCTGGTCAGCTAAACCAATTAGGACCACACGTAGGGATCTGGCCAGTTGAAACTACCGCAATCACCCCAAAAGGGTCTGTCCAGCTACCGCGACCATCCGTAAGTGTCTGGTTTTCTGGACAAAATCCAGTCTTTTGTGCTCGCTCATTCATAGTTTCAAAAGCTTCGGGCGGCTTCGTATTGTAGAGAACTCTTTTTAACTCGAGTACATGACGGGACATCGGTTCATGGTACATCTTAGCCAAAGGTGGTCATGGACAAGGTGTTATTTTCGGCCCGAAAATCAAATGTTTTGTTTCGAGCTCAGAAAAGCTATTTTTTTTTTTTGTTTCAATGAAACGGCGTCATAAGCAACCAGTGCGTCACATGTAACCCAATAAATTTCAATCTTAAGAGTGGCGTAATTTTCTAATTGTCCTTTTTGAACCCCTTACTTGACTATTTTCCTTCCATGGAATATTAAATCACTGGCTTAGCAGCGATTTATGGTATTGCACTTCTTTAATTTGCAGTGATATACTAATAGCCTTATGGCCCGAATTCATGAAAACGGTTTAAATATTCGTCCCGATCACGATCTATTTTGATTGCATCACACATATCCGCATCCAACGTGTATTCAATAGCATTCTTACATTTCCTTTTTCCATCGCTCTACGTGACTGATGTCATGACATATTGTGGTATCAACACTCATATATTCATTGCTTCATCCTTATCTCCTGACTCCGAAGCAGATGTCCCTCCACTTGCATACATACATACATATGTTTGTATATGCATATCATTCCACTCAATAGAAAGAAAAATTACAATGTCACATTTCTCCACCTCGGCCAGAACGAAAATGAGAAACATGCCATCGAGTCAACAGTCAGACGCTACTTTTCTGACAAGACCCCATGCATATAGGACGTGACGATAGATGAGGATGAAGAATACGAAAATTTAGTACTGGAATGCAAGTCGAGTAGCCACAATACTTCATTTCCGATTTAGTTTTTATTTTCTTCCTTCTTTGGCATATGGATGCGATTTAATGTGATTTCAAGGGTCATTAATCACATATTCAAAGTATTTTTTTTTGTGTACTTTACACATTTGACAAATGATACGGTGCCAAGTGTGAAGTGACAGTTTACAGAGGGAATCTAGGTTAGCAGGCTATTTGATTAATTTTTAAATTTGGTGTAACAATGATTCTATATTGGCCATTAAGAGCCTGTGAATAAATAAATATAATAGAAACAACCTTAATTCAGAGATACATCGTTTCTCACCGCCTCGCCATCTGTGTATGCTTACCAGCTGCTTCCACAGTATAGCCAAACATCCACGTCTGAATTCAATTTCTTATGACTTAAATTCACCCTTCGTAAGCACACAGTTCACTACTGTTTTCTTTAAAGAAGCCCAAACCTCCGTAGAGACGTCACGTTCGACGCGTTTGATGCACTGTCCGACTCCATCCAAAAATTGTTCTTCTGTTTTCTCGCACTGAAATCGTTACAGCGGGCGATTTTAATGTTCACAATTCTCAGTGGTTTCAACACCCGAAGGAAGGTATGTCGAAATTTTCGCTGAGTTGAACCAATTAACTCAGCTTATGAATGAGCCACCCCGTATCCCGGATGCTGCCAGTTACCAGTTATATACCACCACCCTGAATTTGTTTCTTACTTCTCAAACTGATAAATACACTTTGGATGTATTATCTCCCCTAACCACATCTGATCACTGTGTTATATCAGCTAAATTCCCATATTCCCTCCACTTGGTTAAAGGGAAAAATCCCAGAAGAATAATATGGGTAATAAAGCTAATACAAATTAGCCTTTACAAATTCTTTCGAAGCTTTAACTGGTCGTTCTGCTTCCTCCTCAACGACGTGGTGACCCTGGGCCCGGTCTTTGGCCAGCTGTTTCCAGCGCCGCACGCCCAGTTTGCTAAGGTTCCCTTCCACCTGCGTGCGCCACCGTAGATGCGGCCGTCCTCTGCCGCGCCTTCCTTCCGGGGTGGATTCGAAGACTCTTCGGGTCTGAGCTGTATTTTCCATGCGCTCTACATGGCCAAGCTACCTTAGACGCTGTATCCGTAGACGTCGTACCAGGCCGATGTCGCTGTACAACCCGTACAGTTCCTTGTTTAATCTCCTCCTCCATACACCATTTGAACAAACGGAACCGTAGATAGTACGCAGAATTTTCCTCTCGAAACGACCTAGGGCATCTTCATTCGCTTTTGTTAAGGTCCAAGCAAGCCTCTGCACCGTAAAGGAGGACTGGGATGATCAAGGTCTTTTATAGTGTCACCTTGGTTTTCCGAGAGAGGACCCTACTTCTCAATTGCCTCTTGACTCCAAAGCAACAGCGGTTGGCAAGAGTGATTCTGCGTTTTATCTCAGAGTTGGTGTTGTTGTCGCTGGTCACCAGTGAGCCAAGGTTGACGAATTCCTTGACCACTTCAAAGTTATATCCGCCCATGGTGACGTTCTGGTCAATTCGTCGATGTTGTCCGTCTCTTTTAGATGAAAGCAGATATTTGGTTTTACCCTCATTAACCTTGAGACCCATCTTAGCCGCTTCTACATCAACGCTTACAAAGGCCTCATTGACGTCTCGCTATGTCCGTCCAATCACGTCAATGTCGTCGGCGTACGCAAGCAATTGCGTTGACTTGAAATAAATCGTACCTCTTGTGTTGGCCAGTGACTCTTGCACGATCTTTTCAAGCACGATGTTGAAAAAGTTGCATGACAGCGCGTCACCTTGCCTAAATCGTTTTTTAACATCAAAGGTCTCGGTTTGCTCATTACCGACCTTAATGGAGCAGCAAGAATTCTCCATTGTCATCCTGCACAGATGGACGAGTTTGGCAGGGACGTTAAAACTAGACATCGCTTTGTATAGCTCATCTCTATATACGCAGTCATATCCAGCCTTGAAACGACGAAGAGGTGGTGCGTGTCGATTTGGTATTCCTAGGTCTTCTGGATTTTCCTGGCCTGAAACCATACTGATAAGAGCCGATCAGGTTATCCACAAACGGTTTCAGGTGTTCACAGAATACGGCAGAGAAGAACTTATATGCGATGTTAAGGAGACTTATTCTCCTATAGTTAGCGCAGTTGTATTGGTCTCATTTCTTATGGACCGGGCAAACGATGCTGAGATTCCATTAGTCGGGCATGCTTTCCTCCGACCATACCTTGCAAATGAGATGGTGCATGCACCTTACCAGCTCATCTCCAGCCGCCTTAAGAAGCTCCGCAGACAGGCCGTCTGCGCCGCCGGCTTTGTTAGACTTAAGTCTCGATATCGCTATTTTGACTTCGTCTAGGTCGGGTGGACGGAATTCTCTTACATCATCGTCCATTACGAACGGATCGTTCTGCCTGACAGCGGTATCTTGTCTGTCATCGCCGTTATACAGTCTGCAGAAGTGGTATTTGCAAATCTTCAACATCGACTGTGATTCTACTACTAGTTCTCCATTTTCGTCCCTGCAGGCCGCTGCTCTGACTTTGTAGCCATGGCATGTTCGTTTTACCTTATTGTAAAACTTCCGGGCGTTATTCCCGCGGAAGCATCTCTCCAACTCCTCGATCTCACGCTTTCCGCGCTCTCTCTTCTTTCTTCTGAAAAAAGTGTGTTCCTCTCTTCTCTTCTGCTCATAGATTTCGCGAGCAGGTCTCGTTCGTCGTTGCAGCATGGCCTTATATGTCCGCCAGGTACCCTTGTGAATGTTGAGATGGGGGAAGCGCGTGCTTGCTACAAGGAGGTAACGCCCCGCTAGGAAATCGATTAGCCTAAGTCCGTTGTCGGTTGTGGTGTTATGGAGGCTATGCTTTAATATGATCGACTCAAATATGTCCTCTTTGCCCAGTTGTGCATTAAAATCTCCTATAACTATTTTTGTGTCGTCGCTGGGGCATTGGGCGTATGTTCTGTCTAGGAGATCGTAGAATTCTTCCTTGAGTCGATCGTCCTTTTCTCCCGTTGGGGCGTGAGCGCATATTAAGCTAATGTTTCCAAATTTAGCTTTGATACGGATTGTTATGAGACGTTCGCTCACATGCCGAAAGCTTAGGACTTCTTGCCTTAGTCCACCTCGAAACTTTGAATGCCATATTATAATATTCGTAATGTGTTTGGAATAATAGATAATCTCTTATACAAGTCTAATCGCCTTGTGATTCCTTCAAAAATGTGTTATAGCCTTTTGACGCTTTTGAATGAGGGGTATATGGGTATAGAATTATAACAATCAGATCATCAGTTTGGTTTCTGAAGCAAGCATTCAACTATTGACCAAGTACATCAAATAACTGATGTAAACAAAAAGCACTCGAACACTGCCTGATGTTTAAACTAAGACAAATCTTACCAGAGAAGCTATCCAATATTTCAAATATTGGAAATATTCTTGCGACTATATTACTTCGCGTTAAATACGGAAGTGAGTACTCCGACTTTAATGTCATTTTGGCTGGCGTTCCTCAGGGAAGTCTACTCGGCCCACTTCTGTATCTAATTTACACTCGCGATATACCGCAAGCGCAGGATTCCATTCTAGCTTCGTTCGCCAAAGATATGGCTATTTTTGCAACGGGAAACACGGTTAAGGAATCAACTATGAGACCGCAATATGCCCTTGACCGTGTAAATGACTGGACAAAAACTTGGCGAATAGCACTTAATGACACTTAATCTGTCCATGCTAATTTTCCGTACAGAAAAGCGGAGACAGTCTTCCCGTTTTTATGAACGCAGCGAGAATTCCGACACGATATTAAAATGGAAGGCTCACGTTAAGAAAAAACTTAACGAACTTGAATGTATTGTTACGAAGACACCAACCGACGTCTATGTTCGAATTTCGCTGTCGGAGTCAAACGGAAACTGAAATGATCGAAACTTTCAACGGCGTAATGTCGAATGCCAGAGCATTCTAGAGATTTCCGAAGGGGAACTTCCGACGGCGAACAATCGAGAAGGTGGACCAATAGCTATATAAGCGCGAACACTCGCCCTCGGGATTCATTCAGTTTACGGAAGTGAATAGCGTGTGACAAGTCTGTATACAGTGTGTTCGGTCGATAAACCAGAGTGAAAATAAAAGCTTTTGGGTAAGGGTTTGCGTGTGTAATAAAGTGTAACAATAAATAAAATTGGTAAAGTACTCAGATAGTTGATCTGGGGAGAAATTAGAAAAGCGTGTGTTTTAATTCGGATAAAAAGTGGAAAATTGTAGTTTATCGAAATCCAGTGATACGAACCCTATTTGGTGTGTGATTAAATTACGTAACAGTATGTAAATATTATGCAAAGAAATGTACTGGTTACTAGGGAAGTATGCTAAACTCGGTATTGAAAACAAGCTGCTTCAATACAAGCAAATGCTAAAACGAGTTTGGACGGTGTACGGTACGGTATACAACTCTGGGATTGTCATACAGAAGTTTCAAAATAAGGTAATACGAGCTGTCGTAAATGAAATGTGGTATATTAGGAACGAGGATACCCACCGAAATCTGAGTACTGTAACTGGGGAAAATTAAAAAAACAATTTCGAAGGGAAACATAAACGTCGACTTGAAGACCACGTAAATTATGGCGCTGTCTTCAAAAGAACAAAAACTCTTGACTCTTGTAATAGATATATGTTCATATCATATATGGGATTAAATCTAAATTTAGAAGAAGACCCATTTTATGAAAGGGCTTTACAAGACTTTTATCACATCAGTCTTTCCCCAAATCCTTGAACATTTCGCGAGTTAAATTCGTTGGTCTTATTTGTATGTATTAACGAAGAGTGGACGAGAAGACTTAACCAAGAATTCTATACATATAATAATATGGATTGCGAGGACAACACCGTAAAGGAAGGCTAAGTGTAAGGCAACATACTCAGGTGGTAAGAGACTTTAACCAGCTGACTGTTTAATTGCTCTATAAAAATATTGCCCCAGTGGCCCAATTTGTGCCCTAAACGTTATTCAATGGATCCGGTTAGCAATCTCTCGTTATTATTTATACCAACACTTTCACCAGTATAAATGCATGAGAATTTAATACCACACGGACTCGATTCCCTGGGCAAAAACTATGGAAGGCCACTTAGGCCTTAAACAGATGCTATCACCGGATACTTCAAAGGCATAATCAAATTCACATTTAACATTTATCTTCAACGTTTCCTCTAAATATGACTATGAATGAAATATCTGGTGACAGTCAGGCACACAGGCAATAAACTAAAGGAAAGCAATAAAAATATATTATAGTAATAGAAAAGAGAGCATGATAGCAAAATGATATTCGTTTTCCATGGAAATATGGAAATTTGTTCACTGCTTCTGTACGGATTTTTTGCTGTTTGTACGTTTCCACCGCCATCGAATGCGCGACGCAAGGAATTGGTATTTATGTATGTATGAAAGCGTAATCCAATTATGAATCCAAGTTCTCATTGAATCACAAGCGCAAGTCATATCCTCGACCATTGGGAGGACTCACGTAGCCATTGTTGACGACCGACGGCGTTGCGATGCATGCCTCTGAGAATTGTGGAAAATAGATTAAATTGCGGTCGTGTAGCTGAGTGGAATATGAAAATGATTGTCTCAGGACTTTCATATCATTTCGAAGATGTTGTTTACGAACTGAGCTATGTCGTATGTTCGTGTATTTGATGACGACAAATGTAAATACATACATAGGTACATTCCAAGATATCGAATTTCCCATCGTATTTTTTGGTTTTCCTTTTTTTTTGTAAGTACGCGTTTGTTCTGTTTACTGGAACAAAGAGAAAAATCGCACATAGAATATTGTTCCACCAGCACTTTTCAAAGTAAACTTCGTCAAACCAAGAATAATTAAAAAAAAATAATGCTGAAACGAAAAGTTGGAGGATATGCTCCATTAAATTCCTGTAGTATATGCATCAAGGGGAGGAGAGAGCGAGCAAACAGAGCAAAAAAGTTGATCGCGTTTAACATGCCAAACGCCAGCTTCGTTCTCTGTCCCTGCTCAATCCAAGTTGATACACAGCCACCGCGTAGCCTCCACTCGATAACTATACTGGCACCCTCCAGGTTGGGGGTTGCACTTTTCCCTATCGCGTAAAACAAAAACTTGTTCAGAAGCAACCAATAGCCTTGGATACGGACGGAATACATGTTGACGACACCCTCAAACGTCAAAAAGGAAACGAATTTCGGATCTGAACCTGGAAAGTTAGGTCCCCATAAGGGGACCTGGCGGCCTTTCGATCAATCGACAATCAATCAAATTAATCACATTGCGTTCGACGGCAGACACTCCTCCAGCATCCTAGATGTCCGAACCTTTCGAGGAGCCAACATCGACTAGGATCATTACCTGGTTGCAGCCAAGGTACGGATGCGAATTTCTCAGAATCACCGTAGTGGAGTAAGAACACCAAAATTCAACGTCGGAAGGGTGCAGGAGACCGCCGAGACCTTCGCCGATCGAATGTCCCTCAAGCTCTCTCAAGTCCCGATGCAATCTGCATATACCATAGAGCAGCAATGGAGTCGTTGTCAGAACGCCATCACAGAGGCCGCCTCAGATGTACTCGGTTTCAAGCCACCACCTTCGAGAAACCCCTGGTTTGATGGCGAATGCAGACAGGCCCATGTAGAGAACCGGAATGCATACATGGCTACACTAATTCGACAGACGAGAGCTGGCCGCGAGTTCTGTGAACGGAAAAGGAGAGAGGAGCATGCGCTTCTGAGAAGAAAAAAGAAGGAGTATGGTGTAATAGTGGAGTCACAGTCGATGCTGAAGATGTGGAAGGAGCACTTCTGCCGACTGTATAACAGCGATAATAGTCAAAATGTCGCTGTCAGGCAGAACGAACCATTCACAATGGAGGAAGACGAAAGAGAATTCCGTCCACCCGGCCTAGACGATGTTAAGATAGCGATATCGAAACTTAAGTCTTATAAAGCTGCTGGAGCAGACGGACCTCCCGCGGAACTGTTTAAAGTAGATGGCGATGAGCTGGTTAGGAACATGTAACATATCTGCAAGATATGGTCGGAAGAATGCATGCCCGATGAACGGAATCTAAGCATTGCTTGCCCGATCCAATTACAGAGAGATCAGTCTCCTAAACATTGCGTACAAGATCCTCTCTGTGTAAGGGCCTGTACTGTGTAAGGGCCTGTAACCGTTCGTAGACGATCTGATAGGTTCCTACCAGTGTGGTTTCAGGCCAGGAAAATCCACGATAGACCATATATTTACACTACGGCAGATCTTGAAGAAGAGCCATGAATTCCAGGTCGACACGCATCATTCCTGCCAAACTCGTCAGACTGTGCAGGATAACTATGGAGAATTCCCGCTGCTCCATTAAGGTCGAAGGTGAACTAACCGAGACTTTCGATGTTAAAAAGGTTTTAGGCAGGGTGACGCACTGTCATGTGAGTTCTCTAACATCATACTTGGAAAGATCTTACGGGACTCTGCGGCCAATACGATAGGTACGATCTACATCAAATCTACACAACTGCTTGCCTATGCAGATGACATTGACATTATCGGACGACAAAGTGGAAGGTCAATGAGGCTTTCGCAAGCATTGAAGCAGAAGCGGCTAAAGTGGGTCTAAGTGTGATTGGGGACAAAACCAAATACATGCTGTCATCAAAGAAAGACGCGCAACACTGACGTCTTGGTCAGAACGTCACCTTCGTCAGCTATATTTTTGAAGTAGTCAAGGACTTCATCTACCTTGGCTCGATAGTGACAAGCAGCAACGACACCAGCGCTGAGATAAAGAGGCAATTGAGTAGTAGAGCCCTCTCTCGAATAAGTAAAGTATCCCTCTACAAAACCTTAATCATCCCGGTCCTCCTTTACGGCACTGAGGCTTGGACGTTATCAAAAGCGGATGAAGGGGCTCTTGGGCGTTTCGAGAGGAAAATTCTGCGTGCAATCTTTGGTCCCGTTTGTGTAAACGGAGAGCTGAGGGGGAGATTCAACCAAGAACTGGGCGGGATGTACACCGACATCGGCCTAGTTAGACGTCTTCGGATCAAACGTCTAAAATGGCTAGGCCATGTAGAGCGAATGGACATCAACGCTCCGGCCCGAAGAGTCATCGACTTCAACCTCGAGGGACGACGCAGCAGAGGACGACCGCATTTAAGGTGGCGCGCACAGGTGGAAAGGGACCTCAACCAACTGGGCGTGCGGCACTGGAAGCGGCTAGCCAAAGATCGTGCCAGCTGGAGAGGCTTGTTTTTTGAGGCCCTGGTTCACTCCGAACTATAGCGCCATCTATGTAAGTAAGTAAGTATGTATGTATGTATGTACATATGTTGGCGTTACAGTCCAGGAAGGACCTAGGCCGAGCTTCTCTCAATCACCCATGTTGGGTGTGATTTCATTTTCCCATAGGTGAAAGGGACCTACAGTTTATTGCCGGTTCCGAACGGCGAATTTGGAGAAGCTTTTCATGACAATTTCACTACAGGGAGTTTTGTCAGACACCCGCTTAGGAGAAACACCGTGAAAAACACGTTCAATGACATGGCTGTGTCGGGATTCGATCCCGTGTCATCGGCGTCAGAAGCCAACACACTACCCACTGCGTACGGTGCTCTCATGTAAGTATATGCATCAAATACCTAAACATATATGTATGTACCTAAGATGATAGCTCTAGATAATAAACTAAATTATACGAAAGACCTGACCTGAGTGAAAAAGTTTGCCAACATCTCCAAAGTCATGGAACGCACTTTTGAAAAATGTAACGTTTATTGATACTAAACTTTCCCAAATAAAAAGGACATTTTGAGTATAACATTCTAGTGGCAACAGTATGGATGGCTGCCTAAGATGAAAGGTACATCTTTCGCTGAAGTTCTGAATACTGAACAAAGAGCGAGCATTAAGATTTATTGTATGAAAACTTTGTAAGACGCTTAAGTTAATAAAATATACCACAAGTGGTACATGCGCTTTAAACACGCTCATCAAAATGTTAAGTCATTCCACTTACCTGTGTTCGTGGAGATTAAAACGAAGGTTCGTGATTTCCACTATTTTCTCTCAGTTAGAGTTTGTCGTGCTAAGTCAAGAGGTTTTGTCCTTTGAAGATGCCGCATTATATTTTGTATTTGAAATGCAGTGCTATTACATGGTGCTCTAGTCGACGTTTATGTTTCCCTGCGAAACTTTTTTTTTTCATTTTCCACAGTTACGATATTCAGATCTCGGTGGATGTCCTACCACAGCCCATTGTACCTTATTTTGAAATGCCTGTGTGACATAAGAATTACTTTTCTCGGTGCAACCTCAGAGTTGTATACCATAAGTCCAAACTCGTTTTAGCACTTGCTTGCATTCAATAAAAGGATTTAGAATACTTGCCAAGTAACCAGTACATTTCTTTGTATTTACATGTAGGGGGGAAAACTATTGGCGAAATGAAACTCAAGCCGTTTAGTGTTTTGACTGACCCCAAGCGTCCGAAAAAAAACGGAACTCTTATAGGATCACTCGTGTGTCCGTCTGTCAGTCGCTCACAGTCAATTATCTCCGAGTCTACTGGACCGATTAAGTTGAAATTTGGTACACATATCAATTTCTGTGACCCAAAAGCAGAGGTGTAACGTGAATAGATGAAATCTGTATATGGGAGGTAATTTTTGGGGGGAAGGTGGAAAATTAAAAAAAAAATTTAAAACTGCATCGTGTGATATATCTATCAAATGGAAGGTCTTAAGTTAAATTAATATGGTCAATCACTCAATATTGTGCTACCAACTTACATTTGCAGGTGGAATGTGAGGGAGAACATATTTTTCAACTCCAATGTTAAATTTTGTTGAATCCGTTTGTAGATGAATACTTAATGAAAAAATAAGCCCACACTGAGCATTCTACGGCCAATATTTTAGGAGATATTAATTTTTTAATTTAATTCCGCACAAGGTATAAAAAATAAAAATAAACATTTTTAGTAAGGCGTAGGGCCTTACTACGGCATTGTGAGCCATGCTTGTGAGACGTTCACGTTGCTCTACTTGAGACCGATTTGTGCGATAGTGTCTTGTTAAAGATAATGGCACGGAACCCTTTGTGCGCGAGGCCGACTCGCACTTGCCCGGTTTTTATATATATTCATATCGAACATCGGTTCAAGAGGTAGTGGAGACTTTTCAGTATATTCACCAGATGAGCGAACCAAAGGTTGTGTTATTAACTTACTTACTTACTTAGGTGACGCTACAGTCCGTGTTGAACCCGGGCCTCAACCAACAAGCGTCTCCAGCTGGCACGGTCTTTGGCCAGCTGTTTCCAGCGCCGCACGCCTAGTTGGTTAACCTTCCGGGGTCGATTCGAAGACTCTTCGGGTCGGAGCTGTATTTTCCATGCGCTCTACATGGCCTAGCCATCTTAGACGCCGTATCCGTAGACGTCGCACCAGGCCGATGTCGCTGTACAACCCGTACAGTTCCTCATTAAATCTTCTCCTCCATACACCGTTTGAATAAACGGGACCGTAGATAGTGCGCAGAATTTTCCTCTCGAAACGACCAAGGGCATCTTCAACCGCTTTTGTTAAGGTCAAAGACTCTGCGCCGTAAAGGAGGACTGGGATGATTAAGGTCTTATATAGTGTCACCCTGGTTTTCCGAGAGAGGGCTCTACTTCTCAATTGCCTCTTGAGCCCAAAGAAACAACGGTTGGCAAGAGTGATTCTGCGTTTTATCTCAGCGCTTGTGTTGTTATCGCCGGTCATCAGTGTGCCAAGGTAGACGAATTCCTTGGCCACTTCAAAGTTATATCCGCCCATGGTGACGTTCTCGCCAATACGTTGGTGTAGCCCGTCTCTTTTACATGAAAGCAGATATTTGGTTTTACCCTCATTAACCTTGACACACATCTTAGCCGCTTCTACCTCAATGCATACACGTCAATATCGTCGGCGTACGCAAGCAATTGCGTAGACTTGAAATAAATCGTACCTCTTGTGTCGACGTCACGCTTTCCGTGCTCTCTCTTCTTTTTTCTGAAAAGCGTGTGTTCCCCTCTTCTCTTTTGCTCATAGATTTCGCGCGCAGCTCTCGTCCGTCGTTGCAGCATGGCTTTATATGCCTCTTGTTTTGCCTCATGGGCTTGTTCGCATGGTTCATCGAACCAGGGGCTTCTAGGTGGTGGCGGTTTCAAACCCAGCACCTCTGAGGTAGCGTCTCTGAGGGCGCTCTGGTAATGCGCCCATTCCTGCTCTATTGTTTGTGCTGCGGTGGGCGGATTTAGAGAGAGCTTGGAGGAGACGCGATCGGCAAAGATTCTGGCAGTCTCTTGCGATTACAGCCTTCCGACGACAAACTTACGTAGTTCTACTCGACTCCTAAGCATTCTTGATATCCTCATGCGTACCTTGGCTCAGTACGCATGAGGACATACGACTCCTCTGAAGGTTCGTGCTGGAGGAGTGTCTGGCGTCGATCGCAATGTGATCAATCTGGTTGGTTCGATTGATCAAAAGACCGCCAGGTACCTTTGTGGATGTTGAGATGGGGGAATCGCGTGCTTGCTACAAGGAGGTTACGCCCCGTTAGGAAATCGATTAGCCTAAGTCCGTTGTCGGATGTGGTGTTATGGAGGCTATGCTTTCCTATGATCGACTCAAATATGTCCTCTTTGCCCACTTTTGCATTAAAATCTCCTAGAACTATTTTTGTGTCGTAGCTGGGACATTGGGCATAGGTTCTGTCTAGGAGATTGTAGAATTCTTCTTTGAGTCGATCGAACTTTTCTACCGTTAGGGCGTAAGCGCATATTAAGCTAATGTTTCCAAATTTAGATTTGATGCGGATTGTTATGAGGCGTTCGCTTATATCTCGGAATTTTAGGACGTTTTGTCGGAGTCTTCCTCTAATAACGAATCCGCACCCGAATGGGCACTGTTTTTCCATTTAAAGCACGAAATTTGAGGGCGTCGTGGCGCAGTGGTTAGTGTGTTGGACTCTGGCGCACGATGAGCGAGTTCGGATCCTGATAACACCAACGAATGTTTATTTCGCGGCGTCCCTCCCCCTCGGGGTGCTGGCTAAACCACCGGAATATACTTGCCAAGAAAAACCTTCTCGACTCAAGCCGTTCGGAATCGGCATTAAACTGTAGGTCCCTTTCACCTGTGTAAAAAAAAAATGTACTAACCGCACCCGACGCTGGCTGCTTACGGTATTCGGATGATGTTGTGGTTTGGTAAGGAAACGCAAACACTCATGAGCTGTTCGTGAGTGTGCGCTACTCAACGAGCACGCGTCCATGAGTAACTGGCTGTGAGCATTTTTTTTTTTTTGATTTGGAAATGGGCACATTAATATGTACTTATGTATGTATATATATATATATATCCAACATACACCTCCAGACTTTTTCACACGAATTCTTCAGAATCGTATTTTTCGTCTAAAAACAGAATTAGGGTGTATGCATGCATGTATGTATCACCTGGATTACTGATTACTCTTAAAAGTATGCCCACGTCATCGCACAATTTTTTCATGCCCCCAATTATGCAAACAAAATTCTATCCCTTAGGCAAAATAGATACCTCTCTATCGCTTGTTTCACACTCTCGCTTGCACGCTCAGCTCAGGCGGAACGTGGCAATGAGTCATACTTTTTTGTACGTGCAGCCAGTGCTCATCGATTTATAAGACATTATCACGTCACCGTGCGCACCGTGGCGCAGTGGGTAGTGTGTTGGCCTCTGACGCCGATGACACGGGATCGAATCCCGACACAGCCATGTCATCGAACGTGTTTTTCACGGTGTTTCTCCTCAGCGGGGTTCTGACAAAATCCCCTGTAGTAAAATTGTCATGAAAAGCTTCTCGAAATTCGCCGTTCGGAACCGGCAATAAATCTGTAGGTCCCTTTCACCTATGGGAAAATGAAATCACACACAACATGGGTGATTGAGAGAAGCTCGGCTCAGGTTCTTCATGGACTGTAACGCCAACATATTCATACATACATACATACATACATCACGTCAAAAAAAAAAAAAAAATAAATCACGCACAACATGGGTGATTGCGAGAAACTTCGCTCTGGCTCTTCATGGGCTGTAACGCCACCAAAGCACGAAATTTGCAACGTAAAAATCGTAAATCATATAAAGATGAAAATCGTTCATAGGAATGTTCTCTATAAAGCCCATCTAAAATTTAACAATTTGATGTTTCTGGACTTTCATTAACACCTGCTTTTTAATTGTTTTGTGTTACGCGACTTAGTAAATGACCGCCAGACCGCTTCACATCACTTATTTATCCAATCTACTTCAATTTTAATCTCTTCGCGATAAGTGTGGTTAAATATTTACCTTTTCTTTTCTTTTGGTGGCATTACAGCCCATGGAGGACCAGAGCCAAGCTTCTCTCAATCACCCATGTTGTGTGTGATTTATTTTTCAAATAGGTGAAAGGGACCTACAGTTTAGTGCCGATTCCGAACGGCGTGAGTCGAGACGCTTTTTCAAGGCAAGTATACTACGGGGGGTTTTGCCAGTACCCCGCCGAAGAGGAACGCCGCGAAATAAACATTCGATGGCGTTGGTGATATCGGGATCCGAACTCGCTCATCGTGCGTCAGAGTCCAACACACTAATCACTGCGCGACGGCGCCTATTAAATATTTACCTATTCGAACCAAATTATGGGCACAAATTTCGAATAGTTACTGTCAAGCGTCCTGTTTATAACAACTTTGAACCTTTAGCTATTCTATTGTACTCCTTTTACAAATAGTACTAAGTTTAGAACTTCAGTGGATGCTGTAATATCGTTGATAGGGCGCTGTATGGTTCAAATATTCTTATGTTTTTTTTATTTCGGAGATAGTTCACTTACAAAAATGTCCGCATTTTGCACGAAAAACATAGACTAACCTCGATTTCGCCCAGAACCATAACACACGTTGCGAGATCTATTTTCAGTGGTCCAAAAGTTGTGGCAAATATATACCCATGCTCTTTTACGAGACACGCAATTTTCCTCACACTATTAAAACGACGTAAATTTGAAAATCCAAGAAAAATGAGGGAACACTAAAGTCCTTATTCGTTATTCACTGCTTATATCAAAAACAAACTATTATACGTGCAGCACTCAACGGAGAATTGATTTATTTTCAACAGCTTCCAAGAAAAAAGAACCACGTCCCCATGCTTTGCATCCACCGGAGGACATGGAACCCGGGAAGCAAATAGAGCTGAAACGAACTGCACTTAGATGTAATGCAAGCGGATATTGTACGATTCTATTGTTTTGGACAACGTTATGAAAATTGGATTTCGAATTGGAATTGAATATTTTGAAAGTACAGGATGGAAAGATAACACTAAAAAAAGGACGAAAATCCGAAAAAAAAAAACTTAAACATTTTTAAGGAAACAGGAAATGTACAATTTATTTATGACCAAGTTGAACTATTTCCAAGGAATACTGAATGGAGGGGGGAATACTGCAAGCATGTCTGAGAACCACATTCCAGTATACATAGAAGAATTGGCATGAATGTTACGTCCAAGTACAGAACGTACCCTGATCATTTTCATTGATTTTTTTATATTAATCTCCTTTTCCTGTCGTCCTTTCAGCTACGATTGAGGATTTATGTTCTCATTTTTTATACTTGAGAATTTGCTACTACGTTTTCCGTCTACATCTATAGGGATTTATTTTTCTAAATCCTCATACAGTCCAGAGGATTAGTGAAAAGTGAAGTCGAACCCGAAGAGCAAAGCAGTTTTAAAGCTGTCACTAATCTTTACACTGACGCTTTCAATAATAACGATTTTCATGAGTAAAGCTAAGTATTTATTTATGAGAAGAAAACCAATAAACAGAAAACGGTTGTATTTAATTGTACAACTCTATGGAGCTGAATATTCGACATTGCTCGACATGAAAAATGAACGTACGTCATGCACTACCAGTACGAATTCAAAAAAAAAAAAAAAAATCATCTAAGGGAATTGCAAATATGTCACCTGATGCCCCCCTGACCTGGACGAAGTTAGGAATGCTTTTTCTAAACTTAAGTCCAACAAAGCCGCAGGAGCTGACGGACTACCTGCTGAACTCTTTAAGGCAGCTGGAAATGACCTGGTTGGGAGTGGGCCCCAGCTCATGCATATGTAAAATATGGTCAGAGGAATGCATGCCCGATGAATGAAGTCTTTGTATCGTTTGCCCGATCAAAAAGAATTGGAATTGGCTGTGCTAATTACAGAGGTATAAGTCTCCTGAACATCACTTACAGGATATTCTCTGCTGCACAGTGTGAAAGCCAGAAAATGTTCGTTTATAAACTAATTGGCCCATATCAGTGGGGTTTTAAATCCAGGAAGTCCGCTATCGGTCAAATATATACACTACGGCAGATCTTGGAAAAACCAACGAGCTAAAGGTCGACACTCACCATCTATTTGTCGAATTTAAGGCCTCATACGAAAGCGTGAAAAGAGACGAGCTATACAGCGGATGTCTGGTTTCCACATCTCGCCCAACTCGTCATATTGTGCAGTATGGCATTGGAGAATTCTCGCTGCTTCATGAGGGTCAGAAGCCACTTAACCCAGGCTTTTAATGTCAAAAAAGGTAGGGCGACACGCTATCGTCTGACTTTTTCAACATCGTCCTTGAAAGGATAGTGCAAAATTCACTGGTCAATACGAGGTGCACGACGTTTTCCAAGTCCATACAACTGCATATGCAGATGACATTCACATAATTCGACGAACTCAGCGAAATGTCGATGAGGCCATCAAGAGCATTAAGGAGGGAGCGGCTAAAATGGGACTGGCGGGAAACGAGGGCAAAGCGAAATACATGCTGTCGTCGAAACAGAACACGAACCAGCGGCGTCTTGACAAGAGCATACATATTGGCGGGCATTATTTCGAGGTAGTCACGACTACATTTATCTTGGCTCGGCAGCAACATGCGACAATGACAACAGTGCCGAAATCAATCGCAAAATAACTCTTGCCAACCGCTGTTTCTTTTGGCTCGGGAGGTAATTGAGAAAGTCACTGTATACACCTTCACTCTTTATGTTCATTAAGACTGCGTCCATTTCCAGTTAAATCAAGATGCATTTTCCTGCGCGTATATTTATTATTAATTATAATTCTCGTATGTGTAATAGGAGAATCCAGGCACCTGAAAATGCGCTATTTGGTGCAGAATTGACTGCCGAATGATACCGACATGTACCCAAAATGTTCGAGCTGAACCCGAACATGAACCTAACCCTCGCGAATCGATGGACTAATTGTGAAATTAGCTCGAAAATTAGTTGGACCTTTAGTGGGTAAAATCACCATGAAAAGCATGAAGAGCCATTGGGTCCTCCAAAGTGACTGCTTGATATGGCAATATAGTGAAGAAGTGTTTGTCAACAGCACCATTGTAACGTAACTAAGGAATAACTGATCGGACAGATATTAAATAAATGTTTTCTTGCCGTTAGTTGCTGAACTAGGTCTCGTGCATTTTGAGTCCAGCAGGACGAAGGAATCGTCAACATACACAGATGGAATGGAAATTTCGAACTACCAACTAGCGATTTTTTATTTGAACTGTTCGGGCAGATTCTCATTCCTGGCGGTGTCAGATGTTTTCCCTTGGGTATTTTTTAAATGTCATCTCGGCCACAAAAACTTATATACATTGAAGGGGTTGAAAGCTAACATTGATTAAGAAATGCACAATATAGAGCTAGGTGTTTTGCGAGCAATAATTCCAAAGCGAGTATAAGTGTGCATCTTTTTAAGAGATGTCCATTTAACCCGTATCATCTTTTCATCTAAACACTATTCATTCCAACCCTTCGGCAAGCTCCTTGTGATAGCAGATACCAATCTTTTGTTACTTACAAAATGACAGCCAAATCTGATGGTGACCTTGTACTAAAGCCTCCATTGTCTTTAGCAGCTTAAGTTGATCATTCTGAAGCACACAGTAATTATTGATATCTATTTTTGAAATGAAGACTGTGTACTGTGCCGTCTCTCTTGCCATATGTATTGTAATTTATCAGCTCCGCCCTGTTTTCTTAATCTTCACAAGTGCGGATATGGATATGAAGGAAACTAAAAATGTCTACATTAAATTCGGTTAAGTTTTTATTAAATTTCTTGTAATTTTGTTTTATCGGTACATCGGTCTATCACGTCTGACTCCTCTTCTACAAAACTCACTTTCATATGCACGATCTATGTAAGTTTTCACAATTCTTTTGTTTCAATCGATCGCCAGTAGCTTGAAGACCGCACTTTATAAAGCTAGGCGTCCAGAAATGTTCCCAATCGAGAAAACATTTGCGGAGATCAGTAAGCTAATTTAGGGATTATGTTTTCCAGCATGAAAGCCCTGATGTGTTTTTGGCTAGCGAAACTTAACTAAACTACAAACACAAAATCCGGCCCAATTTTTAAAATGTAATTAGAAGAGACCAACCCAGTGCCATCCAAGGCCTGTATGTGTGTATCCCATTTCGAGACTGTAAAAAGATATACATAGTATGAGCCTACGGACTGCCTAAAACACCTCCGCCAAATGTTTGTACGGCAGAGCCCGAAAAACATTTCGATTTCTGCGCCTAAGCTCAGCGGAAAACTTTGATGATGATGATTGGGGAAAATATTGAATATAATATCAGGTTGCTCGAAATTAATCGTCCATCGCTTCTTTGAAGCTGTTTGGATCTTATGCTGCTTGTTTAACATAAACGAATAGTCTACTAACTCTCTACCAAGTATCATCCTGCACAGTCTGACGAGTTTTGCAGGGATGCCAAAACTAAACATGGCGCTGGATAGCTCGACTCTATGCATGTATGTTTGTATGTATGTTGGCGTTACAGTCCATGAAGGACAAAAGCCGAGCTTCTCTCAATCACCCATGTGGTGTGTGGTTTCATTTTTTCTTAGGTGAAAGGAACCTACAGTGTATTGCCGGTTCCAAACGGAGAATTTCGAGATGCTTTTCATGACAATTTTGCTACAGGGGGTTTTGTCAGAACCCCGCTTAGGAGAAACACCGTGAAAATACGTTCGATGACATGGGACACGGATCACACGTTATTAATTCATGTAAAATAAATGCTCCCGAGGGCGAGCGTTCGTGCTTATATAGCTCTCGGTCCACTTTCTCGAATGTTGGCCATCAGCCGTTCCTCTTCGGAAGTTTCTAGAATACTCTGGAACTCAGCAGTATGCCGCTCAAAGTTACCGTCATTTTCATTGCAGCTTTACCAACATAACCGCCGGTTGGTGTCTCCGTAACACTGCCCGCCTCCTAAACAAGCGATTTGATCCTTCTCCGTAGTATGGCGCTAAGCTCTCTAAGTGGACATTCTTATACTTCGTCCGTCTGTTTCCCGTCTGCTGTATTCTATATACCATGTCGCTAAGTTTCTTGATGGCCTCATATGGCCCGACCCAGGCTGATTGCAATTTGGGGCAGAAGCCTTTTTTTCGTTGTGCGTTGTACAGCAATACTAATTGTCCTGTCTCGAATCCAGCAGTGTTCGCCTTTAAATCATACCTCGTCTTCGTTTTATCACTGACCAAGTTCAGTCGATCCCGGATGGACTGATGGATAGAGATCAGCTGTTCCTTTTTTAGGTTACGAAGTCTACCCTGCCGCTAGTTGTCGGTAGTACCACGCCGAACTTCAAATCCGATTCGTCTCATTCTATTCTTCTCATCTACGACAACGACTTTTCTCAAGTATTCCTCCATCGTCCGGTTGAACCTTTTGACCATGCTATCAGATTGTGGGTGTAATGGTGTTGTCCGCGTTTTTCTGATACCAAGCACGTCGCAGAGTTCTTTAAACACCGATGACTCGAAGTTCCTTCCTTCGTCTGAGTACAGTTCCAGCGGTACTCCATAACGCGCAACCCAGTTATTGACGAATGCATCCGACATGGTTTGGGTTCTTGGTTCGGTATGCAAAACACTTCAGGCGATTTGCTGAAGTAGTCGATCACCACCAACAAATACGCGTTGCTCATTGGGTATGGGCTTGCAATGTCCATGGCGATACGTTCGAACGGTGGTCTAACATTGTACTGCTGCATATATCCTCGAGTTTTCCTAAGTGGCCATTTGCCTTCGCACACTGTTCACACCTGCGAATGAAATTTGTGACCGATTCGTGGCATCCTACCCAGTAGAAACGTCTCTTGATCCTTTCTACAGTCTTGTTAACACCAAGATGACCCCCGCTTGGACCCTTGTGATATTCTCGGATGACCCGGTCAACTTATCCCTTTGGAATTACCAGCAGATAGTTTACAGTGTCCCCGTTCTCACTTTCCCAACTGCGGTAGAGGCAACGGGTCTTCAAACTCTGCCACTGAGCCCAGTAAGCTTTTGCGATTGGGCTTTCACTGGATATTTGTACCAAGTAGGTCGAAAACCTCGTTCTTGGTGGTCGATGATGACTGCCAGATTGGCATCTTCTCGCTGTTTTCTTCCGACTTTCTCGAGAGTCCAGGAATCCTCTGGTAGGACATGGAAACGACGGATGTCGGTGATCTGTTCTTTGGTTTCCGCACGTGAACAATGTTTGCATTCAACGTCGCAATGCCGCCTCGATAAAGCATCCGCGTTTCCATACCTGTTTCCTTTCCGGTGTTCGCGTGCTCTGGCTTGGTCTCTTTTTGGCGAATTATACATCGAACGCTTTCTTCGCAGACGGCAGTTTCTCGCAATGTGCCCCTGCTAGTCGCGGATATAACACCTACCCGGGAATGAGCCACTCGTATTCACCGTTGTTGTTCTGGAACTATTCCGGTCCTCAGAAATACAACGCAATTCGATGATGGGGGGCTTTCTTCGAAGACGGCATATCAAGAGCGATGTTTCGCATGCGAGGGCGCTTTCCTTGGCAGCAGAATCAAGCTTCGTTGCGTATCGGGGTCCCTTAGCCCTTGGATGAAAGAATCTGTTTTCAGTGTTTCCAACAGATCAACTGGAATATCTGCGTAGGCCAGATGAGACAGCCTCTCGATGTCGGCAGCATACTGCTGGTATCTTCGATGAAGAGCATCCCAGATGGCTGTGTAGTTCCTTTTCGAAGTCGGCGGAATGGTCTTAAGTACAACGGCTGCTTCACCTTTAAGGGAACTTACTAAGGCGGCCACACGGTCTTCTTCTCCCCATTGATTTGGAATTTTCCTCCAACTTTGTACTTACGGAAGCGGAATTTTCCTCCAGTTTCTATCTTATGGAAGTGGAATTTTCCTCCAACATTTGATCTATTTTCTGGCTCAGAGCATACATAGCCGCGAGAATTTGCTGCATATCGAATGCTGACTCACTGGATGTCGACGACTTCTCCACCCCGAACTCGTGATTCTCCCAGTCAACACCTTCTTCCTCCAACGCTGATCGCAGTCTCTCCACCGCAGTCTCTACTTCCCACTGTGGATAGTTCGCGAATATCCAGCTCTCTTTTCAATTCTTCGGTGGGCAGCTTCTCTAGTTTCACCATTTTCTCACTCTTTCAATAATTCATTTTACAATTCGAATTGACCTTTCACTCGTTTACTCGCAGATCCCACTTCTGACACCAAATGTTACGAAATTGAATCCCACTTCGAATAGGGTTCGTATCACTGGATTGCGATAAACTACAACTGGGGAGTTTTTATTCGAATTCGATACACACAAATCAATTATCTGAGCACTTCACCACTTTTATTTATTATTACAACCTTTGGAACACTTTACGCTTTATTGCAAACATTTATTAAAAGCCTTTACTTACACACTGGTTTACCGACTGATCACACGTTATTGAATTCGGTAAACTGAATGCTCCCGAGGGCGAGCTTTCGCGTTTATACATATAGCCTGCACTTTCTCGAATGCTCGTCGTCAGAGGTAGCGTCTCTGATGGCACGCTGTCAATGCCCCCGCTCTTGTTATGCGGACTGTGCCGGTATCATCGGATTTTACAAGAGGTTAAAGGAAATCCGTTCGGCAAAGATTCTAGCGGTCTCCTGCGATTGTAGCTTTCCGGCGTCAAACTTTCCTTATCCAGCTCGACTCGGTGGCATTATTGATATCCTCATTCATACTTTGGCTACAACATCGTAGGTTGGCTTTTCGGAAGGTTCGTACATCTAGGATGCTAGAAGAGTATATGGCGTCGATCGCAACGTGATCAATCTGGTTGGTGGTCGACTGATCAGATGATCGCCAGGTTCCTTTGTGGATGTTGAGATGCGGAAATCGTGTACTAGCAAGAAGGAGATTACGCCCCGGCAGGAAGTCATGTAGAGTGTGTCCGTTTTGGGACGTGGTGTCTCTACTTCCCCGTGATCGACTCCAATATGTCCTCTTTACCCAGTTTTGCATTAAAATCCCCTAGAACAGTTTTTGTGTCGTAGCTGGGACATTGGGCATAGGTTTTGTCTAGGAGATCTTCGGTCGGGGCGTGAGCGCATATCAAGCTTATGTTTCTAAATTGATTGTGGATTTGATGTGGATTGTTATGAGGCGTTCGCTTACATCCCGAAAGCTTTAGACTTTTTGTCGAAGTCTTCCTCGAATAACGAATCCGCACCTGAATAAGCGCTGTTTGTTCTCCTTGTAGCAGTTCCCGTAACAGATGTCGCAGTTTTTCATGCGGGTCCATCCCATCCCATCGCACTTCTTAGAGGGGGTTATATCTGCTTTATAACAGTTGAGTGTATCCAATGGCACCCGGTCCGTTAAGGGACCTCACATTCCAGGTGCAGACTTGTAAGCCATTTAGACCTTTGCAGAGGTCGTCAGATTTGGCTTGCTGTTGTTTTGAAACATTTTATTTTTTCCGTGAAAGATGTTTTACCCCTAAGCACAACCCAACCTGGAGGGCCACGTTCCTCTTAGAGCTACCAAATATTCGATATTGAAAATATATTGCAACAGGAAACGGTCTAGTGGGAAGGTTTTAGATCTGTGTACCGGACATGCGACCGCTGACAAATAGAGCTTTAATAGATACCTTGTAATCTGACTGGATCAATATCTATACTTTGATAAAAATATAGATGCTGCTCCAGCGAGGGCCCGGGAAGATTTCGTTCAGAGAAAATGGCTGTTCTATAGCCGGTAATCTTTTATGTGGCCCGTAATTCCGTGGAGTAGCAGTGACGCTTCCTCTACGGACCTAACGCCGTGCTCTGTGAGCTCGACCGCTTGAGGGTCACCAGGTCAGTTTCAGGCTTTTGGTGGCTGTAACAGACTGTATCAGTGGTACCATTTCCATCAGCCACCCTCTTCAATAACCACACATAGGATAGGGTAGGTTAGGGTAGGTAAGGTAGCTTAAAACATTTTATGCAAATAAATTATATCTATTAGTTAGTTTTATTCAGACTCAAGCTTTATTTAAAATAAAAACCCCGACCATGCACCAATTGGGATAATGAGGGCACGACTAAGAAGGCAAGTTTCCCCAAAGCAGCAGAGTCCGAGCGGAACATTCATCTCGGTCTTGAGAATTGTATTATAAAAGCATGAAGTACTGTCGATTTCTTAATCATTCAAAAGTATTCGTTTCAAACATCATTAAGTACATACCTCATAGAATGTATGATCAAAAATCGAACCCAACCTCAGCTCTATTACAAGAGACTACATACATACATACCTACTGGTAACGTACAAGATAACAATGGTTCGAGATTCTTTTATTAAACAATTTATTTTTTTCCGCACATGCATACATTGTATATACCTGATGACATATGCATGTACATAATTTGATCCATGAAAATTGCCAAAACTCCACGAGTTCGCACTCTTCCTCACCCCAATTAAATATATTCGCTAGCGTCGTTGCGTTCAACCTTTCCATCTATAGGGGAAATGGTTTTATAGTGTGAAAATACAGCCAGCACATTTCGCACCCACGCCATCACGACCACCAGGCTGAGGATCTGGATCAGGACAAGGACCGGCATCAATAACAGCACAACTAGGAGTACGCCTCCTCCGGTTCCATTCGTTTGCTACATTCAGCACAACACCGCTGGTTTCAAATTGCCAACGTGAAGCTTCCAAACGTCCTTGCATACAGTTACCAAAGTAACATTCGTGTTCATTAAGGCGATGATTCTATATAACAACTTCATTCTAAACGACAATGGTAGTGAGGTAGAAAAAAAAAAATCAGGATAAGAGACCGAAAGGGACAAGCTCATACGGACTTACGCTATGGAGATACTACATCCGTAATGAGAGTTCACACTGGGAAATGCATTTTGTATCCTTGTAGGGACACTACAGTTTAATGGGTAACACAAATCCAGAGTACTGCAGTGCTTCTCCATCGAGGCTTTTTTTTTGTGTTTTTTGTCTTTTTTAACATTTGTTCGTGCCCCCCTGCCTCCTCTTTTTTGACTCCTTGTCCCGCCTCACGTGGGTGCTTTTGTTCCGCAATCCTGGCGCGTTCAATGTAATTAGACAAACGTTTGAAAATTCACTGAAACTGGTAAAAAGTTTCATGCGGAAGAAACGACACGGGATGGGATCATCAAGGACAACGGATTAAAAGAAATGCGCGTGGAACAGAACAGAAAGAGTGGGTTATTGCGGATGTGAATCCGGATGGAGGATATTTGTTAGTTATTGCTGTTTTCAAATTAGAACATTTGCAAATGGCGTAATTGTTCGTACAATGGGAGCTAAGGGTAGCTGAAAGGAAGCTTAAGGATACGCTACGCCAAAATGCGAGGGTTAATTGGATGCGCGGGTATATGTGTTACGGATTTTCCCCGTCATTGAGATGTGTTTTCAGGGAATCTGTTTTTCGTTTTCGTTCTTCCTTCTTTACTTTATTTTTCAAATTGATATAATTTTCGTTACCCGACCGTAGGGGTAGTGAGTTTTTAATTAGTACTGTGGTGTTGCTGGAACTTTATCCATTTGCTGGTAGTTAAGAGAGGGAATAGCACAGATGTACAAGTCAATCTGAAGCAATTAGGATTTTTGAAATAAATTAATACCAAATGTACTAGAACAGAATGAATTTTCGCTGGGTTGCTGCTCTGTATCGTCATTCTGTGGTTTCGAGTCATAATTTGAGTGAAGCATTGGTGTATTTGCGGAAACATATTTGACAAAGCTCTCTTCACGTCGAGAGGCACTGACGAGAGCTCAC
Organism: Eumerus sabulonum; assembly: GCA_951905685.1. Lineage (NCBI taxonomy): Eukaryota > Metazoa > Arthropoda > Insecta > Diptera > Syrphidae > Eumerus > Eumerus sabulonum. The sequence goes on along the minus strand of OX645060.1, from coordinate 156,913,418 downwards.
CATTTCGTTTAGGTCCGGCAGACTTTGATGATGCTTACCCATTCACCAGGATCTTGCGGTTTGTTCAACAACCATGTCCATAAGCCCTAATGTAGACGTTGATCAATATGCATACAAATCCGATGTCTATAAGGTCGGGACAGGCAACGAACCCGAAACTAAACAAAAATCGATTCTGTGTGTCTTTCAGGACGAGCGTCAAGATGCGGTTGATCACTTTAAATCACATGTCTTGGAGTTGAAAAAGTGCTTCGAAAATTGGTTTACGTCATGCAAAAGTATCTTGAGCTTCATAATGAATATTCTGAAAGGCCATTTTTGAATAAAAATTATTTGGTGTCAGTCGATCATAGACCACGAAATAAGTCAGACATGTTTCAACTAAGTGGAATAATAAAAAGTAAAGTTACGCCGAACCGAAGTTAGCACAGTTGTAGAGTGCACGGTCGGAGGGGACGAAGATAGGCAGTTCGATTCCCGGTGGGGAAAGTAAATTTTAAACTTTTTGAAATGTCCTCAGACGGCGGGCCGTACAACCTGTACGTTGTACGGGTTCTGAATCGGATGATTCGACCAAATCATCCAATTTCGCGACGCCAAGCGCCGTAATCAAGTGCAGGAGGAGGTTGAACCCCACTTCTAACTTGGTGAAGCGCCCCTCCCTTTCAAGTACACAAGTCAGCAACAACAGAAGCAGTCGTATCAAGGGCAGCCGCAACAACAACCGAGGGGCCGAGGCAGACCTGCTACCGATTCTGCTCGCAATTCAAGTGCTGATCAGCCAGCTCGAGCAGCAGATCACAGAGCAGGCGAGACGTGTTGATAGGATCTACTCGTTTCGGCCGAACCTAGCGCCTCTACAGTCGTATTGGGTACGCCGGTAAGGAGTGTCTTCAAGAATTAGCCTGTGAATGTTCACTGATTAGGATCGAACGACGCGCCGTTCATGCCACTCAAGGCATAGGTGTCGCAATCTTCATCAAAAAGTATATTAAACATAAAATCATATACTCGTATAGATGTGAAGTGCGGAGGTTCCAGTTGCTAGAGGCATGTGTTGTGTGTATCCCCCTGCGGAACCGAAGGAGGATATATCTAGTATCGCCCTATGCATCTGAAGCACCTCAGCCCAATATCTTCATTGAAATACCCTTTCGATTTCTGCGCTTAGACTCGGCAGAAAATTTTTATGTTATGTTTTGATCTGGGCAATAATGTACCCAACATTAGAGAGAGCTTACTAAGCCGTTGGTGGGCCCTGTCCAACATTAAGTATAAACTTAAGTTGCCCGAAATGGATAGCCTGTCGTTTCCTAGAAGCGATGCCTATCTGGATCTAATGTTGCTTGACTCGCGACCAATTTAAGTTTAAGTTTATTTTCGTATTAAAATTTACATTTGGGTTAGGACATACAAGTCTAACTATAGACCAATCTCTCTGCTGTCTTCAATTTCTAGAGTTTTTGAAAAAATAATTAAAAGCAGAATTTTAGCTCATCTAAAACATACAGATTACTTTAGTCCTAGACAATTTGGTTTTGGGACTGGCCTCTCTACTAAGGGTGCTCTCTTGGACTTTTGCTTTTTTTATTTAAGGGGTTAGATGACAAACAAACAATTTTGTGCTGGCCTTTTCGTGGATATAACTAAGGCTTTCGACATGGTCAACCAATCAATTCTCTTAGATAAATTAAATAAGGCCGGATTTAGAGGATTCATATAAAAATGGTTTGAGTCTTATCTCGAAGATAGAGTGCAGCACATAAGAATTGGAGGTAATATGAGCAGTTCAAAAACCAATAATTTGGGGGTGCCCCAAGGTTCTGTTCTTGGCCCTATTTTAATTCTCATATATATTAATTAGTTATTCTCTCTTCCATTCTTGGGTAAAATTATAGCCTTTGCCGACGACCTTGGAATTGCTAATTGTTCAGCCAGCCCGTTAGATTTGCCCGCTCACATAAACCATGACGTTTTCCTACTTAGATGTTGGTTTGCCGGTCACAGACTTGTTGATAGTAGTAAAACTATATTGTTATCTTTCAGTTTGACTGACGAGGTGAACCCCGACCAGATATCATATTTCATTCTTCTGACTGTGCACGTCATGACTTGCTAAACAACCAATGCAGATGATTCCAAAGTGGTCAAACATTCAATAGAAACGCTGACTGCAGTAATGGTTGCTTGAAGGTGTTGATAGTTTTAAGTATCTTGGCGTCCCCATAGATCTAAATTGGTCCAAACACATTATGAAAAAATACCTTCTTTCCACTACTCGCTGTCTTTTCCGCCTTGAAGTGTATTGCTCTCTTAATACTATGATTTAGTTTAGTCCAATCGAGATTGCAATATGGTCTCTGTAGTTGGGGTGGCGCTTATCTCAGTAAACTACAGCCATTAATTGTCTCCCAAAAGTCTGCAATACGGAACGTTTACAGTTCTCATCGAACTTACACAATGAATTTATTCAGGACCCTAAACATTTTAATTTATTTCACAGTTCTGAAGGTCTTTTTCATAAGTGGTGGATATCTTGAAAGTCCGATCTAAGATTTACGCAGCTTACGTAGCTATTCAAACTTTATTGTAAATGTCCCAGCTTTTCACACTACATGTTATAGAAACTCTTACTCTATTGTCTCATGCAAACTATTTAACACTCTGCCCTTAAAAATTCGGTCCATAAGTAATTTGTCCGCGTTTACAAAACTAGTTAAATCATGGCTTCTAGAATTGAATCACCTTGAAATCGAAACCCTGCTGCGGTATTTAGTTTAAACAGAAAAAACTAAAAGAAAAAAAAATAATTTGTGCGCTTTCTTAACTACAGTGTAGCCTTCTATAATAGCTTCTGACTACCTTTTGTTTTGTTTTTTTATTTGTTAAAGATTAATTCTTTGAACTTTGTACACCCCACAGAAAGTATAAATCACTAAAATGTGGTATCATCTCCATTCTTTCTTTAAAATTGATGTCACTTCCTATTCTCTATGTGTTATTGCATGAAAAATTGTATATTCAATTGTAATCTCTTTTCTTATAAGTAAATAAATAAAATAATAAAACACAAACGGGACCAAAGATTGGATGAGCCTCTTCATTCTCAGGGCCGGGAGGAGGACCGGGATGATTAAGGTTTTTTAGAGAGATACCTTGGTTTTTCTAGAGAGGGCTCTACTACTCTGTTGCCTCTTGAGCCCAAAGAAGCAGCGGTTGGCAAGAGTTTTTCTGCGTTTTACCTCAGCGCTGGTGTCGTCGGGGCTTGTAACTGTCGAGCCAAGGTAAACGAAGTCCTTGACTACTTCAAAAATATAGTGTTGCGCGTCGTTCTTTGATGACAGCATATATTTGTTTTTGTTCCCATTTACCCTTAGGCCCACTATAGCCGCTTCTGCTTCAATGCTTGCGAACGCTTTATTGACGTCTCGATTTGTCCGTCCGATAACGTCAATGTCATCTGCGTAGGCAAGCAATCTTGTAGACTTGAAGTAGATCGTACATCTTGTATTGGCCGCAGAGTCCCGCACGATATTTTCAAGTATGATGTTAAAAAAATCACAGTGTTTAGCATTGAAGGTCTCAGTTAGTTCACCTCAGACCTTAATGGAGCAGCGGGAATTCTCCATAGTCATCCTGAAATCTCTGACGAGTTTGGCAGGAACGTTAAAACATGACATGGCTCTATATAACTCTTCTCTATAAACACTGTCATATGCGGCTTTAAAGTCGACAAAAAGATGGTGCGTGTCTTCTTCAAGATCTGCCGTGGTCTAAATATTTGATCAATCGTGGATTTTCCTGTCCTGAAACCACACTGGTAGGAACGTACCGGAATATCCACGAATGGTTTTAGGTGCTTACATAGTACGGCAGAGAGGATCTTGTACGCGATGTTCAAGATACTTATCCCTCTGTAATTGGCGCAGTCATAGGGGTCTCCTTTCTTATGGACCGGGCAAACGATGCTGAGATTTCATTCGTCGGGCATGCATTCTTCCGACCATATACTGCAGATGAGTTGGTGTATGTTCCTGACCAGCTCATCCCCAGCTGCTTTAAATAGTCCAGCGGAAGGTCCGTCTGCCCAACAGCTTTATAAGGCTTATGTTTCGATATCGCTATCTTAACATTGTCTAGGTCGTGTGGACGGGATTTCTTTTCGTCTTCGTCCATTGTGAATGGTTCTTTCTCCCTGGCAGCGGTATTTTGACTATCATCGCCGTTATACAGTCTGCAGAAGTGGTCTTTCCACAATCTCAGCATCGACTGTGACTTCTCTGTTAGTTGAGTTTAAATAAAATTACTCACGCCTCAAGGTTTGTTTTTTTATTATTAAATTTAACCTACTCTCTGGTAAGTTAAACTTCAATTCTCTTAATTATTAATTTACTTCAATTCTGTGGTCTTTGCTTAAAGGACTTACTTAAACTTCGATGATTTACTCAAACTCTATGGGTCTTACTTTTATGATTCACTTAAAACTCTTTTGCTTAAGCTCTGTGAGTGTCTACTTAAACTCTAAGCGAAACTCACTTAGACTCTGTGAGTGTCTACTTAAACTCTGACTATTTTCGATATCAGCTGCCCTTACCATATTTTGTGTAAGCATCTTATCCCCTCCTCTTTCTTAATTCCTACCCGCCTTGGAGATCGGCTTCTGCCGCGTAGGTGTAAACACTACGAAACTGGACCTATATGTTTTTATACATATGTACGCTGTTCTTTGCACCGACCCATTACACTTGTGTGTACACCGATGTGGGTTTCCGCCACACACGTCACACCGATAGAGACACCGACACCAAAAATCAAAAACTTTTGGTTTTTACTCGCTCCGTATCTGACACCGAAAACGGTGTGTGCACCAGCCTACAGACAGCACACAAGTTCGCGCACCGACACATGTGTGCACACAAGTGTGGTGTCTGTGGGCCCTTTTAGACTATACTGACCCCACTTGAGTTTATCGTACTGCACTGACCTACACGATACAGTTGTATCAAACGATACAGTTGTATCGTGTGTCTTGATTTGTAGTTAGCGTTGGTGGCGGATATGGGTGTAAGAAGGAAGAGAAGTGTGCATTCACTGAGTGGATGATGCGTGCGGTCCGTTGTGTGGCTCACAACATCATACCACTTAAAACCGAGTACATCTGAGACGGCCTCTCTGATGGCGTTCTAACAACGACTCCATTGCTGTTCTATGGTTTGTGCAGATTGCATCGGGACTTGAGAGAGCTTGAGGGAGACTTGATCGGTGAAGGTCCTGGCGGTCTCCTGCGTTTGCAGCTTTCCGACGTTAAATTTTGGTGTTCTTAGCCGACTCCGTTGATTCGGAGAAACTCGCCCGTAAGGAACGACGCTACAATCAGTCGTCGCTTGTGAGAGAATACCCTTTGCAACCACGGCCGAGACGAACCGGAGATGGACTCAGGGACATACCTGCCTCATCACCAGGCAAATCTGGCCCCGGCTCAACAGTCAAGGGACTAGGAGTATTATCTCCGCAAAAAGAACTGATATCTACAAAGTTATCGGTGTCAACACTAGACACTTATTGGCAGTCACGCGCAAAAACTAGGTATAATTCCGAATGATTTTTGCAGAAGCTGTCTAGACGAGGTGGAGGTCGAATCCATTCATCACCTTCTCTGCACCTGCCCGGCATTCTGCAGAATCAGGAAACGATGCCTGGGATCTTACACCCCGTCTCCACGAGACGTCAGCGGTGTTAAGATTTCAATCATGACATATATATGTCTCGTGTAGACCGATAGTTTTCGGAACAGACAGACGCATGGACATAGATATCGGACGTTTTTTCCAGACATCTCCTCCGGACTTTTTTTTTTGACAGCGTGTGTCGGTGTGAGTGAATATACAGAGTAAACCCTATATAACGACACTGAGCATTTTTCGGCGTATAAAGAGTGATCGTTAGAAATAAATAAATATTATTTTACTGTTCTATAATAACATGTTATATTGTATTTACTAACCCGTAACCACCTAGCATACGTCTCACAGAGCCCGACGAATTTTTAAGCGTAAATATTATTGCACCCGAGATTCGTACACACGTGTTCATTCTTGTACCTTTTCCTCGTACCGCTCAGTGCCCCGTAACCGCTTGTCTCAGACGGACGTGAACGCGTTTGTTTCTACTTACTTACTTACCCACTAACTTCACTTAGGCGGCGCTACAGCCCGTGGTGAACCCGGGCCTCAACCAACAACCGTCTCCAGCTGGCGCGGTCTTTGGCCAGCTGTTTCCAACGCCGCACGCCCAGTGCCGCTTCCGCCTGCGTGCGCCACCGTTGATGCGGCCGTCCTCTGCCGCGCCTTCCTTCCGAGGTGGATTCGAAGACTCTTCGGATAGGAGCTGTATTTTCCATGCGCTCTACATGGCCTAGCCCCCTTAGAAGCTGTATCCGTAGACGTCGTACCAGGCCGATGTCGCCGTACAACCCGTACAGTTCTTCATTATATCTTCTTCTCCATACACCGTTTGAACAGACTGGACCGCAGATAGTGCGGAGAGTTTTCCTCTCGAAACGACCAAGGGCATCTTCATCCGCTTTTGTTAAGGTCCAAGCCTCTGCGTCGTAAAGGAGGACTGGGGTGATTAAGGTCTTATATAGTGTCAGCTTGGTTTTCCGAGAGAGGGCTCTACTTCTCAATTGCCTCTTGAGCCCAAAGGAACAGCGGTGGGCAAGAGTGATTCTGCGTTTTATCTCAGCGCTGGTGTTGTTCTCGCTGGTCATCAGTGAGCCAAGGTAGACGAATTCCTCGACCACCTCAAAGTTATATCAGCCCATGGTGACGTTCTGGCCAATACGTCGGTGTTGTCCGTCTCTTTTAGATGAAAGCAGATATTTGGTTTTACCCTCATTAACCTTGGGACTCATCTTAGCCGCTTCTACCTCAACGCTTACAAAGGCCTCCTTGACGTCTCGCTGTGTCGGTCCAATAACGTCAATGTCGTCGGCGTACGCAAGCAATTGCGTTGACCTGAAATAAATCGTACCTCTTGTGTTGGCCAGTGACTCTTGCACGATCTTTTCATGCACGATGTTGAAAAAGTTGCATGACAGCGCGTCACCTTGCCTAAATCCTTTTTTAACATCAAAGGTCTCGGTTTGTTCATTACCGACCTTAATTAAGCAGCGAGAATTCTCCATTGTCATCCTGCACAGTCGGACGAGTTTGGCAGGGATGTTAAAATTAGACATGGCTTTGTATAGCTCATCTCTATACACGCTGTCATATGCAGCCTTGAAATCGACGAAGAGGTGGTGAGTGTCGATTTGGTATTCCTGGGTCTTCTCCAAGATCTGCCGTAGCGTACATATTTGGTCTATTGTGGATTTACCTGGCCTGAAACGGTTTCAGACATTCACACAAAACGGCAGAGAAGATCTTATATGCGATGTTAAGGAGACTTATTCCCCTATAGTTGGCGCAGTTATAGGGGTCTCCTTTCTTATGGACCGGGCAAACGACGCTGAGATTCCATTCGTCGGGCATGCTTTCCATACCTTGCAAATGAGATGGTGCACCCACCTTATCAGCTCATCCCCAGCCGCCTTAAAAAGCTCAGCGGCGCCCGCGGCTCTATTAGACTTAAGTCTTGATATCGCTATTTTGACTTCGTCTAGGTCGGGTGGACTGGATCTTGTTACTTCGTCGTCCATTACGAATGGCTCGTTCTGCCTGACAGCGGTATCTTGTCTATCATCGCCGTTATACAATCTGCAGAAGTGGTCTTTCCAAATCCTCAGCATCGACTGTAACTCCACTACCAGTTCTCCATTTTCATCCCTGCAGGCCGCCGCTCTGGCTTTGTAGCCATGGCATGTTTGTTTTACTTTATTGTAAAACTTACGGGCGTCATTCCTGCGGAAGCGTTTCTCCATCTCCTCGATCTCACGCTTTCCGTGCTCTTTCTTCTTTCTTCTGAAAAGCGTGTGCTCCTCTCTTCTCTTCTGCTCATAGATTTCGTGAGTAGCTCTCGTCCGTCGTTGCAGCATGGCTTTATATGCCTCTTGTTTTGCTGCATGGGCTTGTTCGCATTGTTCATCGAACCAGGGGTTTCTAGGTGGTGGCGGTTTGAAACCCAGCACCTCTGAGGCAGCGTCTCTGACGGCGCTCTGGCAATGCGCCCATTCCTGCTCTATTGCTTGTGCTGCTGTGGGCGGATTTTGAGAGAGCTTGGAGGAGACACGATCGGCAAAGATTCTGGCAGTCTCTTGCGATTGTAGCTTTCCGACGTCAAACTTACGTAGTCTACTCGACTCCTAAGCATTCTTGATATCCTCATTCGTACCCTGGCTACAACAAGGTAGTGGCCCGAGTCGATGTTGGCCCCTCGGAAGGTTCGTACGTCGAGAATACAGGAGGAGTGTCTGGCGTCGATCGCAATGTGATCAATCTGGTTGGTGGTCGATTGATCAAAGGACCGCCAGGTACCCTTGTGGATGTTGAGATGGGGGAATCGCTTGCTTGCTACAAGGAGGTTACGCCCCGCTAGGAAATCGGTTAGCCTTATTCCATTGTCGGATGTGGTGTTATGGAGGCTATGCTTTCCTACGATCGACTCAAATATGTCCTCTTTGCCCAGTTTTGCATTAAAACCTCCTAGGACTATTTTTGTGTCGTAGCTGGGGCATTGGGCATATGTTCTGTCTAGGAGATCGTAGAATTCTTCTTTGAGTCGATCGTCCTTTTCTACCTTGGGGCGTGAAGGCATTTTAAGCTAATGTTTCCAAATTTAGTCTTAATGCGGATTGTTATGAGGCGTTCGCTTATATCTCGGAAGCTTAAGACTTTTTGTCGGAGTCTTCCTCGGATAACGAATCCGCACCTGAATAGGCGCTGTTTGTTCTCTTTCTAGCAGTTCCCGTAGTAGATATCGCAGTTTTTCACCCGTCTTTTGGCTGGTCCATCCCATCGCACTTCTTGGAGTACGGTTATATCTGCTTTTTTGCAGGGGTTGTCAGCATTGTATCCGTCCGTATCCGAGGCTTGTTGTCATTTCGGAGCAACTAAGTTTTTACGTGATAGGGATGTTTCCCTTAAGCACAACCCCAAATCTGGAGGGCCAGGTTCCTCTTTCCCCAGGAACAGGGGGTTGGGTCGCTGCACACATTAGTTCACTACCTGGCGGGTGCCAGGGTAGCTATCCAGGGGGGGCCACGCGGAGGCTGTGTGTCAACTTAGATTGAGCAGGGACAGAGATCGAAGCTGGCGTTTGCCATGTTAAACGCGATCAACTTCTTTGCTCTGTTTGCTCGCTCCCTCACCCGTTTCTTTGTAGTAAGCTAAAAACCGTTACCGGGGGTCTAAGAGACCCCTGCTAGGCGGTTACGTGACTTTTTAATATTAGTGTTGTTTTTATTGTTTTAGTTGGTAATTGCTTTAAAGGACGATAACATTCTTCGATGGTTGCAACGGCGAAAATATTCCAAACGACGAGTGTAGCGATGTTGAGGCCGATGAAGGAATAGAACACGTGTTAGAGGAAAGTTGCGAGTCAGACTCAGAGATGCGAAGAGATTAATGAAGTAGAAAATAACGAATATGCTCCGCTCGAAATTGATTCATCTACGACTTTACCTAGAGAGCAAGAATTATCACCTGAAGATGATATGCCTTTAGCTCAACTGCGATCGAGGCCCGGGAAGAAGGATTATTTCGGCAAGAATCGCTTTCGTTGGTCATCCGCCCCACATTCCTTACGATCAAGAACGCTACAGCATAATATAATGTAAGAGAGGGAAGGTATAAAACCAGCATACCGCAATGAACTAAATGCTTTATCTCGTCCGCTGGATATTTGGTAGCATCTTTTTACTGACGAAATGCTTGAAAAAAATCGTTTGTTACACTATGTGATGATAAGAGAAATCAGATCGAACTACCGAATTTCAACATGTGTTCAAGATTTAGATCTCATGGAATTGAAGATATTTATAGGGTTCCTATTTTACATTGCTATTTTCAAAAAAATCACGAACAATAAACCTCGTGGTACTGTACATACGGTACTGGACGGGAAATATACCGCTGTATCATGAGCAAGAACAGGTTTGAAGTGTTGATAAAAACCTTACGTTTTGATGAATCGGCGACTAGATCAGTACGTCGAGAAAATGATGCGTCCGCACCCATTTCTGAGTTTTTCAACTCATTTATTGAACAATGACAAGCCATTTTTGCAATCGGCAGCTGTGCATGTATTGATGAAATGTTGCTCGCATTTCGAGGAAAATGCATGTTCGAAATGTTTATGCCAAAGAAACCGGCAAAATATGGCATCAAAGTTCAATGTCTTACAGATGTAAGATCGGGATACCTTCTTAATGCCTATATCTACCAAGGCAAAGATTCCGATTGACTGAACCTACCCCCTAAGTATCAGCGACTGAAGCTGTAATGCGTCTCATACGCCCAATTGAAAAATCCAATAGAAACGTTACTAATGACAATTGGTACACTTCTATTGAGCTATTTGATGCCTTAAAAAAAAAAAAAAACAACTGACCGGAGTAGGAACACTGAGAAAAAATCAAAAAGAGATTCCCCCTTAATTCTTACCAGCTCGTCACAGAAGTGTTGATTGGACGGTTTTTGGTACGGATACTCAAGATATCACTATATCATCATATTGTTGCGAATACACAAACCGACGGTTAGGTCGAATTTCGCTGTCGAAGTTCGAAAGCTCTCTTGAAGCGGAGATTGCAATGATGTCAACTGTCAACGGCGTAATGCTAATTGTCAGAGCATTCTAGAGATTTCCGAAGGGGAACTTCCGACGACGAACATTCGAGAAGGTGGACCGACAGCTATATAAGCGCGAACGCTCGCCCTCGACATTCATTCAGTTTGTGGAATTTAACAGCGCGTGACAAGTCGGTGTGATCAATCGATAAAACAGTGGGAAAATAAAAGCTTTCAATAAAGGTTTGTGTGTGTGTAATAAAGTCCAAAGTGTTCAATAGGTTTTGGATAATAAATAAAAGTGGTGAAGCTGCACAGATAATTGATCTGTGGTCAAACAAGATAAGTGTGTGTATTTTAATTCGGATAAAAAGATAATTGTAGCTTATCACAATCCAGTGGTGCGAACCCTATTCGGTGTGGGATTGAATATTTCGTAACAATATGTACCAAAGAAGAATAAAGCAGTGATCACTCTGTCGAGTATGCATCACATGCCAAATGTTGATGAAAGTACTAAGAAACCTGAGATAATCCTTTTTTATAATCAAACCAAAATTGGAGTGGATCTACTCGACCAAAGGTGTTCAAATTACTCCACGGGTCGTCGCACTCGCAGATGGCCCTTGACTGTATTTTACCGTTTGCTGGACATTTGTGCCTCGAAGATTGAAAGTAGATTTTCATTTATGAAGCATCTAGCTGAACAGCTGACTAAACCGCAAATGGAGCGCCGTGCAAATAATTTGAAATTGCAACGGGACATAAGAATGGATATTCGGCGCATCCTCCACAGTAACAGGGAAACCTCTCCATCAGCAGTTCCATCTAGCCGTAGCGCTTAAGAAAGGTTAGCGGTTAAAGGTTATGTGTTTTGAATGCAAAGCTCCTATATGCCTTGAATGCTCACACAAACTGTGTTTTCACTGTCGGGAAAAGCTGTAAGTTAGGGGCTTGCAATTTTGTTTAAGTTTCGTTTTTATTGAGAATTTTTATTTTTACTTACGTTTTTCGGTTACTGAATATTTATTTATTTTTTAATATTTTCATTTCATTTCGCCATCGTATATACAAGGACACGTGTTCGTTTTACTTCTTCTTCGGTGCTGGAATCGAATCCAGCAATCCAGCTGCACTCATCTCATCAGCCCATTTATCCTTGTCCGGAATCTCCTTGTACTTCTTATAGGCATTTCTGTGCGGAACTACATTCAGTGTCCTAAATGTTAGGACTGCAACTACAACAAGTACAGCCGTCTAATAGATATTTTGGACGGATTGCTCCCTGTGAAATCCCCTAAGGTTTGGCTTGCAGGACGACGTCCTAGAATCAATCTTGTAGGAAATACGAACAAAAACCAAAAAAAAAAAGAACAAAGAAGTACCTAATTTATGTGATTATTATATAGTATTGTAACTACTCGTAGCCCCTGGTAGTTACCAGTTGCACGTCAGCTGTAGGCTGACAAAAAAGACGTTGGTTTCTTTATACAATTCTTTATTATTGAACAAATAAAATAAATCCACGGAAACCCCAAAAGATTTAGAGGGCCAAATGACCAACCGAAGTTGTTTAATCGGTCCACTCGCCAAAAAAACAACAATCTTGCTAGTAGTATAGCTCCAGAGAAAGACTTTGTATGCCTACACTGTCTTTGCAAGACTGCCGATCTACTCCTATTCGCGTCGCTCTTTTATACACGCAATTGAAACGGTACTTTGTTATTTCTTTATTGACACACGTTCAATTGTGTGACAACACGTCACATGTCATTGAAATGCTGCGTTTACATGGGAGGGTTGTTTCCTTTTGTTTTTGTTAATTCAAAGAATATAATAATAAAGAATAATTCAAAGAAATAATAAAATAAGAATAAAAAAATAATAAACAATAATTTAAAGAAAAAAAAAAAAACCGGAATATTAAGAAAATAATAAAATAAACAAAAATAACAAAATGTTGGAAAAAATAGGATGTGTGCTACAGTATCTAATTTTCCAAATGTCTTAGTTTATGGGTATAAAATTAGAAGTGTTGACTACTTAACTGAGATTTAAAACAAAAATGTTGATTTTCCTGTGCCTTTCTTATTCTAATAAATAATCTATTATGTTCCTAAACTGATTTTATTTAAAAACCAAAACTTAAATCATAAAATTTAAAACAGCGCGAATAATTTTGATCCGGGGTCTAAGTAGTTAAGGTGCTAAGTAGTTAAGGTGCTAGGTAGTTGAGGACGCCGTGGCGCAGTGGTTAGTGTGTTGGACTCTGACGCACGATGAGCGAGTTCGGATCCCGATAAGACCGACGCCATCGAATGTTTATTTCACGGCGTTCCTCCTCGGCGGGGTACTGGCAACACCCCCCGTAGTATACTTGCCGTGAAGAAGCCTCTCGACTCACTCCGTTCGGAATCGGTATTAAACTGTAGGTCCCTTTCACCTGTGTGAAAAATAAATCGCACACAACATGGGTGATGGAGAGAAGCTTGGCTCTGGTCCTTCATAGGCTGTAACGCCATCCAAGAAGAAGAAGAAGGTAGTTAAGGGTTAATATAGTATGCATTTTACACATGAACATTGATATTGATACAAATAAAAAAACATACAGTCGAATCGGAGATTTTAAGAAAATTTGTCTTTTGTTTTTAATCGCGTGCAAGTTCATCATAGAAAAGATAAATTTTCTTAGAATCTCCGGTACGTCAGTCGAAGTAAGAAACGTACACAGCTGCAGTTCTTAGCAATTTCGGCATCTTAAAAAGTTCTTCTTTGATTTATAATACAGTATTGTTGTCGTTAAATAGAGTGAGCCTGACGCTATATAAAGTGTATTATAATTTACACTGTATTGTGAAACACAAAAAAAAAAAAAAAAGGCAGAGGGGCGTATGTCGCAGAACGAAGTTTTTGAACTGATTAATTTATTTAAAAAATTTGAGTGCCTGTGGAACTAGCAACGTAGTTTGTAAAAGCGGGTGGATTTAAAGCGGAAAGCTTAGGTGGAAATCGGTAGTCGATTTAATAGAAATGTCGACGACGTCAAAAAAATTAAAAGTTTGCATTCCACTTATGTGAATGAAAAGAAAAAAATAGACGCTTCTAAGAAGTCGCGCTGTGGTGCGGATGAGGTGTTCTACTCTCATCTTTTTCCTCTTTCCCCAGGAACAGGGGGTTGGGTCGCTGCACACATTAGTTCACTACCTGGCGGGTGCCAGGGTAGCTATCCAGGGGGGGCCACGCGGAGGCTGTGTGTCAACTTAGATTGAGCAGGGATAGAGATCGAAGCTGGCGTTTGCCATGTTAAACGCGATCAACTTCTTTGCTCTGTTTGCTCGCTCCCTCACCCGTTTCTTTGTAGTAAGCTAAAAACCGTTACCGGGGGTCTAAGAGACCCCTGCTAGGCGGTTACGTGACTTTTTAATATTAGTGTTGTTTTTATTGTTTTAGTTGGTAATTGCTTTAAAGGACGATAACATTCTTCGATGGTTGCAACGGCGAAAATATTCCAAACGACGAGTGTAGCGATGTTGAGGCCGATGAAGGAATAGAACACGTGTTAGAGGAAAGTTGCGAGTCAGACTCAGAGATGCGAAGAGATTAATGAAGTAGAAAATAACGAATATGCTCCGCTCGAAATTGATTCATCTACGACTTTACCTAGAGAGCAAGAATTATCACCTGAAGATGATATGCCTTTAGCTCAACTGCGATCGAGGCCCGGGAAGAAGGATTATTTCGGCAAGAATCGCTTTCGTTGGTCATCCGCCCCACATTCCTTACGATCAAGAACGCTACAGCATAATATAATGTAAGAGAGGGAAGGTATAAAACCAGCATACCGCAATGAACTAAATGCTTTATCTCGTCCGCTGGATATTTGGTAGCATCTTTTTACTGACGAAATGCTTGAAAAAAATCGTTTGTTACACTATGTGATGATAAGAGAAATCAGATCGAACTACCGAATTTCAACATGTGTTCAAGATTTAGATCTCATGGAATTGAAGATATTTATAGGGTTCCTATTTTACATTGCTATTTTCAAAAAAATCACGAACAATAAACCTCGTGGTACTGTACATACGGTACTGGACGGGAAATATACCGCTGTATCATGAGCAAGAACAGGTTTGAAGTGTTGATAAAAACCTTACGTTTTGATGAATCGGCGACTAGATCAGTACGTCGAGAAAATGATGCGTCCGCACCCATTTCTGAGTTTTTCAACTCATTTATTGAACAATGACAAGCCATTTTTGCAATCGGCAGCTGTGCATGTATTGATGAAATGTTGCTCGCATTTCGAGGAAAATGCAGGTTCGAAATGTTTATGCCAAAGAAACCGGCAAAATATGGCATCAAAGTTCAATGTCTTACAGATGTAAGATCGGGATACCTTCTTAATGCCTATATCTACCAAGGCAAAGATTCCGATTGACTGAACCTACCCCCTAAGTATCAGCGACTGAAGCTGTAATGCGTCTCATACGCCCAATTGAAAAATCCAATAGAAACGTTACTAATGACAATTGGTACACTTCTATTGAGCTATTTGATGCCTTAAAAAAAAAAAAAAACAACTGACCGGAGTAGGAACACTGAGAAAAAATCAAAAAGAGATTCCCCCTTAATTCTTACCAGCTCGTCACAGAAGTGTTGATTGGACGGTTTTTGGTACGGATACTCAAGATATCACTATATCATCATATTGTTGCGAATACACAAACCGACGGTTAGGTCGAATTTCGCTGTCGAAGTTCGAAAGCTCTCTTGAAGCGGAGATTGCAATGATGTCAACTGTCAACGGCGTAATGCTAATTGTCAGAGCATTCTAGAGATTTCCGAAGGGGAACTTCCGACGACGAACATTCGAGAAGGTGGACCGACAGCTATATAAGCGCGAACGCTCGCCCTCGACATTCATTCAGTTTGTGGAATTTAACAGCGCGTGACAAGTCGGTGTGATCAATCGATAAAACAGTGGGAAAATAAAAGCTTTCAATAAAGGTTTGTGTGTGTGTAATAAAGTCCAAAGTGTTCAATAGGTTTTGGATAATAAATAAAAGTGGTGAAGCTGCACAGATAATTGATCTGTGGTCAAACAAGATAAGTGTGTGTATTTTAATTCGGATAAAAAGATAATTGTAGCTTATCACAATCCAGTGGTGCGAACCCTATTCGGTGTGGGATTGAATATTTCGTAACAATATGTACCAAAGAAGAATAAAGCAGTGATCACTCTGTCGAGTATGCATCACATGCCAAATGTTGATGAAAGTACTAAGAAACCTGAGATAATCCTTTTTTATAATCAAACCAAAATTGGAGTGGATCTACTCGACCAAAGGTGTTCAAATTACTCCACGGGTCGTCGCACTCGCAGATGGCCCTTGACTGTATTTTACCGTTTGCTGGACATTTGTGCCTCGAAGATTGAAAGTAGATTTTCATTTATGAAGCATCTAGCTGAACAGCTGACTAAACCGCAAATGGAGCGCCGTGCAAATAATTTGAAATTGCAACGGGACATAAGAATGGATATTCGGCGCATCCTCCACAGTAACAGGGAAACCTCTCCATCAGCAGTTCCATCTAGCCGTAGCGCTTAAGAAAGGTTAGCGGTTAAAGGTTATGTGTTTTGAATGCAAAGCTCCTATATGCCTTGAATGCTCACACAAACTGTGTTTTCACTGTCGGGAAAAGCTGTAAGTTAGGGGCTTGCAATTTTGTTTAAGTTTCGTTTTTATTGAGAATTTTTATTTTTACTTACGTTTTTCGGTTACTGAATATTTATTTATTTTTTAATATTTTCATTTCATTTCGCCATCGTATATACAAGGACACGTGTTCGTTTTACTTCTTCTTCGGTGCTGGAATCGAATCCAGCAATCCAGCTGCACTCATCTCATCAGCCCATTTATCCTTGTCCGGAATCTCCTTGTACTTCTTATAGGCATTTCTGTGCGGAACTACATTCAGTGTCCTAAATGTTAGGACTGCAACTACAACAAGTACAGCCGTCTAATAGATATTTTGGACGGATTGCTCCCTGTGAAATCCCCTAAGGTTTGGCTTGCAGGACGACGTCCTAGAATCAATCTTGTAGGAAATACGAACAAAAACCAAAAAAAAAAAGAACAAAGAAGTACCTAATTTATGTGATTATTATATAGTATTGTAACTACTCGTAGCCCCTGGTAGTTACCAGTTGCACGTCAGCTGTAGGCTGACAAAAAAGACGTTGGTTTCTTTATACAATTCTTTATTATTGAACAAATAAAATAAATCCACGGAAACCCCAAAAGATTTAGAGGGCCAAATGACCAACCGAAGTTGTTTAATCGGTCCACTCGCCAAAAAAACAACAATCTTGCTAGTAGTATAGCTCCAGAGAAAGACTTTGTATGCCTACACTGTCTTTGCAAGACTGCCGATCTACTCCTATTCGCGTCGCTCTTTTATACACGCAATTGAAACGGTACTTTGTTATTTCTTTATTGACACACGTTCAATTGTGTGACAACACGTCACATGTCATTGAAATGCTGCGTTTACATGGGAGGGTTGTTTCCTTTTGTTTTTGTTAATTCAAAGAATATAATAATAAAGAATAATTCAAAGAAATAATAAAATAAGAATAAAAAAATAATAAACAATAATTTAAAGAAAAAAAAAAAAACCGGAATATTAAGAAAATAATAAAATAAACAAAAATAACAAAATGTTGGAAAAAATAGGATGTGTGCTACAGTATCTAATTTTCCAAATGTCTTAGTTTATGGGTATAAAATTAGAAGTGTTGACTACTTAACTGAGATTTAAAACAAAAATGTTGATTTTCCTGTGCCTTTCTTATTCTAATAAATAATCTATTATGTTCCTAAACTGATTTTATTTAAAAACCAAAACTTAAATCATAAAATTTAAAACAGCGCGAATAATTTTGATCCGGGGTCTAAGTAGTTAAGGTGCTAAGTAGTTAAGGTGCTAGGTAGTTGAGGACGCCGTGGCGCAGTGGTTAGTGTGTTGGACTCTGACGCACGATGAGCGAGTTCGGATCCCGATAAGACCGACGCCATCGAATGTTTATTTCACGGCGTTCCTCCTCGGCGGGGTACTGGCAACACCCCCCGTAGTATACTTGCCGTGAAGAAGCCTCTCGACTCACTCCGTTCGGAATCGGTATTAAACTGTAGGTCCCTTTCACCTGTGTGAAAAATAAATCGCACACAACATGGGTGATGGAGAGAAGCTTGGCTCTGGTCCTTCATAGGCTGTAACGCCATCCAAGAAGAAGAAGAAGGTAGTTAAGGGTTAATATAGTATGCATTTTACACATGAACATTGATATTGATACAAATAAAAAAACATACAGTCGAATCGGAGATTTTAAGAAAATTTGTCTTTTGTTTTTAATCGCGTGCAAGTTCATCATAGAAAAGATAAATTTTCTTAGAATCTCCGGTACGTCAGTCGAAGTAAGAAACGTACACAGCTGCAGTTCTTAGCAATTTCGGCATCTTAAAAAGTTCTTCTTTGATTTATAATACAGTATTGTTGTCGTTAAATAGAGTGAGCCTGACGCTATATAAAGTGTATTATAATTTACACTGTATTGTGAAACACAAAAAAAAAAAAAAAAAGGCAGAGGGGCGTATGTCGCAGAACGAAGTTTTTGAACTGATTAATTTATTTAAAAAATTTGAGTGCCTGTGGAACTAGCAACGTAGTTTGTAAAAGCGGGTGGATTTAAAGCGGAAAGCTTAGGTGGAAATCGGTAGTCGATTTAATAGAAATGTCGACGACGTCAAAAAAATTAAAAGTTTGCATTCCACTTATGTGAATGAAAAGAAAAAAATAGACGCTTCTAAGAAGTCGCGCTGTGGTGCGGATGAGGTGTTCTACTCTCATCTTTTTTATTTCAACGAGTTTGAGTTCCTCGATGCAGCCATCATTTTACGAAGCACCAAAAGCAATTTAGGATTGGTGAGTGAAATAACATCCTTATACAAGATAAATTAATTAACGTTATGGGTCTTCATCAGTTTTACAGGACGATACCTTGGAGTATGCCTCCGAAGCCAGAGAAGAGGCACGCGAAAAAGACTCTCCGACCATATCGACCTCGGTAGAGTCCCTTTCTTCTCTGAAGAAGCGGAAACAAGCTTCCAAAAAGTCGAAATATGACGTTGCTATAAGTGCTTTATTGAAGTCGGCGACGGATCCACCTGAAGCGGAGCAGGACGAGTACACTCATGTTGGCAGAAGTATTGCGAGCCAACTGAGAAAGTTGACGGAGCTGGAAGCTGCAATGACTATAATAGACTTGCAGCAAACGATGTCATGGTATGTCATCCGCTCCATTAAAAACCGGGAGCTCGATTCGCGAGTATCAATGCCATCTTCACTTTCAGCGTCAACCGAAAGCAGGGACATCTTGCATTTTGCAGTATTAAATGCAGATATATTTGACGAAGATATTTCATAAATAAACATTTAAAAAAGCATAATTTATAGTATTTTAAATTTATTTTTATTTTTTTATGTGTTTCCATTGATATGGTACGTCGCCATCCGTTATTTGGCGACAATTTGCTTATTGTCTTCCTCGATATTCTCGACAAAAACTCCAAGGACCTGTAAGAGTCTCCCGTCGCGATAAATCTGAGCGTTATTGCGACCCTCACACTTGGTGCTATGGCATGTCTCATAGTTGTATTTTTTTTATTCTTTCAAGTTCAATCTCTGAAATGGAGACTAAAATTGAAAGGAAAAACATTTATAAAACAAATCATACCAGATTCAGAACAGTGGTAAATTTGTCAATTGGCATCCTACAAAAGTTCTTATAGTCATTTTCGCCATCCCACAATATATCCTTCAGCAAATGTTGTTCCAATTCGCGATCCTCTCACAATTCCAAACAAAGATTCACCCAAAACCGATGTTTCCTTTCTTCCATTTCTAATTTTTCCAATTCTTTTAACGCAATTAATTTTTTTATGAAAGATAATTTTTTACTACTTATTCTTAGCGCCATTTTTTTATTTTCAATTAAATTTAGAACCGCGAACATATGTATACAACCTACTCATCCAATGTAAACATGAAGAATGAGATGTCAAGACATAATTTGCCCACCTATCCGCCGCAGATTAAATGTCAGATTGAACGTCCGACGTTTAGTCTAACCTATTTGTGTCTAGTGGTGACGCGGTGTTACTTCTTTAACGATCTGACCGAAGTTCAGCAAGTAGGGATATCTGATCTTCTTAATTTCTTAAGAAGCACAAAATGGTTCCACGAATAAGGGGCTAAACTCCCTCGTAGCTGCACAACGGGCCTCCCTGGCCTATGTGTGTTCTTCTCATTTCTGGGAAGGCTACGGTCCTACCTACCTACCTTGTATACTTCGTGGACAACAGCTCTCACTTTCGCCGCTATGACCTGAGGATACTCGATCACAAAAAGGTCGTCGTTCAATACAGCACTCTCTGAATCAATACTGACTGTGCCGAGTACCCATTCGTTTGCTGGTGTTTCCTGCTATCCCGAATGTAGTTTTGATTTTTTTCTTCGAAATGTTTTATTTATTTATCGGAACATATTTGCGAGATTTATAACGCGAATTCGAACTTACAGATATTTTTAAATTCTTTTTAATCAGTTGTTGGAGATTCTTCATCAGTTACTTGAAGGTCAGAGTTTTAGCTATTTTCTAACTACCTGTATAAGTGTTTCAATCTTGATAATCTATGCTTATGGGGTGCCGTATTTGTATAAGGCTCCCGCAATCTCGCCGTTTGAACGATTCCTGCGAACCAGTGTTTTAAGTGAGCGCTCCCGAAAATCATTTAAAAAAGCATAGCCAATGTATCTATTATAGCCGTGAGGGTACATTTAACGTACACATATACATACTGTGCCATTTCTGAAAACTCGTCCGGTATTTGGACTACGGCACCAAGTCCGTAATTACATATATTCAACGGTTCGTCGACAGTTCGTAGAACATTCATTTATTCATTCGGTCAGTCTCAATCGTCATTCAATCGGCATAAAATCCATATAGAAGCCGCTTCTAGAAAACGAGAGACCTACCATTACGAGCAACTTGATTTCGTAATCAATATCGCGCAGGTCCCACCACTGGTAGGCTCCCTCTGTTGTGGAGTACATTGTTTCTCCAATCACCATGTTTGGCATTCAAATCTCCGGCCTAAACAAAAAAGTTTTCTGCCGAGTTCAAGCGCAGTAATTGAAGGAGTGTTTCTACAATGAAAACATTGGACTGAGCTACTTCAGGTGCATAGGCTGATACTATTTATGTACATACATCCAAAGGGAGATACACAAGACACATGGCTCTATTTTATCATGTGCAGAATATTCTCACGAATATAAATGGCGACATCTCTGCCTTGAGTTGCGTTGGGTCGGTCTCTTCTGATTATATTATAAGAACTATGCCGAAACTTCTGATTCTGGTGTAGCTCTTGGTTTCACTAGCCAGAAACTTCTTAAAATTTTTCATTCCCCAAATAGGTTAAAAAGAACAGCGCTATGCCTAATCTTGATCAGCGAATTTACATTCATACAGCAAATCCTTAAGCGGCTCTCTACTAGCGTACCCATTACGAATAGCTTATCTTCAACCCATTCGTCTGCTCTTGAATCTGCTGTTGGAGCAGGCCAATGCAACCTTAAATAGCGAGCAGAATTAAGCGCAGGACCACCTCAGCATCCAGTGCCTAATTAAAGGACTTTTTTTTTATATTTCGCGCAGGTTCAAGAGTTTCACGTTGGTTGTAGTTTTCTCAGCAACTTTTCCATGCACTTATGGTGTTATATTAGATTTACACACACAGAGTATGAATTCAAAGTGACCAAACACTGTGAGGGCGCAGTGGTTAGTGTGTTGGACTCTGACGCACGATGAGCGAGTTCGGATCCCGATAACACCAACGCCATCGAATGTTTATTTCCCTTCTCGGCGGGGTACTGGCAAAATCACCAGTAGTATATTGCCTTGAAGAAGCTTCTCGACTTAACTGTGGGTCCCTACCACCTACATATGTGAAAAATAAATCACATACAACATGGGTGATTGAGAGAAGCTTGGCTCTGGTCCTATATGGGCTGTAACGCCACCAAAAGATGATATACTGTGAGTGATCTCATTCACATCAGCTGTGTTGAATAATTTTATTCCGTATGGCCATGGAATAGCTTTGAACTACAGGCCTTCCGCTCGAGGGTCGGTGATGTTTAACACTGCACCACGGGCACCCCTCCTCCCCTTTGGGAGCAGCCTTCCCCGACCCACGTTTAGCCCTTTTTAGAGTTTCCATGGTTCGGCTTCTCAGTGCACTATTTAGTAGCCAACACCCATGCGTCAACGAAACGTAAGATCCGCCGAAAACATCAACCCTGTCCGTTTGAGTGTGCAGGCGACCCGAGTCAGTCATTTTCGCGCCGGGCATAAGAACTCGGGCTTTCGCAGGTAACAACTTGTCAAATCTCACGTCGGCACTGGACTTGAAACTATGATAGACAACGTCGTGTATTTGCTAAGTGGATTCTGGAGCAGTTGTAAGCGAGCTCCAATTTCTGCAAAAAATCATATTTAAAATCATCAGATTCAGTACGATGTTTATAAAAGATTCGTTAAGTCCGTAGTAAAGCTGCGACTTGGACGACTTAAATTACCTTTCTAGAAATAAGCTATCATTGGCAATTCGGCTCGTACCAAAAAACCTCTTAATTTGCCCATAGTAAAAATTTCCAAGAGAGTTAAGGAAGACTGCAATCTCACTAATATCACATAATTACCGACTTAAGTGCATTGAGAGCGATGATCATGGGAAAAAGTTGGTATTTCCTGAATCTCATCTTGCCAGACAATCAACTCTATGTAATAGTGCGGCTAAATGGACACTCGGTAGCAAGCCCAAGTCATTAAATAATACTGATCAGCTGTGGCTCTTGCATTCCCATATACTTTGCTGTGTATACCACGGTCCAGGTCCAACCTCAGAAACAGGGTCATACGGTTAAATCTACAAGCCATCGCATTATCAGCTATGGAAAATATTCAGCATAACATGGTCAAAGCAACCGAAACAGGACACACTCGGGATATTTAATTAAGTATTCGCAGATGGGTCACGATCATGGAAGCTCAAGAATCTATAATAGATAAACTCACCGTTCGTTGAATAAAATCCAACCTCAAGGTTCCCTATAACGATCCTTGTAATGAATCAACCGGATTAATAAGATGATTACTGTTTACTGATTACTGTAACTACAATAATGCGCTTCTATGCACCCGTGCCTTAAGGCACGTATTATAAATTCATAATACCCTTACATATAATGTACATATAAGTCACTGACGGCTCCACCGTGGCTCTTTACACTGCAAACTTCTGCGAACGTGCATACCGT
This sequence comes from Eumerus sabulonum, assembly GCA_951905685.1. NCBI lineage: Eukaryota > Metazoa > Arthropoda > Insecta > Diptera > Syrphidae > Eumerus > Eumerus sabulonum. The sequence goes on along the minus strand of OX645060.1, from coordinate 156,890,238 downwards.
GTATTGTACTCGCATAATATTAAATTCGCAGCTTGAAAGAGACAAATCCAATGAATTTCTAAGCGTGGGAATGAGGGAATTGCTAGCAAGTGTATCTTATTATCCGATTTGAGTGATGAGCATGTGAACCGTAGTAGATAATTGAGTATCTGAACAGGATATTCATGCTCCCAAGCCATTACATTTCGTTCGCTCTTTGTCTGTTGTGTGAATCCTTATCCGTGGTTTGAAATTTATTTGCATGAGCTATTCACCATTCGATACTAATTATCTTAATTATGTTCGACATATGTACAGAGTTTTCTATTTGGATTGAATCTGTCCCGACCTTCTTGCCATCAGCTTGTAGATACACCGTAGATGTACGAGTATAACCCTTGACTCCTCTCTTCGAGTGCTTCTTCCTCGAAGACCCTTGTAGAGTTAATGCTTTGCGGAGATTATACCAGAAGAATGAGTCGTGGCTGAATACAAACATGTACATGTATGTACATATGTACATACATACATATATGCATTCAAGTATGTTTCTGTTTATTTGTGTTCCATGTTGAATGAGAAATATTACATAAAACCCGCCACTTCTGTATGGAAATTATACATATCTTCAAGGATGCCTAACATTTAAGGAGCTTCATGGACCAAGAAATAACTTAATGAAGTGCGAGTGGCCAAATTATGTAACTTTACTCGTTTGGTGTAGTGTCGATCAGAATGGAACTAATCCTATCATATTCACCACATTTATGAAAGGGCTTATAGCAGAGCACTTGTGTAGATTTTGGCAAATTATATTACTGAAACATCAAGGCTAAAACAAATTTACTTGATGTTGTTCTATATCTGCACATCTTGGTTCCATTGGAATAGCATTTGAATTGATAGTGATGCATGACTGCTGTTGCATGGATAGCTTGAGGCATGCTGGTTGTGTTTGCTTATGTACGCAATCAGCAGAATATAAGTTTCTGATGAAGGCTACTTCCTATACATAGGCTTTAATGCTTTTCTTACTACTTCGCAGTTTGCAGTTCAGAGGAAGTGTCATTAATATAACACAACTTTGGAAGTTGCAATAGACGCAGTCTTAATGCTTCAAAATGATTAGCAATACGGTACGACGAACCCTTTTACGATTTTTTAGGGTTCCGTACCCAAAGAGTAAAACGGAATCCTATTACTAAGACTTCGCTGTCCGTCCGTCCGTCTGTCACCAGGCTGTATCTCATGAACCGTGATAATTAGACAGTTGAAATTTTCACAGATGATGTATTTCTGTTGCAGCTATAACGACAAATACTAAAAACAGGATAAAGTTAATATTTATGGGGGGCTCTCATACAACAGACCTGATTTTCATTAAAAAAAAACCCTTGGTCACATACTGACCTAAGGTTAGTTGACAATATCCTACAACCAGTAGCGAACTTCCCGGCTTTGATCCCTTTTGTGTCTTTGATGTATTAATCCTAGCTGCAACCCTTTTTTCTATAATTACGAACAACCAATAATAAATACTCTTTCATCTTTGATGATCTCTATTGTGTCACTGCTAAGTTAATCCTTGCTGCAAACCCTTTCGTACAATAGCTATTCCCCTCCTTTTCCATTCTGATAGGTTAAGATATCAAATGTTGCAACAAATTCAACTGTTGTGAAATTAACTTTCGATCATATCCCACAGCAAATAAAACACTTCCTAGCATTGATCCCTATTGTGTCCTTAATATATTAATCCTAGCTTCAAACATTTTTCCCATAATTATTGTTATTCACTTTTTCACCTACTTGCTGTCAAGTAAGATAATGATTGATTGATTTGATTTCTATGGACACCTTGATGATCAACATCTCATCATGGAGATTTTTGATCATCAAAGTAATATGCATATAACCTGTCTCCAACCAAGGTCTGTCATCATGCAAAAAATCATTTCAAACGGATTAGCCGTTTTAATGTAATCACTGATGAGGTAACATAGAACGTCTCTTTCATATTTTTATACATATACAGATGGTACGGAACCCTTCGTGCGCGAGTCCGACTCGCACTTGGGCGCTTTTTTTTTAAATTAATTGTGCGCACTCAAGGTTATTATGTCGCCGACACAGTGCGGCAGAAGGTAAAAAGGACGAGGGATAGAGGAGATGTCGATTGACATTGATCTTATATGCTTGCATGTTGTATTGAGGGAGGAAGACGGAATCCGACAGGGAATTGATTTGTGTGATTCAGTTAAATAAGATTTCCTTATATTTGGCGGTACGTCCGAAAACGGGCTTAAGGGTATATTGCTGAGCATTCCTAGAAAGACGTCTGTTGCGGGAGAAATGTTGAAGGGGCGGAAGGCAACTGACTACTTCATCAGAGCATTTTTGGTGGAAGTAACGATAAAACAGGGACAGGCAGGAAATAATCCTGCGATGTTCCAGTGAGTCTAATGTTTTGGTAATGGTGGAGTCACCTATCAGTTTTATCCCGCGTTTTTGTATTCTATTTAGTAGCTGCAATGGGCTCTTGGAAGCACGGACTAGACATGAGCGGTAAACTCTAATTAGAAGCCTAGGCATTTCGCAGTATTCTTAGCGACACTGAATATGTGATCGCTCCAATTAAGATTGTGAGCAACACATCTACCCAGGAACGAATGCTTTGCGGTTTCTAAGATGCAAGTGCCATTTATGGATAATGAATGCGGGTTAGTTATGCGCTTTAACGCAGACGACAGCATTGCGTTATGGATGCACTAAATTCCGCTCCATTGTTTTTACCCCATTGGATGATGCTGTCGATATCGGAATTTAATGAGCTCAACATGCGCTGCCGCTCACTATCTGCAGCCGAACTGCAGGAGTGAATTGGATTAGAAGTGGCAGACAAGAAAACATTTATAAAAATGAGAAAGAGTGTTGGAGACAAGACGGGGCCCTGGGGAACACCAGCATTTGAAAAATGGATGTCTGACTTGAATCCGTCCAAAACAACTTGAATTGAACGATTCGAAAGGTAGTTTCTAATCCATTGAAGAAGGGACACTCATCGATCCCGAAAGTACGCATTTTCGACAAAAGGGCTTACTACCAAACCCTGTCAAATGCTTTCGAAGCATCCATTTTGCTTTCATCTGCTTCGAAGAGCAAGCGATTACACTTTTCGGCGAGAAATGTCATCAAATCACCAGTGTATCTGTTGCTGTGGAAACCGTACTGACGGTCATTGAGGAGTTTCCGTGATTCAGGGTATTTGTTGAAAATCTAGTGCTGCATGTTTATTCCATTACTCTACCTATACTTCAATTCTACTACTCTAATTAGACTACTTCATTATTCTACTCTTTAATTCTACTACTCTTATGCTACTGCTTCATTACTTTATACGTTTAAATGGGAAATTTGAGATGTTTTGGTTTTAGTTCCGATCTAGCGCGCAACGGACTTGAATGTCTTGCATTACCTTACTTACTTACTTAGGTGGCGCTACAGTCCGTGGCGAACCTGGGCCTCAACCAACAAGCATCTCCAGCTGGTTAAGGTCCCCTTCCACCTGCGTGCGCCACCGATGATGCGGCCGTCCTCTGCCGCGCCTTCCTTCCGGGATGGATTCGAAGACTCTTCGGGTCGGAGCTGTATTTTCCATTCGCTCTACATGGCCTAGCCACCTTAGACGCTATATCCGTAGACGTCGTACCAGGCCGATGTCGCTGTACAGCCCGTACAGTTCTTCGTTATATCTTCTCCTCCATACACCGTAGAAAGTGGACAGAATTTTCTCGAAACGACCAAGGGCATCTTCGTCTGCTTTTGTTAAGGTCCAAGCCTCTGCGCCGTAAACGAGGACTGGGATGATTAAGGTCTTATATAGTGTAACCTTGGTTTTTCTCAATTGCCTCCTGATCCAAAGAAACAGCGGTTGGCATTAGTGAGTCTGCGTTTTATCTCAGCGCTGGTGTTGTTGCCGCTGGTCATCAGTGAGCCAAGGTAGACGAATTCCTTGACCACTTCAAAGTTATGTCCGCCCATGGTGATGTTCTGGCCAATACGCCGGTGTTGTCCGTCTCTTTAAGATGAAAGCTGATATTTGACTTTACCCTCATTAACCTTGAGACCCATCATAGCCGCTCCTACCTCAATGCTTACAAAGGCCTCATTGACGTCTCGCTGTATCCGTCCAATCTCGTCAATGTTGTCGGCGTACGCCAGCAATTTTGTAGACTTGGAATAAGTCGTACCTCTTGTGTTGGCCAGTGACCCTTGCACGATCTTTTCAAGCACGATGTTGAAAAAGTTGCATGACAGCGCGTCACCTTGCCTAAATCCTTTTTTAACCTCAAAGGTCTCGGTTTGCTCATTACCGACCTTAATGTCATCCTGCACAGTCGGACGGGCTTGGCAGGGATGTTAAAACTAGACATGGCTTTGTATAGCTCATCTCTATATACGCTGTCACATGCAGCCCTGAAATCGACGAAGAGGTGGTGAGAGTCGATTTGGTATTCCTGGGTCTTCTCCAAGATCTGCCGTAGCGTAAATATTTGGTCTATTTTGGATTTACCATGCTTGAAACCACACTGATAAGAGCCGATCAGGTTATCCACAAACGGTTTCAGGCGTTCACACTATACGGCAGAGAAAATCTTATATGCGATGTTAAGGAGACTTATTCCCCTATAGTTGGCGCAGTTATAGGGATCTCCTTTCTTATTGACCGGGCAAACGATGCTGAGATTCCATTCGTCGGGCATGCTTTCCTCCGACCATACCTTGCAAATGAGATGGTGCATGCACCTTACCAGCTCATCTCCAGCCGCCTTAAGAAACTCAGCAGACAGGCCATCTGCGCCCGCGGCTTTATTAGACTTAAGTCTTGGTATCGCTATTTTGACTTCATCTAGGTCAGGTGGACGGAATTCTGTTACATCGTCGTCCATTACGAAAGGCTCGTTCTGCCTGACAGCGGTATCTTGTCTATCATCTCCGTTATACAGTCTGCAGAAGTGGTCTTTCCAAATCCTCAGCATAGACTGCGACTCTACTACCAGTTCTCCATTTTCATCCCTGCAGGCCGCCGCTCTGGCTTTTCTTTCTTCTGAAAAGCGTGTGTTCCTCTCTTCTCTTCTGCTCATAGATTTCGCGAGCAGCTCTCGTCCGTTGTTGTAGCATGGCTTTATATGCCTCTTGTTTTGCTGCATGGGCTTGTTCGCATTGTTCATCGAACCAGGGGTGTCTAGGAGGTGGCGGTTTGAAACCCAACACCTCTGAGGCGGCGTCTCTTACGGCGCTCTGGCAATGCGCCCATTCCTGCTCTATTGTTTGTGCTGCTGTGGGCGGATTTTGAGAGAGCTTGGAGGAGACACGATTGGCAAAGAATCTGGCAGTCTCTTGCGATTGTAGCTTTCCGACGTGAAACTTACGTAGTTCTACTCGACTTCTAAGCATTCTTGATATCCTCATGCGTACCGAGCCAAGGTACAAGACATACGGCCCCTCGGAAGGTTCGTACGTTGAGAATACAGGAGGAGTGTCTGGCGTCGATCGCAATGTGATCAATCTGGTTGGTGGTCGATTGATCAAAAGACCACCAGGTACCCTTGTGGATGTTGAGATGGGGGAATCGCGTGCCTGCTACAAGGAGGTTACGCCCCGCAAGGAAATTGATTAGCCTAAGTCCGTTGTCGGATGTGGTGTTGTGTTACCTAATTAATATTAGAATGTATGTATGATAAGAACGTATGAATTGTGAATTAACCTTTTAATTATAAGTTGAAATTGAAGCGGCCTTTTTATTTATCCTTACTACAGTCGGGTGAACATTTTTAGGAATATTTCATAAGCTGTCGGTTAATCAGCGTTTCCATGACCTTGGAAGGGACGTTAGTGCAATGGGTAGGCAGTTGGAAGTAGAAGATGACTCATCTTTTTTGGGGGTATAGGCTAGACAAATGCTGTTTTCCATCTACTTGGACAGAGCCCAGAGGAGTAGGAAAGGCGAAAAAGCTTACGCAGTGGTTTTGCCAGCGTAGAAGAACACCTCTGGATTAGTCCCATTGTGGAATTGACGCACTCTAGTACAGGTGTGGACAAAGTACAAACTGGGAGGTGAGAACTGACTGCGAAGTGGGCAGTAAGTAACTTAGCTTTGTCTAAGGGAGTGACAGCTGGAATATCATTGTGGATAGGCAGCGGTATAGACGACGTAATTGAATTTTTTACTTTTTTTACAAACGACGAGAAACTTTTGCTACCCTTTGGACATTGATTTTGCGCCTTAATTTTAGGTCGGATTGGAATCAAACCCGTTGCAATCAGTTCTGGCTCTTCGGTTTTCCTCATAGCTGTTTGCCTTATAGGTCCGAAAGCTTAACTCCCTGCGCCTAATAGCCTCTTTGCAACTCAAGTCAAACCACGTGTTATCCTTTGGCCTGGTGTTTTTAATCTTGCTGGGATTAGATTTATAATGCCAATTCTAATAATATTTGCGATAATATCAGTTGCGGCATCCACGTCGTTGTCAAGGAAGCACAACGACCAGTTAAACATCCGAAAGAAGTTGTTAAGGCCGCACCAGCTGGCTTTCTGGTATAGCCATAATGTTCTCTTAGGAGCTTCTTCTCGAAGGAGTTTGAGAATTTAGTTAATATCACGCAGTGCTCGGACGAGCATAAAGGCGACAATACATCAATTGTGTATTTGTTAGGCTGTGAGGTAAGAAACAAGTCCAGTGGTTGGCGGTATGACCAGCAACATCGAGGATACGCGACAACTCATTCGCAAGTCGAGTTAACTGATTTATCTGAATGAAAATTTCAACATACCTTCCTTCGGGTGTTGTCTGTCCAGAATGTCGATACCGCTGAGAATTGTGTACATTGAAATCGCTGTCTAAGACGATTTAAGTGCGAGGAAAAGGGAAACATTTCTTTGGATGGAATCAGACAGTACGTCGAATGCATCAAATGTTGTTGTCAAGATTGGGGCTTCTATAAAGAAAACAGTACTGAACGAAGTGCTTTCGGAGTGTCAATTTTAGTTATATGAAATTAAATTCCGAGGTTGATGTTTGGTTATACTGCGGAGTAGCTGGTAAGCAATATCACTACGAACATAGATGGCGAGGCCGCGGTGAGAAAGGAATAATGGCACTAAGCTATACCCAGGAAGATTAAGATCCGAAGAATCAGACTTTTCATCGACCTGTGTTTTACAAGGTGCCAAAACAGCCGGTTTGTGGAGAGATGGTAATTTATGGGCAAGAAACCCGTAACCCACGAATGCTGCAGAACTGTACACAGAAATCCCTCATCAATACAACCTACTCATACAAATCATATAAAGATACAATAACGTTTAAGCAGAGCCGTGAAGTGAAGCTCTATCGCTGGATTTGCAAAAACAAACAACCGTAGGTGATATGCCCTTACGATAGTAGGATTTGCCCCACGAAGAAGGAACACACACGACCGCTACACGCCAATTCGGTCCAAAGATGCCAGCGCCAACGTCGGAACCCATCTTAGAGCAATCTGTGTACCACCGAAGACTCTTCATTGAGCAAGGGAACGCCACTTTCTCAAGCTGTGCGGTTTGGAATCAGTTTCTTAAATCATTCGTGAAAAGTGAACGTGTATGGTTCGCGGTTTGAAACCCAGCACCTCTGAGGCGGCGTCTCTGAGACCGTGCTAATCATATCCAGCTTAGGAAGAAGTTGCAAAATGAAACAATGGTCTACATGGTAAGATTGCTTCCAAACGGAGAATTCTGACTGCACTGCGTATTGCACCATTCTTAATAAAAAGGTGCAGTGGAGTAAGTCCACGCCGGGACACGCTAGTGTCTTTTTTTTAGGGTTCCGTACCCAAAGGTAAAACGGAACCCTATTACTAAGACTTCGCTGTCCGTCCGTCCGTCTGTCACCAGGCTGGATCTCATGAACCGTAATAGTTAGACAGTTGAAATTTTGACAGATGATGTATTTCTGTTGCCGCTACCACGACAAATACTAAAAACAGAACAAAATGAATATTTAAGGGGGGCTCCCATACAACAGACATGATTTTTATCCAAAAAATTCCCTTGGTCACATACTGAACTAAGGTTAGTCGACAATATATTTGTGTCTTTGATGAATTAATCCTAGCTGCAAACCTTTTCCCCATTTTATTGTTATTCACCTTTTCGCATCGTTGCTGTCAAGTAAGGTAATGGATTTGAATTCAATGGTGATTATCAAAGTAATATGCCTATAATCTGCCTGCAACCAAGATCTGTCATCATACAAAAAATGCGATTTAATGTGATAACTGATGAGGTAACATACATACATAGTCTCTTTCATATTTATATGTATATACAGATGGTACGGAACCCTTCGTGCGCGAGTCCGACTCGCACTTGGCCGGTTTTTTTCCTATAATTCGCGCAGGTTCAAGATTTATACTCTTATTATGTTTGTCATGCAACCTGAACGGAGTGCAGATGGTTTGGGACTTAGATGTTCGTTCACAACTCCCCAGGGGTGGTTGTCCGAGATAGGATTCGAGAGGAACTTGACTGAATTTTTGCACGGTTACTGTTATTTGTTCAACTTTTGGCTACCATATTGCAGACACATTAGTAATGTTAGGTCCTACTATCGCTTTATATAACCAGTGGCTAGCCTTAAGAAAGTTCGTCGGCAGGCCCACAGTGCCCTAGTCGCCTTTGTGAGTTTGTTTTTGAAGTTGAAGTTCCTGTTAGGTTTGCGATCAAGGTCAATGCCTAGATACTTTACTTCTCCTGAAAGTGCTATGTTTGTACCATTTAGAGAGATGGAGCAAGGCTGTATATTTCCCCTCATTGTAAACAGGACTTAGATTACCTTATTTGGGTTTACAGATAAACCCTCTCTGCCACACCAGTCAGAGATAGACTGAAGCACAAGTTGCATGCGTTCACAGGCAGAGATTTTGCATCTGCCTGTAACAATAACTACTAAGTCATCGGCGTATCCGATGACTTTGCAGCCGAGACGGGGAGAAAGGACCCCTCCTTGTCACCGAGACAACTCCGGATGTGGTTGATAAGTGGTTGATAGCGTAGTGGTGATTGAGTTATTGCCAGTATTATCAAAATCCCCCTCAATATCGAGGAAAGCGTAAATTGCGATCTCCTTGTGTGTGAAACTATTTTTAACACTTCCTACTAAGTGATGTAGCGCATTCTCAGTACATCGTTCTTTGTGATATGCATATTGGTTTGTATGCAGTGGTATCTGATTCTCTAGAATACCTCTAATGTGGAGTTCTATCAGTTTTCCGATTGTTTTTAGTAAGAAAGATGTTTGGCTAATAGGGCGGTGGGTTTCAGGTTGTTCACTTAGTTTTTCGATCTTGGGAATGAAAACAAGGTTGAATGTTATCCATATTTGGGGGATGTAGCCCAAGTTGAAAGGGGACCTAAAAAGACCTATCAGTGGTGCTAGAATAATGTCTATACCTCTGTATAGGGCTTTATAGGATTTAAAAGATCAAATTGCACATTTAACTCTATCAGTTCTAAAAAGTCTGTCAGAGAGGCTTATTGCTCTAGTATCTATGTTATTTGTGACGCTCGTTTGATCGTCAAAAGACATATGTTGGAGAGTAGTACCAGGGAAGTGTACCACAAGCAAGGTCTTCAGGTTTCCCCTACGATTGACGGTGAAGGAACCGCCTGATTTGCGAAGCAACTAAAGGATGATTCAATTTATTCTCGTTAAATAAGTAATAGTTTACCAGGCTCATGGCCCACCTCAAAGCTTGGCATATTTATTATTTACTTAATCTGTTTCTCACCCTGGCTAAGGACAGTCTAAAGAATGTACTTCTTGACTTTTGTTTTTAACGTAAGTGGGTACGCTTGCTGTAGCACTGGTGTCTTCTTTCTATATGAGAGATTTCTTTTGTCAGACTACACAATGGTTGTGAAACACCGTCAACGTTTATGATCCAGCGACGGTGCAATTCGTCGGTATCAATGAAAAAAACAAACATGCCAGGGATAAAAAGCCAGAACTTTCTATCCGTCAACATGTCATGGCGCATATAAGTAGCAATGATTTACTTATGTCCAACTCTTGAGCTTGTAGTAGAGTCCTCCTAACCATATGGTGCCGAAAGGCTTTTCCGTGATAACGTGTAGGCACCCGTATATTTTAGCTTTCATTGAACATTTGAAACCGAATTGGTTATCCGAAATGATGTTCTTGTCATCAGATCACTTAGACAGGGGTCTATGGATCACCTTCTCGAAGACCTTGCTGATATCTCGAAGAAGACTTATCGACCGAAATTTTCCGGATTAGGGGGAGCCTCTGTCCCTCTTGGGAATTGGCCACACTATCATCGTTTTCCAATGCACCGGATGGTGTACCTTTCTGTAGCCAGGGGTGGAAGGTGCCTCTAGGTGAGCAGGGCTCTGTTCTCCAGGTCATGATTCAGACGAAATTTATCATTCACCTTGTACAGCTTCTGGAAGCTAGGTCCGACTGTCACCACTTTCTTTTGAGAATCATTGTCTGACCAATCAACTTGCTTGGCAATTAAATCTCTGCACGAAACATAAAAGCTTTCAGAGATAAAAAAGTCCTTAGAGTTTTGCCATAAAGATATTGGGCTGCGGTACTTTGGTTGCTTCTTGGTATTATGCACATATTCTTTCCCTTTTAAAAGAGCATACACACAATAGAGGTCTATAGGCTCTACCGCTCCTATGACACCTCTGCCTTGAGTGGTTTTTGATTGGTCTCGTCGGATTTTTTCGGAAGAACTTTGTCGAATTTTGTGCTTCAGGTTTGGCTTAATATAACAAGGCTTTTGTTCTGCAACAACTTGAAAAGAACAGATCCTAGCCTAATCCTGATCAATATATTAACATTCAGAGATAGGACCCAAAACAGACTCTCTACCAGCATACGCATTGCAACTATCGGATCTTTTCCACCCACTTCGCTTGCTCTTACATCTCGTTTTAAATAACGAGCAGAATCGATAGCTGGCTCACCTAAGTCTCCAGTGCCGTAGGGTTGGGCATTGAACATTTCGATGTTGTGCAATGCTACCGCTTTTCCCTGATCATCATTGGGGAATGGCTCTATGGAGGCATCCTCTCGACCAAGTTGGCTATATATAACACTTTTGTCATTCCTGTCCTGCTCTAGGCGCAGAATCACGGACGCTATTGAAAACGGATGAGGAAACTCCTGGTCTTTTGGAGAGAAACGTTCTGCGTGCGCTTTTGGTCCTATTTGTGTTGAAGGCTAATGGAGAAGAAGATTCGACAAAGAACTGAGCCATGGGAACAACGTAACAGAGGATGTCCTCAACTGAGGTAGCGCACACAAGTAGAGAGGGACCTCAACCAACTTGGTAAGGCAGTTGCAAAAGATCAAGCTGGCTTGAAAGGTTTGTTGGTTGAGACTCAAGTCCACCCCGGACTGTAGCGCCACGTGGGAAGAAAAAGAAGAAGAAGAAAAAGAAGAGAAGAAATCTGAATACTTGTTCTTTCTGAAAAAAAAACTAAGACAATGAATCTTTTTTTTTACTGTTCTATGAAGACATACTCTACATCAACACACGAGACTCATATAGTGAGATCACTATGTTAAGTTATTCAAATTGTGTTTCGCTGACCAGTAGCAAGCAGCACTCTTAGAAACTACCGCTCTTGTGACTTACGAAACAATTAGGAAGTAGACCGAGATGACTGATCCAACTACTCGAAAGACAATTACTTAGAAAAAGACGTCAACCACCTGGTCGTAATGGGTGAAAGATCGCGCAGCTGGAAACATTTACTGGCCAGGGCTGTCTAAATAAGTAAGCATTTACCTTAAAACTCACATGTGGTCAGGAAATCAAGTTGTATGTATGTTGGCATTACAGTCCGTCAAGGACCAAACCCGAGCTAAATGTGTGTTTTTATTTTCCCATAGGTGAAAGAGACCTACAGTTTATTGCGGACTCCGAACGGCGACATCCGAGAAGCCACGAGTGCCATAACACGTACGTGCCACATGCGTAGCGTGGTGATCCGCAAATTGAGACGCAGGTACTCGCAGATCGAACGCATAAGAGTGGTCAATTTATAATTTTGTCTTCATATAGTTGGCCCATTAGGTATCATATAGTTCTTTATGAGCCCTAACTGCCTCTATTCATTTTTCTATTGCCATTTCTCCAAAACGAAGAACCTCACGCGAGAGAATGGCACGTGAAACTGTGTCTCGACTACTGCGCCGCGCGTCGGTCGGCTCGCGCGGGTCGCGTGTAAACACGTGTTTACAAATTTGCGCCATTCCATTCAATCCCGTAGTTTACAAAAACACGCGTCATGCTGCGCCACCTCACACGCGCTATAAGTGTCTCAATTTGCGCCTAGCCTTAATCAGTCCCTCACGTGCTGCTCTATTATCAACTAAATGAAAGCTTCGACGGCCTAGCTCGTGTTGGCGGGATAAATTTCGACATTTTTTATGTATGTACATAGCTCCTATAGAAAACGTTTATTTTTAATCACATTATAATCAGTTTGCACAAGCATAATTAGAGACGAAACTCATTTGTGGATCGTATAAGGGGTACCAAGAAGGTTCTTGCGCAAGCTTATCGCCATCATAGTCAATATACATACATATAAAGAAGTCCTTCGAGCCACCCACGAAGGGACCGTGACAAAAAAATCAATTAACTCTGATGAACCTAACTTAAATTCCTTGTCTGGCTTTCACAAATCAATGGAACGCCCACATGCCATGAAGACATAATATATACTCATACTCCCAGCACACACAACAAAGGAAACCAAGCAAAAAATGTCTGAATCTCCAATGTCACCACAGACTATCTCATCAATCCAGCCATTCGTCCGTTCCACGTGCACATCACCACACGAACAAATAAAATTGTATCGCATACATATATTTATGCCATAATAAAACTTATCGCTGAATAATTAGTTTGTATAAACACAAATTAAATATGTAAATGTGGCATAAAATTAGTTCTTGGCCGTGACATGCTGCAGTTTCTGTTCCATGCGGGAGTAAATAGAACGATTTTCTCTGGTTTTTAATGACTATCCTTTTCTTTTTGTGTTTCGGTAGTTTAGTCAATCCAAATCCCAGTCCATGGTCGGTTGAGGTGGAGGATAACAAACCACGGCACCGCCCACAAGCCATTCAATGAAGAGGTCGTTAGACGGAACGCATCATAATAAGAGGGAGTTTGAATTGAATTTTCGGAAAAATTGTCAAACATAATTAAAAACTTTCGTCCGACTTTTGGCGACAAACCAACGGGGTCCACATTTTTGGGGACCACCAGATACCGCACCGACGAATCTAATCTACGAATGAACGTCTGGATCTGGACCGGACGTGAGCAAACTTCATCCAACTACAAATTGGATGATAAATTCTCTACGTAGTCACACTGTCTGTTCTCACATGTGGAAATATTTACTATAGACTCTGCTACTGCCACTTCTACTGTAGTTACTAGTACTCGTGCCACTCCTACAGCTTAGGTTATAGCATTTGAAGGCACTAAATACAATAAAAAGGCTTTCAAAAATATGCAAGCAATTTTATTCTACTTTCAATACGGACCGGTAATTGTCTCTTCTGTCCTGGCAAACGAGTACGGTATGCAGCGCATTCATTACTATGCAACCGCTGCATATGAATATATGACGAGTACGAGTGGAATGTGCGGCAACGAACTTAGAACTTGGGCCAGGACAAAGACCGAGACCAATTTTCCAGATATGTACTCGTATTCCGGGCGCAAATTGGCAGAAGTAATTCGACATTTAAGGGTGCCCCGGAGGTTGAGAGCAGATGTTCGTATTTTCATACGTACGCAAAAGTGTTTCCATGCATTGTTGTAAGCTTTCGAATTAAGGAAATTGAAATCATTCTCATCTTCATTCAAAGGGCGGATTTCTCGGAGTCACATTCATATTAAATTTCAGGCTTTGAGAGGATTAGGAAGGCAGACAGACTGCAAAGGGAAGTAAGATTAATAACATTTTGGATTATTTCGGAAATTTTGAAAATTGATGTGTTTTTGCGGATGGATTAGAGCTTCTGGTGGTGAAATTAAAGACTGGCTAAAGCGCTACAGTGCCTCGGGTAGCGTGTCATTGAAATGATGTGGAATACTATCTTAACAAGCTTTTTCGAATTAGAAGTAATTTTTTGCTTCAGCTAATTTGCATTGACGATTTCGTTATATACCTACATAGTATGGCATTAGACACCACATAAGGAATCCAAAATGCACTTTGACCACCCAGCATTCATCCCATAAGACTTCTTGGTAAGCGGCATTCATTAATCTCTTCCTTGTCAAAATTTAACCAATGTGTAACTCTTGTATGTACTAATCATGGTACCATGATCATACCGCAAATAACTACCAGCTCTGGGTTGCAGCCTGTAGAAGATATGGTATGCTGACCAGGTCTAGTCTTCTCCTACAGTGGCAATGTGGGGTAGAGTCGTTACGTATCGGGGTCCCTTATCCCTTGGATGAAAGAATCCGCTTTCAGTTTCACCACCACATCAACTGGAACATCCGCGTAGGCTGGATGAGGCAGCCTCTCGACGTCGGCAACATACTGCTTGATGGTCTTGTTTCCACGCTGCTGCGCCCTTTGAGCTCCAGTTTGTGCATTTTCTGGATATGCTCCCTGCCGTGGCTTCGATGAAGAGCATCCCAGATGGCTGTGTAGTTCTTTCTCTTGGTTTCCGGTCTGTAGTACATCAGGTGCTTGACCTTTAAGGGGAATTAATAGCGCGGCCTCACGATCTTCTCCTCCCCATTGATTCCATTCTGCTGTTGTCTCAAATTGCAGCTTAATAATGTTAAACGCGCTTGTGCTGTAGAAGTTGGGAGCTTTGAACTTCGATGCTGCAGCCGGTACGGCACTTCCTTGATGCTGAATGTTCTGGATAGTTTTCTCGAGTTCCAGAACCATGTTTTCAAACCTCGATTCTAGTCTCCCGACTCTCTTTTCCTGATTATTTTCGAGATCTAGAACCTTCTTGCCAAAACTCGATTCTCTTGTCTCGATTCTCTCTTCGAGGTCCTGAAATCGAGCGCGTTGACGGCCTGCTGGATGTCTCTTAAGCTTTCAAGATTGTTGTTTAGCATCTGTTCTAACATCTACAGCATCTGACATATGGTCGCCTCTAGTTTCTGGCTTATGGAAGCTGAATTTTCCTCCAGCCTTTGATCTATTTCTTTGCTCATAGCATTCATAGCCGCGAGAATTTGCTGCACATCGAATGCTGGCTCACTGGATATCGATGGTTTCCCCACCCGAGCTCATGATTCTCCCCGTCAAAACCTTCTTCCTCCAACGCTGATCGCAGTCTCTCCACCAGGTTGGCTTTACTTCCCACTATGGATTGTTTCTGAGTATCCAGCTCTCTTTTCAATTGTCGATGAATTTTAATAACTCATTTTACAATTCGAATAAGCTTTTCACTCGTTTAATCCATACCGAAGGATTCAAAACGGATACCGGTACAGGAGCCGGAGTCTACTTCGAACCTCGAGAAGCATGTTACTCCTACAAACTTGATGATGGCTGTAGCGTCGTCCAGGCTGAGATCTTTGCAATCAAAAAAGGTCCGGATGTGATTCTTAGGGAGAATTTCTCAGGTAAGAGAATCAGAATCTATGTTGATAGTCAGGCAGCCATCAAGGTTTTGCAAGCAACATGGATAAGATCCAAACTCGTAAAACTCTGTAAAGAGAAACTAGAAGAAATATCGGATGTCAATGAGGTAATCATCTGCTGTGTACCAGGGCATGTAAATATTTCCGGAAATGAGAAGGTGGGCATACTGCGCAGATCACAACTGAGGCTAGAACGCCACTCAGCACAATATTCAGAGAAATAGGGGTGGAACTATTAGGAAAGGCCAACAAGCGATGGTGTCAAGGCAAAGCTATCATGACCTGTCTATAACAAAAAAAGGACGGAAAGTCTGCTAAATCTTGGTAGAGGGAATATACGATTGGTAGTCGTGCAGCTAGACTGGGCCAGCCCTACAACAATTTCCGCAGAAGCTATAGGGACGAAGAGGAAATAAAATTCATTCGTCACCTACTGTGTGGATGCCCTGCAATGGCCCGAAAAAGATGTACGTTCCTCGGGAACTACTTCTTCTCGGGTTTAGAGGAGGTAAGAGACATTAAGCTGAACAAACTGCTAAGATTCTTAATTGAATCTGGTTGGTTCGGCTCAGCGGGCAACTAACAGGTTCCCCTCG
Source organism: Eumerus sabulonum (assembly GCA_951905685.1). Lineage (NCBI taxonomy): Eukaryota > Metazoa > Arthropoda > Insecta > Diptera > Syrphidae > Eumerus > Eumerus sabulonum. The sequence continues at coordinate 156,873,941 of OX645060.1, read as the reverse complement.
GGTTAGTTTTTCAAAATGGGAACAATGGACTCCTCGTAGTCTAAGTGAGCCTTGACTTCATGTCAATAGGGCACCCAACTAACCTAACCTAACCTTTCACTCGTTTACTCCCAATCCTACTTCTGACACCACATGTTACGAAAATTAAATCGAGTCCGACTAGGGTTCGATCAATGGATTGCGATAAACTACAGCCATTTGTTTGCTTTGCACCTCAGATAAATTATCTGAGCACAACCTTTACAACCTTTTTCACACTTTACACTTTATTACACAGTTTGTCTCTGCAGCTCATAAGGTGGCTTTTGGTTACTTTCACACTGGTTTACCGACTGATCACTCGTTATTCCGAAAACTGAATGCCTCCGAGGGTGAGCGTTCGCGCATATACAGTCCTCGGTCTACTTTCTCGAATGTTCGCCGTCAGACTTCCCCCTTCAGAAGTCTCTAGAATGCTCTGACATTCAGCAGAATGTTACCATCATTTCCATTTGAACTTCGCCAGAGCATACCAAACCTCGACAGCGAAGTTCGAACATAGCCTTCCTTAACAATACGTATGTACATGTACGTTGCATTAGTTAAGTAAGAATCACACAAAATATGTTACAATAAAATTATTAAGAACAAACTCCAAAACAACAAATGTAAGCAACACAAAGACGATAAAAAGCAAGAAAAAGACACTCGCATGACACAGTTAACAATGAATGCAACAAGTTGCGAAGTAAATATTAGATATTTACGTTTACAATCCTAATTCTGGATAGCTATACTGGCACCCGTCAGGTAGAGAACCAATGTGTGCAGCGACCCGACCCCTTGTTCCTGGGGAAAGAGGAACCTGACCCTCCAGGTTGGGGGTTGCGCTTAGGGTTAACATCCCTATCGCGTAAAACAAAAACTTGTTCAGAAACAACCAATAGCCCCGGATACGGACGGATTACATGTTGACGACCCCCGCAAACGTCAAAAAGGATACGAATTTCGGTTCTGCACCTGGAACGTTAGATCCCTCAACAGACCAGGTGCAGCCGAACAACTTGTCAACTTTTTGGACTGCTTTAAGGCAGACATTACCGGGATGGGCCAGGCAAAAAGCGGATGAAAAACTGTGATATATACTACGGAAACTGCTACAGGAAAATAAACGCGCACGCTTATTCGGATTCGAATTTGTTGTTCGAGGCAGACTCAGGAAAAAAGTCTTAAGCTTCCGGTGTGTAAGCAAATGCCTCATAACTATCCGCATCAAGACCAGTCTCGGCAATATAAGTTTATTATGTGTCCACGCCCCCACAGAGGAGAAAGATGACCGACATAAAGACGACTTCTATGACTTCCTAGGCAGAACGTATGCGCAATGTCCCAGCTATGACACCGAAATCGTTCTAGGAGGTTTCAATGCGAAGCTGGGTAAGGAAGCTATCTTTGAACGGGTCATTGGAAAGCGCAGCCAACACAACACCACGTCAGAAAACGGACTTAGGCTAGTGGACCTTATGGCGGAACATAATCAGGTAGTAGCAAGTACACGATTCCCACACTTTAACATCCATGAGGGGACCTGGCGGTCTTTCGATCAATTGACAACCAACCACGTTGATCATATTGCGATCGACGGCAGACATTCCTCCAGCATCCTAGATGTCCGAACCTTTCGAGGAGCCAACTTCGACCCGGATCATTACCTTGTTCCAGCCAAGGATGCGAATTTCTCGGAATCAACGGAGTCGAGTAAGACCACCAAAATTGAACGTCGGAAAGCTGCAATCGCAGGAGACCGCCAGGACCTTCGCTGATCAAGTCTACCTCAAGCTCTCTCAGGTCCCGATGCCATCTGCAGAAACCATAGAACAGAAATGGAGTCGTTCTCAGAAAGCCATTAGAGAGGCCGCCTCAGATAAACTCGGTTTCGAGCCACCACCGTCGAAAGTGCAGACAGGCCCATGTAGAGAAACAGACTGCATACATGGCCACATTACATCGACGGACGAGAGCAGCCCGCGAGCTCTATGAACAGAAAAGGAGGGAGGAACATGCGCCTCTGAGAAGAAAAAAAGAAGGAGCACGAGAAGCGCGAGATCGAGGAGATGGTGAGATGTTACTGCAGGAACGACGTTCGAAAATTTTACCAGAAAGTAAAACCAACATGCCAAGGCTATAGAGCCATAGCAGATGCATGCAGGGACCACTTCTGCAGACTGTATAACGGCGATGATAGTCAACATACTACCGTCAGGCAGAACGAACCGTTCACAATGGACGAAGAAGAAGGAGAATTCCGTCCACCCGACCTTGACGATGTTAAGATAGCGATATCAAACCTTAAGTCTTATAAAGCTGATGGAGCAGACGGACTCCCCGCGGAACTGTTTAAAGCAGCTGGCGATGACCTGGTCAGGAAGATGCACCAGCTCATCTGCAAGATACGGTCGGAAGAACGCATGCCCGATGAATGGAATCTCAGTATCGTTTGCCCAGTCCGTAAGAAAGGAGACCCCTATGACTGCGCCAATAACAGCGGGACAAGCCTCCTGGACATCGCGTACAAAACCCTCTCTGCCGTACTCTGTAAGTGCCTGAAACCGTTCGTGGACAATCTGATAGGTTCCTACCAGTGTGTTTTCAGGCCAGGAAAATCCACGATAGACCATTTACACTTCGGCAGATCTTGGAGAAGACCGATAAATTCCAGGTCTACACGCACCATCTTTTTGTCGAATTTTAAGCCGCATATGACAGTGTTTATAGAGACGAGCTATACAGAGCCATGTCTTGTTTTGACATCCCTACGAGAACTCTCGCTGCTCCATTAAGGTCGGCGATGAACTAACCGACCCCTTTGATGTCAAAAAAGGTCTAAGTCCACACAATTGCTTGCCTACGCAGATGACATTGACGTTATTGGACGGACAAAGCGAGACGTCTATGAGACGTACGCAAGCATTGAAGCAGAAGCGGCTAAAGTGAGTCTAAGTGTAAATGGGGACAAAACCAAATATATGCTGTCATCAAAGAAAGACGCGCAACACCGACGTCTTGGCCAGAACGTCACCTTCGGCAGCTATATTTTTGAGGTAGTCAAGGACTTCGTCTACCTTGGCTTGATAGTGAAAAGCAGCAACGACACCAGCACTAAGATAAAACGCAGAATAACTCTTGCCAACCGCTGCTTCTTCGGGCGCAAGATGCAATTGAGTAGTAGAGCCCTCTCTTAAAAACTAAGGTATCCCTCTACAAAACCTTAATCATCCCGGTCCTCCTCTACGGTGCTGAGGCTTGGACGTTATCAAAAGCGGATGAAGAAGCTCTGGGGCGTTTCGAGAGGAAATTCTGTGCAATCTTTGGTCCCGTTTGTGTAAACGGAGATTGGAGGAGGAGATTCAACCAAGAACTGTAATGACTGTACAGCGACATCGACCTAGTTAGACGTCTTCGGATCCAACGTCTAAGATGGCTATGCCATGTAGAGCGAATGGACATCAACGCTCCGGCCCGAAGAGTCTTCGACTCCAACCCCGAGGGACGACGCAGCAGAGGACGACCGCATTTAAGGTGGCGCGCCCAGGTGGAAAGGGACCTCAACCAACTGGGCGTGCGGCACTGGAAGCGGCTGGCCCAAAATCGGGCCGGCTGAAGAGGCTAATTGGTTGAGGCCCTGGTTCACCCCGAACTGTAGCGCCATCAAAGTAAGTAAGTAAAAGAACAAGCATGACCAACTTTTCTCCATAACAATGGAGCCCACCATTCAGTTCTTTATTAATTATCCAGATCGGATCTTTATTACTTGTTTTCTACAATAAAAATGAGGGGTGATATAACCCAGGGGGGGCATGGGCTCGGACATACAGGGTAAAGTTGTTGATTGCTCTCAACCTGGCGAGATGCCAGCAACGATCTTTGTTTAAATGCCCGGGTCAAGTTGACATACGGCCTCCTCGCGGCGCTCTCTGGATAGCCTCTTCAACAACCGTTGGGAGGTGAACAAACGTATGCAGCGAAAAAAACCCCGGCCAGAATGGCGGTTGTGCGGCGGGCTAACAATCCGCCCACGTAAAAAAACCCAAAGTTATGAATGAGCAAGATGCCTCGGATACACGGACGGATACTCGACGACGACAACGCACGAAAAAGGAACACGATTTGCGAGTATGCTCCTGGAATGTCAGAACCCTGTACACTCCCGGAGCTGCTCATAAACTAGAAGGAATCCTCACGCAGTACAAGGCGGATATTACTGCGGTCCAGGAAATACGCTGGATAGGAAACGGTATGATTAGAAAGAAAAATTGCGACATTTATTACAGCTGTCACAAAAGGTTGCACTTACTGGGATGCGGATTTGTCGTGGGAAAGCGGTTAATGTCGAAGGTCATCGACTTTAAACCTATAAGTGATCGCCTGGCTGAGATCCGCATCAGAGGCAGATTTTATAACATCAGCCTTATATGTGCACACAACCCTACCGACGACGCTGAAGACCCTATCAAGGAGGACTTCTATGACCTCCTGGACAACGCCTACGGAGCTTGTCCAGAGTACGATGTAAAAATCGTGCTCGGGGACTTCAACGCCAAAATCGGTAAGGAGAACACCCTTGGCGGACTGATCGGAAAGCACAGCCTCCACGATACAACAACAGATAACGGCTTCCGACTCACGAACTTTGCAACAGCTCGTAATGCGGGGATAAGTAGCACAAGATTCCCTCTTAAGCGAATCCACACAGCAACCTGGCGATCTCTGGACGGTCGAACCGCCAACCAAATCGACCATGTGCTCATTGACGCAAGGCACTCGTCAAACATCCTGGATGTACAAACATTCAGAGGGTCAAATGTCGACTCTGACCACTTCCTCGTAGCAGCAAGATTAAGAGCTCGACTGTCCAATGTCAGAAAGCTGCACCAGCCCATCAGGAAGAGGTTCGATATTGGGCACCTGAGCACACCGGAGGTTGCCAGAGTCTACAGGGAGCAGCTGAGCGAAAGACTTTACGGTATGCCTACGTCGAACACAAATGCAATAATATGTGGCTGCATTGCCGCTCAGCTATTCAGGAAGTAGCCGAAACCACATTAGGATACCTACCACCCCCGACAAGAAACCCGTGGTATGATGGCGAGTGTGAGCAGAAAAAGGCAGCAATCGACGAGGCGTACCAAAATGCGCTGCAGAGGAAAACCAGGGCAGCGCGAGAAGAGTACCGAGCCAGAAGAAGGGAGGAGAAGAAACTACTGCGACAAAAGAAAAGAATCTTCGCAGCCTCCCAGCTCAAAGATATCGAGGAGTCTAGGGATAAACATAAAATACGAGCCTTTTACAAGAGAGCCAAAGGCCTTGCAGGAGGTTTCAAAAAGGGCACCCAGGCTCTTCGAAACAACGAGGGTAATCTTGTCGCCGACCCGCAGGGAATAGTGGATGTATTTAAGCAGCATTTCCAGCAGCTGCTTAATGAGCAGGACCAAGAGAGAGTGGTAGGGACCGAGGAAATCCCAACTCCAGCCGCTGAAGTAGTCCTCCCACCCAGCATCGAAGAAGTCGGCACAGCTATTCAGAAGCTGAAGAACAACAAGGCCGCAGGCTCAGATGGCTTGCCATCAGGGCTCTTCAAGGCTGGCGGCGATGTTCTGGTAGGGAGCATGCACCAGATCATCTGCAGAATTTGGGAAGATGAGAGCATGCCCGACGACTGGAATACCAGCTCTATATGCCCCAACCACAAAAAAGGCGATCCTACCTCTTGCAAGAACTATAGAGGTATATCCCTGCTCAATGTCGCATACAAGATCCTGTCCAGCGTATTGCGTGAACGTCTAAAGCCATTTTGCACCGCACTAATCGGCAGGTACCAGTGCGGCTTCCAGCCCGGCAAATTGACTATAGACCAAATTTTCACACTTCGACAAAATCCTGGAAAAGACCAACGAGTTTCGAATCGATACACACCATCTTTTCATCGATTTCAAAGCCGCATACGACAGCATTCATCGTGAAGCACTGTTTGGGGCGATGGCCGAATTCGGGATCCCGGTAAAACTGATCCAGTTGTGTCGCGCCACGCTAAAAAACACGCGATGCACCGTGCAACTCGGTTCTAGGACCTCGGAACCTTTCGAAACATGCACCGGATTTCGGCAAGGAGATGCGCTGTCATGTGACTTCTTCAACCTGGTGCTGGAGCAGATAGTGCGACGGGCAGGCGTCAACAGGGAAGGCACTATCTTTTACAAGTCCACCCAGCTGCTAGGATACGCGGATGATATCGACATCATCGCGTGTTCTCGCCGTGGCATTGTGGAAGCATTCACGGCGATTGAAGAACAGGCGAAACGAATTGGTCTTAGGATCAATGAGGACAAAACCAAATACATGCTGTCAAGCAAAAACCAATCCGTCGCTCACCACCTGGGACAAAACATAACAATTGACAACTACAACTTCGAGGTAGTTAAGGAGTTTGTCTACCTCGGGGCAAACGTAAATTCCACAAATGACACCACAGTGGAGATCCGGCGTAGAATCGCCCTTGGCAACCGCTGCTACTTCGGCTTGTCCAAACAACTGGGATCAAAACTCCTCACTCGAAAGACCAAAGTCATGCTTTACAAAACGCTCATTCTGCCAGTCTTGCTGTACGGAGCCGAAAGCTGGACGATAAGCAGGACAGCGGAGCTGATTTTGGGTTCTTTCGAAAGAAAAATTCTGCGCCGGATATTTGGTCCTGTCTGTGAGGAAGGTGAATGGAGAAGAAGACACAACCGCGAACTCTACGAGCTGTACCAAGATGTGGATGTAGTCCGGAAGGCAAGGATCCGTCGACTACACTGGCTCGGCCACATCGAGCGCATGGACATCAACGCTCCAGCTAAGAGGGTCTTCGACTCCGAGCCTCCTGGTTCGAGAAGAAGAGGAAGACCGAACCTCCGGTATAAAGACCAAGTAATCGCGGATGTAGGACATCTTGGTCTTGACAACTGGAAGCAGCGTGCCCGGGACCGTCAAGGATGGAAGGCAGCTATAGCTCAGGCTCAGATCCTCCATGGATCGCAGGCCTGATAAGTAAGTAAGATATAACCCAGTGTTTGTCAAATAGAATCGAATAGAATGGCACTGAACACTACATGAATAAAACCATTTATTGCATTTATTGGATGCACTTTTCATGTTTGCATTCCTTAAGAAAAACGGTAGCAACTGACATACAAATTAGTTGTAACTTTCTGTTCGTCTTATAAGCCAAAAAAAGAACAAAAGCAATCCAAAGTCGTATATACATATATATATATTATATATATGTGTTGGCAAAAACAAAGAAAAAATAACATCGTCCCTTTCGGCGCTAAATCACAATTATTATATTATATTATATATACCAATATATTATAATATTTCTAGTTTTACATAATATTTGACATTACATTTGTTGGAATTCACAGTTTTCCTATGGGGCATTAATTGTTGGGTCAACTGGGGATTGCCAGTCTCAAACACTTTCAGTCACTCTTATTACGTCCAAGCGGCAAGTTATTTACATTTTATCCCACAACACCGTTGTTTCGAGATACGAACATACAAAATTCAATCTGCAAGAGATTGCTGCTTATTCAAACAATAACAAAAAAACACTGGATTGAGGAGTAAGTAGCGAACGGCATACAAGCAAGATAACCTTCAGACAGTGACCCGATGATAGCTATTGCTCGTCCGTCTGTCTTTCGAGGGCCCAACCGCCGCCGGCTGCACGCGTTCATTAAACAGTGTCAATAAATGCCTCTGAAGGACAATTCGGATTTAAATTTAATTCCAGGCACTTTCTCTGAAATCCTAACAGACACAGATAGACAACCGGTGCAACGGCTTTCGTCAAGAAGCTCCTGGATTTATTGCTTATGAGACATGGTTGAGTATTTACTTCTTCCATGCCTTCTCGTATTCCAGCGCCACAGTGAAACGCTATCCGACAGCTGGCACGATTTTATAGCCGCAGTCAGTTTGCTCCTTCCTGTTTTACATTTTTTATGGCATATTCCGTGAAAAGTCGTCTTGAGATCTGTAGGAGGACGATAAAAAGTAAAGCGGCTGCATGGAACGCCTGCCAAAAGAACAATTCCGTCCGTTTGTCTGACATAAAAATCATGTCAAATAAAACTCGAATAGACAGTAAAGACGGCCTATTTTATTGGTTTGTTTGTTATTTGCTCCGACGACTTGGTTCTGGTGTGTATTGATTGCCCGAGATGTTTGCTTAATTCTTATCCTTAAATGACCCTCCTGATCGTAAATAAACCAAGCGGTAGTGTATCGTTGTTGCTTATTGATGGTATTAATTACGAATGTGTTTGCAACTCCCCATTGATATACTTTCAAATGCCTGCGGGCGATTTATTCTTATCTTAATGAGCCTGTTAATTTGGACAGTAGCTAATGTTTGTTTGTTTGGTTATTTAGTCAGATTTACTTTTATACAACTATCCAGAGAGTTGTATTAGAGACAATCTTTAAAAAGATATTAAATAGAAAACAGGAGGAAATTCAGACATTGTGGTTACAACTTTTGACAAGAATAAGTTTAAAATTCCTTTGCCTTTTTGGATGTATAGTACAATCTGATAATTGTTTCAATCTCAACAGATGTTATGTACATATACACGTATTCTGTAATTAATTCAAGTTTCTGGGTTCTACATACATATGTACAAAAGTAGTCCTGTTAAAATATAAAATCTTCTATCAGTGATTATAGAGAGGTACACCATTCTGTTTAATAATGCACTGAGTAATTCAAACAATTCCCAGGAGGGGAAGAACACCTCCATTCCCGTAAATTTCCGGTCGATAAGTTCCCTTCCGAGGGGGGAGGGAGCTAGCAAACAGAGCAAAGAAGTTGATCGCGTTTAACATGGCAAACGCTAGCTTCGATCTCTGTCCCTGCCCAATCCAAGTTGACACAGTATCCGCCCCCCCCCCCCCTGGATAGCTATCCTGGCACCCGCCAGGTAGTGAACCAATATGGGCAGCGACCCAATCCCTTGTTCCTGGGGAAAGATGGACCTGGCCCTCCAGGTTTGGGGTTGTGCTTAGGGGTAACATCCCTATCACGTAAAAACCTACTTGTTCCAAAACGACAATAACCCTCGTATACAAGGAAAACAAACAGCGCCTATTCGGGTGCGGATTCGTTATTCGAGGAAGACTCCGACAAAAAGTCTTACATAAGCTTCCGAGATATAAGCATTCTACGATCTCCTAGACAGAGCCTATGCCCAATGCCCCAGTTTTTGCAAAACTGGGCAAAGAACACATATTTGAGTCGATCATAGGAAAGCACAGCCTCCATAACACCACATCCGACAACGGACTTAGGCTAATCGATTTCCTAGCGGGGCGTAACCTCCTTGTAGCAAGGACGCGATTCCCCCATCTCAACATCCACAAGGGTACCTGGCGGTCTTTTGATCAATCGACCACCAACCAGATTGATCACATTGCGATCGACGGCAGACACTCCTCCTGTATTCTCGACGTACGAACCTTCCGATGGGCCAACAACGACTCGGACCACTACCTTGTTGTGGCTAAGGTACGAATGAGGATATCAAGAATGCTTAGGAGGCGAGTAGGACTACGTAAATTTGACGTCGGAAAGCTCCAATCGCAAGAGACTGCCAGAATCTTTGCCAATCGTGTCTCCTCCAAGTTCTCTCAAAATCCGCCCACAGCACCACAAACAATAGAGCAGGAATGGGCGCATTGCCAGAGCGCCGTCAGAAACGCTACTTCAGAGGTTGTAGTGATCTTAAAGGATCGCCCTGTAAGGATATGGCATGTAAGATCATGTAAGATGTCAGCAGCCTGGCAAGATCGCCATGTAGTGATACTGGATCAGCCTTTGAATTCGTCTTTTAGTACGCACGGATGTGGACTAGTACAGTAATGTCGCAATTAGTGTCAAGGCTCCTAGAATGTTGAATTTGCAAAAGAGTGACTAAGAATTGTGCTTCCCAATAGTGGGGGGGTCGACCTAGCGGGGTGTCCGGCATGGAACGCCACTGGACAGTCAGGGTGCCTGTTTCCTGGCACTCCTCGAGAATTAAAATAGCCTATGCCGAGTGACTGCCTTCTAAAATAATTCTGATTTATTCAAGAAATTTTTGTTCCTTATATACTAGTTCCCGATAGCATTTCCAATGCATTATGCATTCTAATATTAGGTCACGAGCCATAATTTGATTTTAGTGCACTTGACCCCACAAGCGAGTCATACTTCGACTTTAGTGCACTTGACTCCACAAAGGGTCGCTTCACCAGATGACACATTGCGGGTCATTCATTATCGTATTGAATATCACAGTGCAGTGGACGTAGTAATGTTTACGTTCCCTTTTGCCTGTCTTCATACAAATTATATTTTTTCTATATTTATTTTCAAAAAAAAACTTTATTTATTTTAGCAGAGCTTCTGCCTTCCAAGTTAACTGCACTAAACTGAACATACAATGAGTACTTAACGCTACCTTAAATACCTAATTATTGCTGCTACTGCATTTTGGACGTCGATCGTGGGAACGCTGCTGACATGACGATCCACCCGGCGACGCGTATTGCTATGGATCGTGGGAACGTTGCTGACATAGCGTTTTACCTGATGGCGCGTATTAAGGTCGCCTGCGCGTGTTGGGTTCACTTGCACTTGTTTCCTGTCTGCTTTGATATTATTATTCGTTAACTCCTCCGCCCCTAAGTGTGAACGTCCGCGTTCACTTAGAAAAATGGTATCTGGTTAAGTCGCGAGGTTGTCGCCCTTGGTATTGGGGAAGGTAATGGTGTGACCTTCTCTGCCACTGAATTTTTGTCGGATGAATCTGACCTGGTGGTAATGTCCTCTGGTGACTTATTACTCGTTACGATTTTTCGGAGAATTATTGATAATAGGATGAGGAGTAATAGACAGGCTCCAATGTTTATTGCTATGCTGTTTTTCACCTTGGTCTTGAGGAGTTGAATGTACTGGGTGTTGTTGACGTTTAGCTCCTTTATCATTTCCAGCGATAATATTTCTTCTACTTCGTGGTTGATTGTTGTTGGTTGTAAAATTGCCGGAAGGGGGTTGAGGTGCGTCAGCTCGAGAGATCTAAATATGCTTTTCCCAATTTGGATGCTGGTGTTGTGGTATCTGATCAAGAACGTACCGTTGAGGGCAACTTCGTTATTATTGATGGTAACTTGCCCATTGTACTGGTTCAAGAAGATGATGTCGGGTGATATTTCCTCGTATGCTGGGACGTGTTGACTGTTGATTGCAGTGCAGTTTGCTGGCTTACTATTTAATAAATTCGGTATACAATTTGTGTTACTTAAATTTACAATATTATTTTTAGGGCATATGGATAGTTTATTTACTGTTTTACAGTCTAGATCTATTCCGTATGTTTCTTCCTTGCATTTCACAATTTTGTCAAAATCAATCTTAATTATTTTATTGCCTTCTTTGACGGCTTTTATGCTTAAACTATTACAAATTTCTTCAGTTACAATTGGTAGGCTTACTATATATAAAATAATAGAGTTATTGGATGCTATTTTAATTTCACAAAATTCTAATGCTTCTTCTATATCTTTAAAGGGAATTTCTTTATTATTTATACTTTTTTCTATTACATTTACTTCACTATTTGACAGAATATAAGAATTTATGACGTTGGCTCTTGCCCAATGCAAGGCGTATTCTACGTTTGTTATTTCTTCCTTAAGATAATCTAGTTTATACTTTATATGGAATACAATTTCTTCTATTGAGTTTTTATTTTCTTTTACAAATTTACTTATACTATTAGTTATTTCTCTTACATCATTTATTTTATCAATAATTAGTTTATTTATCAAAATTTGTCTATTATTGTTTTCTAGTACATTGTTAATCTTTTCCTGAATTATCTGCAGGTCTTGTTTGTCTGGATTACCGGTGATAAATTTCCAAGCGCTTCCTAAGAAGTCGATTGATCTTTTAACTTTGTTAGGGATTAAACGGTTAAGGTGGGATCTTATGGAGGATAGTTCTTGAGATAAGAGTTGATAGCTGGGATGAGAGGATGGTATATGTTTTATCATGGATGACTCTATGTTGCTTACAGCTTGTGAGTAGGCCGATAAGTCTATTTCGTGGATTATTTTGTAAGTGCCTGTTTGTATTCTAGATATCCCTGTGTTAATAGTCACTAGTCGTGAGTTCGTGTAGTCCAGTATTTGTACGTCACCTAAGCAGTCGGTCAGTAGGTATCTAAAAAGAGAGATTTTGGAATCATGTTTTTATGTGTGATTTGTGGACAACTTTGCCGGATTGTGTGAGAACTGTTGTTTTCCTATTTTCTTTAATGACTTCTTTTGCATATCGGGGTGAGAGTTTTGACCCTACTCTTTTGTTTTTCTTGACATAAATAGTTTCTCCTACTGAATATTCCTTTATTGGTGGCTTGCCCTTATTATGGTAGTTCAAATCTTGTTCTTGCTTGTCTTTTAATTTGGTTTGAATTTCGGATCGAATTTTATCAATTTGGGAAGGGTCTATGTTTCTGCTGAAGAACAAATCTACTGGTTTCTTGTTTGTTACTGAATGTATAGTGAAATTATAGGCATTTACGGCTGATTCTAGAAGTTCCGTGAAGGATTTATGCACCTGTTCTTTCTTGATGCAACGCATAAGTTCAGCGAGAGTCGAGTGGAATCTTTCGACTTGGCCGTTCGAGGTACTTGTGTACGGAGGCGTTGTAAATACTTCAATGCCAAATTCATTTTTAAGCATGAATGTGATTGGGGAAGAGTTGAAAGACTTCTCATTATCGAATACTATAGTCTTCGGAATTCCATAGGCAAATATAATCTCTCTAAGGGGTTGCCTAACATCTTCAATGGCTTTGGATTGTAACCTCTTGACTTGAGCGTACTTAGAGAACTTGTCTAGCGATGTCAGTACCAGATTACCTTCAGTTGAGAAGATATCGACATGGATGATTTGTCCGGGATGCGTTGGTATTGGAGTTGGTTGAATTTCTACCTTGTCCGGATGTCTATCATATTTGTTCTCCTTACAGATAGCGCATAGTTTTATTATTCTTCTTATTTTGCGTGACATACTAGGGAAATAATATCTCTCCAGAATCTGCAATTTGTTTTCGCGATCATTCCTATGAGCACGTTGATGGGTGTTAATAATAATCTCTTCTTGCCTCGATTCGTCAGTAACGTCTTCAACTATGACCTGGCAAAATCGAATACGGTAGTTAGCAAAATGATCCCTATAGATTTCTTGAATCATTCCTTGTATTCGTTCCTCTGTTTTTATACCATTAATTACTGTGGGGTTTAGTCTAGTTTTAAGAATTTCGATTAAGCTATTTGGTGTATAGGATTGTTCGATTATAAGGTGTCTATGATATGTTGGGAAGATGATTTTAAATTCTTGACTACTTGTGTTACCGACATTAAGGAGAATTTGATTTTTAAAAGCATTTATTGGTGTTTCAACATTGAATATGAGACCATGTGACGAGCTTTCGTCGCTATGAATTGTTGGAGTGAGGGAATTTATTTGGGATCGGATAGGAGGCCTGGAGAGTGCATCTGCAACTACGTTTGATCTTCCTGGTTTATACTTAATTTCGTAGTTGTATTCTTCCAGGATGGCTTTCCATCTTTTTAATTTGGAGTTGTTATTTTTATTACTTAGGGAATAGGTAAGTGGTTGGTGATCAGTATGAATAATAACCTTTGCTGTCCCGTAGAGATAGTTTCTGAAGTTGTTAAGTGCCCAGATTATAGCTAGCATCTCTTTTTCATTAGCTGCGTAGCTTTCTTCGGTTTGATTTAAAGTTCTAGATATGAACATAATGGGCTTTTCTCCTTGTGATAATACAGCGCCTAGGGCATAATTGGAGGCATCGGTTACTAATTCAAAAGGTTCCTTCGCAGATTTGTCGAGGTGAATGATCTTCTTGCTTGAGAGGTTTCTGGACAGTCGTCCATCCTCCCCCCTTAAGAGGGCTGTTAGGGGTTTCGCCAGCTTGGCATAGTCCCTAATAAAGCGGCGGTAATACCCTGACAGGCCGAGAAAAGAGCGAAGTTCCTTCAGGGTATTTGGATATGGAAAATCTTGAATTGCTCTTATTTTTTCTGGATTGGTCTTAATGCCGTCAGGCGAAATAACAAAACCTAGGAATTCTACTTCTTGCTTGTAAAATTCGCATTTATCCAGTTGTACTTTCATATTTGCCGCATGAAGTGTTTGAAACACTTTTCGAATATTTACCTCGTGTGTGGCTTCATCCTTGCTGAAGATGACTATGTCATCGATGTAAACATAGCAAATTACACCAATATGTTCACGAAGGATGTCATCGAGTGCCCTCTGGAATATTGAGGGAGCATTCTTGAGGCCGAACGGGAGCCTTGTGAATTCATATTTCCCGTTATTGACCGAAAAGGCCGTTTTTTCAATATCGGATGCTTTTAAGGGGATCTGATGAAACCCGCTTTTTAAATCTATTACGGAAAACCACTTATTCTGGCCGAGTTGTGCAAGAACTTCGTTAATTTGCGGGATCGGGTATCGATCCGGAACGGTTATGCTGTTCAGCTTCCTGTAATCTATTACAAGCCTATACTTCTTCTCTCCCGAAGCATCTGCTTTTTTCGGTACTACCCATACAGGGGAATTGTATGGGGAGCGTGAGGGTCTAATAATTTCATCATTAAGAAGCTGTTTTATTTGTTTATCAATCTCGCCTTTAAGGGATATAGGATAGGGATAAAATTTTGTATATACGGGTGAATCAGACGTTGTTCTAATCTCGCCTTTTACTACAGTGGAATACGTTAATTTTTTATTAGGTTCGTCAAATAGTTTAGGGAAGTCGTGTATAATTTTGTTAATGGCCAATTTTTGTGTTGGAGACATGTGATTGGTTCGGATGTTGATAGCATTAACAGATTGCGAAGCCATTTGTTTGATACGAACTTTTATTTGGTTATTCATAACCATGTAGTTGTCTTTTGTATGAATGATTGCTGAAAGATTCTTTAAGCTATCGTTTCCTAGAATTACATGGAAAGATTTTAGGTTAGGCATGAGGAAAAACTTAATTTTGACATTTTGTAGACCAAAAAGACTAATGAAGGTATGGTGAGTAACTTGTACGTTACCTCCAATTGAGTTACAACAAAAGGGTTTTTCATTTGGTAGGGGGTTATTTACTAACGAGGACTGTATATAGTTTTTATTCGAACCAGTGTCGATCAATATTTTTAGGATTTCCCCACTCTTCGTTGCGCATTCAAAGTATGGCAGCGAAGAGTCGCTCAATCTAAAAAATGAATATCACTTAGTTCCGTGACGTTTTCAGAGTAGGTATTTTCCGGTTGTGTTGTTTCAGTGTATTCTTGGAGGGTTTCATCGAACTCGGTTGAGTTGTTCATATTGGTCTGCATGTCCATATATTTGTCGATTTCTTCTGGTTCGGCGATATTGGTATGGAAATTTCTCTGCATCTTATTAGGATGTATTTGTTGTGATTGGGGTACCAGTGGTCTCTTCTGGACTGGAGGCCAGTTTTTCATTTGAGGCCGGTTCATATAGTTGACCCTATTTGTCCGTATGGTTTGTGCATCCATGGGCTCTGGTGGTGGCTGCCTAGGAGCGGCTACATATTGTGGACGATGTTGTTGGTATTGTTGTGGTACAAACTGCTTCTGAGGCCTTGAGGGTGGAATAGGTCGAGCGTTGTATTGGAAAGGCATTTGTTGTCTAGGTGGTTGGGTCAAATAAGCCAACTCGGGATAGAACGATGGACGAGTCGAAACGGGATTAATGTTTCCTCGTTTTGGTGGAATTGGTGGAGGTTTTGGGTGGTTTATCCTCCTGTTCTGGCTGTTCGCGATTGCATATTGTGAGCGATAGTTCTGGTTCTCTAGCCTCAAACACAGATGCAGTGCTTGCGGCAGATCTACCGGTTCACGCATTCCCAAAAGTCTGGGAAGGTCGCCTTTAAGACCCCGGATAAAGGTGTCAAGCGCCTTATCTCTATAAGTTTGCATCAGCAAATTCAGGGATTCGGTGCCAACATCCATGCATGAGATTTTATTTAATATAAGTGAAAGATGTGTGTATACGGCTTGATAAAATTCTTGTATGGATGCATTTCCCTGCACCAACGTCGTCATTTGGTACTCGAGTGTGCCCAAATCACGTTTGTCCGCGTAATGCAGGGTTAAGCATCTGGAGATGCAGTTCCAGTCTAATGGAGTATTATATGACTCAAGCACGTGGTCTGCGTTCCCAATTATTTTATTTCTGATAGTGTTCAAAATTCCGAAATATTTTGCTGATCCCTTAATCGGATCGTAAATTTTTAGTATTCGTTCTACGCTTTTTCGCCACGAACTAAATTCTCCTGGATTTCCAGAGAATTCGCGTAGGCTACGTACAACGTCGGGAATCTTGTCGAGTTCACTAGTGTTTTGATCGGGAGCAATGGTTTGATCAATTCCCGTGAATTGATCCGCGTGTGGATTTAAAATAGAGTGAATGAGGGTTCGGCCCTCAGTACTCAGCACTTCGCGTATCATAGAGCCAATAAGGGTTTGTAATGGGGGATTTATAACGGGATTATCGTTAGTTCTTCCAGAAGTATAAGGAATTGCTTGGGAGTTTGATGCTGCTTGTGCAGCTTGTTCAAGAATGGATGGTCTTAATATGTTTTCGTTAGGCATTTTTAAATGTTTCCAAATAATTCAGTTTTTAGATTTGTAAAATTTCGTAAGTTACAGAATTTATAATATATATATAGAGTATGTAAAAAGCACAATTTATATAATGTCTTTAGGAAGGTTAAATGTAGATCTATTTTCTAATCTTAAGTCTATCCTTACAATAAAATGATGAAGCGCATCCTGTGTTGAGCTGATGATGTGTCGGTGCGGCTAGCAAATCGCTTCCCTTTTGCCTTGCTACTCGGGGGCCCTTAATTTTTCACAAACACCTCACAGTTCAATAGAGTTCACAGTTCGTGTTTCACCGAGGACCACAGGATAATTCGGACGCGGCGGATGTTATGCGGGAAATAAATTTCTTTGCACTACTTGAGGGCGTTTCTTTATTCCCTTTTAGCTCACTGCACTACTTTAGGGCTATGTGAGTTCGCACAACTTTAGGTCTTATTAACCTGCCCTACTTTAGGGCTTTGTTAACTTGCACTACTTTAGGGCTTTATGACCTTGCACTACTTTAGGGCTTTATTACCGCGCGAATCCTGTGGTCCCTGCTCGGGCGCCAATTATATTTTTTCTATATTTATTTTCAAAAAAAAACTTTATTTATTTTAGCAGAGCTTCTGGCTTCCAAGTTAACTGCACTAAACTGAACATACAATGAGTACTTAACGCTACCTTAAATACCTAATTATTGCTGCTACTGCATTTTGGACGTCGATCGTGGGAACGCTGCTGACATGACGATCCACCCGGCGACGCGTATTGCTATGGATCGTGGGAACGTTGCTGACATGGCGTTTTACCTGGTGGCGCGTATTAAGGTCGCCTGCGCGTGTTGGGTTCACTTGCACTTGTTTCCTGTCTGCTTTGATATTATTATTCGTTAACTTACATTGTCGGTATTTGGCGAGTGCCGTCCCGTGAGTAACTCTTGGTGTCATGTGACGCTATTGAGTGGTGTGCATTATGTTAAGTGTTTTATTCGGGTATGTAGGAAGTGATTAGTGTTTTGTTTTGGTATGTTGTTTTTGGTACGTGGGAAAAGTTTTGTTTGTGGGTACACTACAAGGTGCTGGGTTTCAAACCGCCACCAGCTAGAAACCTCTGGTTCGATGAACAATGCGAACAAGCCCATGCAGCAAAATAAGAGCTATATAAAGCCATGCTGCAACGACAGACGAGAGCTGCTCGCCAAATCTATGAGCAGAAGAGAAGAGAGAAACACACACTTTTCAGAAAAGAGAGAGCACGAAAAGCGTGAGATCGAGGAGATAGGGAGATGCTTCCGCAGGAATGACGCCCGTAAGTTTTACAATAAGTTACAGCGAACATGCCATGGCTACAAAGCCAGAGCGGCGGCCTGCAGGGATGAAAATGGGGAACTGGTAGTAGAGTCACAGTCGATGCTGAGGATTTGGAAAGACCACTTCTGCATACTGTATAACGGCGATAATAGACAAGATATCGCTGTCAGGCATAACGAGCCATTCGTAATCGACGACGATGTAACAGAATTCAGTCCACCCGACCTAGACGAAGTCAAAATAGCGATATCAAGACCTAAGTCTAATAGAGCCGCGGGCGCAGACGGTTTGTCTGCTGAGCTTCTTAAGGCGGCTGGAGATAAGTGGTAAGGTGCATACACCATCTCATTTACAAGGTATGGTCGGAGGAGAGCATGCCCAACGAATGGAATCTCAGCATCGTTTGCCCGGTCCATAAGAAATGAGACCCATATAACAGCGCTAACTATAGGGGAGTAAGTCTCCTTAACATCGCATATAAGATCTTCTCTGCCGTATTGTGTGGACGCCTGAAACCGTTTGTGGATAACCTGTGGTTTCAGGCCAGGTATGTAATTCCACTATAGGCCAAATATTTACGCTACGGCAGATCTTGGAGAAGACCGAGGAATACCAAATCGACACTCAACACCTCTTCGTCGATTTCGAGGCTGCATATGACAGCCGACACAGCCATGTCATCGAACGTGTTTTTCACGGTGTTTCTCCTCAGCGGGGTTCTGACAAAACCCCCTGTAGTAAAATCGTCATGAAAAGCTTCTCGAAATTCGCCGTTCGGAACCGGCAATAAAACTGTAGGTCCCTTTCACCTATGTGAAAAATGAAATCACACACAACATGGGTGATTGAGAGAAGCTCGGCTCAGGTTCTTCATGGACTGTAACGCCAACATACATACATACATATGACAGCGTGTATGGAGATGAGCTATACAAAGCCATGCCTAGTTTTAACATCTCTGCTAAACTCGTCCGACTGTGCAGGATGATAAATGGAGAATTCCCGCTGCTCCATTAAGGTCGGTAATGATCAAACCGAGACCTTTGATGTTAAAAAAGGATTTAGGCAAGGTGACGCGCTGTCATGCAACTTTTTCAACATCGTGCTTGAAGAGATCGTGCAAGACCCACTGGCCAACGCAAAAGATACGATTTCTTTCAAACCTACGCAATTGCTTGCGTACGCCGACGACATTGACGTGATTGGAGTGACACAGCGAGACCTTTTTCATTTTCATTTCATTTATTAGATCAAATATTGCTTACAGCGGTGAGATAATGTCATCTTATAAGTTGTGCAAGCCTTAAAGTTTACATTAAGTATAATATGTGTAGAATGTGAATAGTGAATAGCTTCGAAACATGAGATAACACACAGGTAACAATTTAAGTATTAAAATTCAACAATTTAAAGAATGAATTCAACGTAATTGTGTAAAGAAATAGATAGAGAAAAAATAAAAATAAAAATAAAAAATAAAAAAAAAATTAAGTATTAAAAAAAGTCTGTGGTAGTTTCAACGGCCAGATAACGGATGAGGGAACACTTAAAGCAATAAGTACTACTAATTCTTCTAATATTAATGGGTAGAGAGTTCCACAACCGAATGGAGTCAACGAAAAACTGACGTTGGGAAATTAAGCAGGCATATCTTGTTTGTAGAAGCATACTCGATCGATCTGATTGTAAGAAGCACAGTTTTTTATACAAATAGTCAGGCTCTTTAGTTTGCATGATATTGTGTAGGAGACATAATGACCTATATTTAAGTAAACTATCGAACGTGCAACCATAGATCTGCTTAGAGTATGAGGAGACATGATCGTATCTTCTTAGGTTAAAGACGAAACGAGCGATATTATTATATGCAACATTTAGCTTCCTTCTGGAGTCATAGTCTAAGCTACAGAAGACCTCACAGCAGTATAACATTATTGGGAGAAGGAGAGTTTTCGCCAACAGGATTTTTATCCTAGGGGGCATATAGTATTGGGTGACACAGAGGGAACGAAGTCCACCGTAAACTTTACCAATAGTGCTATTTATGTGTGTAGACCACGTAAGTTTACGATTGAAGGTCAGACCAAGGTTTTTGGCTGAATCAACGTACTCTATCGGGGTTTGAGCTAATTTGATTGGGGGGAAATCAGAGAGATCCAAATTACTTTTGTGTATGACGAGTGCTTTTGATTTTTGAGCATTTAGACGTAGATCATTGTTGGTAGACCAATCAAGTATTAGCTGGAGATCTTCATTCATCAGCGTAACGGCTTCGTTTACACGATTTAGTGGACGACTCAAGTAAATTTGCGTGTCATCAGCATACATATGAATTGAGCAATGCTTAACTATTCTGGGAAGCTCATTTACATACATGGAGAATAGAAGTGGGCCAAGGATCGATCCCTGCGGGACCCCGCAATTTACAGGCAAAAAAAACGAGTGCTGATCGCCTACTGCAACCCTTTGCAGTCTCCCTTGCAAGTAGGAACTTAGTAGCTTTGTGGAAGGTAATGAGAAATTGTATTCTCTTCTAAGTTTCGAGCAAAGGATAGAATGGTTGACAGTGTCAAACGCTTTAGAGAAGTCGAGCAAGGCTAAGAATGTAGCGTAGCTTTTATCAACAGCTTTTCTGATATCATCCACGACCAGTAGCAAGGCAGCCTTACAGCTCCGTTTTGGGCGGAAGCCAGACTGATTTTCACATAGTAGTTTTTTGCTTGAGAGATATTTCAGTATTTGAACCGAGATTGTTTTCTCGAATACTTTTGAGAGGAATGGAAGAATTGATAATGGTCTGTATTCTATTGCAGCTCCTACCGACTTTTTTGGGATAGGTATGATCTTAGCCTCCTTCCATCGCTTGGGAAAGACCGACGTTGTTAGAATACAATTAAAGATATGAGTTATGGGATATAACATGTAAGGTAATAGCAGCTTAACAAATTTCGGGTGCATTTCGTCGAGTCCCATGGCATTGGATTTGATGGATAGTAATGCCTCCGCGACATCTTCCTCACGCAGCCTACAGAAGTCAAAAGGTGAGTTTCTGTTTCCTTCCTGTGACCAGTCAAGGTCAACGGAGTTAATCGACGCTGTACTGCCACTACTATGCGTTGAGGAAAGCAGGTTCAGTTGATTACAGTCAATGTTGTTAGGAGGTTTCGGCTTTTGTTTTCCCAAACCAAGTTCACGAATTCGACGCCACACTTCTTTGCCTGACGAGCAACTGGCAAATTTATTGCTATAGAAAGCCCGCTTCGCAGTTTTAATTTTGCGAACAACCTCATTACGAAGTGAGCGATATTTGCTGAAGAAGATTGTCATTCTATACTTCTTCCAACTCTTGAAAGCATTGTCACGCTGTTTTATGAGCTGAAGAATATTCGGAGTTAACCACTGGGGAGCAGAAAACTGAACTCTTTTTGACTTTAAGGGTACATGTTTATTAAAGAGGGAGACAACCCTTTCTTGTAAGAATGTTACTTGATCATCAACTGAGTGCAATTGATAGATCTGTTGCCAATTAGTGCTTACAACATCCTGTCGCAGTAGAGTATAGTTTATATTGCGGAAATCTTTCAACATGATGTTGGACTCAGGAAATGGATTTTCACCTTGATAAGTCAGAAAAAGCAAGTCATGCTTTGAGAAGCCGGGTGCTGAGAGCTGGCTGTAAAGCAGTACCTTATTTATGTCGGATACGAATATTGCATCGAGAAGCGTGTATGCTGTGCTTGAGAAATGAGTGGGGGTAGAGGTGTTTACAGCAGTAAGGTCAAAAGTTTTCAATTGCTCCAGAAAGCCAATTGAACGTTGCTTGTCAAAGAGATTGCAGTTAAAATCGCCGCAGATTATTATGTTGGTGAAGCAACATGCCAACTCCTCGAGTACACTATAGAGCGATCCGAAGGGAACAGCATTATTTGGTCTATAGACAACCCCTATCAAGACTTTTTCATGCCCTAATAGGATATCTAAAAAGACATCGATGGGGCAGCCCGTGGTTGACCTGCATAGTATATTGTATTTGAGGCTTTTGCGTACATACACTGCAGCCCCACCTCCTCTGCGGCCAACTCTATCGGATCGAAGAAGATCGAAACCCTCTATTATGTAACTTTCATTAGGCACATCACGATGAAACCATGTTTCAGAAACGCAAATGACGTCAATTTTTGAGTTAACGAAAATATACCTAAATTCGTCGATTTTCGGGAAGAGGCTTTGAGCATTTAGATGGCAGATGTGTAGCCCTTCGTGTTGTGCCCTTAAAACCCGAATCATATCACTTAAATTTCCATTAACTCCAAGCGATGTGGATACCCTAGTATCCATTCTACTACCCGTATACATGATACGTGAAGACGTTTATTGCAGAAAAATTAGTAGCACTGTAATTGTAAGCGATTCGTAACATAAGTAACAATATAAGACAACTTACCATGGCCATTGAAACTATATGGGTATAAAAGTAAATGGAATTCATATTAATGTAAAGAGAACTGAAGGAAGGAAAGAAAAAATATAGGTGGGTGATAAAAGTAATATTATGAAGGTACAAAAAGTATTGCAGTAAAAAGCTACGACGGCAACTCTGTAGTTCCACTGAAGGCATTCTCATGTTCTCTTCGTTCGGTAATAGCTTCTAAGGTTTCGTAATTCTGTATTACAAAGCTTCGTCCGTCCTTTTTCGGCTTAACGTACACTAGTCCAACTTTTGTGTAAACAGCAAATAGCCTTTTCTTTTTCTTCAGCTGAACAGCAGAGCGCAGTAAATCACGATTTTTCTCAGTTAGGCTCTCATTGATATAGCAGCTGGCGGGTGAATCAATTCCCAAGTCTCGCAAGCAAAGCTCTTTTTGTTGTTTTTTTCGATAAAGAGCTGCAGCTCGTAGCAGAGAGTCTCTTTCGCGCTGGTCGCGGAATTGTACTAAGATTGGGGGCGGTGAGCGGCTGTTGTGGTTTTTGTTGGGCTGGATGCGAAAGACTTCTTTGAGTGCAGGTGTTTGACACTCAATAGTATCACAGAGTTTTATTATATACTGATTAAGATTTTCTGCATTAAGATGGGGAACGCCGAAAAGAACTGCATCAGCAATTAGTTGTTTTCTTTGCAATGCATCGACATGAAAATTAATCGTAGCAAGCTCTTCTTTTATTGTATTGGTATCGGCGTTAGTTTCAATACACTCCATCCGTTTAGTAACCTCGGCTATATTTGAGGTGACACTTTCTAGCCGATCAGACCAGGCCTTCTGGATCTCTGCTAGCCTAAATTCGAAGTTGTCACGAAGTTTGTTTATTTCCTTCGTGAGGGCTTCAATGAGTGCTGCATTTTGTTTGTTTAGGCGATCATCCAAAGTTTTGAGAGTGAGAGTAGGACTAGCGACGGCGGCTGCAGGAGATGCACTCACTGATGGTTTTTGTACAGCTGAAGGGAGGCACTTGAGTAATGGGGTTGAGGGGGGATCTTTGGCTGTATTGCGTGTAATCGGCATGATTTATTTATTAGGCTTAATATGCGATATTAGCACGATATATAAGTAGAGCACGAAACTAGAGATTTTATATAGTTTTAGGGGGATTTTTGGCTTTTAATTTAGCGAGAGGACACTGAACTTTTAGTGCTATGGTACCGAGCAGAAAAAAAAGCGTCTATTCACGTCTACACATATCGACATACATCTTAATGAGGCCTTTGTAAGCATTGACGTAGAAGCGGCTAAGATGGGTCTCAAGGTTAATGAGGGTAAAACCAAATATCTGCTTTCATCTAAAAGAGACGGACAACACCGACGTATTGGCCAGAACGTCACCATGGGTGGATTTAACTTTGAAGTAGTCAAGGAATTCCCCTACCTTGGCTCACTGATGACCGGCGACAACCACACCAGCGCTGAGATAAAACACAGAATTACTCTTGCCAGCCACTGTTTCTTTGGGCTCAAGAGGCAATTGAGAAGTAGAGCCCTCCCTCGGAAAGCCAAGGTTACACTATATAAGACCTTGATCATCCCAGTCCTCCTTTACGGCGCAGAGGCTTGGACCTTAACAAAAGTGGATAACGATGCCCTTGGTCGTTTCGAGAGGAAAACTCTGCGCACTATCTACGGTCCCGTTTGTTCAAACGGTGTATGGAGGAGAAGATTTAACAAAGAACTGTACGGGTTGTACAGCGACATCGGCCTGGTACAACGTCTACGGATACAGCGTCTAAGGTGGCGAGGCCATGTAGAGCGCATTGAAATAACAGCTCGGGCCCGGAGAGTCCTCGAATCCCCCCAGAAGGAAGACGCGGCAGAGGACGGCCGCATCAACGGAGGCGCACGCAGATGGAAGGGGACCTTAACCAACTAGGCGTGCGGCGCTGAAAACAGCTGGCCAAAGACCGTGCCAGCTGGAAACGCTTGTTGGTTGAGGCCCAGGTTCACCACGCACTATAGCGCCACCTAAGTAAGTAAGTAAGTTCCCTTCCGAGGATCAGCAATGCCTTCAAGAAGATAATCTACATTCGGATATCCTATGATCCTATACATGTCGTGTTCAAACTCGTTTCCGGCGTCTTTTCTACAAGCTCAAAGAGCTTCGCAAAAGTAAACTATTGCTTTATATTTGTTTATTATCTGTGATATGTTGACGGGTAGAAAGTTAATTGTCACTGTTCGATAGCGTACGTGGATTACCTAATCGCGTATAGGTCAGGTCCAACGATCGACGTAATGGTTATTTTACTGAAGCGTAACTTCCATAAGATCCAGCAGTACTTTGATGATTAAAAGTTCAAAATGATTGCCCTTGGCGATGGGCATTTGCGATGACATTGGCGATGGTTCTTAGCCTCTGGACCGGACAGATGTCCACTGGCAGATGGAAGTGTAGTCAGATACCTTGGCATCTGGTTGATCTATATTTTAATGTAAATGCTGCTATGGAATGAGCGCTGATAGCTGTTTTATTGCAGCCAACCAGACTCCAGAGTGATGGTAGCCTGCTGCATGACCTTAATCGGGTCAATCAGTGCGTATGGATTTGGTTTAATGTGAATGCAAACTAACATTAAACCACATGTCTTAAAGCCTCGGATAACACAGAACTCCAGAGCTCGAGTACACAAAGTTCAAAGTTCTAAAGATCTATTTAACAGATCAAGGATTTTACACATCGAAAAATTCCGGAGGTTATGTTGCAAGAGTAATCATTTCGATAAATTACTTGATCGTTGGAGCTTATTGCCTCAACAACATGCACCACGAGAGAGCACGCCTTAACGGCTTTTACACCCAGAAGCATTGCTTTGATTAATGTGGGCCGATCCAGGATAGATTAGTGGTACTGCTAATCTTCCACTGTTTTGTCAAATCACCATGGATCGACTGGCGTTGAACAACACGTACAAATGATAAAATTGTCTTATCGAAGTGAGTGTTCTGTTCGGGCAACGTTCTGCGCGTTTCGCCCAATTAACGGTCGCTATAATCGTCTTAACGAGAGGACTATTCGCAGTGTGGTGGATATATGTGAGTCCATTGGTTCAGTAAAACATAAACCAACATCCGTACTTCGACGAAACGGAAGATCTGCCGAAAACATCGCTCCTGTTCGTGGGAGTGTGCAGGGAAATCCAAGGCAGTCGATTTCGCGTCGCTCACAAGAACTCGGCCGCAAACCACAACTTGGCCTGCACCCATACAGAATTTAATTGACCCAGAAGCTGAAGGTTAACGACCATAGACAACGACGTAAATAAGTCCGCTGAATGGACCCTGGAGCAGTCGGAAACTGACCCTAAGTTTCATCGAAAAATCATCCTCAACGATGAGGCCCAGTTCCGGATGAATAGATACGTCAATAAACAAAATTGTCGAATTCGGGACGATACCAATCCACATGAGATCTAAGAACATCCAATATATCACGAAAAAGTCACTGATTGGTGTGGATTTTGGGCTTACGGCGTCATCAGTCCATATCTTTTTGAGAACGCTGTTGGCCAAGCCATCACCGCCAACGACGAGCGCTATAGGTCGATGACCATCAACTTTTTGCCTGAATTTGATGATATGGACACAAACGACATGTGGTTTCAATAGAACAACACCACACAGCTCACGCTACTTTGGAAATTCAGCATGAGCGATTCGAGTGCATGGTCATCTCACGTGGAGGTGATGTGAAATGGCCACCGAGATTGTGCGATTTGACCCCGTTAGACATTTTCTTGTGGGGTTTTCTGAAGTCGCAGATCTATGCGAATAAGCCACAAACCACAGCGGCCCTCAAAGCCAACATAGCCCTGGCATCTGTCAAATTCAGCCTGATTCCTGCTCCAGAGTTATGGAAAATTCGACATTGGGGATGCGCGCCACACAGATAAGCCGCGGCGGATATTGAACGATGTTATATGTATTTTTTTTTTTTTTTAGAAACTCGCGCAGGTTCAAGAGTTTTTATATTTTTTTCTTATAATGTGTCATATACACACAACCTGAACGGAGTGCAGTGGTTTGGGTCGTTGATGTTCGTTAACTCCCAGGGGTGGTTGTCCTGATAGGACGAGAGCCGACCGAATTCCGCGTTTTTTGGTTGTAGTCCGTACTAATTCGTTCAAGCACTTTTTAATATTGCATACGCACAGGATGAATTTCAGTTGACCATATACTGTGAGTGTTATGCCTGCAGCAGTACATCTGGTAACTTTCCATTCACAACTGCGTTGCATACTTTTGTCCGTATAGGAATTACTTTTTTCTTGGCTATGAAGCGAATTGAACTATAGACCTTTCGCTCGGAGGTCGATGATGTTAACCACTGCACCACGGCCACCCCCATGTATGTCATATAAAGTTGCACCGATAGCCCCTTCAAACGAATAAAAAAATTCGATGATGTTTCACACATACTTTGTTTTAATTAAATGCAAAGATTGGAAACACTTTTTTTTTTGTTGAAGGCTTCTGCTACATATCTGTTGGAGCACTCAGACACACTGGCCATTGTACATCAGACAGACACCTTATATTACTGTAGTTTCCCCGTTTACCGAAGAAAAATGTGAAGGAGCTTCAGCGATGTAGAGCTAAGGGATTCGGCACATACCACGTCGGCTCCAAGGGTGCGCCACTGTGCGCTAGCAAACGCGGAACAATCACAGAGGAAATGCTCTGCAGTGCCATCCCCCTCGCAACATGCAGCACAGTTAGGCGTCTCAGTGATGCCCAGTATGCAGAGATGCTTAGCAATAGTGTAAAGGCCCGTGATGACTCCCACAAGCCTTCTGCAATCGATTCTCCTTAAAGACAGGAGGAATGCTGCGGATTTCTCACAGACATCAGTGCATACGCGCATCCTGCAACTTGGACCACCCCTCCATCTACGGCTGTGTGAATTAAACACCCCCTAGAGCGGTACAGAGCCTGAGAAGCTCTCCTCTGAACCCATTCTGGTGAGTTCATCAGAGATCTCATTTGCTGGGATCCCAGAGTGGCCTGGAACCCATACAAGCCTTAATGAATTTAGTCTACCGACTCTGTTCAAGAAGGACTTGAGACACATATTTTCCTAACGAGAAGTGCAGTCGGATATTTTCCAGGTTCAGTATCCAGCCAGAGCCTATCTTGACGCCATGGAAATTCTACTGTGAAATTACGGCGCAGTAGGATAACGGGCGTCAGTGCGTCAGAAGGCATGTCCATGAAGAGAGAGCCATTTCTCTTCAGACGAGGCCTTTCGGATCGCTCATCATAAACAATCGTAGCCACATTGGCGTTTAGTCCACACCCAAGGTTCTTTAAAGGATTCTGTGATAGGATTTGTACTACTGCATGCAATTCTGCTACTTAAAAGAGCCTTGCAATGCTGTAGATTGATCTGAGTAAAAGTCATAGATTTCAGAGTCACAACAGAGGCTTCATCCATCCCCACAACCAGAACCCTTTTTATTTCAGAGAGCCCTTACTCTCCTTGTAGGAGTAGATAACCCAAGCTCTCGTGTTAAGCCATGGAGTCTGTGTGCTTAAGCGCGTCAGCCAATGCCCACAGCACAATTTGGGGAAGCGACGATAACACTGCAAGAAGTGAGTCCCTAGTAGAATTTCTGCTAGACACTAACTTAGAGGTGGCAAATAGCGGCAAAGAACCTACCTTCCAAAATTCCATACAGAAAGAAGTTATGGGCTCACACTATTTACTAACAAAGTATCTCACATCTTTAAAGAATGGCAGGTCTCTGAGAAAGCATCCATCCCTTCATATTAAATCCAAACTATATATGGGTCCTCGGAGAGAGGCCCTGGTAAGCTACAGATCACCTAAATCCACAAATTTGTATACATACAAGGCCCTACTTGATAATAAACTACCAGGATTACAAATGGATACTAATACTTCTGAGGAACTTGACAACTCTGACGAATTCCAAATGGATGCTATTATACCCAACTATCATGAGTGCTGCCCTGAGAGAAAGGGATACTACAAAGTTTGTACCCTGGGGGAACTCTAAACTGAGCAGACTAAGAAGGACAGCAAGGCGAGAGTTCAATAGGGCTAAAAAGGCGGGTAGCTGTTGGCATTATAAGGAGGCTCTTACTAACTATAATAAAGACATCAGATCATTGAGGGGGAAATCGTGGAAAAAATATTGTGAGAACCTAAAGACTCACCGGAAACGGCAAGTGTTTTCAAGGCGCTCTCCAATGGTAACCACGACTCACTTCTTCTCCTTAGTGGGCGCTACAGTTCGGGGTGAACCTGGGCCTCAACCAACACGCCCCTCCATCTAGCACGATCTTTCGCTAGCCTTTTCCATTGCCGCACACCCAGTTGGCTGAGGTCCACTTCCACCTGTGTGCGCCATCTTAAGTGCGGCCGTCCTCTGCCTCTTCGTCCCTCGGGGTTGGATTCAAAGACTCTCCGGGCTGGAGCTGTGGTGTCCATTCGCTCTACATGGCCCAGCCATCTTAGGCGTTGAGTCCGTAGACGCCTGACTAGGCTCATGTCGCTGTACAGCCCGTAAAGTTCGTGGTTGAATCTTCTCTTCCATCCCCCGTTTGCGTTTATAGGCCCAAAAATCACGCGCAAAATCTTTCTCTCGAACCGACCAAAGGTCTCCTCATCCGCTTTTGATAGTGTCCATGCTTCTGCGCCGTACAACAGGACCGGGACTCTTATATAGAGTCAACTTTGTCGTTCGGGAGAGGGCTCTATTACTCAGTTGCCTCCTAAGCCCAAAGAAACAGCGATTGGCAAGAGTGATAGACGAAGTCCTTAACTACCTCGAACTTATATCTGCCTATACAAACGTTCTGGCCGAGACGTCGGTGGGATACGGTCGGTGTTGATACGGCGATCGCCAGGTGCCTTAGTGTATATCAAGATGCGGGAAGGGCGTAATGGCTACTAGGAGATTTCGCCCCGTAGCAAGATCAATCAGCCTGTCTCCGTTATCGGAGATGGTGTCGTGTAGGCTATGTTTGCCGATGACTCGTTCAAAGATGCTTTCCTTACACAGCTTAGCATTGAAGTCTCCTAATACAATTTTGATGTCATAGCTGGGACATCGGGCATACATTCTATCTAGAAGATCGTAGACCTCATCTTTGGTGGAGTCATCCTTGTCTTCCATGGGGGCGTGGACGCAGATCAGACTGTTGTTAAAAAATTTAGCCTTGATACGGATTGTTATCAGGCGTTCGCTCACATGCCGAAAGCTTAGGACTTTTTGCCTTAGTTCACCTCGAGCAACAAATCCGCATCCAAACAATCGTTGCCCTCTCTCCCTATAGCAGTCGCCGTAGTAAATATCGCGACTCACTTGATCTACTTAAAGACCTTAATGAAAATCTGACACTTAACTTTACAGACACCCTAGAACTACACTTTCCTGAGTGTATTGTAAAAACTAACAATACCGACAACTCTCAACCAATCGCTTTCTTCAACAAAGGTAGTAACCCCAACGTAAGTAGGTAAGCAAATACATAATATAAGAAAAATTCGACTGGGCTATCAAAAGCTTCAAACCATTCAAAGTCCGCCCCTGGGCCGGGTGGCATTTTTTCCTGCACTTTTAATATATTCTCCCGACAAGTTAAAGGCGATTCTAGTAAAAATCACTCGCACCAGCCTCATATATAATTACATTCCACATAAACGGAGTATGGTAGGGTAATATTTATACCCAACGGAGGCATCAAGCCACTTGAAAACCCCAAATCCCACGGGCCAATCAACCTCTCCTCATTTTTACTAAAAATTACGGAAAAACTGATAGAACTGGTCATAAGATCAACACTAGAGCTAGCACTACTCCACAAGCTACTATTTGCATATCAAAAAGGTAAATCTAGAGTAACCGCCCTTCATAAGGTGATGAACAATTTAGAAAATTCCCTGAAAACGAAGGAGGTCGCGATTGGCGCCCTTATGGACATAGAAGGAGCATTTGATAATACAAGTCATTCATTATTAACAAATGCACTTTACAAGAAAAAGGCCGGCACCTCAATTATCAAATGAATAAACGTCATGCTAAAAGAGAGGCGTATAACAGTAAAATTAGGCGCATCAGAGATAGTGATCTAAAATGGTAGAGGTTGCCCTCAAGGTTTTGTCTTATCCCCACTTTTATGGACAATTTTAGTAAACGAACTTCTATATGTACTTAACAATAATGGCTTTACTACCATTTTAGGTAATCTTATGCAAAGAGCCTTAGAAATAGTTGGGAACAATGAATAGCAATGAAGAATGACTCTTCTACAACCCTAACAAAACAAACATAATCCAATTCACAAAGAGATGAAAGGAAGTTAAAGAAACCTGCATTGCATTAAAGAAAGAGGTAAAGTTTCTGGGAATACTGGGCCAAAAACTCTCTTGGAATGCTCACATAAAAAAAATATACTCAAAAGCCATCAAAGCCCTTTGGTCCCTAAAGCAACTCCTATGCAAAACATTGGAACAAAAGCCAAAAATAGGCCTGTGGATCTACGATCAAATGATTAAACCATCCATACTGTATGGCATTGTAGTATGGTGGAAAAAATGTGAACAAAGAGGTGCCATGAACAAACTGAATAAAAGACAAGGCTAGTATGTATTTTCACAACTGGAGCAATAAGAAGTACTCCGACTGGAGGGTTAAGAGCTAAACATTCCACAATTAAACACTACCATACAGGCTGAAGCTGTAAGCAAGCTTTACAGAGAACCTATAATTACAAAGAAGAAGTCCTGGTTGCACATTTCAATATTCTTGAAAGGGTGGAAGCAGAGAAGAATAGAACAACAACCCCTCGTGGATGAATGATGGAGCCTAGAAGTAGTACACTGATGGATCGAAATCCGAAAGCAAAGTAGGGGCTGAAATAATAGGATCTAGATGCAGGATTCCTACGGCTGATTTGGGTGCCAGGCCTTGAAAATTATGAAGGCAATGAAAAGGCTGACATGCAAGCTAAGAAAGGAGCTCAGGTACCTTTCACAGGACCTTCAACTCTTTACGGTTTCAACAACTCGGACACAAACCTACACCTACACAACTGGATCATAAAACGAAGGAATCAGTTTTGGAACACAAGGAGGGTATTTAATACTCAAAAAAAATGCATGAAACAAAACTGGAATCCAAAACGAGCCAAAGAAGCTCTAGAACTCACTAGTGCTATGTGAAGCACTAATAGAACATGAGGCATGCAATTACCACCTCTGCAAATTGAATCTTAACAGCACGGATAATCTGCAGGCGATGCAGAAATGCTGAAAAACCATGGCGCACATGTTAACTCTCTGCCCAAGCTTTGCCCGGGAATGATACAGTAGAGCAAACAAAGCAACAATAACAGGGAAAAACGTTAGAGAAACCCCGTCTAGAGGACTTATTAAGTTTTTAAATACAGCACTTAAATCCTAGGCCCAAAGACGTTTATGGCCACAGTACTAGTGCCTTCATGTGACACACCTCGATTTCTTCAATTCAGTTCAATACATCATCCATAAATAACAAAAGCAAATGCAAAGCTTCTCTTGGTGTTATGGAAATATATTGTCCACGAAAATACATACACAAGGTCCTGACTGAAAACTCATCTTTCATCTAACACAGAAGTTGAGTAACGACTATAAGTATTTCATTTCCTTTACAACATTAGCATCTAGTCGCTTTTGTGGTAACGGGTGAATGCATGTTATTATTATGTTGCGAAGTTTTTCGGCCACATATGCACAAAACTTTGAGCCTCCCACGTAAAGACTGTAATCCTAAATGCCAGCTTCACACTCGTAGTCTGTACATACATATATATGTACATCTTCAGCCACAACCCAAAACCATTAATCTCTCGTGCATATTTCCAGTGGAGCAAGCAATACAAGAGAGAGTGGAAAAGTTATGAAGCTAGACCCCCCCCCCCACACACACACACACACACACTTATGGAGAAGAGAAGGAACTAACCATACGCACAAGTTTGGAACAAAAGAAATGCTAGTAAATTACCTGATCTTTCGACGTCTTCCTACCGAAGCTGACGTAAAGAGAATTCCCTGTAACTCAGAGGAACAGAGGTAGTATACTTTCGCAGAGTTGTGCAATGTGCAAACACGTTCCATTCGCTAAACATTCACTGGCTGAGTGAAGTTCTGGAAGAGTAATACATTTTCAAAGTTAATTTGCTTAGTCACATATTCAGGAGGCTTGAAGTCCTTAATTAAGTAATAACGCACGCTAAAGGCTTCTGGATATAGTACGCTTGCAATATGACATAGAAGATGGTTCGTTAAAAATGGAAGGACAATGTGTTTAAATAGAGCTGTCTTAAATGAAATCACTCAGATTATAATCGTAGGTATACTAGATATAGTTGTACAATGTCAGAGGAGAATTTTAATGGTGTAGGGCGCCGTGGCGTAGTGGTTAGTGTGTTGGACTCTTGCGCACGATGACCGAGTTCGGATCCCGATAACACCAACGCCATCGAATGTTTATTTCGCGACGTTCCTCCTCGGCCATGAAAAAGCTTCTCGACTCACGCCGTTCGGAATCGGCATTAAACTGTAGGTCCCTTTCACCTGTGTGAAAAATAAATCACACACAACATGGGTGATTGAGAGAAGCTTGGCTCTGGTCCTTAATGGGCTGTCACGCCACCAAAGAAGAAGAAGAAGGAGCATTAAATGTAGAAATGTACTATGGATGGAAGGATGGAATGAGAATTGTCCTGCGATTGTTTTTTTCGGTCTTATTCCTTCCGACTTCCGTCAAGTAGTCGTTGATGGTCTTTTTTGGTCAAGGAATGTGAGGTCATTGTTCTACAACTTTAGAATGAGATCAAATTAACAAAAAAAACTGATGCTGATCTCTTGAAAATTGTTCCGGTGGATCAAACAGTGGATTAGTATATTATTTAAGCGAAATGTAGCAATTCTAATTCCAATTCAAGCTAAAAGCGCCCGCAAACGGAAAACGAACACCAAGGATAGCCGCGCTTTGGGGAGAGTGGGTAATGTCTCCTCCTCTAACATGGCGACAGTAAATCGGAGTCTGAAGGCATATGCGGCGATCTGCGAAGATCAAAGAATAAGCCAGAAGATGAAGAAAATCACAAACCTGCTCGCCGGAAGCGGGCACTTCACACAGGGAACCCGTTTCCTCTGGAAAAGAAACTCTTATGAACGTAAATAGTCAAGAAAAGCAGCCCTCTTACAAGAAGGCAGCCATCTCCTCTAAAAAGGCCAGAATAGGGAAAGCTGGCAGTGATAGTAGAATGACCAGCGCAGATTGTGAACACTGCGAGTATCGTCTACTGGAGCTAGCTTCCGCAACAGGCTTCTGTACTCAGGCTGAGAAGTCCGCTCTCTTGAATGTCGCCTTCGTGGTGAGCTGTTCCTCTCAGCGTACATCGGCCTGGATCAGAACCATGGTGCCGAAAATCGCGCCTTCGGGAGTAACTACCTATCAAGTAGTCAGTCTCCCTAAACTGGCGCGTGCCATCTGCCGGATTCCGGGAGAACCTGGAGCCAAGCTGGTTGTGCTGATGCATTTACATTCGCTAAATTCAGGGCCTGACATGAGAGCCTGGATTATCTCTTCTTACAAGGAGAGTAAGGGCTCTCTGAAAAATGAGGGCTCTACTCTGGTTGTCGGGAGGGATAACGCCTCTGTCGAGACTCTGAAATCTGGGTACGACTCACGTCTTTGTAGGATTCTATTTCACTTCAATGTCAAGTAGTCGAAGGATGTAACGTGCACTACGGTAAAAATCCTTGATTTGTACTCAAATAATCTTACAGCACTGTAAGGCTGCTACCGCTCTTTTAAATAGCAGAATTGCATGCAGTAATACAAACACTCACTTTGTATCTGTTCAGAGAACGTGAGTGTGGAATAAGCGCATGTGTGGTCTTAGGGGTATACGTGATGCTATGATTCTTTATGATGGGCGATCCGAGAGTCTCATCATATCGAACTCATTATCGGGAACCAAAATTGGAGAATTTTGTGGACAAGATTTGGTGGCTGCTAGAGTAAGCTAGGAAATGCACGGAGAAATTGAATAAGTTGTTGTGTCTGCTTACCTCCCCTAGGACTCGGTACTTACTCCTCCACCGAGGGCAATTTCTGAACACGTAGAGTACTGTAAAGTCAAAAAGATTTGTCTTATCGTATGTTGCGAAGCTAATGCTTAAATCACTGCCAGAGGACCATCTTTTAGACTTCCCTCTTTTGCTGACCTTAACAATGTTGGCTCTCAACCAACGTTTGTCACGGCGAGACGACAGGAGGTGATTGCCCTAACCCTCTATATAAGATATGTGGAGGCTATCACTAAGTCTTACCAGATGTTACGCTGTCAGATCATAGATATATCGAATTCAAATTGAGTGGGATCTCTCCCTCACAACCCGAGCGGGATTCGAGGAAGACGGACTGGGTATGGCTTAGAGAAAAACTTGGGAAATCGAGTCAAACCCTACATAAATTCATGCTATATTGGTTCCCTGTTGGAATGCCGAGCTCCAAAGTCTTCACAGGGAAACCAGAAGTCTCTTGAATAGATCGGTCGAAGTAAAATGAACATGTATAAGAAGCTTATACGTAAATCGAAGAATGATTCTTATAAGAGCTTCTGCGAAGAGATCGAATCTCTGAGTGCGACTAGCAAGTTGATTAAAGTCGTCAAACGCGGAAAATCGATAAAGCTGGATGAACTCAGAAAATCTCTTAGTTTACTGCTTCAGAGCCATTTCCCGGGAAATCAGGCTATCATCGCTTCGTTGCATACGCATTCAACGGTAACAGCATCTAAAACGACGAAAACAACTCGGCGTAGCTGGTGTATTGCGTCGCGCGTAGCAGGGACCGTGGCCATTGAATTTACTGTGGCATTCTTTGATGGCTGCTTCCTACCTTAAAAATAATTTTCACTGCTAGCCTGGCCCTTACCTACATACCTATCCTATGGCATATGGTGAAAATAGTCTTTATTCCCTCGCCAAGAGTTTAAGATCAATCAGTCTAACATTCTTCTTGCTGAAAAACATGAAGAGAATAGTAGAACTGCACGTGCGCAAAGTTGCAACATCAGCGCGAAAAATTCTCGAGACTGCGCTTCAAAACCTAGTCGGGAGGATAGAATGGGCACTTAAAAGGAAAGAGTAAATGCTGAGCGTTTTCCTCGACATTGAGGAAGCTTCTGATAACGCAACTTTTGACAGCATGTGTAACGCCGCTAGATGGAGCACTGGTTTTGTGGATCAAAGCAATGCTCGCGGACAGAACATTGATCACTGATGCAGGAATCGGACATTATGTTAAATCTGGCGTAAACAGGGGCCGCCAGTAAGGTGGCGTCCTGCCTCCGCTGTTTTCGTGAATGGAGGTGAAATGATCTGTCAGCATTATCCTCTCAAGACTGATGTCGTTCTCTTCACGAGAAGGAGGAAAAATACTGGCACGACTTAGTTGGTGCTAAAAGGCATTCTCATCCCAATATCCAAGGAAGCCAAGTACCTGGGTGTTATCTTAGTCAGCAAGCTTCTTTGGTCAAAGCACGTTGAGTCAATAACTACAAAAGCGCTGTCAGCGTTCTGACAATGCAAAGGTGCCTTTGACAAAACATGAGCTTTATCGCTAGCAAAGGTCCTCTGGATCTACACTGCAATGATTAGAACAATAATCTCATATGGATTGACTGGTGGAACATGCTAACACGCAAACACGTTGTAGCCTCTTTCTCCAAACTCTAAAGAACAGTTTGTCTCAGCTGTACAGGGGCTCTCCCAACACTTCGGGCGCTGCTCCAGATGCTATGATGAACCCTAAACCCCTTGACATATTTATCAGAGGGTGTGCACTGAAAGCCAAGCCTCGTCTCAAGAGAAATGGTTTTTGGTACAACTCGCATTGGAGTGACAGTGTGCTTGGGAGGGAGATATTCTGCGACCCTTGTCTCATGGATATGCCCTCTGACGCATTGACTCCCGTTATTCTACTGCGCTGTAATTTCACAGTCGAGTTTCTAAGGCGGCAGGACTGGACTGACGAATCGCCATGCAAAAACATATGCGTTTGCAGTGACAGCCAACCTGCACTCAAAGCTGTGTTCACCCCTTTGACAAGCTCCAAGGTAGTAGTATGGACTTAAGGTCTTCCTCAACAAAGTCGTGAGACTAAACTGACTAAGGCTTGTTTGGTCACAGGTAATTCTGGGATCCCAGGATCAGAGGAGTGTTTGGGTCTACCTGTTTTCACGGTCATTACCCACAGCAACGACTGGGTCTTTAATGCTCACAGTCGTAATTGGAGGGAATATCCAGGATACAGCGCGTACGCCCTGATGTCTGCAAGAAATCCGCAGCATTTCTTCTTATCCTTAAGGACAATTGACTACAGAAGACTTAAGGGCATCATTGCGAGCCATTATACTTATACCAACCGTCTCTGCTGGCTCGGTATCAGTGAGACGCCTACTTGTGTTGCATGTTGCGAAGAGGACCACACATCGGAACACTTTCTCTGTGACTGTCCAGAATTTGCTCGCGTACGGGCCGACGGGGTGTGTACCGATTCTTTTAGCTCTACAGTACTGAAGCTCCCCGTTTTACGGCGAAAAACGGGGGAAATACAGTTAAGGTAGGTGTCTGACTGGCAGTGCTCCAAAAAAAGGAGGAAAAAGAGAAGATCTCACAATATCAATATGGTCGAGCAAGCACCATGTTCTCTAGATATTTTTATGATTAATTGATGTGTGTTATTTTGATAGATTCAGTCCCAGATTCAGTCCCGATAATATTTTGACAGAATGAGTCCACACTACTATCAACTACGTCTAATACACACTGTTGGAGCTTACAGATAGACAGTCATCAAACGTGGGCCAACAGAAGTAACAGCAGCACTATTTACATACGTCGAAATTCTAAAAGCATTGAGAGTCTTAAATAGAATATGCAGGGCCTGATTTAGGTCTGGAGGCTCTGGGGCAACAAATGAGTGGAGGTCCCCTGTCTATTATTTTCCAAATAAAATTAACAGATTTTTTTTCAGTTTGTTCTTATCAAACATACATATATGAATATAGACAAAAACAAGAATAAATTATATGAAATTAACAACAAATGGAACTTTGCGAGCTTTCTCCGAGGAAAAATCCTTGATGATTTCGCTGGAATCCAGTTCCTGGATTAAATCGCTTTCAATGCTGAGTAGGGATAGCTTTGATAGACGGTTTTGTCCAATCGAAGTTCGAAGTCCGTTTTTTATAACTGTCATTTTTTAATAAAAACCGGCCAAATGCGAGTCGGACTCGCGCACGAAGGGTTCCATACCTAAGGTGACCATACGTCCTGCTTTCGGCGGGACAGTCCCGATTTTGAGCTTTGTGTCCCGCTGTCCCCAAGGAACGCAAAATGTCCCGCTTTGAAAAAGGCCAGCCCATATATATGTTTGTACATGGATGCCTGTTTCGTTCATTAAACTCATTCTCAATAAATATACATACATATGTACATATACATGCATATATGTATAAGAAATAATATTACTCAGAGATAGAATTCCAGAGACAGCACGAGAAATTAAAAACTAAAAACAAAAACAGCAAACAAACAGACTTGGCATTGAAATACGTACATACATATGTATGTACATATTGAACTCGGTTCGTTCCCGGTCGCTCCGTGTACCGTGTCTGTATCAACCATGTATCTATGAGAAAAATTATGAACGAAAGAAGCCTACTTTGATCCTTTTAAAACTGAAATATATAAACATATGAAAGCACCTACTTATTTTTCTCCTTTATGATTACGTTCTGATTCTAGTGTCTATGAACGCTTGGAACGTGTCGGATACCAGTAACTTTTTCATTGGTTTTTATTGCTTATATGATTTTTAAAATATTGAAATGAGTAAACGCAAGTGTACGTTTAATATAAATTTACAAACTAAGTATCCATTCATAAAGCAAAGGAGTGTCCCGACAGACGTCACGTGTGAAAAATGCGGTACAGATTTCAGTGTTTCGCATGGTGGCGCTAGTGATATAGAGAAACACTAGCTTTTACCCGCGACTTCGTCCGCGTTTGCATACTTAGAGGTCAAATTATAATTTTAATTATGTGTTATAAAAAACACAACATCAATACTATTTACTTCCTTTTTCTTTTTTGCTCAACTGAAACCGTTCAAATTAACTCCCGATCTTATTGTACTGTCTTTCAAATCGTATCTGATGGAAGTAAAAATTTTCTTGCGTCTCGAAAGATCATGAATAAAAAATACTCTGGCATAAATATATAGCTTCCTTACCCGCGGCTTGGCTCGCGGGGCATTGGCTAGGGTCCAAGACATTGGTCACGGTATCGGGCATTGGTTAGGGTCTAACTCCAGTAGGGTCGTATTTAGATCTTTTTAATGTATTTCCTTATAAACTATATTTTTTGTTTCTTTATTGGGTGGCACCAACATCACCAAGCTCTTAGGCAAACGTATACGCGAGCAAGCTACGTAGAACTGTCCGTGGGAAAAACAACCTTCCCTTAAATATATGCCAGCGTATTTCAAAGTTTGGCCCTGCGATTTATTAATCGTCATGGCGAAGCATTTTTCAGGGGGAACTGTAGTCTTTTGAAGTCGAATGGAAGATCATTGGGTATTAAAGGATTACGTGGAATCAACACTGTATCTCCTCGAGCACATCCGGTCAGAATAATAGCTTCGATTAAATTTTTATTCATTGCTTTGACTTGTAACCTAGTACCATTACACAGTTTCGGTGGCTGTAGGTTTCTAAGTAGCATTATCGGTGTGCCCTTCCGCAAAATAAGCCTGTGGTATGGAATTCCCGGTGGTTTAAGCGAATTCAAAAATTCTACCGGATAATTTACAGCTTCATCTGCGTTACACACAGTATCTATCGACCTGTAGACCATTTCTTCCGCGTCAAAGAACTTCAGTAACATGTCATTAATAAGCGCGGCTTGATCGTTTTTTGGAGTTAAAATTGCCCGCTCACAAAACCATTCGATACTTTTCTCCTGTATTTGAGCAATTCCTGGATAAATGCGATCTATCAGTTCTTGAGAAGTAGTTACGAATGTACACAACTCATCCGGGACAACAATCATGTTATCCGTTGATGGATAATCACCGTTCCCTATTTTCATTAAAATATCTGAAAATTTAGCAGCTGATATATCGTCTTTCAGATATACTCTCATATTTTTGGTTAGCTTGAGGATTTCTACTGGCGCCCATAAAACTGATTTTTTCAGACAGGCTTTAATTTCAACAGCTCGGGTTCCTTTAGGTACCATAGGTAATGTTTGACGAAAATCTCCTGCCAATAGTACTGTCACACCACCCATCAGGTTCTTATTACTACGAATATCCTGTAGAGACCTATTGATAGCCTCAACGCTTCTCTTGTGTGCCATTGTAATTTCATCCCAGACAATTATTTTAGTATTTTTTAATACCTCGGCCAGATTGCTTTGTTTTGATATACTGCATATAGGCGTCTCTACACGTGTAAGGTCAAGTGGCAACTTAAAAGCGGCATGCGCAGTTCGACCACCCTCTAGAAGCGTGGCAGCGATTCCGGAAGACGCGACAGCTAAGGCGATGATACGACCACTCCTTACTTTTGCTAAGATCAAGTTAATAAGGTAGGTTTTTCCAGTGCCAGCCGGAGCGTCTAGAAAAAAAAGTCGTCCCTCATTTTTCTCAACACTGGTTATAATTTCATCATACGCTAACTTTTGTTCTGCGGTTAATGTACCCTGATTTTCCATGACAAACCGGTCCAGAGCTTCAACGTCATAGTTAGTTTCCCTTAAGTATTGTACATTGCCTAAATCTTGTGGTCTGTTTGGCTGCGGCAAGCCATATTCTTTGAGGGCACGTCCACCTAATGCCAAGACAATTTCTTCAATAACATATAAGCATTTATTGTACACCTCATCAGAAAACTGCTCAATATTATCTTTAATTTGTCTTTCTACTTGTCGTTTGAAATCCTCAGATAAATATTCTTTGAATTTCTCCCATAAGCTTAGTGGATCTGATACTTGACAAAACACTAACATTATTGTAAACAGTTCGCGAATCCTAAATGGTGATTTTCAAAGTACGGCCTCTTCCAGAGTGGCATACCAGTGCTGATCGTCTTCAAGCAAGCCTAAACTCTTGCAAGCAGATTGAAAAGTCGGATATACCATATTATTTACCGTTCTTAATGCTTCAAAAGAAGTTGGGCCACGCACTTCATGAAGCAACATACGGAGATAATAACACTCTGTATTATTGGGATGCACCGTGTAAACTCTACCTAAAGCGTGGTCTTTTTTGACACCTGGCCATATCTCTATCAAATGAAACGTCAGAAAAATGAAAACACTAACCCAATTAAACAATGGTCACTCCCAAAGTATACGAAGATCCGCATAAAGAGGAGACGCTAAGAATAGTCGCAGCGAATACGATTTTTCATATGAACATTTACATCTCATTTTACCCCCTTAGTCGGATATTATACGATTCAATTCTCTCTCCCGAAACAGGAACATTTGGATAGAGAAGTGAGAAGCGTCCGGGGTAGGTTGCATTGTAGAGTTGGGTAGTTCCGGACATGTATAGTTCACGGAACTATGTCCTCTCTCGGACACATGTCCTCTCGTTCCGCAAATTGAACGAAAATAGTTCCATAGTTCCATTCAACCCTTATTCATCAATCACATATGTACAAGACGAAAAAAAAAAACATAAATGCAACGAACATGCTTCTCATACGGTATGAATGATACCCCGTAGTTTTCACGAAACCCAAAAGTATGGAGATGTGGCGATAAAGCTCGAACAGTTGGTGTACACTGTACAGCACACTTGAACTGAAATGAAGAAAAGAAATGAAAGAATATAATGCCCGCACCGCATTTCGTGAACGAATGTCATACATGTATGTAGGCATTCAGGTCCGGACATGGACATGGTTTGCTAGTTCCATATCGGTGCCAGTATGCATGCATGATTTATGTACATATTTTATTTGTTATTTTCTCAGTTTCTGAAACAAATAAATAAAATGAATAAATGAAATAAACCAAACTAATTTTTTATGGTTGCTTTTGGTTTGAAATGATAATAAAACATGTTTTTAAAAAAACTATCGTAACTTTTCATTTTGCCATTGAATTCAGTAACAAAAAAGCTAAACACATTGCCATTGTAGTTCCGATCAGGAAAAGATCGGTTCCATGTTCGTTCCGCGGTTGGAACTATTTTGCGCATCTCTATATTGCATTGCCTATACTGGGAATTTGATTCAATACTTGGACATTTCTCATTTTCTTTTTCTCTTTTTTTGCGAGTGTTGTGCGGTGTCTCTCAGCATAACGTAAAATCCACAAACACAAAGACAAAATGCGGGCTAAGTGTCACTTTGTGGTGAGCTCCCTATTGAATCGTGTAATGATTCATCGAATACGAACAGAGAGCCCAAAAGAGAAGAAACAAAAATTGACTCAAATAATTGAATCAAATAATACCTGACTTAGGAGTGGAATTTTGAAAAATCCTTTCTTAGCGGATATCTATGTCACTATAAGAATACACTGTCAAAATTTCAGCCTTATAGGTTCAGCGGTTTGGCCGGTGCGTTGTCTGTCAGTCAATCAGTCACGGAACTCTTTTATATATATAGATTTACGGTCAGTAAAGCACAAATTATCCGATAATGCTGCCGCTTCAAGTTCATCGGTGCTGAATTACTTTAAGAAAACGGATTCACCATCTTCCTAGGATTTTGAAGTCGCTGCAGCAGAGGGTGCCTGGGCCTATCACACTGTACAGGAAAACCATAGCTTTCGCTCAAACGATTGTGCATCTGGTTTAATACAGACATGTTTCGAGCAAAAATTTAAGTGTGCCCGTACAAAATCCGAGGCTATTGTTGTGAATGTGCTAGCGCCTATGGCAACAAATGAATTAAAAGAACACCTTCGTAAGGCTAATTGCATAACATTATTAACAGATGCTTCAAACCATGGCTCCACAAAATTATTCCCTGTCTTAGTACGCTACTTTTCAACATACGAAGGAGTACAAGTCAAAGTTTTGGAGTTCGA
The DNA here is from genome assembly GCA_951905685.1 of Eumerus sabulonum. NCBI lineage: Eukaryota > Metazoa > Arthropoda > Insecta > Diptera > Syrphidae > Eumerus > Eumerus sabulonum. The sequence continues at coordinate 156,831,243 of OX645060.1, read as the reverse complement.
AGAGCAACCAGGCGAATCATCGGATATAATAATTGATTATTTGAAACAAGTATTAACAAAAAATGAACTGAAATCAAAATTTGTGGCATTTTGTGGAGATTATACCAACTGTAATTTTGGAGGCAAAAATAGAAAAGGAGCTAATAATGTTTACGCGAAATTGAATATGTATCTTGGAAGAACATTCATAGGTATAGGATGTGGAGCTCACATAATCCACAATGCAATCAAATCTGCTGCGGATTGTCTTCCTATTGATTTCGAATGCATAATTGTGAAAATTTATTCATTTTTCTACATGTATAGCGTTCGTGTTGATACACTTAAAGAATTCTGTCATGCCTCTGACACAGAATATAAGAAACTTCTGGGCTACAGTAAGACTAGGTGGCTTGCGTTGATGCCGGCGCTGGAAAGAGTATTGCAAATGTATCAGCCTTTAAGAAATTATTTTCTGAGCATTGAGAAATGCCCAGTTATTTTAAGAGATTTTTTTAACAATCCCAGCTCAGAACTATAGTTATTTTTTATGCACGCTCAGTCAGCTACGTTTCATCAAACTGTGTTAAAGATCGAGGGACAGAACGTATCCGCAACAGAGGCCGCGAATGAAATAAATCAGCTCGTAAACAATTTAAGCCAAAAACAAAGTGCATGCTTCCTTCACCACGCCACCCGTAATATAATGACGAAGTTACAGGAAACTGGTGCTATCAATGAGGGCAACGTAGAAACTGCAGCAGCTGAATTTTACAAGACGAGTAAAGAATATTTAGAGCAGTGGTGTCAGTTTAACTCTGAAATTGAAATATTTGATTGGGCGAACCTAACGAGAGTCCCCTCTTGGGAGGAGGTTCAAAAAGTATTGGACTTATTAATTAAACAGGGCTTTCTCAGCACCACTCAAGATACAGGAGTTTTTGATGAGTTTTCACTAATTTTGATTTATGTAACAACTCAAAAAGTGACAGATTGGAACATTGATAAAATAAGTGCTGAAAATCGTTGGGTTGACGTATTTACACACTTCCATGCTAAAGATATATCTCACGCTAATTTTTTCATAATAGTAGAGTACATTTTATGTCTACCAGGTAGCAACGCCGCTATTGAAAGAGTGTTTTCTCATATGAACAAGATATGGACCAGTGAAAAAACCCAATTGGGAGTCTCGACTTTGAAATCCATTCTTATAGTTAAGGGTAGTATAAATAAATCATGTCGACAATTCCATGCATATTTGAAATCAAAACCTGACATTTTAAAACAAATTTGCTCATCAGAAAAATATAAAGAAGCAACCTACCCAACTGCTCAAGATTAAGTTTGTTGTCGTGTGCTAATTTTGATTAAGCAAACACTTAACATTAGAAATGTTTTATATTGGATTAAATTATTATACTTTTTAAAGTAAGAAAAAATAAAAAAAGAATACTTACTTTTTTTGTCTAATTTATGAGAAATATGCGTTAGCATTACTTACCATATTTTGAATAATTATTTTCAAAAAATAAAATAATAAAATAGGTGTCCCGCTTTGAGAGGAAAAAATTATGGTCACGTTATCCATACCATCTGTTTATATAAATATGAAAGAGACTATGTATGTTACCTCATCAAATGACAGATCTTGGTTGCAGACAGGATTTTTTGGATGAAAATCATGTCTGTTGTATGGGAGCCCCCTTAAATATTCATTTTGTTATTTGCCGTGGTAGCGGCAACAGAAATACATCATCTGTGAAAATTTCATCTGTCTAACTATCACGGTTTATGAGATACAGCCTGGTGACAGACGGACGGACGGACAGCGAAGTCTTAGTAATAGGGTTCCGTTTTACCTTTGGGTACGGAACCCTGAAAATACACAAATTATTTTTACAAGGAATTGTGGTCGGCCCCTTGAACGCATTTACCGTTATAAATTTTACGTTTTTTAAAAAAAAACGTTATTTTTTGTCTCATTCAACCAAATTACCGTAATTTATCCTGCGCTCATAAAATAAAACAGTTGTGATTAATTTGTTCTGCATATAAGATGCCTGGCAATAGAACATCGTTTGAGGTGGCTCCGCTTGTGTATTATAATCACAGCATCGGGAAAAGTGTTCAAGAGTTGTCGCAGATGTTTTCATTAAACAGATAAACTATCTATAACATTCAAAAATCGTGCAAAAAAAGAAAATAGAATGGAATTGAAATCCTCTAACGGCCGCCCACGCATATTATCGGCACGTACAGGACGCATTTTGCTAAGGAGAATGGTGGAAAATCCACAGATTTCCACTAGGACCCTTGCCAGTAAACTTAAAGAAGGTCATATTGTTACTGTTTCCCATGAAACAATAAGGCAAATAATAAAAAAGAACAAGTACCAATCAAGAGTCGCTCGCAAAAAGCCACTGCTTTCAAAACAAAACATTGAAAGGCGAAGTTATCAGTAATGGTATGGGGGGGGGGGGGGGGGGGCATTTTTAGTAAAGGAGTTTATAGAGAACACCATAGATGCCCAACAGAATTCAAACATTTTAAAGGGTAACTTGGTTAATGGCGCAATTATATTTGGATTAAATTGTGAAAACAAAATGCAATTCAAATTTTACCAAGACAATGATCCCAAGCATAAGGCGCTTATGGTAAGGATGTGGCATCTGTTCAACTGCAGCAAGGTATTGGATACACCTGCCCAGAAATACATTCACAGATGATGTATTTCTGTTGCCGCTACCACGACAAATACTAAAAACAGAACAAAATTAATATTTAAGGACGACTCCCATACAACAGACATGATTTTCATCCAAAAAATCGCCTTGGTCACATACTGAACTAAGGTTAGTCGACAATATATTTGTGTCTTTGATGAATTAATCCTAGCTGCAAACCTTTTCCCCATATTTATTGTTATTCACCTTTTCACATCGTTGCTGTCAAGTAAGATAATTGATTTGAATTCAATGGACACATATGATCATCTACATATATTTCATCATGAGGATTTTTGATTATCAAAGTAATATGCCGATAACCTGCCTGCAACCAAGATCTGTCATCATACAAAAAATGTGATTTAATGTGATGACTGATGAGGTAACATACATAGTCTCTTTCATATTTATATATACAGATGGTACGGAACCCTTCGTGCACGAGTCCGACTCGCACTTGGCCGGTTTTTGTTATTACTTTTAAAATAAACATCTAGTAACACTGTTCGTTACTAGACGTATTAATAAAACAGCATGAATTAAAAAAAAATTGTGCGTCTTAGCTCCCACGCGTAACTGGAGTTTACTCCTTAAAAACGATTATCTTAAAATATACCGTCATCCACAAAAGTGAAGGCACAGCACCTATTTTCGTAAAAAACGCCCTCCAAATAGCTTCGTATTTAAAAAAAATAATAACAAAACGCACCATCTTTTTGTCGACTTTAAAGCCGCGTATAGACAGTGTTTACAGTGTATACAGAGCCATGTCATGTTTTAACATTCCTGCTAAACTCGTAAGACTGTGCAGGATGACTATGGAGAACTCTCGCTGCTCCATTAAGGTCGGAGGTGAACTAACCGATCCCTTTGATGTTAAAAAAGGTTTTAGATAGGGTGACGCACTGTCATGTGATTTCTTCAACATTATGCTTGAAAAGATCGTGCGGGGCTTTGCGGCCAATACAAGAGGTACGATCTACTTCAAGTCCACACAATTGCTTGCCTACGCAGATGACATTTACATTATTGGACGGACAAAGTGAGAAATCAATGAGGCGTTCGCAAGCATTGGAGCAGAAGCGGCTAAAGGGGGTCTAAGGGTAAATGGGGACAAGACCAAATATATGCTGTCATCCAAGAAAGACGCACAACACCGACGTCTTGGTCAGAACGTCACCTCCGGCAGCTATATTTTTGAAGTAGTGAAGAACTTCGTCTACCTTGGCTCGATAGTGACAAGCAGCAACGACACCTGCGCTGATATAAGACGCAGAATAACTCTTGCCAACTGCTGTTTCTTCGGGCTCAAAAGGCAATTGAGTAGTAGATCCCTCTCTCGAAAAACTAAGGTATCTCTCTACAAGACCTTAAACATCCCGGTCCTCCTCTACGGCGCTGAGGCTTGGACGTTATCAAAAGCGGATGAAAAGGCTCTTGGGCGTTTCGAGAGAAAAATTCTGCGTGCAATCTTTGGTTCCGTTTGTGTAAACGAAGAGTGGAGGAGGAGATTCAACCAAGTACTGTACGGGCTGTACAGCGACATCGACCTGGTTAGACGTTTTCGGATCCAACGTCTAAGATGGCTAGGCCATGTAGAGCAGAGGACAACCGCATTTAAGGTGGCGCGCATAGGTTGGAAAGAACCTCAACCAACTGGGCATGCGGCACTGAAAGCGGCTGGCCAAAGATCGGGCCGGCTGAAGTGGCTTGTTGGATTAGGCCCTGGTTCACCCCGAACTGTAGCGCCATCAAAGTAAGTAAGTAAGTAAATTCACACAGAACAACGTATTATCGGAATCAGTCTTGGATGAAAACTGAAAGAAATTGCCCCCTTTAGCAATACTGATGGCGCAGTATTGCTATTTTCCTAGTTACGACTAAATTCACATATGAAATTCTCAGTGAACTACATACATCCGGGTATATCTCGTCTGTCCATGAGTGCTAGCTCAAATATTCAATACGATTCCAAATTAGCCATCACCAAAATCAAATTATATATTCGCAACAAAGGCAACCCGAAACGAATATATATATATTCGTGCAGTGCCATAGATAGACATATATATGTATACTATCCTATAGGGACTGTAGCTCTCAATGGTATTTTAACAATTTCATATGTTTGTTTGTTAAACGATTAAATTATGAATCAGCCTCTCTATATACGTACAGTGGTGTTCAGATGAATAGCACACCCGTGAGTTCTCATACATTATGTTGTGCCAAAAGTCTAAAAAGAGGTTCAGCTTTTTTTGTTTTATAACTGATGTGCGTTTATATGTGCTTTATTTAAAACAACTCAAAAATAATAATTCAAAATGGGAAAACATAAAAAAACGAATGTATAAGTAAATATTTTATTAATATTTTGTAGGATATTCCTTGTTCCTTATCACTCTTGACAACGTTTTTGCAAACTCTCTACTAAGCGCTTAAATTTATGGGAACGTATAGCTTCCCAAGCAGCCTTTATGGTTTGTCTAAATTATTCTAATTTTTTTGAGCTGGAGTCTTTAACAAGGGAGTCAACATCATTCCAAAGATTCTCCATAGGATTTAGATCGGGACTATGGGCTGGCCAATCAAGCAGTAAAATTTGTCGTTCCGAAAGCCAATTCTTCACTATCCGCGAAGTATCTTCTTCTTAGTGGGCGCTACAGCTCGGGGTGAACCTGGGCCTCAACCAACATGCCCCTCCATCTAGAACGATCTTTTGCTAGGCTTTTCCATTGCCGCACACCCTGAGGTCCCCTTTCACCTGTATGCGCCATCTTAAGTGCGGCCGTCCTCTGCTTCTTCGTCCCTCGCGGTTGGATTCAAAGACTCTCCGGGCTGGAGCTGTGGTGTCCATTCGCTCTACATGGCCCAGCCATATTAGGCGTTGAATCCGTAGACGCCTGGCTAGGCTCATGTCGCTATACAGCCCGTAAAGTTCGTGGTTGAATCTTCTCCTCCATCCCCCGTCTGCGTATATAGGCCCAAAAATCACGCGCAAAATCTTTCTCTCGAACCGGCCAAGGGTCTCCTCATCCGCTTTTGATAGTGTCCATGCTTCTGCGCCGTACAACAGGACCGAGTCAACTTGTCATTCGGGAGAGGGCTCTATTACTCAGTTGCCTCCTGAGCCCAAAGAAACAGCGATTGGCAAGAGTGATTCTGCGTTTGATTTCGGAACTGATGTCGTTGTTCCAGGTCACTGCGGAGCCAAGGTAGACGAAGTCCTTAACTACCTCGAACTTATATCTGCCTATACAAACGTTCTGGCCGAGACGTCGGTGTTGAGCGTCCTTTTTTGATGACAGCATATATTTAGCTTTGCCCTCGTTTACCGCCAAACCAACTTTCGCCGCCTCCATCTCAATACTCGCAAACGCCTCATTGGCATCTCGCTGTGATCTACATATTATGTCAATATCGTCGGCGTATGCAAGAAGTTACGAGGATTTGAAATAGATTGTGCCTCTTGCATTGGCCAGTGATTTTTGCACAACCATTTCCAATATGATGTTCAAGAAATCACACGACAGCGCATCGCCCCGCCTAAATCCTTTTTTGGCATCAAAACTATCGGTAAGGTGTTCACCGATCCGGATGGAGCAGCGAGCATTCTCCAAAGTCATCCTGCATAGTCTGACGAGTTTAGCAGGTATGTCAAAGGTAGACATAACGTTGTATAGCTCGTCTCTAATTACGCTGTCGTATGCGGCTTTGAAGTCGACAAATATGTAGGTGGTGAGTGTCGACTTGAAATTCATTCGTTTTTTCCAGAATCTGCCGTAGTGTGAAGATTTGGTCGATGGTGGACTTCCCTGGCCTGAATCCGCACTGATAAGGACCTATCAGCTTATTTACAAAAGGCTTCAGGCGTTCACATAAAACGGCAGAGAAGATTTTGAAGGCGATGTTAAGGAGACTTATTCCTCTATAGTTGGCGCAATCAGAGGGGTCTCCTTTCTCAGACAGTGCGTCGAATGCATCAAATGTTGCATTCCTGTCTAGATTGGGGCTTCTATAAAGAAAACAGTAGTGGATGGAGTGCTTACGGAATACGAATTTAAGCCATATGAAATTAAATTCTGGGGTGGATGTTTGGCTATACTGTGGAAGTAACTGGTAAGCAATATCACTACGGACATAGATGGCGAGACCACGGCGAGAAACGAATAATGGCACTAAGGTATATCCAGGAAGACTGAAATCCGAAGGATCAGACTTTTCATCGACCTGTGTTTCACAAATTGCCAAAACAGCCGGTTTGTGGCGAGAGGGATGGATATACGTGGCAAAGAAATTCTTCCGTAACCCACGAATATTGCAGAACTGCACACAGAAATCACTCATCAATGCAAACTACAAAACATGTATAGATACAAAACCGTTAAAGCAGAGACGCGTAAGTGAAGTTCTATCGCCGGATTTGCAAAAACAAACTACCGTAGGTGTTATGCCCTTACGACAGTAAGATTTGCTCCACCAACAAAGAACAACACACGCGACCCTACGCGTCGGTTGCGGTAGCACTCAATCAGTGTGTGTGCTGAGTACGAACACTGTCACTAGAGGGGAAGAAGGACAGGCAGGAGTACGGCCCAGCGCTGCTGCCGACCAGGTGTTCAGTTGCGGCACTTTCACGATTTCTCAATGTTTTTTTGTTTTGCCCGCACTACACTGCACTACGGTATTTATTTATTTTTTCGTTGTTCCGTTTTTCCCGTTGTTTTTTTTTTTTTTTTTGTTTGCTTTTTTCCATCTGATCCAAACCTGTTGAACTTTCGTCACTCCACAAGATATTGTTGCGGAGATGCAAGCGGACCGTTAAGTTCGAAAACTCTCTGGAAGCGGGGATTGGAAAGATGTCAACTTCCAAGGGAATTGTCAGAGCGTTCTAGAGATTTCCGAAGGGGAACTTCCAACGGCGAACGTTCGAGACGGTGGACCGAGAGCTATATAAGCGCGAACACTCGCCCTTGACATTCATTCAGTTTGTGGTATAAGACAGCGTGTGACAAGTCGGTGTGATCAACCAAGGTGAAAAGAAAAGCTTTCAATAGAGGTTTGTGTATTGTGTAATAAAGTTTAAAGTGGATGGTATTGGATAATAAAGTTTAAAGTGGATAGTATTGGTTAATAAAGAAAAGTGGTGAAGCTACGCAGATAATTGATCTGTGGTGAAAGAAATAAAAGTGTGTGGTGTTTTTAATTGGGAAAACGTAGAAAATTGTAGTTTATCGCAATCCAGTGGTGCGAACCCTATTTGGTGTGGGGATTGAATAAATTCGTAACAATATTTTTCCAAAAGGACAAGGGTTTTTCTTGTGAGCGTTTGCGAAAATAAGTCTTCTCGTTCGGTTTTTTTTTTTTTTTTTTTTTTTTTTGTTTGAAGACAAGAGGTTTTTTTTTGGCGAATCTTCCATGAAGCTGGAATTCAATTAACTGGCGACTTACAGTTACGGCTGATATTTTGACATTATGTTGGTCAGGTAGTTGTTGCTTTATCTGAAAAGGAAAACCTAACGGGATCTTCTTTGTAGTATGTTTTCATATTCATAACGTTACTACCTTGGGATATTATGGCTTTACTCCTGTGCAGCTTGTAAATACAGTGTGTATTGCAAGCAAATACATATTTGAGTAAGGGTGTGCTATTTATAAGAACACCACTGTACATACGTGTGCACCTCATAGAATTGCGTAAATTCAAACGAAAACTACAGTGAAAATATACGAACCATATCGAATTCGTTCTAATCAAAATTAATTGAGTATACAACGGTTTTAATTGTATCAAAATTACCTAACTGCCATATTCGCTAGAATAAAATCAACCAACCTAATTGAGTAGACACGATAACCGGGTTTAACTTTATTTCTGTTATTTAATTACCAATCGATAAGTGTTGTAGGTATGATGCGAAAACCCCATTTAGTCAGTCAAAATCGCGTCCATACATCCTATATGTACACACATATGGTAGCCCTTGACCACCGGTTCGTTGAAACGATCGATTGACGAAATGTTTTCCAACCAACCCTGCGAGAACTAATTTCCATAAATGCTTTACTAATTAACCAAGTGAATTGATTAATATTTTATCGGAGCTTGGTTTTTTTTTTCCAGATATTTTTTTCTGGTTTTTGTTTTTCCTCCACGTCACACAACTGTTTTTTAATTATCTTTAATCCAGGAATAATGCTCCTCTTTATTCCTTGGTAGATGCGGAACTTTATGCAAAATGATTTTGTTTTTATACGCACATACGGATGAGGATACTTAAAAAGTAAAAACAAGCGTGGATTGTCATAATGGCATTTTGGTCCATTGACCAGCCATATTATCGTTTACATGTTGTGCGGCAAACGTATACATTTAATCATATCCGAACGGGGAGGACTGTTCAAATTGCCCGTGAGCAAGTGAAATTAAATTGTTTCCACACATACGGTCGCTCAACATTATAATGGGACACTTACGAAAATGCAAATTGTCAATTATCTTCTAGAAATTCATAAATGTTACAAATGAAATAAATATCGAATTTGAATGTTCATTCTATCAGTTTATTAAGAAATAAAAATCATATGAATTCATTAACACAAAGGCAAAAAAATAATAAAAAAAAACTAAAAAAGTCAATTTTTAAGCTCAAAGTAATAATGGGACACACGGCAACTCTAATTTATTTTGCTCAGTTAACGGCAAATATTTGGGTTTATTTTAAATTACATTGACGGGAAATCCCAGTATTTCATTCAAAGTTATATTTCGATCAGCTAAGCACGCTTATTCAAACGGATATCAGTCATGGCACCACGCGGTCCTCAAACTTCACAAGATATTAGGGAATTAATATTAACGCATTCCAAATCTGGTAAATCTGTGCGAAACATTGCAGAAATAGTGAATCAACCTCGATCTACAGTGTTTAACATAATTAAACGATATGAAGATGCAGATAATTTTGCTAACAAAGCAAAACCGAGCAAGCGGAAATTTTTTTCCGATATGGATGAACGATGGCTTGTAAGACAAATCAAGAAGCGACCACAACTCAGTGCACCGAAACTTGCTGCTGAAGCAGAAAAATACCTTGGTAAAAAATCCAACCCAGAAACCATCAGAAATATACTTCGGAAACACAACTTCAATGGCCGAGTTGCTAGGAAGAAGGCTTTTATAAGTAAGGCAAATAAAAAAAAGCGCCTAACTTTCGCCAACAAATATAAAAATGAAAATTTTACGTTTTGGAGTAAGGTATTTTTACTGACGAAAGTAATTACAATGTTTTTCGATCAGATGCGCGTTCATATGTGTGGAGAAAACCAAATGAACAACTACGGGAAAGAAATTTGAAACCAACAATAAAGCACGGTTTAGGATCTGTTATGGTATGGGGTGCAATATCGGCAGCAGGGCCCGGAAATCTTCATATTATAGAAGGCATAATGGACCACAAATATTATCTACACGTTTTAAGGTCAAATCTGTCGGAAACTGCCGAAAAATTGGGTCTTGTAGACGATTTTTATTTCTACCAGGATAACGATCCCAAACACAGGGCTTATAATGTCAGAAGTTGGCTCCTCTATAACTGCCCCCATGTGCTCGAAACGCCACCACAATCGCCGGATCTAAACCCCATAGAGCATGTGTGGGGTTTTTTAGAGGAGAAATTAAAGAATCACCAAATAGGAAATAAAAATGACCTGATTTCAGCTCTGAAGGATGAATGGGAAAAAATTCCGCCAGATTATTGCCAGAAACTAGTGAAATCGATGCCTAATCGCCTAAAAGGAGTAATACAGCAAAACGGCCTCCCAACAAAATATTAAACCTTCAATAATTAGAGTGAATTACGTACTTTTTTGTACATTTATGTTGTGTATCCCATTATTAGTTTGAGCTTAAAAAATTGACTTTTTTAGTTTTTTTTATTATTATTTTGCCTTTGTGTTAATGAATTCATATGATTTTTATTTCTTAATAAACTGATAGAATGAACATTCGAATCCGATATTTATTTCATTTGTCACGTTTATGAATTCCTAGAAAATAATTGACAATTTGCATTTTCGTAAGTGTCCCATTATAATGTTGAGCGACTGTAGGTACTTAGCGTATGAGGACACGTCCGTTATCCTACCGAAAAAGCCGAGATAACTACAATGAGCTGACATTATTCATTTTTAACGACATCCCTAGCAATTAACCCGGCAGTACCTTGATGGAAAGATCGCCGTAATTACTATATGGGTTGCAGGTCTATTGTCCGCTAGTTGATATTGCATCCTGTCGAGTTCTGTAGAACTAGCCATAGCTGTGGTTAGGTTGGGTGTAACAGTGGGCGGTAGCATGATACCGGAGATATTTGTATGATATTTTGTTGTTTTTTAATTAGGGATAATGACAAAGGTGTATTGCAACTTTATTCAAATGACGGGCCAGGCTTAAATAATTTTGTTTCAGATAAGTGAAATTAAGTTGCGAGGCTGTTCAATAGTTGGACAAAATGCTATCCAGTATCAAATGAATATAAATTTCGTAAATGGGGCATCGTCTGTTGTTGTGAAAAAAGGCTATATCAGATATTTGTGTAAAAGATATGATGTGAGTGTTAATTCGCTGTACATACGAACATTTCATTTAATCCTTTTGAAAAAGGTTTTTGCCCTTATTTCTTTTTTTATGCAGCTTCTCAGGGAACTAATTGTTTTTTTTAATTTTAAGGAGGGTACTAGTGCTAACAAATATCAGAAAGCAAGGTGAGACCTTTATAGATCTATTGTGCCTATTAGCCGTGTAAATTAAAACAATTTTGTTGAATTTCGATGCGAAACTAATTTTATTTTTCAAAGAATTGCTCTTATATAGTGGTAGTTTTTAAAGATAAGAATCCGACTCTTAATCCAGCGTGGGAACTCTATTGTCGATTCTTACTTTAGTTCTCACGCAGGATTATGTTTCTTATCTTTAGTAAGGAGGCGATGCGCTTATCTCTAATTACGTATGCCTATGCGTATCTCTAATAACATGGTGATGATAAAAGTTTTCAATTTTGAACAAGCCGATTAGACGAGAAACTTCTCCACTTCCTTTATAAAGTTGAGAAAGTCTCTCGTAGGAGCTGGGATGGTACCTGCACAAACTTGTACATACATGGTTTCCTAATCTTTAAGATTACACTGTACATATTTGAATCTGAATGGAACTACTGTGTGACAAATATTATCCAAATTCCCTCTAGCGTGGGAATTGTTTAGTAACCAATGACGAATGTTCGGATTACCACAAACCACAAACATCAATTTTTCTCACAGTAGCTCATCGACTAATAATTATGCGTTGTACCTACACAAGGTGAAATATAGATTCGTTATTAATTAAGACACTGAAGGCAATGGTTGAATTGTTCGAAGAGATAGCAAAGAACAGCGCAATCACATAGTATGTGCCCTGCAGACTCTTCCTCCTAAAAACAGAGTCGACACTCAGTTTCAGACGAGAAGTTAACTTTTTTGAGATGATATCTCAGGCCACAGTATCCCGTAAGGTAACTGGCCAGTTTTTGGTATCTCCTCTATTAAAATTTTCCATTGGCGAAGTCCTTGAACGCTGCTCCAAAAGGACAGGTGTTGCGATTTTACCCACTTGTCTAAGAAGAAGTTAATATTAGATTTGGAAATACCGCTAAACGGTTCGACACCTCTGTATGTACCTTTCGCTGAAGCCTTTCCTAGCGAGTTGATCGGCGATTTTAATGCCCTTAATACATTTGTTCCCTTGGACCCACTAGAGTTTGACCTTAATTCTTTTGGAAAGGTCCTGTAGGGCATTATGCATTTATTAACTGATTGAGAGCTTTGATCGCTGCTCGGCTATCAGAGAGTATATTGATGGTTACTCCTCTTATGTTGACTTCTCTCTAGATTTGAGGGAACTACAAGAACTACAAGTGCTGAAAGAACAATGTTGAGGCCTTTCTGTAGAATGGCAGAAGAGTCACCGTCATTGCCTGGGACCTTATAATGTTTAAATGAAGCAATTGCTCATTTAACTCTATCGGGGCTAATAAATCTACCAAAGAGGCTGCTCGTTCTACTGTAGATGTTATTTATGACGCTCGTCTGAGTTATATGCTGGGGAGTAGAACCAGGTAAATGCACCTCAAGCAAGATCCCCAGGGTTTCCCTGAGACTTACAGTAAAGGTACGGTCTGACTTACGAAGCAGCCCGAGTCCAGCACTTTATAGAGTCGGGAGTCAGGAGTTTCTTCCAAGACATTCCCTTGGATTTCCTCAGTTCGAGCTTGTATTTCGTTAGAGCAGATTTATAATCAGTCCAACTGTTCTTTCGTTTGACTATGTTAAACACCTGTTTCCTTAGAAATTGGAGCTGCGGATTCCACCAAGAAGAGAAGGAATATGTGCATGTGGAAGATAATATCAATTTAGGAAATGGGAATACTGATCAACTTGCAGATGAAGAGGATAACAAATGCTCCAACAAAGAAGGTGAGCAATCAAATATTAAAAATCGTTTAAGAAATCGCCAACGCCACAAATGAGAGAATATTATTGAAAAACAATTCCATACCAAAGAAGAAGATCCAACAAGGCTATGAACTCTTCGCATGCTGAGGAATGGGTCCAAGCCATGAAAGCGGAATACAACAGCCTTAAGAAAAACAACGCATGGAATCTCTGTGATCTACCTGTTGGGCGGACAGCGGTAGGGAGCAGATGGGTTTATAAAACAAAATACTTGCCTAATGGAGAAGTGGAACGAAGAAAGGCACGTCTCGTAGCGAAAGACTATACTCAAAAATGCGGTATTGATTATTTAGAAACGTATGCGCCCGTAATACGACAAAGTTCTTTGCGGCTGATATATGCCCTGTCAATGGAACATGACTTACGGCTCAATCATTTTGATGTTTCGACAGCTTTTTTAAATGGAAAACTCGATGAGGAGATCTTCGTGGAGCAGCCGGAAGGGTTTATTGATGAACATTACCCACAGAAGGTGTGTCGTCTTAACAAAGCTTTATATGGTCTAAAGCAGGCAAGCAGGCAATGGAATAAAACCTTAGATAATCATTTGAAGGATATCCATTTTATGCAATCGAAATATGAACAGTGCTTATATTTTAAAATCGATGATGATGAAATAACTATCATTGGAACTTACGTTGATGATATTATCATTGCATCCAATGTAGAGAGGTCCGTTTTGCTTATTAAAGAAAAACTTAGTTCAAGTTTTGAAATAAAAGATCTCGGAGAGCCATCTCAATGTATTGGATTAGAAATTAAGAGAACTAATGGAATCTTATCAATCAATCAAACACGTTTAAATAATAATTTACTTTTAAAGTATAATATGCATAATTCTAAAACTTTTCAAATACCTATGCAGGTGAAATTAAAACTAGAAACGGAACCGTCGGTCCTTGTCCATGTTAAACACCTGTTTCCTTAGAAATTGGAGCTGCGGATTCCACCAAGGTACACACCGAATGTGTGTACTTATTCTGGGTGTACAGCTGATTATAAAAGATGAGATAAGTGCTTCATTGAGTTGATAAGCCTCTTCTTCGATATCATCTGTCGATGCAGTCGACTTAAGAAGCATATCTTCTTTGGCGGCAAGTTGAGCTTGTTCGTTTGGGCTGATATCCAGGCTCAGCTTCCTTAACCACACTGGAGATGTTAAATTTGGTATGTTAGTGATCAGATAGTGTGGTCTCTTTAGAGGCGTGCCAAAGGGGCTAGAGATTATAAGGTAAAGTATCTCTTCTCTAATTGAGTTTATAAAGGTGAATTTGTTGCCTCTATTGGCAACGGTGAGATTACTACTTAGTAAATACTTAAGAAGTGAGTCACCTCGTTTGTTGTTATTACTGCTGCCCTAGTCCACGTGGTGCGCATTGGCAGCGCATCCAATGACCAGATGTCGTTTGCGACGATTGCAGTACCTTACTAGGTATTGTACCTCAGTAGGTGGAATTTGGTCACCGTCACCAGGGAAGTAAGTGTAGGCGCACACGATCTCCCTTACTCCTCCATCAATGGGGACTTCCATGATGATGGCTGCCAGGTCCCTTGTTACAAACTCTGTAATGGGGGAAAATTTATATTGAAACTGATCAAGCTTAAATTAACTTACGCAACCTATTTTGGAGGCCCATAATCTTACTTTCATGAACCCACGGTTCCTGAATGAGTCCCAGGAAAATTTTGTCGCAATAGAATCGCAAGCCGTTTGGCATGGTGCAGGGCTCCTGTTAAGTGTGGGAACGATTCATAGATATATTTGGACTACCCTTAGTGGTCGTCGTGGCAGTGATCTTTGGGTTGCCACATTTTGGTGTCTCTGTTTCAACAGTAGGTGCAACCACCTTACTGTAGGTTACTTGAGTTCTGCAGCAACCGGTCGTACATCAGCTGATGTTTTTTAGCGGCTTTTCATGATGATCTTAACATCACTAAAACGGTAAGCCACTTTGCAAATAAGGTCTAGCGGTCGGTCTAAATACATGTCACTAATTGCCAGAACCAGATGCAGGAGATCTTTCTCCTTATCTGGCGTGCTCTGCATGACTCGCCAGTGCTATGCTAACAGGCCAACATATTGGTGATGGGTAAGCCGATACTCTTTGGGAAGTAGTTCCGAACCGTGTGTGGTTTTGGGAAGGCGTCTTTTCCCACCAGTATGACATCAAGTCCACTCTTATCTTTTATGGCCGTGAAATTGGTCTTTATACAATTGGCCGTGGTGGCGTCGGCGCACACAAAATAGAACCAACCTGACTTGTATATCGATCCCTTAGAGTGGGTTTTGGGCGAATTACCCAGCATTTTGATGGAGGAGTCAATTACAGCCTCCTAAACGGCTGGCATCTGCGTTGTGATAAGGGGGTTGGGCCCAGATGCCCAGATCCTTGGGAATGATGCCGGGTCGGATTTTCTCAGCTACACTGCTGTAGCTCCCTTTGTCGGCTTGGGTGTTGCCCTTCTAGCTGCGTATGGCAGGAGGATTCGGCGGGGTAATGTCGGCGGAACGATCTCGCTTCAGTTCCGGGCACTTTTGGCAGAGGCAGGTTTTCCATATACTAGAGCCTCATCTCTAGTTTTGCCCTGCTTGATTGCAGCCTTAAAGCGTCGCTGCTTGGACGAGTTTAGTTTGATAAAACCACCAGATGATAGAGACTTATTCTTGCCTTTGGTTTCCTCTGGAAATGGTTTCTCCGGAGTCGTTACCTGTAATAAATCTTCGTACCACGGCAAGGTAAGCAACTTTCACATAGGCAGAAAATTACTTTGTTTTGCATCTTAGTTGGAACCACCATATGTTTGGTGTCGCCAAAAATATTTAATAATGCATAGGCTTCTTATATAGATGCAAGAAATGTTTCTCAACCTTGGTCTGGCTACAATCTACAAGCCGTTCATTCATCCTAAATTAGAGTTTAACTTTGACATCTAGTCCGGTACATATATGCAACATCTTATTGCACATATTAGGCAGAAATCAAAGCCGCGCGATATAACTGAAAGGAGATCCCATCTTCACCAATTCATTAGATCCGTTGGAATATCGCAGGATCGTCGTTAGCAAGCATTTAAGATCAAGGCCCATGTCACTCTGTTCCAATAATTTCGATGTCAAAAATGCAAGGCGCTCGTGATGGCTATAATAGAAAGTGTCGCTTAAATCATGGAAATCGTCGAGTCGCCAAGGAGCAAAAGATTGCGCAAAAAACCGTTGGACACAGAAAGAAGTTCATTGAATGGGCGCCTTACGATTTAACGCAAAAACAGCCAGGAAGGTGTGTTAGGTGGGGTCGACAGAGAATTGTCTACTGAAGGCTGCTCCCCTTTAGTAAAACTCTAAATTTGAACCTATATTGACAACAATTGGACTGTCTGAAGGAAACAATAACAGGAAAACGGCCAGCCTCGGCCAATAGCAGAAGAATCGTGTCAGGGCAACATCATAAACTCGACAGAAGCACTGGAAGCTTAGTTGAAAGGTTTATATCCACCTGGCACGCAATGATTACCACACGACTGTCCCAGTTTTTTACCCTATGGAGACGAGGCTTCTATGAGAACGGCATAAGGAAACTACATTCAAAATTATAATAAGTTATCGAAAAAAACAACGCATACTTAACCTAAATCGGACCTTTCTAACTACGCTTAAAAGAACTTTGAATTTTATGTAAAAAAAAAAAAAAAAAAAAAATTTCATGGAAACAATAGTCGATACGTTGTCCTTAAAGACTATTTACTAGAGCGGTTTGCTGCTTAAAGCCAAAGTTAATCCTTGACTAGGGCGACATTTAATAAAAGAATAAGAAAAATAAATGATCTGCCTTCCAACTGCTCAAGAAATTAAGTTCTCTTGGCTTTCATTCCATCTGCCTTTTATACAGGCTGTAAAACTTGCAATTTTATTTTATTTTCCCCAAGTAATAGCACAAAAGCATTACCGTTTTATTGCCAAATCCTTATCTGAAAATCCTTAGCATCTTGTATCCCTACCTAGGTGATGCCAACGCACACCACACGATATGGGGCATTAACATCAACGATCGAGGTGAGTTTTTGTTCTATTATTTACTACATACGAACCTCATCGTTTGTAATAACAACTGCGAACCAACTCTTATTACTAAGAATAGACAGGAAGTTCTAGATGTAAATTTTGCATCCCAGGACATTGTCGACAAAGTCAGGGAATGGAAAGTCCTAAAAGAGCACTCCCTCTTTGACCACCGCTATATTCAATTCAACATAGTTAGCCACGTCAGTGCCCCTGCTCCCTTCAGGAACTACAGGAGATCTGATCGGCAAAAGTATAGAACCTATGTTGAACCTTACCTAAGGACAAGACACCCGACATATCCCGACAACCCTGCGGAATTAGGCAGCTTAGTAAATGAGCTGACAGAAACCATCAACAGAGCACTGTCTAAATCTTGTGAGGTTAGCACCCCCCGAGGAAAACCCAAACCCCCCTGGTGGAATAAAGAGATAGTCTCCCTTAGGAAAGAGAGCGGAAAGCTCTTAAACAATGCAAAATGTCCCCGCTTGCAGGAGGATTGGGACTTCTGCACGGAGGCACTTAAATCCTTCAAAGCAGCGACCAGGAAGGAAATCGTGGAGGAACTACTGCGAGAATATCAAGGCGGTCTCCGAAGCTTCCAGAATAAGAAAGATTCTGGCTTCGGCCCCGCACAACCCAAGCCACCTAATGCGGAATGATGGTTTCTGGACGACCTCCAGAACGGGAACTTCTTCTAAACGCACACTTTCCGGGCAGTAGTGACTCGTGTATGACACTTCCTTAAGTCATCCAGCCGACGACATCCTCCTTTGAGCGTGCTCCCAACCTGGTCAACAACAACATTGTTCTATGGGCCCTGAATAACTTTGAACCCTACAAGTCTCCGGGACCGGATGGGATCATACCAGCAGAGCTCCAGCAAGTAGCAGATCTCATCCTCCCCTGGCTTGTGATAATATTCAAGAGTTGCCTCTCCCTGTCTTATATCCCCAGCAAGTGGAAGGCAGCCAAAGTCATTTTCATACCCAAGGCTGGCAAAAGCTGCCACACGTATGCAAAACTCTAGAGAAGATTTTAGACGCTCACATACGTCACAGCTGTATCTCCGAAAGGCTGGCGAATAACCAACACGCCTACAACAAAGGCAAATTGGTGGAAACAGCACTCATCTCACTGGTCAGCGAAATAGAAAGGTCGCTGGAACGTAAGGAATATACTCTAGTCGCCTTTCTCGACATTGAGGGCGTCTTTAACTATGTTGAACCTTGGGCCGTCACCACAGCGCTGTCTGATCTGGGTGTTACGGGATCAGTGATAGAACTGGTACGAAAACTGCTATTGCAAAGAGTAGTCAAAGCCAACTTCGCTGGTGCCGCCTCAACTAGAATGGTCAGCAGAGGTACACCACAAGGTGGAGTACTCTCCCCTCTCCTCTGGAACGTGGTGGTCAACGAACTACTACTGTTGCTAGAACAGGAAGGGTACGCTGTGACCGCCTATGCAGATGACATTGCTATTGCCGCCACAGGAAAATTTCCCAGCACTGTAAGCGACCTAATGCAGGGTGCATTACGTACAGTAAAAGCCTGGACGCAGTACTGTGGACTCAAGGTTAATCCTAAGAAGACCGACCTAGTACTGGTAACCAATAAATATAAAATTCCGCCCTTCAACCCACCAAGGTTGGATGAAACCAAACTAATAATCAAAGATCAGGCTAGACACCTAGGCCTAGTTCTTGACAGGAGGCTGAATTGGAAACCTAACATTCTTGATCGTGTCAAGCAAGCAACCACTGCCCTCTACAGCTGTAAGAAAGTGGTGGGCAGAAGGTGGGGTACACAGCAGTCATAAGGCCCATCCTCCTACATGGCATCGTAGTCTGGTGGACTGATCTGGACAAGGCAATCTACCGAAACCTTCTGGGGAAGGTACAAAGATCGGCCTGTTTATATATGTATAAGCGAAGCGATCAGATCAACCCCCACGGAGGACCTAAATATCTTATTACATTTTCCACCGTTGGACCTCTTCAGCATGCAAGTTGCTGCCTGCGCGGCATTACGAATTAGGGGCATAGGAAAATGGCCCATCCCGCAGAGTGTGTTCACTAGGAACTTCGAAGTTGCCTTTCCATCCAGGGAGGAATGAGCTGAAGGAAAAGTTATACCACAGAACTTGATCTCCCTCTACACCGATGGCTGCATGATGGAGTCGGGTGTAGGTAGTGGAGTCTTCTCCAAGGAACTTAACCTCAACCTATCATTCAGACTCCCAAATCACTGCAGTGTGTATCAGGCAGACTTAACAGCGATAACGGAGAGCACCGTGGCGCAGTCGGTAGTGTGTTGGCCTCCGACGCCGATAGCACGGGATCGAATCCCGACAACAGCCATATCATCGAACGTGTTTTTCACGGTGCTTCTCCTCAGCGGGATTCTGACAAAACCCCCTGTTGTAAAATTGTCATGAAAAGCTTCTCGAGATTCGCCGTTCGGAACCGGCAATAAACTGTAGGTCCCTTTCACCTATGGGAAAATGAAATCACACACAACATGGGTGATTGAGAGAAGCTCGGCTTTGGTCCTTCATGGACTGTAACGCCAACATACATACACACATACAACGGAGGCCCTTGCATGGCTCAGGATCAATGTAATATCCGCTAAGGATATTATCATTTGCGCGGATAGCCAATCTGCGATAAAATCAAAAACATCCTTAAACTGTCGCCTATCTTAAGACGAGATGGCTGAACAGCTCAACATTAAAGTATTGTCGGGAACCCACATAAGGATATTCCAGGAAACTGCGCGGCCGACGAACTCGCATAGTTAGGGTCAAGCACACTCAGTCTTCCTACCCTCGGGTACCTTGAAACACCAATAAGTACGGTAAAGCACATGATAAAACTTCAAACCATAGAGGCGACCAACCTCCAATGGAATGAAAGTAATATCGGCTTTATGACTAAAGAAATCTGGCCTAAGCTAATCCTAGGACGAACAAAGGACCTAGTAGCAACCAAAAGGGCTACTTTGAGCACTCTAGTGGGTGTCATTGCAGGTCATTGCATCATTGGATAACATGCCGCCAGACTAGGGCTGCCCTCCAATGACTTTTACCGCGGCTGCATGGACGAGGAGGAAGAGGAACCTATCCATCACTTTCTCTGCTCATGCCCCTCTTTGGCGAACCGCAGGAGGATCTACCTCGGCGCGCCCTTCTACGAAAATCTAAGTGAGCTAGCAAACCTAAAAATAGCTCAACTCCATCGCTTCATCAGAAGCACCGATTCCTCCCTTCTTCGGGTACCTTGTCGTGGCGGGAGGCTTAAGAGGTCGTAGACCTCGAACTAAGACTCGAAGACCCAAAAATGAATGGACAAACCAAAGGAACTGTGTACTCCAGGTGGTACTCGCAGCAGCGGAAATCCACCCGCGACCTCTTTGATTACGGCCGGGGTAAGGATTCTAGAGGCCCCAACATTCCGGCAGCCCGGAACGACACCGGCCCCTGCGGCTCACTGTCTGACCACCTGGTCCGATTGACCATGAGCGGTGCATCCAGCGGAGGCGACACCAACGATGGCGAGGCACGGGAAACTGCAAAGGTGGAACGCGCCCCAGAATAAGGACGTACTGCTGAATGCACTGATAAGTGCCCAAAAAGTAGAGTTAAGAGACGTGCCCGAAAATTGTGCAAAGAGACTGACAAAGCCGAAGGCACAATGGTCGAGGCTAAACCTCTGGGGGAACCAGTTAAGAGAGTTAGATCGACGGAGGTATCTCGTACCGAAATCGATCCGACCCTCCTTCCTGAGCTCCCCTCTCTCGAAGGTACGCAGCACGGAAAGCGTCGGCGATTGGGAAAGGCTGCTGAAGGACGCATAAGCATGTCTGCACTTTCGGAATGCGCCTCCAACTCTCTTCCTCTTACTGGGAAGGTTCAACTACCCAGTGATTTAGTGATCAGTTCCCGTAATGATGGAGCCGGCAGCTGTCAGGTTTCTGCTATGGCCGGCGCTGCCGCCGAAAAAGGTGGCGGGGCTGACAGGCCGACTCCGAACGCAGAAGACGAAGTCGTTACGGGTCTTAGCAATCCTCGAACTGGTAAGACTGTCCCGAACCGTCGTCCGAAGGGAGCAGGTGCTTTAACCGAAAAAGATAAAGGCTCCCGCAAACGGAAGACCGCCGCTAAGGATAGCTTCGCTAGGGAGAGAGTGTGCGATGCCTCCCTCTCCGGTGGGGCGGTGGGCAATCGGAGTCCAATGGCAGATGTGACGAACGAGAAGGATCAAAGCATAGGCCAGAAGGCGAAGATAGCCAAAAACCACTTCTCGGAGGCGGGCACATCACACAACAAAACCCCTCCCTCCCAGAAGGAGACCCAAATGACCGTAAGGAGTCGAGAGAAGCAGCTCTCTTATAAATAGGCGGCCATCTCCTCTGAAAAGGTCAGGATAGCTTTTATCCAGATCAATCTACAGCATTGCAAGGCCGCTACTGCTCTTTTAAGTAGTAAAATTGCATGCAGTAGAACAATGTGGCCTATGTGGCTACGATTCTTTATGATGAGCGATCCGAAAGGCCTAGGGTCGGCCTCATCATATCGAATTCGCTATCGGCAACAAAACTTGGGCACTTTTGTGGACAAGATCTGGTGGCTGCTAGAGTAAGCTACAAAACGCAGTGAGCAATAGAACACTTCGTCGTTGCATCTGCCTACTTTCCCTACGATTCGTTACTACCTCCACCACCGAAGGAACTCTCTGAACTCGTAGAGTACTGTGAAGCCAAAAGGATTGGTCTCATTTTGTGTTGCGATGGTAATGCCAAAAACACTGCTTGGGCAGCTGCAAGTGTAACACAAGAGGGGACCGTCAATAATGTTGGCTCTCCACCAACGTTTGTTACGACAAGACGACAGGAGGTGATTGACTTGACCCTATCCAACAGATATGTGATGGACATCACTAACTGGCGAGTCTTGCCTGATGCTACGCTGTCGGACCATAAATATATCGAATTCCGATTAGGTTATGGGATCTCTTCCTTGCAACCTAGACAGAATCCGAGAAGGACGAACTGGGTACGGTTTAGAGAGGAGCTTGAGAAATCCACTCAGGCCCTACCTAAACTTAGAACGAAACAATTGGTAGAGAACGCTGTTCATAACCTGAATAGCGTCATCACCAGTTGTTTTGAACTCGCATGTCCTGTCAGCAAACCTCCATGCAGGAAATTGGTCCCCTGGTGGAATGCCGAGCTCCAAGGTCTTCGCAGGGAAGCTAGAATTCTTCTGAATAGATCGCTCAAATCGAATTCGAAAGATGACTGGAACAGGTATCGGTCGAAGGAGAAAGAACATAAGAAACTTATTCGTAAATCGAAGAATAATTCTTGTAGGACCTTCTGCGAAGTGGTCAAGTCTCTGAGTGCGATTAGCAAGTTGGTTAAAGTCCTAAAACGGGGAAAACCGACAAAGTTAGATGCAGTCAGAAAATCTGATGGTACCTTTACTGAGTCTAAAGCGGAAACTCTTAGTTTTCTGTTTGGGACTCATTTCCCGGTTAATCAGATTGGCATCGGCTCGTTACGCACTCCTTCAAGGGAAACTGCAACTGAAACGATGAAAACAACTCGGCGTAGCTGGTGTATTGCGTCGCGCGTGGTTACGACTGAAGCTATTGAATTTGCTGTGGCATCCTCCGATGGCTTCAAATCGCCGAGCATCGACGGGATATATCCTGTTATGCTGCAAAAAGGTATAAGACAGCTGCTTCCTACTCTGAAAAGAATTTTCACTGCTAGCCTAGCACTTGCTCACATACCCATACCTTGGCGCACAGTGAAAGTGGTCTTCATTCCCAAAATAGGAAAAGAAGGCTACTCACTTGCCAAGAGCTTCAGACCAATTAGTCTAACATCCTTCATGCTGAAAACCATGGAGAGACTGGTAGAGTTGCACTTGCGAAAAGTTGCCCTTCGAACGCACCCTCTTTCGGAGATGCAACATGCTTACCAGCGCGGAAAATCTTGCGAGACTGCGCTTCAGAACTTCGTTGGGCGAATTGAATGCGCACTCGAAAGGAAAGAGTACGCGCTGGGCATTTTCATCGATATTGAGGGAGCTTTTGATAACGCAACTTTTGACAGCATGTGCAACGCTGCCAGACATCATGGCGTAGATGAAGCACTGGTCCTTTGGATCAAAGCAATGCTCATGCACAGGACATTGACCGCTGATGCAGGCCTCGACCAGTGTGTCAAATCCGGCGTAAGCAGGGGCTGCCCTGAAGGTGGCGTCCTGTCTCCGCTGTTATGGTGCATGGTAGTCGATTCTCTGCTTGATGCTCTCAATGCCTCTGGAATCTATGCCCAGGCCTATGCGGATGACGTCGCCATTCTTTCTGTCGGCTCATGTTTAGCGACTGTCCGTCTCAAAGCACAGGCGGCGTTAAATGTGATCGATGATTGGTGTACCAGAAATGGGCTGTCAGTCAATCCTCTTAAGACCGATGTCGTTCTCTTTACAAGAAGGAGGCAAAATACTGGCATGACTCAGTTGGTACTAAAAGGCACTTCCATCCCGATATCCAAGGAGGCTAATTTTCTAGGGATCATCTTAGATAGTAAGCTTCTCTGGTCAAAGCATATTGAGTCAAAAACCACCAAAGCGCTGTCAGCTTTCTGGCAATGCAAATGAGCTATTGGCAAAACATGGGGTTTATCGCCGGCAATGGTGCTCTGGACTTACACGGCAATGATATGACCTATAATCTCATATGCATCGGTTGTGTGGTGGAAAAGACTAAAACGCAAACACGTCGTCGCCTCTTTCACCAAACTCCAAAGAACGGTTTGTCTCAGCTGCACGGGGGCTTTCCCCAGCACGCCGGCCGCTGCTCTAGATGTTATGATGAACCTACCACCTCTTGATATATTTATCAGAGGGTGTGCTCTGATATCAGAGATATACGCAATCCTAATGGCCATGCATTATGTTGTGAAGCACAGGTGGGAGGGGGAACGCATGTGCGTCTGCAGTGACAGCCAAGCTACACTAAAAGCTGCGTGTAACCCCTTAACTAGCTCCAAATTAGTGCTGGAACTCAAGTCCTTCTTGAACAGAATCGGCAGACTAAATTCATTAAAGCTTGTATGGGTTCCAGGCCACTCTGGGATCCCAGGAAATGAGATCTCTGATGAACTCGCTAGAATGGGTTCAGAGGAGAGCTTCTCAGGACCTGAAATCGCTCTAGGTCTACCTGCGTCCACGGTAAATTCCTACATTAACGATTGTGTATTTAACACACACAACCGTAGATAGAGGGATTTTCCGGGTTGCCGGATGACTAAGCGCGTATGCCCTGATGTCTGCAAGAAATTTGCAGCATTCCTCCTGCCTTTAAGGAGAATCGACTGCAGAAGGCTTGTGGGAATTATCACGGGCCATTACACTTTTGCCAAGCATCTCTACGTGCACGGCATCAGTGAGACGCCTACCTGTGCTGCATGTGGCGAAAAGGTGGATGATACTGCAGAGCATTTCCTCTGTGATTGTCCCGCCTTTGCTCGCGCACGGGGGCGCACCCTTGGAGCCGACGTGGTGTGTACCGAATCCTTTAGCTCTACATCACTGAAGCTCCTTCAAATTTTTCTCCGGAAAACGGGGAAAATACAGTAATGTAAGGTGTCTCTCTGGAGAACAATGGATCAGTGATTGCGTCTGAGTGCTCCAGCAGATAGCAGAAGCCTTCAAGAAAAAAAAAAAAAAAAAAGCACGGGTTGGTTCTCAGGTAGCGGATCAGGGTAATGATCCTTGTGGTATCACAATAGGCCGACCTCGGCCTACGTGTGGCTTATGCCAACCACTTGAACCTAGCTATCCCTACCTAACTTGCCATCATTTGTGCTCTTTTCTTAACTAAACTCCCTCTATTCAACCCCTCGAACTTAAACTTGACCATTAAACTTGACCAGTTGCTCACTCCTATATACCGCTAAGTCCGATTTAATCTATATATGATTACTATATATTTACTAATAATCTAGTACATACAAGAGCAAATATTACTTCCCTCGTTCGTTTTACGCCCTCATGCATCATACTTGAGCTCGTAGGTCATTTGCTGCGAAAAGCCAACATTAGTTCTTGTCTAACAACTTTTTTCTTCCATTGAGTCTTGTTTCGTTTTTAATGGTGAATTGTATGTATGTACATACATATGTACCGGATCCTCGTGTACATCGTGTAGTTGTAGTTACGACTCAACTCTCGAAACTGGACATTAGAGGGTAAGCCAAATTGTTTCTTATCCTCTTATTTACACGCCTACTAAAACGACAGTGGTGTTTGTGCGAGTGGAAAATGAGTTTTATTCCGGTTGCTATTCTAGGATATGACATTCATTTGGAATTCTTCCTGTGCTTATGGGAAGAATTCGTGCACGACGAGAAATCCAAGCTAAGTGAGGGTCAACAGTTGGAGATAAGGATTTGCTTTTTTTGGTCATTTGGCAAGCAATCCAATTTTCTTTTAAACGCTTTCAGTCCATTTCGGTCTGCTGCTGACTTGTGTTAAGCAATAATTCAGTTGCAATTTGTTATAGAATCTTTGAGAGCGATCAACATCATAGCAAGTGCTAGTGTATTTTTGGCAAGAGTACCCGTCATTTTACGCACATGAAAGCTATTATTTCGATAAGTAACGAATCAAGGGGAAAATGTTTGTATGTTTCGTATCAAACCATGTGATTCTAGCTTAAATATTACAGATCAGAGATAAAATTCTGGCTAGTGAAGTTTTATATGCCTCCAATTTGGACAATTTGAATTCAAGGACAAAACGAGCTGGAACATTGCTTTCTACAAGCTTCATGTAGTCCAGTTACGAGTACAGTAAATTATGAAGTTCAACTTAGATTCAAGGCAAATGCCAACTGGCAATAGCAACTCTTCATTTCCTTTCTAATAAGTGACTTGAAATGACTTACACCCGTTCTTATGTATTTTGGTTCCAGCCCAGATTCCAAAACTATTTGTTTGTGTGAGTCCTTTAGGTGTCTTTTGAAACGATGATAATGTCGTCAGTTTCGACTGAATTCTCGTAACCGTTTTTCAAAGCGAACCGAAGGTGAGCTTTCTTTGTGTTGACTCGGACTCAAAATGCTGTTTGCGTTTTTGGACCACTTCCCGACATTTTAGAGAGATGGAATTTTCTACACTATTAGTTGACCATATAAATCGGGTCATGACGAATTTTGAATGTGAATTTCGATTTAGTTTAATTGTAAAAAATTAAAAACCAAACTCAAACATACAAACAACACATTTTGGAGACACTGAATTTATCAGAACATTCACCCAGAATCTCGAGAAGCACGTGTTCAGACTCTGCGACAACTGCTCACGGTTACAACCTAGCCACCATGAAGTCATCTGCCATTACTGCACTAAAAATCCTGTCAAGTACACTGCTCAAAACAATATGGATCCAGGAGATGTTCCAGAGGTAAGAAGACATTGTCAGTCGTCGAGCAGATGTTGGTAGCACGGATTCAACCCGTTCTCAGCGTCTATCAGCTCCGCAGTCAAGGTGTCAATGGTCAATTCCGTTACAAAGGAAACGTGCTGAACGTCGAGCAAGATCTCCAACCGATTGCAAACGAGTTGCCTAGAGTTCCTAATACAGTCAACATCTGGTTAGGAAGCAGGGAGCCCAAGGTTACAAAGACTTCAGGGTTAGACGACAGGTGGTACACGATGTTCTGATGTTTTTAAAGCAACAGAATCGCTTCTATGCTGACTTGCAAATCAATATGTCCGCCTTGGCGGCACTACCAAAAGACGGAAGCGTTCAAGATCAACTTAGACATGTCGACGGAAGTGTTGCCAACGACTCAATGCCCGATGTTGCTGAAGACAGTGTCGATGTGGTTCTTAATGCGCTTCCCGTGTCAAGTGGTATGAGACAAACCGAGGTTGTTCGTGATGTAATCGATTGGCCCGCAGCTTCAGCAAATCCGGTCAACGAATTCACGACTGTTGGATGCATCGTCAAAGCTTTTCCTCATCTGTTCCCTTCTGGTGCTGCTGACTTCAATGATAATACACGTTCTAGAGAAAATCAACCCACATTTCAGGAATAGGCTCGGTATTTGATGAGTTATCATGACAAGAGATTTGCGCAAGACCCGAGGTTTCCATTCTTCTGCCTCAACACGATGCAACGCCACGACGCAATTAGCAAAAGCTTTATCTACGCCAACAAGACAAATTTCAATGGATCCCCGGAGTATAATCCGGCGCTGATGAACCGTTTTCCCTACTTTGCTTCAAATATCAGGAGCACAATGTCTTACTGGTATCAGAAGTGTTTAGAGCTTGAAAGTATGGTCAGCCACCTTGGTGTTCCAACATTTTTCTTGACGTTAAGCGCGGCAGATCTCTGGTGACCATGCCTAACGAAACATTTTGGAAACGATCCAACTGGGAAATCTGAGGCTCAGGTTGCAAGGGACATGCAACCATTGCTCTCAAAAAATACGTCAGTTGCAGACAGTTACTTTCGCAAGAGAGTGGAACTGTTTGTGGAAGTATTGGAGAAGAAGTATCCGATCATAGACTATTGGTACCGTTTCGAGTATCAACATAGAGGAAGCCCACATGTTCATGGCGTATTTTGGCTGTCTGGAGCTCCTGACGTTACAAACTTTGAGTCAATGAATATTGGAGAGCTGACAAAAGCCAAACAATATTACGACAACCTGGTGTCAGCGATCAACCCCAATCATTCGGCAAGATCAGACCTGCACCCCAGTAGAATTTGAGCAACAGACCTCGAACTCACTGACGAAAACATAGTCAAAGGTGTGAACAGATTTCAAAGACACACGGTTTGCTCGAAGTCATACTGTCTGCGAACAATCAATGGACATGAGCAATGCCGGTTTGGGTTTCCAAAACCACTACTTATTGAATCGAAGCTTGCGAAAGACGAATGAGAAGTTTTCTGTTATACACCTGCTCGAAACGATGGACTACTCAAACCATTTAACAAGTTTGTTTCATTCGCGTGGTGAGCAAACACAGACATCGCAATTATCGCTTCTGAATATGCAATGACATCTTACATCACTAAGTACGCCTCAAAAGGTGAACTCTGAAAACTGAGTCAAGACAAAGAACTGTGAGGAAGTTCCTCATGAAGGTTATTGGCAGCAGAGATATATCTGGGTGTGAATTGTCCAGGCAGAACCTTGCAGAACTTGCAGAACCTTTGAGCAAAGCCACTCGTCAGTTTGTGAAGCTGTACATCTCCAAGCAGGAAAGTGTTTTGATAAAGAGACGAGGCATGAAAGATGATAAAAACGGCAGTTCTGATGCTCCGCGAATAATTCAAGCATATGCGTACAGAGCAGCAAATGTGATACACTTTCGCTGCTGGAAACCCAAGTTTTCAATCGGTGAACCCTACTTCAACGTCTAGGGCCTCTGCACGCCCAGTGATGACAGTTCCCGTTTCCAAGACGCATTTTGCTAGAAAAGAAAGAGTTGTGCAAGTCATTCCTAAAGTCGTGAAAGGCAAGTCCCGTGAAACCGACGAAATCTACTACAAACAACAACTGGTACTTCACACTCCATGGAGAGTCGATATGACAACTTTACTGACGCGCACAAGATGGGAAGAGTCATACAAGGCACATGGCGTCGCTGTTTGGGCGTTAAACATAGATATGGCGGACGGCTTGGAACACGTCCAGCTAATGACTCCAATCGGCGTGGCTGTGAACAATATCGATGGCCAAACTCTGCATTCCGGACTGCACATTGCCACATCAGCCAGAGTTACGTCCCTAACTGGAAAGACCCAAAGAGAGTTTCAGGAGCATTTCAGTAATATCAAGGTGATATTGATAGACGAATTCAGCGTGATTGAGTTGCGTATGCTGGGCAAGATAGATGGCCGATTTAGAGAAGCTAACCCTGAGAAGCAGCACGAATGTTGTGGGGGATTTCTTGTTATATTCTTTGGCGACTTCAATCAGCTACAGCCAGTTTTGGATAAGCCTCTGTATGGCGTACCTAAAGAGTCGGATGAGTTTTCTCTGCGAGGCAAAGCAGCTTATTTGTAGATACGGAAGACGTTTATTCTCAAGCAGATCATGCGACAGACTGGCGATTAACAGAAATAATTTCGAGAAGCACTTCATGCTCTAGCCCTAGCCGAGAACTACCTCTCGCACTATGAATTCTGGTCACAACGCTATGTCTACAATAATCCTGGATCGACCCGAGATTTCAAGGACGCGACACGTTTGATGGCGACTAACAAAAACATCAAGGCTTATAAAAAGAACGCCTTACGATCGCTTGGATGCCCAGTAAAGCCATGAAGGATCCAAGTGTTAATAGTTACAAATATGCTATTACTATTGTTCTTATTATTATAGAGACAGACCCGTGCCAAAAAAGTGTTTGGTGAGGAAAAGTTCAAGACAAATTATGAGATAATCGAAGACCTCCCGCTAATGGTTGTCACGAACGAAGCTAAATTTAGATGTCAGAAATCTACGAACAGTTTCTCTTTCAACAAAAGACTCCCCAGTTTCTTTTTCCAAGACTCACATTGATAGACCTCTTTACGAGCGGCGGAATATCTTGTGGACGGGTGAAAGTAAGATCGTCAGGTATGACGGCTCGGTGTAAGAGTAAGTCGGAGCTTAACTCTTCTTCAGGACGACGACGGCCGAGTTATTCATTCCATCTGTCAACGGTGGCGTCCACAGCTCCGGTTAGTGGGAGCTACCTGGACAACACCCCTTTTGGAGCTGTTCGAACATATTTCGATGCCCAGGTCCAAAAGGAGATCTGCAAGGTCGGCTCGGGACCCTGGAAAAGAGACAGCGGCGGATGAGCCCTACTTAATAGAGCCAACGGCGGCGCTCACAACCTCAGTGAGGTTACTGACACCGGATACACCCGGACCCTCCGCCCGAGGAAAAAAAAAGAGGTGCCTTTCCTCTCAGTTGGAGGTGGTGCGTGGGACTAACTCCCTCACCAAGTAAAAAACGGTTCAGAAGCAACGACGAGCCTCGTACAAGGACGGATTTACCGTTAGCGACCCAGCAAACGAAAAAGGGACAATGAATTTTGGCTGTGTACGTGGTCCCTTAACAGATTACGTGCAGCCCATGAGTGCTACAAAGCAGACATTACCGCAATTCAGGAAGTGCTGTAGGATAGGCCGGGCAAAAAGAGGATGAAAAACTGCTACTTTTATTACGGCAATTACTAGGCAGCGCTTATTTGGACGTGTATTTGTTGTTCGAGGCAGAAAGGCAAAAAGTCTTAAGCTTTAAATATATAAGCGAGCGCCTCATAACAATCCGCGCCAAGGCTACATTCGGCAACATTAGCCTGGCTTGCGCTCACGCAGCGACAGAGGACAAAGAAGATAACAGCAAAGATGAATTCTATGATCTCCTAGAAAGAACATACAGTAAATGGCCCAGCTACGACACCAAGATCATTCTAGGATACTTCAATTCACAGCTGGGAAAGGAAGAAATCTTTGCCAGAGTAATCGGAAAAACACAGCCTCCACGACAATACATCCGGAAACGGGTTCAGGCTAGTGGATTTCGCCTCGGGATGGAACCTTTCTGTAGTGAATACGCGGATCCCATACCTCAACATCCAAAGGGACCCTGATAAATCAGATTGATCACATTGCGATCGACGTCAGGCACTCCTCCAGTATTCTTGATGTCCGAACCTTCCGAAGAGCCAACATCGACTCGGATCATTTCCTTATTGTGGCCAAGGTAAGAGCCCGGTTATCAAAAAAACAACGGAGGCGAGAAAGAACACCAAGGTTTGATGTGGGAAAGCTACAATCGCATCCGTCCGAGTCTCTCAAAAACTCTCTGAAAGTTCGACGCCATCTGCACTAACGGTAGCTATCCAATGGGTACAAACTTCGGACCGAAGCCTACCGGGAGGAGATTAGACAACTTAGAGTAGAAGCGCAATTGATACTGAGAATCCGAAGGAAACATTTCTGCAGACTGTTAAACGGCGAGGAAGACTTAAATGCCGCTGTCAGGCAGAATGCCCCACTCACCTTGGACGACGATAGACAAGAATCCACCCCCCGACTTTGACGAGGTCAAGATAGCAATATTAAGGCTGAAGTCAAACAAAGCTGCTGGAGCGGAGACGGACTGTCCGCGGAACTGTTTAAAGTAGCTAGGGATGACTTAGCAGGGCGCATGCACCAGCTCATCTGTAAGATATGGTCGGTGGAATGCACGCCCGATAAGGGAAATTTCAGTGTCGATCCTCAAGAAAAGAGACCCCTTTGACTGCGCCAATTACAGAGGGATCAGTCTCACTAACATCCCATACAAAGTCCAAACTAGACCAAATTTTCACACTCCGGTGGATCCTAGAAAAAACCCAAGAAATGCAGATTGACACTCACCAACTATTTGTCGATTTCAAGGCCGCATATAATAGCGTGCATGGAGACGAGCTATACAGAGCCATGTCTAGTTTTGACATCCTTACCAAAGTCGTCAGAATGTGTGTTCCAGGTTGAGTTGTTCCAGAGCGCGTCGGTTCTTCCTGGATTAAGTTGTCCCCAAAGATCCAAAGTACGTTTGTTGTGTTGAAGATTAAAACACCATATACTCCTTTCTTTCATTATTTTGCATCTGGACTGATGGTCCGTTCACTAACGAATAATAAATTCCTTCTTTTTCTTTCTGATATATATACAGCTATCATGTGACTTTTTTAACACCATACTTGATAAGATCGTGCGGAACTCACTAGTCAGCACTAGGGGCACGATCTCCCAAAAGTCCGTTTAACTGCTAGCTTATGCCGATGCTATTGACGTGATTGGTCGAACGCAGCGGGCCGTCAATGAGGTGAAGTAAATGCTGTCATCAAGAAAGGACGCACAGCATCGACGCCTCGGACAGAGCGTCACGATGGGCAGCAAGAACTTCGAGGTAATCAAGGACTTCATCTACCTTAGATCCGCAGTAACAAATACATATGAACAACATCGGTGCCGAGATTAAACGCAGAATAACTCTTATCAGAGCCGTCTTTCAAAAAACCAAGCTGGCTTTACATAATACCCTAATTATCTCAGTCCTGCATTATGATGCAGAGGCATGGACGGAGAAGATTTAACCACGAACTCTACGGGCTGTACGGCGGCATGTGCCTGGTTATGCGTCCACAGATACAACGCTGATGGCTAGGTCAAGTAGAGCGTATGGACAATTCAAAATATCCAGAGCAACTATTTTGCTTTCACCTGCTTTCATATGCTATCAAATCACCAGAGGATCTGTTGCTAAAGAAATCCCACTGTCGGTCATTGAGGAGTTTCCGTGAATCAAGATATTTCAGAAGCTGACGGTTAATCAGCGTTTCCATGACCTTGGAAAGAGGGGACGCTAGTGCAATGAATCGGTAGTTGGAGGGAGAAGATGTCACGCTTTTTGGGTTTAAGTCCTTCAACTGATGTTTTCAATCTACTCGGAAAGAGCCCAAAGGAGTAGGAAAGGTGAAAAAGCTTACGCGGTGGTTTTGCCAGCGTAGAGAAATACCTCTTTAGAACTACTAGGGCAATACCATCTAGGTCAGCGGATCTGTGTATGTCGAGGTCTTTGAGAATCCTTGCGACTGGTCGAGTGCGGAAGTGGATTAGTACAGGCGGAGACGAAGTACAAGCTTGGAGCTGAGAACTGCTTCGAGGTGAGCAGCATGTAGGTTAGCTTTGTCAAAAAGGGGTGACAGCTGGAATGTCATTGTGGTTGTACGTGAGTTTGGCATGTTTTTCGCAAACGACCAAAAACCTTTGCTACCTGGGATGTTGACCCGTCGAATATGGGTATTGCAGTCATTTCTGACTCGTATGTACTTTTTTCGGTTTTCCTCAGAACTGTATGCCTTATAGATCCGAAAGCTTAGCTCATAGCTTCTTTGGATCTCATGTATTTGTTAGGCTGGGAGGTAAGAAACAAGTCCAGTGTGTCGCTGGTATGACCAGCAACATAGGGGATACGCGCCGGCTCATTCAAAAGTTGAGTTAATTAATTTACTTACTTACTTACTTACTTATCAGGCCTGCGATCCATGGAGGATCTGAGCCTGAGCTATAGCTGCCTTCCATCCTTGACGGTCCCGGGCACGCTGCTTCCAGTTGTCAAGACCAAGATGTCTTACATCCGCGATTACTTGGTCTTTATACCGGAGGTTCGGTCTTCCTCTTCTTCTCGAACCAGGAGGCTCGGAGTCGAAGACCCTCTTAGCTGGAGCGTTGATGTCCATGCGCTCGATGTGGCCGAGCCAGTGTAGTCGACGGATCCTTGCCTTCCGGACTACATCCACATTTTGGTACAGCTCGTAGAGTTCGCGGTTGTGTCTTCTTCTCCATTCACCTTCCTCACAGACAGGACCAAATATCCTAAAGTTATGAATGAGCAAGATGCCTCGGATACACGGAGTTAATTAATTTAGCTCAGAAAAAATTTGAACATACCTTCCTTGTCTAATGTCGAAGCCACCGAGAATCGTGTACATTGAAATCGCCCGCTAAAACGATTTCAGTGCGAGGGAACAGGGGAACAATTATTCTTTGGATGGAATCAGACAGTGCGTCGAATGCAATGTTGCAATCCTGTCTAGATTGGGGCCTCTATAAAAAAAACAGTAGTGAACGGAGTGCGAAATTTATCCATATGACGTTAAATTCCGCTATATTGTGGTAAATGTTGGTAAACGATGTCACAGACGTAAACAGCGAGACCGCGATGGAGTACGAATAATGGCTCTAGGCTATATCCAGGAAGACTGAAATCCAAGGTCGGATTTTTCATCGACCTGTGTTTCACATAGTGCCAAAACATGGACATACGTGGCAAAGGAATTCTTCCGTAATCCACGAATGGTACCGAACTGCGCACAAAAATCTCTCATTTATACGAATTAGAAGCTCTGTTGATCCATTTCTAATCGACGTAGACCGCAGAGAATTCCGTCCCCCTGACCTCGACGAAGACTGCCATATCGAAACTCAAGTCGAATAAAGCTGCTGGCCCAGACGGATTGTCTGCTGAGCTCTTCAAGGCAGCTGGGGATGACCTGATTAGGAGTATGCTCATCTGTAAGTGTAAGATATGGTCAGAGGAAAGCATGCCCGACGAATGGAGTCTCAACAGCGTATGCCCGATCCACAAGAAAGGGGACCTCTCTGATTGTCAT
Organism: Eumerus sabulonum; assembly: GCA_951905685.1. Taxonomy (NCBI): domain Eukaryota; kingdom Metazoa; phylum Arthropoda; class Insecta; order Diptera; family Syrphidae; genus Eumerus; species Eumerus sabulonum. Next base: position 156,796,669 of record OX645060.1, on the reverse strand, counting down.
CAAAAAAGGACGCTCACCACCAACGTCTTGGCCAGAACGTTTGTATTGGCAGATATAAGTTCGAAATAGTTAATGACTTCGTCTACCTTGGCTCCGCAGTGACCTGGAACAACGTCATCAGTTCCGAAATCAAACGCAGAATCACTCTTGCCAATCGCTGTTTCTTTGGGCTCAGAAGGCAATTGAGTATTAGAGCCCTCTCCCGAACGACAAAGTTGACTCCATATAAGACCCTTATCATCCCAGTCCTGCTGTACGGCGCAGAAGCATGGACGCTATCAAAAGCGGATGAGGAGGCCCTTGGTCGGTTCGAGAGAAAGATTTTGCGCGTGATTTCCGGGTCTATAAATGCAGACGGGGGATGGAGGAGAAGATTCAACCAGGAACTGTGCGGACTGTACAGCGACATCGGCCTAGTTAGACGTCTTCAGATCCAACGTCTAAGATGACTGGGCCATGTGGAGCGAATGGACATCAACGTTCCGGCCCGAAGAGTCCTCGACTCCAACCCCGAGGGACGACGCAGCAGAGGACGACCGCATTTAAAGTGGCGCGCACAGGTGGAAAGGGACCTCAAATAACTGGGCGTACGGCACTGGAAGCGGCTGGCCAAAGATCGTGCCGGCTGGAGAGGCTTGTTGGTTGAGGCCCTGGTTCCCCCGAACTGTAGCGCCATCAAAGTTAGTAAGTAAGTATTAGGTAGGTAGGTAGGTAGGTAGGAAGGATCGTATCCTTCCCAGAATTGAGAAGAACCATTCGTGGAACCATTTTGTGCTTCCTAAGAAACTCAGAAGATCGGATATCCCTATTTTCTGAACATCAGATCGTTAAAGAAGTAGAGAAGAAGAGCCTAGGTATCCTTTCCTGATTCTAGAGAATGCTGGACAGGCGCAGAGAATGTGGTGAATGGATTCGACCTCCTCCTCGTCTTAACAGCTTCTGCAGAAATCATTCGGAACTATTCCTAGTTTTTGTGCGTGACTGCCAATGAGGCAGTGTCTGTGATGACACCGATGACTTTGTAGATGTCAGCTTTTTTTAGGGATTATACTCCTTGTCCGTTGACTGTCAAGCCGAGGCCAGATTTGCCTGGTGATGAGGCACGTATGAGGCCCCGGGGGGATTAGTCAGATTATATTTAATGGTTGTGAGGGGTATTCCCTCACAAGCCACGATTGATTGTAGCGTCGTTCCTTGTTTGGCGAGTGTGTCGCATGTTGATAAATCAACATGCAATGAGCAAGTGAATTGTAGGAGCTCGAAACGCTTATTTTCGGGCTTGATTTTTCATATAAATTTGCTTTTAACTCACCTGGAATGGCCCTACTATCAAGTCATAACATATGTGCCATGTGTCTCAGATCCTCTAAACTTCATCCTATTCTTAGAGAAACGAGGTCTCAATCATTTTACAGTAATTTGATTGTGTATGAAAAATGCAAGTCCAATTTCATTAGGTACATCACTCAAAGCCACTTTTATGTTCCAGATGCGCATTTGATATCATCTAGATGCTTATCCATAAGTTCTATTCAATAACATCATCAGGGAGTATGTCTTTCTGACTCGAGTTGATGTCTTTGGTTTTTTTCCGATCGTCGTTTCCAGTAATTCAAGTGTAAAATGAAACTGCACTTCTCCTCAGTCAACCAGTCAGTACATTACGTTGAGAATTTCAATAAGAAAAAAATAGGAATGAGTTTGAGAATATTAATTCAAGTTTGCAGTTTGCAGCACCTGCAGTCGAAGACGTCTGATGTTGGGCCCCAGTTGGAATCTATAATATTCTCACCTGAAAAGGTTGACAAGGCACTACCAGTTTATTTGTACACAGCAGCATTTCCAGTATGCCATCCAATACTCTGACTGGCTCCAGGGAACAAGGCTAAGAAGAATTGTGTATCATAATAATGTGAGCATGTTGACAGCGTTCATATGTCTCATCTATACCGTGGAGAGCATCATCACAACTGAAATGTGGCAGCAGGTGGAAGCCTGACGCAGCAAGTGAGTTTCTTCAAAGTGATATCACAGAAGTATTTGTATGCAACTGTGCACCTTATTCTATGGAGTTATGATATCTGCTGTGCGTGGAAGTACACTACTGAACGACTGAGTATTCTACGATTGGGTGAAGAGGTATAAAATGAAGAAAGAACGTCTCGAACTGAAGTACTCGTATGCTTTTATGATGTTATTTGCATTCATATATTCCATATTGTTATTAAACTTACAAGCTTGGCAAGAGACGCTCAAGTGGGTTATATTCAATTTAAAAAAAGGCACGTTGGCGTTGGTAGGAAAATGTTACTCGTAATAGGGAAAAGTATGAGAACGGTTTGCATTCAACAGATTTGAAATATACTCGTAGGGAAAGGTATATTTCTTCCATGCTTTCAGATAGTGTTTTCTCTAAGTTTTCACAGAAAGTCATAGTCGCTTTAAAACAATAAGCATTGTACACAAAGGTGAGTGTCTCAGGACCAGTATGAAGGTGATATTGGGTGAACCTAGACTTTAAAAAATAAGCTATTTCAGACAACCTGATTTTGTTAGCAGCTGTTACCAAAGCCGAACGCCCGCCGAGTCGTTGGTCATCTGTGCGTGCTTTTGTGATCGATGAGTCTTTTCTTTAATGGATTTGAAACCACCTTTCGAATTTTTCAATTCAAGTTGTTTTGGACGAATTCTCGTCCGACATCCACTTATTAACTGTCCATATGTGTATGGCCGCGTGAGGGCGCCGTGACGCACGATGAGCTAGTTCGGATCCCGATAACACCAACGCCATCGAATGTTTATTTCGCGGCCTCCCTGCTCGGCGGGGTACTGGCAAAACCCCCCGTAGTATAACCTGCCTAGAAAAAGTTTCTCGACTTACGCTGTTCGGAATCGGCATTAAACTGTAGGTCCCTTCCACCTGTGTGAAAAATAGAATCACATACAGCATGGGTGATTGAAGGGAAGCTTGGCTCTGGTCATGGGCTGTAACGCCACCAAAGATGAAGAAAAAAGAAGTATGGCCGCTTGTCTATCATTTATACCCTAACCCACCCATTCCTGCCGACGGCACACTGATCTTTTCATATTCAGGCTAGCATACTGCCCTAGCTGGCTGCAGCCGCCTGGCCGGCATATTTCCCTGGCTGTTGGCAGCTGCCGGGCCGGATTACTTGCCTGGGTTTCGGTAGCCGCCTGGCCATCCTACTTGCCTGGCTGGCTGCAGCCGCCTGGCCGGCATAAGTCCTTGGCTGTTGGCAGCTGGTTGCCGGCTGACTTGCCTGGCTGTTGGCAGCTGCCTGGCCGGCTTAATTGCCTGTTCACCTGTTTGACGGCAGCTGCTTTCCGGCTTACTTGCCTGGCTGGCGGCAGAAGACTGACCAGCATACTCGCCTGGCCGGCATAAGTCCTTGGCTGTTGGCAGCTGCTGGCCGGCTGTCTTGCCTGGCTGTTGGCAGCTGCCTGGCCGGCCTAATTGCCTGGCTGGCGGCAGCTGCCTGGCCGACATATTTGCTTGTTTGACGGCAGCTGCTTTCCGACTTACTTGCCTGGCAGGCGGCAGCCACCTGGCCAGCATGTTTGCCTGGCTGGCGACAGCCGCCTGGCCAGGATGCTTGCCTTGTTGGCAGCTGCCCGGGCGGCTTACTTGCCTGGCTGGCGACAGCTGACTGGCCAGCATGTTTGCCTGGCTGGTGGCAGCCAACTGGCTAGCATACTAAGCTGGCTGGCTGCAGCCGCCTGGGCAGTAGCCGCCTAGCTGCCTACATGCCTGCCCGGCCATCATACTGACCTGCCTGCCGTCAGCCGCCAGGCCAGCATATTAGCCTGGCTGTTGACAGCTGCCGGGCCGGATTACTTGCCTGGCTTTCGGTAGCCGCCTGTCCAGCTTACTTGCGTGGCTTTCGGCAGCTGCCTATGCCGTTGCGCAGTGGGTAGTGTGTTGGCCTCTGACGCCGATGACACGAGAACGAAATCCGAAAACAGCCATGTCATCGAACGTGTTTTTAACGGTGTTTCTCCTCAGCGAGGTACTGACAAATGTCAGTCGAAAAATGTCGAAAAATGCTTCTCGAATTTGGCCGTTCGGAACCGGCAATAAACTGTAGGTCCCTTTCACCTATGGGAAAATAAAATCACACACAACATGGGTGATTGAGAGAAGCTCGGCTTTAGTTCTTCATGGACTGCGACGCCAACAAACATACAACAAATGCTAAAGATATGCCAACATGGGAGGTCTTTGTGCAAGAGAAAGCTCGGCAGTTTTCGGCATTTCTTATGACTCTTCCCAGGAAAAATCCTAACAAAACTGATCACAATAACTGAATGACGCGCATCGTTGGCGAGTGTCCTTCTAATCGTATTCTTCTTCTTATACCTTTGGTGGCGTGAAGGACCAGACCCAAGCTTCTCTCAATCACCCATGTTGTGTGTGATTTATTTTCCACATAGGTGAAAGGGACCTACAGGCTCGATGCCGATTCCGAACGGCGTGCGTCGAGAAGTTTTTTCAAGACATGTTAAACTAGGGGGGTTTCGCCAGTATCCCGCCGAGGAGGGACACCACGAAATAAGCATACGATGGCGTTGGTGTTATCAGGATCCGAACTCGCTCATCGTGCGTCAGAGTCCCACACACTAACCACTGCACCACGGTGCCCCCAAACTACGAATTTTAGAGATTGGTAAAAAATCAAAAAGCCTAACAGTAGCCGTTTTAACGATAAAACAAAGGCCTTTTGATGACCATACTTATCCTTAATCATTTTTTATTCCTTTGAGAATTGTCAATAAATAGAAGCAAGCTTAGATCCTTTTGCCTCTCATCTACTAATGAAGAGGCATCTGTTCCATACACTTCGTTCTTAAAGTGGTTGATACCTAGTTACTATAATTCCACTGCGTACTCATCGCAACAACCCAAAGCGAACGAATGAGTTATTTTACCAAAAATCTAAACTACGTCAAGTTGCTCCTTGAGAAACTTCACAACTATAAATACATACTTACATACGAATACTTATGCTTGCTCTAGGATGTATTTTCCTATTTTCGTTCAGAATTTATCAAGCGTATTATCCTCTGTTGGGTTAAATTTTAAAAACAAAAGGCTTCCGAATGTCATAGTCATAGTATACAGATATGTTTTTTTGTATCTCTGAAGTGCGTCTTCGATGTCGTCTCTGCCACAATTAAATTGGATATACAAGTTTTCCAGCGACAGAGCTTTCAATTGGGTTTCCTTTAACTGACAAAATGTCGTGTAATTAGATTTTGGCTATAAGTAAAAGATTTATTGCTTATAAGAGAACTATGTATAGACGTATGATACATATGCCGTATGTATGTGGTGCGGATAATAGAAATGGCGACACAAGCTCAGAGAAGTAAGTTAAGATACGCTTGGTCGCATCTTACGATTCCTTCAAAGGGATTATGGCTATGTGAATGGTAATGGATGTGGTTTAATTAGTTTGTAAATCCGGAGATACTCGTACAAGTACATACTAGAAGATGTTCTATGAATGCAACTTCTTAATAACGGTAAGTAGGCGATTATTTTGAGACTGTTGAAAAGGACTAAGTTACAAAGTTGTTTTTACAAGTTATTTCATTAGTACGTTTTAAGTACACTGGCCATGTCCAGGAAACGTAATTTAACCTGAAAAAGAAAATAAAAACAAAATAATTCCGCAACGAGGGAGAGATATGTATCATAATATATGTCGTGGTAAATGAACAACCCTGTGGAGCGCTTTAATCTCTGTAACGTATTAGAATATGGATACATTTGGGGAAGCCCTAGATGCCCCATTACTACACGAAATGTGATGAAGTATGTTATAAGACGAAACAAAACCTGCGTTATCTACTACAACAACAAACGTACCGTGAACAAAACAATCGACTACTTCAACGCGGCTTCATTATCAGAAGTACGAGGTTACCACACCTCGAAAAGATCAGGGAAATTGTAAGGTGTGACTTAATTCTGCAGAATAAAAAAAAAAACGCAACGGGCAATATCGGGCTCTTGCGCAATCAGCGAGGTACGGACCAGCGGATTGTCGTGGTGCAACATCGAGCTCTTCTTGGAGAATTCAGGTCGCACACGAAAAACACGTGCTCGCAGCCTCTTCAGAACGCCAACATAGAACTGTTGAGCCACTGTCTGGTTTGTACGAACATATCCAAGTTGAACTATACCTCGTATATCGAAAAAAAAACGGGATCAACATTTCCTTCAGTTGCAACTACATATGATATTCCCGCTTCTGTTGGCCGCTCCTCATCTTTTTCCACCCACTGCTGACTTTGCCTATGGATCTCGAGATCATATTCAAATGTCCAAGTCTCATCTCCAGTAACTATCCAACTCATCCAGTCTCTGCCGTCGCTCTGAATTGAATCACAACCCGTAGCTTGTAATACCACTTAAGTTTTTTTTTTACGAAAAAAAGGGGGGAAAGACCGAATCTGGCAAGGAATTCCAGATTCGTGTGGTCCGGTTAAAAAAAGATTCCTTCTATTCACCTAAACAGCGTAGCAAAATAAAATGAATGTCCTGCGATCACCCCGATCGGAATCCTATCCCGAAATTAAACTTCCAAAAAATTAAAACAACAACAATGGCAATAACGACCTCGACATCGACCAGCGTCATGAACATTCTGGACCTTTTTATTGCTCATGATAACGATGACGATTGTAACACCAACATGAAAAAAAGAAAAAAACATTAATAAGAGTATCCCAACCTACGTCCAGGAATTTGAATGCGTAAAGACTCTAACGCCCTCTAAGAGGGCGCCGTGGCGCAGTGGTTAGTGTATTGGACTCTGACGCACGATGAGCGAGTTCGGATCCCGATAACACCAACGCCATCGAATGTTTATTTCGCGGCGTCCCTCCTCGACGGGGTACTGGCAAAACCCCCCGTAGTATACTTGCCATGAAAAAGCTTCTCAACTCACGCCGTTCAGAATCAGCCTTTAATTGTAGGTCCTTTTCACCTGTGCGAAAAATAAATTACACACAACATGGGTGATTGAGAGAAGCTTGGCTCTGGTCCTTCATGGGATGTAACGCCACCAAAGAAGAAAGACACTAACTAATGCTCTCGATGAAGTAGTAAAACAAAACTACGAACTAAAGGTACTCGTGGAATAAACTTGTGAAAATGTTAAAAGAAAATACTGTTACGGACACGAACCCACGGTTATGTTCGAACTTCGCTGTCGAAGTTCGAAAGCTCCCTTGAAGCGGAGATTGCAATGATGTCAACTGTCAACGGCGTACTGCTAATTGTCAGAGCATTCTAGAGATTTCCGAAGAGGATCTTCCGATGATGAACATTCGAGAAGGTGGACCGATAGCTATATAAGCGCGAACGCTCGTCCTCGGCATTCATTCAGTTTACGGAAGTGAACAGCGTGTGACAAATCTGTTTACAGTGTGTTCGGTCGATAAACCAGGGTGAAAATAAAAGCTTGTGGTAAAGTTTGCGTGTGTAATAAAGTGTAGCAATAAATAAAAGTGGTGAAGTACTCAGATAGTTGATCTGAGGAGAAGTAAGAAAAGTGCGTGTCTTAATTTGAATAAAACGTAGACAATTGTAGTTTATCGCAATCCAGTGATACGAACCCTATTCGGTGTGGGATTCAATTTCGTAACATTTGGTGTCAGAAGTGGGATTGCGAGTAAACGAGAAAACGTTTATTCGAATTGTGAAGTGAACTATTGAAAGTGAATTATTGCAAGAGTGAGAAACTGGTGAAATTGGAAAAATTGATCATCAAACAACTGAAAAGAGAGCTGGATGCTCGGGAACTATCCACAGTGGGAAGTAAAGCCAACCTGGTAGAGGGACCGCGATCAGCGTTGGAGGAAGAAGGTTTTGACTGGGAGAATCACGAGTTCAGTGTGGAGAAGACGTCGACATCCAGTGAGCCAGCATTCGATATGCAGCAAATTCTGGCGGGTTTGAATGCTATGAGTGCTTCCATAGCCCAGAAACTAGATCAAAAGTTGGAGGAAAATTTAACTTCCATAAGCCAGAAACTGGAGGCGACCGTACATTAAAAGTTGGTGGAAAATTCCACTTCCCTGAGCCAGAAACTAGATCAAAATCTGGAGGAAAATTCCATTGCCGTAAGTAGAAAGTTGGAGGAAAACTCCACTTCCATAGGGCAGAAACTAAAGAAGCTGGAGACGTTAGAAGAGATGCTAGAGAACAATCGAGAAAGCTTGAGAGACATCGAGCAGACAGTCAACGATCGATTTCAGGACGTCGAAGAGAGAATCGAGACACTAGAATCGAGGTTCGATAAAAAGGTTCTAGATCTCGAGAATAATCAAGAAAAGAGAATCGAGACACTGAAGTCGAGGTTCGACACGAAGGTTCTAGATCTTAAAATAACCAGGAAGAGAGAATCGAGACACTGGACAAGAAGATTCTGGAACTCGAGAATACTTTCCAGAACGTTCAGCATCAAGGAAACGTCGTACCGGCTGCAGCATCGAAATTCACAGCCCCCAACTTTGACGGCACGAGCGCATTTAACATCTTTAAGCTCCAGTTCGAGACAACAGCGGAACGGAATCAATGGGGAGAGAAAGATGGTGTGGCCGCCCTAGTAATTTCCCTTAAAGGTGAAGCAGTTGACGTTCTAGAGACCATCCCGGAGACCCAAAGAAGGAAATACACAGCCATATGGGATGCTCTTCATCGAAGATACGGCAGTGAGCACATGCAGGAGATGCACAGGCTGGAACTTAAAGGACGCAAGCAGCGTGGAAACGAGACCATCCAACAGTATGCTGCCGACATGTTCCAGTTGATGTGGTGGAGAAACTTAAAACGGATTCTTTCATTCAAGGGCTGAGGGACCCCGACACGCAACGAAGCTTGATTCTCCCGCCGAAGACATCTTTCAAGGAGACAGTTGCCAGCGCTCTCGCATGTGAAACATCGCTCTTGATATGCCGACCTTCCATCAAACTACGGCGCATATCTCAAGGCAGGGATAGTTCCAGAACAACAACGGTGAGTAGGAGTTGTTCATTCCCGGGTAGATGCTACATCTGCGACCAGCAGGGGCACATTGCGAGAAACTGCCGCCTGCGAAGAAAGCGTTCGAGGTCTAGTTCGCCAAAAAGAGACCAAGGGAGTGAACGCGAACGTGGAGGTGCAAAAGGTGCATCTAACAATCCGTTAAACTAAAACAAGTCAGTGCAGAGGGGCATGCGCTGGCTCCCACATTGGAGTGTCCCAGCATCCTTGTATCCCGAATTTGTAGGGGTGCAACCAGCCTAGTCATCGAGGGAACGATGGACGGACGACGATATCTGCTGACGTTGGACACGGGCGCAACTCATTCAGTCGTCCGAAGCGGATTGGTTCCTAACATCGAACCATTTACGGAGGTAAGGCTTCGTACAGTATCTATTGAGAAGGCGACTTCATGATTAGGCATGGCTTCACATTGGACCTCAACCAAAAAGTGATGAAGTATGACAACTTGGAGCTCCCATTAATAATAGATAATGGACAGGGTAACAAGGTCAGGCGAATAGTCGTGTAAGCGCGCCAAACAGTTCCCCCGAATGCAGAAGCTGTGGTTTGGGCAAAGATAGAAGAGGATGCGGGGATAAGCCGAATGTGGGTGGTCGAACCCGACAAACGAAATCGAGCCAGCGATATCATTGTTGGAAGGGCTCTCGTGGAACCCCGACAAGACCAACTGGTTCCAGTACGAGTCCTGAATCCTGCCAGTACACCTAAGACAATACAAAAAGGAACAACAATCGCTCAATGCCAAGAAGCTGCCGCCATTATGAACTGCGAAGATAAGAAACACCGGGAAATCCAGAACAACAAAGCGTTCTTGAAAATAATGGCCAGAGAGTGGACGCAACATCTAGTGGAGGAGCAGAAAAGTAAAGCACTCTCCCTGATTCGTAAATATTGGACAGTTTTTGCAAATGGTAAGAACTGTGGAAGATCATCAATTGTGAAGCACAGAATAGACACAGGGGACTCTAGACCGATCCGGCAACCACCTTTGGCGAAAGAAGGAGACGTGATCAAACTAATCGCTGAGATGGAAACGGAGGGCGTGATCGAACCATCTGCAAGCCCATGGAGCTCTCCATTAGTGCTAGTTAAGAAGAAGGATGGAAGCACCCGATTCTGTGTGGACTATAGGAAGCTGAACGACGTCACGAAGAAGGACAGCTATCCCTTACCGAGAATCGACGACACCTTGGACACACTATCTGGTGCAAAGTGGTTCTCGACGCTGGACTTGCAAAGTGGATACTGGCAAATAGAGCTTGACCAGCAAGACAAGGAAAAGACGGCTTTTACCGACGGGGGAGAGTTGTGGCAATTCTCTGTGATGCCCTTCGGTCTTTGCAATGCGCCAGCCACATTCGAAATACTTATGAACCGGGTGATAAGAGGACTTCACTGGAGGACATGCCTTGTCTATCTGGATGTCATAATCGTCATTGGCAAGGATTTCGACGATCACCTGAGGAAGCTCGCAGAGGTACTGGACCGTATTCAAGCAGCCGGTGAAGTACTTGGGACATGTGGTGACTGCAGAAGGAGCCCATACAGATGAAGACAAAATCTCGGCGGTCAAGGAATGGCCACGGCCGAAGAATCTTTATGAGCTAATGTCGTTCCTGGGACTTTGCACATATTACAGGCGATTCGTCCCAGGATTTGCAAACGTTGCCAGCAGTTTGCACGAGCTCACCAAAAGGAATCGGCCATTCAAGTGGGAGAAGCCGCAGGAGGAAGCGTTCATTCACCTGAAGGAATTGCTCTGCAGTGCGCAGATTCTTGCATATCCTGTCCCGGGAGAAAAGTTTATTTTGGACACCGATGTGAGCGAACATGGAATCGGAGGAGTACTCCCTCAAATAATTGACGGGCGAGAACGGGCCATCGCTTACTACAGTAGGATCCTAACGAAGCCGGAGAGGAACTACTGGTTAACTAGGAGGGAGCTCTTAGCCGTGGTTGACTGTGTCAAACATTTTCACAAATATCTCTATGGCCAAGCTTTTCATCTTAGGATGGACCACGCAGCGTTAAGGTGACTGCTGCAGTTCAATAACCCGGAAGGCCAGCTTGCTAGATGGATAGAGAGAATCCAGAGTTATGACTTCAGTATCGAACACCGTAAGGGAAGCAGTCAAGGAAATGCGGATGCATTATCAAGGCGACCTTGCGATGTTGAATGCAAACATTGTTCACGTGCCGAAACCAAGGAACAGGTCACCGAAATCCGTCGTTCTCATGTGCTGCCAGAAGATGCTTGGACTGTCGAGAAGGTCGGAAGGAAGTGAAAGCCCAATCGTGAAAGCTTACTGGGCCCAATGGCAGAGTTTGAAGCTGAAGAACGGTTGCCTCTACCGCAGTTGGGAAAGTGAGGACGGGAACATTGTAAACGATCTGCTGGTAATTCTAAAGGGACAAATCGACGAGGTCATCCGAGAATACCACGAGGGATCACGCGGGGGTCATTTTGGTGTTAACAAGACTGTAGAAAAGATCAAGAGACGTTTCTACTGGGTAGGATGCCAGGAGTCGGTCACAAATTTCATTCGTGAACAGTGTGCGAAGGCAAAGGGCCCAGTTAGGAAAACTCGAGAAAATATGCAGCAGTACAATGTTGGACCACCGTTCGAACGTATCGCCATGGACACCGCAGGCCCATTCCCAACGAGCAACGCTGGAAACAAATACGCGCTGGTGGTGATCGATTACTTCAGCAAGTGGCCTGAGGTGTTTTGCATCCCGAACCAAGAAGCCAAAACCGTTTCGGATGCATTCGTAAATAACTGGGATGTGCGTTATGGAGTACCAATGGAACTGCACTCAGACCAAGGAAGAAACTTCGAGTCGTCGGTGTTCAAAGAACTCTGCGACATGCTAGGTATCAGAAAGACGCGGACAACACCATTAAACCCACAATCTGATGGAATGGTCGAAAGATTCAACCGGACGATGGAGGAATATTTGAGAAAAGTCGTCGTTGGAGATCAGAATGACTCGGATGAACATCTTCCCCTTTTCTTAATGGCGTACCGTTCGGCACAACACAATTCAACGGCAACAACACTAGCCGAAGCCATTTTTGGAACTGATCTCGGACTTCGTAACCGAAAAGAAGGAACAGCTGAACTCCATCCATCAGTTCATCCGGAAGGGACTGAACTTGGTCAGCGATAAAATGAAGGCGAGGTACGACTTAAGGGCGAACTCTTCTGGATTCGAGACAGGACAATTGGTATTGCTGTACAACCCACAACGAAAAAAAGGCTTGTGCCCCAAATTGCAATCAGCCTGGGATGGACCATATGAGGTCATCAAGAAGCTCAATGACGTGGTATATCGAATACAGCAGATGGGAAACAGACGCGCGAAGTATAAGATTGTCCACGTAGAGAGGTTAGGGCCATACTACGGAGAAGGATCCAATCGCTTGTTCTAGGACGGACAAGTTTAGGAGGATGGCAGTGTTGCGGAGACACAAACCGACGGTTAAGTTCGAATTTCGCTGTCGAAGTTCGAAAGCTCTCTTGGAGCGGAGATCGCGATGATGTCAACTGTCAACGGCGTAATGCTAATTTTCAGAGCATTCTAGATATTTCCGAAGGGGAACTTCCGACGGCGAACATTCGAGAAGGTGCACCGAGAGCTATATAAGCGCGAACACTCGCCCTCGACATTCAACAGCGTGTGACAAGTCAGTGTGATCAAACAGTGTGAAACTAAAAGCTTTCAATAAAGGGTTGTTTGTGTAATAAAGTTTAAAGTGGATAGTATTGCATAATAAAGAAAAGTGGTGAAGCTGCACAGATAACTGATCTGTGGGGAAAGAAATAAAAGTGTGTGTGTGGTTTTATTCGGATAAAAAGGACAATTGTAGTTTATCGCAATCCAGTGGTGCGAACCCTATTTGGTGTGGGTTGAATATTTCGTAACATTTGGTGTCAGAAGTGGGATTGCGAGTAAACGAGGAAACGTTTATTCATAGTGTGAATTGGACTATTAAAAGTGAATTATTAAAAGGGTGAGTAAATGGTGAAATTGGAAAAGTTGACCATCGAAAAACTGAAAAGAGAGCTGGATGCTCGAGAATTATCCACAGTGGGAAGTAAAGCCAACATGGTGGAGAGGCTGCGATCAGCGTTGCAGGAAGGAGGTGTCGACTGGCAGAGTTACGAATTCGGGGTGGAGAAGCCGTCGATATCCACTGATCCGGCGTTCGATATGCAGCAAATTCTGGCGGCTATGAATGCTATGAGTGCTTCCATAGCCCAGAAACTAGATCAAGAGCTGGAGGAAAGTTTCACTTCCCTGAGCCAGAAACTAGAGAAACTGGAGGAAAATTCCGCTGCCGTAAGTAGAAAGTTGGAGGAAAATTCCACTTCCATAGGGCAGAAACTAGAGAAGCTGGAGACTTTAGAAGAGATGCTAGAGAACAATCGAGAAAGCTTGAGGGACATCCAGCAAGCCCGCAACGATCGGTTCCAGGGCGTCGAAGAGAGAATCGATACACTGGATAAGAAGGTTCTGGATCTTGAAAATAACCAGGAAAAGAGAATCGAGACACTTGACAAGAAGGTTCTAGATCTCGAAAATAATCAAGAAAAGATAATCGAGACCTTGGAATCGAAGTTCGACAAGAAGGTTCTGGAACTCGAGAAAACTGTCCAGAACGTTTAGTGTCAAGGAATCGTTGTACCGACTGCAGCATCGGAAATCACAGCTCCCAACTTCGACGGCACGATCGCTTTTAACATCTTTAAGCTTCAGTTCGAGACAATAGCGGATCGGAATCAATGGGGTGAAGAAGATCGTGTGGCCGCCCTAGTAATTTCGCTTAAAGGCGAAGCAGCTGATGTACTACAGACCATCCCGGAGATCCAGAGAAGGAACTACATAGCCATATGAGATGCTCTTCATCGAAGATACGGCAGTGAGCACATGCAGGAGATGCACAAGCTGGAACTTAAAGGACGCAAGCAGCGTGGAAACGAGACCATCCAGCAGTACGCTGCCGACTACGAGAGGCTATCCCATCTTGCCTACGCGGACGTTCCAGTTGATGTGGTGGAGAAACTAAAAACGGATTCCTTCATCCAAGGGCTAAGAGACCCCGATACGCAACGAAGCTTGATTCTCCTGCCGAAGACATCTTTCAAGGAGACAATTGCCAGCGCTCTCGCAAGTGAAACATCGCTCATGATATGCCGACCTTCCATCAAACTACGGCGCATATCTCAAGACCAGGATAGCTCCTGAACAACAACGTTAAGCATGTTGGCTAAAAGGTTATTGGAGAAAGCCTTGCCTTGTTATAAAATTCCATCTCGGAAATATATATCTGAAAAGATATATGCATAATCGAATACACTCTAAAATCGAAGGACAAATCACAAAAGCTTCTGCGACTTCTGTAACCTCGGATATATGGACCTGTCGAAACAACAATAAAAGCTATAAAATAAATAAAAGTGAGCTATACAGCTCACTGGATATCTTATGAAATCAAATTAGACCATGCTGTACTCGCGATAAATCCTTTTGAAGGATCTCACACAAGAGGAAATGTTGCGAATAAGCTGAAGTTTGGGAGATGATACAAGCTGCACGACGAATTGTTACACATTTCAGTCATTCGAGCTTAGGTCAAGAAAAATTGGTAGCGCTTCAGCTGGAGCTACATTTGCCCCAACATCAACTAATCCAAGTTATTAGTAGACGTTGGAACTCTACTTATTATTTGCTAGAACGGTTATTGGAACACGAGCGAGCGATTTTTCTCTACATTGTTGACCACGATACATTATATGACTTGACAGCGTGTCAGTGGGATATATTGCAACAGTGTATAAGACTTCTTAAGCCTTTTGAAGAAATAACGAAAATAACTAGTTCTGGACTTTCTTGCATCTCAGAAGTAATACCACATGTTGCCCCATTAATACTTACTTACTTACTTATCAGGCCTGCGATCCGTGGAGGATCTGAGCCTGAGCTATAGCTGCCTTCCATCCTTGACGGTCCCGGGCACGCTGCTTCCATTTGTCAAGACCAAGATGTCCTACATCCGCGATTACTTGGTCTTTATACCGGAGGTTCGGTCTTCCTCTTCTTCTCAAACCAAGAGGCTCGGAGTCGAAGACCCTCTTAGCTGGAGCGTTGATGTCCATGCGCTCGATGTGGCCGAGCCAGTGTAGTCGACGAATCCTTGCCTTCCGGACTACATCCACATCTTGGTACAGCTCGTAGAGTTCGCGGTTGTGTCTTCTTCTCCATTCACCTTCCTCACAGACCAAATATCCGGCGCAGAATTTTTCTTTCGAAAGAACCCAAAATCAGCTCCGCTGTATTGCTTATCGTCCAGCTTTCGGCACGGTACAGCAAGACTGGCAGAATGAGCGTTTTGTAAAGCATGACTTTGGTCTTTCGAGTGAGGAGTTTTGACCCCAGTTGTTTGGACAAGCCGAAGTAGCAGCGGTTGCCAAGGGCGATTCTACGCCGGATCTCCACTGTGGTGTCATTTGTGGAATTTACGTTTGCCCCGAGGTAGACAAACTCCTTAACTACCTCGAAATTGTAGCTGTCAATTGTTATGTTTTGTTCCAGGTGGTGAGCGACGGATTGGTTTTTGCTTGACAGCATGTATTTCGTTTTGTCCTCATTGATCTTAAGACCAATTCGTTTCGCCTGTTCTTCAATCGCCGTGAATGCTTCCACAATGCCACGGCGAGAACACGCGATGATGTCGATATCATCCGCGTATCCTAGCAGCTGGATGGACTTGTAAAAGATAGTGCCTTCCCTGTTGACGCCTGCCCGTCGCACTATCTGCTCCAGCACCAGGTTGAAGAAGTCACATGACAGCGCATCTCCTTGAAGAAATCCGGTGCATGTTTCGAATGGTTCCGAGGTCCTAGAACCGAGTTGCACGGTGCATCGCGTGTTTTTTAGCGTGGCGCGACACAACTGGATCAGTTTTACCGGGATCCCGAATTCGGCCAACGCCCCAAACAGTTCTTCACGATGAATGCTGTCGTATGCGGCTTTGAAATCGATGAAAAGATGGTGTGTATCGATTCGAAACTCGTTGGTCTTTTCCAGGATTTGTCGAAGTGTGAAAATTTGGTCTATAGTTGATTTGCCGGGCCGGAAGCCGCACCGGTAGCTGCCGATTAGTGCGGTGCAAAATGGTTTTAGACGTTCACACAATACGCTGGACAGGATCTTGTATGCGACATTGAGCAGGGATATACCTCTATAGTTCTTGCAAGAGGTAGGATCGCCTTTTTTGTGGATGGTGCATATAGAGCTGGTATTCCAGTCGTCGGGCATGCTCTCATCTTCCCAAATTCTGCAGATGATCTGGTGCATGCTCCCTACCAGAACATCGCCGCCAGCCTTGAAGAGCTCTGATGGTAAAGCCATCTGAGCCTGCGGCCTTGTTGTTCTTCAGCTTCTGAATAGCTGTGCCGACTTCTTCTATGCTGGGTGGGAGGACTACTTCCGCGGCTGGAGTTGGGATTTCCTCGGTCCCTACCACTCTCCTTAGTCATGCTCGTTAAGCAGCTGCTGGAAGTGCTGCTTAAATACATCCACTATTCCCTGCGGGTCGGTGACAAGATTACCCTCGCAGTTTCGAAGAGCCAGGGTGCCCTTTTTGAAGCCTCCTGCAAGGCCTTTGGCTTTCTTGTAAAAGGCTCGTATTTTATGTTTATCCCTAGACTCCTCGATATCCTTGAGCTGGGAGGCTGCGAAGATTCTTTTCTTTTGTCGCAGTAGTTTCTTCTCCTCCCTTCTTCTGGCTCGGTACTCTTCTCGCGCTGCCCTGGTTTTCCTCTGCAGTGCATTTTGGTACGCCTCGTCGGTTGCTGCCTTTTTCTGCTCACACTCCCCATCATACCACGGGTTTCTTGTCGGGGGTGGTAGGTATCCTAATGTGGTTTCGGCTACTTCCTGAATGGCTGAGCGGCAATGCAGCCACATATTATTGCATTTGTGTTCGACGTAGGCATACCGTAGAGTCTTTCGCTCAGCTGCTCCCTGTAGACTTTGGTAACCTCCGGTGTGCTTAGGCGCCCAATGTCGAACCTCCTCCTGATGGGCTGGTGCAGCTTTCTGACATTGGACAGTCGAGCTCTGAATCTTGCTGCTACGAGCAAGTGGTCAGAGTCGACATTCGCCCCTCTGAATGTTCGCACATCCAGGATGTTTGACGCGTGCCTTGCGTCAATGAGCACATGGTCGATTTGGTTAGCGGTTCGACCGTCCGGAGATTGCCAGGTTGCTGTGTGGATTCGCTTGCGAGGGAATCTTGTGCTACTTATCACCGCATTACGAGCTGTCGCAAAGTCAGCGAGTCGGAAGCCGTTATCTGTTGTTGTATCGTGGAGGCTGTGCTTTCCGATCACTCCGCCAAGGGTGTTTTCCTTTCCGACTTTGGCATTGAAGTCCCCGAGCACGATTTTTACATCGTACTCCAGACAAGCTCCGTAGGCGTTGTCCAGGAGGTCATAGAAGTCCTCCTTGATAGGGTCTTCAGCCTCGTCGGTAGGGGCGTAAGCACAGCGCATTTTGGTACGCCTCGTCGGTTGCTGCCTTTTTATGCTCACACTCGCCATCATACCACGGGTTTCTTGTCGGGGGTGGTAGGTATCCTAATGTGGTTTCGGCTACTTCCTGAATGGCTGAGCGGCAATGCAGCCACATATTATTGGCATTTGTGTTCGACGTAGGCATACCGTAAAGTCTTTCGCTCAGCTGCTCCCTGTAGACTCTGGTAACCTCCGGTGTGCTCAGGCGCCCAATGTCGAACCTCCTCCTGATGGGCTGGTGCAGCTTTCTGACATTGGACAGTCGAGCTCTTAATCTTGCTGCTACGAGGAAGTGGTCAGAGTCGACATTTGCCCCTCTGAATGTTCGTACATCCAGGATGTTTGACGGGTGTCAATGAGCACATAGTCGATTTGGTTGGCGGTTCAACCGTCCGGAGATCGCCAGGTTGCTGTGCGGATTCGCTTACGAGGGAAGCTATTGCTACTTATCACCGCATTACGGGCTGTCGCAAAGTCCGTGAGTCGGAAGCCGTTATCTGTTGTTGTATAGTGGAGGCTGAGCTTTCCGATCACTCCACAAAGGGTGTTCGCCTTACCGATTTTGGCGTTGAAGTCCCCGAGCACGATTTTTACATCGTACTCTGGACAAGCTCCGTAGGCGTTGTCCAGGAGGTCATAGAAGTCCTCCTTGATAGGGTCTTCAGCGTCGTCGGTAGGGGGGTGTGCACATATAAGGCTGATGTTATAAAATCTGCCTCTGATGCGGATCACAGCCAGGCGATCACTTATAGGTTTAAAGTCGATGACCTTCGACCTTAACCGCTTTCCCACGACAAATCCGCATCCCAGTAAGTGCAACCTTTTGTGACAGCTGTAATAAATGTCGCAATTTTTCTTTCTAATCATACCGTTTCCTATCCAGCGTATTTCTTGGACCGCAGTAATATCCGCCTTGTACTGCGTGAGGATTCCTTCTAGTTTATGAGCAGCTCCGGGAGTGTACAGGGTTCTGACATTCCAGGAGCATACTCGCAAATCGTGTTCCTTTTTCGTGCGTTGTCGTCGTCGAGTATCCGTCCGTGTATCCGAGGCATCTTGCTAATTCATAACTTTGGGTTTTTTTTACGTGGGCGGATTGTTAGCCCGCCGCACAACCGCCATTCTGGCCGGGGTTTTTTTTCGCTGCATACGTTTGTTCACCTCCCAACGGTTGTTGAAGAGGCTATCCAGAGAGCGCCGCGAGGAGGCCGTATGTCAACTTGACCCGGGCATTTAAACAGGGATCGTTGCTGGCATCTCGCCAGGTTAAGAGCAATCAACAACTTTACCCTGTATGTCCGAGCCCGTGCCCCCCTGCCCCATTAATACGATACCTTGAAAAAGAAGAAAGTTTGCAAAAAACTTACAATTTAATAGATATGATTGGTTCATTAAAATCTGAACTTAAAAATCGATTTAATGGCCTTGATAAGATTTTAATTACTTGCTAGCAACTTTTCTGGACCCAAGACTGGTTCAGGCTAAGAGAACCCGCCAAAAAATATTGTGGGATAGTTTATGAATGAGCTGTAATGATGAATCATTAGGTAGTGAGGAAACAGGAGATTCATCCTGTAACAAAAAAATAAAGCCTCTGCTGATGATGATAATATCATTCATGAGACATTTTGGGAGTGTTTTAAAGAGGTTGCGGAAGGCAATAGTCAGATTGAGTTTTCTGCCAAAAGTGATACCACCAACGAGCTTGACTTATTTCTCAAAACAGCTAGGCTTACTGGGCTCAACGGCAGAGTTTGAGACTGAAGAACGGTTGCCTATACCGCAGTTGGGAAAATGAGAACGGGGACATTGTAAACGATCTGCTGGTAATTCCAAATGAACGAGTCGACGAGGTCATCCGAGAATACCACGAAGGATGGTCATCTTGGTGTTTACAAGACTGTAGAAAAGATTAAGAGACGTTTCTACTGGGCAGGATGCCATTAATCGGTCACATATTTCATTTGCAGTTGTGAACAGTGTGCGAAGGGATAGGGACCACTTAAAATCGCAGGCACATTCCCAAGGAGCAACACTGGAAACAAATACGCGCTGGTGGTGATCGACTACTTCAGCAAATCGCCGGAAGTGTTTTGCATACCGAAGCAAGAAGCTAAAACCATTTCGGATGCATTCGTGAATAACTGGGATGTTCCTTATGGAATACCGTAGGTCGGAAAGTTCAACTGGACGATGGAGGAATACTTGAGAAATGTCGTCGTTGGAGATCAGAATGGCTGGGATGAACATCTTCCCCTTTTCTTAATGGCGTATCGATCGCCGCAGCACAATCCAACGGCGATAAGACCAGCTGAAGCCATTTTGGGAACTGATCTCCGACTTCCATCGGATCTGAAGTTCGGCGTGGTACTACGGTACTTCCGATAACTAGCGGCAGGGTGGACTTCGTAATCGAAAAGAAGGAGCAGCTGAACTCTAACCATGAATGTAGTGGAGTTAGGATTTTTTCGGATAGAAGGGTTTGATTTGTTTCAAGGTTATGTTCGCGTTTAGCAAAGAAGGCCCTTGTACGACTGTGGAATATGTTTTTGATAATGACGGCATCGGGTTCCGTTCGTTGAAATTTTTTTTTGTCATCGCCATGGAACATTTGTTTGTTGTTTTAATTTTGAGAATTTCTTGGCTGCTAGATAGCGCTTGCATGTTTTGGATAAAGATTGATGTGCTTCGTAGCAGTTTACACATAAGATGTAAGTTGCAATTTACACAAGAGGTTGAACCGGGGCACCGTTTAGTGGTGGGGCCAAGAAGTTTAAATTTACGGCAGCGCATTGAAGTTGGGAAGTGTTCTTCTACTTTTACCATTGTGCCATCGTTAATGGTGGTTGGTGGCGGAAACGATCAATGGTGAGGAGGATGAGACCGGTGGCATGAGGTTCTTTTTCGGGTGTTGTTTTTTGAGAATTAGTAAACATCGGTTACACCTTGAGCACTCATTTCACTAATTATTTCTTCTTTGTCTACGTTAGTCAAACATGGGGCGTAAATTGTAGCGTTACAGGAATTGAGGTCGGAGTGCAGTTTAACTGAGATGGGGCATAGGTAGGCGAGAGATTTTTTTGCGGAGGATAAATTGGCTATTTTTAGAGATTTCACCAGTATGAGAAGACTACCGTCGCGAAGTTCCGTGATATTTTCGCACAAGGTGCTTATACCATCGATGGCTTTTTTGAGCAAGAAGATGCTAGTGGAAGAGAGAGGTTTTTCTCATCGCTCGAAATGATCACTATGAACTTGGGGTCCGCTGAGGTTGTATTTGCTTCGAATTGTTTATTATTGTCAATGTGGGAGTAGGTATTATTTTTCTCCTTTTTTTTGGGGAAATTCTAGCTCTATATCGAACATACTGAACCTATTCCCTGAG
This sequence comes from Eumerus sabulonum, assembly GCA_951905685.1. NCBI lineage: Eukaryota > Metazoa > Arthropoda > Insecta > Diptera > Syrphidae > Eumerus > Eumerus sabulonum. The sequence continues at coordinate 156,775,626 of OX645060.1, read as the reverse complement.
AGCACTGGTGGGCCGGAGGACATACATAGCTCGGTAGCACTACCGGACTACCGGGGAGAAGAAAGAAAGAAAAGGATTGCTTAAAAAGACCCGGTTGGATATCTGTTAATAAGCAAACAAATAGAGAGAGCGAATTGACTATCGAAGTTGTCGGTTGGAGGGTCAGACGATGACTGTACAGCAATTTTTGTTTCTAACACGAAGTGTAATTATTTGCATTGTCTCAAGCTCTACCTTTATTTCTGGAGAGTGTTCTTGTTGCCTTCCCGACGGGTACAATCGTGGTAGGCGTGATAGCCCTTGAGTTTAACACACGATTGCAATGCCAGATGGGTTTCAAAGACCAAACATACATATGTCAATACTTTACTGATTTAGAAATATTTCCGGTTGCAATGGAAGCCCATTGCAGTTTTATCATTCTTATACTGAAAGAGGACTACTTTCAAGAGGAATAATTCTCTCGAGAATAAGTTGGTCTGTCTTGCCTTATTCATCAAGCTTCTCAAGGAAAGATATTCATTATAGAATCAGGTTGTATACTCGTACGTGTATGGGGCCACAACTTGATAATCTGTCTTAGTGCTTCGTTTTCCTTCTTATTCTTTCGCCTCTTACTTACTTATTTATCAGGCCAGCAATCCATGGAGGATCTGAGCCTGAGCTTTAGCTGCCTTCCATCCTTGACGGTCCCGGGCACGCTGCTTCCAGTTATCAAGACCAAGATTACTTGGCCTTTATACCGGAGGTTCGGCCTTCCTCTTCTTCTCGAACCAGGAGGCTCGGAGTCGAAGACCCTCTTAGCTGGAGCGTTTGAGCGGACTACATCCACATTTTTGTACAGCTCGTAGAGTTCGCGGTTGTGTCTTCTTCTCCATTCACCTTCCTCCAAATATCCGGCGCAGAATTTTTCTCTCGAAAGAACCCAAAATCAGCTCCGCTGTCCTGCTTATTGTCCAGCTTTCGGCTCCGTAGAGCAAGACTGGCAGTATGAGCGTTGTGTAAAGCATGACTTTGGTCTTTCGAGTGAGGAGTTTTGACCCCATTTGTTTGGACAAGCCGAAGTAGCACCGGTTGCCAAGTGCGATTCTATGCCGGATCTCCACTGTGGTGTCATTTGTGGAATTTACGTTTGCCCCGAGGTAGACAAGCTCCTTAACTACCTCGAAATTTTAGCTGTCAATTGTTATATTTTGTCCAAGGTGGTGAGCGACGGATTGGTTTTTGCTTGACAGCATGTACTGTCTTGTCCTCATTGACCTTAAGATCAACTCGTTTCGCCTGTTCTTCAATCGCCGTGAATGCTTCCACAATGCCACGGCGAGAACACGCGATGATATCGATATCATCCGCGTATCCTAGCACCTGGGCGGACTTGTAGAAGATGGTGCCTTCCCTGTTGACGCCTGCCCGTCGCACAATCTGCTCCAGCACCAGGTTGAAGAAGTCACATGACAGCGCATCTCCTTGCCGAAAACCGGTGCATGTTTCAAACGGTTCCGAAGTCCTGGAACCGAGTTGCACGGTGCATCGCGTATTTTTTAGCGTGGCGCGACACAACTGGATCAGTTTTCCTGGGATCCCGAATTCGGCCATCGCACCAAACAGTCGTTCGCGATGAATGCTGTCGTATGCGGCTTTGAAATCGATGAAAAGATGGTGTGTATCGATTCGAAACTCGTTGGGCTTTTCCAGGATTTGTCGAAGTGTGAAAATTTGGTCTATAGTCGATTTGCCGGGCCGGAAGCCGCACTGGTAGCTGCCGATTAGTGCGGTGCAAAATGGCTTTAGACGTTCACACAGTACGCTGGACAGGATCTTGTATGCGACATTGAGCAGGGATATACCTCTATAGTTCTTGCAAGAGGTAGGATCGCCATTTTTGTGGATGGGGCAAATTCTTTCGCCTCTACTGTTGGCTTTCTAGCGTCAGGTTCCTTTTGCAAACCAATTGTTTTGGTGATTGTCCTTTTATTGACATTTTTGTTGTGAACCCTTGTCAATTTTAGATTTTTATTTTGGGGTTCATTTAATTTTTCCCGCCATTTTTTTAGCGTTTTAGCTACTTCACAGCCTCGGTAGTGTGTCGGTTGCCTTCCCTTGCAATTTGTGAAAACTGTAGGGGATTCTTTTGAGATGCAGCAAGACATACATCATGACATACACAGAATGAGATCTTATTACACAAGTCATGCAGCCATTATAAAAGGCCGGTGAAAGACAATTCCCCAATAAGCCATCAAACTAAAAGCCATCTAAGAAGTAGTCCGATAAATAGGCGAGGACAAGAGAATACTTGTCTATCCAACAAAGTAAATAAGAAGAAAGCCAAATACATTGTGATGTCGCTTGCATTGGGCATAGAGAATACAATTTATTTCCAAGCAAAACTTCCTCAGATAGTTTTCCTTAATATGTTTACTTGCTGCTTTTTTCATTTTAAATAGTAATTCAATTATACAGATTAAGATGTAAAATACATTAGCTGTGAAAAATATTGAGTTAACATTCATATGATACATTTGGTCGCTACCGCATTTTATGGTTGTCATTTTGTCAAGGATATCAATCTGATGATCGTTTATTCTCTTTGTTGGGCACCACCACGCTACTGACCAGGATCCGTTCATTGGAAATGTTCGAAACGTCTTCGACTGGATCAATATCTTCCTTCTTTATGTCTATAACGGAATGGTTAAAGAGTACATTATTATTTCCTTGATCACTTACCGTTTTGGATTTTAATTTGTATGGAAGCAAGATCCTCAAGATTGTTATTACTACTTATTACACGGCTAACTTCTCGTTCTTCGTGTTCGCTCTCAATCTCCTGGACGTGTTGTTCCTCATCGTCCTCGTCATCATCATCGTCGTCCTCGTTGTTTTTCTGACGATCATGTTTTGTCGTATGCTCACCTCCATTGTTATGCACGTCGGATGTATTCTGTATGTCCTCGCGCAATTTGTAGCGATTCTCAATCTCTATAATCTCTGCATTGAGTACTATCCGCTTCTTTTCAATCTCCTTCTCGATTGCAGCACGATTTTCTGCCAACAGTTTTTCGGTCTTCTTGTTGAGTACCTTAGGTTTATAGTAAATGTGCGGCTTTGACTTTGTCCGGATAAAATTGACTAAATGCTTTTTGGATTTCTCCCACGTTTCAAAGTCCCTCAAGCGAGACATTTTCACTTCGAGTTGCCGAATCTCTAATTGTTTTCGTTTACGATTCATGAAGAGATTTTCTCGTTCTTTCTTCAGATTCGCACGTTCTTGGATTTCTTGCTCTTCGACTTTCTTTTCGACTTTTGCCTTCTGTTCCTCCTTCTTCTTAAGGCGTGATTCTTCCTGACAGAATTTATGTAGGGTGCCCAGTAGGGAACCGAACATCCGCCGATTACGAGCCCGCGACTCGGCATCTGGGCCTTGCGCTGTAACAATTTCCTGACGTGACGGAAGCTCTCGTATCACACGTGAAGAAATGCGCGGTTTAAAAGGTGGTTCCTCTTCGCGGGGTGATTGCACAACGGGCGGTGGGCCTGATAGGCGACTGAATACAGATTTAGTGTCCTGTATACGACGTTTTGCGGGGGGACTACCGTCTCGGTTTCTCGACCAATCATTGAAAGAATCGCTCCGTCTATTGTCACTAATTTGACGTTTCCTATCGCCCCTAAAATAAACATTTATTTTTTTTTTTTATTAATTTTTTTTTTTAACAATTTAAAAGCCAAACATTAAACATCGCGGGCTTTCTTCATTCTTATCATTGCACTAACCTTAAATTGATTTCTTTTGGGTCGCGGCCGATGATGCGTCTGATGTTATCATTTAAACTAACTAAAGTGTGCTTTGCACGTTCCAATTCTTGTTGTAAAGAATCGTAAGACTTAATGACATCAGTTCCCATGGCAAATTGTTTTTAATTATATCCTAACTTGATCAGGTTTTTTCCTTGAATAAATCGTTTAAACGCCTTTACGGAAAATATTTACGATGGCGAAGTGCAACAACTGTCAAACGATGGCAACTGTCAAAATTTGTTTGGTTCACGAGACTCGGACGAAATTCAAATATGTCGGAATGGAAGCGTTCCGTTAGAACGATGTCGTCTAGTCAGTTGAGTAAATTCAAATTGATACCGGTGAAAGAATTTTCGTAAAATGTACATGAAAATAAATTTCCCGCTTTTATATTAGCAATTCTTTGGGAAGCAAATAGACTTTGATATGAATGCGAATATGAAATTACGATCTGGACTTTGTTGGGGTCAAATGTCGCGCGGCCACCATAAAAAACATAAAAACAAAATAAAGAATATGCCCGCGTAAAAACAAAGGAAAGCCAAAGCGCAAGTTGTACATTAAAGTGGAATTGTACCAGCGACGGGCTACTTGTTCACAACATTTGTGTAGCATCCGGTGCATAGGCGTTCGAAGTATTATTTTGGAACGCGCCGTATGATATATAAGATATACGTCCACTATTTAGTATAGTTCCACTATTTTTATCCCAGCGTGATGTAGCTTAGTAAATTTTCCCACAAGGTTGCAAGGGTACGAACTTTGAATTCAACTTTCAATAGCCAAGGTTTGCCGCCCGTAAGGACGTGATCCACTACTGTTTCATTTATAGAAGCCCATCTTTTGACAGTAATTCGGCTTGTAATGAGTTTGATGCGCTTCCCGCCCTCATCTTATGAATTGTATCCTTGTATCCTCATCCTGAAATCGTCGATTTTATCTGGCTTCGACATTTTGGGCAGACAACACCCGTACGTATGTATGTTTAGATCTATGCTGAGACAAACAATTTAACTCCGCTAGTAAACGAAAATGGATGGCAAAGAACTAAGAAAGGCCTCGTAAGGGTAGCATCTATCCGACGGATGCTGGCCTGCTAAAAAGCGAGAAGAGTCACCGCAGTCGAACATCTTGCGGCACTGTTAGTAAGTCCCATCCTCACCTCCTCGTGGTGCCATCTGGAGATTTCCTATGGAAATCGCAGACGGGGAATGGCGAATGACGAGACTCCTGCGCCAAAAAAACAGAATTAGTCGGTTGGGCTACGGCCTAACAAGCCGTAACCGTAAAAAAAACCACAAACTCCGAAACAACCACAAGCCTCGGATATAACGGACCGACGCTTGCAAAAAGAATATTAGGTCCCTAAACAGGCCACGTGCAGCCGAACAACTTGCGGACGCCCTAGACCGCTATAAAGCGAACATAACCGCCATCCAAGAAATGCGATAGAATGGACCGGTTATAAAGCGGATGAAAAACTGCGATATTTACTACGGCGACTGCTATAGGGAGAGAGGGCAACGATTGTTTGGATGCGGATTTGTTGTTCGAGGTGGACTAAGGCAAAAAGTCCTAAGCTTTCGGCATGTGAGCGAACGCCTCATAACAATCCGTATCAAGGCTAAATTTTTTAACATCAGCCTGACCTGCGTCCACGCCCCCACGGAAGACAAGGATGACTCCGCCAAAGATGAGTTCTACGTTCTCCTAGACAGAACGTATGCCCAATGTCCCACCTATGACATCAAAATTGTACTAGGAGACTTCAATGCTAAGCTGGGTAAGGAAAGCATCTTTGAACGAGTCATCGGCAAACATAGCCTACACGACACCACCTCCGATAACGGACACAGGCTGATTGATCTTGCTACGGAGCGAAATCTCCTTCTAGCCAGTACGCGATTTCCGCACCTCGATATACACAAAGGCACCTGGCGGTTTTTTGATCAATCGATCAAACCAGATTTATCACATCGCGATCGACGTCAGACACCCCCACTATTCTTGATATTCGAACTTTCCGAGGGGCTAACATCGACTCGGACCACTATCTTGTAGTAGCCAAGACGCCCTTACGGATATCAAGAATACAAAGTTATGACGTCGGAGAGCTACTATCGCCAGAAACCGCTCGTGCTTTTACCGAGCAGTCCAATACACATCAATCCTCCACGCTATCAATAGAACAGCAGTGGAGCCTTTGCAAACAAGCCCTGAAAAGCTCTGCATCCGAAGGTTTGGGTTTCAAGGCTCCACCACGAAGAAACACCTGGTTCGATGACGAGTGCAGGAGGATTTATACAGCGAAGCAGGGTGCATATAAGGCCTCGCTGCATAAGAGAACAAGAGCAGCTCGTGAGCTCTATGAGTTAAAAAGAAGGGAGGAGCATAAGCTTCTTAGAAGAAAGAAAAAAGAGCACGAGAAGCGCGCGACTAAGGATTTGGAGAGTTGTTACTGCAGGCGTGACGTCCGAAAGTTTTATCAACATATAAAGCGAACATGCCAAGGTTATAAAGCCAGAGCGGAAGCCTGCAGGCATGAGAACGGACACCTAGTAGTAGAACCGCAGTGGAAGAACCTTTTCTGCAGACTGTATAACGGCGATGTTAGTCAATATACCGCTGTCAGGCAGAATGATCCATTTCTAATCGACGGACACCGCAGAGAATTCTGTCCCCCTGACCACGGCGAAGTTAAGATTGCCATATCGAAGCTCAAGTCGAATAAAGCTGCTGGCGCAGACGGACTGTCTGCTGAGCTTTTCAAGGCAACTGGGGATGACCTGGTTGGGAGCATGCACCAGCTCATCCGTAAGATATGGTTAGAGGAAAGCATGCCCGAGGAATGGAGTCTCAGCATCGTATGCCCGATCCACAAGAAAGGAGACCCCTCTGATTGCGCCAACTATAGAGGAATAAGTCTCCTTAACATCGCCTACAACACCTTCTTTTCCGTTTTGTGTGAACGCCTGAAGCCTTTTGTAAATAAGCTGATTGGTTCTTATCAGTGCGGAGTGAGGCCAGGGAAGTCCAGCATTAACCAAATTTTCACACTACGGCAGATCCTGGAAAAAACCAATGAATTTCAAGTCGACACTCACCACATATTTGTCGACTTTAAAGCCGCATACGACAGCGTAATTAGAGACGAGCTATACAACGCTATGTCTACCTCTGACATACCTGCTAAACTCGTCAGACTATGCAGGATGACTTTGGAGAATGCTCGCTGCTCCATCCGATTCGGTGATCACCTTACCGGTAGTTTTGATGTCAAAAAAGGATCTAGGCAGGGCGATGCGCTGTCGTGTGATTTCTTCAACGTCATATTGGAAATGATTATGCAAAAATCACTGGCCAATACAAGAGCCACAATCTATTTCAAATCCTCGTAACTCCTTGCATACGCCTACGATATTGACATAATAGGTAGATCACAGCGAGATGCCAATGAGGCGTTTGCGAGTATTGAGATGGAGGCGGCGAAAATTGCTTAGGCAGTAAACGAGGGCAAAACTGAATATATGCTGTCATCAAAAATGGACGCTCACCACCGACGTCTTGGCCAGAACGTTTGTATTGGCAGATATAAGTTCGAGGTAGTTAAGAACTTTGTCTACCTTGGCTCCGCAGTGATCTGGAACAACGACATCAGTTCCGAAATCAAACGCAGAATCACTCTTGCCAATCGCTGTTTGTTTGGGCTCAGGAGGCAATTGAGTAATAGAGCCCTCTCCGGAACGACAAAGTTGACTCTATACATATAAGACCCTTATCATCCCGGTCCTGTTGTACGGCGCAGAAGCATGGACACTATCAAAAGCGGATGAGGAGGCCCTTGGTCGGTCCGAGAGAAAGATTTTGCGCCTGATTTTTGGGCCTATAAACGCAGACGGGGGATGGAGGAAAAGATTCAATCACGAACTTTACGGGCTGTACAGCGACATGAACCTAGTCAGGCGTCTACGGACTCAACCCCTAAGATGGCTGGGTCATGTAGAGTGAACGGACACCACTGCTCCAGCCCGGAGAGTTTTTGAATCCAAACCCGAGGGACGAAGAAGCAGAGGACGGCCGCACTTAAGATGGTGCACACAGGTGGAAGGGGACCTCAGCCAACTGAGTGTGCGGCAATGGAAAAGACTAGCGAAAGATCGTCTTAGATGGAGGGGCATGTTGGATGAGGCCCATGTTCACCCCGAACTGTAGCGCCCACTAAGAAGAAGAAGAAGCTGGGACATTGGGCATACGTTCGGTCTAGGAGATCATAGAACTCATCTTTGGAGGAGTCATCCTTGTCTTCCGAGGGGGCGTGGACGCAGATCAGGCTGATTTTAAAAAATTTAGCCTTGATACGGATTGTTATGAGGCGTTCGCTCACATGCCGAAAGCTTAGGACTTTTTGCCTTAGTCCACCTCGAACAACAAATCCGCATCCAAACAATCGTTGCCCTCTCTCCCTATAGCAGTCGCCGTAGTAAATATCGCAGTTTTTCATCCGCTTTATACCCGGTCCATTCCATCGCATTTCCTGAATGGCGGTGATATCTGCTTTATAGCGGTCTAGGGCGTCCGCAAGTTGTTCGGCTGCACGTGGGCTGTCTAGGGACCTAACATTCCACGTACAAAGCCGAAGATCAGTGTCCTTTTTTTCGTTTTTTGCAAGGGTCGTCAACATAAATCCGGTCCGTTATACCCGAGGCTTGTGGTTGTTTCGGAGTATGTGGTTATTTTACGGTTACGTCTTACTAGGCCGTAGCCCAACCGACTAATCCTGTTTTTTGACGCTTACCGCTTTGAAATATGTAATGGTGCCGGTGACTTTCGAATTTTACCCATTACACCTGATCTTGGTAGTTGTGCCAATGTTGTGGCGCGGTTATCACAAACCATTCCAACTTTTGTTCACCACATTGTCTATTTTGACAATGTTTATACCACGTTATCGTTATTGGTATATCTGCGTACCAGAGGAATATATGCTATATATAACGACGAACAAGTTTGTCAGATTTGCTCGTGTTCGCTTACTTTTTCTCGTATAGGGGATGGTTCGCGAACAAATCGGTGTTGGCGAAATATTTAGATTTTTTCGTGTTCGTTGACTACGATGTTCACCGTGTAGGACCTTGTTCGCGAACAATCCTCATTGTTGCTGGGAAATAACCATAAGCGCAGCCACTTACGCTTCTTTATCACACATGTTGACCCTGTGAATAATCAACACGAAATTAATGTTCGCCGTGTAGGGGGTAACGCAAGCGAGCAAATCTGGCGAATATGTTCGTCATATAGGGCTAACTTTAGGAACGATCAGAGCCAACCGGATACCAAACTGTAAGCTTCCTTTGGATAAAGACTTCAAAGAAGATAGGAAGCATTCAATTGAATATGTAGGTAACGTGTATGGCATTGATAATACTACTGTTTTGTGGAGAGACAATAAAAATGTCTGGTTAGCGTCAACATATGTTGGAACTTTGCCATTTTCAAAAGTGGAACCATCCAATCACCCAAGCAAGGCATCGCGTTATAATCGAAAGGAGAAAAAGTACATTGATGTTGACTGCCCACAAATTGTACGGGAATATAACAGCCACATGGGGGAGTTGATCAAATGGACGGTCTTATGGGTCGATATCATATTCGACTCAAGACTAGAAACCCAATGATAAGACTTTTTTATGCTATAAATGCATATATTTTATATCGTCGTATCGAAGCTGAAAAATCTTCTGATGATTCAAATTATACAGAAGAAAAGTTGCTGACGTTGCCTGAATTTCGTGAAAAGGACTGCAGGACTTGTGCCTTATACGGGAAAACGTTCAGTTGGTCGGCCTTCAACACTAGAAAAAGAACCCAGTACTAGTTCTGGCATCGGCCAGAGGGCAAAACATCCTGTGGCTGACATAAGGTATGACAATATCGGTCACTTTCCATTATGGCTCGGCAAAGATGGTGGTAAAAAAAATGCAAACTTTGCAAAAAATCGCAAGCACAATGCATTTGTTCGAAATGTGATCTGCACTTGTGCTGTTCAAACGCCAAAAATTGTTTTTTGGAACACCATCAAAGAAAATAATTTTGATTTTTTTTCAATAAATCAATTTTCCCAACAAATACATATATACCTTATCGTTTTTTTATGCTGGCCGCCTTCCAATTTGTTTACCTGGTGATCAAACTAATTATTTATTTCTCATCTCGCCACTGAACTCGTGCTTCTTACACTAATATCTAACCTAAACAAAAATTCAGCCTTACCTTCCGTCGTCATTTTAATTTTGCCTGTTAGAGGGTTAAGGGGGCTTGAAGGACGATATCCGCAGCGTACCTTGGCTGCAACATTGGCTTCTTGGAAGGTTCGGACACCCAAGATACTGGAGGGGTATCTGACATCGATCGCATTTGGTTAACAGATGATTGATCAGGAGACCGCAAAGTCCCATTATGGATATTGAGATCTAGGAATCGTGTGCTAGCTACTAGGCGTATATGACCTGTCACGTCGTCTATTAGTCTGAATCCGTTTTCGGATGTAGTGTCGTGTAAGCTATGCTTTCCTACGATTCGTTCAAATCTTCTAGAATAATCTTGTTGTCATAGCTGGAACACTGAGCGTATGTTCTATCTAGGAGGTCATAGAAGTCATTTGTGACTCTATCGCCTTTTTCTACTGTGGGGGAGTGAACACATATTAGGCGGATTTTCCGAAGATGGCTTTGATGCGGATTGTTATGAGGCATTCGCTCACGTGCTGGAAGCTTAGGACTTTTTTCCTCAATCCACCTCGAACAACAAATCCGCACCTAAATAGCAGTTGTTTGTTGTTTTTCTACGCGGTCCATCCCATCGAACTTGTTGGAGTGCAGTAATATCTGTTTTATAGCAGCTTAGGGCTTTTTCTAACTGTTCGGTCTCACCTGGTCTATCAAGGGACCTAACTTTCCAGGTGCAGAACCGACACTCTTGTCCTTTTAATCCGGTGCTTGTGGTTGTCTCTGAGTTTATTTTTTATACGGCTACGGTCAACTAGGACATAGTCCAACTGACTAAACCTGATTTTTTGCCGCAGGAATCTCGCCATTCGCCCTTCTCCTTCACTTTTTAATAGGCCTGCATCGATCAATGCATATATGTATATCAGGTCGGTGAGAGCACCGTGGCGCAGTGGGTAGTGTGTTGGCCTCTGACGCCGATGACACGGGATCGAATCCCGATACAGCCATGTCATCGAACGTGTTTTCACGGTGTTTCTCCTCAGCGGGGGTCTGACAAACCTCCCTGTAGTAAAATTGTCATGAAAAGCTTCTCGAAATTCACCGTTCGGAACCGGCAATAAACTGTAGGTCCCTTTCACCTATGGGAAAATGAAATCACACGCAACATGGGTGATTGAGAGAAGCTCGGCTTTGGTCCTTCATGGACTGTAACGCCAACATCATACATATAACGGTCAAATAGATGCTACCCCTATGAGAACTTTGTTAATCCATTTCCATCTGATTACGTCAATGTACAAGATAATGGAAACGACCGTTCCGTTTTGAGACTTAATACAAAGTGTTTTTATTTCTTCAAACTTAAATCTACCTCAACAAGTTTGCTTACTTAAGCTTAAAATTATTGTCCCACGGCAGATGTGCGCGAAGGCGAATGCGCTGGTATCAGATGACGAGTGTGTGAAGGCGAAGTACCTGGTGGCGTCACAGGCTGGTGTCAGCTTATGGGTTAGTGTTCCTGATTGGGAACCGTCTGTGCTAACTATCCCACGGTTCGTGGCCGCGAAGGCTAAGTAGGTTGGTTCAACGTGCGGGTATCGGGTGACGTTGTGTGAAAGCGCGCTGGCGACATCGCGGGCTGGTTTATGGGTTCAATATCCTGGTTGGGAAGCGTTTGTGCTAACTTACATTGAATATTTATGGGAAAAAAAAAAACAAACTACCTGCTTCCATATTTGTAGCTACATATCAATACTAACGGAGAGAGAAAAACCAAAAATTGTGCTGTTTTATGCGTTCCGTCTGCGTTGATATAAGGGCGCCATGCTACAGTGGTTAGTGTGTTGGACTCTGACGCACGATAAGTGAATTCGGCTCCCGATAACACCAACGCCATCGAGTGTAAAGCCACCCAAGCAAGGAAGAAAGTTTGCGTTGGAGGGCGCTACAGTCCGGTGTGAACCTGGGTCTTCTCCAGCTGGCACGGTCTTTTGCCAACTGTTTTAAGCGACGCACTCCCAGTTGATTAAGATCCCCTTCCACCTGTGTGCGCTACCTTAGATTTTGTGGTCCTCTGCTGCGTCCTCCCTCGGGATTGGACTCAAAGACTCTCCGGGCCGGAGCTGTGTATCCATTAGCTTTACATAGCCTAACCACCTTAGACGTTGGATCCGTAGACGCCGTACTAGGCTGATGTCCCTGTAAGTTAATCAGCAGTATCCATAACCCCAAACACTCGCACTTTGCCCGAACTGAACGTCACCATTTCCTGCACAAGTCACAACACAGCACGATCACCCCAAACATTCGCACTTTGCTCAAACACAGCGTCATTTCCTGCACAAGTTATACCCATCATATCCCGAACATGCAATACCCCAGCACGATTATAGCAAAGGCGCACACTTTGCCTAAATGCATTGCCAGCGTTTCCTGTAATCCACAGCACAATCACCTTTCATATTATTTACTTGGTTATTTCGTTATTGTTAAGGTAGGTTACGTTAAGGTAGAATACGAAAAATAAAGGCAGTCAAGTGTAGACTGGACACAAAGACAGAAGTTTTTTAACTTGTATAGCCCATATAGTTCGTCGTTGTATCTTCTCTTCCACACTCCGTTTATACAAACGGGACCATAGATTGAACTCAGAATTTTCCTCTCGAAACGACCAAAGGCCTCCTCATTCGCTTCCGTTAAAGTCCAAGCCTCTGCGCCATAGAGGAGGGCCGGGATGATAAGCCCTTTCGACCCGGCTGGTACATTTATGTATGTACCACCAAAAGTGTAAACATGCCTAAAAGTCACAAATTGTAATTGGTCGAAATCTGTACCACACCGTATTTTAACGTTCGGTTAACGGTATCCAAGTGTGCTGCAGTTGATACACGCTTGTGCGTGTTTCGTTTTGCATGTTTTCTGTGGCAGTTGAAGTTATAATTTAGTGGAGTGTTCACGTTTCGGTTGATTTTTTCAGTGTTTATAAGGTGTTTGTGGTGAAACAATCAGGATATTATAATATCAAATTAATACAGATACATTTGTTCTATAACGTAAGTGTTTGTTATTGTAATACTAAACAATTCATGATTTTTGGCTAGTGGTACATATATGTACCATTCGTCCTTTTTAGTGGTACAAATGTGTACCAATAGTCATGTAGATATTATCCAGGAGTGTTATTTTGTTTTATTTAGGTAATGTCGCATCGTTTGAATCAAAATGAAATTGAAGAGATTGTTAACGACGACACGGACGATTTTTTTTTTCAGGCAGCGGAGATGATTATGCACCAAACAATTCAAATTCTGAAAATGAAGGATCTAATTCTGATAAAGCTTAGGCGATTCTAAAGAAGAAAGTGTAGCTGATATTCAAGAAGGTAATATAGCTGATGTTCCGGTAGATAATGGGTCAATGAAAAAAAATCACTGTTAAGAGAGCGGTTACCGATCCTTATCAAGGTAATCTATGGTCAGAGTTGAACCGCAGCTTATCCATTATGGACATTTTCCATAAATTGCTACAGAAATCTATATACATGTACATTGCACAATGCACAAACGAACGCCTTGACATATGTATTTGAGAAATAAAAAACAAAAAACGTCAAAAGATAACTAAAACGAATGCTGGCGAAATAGAAGTTATCGTTGGATGCATGTTTATCATGTGTTACAATCGATTACAATGTCTGAAGGATTATTGGTCCACTCATTGCACGTGATAGATTCATGCTAATAACTTCGAAAATGTATTTTTCTCCACCTGGAAAATCGACAATGGATGACAAAACCTACTATATAAAAGTCTTGGTTGAATGCCTGAAACAAAGATTTCAAAAGTGCAGAGATGACAGTAGTTACCAAAGCATAGTTCAAAGGCCGTAGTACATTGAAACAATATATGCCTATGAAGCCAGTGAAACGAGGCATTAAAATGTGGTTACGCTGTGATGCTCTCTCCGGAATCACTTACGACTTTGATGTTTACACTGGCAAAGAAATTGCGCAGAGTGAAGGGACATTAGGGGAACGAGTGGTAAAAAAAACTGGCAATATCTATAACAAGAACAGATGTCACCTTATATTTTGACCGATTTTTTACATCCGTAAATTTGCTTAGCACAATTTCATTCCCTGCTGTTGGCACAGTCATGAGCAATAGAAAAAAATTGCCTAAATTTGAAATGAAACTGGGACGCGGAGATTCGGAATTCAAATGCACCTCGTCGGGACTTTTGTGTGCAAAATGGCTAGACACAAAAGAAGTCTTGGTATTAAGTAATTGCCATTATCCGAAAACTTCGATCGTGTGGAAAATATTAAAAACTGGTCAAAAAATTAAAGTACCTTGTCCAGAAGCTATCAAGTTTTATCGGGAAATTATGGGAGGCACAGATTTAGCAGACGAGATGTGCGGCCTCTATGAATATGATAGAAAATCCGGTAAGTGGTGGAAAAAAGTAAGAAAAAAGTATCGCCTTATAATGATGACAGCAGATCCACAATGATCTCAATCGTAAAAAGATGCGGTTCAAAAAGTTCCTGGTAACGTTGGCTGAGCTCCTTGTAGAAGAAGGTCTGAAATTGGTTCCGGTTCGTAGGTCTCTGAGGCCTGGACGTAAGCAACGGAAGGCTAGTGGCATCAAGCATTTGCCGACAGAAGGAACGACTAGACGTCGGTGCGTAAGCTGCAGTCAACCGAAAAAACAATCACGCACCAAAATGCTATGTAAAGAATGGGGAGTACCACTGTGTAAAAAATGTTTCACTCCCTATCACACATAAATATTTATTCACTTTCCTTATTTTTTCTTTATTGCTTTTTTTCTAACGAAATTCCCTTTGTTCAGTATTGTTTGTGTTATTTTTATTAAATTTTCTGTTGAAATAAATTGACTTCTAAAATGTAGATATTATAATTCAATACGGTTGGTACAATATTGTACCACATAACATCCAGGGTGGTACATTTTTGTACCACCGACCACCGGCCACGCCCTCCAACCTACTGACATTTTTTCCTGCTGGATCCTTTCTTCTGAAGATTTTGATCAGATGGAAATCACAAACCTTGTCCGGAATCGGTCCTCCGAAAGCCGGGTCGAAATGGTTAAGGTTTTGTATAGTGCAACCTTGGGCTTTCGAGAGAGGGCTCTACTTCTCAATTGCCTCTTAAGCCAAAAAAAGCAGCGGCTGGCAAGAATAGTTCTACGTCTGATCTCAGCGCTGCTGTTTTTGTCGCTGGTCACTAGTGAGCCAAGGTAGACGAAGTGCTTGACCACTTCGTATTTGTAACTGTCAATTGCGACATTCTGTCCGAGACGTCAGTATTGTGCGTCTTTTTTGGATAACAGCATATATTTCGTTGTGCCCTCCTTAACCGAAAGACCCGTTTCAGCCGCGTCTGCTTCAATGCATTCGAACGCATCATTCACGTCCCGCTGTGTTCGTCCAATTACTTCAATGTCATCTGCGTAAGCAAGCAGTTGCGCAGACTTGAAATATGTAGTACCTCTTGTGTTGGCCAGTGAGTCTCGTATAATCTTTTCAAACACGATGTGGAAAAAATTACATGACAGCGCATCACCTTGCCTTAATCCTTTTTTACCCACAAAGGTCTTGGTTTATTCGTTACCGACTCTAAAGCGCGGTTCACATTGAACGATTTATCAAGCGATTTGCTTGACAACCGTGGTTCGACGACAGTTTGTGTATGCAAAACCAATGTGAACGCTCCAGCTACAAGTCGGTACGATTTGTAATCAGGAAGTTGAAAAATTCGAACTTTTTGCTTAACAGCCGTGGTTGAACGATTTATCGTTAAGTGTGAACAGTTGTCGTACAACTTCAGAGCATTTTATCACTTTTGCTTGCGCGTTCAGAGAAACAACACCAACTTTGAGCGGAATGAACGATATGACTTCATACAAAGAAAAATAATTTTGGTTTGATTTTTTCATATGAGGAATTATTTTTCTTAGTAACTCATCATACGTTCCTAACAATTCGCAAATAATTATGAAAATCCTCTGGCAGATTTTGGTGAAATTCTCTTAGCAGTTACCGATGAGAAATTATTACGTTTTCCGACATGTTAATACTTCGAAATTTCTATCGCAAGTGAAGTCGGTCAACAAGTTGTTTGGTGTGAACGCTACGCATAATTTGGTCGTCAAGCAAATCGCAACGATAAATCGTTCAATGTGAACCGCGCTTAATGGATCAGCGAGAATTCTCCATTGTCATCCAACATAATCTGAAGAGTTTGGCAGGGATGTTAAAACTAGACATAGCTCGTCCCTATGCACACTGTCACACGCGGTTTTGAAATCGACGAAAAGGTGATGGGTGTCGATTTGATATTCTTGGGTTTTCTCCAAGATCTGTCACAGTGTGAATATTTGGTATATTGTGGACCCTCTTAGCCTCAAACCACAAAAGAACCTATCACACCATACACAAAGGGTTTCAATCATTCACACAGTACGACAAAGAAGATCTTATATGCAATGTTAAGGTGACTTATTCCCCTGTAGTTGGCGCAGTTATAAGGGTCTCCTTTCTTGTGGACCGGGCAAACGATGCTAAGATTCCCTTCGACGGGCATGCTTCCCTCCGACCATATTTTACAGATTAGATGGTGTTTGCGCCCGCGGCTTTATTAGCCTTAAGCTTCGAAATTATCAGCTTATTTTATCCAGGTCAGGTGGACGGAATTCTCTTACATCTTCGAATGGATCATTCTGCCTGACCGGGGTATTAGATCTTTCATCGCCGTTAAACAGTCCACAAAGGTATTCATACATATTCTGAGCATCGACTGTGACTCTACTACTAATTGTCCGTCTTCATCCCTACAGGCTTCCGCTTTGGCTTTATAGCCCTGGTTTGTTCGTTTTACTTTTTTGTAAAACTTACGAGCGTTATTCCTGCGGTAGCATCTCATCATCTCCTCGAACTTTTTCATGCTCTCTTTTTTTCCATAATGGCGTGTGTTCCTCCCTCCTCTCCTGCTCGTAATGTTCACAAGCGGCTCTCGTCCGTCTATGTAGCGTGGCTTTGTAGGCGGTTTGCTTTGCTACATGGGCTTGCCCGCATTGCTCATCAAACCAGGGGTGATCAATCTGATTGATGGTCGACTGATCTGGGGATTACCAGGTTCCTTTATGGATGTTAAGATGCGGCAATCGTGTGCTAACTAGTGGAGACTACGTCCCGCTAGGAAGTCAAGTAGCCGATGTCCGTCTTTGGACGTGGTATCGTATAGGCTTATGCCCAGTTTCGCATTAAAATCTCCTAGTACTATTTTCGTATCGGAGCTGGGACATTGGGCAGAAGTGCTGTCTAGGACATCATAAAGGTCGTCTTTGAGTCGATCGTCCATTTCTTCGGTTGGGGCGTGAGTACATACCAAGCTAATGTTCCCGAAATTAGCTTTGATGCGGATTGTTATCAGGCGTTCGCTTATATACCGAAAGCTTAAGTCTTCTTGTCGGAGTCTTCCCCGAATAACGAATCCACAACCAAATAAGCGTTGTATGTTCTCCTTG
The DNA here is from genome assembly GCA_951905685.1 of Eumerus sabulonum. NCBI lineage: Eukaryota > Metazoa > Arthropoda > Insecta > Diptera > Syrphidae > Eumerus > Eumerus sabulonum. The sequence goes on along the minus strand of OX645060.1, from coordinate 156,758,043 downwards.
TAGCAATTCCCGTAGTAGATGTCCCAGTTCTTCATCCCCTTTTTGTCTGATTCATCACATCGGACTCCTTGGAGTGCGGTTATATCTGCTTTTTAGCAGTTGAGGGTTTGATCCAATAGATTGCCTGCACCCGGTCTGTTAAGGGACCTCATATTCCAGGCGCAGACTCGCAAATCATTTAATAGTTTGCAGGGGTCGTCAGTGTTGTATCCGTCTGTATCCGAGACTTGTGATTGCTTCGCAACGCTTCACTTTTTTCCATGATAGGAAGTTACTCCTAAGCACAGCCCCCAACCTGGAGTGCCAGGTTCTTTTTTCCCCAGGAACAACGGGGTCGATGCACACATTGGTTCACTACCTGGTTCTCGTATTTAAGAATATACTAGAGCTTCTTCAAGTCGTTTGTAGGACCAGATTATGTTAAGAGGAATCATGATCCCCTGTAAATCTCGAAATTGTGGTTACATACATAGATCGTTAGCAGAGTACTATTACCTCATAAATCTAATTTTTTGCGGTAATAGATAAATTACCCTTAGCACAATGGCCTGGTTAGAAAAGACTTAACTGGACTTAGGTATATGTCGACACTAAAATAAAAATACTATCGTGACCTCTAACTAACACTTTTTCTCGATGTACAACTTTAATAAGGACTTCATTTCCTATGCAGTATAGTACATGTAAATCCATTTCTTCTTGTTTTATTGGAAATACATAATTTTGATTTTTCCTTATGCCTTGTGTTTCTACCATAACTACCAAATGACAGATGGTCTGTCTGTACGCCATTTTTCGAATGTCACCTAGGTTTACTTGTGCCGTACTTCGCTCGGTTCCTTTCTTTTCCATTCAAACATTTTGGAGCGAAGGTTGGTTTTGTTTCGCGGTCAATATTGATTCGTTTAGATCCATTCAATCCTTTGATTTTACTTGAAAATTTAAAGTGGATTCCAAAGATTATTTTCACTATTTCTTTGCGAATATGTAATTTTGTGATAATTTCACTAATTGTGTACATTTTTTCCCCATCGTTTCAGGCGATTACTCTTCCGTCGAGGTAAATATCAATTGGATTCTTGTATTTATTTCAGCGTATCTGTAGGGTAAAATCGTGCTACAATGATGATAACCTTATTTCGGCCGTGCACCATTCGGAAAGACAAGCATGTCGACTTAGGCAAACTGATCCGAACACGATTTTTCTCGTATTTCATTAAGAAATTCATTGAATCTTAAACGTCAAGCATTAACTACTAATCCATTTGTATTTTTAGAAAAAGTGAAATAAAATAGAAAAATGACTTCCACTAGATGTCGGTTACATATCCGTAAAACGATAGACCGATGATGTGACAGTTGATAAAAAACTATCAATTAATTTTCCAAAAACCATTTGTGTTACTAGGTCTATCGCCGTGAAAGGTCGTAAACATGGGTGCGTATCGTTATATGCAAGAGCTGTACCGCAAGAAGCAGAGCGATGTTATGCGCTATTTGCTTCGTATTCGTGTGTGGCAGTATCGTCAGTTGACAAAGCTTCATCGCTCTCCGAGGCCAACACGCCCGGATAAGGCTCGCCGCTTGGGATACCGTGCCAAGCAAGGTTATGTCATTTACAGAATTCGCGTACGCCGTGGCGGACGTAAACGTCCAGTGCCAAAGGGATGCACCTATGGCAAACCCAAGAGCCATGGTGTTAACGAATTGAAACCATACCGTGGATTGCAGTCCATTGCCGAGGTGAGTTAATTCAGAATTCAGCAGAGTATGTACTATGTGGTATGCTGAGCGATGATAACCATTTGTATTGTCAGAAGTTACCTTGCTGACCATATAACCTTCCTTAGATGTCTGATATCCAATAACATTGAATGCCTTTGCTCGTTTTACTCTGACTACTTGGCTAAACAATATTCTCTTCTCGTTGCAGGAGCGTGTTGGTCGTAGATTGGGAGGTTTGAGAGTACTCAACTCGTACTGGGTTGCTCAAGATGCTTCGTACAAATACTTCGAAGTGATCTTGATCGATACCCATCATAATGCCATTCGTCGCGATCCAAAGATCAATTGGATCTGCAAACACGTGCATAAGCATCGTGAGTTGCGTGGTCTGACATCGGCCGGTAAGAGTTCACGTGGCATTGGTAAGGGATACCGGTACTCGCAAACCGTTGGAGGATCCCGCCGTGCTGCCTGGAAACGCAAGAACCGTCTACACTTGCGCAGGAAGCGATAAGAAATATGATGTTGCTTATGTTTTATACGTTTACCACTGGATTGTGGTAGAAATAAAGTTTTAAGAAGAAACGGTTGTGGTTTTTCTTTAAAAAAAAATTGGACGATACCCTTAGACATCTGGGAGGTGGATGTTTGGTCGCACTTCTATCCTAATCCCTTTCTATTTAAAATCTATAGAAGCGAGCGGGGTTTAGTGTTGAAAGTAATTTGCCAGATTAAGTCGGGGAAGTATTGCAAGGCGGCGGGCGAACTTAAAAAGAAAATCACCGATCAGAGGTAATGGTCTGTTCTTTAATTTCTATTTCTCCAGTTGTTATAAGTTAGGGAAAGTTACTTGCAGTTGTATACATATGTTCCGTACAGCACCGGAGAGCCTAAAAGTCTTGCTTCTTTCAATTACCCATTTGTGTGATTACATATTCCCATAATTAAAGGGGACCTTCAGATTGCCTATTGCAAACGACGAATTTCGAGAAGCTTTTCATGACAATTATACCACAGACAGAGGGTTTTTGTCTGTACCCCGCTGAGAAGCACCGTGAAAATCACATTCGATAACATGGCTATTGTCGGGGTTCGTTCCCCTACCATCGGCGTCAGAGGCCAAAACTACCCACTGGGACACGGTGCTCTCTGCAGTTGTTCCATATTAAATGTGCAATAAGGATTTTACTCGAAGTAGGTTCTTTTTTCCATGCAAAGATGCAGTCGGCGAACAACTGAAGCAAGAATGTAGTCAAACATTCGATGCAGAGATGCGGCCGGCAAACACCCAATGCAGAGGTGCAGTCAGCAAACAACCGGTGCAGAGATGCAGTCAGCAAACAACCGATGCAGAGATGCAGTCGGCAAAAATCCGATGCAGAGAATCGGTAGGCAAACACCCGATGCAGGGATGCAGTCGTCAAACACCCGATACCGAAATGCAGTCGGCAAACACCCAATGCAGAGATAAAGTCGGCATACACCCGATGTAGAGATGCAGTCGGTAAACACCCGGTGTAGAGATGCAGTCGGCAAAAACGTGATTCATTTTTATCACCAGCCAGTATTGTGTGAGGACAGATTACTGTTTTTGTCCTGTATTCCTTGACTTATCCGAGCTTTCTACTACTTTTGCATACCATCAGAGCGAATGAAACCTCTTTTAGGTATGTAGGTAGGTCAAATAAGAAACGCTCTTTTGCAGGTCCGATTGAATGTATGGTTTCGTGGACTTAATTCCAATCACAAAGGTGTTCTGCTGCGTCATCCTTATCACAGTCCCACTAATTTCAACCGCGTGGAGATACTGGCATAAGTGTAATGGCCCATAATGACCTCTGCAAATATTTTTTGATCAATTCTCCTAGGGATCAAGCGATGCTTATGTATATGCACACCTTTCCATATGAAGCCTTCACCTGTCGACAACCGATGTCTAGTGACTAAATAAACCAAATGATCTCACAATCGAGTACAATTCAGACTCGTTCGTTTATTACGTTCTTTTAGAATACAAATATGTTTCAGTAACAATTCTATGAAAAAATAAAATGCATATCCCGCTTAGTTGTAGGTCATGTACCTGGGAGTAGCACTGAACTTAGCATAGCTCTTAATAACCTTATTAATTGCTTCCAAAAAGTCCTTCTCCGTGGCAACCTTTCGACGCGCCCGAATAGCAAACATACCAGCTTCAGTGCAAACCGATCTAATCTCAGCTCCAGTTGAATTCGGGCACAGTCTAGCCAATAATTCGAAACGAATATCTCGCTCAACGGACATCGAACGAGCATGAATACGGAATATATGTGTCCTGCCTTCCAAGTCAGGCAAACCGAATTCGACTTTACGATCCAAACGACCGGGACGCATGAGAGCCGGGTCAAGAGTATCTGGTCTGTTTGTAGCCATCAATACCTTGATATTACCCCTTGGATCGAAACCATCCAATTGATTGATCAATTCCAACATTGTCCGCTGAACTTCATTGTCACCACCGGCGCCATCATCGAATCGAGCACCTCCAATCGCATCGATTTCGTCGAAAAATATCAAACAAGCCTTCTTCGTTCGTGCCATTTCGAACAACTCGCGCACCATACGAGCACCCTCGCCCACATACTTCTGAACCAGCTCAGAGCCAATTACACGAATAAAGCACGCATCTGTGCGATTAGCGACAGCACGAGCACACAAAGTCTTACCGGTGCCGGGTGGTCCGAACAATAGAACACCCTTCGGCGGTTCGATTCCGAGATTCACAAACTTTTCCGGATGCAACAGTGGCGTCTCAACGACTTCTCGGAGCTTCTCAATCTGATCCTTACAACCGCCCACATCGCTATAGGTCACATCCGGTTTATCCTCGACCTGCATCATCGTCACAGTTGGATCGATCTTAGGTGGCAGCGGAATATGGATCTGATACTTGTTCCGATCGACACCAACACGCATTCCTTCCTCAATATCAGTGGGTGCTACTGAATCGGCCAAATCGACGACAAATTTAGCAAACTGCTTAACATTTATAATGTACTTGGGGTCATCGGAATCGGCATTGATGATTTTCGTGCAACGAGCCACCTGAAGGGGTTGTTCATTCTGCAATGTTTGCTTGTCAGCGGCTAAATCCCATAGAGCTGGCGGTGCCAATCCGGTGTCACTTTCCTTAATACCAGTGAGCTCATTGACTTGCTTAATGGCATTTTGGATATCTGCTTCGATTGTCTTGATGGCTTTGTGGTACTGGCTTTGACCGTACGTTTTTAGCAGCTCAATATCGCCCTCGTCCAGTGACTTTACTTCCTTTTCTTCTTTTTCTTCATTTTTTGTACGTCGCTGATCGGCACCGAGATAGTCAGGCATTTTGTTATAATTTTTTATTTACTGGTAAAACAAGATTGAAAACACTAAAATGAGATCGCAGAATATTCTTTCTTTGACAAAAAACCGAATCGAAAATGCAATGTCAGAAGCGTGACATGTCGATAATGCAGTTCAACTTGGATTTTTGTCAGTTAAGCTTGTGACACAATCGTGAGCTTGTGACAGCAAATGAATTGAACAATGACGCTAAATCCATATATACAATAAATGCAATAATTAACTTAGAATAGCCAATCGCCTGGAGGTTTTAAACATATGTATAAAGACGACGATTGAAAACGTTTCAGTCCCTGATCGAGATATGTGAGGTATAATCATCTGCTTTTAGTAGGCAGTGCCCAGAAAGATTGTGGGCTAGCTGTGTCAATGAGAAAAAAAGCGAAACAACAATGCAAAGCAGCAACAAGAGACATGTCAAATCAGGTTTAACAGAAAAATACATCCATATATTACTTACTTACTTAGGTGGCGCTACAGTCGGTGGTGAACCTGGGCCTCAACCAACAAGCGTTTCCAGCTGGCACGGTCTTTGGCCAGCTGTTTCCAGCGCCGCACGCCCAGTTGGTTAAGGTCCCCTTCCACCTGCGTGTGCCACCGTAGATACGGCCGTCCTCTGCCGCGCCTTCCTTCCGGGGTGGATTCGAAGACTCTTCGGGTCGGAGCTGTATTTTCCATGCGCTCTACATGGCCTAGGCACCTTAGACGCTATATCCGTAGACGTCGTACCAGGCCGATGTCGCTGTACAACTCGTACAGTTCTTCGTTAAATCCATACAACATTTGAACAATTCGACAGTAGATAGTGCGCAGAATATTCCTCTTAAGACGACCAAGGACATCTTCATCCGCTTTTGTTAAGGTCCAAGTCTCTGCGTCGTAAAGGAGGACTGGGTTGATCCAGGTCTTATACGGTGTCACCTTGGTTTTCCGAGAAAGGGCTCTACTTCTCAATCACATCCTGAGCCCAAAGAAATAGCGGCTAGCAAGAGTGATTCTGCGATTTATCTCAGCGCTGGTGTTGCTGTTGCCGGTTATTAGTGAGCCAAGGTAGACGAATTCCTTGACCACTTCAAAGTAACATCGGTTACAGGTTGGTGCTGACCGTCTCTTTTAGATGAAAGCAGATATTTGGTTTTACCCTCATTAACCTTGAAACCTATCCTAGCCGCTTCTACCTCAATGCTTACAAAGGCCTCATTGACTTCTCGCTGTGTCCGTCCAATCACGTCAATGTTGTCGGCGTACGCAAGCAATTACGTAGACTTGAAATAAATCGTACCTCTTGTGTTGGCCAATGACACTTGCAGGATCTTTCAAGCACGATGTTGAAAAAGTTGCATGACAGCGCGTCACCTTGCCTAAATCCTTTTTTAACATCAAAGGTCTCAGTTTGCTCATTACCGACCTTAATGGAGCAGCGAGAATTCTCCATTGTCATCCTGCACAGTCGGGCGAGTTTGGCAGGGATGTTAAAACTAGGTGTGGCTTTGTATAGCTTATCTCTATACACGCTGTCATATGCAGCCTTGAAATCGACGAAGAGGTGGTGAGTCGATTTGGTTTTCCTGGGTCTTCTCTAAGATCTGCCGTAGCGTAAGCATTTGGTCTATTGTGGATTTACCTTGCCAGAAAACACATTGATAAGAGCCGATCAAATTATCCACAAACGGTTTCAGGCGTTCACACAATACGGCAGAGAAGAACTTATATGCGATGTTAAGGAGACTTATTCCCCTATAGTTAGCGTAGTTATAGGGGTCTCCATTCTTATGAACCGGGCAAACGATGCTGAGATTCTATTCGTCGGGCATGCTTTCCTCCGACGGTACCTTGCAAATGAGATGGTGCATGCACCTTACCAGCTCATCTCCAGCCTCCTTAAGAAGCTCAGCAGACAGGCTGTCTGCGCCCGCGGCTTTATTAGACTTAAGTCCCGATATCGCTATTTTGACTTCGTCTAGGTCGGGCGGACGGAATTCTCTTCCATCGGTGTCCATTTCGAACGGATCGTTCTGATTGACACCGGTATCTTGTCTGTCATCGCCGTTATACAGTCTGCAGAAGTGATCTCTCATAATCCTCAGCATCGACTGTGATTCTACTACCAGTTCTCCATTTTCATCCCTGTAGGCCGCCACTCTGGCTTTGTAGCCATGGCATGTTCGTTTTACCTTATTGTAAAACTTCCGGGCGGTATTCCTGCGGAAGCATCTCTCCATCTTCTCGATCTCACGCTTTCCGTGTTCTCTCTTCTTTCTTCTAAAAAGCGTGTGTTCCTCTCTTCTCCTCTGAGAGCAGCTCTCGCCCGTCGTTGCAGCATGGCTTTATATGCCTCTTGTTTTGCTGCATGGGCTTGTTCGCATTGTTCGTCGAACCAGGGGTTTCTAGATGGTGGCGGTTTGAAACCCAGCACCTCTGAGGCAGCGTCTCTGACGGCGCTCTGGCAATGCGCTCATTCCTGCTCTATTGATTGTGCTGTAGGCGGATTTTGAGAGAGCTTTCCGACGTCAAACTTGCGTAGTCCTACTCGACTCCTAAGCATTCTTGATATCCTCATTCGTACCTTGACTACAACAAGGTAGTGTTCTGAGTCGATGTTGGCCGCTCGGAAGGCTCGTACGTCGAGAATACAGGAGGAGTGTCTGGCGTCGATCGCAATGTGATCAATCTGGTTGGTGGTCGATTGATCAAAAGACCGCCAGGTACCATTGTGGATGTTGAGATGGGGGAGTCGCGTGCTTGCTACAAGGAGGTTACGCCCCGTTAAGAAATCGATTAGCCTAAGTCCGTTGTCAGAAGTGGTGTTATGGAGGCTATGCTTTCCTTTGGTTGACTCAAATATGTCCTCTTTGCCCAGTTTTGCATTAAAATCTCCTAGAACTATTTTTTGTGTCGTACCTGGGACATTGGGCATAGGTTCTATCTAGGAGATCGTATAATTTTTCTTTGAGTCGATCGTCCTTTTCTTCCGTTGGGGCGTGAGCGCATATTAAGCTAATGTTTCCAAGCTTAGCTTTGATGCGGATTATTATGAGGAGTTCGCTTACATTCCGGAAGCTTAAGACTTTTTGTCGGGGTCTTCCTCGAACAATGAATCCGCACCCGAATAGGCGCTAGTAACAGTTCCCGTAGTAGATGTCACAGTTTTTCATCCGTCTTTTGCCTGGTCCATCCCATCGCACTTCTTGGAGTGCGGTTATATCTGCTTTAGAGCAGTTGAGGGTTTGCTCCAGTTGATCGCCTGCACCCGGTCTGTTAAAGGACCTCACATTCCAGGTGCAGACTCTCAAGTCCGTTAGTCGTTTGCAGGGTCGTCAGCTTTGAATCCGTCCGTATCCGAGGCTTGTTGTTGTTTCGGAACAAGTAGATTTTTTACGTGATAGGGATGTTACCCCTAAACACAACCCCCAACCTGGAGGGCCAGGTTCCTCTTTCCCCAGGAACAAGGGGTTGAGTCGCTGTCAACTGGATTGAGCAGGAACAGAGATCGAAGCTGGCGTTTGCCAAGTTAAACGCGATCTCTATAACGTCAGATTTAAAAACGCCGAAAATGATAATATATAATTACTTTTCGTAGGGATATACATATAGTCGTATGTATGTTGCCGATCTTTTTGTTCTGGATAATTTCTCCCAATGAACTTTAATAATTTAAAGTGACATTTTAACTACAACTGTTTTTGAAGTTTTCCACGAATCGACTCTTCCTCGCGAATATGTGCAGAACAGCCAATCTCCTCGGAACAGCCTTACTGAACCATAGATAAATTAACAAGATGGAAAACTTTCGTACGTCTGCCCTGTGATCCCCGCAAGGGTTGATTGTTGTATTTGTAATTAAAGCGGCCCTTAGACGCCTAATAATATTGTGCAATATTTGATATTGCACAAATTATTGTTCGTCTGTAGATAATATTGCAAGATTGTGCCATATATTGCGGAAAATTAAAACGCTTTTGACTTTTATTACAAATATGAGCGGTCAACTAAATTATTGGGAAAAATATTGAACCGTCTGGGGCAGTAAGCCAATAAAATTGTGCAATATTTTGCACAATAATATTGAGCGTCTAGAGGCCGCTTTAAAAACGACGCTTTTGACATAGAGTCAAGACGTCGGAACAAGGCAGAATGACATAGTCAAGACGCCGTCAAACCGAAACGAGTTTGTAGGGGCTAGTTGTCAAAATGCCTGTCAAAGCCATCGAGATTGCCATCTCTATATTTATCTCTGTACTGAACACTAGGCAGAACACTTTCGGACAGAAATTTTCTCACTGAACACAAAATCCTGTACTCTTCGGCACTGAACTACTCAGAGAAAGCTTATTGAATACGGCTGAAAGCTTAGATAAGTGACTGAGTGCTTTCATCGTGACGTGTATTTGACTGTCAAGTCAGCTGTCACTTGACGAAAGATTTTTCTTTAAAGTAAGTTTTCGTTTTCAGTTTCCTTTTGCTGCATTGATCCTCTTGATTAAAACCATTAGAGCGATGATAAATAAGTAAATCAAATCCGATTCACAATTTATTTTCAAAACCTAAAGTAAAACGTCAAAATATCATCCGACCACAGAGCAGAAGAAGAGTTGAGTAAACAAATCACGACTATTTCGGTAAGTAGCCGTTCAATATTTATGTATACAGATCATGACCGGATGCCAGTTTGCAAATATGTAATGAATGAATTTTAGGTAGTTTTGCCTTCAACATGGAAGGCAATAAAGATGAAGCAAATCGTTGCATTGACATTGCAATAAATGCTCTGACAGAGGGTAAAATCGAGAAAGCGGAAAAGTTTCTACTGAAGGCAGAAAAACTTTACCCTTCAGCCCGAGCCAAAGGTATTTAGCGGATTTGTTATGGACCAATTGCTAGGGTTATTTTATTTTTTTTTGTTTTTGTTTTTTTTTTTCGAAAGAACTACTTGCACAGGTGAAAAGCTTCCCTAGTAGTGGTAGGAGTGGCCCATCTACCACAGATTCTAAGTCAGATGGTGCACGTCAACGTAAGTTTCCTGATCCTAAACCGTCGGAGCCGGAATATACATCAAGTCAATTGGAAGCCGTAAAAAAGATCAAAAAGTGAGTGATTACACTGAGCACCCGAGGTGCTAAGTATGTTGTAAAAAGTGATTTCATTATCTTTTCGAGAAGTAAGAACACTTATCTCTATTGTTATTGCAATTTTCGATTAGAAATGTAATCGTGTTAATTTTTTTCACACCAAAATGGTGTGTTTAACTACCAATTAAAACTATGACCTTGCCTGATACGTTAATTTCGTTTATGCGTATTTGTTTTACTCTTTTAGGTGCAAGGACTATTATCAAGTCCTCGGTGTAACGAAAGAAGCAACTGATTCGGAGATCAAAAAAGCCTACAAGAAGCTTGCTCTACAACTACATCCGGACAAGAATAAGGCGCCAGGTGCTGTAGAAGCATTTAAAGCAGTCGGAAATGCAGCAGCAATCTTAACAGATGCTGAAAAACGTAAAGCATACGATTTATATGGCATACAAGAACCATTCAATCCGCATGGAGGTGGTCATAATACATCTCACGGAATGGGACGTACACATTACAATGACTTTGGTTATACGCGAGGCTTTCAATCAGATGTTACTGCTGAAGAGCTATTTAACATGTTCTTTGGTGCCGGATTTCCTCAGCAAAATGTATACCGACAACGACGACAACGTGCTGAAGCACAGCGGAATGACCCTGAGGTAAGTCTTAGTAAATTAATTTATTTATTTGTAAACTTCGCTTGTGTCAATCATCTTTGTGTGACAACGTAGGAAATGCGACGAAATTAACATGGAACCAATGACAGGCAATTGAAATCGGAGCATGAGCTACAACTTCTTGGTGCTTGGTTGTCAGAATCTCGCCCATTGAATTTATTGACTGGGGAATTCAATTTGCGAGAAAACTATTTGCAGGTTCTATTCCATGTTACTACGCAGAAACTGCGTAGACTTTTATACTGATGGGTCCAAGACCAAAGACGGGTTGGGTAGTGGGGTATTCTGCAAACAACTTAAGCTGAACAAAGCTCTGAAACTACCAAATCACTGCAGCGTTTTCCAGGCGGAACTGTTGGCTATAAGTGATATCCACCACGGATATCCGCATTCTCACGGATAGCCAAGCAGCCTTAAAGTCGTTGGAGTCCTACGTGTACACATCAAAAACTAGCCTCGACTGTCGAGTATCTCTTAACGAGATGGCTGAACAGTTCAACATACAACTTATCTGGGTACCGGGACACAGCGACATTCCAGGAAACCCAGGAAACGAAAGAGCCGACAAACTCGCCAAACAAGGAACGACGCTACAATCAATCGTGGCTTGTGAGGGTATACCCTTTGCAACCATTAAACACAATCTGATAAATCTCGCCAGGACCGAGACGAACCGGAGATGGACTCAGGGACATACCTGCCTCATCACCAGACAAATCTGGCCCTGGCTCAACAGTAAACGGACTAGGAGTATTATCTCCCTAAAAAGAACTGACATCCACAAAGTCATTGGTGTCATCACTGGACACTGCCTTATTGGCAGTCACGCGCAAAAACTAGGTATAACTCCGAATGATTTTTGCAGGAGCTGTCAGGACGAGGAGGAGGTGGAGTCTATTCATCACCTTCTCTGTGCCTGCCCGGCATTCTGCACAATCAGGAAACGATACCTAGGATCTTACTTCCTTAACGATCTGACCGAAGTTCAGCAAGTTGGGATATCTGTTCTTCTTAATTTCCTAAGAAGCACTAAATGGTTCCACGAATAGGGGGCAAGACCCCCTCGTAGCTGCACAACGGGCCTTTTTGGCCTATGTGTATTCTTCTCAATTCTCTTTTGGGAAGGCTACGGTCCAACCTACCTACCTACTGTTATCTAGCTTTTCTTTCTCTTGCATAGTAATTTGATATTATTTAGGAGACTAAACCTCTTCTTACCCAACGTATGTATGTCTCCTTCATTATGATGGAAAGCTTCATTTTGCCTCAAATCTTGAAGTAACTGTCGGTTGATGTCTTTAGTCGGATATTATACGATTCAATTCTCTCTCCGAAAACACGAACATTAGGTGAGAGAAGTGAGAAGCGTCCGGGGTAGGTCGCATTGCCTGTACTGAGGATTTGATTTAATACTTTGACCGTTCTCTTTTTCTTTTTCTCTTATTTTGCGAGTGTTGGTGCAGTGTCTCTCATACCCCGTTTACATGCATAGTCGAAAGATCGAGTCGAAACTGAGTTGAAATTTCGACCCAGGTTTTTCTGTTACGTAGTCGAAAGATCGAAGAGTTCGAACGTAGTTGAAGTGACAGATAGTATGTATATACGACCCTCTTACTTTGATTGTGTTAGTCCTGCGTTGTGCCAACCAGCAAGCGAAAAGAAAGAAAAGCGAAAAAGATATCATATACATACAGAGACAAAGTGTCAGTTCGACTCCTCGATCCAGGTTTACATGCATTTTTTCAACTCGATCCAGCTCTGCTAGTTGTATCGAGTCGAGTCGACTCTATTTCAACTCGATCCGCGTTTATATGGATTTCGATCCTAGTTGAATCCGGATTCAACTACGCATGTAAACGGGGTATCAGCATAACGTAAAATCCACACACACAAAAGACAAAATGCGGGCTAAGTTTCACTTTGTGGTGAGCTCCCTATTGAATCGTGTAATGATTCGTATTCAATGAACAGAAAACACAAAAGAGAATAAACAAAAATTTACTCAAAGAATTGAATCGTATAATATCCGACTCAAGTCGGGTATTATACGATTCAACTCTCTCTTCAGCAACACGAACATGTGGTTGAGGGAAGTGAGAAGCGCCTGGGGTAGGTCGTGTTGCCTGGTTCCCTATACTGGGGATTTGATTCAATACTTTGACATTTCTCTTTTTTTGCGATTTCTCATTTTTCTTGTCCGTTAAATGTGTTATTGTTCGAGTGACGCGTGCGCTACCTGTCAAAATTATTTTTAAAATAATTTAAAAAAAATTGTATACCTATTTTGAGAGAGGTAAGTAAAAGGAACGATTACGATGTACAGTTTGTCAAGAAAATGTTGTAAAACGTAAAAATAGAAAAAAAAAATAAAAAATGATTTAAAACCATATATTTACCAAGAAGACAGCAAATGAGCTATTTTTTTTATAACTAATCCATTTTCATATAAACTCTTTGCCGTAATGTAGAAAAAAAGGCAAATATAACCCAAAACCAACAGAAATTTAACAAAACATATTCAATGCTGTTTTTTCACTGTCAAATAATTCTTTGTAAAAGTGCATAGAGTCCGAGAAATCTCTTTAATAATACATATTAGCTGTAATTTCATTGCGTTTTGGAGTTGTGTGTCAGTTTGAATATGCCAGGCAAACGGTTAAGTGATGATGTAATACAATTGGTGTATTATAACTACCACAAAGGAAAATCCGCTAGGGAATTGGCTGAAATGTTTTGTATAAAATTAAGAACTGTGTACAACGTTATAAGCCGTGCTGAAAAAGAAGGCAGACTAGAACTGAACCAGCCAACAGGCAGGCCAAAAAAAACTAACAGCCAGGGACGAAAGAAAAATTATAAGACGTATTGAAGAAAACCCTCATACCGGCACCAGAATATTAGCCACGGACTTAAGAAACGGTTACGGAGTTCAAGTGTCTCATGAGACAGATAAAAAAACTATACTCAAGCACAAGTACACATCAAGACTTCTTCTTCTTCTTAGTGGGCGCTACAGTTCGGGGTGAACCTGGGCCTCAACCAACATGCCCCTCCATCTAGCACGATCTTTCGCTAGCCTTTTCCATTGCCGCACACACAGTTGGCTGAGGTCCCCTTCCACCTGTGTGCGCCATCTTAAGGGCGGCCGTCCTCTGCTTCTTCGTCCCTTGGGGTTGGATTCAAAAACTCTCCGGGCTGGAGCTGTGGTGTCCATTCGCTCTACATGGCCCAGCCATCTTAGGCGTTGAATCCGTAGACGCCTGACTAGGCTCATGTCGCTGTACAGCCCGTAAAGTTCGTGGTTGAATCTTCTCCTCCATCCCCCGTCTGCGTTTATAGGCCCAAAAATCACGCGCAAAATCTTTCTCTCGAACCGACCAAGGGCCTCCTCATCCGCTTTTGATAGTGTCCATGCTTCTGCGCCGTACAACAGGACCGGGATGATAAGGGTCTTATATAGAGTCAACTTTGTCGTTCGGGAGAGGGCTCTATGACTCAGTTGCCTCCTGAGCCTAAAGAAACAGCGATTGGCAAGAGTTATTCTGCGTTTGATTTCGGAACTGATGTCATTGTTCCAGGTCACTGCGGAGCCAAGGTAGACGAAGTCCTTAGCTACCTCGAACTTATATCTGCCTATACAAACGTTCTGGCCGAAACGTCGGTGTTGAGCGTCCTTCTTTGATGACAGCATATATTTAGTTTTGCCCTCGTTTACCGCCAGACCAACTTTCGCCGCCTCGAACTCAATACTCGCAAACGCCTCATTGACATCTCGCTGTGATCTACCTATTATGTCGATATCGTCGGCGTATGCAAGGAGTTGCGAGGATTTGAAATAGAATGTGCCTCTTGTATTGGCCAGTGATTTTTGCACAATCATTTCCAATATGATGTTGAAGAAATCACACGACAGCGCATCGCCCTGCCTAAATCCTTTTTTGACATCAAAACTATCGGTAAGGTGTTCACCGATTCGGATGGAGCAGCGAGCGTTCTCCAAAGTCATCCTGCATAGTCTGACGAGTTTAGCAGGTATGTCAAAGGTGGACATAGCGTTGTATAGCTCGTCTCTAATTACGCTGTCGTATGCGGCTTTGAAGTCGACAAATAGGTGTTGAGTGTCGACTTGAAATTCATTGGTTTTCTCCAGTATCTGCCGTAGTGTGAAGATTTGGTCGATGGTGGACTTCCCTGGCCTGAATCCGCTCTGATAAGGACCTATCAGCTTATTTACAAAAGGCTTCAGGCGTTCACACAAAACGGCAGAGAAGATTTTGTAGGCGATGTTAAGGAGACTTATTCCTCTATAGTTGGCGCAATCAGAGGGGTCTCCTTTCTTGTGTACACATCAAGAGTCGCTAGAAAAAAAACATTACTCCCACCATTGAATATTTGCAGAAGAGTCAATTTTGCAACAAAGCACATTTGTCTTCCGGTAGAGTATTGGAACGCTGTTGTGTTTTGTGACGAGTCTAGTATAAAGCTGTACTACCATGCAGGACCGCCGAGAGTATGGCGAAAACCGCTTACAGCCCTCGACAACAAGAATATTATGCCAACAGTAAAATTCGGGAAATTGTCAGTGATGATATGCGGCTGTTTCTCAAGCAAAGGTGTTGGTGGGCTAAAAATGAATGGTGGAATAATGACAAAGGAAGTTTATTTGGATATTTTAAGACAAAATTTGAAAAGAAGTGTTCAGAAATTTGGCTTTGTGGACCCAGAAAACGAAAACAAATTACTTTTTTAATTGTACCAGGACATCGATCCGAAGCATAAATCATATTTGTGCAGGGAGTGGTTGCTTTATAACTGCCAACAAGTAATTGACACCCCTGCGCAAAGCCCCGATTTTAACCCTATTGAGATTTGTGGGCCCATTTAAAAAAGAAGGTGGCACAAAGAAGTCCGAAATCGAAAAATGATTTAATTAAGTTTATCAACGAAGAATGGCTGAAGATTCCCGAGGAATATGACCTTCAGAAGCTCATTCAATCAATGCAGGGTAGATTACGGGCTGTCATTAAAGCTAATGGTGGTCATACCAAGTATTAAAAATAAGAAAATTGGTTCTTTTGCTTGTAATTGTAATTAATTTGGTCGGCAAACAGCATTTTGCAAAGAATTGTTTGACAGTAAATAAACTGATATTGATCAATTTTTGTTAAATTTCTCAAGTGTTTGGTTGATTGTGTTTTTTCTTTTTGTATATTACGGTAACCAGTTAATACGAAAATGGAATAATGAAGAAGGTTGTAAATAAAAATCTTATTTTACTTAGTAAATATATGCTTTTAACATTATTTTCTTTTCATTTCTACGTTTTGCAAACACTGATTGTCGTAATCGTGACGTGATTTTTAGTAAGTAAAAGAATATCTTAAATTGTATTTATTTTAGAAATGGAGAAAATGTGGCCGCAACCCATGACAGAGCAGTTGATAATCCTCCTGCAAGAACACACAAATTTGTATGCGCAAAGCCACCCGGAGTATTTTGATAGGATCAAGCGGACTCAATCGGTGGATTGGATACTATCCAGAACTCCTTGGCTCATCTTAATAGTAGTTTGACGCAGGAGGATATGACCAAAAAAATTAAAGCTCTGAGGACACAGTACGCGAGAGAAATTCGGTTGGTCAAATCGTCGAAGAAAAGCAGAATAAATATACATATATACCCAAGCTCTGGTGCTTTGACCGGCTGGAATTTCTCAGCCCATATTGCAAAACCAGACAATCTTCGGGCGACCTGGACCAAGTAAGTTTAACTTTGAATTCTATTGAGTTGGTATTATAAAGCTATATGTATTCACAAGAAAATGAGGAAGACATCAACAGCATCTCTTTGAATAGTAGCTTATCTGGGATTCAAAGAGAAGTAAGTTGGTTTTCTTCCTTACATAATTTTGTATTTCTAAATGTATACATATACAGTGTACAGCAAAACTCTTGATACCCCAACATGTATTATCACCGTGTACGGAAAAGTATATTAATAATGTCTTAGATTCAACATAAAAGATAAAAATATTTCATTCACAAAAGAAAAAAAAGGTTCCGCAGCACACGATTTGAGCACAGCAAAAGTGTTGATACCCCTAAAGAAAAGCAGGATTAGTCCTAGGTTATACCTTAATTTTGCAGTAGTAAGACTTAACTAATATCGGATACCCTTTGAGTCTTATAACTTCTTTCAAGCGGTCTGGCATAGAATGTGTCAACTTTTGCAGATATTCATTTGATATTTCTTGCCATTCCGCTTGAAGTAAAGCTTTTAACTGAGGCTTTGTTGTTATCACGTGTTTTCGCAAATGCTTGTCGAAATGATACCAGAGATGCTCCATTGGGTTTAGATCAGGGCTTTGTGGCGGTGTTACTATCAAGCGAGGGACTCTTTTTATCAACCACGTCTTCACAATGCCAGCGACATGATTGGGATCGTTGTCCTGTGGAAAGTAAAATTCTTCCGCGATCCTAATTTTTTGAGCACTTTGTATCAAATTCTCTTGCAAAATTTTCAGGTACACGTCTTTTGTCATGATCTCATCGATTATGACTAAGTTATCGACTCTTAAAGTGGACAAACAGCCCCACACCATAGCACCACCACCTCCGTGCTGTACTATTTTCCGTGTGTTTTGGAATTTAACACTTCATTTGGTGGTCTCCATACTTTCGAACGCCCATCGAAGCCAAATATATTGAATTTTCACTCATCCGAAAAAAGTACTATCCCAGAAGTCAAATCCTTTATTTTTGTATTCATCGGCAAAGTATATTCCTTTTTTTTTTTAATTATTTTGCTGACGAAAGATTTCTTTCTAGTAGTACAGCACTTATAACCAGCTAGTTGTATGCATCGGATCCCGATAACACCAACGCCATCGAATGTTTATTTCGCGACGTTCCTCCTCGGCGGGGTACTGGCAAGACCCCCCGTAGTAAACTTGCCATGAAAAAGCTTCTCGAATCACGCCGTTCGGAATCGGCATTAAACTGTAGGTCCCTTTCACCTGTGCGGAAAATAAATCACACACAACATGGGTGATTGAGAGAAGCTTGGCACTGGTCCTTCATGGGCTGTAACGCCACCAAAGAAGAAAGAACTAAGACATTATTAATAAACATGTTATTTGTTGGAAACTATTTTCTATTTTCCGTACACGATGACAAGACATGTTGGGGTATCAAGAGTTTTGCTGTACACTATATACATATATATATATTACAGAGGACTTCTTTAACACTCCGAATTACGGCCCGAATTAACGATTCTGTGGAGCGATCCTTCCGACACGTCTGTTCCGAAGTCTCTGCTTCTCTCAGCACTCGCAGGTTCGCTTGCCGTCAATTTCACCTTAAAAAATAGTCGTGTCAGGCACTTCATTAAAAGTGACGGAAGCACATACTCCTTTCCTTTGCATATAGCGCAATTTTACCTTAAAAACAGTCGTGTCCGCCACTAGATTACAAATGAAGGAAGCATATACCCCTTTCCTTCATGTGTAGTGCGAAATAGCGAGGAAGTTAGCTATGGTATACTCTATAATATAGCTACGGTCAATGTTTATTTTGGTGTAATGATTTTTAGTGATGTCCCAAACCGCAAATTTCTTAAGTCGAGTTAACCCGAGTTGGAGTTCCAGCAAACCGAGTTGGCAAACTTGGTTAATATCAAATTATAAAACTGAAAAGCACATCGGTGACACACGAACAAGAACTGAAGAGTAGATATTCAAATGGGTTGCAGCTCGGTTTGACTCGGTTTGGATACAAAAAAAAAAATCTCTTTCTACTCGACATGATACACATTCAATTCCAACCCATTGAATCAGGCAATTCAACTCGGTTTGTATAAGAACGATAGACTGCTTTCCAACTCGACTTCATGTACACGGATAACGGTAGTGGGTATATTTAAATGTAAGTTTCGTTCGTTCTTTCGGCTTCGCCAATTCGGTTTGACTCAGATTGGGTGTAACTCGGGTTGGCTTAGAATACCTGCTTTAGGCAAAGTACCATTTTCTTTAGTTTTCACATTCCGTTCATAAGCACACATGTGCACAGCGACGAATCCATACGGTGCTACCTTAAGTTTCACAATGTCGAGAAGTTATACGAAAAACGTCGAATTTGGAGAAAAAAATGGGTGCGACTTTGGGAAACAAAAGGTTTTTGCGCAGTGTTGCTGCTTGATTGGCTCCCAATCAGCTGTGTCTGCCACCACCGAAACTCTTGCCTGGTCGAGAAATGCCCGTCCCTTATGTAATTTCCGCAAATGATGCATCCGCTATGCGGAAGGGTTTTCAACTACCGACTTAAGGCCTATTCACACTACCCATCAGGCTACCGGCAATCAATCGCCCGACTGCTGTCCATCAATTTTTGTTTGATTCACATTTGCCCATCAGGTATCCATCAATTCATAATGTTTCAGTTTTCGGCTGTCTATTAGTTTCTAAAATGTTTTCTAATTTCGACGACGAGGATTTTGCTATTGAAGCTCTATTATAAGACGAGGAAGAAGAGGATCCTTCAGATCACTTCACGACAGTCTGCTACCATAAAATATTCTCGTGAACTTTTCCTGATGGCAATGGTCGGCGATGTTATGTGTCCGTGCCGTATAAAGGCCTATTCACACTATCCATCAGGCTACCGACAGTCAACATCACATCACAATATTTTTCTTTGCGTTTTAAATGGCGTGATTCACATTATACGGGTGGATGACCAGCTACTTGTTTTCGGCGTTGTTTGCAAACACTGGCGCTTGCATCGTTGACTCACTTCCAGACTAGGTGTTTAGGATTGAGGTGAGGATTCACCGTCTGTAATTCAACTGCGCCTTGCCCCGACCCTTTTTCACGTAACTCGGCCAAGTTGGTTTTAAATGTGGCGTGAAGAGCCAACCACTTTGTTTTTACTTTATTAACGTCGACTCCTTCAATATTTAATTGATCCAAAACTTCGCGCCAGCCATCCTTCTCTTCTTAGCGGGCGCTACAGTTCGGGTAACCTGAGCCTCAACCAACATGCCCCTCCATCTAGGACGATGTTTTGCTAGCATTTTCCATTCCCGCACACTTAGTTGGCTTCCACCTGTGTGCGCCATCTTAAGTGCTCCCGTCCTCTGCTTCTTCGTCCCTCGGGGTTGGATTCAAAGACTCTCTTTACAGCCCGTAAAGTTCGTGGTTGAATCTTCTCCTCCATCCTCCGTCCGCGTTTATAGGCCCGAACATCACGCGCAAAATCTTTCTCTCGAACCGACCAAGGACCTCCTCATCAGCTTTTGATAGTATCCATGCTTCTGCGCCGTACAACAGGACCGGGATGATAAGGCTCTTATACATATAGAGTCAACTTTGTCGTTCAGGAGAGGGCTCTATTACTCAGTTGCTTCCTGAGCCCAAAGAAACAGCGATTGACAATAGTGATTCTGCGTTTGATTTCGGAACTGATGTCGTTGTTCCAGGTCACTGCGGAGCCAAGGTAGACGAAGTCCTTAACTACCTCGAACTTATATCTGCCAATACAAACGTTCTGGCCACGACGTCGGTGGTCAGCGTCCTTTTTTGATGACAGCATATATTTAGTTTTATCCTCGTTTACCGCCAGACCAACTTTCGTCGCCTGGAACTCAATACTCGCAAACGCTTCATTGACATCTCGCTGTGATCTACCTATTAAGTCAATATCGTCGGCGTATGCAAGGAGTTGCGAGGATTTGAAATAGATTGTGCCTCTTGTATTGGCCAGTGATTTTTGCACAATCATTTCCAATGTGATGTTGAAGAAATCACACGACAGCGCATCGCCCTGCATAAATCTTTTCTTGACATCAAAACTATCGGTAAGGTGTTCACCGATTCGGATGGAGCAGCGAGCATTCTCCAAAGTCATCCTGCATAGTCTGATGAGTTTAGCTGGTATGGCAAAGGTAGACATAGCGTTGTATAGCTCGTCTCTAATTACGCTGTCGTATGCGACTTTGTAGTGAGTGTCGACTTGAAATTCATTGGTTTTTTCCAGGGTCTGCCGTAGTGTGAAGATTTGGTCGATGGTGAACTTCCCTGGCCTGAATCCGCACTGATAAGGACCTATCAGCTCCTCGGGCATGCTTTCCTCTGACCATATCTTACAGATAACCAGATCATCCCCACCTGCCTTGAAGAGCTCAGCAGATAGTCTGTCTGCGCCAGCAGCCTTATTCGACTTGAGTTTCGATATGGCAATCTAAACTTCGTCGAGATCAGGGGGACAGAATTCTCTGCGGTCTCCGTCGATTAGAAATGGATCATTCTGCCTGACAGCGGTATATTGACTAACATCGGTAAAAGCACGAGCGGTTTCTGATTGTAGCTTTCCGACGTCATAACATTGTATTCTTACTCTACTCCGCTGCGTTCGTGATATCCGTAAGCGCATCTTGGCTACTACAAGATAGTGGTCCGAGTCGATGTTAACCCCTCGGAAAATTCGAACATCAAGAATAGTGGAGGAGTGTCTGACGTCGATCGCGATGTGATCAATCTGGTTGGTAGTCGATTGATCAAAAGACCGCCAAGTGCCTTTGTGTATATCGAAGTACGGAAATCGCGTACTGGCTAGAAGGAGATTTCGCCCCGTAGCAAGATCAATCAGCCTGTGTCCGTTATCGGAGGTGGTGTCATGTAGGCTATGTTTGCCGATGACTCGTTCAAAGATGCTTTCCTTACCCAACTTAGCATTGAAGTCTCCTAGTACAATTTTGCTTTCATAGCTGGGACATTGGGCATACGTTCTGTCTAGGAGATCGTAGAACTCATCTTTGGCGGAGTCATCCTTGTCTTCCGTGGGGGCGTGGACGCAGGTCAGGCTGATGTTAAAAAATGTAGCCTTGATACGGATTGTTATGAGGCGTTCGCTCACATGCCGAAAGCTTAGGACTTTTTGCCTTAGTCCACCTCGAACAACAAATCCGCATCCAAACAGTCGTTGCCCTCTCTCCCTATAGCAGTCGCCGTAGTAAATATCGCAGTTTTTCATCCGCTTTATACCCGGTCCATTCCATCGCATTTCCTGGATGGCGGTTATGTCCGCTTTATAGCGGTCTAGGGTGTCCGTAAGTTGTTCGGCTGCACGTGGCCTGTTTAGGGACCTAAAATTCCACGTACAAAGCCGAACATCATTGTCCTTCTTTCGTTTTTTGCAAGGGCCGTCAACATAAATCCGGTCCGTTATATCCGAGGCTTGTGGTTGTTTCGGAGTTTGTGGTTTTCTTACGGTTACGGCTTACTAGGCCGTATTCCAACCGACTAATCCTTTTTTTTGGCGCAGGAGGCTCGCGGAGGTTGGAATATGACTTACTAACAGTGCCGCAAGATGTTCGACTGCGGTAGCTCTTCTCGCTGTTTAGCAGGCCAGCATCCGTCGGATAGATGCTACCCCTACGAGGCCGTTGTTAGTCCTTTGCCATCCCAGCCATCCAGTCTTGAATATTTATATTCGCTAGAACCACTATTCCATAGCACCGGACGCAGTTCAACGGCCGCAACAACATCTGACGTCAAAATTACGTCACGGGTACACAATTATGTGGCTTTCACACGTCGTCTAATCTTAGCTTAATAATTGATTTTGCTGCCAATCAACTGCTCCTTCGTTATTAAAATATTCCATAAATCCTTGGCGAACTGTTTGCCATCTAGATCACCCAAGCAATTTGGAAACTGCCACTTTATAGCGTAACCATCAGCTATTTCTTTCCACTCAGATACTGGATTGAAAATTGAAAACAAGAAGACATTTTTTTTTTCATCATTTCATATACCTTACATATGTATAAAACTTTTTTCTTTTTTGTTGTAGAGAACACGACCCAGCATGCAGAAGGAACTGCTACAAAGTATTGGCAATGTTCAACAACTTTTCGGACACAGGCAAGAAGGGAAGCCCGAATATCACTGGCTTGGGCCTTAAGTTGTCTCCCAGCTCGAGGCAATAAGGAACCCTTCAGTATGGCGACAGATAGCGTGGACTATCCAAAAAGTTCTCAATGACGCCATAATGGAGGACACCTCAACACAGCCGTGAACATCCTCGGCCGCTAAAAAGAGGACAAGGGACGTATAGGAGGAGGCAATGAAGATAACGTTCGAAGACAGTGATTTCGGATGTTATGCATCCGTATCCCTATCCGGATCACGATTTACATGCATTACAATAACAACACGTGATCCAGCTTTCTATCTGGATCAACTTTTGTGATCCATTAGTTTAGTTCACACTATTTCCCACTGGTTTCGCATTCAAATTAGGAAGATCATTGCCTGATGAACATATAAAATCGTGACCCTGATTTGGTTAAACAGTTTTGCCT
Source organism: Eumerus sabulonum (assembly GCA_951905685.1). Classification (NCBI taxonomy): domain Eukaryota; kingdom Metazoa; phylum Arthropoda; class Insecta; order Diptera; family Syrphidae; genus Eumerus; species Eumerus sabulonum. Next base: position 156,734,822 of record OX645060.1, on the reverse strand, counting down.
TCAGTATAAACTAATTGCACTCATAACACTATAAATGGTGTGTATTAATTTAAATTTGTAAAACCTTGAGCGAGTTGGAGATGCATTACCCTCAATCAGTGTATATCGATAAAATGATCATCATCAGCATTTAATCAATCGTATCAAATTTGTGTGAAAAGAAAAATTTTTTTTGTCATGGCAATTCCACACTTAAATTTAAATAGCAGGTGTAAGATCCTTGACAGAACTGTCTAATACGAAATGTCAAGAACGCTACTCGTTGATCTGCTATTCGAAGATCCGGACTGTTTTATTTTGAACCATGATCCGAATAGGGATACGGATGCATAATAAAAAACACCTATTATTGTGATATTTTTTTTTGGCTTTGTTTATATTTTTTAAATGTTTCTGTGTTATTTTTGAAAAATTGTCTGTGATTTTTAGAATAAAAACTAATATACCTTTAAATATTTGTCTTTCAAATTGTTCCAAATAGCACGGCAAACTTCAGGGACCGTATTCGTCAAGGGGCAGTTACATAGAACGCGTCCGTGCGTGCGTCTGTCAGAAATGAATGTCAAATAATTCAATGACATTCATTAATTGGTGTTGTGCGTTCAACTGGAAAACATTCCTAATTGTTAAATAAAATATAAAAATATGGACGAGCTTATTTCGACAGTCATATTTATATGTATTTTGTCGCAAGCTTTTTGTAATTGTATGTTGTGGGCGAAACCTGTGATATTCTCTGGAATAACCTCGGCCATATATATTTGTCAGTCCTGAATAAAACTCATTGCCAGTGACAAAACACTCGTTCCTATGCCATCAAATCGAATAGTACTCTGAAATGTCAACCGAATTTGAAGTTGCTCTCATTGCGAGAGAGTTCCTAAACATTTTCTCAATGCATTCACCAATGAACGTGCTTACTCTCAATTTGTCTATATGTGAACTTCAAATTGTAAATGCGAAGCTCCAATATGTGAATGTATGAACTGTCAGCGCGTCAAAAAGTAGAAGAGTAGCTCTACTCGGCGCGTCGAAGCGCATGCGTGCGTCGGCTATGTGCCCTTTCCCATAAAGAACGTGTGTATTCCACTTGGCTGTCAAAGCACGCACGCACGGACGCGTTCTATGTGACTGGCCCTTCAGAAAAGGTTGTGACGACCTTGTTTGGTATTCGGTACTTGTTGAAAATGAAAGTGCTGAACACAACCTCCAACCATTCGAGGATGTCATCTGTTGAAGACAACCACGAATGACAGTTGGTTGATGAATGTGAAGGGTTTTCTTTGTCTGTTCCGAGGATTGAAAGAAGAAGGTTGTGACCATCTCATGATGGTCACTTGTTTTTTTAAATCAGCCTCAACTTCGCTGAGTAAAAAGTTAAATGTTCCGTCATCCATCCGTAAATGGTTCCAAAATGCTTTCTCATCGGTATTATGCAATTCATTCACAACAAATGTAAATGAATTGTCTGTTGGACGCTTCTTTTGCCATTCCTTTGCCCATTCTTTTTCCTTTTTTGTTGGTATGGATTTCGCTATTTCCTAACAGTGGTCCAGCACTCCCTAAATTTCGTCCTCGGAGTCCCTTAATTCTAGAAGCGCACGCTTCGTCAACTTCATTATTGCCAACCACGCTTTCAATTCGAAATCCATTTTCAACTTCAACCTTTAATTTATTGTATTTTATTGTGAAATTTTATTTATTTATTTATTTACTAAGCTAACACTATAATTAAAATTATAAGCTAGCTAGCCTTATCAGCCATAGCAACGAAGGCCTTCGGCTTTATGGTTAACATGTTCGGTTAGATGAGATTATACAGATTGGTGTTCTTGAGAAAGTCTATTACAATTTTAATATTTTTAGTATTTGGGCTTATGTTGATGTTGGAAAGGAGTTGGAGCCTGGGTATTTGCAAAGCGGGACATTCGGTGGACGTTGAATCGGGATTGGTTGCAGTATGTGTGTGTGGAGGGTTTGTTCTTGTCCAAGTAGTGTTCGTGGGTGAGTTTAGTATGTCCGAATCGTAGTCTGGTATTTTTTGTAAGGTCTGTTCTGGATGGGAATGGGTGTCCTTGTTCATGGGCATAGTCTTTAATTGAGAGTTTGTCTTTATTGGTAGTTCGGTACCATTGGGATGATTTCTCGAAAAGGAGCTGTTGTTGGGGGTGGTGGAGGGTTCTAATGTGCTTGTTTATGTCTTCTAGGTTGAAGTTGGAGGAGAAAAGGGATGGGGTTGTTAAGGAGGTCTGTTTGGCTTGGTACATATCCATATAAGTTTGGTTCTGGGGAATTGCTGATAGAGTAGATTGCGGATTAAGGAGGGATAATAAGTTTGATTATTGACGTTAGCGACGGCGTCAATCGATGATAGTGGTAACGCTGAAGCTGACGTTGTCTCCTTCTTTGGAGCCGTCTGTGAAGATGAAGTGGTGATCGGGAAGTTTGCTTTTGATTTCAAGGAACGAAATACTTCTGGGGCAGTATGGGATTTTTTGTAAGAGCGTAGATCTGTGATGATGGTGGAGGGTGGAGAGAGGTTTGCAGGGGATACCGTATTCGTTGCAGAGGATTTTTGCGCGATGTATGCAGGATGGTATTTATGTGATTTTTGGTGTTCTGATCGAATTGGATATGTTGTAAAGGGAGGAGTCATTGCAAAGTAGAATAGGTTGGAATAGTTTTAAGGTGGACTGGTAACGTACACACTCACACTCACTCACAGTATATGGTCAACTCAAATTCATCCTCTGCGTATGCAATACTAAGGTCCTCGAACGAATTACTACGGACTATAACCAACGCGGAATTTGGTCAGCTCTCGTCCTACCTAGGTCTAGGACAACCACACCTGAGAGTAGTGAACGAACATCAACGACCCCAACCACTGCACTCCGTTCAGGTTGTGTGTGTAAACACATCATAAGAGAATATAAAAAAACACTCTTCAACTTGCGCGAGTCTCTAAAAAAAAAATGTTCTATTCGAGTAGCAAATGGTTAATGGGAGTTGTGCGGTAGGCGTTGAGAGCCTTTCTGATGGCGGTGTTGTAGATGATTTTGATTTTGCTCAAGTATGAATTTGCCGAGTAGCCGTATAGGAAGAGACCATATCGGATTTTGCTGGTGATGATGGACTAGATGATGGAGGTTAGGGAAAGGGGGTTGCAGTTGTATTTGTTGCAGGAGAGGATTTTAATTATGTTCAGTTTTTTTTCAGGGATATGCGTAAATGGTCGATGTGTGAGTTCCATTTGTAGTTTTTTTGGAAGACGATGCCTAAGATTTTTAATTTATCGACTTTTTCCAGGGTGATGTTGTTGGTGAGGATGTCGCATGAGCAGTTGTGTTTTCTGCAGATGTGTAGGTGTTTGGTCTTCTCGAGGGATAATTTAGCCCCTGAATATTCACACCAGGAGAGGATATCTTGGAAAATGGGGTTTAGGTTTATGTTGGGTGAAGATTTTTTTTTTTTAGTTTTTTAATTATTGTGAAGTCGTCTGCGTATGCGCAGAATTTGATTTGTTTGTGGGCGGAGAGGGTTTCGCAGAGGCTATTGTATGCTATAAGGAAGAGAAGGACGGAGAGATGTGAACCTTGGTGGATGCCGTTGAAGAGGGGGTATGGGAATTTTTTGCACGCAAAAAATCACAGCTCGAAGTAAATAAAAAACGAAATGCGCGCTAAGTGTCATTTTGTGGTGAGCTCTCTACTGAATCGTGTAATGATTCATTCAACACGAACAGAAAACACAAAAGAGAATAAACAAAAGTGGACTGGAAGAATTGAATCGTATAATACCTGACTAAGGAAAACACATTTCAACATTTCATTGAAAAGATTAGTTGTTGAATAGTAGGTATATTTGCACTCTACTGTTGAATATTTATTTACACTCTACTCTACCGAAAAAAGAAGACAAATAGCATCAAATTTCAGCGTACCAAGCTACATCATTAAGCGATTATCAAATTTATTGTTCTAAGAATCTATTGGTTGGCGATTTGATCAAAATGATCAACATAGCATATCAGACGGACACAGGTACAATTGACAGAGTACGACGTGGCAATTCAAAATTTACTTGAAAACGGAGTAGCTGAACACTTTAGCCTTTCGCGTTAACGTTAGCCCGCCGCACTATTTGTTCCAATACGAGATTGAAGAAGTCATATGACTTCTCCTTGCCGAAATCCGTTGCAGGTTTAAGAAGGCTCGGAGGTTCTGGAGCCAAACGGCACGGTGCATCGAGTGTTTGTTAGCGTGGCTCGACACATTCGGATCAGTTTTACCGGGATCCCGAATTCAGCTATCGTGTTAAATAAGACTTCGAGATGAATGTTATCATATGCGGCTTAAAATCGATAAAGAGGTGGTGGGTATCGATTTGAAACTCGCTTATCTTTACCAGGAGTCGATCTGCCTGGCCGGAAGCCGCACTGGTATGCGCCGTTAAGTGCAGTGCGAAACGGCTTTAGACGTTTACACAATACACTGGATAGAATATTGTAAGCGACGTTGAGCAAGGATTATACCTCTGTAATTTCTGCAAAATTGGGCATATAGAACTGGCATTCTACAGATGATCTGGTGAATGCTCACTTCCAGAACATCGCCTCTAGCTTTGAAGAGCTCTGATGGCAATCCATCCGAACCCGCGACCTTGTTGTTCTTCAGCTTTTTAATATTTATGCCTACTTCTTCAATGCTGGGCCCCCGACAATTTCGTCGTCTAGAGGCGGGATTTCTTTGTCCACTACCACTCTCTCTGCTCGATGCCCGTTAAATGTTGCTTGAAAACATCCACTATTCCCTGCGGGTCGGTCAGTAATAAGATTGTTCTCTCAATTTGCGGCTCTTCGAAAGCCCGCTGCGAGGCTTTTTTTGTTAAACATTCTCATCGCCTTTTCCTCCCTGGACTCTTCGATATTCTTGAGCTGGGAGGCTGCCAAGATTATCTTCCTTAGCCGCAGAGTCTTTTTTTACTCTCTCCTTCTGTCTAGGTATTCCTCGCGCGCTGCTCGTGTTCTCCTTTGCAGCATCTTTTGGTACGTCCTGTCGGTGACTCGATTTTTTTTTACTTACACTCGCCATCACGGGTTTTGTCGGTGGTGGTGCGTAGCCTATTTTAATTTCAACTGCTTTCTTGATGGCTGAACGGCCACGTATTGTTGGCGTTTGTGTCCGACGTAAGCATACTTACGAGTCGTCCATTCATTTGTTCTCTGTAGTCTCTGGCGATCTCTGGTGTGTTCAGGCTTCTAATGTTGAACCTCCTCTTGGTGGGCGAGTTTGGAAAGTCGAGCTCTGAATCTTGCTACCACTAGGAAATGGTCAGAGCCCACGTTTGCCCCTCTGAACGTTCTAATAATCAGGATGTTTGAAGCATGTCTTACGTCTAACGTCAATTTGGTTGGCAGTTCGACCATCTGGAGACCGCCAGGTTACTGTGTGAATCTTGAGAGGAAATATTGTGCTACTTTTTACCGTATTATGAGTTGCCACAAAGTTCGTAAGTCGGAAGCCGTTGTCTGTTGTTGTATTGTGGAGGCTGTGTTTTCCGACTACTCCGCCAAATATGTTCTCCTTACCGATTTTGGCGTTGAAGCCTCCGAGTATGATTTTGATGTCATACTCCGGACAAGCTCCGTAGGTGTCGTCCAAGAGGTCGTGGGAATCCTCTTTAATAGGTTCTTTAGCCTCGTCGTCCACGTTGGATGCGGATCACAGCTCGGCGATCGCTTAATGGCTTAAAATCGATGACGATAACCATAACGATAACATCGATAACGTTTCGTCCTTAGCCTTTTTCCCACAACGAATCCGCATCCTAATAGGGGCAGCCTTTTGGGGGCAGCTGTCATAAATATCGCACTCCTTCTTTACCATTCCTTGTCATATCCAGCGTACTTCCTGGATCGCAGTAATATCCGCCTTACCGCTTGAGCGTTTTTTCCATTTGATGGATAGCTCCAGGAGTGTAAAGAGTTCTCACATTCCAGGAACATACTCGCAAATCCTTTTTCTTTCTGTGTCGTCGTTGGGTATCCATCCTTGTATCCGAGGTCATATTCTCGTTCATAACTAGTTTTCTTTTTACATGGGCGGGTTGTTAGCCCTCCGCATAACCACCATCCTGGTCGGGTTGGGCCTTTATTGCCTGGGGCGGTAGCTGCATATATAAGTTCACCTCTTAACGGGTGTTAAGGAGGCTATCCAGAGGGCGCCGCGAGGAGGCTGTATGTCAACTAGACCTGAGCATTAGCAGGGATCGTTGCTGGTCTCTCGCCAGGTTGAGTGCAATCAGCAGCTTTGCCCTACATGTCCAGGCCCTACCTTCTTAAGTGAGAGGAGAATAACAATATCCTGGCGGCATAAACGAGGGAAAGGGACGATTTAGGCGAACCAAACTCCCAATATACCCGTGCCAATAGATAATAATAAAAAAAAAGGTAAAGGAAATAAAAAAAAAAATCCTGGGAGAAGGCGCCGACAAACAGACGTACATAACCAACACCTACATAGTTCATTTTAAGTAAGGCTTCTGAAAATAAGTAAAGCTTGTCCAATCATCATATGGAACATCCCATATGAAGCAGTTTTGATCAGACATTCACTCGAGCCGAGAAGGATCGTTACCACGGTATTGTCGCCACATAGCATAGCAAACCAGAGAAAACTCTATGCTTGTGGTGTAAATGCTCTTTCAGATTGTTGATCACGCACTTTTACAATTACTCGCAAATGCTTAGCTTTTAGTTAATTGTAAGATAAGGTAGAATTGAAGAATCATATCATCAACTTTTACAGCCAATCACTCTGATCACCTCCAACTTTGTTCACGAAGCATTTATGTAACCCAAAGTAGATGATTTGTTACGTGGCTTATTAGAACTTACTGACTAATCGATGAAGTTTGCGTGCATGCTACGTAATCAATACGTTATTGATTTAATCAGCAACTTAATCAATTTTACATTGTGAAGCTTTTTATTTCCATCAATTATAATCTATCGTTTTGCCATTTACAGAACCGATCCGTTTCGTCAGCGCTGATAAATCTTTTGCCTATTTTAATCCTAATTGGCCTTAGCATGATGTCGTCTTTCTTTATTTCGGACCCGATTTATAGTCTCCAGCCGTCACAGTAAGATTATTTTTTTCTCGTTTTTGTTTTCCATTTCTAAGTCATTCTTGTTTGGTTTCCATAGTAAATATTCTGTAAGGAGAGAAACAAATGCCTTAAAAATCCCATACTATGTTAAGGAGACCTTCCACTCTGAATATCAAGGATCTGTTGGTCGTCTTGAGGCTTCGGTGGAGGAGGATTTTCTAAATCATCTAAAGCATTCATGTAGCAGAGAACGAAATTATCGTAAGTATATTCAAGTTCTTCGAAGTAAAACTACTAAACAAATCGTTTTCAATTTTTCAGGCGACAGTATGTTGGCTAAAGCACGCGCATTTGGAGACCATGATCTATTTAAAAAAGCGCAAAGCATTAATACGCCTTCTTGCGAGAATCTACAAAAGTATCTAAACACATAGTTGCGCGGATTTGGTCACACTGAATGTTATTTCTGTTTCGTGTATGTCATTTTGAAGTCTTAGAACAGCTAGCAAATGAAGTAAATACATATTTATCGTTGTTATTTTGATTTAATTTTCGTTTTTATTTATTCTCTCAAACGCCCCCAAAAGAATATAATATTTACTTGAAATAGAATGACTTTGTGAAGAGGGTATTATAATAGACATTTGGTTTTGAGTTGTTGTTAACGCAGGGGTAGTCTATTTAAGCATTATGAATTTTGCTTAATAAACAAAAAAACTATTTTACAACCTAATCTAATTGTTGTTTTTTTTTTTTTTTCTTGGACTTCATGGTCTGTAGCTTCATCATCTGAGTTTTCTGATCTTATTTTTTTTTTGTTGTCGGAGGCTTCTGCGATATGTTGGAGCACTCAGACGCAAATACTGGCCCATTGTACTCCAGACAGACTCCTCCTTACATTCACCCCTATTACGTTTGTCGGTTTCGACTCTCACTGCCTGAACACAATGAGGTCGCTGTCGCTGTCTCGGTCGCCTGTCAAAAGTTAAATGTACTTAAATCCCATAGCGTAAACACAATGATGTCGCGGTCGCTGTCTCGGTCGTAGGGTGTGTCGCGCGTGGCTAACTTTTAACTCGGTCGTACGACATTGTGACAGCTGTGTAGAAAAAAAAACAAAACACAAGGAAAACTTCAAATCGGCGGTTGACGGTTCGTACAAGGCGTCTCAAAATAAAGTTTATATTTAGTGGATCGATTAAAGACGAAGTAAACATTTTATCGAAAACAATTTTATTTATCATTAACGTTTACAACTTGGGAATTGATTTCTTAAAAATAATGTCATCTAAATGTAAGCCCTCGCGTTCGCGACAACCATTTAATCGAACAGCAAAATTATTACAGATCTGTGCGCTTCCGAATCGAAAGGTCGGGATCCCTGCCGACAGACTGATTAACATTCTTTACGTTTTCTTACGTTATCGATGACCTTGACCGTCCAGATTTTGGTTTTCCTATTGTTGAACCAAACTTCAAACTTTTTTACCCATTTTCAAAAATGGGTAAAATTCGTATATTACAGATTTTTCTACGCGCCACAATCGCCGAATCACCGTTTTTGTAAAACGTGTAGCGAGTGAATTCTCAAGAGCCGGGCTACCGGTTGACGTGCCCCCCGCGCCCCCCGGATTCGTTGCGTTCGCGCAATAAGCTAAACAAATGTAAACTCTCTTTTGAGACACCTTGTATATGGACAAAGGTGAAAACAGCTGTTAAAATTTGACATAACAAAGCGACCTCATTGTGGGCGAAATTTTGCCAATCTTAGCGACAGCAATGCCGACCGCGACCGAGACTGCGACGGAGACAACGACTGCGACTTCATTGTGTTCAGGCAGTGTTTCGAGCGACTCGGGATGTAGCAAATTCCATTTGTCGGATTTGCATTTTGTAATAGATTAGAACATATTTTCGACTTTGACTGGTATTCTGTTTGGCGGCTGGCGGGCGGATAAATGCCATTTCGAAGTCAATGGCAAACACGTGAACGACTACTTCCGCCTAAAGAAAGTAAGTAAATCGTTTGTTTGTTATCAAGTTCGTTTTATATTACTTACTTACTTTGATGGCACTACAGTTCGGGGTGAACCAGGGCATCAACCAACAAGCCTCTCCAGCCGGCCCGATCTTTGGCCAGCCGCTTCCAGTGCCGCACGCCTAGTTGGTTGAGGTCCCTTTCCACTTGTGCGCGCCACCTTAATTGCGGTCGTCCCTCGGGGTTGGAGTCGAAGACTCTTCGGGCCGTGGCGGTGATGTCCATTCGCTCTACATGGCCTAGCCATCTTAGACGTTGGATCCGAAGACGTCTAACCAGGCCGATGTCGCTGTACAGCCCGAACAGTTCTTGGTTGAATCTCCTCCTCCACTGTCCGTTTACACAAACGGGATTGCACGCAGAATTTTCATCTCGAAACGCCCAAGAGCCTCTTGTAGGGGAGAAAATAAAACCACAACCGTACTGTTCAACGATTGAAGCGTTTATTGTGTGTTATTTCATGTGTCCAGTTTACAAAGAACAAAGCGGGTAAGTTCAAGAGGAACGAACCGAAAACGTAGTAGAATAGCCATGTAAGTGTTGTTTTGTTCTCCAGGGAGGTTAACAATCTCCAACACCTCTTCATCCGCTTTTGATAACGTCCAAGCCTCAGCGCCATAGAGGAGGACCGGTATGATTAAGGTTTTGAGAGCACCGTGGCGCAGTGGGTAGTGTGTTGGCCTCTGACGCCGATGACACGGGATCGAATCCCGACACAGCCATGTCATCGAACGTGTTTTTCACGGTGTTTCTCCTCAGCGGGGTTCTGACAAAACCCCCTGTAGTAAAATTGTCATGAAAAGCTTCTCGAAATTCGCCGTTCGGAACCGGCAATAAACTGTAGGTCCCTTTCACCTATGGGAAAATTAAATCACACACAACATGGGTGATTGAGAGAAGCTCGGCTCAGGTTCTTCATGGACTGTAACGCCAATATACATACATACATACAGAGGGATACCTTAGTTTTTCGAGAGAGGGCTCTACTGCTCAATTGCCTCTTAAGCCCGAAGAAGCAGCGGCTGGCAAGAGTTATTCTGCGTTTTATCTCAGCGCTGGTGTCGTTGACTACTTCAAAAATATAGCTGCCGAAGGTGACGTTCAGACCAAGACGTCGGTGTTGCGCGTGTTTCTTAGATGACAGCATATATTTGGCCTTGTCCTCATTTACCCTTAGACCCACTTTAGCCGCTTCTGCTTCAATGCTTGCGAACGCCTCATTGACGTCTCGCTTTGTCCGTCCAATAACGTCAATGTTATCTGCGTAGGCAAGCAGTTGTGTGGACTTGAAGTAGATCTGTAGATCGTACCTCTTGTATTGGCCGCAGAGTCCCGCACGATCTTTTCAAGTATGATGTTAAAGAAATCACATGACAGTGCGTCACCCTGTCGAAAACCTTTTTTAACATCAAAGGGGTCGGCTAGTTCACCTCCGACCTATAAAGAGTTCTCCATAGTCATCCTGCACAGTCTGACGAGTTTGGCAGGAATGTTAAAACATGACATGGCTCTGTGTAGCTCGTCTCTATAAACACTGTCATACGCGGCTTTAAAGTCGACGAAAAGATGGTACGTGTCGACTTGGAATTCATGGGTCTTCTCCAAGATCTGCCGTAGTGTAAATATTTTGTCTATCGTGGATTTTCCTGGCCTGAAACCATACTGGTAGGAACCTATCAGATTGTCCATGAACGGCTACAGGCACTTACACAGTACAGCAGAGAGGATCTTGTACACGATGTTCAGGAGGCTTATCCCTCTGTAATTGGCGGAGCCATAGGGGTCTCCTTTCTTATGGACTGGGCAAACGATACTGAGATTCCATTCATCGGGCATGCGTTCTTCCGACCATATCTTGCAGATGAGTTGGTGCATGTTGATGACCAGCTCATCGCCAGCCGCTATAATAGTTCAGCTGAAGGTCCGTCTGCTCCAGCAGCTTTATAAGACTTAAGTTTCGATATCGCTATCTTAACATCGTCTAGGTCGGGTGGACGGGATTCTCCTTCGTCTTCGTCCATTGTGAATGGTTCGCTCTGCCTGACGGCGGCATTTTGACTATCATACAGTCTGCAGAAGTGGTTCTTCCACAATCTCAGCATCGACTGTGACTCCACTACTAGTCATCGGTGCTCATCCCTGCAGGCTTCTGCTCTGGCTTTATAGCCGTGGCATGTTCGTTTTACTTTCTGGTACAATTTTCGAACGTCGTTCCTGCCATAACTTCTCTCCATCTCCTCGATCTCGCGCTTCTCGTGTTTCTTCTTTTTCCTTCTCAGAAGCGCATGCTCCTCCCTCCTTTTCTGTTCATAGAGCTCGCGGGCAGCCCTCGTATGCATTCTGTTTCTCTACATGGGCCTGCCTGCACTCATCATCAAACCAGGGGTTTCTCGACGGTAGTGACTCGAAACCGAGTACATCTGAGGCGGCCTCGCTAATGGCGTTTTGACAACGACTCCATTGCTGTTCTATGGTTTCTGCAGATTGCATCGGGACTTGAGAGAGCTTGAGGGAGACGTGATCGGCGAAGTTCCTGGCGGTCTCCTGCGATTGCAGCTGTCCGACGTTAAGTTTTGGTGTTCTTACTCGACTCCGTTGACTTCGAGAAATTCGCATCCGTACCTTGGCTGCAACAAGGTAATGATCCGAGTCGATGTTGGCTCCTCGAAAGGTTCGGACATCTAGGATGCTGAAGGAGTGTCTGCCGTCGATCGCAATATGATCAATTTGGTTGGTTGTTGATTGATCGAAAGACCGCCTTAAGCTTAAGACTTTTCTCCTGAGTCTGCCTCGAACAACAAATCCGCATCCGAATGAGCGTTGTTTATTCTCTCTGTAGCAGTTTCCGTAGTATATATCACAGCTTTTCATCCGCTTTTTGCCTGACCCATCCCGACGTACTTCTTGGAGCGCGGTAATGTCTGCCTTATAGCAGTCCAAAGAGTTGACCAGTTGTTCGACTGCACCTGGTCTGTTGAGGGACCTAACGTTCCAGGTGCAGATCCGAAATTCGTTTCCTTTTTGACGTTTGCGGGGGTAGTTCACATGTAATCCGTCCGTATCCGAGGCTATTGGTTGTCTCTGAACAGGTTCTTGTTTTACGCGATAGGGATGTTAACCCTAAGTGCAACCCCCAACCTGGAGGGCCATGCTCCTCTTTCCCCAGGAACAAGGGTCGGGTCGCTGCACACATTGGTTCACTACCTGGCGGGTGCCAGTATAGCTATCCAGGGGAGGCCACGCGGGGGCTGTGTGTCAACTTAGATTGAGCAGGGACAGAGATCGAAGCTAGCGTTTGCCAAGTTAAACGCGATAAACTTCTTTGCTCTGTTTGCTCGCTCCCTTCACCCCCCAGCTTTTAGATAAATGTCACAAAATTTCACCGATTTTCATATTGTCCTTACGAAGATTAAGGGCGACTTGGTTTTCACTGTCATCCGTTTTCCTCTACACATTGTTGGCCAAATAACTTTAAATTGATTTTCAAACAACAAACGAATCAAACTCTCGTCTGAAACTGAGTGTCGATTCTGTCTTGAGGACGAAGAAACTGCAGGGCACATACTATGTCAGTGTGCTGCTCCTTGTCAACTTAAGAAGCGTATCCTTCTCAGTGAAATGATGACTCCTGAGGGGATTATCTCAGCTCCTACGTGAGACATTCTCAACTTTATTAAGATCTATGAAGGTAGCAGTGCCTCATGATATTTGTTAGCACTAACCCCTTAATAATACTGGTAGATGAGTCGCAGTCGATGCTGAGGATTTGGAAAGACCACTTCTGCAGACTGTATAACGGCGATGATAGAAAAGATACCGCTATCAGGCAGAATGAGTCATTCGTAATGGACGACAATGTAGAATTCATCCACCCGACCTAGAAGAAATCAAAACAGCGATATCATGACTTAAATCTAATCTTAAATCTTGGGGGGTGGCCGTGGTGCAGTGGTTAACATCATCGACCGCCGAGCGGAAGGTTAATGGTGTTAAAACCTTCATCACCAAGCATCACCTAACTTACCCTAAAACTCACAAGTCGCACCAAAGGAACATACCTCACAAAACATACCACACAAAACACACCTCACAGCAGCAAAATCAAGCCATCCGTGCGTGGCGTCGTTTTTCTTTAACGGTAACCGCTCTCTTCCAAGCAGGCGGTTCGCCATTATTATATTCATTGTATCATCAGCAATAAAGCCAATAAGTTGTCTCGAGTTCGTTTGGTTTCATTGTTCCGTTTTACAGGACTAGAAAACTATCTAGTTCTCAACATTTGGTGCCGAAACCCGGGAATTGATCGCTTTTTATTCAGATCGACTTTGTTTATTGCTATTATCGCGCAGTATCGCATTGTGCAGTTTGTCGCATCCTAAATTACATTTTCGTTCGTTTGTCGCATTCTGAAGTGCTTCTCATTCTTTTGTCGTACATACTTTGAACTACCTATATCCCTTTATCGCTTTCGAACTACACATTTAAACTCGAACAGTTATCGGTCTAAAACAATTATCAACAATTGATCAATTTATAACGTCCATTAATTAAATCTAAAGAAAAGAGTGTTTAAAATGGATGATGTAAAGAAACTCAAATCTAGGCGCGGCGTCGTCAAAGGCCATCTTACGCGCATGGCTTCCGCACTTTCATCCGAAAAGATTGCCTCACTAAATGTGTTTGAGCTGGAAACCAAATTAAGTGTCCTTGAAAACCATTTCGGCAATTTCAACGTCATCCAATCTCAGCTAGAGGAGATGGACGAAAACGAGGGCATGGAGCGTGATGCTTTTGAAGATTCCTATTGTGAAGTGAAAGCTCGACTTCTTTCATCAATTAGTGCACAAGGGCGACGTCAGTCCAGTCCAGTGGAAACTTCAATGCTTCCGGGAACCGCATTTTCTTCAAATGACCTCCCCAAGCATAAGCTGAAATCATTTTCAGGGAATCCCGCTGAGTGGTTGGAATGGTGGAACATGTTCAACATGATGGTTCATGAAAAGATTGCAGACCCTAGGGATAAATTCCAACGGTTAAGGAGCATGTTAGAAGGTAACGCCTATGAATCTATCCGGTCGTTGGAAGCCACGGCGGAAAATTATCCCACGGCTCTGAACATACTCAAAAGTCAGTATGACAACAAAAGGTATTTACATCGCATTCATATTAGTAAAATCATTGATCTAAAGAATATTCCCTTTGCATCGGTTGAGCATTTAATTCACATCAACAACAGCATCAACGCAAATATGAGAGCACTCCTCTCACTATCATCGAAAGAACAAATAGCAGATGGCCTCCTTTTAGCATTTGTAACCGCCAAGTTGGATTCAACAACATCAGCATTGTGGGAGGAGCACGTTTCGTCACTTGGTGAAGATAAGCACAAAGATAAAAACGATGGGGAAAACACGTATCTACCAACGTGGGAGGATTTTTCGGAATTCGTACAAAGGAGATGCAGGACATTGGAGCTTATTGAATTCAACAGCAAACAGCAATCCATCACTCAAAAACAGCATAAATCCCATCGTTCCCAACCCAGAGTTAACTCCTTTTCGGTATCTCAAGCGTCGAACTGTCCATTCTGCACGCATCAGTGTCAAAGCGCTTTTAAATGTACAGCATTCCTTGCCAAGTCTGCTGATGAGAGGTTTAACCTAGTCAAAACATTAAATCTTTGTATAAACTGCTTGAAAGCCGGTCACACTTGCCGTAATTGCAACGCTAGCAAGTGTCGCACCTGTCACCGAAACCATCATACGCTTCTGCATAAGGATCATTCAAATTCTGCAAGCTCTTCACCCTCGCTACCATCGCCATCATTCGTCACACATGATAACCCATCGCTCCCACAACACATGGCCATGCAATCAGTAAGCCATATTTCTAAAAGCCAGGTAATTTTGTCCACTGCATTAATACAAGTCAAATCATCAAATAATTCGTTCATTACATGCCGAGCACTTCTTGATAGTGGATCACAACTAAATTTTATCACCAACCGTTTAGCCCAGTTATTGGGACTTCAACGCTTTTCTTCTAACACATCTATAGTTGGCATCGGATCATCACATACTAATTCCTCATACAAGTCTCAGATCGTTATCAAATCAAGAATAAATGATTTTACCACTACCCTGGAAGCATACATATTGCCTAGCATTACGGGTAATATACCGGTCAACCGGTTTGATATGGACCAATTGGACATACCTACCAATGTGCAGTTAGCGGATCCATCTTTTAACCAACCGCAAAGAATCGACATTTTAATTGGTGTCGGTATATTTTATAGTCTTCTTTCAGTAGGTCAGATACGTCTCAAACAATCAGCAGCAGTTCTGCAAAAAACGCTTTTTGGATGGGTGGTGTCTGGTGAGGTCGAATCTAAAAATGATGCTTATTGCCTTACAGTTGCAGATAGATCGCAGTTAGTAGAAGATGTGAAGCTGAACCAGTTAGTGACCAGATTCTGGGAATTGGATTCCCATGCCTCGCCAGGAACTCAAATGACGGTTGAAGAAGAAGAATGTGAAAAACATTTCCTTAACACACATCGACGACAAGTTGATGGAAGATACGTAGTGCGGCTGCCATTTAGAAGAGATCCTACGAGTATTGGTGAGTCATATGATACTGCTCTCAAGAGATACTTATATTTGGAAAGAAAACTCTTAAAAAATATTGAACTGAAGGTCGATTACAACAATTTTATAAAAGAATACATTAGTTTGAGTCATATGAAAGAAATTTCCAACAATCAATTGAGTACTCCTAACTTTTTCCTTCCTCACCACCCCGTCCTGAAAACCGAAAGCACCACAACCAAACTACGCGTAGTTTTTGATGGATCTTGTAAGGGAAGTGGCCAAAATGCACTTAATGACATTTTAATGACCGGACCGAAAATCCAAGACGACATTTTTGAAATTTTAATACGTTTTCGGTTGAATGTCTACGCTATCACCGCCGACATAGTAAAAATGTACCGTCAAGTGCTAGTAGATGAAAGGGATCAAAATATGCAGTGCATTATCTGGCGAGATGAAACCGATCAGTCACTGAAAATATATCGACTTCAAACTGTGACGTATGGTACGTCATCATCCTCTTTTCTAGCAATACGAAGCATGAAACAACTTGCAATTGAGGAATCTAATAATTACCCTATCGGGGCTCAACAGGTGTTGCAAAATTTCTATGTTGACAACATGATGACAGGTGCAAATTCCATTCAGGAGCTCGTCAAAATAAAGGAAGAGGTAAGGGATCTGCTGTTAAAGGGCCAGTTTCCCTTGAAAAAATGGTGCTCGAATGCTAAGGAAGTTCTTGAGGATCTAGATTCAAGCGATGTAGAAGCATTACTTCGAGTCAATGATGGCGATGTTGTTCGAGTACTTGGTTTGTTTTGGAATCCTTCTGCAGATAACTTTTCGTTCACATGCCTTAATAAAATCAACCAATACAGATCTGTAACAAAACGCATTATTCTATCACAAATTGCTAGTTTATTTGATCCACTGGGATTCATAAGCCCTGTGGTCGTCAGTGGAAAACTCTTTATTCGACATCTATGGACAAAAGGACTACATTGGGATGAAAGTCTTCCTCAGGATTTGAATTATCATTGGAGGGAATTCTACTACCAACTACAAGATCTACAAGCACTTAAGATACCTCGTTTAACCGTGACTTTAGGATCGAAGATACAAATGCATGGATTTTGTGACGCAAGTTTGAGGGCTTATGGAGCATGTATCTATTTGCGGTGCACATCTTCCAACGGTGAGGTTCAAACCCGCCTTGTCTGTGCAAAATCACGCGTCGCCCCTATCCTTTGTGAATCCCTGGCACGGTTAGAGCTTTGTGGAGCATTGCTTCTGGCTGAATTAGCACAACGCGTTAAGGCTGCTGCAAATATCAACTTGGAGTCAAGCTTTTATTGGAGCGATTCAACTATCACATTGTCCTGGATAAAATCTACTGCAAATCAATGGAGCATATTTGTATCTAACAGGGTATCTAAAATCCAACAGATAACTTCAAAAGAACCATGGCATCACGTTCCATCTCAACAAAATCCTGCTGATCTCATTTCGCGTGGCTGTTTACCAAGGGAATTTCGCAACAAGTCCATCTGGTTTGAAGGACCAACCTTTCTAAAATTTGACTCATCCCAGTGGCCAAATCTTCGGCTACTATCTGCAGCGGAGTGTCCTGAAAGAAGAAAACAAGCATTTTCATTTATATCCAATAAATCTACAGACATCTGCGACTTGACTAGTCGATGCAAATTTTCAAACTCGTATTTTAGGCTAATAATGGTTTTTTGCTATATTCGCAGATGGCTTGACAAAGGATGGAAGCAGAAGGGACGCATTACAGCTGCAGAAATCAAATCATCAGAACTATCAATTGTAAGAAATATTCAGATGGTACATTTCCAGAAGGAGATAAGCATTCTTGCCAGTGGGAAACCCCTCAAGGATAGTTTTTTAATTCGACTTAGTCCGTTTTTGGATAAGGAAAACATTTTACGCGTTGGCGGACGTCTGCGAAATTCGACTCTGCCCTACAATGCTAAGCATCAAATTTTATTGCCTTCATCGCACTCATTCCTTAACTCTTTGGTCATGTACTATCATCAGCAGTACCTTCATGCTGGCAATCAAACAGTATTGAACTTATTGAGGCGGCGTTATTGGATCGTCAATGGACTTCGAACTATTACTTTGATCTTAAGGAAATGCATAATTTGTTATCGTTTTCAACCTATACTGGCTAGTCAGATTATGGGCGACCTGCCAGCCGAGAGGGCTTCACCGGCGAAGCCATTTGCTATCACTGGAATCGACTACTGTGGACCTGTCTTTATTACCCAGAGAATTCGTGGAAGACCTCCAGTAAAGGCATACGTTTGCGTTTTCGTGTGCTTCGTTACAAAAGCGGTCCATCTGGAGCTAGTTCCAGACATGTCAACAGAATCATTTTTATCTGCACTACGAAGATTTCTATCACGTAGAGGTAATTGTTCGAAAATATACTCCGATAACGGCTCTAATTTCGTAGGCGCCAAGAATGAGTTGGAGAAGATTTGTCGTAGCGTGTTGACCAGCGTAAACTCAGATGCTGTTCAGCACTTTTGTCAGAAATCTGGAATCTCCTGGACTTTCATACCACCGAGGGCTCCTCACTTTGGTGGGTTGTGGGAGGCAGCAGTCAAGATTGCAAAGAAACACATCCAGAAGGTCATTGCTGGTGTAGGAAACTATGCGTTTACATATGATGAAATGGCGACTCTATTGTGCCAGGTGGAAGCGATAATGAACTCTCGTCCAGTGTCTCCTATGTCAAATGACCCAAACGACGAAGAAGCCTTGACCCCAGCTCATTTCTTGGTAGGAGGACCGCTTACTGATTTGCCGCAGCCGATTCAAAGCTCAAGGTTTGATCGTCTCGCACATTACCAACAAATACAACATATGCGTGACATGTTTTGGAAAAAATGGCGTCGAGATTACCTGTACTTACTCCAATCAAGGAACAAGTGGACTACCAGTGCGCCCAATATCAAAATAGGAGACCTAGTGTTGCTACATGAAGACAACGTGCCCCCACTGAAGTGGAAGATGGGAAGGATAGCAGACATATATCCCGGTCGAGATGGAAAGGTTCGAGTGGTCTCGATTCGCAGTAGTGGAAACATTATTAAACGTCCAATCACCAAAATAGCAGTGCTTCCAGTGAACGAGAAGTAGACAAATACTTATTAAAAACCAATGGTTTTCAAAGGGGGCGGTATGTTAAAACCTTCATCACCAAGCATCACCTAACTTACCCTAAAACTCACAAGTCGCACCAAAGGAACATACCTCACAAAACATACCACACAAAACACACCTCACAGCAGCAAAATCAAGCCATCCGTGCGTGGCGTCGTTTTTCTTTAACGGTAACCGCTCTCTTCCAAGCAGGCGGTTCGCCATTATTATATTCATTGTATCATCAGCAATAAAGCCAATAAGTTGTCTCGAGTTCGTTTGGTTTCATTGTTCCGTTTTACAGGACTAGAAAACTATCTAGTTCTCAACAAATGGTTCAAATTCGCTTCATAGCCAAGAAAAAGTAATTCCTATACGGACAAAAAGTATGCAACACAGCTGTGAATGGAAAGTGACCAGACGTACTGCTGCAGACATAACACTCACAGTATATGGTCAGCCGAAATTCATCCTCTGCATATGCAATACTTAAGTGCTTGAACGAATTACTACGGACTATAACCAACGCGGAATTCGGTCGGCTCTCGTCCTATCTAGGTCTAGGACAACCACCCCTGAGAGTAGTGAACGAACATCAACGACCTCAACCACTGCACTCCGTTCAGGTTGTGTGTGGCAATACATCATATGAGAATATAAACTCTTGAACCTGCGCGAGTCTCTAAAAAAAAAAAAAATAAAGCTGCGGGCGCAGACGGCCTGTCTGTCTGTCTGAGCTGGTAAGGTGCATGCACCATCTCATTTGCAAGGTATGGTCGGAGGAAAGCATGCCCGACGAATAGAATCTCAGCATCGTTTGTCCGGTCCATAAGGAGAACCCTATAACTGCGCCAACTATAGGGGACTAAGTCTCCTTAACATCGTATATAAGATCTTCTCTGCCGTATTGTGTGAATGGTTGAAACCGTTGGTTGATCGGCTCTTATCAGTGTGGTTTTAGGCCAGGTAAATCTACAATAGACCAAATATTTATGCTACGGCAGATCTGGGAGAAGACGATTTCAAGGCTGCATATGACAGCCTGGAATAGCAAAGCTATTCCGGTGTGCCTGGATCTGTCAGGTAGTTCTTTATCTCACTAATGACAAATTAATTACAATTGATTATCCAAGTGGAAATAGTCGTGTCTGACTGTATTAAGATTTCCATTTCAGAGATAAGTTGTTGTTTTTGTTCGGTTGAAACAGTGACGCTGACGTGTAAATAGCTACGATGTTCGTGAATTCGTTTTTTTTGCCAAGAATATGAATGTATACTTTGTCTGCGTAGGTTCATATATCATTTGGAAACTCAGAATGGCTAACTTTGTGAATGACGTGGTGAAGAATGTTCTAATTTTTCATTTCAGGCAGATTAAATGTATTGCCGAATTTCCACGCACGTTAGTGACACGGTGAAGAATGTACTCATTTCAATCCTACACACATTAATAAGATACATATATACGTAATACATATATATAATTATATACGAGAGCACCGTGGCGCAGTGGGTAGTGTGCTGGCCTCTGACGCCGATGACTCGGGATCGAATCCCGACACAGCGATGTCATCGAGCGTGTTTTTCACGGTGTTTTTCCTCAGCGGGGTTCTGACAAAGCCCCCTGTAGTAAAATTGTCATGAAAAAGCTTCTCGAAATTCGCCGTTCGGAACCGGCAATAAATTGTAGGTCCCTTTCACCTATGGGAAAATGAAATCACACACAACATGGGTGATTGAGAGAAGCTCGGCTCAGGTCCTCATTGGACTGTAACGCCAACATACATACATACATATGACAGCGTGTATAGAGATGAGCTATGCAAAGCCATGTCTAGTTTTAACGTCCCTGTCAAACTCGTCCGACTGTGCAGGATGACAATGGACAATTCTCGCTGCTCTATTAAGGTCGGTAATGAGCAAACCGAGTCCTTTGATGTTAAAAAACCGGCCAAATGCGAGTCGGACTCGCGCACGAAGGGTTCCGTACCATCTGTATACATATATAAATATGAAAGAGACTATGTATGTTACCTCATGCCTGTTTCACAATGCTACTACACGGCGATGCGACAGCGCGACTACAAACGCCGTAGCTGTCAAATCCATATTCATACAATGGAATTACATGGAGTAAGTCAATTTCGAAAATTCGAAAAACTGTCGAAACTACACGGCGTTGTGCCATTTCGAATTCGACATTGGAGGAATACGTTTAATAACTTGGTCTTACCCACCACCTTCTTCTGACTTTTGTTTTCGCTTTTAACTTCTTACAGGCTAAAGCAGCCGCACATGTTAGCAATATTGTTTTGTTCAAATTGTTTCTTATCCATTTATGAACTAATTTCAGTTTTAATCTTCGAATTTTTTACTGATGCCAACTTCACTCTATAGAATTCACCTCCAACTTCACTCACAGAAGTACCCTGCTGTCAAAAAAAAAACGCCGATGAAAGTCGCTCCATTGTGTGTTGACTGAACTACTTTACAACCACAGCAAACGGCAGCGTTTGTAGTTGCGCTGTCGCCGCGCCGTGTAGTAGCATTGTGACACAGGCATCACTCACAGAAGTAACTTGCTGTCAAAAAAAAAAAAAACGCCGATTAATGTCGCTCCATTTGTATTGACTGAACGACTTTACAACCACAGCAAACGGCAGCGTTTGTAGTTGCGCTGTCGCATCGCCGTGTAGTAGCATTGTGAAACAGGCATCATCAGTCATTACATTAAATCACATTTTTTGTATGATGACAGATCTTGGTTGCAGGCAGGTTATCGGCATATTACTTTGATAATCAAAAATATAGATATAGTTGATCGTCAAAGTGTCCATTGAATTCAAATAAATTATCTTACTGTCAAGTATGATGTGAAAAGGTGAATAACAATAATGGGAAAAAGGTTTGCAGCTAGGATTAATTCATCAAAGACACAAAAGAGATCAAAACTGGGAAGTTTGCTACTGGTTGTGGGATATTGTCGACTAACCTTAGTTCAGTATGTGACCAAGGGGATTTTTTGGATGAAAATCATGTCTGTTGTATGGGAGCCCCCCTTAAATATTCATTTTGTTCTGTTTTTGTCGTCGTAGCGGCAACAGAAATACATCATCTGTGAACATTTCAACTGTCTATCACGGTTTATGAGATACAGCCTGGTGACAGACGGACGGACGGACAGCGAAGTCTTAGTAATAGGGTTCCGTTTTAGCTTTTGGTACGGAACCCTAAAAAGGATTTAGGCAAGGTGACGCGCTGTCATGCAAGAGTCACTGGCCAACACAAGAGGTACGATTTATTTCAAGTCTACGCAATTGCTTGCGTGCGCCGACGACATTGACGTGATTTGTAAGCATTGAGGTAGAAGCGGCTAAGATGGGTCTCAAGGTTAATGAGGGTAAAACCAAACATATGTTTTCATCTAAAAGAGACGGACAACACCGACGTATTGACCAGAATGTCACCATGGGCGGATATAATTACGAAGTGGTCAAGGAATTCGTCTACCTTGGCTCACTGATGACCGGCGATAACAGCACTAGCACTGAGATAAAACGCAGAATTACTCTTGCCAACCGCTGTTTCTTTGAGCTCAAGAGGCAATTGAGAAGTAGAGCCCTCTCTCGGAAAACCAAGGTGACACTATATAAGACCTTAATCATCCCAGTCCTCCTTTATGGCGCAGAGGCTTGGACCTTAACAAAAGCGGATGAAGATGCCCTTGGTCGTTTCGAAAGGAAAATTCTGCGCACTATCTACGGTCCCGTTTGTTCAAACGGTGTATGGATATAACGAAGAAATGTACGGGTTGTACAGCGACATCGGCCTGGTACGACGTCTACGGATACAGCGTCTAAGGTGCCTAGGCCATGTAGAGCGCATGGAAAATACAGCTCCGACCCGAAGTCTTCGAATCCACCCCGGAAGGAAGGTGCGGCAGAGGACGGCGGCGCACGCAGGTTGAAGGGGACCTTAACCAACTAGGCGTGCGGCCCGTGCCAGCTGGAGACGCTTGTTGGTTGAGGCCCACGGACTGTAGCGCCACCTAAGTAGTTTGCTGTAGCTGGGCCTGTAGCGGTATATCCTTTTGTACATCCTCTAGAGGCAGGATCCGACTCTATGGACCAATGCTTTTGTGTCTCCTAGCTATGGAGTCACATAATGTAACAATCCTTGGGATAGTTACGAAGGTTTATGGTTTATAGGGTGCTGGAAAATGCTTGGGATAGTTGGAAAAACAAGAAGAACTATCCCTGGGAAACACAATAACAGATAGAGACCCCATTTTAATAAAATGGGGTATCTTTTTGCCGCCGCGAGTAGCTCACCATAAAGATGATTACTTCAGTAAACAATAAAACAACTTTTGTCTCTTTTCAGTGTTGTTCATTCCAAATAAAGTGTTGACAATCACTTTATTGTATCTTTCTTACTCTTCGTTTAACAAAATTCTACGCAAAATAAGAGAAGAAATTCAAATTTGTGATCCTATCTTCTCTAGAAATTGAAAGAAATCAAAAAATTAAAATTGATATCGATTTTCCACAATTTATTACAAATAACAACCAATCGAATCAACGTTCAACCAAGTCGAAGGGCCTTAGGCGTTTATTTGCATTAAGTTAATAAGAAAAAAACCGCTTGTAATAGGCGAATTAACCAAATCGAAACAAAATCAAAATAATATTACATCAATATAAGCTATTGACAAGAAATAGAAAAGGAGAAATCGAACGACGAATTGTTTTTTGATCGTAAAATGTTAACCTTACTAGGGTGCATTGTGATGAGAGAGAGAGAGTGAAGCCAATTGCTGATGCGCTCGTTCTCAAACTTTTCTATTTACATTGTCGGTAGTCTTGTGTACGATTTATGTATAAATTGAAAAAAAAGAAAAAACAAAATGAACAATATTTTAATAGATTTAACTTGTGGATCTTTTCTATTTTTTTTTTTCTTTTTTTGTTTTCGAAAATTTGTTACGACGATAGTCTATTGCTTTTTCAATTACTTTCTTGTACGTTTGCCTTTGACAACCACTGGTCGATTTTTAATGTAGCCTTTCCTTCGCTTTGAGTTCTAGAAGGAGAATGATCGATGAAATCTTGTTTAATGTTAGATGGAAGGGATTTACCTTTCGGGAAACATAGCTGCCAGACGACACAGTTCTTTCATTATTCTTCAATGCTGGACGATTGAATTCGTGGGGCTTCTTTACGCGATAGATTCGTACTAACCAATGCTCTGATGTGTATGCCTCTTCGAGGTAAGTGAGATCGAAATCTTTGTTGCCAATAACAGCATTTCGTGTTCTATCGTATCCTGCTGGACCTCTGTGCGAAAAAAAAAAAAAAAAAACTATACGATGTACATGTAATTGGAATTTACTACTAACCTATAGTCCAATTTCAATTCACCGAAGCGATAATAACTTAATTTGTACATTAGACAATTTAATAGAGCTGGAGCACCCTCGGCATCGACACGGAACTCACCGCGATCGGTGAAATAATCACTTTCTCGAATGTCCTTTGGATGTTCACCTTCAGCGATACGTACCATCCATAAGAACTTGTTGATATCATCACCGGAATATCCGATAACACCGCCGAATATCACCAAAACGTAGTCCACATCGAGAGAAGTCATTATTTCGTAAGATTTCTCTTCGGTGGATGACATTGCCTTGCCTACAAGCGCTATGTGACTATTGTTCCAAGTGTTATTGTCTACTAATGTTGTTCGATTGGCCATTCCTGCTATTTGATAACCGTAATCCCACCAGGACATGATACGGGCATCGTCGGCAGTGTTTTGTGAAAGCCAGTAGTATGCCTCACGAAAATCGTCGAGAATGTTGCGTGAGCTGTAAGGTATTTAAGAATTGAGTTAGTCAGATGGACACTTGACACACACGGTGAAAAGACACTTGATAATTTCGAGATTTCTCGGTCAATTATAATGATCTGATGAACTTCTGAATAAACTAGAAACACTTTATTGAAACCAGTGTAACTAAACAGAAAGCCCATTTTGTCATTATTCAGATAACTACTTATAAATTTTGAGCTTTAAAAGTCCTAGTCAGTCAGTCAGAGTTTTGTTGGATAAGGAGACGTAAAATTAGATAAACGATGGAGAGCGCATGTCAACCAATTATATTAAAGAGTCTATCGTTTTTCTTATTACTTTTTCGGCGCTATAGCTCATGGCGAACCTGGGCCTCGTTTAAAAATCTCTCCAAGTGGCACCACCTTTTGCCACCTTAAATTTGGCGGTCCTCGACCGCGTCGTCCCTCGAAATTGGATTCAAAAACCTTTCGAACCGGAGCTGTGATGCTTGTGCGCTTTACATGGTATAGCCATCTTATGTGCTGGATCCATAGACGCCGTGCTACCTTCATGTTGCTACATAGCCTGTACAATTCACTGTTAAGTCTTCTCCTCCATTCCCCATTTTGCAGATCAGGCCGAAAACCGTACGCAGAATGGCCTCATCAATCGCGTTCGATAAGGTCCATGTCTCTGAGCCATAAAGCAGGACCGGCATGATAAGGGTCTTGTATATGGTCACCTTGGTTTTCCAAGAGAGGGTTCTATTTCTTAATTGCTTCCCGAACACCAAGGAGCAGCGGTTGGCAAGAGTTATTCTGCGTTTGACTTTGGCACTGATTTTATTGCTGCATGTCACTGCAGAGCCAGGGGTAGATAAAGTCCTTGACTTTCTTAAAATTATGCCTGCCAAAATGTTCGCTCTGGTCAAGACGCCGGTGATTTGTGTTCTTTTTTCGATAACAGCATATATTTCGTTTTGCCCTCGTTTACCGCCAATCCCATTTTAGCTGTATAGCTCGTCTCTATGCACGCTATCGTATGCGGCCTTAAAGTCGACAAATAGATGGATGAGGAGCGTCGAACTGGAACTCGTTGGTTTTTCCAAAATCATCCGTAGTGTGAATATTTGATCAATGGTGGACTTCCCGGGTCTGAAACCATACTGATATGGTGCAATCAATTTATTAACGAACGGTTACAAGCGTTCACACAGTACAGCAGATATCTTCTGAGCGATGTTCAGGAGATTTATACCTCAGCAACTGGCACAGATGAAATAGCCTCCTTTCTTGTGGTGGACCGGGCAAACGATACTAAGATTCCATGCATCGGGCATGCATTACTCTAACCATATCGTAGAGTTGACGCACACTCCCAGCTAGGTTCAGCTACCTTAATGAGTTCAACAGTTAGTCCGTCTGCTCCAGCAGCATTGTTGGACTTAAGTTTAAGAATTCTCTACTATCATCGACCGTTTTGAATGGTTTATTCTATATACAGCGAAATCTATTTCTACATTCTCGTTACATAGTCTGCAGAACTGTGGCGGTGAATCTACTACTAGGCTTCCGTCTTCGCCCCGGTATGCTTCTGTTCTGGCTTTATATCCCTGGCATGTTTGCTTTGTTTGTTGATAAAACCTCCGAGCCTCATTCATGCGATAGCATTTCTCCATCTCTTCGATCGCTAGCTTCTCGTGCTCTCTTTTTTTTTTGAGAAGCTTATGCTATTCCCTCCTCTTCTTGCCATAATGATTAAGAGCGGATCTCGTCCTTTTATGCAGCGCTGCTTGATAGGCTTGCTGCTTGGCTGCGTGTGCCATCTACACTCGCCGTTTTGAAACCCAGTACTTCAGAGGCAGCGCTCCCTAATGCTTGTTGACAACGGGTCCATTGGTGTTGTACGAACTGAGCAGGTGTTGGAGATTTTCCCGAGAGCTAGAGGGCGACGCAATTGGCATAGGCTCTGGCGATCTCTTGCGATTGTAGCATTGCGACGTCATATGCCACTGTCCTTACTCGATTTTTCTCGGCCAGGCATATTCGTAGTCGTAACCTGGCTGCTACAAGATAGTGGTCTGAATCGATGTTGGCTTCTTGGAAAACCTTGGAAACAGCAATGTGATCAACCTGGTTGACGGTCGGTTGAGCCGGAGACTGTCAGGTCCCCCTGTGGATATTGAGAAGCGGGAAACGCGTACTAGCAACCATAAGAGTTCACCCCGTTGCGAAGTCTATCAACTTAAATCCATTTTTGTATGTGGTGTTGTGTAGACTGTGATTTTAACATCGTAGTTGGGACATAGAGCGTATGTTCTATCTAGGAGATCGCAGAAGTCGTCTTTTGTGGCGTCAACTTTTCCCACGGTGGGAGGCGCGAGCGCAAATTAGACAGATATTTGCGAACTTAGCCTTGATGCGGATTGTCATGAGTCGTTCACTTACATACCAGAAGGTATTGCCTTTTGCCTTTGTCTGCCCCTTATAACAAATCGGCATCTGAATAAGCGTTGTCTTCTATCCTCTAACAGTTGCCATTGTAGATGTCACAGTTTTTCATTCGTTTTTTTGTCCGATCCATCCTATCGCACTTCTTGGGTTGCAATAATATCTTCCTTATAGTAGTCTTGGGACTCCGCAAGTTGTTCGGCTGCACGTGGTCTGTTGAGGGTCCTAACATTCCACGTACAAAGCTCATGTGCCCCTCCTCAGCGAGGTTGTGACAAAACTTCCTGTAGTATCTCTCGTCATGAACAACTTTTCGGAATTCGCCGTTTGGAATCGGCAATAAACTGTCCCTTTCACCTTTAGGAAAATAAAATCAAGCACAACATGGATGGCTGAGAGAAGCTAGGCTTAGGTCCTCTAGAGCTCTAACGCCATATACATATGTACATATGTATGTACATACTAGAGCACTGTACGAGTACGAGTGGAACGAATCCGTAAAGGGAAGATGGACACATCGTCTTATACCAGAAATCGAGGTATGGTTAAACGTGACCACGGTGAAACAAACTATTATTTAACTCAGGTTTTGACGGGGCACGGATGTTTCAGAGAATACCTCTTCAAGCGCAAACACGAAGTTGCCTCTTACTGCCCACAGTGCGAACACGTTCTAGAAAACGTGGAACATGTGTTTTTTCATTGTCCACGATATACAAGTGAGAGGATCGTTCTGCAAGAACAGTTTGGGGAGAGGCCCACTCCTGAGAATATTATAAGTTACATGCTTCAGAACGATGAAAACTGGAACATTGTAAGTAAAGTAGCGGTACGCATAATGAGCGACCTTAGGCGCCTAGAGCGCCAACGTAACGCGAATAGCTCAAGCACCAGAGCTTCAAACCAGTGTATTGCCTAAATTGTACGAGTACGTAAAAAGTACTCGGAGTAACAATCGCCGAGTATAACACCAAACGATGCGATTACGTATTCGGCATCGTTTCTGAATGCATCGCCGATTCCTTTTCCGGAATGACTATGAGTAATAATCGTTAGAACTGCATTGTAGCATCCTGCATCGTAGCGAGTAGGTATCGTGATAATGTGAAAAACTGACAGTTAGGCAAGAGTGCACTTCAGGTAGGAGCACAAAATTTGATAAATTGCTTTCTATTCGAAAAAATGTTCAGACTATTGAAGAAATATTAGAGACGGCAAAGGAACAATATCTTTCTTATGGAATTGAACATTTTTTACTGCCATTTTACTCCCCTATCTGAAGGGGATAGAAGGCTTACAATTCACTTAGTGCTCTTACACATGAAAAAGAAAAGCTAACAAAACTATACGGTTATTCAACATTATTTGGATAATGTTTTTAACATTAAATTTTAACTAAATCGTGCTCATAAATTAGCTGCGTTCTTATGGCCCGAATATTAACAACTACACTTCTTCGACGATAATACGCGGGACGAAATGTATGCTTTTGTAAAGGATAGCTAACTTGTGTTCTCGCAAATCCTGAAACCACTTCTACCACCCTTTCTTCTTCTTCTGATTTCCACGATATAGATCATCATCTCACACGTCCTATGAAGCCCTCATACAATGTTATGTATTTCTTCAGCATAAGCACAATTTCGCTGACACCGATGCCTAACGATGCAGGATGTGTAAGTACTCGCCGATACAGATGCGAACGATGCGAATACAGTACTACTCGCCGATGCCGATGCGAAACGATACGCATACGCATACGGGGAGGGATAAAGTATTCTTTATCCCTGCACACGGGTACTCGTTTTACTCGTCGGACGAGTATTCGTAATCGTACGATGCTGTATGTACCCGTGCAGTGCTCTAATATATATGTAGTACATACTTCCAACATCTCAATTTTACTAGCTGCACTCACAGCACTGATAAGCAATACTAAACCTTAACATACTACAAGCCTTCTTGAAGGAGGGCATAGACTTACAAGCGTGAAAGAATGGTTCAATGACCAAATCTTTTGCAAATACCTAAAATGTTCGGCAATAATGTAGACACGGGTAGCTCTTGCATAAACTGATTCCTTTATAATCTGCACTGCTATCAAACGAAAGCGTAGAATACAATTACATTTGAGACCCGATGTAAAAAGAAAATGAAAATAAGAGATTAATCAACAACTCAACTACTTGGGAAGGGAGTAGGATTTGTGCACGCCCTTCGGGATCAGGCCAATAATGTGGTGTTTCTGGGAAAAGTTGTTGTCACCGTCATATATTTCCATATATTTTCCCCTAATTGATTCATTTGTCTACATGTGCCAGATATTGGCATCAAACATGTTTTGAGTGTTTACAGAGAGAGCAGTATCGTTCGTTGAATCGAGAAATACTACAAGCAAATTAAATTAAATAAATTAAATCTGCCACACGTCGCAAGAAATTGGGGTGAAATATTTGCCATGTGGTTACATGATTTCTGGTGCGATATGCTGCCGCACCTCGGATAAAATGTCAGCGTATACATTCATCGGTCGGTTCTCATTTAAATCTACATCAATCGACTAGAGAAAAACAAAGATTTCAACAGAACACTTGAGTTGGGTTTACAAATTACAAACAGTGGAACATAGAGCAAAGCACTGTTCTTAAAAAGATACATATATGGATTTTTACAGTGGTATTTTTCGGACAAATCATACAAATTGGTTAAGGCAGATAAGAAATATTGAAAGCATTGAGATAAGGGCACAATGCAATACCATGAAATTGTTCAGTTGATGACATAACCGTAGACACGTTGATTGTAAAGTTGTCTGAAAGACACATTTTGTTGCATTTACCCGCCGAATATGTATTTCTAATCGGAATTATCATAGCGAAGCTTCCCTATTTAGATTTTCAACACTCAGAAAATGTACTAAAGTGAGAGATAAAAGTAACAGAAGAACATACCCGTCTTGACCGTTGTGGAAGGCTAGTACGATTGAAGGACTCGAGTAAGCGTTACTTGTCACCCAGGTACAATGCACGGCGAACATCATGAGCAACATTAAAATCGCCAATATCACGATACTCTTTAAGTTCGATCCAATGTCAGAAGATCCCTCATGTGCCACATCATGCTTCGGTCTATGCTTTAACTTTCCAGCCTACGGAAACGAAAAACAAATGATTTTCATTAAACAAACATTCAAACAAAATAGATTGGTCTGCACTTGCCTTGTCGTACATATTCTTCTTCTCGACAGATGATTCCTCGTTCTCCTCGCTCGTTTTGTTCGGTGTAGTATCCTCTTTAAGGAACACCTCGAGAAGGCAAGAAAATGCTATACCAGCCAACATGCACACCACAGGAGTTAATGTTAACATTAATCGTACCATTACACCAGCAAAGTAAACCGCACTGATAGCATAAAGAACAACGAAAACTCTCTCGTCATTGATCTTCTTTATACAATACCACACGCCAACCGGGAAGGCACAAACTAATATGTGTAAATCGAAGAAGAACGAAAACCATGTCGTAGGTTGATGTTCTGATACCGAGGCTATAATTGGAATGTGAATCTTTGCGTAGCCAGTATCCCATAAGGAATAGAATCGTCCACTCCACGGTGCAACAACGCCCATCATGGTAAGTAAGACAACCGACAAGAACACTACTGCCGCTGCCAATAGTGCGCCCACAATGAACAGTTTTTTGAATTCCGTTTTCGAGAGAACAGATTGCAAATGCTTTAGCACACCGACCGCCAACAGAAGCACAAATACTCCCATCGCCGCCATATGCTCGCTGGTTCGAATCGGCTGAAAGCCGACAAATGGTATTTGCATTGAGAACAATAAGCCCAGAATGTAGAACGTCGAGTAGCTCGTGAGTAAACGCGGTGAATACCGGCCCATTATAAGCAATACGAATACATGAAGTGGTATTAGGTTGATGATGAACACATAACCGCCCCAAGCGGACACCATGTAGAAATACGAGAGCGCCGTCATTGCCGACCAAAACACCGAGCCCGTCTTAACAGACTTTACCCACAGGTAATAGGTAAATTGTAGCGCGAATATAGCGATCCCCTCATTATCGTACGACCCGGCCACCGAACGACTGATGTAACCTGGAACGATTGCGATAAAACTAGCCGCAAATAGTCCTGCCCCGGGGGACCATAATTCCTTCGTTAACAAATATGTCGATATTGATGTCAGGCCACTGAAAACGGGCGCGAGGAATACACAAATGTCCCTTATATGTACGGGAATATTTAGCGCATGTAGAATATAGTGGATTCCTCCAGAGGTAATCATTAGGCCGGGATATACCGTGCCACCGACGATTCGTCCGAGCGGATACCATGCGCGCTCGTCAAACCAGTTTAGGAATTTATAGTAGCCATGCTGTACCATGTAGGCAGTGGCGCGATAATTGAACCATGGATCGAATTCATGAATAATACTTTCGAAACGAATAACAGCAAACAAACGTGATGCGAAACCGGCCAACCAGGCGATCAGTAGAACTACGAATGTAATGAGACTACTATAGCCAGCTGCTTTGCGGTTCAGCAGTTTCGTGGGCCGATTCATTTTACTTATTTGAATCTAATGCGAATTGATTGCTGTGCTCTCGGGTCGTCTTCCTTTGAATAACATCCGTCCAAAGGGAGCTTAACACGTTTTTTTCGTCTTTTCGCTTTGGCCGAAAATTGGAAATTTTCTTTCCGACTTTTTAACACCACTGCCCGAATGAAGGAGTAAATGACACGTCGCCCAACAAAAACACCGGCTGTGTCAGGTTAGGTAACGTGATGGCGAAAGTGTATAAAAGTGATGCCAATACTATTATAAGGTGTTATGTGAAAATGCATATAATATGGTTTAGTATAAATTATATTATTTAATTTTGACTTTTATAAAAGAGGGTTTTTCCTTTTGCTATTCATTTTCTTTTGAAGTAAAAAGCTGTCGAGCCGTGATGCTCTCACTATGATGCCGCCACGACACCCTTGTGTGTGCGCCCATGTATACTATACGTTAAGAGTCTGTTGGTATTCCAACACAATAAAATTAACAATTTTTTTCCAAAAAAAAAAAAAATGTTGTTGCTAAGCAAC
Source organism: Eumerus sabulonum (assembly GCA_951905685.1). NCBI lineage: Eukaryota > Metazoa > Arthropoda > Insecta > Diptera > Syrphidae > Eumerus > Eumerus sabulonum. Next base: position 156,702,506 of record OX645060.1, on the reverse strand, counting down.
TGAGAGGAATTAATTTTTTGCCAATATTATTCAAATCTATTTTTGAATAATTTTTTCCTACAATTTAGGGGTGTAAAAGCCATGTTAAATGACCTCCTGGACAACGCCTACGGACCTTGTCCGGAGTACGATGTAAAAGTCGTGCTCGGTGTCTTCAACGCCAAAATCGGTAAGGAGAAGACCCTTGGCGGAGTGATCGGAAAGCACAGCCTCCACGATACAACAGCATATAACGGCTTCCGACTCACGGACTTTGCGACAGCTCGTAATGCGGTGATAAGAAGCACAAGATTCCCTCGTAAGCGAATCCACACAGCAACCTGGCGATCTCCGGACGGTCGAACCGCCAACCAAATTGACCATGTGCTTATTGACGCAAGGCACTCGTCAAACATCCTGGATGTGCGAACATTCAGAGGGGCAAATGTCGATTCTAACCACTTCCTCGTAGCAGCAAGATTCAGAGCTCGACTGTCCAATGTCAGAAAGCTGCACCAGCTCATCAGGAGGAGGTTCGACATTGGGCGCCTGAGCACACCGGAGGTTGCCAGAATCTACAGGGAGCAGTTGAGCGAAAGACTCATGCCCACGTCAAGCACAAATGCCAATAATATGTGGCTGCATTGCCGCTCAGCCATTCAGGAAGTAGCCGAAACCACCCCCGACAAGAAACCCGTGGTATGATGGCGAGAGTGAGCAAAAAAAGGCAGCAACCAACGAGGCATACCAAAAGGCGCTGCAGAGAAAAACCAGGGCAGCGCTAGAAGAGTACCGAGCCAGAAGAAGGGAGGAGAAAAAACAACTGCGGCAAAAGAAAAGGATCTTCGCAGCCTCCCAGCTCAAGGATATCGAGGAGTCTAGGGATAAACATAAAACACGAGCCTTTTACAAGAAAGCCAAAGGCCTTGCAGGAGGCTTCAAAAAGGGCACATAGGCTCTTCGAAACTGCGAGGGTAATCTTGCCACCGACCCGCAGGGAATAGTGGATGTATTTAAGCAGCATTTCCAGCAGCTGCTTAACGAGCATGACCAAGAGAGAGTGGTAGGAACCGAGGAAACCCCAACTCCAGCCGCTGAAGTAGTCTTCCCACCCAGCATCGAAGAAGTCGGCACAGCTATTCAGAAGCTGAAGAATAACAATGCCGCAGGCTCAGATGGCTTGCCATCAGAGCTCTTCAAGGCTGGCGGCGATGTCCTGGTAGGGAGCATGCACCAGATCATCTGCAGAATTTGGGAAGATGAAAGCATGCCCGACGACCGGAATACCAGCTTTATTTGCCCCATCCACAAGAAAGGCGATCCTACTTCTTGCAAGAACTATAGAGGTATATCCCTGCTCAATGTCGCATACAAGATCCTGTCCAGCGTATTGTGTGAACGTCTAAAGCCATTTTGCACCGCACTAATCGGCAGCTACCAGTGCGGCTTCCGGCCCGGCAAATCGACTATAGACCAAATTTTCACACTTCGACAAATCCTGGAAAAGACCAACGAGTTTCGAATCGATACTCACCATCTTTTCATCGATTTCAAAGCCGCATACGACAGCATTCATCGTGAATGAATGCGGCGATGGCCGAATTCGGGATTTCAGGAAAACTGATCCAGTTGTGTCGCCGCTAAAAAATACGCTATGCACCGTGCAACTCGGTTTTAGTACTTCGGAACCGTTTGAAACATGCACCGGATTTCGGCAAGGACATGCGCTGACATGTGACTTCTTCAACCTGGTGCTGGAGCAGAAAGTGCGACGGGCAGGCGTGAACAGGGAAGGCACTATGTTCTACAAGTCCATCCAGCTGCTAGGATACGCGGATGATATCGACATAATCGCGTGTTCTCGCCGTGGCATTGTGGAAGCATTCACGGCGCTTGAAGAACAGGCGAAACGAGTTGGTCTTAAGATCAATGAGGACAAAACGAAATACATGCTGTAAAGCAAAAACCAATCCGTTGCTCACCACCTGGCCAAAATATAACAATTGACAGCTACAATTTCGAGGTAGTTAAGGAGTTTGTCTACCTCGGGGCAAACGTAATTTATGAAGCTATCCCACGCTAGGCTCAAAATAATAAACATGATTTGTTTTCAGGTTTTCTGTTATAATAATATTTTGTTTTTTTCTAAACTCAACAAAGGACCTGCACGTATGGAGTTGTTTGCAATGAAATACCAGTACGTTATTTGAATTTACAACTAATTATTGACTAGTTGTTGATGAACGCCATCATCAATTCTCTATGTAAACATGTAATAGATGCGATCATTCATCTCGGCTTAGTTCTAAATAAATACATAATCCATTATCCGACAAAGGTGAACCTACATTCAAATATAATGATTAAAAGTTTTTTTAGATCTATATTCAAAAGTAAGTAAAGTAAGAATACAAAGTTATGACATCGGAAAGCTACTATCGCCAGAAACCGCTCGTGCTTTTACCGATCGCGTCTCCCTAAAGCTTTCCAATACACCTCAATCCTCCACGCTGTCAATAAAACAGCAGTGGAGCCTTTGCAAACAAGCTCTGAAAAAGTTTGCATCCGAAGTGTTGGGTTTCAAGGCTCCACCACGAAGAAACACCTGGTTCGATGACGAGTGCAGGAGGATTCATACATTGAAGCAGAATGCATATAAGGCCTCGCTGTAAAAATGAACAAGAGCAGTTCATGAGCTCTACGAGTTAAAAAGAAGGGAAGAGCGTAAGCTTTTTAGGAGAAAGAAGAAAGAGCACGAGAAGCGCGCGATTGAGGATTTGGGGAGGTGTTACTGCAGGCGTGACGTTCGAAAGTTTTATCAACAGATAAAGCGGACATGCCAAGGTTATAAAGCGAGAACGGAAGCCTGCAGAGATGAGAACGGACACCTAGTAGTAGAATCGCAGTCGATGCTGAGAATATGGAAAAACCACTTCTGCAGACTGTATATCGGCGATGTTAGTCAATATACCGCTGTCAGGCAGAATTATCCATTTCTATTCGACGAAGACCGCAGAGAACTCCGTCCCCCTGACCTCGACGAAGTTAAGATTGCCATATCGAAGCTTAAGTTGAATAAAGCTGCTGGCGCAAACTGACTGTCTGCTGAGCTTTTCAAGGCAGCTGGGATGACCTGGTTAGGAGCATGTACCAGCTCATCTGTAAGATATGGTCAAAGGAAAGCATGCCCGAGGAATGGAGTCTCAGCATCGTATGCGCGATCCACAAGAAAGGAGAACCATCTGATTGCGCCAACTACAGAGGAATAAGTCTCCTTAACATCGCCTGCAAAATCTTCTTTGCCGTTTTGTGTGAACACCTGAAGCCTCTTGTAAATAAGCTGATAGGTCCATATCAGTGCGGATTCAGGTCAGGGAAGTCCACCATCGACCAAATCTTCACACTACGGCAGATCCTGGAAAAAACCAATGAATTTCAAGTTGACACTCACCACCTATTTGTCGATTTCAAAGCCGCATAGAACAGCGTAATTAGAGACGAGCTATACAACACTATGTCTACCTTTGCCATACCTGGTAAACTCATCAGTTTATGCAGGATGACTTTGAAGAATGCTCGCTGCTTCATCCGAATCGGTGATCCCCTTACCGATAGTTTTGATGTCAAAAAAGGACCTAGGCAGGGCGATGCGCTGTCGTGTGATTTCTTCAACATCATATTGGAAATGATTGTGCAAAAATCCCTGGCCAATACAAGAGGCACAATCTATTTCAAATCCTCGCAACACCTTGCATACGCCGACGATATTGACATAATAGGTAGATCAGAGCGAGATGTCAATGAGGCGTTTGCGAGTATTGAGTTCGAGGCGGTGAAAATTGGTTTGGCGGTAAACGAAGCCAAAACTAAATATATGCTGTCATCAAAAAAGGACGCTCACCACCGACGTCTCGGCCAGAACGTTTGTGTAGGCAGATATAAGTTCGAGGTAGTTAAGGATTTCATCTACCTTGGCTCCGCAGTGACCTGGAACAACGACATCAGTTCCGAATTCAAACGCAGAATCACTCTTGCCAAACGCTGTTTCTTTGGGCTCGGGAGGCAACTGGGGCAACCTCTCCTGAACGACAAAGTTGACTCTATATAAGACCCTTATCATCCCGGTCCTGTTGTACGACGCAGAAGCATAGACACTATCAAAAGCGGATGAGGAGGCCTTTGGTCGGTTCGAGAGAAAGATTTTGCGCGTGATTTTCGGGCCTATAAACGCAGACGGGGGATGGAGGAAAATATTCAACTACGAACTTTACGGGCGGTACAGCGACATGAGTCTAGTCAGGCGTCCACGGATTAAACGCCTAGGATGGCTGCACCATGTAGAGCGAATGGACACCACAGCTCCAGCCCGAAGAGTCATTGAATCCAACCCCGAGGATCGAAAATGCAGAGGACGGCCGCACTAAGACAGCGCACACAGGTGGAAGGGGACCTCAGCCAACTGGGTGTGCGACAATGGAAAAGGCTAGCAAAAGATCGTGCTAGATGGAAGGGCATGTTGGTTGAGGCCCAGGTTCACCCCGAACTGTAGCGTCTGCTAAGAAGAAGAAGCTTACTTATCTTATAATCTTACTTCATATTTCGTAATAAGTTTTTATTAATTATGACTTCAAATATTAACAATATATGTAAATGTACCATCGGCGTCCCGTGGCGGCCAACCCTTTTTTGACGTGATAACGTCTTATAGATCGATGAACACCGGCTGTACATACGAAAAAGTATGACTCATTGTCACGTTCCGCCTGAGATGAGCGTGCAAGCGAGAGCGCGAAACAAGCGATAGAGAGGCATCTATTTTTACTATGGGATAGAATTTTGCTTGCAAACTTGAGGGCATGAAAAAATTTTACGATGACATGGTGTTGCATAAACGTACATGCATAAAACGTATCCATACTTCTAGGAGTAACCAGTAATCCAGGAGATACATACATACATGCATACACCTTAATTCTGTTTTAACACGACAAATGCGATCCTGAAGAATTCGTGTGAAAAAGTCTGGAGTTTGTATGTTGGATATACATATATACATACATGTGTACATATGTATGTGCCCATTTCCAAATCGAAAAAAAATGCTCACAGCCTATTACTCATGAGCGAGTGCGTTTAATAATTGCTCGTTCGGTAGCGCACACTCACAAGCAGCTCATGAGTGTTTGCGTTTCCTTACCAAACCATAACACTGTCCGAGCAATCCCATATGTATCGGCTGTCGTCCGATCACCGTAAGCAACCAGCATCGGGTGCGGTTAGTACTTAGATGGAGGACCGCTTGGGAACACCGCGTGTTGTTCATTTTTCATCAATGTTTTCTAATGACGTTATCACGAAAAATAATCGTCCGTAAGCCGACTTTACAGACAACCAGCATTTAGCATGCGGCACTGCGACTTTTATAGAACTATTGTACCTAATAGCCCATTAGACGAGGAGCTTCTCCGCTTCCTTAATGAAGTTGAGAATGTCTTTCCTATGAGCTGAGACGATCCCCTCAGGAGTTATGATTTTACTGAGAAGGATACGCTTCTTAAGGTGGCAAGGGGCAGCACACTCACATAGTATGTGCCCTGCGATTTCTTTGTCCTCAACACAGAGTCGGCACTCAGTTTCAGACGAGAGGTTAATTTAATTGAGATGATATCTCAAACCACAGTGTCCCGTAAGGTAGCTGACTAGTCTTCTGATATCTACTCTATTAAGTTTGGGTGTATTACATAAAGTGTTTGTTCATGGACCGTATAAATCTTTTCGATTGGCGAAGTTCTTGAACGCTTTTCCAAAAGGACAGGTGTTGCGAATTTTCCCCCTTGTATAAGAAGAAGTTAATTTTAGAATTGGGAATCCCGCAGAAAGGTTCAGCACATATTTACCTTTCGCTGGAAGCTTCCCTAGCGGGTTGATCGATTTCATTGTCCTTAATACTTTTGTGCCCTGGCACCCGCCAGAGTTTGACCTTATTTCTTTTGGTGAGGTATTGAAGGGCATCATTGTATTCCTTAACGAATTTTGAGTTCATGCTATACGAAATCAGCACTCTAAACGCTGCTTGGCTATCAGAGATTATATTGATGGCTACTCCTCTTATACCAGTCTCTAAGTTAGATTTGACGCATTTCAGGATGGCATATTATTCAGCTTGGAAGACTCTAGGATGCATTCCTAGAGCCTTCGAAATCTTCCGATTTGGTCCAAAGATACCGGCGCCAACGCCAGAAACCATTTTGGAGCCATCAGTGTTTCACCTAGGGCCTTTTTGGCGTTGAGCAAGGGATCATTGGTTTCCCAAGCTGTGCAGTTTGGGATCAATATCTCAAATCTATTGTCTAAAGTGAAGGTGTGTGACAATGCGCCCGAGACTGTGGTAATCATATCCAGTTCGGGAAGATGTTGCAGGATGGACATGTGACCCACAGATCTACATGGTAGGCCTGTTCCCGAACGAAGAATTCTGATTACACTACGTAATGCAACCTTTTTACTGCCGCGGCATAGCGCCTTTAATGCCGCGGTACGCTAGTCTCTGAAGGCGTTGAAGTCTAACGCCTTACTTTTGTCCACCTTACCGTGGACGCATAGGCGATGATAGGTCGCACTATGCGACGTCGTCCAACGCCTCGTTGACATCTCGCTGCGATCTACCTATTATGCCAATATCGTCGGCGTATGCAAGGAGTTGCGATAATTTTAAATAGATTGTGCCTCTTGTATTGGCCAGTGATTTTTGCACAATCATTTCCAATATGATGTTGAAGAAATCACACTACAGCGCATCGCCCTGCCTTGATCCTTTTTTGACATCAAAACTATCGGTAAGGTGATCACCGAATCGGATGGAGCAGCGAGCATTCTCCAAAGTCATCCTGCATAGTCTGATGGGTTTAGCAGGTATGGCAAAGGTAGACATAGCGTTGTATAGCTCGTCTCTAATTACGCTGTCGTATGTGGCTTTGAAATCGACAAATAGGTGGTGAGTGTCGACTTGAAATTCATTGGTTTTTTCGAGGATCTGCCGTAGTGTGAAGATTTGGTTGATGGTGGATTTCCCTGGCCTGAATCCGCTATGATAAGGACCTATCAGCTTATTTACAAAAGGCTTCAGGCGTTCACACAAAACGGCAAAGAAGATTTTGTAGGCGATGTTAAGGAGACTTATTCCTCTAGAGTTGGCGCAATCAGAGGGGTCCCCTTTCTTGTGGATCGGGCATACGATGCTGTGACTCCATTCCTCGGGCATGCTTTCCATTGACCATATCTTACAGATGAGCTGGTGCATGCTCCTAACCAGGTCATCCCCAGCTGCCTTGAAGAGCCCAGCAGACAGTCCGTCTGCGCCAGCAGCTTTATTCGACTTGAGCTTCGATATGGCAATCTTAACTTCGTCGAGATCAGGGGGACAGAATTTCTGAGGGTCTCCGTCGAATAGAAATGGATCATTCTGCCTGACAGCGGTATATTGACTAACATCACCGTTATACAGTCTGTAGAAGTGGTTTTTCCATATTCTCAGCATCGACTGTGATTCAACTACTAGGTGTCCCTTCTCATCCCTGCAGGCTCTTGTTCTGGCTTTATAACCTTGGCGTGTTCGCTTTGTCTGTTGATAAAACTTTTGAACGTCACGCCCGCAGTAACACCTTTCCAAATCCTCAATTGCAGGCTTCTCGTGCTCTTTCTTCTTTCTTTTTCGAAGCTTGTGCTCCTCCCTTTTTTTTAACTCGTAGTGCTCACGAGCTGCTCTTGTTCTTTTATGCAGCGAGGCCTTATATGCATCCTGCTTCGCTGTGTGAATCCTCCTGCACTCGTCATCGAACCAGGTGTCTCTTCGTGGTGGAGCCTTGAAACCCAAAACTTCGTTCGGATGCGGAGCTTTTCAGGACTTGTTTGCAAAGGCTCCACTGCTGTTTTATTGACAGCGTGGAGGATTGAGGTGTATTGGAAAGCTTTAGGGAGACGCGATCGGTAAAAGCACGAGCGGTTTCTGGCGATAGTAGCTTTCCGATGTCATAACTTTGTATTCTTACTCTACTTACTTTTGAATATAGATCTAAAAAAAAACTAAACTTTAAATCATTATATTTGAATGTAGGTTCACCTTTGTCGGATAGTGGATTATGAATGGATTATGTATTATTATGTTATGTCATGTTTACATAGAGAATTGATGATGGCGTTCATCAACAACTAGTCAATAATTAGTTGTAAATTCAAATAACGTACTGGTATTTCATTGCAAATAGCTCTATACGTGCAGGTCCTTTGTTGAGTATAGAAAAAAACAAATATTATTATAACAGAAAACCTGAAAACAAATCATATTTATTATTTTGAGCCTAGCGTGGGATAGCTTTAAAAATGTTCTCTGAATTTGTGTTCAAGAGAAAAGAGAGTCAATCCCACTTAAGCCCTGATTGCTCTTTATATTAACAGGCAGCAAATCGAGCAACAAGTGCCGGTGATTGTCCACAAGCACACCAGCCAATGTCAGTTATTTAACATCACGCCAAGAGAGACTTCAATCAGTCGTCTTCGATCCGTTGTTAACGTATAAGCGTTTGGTTATCCCGTCTGACGTCAGATACACTTGACATTATCTTCGTCCGAGAGAAAACAAACAAACGAACAAATTTCGTTTGAGATCAAAAGTTGTTCGTCGAATATTGGTGCGATAGTATCTCTTTTGTTATTACTCCTTTACTTAGTAAGTTTTGTTTCTTTTAATTTTCACAGCATTTCAACTCGGCCAGGGTCGCACCGCAATATGATCAATAAATTGATTGCGTGCATTGCCACTGTACTCCTATTCATCAATGGATTATCACTCAGCAATGCTCGTAAGTCCGGAACTTACCTTTTTTGTGTTTTTTTTTTTTGTTTGTTGATTGAAGTACGAGTAAGCAATATGAAGACGAACCTGCTTCTATCTATTTACCATCATCTCTGCATTACCTCATCAAACGAATCTCTGCTTCTGTTGTGTTTACGAAATCACTATCTAAACTGCCGCAGTTGACCTGCTGTGACTGTTGATTAATTATCAAAGAAACAAAAAGATGTTCTGATAATCTGTGAGGAGCCTTTGATCACGGCGTCTATACTTAGCGAATATCTGCGAGTACTATGGCGCTGTATTCACCTCGAGTTGATAACGATTTTTTTTTTTTTTTGTGTTAATTGTACCTTTCCATGGATTTCCCGATGAATACTATACGAGCGATTATTAGTGATGAGATTGATTTGATTGTTGTACTAACTATACGAATGCATTGAAATTGTAGAGAGTTAGGGCTGATTTTACTTTAATTTCCATATACATAATCAGTGATGCGTATGCATGGCGTTTTCTGGTTTTCTTTAGAAGACGAGTTTAAGAAAAGAATTAAACAAAAAGAAAATAACATTTGATTTGTAAAACGGTGAAGCCCCCTCGCGAAGTAGGCAAACAAGTGTTGGGTAGGTGGTTTCTTTATATCTCGCTTAAAGTATATCCTCAACCGGTTGATGATGTGTTAGCGACGAGTGCTGTGTTGCGGTAGCCCTGAAAAAAAAAACGACAGCGGTAAAGACGACAGAATGACCAGAAATACAACATTGTTGTGTGAATTAATACAGCCGGTTGTTGTTAAATACACTGAATATACTCGTATACCTATACATATGTATGTCGACACATGCATTTTTCGTTTTTTTTTTTTTTTTGTGAAGAAACCAAAATCAAGGTAAGATCGGTGCTAAAAGTTATTAATTAGATAGAAAAAAAAAAGAAAAAAAAAAAACAACAGACAAATTACACGAAAACTGGATATGGTGTTTTAGTGAGGATATTGTCGTGTGAGTCAATATTGTTTCAATTATATGTTTGCTTTGAAAAGAAAACGGCGGAATTACATATATTTATGCCAAAGTTTGAACGACTAGTATTGATTGGGTCAACCACCTTATTGTTTTTCTTTTTAGTGTGGTATTTCGTTCCCCTGCTTCACTAATTTTGTAATATCCGGACACGTTTTTTTTTTTTTTTTTTTGGTGGCGTTACAGCCCATGAAGGACCAGAGCCAAACTTCTCTCAATCACCCTTGTTGTGTGTGATTTATTTTTCACACAGGTAAAAGGGACCTACAGTTTAATGTCGGTTCCAAAGGGCGTGAGTCGATAAGCTTTTTCAAGGCAAGTTATACTACGCGGGTTTTGCCAGTACCCCGCCGAGGAGGGACGCCGCTAAATAAATATTCGATGGTGTTGGTGTTATCGGGATCGGAACTCGCTCATCGTGCGTCAGAGTCCAACACCCGACTGGAAATTAGTTCAGAACAGGATCCGATTCGGATAAGGGGTGGCTGTGGTACAGTGGTTGACATCATCGACCGCCGAGCGGAAGGTCTATAGTTCAAATTCGCTTCGTAGCCAAGAAAAAGTAATCCCTATACGGACAGAAAGTATGCAACGCAGTTGTGAATGAAAAGTGACCAGACGTACTGCTGTAGGCATAACACTCACAGTATATGGTCAACTGAAATTCATCCTCTGCGTATGCAATACTAAAGTGCTCGAACGAATTGCTACGGACTATAACCAACCCGGAATTGGTCGGCTCTCGTCCTATCTAGGACAAACACCCCTGAGAGTAGTGAACGAACATCAACGACCCAAACCATTGCACTCCGTTCAGGTTGTGCGTCTAAAAACACATCATAAGAGATAATAAAAACTCTTGAACCTGCGCGAGTATCAAGATTGCCTAAAGACTGATCAGGGATAAATCAGGCTTGCTGATCCGGGTACGACCGAAAACGTCACGCCTTATATGATCCGTACAGGATCCGTTTAAAAAATCCATACCGGATCAGTTTTAGAGATCCAGGCCGGATCCGTTCTAAATGTCCATACCGGATCCGGCCAAAAGATCCATTGATTGTTTTTTTTTTAATATTAAGGCGACATTAAATAATTAAATAAATATTACGGTTTTACTTTAATTTTATTAATGATTTTAATTACACTTTAAGTAGCTTAAAACAGTGAAATAATACATTATTTGTCATTTTTATTATTTGTATTCTAAGTTTTGACATTATTTATTATCCTGCCAATGATGTCATAAAATTCCTTGTTTCTTGTGTCTGTTTCAACAACATACATACATTTTCAATGGCCCGCATGTTCCACTAAAAGAGTCGCGGGGGTAATGCGCGCACGCGGGATTTCCAGGCCACTCGATCCTCCATCATCGACTCTAACTCATCAGGAGCTATGCTCAAGCGCACCCAGACGAGTTTTTGGACTTGGTCAAACCACCTCGTCCTGGGTCTGCCAAGTGGTCGCCTGCCTGATGGTATTGCATCCAAGGCACGCTTCGGAAGTCGTGATGATGGCGACATTCGTCTCACGTGATCAAACCATCGAAGCATAGCCCTTTCCGTTCGGAGAAGCAGCTGCTCAACATTGAGCAAGCAAAACAAGTTAACTTAAAAACGGACAAATGAATTAGAAATGAAAAGAAAACAAAAAACAAAAAAAAAAAAAAAAACTTCGTATTAAACAAAAATAAAAAAAAAACGGGCCAAGTGCGAGTCGGACTCGCGCACGAAGGGTTCCGTACCATCTGTATATAAAAATATTAAAGAGACATTGTATGTTACCTCATCAGTGATCACATTAAAACGGCTAATCCGTTTGAAATGATTTTTTGCATGATGACAGATCTTGGTTCCAGGCAGGTTATAGGCATATTACTTTGATGATAAAAAATTTCCATGATGAGATAGTTGATCATCGAAGTGTCCATTGAATTCAAATCAATTCACCACAGAATAACAATAATTATAGGAAAAGGGTTTTCAGCTAGGATTAATATAGTGTGCAGAAGTGTTTTATTGATTGTGGGATATGATATGATGATATGATATGATATGATTTGTTGCAACATTTGATATCTTAACCTATCAGGATGTAAAAGGAGGGGAATAGCAACTGTACGAAAGGCTTTGCAGCAAGGATTAACTTAGCAGTGAGACAATAGGGATCATCAAAGGTTAAAGGGTATTTATTGTTGGTTGTTCGTAATTATAGAAAAAAAGGGTTGCAGCTAGGATTAATACATCAAAGACGCAAAGGGGATCAAAGCTGGGAAGTTTGCTACTGGTTGTGGGATATTGTCGACTAACCTTAGGTCAGTGTGACCAAGGGGATTTTTTTGAGGTCAATGTCATCCGCGTATGCGAGGACTGGTGAGGATTTGAAATGTATTGTGCCTCTTGTGTTGGCCAGTGATTTTTGCACTATCATTTCTAATATGATGAAGAAATCACACAACAGCGCATCGGCTGCCTAAATCCTTTTTTGACCTCAAAACTATCGGTCAGGTGTTCACCGATTGGGATGGAGCAGCGAGCATTCTCCAAAGTCATCCTGGATAGTCTGACGAGCTTAGCAGTGATGCCAAAGTAGACATGGCGTTGTATACCTCGTCTCTAATTACAGTGTCTTATGCGACTTTTAAGTCAACAAATAGGTGATGAGTGTCGACTTGAAATTGATTGGGTTTTTCCAGGATCTACCGTAGTGTGAAGATTTGGTCGATGGTGGACTTTCCTACTCTGATGCCACATTGATAAGGACCTATGAGTCCTTATTCAGTCCTTGGACTTCAGTTTCGATAAGACGATCTTAACTTCGTCGAGGTCAGGGTTACGGGATTCTCTGCGATCTTCGTCGTTAAGAGATGGATCATTCTTCCTGACAGCGGTATACTGACTAACATCGCCGTAACACAGTGCGGAATAGGTTTTTCCATATTCTCAGCATCACTGCGATTCTATTACTAAGGTATCCGTTCTCACCCCTACAGGCCTCCGTTCTGGCTTTATAACCTTGGCATATTCTGTTGATAAAATTTTCAAACGTCACGCTTGCAGTAACACCTCTCCAAATTCTGAAACGCGCGCTTCTCGTGCTCTTTCTTCTATCTCCTGAGAAGCTCATGCTCCTTCCTTGTTTTAACTCATAGCCTCACGAGCCTCCTTCTTTTCTTGTGTGAATTCTCCTGCCCTCGTCATCGAACCAGGGGTTACTTCGTGGTGAAGCCGTGAAGCCCAAAACTTCAGAAGCAGTGCTTTTCAGAGCTTGTTTGCAAAGGTTCCATTGTTGTTCTATTGACTGCGTGGAGGGTTCAGTTGTATGGGAGAGCTTAAGGGAGACGCAATCGGTAAAGGCACGAGCGTTTTCTGGCGATAGTAACTTTCCGACGTCATAACTTTGTATTCTTACTCTACTCTGCTGCGTTCATGATATCCATAGGTGCATCTTGGCTACTACAAGATAGTGGTCCGAGTCGATGTTAGCTCCTCGGAAAGTTCGAACATCAAGAATAGTGGAAGAGTGTGTGACGTCGATCGCGATCTGATCAATCTGGTTAGTGATTGATTGATCTGGCGACCGCCAGGTGCCTTTGTGTATATCGAGATGCGGGAAGCGCGTACTGGCTAGACGAAGATTTCGTCCCGTAGCAAGATCAATCAGCCTGGGACCGTTATCGGATGTGGACTCGTGTAGGTTGTGTTTGCCGATGACCCGTTCAAAAACGATTTCCTTATCCAGCTAAGCATTGAAGTCTCCCAATACAATTTTGATATCATAGCTGGGACATTGGGCACACGTTCTGTCTAGGAGATCGTTGACTTCATCTTTGTCCTCCCTAGGTAGCCTTGATACATATCGTTATGAGGCGTTCGTTCACATGGCGAAAGCTTAGGACTTCTTGCCTTAGTCCACCTCGAACAACAAATCCGCATCCGTAGTCGCCGTAGTAGATGTCGCAGTTTTTATCCGCTTTATACCCGGTCCATTTCATCGCATTTTTTGGATGGCGGTTAAGTCCGCTTTATAGCGGTCTAGGGCGTCCGCAAGTTGTTCGGCTGGACGTGGTCTGTTTAGGGACCTAACATTCCACGTACAGAGCCGAGGATCATTGTCCATTTTTTGTTTTTTGCAAGGGCTTGTGGTTGTTTCTGAACCATTGTGGGGTTTTCCGGTTACGGTTGGCTAGACCATAGCCCAAACTACATTAATCCTGTTTTGTGGCCCTCCGTTAGTAATTTCCATGGTCAGGAAATTTCCAGATGGTACCATAAAGAGGTGGAAGTAAAACCTGGCTTACAGAGCTGCTAGATGTTCGGCTACCATCCACAATTATCTCTTAGAAAATATGTATTTATTTTAATTTTTTTAAGTGAGCAGAATAAAAAAATCTGCCGCTGCTTTACATGCAACATGAGCGCCTTGGCGCAGTAGGTAGTGTGTTGGCCATTGACGCCTATGCCATGTTATTGAAAGTGTTTTCCAAGGTGCTTCTTCTTAGCGGGGAATCGGCAATAAACCGTGGGTCCCTATTACCTATGGGAAAATACTTTGTCTGATTCGCGTTTTCTGTCGTATTCATTTCTACAGTTTGCTTCTTAATATACTCCTCCTCCTCCCCTGACGACTCGATGTGGTTGTCCAATCACTTTAATACTATTTTAATTGGGCTTCATGCGTTAGTTAGTAAGTTTAATACTAAAGAGGTTAGATTATTTCGCGAAGTTCTATCAGTTCTATCTTGCTCAAATGGGAATATTCAAACTGGACATGAGCTTCGTATAGTTCATCCATTACTATTGTAAAGCAATATTGAGTGTGTTTTATAGACTATGAAGTTGAGGCAGCATTTTTCATGCAAGAAATTGTCGAGTTAATTAAAACAAGTAGAAGTGGATAGCGCGATTTCTTAATCTTGCCTCCCCTTTAGCACAATATTCACTTAACTCATCGGTTGTTTTAGTGTCGTAAGTATAAACTGAAATGTCATCTTGTCCTGATATTTAGAACTTTAACGCGACGATATTTTTGAAACAAAATCAGTATTTTCAGCATCGAGATTTGATGCGTCTGAGGCCCAAAATAACCTTTAAAATGGTATTGACTGATGCTTTTAAAATGTCCATATCATCAGCCATTGTTAATCGACGGTTTACAAACACCAAGTCTTTGATTTTTTGGACTTAAGCTTCGTCGGTTGAGGTTGATTGTCGTCGACATGTTCCCGACCTTCTTGGGACCCTTTGTAGTATGTACTTGTAAATTATTTTTTTTTTGACAAAGTCTCATCACCAAAGGCTTTTTTAACTATCCTCAATGAACCAAAGGCAGAAAATTCATTCCGCAAACAACATTTAATGCAAATCCTTTGCAAACAACAATTTTCTCTTATGATGTGTTGACACACACAACCTGAACGGAGTGCAGTGGTTGGGGTCGTTGATGTTCGTTCACTACTCTCAGGGGTGGTTGTCCTCGACCTAGATAGGACGAGAGCCGACCAAATTCCGCGTTGGTTATAGTCCGTAGTAATTCGTTCAAGCACTTTAGTATTGCATACACAGAGGATGAATTTCGTTTGACCATATACTGTGAGTGTTATGCCTGCAGCAGTACGTCTGGTCACTTTCCATTCTCAACTGCGTTGCATACTTTTTGTCCCTATAGAAACTACTTTTTCTTGGCTATGAAACGAATTTGAACCATAAACCTTCCGCTCGGCGGTCGATGATGTTAACCACTGCACCACGGCCACCCCTTAAATGTTCAGCACAGTCCTACGAACAATTAAGAAAATCATTTCCCCAACTCCATTTGCACGCGCAGTTTACATTCAAATGTCACCTTACTTTTTGGACATAGTAGAATATATTCGGTCGTGTGACATGTATTCAGGTATCGTCAGGAAAAGGATTGGACTTTGTCTATTGGCCAAAGCCTGTGTCCATAGGCGTTGATATTTCCTGTGGATTTCGTCGATTGTTGAATACGCTTATCAGGTGACTTAGTCCTAAACATTTTGGAGCGTAACATTCTTCGCTCAACATATGTATCTGGAACCAGCGTTGAAATCTATACGTTCGTTTGCCGAGCTTAGTTTGTGTTCTATTCATGAAAAGTGTTCATGTTTTCTTAATTTCAGTTCTTTCCCTTCGTCCCTTCGTGACAAGGACGTAAATATTAATCGATAATCGAGGCCAATTCCAATATTTAGTCTTTAAATGAGTACTATTCGTAACTTGTGCGGCAACGAAGTGAATGCTATTTTAAAAAATCATAACTCGCCTTAAAATTGAGATACCGCAACAGTAGCTGCAGAGAGGTTGTTTTTTTTTTTTTGACATTCAGTAGTTTGACCCAGCGGCGGAAAGGTCGTGTGAGCAACGCGCTTACGTGATCGAGCGTTTTATTTTACATGGTGATTGGTATGCGGCTGCTGCTCGCGATTTTCGAAAATAGTTTAATATTCCGTTCAAAAAACCGATTCCAACCAAAAAAAACTGTGTATATGTGTGTGAAAAACTTCCGGGAAACCGGGTAAATTTTTAAAAAACGACCAGGAGGGAAAAAGAAGTCAGAACACCGAAAAACCTGGAACGCGTTCGCAAGTCGTTTCAGAGAAGTCCTTCTCGTTCTTGTCGTTTCTCTCTTTCTTTTGGTGGCGTTACAGCCTATGAAGGACTAGAGCCAAGCTTCTCTTCAATCACCCATGTTGTCTGTGATTTATTTTTCACACAGGTGGGAACCTACAGTTTAATGCCGGTTCCGAACGGCGTGAGTCGATAAGCTTTTTCAAGGCAAGTTATACTACGGGCTCTTTTGCCAGTACCCCGCCGAGGAGGGACGCCGCGAAATAAATATTCGATGGCGTTGGTGTTATCGGGATCGGAACTCGCTCATCGTGCGCCAGAGTCCAACAAACTAACTTCTGCGCCACGTCGCCCTCGTTCTTGTCATTTACACGCTAAGAATTTAAAAATCCCGGAACAAACGGTTCGCCGAATACTCCACAAAGACCTGAGCTTTCAACCTTACAAAATTGTATGTACTCAACAGCTTTAACCAGGCGATTTTGTATAAGATTAACATTTAGTCAAGTGATGCTTGGAAAAATCGACAGTGATGAAATAATTGCGTTCTAATGACGGATGATATAAACAAACAAAATGTCCGTTACTGGAGCCATGCTAACCCGAACATCATTCACGAACATGGCTTCTGCTACATGGCCTTAATCAGGCCCATGATTGCCTATGGATGTCCCGTTTGGTTCAATGTGAGTGCCGGCTTTATGGAAAGGATTCGAGTGTTTGAGAGACAATGTCTAAGGACTTGTCTCTCATTGCACAGAACAGCAGAATCCGAGTACAGGAAATTCTATCCCAACGAGGTCCTATACAATAGGACAAGGATTTTACGGATAGACAATTTTCTGATAAAGCTGATTCGAGGTCACGTTGCGAGGGCAATGACTTCGGTCAATAACTTGATCTCTGGGGCTTACTACCCCAACAGTATGTACCATGAGCGTGTGCGACTTAGCGGCTTTGTCCCTCCGGGAGCATTCCTCTATTTAGATCATTGTGGGCTAATCCAGGATAGATTGGCGGTACCGCTAATCTTCCATGTGGCACGAAAATACGTGGAACGGCGATTCCTCTACGGAGCTGACCGGACTTCTACTTCTTCGACCGGACTGTGAACGGGAAGAGGTACCGGGAAATGTTGTCGGGCCAACTCTCCGACGTAAACGGAAGCAATCGAGAACCTGAGGGCAAATAGTCTCTTCCGTGATCGAGCAGTCATCCGTACGTATCAAATATATTGAGATCATGGCATTCGATTGCTCACGGAACGTAATGTAATAGATCTATGCTACAAAAACTGGTAGTTAAGTGATTTTAGAAAACTAAAAATAAGAAGAAAATTATGGATTTGATGGTGTTATTCATGCTATTAAATGAAAATGAAAGAGGAATGCACTGAGAAAATCAGAAGAAGGCGTTTGCGGGACGAAAGTAATCCGCTTTCCCTATCCGAAAAAGCGTCAGCGCAAACCTGTCAAAATGTGTTTTATAAAAATCTTTTTATCCATATTTATATACATACCGACATACTTTTTTCCATAATTTCGCGTCTTTTACCGGTGGGCCAAGGGAATTCAATTTTATTTCCAACTCTATCCAATGCCCAAGTGCTTTTACTTTGCCTTGTCGACAATTCGGTAAAATATTTTTAGCCAAATCGGGATGCTGCTGCATGAAATCAGCCATTACACTTTTTTCTGCAGAATTTATTTTATTAATGTTTGTCCTTAAAAATAACAAGATTAATGAAATTCTTAAATTATATAAATAACACTTACATTCCCTCCATTTTCTGCCGACTTAAAGTAATTCCGTCACGAAATTTACTATCGAATGACCTTTCGAAATAATGAGTACGTTCACGTAAACAAAAGTACTCGTTCACGAAGCACATAATTCGAAATAACGTTACGAGTTATACGTTCACGGACAACGTAATCCCAAATGTGCGTTTTTACGCGACGAGTCATACGTTCAACGAAGAGACGACTTGCCCCCAGGGGGATGGGGCCACATGCCACATCGCAGCCGAAACAATGGTGATTTTCGAACAGCTGCTTGGCAGCCATTTAATTTCGCGTGGAACAGAACTGCCAAGCTTTTCTTCCTATTTAACGGTGCCAAATGATCCATCTCTAATCGACGGAGACCGCAGAGAATTCTGTCCCCCTGACCTCGACGAAGTTAAGATTGCCATATCGAAGCTCAAGTCGAATAAAGCTGCTGGTGCAGACGGACTGTCTGCTGAGCTTTTCAAAGCAGCTGGGGATGACCTGGTTGGGAGCATGCACCAGCTCATCCGTAAGATATGGTTAGAGGAAAGCATGCCCGAGGAATGGAGTCTCAGCATCGTACGCCCGATCCACAAGAAAAGAGACCCCTCTCATTGCGCCAACTATAGAGGAATAAGACTCCTTAATATCGCCTACAAAATCTTCTCTGCCGTTTTGTGTGAACGCCTGAAGCCTTTTGTAAATAAGCTGATTGGTCCTTATCAGTGCGGATTCAGGCCAGGGAAGTCCACCATCGACCGAATCTTCACACTACGGCAGATCCTGGAAAAAACCAATGAATTTCAAGTCGACATTCACCACCTATTTGTCGACTTCAAAGCCGCATACGACAGCGAAATTAGAAACGAGCTATACAAAGCTATGTCTACCCTTGACATACCTGCTAAACTCGTCAGACTATGCAGGATGACCTTGGAGAATGCTCGCTTCTCCATCCGAATCGGTGAACACCTTACCGATAGTTTTGATGTCAAAAAAGGATTTAGGCAGGGCGATGCGCTGTCGTGTGATTTCTTCAACATCATATTGGAAATGATTGTGCAAAAATCAAGAGGCACAGTCTATTTCAAATCCTCGCAACTCCTTGCATACGCCGACGATATTGACTTAATAGGTAGATCGCAGCGAGATGTCAATGAGGCCTTTTGGAGTATTGAGATGGAGGCGGCGAAAATTGGTTTGACGGTAAACGAGGGCAAAACTAAATATATGCTGTCATCAAAAAAGGACGCTCACCACCGACGTCTTGGCCAGAACGTTTGTATAGGCAGATATAAGTTCGAGGTAGTTAAGGACTTCGTCTACCTTGGCTCCGCAGTGACCTGGAACCACGACATCAGTTCCGAAATCAAACGCAGAATCACTCTTGCCAATCGCTCTTTCTTTGGGCTCAGGAAGCAACTGAGTAATAGAGCCCTCTCCCGAACGACAAAGTTGACTCTATATAAGACCCTTATCATCCCGGTCCTGTTGTACGGCGCAGAAGCATGGACACTATCAAAAGCGGATGAGGAGGCCCTTGGTCGGTTCGAGAGAAAGATTTGCGCGTGATTTTTGGGCCTATAAACGCAGACGAGAACACCGTGGCGCAGTGGGTAGTGTGTTGGCCTCTGACGCCGATGACACGGGATCGAATCCCGACACAGCTATGTCATCGAACGTGTTTTTCACGGTGTTTCTCCTCAGCGGGGCTCTGACAAAACCCCCTGTAGTAAAATTGTCATGAAGAGCTTCTCGAAATTCGCCGTTCGGAACCGGCAATAAACTGTAGGTCCCTTTCACCTATGGGAAAATGAAATCACACACAACATGGGTGATTGAGAGAGAAGCTCGGCTCAGGTCCTTCATGGACTGTAACGCCAACATACATACATACATAAACGCAGACAGGGGATGGAGGAGAAGATTCAACCACGAACTTTACGGACTGTACAGCGACATGAGCCTAGTCAGGCGTCTACGGATTCAACGCCTAAAATGGCTGGGCACACAGGTGGAAGGGGACCTCAGCCAACTGGGTGTGCGGCAATGGAAAAGGCTAACGAAAGATCGTGCTAGTTGGAGGGGCATGTTTGTTGAGGCCCAGGTTCACCCCGAACTGTAGCGCCCACTAAGAAGAAGAAGAGGAAGATTTTTTTTATTTATTTCGACAACCCTGCAGATTTGGAGGAGCTAAAGACCGCGATTCGTAAAATATCAAACAAGATAAGATGGGCAATGTTGAAAAAAATGAAAATTGTTTGAAAATTTTGTGGAACGTATGCAAAATTGCATTAAACATAGCGGCCGTCATTTGAGCGATACCATCTTTAAAAAATATTAAAAAAAGAATAAAAAAAAAATATCGAAAATGGTTTAGTTTTTGTGTTACTTTTTTTTTTTTTTTTTTTTTTTTTTTTTTTTTTTTTTTTCGTTTAAGAGAATACAATGTTGGCTATTGCACAATTTACAATTCGTACAGAGATGTGATATACATATAATATCTTTCAACTGAAATAATTTTAAAATGCAAATTATATACATTTTTTTTGTTTTTAGAAGAATATTCAGAGGGAAACAACAAAAAAAAAACCCTCTATATAACAATTTACAGATTGCTTGGTTAAAAGTGTAAAAATTAACAAAAATAATGATCATAAACAATTCATTAAACTGTTGCTACAATGAACAAAAAGAAAATGCAAAATTGTATAAGAGCAACATATAAATAAATAAATAATTGTATAAATAGAAAAAAATAAATAAATAAATTAATGTATAGATATGAATATAAATATATAATAATTACATAATAAATAAGTAATTAAGGAAATAAATAAACAAACAAATAAATAAATCAATAAATAAATAATTTAAATAAATAAATAAATAAATTAAATAAATAAATAAATAAACAAATAATTAAATAAATAAATATATAAATAAATAAATTTAAATAAATAAATTGATTTGATTTATCCATAGTTAAATAAACAAGTTAACCAAAGACAAGATAAGACAAGTAATAGAAAAACATATGACAATTTGTATTTAATTCGAATAAGGTTCGATTAACAAGGGATTGTCAGAGTTATCGCATCTACTCATAAAATTAGAACAAAGTTTTTGTATTCTATCGGAGATCAATTCAACGTTAGCGATTTTATGCAGGTCTCTCGTAGAATGGTGCCATGGGAGATTAAGCATCATTTTAAGCAACTTGTTTTGTGATATTTGTAATTTTTTAGTATGACATTTAGCACATTTACCCCAAACTGGACACCCATATAGAAGAATAGCTTGAAAGATAGTTTTGTGAATAATCATTTTATTAGTACTTGACAGTTGAGATTTTCTATTTATCAATGGATAAAGGAGCTTAATTCCTATATTTACTTTTTTTTAGAGTTTTAGCAATGTGCTCTCTAAAAGTTAACTTAGAGTCCAGGTAAATGCCAAGATATTTTACACACGTGTCCCAAAGTATTTGTCGGCCATTGATTGTTAAAGCATTAGCTGGAAGGAAGCAAGCTTTCCTTTTTCGCGTGAAAAAGATAGCTTGCGTTTTTTCAGCATTCAATTTTATTTTCCACTTGTTGTAATAAGCTAACAATATTTCAGTCGAATGTTTAAGATTCGTCTCAATATTAAGACTGAATTCATCCGACAATAATATAGCTGTGTCATCAGCATATAATGCTGTCACGCAATTTGGCAGTTGGGGAATATCGGAGAGTTTTTGTGTTACGATTTTTTAGTATCCACTTCGTTGCCGTACGTACATATGCACTATATTATTATTACTATAATTACTTACTTACTTACTTTACTTACTTTGGGCACTACAGTTCGGGGTGAACCTGGGCCTCAACCAACATGCCTCTCCATCTAGCACGATCTTTCTTAATTCCCACGCAATGCTTCACACTATCTGTTCGTAAAGGTGATGGTTTGATAAAAATCAGTTTACTTGATTGCGTGTTTTTTTAAAACAATAAATGTTAAATTTCCTATTCTTGTTTTTTTTTTATGAATGTACATAAACGTGTCCTTGAACAAACTAAAAAAAAAACTAAAAAACATACAAACGACAATAGAATTTATTTTCCCAACCGACGACCCCTTAGAGACCATTGTCAACTATGGACGATGCATAACTCCCATCAGAGAGCGAGCTTTGTGCATTAATCTTGAACAATGTACCTTCCTTTATAATATGCTTCAGAAGACACCGCTGACGGATGCCGACCGAAGCTATCTCAGTCGTAGTCAGTGTGGTTTAAATAATGGAAAAGTTTTGGTAAGAAATTATTTTGTCTTAACTTAACGTGGTATTTTAGCCTGTTGTTACAGATTTGCTGCCCTTCCAGATATATTGGACAACAAGCTCCACCGACGCCGAATCCTAATGTACAATCGCGTGGATCTTTACCGCAACCAGGCATCTGTGGTAATGTAATTTCGAATCGTATCTACGGTGGTAATGTGACTAAGATTGACGAATTCCCTTGGATGGCTCTGATAGAGTATAAACGAGGTGTGCTGAAATTTGCATTTTGAACATTATAAATATCGTTAGCTTAAACCCTTTATCTCTCGTTTTGTTTCAGACAATGAACCAGTTGGGCATCACTGCGGTGGAAGCTTGATTAACGAACGGTACGTTCTAACAGCCGCTCATTGCGTGAAGGCTATCCCAACAGATTGGGCTCCATTCCAAGTTCGTCTGGGTGAATGGGACACTTCGACCGACCGCGATTGCGAAAGGGACGTTCGCGGCAATGAAGATTGTGCCGATCCTCATATAGATGTTCCCGTCGAGAGGGCAATAACCCATGAAAGCTACTTACCCGATAGTAAGAATCAACTCTTCGACATTGCTTTATTACGCTTGTCGCGTAGAATCACCTACACTGACTTTATTCGACCAATCTGCTTGCCTACAAAATCGAGTTTAAGGAGCGCTAATTTTGATGGCATTGTTATGGACGTATCCGGATGGGGTAAGACCGAACAAGGCATATCGAGTCCCGTCAAATTGAAAGCTGCCGTCAGTGGAGTTCCTCTGAGCGATTGTATGCGCGTATATTCGCGTCGTAGTGTCGATTTGGACAACTCTCAGCTTTGTGCTGGAGGCGAAGAAGGAATCGACTCATGTCGGGGAGATTCGGGTGGACCTCTAATTGCTTTAGATACATCGAATAAGGCGTTGGTGTACTATTTCATTTCGGGAATTGTATCGTTTGGACCAACGCCTTGTGGGTTGCAAGGGTGGCCGGGCGTGTATACTAAAGTTAGTAATTACGTCGATTGGATTCAGCGAAATATTCAAACTTAAATTGAGGTTTAGAAGTAATAAAGACAACTTAATTTGTAAAAGAAAACATTATTGTTATTACTGATACATACATTGCTACACCTGCACCCTGTAATGTACCGCTACCAAATATGAGCCCTTAATATAGTGGGGTGCGTTGAGGGCAGCCCGTCAGATTAGTAAGAAAAAAAAAACCGATCCTTAGAAAAACTCGAGCGCGTCAGACTAAGAACAGTTAAGTTAGGTACATCCTGAAAAGTGATCTGACAATTTGAGCGTGACATAACGAAATGGGGGAGTAGCAAAGTTGTAAAAAAAAAACAACTCGAAATACTCGAGCGCAATTATTTTTCTTTTATTTAGAGGGGAATTCTATCAGAATTACGAAAAAGATTCATATGATCTGACAGTTTTCATGGGGGCGATATAGCTAAAACCATCGATAAAGCATGAGCATACAGATGCTGAGAGCTGTATATTCCCCACTCCACGCCTCTCGTTCCTTCTCACGTTCCCAATCTCGCACAATAATTTTTCTTTAAATTGTCAGATTACCAATACCCCTTTACATAGTTGTCAGATTATCCGGAAAACTTAACATAAACTTTTGTTCGTTTTAGAACCTAATCTTCACAATCCAATATGTAGGTCCCCATGAGGCTCTAGTAACTGCAAATTTAGCATCCCGGACTTCCCCACTGTTAGAACTATAGCAATAACTTTGACGGTGAAAATAGCTTTATTTAGCTTAGTTAAAATAATAGACACTTTCAACATATGATCTTCCAGAGCTTAGTGCATCTTTAAGATCGAAATTACGGGAACGGAATCGAAAAAAACCACAACTGCGCGTGAGCTGGTAGAGCGCGTGCACCAGTTCATCTGTAAAATATGGCCGGAGGAAAGCATGCCCGACGACTGGAATCTCAGCATCGTTTTCTCGGTCCACAAGAAAGAAGAATAAGTCTCCTTAACATCGCATATAAGATCTTCTCTGCCGTATTGTGTGAACGCTTGAAACCCTTTGAGGATAATCTGATAGGTTCTTATCAGTGTGGTTTCAGGCTGCGGCAGTTCTTGGAGAAGATCCAAGAATACCAAATCGACACTCATAATCTTTTCGTCGATTTCAAGGCCGCGTATGAGAGTGTGCATGGAGACGAGCTATACAGTGCCATGTCTAGTTTTGACATACCTGCCAAACTCGTCAGATTGTGTAGGATGACAATGGAGAACTCCTCTGCTCCATTAAGGTCGGTAACGACTTAACCGATTTTAAAAAGGGATTCAGACAAGGTGACGTACTGTCATCTAACTTTTTCAACATCGTACTTGAAAATATCATACGAGACTCAGTGGCCAACACAAGAGGTACGATCTATTTCAAGTCTGCGCAAGTCTACGTAATTTGACGAATACAGCGAGACGCCAATGAGGCGTTCGAAAGCATTGAAGCTGAAGCGGCATTCGGTAAATGAGGGTAAACCAAAATATATGCTGTCATTCAAAAAAGACGCCAACGCCGATGTCTTGGCCAGAACGTCACAATTGGCAGCGACAATTTCGAAGTGGTCAAGGACTTCGTCTACCTTGACTCACTAGTGACAGCGACAACAATATCAGCGCTGCGATCATACGCAGAATTACTCTTGCCAATCGCTGCTTCTTTGGGCGCAAGAGAAGTAGAGCCCTCTCTCGAAAGACTGAGGTTGCGCTATACAAAACCTTAACTATCCCGGCCCGCGCAAAGGCCTGGGCTTAAACGAAAGCGGATGAGGCGGCACTTGGTCGTTTCGGGGGGAAAATTCTGCAAATTTAATCTATTGTCCCGTTTGTATAAACCGAGAGTGTAGGAAAAAATACAACGCCGAATTGTACAGGCTGTACAGCCACATCGGCTTAGTATGACCTTTTCGGATCCAACGTCTAAGATGGCCATGTAGAGCGCCTGGACACAACAGTTCCGGGCCGAAGGGTCTTCGAGTCGAACTCCGAGGGATGACGCAGCAGAGGACAACAGAATCTAAGGTGGTGCATACAGGTGAAAGGGGATCTTGAACTCTGGATAGTGAACTTTGTGTCATCCATAGAAGGAGCAGTTAACAGCCGATTAAAATTATCACATTGCAAGCGTCTGTTGCAACTTGAATGTTTAAACCTTGTTAAGAACGGTCATCGACTCGTGTGACTAACTTGTCGCAAATATTATGGAGTCGGAGAGGATCGTCAACATTTAACATCAATATGCTGTTGTGGCCCAAACCAACGAGACGTGTGTCACTGAATCAATTCGAATAAACACGTTGTGAGCTAAAGAGCCTTATTGGTTGAGGTTTAAGTTCACCCCGAACTCTAAGTGAGACATTTAAGTAAATAAGTAACGCGTTGGCTGAAAAAGAATCAAGGCATTCATGATTACTCGGTTTTCAAAATATATATTTATTTAGGAACACCCGGTGAACGATTGACGTCTGTCAATCGTAAAAAAGAAGGAAGTTGAAGAACTGACAGATTGAAAAGCGGAAGATACAATTGGAGTTAGAGAAAAGTGTGGTTCAACGATTACTTACTTACTTTTCGGACCAGCGATCCATGGAGAATCTGAGCCTGAGCTATAGCTGCATTCCATCCTTGACGGCCGAGGGCACGCTGCTTCCAGTTGTCAAGACCAAGATGTCTTACATCCGCGATTACTTGGTCTTTATACCGGAGGTTCGGTCTTCCTCTTCTTCTCGAACCAGGAGGCTCGGAGTCGAAGACCCTCAGCTGGAGCATTGATGTCCATGCGCTCGATGTGGCCGAGCCAGTGTAGTCGACGGATCCTTGCCTTCCGGACTACATCCACATCTTGGTACAGCTCGTAGAGTTCGCGGTTGTGTCTTTTTCTCCATTCACCATCCTCACAGACAGGACCAAATATCTGGCGCAGAATTTTTCTTTCGAAAGAACCCAAAATCAGCTCCGCTGTCCTGCTTATCGTTCAGCTTTCGGCTCCGTACAGCGAGACTGGTAGTATGAGCGTTTTGTAAAGCATGAGGTTGGTCTTTCGAGTGAGGAGTTTTGGCCCCAGTTGTTTGGGCAAGCCGAAGTAGCAGCGGTTGCCAGGTGCGATTCTATGCCGGATCTCCACTGTGGTGTCATTCGTGGAATTTACGTTTGCCCCGAGGTAGACAAACTCCTTAACTACCTCGAAATTGTAGCTGTCAATTGTTATATTTTGTCCCAGGTGGTGAGCGACGGATTGGTTTTTGCTTGACAGCATGTATTTCGTTTTGTCCTCATTGATCTTAAGACCAACTCGTTTCGCCTGTTCTTCAATCGCCGTTAATGCTTCCACAATGCCACGGCGAAGACACGCGATGATGTCGATATCATCCGTATATCCTAGCAGCTTGATGGACTTGTAGAAGATAGTGCCTTCCCTGTTGACGCCTGCCCGTCGCACTATCTGCTCCAGCACCAGGTTGAAGAAGTCACATGACAGCACATCTTGCCGAAATCCGGTGCATGTTTCGAATGGTTCCGAGGTTCTAGAACCGCGTTGCACGGTGCATCGCGTGTTTTTTTAGCGTGGCGCGAGACAATTGGATCAGTTTTCCCGGGATCCCGAATTCGGCCATCGCACCAAACAGTTCTTCACGATGAATGCTGTCGTATGCGGCTTTGAAATCGATGAAAAGATGGTGTGTATCGATTCGAAACTCTTTGGTCTTTTCCAGGATTTGTCGAAGTGTGAAAATTTGGTCTATAGTTGATTCGCCGGGCCGGAAGCCGCACTGGTAGCTGCCGATGGTTTTAGACGTTCACACAATACGCTGGGCAGGATTTTGCATGCGACATTGAGAAGGGATATACACCTCTATAGTTCTTGTAAGAGGTAGGATCGCCTTTTTTGTGGATGGGGCATATAGAGCTGGTATTCCAGTCGTCGGGCATGCTTTCATCTTCCCAAATTCTGTAGATGATCTGGTGCATGGTCCCTACCAGATCATCGCCGCCTGCCTTGAAGAGCTCTGATGGCAAGCCATCTGAGCCTGCGGCCTTGTTGTTCTTCAGCTTCTGAATAGCTGTGCCGACTTCTTCGGCTTCGACTTGGGTGGGAGGACTACTTCAGCGGCTGGAGTTGGGATTTCCTCGGTCCCTACCACCCTCTCTTGGTCATGCTCATTAAGCAGCTGCTGGAAATGCTGCTTAAATACATCTACTATTCCCTGCGGGTCGGTGACAAGATTACCCTCGAAGTTTCGAAGAGCCTGGGCGCCCTTTTTGAAGCCTCCTGCAAGGCCTTTGGCTTTCTTGTAAAAGGCTCGTGTTTTATGTTTATCCCTAGACTCCTCGATATCCTTGAGCTGGGTGGGCTGGTTCAACGATTGGTGTACCTAATTTCTTGATTGAACAAGAAATTTATTACCAATCCTCACTTATTAAATAAAATAAAACATTTTGAACTTCACTAAAAATGAATGCTCAACCGGTATTGCGAAAATTAAAACAAAAAGTCGATAATAATTGCCAAAGCTAATTTCAATCAAGAGATTAGACATATTTGTATGCAGAAAGAAAAAAAAAAAAAAAAAAACAAGAAGTCATTGTAACGGGAAAAAGAAAAAAAAACCGGCCAAGTGCGAGTCGGACTCGCGCACAAAGGGTTCCGTACCATCTGTATACATAAATATGAAACAGACGTATGTTACCTCATCAGTCATCACATTAAATCAAGTTTTTTGTATGATGACAGATCTTGGTTGCAGGCAGGTTATAGGCATATTATTTTGATAATCAAAAATCTCCATGATGAGATAGTTGATCATCAAAGTGTCCATTGAATTCAAATCAATTATCGTACTTGACAGCAAGGATGGGAAAAGGTGAATAACAATAATGGAAAATATGGGGAAAAGGTTTGCAGCTAGGATTAATACATCAAAGACACAAAAGGTATCAAAGCTGGGAAGTTTGCTACTGGTTTTGGGATATTGTCGACTAACCTTAGGTCAGTATGTGACCAAGGGGATTTTTTGGATGAAAATTATGTCTGTTGTATGGGAGCCCCCTTAAGTATTAATTTTATTCTGTTTTTAGTATTTGTCGTTATAGCGGCAACAGAAATACATTATCTGTGAACATTTGAACTGTCTAACTATCACGGTTCATGAGAGACAGCCTGATGACAGACGGACGGGCGGACAGCGAAGTCTCAGTAATAGGGTTCCGTTTTACCTTTGGGTACGGAACCCTAAAAAGACGCAAAATGTCGAAAGATGTGAGGAATAGTAACGGAATTGCAGAAACTCAAAAAGACATTTCGCTGTTATTTGAAGACATCGAAAGAAGACAGGAAGAAGCTGAACGAAAATTACGTCTGCTGACTGAAAAAGAAAAAACTTTATTGAAAAAAGAAGGGGAAATACTTGCAAGGGAGGAGAAAGCATCAATAAGCATGAATAGCAGTGGGTTTAAGGAAAGTCCAGATGAAGAAAACTTGCGAATGCAGCTGTCACTTCTTAAAACATTCATGGAAGCCGAAATGTTGAAGCTACGGAACAGGTCCAACTTATCCTTTGAAGATGTCGCGGCGGTTGTCCCAGAATTCACCGGTTATGACGAGCATGATGTGTATAGCTGGATACAAGATGTAGAACAGGCGGCGCAAACGATGGGATGGACAGATATTGAGACAGTACTCTTTGGAAGACGATTGCTGAAAGGTCCAGCTAAGTTGGCGGTCAGATCAAGTCCGAGAATATCAACATGGTCCGAGCTTTAAGAGTTCTTGACGGAGGAATTTTCGGAAAGGATGTGTGTTGCAAGACTAGCACAGCGGCGACAAAATAAAGGTGAAACTGCTCATGACTATTTGTTTTCGATGCGAACAAGATAGGAGCCAGAGGTCGGATAGGAGATTCTTCGATCATCTCTTACGTCGCTGATGGGATCGACGATACACCAATGAACAAGGTCATGTTGTATGGTGCTAAGGACATGAGACAGTTTCGAGAAAAGTTGGCACTTTACCTTAAATTTAAACAAAGTATGCCGAAAACAAATACGATTCATCACCAATCAACAGACAGCAAGCAGAGAGGTTGTTATAAGTGCGGTCGACGTGGTCGCAAAAGCAACTTGTGCAGTGAAGGAAAACCCAAGTGCTTCATTTGCAATCAATTTGGCCATAAAGCACTCGATTGCCCAAAAAAAGGATCCTGTAAAGAAAGCGAACGTTGTCAATCTTTACGTGCTAGATGCAATGAAGGAGGGGACGGTGGAAGGCGTCTGCGTCAAGGGGTTGGTGGACACTGGAAGCAATCTAAACTTTGTTAGAAGCGACGTCTACATTAAGCTGGGGCACCTGCTGTGGTCCAGAAATGTTTGTCGGTAAGAGGACTTTCGAAACATTGTGTTGAAAACACTTGGTTATTTTCAGGCTGATCCCAAAATTGACAACTGCGAATGCAAAGCGAATGTGCACATCATGACCGATTCGATCATGCAGGCACCTTTAATCGTCGGTGTAGTAACCCGTGCTGAAACGGTAAAACAAACACAATTGATTTTATTAAATATTCTTTATTTGACGAGATGACAACCACGCATGTCGAACACTTGCAACAGACAGACCGGTGTAGCCGGTAGGAAGAGCAACGAGCGAGAGAGTGCATCGTGGGTGTAGAGAGCACCAGAATGGTGAGAGCCATAAGTGGCGAGAACGTAACACCGAAGTCAACTCAAAGCTAGTCATCGCTGACAGGTCGCCACATCCCCCCTATTTTTTTTTAATTTCAGCTTCATGACAGAATCCTTCTTCCGAGCATCGTCCGCGACGGTCTCTTTAGCTTTGCCAGGTGAGAGATCGTGAGTGGCCTCACTTGTTGATTGCCCCAAAGCCGTTTGAGGTGGAGTAGGAATCATCTTTACATGGGTTATGTTCCTCCTGAAGGTCTTTCCGTCTTCTCCTTGAACCACTATTTCAATCGGGCCCCTTTCGACTACTTCGAACTTGGTTGAGTTAAAAGTAGGTGTAAGTTTGTTTACAGGAACTAAGTTACGAAGCAAAACCTTATCGCCGACGCCTATATCCCTTCCTTTTGCCACTGTCACCCCTTTCTTTCCCTATATATTTATTCATTGTGTCCGAGTCTCGTGCCTCTGAGTCCAAAATATTTTCGCTAATATCATGTACGGAGGGGATCTTGTCCCTAATTGTTCTATTGTAAAAAAGCTTCGACGGCGACTCCCCGGTTGTACCATGTGGTGTATCGTTGTACATTAGGGTACATTTTTGTACTTCATTTTTATAATCTAGCCCCTTTTCGTGGGCAATTTCAAGTCGCTTTAGAATGGATCGGTTCATGTTCTCCACTTCGCCAATCGCCTGTCGCCAATAGGGAGGTGAGGTGATTAACTCAGTATTGTTGATATCACAATAGACCTTGAATTCGCTACTAACAAACTGCCGGCCGTTGTCCGCCTTTTTCAATCTGGGGTAACCCAACCTGCAGAAAATTTCCTCCAAATTGGCAATGATATCCGCTGTTGCAATTTTTCTCATGAACCTTGTCTCTTGATATCTAGAGTAGTAATCAATGATAACAAAAATGAAATCGTGATTTGGTAATGGACCCAATAAGTTAATTGCGATACATTGCCAAGGTCCATCTGGAAATGGCTGTCGTTGCATGGGATCTGGTGGTAATGGTTTTGAAACTAGTAGACATTCACGACACTGCTTCACGAAAGCCTCTACTTCCCTGTCTATTAGCGGCCACCATACTTTTGACCGAAGTCTGCGCTTCATGACTGTTTCTCCTGGGTGGCCTTCGTGTCCAAGGTCTAGTACTCTTTGTCGTAACGCCGCTGGTATGACAATTCTGGTACCGCGTAGAAGAATGTTCCCTAGAGTGCACAATTCCAGGCGAAATGGAAAGAACTTGTTACTGACATTGGTTGTCCAATCGTCGGTCTTTACACTCTTTACTGCTTCTATGAGTTCTTGATCAGTATCGTTGCTTTTTACGAAGTCTTAGTACCCATCTTTCAATCTGAGCTGGAGGCTTTGATGTGGACTTGAAAATTGCCTCTAAGGGCTTGTGGTCAGTCACAAGCTCAAAACTGATTCCGGCAAAGTAATAATAAAAGCGTTCTACAGCCCAAACTAACGCTAGACTCTTTTTCCGTTTGTGAGTATCTTCTCTATACCACAGAGAGGCTTGAGGGTTTCCATTTTGAAACTGCAGTAGAACTGCCCCCAATGCGACTGGACTTGCATCGGCTATTAAACGAGTGCGCTTCTTTTGGTTAAAATAAGCCAGAGTGGAAACTTTCGCAAGAGAATTCTTTAATCGCTGGAATGCCTGTTCTTGTTTTTCACCCCATTTAAAGGAAACGTTTTTTTCATAAGACCCCACAATGGTTCCGTGACGTCAGCCATGTCCGGTATGAACTTATATATGGGGCTAGTGCTACCATTAGCAATACGGCACTGCGACATTTGCAGATCTATTGTGCCTGCCCGGTATGAACTTACCTAAATAGGTCACGAGCTCCAGAAAGCTTCTCATTTCCTCCTTGGTATGTGGCGGTCGGAACTCCAGAATCGTTTTAACTTTTTCGGGATCTGCGCTAATCCCAGTTGCACCTAATAGATGACCCAAGAACTTAAGCTCTTTAACTTTCCAGCAACATTTATCTTTCTTGAGCATAACGTTCATGTTTTTGAAAATGTTCAAAACTGCATTCAATTTCTTGTCGTGTTCCTCTTCGGTGAGTCCAAAGACAATAACGTCATCCAAATAATTCAGGGCATTTCGACAAGAAGCCAGTATCTTTTGCATGGTCCTTTGGAAAATTTCAGGAGCTGAGTTTACTCCGAACAACAATCTTTTGTATCGAAATACCCCTTTATGAGTGATGAACGTTGTGATTTCGCGACTCTCTACGGTTAGTTCTAATTGGTGATATGCATTCTTAAGGTCTAACCGAGAAAATACCGAGCACCTTTGAGTTTGGTCATAAAAGAGTCAAATGTGGGGAGCGGGTAGTTCTCTCTGAGTATGGCTTGGTTTGCCCGGCGCATGTCAACACATAGTCGAATTTCTCCCTTCTCCTTAAAAACAATTACTATGGGCGAGATCCACGAAGTCGGCCCATAAACAGGTTCGATGACGTCATCTTCAACTGCCTCCTTTAGTCCGCGTTCAAACTTTTACCTCCAACGCGGATGGAAAAGGTTCAGAGTTTCCTGGGTTTCACAGGCTATTTCCGAAAATTCGTTAAGGACTATCCCATCATTGCCAGACCGCAGACGCAACTTTTAAAGAAGGACCAATATTTTAAGTTTGGACTTCCTGAGAAGACTGCATTCGAGCAGCTTAAACACGTTTTGGTTTCCAAACCCGTCCTTAAGTTATATTCTCCACACGCCGAAACTGAACTACATACGGACGCATCTAAGTGGGGCTTTGGGGCAATTTTGATGCAGAAATGCCATGATGGAAAGTTTCATCCAGTTTATTTCCTTAGCAAGAAGTCCAGCCCCGCGCAAGAGCGATACTGCAGCTACGAATTGGAGGTGTTAGCCATTGTCAGCGCACTAAAGAAACTGCGTACTTATTTACTTGGCATCAACTTTAAAATTGTAACTGACTGCGCGGCTTTTAAGGCAACACTGGAAACGAAGGACGCTCCTCCAAGAGTCGCGGGTTGGGCTCTGCTGGTCCAAGATTACAATTACACATTAGAACATCGCCCTGGCTATAGGATGAAACATGTGGATGCTCTCAGCCGGAATTTCACCAGTATGATAATCTCAAGTGAATTCCTTTCGCGCATTCAATTGGCACAACAATGAGACGAGTGTTTCAAAGCAATTAAGAGAAGTCTCGAAAGTGGATTCTACGATGGTTTCTTTGTTGAACATAACACACTTTATAAGCATGACGGCAAACGGAACTTTGCATCCCCAAAGGATTGGCCAGAGATGTTTCAAATCAATGCATGAAGAAGGTAATTTCGGCTCCAAAAAAACAGAAGAAATTTTGTGCGAGGAGTACTTCATTCAAAATCTACGTAATTGAATCGACGCTGTGAAGAGAAACTGTGTCCGTTGTATTCTGAGGGACCGAAAAGCTGGTAAGCAAGAGGGTTACCTACATTCGATACCCAAGTTTGAACATCCTCTGTACACATACCACGTATATTACCTTGGTCCCTTAAGTTCTACCAACATAAACTATAGATACATTTTCTTTGGATCTACTTCTGCAAGTCGACATCAACAGCTGGAACAACAAAAGTTCGTCTTTGGGAACCCATCTAGAATCATCTCAGATCGCAGTATGGCCTTCACCTCTAGTAACTTCGCAGAATATTGTGAGATGGAAGGTATTCAACATTTACTTACGACGACCGGTATGCCACGTGCAAATGGCCAGGTGGAACGAATTAACAGGACCATTATTGGAGTGTTGATCAAGCTTTCCATTAAGGATCCATGCAAGTGGTATCGTTACATCTCTAAACTTCAAATGCTGATGAACTCAAGCTATCGCTATCGACGATCTGTTAAAAGAAGTCCGTTCGAGGTACTTACAGGGATTACGATGAAGACAATTACCGATGCTAATATTAAAAGGTATGTAGACGAGGAAATCCTAAAGGCTTTTGATGAGGACCATAACTGTGTGAGAGAAGATTCCCGCTAGGGTATACGTTTGGTTCAAGAAGAGAACGCTCGTGACTACAACAAGAAATGGAAAGTCGCTCACTAATATGCTGTAAACGACTTGGTTGCAGTTAAGCGCACTAGTTTAAAACTATATCCGAAATATATGGGACCTTATCGTATTACACATGTTTCGCCAAATGAACGCTACAGAGTTCGTAAGATTGGGAACCAAGAGGGACCGAGAACGACAACGACCTCAGCGGACCATATGAAGCCCTGGAGCGGTGAGGATGATGTAACGTTTGAAAAAGAAACATCCGTTAGTGATTTGAGCTAGCTGTAATAC
Source organism: Eumerus sabulonum (assembly GCA_951905685.1). Lineage (NCBI taxonomy): Eukaryota > Metazoa > Arthropoda > Insecta > Diptera > Syrphidae > Eumerus > Eumerus sabulonum. The sequence continues at coordinate 156,667,963 of OX645060.1, read as the reverse complement.
AAAAATACCTGACGGACATACATATAACCAAATGCAACAATGATAAAAACACCTGACGTTCAAGAACTCTAATAACAAATGTGACGAGAAACCCTGATGTCCCAATAAATCCAAGATGAAGACCCAGACAAGACGAAGAAGATGGTTACGGGAAGATGGTAAAGGTGACAATAATGAAGACGAAGATGAATCCAATGACGAAAGTAACGATGACGGCGATGAAGATGACTACGAATTAACAGCTGAATAGAATAAGAAAGATGTTAAGGGGTTGACCATTCCTCGAGGCCGAGGAATGTTGCAGGATGGCAGAGTTTATAGGAACACCCGGTGAACGATTGACGTCTGTCAATCGTAAAAAAGAAGGAAGTTGAAGAACTGACAGATTGAAAAGGGGAAGATACAGATAGATACAGGTGGAGTTAGAGAAAAGTGTGGTTCAACGATTGGTATGCCTAATTTCTTGTTTCAACAAAACTGAATTTACTTTTATTACCAATCCTTACCTATTAAATAAAATAAATTATTTTGTATTCCACTAAAAACGATTGTTTTCCTATATTTATATGTATGTATGTAAATATATATTACAATCAATTTTTGAAGTTAATGTAGAATCGAATACACTCATAATGTAAACTAACCAGTAAAACTTGGTTCTATTTATTTCGTGTATAAATTACAGTATTTGCATTCTAACAACACGATAAGTCTTAAGCAAAGTCAAAAATCTTGTTTGGTTTCAAAGCCCCCACTTGCGCGTCAATCCTCTTTGCAATCTCGCTAAAAACAGTTAAGTGTTATATTGAGAATCACCCGCGTAACTTGCCTGTTTTTCTTCTCTCTTCTATTCATTAATCTGTGTGGGAATCTGTGTAAATCCCAAGTCAATAGAGCGAGATATTCGCTAACCTTCGGACAAAGTATCTCTTTTAAACTTGAGGGCAGTTTTTATAGGATCTCTTACGATCTCTTTCGAAGCTACCTCAATTCCACGCGCTTCACTGATGGGTCATTTCATGATTAATTATTATTTAGCCTCGATGCAAGAGAAACCACTATATCAGTCTTGCACCATCCGCGGCATGGATTATCTCGCGTGCATGAAAAGTTTACTAAACAAGTGAAGGGCAGGTTTTTCCAAAATATACGAGTAACATTGCGATCATCACGTCTGGGAATCAAGAATACAGAGAACATGATAAGACAATCAATATTATTGGCTTTAAGTGTCATCTTTGTTGACATTGTGCTACTCGCTGGCTCACGTAAGTGTTTTCGATCGTTTGCTGTTCGTGTGGTATGTCAGTGGTATTCATAAGCCTTATATGTAGGTGCAGTACTACAATATTTCTACGTTTTTCTTTTTTTTTTTTTTTAACTTTAACATAAAATGAAATCGAATGTTGATTTAATTAGTGAAGTGTGTCATGAACCTATTATGTATAATTATTTCTCGGGTTAGTTTTTCGTTAAAATTCTGTCCGCAGATTCTGGATTTGAGAAAAGCGTCTAACAAACTAGATAGTAGCTTCCTCTTTTCTTCTTCTTTGATGGCGCTACAGTTCGGGGTGAACCAGGGCCTCAACCAACAAGCCTCTCCAGCCGGCACGATATTTGGCCAGCCGCTTGATGTCCTTTCGCTCTACATGGCCCAGCCATCTTAGACATTGGATCCGAAGACGTCTAACCAGGCCGATGTCACTGTACAGCCCGTACAGTTCCTGGTCGAATCTCCTCCTCCACTCTCCGTTTACACAAACGGAACCAAAGATTGCACGCAGAATTTTCCTCTCGAAACGCCCAAGAGCCTCCTCATCCGCTTCTGATAACGTCCAAGCCTCAGCGCCGTAGAGGAGGACCGGGATGATTAAGGTTTTGTAGAGGGAAACCTTAGTTTTTCGAGAGAGGGCTCTACTACTCAATTGCCTCTTGAGCCCGAAGAAGCAGCGATTGGCAAGAGTTATTCTGCATTTTATCTTTATATGTTCTTCCGAACATATCTTGCAGATGAGCTGGTGCATGTTTCTGACCAGCTCATCGCCAGCTGCTTTAAACAGTTCCGCGGGGAGTCCGTCTGCTCCAGCAGCTTTATAAGACTTAAGTTTCGATATCGCTATCTTAACATCGTCTAGGTCGGGTGGACGGGATTCTCCTTCGTCTTCGTCCATTGTGAATGGTTCGCTCTGCCTCACGGCGGCATTATGACTATCATCGCCGTTATACAGTCTGCAGAAGTGGTCCTTCAACAATCTCAGCATCGACTGTGACTCCACTACTAGTTGTCCGTGCTCATCCCTGCAGGCTTCTGCTCTGGCTTTATAGCCTTGACATGTTCGTTTTACTTTCTGGTAAGATTTTCGAACGTCGTTCCTGCAGTAACATCTCTCCATCTCCTCGATCTCGCGCTTCTCGTGCTCCTCCTTTTTCCTTCTCAGAAGCGCATGCTCCTCCCTCCTTTTCTGCTCATAGAGCTCGCGGGTTGCTCTCGTCCGTCGATGCAATGTGGCCATGTATGCATTCTGTTTCTCTACATGGGTCCGTCTGCACTCATCATAAAACCAGGGGTTTCCCGACGGTGGTGGCTCGAAACCGAGTATATCTGAGGCGGCCTCTCTAATGGCTTTCTGACAACGACTCCATTGCTGTTCTATGGTTTCGGGACCTGAGAGAGCTTGAGGGAGACTTGATCGGCGAAAGTCCTGGCGGTCTCCTGCGTTTGCAGCTTTCCGACGTTAAATTTTGGTATTCTTACTCGACTCCTTACTTACTTACTTGATTCCGAAAAATTCGCATCCGTACCTTGGCTGCAACAAGATAATGATCCGAGTCGATGTTGGCTCCTCGAAAGGTTCGGACATCTAGGTTGCTGGAGGAGTGTCTGCCGTCGATTGCAATATGATCAATTTGGTTGGTTGTCGATTGATCGAAAGACCGCCGGGTCCCCTTATGGATGTTGAGGTGTGGGAATCGTGTACATGTAATCCGTCCGTATCCGAGGCTATTGGTTGTCTCTGAACAAAATTTTTGTTTTACGCGATAGAGATGTTAGCCCTAAGCGCAATCCCCTACCTGGAGGGCCAGGTTCCTCTTTCTCCAGGAACAAGGGGTCGGGTCGCTGCACACATTGGTTCACTACCTGGCGGGTGCCAGTATAGCTATCTGGGGGAGGCCACGTGGAGGCTGTGTGTCAACTTGGATTGAGCAGGGACAGAGATCGAAGCTGGCGTTTGCCAAGTTAAACGCGATCAACTTTTTTGCTCTGTTTGCTCGCTCCCTTCTATAAAACTGGCTTTGGTTTAAGTTCCAGTATTAAATTCTACGTTGCTGTGACTGTTTATTTATTTATTATTTATTAAGCTTATAACAAGCTATTCTACTTAAACAATCTAAACTTAAATTTAAACTTAAATATTAGCAACTTAACCTACGGGTGAATAGGGTGAAGTGGTGTGTGGGAGGGAGGGGGATTAGATTAGATTAGATTTTCTTGTGTTTTTTTTTTTTTACTTGGACCTTAGGAGAGATTTTTTAATGGATGGTAGAGATAAATGAAAGTCAATGGATGTTAAAGAATGGTTGGCTAAACGTAATATTCTACATATTGGTTCGTTGAAGCCATAGTTGGTGCGATGAGGAGGAAGTCTGAAAAGTGGAGTTGATCTTAGGCGACGAGGGTTTCCAGCTATAAGCTGGTAAATGAAGAGAATGTCAGCTTCCTCACGGCGTGCTTTCAGGGTTTGTAAGCCGATCAATTGTAGGCGGTCTTCGTAGGGTGGTAATAAAGTCCTGTCAGATCATGGGAGACCTCTTAAAGCAAAACGCAGAAATCTACGTTGCACAGCTTCAATTCGTGCAGAATGGCTAACGTAGTAAGGAGACCAGGCTTGACTGGCGTATTCCAGGATAGGTCTGACATATGTAATGTAGAGGGATTTAGTGACGTAGGGATTCGAGAATTCCTTAGACCAACGTTTTATAAAACCAAAGGCAGAATTAGCTTTGTGTATGATATGATTGCTGTGGGAGACAAAGTTTAGCTCTCTGTGCCATATGATACCTAGGTCGCGTATGAAGGAGACGTGGGGTACAGGCTCGTTAAGTAGATAGTATGTTCTAGCAGCAGTTCCGAGAGAACACAACGAACTGACATTTACCGATGTTGAGTTCCAGGTTGTTGTTATCACACCTATTACCGAAGGATACAAGGTCGCTTTGGAGTACAAGCGAGTCTGCAGGACAATGATGGGGCCAGAGATACAGTTTCTAAAAAATACTTTATATTGGCGATTCTCAAGGTACGATTTAAGCCATGATATAATTTGGGCCGGGAAGCCTAAAGCCTTTAATTTAAAATAAATTAATGTATGGCTTATCTTATCGAATGCTTTACTAAAGTCTGTAGTGATAACATCTACCTCGTTGCCTTGCTCTAGAGTTAGAAGTATTTTGGAGGCAAATTCGGTAAGGATGGTTGTGGTAGACCTGCCTTTTAAGAAACCATGCTGCCGGGAGGAGAAGATGGATTTGGAGTGGAAGAACATTGAGTCATACACGACGGACTCGAAGAGCTTGGGGATAGCGGACAATTTAGCAATCGGCCTGTAGTTAGAAATATCCATCTTGGGGTCTTTTTTGTGAGTGGGGAAGATGTAAGAATTTTTCCAAATGGTTGGAAAGGAAGCTTGACGAAGTGAAAGATGAAAGAGAATGGAAAGAGGTTTGCAGAGGGAAGCGATACATTTCTTGAGGAGAATGACTGGGAGACCGGGACCCAGAGAGAAGTCATCTTTAAGTTGGTTTAGCTTGTGGTGAACCAAGTTCTCATTTTATCAATTACGGAGAGCGATGTCTGAGAGCAGTTATTCATATAGGTGAAAAATACAGGGTCGGGTTTATGAGTGCAGTCGCTAAATGACAGGCTAAAGAATGAGGCAAAAAGGTTCGCGACAATTTTGGGGTCGTCGGAGTTAGTGTTGTTCCATTTGAGAGTGGTAAGGACCCCATCTGAGTTTTTTTTTTGTGATTTTTTTTTTGTTATTTACAATGTTAGAGTTGCCAATGAACTTGTACGCAATACCTGACTGGTGGCCTTCCAGTAGACCAATGACGTTACAAACAATTAAAATTGACGACGAAGACGAAGACAAAAGACATTGCTGAAAAATATTCTTATATTTTATCCGGTTTTAAAATGTTGTTTAATTGATCCAATAGTTCACTAAAGTGTTGACCAACAGCATTGTCACAGCTCTTGAACTGTGATCATTGATAATCCACCCAAATCTTCTTTTAACTGTTTACATGTTTTGTTCACACAAAAATAAAAACCGAATCACTGAGAGATATTGCTCTTTTTTAACTGGGCAAATATTGGAAAACTATAGGTCCTTATGATCCCACCACGTTAGACAATGCATCTGACCAATCAATCTAAGTCAATGCCACTGTACACCTCCAGCAGCGGATACGATTCGTGATTGAATTCTATCTCCCACTCTCTCAACATAAACTCTTCTTTGGTGGCGTTACAGCCCATGAAGGACCAGAGCCAAGCTTCCCTACAATCACCCATGTTGTGTGTGATTCTATTTTTCACACAGGTGAAAGGGACCTACAGTTTAATGCCGATTCCGAACGGCGTGAGTCGAGAAGCTTTTTCCAGGCAAGTTATACTACGGGGGGTTTTGCCAGTATCCCGCCGAGGAGGGACGCCGCGAAATAAACATTCGATGGCGTTGGTGTTATCGGGATCCGAACTCGCCCATCGTGCGTCAGAGTCCAACACACTAACTACTGCGCCGCGGCGCCCTTATGTCAAAATAAACTAGGCGGGAATAAATTCCCCAAAACAAAGCGAACTTCTAACTTCACGAACTAAAATGGTGTGACAACTTTTGGCGCTAAAGTATGAAAACGTTTTTTCATAGATTATTGCTGCGATTTTGATGAAATAAAATGTATCACTGTTATATTTGTAGAAAATCATTTTATTCGAATTGTTTTTTTTTTTTCACACACATCTATTGCATACTATTCAGTCCTTCGACTTCAACCCCCTTTAGTAAGAACGCTGGTTTGGAGTTGATTCCCAACAACCTTGCGGATGGAAAAATTGGATCGGAGAGGATTCCATGAATTTTCTTGACCCTCGAACACGCAACGTAGGCCAACCCGGCACTAAATTCATTTATCCCTAAGTCCACAGCTGCTTTGTCCAATGTAATTCCTTGCGACCTGTGTATATTAACGCCGTAAGACAGCAATAACGGAAATTGCTTCCTCGTGCCATTGACTGCTACTTTTTTGAATGACTTTACGACCTGCGTTATAGGAATAGCGCCTGAAGCGAAAGTCGGTCCCGTATAAGTTTCAAACTTTACCATGATGCAGATAGGAGCTTCGCTTGGTATGGAGTTCTCGACTCTGTTTTCGGTCGGACCGTAAATATGTAATGTCAATGACTGTGCCCATCGAGCCATTGCACAGTCCGCAAGAGGTCCACAGGTTCTGGCGTAACATCACTTTAGCGCCAACGCAGAGTAACAGTTCTGCGCTCAGTCCCTGAGCTTCGTCATCTGATGCTTGAGCGGCTGTTGTATTATTGTTTGAGGCATTTATTCGAGTCACTGGGCATCCAAGCGATCGTAAGGCGTTCTTGTTATAAGCTTTGATGTTTTTGTTGGTCGCTATCAATCGTGTCGCGTCCTTGAAATCTCGGGTCGATCCTGGATTATTGTCGACAAAGCGTTGTGATCAGAATTCATAGTGCGAGAGGTTGTTCTCGTCTAGGGCTAGAGCATGAAGTGCTTCTCGAAATTGTTTCTGTTCATGGCCAGTCTGTCGCATGATCTGCTTGAGAATAAATGTCTTCCGTATCTGCAAATAAGCTACTTTGCCTCGCAGGGAAAACTCATCCGACTCTTGGGTCCAAAACTGGCTGTAGCTGATTGAAGTCGCCAAAGAATCTAACAACAAATCCTCCACAACATTCGTGCTGCTTCTCAGGGTTGGCTTCTCTAAGCCGGCCTATCTATCTATCTTGTTCAGCATACGCAACCCAATCATGCTGAATTCGTCTATCAATATCACCTTGATATTACTGAAATGCTCCTGAAACTCTCTTTGGGCCTTTCCAGTTAGGGGCGTAACTCTGGCTGATGTGGCAATGTGCAATCCGGAATGCAGAGTTTGGCCACAGATATTGTTTGCAGCCACGCCGGTTGGAGCCATTAGCTGGACATGCTCCAAGCCGAAACTTTTAACAACTTCGTTGATGACTAACGACTTGCCGGTTCCAGCAGCTCCCATGACTATTGCCATTTTGCCCGTCGTTTCTCCGTTTGTCGCTCTTGTGATGAAGTCTATCACGGCTTGTTGCTCGATGTTCAATGTAAAGCAGCTTGCTGCCACTTCAACTTCTGATATTTCGTAGGAAGCCATTGGCGCATCAATGAACTTGAGCTGATTTTCTACTCCTGGATATTTGCTGAAAGACGAATACCAGTCATGCTGCCGATGGACATCTCGGAATCCAAGTTCGACGTCTGCAGGTGTTTGATTCGGAAGCGCTGCGGCAGCAGCCATCCAATCGTGTGGCTCATATATGGGAGTTTCTGGCTCGTCATTCTCTTCGACAACGTTCGCCATATCTATGTTTAACGCCCAAACAGCGACGCCATATGCCTTGTATGACCCTTCCCATGTTGTGGGCGTCAGCAAAGTTGTCATATCGACCCTCCATGGAGTGTGAAGTACCAGTTTTCGTTTGTAGTAGATTTCACGGGATTTACCTGTCACGACTTTACGAATGACTTGAACAACTCGTTCTCTTCTATCAAGATGTGTCTTGTAAACGGGAACTGTCATCACTTAGCGTGCAACGGCCCTCGAAGTAGAAGGAAGGTTCACCGAATGAAAACTTGGTTTTCCCGCAGCAACAGTGTATTTTCGGGCAAAGTCCATGAATGGATTATTATTCGCGGAGCATCAGAACTGCCGCTTTCATCATCTTTCATGCCTCGTCTCATTTCAAAACACTTTCCTGCGTAGAGATGTACAGCTTCACAAACTTTCATCAAAGGTTCTGCAAGTAGAAGCCGGGACACTTCACACCCAGATATACATATCTCTGCTGCCAATAACCTTCATGAGGAACTTCGTCACAGTTCTTTGTCTTGACTCAGTGCCGATACTATTCTCTAGAAGGGCCCTCAGCGTCTGTTTGAAATTTTCAGACTTTGGTTCACCTTTTGAGGCGTAATTAGTGATGTAAGATGTCACTGCATATTCAGAAGCGATAATGGAGATGCCTCTGTTTGCTCGCCACGCAAATGAAACAAACTTGTTGAATGAGTTGAGTAGTCCATCGTTTGGAGCAGGTCTATAACAGAATACTCCTCGTTCGTCTTTCGCAAGCTTCGATTCAATGAGTAGTGCTTTTGGAAATCCAAACCGGCATTGCTCATGTCCATTGATTGTTCGCAGACAGTACGACTTCGAGCAAACCGTGTGTCTTTGAAATCTGTTCACACCTTTGACTATGTTTTCGTCAGTGAGTTCGAGGTCTATTGCTCTCATTCTACTGGGGTGCAGGTCTGATCTTGCCTAATGATTGGGGTTGATCGCTGACACCAGGTTGTCGTAATAATTGTTTGGCATTTGTCAGCTCTTCAATGTTCATTGACTCAAAGTTTCTAACGTCAGGAGCTCCAGACAGCCAAAATACGCCATTTAATGTTGTTTTTAGGGTTCCGTACCCAAAGGCAAAACGGAACCCTATTACTAAGACTTCGCTGTCCGTCCGTCCGTCTGTCATCAGGCTGTATCTCATGAACCGTGATAGTTAGACAGTTGAAATTTTCACAGACGATGTATTCCTGTTGCCGCTATAACTACTAACTAAACAGAATGAAATGAATATTTAAAGGGGGCTCCCATACAGCAGACATGATTTTCATCCAAAAAATCCCCTTGGTCACATACTGATCTAAGGTTACTTACTTACTTACTTATCAGACCAGCGATCCATGGAGGATCTGAGCCTGAGCTATAGCTGCCTTCCATTCTTGACGGTCACGGGCACGCTGCTTCCAGTTGTCAAGACCAAGATGTCTTACATCCGCGATTACTTGGTCTTTATACCGGAGGTTCGGTCTTCCTCTTCTTCTCGAACCAGGAGGCTCGGAGTCGAAGACCCTCTTAACTGGAGCGTTGATGTCCATGCGCTCGATGTGGCCGAGCCACTGTAGTCGATGGATCCTTGCCTTCCGCACTACATCCACATCTTGGTACAGCTCGTAGAGTTCGCGGTTGTGTCTTCATCTCCATTCACCTTCCTCTCAGACAGGACCAAATATCCGGCACAGAATTTTTCTTTCAAAAGAACCCAAAATCATATCCACTGTCCTGCTTATCGTTCAGCTTTCGGCCCCGTACAGCAAGCAAGCATGACTTTGGTCTTTCGAGTGAGGAGTTTTGGCCCCTGTTTTATTGGACAAGCCGAAGTATCAGCAGTTGCCAAGGGCGATTCTATGCCGGATCTCAACTGTGGTGTCATCTGTGGAATTTACGTTTGCCCCGAGGTAGACAAACTCCTTAACTACCTCGAAATTGTAGCTGTCAATTGTTATGTTTTGTCCCAGGTGGTGCGCGACGGATTGGTTTTTGCTTGACAGCATGTATTTCGTTTTGTCCTCATTGATCTTAAGACCAATTCGTTTCGCCTGTTCTTCAATCGCCGTGAATGCTTCTACAATGCCACGGCGAGAACACGCGATGATGTCGATATCATCCGCGTATCCTAGCAGCTGGATGGACTTGTAAAAGATAGTGCCTTCCCTGTTGACGCCTGCCCGTTGCACTATCTGCTCCAGTACCAGGTTGAAGAAGTCACATGACAGCGCATATCCTTGCCGAGATTCGGTGCATGTTTCGAATGGTTCCGAGGTCCTAGAACCGAGTTGCATGCTTTAATATTCCCAAATTCTGCAGATGATCTGGTGCATGCTCCCTACCAGAACATCGCCGCCAGCCTTGAAGAGCTCTGATGGCAAGCCATCTAAGCCTGCGGCCTTGTTGTTCTTCAGCTTCTGAATTGCTGTGCCGACTTCTTCGATGCTGGGAGGACTACGGCTGGAGTTGGGATTTCCTCGGTCTCTACCACTCTCTCTTGGTCATGCTCGTTAAGCAGCTGCTGGAAATGCTACTTAAATACATCCACTATTCCCTGCCCTTTTGAAGCCTCCTGCAAGGACTTTTACTTTCTTGTAAAAGGCTCGTGTTTTATGTTTATCCCTAGAATCCTCGATATCCTTGAGCTGGCAGGCTGCGAAGATTCTTTTCTTTTGTCGCAGTAGTTTTTTCTCCTCCATTCTTCTGGCTCGGTACTCTTCTTGCGCTGCCCTGGTTTTCCTCTGCATCGCCTTTTGGTACGCCTTGTCGGTTGCTGCCTTTTTCTGCTCACACTCGCCATCATACCACGGGTTTCTTGTCGGGGGTGGTAGGTATCCTAAGGTAGTTTCGGCTACTTCCTGAATGGCTGAGCGGCAATGCAGCCACATATTATTGGCATTTGTGCTCGAAGTAGGCATACCGTAGAGTCTTTCGCTTAGCTGCTCCCTGTAGACTCTGGCAACCTCCGGTGTGCTTAGGCGCCCAATGTCGAACCTCCTCCTGATGGGCTGGTGCAGCTTTCTGACATTGGACAGTCGAGCTCTGAATCTTGCTGCTTCGAGGAAGTGGTCAGAGTCGACATTTGCCCCTCTGAATGTTCGCACATCCAGGATGTTTAACGAGTGCCTTGCGTCAATGAACACATGCAGCTCCGGGAGTGTACAGGGTTCTGGCATTCCAGGAGCATACTCGCAAGTCGTGTTCCTTTTTCGTGCGTTGTCGTCGCCGAGTATCCGTCCGTGTATCCGAGGCATCTTGCTCATTCATAACTTTGGGTTTTTTTACGTGGGCGGATTGTTAGCCCGCCGCACAACCGCCATTCTGGTCGGGGTTTTGTCGTTGCATACGTTTGTTCACCTCCCAACGGTTGTTGAAGAGGCTATCCAGAGGGCGCCGCAAGGAGGCCGTATGTCAACTTGACCCGGGCTTTTAAGCAGGGGTCGTTGATGGCATCTCGTCAGGTTGAGAGCGATCAACAACTTTACCCTGTATGTCCGAGCCCATGCCCTCTCAAACACCTACTCTGCTTTGCAAAACCCGAACAAAATGATTTTTATAGATTAAAGGACGCTGATATCCATTTGATTCTATCAAAAGATTTTAAATTGAAAACATTGCCGAGTGAAATAAGGCCGAATGACCTAATTCGGCGTGGCGCTCCTTTCACCCATAACGTCTGGGGTTTGGTTCACACCGAGCGCCTGAGTATGTTGGTCTGTTTTGCTTGGTATTTGTCGCAAAACTTTTTAATTTCATCTATAATTGTTGTTATACGGAAGTTTTTATTTATTTTCTTATTCGGCCGTCGACTACCGATCGACATCAGACACTCCTCCAGTATTTTCGATATCCGAACCTTCCGAGGAGCCAACATCGAATCTGATAATTTCCTTGTTGTAAGGTCACGGATATCAAAAAAACAACAGAGGCGAGAAAGAACACCAAGGTTTGACGTCGGAAAGCTATAATCGCAGCCGACCGGTAGGAACTTTGCCCACCGAATTTGCCAAAAACTCTCTGAAGGTTTGACGCCGCCTTGACTAGCCGTAGAAGAAGAATGAAAGTTATCAAAAAGCTATTAAAGAAGCTCACTGATGTGCCGGGTTTTACGACACCACCGACCAGGAAAACCCCATTGGTGCATCGAAAGACGAAAGCTGTTCGTGAGAAGCGCGCGGTCGAGGATATGGAGAGGTGTCCGGAATTAAGTCCGGAAGTTTTGCAAAAAGGTAAAACAGCTATCCATTGGATATAAGATCCGGACTGTAGCCTACCAGGACGAAAATGGAAAGCTTGTATTAGAGTTGCAGTCGGTACTGAGAATTTGAAAGAATCACTTCTGCAGACTATTAAACGGCGAGGAGGACTCAAATACCGCTGTCAAGCAGAATGTTTTACTCAACTTGGACGAAGATACACAAGAATTCCGTCCTCCCAACTTTGAAGAGGTCAAGGTAGTAATATCAAGGCTGAAGTCAAACAAAGCTGCGGGAGCGGACGGACTGTCCGCGGAACTGTTTAAAACAGTGATCATCCTGTAGGGCGCATGCACCAGCTCATCTGTACGGTGGAAGGAATGCATGCTCGAAGAAAAGAGACTGCGTCAGTTACAGTCTTCTTAACATCGCATACAAAATCCTCTCTGCTTTTTTGTGTGAACGCCTAAAACCATTCGTTAATACCCTGGTAGGTCCTTATCCGTGCGATCTCAGCTCAGGGAAGTCCACAATAGACTCAATTTTCACACTGCATCAGATCCTGGAAAAGACCCAAGAAATGCAGATCGACACTTACCACCAATTTATTGATTTCATGGTTGCATATGATACGTGCACGAGAGCACCGTGGCGCAGTGGGTAGTATGTTGGCCTCTGACGCCGATGACACGGGATCGAATCCCGACACAGCCTAGTCATCGAACGTGTTTTTCACGGTGTTTCTCCTCAGCGGGGTTCTGACGAAACCCCCTGTAGTAAAATTGTCATGAAAAGCTTCTCGAAATTCGCCGTTCGGAACCGGCAATAAACTGTAGGTCCCTTTCGCCTATGGGAAAATGAAATCACACACAACTGGGTGATTGAGAGAAGCTCGGCTCAGGTTCTTCATGGACTGTAACGCCAACATACATACATATGATACGTGCGTGGAGACGACTAGAGCCATGTCTAGTTTCGGCATCCCAAACTCGTCAGATTGTGTAGTATAACGATGGGCAACTCTTTCGGCTCCATCAGGCAGCTTGAGAAGGTAGTCCGAAACTCGCAAGTCAGCACTAGGGGCCCGATTTTCTAAAAGTAGGTTAAACTGTTGGCTTACGCGGATAATATTGAAGTGATTGGTCGAACGCAGCGGGCCGTCAATGAGGCGTTTGCTGGCATTGAAGCGGAGGCGGCTAAAATGGGTCTGGCGGTAAATGAGGGCAAAAAAAAGGATATGGTGTCATCAAGAAAGGATGCACAACATCGACTTCACGGACAGAGCGTCATAATGGGCTCCTCGGATCCGCAGTAACTTATACGAGCAACATCAGTACCGAGATTAAACGCGGAATAACTCTTGCCAAACGCTGTTTTTTGAGCTAAAAGGCAACTGAGTAACAGAGTCATCTCTCGAAAAACCAAACTGGCTTTATACCCTGATTATCCTAGTACTGCTTTATTGGGATGGTAAAGGACTAGCAAAGGCCTCGTAGGGGTTGTATCTGCTTACGGATGCTGGCCCGACAAAAAGCGATTAAGAACCTCTGCAGCCGAACATCTTGCAGCTCTACTAGTCAGGTCCTACTTCCATCTCCTCGTGGTGGTATCTGGAAAATTCCTTACAAGGGAAATTACTGACGGAAGAGGCCGAATGGCGAGTATCCTGCGCCACCAAATAGGATTGATGTCGGTTGGGCTATGGTCTAGCGAACCATAACCGTAAAACCACTGATTGCTCAGAAACAAAAAACAGCCTCGGATAATCAATCGGAACGGATCTATGTTGACAACCCTTTAAAAAAACAAAAAACAAACAAGGATCGGGTGAAAAGCGGATGAAAAACTGCGACATTTCCTACGGTAATTGCTATAGGGAGAGAGGACAGAGACTATTTGGATGCGGAATTGTTGTGAGAGGTGGGACATAAAGTCCTAAGTTTCCAGTATGTGAGTGAACGCCTCATAACGATCCGCATCAAGGCAAATTTCTTTAACATCAGCCTCATATGCGTCCATGCCCCCACGGAAGACAAGGATGACTCCATCAAAGATGATTTCTTTGATCTCCTAGACAGAACATATGTATACCAAATGCCCCAGCTATGATACCGAAATTATACTAGGAGATTTGAACGCTAAGCTAGGTAAAGAAAGCATCTTTGAACGGGTCATCGGCAAACACAGCCTAGCGCACGCAAGTAGAGAAGGATCTCAACCAAGTTGATGTGCGCGACTGGAGACGGCTGGCAAGAGATCGTGCTGGCTGGAGTCGCTTGTTGCTTGAGCCCCAAGAACACACAGATCTTAGCGCCACCAAGAAGAAGAAGAAGTGTTAGAAATTAAATTTAAATCATTTATTTTTTTTTTTTTTTTGTAAATATCAAAAGCTAAGAAGATTCGAATTTTATAACAATATACCCGAGTGGTGTCTTGTACAATTTGCCTGCAAACTGGACACTGAATACTGGTTATTAGCCCTTTAATATTTAAATGTTAACACCATTAACATTTACATAAGGCTGTACTGTTTCTCCGGCATTCACTTCCTCTTCTACTTCGCCATTTAAACTGTGTACCATGGGATGTGTAATACTTGATGCTCCCAACTATCATTTGACTGAAAAAGTCGATAATTGATATCAATTTTCTTCCTCACAGATCTGGAATGTACCATTGGTGGTCATTATGATATCTCTTGCGTGCTGCTTTATTTCTGAAGTTCGGCTTTATGCACTTTTATTAATAACAAATAGTTACATACGTACATACATCATACCCTCCACCCATCAGAGTACTGTCCACCACCTTGGATACTCTTGAAAAGAGCCAAGTGTGGTGAGTATAAGAAATTCCCGTGCTTCTCTCTGATCATCTTGCAAGCAAGATTAACATAGAAAGCAGCACGGAAGGTAAGTATTGCAGTCGCGCAGACCACTCTTTGTTGTGTCCCCACCTTGTGCAAGCGTTCATTAGACTAAGTTAGTAATTAATTAATTTAATAAACAGAATATTTAAATAACTTTTAACAAATGTGTTTTTATTGTTAAATACCAAACTATATGTATTTTAATGTATTACTTACTTAATTATCAGGCTTGACGGTCCCGGGCACGCTGCCTCCAGTTATCAAGACCAAGATGTCTTACATCCGCGATTACTTGGTCTTTATACCGGAGGTGCGGTCTTCCTTTTCTTCTCGAACCAGGAGGCTCGGAGTCGAAGACCCTCTTAGCTGGAGCGTTGGTGTCCATGCGCTCGATGTGGCCGAGCCAGTGTAGTCGACGGATCTTTAGATAGAGTTCGAGGTTGTGTCTTCCTCTCCATTCACCTTCCTCACAGACAGGACCAAATATCCGGCGCAGAATTTTTCTTTCGAAAGAACCCAAAATCAGCTACGCCGTCCTGCTTATCGTCCAGCTTTCGGCTCCGTACAGCAAGACTGGCAGTATGAGCGTATTGTAAAGCATGACTTTGGTCTTTCGAGTGAGGAGTTTTGACCCCAGTTGTTTGGACAAGCCGAAGCAGCAGCGGTTGCCAAGGGCGATTCTATGCCGGATCTTCACTGTGGTGTCATTTGTGGAATTTACGTTTGCCCCGAGGTAGACAAACTCCTTAACTACCTCGAAATTGTAGCTGTCAATTGTTATATTTTGTTCCAGCTGGTGAGCGACGGATTGGTTTTAGCTTGACAGCATATACTTCGTTTTGTCCTCATTGACCTTAAGACCAACTCGTTTCGCCTGTTCTTCAATCGCCGTGAATGCTTCCACAATGCCACGGCGAGAACAGGCGATGATGTCGATATCATCCGCGAATCCTAGCAGCTGGACGGACTTGTAGAAGACAGTGCCTTCCCCGTTGACGCCTGCCCGTCGCACTATCTGCTCCAGCATCAGGTTGAAGAAGTCACATGACAGCACATCTTGCCGAAATCCGGTGCATCTTTCAAACGGTTCCGAAATCCTAGAACCCAGTTGTACGGTGCATCGCGTATTTTTTAGCGTGGCGCGACACAACTGGATCAGTTTTCCCGGGATCCCGAATTCGGTCATCGCACCAAACAGTCCTTCACGATGAATGCTGTCGTATGCGGCTTTGAAATCGATGAAAAAATGGTGTGTACCGATTCGCAACTCGTTGTCTTTTCCAGGATTTGTCGAAGTGTGAAAATTTGGTCTGTAGTCGATTTGCCGGGCGGGAAGCCTCCTGCAAGGCCTTTGGCTTTCATGCAAAAGGCTCGTATTTTATGTTTATCCCTAGACTCCTCGATATCCTTGAGCTGGGGGGCTGCGAAGATTCTTTTCTTTTGTCGCAGTAGTTTTTTCTCCTCCCTTCTTCTGGCTCGGTACTCTTCTTGCGCTGCCTCGTCGGTTGCTGCCTTTTTCTGCTCACACTCGTCATCATACCACGGGTTTCTTGTCGGGGTGGTAGGTATCTTAAGGTGGTTTCAGCTACTTCCTGAATGGTTGAGCGGCAATGCAGCCACACATTGTTGGAATTTGTGTTCGACGTAGGCATACCGTAGAGTCTTCCGCTCAGCTGCTCCCTGTAGACTCTGGTAACTTCCGTTGTGCTCAGGCGCCCAGTGTCGAACCTCCTCCTGATAGGCTGGTGCAGCTTTCTGACATTGGACAGTCGAGCTTCTGAATCTTGCTGCTACGAGGAAGTGGTCAGAGTCGGCATTTGCCCCTCTGAATGTTCGCACATCCAGGATGTGCGTTAATCAGCACATGGTCGATTTTGTTGGCGGTTCGACCGTCCGGAGATCGCCAGGTTGCTGTGTGGATTCGCTTACGAGGGAATCTTGTGCTACTTACGACGATTTTGGCGTTGAAGTACCCGAGCACGATTTTTACATCGTACTCCGGACAAGCTCCGTAGGCGTTGTCCAGGAGGTCATAGAAGTGCTCCTTGATAGGGTCTTCAGCCTCGTCGGTAGGGGCGTGTGCTGATGTTATAAAATCTGCCTCTGATGCGGATCACAGCCAGGCGATCACTTATAGGTTTAAAGTCGATGACCTTCGTTGACCTGCAATCTTTTGTGACAGCTGTAATAAATGTCGTAATTTTTCTTCCTTATCATACCGTTTTCTATCCAGCATATTTCCTGGACCGCAGTAATATCCGCCGTCTACTGCGTGAGGATTCTTTCTAGTTTATGAGCAGCTTCGGGAGTGTACAGGGTTCTGACATTCCAGGAGCATACTCGCAAATCGTGTTCCTTTTTCGTGCGTTGTCGTCGTCGAGTATCCGTCCGTGTATCCGAGGCATCTTGCACATTCATAACTTTGTTTTCTTTACATGGGCGGATTGTTTGCCCGCCGCACAACCGCAATTCTGGTCGGAGTTTTGCCGCATCAGACGTTTGTTCACCTCCCAACGGTTGTTGAAGAGGCTATCCAGAGGGCGCCGCGAGGAGGCCGTATGTCAACTTGACCCGGGCATTAAACAGGGATCGTTGCTGGCATCTCACCAGATTGAGAGCGATCAACAACTTTACCATGTCCGAGCCCATGCCATTACAATTAAACTATATCGATATTTAAAATTCCGGCTTCGTCATGACCTGATTTATATGGTCAACTAATAGTGTAAAAAATTTAATATCTCTAAAATGTCAGGTAGTGTTCCGAAAACGCGAACAACGTTTTGAGTCCGAGTCAGCACAAAGAAAGCTCACCTTCGGTTCGCTTTGAGAACAAGCAGGTTTGTTCCTCATCACAGCCAAGGGCAACAAATATTCTGCACCGGATCTTAGTTCAAGTGTAGTTGTCGATTGTCACTAAATCAAGGTGGAAGATTTCCTGGATGGCATTTAGCTCCCTCTTCGATGTGGCTTGTATCTCCTACCTCCACGCAAAACGGTGTCCCCTGAGAGATCTTTTGAGTTAATTGAATAGTTAAAAGTCGCGCGGTGCCAAATCAGGTGAAGGTTATGGGTTAAGTTTTTGGCAAAAACTGTACATTATCGTGGTCCAAAAACAAGGAGCTGTTAGTTGAGTTTAATCCGGATGAAGGAAATCAAAATATTGTACACAATAATCGAAGAAATTACTCAATATGACCTTGAGTTCTAAGCGACTTTGGCTCGGTTTCTTTTGGCCTTGCCTCGCCTTTAGCACGATATTCATCTGATTGATTGATTGTTTCCAGGTCGTAAGCATACATCCAAGTGTCATCTCATTTTTAGCAGCTCGCGAAACGAAACGTATCTCAAGCACTAATGAATATTTTGATGTGAAACTTAGCACGGCTATCAAAGAGAGTCCTTATTTACTTACTTAACGGGCGCTACAGTTCGGGGTGAACCTGGGCCTCAACCAAAATGCCTCTCCACCTAGCACGATCTTTCGCTAGTCTTTTCCAATGCCGCACGCCCAGTTGGTTGAGGTCCCCTTCCACCTGTGCGCGCCACCTTAGGTGCGGCCGTCCTCTATTTCTTCGTCCCTCGGGGTTGGATTCAAAGACTCTACGGGCTGGAGCTGTGGTGTCCATTCGCTCTACATGGCCTAGCGATCTTAGGCGTTGGATCCGTAGACGCCTGACAGGACTCATGTCGCTGTACAACCCGTACAGTTCATGATTGAATCTTCTCCTCCAACCCTCCTCTGTGTTTATGGGACCGAAAATCGAACGCAGAATCTTTCTCTCGAAACGACCAAGGATTTCCTCATCTGCTTTAGATAAAGTCCATGTTTCTGCGCCGTATAACAGGACCGGGATAATTAAGGTCTTATATAAGGTCAACTTGGTCGTACGAGAGAGGGCTCTACTTCTCAGTTGCCTCTTGAGCCCAAAGAAGCAGCGGTTGGCAAGAGTAATTCTGCGCTTGATTTCGAAACTGGTGTCGTTGTTCCAAGTCACCGCGGAGCCGAGTGCGTATGCGACGAATAGATGGTGCGTATCGACTTGAAACTCATTGGTTTTCTCCAGGATCTGCCGTAGTGTGAAGATTTGATCGATGGTGGACTTCCCTGGCCTGAAGCCACACTGATAAGGACCTATCAGCTTGTTTACGAATGGCTTCAGGCGTTCACACGAAACGGCAGCGAAGATCTTGTATGCGACATTAAGGAGACTTATTCCTCTATAGTTGGCGCAGTCAAAGGGATCTCCTTTTTTGTGGATCGGGCAAACAATGCTGAGACTCCATTCCTCGGGCATGCTTTCCTCTGACCATATCTTACAGATGAGCCGGTGCATGCTCCTAACCAGCTCACCCCCAGCCGCTTTGAAGAGCTCAGCAGACAGTCCATCTGCGCCAGCAGCTTTATTCGACTTGAGTTTCGACATGGCAATCTCAACTTTGTCGAGGTCAGGGAGACGGAATTCTCTGCGATCTTCGTCGTTAAAAAATGGATCATTCTGCCTGACGGCGGTATGTTGGTTGTCATCGCCGTTATACAGTCTGCAGAAGTGGTTTTTCCAAATTCTCAGCATCGACTGCGATTCTACTACTAGGTGTCCGTTCTCATCCTTACAGGCCTCCGTTCGGGCTTTATAGCCTTGAGACATTCGTTTTATCCGCTGATAAAATCTTCGAACGTCGTGCCTGCAATAGCACCTCTCCAAGTTTTCAATCGCCCGCTTCTCGTGCTCTTTCTTTTTTCTCTTGAGAAGCTTATGTTCCTCCCTTCTCTTAAGCTCGTAGAGCTCACGAGCCTCCTGCTTTTCCGCATGAATCCTTCTACACTCGTCATCGAACCAGGTGTTTCGTCGTGGTGGAGCTTTAAGGCCCAGCACTTCCGTTGCTGTGCTCTTCAGGGCTTGTTTGCACAGGCTCCATTGTTGCTCTACTGACTGAGTGGAGGATTGAGGTGTATCGGAGAGCTTAAGGGAGACGCGGTTGGCAAAAGCACTGGCGATCTCCGGCGATAGTAGCTTTCAAAGAGAGTCCTACCATCTTAAAAATAAAAGCATTTCCTCTTTGGATCCAATAGAATGAATGTTGCAAGCATTTGTGCAAATTTGAAACCCATAGATAATGACTCTTGTAAGATCTACCAAATCAGATGGCAATTGATCGTCTTGCCTGAATTCGTTTATTGATGTCAAAGGTCCTGCTTAACTTATCTATCTCGAATTCTCTCCCGTCATCCTGTACAGACTGCTGAGTCAATTAAATAATAATTCCCAGGACTCTGACTTATCTTATCAGGGAATAGAGGCTTGAACGGTTTAATAAATTACTCTATTTCTTACCACTTTTAAACTAATCTTATTCTTTTCGTTTACTGTGAATAAGCAGAAAGCATTAGTTATGGACAATGTGTAACCCCGAATGGAGAGCAGGCCGCCTGCGTTCAGCTACAAGCTTGTAAATTCCTTTACGACATGTTACTGAAGACATCGTTAACAGAACAGGAAAAACAATTTTTGAGCCGCAGCCAATGTGGACAGACGAATGAATCTGTTCTCGTAAGTATTATATTATTCGTTGTTTTAGCTATCGCTTAAATAGTTAACTAGGACCGTTTTAGATTTGCTGCCCTGTCAGATATTTAAACACGCAACCATCGGCAACTACTGTGAAGACTCCTACGAGCGTACAAACACGCAATGCGTTACCGGAGCCTGGAGTTTGTGGCTTTTCGTATATTAATCGTATTTTAGGGGGAAATCGAACTGAAATTGACGAGTATCCGTGGATGGCCTTAATCGAGTATGATAGAGGTATAAATACTAAAATCTCTGTCCATGTTAGCGAATTTCACTTATGCCTTTCTCTACTTAGATGGCGAATCGGTGGGTCATCGTTGTGCGGGCAGTTTAATAAACGAACGATACATTCTGACATCGGCTCACTGTGTCGTATCAATACCGTCGAATTGGGCCCCAACTAAAGTTCGTCTAGGTGAATGGGATACTTCAACCAATCCAGACTGTATAAGAGGCGTTCGTGCTACTGATTGCAACGAGCCACACGTCGAGATCCCGATTGAAAAATCAGTGGTCCACCCGAAGTATTCATCGAGCAGCCGAGATCGTTTTCACGACATTGCTTTATTGCGATTGGCATATACGGCTAACTACACCGACTTTATCAAACCTATCTGTCTGCCAGTTAGTCAGGATCTACGACAAATAAATCTGGATGCCATAATGATGGACATAGCCGGGTGGGGACGAACCGAACGTGGACAATCTAGTAACATCAAATTGAAAGCTACGGTTGCTGGGGTTCCACTGCCTGAGTGTCAGCAAGCGTACGTGAAGCGCAATATAACACTCATTCCATCGCAATTGTGCGCCGGCGGTATGAAGGGCACAGATACATGTAGCGGTGATTCTGGTGGACCTTTGATTGCCCGGGATGTTAAAAATAAGCGAGTAATTTACTTTTTCATCGCTGGTGTTGTTTCGTATGGGCCAAATCCATGTGGATTGGAGGGTTGGCCAGGTGTCTACACGCGAGTCAGTGATTATGTTGATTGGATTCAGGAAAATATTGAGCCTTAGCGGCTGTAAACTTGAGAATAAAATTATCGTTCCTAAAATAAAGCGTTTTTTAGAACTCGTGTAATTGGCAATGCTTAGTACCTAAGAGGATATTTGGCCAGGAAAGCCGTTGGAAGGAAAGTATAGTAAGCACGGAAAATGGAGAAGTAAAATGAAACACAAATCGGATCAAGGGTTTAACAATGTATAGTCCGAAGTCATTGGAGGAAGGTTGGCCGATTCTAAGATGGCGCATATGTACAGAAATGGATATCAGCTAATTTAGGATGCGACGGTGGGCCGCCTGGTTAGGGATTACTTGTATTAAAGCTTTTGGGTAAATCTTCTCTTTCAATGATGAACTTGATAAGAAAATAGAGAAGTTATTTTACCATGACGTTTAGCGAATGGTTCATTATCGGAAGTGGCATTGATAAAACGATTTGATCCGTTTGGATACCGGAACAAACGTTCAAAAAAAAGTTAATGTCGATTGACGCAAAGAAATGTTGTTTCTTCGGTGTTTCAATAGACATCAATGAGATCGTTTTATCAAAACCCGAAATTTAACAACAACAACAACAATAGACTTAGTATACTTAGGGTATACTTAGGCCAGAGAGGCCCTTTGTGTTGTTACGAAGGGGAGGTCGACCCCCTATTCGTAGAACCATTTTGCACTTCTTACGGAGTTATCCTTATCCGCTGAACGCCAGTCAGATCCTTAAGAAAGTAGGATCCTAGGTATCGTTTCCTTCTTTGGCAGAGGGCCGCAGCTGCACAGCTCCTGCAGAAGGTTCTGGTACTAGTTCGAGTTTATTGGCTGCCGTGCACGTACGATGAGCGAGTTCGGATCCTGATAACACCAACGCAATCGAATGTTTATTTCGCGGCGTCCCCCCTCGGCGGGGTACTGAAATGAAAAAGCTTCTCGACTCACGCCGTTCGGATTCGGCATTAACTGTAGGTTCCCTTTCACCTGTGTGAAAAATAAATCCCACACAGCATGGGTGATTGAGAGAAGCCACCAAAGTGGTGTACTATGTTTGTTTATTGCGCCGTTCCTTGTCTGACGACCATGTACCTCCAGTACGTCACCATAGGCAGATATATGTAACTTTGAAGCGGTCAAGAATTCGTCTACCTTGGCTCACCGATGACCGGTGGCAACAACACCAGCGCTGAGATAATACGCATAATCACTCTTGCCAACCGCTGTTTCTTTGGGCTCAAGAGGCAATTATGAAATAGGCCCTCTCTCGGCAAACCAAGGTGACACTGTATAATACTTTGATCATCCCAGTCCTCTTTTACGGCGCAGAGGCTTGGACCTTATCAAAAGTGAATGGAAATGCCCTTGGTCGCTTCGAGAGGAAAATTCTGCACTCTATCTATGGTCGCGTTGATTTAAACGAAGTATGAAGGAGAAGATTTCATGAAGAACTGTACAGGTTGTGCAGCGACAGCGGCCTGGTACGACTTCTACGGATACAGCGTCTGAGGTGGCTAGGCCATTTGGAGCGCATGGATAATACAGTT
The DNA here is from genome assembly GCA_951905685.1 of Eumerus sabulonum. Classification (NCBI taxonomy): domain Eukaryota; kingdom Metazoa; phylum Arthropoda; class Insecta; order Diptera; family Syrphidae; genus Eumerus; species Eumerus sabulonum. The sequence goes on along the minus strand of OX645060.1, from coordinate 156,645,113 downwards.
CCGACCCGAAGAGTCTTCGAATCCACCCCGGGTTGGAAGGCGCGGAAGAGGACGGCCGCATCTACGCAGCTGGAAAGGAACCCTTACCAACTGGGCGTGCGGCGCTGGAAACAGTTGGCCAAAGACCGCGCCAGATGGAGACGCTTGTTGGTTCAGGCCCAGCTTCACCACGGACTGTAGCGCCACCTAAATATGAAAGTATATACTATGAGTGTTATGCCTTCATCAGTATGTTTTGGTCACTTCCCATCCACAACAGCTGTGTTGCATAATTTTTTTCCTTATGGGGATTGTTTTTTCTTGGCTATGAAACAACTTCGAACTACAGACCTTCCGCTCGACGCACGGTCGGTGATGTTTACCACTGCATCATGGCTGTTAATTGGGTTTACGGTATACATTTTCCGCTGCTAATTCATTAAGGATGGTGCAAAAGGCCCTTGGTGATGACGCTTTTTGGAAAAAAATGCTTACAAGATGACGTAGAGCTTCCCGCCTGACAATAAACCTCAACCGATTAAGCTTACGTCCAAAAAATCAAAGATTTGGTATTTGCAAACCGGTGCCGAAAACATTTCAATATCGAGATTGGCAGGAATGTTGAAACATGACATGGGTCTGTATAATCCGTCTCTATAAACAGACGATAGTCTGTTCCCGTACTCAAAAAATTCACACTTTTTGGCAAAAGAGAGCGCTCCCGAGAGAGTAAAAATTTCCCCATGCTACGAATTTCTGCCCAAGAAATTTGTTTGGGCAGAAATTCACAACCTTGATAAATCATCGGTTTCTGTCATTTTTAATGTAAAAGTCAGTTGAAAAATTATTCGAAATTCAAATTGCTCAAGAATAGATAATACACTTGCTCGCATAAGTCTGCGTACAACGGAAAAAATACCCAAACATTCATTTCAAACGCAAATATTTCAGCTATTATAGCATGCATCGACTTCATTTCTCTTTTAATCATTTCATGCGTGTCTAGACTGTAGATTTGAATTTCAGATTTTCTGGTATTTTGGAGAGATGAGTTGATTCAAATAAGCTATGGAAAATAAAGGAAAAGAAATTTGTACTAGGAGAGGAGATATTAAAGCGAAAAGGATATCCAACAAGCTACTAGGACATCATGAAACTATTGTTTGCTTTGCTTTAAAGAACTTGTATGCAGACTTATGCAAGCAGGTGTATGTTTTTGACATTTAAAAAGCGTGTAGCATTTTAGGTTTATGCCCATATCACAATACTGCATTAGCGCTAGCTTCGAGTGACGTTTAACATTCAATACAGACAATTTAATGGGGCACTCTACAAAACTGCGTTTGCGTTAGCGACCTTACGTTCATTGAAAAATGAGGGGAAATAAGAAAAAATGAGAGCGAGAGAACACGTAAACTCACGTAACCAAAGCAGACAAAAGTCAAACACGTCGGAAATTTCTGTGCGTTTGAACAACTGTTGCTGTGTATTGATGTGTATGCTGTATCTGTGTATTTTGTGGTTTGTGTTGTGTACGTTTACGTCAGTGTTTTGATATGGAGCAGCCGATAAAATTTAATTGTCATTTTCAAAGCATGCGTCGAAGCAGTTCTCGTAACACGTAACGAGGCACGCACCAACGCAGTATTGTGATTCGGGCATTAATGCGTTCCCGTACTTTTTGGTGTTTTGCCTCTCTTTGAGAGAATTTCATCCCCACTCCATGAAAATTTACAAAGTGTGAATTTTGGTGCACAAAGTACGGGAACAGATCTAATAAAATGTTTTAAAAGCCTTGGCAGAATTGTGTGTGAATTATCGTTATTTAGGGTGTATCGATAAAAAAAAATACACATCAGTATAAAAAAAGAACACGTTTAAAGTTTATACGAAGAAATATTATCGTGGGCATGGCAACTCCATCATACAATGTCAAAAAATATTTTAATGCTGGAAGAAAATAGAACAGGCAAACGAAAAAATCTTTGACAGAACCACACACGACTCAAACGTTTGAGTCATAGATAAATTAACGAGATGGCAATCTCGATGGCTTTGACAGGCATTTTGACAACTAGCCCCTACAAACTCGTTTCGATTTGACGGCGTCTTGACTATGTCATTCTGCCTTGTTCCGACGTCTTGACTCTAAGTCAAAAGCGTCGCTTTAAAGCGGCCTCAAGACGCTCAATATTATTGTGCAAAATATTGCACAATTTTATTGGCTTGCTGCCCCAGACGGTTCAATATTTTTCCCAATAATTTAGCTGACCGCTCATATTTGTAATAAAAGTCAAAAGCGTTTTGATTTTCCGTAATATATGGCACAATCTTGCAATATTATCTGCAGACGAACAATAATATTGTGCAATATCAAATAATGCACAATATAAGGCGTCTAGAGGCCGCTTTAATTACAAATACAACAACCAACCCTTGCGGGATCACAGGGCAGACGTACGAAAGTTTTCCATCTTGTTAATTTATCTATGGTTTGAGTGATTCACGGTTTTATTATGCCCAATGATCCATTATAGATCATTTGGCATAATAAGTTCCTTATTCCACGGCGCGTCTTTTTGATTTCCTTTTGGACTGATATTCCGAGCAGCAGGAGTTATTCAATGAAGTTTTTTTTTCATTTCGCAGCAGTGTGCGTTTTTTTTTTTTTTTTTTTTTTTTTGACATTTCATTTTACATTTCATTGACGTTGCCTGTGTTGAAGTTTGAAAAGTAGGAATCAATCTGGAAAATTTAAATAATTTGTTGGATTGTGCGGAATATTTTGCGGAGAATATGGATATCAACAGCATTTCAGACGAAGAAGTTATGTTGGAGCTGTTTAGCATTTGCGAAGATGCTCCAATGTCAACTCCCTCGTCCACTTAAATTCATACGTCATTTTAAATTATCCAAAGTAAAACTACACAGCACAGAAAACTATAAAAAATACGCTCTGAACCGTTAACTTTTAAATCACAAAGGCGAGTAAAAATACACAGCACACACAACTACGAAAACTACCCTCCGAACCGTACAATTTCGATTCACAAAGAAATGTAAAGCAACATCGCAAAACAAAGAAAATGAGATAAGGAAATGTCATGAAGCCGCACGAAGTAGCTTACACACGCGTTACTGTGCCAGTGTATTCCTGTTTCACTGACGATCTCTTTCGCACTTATTTCAATCTGTACTTAAAACGCCTAATAATAACTAGTTGATCAACTCTATCAGAGTCCTCTCCAGCTTTAGCTTTTCAAGCACTTCTATTATTGCTTTCGGAGTGACGTTGTTGAAAGCGCCCTCTATCTCTAGGAAGGCTGTTGGAGTATGTTCTTTAAGATGGATTCATCTTTCGATTTTCCTCACTAGTGTATGCAAGGCTGTTTCGACAGATTTACCCTTACCCTTTGTGGCGTATGTGTAAGTATATCAGCCTTTCCAAAGTTTTTTGTACAAAGGATGATAGACAGATGGGCCTTATATCCTTGGGAGAAGTGTAAGAGTTAAGCAACCGTAACAGAGAAAGAATTTCAAGAAATCCCATCTAGGAATGTTGTCAAATCTTTGAGGACAGCACTATAATACTAGAGCAAAGGAGGGGGTACAATAGACCTTACCTTTCGGTACGAGTGTCATAATGTGACACACCCCAATTCCTTCAATTCAATTCAAGGCTAAACTGCGCAACTATTCGATCTGTTTTTAAGCTTATATCACGATAGCCGTCCGTATCATCGCACAGGATTTATCTGTCTCTTTTACTTTCAAGCGAAAAACGAATTCAGAAACTAAGTGCTACTTGACATCTTTCAACGTATTCAAAATGTACGTATTTAGAATTACAAAATAGAAATAAATAAAAAAACCAAGAATAACTATAAGACCGATCACTACGGCTATGTTGTGTTTCCTGTTTACAACGAAAAACTGCTTCTCCAAATGGCTTATTTGTCATTTTGTAAGATTTCAAAATTTCCTCATAGCTTACCATAAATAAGAGAACAGCCCCCATATCACGTTTCTCAGTATGAATATTTTAATGAATATTTAACACATTGGGAAGAGATAGATTTTACTCAGTCTTGTTAGATTCGCTGTGGATTAATAACCTCTGATAATTATACACACATGTACGTGATTGGAAAGAATAGGTTCTTGAAGTAATACATTAACTACCAGTTGTACTGGAGCTTCTTATAAACAAATATTCTAACATTTGACACAAGAAACACCTTGACATCTTCCCAACATGATAAGCAAGTCGCTGGGAAGCATGATCAGAATCATGCTGGTCGTTGTAGTACCATTGATAAGCGCGCGTAAGTCGAAAATTCAAAAGTGTGTTCCTAGGAGAGGTTTTGTGTATTGTTTACAGAATATAGCTAGTTTTGAATTGAATTTTTTTGTGTATAGATATCTGAACAATTTTTCTATTTTCAAAATACCATTCCAGAGAGAATTCTAAACTACGGACAGTGCATTACGGCAGATGGGGATGCAGGTCTCTGCGTTCAGTTGGCCCATTGCTCGTTCTTATATGATATGCTAATGAAACCAACACTAACGGGACGGGACAGGTTAACTCTGAGGAGAAGCCAATGCGGTCAATTAAAGGGCACCGTCCTGGTATACCCTTATACCGTTTACATATTTTTAATCCAAAGTAAGGATGTATTATTAAATTTGTAGGTGTGCTGCGCGGACAGATTCTTAGAAAAGTCATCTCCGAGTGTCGGTACAAGACTACGCAACCACTTACCAGTGCCTGGAGTATGTGGAAAAGTCCTAACCGATCGCATCTTGGGCGGTGACGTTACAAAATTTGATGAATTCCCATGGATGGCACTCATTGATTTTCTACTGGGTATTATACAATGGTATACGTTAGAACAGTATTTCATATACTAAGTCCTTTCAGATGGAATGAGTGAAGGCCATAATTGCGCAGGAAGCTTAATCAATGAACACTATGTCCTAACTGCAGCCCATTGCGTGACAACAAGAAATGAAATAGGACGTTCTTATATAGTTCGCCTAGGCGAATGGAACACATCTACAAATCCCGATTGTCAAGTGGATTCCCGGGGCAATGAGGATTGCGCTGATCCATATGTCAATATACCTGTCGAAAAAGTCATCGTTCATCGAAATTTTTCGTCAAGAAACAGAAACCATGCACATGACATTGCATTGTTAAGACTATCTCGAGCTGTTACGTACACAGACTTTATACAACCGATATGCTTACCGAGTAAATCGGAACGTGTGCATAGGGATTTCGATGGTGTAGTTATGGACATAACCGGTTGGGGTAGGACGGAACAAAATGCCATAAGTAATGTCAAACTGAAGGCTTCTGTTACTGGAATACCCTTAAACGAATGTCAATTAATATTCAATCAACAGAATGTGACGTTAGCGACATCACAAATTTGTGCCGGCGGGATGAAGGGAATTGATTCTTGTCGAGGAGATTCTGGTGGGCCATTAATTGCTTTAGATACATCAAGTAAGGCTAGGATTTACTACTTTATAGCTGGAATTATTTCCTTCGGTACAGCACAGTGTGGTCTGCAAGGATGGCCATCGGTGTACACAAGAGTTAGTGATTACATAGATTGGATACAGCAGAATATTGAAGAATAGGTGTTAAAAGTACAATAAAACAAGAGAAATATGTGCAAAGTATTATTGCTTGAGTTTTAAATAAATGTTCGAATTCCAACGTACAATATTGTCAAGACATGAATATTATAACGGTTTCATAAGCTTTAAGGCAAGAAACTTGCTCAAAAATTGGGATACCTTACTTCGACAACAAGAATTGTCAACTCATTGCGAAATTCCAATTTTGATGATCGCTTTATCTGTTGATAAAACTTACGAACGTCACGCCTGGAGTCCTTTTTTTTTTTTTATGGCTGCATTTATTTAACAAAGGCCTCGTAGGGGTAGCGTATCCGACATGCGCTGGCCCATAAAATAGTGAGTAGAAGCCACTGCAGCCGAACATCTAGCAGCTCTGTTAGTAAGTTCTATTTCCACCTCCTCGTGGTGCCACCTGGGGATTTCTATTTGAAATCGCGAACGGCAAAGGGCGAATGGCGAGTTTCCTGTGCCACAAAACAGGATAAGTGTCGGTTAGGCTATGGCCCGGTAAGCCAAACCTGAAAAAAACCAACAAGCCAAAAACACAGAAAAAAGCCTCGGATATAAAAAAAACGGATGGATTAAGCGATGACGACCCAGGAAACAACAAACGGAAAAAAATTATATTCGGCTTTGTACGTGGAATGTAGGGTCCCTCAATAGACCACGTGAAGCCGAGCAACTTGCGGAGGCTCTAGACTATTATAAGGCAGATATTCCCGCAATCCAGGAAGTGCGATAGGATGGACCGGGCAAAAAGAGGATGAGAAATTATGATATCTATTACGGCGACTGCTACAAGGAGAGAAGACAACGCTTATTCGGATGTGGATTTGTTATTCGAGATAGACTTAGGCAAAAAGTCTTAAGCTTCCGGCATGTAAGCGAACGCCTCATCACAATCCGCATCAAGGCTAAATTCGCAAACATCAGTTTAATTTGCGCTCATGACTCCACCGAGGGCAAGGATGACACTACAAAAGACGACTCCTACGACCTCCTAGATAGAACAAATGCCCAATGTCCCAGTTACGATTTTAAATCATACTGGGAGACTTTAACGCGAAACTGTGCAAGGAAGTCGCTTTTAAAAGGATCATTGGCAAGCACAGCTTACACAACACCACATCCGAAAATGGATTTAGACTGATGGACTTCGAAACGGTGCAAGACTTTCTAGTTGCTAACACGCGTTTCCCACATCTCAACATCCACAAAGGGACTTGGCGATCTCCGGATCAATCAACCGTCAACCAGATTGACCACATTGCGATTGATGGCAGGCACGTATTCGATATTCTGAATGGACGAACTTTTTGAGAAGCCAACATCGACTCGGACCACTATTTGTGGCAGCCAGATTTCGACTGCGAATATGCCTGGCCCAGAAAAATCGAGTAAGGTCAGCGGCATACAACGTCGCAATGCTACAATCGCAAGAGACCGCCAGAGGATATACCTATAGCGTCTCCCTCAAGCTCTCGGAAAACCCTCTAACACCTCCTCAGACCGTACAACACAAATGGACCCGTTGCCAACGAACCTTAGAGTGTGCTGCTACTGAGGTACTGGGTTTCAAACTGCCACCAACAAGAAACCCATGGTTTAACGACGAGTGTAGGAGGGCACACGCAGCTAAGCAGCAAGCCTATCAAGAGGCGCTGCATAGAAGGACGAGAGCTACTAGTGAGCATTATGAGCAGAAGAGGAGAGAGGAGCTTAAGCTTCTCAAAACCAAAAAAAAAAGGGCATGAGAAGCTCGCGATCGTGGAGATGGAGAGATGTTATCGCAGAAATGACGTTCGGAGGTTTTATCAACGAATAAAAGAAATATGCCAGGGATATGAGGCCAGAATGGAAGCCTGTAGGGATGAAAATGGAAACCTAGTGGTGGATTCGCAGTCGCTACTAAGAATCTGGAAAGACTACTTCTGCAGACTGTATAACGGCTATGACGAAATAGATCCCCCTGTCAGACAGAATGACCCTTTCACAGCGGACGGTGATAGCAGAGAATTCAGTCCCCCTGACCTGGACGAAGTTAGGAATGCTTTTTCTAAGCTTAAGTCCAACAAAGCTGCTGGAGTAGACGGACTACCTGCCGAGCTCTTTAAGACGGACTACCTGCTCCAGCTCTCATCCCAAGCGCACCCAGGCGAGTTTTTGGACCTGATCCAACCACCTCGTCCTGGGTCTGGCAAGCGCTCGCCTGCCTGATGATATTGCATCCAAGGCACGCTTCGGAAGTCGTGATGATGGCGACATTCGTCTCACGTGACCAAACTATCGAGCATATCCCTTTCCGTTCAGAGAAGCAGCTGCTCAACGTTAAGCTCCCCTCGCACTGCCATGTTTCTCACCCTATCCCGGCGAGTAACTCCCACAACAGCACGAAGAAATCTCATTTCGACAGCTTGTATTCGCGATATTATTCTTTCGGTCAATACCCAAATTTCATGACCATAGGTGGGAGTTGGACAAAATGCTGAGTTAAAAACCGCTTACTTGGCTTTGACACCAAGCTCGGTCTTCCTGATTACAGATCTTCCAAGCTGTTTCAAAATTGACCCAGCTTGGCCACTCCTGCAGGAAAGCTCAGTATTACTCCTCCCATCACTCGTGAAGAAGACCCCGAGATACTTAAACGTCTCCACTTGCTTCAATGGGACTCCACTAACATGTAGAGTGCATTGGACATGTGTTCTGAAAATAACCATAACCTCGGATTTGTCCACGTTAACCCTCATTAAAGTAACAGCACATACGGCCACAAGCCTATCTAGCGCGCGGTGAAGTTCCATCTGGGAGGATGTGAGGACAACTAAGTCATTTGCAAAAAGAAGATGACTTATCCTCAACTCACCCAATGTAAAACACTCCTCGCCTCGAGTGCGCTGCAACATCCAGTCCATATATACATTTAATGAAAAGGAGAGGTGACAAGACGCACCTTGGCAAAGTCCAACGCCCACGGTGAAAGGTATTGATTTACTACCGTTATCCCGAACGCAGCTGCTACAGTTTGTGTATAGAGACTGAATGGCCCTCAACAGAGGACCATCAATCCCATACTCCTGCAGAACACTCCAGAGTTTACCTCGAGGATCTCGGTCATACGCCTTTTCCAAATCTACAAAGCAGCTGTAGATTGGCTTGGCGTACTCCCAAGCTTTCTCGAGTACCATTCTTAGAGTGAAAAGCTGGTCGGTTGTACTTCTGCCGTGACGAAACCCGCACTGTTCATCCCCTATCCCGGATTCGACCATAGCTCTAGAACGTGCCTCCAACACCTTAGCGTAGACCTTACCGGGGACACTTAAAAGAGATATGCCCCTATAGCTGGAGCACTCTTTTTTATCCCCCTTTTTGAAAAGAGGAACAATCACCCCAGTTTGCCAATCGCTAGGTGTCTCACCGCATTCCCAGGCCACCTTAATGACACGATAGAGCCATAATACTCCCTCTTTACCCATCGCTTTAAGCACTTCTGGCCGAATTTCATCCACACCGGCGGATTTGCCAACTTTTAGCGATTCAATCGCTAAAATGACTTCCTCCACCGTTGGACTATTCTCCGCCACACGCAAGACTATAGGTCTGTCCCCCTCAGTGCCCTGTTCGGGATTGAGCAGCTCCGAAAAGTGCTCGCTCCATCTGCGTAAGATGTCCATCTCATTGGATTTAACTCCTTCGGTGTTGTTGAATTTCCTTCCTCTGAGCCGGCGAATGGTTTGCCAGAACACCATTTTCGCAGATCTATGATCGGCTTCCAACTTCTCGCCGAACTCCTTCCAGGACTGCTCTTTCGCTGCTCGCACAGAAAATTCGCAAGTCTCACCATCAGCCGCCACACCAAGCCGCTTCTCTGCACAAACATCACGTGCAGAGGCAATGACAGCTGTTAAAAATAGTCGCGATTCTTCTTCTACATGCGATGGAAGAGTTGGAATTTGCTCAAACCTTTCGGATATGTGTCGTGCGAAGTGTTGCCGCACCTCATTGCTCTGTAGTTTCTCCTACCGTATGCGTGTAACCACTCTTGGTTTGCGCCTTGGCAGACGAGGTACTCTATCAGTTAGATACAGCTAACACAACACCAGGTGATGATCAGTTGACAGTTCAGCCCCTCTCAACACACGAACGTCACAAATCATCCGTTTCACACACGATGGTACCTCAAAGAAATCTATCAACGATTTCTGTTGAAGACTTCGACGATACCACGTATATTTATGAATGCCTTTGTGCGGAAAGAAGGTGTTCATAATGGACATGCCATTTGCACAGCAAAAATCCAACAACCTCTCTCCGTTCGCGTTTCGATGAGGATCACCGTTCCTCCCAATCACACTCCCCCGTGTCGTTACATCCACACCCACGTGGGCGTTGAAGTCACCCATCAGGATATAGGAATCCATCTCAACCACCCTATCAAGGGCCGCATCAATTTCATCCAGGAAAGTCGCATACTCAGACTCTAGATTCGGTGCATACACCTGCACCAGAGCCAAAGTTGATCTTTCAAACTTTTAAGATCGCGACTCTCCCTCCTAATGGTATCCACTCCAATACCCTGTCTGCCAGCCTGGGACCTATGAGTATCCCCACTCCCGCCTGTGCAGGCATTTGAGGTGCAACTCCCGACAGGAAGAGTTTCCACCCGTCCGAAAGGTCCACAGTTTTATATCCTCTTTGCTTTGTCGAAGAGATACCTACGATATCTAACCGATACCTGGCAGCTTTCTCAACCAGCTCGTGATACTTCTGGGAGCGATGAAACGTTCCACGTGCCCATCCTAAGTCGATGCCGTTGTCTGTTGCCCCTTACTCCCCGCACGCACTGGTTAGTGCATGGCGTGATAAACCCCCCCACCTCCGTAATGGCTCACGAGGCCACTGCCGGGTTGCTCGTGACTTCTACGGGGTAAGCCCGACCGGCTGCCGAGCGGGACAGACCGGCCACCAAACGCTCGCATACTGCCACCATTTAGGCCTGGCTCCGAATGGGGCCCTGGCACACCAGGGTGGGCAATTTCCGAGGCTGCTCTTCTCTTCGTCATCATGGGGGTTTGCGCTTCGTTAGCCAGGTTTGGTCCGTACGAAAATTAATTCGCACACCCCAAACCTGTTGCCCGCCCCCCACCACGAGGAGGTCAGCTGCCGGGGAGACTTTGCAATTTCATTGCAATTGAAAATTGTACACCTCATTTTGAGAAAATAATGTTATACTTCTAATACAACTCCAATAATTTTTTAAATTTACCGCGTGCAAAAAACCTCAGATGGTCACGGTCTACGTAATCAAACATTGACAGAAAGGTAGCAAACATGGCGGACACGCGCAATGCGTAATCTGTAATAATTCATTCGTGATATGTATGTATTTAATTTTGCCGTTATTTACTTTTAGACCCAATTAAGTCGGTTCTGCTTCAAGGGTTAAAAAAAATTCACTGACCTGACGTCTGTGCTCCCCAATTATTGTGTCCCTTGTATAGGCCAGTGATCTCCACACAATCTTTTCACGAATGATGTTGAAAAAGTCACACGACAATGCGTCGCCCTGCCTGAATACTTTTCTGACATCAAAGATTCTGTTTAATTCGGCACCGACCATGATGAAGGTCTCTATTGTCATCCTGAAAAATCTGTCGAGTTGAGCATGAATATCAAAATGCGATATGACTTTTTATAGCCTGTCCCTATAAAAACCAGATGAGGCAGAAACATGTTCTCCCGGGGTGCATTTTAAATATTTATTGTACTATTTGCAGAGAATATAAAAGCGAGGGAAGATAAGTAATTGTTTTCTTATTGTCATCACCGAAATTCTTCTCTACAAAATTCCAATTCGAAATGTAACATCTGCCTTGGTGTTGTGGCGCCATCTCTTGCAAATTCCATCTAATTGTTGACGGTTAAAAAGTGACGCCTGTTTTTTCCTCCTTGAGTGTACAACTTTTTCTCAGTATTCCACGACGCCATTTTGAATGAGTAGAAAAATTTTGCTTGCATCGGACCAGTTTCGCTCGTAACTATTTTAATTATTTTCCATTGAAAACCGCCATAAAACCTATGAAGTTATAAATAAAATTATTTCCAAATTATTAGTGCATGCATTGATGATAAAATATTTAGTGAATTCGATGAATTAGTGATAGAAAATCTGTGCAAGTTTGTACGAGAAAAATTACGATCGTGTGTGTTTGGGCGCCAATTACCGAAGGGAAGCAAAAAAGTTTCAACAAATTTGCCGTGTCCCAGTTCCAGAGCAATCACCTTAATAAGAAAATCCAAAACTACATGAACTTTTTCAAATTGGGGTCTGCCGTGGGACCCAAGCAATGCAGATAATTAGCGCAGAATTGAGTAAATTTCATTTTTTCTCATTTAATTTTTTCCCGCAAAGCAATTGCGACGACGACGACCAAGGCAACGACTCCATCATATACCACCGTCAGCCAAGTAGAAAGAAGAGAAAACTCGTAGATATAGAATTAACGCAGCAGATATAGTGAAATTTGTGCGCCATAAATATGTAATTGTGTTGTGTTATCGAGAAGAGCGGCAAAACGAATTTGTTTTTTTTTTTTTTTTTTCATTTTATTTATCTTTATTTTCGGTTTCGGCTTTTGTTTTTTCCTTTCGGTGATTTTGCGAAACAATTGTTACAATTTTGATTTAAGGAATTAAAGCGAGTGGTTGTAGAGTGAAAGTATGTTTTACGCACATATTGTGCTTGCGAAGAAGGGGCCGTTGGCCAGAATCTGGCTGGCGGCCCATTGGGACAAGAAATTGACAAAGGCTCATGTGTTTGAGACGAACATTGAGCAGTCTGTAGACGGTATAATGCAACCTAAGGTAAAATTGGCGCTTCGCACATCGGGTCATTTGCTATTGGGCGTCGTACGCATATATTCGCGCAAGGCTAAGTACCTGTTGGCGGACTGTAATGAGGCGTTCGTCAAAATTAAGGTAACAAATTCATTACTTTGCATCTATATCTATGTTTACATTTCGATTGCTTCTGCTTCTAGATGGCATTTCGCCCTGGTATGGTGGATTTGCCAGAGGGCCATCGCGAAGCGGCAGTTAATGCAATCACTTTGCCCGAGGTTTTTCACGATTTTGATACAGCTTTGCCAGAGCTTAATGACATCGATATCGAGGCACAATTCTCGATAAATCAATCGCGAGCGGATGAGATTACGTTGCGAGAGGACTATGGTAGCATGTCAATGTCATTGCATGATGACGGTTTCGGTGATATGGGATTCGATGCGGATACGCCGGATTTGGTGCGTGATGGGATGGATCCTAACATCGACGTGAGTATTTCCTTCCTTTAGAAATGATCATCAACTAATAGAATGTCTTCATATGCGTATACAGGAACATTTGTTTGCTGAAGAACTGGGTAAAGAAATTGATCAAACTAAGGAACCTGTACCTGGAACATCGCGAGATATAGCGGACGATATGAACGATCCCAATTTGGATGGCGACGGATTTGGCGATGAATTCGGACGTGAGTGATTAGTTTGTATTTATAGTCACAATTACCTTTACTGGATATGAATATCTAGTTAATTTCCCAAAAACTTGTCGAATACTTTGCTTAACATATCTTCCAATCGCTCAAAATTTGTCATGAAAACTTTGAAACAAACTATGTCGCTATTGTCTTCATCCAGTCCAGTCCTTGACTTTAGAGAGCACCGCTACTTCTGTAGGTCCTCCAATGTCTATTTTGCAATATCTCTCTTGAATATGAAAGGTACTGGAAACACGGTCTTTAGTCAACTGGTAACAGAACGCTCGTCTAGTGGGTAGAAACCTTTTTCTACTTTCGCTTTATCAATCTTTGGGTTTTAAATTTGAATCTGCTACACTTTTCTCGAATATTTTAGACTGACCAATTCTATTTCGCTGTAAAAGCTGTACAGTCCATGATTTAATATACATACATACAGTGGCGAGCAAAACTGAATACCAAAACCGGAAAACAAATGATATCATTTAATTTATAGTAGATAGTGTAGTATGTTAATTTATTTACTTTTATTTAATCAGTGCGCTTTAGTAACTATGTTTTGAAGTAAGAAATAATTTAGTTTCTATAAATATAACATAAAAAAAACAAATATTAAAACGGTCAAAAGTATTCACTTTTGCACGTTTTAATACTTGTAGGGTAATAGTAATTCCTAGTACTTTGTCCATAGCCCTTTGTTCTTTAATACACTTTTTACCCGTCGTGGCATGGATTCTACCAATTTCTGGATGGTTTCATCAGGAATCTTTTCCCATTCAGTCTGAATCCTAGTCCAGAGCTCGTTCAGGTTGGTGGGGGGTCTTTCGTATCCCAGAAGCTGACGTTTAACAATGGCCCACAAATTCTCTATCGGATTCAAATCCGGACTTTGTGCGGGCCATTGCAACTGTGAAAAAGTTTGGTTATCAAGCCAGTTTTTGACAATTTAGGCGGTGTGTTTGGGATCCCCGTCCTGCTGGAAGATAATATCTTCAATGGGATACGCACATTTCCCTACAAAATTTGGCAAATTTGTCTGGAGTATTCGAAGATAATTTTCCTTCTTCATTATACCGTCGATTTTCACCAAAGGTCCAACATGCCACCAAGTAAAACACCCCCAAACCATAAGGCTACCTCCTCCGTGCCTTACGGTCTCTTTAACTTGGTGTTAGAGAATTCTCTCATTAGATCTGTGCCAGAAATATTCCTTCCCATCTGACTGGTAACGATTCACTTTGGTCTCGTCAGACCAAATAACTCTCTTCCAGTCTTCTACCGTCCAGTTTAGTGGTCTTTGCAGAACTTCAATCGTGCTTTTACATTTTTATCGGATAAAGCAGGCCTTTTCTGCTTGATAGCCGATACATGACCAATTTTTTTAAGAGCTCGCCTGGCAGTCCATTCGCTTACGTTTTTATTTATAGCCTTAGAGGCAGCCTTTGGTGTTTTTACATTATTAGTTCTAAGCATCCTTTCCATGACACGAGCATCGCCATCCGTTAATAACCGAGGTCTTCCACCCACATTTATAGGAGGGCTGTAACTTTTCCTTTTCTGGACCATGAGGACTGTTCTTTGAGGTAATTTGCAAAGGGTGGCAATTTTTCTTGAGCTCAGGCCATGGTTAGACAGCGAAACAATCTTGTTTTCAAGGTCTATTGTAACCTTTCCCATTGTCCTATGAAAGCTTGTATTAAAAAATGTATTTATCGTATTTTTTTTTTAACAATACCTCACGAACACACTTTGAGCTCTGAATAACTGAAAACTAGTATTATAAAAATAACAACTGCGAAAAATGTGTCTGAATAATACTAACCACTGATAAAGACTAAAACGTGCAAAACTGAGTACTTACATATATCAGAGCTACCTATAAATTCGCGTGTAACGTACCAATAAAAACCGTTAACTATATTTTTTTTTTCATACAATGCATCCTTCTTTAAATAACATTAAGAAAGAAAAAAACAATATAGCATTTCTTTTCTGTCTAACTGTAAAAAACATGAGTTTTCATTCATTTGTATTCGGTTTTGCTCGCCACTGTATGTATGTACATTGCACACAAAAGCAGCGCTGGTGTTGTTGTCGCCGGTCATCATTGAGCCAAGGTGGACGAATTCCTTGACCACTTCAAAGTTATATCCGCCCATGGTGACGTTCTGGCCAATACGTCGGTGTTGGTTTATATTTGGCAGATATTTGGTTTTATCCTCATCAACCTTGAGACCCATCTTAGCCGCTTCTACCTCAATGCTTACAAAGGTCTCATTGACGTCTGGCTGTGTCCGTCCAGTCCAATCACGTCAATGTCTTCGGCCTACGCAAGCAATTGCGTAGACTTGAAATAAATCGTACCCCTTGTGTTGGTCAGTGTCTCTTGCATATGGATGCAAACGATACATCGATATTTTTGTCCAAAAACATCGATGTTTCGAATCCCAAAACATCGATGCATCGATGTTATTTAGAGCGATGTTTTTTGATATTTGTCACACAATTTTTTTAAAAAATCTCTCCATTTTTAAAATTTTTTTTTTAACTTACGGTGAAGGAACTTTAGGGCAAATTATTACTTTAAATTGTTGGCGGAAAAGTGAAGGGAAAGGCAAAGTCTCGTTCTAATCGTGCTGGATTACAATTTCCAGTTGGTCGTATTCATCGTTTACTTCCTAAGGGTAATTACGCCGGCGCTCCTGTGTATTTGGCAGCTGTCATGTTTTTGGACAAGTTAAAGCTATTGAGCGGAACATTGGGCGTACTCGAGCTGCAGGAGAGTCATACAGCTGATTACCTGGAAAACCAAATGTCGAGGCTCCTCAGCGAGTGGAATGTCAATAAGGAAAAGGTTTCTGCGTGCGTTACGGATAACGATACCACAATATTGAAACTTAATCGCAAACTCTTTGATGACAAAAAGATAATTTCTTGTTTCGCACACACCACACCATTAATTTGACTGTCATCCAGGCAATAGATAACTCAACGAAAGTGTCCGCATTAGTCAGCAAAGTGCGTTACATAATTAAATTTATCAAAAGAAGCGTTAACGCTAGTGATGAACTACGCAAGAAACAGATAGATGCCGGGAGTTCCGAAGGAAAACAAAAAAAAGGTTCTCAATGTAAAAACGCGATGAAATTCTTGTTTTTTATGTTGGAGAGATTCGTCCAGTTAGCTTCTATTTTAAGCAACATATTGCTTACGAGTCCAGAAGCTCCCTCTATGATCACTGGCTCTGAGCTCAATAATGTTAAGGAGGTGATAGAACAGGCATTTGAATTCGTTACAAGAAGATTTCCGCGGACTCCTACGTTACTGTTAGCAAGGTTATACCGCTGGTAAGTTGCTTAAACGAAGCTTTGGTTAAATGTTCACCGAGGGATCCTATTGTCTTCTTCTTAGTGGGCGCTACAGTTCGGGGTGAACCTGGGCCTCAACCAACATGCCCCTCCATCTAGCACGATCTTTTGATAACCTTTTCCATTGCCGCACACCCAGTTGGCTCAGGTCCCCTTCCACCTGTGTGCGCCATCTTAAGTGCGACCGTCCTCTGCTTTTTCGTCCCTGGGGGTTGGATTCAAAGATTCTCCGGGCTGGAGCTGTGGTGTCCATTCGCTCTACATGGCCCAGCCATCTTAGGCGTTGAATCCGTAGACGCCTGACTAGGCTCATGTCGCTGTACAGCCCGTAAAGTTCGTGGTTGAATGTTCTCCTCCATCCCCCGCCTGCGTTTATAGGCCCAAAGATCACGCGCAAAATCTTTCTCTCGAACCGACCAAGGGCCTCCTCATCCGCTTTTGATAGTGTCCATGCTTCTGCGCCGTACAACAGGACCGGGATGATAAGGGTCTTATATAGAGTCAACTTTGTCGTTGGGGAGAGGGCTCTATTACTCAATTGCCTCCTGAGCCCAAAGAAACAGCGATTGGCAAGAGTGATTCTGCGTTTCATTTCGGAACTGATGTCGTTGTTCCAAGTGACTGCGGAGTCAAGGTAGACGAAGTCCTTAACTACCTCGAACTTATATCTGCCAATACAAACGTTCTGGCCAAGACGTTGGTGGTGAGCGTCCTTTTTTGATGACAGCATATATTTAGTTTTGCCCTCGTTTACCGCCA
This sequence comes from Eumerus sabulonum, assembly GCA_951905685.1. Classification (NCBI taxonomy): domain Eukaryota; kingdom Metazoa; phylum Arthropoda; class Insecta; order Diptera; family Syrphidae; genus Eumerus; species Eumerus sabulonum. The sequence goes on along the minus strand of OX645060.1, from coordinate 156,627,818 downwards.
GACCAACCTTCGCCGCCTCGAACTCAATACTCGCAAACGCATCATTGACATCTCGCTGAGATGTCATGTCAATGTCGTCGGCGTATGCAAGGAGTTGCGAGGATTTGAAATAGATTGTGCCTCTTGTATTGGCCAGTGATTTTTGCACAATAATTTCCAATATGATGTTGAAGAAATCACACGACAGCGCATCGCCCTGCCTAAATCCTTTTTTGACATCAAAACTATCGGTAAGGCGTTCACCGATTCGGGTGGAGCAGCGAGCATTCTCCAGTCACCTGCATAGTCTGACGAGTTTAGCAAGTTTGGCAAAGGTAGACATAGCGTTGTATAGCTCGTCTCTAATTACGTTGTCGTATGCGGCTTTGAAGTCGGCAAATAGGTGGTGAGTGTCGACTTGAAATTCATTGTTTTTTTTTTTCAGGATCTGCCGTAGTGTGAAGATTAGGTCGATGGTGGACTTCCCTGGCCTGAATCCGCACTGATAAGGACCTATCAGCTTATTTGCAAAAGGCTTCAAGCGTTCACACAAAACGGCAGAGAAGATTTTGTAGGCGATGTTAAGGAGACTTATTCCTCCATAGTTGGCGCAATCAGAGGGGTCTCCTTTATTGTGGATCGGGCATGCTTTCCTCTAACCATATCTTAAGGATGAGCTGGTGCATGCTCCCAACCAGGTCATCCCCAGCTGCCTTGAAGAGCTCAGCTTAGCGTCTGCGCCAGCAGCTTTATTCGACTTGAGCTTCGATATGGCAATCTTAACTTCGTCGAGGTCAGGAGGACGGAGTTCTGTGCGGTCTCCGTCGATTAGAAATGGATCATTCTGCCTGACAGCGGTATATTGACTAACATCGTCGTTATACAGTCTGCAGAAGTGGTTTTTCCATATTCTCAGCATCGACTGCGGTTCTACTACTAGGTGTCCGTTTTCATCCCTGCAGGCTTCCTTTCTGGCTTTATAACCTTGGCATGTTCGCTTTATCTGTTGATAAAACTTTTGAACGTCACGCCTGCAGTAACACCTCTCCAAATCGGTTACCGCGATTGGTAAAAGCACGAGCGGTTTCTGGCGATAGTAGCTTTCCGACGTCATAACTTTGTATTCTTACTCTACTCCGTTGCGTTCGTGATATCCGTAAGCGCATCTTGGCTACTACAGGATAGTCGTCCGAGTCGATGTTAGCCCCTCGGACAGTTCGAACATCAAGAATAGTAGAGGAGTGTCTGACGTCGATCGCGATGTGATCAATCTGGTTGGTAGTCGATTGCTCAAAAGACCGCCAGGTGCCATTGTGTATATTGTAGTCCAACTAAAAAATGAGCTACAAAAGAATATGAGCAAACGATTTCACAAAATTGAATTCAATTTGATTCTTGCGCTAGCAAATACATTAGATTCAAGATTCAAATTATTCCATTGTAAAGATGCCTTGGCTAAAAATAAAACAATTTCTTATTTGAATCGGTTCGTAAGAGTTGGAAGAAAAGTCACCAGCACTTCAGATTCTTCCGAAGAGTCCGAAAAAGAGGAAAGGACTTGATATTTGGACATACCATAAACAATTGGCTCATCAGAATATTAAGTCTAAACAGTCCTCTTCCCCATCTTCACAACAACGGAGACTAAAGTTCAAATGTATCTAGGGTCAGCCAGCTGTTGCGACTATTAACCAAAATCCGATCGAAATGTGGAATGATATGAAAAATGTGTTTCCAGGACTTTATAACCAGGCTACCAAATATTTACCCATTGTGGCTACATCAGTCCCAAGTGAACGACTATATTCCAAAGCCGGAGCAACTATTACCCAGCAACGAAACCGTTTGACAGGAAAAATGTTCTCCAAGATAATGTTTTTAAATTCTATTTTGAATAAATAAAATAATACTTATACTTGCACGAGCACGTTATTTTTATTGTACTTATGTTCGTGTTTTTCTCACCTCTTAGGCTAGGAAACGCCATAACGATTTCGGCGGCACAATTTTTCAACCATAAAAAATAGAACAAATAAGTTTAAATGGTGATGAGCTCACACAATACTAAGTCCTGCATTATGACATTTTTTACTGCCTTCTTCACTATGTTCTCTCTAAAAAGTTAAAAAACTTTTGGCCTTTAAAAAAACACATGTTTCCAAGGCCGATGTTTTTTCTTTTTTTTTTTTTTGAAACATACATCTAACCATCGATGTTTTTTTTACGATGTTTGCATCCTTGCACGATCTTTTCAAACACGATGTTGAAAAAGTTGCATGACAGCGCGTCACCTTGCCTAAATCCTTTTTTAACATCAAAGGTCTCGGTTCGCTCATTACCGACCTTAATGGAGCAGCGAGAATTTTCCATTGTCATTCTGCACAATCTGACGAGTTTGGCAGGGATGTAAAGACTAGACATGGCGCTGTATAGCTCGCCTCTATGTACACTCCCATACGCGGCCTTGAAATCGACGAAAAAGTGATGGGTGTCGATTTGGTATTCTTGGGTCTTCTTCAATATCTGCCGTAGCGTAAATATTTGGTCTATTGTGGATTTACCTGCCGTGAAACCACACTGATAAAAGCCGATCAGATTATCCACAAACGGTTTCAGGCGTTCACACAATACGGCAGAGAACATCTTATATGCGATGTTAAGGAGACTTATTCCCCTATAAATGGCGCAGTTATAGGGGTCTCCTTTCTAATGGATAAAATTACGACGCCATTATCACGGGCTAATTCCAATAGCTTTATGTCCCTTGTATGGCTGTAGTGACCATCCAAAGCTAATAACATGGGCTTATCTTATCTATGGTTGGCTTTGTGTATTTTAAAAAAATGTTGCAACCATAAATGTGGCAAACCGAATCTGATCCAGGAGGAACGTGTTTCATCAATTGCGGATTTCTATTTTTTCAATGTAAAATAAAAAAGGTGGAACAAAAGATCCGCCTGCCTCATGCAAATGATGACGGTAATAACTGAGCCCCGTTCGGGAAAAGTCATTGCTCCTATTTGCTTCTTACCCTTCTTTCCTAAGACCTTTGGGTGCTTACTTTGAACAATCGAAAGTCCCGTTTCATCAAAATTCTAAATCGCTGTTGCGGAAAAGTTATTTTTCATATCCTTCATGCAGGAGATTGAAAAGGATTCTGCATTTTCCTTTGTAAATCCTCTGACTATCGAATGATGTTCCAGTTAGAGTAAGGAACCCGTATAATCAATCTTTCCCAGCACATTCTTTTAAAATTGAAGAGAGATTCGGAATACAATTGTTTGCACTTGAAATGCAAAAGAACGAATGTCACTCCTGGTCAGACCCCAAAACTGAGACTCGATCTCAAGAGCATAATACATTAACTCACGTTCGATTATGTCACTGAGGACAGGTTTGCGGCCTAGAGGGGTAGCAATTAGTTTATCAACATCTTCCTCACTTCGAGCTATCCTGTAAAGGATTGTATGTGGGACATTGTATATTTTTGATGCTATTTGAATTTCCCATTCCTTATAGCTTGCACAGCTTTCCGCATCATATCTGCATCCCATCGCCTTATTTCACCTTGGGCATCTTCCAAAGCAGTATGGAAAATATAAACAATCTCTTATCTAATCTTATCTGCTAGACTTTCTCAAGAACAAAAATGCAAGCTTATAATTTTAAATATAGTGTTCGCCTAGCAAATAAACAAATAAAAGAGCAGACAGACCATGTGTAGCAAATGAAACACATTACCCGCATATTCCACAATACCCGAAGTTACTCTACCCATTTCCCTCCAAAACATCCACCCATTACATAAAAAAATAACCGCTGCACTTTGAGGTCCGTCATTTTACCTTCAAGCAGATAATATGTAAAGGACTATAATAAACCGCAATATACGGAAGATCCTTCGATTTTGACTGGAAGCTCTTAGGTGCCTCCTACGGGACATCTTACTCTTGTTTTTGCACCCTCATACATATCCATGATTATGCGCACGTACATAGGTTTCTGGAACTCTTGGTTGTCTTAGCGCCACCCTAAGAGATCTCCTGGAACCACGAGCTTTTTCCACTATCCTCATACTTTGGATTGCATCGAAACTCCGTACTGGTTATCAGATAGTCGTTCTATTTTCCGCAGTCAGCCATCTAATATCCGTTAAACGATCTTCATGGTGCGTGACATCAGCTTGACAGAATAGTAGTTATCGCCGTTTCGCCCTTTCCTTTTTGTAAAGGAGGAAAATAACTTTCCTTCCACTAATTAGGCGTTGGATCACCTCTCATAAGTTTGAAGTTGAAAACCTTGAGTCATCTGGACCCGATGTCCTCCATACTTCTGCCCACCTCAGGCAAACTTTAATGTCGTTACTAAACTTTTTTTTTGCTATGGCGAAAAACACCAAGCGCCCCCTCTCACTCTGATATCTAAATGTTTTTTCCACCAACGAAGTTTTGCGGACTTAGAAACAAGTGGAATTCTAAAGGTGCTAAATCTGGAGAATAAGGCGGAAGCACTATTTTATTTAACCGAACCCTAACTACATATGAATTATAAGATAACAGCTCGAAAATGATTAATTTCTCAACACCCCACCACACACTATAACACCTTGATTGAGTGAAGTTTGTATCTAGGATGTTATACTGGTCGATCTTCTGGACTAAGCCATTGATGGCGACGATTAGAATCCATTTCTCATCTTCAGCAACGATCCGGTTTTTGATTGTAAGTCGACTGAAGCGCAGTGCGAGTTTTGATTCCTTGCTGAAGATTAATTTGTTCATTATTATGATTTACTCTTCATGTTGTCAACAAACTTCCAATAGCTCTGCAAGCCGTTTGCGAACATTTCAATATCCAAATAATTCATTTAAACATTTCCAGAGCCAGCTGTTGGTCTTTTCGAAGGAGATTTGTTCGGTGAACCGCCGTTGGCTGCGCCTGCTGAAACAAGTACAAGTAACCTACCTGCTGCGGAAGATAACTCTGACGACGATATGGATCATTTCGACACGGGGGCACCATCACCAATGCCAAGTTCAGTCGGCTCAAGACCGCCATCGGTACTTGGACAGGATAACGTGCGGGCGCCATCAACGACCCAAAACCAGCAATCACCTCATCACGAACATCACGACGATAATCAACATCCGGCCGAGGCACATCACGACGATGAAAACCAAGAAGAGGGCGGCGCTGAACAAGCGGCTCTATTGCACAATGAAGAAGAGAGTTTCGCTTTGGCGCCTGTAGACGCATCAGCATATCGTGGCATAACCAAAGCGAAAAGGAAACGAAAGTTAATCGTTGATGAGGTGAAGAATATTTCCGGGGAAGAAATGAAAGCTCAACTGGCGAACACATCGGATATCGTCACAACGCTAGACCTGGCGCCCCCGACGAAGAGGTGGTGAATCATCTGTGAATTGTTTATAGAATGAAGTTAATCTCGCTAATGTGCCTTTGTTTTCCTATCTGTCTCTTGCTCTCTCTCTCTCTCTCTCTCTAGGTTAATGTACTGGAAGGAAACGGGAGGTGTTGAGAAGTTATTTTCCCTGCCTTCGAGAGATATTCCAGCCAGAGGTCTATTTGCCAATTATCAGCGCCATTTGATCTCGAGACTTGGTGTACTGGAAGATTTCTCAGTTCTTGGTCCGGCTGATCTTTTGGCACTTGACCAGATTCACCAGGAGCATGAATCACCGACGACGGGAGCGAGTAAACGTGGTCGCAAACGCAAAGGACCCGCGCAAGCTGAAGTCCCCGCTGTTACCGTGCAACCACCTGAGCCCCAAGTACACGATGCAGTGGATCATAGTTACGGTGAACCTGACATGGTGCGTGATGCTGAGCTCAACCCGCGTGTGTCTGCTGTGTCTTTGGACTTTAATCCGAACGAATCGCTTATGCCACCTCCACCAACGCCAGGATTCGATTCGTTACGAAGCCCGGGACATATGTATACTATACCCGAATTAAGTGGGCTCGATCCTATGACGCCACTCGGTGGTGTGCCGATGACACCTGGTAACCTGGCACATGGTATCGATCTCCATGACGACTTCCATCATAGCGGTTTGACACCAGCTGGCCTACATCACGGTGGTATGACACCACACCACTCGAGTATGGAGAACATTGAACCTCTACCTAACCTACCTGCCGATCAAGTTTCCTCAATACTCAACGAAGCGGAGAATATGTCTGAGAACTTGGACTTGGGTGACCTAACACTAGTCGCTCCGGCGAATAAATCAACCGAACTTGCATCTGACTGGAATGATTATGATTTTCCACAATCTGTTGGAGTTCATGTGAGTTATAAAAGATTATATTGTTGGATTATATTGTTGATTGATTGATGATTTTCTTTTTGCTTTTGATATTGTCATAATAGCATCCCGGTGACGAACAGATGGAGAACGAGACAGATGAGCAGTTTGAGGAGCGTGTACTAAACAAACGGGCCGCGCAGATGTTTCTTTCTGTTCGCAATCGCCTGCAGAAAACTGACTCGATAATGCTCTCCGAAATGACTCAAAGGAACACCAGAAAACAGGTATGTCTATATAGAATTTACAAAAGACAAAAATGTTTTCTTATTTACATTGTTTCTGCTTATTTGATGTATAAAAGGCCGCACAAAAGTTCTACTCGCTTCTGGTACTTAAGAAATTCCGCGCTCTAAGCATCACACAATCGGAACCTTACGCCGATATCTTAGTTCAACGGGGACCCATGTTCGATAATCCAAAATTGTAAAGAATTAAAAGGAGAACCGAACCACATTATACATACCAACACACACACAACCAGTTTTGTTTACTTTTCGTTTTCCTTATGTGTAATTAGATCCGTAAGTTAACATTTAAGAACCTAGAAAGTAGTCATTCTTTGTTTTTGTATAATTTTATAAGATTGTAACTTGTTTTGTTATATCGATGAAAATAGTCTCCATTGATGGTAATATTACCTGCATGATATCAGTTTTGAACAACTAGAAAAATGAGAAAAAACCAAACTATATAGGACGAAAAATTTAAATCGAAACTAGTCGCATGCGGGATGATGTTTCTCTTTGTAAAAACAAACTAACAGGTATATTTTGTAATGTAAATACCTAATAGGAACAACTAGACAGTAAAAAGGCAATTGTAAAATGCATCAACAAAACAAACAAATCTAATTTTAAGAAAAGAAAAAAACGAAATAAATAATATATTAATGTATAGAGTAAGTTAGCTGTAGAAGGGAATAGAAAAAAAAATTAACAAAATAAATCTCCAGTTTGGCCTTAACGTAAATTTATTAAACAAAAAGAAAATGTAAAACCAAAAAGTTAAAAGTAAAACAAGATAATAGTAAAAATCTTCAACTTTGAAATGGACTGCCCCCCAAATTAGGACATCTTTGAGTTGTGCCTGGTGTTTAAAGGATTTTTTCTGTAGACAGATTATTAGACTATTTCATTCCATAATTTGATTTCTTTGTTTGGGTATATCCGTTTTATTTTGATCAGGGCCTCATAAGGAAGCACGATACTTTAGTGTAAAAACTTCGAGACTTATACATAAATCAAGACGTTGAATGTGGCTTTATCCCAAAATATTTCCCTCAACTATAATATTTCGTTTTTATTGAGGGTGTATACACGAGAATATATCATCCGAAAAAACCGGTTTTGTGGGAGAGGGAGCTGAAGGTTGCGGTACGAAACGGAATACCATTTTGTTCCGGAAATTTAGCGTCCGTTTTCGAGTCCGCACTTTTTTTGTCTGGTGCTGCGCTTCAATCGTCATTGGTCTTTCAAGCAGTGAACATCGGAAAAAAACAAAGGGACATTTTAGTGCGTGGTTGCACTTAATATCTCTGTCAAAGGAAATATCTCTTTCAAATGAAATGTCAAAAAGACAGTAACACTAACACAATTGAACAAGGTTCACATATACAATTTTTTCTTCTAGAAAAATGAATCCCGTGTATGCTTCAGTGTAGAGCATCAGACCGGTCTTCCTGCTGCTAGTGATATTCTCGTGTATACAGGCCCATTCTGAGCAACAAAATTGTTATTTCTGTCTTACAGAGATGTCTCCAATTTAATTTTTTTTTTTTAAAGCAAAGCTACTCATTGTTTTGTTGCTCAATTTTTCGCTTTGTACATTTAATCAATCACTAGCAAATTGTTTTATTGTTGCAACCGTCATTTCATTCAAAATGTATTTACAAATGAGTTAATATAATACATACACCTTTTCTCCGTGCTTAATAACGTAATTGTTGTTTTTTATCTCTACGAGCAGCAATTGCTCGGGTTCTAATTATCGCCCGTTACTTCATTTAGTTTTGCACGTACAAAATTACTATCGAATACAATGTTTCGTTCAAGAAGAAAATAAATATTTATTGAAATAGCAAATTCCAGCGGGTATTTTGACGCTTGTCACGTTTCTTGTTGAAGTTGTAAATACCTAAAGCGAATTTTAGCCAATTATTCGAGCACGTTTTGCTTAAACTCAATATAAACAATGTAAAAGCAAGAGAATGTTCTCTAATTTTAATCGCCCTCAACTCTTTATTTTGCACGTTTATTTTTTATACATGGGAACAATTCACATTTTTGGGTATTTCAAGCAAACATCTTTTCCTCTATCGCTCTGGGTATCGTCCATATTCAATCAATCCTTTTTCACAACAATTTTTTTTCACAGTATTAGTCTAGGCGCAAATTGAGATACGTATATCGCGCGTGAGGTGACATGATACAAGTGCCATGACGCGTACGTACCAAACGCGTAGCGTGGTGATCCGAAAATTGAGACGCAGGTACTCGCAGATCGAACGCATACAAGTGGCCAATTCATAATTTTGTCTTCATATAGTTGGCACATTGGGTATAATATAGTACTTTATGAGCCCTAACTGCCTCTATTAATTTTTCTTCTGCCATTTCTCGAAAACCAAGAGCCACACGCGACAGAATGGCACGTGAAACTGTGTCTCGTTAACCAATTGCGCTGTTCTATTGAATTCTGTAGTTTACAAAAAAATGCGTCACGCTGCGCCACCTCCCACGCGCTAACGTGTCTCAATTTGCGCCTGGCCTTAAAGGGCCCACAGACCTCACACTTGTGTGCACACATGTGAATCAAAACCGGTGTGTGAGTCCGCCACACACGTCACACCGATAGAGACATCGACACCAAAAATCCAAGACTTGATTGTTACTCGCTCCGTGTCTGACACCGAATAGGGTGTATGCACCAGCCCACAGACAGCACACATGTCCGCACACCGACACATGGGCCCTTTTACACGATGACTGACTATCGGATGCATGTTTGAAATATAATACGCACAGATATGATTTCTAGTGGGAGTTTTGCATAAGCAAAAGATACGAGAAATGTGTAATTTTGATTTAGTCAATTGCTGTCTGCACGGCATACCGAATAAAAACCATTTTGCATTCTGTCTCAGAGTTGAAGATTTTTTTTTTATCCATTTCCTTGTAAAGTATGTTAGTTTTAATTTTTAAAATTCTTATATTCTTTTGATTCGATTTTTACATTTTTTTCTTTAATTTTTTTTGATAATTGTTTGTATTTTTGATTTTTTTTTCGAGTTATTAGGTGTGTTCCCGTACTTTGTGCACCAACATTCACACTTTGTCAATTTTCATGGAGTGGTGATGAAATTCTGCCAAAGAGAGGCAAAATCACCAAAAAGTACGGGGCCGCATTAAGCCACAAATGCTACACTTTAAATGTCAAAAATATACACTTGCTCGCATAAGTTTGCGTACAAGTTCTTTTGAGCAAAGGAAACAATTTATGATGTCCTAGTAGCTGTTGGATATTCTTTTCGCTTTAATACCTGGGGTGAAATCGACTATGCTGATTTATGATAAGTGACAGTCACATTCTCGGTTTCGGTATCGTGTAAGGTGATGGTCACTGTGGTTGTCACATTTTTGTGACAGTTTTCTGGTGACAGCTATTTAGTTATCATCTCCATATGTTTTTTTGCTTTTGTGTGTTTTATAAAATAAAAATATGTTTTCGGGTTTGGAGCTATGTATTTTTAAGCGAAGATGAAGAGATAAATGAGAGTGATGACTGTTGGCGAAAATTATCTCGCCAAATTGGGATTTTTTTCCATGTATTGGATTAAAATACTCATTTGGGCTTTACTTGCTTGCGACCTAAAATAAATGAATTGTATATTATTACATTTCTAATATGTAATTTACTTTCATTTGCCGGGTATTTGTTTAAAGAATCGGTGGCAACGATCCTGTTTTGAATTTTTACATTTTTATCTGTCATCAACTCGGAAAAAGCATGTGTTGCTCCTTTTCTAAACTTTTTTCGTGATTGATAGGTGACTATCACCTTAGCCGATACCAGCCCTGCTCTCACAGTACAAATTTCTTTTCCTTTATTTTCCATAGCTTATTTAAATCAACTTATCTCTCCAAAATACCAGAAAACAATGAAATACAAATCTGCAGTCTAGACACGCATGAAATGATTAAAACAGAAATTAAGTCGATGCATGCTATAATAGCTGAGATATTTGCGTTTGAAATTAATATTTGGGTCTTTTTCCCGTTGTACGCAGACTTATGTGAGCAAGTGTATTCTCTATTTTTAAGCAATTTGAATTTCGAATAATTTTTTAACTGACTTTTGCATCAAAAATGACAGAAATCGATGATTGATCAAAGCTGTGAATTTCTGCCCACACACATTTCTTGGGCAGAAATTTGTGGCATGGGGAAATTTTTTGCTCTCTCGAGAGCGCTCTCTTTTGCCCAAATGTGTGAATTTTTTGAGTACGGGAGCAGACTCGTAGATTTTCGCTGTTTTCGACAAGTACGGGAACATACTTTTGATGTTTTAATTTACATCAGAAAACGTATTTTTCATATACAGTGCTGTCTGGATGGCGTGAACTAATTATTGCACAGGCATTTCACGCAAACAAGATTGTTAACGCTATCCAATTGTGCTTTCTTATCCATAAAATAAACTTGGGCAATAGTTTCATTGATATTTACTGAGATTTAATGTCCATTCTCTTATTTAGTTAAAAAAAATCCTTAATACTGGTCCGTTTGTCGGAATACTTCCTGGTATTAGCTTTAGCCTATTCTATTGCTTTATCAAAAATTTGAATAGCTTCAGCCGATATTATCTTTGATCGAGGTTAATCGACTGATTCTTCCAACAATTCGTCTTCATCACAAATAATCACTTCGCATTCAGCTTCATCTGGCCTTTGTCGTACTGTACCTTCAATTGCATTCCATATGTTAATATCTGCTGCAGAGTATGTTACCTAAACAAAATCAAGTAGTACCTAGGTATGGTTTGTATGATATTCGTAGTCACACAAGACTTACTTCTGGGATAATAATTTGTAGCAAATCCTACAATTCATTAGTGTCTTCAAATCGCTGCTGCTTCAATTTATCCCGTATCAAGATAAGAGGGATATCCCCTTCGCCTGCGCAAATTTGAGGCAAAATATTACGCCAACATTTTCCTGATTTTAACTGACTCCCCGCTATTGCGAAGAAACTGCGTCTTTTATTGTTAAAGACTTTAAAAAAATCCAAAAGGTTTTTTTTTTCCAATAGCTAATCTTAACAGACTTTTTCTGTAATAGAGCTTTGTAATACGGATCGCATTCTGGTCCATTGGCTGAACAAACAGTTTGTGAAATCACTCCTTGAAAATATCTGCAGTCATCCAAGCGTTCTTCGAGCTACGATAATCAACGGGAATATCAAAGTTTTTGAAGAATCGAGGTTTTTTTGGCTTTGCCAATAATCAGTGGCTTTACTTTGTGAAGACGAGTAGCGTTTGTACACGCTAAGAACGTAGTCCTGACCTTCTCTACTTTGCGGCCTGGAGCCGTTTTTCACCACCGGCAACATCTAAAAGAAACCCGACTTATAGGCATTATAAATTTGATTTCTTGACAGGTGAAGCTCATAAATTGTTTTGTCTAAATTATTTTTGAGTGGCGCAACTGCGTCACGATCGGATGAAAGTTTTTCCCCACAAATTTTTAAAAGCTCAAACCACAACGTGACTTGAACCCACTTATCCAACCAGAACAGGCACTAAAGGCGCTTTCTTTCTCCTTTAATTGAGTATGCAATAGCTTCGCTTTTTCTTTCAGCATTTCTCCACTAACGTAGATTTTTACCACCATTTCAAAAACCATTTATATAACGCTCATTCCACACGAGGATACTCGCCTTGCTTTAAGGTTTTTCTTTTCAACGAACTGATTTGGCTAGTGGTCACTACTCCAAAGATTTTGTTATTTATTTTTTTATTATCGCTGAAGTTGTGGATTTGGCTACACCGTACTGCCGTGACAAACTCGACGCGCCTTCACCTCTCCAATTTCTCAATAACTTCACCTTCTTTCAATGATAAGAATTTCGGCTTTTTAAAAGGCATTTTTGCAAAGAAACACTTATCTACACTGCGCTATTTTAATTGTATGCAAAAACTAACTAATCACCGAACGAACAAATGAAAACGTTCAATCTTCTCCATACATTTTTGGTTCTTTTGTTCACGCTATAGAGTACTCTTCATAAAAAAATGGGTGTTCATGCCAGCGGGATGTTCACGTAATCAGGGATTCACGCTACCAGACGCTACTGTATTGTACAAATCGCAATTGCGGATTCTGGGATTCGCCTTGCATCATTCTTGTATAGAAAAACTACAAAAAACTATGACACCAAACAAGATATATTAATGGATCTTCATTTTCCTTTAGCATGCGTTTAAACATATTTTTTCTCATATCTTTCTTGTGGGTTCTCAACCCAATATACATATCCTTTTTATTTAATTTCAATAACCGGACTTGTGATGAGATTCCACATCTATTAAATGAATTATCTTAACCAAAAAAATACAATACTTATTTAAATGACACGAATTCTAATATATCATATAAATATTTTTTAAATGTTTTTTTCACATTATTTAAGATTTAATTTCATATCTTTCTTTATTTTTTAAATCTAGCTCTTACGTGAATTGCATATTTATATTGTTTTTTTCTAAACTTTACAAGGCTAAACTAGAAAAATAAATTTATGAAAAGAAATTTTTATGTAAAAAATGTAAATATTTTTTGAAAATGAGAAATGAATGAAAAATCAAATAAATGTAATACTTGTAATTTTAAATCAGTTTTCTGTATTTTCGTATGAGGTTTTTGTTGAGGCTTGTTCCATGAGCGTAAAGCGCGTTGGTGATTTGTCCGTTGGCATTGAGATAATCATGGCTATCGAGAATAAAATTCCCTCCGGAATGTTTCCTATTTTCGAAAAATTAGTATCGTGGATGCATTTCGAACAAGGAAAAAAATATTCCCAGGAAAAAGTTGTATTGTTGCGGAGACACAAACCGACGGTTAAGTTCGAATTTCGCTGTCGAAGTTCGAAAGCTCTCTTAAAGCGGAGATTGGTATGATGTCAACTGTCAACGGCGTAATGCTAATTGTCAGAACATTCTAGAGATTTCCGAAGGGGAACTTCCGACGGCGAACGTTCGAGAAGGTGGACCGAGAGCTATATAAGAGCGAGCACTCGCCCTCGACATTCATTCAGTTTGTGGAATTGAACAACGTGTGACAAGTCGGTGTGATCAATCGGTAAAACAGTGGCAAAATAAAAGCTTTCAATAAAGGTTGTTGTGTGTGTACTCAAGTTTAAAGTGGATAGTATTGGATAATAAAGAAAAGTGGTGAAGCTACACAGATAATTGATCTGTGGTGAAACAAGAAAAGTGTGTGTGTTTTAATTCGGATAAAGAGACAATTGTAGTTTATCGCAATCCAGTGGTGCGAACCCTACTTGGTGTGGGATTGAATATTTCGTAACAGTATGAACAAAATTTCCCCCGGAATTTCATTGCGATTTCCCCCGTAATTTTTCCTTTGTCTGTTTGTTGGAGAAATTCAAAACTTACTTACTTTTACTTAGGTGGCGCTACAGTCCGTGGTGAACCTGGGCCTCAACCAACAAGCGTCTCCAGCCGGCACGGTCTTTGGCCAGCTGTTTCCAGTGCCGCACGCCCAGTTGGTTGAGGTCCCTTTCCACCTGCGTGCACCACCGCTGAGGCGGCCGTCCTCTGCCGCGCCTTCCTTCCGGAGTGGATTTGAAGACTTTTCGGGTCGGAGCTGTATCTTCCATGCGCTCTACATGGCCTAGCCACCTTAGACGCTGTATCCGTAGACGTCGTACCAGGCCGATGTCGCTGTACAACCCGTACAGTTCTTCGTTATATCTTCTCCTCCATACACCGTTTGAACAAACGGGACCGTAGATAGTGCGCAGAATTTTTCTCTCGAAACGACCAAGGGCATCTTCATCCGCTTTTGTTAAGGTCCAAGCCTCTGCGCCGTAAAGGAGGACTGGGATGATCAAGGTCTTATATAGTGTCACCTTGGTTTTCCGAGAGAGGGCTCTACTTCTCAATTGCCTCTTGAGCCCAAAGAAACAGCGGTTGGCAAGAGTGATTCTGCGTTTTATCTCAGCGCTGGTGTTGTTGTCGCTGGTAATCAGTGAGCCAAGGTAGACGAATTCCTTGACCACTTCAAAGTTATATCCGCCCATGGTGACGTTCTGGCCAATACGTCGGTGTTGTCCGTCTCTTTTAGATGAGAGCAGATATTTGGTTTTACCCTCATTAACCTTGAGACCCATCTTAGCCGCTTCTACCTCAATGCTCACAAAAGCCTCGTTGACGTCTTGCTGTTTTCGTCCAATTACGTCAATATCGTCGGCGTACGCAAGCAATTGCGTAGACTTGAAATAGATCGTACCTCTTGTGTTGGCCAGTGACTCTTGCACAATCTTTTCAAGCACGATGTTGAAAAAGTTGCACGACAGCGCGTCGCCCTGCCTAAATCCTTTTTTAACATCAAAGGTCTCGGTATGCTCATTACCGACCTTAATGGAGCAACGAGAGTTCTCCATTGTCATCCTGCACAGTCGGACGAGTTTGACAGGGATGTTAAAACTAGACATGGCTTTGTACAGCTCGTCTCTATATACGCTGTCATACGCGGCCTTGAAATCGACGAAGAGGTGGTGAGTGTCGATTTGGTATTCCTGGGTCTTCTCCAAGATCTGCCGTAGCGTAAATATTTGGTCTATTGTGGATTTACCTGGCCTGAAACCACACTGATAAGAGCCGATCAGGTTATCCACAAACGGTTTCAGGCGTTCACACAATACGGCAGAGAAGATCTTATATGCGATGTTAAGGAGACTTATTCCCCTATAGTTGGCGCAGTTATAGGGGTCTCCTTTCTTATGGACCGGGCAAACGATGCTGAGATTCCATTCGTCGGGCATGCTTTCCTCCGACCATACCTTGCAGATGAGATGGTGCATGCACCTTACCAGCTCATCTCCAGCCGCCTTAAAAAGCTCAGCAGACAGGCCGTCTGCGCCAGCGGCTTTATTAGACTTAAGTCTTGATATCGCTATTTTGACTTCGTCTAGGTCGGGTGGACCGAATTCTGTTACTTCGTGGTCCATTGCGAATGGCTCGTTCTGCCTGACAGCGGTATCTTGTCTATCATCGCCGTTATACAGTCTGCAGAAGTGGTCTTTCCAAATCCTCAGCATCGACTGCGACTCTACTACCAGTTCTCCATTTTCATCCCTGCAGGCCGCCACTCTGGCTTTGTAGCCATGGCATGTTCGTTTTACCTTGTTGTAAAATTTACGGGCGTCATTCCTGCGGAAGCATCTCTCCATCTCCTCGATCTCACGCTTTCCGTGCTCTCTCTTCTTTCTTCTGAAAAGCGTGTGTTCCTCTCTTCTCTTCTGCTCATAGATTTCGCGAGCAGCTCTCGTCCGTCGTTGCAGCACGACCTTATATGCCTCTTGTTTTGCTGCATGGGCTTGTTCGCATTGTTCATCGAACCAGGGGTTTCTAGGTGGTGGCTGTTTGAAACCCAGCACCTCTGAGGCAGCATCTCTGACGGCGCTCTGGCAATGAGCCCATTCCTGCTCTATTGTTTGTGCTGCTCTGGGCGGATTTTGAGAGAGCTTTGAGGAGACACGATCGGCAAAGATTCTGGCAGTCTCTTGCGATTGTAGCTTTCCAACGTCAAACTTACGTTGTCCTACTCGACTCCTAAGCATTCTTGATATCCTCATTCGTACCTTGGCTACAACAAGGTAGTGGTCCGAGTCGATGTTGGCCCCTCGGAAGGTTCGTACGTCGAGAATACAGGAGGAGTGTCTGGCGTCGATCGCAATATGATCAATCTGGTTGGTGGTCGATTGATCACAAGACCGCCAGGTACCCTTGTGGATGTTGAGATGGGGGAATCGCGTGCTTGCTACAAGGAGGTTACGCCCCGCTAGGAAATCGATTAGCCTTAATCCGTTGTCGGATGTGGTGTTATGGAGGCTATGCTTTCCTATGATCGACTCAAATATGTCCTCCTTGCCCAGTTTTGCATTAAAATCTCCTAGGACTATTTTTGTGTCGTAGCTGGGACATTGGGCATATGTTCTGTCTAGGAGATCGTAGAATTCTTCTTTGAGTCGATCGTCCTTTTCTTCCGTTGGGGCGTGAGCGCATATTAAGCTAATGTTTCCAAAAATAGCTTTGATGCGGATTGTTATGAGGCGTTCGCTTACATCTCGGAAGCTTAAGACTTTTTGTCGGAGTCTTCCTCTAATAACGAATCCGCACCCGAATAGGCGCTGTTTGTTCTCCTTGTAGCAGTTCCCGTAGTAGATGTCGCAGTTTTTCATCCGTTTTTTGCCTGGTCCATCCCATCGCACTTCTTGGAGTGCGGTTATATCTGCTTTATAGCAGTTGAGGGTTTGCTCCAATTGATCGCCTGCACCCGGTCTGTTAAGGGACCTCACATTCCAGGTGCAGACTCTCAAGTCCGTTAGTCGTTTGCAGGGGTCGTCAGCTTTGTATCCGTCCGTATCCGAGGCTTGTTGTCGTTTCGGAACAAGTGGGTTTTTACGTGATAGGGATGTTACCCCTAAGCACAACCCCCAACCTGGAGGGCCAGGTTCCTCTTTCCCCAGGAACAAGGGTTGGGTCGCTGCACACATTGGTTCACTACCTGGCGGGTGCCAGGGTAGCTATCCAGGGGGGCCACGCGGAGGCTGTGTGTCAACTTGGATTGAACAGGGACAGAGATCGAAGCTGGCGTTTGCCATGTTAAACGCGATCAACTTCTTTGCTCTGTTTGCTCGCTCCCTCCCTCCCGGAGAAATTCAAAAACAAAGTAGATATCAATGAAGATAAGCCGTTCTTTAGCAAATTTTGGTTTATTTGAAAAGTGAATACGTTGAATGGACGAATAATTAAAGAAAGTGATATAAAGTGAATGACCTCCTGGACAACGCCTACGAAGCTTGTCCGGAGTACGATGTTAAAATCGTGCTCGGGGACTTCAACGCCAAAATCGGAGAACACCCTTGGCGGAGTGATCGGAAAGCACAGCCTCCACGATACAACAACAGATAACGGCTGCCGACTCACGGACTTTGCGACAGCTCGTAATGCGGAGTTAAGTAGCACAAGATTCCCTCGTAGCCAATCCACACAGCAACCTGGCGATTTCCGGACGGTCAAACCGCCAACCAAATCGACCATGTGCTCATCGACACGAGGCACTCGTCAAACATCTTAGATGTGCGAACATTCAGAGGGGCAAATGTCGACTGTGACCACTTCCTCGTAGCAGCAAGATTCAGAGTTCGACTGTCCAATGTCAGAAAGCTGCACCAGCCCATCAGGAGGAGGTTCGACATTGGGCGCCTGAGCACACTGGAGGTTGCCAGAGTCTACAGGGAGCAGCTGAGCGAAAGACTCTACGGTATGCCTACGTCGAACACAAATGCCAATAATATCTGGCTGCATTGCCGCTCAGCCATTCAGGAAGTAGCCGAAACCACCCCCGACAAGAAACCCATGGTATGATGGCGAGTGTGAGCAGAAAAAGGCAGCAACCGACGAGGCGTACCAAAAGGCGCTGCAGAGGAAAACCAGGGCAGCGCAAGAAGAGTACCGAGCCAGAAGAAGGGAGGAGAAAAAACTACTGCGACAAAAGAAAGGAATCTTTGCAGCCTCCCAGCTCAAGGATATCGAGGAGTCCAGGGATAAACATAAAAAACGGGCCTTTTACAAGAAAGCCAAAGGCCTTGCAGGAGGCTTCAAAAAGGGCACCCAGGCTCTTCGAAACTGCGAGGGTAATCTTGCCACCGACCCGCAGAGAATAGTGGATGTATTTAAGCAGCATTTCCAGCAGCTGCTTAACGAGCATGACCAAGAGGG
This sequence comes from Eumerus sabulonum, assembly GCA_951905685.1. Taxonomy (NCBI): domain Eukaryota; kingdom Metazoa; phylum Arthropoda; class Insecta; order Diptera; family Syrphidae; genus Eumerus; species Eumerus sabulonum. The sequence goes on along the minus strand of OX645060.1, from coordinate 156,609,483 downwards.
AGTGGTAGGGACCGAGGAAATGCCAACTCCAGTCGCTGAAGTAGTCCTCACACCCAGCATCGAAGAAGTCGGCACAGCTATTCAGAAGCCGAAGAATAACAAGGCTGCAGGCTCAGATGGCTTGCCATCAGAGCTCTTCAAGGCTGCACCAGATCATCTGCCGAATTTGAGAAGATGAAAGCACGCCCGACGTCTGGAATACCAGCTCTATTTGCCCCATCCACAAAAAAGGCGATCCTACCTCTTGCAAGAACTATAGAGGTATAGCACTGCTCAATGTCGCATACAAGATCCTGTCCAGCGTATTGTGTGAACGTCTAAAACCATCTTGCACCGCACTAACCGGCGGCTACCAGTGCGGCTTCCGGCCCGGCAAATCGACTATAGACCAAATTTTCACACTTCGACCAATCCTGGAAAAAACCAACGAGTTTCGAATCGATACACACCATCTTTTCATCGATTTCAAAGCCGCATACGACAGCATTCATCGTGCAGGACTGTTTGGTGCGATGGCCGAATTCGGGATCCCGGGAAAACTGATCCAGTTGTTTCGCGCCACGCTAAAAAATGCGCGATGCACCGTGCAACTCGGTTCTAGGATTTCGGAACCGTTTGAAACTTGCACCGGATTTCGGCAAGGAGATGCGCTATCATGTGACTTCTTCAACCTGGTGCTGGAGCAGATAGTGCGACGGGCAGGCGTCAACAGGGAAGGCACTATCTTCTACACAAGTCCGTCCAGCTGCTAGGATACGCGGATGATATCGACATCATCGCGTGTTCTCGCCGTGGCATTGTGGAAGCATTCACGGCGATTGAAGAACAGGCGAAGCGAGTTGGTCTTAAGGTCAAAGGGGACGAAGTACATACTGTCAAGCAGAAATCAATCCGTCGCTCACAACCTGGGACAAAATATAACAATTGACAGCTACAATTTCGAGGTAGTTAAGGAGTTTGTCTACCTCGGGGCAAATGTGAATTCCACATATGACACCATAGTCCAAACAACTGGGGTCAAAACTCCTCACTCGAAAGACCAAACTCATGCTTTACAAAAGGCGCATACTGCCAGTCTTGCTGTACGGAGCCGAAAGCTGGACGATAAGCAGGAGAGCGGAGCTGATTTTTGGTTCTTTCGAGAGAAAAATTCTGCGCCGGATATTTGGTCCTGTCTGTGAGGAAGGTGAATGGAGAAGAAGACACAACCGCGAACGCTACGAGCTGTACAAAGACGTGGATGTAGTCCGGAAGGCAAAGATCCATCGACTACTCTGGTTCGGCCACATCGAGCGCATGGATATCAACGCTCCAGCTAAGAGGGTCTTCGACTCCGAGCCTCCTGGTTCGAGAAGAAGAGGAAGACCGATCCTCCGGTATAAAGACCAAGTAATCGCGGATGTAAGACATCTTGGTCTTGATAACTGGAAGCAGCGTGCCCGGGACCGTCAAGGATGGAAGGCAGCTATAGCTCAGGCTCAGATCCTCCATGGGTCGCTGGCCTGATAAGTAAGTTCGGTATTTTCGTATGAGATTTTGTTGAGGCTTGTTCCATGAGCGTAAAGTGCGTTGGTGATGTGTCCGATGGCATTGAATAAAATTTCCTCCGGAATGTTTCCTATTTTCGAAAAATTGGTTTCGTGGATGCATTTCGGTCAAGGGAAAATTTGGTGTCATGAACAAAATTTCCCCCGGAATTTCAGTGCGAAAAATTTGGTATCATGAACAAAATTTCCCCCGGAATTTCATTGCGATTTCCCCCGTCATTTTTCGTTTGTATGTTTGTTGGAGAAATTCAAAAACAATGAAGACAAGCCGTTCTTAATCAAATTTTGGTTTATTTGAAAAGTGAATACGTTGAATGGGCGAATAATTAAAGAAAGTGATATAAAGTGAAAATAATTTAGAATTCAGAGATGTATGTACAGTGGGTGATCAAATTATTACGGCCACCATAAAAAATTACATATTTTCAGAATTTAGTTCAAATAAACGCATTGAATTGCAATATTAATATATTAGTTTCCTTCTGAAACTAATTTGTGATCAGTTAACTTTAAAAAAATACAAAAAACGTTATTTCAAATGGCTTTTGTTTTTATGGTAGCCATCGTCCTAGATACACATATACCCAATTTCCTATGGAATATTCTTTATATATTTTTTTAACCGTTTTAACGGTTTTTTATCGAAAAACTAAAGCCTACTGTTTCGACATCGGTATACTCGATACAAATGTGTTTTGTCAATTATTTTTATTTTAAATTTGTGTTGGTTGTGTTTTTTTGTTCTTGCGGTAGACGTTTTTTTAGCAATGGGTAGACGAAAAGATCTTTCGCCGGCAAATATTTCGAAAATCAAAACTCTGCTATTGAACACAAATTATTCGCAAAGGAAAATTGCAATAATTGCAGGAGTGGCAAAGTCATCAGTTGACAAAATAAAAAATAAAATGAATGCAAATGTCGCCCTTTCCCCAATGAGAACAGGGAAATCTGGAAGAAAAAAAATGACAACACCACGGAATAAGCGGAAAATAAAAGAAATATGAGTTCAAAACAGGGAGAAGCCAAGGAAGATCCTCACAAACCGGATTCAAGAGTCAGGAATTGAAATTTCTGACATGACAGTCCGACTTCGACTTAAGGATATGGGTTTTACTTGTCGCCGCCCCGCAAAGAAGCTACTTCTAACAAAGACGATGATGGAACAACGTCTAAAATGGGCTAAAGCACATAAAGACTGGACGTCTGAAGATTGGTTGAAGGTAGCAACGCGTTCAGTCGTCTTACTAATTTAATTCTTTATCTTTTGAAGGAATAATTTCATGATTTTTCCGGTAAACGTTTTTCTTCCAGGTTTGTTTTTCCGATGAGTCGACAGTCCAAATTTTGTCGGATAAGGCCGAGTTTGTGAGGAGAAGGCCGAATGAAAAATATCTATAAGAGTGCATAGTGGAACGGGTAAAACATCCGTTAGGCATTATGGTATGGTCCATTATTAGTGGAAAAGGGACTGGACGTCTGTACATTGTAGATGGAACCATGCGCCAGGATCAGTACATTTAGGTCTTAAGAACAAAAACATTACCACAAACTACGGAATGGTTCCCAAACGGCAATTTTGTGTTTACGCACGACTCTGCACCATGTCATAAAGCCAAAAAAAGTGTCTGCCTTTTTGGAAGAAAAGGATGTAGAGGTATTGGAATGACCAGGGAACTCTCCAGACCTGAATCTCATAGAAAATCTTTGGGAGCTTATGAAGAGAGAAATGGGGAAGGAAAAAATCACTAATAAGCGGGATTGCATAGAACGCCCAATAGAACCTGGCATAGAAGTGAAGCAATAAAAAACCACTGCTTAAAATGCATCCAAAGTATCCCAAAAAGGGTTAAAGGGTTGACCATAATAGACTTACGCGAACTTAAGCTTATGTCAGAATCGAACGATTGTGCAAAGCACAACAAACATTAATAATCTGTATTGCCTTTTGAGGGAGATAGTGGAGTTCTCTTGCACTAAGCAAACGCCTCCATCTGCCTTTCAACACGCCGCTTGTCCTCTCAATTACATTTCGACAGCGAGAATGTACTTCACTGAATTTGACCGGCTGTATTTTCCTCTGCCGCCCTATGAGGAGTCAAGAGCCATGGCTCCAATGGATATCCGGCGTCTCCTATTCGAAATATACGTATGTTTTATGACGAATCACAATTGAAAAGAAATGTTTATAAATATGTATACCTAAGAGCCAGCAATTTCTCTCACCGTCCTTGTACCGTTGCTCCATCCATGACCTCAATTCACTCACTTTCCAAAGTGGATCGTGACACGCTCCAGGGTGTGTAGCATCAACAAATTGAATTCTAAATTCATCATCACAAACCTGTGGAAAATAGAAGTACATTGAAGAAGTAAAGTAGAATTGAAATACTTGTCAAAAAGTAGTTATTTACAAGTAACACATTTTAACTATGAAATCCCTTGCGATTGTAATACAGATGCTTAACTGTTGGTGGGGCAATAATACAAATACGTGTACCGTCTATGCAACCTATTACACCTGGAATGTGATGATTCTCGTAGAAGTGCAGGCTTATTCTTCTCCTCTCTGTCGCTGACATTGGCATTTTAATTCAGGATGGGTATAGTTCTTTTTGAAATATCGCCAGGACATGAGAAAGAACCTCAGAGAAAGTTGACTCTGCTAATCCGATCTCATGGTCGTTTCCGACTCCAGTCAGGTAACCACCTTCTGCAAAGACCCGCAGGCAAGCGCTTAGTTTGACGATGAGAGGGACGGCAAATGATTTTGTGATGTGGCGGAGATTATCCGACAGCAAATCCATCAAGTACTTGAAAGCCCTGTAATACTGGTGAAACCTGATAAACAAAAAATGCTGCTACAACAATTTCACGACGATATTTTGTTTATATTAAGAGCGCTTGCGGTAACTCTAAAGGATCAAGCTTCCTCTTAAGCTTCTTTCTTTTCTTGCTTCTTCCTGGTCCTGTTCGTTCGCTAACAGCGTGAATGCTAAACTATGCATTTTATAGAATCTGAAAAAAATAGAACACGTTTGATAATACCTACTTACTTTATATTTGTCGAAATTTACACAATTTTCTCACTGAATCACTAAATTATTGCTGAAACACTTGAATTTAACTTCTCAAACGAAATGAAACAACATTGAGTGACAAACGTTAAAATATTCGATCAAAACTTCGAAAATTTCCGGGAGAAATAAATTTCGATGGAAATTCACAATAGGAGGAATATTTTCCAGGAAACAAACATTTTTGGAGGGGATCTTTTTCAACCAGAATTGCCGATAGCCCTGAATTGGTTTGTCGCGTATTACACCCTGCATCAGTGGCCAGGACACTAATGAGTGCGAAAGAGATGGTCAGTGAAATAGAAATATACTGGCACGGTGATGCGCGGGTAGGCTACTTCGTGCATCTTTTTGGCATTTCCTTATCTCCTTTTGCGATGTTGCTTCACATGCACTTCACATTTCTAAGTGTGGATTTGCAAGAAAGCGGAAGATAGCATAGTTATTTTGAGCGAACTGAGTGGTTTTAAGTGGACAAAGGAATTGAAATGCGAGCTCATAAGCAATTATGAGGCGCGTACAATTTTTTATAATCCATGTCATGCCCATATTTCCTCATTATGCCATATTTATTTCATACCAAACCTCCACCAAACGTCGACACTGAATGACGCATATCAAGTGAAAATGAAATGTCAAAATAGAAGGACAACACTGCGATATAGAGAGATGCAGAATGTAATAGCACTAGGGACTCGGAATGTCAGTTCAAAAGAAAATTACCGAGAGTTGCACGACCAAAAGATGCAGGGTGTAATACCTGACTTTCCAATGGGGAAGACATCGCCGTTGCGCATATATCCAAGCGAAACCATCGCTTATTGGGTTTCAGTAATATCTCCGTCCATCCGTCCGTCGACTACCAACTAGATTGATCACATCGCGATCGACGTTAGACACTGCTCCACTATTCTTGATGTTCGAACTTTCCGAGGGGCTAACATCGACTTGGACCACTATCTTGTAGTAGCGAAGATACGTTTATGGATATCACGAACGCAGAGGAGTAGAGTAAGAATACAAAGTTATGACGTCGGAAAGCTACTATTGCCAGAAACCGCTCGTGCTTTTTCCGATAGCATTTCGCTTAAGCTCTCCAAAACACCTCAATCCTCCACGCTATCAATAGAACAGCAGTGGAGCCTTTACAACCAAGCCCTGAAAAGCTCTGCATCCGAAGTTTTGGGTTTTAAGGCTCCACCGCGAAGAAATACCTGGTTCGATGACGAGTGCAGGAGGATTCACACAGCGAAGCAGGATGCATATAAGGTCTCGCTGCATAAAAGAACAAGAGCAGCTCGTGAGCTCTAAGAGTTAAAAAGAAGGGAGGAGCATAAGCTTCTCAGAAGAAAGAAGAAAGAGAACGAGAAGCGCGCGATTGAGGATTTGGAGAGGTGTTACTGCAGGCATGACGTTCGAAAGTTCTATCAACAGATAAAGCGAACATGTCAAGGTTAAAGCCAGCCTGCAGGGATGAGAACGGACACCTAGTAGTAGAATCGCAGTCGATGCTGAGAATATGGGAAAACCACTCCTGCAGACTGTATAACGGCGTTAGTTAGTTAGTCAACATACCGCAATCAGGTAGAATGATCCATTTCTAATCGACGAAGACGGCAGAGAACTCCGTCCCCCTGACCTCGACGAAGTTAAGATTGCCATATCGAAACTCAAGTCGAATAAAGCTGCTGGCGCAGACGGACTGTCTGCTGAGCTCTTCAAGGCAGCTGGGGATGACCTGGTTAGGAGCATGTACCAGCTCATCTGTAAGATATGGTCAGAGGAAAGCATGCCCGAGGAATGGAGTCTCAGGATCGTATGCCCGATCCACAAGAAAGGAGACCCCTCTGATTGCGCCAACTACAGAGGAATAAGCCTCCCTAGCATCGCCTACAAAATCTTCTCTGCCGTTTTGTGTGAACACCTGAAGCCTTTTGTAAATAAGCTGAATAAGTCAGGGAAGTCCACCATCGACCAAATCTTCACACTACGGCAGATCCTGGAAAAAACCAATGAATTTCAAGTCGACACTCACCACCTATTTGTCGACTTCAAAGCCGCATACGACAGCGTAATTAGAGACGAGCTATACAACGCTATGTCTGCCTTTGCCATACTTGCTAAACTCATCAGACTATGCAGGATGACTTTGGAGAATGCTCGCTGCTTCATCCGAATCGGTGAACACCTTACCGATAGTTTTGATGTCAAAAAAGGATTAAGGCAGGGCGATGCGCTGTCGTGTGATTTCTTCAACATCATATTGGAAATGATTGTGCAAGAATCACTGGCCAATACCTACAAGAGGCACAATCTATTTCATATCCTCGCAACTCCTTGCATACGCCGACGATATTGACATAATAGGTAGATCACAGCGAGATGTCAATGAGGCGTTTGCGAGTATTGAGATGGAGGCGGCGAAAATTGGTTTGGCGGTAAACGAGGGCAAAACTAAATATATGCTGTCATCAAAAAAGGACGCTCACCACCGACGTCTTGGCCAGAACCTTTGTATTGGCAGATATAAGTTCGAGGTAGTTAAGAACTTCGTCTACCTTGGCTCCGCAGTGACCTGGAACAACGACATCAGTTCCGAAATCAAACGCAGGATCACTCTTGCCAATCGCTGTTTCTTTGGGCTCAGGATGCAATTGTGTAATAGAGCCCTCTACCGAACGACAAAGTCGACTCTATATAAGACCCTTATCGTCCCGGTCCTGTTGTACGGCGCAGAAGCATGGACGCTATCAAAAGCGGATGAGGAGGCCCTTGTTCGGTTCGAGAGAAGGATTTTGCGCGTGATTTTCGGGCCTATAAACGCAGACGGGGAATGGAGGAAAAGATTCAACCACGAACTTTACAGGCTGTACAGCGACATGAGTCTAGTCGGGCGTCTACGGATTAAACGCCTAAGATGAGTGTGAATTTTGTGTGAATTTATTATTAAGCTTATTACAAGCTATTCTTAAGCAATCTAAACTTAAATTCAAACTTAAGTACTAGCTACTTAACCTACGGGAGAATAGGGTGGAGTGGTGTGTGGGAGGTATAGGGATTAGATTAGATTAGATTTTTTTGGTTTCAATTTTTATTTAATTGGACCTTAGGAGAGATTTTTTAATGGATGGTAGAGATAAATGAAAGTCAATGGATGTTTAAGAATGGTTGGCTAAACGTAAGATTCTACAAATTGGTTCGTAGTGACGTAGGGATTCGAGAATTCCTTAGACCAACGTTTTATAAAACCAAGGGCAGAATTAGCTTTGTGTATGATATGATTGATGTGGGAGTCAAAGTTTAGCTCTCTGTCGCATATGATACCTAGGTCGCGTATGAAGGGGACGTGGGGTACAGGCTCGTTAAGTAGATAATATGTTCTAGGAGCAGAGGGAAAGCGTTTCCGAGAGAACGTAACGAACTGGCATTTATTGATGTTGAGCTCCAGGTTGTTGTTATCACACCAATTACCGAAGGATACACGGTCGCTTTGGAGTGCAAGCGAGTCTGCAGGAGTTGATATTGTCTTGCTGATTTGCATGTCATCTGCATATATTGACAAATGGGAATCTTTTAATATAAGGTCGACATCGTTAACAGCGAGGACGAATATTAAAGGGCCGAGATGACTACCTTGCGGAACACCGGAAGAGGCAATGATGGGGTCAGAGATACAGTTTCTAAAAATACTCTATATTGGCGATTCTCAAGGTACGATTTAAGCCATGATATGGTTTGGGGCGGGAAGCCTAAAGCCTCTAATTTAAAATAAATTAATGTATGGCTTAGCTTATCGAATGCTTTACTAAAGTCAGTAGTGATAACGTCAACCTCGTTGCCTTGCCCCAGAGTTAGAAGTATTTTGGAGGCAAATTCGGTAAGGTTGGTTGTGGTAGACCTGCCTTTTACGAAACCATGCTGCCGGGATGAGAAGATGGATTTGCAGTGGAAGAACATTGAATCATACACGATGGGTGGGCCATGTAGAGCGAAGGGACACCACAGCTCCATCCCGAAGAGTCTTTGAATCCAACCCCGAGGGACGAAGAAGCAGAGGACGGCCGCACTTATGATGGCGCACACAGGTGTAAATGGACCTCAGCCAACGGGGCGTGCGGCAATCGAAAAGGCTAGCAAAATATCGTGCTAGTTTGAAATGTAGCGCCCGTTAAGAAGAAGAGAAATGGGGACTTCTGAACATTGACCATATTGTTGAAGCTACGTCTGTCAAATTGGATGTCGTTCATTCACTCTTCTGTCAAATTACCACGACAGACAAAGCTTTTAACAACACGTACTTACTTAGGTGGCGCTACAGTCTGGGGTGAGCCTAGGCCTCAACTAACGCCATCTTAGACGTTGGCTTCGTACTTCGTAGTCGTCGTACTAGGTTCATGTCTCTGTACAACCCGTATACTTCGTCGTTGTATCTTCTCTTCCACTCTCCGTTTATACAAACCGGAGGATATTAGATTGAACGCATAATTTTCCTCTCGGAACGACCAAGGGCTTCTTCATACGCTTTCGTTAAAGTCCAGGCCTCTGCGCCATAGAGGAGGACCGGGATGATTAAGGTTTTGTACAGTGCAAATTTGGTCTTTCGAGAGAGGGCTCTACTTCTCAATTGCCTCTTAAGCTCAAATAAACCAAATAAACAGCGATTGGCAAGCGTTATTCTGTGTTTGATCTCAGCGCTGGTGTTGTTGTCGTTGGTCACTAATGAGCCAAGGTAGACGAAGTCCTTGACCACTTCTAATTTGTAGCTGCCATTTGTGACGTTCTGGCCGAGACGTCGGTGTTGTGCGTTTCTTTTGGATGACAGCATATATTTCGTTTTATCCTCGTTAACCAAAAGACCCATTTTAGCCGCTTCTGCTTTAATGCTTTCGAACGCATCAATGTCGACCCGCTGTGTTCATCCAATTACATCAATGTCATTCGCGTACGCAAGCAGTTGTGCAGACTTGAAGTAGATCGTACCTCTTGTGTTGGCCAGTGAGTCTCCTATGATCTTTTTAAGCACGATGTTGAAGAAATTACATGACAGTCACCTTGTCACCTTGTCCAAATCATTTTTCAACATCAAAGGCCCAGCTAATTCACTACCGACCTTAAAGGAGCAGCGAGAGTTCTCCATTGTCATTCTTGACCAGCTTCCCCTAACTATAACATTTATCACCATTCAAATCCACATTTATCTACTGTACCATAAGATGTGAACAAACAACCTGAAATACTTGATGTAAATGTGGCTACTGCAACTCGATTTATGTTAGAAAATACTGACAATGGAATAAATTTTTTCTATAATAAATACAGTTTCTTTTAATTTATTACCCTAATGTTAAGAAAAGCCTTTCTTCAAGTTTCACATGCAACAGCGCTGGTAACTGCCTGCTTGAAAGATGTCTTCGGCAGGAGAATCAAGCTTTGTTGCATATCGGGGCCCTTGGATTAAAGAATCCGTTTTCAGTTTCTCCACCACATTAATTGGAACATCCGCGTAGGCTATAATGAGACAACCTCTCGATGTCGGCAGCATACTGCTGGATGGTCTCGTTTCCACCCTGCTTATGTCCTTTAAGCCCCAGCTTGTGCATTTCCTTCATGTGCTCACTGCCGTATCTTCGGTGAAGAGCATCCCATATGACGGTGTAGTTTCTTCTCTGGGTCTCCGGAATGGTCTGTAGTACATCAACTGCTCCACGCTTAAGGGAAATTACTAGAAATTACTGTTGCCTCAAATTGGAGCTTAAAGGTGTCAAACGCGCTCGTGCCGTCGAAGTTGGGAGCTGTGAGTTTCGATGCTGCAGCCGGTACGATACTTCCTTCCTGAACGTGTTGGATAGTTTTCTCGAGTTCCAGAACCTTCTTGTCGAACCTCGATTTTAGTGTCTCGATTCTTTTTTCCTGATTATTTTTGAGATCTGGAAACTTCTTGTAGAACCTTGTATGTAGTGTCTCCATTCTCTCTTCAATGTCCTGGAATTAATCGTTTACAGCCTACTGGATGTCTCCTAAGCTTTCTCGATTATTTTCTAGCATCTCTTCTAACGTCTCCAGCTTCTGGCTCAGGGAAGTGGAATTTTCCTCCGACTTTCTACTTACGGCAACGGAATTTTCCTCCAGATTTTGATGTATGGTCGCCTCTAATTTCTGATATATGGAAGCTACATTTTACTCCAGCCTCTGATCTAGTTTTTGGGCTATGGAAGCACTCATAGCATTCATAACCGCCAGAATTTGCTGCATATCGAATGCTTGGTCACTGGATATCGTTGACTTCTCCAATCTGAACTCATGATTCTATCAGTCGACATTGATAGCCAACACACTAGGTTGGCTTTGCTTCCCACTGTAGATAGTTTTGGAGCATCCAGCTGTCTTTTCAGCTGTTCGATAGTCAGTTTTTCTAATTTCACAATTTTCTTGAACTCTAGTCAACACTTTTACTAATACTCTTCACAGTTTGAATAAACTTTTTACTCGTTTACTCGCAATCCCACTTCTGACACCAAATGTTACGAAAATTAAATCGCTCAGAATAGGGTTCGTTCACTGAATTGCGATAAACTACAAATGTTTACTTTTTTATTCAATACACATACGCGCTTTCATTACAAAGTTTGTCTCTATTTCTTGCTAGATGGCTTGATTACCGACGGATCACTCGTTATTGAATCCCGATGACTGAATGCTCCCGAGGGTGAGCGCTCTCGCTTATTCGCTTGGTCCACTTTCTCGAATGTTCGCGGTTAGACGTTCGCCTTCAGAAGTCTTTAGAATGCTCACTTCGTTTTCTTTGACAGCGAAATTCGAGCATAACTGTCGGTTGGTGTCCGTAACAAAGTTTAGCCGCATCTGATAGTAAATTTATTCCACTAAACATTTTTAAATCATTATCACATAATAAACATTTTGAAAAAGATACATGCGATGGTAAATCATTTATAGAAAGAAGAAACAGGAGTCGCCCAAGGGGACTTCCTTGAGGTATTTCAGAAAAATGTATAAAATCCTCAGACAAAGCACTGCCAATGCTGATATATTGCTGACGACCAATGAGATAGCTTCTTAACCAATTTGAGAGCTCAGAATGAAATCCAAATAACTCAAGCTCTTTTATAAGGTTATAAGGCGGAGGTTGCCAGTGTCTACCAGGAGCAGCTGAGCGAAAGACTCTACGGTATGCCTACGTCGAACACAAATGCCAATAATATGTGGCTGCATTGCCGCTCAGCGATTCAGGAAGTAGCCGAAACCACCTTAGGGTATCTATCAGCCCCAACAAGAAACCCATGGTATGATGGCCAGTGTGAGCAGAAAAATGCGGCAACCGACGAGGCGTACCAAAAGGCGCTGCAGCGGAAAACCAGGGCAGCGCAAGAAGAGTACCGAGCCAGAAGAAAGGAGGAGAAAAAACTACTGCGACAAAAGAAATGAATCTTCGCAGCCTCCCAGCTCAAGGATATAGAGGAGTCTAGGGATAAGCATAAAACACTAGCCTTTTATAAGGATTTCGCATATTTTCCAAGCATTTGTAATATAAAAACATGCATCTTCTCACAAGGAGTCTTATCTGTAGATCTAAATATCCGCAAACTAGTCAAGCCCCACAACGATGTCTTGTCCTTTATTTGCCATATTTTTACAGCCGTTACAGGCAAGTAACCTAATACTCAAGATGAGCTTCGTTGCTTGGTGGGTACGTTTCTTGGTGTCTTGACCTCTCACTCCAATGACATTGAGGACGAATCCCGACAACGTGTACCCGCGTCATTAGCTCGAAAGCGTAATATCTTAAGCAATAGCTATGTCTCGGATCGCATAAACCTCTCATACAAGATGTTTCGCTTAAGCTTCGTAACTAAAAAGATGTTTATTATTATAGTATATGTGGGGGCACTTAGTTCCGCTATAATGACTTTCAAGAAGTTTCTTACCCAACATGAACGCTCCCATAAGAGCTGAAACCCTGTGGTACTCGCTACGAAAGAAATAGGCTCCCATTCTAAACCGCCTCAAGCTCCATGAGAGGAACGTTCCTCGAGACCCTGAGCATTCCCAAAGCACGATATAAAAAACGTCGTGCGGCGTGCAGGCTACTGGACAAGCTAGGTGACGTCCTAAGAGATCAGCTCTCGGAAGGGGGAAAAAAGGCTCTCGATTTGGCGCAAAGCATAATCAAGAGTATACCTGAAAACTCATCCGATACAGATACAAGTAGGCAAGCGTCTGAGGTCTGCCTCCCTCCACCTCAAAAAGAGCGCAGTCTTATAGTATCCTAACTCCCAAAAACAACTCTCCTGTCGCGATATGCTAAAGATCATGACCACAATGGTTGTTGATGGGAACATCCCTCCGGCGAAGTGGCTATTAGTAAGCAATGTGCTGCTAAATAGCTACCTCTCACTGCTCAGAGAAAATCCTGGTCCCATTCCAATTACCCATCACGCGAGCTATTATCAAGGCAGGATCAAGTTGATATCTTTCTAGCACCAGGGGTCAATCGACTTCATCAGGCTGGTACTCAGTAGAGTCGGCGAGGTCTGGGAGGGAGCTCAACTTGAGGCTGTACCAAAAAACCAAATCCCTAATAGACCGAGGACTAGAGCCCTTATTCCGACCTATCCCGAGGAACCCAAGGAGAATCTGGTAATTATCCGGAATTGTAACCCCAAAATTCCCACAAAAGGTTGGAAAATAGCCAAGCCGGAAGATGTGAAAAGACCCTATAGATTGGTTACCATCATAATTAATCATGTTTTCCTGGCACCTCAAGCAGAAGCTAAAAACACAATCTCTCTGGGCTTTGATTCAGCAAGGCTCAGAATCTATAAGAAAAACGGGGAGGACTTATTCAAGAAAACTTCCGAAACAGCATCAGCTGACTTCAAGTTGTCAACTAGCTTAGAGCAAGTCCTTCCACTGAGCACTGAGCACTATACAAATCATGTGCGATCAGCATCCCCAGAGGAAAACCCAAACCCATCTTGTGGGGTAAATAGATGGTCTCCCTTAAGAAAGAGAGCAGAAAGCTCTTCAATAACGCAACATTTACTCGCTTGCAAGACGACTGGGACTCCTATAAGGAAGCGCTCAAATCCTTCAATGCAGCGACCAGAAAGGCCGAAAGGCAATCTTGGAGTAACTACTGCAAGAATATCAAAGTGGCCCCTGAGGCTACAGGATAAGGACAGTTCTGGCTACTGCCTCTTATAATCCAAGCCACTTAATGCGGTATGACGGTTCCTGGACGACCTCCTGTGCGGAAGCCCTCGAGCCCTTCCTGAACACACACTTTCCGGACAGTAGTTTATTAGCTACGACCCTTCCTCAAGATGCCCAGCTGAGGTATCCTCCTACGGGCTAACTCGCAATCTAGTCGAAAATGATACTTTTGGGCTCTAAAAAGCCTTGAACCATACGAATCTCCAGGCCCGGATGGGATCATATCAGCGGAGCTCCAGAAGGTGGCAGATCTCATACTTCATTGTCCTGCATCCCAAGCAAGTGGAAGGACTTGAGACTTGAGGCTGATTAGCTTACATCTTTCGTTCTAAAAACTCTGTAGAATATTAAAGATGCACACAGCTACAACTTAGGAAGGCTGTTGGAGAACCAACATGCCAACAACAAAGGCAGATCGGTGGAAATAGTACTCCACTTACTAGTCATCATCAGAGAAAGGTCATTGGAACACAAGAAATATACTCCTGAGGGTGCTTTTAACAATGTTGAACCGTGGGCCCTCACCAAAGCGCTGATTGATCTAGGTGCAACGGCATCAGTGATAAAAATGGTATGACAACTGCAAACACAAAGAGTCATCAAGGCTAACTTCGCTGATGCCGTTTCAACTAGAATGATCAGCAGAGGTACACCACATGGTGGCGTAATTTCCCCTACTCTCTGGAGCGTGGTAGTCAATGAACTACTACTATTGCTAGAACAGAATATTGCTATAGCCGTCTCAGGAATGTTTCCTTACAAAAAGTAATAAACTGGACGAAGAGCTGCGGACTTGGGGTGAACCCCAAGAAGGCAGATCTAGTACTGTTTACTAATAAATATAAAATTCCGTCCACTGAGGCTGGTAGGAATCCAAATAGTAATCGATCAGGTCAAATATCTTGGCCTCATCCTTGACAGGAAACTAAATTGGAAACCCAACATTCTTGATCGTATCAAATAAGCAACCACTGCCATTTACTCTTGCAAGAAAGTGGTGGGCAAAAAATGGGGCCTCCAATCTAGCCCCCATCTAGACTGCTATTCATCAGTCATAAGACCTATCCTTCTATATGGCGTCGTAATTTGGTGGACTGTTCTTGACAGGGCAGTCTGTCGCAACCTTTTGGGGAGAGTGCAAATGTCGACCAGCATTTGCATTACTGGTGCGATCAGATTTTTTGACGTGACAACGTCTATTAAATCGGTTAGCGCTGAAATATGGGATGCCGAAACGCAAAAAACGCAGAAAAATGTAGACTAACCGTGTGAGTAGGCGTGGCCTAGCGAATGTGTAGTAGTGAGCTCGCGCGAAAATTATCAACATGTCAGATAAAAAAAAATTCGGCGTCGTTTAGTGGAATTAAATCAAATAAAATCATATCATAGACCTATTGTTGATAGAATATTAGAAATAAAGAACACTTAAACGTTTGAGTATAAAATTGTCTTATTCAATTAAATACATGTATAATACTGTAATATGAAAATAAAACATTGAAATCAATAAAAAAATTATATGTAATTGTTGAATATATAATATTTATACCTCATTCATAAAATCGTATAATAGACGTTGTCACGAAATAATGGATTTGGCTAGTAACAGCCAATCTAATAACAGTTTTTTTTTTTTAAATAATTTGCGCGCACTCAAGGTCTTACTTACTTACTTAACGGGCGCTACAGTTCGGGGTGAACCTGGGCCTCAACCAACATGCCTCTCCACCTAGCACGATCTTTCGCTAGTGTTTTCCAATGCCGCACGCCCAGTTGGTTGAGGTCCCCTTCCACCTGTGCGCGCCACCTCAGGTGCGGCCGTCCTCTATTTCTTCGTCCCTCGGGGTTGGATTCGAAGACTCTACGGGCTGGAGCTGTGGTGTCCATTCGCTCTACATGGCCTAGCCATCTTAGGCGTTGGATCCGTAGACGCCTGACCAGATTCATGTCGCTGTGAACCCGTACAGTTCGTGATTGAATCTTCTCCTCCAACCCTCCTCTGTGTTTATGGGACCGAAAATCGAACGCAGAATCTTTCTCTCGAAACGACCAAGGATTTCCTCATCCGCTTTAGATAAAGTCCATGTTTCTGCGCCGTATAACAGGACCGGGATAATTAAGGTCTTATATAAGGTCAACTTGGTCGTACGAGAGAGGGCTCTACTTCTCAGTTGCCTCTTGAGCCCAAAGAAGCAGCGGTTGGCAAGAGTAATTCTGCGCTTGATTTCGAAACTGGTGTCGTTGTTCCAAGTCACCGCGGAGCCGAGGTATATGAAGTCCTTTACTTCGAACTTATATCTGCCAATATGCACGTTCTGTCCAAGACGTCGGTGGTAAATGTCCTTTTTCGATGACAGCAGATATTTAGTCTTGCCTTCAATAACTGCCAAACCAATTTTTGCCGCCTCCATCTCCATACTCGCAAACGCCTCATTGACATCTCGCTGCGATCTACCTATTATGTCAATGTCGTCGGCGTATGCAAGGAGTTGCGAGGATTTGAAATAGATTGTGCCTCTTGTATTGGCCTGTGATTTTTGCACAATCATTTCTAATATGATGTTAAAAAAATTACACGACAACGCATCGCCCTGTCTAAATCCTTTCTTGACTTCGAAACTATCGGTCAGTTCTGCACCGATTCGGATGAAGCAGCGAGCATTTTCCAGGGTCATCCTGCATAGTCTGATGAGCTTAGCAGGGATGTCAAGAGTAAATATGGCATTATATAGTTCGTCTCTAATTACGCTGTCGTATGCGGCCTTGAAGTCGACGAATAGATGGTGTGTATCGACTTGAAATTCGTTGGTTTTCTCCAGGATCTGCCGTAGTGTGAAGATTTGATCGATGGTGGACTTCCCTGGCCTGAAGCCACACTGATAAGGACCTATCAGCTTGTTTACGAATGGCTTCAGGCGTTCACACAAAACGGCAGCAAAGATCTTGTATGCGACATTAAGGAGACTTATTCCTCTATAGTTGGCGCAGTCCAAGGGATCTCCTTTTTTGTGGATCGGGCAAACAATGCTGAGACTCCATTCCTCGGGCATGCTTCCCTCTGACCATATCTTACAGATGAGCCGGTGCGTGCTCCTAACCAGCTCACCGCCAGCCGCTTTGAAGAGCTCAGCAGACAGTCCATCTACGCCAGCAGCTTTATTCGACTTGAGTTTCGACATGGCAATCTCAACTTCGTCGAGGTCAGGGAGACGGAATTCTCTGTGATCTTCGTCGTTAAAAAATGGATCATTCTGCCTGACGGCGGTATGTTGGCTGTCATCACCGTTATACAGTCTGCAGAAGTGGTTTTTCCAAATTCTCAGCATCGACTGCGATTCTACTACTAGGTGTCCGTTCTCATCCTTACAGGCCTCCGTTCGGGCTTTATAGCCTTGAGACATTCGTTTTATCCGCTGATAAAATCTTCGAACGTCGTGCCTGCAATAGCATCTCTCCAAGTTTTCAATCGCCCGCTTCTCGTGCTCTTTCTTTTTTCTCTTGAGAAGCTTATGTTCCTCCCTTCTCTTAAGCTCGTAGAGCTCACGAGTCGCTCTTGTTTTTTTGTGTAGTGAGGCTTTGTATGCCTCCTGCTTTTCCGCATGAATCCTTCTACACTCGTCATCGAACCAGGTGTTTCGTCGTGGTGGAGCTTTAAGGCCCAGCACTTCCGTTGCTGTGCTCTTCAGGGCTTGTTTGCACAGGCTCCATTGTTGCTCTACTGACTGAGTGGAGGATTGAGGTGTATCGGAGAGCTTAAGGGAGACGCGGTTGGCAAAAGCACTGGCGATCTCCGGCGATAGTAGCTTTCCGACGTCATAGCTTGGTGTTCTAACTCTACTCCGCGGTGTTCGTGTTATGCGCTGACGTATCTTGGCTACTACAAGATAGTGGTCTGAATCGATGTTCGCTCCTCGGAAAGTGCGAACATCAAGAATAGTGGAGGAGTGTCTGACGTCAATCGCGATGTGGTCAATCTGGTTGGTGACTGATTGATCTGGCGACCGCCAGGTGCCTTTGTGTATATCGAGGTGGGAAAATCGTGTGCTGGCTACAAGAAGATTTCGCCCCGTGGCAAGGTCGATCAGCCTATGTCCGTTATCGGATGTGGTGTCATGTAGGCAGTGTTTGCCGATGACCCGCTCAAAGATGATTTCTTTACCCAGCTTAGCGTTAAAATCTCCTAGTATGATTTTGGTATCATAGCTGGGGCATTTGGTATATGTTCTATCTAGGAGATCAAAGAAATCATCTTTGATTGAGTCATCCTTGTCTTCCGTGGGGGCATGGACGCATATGAGGCTGATGTTACAGAAATTTGCCTTGATGCGGATCGTTATGAGGCGTTCACTCAGATACTGGAAACTTAGGACTTTATGTCTTAGTCCACCTCTAACAACAAATCCGCATCCAAATAGTCTCTGTCCTCTCTCCCTATAACAGTCACCGTAGTAAATGTCGCAGTTTTTCATCCGCTTTTTACCCGGTCCATTCCATCGCATTTCCTGGATGGCGGTTATGTCCGCTTTATAGCGGTCTGGGGCGTCCGCAAGTTGTTCGGCCGCACGTGGTCTGCTTAGGGACCTAACATTCCACGTACAGAACCGAAGGTCCCTGTTTGTTTTTTGTTTTCTTATAGGGCCGTCAACATAGATCCGTTCCGTTTTATTATCCGAGGCTGTTTTTTGTTTCTGAGCAATTAGTGGTTTTACGGTTATGGTTCGCTAGACCATAGCCCAACCGACACTAATCCTGTTTGGTGGCGCAGGATACTCGCCATTCGGCCTCTTCCGACAGTAATTTCCCTTTTAAGGAAATTTCCAGATGGCACCACGCGGAGGTGGAAGTAGGACCTGACTAGCAGAGCTGCAAGATGTTCGGCTGCAGAGGCACTTACTCGCTTTTTGTCGGGCCAGCATCCGTCGGCAGATGCTACCCTTACGAGGCCTTTGCTAGTCCTTCACCATCCAAGGTCTAATAACCTTATTATGTCGGCGACACAGTACGAGCAGAAGGTAGAAAGGAAGAGGGATAGAGGAGATGCCGATGGACATTGATCTAAAATGCTTGCATGTTGCAGTGAGGGGGAATCCGGCAGGGAGTTCCAGATTCGTGTGGTTCGGTTAATGAAAGATTCTCTATATTTGACAGTACGTCCGAAAGCGGGCTTCAGGGTATATTGGTGAGCATTCCTAGAGAGACGTGTATTGCGAGAGAAATGTTGAAGGGGCGGAATGCAACTGGCTATTTCATCAGAACATTTTTGGTGGTAGTAACGATAAAACAGGGAGAGGCAGGTAACATTCCTGCGGTGTTCCAGCGAGTATAATGTTTTGGTAATGCTGGAGTCGCCTATCAGTTTTATGGCTCGTTTTTGTATTCTGTCTAGTAGATGCAATGAGGTCCTGGAAGCACCGGACCAGACATGAGCGTTAAACTCTAATTTGGGGCGAATGAACGCCTTATAGATTGTAGCCAGATCTAAGGGTGAGAAATATTTCTTGCATCTATATATATGAGAGAGAGCACCGTGGCGCAGTGGGTAGTGTGTTGGCCTCTGACGCCGATGACACGGGATCGAATCCTGACACAACCATGTCATCGAACGTGTTTTTCACGGTGTTTCTCCTCAGCGGGGTTCTGACAAAACCCCCTGCAGTAAAATTGTCATGAAAAGCTTCTCGAAATTCGCCGTTCGGAACCGGCAATAAACTGTAGGTCCCTTTCACCTATGGGAAAATGAAATCACACACAACATGGGTGATTGAGAGAAGCTCGGCTCAGGTTCTTCATGGACTGTAACGCCAACATACATACATATATATGAGAAGCCTAGACATTTCGCAGCATTCTTGGCGACACTGAATATATGGTCGCTCCAATTAAGATTGTGAGCAACACACATACCCAGGATGGAAAGCTTTTCAATTCCTGAGATGCAAGTGCCATTCATGGATAATGGCTGCGGGTTAGTTATACGCTTTAACGACAGGAGACAGCATTGTGTTTTGGATGCGTTAAATTCCACTCTATTGTTTTTACCCCATTGGATGATGCTGTCGATATCGGACTTTAGTGAGCTTAACATACGCTGCCGCTCATTATCTACAACCGAAGTGCAGAGACGTAAACTGGTGAACGAATATGAGAAGCTGAGGGAACTGTCGTCAGCGAATGAGTGAATTGGATTAGAAGTAACGGACAAGAGATCATTTATAAAAATAAGAAATAGTGTCGGAGACAGAACAGAGCCCTGGGGAACACCAGCATTTACAAAGTGAGTACCTGAATCCGACCTGACCTGAATCCGTCCAAAACAACTTTAATTGAACGATTCGAAAGGTAGCTTCTAATCCATTGAAAAAGAGACTCATCGATCCCAAAAGCACGCATTTTCGACAAAAGGGCTTCATGCCAAATCCTGTCAAATGCTTTCAATATATCTAGTGCAACAATTTCGCTTTCATCTGCTTGGTGAAGCGAGTGATTCCACTTTTCCGCGAGATATGCCATCAAATCACCAGTGGATCTGTTGCTGCGGAAACCGTATTGGCGGTCATTGAGGAGTTTCCGTGATTCAAGATATTTCATAAGCTGACGGTTAATCAGCGTTTCCATGACCTTGGAAAGAAGGGACGTTAGTGCAATGGGTCGGTAGTTGGAGGAGAAGATGATTCGCCTTTTTTGGGTATGGGCTGGACAAATGCTGTTTCCACCTACTCGGAAAGAGCCCAGAGGTGTAGGAAAGGTGAAAAAGCTTACGCAGTGGTTTTGCCAGCGTAGAAGAACACCTCTTCAGAACTATTGGGGCAATACCATCTGGACCAGCGGATTTGTGTATGTCGAGGTCTTTAAGAATCTTTGCGACTGTACGAGAGCGGAAGTGGATTAGTCCCATGGTGGAATTGATGCACTCTAGTACAGGCGGAGACAAAGTACAAGCTGGCAGCTGAGAACTGGTTGCGAAATGGGCAGCAAGTAGGTTAGCTTTATCTAAGGGGGTGACAGCTGGAATGTCATTGTGGATGAGCGTCGGTATAGACGACTTAGTTGAGTTTTTTACGTTTTTTACAAACGACCAGAAACTTTTGCTACCTTTGGGACATTGATGGATTTTACACCTTAATTTTTGGCCTTTGAGACCACAAACATTCTACTACATTTTCCACCAATGAACCTCATCAGCAAACAGGTTGCTGCCTGCGCGGCTCTACGGATCAGGAGCATAGGAAATGTCCAACACTACAAAAGGCCGTAACACCATTTTCAACCATTTCGAGGTATCAGTCCCGCAAAACATGTTCACCAAGAATTTTGGAGTTATCTTTCCATCCTGGGAGGAATGGGCTGAAGGAAAAGCCATACCGAAGGCGGGTGTACGTAGTGGAGTCTACTCCAAGGAATTTCACCTCAACTTATCTCTTAGACTCCAAAACCATGGCAGTGCTTACCAATCAGAAATAACAGCCCTTGCATGGCTTAGTATCAACGTAATATCCGCAAAGTATATGATAAAAACCCTGGCAGCCGTAACATACAAATCAAAGACAGCTCTCAAGTGCCGCCTATCTCTAGACGAGATAGCTAAAGAGATCAATATAAAACTACTGTGGGTTCCCAGGCATAAGGATTTTCCAGGAAACTGCGCGGCCGATGAACTCGCAAGGTTAGGGTCAAGCACACTCAGTCTTCCAAGCCTAGGGAATTCAGAAACACCAATAAGATCGGTAAAGCACATGATAAAACTACGAACGATAGAAGCTATCAAACTTCAATGAACGAACATAATATCGGCTTTATCACTACCCAAATCTGGCATAAGGTAAACTTAGGATGGACCATAGACCTTGTGGCAACCAAAAGGGGAACCTTAAGCACTCTAATAGGTATCATTACAAGTCACTGCACCATTGGCAAACATGCTGCCAAACTAAGGCTATCTGCCAGTGACTTCTGCCGTGGTTGCATGGATGAGGAGGAAGAGGTATCAATTCACCATCTCCTCTGCTCATGTTCCTCTTCTCGTACTTTCTACGAGAACTTAAGTGAGCTAGCAGATATAAAAATAGCTTAACTTCATCGCTTTATCAGAAACACTGATTGGTTTTCAGGTACCGGATCTAGGTAGTATGATCCATGTGGTATCACAAAGGGCCGATTCTATCCTACGGGTGGCATATGCCAACCACTACGACCTAACATAACCTAATTACCGAGGTTATATTAAATCTTGCTTCAGTCGAATAGTTCATAGAAGTTGTAACCAAGGCCGTGGTTAGTTAAAGTTCAACAGACAGTCAACAAAGAAACAAACAAAACACATACATTTGTATAGACCAAGTTAATTGCAACACTTGATTTTACAAAGGTATTCTCTAGTTTTTTTCTAGGAATGAATATACATACGTCCGTATGTGTTGCAGTTCATGAAGGGCCCGCTTCTTTCAACAACAATCGACAACTCTACCACAGGTACCACAGGGGGCTTGATTTCGTTGAGGAAAGACGTATGATTTCAACGAATTCACAACTACCCACCACTGAAGTCGATAACTCGAGATTGATCTCCAATACTACTAGGTATAAAAGACGCGTAAAAGTCGACGGTCTTCTCTGATTAAGTATATGCAACAACTAACAATTTAATTTCAGTAAGAAGGCTGGGGAATTTATTATGCTTAATTGAAGGAATTTCAAGGGACAAATGGTTATGCAATACACCTCAATTCCCCACGCTATCAATAGAACGGCAGTGGAGCCTTTGCAAACAATCCCTGAAAAGCTCTGCATCCGAAGTTTTGGGTTTCAAGGCTCCACCACGAAGAAACACCTGGTTCAATGACGAGTGCAGGAGGATTCACACAGCGAAGCAGGATGCATATAAGGCCTCGCTGCATAAAATAACAAGAGCAGCTCGTAAGCTCTACGAGTTAAAAAGAAGGGTAGAGCATAAGCATCTCAGGAAAAATAAGAAAGAGCACCAGAAGCGCGCAACTGAGGATTTGGAGAGGTGTTACTGCAGGCGTGATGTTCGAAAGTTTTATCAACAGATAAAGCGAACATGCCAAGGTTATAAAGCCAGCCTGCAGGGATGAGAACGGACACCTAGTAGCAGAATCGCAGTCAATGCTGAGAATATGGGAAAACCACTTCTGCAGACTGTATAACTGTATAACAGAATGATCCATTTCTAATCGACGAAGACCGCACAGAACTCCGTCTCCCTGAACTCGACGAAGTTAAGATTGCCATATCGAAACTCAAGTCGAATAAAGCTGCTGGCGCAGACGGACTGTCTGCTGAGCTCTTCAAGGCAGCTGGGGATGACCTGGTTAGGAGCATGTACCAGCTCATCTGTAAGATATGGTCAGAGGAAAGCATGCCCGAGGAATGGAGTCTCAGCATCGTATGCCCGATCCACAAGATAGGAGACCCCTCTGATTGCGCCAACTACAGAGGATTAAGCCTCCTTAACATCGCCTGCAAAATCTTCTCTGCCGTTTTATGTGAACACCTGAAGCCTTTTGTAAATAAGCTGATAGGTTCATATCAGTGCGGATTCAGGCCAGGGAAGTCCACCATCGACCAAATCTTCACATTACGGCAGATCCAATGAATTTCAAGTCGACACTCACCACCTATTTGTCGACTTCAAAGCCGTATACGTCAGCGTAATTAGAGACGAGCTATCCAACGCTATGTCTACCTTTGCCATACTTGCTAAACTCATCAGACTATGCAGGATGTCTTTGGAGAATGCTCGCTGCTCCATCCGAATCAGTGAACACCTTACCGGGAGTTTTTATGTCAAAAAAGTATTTAGGCAGGGCGATGCGCTGTGCAAAAATCACTGGCCAATACAAGAGGCGCAATCTATTTCAAATCGTGGCAACTCCTTGCATACGCCGTAGATCTCAGCGAGATTTCAATGAGGCGTTTGCGAGTATTGAGTTCGAGGCGGCGAAAGTTGGTCTGGCGGTAAACGAGGGCAAAACTAAATATATGCTCTCATCAAAAAAGGACGCTCACCACCGACGTCTTGGCCAGAACCCTTGTATTGGCAGATATAAGTTCGAGGTAGTTAAGGACTTCGTCTACCTTGGCTCCTCAGTGACCTGGAACAACGACATCAGTTCCGAAATCCAACGCAGGATCACTCTTGCCAATTGCTGTTTCTTTGGGCTCAGAAGGCAATTGAGTAATTGAGCCCTCTCCCGAACGACAAAGTTGACTCTATATAAGACCCTTATCATCCCGGTCCTGTTGTACGGCGCAGAAGCATGGACACTATCGAAAGCGGATGAGGAGGCCCTTGGTCGGTTCGAGAGAAAGATTTTGCGCGTGATTTTCGGGCCTATAAACGCAGAAGGGGGATGGAGGAAAAGATTCAACCACAAACTGTACCGGCTGTACAGCGACATGAGCTTAGTCAGGCGTCTACCGATTCAACGCGTAAGATGGCTGGGCCATGTAGAGCGAATGGATACCACAGCTCCAGCCAGGAGAGTCTTTGCATCCAACCCCGAGGGACGAAGAAGCAGAGGACGGCCGCACTTAAGATAGCGCACACAGGTGGACGGGGACCTCAGACAACTGGGTTTGCGGCAATGGAAAAGGCTAGCAAAAGATCGTGGTCGATGGAGGGGCATGTTGGTTGAGGCCCAGGTTCACCCCGAACTATAGCGCCCGTTAAGAAGAAGAAGAAATGGTTATGTAAGACCAATTGCTTGCTCCTGTGAAAGATATAGATATCTTCCGTTCCTCACATGTTCGATTTTCCACTTGTTTAAATAATCAAACAATACAAGGAAATCATATTTTTTGCCTTACAACCAGATATTTGGCATTTTACGCTTAACTTCTGATTTAGAAAGCAACAGGTGCTTTTTGTTTTTTGTTCGACGTTCGAATATACATATCTACAACCTTCATGTCTGTTGCAAGAGATTGCTCCCTTCGTACACACGATGACCCTAGGGTACTCAGGTGCTTATGATCAAATGTCTAAACTCTTAAGCACTCGGACAAATGTTGACCTCTATTGTACGCAAGAATCACGCTTTCGTACTAACTTTATGTCGTCTGATTACTTAATACGAAAAAACGTTCGTACATGCATACATATGTACTCCGGCGAACTGGAATGCATTTTTCTAAATTAATAGCTTTTCAAAAAATTGCTAATTCGCTTTATACGCCATCAAAAGCAAACCAATGGTAAATAGAAGAACAGCAGAGATAAACAAATAAACCAAAACAAAGTAGACAACGAAAATACCTCCCCGTACACTTAACTATCGTCGCTTACCTCACCCCCTAGTACCGACGGTTACCGCGGTGCAACTATGATGAAAAGCTCCGGCGAAAAAACCTAGGATCATCCACAGTCGACGACGATCATTTGTCGCTTTTAATACTCGTTCGCTGTACCCGTACTACGGAACAGTACGAACTGATCGTGTAGACACACACACGGATCGGGCGCTTCAGTAAATGAATAATCGTAAGTGGGGATTTGGATTGATGGCCCACACGACAAACGAAGTCCCCAACGACGACGGTACCGACGTTTCAAGTTGTTTTTCGGCAAAACTTTCAGTCCGCGATTAGGTACGACACAAAACGGTTGATAACCAAACTAGCTGCTTTGCGCTTCCGACCTACAATACCTTACAAAAGATCATTCATATCACACTCGTCAGCTTGTGCTCTGTGTTTGGTTTTCAATACGAAAAAAAGCAAATTGAAAATAAAATAAAATGGAAACACAATAAAGATATACTCGTAGTAACCAATTGAAAACGGCTCTAAGTGGGAGGCTAATTTCACTAGCTCCACGGGTGAATTCAATTTGAATTTCGGTTTAATGTGAAACGGATGTGAATACGGAAAGTCAGTCGTCAATTGTCTATTGACATTTATCGAATTTCCATGATCGATTTAATCGACTCGATGACCACCTGTGTATTGTTACCTAGTTTCTGGTGAAAAAAAAAAGAATTAAGAAAATATCTCATAGATATTCTGTGAATTAACGAGAGAGTAAAGGAAAAGATACTATTACATTTGAATCTGTGATCGGGAATTGTATTGGATGATATATGTACGACCGACGAGACAGCGGACTCAATTGAATTTAGTTTTCCGCAATCGAATTACAAGTAGAAAAGATTGAATTATTACCTCAAAGCTATACGACGACGACGGCACTGATAAAACTGCAAGATTCCCGCTTGCACTAGAACTGTGTATTTGTTTAAGAACGTTGCATTTCTTCTCATCGACGAAAGCGGTAAGTAAAATTCAAATATTTTTTTTCCCATTTGTGTACTTAACTTGTATACTTAACCGAACTTCTAGGAGTATATAGTGCAGTAGTGTAGGATGCATCACATCAGGTTCATGAAATTTGACAAATTATTGATGATTTATTAGGATTTCGGTTGGTAAACTGGAAAAGAAAATCGAATCTGAGAGACTCACTGAAGAAAGGGAAAGTCGGTGTTCAAGATTTTTCTATCAGACTATCGTTTGCCGATGAAGAAAAAAATTGCAATTTAAAGTTGCCGGTTCAAATCTACATATGCAAGTATACATATGTGATTATTATTATTGTTGTCGTCGTTATAAACTAAAACCATGCCTTGTGAAAAGTACTGTTTCAAGGTAGCTTTATTACAGTGCCAATATATGTAATTATGTGCAGCCCTTGTAATACGTGCAATCTGTTTTGTATCTTTTTTAAGAGTTAATATGAGTATAACTGCCCTTGCCTGGCAATTATTAAATGTTTCGTTGCATTGCTTCGTCAATTTCAATGCCTTGTCCTCATCCGGTTGGATATCTTCAGGCTTAGCAGATATTGTTCTAGGCGTTTCAAGCACTTGAAAGACTGTTCCCAAGATTAGATGATCGAATTGTTCAATTCAGCATTCAGTGTATGACGTCTATTTTCTTTGGAAATTAAATTAGATATGGTGTTTTGTGAAGCGTTGAGCTTAAGGGCGTTTATCGTTTGCATCAGAGCCACTGTTCTTTCTAATCACACTTCATTAATTCATTATATCAGTACTTACAGTATATGAGCGTTCAAATTAAATACATATCATGTGAGAGTATTTATCCACCAACGTATCTCGTGGTTCCAGATTACAAGAAGGACAAGCGCGCCCTTTAAGGTTCTATATTATTATGCATATTTTTCAATCTCGTCTGTACTCTGTTCGAAAATGTAGGTCTTCTGAATTCATACATACATATATTCGAACTTTTCCTATTAAGCATTTTAGTTTATTTTCTAGTATAGTAAGAAAAGTACAATAAAATAATCAAATCAAATCAAGCTCAAAATGAGTATATGAAAAGCATCCACCAGTGACTGACCAATGTATGTGTATCCCTTATTTGTTAAAATCCTTAGGGCTGTAACAAGGATTGTGTAAATCTAAAATATATGTCTATCGCACTACAACAACAGGTTTCACGTGTAACCGGTGTTTTTATTTGATCGTGCTAAAATCCTTGAATCTAGATAATACGCTATGCCTTTACACGAGGAAAATCAATTACCCAAAAGAGCAGATATGCAGACACACTGAGACCATAGCAGAAAAGTGAACTAATACAAACCATATTTTGAATCGTAAAGTTTGTGTAATTAAATGGAATAATGTCAAGCTTTTATGAATGTTGTCCTACAGGTTAGTGTGGTGTAGGTTTAACATTTGGAGCCAAACAGCCATGTATCATTTACTTTCACCCAATGCTTTCGTTTGTTTTGGTTTTCTAAGCATATTTAATGGGTTAAAAATGGGTTTGATTCTCTTTTGTGTAGATGATTATGAAATGGTTTGGATTTATGTGGCAAATGTGTGTACTGCATAATGTGTTTTTCCTTCCTGTTTTTAACCATTTTTAACAAAAGAATAGATGAGAAGCAATTTGCAGAATGTGTTTTAGAAACAAGAACTTACACTACACCAGGAAAAAGTACGCAGAGAAATGTTCCTGTTACAGAACAAGGAAAATAATTAACGAACATTTTAAGGAAATAGTGTGAATGCGCTGGGTCTGTCCACACTGTGAAGTTCCCATTGAGTGTCTTTGAAGATGCAGATCTGAAGAATTACACTACGTATTTGTATTTAATATTTATTGAATTCTTTGTTCACATAAGATTATAACAAAAGTACATCTTTTATATAAAGTGAAGAAGCTAGAGTGTATGTATAAACTGACATTACTTATAGTTACAACTTCTTCTTCTTCTTCTTAGCGGGCGCTACTGTTCGGGGTGAACCTGGGCCTCAACCAACATGCCCCTCCATCTAGCACGATCTTTTGCTAGCCTTTTCCATTGCTGCACACCCAGTTGTCCGCCATCTTAAGTCCGGCCGTCCTCTGCTTCTTCGTCCCTCAGGGTTGGATTCAAAGACTCTCCTGGCTGGAGCTGTGGTATCCATTCGATCTACATTGCCCAGCCATCTTAGGCGTTGAATCGGTAGACGCCTGACTAAGCTTATGTCGCTGTACAGCCCTTAAAGTTTGTGGTTGAAGCTTTTCCTCCATCCACCGTCTGCGTTTATAGGCCCGAAAATCACGCGCAAAATCCGCTTTTGATAGTGTCCATGCTTCTGCGCCGTACAACAGGACCAGGATGATAAGGGTCTTATATAGAGGCCTCTTATATTGGCCAGTGATTTTTGCACAATCATTTCCAATATGATGTTGAAGAAATCACACGACAGCGCATCGCCCTGCCTAAATCCTTTTTCGACATCAAAATTGTCGGTAAGATGTTCACCGATTCGGATGGAGCAGCGAGCATTCTCCAAAGTCATCCTGCATAATCTGATGAGTTTAGCAAGTTTGGCAAAGGTAGACATAGCGTTGTATAGCTCGTCTCTAATTACGCTGTCGTATGCGGCTTTGAAGTCGACAAATAGGTGGTGAGTGTCGACTTGAAATTCATTGTTTTTTTCCAGGATCTGCCGTAGTGTAAAGATTTGGTCGATGGCGGACTTCCCTGGCCTGAATCCGCCTGATAAGGACCTATTAGCTTATTTAAAAAGGCTTCAGGTGTTAACACAAAACGGCAGAGAAGACTTTGTATACGATGTTAAGAAGGCTTATTCCTCTGTAGTTGGCGCAATCAGCGGGGTCTCCTTTCTTGTGGATCGGGCATACGATGCTGAGACTCCATTCCTCGGGCATGCTTTCCTCTGACCATATCATACAGATGAGCTGGTACATGCTCCTAACCAGGTCATCCCCAGCTGCCTTGAAGATCTCAGCAGACAGTCCGTCTGTGCCAGCAGCTTTATTCGACTTCAGTTTCGACATGGCAATCTTAACTTCGTCGTGGTCAGGGGACCGAAGTACTCTGCGGTCTTCGTCGAATAGAAATGGATCATTCTGCCTGACAGCGGTATATTGACTAAGATCGCCGCTATACAGGCTGCAAAAGTGGTTTTTCCATATTCTCAGCATCGACTGCGATTCTACTACTAGGTGTCCGTTTTCATCTCTGCAGGCTTCCGTTCTGGCTGTATAACCTTGGCATGTTCGCTTTATCTGTTGATAAAACTTTCGAACGTCAAATCCTCAATCGCGCGCTTCTCGTGCTCTTTCTTCTTTCTCCTGAGAAGCTTATGCTCTTCCCTTCTTTTTAACTCGTAGAGCTCACGAGCTGCTCTTGTTCTTTTATGCAGCGAGGCCTTATATGCATCCTGCTTCGCTGTATGAATCCTCCTGCACTCGTCATCGAACCAGGTGTTTCTTCGTGGTGGAGCCTTGAAACTCAAAACTTCGGATGCAGAGCTTTTCAGGGCTTGTTTGCAAAAGCTCCACTGCTGTTCTATTTATAGCGTGGAGGATTGAGGTGTATTGGAGAACTTAAGGGAGGCGCGATGGGTAAGAGCACGAGCGGTTTCTGGCGATAGTAGCTTTCCGACGTCATAACTTTGTATTCTTACTCTATTCCGTTGCGTTCGTGATATCTGTAAGCACATTTTGGCTACTACAAGAAGTGGTCCGAGTCGATGTTATCCCCTCGGAAAGTTCGAACATCAAGAATAGTGGAGTGGAGGAGTGTCTGACGTCGATCGCGATGTGATCAATCTTGTTGGTAGTCGATTGATCAAAAGACTGCCAGGTGCCTTTGTGTATTTTGATTAAAATGGATTCCGAGGCTTTTAACGCTATCTACATACATATTCAATGGGATCAACATTTAGACACAACTGCGGGAAGGTTTCAATGGTTCTGTAGCCAGTTATGAAAATAGCTTTGGTTTTGGAGGTGTCGAGATTAAGGCGATTTCCTAAAGACCAATCGTAAATATTGTTCAGCTCTCTATTCATTTTACTTCTGGCCAAGGTTTTGCCTGATTTTGGAAACAGGGAGTATATCTGTACATCATCAGCGTAAATGTGATGTACACATGTTGTTATACGTTCGGAGATGTCAAATGATAAAACACGTAAATAGTAGTGGTCCAAGTACGGATCCCTGGGGAACAGCTGAAGGAACAAGACGAGAGGATGAACATTTATTATTGTGAGACATATTGTGAGCGATTGAAAAGGTATGAACTGATAAGATAGCACAAGGAATTTTCGAACGAAAATTGTGTTTTCAGTTTTTTAACAAGTATTTTCTGGTTTACAGAATCAAATGCCCTTGAGAAGTCTAAGAAAACTGCCAGTCCCGAGTGGTTGTTATCCAAGCCAATACGTAGGTCATCATATACTTTTAGTAAGGCTGTGGTTATGTTTGGAACGGAAGCCCGACTGGTATTTGGTGATCAGCTTTTTTTTCGTTTAGATAGGTATTAATTTGGTTGCTTAGTATCGTCGTAGTAACCCGCGGAGACTTTGTATATCACCTATTATTAGCAACATTTTTATTTCCAGCCTCATGTCCATTACAATAACCTCCAATGGAAAGTTCAAAATGACACCACGTCGAGCATATACATAGAAGGAAGTAGTGGGAAAAGAGAATAAAATGATATAAAAAAGTCTGCGAACAAAAAATTCAACAAAATATTTGTAAATTCAAAAAAATTAATAAATACATTGATTATAAATACCAAACAAAAACACTAAATCTATTTGAGCTTCTTATGAAAAAGGGATTTGAATTATTTCAAATTCATTGATAGTGTTACTCGTGGGTTGTATTTATTATATTACATGTCATGCCGACAATTCTATTTGAATACCGTGAAATGTGGATTTGTCATAAATGAAGAAGATTTCGCAGCCAGTACTACTAAGCTATGTATAAGGTTTGCTAGTCTGCTTTTGATAGGTATGTGTTTATTATGTAACAGTTGAGATCCAACGACGAAGTACATACATATATACATACTTCTTAATGATGATGCTGATGTGACCCAAGGTAGACGAACTCTCTGACAACTTCAAAGCTATGGTGGTGTTCCACCAAGATGTCTTTCGCGTTAATTTGCGATCAGACCTACTTAAGTTGCTTCTGCTTTAACATGTATGAAGTTTCAGTGCCTTCTCGCCATGTTTGTCTAATCACGGTAATATCGCTTGCATTCGAAAGCCATTGTGCTCTGAATCCAGCAAGATCGACGTTAGAAGGAACACAAAGAACCCGTTTATCATGTTATCCATCCTGATAGTATAGCGAGAATTTTCGGTGGTTATACTACACAATAGAATGTGTTTAATAGGCAAGTCAAAATATCATATAATTCTTTTCTCTGGGTGGTACCATAAGTACCTTTTGAGTTAATCATCTCTGAGATTCGATACAAGAAATTTGATCATTTAATTTAATTTAATTTTATTTAATATTTGGTATGCGTCGGGCACCGACGGGATATATCCTGTTATGCTGCAAAAAGGTATAAGGCAGCTGCTTCCTACTCTGAAAAGAATTTTCACTGCTAGTCTAGCATTTGCTCACATAGCCATTCCTTGCACGTGCGCAAAGTTGCCCTTCGAATGCACCCTCTTTCGGAGATGCAACATGCTTACCAGCGCGGAAAATCCTGCGAGACTGCGCTTCAGAACCTAGTTGGGAGAATTGAATGCGCGCTCAAAAGGAAAGAGTACGCGCTGGGCATTTTCATCGACATTGAGGGAGCTTTTGATAACGCAACTTTTGACAGCAAGTGCAACGCTGCCAGACATCATGGCGTAGATGAAGCAATGGTCCTATGGATCAGGCAATGCTCATGCACAGGGCATTGACCGCTGATACAGGCCTCGACCAGTATGTCAAATCCGGCGCAAGCAGGGGCTGTCCGCAAGGTGGCGTCCTGTCTCCGCTGTTATGGTGCATGTTGGTCGATTCTCTGCTTGATGCTCTCAATGCCTCTGGAATCCATGCCCAGGCCTATGCGGATGATGTCGCCATTCTTTCTGTCTTCTCATGCTTAGCGACTGTCCGTCTCAAAGCACAGGCGGCGCAAAATGTGATCGATGATCGGTGTACTAGAAATGGGCTGTCAGTCAATCCTCTTAAGACCGATGTCGTTGTCCTTACGAGAAGGAGGAAAAATATTGACATGACTTAGCTGGTACTAAAAGGCATTTCCATCGCGATATCCAAGGAGGCTAAGTATCTAGGAGTCATCTTAGATAGCAAGCTTCTCTGGTCAATGCATGTTGAGTCAAAACCACCAAAGCGTTATCAGCTTTCTGGCAATGCAAAGGAGCTTTTGGCAAAACATGGGGTTTATCACCGGCAAAGGTCCTCTGGATCTATACGGCAATGATAAGACCTGTAATCTCATATGCATCGGTTGTCGGGTGGAACAGACTAAAACGCAAACACGTCGTAGCCTCTTTCACCAAACTCCAAAGAACGGATTGTCTCAGCTGCACGGGGGCTTTCCCCAGCACGCCGGGCGCTGCTCTAGATGCTATGATGAGCCTTCCACCTATTGATATATCAGAGGGTGTGCTCTGAAAGCCATGTCTCGTCTGAAGAGTAATGGCTTTTGGTACAACTCGCATAGAAATAACGGTGTGCTTGCGCAAGAATTGTCCTGCGACCCCTGTCTCATGGACATGCCATCTGACGCACTGACGCCCGTTACCTATTGCGTCGCAATTTCACAGTCGTGTTTCCATGGCGTCAGGATTGGCTATGGCTGGGCATTGAACCTGGATAGGATAGTCTTCGCATTTTCACGGATGGCTCCAGGTCTGGGCGGGGGTCCGGTGCTGGAGTCTTCTTTGAACGCGAAAACATCCGACTGCACTTCTCGTTTGAAAAGTATGCGTCTGTCTTCCAATCAGAGATATACGCAATCCTAGTGGCCATGCACTATGTTGTGAAGCACAGGTGGACAGCCAAGCTGCACTGAAAGCTGTGTGTTACCCCTTAACTAGCTCCAAATTAGTGCTTGAAGTTAAATCCTTCCTGAACAAAGTCGGCAGACTAAATTCATTAAGGCTTGTATGGGTTCTTGCGTGTTTAATACACACAACCGTAGATGGAGGGACGGTCCAGGGTGCAGGATGACTAAGCGCGTATGCCGTGATGTCTGCAAAAAATCTGCAGCACTCCTCCTGTCTTTAAGGAGAGTCGACTGCAGAAGGCTTGTGGGAGTTATCACGGGCCATTACACTTTTGCCAAGCATCTCTACGTTTTTGGCATCAGTGAGACGCCTACCTGTGCTGTATGTGGCGAAGAGGAAGATGATACTGCAGAGCATTTCCTCTGTGATTGTCCCGTCTTTGCTCGCGCACTGTGGCGCACCCTTAGAGCCGACGTGGTGTGTGCCGAATCCCTTAGCTCTACATCACTGAAGCTCCTTCAAATTTTTCTCCGGAAAACGGGGAAAATACAGTAATGTAAGGTGTCTGTCTGGAATACTATGGACCAGTGTTTGCATCTGAGTGCTCCAGCGGATAGCAGAAGCCTTCAACAAAAAAAAAAAAAAAAAATGCGAATATTAAATTCTATCGGGTGGTTAATGAACTGAAAAAAATCTAACATAGATTCTTCTCTAACATTGAGAACAGAAAACTATAATGACTAGTATAGTCACATACTGAAATAACATGAAATAACAATAACGTTTGCAAGAAATTTCAATTGGCAGGGTCTAAAAATATAAGATGTTCTTTAACACAAATGCTGCAAGTGTACATAAATAATGACTTCGACAACGACTTATGAAGTTTGTAAGGAATTGCGTTTTAAGCGTATTCATTTTTAGTCTCTAAGACCACTTAGTGAGATTTTAGCCAAGTGAGTAGATTAATGGTATTCAGCCTATTTTTTACTTATAGTTGGCACGGTTATAGGGATGCCCTTTCTTTGCTAATTTTACAACTAACTTTAAGTATTAACCTTTAGCTTTAAAAGATCTCAATTTCAGTTTCCAGATATTTATAAAGTTAAAAATGTCTCTCGTAGGAGCTGAGATGATCCCCTCAGGAGTCATAATTTCACTGAGAAAGATGCGCTTTCTGATGTGGAATAGGGCAACACACTCACATAGTATGTGCTCTGCTATTTCTTCGTCCTAAAGGCCGAGTCGACACTCAGTTTCAGACGAGAGGTTAATTTTATTGAGAAAATGTCTCAGATTTATGTGTCTCGGGAGGTAGCTGATCAGTCTTCTGATATCGACTCTATTGATAGAGTGTTTGTTCAAGGGCCGTATACATATTTTCGATTGGCGAAGTCCTTGAACGCTGTTCCAAAATTTCAGGTGTTGCGACTTTTTCCACCTGTCTAGGAAAAAGTTTATCTTAGACTTGGGAAAGCCGCAGGAAGGTTCGGCACCTATGTATGTGACTTTCCTTAATGCCCTTGTACCCTAGCACCCACCAGATTTTGACCTCATTTCTTTTGGTTTGTTCCTGCAGGACATCATGGCATTCCTTAAAGGACTTCAAGTTTGTGCCATACGTGCTCAACCCTGCTTGACGGTTACACCCCTTATGCCAGTATCTAAGTTTAGGTCGATGCACGTCAGAATGGCGTACAATTCGACCTCGAAGATACCAGAACTCATTCCCAGAGCTTTCGCGATTTTCCGATTTGGTGCAAAGATACCAGCGCCAACGCCGGTACCCATCTTGGAGCCATCTGTGTACCACCTAAGGCTTTTGACATTGAGCAAGGGGACGCCGATTTAGCTGTGAGGCTGCAAAATGGACATGTGACCCAATAGTCTATATGGTAGGCCTGTTTCTGAGTAAAGAAGTCTGATTGCACTGCGTATTGCAACCTTTTTAATAAATAGGTACAATAGAGTAAGTCCAATCAGTGTCTCTTGGATTATCTTGGGCCAGGTTGGCATAGCGCTTGTAATGTCGAGACATGCTAGTTTCTGAAGGCGTTGAACAATTATTGATTTTTGTTATAATATATATATATATATATATATATATATATATATATATATATATATATAATGTTTGAGTTCCAGTTAAGGTGAATACCTGGGATACTTTTGAAAATCCAATGTTTGTACCATTTACAGATACGCAGGGACTAAGATAGTCTTTTTTGGGTTTATCTCTAAACCCTCTCTGCCACACCAGTCAGAGTTAGACTGAAGCGCAAGTTGTATGCGTTCATAGGCAGAAATTTCGCATCTGCCTGAAACAGTAACTTTTTCCGATGACTTTGTAATCGAGATTGGTTAGCTTGTAGAGTACGTCGTCGATCACTTTCGAATAGAGAAAGGGTGAAAAAACTCCACCTTGTGGACACCCCTTAGCCGCCGATACTGTCACTGAGATCTCTCTGGACGTAGTTGATATAATCCGCATTCTCAGCGGTTCTTTACGATATGCATACTGATTTGGTTGAAGTGGTATTTGAATCTCTAATATCCCTTTAATATGGAATATATGAAAAGATGTTAAGCTGGTAGGGCGATAGGATCTACGTTGCTCATTTGGTTTTTCAATCTTTGGGATGAAAATAAAGTTGACCTCCCTCCAGATTTAAGGGATATATCCCAAGATGAAACAGGACCTAAAAAGAACTATCAGTGGTGCTAGAATGATGCTTAGGCCTTTCTGGAGAATAGCAGGAAAGACACCGTCCTTACCTGGAACTCTGTAGGGTTTAAATGAACCAGTTGCCCATTTAACTCCATCAGCGTTGAAAAGACCGCCAGAGAGGCTATTTGTTCCACCATCGATGTTATTTATTGAGGTGGTCGTGGTGCAGTGGTAAACATCACCGACTGTCGAGCGGAAGGTCTGTAGTTCAATGTTTGTCCATAGCCAAGAAATACAATGAAAAATTATACAACACAGCTGTTGTGAATGGCAAGTGATCAAAATACTGACGAAGGCATAACACTCATAGTATATGGTCACTTTAAATCCCTAGTCTGTGTGTGCACTTCTAATATAACACCATAATGGCATGGAACATTTGCTGAGAACTACAACCAACGTGAAGATTCAGTCGAGTTCTTCTTGAATCCTATCTAGGACAACCATCCCTGGAAAATAGTGATCGAACATCTACTTCAAAGTATGACTCTTGAACCTGCGCGAATTATAAACAAAAAAAAAGAAAAAATTGTAACGCTCATGTCAAAAGGCATTCGTTAGGGGAGTAGAACCAGGGAAATAAACCTCAAGCAAGGTCCCCAGGGTTTCCCTGTGATTTACAGTAAAGGTATCATCTGATTTGCGAAGCAGCCCGAGTCCATTTGTATGCTCCTGGTATAGCGCTTCATAAAGTTCGTTCTGCAGTAGATAGCGAGGTCTATGTTCTCGTCGTGTTTCCTTCAAAACATTTCTTGAATTTCCTCAATTCAAGGTTGTATTTCGTTAAAGCAGATCTCTAATCAGTCCAACTAAGATATTATGAATTGATAATCAATGAATGATTGCCTTTTAGTGAATGTGTGTATGTATATTGACGTTACAGTCCATGAAGGACCTGAGCCGAGCTTCTCTCAATCACCAATGTTGTGTGTGATTTAATTTTCCCATAGGTGGAAGGGACCTACAGTTTATTGCCGGTTCCGAACGGCAAATTTCGCGAAGCTTTTAGTGAATATCTTGTGTAAATATTAGCCATGACTGAGGCTTAAATGATCCAGACGCTAGTATTTCCGAGGCTGCAATTGACGCTGGCATATTTGCATAGACGGACGGCTTAGCGTAAGGCATGACATCGCACGATTTAGGCGTAAACTGTAAAATGGTCGTAGGAGTTGTTCAAGTGTAGGTTGTCTACTCGATTATGGGATCTATTCGACTATGCGCGTCAGGGTATAAGTAGCGCTTAGGTTTCTAGTAGATGCCGCAAAATTGGTAAGGAATGTGAAGGGAGATGTACATTTAAATTCAGCCTGAGGTTTTCAGATTTAAGAAAACTGGTTATGTGGACCAAGCTGAGGTTGGCTACCTCTGAGAGGTCGTCGAGGTCGTTAGTGCCTTGCATTCGCAGAGAAAATGGTGACATTTATACTACAGGGTGTGCAGTCAGAATTTCGCTAAGGATAAGCACCCTGAAAAACACGTTCGACAACATGGCTTGTTGTCGGGACTCGTGCCCCGTGTCATCGACGTCTGAGGCCAACACGCTACACACTGCAACGCGGTGCTTTCTGTTTAAGTGTAAGTCCTTCTACAATAAAATGGCGACGCAATGTATTTATGCCTGATGGCAATATACATACGTCACTAGTTATGCATAAACTTTCAAAAGCAAACAGAGAAAAAATCGCCTCTTACTTATTTAATGCATTGAAGAGCATATATATTGATGTTGGCGTTACAGTCCATGAAGAACCTGAGCCGAGCTTCTCTCAATCACCCATGTTGTGTGTGATTTCATTTTCCCATAGGTGAAAGGGACCTACAGTTTATTGCCGGTTTCGAACGGCGAATTTCGAGAAGCTTTTCATGACAATTTTACTACAGGGGGTTTTGTCAGAACTCCGCTGAGGAGAAACACCGTGAAAAACACGTTCGATGACATGGCTGTGTCGGGATTCGATCCCATGTCATCGGCGTCAGAGGCCAACACACTACCCACTGCGCCACGGTGCTTGAAGAGCATATGGTGAAGTAAATTTTAAACTGGCTGACCTAAATCCTTTATTGTTATCATATGCGTTTAAATTTATTAACTTTTGACCAAGCACTTGTTTTTTGTTTTTTAATATCGTCAGGAGTATTTAGTTACAATAGGTTTAAGACTTCTCTTCGTAAGTTCTTCAAAATCAATACTGTACTATTACAGTAGTTTCTCAATACGTATTTTAGGTAACCTACCATCGCCTTCAACTTAGATATAATTTTCATATGGAGCATGTCATGTTAGACAATACAAAAAATCAAAGCTCCGCCTTTAATATGTGGTATCTAAATACCTACAACAGTTGGATATATAGTCAAACTAGCTCATATTACTTAATATGAAGTAATAAATCATTGATTTACACTACCTGTATTAATTGGAAATACATATAATCAATCAAATGAATGCTTCACTAGTCAGAACCAGTAACTAGATACTTCCTTAATCGATTTTGCCATCTCAAATGTCAGTTAGCCAATATTACTGCGCATTGAAATGTTTTGCTTGAGTCGGTGTCCTTGGTTCTTCGAGTGATTAGGGATTATTTAAATAATAAGATTAAAGCGTAAACCATTCATTGTATAATTCTTAAGCAGTATCGTACTGCGCTACCCCGTGCCATGCTATATTTTTTAATGCTTATCCATCGTATTTGGATTGTGTCAAATTACTTTTATTTCCCCGAATACCATTGCGTCTGATGTAAAGCTTACACAGTGCATTACGTGCCGGAATGTTAAGAATATAAATCTACATAAAAACAGTAACATGTACGAATCGGGGTAATGACTCCGCGATTATGATGTGCATTAACGAAAAACATCAGCAATTTCGTTGACTCCAATTTGGTTAATGATAACGAATTGTTTACCAAACAGAGATGTGTCCTAAAAATGGGACTCCCATATTCTGTCGTAGCTTCCTAGTTCTTATCACATCAAGGCGATCAATTCGTGTCATTGGATGAATTCGATTCGCGTAAACAAATTTACTTTCTACTGATTGATTTGTTGGCTAGAGGCGATCTCTGATTATATGGTACAATGTCATATATTAACAATAGGTTAAGCTCAAATACGCGATGGACGCCTTGATTAGTGGTTCCCCAGATAGAGCTCTGAGAGGGGGCCTTCAAAAGCTATACATTGTTGTCTGATTAATTTGATAATTCAAAAATCAAGTTTGGCTGGCGATGCTTTTTTTAATGAGCTTACTAGTTCTACAGCTTTGAAACGGGGATCTCTGCCATTATTAATTAGAGCCTTTTATTGTTTACTGATTTGGTGCCAAGATATAATAATAGCACGTTATATGCATATAATCATTATCAACGATTTTTTTCTAACAGGAAAGTATTATTTGCATCATTAACAACTGCGGTTTTTGGTTTGCAATGTTTATTTAGGTGACGAGATTTTATAATTATACCTAAGTGTGAGTTAGTTAAGAGAAATCGTTGATAACCTACTTGTCATGCATGATTTTAAGTCATAGGTCTTGCCAGTACCCCGCCGAGGAGGGACGCCGCGAAATAAACATTCGATGGCGTTGGTGTTATCGGGATTTGAACTCGCTCATCGCGCGTCAGAGTCCAAAACACTAATTACTGCGCCACGGCACCCTCCAACTAGCACGATTTTTTGCTTTTTTGCCTTTTCCATTCCCTCACACCCATTTGGTTGAGATCCCCCACCACCTGTGTGCGCCATCTTAGCTGTGGCCGTGCACTGTTTCTTCGTCCCTCAGGGTTGGATTTAAAGACTCTCCGGGCTGGAGCTGTGGTGTCTATTCGCTCTACATAGCCTACGAAGGCCCTTGGATGGCCTAGGATCAATGTAATACATATCAGCTAAGGATATTATCATTTGCACGGACAGCCAATCACACACAAAATCTTCCTCCCGATACGGCCAAGGACTTTCTCATTCGCTTTTGATAGTGTCCATGCTTCTGCGCCGTACAGCAGGACTGGGATGATAAGGGTCTTGTATAGAGTCAATTCTGTCGTTCGGGAGAGGGCTCTGTTATTCAATTTGTTCCTGAGCCCAAAGAAAGAGCGATGGGCAAGAGTGATTCTGCGTTTGATTTCGGAACTGATGTCGTTATTCCAGGTCACTGCGGAGCCAAGGTAGACGAATTCCTTAACAACCTCAAACTTATATCTGCCAATACAAACGTTATAGCCAAGACGTCGGTGGTGAGCACCCTTTTTTGATGACTGCATATACATATGTATATAGTTTTGCCCTCATTTACTGCCAAACCAATTTTCGCCGTCACCGCCTCAATACTCGTAAACGCCTCATTGACATCTCTACCTATTATTTGATCTACCTATTATGTCAATATCGTTGGCGTATGCCAGCAGTTGTGAGGATTTACAATAAATTATGCCTCTTGTGTTGGGCCAGTGATTTTTGCACAATCACTTCTAATACTTCTAATATGTTGAAGAAATCACCGAAGTTTTTGGTCAGGTCCGCACCGATTCTGATGGAGTAACGAACATTGTCCAAAGTCATCCTACATAGTCTGACGAGTTTAGGTAGATGTCAAGGGTAGACATAGCGTTGTATAGGTCGTCTCTAATTACACTGTTGAATGCACCTTTGAAGTCGAGAAGTGGGTGGTGAGTGAGTGAAATTCATTGGTTCTTACAGTGAAGTAGCGAAAAGTCTTAAGCTTCCGAAATGTGAGCGAACGCCTCATAACAATCCGCATCAAAGCTAAATTTGGAAACATTAGCATAATATGCGCTCACGCCCCAACAGAAGAAAAGGACGATCGACTCAAAGAAGAATTCTACGATCTTCTAGACAGAACCTATGCCCAATTCCCCAGCTACGACACAAAAATAGTTCTAGACGATATTTGAGTCGATCATAGGAAAGCATAGCCTCCATAACACCATCACCGGCAACGGACTTAGGCTAATCGATTTCCTAACGGGGCGTAACCTCCTTGTAGCAAGCACACGATTCCCCCATCTCAACATTCACAAGGGTACCTGGCGGTGTTTTGGTCAATCAACCACCAGCCAGATTGATCACATTGCGATCGACGCCAGACACTCATCCAGTATTCTCGACGTACGAACCTTCCGAGGGGCCAACATCGCAAATCCGCCCACAGCAGCACAAACAATAGAGCAGGAATGGGCGCTTTGCCAGAGCGCCGTTTGAGACGAAGCCTTAGAGGTGCTGGGTCTCAAAACGCCACCACCTAGAAACCCCTGGTTCGATGAACAATGCCAACAAGCCCATGCAGTAAAACAAGAGGCATATAAAGCCATGCTTCAACGACGGAGGAGAGCTGCTCGCGAAATCTGTGAGCAGAAGAGAAGAGAGGAACACACGCGTTCTTGAGAAGAGAGAAGAGAGAGCACGGGGAGCGTGAGATCGAGAAGATAGAGAGATGCTTCCGCAGGAATGACGCCCGTAAGTTTTACAATAAAGTAAAAGAAACATGCCATGGCTACAAAGCCAGAGCGGCGGCCTGCAGGGATGAACATGGAGAACTGGTAGTAGAGTCAAAGTCGATGCGGAGGATTTGGAAAGACCACTTCTGCAGGCTGTATAACGGCGATGATAGACCAGATAGCACTGTCAGGCAGAACGAGCCATTCGTAATGGACGACGATGTAGGAGAATTCCGTCCACCCGACCTAGGCGAAATCAAAATAGCGATATCAAGACATAAGTCTAATAAAGCCGCGGGCGCAGACGGCCTGCCTGCTGAGCTTCTTAAGCCGGCTGGAGATGAGCTGGTAAGGTGCATGCACCATCTCATTTCAAGGCATGGTCGGAGGAAAGCATGCCAGATGAATAGAATCTCAGCATCGTTTGCCCGGTCCATAAGAAAGGAGCCCCCTATAACAGCGCCAACTATAGTGGAATAAGTCTCCTTAATATCGCATATAAGATCTTCTCTGCTGTTTGTGGATAATCTGATTGGCTCTTATCAGTGTGGTTTCAGGCCAGGTATATCCACAATAGACCAAATATTTACGCTACGGCAGATCTTGGAGAAGACCCAGGAATACCAAATCGACACTCACTACCTTTTCGTCGATTTCAAGGCTGCATATGACAGCGTGTATAGAGATGAGCTATACAAAGCCATGTTTAGTTTTAACATCCCTGCCTAACTCGTCCGACTGTGCAGAATGACAACGCAGAATTCTCGCTGCTCCATTAAGGTCGGTAATGAGCAAACCGAGACTTTTGATGTTAAAAAAGGATTTAGGCAAGGTGACGCGCTGTAATGCAACTTTTTTAACATCGTGCTTGAAAAGATCGTGCAAGAGTCACTGGCCAACACAAGAGGTACGATTTATTTCAAGTTTACGCAATTGTTTGCGCACGCCGACGACATTGACGTGATTGGAGGAAACACAGCGAGACGTCAATGAGGACTTTGTAAGCATTGAGGTAGAATCGGCTAAGATGGGTCTCAAGGTAATGAGGGTAAAACTGAATATCTGCTTTCATCTAAAAGAGACGGACGACACCGACGTATTTACCAGAACGTCACCATGGGCGGATATAACTTTGAAGTGGTCAAGGAATTCGTGTACCTTGGCTCACTGATGACCGGCGACAACAAAACCAGTGCTGAGATAAAACGCAGAATCACTCTTGCCAACCGCTGTTTCTTTGGGCTCAAGAAGCAATTGAGAAGTAGAGCCCTCTCTCGGAAAACCAAGGTGACACTATATAAGACCTTGATCATCCCAGTCCTCCTTTACGGTGCAGAGGCTTGGTCGTTTCGAGAGGAAAATTCTGCGCTTTATCTACGGTCCCGTTTGTTCAAGCGGTGTATGGAGGAGACGATATAACAAAGAACTGTACGGGTTGTACAGCGACATCGGCCTGGTACGACGTCTACGGATACAGCGTCTAAGGTGGCTAGGCCATGTAAAGCGCATGGAAAATACAGCTTCGACCCGATGAGTCTTCGAATCCACCCCGGAAGGAAGGCGCGGCTGAGGACGGCCGCATCAACGGTTGCGCACGCATGTGGAAGGGGACCTTAACCAACTGGGCGTGCGGCGCCGGAGACAGTGTGCCAAACACCGTGCCAGCTGGAGACGCTTGTTGGTTGAGGCCTAGGTTCACCGCGGACTGTAGCGCCACCTAAGTAAGTCAGTAAGCGTGAAGATTTGTTCGATGGTGAACTTCCCTCGCCTGAAACCACACTGATAAAGATCTATCAGCTTATTTACAAAAGGTTTCAGGCGTTTACATAAAACGGCAGAGAAGATTTTGTAGGCGATGTTAAGGAGACTTATTCCTCTGTAGCTCGCGCCGTGACAGTGGTTAGTGTTATGGACTCTGGCGCACGATGAGCGAGTTCGAATCCCGATAACACCAACGCCATCGAATGTTTATTTCGCGACGTTCCTCCTCGGCGGGGTATTAGCTAAGTCCCCCGTAGTAAACTTGCCATGAAGGAGCTTCTCGACTCACGCCGTTCGGAATCGGCATTAAACTGTAGGTCCTTTTCACCTGTGTGAAAAATAATTCACACACAACATGGGTGATTGAGAGAAGCTTGGTTCTGGTCCTTCATGGGCTGTAACGCCACCAAAGAAGACAGAAAACTCGCGCAATAAAAGGGGTTTTCTTACTTGTAGATCGGGCAAACCATGCTGATACTCCATTCCTCGGGCATGCTCTCTTCTGACTATATCTTACATATGAGCTGGTGCATGCTCTTTAACAGGTTATTTCCAGAGCCCAGCAGACAGTCCGTCTGCGCCAGCAGCTTTATTCGACTTGAGTTTCGATATGGTGATCTTAATTTCGTCAAGATCAGGGGGATGGAAGTCTCTGCAATGTTCGTCGTAAAGAAATGGATCATTCTGCATGACAGCGGAATATGACTAGCATCGCCGTTATCGCATGGACTGCGATTCTACTACTAGGCGTCCGTTCTCATCCCTACAGACTTTCGTTCTGGCTTTATAACCTTGGCATGTTTGCTTTATCTGTTGATATAACTTTCGAAGGTCATGCCTGCAGTAACACCTCTCCAAGTCCTCAATGGCGCGCTTTTCGTGCTCTTTCTTCTTTCTCCTGAGATGCTAATGTCCCTCCCTTCTTTTTATCTCGTAAATCTGGTTTTGTTCTTCTATGCAGTGAGGCGTTATATGCCTTCTGCTTCGATCTGTGAATCCTCCTACATTCGTCATCGAACCAGGTTATTCTTCGTGGTGGAGCCTTGAAGCTCAAAACTTCAGATGTAGTGCTTTTCAGGGCTGGTTTGCAAAGGTTCCACTGTTGTTCTATTGACTGCGTGGTGGGTTGAGGTGTATGAGAGAGCTTATGGGAGACACGACCGATAAATTAACTATAATTACCTATGGCAATAATGTAATCTCTCGCATATCTCAACCACTTCTATAGACATAGGGTTTTGTTTTGCTAAATAAGAGTTACAAGTTAATTAAATTGCGAAGGCAAAATAATAATTGCAAGCAATAACGAATGAGGACACCGTGGCGCAGTGGTTAGTATGTTGGACTCTGACGCATAATGAGCGAGTTCGGATCCCGATAAAACCAACGCCATCGAATGTTTATTTCGCGGTGTCCCTTCTCGACTCACGCCGCCGTTCGGAAGCGGCATTAAACTGTAGGTCCCTTTCACCTATGTGAAAAAAAAAAATAACAGACAACATAGCTGATTGAGAGAAGACAATAACGAATGCAAATTTCGCGGCGATCGAATAGACGTGAGACACCGGGATCAGCTGTTTCAATATAGAATGGAAAAATTGCGTCGACACATATTCCATATCTCAACGTCTTTTATTGAAAAGCATGATCGTCAACGTTCGTTGTGCTGATACGAATCTTTTGCGTCGCCAGAATGTATTTGGGTGGGAGCAGTAACCC
The DNA here is from genome assembly GCA_951905685.1 of Eumerus sabulonum. NCBI lineage: Eukaryota > Metazoa > Arthropoda > Insecta > Diptera > Syrphidae > Eumerus > Eumerus sabulonum. Next base: position 156,564,681 of record OX645060.1, on the reverse strand, counting down.
CATTTCTTCTTCTTCTTCTTTGGTGGCGTTACCCCATTTATTGCGCTTAATTCAGGCTACAATACTTAATCTACTTTAGAAACGATGAAATTAAACACTGTGGTTGGTAGAAGAAAGGGTGATGGAAAACACAGAGTGTTAAGAATGGGATGCTGAGTTTTAAATTCAACTAACTTCCTAGCATGAGGATGAGGGCGCCGTGGCGCAGTAGTTAATGTGTTGGACTCTGGCGCACGATGAGCGAGTTCGGATCCCGATAACACCAACGCCATCGAATGTTTATTTCGCGGCGTCCCTCCTCGGCGGGGTACTGGCAAAACCCCCCGTAGTATAGCTTGCCTAGAAAAAGCTTCTCGACTCACGCCGTTCGGAATCGGCATTAAACTGTTGGTCCCTTTCACCTGTGTGAAAAATAGAATCACACACAACATGAGTGATTGAAGGGAAACTTGGCTCTAGTCCTCCATGGACTGTAACGCCACCAAAGAAGAAGAACTTCCTAGCGTACGAGATATGATTGGAGCTCTAGATTTTGTGTATTACGAGGATTAGTTGTTACGAGGAGATGATGTTGTAGAGAAATAGGCATTTAATGGGATCAGGTAGTCGGAGAATGAAGAGAATAAGTTTAAGGCGGTGTTGACAGAGCAGTTAGAATGGTGGATTATTGCAGGACAGATAATTAGCAAAATGGGAGAAGTGATGTCGGATACTCTCGACTATGGAAATGTGAATTTGTTGGCGAGGAGACCACACTTGAGAGGCATATACAAGAAAGAAACCACGGCGTGGCCGTGGTAAACATCGCCGATCGTCGAGCGGAAGGTCTGTAGTTCAAAGTCGTTCCGTAGCCAACAAAAAAACAATTCCTATGAATGAGAAGTGATCAAAGATCAAAAATACTGACGAAGGCATAACACTCACAGTATATGGTTACTTTAAATTCATACTCTATGTGTGTGAATTTCTAATATAACACCATAAGTACATGGAACAGTTGCTGAGAACTACAGCCTCCTCCTATCTAGTACAACCACCCCTGAAGAGAAGTGAACGAATATCTACGACCCAAACTACTGCAGTCCGTTTGGGTTGTGTGATAAATATTATAATATTCTTGAACCTGAGCGAACTTTAAGAAAAAAAAAATAACAAAATATGGACATAATCTCTCTCGAGGTATCGGGTCATGTTGTGACAAAAGTGGTCCTGAGTGTAATACATATCACTGATATGAGCATGGAAAATAAGCTCCTACTCACATAGAGTGTCCGATCACTAGAATTGTAGAGAAAATAGCGACGAGGGTGAGATTTGATGCGCGTACGTGCAGAAGTGATTGATTTGAATTTGAGGATGCTGTCTAAATAGTTTTTTGGAACAATTTCTTTAGACTGAATAAGAAAGAGGTCTTGTTTCGAGGATATCATTATGATGAACTTGTCGTCGGCATTTTTTGACATTTAATAAAAAAGTTTAATATAAGTATAATGAAGAAGTGTGGACATAAGAGGTTGTCTTAGCGGACGTCGAAGCAGACTTAAAAGGTGTTGGAAAAGGTAGATCTAAACCGAAATTCAATAAAATGGGCTTGAAGCCAATTTGAAGGGAATTAGGATTTACTTATTTCTATGGAAAGAAGACAAACTCCTTACCATTCTATATGGCGGAGTGTTAAAGACAAGGTTTGTGGTTGTAGACCTACTTTCAGGGCAGCCAAGTGGACTAGAGATTTTCAGTGAAAACTTAAAGTTTCGTACAAAATACTTTCGAAGAGTTTGGGTATACATATGTGACAGTTTGGCGAACGGGCGATAGTCTTCCTGTTGACTAATGAGTCTTTTCTATGAATGGAAGCCACAAAATCAGGGGAATTTCTCCTAAAAATAATGATAAACTCAAAGAGAGAGGAAATGAGTTAAAATGATCCAAATGGAGAAAATTGATGAAAAAAGATTGCTTGTCATACATATGTATCATCAAGAAGTAAAAGAGGGTAACCATCAGAATTGGCTTTGTAGTTTAATGCAGAAAGGCCTAGAACCGTTTGGTTTGCGTTTTGATCAGATAGCGTTGATAGAGGTAGTTATGATGCTCGGCAAGCTTACGAATGGAAAATGACCCACTTTACGAGTATATACATACATATCTTATGTTTCTGAAGTATGGTACCTACTACCAATGTAGAGGCTAGTGCTAACAAATAGCATGAGACACTGCGACCTTTATATATCTATTGTGCTTGTACTGCTACCAATGTAGGGAGGATAGTGTAAAGTTTTGCAATGAAGAAAGGGGAATATAAATAGAGATGGAATTCAATATTTTTCTGGGGGAATATGAATATGGTGTCATTTAAAACTAGGTTATCAAAATTGAGGACAACTCCATTGCGTTCTCGGAATTTTGCTGGGGGGTGAACCAAAGAGAGAATAGGTAAGGATGGTAGTTTTCAATGATTGGTAGGGAAATAAAATCTAGCTATCTACCCATGGAATTTGAAATACTAACACAAGTTTGGTTAAGGTTCGATTTTGCTAGACGATCTACGAAGTGGCATTCTTTGGTAATAGTGACATTATTTGCTGTATAGTACAATTTATTGTCTGATCAAGCCCACTGGAGATAATGAAGATTAAAGTCGCCATAAATCAATTAGGTTATCAATAGTATTAATAGCGATATTATAGAGTTCAGTAAGCTATAAGGGCAAGATGTAATCTTAAATGAAATAAAGTCAATCACTGTTTCTTTTTCTTAAAGAGTATGCACCTTGTTTGAATTTGCCTTGTTTCTCGAATGCGCCATTCTTATCAGTATTGAAAATTCCCAGTTGCTAAAATTAAAAAGAATGGAAACGCATTTCGCAAGCAATTTTAATCAACAACGAGCGGGTGTTTAATGACTGAACTTAGGACCTTATGGGCTACACTAGGTGTGGATTAATTAGTTAAATTGCAAATTAAAACACAGGACTTTTGTCGTTAGTGTAAGCCTTCGATCACATCCTATCACTCCTATCACAGAATGAAATTCACTGGTTAGGTTTTTTATCGTTGATGGGGCATGCCACACATTTTTTTTGACTGCACCTGTGTATGGAACTCATAAAATCAGTACCATTTAAGTCGCTTATAATTTTTCCCCGGAAAACGGGGAAAGAATAGTTATTCAAACGGCTCGTCTGTTAGTTTAGTAATGCAGTATTTTTGTTAGAGTGGAGTGGAACCCCGGATGGCAGAAGTCTCTTTGTACATGTAAGGCATTGACCGATTTCAACTAAACTGAACTGAAAATACAAAATCAACTATTTTGCTTCTTTTTTTTTATTCTATTGTTAGGGGAAGAGGAAGGACTAAACTATCATTCTATAATAAGTTAAGGTTTCATAAGAAAGTGTGATAGCGATTACTGTTACATAAGAGCTGTTCAACGGAAAATGCCAGGTGGAACCAATCATATTCATCCAACCTGTTATCGACTAAATATCTATTCGAGCGTTTCGACTTTTTCTAAGTTAAATCTTCTACCTCAGTTAAATCTACTAACTCGTCGGGGCTTCTTAACTTCGACTGCAACTACACGATCTCAACTTAATCAAACTAAGCAACTAAATGCTCACATTGACTTGCTGTGGCTGTGTTACCATATTCCAACACCAACGGCCGTTAGTTCAAGAGTTTCTTTCAAGGCCTTTCGCACTTAAACAGCAAATATCGTGGCCTTTAAAATACTCGTACTTTCGATAATACGAGATGCGATGTTTTTTTAGATAAATGAGGCCTACAGGTGGCCCGTTGTAATTTTCCATCAACTCCTCGAGTTACCCAAACATTTCATTGTACGACTGCATGTCAGTTATATCATTGGTACACAATGTAAGTATATGCAACTTGATCGGTGTCATTTTCGTTGCAAAAGACATAATGGATACTAGTATGGGACTGAAGCGTATTTTCCTCACATAAAGTAAAATCAACTACTAAGTTTACTTGTTTGTAGCACATTCGGTCTATGCAGATGTAACTGCACTGACACATGTATCTCCATGTATGCATCTCATTTTTAAATGCAATGTTTGCCTGCACCTTACATAACTTCGAGTGCGCATACTATAATTATTGATGATCACAGACAGTGTGCGTGGACACCAAGTGGTCATCAGAAAGTTAATTTGGATACCATTTTTTGGTTATTTTATTTGATGTTTTTTGTCAAAGAAATATGTTAAAAAAGAACACGTGTCGTCGTTTGAGTTGTCAGTGAGTAGTGTTTTTGAGAATTTCAATTAATTCGCAATCGCGACACGGTTAATAAACATTAACTGCCGGGTACTATCTTTATTTTTTTGTTCCTACAGATTTCAATCACATCCTAAATTAGTTGTGTCATTACTAGAACCAATGAACTACCGGAATAGAAGCCATATCTATTGTTCGAGGGAGATTGTGGATTTTCCGATTGATGTTTAGCACTTCAAACGACTTAATTGGTTTAATTAGTACGTGTGCTATGCTTGCATGCGGATTTGGAGTGTGTTTGTCAAATCGTTTAAGCATTCGAATTGAACGTTGTTTCTCTCACGCTGTTATACCATTTATTGTCATCAGACATGCAAATTTCACCAATTTCATGATGATATTCTGCTTTTTTTTTAGAAATTCCTTAATCGACAAGTAGTTGGGGAATTTTTTGGACACCACCGGGAAGCCCCGCGACCTAAAATTAATTCTAAACATTTTGATCCCAAATGATACCTTTTAGATATGCCATGCAAACTCGCCTTAATGACTGATACGTCTTAGTTGGGGCAACAAAGTTGTAAAAAATCTGTCTAGTTATGATGGGCTATACAAATATATAAATAAAAAATTGGAGATGTTACTGACATTAGGTACTGATTTTGTATGGATGGAATTAATTTTTTCCTTTCAAAATAACGTGCACAGTTCATTTTTCATTCCATAGAGGTCGTAATTTTTCTTATGGAGATACGAGGATTTTGTATAAGCTCGTGTCGAGTTTGAGCGGCATATTCGAGCGTCGCTGCTTATGTTGATGGTCCCGGAAGAGTTCTGTTCGCCATTGTCCTTTTTTGTATAAACCCTTGCAGCCGTGACAGATAAGATGCTCGGGGCATGTAAATTGAACTGACGACGCTCACGAACCATCGATTCACCCGTTTCCAAAAATTGCTCAATGGCGAATGCGCAATGACTCATCACGATTAATAATCCCGCATAATATAGACAGCGAAGGATGCCTCCCAACTTCCCTTAACCCGCTGGTTTTCGAACATTAAAGTTGAAAATTTCCTGCTGGACATCTGGAGATGTTACTGACATCGTCGCGTTGAACATCACTCATATAACTTTAGTTTTTTTTAATTTTTTTGAGGACAAGATGTATGTGCGTCAAATGATTTTTGTGAAATTTTGACGATTAATTTACTGTCTTATGAAGAAAAAAATTAGATATTAATGAACAAAACTGCATAAATATAACGCATCGAACTGCTTACCGTTAAAAGTCTGATTTTGTTCATACTTTGAGGTCGCAGTGCCGTTTTGGAAAATAGTAATTTAAAAATAAATTGAAAGAGCGGCTGAAATTGAGAATAGTACTATTTCGTTGCATAAAAAGGGGCATTAATCGCGTAATATAGCGCAGAAATTCGATCCTTGACATCGCACCCCACTTACAATACTGAAAAACGAGAATATTGAGACAGTCCATAAAAAAGACGGGCGCCCAATATTTTAACAGATAGCATGCCCTAGTAATGAAAACTCAGCATCGTATGCCCGATCCAAAAGAAAAGAAACCCGCCCTGACTGCGTCAGCTGCAGAGAAACAAGTCTTCTTAACATCGCCTATATCGCCTTTTGTAAATAAGCTAACAGGTTCTTATCAGTGCGGATCCAGGCCAGGAAAGTCCACCATCGACCAAATCTTCACACTTGGGCAAATCTTGGAAAAAAACCTTTGAATTTCAAGTCGACACTCACCATTTATTTGTCGACTTCAAAGCCGCATGCGACAGCGTAATTAGAGACAAGCTATAAAACGCTATGTTGATAGCGAGTTGTCAATGAGGCATTTGCGAGTATTGAGATGGAGGCGGCAAAATTGGTTTGGCAGTAAACGAGGGCAAAACCAAATATATGCTATCATCAAAAAGGACGCTCACCACCGACGGTTTGGTCAGAACGTTTTTATTGGCAGATATATGTTTGAGGTAGTTAAGGACTTCGTCTACTTTGGCTCCGTACTGACCTGGAATAAGGATACCAGTTCCGAAATCAAACGCAGAATCACTCTTGCCAATCGCTGTTTCTTTGGGCTCAAGAGGCAATTGAGTAATAGAGCCCTCTCCCGAACGACAAAATAAGACCCTTATCATCCCGGTCCTGATGTACGGCCCAGACGTATGGAAACTATCAAAAGCGGATGAGGAGACCCTTGGTCGTTTCGAGAGAAAATTTTTGCGCGTGATTTTTGGGCCTATAAACGCATACGGGGAGTGGAGAAAAAGATTAATCCACGAACTTGACGGGCTGTACGGCGACATGAGTCTAGTCAGGAGTCTACGGATTCAACGCCTAAGATAGCTAGGTCATGTAGAGCGAATGGACACCACATCTCCAGCCCGGAGAGTCTTTAAATCCAACCCCGACGGACGAAGAAATGGAATATGGGCCCCACTTAAGATGGCGCAGGAAGGGGAAGGGGACCTCAGCCAACTGGGTGTGTGACAATGGAAAATGCTAGCAAAAGATCTTGCTAGTTGGAGGGGCATGTTGGTCGAGGCCCAGGTTCACCCCGAACTGTAGCGCCCGTTAAGAAGGAGAAGAAGGAGAGGCATGTTCGTCTTATGGAGCAGCTGCAAAAATAATCAGTTATATATTAGCGAGTGGATAGCTAGAAAGACTATTTGTTGAATTGGTATGGTGTCCGCTGTAAGAAAGAAAAATCCAGCACTTTCAGAAGAAAATATGAAGATTAGGCTTAAGTTCTGCAATGAATATAAGATTAGACAGTGGATAACTAGAAATGAGTCATTTTGTCAGATGCTCTCTTACCTGTATGTATTTTGAATTACTATTGTACCTGGATTTATGAAAATATATAATATATAATATAAAAAAAAAAAAAAAAAAAAAAAAAATCTAAAGGTGTCAGTCCAACGATAAGGCATACTATTACCATAGGTAAAACAATACTCTTCAAGGTGGTCAAATAAACTTTAAGATATGGTGGATGAGGTTTGATAGCTCGAGGCTGTTTTGGTGGCACGTACATAAGACCGCTCTTTAAAATCGGGGGCATAATGAAAAAAAAAAATTATTTGGATAATCTTCAGAGCCTCTTTGATAGGACGGCAATTCCAAAAAAATGGGCAAAATTATCAAAAATTTGTTTGAAGATCAGCTTGCTGCCATGAAGCCGGAATTATGGACTGTTGTTAAGGGAAAGGTCACCCATAAATACAGAATATATGAATACTACTGAATACATGAATTTATGCTGCGTTTTTTACTGTCTTAGATGTTTTACTTATGCAATTTCGTTCGTTGATATATCTTTTTCTTTCGTAATAAAATAATAAATTATCCCTAAAAAATCATGAAAATCGGTTGATGGACATGCACTTGATTCTTAGAAAACTCTCGCAGCCGGATCCTCACATCTGCAATAACGCGTCAACAAAGAGCTGATTCAATAGCGGCAGTTTCGCGGCGAATATTCTCTTGTTCGAGGATTGTTATTGCAAATCCTTGACTTGAGGTATCTCCACAAGAAAAAGTCGCATGGTGTGAGGTCCGGAGAGCGAAGTGGCCACGGTATGGAGACATATTTGCTGATCCATTCGTTCGGGAAAGTAGCCCTTAGCTTCTCCATTGAGATCGTGGCCGTGTGGGGCGTAGCACCTTCTTGCTGAAATAACGTTCTGTCGTTGTGCACGGAGAACAGCTGTAGTTGCGGCAACAGAAACTCGCCGATCATTCGGCAACACACTTCCACACTTGAGCAGTGGCTGTCTCTTGTTGGTTCAAAAAATAAGGGTCAACCGTCGTGTACCCCAATAAACGTTTTTGATGGCGTTCTCTAGGATTGTTTGGGCACTAGTAACGTAAGTTTTGTTTATTTACGTAGCCGTCGATATGAAAATGTGCTTCATCACTAAGCATTAGGTTGCGTTCATGCTGTTCGAAAACGTTCAAGCATTGTTCTTGTGAAGATTTCTCGCAGATAATAGTCAGTTTCCTTTAGACCTTGCACGATTTTGATTTTGTGTGGATGGAATTAATTTTTTCTTTTCAAAATAACGTGCACAGTTCATTTTTCATTCCGTAGAGGTCGTAATTTTTCTTATGGAGATACGAGGATTTTGCATAAGTTCGTGCTCGAGTGTCGCTGCTGATGTTGATGGTCTCGGAGGAGTTCTGTTCGCCATTGTCCTTTTTTGTATAAACCCTTGCACCCGTGACAGATAAGATGCTCGGGGCATGTAAATTGAACTGACGACGCTCACGAACCAACGATTCACCCGTTTCCAAAAATTGCTCAATGGCGAATGCGCAATGACTCATCACGATTAATAATCCCGCATAATATAGACAGCGAAGGATGCCTCCCAACTTACCTTAACCCGCTGGTTTTCGAACATTAAAGTTGAAAATTTCCCGCTGGACACCCTTTAGTTTTGCTCGCCGCGGTATGTATTCTAACATGCCCATGCTTCGTGTTTTGAAGTATGGCTTTATTCTTTCAAGAGTGTCAGCAGCAGAGTTCACTTATACGAGCATATCGGTCCTTCGTCACTTTAATTTTTTTTACATTCTGCATTTTAAAATTATTTTATTTAGTTCAATATTTTAACTAGAGAGCACCGTGGCGCAGTGGGTAGTGTGTTGGCCTCTGACGCCGATGACACGGGATCGAATCCCGACACAGCCATGTCATCGAACGTGTTTTCACGGTGTTTCTCCTCAGCGGAGTTCTGACAAAACCCCCTGTAGTAAAATTGTCACGAAAAGCTTCTCGAATTTTACCGTTCGGAACCGGCAATAAACTGTAGGTCCCTTTCATCCATGGGAAAATGAAATCACACACAACATGGGTGATTGAGAGAAGCTCGTCTCAGGTCCTTCATGGACGGTAACGGCAATATACATACATATGTACATACATACATTTTAACTACATATAACAAAAAGCGTTGATGCTGTCGGGCAGCCTCTTCTTGATCTCGGTGTGGAACCGTTCTATTGATTCTGAGGCGGTCGGGCTCATAGAGCACGACGTCAGGTTCGTAAAGGAGTCGCTCTTCCACAGAATTACTGGCCACTTGAAAGATTAGCGGTACTGTCAACCTATCCTAGATTAGCCCACATTAGTCTAAGTAATGGAATTCTTCTGGAGGAACACAGTCGTTCAGCCGCATTTTCTCGTAATACATATTGAAGGGATTGTAAGCCCCTGAGATCAAGCTATTGACCAAAGTCATTGCCTTACTACGTGACATGGAATCAGCTTCAACAGAATGTTTTCTACCCGGATCAGAGTCAGTTCTGTGTAGTCCAAGACAAGTTCTTAAACATTGTCTCTTAAATACTAAAATCTTTTCCATTAAGGTTGCGCTCACATTAAACCAAACGGGACATCCGTAGTGGGCCATGTAGCAGATTATCTTTACCCTAGAATCAAGTTGGCTGCTATAAAACAGCCATCTTGTCAGAGCGTAAGCGCCCAGGTTCTTTCTAGGAGCATTTACATGTTTATTGAAATGCAAATACTGATCCAGCCAGATCCCGAGGTAACTGACTTCACTTTTATTTGCTAGACAAAGGCATTATGGATAATATAGACCTTGTACACTTCCTGGAAGATAGCTCACACTGTCGGCACTTTCTACCTGAAGATCTCTGATCACAATGAAGTCGTCGTCTAGGACGGCGCTCTCTGGATCGATGCTGACTGTACGTAGTATATGTACGTTCGTTGTCTGACGTTCTCGGAAGCTTTAGATCCTGAATGTCATTCAATTTTTTTCTCCGAAATATTTTGTTAATCTGCGGGAACATACTCGTGTTGTTGGATTTCACAGTGCGAATTTTGTAGTGTAATTTTCTTTGATCAATTGTTAGAGATTCTTATTCGCTGGACTTCAGTGTTCTGAGCTCCGAGTTTCGTCTATCCATAAACTGCCTGTACAAAAGTTTAAGTCTTGACAGGAGTTTAATTTTCTGTCTGTGAAATTAGTGTATGGTCGCGTTTCGGTACATGTCTTTGATATCGTAATGCCGTTGGCGTGTAATTGATCTGTCCATCGTTTGATTAATTATTTCGTCCATTTGTATGAGATACCTCATAGTCTCGTCATTTGATGGGTTCCTATTGGTCGGTGGAAAGGAGACGCTCGAAGTGAGTGCTCTCGTCAGGCAGTTTGCAAAGCGTGGCCAGCGTACCCTACTATAATCGTAGGGGTTGGACATTTAGACAATACTCGTTCGGTATTTGAATTACGGCATCAATTCCGCAAGGGTCACTGTCATACTCAACGATACGTAAACAGTTCGTTGACCGTTCGTCCGTGTCAGCCTGTCTCAGTCGCCTGTCAAGCAACATTCGATTCAGATAGGCGCCGTTTCTAGGAAACGACGGACTATCCGTTGCGAACAATTTGAGTTTCGTACTCAATATGATACAAGGCCCACCAATGGCTAAGAAGGCTCTGTCTAGTGTTGGGTACATTATTGCCTCAATCATTATGTTTGGCATTTAGATCTCCGGCCAAAACCTTCAAGTTTTTCGCCGAGTTTAGGCACAGAAAATTAAAGAGTATTACGAGCTGTGCAATGAAGATATTGAGCTGAGGTCCATAGGCCGGTAGCACCACACATGCCTCTAGCACCTGGAACCTTTGTACTTCACCGCAATATATTATTTTATCTTTAGATACTAATATTTTTTTTTTAATGAAGATTGCGACACCCCCGGATTGATTGACATTGGGTAGGTCTCGTCTTAGTATATTATAGCAATTGTGCCGACTCTACCGAGTCTAAGCGCGAAAGAGTATTTCGAGTTCTGCAATTAAGATATTGGGTTGAGGTGCTTCAGGTGCATAGCCGATACTATGTATATCCTCCTTCCGATCTGAAGGGGAATACACACGTCACATGCCTCTAGCAACTGCAACCTTCGCACTTCACCGCCATACATATAAGTAATATTTTTTTTAATGAAAATTGCCTTGAGTGGCTTTGGGTCGGTCTCCTCTTATTATATTATAGGAATTGTGCCGAATTTTGTGCCTCTGGTTTAGTTTAGTTTTGCTAGTCAGAAACACATCGGGGCTTCCTTCCTACAACAGGTTAAAAAGAACGGTGGGTCGTTCGATACTAATCAGTGAATTCATATTCACAGCCAGGATCTTTAAGAAACTCTCTTCCGGCGTACCCATTACGACTGTTGAGGCGCTAAGTTCCGCAGAAACGAGTAGATCCTGTTCTGTCGTCTCTCTTGCTCTGTGATCTGCTGCTGGAGCTGGCCAATCTGCTTTTGACCATTTTGTTTCACTAAATTAACTCGTTTGAATTATAACTAAGCATTTAAGAGTAAATTAATAAATTTCTGTACTCAAATTTAGCCGGTAGCAATTTCTTTTTACTTATTTTTAGTTTGAAATGACAAATACTAACCAGTGCTATCACCATTGCAATTAATAACAAATTGTCACTATTTAGCAGTCGTACTAATGTGTAATTAATCCCTTATTGTTTTACAAACTTTGTGACTTACAATGCATATAAAGGAATTAGCTCCCTTCCACAATGTCGAGGGTTCTACAAAATGGCGTAATCGGATAATAACTGCTTCCAAGCTACCTATACTGTACCATATCACAAAAAAAGAAACAGAGCACTTTTCCACCTGGTGCATTTTGCTTTCAGTCAACGCTGCATTTATCTGTAGTTACTTCATTCAATTTTCATTTACTTTAAATATTTTTTGCGCTTGCTTTATCGCTGTGCGAATTTCATTGTACTTGGTGCGATCTTGAAGTCACGCTCTGTTTATTGTATCCGCAGTCGTAATATTTTTTTCTCTAAATCTACTTATTTACTTACAATCTACTCACATGGGAGCGGCCGTGGTGCAGTGGTAACCATCACTGACTGTCGAGCGGAAGGTCTGTAGTTCAAAGTCTGTCCATAGCTAAGAAATTAAATTCCTATACGGAAAAATTGTGCAACACAGCTGTTGTGAATGGGAAGTGATAAAAATATTGATGAAGCCATTTCTAATACAACCAACGTGAAAATTCAGTCGAGTTCCTCTCAAATCCTATCTAGGACAACCACCCCTGGAGAGTAGTAAACGAACATCTACGACCCAAACCATCTTCACTCCGCCCAGGTTGTGTGACGAAACATAGTAAGAGTATGACTCTTGAACCTGCGCGAATTATAGAAAAATAAAAAGAAAAATACAAAAACAAAAAATGTCCATGTGCAAAAGATTCACAATAAATCTACATCTTACACAACCTTATCTCTGATTGCAACTGCAAATAATAGCGATTTTTTTTCTAGAAATTCTGTATGTAATTTCTAATTTGTCCACGGGAGTTCTATTTTGGAACATGCTGTTATACATGATTTAGGCAAGGGTTGATGCGTACATTTTAAATTATATCAATGTATGGATTCGATATATGTAAATGTGACATAACTAGATTAAAAAACGAATTTGAAATACTAAATATGTATTTAGTAAACAGATGAACCTGTTAAATCTAGCTTCCGCCATTCGTTATCTTGAAACTTTTGATTTTGAATAAGGTCTTCGAGGTCAGATTTCGATATGTTGAGCAAAATTAATTGCTCTGACGGAAATAGCGTTTGTCGTCACTATTTGAGCGATTATAATGATGTCGTTGCAGTTTTCATACGTTTCGTTTTTTTTTTTTTTCGCGTTTGCCGAACGTCGAACGAGCTCTTTAAGGTAGCTTGAGATGACCTGGATGGCAGTTGCACCAGCTCTACTGTAAGATATGGTCAGTGGAATGCATGCCCGATGAATAGAATCTTAGTATCGTTTCCCCGATCCACCAGAAAGGAGACCCCTTTGTCTGCGCCAATCACAGAGGAATAAGTCTTCTGAACATCGCTTATAAAATCTTCTCTGCTGTTCTGTGTGAACGCTTGAAACCGTTCGTTAATAAACTGGTTGGTCCATATCAGTATGGTTTCAGGCCCGAGAAGTCCACTATAGGTCAATTATCCACACTGCGGCAGATCCTGCAAAAAACAAAAGAGTTCCAGATCGACACCCACCACCTGTTTGTCGACTTTAAGGCTGCATAGGATATTATAAATAGAGACGAGCTATACAACGCCATGTCTAGTTATGACACCCCTGCCAAACTCGTCAGATTGTATACGATGACATTGGGAACTCTTGCTGCTCCATCAGGGTCGAAAGCGACCTAACCGATACCTTTTATGTCAAAAAAGGTTTTAGACAGGGCGACACGCTATCGTGTGACTTTTCCATCATCGTCCTTGAAAGGATCGTGCAAAACTCACTGGTCAATACGAGGGGCACCACCTTTTTCAAGTCCGTACAACTTCTCGCATATGCCGATGACATTGACATAATTGGACGAAGTCAGCGAGCTGTCATTGAGGCCTTTACGCGCATTGAGACGGAAGCGGCTAAAATGGCACTTGCAGTAAATGAGGGCAAAACGAAATATATGCTGTCGTCGAAAAAGGGCACGAACCACCGGCGTCTTGGCCAAGGCGCACATATTGGCAGGTATAATTTCGAGGTAGTCAAGGACTTCATCTACCTAGGCTCCGCAGTGACATGCAGCAATGACATCAGTGCCGAAATCAAACGCAGAATAACTCTTGCCAACGGCTGTTTCTTTGGGCTCGGGAGACAATTGAGAAGCAGAGCCCTCTCTCGAAAAACCAAAGTGACCATATACAAGACCCTTATCATCCCGGTCCTGCTTTATGGCGCAGAGACATGGACCTTATCGAAAGCGGATGAAGAGGCCCTTGGTCGTTTTGAGAGAAAAATTCTGCGTTAGATTTTCTGTCCGACCTGAATAAATGGGGAGTGGAGGAGAAGAGTTAAAGTGAGGACCTTAACCAACTAGGCGTTAGGCACTAGAATTTTTTTTTTTTATAGTTCGCGCAGGTTCAAGATGTTTGGCACACAACCTGAACTGAGTGCAGTGGTTTGGGTCGTTGATGTTCGTTTACTACTCTCAGGGGTGGTTGTCCTAGATAGGACGAGAGCCGACCAAATTTCGCGTTTGGCTATAGTCTGTAGAATTCGTTCGAACACTTTTTAATATTGCATACGCAGAGGATGAATTTCTGTTGACCATATACTGTGAATTGAGAGCACCGTGGCGCAGTGGGTAGTATGTTGGCCTCTGACGCCGATGACACGGGATCGAATCCCGACACAGCCATGTCATCGAACGTGTTTTTCACGGTGTTTCTCCTCAGCGGGGTTCTGACAAAACCCCCTGTAGTAAAATTGTCATGAAAAGCTTCTCGAAATTCACCGTTCGGAACCGGCAATAAACCGTAGGTCCCTTTCATCCATGGGAAAATGAAATCACACACAACATGGGTGATTGAGAGAACCTCGAACAGTTTTTGAATCTTACTCCAGACAAATGGTTGAAATCACCGAACCAGCTCTGTCTTCTTCTACCTTCTATTGATCGCTTAAATGATGAAACTCATAAATGATAATTTAGTGGATTTGAAAGAGGGTTTTAGGGTTCCTTATCCAAAGGTAAAACGGAATCCCATTACTAAGACTTCGCTGTCTGTCCGTCCGTCCGTCTGTCACCAGGCTGTATCTCATGAACCGTGACAGTTAGACAGTTGAAATTTTCAAAGATGATGTATTTTTGTTGCCACTACCACGACAAATACTAAAAACAGAACAAAATGAATATTTAAGGGGAGCTCCCATACAACAGACATGATTTTCATCCAAAAGATCCCCTTGGTCACATACTGAACTAAGGTTAGTCGACAATATCCCACAACCAGTAGCAAACTTCCCAGTTTTGATCTCTTTTGTGTCTTTGATGATTTAATCCTAGCTGCAAACCTTTTTCCCATTATTGTTTTTCACCTTTTCATATCGTTGCTGTCAAGTAAGATAATTGATTTGAATTCAATGGACACTTTGATGATCAACTATATCTCATCATGAAGATTTTTGATTATCAAAGTAATATGCCGATAACCTGCCTGCAACCAAGATCTGTCATCCTACAAAAAATGTCTCTTTTATATTTATATGTATATACAGATGGTACGGAACCCTTCGTGCGCGAGTCCGACTCGCACTTGGCCGGTTTTTTTTTTTCTATTTTATTACTACATATATTCTGTTGATCCGTAGATTAGTTTGCACGAAAGCTATTGACTTTTTTTCACTTGCGCAAAATTTAAAGGTTTTCAAAGTGAATTGCAGAGAAGTAAATGTCAATATGACAAAGACTGAATATTGGCAATTTATCGCGGTAGAAACACGTTTGACGCATTTCTTGACAATTTTTTCACCATAACCGTCAAATAAATCAACCATATATGTACTTACTAAAAACTATTTGCACACCAGATAATATTGCTGTTGTGAAGCAAAGTTTGAAGGATAATGATCAACGTGAATCACGCTAATGTCAATAACAATTGATGTTTGTTGAGGTCAGAGGACATCATGGGACCTTATTTATTGAAAATGAAAACGGAAATATCGTTACCGTAATTTGTACGTGATATCATGCTATTTTTGCCCCAGTTTGCTAGAATTAACTTGAGTGATGTTTATTTTTAGGAAGATGGTGCAATTTGCCACTCTACCCTTGATCATGCGTTGAAAAGCAGTGGCCTGACATAAATACCATGAAAATATCCCTACTGTATGATGTCATCAGCAATTTTGGCCATTGGGCCAAATGGCCTCGATGAGTCTTGAAAGCGAATCAGCCCAATTGATTAGAAAACGAACATTTTTGGTTTTTGCGAGGGTGGGTGAAAATCCTTCAAAGACACTATAAGGACCGATAACGCGTTCTCATTGTAGTGTGAGATTTGCCTCACTTAAAAAAAAAAAAAAAAAAAAGTTTAGCTTCATTTTCGACGTTTTCAATGTTTAAATCACGATGAAAGTCGTCATTTTGAATATACATAGATACCACGGCGCGTTAACAACGGCTAGCAATACTTTATTTTGAAATGTTTGTTTAATAGAAGCATTACTCTTCTTAGTACAACCCCAGGGTTGTAAGCTCAAATAGGTTTTAGAAATTGCTTGTAGAGAAGCAGCTTGTTTTCAGTATTAAGTTGAGAAAGTTTTTCTAGTAGCCAGTACGTTTCCACATATTTAAAATTTTTTTTTTTACATGCACTTTCCACTTGGGTTTCGCGTCAAGAGTCATGCCTAGGTATTTTGCCTCGTTTGCGAATGGAATCCAAACTTAATTTACAAAGATAGGTAGTGCACTTTCTATTTATAAGTAAAATTTACGTGGACAGATTTGGTTTCGTTAAGCGTTATCCGCCAAATCTTTGTCCAGTCGCTTATACTCTTCTTCTTCTTAGTGGGCGCTACAGTTCGGGGTGAACCTGGGCCTCAACCAATATGCCCCTCCAACTAGCACGATTTTCGCTAGCCTTTTCCATTGCCGCACACCCAGTTGGCTGAGGTCCCCTTCCACCTGTGTGCGCCATCTTAAGTGCGGCCGTCCTCTGCTTCTTCGTCCCTCGGGGTTGGATTCAAAGACTCTCCGGGCTGGAGCTGTGATGTCCATTCGCTCTACATGGTCCAGCCATCTTAGGCGTTGAATCCGTAGACACCTGACTAGGCTCATGTCGCTGTACAGCCCGTAAAGTTCGTGCGGAGCCAAGGTAAACGAAGTCCTTAACTACCTCGAACTTATATCTGCCTATACAAACGTTCTGGCCGAGACGTTGGTGGTGAGCGTCCTGTTTTGATGACAGCATATATTTAGTTTTGCCCTCGTTTACCGCCAAACCAATTTTCGCCGCCTCCATCTCAATACTCGCAAACGCCTCATTGACATCTCGCTGTGAATTCGCTTATACTGTTCAGGACAATTTAGTCGTTGATTCCTCAACTAATTTTCCAGTGGCCAAAATTGTAGTATTATCGGCAAACGTGGCCAGCATAGTGCCATTCGTTTGTGGTATGTATGTCTCTGGTATACAGCAGGTAAAGCAGCGGACCAAGTACGCTTCCCTGAGGAACGCAAGCCGCTTTAAATTTTGAGTATTCGCTCGCATGTTTGACATGAAATAGTCTATTAGATAAGTAGTTTTCTAGAACGTTCGATAGTTGTTCGGGGAAAACTTGCTTATATCTCATACCTTCGTGCCACACTTTGTCAAAGGTTTGGGAAACGTTAAGAAATACACTCGAACATGTTACCTTATGTTCGAATGATTTTTCGACCACATCGGTTATTGGATGCACTTAGTCTAAAGTGGAATGTTTGCTTCTGAAACCAAACTGGTGATCCGGCAAAATACGCTTTTCTTTCACAATCGGCTTTAAGCGATTGGCAATAATTCTTTTGAAGACTCTCGAAGTTATCGGCAACAATGATATTTGGCTGTAAGATTTTTTTCCGCCGGTGGCTTTCCGGGCCTTCCATTGGTTCGGTATGTGCTCTAACCTAAGCGCTGTGTTAACAGGATATAAAAGTTTGAGAGAGCATTTCTCGGCAAATGTTTAAGGACATAACCTGTAATTAAGTCGTAGCGTGGTGCTTTATTTGGCTTGAGGGATTTAATGATATTTTCCAGTTCGGAAAGCGTAGCTCGCGTTATTCCGTCGGGTAACGGTTATCCTCCGTTACCCGTCCATCGTGGCGCAGTGGTTACTGTGTTGGACTCTGGCGTTCGGATCCCGATAACACCAACGCCTTTGAATGTTTATTTCGCGACGTCCCTCGTAGTATACTTGCCAAGAAAAAGCTTCTCGACTCAAGCCGTTCGAAATCGGCATTAAGCTGTAGGTCCCTCTCACCTGTGTAAAAAAAAAAAAAAAAAAAACACAACATGGGTGATTGAGAGAAGCCTAGCTCTGGCCCTTGATGGGCTGTAACACCACCAAAGCAAGCAAGCAACGGTTATCCTCTGAATTGCTTGAACGTTGCTGAAAAAACTTCAGCCGTTTCTTCATCGGCTTTGGTCCATCCATTCTGATTTTCCTTTATTGGTAGTGCCTGCAGCTTAGGTTTTTTAATGCCCTTACTAGCTTTTCAAACGGAGTAATTTGATTCCTTGTTAGGGATTAGGCTTTCTTAGTACGAACGAACTTATGATGATGATGATTGTTGAAATTTCTTAGAGGTTTCCGCAGCGTAGTAGTCGGTTTTAATATCTTCCATGCTGCGATACTCGAATTTGTTGTCATCGTTTATAGACTTTTCGTCTGTACTTTCAAGCTTTTGTTTGCTCTTGCTCAAAATTGTTCGGTACTTTTTTTCGGATACAGTATTATTCCACGCTACGTGCTAAATAGCTTCAACGCGTCGGTCGATTTCGAATTCTAATTCGTACAGCGTCCTAAGTGACACTCTTAGAGTAATACCACCTTTAATTTCATTCATGATACCTACCCAGTGTGTCCTTCCATACGTAAGCTTAGGCTTTTTAATAAGAGTTTCACTCATCGTCAATATAACTGAATGGTCTGAGGTGAGATCGAAGTTCTTTTCGACTTTAATGTAGCGACCAGATATGCCTTTTGGAACGAAAAATCCATAAGTTCCGGTGCTTTCGCAGTGTCTGTAGGCCATCACGTTGGTTTGCCAGTTGAGTAAAAATTGCAACCGCAATCCGTACCAGCTTTGTAGAGCATTTTGCCTCTCTGTGAAATACATATTGAAGCCCAAAATTTGTGTTTGGCGTTAAAATCACCACCAATAAAAAAATTCGATCGAAGGTTATTAAAAAGATTGATGAACTGGGCCGCCTCTAATGGACAGCGTGGTTGGCAATACCCTGAATATACAAGAAAGGAATAATTTTTAATCTTAACGCGCACTGTTCTGATTTGTACCGTCTCAAGTTCAACTCTTAATCCCAGAGACTGTACGATATTATCTTTAATAAATAAGGATGATCAGCGTCGCGCCCTTCTCGATGGATGGTAGGCGTGGTAGGTATTCTAGCCTCTTAGATTAGCACGCGTTTGCGTTGTCAGATGGGTTTTAGAAATCAAGCATATGTAAATATTTCCTGGTTTTGTGAATATTTCTAATTCGTTCAGTTTCTGTGGGGGCCTGTTGGCGTTAAAAGCGAGCATTTTTAGAAAATCATGTACGTTTACTTTTCTACACTTTTTATGATCAATCCTCGATTTCACAATCAGCAACTTGGAAATATATAATACACATTTTCTGCTGCCCAGTACAAAGTACAAAGAGACAACTTACTGTAATTACATACATATACTCAGACAACGATAAATTAGCTGTCTGTTCAAGTATAGGGGCTAGTTTAAAACTCTTCTGCGCCGTACAGCAGGACCGGGATGATAAGGCTCATGCATAGAGTCAACTTTTCCGTTCGAGCGAGGGCTCTATTACTCAATTGCCTCCTGAGCCCAAAGAAACAGCGATTGGCAAGACTGATTCTGAGTTTGATTTCGGAACTGATGTAATAGTAGTCTTTGACTACCTCAAACTTACATATATCTGCCAATGCAAATGTTCTGGCCAAGACGTCGGTGGTGAGCGTCCTTTTTTGATGCTAGCATATGATTAGTTTTCCCCTCGTTTACTGCCAAACCAATTTTCGCTTCCATCTCAATACTCGCAAACGCCTCATTGACATCTCGCTGTGATCTACCTATTATGTCAATATCGTCGGCGTATACAAGGACTTGCGAGGATTTGAAATAGATTGTGCCTCTTGTATTGGCCAGTGATTTTTGCACATCATTTGTAATATGATGTTAAAGAAATCACACGACAGCGCATCGCCCTGCCTTAATCCTTTTTTGACATCAAAACTATCGGTAAGGTGTTCATCGATTCGGATGGAGCAGCGAACATTCTCCAAAGTCATCCTGTATATTCTGACGAGTTTAGCAGGGATGCCAAAGGTAGACACAGCGTTGTATAGCTCATCTCTAATTACGTTGTCGTATGCGGCTTTGAAGTCGACAAACAGGTGGTGACTGTCGACTTGAAATTCATTGGTCTTTTCCAGGATCTGCCGCAGTGTGAAGATTTGGTCGATGGTGGAATTCCCTAGCCTGAAGCCGCACTGATAAGCACCTATCAGCTTATTTACAAAATGCTTCAGGCGTTCACATAAAACGGCAGAGAAGATTTTGTAGGCGATGTTATGAAATCTTATTTCTCTGTAGTTGGTGAAGTCAGAGGGGCTCCTTTCTTGTGGATCGGGCATATGATGCTGAGAATCCATTCCTCGGGCATGCTTTCCTCTGACCACATCTTACAGATGAGCTGGCGCATGCTCCTAATCAGGTCATTCCCAGCTGCCTTGGAGAGCTCAGCAGACAGTCCGTCTGCGCCACCAGCTTTTTTCGACTTGAGTTTCGATATGGCGATATTAACTTCGTCGAGGCCAGGGGGACGGAGCTCTGCGGTGTTCGCCCATCAGAAATTGATTATTCTGTCTGACAGCGGCATATTGATTAGCATCGCCGTTGAACAGTCTGTAGAAGTGGTCTTTCCATATTCTCAGCATCGACTGCACGTACTTGATTAATTTGCTTTTAAAATAAGAACATTTCTTGGTAAAAAATTACTAAAAAAACAAAACCCCGGGAGCTTTTCATATCGCTCAATATATGTAAATATACTCTTATTGCCTACATTTGACTGGTGGGTGCTGCTGCTAGTGAGATAAAATGACCAAAGTCTGATAGTCTTCGATCTTGTAGTTCGCTGAGAAAGTGTATATGTACATAGTGCATACCATATTTATGTGGGCAATGAGTAGAACATCGTACTTGCATATACTTCTATGTCTTTGGTTCTAGAAGAACCATTCGTATAATCTGTATCTATCTTAAACGGAGAAAACACATGTACATATATATATATGTACATCAATACGTACGTCAATATATTTTTCCGTGAGCGATATGTGACTTAATGATGTTGATTGGAGATTCATCTTATCTAACGCGTTATTACTTATTGAAGAACTGAAAAAGCTTGTAAAACTTTTAAACCTAATTTTGGTAGTTATCTGAGCATTCACCTTATTTTTTATGACATTTTTATAGATTATTGGCATAAGCATAAATCTAGTTACTTACTTAGATGGCGCTACAGTTCGAGATGAACCAGGGCCTCAACCAACAAGCCTGTCCAGCCGACACGATCCTTGGCCAGCCGCTTCCCGTGCCGCACACCCAGTTGGTTGAGGTCCCTTTCCACCTGTGCGCGCCACCTTAGATGCGGTCGTCCACAGCTGCGTCGTCCCTCGGGGTTAGTGTCGAAGACTCTTCGGGCCGGAGCGAGGAGGTCCATTCGCTCTACAGACGTACAGCCTGTACAGTTCTTGGTTGAATCTCCTCCTTCACTCTCCGTTTACACAAACGGGACCAAAGATTGCAAGCAGAATTTTCCTCTCGAAACGCCCCAGAGCCTCTTCATCCGCTTTTGATAAAGTCCAAGCCTCAGCGCCGTAGAGGAGGACTGGTATGATTAAGGTTTTGTAGGGGGATACCTTAGTTTTTCGAGGGAGGGATCTACTACTCAGTTGCCTCTTGACCCAAAGAAGAAGCGGTTGGCAAGGGTTATTCTGCGTTTTATCTCAGCGCTGGTGTCATTGCTGCTTGTCACTATTGCCAAGGTAGACGAAGCCCTTGACTACTTCAAAAATATAGCTGCCGAAGGTGACGTTCTGACCAAGACGTCGGTGTTGCGCGTTTTTCTTTGATGACACCATATATTTGGTCTTTTTCCTATTTACCTTTAGACCCACTTTAGCCGCTTCTGCTTCAATGCTTGCGAAATCCTCATTGACGTCTCGCTTTGTCCGTCCAATAACGTCAATGTCATCTGCGTAGGCAAGTAATTGTGTAGACTTGAAGTAGATCGTACCTCTTGTATTGGCCGCAGAGTCCCGCACGATTTTTTCAAGAATGATGTTAAAGAAATCACATGACAGTGCGTCACCCTGTCTAAAACCTCCGACCTTAATGGAGCAGCGAGAGTTCTCCATAGTCATCCTGCACAGTCTGACGGGCTTGGCAGGAATGATAAAACAAGACATGGCTCCGTATAGCTCGTCTCTATAAACGCTGTCATATGCGGCTTTAAAGTCGACAAAAAGATGATGCGTGTCGACTTGGAATTCATGTGTCTTCTTCAAGATCTGTGAAGTGTAAATATTTGGTCTATCGTGGACTTGCCTGGCCTGAACGGCCTGTCCACGAACGGTTTCAGACACTTATACAGTACGGTAGAGAGGATCTTTTACGCAATGTTCAGGAGACTTATCCCTCTGTAATTGGCGCAGTCATAGGGGTCTCCTTTCTTATGGACCGGGCAAACAATGCTGAGATTCCATTCGTCGGGCAGGCATTCTTCCGACCATATTTTGCAGATGAGTTGGTGCATGTTCCTAACCAGCTCATCGCCAGCAGGTTTAAGCAGTTCCGCGGGAAATCCGTCTGCTCCAGCAGCTTTATAAGACTTAAGTTTCGATATCGCTATCTTAATATAGTCTAGGTCAGGTGGACGGGATTCTCTTTCGTCCTCGTCCATTGTGAATGGTTCGTTCTGCCTGACGGCGGCATTTTGACTATCATCGCCGTTATACAGTCTGCAGAAGTGGTCCTTTTACAACTCAGCATCGACTGTGATTCCACTACTAGTTGTCCGTGCTGATCCCTGCAGGCTTCCGCCTTGGCTTTATAGCCTTGGCATGTTCGTTTTACTTTTTGGTAGAACTTTCGAACATCGTCCTTTCAATAGCATCTCTCCATCTCCTCGATCTCGTGCTTCTCGTGCTCCTTCTTTTTCCTTCTCAGAAGCGCATGCTCCTCCCTCCTTATCTGTTCATAGAGCTCCCGGGCAGCTCTCGTCCGTCGATGCAGTGTAGCCATGTGTGCATTCTATTTCTCTACATGGGGCTGCCTACATTCGTCATCAAACCAGGGATTTCTCGAAGGTGGTGGCTTGAAACCGAGTACAGCTGAGGCGACCTCTCTGATGGCGTTCTGACAAGGACGTTCTATGGTTTCTATAGATTACATCGGGACTTGAGAGAGCTTGAGGGAGACTTGATCGGCGAAGGTCCTCGCGGTCTCCTGCGATTGCAACTTTCCGACGTTAAATTTCGGTGTGCTTATTCGACTCCGTTGATTCTGGGAAATTCGCATCCGTACCTTGGCTGCAACAAGGTAATGATCCGAGTCGATGTCGGCTCCTCGAAAGGTTCTGTAGGAGTGTCTGCCGTCGATCACAATGTGATCAATTTGATTGATTGTCGATTGATCGAAAGACCGCCAGGTCTCCTTACGGATGTTGAGGTGTGGGAACCGTGTACTTGTTATCACGGGATTATGTCCCGCCATAAAGTCCACAAGCCTTAGTTCCGTTTTCTGACGTGGTGTTGTGTAGGCTGTGCCTTTCTATGACTCGTTCAAAGATTGCTTCCTTACCCAGCTTCGTATTGAAGTCTCCTAGAGCGATTTTGGTGTCATAGCTTGGACATTGGGCATATGTTCCGCCTAGGAGATCGTAGTAGTCGTCTTCATGTCGGTCATCTTTCTCCTCTGTGGCGGCGTAGACACATATTAAATTTATATTGCCGAGATTGCCCTTGATGCGGATATTTATGAGGCGCTCGCTTACATGTTGGAAGCTTAAGACGTTTTTCCTGAGTCTGCCTCGAATAACAAATCCGCATCCGAATAAGCGTTGTTTATTTTCCCTGTAGCAGTTTCCGTAGTATATATCACAGTTTTTCATCCGCTTTTTGCCTGGCCCATCCCATCGCACTTCTTGGAGCGCGGTAATGTCTGCCTTATAGCAGTCCAAAGAGTTGGCCAGTTGCGCGGCTGCGCCTGGTCTGTTGAGGGACCTAACGTTTCAGGTGCAGATCCGGAATTAGTTTCCTTTTAGACGTTTGCGGGTTCGTCAACATGTAATCCGTCCGTATCCGAGGCTGTTGGTTGGCTCTGAACAAATATTTATTTTACGCGATAGGGATGGCTTCTACAGACAACAGACAAGCCATTTGGCTTTGTAGATAAACAATATGTAAATATGTAAACAACTTAAAAGTGAATAAAGCACCAACACAAAAAAAAAACAAAAAGCACCAACCCTAAGCGCAACCCCCAACCTGGAGGGCCAGGTTACTCTTTCCCCAGGAACAAGGGGTCGGGTCGCTACACACGTTGGTTCACTACCTGGCGGGTGCCAGTTTAGCTATCAAGGAGGCCGCGCGGAGGCTGTGTGTCAACTTGGATTGAGCAGGGACCGAGATCGAAGCTGACGTTTGCCATATCAAACGCAATCAACTTCTTTGCTCTGTTTGCTCGCTCTACAAATGCTCATTTTTAGGGTTCCGTACCCAAAGGTAAAACGGAACCCTATTACTAAGACTTCGCTGTCCGTCCGTCCGTCTGTCACCAGGCTGTATCTCATGAACCGTGATAGTTAGACAGTTGAAATTTTCACAGATGATGTATTTCCATTGCCGCTACCACGACAAATACTAAAAACAGAACAAAACTAATTATACATATACATAATTACAAACAACCAATAATAAATTATTTCGAAAGGTTTTCGTTGTCATCTTTCGGTCAGTTCCCATTTGTGAGCGGCTCGTAGTCATCCATTTTGGAAAATCAAACTCAGAGAAAGCGGATAGCCTGAGAGTGCGATCAGCACTTGACACGCGAACGAGTGGAGTTCAGCCCGCAGAAGGTCAGCATTTTTGTTTTTTTTTTTTGTTCCTAGTAGCACATGAGGGAGAGTGGTCGAAGAACTCGGGGAGAAATCTTCGGCGAAGTACTCGGAGAGTGATCTTCGGGGAAGAACTCCGGTACGGTTTTAAGCAGTTCCCGGTACGCGGCCGTACCGTGTGTCCTATTGCCTACGTTGGTCGCGGCTATCACGTTCGTTGTATAAGGTATTGAAATCACAAATTTGCGTGTCGCGATTGGTGATGCGGGCTAAGTCGTTGGTCAGAAGAGTTTCGGTACGACTGTTCGAATACTTAAGCTGCGGTTTATTTACTTTTTTGGACAGTGAATTCCTTTTTTTATTTTACACATATTTTTTTATTTATTTCGACTTTTTTTTATTGACATACGGTGTAGGGTAGTTTTAAGGAATAATTGTAAACCTAGATTGAGTTAGGTTAAGGAAATTAAATTTGTGACATATTGAATTGGAAACGATTACGGTGTTTTTTTTTTCTTTTGCTTGGGATATTTCGCGAGTCTCGTAGCAAATTCGCGATTCTTGCTGCGGGTAAGTCGGCGTGAGGGCAATCGCGTGGCGCCATTGCTCACGACCAGTCCTCGCAGCTGGCCTAGCATCCCTTTCGCACGACGTCGCGGCAGGTGGAGAGGAGCAAGTGAGTAAGAGGAGCAAGCGATCTTGCACACATACGAACCGATACGTACATACGTGCATACGCATCACATACGTGCATACACTCACACATCTGTACGCTATGTATAAGTATACATACATACATACATACATATGTACATTACGAAGTAGAGTTGGGTAGTTCCGGACATGTATAGTTCACGGAACTATGTTCTCTCTCGGACACATGTCCTCTCGTTCCGCAAATTGAACGAAAAGAGTTCCATAGTTCCATTCAACCCTTATTCATCAATCAATTCATTATTGGACTATAACCAACGCGGAATTTGGTCGGCTCTCGTCCTATCTAGGTCTAGGACAACCACCCCTGAGAGTAGTGAACGAACATCAACGACCCCAACTACTGCACTCCGTTCAGGTTGTGTGTGTCAACACATCATAAGAGAATATAAAAACTCTTGAACCCGCGCGAGTCTCTAAAAAAAAAAAAAAAAAAAAAAAAAAAATATATACATACATATGTACAAAACGAGAAAAAAAAAAACATAAATGCAACGAACATGCTTCTCATACGGTATGAGTTATACCAAGAAACCCAAAGTATGGAGATGTGGCGATAAAGCTCGAACAGTTGGTGTGCACACTTGAACTGAAATGAAGAAAAGAAATGAAAGAATATAATGCCCGCACCGCATTTCGTGAACGAATGTCATACATGTGTATGTATGCATTCAGGTCCGGACATGGACATGGTTTGCTAGTTCCATATCGGTGCGATAATACATTTAGTTCCGGACATGGACATGTTTTTGCTAGTTCCATATCGGTGCGAGTAAACATTTAGTATTTTAAAACGGGTAGAGATTGCAGTGCATACTGAGATGGAATAATTATCTTATAACCCCATTTAGATACTGTTTCAAATATATTGAATGGTCTTTCCAACAAAGTTGTTGGTCCAATATAACACCTAAGTAAATATTTAAAACTGTCCACGTGTTCAATCAAGAAGCAATTTTCAAACATTCTTGATTGTTGAATACTATATCTTCAAGAACAAATCGATTACACAATGGTGCATGATAATATAAGGGAAGGTCTCTGAAAACTGTACCATTGATATTAAATATCATGTACTTCGTTTTGTTGCTAATTATTAGTTTATGATAATTAAACCATCTCCTTAACATATCTAGGTCATTATTAACATCTTCAAAACTATCAATTAAGTTAGTGTTTGAGTGGAAAAGGTTGTAAATTTTGCCTTTAAAAGGTTGTAAGAAAAACGAATTAACATAAATTAGAAAAAGGATTGGGCCCAATACTGCTCTTTGGGGAACACCTATATTTAAGAAGTCTATAGAACTGTAAACATTCCTAATTTTCACAACTTGATAACGGTTGGATAAATAAGAAGAAAACCTTTTATAAATGGAGCCTCTGAAACCCGCTTTGTAAAGTTTATCGAGTAGCAAAGTAGGTATGATTAACCATATCAAAGACCTTACTGATATCAACAAATAATGTTGATGGTATTTGAGAAGTGTTTAGACTAATATATATTTCACCAGTTAATTTCAATAAAGCAGTTTCAGTCGATTTGCCACGTCTAAACCCAAATTGGCAATCACTAAAAAAATGAGTATTTTCTAAAAATTACAACATTCTAGATTCTAGTGAGAATAAAATGTCACTGATTATGTATTTCTGTTGCTGCTTTAACAACAAATACTTAGACAGAATATAATAAATATATGTATAAATGGGGCTCCCATACAACAGACATGCTTTCTTTGCCGTTTTTATACATAATAGTACGGAACCCTTCGTGCGCGAGTCCGACTCGCACTTGGCCGGTTTTTTTTATAAATTGTAATGATCGAAAAGGAAAAAGAAGGAGTGACGCACGTAGTAAGTATTGTGTTGACCTCTGACGTTCCGGCATAACTTTCAGGAAAAACTTTCTCCCATATCGCGTTTCGGTGTCGACAATATACTGTAGGTCCGTTTTATCTATGAAAGATAAAATCGCATAAATTGGCAAAAAAGAAAAAAAAAACGAAAGAAAAAATCACTCATGTTATTCCCATTTGTACAATATCAACAAGAACTCGTACTCGTTGTTATTGGAATAAGCGTCAATTTTATGTAAGGACATAGAGAGAAGGACTTTACCATGAACATTTATTTATTTATCATGGAACTCTGTGTAGAAAACAAAAGAAAACATACCAATAGATTCTAAGCTATTATTACGCTAATTATGGCGATTTACCACCTAAAGGCCAAATTGATGTTTAAAATGTTTATAGTAGCATGCTTATGGATATATGCACGCAAGGGACTTTAGCATTAACTATTTACATTTTAGAAATCGTATAATCGGTAGATATTCGATTTTTAGAATAGAAATTAAGCTACCGCTCCTCATAAAGCAATATTTCGCAGCTAATTAACAGTCACTCACGTAAGAGTCATAACAACTAAATGTCACGCTCCAACTATGTGGTTTTAAATTAATAGACGTTAATTGTTTTGTAAACATTGTCACAAATGATTTATTTAGAAGTTGTTACGAAAATGTTTAAGAAAATGGTTTTGAACACGCTATAAAACCGTCAAAGGAATGGTTGGAAGCGACCTTGGAAGTTTATATCTTCTTCTTCTTCTTAGCGGGCGCTACAGTTCGGTGTGAACCTGGGCCTCAACCAACATGCCCCTCCATCTAGCACGATCTTTCGCTAGCCTTTTCCCATTACCGCACACCCAGTTGGCTGAGGCCCCCTTCCACCTGTGTGCGCCATCTTAAGTGCGGCCGCGCTCTGCTTCTTCGTCCCTCAGGGTTGGATTCAAAGACTCTCAGGGCTGGAGCTGTGGTGTCATGGCCGTCGATGTTGAGCGTCCTTTTTTGATGAAAGCATATATTTAGTTTTGCCCTCGTTTACCGCCAAACTAATTTTCGCCGCCTCCATCTCAATACTCGCAAACGCCTCATTGACATCTCTCTGTGATCTACCTATTATGTCAATATCGTCGGCGTATGCAAGGAGTTGCGAGGATTTGAAATAGATTGTGCCTCTGGTATTGGCCAGTGATTTTTGCACAATCGTTTCCAATATGATGTTGAAGAAATCACACGACAGCGCATCGCCCTGCCTAAATCCTTTTTTGACATCAAAACTATCGGTAAGTTGTTCACCGATTCGGATGGAGCAGCGAGCCTTCTCCAAAGTCATCCTGCATAGTCTGACGAGTTTAGCAGGTATGTCAAAGGTAGACATAGCGTTGTATAGCTCGTCTCTAATTACGCTGTCGTATGCGGTCTTGGAAGTTTATATACATAGGTAATTACAGTTTTTTTTCTAGATTTCTGTTAAGTTAATGTCAACATGTAACAGAATTCAGTCAACCCGACCTAGACGAAGTCAAAATAGCGATATCAAGACTTAAGTCTAATAAATCCGCGGGCGCGGACTGCCTGTCTGCTGAGCTTCTTAAGGCGGCTGGAGAAGAGCTGGTTAGGTGCATGCACCATCTCATTTGCAAGGTATGGTCGGAGGAAAGCATGCCCGACGAATGGAATCTGAGCATCGTTTGCCCGGTCCATAAGAAAGGAGACCCCTTTAACTGCGCCAACTATAGGGGAATAAGTTTCCTTAACATCGCATATAAGATAAGAACGCCTGAAAGCGTTTGTGGATAACCTGATCGGCTCTTATCAGTGTGGTTTCAGGCCAGGTAAATCCACAATAGACCAAATACTTACGCTTCGGCAGATTTTGGAGAAGATCGACCAGATCGACACTCACCACCTCTTCGTCGATTCCAAGGTTGCATATGACAGCGTGTATAGAGATGAGCTATACAAAGCCATGTCTAGTTTTAGCATTCCTGCCAAACTCGTCCGACTGTCCAGGATGACAATGGAGAATTCTCGCTGCTCCCTTAAGGTCGGTAAATAGCAAACCAAGACCTTTGATGTTAAAAAAGGATTTAGGCAAGGTGTCGCGCTGTCATGCAACTTTTTCAATATCGTGCTTGAAAAGATCGTGCAAGAGTCACTGGCCAACACAAGAGGTACGATTTATTTCAAGTCTACGCAATTGCTTGCGTACGCCGCCGACATTGACGTGATTGGACGGACACAGCGAGACGTCAATGAGGCCTTTGTAAGCATTGAAGTAGAAGCGGCTAAGATAGGTCTCAAGGTCAATGAGGGTAAAACCAAATATCTGCTTTCATCTAAAAGAGACGGACAACACCGACGTATTGGCCAGAAGGTCACCATGGGCGGATATAACTTTGAAGTGGTCAAGGAATTCGTCTATCTTGGCTCACTGATGACCAGCGACAACAACACCAGCGCTGAGATAAAACGCAGAAGCACTCTTGTCAAGTGCTATTTCTTTGGGCTCAAGAGGCAATTGAGAAGTAGAGCCCTCTCTCGGAAAACCAAGGTGACACTATATAAGACCTTGATCATCCCAGTCCTCCTTTACGGCGCAGAGGCTTGGACCTTAACAAAAGCAGATGAAGATGCCCTTGGTCATTTCGAGAGGAAAATTCTGCGCTCTATACGGTCCCGTTTGATCAAACGGTGTATGAAGGAGAAGATATAACGAAGAAACGTACGGGTTGTACAGACACATCGTCCTTGTACGACGTCTACGGATACAGCGTCTAAGGTAGCTAGGCCATGTAGAGTGAATGGAAAATACAGCTCCGACCCCCGAAGATTCTTCGAATCCACGCCGGAAGGAAGGCGCGGCTGAGGACGGCCGCACCAACAGTGGCGCACACAGGTGGAAGGGGACCTTAACCAACTGGGCGTGCGGCGCTGGAAACTGCTGGATAAGGCTAAGGCTGGTTGAGGCCCAGGTTCACCACGGACTGTAGCGCCATCTAAGTAAGTAAGTAAGTAAGATAGGTGGTGTACGAATATGAATTTGAGGGCCTGTATGCGATATGTATGAGTAATTAGTTACGACATTTATTATTATAAAAGACGATTATTATGTAACAGAAATGAATTCAACTTGATCGACAAACATGTATCAGTAATTCTCATCTACGGCGAAAAATGCAATTCCATCCGAAGCTTCCGCTTAACAAAGTGTACTGTAGTACTTTAACACTACATAGAAGAGTAAAATAGAGAAAAAGTAAACAAAGGAAAATGTAGACCCTAATTATCTCTTACTGACATCGATATAACATCGATCGTTACTGGCTGGATTCCGAATGCATAATCCCAACGGGTTTATGTTCATTTTCAGTAAATGATAGTATGTAATGTATAATAGATATTTATTTTTGCCTTTTAGATACTTATAATTATACAGAATCGGCGTTGAAGAGAGCCAAACAAAAAACGTGACCATGAAACATGAGACGTTTGTCAATTGAATTCGAATGTGATGTTAGGATGCCGGTCGTGTATCTATTTATACAAGCTTGCGGGAATACATTTTAAGACATCCTGAACCTGTACTGTGCAGTTCCAAAGATATCTTGTTAGGGTTTTGTACTCGTGAATATAGACGAAGGTCATGTGCATGCATGTGATGTGTTGAAAAGGCCGGATATATGAGGGTATTCATTAGACGATTGAGTAGAATTGTCGCTTTGGTAGTTTCTGATGATTGATAGGTGGACAGGAACGCAGTATTAGATGTTACGGATGGTAGTTTTTGATAATTGAGCTTTTATTCAAAAGCATATGATTTTGATTGGATTTATATACGTACATATGTATTATGTAGTTTCTAATGTTCTTAGAAATTCATTTCAAAGACAGGAGATAACATTCAATAGACGAGACCTTCCATTACAACCCATCTGGTTTCTGGATCTCTGTCTCTTTTGCAAGATGAATATGTACTCGCTTCTACGAGGAATTTATAGGTATATAAACTCTGAGCTCTGTAATTGATCCAATTGACAAAATCTCACAGTCGTTGACTAATATACCTGCACATAAAGTCATACACATGCTAGTAATTATTCAATTGTTTGCCACTGAATGAAATAAATGCTGTCCTTTGTGGTCTTTTTATTGAAAGAGATACAATAATTGTTTCGAGACAATTAGTTTCGTGCAAAGTCGTTAGAATTTCCGTAATTCAAGATGAGCAACTGCCGCACGTTCGATCGTCCAGAAATGCGGTGCGAAGCGTATGAATACCTTTAAATATCAGATTAATGGTTATGTACTAGTCTCATTACGTAAACGTAATAGGTACGTACGTGGGGAAAGACTAACTGATAGGCTTTCGTGTACATTCCTCTTTTATTTGTTTTTTTATGTTACGAAACAATACATTTGGCTTAAATAATGAGTAGCACATCGTGTTGGTATTCATTAATATCCAGTTTTTTAACAATCTTCCTAGTCCCACTAGAGTCAGATATTTCATTTTTTGCCCAGAGAATATTTTTGATGTTGATATTGGCCATTGACTGTGATCCTCTGTCCTTGTCAAAAGGAAACTTTCTTTCATAGATTTCTTTCTAACAAATGGAATATACAGACGTTTTACCTATAAGTATTGAAAAAAAGCTTGATCTTCCTTCACACCACTCACCAATTGTTTAAACAATAGAAAAAAAAACCTAAGAAAAGAGGGGATCCATCTCTAGACTAACTAACGCCAAAACAAACTGGGAGGGGTTTAGAAACTATTGCGAGACGAATATTAACATCAACGTGCCCCTACAGACACCTGGTGAACTTGAACATGAAGTCAGCTTCTTTATCGACACCATTCAGTCAACGGCGTGGAATGATTCGCCCTACAGGCAGATAGAATCTGCAATGAACAATGAAAAGAATTGCTTTGCGAGAAGAGAAAGACACGAAAACGATGGCAACAGTCTCGTGCACCCCAAAACAAAACTTATCTTAACTTCCTAGCCGATAAACTGAAAGAAGCGTTTCAAGATTTTAATGTATAAGATGCATTTCATTACATTTAGAAGGTGTAACTGTAGATAAAAGCACAAATTACTTGCTTTGGAGAGCAATCAAAGGGATAAAGAAACCTTAAAAACAATCATCACCTCTAAAGAAAAAGGACAACCAATGGGTCAAGTGCGATAAGGAGAAGGCCACTTGTTGGCCGACTTTCTTGAGGAGACCCTTAAGTCGTCAACAATTTAAAGATAAACAAGGCCCCTGGATATGATCTAATCACAGGAGCGATCCAGAAATAATTTCCTTAAAAATACGAAACGAAACTACTCCACCTCATAAACGCTTTATTTAGACTTTTATACGTAATAATGGTTCTTAAGCCAGTAAAACGAGATATCAAACGATAAAAAAATCATATTGACCAATATCACTTTTGTCCATTGTCTCAAAGGTATTTAAGAAGCTACTTTTGGCGCGTTTACAGCCAACTGTAGACGAAATATGTTTAATTTCCAACCATCAATTCGGTTTTCATATTAAACAGTTCACTCTTGGCCAGGTCTTTAGAATAACCAATGAAATAGGAAATCCTTAGAAGAAAAGATGTTCTAAAAATATTCTAGCGCTTTTCTTGACATCTCACAAGCTTTTGACAATGTTAAGCACAAAGCCTTCAAATTAAGAGAAGTTCTTCCAGAACATAAGATCTTATCTTGTACAAAGATTTTTCCGTGCTTGGAAGTGCATACTCAGAATTCAAGGAAATCTTTACTGGTGTTCCGAAAGGAAGTGTGCCTGGCCCGATTTTTCTCTACACTCGAGACATACCTCAACAACTATTGTAGTGTTTGCCGATGATACGGCCCTGTTGGCAACCGGAAACCGTCGAGTCAGCAACTAAAAAGTTCCAACTGGTTTTAAACAAAATTTGTGAATGGCCAAATACTTGGCGCATAGCTCTAAATGAAGTTAAATCTACTCATGTTAACTTCACAAATCGGAAAATCTATAATCCTACCACAATTATAAATTCGGT
This sequence comes from Eumerus sabulonum, assembly GCA_951905685.1. NCBI lineage: Eukaryota > Metazoa > Arthropoda > Insecta > Diptera > Syrphidae > Eumerus > Eumerus sabulonum. The sequence goes on along the minus strand of OX645060.1, from coordinate 156,531,093 downwards.
GCAAATACCATACGCGAATGAGGCAAAGTATTTAGTTATAAGACACTAAACGCGAAGCTAAAATGGAAGGCACACGTAAAGAAGAAACGAGACGAGCTTGTAATTGGATTTAGGCAAATGTATTGGTTAATTGGAAGACATTCTAAATCAAGCACATGCAATAAACTGCTTTTATACAACTAAGTAGTAAAGCTGGTTTCGACGTACGTTATACGTAAAACTCTGGTGTTGTACCAAAGCGAGCAACAGGAACTTCGTGCAAGCTTTTCAAAATAAAGTATTGACAACTATTTTAGATGCATCTTGGTATGTATGTCAGAAATGAAAACACATACAGAGACGTAGGCATATGTAGCTTCTGTTGATGATGAAATTAAACATTTTGTGCCTAAAAATTGTCTACGCAGTCTTTGAAATAAGTCTATACTTAAAATTATAAGAGATATAAACCCTGTTCGCCGATTACAAAGGATGAAACCTTTCGAACCCACGCAAAAATGAAACCACGCAATAAATTACCTACCACACGTGTATTTTTCTTTTTTTTTTTTGCAATTAAAACTGCCAGATAAGATAAACCAATGTGTCAAATCCGGCGTAAACAAAGGCTGCCCACAAGGCGGCGTCCTCTCTCCGCCGATATGGTGCATGGTGGTCGACTGTCTGCTTCATGCTCTCAATTCCTCTGAAATATATGCCCAGGCCTATGCGGATGATGTCGCCGTTCCTTCTGTCGGCTCTTGCTTTGCGACTGTCCGTTTCAAAGCACAGACGGCGCTAAATGTGATCGATGATTGGTGTTCAAGAAAGGGGCTGTTGGTTAATCCTCATAAGACCGATGTCGTTCTCTTCACCAGAAGGAAGAAAAATACTGAAATGAGGTACTCCCATCCCGGTGTCCATGGAAGCTCAATACCTCGTAGTCATATTACATAGCAAGCTTCTTTGATCAAAGCATGTTGAGCTAAAAACCACCAAAGTGCTGTCAACTTTCTGGCAATTCAATTGAGCTTTTCGCGAAACATGGGGCTTATCGCCGGCAAAGGTCCTCTGGATCTACATTGCAATGATAAGACCGATAATCTCATATGCATTGGTTGTCTGGTGGAACAGGCTAACACGCAAACACGTCTTTGCGTATTTTACCAAACTAGAACGATGTGTCTCAGCTGTACAGGGCTATACCCAGCAGGTCGGGCGTTGTACCTTCCACCCCTTGACATATTTATCATATAATTAACAGAGGGTGTGCTCTGGAAGCCATGTCTCGTCCCAAGAGAAATGACTTCTGGTACAACTCGCATTGGAATAAAAGACTGTTTGCGCAAGAAATTTCCTACGACTCCTGCCTCATGGACACGCTTCTGATGCATTGACACCCGTTATCCTACTGCGATTTATTTTCACAGTCGAGTTTCCATGGCGTCAGGATTGGCTATGGCTGGATACTGAACCTGGAAAGGAAAATCTTCGCATTTTCACGGATGGCTCAAGGTCTGGTCGGGGGTACGGAGCTGGGGTCCTCTTTGAGCGCGAGAACATCCGCCTGAACTTCTCCTTAGGAAAATATGCGTCTGTCTTTCAATCAGAGATATTAGCAATCGTAATGAGCATGCACAGGTGGAGGGAAAAAAGCATATGTGTCTGCAGTGACAGCCAAGCTGCACTCAAAGCTGGTTGCAACCCTTCAACTAGCTGCATTAACAAAGCCGGTAGACTAAATTTGCTAAGGTTTGTATGGGTTACAGGTCACTCTGCGATCCCAGAAAATCAGATCTGTGATGAACTCGCCAGAATAGGATCAGAGGAGAGTTTCTCAGGACCTGAATCCGCTCTAGGACTACCTGCGTCCACGGTAAATTCCTCTATTAACGATTGGGTGTTTAACCTACAGAACCGTAGTTGGAGGGATTATCCAGGAAATCATCATTTTCTCTGGAAAACGGGGAAAATACATTAATGTAGGGTGTCGGTCTGGAGTACAATGGACCAGTATTTGCGTCGGCTGTCCAAATATATAATACATAATTATGCGTGAAATGTTCAGTTGGCTGTGAAAAAATACAATTAAATCCTTATGGAAAACAGATTACTTTTCGAGTGACTCAATATATTTTAAAACATTTTGTTTTTCGTTGTTTGAAGTCTGGGCAGATGACTTTTTGCACAAGTGCCCAAGACAGGAGATCCATAAAACATTATTGCTTGGAAAATAATTTTAAAAAATGAATTAGGCCTCGCCTCGGAATAAATACATGTTTTGCATCTCAAATAAATCCATGCTTGACTTTATAAGGTATTGGACCAGGAACTGAACCTTGTGGAATAAAAAAAAAAAAAAAAAAGAATGATATTCTTTAGGACATTTATCTTACATTTTTGTTTTTTAAGAATGGAGTTATCTTAGTTGTTATCCAGGTTTGTATAGAGTAAGTGTCGCAAATATGGCCTACCATTAACTTTTTTTTAAATAAAATGACAAATTCAACTGGAATTCATTTATTAGGGTTCCGTACCCAAAGGTAAAACGGAATCCTATTACTAAGACTTCGCTGTCCGTCCGTTCGTCCGTCTGTCACCAGGCTGTATCTCATAAACCGTGATAGTTAGACAGTTTTTCATAAACCGTGATAGTTAGACAGTTTTCACAGATGATGTATTTCTGTTGCCGCTACCACGACAAATACTAAAAACAGAACAAAATGAATATTTAAGGGGGGCTCCCATACAACAGACATGATTTTCATCCAGAAAATCCTGCCTGCAACCAAGATTTGTCATTTGATGAGGTAACATACATAGTCTCTTTCATATTTATATAAACAGATGGTACGGAACCCTTCGTGCGCGAGTCCGACTCGCACTTGACCGGTTTTTTTTTAATTATTTAACAGTCATATAAAATGTTTACATTCTAGTCTTTTAAAATAAAAATCATAAAGGAAAGCGTAACAAAAAAATAAAGGAACTTCGTTTCAGAACGTGAAAGAAAATGTTGGTAATATGGACTACTTAGTTTCAAATATGGACCGGGGGGGGGGGGGGAAATGGTTATTCCTAGTCAAGTTCAATATTCCGTGTGTGGCTTGCATGTCCGTCCATTATTATAAGCACAGGTGCAGATGCCGACGGCTTCACTTTTTCCAAAAAGTGTTTCAACCACTTTGTGAACAAATTCGTTTGTGAAAAGAGGTTTGATATGTTGTTTTTTAATGCAAGCTGAAATGCTAATGATCTGATGTCATTTCGAGTAAGAGTAAGAGCTTTCCTTCCATTTGGAGAGTATATTCAACCAAAGACTCCTTGAGTTCTGGCGGAAAGGTGGGCTTTTTGCCTAGTATAGCATTCTCCACTTTTTCTAAAGGTTTAGTAGACTCTGCTACCAAACGCCGTAATGTGGTTTTCGGTACGTTGAATTCCTTGGATGCGGTGCAAAATGGTTTTAGACATTCACACAATACGCTGGACAGGATCTTGTATGCGACATTGAGCAGGGATATACCTCTATAGTTCTTGCAAGAGGTAGGATCGCCTTTTTTGTGGATGGAGCATATAGAGCTGGTATTCCAGTCGTCGTCGTCTGCAGATGATCTGGTGCATGCTCACTTCCAGAACATCGCCGCCAGCCTTGCAGAGCTCTGATGGCAAGCCATCTGAGCCTGCGGCCTTGTTGTTCTTCAGCTTCTGAATAGCTGTGCCGACTTCTTCGATGCTGAGTGGGGAAACTACTTAAGCGGCTGGAGTTGGGATTTCCTCGGTCCCTACCACTCTCTCTTGGTCATGCTCGTTAAGCAGCTGCTGGAAATGCTGCTTAAATACATCCACTATTCCCTGCGGGTCGGTGACAAGATTACCCTCGCAGTTTCGAAGAGTCTGGGTCCCCTTTTTGAAGCTCTAAGGATAGTATTTTAAACTTAGACAATTATTTCTTATGAACAAAATATGGTAGATTTTTATGGCCGAGGTTCTTAATTCAATCGTAGCCGAACGATTGGGCCATTCAAAATATTCTCGTTATTGGCAACTATCATCTACTGTGATATTGGAGATGTGTCTTTTCAAGAAATTATTATCGCAGACCCTTTTGAATAACCCAGTCCTGATGAGAATTTACATGGTGGGTCAATTATAGGTTTCTTTTTAAAAATGCAATAAAATGAACAAAATAAATTTTTTTTCATGTGTTATGGCTTTATTAGTAAGAAGAAACATTCCCATTAACTATGAAATACAACGTCGTTCAAGTGGCGACCTCGGCTGGCTTCGCAGTAGCGCATTCTATCACCCCAATTTTCCAAGACCTTGTTGAAGGTTTCAGGCTGTAGCTCACGGATTGCTTGGATGATATTGACCTTAAGTGCTTGAATCGTTTCCGGATTGTTGGCACAACATTGGCCCTTCACGGTTACCCACAAAAAAAAAGTCAAATTAACATCGTCAAGAAGGCTGATAAGACGATTTGGGAATTTGGTGCGCAATAGACCGATTCTGGCATGGGCTGTGTGGCATGGCGCGTCATCCTGCATGAACCAGGGGTCGTCCAAATCCATGTCTTCTATTTCAGTAAAAAAAAAACTCGGTTAACGTGGGCTCTGTAACGCCCATCGTTGACCGAAACGTTGTTCCCAACCTCATTTTCGAAGAGAAATGGTCCAATTATGCCACCACTCCACAATCCGCACCAAACTGTCCGCAATAACGTGCGGGTTTTCCAAAACCCAGATGCGGCAATTTTGTTTGCCGCTCTAAAGCCCAAATTGCGAAGCGATAACGAAGCGGATAATCGTGCACCTCCAATTGTTGAATTAATTTGACCTTATAAACGAATAATTCGAGATGTTTGTGTAGAATTCTCCTAAAGCTAGTGCGTGAAATGTCGAGCTGTTGAGATCGATGGCGAATTGATGTTCGTGAATTGAGTCTCACACTCTCGGCCACAGTAGCCACATTTTCATCTGTGCGCACCATGAGTGTGTTGTCCACTAGCATACCAGTCTCATGAAATTTTTGCTCAAGCTTGCGTTCAGCAGTCGGGGTGGGTACCTCATAACGGCCTAAACCTCTTTTCAAAAAACGCACTGTTTGGGCTACACAGCACTCACTTTGGAAATAAGTTTTCAATGTTTTCCAACGTTGTTCAAGCGTAAAGCGACTTAATTCGTTCTGCGGAGGTACGATACCGGGATAATGAATGAGATACCAATCTTTCGTACGTCTCCCCGTTGATCCCCCCGGTTGGTTGTTGCTTTTGTAATATACACCAATACTATACGTGTAATTCTGTTAGTTCTGTTAATTGTGTTAGTCTCAGGACGTCGATGTGTAGAGTGAAGATGTCGGCACAAAGCAGAATGACATAGTCAAGACGCCGTCAAACCACAAAGCGTTTGTAGGTGCAATCTGTCAAAAGTGCCTGTCAGAGCAAGTGGATTGTTATCTCAGTCATTATCTCTGGTACGATACTGACTTTCTGTCAAGCGGGTAACAGATGTCAATGTCAAAATAACCTATGATTTTGTTTCCGTCCGTAGTTCAAATTGACTGACGTCAGAAAGTGTTGCTTTGATTCCCCAAAACATTTTCTTAATCATCATTTTCTGATAGAGAAGAAATACCCTCGTTTAAGCGCTCTTGCGATCGAATAATGATTGTAGTCACAGTTTCATTATTTTAAAAACAAGACTGCATACATATTAATCTCTAGTAGTAAAAGTAACACATCTTCTTTTGAATAATTGTATTACCTTAACCGATACTTGTTTGTTTCTCATATGAAACGAGAATGAGTGGCTCTTTATTTAGTGTAGGAATCTTCGCCTAATAACAATATCGTCGAACTTTTAAAAAGTTCCAGCTCATTACTATGAGTTTAATGGTTTAATGGTAACCGGATAGGTTCTTCGCGTGTGGACGATATTACGGTACAGACTTGTCATGGTATAAACTGAAAGACAGCAAGGCAAATATTTCTCGCTTATTTTCCAAGGAAAAAGTAAATACCGACGACCGTCAGACGGGACTAGACAAAACCAAGTTGTTAAAAAACGTCAGTGAAAGAAACAGAAATAAGTCCGCTAAAATGTATTTCCATTTCCAAAACGTTATTACTTTGCTTTATAGTTATCACCTTGTTGGCCATTTAGCATTGCATCAGTAACGACAGTCATCATACGAAATTACGACTTTGTCTTTCGTATGTAGTGACCGCAGCTGAAATGTGAAGGGAAGCAGTGCTAAGTGTCGTGAAAGTGACAATTTTGTGGTCGGCGGAAGATACATTTTGATGGAAACGTGTTTTTTTTTTTTCAAACGTGAAATACCGCGTGTTGAGATCAGGCATAACGTAGTCAATGCACGTTTTCATGAATTCTTATCACGAAAAATGTTCCTTATGAGTACGTCCAGAGCTCATTTTGACGTCATTGGGAGTAATAATGATGCCCATGCCCTTTCTATTATAATTGCACCGCAATCAAGACGATGTGGTCTTTCTTTTTTGTTTTCTTTTGATTTTGGCTTTGCTTTGCCGCTGATAGGCTGACGAATTGAGTTTAAATGCGCCTCAAGCTAATCTCTATTCGGAATGCCAGTGGAGTTTTTGTTGATTATTCGTACATTGGACCACACACAAATCTGCCGAAGGATTATATTATATATCATACATGCCACGTACATAGATACACATATATCTAGATATTGTATAATTTTTTTTTTTTTTTTTGTTTATTAAGTCTAAAGGCATCGTTGTGAAGCGTACATTATGTTAACACGTTACCGACGAGCACATTAAAACCATAAAGTGCTGCTTTTCTTTGTGTATTTATTATGAAGCTAATCAAAAATAGAAGTTTGCAAGCTTTTTGCAATGCGAAGAGTGATTTGGAGCCTCTCACAAATTCATCGAACCCTACTGTGAACAATTTTGTATCGAAGTTGAATCTTTATTTCGAATGGGAAATGTCCTCCGTTATTGTAAATCACACTTTTGGATTATTTGACTTAATTGAAGTTTTCGCTGATGATCATGAATGCAAATTAAGCGGTTTTTTAGCAAAATATGTAGCCACTAAGAGCGCCGTGGCGCAGTGGGTAGTGTGTTGGCCTCTGACGCCGATGACACGGGATCGAATCCCGACAACAGCCCTGTCATCGAACGTGTTTTTCACGGTCTTTCTCCTCAGCGGGGTACTGACAAAACCCCCTGTAGTATAATTGTCAAGAAAAGCTTCCCGAAGTTCTCCATTCGGAACCGGCAATATACTGTAGGTCCCTTTTACCTATGGGAAAATAAAATCACACACAAGATGGGTGATTGAGAGAAGCTCGGCTTTGGTCCTTCAAGGACTGTAACGCCAACATACAAGCATGGTGCCCTGCAAGACCTCGCCAAAAGAAACTAGGTCAAACTCTGGTGGGTGCCAGGGCCTAAAGGTATTAAGGACAATGAAATTGCGGATCAACTCGCTAGGAAAGGTTCCAGTAAAAAAAAAATATGTAGGTCCTGAACCTACGTCTAAGATCAACTTCTTCTTAGACAAGTGGCAAAATAGCAACACCTGCCCTTTTGGAACAGAGTTCGGGGACTTCACCAATCGAAATGATTTATACGACCCCTGAACAAACACTCTATTAACATACCCAAACTTAATAGAGTAAATATCAGAAAACTAGTGAGGTACCTGACGGGACACTGCGATCTGAGATATCATATTAACAAAATTAACCTCTCGTTTGAAACTGAGTGCCAACTCTGTCTTGAGGACGAAGAGACGGCAGAGGACAAGCTGTGTGGGTGTACCGCTCTCTGCCATCTCAGGAAGCGTGTCCTTCTCAGTGAAGTTATGACTCCCGAGAGGATCTTGGCTCCTACGAGAAGCATTCTCAACTTCAATAAAGAAGTAGAAAAGCTCTTCTGCTAATCGGCTAACCGGCACAAAAGATCAAGGTAGCAGTGCCTAATGCTATTTGACGGCACTAGCCCCTTAATTTAAAACAAAATAAAAATGTCAAAGTTATAACTGTCAATAGGGACGTTCTTGCCAAGATGTCGGTATTGCGCGTCTTTTCTTTGACGATAGCTTATTTTTGGTTTTGCTTTCAGACTCACTTTAGCCGCTTCCGCTTCAATGCTCACAAATGCTTCATTGACGTCTCGCTGCGTTCTCCCAATTACGTCAATGTCACCAGCGTATGCGAGCAATTGTGCAGACTTGAAGTAGATAGCGCCTCTTGTATTGGCCAGTGAATCCCGCACGATCTTTTTAAGTATGATGTTGAATAATCACATGACAGTGCGTCGCCCTGACTGAATCCTTTTTTGACATCGAAGGTTTCGGTAAACTCCTTACCGGCCATAAAGGAGCAGCGATAATTCTCCATTATCATCCCGCACAACCTGACGAGTTTGGCAGGGATGTCAAAACATGACATGGCCCTATATAACTCTAGCCTGTAGAACTCTCATATTTTCTTCTTTGGTGGCGTTACAGCCCATGAAGGGCCAGAGCCAAGCTTTTCTCAATCACCCATGCTGTGTGTGATTTTTATTTTTTATACAGGTGAAAGAAACCTACAGTTTAATGTCGATTACGAACGGCGTGAGTCGAGAAGCTTATTCATAGCAAGCATATAACGGGAGTTTTGCCAATACTCCGCCGAAGAGGGACTCCGCGAAATAAACATCCGATGGCTTTGGTGTTATCGGGATCCGAACTCGCTCATCGTGCATCAGAGTCCAACACCCTAACCAATGCGCTTCGACGCCCTCGGGCGCTGTTATATGCGGCTTTAAGATCGACGATAAGGTGGTGTGTGTCGACCTGAGCTTCATGGGTCATCTCCAAGGTCTAAATGTTTTTTATCTTAGAGGGCTCGCATGGGGTCGTTAAGGTATTTTTATTGTAATTATGTAAATTAATTTAGTTTGAATCATTTTGCCTAGCATAAGATAGATAGAGGTAAGGTATCTTCGTCTACCGAACCATAAAATGATATCGGTATACTGGCAACAGAAAAGAATGCGGTAGTAAACGTCGACTGACTGACATCAGTCGAGAACTTGAAGAAGTTGAGAAACAAATTGGAGCGAAACCCAAGTCACAACGGAAGCTCAGCGGCAATAGAGTTACGTAAGTGTGTCTGCCGCAAGAATGCATCGTATTTTACAGAATAAGAATAGAAAAGGGTCAAGATATTACAGTTGCTCAGAAGGCAAAGATCAGAGACTTTGAAGCAGATGCTCGTTCGGAGCAAATTAAAAAATTGGTTGTCCACTAATCAGAAGGTGTTTATTGTGCAGCATTCGTAAACAAACAGAACGGTCGAGTTTAGTTTTAATAATGATCTGCTATATCTGTTCCTAGAGAGGGCCGTGCCGCAGTGGATAGTGTGTTGGCCTCTGACGCCGATGACCAGGGATCGAATCCTGACAACAGCCATGTCATCAAACATGTTTTCAGCGGGGTTCTGGCAAAACCCCTTGCAGTACAATTGTCATGAAAAGCTTCTTGAATTTCTACTCAATGGAAGGAGGCTAAGATCATAACCATCCCAAAAGAGTCGATAGAAGCTGCAGTAGAATACAGACCATTATAAATTCTTCCATTCCTCTCAAAAGTATTTGAGAGAACTGCGATAAGTAGCATTGTAATCATGTTAGTACGAATGGTACAATCTTACTACATATCTTATAATATATAATAATAGGCATCACTGTTATATATAATGATAGGCATTACCATTATTCTGTACTAAACCAATTGTCATATTACACTTACTCATTCAAATAAAGACGTACTAAACTATCACAAGAACTATCTTAATTCAAGTACAAAAATATCCTTCAAGCTAAAAACTTCTATGTGAAAGTCAATTTGGCTTCCGCCCAAAACGAAGCTGGTCGTGAACGATATCAGGAAAGCTGTTGATAAAAATAACGCTAAATTCCTAACGTAGCTCGACTTCTCTAAAGCGTTTGATACAGTCAACCATTCCATCCTTCGCTCGAAGGTATTTTTCAATACCTTTCACAAAGCTATTAAGTTCCTACTTGCAAGGGAGACTTGCAAAGGGTTGCAGTAGCCGATGGACTCTCGTTTTCCTTGCCTGTAAAGTGCGGGGTCCTGCAAGGATCGATCCTTGGACCACTTCTATTCTTATGTCACGTAGGTCAATGAGCTTCCCAGAATAGTTAAGCATTGCTCAATCCATATGTTTGCTGCTGACAAGCAAATTCACCTGAGTCGTTCACTAAATGGTGTAAACGAAGCCGTGGCGTTGATAAGTGAAGATCTCCAGCATATACTCGATTGGTCAACCATGAATGATCTACGTTTAAATACTCAAAAATCAAAAGCACTCGTCATACACAAAATTAATTTGGATCTCACTAATATTCCTCCAATCCTCCAAGTTTCTGGTCGTTTGTAAAAAACTCAACTAAGTCGTCTATACCGACGCTCATCCACAATGACATTCCAGCTGTCACCCCCTTAGACAAAGCTAACCTACCTGCTGCCCATTTCGCAACCAGTTCTCAGCTGCCAGCCTGTACTTTGTCTCCGCTTGTATTAGAGTGCGTCAATTCCACCATGGGACTAATACACTTCCGCACTCGTACAGTCGCAAGGGTTCTTAAAGACCTCGACATACACAAATCCGCTGGTCCAGATGGTATTGCCCCAATAGTTCTGAAGAGGTGTTCTTCTACGCTGGCAAAACCACTGCGTAAGCTTTTTCACCTTTCCTACACCTCTGGGCTCTTTCCGAGTAGGTGGAAAACAGCATTTGTCCAGCCTATACCCAAAAAAGGCGAATCATCTTCTCCCTCCAACTACCGACCCATTGCACTAACGTCCCTTCTTTCCAAGGTCATGGAAACGCTGGTTAACCGTCAGCTTATGAAATATCTTGAATCACGCAAACTTCTCAATGACCGCCAATACGGTTTCCGCAGCAACAGATCCACTGGTGATATGATGGCATATCTCGCTGAAAAGTGGAATCACTCGCTTCACCAAGCAGATGAAAGCAAAATTGTTGCACTGGATATTTCGAAAGCATTTGACAGGGTTTGGCATGAAGCCCTTTTGTCGAAAATGCGTGCTGTTGGGATCGATGAGTTTCTCTTTCAATGGATTAGAAGCTACCTTTCGAATCGTTCATTTAAAGTTGTTTTGGACGGATTCAAGACTGATACTCACTTTGTAAATGCCGGTGTTCCCCAGGGCTCCGTTTTGTCTCCGACACTCTTTCTTATTTTTATAAATGATCTCTTGTCTGTTACTTCTAATCCAATTCACTCCTTCGCTGACGACAGTACCCTCAGCTTCTCATATTCGTTCACCAGTTTACGACCCTGCACTTCGGTTGTAGATAATGAGCGGCAGCGTATGTTAAGCTCATTAAATTCCGATATCGACAGCATCATCCAATGGGGTAAAAACAATAGAGTGGAATTTAATGCTTCCAAAACACAATTCTGTCTCTTGTCGTTAAAGCGTATAAATAACCCGCAGCCATTATCCATGAATGGCACTTGCATCTCCGAAACTGAAAAGCTTTCCATCCTGGGTATGGATGTTGCTCACAATCTTAATTGAAGCGACCATATATTCAGTGTCGCCAAGAATGCTGCGAAATGCCTAGGATTCTTATACAGATGTAAGAAATATTTCTCACCCTTAGATTTGGCTACAATCTATTAGGCGTTCATTCGCCTCAAATTAGAGTTTAACGCTCATGTCTGGAACACCGCAGGAATGTTACCTGCCTCTCCCTGTTTTATCGTTACTACCACCAAAAATGCTCTGAGGAAATAGCCAGTTGCATTCCGCCCCTTCAACATTTCTCCCGCAATACACGTCTCTCTAGGAATGCTCACCAATATACTCTGAAGCCCGCTCTCGGACGTACTGTCAAATATAGAGAATCTTTCATTAACCGGACCACACGAATCTGGAACTCCCTGCCGGATTCGGTTTTCCCCCCTCAATGCAACATGCAAGCATTTAAGATCAATGCCCATCGGTATCTCCTCTATTCCTCTTCCTCTCTACCTTCTGCCCGCACTGTGTCGCCGACATAATAAGGTTATTAGACCTTGAGTGCGCGCAAATTTAAAAAAAAAAAAAAAATCGAATTAGCACAAACCCCTTAAATCGTAAACTACGTAGTTTACTCACATAAATGGCACTATTTTTAAGGCTTATGGTGGACTTCGTTCCCTCTGTGTCACCCAGTACTATATACATATATGCCCCCTAGGACAAGACTCATGTTGGCGAAAACTCTCCTTCTCCCAATAATGCTATAATGCTATGAGGTCTTCTGAAGCCTATACTATGATTCAAGAAGAAAGCTAAATGTTGCATATAATAATTAGTTTTTGTCGTGACAATTATACTACAGGGGATTTTATCAGTCTCTACTGAAAAACACATTCGATAACATGGCTGTTGTCGGGACTTGATCTCGTGTCATAGGCGTCAGAGGCTGACACACTGCCTGTGGTCCAGATTTTCAAAAGTCACACGAATGAATTTCAATAACAGCAAAGACCATGTGACAAAAATTCATCTTACTCCCTGGTAGCTATTTAGCAAGCAAATAGGTGAATCCTGTGAAGTTGACTTTGTCCCGCGTCTAAATTGATTATCTGTTTCTGCTTAGAACAAGTTTTTGATGCATATGTTGATGTACATATTAGACATATCATAGTTTTGCCTGGAACTATGCATCAAGTTTCAAATAATCAAATTTTTCGCGTAAAGGTTCAATGGTTCATAAGATGCATAGGCATGTATGTATGTACATATATCTTGTTTTTTTTTTTTTTTTTTTGTTTTAAGTTTACGCAGGTTCAAGGGTTTATACTCTTATAATGTTTATGTTTACCACATAACCTGAACGGAGTGCAGTATTTTGGGGCGTAGATGTTCGTTCACTATTCTCCATGGGTGGTTGTCCTAGATAGGAGGAGAGAAACCGACCGAATTTTCACATTGATTGTAGTTCTCAGCAACTGTTCCATGCACTTATGGTTTTATATTAGAACTTATAAATTTATAAATAAATTTAAACTGACCATATACATGCATACTGAGAGCACCGTGGCGCATTGGGTAGTGTGTTGGCCTCTGATGCCGATGACACGGGATCGAATCCCGACACAGCCATGTCATCGAACGTGTTTTTCACGGTGTTTCTCCTCGGCGGGGTTCTGACAAAACCCCCTGTAGTAAAATTGTCATGAAAAGCTTCTCGAAATTCGCCGTTCGGAACCGGCATTAAACTGTATATCAATCACACACAACATAGATGATTGAGAGAAGCCCGGCTCAGGTCCTTTATGGACTGTAACGCCAACAACATACATATATGTACATACTGTGAGTGTTATGCCTTCATCAGTATGTTTGATTACAACAGCTGTGTTGCTTATTTTTTCGCTGGTTTTTGATAATTTCATTTCTAACAAAAAACGGCGAAACCCATTTTGTTTGAAACTTTATCAGTTCTAAGTTATGTAAATACGAGTCGAATGAAACCAGTCCCATGTCAATATCATCTTTAGTTCTCGAACGTATATGTATACGCACACACGCACGCACACACATACATCTTTATAAAAACCTTGGATTCGGATTCTGGTGACCTTGAAACGTGGATATATGTCAACATTTGGAATTCGCAAAATCTTCCCCATTACAATAACTTGCCACTGGGAAGAAATAATGATCAAATCCACGCTTCACAGGTTGATCATCCATATCTTCGATTAGGTTGATCATCCATATCTTCGTATTTGTGAACTTGCGGAGGAGAAGCATTTCACTTTTAATTTAATAATTTTCGTGCTCCTTAGCATTCACTTTCAATCATGTTTGTGTTTACTTTCAGATAAGACTTGTTGACCATGGAGAAAACTATTGAGAAAAAACAAATACAATTCAAAAAGATGAACTGGACGCAAAAACTATGTCACATATGGAACAATATCACTGTCGAGCCGATGCTGGCTTGCTTCATAATGCCAAGTGTATTGGCAGGTTTAGCAACGCAAAATTTGAATTTAGAAAAAGCCTGTCGAGTTAACATGGGCTATGGGAGGGAAGTGTGTGATGCTCTAACACGGCGAGAAACACAAAACTACACAATGTAAGCAAATAATCGTTAATCATTCTTCACTAAGTCGATTACGGTAGAAGACATTTTATTGGGTCGTGTCATAATAGTGTCAAGTTCATATAAATATGATTTATAACCTTCAAAAGAGGTGGCTACTGGCTTTGGGTGTTCACTCTCCAACCTTCTCCATTCAAGTGCATATGTAACAAGCAAACAATTAATAGGCGTTTCTGAATTATTGTTTTGATGCATGACACTGCTTTGCGAGTCTTTTTTTAAGCTCTTAAATCTCATTAGAAATCCACTCAATCCCATATAGTAATTATGGTACTATTCATATTCATTTTCGTTACAGGGAAGAGGCAACTGTACAAAAACTTGTAGCGAGAATGGCAGCGTGGAAACCGATATTACAGAGCCTGCTACCTTGCTTGCTAATACTCTTCTGGGGTTCTTGGAGCGATAGGCACGGAAGACGAAAACCGTGTATCCTAATACCCGTAGTTGGTGAATTCCTCGGAGCTGTCGGTCTAATCTTGTGTACTTATTTCGAAAGCGTTCCAATGGAGGTAGCCGGAGTTACAGAAGCCCTATTCCCGGGCCTAACTGGTGGTTGGTTTACCATGTTAATGGGTGTTTTCAGCTATATCGCCGACATCACCACCGAAGAGGAGCGCACTTTGCGAATCGGCATACTAAATGTCTGTTTCTCGTTGGGCGTTCCTTTCGGAATGGCATTCAGTGGAATACTCCTCAAGTGAGTAATACAATTATTAGAAAAAGTTGCTGGTTTTTCAAATTTACCACATTGTACTTATTCAAAAGAAAAATGGGCTTCTACGGTGTCTTTTCGATTTCGGCGTCACTATACTTGCTGACTTTCCTTTATGGCGTCTTCATACTTAAGGAGCCCAAGCGGAAAAGCAAGGAGGACCTGGAGAAGACAACAAATACCAATACGTTGGTCGATTTCTTCGATAAGAAGCATGTGGTCGAGACATTTAAGGTTGCATTTAAAGCGGGAGCCAATCAACGTCGCCTGCGAGTCATCATGTTGATGATTGTTGTCATGGTGGTCATTGGTCCGTTGCATGGTAAGTAATTAATTAATAACTATCCCAAAGTATTTAATTGCACTAATTGAATCGTGAATGTCACACGCGGTACCTTTAGTTGGATTATTTTTGTGAAAATGAATTTAATTAAAAAACGGAACGGACGTCGCCTGCACGCTACTGATAAGTCGATGCTCTTCTTTGACACGATAAGTGGTGTTCATAGTAGACTTCTAATGGTGTGTTCAAATATTTCCGTATGTCAATTTAATCTCCGAGCTACAGTTCATGCGACTCCGAATGTTATGGCATGGTCGGGAGTTGAAGCCACTAAAGTATATTCATTTCATGTATATTTATCTGGAAATATATGCAAGTATTTAAAAACGTAAATAGCTAAAGTTATAATTTGTTTATAGCGACTTATGTAGTGTTTACGACACTTCACATCATTGTCAAAAAGACAGCTTCACAGTGCAGAAAGAATTCGGCATGCAGGTTAACGAATCCTGAGTTAAACATGTTAATTTCGCTATACGACATCCTGTCATTAATGTACATCTTTGAGGTGATGTTTTGAGATGTGAAATAACCATATAATTGTACATTTATAAGTATTTTGCCGACAAATTCGGCTTTACAAGAAGTCTCGAGGGCAACAAGTCCTAATATCTTTTAATTTGAATGATATGCCATTTGAACATGTGATAATACAATATGTAACTCTCGAATCAGGCATGAAGGGATAACAATTAACATTCTTACTGCCTGATTCAAAGCACTGAAGTATCAAGACATTGCCTCTAAATCTGTCATGGAGTGTATTGACTTCTACCAAATCCCGCGACAAGAGCGACAAGTTGGTGGGTACCGGAAAATGGCCTAAGACAACCAACCAACTAGCGACGGGGGCTCTTCTGAAGAGCACATAGGGCCTGATTCTTCATTGGAATCCCTAGAGTCAATATACCTTAAACATCTGGAAAAAAATGTATATTACTCTTGGATTTTCAACACAAAAGCCTTTAAGACTTTATTGGATATTGTATGAATAGACTCGCTACCAATCGGATCACTGCGGGGTCAGATCCCATCTGCACAACATAAACCTATCCTCAGAAACAAAATTTCAAAGCACACACTCTGTGAATATACACCTTGCCACGTCAGAAAACGTTATGGAAATTGTATCCCTCAAGGAGGTCCAGTCATCAACTATATTGCAAAAGTTGACGAACTTCTCGCCTAACATGGTGATAAGGCATCAAATATCTAACTAGGTCGCATTAAGCCAGTTCACTTCAAAACAAAATTAAACTAAAATTCTTCAAGATAAATACAATTTTAGATGAGCTGTTCATTGTCGTTATACAGGGTCTTTCATTAAGAACTTCATATCTTTTAATTTAAATGAAAACAGAGTATGTATGGGATATCAACGACATTTTATTTTAGTTTAAAAAAAAATCGTTTAAATCGTTCAAACCCACGGCTTCTCTGGGTGACGCGAATTCGATATATCATGCTGAATTTGATTGATGGCATGGATTGTGTTGGCTCTGAGGGCCGCGGTGGCTCGCATATATGTGCGCCTTCACAACACCTCACAAGAAAAGGTCTAATCGCAATCGGTGGCCAGTTCACATCACCTCCACGTGAGATGACCATCCCCTTGAATCGCTCGTGCAAAATGTCCAATGTGGCGTAGACTCTGTGGCACGTAGCGTCGTCCTGTTGAAACCACATGTCGTTGGTATCCATATCATCTAATTCATATCAAAAGAATTCAGTAATCATCGACCTATAGCGCTCGCCGTTGACGGTGATAGCCTGATCAACGTCGTTCTCAACGAAATATGGACCAATGACGGCGGCAGTCCAAAATCCACATAAAAAAGTGATTTTTTCGGGTGCATTTTTTCGGATTGGTATGGTTTCAACTTTGCCACTTCTGTTTGTTGACGTACTCATTCATCCAAGAATGGGCCTCATTGCCGAAGATGTTTCGATGAAAATAAGGGTCAGTTTCCAACGGCTCCAGAGCCAATTTAGCGAATATACGTCGTTGTCTATGTTCGTTTATCTTCAACTTCTGGTCGACGTACCGGTGTTGATTTTTCGTTTACCGAACCCGTGGCGAATTGTCTTCTCGGAGGATTATGGTGACTATAAAGTGCGCGGAACGTTGGCCAGAACAGAACACCTATTTTGATAAAACAATTTTATCCTACTTACTTACTTATCAGGTCAGCGATCCATGGCGGATCTGAGCCTGAGCTATAGCTCCCTTCCATCCTTGACGGTCCCGGGCTAGCTGCTTCCAGTTATCAAGACCAAGATGTCTTAGATCCGCGATGTACCGGAGGTTCGGTCTTCCTCTTCTTCTCAAACCAGGAGGCTCGGAATCGAAGACCCTTTTAGCTGGAGCGTTGATGTCCATGCCCTCGTTGTGGCCGAGCCAGTGTAGTCGACGGATCTTTGCCTGCCATTTTCGTACAGCTTGTAGAGTTCGCGGTTGTGTTTTCTTCTCCAGAATTTTTCTGTCGAAAGAATCCAAAATCAGCCCCGCTGTCCTGCTTATCGTCCAGCTTTCGGCTCCGTACAGCAAGACTGGCAGTATGAGCATTTCGTAAAGCATGACTTTGGTCTTTCGAGTGAGGAGTTTTGACCCCAGTTGTTTGGACAAGCCGAAGTAGCAGCGGTTGCCAAGGGCGATTCTATGCCGGATCTCCCCTGTGGTGTCATTTGTGGAATTTACGTTTGCCCCGAGGTAGACAAACCCCTTAACTACCACGAAATTGTAGCTGTAAATTGTTATATTTTGTCCAAAGTGTTGAGCGACGGATTGGTTTTTGATTGACAGCATGTACTTCGTCTTGTCCTCATTGACCTTAAGACCAACTCGTTTCGCCTGTTCTTCAATCGCCGTGAATGCTTCCACAATGCCACGGTGAGAACACGCGATGATGTCGATATCATCCGCGTGTCCTAGCAGCTGGACGGACTGTTGACGCCTGGCTGTCCCACTATCTGCTTCAGCACCAGGTTAAAGAAGTCACATGACAGAGCATCTAGTTGCCGAAATCCGGTGCATGTTTCAAACTGTTCCGAAGTCCTAAAACCGAGTTGCACGGTGCATCGCGTATTTTTTAGCGTGGCGCGACACAACTGGATCACTTTTCCCGGGATCCCGAATTCGGCCATCGCACCAAACAATTTCGTCATTTGCACGTGTTTTTGAACGCCATGCCTGGCCATGGTGATTTGGCGAAACAGACGGAATAAACAACAGCCAATTTAGCAGATGAAGCTTCAACAGTATGAACGTTATCAAATGTCAAAGTTCAGAAGGCTCTATTGGAAGCCCCTACTGGACGCTCCTATATAATCATATATAATCGCATACAACCAAAGCAACTATATGTTGCGATCACGAGCCATTTATTGGCCCATACTTATTTCCCTAAAAAACAGAATGATTATTCAATTAAGTTCAAATTAATTATTACACAGACCATATAGAAAAGCGAAAAATAAATATCGACTGAGCCATACAGCATTTTTGGCAGAAATTATACTCATTGTGGTTCGTTTTTCGAATAAATTGTTATTTTTATATTCAAAAGACTACCGATTTGTTTACATGTTTCCGGCTTCCATTGTTCACTAGCTTCCATTGCAAAAATATATTTTGCTTTGTTTAGCCGAATTGTTATTTGAATGATTCTTTAGAGCGGCATGCTACAATTAAGATAAATACTTATGATTTGGCTTGATGTGTTGTTCGTTAGAAATGAAACCACTTGATGGACTTTATTGAGACTAAATTCACTGAGACTCTCAGTGAATTCAGTTTTATAACTTTGTTCAGAAAGGTCTGGGGTTATGGCACTATTTTGAAAGTTATGAAAGTTTTGAGCACAACTTGGCTATCCCTGCAAGCACAAACACTTTTTCTCTTCCATCTGCATCTCCCAGGATAGTGTATAGTCTTTGGGATTGCATATACATATGTATGTCCGCTTATTTACTTACTTAGGTGGCGCTACAGTCCGTGGTGAACCTGGACCTGAACCAACAAGCGTCTCCAGCCGGAACGGTCTTTGGCCAGCTGTTTCAAGCGACGCACGCCCAGTTGGTTAAGGTCCCCTTCCACCTGCGTGCGCCACCGTTGATGCGGCCGTCCTCTGCCGAGCCTTCCTTCCGGGGTGGATTCGAAGGCTCTTCCGGTCGGAGCTGTATTTTCCATGCGCTCTACATGGCCTAGCCACCTTAGACGCTGTATCCGTAGACGTCGTACCAGGTCGCTGTACAACCCGTACAGTTCTTCGTTATATCTTCTCCTCCAAACACCGTGTGAACAAACGGGACCGTAGATAGTGCGCAGAATTTTCCTCTCGAAACGACCAAGGGCATCTTCATCCACTTTTGTTAAGGTCCAAGCTTCTGCGCCGTAAGGGAGGACTGGGATGATTAAGGTCTTATAGAGTGTCACCTTGGTTTTCCGAGAGAGGGCTCTACTTCTCAATTGCCTCTTGAGCCCAAAGAAACAGCGGTTGGCAAGAGTGATTCTGCGTTTTATCTCAGCGCTGGTGTTGTTGTCTCTGGTGATCAGTGAGCCAAGGTAGACGAATTCCTTGACCACTTCAAAGCTACATCCGCCCATGGTGATGAAAGATGAAAGCAGATATTTGGTTTTACCCTCATTTACCTTGAGACCTATCTTAGCCGCTTCTACTTCAATGCTTACAAAGGCCTCATTGACGTCTCGCTGTGTCCGTCCAATCACGTCAATGTCGTCGGCGTACGCAAGCAATTGCGTAGACTTGAAATAAATCGTACCTCTTGTGTTGGCCACGTGCAAGAGCACAATTTTGAAAAAGTTGCATGACAGCGCGTCACCTTGCCTAAATCCTTTTTTAACATCAAAGGTCTCGGTTTGCTCATTACCGACTTTAATGGAGCAGCGAGAATTCTCCATTGTCGTCCTGCACAGTCGGAAGAGTTTGGCAGGGATGTAAAAACTAGACATCGCTTTGTATAGCTCATCTCTTTACACGCTGTCATATGCAGCCTTGAAATCGACGAAGAGGTGGTGAGTGTCGATTTGGTATTCCTGGGTCTTCTCCAAGATCTGCCGCAGCGTAAATATTTGGTCTATTGTGGAGTTACCTGGCCTGAAACCACACTGATATGAGCCGATCAGGTTATCCACAAACGGTTTCAGGCGTTCACACAATACGGTAGAGAAAATCTTATATGCGATATAAAGGAGACATCGTTGTCCCGTTGCAGTTATAGGGGTCTCCTTTCTTATGGACCGGGCAAACGATGCCGAGATTCCATTCGTCGGGCATGCTTTCCTCCGACCATACCTTGCAAATGAGATGGTGCGTACACCTTACCAGCTTATCTCCAGCCGCGTTAAAAAGCTCAGCAGACAGGCCGTCTGCGCCCGCGGCTTTATTAGACTTATGTCTTGATTTCGCTATTTTGACTTCGTCTAGGTCGGGTGGACTGAATTCTGTTACTTCGTCGTCCATTACGAATGGCTCGTTCTGCCTGACAGCGGTGTCTTGTCTATCATCGCCGTTATACAGTCTGCTGAAGTGGTCTTTCCAAATCCTCCGCATCGACTGGAACTCTACTACCGGTTCTCCATTTTCATCCCTGCAGGCCGCCGCTCTGGCTTTGTAGCCATGGCATGTTTGTTTTACTTTATTGTAAAACTTACGGGAGTCACTCATGCGGAAGCATCTCTCCATCTCCTCGATCTCACGCTTTCCGTGCTCTCTCTTCTTTCTTCTGAAAAGCGTGTGTTCCTCTTTTCTCTTCTGCTCATAGATTTCCCGAGCAGCTCTCGTCCGTCGTTGCAGCTTGGCTTTATATGCCTCTTGTTTTGCTGCATGGGCTTGTTCGCATTGTTCATCGAACCAGGGGTTTCTAAGTGGTGGCGGTTTGAAACCCAGCACCTCTGAGGCAGCGCCCATTCCTGCTCTATTGTTTGTGCTGCTGTGGGCGGATTTTGAGAGAGCTTGGAGGAGACACGATCGGCAAAGATTCTGGCAGTCTCTTGCGATTGTAGCTTTCCGACGTCAAACTTACGTAGTCCTACTCGACTCCTAAGCATTCTTGATATCCTCATTCGTACCTTGGCTACAACAAGGTAGTGGTCCGAGTCGATGTTGGCCCCTCGGAAGGTTCGTACGTCGAGACAAAGAATTGTTTACCTATTTAAATGTATACTCAAATGTTGTCGTGCCCCAAAGAGCTCATAGTGCCAGACCCCTGCCTAGACTTGAAGACATTTGCTTCCGATGTCCTGTCCTGATGTACAGGCAAAATAGGATGATAATAACTGTGTTAATTGGCAAGTCCATTAGACTATTGTCTTGGAATAATCCTTGTGCACGTTCAGCAGCACGTTCCAAAAGCGTACGCAACTACCTTTAGTAGTAGAGCATGTTATATACATATGTATGTTATGTGTTGGGTAAATATGATGTTAAAATAAAGTAATGAAGAGAAATGATGGGGTTGAACCAACAAGCCCTTCCAGCTTCATCTTTTGTCAGCTGCTTTCGAATGAGGTAATCCTTAATCTGTGTGCATTACCTAAGATATAACCCCCTCGTTTGTGTCTTTTAACGGCTAAATTTTCTTTTCTATACAACCAAGTATAACTCTCCTACTTTTGGTAATGTGTAAGCTTCTGTGCCGTAAAGGAGGATTATACAGTGGAGGTTATAATGTTTTTTTTTTTTTTGAGCCAACCTTTTTTTCATTCCATCTACAGTAACCGGAGAGTAGCTGTGGTGCAGTGGTAAACATTACTGAGCGGTCGAGCGGAAGGTCTCTAGTTCAAAGTCGTTCCGTGAATAAGATGTGATCAAACATACTGATGAAGGCATAACACTATGCCTTGTGAGTACAATTCTAATATAACACCATATGCGCATGGAAAAGTTACTGAGACCTACAACCAACGTGAAAATTCGGTCGATTCCTCTCCTCCTATCTAGGACAACCACCCCTAGAGAGCAGTGAACGAACATCTATGTACGACCCAAACCACTGGACTCCATTTAGGTTGTGAGATAAACATAATAAAAGGATAAACTCTTGAACCTGCGCGAATTTAAAAAAAAAAAGTTGTTGGCAAAAATTACGTGTATATGTATGTTTGACAGGAATATCAAAATAAATCGATGGAAGGTGTTGTGAGTGGACCAGACTTTTAAAACCAGAAAATGGGTTGTGGCAATTGTGCTCAGGGAATTAAGTCATAACTCATCTAGAAAGGGGCCCTTTATTTCGATTTTATTTGTGTGTTTTTTTGCGGATTTTTGTGTCGTCGTACGAGTAAAAATGAGCGACGATTAGTGACATCAATGTGTACCTTAATGAACCAAATAAATGAAGGGGCCTATAGAGCAACGCCCTCCATAAAGGACAAATCCTACAGCACTCCAACGCCCCCCTGGATCAAAATACTCATACAGACCAAAAGGAAAATGAGGAAAAAATGGCAGTTGACAAAAGCACCCACCGACAAGGCAAAGCTGAACAAAATCACCAAAATTGTAAAACTAAAATTAAAGGAAATGCAGGAGAAAAACCTCTCTTTCTACTTAAAGAACCTGACCCCAACATCCGCGACAAACTACTCTTTATGGAGAGCAACGAGGGACAAGTCAAACAAAACACAACACCATCCCCCAATAAAAAAACCAGACAATACATGGGCTAGAAATAATTTGGACAAAGCAACAACCTTAGCTAATTACTTTGAGTCAACTTTTACAAACTTCGATGGAGACAAGGACCCAGCACCACATCCCACCCGAACCATACAAGACATCGAACCCATAAAAAAAATGACAATCAAGGAAATAGAAGCTTGCATAAAAAAAAGAAACAAAAAGAAAGAAAGCACCTGGCTACGACCTACTGACTGGCAAATTATTAAAAGAACCCCCGCATGTAGCCCTCATTTTCATTCGGAACCTCTTCAACAGTGTAATACGACTTAAATACTTCCCGAAATTATGGAAAGTAGCGGAAATAATAGCTATACCCAAGCCTGGAAAAGACGCCACAATGACAACCTCATACAGACCCATAAGTTTGTTTCCCCTCTTACCAAAACTTTTTGAAAAACTCCTACTGAAAAGACTCCAGCCCATATTGACAAAATCCAACGCTATTCCAAATCACCAGTTCGGCTTCAGAAGACAACACTCAACTATTGAACAGATACATAGAGTGACAAATAAATTATCAACCGCACTAGATGACCAACAATTCTGCGTAGCAGTGTACCTAGACGTAGCGAAAGCTTTTGACTCAGTTTGGCATAAGGAGCTTTTGGTTAAGCTCAGTAACGTCGTTCCCAAAGACTACTTCTTAGTCTTAAAAAGCTACCTGGAGCAACGATGCTTCTATGTAAGAACCGACGACGAATGCTCTAATATTCACCAAATTAAAGCCGGAGTACCCCAAGGAAGTATATTAGGACTTCTCCTCTACCTGATTTTTACAGCAGACATGCCCACCCCTGGCAGTGAATCGGCCATGATCGCAACTTTCGCGGACGATACTGTGCTAATAAATTCCGGACACCCCCTACCGAATGTGACCTAACAACTACAACAAATACTAGATAAAGCAGGCGACTGGTTCTCTAAATGGAACGTAAAGATTAACGAAGACAAATCGATACAAGTTATCTACACAAATGTACCATTCAGCGTTGGTTATCGTCCTCAGGATAACAAATAAATACAATTGACTAAGAGATACAAAAAACAAGCACAAAACACTTAACAAAAATCATAACTCACTGCAACCCGTAAGTCAACAAATTATTCGACGAAGAAACGCTACGAAGAAGAAGACTCAAACGATGAAGACCAATCGACCAAGTGTTTCAAACATAATATGTATAATGCAAAATAATATGTAAAAACAAAACTCATATAAGGCGACAACAACGGGCGACAAGGGGCGCTCGGAGTGAACAAAACCCCCAACGGTTCGGGTGAATTAAAACTCACCTGTGCCTTCCCTTAATACCATAGGTGACTTTGGCACTGGCCAGAGTCTCAAATTCTTTCATTTTTACTTAATGTTTAAACGACAGATGTAAATATATTAGGAAATAAAAAAAAAAAAAGATTAGTGGTGAAATCTGGTGAAAAGCACTCACAAATCCTCGGGAAATTGCACGTGCTAAATGCGTTTAAATGGACAAAGGGGCCGTAAATTGGTAGAAGACGATCCACCCTAGGGAACCCGTGTTACCTCTCATATATATTGCGGCATCGTTCATCATGAATACGTTCCTACCGACTAGTCAGTGACAGGGCAGCTCTATGTAGGCGTCAGAAGAGACTGCGAGCACGTGACGGTTTCCGTGTATGACTCGAACTCGCCAAGTAGAAGCGAGTCTTGTAGCCCTACAACGCATCAGCTCATTCCTTATTAATGGGGCAAACGTTTTTGGCGAAAAAAAAACATCCCAATGTAGCCACGATATTGCCCCCTACGACAATTTTTTTATTCCTCAATATGAAGTCACACGTCAACAAAATTCGTCATGGAGATGCAGAGAATAACAAAGAGGCTGTAACCATGGTTTTCGAAGGTACTGCGAATCGTGGGAGCAACGTTAGATTCGTTGTGTAGACTCAGAAGGGAACTATTGTGAAGGCCGATAATAATATTTTGCGACAAATTTAATTCGCTTGTTCTTTGTTTACAAATTCCCGGAACTTATTTGTCACACATCGTATTTAGTCTATCGTGAATATTTTTGTCTGTGTGCTTTCACATCTATAGGCATTTGTTAAATTGTTTTGGGATATTACGGCAACATGGAAGGAAATACTTGCATGTCTTACTAGAAAGACTTATTTGCCTAGAGTTTGTTCAGCTATAGGGATTCTCGTTCTTACGGGCCAAGCAAACTATGTTGACCATCCATTCATCAGACATAACATTCCCCCAAATAATTCTTATAGATAGTGCCTATTCTCAATCTATTATACCAATAACTTAAATAACTTAACAGA
Organism: Eumerus sabulonum; assembly: GCA_951905685.1. Taxonomy (NCBI): domain Eukaryota; kingdom Metazoa; phylum Arthropoda; class Insecta; order Diptera; family Syrphidae; genus Eumerus; species Eumerus sabulonum. Next base: position 156,505,838 of record OX645060.1, on the reverse strand, counting down.
CCATATTTAAAGGCTGAACCATAATGGACTAAAGTAGGCTTGAGCTTATGTCAATGGAAAATTAAAAGTCCACTTAAGTTTCAAGGGAAAACCAAGTTATCCATTGATTTTGCTGTCACAATTCCGTATTGAAAATTACTTTCACGAAGGCCTACTCTAGAGGTCAGAGTTAAGTCAAAATTATTCACCAATGCTTACATCGACTCTATGTATCGTTGCTTTTTTGGTTTTAAAACAGTTGGCAATACTGAAGCAGATTCTAATTTTTAACTTCCCAGTGGGAAGCTACTGTAATGGTGCCGATTTTGCCAATTCCAAATTTTGACATATCTCCACGTTTCAAGGTCACCGGAATCCAAATTCAAGGTTTTTTTACAGAGATGTCTGTGTGTGTGTATGTACGTATGTGCATGCGTGCGTATGTGTGTGCGAATGATATTGACATGGAACTAGTTTGATTCTACGAATAATTACGCAACTTAATACTGATGAAGTTTTCAGCAAAATCGGTCCAGCCGTTTTTTGTTAGAAATTAAATAACTAAAAAATAGGCGGTGTTTCCAAGCGGTGATCCATCTAAGTACTGACCGCAGCCGATGCTGGCTGATTGTGCTGATCGGACGAGAACCGATACATTACCCATTATACGTCTAAGAACCCTACTGCAGCTAACAAAAAGAGATGATGTCCTTGAAACACCTGAACTGATCTTATCAAATTCTAGCAAAGAACCATCTCGATCACGTTACTTACTTAGATGGCGCTACAGGGTGAACCAGAGCCTCAACCAACAAGCCTCTCCGGCCGGCACGATCTTTGGCCAGCCGCTTCTAGTGCCGCACACCCATTTGGTTGAGGTCCCTTTCCATCTATGCGCGCCATCTTAGATGCCGGTCGTCCTGCGCTGCATCGTCTCTCGGGGTTGATGTCGAAGACTCTTCGGGCCGGAGCGGTGAGGTCCATTCGCTCTAATCCGAAGATGTCTAACTAGGCCGATATCGCTGTACAGCCCGTACAGTTCTTGGTTGAATCTCCCCCTCCTCTCTCCGTTTACACAAACGGGACCAAAGATTGCACGCAGAACTTTTCTCTCGAAACGCCCAAGAGCCTCTTCATCCCCTTTTGATAACCTCCAAGCCTCAGCGCCGTAGAGAAGGACCGGGATGATTAAGGTTTTGTAGAGGGATGCCCTAGTTTTTCGAGAGAGGGCTCTACTACTCAGTTGCCTCTTGAGCTCAAGGAAGCAGCGGTTGGCAAGTTTTTCTGCGTTTTATCTCAGCGCTGGTGTCGTTGCTGCTTATCGCTATTGGGCCAAGTTAGACGAAGTCCTCGACTACTTCAAAAATATAGTTGCCGAAGGTGACGTTCTGACCGACCAAGACGTCGGTGTTGCGCGTCTTTCTTTGATGACAGCATATATGTGTATTTAGCCGCTTCAGCTTCAATGCTTGCGAATGCCTCATTGACGTCTCATCTGTGTAGGCAAGCAATTGTGTAGACTTGAAGTAGATCGTACCTCTTGTACTGGCCGCAGAGTCCCGCACGTTCTTTTCAAGTATGATGTTAAAGAAATCACATGACAGTGCGCCACCCTGTCTTAAACCTTTTTTACTATCGAAGGTCTCGGTTAATACACCTCTGAGCTTAATGGAGCAGCGGAAATTCTCCATAGTCATCCTGCACAGTCTGACAGGCTTGGCAGGAATGTTAAGACATGACACGGCTCTGTATAACTCGTCTCTATACTCTATAAGCTGTTGACAAAAAGATGGTGCGTGTCGACCTGGAATTCATGGGTCTTCTTCAAGATCTGCCTTAGTGTAAGTATTTGGTCTATCGTGGATTTTCCTGGCCTGAAACCACACTGGTAAGAACCTATGAGATTATCCACGAACAGTGTCAGGCGCTTACACAGTATGGCAGAGAGGATATTGCACGCAATGTCCAGGCGCAGTAATAGGAGTCCTTTCTTATGGACTGGGCAAACGTTGTCGAGATTCCATTCATCGGGCATGCATTCTTCCGACCATATCTTGCAGCTGAGTTGGTGCATATTCCTAACCAGCTGCTTTAAACAGTTCCGCAGGAAGTCCGCCTGCTCCAGCAGCCTTATAAGACTTAAGCTTCGATATCGCTATCTTATATCTAGGTCTTGTGGACTGGATTCCCTTTCGTTTTCGTCCATTGTGAATGGTTCGTTCTGCCTGACGGCGGCATTTTGACTGTCAACGCCATTATACAGTCTGCAGAAGTGGTCCTTCCACAAACTCAGCATCGACTGTGACTCCACTATTCGTTGCCCGTGCTCATCACTGCAGGCTTCTGCTCGGGCTTTATAGCCTTTTCATGTTCGTTTTACCTTTTGGTAAAAGTTTCGAACATCGTTCCTGCAATATCATCTCTCCATCTCCTCGATCTCGCGCTTCTCGTGCTCCTCCGTTTGTCTTCTCAGAAGCACATGCTCCTCTCTCCATTTCTGTTCATAGAGCTCGCGGCAGCTCTCGTCCGTCGATGCAGTATAGCCATGTATGTATTTTGTTTCTCTACATGGGCCTGTCTGCATTCGTCAGCAAACCAGGGGTTTCTCGAAGGTGGTAGCTTGAAACCGAGTTCATCTGAGGCGCCCTCTCTCATGGCGTTCTGACAACGACTCCATTGCTGTTCTATGGTTTGTGCAGATTGCATCGGGATTTGAGAGATTTAGAGGGAGACTTGATCGACGAAGGTCCTGGCGGTCTCCTGCGATTTCACCTTTCCGACGTTAAATGTTGGTGTTCTTACTCGACTCCGTTTTTTTTTTTTTTTTTTTTAGAGACTCGCGCAGGTTCAAGAGTTTTTATATTCTCTTATGATGTGCTCACACACACAACCTGAACGGAGCGCAGTGGTTGGGGTCGTTGATGTTCGTTCACTACTCTCAGGGGTGGTTGTCCTAGACCTAGATAGGACGAGAGCCGACCAAATTCCGCGTTGGTTATAGTTCATAGTAATTCGTTCGAGCACTTTAGTTTTGCATACGCAGAGGATGAATTTCAGTTGACCATATACTGTGAGTGTTATGCCTGCAGCAGTACGTCTGGTCACTTTCCATTCACAACTGTGTTGCACACTTTTTTTTTGTCCGTATAGGAATTACTTTTTCTTGGCTACGAAGCGAATTTGAACCATAGATCTTTCGCTCGGCGGTCGATGATGTTAACCACTGCACCACGGCCACCCCATCTCCGTTGATTCCGAGAAATTCGCATCTGTACCTTGGCTGCAACAAAATAATGATCCGAGACGATGTTGGCTCCTCAAAAGGTTCGGACATCTAGAATGCTGGAGGAGTGTCTGCCGTCGATCGCAATGTAATCAATTTGATTGATTGTCGATTGATCGAAAGACCGCCAGGTCCCCTTGTGGATATTGAGGTGTTGGAATCTTGTACTTGCTACTATGAGATTATGTCCCGCCATAAAGTCCACTAGCCTTAGTCCGTTTTCTGACGTGCTGTTGTGTAGGCTGTGCTTTTCTATGACTCGTTTAAAGATAGCTTCCTTACCCAGCTTCGTATTGAAATCTCCTAGAACGATTTTGGTGTCATAGCTTGGACATTGGGCATATGTTTCGCCTAGGAGATCATAGAAGTCCTCTTTATGTCGGTCATCTTTCTCCTCTGTGGGGGTGTGGACACATATTAAGCTTATCTTGCCGAGAATGTCCTTAATGCGGATAGTTATGAGGCGCGCGCTTACGACGCCTAAGACGTTTTTCCTGAGTCTGCCTCGAATTATAAATCCGCAATCCGTATCACGTTAGCTCTAAAAAAAAAAAGCAAAAAAGCATCATAATTGTTCCATTCGCTAAGGAGCTACGAAGCAAGAGACAGACACACAGCCACCTCTAACTTTTTGAGTCGGGTGTTAAAAATGGAAAAATATGACATTAAATGGGTGTTTTCATTTTTTCCAGTGGGAAGTTATTACAATGGGACGGTTTCAGGAATTCCAAAATTCGGCATATGTATGTATCTCCACGTCTCAAGGTCATCACGTATGTGCGTATGTGCGATTATGTCCATTATCTCGAAAACCCAAGATGATATTGACATGGAACTGGTTTCATTCGACGCAGAATTACGCACCTTTATAGTGATTAAGTTTCCAGCAAAATCGGTCCAGCCGTTTTTTGTTAGCAATAAAATTACCAAAAAGAAAAAGAGCAACACAGCTGTTGTGAATATACTGATGAAGGCATAACACTCACAGTATATGGTCACTTTAAATTTATACTCTCTGTGTGCAATTCTAATATAAAATCATAAGTGCGTGGGAAAGTTGCTGGGAACTACAATCAATGTGAAAATTTGGTCTGTTCCTCTGAACTGACATCTACGACCCAGACCATCTGCATTCCGTCCAGGTTGTACGACAAACATCATAGGAGTATAATTCGTGAAACTACGCAAATTATAAAAACAAAAAACAGATAAAAAGATATATGTATATGCATCTTCTGAAACCATTGAAAACCGCATACTGTGAGGAGCTACAAAATCCATACGTGAATTTCATTATTTAGAACTGGTAGCATAGTTCCAGGCAAAACTATGATTGAACTGAGACAAGCTAAATTCGTATTTTGTATGGGAGATTCAATAGCTTATGCCTTAGAAACTAGGAAACTCTGAGCTAAATTATATGTATAAATACCAAAATTGAGAGCACTGTGGCACAGTGGGTAGTGCGTTGGCCTCTGACGCCGATGACACGGGATCGAATCCCGACACAGCCATGTCATCGAATGTGTTTTTCATGGTGTTTCTTCTCAGCGGAGTTCTGACAAAACCCCCTGTAGTAAAATTGTCATGAAAAGCTTCTCGAATTTCGCCATTCGGAACCGGCAATCAACTGTAGGTCCCTTTCACCTATGGGAAAAATGAAATCACACACAACATGGGTGATTGAGAGAAGCTCGGCTCATGTTCTTCATGGACTGTAACGCCAACATACATACATACAAATACCAAAATTGTCAGGTCAAAGCCTATTTTTACATATTCGAATTTCATCAAAATCTGTGATTGGGCCTTTTTCAAAAAATTACCGAAATGTTAATTCAGCATACTTAGTTGATGAATACTATTGATGCGATATCTCCAAATTGATGGTTTCTTGAAAACTTGAATGAGAAAATGTCACTTTTCATGAAATATTGTAGTAATTTTAGAAGGAACTGCTTATATGTAGGCCATTGGTGTTCGGGATTGAGCTTCATTAAACCTTTCCGTGTGTGTAAAAATGTTGATTAAACGTAAGGCTTGCATACAACAATGAAAAAATATGAAATTAAATGGTTGTTTCAGTGCGGGTCGTACCTAGACCACATTTTTAAAATAAAATCCGTTAAAATAGGACAACACTCTGGACATGACAAACACCTCAAACAGAATCCTATACTGATACGCGTGGAAAGTATAAGTATGCATATTAAAGATTATCGATGTCTCTTATCACTGATTGTGACACAATCTAACTCGTAGTACTCCTCCGCTATCAACCGCCAAATAACGCCATTTAATATCAATTGCAAAAAACAAATTCCGTCTGTAATAAAAAAAAACGAAGAAAAGTGAAGTAGCAGATTTTTATTTCCGAAGCGATTATTATCAATGTCACTAGCGTACTCGCGTCTAATTGTGTTAATTATACGATTAATTTAAGGTCACTTGAATAAACCGACTAACTATGCTCATATTCGTACACAGTGCTAGATAGAGGGACCAATTTATTCAATTCCGTTTTGCAGTTTCCTGCCTTAGTGAGGTGGTCAAGTGCAAATTCTATATTTATGGAATTTGATTCGACTTCAGTTCCGATCTGCCATACCAAACAGCAAATGTGTTGAAGACTCTCGATCAACATGTTTGAAGAAACTATGATCTGAATGCAAATCGTCTAATTTGCCACTGATTTGATAGTACAGTCGGAAGCAGGAAAACCTTTCGTTGCCGCTTTTAGAAGATACTATTAAGTTCGCGAAGTACTATGTCACATGGTACTCATAATAATATTTCATTCAAGGCTGAAAATTGTTTTCATATTCCTGAATTGTTCAGGGCTTGATTGTTTAATTGATATGGGGATTGTGTACGTTCTAAATCGCTTCCAGTCTCCGTTGGGGTAATGAAACAATTACAAGTGCCACTGACACTGAAGTGTCAAAAAGTTGAGTAGGTGTTCTAAATGGCTTGTAATTAGGGGCTATATTTGTCTGTGAAACGGAGGATGTGAGAGCTTATCGGTGTTTGCTTACGTGTATGTCAAAAATTCGTCTGGAAATAAGTGTACTGTGTATTTTGAACTGTGTAAAGCGGCCTACACACACGCTACGGATCGTATGGATCTGTTTGAAGTCATTTCGCCACACACTTGTGGATCGGTATACGTTCTTCATTTCACGCTGTTCGCCGTCGAGTAAGGATGGATCGCGGAGAAAAAATAATTTTGCTGTATGGTGTATATAAGTTAACACAGCAATTCCCCATTCCCTTTCCCATACCTATCCTACATAACCCAAACAACTGCTTAGGTCAATATTTTTATTATTTCAAATTGCACTTCATGCACTTAATTAAAGTTATGTCTCTCTTGCAATTTAATTTCTTAGAATAACTGTAAATCGTATTAATAAGCAAATCAATAATTGTAATTCCTAGAATTCCGAACCCTAGCATAAGCAAATATTGTACTATAAAAGTAAGCGAAACCATCAATAAAGCGTTCAGTTGTGTAAACCAATTTGTGAAGTGTTTTTTTTCATCAATCGCGAACCCAACGCGATAACTGGCGCCCGAGCATCCGAATTTATAAACGCGGGATACAAGTCGATAGAATTGCCCGAGCATCCGAATTTATAACCACGGGATACAGTCAATTATATTACCCGTGAAAAATTAATAAATTAGTGAAAAGTATCTAAATATCTGCAAGTACGATTAACTTTCGTGAACCTGTCATACACAAGTGACTATCTAGTAACTGTGACGTGTGTGAACTTGAACAAGCAGTGCTTCCATAAAAAGTGTGTAAACGTTCCACAAGAACACGTTTACAAGTGTCACTCAACCATTAGCATTTGAAAAAAAAACAGCGGTGAAAGGAAAAGTGCGTCAACGTTCCATAAGAATACGTTAATACGTCAACTAACCGCAAAGTAAAATAAAAAAACACAACGACCGTTCACATAAGAACACGGCCAGCACAAATACAACTGCACCGGGTCAACAGTGGCGGCACCCGTACCACGAGTAAGTCATCAGGCCAAAAGGGAAAACTACGGACCACCCGAGGAACTCTAAATAATGATCAAAATCATCATCCTGTAAGTTATACAACATAATTAAATCCTTTGTAAAACATATATTTGTTTAAATGTAAACAATTATAAGATTTAACACATAGAAATCATTTGAATCAAGTACGAAACACATTTATTTAAATAAAATAAGAAACCATACAATTTCACATATAGATTCCTTTTTTTTTTAACTCGACATTGTAAACAAATTATATTCATTGAATACAAACCTATAATTTTTATATAATGGAAGATATGAAAGTCCTGTTAACCCAGCTAACTGGGGCAGTAAACGCTCAAATGGAGCAGATTAAATTAATAAATACTCGCCTTCAGCAGCTTGAATCCCGAGTAAGTCCCCTCCCAAGTACCTCCCGATTCCCTCCTGTGAACCTAGCAATCCCAAAAACCGAACAAGACCTAATAGAATCAGAAAACTCCCCGATAGTGTTAGGGACCTACAACCGTTCGAAGGAAACCCCGTCCACTATGTTTCATGGATCCATAACGTGGAATCCATACTTAAGGACTATGACATAGTAAAGTCCAAACCTATTTACCGAGCAATCACCCAACATATTAGGCAAAAAATTAGAGGCCCAGCCGACACGGCCTTAATATCCTATAATATTTTCGACGACGATTGGTCGAAAATAAAGAAATGCTTGTCTCTCCATTACGCAGATAAGCGTGATGTTCGCACACTCGAACACGAATTAAACTCGATGTGCCAAGGTAGACAAAGCATAGACGAGTTCTATGCAAGAATCAATCACCAACTTTCCCTACTAATAAACAAGTTAAAAACCGAAGACCATTCACAAGAAACGATTTGTGCTTTGACTGAAAACTACAGAAACAGAGCACTTGATATATTCATAAGAGGTCTCAACGGAGACGTTTCAAGAATGCTTACCATTCAGAAACCCAGCACTCTACCGGAAGCATACACATCTTGTCTTGAGTTCCAAAATCTCAATTTTAGAAGTCTTCCAATTCACAACAGATACCAGAATAATACCATATCAGCACCCATTAATCAAATGTTTTCCAATAAACCACAATTTAAGCTAAAGCCGACACCTAGACAAATTACTCCCCCGGAAAAAAATATAATTTACAACACCCCTCACCACGCGCAATATGTCCACAGTAATCCTCCACCAAGACCAACAAAACCAAAACCGGCAGAGCCTATGGAGATCGATCCATCGGTTCAAACTCGTATGATCAATTATATGAATAGGCCAAATAATCCTATTCTCACAAGATCGAACGAATCCTCAAACTTGCCTCGGAAACAACACCACTAACACTAACACCATTCAAACACCAGAAAACGAACCGATAGATACGAACGAAACACCTTCTCAATCAGACGACGAAATTGACTTCGAAGACGAAATACAATCGGATGAAATAAATTTTATGTCAGAAGCCTCTCTAGCGTACCATACTTAGAGTATGCTACCAGAGATGGCAAGATGCTCAAATTTCTAATTGACACAGGAGCTAACAAAAATTTCATATCAAAAAGAATAGCACAAAATTCGAAACCTTTAAAAACCCCGTTCAATATTCAGTCAGCGGCAGGACAACTTAAAATCACCCATAAATTAAGCGGCCCATTTTTCAAAAGTCTCGGCAACAACAACCAAATTGACTTTTTTGTTCTTCCTGGATTGAAGTCGTTCGACGGAATTATCGGAGACGACACCTTGAGAAAGTTAGAGGCTGTGATCGATAGGAAGAACAGTATCCTTCACATCAGTCCTAACATCAAAATAAAATTGAAAGCAAAGCAATCCAGACAAGTAAACAATGTTCAAATAACTAATACAGAAATCGATAGTGACATTCGGAACATTCTAACAAAACATACAAAGCTTTTTGGTCCCATTTCTGATAGCGGTACAATTAACACGAACGTACTGGCCGAAATCAAAACTACTACATCCGAACCAGTTTATACGAAATCATATCCCTACCCAGCAAATTTAAGATCAGAGGTAGAACAGCAAATCGAAAAAATGCTGAAAGATGGCGTAATAAGACATTCAAAGAGCCCTTATAATTCTCCCCTTTGGATCGTTCCAAAGAAAGCCAACTCGTCGGGAGAAAAACAATATAGACTAGTTATAGACTTTAAACGTCTTAACGCGGTCACCATCTCAGACGCATACCCCATTCCCAATATCACTAATACTCTAGCTAGCCTCGGAGAATCCAAGTTCTTCACAACTCTCGACTTGACCTCTGGTTTTCACCAGATTAGGATGAAACCCAACGATATACCCAAAACAGCTTTCTCCACTGCAAATGGTAAGTACGAATTCACTCGACTTCCATTTGGCCTGAAGAATGCGCCAGCAATATTCCAGCGCATGATCAATGATGTTCTAGCACCTGTCATAAGTAAGATGTGCTATGTTTACATAGACGACATCATTGTGTTCGGAAAGGATAAAGAAGAACATACGAAAAACCTTGATGAAGTTCTCTCACTCCTGGAAAAGGCTAACCTGAGAATCAATTTGGAAAAATCCAAGTTTCTGAGAACTGAAGTGGAATTTCTTGGTTACATTATCACCCAAGAAGGAATACGCGCAGATCCTAAAAAGATTGCGGCTATTCAAAAAATTCCACCACCTCGGAACCTTAAGGACTTAAAGAGTTTTCTTGGTCTGGCTTCGTACTATCGTAAATTTATCCGAGATTTCGCCAGGGTAGCCAAACCCCTGACAAATTTAACTAGAGGAACCAATGCGCAAGTAAAATCGAACATGTCAAGGAAAACGGAAATTCGTCTCGATGATCAAGCACTTAAAGCATTCAACAATCTAAAAGAGATGCTTGTGTCATCAGATATCTTGACATTCCCGAATTTCAACGTGCCATTCACTCTCACAACAGATGCATCTAATTCCGCAATCGGAGCCGTCTTATCCCAAGGCGAAATGGGCCAGGATAAACCTATAACGTTTATATCCAGATCATTATCCCAAGCCGAGGAGAACTATTCGACCATCGAAAAAGAGCTTCTGGCAATAGTATGGGCCCTTGATAAACTTAGGATGTATCTCTACGGAGCCAAATGCATAAAAATCGTGACAGACCATCAGCCACTAACTTTCGCCTTGAGTAATCGCAATACCAATGCTAAACTCAAAAGATGGAAGGCAAAAATTGAAGAATTCAATTACTCACTGATATACAAACCAGGCAAAACAAATGTTGTAGCGGACGCTCTCTCAAGACTCCCAATGGAGCTAAATACCCTAACAACATCATCTGGAACGCAACACAGTGCTGAAGAAGATAGCACAGAACTCATACCACACTGCGAGGCCCCTATCAACGTTTTTAGGAACCAACTTATCATTTCAGAAGGAGATGAAATGATATGCTACGAACAACCACATCCAAAATTTCACAGGCATTATATTAGATTAGATTTATTTAATAAAGACAGACTAACGCACATTTTAAAGGAAACATTGAATCCAAATACACTTAATGGCATTAAAATACCGGAACCCCTAATCCCACTTTTAAATGAAATATACAAAGAGTTCTTTTCTCAATACAAAATAAGAATTACGCAAAGGGTAGTTACGGATATCGCGAATAACGAAAACAAACTCAAAATAATTCAAGAAGAACACAAGCGTGCACACCGAAATTATAAGGAGAATAAGGAACAGATTTTAGAAAAATATTATTTCCCTCATATGAGTAAATTAATCAAAGAATATACAAACACTTGTGACATCTGCTGCACAAACAAGTATGACAGACACCCACCCAAACCCGAATTGCAACCCACACCTATACCGACTTATCCAACAGAAATCTTACACATGGACATCATAGAAATCAACCGTGAGAAATTTGTAACGTGCATAGACAAATTTTCGAAATTCACCAAATTTTTCCATATAAAAAACAAATCGGTCTTACATGTCCGGGACAAAATAATTAAATTATTGCATTTTTTTACTGTTCCAAAAATACTAGTCATGGACAATGAAGGAAGCTTCATCAGCCCGATAATCCTGAACTATATAGAAGGCCTAGGTATAACAGTTTATCTTGCTCCACCTCAAAAAAGCGAAGTTAATGGAGCCGTGGAAAGAGTCCATTCCACCATTATTGAAATGATTAGGTGTCTACAGCGAGAATATCCCCATTATTCAATAAAGGAAATTACCAACATTGCAGTAGATAGGTACAACAATACTGTGCACTCTGTTATCAAAAGAAAACCGGTCGACATATTCTTTGGAAGAACGCAAAGAATCAACTACCAACATCTAGTAGACTTCAAGGATATAGTAAATACAGACTTGCGAAACGAAATCTCCCGGAATCAAAGAAACAAACACCATGGACATAATAAAAAGAGGTCGAAACCTAAAGATTACAAACCTGGTGACGTAGTGTACAAAAGAGATAAGCAAATCAAAGGGAAAGAAAAGCCCATCTTTCAAAAAGAAACCGTAGGAACAAACAATAAAGTCACAATAACTACCATTGACGGCAAAAGAATCCATAAGTCTCACCTTAAAAACACGCCCATCTTTTCAGATTAATGACTTGCTGGACGGAAGCTACTGTCAACACTCACAAGTACAATAGCCCAATAGTTGCTATTAAAATCGGGGAAGGAAAAATCATAAATGGGAATTACAGAATCATCCACAAAATAAATTTAGCTGATTACACTCAAATCTTAAATAATCTCAAACTTAGTATACGTCATGATGTAAGCAAAACAAATCCCCTAGCACCCCAGCTGGAACACCGAGTAACCAAAATAGAGAACCTGCTAGAGCAACTCCAAGGGCAAAAACCAACAAAATCAAAAAGATCAATCAACTGGATTGAATCTGCTTGGAAATGGCTTGCGGGAAACCCAGACGCCACAGATTGGTAACATTACATATAGCAACACAACTAGGAGCCTCAACGGCACATTTATCATCACCTTTTATAATGAAACAATTAAGCTCGATAATACCGTATACTCAAATTGGGAAACTATAACCCACCAAATCCTCCCTCCATTGTTACAAGGCAACCTCACCCAGAGAGACATCAAGCTCGACCTTCAATTTCTTCATAAATTACATTTAGACAACGTAAAACAACTGTCCCACTTTTCGCTAAATAATATCTTGTCAATAGGTTCCGATATCACCGTCTTATTCATTGGGTTTCTACTCAATATAACATTATTTTTGTGGCTGAAAATTAAAAAAGAAAACAAAAAACCCTTCATAATTCCACGCCTCAATCCCATAAAACTAAATCTTGATCCACGGGACGCGGATACTTAAAAAGGGGGGAGTTAACACAGCAATTCCCCATTCCCTTTCCCATACCTATCCTACATAACCCAAACAACTGCTTAGGTCAATATTTTTATTATTTCAAATTGCACTTCATGCACTTAATTAAAGTTATGTCTCTCTTGCAATTTAATTTCTTAGAATAACTGTAAATCGTATTAATAAGCAAATCAATAATTGTAATTCCTAGAATTCCGAACCCTAGCATAAGCAAATATTGTACTATAAAAGTAAGCGAAACCATCAATAAAGCGTTCAGTTGTGTAAACCAATTTGTGAAGTGTTTTTTTTCATCAATCGCGAACCCAACGCGATAACTTATATTGTGTGAAAAAAGGAAAGAAAGGATAATGAAAGAGAAACGTTCACTGTGGATGCAGGAGTGGTTTCTGATCCTAATAACTTATTCATATATAGATACATGCATTCACAAATATGTGAATGAGGGTCTCATAATTCTATTGTCTATTGCCTGCGTTTGTTTCATTTTATGGCCTGTTTTCATTTTATGATTCGATGTTCACAGTTTTATAACATACATCTGTGCACATACGAATCATAAATACAATCATAAACATATAAACAGACTGCATAGATGCACTCTAACAACTTCGGGTGGACGTTTCCTAGGCATCGTCAACCGCGCCACACACACGCTACCGATCGCAGGTATATCAAACTCATTTGATAACTTGCGATCTGTAGCAGACTGTGCCACACACACGACGATCTGTTTGAATCGCAACATTTTCAACCGCGCCACACACACACTACCGAATGCAAGAATATCAAACTCATTTGAAAACTTGCGATCTGTAGCAAACTAGCCCACACACAGACGATCTGTTTGAATCGCAACCGATCCATTCGATCCGTAGCGTGTGTGTAGGCCGCTTAAGGTAACTGATAGATGAACATTTGTGTGTTTTCCGGATACCTACGACTCGATCATTAGTTTTGACTTAGTTTGTTAGTCGGCAAACAAATTAGAACTTATAGCCTTTTTAGTTAGCTTTGATTTCATAAGAGATCTATTAGTTATGAAGGATTGCTCTACTTATCGATGAAGTAATCTAAAGTAACTAAAGTGTTACAAAATAGAGTAAGTGTTACAAGTGGTACTCTTATCGACTTTTGCTTGGTTAATAGGGATACAGAGTTTGAATTAATTTAATTAACTGGCTGATGACCTTCCTTGTACATATATCTATTTGGGTATGTCATTTCCGTAATAATTAATTTTTGGTTTAGTTTGGAGGATAAATTACTTTAGGTTCCGGCTTTCTGCGTTATTAACCTTCATTGTTTGTATGCCATGCCTTGAGACCGAACAAGGTAGCGCATTCCACATTCGTGTGGTTCGGTTGAAAAAAAAAAATCTATATTTGACAGTTCGTCCAAAAACGGGTTTCAAAGTGGAATTGTGAGCATTCCGGGAGAGATGTGTATCGCAGAAAAAGATTTGAAGGGGCGGAATGCAACTGGTTATAACGATATAACCAGTGGCGGATTTGCCATAAGGCCCAGTAAGCCCGGGCCTTGGGCGGCCAGATATTAAGGGCGGCAAATCGTGCCAAAACAAATCACTGATGATAATAAGATTAACAATAAACAACTCAAATGCAAAGTATCTTAATATTTTAAAGGCTCGCGTACCGTATCGTATGATTATAATCTTACTAAATCACTATTTTTGCGTATCAAAGTATAAATAATTTCGTACATCGTACATATAAAACAGTTCGTACGTTTAGTTTCATATAAGTGATCTAGAAAGATTAGGTAGATACCTATTGCTATTACGCGCGTGTCAGTCAGCTCACGCGCGTGTCAGTCAGCTCATGCGGTCGCGCGTGTTATTGTATGTCTCTCGGGGTCGTTTAAAAAGAAAGACACTTCGTAAATTTTAAACTAGAATGTTTATTATAGATCAACATTCCCTTTCAAAAGCAGCAAATTACAATTTAATGATTTTGATGTTTTCTGATCTATTTATACTGGTTTTCTTTGCATCAGGGATAAAGAATGAGATACCAATCTATTGGCTTTGACAGGCACTTTGGCAGATTGCACCTACAATCGCGTTGCGGTTTGACGGCGTCTGGACTATGTCATTCTGCCTTGTTGCGACCATTTTGCCACGTCTTGACTCTACACATCGACGTCTTGAGACTATCATTGTGTTAGTCAAAAGCGTCGTTTTTAAACGGAGAACAACACGTATAGTATCGGTGTGTATTAAAAAGCAACAACCAATTCCTAGGCGGATCAACGGGCAGACGTACGAAAGATTGATATCTCATTGTTTATCCCTGCTTTGCATAGACAACATAGAGAGCGGATGTGAGCCAGACACTGATTAGGTCGTCTATGCAATTAAATGGTGAAAAAGTTCCACGAAAGTGGCTAATTTATTCCAAAAGTACTGGATGTGTTTTTTGTGGTCCTTGTTTGCTTTTTAATGGCGGGGAGAGTCAGTTCGACAAAAAATAAGGTTTCAATGACAGGAAAAGTTCATATCATCGAGTGTCAACTCATGAAAATTCGCCTACTCACATATTATCTGTTCTGCATATGAAAGAACGAAGCAACGTGTTAGATCGCATCTACCGCGCAAACAATGCAATCAGATGAAGAAATAATTTACTGGAAAAACATCCTAAAAAGAGGAGTTGCATGCGTAAAAGCGCTTGTATCACGTGGTTTGCCTTTCAAAGGACACGACGAAAAATGTGGATCAACCCACAATGGAAATTATTTGATGTCCTTAGAGCTAATCGCTGAGTTTGATCCATTCTTAGCAAGACACATTATACGTTATGGAAATCCAGGCTCAGGTTTTACGAGTTATCTTTCTTCAACAAAATGTGAAGAATTCATTCGACTTATGGGAAACGTAGTTTTGGAGACAATTGTAATGGAAATATTAACAGCAAAATATTTTTCTCTGATCATTAACTCGACACCGGATATATCTTACGTAGACCAGCTCACTTATGTAATCAGATATGTATGTCCTGCTTAATGGGTCACTTGTAGAACGGTTCCTCAAGTTTATTCCAAACACAGGCCATAAATCACAACAAATGACAGATGATGTTACCTCAACTTTAACTGAATTGGAAATTGGCATTTCAAACTGCCGCGGGCAATCATATGACAACGCAGCTAACATGTCAGACATATTTAACGGCCTGCAAGCTAAAATAACGGACATTTCACCCCTTGCCGACTATGTTCCCTGTTCAGCACACTCGCTTAATTTAGTAGGTGAATGTGCGGCTGAAAGCAGCCAAGAGGCTTGTTCGTTCTTTTCTTTACTCTAAGAGTTATACAATTTCAGCGTCAACTCAGCGTTGGGAACTGCTTCAAACCCATTTCACCTTCAAAAGTCTATCAACGTTGGTCAGCTCGTGCAGACGCATGCAAAAGTTTACGCGAATCCTGGAATGAAATCCATAAAGTCCTAGTCACCATCTAAAAATGACACACAACAGAAGAGAACCGTTATATGCGAAGCAAGAGGTATTCGTTTGAAACTGGAACGTTTTGAAACGGCCCTCATGGCTGTTTTGTTTTTTTGGGGATGTTTACTAGATCGCATTAACGCCACCAGTAAAAAACTTCAGAGTGTGGAAATTGACATTACCATTGTCATAGAACTGTACGAGGCTTTAAAACATTTTGTAGGCGAAACAAGAGAGAATTTCGATGAAAAACTGTCCTTCGTACAGGAATATAAAAAAGATTTTCGACGCAATCGAAAGCGTAAGCTGCTTCCTGGCGAGACAAATACAGGTGAAGAGATGTAACAAAAAAATTGCCGTGAACATTTTAGAATAAATACCTTTTGGTAGTAATTGATACATTGTCAGAAGAACTGAAAAGACGCCGGGATGCTTATAAATTACTCTACAATAAATTTTACTTTATTACCAACCCGACGAATCTAAGCATCTCAGAAGTCGAAGATAAGGCCAAGGCATTGCAAATGATTTATTCTACTGACTTAGAAGACAATTTTACAGAAGAATGTCTTCATTTTCGCTCTCACTGCAGCACAAAAAATGAGGAGCGAAAGAGTGCAGTCAGTTTGTTGAAATGGTTACGAACCGAAGGTGTTCAAACCATTTACCCAAACGTGGATATTGCTCTTCGTATGCGTGTGTGTACACCCGCCAGTAACTGTACAGGAGAAAGATCGTTTTCTTGGTTGCGCAGAGTTAAAAACTATTTACGCACAACAATGACGGAGCAGAGGTTAAACGATCTTGCTTTGCTTAACATAGAAGCTGATTTTTTAAACAAATTGAATTGCGAAGATTTAATTAATGATTTCGCTGTAAAATTGGATTGTAAAATATCCATTTTATTAAAAACAAACATAAAACCGTTTTAAATGTTTTATTTAAATGTCCAATCATCCCTGACACCTCGGGAAATGTTATAAACTGGCTTTATAAGCTAGATTTTAGTTAAACTATTTTCTGAATCAGTTAAAAGTGGTAATTAAGTCAATTCATTAATTATGTATCTAGTCTATCACGATGGGTACTGAGAAAGGGGCGGCACATGGCCTGGGGCCTAGAGCGGCTAGGACTGCAAATCCGCCACTGGATATAACAATGAAAGGCAGGAGACATTCCTGCGGTGAATCAGCGAGTGTACTGAATCTGTGATGCTGGAATCTCCTATGAGTATTTGTATTCTGTCCAGTAAGCGCAGTGTGGTCTTAGATGCGCCAGAACATACATGAGCGTTGAATTCGAACTTAGGACGAATAAACGCCTTTTACATTTTAGCTACATAGATAGGTGTGTGCGAACAAAGGTTGACACTGATGCACATCCCTAGGATAAACATCTTGTCGGTTTCAAAATGACAATGAGTCAATGTAACGCTTTAACGACAAAAGACAGTATTGTGTTTGGACGCATTCAAATCCACTCTATTGCTTTTACCCCATTGGATGATGCTGTCGATATCGGAATTTATTGAGCTTAACATACGCGGCCGCTCACTGTCTACAGCCGAAGTGCAGGATTGTAATAAAATGAACGAATATGAGAAGATGAGGGTACTGTCGTCAGCGAAGAAGTGAATTGGGTTAGAAGTAGAGATCATTTATAAAAATGAGGGGACAAAACCTTACCCTTACAAAGTGAGTACGTATCAGACTTGAATCCGTCCAAGACAACTTGAATTGAGCAATTCGAAAGGTAGCTTCTAATTCATAGAAGAAGGGAGTCATCGATCCAGAATGCACGCATTTTCGACAAAAAAAAAAAAAAAAAAAAAAAAAAAAAAAAAAAAAAAACACTCCAAACTCTGTCCAATGCTTCGGAATATCACGTGCATCTATTTTTCTCTCACCCTCCTGGTGGAGCGAACGATTCCACTCCTCGGTGAGATATGGCGTCAAATCGCTAGTGGATATGTTGCTGCGGAAACCATACTACCGGTCATTGAGGAGTTTTTGAGACTCGAAATATTTCATTAGTTGAGGATTTATCAAGCGTTTCCATGACCTTGGAAAGAAGGGGCGTTCATTGAAGAGCGTAGAAGAACACCTTTTCAGAATTATTGGGTAAATACCATCACGACCAGCGGAGTTGTGTATATCAAGTTCTGTACGAGAACCGAAGTAAATTTGTCCCATGGTGGACAAAGATAATTTTGGTTACTGCGAGTTTGCTGCGAAGTGGGCAGCAAGCAGATTGGCTTTGTCTTAGGTTTTGACAGCTGGAATATCAATGTGAATGAGCGTGGGTATAGACGACGAGGCGGAGTTCTTGATGTTTTTGACGAGCGACAAAAACTTCTGCTACCTTTGGGATATTGTACATAGGATCTAACTTGATGGCTTTATTTAGGATTAAACCAATATAAAGGGTAATGTAAACATTCAAGGCATACCAATAAATATTACGCGAATAATCGGTATTTCACAGTTCAATACATCTTTTTTTTTTACTATTTAATGCAACTATTAAGTGCAACCACTGCAACGAATTGATACTGAACGTTATCATTAGGAGATGGCAATTAGTAAGAAACTACTAGATGCAGTTATCAATGCATTGCATTGATGCCAAAACCTGATAGTTTCCTGCAGTCGCAGAAGCGCAAAATTTGTTGAGCGCCCAGGACGTCAAAATTAAGTCACAGCGGAAGGGATTATCAACAAAATCCACGATATTGTGATAAACGATCGGGTTACAGTTCATGAAATAATTTAGACTATACTTCACTATACGTCAGAAATTAGGGGAGGATTAAAACAGTAGACTTCTTTTGGGCGAATATACCCCAAGAAGGTAAAAAAAAACGGTTTTGTCAGGCGGAAAAGTCATGATTCCGATTTACTGGGATTCGTATGTAAAGTATGTAACATGCTTATTAATTAAATAAATTTAAGGCGGAGTTGATGGAAAAGTTTTCATCACGATAATGAACCGGCTCATTCGTCCGCAGTAGCCTTAACATCCCTTCACCCATGAATTTATTGTGTTTTAACATGAAGAGAGGGTTCGGCGGAAACTAATTCTTATCGAAGGATACTATACGATAATAGATCCAAAATCAGTATGAAGTCGGGATGGGTCCGACTAAGCAATGAATTTTAATTTTTCAGTTTAGTAGCACACTGCTTCGTATGCCGTCCCCCCCTAAGAAATTCTTCTCATAATTTGAATGTATAGAAGTTCCGCAACCAGACGAAACGTGATTAGTAAGTTAATGTTTTTCCTTTCCATCGTCTTTTCCCTCAGGTGAAATGTCTGTAATGTATCTATTTACGCGATACCGCTTCAACTGGAGTGAACTCGAATTCAGTTTCTTCTCATCCTACGCCATGATAACCGGACTCGTGGGTAAGTCATAGAATATCTAATAAAGTCCCTTGACATTATTTTATACATTTCCTTATAACCATATATCTTACATAGGAACACTCTTCTGCGTTGGTGTCCTCTCGCATTTCTTCAAAGTCGACGATGCACTCGTTGGTGTCATATCCAGTATGTCGAAGATACTCTCCAGTTTTGTTTATGCGTTTGCAATAGAACCGTGGCACATGTACATCGGAGCCATCGTAGAGACATTTAATGGAACATCGTTCATAGCAATGCGGTCTATAGCTACGAAATTGGTTAACAAAGATGAGCTGGGTAAGGTGAATTCACTATTTGGCGTTGCGGAGGCGTTAATGCCACTTGTTTATTCTCCGATGTATACAACGGTATATGCTGCTACATTGAAGACAATGCCTGGAGCGTTTTTCTTGCTCGGAGGAGCATTAACAGCACCGGCTGTCATCATTTTCTTGTAAGTACATGGTACATGGTGTAAAGGCACGCGGTTTGGATGATGTGGTGGTCGAGCTATGCAGACTATGGTCTCATAAAACTGATTGTTGTCGTGGAGAGTTTGTCTATCTAACAGTAAATGCGTTTCAGTGTTTGAAAGTCGATCTTCTTATTGTTCGTCAGGTGGTCTTGGAATATAGTACTTAGGTGAGGAGATGTATGTAATTGTTGAGTTATGTGTCTTCTTCCGACGGTATGTGTAGGTGTTTGCAGCACTTAAAGTTAGGCTCTATTTATAATAGATTTTTTTATTTTTATAAACGTAAATTGATTGTATAAAGATATCACTTTGGAAGAATTTGTTATGGATAAAGTAAAGGACATACCCTTTTCAATGACCATCGAATACACCTCACATTTCCATTCATCACTTCTCACTTTTCAAGGCAGCACGCATTACGAAAAATAATTCCGGAGAACATAAATATCACATCAAGGTAGGAAACGAGCTCATGATTAATGGCTAGCATAATAAACTTCCAATTAAGAATGATCAGTGGTTTATTATTATTCAGAGTTAATAATGCGTTAAAATAAACATACCCATTTATCCTTAAAAGATTCAATTAGGTTCTCAGTAATTAAGTATCAGAAAAGCTTTGCAAAGAAATTAGCTTTTATTTGTATGTTACTAAATTACGTAAAAAAAACCGGCCAAATGCGAGTCGGACTCGCGCACGAAGGGTTCCGTACCATCTGTATACATAAATATGAAAGAGACTATGTATGTTACCTCATCAAATGACAGAACTTGGTTGCAGGCAGGATTTTTTGGATGAAAATCATGTCTGTTGTATGGGAGCCCTCCTTAAATATTCATTTTGTTCTGTTTTTAGTATTTGTCGTGGTAGCGGCAACAGAAATACATCATCTGTGAAAATTTCAACTGTCTAACTATCACGGTTTATGAGATACAGCCTGGTGACAGACGGACGGACGGACAGACAGCGAAGTCTTAGTAATAGGGTTCCGTTTTACCTTTGGGTACGGAAACATGAGCTCTCTCTTTATTGGAAGTTGGCTGTCCTGGATGCAGAGTTCTGTTCGTTTGGTGACAGCTCGGCCAAACCTGGCATTAGAGACGTCCCCGGCTCTTCCCAATCTTCGTTCTTGCTCTCGATTTCGGGTTCCAGAAAACACCAATGTTTGATCTTGTCGCTGGTCATAACAGTAGTGTACTTGTGCCGTTTCCTTGAAGTGTCAACGTCCTCCAGGAGATAGCGATCGTAACGTAGACACCGTTTTACCACGTATGGTCCCTTATAACGTGGTTCTAATTTGTGCGATTCTCCGGTAGGTTATGGCACTGTCTCTACAAACACCAATTCGCCCTCATGATACATTGTAGGCGATTTGTGTTTGTTGTCGAATCGCACCTTCCACTTCTCTCGTTCCTTACGAATTCGTTCGGCTGCAATTTCCCGCTTTGTAGACAGAGGTTGATCGTTGTCGACATCGTGTACGGCTTTAACAAATTGATTGGCAATGATGTTCTTCAGTTTGAAATCGAATACGAGCTCGTTTGGACAAAAACCAGTCGTAGTGTTGCACTGCGTATTGATTGCCCATTGAAGATTTCTTATCTCCAAGTCCCAATCGTAATCTGCGTGCGTAGAAATTGGAGAATCGTTTGGTTGATTCGTTCGATTTGCCCTAGGTTTTCGAACTGCCGTTTTGATGTGGCGAATATTGTTTATTTCGCAATAGCCTTCGAACCCTCCCGAAGTAAACGCTGTTCCACGATCGCTAATAAGAGTATCTGGCAACCCAAAATAGGATGTTAATTCATTTAAGGTTACAATTACCGGTCGACTTTTTGCGCTTCTCACTGCCTTGACTACAACATATTTCCTAAAGGCGTCCGTGATTCCTAGACCATGAGTTCTTCCCCGGCGACTTTTAGGGAACGGTCCGAGATGATCGATATGAAGTGTACGAAATGGGATGGGGCTTACGTCGTGTATATGCATTCGCCCTTCCGACGCTCCTGGCGATCACTTATTGTAGCAGCACTGTACACACGCCGCTATGTAGGATTTCACGTAGTTCTTCATCCTTTTGTCGATCCGCTGGATGACCTTGTCGACGCCGTGGTGACCCATGTCGACATGGATGTGCTTGACGACTCGCCAGCGTACAGCTGATGGCACCACTAGCTAAAACTCGCTCTTCTTAAAAGTCGTCCGTCCTTCACGATAAAATCGCGTTTGAATGTATGCTCGTTCCTTTGCAGTGAATCCACAATGGCAGCGAGCCTGGGATCTTGGCGCTGCATGCCAGAGATCCAATCGTCACGCTCGATACCAACTCTCAACACCTTGGTGGCCACTGTTGAAAGCGCACAAGCAGGTTCTACCGGAGCACGACTAAGTGCATCCACATGCGCCATGCGGTGGCCGCTGCGATGGACCACAGCGAAATCAAACTCCCGCAGACGCAACCAAGGCAATTCGAGGGATAAGCCACTTTGAATCCTTTACGGTGCTGATAGCTGAACAGTCTGTGACCACCGTGAATTTTCTTCCCAACGAGTACATCCGGAACCTCTCCAGTGCTGCAACCACAGCGAGCACCTCGAGCTCATAGCTTGAATATTTCGATTCAGCGGGTGTACATGCACGACTAAAGTAGCGGACTGGCTTTCGTTCGTTGTCGTTATCCGTTGACTGGAGTAATATTCCAGCAAGTCCCACGGAGCTTGCATCCTTGTGCACTTCGTGCATTCTCTTGATGTCGAAAACGGAAAGTACGGGCTCGTTGGACAAGATTTTCTTTAATGTGTTGACTGCATTCTCCTGCGGTTCCTCCCATCGAAATGCCGAATTTAATTCTTCCTTCTTTAGCAACGATGTCAGTGACTTTGCGATTATAGAGAAGTATTGGACGAATTTTCTAAATAAGCTTGCCAGCCCAGAAGGTTTATCTCAATTCATTAACGTTGAATGGCCGTGGAAAGTTTTCGATGGCTACCGTTTTGCGTTCGCCTGGTTTGAGACCATCCTCAGTGAGTCGATGTCCCAAGAAGGTAGTCTGAGTCGTAAGGAACACACACTTTGATAATCGCAACGTCATACCTGCATGTCGTACTAGTTGCACCAACTCTGATAGAACTGCAATCCCTTCTTCCGGTGAATCTAATGGTATGATGAATTCATCCACGTAACTAAATACTCTCCCCTATGCCTGATTCACAACAATGCGTTAGTGCTAGCTGAGACATCCAACCCAAGCAATTCAATGGGGCAGTCTTAAATACTGCGTTTGCGTTGGCGAGCTTACGTTCATTGAAAAATGAGAGAAAATAAGAAAAAATGAGAGGAAATAAGAAAAAATGAGAGCGAGAGAAAACGTAAGCTCACGTAACCAAAGCAGACAAAAGTCAAACACGTCGAAAATTTCTGTGCGTTTGAACAACTGTTGCTGTGTATTGATGTGTATGCTGTATCTGTGTATTTTGTGGTTTGTGTTGTGTGCGTTTACTTTGACATCGAGCAGCCGAAAAAATTGAATTGTCATTTTCAAAGCATGCGTCGAGGCATTTCTCGTAACACGTAAAGTGCCTCGCACCAACGCAGTGTTGTGAATCAGGCATAATGCCTGATTCACAACACTGCGTTAGTGCTAGCTGAGACATTCAACACAAGCAATTCAATGGGGTAGTCATAAATACTGCGTTTGCGTTGGCGAGCTTACGTTCATTAAAAAATGAGAGAAAATAAGAAAAAATGAGAGCGAGAGAAAACGTAAGCTCACGTAACCAAAGGAGACAAAAGTCAAACACGTCGGAAATTTCTGGGCGTTTGAACGACTTTTGCTGTGTATTGATGTGTATGCCGTATCTGTGTATTTTATGGTTTGTGTTGTGTACGTTTAAGTCAGTGTTTTGACATGGAACGGCTGATAAAATTGAAGTAAGCATGCGTCGAAGCGTTTCTCGTAACACGTAAAGTGCCTCGCACCAACGCAGTGTTGTGAATCAGGAATCAATGGCATGATCAGTTTCGCGATTGCTACGTGAAAGATACAAGGAGCGTTTACGAGTCCAAACGGCATGCGATTGAATTCGTATTGTCCATCATTTGTTATGGAGGCTGTATACTTCCGACATCTTTCTTTGATTGGTATTTGATAATACCCGGACATAAAATCCAGAACGGTGAAGAATTTCTTGCATGCGGCCGAAACTAAGATGTCTTCAATATTAAGCATCGGATATGGAATCTTGACGGTGATGGTATTAAGTGCTCGGAAGTCTATGCACATTCGATCTTCACCCGTGGATTTCTTGACGTGGACGACTGGTGACCAATATGATGATTCACTTCTACGAATGACTCCAACGTCGAGTAGTTCTGCGACGATTCTATCGATCACTTCTCTCTTAGCGAAAGGAATCCGGTATTGGGGTTTGGCAGATCGGTGTCTCTGACGTCAGAGCGATGTCCATCGTGGTAGTGTTGAATTCTCCCAGTCTGCTAAGAGTTTCGCCAAAGCAGTCGTTGAACGTGTGGATTAATTCCACTATCCTTTCTTGTGCACTGTCTTCCAAATTGCTGCCAAGTTTGATGTTGTCGGCGGTTGCTTGAAGATGACACGCTTCCCTTCTTAGAACTACATAGTTGAAAGCTGTTGTTGTTGTTGTTGTCGTCTGAGGCGTCGATGATGACAAAGGTGGCGTCGACATTGGTGTTGTTGTTGTCGTCTGAGCGGTCGGTTTTTGGATTACCCTGGAATTGAGAGCGTTGGCTAGGGTAGTTAGTTGCAACTGCAAATCTTGCACCAAGTTGGTTAAGGTCTTAACGTCGCCTCGCACAGTTTCAATGTCTTCTTCATCGTCGCCGCTGCGCAGATGCTCGATAGCGTTTTCATCGGTTTGAAGAGCTTTGATTACGCGTTCAATGAGTTCCGCACGTTTACCGGTAGTTGGTTGTTGCCTTTCCCGCAGAATTGCTTCCAAATCCCTCACCTTTAGATCGTTTTAACGCGAGTAAATTGAGGCTTTGTGTTAAAATCCCACTTCTGAATTTGTCAGGATTGCTCTGAGATAAATAAATGTATGTATGTATGTTGGCGTTACAGTCCATGAAGAACCTGAGCCGAGCTTCTCTCAATCACCCATGTTGTGTGTGATTTCATTTTCACATAGGTGAAAGGGACCTACAGTTTTATTGCCGGTTCCGAACGGCGAATTTCGAGAAGCTTTTCATGACAATTTTACTACAGGGGGTTTTGCCAGAACCCCGCTGAGGAGAAACACCTTGAAAAAGACGTTCGATGACATGGCTGTGTCGGGATTCGATCCCGAGTCATCGGCGGAGATAAATAAGTACACACACGAATTGGAATAGTGACCGTTCGGTTTCAAGTCGCAAAAGGAACTGCTTTATCTTTATTTCATTTCATTCTGTTCGACAGCCATATACATACATACATACATAAACATGAGCTCTTTCTTTATTGGAAGTTGGCTGTCCTGGATGCAGAGTTCTGTTCGTTTGGTGACAATACTAACATTGGTATTTTTTATTTTTTTAAATCCCAAATTGTGTTAATTAATGAAAAGTTATTATTTAGCCAAATATGGCTTATTTTTAATACTTACGAGTGTACTATCGGCGTGCAAAGGCTTGGTCCATTTTAATATGCATTCTCCGCAGAACTTATGATCTTTCTTTAAAAGAAAAGAACTTAATATCTGGGTCTATAGTATTCATTTAGTTTATTTTAGATTGACATTGTTTTCTCACTGAGTATTATACCTAAAATAGGTAATTTGGTATTCAAAAGCAAAATATATACATATGTATATATGTATATATATATATATATATGTATATATTTCATCACTGTGTCCATATCTGCGGCAGACATGCACCTCCACTTTTTGTGTTGGACAATACTTCAGATTCATTCATTAATGTGAAATGACTACGCTATACGTAATGACCATCTATAAAAGAAAACCTTTTTGTTGGTCGTATATTTATCTCGCACGTATTATATTCAAAAGTATTGTATGCCACAAAACATACGACTACACATGTATCTTATAATTTTTAAAAGCTTCTATCAAGGTCCCTTTCCACCTGTGGGCGCCACCTTAGGTGCGGCCGTCCTCTATTTCTTCGTCCCTCGGGGTTGGGTTCAAAGACTCTACGGGCTGGAGCTGTGGTGTCCATTCCCCTACATGGCTAGCCATCTTAGGCGCTGGATCCGTCGACGCCTGACTAGACTCATGTCGCTGTACAACCCGTACAGTTCGTGATTGAATCTTCTCCTCCGACCCCCCTCTGTGTTTATAGGATCAAAAATCGCACGCAGAATCTTTCTCTCGAAACGACCAAGGATCTCCTCATCGGCTTTAGATAAAGTCCATGTTTCTGCGCCGTATAACAGGACCGGGATAATTAGGGTCTTATATAAGGTCAACTTGGTCGTACGAGAGAGGGCTCAGTTGCCTCTTGAGCCCAAAAAAGCAGCGGTTGGCAAGAGTAATTCTGCGCTTGATTTCGAAACTGGTGTCATTGTGCGAAGTCACTGCGGAGCCAAGGTATATGAAGTCCTTAACTACCTCAAACTTATATCTGCCAATATGCACGTTCTGTCCAAGACGTTGGTGGTAAATGCCGTTTTTCGATGACAGCAGATATTTAGTCTTGGCCTCATTAACTACCAAACCAATTTTTGTCCATCTCAATACTCGCAAACGCCTCATTGACATCTCGCTGCGATGTACCTATTATGTCAATGTTGTCCGTTTATGCAAGGAGTTGCGAGGATTAGAAACAGATTGTGCCTCATGTATTGGCCTGTGATTTTTGCACAATCATTTCTAATATGATGTTAAAAAAATCACACGACAGCGCATCGCCCTGTCTAAATCCTTTTTTGACTTCGAAGCTATCGCTTTGATGCAGATTGATATGCAACGTTCGCTTTCGTCCCGAAAGCTTACGACTTTTTGTCGAGGTCTTCCTCGAATAACGAATCCGCATCCGAATAAGCGTTGTTTGTTCTCCTTTTAGCAATTCCCGTAGTAGATGTCGCATTTATTTCATCTTCCATTTGCCTGGTCCATCCCATCGCACTTCTTGGAGTGCGGTTATATCTGCTTTTTAGCAGTAGAGGGTTTGCTGCAACTGATCGCCTGCACTCGATCTGTTAGGGAACTTCATATGCCAGGTGCAGACTCGCAAGTCATTTAATCGTTTGCAAGGGTCGTCAGCTTTGTATCCGTCCGTACCGAGACTTGTGATTGCTTCGCAACAATTTATCTTTTCCGTGGAGGGCCTTTCAATAATGAGGTTTTTGTTTTACAGGTTATTCAATTGAATATCTCAAACGAGTTTCGATGATGTGGTTCCTGTGGACCACGTTCTCGGAGGCCCTGCCTACGCTGGGAAAAAGAATTATCGACCAGAAATTTTATAGTTATAGGTGTCTTTGCCCTTCTTGTGGATTGATTGCTACACCGCCATCTGAATAACGCATATTGTCCAGTGCATCTCTCTACAGCCGTTGGTGAAAGCTGCCTAAACACATTGAATATTCCGTCATTTACCGTGTATTTGGTCTTGCTTTGTGACTCAAAAAACAGAAGAGATCTTCTGTTGAAATGAACAGGGAGTTGGCCCTTTCATTAGCAACGGCGTTCGCCATTCGGACCGCCAATGTGCGATATCTTATATGTACTTCTCACTCATTATTTAACAGGATTGCTAGCGCTCAAATAGGGTGTAGAATTCGTAAGAGCTATTGACTACGTTTTGGATTATTTACGACCTTAGCCTATTAAGTAGAATTTCGAATGAGACTTTTTTGTCAACTTTACTATCGATGCATTGAATTTCAATCCGATTGGATCATTTACTTCTACTTTTATTGCATTTTATGCTCTTTATACTCTTTCTTTACAGGTATGTATGTTACTTTATAGCATTTGAGCTCATTAACCAATAACAGTTTCATATTACCTGTTTCCATTCAGCAACTTTTTGTTTTTATGAGTTCTAAGGATCAATTATGTTATCTCGTCGACCCAATTACCGCCAGTGCCACAATCCATCCCTTCTCGGGCCATAACTATAACATATTTAATTATATCACAAGTCTACACAAACCCTTTTTTAATACCTATCTCTCCTATAGCTGGATGTACGGCGTCCATCGAGCAGATCGCAAACGTAACGCTATCGAAGGCGAACAGAAAGAGAAAGCCGGTCATAACATAGTGAATCATGTCAATGGCAGTTTGGTAGGTGGTAATGCTGCCACTGCTTTAACGGTAATGAGTGAAGCAACGAAAATGAACGGCATAGCCATTATTGAGGATGGAAACCTTGACAAATTGAATGGTGTCGAAAACAAGGCATTTACTCCAGATACGGATAAACCTGATGGGGATACAGCACAGGCTGACGAAGAGGAGAGTATAGTACGTCGTGAGACTTTGGCCATTGTAAAGGAATTGCCTACATTACATATTGAACACTGCAAGCTGTGATACTTTTAAGTTAGAAAACACTGTTTATATTTCGTATCTGTTACGAGATACTTCCTCGTATTTATACATACACTTTAAGAATTTGAGTATTAAATAAAATAACGAGTACATTTTAGTGATGGTTTTGCAAATAATGGAGAGTGTTTTCATAAACCAATGCAGGTTAAGTATTATTTCCTCAAAGCAATTATATAACTCCTTGATAATAAGGGCAACTGGAAATGCAAAGGGATCTGTTGGTGCTTCTAGTTGAGTAAATTACTTTGTCAAAATTACCTAATCGAGCTCAGAATATGTTCACTAGGAACTTCGAAGTTGTCTTTCCATACAGGGAGGAATGGGCTGAAGGGAAAGTAATACCAAAGGATCCGATCTCCCTCTATACCGATGGCTCTTAGATGGAGTCGGGTGTAGGTAGTGGGGTCTTCTACAAGGAACTTAAGCTCAACCTATCTTTCAGACTCCCAAATCACTGCAGTGTGTATCAGGCAGAATTAACAGCGATAACAGAGGCCCTTGCATGGCTCAGGATCAATGTAATATCCCCTAAGGATATTATCATTTGCACGGACAGCCAACCTGCGATAGAGTCCCTGGCAGCGGTAACCCACAAATTAAAGACATCTCTTAACTGTCGCCTATCTCTAGATGAGACGGCTGAACAGTTCAATATTAAAATATTGTGGGTTCCCGGGCATAGGGATATTCCAGGAAACTGCGCAGCCGACGAACTCACAAAGTTAGGGTCAAGCCCACTTTGCCTACCTACCCTCGGGTACATAGTTACACCAATAAGTACGGTAAAGCACATGATGAAACTTCAAACCATATTGGCTTTATCACCAAACAATTGTGGCCTAAGTTAAGCCTAGGACGAACCAGGGACCTAGTTGCAAGCCAAAAGGGCAACTTTAAGTACTCTAGTGGGTTTCATTACAGGTCACTGCATCATCGGAAAACACGCCGCCAGATTAGGGCTACCCTCCTTCTGTCGCGGCTGCATGGACGAGGAGGAGGAGGAATCAATACACCACCTCCTCTGCTCATTTCCCTCTTTTGCGAATCGCAGGAGGATCTACCTCGGCGCGCATTTTTTTGACAATCTAAGTGAGCTAGCAAACCAAAAGGTAGCTCAACTCCATAGTTTCATTAGGATCATCGGCTGGTTTCCAGGTAGCGGATCAGGGTAACTTTAACATTAACCTAACCTAACCTATCTAATCGAGGTATGTGCTTATCCATGCAAAAAAATTATACGTTTGGCCATGTTCTAAACAGTTGCTTTCGTTTTTAGGGTTCCGTGCCCAAAATTAGAATGGGACCCTATTACTAAGACTTCGCTGTCCGTCCGTCCGTCACCAGGCTGCATCTCATGAACCGTGATAGTTAGACAGTTGAAACTTTCACAGATGATGTATTTCTGTTGCCGCTATAACTACTAACTAAACAGAATGAAATGAATATTTAAGGGGGGCTCCCAAAAAGCAGACATGATTTTCATCCAAAAAATCCCCTTGGTCACATACTGATCTAAGGTTACTTACTTACTTATCAGACCAGCGATCCATGGAGGATCTGAGCCTGAGCTATAGCTGCCTTCCATCCTTGACGGTCCCGGGCACGCTGCTTCCAGTAGTCAAGACCAAGATGTCTTACATCCGCGATTACTTGGTCTTTATACCGGAGGTT
This sequence comes from Eumerus sabulonum, assembly GCA_951905685.1. NCBI lineage: Eukaryota > Metazoa > Arthropoda > Insecta > Diptera > Syrphidae > Eumerus > Eumerus sabulonum. Next base: position 156,475,587 of record OX645060.1, on the reverse strand, counting down.
CGGTCTTCCTCTTCTTCTCAAACCAGGAGGCTCGGAGACGAAGACCCTCTTAACTGGAGCGTTGATGTCCATGCGCTCGATGTGGCCGAGCCACTGTAGTCGATGGATCCTTGCCTTCCGCACTACATCCACATCTTGGTACAGCTCGTAGAGTTCGCGGTTGTGTCTTCATCTCCATTCACCTTCCTCACAGACAGGACCAAATATACGGCACAGAATTTTTCTTTCGAAAGAACCCAAAATCATCTCCACTGTCCTGCTTATCGTTCAGCTTTCGGCCCCGTACAGCAAGCAAGCATGACTTTGGTCTTTCGAGTGAGGAGTTTTGGCCCCAGTTTTATTGGACAAGCCGAAGTATCAGCAGTTGCCAAGGGCGATTCTATGCCGGATCTCAACTGTGGTGTCGTCTGTGGAATTTACGTTTGCCCCGAGGTAGACAAACTCCTTAACTACCTCGAAATTGTAGCTGTCAATTGTTATACTTTGTCCCAGGTGGTGAGCGACGGATTGGTTTTTGCTTTACAACATGTATTTCGTTTTGTCCTCATTGATCTTAAGACCAACTCGTTTCGCCTGTTCGTCAATCGCCGTGAATGCTTCTACAATGCCACGGCGAGAACACGCGACGATGTCGATATCATCTGCGTATCCTAGCAGCTGGATGGACTAGTAGAAGATAGTGCCTTCCCTGTTGACGCCTGCCCGTCGCACTATCTGCTCCAGCACCAGGTTGAGAAGTCTGCCGATTAGTGCGGTGCAAAATGGTTTTAGACGTTCACACAATACGCTGGACAGGAACTTGTATGCGACATTGAGCAGGGATATACCTCTATAGTTCTTGTAGGAGGTAGGATCGCCTTTTTTGTGGATGGGGCATATAGAGCTGGTATTCCAGTCGTCGGGCATGCTTTCATCTTCCCAAATTCTGCAGATGATCTGGTGCATGCTCCCTACCAGAACATCGTCGCCAGCCTTGAAGAGCACTGATGGCAAGCCATCTGAGCCGGCGGCCTTGTTGTTCTTCAGCTTCTGGATAGCTGTGCCGACTTCTTCGATGCAGGGTGGGAGGACTACTTCGGCGGCTGGAGTTGGGATTTCCTCGGTCCCTACCACTCTCTCCTGGTCATGCTCGTTAAGCAGCTGCTGGAAATGCTGCTTAAATACATCCACTGTTCCCTGCGGGTCGGTGACAAGATTACCCTCGCAGTTTCGAAGAGCCTGGGTGCCCTTTTTGAAGCCTTCTGCAAGGCATTTGGCTTTCTTGTAAAAGGCTCGTGTTTTATGTTTATCCCTAGACTAGCTGGGAGGCTGCTAAGATTATTTTCTTTTGTCGCAGTCGTTTTTTCTCCTCCCTTCTTCTGGCTCGGTATTCTTCTTGCGCTGCCCTGGTTTTCCTCAGCGCAGCCTTTTGGTACGCCTCGTCGGTTGCTGCCTTTTTCTGCTCACACTGGCCGTCATACCACGGGTTTCTTGTCGGGGGTGGTAGGTATATTGAGGTTGTTTCGGCTACTTCCTGAATGGCTGAGCGGCAATGCAGCAACATATTATTGGCATTTGTGTTCGACGTAGGCTTACCGTAGAGTCTTTCGCTCAGCTGCTCCCTGTAGACTCTGGCAACCTACGGTGTGCTCAGGCGCCCAATATCGAACCTCCTCCTGATGGGCTGGTGCAGCTTTCTGACATTGGACAGTCGAATATTGCTGCTACGAGGAAGTGGTCAGAGTCGACATTTGCCTCTCTGAATGTTCGCACATTCAGGATGTTTGACGAGTGCCTTGCGTTAATGAGCACATGGTAGATTTGGTTGGCGGTTCGACCGTCCGGAGATCGCCAGGTTGCTGTGTAGATTCGCTTGCGAGGGTATCTTGTGCTACTTATCACCGCATTTCGAGCTGTCGCAAAATCCGTGAGTCAGAAGCCGTTATCTGTTGTTGTATCGTGGAGGCTGTGCTTTCCGATCCCTCCGCCAAGGGTGTTCTCCTTACCGATTTTGGCGTTGAAGTCCCCGAGCACGATTTTAACATCGTACTCCGGACAAGCCCCGTAGGCGTTGTCCAGGAGGTCATAGAAGTTCTCCTTGATAGGGTCTTCAGCCTAGTCGGTAGGGGCGTGTGCACATATAAGGCTGATGTTATAAAATCTGCCTCTGATGCGGATCACAGCCAGGCGATCACTTATAGGTTTAAAGTCGATGACCTTCGACCTTAACCGCTTTCTCACGACAAATCCGCATCCCAGTAATTGCAATCTTTTGTGACAGATGTAATCCGCTGTTACGAATCTGGCAACGCCGACACCAAGACATCGACTCTCGAGCCTCGATAAAAGTGTCAGCGAAAGAGCAGCGCGACAAGAAAAAGGTGGAGTATGATTGGGTGGTTGTAAGAGAGTGGACTTTGGCGCGAAATTGGATAGAAGTGGCGGGAGATTGCAAAAGCGTAATTTTAATTTTGAATAAGAAAACTAATAAATCCTCTCGGGAACCGCAATTATTCCTTTTTTTCTCTTTTCTTGGGCTTCGGATTGTTTGGAAGTTGCACCTCCCGTAAGAATATATCGCAATTTTTCTTCCTAATCTTACCGTTTCCTATCCAGCGTTTTTCCTGGACCGCAGTAATATCCGCCTTGTACTGCGTGAGGATTCCTTCTAGTTTATGAGCAGCTCCGGGAGTGTACAGGGTTCTGACATTCCAGGAGCATACTCGCAAATCGTGTTCCTTTTTCGTGCGTTGTCGTCGTCGAGTATCGGTCCGTGTATCCGAGGCATCTTGCTCATTCATAACTTGTGTTTTTTTTACGTGGGCGAATTGTTAGCCCGCCGCACAACCGCCATTCTGGTCGTTGTTTTGTCGCTGCATACGTTTGTTCACCTCCCAACGGTTGTTGAAGGGGCTATCCAGAGGGTGCCGCGAGGAGGCCGTATGTCAACTTGACCCGGGCATTTAAACAGGGATCGTTGCTGGCATTTCGCCAGGTTGAGAGCGATCAACATCTTTACCCTGTATGTCCGAGCCCATGACCTCTGACCTAAGGTTAGTCGACAGTATCCCACAACCAGTAGCAAACTTCTCAGCTTTGACCCCTTTTGTCTTATTGATGTATTCATCCTAGTCGCAACCCTTTTTTATAATTACGAACAACCAAAAATAAATACCCTTTAAGCTTTGATGATCCCTATTGTGCTACTGCTAAGTTAATCCTTGCTGCAAGCCCATTGGTATAGTTGCAACAAATTCAATTGTTGTGAAATTAACTTTCGATCATATCCCACAACCAATAAAACACTTCCAAGCATTTACCCCTATTGTGTCCTTGATATATTAATCCTAGCTGCAAACCTTTTTTCCATAACAATTGTTATTCACTTTTTCACCTACTAGCTGTCAAGTAAGATAACACATAGTTACAAAGATTTTTTTCCAGACAGTTAATTAGCTTTTATGTAAACATATGGCATCCTGATCCTGAAAATAAAAATCGTTTTCATCTATCAGCTTTAGTTTTTGAGATATGGCATATGTGTGATTTTTAGGGTTCCGTACCCAAAGGTAAAACGGAACCCTATTACTAAGACTTCGCTGTCCGTCCGTCCGTCCGTCCGTCCGTCCGTCCGTCCGTCCGTCCGTCCGTCTGTCACCAGGCTGTATCTCATGAACCGTGATAGTTAGACAGTTGAAATTTTCACAGATGATGTATTTCTGTTGCCGCTACCACGACAAATACTAAAAACAGAACAAAATTAATTATACATATACATAATTACAAACAACCAATAATAAATTGTTTCGAAAGGTTTTCGTTGTCATCTTTCGGTCAGTTCCCATTTGTGAACGGCTTGTAGTCATCCACTTTGGGAAACCAATTTCAGAGAAAGCGGATAGCCCGAGGGTACGATCAGCACTTGACACGCGAACGAGTGGAGTTCAGCCCGCAGAAGGTCAGAATATATTTTTTTTTTTTTGTTCCTAGTAGCACATGAGGGAAAGTGGGCAAAGAACTCGGAGAGAAATCTTCGGCGAAGTACTCGGAGAGTGATCTTCGGGGAAGAACTCCGGTACGGTTTTAAGCAGTTCCCGGTACGCGGCCGTACCGTGTGTCCTATTGCCTACGTTGGTCGCGGATATCACGTTCGTTGTATAAGGTATTGAAATCACAAATTTGCGTGTCGGGATTGGTGATGCGGGCTAAGTAGTTGGTCAGAGGAGTTTCGGTACCACTGTTCGAATACTCATGCTGCGGTTTATTTACTTTCTTGGACAGTGAATTCCTTTTTTTTTATTTTACATATATTTTTTTTTTATTTATTTCGACTTTTTTTTATTGACATACGGTGTAGGGTAGTTTTAAGGAATAATTGTAAACCTAGATTAAGTTAGGTTAAGGAAATTAAATTTGTGACATATTGAATTGGAAACGATTACGGTGTTTTTTTCTCTTTTGCGTGGGATATTTCGCGAGTCTTGTAGCAAATTCGCGATTCTTGCTGCGGGTAAGTCGGCGTGAGGGCAATCGCGTGGCGCCATTGCTCACGACCAGTCCTCGCAGCTGGCCTAGCATCCCTTTCGCACGACGTCGCTGCTGGTGGAGAGGAGCAAGTGAGCAAGAGGAGCAAGCGATCTTGCACACATACGAACCGATACGTACATACGTGCATACGCATCACATACGTGCATACACTCACACATCTGTACGCTATGTATAAGTATACATACATACATACATATGTACATTACGAAGTAGAGTTGGGTAGTTCCGGACATGTATAGTTCACGGAACTATGTCCTCTCTCGGACACATGTCCTCTCGTTCCGCAAATTGAACGAAATGAGTTCCATAGTTCCATTCAACCCTTATTCATCAATCACATATGTACAAAACGAAAAAAAAAAAAAACATAAATGCAACGAACATGCTTCTCATACGGTATGACTTATACCCCGTAGTTTTCAAGAAACCCAAAAGTATGGAGATGTGGCGATAAAGCTCGAACAGTTGGTGTACACTGTACAGCACACTTGAACTGAAATGGAGAAAAGAAATGAAAGAATATAATGCCTACACCGCATTTCGTGAACGAATGTCATACATGTGTATGTATGCATTCAGGTCCGGACATGGACATGGTTTGCTAGTTCCATATCGGTGCGATAATACATTTAGTTCCGGACATGGACATGTTTTTGCTAGTTCCATATCGGTGCGAGTATACATTTAGTATTTTAAAACGGGTAGAGATTGCAGTGCATACTGAGATGGAATAATTATATTATAACCCCATTTAGATACTGTTTCAAATATATTGAATGGTCTTTCCAACAAAGTTGTTGGTCCAATATAACACCTTAATATTTAAAACTGTCCACGTGTTCAATCAAGAAGCAATTTTCAAACATTCTTGATTGTTGAATACTAGGTAGGTATATCTTCAAGAACAAATCGATTACACAATGGTGCATGATAATATAAGGGAAGGTCTCTGAAAACTGTACCATTGATATTAAATATCATGTACTTCGTTTTGTTGCTAATTATTAGTTTATGATAATTAAACCATCTCCTTAACATATCTAGGTCATTATTAACATCTGCAAAACTATCAATTAAGTTAGTGTTTGAGTGGAAAAGAGATGTTTCATCAGCAAAGGCAGTTATTTTGCCTTTAAAAGGTTGTAAGAAAAACGAATTTACATAAATTAGAAAAAGGATTGGGCCCAATACTGCTCCTTGGGGAACACCCATATTTAAGGGTGTGAGAATAAAATGTCACTGATTATGTATTTCTGTTGCTGCTTTAACAACAAATACCTTGACAGAAAATAATAAATATATGTATAAATGGGGCTCCCATACAACAGACATGCTTTTTTGCCGTTTTTATACAAATTAAACTATTTTATTACTAATATTCTAAAAAAAACATTTATTTCACTCCTCTGTTGGGCAGAGGTTTCCCTTACAAGTCAACTTTACGAATTCAATTGTATTTTTCTTACACTAGCTTAAATACTAATCCGCTATCTGCATTCTCTCATCCAGCGTCGATGTGTTTCCGCTGGAGCACTCGTGTTACCGTCGGGTACGTGATGGAATGCACTTGGTGTCCGGTGATCTGGATGCGGTGTCATCATTTTATCTGTTCCATTCGTGGGGGCGAGCATTTTATCTGTTCCATTCGTGGGAGCGAGGTAATTGCGCGTTTCAGCATGTTTGTTGTTAACTCCTCCGCACTCAAATTCGGACGTCCTCGTTCGATGAACTTGACCTTAGGAATTCTGTTATGTTGTCGATTCCTATTATGGTAGGTCCAGTGTTTCTTCCAGCTGGTATTGGACATGTTTCGTCGTTTTTTCTTGTAGGTGCAGGGGATGAGTTGGTTTCTATGTTTAGATGGTGATTTCTACCTTTCTTTCTCCACATAGTTAGGAACACTATTGCCAGGGTGATTAAAAGTGCTATTAACACAAGATTGGTTGTTGTATTGATTTTGTGTTTTACTTCCAATAATTCTATTTTCGCGTTCTCATTGACATGCAGTTGTTTCAGCATTTCCAACGAGAGAAATTCTTCTTCTTTGGTCATCATGTTGGTGGGTTGAAGTATTGCTGGCATAGGTTGATGGTTGATAGTTTCATAATTTCTAATTTCCTTTCCTTCTATCTTTACGGTTGTATTGGTGTGACGGATGACGTAGGTTCCATTTAGTTGCATTGTCTCATTATCGATGGTCACTGGCCCGTTGAACTGGTTGAGAAGGAGTATTCCGGCTGATATTTCTTCGGCGGATGGTATGTGTTGGTTATTGACAGCAGTACAGGTGGCTTCCTGTCCGTTAAGCAATTTGGGAATGCAGGCGGATGTGCTAATGTCTAGTATACTATTTCTGTTACAAATTTCTAAGTTATTATATTTAGTACAATCTTTTGTTTTACCATAAATCTTATTATTACATTCCAAAACATTTTCAAATTCTATTTTCTTAATTTTAACATTTTTTTTTTACTGCCTTAAGTATCATGGACTTACATATTTCTTTTTCTGTGGTAGGTAAGTCTAGTATGTATAAAATATTTTCGTTATTCGAGGCTATCTTAACTTTAACAAATTCTAGCGCCTCGTCTAGATTTATATAGGGCACGTTTTCTTTTTTTAAAATTGCTTCAGTTACACTTATTTCGTTGCTAGATAATATGTATGAATTTACTATGCCGGCCTTGGCCCAATGTATTGCATATGCTATATTAATGATTTCTTCTTTAACAATTTCTAATTTGTATTTAATTCTTAAAACTGCCGTACCATATATTTTTTCATTTTCCTTAAAAATCTTTAATATTTTGTCGGTTATGTTTGTAATTTCATTAATTCTATTTATGGTCATTCTATTAACAATGATTTGATTATTATTGTTTGTTAAAACATTGTTCATCTTACTTTTAAGTATTTCATGGTCGTGGTGGTCTGGGTTACCAGCAATCCACTTCCATGCACTACCTATGAAATTAAGGGCTCTTTTATTTTTATTATTAATTTTGAGTCTAGCTAAGTGGTCTTTAGTCTGTTGGATTTCGAAGACAAGGATGGGGAAAAGAGGATGGTCGGGTTTTATCTCTCTTAGAATCATGTCCTGGAGTTTGTCGACGAGCTCCTTATATGCCTGCACCTCGATAATGTGGATGATCTTAAAGGATCCATCTTGGACTTTTGTGTCTCCTGTATATATTTTAATGAGTTCCGAGTTCGTGTAGTCCAAGATTTGAAAGCTGGCTGTGGTTAAGGGGACGAGTAATCTAAGGAATTAATTTTTTATTAAACTCCTGTGTATGGTCTTCTTAGATTTTGTTATAACAGTTGAATAATCAAGTATCTGGAAGTTTGCCGTACACAGGGATATAAGAGATAAGAAGAATGGTCCGAAAGCATTGAAACGTGTGAAGGACCTGTCAATAAAAGAGATTAACTTTTTATAAGACGTTTATGAACTATCTTTCCAGAGTTGGTGATAACAGTAGTGTTTTTATTTTCGGCCACTATTTCTTTCCTATATCTAGGTGACAATTTGTTTCCTATTCGTTTGTTGACTCTTACGTATATAGTTTCTCCGACAGTATAATTTTTTGGAGGACTTTTGTCCTTATTGTGATATTCTAAATCTGTTTCCTGCTTATTTTTGATTTTCTGTATGTTCTTTCCCCTTTCATATTCCAGTTGCACTGGATCGTTGAGAAGATTTTTCCCAAAAAATACGTCTATTGGTCTTTTCCCTGTTGTCGTGTGTATTGAGTTGTTATACTCGAAGATGGATCTATCTAGTAGTTCGGAGAGTGTTTTGTGTACCTTTTCTGTCTTAAGACATCGCATGACTTCGGAAAGAGTCGAGTGAAACCTTTCCACCTGACCGTTAGCTGAGCTTGTGTAAGGTGGGGCTTTGAAAACCTGAATTTTGAATAAGTTTTCTAGCATGAAGCTAATGGAATTTGAGCTTAATGATTTTTCATTGTCCATGACAATAAGCTTTGGAACACCAAATGATAAAACTAATTCCCTAAGAGGTTGCTTAATATCCTCTGCTGATCTTGATTTTAGAATTCTAGCAAGAGCATATTTTGAAAATTTATCAATTCCCGTTAGTATGATATGTTTATCAGTAAAATAAATATCTACATGTAAGATATGTCCGGGGTATTCTGGTATGGGGGTTTCCTGTAGCTTGGGTTTCTGTGGATGTCTATCGTACTTATGTTCTTTGCAGACGTTGCATAACTTAGTGATTTTTTCGATTTTGGCTCTCATTTGTGGGAAGTACATTTTCTCCAGAAGTTGAATTTTATTTTCACGGCTATTCCTATGTGCACGATTGTGCTCCTTTATTATCTCGGCTTCTTGTTCGTTTTCATTAGTTACGTCAGTGACGATCTTTCTAGCGTAACGTACTCTATATTGTTTAAAGTAGTTTGGGTAAATCCTTTGGATTATTCCCAGTACTTCTTCTTCAGTATTTATGCCATTTGTGACGGAAGGGTTTAAATAACGTTTGAATAGATCTACTAGTTTTTCTTCTGTATATTCTGTTTCTACTATTGTATGTCGATGATAGGTGGGAAAAATGATTTTGAACTCGTAAGAAGGTGTATTTCCGATTTTAAGAAAGATCTGGTTTTTGAAAACATTTATCGGTTCTTTCGCTATTTCAATAAGGTCCTGAGCAGAACTCTCATGGCTATGTATAGTAGGGGTTAAGGAGTTAATCTCGGAATCGCGAGGTGGTCTTGACAACGCATCGGCAACGATGTTGGCTTTACCAGGCTTATACTTCAATTCGTAATTATACTCCTCGAGTATAGCCTTCCATCGTTTCATTTTATTATTTGTGTTCTTATTACTCAACGCGTATGTCAACGGTTGATGGTCCGTAAAGATTTTGAGCTGCGTGGGTCCATACAGGTAATTTCTCAAGGAATTTAAGGCCCACACTATGGCTAGCATTTCTTTTTCATTTGCTGCATAGTGCTCTTCGGCTTTAGTGAGTGTTCGAGAAATGAATGTCACGGGTTTGTCGTCTTGTGACAGTACAGCACCTATCGCGTAATCGGAAGCGTCTGTGGTTAGGTGAAATTCCCTCTTAAAGTCAGGAAATTTAAGGACTACGTCTTCCAATGTTAGAGCATTTTTTAACTTCTGAAAAGCGTCTAATGCTTCCTCGGACATGTGTACGATTTTTTTGCTCGATTTTTCCTTGGATATCCTACCATCCTCCCCCCGTAAAAGGGCTGTCAGTGGTTTTGCTAATTTTGCGTAATCCTTTATGAATCTGCGGTAAAACCCTGACAGACCAAGGAAGGATCGCAAATCTTTCAATGTTTTTGGGCACTGAGCCTTGGCGATTGCCTCAACTTTAGCGGGGTTAGTCTTAATTCCTCCACTGGAGATGACGAAACCGAGAAACTCTACTTCTCTCTTTAGAAACTCGCATTTGTCGAGCTGCACTTTAAGATTTGCGTTTTGCAGTGTTTCAAAAATTTTTGCGAGATTTTCGAAATGATTTTCGACATCTTCGCTAAAAACGACAATGTCATCAATGTACACATAGCAGATCTTTCCTATGTGTTCTCTCAGTATGTCATCTAATGCCCTTTGGAATGTCGACGGGGCATTTTTTAACCCGAACGGGAGTCTGACGAACTCATACTTCCCGTTGTTTACCGCAAATGCCGTTTTCTCTATGTCCGCCTCGTGAAGAGGTATTTGGTGGAACCCGCTTTTCAGGTCCAGCACCGAAAAATATTTACTCTTTCCTAGCTGATTTAGAACTTCATTTACTTCCGGAATGGGGTATCGATCGGGGATTGTCACGGAATTAAGTTTCCTATAATCGATCACCATTCTGTATTTTTTTTCGCCTGAGGCGTCGGCCTTTTTTGGCACGATCCATACGGGCGCGTTATAAGGTGACCGTGAAGGTCGAATAATGCCGTCTTCGAGGAGTTGATTAACTTGTTTAGTAACCTCATCCTTTAGGGACATTGGACATGGGTAATGTCTTGAAAAAATCGGATCTTCTGTGGTTGTCCGAATTCTACCCTTTATTGTAGTAGTAAATGTTAACTTCTCGTTAGGTTCGGCAAAGAGATTATCATAAGATTTAGTAAGGTCTTTCAACCTGTTTTTGTGGTTTTCGGTTAAATGATCAGTTCGGATAGCAACAGAGTTAATGGATTCTGAAATTTGTTGTTTAAGTTTGATTTTTTGTTTGTTTTCAATGAGCATATAACTTTCTTTTGTAAAGATTACTGCCGACAGTTCTTTGAGGCTGTCATTGCCCAAGATGCCATGAAAAGACCTTAATGTGGGTAATAAAAAGAATTTAATACGATTATCTTTAATCCCGAAAAGATTAATAAATGTGTGGTGAGTAACCTCGACGTTACCACCGACAGAATTTGCGTAAAAATAGTGTGAATTTTGTAGTGGATTATTAACTAGACAGGGCTGAATGTAGTTCCTATTCGAGCCTGTATCTACTAAAAATTTTAAAATTTGTCCACTCTTCGCCTTGCACTCAAAGTACGGTAGCGAAGAGTCAGTTATTCTAAAAAATGAATATCGGAATAATCCGAAGGCTGAACATCCTCTTCTTGCTGGTCAGTTATATTCATATATTCTTGAGGAGTTTGCTCTTGAGAATCTTCTGCGTTAGACATTGTTTCGAAATATTGGTTCATATCATTCTGAGAAGTTTGTATATGAAAATTGCGTTGATAATTAGATCTCTTGGTTTGAGCACTGGGGTTTGGCTCTGTTTTAAAATGTGGCTTTTGTGGGATTTGTCTGTTTAATTGTGGATAATTAGGACTATAATTTTGATTAGTCGGATTTGAATGCAAAGGTTGTTGTAGAGGTGTTGGCTTTACTGTATAATAAAAGTCTTTGGACTGATTTACTGGAGCTTGATATGAGAAATGCTGTTGCTGCCTTGGTTTCGGTGTGAAATTAGTGAATTTCTGGGTTTGGGGAAACTTTCTGTTCCAATATTGAGATTGGAATGGGTTGTTTACAGATGGATTCTGGGAGTTGAACCTTTGGGGTGGTGGAGACGAGGGATAATGTGGTTTTCTAATCGCCGTTTGGTTATTCTGAATATGATTAAACCTCGTACTCTGATTTTCAAGTCTTAGACATAGGTTCAAAGCCTCGGGTAGGTTTTTGGGTCCTTTTATACTCATGAGCCTAGGCAAGTCGCCTCTAAGCCCACGTATAAACGTGTCGAGGGCTTTTTCCCTGTATGTTTGTGTGAGTACTTTAAGAGTTTCTGAACTAATATCCATGCAGGATATTTTGTTCAAAATCAGTGATAGATGTGAATAAACTGTTTGGTAAAAGTCTTGTATTGACTTGTTACCCTGTACCAATGAGGACATTTGGTACTCTAAAGTGCTCACGTCGCGCTTGTCTGCATAATGCATGATCAAGCACTTTGAGATGGCGTCCCAATTAAGGGGTGTGTTATATGATTCCAGGGCAATGTCGGCATTGCCACTGATTTTATTCCTTATGATACTCAAAATACCATAGTATTTTGGAGTGTCCCTTAAAGGTTCATAAATCTCGAGCACTCTTTCGACACTTTTCTTCCACGAGCTGAACTCGGAAGGTTCGCCCGCGAAGGTTTTTAAAGAGTGGACTATGTCTGGAATTTTGTCAATTCCTGATAGATTTTCTCTATTTTCGGGGTCTATTGTTTGATCTGTTTCCTGTGTGTGATCAGCGTTAGGGTTTATTATGGCTTGGATGATATCACGTCCTTGTGCTTGTAATACACGATTGACAATAGAAGTAATAAGGGAATCTAGTGCGGGAGTAGATTTTACGACTTGGTTTGCGTCAGAATGAGACGTGGAAGATTGAAATGATTGATTGGTAGTTTCATCACTTTCTATTATAATAGGTGGTGGGTTAGATGTGGTTGGGACAACGGGATTGGATTCACCGGGATTGGCTCGAGTGGTTGGAGCCATATTTACTTATTTCGTTTAACTAATTCTTGAGCAAATGTTCTTAACTACATACATCCATACATATATAGGGAGAAAATCCTAAGTGTAGTTTTGTATTTATATAAAAGGAAAGAGAAAATAGTTACAGCTTCCAGATGATATATTTTTTTGTTTTGTTTTGCTTAAAATATTGAATTTATTTCTTTGTTTTCGCATTAAGTATGTAAAAATATATATGTATCTGTCTTTGATATGAGATGAAAATACATATCTTTTATATTAAATATTCTTAAGCTGTTTTTTTCCTATGTTTTGTCTTTGAATCTTCTTACACAAAGGCGTTGTTAGAATTTCATTTCTAATAGTTAATTCCTCAATTGAAAATATTTGTTTTAATCTATTTTTATGTTATACCCTTAATATTGTTTAGTTGTAAAACAATTAATAATAAAACGTTAGATGTATTTTTGGGTATAATATAATAAAATTCATTCAATATAATATAATAAAATCATTCACACATTTTTTTCCTTTTCCGTGAATTGATCTCTACTTTACTTTTTCTCTTTTTAGATATTATTTCCTGTTTTCTTTTTCTTTTTGTTTCATTCTTTCTTATTTTTGAAACACGTAGTGAACGTTCTTAAACTTAAAACTATGCTTACACTAGAATGGTGATGACGTACATCCCGCGCTGGTGAAGTTAGTATTCGTCCTTTTTGCCTCTTCTGCTACTCGGGTACCTTCTTCACGCTCCCTCGCAGTTGCCTTGATCTATGGATCTCCGCTGATGTCGCATCTGTGGGTGGCCCAGGTCACGGAGCAGAAACACACTGATAGTTCGGAGTTCTTGTCACTGTATGTATGTCACACGCGGCGAGCTATTTTAGGTCGGCTTATGTTGTGAACAAATCGCGAAGTACGAGCTATTTTAGGTCGGTTTTACACTCGCGTCGTGAACTGAACTGGTCGTGAACTAATCGCAAATAACGAGCTACTTTAGGTCGATTAATATTCGCGTCGTGAACTTTTCCGCGCTGGGCCCCACGTTGGGCGCCAATTAAACTATTTTATTACTAATATTCTAAAAAAAACATTTATTTCACTCCTCTGTTGGGCAGAGGTTTCCCTTACAAGTCAACTTTACGAATTCAATTGTATTTTTCTTACACTAGCTTAAATACTAATCCGCTATCTGCATTCTCTCATCCAGCGTCGATGTGTTTCCGCTGGAGCACTCGTGTTACCGTCGGGTACGTGATGGAATGCACTTGGTGTCCGGTGATCTGGATGCGGTGTCATCATTTTATCTGTTCCATTCGTGGGGGCGAGCATTTTATCTGTTCCATTCGTGGGAGCGAGGTAATTGCGCGTTTCAGCATGTTTGTTGTTAACTTACATAATAGTACGGAACCTTTCGTGCGCGAGTCCGACTCGCACTTGGCCGGTTTTTTTAAAAAAATACGAAGAATAAATACCATAAAAAATATTTAATTTTTTGAAGCCGCCAAAAATGATTTTTTTAATGATTTTCTTGCATGTGATACGTGTGGTAGGTCTCGTTTCAAACTCCAGCAATAATCTGCCATCATATGCGCATCCCATCTGCCTTTATATCATTCCTCCATGGTGCGAATTTCTTGATGGAATCTTTCTCCTTGCTCATCACTAAAGTGGCCAAGATTTTGAGGAAAGTGTTCCAGATGGGGGTGTAAATAATGAAGTTTTACGCTCATGTTGCAACCAAGATCCTTCAGACATAATAACATACGTTGGACCAAGTCTCGGTAGTTTGGTGCTTTAGTATTAAAGAAAGTTTTTCATTACTAATGATTTCCATGCTTTGGACTCTTTTTTATTCATTGTTTTAACAAAATTTTCATCATTAACTAGCAGACGTATTTGTGATCCATCAAATATTCCAGCTTTTAATTTTTTTGTAGTTAGGCTAGGGAATTTCTGTGCAACATACTCAAAACAGTCACCATTTGTATCAAGTGCCTTGACAAACTGCTTCATTATACCAAGTTTTATGTGCAGTGGTGGCAAAATAATGCGATCTTTATTAACGAGCGGCGAATGTATTATATTCTTCTTTCCGGGCACTAATTTTTCTCTTAGAGGCCACTCTTTCCGAGTCCAATGATGTTCTCTATCTCTGCTGTCCCAAAGACAAATAAAACACGGATACTTTGTAAACCCACTTTGCTGTCCTAGAAGAAAATTTACCGTTTTAAAATCCACACATATTTGCCAGTTATGTTCATGATATTTGATTTTCTCTATAACAGAAGAAATATTTCCATAAGCTTCTTTTAATGTCCTGGAATATGCAATAGGGATAGAACCGAATTTATTGCCGTTGTGTAACAAGACACATTTCAAACTTCTTTGGCTGCTGTCTATAAAAAGACGCCAATCATGTGGATTATACTGTTGTAAGCCCATGTTATTCATTAAAGCTTTGATACCTTGGCAAAATACTAAGTCATTTTCTTGCGAAAAATATTTTAACAAATCCTTTTCGCGCGTACGGTATATCGTGACTTTAGTATTGGGTGCAAGTACCTTTTTTTATTTCAATCAAGAGGCGACTAACTCGGACTGTTCTTTTGTCAAATTAAGTTCTCTTATTAGGTCATTCAACTCGTTTTGATTAAAAAGTTCTGTAGTCGGGACATTAGGGATAAAATCAGGATCATTTGACTTATCATCCTCTATTATGTCGTCTGTTTCCATTTGATAAGAAGCTGCTGCAGATGTCGAAGGTAAAACTGGTGGTATAGGCTCTTGAGCTAGAATAGGTACCAAAGTTGCTCGTTTAGCAGACGGTAAATCAGGATAAATCCAGTTACTGCGATTATTTGAATTAATGCCGTTTACATTAACAACGCAAAAATAGCAATCATCATGGTGATTTTTCGGTTCTCGCCAGATCATGGGGGTTGTGAACTTCAGGGAACTTCTATTTCCACTTGCCCATTGTCGCAAACTAACAACACAATTTTGGCAAACAGTTTTAGGCACCCACGGCTTGTCCAAATTACACACTTGTACTTTAAAATAGTCGGTATACGCGATTTTTATGAAATCTGTCACCGATTTTCTATACTTTTTAAAAACATATTCACCACAAATAAAGCAAAAACACTCCGGATCGTTTAAACAACGTCTCCTTGATGTAGACATCGCTAAAATTTTATATTAACTGATATCAACACTGTGTTAAATTCGTAAATGTGCGCCTACCCTCACGTAAAATACCAAAAAGCTGTGTACGAAAAATAAAAGCTGATGGATAAAAACGGCTGGTAGATGTAAATTCACTGTATCAAAAGATGTAGGAAAAGTGAAAAAAACTTCTGGAAAATTTTGATAAGTAAAATTTTGTAACTATGTGTAATTGATTTGAATTCAATGGACACTTTGATGATCAAATATCTCATCATCGAGATTTTTTATCATGAAAGTAATATGCCTATAACCTACCTGCAACCAACATCTGTCTAATGCAACAGATCATTTCAAACGGATTAGCCGTTTGTATGTTACCTCAAAAGTGTTTATGCAGCATTTGGTGGTGCTGATAGTTATGCCGCACAATGGTCGTGGCATCATAACCTATGATCCAGAGCCTTTTCTTGCTAGTAGGTCTGCTTTTAGGCTTCCTCTATGGCCGCTGTGCCTAGGTATCCAAATGAGGTGAACTCAGTTTGTGTTGGCCAGCTGGTGCAATAGTTGTAGACAGTCCCATACGAATTTGGAGGTGACTTCGTAGCTCTTGAGGGCCTAAAGTACAGCCTCACTGTCAGAGGGAATTACATTTTTTTTTATTTTCCCTGAGGCAGAATTCGATTGCGAATATCTCTGCTTGAAATACGGAGTTGTACCTCTCCATGCTGTGATAGATGTGTGTCCCGGTATTAGCTTTGTATACTCCAGCCCGAACGCCTTTGTTCGTTTTGGAGCCGTCTGTGTACCACACGTAGGATTTGCGATTGAAGAAGTATACCCTGTTCCCAGGTGTGTCGAGAGGGAAATGCGACCTTAAAGTTCTGGCTGAAGTTATATCTAGGGAGACAATTGTCTATGTGAGTTATTTTCAGAATTTCATGCCTGTTCAGTTAAGTAGAATGTCAGGATGAAACAGCTAAGAGTTAGAGTATTCCTCCACGAGGAGTCTGTGGGCGAAGACCATGGTTTCTTTTTCAGTTGGAGGTGAAGAAGTGGTGGGTCCGTAATTGCTTCTAATCATTACAATTTGTTGAGTTTGGCTTGTACTGATATTTGTTTTGTGTTGTGCCACCAGACGGGCACAATTGAGAATTGGTCTGGTGATGGCTGTAGCCAGCGAGATTTTGAGCACTCCCTTTCTGAAGGAGGGCTGGAAAGACACCATTCACTTCAGGAGATCTAAATGGGTCAAAGGAGTTAATCGCCTATTTAAAACTTCCCTCTGTGGATGCGAGCGTAGCTTCTTAGGTCAGAACAGAACAGAAAGACTGTTGCAGAACTGTTTCCATGAGCCTCTTTTAGCCCTTTTAATCTATTGGTTGTAGATGGTGAGTGAGGCGCGGTACAATGTTTAGTCGCAGTTGCGTTTAGCTGCTGATCTGTCGATGACCTGACATCGATGTTTCTGTGAAGAAATGCCAGTTTAGGATGGAGATTCCTATGAATGAGGTGGTTGGGGTGAGACTTAGAACTTCGTCTCTAATTTTGTTCATGAATGTCAGGCTACTTCTAGGCTTAAAATATCTAGATTGTTTTAGAGATAAATTCCATGCTGTGTGGTGGGCGTTGGCTTCACAGCATGTAATAGTTTGTCGGCCTCTTCTTCCAAAGTAGTCAAGGAGATCTTGCAGCGGTGAAAAGTTGAGGTCGGTAAAGCAGCCCGCGAATTAGGTTAAAGCAAGTTACAGCATCTGACCTACATTCCGTAGTGGATAACTTGATAATGGCAGCTGCCAAGTCCTTATCTGTATGCTCTTTATTCTTATTTATCATTTTGCAATGATAAAGGTCTTCCTTTATTTGTAGAGTCGTTGAGCAGCTCATCTGATAAGCCTTTGATGTCATCCTTGGCCGAGTATAGCCCCTGGGTAAAGGCACATCTAGGTGCTCCTTGTTAAATATATGGCTTAGTACCGCCGAAGTAGATATGCTTGGATGCACCTTAGCCCCAACATGGTTGGATCTGTAGGGTACACGCAGGGCTGCCAGTATCAGTGTTTTGTACAACCATAGGGCTTACCCCTGAAGTCTTAGTTGTCCGAGACAATTCTTCAGACAACTTTGACGTTTGGGGTTCTTTAGTTGCCTCTATAGTTGACCTACTAACTCTTGATGCATTGGCTGTGGCTGCCTGATTGGGCTTATGCCCGCCGAGTTCCCCAATCTTCTTTCTGGGCATGGCGGGTGTGATTTGGGCACCGCTCTTCGGATGGGCTTGTCCCCTGTCATTGGTTTTGGAATAGGTTAAGTAATAGCTTGCGCCTGTGCCTTGAGATGACGTCCTTGGATGCCTCGTCTATAGCAAATGTGACTTGGTCCCCTTCGTTTTTTTTCTTTGTACTACATCAACATTTTGTTTTGTGATGCATGTAAGAAAGGTGTCCTTGGTCAGGTCATCAGCATTAGGGACGAATGTTACGCAGATGTATAACTTGGGAATATCATTGCACTGAGTTACGCGTAGATCTGCGTTCTTCCACCGCTTAATTTTTTCTACCGATCACATGAGCCAAATTTTGGTTTCTGTGTCGTGATAGGTGATTGATAGCCATCCATCCCTGGCTGAGGTTGCCTCGAACCTAAGGACAGGATTTATTTCTAGCTAGGTCAGGGTCTGCTGCTGGTGCAAAGAGTACATAATTGCGACTATGCATTGGACAGTAGCATCCTGATAGGACGGCTCTGATGCGCTTGGTTGCTCTTCTGCATTCCCATTTTATCCTTTAGTGGGATCTGAGTTGGTTCCGACACCACACCACGCTAACCAGCACATGAGCGTTTGGTATTTAGCGTATTCGCATTTTTAATAGCTTCCCTTTCCGCAAGTATGAGAGCGTACCTTAATCTTTCTCTTCGCCTCGCCTCTTCGAGCCTTATTCCATCCGGGATGAGAGCGGCGATTCGTCGTTTTTGGGTCCCGATGAAATATTCATGTTTCAGTTGAGGCCTTTTTGCATCGCTTAGATCGCTGTCTACTGCAACCGCAGTGCTTGGACCAGTAGGTGCTTAAGCATTTTGGTTAGCCATCTTACTGGACGGGAAGGTAGTTTTAGTATATGTATGGAGATGGTTCGATGTCTCAATATCTTGTACTGGTGAGCGGAGAAGATATTCTGTTGTATTTGTTTTTGTAATCGGATGCTTTTGCTATCTGTTGGAGCACTCAGACGCAAATACTAGTTCATTGTACTGGTCCATTTTGTGGTTGTTGATGCTTTTATTTGAGTGTCCATGCAAACTTAGATATGTCGTAAAGTGGCCGCCCGCATATTGTTTGTGCAACCGAGAATATCAATCCCGTGTCCGAGGACGTCCGAGAGAGTTCACAAACATCATAGAAACAACAATGCACATAATCTATTATAGAATTTTGGTGAAAGATCTGAATGACCTACTGACCATCAACTTAGGTTGACTTTCTTTCATACTTGTAGCTCTTGGTGGCTATGTGAATAAACAATTAAGGGCATTTTTGTGGCACGGAAAACCGTTGACCGAGGTAACTTAAGTTTGTCCCGAACTTTTCGTATGAGCTGCTCGTGAGTGTGCGCTACCCAACGAGCAATTATTAAACGCACGCGTTCATGAGTAATTGGTTGTGAGCATTTTTTTAGATTTGGAGATGGGCACATGCATATGTACATATGTATGTATGTATGTACATATGTATATCCAAGAGACAAACCCCAGACTTTTTCACACCAATTCTTCAGAATAGTATTTGTCGTCTAAAAACAGAATTGGGGTGTACGCATGTATGCATGTTTGCATGTATGCATATATGTATGTATCACCTGGATTACTGACTACTCCTAAAAGTATGTCTACGTCATCGCAATATTTTTTCATGCCCCCAAGTATGCAAACCAAATTCTATCCCATAGGCAAAATAGATGCCTCTCTATCGCTTGTTTCGCGCTCTCGCTTGCACGCTCAGCTCAGGCGGAACGTTACAATGAGTCATACTTTTTCGAACGTGCAGCGTAAAAAAAAATTAAAAGAAATTTAAAAACATTTCAAATAATAATACACATTCCACTGATGCCACTTGTTAATGACTGCCAAAGGTAAGAGATATGCATATGGTCATATGGTGTTTATTCCATAAGAGGGCCAGGATTTAGGGTAAACATATGTGCATTCCGAAATTGGCGTGTAATGCGGGTGAAGAGTTGAAGGGATGAAATGCAACTGGCTAATTCGCTAGAGCATTTAGTGGAGGGAGGGGGCGAGCAAGCAGAGCAAAGAAGTTGATCGCGTTTAACATGGCAAACGCCAACTTCGACCTCTGTTCCTGCTCAATCCAAGTTGACACACAGCTTCCGCGTGGCCCCCCTGGATAGCTACCCTGGCACCCGCCAGGTAGTGAAGCAATGTGTGCAGCGACCCAACCCCATGTTCCTGGGGAAAGAGGAATCTAGCCTCCAGGTTGGGGGTTGTGCTTAGGGGTAACATCTCTATCACGTAAAAACCTACTTATTCCGAAACAACAACAAGCCTCGGATATGGACGGATACAAAGCTGACGACCCCTGCAAACGACTAACGGACTTGAGGGTCTGCACCTGGAATGTTAGGTCCCTTACAGGCCGGGTGCAGGCGATCAATTGGAGCAAACCCCCAACTGCTATAAAGCAGATATAACCACACTCCAAGAAGTGCGAAGGGATGGACCAGGCAAAAAACGGATGAAAAACTGCGACATCTACTTCGGGAACTGCTACAAGGAGAACAAACAGCGCCTATTCGGGTGCGGATTCGTTATTCGATGAAGACTCCGACAAAAAGTCTTAAGCTTCCGAGACATAAGCGAACGCCTCATAAAAATCCGCATCAAGGCTAAATTTGGAAACATTAGCTTAATATGCGCTCACGCCGCAACGGAAGAAAAGGACGATCGACTTAAGGAAGAATTCTACAATCTCCTAGACAGAACATATGCCCAATGCCCCAGCTAGGACACAAAAATAGTCCTAGGAGATTTAAATGCAAAACTGGGCAAAGAGGACATATCTGAGTCGACCATAGGAAAGAATAGCCTCCATAACACCACATCCGACAACGGACTAAGGCTAAAAGATTTCCTAACGGGGCGTAACCTCCTAGTAGCAAGCACGCGATTCCCCCATCTCAACATCCACAAGGGTACCTGGCTGTCTTTTGATCAATCGACCACCAACCAGATTGATCACTTTGCGATCGACGCCAGACACTCCTCCTGTATTCTCGACGTACGAACCTTCCGAGGGGCCAACATCGACTCGGACCACTACCTTGTTGTAGCCCAGGTACGAATGAGGATATAACGTAAGTTTGACGTCGGAAAGCTACAATCGCAAGAGACTGCCAGAATCTTGGCCGATCGTGTCTCCTCCAAGCTCTCTCAAAACCCGCCCACAGCAGCACAAACAATAGAGCAGGAATGGGCGCATTGCCAGAGCGCCGTCAGAGACGCTGCCACAGAGGTGCTGGGTTTCAAACCGATATCACCCAGAAACCCCTGGTTCGATGAACAACGAGAACAAGCCCATGCAGCAAATCAAGAGGCATATAATGTAATGCTGCAACGACGAACGAGAGCTGCTCGCGAAATCTATGAGCAGAAGAGAAGAGAGGAACACACGCTTTTCAGGAGAAAGAAGAGAGAGCACGGAAAGCGTGAGATCGAGGAGATGGAGAGATGCTTCCGCAGGAATGACGCCCGTAAGTTTTACAATAAGGCAAAAATAACATGTCATAGCTACAAAGCCAGAGCGGCGGCCCGCAGGGATGAAAATGGAGAACTGGTAGTAGAGTCGCAGTCGATGCTGAGGATTTGGAAAGACCACTCCTGCAGACGGTATAACGGCGATGATAGACAAGATACCGGTGTCAGGCAAAACGAGCCATTCGTAATGGACGACAATGAAACAGAATTCAGTCCACCCGACCTAGTCGAAGTCAAAATAGCGATATCAAGACTTAAGTCTAATAAAGCCGCGGGCACAGACGGCCTGTCTGCTGAGCTTTTTAAGGCGGCTGGAGATGACCGGGTAAGGTGCATGCACCATTTCATTTGCAAGGTATGGTCGGAGGAAAGCATGCCCGACGAATGGAATCTCAGCATCGTTTGCCCGATCCATAAGAACCGAGACCCCTATGACTGCGCCAATTATAGGGGAATAAGTCTCCTTAACATCGCATATAAGATCTTCTCTGTCGTATTGTGTGAACGCCTGAAACCGTTTGTGGATAACCTGATCGGCTCTTATCAATGTGGTTTCAGGCCAGGTATATCCACAATAGACCAAATATTTACGCTACGGCAGATCTTGGAGAAGTCGTCGATTTCAAGGCTGCATTTGGCAGCGTGTATAGAGATGAGCTATACAAAGCCATGTCTAGTTTTAACATCCCTGCCAAACTCGTCCGACTGTGCAGGATGACAATGGAAAATTCTCGCTGCTCCATTACATTACATACATCTGTCAAATTGGCTGTCATTTATTAAGCCAAATGATAAAATTGTTTCTCCCATTTTATGGACGTCATAATCGTCCTGCAGAGAGGACTATTCGCAGTGTGGTGGATAAATTTGGGTCCAATGGTTCAGTAAACAATACACCAACACCCGTACGGCGAAGAAACGCGAGATCTGCCGAAAAAATTGCCGATATTTGGGAGAGTGTGCAGGAGAATCCGATTTCGCGTCCCTCACAAGACCTCGGCATTTCGCAGACCACAACCTGGCGAATTTTGCGTCGTGACTTTGGGGGGGAATGGTCAATTTTCGTCTATTTTCTTGAATAACTTGGAAACTGTTTATTTTAAAATTACAAAAAAATACATTTAAGATCTTATCAATAAGACCTACTATTTGATATATCATACGATGCAGTTTTAAATAATCTTTTTTTTAATTCTCCACCTTCCCCCCCCAAAAATTACCTCCAATATACAGATTTCATCTATTCATCTTTGGGTTACAGAAATTGATATGTTTATCAAATTTCAACTTAATCGGTCGAGTAGATTCGGTGATAATTGACTGTGACCGACGGACAGATACGGATACACGAGTGATCCTATAAGGGTTCCGTTTTTTTTTTGGACGTACGGAACCCTAAAAAGCATTCTAGAATCGGTAATAATTCCAGCAACAAGTACCGTTATTCATACTTACATTTTTTTTTTAAATCAAGGAAAACTTCATTGCCCGAATATTTTTGTGAGTTACATTTTCCCATATTTGCTATTTAACTCCTTTGTATTCTTTCTTAAATTATTATTTACATCAATTTGTAATATTGTTGTATTCTCAATAGTACAAAGAATATAATGTAAAATACTTTTCTGCGATCATAATTAAGATCTTCTAAATTATATCATACATACATAGTTTCCCATAGTGTTTGCCCGAATATTAAAGTGAGTGACTGTACACATGTACATACATATATAAAACCTAAGGCCCACAACCGCTACACAAAAAAGGCAAAATCAAACCCCGCAATCGAAATACTCCATTCACATCAGCCCACCCCAATCCAATCCATCCAATATCTATAGAACCAAAGTAAAGAAAGGTTAAACTAAATCTTAAAACAAAACTGTTTTTCGTCTTCAATATTCAAAGTGGGGGATGTATGTACATATGTATGTACTCATCAATCCCCTACGTGCCAAAGCAAAATTCCCACCTAAGCAACACACAACGAATACTGCCCATTAAACCTCAATTGTTTATTACTTCTCCGCCCAGAAGCATACACATTTTTTCATGAACAGATTCTTCAATCCATATCGCTTGAGCGCATGCAACAAGTGACCTAAGGTTGATGGTGATTCTTCGGATTTGTCGGTAAGGTAGTACATACCGCGCATATACGCGGCGAGAGATTACGTATACGCACATGTGCTTGCTCTCAGATATACATAAATGCCAACAGTTGATGACCTTCCTACCCTTTTAAAAGCCATTATTCGACAGCACGCTCCCGAAATTGCACTCTTACTCTTTGCATCTCCTTTCCAATGTATCTCGCTCTCTGGGCGTTTGTTTTTAGTGCAATTGTGGGTGTTCTTTTGGTAAATGTGCCACCAACCGTCGCATTAGATTGTCAACTACTTGTAAACTTACGTGGGTGGTGAGAGCAGTAAAGTTTGCAGCCATCGATACTCTGGGGGTTGTTTTGAGTACCGTGTGAGTAATTTAATGCTCGCGTGCAGTATGATCATCGATAGCAAAGCTTTGGGGAACGTCAACCAATTCTACTGAATATAAAGGTCTAGCATAGCCAAAGTGAAAACAGTTCGTAATTGATACGCGAGCTATAAAGATTCGTCTTTGTCGATACGTTCGTTGCGTTTGCTAATCATTTCCTGCTTCTGTCTAATTCCGTTCAATTTGGTCTTGTGAATAGTGTATATTCGGGGCTTTTTTTTTCGCGGTTTAAGCAATCTGCTATTTTTTCAACCGGCTTTCATAAGTGCTCTTTGAGTTCTATTTGCTGTTGCAGAATATATTTCTATTCTGTAAAAAACAAATTATTCCAAGTGCTATACCACTTTTGGTAATAGTTTTGGAAAGTGCCATTGCTTTCAGGTTTGTGCCATCACCTTTTTTAGGAGGGCTTCTTTGTATCCCAAAGTCGATTTATATCCTTGGGATTACCTATCTACTTGCTTGTGTACTGACAAGCTGCGATCAAATTTTCATTGTATATTCATTTCACTACAACTGTGTGAGTATTATGTTTATATATATTTATGTATATGTAAATGATAACAAACATATTCTCGATGAGATTTGTAGTTCTCATTTATTTAATAGCGGAAATATTTCTTTATTTATTTGTTTATTTAATTTTTGTTTAACACACGAAGCACACAATATGCTTATAGGAAGGGTTTTCGGTTTAACGTCAGATAAATTTCATGTCCTTTCGCTTCCTTTAACTTTCACTTTTGTTCGTTGCTTGCGTTGCAATGAAGAAAGGCGAAAAAGAGGAAAATGTGTAAGGACGGGGTGAGATTTATTTGTGTTCATAAACGGGAAGTGAATATTTGAGCATTTTACACAACGTTTTTTTTTATTTTTTTTGTTTTCTTTTAACTAAAAAGCATAAATCAGCGTTACAGCCTTCGTTTTCGGACGTATGTATGTATGTGGCTTTCCATAATTCGGGTTAAGTTTAGCGTGTAAATGTCAAAAGCCTCCTGAAACGGAGGATACCACATTTCAGGTTTTACACATGTGTAATTGGCCCAGGTTTTCAAGTTTTTAAATCGGGTAGGATTTTCAGAGCATCGAATAAAATAATATTTACATCATCTAAAACTTGGATGAGCCTCCTCATTTTTTACTTGGTTTTAAAGTAAGGGCAGACTACTCTTTTTTTTTTTTTGTTTTTTCATAATTCGCAAAGGTCCAAGAGCCATATTCTTATTGTGTTAGTCACACAACTTTAGCAGAGTACGGATGGAGTTTTGTACACATGGCTATTAAGTGGTTGTGCTAAACAGAGTTTTTTACACAAGTAAAAACCGTACTATCTGAGTATCGAAAAGAACTATAAATGGTCCTTTTCGTGACAACTATAAACTACTGTGCACACTCTATTTCACTGAAAAGTACGTCAACATTTAAAGCATAAAACAAATTTAGTTAGAAGCTTACGGCAAATTAGTTTCTTAAACGATGAGATTCAAGATAATTTTGCGGGGCACATATTATTTAAATTTGATGAAAATAAAAAAAAAAGTTCATACTCTGAGATACCTATCTGTTTTCAATATTTTAGAAACAATATATAAATATACTTGTATGTGTAAATTAAAGGTTCGAAAAGATATTGCAGGCGAGCATAGCAGAGAAATTCAGAATATATTTGCTGATCACCTTTTAAATTTTAATTAGTTTAGGTAACTGAGAGTATGCAGTAGTATTTAATTAGAATGGCATCATCGCAAAAATGCCTAAAATTGTATGTAGTATGTCAGGTTTTTATAAAACATATATCACTCCCTCAGTAATTAATGTCGACCCAACAATGAAGACATATCCAGTAACACCTCAGGTATTAAAATCCATCGAAATCGTGTAGGCTAAGAGCGTACCAAGGAAAGAGACATGCTTATGAGAAAGTAGTTCTGAGAAATCTTTTAAAATCTAGCAAATCGGTCTTAGGGTCTGCGAAAACACTTGTAAATTCATAAGGAAACATTGTATTATCCGAGGATTTGACAGGACGCCTTAATATACCTTCCTATAACATCATCGAATTTGAAGCTGTCGGTTACTAAAACTTACGCAATTCGAAAAGCTGAGCTGTCAACCTATCGCTAATTACTATTAAATTTCACTCGTAAAGTATCCCAGATCCGCAAACGAAAGAGCTGGTAAAATTCCGACGTACGCAGAATGTATACTATGCTAATATTAGAGCATTTCACGATGCAAGTATTGTTTAAACGATTCGAACAAGTCACAGTCATATGTGGAGAAAGCCAGACCACTATTCGCAACATCAGTCACTTATACTGCACCAAGTACGTACGAATTGCAACGAAATGATGTAGTGGTTCGTGGTGAGAAAAAGATGCTTAATCAAATACATCCAGAATTTAAGAAACGATATTTTGGAAGAAGAAGGCACTTGACGATTATATTTTTTCGTGGGCTCCATTTCTCGTAACTGCTCAAGGTGCGTGCAACGTATAATTTGGCTGTACCACTAGCTATGTACCTATAACAGGCTTGAAAAGAGTTCGGAAAAAGTTGAATAGATTTATGAACAAAATGTTGAGATGACGAATCCGCCGACTCAGTGGAACTAAATTCAAGAATGAATCTCCTTCCCGAAGAAGTATAACCGCAGTTTCCTAACAATGTTTCGGAAAATACTTCGGATTACACCAAACCCACCTATACTTTTTGGGAGCATTAGGAAAGGGCATACAAGCAAGTTCTCGGTTAGCAAACAACTTTGAAATAGACTACAGCGGTATGGAATTGACACACTCTCTGTAAACTACTCAACTACTATCCGACTACAAGAGTTGTGTTTAGTCAACAGAGTTAAATCAAAACTTTTCCTAACCATGAGTATTGCACGTTTCCAAGGGTATGAATTCAAATCTTTTTTATAGATTGCTTATTACAACACAGATAAAACAGGAAGTGTGTCACTTTGAAAGAACTTTGATTAAGTCATTTTTAGTGAACAACCTTTGCATTCTTAATTCGTACGAAATAGAGCACACGTCACATCACATATTAATGCCTTAATGAAGGTCAGCATGCACAAATCTGAAGTTACGACTCTACTAGTTCTATTGAGCTTTCTTGTAAGGTCGATATCAAAATACCCATTTAATACTCTTTTTTTATTTTGATTCTCTTCTACAGAACGATGAAGACTCAATGTAAAGTAGCTGTTTCTTCAGAAAAACGTATACTTGATTGGTTTGAACACCCGACTCGAGTGTTTCTTATTATATTTTTCAAAAGATTTTCATATATCATACCAGTCCATAAGAAACAAGCTATGAATTGCTTGATAAAAACACTCGCGTGACTTGTTCAGACCGAAAGGAATAGTCCCTCTAACTTTTGGAAGTAACTGCCATTCGTTGGGTATCTTACGTACCTGGGTTTCTTCCATCTTCTACAGCAAGTACCACATATAATTATTATGAAGAACTAGTGATACTATTCCTTCGGCCACTGCCAACATATCATGACCATAGCTGAGAATCGGAACAAAAATCGAGTTAAACCTTGACTTGATTTTAATTTACATTCGTCGCTCGCCAAAAGACAAAACAAGGACAGTTCATTTTTCACCTCTATAATACTAAGGGATTGTAAAATGCATTGAAGAACAATTTCTGGGTATAACCATCAACCTAGACTTGTGTTTATTAGCTCTCTTTATGATATCAACATATGAAATCGTAAAATATTGGAGTGCTATCCAGAGTAAATCGGCTGGGACGATGACTAGCTAGATCATTCGCAAAATATCACATATCTTTAGTTGTCCAAAAGTTGGTCATTCTTATGGGGCGACTGTGTCTTATTACCCAATCCGATATATAATTGAAAAGTGAGGTGTCAATCCGCGGCCAAGAAAAAGCTTTTACCTACGATTAAATGACAAAGTCTAACGCTATCTGCTTATGGCTGCAACAATTCGTACAATAGCTGAATAGCTTTAAAAAAAAAAAACGATCACTTACATACTCCAACAGAAAAGTCCACAGCCAATCTCACGAGACTTGGTCATCAGTCTTCCCCAAATCTACAACACAGAAATGAACAGGTTTAGCATACTCCTAAGCTTTCTTAAGTCAATTGTGAAGTGAACAACTGGCGAACTGAGGTTGAACTTCAATTTTGTTGGTTCCCCAAATGGTTTACCTATCTATCTTGCTCATGTACTAATAGACGGTTCAGGCTTTTCTCAGAACTCCTACCAAGACCAGTTTCCAGCTGCACACTTAGCTAACGTTTAGGTTCTTTGTGCCTTGTTGTACCCATAACAAGAAGAGTGAGTTCCTCAAGTGAATCTAATCCCACAAGTTCTTTCAATTCTTGCTAATTTCTCAAAATCTGAACGCCTTAAATCACACTTTTTTTTCACAATCTACGGCAGGTTGTGGACAAACTGTGTGACTTAAAATGAGCAGAGCTAAAGAAACTAGAAAGCTTGTGGGATTAGATCTACTTGAGGAGCTCACCTTCTTGTTATCCGTACACTAGGGCACGATGGACTTTAACGTTGCCTGTGTGAACAACGAGAAACATGTCTTGATATGAGGTTTGCGAGAAAAGTCGAAGCCCTCTATAAGTATATGGGCAAGATGGTGAGATAAATTGTTTGGTGGTTTAAACGAAAGAAGTTAAAATGTGGTGCGTCACTCCACAATGAATGTTTAAGAAGCCTAAGATAAGTGCCAAACCTATCTGTTTTGCATTTTTGCGGATTAAGAAAAGGCTGATGAGGGCGCCGTGGCGCAGTGGTTAGTGTGTTGGACTCTGATGCACGATGAGCGAGTTCAGATCCCGATAACACCATCGCCATTGAATGTTTATTTCGCGGCGTCCCTCCTCGGCGGGGTACTGGCAAAAGACCCGTAATATACTTGCTATGAAAAAGCTTCTCGCCTCAAGTCATTTGGAATCAGCATTAAACTGTAGGTCCCTTTCAATGGCTGATTGAGGGAAGCTTGGCTCAAGCCCTTAACGGACTGTAACGCCACTAAATCAAGCAAGCAATATGACAAAGTCTGTCGATGTACGCTCTGGACTATTCTGCAGGGGGCGGATGTGATTGTCTACTTTTGAAAGCAATTTTACCGCTACTCGAACTGTTGTACCCGCGTTCGAGTCAACGGTGCTAAATTTTGACATTTAATCATGGGCATTTGGCTCTTTGATGGGCGTGTATTGTTGCCTCGTTTCTCTATTGTGTACAAGATTGGTTTTATGACCCAATCGTACCAGAAAATATCTATTATTTGGAGAGCTCTAAATAAGTGATATCTTGCGGGCAAGCTAGTCTTTGATGTCCCAGCTAAGATACCCTAGGCAACACTCATAAAATATTGTGATTATATACATTGATATTATAAACAGAGTCGACAAGCATAAGTTTAAATAAAAAATTAAAAATGTTATTCAATGCAGTTCGCATTCCCTTGTTACTACACTATTTTAGGGGGGAAAGATTACGTGTTAGGTTTTTTTCTGGCGAGTGACGGACCGTAAAGTAAATTCAAGAAGTCGAAATTTAATTCTATTTCTATTCCGATTATCAACTTTGGTCATAAAATGTTGGTCACCACCGAAGGAATAGTATCATTGGTACTGGCCACCCAAATGAAGTTCTTCGTACTATTTATACATGGTACTTGCTGCGAAATGTTGAAGAAACCTAAGAGTACGTAAGAGAATGAACGAATGTCAGTTACTTTTCAACATGAGAGGGTTTGTTCCTGTCGGTCTGAACAAGTGGCGTGAGTGTCTTTATCAAACATTTCAACGCTGATTCCTTATGCCATGCCATACGTTGGATTGGTATGACATTTAAAAACCTTTTTGTAAATCAAGATAATAAATACTTAAGCCAGATGTTCAAACCAATCAAGTATAGACTTTTCTGCTGAAACAACTGCTCTACATTGAGTGTCAATCGCTCCGTAGAGTTTTTCTCTCTCTTATTGCGAACTTTTGGCAACTTCTAAGTTAAATTATCGTAGAGGAGAGTCAAAATAAAAAATGAGCGTAAATTGGGTATTTTGATATCGACCTTACAAGAAAGCTTAATAGGTCCTTCGTCATAAGCGGCGAAAACGACACACTTTAGATATAGTAACAGTTTCAAATTTATGCATGTTGACCTTCATTATGGCATCAACATGTGAAGAATGTGTGCTCTATTTCGGATGAATTAAGAATGCAAAAGTTGATCGCTAAAAACAACTTAATCCCAGTCCTTTCAAAGTGACACATTCCTTGTTTTATTTGTGTTATAATACACAATCTATGTATAAAAAAGGGATCTCAATTCGCTCCCTTGGAAAAGTTCAAGATATACTCATGCTTAGGAAAAGTTTTGATTTAACTCTGTTGACTAAACACAACTCTTATGGTTGGATAGTAGTTGAGTGGTTTACAGAGAATGAGAGTGTCAAATCGCTGTACAATATTCCAAAGTTGTTTGCTAACCGGGAACTTGATTATATGCCCCTTCCTAATGCTCACAAAAAGTATAGGTGGGTTTGGTGTACTCCGAAGCTATACTTCTTCGTTAAGGAAATTCATTCTTGAATTTAAATTGTTCATAAGTCTATTTAACTATTAACGAACCCTTTTCAAGCTTGTTATAGCTGGTGGTACAGTCAAATTATATGTTGCTCGCGCCTTGAGGTAGCAGTCATGAAAAATGGAGCTCACGAATAAATTTGAATCCTTAAGTCCCTTCTTCTTTTACCAGAACGTTTCTTAAATTCTGGGTGTAGGTATTAGATTAAGTATATTTTTTCTGACCACAAACCACTGCATCGTCTCGTTGCAGTTCGGACGTACCTCGTGCAGTATCAATTACTGCTGCTGCAAACAGTCGTCTGGCTTTCCCCATATTTGATAGAACAACTGTGACTTGTTTGAATCGTTTAATATTGTAAAATGCTCTGATACTATAGTTGTGTAAATTCTTCCACCGTCTAAGTTTTACCAGTTCTGATGTCTGCGGATTCGGAGTACTTTACGAGTGAAATTTAATTTTCACAAAAACAAGTAGCGATACGTTGATAACTCAGCCCTTGAAATTGCGTATGTATCAGCAACCGTCAGCTTCGAATTCAGTGATGTTACAAAAGGTATATTAAGGATTTTTGTTCGGCCCGCGGATGATACAATGCTTTTACGTGGAGCTACAAGTGTTTTACAGCCGGTCTTACAAGATTTTTACAGAAGTCTCAGAACAGCTTTCGCATATGCCTGTCTATTTCCTTGATACGCTCTGTAGCCTAAACGATTGTGACGGATTTTACTATCCGAGGTGTTGACAGATTTAACTTCATAGTTGGACCGACATACACTATTCGGGAGTGACATATTTTTTTATAAAAAGCCGAAACCATTCACATAAAATACTACTACATATATACATATGTACATATTCTCAGTCTAAACTAAATATATAAGCGATTCAAAATCGCTTATTATTTAGTATTTCGATAGTTTTTCTCTTGTGTATTGCTTCACTAGCTGAGAGGTAATGCAAGCGGGGGCAAGCTAACAATCTAAGTGTTGGTCAGCAAATATATTTTGGATTTCTTTGCTTTCCCCGCCTGTAATACCTTTCCTAATATTTAAACCATATTTATCTGGAGGTTTATATTTTATATGGGTCCTTTTTTACTACTATTTTACTTGATGTACGTCTTTTTGTACATTTCATAAAATCGTCTTTCAAAGGCCGAGAGAATTTTGAAAATTTCTTAAAAATTCGAGGTCTTGCGCGCAATCGAATTCGCTAGCAATTGATCTTAAAAAGCGCTTTTCCAAAAAGATATTAGCAAAAATATCTTAATAACACTTTCAAATTTGGTTATTTTTATGTGTTTTCATTTAAAATACATACATCTTACGCCTATAATAACATGTCGGTAAAACGTATTTTTTTACTCTTGAACTTTTGAACTTGAAAAGTTCATCAACAGCGAGGATTAGGCCTACTGGGGATACCTCGTTAAAAAAAGCGCGTATAAAGCCTACCTCATGGGTCACGTGGAAACGGCTTATGTGTTATACACAAAAAACAAACATTTTTCAAGTTGAAAGTAAACATTTGGTGGAATACGTTAAAAACTCTTAATGAAGGTTTTTTCTGTGGCTTTTCTTTCAAAATAATTCAAAAATAAATAGTGATACACTTTGTTACAATTTATAATAGTTTTCAGAAGCAAGGTAGTATATACCACATATCTGTAAATTGTACAAAGTAGTTTTGAAGGAAGATCTAACATTTTAGCTAAAATAATAATAACGTTAAAAACTGTTTCCTTGTTATCAATTGTTTCAGGGATGCCTCTCCCTGTTTCATCGTTACTTCAAATGAAAATGGTCTGAAGAGATAGTCAGTTATGTTCAGGCCCCTCAACAATTTTACCGTAACACATGCCTCTCTAGGAATGCTCACCCATATACGCTGAAGCCCACTTTCGGACGTACGCTACAATTACAGACATTTTTGTTTAACCGGACCACACGGATCGGGAATTCCTTGCCGGATTTCGTCTTCCCACCCTCAGTTTAATATACGGGCCTTTGAGAAAATTTTCCATCGATATCTCCTCCATTCCTCTTTACCTTTGGCCTGTCCTCGAGTGTGCACTTACCATAGCAAAGAAAAAGGATACCGACATGAGTGCGGCAAATCTTTAAATCCTTATATTTGATGGATTTTAAAATGATTTGCTGTAACGTTTCGCAAGGTCTTCTGTTCTGTGTGGGAAAAGAAAGGATGATGAAATTCAGTTGATTACAGGAAATCCCTTTCAAATCAGTATAAGAAGCATACAACAGTGGAATGCAAATAAATTCCCAGGGGCTTGTGAATACTCGTTCATATGTACATTTGTCATATGCCAAGCAAGGTGGCGGATATCTGCACAACTCTTCAATATTCGTTCCTACCGTTTTATTGAATTCATGTTTTTATATCAATAACAACACCTTTTAATATTATTTTCAAAGGGGTCTTATTGCTTTCAGATTTAAGGCAACATGCTTCAAGACATTGAAATCCGTTTTTTTTCCGCAATAATATTGCATGAATACCTGTTAGGCTTACTTAATTATTTTATATTGCTAATCGCCGTTTTTCAATTCTGTTCAATAAAGTACCCGCGTCACGCGAATTTGCAGCTCCATCCTTATATGGTTAGAAACGAAAATATCTTTTCGACAAGCTGTATACATAATGGCTTATATTTTTGGGCAGAAAACAATTCGTTTTAAGAAAATAAAAACAGAACTGTTTACACATTCAAATTGTTAGTTTTTTTGTGTACTCACTGTTAAACCATTGGTAATGTATGTATATCATCGCACATTGTAATATGCCAACTAACACCCATACATTCTTTCGTTCTGTATCTGATCTGTATCATATCCTACTTTATATTTTACTCTCGAATAAACAGTGAAACCAATCGGACGTGTCTTTCTTTTTGTCGCGCATAAGGATTCCGCTCAACACTCACCTCAGACGGATAAGAGACAGTACACCTAGATACGGAGCTAAGTTCGGTGTCACGGCTTATATTCATAGTTCAGTGTGCAAATACTATATTTCAAGTACGATGTTAACCCTGAATCAATATAATACGTGTTATTGAAAATCGTCATTAATAACTTGTGTGCGCGCTGGAAAAGGAATTTGGATTGAAAAACAGTAGGTACTGTTAATTCCAACCTAGTCTAGACCATAGACAAATAAATAGAGATGGAAATCTGATGGCTTTGACAGGCACTTTGACAGATAGCCCCTACAAACGCGTTGCGGTTTGACGGAATCTTGACTATGTCATTCTGCCTTGTTCCGACCTGGTTCCGACGTCTTGACTCTACACATCGACGGCTTGAGACTATCATTGTGTTAGTTAAAGGCGTCGTTCTTAAGGGTTGACCATAATAGACTTAAGCGAGCGTACGCCAGCTTACGGAAATGTCTTATTACATGCAAAGCCTATGACATACCCATAATGGGAATATGCGCGGTTTCGTTAAATGTTCGTTAATGTTCTAGACATTCGATTTCAAATAAATGTATACCTATCTATAGATTTGGTGGAAAATATTTTTTATTATGAAACCCACACACGAGCAATTAACGAATATCAGTTTGTAGGTAGTCCTCGAATATACTGACTTAAGAAATTCTGAGAAATTTGTATTAGATGCGCAGCTATGTAAGTTCTCGTTGTTTTTTATATGAAACTGCAACTTTATTATGAAAAAATGGTTACAAACGAATCATTCAAAGTACTGTCCAGCGCAAGCTACAATTTTTCCCCATCTTTCTGGCAGAGCTCGAATACCGTAACGGTATAGTGTTCATATTTTGAGAGTATCCACTAATAAAGCAATTTTTTTGATGTCTTCATATGAGCGGAATTGCTGATCACAGCTAGACCATGTGCCATCGACCGGAATAAGTAATAATCGGATGGCGCAATATCTGGGAAATATAGCGGGTGGGCTAGGACTTTCCATTTGAGTGTTTCCAGGTAAGTTTTAATGAGTTTTGCAACTTGAGGCGGAGCGTTTTTATATGCCGTATTGTTGCCGGTTTTTTGCTTTTTTTTCTGTCGGAGGCTTCCGCTTACTGTAAACTGAAAACTGAAAAACTGAGAAGGAGCTTCAGTTACTTAGAACTAAGAGATTCGGCACACACCACGTCGGCCCCACGGGTGCGCTCTGCCGTGTTATCCTCCTTGCAACATGCAGCACAAGTAGGTGTCTCACTGATGCCAAGCACGCAGAGATGCTTTGCAAGAGTGTAATGACCCGTAGTGACTCGCACAAGTCTTCTGCAGTCAATTCTCCTTAAGGACTTCGGAGATATTTTCAACG
Source organism: Eumerus sabulonum (assembly GCA_951905685.1). Lineage (NCBI taxonomy): Eukaryota > Metazoa > Arthropoda > Insecta > Diptera > Syrphidae > Eumerus > Eumerus sabulonum. The sequence continues at coordinate 156,440,734 of OX645060.1, read as the reverse complement.
TTTCAGTTGCAGTTTCCCTTGAAGGAGTGTGCAACGAGCCGATGGCGATCTGATTTCCCGGGAAATGAGTCTCAAGCAGTAAACTAAGAGTTTCCGCTTTAGACTCAGTAAAGGTACCATCAGATTTTCTGAGTGCATCCAGCTTCGTCGATTTTCCCGATTGAGGACTTTAACCAACTTGCTAGTCGCACTCAGAGATTTGATCTCTTCGCAGAAAGTCTTATAAGAATCACTTTTCGATTTACGAATAAGCTTCGTATATTCTTTCTGCTTCGACCGATACTTCCACCAGTCATCTTCCGAATTCCATTTGAGCGTTCTGTTCAGACTTCTGGATTCCTTACGAAGACTTCGGAGTTCGGCATTGCATCAGGAAACCAATTTCCTGCAGGGAGATTTGCTGACAGGAAACGGCGTTCTCTACCAATTGTTTCGTTTTAAGTTTAGGTAGGACTTGGGTGGATTTCTCAAGCTCCCCTCTAAGCCGTACCTAGCGTCTTTCTCGGATTCTGTCACAAGGTCTTGTCCACAAAAGTGTCCAAGTTTGGTTGGCGATAGTGAGTTTGATATGATGAGGCAGACCGCAGGCCTTTCCGATCACTCATCATAAAGAATCGTAGCATCACGTATACCACCAATAAGATTCTACCAATGCCGACGTAAGGGCGTGAAACGTACGCAGATTTAAGAGTCGTGAAAGAGGCGTCATCCATCCCTACAACCAGAGTAGAACCCAATTTTGCAGAGAGCCCTTACTCTCCTTGTAGGAATAAATAATCCAAGCCCTCGTATCAAGCCTTGGATTCTGCGAGCGTAAACGCTTCAGCATATCGAACTTATTTCCAGATCTCCCCGGAATCCGGCATATGGACCGTGTTACTTTTGGGAGACTAACTACCTGGTAGGTCGCAGTTCCCAGAGGAGGATTTTCGACACGATGTTTTTGATCCAGGCTGATGTCTGCTTTGAGGAATAGCTCACCAAGAAAGTACCTTAGAGTAGACTTCTTTGCCTGAATACAGAAACCGGTTACCGAAGCTAGCTCCAGTAGACGATCCCCGCAGTATTTTCAATCTGCATCGGTCATTCTACTATCACCGCCAGCTTTCCCTATCCTGACCTTAGGATCTCCTTCCCGGAGGAAGGGGTTTTGCTATGTGTTGCGCCCGGCTTCGAGGGTTTTTGGTTTTCTGCGCCTTCTGGCTTCTCCTCTCCTCTTAATTGAAGTGGACAGTCTCAGCAGTTCATAATAAATAACACCGATCTGGTCCCACCAAATATGTACACAGCATACCCTACGCAGCGTGAATATTCGGCCGAGTCAGCAATGTAGAAGCTTGACCGGGCAGTCCATATGACGCTCTGTTGCTTAAGTTGTTGTAATGAATACATTTTTCATCACTTGTCATTCCTTTAGCTTCAAATCTTAAGCAACCCAAGTTGCTTGTCTTTGAATCATTCCCAATGGTGGTGGGTAACTGTTATTGCTGAAGCAAGCTGTTCTTGCATTTGGCACGAATCCTCATCCATCAATGCCCCACTTCAGCGTCTTCGAAGAATCTTGGCCTTCCAACATCGGAATTATAGCCTTTGAAATGACAGAACCAATCACGGCACGTTGATTCACTTAGAGCAGCATCTCCGTAAGTTCTATGAAGCTTTCGAAGTGCTTCAGCCGCCGTTTTTTTTCGAATGAAAGTCGGAAATCAAGACTTCCCGCAACAGTCGAATATTTGTCACAAGATCAGATATTTTCACACAACTAAGGGTATATGACGTCAAACCAAAATCACTAATGTGTTAAAACGGTTTGTTTTGGACTAGAACCTACTGCTGGAGTCTTCTATTAACAAACAGTGAGAACTTAAATGTGCATCTAATATAAACATCTCCATCTGTACGAGACCAGGGCGCCGTGGCGCAGTGGTTAGTGTGTTGGACTTTGGCGTACGATGAGCGAGTTCGGATCCCGATAACACCAACGCCATCGAATGTTTATTTCGCGACGTTCCTCTTCGGCGGGGTACTGGCGAAACCCTCCGTAGTAAATTTGCCATGAAAAAGCTTCTCGACACACGCCGTTCGGAATCGCCATTAAAAACTGTAAGTCCCTTTCACCTGTGTGAAAAATAAAACACACACAACATGGGTGATTGAGAGAAGCTTGGCTCTGGTCCTCCAATGGCTGTAACGCCAACAAAGAAAGAATCTGTAGGTAGTTACAAGACAAAATCTGCAAAATAAATCGTTGTTACCAGGGGAGTTTGTATATTTATGTAGGGGCTCCGCCCAGCGGATGGATTATAGATAAAATAGTAATATTGCCTAAATGGTATATTTAAAATTAAGTGGCGAAAGAATTTAAAGCTTTACGTAGTAGGATATTTAAATATAGGCGCCGTGAAAAAAGACGAGGAGGTTTCGGGTTTATTTATTTATTTTGCTTTTTTTTCGCTTAAGAAATCGTGTGTCTTACATTTTTTTATAGTAAAGCCAGAAAGGAAGCCTGCAGGGATGAGAACGGACACCTAGTAGTAGAACCGCAGTCGATGCTCAGAATATGGAAAAACCACTTCTGCAGACTGTATAACGGCGATGTTAGTCAATAAACCGCTGACAGGCAGAACGTTCCATTTCTAATCGACGGAGACCGCAGAGAATTCTGTAACCCTGACCTCGACGAAGTTAAGATTGCTTTATCAAAGCTCAAGTCGAATAAAGCTGCTGGCGCAGACGGACTGTCTGCTGAGCTCTTCAAGGCAGCTGGGGACGACCTGGTTGGGAGCATGCACCAGCTCATCCGTCAGATATGGATAGAGGAAAGCATGCCCGTGGAATGGAGTCTCAGTATCGTATGCCCGACCCACAAGAAATTAGACCCCTCTTATTGCGCCAACTATAGAGGAATAAGTCTCCTTAACATCGCCCACAAAATCTTCTCTGCCGTTTTGTGTGAACGCCTGAAGCCTTTTGTAAATAAGCTGATAGGTCCTTATCAGTGCGGATTCAGGCCAGGAAAGTCCACGATCGACCAAATCTTCACACTACGGCAGATCCTGGAAAAAACCAATGAATTTCAAGTCGACATTCACCACCTATTTGTCGACTTCAAAGCCGCAAACGACTAAACTGAACTCGTCAGACTATGCAGGGTGACTTTGGAGAATGCTCGCTGCTCCATCTAAATCGGTGAACACCTTCCGATAGTCTTGATGTCAAAAAAGGATTTGGACAGGGCGACGCGCTGTCGGTTAATTTTTTTAACATCATTTTAGAAATGATTGTGCAAAAATCACTGGCCAATACAACAGGCACAATCTATTTCAAATCCTCGCAACTCCTTGCATACGCCGACGATACTGACAGAATTGGTAGATCACAGCGAGATGTCAATGAGGCGTTTGAGAGTATTGAGATGGAGGCGGCGAAAATTGGTTTGACGATAAACGAGGGCAAAACTAAACATATGCTGTCATCAAAAAAGGACGCTCACCACCGACGTCTTGGCCAGAACGTTTGTATTGGCAGATATAAATTCGATGTAGTTAAGGACTTTGTCTACCTTGGCTCCGCATTGACCTGGAACAATGACATCAGTTCCGAAATTAAACGCAGAATAACTCTTGCCAATCGCTGTTTCTTTGGGCTCAGGAGGCAACTGAGTAATAGAGCCCTCTCCCGAACGACAAAGTTGACTCTACATAAGACCCTTATCATCCCGATCCTGTTGTACGGCGCAGAAGCATGGACACTATCAAAAGCGGATGAGGAGGCCCTTGGTCGGATCGAGAGAAAGATTTTGCGCGTGTTTTTTGGGCCTATAAACGCAGGCGGGGGATGGAGGAGAAGATTCAACCACGAACTTTACGGGCTGTACAGCAACATGAGCCTAGTCAAGCGTCTACGGATTCAACGTATAAGATGGCTGGGCCATGTAGAGCGAATGGACACAACAGTTCCAGCCCGGAGAGTCTTTGAATCCAACCCCGAGGGACGAAGAAGCAGAATACGGCCGCACTTAAGATGGCGCACACAGGTGGAAGGGGACCTCAGCCAACTGGGTGTGCGGCAATGGAAAAGGCTAGCAAAATATCGTGCTAGATGGAGGGGCATGTTGGTTGAGGCCCAGGTTCACCCCGAACTGTAGCGCCCGCTAAGAAGAAGAAGTACTTAAATGTTTTACTTACAAGAAGAGGAAGAAAAAGCAAATAGGCTATGACAGATGACGGATGTCATCTACATATTTATTTAAATGAAGTGAAAAACATATTCTCAGCGACAAAGGATCTAGCAGATGAGTACAATTACTGAGATGTTTTTTTTATCAACAACTTGTTATGGTTCCACAGCCTTATTTACGATTCATTGTTTGAAATAAATATCACATTTTTTTTTTCAATTAACTTATTCACACCTTTTCATGCCGGTATCATAGTGCGGGTAGAAGATAAGGAGAGAGGAAGGATGGAGACACCAATGGGCAAAAGCCTCTAACATATGTACAGCACCGACGGGCAGTAGTACAAACTCCGATTCATGATGTAAAGGTTAGTTGCCGGTTTCGCCAAAACACCAGCTACCGTAGGTGTAATGCCCTTACGATTGCGTGCCTTGTTCCACTCACAAATGAAACAACACCCACGACCCGCTAATGTACTTGCTTTGTTTATCCAGAACGCATGAGTAACAGGGATTTGTGGGAATGTGTGTAGAAGCAATTTTATTTTCTATTTTTAAGTTTGCTTTAATTGTATTTTATTATTAATCTTTGTTTATTATTATTCCTCTATTTTAATTATTCTGATTTTTTATTTTCCTGCTATTTTTTAATTTATTATATTTATTTACTATTTTCTACATTCGCACTCCAGCCGTCGTATTTTTCATAATTTTGGTTTCCCCGTTTCCGTGCTCGACGGCTGCCCAGAGGTGAATCCTTTTCCTCTTCTTTCATGTAGTGACACATTTTTAATTAATTTATTTATCAAATGTTCGATCTTATTTTTTCTTTCGCTTTCAGCACTTTACTGGACAAAAGATCTTGTATATTTATGTACACACAGTTCCAAAAGTAAGTATACATACTGTAGTGGACAAAAAAAGTTACCACCAGAAAATTTCAACTTAACTTCGCTGAAACTCTCTGGATTCCAATAGCTATTAAATTAAGAAGTGGTACTGGTAGTAAATATTTTCAGACATTGTCAACAAATAATCTAAGACTTAAATGTTCAAGTTGGGAAAGTCTTTGCGTTTATTTTTCGTTCTTATAACAGTTGTGTGGTGAAAACTTAGCTTAACAGATTTTCATTTAAAGCAGGTGTAATAAAGATGAAAACAAAGTAATAATAATTGAATTTGTTGGACTTTTTTACATTTTACCCCATTTCATTACTTCTTTAATTCTTCTTCTTCTTAGCGGGCGCTACAGTTCGGGGTGAACCTGGGCCTCAACTCAAATGCCCCTCCATCTAGCACGATATTTTGCTAGCCATTTCCATTGCCGCACACCCAGTTGGTTGAGGTCCCCTTCCACCTGTGTGCGCCATCTTAAGTGCAGCCGTCCTCTGCTTCTTCGTCCCTCGGGGTTGGATTCAAAGACTCTGTGGAGCTGTGGTGTCCATTCGCTCTACATGGCCCAGCCATCTCAGGCGTTGAATCCGTAGACGCCTAACTAGGCTCATGTCGCTGTACAGCCCGTAAAGTTCGTGGTTGAATCTTTTCCTCCATCCCCCGTCTGCGTTTATAGGCCCAAAAATCACGCGCAAAATCTTTCTCTCGAACCGACCAAGGGCCTCCTCATCCGCTTTTGATAGTGTCCATGCCTCTGCGCGATGAGGGTCTTGTATAGAGTCAACTTTGTCGTTCGGGAGAGGACTCTATTACTCAATTGCCTCCTGAGTCCAAAGAAACAGCGATTAGCAAGAGTGATTCTGCGTTTAATTTCGGAACTGATGTCGTTGTTCCTCGAACTTATATCTGCCAATACAAACGTTCTGGCCAAGACGTCGGTGGTGAGCGTCCTTTTTTGATGACAGCATTATTTAGTTTTCCCCACGTTTACCGCCAGGCCAACTTTCGCCGCCTCGATCTCAATAATCGCAAACGCCTCATTGACATCTCGCTGTGATCTAACTATTATGTCCATATCATCGGCGTATGCAAGGAGTTGCGAGGATTTGAAATAGTTTGTGCCTCTTGTATTGGCCAGTGATTTTGGCACAATCATTTCCAATATGATGTTGAAGAAATCACACGACAGCGCATCGCCCTGCCTAAATCCTTTTTTGACATCAAAAATATCGGTAAGGTGTTCACCGATTCGGATAGAGCAGCGAGCGTTCTCCAAAGTCATCCTGCGTAGTCTGATGAGTTTAGCAGGTATGGCAAAGTTAGAAGTCGAAAAATAGGTGGTGAGTGTCGACTTGGAATTCATTGGTTTTTTCAGGATCTGCCGTAGTGTGAACATTTGGTCAATGGTGGACTTCTCCGGCCTGAATTCGCACTGATAAGGACCTATCAGCTTATTTAAAAGAGGCTTCAGGCGTTCACAGAAAACGGCAGAGAAGATTTTGTAGGCGATGTTAAGAAGACTTATTCCTCTGTAATTGGCGCAATCAGAGGGGTCTCCTTTCTTGTGGATCGGGCATACGATGCTAAGACTCCATTCCTCGGGCATGCTTTCCTCTGACCATATCTTACAGATGAGCTGGTACATGCTCCCAACCAGATCATTCCCAGCTGCCTTGAAGAGCTCAGCAGGCAGTCCGTTTGCGCCAGCAGCTTTATTTGACTTGTGTTTCGATATGGCAATCTTCATTTCATTGAGGTCAGGGGACGGAGTTCTCTGCGGTCTTCGTCGATTAGAAATGGACCATTCTGCCTGACAGCGGTATAGTTACCAACATTGCCGTTATATAGTCTGGAGAAGTGGTTTTCCCATATTCTCAGCATCGACTGCGATTCTACTACTAGGTGTCCGTTCTCATCCCTGCAGGCTTCCGTTCTGGTTTTATAACCTTGGCATGTTCGCTTAATCTGTTGACAAAACTCTCGAACGTCACGCCTGCAGTAACACCTCTCCAAATCCTCAATCGCGCGCTTCTCGTGCTCTTCCTTCTTTCTTCTAAGAAGCTTATGCTCCTCCCTTCTTTATAACTCGTAGAGCTCACGAGCTGCTCTTGTTCTTTTATGCAGCGAGGCCTTATCTGCATGCTTTGCTTTGTGAATCCTCCTACACTCGTCATCGAACCAGATGTTTCTTCGTGGTGGAGCCTTGAATCCCAAAACGTCGGATGCAGAGCTTTTTAGGGCTTATTTGCAAAGGCTCCACTGCTGTTCTATTGATAGAGTGGAGGATTGAGGTGTATTGGGGAGCTTAAGGGAGGCGCGATCGGTAAAAGCACGAGCGGTTTCTGGCGATAGTAGCTTTCCGACGTCATAACTTTGTATTCTCACTCTACTCCGCTGCGTTCGTGATATCCGTAAGCGTATCTTGGCTACTACAAGATAGTGGTCCGAGTCGATGTTAGCCCCTCGGAAAGTTCGAACATCAAGAATAGTGGAGGAGTGTCTGACGTCGATCGCGATGTGATCAATCTGGTTAGTAGTCGATTGAGTAAAAGACCGCCAGGTGCCTTTGTATATATCGAGGTGCGGGAAGCGCGTACTGGCTAGAGGAGATTTTGCCCCGTAGCAAGATCGATCAGCCTGTGTCCGTTATCGGAGGTGGTGTCGTGTAGGCTATGTTTGCCGATGACTCGTTCAAAGATGCTTTCCTTACCCAGCTAAGCAGTGAAGTCTCCTAGTACAATTTTGATGTCATAGCTGGGACATTGGGCATACGTTCTGTCTAGGAGATCGTAGAACTCATCTTTGTCGGAGTCATCCTTGTCTTTCGCGGGGGCGTGGACCGCTTTATACCCGGTCCATTGCATCGCATTTCCTGGATTGCGGTTAAGTCCGCTCTATAGCAGTCTAGGGCGTCCGCAAGTTGTTCGGCTTCACGTGGCTTGTTTAGGGATCTAACATTCCACGTACAAAGCAAGCAGGGCATATGCTAACTTTGAGCGTTTTAATGGCCTTTGCGGGGTTATTTTTCAAGTGCCATAAAATGCACAACAAAATTTTATTACTGAAGCTATTATTTAAATTAGTGTTTGATATACTTTGTTTATTTAGTCTGCGAACTTCGTTGTATAAATGACTCTGTAAGCATAGAGAATTCCGAAATGTGTATGAAGAGGATGCTCTCAACGAGTCAACTTCTTGCAATTTTGACATAAGGAATAAATCTTATTCGGTGAGCTCTTGAAGTGCACCGTCGAAAGGAGTCCCACTGTTACGGTGAGGTAGCTCGCAAAGGAACTCAATGTAAATTAAATTAAAATGTCGGTTAATTAGACACCTAAAAAAAATGTGAACCCTACCACCAAAATAACCTTCAGCAAAGAATCAAAGCTTGTACTACGCTTATGTCGCATCACAATCAAGAATCGGTTTCGAACTGAATCGTTACTGGAGACAACAAAAAATGGTTTTCTCAGAATACCATTAAACATCACTACTAATTTCTTAATCCAAAAGACGGATCAGTGCAACATGCCAACATGAACTTTACCCACTCAAGGTATTACTGAGCTTACGATCCGACGCTGAGGAAGCTGTTGCCTCATAACGAGGTTACCATCGTGCAAATTAAAGTCAGCATAAGAGCAGATAAGTGTTGTATCTCATCAGGATAAAGCTCCCCACCGTATAGCTAGAATCTCCTGTACATTGTTACAGGAGTTCCGTTGGGAAACATGGTAGATTAATTTTATTCTTTAGATTTACATCTTTAGATTTCAACTTTTTTTCATTTTTGTATAGTTACACCCGCACTCAAGGCTTTTGCCTTATAACGTTTCGAACGTTGTGCAGGCGAAGGTAACAGGGAGAGGGAGAGTTTCGCGCAGGTTCACAAACAACCTGAACGGAGTGCAGTGGTTTTGGGTCGTAGATGTTCGTTCATTACTCTCAGGGGTGGTTTGTCCTAGATAGGACAAGAGCCGACCAAATTTCGCGTTGCTTATAATTCACAGTAATTCGTTCATGCACATTTGGTGTTAATATTGCATACGCAGAGGATGAATTTCAATTGACCATATACTGTGAGTGTTATGCCTACAGCAGTACGTTTGGTCGCTTTCCATTCACAACTGTGTTGCATACTTTTTTCCGTATAGGAATTGCTTTCTCTTGGATATGAAACGAATTTCAACTATAGACCTTCCGCTTGACGGTCGATGGTGCTAACCACTGCACCACGGCCACCCTCACTTGTTCAGAAGTCTGTGACGATTCCCTGATGGAAGCTGAAGGGATGCTTCTTTTTTCGTGAAGGCTAACATTTTTTTTTGACGACATTAAAATGACGCCTAAAAGACGGGTAAAAATTTTGCCCAATAAAGAAAATTATGTGCACGACTAATGTAACTAAAGTACTAAGTGGCAGTACTGTGACCTGCGATATAAGGAAATTCCACAAAAAGAAGTCAAATGGGGTCAGATCGCAGGATCCCTGTGACCATTTCACATCGCTCCTGCATGAGATAATTTAACCCTTAGAGCGATCGATTTTCAACAATCGGTAGCGCTCCTCGTTAATGCTGATGACAACGCCATTGTTGCTTTTGAAGAAATACGGAAGGATAATGTCACCAGCCACAATCCATATATGGATTGGCATTCTCGTAAATATTCCTGAATTCCCGTTCTTCTAAAGTGGCCCTCATCCAATTGCTCCAGGAAGAACTCGGCGAACACATAGTGTTGCCTGTGACCGTTTTCCTTTAGTTCCAGTGTCAGTTGTCAAGGTCCGGTGTAAAATTGGCAACTTTTCTAGCGAGTTCTAGCGGAATTGGCTGTCTCGAACTCTTTTGTATAGCATCGGTTCAAATGGTTATTAAATGTTGAATAGTTAACTAGGAAGTAAACGCATCGTTGCCACAGCTAAATATGTATTTCGGTAGTAAAGTTTTATCCTTTGCACATGCTGCTCGTTATTGTAATTTGCCATGATTAGTCCCTAAAAAGTACAGACTAGGAATATGAGTAGCAAATAAAATAATGTAGCTGCTTATATATAGGCATTATACAATCAGGCAGTGCAAAAGAAAAACCTACGCGGCCAATATTGACCGAACGCCAAGAATTACATTAATGTTTTTCTTTTATTTCCTCTCTCATTTATTCTCACTGAGCTCAGCTTCTTAAGGGGTTTGGAGATGAGCTGGTAAGGTGCATGCACCATCTCATTTGCAAGGTATGGTCGGAGGAAAGCATGTCCGACGAATGGAATCTCAGCATCGTTTGCCCGGTCCATAAGAAAGGAGACCCCTATAACTGTACCAACTATAGGGGAATGAGTCTCCTTAACATCGCATATAAGATCTTCTCTGCCGTATTGTGTGAACGCCTGAAACCGTTTGTGGATAACCTGATCGGCTCTTATCAGTATGGTTTCAGGCCAGGTAAATCCACAATAGACCAAATATTTACGCTACGACAGATCTTGGAGAAGACCCAGGAATACCAAATCGACACTCACCACCTCTTCGTCGATTTCAAAGCTACATATGACAGCGTGTATAGAGATGAGCTATACAAAGCCATGTCTGCTAAACTCGTCCGCCTGTACAGGATGACAATGGAGAATTCTCGCTGCTCCATTAAGGTCGGTAATGACCAAACCGAGACCTTTGATGTTCAACATCGTGCTTGAGAAGATCGTGCAAGAGTCACTGGCCAACACAAGAGGTACGATTTATTTCAAGTCTGTCTACGCAATTGTTTGCGTACGCCGAGGACATTGACATGATTGGACGGACACAGCGAGACGTCAATGAGGCCTTTGTAAGCATTGAGGTAGAAGCGGCTAAGATGGGTCTTAAGGTTAATGAGAGTAAAACCAAATATCTGCTTTCATCAGATGCCGACGACGTTGATGTGATTGGGCGGACACAGCGAGACGTCAATGAGGCCTTTGTAAGCATTGAGGTAGAAGCGGCTAAGATGGGTCTCAAGGTTAATGAGGGTAAAACCAAATATCTGCTTTCATCTAAAAGAGACGGACAACACCGACGTATTGGCAAGAACGTCACCCTGGGCGGATATGACTTTGAAGTGGTCAAGGAATTCGTCTATATTGGCTCACTGATGACCAGCGACAATAACACCAGCGCTTTGATAGAACGCAGAATCACTCTTGCCAACCGCTGTTTCTTTTGGCTCAAGAGGCAATTGAGAAGTAGAGCCCTCTTTCGGAAAACCAAGGTGACACTATATAAGACCTTAATCATCCCAGTCCTCCTTTACGGCGCAGAGGCTTGGACCTTCACAAAAGCGGATAAAGATGCCGTTGGTCGTTTCCAGAGGAAAATTCTGCGCACTATCTACGGTCCCGTTTGTTCAAAAGGTGTATGAAGGAAAAGATATGACGAAGAACTGTACGGATTGTACAGCGACATCGGCCTGGTACGATGTCTACGGATACAGCGTCTAAAGTGCTAGGCCATGTAGAGCGAATGGAAAATACAGCTCCGACCCGAAGAGTCTTCGAATCCACCCCGGAAGGAAGGCGCGGCAGGGGACGGCCGCATCAACGGTGGCGCACGCAGGTGGAAGGGGACTTTAACCAATTGGGCGTACGGCGCTGGAAACAGCTGGGCAAAGACCGTGCCAGCTGGAGACGCTTGTTGGTTGAGGCCCAGGTTCACCACGGACTATAGCGCCACCTAAGTAAGTAAGTAAGCAGCCACCCTACGTCTAGGTTAATTAAACGAAACATCTCAATTATATTGTCCTGCTTCTGCAGTTTCTGTTATCGTTTTCTTAATCTTCTGTTTTGTTCTGTCATAATGGTCGAGAATAAGTATGTACATATATTTTTTAATCACAAACACATATTTTGTATTAGAACTCGTGATTGGAATAATCACTCTTCGAATAATTTTCAGTGAATCTTTGTACTAAAGGGAAAGAATAAATCAATTATTTCCACCCGAGAAATGCCCTTGGAAGCATGTTAGCCACTTTACAATCGAACTCCATTCATTATCCTCGTCAGTGTTCATAACTTTTTTGAAAGATCTTTCTCTTACTATGGAAGCATTTTAGGAGTTAGCTTAGGATAATGCACTGTTGCCATCAAAACACATACTGAAATCGAGTGAATGCTCGTATTATCAATAAGTGACTTTCAGGAAGTCCTTTAATCATCCTCTAGAGCAATTTATCTTGTAATCAAATCAAAAGAATTACAATATCGTTAGTGGTTGACAAAACTGCCTTACATTCACACAATGTGATACATTGCCAAAGGCATATGCTTTCCCTATCCCCGTATTCTGATATTTCGAGAAAGAATCAACTAAGAAATGAAAGGTGGAAAGGCAAGACAATAAGGGACATTTATTCAACAAAGAATCTTAAGAATTTGCATAAAGGCTTATTGTCGCTATTGCTATTTTGGTTAGTTGTTGTTCCACTTGCTGAAACCGGAAGTGCCACAGTTGGTGGATTGATATTTGTTACTGAGGTTTCTGGTTGCTTTTGTTTAAAGCTGAATGTGAAAATAAACGGTAAGTGGGCAAAAATGGATTGAATGAAGGCTGATTGCATGAGGCATCTGTTAGGATTGACTCCCAATGCAAATTATTTGATTGCGCTCCTTCATAATCTATGAATTAATCTCATATGACTGAGAATTCGAGAATTTGTACTGGTGAGATGTCAAAAATGCCAAAAAGTGTAATGTGTTTCGCAGTGTCGTGTACATCGCTCGGTAGGCACTTTCAAATCCTGCGTCTGAGATTGGAAGGCAATATTCAAATAATTTAAAGATTTCCTCTTTTGATTAATTTACTGTTCTTTAGAACGTTGCCATAAAAAAAAACCGTACTTACTGTCAAAGAATGTAAAGACAATTTGGAACTACATCATTTTCTAATTTGAAAGTGGTTTGATTGTGAGGAAAGTGGTAATTCAATTCCTCACGGGGGGCATTCCTTGCTGCGCAAACTTATGACAGCAACCCGTTTAAAAGCATTGTCGTCGATATCACCATTTCCTTTTTTGAAGTTTGAGTTGATTGTGAGGACCATAATAATTAAATCGCTCATGGAGGTCCTTCCATGCTGCGCAAGCTTTAAAGGAAATATCCATACAAATACATATTAAACGTATATGTTTAACAGGGAACTTCCTATGGTACTGTACTGGCCACACTTGTGTATATGTGGCGTCTGCGGTATGAAAGGAATGACTATGTTAGAATACACCAATATTATTTAATTTAAATTTAAAGTTTAGTATTTATTCGGCAACCAGAATATCGTAATATCAGGACGATTGGGATGTTCTACAGATGGTGAAAAACGGCTATCAGCCTTAAGAGTGTGAGTACTTGAACATGGTAGGCTTTTCGAAGATGATAATATAGCTGCTGCGAATACTAACATTGAAACAAAAACTGCGTCTAGAGAATTTTTCATCAGAGTGTTGTTTAACAGAATTTCACACAAGCAAAGCAAAGTTCTTGAATTGATTCATAGCCATAGGTCCCTTACTTTTCACCGGGCATAAAATCCAAGACACCGGATTAAACGAAGAGAATCAGCTCGACGGAGGGCAATAACGATATGCTCTGTTGGCAAGGTCATGACGTAGGTTTTTTTCATTCGAGCCATTTTCGGTAAAAAAAAAAAATTATTGTTGTTTTTTAGTGTAACCAAATTAAAATTCTGCCATTCAAAAAATTGAAGGGACACCTACCCACAGATTTGAATTGTTTAACATAAAACTACAAAAAAATTGTCGAAATCAAGCTTTTGAATAAGGGCTCCATCTGCTGACTTAACATTTTCAACTTAAGGAGATTATAGGTGAAATATGAAAGTACTGTCTCAATAACTGTTAGCCAAAACAAATCAACAGTCCTGACCGATTGCTTAAAAAAATATGACATTAGGGTGTTAAAACATAAAATAAAGTGCCCTTATATTTATAGAATTTTCGCCACAAAAATAACGGTATATTTTAGAGGCGGACGACTACGTATTGAATACCAGCATCAAGCACATCTCCCTTTCCAATTAGATTTGTACTCCAGCACTTCTTAATAATACATAGTCCTCCCGCCTGATTATACAACCGCATAATTAGTCTATACTGTAGCATATTTAGTAATAGATACGCGCAACTACGGAGACACACTCTCCATTTGAAAAAAATTTAATTCGATACTATAGGTTGCCAAGCTTCACTTGAATGTGCATTACATACATTTTGCCCAATTCTTCTTCAAAATAGTTTTGAGCCTCAATATAAGGGGAGTATTATGCAATTCTCTTTTTGAATTGACTGGATTTTACCTAAGTAATTTAAGGCAACCGAATGGTAGAACGCTGCCAAATTCCAAATGTAACAGCAATTGTTCCCTCGCACGGAGCAAGGGCCATGCAAAGCACCACCTGTTTGCCTCAAGGGCATCCTACTCGTGTTGTCAGTAAGCTGTTATTTTGCGATGTGTTTTTGAACTGCTCAAAACTAACAATGGAAACAATCGTTCATACTTTCGGTTTTTAGTTAATCGGAAATATATTCCTACCCATTTCCATACACTTAACACTTAACAAATCTGTGGTGTATGTACAGGGTGTAAGCAAAGTGTTAGCATTTATTTAATAAAAAAATGTGGTCTTAACGAATGGACCGATTATGATACTTTTTTTTTTCAAAGCTAACTTGATCGAGATGGTTCTCAGGTACAATTTGTGAAGATCTGTAGAGGTGTTTCAAGGCCATCAGCTCTTTTTGTTAGCTGCGGTAGGGTACTTAGACGAATAATGGGTAATGCATCGGTTGTCGTCCGATCATCACAATCAACAAGCGTCGAGCGCGGTCGGTACTTAGATGGAGGACCGCTTGGGAACACCGCGTGCTGTTGGCATCAAGCCGTCTTTTTGCTGTCGCTCCATGTAACCACAACACTGTCCCAGCATTCTCATACATATGTATTGGTTCTCGTCTGATCAGCGCAATCAACCAACGTCGGACGCGGTCAGTACTCAGATTTATTTTTTTTTTTTTAAAGACTCGCGCAGGTTCAAGAGTTTATATTCTCTTATGATGTGATAGACACACAACCTGAACGGAGTGCAGTGGTTTGGGTCGTTGATGTTAGATAAGACGAGGGCCGACCAAATTCCGCGTTGGTTATAGTCAGTAGTAATTCGCTCGAGCACTTTAATATTGCATACGCAGAGGATGAATTTTCGGTTGACCACATACTGTGAATGTTATGCCTGCAGCAGTATGTCTGGTCACTTTCCATTCACCTCTGTGTTGCATAGTTTTTGTCCGTATAGGAATTATGGTACGTTTTCTTGGCTATGAACGAATTTTGAACTATAGACCTTCCGCTCGACGGTCGATGATGTTAACCACTGCACCACGGCCACCCGTGGAGGACCACTTGGGAACACTGCGTGTTGTTGGCGTCAAGGCGCCTTTTTGCTGTCGCACCATGTAACCACAATACCGTCCGAGCAATCTCATATGCATCGCTTCTCGTCCGATCACCACAATCAACCTACGTTGAACGCGGTCAGTACTTAGATGGAGGACCGCTTGGGAACACCGCGTGTTGTTAGCATCAAGCCGCCTGTTTGCTATCGCTCCAATCTCATACATATGTACATATGTATCCATTCTCGTCTGATCATCGCAATCAACCAGCGTCAGGCCCGGTCAGTACTTAGATGGAGGACCGCTCGAGAACATATCAATATCGTCGTTGGTTCTCGAGATAATCGAGGCGAAATTTCCGAATGCACGTACGCACATACGCGGATTTGGATTCTGGTGACATTGAAACGTGGAGGTATGTCAACATTTGGAATTCGCAAAATTGGCTCCATCCCACTGGGAAGTTAATGTATTATTTAAAAATACGCAGAACAGTAAATAAATGAATATGTGCAATATAATAGAGTGACATGCAGATAAATAAAAATCAAGAAAATAACCAAACAATTCAATGCAAATTGCAAATTTAGATTTAGGTTGTTCGATTTATAACCGATTACATAACTCAACATGTTGTCATTAAATACTAATTTGTAGTCGAGATGAATTCCTAGATTTGTATGTGACACAATACTCCCAATTTATGGTTGTTCCATTAACCTTTAATTGAGTGGATGGCAAAAAGCAAAAGAACATTGAGGGACACCAGTATCGAACGTTATTAACCCTTTAATGCCAGGCGTTGTACGTGTACAACATGAATTTCATCTACTCACAATTCAGAACATATTGGCGCACTTTCAGTAAAGGAATGTTAAATCCATGCCAACACCTATTTGAGTTCATTTAATTCTGCATCAGATGTCTCTTAGTGCAATAAGACTATCATTTTCAGCTTGCGTTACTTTGGTTTTGGTGAAATGCGTTTTCGATAAAAACCTCATCTTCTTTTTCTTTGGTGGCGTTACAGCTCATGAAGAACCACCTCATAAGTCGTATTAAAATCACAAAGATATTTTGAACTAGCTTCCATGGTGTTAACAAGATCTTATTTTCTTATAAAACTATGAGGAATATTATAACATCTTTAGTTTTAGTAAATTTTTTTTTATCAAAAAATGTTCATATTGTTTGAAATCAACAAGAGACATTTTGTCGTGACACGGGCTTTTGTCATTTGTCATTTATGTACAACATCAGGCACTTATCACAAACAATTTTTTAAGCTAAATGTTTCTTCATCGATCTAGAGGACTTAGGCTGAACCCACACCAATCCCAACACTAACCGACAAGCAAAATGTTTCCGACGAATTGTTGCGCTTGGTGTGGGTTGAAAAAAAACAAATTCAGTCATCGTCGTTTGAAATGTCGTCTGATTCAATATAATTATAAATTGCGCTCCTTTGCTTGCTTTGGTGGCGTTACAGTCCGTGAAGGGCCAGAGCCAAGCTTCAATCACCCACGATGTACATACAAACATACATACATTTTCAGCGGCCCGCATGATCCACTAAAAGAGTCGCGGGGGTAATGAGCGCACGTGGGATCTCCAGGCCACTCAATCGTCCGCCATCGACTCACCCAGACGAGTCTCTTTACTTGGTTCAACCACCTTGTCCTGGGTCTGCCAAGCGGTCGCCTGGCTGAAGGTATTGTATCTAAGGCACGCCTCGGAAGTAGTGATGATGGCGACATTCGTCTCACGTGACCAAACCATCGAAGCATAGCCCTTTCCGTTCGGAGAAGCAGCTGCTCGACATTGAGCTCCCCGCGCACTGCCGTATTTCTCACCCTATCCCGGCGAGTAACTTCCATAACAGCACGAAGAAATCTCATTTCGGCAGCTTGTATTCGCGATCTTATTCTTTCGGTCAATATCCAAATTTCATGACCATAGGTGAGAGTTGGAACAAATACTGAGTTAAAAACACCTAACTTGGCCTTGACACCAAGCTCGGTCTTCCTGATTACAGATCTTCCAAGCTGTTTCAAAATTGACACAGCTTGGCCAATCCTGCAGGAAAGCTCAGTATTACTCCTCCCATTACTCCTGAGGAAGACCCCGAGATAGTTAAACTTCTCCACTTGCTACAATGGGACTTCACTAACATGTAGAGTGCATTGGACAGGTGTTCTGGAAATAATCATAACCTCGGATTTGTCCACGTTAACCCTCATTCCAGTATCAGCACATACGGCCACAAACCTATCTGTCGCGCTGGAGTTCCGTCTGGGAGGATGTGAGGACAACTAAGTCATCTGCAAAAAGAATATGGCTTATCCTCAACTCTCCCAATGTGAAACACTCCTCGCCTCGGCAGCGCTGCAACATCCAGTCCATATATGTATATAATGAAAAAAAGAGCTGACAAGACGCACCCTTGGCGAAGTCCAACGCCCACGGTGAAAGGTGTTGATTTACTACCGTTAACCCGAACGTAGCTGCTACAGTTTGTGTATAGAGACTGAATGGCCCTCAACAGAGGACCATCAATCCCATACTCCTGCAGAACCCCCCAGAGTTTACCTCGAGGAACTCGGTCAGAGTAGATCGGTTTGGCGTACTCCCAAGCCTTTTTGAGTACCATTCTTAGCGTGAAAAGCTGGTCGGTTGTACTTCTGCCGTGACGAAACTCGCACTGTTCATCCCCTATCCTGGATTCGACCATAGCTTTAGAACGCACCTTCAGTACCTTAACGGAGACTTTAACGGGGACACTTAAAAGAGATATGCCCCCATAGTTGGAGCACTCTTTTTCATCCCCATTTTTGAAAAGAGGGACAATCACCCCAGTCTGAAAATCGCTAGGTGTCTCACCGCATTTCCAGGCCACCTTAATGACTTGAGAGAGCCATAATACTCCCTCTTTACCCATCGCCGTAAGCATTTCTGGCCGAACTTCATCCACACCGGCGGATTTGCTAACTTTTAGCGATTCAATCGCTAAAATGACTTCCTCCACCGTTGGACTATACTCCGCCCCCCTCAAGACTATAGGTTTGTTCTCCTAAGCGCCCTGTACGGGATTGAGCAGCTCTGAAAAGTGCTCGCTCTCTCTGCGTATGCTGTCCATCACATTGGAAAGCAACACACCATCTTTGGATTTAACTCCTTCGATTATGATGAATTTTCTTCCTCTGAATCGGCGAATGGTTTGCCAGAACACCTTTTTCGCAGATCTATGGTCGCCTTCCAACTTCTCGCCAAACTCACCACGCTGTGTGTGATTTATTTTTTACACAGGTAAAGGGGACCTACAGTGTAATGCCGATTCCTAACGGCTTGAATCGAGAAGCTTTTTCATGACAAGTATACTACGGGGGGTTTTGCCCCGTAATATACATGGCGCTCCTTTGCTCAATCAAAATTAGTAGCTTTTCCGCGTCAACTTCTATCTTCGCTTCACAAATTCGCAATGCATCGATCTCGTCGCAGAAAGACAAAATACCGGCAAACAGATTTCGACATGATTTTTTGCTTTGTCTTGTCGTGCTCTATTTATTTCGTCCGGTGTGAGTTGACCGCTAAGGTAGTGTGTGCTTTTCGACATGTGTTCGCAACACGTTTGTTGCGTTCGGTGTGGGTTGGCTGTGTGCAGTGCCATATAAAGGGGACATCGGAGCAACGAGGGCGGCCGAACAAAATGTTCTGTCGTGTTGCGTCCCATTTGTTGTGTGTTGACTCATAAGATGCAATGTACTCTTGTCGTATACGACAAGGAAAAACGTTTTGTCGGCCTTGGTGTGGGTTCAGCCTTACAGATGCCCGGATTAAGCTGGTCTTAGAAACGGAATGGGATAAGTCTGAGGATGAGAGCGAAGACGATGACGATAGCTGAAACTGAAACTCACTTCGTCTTTGAAACTACAAGGTCTTCTTTGATAACTGGTTTCCGTCAATAAAACTTTGCACTGCGTTTCTGGAAAACAAAATGCCATGAAAAACATAACTTGTAAAAAAACCAAGTCTCGCAACTCAGATCTTCTACCGTAAAAAGTTGTAAGATCAATGTATTACCAAGTCAGTTAACTTATTCAGTCCCTGCTTAAGGGACCTTCTGCCTTGATTGATTACATAATTAGCTAACCTAACAACATCTTATAGTGACCATACCAATATCAAAATCTTTTATGTTTTAAGTAAATAGATTGACTTGGAAATCGCACTAAATAATCTAATTTAATATAATATGTATTACTTGTGAGATATATTGTGTTTTCATGCGATGGCCATCTCATCCTTTGACATTTTTTTTTCAGTTTTGACTTAGCAAGACACAACTAATAAAATAGATTTTAGCGAAAAAATATTTTTCCAGGGACTGGGATGAGTTGCTGTCATGAAAGGGTTAAATCGGAGTCGACACAGTTGACACGAACTTTAAAACGACGACTGGACACAAAACTTAGAACTATTGTGGAAGTCTAAGAAGGAAAATGGAGGTTAATCATTTTATACAACAAACCATTTTGTCAGAATCACATACCTTTCCATGTCCAAATATGGTCTAAATCGTATAATAGCACCATCCCTGTTCCTGAAAGGCTTTTGCTAGTATTGTGCTAAGACTACTACGCAAGCTTACTGGCCTATTACTTTCAAGACTTTCAGATGGTTGTTCAGCTTTAAAAATTCGAACAATTTCTATAAATTTTTAAGCGCCTGGGAAATATACCATTTTTAGGCAAGCATTAAAAAGGAAGGTTAGATACCAAATCTTGTAGTTGTTTTATTTATATACTTATTTCGAATACCTTCTATACTTCCCACTTTTCCTAACTTCTAGTTATTTACTATATATTTATTGGATATCTTCATCTACAAGGAAGATTATTGAAGTTCAGTGTTAAACCTCATTCGAAAAACATAATTGAACTCTTGTATTGACAATACTTTCAATTTTTCTATCACCTATTGTGGTTATTGTGGTTTTTCGTAAAATTCAAACCAAGTGCAATTGCTTTGTCGACAAAAATGAGGTAGTTGCCGCTTTTCTATTTTTGGAAACCTTAACAATATTACAGAAAGTCGTTGTCTTTCTTTTTCAAATGAGTTTCCAGTCTTTGTTGCGAACAAGTAATATTTCTTGCAAAATAAGCTTGTTTTGATTGGATATTTCATATCTCTAAAAAGGATCCCTATATCTCTGCCATATTTTCCTGTAGTAATTACTTAATTTTATGAGTACCAAAATGTAATGCAGACGGACTGTTGGGAGCATGCACCAGCTCATCTGTAAGATATGGTCAGAGGAAAGCATGCCCGAGGAATGGAGTCTCAGCATCGTATGCCCGATCCACAAGAAAGGAGACCCCTCTGATTGCGCCAATTACAAAGGAATAAGTCTCCCTAACATCGCCTACAAAATCTTCTCTGCCGTTTTGTGTGAATGCCTGAAGCCTTTTGTAAATAAGCTGATAGATCCTTATCAGTGCGGATTCAGGCCGGGGAAGTCCACCTTCGACCAAATCTTCACACTACTGCAGATCCTGGAAAAAACCAATGAATTCCAAGTCGACACTCACCACCTATTTGTCGACTTCAAAGCCGCATACGACAGCGTAATTAGAGACGAGCTATACAACGCTATGTCTACCTTTGACATACCTGCTAAACTCGTCAGACTGTGCAGGATAACTTTGGAGAATGCTCGCTGCTCCATCCGAATCGGTAAACACCTTACCGATAGTTTTAATGTCAAAAAAGGATTTAGGCAGGGCGATGCGCTGTCGTGTGATTTCTTCAACATCATATTAGAATGCAAAAATCACTCGCCAATACAAGGGACATACGCCGACCGTATTGACATATTAGGTAGATCACAGCGAGATGTCAATAAGGCGCTTGCGAGTATTGAGATGGAGGCGGCGAGAATTGGTTTGGCGGTAAACGAGGGCAAAACTAAATATATGCTGTTATCAATAAAGGACGCTCACCACCGACGTCTTGGCCAGAACGTTTGTATTGGCAGATATAAGTTCGAAGTAGTTAAGGACTTCGTCTACCTTGGCTCCGCAGTGACCTAGAATAACGACATCAGTTCTGAAATCAAACGCAGAATCACTCTTGCCAATCGCTGTTTCTTTGGGCTCAGGAGGCAACTGAGTAATAGAGCCCTCTCCCGAACGACAAAGTTGCCTCTATATAAGACCCTTATCATCCCGGTCCTGTTGTACGGCGCAGAAGCATGGACACTATCAAAAGCGGATGAGGAGGCCCTTGGATTTTGAGCGTAATTTTCGGGCCTATAAACGCAGACGGGGGATGGAGGAAAAGATTCAACCACGAACTTTAAGGGCTGTACGGCGACATGAGTCTAGTCAGGCGTCTACGGATTCAACGCCTAAGATGGCTGGGCCATGTAGAGCGAATGGACACCAAAGCTCCAGCGGGGAGAGTCTTTGAATCCAACCCCGAGGGACGAAGAAGCTGAGGATGGCTGCTCTTAAGATGGCGCCCACAGGTGAAAGGGGACCTCAGCCAACTGGGTGTGCGGCAATTGAAAAGGCTAGAAAAAGATCGTGGTTCACCCCGAACTGTAGCGCCCGTTAAGAAGAAGAAGAAAATCTAATGAAGAATTCTAGTGCATGTACCTTTTATTGGCGAGTAATAACCTAAGATAAGGACAACACTTTTCTACTCTAGTAGTGTTCGTCGCAATACATAGTGTGCAAAAAAAGTCATGGACGCATTAAATCAGAGAACTTAAGATATCGAAAATACGTATTCAGTTGGAATGTAATCCTAATGACACATTCTGTTGTAAAATTAATTAAATAGCTTAGGTGCCTTCTCCAATAAGGAGCTCCAAACGTTTTGAATACGATTTATCAAGCTAAATGCCATTGACGTCAAGTAATTTAAAAAGGTCTAGTCACTTTGAAAGTTTCATATCCGCATTCATATACATACAGCTAAATACTGTATTTATTAATAGTCGGATATCTCGCCGTCCGTGTATGCTCAACGACGAATCCATATTGCTTAATTAACCCGAAACGAGTAGACTGTGAAATAAATCTTACTAAAAACGATCATTCTTAAAATGGTATCCGCTGTAATTATGATATTAAATCACCTCGAAATCCGTAACCGCTGTCGTACAGAACGAGTCGTTATTATTGTAAATGAAAAAGAGATTAAATTTGCATCGTTTCGGAAGTTGTGCCTCTTATTTATTTACTTATTGTAGAATAGATAATACTTATGAACGCCATAGATAGAAATGCATTATATTACTCGCTTTTATTTCAAGGACAACTTATGAGTTGTTGGTATATATATGTTGAATTTTGAAACTAAATTTGTTTGCATTCTGATTGCTATCTTACACTTATTCCTTAAAAGCAGATATGATGAAGAAGAACGAATGCTCTGTCACGCATTTGAGCCGTATCTGTATACCACTTTTTGTATTCACTCTATTGCCAATATTCGCATGTATGATATCTGTCCTTTGATATTTAACTTTTCGCTCCCTGGGGAGTTGCGTGAATTGAATTCGGTACAAAATAAAGACCCGGTTAAATGGGTCTATTTCCATCTCGGTTCTTTGTGTTGTGTTATTAATTGACTTGTGGTTGACTAAGTTATTACAAAATATCTTAATAATAATCATAAAAAAAAACATATCATGCCTTCGCTTCTCTCGTTTTTTTTTTTTTTTTTTTTTTTCTTCTTTACAGGCAGCTAATAAACCGCAGGACATCTAATACTGTCTTACGGATCACTTCCAAAGTGCTTTCGTGTCAACTTTACTAAGTGTCCATATATTCTCTTTAATTGAATTCAATTAAGAAAAGAATTATTGAATTTGCACAGCACCGAGGGAAAGAATCAACTGCAAACAAGAAATAAAAGTTGAGAAAAGTGAGCACGAAAGTTGTATTGCACGAATTTAGGCGGTAAGATGTATGGAATGCTATTGGAAAGTGTCCAGCACTATGTGCAGGTAAGCACGCGACAATTACAACATTCAATTTTCGATTCAATTCTTGAAATGGCTGTTCGTTTTTGTAATTTACTGTCCCACCACAAATTGGCCGTTTCGATAATGGTGATAATAATGATGATAAATTACGACAACATTTGAATAATGATGGGTTTCCTTGAGATATGCAAGCAAAAAATCAATAGATCTCGACGTTGTCTGATCAAAATGAAAACGTTGGAACTATACATTAGTTGCGTTGGACTCTGTTGAGTGACTTCTGCACGGAAAAGTGCATGACACACATCGAAGATAGATTAATAGAGCCTTGCGTGATTGTAATAAATGAATTCGAGGACATTTCAATGAAATGTTACTAGTATTGAGTTGTCTCGCGTGAGCACCAGATACATATATATTTTTATTGCAGGAGTGAATTAAAACGACTTTTTTGTGTTTATTTTATTCTTCCCATAACTTCTTTATGCTAGACTAACTGAACTAACTTTATTAACCTAAAAATCTTTGCCGGCCCTACTCGAACCTTATTTCATATGTATAAATATGTATGACGTGTATGTAGGATGACCGTAAGTCATATGAGTGTAAGCCGAAACGGGATCTCGTCTCGCTTCGGCAAACTTAGCGAAACCTTACCACCCTACCCTGTATAAGTCCGACATTGATGCAGCAAGCTTCGCCTTGATGAGGTTAACAAATGTACAGAGGCTGACAGACTTCGCCCAGCCACCAGCAGTGTGATGTTGTCGGACGTCGCTTCCGCGAACCGCTATGCTTAGCGTGGGGTGCTCGTGCTCACAGAGCTATCTAGCTAGGTCCATAGTGGAACTGCCCCACCACGAAATTACAAACCAGTTCACATCACAAGGTTCTTCTGTATAAGCTAGCTTGTTTTGGATTCCACTCCTCTCTTTTCAAATGGTTAGAATCATATCTTACCAATCGGACTCAAACTGTCAAAATTAGTGATTGCTTTTCTAATAGCATCCCGGTGCCTTCTGGCGTTCCACAGGGAAGCCATCTTGGACCTCTGCTTTTCCTGTTATTTATCAATGATATACCTGGGATATTTAAATTTTCGGAATGTCTTCTTTATGCCGACGATTTGAAACTCTTTCGCAGGGTGGACTCGAAAGATGACTGCTTTCCTCTCCAGCATGATTTAAATCTTCTTGTTCAATGGTGTGAAACCATCTATCTACACTTAAATGTTTCGAAATGTCAATTTCTCTCCTGTAGTAGGCGAATGACTGTCATAGATTTCAACTATTGCATCAATAATATACGTCTTGAAAGAGTTTACAAAAAAATGGACCTTGGCGTTATCTTGGACTGCGAACTTACATTTTTACCGCACATAGATTACATTGTGAACAAAGCCAATTCTATGCTGGGTTTCATCAAAAGGAACACTAGAGAACTATCGGATCCTTACGCGCTAAAAACTCTGTATGTATCACTCGTAAGATCAGTGCTCGAGTACTATTGCATAGTTTGGAACCCTTCTTATAATAATTCATCTGACCGACTTGAGCGGGTCCAAAAACATTTTACTAAGGCAGTTATGTACAAGTTGGGGTGGAATATCGGTATGCCACCGTATCGATCCAGGTGTTGCTTAATTGGCATACAATCGCTCTATAGCCGACGAAGGTATTTTTCTTTAATGTTCGTAAGGGATATCTTATCATACCACGTCAAATGTCCTGAAATTTTATCTCTATTTCCCTTACGCTTTCTTACTAAACATACTCGCTCGCAGTATATTTTTTTCGAACCATCCCATAGTACAAATTATGGCCGCAATGAACCCATTACGCGTTGCATCCGAGAAGCTATTTTGATTTGCACCCATATAGATTTTTTTGCAAATACATTTATCCAGAAATGAATTAAATTATGTATTTTATCTTTGTTAAACTTTTTATAACACATAATTGTAATGTTAAAAATTCATAGTCCTTTACAGATGTTTAATAACTAATAAATATAAAAATTAATAAATAAATTTTAAGCCCATAAGAAGTAGCTTCTCACGGTGTATATAGTTGGGGAAATAAGCCCCAGGGATCAAGTTATCGACCGAAGTCATTGCACTTACAGCATGATATCGAACCAGTTTTTCGATAGTTTTCCCTGAGGCAATGTCTCTAAATATTGGAATGCTTTTGCATAAGCGGACATTTAATGAACCTATTGGGACAGCCATAAGCCGTTTAGTTTACTTGAAAGCTCGGGAGAGCGGTGGTATCACACCCTTTCCTGAAATCGAATAAGTTGTCCTCAGCCCGTTTAGACAGGGCTGTGTATACATTTTCGTGAAGACGTTGCTGACATTCTGAAAGAAACTTATCAATGGGAGAATTGGCGGGACCTTACACGTGGACTTTATATATTCTCTATTCACACCCCAATTTTAGTTTCTAATCGCGATTGGAAAACGACTATACTTTAATTGGTAGAATCGTCTAGAATTCTTTTAATTTATGCTTACATCTGACTTCAGTTAAGGAAGCTTATTTAAGTTGGAAGACACCATTCAGCCAATAAGTGATCTCCTTGTTGAACGAAAATACCATGAAACCCTTTGCATAAAATTGTAACTAAAAGTCCCTATCCAACAATATCCATTAACGACGTTTACTTGAAAATACTTTTGTATTGTCCTTTTCGGATTTGCTTTTTCCAAAATTTCTTTTTTTTTTTAACTCTTTCCTTAATACCCAGAATGAATATGGGGTTGATATATGGAAGGAGGTCTGCCGAATTGTTGACTGTAAGCATACTTCGTTCAAGACCCACCAGGTGAGGCATTTTCTCGTATCGTTTTTGTATGGTACTAAAAGGTCTTTTTTTTCTAGATTTATCCTGACAAATTGATGCCAGATTTGGCAGCGGCATTATCCGCTTGCACTGGGGACACGTTTGATCATTGCATGAATTTCTTTGGCAAATGCTTCGTGCGATTCTTCAGCAACTTTGGGTTTGTCATATACCACTCATAGCATACGAAATAATCAGTAACAAACTATTCTCACCACTTTAGGTATGACAAGATGATTCGCTCTACAGGACGATTTTTTTGCGACTTCCTGGAATCCATTGATAACATTCATCTTCAGATGCGCTTCACCTATCCAAAGATGAAAAGCCCCTCAATGCAATTGGCTCACAGCGATGAAAAGGGTGCGGTAATTATATACCGCAGCGGTCGGACTGGTTTGTCCAAATATCTCATTGGCCAGATGACAGAAGTGGCTAGGGAATTCTATGGATTAAGCATTAAAGTCTATGTAATTGAAAGCCAGAATGATATTTCTGGCGGCACAGCGGGACCCATCAATCTGACAGATTCCCCGAAGACAGTAATTGTCAAATATCGATTGGATTTCGACAATACGGATTATGTGAGCGACACTCATAATCCTGACGTGCGATAATTGAAATTTATTTTTTAAATCTGCTTTAGATGGCCAACAGGGTGCATGTCAAGGCACATCCGTCACAGTTGTCGCTGCCCCATATTGATTTAAATATTTTCTTAGAATTGTTTCCATTCACTATAGTCCTAGACAAGAATATGGTTATCACCCACGCTGGAGAGAGGGTAAGGGCTTGCAGATTTTTTTTTTCACTTTGCCATTTACCCATTTTGTGTGTAGGTAATTGAGATGTGCATTTTTCACAATCCGGGCAAGCCGCCAAGAGGCTTTATTGGTTCAAAAATAATACATAATTTTAATTGTCGTCGTCCGAAAGGCACTGCTCTCGAGTGGGATGTCATCAGGTCGATGAGGAAAGTTCTGTTCGAGTTAGAGCTGATACGTACGGGTAAGAGTAATACAGCGGATTTGCAGGCTGCTGTTTTGAGTGCTAACGCAGAAAATAATGACGACGAGTTGTCACTGAATGAGGCGACTAACTATATGCGAGGTGCGAAGGATGAGACTGATCCGTCTGGGGACCGGAAGACATCGCAGGGATTGCGGAGTATATTATTGAAGGGGCAGATGTTTTACATTGAAGATCTCGACTCACTGATTTATCTATGCAGTCCCCTGTAAGTATTGCATTCATTTTTTTATGTTTAGTAGATAATGGTTATTTTGTACGAAAAATTCACAAAATCCCCCGTTTCGTCTCGTCTATTGAGATGTGTTGCTACATTTGATGGTACTAGTTTTCGTTCCTCACCAAATCTATCCTCACAATGTCTGTCGACATGTTTCTGACTGGAGCAGCTTACTATCTCATATAAGATCCCGATGCTTGTCTACCTTGTAAATCAGGATGATAAAGTCATTAAGTTCCAGCTTTCTCTTCGTTTTAAGAAAAGTAATCAGAGCCTAGTTGTTCATGCAATATTTGTCGATAGCATCTAATGTAAATGAATTGAGAACCACAAAAACGTCTGCATAGGCCTGAGCTTAAGCTTTAAGTCTAACCCCAATACACTTAAATGCGCTGTAGCTCAAAGATCTTGACATACACAAATCCGCTGGTCCAATTGGCATTTCGCCAATAATTCTTAAAAGGTGTTCTTCTGCGCTGGTAAAACCACTGCATAAGCTTTTTCACTTTTCCTACTTTTTCTAGGCTCTTTCTGATAGGTAAGGTGAGAATCAGCATTTCCGTTTTACCCTTTGGGTACAGAACCCAGAAAAAGAAAAAATAGATGAATAAATAAATACCGTAAGCATGCCTGAAGTTGGCGGGTTTTTGTTATGAAGTATAGCCATATCTGCTTTACTCATCAGACACAAGTTCGGGCAATCATCTCCAAAATGTTAAGACTTTTTTGGAACGTTGAAATTAAGGGCGCCGTGGCGCAGTGGTTAGTGTGTTGAACTCTGGCGCATATTGAGCGAGTTCGGATTACGATAACACCACCACCATCGAATAATGATTTCGCGGCCTCCTTCCTCTATGGGTTACAACCAAAATTCCAAGTAGTATACTTGCCATAAAAAAAGCGTCTCGACTCAAGCCGTTCGGAATCGGCATTAAACCGTACGTTTAGGTCTCTTTGAAAGCACCGTGGCGCAGTGGGTAGTGTGTTGGCCTCTGACGCCGATGACACGGGATCGAATCCCGACACAGCCATGTCATCGAACGTGTTTTTCACTGTGTTTCTCCTCAGCGGGGTTCTGACAAAACCCCCCCGAAATTCGCCGTTCGGAACCGGCAATAAGCTGTAGGTCCCTTTCAACTTTGGGAAAATGAAATCACACACAACATGGGTGATTGAGAGAAGCTCGGCTCAGGTTCTTCATGGACTGTAACGCCAACATACATACATACATTTAGGTCTCTTTCACCTGTGTGAATATTAAATCTTACACAACATGGGTGATGTAACTTGTAACGCCACCAAATCAAGAAAGCAAACCAAGAGCTAGTCGTGCTAGGGGTATCATATTCACTTACTTGGAAGAGATTGTTTGAATTATTTTCACTACTTCTTCTTCTTCGTTGCACTACAGACAGGTGTGATCTTGAGTCTCAACATGCGACTCCAGCCAGCATGGTCTCTTACCACCCGTCTCCAGTCACGCACACCCAGTTGGTTGGGGTCCTTCGCCACTTGTGTGCGCAACCTGAGTCGAGGGCATTCTTGTTACTTTGTCTCAATGGCTCGGGTTCAAAGATTCTTTGGGTCGGAGCTATGTTGTCCATACACCCTGCATTCCCTAGCCATCTTAAGTGTTTTATTCGTAGATGCCTAACCAGGAACATGCCGCCGTACAGCAAGTACAGTTCGTGGTTGGATATTCTCCTCCAGATGCCACCAATGCGCTCGCACAGTTTTTCTCTCGAAAAGAGCTTCCTCATTCGCTTCCAATAGCGTCCACAGCTAGCGAACAACTATTATTATATAAAACCAACTTGGTTTTTCGAGAGACGGCTCTGTTACTCAATTGCCTTTTAAGCCCAAAAAAAAAAAAAAAAAAAAACAGTGATTAGCAACAGCTATTCTGCGTTTATTCTCGTTACTGATATTGTTCGTATTTATTACTGCGTATTCAAGGTAGACGAAGTTCTTGTTGTTCATTTTGACGCTTTGTCCGAGGCGTCGATGTTGTGCGTCCTTTCTTGATGACAGCATATACTTCGTTTTGCCCTCATTTACCGCCAGACCCATTTCAGCCGCCTCCGCTTCAATGCCAGCGATAACCTCATTGACGGGCCGCTGCGTTCGACCAATCACGTCAATATCATCGGCGTAAGCTAGCAGTTGAACGGAATTTGGGAATTTCGTGCCCCTAGTGCTGACTTGTGAGTTTCGCACGATCTTCTCAAGTATGATGTTAAAAAAGTCACATGATAGCACGTCGCCTTGTCTAAAACTTTTTTGACATTGATGGTCTCGGTAACTTCATTACCGACCTTGATGAAGCAGCGAGAATTTTCCATCGTCATCCTACACAATCTGGCGAGTTTGATAGGGATACCAAAACTATGCACGGCTCTATAAAGCTCGTCTTAATGCACGCTATAATGTGCGGCCTTGAAATTAACAAATAGGTGGTGAGTGTAGATCTGCATTTATAGGGCCTTTCCAGGATCTGCCGCAGTGCGAAGATTTGGTATATTATGAACTTACCTGGTCTGAAACCACACTGATAAGAGCCTATAAGGGTGTTGACGAACGGTTCAGGTGTTCACACAAAACAGTAGAGAGGATTTTGTGTCTGATGTTGATTATATAATTATCCGTAATTGGTGCAGTCAAAGCGGTCCCCTTTCTTGTGGATCGGGCCCACGACGCTGAGATCCCACTCGTCGGTCATGCATTCCTCCGACCATATCTGGTGCATGCGCCCTGCCAAATCATCCCGACCGGCTTTAAACAGGTCAAGACTTCTGCCTTGATATTGCTATCTTGACCTCATCAAAGTCGGGGGGACAGAATTTTGGTCTATCGTCGTCCAGGTTGAGTGGAAATTGTTCTTTCAAATTCTCAGTATCGACTGCGACTCTACTAAAAGTTGTCCATTCTCGTCCCGGCAGGCTTCGGTCCGGAGTTTGCATCCACTGGATAGCTTTTATCTTTTGATAAAACTTCCGGACTTCATTCCTTTTGCAACACCTCTCCATCTCCTCGATCTTTTTGAGAAGCCGGTTTTCATCTCTCTTTTTCTGTTCGTAGAGCTCACGACAGCTCTCGTCTTTCGTTGCAGCATTGCCTTGTAGGCGTCTGACTTAGCTGCGTGGGCCTGCCTACACTCGTCATCAAACCACGGGTTTTCCCTGGGCCGTGGTGTCGTAAAACCCAACATATCAGTAGAAGCTTCTTTAGAAGCTTTATGATAACGCTTCCATTTTAATTCTGCCGTTAGTGCAGGTGGCGTCGGATTTTCACAAAGTTTTTAGGAGACGCGGTCGGCAAAGTTCTTAGCGGTCGGTCGGAATAAAATTGAAAACAAATTGAGTATTTGTATAGCCTTGTATGTATTATTTCCTGTAGAAACTAACCCATATATTAGGTGTTCCTAAATTGAGTACACGTTCCATTCGCTTCCAGTATAGAGAATCTAGATGAATTGCACAGTTTTGGCTTATACCTAAACGATCTAAACCCCCATGGTCTGAGTAGAGAATTGGTGATGGCTGGATGGCAGCATTATTCCAAACTAGAAATTATGTTTGAAAAAGAAGAACAACGTTCCGATGAGCTAGAAAAATCCCTCGAACTTGCCGATTCGTGGAAGCGTCAAGGAGATGAGCTCCTTTACTCCATGATACCCCGTCCGATAGCAGAACGAATGCGAAATGGCATTGACCCGATGGCATCATGCCAGAGTTTCGAGGAAGTATCTGTCATCTTCGTGGAGGTTATGGTTAGTTATTTGCCTACAGTCGCTACTTCTAAAATCATTAATCTCTTGTCCGTATTCCATACATAGAACGTCTATAGCAACTCGAACAAAATCCAAGATGCAATGTCGGCTGTGAACACTCTCAACACAGTGTTCTCTGCGTTTGACGAGGAAATAATTTCACCGCTTGTTTACAAAGTGGAAACCGTGGGAATGGTAAGATTTATTGCTTTATTGTAGAAACTTTCATAATCCTTATCGCTGTTGCCGTTTCATCATAGGTTTACATGGCGGTCAGTGGAGCTCCTGATATTAATCCCCTTCATGCCCAACATGCTGCAGATCTTGCTTTGCGGATAACGAAGAAAGTCAAGGGATTAGGTCTTCCGGATGTAGCCATAAAAACCGGTAAATAAATTAAATAGTTTATGGTCGCAAGACATGGTTGTCTTTCAAATGGCCTCTGGAGTGATTGTGTCGTTTCTCATTAGGTATCCATTCGGGACCAGTAGTGGCTGGGGTGGTGGGCTTGAAAGTGCCTCGATACTGTTTGTTCGGTGACACGGTGAATACGGCATCTCGGATGGAGAGCAGCGGTGAAGCGTACAAGATACAAGTTTCGGGATATACAGCAAGTAAACTTCGACCTCATAAGTATGTGTTGGAATCACGTGGATCTGTGTCGGTCAAGGTGTGCTTGTTTCTGTCTGGCTTTGCTGAAATCCAATTTATATGTTTATACTTTACTTGTGCTTCCAGGGCAAGGGGGTAATGGAAACATTTTGGCTTTTATTAGGACCGGATGACGAACCAAAAGCAGAATAAACGCATATACATGTACATATATGTATGTATATATGCGTGCGTGCACGTTCGGAGAATTGCACTTATATCTAGTTAATATGAGCATAAAATACAATGGTAATAAATGTCCATAAAATGAATGTTAAACAGTCCAGTGCTATTCTATTCTTCTATTTTCTGGAAAATTTGTTAGTTTATTTCAGAATATACAGTTTGGTTCGGAGAGTTCGGTTTTCAAACATTGCCCTCACCTCTAGGTCGACAATCTCATGCAATAAGGCATGCGTGAGAGAATCGAAGCGGATTTTTCTGAAGTCGCGAAAACACTATCTCTGCTAAGGACTTAGTGAAGTTTAATTTAATCGATTACCCAACTGCTTACGAGAATATTTTTCTTTTCTTATTTTCTTATAATTCGCGGTGGTTCAAGAGTCATGGGCAAAGTGCAGTGGTTTGGGTCGTAGATGTTCGTTCAGTATATTCACATTCAAATCCGCAAGTTTAAGAAAGCGCAGAATTCGAAAGTTCTTAGTTTCTCAAATTCCATGTTTTCGTGGCACATGTATAAATTACTTGCCACTTGCCCTACCGATGAAGCTGAAGAACCCATCAAAGAGGATTTCTGTGATTTCTTGGATGACATATACGGAGTTTGTCCGGAGTACGACATCAAAAACGTACTCGGAGACTTCAACGTTATGTTAACCAAATCGACCATGTTCTCATAGATGCGAAACATGCGTCAAACATTCTAGATGTTAGAACGTACAGAGGGGCAAACTTCGGCTCTGGCCAATTTCTTGTGGCAGCAAGGCTCAGAAACTGACTTTCCAACGTTAAAAATCTACATCAGCCAGAGACTACAGAGGGCAACTGAGCGGACGACTGGCAAGTATGCCTACATCGGACACAAACGCCAACAATGTGTGGCTCGATTGCCGCTCAGCGATCAAGGAAGCAGCTGAAATTACTACAGGCTACGCGAGTTAAGGTTTAAAAGGATATTACAAGGAAATTTTTTTGTTCAAATTTTATTTAAATTTATTTTCTAAGGCTTTTTTTTCGTTTTCGTGTTGACGGCAGGAAAGCTGATTTAGCAATGCGGTTTTCTCCGCTGCATAAGTGGTACCGATCGCCAATCTCTTACGAGTAATTCCCCATTCCACAGGTTTTGTTGGTGGTGAAAGTAATGGTACATAACTCGCTCCACCACAGACAAGAAACCCGTGGTATGATGGCGAGTGTTAGCATAAAAAGCGAGCGACCGATGAGGTGTACCAAAAGATGTTGCAAACGAGAACACGAGTAGCACGCGAGGAATACCGAGTCAGAAGGAGGGAGGAAAGAAAACGCTGAAGCGAAAGAAGAGAATATCCGCTCAAGGATATCAAAGAGTCCAGGGATAAAAACGCGATAAGAACCTTTACTAAAAAGCCAAAAAAGCCTATGCTCTCGAAATTGCGATAAGCATCTTGCTACCGACCTTCAGGGAATAGTGGATGTTTTCAAACAACATTTCCAGTGGCTGCTTAACGAGCATGGAGAGGACAGGGTCTCCAGTCGACGAAGGTGTCCCCATTCCCAACATTGAAGAAATAAGCATAGCTATAAAGCTGAAAAACAACATGGCCGCAGGTTCTAATAGATAAGCATCAGAGCTCTTCAAAGCTGGAAGCGATGTTCTGGTAGAGAGCATGCATTAGATCATCTGCAGAATTTAGGAGGACAAATTCATACCCGACGACTGGAATACTAGCTCTATATATCCTATCCACGAAAAAGGCGATCCTACTTCCTGTAAAATCGATTTAAAAGCCACATACGACACCATTTATCACAAAGTCTTATTTAACGCGGTAGAACTGATCCGGAAGTTTCAAGATACAGATACAGATACAGTTCGGTTTCAGAACCTCCGAGCCTTTTGAAACCAACACCGGAAATGCGCTGTCATGTGACTTCTTTAATCTCGTGTTGGGGCAAATAGTGTGGCTGGCCAACGTCAATACGAAAGGCACTATCTTCCACAAATCAATCCAGTTGCTGGGCAATGCCGATATTAATATGGTCAAAAGTTCCCAGCGCACCATTATGAAAGCTTTCACGGCAATTGACGATCAGACGAAACGAGCTTGTCTTACTGTATAAAATTGAACGATCCGCAGCTATAATTTCCAGGTGATAAAGGAGTTCACATACCTCAGGGCAATCATAAACTCGTCGAATGACGTCATAGTGTAGATCGAGCGCAGAATCACCTTCGGCAACCGCTCCTACTTTGTATTGTCGAGACAGCTAGGGTGCAAACTCCTGTGCCGAAAAACCAAGGTTATGCTCTACAAGACTCTTACCTTGCCAGTCCTGCCATAGGGAGCCGAAAGCTGGACGATAAGCAGGACAGCAGAGCCAGTCCTTGGCTCCTTCGAACGAAGAATTCCGCGACGGATAGTCAGTCCTGTCTGCGGGGAAGACGAATAAAAGAAGTCATAACCCCGAACTCTATAAGGTGTACAAAGGTGTGAATATAGTCCGGACGGCTACAATGGCTAGGACATATCTGGCTAGGAGGTTCTTCGAATCCGAACCTCATTGTTCGAGAAGAAGGAGGAGACCGAACCTCCGGTATAAAGACCAATTGATCGCGGACGTAAGACAACTTGGTCTTCCGACTGGAAGCAGCATGCCCGGGACCGACACGGCTCTAGTAACTCAGGCTCAGATCCTCTATGGGTTGCTGGCCTGAAAACCAAGTAAGCTTATGGTTTATCAAACCTTATTTAATCCAATTATAATTGGTTTAAGCTATCCTTCAACAAGCACTTAGTAATTGTGAATATTTTTCTTGCCCTGATACAACAACTTTGAAACGTTAATAAGGGTTAAAATGCATAAAGAGGATATACAAGTTAAAGATTTAATTTTTTAGGTTTATTTCCTCTATGAGGAATTCTTTATTTTCTTTGGAATTTATTATTCTGACCGATATGGTCAGGTGTTCTCTTAAAACCAAAAAACACTAACTTATACTAACTGCTCGGGGCAGCTGAGAAGCGTGTGTTCGCTGCTCAGTATTCATTAGCGGATGCGAGGCCGTGCGCTAGCTGAGAAGCGTGTGTTAGCTGAGAAGCGTGTATTAGCTGAGAAGCGTGTGTTAGCTGAGAAGCGTGTGTTCGCTGTTCAGTTATATTAGCGGATGTATGTGCTTACTTACATTCTGAGTGAATCTTTGTATAGGCTCCAGTCCCTGTCGTTTCTTATACTCTTTGCTTTATTCAAGAGTTTTCGACAGTTCTTGCGTAGCTTGCCTAGATCTGCGTTCCACCAAGAAGGTTAAGAGTTTTTTCTTGATTTGTGGATTGCGCAGCTGTTGACCCGTGCGTTGCCCAAAGTAGTTGTTATGATATCGACCATATTGTCTATATCTACCGTGGACCGCGGGGTATCAGGGGTCCTGTTTACTATAGAATTGCCAACGAAGGCAATAGCGCTCCCAATCAATTCTTCTTGGGTTGCATGATGAGTCAATTGGGGTTGGGACCGTGACAGCTAGGTTGAAAACCAGATATCGATGATCTGAGAAGGAGTGTTCCTCTTATTCTATTATCGAGATAGGGAGATGCTAGAGTTAAGTCTAGTACCTCAATTCGATTTTTAGTAATAAATGTGGGTATATGACCCTTGTTACATGTGCTAAAGTTAGAGGTAAGAATGAATTCAATAAGCCACTCACCTCTTTCGTTTATATCGCTACTGCCCCAAATGGTGTGATGCGCATTCGCATCCGCACCGATCAGGAGCCCAACTTGATGTTCTGACGAGTTCCTCACCGGTCTTTTCATCTCGTCCGATGGAATAGACTCACCTTGCGTCATGTAAATATAGGGTAGATGAAGAAAGTAAGCGTTTAGAGATTTCTTTGCCAGTATGAAGGCCTACCTTCTTTTTGTGAAGTAAATAGGTTGTAGGCTAGAGTTCTTAATCCACGAACCTTGTGTTCATATGCCCAAGGTTCTTGGATTAAGGCTATGTATTCTTCTCCTTTGTCCAGCCTGAGGAGAAGATTCGCGGTTGCCGCTTCCGAGTGGTGGAGGTCAATCTGAATTAATCTCAGCATCATGGCTGTTATCAATTCGATTAGCCTCCACCACGGTGGTGTCGAGGTCTTCCAGATCTAAGCCCAGAAGATCGTCCTCCATCGGCGAGTTAGTGGAATAGTCTTCGCTCCTGGAGTCGAGCAATGACTCCTGGTCTTTATTGACCAGGGATGTTGCTGGGGTTTCAGCTTCAATCGTCGCAGGGTCCTTGCTCCCCGAGGGGATTGGGGGTTCCTACTCCATTGAGCTTTAATTTTGGACCTCGGTGTTTGACCTCGTTGCCGGATGGCGGCATTTCCTCATCCTTTTTGCATATACTGCGTTTGACTTTCTTAAAGCCAAACCTAATATAGTAGTCACTTTGGACCAGAGGTTCCAGGGCTTCACAGTTCAGTACAATAATTGCCTGTCTTGATTGGCCCTTTGGTTCCTCCAGCTTCGCGACTCTCCAATCTTTTGTTGGGAGATTGGGGTTACAGTAGTTGATTGTCTCAACTATTTCGAGGGGGTTGTCTGGTACCAACGGGAGCCAGTATCTAGCTCGCGGTCGTTTCGGGATCTGGTCCTTAGTTACGACCTTGAGCCTAGCTCCCTCCCATATTTCCCCTATTTCGGCAACTCTAGCTTTTAAAAGATCAACAGATCTTTAAGCGGCACATCTTATCAATTTGACCCTGCCTTGGTACCATCTAGCGTCATCGCAGATGGGCGGTGGTCCAGGGTTCTTCCTAACGATTTTGAGGAAGTTTGCCCATAGTGCTTGATCGACATCGTTCCATTTCTCGGTCGTCAATTTGCCGTCCGGGTCGCTATCATCGATGAGCCGTCAGGCATTTCCTCGCAACCTCACCGAAAGGCTTTAGTAGATTGGCCGGTGCTCCCATCCTAGCCTTCTTGGCCTCCCGCTTTGGTTCCTCGGGGGACGATCTGGGCCTCTTGGCTTTTTCTTTATCCTGGGCCAGGATTCCTGCCGCCCAGGCGACCGACTCTTTAGCTTTATTTGGAATGTCGGTTTTATGGCCAATTTTACGTCAATGCAATATTCTGAACGCCGCCTTTCGGTCTTTATAGGCCTTGGTTGATGGGTTTTCTCTTTTGTTGTCTACCGGCAACTTTTTCTAGCGGTTTATCGATTTCGCTGTCGGGGTCTTTCCCGCCTTGGACGTAGAGGGGATTTCATCCCCTTCCGGTTTTCTATGAGATCCGGACTTTATTTTTGTTGTTGGTGTTGATGTGGTTCTCACGAGAAGCGGAGAAATACATGTCCGCCTGGGCAGAGATCCGCAATACCCAGGTAAGGCTAGCTGATCCGGAGGGCGCCAGGTATCCGGATACACCGTTGGCGACTGAGCTATTTTTGGTCTGGGCTTTCAGTCTGGTCGACATCTCGGTACGGTACGGTCCAACCCAGGGGATGGGGAGTGGATAGGTGGGGTATGATGGGAGAAAAGGAATGTGATGGAAATAGGGTTGGTGTCGGGGTCAAGGTAGATAACCAGGTGGGGAAGTCGCACGTCTAACTCATAGATGTCTTTCACAGCCCTTAATTTCCTGATCCATGAAGCTGAGGACAGCTCCAAAGGGTCCTTTGGCTTAAAGAATGGGATCAAATCTGCTATGTGTCTCAAAATGTACACATTTTCAGAGGCAGGTTTCCCCTCAAATACTTTCCGGATGCATGGAAGATGGCTTAAGTGATTCCCATACACAAAAATTGGAAACCACCTGCTAAAGTTGAAAGCTACAGGCCCATTAGTCTTCTTAGCAGTCTGAGTAAAATATTAGAAATAATTGTGAAGGTCAAACTGCTTCAATTTATGGATGATAAGGACATCCATTCAAATGAACAATTCGGGCTTAGAGCTTCTCACTACACGACGCATCAGGTTTTGTGAATTTGTAAGAATGTCAAAAAACAATGTTCTGAAAACAAATCCACCGGCATGGTCCTTCTTGACATTGAGAAAGCATTTCACACTGTATGGTATAATGATCTTGTCTTCAAATTATTGCGTCTAAATTTTCCTTCTTATTTATGTAAAATAGTGCAAAGTTTCCTTTTTAAACGCTCGTTTATTGTGTCTGTCAACACTTGTTTATCTGCATTTAAATATTTCGATTCTGGTGTTCCCCAAGGCTCTATCCTTGGTCCTATATTGTACACTTTGTATACCTCAGATCTCCCCAAACTCCCATTTTGTGATACGGCTATTTATGCAGATGAGACAGAAATTTTCTCATCTCATGAATTTGCTCTCAACATTGAGACTAATCCTTGCAATGCGATGGGGATACTTAGCATGTATTACACAAAGTGGAAAATTAAACTTAATAGGGAAAAAATGCAAGCCATCTTACATACATACATACATTTTCAGTGGCCCGCATGTTCCACTAAAAGAGTCGCAGGGGTAATGCGCGCACGCGGGATCTCCAGGCCACTCGATCCTCCGTCATCGACTCTAACTCATCAGGAGCTATGCCCAAGCGCACCCAGGCGAGTTTTTGGACCTGGTCCAACCACCTCGTCCTGGGTCTGCCAAGCGATCGCCTGCCTGCTGGTATTGCATCCAATGCACGCTTCGGAAGTCGTGATGATGGCGACATTCGTCTCACGTGACCAAACCATCGAGGCATAGCCCTTTCCGTTGGGAGAAACAGCTGCTCAACATTGAGCTCCCCGCGCACTGCCGTGTTTCTCACCCTATCCCGACGAGTAACTCCGACAACAGCACGAAGAAATCTCATTTCGACAGCTTGTATTCGCGATCTTATTCTTTCGGTCACCACCCAAATTTCATGACCATAGGTGAGAGTTGGAACAAATACTGAGTTAAAAACCGCTAACTTGGCTTTGACACCAAGCTCGGTCTTCCTGATTACAGATCTTCCAAGCTGTTTCAAAATTGACCCAGCTTGACCAATCCTGCAGGAAAGCTCAGTATTACTCCTCCCATCACTCGCGAAGAAGACCCCAAGATACTTAAACTTCTCTACATGGGACTCCACTAACATGTAGAGTGCATTGGACAGAGGACCATCATTCCCATACTCCTGCAGCACACTCCAGAGTTTACCTCGAGGAACGCGGTCATACGCCTTTTCCAAATCTACAAAGCAGCTGTAGATTGGCTTGGCGTACTCCCAAGCCTTCCCGAGTACCATTCTTAGAGTGAAAAGCTGGTCGGTCGTATTTCTGCCGTGACGAAACCCGCACTGGATGCGCCCATAGCTCTAGAACGCGCCTCCAACACCTTAGCGTAAACTTTACCGGGGACACCTAAAAGAGATATGCCCCTATAGTTGGAGCAGTCTTTTTTACCCCCCTTTTTGGAAATAGGAACAATCACCCCAGTTTGCCAATCGCTAGGTGTCTCACCGCATTCCCAGGCCACCTTAATGACACGAGAGAGCCAAAAAACTCCCTCTTTACCCATTGCCCTAAGCATTTCTGGCCGAACTTCATCCACACCGGCGGATTTGCCAACTTTTAGCGATTCAATTGTTAAAATGACTTCCTCCACCGCAAGACTATAGGTCTGTCCCCCTCAGTGCCCTGTTCGGGATTGAGTAGCTCCGAAAAGTGCCCGTTCCATCTGCGTAAGATGTCCACCTCATTGGAAAGCAACCCACATCTTTGGATTTAACTCCTTTGATGATGTTGAATTTCCTTCCTCTGAGCCGGCGAATGGTTTGCCAAAACACATTTTTCGCAGATCTATGGTCGCCTTCCAACTTCTCGCCGAACTCCTTCCAGGACTGCTCTTTCGCTTCTCGCACAGCAAATTTGCAAGTTCTTCGCGCCGCAGTGTATCGGCCACGAGAAGCAGAGTCCCCCAAGAGAATCCAGTCTCTGTAGGCCTTCTTCTTCTCTCTGATGGCTTCTTGAACTCCGGATGTTTCAAACCACGCAGTTCTTTTCTCACCATCAGCCGCCACACCAAGCCGCTTCTCTCCACAACCATCACGTGCAGAGGCCATGACAGCTGTTGAAAATAGTCGCCATTCTTCCTCTACATACTATGGAACAGTTGGAATTTGCTGAAACCTTTCGGATGTGTGTCGTGCGAAGTGTTGCCGCGCCTCACTGCTCTGTAGTTTCTCCCACCGTATGGGTGTAACCATTCTTGGTTTCCGCCTTGGCAGACGAGGTACAGATACAGATAAGATACAGCTTACACAACACCATGTGATGATCAGTTGACAATCCAGCCCCTCTCAACACACGAACGTCGCAAACCATCCGTTTCACACACGATGGTACCACAAAGAAATCTATCAACGATTTCTGTTGAAGACTCCGATGATACCACTTATATTTATGAATGACTTTGTGCGGAAAGAAGGTGTTCATAATGGACATGCCTTTTGCACAGCGAAAATCCAACAACCTCTCTCCGTTCGCGTTTTGATAAGGATCACCGTTCCTCCCAATCACGCTCCCCCATGTCGTTACATCCACACCCACGTGGGCGTTGAAGTCACCCATCAGGATATAGGAATCCATCTCAACCACCCTATCAAGGGCCGCATCAATTTCATCCAGAAAAGTCGCATACTCAGACTCTAGATTCGGTGCATACACCTGCATTAGAGCCAAAGTTGATCTTTCAGACTTGAGTTTTAAGATCGCGACTCTCCCTCCTAATGGTATCCACTCCAATACCCTGTCTGCCAGCCTGGGACTTATGAGTATCCCTACTCCCGCCTGTGCAGACAATTGAGGTGCAACTCCCGACAGGAAGAGTTTCCACCTGTCCGAAAGGTCCACAGTTCTATATCCTCTTTGCTTTGTCGAAGAGATACCTACGATATCTAACCGATACCTGGCAGCTTCCTCAACCAGCTCGTGATACTTCCCTGTGAGCTATGAGACGTTCCACGTGCCCATCCTCCCGCACGCACTGGTTAGTGCATGGCGTGATAACCCCCCCACCGCCGTAATGGCTCACGAGGCCACTGCCGGGTTGCTCGTGACTTCTTCGGGCTAAGCCCGACCGACTGCCGAGCGGGACAGACCGGCCACCAGACGCTCGCATACTACCACCATTTAGGCCTGGCTCCGAATGGGGCCCTGGCACACCAGGGTAGGCCATTTCCGAGGCTGCTCTTCTCTTCGTCATCATGGGGGTTTGCGCTTCGTTCGCCGTACGAAAATAAATTCGCTCACCCCAAACCTGTTGCCCGCCCCCCCACCATGAGGAGGTCAGCTGCCGGGGGGGCTGCAAGCCATCTTTTTCACTAGAAAAAAAAATCTTGCTATATTCCTTCAAATCCTTTGCGGATCGATAACATATTAATTGAATGGAATTCCTGTGTCAAATACCTAGGGATTCCTCTCGATTCGAAGCTCTTGTTTAATGAGCACATCAAACAAACTTTACATAAAATTAGCATAAGTACAAGACTTTTATATCCCTTTATAAATAGGCAGTCAAGTCAGGGGAAATTGTCCAGCAACTCATATTTCAAAGTTACAAATTGCGCAAAACAAACTTTTGAAAATTATGCTGACCTTCCATGGCATTACTCCGCAACCAAATTGCATATAAAAGCAAATGTTGAAATGATTTTGGATAGAATTGCCAAACTCCACGCAAAATTTGTCGAACGCTGTGGGTACGCTGATAATCCTTTGGTGCATAATCTGTTTCCTTAATCCGTATTGCTTTTTGCATTACAATTTATATTATTACTATTTTTTGTTTATCGCTAAAAACAAACCATTAAATGGTTTGAATTATTTTCAGTAGAAAGATATAATAATATGTATCAAAGCTCTGTGTAAGGTAATGTGCGGTAATTCAGGCCATCTAAATTATGAAAAGAAAATCTGAAAAAAGATACTCTACTATACTACTATACTTCTAGCCTCTTAGTTGACGAACCGCCGCACTTGCCTGACCTCCCCTTGTGGACCAGCATCCTTCTTATATAGCCTGCTACCGTTTAAAACTCTGGTGCATTTGGTGCAATCATACGACGTGTTTGATTGCTATCGTTCGCCAATGGTAGTGTGTTCGACGCAATCGGACGAAGTCAGGCCAGTATCGTTTGAATCCATCGTTGTCCATTTTTGTTGTTGTATGGTTGACCTTTTCAAGTGAGTGCAACAGGGTCTAATAAAAATAACTTCATTATTTTTGCATGAAATTGAAAACTCTTTTAATCATAGTTAGAATGATCCGATTACTTACTTACTTACTTACTTTTTAGGCCAGCGATCCATGGAGGATCTAAGCCTGAGCTATACCTGCCTGCCATCCTTGACGGTCCCGGGCACGCTGCTTCCAGTTATCAAGACCAAGATGTCTTACATCCGCGATTACTTGGTCTTTATACCGGAGGTTCGGTCTTCCTCTTCTTCTCGAACCAGGAGACTCGGAGCCGAAGACCCCCTTAGCTGGAGCGTTGATGTCCATGCGCTCGATGTGGCCGAGCTAGTGTAGTCGACGGATCTTTGCCTTCCGGACTACATCCACATCTTTGTACAGCTCATAGAGTTCGCGGTTGTGTTTCTCCTCCATTCACCTTTGTCACAGACAGGACCAAATATTCGGGGCAGAATTTTTCTCTCGAAAG
Organism: Eumerus sabulonum; assembly: GCA_951905685.1. NCBI lineage: Eukaryota > Metazoa > Arthropoda > Insecta > Diptera > Syrphidae > Eumerus > Eumerus sabulonum. Next base: position 156,397,910 of record OX645060.1, on the reverse strand, counting down.
AACCCAAAATCAGTTCCGCTGTCATGCTTATCGTCCAGCTTTCGGCTCCGTACAGCAAGACTGGCAGTATGAGCGTTTTATAAAGTACGACTTTGGTGTTTCGAGTGAGGAGTTTTGACCCCAGTTGTTTGGACAAGCCGAAGTAGCAGCGGTTGCCAAGGGCGATTCTGTGACGGATCTCCACTGTGGTGTCATTTGTGGAATTTACGTTTTCCCCAAGGTAGACAAACTCCTTAACTACCTTGAAATTGTAGCTGTCAATTGTTATATTTTGTCCCAGGTGGTGAGCGACGGAGTGGTACCACATTGACCCTAAGACCAACTCGTTTCGCCTGTTCTTCCACAATGCCAAGGCGAGAACACGCGATGATATCGATATCATCCGCGTATCCTAGCAGCTGGACGGACTTGTAGAAGATAGCGCCTTCCCTGTTGACGCCTGCCCGTCGCACTATCTGCTCCAGCACCAGGTTGAAGAAGTCACATGACAGCACATCTCCTTGCCGAAATAGGGTGCATGCTTCAAACGGTCCCGAAGTTTGATGTTTGATTTGATAAATAAGAAAAAATTAAAAATAAAAAAAAAAAAAATAAAAAAAAAAGTCCTAGAACCAGTTGCACGGTGCATCGCGTATTTTTTAACGTGGCGCGACACAACTGGATCAGTTTTCCCGGTATCCCGAATTCGGCCATCGCACCAAACAGTCCTTCACGATGATGCTCTGGTATGCGGCTTTGAAATCGATGACCTAATGGTGTGTATCGATTCGAAACTCGTTGGTCTTTTCCAGGATTTGTCGAAGTGTGAAAATTTGGTCTATAGTCGATTTGCCGGGCCGGAAGCCGCACTGGTAGCTGCCGATTAGTGCGGTGCAAAATAGCTTTAGACGTTCACACAGTACGCTGGACAGGATCTTGTATGCGACATTGAGCAGGGATATACCTCTATAGTTCTTGCAAGAGGTGGGATCGCCTTTTTTGTGCAAATAGAGTTGGTATTCCAGTCGTCGGGCATGCTTTCATCGCCGCCAGCCTTGAAGAACTCTGATGGCAAGCCATCTGAGCCCGCGGTCTTGTTATTCTTCAGCTTCGGAATAGCTTTGCCGACTTCTTCGATGCTGGGTGGGAGGACTACTTCAGCGGCTGGAGTAGGGATTTCCTCGGTCCCTGCCACTTTCACTTGGTCATGCTCGTTCACTATTCCCTGTGGATCGGTGACAAGATTACAGTCGCAGTTTCGAAGGGCAAGGGTGCTCCTTTTGAAGCCTCCTGTAAGGCCTTTGGCTTTCTTGTAAGAGGCTCGTATTTTATGTTTATCCCTAGACTCCTCGATATCCTTGAGCTGGGAGGCTGCGAAGATTCTTTTCTTTTGTCGCAGTCGTTTTTTCTCCTCTCTTCTTCTGGCTCGGTACTCTTCTTGCGCTGCCCTGGTTTTCCTCTGCAGCGCCTTTTGGTATGCCTCGTCGATTGCTGCCTTTTTCTGCTCACACTCGCCATCATACCACGGGTTTCTTGTCGGGGGTGTTAGGTACCCTAAGGTGGTTTCGGCTACTTCCTGAATGGCTGAGCGGCATTGCAGCCACATATTATTGGCATTTGTGTTCGACGTAGGCATACCGTAGAGTCTTTCGCTCAGCTGCTCCATGTAGACTCTGGCAACCTCCGGTGTGCTCAGGCGCTCAATGTCGAACCTCCTCCTGATGGGCTGGTGCAGCTTTCTGACATTGGACAGTCGAGCTCTGAATCTTGCTGCTACGAGGAAGTGGTCAGAGTCGACATTTGCCCCTCTGAATGTTCGCACATCCAGGATGTTTGACGAGTGCCTTGCTTCAATGAGCGCATGGTCGACGGTTCGACCGTCCGGAGATCGCCAGGTTGCTGTGGGGATTCGCTTGCGAGGGAATCTTGTGCTACTTATCACCGCATTACGAGCTGTCGCAAAGTCCTTGAGTCGGAAGCCGTTATCTGTTGGTTGTATCGTGAAGGCTGTGCTTTTCGATCACTCCGCCAAGGGTGTTCTGCTTACCGATTTTGGCGTTGAAGTCCCCGCGCATGATTTTTACATCGTACTCTGGACAAACTCCGTAGGCGTTGTCCAGGAGGTCATATAAGTCCTCCTTGATAGGGTCTTCAGCCTCGTCGGTAGGGGCGTGTGCACATATAAGGCTGATGTTATGAAATCTGCCTCTGATGCGGATCACAGCCAGGCGATCACTTATAGGTTTAAAGTCGATGACCTTCGACCTTAACCGCTTTCCCACGACAAATCCGCATCCCAGTTAGTGCAATCTTTTGTCACAGCTGTAATAAATGTCGCAATTTTTCCTCCTTATCATACCGTTTCCTATCCAGGGTTCTGACATTCCAGGAGCATACTCGCAAATTGTGTTCCTTTTTCGTGCGTTGTCGCCGTCGAGTATCCGTCATTCATAACTTTGAATGATCCGATTACTATCAGATATGGCGTATTGAAGAAGATGAACATAGAGATTACTAAAGCCATCAGTTGGAACAATACATCAATACAATCAGAACATCTAATAATATGTTAAGCTCTGTAACTACTGACTGTGATCCACAAATACTTACCTCCTTTCTCATGTTTCTGTGAGAGTAATTCTATTGAGGTACATGACCGTCAGTGTGTCAATTGACGAAGAAAGAAGTGAGGATACTTTCAGGTGAAAACATAAATCACCGACTTTTCAATTCAATTCAATTCAATTTCAATTTATTTATTTAAGTAAGGATGTACAAGTAAGACTTAGTCTTTTATAGTACTTAATTACATTTTCGTTTTACAGGATTTAAGTTTAATAATTATTTAATTCAACGTATGATTAATTAATTATTTAATTTAAAAATGAAGTGTTTTGATTGAGGATAGGATAGGAGGGGAGGGGAAACGGGAAGGGCGATACATTTGTTGTTGCATTTTTAAGAAAAATACTCTAAGGCGGCTTTTTTAAATTTGGTGGCTCCAATTATTTGTTTTATAGGTGTAGGCAGAGAGTTCCAGAGTCTGGCGACAAAGACGAAAAACAGACGAGAAGAGTTCAAGTAATTTGAGGAAGGAGTTATAAGGTTAAGAGTCCTGGTTGAACGGGCAAATTGAAGTTTTTCGAATAGGTATGGTGGCGACCTTTTCTGTATTATTTTGTGCATGAAGACACAGCACCTAATGTGCAGGAACTGCTGCAGTGTGCACCCAAGGATATTTTTGTTGTAATTAGATATGTGGTCTCCACGTCGGAGCCCATATACATATCTGATCATATCATTGAAAGCAACAGTTAATTTATACTGAGATAAGGAATCAAGTTTGCAGTACACAACTGATGCATAATCAATATAAGGAATGAGTAAGGTCTTGACAAGTCTCAGCCTCGTAGTTACAGGAGTAAGACTTGAGAACAACCAAAGCTTACGTAGACCAGCATAAATTCGTCCAACAGTGGAGTTAATGTGGCTTACCGGCGAGAGAGAACGGTTAATTTTAAACCCCAAGTTGGTTACGGTCTCCACAAACTGCAATTGTGTATTGTTGAGGTAAATTGGTGATAAAAGTTCTTTATTATACATTTTTTTAGAAATCAAGATCAGCTGAGATTTTGTTGGGTTGAGAGTTAAGTAATTGCGGAGCGACCATTGGTAGATTGCAGATAGATCCTCGTTCAGCCTGCAGACGAGATCCTGAACTAAGTTTATAGGTCTAGATAAATATAATTGCGCATCATCCGCATAAAAGTGAATGCTAGCATTTGAACAAACTTCCGGCAGGTCATTAATGAACATGCAAAACAAAATAGGACCCAGAATCGAGCCCTGAGGTACTCCTTCAATAATATTCCTAACATGAGAGGATTTATCACCAACCACAACCCTTTGACAGCGATTACTTAAATAATTACTGATGAGGCGCACCGAACTCTCACTAAATCCATAATATCTTCTCAATTTCTCAAGAAGAATTGAGTGGTTAACAGTATCAAAAGCTTTTGAAAAGTCAAGGAGGCAGAGTATTGTCAGGTAGTCCAAGTCGTAGTTGATCCTAATGTCATCGAGAATTTTAACCATAGCTGTAGAGCAACTATGGTTGGCTCGAAAACCAGACTGGACCGAAGCAAGTAGGTTATGCCGATCTAGGTGATCTGAAATCTGCTTAGCCATGACTTTTTCAATGACTTTTGACAGGCAAGGTAAGATACTAATGGGGCGAAAATCAGTAGCCAGGGATGGTAAAGGTTTTTTTGGGACCGGAATAACTTTAGCCAGCTTCCAGCTAGATGGAAATGAGGATGAAGTTATGCAAAAATTAATTACGTGTGTAATTGCGCTAAGCAGGTGTATCAAGATCATTTTAATAAATCGAATGGGAATTCCATCCTCGCCAATAGCGTCAGACTTGAGAGCCCGAATGATGTCAATGATGTCAGTTTCCGATACGACTTCGAATTCAAAAGCTGTTTGCGGTTCAGGAAAATGTTGTAAGTTGGGTAGAGGGGTATTTACTAAAGAATTGGATAAAAATGTATTATTGAGATCATCAAGATCGGGGATGACGTCAGTAATATCTTTTTTTCCGATACCAATCGAACGCAAGTTGCTCCAAAGCTTTTTGGCATTTTGATTTGTTCCCAGCTTAGAAAGGAAATATCTTTTCTTAGAAGACCTCGTGACGGAAGTTGAGATATTGCGCGCTCGACAGAAATTTGCCCAATTCAAGGTAGTTGGATTTCGCTTCCACTTCGAGTACAGTTTCCTGCGAACTTTAATGGCATGATGAACCTCAGATGTAAACCATGGACAATTTCTATTGCGCACCATCACTGTTTTTAAGGGCACGTGATTATTGAACAGATTAAGTATCAACGATTGCAGTAAGTCAACCTTATCACAAACATCTGAGACGAGATAACAACTATGCCATGGGATTAAACTCGCCTCCGCCTGTAAGGCGTAGTTATCCACAGATGCAAAATCCCTAAATTGAAAAGTCGAGGGTGATGAAGAATGCGATAAGTCAATGTTATACGTGCAGAATAACAGATCGTGATCTGTGACACCATCCAGTGATAACTGGTCCTGTAGTAACACATTTGACCTATCAGATACCAGCAGAAGGTCAAGGAGACTCGGAGAGCAGTTAGGCGCGAAGCGGGTGGCAAAAGTGTTAACAATAACTAGCGCAGATGTTGCGACTAAGTCTACAAGTTGGTTAGATCTTCTGTCATATCTGAGTAGGTCAGCATTAAAATCGCCGCATATAATTATGTGTTCGTAACATGGGGAAATCTCACGGAGAGTAGAGAACATGGGATCAAGAGAACAACTACGGTTGGGGCTATAGACAACCCCTATAATGCATTTCGTGTTACCATCCGTAACTTCCATAATAAGATATTCAGTAGCACTTTCCCAATTAGATTTCCCAATTACCTGGCAATTCAAGGAAATATTGCAATAAAGAGCTACTCCACCACCTGTTGTACTTGTGATCCTATCGTTCCGAACAATTCTGTACCCTGGAATATTGTATAGCTTATCTTCCCAGTCAGATTTCAGCCAGGTCTCAGTGACACAGATTACATCGACTCCCGAACCACTAAATATGTAACGTAAGTAATCTATTTTAGAAATGTTTAAACTACGAGCATTAATATAGCATACTTTGAACCCTTGGCACGAATTAGACAAAATGTTAATCATTGATCGCACTGTAATTTCAGTAGTGCCGCCAGACATAGAACGATTGTTACGATCCATCATTATTAGAAAAAACAAATACAGATTCTACATTTAAAAAGCAACTTAAAGAAGAAAATAGTGTAAAGTAGAGAATAAATGCGAATGGGAAAGATAGGGAATAGGAAGGTAGAAAGCGAGAGAAATTTTTGAGGGAAGGAAATATAATTATATTCTTAGTTTAAAAGTTAATGTGAAAATTGTTAAAATTTTTGCTACAATTATCTCAATACGTACTCAATTAGGAAAAATTGTGAAAGACATACATATTTCAAATTCGCTCTAGATGATTGGGATATTGAATATTCGGATGGATTGAACATTTTCAAGGTAGTGACGTTGTTGATGAGATTTTTGTTTCGATGTCATTTGTACTCTTTTTCACATAAACAAAACCATTACGAGTTCTTACAGAGAAAAGTAAACCCTCTTTGCGAAGCCGAAGAGCACGTTTTAATAGAGAGCTATTCACAGGAGTAAGACTTTCGTTCATGAATATACGGGAGCTGTTGGCTTTGTTGATGGAGCTGGAACCGCTGCTGCTGGTGGAGTTGTTGTTGATCAGCATACTCTCTTCCTGCAGTTGCGAAAGTGTAAGGCCGTTGTTTTTGCGAAAAGCAGTAAGTAGTGCTCTTTGCTCAGCATGAGAAGAGAGCCGAATTAGTAACGGCCGAACGTTGCCGGTGGTTTGATTTCCCAAGCGAAAAGCATCAATGTACGGAGACGGGTGATGACGTACCTTAGCAGCAATGCTCTTCGCCAGGTCAACAGCGTTTTCTTTTGCTCTTTGTGGAATGCCATATACAACTACATCACAGAGACGCGCTTTACATTGTAAGTTAGCTAGTTCCTCTCTTACTTTTTTATTGTCTTCCTGGAGTGCTGCAATTTCTTTCTCGCACTCTTGCAGCTTACTATTAAGAGTAGATATAACTTCGTTTATCTTTTTGTTGATTTCCGTTTTGGTTTTGGTTATCATTAATGATATTTTTTCCAACATATTTACTTCCATATCCCGTAGCTGCTCAGATAAAGATGGTTTTTTATCAGCTTTTTTGTCGGATGAGAGTGGTAAATTAGCTGAGTCTTTGAGTGAGTTAGATGGAGATGACACTGCACTTTTCTCTTTAAGGGCTTGCTGGCGAGTGGTTGACATGATGATTAGATTTTTTTTTTTTTTTTTTTTTTTTTTAGTTTTTCTGGTGTTTATGCGATAACACTTTACTATGTGTACTTATTTGGCGAGGAAACACTTGGCTTGAAAAATGTATAACTAGTTAGGTACTTTTAGCTTCAATAACCGGTTAAAAAGGCTATAACGTCAGGAGCGAATAATGAACACGACTATCCAGTTGACACTCTCATGTTTCAAAATTCAAAATTCAAAAAAAGAAATTGTCGAGTTAGTGAGTAAGAAACTATACTTAAATGGTGCTTCTAATGTTTGTATATGTCATTATTTGCCCTTCAAGTTAAGCAGAAATAAATTTTAGACAGAAAGGAAGAAGAATCTGTATTTAGAGGTTCTAGAAACCATACAAAGCCGCGCTGATTTTCAGTATAGCACGTCAGTGATCGGGCCACAGTAAGTTAGCCGCAGGGCCTTCCCTACCCTAAATCTTCAAGTGGGAATCTGCTTCTTCAAACCTCCGTCAACTCATTCAAGTTTAATCATAATTCAATTTAAAGCGTAAACATAACTTTCAAACTGCCCCGGGCGTTTGTTGTGTGTTCTTCGCTTTTCTATTCACTCCGCACAGTGGGTATTCACCCGATAAAAAACTCGGTATTCACCTAACATCATTACATCGCAAAAACAAGAAAAAAAAAGTTTTTTTATGTTCATGTACATACATATTCGACTTGCCCACTGATTAGGTCATTGACTGGGCTGAGATTCGGTATGTGGTCTTAGAAACAAACTCATCTTCCATTGAACTCTGCAAGTCAAAAGTTGCCTCAGGGACTTAACCCAATTTGTGAGATGAGTTGTTGGAAATAGATGGACGGGTACAGGATAGAAATTTTCGAACTTCTCGATCAACAGTTTGATCTGAGTTCTTTGGTGGTGAAGACGTATCGGAGAATCCATTGTCGAGTGAAATGAAATCTCTTGGGCTCTTCCTGTTGGCCAGTTTTCTGCTGGTAGCAGGAGCTATCCCACAGGTATTTTTTGTTTTGTATATATCATGTATTGTATTGTGGTTCTGATTTTGCTTTTAGGACTTTAGCGACTTGGTTACAGTATATCCGGTGAACTCGAATTCTAGTGGGGAGCAGTACTATTCTGTACAGTATCTGGGAGATTCGCCTGAATCGGCCGCCAGCCATTACAATCTGGCACAAACACCATTGGATACGGGACATGATGATGATACTAGTGAAATTGATGAATACGATATCGATAAGGACGATGGGCTTGAGGATTTCTTTTACGAAAACGGCTTTGTCGTAGTCAATAATGATGATGTGTATGACTATTCGTATCTGCCCCGATGGCCAGGCGATGCTCAGTTTGCCGCTTATGAATCTACTGAAGATAGTGCTAATGTTGACCAAAATTCTGATGGAAAAATATCTAAAGAAATACGACATAACGATGAAGATAATGTCGACACGAAACTACTTGCATCAACGGCAAACCAAAACGAAACTACAAGTATCACTCCGAATACTCTGAATATATCTACAACTGAAGCAGTTCCGAATGAGTCCTCAACGTCTAGTTTGGGATCAAGCAGCACAAATGCAACGACCAACGAAACAACATCAGTTACCGCACCCGCAAGTGGCATCGAAGATTATTCCGACCTGGATCACGAAACAAATTACGAGAGTACAGAGCTTCAATCTGATTTCGGAGATCATGTCATTCCAGTTTTCGTGCATCCAATACACAGGCCCAGTAGTCAGTGGCCGCTGAATGTAACGCAAATTGGTAATATCAACAGTCTTTTAAACCAAAGAAGACCATTGCGTCGGCGTAGACCTCAAATCAATCGAAGGCCCCAGAAAAACAAAAGAAGACGAAGGCGTAAGCCCCAGAAAGGCAATCGTAAGCCGGCTAATGGACTAAAAAATCGAAACAGGCGCAAAAGACCCTACCGTAGGAAGCGACCTGTCAGAATACCTCTCCGCCCTACAAACCTTAATAGCATCCACAAGTTTTTTACTCCGAAGTCCTGTGCAACATGTCGTAAGTTCAATTTTATTCTATCGAAATCCTTTACTGAATCTAAAGCTTTAACAATAGAGTGTGGTGTGACGACTACTCGCCGAATTGTCGGTGGAACTGTGGCTACGGTGAATGAGTTCCCGTGGCTGGCTCTGATTGCTTACAATGGTTCCATTCAATGCGGTGGCACTTTGATCACCGATCGACATGTACTCACAGCTGCTCATTGCGTTCGAGGATTCGCTATCAAGCAATTTCAGATTCGATTCCTGGAATACAATCGTCTGGAGTCATCTGAAACTACGTTGGTGGTAAGGAGGGTAAGAATAAGGTTAAGTCTTTCAATACTCTGATGATGGAAATACTTTTCCTGTAGGCTGCTAAGATCTACACATTGGCAAGTTATAAAGCGAATACGGCAGACAACGACGTGGGAATAATTTTGCTCTCGGCGAAGATCGATTTTGCCAACACTACAGTGCGTCCAATTTGTCTTCCGCCGGGTAGAATGAGCTTTACTGGAAAAACAGTAAGTTGCACAAAACTAAATACGGAAATCCTAAATACCATGGGAGTTATACATACATGTGCATATGTATATTATAGGGCACAATAGCAGGATGGGGAACTACATCAGAAAACGGACAACTCTCGAAAATCCTCCGCAAAGCAAGCGTTCCCATTTTAAGTAATCAACAATGTCAATTTGTCGGTATGAAGATCACAAAGAACATGCTCTGTGCTGGACGGCTTCTGACAGGAGGCATCGATGCTTGCCAAGGTGACAGTGGTGGTCCTCTCATGGTTGTTCTGAACAAACGCTACTACTTAGCAGGTAAGGGAATTATACTACAACTTCAAAAGTGATTTGTTGAAATATTAATTTTGTTTCTATAGGCGTAGTGTCTTGGGGAGACGGTTGCGCTCGGCCGAAGAAACCGGGCGTGTATGCTCGTGTCACTAGATACTTAGATTGGATCAAGCGTCTATCGCTTGGCTCTTGCCCGTGCACATAAGATTCTTTCGCAAAAATAAATTAAGACACGAAGGTTTACTATGTGGTTTTATTTCTGTGGAGTTTGGTAAGGGCTCCAGGTTCTAATCGAATGGTTTGAATTTGACTTGCATCGTTCCAGTTGTTGTTCGCTTACTTATCGCAGTAGCAAGCGCTAGCTGTGTTCCTGGAGATCCAGTCTAAATACCTGCTGACACGAGTGTAGACTCCAGGTGCATTTGGTTTAGCACATCCATATCCGAACGATACAACACCTGAAATGCGTGCATACAATGCATATCTATTCGCAATGACAAGGAAAATAAATTTGCTTACCTGCAATTTTGAAGGTCCTATCCCTGACTCCCAGTGGACCACCGCTGTCGCCCTGAAAAAATTGTTTGAATTTGTTGAATTTATTGAATTTCTGTTCTTTTACATATGCATATGACTATTATAGCTTATGCTCCTTACCTGACATGCGTCCTTTCCGCCCTTTGATACCAAACCGGCGCATAACATGTTATCGGTAATCATTGACTTGTATTGAGTTGCCCTGCATTGGGCATTGGTGAGGACGGGGACGGTAACTTCTTGCAGAATCGATGACACCGATCCAAACTCCTTAGTTAGACCCCAACCAGCAACGATAGCCTATGAAACAGGTCAGAAGCAACGGTTAATTACTGGCTAGGTTAAAGTAATAAGAAAAGGAATCAGAGGTTGTCGATGATAGCTCTAAAACATAAATATTTATCAATATGGTCTTACGTTATTTGTTAATTGTACCAGTCCGCTATTTAATCAGTTTGTTTGAAATCACCCTTGGCTAGCGAAAGGCGAAAAGGAAAATGTGGTCAAGTATGATTCATTTCGTAAATAGGATTGCCACAGTTTTGAGAAACGGCATGCGGGAAAGAAGGGCAAGCATTTTCGAACAGGTAAATAATGGCTTCCGACCGTCTCGTGGCCAGTCTGGCCAGCCATAAACTATTCGTACTGACTTACATAGGTGGCCCTACAGTTCCGGGTGAACCTGGGCTTCAACCAACAAGCCTTTCTTCTCCGATCTTTTGCTATCTGTTTCCAGTGTCGCACACCCAGTTGGTTGATGTCCCTTTCCACTTGTGTGTGCCACTTTAGGTGCGGCCGTCCTCTACAACGATTCGGTCTACATGGCCTAACCATCTTAGATGTTGGATCCGTAGACGTCGTACTTGGTTGAATCCGTACAGTTCTTGGTTAAATCTTCTACACAACACAATCGGGACCGAAGATTGTAGGCAGAATTTTCCTCTCGAAACGACCATGGGCCTTTTCATCCATTTCTGATAAGGTCCAAAACAATGGTTGGCGTTTGCGTCTAGTCTGAGCGCTGGTGTCGTTGCCGTTTATTGCCAATGAGCCACATCAATATTACAACTGCCAATAATGAATTTCTGACCAAGACACCATATATTTGGTCTTGCTCTCGTTTGCCTTCACTTTAGTCGGTTCTGCTTCAATTCTCACAAAAGTTTAATTGACGTCTCGCTGTGTTTTTCCAATTACGTCACGCACGTCAATGTATGCGAGCAATTGTGGACAGGCTTGAAGTAGATCGTGCCTTTTGTATTGTATACATCAGTGAAGACGCTATGACAAAGTCTCCATTGCTGTTCTATGGTGTGTGCAGTTTGCAACGGCTCTTGAGAGAGCTTGAAGGAGACACGATCGGCTAAGGTCCTGGCGGTCTCTTGTGATTGCATCTCGCCACGTCAAATTTTGCCGGTCCTATTCGACTCCGTAGTGTTCACGATATGCGCCTACGTAACTTGGCTGCAACTAGGTAATGATCCGAGTCAATATTGATTCCTTAGAAGGTTCGGACATCCAGGTAGTTGATCAGGAGACTACCAGGTATGAACTGTGCCGGATCCATTTCCGGACGTGGTGTCGTGTCCTTTTTTGCCCACCTCGCGTTGAAATCTCCTAGAACAATCTTGGTGTCGCAGCAGGGATATTGAACGTTCGTTCCATCTAGAAAGTCATATAGCGAATCTTTGACTCTGTCGTCTTTTTCTTCTGTGGGGCATGAACGCATATGAAACTGATGTTCCCGGAGATAGCTTTGATACGGATTGTTATGAGGCGTTCACTCCATGCAGAAAGCTTAGGATTTTTTGCCTAAGTCCATCTCGAAGAAGAAGTCCGCATCCAAATAGGCGATGTTTGTTCTCCTTGTAGCAGTTTCCGTAGTCATCCGTAGTCATCCTTTTTCTACCCGGTCCATCCCATCGCACTTACTGGTGTGCGGTTATGCCTGCGGTACTATTCGTATAGCGAATGATATCGCTGTTGTGGAGAAAAAAGTGTAGGACAGTCCGAAACAATCAACCACGCATGGATCCCTTGAATTAGACACTTACAGAACTATGCAATCGATGATTAATTTCCATCAAAAATCATTTTCAGCGCTGACGAGCATATCGAGTTAAATGGGATGATGAACAAGCAAAATAACCACATTTAGAAACTACGTGAATGTCACAAGCCGATGCATTCACCAAAATGACTGTTTGGTGTGCTTTTGGGGTCAAAAGATACCATCGGAAGATATTTTTCGAAAATGAGGTGGAAAATATTATTACCGTCAATTCTATAGAATCGACTTGATTGATAATTATCTCTACAACTCACTATAAATTGCCACACTACGCGTGAGAATATTGACCCATTTGATCTCTTTTTATGGTACCAGCCACCTTTCAAGAACAGCACTGCCGAGATAGATACCAAAGAAACGTGGCTTTCGGGAAATGTTATTAAAATGTTGAGCATCGAATCGACGTCTGTAAAAGCAATTGTGTGCATATTTAGCTTCGATGGAGCCTCAAAATAAATATTTCATATGCTACTATTTGTTATTAGGAGAATCCATATACAGTCGACACTGTGGATAATTTTATTCACTTACGAGGGTTTTCTGAAAAGTTTCCGACTTTAATATAAAGGTGGTAGTCCTCGTTAAAGAAAAGCTAGGTGAGGTGCTTGCGCATTTTATAACAGATAATCGACGACGACTTGGACCCTGTGTAGGGAAACTCTGCAACATTCAATCCAAATATGGCCAGACCAGCTTAGAAGAAGATGAAGGTTTGGGGCGTCCAAAAACTAGAGCTACAGGCCCTACCATTACTTAAGTTCCACAAATGGTGCCTAAAAGGCAGTCGAATCAAAGTGAGAGAAATAACAGAGGGTATGAATATACCCAAAGGATATACGTATATGTATCTATTCAAGATTTACGCATGAGGAAGCTGTCTGCGACTTGGGTGCCTAGTTTGCTTATGTTAGACTAAAAACTTGTTTGCCAAAACAAAATATTCTCTTTCGCCGAGACAATCCGTCGTTTTCAATCTCCGCAGTTGTCATGGCGAAAATAGAAGTATCACGGTTTAATCTGCGGCCACCTTTTTACTCACCAGATCTAGCAACAAGCGACTTATTTCTGCTTCCTCATCTTAAAATTACACTCGGAAGGCAGATATTTTCATCAAATGAGGAGACCATCACCTTCGTAAACAAAGAAAAACGCCGAGCACTATTTGAAGGGGCTAAAAAACTAAATAAAATTTTAAGAAAAAATCGTTTGGCTTCTTTGTTACGACATAGCTTCTTTCTTCTTTGGTGCCGTTACAGCCCATGAAGGGCAAGAGCCAAGCTTTTCGATTTATTTTTTACACAGGTGAAAGGGACGTACAGTTTAATGCCGATTCCGTACGGCGTTAGTCGAGAAGCTTTTTCATGACAAGATTACTACGGGGGGTTTTGCCAGTACCCCGCTGAGGAGGGACACCGCGAAATAAACTTTCGATGGCGTTGGTGTTATACGACATAGCCCTACAAATAAACTCAGTACCTATCCAACTCCTCTGTATGCCAAGTATGCGTTTTACGTTCATGTTAAGTGAAACAAACAATTTTAAATTCAAACGATCGCACAATAACCTTACCCAACAATCGGAGTAGTTTACTTACATCTTTATAGTCAAAGTTCTGGTTAGCAGCTGGAAGACAAATCGGCCGTACTGGATCCTTCAATGGAATCGGTGAATCAAGTTGCAGCAGAGCAATATCATTCACAATAGTCGACGGATTGTAAGACTCATGGACAATAGCTCTTGCGACCTGTAGAAAAGCCCGTCATATATGACAAAAAAGAAAGATATTTTCAAAAACGCTTACCCTTCTAGTTATTCCTTGGTCCCTGTACGAATTGCGATCGTATTGCAGTAACCTGACGGACATTGCTTGCCAGTTCATCTTATGGATACAGTGTGCTGCTGTTAAAATAAAACGATCATTGATCAAAGCTCCGCCGCAGAATAAACGTCGTCCCATCAACAACTGTGCCATCCACGGATATTTGTTGTGTCGAACTTGTGTGCCACCTACGATCCTATTCGCATTTTGAACTCCACATGTACACCTAGCGCATCGATTAAAGTATGGCCTCTTGGGCGATATTGACGAAAGGATATCCTCCTTATGGGCGGACACGAATTCATCAATGCTAAAGTCATTTTGGGTGCCTGGAATACTTGGAGGGTTTTGAATGTTTTCCCCATTCACAAGTTCATCAACCCTCTTCGGCGGTGGATCATAGATATATCCATTATCCTATGGAATTTGTTTTATTCTTAATTAGTTTTATAACTACACGTCAATACATCCGTTTCAAACACTTACTGCGATCGCGACTTGATAAATTGTACACAAACAAAGTCCAACGTAAAACCAACAATTCATTTTAAATCCGACAGATACGCGTTTTACTATTAACAAAAAAAAATAATTGTATAAAGACTGGCAATCCCGATAGCACCTGTTGCGGCTAGAGTTTCGGGATAACTGAGTGCCCGAATCCCAGAACAGCTAGTACTTATTCTGGCGAGAGGATGAGTCTCCCAGACATACATATGTATGAGGAAATGAGAACGACACAAAAAAAGAAGCAAAATAACCTGTAAACGGAGATGCTGGAGTCTGTATCTTGTATGAATTATTTAATATCTTTTTTACAGTCTTACTGGTTTCTGGATTATGACTTTAATGTTGTAAAAATGAAATTTTTTCGGTAGACTTGTCGCCAATAGTCGCGATTGTGATTACGTGCGCGTGTATGTAGGGTCGTGGTGGCTCTAAAAGTGCTTCCTCAATGGGCGCAGATTTAATGGATTTCTGATGGGATTGCCAACATTGAGGTTATTGACTTGCAGTTCTTTAAGAGATTCGTTGTTTTGTTTCTCACTGAAAATAAGGCACGAAGAACGCAGTTGTTGTTGTGAGAATTAAATAATTTATTTATTTGGGTCACCGTAAATATATTTAATTGATCGTTTTAGCCGTGGTTGTTGTTTGAATGTATAGTGAGGCGAACGGAATAACCTTTTCAACAAATGGATGCAAATTTGTGGCTTGTGCGAAATGTTAAATAGATTACGCTCTAAGAGTTTGGTAACGATATGTACATATCTACCGTTGAGAATATTTTAGGGAATGACAGCATCTATTAACTCGCTCGAGGTAGACAGGGTTAATAAATTAATCGAAACCTTTCAAAACTAGACAAACTTTGAAGAAAAGGTATTTTGCTGGCACGTTTTTACGCAGTGATATGGGTCGAGAATTTATTGAAGGAACACATAATAAATAGCGGTAACTAGCTAGATAGCCACTAGGTAAAATAGTTTTCCAAATTAAGAAGCTTGAATAAGGTTTCAATTTATGATAATCACCTTCTATCAACAGATAAAGCGAACATGCCAAGGTTATAAAGCCAGAACGGAGGCCTGCAGGGATGAGAACGGACACCAAGTTGTAGAATCGCAGTTGATGTTGAGGATATGGAAAAACTATGTAACGCTGATGTGAGTCAGAATGCCGCTGTTAGGCAGAACGATCCATTTCTTAACGACGAAGATCGGAGAGAATTCTGTACCCCTTCACGACGAAGTTAAACTATCGAAACCAAAGTCGACGGACTGTCTGCTGAGCTCTTCAAGTCAGCTGGGGATAACCTGGTTAGAAACATGCATCAGCTCATCTGTAAGATATGGTCAGAGGAAAGCACGCCCGAGGAATGGAGTCTCAGCATCATATGCCCGATCCACAAGAAGGGAGACCCCTCTAATTGCGTTAACTACAGAGGAATAAGTCTCCTTAACATCGTTACAAAATCTTCTCTGCCGTTTTGTGTGAACGCCTGAAGCATTTTGTAAATAAGCTGATAGGTGCTTATCAGTAAAGCTTCAGGCCAGGGAAGTCCACCATCGACCAAATCTTCACACTGCGGCAGATCCTGGAAAAGACCAATGAATTTCAAGTCGACACTCACCATCTGTTTGTCGACTTTAAAGCCGCATACGACAACGTAATTACAGACGAGCTATACAACGCTAAGTCTACCTTTAACACCCCTGCTAAACTCCTCAAACTATGCAGGATGACTTTGGAGAATGCTAGCTGCTCCATCTGAATCCGTGAATACCTTAGCGATAATTTTGATGTCAAAAAAGGATGTAGGCATGATGATGCGCTGTCGTGTGATTTCTTCAACATCATATTAGAAATGAATGTGCAAAAATCACTGGCCAATACAGGAGGCACAATTTATTTCAAATCCTCGTAACTTCATGCATACGCCGACGCCATTACCATAATAGGTAGATCACAGCGAGATGTCAATGAGGCGTTTGCGGGTATTGCGACGCAGGCAGCAAAAATTGGTTTGGCAGTAAACGAGGGCAAAACTAAATATATGCTATCATCAAAAAAGGACGCTCACCATCGACGTCTTGGCCCGAACGTTTGTATTGTCAGATATAAGTTTGAGGTAGTAATGGACTTCGTCTACCTTGGCTCCACAGTGACCTAGAACAACGACATCAGTTCTGAAATCAAACGCAGAATCACTCTTGATAACTTGATAATCGCTGTTTCTTTGAGCTCAGAAGGCAATTGAGTACTAGAGCCCTCTCCCGAACGACAAAGTTGATTCTATACAAGGCCCTTATTATCCCGGTCCTGCTGTACGGCGCAGAAGCATGGACACTATCAAAAGTGGATGAGGAGGTCCTTGGTCGGTTCGAGAGAAAAATATTGCGCGTGATTTTCGGGCCGTACCGAAATAATGGAAACAGTTACTGAACGAAGAGTGCGAGTAGCAAACATGGTATCATTTCTAATTAGTTGACAATAGCTACATACATACATACATGTATATAAATGAATTAATCAACATTTTAAAATCTGTCAAGGAAACATCCAAAAAATTAGAAGGAGAGAACTATGCAATGCTTCATTTAACAATTGTTTATTAACATAGGGTAAAAGAACAGTGTGTTGTCAATTCTGGTGATTTAGAAGTGATTCAAAGTTAAATTATATCATTTTTAATTTAATTTAAATTTAACAATTGATCACAAAATTGCATTCTTATTATTTCCACTCGCAAACAAATTAATTCACGCCCTAGATCGCTATAAAGCGGACATCACCGCCATTCAGGAAATGCGATGGAATGGACCGGGTATAAAGCGGATGAAAAACTGCGATATTTACTACGGCGACTGCTATAGGGAGAGACGGCAACGATTGTTTGGATGGGGACTTGTTGTTCGAGGTGGACTAAGGCAAAAAGTCCTAAGCTTTCGGCATGTGAGCGAATGCCTCATAACAATCCGTATCAAGGCTAATTTTTTTAACATCAGCCTGATCTGGGTCCACGCCCCCACGGAAGACAAGGATGACTCCGCCAAAGATGAGTTCTACGATCTCCTAGACAGAACGTATGCCCAATGTCCCAGCTTTGACATCAAAATTGTACTAGGAGACTTTAATACTAAGCTGGGTAAGGAAAGCGTCTTTGAACGAGTCATCGACAAATATAGCCTACACGACACCACCTCCGATAACGGACACAGGCTAATTGATCTTGCTACGGGACGAAATCTCCTTCTAGCCAGTACGCGCTTCTCGCACCTCGATATACACAAAGACACCTGGCGGTCTTTTGATCAATCGACTTCCAACCAGATTGATCACATCGCGATCGACGTCAGGCACTCCTCCACTATTCTTGATGTTCGAACCTTCCGAGGGGCTAACATCGACTCGGACCACTATCTTGTAGTAGCCAAGATGCGCTTACGGATATCACGAACGCAACGGAGTAGAGTAAGAATACAAAGTTATGACGTCGGAAAGCTCCAGCCCGGAGAGTATTTGAATCCAACCCCGGGGGGCGAAGAAGCAGAGGACGGCCGCACTTAAGATGGCGCACACAGATGGAAGGGGACCTCAGCCAACTGGGTGCGCGGCAATGGAAAAGGCTTGCAAAAGATCGTGCAAGATGGAGGGGCATATTCGTTGAGGCCCAGGTTCACCCCGAACTGTAGCGCCCACTAAGAAGAAGAAGAATTAGGTAGTGAATTGTATGGAACAGAATTTCTCGCTGCTCTTCATTGGCTCGGCGCATAAGACAATACATACAACGTACACATTACGTTATGCTTCGTCGAATCGACGAAGTTCATCTTAAAACCTACCTACTCTTTACTTCGGTAACCTTTTCGGTAACCCCGTTTTCCGGAGAAAAATTTGAAGAAGCTTCAGTGATGTAGAGCTATGAGATTCGGCACACACCACGTCGGCTCCAAGGGTGCGCCAGCGTACGCGAGCAAAAGCGGGACAATCACAGAGGAAATGCTCTGCAGTGTCATCCTCCTCTTCGCCACATGCAGCACAGGTAGGCGTCTCACTGATGCCGAGAACGTAGAGATGCTTGGCAAAATTGTAATGGCCCGTCGACTCTCCTTAAAGACAGGAGGAATGGTGCAGATTTTTTGCAGACATCAGGGCATACGCGCTCAGTCATCCTGCAACCTGGAAATTCCCTCCATCTACGGTTGTGTGTATTAAATACACAATCGTTAATGTAGGAATTTACCGTGGACGCAGGTAGACCTAGAGCGGGTTCAGGTCCTGAGAAGCTCTCCTCTGAACCCATTCTGGCGACTTCATCAGAGATCTCATTTACACACAGCTCTTAGTACAGCTTGGCTGTCACTACAGACGCATATGCTTTCCCCCCTCCACCTGTGCTTCACAACATAGTGCATGGCCATTAGGATTGCGTATATCTCTGATTGGAAGACAGACGCATACTTTCCTAATGGGAAGTGCAGTCGGATGTGTTCGCGTTCAAAAAAGACTCCAGCACCGGATCCCCGCCCAGACCTGGAGCCATCCGCGAAAATGCGAAGACTATCCTTTCCAGGTTCAGTATGCAGCCATAGCCAATCCTGACGCCATGGAAACTCGACTGTGAAATTACGATGCAACAGGATAACTGGCGTCAATGCTTCAGAAGGCATGTAAATGAGACAGGGGTCGCAGGACAATTCTTGCGCAAGGACACCGCTATTCCTATGCGAGTTGTACCAAAAGCCATTTCTCTTCAGGCGAGACATGGCTTTCAAAGCACACCCTCTGATAAATATATCAAGAGGTGGAAGGTTCATCATAACATCTAGAGCAGCGCCCGGCGTGCTGGGGAAAGCCCCCGTGTAGCTGAGTCAAACCGTTCTTTGGAGTTTGGTGAAAGAGGCTACGACGTGTTTGCGTTTTAGTCTGTTCCACCAGACAACCGATGCATATGAGATTATAGGTCTTATCATTGCCGTGTAGATCCAGAGGACCTTTGCCGGCGATAAACCCCATGTTTTGCCAAAAGCTCCTTTGCATTGCCAGAAAGCTGACAGGGCTTTCGTGGTTTTTGACTTAACATGCTTTGACCAGAGAAGCTTACTATCTAAGATGACTCCTAGATACTTAGCCTCCTTGGATATCGGGATGGAAGTGCCTTTTAGTACCAGCTGAGTCCTGTCAGTATTTGTCCTCCTTCTCGTAAAGAGAACGACATCGGTCTTAAGAGGATTGACTGACAGCCCATTTCTGGTACACCAATCATCGATCACATTTAGCGCCGCCTGTGCTTTGAGACGGACAGTCGCTAAACATGAGCCGAATGGCGACGTCATCCGCATAGGCCTGGGCATAGATTCCAGAGGCATTGAGAGCATCAAGCATAGAATCGACCACCATGCACCATAACAGCGGAGACAGGACACCACCTTTAGGGCAGCCCCTGTTTACGCCGGATTTGACACACTGGTCGAGGCCTGCATCAGCTGTCAATGTCGTGTGCATGAGCACTGCTTTGATCCAAAGGACCAGTGCTTCATCTACGCCATGATGTCTGGCAGCGTTGCACATGCTGCCAAAGTTGCGTTATCAAAAGCTCCCTACATGTCGATGAAAACGCCCAGCGCATACTCTTTCCTTTCGAGCGCGCATTCAATTCGCCCAACTAGGTTCTGAAGCGCAGTCTCGCAAGATTTTCCGCGCTGGTAAGCATGTTGCATCTCCGAAAGAGGGTGCATTCGGAGGGCAACCTTGCGCACGTGCAACTCTACCAGTCTCTCCATGCTTTTCAGCAGGAAGTATGTTGGACTGATTGGTCTGAAGCTCTTGGCAAGTGAGTAGTCCTCTTTTCCTATTTTGGGAATGAAGACCACTTTTACTGTGCGCCAAGGAATGGGTATGTGAGCAAGTGCTAGACTAGCAGTGAAAATTCTTTTCAAGGTAGGACGCAGCTGCCCTATACCTTTTTGCAGCATAACAGGATATATTCCGTCGGTACCCGGCGATTTGAAACCATCGAAGGATGCCCCAGCAAATTCAATGGCTTCAGTCGTAACCACGCGCGACGCAATATACCAGCTACGCCGAGTTGTTTTCATCGTTTCAGTTGCAGTTTCCCTTGAAGGAGTGTGCAACGAGCCGATGTCGATCTGATTTCCCGGGAAATGAGTCTCAAACAGTAGACTAAGAGTTTCCGCTTTAGACATCAGCTTTTCTGAGTGCATCTAGCTTTGTCGGTTTTCCCTGTTTGAGGACTTTAACCAACTTGCTAGTCGCACTCAGAGACTTGATCTCTTCGCAGAAGGTCCTATAAGAATCGTTCTTCGATTTACGAATAAGTTTCTTATATTCTTTCTGCTTCGACCTATACATGTTCCAGTCATCTTCCGAATTCGATTTGAGTGATCTATTCAGAAGAATTCTGGCTTCCCTGCGAAGACTTTGGAGCTCGGCATTCCACCAGGGGACCAATTTCCTGCAGGGAGGTTTGCTGACAGGACATGCGAGTTTAAAACAACTGGTGATGACGCTATTCAGGTTATGAACAGCGTTCTCTACCAATTGTTTCGTTCTGAGTTTAGGTAGGACCTGAGTGGATTTCTCAAGCTCCTCTCTAAACCGTACCCAGTCCGTCCTTCTCGGATTCCGTCTAGGTTGCAAGGAAGAGATGCCACAACTTATTCGGAATTCGATATATTTGTGGTCCGACAGCGTAGCATCAGGCAAGACTCGTTAGTTAGTGATGTCCTTCAAATATCTGTTGGATAGGGTCAGGTCGATCACCTCCTGTCGTCTTGTCGTAACAAAAGTTGGTTGAGAGCAAACATTGTTGATGGCAAGGTCAGACGAGAGAATGAAATCTAAAAGACGGTCCCCCCATGTATTACACTTGCTGCTGCCCCAAGCAGTGTTTTGGGCATTAGCATCGCAAGACAAGATGAGACCAATCTTTTTGGCTTCACAGTACACTACGAGTTCAGAAACTACCTTCGGTGGTGGAGGCAGTATCGAATCGTAGGGAAAGTAGGCAGATGCAACGACGAAGTGTTCTATAACTCCGTGCGTTTTGTAGCTTACTCTAGCAGCCACCAGATCTTGTCCACAAAAGTGCCCAAGTTTGGTGGCCGATAGTGAGTTCGATATGATGAGGTCGATCCTGGGCCTTTTGGATCGCTCATCATAAAGAATCGTAACATCACGTATACCACCAAGGCCACATAGGCGCTTATTCCACACCCATGGTTCTTGAAGGGATACGATGAGGGGGTTTGTACTACTGCTTGGAATTCTGCTATTTAAAAGAGCGGTAGCAGCCTTGCAATGCTGTAGATTGATCTGAGTAAAAATCGTAGATTCATACTGCAGGGCACGTCCCATCCTTCGACTACTTGAAATTGAAATGGAAATAGATCCTACCAAGGCCAAAGTAGGGGCGTGAATCGTACGCAGATTTCAGAGTTCCGACAGAGGCTTCATCCATCCCCACAACCATAGTAGAGCCCTCTTTTTTCACAGAGCCCTTACTCTCCTTGTAGGAGTAGATAGCCCAAGCTCTCGTGTCAAGCCCTGGATTCTGTGTGCGTTAGCGCGTAAGCACATCCATCTTATTCCCAGGTTTCCCTGTAATCCGGCAGATGGCGATCCCGAAATCAACGTCGGGAGACTTACTATCTGGTAAGTAGCAGTTCCCTGAGCGGGAATTTTCGGCACCGTGTTCCTGATCCAGGCCGATGTCTGCTGTGATGAACAGCTCACCACAAATGTGCCATTCATCAAAGCTGACTTTTCTGCCTGTAAGCAGAAACCCGTTGCCGAGGCAAGCTCCAGTAGACGATCCTCACAGTGCTTGCAGTCTGCGTTGGTCATTCTACTATCATCGCCAGCTTTCCCTATCCTGACCTTTTCAGAGGAGATGGCCGCCTCTCTATAAGAGGGCTGGTCCTCTCGACTCCTTACAGTCACTTGGATCTCCTTCTCGGAGGAAGGGGTTTTTTTGAGTGATGTTTCCGCCTCCGAGGAGTAGTTTTGGGCTATCCTCGTGTTCGGGCCAATGCTTTGGTCCATCTGGGTCGCCACACCTGCTATTAGACCCCGATTTCCCACTGCCCCACCGGAGAGGGAGGCATCATAAACTCTCTCCCTAACGAGGCTATCTTTGGCGGCCGTCTTCGGTTTGCGGAGGCTTTTACATTTTTCGGTTTGGGCTCCCGCTCCCTTCGGACACCGCTTTTGACCCGCCTTGCCAGTTCGAGGACTGCTAGAACCCGTAGCGACTTGGCCTTCGGCGTTCAGAGTCCGTATGTTGGCCCCGCCACCTTTCTCGGCGGCAGTGCCAGCCATGGCAGAAGCCTGAGCGCTTCCGGTCCCGTCGTTGCGGGAACTGATCACGCTCTTACTGGGTGGTTGAACCGTCCCAGTAAGAGGAAGGGGGTTGGAGGCGCATGCCGAAAGTGCGAGCATGCTTACGCCGCCTTCAGCAGCCTTTCCCAATCGCCGAGGTTTACCGTGCTGCGCACCTTCGAGAGAGGGGAGGACCTCAGGAAAAAGGGTCGGAGCAATCTCGGTAGGAGATACCTACGTCGACCTAACGCTCTTAACTGATTCCCCCAGAGGTATAGCCTCGACCATTGCGCCTTCAGCTTTATGAGCTTCTTTGCGCAATTTTCGGGCATGCCTCTTTTCCTTTCTTTTTTGGTACTTAGCAGTGCATTCAGCAGTACGTCCCAGTTCTGGGGCGCGTTCCACCTTTGCGATTTCCCGTGGCACGCCATCGTTGGTGTTGCCTCCGCTGGATGCACCGCTCATGCTCAGTCCGACCAGATGGTCAGTCAATGAGCCGCAGGAGTCGGTGTCGTTCCGGGCTGCCGTAGTGTTAAAAATGAATGTCGGGGTCTCCAGAATCCGTGCCCCAGCCGCAATCAACGAGATCGCTGGTGGATTTCCGCTGCCGCGGGTATCACCTGGAGTACTCAATTCCTTTTGTTTGTCCATTCATTTTTGGGGTCTTCGAGTCTTAGTTCGAGGTCTACGACCTCTTAAGCCTCCCGCCACGACAAGGCGCCCGAACCTTAATGCTGAAATTTTCAAATAAAGTGCCTAGACATGTTTTTTGATAAATAATAAATAAGATCTATTATCAGCATCGACATGTTTTCTGTACTTAACAACAAAATAAACGCTATCAGTCAATTTTGTTACACAAACAGCGATTGGTTTAAAAAAAAAAGAAAAATAGTAAAATAATATCACATTAAGAAATCATTACAAAAATGAAAAGTATTAATTCAAATCAACTGTAAAAAATAAAAATAATTAAATAAAAAAAAAGATATATACCAAAGGCACATCCCTCAATTTTGTGTCCACCACAGATGCTTTTTTGCGCTTATAGCACGAAGACAAATTGGGCACATTTTTTTCTGATGCCGATTCTATGATATTTTCCTCATGTTTTCCTCGAACATCAGTCAAAACATTTTCAGTTTTCCTCCTAGTTGTAGCGATTAGAGAAGGTGTCTCCAGTCTTAGTGACACATACTTCTCCACAGGGTCACAATGTAATTTTTTCATAAGCTCTCGACGGTTTAAGGGTTTCTGTTTGCTTTCAAACATATTGTATGTGTAGATTATGTAACTGTTAATAAATGCCATGTTTAACATGCCATAAAACTGACACATACAGGGTTCGTTTTTGGAGATCAACTCGAGACAACTCCCTTTGTCTGATTATAAAATTTGGCTTGTACGACAGCAGCGTCAGTTCCTTGTCGTAACAAAACATTGATGTACCTATTACATTTGCGTTTGCGCCCTTTTTTATTTCGCATTATATCGTTCGTTAGAAACATGTAATTGAAAACATTGCAGTGGTTCAATAATGTTTTTACATTGACTGGTTAGTCCCTGGGCTGGTGAACTACATATGTATGTATGTATACTCAAACCATATCGATGACTTACCTTTTTTGTTAACCACTTGTAGTTGTTATCGCCTCGAAGAATAGTTTTTGTATAATTCTATGAAACCTGATTTTTCCCTGAGTAGATTGAGGGGGATATTGTCTTCACCCGAATCAGATATATCATCTGAAGATGAGACTTCGCTTTCAAGTTCATCGGCATACTTTTTAGGTTTCCGCACCCAAAGGTAAAACGGAACCCTATTACTAAGACTTGGCTGTCCGTCCGTCTCTCACCAGGCTGTATCTCATGAACCGTGATAGTTAGACAGTTGAAGTTTTCACATATGATGTATTTCTGTTGCCGCTACCATGACAAATACAAAAACAGAACAAAATGAATATTTAAGGGGGGCTTCCATACAACAGACATGATTTTCATCCAAAAAATCCCCTTGGTCACATACTGAACAAAGGTTAGTCGACAATATCCCATAACCAGTAGCAAAATTCCCAGTTTTGATCTCTTTTTGTCTTTAATGAATTAATCCTAGCTGCAAACCTTTTTTCCATATTTCCCATTATTATTATTCACCTTTTCACATCGTTGCTCTCAAGTAAGATAATTGATTTGAATTCAATGGACCCTTTGATGATCAACTATATCTCATCGTAAAGATTTTTGATTATCAAAGTAATATGCCTCAACAAAAACAAGCATCGGAACATACATAATATGTTTAATGAAGAGAGTCGCCAGTCTTCTATCTGGCGATTAAGATTTGTTCAAGGATTTTGTCCAACCGACCGACGGAAGTTTCAATTCCAACAATAGAATAAACAAAGAAATAGAGGAATTTGAAAACACAAATGTTTCCTTTCACGAAGACTTTAATCTCTTACAATGGTGTTACTTACAATAAGTTCAATCCCCACTACTATCTAAAGTAAGTTGTAAAATATTTAGTACAACGGCGAGTAGTTCTGCTTCAGAGAGAAATTTTTCATCAGCTGAACAGCTAATTTCTGAGAAAAGGAATTTAATTGGTTTCAGCTCAGTTTTGATAGGTCAAGTTATGCTCCTTCATTCAAATATAAATAAAACAGACATTTAAAACGACATAAAAAAAAACCTATTTTAAGGAAAAAAGTAGTTTTAATTTATTCTTACCATTCCATACCTACTTTCCTATAAGCTACACCTCACCCACTTCCTACTTAATTTATTAATTTAATTTTTCAGGATGAGTGCGATGAGTAACATACCCAAAATATTGTTACGGACACGAACCGATGGTTATGTTCGAATTTCGCTGTCGAAGTTAGGAATGCTCTGGTGAAGTTGAATGATAGTAACTTTCAGCGGCATACTGCTGAGTGTCAGAGCATTCTAGAACATATTGTTACGAATTTATTCGCTCCCACACCGAATAGGGTTCGCACCACTGGATTGCGATAAACTACAATTGTCCTTTTTATCAGAATAAAAACACACACTTTTATTTCTTTCACCACAGATCAATTATCTGTGTAGCTTCACCACTTTTATTTATTATCCAATACTATCCACTTTATTACACAAACAAACCTTTATTGAAAGCTTTTCTTTTCACACTGGTTGATCACACCGACTTGTCACACGCTGTGTAATACCACAAACTGAATGCCTGTTGAGGGCGAGTGTTCGCGCTTATATAGTTCTCGGTCCACCTTCTCGAACGTTCGCCGTTGGAAGTTCCCCTTCGGAAATCTCTAGAACGCTCTGACAATTCCATTGGAAGTTGACATCATTCCAATCCCCGCTTCCAGAGAGCTTTCGAACTTCGACAGCGAAATTCGAACTTAACCGTCCGTTTGCATCTCCGCAACAATATGTACGAGAGAGTGGACCGGAGGCAATACAAGCTCAAACCCTCGCCCTCGAAGTCATTCAGTTTTCGGAACTCAATAACGAATGATCAGTCGATAAACCAGTGTGAAAATGATCAAGCCACCTAGTGAATTGTAGAAACAATGTGTGTAAAAGTTTGTAATCAAGGTGCAGTAAAGTAAGAAGTGTGTAATAGCATTGTAATAATAAATGAAGGTAAAGCGCCCAGGTAATGGATCTGAGGTAAATAATAAAAGTGTGTGTGTGTATTGAATAAACAAACAAATAGTTGTAGTTTATCGCAATTCACTGATCGAACCCAATTCAAACCCCGACTTGTTTCTAAGTTCCTAGTGTTTTATGTTTACCGATAAAATAATCTTTCTTCAATTGCCTTTACGTACGTAATCCATAATACCCCTTGGTCCACTATTTCTTCTAAAAAGGATCTGGGAGTTATTATCAACGTACACTATGGTAAATGTTCTTTCCAAATACCGTGAGGGACTTAGAGTATGTTATTTGGATGCGCGTAGTCTTAATGTTTAAATTAGATTATTTGAAATTCTTGTTTGAGGGTGCCATGGCACAGTGGTTAGTGTGTTGGACTCTGACGCACAATGAGCGAGTTCGGATCCTGAAAACACCAACGAACGCCTCGATTGTTTATTTCGTGTCATCCCTCCTTGGTGGGGTACTGGCAAAACTCTCCGTAGTATATTTAGTTGTCTTGAAAAAGCTTATCGACTCACGCCGTTTGGAATCGGTAGGTCCCCTTCACCTGTGTGAAAAATAAATTACACACGATATGGGTGATTGAGAGAAGCTTTGCTCTTGTCCTTCATGGGAAGAAATTCTTGTTTACCAGTTTCTGCGTTGATGTTATTTGTGTAAGTGAAACTTAACAACCCAAATTATAATCTCTTTAGAAACGACAGAGTTACTCGTACAAGTAGAGGTGGGGTTGCAATAATATGTGGCGATTTCAATGCTGACCTACCTAAAGCTGATTTTCGTGCGTTCCAAGTGAAGGATTTAGTTTCGTCAGTTGGACTTGAAATAGTAAACACTTACCTCACCCGCTTTGCTCCAAACTGTCTGCCTAGCCTTTTAGATCTTATCATAGTTTCTTATATGATCTTCTTTTTGATCAACTATCGCTCGATGCCATTTCTGATCATGACTTATAGTTTTGTACTTATGACGTTAATTTTTCTCACTCTTTTACTCCTCAGTCCTTTATATTTAACGATTTGAATGCTATTGACATTGACGCACTTCAAATTGCTACCCACTAAGGACCCTGGGAAAACTGCCGACTAATTGTCGAACCGAATGCAAAAGTGAACTAATTTCAATCAATATTAACTCAGTTATTTGATCAATGTATTGCTACCAAAACTGTAATCATTCGGAACAAGACTTGTGTCCCGACGTCGTCGTTTCCATAAAAAATCCAAACCAGTTATACAGCAGATGGAGCAACAAGCCTACTAATGCTAATTTGGTTCCATATAAATTGGCACGTAATAACACATCATACGTACTTCAAAGCAGATCTTTTATGCTTCAAAGGTGAACACGACCCTGTCCCCTACATGTTTCGCTTCTTTGTCTGCTTGACTTTTTGAAGGTATTTGATAAGGTTAACCACAAAATCCTCTGTCTCAAGCTTATATCTGCCAATACAAACGTTCTGGCCAAGACGTCGGTGGTGAGCGTTCTTTTTTGATAATAGCATATATTTAGTTTTGCCCTCGTTTATTGCCAAACCAATTTTCGCCGCCTCCGCCTCAATTCTCGTAAACGCCTCGTGCGAGTAGTTGTGAAGATTTGAAATAGATTGTGCCTCTTGTGTTGGCCAGTGATTTTTGCACAATCAGTTCTAATAGGATGTTAAAGAAATCACATGACAGCGTATCGCCCTGCCTAAATACTTTTTTGACACCAAAACTACCGGTAAGGTGTTCACCGATTCGGACGGAGCAACGAGCATTCACCAAAGTCATCCAGCATAGTCTGACGAGTTTGGCAGCGATGTCAAGGGTAGACATAGCGTTATATAGCTCGTCTCTAGTTACGCTGTCGTATGCGGCTTTGAAATCGACAAACAGGTGGTGAGTGTCGACTTGAAATTCATTGGTCTTTTCCCGGATCTGCGGAAGTGTTAAGATTTGGTCTATGGTGGACTTCCCTGGCCTGAATCCGCACTGATAAGGACTTATCAGCTTATTTACAAACGGTTTCTGGCGTTCACACAAACCGGCAGAGCAGATTTTGTAGGCGATGTTGGCGCAGTCAGAGGGGTCTCCTTTCTTGTGAATCGGGCATGTGATTCTGGGACTTCATTCCTCGGGCATGCTTTCCTCTGACTATTTCATACAGATGAGCTGGTGCATGCTCCTAACCAGGTCATCCCCAGCTGTCTTGGAGAGCTCAGCAGACAGCCCGTCAGCGCCTGCAGCTTTATTCGACTTGAGTTTCAATATGGCGTTCTTAACTTCGTCGAGGTCAGGGGGACGGAATTCTCTGCGATTCTCGTCGCTAAGAAATGGATCGTTCTGCCTGATAGCGGCATATTGACTAACATCGCCGTTTTACAGTAGGCAGGAGTCGTTTTCCCATATTCTCAGCATCGACTGCGATTCTACTACTAGGTGTCCGTTCTCATCCCTGCAGGCTTCCGTTCTGGTTTTATAACCTTGGCATGTTCGCTTTATCTGTTGATAAAACTTTCGAACGTCACACCTGCAGTAACACCACTCCAGATCCTCAACCGCCCGCTTCTCGTGCTCTTTTTTCTTTATTCTGAGAAACTTATACTCCTCCCTTCTTTTTAACACGTAGAGCTCACCAGGTGCTCTTGTTCTTCTATGCCCCGCTTTATATGCCTCCTACTTCGCTGTATGAATCCTCCTGTACTCTTCATCGAACCAGGTGTTTCTTCATGGTGGAGCCTTGAAGCCGAAAACTTCAGATGCAGTGCTTTTCAGGGCTTGTTTGCAAAGGTTCCACTGCTGTTGTATTAACAGCGTGGGGGGTTGAGGTGTACTGGAGATCTTAAGGGGGACGCGATCGGTAAATGCACGAGCGGTTTCTGGCGATAGTAGATTTCCGACGTCATAACTATGTATTTTACTCTACTCAGCTGCGTTCGTGATATCCGTAGGCTTATTTTGGCTACTACAAGATAGTGGTCCGAGTCGATGTTAGCTCCTCGGAAAGTTCGAACATCAAGAATAGTAGAGGAGTGCCTGCGGTCGATCGCGATGTGATCAATCTGGTTAGTGATTGATTTATGTGGTGACCGCCATGCGCCTTTGTATATATCGAGGTGCGGGAAGCGCGCACTGGCTACAAGGAGATTTTGCCCCGTAGCAAGATCAATCAGCCTCTGTCCGTTATCGGATGTGATGCAAATCTGTGCCTTGATACGGATCGTTATGAGGCGGTCGCTCACATGCTGATAGCTTAGGACTTATTTAGTCCACCTCGAACTACTAAACAATCTATTTTAATATAATATGTTTTACTTGTGAGATACATTGTGTTTTCATGCGAAGGCCAGGTCAATCTATTTACTTAAAATATAAAAGAGTTTTAATATTGATACGGTCACTATAAGATGTTGTTAGGTTAGCTAATTACGTAATAACTTAAGGCAGAAGGTCCCTTAAGTAGGGACTGAATAAATTAACCGACTTGGTATTACATGGATCTCACAACTTTTTACGGTAGAAGAACTGAGTTGCGAGACTTGGGTTTTTTTACAAGTTATGTTTTAGATGGCATATTATTTCCGTACGCACTGTACGCATATGTATGTACGTGTGAAAATGGTGCGAAAATCAAACAATAAAAAAGTTAGTCAAGGAGTTCCTTTAAAGAATTCAAAGAAAAATAAAGTCTGAATTTCATGTCGACCCTTTAAGGGCCAACAATATTGGTAAGTAGTAAATCCTCATATCTCAGCGTAGTTTGACAGCCTCTGCGTAATACATCCTACCAAGAAAATGCGTTAATCTGCATCATTGCGTATACGTATGTGCTAATAAGACCCCTTTTTGCCAAATAAAATTTGTCAGGCAACTGAGGCAAATAGCAGGGGGTGAGCTGCTCTTTTTTAAATTTATTTTTTTTATGATCCATTTTAACCTTTTTTATGTTTACTCCTCGGTGTACTTTTTTATGATTTATGTTCCTTCACTCAGGTGAATGTCCTGGATGCCATCACATTCGATTCAAATTACCCTCGGATTACATATCATAGCTATGTATCCGTGAGTATTTTGGATTTGATAATTTACATAATTTACATAAGACTATTCGACGGATCATCATTGGTCCATCCGCTTTGTTATGCGTGGTTATTAGTTTCGAGAATCTCGCTGTCGAGGGATAGAATCCATTATTTAAAGATGAGCGAAGAATAGATTTATCTTTTTTTGTTTTTATAAAGCATGAACAATTTTATTTGGGGTTGACATTGTGATGCTTGTTATCTATGTGATCTTGAGTTGTATAGATGGATTTATTGTCTTGGCTGTGGACAATTTTGATGTGGTTTTTTTTTTTTATTTTACATAGAATTGAGTTGGTAGCTTGGGAACTCATATTCTGGTGGTTTGATTCATGTGAATGGCATAAACAGTTTTGACAGGAGTAACTATGCGGAAAAGCTGCAGTTTTTTGTTCACTTTTACTTGACGTATTGAAATTGCAATAATGTGAATGCAACACTCTGGATTCGAACTCGATGAGGTGGAAAATAGAAAACACCATATATACCTGTTTAATACCACTAAATAAACATATAAAATGGCCGACTATATCATTTGACCCGTTCAAATACCCGGGGGAGGATGGCATCTTCCCAGCCCTCCTTCAGAAAGGAAGTGCGCAAATCAGCCCCATGCTAATCAACATCATTAGAACCAGCTATACATGGGGATACATACCAACGAGCTGGACAGAGGTAACGGTAAAATGTATTCCCAAAGCAGGCCGTAGACCCACAGACCTGCCTAAGTCCTACAGACCGATAAGCCTTACCTCTTTCTTCCTAAATACAATGGAAAAAATTCTGGATATGCATATGTGGGACGGTGCCCTGATAAGATCACCGCTTCACAAAAACCAATATGCCTGGGAAATCGACCACGTATGCTCTTCAGGAGCTAACAGTTCAGATGAACAAATCCCTGAGCGACAAAGAAATTGCGATAGGTTGCTTTCTTTATATTGAGGGTGCCTTCGACAAGACCGACTACACACAAATAAAACGTTGCATCCTCAGCACAGGGGTGGATAGCACCACATGCAAGTGGATCTATGTAACACATGCTTGTATGTATGTATGTTGGCGTTACAGTTCATGAAGAACCAGAGCCGAGCTTCTCTCAATCACCCTAGTTGTGTGTGATTTCCCATAGGTGAAAGGGACCTACAGTTTATTGCCGGTTCCGAACGGCGAATTTTGAGAAGCTTTTCATGACAATCTTACTATAGGGGGTTTTGTCAGAACCCCGCTGAGGAGAAACACAGTGAAAACACGTTCGATGACATGGCTGTCTCGGGATTCGATCCCGTGTCATCGGCGTCAGAGGCCAACACACTGCCCACTGCGCCATGGTGCTCTCAACATGCTTAGCGATAGGAAAATAAAGGAAAGGATGTCATCAAGGTGGGGCTCTTCCACCTCTCCTGTGGTCCATCGTAGTAAATTAACTGATTAACATACTCAGCAATAATGGTTTCTATATCCAGGGCTACGCTGACGATATAGTGATCCTAGTCAGAGGCGATTTCGCAGACCCAGTCTCGGAACTCCTCCAAAGGGCACCAAACCTTGTTGCAAACTGGTGCATAAAGGTTGCACTAAATGTCACCCCAAGAAAAAGCACTATAGTCGACTTCACCAGACGGAGGAGTAGGTATAAACTTACCAAACCTACTCTCTTTGGTGAAGCAATAGAGTTCTCAAAAGAATTCAAATACCTAGGGGTAACTCTAGATGAAAAGCTCAAAACCCCAAAATATCCCGCTGGCTATATATAGTAGTCATCAGACCAACGCTCACACACGCTTTATAAGACTTAAGTTTCTATATGGCTAACTGATTTAGTTCAGCTTGATTACATTAAAGTGAATGCAAACATAGTGCTTAATGTGGATAGCCTGATCGGCTCTTATCAGTGTGGTTTCAGGCCAGGTAAATCCAGAATAGACCAAATATTTACGCTACCTCAGATCTTGGAGAAGACCCAGGAATACCAAATCGAAACTCACCACCTCTTCGTCGATTTCAAGGCGGCATATGACAACGTGTATAGAGATGAGCTATACAAAGCCATGTCTAGTTTTAATATCCCTGCCAAACTCGTCCGACTGTGCAGGATGACAATGGAGAATTCTCGCTGCTCCATTAAGGTCGGTAATGAGCAAACCGAGACCTTTGATGTGAAGGATTTAGGCAAGGTGACGCGCTGTCATGGAACTTTTTCAACATCGTGCTTGAAAAGAGCGTGTAAGAGCCACTGGCCAACACAAGAGGTACGATTTATTTCAAGTCTACGCAATTGCTTGCGTATGCCGACATTGACGTGATTGGACGGACACAGCAAGATGTCAATGAGGCCTTTTTAAGCATTGAGGTAGAAGCGGCTAAGATGGGTCTCAAGGTTAATGAGGGTAAAACCAAATATCTGCTTTCATCTAAAAGAGATGGACAACACCGACATATTGGCCAGAACGTCACCATGGGCGGATGTAACCTTAAAGTGGTCTAGGAATTCGTCTACCTTGGCTCACTGATGACCAGCGACAACAACACCAGCGCTGAGATAAAACGCAGAATCACTCTTGCCAACCGCTGTTTCTTTGGGCTCAAGAGGCAATTGAGAAGTAGAGCCCTCTCTCGGAAAACCAAGGTGACACTATATAAGACCTTGATCATCCCAGTCCTCCTTAACGGCGCAGAGGCTTGGACCTTAACAAAAGCGGATGAAGATGCCCTTGGTCATTTCGAGAGGAAAATTTTGCGCACTATCTACGGTCCCGTTTGTTCAAACGGTGTATTGGGGAGAAGATATAACGAAGAACTGTACGGGTTGTAGAGCGACATCAGCCTGGTACGACGTCTACGGATACAGCGTCTAGGGTGGCTAGGCCGTGTAGAGCGCATGGAAAATACAGCTCCGACCCGACGAGTCTTCGAATCCACTCCGGAAGGAAGGCGCGGCAGAGGACGGCCGCATTATGGGTGGCGCACGCAAGTGGAAGG
The DNA here is from genome assembly GCA_951905685.1 of Eumerus sabulonum. Lineage (NCBI taxonomy): Eukaryota > Metazoa > Arthropoda > Insecta > Diptera > Syrphidae > Eumerus > Eumerus sabulonum. Next base: position 156,364,196 of record OX645060.1, on the reverse strand, counting down.
GGACCTTAACCAACTAGGCGTGCGGCGCTGGAAACAGCTGGCCAAAGACCGTGCCAGCTGGAGACGCTTGTTGGTTGAGGCCCAGGTTCACCACTGACTGTAGCGCCACCTAAGTAAGTAAGTAAGTATATCATTCATCAACAAACATTTTTTACCCGTATTCGCCCATAATTTGAATCGTGGCTCTAATACGAGTTATCCATGTCTATCCCTGCGAGGTTTTGATGTTGCATTACAGCCTCGCCTGAAAGTCAATCATGTCCTTCCACTTCTTTTATCTCGTTCTATCGCACTCTTTCTTGCAGCTTCATTGTTGTTTTAAGGTTTGCGCTGGCTACACCGGATCGCGACAGGTTATGTCGGTCTCTTTTGACTACAACTTGTTGACATAAACGTATAGTCGCACATTCCTATTCCTACCTTGTACTCAAAAAGACGATAATTTATGTTGATCTCGGACTAGATAAGAGTTTTTCATATTCTCTTATGATGCGTTGACACACACAACCTGAACGGAGTGCAGTGGTTGGGGTCGTTGATGTTCGTTCACTACTCTCAGGGGTGGTTGTCCTAGGCCTAGATAGGACGAGAGCCGACCAAATTCCGCGTTGGTTATAGTCCGTAGTAATTCGGTCAAGCACTTTAGTATTGCATACGCAGAGGACGAGTTTCGGTTGACCATATACTGTGAGTGTTAGGCAGTACGTCTGGTCACTTTCCATTCACAACTGCGTTGCATATTTTTCGTCATCCGTTTAGGAATTACTTTTACTTGGCTATGAAGCGAATTTGAACTATAGACCTTCCGATCGGCGGTCGACGACGTTAACCACTGCACCACGGCCACCCCCCATATGGATGCGAAGTCTTGTCAACAGGAAAACCGACATACTGGCCTACTGATCGAATACCGGACCTAATAGACTTTTATCTAATTAAAAACATACCCGCAAACGATCTAAACTCGGACTATTCTCCAATACTACTCACGTTAGGTGAACGTGTAATCCAGAAAGAAAACAAACCTACATTAACAAACAAACATACTGATTGGGAAAGTTTCAAGAAGACTTTGGAAGACAGGATCGAGTTTAGCGTGCCACTACGCAATACTGAGCAACTGGATAGAGAAGTGGGAAAACTTGTTAATGATATTCAACAATCAGCCTAGATGAACACGCCGGAAATAAGAAGGAAATTTAAAAGGAACAGTTACCGCGAGAAGAATATCCCAACAGACTAGAGCCCTCCAACATAAAACGAAACTGAATAATCTTACCCAATAGTTATAAAGAGAAATTAGAGTAGTAAAAGAAGACTCCATCAATGATTATCTACGAGGATTAACCAACGAAAAAGCAACCGATTATTCACTTTGGAAAGCAATAAAAAACACAAAAAGGCCAATTATGCCGATACCACCCATCAAAACAATGGAAGGAAATTGGGCTAGAAGTAACGAACAGAAATGCGATTTATTTGCAGAACATCTAAAAAACGTTTTTCAACCAAACAGCGAGCAAGAAATATGGCCTCCTTTAGAAGCAGTCGAAGAAGAAAGCGAAGAAATAAGGCTTACGACGCCAAACGAAGTAAAAAATGAGATCAAAAATAACATCAATCCGAAAAAAATGCCCCGGATATGATCTTATAACCGGTGAAATATTGAAGCAGTTACCAAGGAATGCTGTGGTTAAAGTAACACATTTAATCAATGCTGCTTTTAGAATGAAATATGTCCCTGACTTATGGAAAGTGGCTGAAGTCATAATGATGCCTAAGCCTGGAAAGCCACCAAACGAAGTGTCATCATACAGACCAATCTCAATATTACCAGTTATATCTAAACTATTCGAAAAAATATTTGTCAAACGACTTAATAGTATTATTGAACGGAAAAATCTAATTCCAAATCACCAGTTCGGATTTAGCAGACAACATTCGACAGATGATCAAGTTCACAGAATAGTCAACATCATAAAACAAACGTTAGAAGAGAAAAAGGTTTGTTCTGCAGTGTTTCTGGATGTAGCGCAGGTCTTTGATAAAGTTTGGCATGTAGCACTAAATCACAAACTAAGATTTGTCCTACCAAAACAGTTCGCTGCAATCTTAGAATCATACTTAAGCGGAAGATGTTTTAGAATAAAGCAAGAAGACTCATATTCAAAATTAACGGAAATTAAAACAGGAGTTCCACAAGGCAGTGTGTTGGGTCCGATCCTGTTTCTTCTATATACAAGTGATCTCCGACAACTAGATCATTGCGCATTAGCCACTTTTGCCGATGACACTGCAATCCTCGCGGTAGGAAAAGATAATATAGAATCAACGCAGAAGCTGCAATTAGCTATAAACAACATTTTTAATAGGACAATCAAATTGCGAGTAAAGCTTAACGAAAACAAATCAGTTCACATAGACTTCACTAACAAAGCAATAACACGAATCCCGGTTACTATCAACCAGAAAGTAGTACTGTATGCGAACACAGCAAAATATCTTGGAATGACGCTTGACGCTAAATTAAGATGGAAAGAGCACATTAAAAAGAAAAAAGCGGAACTAGAAATAAAATACAGAAAAATGTATTGGCTGATAGGAAAGGATTCGCCACTATCAGTCCATAACAAGCTTTTATTATACAAGCAATCACTGAAGCCAATATGGACATACGGTAGTCAACTATGGGGTTGTACCAAAAAGAGCAACGCGGACATCATCTAAAGTGCTAAGGGATATCGTAAATGCCCCATGGTACATAAGAAATAAGGACCTACACAGGGATTTGGGAGTAGAATTCGTTAGGGATGAAATCAGAAAAAATGCACGAAGGCAGGAGTCAAGACTTCGAGTACACCCAAACAGTGAGGTAGTACAACTCTTAGACAACACAAACATAGTGAGAAGGCTTAAAAGGACAAAGCCATATGAATTGATCTACTGAAAATGACCATCTACATTAATAAATTCAGGCACGCATAGATCTTAATAACTGTCAAGAGACGCTAATGGGTGGAACTCTTGAAACGACACATGTATATTATTCAGATTAAGTCAGCACTGTCAGACTGTCTGCTGAGCTCTTCAAGGCAGCTGGGGATGACCTGGTTAGGAGCTGCACCAGCTCATCTGTAAGATATGGTCAGAGGAAAGCATGCCCGAGGAATGCAGTCTCAGCATCGTATGCCCGATCCACAAGAAAGGAGATCCCTCTGATTGCGCCAACTACAGAGGAATAAGTCTCCTTAACATCGCCTACAAAATCTTCTCTGCCGTTTTGTGTGAACACCTGAAGCCTTTAGTAAATAAGCTGAGCTAAGTCCTTATCAGTGCGGATTCAGGCCTGAGAAGTCCACCATCGACCAAATCTTCACACTACGGCAGATCCTGGAAAAAACCAATGAATTCCAAGTCGACACTCACCACCTATTTGTCGACTTCAAAGCCGCATACGACAGCGTAATTAGAGACGAGCTGTACAACGCTATACCTACCTTTGCCATACCTGGTAAACTCATCAGATCCGAATCGGTGAACACTTTACCGATAGTTTTGATGTCAAAAAAAGATTAAGACAGGGCGATGCGCTGTCGTGTGATTTCATCAACATCATATTGGAAATGATTGTGCAAAAATCACTGGCCAATACGAGAGGCACAATCAAATCCTAGCAACTCCTGGCATACGCCGACGATATTGACATAATAGGTAGATCACAGCGAGATATCAATGAGGCTTTTTCGAGTATTGAGTTCGAGGCGGCGAAAGTTGGTCTGGCGGTAAACGAGGGCAAAACTAAATATATGCTGTTATCAAAACAGGACGCTCACCACCGACGTCTTGGCCAGAATGTTTGTATTGGCCGATGTAAGTTCGAGGTAGTTAAGGACTTCGTCTACCTTGGCTCCGCAGTGACCTGGAACATCGACATCAGTTCCGAAATCAAACACAGAATCACTCTTGCCAATCGCTGTTTCTTTGGGCTCAGGAGGCAATTGAGTAATAGAGCCCTTTTTCGAACGACAAAGTTGACATATAAGACCCTTATCATCCCGGTCCTGTTGTACGGCGCAGTAGCATGGACACTATCAAAAGCGTATGAGGAGGCCCTTGGTCGGTTCGAGAGAAATATTTTGCGCGTGATTGTCGGGCCTATAAACGCAGACGGGGGATGGAGGAAAAGATTCAACCACGGATTTTACGAGCTGTACGGCGACATGAGCCTAGTCAGGCGTCTACGGATTCAACGCCTAAGATGGCTGGGCCATGTAGAGCGGATGGACACCACAGCTCCAGCCCGGAGAGTCTTTGAATCCAACCCCGCGGGACGAAGAAGCAGAGGACGCCCGCACTTAAGATGGCGCACACAGGTGGAAGGGGACCTCAGCCAACTGGGTCTGCAGCAATGGAAAAGGCTAGCAAAAGATCGTGCTAGATGGAAGGGCATGTTGGTTGAGGCTTGGGTTCACCCCGAACTGTAGTGCCCGCTATGAAGAAGAAGAAGTCAGCATAAAATTGCTCATTAGTCCAAGTGACTAGATCGCAACAATGTGGGAGGTGGTTTTAGTCGGTAAAAAATCCGGCATACTGATTACTCGGATCATCAGTATCTTTTGAAGATTTCCCCTTCCTCTAAAAAAAATGAAATAAATGTTCGTTTTGACGACCAATCACTGAAAAACTGGATGAAATTTTACAGATGATGGAGATGAAGCACGCAAGCTGTCAAGAGATAGCGGAGGCACGAAGCATCAACCATATACCAATTTGGAATCAGAAGAGCAGGCTACTCGATATTTAGGTGCCACATTAATCAACGAAAAGAAATTTGACTGACCGAACTACTATTACCTGAGTGTTTGGCGGGATTGGAGGGGAATTGTGCATTATGGCTTATACGTCTTAGCGAAACAATAAATTCGGTCCTCTACCGTGCACAACTCAATCGTTTGAACCAAGCAATCAAGAAAGGGCAACCAGAATTAGCTAATAGAAAAGCAATTGTGATGTCTCGGAATAAGTTGACGGGAATTGGTTGGGAAGTTTTGAAGCTGCCACTATACTGCCCGGGCCTTGCAACGTCTTCTTCGGCCTGTCTAAATCTCTCTTGATAGTGAGCTGCAAATCACTTGACCAAGTTTCTTGCCGAAAGACCACAAAAGTTTTACACCGATTGAATTAAGCGTCCCCAAAAAGGTCAAAGGTCGTAGATAATAACGGTTAATATATACTTGGTCAAATTGAATTTCCATAAAGAACCTTTTTCTCTTTAAAAATTTAAGTTAACATCGTGGTAATAGAGACACTATGTTTTTTCCCTATATCTTTGTCATTTTCTTAGCTGGATATTTGAAATTGAAGGCTATGGACTCGAAGATTTGATGGTGAACAATTGAAAAGACACACTTAAATATCCAACTGGAACAACCATAGGTCGTTGGGTCCATAAAATTGAGATTTGAATTGAGTTTGGCAGGACAGAAACAATTCGTACACTGAATAATACCCCGACAGTAAAACAAAGGAGATGATCTGGATTCAAAGACCTTTCGGGCCGGTGTCTATGCGCTCTCTATGACATAGCAATCTTAGGCGTTGGATCCATAAACGCCGTGCTACATTCATATCGCTGTATAACCCGTCCAATTCACTGTTAAGTCTTCTCTTCTATTCCCCCTTTATGCCGATTGGGCCGAAAATCGATAAGGTCGATGGCTCTGTGCCATAATGCAGGACGGGGATGATAAGGGCCTTTTAAATGGTCACCTTGGTTTTCTGAGGGAGAGCTCTGCTTCCCAATTACCTCCTGAGCCCAAGGAAACAGCGGTTGTTAAGAATTATTCTGCGTTGATTTCGGAACTGCTGTCATTGCTGAATGTCGCTACGGAGCCTAGGTGGATAAAGCCTTTGACTAGCTCGAAAATATGCGTGCCAATATGTACGCTCTGGCCAAGGTGCTCTCGCTTCCCGGCAGTCCCATTTAAGCCGTTTCCACCTTAATGTTCGTTAAGACCACATTGACATCTCGCTGTATTCGTCCAATTGTATGTATGTATGTGGGCGTTACAGTCCATGAAGGACTAAAGCCGAGCTTCTCTCAATCACCCATGTTGTGTGTGATTTCCCATAGATGAAAGGGACCTACAGTTTATTGCCGGTTCCGAACGGCGAATTTCGAGAAGCTTTTCATGACAATTTTACTACAGGGGGTTTTGTCAGAACCCCGCTGAGGAGAAACACCGTGAAAACACGTTCGATGACATGGCTGTCTCGGGATTCGCTCCCGTGTCATCGGCGTCAGAGGCCAACACACTACCCACTGCGCCATGGCGCTCTCGTCCACTATATCAGTAAATTTTGCATGATCCTTTCAAGGACGATGTTGAAAAAGTCACACGATATTTCTTATGGATCTTGCAAACCATCGATTTATCCGGCATGCATTCTTCTGACCATATCTTACAGAAGAGTTGGTGCACACTCCTAGCTAGGTAACCTTCAGCTGCCTTAAAGAGCTAGGCAGGTCGTTTAGAAAAAGCATTCCTAATTTCGTCCAGCCCAGGGGGAGTTCCCTGTTATCATCGTCCGTTGTGAATAAGTAATTTTGCCTGACAGCGAAATCTATATCATGATCGCAGTCTGCGGAAGTAGACTTTCCAGATTCTTAGTACCTGGGAATCTTCTACTAGGTCTCCGTTTAAGTTCGTGCAGGTTTCCTTGCTCGCTTTATATCCCTGGAATATTTATTTTATTCGTTGGTTAAACCTCCGAACGTCATTCCTGCTATAACATCTCTCCATCTCATCAAAGGAAATTGTATGCTCTTCTGTTCTCTTCTCCTCGTAATGCTCACAAGCGGCTCTCGTCCTTCTGTGCAGCGCCGCGATATACTTACTGCTTGGCTGCGTGTCCTACTACACTCGTCGTAAAACCATTGGCTTCTTGTGGGCGGTTTTTTGAAACTCAGTAGCTCAGAGGCAGCACTTCCTAAGGCTTGCTTGCAAAGGGTTAACTGGTATTGTACGGACTGAGCATGTGTTGGAGGATTTTCCGAGTGCTCAAGGGACACGCGATTGGCGTAGGCTCTGGCGGTCTCGTTGCGACGTTATATGCCGCTGGCGTATTCCTAGTCGTAACCTGGCTGCCTCAAGATAGTGGCCTGAGTCGATTTGAATATAGAATGCGAGCCTGCCATCGTACTTTGCTAGCACGAAAAGGAAGTGGGATGAAAATGAGGACGAAAAGCCGTTATAAGAAATTCTACACGATATAGTGCAAGGATAATGAATTACTGCTGCAAGGGCTTATTAAATCTAATTGAAACTAATTCTTGTTATTAAACTACAAATCACTTTTAGTGAACGTTACAATAAATAAAATACTTATGATCATCGAACACTATTCGAACAGTCTGAACACAACATTTCAATATTTTTTCACTTCCGAGTGACACTTGCATGCATCCTCAGTATTACTTTCAATCCACGGTAGGTATCGATTTACACGGGCGTATACACCCGGGTAGTTCGGTTTGGCGCAACCTTCGCCCCATGATACTATACCAGCAAGTTGATGCTCTTCACCGACCAGGATATGTAATGGACCTCCACTATCACCCTGTATACAAGAAATCCAAAACTTTATTTATCAACATCCTGTACAAAAAGATACACTCACCTGGCATGAATCCTTCTTGCCTTCTTCGAATCCGGCACATAGCATATTATCCGTGATCCTTGACGATCCATACTTGCTGGCTCTACACTTCTCCTGAGATAAAATCGGCACATGTACCTCCTGCAAGGTATCGGATATTACTCCACCCTCAGCTGTTGCACCCCAACCAGTCACTATTGCCTAAAAAATCCAATTAACAATTAAACAAAACAATAAACAATTTACTTCCAGGAGGTAGGGGAATTAACATACTGTCTCGCCGGCAAAGTCTTTTTCTGGAGGGGGCAAACACACTGGTCGTAATCTACCCTTGATCTCTACTGGCTCACTGAGTTTAAGGATTGCAATGTCACTGTCGAAGGTTCTCGTATTGTACTTGGGATGCTTGATTAACTCAGCTACCTAAACCCAATTGAGCCGATAATAAATCCATTTCAATTTACAACAATCGCAACTATATACCTTTCTATCAACCTTGTTCGGATCATTCATGCTCCGGGTGTGATCCAACAAACGAACCGTCATCAACTCCTTCTTGAAACCGTGTATGCAATGAGAAGCTGTCATCACATACAGGTCATTAATCAACGAAGCCGCACAATAGAATCGAGTTCTATACATCAGCAACGCCATCCATGGATATTGATTCACTTCCGTCTCTTGCCCGCCGACAATTCGTTTTTTCTTGTTAGCCAATCCACAGACTGTGCGAATACGAAATACAGAAGATATAATTATCCATCACCAAAAGCCAACCAGACGATAGCTTACCGCAATCAGTGCAATTCCTTTGTGGTGTGGGAGTAGTGGCCGCTTCAGTGACAACAGATGTTGGCTGAGTTGTGCTAGAACTAGAAATAATGGGGGCGATAGTTGTTGAAGTAGTAGTTGTTGGAGACAAGCTGCCGAACGGTGGACGTTGGCTTATGAGCGATATGATCCATTCGATGAATTGGCCCTGTGTGTCATGTGTCGTATTATTGGTTGTGATTATACTGCTGGCATGCTCTTGGGATGCCTTATTAAAGATACGAAATGAGTATTTAATGAGAAAAATGTTTGCAGATGCTTGGGCTGCGGGTCAGGTTTTTGGAATTACGTGGAGTAAGCAATTGCTGCAATAATTGTATGCTATTACCATCCAACAAGTATGCAATATACGTTTACCAATTAGACGTGGGTTCCGAATTTTGATATCAACTTTCAGGCGGGACTTTGAATTAATTTGGCGACAAGTTGCATTGTGGGAATATACTTGTTTAGGGTACGTGTGCTTATATGGGGGGTAAGGAGTGTTAATTAAATTGTATTGGCTGTTAAATAAAAAGTGTTATTTTATTGATTTGTTAATTATAAAAAAGAACTAACGGATTTCAAAAGAAGATTTCCTCAGTACGATGCTTGCGGAAGCTCGTAAATATTGCCTTCATTAAATTTAATGAAAAAAGATTGTTATGTATCCGAAATCTAGATGTATCCGGAGAACGGTTCCTCGATACTGCAGTAATCAAATGGAACTTTTTTTTTGCAATTATGCACCTTGTAAACCTGTCAAAACAACTTTTTTTGAAAAAGATAGTAATCTAGAAGAGTTCGGAATACAAGCTATCCAAACTACAAAATAACTAGGTGGGTCGCAGTTCATCCAAGTTGGAGCGAAGCGATTCATTTTAAAACTCTGTGTTTTTATTCTATCAGTGCGCGTGAGCAATCATAATCTAAGCCAAGTAGTATCTTCTGATACGAATACGGTGACAGTAATGCATTACATTACTTACCCTTAAAAGATGGTAACTGAGTTCCTTTATCGATTGTAAAAAGAATTGTGGTTCTTAGTTAATTCGTCCATTGGGCCTACGCTAGCTGGTGGTCATCGAAAACAGACCATCGGCATATGTTTAAAATGTTTCCCTGTATGCTTTCATTCAGGTATTGTGCAGGTGCGGAGGGACGACCGTATCAGTGAGTATTCAAAGTATGTTTGTGATACTTTAGTCTATATCCTTACGGTCCGCGGCTATTCTAATCAAATGGATAGCAGAGTTGATAGTGTTCAAAAATGGCGCCTGCAAAAACAGACTTCTACCACGTTGACAGAGCTGTTTGACGACCAAGGTTAGAACGTGCTTTCCGAGGCATGATTATTGAAGTCTAAAGGAAAAAATATATATTTTTATTTTCACAAACTTTTCTCCGAGTATATACTATCACCATGTCAAATTTGGTTAAAATCGCTTAAAGCCTTCTGCGTTGTTTTACTATCGAAATGCGAATGCGCGTGATTTCTAATGTTAAGTCTATGGGACACGTTTTCGGTGATTATTCCTCGACGGTATGTCCGATTTTTGATTTTATTTCTTTAAAACTGTCCTCTCGATGCCTTCTATTGACATGTCTAATTTGGTCGAAATCCGTAAAAGCGTTTAGGAGGAGTAGCTTTCAACGAAATACATTTTTGGGGTGTTAAGGAGCTTCGCTCCGATAATGCGCAACGGAAAAAATAATTTCCGATAAACTCATTTCACACAATTGAGCATCAATAGTATTAACTGGGTTGCAGCAGCCCAAGATAGATGGTAAAATGATGTCCATCACCTGCGCCGTCGGTTTCAGTTCGGCATTGTAAAGTCTTTGAAAATCTTTGGAAGAAAATCTCATGTAGGTTAGATTAGGTGAATTCGTGCCCTATTGACAAAAGGCCAAGGCTCACTTAGACTACGAGGAGTCCATTTTGCCCAATTAACGCTTAACCCGTAGAAACCTAAAGATTCCCCGTTGAGCTGACCAACTTAGATGCATATAGAAATCCTAGTAGTCTGCCCAATGTCACTTACCTCTTCTAGTCCCGAAAGCAAGTGTTTTCCCAGGAATATGTTCCTTTTTTGGGCTGTTGCTGGACATTCGCACAGTAGGTGACGAATGGATTCAATTTTCTCTTCCCTACAGCTTCGGCACAAGTCATTGAGGGGCTGGCTAGTCTGACTAGCTTGGTAGGGTATCCATGTTGCCTGCAGAGGCTTAATGACTGCCTGGCTGCCAACACAGAAGTTGATCATTTTTCCTGCGAGGTTTCTTCTAAGAATCAGGTCCGCAGCCTGTTTGATTGCGAAGACCTCAGTTTGGAAATCGCTTCAGCCTCCATCAAGTCTATAGGAGCGATTTATTTCACGAGATTCGAAATAGACCCCGGCTCCTGTACCGGTATCCATTTTGGATGCGTCGATATTGATTGCCAGTTCATTTCCCGTACGTACCATACCACTGGTCCATTCCTCCCTGGAAGGAATCCTGATAAAAAATCTCCTCTTGCAGCAAAGGAAGCCGGGTGATATAGTCCGTTTCGGTTCGGACCGGATTCCTGTATTCGAAGCGCAGTCCTGGCTGCGATGCTCTCGCAGTATATGTCCAAGGGTGGAAAGTTCAGCATTGTTTCAAGAACCCCCGTCGGTGTGGATTTCATAGATCCAGCCACCGCCAGACAACCTGCCCTCTGAACCCTTGAAATACTTTGAAAATGGCATTTCTCCTCAAGTGCCTTCCACCAGACAATCGAGCCATAGGCTAGAACTGGTCTTACAACCGAAGTGTACAACGAATATACCATTTTCGCTTTGAAGCCCCATTTCCTTCCAAAAGATACTTCGCACACATATAGTGCCCCGTAAACTTTTTTGATTCTCTCATTAGTGCTGTCCTTCCAGCTAAGCTTGTGACCTAGGATTATGCCAAGATATTTGGCAGGTTTTCTGGGGATCAGATCAATACCATTCATACGGGGGTAAGTGAATCTTGGTATGGATCTTCTCCTTGTGAAGAGAATAATTTCGGTTTTCGTCGAGTTTACTTCCAGGCCTCGCTTCTTAACCTATTTATTAACTGATGGCATTGCATAACTTAGTCTTTCGCTGAGGACCTGAGGAAATTTCGCACATATCAGAATAGTGATGTTATAGACATCTGCCTCTAGATTTTTTACTATTCCCTCGACAACAAGGCGCTAAAGGAGAGGTGATAGAACACCACCTTGTGGTGTACCCTGATTGACCTTCATTCTTCCGCTTACTCCTCCTATTGTCGAATTTATTATACGAGTACTCAGCATTTGTTCAATCCATCTGCATATTCCCGAGTTTGTTTGGGCTATATGAAAACACTATTGGCTCACTACTGAAGTTATTAAAGGCACCCTTGATGTGTAGAAAGGCAGCTACAGTAAATGCTTTGACATTGAGTGCCTTTTCTATCGTATAGGCTAACCTATAAAGAGTAGTGTCTACAGATTACAATGGAATAATAACTTTCAGCTATGGCGCCGTGTAGGGGTCAAACGAATTGACTGCCCATCTGTAAGGGAGTCTTGGCACGGACCGTTCTCAGACGGGCCGCATCCGTACAGGATTCAGTAGAGCCACATAAGCTACTCCAGGAGTTCTTCTTGGCGAATCAAATTTCTTTTTTGAGCCGCTTAACATTATATCTATAAGTCGACCATTCGATGGCCCCTGTCTTTGGCCTCAATTTGCGGATCATCACGCTACGCGTTTGGCACGTACGCGTCATGGCACTCGTGTCATGTCACCTCACATGCGCTAAACGTGTCTCAATTTGCGCCTGGTCTTAGGACTATTCTTTAGCAGTTAAGTTCATTCGCATTTGGAACGGCACCGAAATAAAGCGAAGGTATTTCCGTAAATATAGAAGAGGGAAGGTATTTCCGTAAATATAGAGGAGGGAAAAGGGGAGAAGGGAGCGAACAAACAGAGCAAAGAAGATGATCGCGTTTAACTTGGCAAACGCCAGCTTCGATCTCTGTCCCTGCTCAATCCAAGTTGACACACAGCCTCCGCGTGGCCTCCCCTGGATAGCTATACTGGCACCCGTCCGGTAGTGAACCACTGTGTGCAGCGACCCGACCCCTTATTCCTGGGGAAAGAGGAACTTGGCCCTCCAGGTTGGGGGTTGCGCTTAGGCTAACATCCCTATCGCTTAAAACAAAAATTTTGTTCAGAGATAACCAATAGCCTCGGATACGGACGGATTACATGTTGACGACCCCCGCAAACGTCAAAAAGGAAACAAATTTCGGTTCTGCACCTGGAACGTTAGGTCCCTCAACAGACCAGGTGCAGCCGAACAACTGGTCAACTCTTTGGACTGCTATAAGGCAGACATTACCGCGCTCCATGAAGTGCGATGGGATGGGCCAGGCAAAAAGCGGATGAAAAACTGCGATATATACTACGGAAACTGCTACAGAGAAAATAAACAACGCTTACTCGGATGCAGATTTGTTGTTCGAGGCAGACTCAGGAAAAAAGTCTTAAGCTTCCAGTATTTAAGCGAACGCCTCATATCTATCCACATCAAGGCCAATCTCGGCAATATAAGCTTACTATGTGTCCGCGCCCCCACAGAGGAGAAAGATGACCGAAATTTTTTTATTTTTTTTTTTGTTTTTTTTAGAAACTCGCGCAGGTTCAACAGTTTTCATATTCTTTTATGATGTGTTGACACACACAACCTGAACGGAGTACAGTGGTTGGGTTCGTTGATGTTCGTTCACTACTCTCAGGGGTGGTTGTCCTAGACCTAGATAGGACGAGAGCCGACCAAATTCCGCGTTGGTTATACTCCGTAGGAATTCGTTCAAGCACTTTAGTATTGCATACGCAGAGGATGAATTTTCATACCATATACTGTGAGTGTTATGCCTGCAGCAGTACGTCTGGTCACTTTCCATTCGCAACAGCGTTGCATACTTTTTGGCGGTATAGAAACTACTTTTTCTTGGCTATGAAGCGAATTTGAACCATAGATCTTCCGCTCGGCGGTCGATGATGTTAACCACTGCACCACGGCCACCCCCGACATAAAGACGACTTCTATGATCTCCTGGGCAGAACGTATGCGCAATGTCCCAGCTATGACACCAAAATCGTTCTAGGAGATTTCAATGCGAAGCTGGGTAAGGAAGCTTTCTTTGAACAGATCATTGGAAAGCACAGCCTACACAACACCACGTCAGAAAACGGACTAAGGCTAGTGGAATTTATGGCGGGACATAACCTGGTAGTAGCAAGTACACGATTCCCACACCTCAACATCCATAAGGGAACCTGGCGGTCTTTCGATCAATCGACAACCAACCAAATTGATCATACTGCGATCGACGGCAGACACTCCTCCAGCATCCTAGATGTCCGAACCTTTCGAGCAGCAAACATCCACTCGGATCATTACCTTGTTGCAGCCAAGGTACAGATGCGAATTTCTCGGAACCAACGGAGTCGAGTAAGAACACCAACATTTAACGTCGGAAAGCTGCAATCGCAGGAGACCGCCAGGACCTTCGCCGATCAAGTCTCCCTCAAGCTCTCTCAGGTCCCGATGCAATCTGCAGAAACCATAGAACAGCAATGGAGTCGTTGTCAGGAAGTCATTAGAGAGCCCGCCTCAGATATCCTCGGTTTCGAGCCACCGTCGTCGAGAAACCCCTGGTTTGATGATGAGTGCAGACAGGCCCATGTAGAGAAACAGAATGCATACATGGCCACATTGCATCGACGGACGAGAGCTGCCCGCGAGCTCTATGAACAGAAAAGGAAGGAGGAGCATGCGCTTCTGAGAAGGAAAAAGAAAGAGCACGAGAAGCGCGAGAACGAGGAGATGGAGAGATGTTACTGCAGGAACGTTGTTCGAAAATTTTACCAGAAAGTAAAACGAACATGCCAAGGCTATAAAGCCAGAGCAGAAGCCTGCAGGGATGAGCACGGACAACTAGTAGTGGAGTCACAGTGGATGCTGAGATTGTGGAAGGAGCACTTCTGCAGACTGTATAACGGCGATGATAGTCAAAATGCCGCCGTCAGGCAGAGCGAACCATTCCGAATGGACGAAGACGAAGGAGAATCCCGTCCACCCGACCTAGACGATGTTAAGATAGCGATATCGAAACTTAAGTCTTATAAAGCTGCTGGAGCAGACGGACTCCCCGCGGAACTGTTTAAAGCAGCTGGCGATGAGCTGGTTAGGAACATGCACCAGCTCATCTGCAAGATATGGTCGGAAGAACGCATGCCCGATGAATGGACTCTCAGTATCGTTTGCCCGGTCCATAAGAAAGGAGACCCCTATGACTGCGCCAATTACAGCGGGATAAGCCTCCTGAACTTCGCGTACAGGATCCTCTCTGCCGTATTGTGTAAGTACCTGTAACCGTTCGTGGACAATCGGATAGGTTCCCACTAGTGTGGTTTCAGGACAGGGAAATCCACGATAGACCAAATATTTACACTGCGGCAGATCTTGTAGAAGACGCACAATCTTTTCGTCGACTTTAAAGCCGCGTATGACAGTGTTTATAGAGACGAGCTATACAGAGCCATGTCATGTTTTAACATTCCTGCCAAACTCGTCAGACTGTGCAGGATGACTATGGAGAACTCTCGCTGCTCCATTAAGGTCGGAGGTGAACTAACCGACCCCTTTGATGTTAAAAAAGGTTTTAGACAGGGTGACGCCCTGTCATGGGATTTCTTCAACATTATTCTTGAAAAGATGAAAAGATGTGCGGGACTCTGCGGCCAATACAAGAGGTACGATCTACTTTAAGTCCACACAATTGCTTGCCTACGCAGATGACATTGACGTTATTGGACGAACAAAGCGAGACGTCGATGAGGCGTTCGCAAGCATTGAAGCAGAAGCGGCGAAAGTGGGTCTAATGGTAAATGGGGACAGGACCAAATATATGCTGTCATCCAAGAAAGACGAACAACACCGACGTCTTGGTCAGAACGTCACCTTCGGCAGCTATATTTTTGAAGTAGTCATGGACTTCGTCTACCTTGGCTCGATAGTGACAAGCAGCAACGACACCAGCGCTGAGATAAAACGCAGAATAACTCTTGCCAATCGCTGCTTCTTCGGGCTCAAGAGGCAATTGAGTAGTAGAGACCTCTCTCGAAAAACTAAGGTTTCCTTCCACAAAACCTTAATCATCCCGGTCCTCCTCTACGGCGCTGAGGCTTGGACGTCATCAAAAGCGGATGAAGAGGCTCCTGGACGTTTTGAGAGGAAAATTCTGCGTGCAATCTTTGGTCCTATTTGTGTAAACGGAGAATGGAGGAGGAGATTCAACCAAGAACTGTACGGGCTGTATAGCGACATCGGCCTGGTTAGACGTCTTCAGATCCAACGTCTAAGATGGCTAGGCCATGTAGAGCGAATGGACATCAACGCTGCGGCCCGAAGAGTCTTTGACTCCAACCCCGAGGGACGACGCAGCAGAGGACGACCGCAATTAAGGTGGCGCGCACAGGTGGAAGGGGACCACAACCAACTGGGCGTGCGGCACTGGAAGCGGCTGGCCGAAGATCGGGCCGGCTGGAGAGGCTTGTTGGTTGAGGCCCTGGTTCACCCCGAACTGTAGTACCATGGATGAAGAAACGGTTAGAAGCACCAATGTTACCCACTAATATTATATCTTGTATTGAAAAAAATATCCTCGAAAATAAATAAAAAACCGTTAAGGGAGCACAACGTTAGTGTAACAAAAATAAAAACAAGAAAAATTTGCAAATATTGTCCCTACACACAAGGACGCATGACTAAGTCAACGTGCAATAAAAGTGATGTAAGCAAATGTGGAGAGCATAAAGTTGAACTCTGCAGTTTCCTTCCACAAAACCTTAATCATCCCGGTCCTCCTCTACGGCGCTGAGGCTTGGACGTCATCAAAAGCGGATGAAGAGGCTCCTGGACGTTTTGAGAGGAAAATTCTGCGTGCAATCTTTGGTCCCGTTTGTGTAAACGGAGAATGGAGGAGGAGATTCAACCAAGAACTGTACGGGCTGTACAGCGACATCGGCCTGGTTAGAAGTCTTCAGATCCAACGTCTAAGATGGCTAGGCCATGTAGAGCGAATGGACATCAACGCTCCGGCCCGAAGAGTCTTCGACTCCAACCCCGAGGGACGACGCAGCAGAGGACGACCGCAATTAAGGTGGCGCGCACAGGTGGAAGGGGGTCCACAACCAACTGGGCGTGCGGCACTGGAAGCGGCTGGCCGAAGATCGGGCCGGCTGGAGAGGCTTGTTGGTTGAGGCCCTGGCTCACCCCGAACTGTAGGGCCATCAAAGAAGAAGATAGAAGAGGGAAAACTCGTAGTACCATGGATGATGAAACGGTTAGAAGCACCAATGTTACCCACTAATATCATATCTTGTATTGAAAAAAATATCCTCGAAAATAAATAAAAAACCGTTAAGGGAGCACAACGTTAGTGTAACAAAAATAAAAACAAGAAAAATTTGCAAATATTGTCCCTACACACAAGGACGCATGACTAAGTCAACGTGCAATAAAAGTGATGTAAGCAAATGTGGAGAGCATAAAGTTGAACTCTGCAGTAAATGCTCGAAATAGTTTTGTTTATTTTTTACTATTATTATGTTTTGTTATACCAACAATTAAGTTCCTACCTGTTTTTATTAAAATATATTTATAATAACAAAAAAGAAAAAAAAAAAAAAAAAACGAGCCATCTCAAAAATGCAAGATCATGTGAAGAGCATAAAGTTGACCTTTGCAACAAATGACCAAATACTTTATTTTCGTTTTTTATTTTTAATGTGTTCTGTTAACTAGTGAATAGGCTTTTGAGTTCCCACGTCTTCTTACAAAAAAAAAAAAAAAAAAAAAAAAAAAAAAAAAAACGCCTTTTTATTAAAAATTAAAAAAGCAAGTGACTTTAAAAACAATGGCTCCAAAGACTGTTTCGAAAATAAAAACTCAAGAATTAAGAAAAAGGCATTTTTTTTACGTTTTCTTAATAAACAACACCTAATAAACAAAAATTATTTTACTTCACAAGAATAACTTAATAACTTTTCTTTAAAAACGAAGTTAAATGTCACTTCGTCGAATCGACGAATGGTTACCTGTACCGTACTAAGAAATAAGGTTACCTTTCTAGGGTTAAATAAAAAATACCGAAGAATCAAATCTGATCAAAACCTAAACTGTCCGAGGTATGACGATTAAGTTGTAAACAAAAAACAAGCAAATTAGGTTTGTCGCTAATTCTTATTATCTCTCCCTCTAACTCTAACTCTACACAACGACTCCAAGCAGCCTTGAAGTTACCTCGTTCAGAACCATGGTTACAGCTCCTTTGATGTTCTTTGAGGTTTATAGGATCGATGTGGCAAGTTTGGAATGCTTTTTTCCGCCACAATCTCACAATCAACGAAGAATGACTCGGAGCATTGTCGCGGTGCAAGACCCAGCCCCGCTATGCGAGTTCGGGTCGCATACGAAAAGTAAGTGATCCCAGCCTCTTTACGACATCAACATAGAACTGCCCAGTCACTGTCTGGTTGGTAGAAACATATTCACGATGAACGTTGCCGTGGACGAGAGCTTCTTCATGTAATTCACGGCCCCTTTACAACCGCTGTGCTTTAACGGATGTTGACGAACGATGCAGTGTTGCTAGCTCCCGAGTTAGACTAAGTTCCCAGAACTTAATATCCACTCCTCGTATTTTATCATTTAATAACGCGTTAAATAAAACTGGATCGAGGACGTTTACAACAGTTCCGAATATAGCGATAGCAAAACGTGGAGATACAGTGAGAGTTAAAAGTTAGTATACAGTTGATATTTATGATTACATCGGTGTTTAAATCATATTGTCGATCAACGTATAATTGTAGTCGAAAATTAGTATACAGCATTGAGGTCCCGCAATCAACCAAGTCAACTGTGTTTTGTAATGAGTCTGCATATTTTGTGCAAGATCCATTATTATTGATCGGTTTCAAATTGCAGAAGAACCTGCTCTCCGGCGGCTCCGTTTTTTATACAGAAGCTTAAGTGCGTCATAGAATGGAGGGAGTAAAGAAAAATTGAGCACCGAGCTTCTTTCTCAAAATCTCTCTTCCATCGTAAACATGACAGTGGTAGTGCATGTCGATTACGGGAAAAGGCGACCTTGGTTTTATTAATTCGACGATAAACAGTAGGGATTACCTAGGTGTTCAGAAATACAATCTGAAAACCACTGCATAAAAGTAAAGTTTTATATCTTGTTGTGTCTTTCAAGAAGACAAACGTCAACAAACATGATAGGTCCTTATCAGTGTGGTTTCAGGCCAAGGAAGTCCACAATAGACCAAATTTTCACACTGAGGCAGATCCTGGAAAAGACCTAAGTAATGCTGATCGACATTCCTCACCTATTTGTCGATTTCAAGATCGCATATGATAGCGTGCATAGAGACGAGCTATACAGAGCCATTTTTGGCATCCCTGCCAAACTCGTCAGATTGTGTAGGATGGCGATGGAAAATTCCCACTACTCCAATCAAGGTCGGCATCAAACTCAGTGAGAACTTCAATGTCAAAAAAGGTTTTAGACAAAGTGATACGCCATCATATGAATTTTTTAACATCGTACTTTAGAAGATCGTGCGAAACTTACAGGTCAGCACTAGGGGCACAATTTTCCGAAAGTCCGTTCAACTACTAGCTTACATCGATGATATTGACGTGATTGGCCGAACGCAGCGGGCCGTGA
Organism: Eumerus sabulonum; assembly: GCA_951905685.1. Lineage (NCBI taxonomy): Eukaryota > Metazoa > Arthropoda > Insecta > Diptera > Syrphidae > Eumerus > Eumerus sabulonum. Next base: position 156,344,935 of record OX645060.1, on the reverse strand, counting down.
ATTATGCATTTGCTGGCATTAAAGCGGAGGCGGCCGAACTGGTTATGGCGGCAAATGAGGGCAAAACGGAAGTATATGCTGTCATCAAGAAACGATGCACAAGATCGTCTCAGACAGAGCGGCAGCAATAACTTCGATGTAGTCAAAGACTTCATCTACCTTGGATCCGTCGTACGACTTTTTCTGAGGTCAAAATGCAATTGGGTAACTGAGCCCCTTCACGAAAAATCAAGCTCCCATGGATGTTCGACCGAGTAGAACTTGATAACCACTGCAGCGATTTTAATAATTCTTTCACGATAAACAGCAGTTAGTGAAAATATGAGTCGTGACGAAGCCGGAATTTTAAATGTTGGCCCAGAAAAAAAGAAATTAACAAAAAAAATTGGGTATTTTCATTCAAAGTTAAAATAGCATGCGCATTTGCCTTCTTCCTCACTTCACAAAAAAAAAATCGAATTTTCGCCGAAATCATTCTTAAATCAATTACTGCACTTAATTTAATTTTTAAACTGAAAATATTTATTTAAATAACAAATAAACAATATAAGAAACAAAATTATATATAACTAGCACGTACCCGCGACTTCAAATTGCTTGAATATTTCATAAAGTTTTTAATAATAAGTAAATGCTTCAAATGGATCAATAGGCCAGGAACGATTTGCTTTGTCATACAATTAAAAATAAAAACAATAAATAATTCGAATAGTTTATTGTGCATAATCATACTCAATGAAAACAGTTAAGGTTAATATGTGTTTTTTAGACAGTTTCCTGGAATATCCCTATGCCCGGGAACCCACAGTATTTTAATATTGAACTGTTCAGCCATATCATCTAAAGACAGGCGACATATTACATTGATCCTGAGCCATGCAAGGGCCTCTGTTATCGCTGTTATTTCCGCCTGATACACACTGCCGTGATTTGGGAGTCTGAAAGATAGGTTGAGGTTAAGTTTCTTGGAGAAGACCCCACTACCAACACCCGGCTCCATCTTAGAGCCATCGGTATTGAGGGAGATCGAGTCCTTTGGTATTACTTTTCCTTCAGCCCATTCCTCCCTGGATGGAAAGACAACTTCGAAGTTCCTAGTAAACACATTCTGCGGGATGACGTAGTCCGTATCCATGGGTACTTTGTAATAGTTTAGAATGGTAGTATGGCCTTTTTGGATGTGGGCCATTTTCTTAAGCTCCTCAACCTTAGGGCCGCGCAGGCAGCAACTTACTTGCTGGAAAGGTTCAATGGTGGAAGATGTAATAGAATGTTTAGGGCCTCCGTGGGGGTTGATCTGATCGCTCCGCTTATGTATAAGCTGGCCGATTTTTGTACCTTCCCCAGAAGGCCTCGATTGACTGCCTTGTCCAGAGCAGTCCACCAGACTACAACGCCATACAGGAGGATGGGCCTTATGACTGCTGTAGAGCCAGTGCATAATGCTTGGTTGGAGACTCCACTTCCAGCCCACCACTTTCTTACAGCTGTAGAGGGCAGTAGTTGCTTTTTTAACGCCATCAAGAATGTTGGGTTTCCAATGCAACCTCCTGTCAAGGCCTGACTAGGCCTAGATATTTAGCCTGCTCTTTGATTGTTAGTTGGGTTCCACCCAACCTCGGCCTCTCAAATTTTGTATTTGTTAGTAAACAATACTAGATCGGTCTTCTTAGGGTTCACCCCAAGTCCACAGTACTGCGTCCAGGTGTCGACTGTATGTAATGCATTCTGCATAAGGTCGCATAGAGTGTTGGGAAATTTACCTGTGGCAGCAATATGTAGCAATGTCATCTGCATAGGTGGTCACAGCGTACCCTTCCTGTTCAAGCATCCGCAGTAGTTCGTTGGCCACCACTGTGGCGTACCTCTGCTAACCATTCTAGTGCAGACGGCACCAGCGAAGTTGGCGTTTACGACTGTTTGTGTTAGCAGTTGTCATACCAGTTCTATCCCTGATCCCGTAACACCCAGATTAGACAGCGCTTTGATGACGGCCCATGGTTCAACATTGTTGAAGGCGCCCTCAATGTCGAGAAAGGCGACTAGAGTATATTCCTTGCGTTCTAGTGATCTTTCTATCTTACTGACCAGTGAGTGGAGTGCTGTTTCCACCGATTTGCCTTTGTTGTAGGCATGTTGTTTATCCGGCAGCCTTCCTGAGATGTAGCTGTACCGAATGTGTGCATCTAAAATCTTCTCTAGAGTTTTTAATAGAAAAGAAGTAAGACTAATAGGCCTCAAGTCATTTGCATATGTACGTGTGGGAGCTTTTGCCTGCCTTGGGTATGAAAATAACTTTGATTACCTTCCACTTGCTGGGGACTTGTATGGTTCAAAGCTTTTTATTGTCCAAAGGACATTGTTGTAGTTAACCAGATTGGGAGCACGCTCGAAGGAGGATGACGTCGGCTGAAAGACCCGAGGAGGTGTCATAGCCGAGTCACTACTGCCTGGGAAGTGTGCGCTTAGAAGAAGTTCCAGGGCTTCCTCTCTGGAGGTCGTCCAGGAACCATCATTACGCATCAGGTGGCTTGGATTATACGGGACCGAAGCCAGAAAAAAGCAAAAAAAATATAAATTATTGGTTGTTTTTTAGCCAGTAAGAGACATTTTTGAACTACACATAAAATTTATTTTTGCCTAAAATGCTGCCTCAATAAAATAACATATTTTTATTAAAACTATGAACATATTAATACCAGTATTAATCTAATGGAGAGCACCGTGGCGCAGTGGGTAGTGTGTTGGCCTCTGACGCCAATGACTCGGGATCGAATCCCGACACAGCCATGTCATCGAACGTGTTTTTCACGGTGTTTCTCCTCAGCGGGGTTCTGACAAAACCCCCTGTATAAAATTGTCATGAAAAGCTTCTCGAAATTCGCCGTTCGGAACCGGCAATAAACTGTAGGTCCCTTTCACCTATGTATGTGAAAATGAAATCACACACAACATGGATGATTGAGAGAAGCTCGGCTCAGGTTCTTCATGGACTGTAACGCCAACATACATACATTAATCTAATGTTAATAATATTGGGCGTATGAGTACCATTAGCTAAGACTACAATGTTCGAGGCATCACTTGCACATATAATTATCCATGGGTAAAATAATGCTAACCTCTTCAAAGTTTACCCCTGTGACTTATTGATTGAATTGAATTTGATAATTTTGTGTGATTATCGGTATTCTAGGTATACCGTTTCACTTTCACCTTCACCGGATTTGATTACAGCTTCGATTGCATTCTTTTGCAAAGAAACGATATGTAATCTAGTATCGTTAGTGAGTTTCGGTGGGTTCAAATTGCGAAGCGGCATAATGAGAATACTAACTTTTAATTCTATTTATGGAAGGGGAAGGTCGGTTGCATTTATGCTATTCAAAAATTCGACTGACTTATCTTATTTATATGGCTATCCAGGGATCATACTTGATCATTTCTTGGTGCTAAAATCGGTCTCTCACATAACCACGAATACTCTTTAGCGGTGAGATTCTCAATATCGTCGTAAATGTTTGCTATAAGAGTTTGGGTATCTGCAACCACTCGATGGAGAATAGATGGAATTTCAATGTCATAGTTACAATTGATTTCTGAATACTTTCCTTCGCCAATATTTAAGAGCATCTTAGAGAATTCTGAACTACCGGACTGTGCTCTCATATTTTAAGGCTACCTCAGGGCAGCTATCGCTTACTGCCTATTTATTCCATGTGCGATTTTTTTTATTTTTAAAATGGTTTCGCATGCCTGCAATCATACCTCAACCGACGTTTTTAACTACGTTTCAGCGAACTGCGAAGTTTTGTCTCGTTATAATGTGCGAAAAATCAGTGCGTGAACAACAGAAATTAGTGTTCGTAAAAAACACAAATTCTCATTAAGAAATAAAATACTGTTGCGGAGATGCAAGCGGACCGTTAAGTTCGAAAACTCTCTGGAAGCGGGGATTGGAATTATGTCAACTTCCAATGGAATTGTCAGAGCGTTCTAGAGATTTCCGAAGGGGAACTTCCAACGGCGAACGTTCGAGACGGTGGACCGAGAGCTATATAAGCGCGAACACTCGCCCTTGACATTCATTCAGTTTGTGGTATAAAACAGCGTGTGACAAGTCGGTGTGATCAACCAGTGTGAAAAGAAAAACTTTCAATAAAGGTTTGTGTATTGTGTAATAAGGTTTAAAGTGGATAGTATTGGATAATAAAGAAAAGTGGTGAAGCTGTACAGATAGTTGATCTGTGGTGAAACCAGGAAAGTGTGTGTGTTTTATTTTGGATAAAAAGACAATTGTAGTTTATCGCAATCCAGTGGTGCGAACCCTATTTGGTGTGGTTATCGAATAAATTCGTAACATTTGGTGTCAAAAGTGGGATTGCGAGTAAACGAGTGGAACGTTTATTTAAATTGTGAATTGCACAAAGTGAATTGTTAAGAGATAGAAAAAATGGTGAAATTGGAAAAGTTGACAATCGAACAACTGAAAAGAGAGCTGGATGCTCGGCAATTATCCACAGTGGGAAGTAAAGCCAACCTGGTGGAGAGATTGCGATCAGCGTTGCAGGAAGAAGGTGTCGACTGGGAGAGTTACGAATTCGTAGTGGAGAAGCCGTCGACATCTACTGAGCCAGGGTTCGATATGCAGCAAATTCTCGCGGCTATGAACGCTATGAGTGCTTCCATGAGCCAGAGACTAGAAGCAACCATACATCAAAAGTTGGAGGAAAATTCCACTTCTCTGAGTCAGAAATTGGAGGAAAATTCTACTTCCCTGAGCCAGAAGCTGGAGACGGTAGAAGAGATGCTAGAGAACGACCGAGAAAGCTTGAGAGACATCCAGCAAGCGGTCAACGATCGATTCCAGGGCGTCGAAGAGAGAATCGATAAACTGGATAAAAAGGTTCTGGATCTTGAAAATAACCAGGAAAAGAGAATCGAGACACTGGACAAGAAGTTTCTAGATCTCGAAAATAATCAGGAAAAGATAATCGAGACCTTGGAATCGAAGTTCGACAAGAAGGTCAAGGAATCGTTGTACCGACTGCAGCATCGAAATTCACAGCTCCCAACTTCGACGGCACGAGTGCATTTAACATCTTTGAACTTCAGTTCGAGACAACGGCGGAACGGAATCAATGGGGAGAAGAAGATCGTGTGGCCGCTCTAGTAATTTCGCTTAAAGGCGAAGCAGCCGATGTACTACAGACCATCCCGGAAACCCTGAGAAGGAACTACACAGCCATATGGGAAGCTCTTCATCGAAGATACGGCAGTGAGCACATGCAGGAGATGCACAAGCTGGAACTTAAAGGACGCAAGCAGCGTGGAAACGAGACCATCCAACGGTATGCTGCCGACATCGAGAGGCTATCCCATCTTGCCTACGCGGATGTTCCAGTTGATGTGGTGGAAAAACTAAAAACGGATTCTTTCATCCAAGGGCTAAGGGACCCCGACACGCAACGAAGCTTGATTCTCCTGCCGAAGACATCTTTCAAGGAGACAGTTGCCAGCGCTCTCGCATGCGAAACATCGCTCTTGATATGCCGACCTTCCATCAAACTACGGCGCATATCTCAAGACCAGGATAGTTCCAGAACAACAACGGCGAGTAGGAGTGGTTCATTCCCGGGTAGATGCTACATCTGCGACCAGCAGGGGCACATTGCGAGGAACTGCCATCTGCGAAGGAAGCGTTCGAGGTCTATTTCGCCGAAAAGAGACCAAGGGAGTGAACGTGACCGTGGAGGTGCAAAAGGTGCACCTAACAATCCGTTGAAATAAAACGAGTCAGTGCAGAGGGGCATGCGCTGGCTCCCACATTGGAGTGCCCCAGCATCCTCGTATCCCGAATCTGTAGGGGTGCAACCAGCCTAGTCATCGAGGGAACGATGGACGGGCGACGATATCTGCTGACGTTGGACACGGGCGCAACTCATTCAGTCATCCGAAGCGGATTGGTTTCTGACATCGAACCTTTTTCCGAGGTAAGGCTTCGTACAGTAACTGGTGAGAAGGCGGAAGTTAAGGGAAAGGTCCAGAAAAGGGTTACGATGGGGACCATCGAGTTTCAGCATGATTTCATCGTTGCGGACATCACTGATGACATCATAATCGGCGTCGACTTCATGATTAGGCATGGCTTCACATTGGACCTCAACCAAAAAGTGATGAAGTATGGCAACTTGGAGCTCCCATTAACAATAGATAATGGACAGAGTAACAAGGTCAGGCGAATAGTCGTGCAAGCGCGCCAAACAGTTCTCCCGAATGCAGAAGCTGTGGTTTGGGCGAAGATAGGAGAGGATGCGCGGACAAGCCGAATGTGGGTGGTCGAACCCGACAAACGAAATCGACCCAGCGATATCATTGTTGGAAGGGCTTTGGTGGAACCCCGACAAGACCAATTGGTTCCAGTACGAGTCCTGAATCCTGCCAGTACACCTAGGACAATACACAAGGGAACAACGATCGCTCAATGCCAAGAAGCTGCCGCCGTTATGAACTGCGAAGATAAGAAACAACAGGAAATCCAGTCCAACAAAGCCTTCTTAAAAACAATGGCCAGAGAGTGGACGCAACACCTAGTGGAGAATCAGAAAAGCAAAGCACTCTCCCTGCTCCGTAAATATTGGACAGTTTTTGCAAATGGTAAGAACTGTGGAAGAACATCAATTGTGAAGCACAGAATAGACACAGGGGACTCTAGACCGATCCGGCAACCACCGAGGAGGGTACCTTTGGCGAAAGAAGGCGAGGTGGTCAAACTAATCGACGAGATGGAAAAGGAGGGCGTGATCGAACCATCTGCAAGCCCATGGAGTTCGCCAATAGTGCTTGTTAAGAAGAAGGATGGAAGCACCCGATTCTGCGTGGACTATAGGAAGCTGAACGACGTCACGAAGAAGGACAGCTATCCTTTACCGAGAATCGATGACACCTTGGATACACTATCTGGTGCAAAGTGGTTCTCGACGCTGGACTTGCAAAGTGGATACTGGCAAATAGAGCTTGACCAGCAAGACAAGGAAAAGACCGCGTTCACCGCCGGGGGAGAGTTGTGGCAATTCTCTGTGATGCCCTTCGGTCTTTGCAATGCACCAGCCACATTCGAGAGACTGATGAACCGGGTGCTAAGAGGACTTCACTGGAGGACTTGCCTTGTCTATCTGGATGACATAATTGTCATGGGCAAGGATTTCGACGATCACCTTAAGAAGCTTGAAGAGGTACTGGAACGTATTCAAGCAGCCGGATTGAAATTGAGCCCGAAGAAATGTTCGCTCTTCCAGAACGAGGTGAAGTACTTGGGACATGTGGTGACTGCAGAAGGAGTCCATACAGATGAAGAGAAAATCTCGGCGGTTAAAGAATGGCCGCGGCCGAAGAATCTTCATGAGTTAAGGTCATTCCTGGGACTTTGCACATATTACAGGCGATTCATCCCAGGATTTGCAAACGATGCCAGCAGTTTGCACGAGCTCACCAAAAAGAATCGGCTATTCAAGTGGGAGAAGCCGCAGGAGGAAGCGTTCATTCACCTGAAGGAATTGCTCTGCAGTGCGCAGGTCCTTGCATATCCTGTCCCGGGAGAAAAGTTTATTTTGGACACCGATGCGAGCGGACATGGAATCGGAGGAGTACTCTCTCAAATGATTGACGGGCGAGAGCGGGTCATCGCTTACTACAGTAGGATCCTATCGAAGCCGGAGAGGAACTACTGTGTAACTAGGAGGGAGCTCTTAGCCGTGGTCGACTGTGTCAAGCGTTTCCACAAATATCTCTATGGCCAAGCTTTTCATCTTAGGACGGACCACGCAGCGTTGAGATGGCTGCTGCAGTTCAAAAACCCGGAAGGCCAGCTTGCTAGATGGATAGAGAGAATCCAGAGTTATGACTTCAGTATCGAACACCGGAAGGGAAGCAGTCATGGAAATGCGGATGCATTATCGAGGCGACCTTGCGATGTTGAATGCAAACATTGTTCACGCGCCGAGACCAAGGAACAGGTCACCGACATCCGTTGTTTCCAGGTGCTGCCAGAAGATTCCTGGACTGTCGAGAAGGTCGGAAGGAAGCAGCAAGAAGATGCCGATCTGGCAGTCATCATCGACTACCAAGAACGAGGTTTTCGACCAAGTTGGCAGCAAATATCCAGTGAAAGCCCAATCGTGAAAGCTTACTGGGCTCAATGGCAGAGTTTGAAGCTGAAGAACGGTTGCCTCTACCGCAGTTGGGAAAGTGAGGACGGGAACATTGTAAACGATCTGCTGGTAATTCCGAAAGGACAAATCGAAGAGGTCATCCGAGAATACCACGAGGGACCAAGCGGGGGTCATCTTGGTGTTAACAAGACTGTAGAAAAGATCAAGAGACGTTTCTACTGGGTAGGATGCCATGAGTCGGTTACGCGTTTCATTCGCAGGTGTGAACAGTGTGCGAAGGCAAAGGGGCCAGTTAGGAAAACTCGTGGAAATATGCAGCAGTACAATGTTGTAGCACCGTTCGAACGTATCGCAATGGACATTGCAGGCCCATTCCCAACGAGCAACGCTGGAAACAAGTACGCGCTAGTGGTGATCGATTACTTCAGCAAGTGGCCTGAGGTGTTTTGCATCCCGAACCAGGAAGCCAAAACCCTTTCGGATGCATTCGTGAATAACTGGGTTTCGCGTTATGGAGTACCAATGGAACTGCACTCAGACCAAGGGAGAAACTTCGAGTCGTCGGTGTTCAAAGAACTCTGTGACATGCTAGGTATCAGAAAGACGCGGACAACACCATTACATCCACAATCTGATGGCATGGTCGAAAGGTTCAACCGGACGATGGAGGAACACCTGAGAAAAGTCGTCGTCGGAGATCAGAAGGACTGGGATGAACATCTTCCCCTTTTCTTAATGGCATAGCGTTCGGCACAGCACAATTCAACGGCAACAACACCCGCCGAAGCCATTTTTGGAACTTATCTCCGACTTCCATCGGACTTGAAGTTCGGCGTGGTACTACCGACAACTAGCGGCAGGGAAGACTTCGTAACCGAAAAGAAAGAACAGCTGAACTCTATCCATCAGTTCATCCGGGAGCGACTGAACTTGGTCAGCGATAAAATGAAGGCGCGATACGACTTGAGGGCGAATACTTCTGGATTTGAGACCGGACAATTGGTATTGCTGTACAACCCACAACGGAAAAAAGGCTTGGGCCCCAAATTGCAATCAGCCTGGGACGGACCATATGAGGTTATCAAGAAACTCAATGACGTGGTATACCGGATACAGCAGATGGGAAACAGACGGGCGAAGTATAAAATTGTCCACGTAGAGAGGTTAGCACCATATTACGGAGAAGGGTCCAATCGCTTGTTCGAGGACGAACAAGTTTAGGAGGAGGGCAGTGTTGCGGAGATGCAAGCGGACCGTTAAGTTCGAAAACTCTCTGGAAGCGGGGATTGGAATTATGTCAACTTCCAATGGAATTGTCAGAGCGTTCTAGAAATTTCCGAAGGGGAACTTCCAACGGCGAACGTTCGAGACGGTGGACCGAGAGCTATATAAGCGCGAACACTCGCCCTTGACATTCATTCAGTTTGTGGTATAAAACAGCGTGTGACAAGTCGGTGTGATCAACCAGTGTGAAAAGAAAAACTTTCAATAAAGGTTTGTGTATTGTGTAATAAGGTTTAAAGTGGATAGTATTGGATAATAAAGAAAAGTGGTGAAGCTGTACAGATCGTTGATCTGTGGTGAAACCAGGAGAGTGTGTGTGTTTTATTTTGGATAAAAAGACAATTGTAGTTTATCGCAATCCAGTGGTGCGAACCCTATTTGCTGTGGTTATCGAATAAATTCGTAACAATACTGTTGCGGAGATGCAAACCGACGGTTAAGTTCGAATTTCGCTGTCGAAGTTCGAAAGCTCTGGTGAAGGGGAAATTGGAATGATCGAAACTTCCAACGGCGTAATGCCGAATTTCAGAGCATTCTACAGATTTCCGAAGGGGAATTTCCGACGGCGAACATTCGAGAAGATGCACCGAGAGCTATATAAGCGCGAACACTCGCCCTCGACAGGCATTCAGTTTGTGGTATTAAACAGCGTGTGACAAGTCAGTGTGATCAAACAGTGTGAAAATAAAAGCTCTCAATAAAGGTTCGTTTGTGTAATAAAGTTTAAAGTGGATAGTATTGGATAATAAAGAGAAGTGGTGAAGCTGCACAGATGATTGATCTGTGGTGACAGAAATAAAAGTGTGTGTGTTTTTATTCGGATAAAAAGGACAATTGTAGTTTATCGCAATCCAGTGGTGCGAACCCTATTCGGTGTGGGATCGAATATTTCGTAACAATGTATGTATGTATGTATGTATGTTGGCGTTACAGTCCATGAAGAACCTGAGCCGAGCTTCTCTCAATCACCCATATTGTGTGTTATTTCATTTTCACATAGGTTAAAGGGACCTACAGTTTTATTGCCGGTACCGAACGGCGAATTTCGAGAAGCTTTTCATGACAATTTTACTACAGGGGGTTTTGTCAGAACCCCGCTGAGGAGAAACACCGTGAAAAACACGTTCGATGACATGGCTGTGTCGGGAGTCGATCCCGAGTCATCGGCGTCAGAGGCCAACACACTACCCAATGCGCCACGGTGCTCTCCGTAACAATACTTTTAACTATTCGAAAGAGTCGAGAATTTACTAGATATATTCATGTACTTTCATAATAAGAAAACAGATAATAAATAAAAATGAAAATGTCGTGCTTGAGAAACGAAATACGAAGGCGGCCTCAGGGCAGCCATAACCGTTTAAGCCAAATATTTTTTCCCGCCATTTGTCATTGTTTGCTTCGTTTCGCCTATGGCTTAGATAAAAATGGAGAATAAAGAGCATTATACAAGTGAACGATTCAAACTGTCAGATATACATGACGAAGACGATGACGGTGTTCTCAGCAGTGGAGATGAATTCAGTGATCCAGATTATATTTCTGTATTTCGCAGGCCATTAAAGAAATGAATGCAGGAGAAACGAGTGACTGTTTCATTCAAGCCATCAACCTGTCGGTCAATGTTAGCTCAACTGATGAGTTGCCTATTACGGCTTTATCAACGCTCGTTGAAACGGTGAAAGTAGCAAAAATAGTTGAAACTGTAAGCGCATATTCATCACAAGCTAAAGAAAGATCGCAAATATTAGCGTCGACTTCATCTCGTTTCAATCCACAGAAAAGGGCCCAGTCTCCTCTTCCTTCAGTTGAGGATGGTGGTCCTGATGTTGAGCCTTCTGCTGGCGGTTTCACTGGTTCAGGTATTATTGACAATTCGAATAAACGAACTAAATTTTCATTTTTCAGCCATGCATGAAATCAAAAAAGACTCATCGGAATTTTCGAAAATGATATGGCGAAGGAGATCGATGCGACTACACGTTAACGAAGTGGCTTTTCGACGTGATTCGCAGCTGTCCTCCAGTTTTAAAACGCTGTATATATCGCTGAAACTTTTTAAGTATTTCTTCAAGGACGATATGGTTCTTCAAGAAAGAAATAAAGCAGCTTTTCAGGAAAACATAAATGCAATTTTCAGCACCGATTTGTCAGAAATTCATCACTACATCGGTATATTGGTGTTTATGTCTGTGTGGATCGGTATCCGAATTCGGAAAGCTATTGGGGCAAAAACGCATTCCTGCCTATTCAAAACACTATGCCGATCAGAAAATTTTAAAACGATAGAAAAATGATTATCATTTCAAGACGAAACGGAGTGGATAAGAAGAGGTGCGCCCGGATATGACCGGTTGTTTCGGATTCCATAGCTAAAGCAAATTCAAACGAACAAACAGCAAAGGCAGCGCATTATGATCGTAAGCAGAAGCAATTCCTTGAAGTTGATAGCCCACAGATCATTCGCAAATATAACAGCCATATGGGCGGTATGGATCTTATGGATGGTCTTATGGGTCGCTACCATATTCGAACGAAGACTCGGAATCCAATCATACGTTTGTTTGATCATTTTATAGATATGGCGTCAACGAATTCATACATCTTATATCGTCGCATACAACTCCCCCTATGTTGCTCTCACGCCAAAAATTGTTTTTATGATTGCCATTATCGAAAGCAATCCTTTCTTTCATTTTCTTCTATTTATTATCTTCCCGTTTTAATAAAAACAATAAAAAAAGCCTTATAGATCGAATATTTTACTATTATTAAGCTCTTAAATCGGAATTTATATTTATACAATAGGTAGAACGATGAAATCAATGATAAGTGGCGGGAGAAAACCTTTGACTTAACCGGTCATAGCTGCCCTGAGGCAGCCTTTCCTATTTTGTATCTGGAGGTTCATCAAAATAATGTTTTCGATTTCCGATTTCAAATTTTGATTTCTAAGCCGATTATTTAGCAGAAAAAAAATTCCCCACACTTAAGCTTTAAAATTTTGACCGTTAGAGGGTTAAGCTTTTCGATATGTGTCAAAAGTACTGAGCGTTTCAAACACGTATTCATTCCGTCTGCTCGTGTGCCTTTTACAACAACAGCTAACGTTTGTCTAAGATCTCCGGCAAATAAGAATGTTACTCCACCGAATATTGGTTGCTATTCCTCTAATCTTTCATTGTCCTATTTATAGTATCAATAGATACATTGTTGGCCTTTGTTATTTATCCTATTCTATGAACACACATGCTTTTAAAATGTTTGCTTTGCGATTATTTTTGGATATACTACAAACTGGATTTTAATTAGCTTCAATTGGAGTTTTGAACATAGAATGAGCTGTATTACCCCCAGTTGTGCTGCCATTTCTGATGACAACAGGAGTTCCCCGACATCGCGGATGAAATTTTCTTCTCGACTTATCGAATGTATAGTAAGCTGGAACTTCTTCGTAAAAGTTCCATTTAAAGGTACCAATACTGAAATTGCACAAGCAACCGAGAAAATTTACACTTAACCAACATATGGAATATCAAATATCAATGTCAAGAATGTCATATTCAAGATGACAACCACTTCTAATTGAAGATAAATTTACATTTTTTTCAAGTTTCCGTCCGAAAAAATCAATCAAAAATTACCATGATTTGCCAGCCATTTTTCCACCAATATTTTATTATACATTTTTGCATTCATTTGAACCAATTTGATTGTTTCCTCTTTTTTGTTGAATTCTTTAAAATAACTACATTTACATGTATTAAATGCTTGTTATTATATAACACAACAGCCTCGCTCCAATGTGTTGCCGCGCACTGTCACAGTCGCGAAGCAAGCCCTAGTAAATTGGCCTGATTTTTTTCTACCTTTTTATAGTGAACAATAAAATACTGAGTTGTACATTTTTTGTGTTTAAATATGCTTTTCTTTCACGGTAAGAGAGAAGGCACGATCTTACGTCTAAAAATGTTGCTGTATAATTATTAATGACTCACACGGTATATCAGCATTATAATGAGTCTTCCAACAGGATCTTTCGAACTTTGACAGTCATTTTTCCAGATTAAAATAGGTGGACCTAGTGTTCAAAAACATGTGCAAATGATAAATTTGTTTTATAAAAATGGGTATTCTATTGGGGAAACTTCGGCGCGCTTCGCCAATTTTACGGTCGTCATAATCGTCCTACGACAGCATTCATCGGGAAGGACGGTTTGGTGCGATGACCGAATTCGGGATCCCGGGAAAACTGATCCAGTTGTGTCGCGCCACGCTAAAAAATACGCGATGCGCCATGAAACTCGGTTCTAGGACTTCGGAATCGTGCACCGGATTTCGGCAAGGAGATGCGCTGTCATGTGCGACGGGCAAGCGCCAACAGGGAAGGCACTATCTTCTTAAAGCCCGTCCAGCTGCTAGGATACGCGGATGATATCGACATCATCGCGTGTTCTCGCCGTGGCATTGTAGAACCATTCACGGCAATTGAAGAACAGGCGAAACAAGTTGGTCTTAAGGTCAATGAGGACAAAACGAAGTACATGCTGTCAAGCAAAAACTAATCTGTCGCTCACCACCTGGGACAAGATATAACAATTGACAGCTACAATTTCAAGGTAGTTAAGGAGTTTGTCTACCTCGGGGCAAACGTAAATTCCACAAATGACACCACAGTGGAGATCCGGCATAGAATCGCCCTTGGCAACCGCTGCTACTTCGGCTTGTCCAAACAACTGGGGTCAAAACTCCTCACTCGAAAGACCAAAGTCATGCTTTACAAAACGCTCATACTGCCAGTTTTGCTGTACGGAGCCGAAAGCTGGACGATAAGCAGGACGGCGGAGCTGATTTTGGGTTCTTTCGAAAGAAAAATTCTGCGCCGGATATTTGGTCTTGTCAGTGAGGAAGGTGAATGGAGAAGAAGACACAACCGCGAACTCTACGAGCTGTACAAAGATTTGGATGTAGTCCGGAGGGTAAAGATCCGTCGACTACACTGGCTCGGCCACATCGAGCGCATGGACACCAACGCTCCAGCTAAGAGGGTCTTCGACTCCGAGCCTTCTGGTTCGAGAAGAAGAGGAAGACCGAACCACCGGTATAAAGACCAAGTTATCGCGGATGTAAAACATCTTGGTCTTGATAACTGAAAGCAGCGTGCCCGGGACCGTCAAGGATGGAAGGCAGCTATAGTTCAGGCTCAGATCCTCCATGGATCGCTGGCCTGATAAGTAAGTAAGTATAATCGTTCTACCGAGAGCACTATCCGTAGTGTGTTGGTTAAATTTAAGTATACTGGTTCAGGAAACAGTGAATCAACACACGTACGTCGACGAAACGCAAGATCTGCCGAAAATATCATCGCCGTCAGGGAATGGGTGCAAGAGAATCTGAGTCAATCGATTTCGTGTCACTCACAAGAACTCGGCCTTTCGCAGATCACAACTTGGCAAATTTTGCGTCATGATCTTGGCCTGCACCCGTACAAAATTCAACTGATCCAGGAGCTGAAGGTAAACGGCCATAAATAACGACATGTGTTCGTTAAATAGGCTCTGAAGCAGTTTGAAACTGACCTTCAGCGATAAGGCCCAAACATCAACAAACCGGTCGTCAACATCCTGATAGGTCCTTATCAGCGTCAGTTCAATGTGAAAAAAGTTTTAGACCAAGCGACACGCTATCATGTGACTTTCTTAACATCATACTTAAGAAGATCGTGCGAAACTCACAAGTCAGCACTGGGGGTACGGTCCTCCGAAAGTCCGTCCAACTGCTAGTTTACGCCGATGAAATGAGGGCAAAATGAAGTACACGCTGTTATCAAGAAAGGACGCACCACATCGTCTCGGACAGGGCGTCAGAAATGGGCAGCAACTTCGACAAATACATGAGGCAAATGAATAAAAAATGTCACAGGTTTCGTTTTTTTTTTTTTTTTTTTTATTTCTTTATAGTTCGCGCAGATTCAAGAGTTATACTCTTATGATGTTTGCCACACAACCTGACGGAGTGCAGTGGTTTGGGTCGCAGATGTTCGTTTACTCCTCTCCAGGGGTGGTTGTCCTAGATAGGATTCGAGAGGAACCGACCGACTTTTCACGTTGGTTGTAGTTCTCAGCAAATGTTCTATGCACTCATGGTGCTATACTCTCGGCATTGTTTGCCCGATCCACAAAAAAGGAGACCCCTTGGACTGCGCCAACTAAAGAGGAATAAGTCTCCTTAACGTCGCATACAAGATCTTCGCTGCCATTTTGTGTGAACGCCTGAAGCCATTCGTAAACAAGCTGATAGGTCCTTATCAGTATGGCTTCAGGCCAGGGAAGTCCACCATCGATCAAATCTTCATACTAGAGCAGATCCTGAAGAAAACCAATCAATTTCAATTCGACACACACCATTTATTCGTCGACTTCAAGGTGGCATACGACAGCGTAATTAGAGATGAGCTGATTACTTTTGACATCCCTGCTAAGCTCGTCAGACTATGCAGGATGACCCTGGCAAATGCTCGCTGCTCCATCCGAATCGGTGCAGAACTGACCGATAGCTTCGAAGTCAAAAAGGTTTTAGACAGGGGGATGCGCTGTCGTGTGATTTGTTTAACATCATATTAGAAATGATTATGCAAAAATCACAGGCCAATACAAGAGGCAAAATCTATTTCAAATCCTCGCAACTCCTTGCATACGCCGACGACATTGACATAATATTAGATCGCAGCGAGATGTATATGAGGCGTTTGCGAGTATTGAGATGGAGGCGGCAAAAATTGGTTTGGCAGTTAATGAGGGCAAGACTAAATATCTGCTGTCATCGAAAAAAGACATTTACCACCGACGTCTTGGACAGAACGTGTATATTGGCAGATATAAGTTCGAGGTAGTTAAGGACTTCATATACCTCGGCTCCGCAGTGACTTGGAGCAACGACAGCAGTTTCGAAATCAAGGGCAGAATTACTCTTGCCAACCGCTGCTTCTTTGGGCTCAAGAGGCAACTGAGAAGTAGAGCCCTCTCTCGTACGACCAAGTTGACCTTACATAAGACCTCAATTATCCCGGTCATGTTATACGGCGCAGAAACATGGACTTTATCTAAAGTGGATGAGGAAATCCTTGGTCGTTTCGAGAGAAAGATTCTGCGTGCGATTTTCGGTCCCATAAACACAGAGAAGGGTTGGAGGAGAAGATTCAATCACGAACTGTACGGGTTGTACAGCGACATGAGTCTAGTCAGGCGTCTACGGATCCAACGCCTAAGATGGCTAGGCCATGTAGAGCGAATGGACACCACAGCTCCAGCCCGTAGAGTCCTTGAATCCGAACCCGAGGGACGAAGAAATAGAGGACGGCCGCACCTAAGGTGGCGCGCACAGGTGGAAAGGGACCTCAACCAACTGGGCGTTCGGCATTGGAAAAGACTAGCAAAAGATCATCCTAGGTGGAGAGGCATGTTGGTTAAGGCCCAGGTTCACCCCGTACTGTAGCGCCCGTTAAGTAAGTAAGTATGGTGTTATACTAGAATTGCACACACATAGTATGAGTTTAAGGTTTAAATTTAAAGATAGGATTGACTTAATGAAAGAGCCTATAGTTTCCACATTGGAAGTTAATTCAACGAGCTTCAGCATTGTCGTTTAACCGGCGAACAAGAAGTTGTCGGTCCAAAGGATACCGCGTTTACTCACAGCGGACAGCCAGTGACCGATGATGATTTCGAAACATTTAAACGAAAACCGCAGAAGTTTTCAAGTTAATAGCATAAACGAAGCTCAGATTCGATACTAGACCAATACGCAGCCAAAGAGGATTTTCCCAGGTAGGTCTGTTAAAGAAATGAAAACGGTTCCGAAAAAAAATCGACGTAAATTTCACAGGATTTTTGGACCGATTCGACATAAAAGTAAAGAATACATGGATAAATATAATCGCATAAGGAGATCCTGTTTTACAAAGGTTAAAGGTGTTCCCTTCTATAATTGTCATAAAATTGCATGAATTTCACTCTGAAAAGCCTAACTTGCCTTCCTGCGACTTATTTGGCCATCGTTGATATATGTATTTTTTAAGGGATTGTAAAACTAGGCGGGACGCTAAAGGGTGATTATGTTGGAGAATAAAATATAAAAAATGTTTTCACAGATACTGAATGAACTACTTTTAAATATTTCTACGACTCGTTAGTATGTACACATGTGTATCAACGTCTTAGATAACCGAAAATTTGTACAATTGTGCAACTTTTTGTTAATTTTAATTTTAGAAACTGTTAAAAATTAATCCGAACATTTAACTTATTTAAAAGAACTTACTTTGCAAACCTTCAGTCTAAATATAATACAAATAATAATAAAAACTTCGCAATTATGTATATACAATTATATTAACATCCCTTACTATCAACCAACTACCAACTATAAGGCTAATTTACATATCTATTTCAGTCACGACACTGGTAAAAGTTAGAAGAAGGTGTTAAAGATGTTCTGTGATCCATCAGAGATCTTTGACAATATAGCCATGCCTTAAACCTTCGATTCCAAGGCATGCCTATACATTTCGATTGCCAAAATTAACAAACACAGCATTGACATTGCCAAATTAGTAACGTAACGTGTCTTCAAAAGTAATTAAGGTGAATGTTACTCTAACACCTTACACTATACCTCCGTCGAAGTTGGTAATCCACAGGCAAGGACGATGATTACCCCAACCACGGCTATCTTTCGTGATTTTTGTTGCATTTTCACTTTAACAATATTTACTAAAAAATAACAAAAACACAACTTTAACAATTAAATATGAAACAATTGTTCTCTTGATCACTATCGATTTCATTCGAAGGGGTGAGTAAGTTTGACGCGACACGATAGAACTAGGCTTGATAGCAGCACTGAAACGTTGAAGAGGTGCTTCACGCCACTGATCTGAAGAAATTAACCTTCACGGGCGCGAAAGTTGTATATGCTATCGACTTCCAATTATGCTTTTTTGTTTTCTTTAACTCGTTTTTTTATTTACACATCACTTCTTCCACTTGAATTATCTTTTTCCTCCTCGTTTGCCTAACGAGGCAGCTGGTAGCCGAGTTGAAGCATGCATATGCGGAAAGTATTCCTCGAAGACAACTTTCACGCATGGTCGATTGGTTGAATGCAAAATTAGATGGTAGTCGAATGGACGGTACAAGTTAGTAGTAGCAGTCGTCAGCTGGTTTAGCCGACATCGACAACGATGAGGCGTGATCATACGATTTAACCTAAATAGATTGAATAATTGGATACACTCGTAGTAACAGTGCGACGTGCTTACGATCAGAGCAACTACATTTATGGAATCGTAGATGTTTATCCAATATAAAGAGCTTGATGCGACCTCAAATTCAAATGGCAGTGATAAGAACTTGATGTGATCTAGTATTGTGAAGCCAGTTAGAGTGGAATTACACGTAAGGATACAGCGAGAGTCAGTTGAGCTGACTTGAAGTGATTGGTGTGACTGAAGATTGCGAATGCGAGTCACGCCTATCTGACGTGAGATTAACGCCAAATGAATGTTACATTCATAGCGGGCCTTAAAGTCAGCTTTTATATGAAAGTTATTTAAAGTAGGCACATGGCGACTTGGTAGCGAGTGAATATGGAAGGCACGTTTGGAACGTCTGCCCTTTGTTAGTAAATATTTCGAAACGGGGGATGGAATAAACCTTAAATGATTTGATTGATGGTGCGATTCGAATGAAGGAGAAAACGCATTCGACGGCGAGTTTTTACGAAAACCTATATAGTTTTAGATATAATTTGTAAGGCCAAAAAGGCAGGGATCTCTGTCCCTGCTCAATTCAAGCAGACCTCTTGTTTCTGGGGAAAGAGGAACCTGGCCCTTCAGGTTTGGGGTTCCCTATCACGGAAAAAAAAATAAAAAGTTTCGGAGAAACAACAAGCCTCGGATACGGACGGATGCAAAGCTGATGACCCTACAAACGCCTAAATGACTTGCGAGTCTACACCTGGAATGGGAGTAATCACTCAACTGCTACGAGTATAAAGCAGCTGGGATGTAAAACTGCGACAACTGCGGATTCATTATTCCAGGAAGACTTCGACAAAAATCTTCAGTTTTGGGCATGTAAGCGAACGCCTCATAAAAACACGCATCAAAGCTAAATTGGGGAACAACGCCAGCGCTGAGATCCATCACAGAATTACTCTTGCCAACTGCTGCTTCTTTGGGCTCAAGGGAAAATTATAAAGTAGAGCCCTTTCTCGAAAGACCAATGTTGCGCTATACAAAACCTTAACCATCCCGGTCCTCCTGTACAGCACAGCGCTTTACCGAAAGGGGATGAGGAGGCCCTTGGTCGTCTCGAGAGGAAACTTCTGCGTTCATTTTATGGTTCCGTTTGTACAAACGGAGAGTGGTGGAGAAGACACAACGACGAACTGTACGGGCTGTAGAGCGACATTGGCCTAGTATGACGTCTTCAGATCCAATATCTTAATTGTCATGTAGAACGAATGGATAACTCAGCTCCGGCCCGAAGAGTCTTCGAGTCCCACCCCGAGGGGGACGCAGTAGAGGATGATCGAATTTATGGTGGCGCACAAAGGTGGGAGGGGACCTTAACCAACTGTGCGTGCGGCGCTCGAAGCAGCTGGCGAAGCTGGAGTAGCTTGTTGGTTGAGGTCCAGTTTCACACCAGAACACCAAAGGAAGTAAGTAAGATTATTCTGTTAATAGAGCATTAAACGTAAGAAATTAGGGCTAAGGGTACTTACTCCTTCACATTGTGAAGTTGTCTTTTTGTGGCCCCGCTTATAATATGTGATAGTATTCTGGTTTAATATTAAACAAAGAGCTCTAAGTTGCTCCTAATCATCTACATAAGACACATCAGAACCAATCAAGAGAACACAAGCTTAATATGAATTTTCCACCTTCACAGAAGGTGTAAACGATCAACTAAAATACAATTTCCTACGTTATCAGGCGTTGCCATTTTTCCTATAATTTCTTCCAGTCTCCTGTGTGCAACTTAATTTTCTTCGTTGTATTTTGAATAGGCAGAGAACATATCGTATTCGAACGTGTTCAAGCAACCACAGAAGCAGCCAGGTCCAATTTGGCGATTTTTTTACATCGGAAGTGAGATAATACGTAAAACTTCCTTTTAGGGATCGACCCACCTCTCTCGCCAAGTGCTTAATACGGGTAACCTCCTTTACACTCTGGATTATCCAATATTTGCCATTATCCTGAACAGAGTTGCAGTTACACGAGGAGCCTTATTATATTGTTACGAAAATTTCCATTGTTCCAGAATAAGGATCGCATCACTAGATTGCGATAAACTACAACTATTTGTTTATATATTCAATACGCACACACTTTTGTTATTTCGCCTCAGATGAATTATCTGAGCACTTCACCTCTTTTATTTACATATTTTTACGACCTTTTTGCACACTTTACACGTTATTACTTACACAAACCTTTATTACAAGCTTTTACTTTCACACTGGCTTACCGACTGATCACACTGTGTACCAACTGTTCGCACGCTATTAAATTCCGCAAGCTGAATGCTCCCGAGGGCGAGCATTCGCGCTTATATAGCCCTCGGTCCAGTTTCTCGAATGTTCGCCAACAGACGTTCCCCTTCCGGAGTCTCTAGAATGCCCTTACATTCAGCAGTATGCCGCTGAAAGTTACCATCATTTCCATTTCAGCTTCACCAGAGCATTCCAAACTTCGATAGCGGAATTCGAATATAATCGTCGGTCGGTTCGTGTCCGTAACAATATGATGCTTCAAGATGCTCCTTGAATGTGAGCTTTGAATCGATTATTACACCCACCCAGATATTCTATGGCCGGATTCGAAGAAATGGTGTGGCCTCCTTTCTCATGAAGAATACTTCTTTTTCTTGCGGCTGCTCACAAGTACTGTTTTTGTTTTGTGCTTTACTTGTTCTAAACCAATAGAGCTTCTCTTAGGCTTCACTTTTCGTATGTAATCTTTATGGTATTCTTTTTTTCTTTTAGTATTCAGCTACCACGACTATTGCACTACAATCGGCGAAGCCTCATTCTGTACTTAAAAAGTTAGGACTTTCTCAAAATGATGTTCATCCTCATACCAATCCTTGGGGAAATCTGCCATTTACGTGATACTGCCTAAACCATCATCAGTGTCAAAGAAAACCTACATGTTTTCAAAAAAGCCTAGAATAATTGTGATAAAGTATCATGGAACCATAGTCGATCTAAGAGAGTCTAGAACGAGTTGATTGCATTCTTGACACATTTTCACAAAAAATCGACTTTAAGAATGTACACAATAGCGTGAACTGACTAACAATGCAGTGTCTAATTTTGATACCCTTCGAAACTCATCAGACTGTGCAGTAATAATGGGGGACACATGACTAAAATGTTCGGACCTTAACAATATCAGAAGAGGAAGCTCTTGGTAACATCGAGACAAGAATACTGCTTTCAATATTTATGTTGATAGAGAATAGAACAGAAAATTTAACCACAAACTACACGGATTTTACAGCCTACGTCTACGGATCTAGTGTTTATGATCGCTGTGTCAAGTAGAGTGAATGAACACTCTAACCTGAAAAGTCTTCGACTTCAGCCCCCGCTGCACAGAAGTGAAAAATTAACTCGAAAAACTAAACCAGTGATACCTAAAGTTAGGCTTAGTCAATTCCTGCAGCTGACTTCTCTCTACGATACCAATATTTCTTTCAGTTCAACAATTTTCATTGATATCCTCCAGTACAGTATGCTTTTAGTCGAGAATCTTGCATTGGAGAGTAGGGTCATATTCGTACCACAATCCGAAAATAATCTCAGGTCTGTGCTAAGGCCTATATTTTTCAAAATATTTCTCCATGCCGTATGGAGAGAAATTACTTACAAAAATTGAATTCACACCTGCAGTCTTTCTAGGTTATTGGGAGAGTCGTTATCAATATGGATTCGTAGGTGATAAATAAAGCGCTTGGAGGAAATACTAATTGAACAAGGAGAGCAACCCGCCTATGGTATCGATACTGACACCGCCTGAATTGTGAGCAGAGAAAAGCCAACGTCCTGCCTATGCTAGCCTAACATCATATGCAACTAGATCTGCACGTCAGTCAAATTCTATAGTGTGTCGGTATGGAATACTGCCGGCAGAAATGCTGCCTCTTATAACGAACGCAGGTTAGTAGGCTTGCGAATAAACCAAGAGTAGCAATTAAGGTCCTGCAATTTAGTCATAAATAAGAAACAATGCGACATTCTTCAACATATGTATGTCCAGAAAGATACTCTTTCTTTCAGTTTTCATCCAAGGTTGATGTCGCAGCTCGTTTTGCTTAGTGTCATCGTAACAATGAGTGACTCACATTACAAGCAAGGTGTTGTGATTCAATTTTAGTGAAACCTGGTGAGAAACTCTCGGGAATCATCCGAAACTTGCAAGTGGCGTATGGCGACGAGTGTATAACGAAAACATGTGCGTTTGAATTGACAAAGCGGTTCAAAAAGGGCCGTGAATCAATAGAGGGCGATCCACACGAAGGAGCTCCCGTCATATCTAGTACCGCCGCATCCTTCATAGTAAATATTTTCTTACCAACCAGACAGCGACTGCATGGTTCTATGTCGGCGTTCGGAAGGGGTTACGAGGACGTGTTTCCATGTGCGGCCCGAACTCACCAAGGAACGCTGGATCTTGAGACAATGCGCCGGCCCATTCCTCGTTGAATGTGTAAGAATCTTTGGTGAAAAAAGACACTCCAACGTTGCTGCGTTCATCCTATAGCTCCAATATTGCCCACTGCGACTTTTTTTGTTGCCAAAGACAAAATCACACATCAAGGGAATTCTGAGGGATGGTCAAAAAGGCTATAACCATGGTTCGGACTAGTTAAATTCAGAGAACTATCAAGAGTGCTTCGAGCCGTGGAGGCGACGTTGGAATCACTGTATGGAGTTAGAGGACGACTCCTGCGACAAACACCAATTCAGGCCTCGCCTGTTGACGGTGATCCCCCTCGCCGTTGACGGTGATCCCCTGGCCAACGTCGTTCTCAAAGAAATATGAACCGATGACGGCGCCAATCAAAAATCCACAACAAACAGTAAGTAAAGAGCCCATTTAGTGAACACATGTCGTTGTATTGGTCGTTTACCTTCAGCTCCTAGGTCAGTTGAATTTTGTATAGGTGCAGGCCCAAGTTACGACGCGAAATTCGCCAAGTTGTTGTCTGCAGAAGGAGGAGTTCTTGTAAGCGAAATCGACTGCGTCGGATTTTCTTGCATATTCTTACGGACAGCGGAGATGTTTTCGGCACATCTAGCTTTTCATCGACGCACGGCTGTTGCTTTATCGTTTACTGAACCAATGGACTCAAATTTATCGCCCACACTGCGAATAGTCCTCTCGGTAGGACGATAATGGCGACCGTAAAATAGGCAAAGACCACGGAACATTGCCTCAACAGTCCACCCATTTTGATAAAACATTTTTATTATTCGCACATATTTTTGAACGCGTTGTCCGTCTAATTTTACAGATATGGCTTGAACAGTATGGCCGCTATCAAGTGCCAAGGTTCGGAAGTCTCTATTGGAAGACCCTATATAAGCAAGGTGCAAGGTGATATGTCAGACTATCAACTACTAGTTTTATCTAATACTTAATTTAGCAAGCCGCAAATATGTACACTTACGTATAAGTTGAAACCCGCATAGGCACCTACTCGTTTAAAAATGCTACAATACGTTTGCTACAGAAATCAATTCCTCCTTCCTACACAAGTACATGTCGAGCATACTAAATAAACTGAAGGAAAGTAAAAGGCATTCAAAAGCAAACTAATAGCATTCAAAAAGTCATTGCGAAGTTCACGGTCACCAGAGTCGGTGAAGTGTTGTATCTTCCACACAAACGCCACACCTATCACATCCAACGAAACTTGCAATCAGCTTCATTAATAGGCAATTTATTGACATAAAAACTTAACAATTAACAGTAACAGCTAAAGTGCAATGTTGACGGCGAGGTCCTTACTCAACTTACTAGCCCTAAACTAAATATGTAGTGTGTTGGCTATATGATATATCACTAGAGATCAAACTATCGATTAACTTGAAACTTACAACTAAATGACTTGACTAGAATGTCGACCTATTCGCTATCATTTGGCTAAAGTAAGCATAACATCTGGAATGCACGGTGACGAACTTACACCCAGTGTTGCATAAAGAAGTCGATATAATTGTTGTGCGCATTCTTCTGAGTACACAAGCATTCATTGGACAATTTTCGCTGAATCCATGGCAGATAGTTTACGAGCTTAGTGTAGATTCCGGGAAAATTCGGTCTAGCACAACCACGTCCCCATGATACTAGGCCAATGATTTCGGTACTTCCTGTTGCACCTTCCCTTAGCATTGGACCACCACTGTCACCCTGTGAAAGAGAAAAAAAAAAAGCATCAGCACGCTTGCATATGTCCGTGGTATTATCAGCTCACCTGACAAGCGTCAATCTTTCCGTCATGATATCCAGCACACATCATATTATCCGTGATGCGTTTTTTGCCATAACCAGCATCTTTACATTGCTCCTGCGACCATATTGGCACAGAAACCGATCTCAACTTTGGCGACGTATTCTCCTTTTCTCCAGTTCGTCCCCAACCGGCCACTAGGCCAACAACTCCCGTGTAGTCTGCCTCGGCTAGATGAAATCAGTAAGGTTCGTTTTCAAGGAAGGACTTTTTTTCGTACCAAAACTAATACTTACTACCAGAAGGCAGACATGCTGGCTGCACCTTTGGTCCAAACTGTATCGAACGATCCAATTCGATTAATGCAATATCGTTATTGAATGACACAACATCGAAGTACTCGTGGTCGTAGATTTTCTTAATCCGACGTATCTCTGTGTAGTCCTTCGAGATTTCATGCCCACCCAGGTACACGCGAATTTCATTAGGATTAAAGCTGTAGACACAATGTGCCGCTGTCACTAGAAAATTACGTGAAATCACTGTTGCCCCACAATACAGTTTCCCCTGTCGCCAAAGTCCGGCTATCCACGGTTGATCATGCGGTGGTGAAACCTTTCCGCCTACGATTCGATTTGAACGTCCTCGAATACCGCAAACTGTAAAAAAAAAAAATACAAATATAGAAGAGGAATCGTATACCCAAGCCTTCATAATCTCCTCGAAAAAGTTGTTACAAACTGACCAGTACCCAATGCCCTAAGAGACTTGTGTCTAAACTGAAATCAAACACAATCGTTACGATCGAGTCAAGTGCAAGGTTATACACAATGAATATTGTTTGACCCACCGTTGGAGATTGTACGTTTAAGTAGGCACTCGAACGAGTACCATGAAAAAAGTGTATAGATACATACATATGTATATATGTTGATGGTATAGAGTTTCCATTTCAATTTCAATTTCATTATAATCCGCATTGACTTGATCAATGATAGACTTGTACAGAAACCGAATTACAAGACTGAGATATACGAGTAGATACAGGTTGCTTGTGATCGGTTTGTGTTTTTGTTTACCTTCGTCGAGTGGCGTGGCGAATGAAGTTTTGACAACTGAGGCAAGCAATTATCGGGATCACCCCCCGAATTTGTGACAGATATAGTGTGATTACGTGGATTGAGTATTGACAAAGATACGGCTAGAAAGAATGAAGTACGTTTTTTATAGCACTCCTTAATTTCAGAGCGTCTCTGATGAAGTGTGGGTAAACAGAAGAGTAAATAATCAAGTATTTTGTGTTTTTTTCTTTTTGGTAATACATATTTTGGTTCGAGAACGGTGAGGTATTTGTAGATATGAGAGAAATTGCGAAATTGTGCTCGAGCGCAAAAAGTAAATATTAAAGAATTAAAAGAAAGTCACAAAAAGATTGATGATCAGACCAAACAATGCAGTGTTTAGGGAGGGATGTATGACTTATTGCATAGTAATATACAATAATTCTAGCATTTTAATATCAAAATATCGTTAAAACTCTAGGATGGGGTAGATAACTGATATCGACAATTGACTGATGGCTTAAAATCTAAGGCATTTCAGAACATGTTTTAAGGTTGTGGATGCAGACAAAGCATAAAATAGCAGTTTGCTTGGACACAGTATATTTACATATCATCAAAATTTCACTAAGAACAAAAAGAAATTGAAAGAAAACTGTTCAAGTAGGGCATTGTTAAATTTGGCTAACACACTTTTAACCAATCAATAAGACAAGCCATTATAACTATTTATCTTTGAAATCAAGAGAACGAAAACCAAAAATGCAGCAAATAGAGGGACTACGGAACCATATGTTTTGGGTAACCAGAAAAATAATTCGATTACTGCTAATTGCACTACTACGATTGGTCGTTTACCACAGTCTCACTCCAGCTTTTCAGATTAAACAAATATAGACTTGATTGGAAACGTGAATTATTAAACCACAACAAAAAATAAAAACACGACATTGCTTAACTACTGAGGTCAATTTAAAGCATTCAAAAACTCGACTTTTCCAAACTACTCAGCACTCTTTTCCCACCTCGATATTTTCACGCACTGTTTATCACACAACATTTCCCTAAAAGCAGAAGAAAACCTGTACAAATCGCCTTAACCTTGAACAAAAATGTTCGAACTTAATTGCTTTTTAATGTCTATACTGGCCCATTGACACTCGTGCAAATGCACAATCACTTAACTATCTGTTTGTCCTCTGTATTGTCATTCTAAAATCATCCGAGCACATTAGATAGAAATTAAAATACTTATCTTGTTTGTCATATATTTGAATAAATTGAAAAATAAATCATTAACGTACCACAACTGCAAGGGTTTATCAAACGCGACGACGGCAACGCGAATGAACTGATTACACCAAAACTTAGAAATACGAGGACAATGTGCGGTCTCGTCAACATTTCACCGGTTCAATCTACCGAAGTAAGTTTATAACAATAATAAAATTGTATAGTAGTAAATACGCAAGAAAGCAAATAGTCAAAATATCTCAGTTTGATTTTGAGTTGTTTTAAAACTATCTGTATATTCACCACGCGTTGCAAAAAACTCGTATTTTCACTTTATCTAGTACGTGGTATTGTTAGAGAGGATCTCAAAGATTGGTTTTTCTAATCAAAACTATAGCACCATAAACGAATAGATACTGAAACGTATTCTGTATCGGTTCAATGTGCAATGAGATCCTCACTGTTTAAAACCACAATTCGAATTGACTTTTATATGGATTAAATATTGCTACTTATGTTCAACTGAATTTGGCGGTTAAAACATTTAAGCTCGAACGAAAACAAAAACGACTTCACATACTGACATAGTGGCAGAGTAAATAAAATCAATACGCTTGCATGCTCCTACGTTCGTAATGTATTGTATCTCTGATAGTGGATAGGTCTCGTCGTCTGAGTGTGCGCGAATGAGATATGAAAACAAACAATAACACGACATACGAATACGCGGTGATTATGTGTTAAGGGTGTCCTTCGCTTTTTAAAGTTACTGCCAAGCTATAGTAGAGGTTTGTATCGTGCTTCAACTATGCGCGATCACGGTAATTTTTGAATGAAGTATGTGCCGGTGTTAGTGTTACCTTACTCCCTCACGGTTGTTTAGTTTGTGCTTTGCAGTGACACCCACCCCTTCGAATTATACTCATAGAATAGATACACGTGACTTCTGCAGTTTGTCGGTGATAGAAAACAAAAAAGCTTTCATCTATTTGAAGGACATTTTGCATTTACATATTTTAATCGTGGCTTAATTAATTTGTCCATCATTTAAGGTTGCAGCTTGTTACAGGAAAATGCACATTTTTCGATGACTTTGGCACCATTTTATTTCATGGTATCAAGGTAACATGCAAGTATCTCCGATTAGTGTCAAGGTGAATTGAATCAAGGAGTTTGAGCATGAGTTTCATCGTTGAAGGATCTGAGCAAGACGACAAGTCTTGATGATTAATACCTGTAATCTTACTGATATTTTCGAGTGTGGGTGAAAGTTTATGATTTATAGAGGAGCTAGGGATTAAGTTGGAGTATTTACGGATCATTGGAGTTTTATTGATTTCGTAACAGACAGCATCTTACAGGAGACGAGATGGATCCATTTCGATGGTGATTACATCAGGTCGCATTGCAGGCAAGTCGCGTTTCGTGAGTATACGAATCGAGGTTATTATTGATATGAATCCGGAAGTTATGCAATTGACCATCGGAGAGGAGGAAATGCAGATTCGGTCGGTTGCAATGCGATGCATCTTGATGCATTTTGTTATACAACGTTGAAATAAATGAAACGACAATGGAATAGTAGTACATGTAGGATACTGATGCTGCAAAGATTCAACTTGACGGAGTGTGGACAAAAGCTTCAGTAACTCCTTGTCTTTTTATGGAGGAGTTAATCTTAGTCCTGTGATGTCTACTGACTCACTTAATATGCAGAGAGCTAATCGGTTTTAAGTAAGATTTATATATTTGCTTTTGAAATTCGTTTTCAAAACGATCATGTTGTACTTGTATGCACTTGCTATTGGGCCACTATAACTGATCCCCTTTTCACTGTACTTTCAGAGTGACGTATCCATCAGAAATGCACTGTATTTATGTGGAAGGCTTAAGTTTTTCCACTGTTAGAATAAAAAATTTTGCGTGGGAATCTAAAACTCTTCAGCTGAGTTTTGATGTGTGTCCTTCTATCGAAATTGTACGTACATATGTATGTAGTAGAAGTGTCAAACTTGACGATGACGTCGTCAGATTCAACATATTCTCGCTGGTGTTCTGATATCTTTTAAGTAGCAATTTAAGAGTATGACCGTAGCTATAACAAGTTAACAATCCTATGAACGCGGTGTGGCAATTAAGGTTCGGAAATCCAATCATAACTCTGGTACCGGCAACATTGCACCGTTCGTCAAAATCTTTTCATCCATGGCTGAAATTGACAGGACGTCTTGCTTGCTTGTACGCAATTCTCGAAAAAAAAAACCTTTTTTAGAATACAAGCAACGTAATGGGATTACATTTTTAGTGAAGTCCGTTGAAAAAAATGCTCCAAAAATTGCAGGAGATCTATGGACACGAGTGTACATATGTCGCAAAAAAACACGTGTGTTTGAATAGGTAAAGCGGATCAAGAGGGGCCGTGAATCAGTAGAAGACGATCCACGTGAAGGAGCTCCGGCCACCCCTCTTAAAGCGGCATCGTTCATCGTGAAAATGCTCCTACCTACTAGACAGTGATTGGACAGTTCTATGTTGGCATCCTGAAGAGGATGCGAGCACTTGTTTCCCGGGTGCGGCTCGAACTCGTCAAGAAAGGCTGGATCATGCAGTATGATAATGCATGGATAATGGTCCATTCCTCCTTGATTGTGCAAGAATTGTTGGCGAAAAAAACGCACTAAAGCATTCCAATGTTGCTACATCCACCCTATATCCCCCTGTGCCTTAGATATAAAGTTCATACGAGAAATATCGTAAATTCCGCTTAAGATTCCCACAGAGTTTGCCCTGATAATTCAGTAGTTAAATAGGCTCAGATGTATAAGCATCTCACAAAACCTTAGCGATAAAAACAAATTCTGGATAAAACTGATTTTAAAGTTTTAGGCATTTTAGGGCCTTCTACCCCTCCAGAGCTCTTTCGTCCAATATTGTTGTATAATCAGAAATCTACAAATCAAAATTTTCTAAGTTTATTAATTCGAAAAGGCACGTTTGCATGTTTGTTGCTCTGTTTGAGTTCCCAAAATGTTTAGTGTTTTATTTTTTTCAATTTTCAAACATTTCAAATAACTAAATTTCGGCAAAGCGTAAATAATTTTGTTAGCACATGAGGATTAACCCTTATGCTCAACTAAAAACTGTTCCATTGATAATTCTCTATGAAAAGAATAATCAATAACGTCTGATTGTAAAAAAAATTGAAAAAGTGGCCTTAAGCCTTAAACTGTAAAGTTGTTCGCATATGAAAATGAAAGAAAATAATAAGAAATTTTGTTGCATTTGGCGATACTACTAAAACATCAGAGTCGAAATCTATGTGCACACGGTCTCGATGTGACCATTTTGATGTCAACACCAGCCAAATAAAAAATGTCGGCTCTGTGGATACTATTATGAAATAAGGTCTGCCTTGAGCCATTAAGAAAAGCTTGGTAAGAATTAAACACCTATACGATGTATAGGTACCTCCTAAGCCAGAAAAACATGACGGATTAACAATGGATTAACAAATTAAAGGGTGAAGAGTCGATAACCATTAAAGTGCTGGAAATTGTAAAGTGATTAACTCTCAGTTTTACTGTGACAAACTCAAAATTTTATGCCAATCATTCAACAAAAAAAAACAAAAAAAAAAAAAAAAATTGTGTGAGCTTCCACCACGTATGTGCCCGGCCTGTCATAAATGGAGAGGGTTTGATTGGTAAGTATTGACATAGTACTGTAGCTGCGTCTAACTGTCACTGGTTTCAGTCTCTATAGACAGTTCAAGCTTGTAAAATCCACTAGACCTAATTCTTCAGCCAAAAACCACAGAGGTTCTTGTGCCATCATGACATTATTCGAAAACTGACGAAATATTGTCGATTTGGACAATATTTGGATCAAATTAATTATTTTGAATCTTCTTCTTCTTCTTCTTAACAGGCGCTGAAGCGCCTCAACCAACATGCCCCTCCAACTAGCACGATCTTTTGCTAGCCTTTTCCATTGACGCACACCCAGTTGGCTGAGGTCCCCTTCCACCTGTGTGGGCCATCTTAAGTGCGGCCGTTCTCTGCTTCTTCGTCCCTCGGGGTTGGATTCAGAGACTCTCCGGGCTGGAGCTGTGGCGTCCATTCGCTCTACATGGCCCAGCCATCTTAGTCGTAGAATACGTAGACGCTTGACTAGACTCATGTCGCTGTACAGCCCGTAAAGTTCGTGGTAGAATCTTTTCCTCCATCCCCCATCTCCGTTTTTAGCCCGGAAATCACGCGCAAAATCTTTCTCTCGAACCGACCAATCGCCTCCTCATTCGCTTTTGATAGTGTCCATGATTCTGCGCCGTACAGCAGGACCGGGATGATAAGGGTCTTATATAGGGTCAACTCTGTCGTTCGGGAAAGGGCTCCATTACTCAATTGCCTCCCGAGCCCAAAGAAACAGCGATTGACGAGAGTGATTCTGCGTTTGATTTCGGAACTGATGTTGTAGTTCCAGGTCACTGCGGAGCCAAAGTAGACGACGTCCTTAACTACCTCGAACTTATATCTGCCAATATGCACGTTCTGGCCAAGACGTAGGTGGTAAATGTCCTTTTTCGATGACAGCAGATATTTAGTCTTGCCCTCATTAACTGCCAATCCAATTTTTACGGCCTCCATCTCAATACTCGCAAACGCCTTATAGACATCTCGCTGTGATCTACCTATTATGTCAATATCGTCGGCCAATGCAAGGAGTTGCGAGGATTTGAAATAAATGGTGCCTCTTGTATTGGCCAGTGGTTTTTGCACAATCATTTCTAATACGTATGATGTTGAAGAAATCACACGACAGCGCATCGCCCTGCCTAAATCCGTTTTTAACATCAAAACTATCGATAAGGTATTCACCGATTCAGATGGAGCAGCGAGCATTCTCCAAAGTCATCCTGCATAGTTTGATGAATTCAGCAGATATGTCAAAGGTTGACATAGCGTTGTACAGCTCGTCTCTAATTACGCTGTCGTATGCGGCTTTGAAGTCGACAAATAGGTGGTGAGTGTCGACTTGAAATTCATTGGTTTTTTCCAGGATCTGCCGTAGTGTAAAGATGTGGTCGATGGTAGACTTCCCTGGCTTGAATCCGCACTGATAAAGACCTACCGGCTTATTTACAAAAGGCTTCAGGCGTTCACACAAAACGACGGAGAAGATTTTGTAGGCGATGTTAAGAAAACTTATTCCTCTGTAGTTGGCACATTCAGAGGGGTCTCCTTTCTTGCGGATCGGGCATACGATGCTGAGATTCCATTCCTCGGCCATGCTTTCTTCTGGCCATATCTTACAGATGAGCTGGTGCATGCTCCTAACCAGGTCATCCCCAGCCACCTTGAAGAGCTCAGCAGAGAGTCCGTCTGCGCCAGCAGCTTTATTCGACGTGACTTTCGATATGGCAATCTTAATTTCGTCGAGATCAGGGGGACGGAATTTTCTGCGGTCTTCGTCGATTAGAAATGGATCGATTCTACTACGTTCGTCCGATCGATTCTACCACGTACGTCCGTTCTCATCCCTGCAGGCTACCGTTCTGGCTTTATAAACTTGGCATGTTCGCTTTATCTGTTGATAAAAATTTCGAACGTCACGCCTGCAGTAACACCTCTCCAAATCCTCAATCGCGCGTTTCTCGTGGTCTTTCTTCTTCCTTCTGATAAGCTTATGCTCCTCCCTTCCCTTTAGCTAGTAGAGCTCACGAGCTGCTCTTGTTCTTTTATGCAGCGAGGCTTTATATGCATCCTGCTTCGCTGTGTGAATCCTCCCGCACTCGTCATCGAAAAAGGTGTTTCTTCGTGGTGGAGCCTTGAAGCCCAAAACTTCGGATGTTAGCGTTGCTGATAGCGTTGAGGGTTGAGGTGTATTGGTGAGTTTAAGGGAGACGCGATCGGTAAAAGTACGAGCGGTTTCTGGCGATAGTAGCTTTCTGACCTCATAACTTTGTATTCTTACTCTACTCCGCTGCGTTCGTGATATTCGTAGACGCATCTTGGCTACTACAAGATAGTAATGGGAGTCGATGTTAGCCCCCTCGGAAAGTTCGAACATCAAGAATAGGGGAGGAGTGTCTGACGTCGATCGCGATGTGATCAATCTGGTTGGTGTTCAATTGATCAAGAGACTGCCAGGTGCCTTTTTGTATATCGAGGTGCGGGAAGCGGGGACTAGCTAGAAGGAGATTTCGCCCCCTAGCAGGATCAATCAGCTGTGTCCGTTATCGGATGTGGTGTCGTGGAGGCTATGTTTGCCGATAACTCGTTCAAAGATGCTTTCCTTACCCAGCTTAGCATTGAAGTCTCCTAGTACAATTTTGATGTCATAGCTGGGACATTGGGCATACGTTCTGTCTAGGAGATCGTAGAACCCATCTTTGGCGAAGTCATCCTTGTCTTCCGTGGGGACGTGGACGCAGATAAGGCTGATGTTAAAAAATGTAGCCTTGACGCGGATCGTTATGAGGCATTCGCTCACATGCCGAAAGCTTAGGACTTTTTGCCTTAGTCCAACTCGAACAGCAAATCCGCATCCGAACAATCGTTGTCCTCTCTCCCTATAGCAATCACCGTAGTAAATATCGCAGTTTTTCATCCGCTTTATACCCGGTCCATTCCATCGCATTTCCTGAATGGCGGTTATGTCCGCTTTATAGCGGTCTAGGGCGTCCACGAGCTGTTCGGCTGCATGTGGCCTGTTTAGGTACCTAACATTCCAAGTACGGAGCCGAAGATCATTGTCCTTTTTTCATTTTTTTAATACTCTAAACATATTATTGAATTTAACTAAGGGAACGCTATAAATTTCCCTCAAACCTCATTTTTAAAGTGGTATTTCTGTTTTTTTTTTTTTGTCTCGCGCCTTTCGAAATACAAAAGCCCAAGGTTCTTAAATATATAGTAGAACGATGAAATATCACTGTAAATTGTATTATTTATTATTATAGCTTTAACTATTGAGGTTGTAGAGGATTCATTTTTATTTTTATTTTTGTGCCAATATTGTATATAAATTTCAAGTTTTAAGCAACATACATATCTATACACTAGAAAGGTAACCTTCGCCGATTCGACGAACATGAATTTTATTTTCTTAGTTTTCTCCTTAGTCCTCTTACTGATAGAATCCTCTTTTCGTGTAACCCTAGCCATCTCTAAGTGCTTGCAGTGTGTGAACGTAGGGTAGTGTACCTGCTTGGGTAAGTGCATTTTTTTATTGAAAAACGGCGCAAATGTTCGTCGAAACGACGAAGGTTGCCTTTTATGTAACTTTTAGTGCACGATAGGATTTTTAATATGCAAGTTAACGCCATCAGTGGTGACGACCGGGTTTGCTGTCTCGGCTGCCTACTGGATCGCTGTTTATGTGCAACATTGCGTTGGTAATGCAATATCCTGCACATTGTGTTTCTTGCAAGGGTATCATAAAACGGCGATGATCGGGACGGGGTGGCGTATTATGCGAAACTGGCAGTAGAGTTAGGATTATTCTTTAGCATTTAAGTGCACTCATATTCGGAACGGCACCAAACAAAGGGAAGGTATTTCCGTAAATAAAATACATAGAGGGAAAACTCATAGTACCATGGATGAAGAAACGGTTTGAAGCACCAACTTTACCCACTACTACTATATCTTGTATTGAAAAAATATCCTCGAAAATAAAGAACCGTTAAAGGAGCACAACACTAGTGTAACAAAAATGAAAGCAAGAAAAATTTGCATATGGATATTGTCCATACACACAAGGACTCATGACTAAGTCAACGTGCAATAAATGTGATGCAAGCAAATGTGGAGAGCATAAAGTTGGACTCTGCAGTAAATGCTCGAAAAATTTTGCATATTTTTTACTTTTTTTATGTTTTGCTATAGGTACCAACAATTATCTTATTTTAATTCACAAGAATTACCTAATAACTTTTCTTTAAAAACGAGTTGAATATCGAATATCGTCGAATGGTTACCTGTAACGTCCTAAAAAATATGGTTACCTTTCTGGGGTTAAACATTAAGTCGAAAATTTTACTTATAATTTCCTTTAAGCAGTGATAAACAGAAATCGATAATTGAGTCTACCTTATTAAGCTATTAAATTTACTTAGCTACTTACTGAGCTGTTTTAGACAGTGTATATAGCATAAAATATTATTTTTCGAATAACCACTGATATCGAAAGTCCAACGCATTCCAAAAAAATCCAAAACAAATTACTCATAGCTGCCTTTTTAGTTTCCATTTTACAATATGTAACCTTACGAAGTGGCGTCGCCGACATTACCTACTTACCAAACTGTCGAAGCTCATTAATCAATTTAATTTGCTTCCACCACCACAATACCATCATGAATCGCGCATATGTATCATACGCACGTGAATGATGCAATTTTTATGCAAATCCAATGCAGACTCTGTGTGACATTCAAAACTCTCAATGCGGTTGAAAATTTTCCACAAACTCTCAAGCCTCCACTAAGCACTTCACTTTTCACTTTCATTATCAACAAATCATCAACCATTCGGCCATTGTCTGTCACTTCCACCTACGTATGTATGCACATACTTAGCCATTCTCATCTTTAAATGACATAGTTTCTTCCGATCAAATCAAGCCTCCAGTTATTAGCATACCTGGTTTTAGCGTTAGGTATCGCCATAGTTTTGACAGATGTCAATACGATAGCGAATGTATTGGTAAAGTTCGGAAGACGCGTGTGACGTTTTGGTACGCGAACAGATGCTCGCCGACTACCCCGCAACTCGAGCAGTTGTAGACCCACCATCATCATAACCATATGCGATGACACAGTTTCGCGTGCTATGCATCGATGTAATTAACAGATTTCGCTGCATATGAAAATGACAAATTGCAGTTCGTGAACGCGTGAAGAGTACATATATGCGCACGGAATGGGAGCATCGTAAGGCAAAGAGGAGCGGTTGGTAGTCGGCTTAAACAACCGATGTCATTTTGCCTTTTTTGTTCGTGATGCAATTAGTCGAGGTGTTGGTTGTTAGATACGAGGTGCTAGAAGCTGTCAAGTTTTTGTTTATGTTTCTTGTAAAGAGGGTTCTCAATTTGGAGCATGGTCGATGGAATGTGTCAAAGTCACTTCAGACAGCGATGTGATGAAAATATTACCGACGGAGAACTGCTTTTGTTTTGTTGACAAAAGCCACTTTCAACTGCGGTAGGTGTATTTCATAATACGGAAGCAAATTTTGAACAACTTGCCGTAAACACTCATCATGTATTTGCTTAGGTCGAGTCCCACATACCCACATGTTTGGCTTTATGGTCCAAATGTATTCAAATGTCTTCCGCAGGAAAGTGTAACGATATGTAAATCGAATCGACATATTTGGGTCAAATGTTGCCGAAAAGCACATGTCAGGCAAGCAAGGTCATGGATATCTCCCCTATTCGGTCGATCTATTCATCTAAGCGCGACACACTACGGATGTGTACATATTTGCATACGGTGTGCTTCAAACAAATGAGAAACACATTTCGGAAACGACCGTGACAATGAAATTCTCCCACCAATGCATTGCGGTGGAAGAGAACGGCGCAAGAACATTCGGAAATCCCTTTTTGGTTCATGGGCGCATGAGTTAATGGGACCTCGTGACTTGGCTTTCAATGTATTCTACAATTGAACACACGTTCGAATCTCATTAGAGACTTTTGTGAAGTAACCTATTACGAGATGCGAGACGACGACCGCGACAATACTGTTGATGCTATTTCCGATGACCTAGACAATACCGGTGTATATGACGGCCGTCGATCTGTATGTTCACTGCGGCGACAATAGTCATAATTTTACGTCTAAATGCAAACGACTTGCGAAAAAAATACAAAAAAAAAAACGAGAAATGCAAACTAAAAAAGCATATCATCGGTCTGAACTTGACCGAGTTGGAGTACGCGACACGTGCATGTAGAGAGCAATGGTCTTACTGGAGGCTTCGTCGGGGTGAATTGTGACTGATAAGATGATTTTTTGGGAGTTTCAGTATTCGGGTTCATGGGGTTTCAGGTTCGATTTGAAAATACGATTTGCGATTGGGGAGCTTTTGTTTAGTACGAATTACTTTGTATCTTATCTTGCATTCATTGGTTTTCTAAAAAAAAATATTTTATTTAAGACAGTTGTGGCAGTACAGTCATGTAGTTAACTATTTGTCTTACATTGATATCAGACAAAAGACTAGTGTTATTTGAAGGAGACAATATATTTTTTCGGGTTCTATTGGGCACATAGGCCAATGGCGGTCTTTTAAATACTACTCGCTGTTCAGTTGTATAATTAATATGAGGGCCAAACATTTAAAATCCGTACGCTTAGCGTCGTCAATTCTAAGGAGTCTAAACATCTACCTACTGGTGTTTACAAGTAGGAGGAGGAGGCTGTGGCATGCACAAACTTAAGAGCAAAACATGCAATATGAAATCTCACAGGAAGTCGAATGAGCTCGCAGACGAGCCTGCCATTACATCCAGTTGAAAAAAATAACGCTTTTTATACCTATTTACGAGTGCTTCGCTCTCTCAGAGCGAAGATCTCGTAAACCAACTCATTCGATACCTTTCAATCAAATTGACTTTCATCTTCTTCTATGTTCTTAGATTTAGTGATGTCAAAACGCTAGTGTGCCGTTTTCTTTTCATGACTCATGTCAACAAGCGAGGATGGTTTAAAAGTCCGACTATAACGTCAAGATAGCAGCACTCATGACAAAAGCTAGGCAATGGTTTTGCGCATCTTTTGAAAGCTACTCACCAACTTCTTAGCCGATTTGGATGCACAGTTGTTGTTTAGCAATCGTTTAAGTGAGTCGATGTGATTGTTTTTTGTGAAGATTGGAGAAAAAATCGAGAATCGAATATTTTATAGCCCCTACGCCTACGGAAATAAAAAACGAGTATACGGGAACCCTGCAATATCATTTACTATTATAAAATTTTGTCAAATTCAAACGTGGCAGTTCCAGCTTGAGAGAGGATGAACGTCGGTCGTCCTAAAACTGCTACCACTTATGATAGCATCACTAAAATTCTCCAAATGATGCAAACTGAATATAAATTTACCAAAAGAACGTGTATGTTATATACTGAATTAATATTTACAGGCATGGGAAAACCATCCGCATTTGCTTGATTTGGTCGCGTTTCCTTCTACCCATGGAGGGCCAAGCTTCTCTCAGTCACCCATGTTGTGTATGATTTATTTCTTACACAGGTGAAAGGGATCTACAGTTTCAAGGCAAGTATACTGCGGGAGGTTTTGCCAGTACCCCGCAGAGGAGGGACGCCGCGAAATAAGCATTCGGTGGCGTTGGTAGTGCGTAAGAGTCCAACTCACTAACCACTGCGCCACGGCGCCCTGCTAACTTTAGACAAAAAACTTGTGTGAATAAACGTTTCCAAATATTTCGGGCTAGGAAAATGATGGTGACCACTCTCGTGGTTCGTTCGTTATTGTTGAGCTATTAATTGCTTAAACCTAATATTCATGTCACTTTACGTTACGGTGGCCTTACAGCCCATGAAGGACCAGAGCCAAGCTTCTCTCAATCATGTTGTGTGTGATTTATTTTTCACGCAGGTGAAAGGGACCTACCGTTTAATTCGGAACTGCGTGATTCGAGAAGCCTTTTCAAGACAAATAAACATTCGATGACGCTGGTGCTATTGGGATCCAAACTCGTGCGTCAGAGTGCATCACACTAACCATTGTGCCCCGACGCAGTACATTTTTTCATATCTTATATGACCAAAGAGAACACAACTTACTCGAGATAAACAACTTCTCTATACCTAACTCACGTTATTCGACAACCTTATATTAACTTAAAATTTATTTATTTGTTTGCCAAGAAAATATTTA
Organism: Eumerus sabulonum; assembly: GCA_951905685.1. NCBI lineage: Eukaryota > Metazoa > Arthropoda > Insecta > Diptera > Syrphidae > Eumerus > Eumerus sabulonum. The sequence goes on along the minus strand of OX645060.1, from coordinate 156,305,754 downwards.
GCATAACATTATTTTTTTTTTTTCTTATTAAATGCCTTTTATAACCTTTGCCTACCTTATCCTATGTAAGTTTAATAATCGCTAATCGGATATTCCGTCAAGCCCAGCGGATTTTATTCTTTTTAAGGAACTCGAAGTTCAACTGGAGATTCTTCATCGAAATGAACAGGGATATAGCACTTTTATTGGCGATAGCATTATTTAAAATAAAGTCGTCATGGGACCTGGTAAAGCCAAAGCTCTCGGATCGCCAGAGCTCTGTTCTCCAGGTTCGGGCGAATGCTATAACTGACCTTGTACACTTCTTAGAAGACAGCTCCCGCTGTCGCCCCCATCTCCTGAGAATACACAATCACACGGAAGTCGCTGTCTAGGGCGGGACTCTCTGGATCAATTCTGACTGTACATAATAGACATTAATTGTTTGACGTTCTCGGAAGTTTCATATCCTGAAATCCTTCGTTGGATTTTTCATCACGATTTCTATTGTTTCAATGCAAACTTAATTCTTCTTAATCAGTGAGTGACTTCAGTGTCCATACCTCTGAGTTTTGGCTGTGGGTAAACTGTCTGTATTGAGCCTTGATGAGAATCTACTTTTCTGCCTGTGAATTGCGTCTAAAGACGTGTTTCGGTATCAGTTGGTGGTATCGTGTTGTCGTGGGCTTAATATCGTCCTGTCCGTCATTCGCTTTACAGTTTCTTTAATTTGTTGAAGCATCTATCAATCTCATCATTTTATAGGTTCCTGTTGATCGGTAGGATGGAGGCGCTCAAAGTGAACACTCTCGTCGAGTGGTTGACAAAGCGTGGCCAACATTCGCTACCATAATTGTCGCTCGATCCTAATCAGTTAATTCACATTTAAGTCCAGGATCTTAAAGAAACTCTATACAGGCGTAGGCCTTACAACTAAGGGGACGCTAAGCCGAGCAGAAGCGACTTCATCTTGTCCACTTATTTCACCTGCTCTCTGAACTTCTGCTGGGTTAGCCGATTTTCGGTCTAGATTCACCATGAGCAACGAGGCCCAAATAAACATTTACAAAAAAGAAATGATGTAGTAATGTGCTTGCACAAGCCGCCATGGTGCACTGGTTAGTATGTTGGACTCTGATGCACGATGAGCGAGCTTGGATCGCGATAACACTACTGCCATCGCCATGCTGGTGTCCCTGTACGGTGACAATGCGCCGGGGTATTCCTTGTTGATCGTGCAAGTGTTTTTGATGTAAAAAAGCATTCCAACGTTGGCCTATTTACCGTATAGCTCCCCTTGCGACATTTTTCATTCCCCAAGATAAAGTCACACCTCAAAGGAATTCATCATGGCAGGATGCTTCCAATCGTTGGAGCAACATTGGATTGGTTGTGTAGAGTTAGATAGAGACAATTGTGAAGGTCGATAATCAAATTTTGCGACAATCTCGATTTGCTTGTTTTTGCTTAAAAATTCCCGGAAGTTAATTGCCACACATCGTACTTATAACTATGTTCCACTTGTCTGATGTAAAATGTTGATTTCGTGGTTTCTTTTGAAAAAGTCTTTAAATTCTGTCTTAGCAGGCCTTAGTTCATATTTCCCGTAGATCTTCATCAAGACTGAAGCATAGCTTTGCGTATTCTACTCTGTTGAACTTACTTAGGCGCAATTAAACAAAGAATGTGAACTATAATCGAATACAAAAAGCGTTTACTAGAATGCAAACGACTTGCAGTCGTAATATCGTAACAAACAAATCAACCACTTATGTATCTAGATAAACTATTTCATACATTTTACTCAGGAAATCATTAATTCGTATTGTGTTATACATACTCTTTACAACATGCAACTATTTACTTATTTGGTTTGGCATTGTATTTTCAAATTGGATTTCCATTTACTGACATGAATCCATAGTTCACTTTCAGTTAATCTTTATTGTGATTTCAGCGAAATTTTGTTTCGAGTGGTCAAAGTCATGGTTTACCCATGGAGGACTATCATAGCCTTGTTTATTCTCTATGAATCGTCAAGTGTAAGTAGTTCTGATACATACATATGTCTCTTTTACTACTACAAAAAAAGTTCGCTTGAAGGCGTCCAACACTACATATGATATACCTGGCGTTCATTCACGTTCTGTGGTGTCACGTATTGTGAGTACATCAACTGATTGCAAATCGTGTTGTGAGTATCCTTTTCCAAATTGCGTCAATCACATATCAATGTATTTTTTTTTTTTCGTTTTATAGCATGCGGCTTGGGAAACAATAATCGCATCGTTGGGGGAACAAAATCAGATGTGGACAGGTATCCATGGGTTGCGATGGTGCTGTTTCGTGGCCACTTTTTCTGTGGTGGTTCTTTAATCAACAATCAGTATGTCCTTACAGCCGCTCACTGCGTTAATCCATCTCAAGTTTCTAATTACGAGATCCGTCTTTTGCAAAATCGACTCGATACCACTAGAGTGGATACAATTTCAAGGAAGGTATTTCACTCAAATTTGTTCTATGTACATTCTATGAAAAGTGACGGTATTTCTAGATCAGCAAAGCAATAGCCCATCCGAAATTCAACCCTGTTTCTCTGGACAATGATATAGCTCTAATGAAACTAATTGAACCTATTCAATTCAATGACAAGATCCGTCCGGTTTGCCTGCCAAGCGGCAGTAGTTCCTACAATAGACAGAATGTAATAAAAGGTATTAAAGATCATTGTTTGCATGTAACAAAGATATGTTCCTTAGGGAATCGTTACTGGATGGGGAGCCTCCAAGGATAACGGACGAATATCCAATCAACTGCAGGAAGTCGCTGTTCCTATACTTACCACTACACAATGTCGATTATATGGATTACGGGTGACGGGAAACATGATATGCGCAGGCGTACAACATGGTGGGAAGGATTCTTGTCAGGCATGTGTGAATCAATTGATTTAACTATATATTTTGGGGAAATAATGCGATTTGTTTGCTCAACAGGGTGATAGTGGTGGTCCTATGCATGTAATCAGCGGATCAAAGTTTACGCAAGCAGGTGAACATTCAATTTGAAACAAATTGCTTCTAAATATGTAGGATTTAATATACGAGAACCTATGCCTTGCAGGAATTGTTTCATGGGGTATTGGATGTGGTGGTGCACGACGCCCTGGTGTATACACTAAGGTATCAAATTATATTACTTGGATTCGACGTAATACCGCTGGATCCTGTAGTTGCTAAATACATTAGTTCTGTTTGAATAAAATTATGTTTTATAATGGGATTTAGTGTTCGTCTATTGACCGATTTGGATAGATTGTGTTCTATAGCTGCTTGGGAATGTCGGTGAATTTAGATATCTTGGAACCACATTAACTGGCAAAAACGACATGAAGAGTGAATTTAATGAATAATCCAAGGGAAATAAAAGTCATTTGAAATGTCTCAAAGAGATAGCCCAGCGCAGTGCTACATGGCTGAAATAGACACTTGGTAGGCAGGCAACGTTCATTCATAAATAAGGAATTTTCATACATTTAATTGGTACACCCATAATTTTATTGCAATAACTAAGTCACAAAAATGGGAGCACCGTGGCGCAGTGGGTAGTGTGTTGGCCTCTGACGCAGATGACACGGGATCGAATCCCGAGACAGCCATGTCATCGAACGTGTTTTCACGGTGTTTCTCCTCAGCGGGGTTCTGACAAAACCCACTGTAGTAAAATTGTCATGAAAAGCTTCTCGAAATTCGCCGTTCGGAACCGGCAATAAACTGTAGGTCCCTTTCTCCTATGTGATTGAGAGAAGCTCGGCTCTGGTTCTTCATGGACTGTAACGCCAATATATGTACATACATACAAGTCACAAAACCATATACTTACTTACTTATCAGGCCAGCGATCCATGGAGGATCTGAGCCTGAGCCATAGCTGCCTTCCATCCTTGACGGGCACGCTGCTTCCAGTTATCAAGACCACGATGTCTTACATCCACGTTTACTTGGTCTTTATACCGGAGGTTCAGTCTTCCTCTTCTTCTCGAACCAGGAGGCTCGGAGTCGAAGACCCTCCTAGCTGGAGCGTTGTTGTCCATGCGCTCGGTGTGGCCGTGCCAGTGTAGTCGACAGATCTTTGCCTTCCGGACTACATCCACATTTTTGTACAAGAGAGAACATTTGTAGAGTTCGCGGTTGTGTCTTCTTCTCCATTCACCATCGAGAGAATTTTTCTCTCGAAAGAACCCAAAATCAGCTCCGCTGTCCTGCTTATCATCCAGCTTTCGGCTCCGTACAGCAAGACTGGCAGTGTGAGCATTTTGTAAAGCATGACTTTGGTCTTTCGAGTGAGGAGTTTTAACCCCAGTTGTTTGGACAAGCCGAAGTAGCAGCGGCTGCCAAAGGCGATTCTATGCCGGATCTCCACTATGGTGTCATTTGTGGAATTTACGTTTGCCCCGATGTAGCCAAACTCCTTAACTACCTCGAAATTGTAGCTGTCAGTTGTTATGTTTTGTCCCAGATGGTGAGCGACGCCACTCAAGCGTCAGATGACGAAGCTCAAGGACTGAGCGCAGAACTGTTACTCTGCGTTGGCACTAAAGTGATGTTACGCTAGAACTTGTGGACCTCTCGCGGCCTGTGCAATGGCTCTATGGGCACAGTCATTGACATTATTTACGGTCCGACCGAAAACAGAGTCGACAACTCCATACCAAGCGAAGTTCCTATCTGCATCATGGTCAAGTTTGAAACTTACACGGGACCTACTTTCGCTTCATGCGCTATTCCTATAACGCAGGTCGTAAAGTCATTCAAAAAAGGAGTAGTCAATGGCACGAGAAAGCAATTTCCGTTTCTCAGGTCGCAAGGAATTACATTGGACAAAACACTTGTAGACTTAGGGATAAGTGAATTTAGTGCCGGGTTGGCCTACGTTGCGTGTTCGAAGGTCAAGAAAATTTATGGAATCCTCTTCGATCCAAGTTTTCCATCCGATAGGTTGTTTGGAATCAACTCCAAGCCAGCGTTCTTACTAAAGCGGGCTGAACTCGAATGACTGAATAGTATGCAATAGATGTGTGTGAAAAAAAACTATTCAAATAAAATGATTTTCTACAACTATGACACATTTTATTTCATCAAAATCGCAGCAATAATCTATGAAAAAACAATTGCACAATTTTCATTCCTTAGCGCCAAAAGTTGTCACACCATTTTAATTCTTGAAGTTGGAGGTTCGCTTTGTTTTAGGGGAATTTATTCCCGCCTAGCTTATACCAGGATCTTTGCGTTAAGTCTTCCATTGTGTGGAGTAACAAAATCCCAATTGCTGTGAACGATGATAAGTTGACAAATCTTTGTCTTCATTTACGCCGACGAATACAGCAGCAGCCTTAAAATCTATATATTGAATTTACCTTTAAGCTAGCAGATGCCACTCGTCAGCTAGATTACAGTCTCAGCAATAGCGGCTATAAAGTAGAATTCTTTCAGTACCATGTCTCTAGTCCAGGTTGATATTTAGTATTCGTCTCTGCAAAAATGTTTAGCCCAAAGATAGTTAACCCTATCATATTGAGAGTGTTCAGTTTTAGAGCAGAGTTTTTGCGTTGATCATCACCCATCTGCGGTGTTCCCGACCTCATATGCACGCTGAATTATTAGCGGTTCTTAATATCCTTCATACATAATCGGAATATCTAGGTATACGCTTTTTCAGAATGTCATGAATGTTCAGAATGTGTCGAACACTAGGACTAGGAATAATCAACATTTGAAGTTTTGGCATAAGTTCAACAGAAGTAAAAAAGTACTAAATTTTTATTTGGAAATAACTTTACTATCTGCGTTCTTATTCTTCCACTGTGTATTTTCTTAGTACGAACAAACATTTTGTGAAAATAATAAGATCTTTTGAGATTAAATGTCTGTGAACAAAAGAAATTCCACTGCATCCGCATCTTCCCACTTATTCTATTTCCTTTCTGTTATCTCTTAAAATGTTGAACTAAGGCGATGTATACATAGATATATGTATCCAATAAAATGAACGATTGCTTTGCCATTACAAAACCAAATAAAAAGATAAAACAAAATGCTTTGACTTCTTGTAAGTTCGTATGAGTGTGCCGAGTTTGATCGGAAATATATTCTGCGTCTTCCATTTAGCATGTGGCTGAGTATATTGTTGAGTCGAGGAGTTAAACAACCAATTTACTTTCACTTGAAAACAGGGCCCGCAATGTTCACAGTGACAGCGGATAGTAGTGGAACCTCAGCGAAAGTTTTTTTTTTTCGTAATTTTTATTTCGCTCTTGATTTTATTCCGCCTTTTATTAGCCGCTTCTCTTCCTCTTATTTTGGCAAGCTGAAATTATCTCCACCATTCAGATTTAGGGCAAACAAGATGGATTTAATTTAACTAACTGCCGAAATTTGACATCATTTTCCTTTTTTTGCCAAGACTATCATACCAACCAAGCGTGTTTAGTTCTTGAGAAACTGTCTACTCTTTCAACAGTGCATATTAGGTTTGTGTTTACCTGTGGATAGCGATCTAGCAACTAAGGTGTTTGAAATAGAAAAGAAAATCATTTTGCGGAAAGAAGAGTGAAGAAGACCAAAATTGGGTTAAAAGAATTTGCTAAAGTCATTACTAGACTACCATGGTATCGATAAACAACCTTTCAACACCAACACCAACAGCGCTTAGACTATAAATAATTTCGAGTGCTACTCTCCATGACTGTAGACCGCGTATCGTCAAATTATCCGAACTCAACCACTGCACACCATGGTCAAGGTCCACAAAGTGTTTTGGCTCGTCGCCGAAGATAACGCGTCGAATCTTACTCGTTCCGTTTCGTTGTGCTGTGTTATACTGTGTCCGTTTGATATTAGCTCTAGTGCACTAGGCATACCCACGTTACGTTAATTCAAAAACAAACAGATTCACCTCTGACGCAATTTTTTGTGCATGCGATGCCAAGTGAAAGACAGAACTGGTTTTATGCGCAGTCTGACGTCACTCGGAAATACAAGTGAAAATAGTTCCAATCGAATTTTGTGTGAAATTTCTCTTTCACAACATTCCACGGTAGTCAGAATGTATGTGAAAAGATCGAATGGGAACGTAAGAAACCGACTAATCCAATGAGTGTGTGTTTAGGGAAAAAATAATTCAGTTCGCTACTCAACTCTTTTGTTTAAACAAGCAAGTTGTGAAACACCTTACTCTACTGGATTAAAAACGTGAATTGAGCTAGACCGCAACTAGCACTGTGGTTGAATGAACGTGTATTACAAGACGATTTTTACAGTTTTTCCGCACTTAATTACTTCAGTCGGTATTGATGCATAAATTGAAAAGTGAAAGAAGTGGCTGGGATTATTCAACAGGGCTGCCAAGTGTGATGGTGTTGTTATGGATATGAAATCTCGCACCAGACAAACTACTTAAAGAGACAAACTAGCAAGCAGGCAACTAGCAAGTAATTGCCGGTAAACGAAAGTGAAATTAAATATTGCGCAGACGCGGTTTGCTGTGGTGGCGAGCAAGCAAGGAGGTAAAGAGTGAAAAAAAAAAAAAAAAAAAAACAATCAAACGACGACAAGTTGTAGTCCGAATTTGTAAGCGAAACCACCCATTATATCCGGTCGTGGCGGACGGTTGCTGAACGATTGTCGATGGTCGTGAACGCTGCCCAACCAAACGAAAGTAACAGTGAGTGGTTACGGTGCGGTACGCTTGGTGCAGGGGTCCAGTTCGACTGTGGACATCGTAACATTTGGGCAGTATTTGGCGTGTGTGCGTAGCCCATGACACTTACTCACTATTGTCATCGTCGTCGATTCTCGTTCATTTACTTTACCTATCCGTTAGGGGTATTCAGTGCTCAATTTTTTTTGTCAATTATCGGATGTTTTTGTTGGTTGAAATCACAAATTATGTAGCAATATGGTAGTAGTACGAGGAAAAATTATGTCGTATCTTCGATTGAAGATTATGTGAAGTGTCTGGGCGTCTGTAATTAGTAGAATGCACCCGTTTAGTGTAAGTGTCCAGCATAACTCATTTTTAGTCATCTGAGTCATTTGAAAACGTAAAAAATACCAAGAAACAAATTCGGGAAAATGCTTAGTACTAGTAAATGTGTCAGTAATTGCTGGTGTTTCTTATTGATAACGCTTACAATGTTTTATAAGGTGACTGTTTCGGGTTTCAATGATTCGTACATATTGAGACTATCGGCACCATCGAGAGAACCAAATCAGAATAGATCGGGAAGATTTCTATTTGATGCCATTTTTGGTATTGGATCAGGTCTTACTAATGTATTTGGATATGGAGACGAGGAAGCGGCGGCAGAGAGCCATGTGAAAACGTGTGATTGTGGTAAGTGCTCAAATAAAACTTTAGTCGTTCATGCAGTGGTTAGGATATGCAGCAGAATATTCATCTCTTCAATGACATTGCACTTTCCAAAGATATTGCTTAATGAAATGGATCAAAGATGTCACTGTTAATAATATGGCACGAAAACATAAATTGAGAAATAGAAAGTCAACTAGAAAAAGCCTGCAGGTGAAAGAAGATTTTGTTCAAGGAAGGTCGACCGATTACGATGCGAAACAATGACACACGTTATTTATGAATAATTAATCGTGTGAAGAAAACAAATATTGAAATGAATATGAAGTTGAAATTCATTTAAGTGAAGTACTTCCTTAATAACACGAAGTTCTTTTTATATCTTTATCTTCAATATTCCTTTTTAATAATCCTCCTATTTCGCCAGCTGTTGAGATTTGGTTATATATTCGTAGTTTCATAAGCACGGGAAACAAAGCGTGGTGTTTTCCAAAAATTTTAATAAGGTCCTAAATAGCCCTTTCAAAATAAGACTCAAAACATTTTTAAGTACAGTTGGGTTATCAAAACTATTGAGAGTCACCCTAGAAACAAACAACATCCTCTGATGCCGAACCTGCTTATATATTTGATGATTTGCTTTCGATTTTTGTATATCCCGCAAAAAAATACGATTGGAGAAAATAATTTTTTTATTAAAAAATCTTCTTCTTCTTTTTTGGTAGCGTTACAGCCCATGAAGAACTAGAGCCAAGCTTCTTTCAATCACCTATGTGGTGTGTGATTTATTTTTCACATAGGTGAAAGGGACCTACAGTTTAATGCCGGATTCCGAACGGCGTGAGTCGAGAAAAGCTTTTTTATGGCAAGTATGGGGGGTTTTGCCAGTACCCCACCGAGGAGGAACGTCGCGAAATAAACATTCGATGGCGTTGGTGTTATTGGGATCCGAACTCGCTCATCGTGCGCCAGAGTCCAACACACTAACCACTGCGCCACGGCGCCCTAAAATCTATACACGTCTACAGCACGTTAATTCGAAATATTTAAGTAGTACTCAGCTCAACGATTTTATGTTTTAGATATTTAGATAGATATTTATTTATTTCATTTAAAATTTACAAAAAATGTGTTATCGCACAATTTACCTAATAGATTTACAGAGATGTGATTCATATCTTTCTACTGAAATATTATACAAATTATTTAATTACAATGGTGAGAATGATAGAATACACTAAACTGAGGAAAACAAATGAAAACAAAAACCTCAAATGAAAGTTGGCCGAAAAAAAAAAAAAAAAAAAAAAAACCAAGTGCTGCATTATAACAGGTTCAGCTGGTTGATTAAAGGATTGTTTGAAATATCGCATTTAGTCATGAAACTATCATTAAGTTTGCAAATCCTGAATGAGATCAATTCAACATTAGCTCTAGTGTGTAGATGTAGTGTTGAGTAATGCCAAGGCAAATTTAGCATCATTTTTAATAGTTTGTTTTGCATTTGTTGTAGCTTTTTAATGTGGCACTTAGCACAGTTGCCCCAAACCTGACAGCCGTATACAGTTTTTCAGAACTCTTATAGATTTATTCCAGTGATCTTCCCTGTCCCTGTTGCATTCTGTGTGGAACATTTGTCACACTGACCGACTGCACACAGCGTGTCACAAAGCGGGTCGTGGACTTTGTTTTTTTTTATTGGTGGAGCAAGTCACGGTAGCTAGTGTTTTTGCGAAATCGATGACTGACCTTCACAGCTCTGAGTTTCTACTGTTCGTCGGGGTCAGTGTTCGTCAGTGTTGTAGGTATGTTTAAAAAGATTTTTGCCCTTTGGTGCCTCCTTCCTTCCTCTCTACTTACCTTCTGCCTGCACTGTGTCACTGACATTTAAAATTTCAACCTTGAGTGCGTGCTGGTTATAAAAGATTATCTTGATGAGTAGATGTTGTAACACTTGGGTTGGAGGTACGTTGTCTTTATGAAACATGTTTTTTTTTTTTTTTTGTCTTCTCCAAGTCTGGCATTTTCTGACGAGATCTTACATAAATCTTACTGTAGGTGGGTAGGTAGGTACGACCGTAGCCTTCCCAGAAATCAGAAGAACACACATAGGCCATGGATGCCCGTTGTGCAGCTAAGAGGGTGTTTAGCCCCCTATTCGTGGAACCATTTTGTGCTTCTTAAGAAATAAAGAAGATCAGATATCCCTACTTGCTAAACTTTGGTCGGATCGTTAAGGAAGTAAGATCGCAGGTATCGTTTCCTGATTGTGCAGAATGCCGGGCAGGCGCAGAGAAGGTGATGGATTCGACCTCCTCCTCGTCTAGACAGCTTCTGCAAAAATCATTCGGAATTATACCTAATTTTTGTGCGTGACTGGCAATAAGGCAGTGTCCAGTGATGACACCGATGACTTTGTAGACGTCAGTTCTTTTTAGGGAGATAATACTCCTAGTCGGTTGACTGTCGAGCCGGGGCCAGATTTGCCTGGTGATGAGGCAGGTATGACCCTAAGTCCATCTTCGGTTCGTCTCGACCCTGGCGAGATTTGTAAGATTAAGTTTAATGATTGCAAAGGGTATTCCCTCACAAACCACGATTGATTGTAGCGTCGTTCCTTGTTTGGCGATTGTGTCGGCTCTTTCATTTCCTGGAATGTCGCTGTGTCCCGGTCCCAGATAAGTTGTATGTCCAAGTGTTCGGCCATCTCGTTACGAGATGGGCGACAGTCGAGACTAGTTTTTGATGTGTACTCAAAGGACTCCAACGACTTTAAGGCTGCTTGACTATCTGTGAGAATGCGGATATCCGTGGTGGATATCACGTTCCACTTCAGCCAAGACAATTCTCTTTTATTGTCAACAGTTCCGCCTGGAAAACGCTGCAGTTATTTGGTAATTTTAGTGCTTTGTTCAGCTTAAGTTGTTTGCAGAATACTCCACTACCCACCCCGTCTTTGGTTTTAGACCCGTCAGTGTAAAAATCTACGCAGTTTCTGCGGGGTTGAGTCTGGCGGGTCCAGTTTTGCCTGTCCGGGTAGATCGTTGTGAAGTTTTTTTTCCAAGACTGTGATGGGTTCTGTGAGGTCTAAGTTTTGACGAAGTTAAGATTGCCATTTCGAAACTCAAATCGAATGAAGCTGCTGGCGCAGACGCACTGTCTGCTAAGCTCTTCAAGGCAGCCGGGGACGACCTGGTTAGGAGCATGCACCAGCTCATCTGTAAGATATGGTCAGAGGAAAGCATACCCGAGGAATGGAGTCTTAGCATCGTATGCCCGATCCACAAAAAAAGGAGACCCCTCTGATTGCCCCAACTTCTTCTTCTTTGGTGGCGTTACAGCCCATGAGGGACCAGAGCCAAGCTCCTCTCAATCACCCATGTTGTGTGTGATTTATTTTTGACACAGGTGAAAGGGACCTACAGTTTAATCCCGATTCCGAACGAAGTGAGTCGAGAAGCTTTTTCAAGACAAGTATACTACAGAGGGTTTTGATAGTACCCCGCCGAGGAGGAAATAAACATTCGATGGCGTCGTTGTTATCAGGATTCGAACTCGCTCATCGTGCTTCAGAGTCCAACACACTAACCACTGCGCCGATTGCGCCAAGTACAGAGTACAGTACAGTACAAGTACAGTACAGTATAAGTCTCCTTAACATCGCCTTTAACATCTTCTCTGCCGTTTTGTGTGAACGCCTGAAGCCTTTGTAAATAAGCTGATAAGTCCTTACCAGTGCGGATTCAGGCAGGGAAGTCCACCATCGACCAAATCTTCACACTACCACAGATCCTGGAAAAAACCAATGAATTTCAAGTCGACACTCACCACCTATTTGTCGACTTCAAAGCCGCATACGACAGTGTAATTAGGGACGAGCGATACAACGCTATGTCTACCTTTGACATTCCTGCCAAGCTCGTCAGGATATGCAGGATGACTTTGGAGAATGCTCGCTGCTCCACCCGAATCGGTGAACACCTTACCGATAGTTTTGATGTCAAAAAAGTATTTAGGCAAGGCGATGCGCTGTCGTGTGAGTTCTTCAATATCAAAAATCACTGGCCAATACAAGAGGCACAATCCATTTCAAATCCTCGCAACTCCTTGCATACGCCGACGGTATTGACATAATAGGTAGATCACAGCGAGATGTCAATGAAGCGTTTGCGAGTATTGAGATGGAGGCGGCGAGAATTGGTTTGGCGGTAAACGAGGGCAAAACTAAATATATGCTGTTATCAAAAAAGGACGCTCACCACCGACGTCTTGGCCAGAACGTTTGTATTGGCCTATATAAGTTCGAGGTAGTTAAGGATTTCGTCTATCTTGGCTCCGCAGTGACCTGGAAGAACGACATCAGTTCCGAAATCAAACGCAGAATCACTCTTGCCAATCGCTGTTTTATTGGGCTCAGGAGGCAATCGAGTAATAGAGCCCTCTCCCGAACGACAAAGTTGACTCTATATAAGACCCTTATAATCCTGGTCCTGTTGTACGGCGCAGTAGCATGGACACTATCAAAAGCGGATGAGGAGGCCCTTGGTCGGTTCGAGAGAAAGATTTTGCGCGTGATTGTCGGGCCTATAAACGCAGACGGGGGATGGAGGAAAAGATTCAACCACGAACTTTACGGGCTGTACAAGTCTACGGATGCAACGCCTAAGATGGCTGGGCCATGTAGAGCGGATGGAGCCGCTGAGTCTTTAAATCCAACTCCGAGGGACGAAGAAGCAGAGGGCAGCCGCACTTAAGATGGCGCACACAGATGGAATCGGACCTCAGCCAACTGGGTGTGCGGCAATGGAAAAGGCTAGCAAAGGATCGTGCTAGATGGAGGGGCATCTTGGTTGAGGCCCAGGTTCACCCCGAACTGTAGCGCCCGTTTAGAAGAAGAAGATGAATTTGGTCAGCCGAGTAATGCCATTTATCACTATGGAGTAATATTTGATTGAAAATTTCAATGAAGCTATTCAAGAGCACTACAAAAATGGCGGAAAAATAAAAAAATATGTTTTGCGCACTTTGTAAACATTTTGGTCGCCATAATCGCCCGAAAGATGCAAGCACAGGTAGTTTGGTACGTGAATTCGAGGTCACAGGTTATGTAGAAATTTAACTAAAGTCTGGAAGGCCAATTGGATAATATCGCTGTTTTGAAGCAAAGGGTGAAAAGTGATCCGAAAGGATCAGAAACGCATCGATCACTTGGATTGGGCATTTGAGGTACCAAATTTATTCAATGAATATACAAACAAGATTCAAATAACACAAGAGTTTAAGCCAACTGGCCATCATTCACGTCGTGTATTCTGTAACTGGTAATGATGAACAATTTTCATCAAAAATTATCTTCAGTGATGGTGCGTTTGTCACATTGAATGAGGCGTTGAACAAGCAGAACTGCTGCATTTAGAAACTGTGTGATTGTCAACGCGTTTCTAAGCGTCATCGTACAATGCTATTTGACCATATTTAGCCCTTGCTTAATGGAATAAACGTCTATGATGTTAAGCTCCATCAAGATGGAGAATTTAGATGAATTGCAATGGTTCTACATAAATCGGTTAATTTTGCGAAGTGGTAAAGTGAATTGTCCTGCAGAATCAATCATAATTTCACATGTCTTAATTTTATGGAATTTTTTGAAAAAGCGAAGTGTATGCTGATAGTCCGACAATGATTCAATACCTAAAAATCGATATTATTACTGAGGTCCCTATTGAAAGCAGCCATCTTAAATGTTGATCCTCGGATCGCATGTTGTAGTCTAAATCGCATTTACTTTTCTGAGCTTTATTTGGTTAACATACATATATTTGTTGGGTTGATTTATACGGGAAAAATTGTCGGAGAATGGCATCACGGGGAATAGCATCCTATATTTATTTAGGAATTAAATTCCCACCTGGCAAGTCGGCAATCCACTGATATCGCTTGAGTGACATTTCAAATTGAGTGCTTTTGTTTTCATATATTTTATGGCATAATTCTAGGCACTGAGTAAAAATCTCATTCATTTTCAGATTGCGGATTCTCAAACGAAGAGATACGAATAGTGGGCGGCAAGCCTACTGGCGTCAACCAGTACCCTTGGATGGCCCGTATAATATACGATGGAAAATTTCATTGTGGCGGATCGCTGCTCACCAAAGACTACGTCATTACCGCTGCACATTGTGTGAAGAAATTACGTCGCACGAAAATCCGCGTCATATTTGGCGACCATGATCAGCACATAACCACTGAATCCAAAGCTATACAACGAGCAGTCACAGCTATTGTAAAGCATCGAAGCTTTGATCCGGATACATACAATAATGATATTGCACTTTTGCGACTCCGTAAACCAATTGTTTTCTCGAAGATCATCAAACCCATTTGCCTGCCAAGATACAACTATGACCCAGCAGGTAATCACAAAAGTTTATGTGCATTTCGATGTTATTGTATCATTCCATTCCTATACCATTTCAGGACGAGTTGGCACAGTCGTCGGTTGGGGACGCACATCAGAGGGTGGCGAATTGCCGGCAATTGTCAACCAAGTGAAAGTACCGATCCTGACTATAACCGAATGTCGAAATCAAAAGTACAAAAGCTCTCGCATAACGTCGAGCATGTTATGCGCAGGACGGCCGAATATGGACTCGTGTCAGGGTGACAGTGGAGGACCTCTGCTTCTGTCGAATGGAGTTAAGTACTACATTGTGGGCATAGTCTCATGGGGGGTTGGATGCGGCCGTGAAGGATATCCAGGCGTTTATACTCGGGTCAGCAAATTCATTCCATGGATCAAGGCGAATCTAGACGATACATGTTTGTGTTCATAGCGGCTGAAATTAGTTTACGGAATTTATTTATTGATTTATCTGCATCTTGAACGACCGGAGAAAAGAGAGCAAAAAGAAAATGTTAGAGATAAGAAAGTCTTTTTGTTTATGTCAGTATGGTAGGTCAAGTATTCTCGAGCGGTTGTGATGCTAATTAGATCACTTAGTAGTCGGCCGATAATATGTAAGTTCATTACAGTTATCTTTTGACATCAAATTGGTTGCGAAAAAATGATTCACGTTTGCACATTTGAGATACAGTTGATAATTAGTTGTGTTTGGTGTGTTCTACGAGTATAGTACCATTGCTTCCTTCGGTGAAGTGAAATTTAGTGGGCTGAATAGAAGAAGACAGAATATAAACAGGAAAACACGACATCATTATATGAGGTTTTACTGACTTTTCCCGCTTACTTAATCAATACAGAAGGAGTTTAACACATATTCAAAACCAGTGTGCTTAAAGAAGTGTTCTTCACTGCAATAGTATAATTTTCCTCTCAAATAAGTACGCTACAAAGAGCTTTTAAAAAATTCAAAGTTTCGTTGGAGAGCCTGGTTACTACGTATGCCGCTAAACTTATTTCTACGCTTATTGATCAGTATGAAAATAGAAATGCATTGCTATGCTGATGCACATACATACATATTTAGAGGCGACAGCGAATGCAATATACTGAATTTTAGACTTAATTTTCCCGCCTAATCTTAATATGATTCACAAGCAATATTTGCAGTAACAAGACGATAGGATGGGATTGACTTAATCCTATTTAACAAGTAGGTTAAGACAACCACTAAGTAGAAAGAAGAAGCCCCTGTTCTGGGCCATTAATACGAGAACAATGAATTCCAGATAAACAGTGAGAGCCCGTTAAAAACCTGAAAAAAAAAACAAACTGGATATAAATAAGAATGGTATTGCAGAAACACACTATCACCCATGTCAAGGAGGGTTCAAAAGGCAGAGTTGGTAAAAGATACCGTTCTTTGGAACTGGCATAAACTAATAGAACGGCTTCAACTCTTACGCGGGGAAACCAGAAAACAGGAGTTTACTCAAAGGTTACTCACGAATGCATTCTCTTTCTGAAATATAACATGATTCTCAGTACCGCCAACTTTCTAGCAAAAGTTCGTGCTTTATGCACAAAAGTCCTTTGAATCTACACCATGGCAATGATCAGGCCTTTTTTTGTTTTTTTTTTTTTGTTGTAAGCTTCTGTTATCTGTTGGAGCTGGCCCATTGTACTGCCAGACAAACACCTTTTTTTTTGTTTGTTGAAGGTTTCTGCTATCCGCTGGAGCACTCAGACGCAATCACTGGTCCATTGTACTCCAAGACAAACACCTTACTTCCACATTTGCTGTATTTTCCCTGTTTTCCGAAGAAAAATGAGAAGAAGCTTGAGTGATGTACAAGGGTACAAGGTGCGCCACCGTGTGTGGACAATGGCGGGGCAGTCGCAGAGCAAATGTTATGCTGTGTCGTCATCTCCGCAACATTCAGCACAGGTAGGTGTCTCACTGATGCCGAGCATCCAGAGATGCTTGGCAAAAGTGCAATGGACCGTAATGACGCCCGCAAGCCTTCTACAGTCAAATCTCCTTAAGGATAAGAAGAATGAAGGAAGAAGGAATCGGCACCTTGCAGACATCAGGGCGAACGCGCTTACTCTTCCTGCATCCTAGATATTCCCTCTATCTACGCTTATGTACATTAAAGACCCAATCGCTGCATCGAAAAGTGCAGCCGGATGTTTCTGCGTTCAAAAAACACCCCAGCGACGGACCCCAGCCCAAGATTGGAGCCATCTGTGAAAATGCGAAGACCATCTTTTGCAGGTTCAGTATGTGGCCAAAGCCAATCCGCCATGGAAATTCGTCTATGAGTTATAGCGCGTTAAGATAACAGGTCTTATTGCGGCGGAAGGCATATTCATGGGACAGGGATCGTAGAATATTTCTCGCGCAAACGCACTGTCATTCCAATGCGAGTTGTACCAAAAATCAATTCTCTTGGGAGGAGACGTGGCTTCCAGAGCGCACACTCTGATGAATATATCAAGGGGTGAAAGGTTCATCAGAGCATCTAGAGCAGCGTCCAGCGTGCTGGGGAAAGCTCTCGTTCAGCTGTGTCAAAAAATTCTGTCGATTTTGGTGAAAGAGGCTACGACGCGTTTGCGTGTTTGCCTGTTCTACCAGACAACCGATGCATATGCGATTAGCGGCCTTATCATTGTCGTATAAATCTAGAAGACCTTTCCTTTTGGTATACGGTATGTATTACCAAAAGCACCTTTGCATTGCCAGAAAACTGACAGCGCTTTGGTGTTTTTCGACTGAACATGCTTTGACCAAAGAAGCTTGCTATCTAAGATGACTCCCAGGTACCTAGTTTCCTTGGATATCGGGATGGGAATGCCTTTTAGCACGAGCTGGTCATGCCAATATTTTCCCTCCTTCTCGTGAAGAGAACGATATCAGTCTAAAAAGAATTAACCGACAACCCATTTCTCGTGCACCAATCATCGATCACATTTAGCGCCGCCTGGGCTTTGAGACAGACAGTCGCTAAACATGAGTCGCCAGAGAGGACGGCGACATCACCCTCATAGATCTGGGCATAGTATCGAGCAGAGAGTCGGCCAATAAGCATCACAACAGCGAAGAGAGGACGTCACCTTGAGAGCAGCCACTGCTTCCGCCAGATTTGATACATTGTCTGAGAACTATCAATGTCCTGTGCTGGAGCATTGCTTTGATACACAAGACCAGCGATCAAGCCTACAGGGTGTTTCAATAGAAGTGAAACCAACTTCAGACTGACATATGATGGAACCTGAACTGATGCTACTTATTTAGTAAAAAGATCGACTTTGGCAATAGTTCGTGAATTGCAGCATCTAAGCATACGAGCGCCGTGGCGCAGTGGGTAGTGTGTTGGCCGCTGACGCCTATGACACGGGATCGAATCCCGACATCAGCCATGTTATCGAACGTGTTTTTCACGGTGCTTCTCTTCAGCGGGGTACTGACAAAAACCCCCTGTAGTATAATAATTATTGACAATTAATGTCAAGAAAAGCTTCTCGAATTTCGCCGTTCGGAACCGGCAAAAATCTGTAGGTCCCTATAATCACACACAATATAGGTGATTGAGAGAAGCTCGGTTTTGGTCCTTCATGGACTGTAACGCTAACATATGCATACATACCTACATACAAGCATGAACCGACATAGAGATACCAGCAAAGTAAATAAAAAATCTGATGCTAGACATGGTCGGATGGTGGATGGTGGTCGGTTCGGGAGAAAGAAGGTGGGAAGCCAATTAAAGCGAAATCCACGTCGCAGCGGAAACGCAGTGATAAAACTCTTAGCTGATTCCACCGCAAACATGCATCACATTTTACGGAATAAACTGATGGCCAAGCCTTCCAAAATATAAAAAAACGGCCAAGTGCGAGTCGGACTCGCACACGAAGGGCTCCGTACCATCTGTATATAAAAATATGAAAGAGACGTTGGTTACCTCATCAGCGATCACATTAAAACGGCTAATCCGTTTGAAATGATGACAGATCGTGGTTGCAGGCAGGTTATAGGCACATTACTTTGATGATCAAAAATCTCCATGATGAGATAGTTGATCATCAAAGTGCCGATTGAATTTAAATCAATTATCTTACTTGACTGCAAGTAGATGAAAAAGTGAATAACAATAATTATGGGAAAAAGGTTTGCAGCTGGGATTAATATATCAAGGACACAATAGTGGTCAAAGCTTGGAAGTGTGCTATTGGTTGTGGGACATGATCGAAAGTTAATTTCACAACAATTGGATTCATTGCATCATTTGATATCGTGACCTATCAGGATGGAAAAGGAGGGGAATAGCAATTTTAACGAAAGGGTCTGCAGCAAGGATTAACTTAGTGACACAATAAGGATCATCAAAGCTTAAAGGGTATTTATTATTTATTATGGAAAAAAGGGTTGCAGCTAGGATTAATATATCAAAGACTCAATAGGGATCAAGGCTGGGAAGTTTGCTACTGGTTGTGAGATATTGTCGACTAACCTTAGGTCAGTATATGACCAAGGGTATTTTTTGGATGAAAATCATGTCTGTTGTATGGGAGCCCCCTTAAAAATTAAAATTTCAACTGACTAACTATCACGATTCATGAGATACAGCCTGGTGACAGACGGACGGACGGACAGCGAAGTCTTAGCAATGGGGTCCCATTTTATCTTTGGGTACGGAACCCTAAAAATTACGAACTGACAGCAACCAGAACAGTTCTTTGTTCACTAATGGGACTGTATTCACTTGTAGCAATCCGTAAGCAAACGAACGAGTTCGATGGTCTGTAAATGAATTAGGACTGAATTACAGGCATTTCGTTGTAGCATCCGTGATATGTAGTTTGAGCTAGAGTAACCGTGCCGGCGGGAATAAAAATGAACGCTAGGAGTTATCAAAAAGTTATGTTGAAGGGTTGTGTCGAACCGATGGCAGGCCGACATAAAAAAAAACCGCTCGAGCTCTAGGAGAATTCCGCACCTGGTCACAAAGCCAGAACAACTCAAGCTCGGCTTCAAAAAAAATATGCCTGACTTTATAGTGTCTTTCGGCCTAAGCTCGATGGACTTCGCTATGGGGAGCATTTTGGGAGCTTAGCATCAAAAAATACGAAACAAAGTTCCACACAATACCATTGGAGACTCATACAATGCCTATTCCAAGGTGCTAATTTTTAAAAATAAAGTAAATAAATTTTGAAGGGATTTCACCGACGCTTAAAAAAAGTTAATGTTAAAGGTTCTCCCAGGGGTCTAATCCCTGGACTTATGAGTACGCTTCCCAGTGGGAAGTTATTGTAATGGGGCCGATTTTGCGAATTCCAAATTTTGACATATCTCCACGTTTCAAGGTCACCAGAATCCAAATCCAAGGTATTTATAGAGAGTATGTGTGTGTGCATGTTATTATGTGCGCATGTGCGGAAACTCCCGCTCGATTATCTCGAGAACCAAAAATGGTATTGACGTAAGATTGGGTTCATTCCACGCGTAATTACCCAACTTAGTACTGAATAAGTTTTCAGCAGCAATCTTCGGTGCAGCTGTTTTTTTGTTAAAAATTAAATAACTAAAAAATAGGCCAAACAAATTAACAACACGCGGTGTTCCCAAGCGGTCCACCATCTAAGTACTGACCGCACCCGATGCTGGTTGATTGCGGTGATCGGACGACAACCGATACATTACCAATTATTCGTCTAAGAAAAACAAAAAGGTATTATAATCGGTCCATTTGTTCAGGAGTTACGATGCCACAGACAGACACAAAGACACCTCAAACTTATAACACCTCTCTTTTTGCGTCGGCGGTTAAAAATTAAAAAAAAAAAATGAAATGAAGTGGGTGTTTCCATTTTTCTCACTGGGAAGTCAGTCGTGTGGGCCTTACGGGTCGCACCTAGACCACAATTTTGTGTTTTTTTAATAATGTACACGATGTACATAAGTACGAGTATAATCAGCTTTATAAAAAGAGATCCATTATCCTTCCAGCTATCTTTTAGTTATCTGTAATCTGTAACTCGCGTTGTATCGTCGTATCGAACGTACTCCAAATGCGTTCGAAATATAAGATTTCGTACTAGAAAAACTTTTCTGACTTAGCTACTCAGTTTTGTTTGAGCGTCAGTTTTTCTTTGATAAAGGTGAAAACACTAGGACGGCGATTGAAAATGTGAGTATCGTTTGTGGTCCTAATACTGCAACTGCCGCTTATGCGCAGTTTTGGTTTTATTGATTCAGATGCGTAAAATTCCCATGTCAAAAATGCACCACACTGATGAAGTCCAATCGTCAAAAATGTCGATCGATTTATGGAAACCATCGATTCCGACCGTCACGTAAGCACTGTAAGGAT
The DNA here is from genome assembly GCA_951905685.1 of Eumerus sabulonum. Lineage (NCBI taxonomy): Eukaryota > Metazoa > Arthropoda > Insecta > Diptera > Syrphidae > Eumerus > Eumerus sabulonum. Next base: position 156,284,625 of record OX645060.1, on the reverse strand, counting down.
TGCCAGGCGCTTACAATTTTGCGAAAAACCGATTGGAGCCGATTTGAGAAGAAAGTTTGTATTTTATAAGCATTTTGCGGGTTTGATGATTTGCAGCACATTTTAATGGAGGGCGCCGTGGCGCAGTGGTTAGTGTGTTGGACTCTGGCGCGCGATGAGCAAGTTCGAATCCCGATAACACCAACGCCATCGAATGTTTATTTCGCGACGTTCCCCCTCGGCGGGGTACTGGCAAAACCCCCCGTAGTAATCGTGCCACGAAAAGGTTTCTCGACTCACGCCGTTCGGAATCGGCATTAAACTGTAGGTCCCTTTCACTTGTGAGAAAAATAAATCACACACAACATGGGTGATTGAGAGAAGCTTGGCTCTGGTCCTTCATGGGCTGTAACGCCACCAAAAGAAAAAGAGAAGTACTTTTTAGTGAACATATGCTAGAAAAAATCCTCCACGCTGTCAATAGAACAGCAGTGGAGCCTTTGCAAACAAGCCCTGAAAAGCTCTGCATCCGAAGTTTTGGGTTTCAAGGATCCACCACGAAGAAACACCTGGTTCGATGACTAGTGCAGGAGGATTCACGCAGCGAAGCAGGATGCATATAAGGCCTCGCTGCATAAACGAACAAGAGCAGCTCGTGAGCTCTACGAGTTAAAAGAAGGGAGGAGCATAAGCTTCTTAGAAGAAAAAAGAAAAAGCTCGAGAAGCGCGCGATTGAGGATTTGGAGAGGTGTTACTGCAGGCGTGTCGTTCGAAAGTTTTAACCACAGATAAGGCGAACATGCCAAGGTTATAAAGCCAGAACGGAAGCTTGCAGGGAAGAGAACAGACACCTAGTAGTAGAATCGCAGTCGATGCTGAGAATATGGAAAAACCACTTCTGCAGACCGTATAACGGCGACGTTAGTCAATATACCGCTGTTAGGCAGAATGATCCACTTCTAATCGACGGAGACCGCAGAGAATTCTGTCCCCCTGACCTCGACGAAGTTAAGAAGCAAAAGTCGAATAAAGCTGCTGGCGCATACGGGCTGTCTGCTGAGCTCCTCAATGAAGCTGGGGATGACCTGCACCAGCTAATCTGTAAGATATGGTCGGAGGAAAGCATGCCCGAGGAATGGAGTATCAGCTTCGTATGCCCGATCTACAAGAAAGGAGACCCCCTGATTTCGCCAACTACAGAGGAAAAAGACTCCTTAACATCGCCTACAAAATCTTCTCGGCCGTTTTGTGTGAACGCCTGAAGCCTTTTGTAAATAAGCTGATAGGTCCTTATCAGTGCGGATTCAGGCCAGGGAAGTCCACCGTCGACCAAATCTTCACACTACGGCAGATCCTGGAAAAAACCAATGAATTTCAAGTCGGCACTCACCACCTATTTGTCGACTTCAAAGCCGCATACGACAGCGTAATTAGAGACAGGCTATACAACGCTATGTCTACCTTTGACATATCTGCTGAACTCGTCAAACTATGAATTGGTGAATACCTCACCGATAGTGTTGATGTCAAAAAAGGATTTATGCAGGGCGATGCGCTCTCTTGTGGTTTTTTTTTAACGTTATATAAGAAACGATTGTGCAAAAATCACAGGCCAATACAATAGGCACAATCTATTTCAAATCCTCGCAACTCCTTGCGCACGCCGATGACATTGACATAATAGGTAGATCGCAGCGAGATGTCAATGAGGCGTTTGCGAGTATTGGGATGGAGGCGGCAAAAATTGGTTTGGCAGTTAATGAGGGCAAGACTAAATATCTGCTGTCATCGAAAAAGCACATTTACCACCGACGTCTTGGCCAGAATAAGTTCGAGGTAGTTAAGGACTTCGTCTACCTTGGCTCCGCAGTGACCTGGAACAACGACATCAGTTCCGAAATCAAACGCAGAATCACTCTTGCCAATCGCTGTTTCTTTGGACCCAGGAGGCAACTGAGTAATAGAGCCCTCTCCCGAACGACAAAGTTGGCTCTATATAAGACCCTTATCATCCCGGTCCCGTTGTACGGCGCAGAGGCATGGACACTATCAAAAGCGGATGAGGAGGCCCCCGGTCGGTTCGAGAGAAAGATTTTACGCGTGATTTTCGGCCCTATAAACGCAGACGGGGAATGGAGGAGAAGATTCAACCACGAACTTTACGGGCTGTACAGCCACATGAGCCTAGTCAGGCGTCTACGGATTCAACGCCTAAAATGGCTGGGCCATGTTTGAGCGAATGGACACCACAGCTCCAGCCCGGAGAGTCTTTGAATCCAACCCCGAGGGACGAAGAAGCAGAGGACGGTCGCACTTAAGATGGCGCACACAGGTAGAAGGGGACCTCAGCCAACTGGGTGTGCGGCAATGGAAAAGGCTAGCAAAAGATCGTGCTAGTTGGAGGGGCATGTTGGTTGAGGCCCAGGTTCATCCCGAACTGTAGCGCCCATTAAGAAGAAGAAGAAGATATATGTATTACTTTTAACTCCAAAGATAAACAACAAAGACTCTGATGCTATGCTAGAGAAATTAGAATTGAGAAGCCAATTTTTTACTAGTCTAAGAAATGTTCCTGGTACAGTTGTTTTTCTGAGCGAAAGTGGTTGTTTATTGAATAAACGCCGAGACGAAATATCATACAAATTACGATAAGCAGTAGTACGGAAAGAAGGCACAGAAACTGAGTACGAAATGTTTAAATGCTTGAACAAAACGAATGGACAGTCGATATTAAGATTACCAGTTTTTTTTTTTTTTTTTTTTACATGATACAACCCAAGAGCCCATAAAACAGAAAAGAACACCGCAACTAAAGTAACTCGCCTCACATGCCAGCTTAGTACAGATGCCATACTCTGCAAGATGTTACTAAGTGCCTCGTTTTCGAGTAACAGACGAAAATTCGTTTACAAACATAGGGCACCAAGAACATTCACCTAAGTACAAAGCTACAACCATGACAGAAACAAATGAGCCGCCAAAGACAGATCTCCAACCATATTCGAAGACCTCACTTCCGCATCAAAGACGAATAATGAAGAGAAGAAGCAAACGCCTACTGCCAGCTTAATTTGTAAACATGAACATCGCCTCCGCATTGCGGCATGCAAATTTAATTACACTAAACGCTCTTGCCACAGATGCACATGCACATGCACCTACACCTCACCTCAACGATTTGCATTCAATTCATCATCACAAAATTGCATAGACACTCTCATTCTGCAGCATTAATGTTCGACTTGGGTACTCCTGCCATGTCATAATTGTGCCGTGCCTCTCTTTAATCCAAACCGAACCGAAGCCACAGCCACCGTTGCAACTTTTCCTGGGGCAGAGACCTGATGGCCGCCAACAGCCAGCCATCATGCTATCTTGGAACGTTGGCGCATGTTATGCAATAAATAAGCAGCACTAACCACCTCAAGGTGCTCCACCGTAACAGCATTGCGCATGCGAATATGTGGTATGAAGCTGTCCATATGTGGATGTTGGGAACAACTTGCCCGTTAACGGTTAACAAGAATGTATAGTTTCCGTCACAAGATAGCGAAAATTGCGCCATTGAACTTGCGCATGAAAAGTAATGACACTGGGAGGCGCTTAGGTATGTCTGGGCAACGATAACAATGTGCGACGTATGACGGACGATAGTGTAGTCGTATAAATTGATCCCAGTAGCCGTTCGGGTGCTTAACTGAAAGACCGGTCTATAGTGTGACGTTGAGAAGTGTTGAAACAAGGAGCGTCGACGATGTATGACAACTTAAAGGCGAGGAACTCGTCTTGGGACACACAGCATTTAAGATTATGCATCAATACTGGCCAGCTTGAATTTACGCTACAATAGACAGCGGACGGATTGATTTGGAATGCTATAACGATTATCCCAGGAATGTATGGGAATCGGTAAATATTGTATGAGCGTATTTGTAGATCCTGTTTTATCTATCACAATTGCTTTGGAAGAATCGGTTTGTCGTCCAACTAGGAAGCTGTGACATATGACGCACTAATGTGATAATGTGGTTATACAGGTTCTCGTAGCATAAATTTGATATTTTCTTGTTACAGGTTGGTACAAAGTTAACTGCATGAATTGTGAATGACAAGACACCAGATACCAGACAACACATCTAGAGTAGAACCTAAAATCTTACCACAAATATGAAATATGAACATTGAAGAAAACAAATTTCATGATTTAGATTTTTATAGATTAAAGGACGCTGATATCCATTTGATTCTATCAAAAGATTTTAAATTGAAAACATTGCCGAGTGAAATAAGGCCGAATGACCTAATTCGGCGTGGCGCTCCTTTCACCCATAACGTCTGGGGTTTGGTTCACACTGAGCGCCTGAGTATGTTGGTCTGTTTTGCTTGGTATTTGTCGCAAAACTTTTTAATTTCATCTATAATTGTTGTTATATGGAAGTTTTTATGTATTTTCTTATTCGGCCGTCGACTATCGATCGACATCAGACACTCCTCCAGTATTTTCGATATCCGAACCTTCCGAGGAGCCAACATCGAATCTGATAATTTCCTTGTTGTAAGGTCACGGATATCAAAAAAACAACAGAGGCGAGAAAGAACACCAAGGTTTGACGTCGGAAAGCTATAATCGCAGCCGACCGGTAGGAACTTTGCCCACCGAATTTGCCAAAAACTCTCTGAAGGTTTGACGCCGCCTTCACTAGCCGTAGAAGAAGAATGAAAGTTATCAAAAAGCTATTAATGAAGCTCACTGATGTGCCGGGTTTTACGACACCACCGACCAGGAAAACCCCATTGGTGCATCGAAAGACGAAAGCTGTTCGTGAGAAGCGCGCGGTCGAGGATATGGAGAGGTGTCCGGAATTAAGTCCGGAAGTTTTGCAAAAAGGTAAAACAGCTATCCATTGGATATAAGATCCGGACTGTAGCCTACCAGGACGAAAATGGAAAGCTTGTATTAGAGTTGCAGTCGGTACTGAGAATTTGAAAGAATCACTTCTGCAGACTATTAAACGGCGAGGAGGACTCAAATACCGCTATCAAGCAGAATGTTTTACTCAACTTGGACGAAGATACACAAGAATTCCGTCCTCCCAACTTTGAAGAGGTCAAGATAGTAATATCAAGGCTGAAGTCAAACAAAGCTGCGGGAGCGGACGGACTGTCCGCGGAACTGTTTAAAACAGTGATCATCCTGTAGGGCGCATGCACCAGCTCATCTGTACGGTGGAAGGAATGCATGCTCGAAGAAAAGAGACTGCGTCAGTTACAGTCTTCTTAACATCGCATACAAAATCCTCTCTGCTTTTTTGTGTGAACGCCTAAAACCATTCGTTAATACCCTGGTAGGTCCTTATCCGTGCGATCTCAGCCCAGGGAAGTCCACAATAGACTCAATTTTCACACTGCATCACATCCTGGAAAAGAACCAAGAAATGCAGATCGACACTTACCACCAATTTATTGATTTCAAGGTTGCATATGATACGTGCACGAGAGCACCGTGGCGCAGTGGGTAGTGTGTTGGCCTCTGACGCCGATGACACGGGATCGAATCCCGACACAGCCTAGTCATCGAACGTGTTTTTCACGGTGTTTCTCCTCAGCGGGGTTCTGACAAAACCCCCTGTAGTAAAATTGTCATGAAAAGCTTCTCGAAATTCGCCGTTCGGAACCGGCAATAAACTGTAGGTCCCTTTCACCTATGGGAAAATGAAATCACACACAACATGGGTGATTGAGAGAAGCTCGGCTCAGGTTCTTCATGGACTGTAACGCCAACATACACACATATGATACGTGCGTGGAGACGAGCTGCATAGAGCCATGTTTAGTTTCGGCATCCCAAACTCGTCAGATTGTGTAGTATAACGATGGGCAACTCTTTCGGCTCCATCAGGCAGCTTGAGAAGGTAGTCCGAAACTCGCAAGTCAGCACTAGGGGCCCGATTTTCTAAAAGTAGGTTAAACTGTTGGCTTACGCGGATAATATTGAAGTGATTGGTCGAACGCAGCGGGCCGTCAATGAGGCGTTTGCTGGCATTGAAGCGGAGGCGGCTAAAATGGGTCTGGCGGTAAATGAGGGCAAAAAAAAGGATATGCCGTCATCAAGAAAGGATGCACAACATCGACTTCACGGACAGAGCGTCACAATGGGCTCCTCGGATCCGCAGTAACTTATACGAACAACATCAGTACCGAGATTAAACGCGGAATAACGCTTGCCAAACGCTGTTTTTTGAGCTAAAAGGCAACTGAGTAACAGAGTCATCTCTCGAAAAACCAAGCTGGCTTTATACCCTGATTATCCTAGTACTGCTTTATTGGGATGGTAAAGGACTAGCAAAGGCCTCGTAGGGGTTGCATCTGCTTACGGATGCTGGCCCGACAAAAAGCGATTAAGAACCTCTGCAGCCGAACATCTTGCAGCTCTACTAGTCAGGTCCTACTTCCATCTCCTCGTGGTGGTATCTGGAAAATTCCTTACAAGGAAATTACTGACGGAAGAGGCCGAATGGCGAGTATCCTGCGCCACCAAACAGGATTGATGTCGGTTGGGCTATGGTCTAGCGAACCATAACCGTAAAACCACTGATTGCTCAGAAACAAAAAACAGCCTCGGATAATCAATCGGAACGGATCTATGTTGACAACCCTTTAAAAAAACAAAAAACAAACGAGGATCGGGTGAAAAGCGGATGAAAAACTGCGACATTTCCTACGGTAATTGCTATAGGGAGAGAGGACAGAGACTATTTGGATGCGGAATTGTTGTGAGAGGTGGGCTGAGACATAAAGTCCTAAGTTTCCAGTATGTGAGTGAACGCCTCATAACGATCCGCATCAAGGCAAATTTCTGTAACATCAGCCTCATATGCGTCCATGCCCCCACGGAAGACAAGGATGACTCCATCAAAGATGATTTCTTTGATCTCCTAGACAGAACATATGTATACCAAATGCCCAGCTATGATACCGAAATTATACTAGGAGATTTGAACGCTAAGCTAGGTAAAGAAAGCATCTTTGGACGGGTCATCGGCAAACACAGCCTACATGACACCACATCCGATAACGGACACAGGCTGATCGACCTCGCCACGGGGCGAAATCTTCTTTTAGCCAGCACACGATTTCCCCACCTCGATATACGCAAAGGCACCTGGCGGTATTTTGATCAATCGACTACCAACCAGATTGATCACATCGCGATCGACGTCAGACACTCCTCCACTATTCTTAATGTTCGAACTTTCCGAGGAGGCCAAAATCGACTCCCAGCACTATCTTGTAGTAGCCAAGATACGCCTACGGATATCACGTACGCAGCGGAGTAGAATAAGAATACAAAGTTACTATCGCCAGAAACCGCTCGTGCTTTTACCGATCGCTTCTCCCTTAAGTTCTCCAATACACCTCAACCCTGAAAAGCTCTGCATCCGAAGTTTTGGGCTTCAAGGCTCCACCACGAAGAAACACCTGGTTCGATGATGAGTGCAGGAGGATTCACACAGCGAAGCAAGATGCATAAAAAGCCTTGCTGAGTAAAAGGACATGAGCATCTCGTGAGCTCTACAAGTTAAAAAGAAGGGAGGAGCATAAGCTTATCAAAAGAAAGAAGAAAGAGCACGAGAAGCGCGCGATTGAGGATTTCGAGAGGTGTTACTGCAGGCGTGACGTTCGAAAGTTGTATCAACAGATAAAGCGATAATGCCAAGGTTATAAAGCCAGAACGGAAGCCTGCAGGGAAGAGAACGGACACCTAGTAATAGAATCGCAGTCGATGCTGAGAATATGGAAAAACCACTTCTGCAGACTGTATAACGCCGATGTTAGTCAATATACCGCTGTCAGGCAGAATGACCCATTTCTAATCGACGGAGACCGCAGAGAATTCTGTTCCCCTGACCTCGACGAAGTTGAGATTGCCATGTCGAAACTCAAGTCGAATAAAGCTGCTGGCGCAGATGAACTGTCTGCTGAGCTCTTCAAAGCGGCTGGGGGTGTGAGCTGATTAGGAGCATGCACCGGCTCATCTGCAGGATATGGTCAGAGGAAAGCATGCCCAAGGAATGGAGTCCCAGCATTGTTTGCCCGATCCACAAAAAGGAGACCTCTTGGACTGCGGAAACTATAGAGGAATAAGCCCCCTTAATGTCTCATACGAGATCTTCGCCGCCGTTTTTTGCGAACGCCTGAAGCCATTCGTAAATAAGCTGATAGGTCAGTCTGGCTTCAGGCCAGGGAAGTCCACCATCGAACAAATCTTCACACTACTGCAGATCCTGGAGAAAACCAATGAATTTCAAGTCGACACTCACCATCTATTCGTCGACTTCAAGGCCGCATACGACAGCGTAATTAGAGACGAGCTATATAATGCCATGTTTACTTTTGACATCCCTGCTAAGCTCGTCAGACTAAGCAGGATGACCCTGGAAAATGCTCGTTGCTCCATCCGAATCGATGAACACCTTACCGATAGTTTTGAGGTAAGCGCAGGGCTATGCGCTGTCCTGTGATCGTATTAGAAATGATTGTGCAAAAATCTATTCAAATTCTCGCAACTCCTTGCATACGCCGACGACATTGACATAATAGGTAGATCGCAGCGAGATGTCAATGAGGCGTTTGCGAGTATTGAGATGGAGGCGGCAAAAATTGGTTTGGCAGTTAATTAGGGCAAGACTAAATATCTGCTGTCATCGAAAAAGGACATTTACCCCCGACGTCTTGGACAGAACGTGCATATTGGCAGATATAAGTTTGAGGTAGTCAACGACTTCATATACCTCGGCTCCGCAGTGACTTGGAACAACGACACCAGTTTCGAAATCAAGCGCAGAATTACTCTTGCTAACCGCTGCTTCTTTGGGCTCAAGAGGCAACTGAGAAGTAGACCCCTTTCTCGTACGACCAAGTTGGCCTCATATACGACCTTAATTATCCCGGTCCGGTTATACGGCGCAGAAACATGGACTTTATCTAAAGCGGATGAGGAAACCCTTGGTCATTTCGAGAAAAAGATTCTGCGTGCGATTTTCGGTCCCATAAACACAGAGGGGGGTTGGAGGAGAAGATTCAATCACGAACTATACGGGTTGTGTTTCGACATGAGTCTAGTCAGGCGTCTACGGATCCAACGCCTAAGGTGGATAGGCCATGTAGAACGAATGGACACCACAGCTCCAGCCCGTAGAGTCTTTCAACCCCAAGGGACGAAGAAATAGAGGATGGCCGCACCTAAGGTGGCGCGCACAGGTGGAAAGGGACCCCAACCAACTGGGCGTGCGGCATTGGAAAAGACTAGCGAAAGATCGTGCTAGGTGGAGAGGTATGTTGGTTGAGGCTCAGGTTCACCCCGAACTGTAGCGTCCGTTAAGTAAGTAAGTAAGCTTTATTGGGCAGGGGCATGGACGCTATTAAAAGCGGATTAGGAAGCTCTTAGTCTTTTCGAGACAAAAAGTTCTGCGTTGACTGCATATGGAGAAGAAGGTTTAACAACTGTACGGGTTCTACAGCGGCATGTTCCTAGTCAAACGTCTACGGATACAACGCTTAAGATGGCTAGGCCATGTAGAGCGTATGAACAACAAAGCCCGAAGAATCTTCGAATCCGAGTCATTGGGACAACGCAACAGAGGGCGCTCGACTCAAATAGCGCACGCAAGTAGAGAAGGATCTCAACCAAGTTGATGTGCGTGACTGGAGACGGCTGGCGAGAGATCGTGCTGGCTGGAGTCGCTTGTTGGTTGAGGCCCAAGAACACACAGATCTTAGCGCCACCAAGAAGAAGAAGAAGTGTTAGAAATTAAATTTAAATCATTTATTTTTTTTTTTTGTAAATATCAAAAGCTAAGAAGATTCGAATTTTATAACAATATACCCGAGTGGTGTCTTGTACAATTTGCCTGCAAACTGGACACTGAATACTGGTTATTAGCCCTTTAATATTTAAATGTTAACACCATTAACATTTACATAAAGCTGTACTGTTTCTCCGGCATTCACTTCCTCTTCTACTTCGCCATTTAAACTGTGTACCATGGGATGTGTAATACTTGATGCTCCCAACTATCATTTGACTGAAAAAGTCGATAATTGATATCAATTTTCTTCCTCGCAGATCTGGAATGTACCATTGGTGGTCATTATGATATCTCTTGCGTGCTGCTTTATTTCTGAAGTTCGGCTTTATGCACTTTTATTAATAACAAATAGTTACATACGTACATACATCATACCCTCCACCCATCAGAGTACTGTCCACCACCTTGGATACTCTTGAAAAGAGCCAAGTGTGGTGAGTATAAGAAATTCCCGTGCTTCTCTCTGATCATCTTGCAAGCAAGATTAACATAGAAAGCAGCACGGAAGGTAAGTATTGCAGTCGCGCAGACCACTCTTTGTTGTGTCCCCACCTTGTGCAAGCGTTCATTAGACTAAGTTAGTAATTAATTAATTTAATAAACAGAATATTTAAATAACTTTTAACAAATGTGTTTATATTGTTAAATACCAAACTATATGTATTTTAATGTATTACTTACTTAATTATCAGGCTTGACGGTCCCGGGCACGCTGCCTCCAGTTATCAAGACCAAGATGCCTTACATCCGCGATTACTTGGTCTTTATACCGGAGGTGCGGTCTTCCTTTTCTTCTCGAACCAGGAGGCTCGGAGTCGAAGACCCTAATAGCTGGAGCGTTGGTGTCCATGCGCTCGATGTGGCCGAGCCAGTGTAGTCGACGGATCTTTAGATAGAGTTCGAGGTTGTGTCTTCCTCTCCATTCACCTTCCTCACAGACAGGACCAAATATCCGGCGCAGAATTTTTCTTTCGAAAGAAAGAAGCTGTTCGGCTCCGTACAGCAAGACTGGCAGTATGAGCGTATTGTAAAGCATGACTTTGGTCTTCCGAGTGAGGAGTTTTGACCCCAGTTGTTTGGACAAGCCGAAGCAGCAGCGGTTGCCAAGGGCGATTCTATGCCGGATCTTCACTGTGGTGTCATTTGTGGAATTTACGTTTGCCCCGAGGTAGACAAACTCCTTAACTACCTCGAAATTGTAGCTGTCAATTGTTATATTTTGTTCCAGCTGGTGAGCGACGGATTGGTTTTAGCTTGACAGCATATACTTCGTTTTGTCCTCATTGACCTTAAGACCAACTCGTTTCGCCTGTTCTTCAATCGCCGTGAATGCTTCCACAATGCCACGGCGAGAACAGGCGATGATGTCGATATCATCCGCGAACCCTAGCAGCTGGACGGACTTGTAGAAGACAGTGCCTTCCCCGTTGACGCCTGCCCGTCGCACTATCTGCTCCAGCATCAGGTTGAAGAAGTCACATGACAGCACATCTTGCCGAAATCCGGTGCATCTTTCAAACGGTTCCGAAATCCTAGAACCCAGTTGTACGGTGCATCGCGTATTTTTTAGCGTGGCGCGACACAACTGGATCAGTTTTCCCGGGATCCCGAATTCGGCCATCGCACCAAACAGTCCTTCACGATGAATGCTGTCGTATGCGGCTTTGAAATCGATGAAAAAATGGTGTGTACCGATTCGCAACTCGTTGGTCTTTTCCAGGATTTGTCGAAGTGTGAAAATTTGGTCTATAGTCGATTTGCCGGGCCGGAAGCCTCCTGCAAGGCCTTTGGCTTTCATGCAAATCCTTGAGCTGGGGGGCTGCGAAGATTCTTTTCTTTTGTCGCAGTAGTTTTTTCTCCTCCCTTCTTCTGGCTCGGTACTCTTCTTGCGCTGCCTCGTCGGTTGCTGCCTTTTTCTGCTCACACTCGTCATCATACCACGGGTTTCTTGTCGGGGTGATAGGTATCTTAAGGTGGTTTCGACTACTTCCTGAATGGCTGAGCAGCAATGCAGCCACATATTGTTGGAATTTGTGTTCGACGTAGGCATACCGTAGAGTCTTCCGCTCAGCTGCTCCCTGTAGACTCTGGTAACCTCCGTTGTGCTCAGCGCCCAGTGTCGAACCTCCTCCTGATAGGCTGGTGCAGCTTTCTGACATTGGACAGTAGAGCTTCTGAATCTTTCTGCTACGAGGAAGTGGTCAGAGTCGGCATTTGCCCCTCTGAATGTTCGCACATCCAGAATGTTTGACGAGTGCCTTGCGTTAATCAGCACATGGTCGATTTGGTTGGCGGTTCGACCGTCCGGAGATCGCCAGGTTGCTGTGTGGATTCGCTTACGAGGGAATCTTGTGCTACTTACACCGATTTTGGCGTTGAAGTCCCCGATCACGATTTTTACATCGTACTCCGGACAAGCTCCGTAGGCGTTGTCCTTGATAGGGTCTTCAGCCTCGTCGGTAGGGGCGTGTGCTGATGTTATAAAATCTGCCTCTGATGCGGATCACAGCCAGGCGATCACTTACAGGTTTAAAGTCGATGACCTTCGATGACCTGCAATCTTTTGTGACAGCTGTAATAAATGTCGCAATTGTTCTTCCTTATCATACCGTTTCCTATCCAGCGTATTTCCTGGACCGCAGTAATATCCGCCGTGTACTGCGTGAGGATTCTTTCTAGTTTATGAGGAGCACCGGGAGTGTACAGGGTTCTGACATTCCAAGAGCATACTCGCAAATCGTGTTCCTTTTTCGTGATTGTCGTCGTCGAGTATCCGTCCGTGTATCCGAGGCATCTTGCACATTCATAACTTTGTTTTTTTTTACGTGGGCGGATTGTTAGCCCGCCGCACAACCGCCATTCTGATCGGGGTTTTGTCGTTGCATACGTTTGTTCACCTCCCAGCGGTTGTTGAAGAGGCTATCCAGAGGAAGCCGCGAGGAGGTTGTATGTCAACTTGAACCGGGCATTTTAAACAGGGCATCTCGCCAGGTTGAGAGCGATCAACAACTTTACCCTCTATGTCCGAGCCCATGCCCTCTAATTTTAATGTGTTACTGATAAAAAAATAAGTAAATGAAAAGAAAATAAAAATTTCCCAAACAAATAAATAAAGCTAAGCATCTTTATTTTCCTATATAAAAGCTTGGAGGAAATAACAATTAATAACGAAAATTCAGCATTATTTTATTCGGTTCTATTTAACATTTATTACATTTTAAAAAAACACAATTTTTTCGGTGGAGCCTGACTTATGTATCGCAGGACAACAGTATCTAGTCATAAGAAAACCTCCCAAGGACATGAATCAACCCATTCTTCTATTCGTGTGTTTTGTGAAAAACGATGCCTATATGAAGCTGTAACAAAAAAAAAAAAAAAAAAAAAAAAAAAAACAATTCAGAACCTCTTGTGCAGAGGTAAATTGGACATTTCGCGACATCTAATACAATTCACAGCCTGAAAAAAAAACTCTTATGGATCGCTATAATAACACACGACTCTTGATAGCAGCGTTAAAGAACAAATTACTAAATCAGCCAAACATTATGTCCAACAAGGCAACGACCAATGCAATAAAGGTTTTCCATAACACTACTACGGATTGGTTATTGGGGTTGGAGAATATTTGTTCAAATCTTGGCTATAGGGGCTCACTATCATCCATATTTTCAATAAGAGGCTGGAATTGGCATCCTTAGCATCAACAACAGCATATTGTATAGTCTGTAAAGACGGCTCCCGTTGTGTATGTATATGCAAAGAAATGGCGTTTAAAGATAGGCTTAATCTGCCGACGAAACCATATATTTATATCAATTGCCTTCCCAGTGTGGTGGTACCAAGTGTTCTACGAGGCATAACACTTTAGTACATTTAGGCACATCAACCCCAAGACAGTATTTCAAGTCAAAAGCCACGAATGATGAGGGAACCCTTCAGTGCCAAGCATACATATATTTCGTTGAGGACAGCTCAGCTAAAATTGGTATCTAGAATTGAATTGGGGAACTGGTGAAAAACAAAATGTGACACCATACATGTTCAGAGTCTTGGACATATTGCTCAAACTAAACACAACAGGGTGAACATTAACAAATACATAGTACAAATTAAACGGGTTTTCGGCAAAAATCAAAACAATTGTTCTGCCGAAAATAATGTTTCCACATCCGACACAGTTAATCACATTGTCATAGTCTTCTTTGGTGGCATTACAGTCCCTGAAGGACAACAGCCATACCTCTCTTCAATCACCCATGTTGTGTGTGATTTATTTTTCACACAGGTGAAAGCGACCTAAAGTTCAATGCCGATTCCGAACGGCGTGAGTCGAGAAGCTTTTTCAAGGCAAGTTATACTACGGGGGATTTTGCTAGTACATTCGATGGCATTGGTGTTATCGGGATCCGAACTCGCTCATCGTGCATCAGAGTCCAACACACTAACTACTGCATTTCAAATAACATAAACTTAGCTGAGCCAACATTTAACCGCACAGATGGGGTTTACATTACACAAAGGACCGACAGCACTACCAGGGTCAGGGATGCCAACTATACCTAATAAGTTCTGCAGGCGACATAGGCATCGTAAGTAATAATGCTTCTTAAAGTCTCCTGAAATCTATTAGTCAACATACGAAACCATTTCTTGAAAAGCAATAGCAACTCATTAGCAAACACGTACCATACTAGGCTCCCTATAATGATTAAATAAAGTGGCAATTCGAGGTAAAGATACAGATCTAGAAGCTAAGGCTAGGTCGTATTAGGGGGAATAAATAGTGTCGTTGAGGTCTAAGAAAATGTCGATTCCATCCCCGAAGAAGGATGTAACAAAAATTGACTGGGTCTAAGGCAGCAGAACGGAGAGCAGTGCACTTCAAACCTTTGAAAATATACATACCAATCGTGTATAACAATACATGTAAGTTCGTTTCATAAAGTACGGTCATAATTTAGCTTTTTCTAATCCGTGAAGCAGGAACGTGAGGTTAAGACACTAGTCCATAAATCTGTACGGTCTAACTAATTAGGGATAAGTAAATACATATAATCCGGAGCTGCTCATAAACTAGAAGGAATCCTCACGCAGTACGAGGCGGATATTACTGCGGTCCAGGAAGTACGCTGGATAGGAAACGGTACGATTAGGAAGAAAAATTGCGACATCTATTACAGCTGTCACAAAAGGTTGCAGTTACTGGGATGCGGATTTGTCGTGGGAAAGCGGTTAAGGTCGAAGGTTATCGACTTTAAACCTGTAAGTGATCGCCTGGCTGTGATCCGCATTAGAGGCAGATTTTATAACATCAGCCTTATATGTGCACACGCCCCTACCGACGAGGCTGAAGACCCTATCAAGAAGAACTTCTATGACCTCCTGGACAACGCCTACAGAGCTTGTCCGGAGTACGATGTAAAAATCGTGCTCAGGGACTTCAACGCCAAAATCGGTAAGGAGATCACCCTTGGCGGAGTGATCGGAAAGCACAGCCTCCACGATACAACAACAGATAACGGCTTCCGACTCGCTGACTTTGCGATAGCTCGTAATGCGGTGATAAGTAGCACAAGATTCCCTCGCAAGCGAATCCACACAGCAACCTGGCGATCTCCGGACGGTCGAACCGCCAACCAAATCGACCATGTGCTCATTGACGGAAGGCACTCATCAAACATCCTGGATGTGCGAACATTCAGAGGGGCAAATGCAGATTCAGAGCTCGACTGTCCAATGTCAGGAAGCTGCACCAGCCCATCAGGAGGAGGTTCGACATTGGGCGCCTGAGCACACCGGAGGTCGCCAGAGTCTACAGGGAGCAGCTGAGCGAAAGACTATATCGTATGCCTACGTCGAACACAAATGCCAATAATATGAGGCTGCATTGCCGCTCAGCCATTCAGGAAGTAGCCGAAACCACCTTAAGATATCTACCACCCCCGACAAGAAACCCGTGA
Source organism: Eumerus sabulonum (assembly GCA_951905685.1). NCBI lineage: Eukaryota > Metazoa > Arthropoda > Insecta > Diptera > Syrphidae > Eumerus > Eumerus sabulonum. Next base: position 156,268,814 of record OX645060.1, on the reverse strand, counting down.
TATGATGGCGAGTGTGAGCAGAAAAAGGCAGCAACCGACGAGGCGTACCAAAAGGCGCTGCAGAGGAAAACCAGGGCAGCGCAAGAAGAGTACCGAGCCAGAAGAAGGGAGGAGAAAATACTACTGCGACAAAAGAAATGAATTTTCGCAGCCTCCCAGCTCAAGGATATCCAGGAGTCCAGGGATAAACATAAAACACGAGCCTTTTACAAGAAAGTCAAAGGCCTTGCAGGAGGCTTCAAAATGGGCACCCAGGCTCGTCGAAACTGCGAGGGTAATCTTGTCACCGACCCACAGGGAATAGTGGATGTATTTAAACAGCATTTCCAGCAGCTGCTTAACGAGCATGACCAAAAGAGAGTGGTAGGGACCGAGGAAATCCCAACTCCAGCCGCTGAAGTAGTCCTCCCACCCAGCATCGAAGAAGTCGGCACAGCAATTCAGAAGCTGAAGAACAACAAGGCCGCAGGCTCAGATGGCTTGCCATCAGAGCTCTTCAAGGCTGGCGGCGATGTTCTGGTAGGGAGCATGCACCAGATCATCTGCAGAATTTGGGAAAATGAAAGCATGCCCGACGACTGGAATACCAGCTTTATATGTCCCATCCACAAAAAAGGCGATCCTACCTCTTGCAAGAACTATAGAGGTATATCCCTGCTCAATGTCGCATACAAGATCCTGTCCAGCGTATTGTGTGAACGTCTAAAACCATTTTGCACCGCACTAATCGGCAGCTATCATTTTCACACTTCGACAAATCCTGGAAAAGACCAACGAGTTTCGAATCGATACACACCATCTTTTCATCGATTTCAAAGCCGCATACGACAGCATTCATCGCGAAGAGCTGTTTGGTGCGATGGCCGAATTCGGGATCCCGGTAGAACTGATCCAGTTGTGTCGCGCTACGCTAAAAAACACGCGATGCACCGTGCAATTCGGTTCTAGGACCTCGGAACCATTCGAAACATGCACCGGATTTCGGCAAGGAGATGCGCTGTCATGCGACTTCTTCAACCTGGTGCTGGAGCAGATAGTGCGACGGGCAGGCGTCAACAGGAAAGGCACTATCTTTTACAAGTCCATCCAACTGCTAGGATACGCGGATGATATCGACATCATAGCGTGTTCTCGCCGTGGCATTGTGGAAGCATTCACGGCGATTGAAGAACAGGCGAAACGAGTTGGTCTTAAAATCAATGAAGGCAAAACGAAATACATGCTGTCAAGCAAAAACAAATCCGTCGCTCACCACCTGGGACTAAATATAACAATTGACAGCAACAATTTCGAGGTTGTTAAGGAGTTTGTCTACCTCGGGGCAAACGTAAATTCCACAAATGACACCACAGTGGAGATCCGGCATAGAATCGCCCTTGGCAACCGCTGCTACTTCGGCTTGTCCAAACAACTGGGGTCAAAACTTCTCACTCGAAAGACCAAAGTCATGCTTTACAAAACGCTCATTCTGCCAGTCTTGCTGTACGAAGCCGAAAGCTGGACGATAAGCAGGACAGCGGAGCTGATTTTGGGTTCTTTCGAAGGAAAAATTCTGCGCCGGATATTTGGTCCTGTCTGTGAGGAAGGTGAATGGAGAAGAAGACACAACCGCGAACTCTACGAGCTGTACTAAGATGTGGATGTAGTCCGGAAAGCAAGGATCCGTCGACTACACTGGCTCGGCCACATCGAGCGCATGGACATCAATGCTCCAGCTAAGAGGGTCTTCGACTCTGAGCCTCCTGGTTCGAGAAGAAGAGGAAGACCGAACCTCCGGTATAAAGACCAAGTAATCGCGTATGTAAGACATCTTGGTCTATACAACTGGAAGCAGCGTGCCCGGGACCGTCAAGGATGGAAGGCAGCTATAGCTCAGGCTCAGATCCTCCATGGATCGCTGGCCTGATAAGTAAGTAAGTAAATACATATAATCATTGGCGTTGAGTAAAATATAAACATAATAGGTGTCCAAGTGGGATTCAGAAAAGTAAATATGAATTTGATAATAAGAGCACTATTTGTCTTCTTTCGTTTTTATATAAGCTTATTGCTTGACACATATCGAGTGTGGACATAAAAAGAGAACGACCGACGAGGCGTACTAAAAGATGCTTTAAAGAAGTACACGAACAGTGCGCGCGGATAACCGAGCCAGAAGGAGGAAGGAAAAACAGGAAAATCAGAAAATCCAAGGACAAAAACACGACAAGAACCTTTTACAAAAAAAGAGCCAAAAGCCTCGCAGCGGGCTTTAAAAACGGCACCCAGGCTCCTCGATATTGCGAGACCAATCTTGTTATCGACCCGCAGGGATGTTTTCAAGCAAGACAGAATGGTAGTGGGCGAAGGGATCCCATATCCAGTCGACGAAGTTGTCCCCAGCATTGACGAAGTCGGCATAGCTATTAAAAAAGCTGAAAAATAATAAGGCCGCAGGCTCGAATGGATTACCATCAGGGCTTTTCAAAGCTGGAGGAAAGGATTTGGTAGGGAGCATGCGTCAGATCATCTGTAGAATTTGGGAGGACGAATGCATGCCCGACAACTGGCATACCAGCTCACAAAAAATACGATCGTACCTCTTGCAAAAACTACAGAGGTATATCCTTGTCCAATGTCGCTTGCAAGATCCTATCCAGGGTATTGTGTGAACTTTTAAAGTCGTTTTGCACCGCACTAATCGGCACATACCAGTGCGGTTTCCGGCCAGGCAAACCGACAATAGACCAAATATTCACGCTGCGACAAATCCTGAAGAAGATCAGCATGTTTCCCACCTGATCGACTACATATGACAGCATTCATCGCAAAGTCTTATTTAACGCGATGGCCGAATTCGGGATCCCGTAAAAACTGATCCGGATGTGTCGAGCTACGCTAACAAACACTCGGTGCAGCATGCAGTTTGGCTCCAGAACCTCTGGGCCTTTTGAAACCTGCACCATGCGACTTCTTCAATCTCGTGTTGCAACGAATAGTAAAGTGGGCCAAAGCCAACATGGAAGGCACCATCTTCCACAAATCGGTCTAGTTGCTGAGCTACGTAGACTATATCGATTGCAAGTTCACAGCGCACTATTGTGGAAGCGTTCACGGCGATTGAAGATCAGGCGAAACGAGCTAGTTTTCATGTCAATGAGGAGAAAACGAAATATATGCTGTCAATAGAAAAACGTCCCATCATCCATTACCTAGAACAAAATAAAACGATCGGCAGCTATATTTTCGCGGTGGTGAAGGAGTTCAAATACATTGGGGCAAGTATAAACCCAATGAGTGACATCATAGTGGAGATCCGGGGCAGAATCACCTTCGACAACAGCTACTACTTCGGCTTATCAAAACAGCTAGGGTCCAAACTCCTGTCACGTAGAACCAATATTATGCTCTTCAAGAGAGCACCGTGACGCAGTGGGTAGTGTGTTGGCCTCTGACGCCGATGACACGGGATCGAATCCCGACACAGCCATGTCATCGAACGTGTTTTTCACGGTGTTTCTCCTCAGCGGGGTTCTGACAAAACCCCCTGTAGTAAAATTGTCATGAATAGCTTCTCGAAATTCGCCGTTCGGAACCGGCAATAAAACTGTAGGTCCCTTTCACCTATGTGAAAATGAAATCACACACAACATGGGTGATTGAGAGAAGCTCGGCTCAGGTTCTTCATGGACTGTAACGCCAACATACATACATACATATGCTCTTCAAGACTCTCATCCTGCCAGTCCTGCCATATGGAGCCGAAAGCTGGACAATAAGCAGAACAGCGGAGCTGTTCCTTGGTTCCTTCGAATGAAGAATTCTGCGCCGGATATTCGATCCTGTCTGCGAGGGAGGCGAATGGAGGAGAAGACATAACAGCGCACTCTACGACCTGTACAAAGATGTGGATATAGTCCGGAAGACAGAAATTGATGGCGGACGTACGACAACTTTGTCATTCCGACTGTAAGAAAGAAAGCTTGCAGTTTATCCATGTTAAGTCGCATTCAATAGAAGATCTCACGAAAAATACTCCGGAGCACTTCAAAAATGGCGAAAAATAAAGAATCACATTTCGGTGTATTCCGCCGCATGCCGCCGCACACCCAGTTGGCTGAGGTCCCCTTCCACCTGTGTGCGCCATCTTAAGTGCGGCCGTCTTCTGCTTCTTCGTACCTCGGGGTTGGATTCAAAGAGTCTCCGGGCGGGAGCAGTGGTGTCCATTCGCTCTACATGGCCCAGCCATTTTAGGCGTTGAATCCGTAGACGCCTGACTAGGCTCATGTCGCTGTACAGACCGTAAAGTTCGTGGTTGAATCTTCTCCTCCATCCCCCGTCTGCGTTTATAGGCCCAAAAATCACGCGCAAAATCTTCCTCTCGAACCGACCAAGGGCCTCCTTATCCGCTTTTGACAGTGCCCATGCTTCTGCGCTGTACAACAGGACTGGGATGATAAGGGTCTTATATAGAGTCAACTCTGTCGTTCGGGAGAGGGCTCTATTACTCAGTTACCTCCTGAGCCCAAAGAAACAGCGATTGGCAAGAGTGATTCTGCGTTTGATTTCGGAACTGATGTCGTTGTTCCAGGTCACTGCAGAGCCAAGGTAGACGAAGTCCTTAACTACTTCATACTTATATCAGCCAATACAAACGTTCTGACCAAGACGTCGGTGGTGAGCGTCCTTTTTTTGATGACAGCATATATTTGGTTTTGCCCTCGTTTACCACCAAACCAAATTTCGCCGCCTCCATCTCAATACTCGCAAGCGCCTCATTGATATCTCGTTGTGATCTACCTATTATGTCAATATCGTCGACGTATGCAAGGAGTTGCGAGGATTTGAAATAGATTGTGCCTCTTGTATTGGCCAGTGATTTTGCACAACAATTTCTAATATGTTGAAGAAATCACACGACAGCGCATCGCCTTGTCTAAATCCTTTTTTGACATAAAACTATCGGTAAGGTGTTCACTGATTCGGACGGAGCAGGGAGCATTCTCCAAAATCATCCTGCATAGTCGGACGAGTTTAGCAGGTACGTCACAGGTAGACTTCGCGTTGTATAGCTCGTCTCTAATTATGCGGCTTTGAAGTCGACAAATAGGTGAGTGTCGAGTTGGAATTTATTGGTTTTTTTTTTCAGGATCTGCCGTAGTGTGAAGATTTGGTCGATGGTGGACTTCCCTGGCCTGAATCCGCACTGATAAGGACCTATCAGCTTATTTACAAAAGGCTTCAGGCGTTCACACAAAACGGCCGAGAAGATTTTGTAGGCGATGTTAAGGAGTCTTATTCCTCTGTAGTTGGCGCAATCAGGGGGTTGGCACATCGACTGCGGTTCTACTACTAGGTGTCCGTTCTTATCCCGGCAGGCTTCCCTTTTGGCTTTATAACCTTGGCATGTCCGCTTCATCTGTTGATGAAACTTTCGAACGTCACGCCTGCAGTAACACCTCTCCAAATCCTCAATCGCGCGCTTCTCGTGCTCTTTCTTCTGATAAGCTTATGCTCCTCCCTTCCCTTTAACTCGTAGAGCTCACGAGCTGCTCTTGTTCTTTTATGCAGCGAGGCTTTATACGCATCCTGCTTCGCTGTCTGAATCCTCCCGCACCCGTCATCGAACCAGGTGTTTCTTCGTGGTGGAGCCTTGAATCCCAAAACATCGGATGCAGAGCTTTTTAGGGCTTGTTTGCAAAGGCTCCACTGCTGTTCTGTTGATAGCGTGGAGGATTCAGGTGTATTGGAGAGCTTAAGGGAGACGCGATCGGTAAAAGCACGAGCGGTTTCTGGCGATAGTAGCTTTCCGACGTCATAACTTTGTATTCTTACTCTACTCCGTTGCGTTCGTGATATCCGTTAGCGCATCTTGACTACTACAAGATAGTGGTCCGAGTCAATGTTAGCCCCTCGGAAAGTTCGAACATCAAGAATAGTGGAGAAATGTCTGACGTCGATCGCAATGTGATCAATCTGGTTGGTAGTCGATTGATCAAAAGACCGCCAGGTGCCTTTGTGTATATCGAGGTGCGGGAAGCGCGTACTGGCTAGAAGGAGATTTCGCCCCGTAGCAAGATCAATCAGCCTGTGTCCGTTATCGGAGGTGGTGACGTTTAGGCTATGTTTGCCGATGACTCGTTCAAAGATGCTTTCCTTACCCAGATTAGCATTGAAGTCTTCTAGTACAATTTTGATGTCATAGCTGGGACATTGGGCATACGTTCTGTCTAGGAGATCGTAGAACTCATCTTTGGCGGAGTCATCCTTGTCTTCCGTGGGGGCTGATGTAAAAAAAATGTAGCCTTGATACGGATTGTTATGAGGCGTTCGCTCACATGCCGAAAGCTTACACATCGGATCTGTTAATAGATAGATAATACGAAACAATCAACAATTCGTCATTTATTTGAATTGGGCATTTCAAGCACCAGTTTGTTAGCCCTTAAAGCACCGTGCGATCAATAACCAGTTTTCATCAAAAATTATCTTTGGCGATAAGGCGCACTTCACGTTGAATGGGGCGGTCGTCAAACAAAACGGCCATATTTGAACAGCCCGGCAATGCATCTCCAAAATGTGACTGATTAGCATGCTTTGTTTTCAAAGGGCTTGATGAAATTGACTTGGTAGGGATCTATGCATATTCAATAAGATGGTACAACATGCCAAGCGACTAATGAGAGTGCAATTTATCCATCATTCTATCATCATCAAGACAAAAAAATAACATCACTGCCGAGATAAACACCATTAGAATGGCCTTGTTGGATAATCTTCTCACTATCGGATCCACTTCCGAAAAACTGATTGTGATGGATGTTTGAATAATATCGTTTCCCATATATAATTGGCGTCAATGCACCCAACTTGATTCGAAAATGGATATCTGTAGTCTTAATTGGCATTTACTTTTCTGTGTCTAATTTGGTCAACTTCATACTAACCTGGAAGCCGTATATGTAAACTATGCAGTCAAGATCAATCCGATGTAACATTTTTATATAAAGAATAAAGCAAAAAGCATAGGGAAAGAAACACTTTAAGCACATGTGCATTCGTTTTATTTCATCTCTGAGAAAGCAAAGAAACTTGTCGCGTGCTATTTTAAAAGGCTGCATAGAATGTGCGTTGCATTAAGTCAAGAAATAAAAAACTATACTGCAGAATTATGCATGCAGATGTGGAACTACTTTGATATAACTTCCTTCTAAAGATCCATTTCACTATCGCATTTCATTTAAGATCTCTTCTGCATTCTCTCCCGAATCACCATATGCTCACAAAATCATTAAACATGTTACCCTTTTACCATTTCCTAAGAAATCGATTAAAATAGACGACCTTTTCTCAATTTCCCCAGATAAATGGAAAAGGCTCGGATAATCTAGATTTAAATGTAGTTTATTATATACTATCATATAGCACTGAACTCATAAAATCATCGTCCCATTAACTGTTTTAACTGTTTGCATTGGCGCCTAATGACTCGGATTGATAAGTGAAAAATGTAGTTTCTACGAGTTAATTGATTAACAAACCAACCTCATGTGTTTAACATCCCACGATAATCATATACATAGAAGGCAATTGTAGATACATATATATGTCATAGACTCGCCTCCGTTTTTCGGCGGTTGTTTTTATTCTGACGATTTCATGCAAATCAGCTTAGGTTGGCGGTCTGGCTCGTATCAATTCCATATGAGTTAATATTGTTCACGCGGTGGGTATTCCATAAAGATGTGTCGATAAAAATTATCTTGAAAGCTCGACAACTAATTCATAGATGCCAACTTGTTAAACCGGAAACATAGTTGTTTTAGTCGTATGAGTATCGGTAGACGTTCTCTACAGTTGTGCTCTCGTTATTTCTCTATGATTCCCATAACAGAGGATAGTGTTAAGGTACAGAGGATAGTAGTAATAATAAATTATCACTGACTGCTAAAATCTGGGTTAATGGAAACAAAAAAAAAAAATGCTTCTACGGCGAAATGGGAGTGCACGGCTGTTGGCATGCGAGACTACATATTTCACGGCTCATCACTTGAAATGGTGTGCAGTAGTGAGTTATGTAATGCAGTCGTTATTTGGAATCGGGTCAAGTTAATGAAACTTGGGAAATACAACTAATGCAAGTAAGAGTTATGGTTTTTCATTAAGTTCATCACGTTTGCATTCGAACATGTTGTATACAAGGACACTAGGACAACGACATCTAAAGATTTCTAATTAAGTTATGATTGTAGATGCTGTTCCAAGCAATTCCATCACTTCCTTTTTGTCCTTCCTTCCCCCATTAAATCCAAAAGGGACTAAACCATTTATGAAAAACCTTTTCATGTCATTTTACTCAACAGGCTGTCAGCGACATATAACAAAATGACATTACAAATCCGATATGTAATACGTGTGAAAACAGCGGGAGTAAGCGTGTGTTCATTGACATTTTCATTTGCGATAGAAAGAACATTCCCGCCATGTATTCAGTACTTACAAGCTATTGTGTTATGTAGAGCATTACATGACATAGCATCGATAAAAGAGCATTTCGTACTTTAATACGAACAGAATATTTTAATGTAATTTGGGTTATTAAGTGAAATGAACGAATGTATTGCTAGAGAATTCGAGAAATTGCTTGAGAGATTTTGTTTAATTTTTCCAATCAAGTACGAGTATACTACAGGGTTTAGTACTCCGGATTACAAATCACTAGCGACCGCCTGTCTCCTCTACCTGCCGTCATGAATGGAGCAAAAAAACTGTAAAGAAACAAAGAGAGAGCTATGAGCCTTTATTCGAAAACCAGGTTATGAAATGGTATATTCTAAAGCTTTGCACTTAAACATTACTGTGATATATAGCGTTATATTGCCCTCTCTTAGGGGGGAGGGAGCGAGCAAACAGAGCAAAGAAGTTGATCGCCTTTAACATGGCAAACGTCAGCTTCGATCTCTGTCATTGCTCAATCTAAGTTGACACACAGCCTCCGCGTGGCCCACCCTGGATAGCTACCCTGGCACCCGCCAGGTAGTGAACCAATGTGTGCAGCGACACAACCCCTTGTTCCAGAGGAAAGAGGAACCTGGCCCTCCAGGGGGTTGTGCTTAGGGGTAACATCCCTATCACGTAAAAACCTACTTGTTCAGAAGCAACCACAAGCCACGGATACGGACGGATATAAAGCTGACGACCCCTGCAAACGAGTAATGGACTTGAGAGTCTGCACCTGGAATGTGAGGTCCCTTCGCAGACCGGGTGCAGGCGATCAATTGGAGCAAACCCTTAACTGCTATAAAGCAGATATTACTGCGCATCAAGGAGTGCGATAGGATGGACCAAGCAAAAAACGGATGAAAAACTGTGACATCTACTACGGGAACTGCTACAAGGAGAACAAACAGCGTCTATGCGGGTGCGGATTCGTTATTAGAGGAAGATTCCGACAAAACGTCTTAAGCTTCCGAGATATAACCGAACGCCTCATAACAATCCGCATCAAAGCTAAATTTGGAAACATGCGCTCACGCCCCAACGGAAGAAAAGGACGATCAATTCAAAGGAGAATTCTACTATCTCCTAGACAGAACCTATGCCCAATGTCCCAGCTACGACACAAAAATAGTTCTAGGAGATTTTAATGCAAAACTGAGAAAAGAGGACATATTTGAGTCGATTATAGGAAAGCAAAGCCTCCATAACACCACATCCGACCACGCGCTTAGGCGAATCGATTTCCAAACGGGGCGTAAACTCCTTGTAGCAAGCACCCGATTCCCCCTTCTCAACATCCACACCTGGCGGTCTTTTGATCAATCGACCACCAACCAGAATGATCACATTGCGATCGACGCCAGACACTCCTCCAGTATTCTCGACGTACAAACCTTCCGAGGGGCCAACATCGACTCGGACCACTACCTTGTTGTAGCCAAGGTACGCATGAGGATATCAGGAATGCTTAGGAGTCGAGTAGAACTACGTAAGTTTGACGTCGGAAAGCTACAATCGCAAGAGACTGCCACAATCTTTGCCGATCGTGTGTAATCCAAGCTCTCAAAAAATCCGCCCACAGCGGCGCAAACAATAGAGCAAGAATGGGCGCATTGCCAGAGCGCCGTCAGAGTCGCAGCCTCAGAGGTGCTGGGTTTCAAACCACCACCACCTAGAAACCCCTGGTTCGATGAACAATGCGAACAAGCCCATGAGGCAAAACAAGAGGCATATAAAGCCATGCTGCAACGACGGACGAGAGCTGCTCGCGAAATCAATGAGCAGAAGAGAAGAGAGCAACACACTCTTTTCAGAAAAAAGAAGAGAGAGCACGGAAAGCGTGAGATCGAGGAGATGGAGAGATGCTTCCGCAGGAATGACGAATGTAAGTTTTACAATAAGGTAAAACGAACATGCCATGGCTACAAAGCCAGAGCGGCGGCCTGCAGTGATGAAAATGAAGAATTGGTAGTAGAGTCGCAGTCGATGCTGAAGATTTGGAAAGACCACTTCTGCAGACTGCATAACGCCGATGATAGACAAGATACCGCTGTCAGGCAGAATGAGCCATTCGTAATGGACGACGATATCAAGACTTAAGTCTAATAAGGCCGCGGGGGCAGACGGCCTGTCTGCTGAGCTTCTTAAGGCGGCTGGAGATGAGCTGGTAAGGTGCATGACCATCTCATTTGCAAGGTATGGTCGGAGGCCTTTGTAAGCATTGAGGTAAAAGCGGCTAAGATGGGTCTCAAGGTTAATGAGGGTAAAACCAAATATCTGCTTTGATCTAAAAGAGACGGGCAACATCGACGTATGGGCCAGAACGTCACCATGGGCGGATATAACTTTGAAGTGGTCAAGGAATTCGTCTACCTTGGCTCACTTATGACCGGCGACAACAAAACCAGCACTAAGATAAAACGCAGAATCACTCTTGCCAACCGCTGTTTCTTTTGGGCTCAAGAGGCACTTGAGAAGTAGAGTCCTCTCTCGGAAAACCAAGGTAACACTATATAAGACTTTGATCATCCCAGTCCTCCTTTACCTCCAAGCGCAGAGGCTTGGACCTTAACAAAAGCGGATGAAGATGCCCTTGGTCGTTTCGAGAGGAAAATTCTGCGCACTATCTACGGTCCCGTTTGTTCAAACGGTGTATGGAGGAGAAGATATAATGAAGAACTGATCGGATTGTAAAACGACATCGGCCTGGTACGACGTCTACGGATACAGCGTCTAAGGTGGCTAGGCCATGTAGAGCGCATGGAAAATATAGCTCCGACCCGAAGAGTTTTCGAATCCACCCCGGAAGAAAGGCGCGGCAGAGGACGGCCGCATCAACGTTGGCGCAGGCAGGTGGAAGGGGACCTTAACCAACTAGGCGTGCGGCGCCAGCTGGAGACGCTTGTTGGTTCAGGCCCAGGTTTACCACGGACTGTAGCGCCACCTAAGTAAGTAAATAGTATATTGCCCTCTCTTAATAATATACATATGACGCGGGCTGAGGTTGAGAGAAAATGCATAAGCTATGCCTAATTCAGCATCACCCGGTTTATAGCTCTTTCTTTAACCCAAATATTTTTTATTAGTTCGAGAGGAAATTATTTAGTTTTGCCAAAGCTTTTATGAGTCAGTTTAACACACTAATAAAAATGTGGCTTCTGTTGGACGCATGGCAGACAATTCATGAGTTTTGGCTATTGGCCTCATCTTTTCTGAAAGGGGTCTTTTTTAGGTCTGCATTGACCCACAGAAATACAGGCCTGATTTTGATCCCAAGAGACAGACTTAAGTTTTGAGATAGACAAGTACAAATTTATAATCGAAAATGTTTTTTTTCGTTTTTCTCAATGAAGACGAATACATTTTTCTACGCAACTGAATTAAATCTATATAGACTTTACCTATCTGATTGTGGTACTTGCAAAACCTGATATTTGTACACATCAACCACTTCCTTAGCCCCGCCTTGAAAGACACTGTTTAGTTTCGGGTTTATGTGCATGGATGATGATTATTGACGATTTTTTCAAGTTCCGCGATTGATATTTGACGGCCAAGTATTCATGCAATATTGAATGTATGTGTGCAAGTGTAAGCTTGCTCCAATCTCATGGTATGTCATGTAACGACCTTACAATATCAGTGAGCTGTCACAACAGCCCATTTTCATTTATTTATTTATTTTTTTCATTTCATCTACAAGTAATATAACTTAACAGATTTGTACATGTGTATGTATGTGTGTATATATTATCTTACAATAGCACTTAATCAATAAAACTAAATAACATATTTTTGAACATACTTCGGGATGAACAGAGATCCACAACAGACCAAACTGAGTTGAAATTCGAAATAGCTCGAGATATAGGCTCGTTCGACCCGTAGTTTGTCCTATGTATTTTGCGAAAAAGAAACTCTCTTTGTCTCAATGGCTTTTCTGGAACGTAAATAGGGATTAAGGCTAATAAGCAGGGGCTTTTTATATGGTAACAAAGGAGGTCTCTCGCAAACATTACGTCATGGATCTTCCTTCCTTTTACAAGCTTGGGTAAGCTCAGTAGTTGACATCTAACATCGTATTCTGGCGTAAAGTTCCAGCGCATTTTGAAAAAAACGAATTTAGTAAAACTTCTTTGAATTCTTTCCACCCGATTTATGTGCACTTGGTAAAAAGGACACCATACAATATCACAATATTCTAGAAGAGATCGACTAAGGGTTGTAAAGAGGGTAATCAGTGAGTGAGGGTTAGAGAACTCAACTGTGTTTCTTTTGATGAAGCCGAGCATGGAATTAGCTTTGGATGTTATATAATCAACATGATCACAAAAAGTTAACGTCTGATCAAAGAGGATCCCAAGATCCTTTACCACGTTTACTCGAGTTAACTCTACTGAGTTAATGGAGTAACGGTGTATAATTGGGTTTGAACATCTGAAGAAAGTTGTAACGTTGCATTTCTTTATATTTAGAGAGAGATGATTGTTTTCGCACCAGGTTGAGAGAGCTATAATATCACTATGGAGCTTTAGGCAATCATTTAAGCTTGAAATTCTTAAGAACAGCTTCAGATCATCTGCATACATTAGGCATTGACTGTTGCGCAGCACGGTTGTTATATCATTGATAAATATAATGAAAAGTAGTGGGCCCAGGTGACTACCTTGCGGTACACCTGAACTGCAGTTGAATGGCTTAGAGAGAAAAGATTCATATTTTATATTTCATGTCTACCTGACAACCCTTTTCAAGTGAGTTAAGTACAGACGTTGTGAAATATGCGAGATTGTTGGCAGTGGATCTCCCTGATACAAAACCACTTTCCACTCATCTAAAAAAATGCCCAGCTTAAGCGATAAGTTAAAGATAATTTGGAGTGGATAACAGATACTATCTTTACAATTTTTTAAAACCAGTGCTGGAATTCCATCCACTCCTGCACTTGCTGATGGTTTAAGGTTACTAAGAGCCAGAGCAATGTCCTGTAGATTGAGACGGATGCAGCCAATATCCACTTTTTGTTCATATATAGAGGGTGGATCTAAATGGATCTGGGCGTCTTTTACATATACCGATTCGAAAAAACGAGCGAATAATTCACAGGAAGTTTTAATATTATGGGATTCTAAGTTTTCGTATGACATTAGGTCCGGAATACCATACGTATTACGCTTGTGCTTTATAAAACTCCAAAAACATTTGGCATCCGTTACTAACTTGTTCTCTATTTCCATAACATAATTCCTGTGACGAAACTTGCTAAGGATGCGGAACTGTTTCCTCAAGGTACAGAAACCAGCATAGTCCCCCAAGTTCTGTGACTTTTTATACCGTTTAAATGCTTTAGTTTTGAGATTCTTTAGATTCGTTAACCGACGATTATACCAAGGGGGCTTAGAGGGTTTCTTCTTGACAGTTAATGGCACATGCATCACAAACCCGGAGTCAATAATAATTTTAAGTCGAGCAAACATCTCACTAAGATTTAAGCCCTGAAATTCCTCTTCCCAATTAAAGGAATTGAACCAGTTATTTAGACCGGTAAAGTCTGCTTTAGGGAAATTATAATATCTGGAGTAACAATCATTATTGTCCGGATTCAGGATAGTATAAAATTCGAATTCGAATTCTGTTACACAAACAAAAAGAAGGTCTAGCAATTTGTTTAATGAATTATATACAGTGTTTACTTGGGAAAGGCTTAGAGAATATAAGAAATCTAAGCAGCTGAGTTCGAGGTCTGAATGACAATTCGTAGGAATCAGCATATTATCTTCGACGGACCATGTCCAATTGACATCGGAAAAGTTAAGATCACCTAACACGCATAAATAGTGAGATGCCTTATTGTAAATTTTAGATACATACTCGATATTATCTATGTGTTTAAAATAAGTAATTGGAATACTATTAGGCGGGATATAGCTAGCAATAAATATTAGTTGAGAGTTAGAATTTACATTAATTAAAATACATAGTTGTTGTGTTTCTGTAATTATCAATTGTATTTGCTTACAAGATAGACTGGATCGAACAGCAATTAAAATTCCACCTCCGCGGTCCTTGGCAGTCTTGCATCGGTCAAATCGGAATACGGTGTAGAGTCTACTATCAAATATTTCCGGCGAGAGTATACCACCATGAAGCCAGGATTCCGGTATCACAATTACATCATACATAAGCTGGGATGAGGAGACAAACAAGTCATAAACCTTGGACCTCATTCCACTGACATTGTGGTAAAAAAGTTTAATCGAAGTGAGTTTTATCGATGGTAAATTATTGGTATTAGCTGACAGTGGTAAGGTGTTCATTAAGTCTTGATGGCCAGCCCCTGGCCTTCTTCGTTTTTTGAGCGATGCAGGAAGGAACGGAGCTTCACACCAACAGGCCAGATGTTCGCCTCATAAATTGCATTCTTTAATTCAGCTGGAACACCAATTTTGAAATTAACAAATTTTATACTTGAAACGTCACTATCACTCTTAGTGAGCTTATAGCATGAGATCATTGTCGGACTAATATTAAGTTTAGAGGCTACATAGTTGCAAATGGTGTCCGTAGTCGTAGATGGGCGAAAACTCCCCACGTGGAACCATTTGAGCTTATATATTACGCCGATATCTGTAAGTTCTCGATTAGTTCCCATAATTGTTGTTGGTTTATAGGTCCGAGATATGTTTCCACCCACTTTAACATCCGAGAAGCCAGCGGAGACACCATGAGTATGAGCGGGGACATCAGCATTAGCGTGAATGTTGGTAGCATCAATAGATTCACATTCGCACATGTCCAAATTTGCGGAGGCAACATTAACAGCATCAATAGATAAACCAGAGAACGCAGAGGAATTCACATGCGCAGCGTTAGAATGAGCAGCAATTTCAAGGACAGGTTGATTAGGTTGATTTTGAACGGCCTTCACGAAATCTTTTTCACGACAAACTGAGTTGTTGTCATAGACTCCTCCAAGGTCTCGAAATATGTAAACAAACAGTTTCCGTGGATGCACAAATGCCAGTGCTCGTATTGTAAAAAAAAAAAACAACAAAAAACAAGACGTAGAGTCAAACCGAAGTTGTCATACTTAACTACATCCGAAACATAAACAACATAAACAAATAAACAAAAAATAACAGCAGCAAGCCTAGAGAAATATAAGAATGGAGCAACAAATCTAATACAGTGGGTAATGCAAATTTCCCGCCTCATTTAAAGAAGGTCCCATAAGAGAGGTCCATAAATCTTCGTCTTCTTTGGTGGCGTTACAGCCCATGAAGGACCAGAGCCAAGCTTCCCTTCAATCACCCATGTTGTGTGTGACCCTATTTTTCACACAGGTGGGGGTGGCCGTGGTGCAGTGGTTAACATCATCGACCGCCGAGCGGAAGGTTTATGGTTCAAATTCGCTTCATAGCCAAGAAAAAGTAATTCCTATACGGACAAAAAAAAAGTATGCAACGCAGTTGTGAATGGAAAGTGACCAGACGTACTGCAGCAGGCATAACACTCACAGTATATGGTCAACCGAAATTCATCCTCTGCGTATGCAATACTAAAGTGCTTGAACGAACTACTACGGACTATATAACCAAAGCGAAATTTGGTCGGCTCTCGTCCTATCTAGGTCTAGGACAACCACCCCTGAGAGTAGTGAACGAACATCAACGACCCCAACCACTGCACTCCGTTCAGGTTGTGTGTATCAACTCATTATAAGAGAATATATATATATATAAAAAAAAAAAAAACGGTGAAAGGGACCTACAGTATAATGCCGATTCCGAACGGCGTGAGTCGAGAAGCTTTTTCTAGGCAAGTTATAATATGGAGGGTTCGATGGCTATGGTGTTATCGGGACCCGAACTCGCGTCATCGTGCGTCAGAGTCCAACATACAAAATTATTTTATTTTATAAACAAATAATAATAATGTATGTATGTATGTATCTTGGCGTTACAGTCCATGAAGGACCAAAGCCGAGCTTCTCTCAATCACTCATGTTGTGTGTGATTTTATTTTCCCATAGGTGAAAGGACCTACAGTTTATTGCCGTTTCCGAACGGCGAAATTCGAGAAGCTTTTCTTGATAATTATACTACAGGGGGATTTTTCAGTACCCCGCTGAGGAGAAGCATCGTGAAAAACACGTTCGATGACATGGCTGTTGTCGGGATTCGATCCCGTGTCATCGGCGTCAGAGGCCAACATACTACCCACTGAGCCACGGTGCCCTCAAAACCTAATCATAGTCTTCTATAAATACCTGAAGAAAGCTAAATTAGCAATGCTTAGACAACGTCCGCTATATTATTAAACTTATTACGAGAAAATCTAGGAAGTTGGAACTTAGTGAATATTGATATTATTTTATGCATTGTCTTTGATATTACTTTTCACTGGCTTGAACGATTATCATAACTCCTTTAATTGGGATTCGGAATTCGAAAATCTATGTTTACAGGATATGTTTAATAATTTTATTGGTAAAATGAATGCCGGATTTACCATGTTTGTTCCAAGCGCTATGAGGAAGAATCTGTTCAAGGCCCCATGGTACAACCGACAACTTTTGCATTTAAAAAACCTAAAAAATAAAGCATATAAAAGATTCAAAAGAACAGGAAATAGTACGGATAAAGATACCTTCTGTATACTCCGGAAAGACTTTACCATTTTAAGTACACTTCTGTACATTAACTACATTGTTAATGTTGAAAACAAGCTTAAAAGTGACTCCAAATTATTTTGGTCTCTTAATAATCAAAAAAGATGCTCAAATGGATTGCCTAAGCAAATGTTTTATAAAAATTCAGATTCTAATGATGCCCTGAATTCTGTTGTACTGTTTGCACAGTTTTTGAATCGGTTTTTTCGCCCTCAGTGGCACCTTCTTTATCTGATAAATTCACTATGCCAAAAATTGACTTTGGACAATTGGTTCTTGAGATTCAGGATATTGAGTCTGCTATAAGAAGCCTCAAACTGAACCCTAAACCTGGTGCTGATGGAATTCCTTCAATAATATCAAAAAACTGTTGCAGGGCCATCTGCAAACCTTTGCTAATGTTATTTAATCTTTCGCTAGCATCTGGGGTATTCCTTGATAGTTGGAAAACATCATTTCTGGTCCCCATCTTTAAATCTGGCTCCAAAAATGATTTTGAAAACTACAGAGGTATCTGCAAGCTATCGGCCATTCCAAAGCTTTTTGAAAGCATTGTAAAAGATAAGCTAGACTTTCACATTAAAGAATATATATCCGAATTTCAACATGGTTTTGTTCAAGGTCGGTCGACAACATCTAATATGGTACATTTCACATCCTTTGTAATAAATGCCATTGAATGTGGAGGTCTGGTTGACGCCATCTATACGGACTTTAGCAAGGCTTTTGATTCTGTGAACCATTCCTTGCTGATAAAGAAACTAGGAAAATTTGGTTTTCATTCAGGGATGCTGAAGTGAATTTCATCGTTTTTAACGAGCAGATCCCAAAAAGTTTGCCTTGATAATTATTGTTCCAGATTGATCTCATGCACTTCTGGAGTTCCACAAGGTAGCCATTTAGGTCCGTTCCTTTCCATTATATTTATTGATGATGTTGTTCAACAGTTCAAAGTCTGCAACTGCTTAATATATGCTGATGATCTCAAACTATTTTTAAGAATTAAGAGCCTAGATGATAGCATAAAAATTCAGATGGACCTTAACAATTTATCGAATTGGTGTGCTAACAATTGTTTGATTTTGAATGTTAAAAAATGTCTAGCCATGTCTTTTACAAGATCTCGAATACAACACTCCTATACATATTCGATTGAACTCATGCCCTTACTAAGAGTTAACAAAATTAAAGATCTTTGTGTATTTATTGAGAGAAATCTGACTTTTAATTCTCATGTTGACTATATAGTTGCGAAGGCTAATTCATTAGTGGGTTTTATTAAAAGAAACTCGAAAGATTCTCTGACCCTTATACATTGTTATCTCTTTTTATTGCACTTGTAAGGTCCTTACTTGAATACGCCGATGTGGTTTGGAACCCAAACTATTTGACCCGTTCGGATCGTATTGAAAGAGTGCAGAGGCGTTTTACAAAATATGTATTTTTTCAAATGAGCTGGAATCTTGAGCCTTCATATAAAGCTAGATGCCAGTTATTAGGCATTTTGACGCTCAAATCAAGAAGGTATGCTCATGATATTATGTTTGCGAGAGACGTCTTGTGTTCCCGTATTATAAGTCCCGTACTTTTGTCTAAGTTTCAAATGTATGCTCCTCAGAGACCGCTTAGGAATTCCCACATGTTCTACCTCATTGGGCATCGAACAAACTATGGTCAGAATGAACCAATCACTAGATCCCTAAGATCATGTAATGAAATCATTAGAAACATAGATTTTCACATTTCGAGAGAACGCTTCAAGGAAATTATATTCTGTTTACTTGCTAATTTATTTAAAGTATTTATTTATATATTCATTTAACTCTGTTTATATTTTTAATCATAATCTGTAAGCTTAGCTTGATGAAATAAATAAATAAAGACATAAAATAAAAAGAGGTAAAGAGATAAAGTGAATGCCGAATGGTTGGCTCGATTTCGTTCCGGAAATTTCTATGTCAATGACGCCCTCTGGCCGGCCAATCACTCAAAAGTCGATAAAATTTTGCAGCTGATAGACAAGGAGAGGGTGGTAAGCAACTAACAAAGGCCTCGTAGGGTTAGCGTATCCGACATGCGCTGGCCCGTAAAATAACGAGTAGAAGCCACTGCAGCCGAACATCGGGCAGCTCTGTTAGTAAGTCATATTTCCACCTCCTCGTGGTGCCACCTGGGGAGTTTCCGTCGCGAACGGAAAAGGGCGAAGGGCGAGTTTCCTGAGCCACAAAACAGGAGTGTCGGTTAGGCTATAGCCCGGCAATACCTGAAAAAAACCAACAAGCCAAAAAACCGATAAAAAGCCTTGGATATAAAAAAAATGGACGTATTAACCGATGACGACCCAGGAAACAACAAAAGGAAAAAAAAAAAATTATATTCGGCTTCATACGTGCAGCCGAACAACTTGCTGAGACCCTAGACTGCTATAAGGCAGATATTACCGCAATCCAGGAAGTTCATTGGGATGGACCGGTCAAAAAGAGGATGAGAAACTGTGATATCTATTACGGCGACTGCTACAAGGAGAGAAGACAACGCTTATCCGGATTCGGATTTGTTATTAGAGGTAGACTTAGGCAAAAAGTCTTCAGCTTTGGGTATGTAAGCGAGCGCCTCATCAGCCTAATTTCCGCTCCTACCGAGGACAAGGGTGGCGCTACAAAAGACGACTTCTACAACCTTCTAGATAGGATCTATGCCCAATGTCCTAGTTACGATATTAAAATCTTACTGGAAGACTTTAACGCGAAATTGGGTAAGGAAGGAAATTGGTAGGGTCATTGGCAAATACAGCCTACACAACACCAAATCCGAAAATGCATTTAGGCTGATAGGCTTCGCAACGGGGTGAAATCTTCTAGTTGCTAGCGCGCGTTTCCCACATCTCAACTTCCACAAAGAGAGTTGGCGATCTTCGGATCAATCAACCGTCAACCAGATTGACCAAATTGCGATTGATGGTAGACACGCATCCGATATTCTAGATGTACGAACTTTTAGAGTAACCGACATCGACTCGGACCACCATCTTGTGGCAACCAGTCTGCGACTGCGAATATGTCTGGCCCAGAAAAATCGAGTAAGGCCAGCGGCATACAACGTCGCAATGCTACAATCGCCGTGGTGGGGGGCGTTGGGGTGGCCGTAGTGCAGTGGCTAACATCATCGACCACCGAGCGGAAGGTCTATAGTTTAAATTCGCTTCATAGCCAAGAAAAAGTAATTCCTATACGGACAAAAAGTATGCAACGCAGTTGTGAATGGAAAGTGACCAGACGTACTGCTGCAGGCATAACACTCACAGTATATGTATGTATGTATGTTGGCGTTACAGTCCATGAAGAACCTGAGCCGAGCTTCTCACAATCACCCATGTTGTGTGTGATTTCATTTTCACATAGGTGAAAGGGACCTACAGTTTATTGCCGGTTCCGAACGGCGAGTTTCGAGAAGCTTTTCATGACAATTTTACTACAGGGGGTTTTGTCAGAACCCCGCAGTGAAAAACACGTTCGAGGACATGGCTGTGTCGGGATTCGATCCCGTGTCATCGGCGTCAGAGGCCAACACACTACCCACTGCGCCACGGCCCTCTCAAGTATATGGTCAGCGTATGGTCAACCGAAATTCATCCTCTGCGTATGCAATATCAAAGTGCTTGAAGGAATTACTACGGACTATAAGAAACGTGGAATTTGGTCGGCTCTCGTCCTATCCGGGACAACCACCCCTGACAGTTACCGAACATCAACGACCCAAACCACTGCACTCCGTTCAGGTTGTGTGTATATAACACATCATAAGAGAATATAAACTCTTGAACCTGCGTGAGTTCCTAAACAAAAATAAATCGCAAGAGACCGCCAGAGCCTATACCAATCGCGTCCCCCTCAAGCTCTCGGAAAACCCTCCATGGACCCGTTGTCAACATGCCTTAGAGAGTGCTGCTTCTGAGGTGCTGGGTTTCAAACCGCCACCAACAAGTAACCCATGGTTCGACGACGAGTGTAGGAGGGCACACGCAATCAAGCAGCAAGCCTACCAAGAGGCGCTGCATAGAAAGACGAGAGCTGCTCGTGAGCATTATGAGCAGAAGAGGAGAGAGGAACATATGCTTCTCAAAACAAAAAAAAAAAAAAAAGAGAGCATGAGAAGATCGATATCGCAGAGATGGAGAGATGCTATCGCAGGAATCACGTTCGGAGGCCAGAACGGAAGCCTGCGATGACGAAACATATGCCGCTGTCAGACAGAATGACTCTTTCACAACGTTCGATGATAGCAGAGAATTCCGTCCCCCTGACCTGGACGAAGTTAGGAATAGTTTTTCTAAGCTTAGGTCCAACAAAAGCTGCTGTAGACGGACTACCTGCCGAGGTCTTTAAGGCTCATCTTTAAGAAATGGTCAGAGGAGTGCATGTCCGATGAATGGAATCTTAGTATCGTTTGCCCCATCCTCAAGAAAGGGGACCCCTTTGTATGCGCCAACTACAGAGGTATAAGTCTTCTGAACATCGCTTATAAAATCTTCTCTGCTGTACTGTGTGAATGCCTGAAACCGTTCGTTAATAAACTGATTGATCCATATCAGTGTGGTTTCAGGCCCGGGAAGTCCACTATAGATCAATTGTTTACAAACAAAAACAAACGAATTCCAGATTGACATCCACCATCTGTTTGTGGACTTTAAGGCTGCATACGATAGTAATTATAAATAGAGATCAGCTATACAACGCCATGTCTAGTTTTCACATTCCTGCCAAGCTCATCAGATTGTGCAGTAGAGAACTCTCGCTGCTCCATCAGGGCAGGAAGCGATCTGACCGATGCCTTTTATGTCAAAAAAGGTTTTAGACAGAGCGACACGCTATCGTGTGACTTTTTCAACACCGTCCTCGAAAGGATCATGCAAAACTCACTGGTCAATACGAAAGCACCATATTTTTGAAGTCCGTACAACTGCTCGCATACATGATGACATTAACATAATTGGACGAAATCAGCAAGATATCATTGAGGCCTTTACGAACATTGAGACGGAAGCGGCTAAAATGGGACTGGCGGTAAATGAGGGCAAAACGAAATATATGCTGTCGTCGAAAAAGGACACGAACTACCGGCGTCTTGGTCAGGGCGCACATATTCTTTTTTTTTTTTTTTGTGGCGTTACAGCCCATGAAGGACCAGAGGCAAGCTTCTCTCAATCACCCGTGTACGTGTATAATTTAATTTTTCACATACATAGGTGGAAGGGACCTACAGTTGCCTACCGCAAAACCTCACTTCAATCGCGAAGCATGGTGGAGGTTCAGTGATGGTTTGAGGTTGATCCCCCGGAACAAATTCACGGATCCACCTTTTGGGACTAGTAGAAAATCCGCTGAATTCATGATTATTTAAGGGGGCAACCCGATCATCAGATCAAAACAGGCGGTTAAATACCTAGGGGTAATGCTTAATAACATGTATGCTTTAAAAAGCATTTGGACAACGCGTGTAAAATAGCGTCGTCAGTACAACCAGCACTCTCCGGGATACTACCAAATGTGGATGAACCTGGATATGCGAAGTGGATCCTGCTCTCCAGCTATACGCACTAAGCACAATAAGCGGACTCCGGACGATTCCGAAGGATTCCCATCGACATCCTAGCGAAGAAGATGAAAAGAATTCACCTAAAGAGATTCTCTGCTCCATATGAAGCCGGGACAAGAAGAAGAATCCAAGAGGAAGAGGGGACCCACTCATGGACGCTGTGGCAAATCCGATGGAACAACGCTACAAAAGGTAAACGGACCTGGATGGAAGTGTGTCTGGTGTGGTTTTAGTACGTAGACGCAGACCAGAAAAACAAATCAGGGCCTACGAATCGTACATGCCAGTAAAACGGGTCTCTGGTACCTATGAAGATTTCTACATCCACCGTATAGCCCCACTTCAGTCACTGCAAAACTGTCCTGATGGTAAAAATGGCAAAAGTCATAGATAATTTTAGCCACTATGTAGGTACTTGGTTGAACTAATTGTCAACAAAGAACATTTGTTATTCCAAAATGTATGAAATATACCTCGGAAATATGTTTGACAATGGGCTGAACTCCGTAAAAAATTTAGATAAATGTTTTCCTTCCACTTCGAGTGAAACGCTTGTCTTATAATAAACAATGTAATTGTAAGATAGTCGTAATTTCTGTGACCTACAATAGATTGGACCCAAGTCACTAAATTTTAGCTGAAGAAAATGGTATCTATTCCCTTTACGTAATGATCCACTCGACTATAAAAAGACTACATGTTATCAAAGCGAAGCGAAGGTGAGCTTTCTTTGTGCTGACTCGGACTCAAAATGGTGTTGGCGTTTCTGGACCACTTCCTGACATTTAAGAGAGATGAAATTTTTTACACTATTAGTTGACCATTTAAATCGGGTCATGACTAAGCCGGGATTTTGAATTTCGATTTAGTTTAATTGTAAAAAATTAAAAACTGAATTAAATCTAGAAAAAAATTAAAATATTCGAAAAAAAAATTGCGCACAATTATTTAAATTTGAACAAAAAATCCATTTTTGATACTTATCGCCCTCAATTCACGTAATTTTTCTTAAAGAATTTTGCATGACTGAATACGGCCACATTCATCATCAACACTGAATATACGTGAAGCAAAACTAATGATAACAGAAAATAACAAGAAATAGGCATAAAAAAGAGAATAACAAAAAACAACAATAAATCTCTTATATCAACTGAAGTCTAAAACAGTTTGAGACAATATGCCACTTCCTCCTAAACGATCCCGGAACTTAGCACGATCGACCAGAGACGCAGCCAGAATGAGGAACGTTCGCCAAAACATTATCGACGACCCTTTTCGAAACTTAAACTTAGAAACAACACATTTTGGAGACACTGAATTTATCAGAACATTCACCCAGAATCTCGACAAGCACGTGTTCAGACTCTGCGACAACTGCTCGGCTCCAACTCAGCCACCATGAAGTCATCTGCCATTACTGCACTAAAAACCTTGTCAAGTACACTGCTCAAAACAATGTGGATCCAGGAGATGTTCCAGAGGTTATGAAGACATTGTCACTCGTCGAGCAGATGTTGGTAGCACGGATTCAACCCGTTCTCAGCGTCTATCAGCTCCGCAGTCAAGGTGTCAATGGTCAATTCCGTTACAAAGGAAACGAGCTGAACGTCGAGCAAGACCTCCAACCGATTGCAAACGAGTTGTCTAGAGTTTCTAATACAGTCAACATCCTGCTGGTTAGGAAGCAGGGAGCCCAGGGTTACAAAGACTTCAGGGTTAGACGACAGGTGATACACGATGTTCCGGTGTTTCTAAAGCAACATAATTGCTTCTATGCTGACTTGCAAATCAATCAATCGACTTCAATCAGCTGCAGCCAGTTTTGGACAAGCCTCTGTATGGCGTACCTAAAGAGCTGGATGAGTTTTCTCGGCGAGGCAAAGCAGCTAATTTGCAAGTACCAGTGACTCGAATAAATGCCTCAAACAATAATACAACAGCCGCTCAAGCATCAGATGACTAAGTTCTAGGACTGAGCGCAGAACTGTTACTCTGCGTTGGCGCTAAAGTGATGGTACGCCAGAAGCTGTGGACCTCTTGCGGACTGTGCAATGGCTCGATGGGCACAGTCATTGACATTATTTACGGTCCGACCGAAAATAGAGTCGAGAACTCCATACCAAGCAAGGTTCCTATCTGCACCATGGTCAAGTTTGAAACTTACACGGGACCTACTTTCGCTTCATGCGCTATTCCTATAACGCAGGTCGTAAAGTCATTCAAAAAAGGAGTAGTCAATGGCACGAGAAAGCAATTTCCGTTTCTCAGGTCGCAAGGAATTACATTGGACAAAACACTTGTAGACTTAGGGATAAGTGAATTTAGTGCCGGGTTGGCCTACGTTGCGCGTTCGAGGGTCAAGAAAATTGATGGAATCCTCTTCGATCCAAGTTTTCCATCCGAAAGGTTGTTGGGAATCAACTCCAAGCCAGCGTTCTTACTAAAGCGGGCTGAACTCGAATGACTGAATAGTATTCATAGATGTGTGTGAAAAAAAAAACAATTCAAATAAAATGATTATCTACAAATATGACACATTTTATTTCATCAAAATCGCAGCAATAATCTATGAAAAAACAATTGAACAAATTCCATACCTTAGCGCCAAAAGTTGTCACACCATTTTAGTTCGTGAAGTTAGAGGTTTGCTTTATTTTTAGTTCATAACACACTAAAACTTAAAGTTAAAGTTATTCACTGTCCTTCACATAATGGTTGTTTTAAAGAAAGTCTTTGTAAATGAAATTTTACTAGATACATGTACAACTTTTCCTTCCTCTACTAATTACTTAAGAATGCATGAAAGACATCATAAATGAATATCAGCGAAGCACCTTAATTACATGTGAGCATTATGCTTTTTTTGTTTGTGTTTTTTGTTTTTTATGTAACGCAAATGTAAGGTCTTGTCACACAACGTCACTGCATGCGGACTCACTGTGCAACTTTTTGCTCTCATCTTCAAGTCGATGGTAAGTCTGTTCTCCACGCATTTGCCCGTCCTAACCATGTTCTAATGCGCGTCCATCAGTGATAATAACAACAACAGCAACGTCAACATGCACTATGGCAAATTCCAATCCCAAGCGACAAGACAACAATAATTGTGCTGTCGATTGTGCTCAAGCGCAAGAGCACCATGAACCATGCGGACGTCTGGCAGATCATCCATCCCAATCTATGGCTCGAGTCCTCGTTGTTTGCACAAGATATTAGCCAAGTATCGTGTATCTAGCGAACAAATGCTCTGGACTTTGGAATTGTGTACAGACACAACATAGCACAGAATACAACACAACAGGTACGTGCTGTAGGAATTCCTGTTTTGCATGCTTACGTTACGTTATTGAAAAGCTATCCGTATCCGCGCATTCATGGAACGCTCTTCTCTTTGGCTCTTCAGCTGTTTGGTCGCTTTTTTCTTTTTTGTTTTTTGTATTATCATTATTTTGTGGCTATTCGCTTTTGTTTTATGTATCGCGTATTGTTTTTCGAAGTCGTCGGTTTGCGTCGCTCGCAGCCAGTTGTGGACGCGACTGAAAAGTTGACAGTACTGTATCAGTATCGCTTGCTGAACGATGGCATTGTGGTAACTCTAACACTAACCATCCGGCTCGGTTCAAGATCAAGATCGAGTGGCTCAGCTCAGTGGCGTATTAAACATCCGCTAGTAATGTCGAGTGGTTCTTGTCGCGGCGTTTGAAACTCGGACGAACACCTGATTGTATGGACATCTGTTGAATTCCACTAATTAATTAATTTTTTTTTTTTCGGTCTGCAGTCCCACGTCGGATGGGAATAATTAGTCAAAGAATCGATTGTGTCAACAAGTTTTAGATTTTGCAAAAAGACAAGATATACATCGGTCGTTAACTTGTGATTTGCTTGCTGACTGTATTGACCGCGCTGTGACTTTGTGTCGTAGTTTACGATTTGCTAAATAAGATATTCGTGTATTCGTGTAACTCGTTTTAGGGATGATCGAGATCTGGTGTTGGAATTGATGTGATTTTGAAAAAAAAAAAAAAAAGCTTCCAGGAAATTACTATTTTCATCTTGTTGTCATTGGTGTTGATGGTCTTTTGTTTTATCATGTGTCAGTGCTTTAGTAAATCTCGAATCCTGTTGTTATCGGTTCTGATGGGAATAACCTTATGCCAGGTGGTGTGGGCTACTAATGCATCGGGAAAGTACGAGGCGCATTCGCAGCAACGAGGGATGGAAAGTGTAAAGATACGAAATCCAATAAAGACTTTTTTTGGAGTATTTAACAGGAATACGAATAAGCAGCCATCAAATGAAATCAAGAATAGGAGCTGTGATTGCCGTAAGTAAAGATATGACGAGTAAGGAGTAAGCAATATCATTTTAGTTTTCTACATACGTGGAAAAGGGTAAATTCTTCCTCTGGCAGGAAATATTTGTATTCCTTTTTCGTCTCTCTTATAACGCCTCAAGGTCAACCGCGTTCGACTTGACAAAAAATAAATCAATGAATTATTTATTTCCTAACTGTATGTTGCGAATTCTCAAGAATACATTCTTTTTTTGTTTTTGTTTTATTTTATTTTTTATTAAGTGATTAAGTGGCTTGTATAAAAAGTTTCATGGAAATACCTTTCTTAAATCTATAGATGGAGGTACATCGATGGGCCAGTTTCAACAAAGCCCACAGTCGATTTCAATCAATTGGATTAACTCTGATGTCAATTTTGCAAGTTTGTTCATAACTTTTAGCAGCTTATTGTATGTATATTGGTTGCATACCCGCAAAGGATGGCTTCGAAAAGTTTGAAAAAGGTGTTTAAGGATATGGTCAAATTCCTTTTCTAAGCAAAGAGATTTCAATCGGTTGATTTGGACACTTTTTCTAAGCAAATATACACATCTATATCTTACGGTTACAAATAAGCTGTAATTAAGTATTTTTTTATATAATGGGTGAGAAGGTAATGTGATAGTTTCGGTTATACTGTGAAAAATATTCACCAACGTATTGGCTAACTTTTCGCAATTTCAAGCAGGTCTATTATAATGTCAAAGGATGTATTAGAAAAACCTACATTTGTGCGGTTCATAGTTTTTGTGCTCGTAGCTAGCCGCTGGTCGAGAGCAACATTTCTGAGTGCCAAATTTCTCAGCAAACTGGCCAAATTGTGATATATGATCCTAGATATCAAATCTCAGACATTTGGGTGTTGGACTTTGAATATTTTTGCATAGTTAAGGCCATTAGTTCATGAGGTTAAGAGATTTTGTAGGGATTCCCAAAATTGCAAACTGTATTACGGGGTAGTTACATTTCTTTTTGTATTATAAGTGTTGATGAGGAAAACTTGTCGTGTTGCTGTTATTTTTTGAGAATATTTTCATTAAGTGCTTCCTATCTTTAAAAATTAATAATGTAAAGTGTGTGTGAGATATCATCGAAATTGTTCACTCGCTTGAAAGGTTCACCGACGTCATTATGGTATCATCGAATATGGAATATATGGAAAATAATATCGTTCAAATGTCCACCGCGGCTTCTCTGGGTGGCGCACATCCAAAATGTCCAACTCCGCCGCATAAATCAGGCTGATGGCATGGTCTATATTGGCTTTGAGGGCCACTGTATTTTTTGGCATATTCTCATAGATCTTTGTATGTATGAGGCAAACATGTTCAAAGAGCTTTTTACACTTTCCGAGCACATCAGGTCACGATTTTTACTTTTCAACTTTGTATGTATATACATATAAGGATGACAATGGAGAATACTCGCTGCTCCATTAAGGTCGGTAATGAGCAAACTGAGGATTTAGGCAAGGTGACGCGCTGTCATGCAACTTTTTCAACATCGTGCTTGAAAATATCGTGCAAGAGTCACTGGCCAACACAAGAGGTACGATTTATTTCAAGTCTACGTAATTTTTTGCGTACGAAATTGACGTGATTGGAGGAAACACAGCGAGGCGTCAATGAGGCCTTTGCAAGCATTGAGGTAGAAGCGGCTAAGATGGGTCTCAAGCCTAATGAGGGTAAAACCTAATATCTGCTTTCATCTAAAAGAGACGGTCAACCCCGAAGTATTGGCCAGAACTTCACCATGGGCGGATATAACTTTGAAGTGGTCGAGGAATTCGACTACCTTGGCTCACTGATAACCGGCGACAACAACACCAGTAGCGCTGAGATAAAACGCAGAATCACTCTTGCCAACCACTGTTTCTTTGGGCTCAAGAGGCAATTGAGAAATAGAGCCCTCTCTCGGAAAACCGAGGTGACACTATATAAGACCTTAATCATCCCAGTCCTCCTTTACGGCGCAGAGGCTTGGACCTTAACAAAAGTGAATAAAGATGCCCTTGGTCGTTTCGAGAGGAAAATTCTGCGCACTATCTACGGTCCCATTTGTTGAAACGGTGTATGGAGGAGAAGATTTGACGAAGAACTGTACGGGTTTTACAGCGACATCGGCCTGGTACGACGTCTGCGGATACAGCGTCTAAGGTGGCTAGGCCCTGTAGAGTGCATGGAAAATACAGCACCGAGACGAAGAGTCTTCGAATTCAAGGAAGGCGCGGCAGAGGACGGCCGCATCTACGGTGGCGCACGCAGGTGGAAGGGGACCTGAACCAACTGGGCGTGCGGCGCTGGTAACAGCTGGCCAAAGACCGTGCCAGCTGGAGACGCTCCAGAAAACCCCACAAGAAAAAGTCGAACGGGGTCAAATTGTATAATCTCGGTTGCCAGTTCACATCACCTTTAGTGAGAATTTCCAATGTGTCGTGAGTTGTATTTTATACGGGTGCAGTCCCAAGCCACGACGCAATATTCGCCAAGTAGTGGTCTGCGAAAATCTTGTGAGAGACGCGACATCGACTCCTGCATATTGCCATGGACAGTGGCGATGTTTTCGGCAAATCTTGCATTTGCTTAACCAATGGACTCGAATTTGCTCACCATACTGCGAATAATCCTCTCGGACGATTATTGCTACCATAAAATGAGCGATAAAACTGTTTTATCTGTTGCAAGTGTTGTGGAACGCTATGTTCATCCAAGGGGATTTGGTAATTAATCTATAGCAGAAGTGAATGGACAATTTCTGTCATCAGTTCATAGGTACATGCCGTGGAAAATTTAAACTGTCTTTTCCCAGATCCACATTTGCGCGAAAGGCCTTTATTTTTAGGTTGGTTTCTTCGATTATCGTGGCATTGTGCATTTTAAGTCCTTTTGGCCGAACCAAACTGTCAACAAAGGATATTATTTGAGCGGTATGTGTCGCTTGCGTGAAAACTATTCCCCTAAAGTGGCCGGAATGATGTCGAGACAACTCTTGGTTTTTGCATCAAACCATTCGTCACCATTTCGCTAAACACTCGATCCATATTGGTATACAACCCCCCTGCTCACCTGAATTAGCTCCATGTGAATTCCGCCTATTCAACAAACTCAAGAGACCGCTCCGGGGATGCCGTTTTCAGTCGATAAAAGAGATACAAGCCGCATCGAAGAGTGAGCTGAAGACTATCCCGGAAATCGACTATAACAACTGTTTTGAAGAACGGAAAGCACGTTGGTTTAAGTGCATTATATCAGGAGGTATTATTTTGAAGGGGATGAAAGGGATTTGGAAGAATGAATATAGATTTTTCGAAATAAATGCTACGTCAGCTTACTTTTTGGACATATCTTACAGCATTTTTTAAAGTTATACGAATAAGTTATCTATAGAACAGTTTTCAAGCAAAATCATGTAATCATGCCTGTAAATATACAGCCAGTAACGTCGTGGCCCATAGGCAGGTTCTTGATGGGTCTTTTCCTTTTAAAAACTCTGTTTACTGCTGCATTTGTTGATTTTTAGTGATTATCTGCATGCATATGGAGGGGCCATATAGACAACGTATTCTTTACATTACACAAACATAGATGACTAATTATATGGTGAAGATGACCGGACGCAAAAGCGACAAACCTATATATGTATGTGCTAGAAATGTTCGTGCAATTAAGTGCTAGATAACTACGGGATATAAGAAATCCAAATCCCTTTCATTTAAAAATTGAGTGAAAGTAACAAATAGTTCTTACTCCCGAAACATTATACTCTTAATGTACTGATGAGAATTATTTAACATGGGTTACAAAAAATAAAAAAAATGATATCTAATATTAATAATAATGATAAAGTGACTTCAACTAAACACTTTAACAACTTTGAAATGAATGCGTATCTCAGACATGTATTTATGAGCGATGTAACAGCAAATATGGTTTATGTATCTAGATTTAATGAGTGAATACCAGACATAGTAACACAAATATCTAACCAGGTGGCTGGAAAGTCACCGTCTATCACTCACTTTTAGTCTCAGGCATTTTGTTACTTCAACCATTAATAAAAGAATGCACATGACGAATTGTGTAAAAAAAAAAGTGAGTTAACGATCGTTCGTGGTTCTAGAAATCAGTCAAGGGACTAATCACATATGTACATTTGATTCTAACTATACAGTACAATATTTTTAACCTCATCACGTCGTACCTCTGAATTCCTTTACACAAATACGACCATAAAAACATCTTCTGCATTTTCGGTGAAATCAGTTCCATCAAACGAATAAGGACAATTCAAGATTAAATCACTTTCTTTTTCTAAGGAAGTAACTATATCAATCACACGCAATCTCATTGTCAATCCAACAAGTGCCCGAATGATAACATCTCTACTGACAGCAATTCTCACCTTTCTCCTGCGATACTCGTGCATAGGAAATCGAAAACCAGAAACCCAAAACAGACCACATGATAATGTCGCTAATAAACAAACTATTCTGCTACCACTCGAATAAATTGAGAAACGTGACAGAAGTGAAATGCCACTGTCTTGCAAAATTCCGCATGAGCCAATATTCTTAAGCGTATGTCTAGCAATTTCAAGTGTCGCTTCTTTGGCACCAGAATGTGCGACTAGAATACCTAATGTCAAGTTGAGTCGGTACCCACCCGGCATTTGGCATTCAACCACAATAGCCGTACTTTCGTCTATCATTAGCTGCAATCAAAATGCGTGCAGTCAACTTGTATCCATGAACTGGTGGATACACGTAAATGGTTTACGGAATCGAAACATGTACGTATGCATACTCGTACAACCTTGATGAGGTGATGTTCTTTATTTATAGAAAAACTGGAATGAATCTTTACTAAACTTTTTTTGTGCCTTTTTTTTTTATTTGTATCTTAGTTAAAATGTGAAAGGCTGATTGAGTATTTTAGAACCTGTAAATCTTGAATTTGAAGTTTAAATTTATACGCGCCTGCCTTTTGAGGCGACATAATCACTTGTGATATGGACCTAGGGATTACTTAACTCAACTATAGCCTTGTCCAGGATTAAGATAGAGAAAACAGGATTGTGGTTTTCCTATAAAAAATATAAGAAAATCGAATGTTTACCTTTGTAACTCTCCCGAATTGATTTATATATAAGACGAGGTTAATTCGAACCCGAATATATGATTATTAACATCCGAGATTATGCAAATGAGTCACTTACACTTATGACCCGAATAAAAGACATATTGTTATTCCTTTACACTATCTCTTTTTTTTTTTTCTTAAAATCACGATGGATGCAATCATGATATGTTTCAAAGCTGCTCAATTGCTCAATTAATAACTGTCTGATATGAAGCAATGATTTTTCCTGTCTGTAGTATCAACTGATATACTATCTGTGTTGAACTTATGAGTTCTTACTGAACTCAAATTATTGAAAATTTGCACAATTTTTAACATCGGTTGAAACTCCGTTTAAGTACTTGCCTATCCCTTCTGTTCTGCTTTAAAAAAACTTTGCTTGTCAACTTTCCACGTATTATCGAATAGACTTATCAACATTATTTACATAGCAATATTTCCATGTTTTTGGAGGATGTCATGTTCAGTTAAACTCTGTGTACCTTCTGCAATAAACCTCAGGCTTGTAAGTAATGGCCCTAAGTATTTTAAGAGTGTGTTTCACGGATCCGTTACCGAGTCCATTGACTAAATTTTACTAGAGAGAAGCTCACAGCATTTTCTGTTATTTTTTTTCTATACATAATTCCATTCGTTTCTTCTAAATGCTCTTCAATTCTACTTCTCTTCTTTGGTTGAGGTCCCATTCTACCTGTGTGCATCACCATAGATGCGGTCGCCCTCTGCTTCGTCGTCCCTCTGGGTTGAGTTCGAAGACTTTTCGGGTCCGAGCTGCGTTGTCCATACGCTCTACATGGCCCAGCCATCTTAAACGCTGCATCCGAAAGCGTCATACTTGTCATTTAAATAGTTTGTGCTTCTTAAAAGATCAGCATTAGCATTGTGCTATTTATTACATTCAATAAAAAAATCTAATCTAATCTAACAGGCCGATGTCACTGTACGATCCATATAATTCTCCGTTGGATCTTCTCCTAACTCCGTTCATACAAATGAGAACGTAAATTGAACGCACAATTTTCCTCTCAAGATAACCAAGGGCATCCATCCGCGTTCGAGGTGCTCCACAAAATGCTAATGTCCCATGGGTGACCGAATTCTTCCTGGGGGTGGCCGTGGTGCAGTGGTTAACATCATCGACCGTCGAGCGGAAGTTCTATAAATTCGTTTCATAGCCAAGAAGAAGCAATTCCTATGCGAAAAACAAGTATGCAATACAGTTGTGAATAGAAAGTGACAAAAACGTACTGCTGCAGGCATTGAAATTCATTCCCTGCGGATGCAATATCAACACCAAAAAGTGCATGAACGAATTACTGTGAATTACAACCAACGCGAAATTTGGTCGGCTCCCGTCCTATCTAGTACAAACCACCGCTGAGAGTAGTGAACAAACATCTACGACCCAAAACCACTGCACTCCGTTCAGGTTGTGTGTGAACCTGCGCAAAACTCTCCCTCTCCCTGATACCTTCGCTCGCACAATGTTCAAAAACGTCATAAGGCCTTAACCTTGAGTGCGGGTGTAACTATATAAAAACAAAAAAAAAAAAAAAAAAAGCAGTACTCCATCAATTTACTTTATTGCCAAAAAGCCGACTCCGGCTGCTTTAAAGTATTACTATCCTCTAAATACGAGTGACTATTCACAAACCCATTGGGCAAAAATTGTATTATAGGTAATGTAACTATGTATATGTAAACCTAATTCTAATCCGAAAAAAACTGAAAATGAGCCCTAGTTATAAGCTTACTTCTATTGCCTCTTACCCTGATCCCAATTAGAGCTTCAAAACGGGCATTTTTTCGATTTGCATTTTAATCCCTCTTCCATTCAAAATACTGCCCCTTCCAATTACACTTACCCTAATCTCATTATTCATTCCCACACAACAAACCCCTCCAAATCTCCCCCTACTCCTAATGAACCTTCCACGACTAACATCTCTGAACCTTTCCTTCCAGTCAACTTAGCCCTTTCTGTTAGTAAATACCCACCGATTTTGGATCCACTTCTTCTTCTTTTTCTCTTAAACCAACTTCCAAGCTAGTTGAGAAGACCCCGCCACCTAATGACCTCGATGGCCGTTATGTGATGTCCAGACTGCGTGATCATCGCCTTGTGAAATAATTTACCTCTACCTCGCCTAACTTCATGACAAGCCGGATACCGTCTGTATTGACGGCCAAACAAGGACCAACGTTATGGTTTCCATCCAACAAGAAGGTCTGCATACTGACCGCACATATTTGAGAAAAATCTAATTTCTGCCCAAACCGTGTCTAGTGACCTCTCTAGTTTTGCTTCTCATATTAGCTTTAAGCGCCTTGTTCCTCTTCAAAGAACCCGAAGGGATACTAAGTACTATTTTCGTCACCAAGTCTTCCATCACAATCCTCTCTAAGGGTATTCTAATTTTGTGCTACCAAAATGTAAGAGGCCTCCGCTCCAAAACCTCAATGATCTATTTTACCTTCCAAATGCTTTCCTATGATATCTTCGCCTTAACTGAAACTAACCTCAGTCCTAGTATTCTTCACTCCGAACTTTTCCCTTCCGACTTTGTCATCTTTTGCATTGAAGGACAGCATAATAATGTCCTTCCCACTGGTCGCGGGGTCCGGTTGGCCAAC
The DNA here is from genome assembly GCA_951905685.1 of Eumerus sabulonum. Taxonomy (NCBI): domain Eukaryota; kingdom Metazoa; phylum Arthropoda; class Insecta; order Diptera; family Syrphidae; genus Eumerus; species Eumerus sabulonum. The sequence goes on along the minus strand of OX645060.1, from coordinate 156,233,959 downwards.
CATACCCGCTAAGATGCCTCACTCGTCACAATTTCTAACTCTTACTCTTTTGAACTTGTTTGCGCCAAGGTACCCATCTTTAAAAAGTGTATTTACATCCTTTGCTGCTACATCCGTCTCTCACAACCTGCCTTGGTCTACCAGCTTGCTGCTGATGCAATTGACTCTCTTTTCCTTGAAGCTGACCATAGCGATGATTTCTTCATTGTTGGGGATTTCAATCTTAAATGTCTGCAATGGGCCCATCAGCGGACGAGCCAATTCTCGATTCTATTAATGCTTCCTCTGAAAAGGAAAGCCTCTTTACGGACCGTCTCGCAGAGTCTAATCTATTTCAGATTAATAGTGTCACTAACAATCTCGGTCAACAACTTGACCTCATATTTTCTTCAGAAGCAACAACAGATGTACAAATCCACTGTTACTGCAAACATGCATTTGCTAACCAACCTTGATCAATACGATCACCCCTTTTTCTAAAATGTTCCTTTCTCCTTCAACTTTCAGAATGCCGACTTTGTTGCTCTTAACAATTTGGTTAGTCCTTACATGAATGATGATACGCCCATTGCCATTGTACTCCAATTCTGCTACACTGCTCTCTTTAAGTGTACGAGTATAATCCTATCTGTCATGAGTCATGGATAAAGTGTTTAATCTCCAATTCTTCCTCTGATTATGTGAAGTACCAACAGGCCTTCCAACACTTCTATACTCTCAGTGAACGACTCATATCTAGAAGGAATGCAAGCGTCTCTAATTACTGATCCCAGACGTTTCTACCAGCAAATTTAATAATATTTCCTCCGACGACCCAAAACCATTGCAAACCTTTTTGCGTCATTCTTAAGCCACTCATTCAATGACTGTAGTCAAAAGCCCGACCTCTTGCTACATGAACAATTGCGTTTATTGAGATAAACGAAGACATCGTACATCACAAGATAAACCATCGCAAATGCGATTTCTCTACGGGTCTCCTCTACACTCTTTCGCCTTTCACTTTGAAAAATTCTTTCATCTCCCCTACGCACAAAAAGGGGTATAAGATTGATATTTCCAACTATAGACCGATTGCCAAATTGTCTTCTATTCCTAAACTCTTCGAGTCCATTGTGTATGACATAATGTCCTTCCACTGAAAATCCATCTTTTCCCCCCGTCAGCATGGTTTCCTAAAAGGTAGGTCCACCACAAACAACCTTATCGGATTTGATTCCACAATGCTTTTGACCTTAGAGCAAGGCAATGAAATAGATGTTATTACTACCGACTTGAGGGCGCCGCCGTGGCGCAGTGGTTAGTGTGTTGGACTCTGGCGCACGATGAGCGAGTTCGGATCCCGATAACACCAACGCCATCGAATGTTTATTTAGCGATGTTCCTCATCGGCGGGGTACTGGCAAAATCTCCCGTAGTAAACTTGCCATGAAAAAGCTTCATCAACGATGTTGGCTCTCCACCAACGTTTGTTACGACAAGACGACAGGAGGTGATTGACCTGACCCTATTCCACAGATATGTGAAGGATATCACTAACTGGCGAGTCTTGCCTAATGCTACGCTGTTGGACCGTAAATATATGAGCCGTTCTTTCTGTCGGCTCATGCATAGCGGCTGTCCGTCTCAAAGCGCAGGCGGCGCTAAATGTGATCGATGATTGGTGTACCAGAAATGGGCAGTCGGTCAATCCTCTTAAGACCGATGTCGTTCTCTTTACGAGAAGGAGAAGAAATACTGACATGACTCAGCTGGTACTAAAAGGTACATCCATCCCGGTATCCAAGTAGGCTAAGTATCTAGGAATCATCTTAGATAGCAAGCTTCTGTGGTCAAAGCATGTTGAGTCAAAAACCACCAAAGCGCTGTCAGCTTTTTGGCCATGCAAAGGAGCTTTTGGCAAAACATGGGGCTTATCGCCGGTAAAGGTCCTCTGCATCTACGGCAATGATAAGACTTATAGTCTCATATGCATCGGTTGTCTGGTGGAACAGACTAAAACGCAAACACGTCGTAGCCTCTTTCACCAAACTCCAAAGAACGGTTCGTCTCTTGATATATTTATCATAGGGTGTGCTCTGAAAGCCATGTCTCGTCTGAAGAGGAATGGCTTTTGGTACAACTCGCATAGAAATAACAGTGTGCCTGCGCAAGAATTGTCCTGCGACCCCTGTCTCATGGACATGCCTTCTGACGCACTGACTCCCGTTATCCTACTGCGCCGTAATTTCGCAGTCGAGTTTCCATAGCGTCAGAATTGGCTCTGGCTGGATACTGAACCTGGAAAGGATAGTCTTCGCATTTTCACAGATGGCTCCAGGTCTGGGCAGGGGATAGGTGCTGGGATCTTCCTTGAGCGCGAAAACATCTGACTGCACTTCTCGTTAGGAAAATATGCATCTGTCTTCCAATCAGAGATATACGCGATCCTAATGGCCATGCTCTATGTTGTGAAGCCCAGGTGGAGGGGGAAAAGCATATGCGTCTGCAGTGACAGCCAAGTTGCACTTAAAACTGTGTGCAGCCTCCTAACTAGCTCAAATTAGTGCTTGAACTCAAGTCCTTCTTGAACAGAGTCGGCAGATTAAATTCATTAAGGCTCAGAGAAAATGAGATCTCTGATGAACTTGCCAGATTGGGTTTAGGGGAAAGCTTCTCAGGACCTGAGCCCGCTCTAGGTCTACCTGCCTCCATGGTTAATTTCCACATTAACGTCTGTGCGATTAATACACACAACCGTAGATGGAGGAATTGTCCGGGTTTCAGGATGACAAAACGCGTATGCCCTGATCTCTGCAAAAAATCCGCAGCATTCCTCCTGTCTTTAAGGAGAATCGACTGCAGAAGACTTGTGGGAGTCATTACGGGCCATTACACTTTTGCTAAACATCTTTGCGTGCTTGGCATAAGTGAGACGCCTATCTGTGCTGAATGTTGCGAGGAGGATGACACTGCAGAGCATTTTCTCTGTGAATGTCCCGCCTTTGCTCTTAGCTCTATACCTCTTAGCTTTATTTCACTGAAGCTTCTTCTCATTTTTCTCCGGAAAACGGGGAAAATACAGTAATGTAAGGTGTCTGTCTGGAGTACAATGGACCAGTATTTGCGTCTGAACGCTGCAACAGATAGCAGAAGCCTTCAACAAAAAAAAAAAATGTATTTTTGCAAAAGACTGACTGGATCTGGACAGTAAGGTTCCAAATTATTATAATATAACAAACCGATGACTGAAAAGCAGGTCAACAAAAGCTGTGAAATTCTCATACGAATGATTGTGTATATGACTAATAGTATTACTAAATCATATTTTCGAAAACAATATAGATTGAAGGCCTTGCTTTGCTAACTTTCATTCAGTTGCTAACCTAGTTTGAAGGAGTTGTAATATAATTCCTACCTTTTTGCTGAAAAGCTCCATGTTGAACGGACCACGTAGTAGTCACTACAGGATCACCACAGATTACGAGCAGTATAAAAGACTAAAATGAAAACAACACTCTACCCAAGAAACTTCAGTTACATGCCAAAACTTTCACAGCATTTATATTGTGACAACTGAACAGGATCGACCTCATTCCAACAGTCCCAGAATCGGACAATCAATACTCGAGCAGACGCACACTGTTTATTGAATTCAATACTTCGTTGCGTGACATACAATTCCAGTCATAAACGGATGGCCTTTTGAATGAGAATAAAACCAAAAGGCCGACATATAACTGTAATATATTTTTTTCCATTATATTCTTCTCATTATTACTTATTTTTATTAAACCATATTTATCGTCTTATTTAACTTCCATTCCATACACAGGGTGTGGCGAGCCGAACGACGAGACACGTATTGTAGGTGGTCAAAACAGTGGCACCAATGAATTCCCATGGATGGCACGTCTGAGCTATTTCAACCGATTTTACTGTGGCGGAACCTTGATTAATGACCGATACGTTCTCACAGCTGCTCATTGCGTTAAAGGGTAAGTACGACACTATTCTAAACCACAATCAAATTGACACTCGTTTATCAACTGCGACAGGGGGCTAGGCCCAAAACCAGGTTCAGTTCTATTCTTTAAATAAATTTTTTTTATTTTGTTTTTGATGGCGCTACAGTTCGGGGTGAACCAGGGCCTCAACTAACAAGCCTCTCCAGCCGACCCGATCTTTGGTCAGCCGCTTCCAGTGCCGTACGCCCAGTTGGTTGAGGTTCCTTTCCACCTGTGCGCGCAACCTTAAATGCGGTCGTCCTCTGCTGCGTCGTCCCTCGGGCCGGAGCGGTGATGTCCATTCGCTCTACATGGCCTAGCCATCTTAGACGTTGGATCCGAAGACGCCTAACCAGGCCGATGTCGCTGTACAGCCCGTACAGTTGTTGGTTGAATCTCCTCCTCCACTCTCCGTTTATACAAACGGGACCAAAGATTGCACGCAGAATTTTCCTCTCGAAACGCCCAAGAGCCTCTTCATCCGCTTTTGATAACGTCCAAGCCTCAGCGCCGTAGAGGAGGACCGGGATGATTAAGGTTTTGTAGAGGGATACCTTGGTTTTTCGAGAGAGGGCTCTACTACTCAATTGTCTCTTGAGCCCGAAGAAGCAGCGGTTGGCAAGAGTTATTCTGCGTTTTATCTCAATGCTGGTGTCGTTGCTGCTTGTCATATCGAGCCAAGGTAGACGAAGTCCTTGACTACTTCAAAAATATGGCTGCCGAAGGTGACGTTCTGACCAAGACGTCAGTGTTGCGCGTCTTTCTTGGATGACAGCAAATATTTGGTCTTGTCCCCATTTACCCTTAGACCCACTTTAGCAGCTTCTGTTTCAATGCTTGCGAACGCCTCATTGACGTCTCGCTTTGTCCATCCAATAACGTCAATGTCATCTGCGTAGGCAAGCAATTGTGTGGACTTGAAGTAGATCGTACCTCTTGTATTGGCCGCAGATTCCCGCACGATCTTTACAAGTATGATGTCAAAGAAATCCCATGACAGTGCGTCACCCTGTCTAAAACCTTTTTTAACATCAGAGGGGTCGGTTAGTTCACCTCCGACCTTAATGGAGCAGCGAGAGTTCTCCATAGTCATCCTGCACAGTCTGACGAGTTTGGCAGAAATGTTAAAACACGACATGGCTCTATATAGCTCGTCTTTATAAACAATGTCATACGCGGCTTTGAAGTCGACGAAAAGATGGTGCGTGTCGATCTGCCGTAGTGTAAATATTTGGTCTATCGTGAATTTTCCTGGCCTGAAACCACACTGGTAGGAACCTATCAAATTGTCCACGAACGGCTTCAGGCACTTACACAGTACAGCAGAGAGGATCTTGTACGCGATGTTCAGGAGGCGTATCCCTTTGTAATTGGCGCAGTCATAGGGGTCTCCTTTCTAATGGACCGGGCAAACGATACTGAGATTCCATTCATCGAGCATGCGTTCTTCCGGCCATATCTTGCAGATAAGTTGGTGCATGTTCCTGACCAGCTCATCGCCAGCTGCTTTAAACAGTTTCGCTGGGAGTCCGTCTGCTCCAGCAGCTTTATAAGACTTAAGTTTCGATATCGCTACCTTAACCTCGTCTGGGTCGGGTGGACAGGATTCTCCTTCGTCTTCGTCCAGTGTAAATGGTTCGCTCTGCCTGACGGCGGCATTTTGACTATCATCGCCGTTATACAGTCTGCAGAAGTGGTCCTTCCACAATCTCAGCATCGACTGTAACTCCACTACTAGTTGTCCGGGCTCATCCCTATAGGCTTCTGCTCTGGCTTTATAGCCGTGGCATGTTCGTTTTACTTTCTGGTAAGATTTTCGAACGTCGTTCCTGCCGTAACATCTCTCCATCTCCTCGATCTCGTGCTCCTTCTTTTTCCTTCTCGCAGGCAGCCCGCGTCCGTCGATGCAATGTGGCCATGTATGCATTCTGTTTCTCTACATGGGCCTGTCTGCACTCATAATCAAACCAGGGATTTCTCGACGGTGGTGGCTCGAAACCGAGAACATCTGAGGCGGCCTCTCTAATGGCGTTTTGACAACGACTCCATTGCTGTTCTATGGTTTCTGCAGATTGCATTGGAACTTGAGAGAGCTTGAGGGAGACTTTATCGGCGAAGTTCCTGGCGGTCTCCTGCAATTGCAGCTGTCTGCCGTCGATCGCAATATGATCAATTTGGTTGTCGATTTATCGATAGACCGCCAGGTCCCCTTATGGATGTTGAGGTGTGGGAATCGTGTACTTGCTACTACCAGATTATGTCCGGCCATAAAGTCCACTAGCCTTAGTCCGTTTTCTGACGTGGTGTTGTGTAGGCTGTGCTTTCCAATGACCCGTTCAATAGCTGGGGCATAGCGGATACGTTCTGCCTAGGAGATCATAGAAGTCGTCTTTATGTCGGTCATCTCTCTGCTCTGTGGGGGCATGGACACATAATAAACTTATATTGTCGAGACTGGTCTTGATGCGGATAGTTATGAGGCGTTCGCTTACATACTGGAAGCTTAAGACTTTTTTCCTGTAGCAGTTTTCGCAGTATATATCGCAGTTTTTTTATATTTTAATTATGTATAAATACAACTAATAAAATCAATAAACGCCATCAACCTATTAACCTACTAACCAGTAGCAAAAACATAAGTACATATGTATATGCTGTCAATAAAGCGTCATTAAAGCGTATTGAAACTGCCTTTTAAGGATTGCCGGAAGCATTCCGACCAGATTCAGAACATCAAATGTCCAAAGTCACTGAAAGTAAATGAGACACAGTTCGATCGGTCGAGTCTGATATAGTCACAATGTGTGTCACAGAGTCAGGGTTGTACTCACACTCGTACTCACGCTTTTACGAGCATGTCTCTCGATTAATTGCCGACCGGATGGTTATATCCGATTTTATTATCGGACTTTCATTTTCTTTTCTTGCTTATGCCCAGACTTGGATAATTCTACGGTGAAATTAAAATTGTTAACAATTAAAACAAGCATTAAAAGTGCACGTTAGCTCCGTAAATAGTATTGTAGTTAGTATGTATGAATGATTTTTTCGATGAAAGTGACCGAGGAAGCGAACTCGAATGTGGGTCTATTTATGTCACTTTGCGTAGTTACGTGCATGTGATTCATTAAGCCTCCTTACTTGAAATTGTCGTACATGTACCATAACAGTTTTCCCTTCACATGACCATATGCAGAGTTACATTTGATAGACTCATGGGTATGTTGTTTGTTTCCAGATGTTGGCTTAAATGTTTGGCTTAAAATGTTTTTTTCTCTCTCTTATGTACGTCTCATTGCTGCAATTCACTTCGCCAAAACTGACATGAGCTGCTTAATGAAATTTATGTAAATTCTCTGAATTGTAAAAGAAAAACAAACTTTCTTAACCTTTTGTGTTTTACAATTCTTGGATCGTGGAAAAAAACATTTGAAACTGAGCTATTTCCCTAATATGGTTTTAATTATTTTGAAATATTGCGAAGGAAGCGCTTTCTTTAAAGTCCAGATGTAAAAGGTTCTTCCATTATAGCAAACTGAAGCTTTAAATTGCCACTCCCGACCAAAGTGGATGCCGAATAGCCGTATTCAGTATTCAGTATATTCGAGCACCAGTTACCTAAACTTGCCAGTTGATTTAAATCACGATTTAGATATTCTACGAAGATGGTACAATTGAGTTCAATTGTGAGTTGCGAGGACGTCTGCTTTACAATTGAACGTGTGGATGAATTAAAATACCTAGGCATAATTGTGGATAGTAAACTTGGTTGGAAAGATCATGTATTCTACCTCTTAATCACCCATGTTGTTTGTGTTTTTATTTTTCACACAGGTGAAAGAGACGTACAGTTTAATACCGATTCCGAACGGCGCGCCGCGGCGTAAATCGAGAATCTTTTTCATGCCAAGCATATTTTCGGAATCCGAACTCGCTCATCGTGCGTCAGTGTCCAACACACTAACCACTGCGCCGCCTCGCCCTCTCTAAAATGTTCTTATGTTCCCACGAATACACGAAAAAAAAAAACGGTCACTTACTGCGGAGTGAATTCGGAGGTTCGCATACTAATAGGTAAGCACCCTCTTAGCAATGCATCCATTGGCATATGCTGTTCCATCTTGCAGTGAGGGGGTGTCAGTAATTGCTTCTTGGCTTCGGGTTTCTCTGGAGACGGATCTCGAGAGTCATTACCTGTGCTAAGCCTTGTTGGACCAAACCAAAAACACGTGCAACTCTCTTGACGTCTTGACTTCAGAATAGAGAATGAATTTTATTTCACATCTTCTTCTTCTTAGTTCGGGGTTAACCTGGGCCTCAACCAACATGCCCCTCCATCTAGCACGATCTTTCGCTAGCCTTTTCCATTGCCGCACACCCAGTTGGCTGAGGTCCCCTTCCACCTGTGTGCGCCATCTTAAGTGCGGCCGTCCTATGCTTCTTCGTCCCTCGGGGTTGGATTCAAAGACTCTCCGGGCTGGAGCTGTGGTGTCCATTCGCTCTACATGGCCCAGCCATCTTAGGCATTGAATCCGTAGACGCCTGACTAGGCTCATGTCGCTGTACAGCCCGTAAAGTTCATGGCTGAATCTACTCCTCCATCCCCCGTCTGCGTTTATAGGCCCAAAAATCACGCGCAAGATCTTTCTCTCGAACCAACCAAGGGCCTCCTCATCCGCTTTTGATAGTGTCCACGCTTCTTCTGCGCCGTACAACAGGACCGGGATGATAAGGGTCTTATATAGAGTCAACTTTGTCGTTCGGGAGAGGGCTCTATTACTCAGTTGCATCCTGAGCCCAAAGAAACAGCGATTGGCAAGAGTGATTCTGCGTTTGATTTCGGAACTGATGTCGTTGTTCCAGGTCACTGCGGAGCCAAGGTAGACGAAGTCCTTAACTACCTCGAACTTATATGTGCCTATAGAAATGTTCTGGCCAAGACGTCGGTGGTGAGCGTCCTTTTTTGATGACAGCATATATTTAGTTTTGCCCTCGTTTACCGTCGCAAACGCCTCATTGACATCTCGCTGTGATCTACCTATTATGTCAATATCGTCGGCGTATGCAAGGAGTTGCGAGGATTCGAAATAGATTGTGCCTCTTGTATTGGCCAGTGATTTTTGCACAATCAGTTCCAATATGATGTCGCACGACAGCGCCTAAATCCTTTTTTGACATCAAAACTATCGGTAAGCTGTTCACCGATTCGGATGGAGCAACAGGTACGTCAAAGGTAGACTTAGCGTTGTATAACTCGTCTCTAATTTTGCGGCTTTGATGTCGACAAATAGGTGGTGAGTGTCGACTTGGAATTCATTGGTTTTTTCCAGGATCTGCCGCAGTGTGAAGATTTGGTCGATGGTGAACTTCCTTGGCCTGAATCCGCACTGATAGAACCTATCAGCTTATTTACAAAATACTTCAAGCGTTCTCACAAAACGGCAGAGAAGGTTTTGTAATCGATGTTAAGGAGACTTATTCCTCTATAGTTGGCGCGATCAGAGGGGTCTCCTTATTTCACATAAGATCAGAAATACAGATACATGTATGTATGTATGTATGCCTATGTTTGTTAACGAGTAACTAGTGAAATGTAGCAAATAGTTTAACATGGTATTTCGTTATTACTTAAAACGAAATAAGCGAACTCCCACTTTTATGCATGTTTTAAATTACATTAATAATTCAGTAACTTATCAATTTTAATTTTTTTTTTTTGACTTCAAAGTAAATTCAAGCCATCTAAAGCTGCTACTTCCATCATATAACGAAAATGTTGAAATTCGCCCTTTGGTAAAGCCTTTGTTAAAATATCGCCAACTTGATTTTGTGTTGGCACATACTCTAAACGTATATCATCTATGTCTTTGGTCCTCTTGTGGAATTCAGGGTTCTTAATCAATCTGATTGCTCCTTGAATGTCCACGTATGAAACTGGTTTCATCTTGTGACTCAGCAAATCGTTCAAAAGTAGTTGTATCCATACTAGCTCTTTGACTGCTTGACATGCAGCTACAGACTCAGCTTCAGTAGTAGATAGTGCGAGGCCTAAGTGATGCAGCTTAACCCTAACAAGAAAACATATCCACTGGTCGAGCGTCTTGTTACTAAGTTCCCAGCATACATAGTCTGCACCACTGAAACCTTAAATTCAGTACTTTTAAAAAATATACCGTGGTCAGCTGTCCCCTTAATATAGCGAATTATCCTCTTGACCATTGTAACATGATGTAGACTGGGTTTATCTAGATAGCGACTCACACACCCAACAGCAAAGGCTATATCTGGACGTGTAGCCACCATGAGATACATAAGGCTGCCGACTGCTTATCGAAAAGGGAAATGTATCTTCTTTGATGCCTCCTCCGCACAACTTAGAAGCGCTGATGCTTTTACTGGAGTCGATACAGGTGCTGCATCCGACATATTAAATTTTGACATCAATCGTTCCACATATTGCGATTGACTAATGTGAATCGACCATCCTTAAATATCCTTATCTCCAGTCCCAGAAAATATATCGCTGAAAACACTTTTATTTCAAAATTGTGTTTTAGATGTTCACAAAACTCCGAAATTTTACAATTGTCTGTTGATGCAATCAAGCCATCGTCTATATAAATAGCCAAAATAATTCTTTTCCCCTTTTTCATCACTTACGAAAACACACAGATCAGCTGCGCATGGTCGAAAAAAAAAATCGTTTCCAGAAATTTGTTAAAGGTTTTGTTTGAGTTCATATAAACTCTTCCGAAGTTTAGATACTCGATTGCTTCCATCCTTACATCCTCTAGGCTGCTGAACATAAATTTCTTCTTTGATCTCACCATTTAAAAATGCGGTTTTTACATCAAATTGCTTGATATGAAGTTTTTCTGATGCTGCGTCCGAATCGACGTGAATTTTGCCATCGGACTAAAAGTTTCAAAGTAATCCCCTCCAAATTGTTGACTGAAATCCGAAGCCACTAATCTGGCCTTGTACCTTACCCCCTTATTGTCATTTGAATTCCTAATTCGGTACACCCATTTAGTATCAATCAACTTACGATTTTTAGGCAATTCCATCAAAGCCAAAGTTTCGTTTTTATTCAATGAATTAGTCTCTGCATTCATATAGCTCTTTTCTATTTATCCGCATCCTCACATCGCATGGCTTCTTCAAAGCAATCTGGCGTGTAAGACTCCATTAAAAACGCAACACTTTCCTGGATACAACAGTTGACTTCACTTTGAGCGTTCTTGACTTTTCTTGCATGGATGATTCTTTTTGAAGATCCTCATCATCCAACACAGCAAGCAACTTGTCATGCTCACTTACCATTTCCTTTCTTCTTTTTTGGTGGCGTTACAGCCCATGAAGGACCAGAGCCCAGCTTCTCTCAATCCCCCATGCTGTGTTTTCACACAGGTGAAAGGGACCTACAAGTTAATGCGGATTCCGAACGGCGTGAGTTGAGAAGCTTTCTCATGGCAAGTATACTACGGGGGTTTTTGCCAGTACACCGCCGAGGAGGGACGCCGCGAAATAAACATTCGATGGCGTTGGTGTTATCGGGATCCGAACTCGCTCATCGTGCGTCAGAGTCCAACACACTAACCACGGCGCCCTTTCCTTTGCATCAAGAAAATGAACATCACGGTAGACCTCAACTTTATTATCGTCAGCAATCTATATTCGATAACCTTTTACATTGTCACCATAACCCACAAAAACGCCCTTTTTGGTTTTCGGATCCCATTTTCGCCTCTTCTGTTGGGGTATATGAACAAAAGTTTCGATTCCAAAAACTTGAAAATTGCTGATGTCAGCTTGTCTTCTGCACCACAGCTCATATGGTGATTTTCCTTTCGTTGGACTGGTACCAGTTCTGTTAAGAATGTAAACAGCGGTGTTGACCGCCTCATCCCAAAGCTACCATGAATCGGTGTTCGAGCTGCCACTACGATTGTGCGCAGTTCACTTTCTGCACGCCTATTTTGTTCTGGCGTATAAGGTACTGTACGCTGATGCACGACGCAATTTCCCATAAAGATCTTTTTAACTTGTCGATTTATGTACTCTGAACCATTGTCAGATCGAAGAACCTTCACCTTTGCACCTGTTTCAGCTTCAATCAACTTAAGGTACTTTGCAATTAAAGTATGCACCTCCGTTTTCTCTTTAAGGAAAAACACTGTTCTGTAGTGCGAAAAACCGTCTTTAAAAAGCAAGAAGAACTTGGATCCACCAATTGAAGCACACTGCATGGGGCCGCACACATCAGAATGTACAAGTTCCCCTACGCAACTCGCTTTATTTTCACTAGAATGAAAAACTGCACGATGTTGTTTTCCATACAAACAAGCTTCACAAAAGAAGTCGTTCTCATCTTCAAAAGAAATGTTTCTAGTCTTCAATACGCATTTTACTTGGATAATATGTTGATGTCCAAGTTTCTGATGCCATTTGCGTAGTGTCCCTTCCTTTTTCTTAGTCAAATTGGCACAAGCCCCAACATCTACTGATTTGCCTGTGATTTTCAAAAGTAGTTTAAACAATTTGAACTCACGTACACCCACTAGAAGTGCAGACCCTTCTTTAAAAAGTTCACATTTTAAATTATCTGAAGACAATTTAAAGCCTTTGTCCAGTGCACAATTCAGCGAAAAAAGATTTTGCCGAATACTTGGAACATAGAGCCCATCAGCTAAATGGTTCTCCTTCCAGCTAACATTGTTGAAAGACAACACATTTACATGTATCTCCTCTGCCATATGCGTTAATGGTATTTCCATCCCCTTCAATCATCCACGCTCTCCTGGTGGAGTGAGGTTAAACATTTCAACAGATCAGATACACTCAAAATTATTTTTATTTGAAACTTCCAGATGTTCCATTGGTTTCCATTGATTACCTTCTCAATTTTAATTTTTTTTTATTATTATTTCCAAATACATACCAATTGTCGGCAACCGCAACTGCTTCTCGGTATTTTATTCTGTTCCTTGGAAATTTGCGCACTGGGTTTCCACTTCAAAAACATGATTCCAAAGAATTTTTTACAGCACTGGGCACATAACCTGTTGGACCAAACCAAAGACACGTGTGACTCTCTTAACGTCTTGACTTCAGAATAGGGAATGAACTTTATATCACATAAGATCAGAAAAACAGATATGTACATGTATGTATGTACATATGTATATATATGTTTGTTAACGAGTAACTAGTGAAAAAAAGCAAATAGTTTAACAGGGTGTTTCGTTATTATTTGAAACAAAATAAACTAATTATTTAACAAGCCTCCGTACCACGGCAAGGTGAGTAATATTCGCGGAGGATTTTCACGGTTATATGTATGTATGTTGGCGTTACAGTCCAAGAAGACCAAACCCAAGCTCTCTCAATCACCCATTTTCTGAGTGATTTTATTTTCCCATAGGTGACCTATAGTTTATTGCCGATGCCCAACGGCAAATTTCGGGGGTTTTGTCAGAATCCCGCTGAGGAGAAGCACCGTGAAAACACGCTCGATGACATGGCTGTTGTCGGAATTTGATCCCGCGTCACCGGTTAGATCTATAAAATGACCACAAGCAAATGTCGCTGAATGCCCCTAATTTTATTTCAAGTTTCATCAAAATCCGGCGAAGGGTGTAAAGGGTGAAGAGGTGTCAATATTATCTAAACGTTTCGTCGTTACCTTCGAAGCAACTCATAGTTCTATGTCTACAGTAACAGTTGTACTTATTGAGGGTGGCCGTGGTTCAGTGGTTAGTATCATCGACCGTCAAGCGGAAGGTCTATAGTTCAAATTCGTTTCATAGCCAAGAAAAAGCGATTCCCATACGAAAAAAAGTATGGAACGCAATTGTGAATGGAAAGTGACCAAAACGTACTGCTGCAATCATAACACTCACAGTATATGGTCAATTGAAATTCATCCTCTGCGTATGCAATATTAACACAAAAAGAAAAGGAACGAATTACTGTAAATTATAACCAACGCGAAATTTGGTCAGCTCTCGTCCTATCTAGGACAAACCACCCCAGAGAGTAGTGAACGAACGACCACTACCACGACCAAAACCACTGCACTCCGTTCAGGTTGTGTGTGAACCTGCGCGAAACTCTCCCTCTCCCTGTTACCTTCGCTCGCACAACGTTCAAAACGTTATAAGGTCTTAGCCTTGAGTGCGGGTGTAACTATAAATATATATACATATATATACATATGTATGTATAACCAAATACGAAAATCAGGGGAGAGTACGATAACTTTGGCGCCAAAAATTGATAGCGGTTTTTTGTAGAGGGGTCAAAAACAAGCAACATAAATTTAGTACAGTAATTCATTGTAAGTGATGACGTTAGGTTAGGTTAGGTTAATGTGGTCGGCATAAGCCACACGTAGGCCGAAGTCGGCCCATTGTGATACCACATGGATCGTGTTACCCAGATCCGCTACCAGAGAACCAACCGGTGCTTCTGATGAAGCGATGGAGTTGAGCTATTTTTTGGTCTGCTAGCTCACTTAGATTATCATAAAAGGGGGCGCCGAGGTAGATCGTCCTGCGATTCGCAAAAGAGTGGCATGAGCAGAGGAGGTGATGTATTGATTCCTCTTCCTCCTTGTCCATGCAGCCGCGACAGAAGTCGTTGGAGGGTAGTCCTAGTCTGGCGGCGTGTTTCCCAATGATGCAGTGACCTGAAATCATACCCACCAGAGCACTTAAGGTTGCCCTTTTGGTTGCCACTAGGTCCCTGGTTCGTCCTAGGTTAAATTTAGGCCAGAGTTGTTTGGTGATAAAGCTGATATTACTCTCATTCCATTGTACTGCACAGTAATGCATCCAGGTTTCTACTCTGTGTAATGCACTCTGCATAAGGTCGCATAGAGTGCTGGGAAATTTTCCTGTGGCGGCAATAGCAATGCCACCTGCATAGACGGTCACAGCGTACCCTTCCTGTTCAAGCAAGAGTAGTAGCTCGTTGACCACCACGTTCCACAGGAGAGGGGAGAGTACTCCACCCTGTGGTGTACCTCTTCTAACCATTCTAGTTGAGACGGCACCAGCGAAGTTGGTTTTGACAACTCTTTGTGTTAGCAGTTGTCGTACCAGTTCTATCACTGATCCCGTAACACCCGATCAGTCAGCACTTTGGCGACGGGCCATGGTTCAACATTGTTAAAGGCACCCTCAATGTCGAGAAAGGCGACTAGAGTATATTCCTTACGTTCCAGTGACCTTTCTATTTTGCTGACAAGTGAGTGGAGTGCTGTTTCCACCGATTTGCCTTTGTTGTAGGCATGTTGATTATTCGACAGCCTTCCTGAGAGGCAGCTGTAACGAATGTGTGCGTCTAGAATCTTCTCTAGAGTTTTTAATAGAAAAGAAGTAAGACTAATAGGCATCAGGTCATTTGCATACGTGTGGGAGCTTTTACCTGCCTTTGGTTACCTTCCACATGCTAGGGATGTATGATAGGGAGAGGCAACTCTTGTATATGACTACAAGCTGGAGCTCAGCTGGTAGGCTTCCGTTCTGGAGGTCGTCCAGGAACCATCATTTCGCATCAGGTGGCTTGGGTTGTACGGGGCCGAGGCCAGAATCTTCCTTATTCTTGAGGCTTCGCAGACCGTATTAATCTTGTCGCAGTGGCTCCTCCAGGATTGTCTTTAGGCCCTTCTGCTCGCTGCTTTGAAAGATAAGTGATGCCGTTGTTTTCTAATATTATTTTCTTTTTTTTCATTTTAAGTACATTTTTTTCTTAAATTGCCCCTACCTCCTAAACGGGGAGAGATAGACCGCCCCCTCCCGTAGTAAAAATGCTTGTTTTTGACCGCTCTACAAAAATCTGTTATCAATTTTTGGCGCCAAAATTTTCGCACTCGTGCCGAAAATCATGAGCCATTCAATGCGACAGGCAATGTCCTCGTAATACGGACGAGGTGCCTCCATGCCACCATTACGTAATATATCAAACGATCTTATCTCTGACGAACATCCTACATGCTAACACCACTGCATGCAATCAAATCTCTAGTTAAAAGATGTAGGCTAGCGTCTAGCCACATTTTGCATCTCAACTGACTGACATCAATTTTAATTGCCAGCATAGGATAACTGTGCAGCGTAAACTTAACTTCCGACCAATAAATCCGACGGTGTTTTAACGCAAGTGACTAAGTAACACCACCATTCGTTTAGTTTAACTACAGTGACGGTATTATAATTGCCTTGATTAGCATTGAATCAGAAACTGGTTCATTCCGTACTTCTGTAGGTGAATAGGCTCGTTGTCCTGTTCCACCAGAAACATCGCATGGCAATAGTGAATGTCCGGATGCTTTCCACGCACTAATGACCAATTAGGTTCACGATTCATTAAGAAAATAAACAGAAGTAAACAAACGAATTCAATAAAGCCAGTTAATGACCCTTAAGCAACAGGTTTCGAACGAAAACCAGTTTGATTTCCAAAAACTGCAAGCATCCACATCAATCAACCATTCTGTTCTCTTCGATTTGCATTTCTCATTCGTTACAGTCAGGACTTAACCACTATCTACATACATAGTTTCCATCTTTCGTTGCAGGTTCATGTGGTTCATGATCAAGGTCACGTTCGGTGAGCACGATCGATGTAATGATGCCGTTCGACCCGAAACACGCTTCGTGCTACGCGCTTTCAGTCAAAAGTTCAGCTTCTCAAATTTCGATAACGACATTGCGCTTCTACGACTCAATGATCGTGTTCCGATAACGAGCTTCATCCGGCCAATTTGTCTACCCACCATTCCAGGTAAGTGTAACAAATTCGCATAAACAAATTGATTGCTGAACGTGTTTGTTGTTTGCGATTAGATGCAACATATGTCGGTACAAAGGCAGTCGCCACCGGTTGGGGCACATTGAAGGAGGACGGTAAACCGTCATGTCTGCTGCAGGAAGTCGAAGTGCCTGTTATAACTAATGATGTTTGTGTGCAAGAAACCAACTACACACAGAAGATGATTACCCAGAATATGATGTGCGCTGGCTATCCGGGCGTTGGAAAGCGGGACTCTTGTCAGGTAAGGTGGAATACTTGCACCTCGTATCTGTGTGAAATGAAATTCGATTTGATTTGATTTGATTTGCTTTGACTTACAGGGTGACTCGGGCGGTCCACTGGTGGCTTTGCGACCGGACAAGCGTTACGAGCAAATTGGTATTGTATCGTGGGGCAACGGATGCGCACGACCTCATTATCCCGGCGTATATACTCGTGTAACAAAGTATATCAAATGGATTAATGAGAACTCGAAAGATGGATGCTTTTGCAGCGAATAGAATGGTCCAAGCCCAAATGGACAGCTTCTAAGTGATTCTAGTTAAAAGAGCAAAAACAAACGAAACAACGAACCGACAACTAATAGCAAGCACTAGACCTAGGCATATAATTTATATGTACATGATTGTGTAGTTAAGTTATAAGGAGTACGTAGGAGTAATATTTAGAAATTCCTACATAGTTTCGCTGTAAATTTGTTAGTGTTTAACAGATAATTTAATAAAATTTCATTTTTTTTCTATCTCTGACAGAAAACATCTGAGTTTGAATTAAGGTAAAATCAATTGCATCGCTGGTCCTGCATCTGATATTCTAGTTAAATTGCTCTGTCTTCATAGAGAAGTACAAAGTACATATACCGCAATGTCAGTGGCGATTAAGTCGTTAAGAATAATTTACATACATACATACATACATTTTCAGTGGCCCGCATGTGCTACTAAAAGAGTCGCTGGGATAATGCGCACACGCGGGATCTCCAGGCCACTCGATCCTCCGTCTTCGACTCTAATTCATCAGGAGCTATGCCCAAGCGCATCCATGCGAGTTTTTGGACTTGGTCCAACCACCTCGTCCTAGGTCTGCCAAGCGGTCGCCTACCTGATGGTATTGCATCCAAGGCACGCTTCGGAAGTCGTGATGATGGCGAGATTCGTCTCACGTGACCAAACCATAGGAGCATAGCCCTTTCCGTTCGGAGAAGCAGCTGCTCAACATTGAGCTCCCCACAGTACAAAGAAATCTCATTTCCGCAGCTTCGCGATCTTATACTCTCTGTCAATACCCAATTTCCATGACCTTAGGTTGGAAACAAATACTGAGTTAAAAACCACTAACTTAGCTTTGACGCCAAGCTCGGCCTTCCTAATCACAGATCTTCTAAGCTGTTTCAAAATTGACCCAGCTTCGCCAATCCTGCAGGAAAGGTCAGGATCTACTCCTTCCATCACTCGAGAAGAATACCCCGAGATACATAAACTCATCCACCTTCTTCAATGTGACTCCACTAACATGTAGAGTGTATTGGACAGGTGTTCTAGAAATAACCATAACCTCGGATTTGTCTACGTTAACACTCATTCTAGCTTCGGCACATACGGCCACAAACCTATCTAGTGCGCGCTGAAGTTCCATCTGGGAGGATGTCAGGACAACTAAGTCATCTGCAAAAAGAAGATGACTTATCCTCAACTCTCCCAATGTAAAACACTCCTCGCCTCGACAGCGCTGCAACATCCAGTCCATATATATGTAGTATTTAAAGAAGCACACACGGTTTTTGGTTTCAATTACACTTTATTCGCTCGTATTTTCTCCTATTCTACGTAGGCACGTCCGCACTCGCTGCTGGTCTGACGGAGAATGTCTCTTCCTTGTTTGTCATTGTCCGTCGTTCTGCTCGTTCTTTGTCCATCTCGTTCCTCTGTTAGATGTTTAGTACGTCGGGTGATCTGTCGTCCGTTTGGCGGCGTCCCGTTGCTTCGTAACAATGTCTATGTCTGTGTTGTATGTTCTGTGGCGTCTTCTTTGTCTTTCTATGTGGCTCGTTGTTCGTCTCCGTTCGATCGTATGTCTGTAAGTGTTATGTAATTCCATGTGTCTCGTCCGTTTGTTAGGCTCAATCCCACATTCGGCTATCCTGACGGATCATTCGGCCCGAATGAAGGATTCCATTTTTTCATGTTCTCCACCACAGTGCTTGTCCTCGCCGGTCCTTCTTGACTACCGACTTTCTGGACCTCATATCTTCCGTGACTCAACCTCTTAACGACCTTATAGGGTCCTAAGAACTTGGGACGCAGCCTCATCCCTGTCCCGAACTGAGTGCGCTTGATGGCGACCAACTCGTTCACATCGTAGATTTGCTCCGTTCTACGAATTTTGTCGAAGCCCCTTTTGTTCTCTTGCTGAATTTCAGCAATATTCTCTCGAGCTAGTTCTCGTGTCATTTCTCGTTCCGCATCGAACTCTTGCAGGGCAGTGTCTTCCACCCATTCACGGAGACTTGGAAAATCGGGCAATCGCATCTCCAAACCAGTCAGTATTCTGAAAGGACTGAACTTTGTGCTCCTCGGCGGTGAACTATTGATTACCTGCTGTACGCGATCCACAAACTTGTACCAGTTTTGCGAGCTCCCCTGACACGCTTTGGACAACATCGGCACTACGATTCGGTGAATTCTTTCTACCTGGCCATTTCCGCGAGGTACCCCTGTCGCGATCAGCAAATGTTGGATACCTTCCTCCCTACAGTAATCCTTGAAAACCGTTGATGTGAAAGCTGCACCTCGATCTGATATGATCCTACGCGGGTTGCCAAAAATCACAGACTGCTTCCGCAGATGATTCACCACCTCCTCTGCTCCCGTACTCTTCGTTGGATAAAGCCAGACGAATTTAGAGAATGCATCTACTATTACCAGGATGTAATTGTAATTCTTCCGTGTCTGTTCCATCGGCCCGACGTGATCCACATGGTAAGTCTCTAAGGGTCTGTCCCCCTTGTCGATGGGTCTCAGGAACCCCTCCTTTTTTCCTGCCTTGGCCTCGGTAATGAGGCATTTAACGCAGCCCCTTACTACATCTGTCACCTTCGCCGCTAACCCAGGTATGAAGAATGTTTTCTCAACAAGATCTTGAGTCTTCTTGACGGAAAAGTGACCCTGTTGGTGCGCGAGACCGATGATTTCCTTCTCCATAACCGTCGGTATTACCATCAGTTCCTTGACTGGATCCTTAAACAATATACCTGACTTGATATAGAAGTCTTCATACTCGTTGCTTTCTAGAACCTTCCGGACGGCGCGAATCCAATCGTCCTTAAGCTGGGCTTCCTTTATCCGATGACCCAACGAATCTTCAATTAATAGGCATGACACGCGACTCAGGGCATCCACGTGCTTCATCTTAGAACCTGTTCGGTGCTCTATGTCGTATTGAAATTCCTGAAGAAACATTGCCCACCTGGACACTCTCAGTGGAACGTCATCTTTCTTCATTGTCATTGCAAACGCGTTGCAGTCGGTCACGATTTTAAATCTGACTCCTAGGACATATACTCTCCATCGCTTCAGGGCCTCAATGACTGCCATCACCTCCAGTTCGTACGAGTGGTACTTTTCTTCAACCGGGGTTGTCTTCCGACTCATGTACTGTATCGGGTGAAGCTGTTGGTCATTTGGATCTTCTTGCAGAAGCACAGCTCCATATCCGTACTTACTAGCATCAGTATGAATCTCAGTGGGCGCTTTGGGATCGAATAGTTTTAGAACCGGTGCGGTCAGGAGTGCGTTCTTCAGTCTCTGAAAAGCAGTTTGTTGTTCGACTCCCCACTCGAACCCCCTATTCTTACGAAGTAGATCGGATAACGGTTTCGCAATGACTGCAAACCCCTCGATGAAACGCCTAAAATATGACGTCAGGCCCAGAAACCGCTGAAGCGTCTTCTTCCAAGCCGGAACTGGGAACTCACTTACCGCCCTTGACTTCTCGGTCGATGGGCATATCGTGTTGTTAGAGATGATGTACCCGAGGAACTCGATTTTTCTCCTAAGGAATTGACACTTATTCCAGTTTAATTTCAGCCCGTATTCCGATGCTGTCTTTAAGACCAAGTTAAGCTTCTGTATGTTTTCTTCCTCATCCTTGGCGGGAATGATTAGATCGTCTACATACACCATCACTACTCCTTTCTGAATAAGCTCTTGAAACACCGCGAAGATGAACCTTCCAAAGACCGCAGGCGAATTCGAAATTCCGAAAGGTACATACAAGAACTCGAATTGTCCCTCTTGCGTCACAAAAGAAGTGTATTTCCGAGAGTTCGTTTCTACTGGGACGTGGAAGAACCCATTCTTCAAATCCAACGTTGTAAACACTCGGGATCCTTGCAGGCGCTCCAAGACATCGTCTATCAAGACCATTGGGAAGTTGTCCTTAATGACTTTGTGGTTTAACTTCCGGTAGTCGCAGCAAAGTCTCTTCGAGCCATCCTTCTTCGGAACCAACACGATCGGCGACGCGTACTCGGACGTACTTGGCTGTATTATCCCTTCTGCTAGCCACTTCTCGAGTTGTTCCTTTACCGTTTGTCGCTCGCTGAATGGTATGCGTCTAGGTCGATGAACTACCGGGATGTCGTCTGACAAAATCAACTTCATTTCGATGGGCGATTGTTTCGTCTTAATGGGCGTGTAATCGCTTATCATGGTCTGGACCATCCTCTGAGTTCCATAATCTAGGTGACTTAAGTCGACGTCCACCTCTGTTTGGAATACCCCGTCCTGTGCGGCTAAGCTAATTGGTTTTAGTTCGTCCGTGACCTTCTCTATCTCTTCACTCTCTTGCGCCCCGCTTACACCGGTACCCCGGCCGCTTACACTTTCTTCTCGACTGGCACTTATGCCCACGCTTTCGACCCTCTGGTCTAATTTTCCAATGCTCCGATTCACTTTTGACCTAGGAGATTCTTCTCTATCCCCTTCTGCTTTACCTGTCAGCCTTTCAGCACTTTTGCCGACTCCCATGGTTTGGTCCACTCTCATTTCACTCTTCGAACCAGGAGATTCGTCTCTATCCCCTTCTGCCTTACCATCGAGCCTTTCAGCACTTTTGCCGACTCCCATGGTTTGGTCTACACCCTTCTCACTCTTCGAACCAGGAGACCCATACCTACTCCCTTTTGGCTTAAACTCTGCCCCTTCCGTGGTTAGTGTCAAATCAGCATTGTCCAATACGTCGTTGCCCAAAATCGCTGCATAGGGCATATCGGACTCACGTACGACGTGGAATCTAAGTTTGGTGACCATTCCATCTACTATTACGTCGTCCCAAAAACTACCTAGCGTAATTAATCCGCCACTACCTATGCCAAACACCCGCCTCTTGGTTGAGTCAAGGTCAACGTACTTCATTCTCGACAGGCTATCGTACCTTATCAGGTTCAAATCGCTCCCCGTGTCTATTAGAGCCGATAAATTAGTACCTCGCACCGAGATATCTTTAAAGATGCGATTAGTTCCGGTTGCTAAAGAGACCCTCGCTTCCGGCCAAGATTCGCTTCCGTTGCCTGATGATGCAGGTCGAACGTTGCTTCCCTCAGCCCTTAATCGCGAACTCGTCGTTGGTTCATTTCGGCAATTCACCGCACGGTGTCCTGGTCGTCCGCACCTGAAGCATTTAAGTGCCTTGGATGTGCATTCCCTAGCGAGATGGGACGTCTCTCCACACCTATAGCATTTGCGTTGTGTTGTTTCCACTTTCACTTCTCTTCCTGTAGGCTTCCATGTAGAGCATGGTGTTCTGTGATACCTTCTCAAGCTTGGTTGCTGTGAGTTGGGACCCCGTACCTTTTCGTAAATGCGCAACTGTGTCTTTAACTCTTGTATGCTTCTAGCCTGGTACAGTACAGCCTTGTTCGCTCTACTATCAGGGACACCCTCGACAAAATACTCTACGACACTTTCCTCTTCCAGACTAATAGGTTTTGCCATCTCCATAAGCGCGTACAGGTATTCTATTAGCGATTCACCTGGTTGGTTTTTCCTCTCGGCTAGCGCCCGATGAATTTCGGCTGCCGACGCCCTGCCGCCAAACTCGCTTTGAAGAGCGATCTTTAATGTGGCCCAATCTTTGATGCCTGATTGACTGCGTACAAACGACTTCGCAGCTCCCTGCAGTAATTGTTTCGCGTAAATAAACTTCTGGATGCCGTTCCAATTGACTGCTACTGCGTTATCCTCGAACTCCTGAATCCGTGAATCAATGCTCGGTCGACCGCTACCATCGAATGCTGTCAAGGAGTCCTGGATGTCACGAAGTGTAAAATGCGACCTCGTCTCAAGCCCTGACTCACTGCCTACCCTTTCTTCTTCCGCCGAATTAGATCCGTCATCGCCTTCTCTGGACAAACCGTAGTGTTCCATCAGCCTGTTTTGTAGTGACGTCTTAAGTCCCTGCGTCGACAAGTTTAGTTGCGTCAGTCGTTCCCTGAGTCCATCTACCGTCAAACCCAGAATAGCTTCGACGTCCATTATACTTTAACAATATTTTTTATACGTATTTTAATAATTATAAGCTACGGGTAAAAAAAGGTATTTAGTTTTATACAGTATTAATAATAAAGTATTTATAAACTGCGCAGTGGCCACACCAAAATTCGCACACTGTATAATCCGAAACAATCTCACTCTGATATTCTCGCCGTCTTGCTCTTGACACCGCTACCGCCGCTTTCGTCTTCCTATGCACTGGACACGTGCAGGTGTTTCCTCAGCAATGGGTATGATGACGCCGCCGTCGCCCTGCACACACAAACTGTTCTGACCCTTTCCCAGTTTTTTTTTTTTTTCTCTTCTTCCTTTATTCTGTGCTCTGTCGCGGATTTGCTGACGCCGCCACAGACACCACTACGTGCACACCACTTTGCGGTACTTCTCTTAGTTTTTTGGTTTTATTTTTTTTTTTTTTAGTTTTAGTTTTTTTTTTCCCGTGTGCTACTCACGCACTCATATACACGCACGTTGGAGCACACAACCACGGCTCGACTTTTCACCTTTTTTGTTTCGTTTCTTTGTTTTTCGCTTACAATTGTTTGCGCACTTGGTGTGTCGACCGCTTTGGGTTGATGCCCTTTTTTCGTCTTTCACTTTTCGCACTATCAAATCACATCAGTTCACAATTTTTACTTTACTTTTTTTTTTGTTTTTGGTCAACGGGCATGGCGCTAATTTGACGATTGAACAACCATCCCGGACGAGTCCCCAAAATTGTAGTATTTAAAGAAGCACACACGGTTTTTGGTTTCAATTACACTTTATTCGCTCGTATTTTCTCCTATTCTACGTAGGCACGTCCGCACTCGCTGCTGGTCTGACGGAGAATGTCTCTTCCTGGTTTGTCATTGTCCGTCGTTCTGCTCGTTCTTTGTCCATCTCGTTCCTCTGTTAGATGTTTAGTACGTCGGGTGATCTGTCGTCCGTTTGGCGGCGTCCCGTTGCTTCGTAACAATGTCTATGTCTGTGTTGTATGTTCTGTGGCGTCTTCTTTGTCTTTCTATGTGGCTCGTTGTTCGTCTCCGTTCGATCGTATGTCTGTAAGTGTTATGTAATTCCATGTGTCTCGTCCGTTTGTTAGGCTCAATCCCACATATATAATGAAAAGGAGAGGTGACAAGACGCACCCTTGGCGAAGTCCGACGCCCACGGTGAAAGGTGTTGATTTACTACCGTTAACCCGAACGCAGCGGCTACAGTTTGTGTATAGAGACTGAATGGCCCTCAACAGAGGACCATCAATCCCATACTCCTACGGAACACTCCAGAGTTTACCTCGAGGAACTCGGTCATACGCTTTTTCCAAATCTACAAAGCAGCTGTAGATTGGTTTGGCGTACTCCCAAGCCTTCTCGAGTAACATTGTTAGAATGAAAAGCTGGTCGGTTGTACTTCTGCCGTACTTCCCCTATCCTGGATTCGACCATAGCTCTAGAACGCGCCTCCCACAACTTAGCATAGACTTTACCGGGGACACCTAAAAGAGATATGCCCCTATAGTTGGAGCACTCTTTTTTATCCCCCTTTTTGAAAAGAGGGACAATCACCCCAGTCTGCCAATCGCTAGGTGTCTCACCGCATTCCCAGGCCACCTTAATGACACGAGAGAGCCATAATACTCCCTCTTTACCCATTGCCTTAAGCATTTCTGGCCGAATTTCATCCACACCGGCGGATTTGCCAACTTTCAGCGATTCAATCACTAGAATGACTTCCTCCACCGTTGGACTATTCTCCGCCACATGCAAGACTATAGGTCTGTTCCGAAAAATGCGTAAGATGTCCATCTCATTGGAAAGCAACACACCATCTTTGGATTTAACTCCTTCGATGATGTTGAATTTCCTTCCTCTGAGCCGGCGAATGGTTTGCCAGAACACCTTTTTCGCAGATCTATGGGCGCTTTCCAACTTCTCGCCGAACTCCTTTCAGGACTGCTCCTTAGCTGCTCACACAGCACATTTGCAAGTTCTTCGCGCCACAGTGTACCGGTCACGGGAAGCAGAATCTCCCAAAAGAATCCAGCCCCTGTAGGCCTTCTTCTTCTCTCTGATGGTTTCTTGAACTCCGGGTGTTTTAAACCACGCAGTTCTTTTCTCACCACCAGCCGCCACACCAAGCCGCTTCTCTCCACAAGCATCACGTGCAGAGGCGATGACAGCTGTTGAAAATAGTCGCCATTCATCCTCTACATGCGATGGAACAGTTGGAATTTGCTCAAACCTTTCGGATATGTGTCGTGCGAAGTGTTGCCGCACCTCACTGCTTTGTAGTTTCTCCCACCGTATACGCGTTACCTTTCTTGGTTTCCGCCTTGGCAGACGAGGTGCTCTATCAGTAAGATACAGCTTACACAACACCATGTGATGATCAGTTGACAGTTCAGCCCCTCTCAATACACGAACGTCACAAACCATCCGTTTCACACACGATTTTACCACAAAGAAATATATCAACGATTTCTGTTGAAGACTCCGACGATACCACGTATATTTATGAATACCTTTGTGCGGAAAGAAGGTGTTCATAATGGACATGCCATTTGCACAGCAAAAATCCAACAACCTCTCTCCGTTCGCGTTTTGATGAGGATCACCGTTCCTCCCAATCACACTCCCCCGTTACGTTACATCCACACCCACGTGGGCGTTGAAGTCACCCATCAGGATATAGGAATCCATTTGAACCACTCTATCAAGGGCCGCATCAATTTCGTCCAGGAAAGTCATATACTCAGACTCTAGATTCGGTGCATACACCTGCAACAGAGCCAAAGTTGATCTTTCAAACTTGAGTTTTAAGATCGCGACTCTCCCTCCTAATGGTATTCAGTCCAATAGCCTGTCAGTCCTATAAGTATCCACACTCCCGCCTGTTCAGACATTTGATATGCAACTCCCGATTGGAAGATTTTTTACCAGTCAGAAATCTCCACAGCTCTATATCCTCTTTGCCTTGTCGAAGAGATACCTACGATATCTAACCGATATCTGGCAGCTTCCTCAACCAGCTCGTGATACTTCCCTGTGAGCGATGAGACGTTCCACTTGCCCATCCTAAGTCGATGCTGTTGTCTGTTGCCCTTTACTCCCCGCACGCGCTGGTTAGTGCATGGCGAGATAACCCCCCCACCCCCGTAATGGCTCACAAGGCCACTGCCGGGTTGCTCGTGATTTCTCCGGGCTAAGCCCGACCGACTGCCGAGCGGGACAGACCGGCCACCAGACGCTCGCATACTGCCACCATTTAGGCCTGGCTCCGAATGGGACCCTGACACACCAGGGTAGGCAATTTCCGAGGCTGCTCTTCTCATCATGGGGGTTTGCGCTTCGTTAGCCAGGTTTGGTCCATACGGGAATTAATTCGCACACCCCAAACCTGTCGCCCACCCCCCACCTCGAGGAGGTCGGCTCGGCTGCCGCGGGGACAACAATAATTTCTTATTGCAAACAATAGCGCACACGAACGTCTAAAAGAACTCAGATACTTACGCGCAATTAACTCCTGGACACACGATTGTACATATATATGTACGTCGCTTATACCTTGAGAGCACCATGGCGCAGTGGATAGTGTGTTGGCCTCTGACGCCGATGACACGGGATCGAATCCCGACACAGCCATGTCATCGAACGTGTTTTTCACGGTGTTTCTCCTCAGTGGAGTTCTGACAAAACCCCCTGTAGTAAAATTGTCATGAAAAGCTTCTCGAAATTCGCCGTTCGGAACCGGCAATAAACTGTAGGTCCCTTTCACCTATGGGAAAAATGAAATCACACACAACATGGGTGATTGAGAGAAGCTCGGCTCAGGTTCTTCATGGACTGTAACGTCAACATATGTACATACATACATACTGTGAAATACATTCACGTGACCAGCACTTCCGCGTATTTCAATGGCACTCGGTTGTTGTTGATTCATTTTATTTGATGGCATACCTCACGTTTTGCTGTTGAATGCCGTGAGTATTCGTCCACTTAGGGCCTTTCAACTACAAGGTTTCTTGGATCCTCATTGGATTGTTAATTCCATTCATTCATGCTTACATATGTATGTACATACGGAATGCGCTAAACTAGTATTTTCCTTTGCGAGCAAATGGAATTGCGTCGAGGAATATCAGAGTTGGTTCCCGTGGTGTGTCCAATTTATTTCTTCATCTTTACTTTGTGCACTTGCCAATGTGTCAAGAGATGCTTAAGTATAGCGGAGCGGAGTATGCAGTAACATTGCAATTGACGTTGTTGTCTTATTTGGATGGCAACAAGTTGTACACAAATG
Source organism: Eumerus sabulonum (assembly GCA_951905685.1). NCBI lineage: Eukaryota > Metazoa > Arthropoda > Insecta > Diptera > Syrphidae > Eumerus > Eumerus sabulonum. The sequence goes on along the minus strand of OX645060.1, from coordinate 156,206,316 downwards.
TACTACCCAGCAACTGGCCAGAGACACAATTTAAAGAAAATATCGGCGATACAGATCATGACCGTAATAATTCACTATCGTGCGGTATGGTGAATGAAGTGACATTCTACTATCTAAACTGTCTGAGAGTTTATAAACCTCAACTTATGCCAACAGTTTAAACGAATTATTTCCAAATTACGACTGCATTACCGACGTTGACCTGGCAATAGGCACATATCGTTGCATAATTTTAGGAATGCTATCAACATTTTGATTTGAATTTCTCTCACTGAAATTATCGTTTTTTTTTTTTAACTTATGGATGATCATGAAATAAGATATTATATTCCTCTTCACTAGCTCCTACACCCTAATTACCCAGGGCGGTTATTACTGTATTTAATTTTGAGATAGCATTTTTCGCTCTCCGATTCAAGTGCATACATATGTACCTCCAAAATATTCTTCTGCTTCCTCACGATCGTCTTGAAAGACTCATGCAGTCGTTTGTTGTTCAGTTTTGAGCTCGTATTTTCATAGATCCGTGACTCATCGCCTTTCACGATCTAATATACGATTTTTTAAAGCACCGCGATGTAATTCCTTCAACATTTCTTTGCACTAATCGACACAAGCGGATGCTGGCCTGCTAAAAAGCGAGAAGAGCCACCGCAGTCGAACATCTTGCGGCACTGTTAGTAACTCCTATCCCCACCTCCTCGCAGTGCCATCTGGAGATTTCCTATGGAAATTGCAGACAGGGAAGGGCGAATGGCGAGCCTCCTGTGCCAGTATTAGGCATAGTAAGCCGTAACCGTAAAAAAAAACCACAAATTCCTAAACAACCACAAACTTCGGATATAACGGACCAGATAAATACTGACGACTCTTGCAAAAAACTAAACAAGGACAATGATCTTCGGCTTTGTACGTGGAATGTTAGGTCCCTAAACAGGCCACGTGCAGCCGAACAACTCGCGGACGCCCTAGACTGCTATAAAGCGGACATAACCGCCATCCAGGAAATGCGATGGAATGGACCGGGTATAAAGCGGATGAAAAACTGCGATATTTACTACGGTGATTGCTATAGGGAGAGAGGACAACGATTGTTCGGATGCGGATTTGCTGTTCGAGTTGGACCAAGGCAAAAAGTCCTAAGCTTTCGGCATGTGAGCGAACGCCTCATAACGATCCGCATCAAGGCTACATTTTTTAACATCAGCCTTATCTGCGTCTACGTCCCCACGGAAGACAAGGATGACTTCGCCAAAGATGGGTTCTACGATCTCCTAGACAGAACGTATGCCCAATGTCCCAGCTATGACATCAAAATTGTACTAGGAGACTTCAATGCTAAGCTGGGTAAGGAAAGCATCTTTGAACGAGTTATCGGCAAACATAGCCTCCACGACACCACATCCGATAACGGACACAGCTGATTGATCCTGCTAGGGGGCGAAATCTCCTTCTAGCTAGTCCCCGCTTCCCGCACCTCGATATACAAAAAGGCACCTGGCAGTCTCTTGATCAATTGAACACCAACCAGATTGTTCACATCGCGATCGACGTCAGACACTCCTCCCCTATTCTTGATGTTCGAACTTTCCGAGGGGGCTAACATCGACTCCCATTACTATCTCGTAGTAGCCAAGATGCGTCTACGAATATCACGAACGCAGCGGAGTAGAGTAAGAATACAAAGTTATGAGGTCAGAAAGCTACTATCGCCAGAAACCGCTCGTTCTTTTACCGATCGCGTCTCCCTTAAACTCACCAATACACCTCAACCCTCAACGCTATCAGCAAAGCTAACATCCGAAGTTTTGGGCTTCAAGGCTCCACCACGAAGAAACACCTTTTTCGATGACGAGTGCGGGAGGATTCACACAGCGAAGCAGGATGCATATAAAGCCTCGCTGCATAAAAGAACAAGAGTAGCTCGTGAGCTCTACGAGCTAAAGGGAAGGGAGGAGCATAAGCTTATCAGAAGGTAGAAGAAAGACCACGAGAAACGCGCGATTGAGGATTTGGAGAGGTGTTACGGCAGGCGTGACGTTCGAAATTTTTATCAACAGATAAAGCGAACATGCCAAGTTTATAAAGCCAGAACGGTAGCCTGCAGGGATGAGAATGGACGTACGTAGTAGAATCGATCGGACGAACGTAGTAGAATCGATCCATTTCTAATGGACGAAGACCGCAGAAAATTCCGTCCCCCTGATCTCGACGAAATTAAGATTGCCATATCGAAAGTCACGTCGAATAAAGCTGCTGGCGCAGACGGACTCTCTGCTGAGCTCTTCAAGGTGGCTGGGGATGACCTGGTTAGGAGCATGCACCAGCTCATCTGTAAGATATGGCCAGAAGAAAGCATGGCCGAGGAATGGAATCTCAGCAACGTATGCCCGATCCGCAAGAAAGGAGACCCCTCTGAATGTGCCAACTACAGAGGAATAAGTTTTCTTAACATCGCCTACAAAATCTTCTCCGTCGTTTTGTGTGAACGCCTGAAGCCTTTTGTAAATAAGCCGGTAGGTCTTTATCAGTGCGGATTCAAGCCAGGGAAGTCTACCATCGACCAAATCTTTACACTACGGCAGATCCTGGAAAAAACCAATGAATTTCAAGTCGACACTCACCACCTATTTGTCGACTTCAAAGCCGCATACGACAGCGTAATTAGAGACGAGCTGTACAAAGCTATGTCAACCTTTGACATATCTGCTGATCTCATCAAACTATGCAGGATGACTTTGGAGAATGCTCGCTGCTCCATCTGAATCGGTGAATACCTTATCGATAGTTTTGATGTTAAAAACGGATTAAGGCAGGGCGATGCGCTGTCGTGTGATTTCTTCAACATCATACGTATTAGAAATGATTGTGCAAAAACCACTGGCCAATACAAGAGGCACCATTTATTTCAAACCCTCGCAACTCCTTGCATTGGCCGGCGATATTGACATAATAGGTAGATCACAGCGAGATGTCTATAAGGCGTTTGCGAGTATTGAGATGGAGGCCGTAAAAATTGGATTGGCAGTTAATGAGGGCAAGACTAAATATCTGCTGTCATCGAAAAAGGACATTTACCACCTACGTCTTGACCAGAACGTGCATATTGGCAGATATAAGTTCGAGGTAGTTAAGGACATCGTCTACCTTGGCTCCGCAGTGACCTGGAACTACGACATCAGTTCCGAAATCAAACGCAGAATCACTCTCGTCAATCGCTGTTTCTTTGGGCTCGGGAGGCAATTGAGTAATGGAGCCCTTTCCCGAACGACAGAGTTGACCCTATATAAGACCCTTATCATCCCGGTCCTGCTGTACGGCGCAGAGGAGGCGATTGGTCGGTTCGAGAGAAAGATTTTGCGCGTGATTTCCGGGCTAAAAACGGAGATGGGGGATGGAGGAAAAGATTCTACCACGAACTTTACGGGCTGTACAGCGACATGAGTCTAGTCAAGCGTCTACGTATTCTACGCCTAAGATGGCTGGGCCATGTAGAGCGAATGGACACCACAGCTCCAGCCCGGAGAGTCTTTGGAAGGTGGAAGAGGACCTCAGCCAATTGGGTGTGCGGCAATGGAAAAGGCTAGCAAATGATCGTGCTAGTTGGAGGGGCATGTTGGTTGAGACCCAGGTTCACCCCGAACTGTAGCGCCCGTTAAGAAGAAGAAGAATCGACACAAGCCTGTTTAAGAGCGCTTATCAAATTATGCCGTAATCAAGGCGATCAATTCTTTTTAACGCACAAATTTTCATGCGATATTGAATACGTGCAAGTGGAATCAAAGCCGTTGGCATAGCCACTTGCAATATCAGTTTACGCACAGCATACATGTTTTTCTGGCACAGCAACCCATTTTGGGCTTCCACCAGAATACACACAACACACTCTGCTTGGTTTAATCCACGTCGAAACTAATAGAAAATCATCACAAGAAAATACAAAAGATATAATTCAATTTTTTAACAAAGATGAATGTTTCAGGTATCTTAGCACTCGTACGACAAAAAGTTCTGAGTGCGATTACTTTTAAAAAATGCCAAATTTTATAATGACAATATTGGATCTAACATATTTACACTAGTTCTATCGTATCCCAAGACCTTAACAGCAACGGATATAGAACTCCAAATGTACTAGTAGATTGTGAAGAGAAACTTGTAAATTTTGCATGATAAACAGGGTAGAAGAGAGTGTCAGATCATGGAGATTTGTTTTTTATTTTTCATTTACTACAACATATGTATTTCCTCTTGCCCATTTAGATGGATATTTCAGTGATAAATATATTTAATTAATTACTAGAAGATTCATGTCAAGAAGTTAAATTTTAATTTGATTTTCATGCTCGTTTAACGCTCTGTTTTACCTGATTAGGTACCCGGAAAAAGGTTGCCTAAGGGCATACCTTGATTGGAGAAGGAAGTTATTGCAAATTCAGTAGTCCCGGGTCGGCAATGAAGAATCAGGCAATTAGATGGTGCGACTTATTTAATATTTATATATTTTTTAACTAAGCTTTTTCTGGAAGTGAGGTTAACCACTATTCATTGGCAAATAGATAAACAAATTTCACAGACAATTTCGTGGTTAATGAATGTAATGAACGGGTTACTATCTTTTCTACTTCAAGGGTACAGCTTCCATTGATTTTAGAATTACTAAAAAAGTCAATTTGTATTTAACAGAATATCTAATGCGATAAAGTGACTATCGAGGTTTACTGTATACTGTTTAGCAATGTGCTGAATAATGCGTATTGTAATGCATTATGGCGTTGTGAAATACAGTCGATGCATCAGTCAGGTTTTCGAAAAATCATCGTTAGAAATTTGTCCATATTGACTGAGGATAGCTGCATGCTCCTAGATAATTGATCTGAATTTAGGATGTTTTTATACTACATGGGGACACTAACCAGATTCATGGTTTCGGGACACTAACCAGATTCAGGGTTACCTTAAGACATCCTATTTGATTCAGTGAAAAGATGGGAGTATCTGGGGACCTGTCAATTAAGAAATACACATCTGAATACAGGAAATTCCACCCCAAGGAAGTCATATACGTAAAAAGGGGGTTAAGAATATACGGAGGAATAACTTCCTGATTACACTAATTCGAGGTCACGATGCACGAGAACTGACCTCAACAACTTGATTTTCTGGTTAGATATGTTCATCGATAGGTAAAATAAATAAGTTCGTTCAGGTGGAAAAAGTTGGAATTTTAAGTTATTTAGACAAACAACCTTGGCTCTGGTCCTTCATGGGCTGTAACGCCACCAAAGAAGAAGAAGACAAACAACCTAGAGAAAGATATCTATTTTTTAATTAGAAAATTCAAACAATGATCAAAATAAGAGGATTGCCTTATGTAATAATTACTTACTTTGATGGCGCTACAGTTCGGGGTGAACCAGGGCCTCAACTAACAAGCCTCTCCAGCCGGCCCGACCTTTGGCCAGCCGCTTCCAGTGCCGCACGCCCAGTTGGTTGATGTCTTGCCTTATGTATATAATGATACATATAATGATAGTTCTATTAAATTCGTAGTGTAATTGATCATCGGTTTGGAATTTTGCTGTCAATCATATGACATATGTTTATATTAGTATTTAAAAGCTATTAACACTGACATTGGCAAATGTTAGAAACAAGGCCTTAAGATATTTGTCTACATGACAAAGTCATTAGTTGCCGATAATGTAAAATTCGATCCACAACTCGTGACAATGAAAATATGAGTAGGTGTTTTACTGAAAGCAAGTGTTTAATGCACTTGCTTTTGAAGTTGTTCGGCGAAGGTCCTATAAACGCTTTTAATTGTCACTTGCTTGCCATAGGTTATCTTTCAGATTATCTGACATACAGCCAAGCATATTTAAGAGGTATAGTGCACTTGATCCACTTGAATAGTAGAATTGTACGTGGGACAAGTTGCCTTGCCAAAACACCCGTTTCCTAGTTGCAACATGGTTACAAGCGAGGAAAATCCCGTGAGATTTTGCTTCAAAACCTTATTAGGGGATTTGAGTATGTGCTAGAAGGACTGCCCACTGGTCATTTTCATCAGCGTTGACGATGTTTTTGAGTGTGTAACTTTTGACAGAGTCGCAGTCGCTACTGAGGATTTGGAAAGACCACTTCTGCAGACTGTATAACGGCGATGATAGACAAGATACCGCTGTCAGGCAGAACGAGCCATTCGTAATGGAAGACGATGTAACAGATTTCGGTCCACCCGACCTGGACGAAGTCAAAATAGCGATATCAAGACTTAAGTCCAATAAAGCGCAGACGGCCTGTCGGCTGAGCTTCTTAAGGCGGCTGGAGATGAGCTGGTAAGGTGCATGCACGATCTCATTTGCAAGGTATGGTCGGGGGAAAGCATGCCCGACGAATGGAATCTCAGCATCGTTTGCCCGATACATAAGAAAGGAGACCCTATAACTGCGCCAACTATAGGGGAATGAGTCTCCTTAACATTGCATATAAGATCTTCTGTGCCGTATTGTATTAACGCCTGAAACCGTTTGTGAATAACCTGATCGACTCTTATCAGTGTGGTTTCAGGCCAGGAAAGTCCACAATAGACCAAATATTTACGCTACGGCAGATCTTGGAGAAGATCCAGGAATACCAAATCGACACTCATCACCTCTTCGTCGATTTCAAGGCTGCATACATATGCCAGCGTGTATAGAGATGATAAAAAAGGATTTAGTAAAGGTGACGCGCTGTCATGCAACTTTTTCAACATCGTGCTTAAAAAGATCGTGCAAGAGTCACTGGCCAACACAAGAGGTACGATTTATTTCAAGTCTACGCAATTGCTTGCGTACGCCGACGACATTGACGTGATTGGACGGACACAGCGAGACGCCAATGAGGCCTTTGTAAGCATTGAGGTAGAAGCGCCTAAGATGGGTCTCAAGGTTAATGAGGATAAATACAAATATCTGCTTTCATATAAGAGAGACGGACAACACCGACCAATTGGCCAGAACGTCACCATGGGCGGATATAACTTTGAAGTGGTCAAGGAATTCGTCTACCTTGGCTCACTGATGCAGTGAATTGAAACTGAGTGTTCAGTACCAAAAAACCGGCCAAGTGCGAGTCGGACTCGCGCACAAAGGGTTCCGTACCACCTATATACATATATAAATATGAAAGAGACGTTGTATGTTACCTCATCAGTCATCACATTAAATCACAATTTTTGTATGATGACAGATCTTGGTTGCAGGCAGGTAATAGGCATATTGCTTTGATAATCAAAAATCTGCATGATGAGATAGTTGATCATCAGAGTGTCCATTGAATTCAAATCAATTATCTTACTTAACAGCAAGGATGTGAAAAGGTGAATAACAATAATGGGAAATATGGAAAAATGGTTTGCAGCTAGGAGTAATATATCAAGGACACAATAGGGATCAATGCAATTTAGCTTGGAAGTGTTTTATTGGCTGTAGGATATGATCGAAAGTTAATTTCATTCATTTCAACATTTGATATCTTAACCTATCAGGATGGAAAAGGAGGGGAATAGCAATGGTACGAAAGGGTTTACAGCAAGGATTAACTTAGCAGTGACACAATAGGGATCATCAAAATGTAAAGGGTATTTATTATTGGTTGTTCGTGATTATAGAAAAAAGGGTTGCAGCTAGGATTAATACATCAAAGACACAAAAGGGATCAAAGCTGGAAAGTTTGCTGCTGGTTGTGGGATATTGTCAACTAACCTTAGGTCAGTATGTGACCAAGGGGATTTTTCGATGAAAATCATGTCTGTTGTATGGGAGCCCCCCGTAAATATTAATTTTATTCTGTATTTAGTATATGAAACTACTATAGTACTTCAACTGTCTAACTATCACGGTTCATGAGATTCAGCCTGGTGACAGACGGACGGATAGCGAAATCTTAGTAATAGGGTCCCGTTTTACCTTTCGGTACGGAACCCTAAAAAGCGTGTGTGTTGAAGACCGATTATGTGCGGCGATTCGTCACCGAAGATGAGACATGAGTCCGCCGCTACATGCCAGGAACGAAACGCTAGTCCAAGCATTGAATGGAAGTACCAAAAAAAGCGGGGTTAATCGCACCTGCCGGAAAAGTTTGGGATGCGAGAGGGATTCTGTTAATTGATTACCTTGCAAAAGGCAGAACAATAACAGGCGAGTATCACCACAACATTCTTGATCAGCTGAACGCCAAAAATCGTGAAAATAGGCCTGGTTTAAAGAAGAAGAAAGAGATTTCTCGGCCATCCATATATTAGTAGTTTCATAGCCGATTTCATAGTAGTTGGAGGCCGATTACATAGAAAGATAAAATCATTTTTTACATGAAAAGCGCAGTCTTTCATTACTAGGCCACGTACTTATCACCTCTTATGTAGATACCATAACCGCTAAGTGATCTTTGCTTCCACATCAATCGTTCGCCTTTCAGTCAGTGCGTACAAAAAATTCAATATGACCAACAGTTAACAGTCGTTGAACTTTAGTTCGTTTAATTTTTTAATTCGCTTCCCAAAGCAATTACACCAATTTCGTGGTTATTCTGTATGCCCAATATAACTTCTACTCTAACTTCTAAGCTATGATTTAGCTGACATTAACGTCCGGTTATTATTAGGGTTTTTGTCAAGAATTTACTAATAGCCCACTGCATTCAACTAAATTCTAACTCCAGGTCTGCAGCTTTGGTTGTGTATTTAAAAAAGACAGAAAAAAACAAACATCCAATGTGCAGACAAGTGGATAGCAATCGAGAGTTTGCTACTTTTTTTATAAAGGAAATCACTGACCCAGAGGTTATAAATAAATTGTCTTACGTAAGCAATAAGCAATAAAGCAGACCAAACAGTTGGTGCGAAACGATTGTGGTTATATGTAATTATTATAGCAACACAAAATATGACCATCATTACCAGGTTAGTAACCAATGGACAACAATTGAAATCAAAAACAAAAATGGTAAGCAGCCATTTTCATTTGTTTATCGGAATGTGTTATTCACAACAATGAATTGTAAATAAATATCTACACTCGTAAGGTGTTTAGATTGTCTTCTCCGCTCTCTTACGGGTTGTTTTTGAATAATTGTCTATTAACAGTAACTGTTAGTTGAGAAGATTTGTCTATATGTACATATGTCTCGTTTTTTGGTGCCATAAATTGCTGAAATCCCAGCGAAAAAAAATAGGTTTCAAAAAGTAAACTTAGCCCTACCTAACCCAAGAAGGAAACAATTGGTAGAGGATGCCGTTCACAACTTGAGTTGCATCATCACTGATTGTTTTGACAGGACATGCGAGTTAGGTTCTGTCAACAAACCACGCTGCAGAAAAGTGGTTCCCTGGTGGAATGCCGAGTTCCAATGTCCTCGCAGGGAATCCAGCACTCTCCTGAATAGATTGCTCAAATCAATTTCGGAAGATAACCTGGATAGGTATCGGTCGAAGCAGAAGGAACACCAGAAGCTGATTGGTAAATCGAAGAATTATTCTTACTGATTCTAAAGCGGAAACTCTCATTTTACTGCTTCAGACCCATTTCCCGGGAAATCATACTGTCATCGGGTGATTGCATACTCATTCGACGGTAACTGCGACTGAAACGGTGAAAACAACTCGGCATAGCTTATACATATATTACATCACGCGTGGCGACGACTAAATCCATTGGATATGCCATGGCATCTTTTGATGGCTCTAAGTCGGTAGACACTGATGGGTGTTACCCTGTTATGCTGCAAAAAGGTATAAGGCAGCTGTTTTGTGCTTTGAAACGAATGTTAACTGTTAGCCTGGCATTTACCTATATATCTTTTCCTTGGCGAAAAGTATGGAGAGACTAGTAGAGTTGCACATGCGCAAGGTTGCCCTTCGAATGCATTCTCCTTCGGAGATGCGGCATGCTTATTAAGCACATGCGCTTCAAAACCAAGTTGGGAAGATTTAATGCGCACTCGAAAGGAGGGAGTGCGCGCTGGGCATTTTCGTTAACATTGGGGGAGCATGTGTAACGCTGCTGGACGACAGGGCGCAGATGAAGCACTGGTTTTGTGATCGTGAATTTATCGTTGATGCAAGTCTCTAACGAGAGCACCGTGGCGCAGTGGGTAGTGTGTTGGCCTCTGACGCCGATGACACGGGATCGAATACCGACACAGCCATGTCATCGAACGTGTTTTTCACGAAACGAAGTAAGTAAGTAGTAAAATTGTCATGAAAAGCTTCTCGAAATTCGCCGTTCGGAACCGGCAATAAATTGTAGGTCCCTTTCACCTATGGGAAAATGAAATCACACACAACATGGGTGATTGAGAGAAGCTCGGCTCAGGTTCTTCATGGACTGTAACGCCAACATACACATACACAAGTCTCTAACAAAGAGTGCCAAATCTGGCGTAAACAAGGGACCGCAAGGTGCTGTCCTGTCTCCACTGTTATGCTGCATGGTGGACGACCCTCTACTCGATGCTCTCAATGCCTCTCGAATTGATGTCCATGCCTATGCGGATGATGTTGATATTCTCTCTGTAGGCTCATATTTAGCGACTGTCTGTCTCAAAGCACAGGCGGCGCTAAATGTGACCGACGACTGGTGCAGGAACATTGGGCTGTCGGTAGATCATCTTAATACTGATATTGTTCTCTTCACGAGAAGGAGGGAAAAAGAATGGCGTGATGCAGCTTGTGCTTAAAGGCATTCCCATCCCGATATCCAAGGAAGTACCTAAGTACCTGAGAGTCATCTATCTAAGATTACAAGCTTGTAACTCACATTGAAATTACAGTCTGCTTGCGCGAGAAATATCATACGACCCAATGATGCAATGACGAATGTCGAATTCCACGGCGTCAGGACTGACTCTGGACGTATTGACAGATACTGTAGCTGTAGTGGATTATCTTCGCAATTTCACAGATGATTCCAGGTCTGGCCAGGGGTCCCGCACTGGATTTTTCTTTGAACGCGAAAATGTCCGACTGTACTTCTTGTTAGGAAAATATGCGTCAGTCTTTCTGTCCGTCAATCAGAGATAACCACATTTCTAATGGTCATGCACTGCACTTTGTAAATCACAGATGGAAGGGAAGAAACGTATGCATCTGCAGTGACAGCCAAGGTGCACTTAGTGCATGAACTCAAGACCCCTCTGAATGAGGTCGGTAGACAAAATTCACTAGAAAATCAGATCTCTGATGAATTCGCCAGAATGGACTCAGGGGATAGCCTTAACAATTGAGTCTTTAAGGCACACAATCGTAGATGGAGGAAGTTTCCAGAATGCAGGATGATGAATGAAATCTTACTGTCAGTTCAAATATCTCTACTTGAAAAGAGACGCATACTTACCTAACGAAAATTGCAATTCATTGTTTTCGCAATTCACAAAGATATCAAGATATCAGACCCTTTTGCGTTGCATACGTATAGGAATTACTTTTACTTGGCTATGAAGCGAATTTGAACTATAGACCTTCCGATCAGCGGTCGATGATGTTAACCACTGCACCACGGCCACCCCAATCTAAGAGATACGAAAGCATTTGTTCCGCCCTGATACCAAGGAAAATCAGAAACATAGTCGCAGCAAAAGAGAATAACTGATATCATTACGTCTGATAGCATGTCCACAGAACAGGAGTCGTAAGGTAGTTCTCAAACAAGTTTATCGACATTCCAATGCAACTTAGCGTTTAGACATTTCCTTGGCACTCTCACATATTTGATTTTCTTGAACAACAATAATATGTATCTTGATATTTTTTAAGCATGCGTTCTCTCTGCAGGGAGCATGCACCAGCTCATCTGTAAGATATGGTCAGAGGAAAGCATGCCCGAGGAATGGAGTCTCAGCATCGTATGCCCGCTCCACAAGACAGGAGACCCCTCTAATTGCGCCAACTATAGAGGAATAAGTCTCCTTAATGTCGCCTACAAAATCTTCTCTGCCGTTTTGTGTGAACGCCTGAAGCCTTTTGTAAAGCATGGACACTATCAAAAGCGGATGAGGAGGCTCTTGGTCGGTTCGAGAGAAAGGTTTTGCGCATGATTTTCGGGCCTATAAACGCAGACGGGGGATGGAGGAGAAGATTCAACCACGAACTTTACAGGTTGTGCAGCGACATGAGTCTATACAGGCGTCTACGGATGCAACGCCTAAGATGGCTGGGCCATGTAGAGCGAATGGACACCACAGCTCCAGCCCGGAGAGTCTTTGAATTCAACCCCAAGGGACCAAGAAGCAGAGGACGGCCGCACTTAAGATGGCGCACACAGGTGGAAGGGGACCTCAGCCAACCGGGTGTGCGGCAATGGAAAAGGCTAGCAAAAGATCGTGCTAGTTGGAGGGGCATGTTGGTTGAGGCCCAGGTTCACCCCGAACTGTAGCGCCCATTAAGAAGAAGAAGTTCTCTCTGCAGCATCATCCATGCAAGCGTGCGGGTAGACTTCAGAGACAATGAGAGTATTGAGCAAAGAATTAACTACAATGAACCATTTCAATGGAGACAGGTCGCCACGATGTGGCCACTTTAGGTCACTTTGTGCACCAGAATTGCTTTAATCCCCAATACAGGGTTTCATCTACGCCATGTTGTCAAAAGTTATATTATCGAAAATCTTTCTTTTTTTTTCAATTATATCAACAAGATTTTAAAGTGCATTTTCGCAGGTTTTTCCTCGCTTGTAAGCACGTTACATCTCTATTAGCTTACTACATGATTTTCAGCAAGAAGAAGATTAGACTGAAGCTCTTGTACTCTACTTAAGAATGAATACTGCCTTCATTTCGGGCAAAGGGCCAAACTAGCATTAAAAATTATTAAAAATTATAAATGTGGAAAGCACCTGCCTTATACCTTTTCGCATTAGTCTTTTCCACGCGTGATGCAATAGACAAGCGCACCCATTGTCTTGGTCAAAAAACAGTAGAGTCTGCAAAGAGCCGATGTCAATCCGATTGCGAGTTTGAAGCAGTAGACGGATAGTCTCCGCTTGGACTCAGTAAAAGTACCAACAGATTTCTTAAGTACTCACAGCCACGTTTAATTGTTCCTTTTGAGGTTTTTGACCAGCTCATCTGACAGTAAACTTCGCGACTATCAACTCTTCGCTAAATTGTTGTCTCACTTACTTTAAAATTTTGATAAGTCATTTGTTGTAAATGGCCAAAACAGCCTTAATTTTTCCAGAACAAAATACTGAAACTGTCCTTAGTTACGTTTGCTGAACGTATTTGAATTTAGAGAAAGGTTATCCTTCATGAAATGTTCTTGAGGGAATGGTCTAAACCAGGTACTAATCTCACCAGGTACAGAGAATTTATATTTTTTTTTTATAAAAACTCGCGCGGGTTAAAGACTTCTTATATTCTCTTATGATGTATTTACACACACAACCTGAACGGAGTGCAGTGGTTTGGGTCGTTGATGATGTTCACTACTCTCAGGGGTGGTTGTCCTAGATACGACGAGAGCCGACCAAATTCCGCCTTGGTTATAGTCCGTAGTAATTCGTTCGCGCACTTTTAGTCATAGTTAAGTGTAGGCCTTGTGGGCCTGTCGACGCACTTATGATAAAACCTGGTGATTGAAACGTAAGGTAATCCACTGGCTATATACCGTAATAGTAAGACCTATTATCATCTATGCGTATGGTGGACAAAAGTAGAGCAAAAGACGACAAACGTTATGCTTTAACGCCTCCAGAGACTAGCATCATCTTCATGACTGCTACACCTTCGTGAGCTGGATATGATTACCATGGTTCCTGCGCATTACCACACACTTTCACTCTTGACAAGAGATTTGAGATATTGATCCCAAATCGCGAAGTTTGGAAAACCAGTGATCCCTTGCTCAATGTCAAGGCCTTAGGTGGTACACTGATGGTTCCAAGCCAAGCAACGCTTAAAGCACTGAGTTCGTATAGCACGAACTCCGTTAACCGTTAAGGGATGCCATAAGACGCCCTACGAGGCCTTGCCAAAAGAAACAAAGTCAAAATCTAGTGGGTCCCATGGCACAGTGGCATTAAGGGCAATGAAATTTCTGATGAACTCGCCAGCGAGCACGAATTTTCCATGTGCGACCAAAACTCAACAAGATATGCTGGACCTTGCACGACATTACGCCGCGCCGGCCCATTCCTCGTTGATTTCCCAAGAGTTTTTAGCGAAAAAAAGCATTCCAACGTTGATTGCACTAATGCACGTATTCTATGCTCATATTAATTTACTCAAACCAATTACTTCAAAAGCATATGCTTTGCAAGAATTTTTAATTATATACAAATGGGTCATACATATATGTATGTAGTTCTAAGTCTCAAATTCATTATTACATCAAAATTATGTTGTCAAAGAAAAACAGTTTTATTTGCAACAAGAACAATTTAATCCGTACCGGAAATTGTTGCCAACACGAACCAGAATTTAAATGTTAGGGTACCTATAACCATAATCGTTATGGTGGCTAGGGCTGCTTATCGGACTTAATTAAATTGAGCTCATGACTGGTTGACCTAAAGCTCATAACTTCCTTTCACGCGAATTCCGGTTGAGATTTTTCTGATTTGTATGCCAAGTTTGGATGTGAAAATTAATTTAATCTAATTTGATGTAAAAGCTATCAATAGTAATTAGCAAGTTAGCTAAATTTTTCGTGACTTAGGCAACGGCCACGACCTGATACTATGTAAACATATGAGGAAGTGCCTTTTTATTTTCACGAATGGCTCTAAGTCTGCACAGGAATCTGATGATGGAGGAGATACCAATAGACATTGATCTTGACTGTTTACTCGTATATGTTGTACAGCAAAAGCGAAGACCGGCAGGGAGTTTTTTTCTTCTTTTTTTTTTTTATAGTTATACCCGCACTCAAGGCTAAGGCCTTATCACCTTTGATCGTTGTGCGAGCGAAGGAAACAAGGAGAAGGAGAGTTTCGCGCAGGTCCCCACACAACCTGAACGGAGTGCAGTGGTTTTGGGTCATAGATGTTCGTTCACTACTCTCGGGGGTGGTTTGTCCTAAATAGGACGAGAGCCATTGGTTATAATTCACAGTAGGAATTTCAGTTTCGTGTGATTGACTAAAAGAAAAAATCTTTATATTCGAAAGTGGGTATATTGGTAAGCATTCTTAATGTTAAAGGGGCGGTATGCAACTGGCTATTACGTCACAGCATTTTTTGTGTTAGTAGGAAGTAGGTGTAGGAGGGCACCAAGGCGCAGTGGTTAGTGTGTTGGACTCTGACACACGATGAGTAAGTTCGGATCTCGATAACACCAACGCCATCGAATGTTTATTTCGCGGCGTCCCTCCTCCGTGGGGTACTGGCAAACCCCCCCAAAGTATACTTGCCATGAAAAGCCTTCTCGACTCAAACCGTTTGGAATCGGCATTAAACTGTAGGTCATTTTCACCTGTGTAAAAAATAGATCACACACAGCATGGGTGATTGAGAGTAGCTTGGCTCTGGCCCTTCTGGCTGTAACGCCACCAAAGCAAAGCAAGGAAAAAAATAAAGAAAGGCAATAGATAATCAATTCGACGCCGCTTGCACTAAATGTAAGCGTTGTCAAAAAGCTATTAAAGAGCTGCCACGGATGTGCTGGGTCTTACCCAGGCAAAACCCGTGGTTTGAGGATGAACTAAGCAAGTCACCTACAGGGCGTTGCTGCATTGAAAGCCGAGATACTTTTACCAAAAGGTAAAACAACTATCGATTCGATACAAACTCCGGACCGAAGCCTGCCGGGACGAAAATGAACAACTTGTAGTGGAGTCGCAGTCGATACTATTAAACGGCAAGGAAGACTCAAGACCGCTGTCAAGCAGTATGTTCCACTCAACTGGACAACGATAGACAAGAGTTCCGTCCCCCGACATTGACGAGGTCCAGATAGCAATATCAAGGCTAAAGTCAAACAAAGCTGCTGGAGCGGACGGACGGTCAACGGACCAAATCTTCACACTGTTGCAGATTCTGGAACAGACCCAACAATACAGATCGACACTCACCACCTATTTGTCGATTTCAAGGCCGCATATGATAGCGTGCATAGAGCTGAGCTATACAGAGCCACATCTAGTTTCGGTATCCCTATCAAAATCGTCAGATTATTTAGGATGACGATGAAAAACTCTCGCTGCTCCAACAAGGTCGGTAGCGAACTTACTGAAACCTCCAATGTCAAAAAAGTTTTTAAGCATGGCGACGGGCTATCATGTGACTTTTTTAACATCATGCTCGAGAAGATCGTGCGTAATTCAAGTCAGCACTAGGGGGCTGACAGTGCAGTGCAGTGGTTAACATCATCGACCGCCGAGCGGAAGGTGTATAGTTCAAATTCGTTTCATAGCCAAGAAAAAGTAATTCTTATACGGACAAAAAGTATGCAACGCAGTTGTGAATGGAAAGTAACCAGACGTACTGCTGCAGGCATAACACTCACAGTATATGGTCAACTGAAATTCATCCTCTGCGTATGCAATATTAAAGTGCTTGAACAAATTACTACGGACTATAACCAACACGGAATTCGGTCGGCTCTCGTCCTATCTAGGACCACCACCTGCACACTTGAACCACTCTCCTCGCGGGACTACCATTAAATATCTCTCTTCCTCTGCTCGCTGGTTTCATAATTGTTGCTGCAGCCTGTTTCACCATATCCCATGGTGCGCTCGATGTGACTGAAATCGATGTCATAACTATGGGAGATGATGGCATTCATATACGATCTGTGAAACTAATTTTACCACACATTGTGAACTACTTATCGAACTTCATCAACAGTTGCATTACGACTTTTCCCCAGTCTTGGAAAATTGCAAAGGTTTTACCTATTACTAAGGAAGCCAGTACAATTTCTCCTGCTGGTTTTGGACCGATCAGCATTCTACCTTACCTGCCAAAGTCTTCGAGGAAATAAGTGCAAATCAAATTATGAAGCATTTGTTATACAACCATAGTTTTCAAGGTATTTGATAAGATTAACCATAAAATCCTTTATTGCAAGCTCGAGAAATTGTTTGGCGACATGGCAGTTAAACTGATAAATAGCTTTCTCTCTGACAGGCTGTAAAAAGTCATGTCTGGTGAGAAGTCATCAGACTTGAAACCAACCACTCATGAATACCTAAAAGGTCAATCTTGGGACCAATCTTATTTTGCATGTTTATTGATGACGTTTTTTGACCTTGACCTTGAGAGCACCGTGGCGCAGTGGGTAGTGTGTTGGCCTCTGACGCCGATGACACGGGATCGAATCCCGACACAGCCATGTCATCGAACGTGTTTTTCACGGTGTTTCTCCTCAGCAGGGCTCTGACAAAACCCCCTGTAGTAGAATTGTCATGAAAAGCTTCTCGAAATTCGCCGTTCGGAACCGGAAATAAATTGTAGGTCCCTTTCACCTATGGGAAAATGAAATCACACACAACATGGTTGATTGAGAGAAGCTCGGCTCAGGTCCTTCATGGACTGTAACGTCAATATACATACATTAATGACCTACCATCCGTATGTAATCGTGCCTCAGTTCATCTTTATGCTGACGATGTTCAACTTCATTCAGCCAAACCTTCTGATAACCTCACAGAACTTACTGTCCTTCTAAATGAGGATCTGGTAAAAATGTATTAATGGTCAGAAACAAATGGGTTGGTACTAAATCAGAAATATCTCCAATAATACCGATCTCAAACAGAAATATTGATCTTAATAGTTTGACCGAATTGTTGTTTGCTGATACCGCAACTTATCTAGTTATAATCACACGAATGCAGTCGTTGCTCGTGTTTATGGATGTCTGCGCAAATGATGGCTCACTGCAAATTTCCCTCCCCAGAAACCCGGAGAAAGCTTATTATCACCTTCTTTTTACCACTAATTACATATGCTGTGGGTTATTTTATAGTACACTTGACTCCTCATCCCAACAAAAAATATAAAATTGTTAACAAATAGTGCCCATCTTATTTGTTCACAAGACTCAGGTTCACTCGCTCTACTAGGGCCATAAGCATCATCCTTCTTCGCTACAGATACTTAAATTTATTCCGCTTATTTTTTATTCACGCTGTCAGACTTTGGTACTTACTACCTCCGTCCATCAGAAATATCTTAAATCATAAGGTGCACTCCTTTTCAATTTCTCATACTTAGCTTTCCAGTAGTAACTAATTTCTTTTCCCAATTTGTAATTTATCTTACTTACTTACTAACTTAGGTGGCCGTGGTGGTCCGTGGTGGCCCTTAGTGAAACTGGGCCTCAACCAACATACGTCTCCAGCTGGCACGATCTTTGGCCAGTCGCTTCCAGCGCCGCACGCCCAGTTGGTTAAGGTCACCTTCCACCTGCGTGCGCCACCGTTGATGCAGCCGTCCTCTGCCGCGCCTTCCTTCCAGGGTGGATTCGAAGACGCTTAGACGCTTGATCCGTACACGTGGTACCAGGCCGATGTCGCTATACAACCCGTACAGTTCTTCGTTATATCTTCTCCTCCCTACAACGTTTGAACAAACGGGACCGTAGATAGTGCGCAGAATTTTCCTCTCGAAACGACCAAGGGCATCTTCATCCGCTTTTGTTAAGGTCCAAGCCTCTGCGCCGTAAAGGAGGACTGGGATGATTAAGGTCTTATATAGTGTCACCTGGGTTTTCCGAGAGAGGGCTCTATTTCTCAATTGCCTCTTGAGCTCAAGGAAACAGCGGTTGGCAAGAGTGATTCTGCGTTTTATCTCAGCGCTTGTGTTGTTGTCGCTGGTCATCAGTGAGCCAAGGTAGACGAATTCCTTGACCACTTCAAAGTTATATCCGCCCATGCTGACGTTCTGGCCAATACGTCGGTGTTGTCCGTCTCTTTTACATGAAAGCAGATATTTGGTTTTATCCTCATTAACCTTGAGACCCATCTTAGCCGCTTCCACCTCAATGCTTACAAAGGCCTCATTGACGTCTCGCTGTGTCCGTCCAATCACGTCAATGTCGTCGGCGTACGCAAGCAATTGCGTAGACTTGAAACAAATCGAACCTCTTGTATTGGCCACTGACTCTTGCACGATCTTTTCAAGCACGATGTTGAAAAAGTTGCATGACAGCGCGTCACCTTGCCTAAATCCTTTTTTAACATCAAGGGTCTCGGTTTGCTCATTACCGACCTTAATGGATCAGCGAGAATTCTCCATTGTCATCCTGCACAGTAGGACGGGTTTGGCAGGGATGTTAAAACTAGACATGGCTTTCATAGCTCATCTCTATACACGCTGTCATATGCAGCCTTGAAATCGACGAAGAGGTTGTGAGTGTCGAATTGGTATTCCTGGGTCTTCTCCAAGATCTACCGTAGTGTAAATATTTGGTCTATTTTGGATTAACCTGGCCTGAAACCACACTGATACGAGCCGATCAGGTTATCCACAAATGGTTTCAGGCGTTCACACAATACGGCAGAGAAGATTCCTATAGTTGGCGCAGTTATAGGGGTCTCCTTTCTTATGGACCAGGCAAACGATACTGAAATTCCATTCGTCGGGCATGCTTTCCTGCAAATGAGCAGACAAGCCGTCTGCACCGGCGGCTTTATTAGATTTAAGTCTTGATATCTTTGTAATTTATCTATTCTTTAATATTGCATCAATTATTTTAATTAACTTAAGTACTAAGTACTACAAAAGATGTAATCTTAATGTAAAAAACCTTTGCAGATAAGATAAATGAAAACGAAAGTAAAACTTTTCCCGACTTTGTGTTTCTTTGTGCGTTCAATTCTCGACGAAAGCAATTCCGTAAATTAGCTTATCGTTTTTGAACACGGCGACCTGAAAATTAATTATATATGTACATATGTATGTTCATTAATTCCTTACAGATATCTGGCTATCGGACCTAGCCTATCTGATGGGAGCTTCTACAGTACGTCATGTACATATTACAAGCCCTGCATGTGAGCAAATGTTGGACATATTACGTACTTCAACTACTGTATGTATGTATGTATATGGCAACGAAACAACAAGATGACTGGATCCAAATTGCAGACCAATTCTATAGTCGAACAAATTTTCCAAACATCATGGGAGCAACAGATGGCAAGCATATTCGGATGATAAAACCACGAAATTTCGGTTTGATTGACTACATAAGTAGTCCACTTCCTTGATGAAGTTGAGAACATCTCTCGCAGGAGCTGAGAAGGATACGCTTCCTAAGGTGGCAAAGAGCAGGACAGTCACACAGTACGTGCCCTGAAGTTTCGTCGTCCTCACTCAGTTTCAGACGAGGGATTCATTTTATTGAAATGGTATCTCAGACCACAGTGTCCCGTAAGGTAGCTTACTAGTCTTCTGATATCTACTCTATTAAGTTGGGGTATATTAATAGAGTGTTTGGTCAGGGGCCGTATAAATGGGGTCTAAGAAGAAGTTAACTTAAGTTAATGGGAGTGCCGCAGAAACCTAAAGGACCTATGTACCTTTCCTGGTAAGTTGATCGGCGATTTCATTGCACCCATCAGAATTTGGCTTTGTTTCTTATGGCAAGGTCTTGTCGGGCATCATAGCGCTTTAAGCTTTGCTTGGCTATCAGAGAGCATATTGATGCATACTCCTCTTATGCCAGTCTCTAAATTTAAATTTATGCAGGTTCGGCCGACATATAATTCCGCTTGGAAGATATTAGGACTCATTCCTAGAGCCTTCGAAATCTTCCGATTGGTCCAAAGATTTCGGCGTCAACGCCAGAAGCCATTTTGGAGCCATCAGAATACTACCTAAGGCCCTTGACCTTGAGCAACTGATCCCTGGTTTCCCAAGCTGTGTGGTTTGGGACCAATATCTCAAAACTCTTGTCAAAAGTTTAGGCTTGTGGTAATGCGTTCGAGACCGTGGTAATCATATCCAGCTTAGGAAGATGTTTTAGGACGGACATGTGATCCATAGATCTACATGGCAAGCCTGTTCCTTACCTTTTTAATGTATGCTGTAATGCTGAAACACAGTAGTCTCTGAAGGAGTTGAACTACTATCGTTTTTTGCTCAATTTTTGTCCACTATACCGTTGACGCATAGGTGACGATAGGTCTCACAGTTTTAGTTCCCAGATATTACCGTAAGTGCGTCAACACGCCCGCAAGGGCGTCTTTGTAAGTTTCTTTTTAATGTTGGAGTTCCAGTTAAGCCTGCGACCAAAGTCAGTACCCAGATACTTAACTTCTTCTAAAAATCCTATGTTTGTACCATTTAGAAAGACCGTGGCCGTGGTGCAGTGGTTAACATCAACGACCGTCGAGCGGAAGATCTATAGTTCAAACTTGTTTGGTAGCCAAGAGAAAGCAATTCCTATACGGAAAAAAGTATGCAACACAGTTGTGAATGGAAAGTGACCAAACGTACTGCTGCAGGCATCACGCTCACAGTAATTTATAATTGTAATTTATTTACTAAAAAGAAATACATGCGCAAGTAAGAACAAACACCTTATAAATTTGCACACGCTTGACAGATACTTAAATACAATATGTTGAAATACTTATTATGTACATATATGTATAATAATTAGGAATTCAGGAAAGTGAAAATAAAACAGATGGATGGAAATAGGACTAACATTAACATTAGAAAAATGAGAGAAGGAGAGAGAAGAGAGAATTAAGAAGGTGTTTTCCATTAATTTTCCAGGTATTTGAATAACTTTGGTTTGAAAGTGATTGTGTTGCACGTGTTGCACACGTATTTAGTTAGCAACGCATCACTGACATTGGCATCTCTGTTACTTATGAATATATAATATAAACACTGAATTGTACATAATATGACTTATACATATGAACTACATAGTATGCTCAGTATATTGTTTTAGTCTTTAGTCTCTCGTCAACTATTAAAGGAAACGGACGCAAACGAAACTTTGTGTTTTATTACCCTAACAAAGGTTATGGGCCCAGACTACGTAAATTAGTACAGAGTGATAATTAAGTGTGTATCTAGTATCAATATGAGTTCATTATACCAAATTGATAAGCTCGATAGTGATAATTATGATGGATGGAGAGTCCAAATGAAGAGTTTACTTATACATAGTGGGTTGTGGTCATATACAAGTGGGGTGAGGTCTTGGAAGAGGTTGCGACTGTGAACGAGCAAACCTCGTGGAGGTCCAAGGACGAAAGGGCGTTGGCAACGATTTTGTTGTGCGTAAAATCATCGCAGTTAAACTGTATTAAAAACTGCAAAATATCTAGTGAGGCATGGAAAAAACTTGAGGACTTGTACAGGCCCAGCGGACCGGCTCGTCCAATCTTTCTTGGACGTATGTGAAAAACTAAGAGAGATAGAAGTGGATATTAAAGAGGAGCTACTTACAATAATCATGCTATCTAGCTTACCTAAAGTTTGCGAAAATTTTGTGATAGCAACAGAATCGAGAGACTCACTACCACCATTATCAATATTAAAAACCAAGTTGCTGGAGGAGGGACAAAGGAGAGCGAATGAGAAAAAATAAGCGGACGGTGAAATAGCATTCATGGCAAAATCTAAAACGAAACAGAACAAGAACTATCGATCTACATATGATCATAATCAACGTACTGGTACTAATGGATTAAAGGGTAGATGCTTCAAGTGTAATCGAAAGGGACACTATGCCGCTCAGTGTCGCGAAAGAGAAAAATATAATACACCTAAAGTTACAAGCTCATTTGCAATGTTAAATGCAACTGATTCGGGTATATTGAGCAAAAGTGTATGGATTTTTGACAGCGGCTCTACTTCCCATATGTGTTGTGAAAAAAGTTCTTTTGTGAACTTGCAAGAACATAGTGAAACAATTGAACTAGCGGCTAACAATTTTATTAAGTCATCTGGAAAGGGAGATGTATTAATTGAAACCCCATATTCAAAGGTTACACTTCGCGAAGTTCTATTTGTCCCCGAGTTAAAAACTAATTTTATTTCTATTAGTAAAGCGGTTGAAAACAATCTCACGGTCGAATTTTTTAAACAAAGTGTTTTAGTGCGAAATTCTTCTGGTAAAATCATGTTATCAGGAGAAAGAGAAAACGATTTGTATGTACTCAGATATGCATCAATGTTTAAGACGTTGTTATCATCATAAACGGGAGTGTGTGCAAATTTTTTACATTGGCATGAAAAATTCGGTCACCTTAATGCAAGAGCATTGATTTCTTTGTATAAAAAACAATTGGTACGTGGACTTGATTTAAAAACAATTCCGGAACATATCAATTGCACAATCTGTTTAAAGGGAAAAATGTGCAGACAACCTTTTCCAAAATTGTCCGTGTATAGAAGTGAGAATTTGTTAGAGCTAATACACAGTGACGTGTGTGGACCCATGCGAGTTCCTTCTCTTGGCGGTGCTTTGTACTTTGTGACATTTATAGACGATAAATCGCGAAAGATTCATGTTGACTTTATAAAATCTAAAAATGAAGTTTTTGATGCGTTCAAATGGTTTAAAGCTATTACTGAACTTGAAACAGGAATGAAATTAAAGATTCTTAGAAGTGATAATGGTCGCGAATATGTCAATGAAGCTTTTGCGAAGTTTTTAAATGAAAAAGGTGTGCAGCGACAGTTTTCCGTCGAGTATACACCACAACAGAATGGTGTGGCCGAGCGTGCAAATCGAACTATGGTGGAAATGGCGCGGTGTATGCTCCTAGACTCCGGGCTACCAGAGATGATGTAGGCAGAAGCGGTGAGTACTGCTATCTATTTACGAAATAGGTCGCCGACAACAGCTTTAGATTCAATTACCCCATACGAAAACTGGTGTGGAAGAAAGCCTAATGTAAGACATTTACAACGATTTGGATGTCACGGGGTTATGCTCGACCTGGAAAGTCTAAATTCCGAGCCAAAGGAATTGATTGCATAATGGTAGGCTACTCAGCCGAATCAAAGGCGTACTGAGTGTATGTACCCCAGCAACGAAAGGTTTATAAGAGCCGTGATGTGAAGTTCTTGAATACGGAAGGTAATATTGATTCAAACACAAATAATACTAATGAGTATCTCATATTAGATTCGACAACATCAGCGATTGAAGAAAGCGAGTACATCGACAATTACCTTTCACACTCGGATGCAAATTCAACAATTGAAGAAGTTGAAGTAGACAACAAGCCTGAAATATATGATCTGTCTACGGCAAATTCAGATGACGTTACTGGAAAAATCGATGGGAAGAGCTGTTTCAATGAAAAAAATCAATGTCCAAAGTGAAAAACAAATTTTAACCAGAAGTAAAGCCAAAGCGCTGCAGAGTAATTTGTACTTAATGGGCCAGGTTGAAGCAATACCATCAACGGTGAAAGAAGCTATGCTCGCCTACGATGCTGAAAAATGGAAAAAAGCTATGGATGATGAATATAACGCCTTGGTTTCAAATGAAACGTGGGAACTGGTCGAGTTGCCCTTAAATCGAAAACCTATCAACACTTAGTGGGTGTTTAGTCTCAAGAGAGACAAGAATGGAACTATTGAAAGGTACAAAGCTCGCTTAGTAGCTAAAGGGTGTAGTCAGATGCCTGATGTGGATTTTCACGAAACGTTCTCACCCGTGGTGCGTTACTCGACCATCCGTTTGATATTAGCATTATCTGTGGAATACAAATTGCATCTCCACCAAATGGATGTCACAAGTGCATATTTAAACAGCACATTGGAGAAAGAAATTTATATTAATCAGCCGGATGGATACGTACATCCAAAGTATCCTCGTAGAGTTTGCAGATTAAAAAAAGGCTTTATCTGGTTTGAAGCAATCTGGGCGCGAGTGGAATAAGAAACTGGATGAGACCCTAAAAAGGCTGGGATATAACCGGAATGAAACCGACTCTTGTGTTTACACGAGAAACGAAAGAGGTTATATTAATACCATCGCAGTTTACGTGGACGATATTCTGTTCGCATGTTCAGACGAGACCCAATTAGAAAAAATCAAAAGTGAAGTTAAACAAGAGTTCGTGGTTGTAGACAAGGGGCGGGTGGGCATTTTCTTGGGAATGGAAGTCAACCAGAATAGGCAACGAGATTATGTTAGTATCGCCCAGACACAGGCGATATCTTCTCTACTTGAGGGTTATCAGATGGGAAATTGCAAGGGGCGGTCGACTCCACTAGAACCTGGTCAGAAATTCAAGAAGTGTAGCAGCTGTGTGAACTGTTAACTGATAGATGAAAAGGAATACCAGAAGATAATAGGATCCCTAATGTACATTGGCCAAGCAACAAGACCTGACATTCTTCACTCAGTGAACAAGTTGTCACAATTTAATAAGAACCCACATGAAGAGCATATGATGGCAGCAAAACATATACTTAGGTACTTAAAAAATACCATTAATTATAAATTGTCTTATTGTAGAGTGCGGCAATCGTTGTGCGGTTACTCGGACGCAGACTGGGCGACAAATCATGACCGGCGTTCATATACTGGTTATGTCTTTAAACTTAGCGGTGGTGCAATATCCTGGGCAACAAAAAAGCAGCCAACTGTTGCACTTTCAAGTACAGAAGCGGAGTATATGGCGTTGACAACAGTTTGCAAAGAAGCAGTGTATTTACGGGATCTGATCGCAGGCATGGGTTTTAAGGATAGTATTGGCAACTCCACCATTATCTATTGTGACAACCAGAGCGCACAGCATTTAGTGAAAAACCCAACTTACCATGAACGAAGCAAACATATTGATATTCGTTATCATTATATAAGGGAGGTGTACCAGAAATCGTTGATTGCATTAAAATATCTACCAACCGAGGATATGATTGCTGATATATTTACGAAGAATTTATTGAAATCAAAACATGTTAAGTTAACTAAATTATTAGGTCTAGAAATTTGAAATGTAAACAGTTTATGTGTTGAGGGGGAATTTGTTGTATACGTATTTAGTTAGCAACGCATCACTGACATTGGCATCTCTGTTACTTATGAATATATAATATAAACATTGAATTGTACATAATATGACTTATACATATGAACTACATAGTATGCTTAGTATATTGTTTTAGTCTTTAGTCTCTCGTCAACTATTAAAGGAAACGGACGCAAACGAAACTTTATGTTTTATTACCCTAACAGCACGCTTGCTTGATATGAACGGGTAACAAATTTCACAGCTGAATCGCATGAACAAAAAATTGTCGGGACGTTGCCAAATATTTATGTTTTAGTACAATTATTTGGAAGGACCGTTGTGTTCTTGAGAACCGAATACATTCAAATAAATACTCCGGTTCATTGGTTGTCATAATCTTATGTAGCAGTAGCAAGGAACGATGTTTTAATAGTGCGGTAAGTGAACAACCTGCAATTTGTTTGGTAAACTCAGAAATGTGCTCATGTCGTTCTACACGGAAGATGTATCTCGCGCAGCTGTTATACGCCACGTTAAGTTTTCTCTCTGATTCATAGCCCATATTGGAAAAAAGCTCGCAACCATATAAAATAATCGGGAGAATAAATGATGTTACGAGTATTTGCTTCACATTTGTGGGGAGGTAGCTGGTAGTTGGACTTAACCCCCTAAGAGCGTCATATACCTTAGATACCACGTTCTTTATGTGCGTATTCCAGCAAAGACTGCGTTCGAAAAATATTCCCAGATTTTTGATGTTATCGACATAATCAATTAAGGAATTGTTTAATAGTAGGGGAGGCAAGCTGAACACGGTTCGATCCCAATTTAGAATCAGCGCTTTTGTCTTAGCATATTGATTGTCGACCAATGATATACTTGATTGAGTTCATTTGATATTGAGTTAAATGCCGAGGTACAACATGGTTTGGGAAACATCGAGTAGACTTGAACTTCGTCGGCGTTGGGTGAAAGTTGCACGTCAAGAAACATGTATGTATATCATTTATATAACATGAAAATAGTAGGGGACCTAACACAGACCCTTGAGGTACACCAGACTTGACGAAAAGACGTGTAGAACGTTTATTATTTTGATACACGAATTGTGACCGATTCGATAGATAGGATGACATAAGACGACACAAAGACCCACTACAACAAAATTGGCTTTGCAACTTTTCTATAAGTATTTCATGATTCACACAGTCGAACGCTTTAGAAAAATCTAAACACACTATCAATCCCACCATATCATTGTCCATACCCATGCGAATATCTTCACACATCTTAAGCAATGCTGTTGTGCAGTTGTGCTTACTGCGAAAGCCAGATTGAAATTTAGTGATAAGTTTGTTTCTGTCAAGATGCTGTTTTAGTTGCCTACACATTAAACTTTCAAAAACTTTCCTTGAGTACGGAAGTATGGCTATTGGACGAAACTCGGTACCGTTAGAAGATGATGGTTTTTGCAACGGGACGATTTTGGCAACTTTCCAGCTTTCCGGGAAGGTGGAAGTAGTAATGTCGGTGTTCATTATGTGTGTGAGTTGGTGCAGAATGTATGGAAAGAGTGTTTTGATGAAGATGGGATGAATATAATCACAGCCCATAGCTTTTGATTTAATTTTTAGAACAGCGAATCTTACATCCATCTCATTAGCACCTGAAAGTGAGAATGCGTTTTGATTATGATCTGTATAGGAAATTGGAGTGGTGTTTCGACTATAACTGTTCAATGTTGGCTGTGCAAATTTATTGTTGAGTGCTTCAAGATCTAAGTCGTTAGGGGCTGTAGGTCTATTGCGGCAGATTCTCATTCGACGCACATTTTTCCAGAAAGCAGTACTTGAATGGCTATTTGAAAATAGATTAAAATAGTAACGTCGTCCGTGCGACCTTGTAGTCACTTAATAGAGCTGGACATCTATACCTTCTCCATCTTGTGTAGAGGGCATCGCGTCGTTTGATAAGGTTAAAAATTTCGCTAGTAAACCAAGGAGTATTCATTTTTCTTTTAATAACTTTGATTGGGACTTGTGTGCTAAAAAGCTTAAATATGTTGCTATTAAAGCAATTTACTTGCACGTCCACATTGCTGCTGGTGTAAATTGGTAACCAATTTAGGTTTAGGCAATCCGAAAGTAGAGCAGTAATGTTCACATTATGAAAATTGTAATATGATATAGCATCATCTTTAACAGCAGGTGACAGATTATTAATCGTAATGAAAAGCAAATCGTGATAGGAGAAGGCCGGGGCGAAGAGTTGATCGTAAAGCGAAACAAGATTACGTTCTGAAACGAGACATACATCTAGAAGAGAAGGATTGCGGTTAGGTATAAAGTGCGTCGGCTATTGTAGATTTGCAAAACGAAAGTGCATGGACTCCACCGTTTCAATAAAAGGACTGTTTTTAACATCCAACAGATTCAAATTTAAATCACCTACGACAACAATATCTGTATACAGTGGGGCTAACCTCTCTAAAATATCCCTAGGCAACGAGTGATTGGCCACGTGTGGTGGCATATATAGACAACCTATCCCGCCTATCAAAAAAATTTCAATAAATTAAGTAACGACATTGTAATTGTATCTGCTTTTTATGTACACGCCTACGCCTCCACCCATTTTCCCCTCCCTATCCGCACGCACGAATTTGTAACCGCTAACATTAAATAAGTCTAAACATACTTCTGGTTTTAGCCATGTTTCCGATAAACACATGACATCGAGCTTGCTACCATCTAAGAGAAGACGCAGGTCATCAATTTTATTTTTTATGCTTTGTGCATTTATGTGGCAGATGTTAAATCCCTTTTTAGGGTTCCGTACCCAAAGGTAAAACGGAACCCTATTACTAAGACTTCGCTGTCCGTCCGTCCGTCCGTCTGTCACCAGGCTGTATCTCATGAACCGTGATAGTTAGACAGTTGAAATTTTCACAGATGATGTATTAATAAAAACAGAACCAAATTAATATTTAAGGGGGGCTCCCATACAACAGACATGATTTTTATCCAAAAAATCCCCTTGGTCAAATACTGAACTAAGGTTAGTCGACAATATATTTGTGTCTTTGATGAATTAATCCTAGCTGCAAACCTTTTCCCCATATTTATTGTTATTCACCTTTTCACATCGTTGCTGTCAAGTAAGATAATTGATTTGAATTCAATGGACACATATGATCACGAATATCTCATCATGAAAATTTTTGATTACCAAAGTAATATGCCGATAACCTGCCTGCAACCAAGATCTATCATCATACAAAAAATGTGGTTTAATGTGATGACTGATGAGGTAACATACAACGTCTCTTTCATATTTATATATGTATATAGATGGTACGGAACCCTTTGTGCGCGAGTCCGACTCGCACTTGGCCGGTTTTTTTGATTGCACAAAATATTTAGCAAAGTTTTTGGATCATAAGTGGAACTACCCGAGTTGCGAGAGTTCATAATCATATCAATTGTTTACAACAAGAGCAAAACATAATCAAGCTACGAGCATCACAATAACCAATAGGAAAAATATATAATTTAGACAAAAATAATGGAAAACACTTATTCTGGGAAAGGAGGTTACAAGAAGAGTGTGAATAGAATAGGGTATCAGAAAGGACAACAGAATTAGTATTACCCAGTAGATTGTAAATATAATAGAAAAGTGAATGATAAGAATAAAGGATGTAGAAAAAGAGTTGAAAAAAATTTACAAACACAAAGAAAGTGTCAGCAGTGCGTTGTTGCTGGAGAGTTGTCATCTTCATCTGCTGCTGTTTCACGTCTAGCGGCAATATTGTTAAGTGCTTCTTTATTATTTATAGTGATGTTGTTATCATTTTTACGCTCTTTGACCACTACTAATCCATGTCTGGTGTATGCTGAATAGAGCTGACCTCGGTGTTTCATATGAGTAGCGAGTTGGAGAAGATACCGATTCCTGTTGGTTAGGCTCTCATTCATATACATATATCCGCTTGTTGGATTCCAAACCGACATCATTCAGGCAGAGGTGCTCACCATGAAGTCTGCGATGGTCAGTAATCGATTTAAGCACCATGTTCCTGTCTTTACAGTTGTTGAACTTGATGATGATGGGCGGATCGTTCCGATTATCCGTTCGTATGGGACGAAAAATTTTGTTCAAAGTTGGAGGCTTGCAATTAACGGCATGACACAGCTGGTTGCAAATGCTCTTCAGCTGTTCTTCTGGTAGTTGTGGAACACCAAATAGGATTGCATCAGATGCAAGTTCCTTTCTTTCCAATGCATCACATCTAGCTCTTAAGTCGTCTACTTCGTCGGTGATGCCTTGTTGGTGATGGGCATGAGTATCTTCGATTTGCTTAACCCGAACTTGCAGATCGCTTAATGATTTGTTGACGCTCTCCATGAATGTTGCGCAACTTTGCTGAATGATGGTTATTTGTTACATTAGATCATCACGGAGCTTAGCCATGTCCGATTAGAAGCCATTTAGTATGGCCTCGGTGTGTTTGGAGAGGCGCTCATCTAGATCAGTAATGGAGAGAGATTTTTGGAGAATGGTTGCACTTTTGGCGTTGGGAGTGCAATTTTGTCCTGGTGTTAGGGTATTTACTGCTGCTGTGGTAGTAACTGCAAGTCTTTTTGAACGGGTATTAACCGAACTCGTGTTAGAGTTTTCGAATGGAATAGAGGAAGAGTACATCGTACGGAGAGAAACTGCACTGAGTGAAAAAGCGGAAATTCAAAGAAAGCAAGAAATCGCGGAAAATTATATTTGAATTTGTTGTACTATATTGCGTATAGTGTTCGAATTTAGTTGCGTGTTGTGTTCGAAATTAGTTCACAAGATCGCGCACTCCTACGATTTTGGTTTATTTTGCCAGATTAATGAAAAATTGTATGTTTTTGCGAGAATCAAACACGTCTATTCACTCGCACTTCATACACCTTTGATATAGGCGACCAGCCGGCTATGGTCGCTGGTTGGCTGGCTTTAGCTGACTGTGTATGGTCAACTGAAATTCATTCTCTGCGTATGCAATATAAACACCAAAATTGCATGAACGAATTACTGTGAATTATAACCAACGCGAAATTTGGTCGGCTCTCGTCCTATCTAGGACGAACCCCCCTGAGAGAAGTGAACGAACATCTACGACCCAATCTTAACACGATGCCCCATCAAAACTAAGCCAGTGACCGAAACCTATAACTATAACTTCCGCCACATTGTCCTACAGCCAAGAGCTAGGTCAAAGTACAAGATCATTCGCAAAAAAAAAAAACAAAAAACACGCAAAACATCAACAAGCTCGCACACTCTCACGAATCGTCGAATCGAATCGTCTTTGAATCTTTCCCTCTTTCTCTGACAGAGATGATCAGATCAGGAGTCATAGTAACTGCAAAAGCTGGCAAACATTTTCATCAAGTTCGCAAGCAATTTAGATTAAGGTAAAACCGCTAGTTTTAGGCTAAAATGATGTCCCTGACACGCTGATCCAAACAATAATGTTGACCGCTCTAGAGTGCATTTCATACGTTTGATGGTATCTCCATCGCATGGTCAGGTTGACGATCTCGAATTTAATTTCATTCTCGGGTCTATCTCTGCAAACACTGCCGGTGTATTCGTGCCCCAACGCTCATGATTATGCGCATATGTAATCAATTTCCTCAAACATTGTCGTGGACAACGAAGCCATCGAGCTATCCATAACTCTATGCACGTTTGCATGTCTAGCGATCGGTGCAAATAAATAGATAACAGCCATGAACTTTACCTTGATGGATTAATTTTGCATAATTTCTGCGGTTAGGCAAATAGGAAGCAAGACGATATCGAATATGACAATGCGCGTACCTTACTGTTCTTGCGTATTGCCCTTGACTATCATAACACTCGATTGGAACACGTCTTCAAATACATGGCATAAGGAGTGCGTCATACAGGTGAGCAGAACCAACATGAACAAGAGTAGTGACGTGGTGTCTGGCAATTACGATGACTCATGAAGAATGAGAAACGAAGCGTGCGTTTAATTTGGCACGCGGTTACTCATTTATTTAGCTTTTGTGCAACATTTACATACGTAGGCACATTGAAATGATCCGAAAAATTGCCCATTAATAGCGGCTTGTTTTCTGAGAAATTGAGACCCAAAGTTCATAATGACGTAAAGACCGTTTACCTATTTGACACGGGTTATTACCCTTTCAAAAATAAATGAATAGAGTGACATAAAAAAAAACAAAATGTTTGCTTTTGGGTGTATTTAACAAGTTTGTGATGCTTGGCTAATAGCAATTTCAAGTCATTAAATGGCATTGTGTTGTAAGGGCTTTTGCAGTTATATTAAGATAAAACACGACGAAGGCTTACGGAAATGGTTGCATAATAAATATTATTCAGAATATTGACTTCTCAAAATACATATCTAAAACATACAAACCTTATAAATTTGATAACCCAGGAAGGTAAGGCAAGCGTCGATTGTCTATGCCTTGAATGGGTTTGACAACTCTACAACTAAAGTTAAGTTCAAGCTTAAGCGATGCGGGCATACATTACGAAATTACGATCCAGTGATTGAGTCGACTTTTCTAACTGTATGAAATGGATTTGTATCATAGCAAAATTGCAGGAACTGCAAGGTTAGTAACAGAATGTCAACGTCTTGAGTGAAAAGGACAGTCTTACAAGATCTTGAGTTAAAGGCACTAAATCAAATGAAAATGTGATCCACGTCTCATATTTAGTTTTAAGGACAGGTAACATGCGTCTGGTATTATCCATCACGCCACAAGACGGAAGGAAGTAAAAAGCAGCCAGGTTCATACGCTGACAATATCTTAACATGCAATTTAGAAAACAAAAGTATAAAATATAGTCTAGGTGCGACCCGCAAGGCCCACACGACTAACTTCGCAGTGGGAAATTTAACTTCATATTTTTTAATTTCTTGCCCCCGACGCAGAAAGAGGAGTGTTATAAGTTTGAGGTGTCTGAGTGTCTGTCTGTGGCATCGTAACTTCTGA
Organism: Eumerus sabulonum; assembly: GCA_951905685.1. Lineage (NCBI taxonomy): Eukaryota > Metazoa > Arthropoda > Insecta > Diptera > Syrphidae > Eumerus > Eumerus sabulonum. The sequence continues at coordinate 156,173,349 of OX645060.1, read as the reverse complement.
ATGAATGGACCGATTATGATACCCTTTTTTCTAGGTTTTTTTGAAAGCTAACCTGATTGAGATGGTTCTTAGCTACAATTTATGAAAATCTGTTTTGGTGTTTCAAGGTCATTAGCTCTTTTTGTTAGCTGCGGTAGGATTCCTAGACGAATAATGGGTAATGTATCGGTTCTTGTCCAATCACCGCAATCAACCAGCATCGGGCGCGGTCAGTACTTAGGTGGGGAGCCGCTTGGAAACACCGCGTGTTGTTGGCATCAAGCCGCCTATTTGCTGTCGCTCCATATAACCCAGGGCGCGGAAACGCACACTCATGTGTGAACATTAAACAATCTATTGCTCATAAATTGCTCACGTGCGTGTGCAAGTTTCTAATTTAGACTTTATAGAAAACTAGCGAACCGCTGATACTAAATATACTACAGACTGTCCTTATATACATCGTTTACATCTCTTTTTTCATTAGACAAAACAAACATGTTTTCTTTAGAGGTTACTCAGCGACATTAAATTGGCCATGTGAAAAATACTCAACGCTCAAATCTAAGCCTGCAACGTTGAAAGTTTGACCCTGCGATTTATTAATGGTCAGAATTCAGGTTTCTTAATAAAATAACAGGACAACGCACTTTCGACACCATTTTATGAGAAGGGAGATCATATGGGCTCAAAGAATTAAGAAATTCTGTAGGAAATCGAACAGCTTCTTCCAAATCGAGAACAGTATGCGTCGACGCATCAATCTTTGAAAGAATCAAGTTATTTACCTTATCTACTTGTTCGTTAGTTGGTGACAGAATCTATCAGAATAGTCTATCAAAACACAAAGGTTTTCTAGGTTTCTAGGTCAGCGGGAGCTTGAATGTAGAGTTTGCGGTTCGGCCTCCTTCTAAAAGCGTAGCGGCAATGCCGGATGACGCGACAGGTAAAGCAATTTTTCCGGTAGATATCACTTTTGTTGAAAGCAAATTGATTAAAAATGTTTTTCCTGTACCTCCTGGGGCATCAAGGAAAAATATTTTTTGTTTTAAATTATCAATTGATTATAGTAATGCAGTGAATACTTTTTTCTGATCGATGTTCAATCGTGGCTCACCTTGAGCTATGTATATTTTGAAAAAGTCTCGATTGATCGTATGATGTTTCTCTTGTGTATTCGGCACTATTCGTTAAATCTGAGATAGTAGTATTAGCTGGCATCGGCAGCCCAAAATCCTTGACCGATTTACCCAAAAGTAATTGCACTAGGTACTCAGTTCAATTCAAATAATGCTTCGTCAAATATGTTTTGATCATATTGTACATCATCTGAAACTAACTCTCGCCGTCGCCGAATCAAAATATCACTGGCCACATTCTCTTGAAATTTATTTCGTAGAGTAACAGAATCAGTTACTTGACAAAACGCTGCTATGATGGCAAATATATATCTTAATGACGTAGCTGAACTGCATGGGTTTTCCCAGTGAGAATCGTCTTCCAAGAGCCCCATAGCTTTGCATGCTGTTTGTTAGGTATTGTAAATAACACCTTGTACAGTTCTCAGGTGAGCAAAGGATGTCGGGCCTTTTACAACATGCAGTAACATATTCAGATAAAAGCATTCGCTGTTGTTGGGATGAGTCACGTAAACTCTGCCAAGAGCATCCGTTTTTTTTTTACTTCGGGGAAACCATCGACCGCAGTACATTGTTTTCGCCATTGAATGGTTTTAGAACTCTGGTTCCATGTATAGTAAACTTGGAACTCTGTCATATGTCAGTGTTTTCGCGAAATCATCTTGAGCACATAACTTGAAGAATGCTGTTAATGTTGTGTTCCGCTGGTTATTAACAACATCTTGTATATTGTTCTTAGTGAAACATACTCTTTGTCCATTTTCTAAATGAACTGCAAGGTGGACAATAGTGGGAGCCCGGTCATACCCTTCGAATGATAAAATCCCCCATACTGTTTCAGAGCTGCAGATGTAACGTCCAGACTGATATTTTTCCACTTCATTGTATGCTGAAAGTGGCTTGATCGCTACCTTTATTAATGTATGTATGTAGTTAGTAACATATTGGATTGACTTTATTGAACTGCACAACTCTACGTTGATGTGGGCATCAAACATTTTCAAAAGGAGCGGATTATAGGGAACGATCCATCGGTTATCAATAACATGGTTTCAGACGGTGGCACTTTGCCCAATCTGTTCTGGCCATCGTCGACGATATTTGAGATATCGGTCATTGCTAGTAGATGTTTGAGTTTGGAACAACTTCGGACATTTTTTACTGCATTTGGAATCTCGCAAAACCACGCTCAACGACTTGCTTACCCTTGAAAGAGGTAATTTGAAATGCGTTATGATAACGGCGTATATTGTGCATGAATTGTTTGGATATCGGATGATCACCCGTAAGGAGAGAGTGAAGTTGTTCAGGTGGGGGAAGAATTTCTTCTAATTTTACTTTTCCTTATAAGCAACACATGCCTTTCGATCCGTCCTTGCATTTCAATGCCAAGCAATGTTCACACACTACTGACATGGTACCTATTGATGCTTTACGATCGTCCTTGTAAGGAGTTGAAGGATCGTCATTCACGGCAGAATTTCCTTTATTTACCCATGAATTAGTTAGTCTCTCGGATCTGTGGCTGTTCGGTTGTCCGTTTTTTTCGGTGTTACTGTGTCTGTGCGGACGATTCTCTGGTTCTCTCTTTTCGATGTATTCGGAAAAATTGCGTTAGCTATCCCGTCATCCTATTCTTGAAAACATCGTGCGGGACTCTGCGGCCAATACAAGAGGTACGATCTACTTCAAGTCCACACAATTGCTTGCCTACACAGATGACATTGACGTTATTAGACGGACAAAGCGAGATGTCAATGAGGCGTCGCATGCATTGAAGCAGAAGCGGCTAAGGTGGGTCTAAGGGCAAATGGGGCAAGACCAAATATGTATCTGATGTCATCAAAGAAAGACGCACAATACCGACGTCTTGGTCAGAACGTCACCTTCGGCAGCCATATTTTTGAAGTAGTCAAGGACTCCGTCTACCTTGGCTCGATAGTAACAAGCAGCAACGACACCAGCGCTGAATTAAAACGCAGAATAACTCTTGCCAACCGCTGCTTCTTCGGGCTCAAGAGGCAATTGAGTAGTAGAGCGCTCTCTCGAAAAACTAAGGTATCCCCCTACAAAACATTAATCATCCCGGTCCTTCTCTATGGCGCTGGGGCTTGAACATTATCAACAGCGGATGAAGAGGCTCTTGTGCGTTTCGAGAGGAAAATTCTGCGTGCAATATTTGGTCCTGTTTGTGCTATCAGAGAGTGGAGGAGAATATTCAAACAATAACCGTTAGACGTCTACGGATCCAACGTCTAAGGTGGCTGGGCCATCACCGCTCCGGCCCGAAGAGTCTTCGCCTCCAACCCCAAGGACGACGCAGCAGAGGACCACCGCATCTAAGGTGGCGCGCACAGGTGGAAAGGGACCCCAACCAACGCGTGCGGCACTGGAAGCGGCTGGCCAAAGATCGGATCGGCTGGAGAGGCTTGTTGGTTGAGGCCCTGGTTCACCCCGAACTGTAGCGCCATCAAAGTAAGTAAGTATCGCGTCATCCGGCATTGCCGCTACGCTTTTATAAGGAGGCCGAACCGCACACTCTGCATTCAAACTCTGCATTCAAAATCGTCACCGATGATAATAACAGCGTCTGTAGTGTCAGTGTTTCTTAACAAAGCAATACAGGAAAATTGATGCGTGACTGCTCATTAATAGTCTGGGACGAAGCCACCATGTCAAACAAGAGGTATGTGGAAGCATTGAATAGGACAATGCGCGATTTGCGCAGCAAAAATTCACTTATGGGTGGATGTACATTTCTGTTCTCAGGAGACTTTCATCAAATCGTACCAGTTGTGACTCGAGGAACACGTGCTGACGAAATAAATGCTTGCCTAAAAAGATCCAACCTTTGGCCACACGTCAATAAATTAGAGCTTAAAACTAACACGAGGGTTTCATTGTCTTCACGTGAGAAGAGGCTTTTTTCAGAGATGCTGCTAAAAGTTGGCAATGGAGAGTTAACACAAAGTGATGGAAGAATTAACCTAGAAAACCTTTCTGTTTTGATGGACAAGATCCAATGTCTATCCCGACATTAATAACATAAGTTGTAAGTTTAAAGATTCTGTCACCAACGAACGAACAAGTAGATAAGGTAAATAACTTAATTCTTTCAAAGATTGATGCGTCGACGCATACTGTTCCCGATTTGGAAGAAGCTGTTAATTTTCCTACAGAATTTCTTAATTCTTTGAGCCCATATGGTCTCCCTTCTCATAAAATGGTGTTGAAAGTGCGTTGTCCTGTTATTTTATTAAGAAACCTGAATCCACCTAAACTTTGCAATGACACGCGTTTGCTGGTAAAATAACTAGGAACGTTCAAAGCAGAGTGCACAATACTCACCGGAGAAGATGTATTTATTCCCCGAAATCCTCTGATACCATCCGACTTACCGTTCCAATTTAAACGCCTACAATTTCCGGTAAAGCAACCTTTTGCTTTTCTAAGGAAAATCTCTTATTTTTCTAAAGAAAACATGTTTGTATTGTTACGAAATATTCAACCTCACACCGAATAGGGTTCGCACCACTGGATTGTGATAAACTACAAGTCCTTTTTATCCGAATTAAAACACACACACTTTTATTTCTTTCACCACAGATCAATTATCTGTGTAGCTTCACCACTTTTCTTTATTATCCAATACTATCCACTTTAAACTTTATTACAAAACAAACCTTTATTGAGAGCTTTTATTTTCACACTGTTTGATCACACTGACTTGTCACACGCTATTCAATATCACAAACTGAATGTCTGCCGAGGGCGAGTGTTCGCGCTTATATAGCTCTCGGTGCATCTTCGCGAATGTTCGCCGTCGGAAGTTCCCCTTTGGAAATCTCTAGAATGCTCTGACATTCGGCATTACGCCATTGGAAGTGTCGATCATTCCAATTTCCCCTTCACCAGAGCTTTCGAACTTCGACAGCCAAATTCGAACTTAACCGTCGGTTTGTGTCTCCGCAACAGTATTGTTTAATGACAAAAAAGCTGTAAACGTTGTATATAAAGACAGTCTGTAGTATATTGAGTATCAGCATTGCACCCGTGCGAAGCCTGGGCGGGTCGCTAGTTAAGTAATAATTGCTATTTTCCTTCCTATAGAGCTCCGATAAACGCGTGCGATCGCTGCTAAACATAAAGCGCTATCAGCCGAAGCGCGCACTTCGACGCGCTATTTATAGGCACGCGCCGCTGGCCCCCGGCATAAGCCATTATTTCTCGTAAAAAGTAAAGGATAAAAAATGGTTATTGTGGGTTATCCCTAAGAGATTGACATGTACCACTGGGACTTTTCTGAAGACCTTTTTAAGGTGTACAATACTGTAGTACATTATTTTGATCTATCTCGTAGGGTTCAGCAAGCGTTTGCAATGTAAGCGCAAAAAGATGTGCTTTATTTTTTTTTTTTTTTTTGTTTTTTTTTTTTTTTTATAGTTACACCCGCACTCAAAGCTAATGTCTTATAATCTTTTAAACGTTGTGCAAGCGAAGGTAACAGGGAGAGGGAGAGGGAGAGTTTCGCGCAGGTTCACACACAACCTGAACGGAGTGCAGTGATTTGTGGGTCGTAGATGTTCGTTCACTACTCTCAGTGGGGACGAGAGCCCACCAAATTTCGCGTTGGTTATAATTCACAGTAATTCGTTCAGGCGCTTTTGGTGTTAATATTGCATACGCAGAAACTGAATTTCAATTGACCATGTACTGTGAATGTTATGCCTGAAGCAGTAGGTTTGGCCGCTTTTCATTCACAACTGTGTTGCATAATTTTTTCCGTATAGGAATTGCTTTTTTTTTTGGCTATGAAACGAATTTGAACTGTAGACCTTCCGCTCGACAGTCGATGATGTTAACCACGGCACCATGGCCACCGCACATCACGACATCACATTGGAAACCTCTAATATGATCAGTGTTTGCCTACTACATTATTCATGTATCATACATATAAACCTTCCTATCTGGTAGAAAAAAAAACCGCATCAAAATCCGTTGCATAGTCTTAAAGATCTAAGCATACATAGGGAAAGACAGACGGTGGAAAGCGACTTTGTTTTATACTATGAAGTGATGAAGGCATCTTGGGATAAAATATTATAAAACTGGAAATCAAAAGAAAAATGTTCAAGTGAAATTTTTCCATGTTTTATCGTTTTGCAAACAACTCCCGAGCAGTAAATCAACTCATTTTAGCTCACGAACGCGAATGTGTGCATATACGGAAACTCAACCCATGTGCACACTGTGGGGGGGGGGGGGGGGGGGGGGTACACAGTTTACGCCCTTTGCATAAGAGCAAATTCTCTATCTATTGTAAGTGAATTGTAACAAAATAATGGCACCGAAAAATGGATTCGAAAGTCATCAAGTAGAGTATCTTCTCAGCGAAACTTAATATTCCCAAATCATTTCGAATCAGAGGCAGTATTTCCTCCCATAGGACTGGTCAAGGGACAAATTTTTCAACACTTCTTTTCAAGTGCGAACTCCAGATTGAACACCCTAAGTAACTGTGTCATATCAAAAAAGACATGGCCTTTTCACAACACAAAAAAAAAACGCAAGACCTAACAAACGCAACCCGACATGAGATTGCTGGAATTGTAGCTATTAGTACCGGCAATATGCCTATCAGCACTTACGCAGCCGAGTTAGGCATCCCATTTAACATACACTACCGAGCAATTATGCAGACTTGAAGTAGATCGTGCATCTTGTATTGGCAAGTGAATCCCGCGTGATCTTCTCGTCGCCCTGTCTGAATCCTTTTTTGACATCAAAGGTCTCGGATGACTCCTTACTGACCTTAATGGAGCAGCGAGAAATTTCGATTGTCATCCTGTACAATCTGATAAGTTTAGCAGGAACGTCAAAATATAACATGGCTCTATATAGCTCGTCCCTATAGACACTGTCATATGGAGCCTTAAAATCGATGAAAAGGTGGTGTGTGTCGACCTGAAACGCATGGGTCTTCTCCAAGATCTGCCACAGCGAGAATATTTGATCAATCGTGGATTTTCCTGGCCTGAACCTATCACATTGTCCACGAATGGTTTCAGTCATCCACACAGCATGGCAGAAAAGATCTTATAAGCGATGTTAATCAGACTTATTCCCCTATAGTTGGCACAGTTATAGGGGTCTCCTTTTTTTATGAACCGGGTAAACGATGCTGAGGTTCCATTCATCGGGCATGCTTTCTTCCGATAATATCTTATAATATCTTACTGATGAGCTGGTGCATGTTTCCAACCAACTCATCTCCAGCTAAAATTTTGTAAGTCGGTGGGTGACCCATTTCTAATAGACGAGGACCGTAGAGAATTCCGTCCTCGACGAAGTTAAGATTGCCATATCGAAGCTCAAGTCGAATAAAGCTGCTGGCGCAGACGGACTGTCGGCTGAGCTTTTGAGGGCAGCTGGGGATGACCTGGTTAGAAGCATGCACCAGCTCATTGTAAGATATGGTCAGAGGAAAGCATGCCCGAGGAATGGAGTCTCAGCATCGTATGACCGATCCACAAGAAAGGAGACCCCTCTGATTGCGCCAACTATTGAGGAATAAGACTCCTTAACAACGCCTACAAAATCTTCTCTACCGTTTTGTGTGAACGCCTGAAGTCTTTTGTAAATAAGCTGATAGGTCCTTATCAGTGCAGATTCAACCCAGGGAAGTCCACCATCGACTAGATCTTCACACTACAGCAGATCCTGGAAAAAACCGATGAATTTCAAGTCGACACTCACCACCTATTTGTCGACTTCAAAGCCGCATACGACAGCGTAATTAGAGACGAGCTATACAACGCTATGTCTACCTTAGACATACCTGCTAAACTCGTTAGACTATGCAGGATGACTCAAACGCAGAGTCACTTTCGCCAATTGCTGTTTCTTTGGGCTCATGAGGCAACTGAGTAATAGAACCCTCTCCCGAACGACAAAGTTGACTCTATATAAGACCCTTATCACCCCTGTCCTGTTGTACAGCGCAGAAGCATGGACACTATCAAAAGCGGATGAGGATGCCTTTGGTCGGTTCGAGGGAAAGATTTTGCGCGTGATTTTCGGGCCTATAAGGCAAACGGCGGATGGAGGAAAAGACTCAACCACGAACTTTACGGGCTGTACAGCGACATGAGTCTAGTCAAGCGTCTACGGACACCGAATAGACACCACAGCTCCAGCCCGGAGAGTCTTTGAATCCAACCCCGAGGGACGAAGAAGCAGAGGACGGCCGCACTTAAGATGGCGCACACAGGTGGAAGGGGACTTCAGCCAACTGGGAGTGCGGCAATGGAAAAGGCTAGCAAAAGATCGTGCTAGTTGGAGGGGCATGTTGGTTGAGGCCCAGGTTCACCCGAAACTGTAGCGCCCATTAAGAAGAAGAAGAAGAAGAAAAAGTGGGGTGGACGGAATTCTCTCTCGTCTTCGTCCAGTATGAAAGGTGCGTTCTGCCTGACAGCGACATCTTGGCCATCTTTGCCGTTATACAGTCCGCAGAAATAGTCTTTCCACATTCTCAGCATCGACTGTTATTCAACTACAAGGCGTCCGTGTTCATCCCTGCAGGCTTCCGCTCTCGTTTTATAACCTTGGCATGCTTGTTTTACTCTTTGGTAAGATTTTTGAACGTCGTTACTGCGATAACATCTCTCCATCTCCTTAATCGCGCGTTTCACATGCTCTTTCTCGGACTAACAAGGCCTCGTAGGGATAGCATCTATCCCACGGATGCCTGCCAAAAAGCGAGAAGAGCCACCGCAGACAAACACCTTGCAGCACTGTTGGTAAGTCCCATCCTAACCTCCTCGTAGTGTCATCTGGAGATTTTCTCTGTAAATTACAGACGGGAAAGGGCAAGTGGCGAGTTTCCTGCGCCTAGTAAGCCGCAACCGTAAAAAAATGTAAAAACTCAGAGGCGCCCACAAACCTCGGATTTACCGCACAGTCCGTCCGGACATGTTGACGACCCCCACAAACGAATAAAAGGACAGGGGTATCGATTCTGCCCTTGGAATGTTAGGTCCCTTAACAGACCGGGTGTGGCCGAACAGTTACAAAACGCTCCCCTAAACTGCTATAAAGCAGATGAAAAATTGTGACAAAAACTACGGAAACTGCTACAAGGACAACAAACAACGCCTATTTGTATGCGGATTTGTTGTTCGAGGTGGACTTAGGCAAAAAGTTCTAAGCTTTCGGCATGTGAGCGAATGCCTCAGAATAATTCGAGAACATCAGCTTGATATGCGTTCATGCCCCCCCCAGAAGAAGAAGACGACAGGGTCAAAGGTGACTTCTGTGACCTCCTAGATAGAACATACGCTCAATGTCCCAGCTATGACACCAAGCTTGTTCTAGGGGATTTTAACGCGAAGCTAGGTAAGGAGGATATCTTTGAACGAGTCGTAGGAAAGCACAGCCTACACAACACAAATTTATAATAGATAATAATAGACTTTGTGACGGGGCATAATCTCCTAGTAGCTAGTACACGATTCCCACATCTTAATATCCATAAGGCGACCTGGCCTATTATCTGCTAATCAAATCGATCATATTACGATCGACGCCAGACATTCCTCCACCATCTTCGACGTCCGAACTTTCCGAACTGCACAAACCATAGAACAGCAATGGAGACGTTGTCAAAGCGCCATTAGCACCTCTGATTTATTAGGTTTCCAGCTACTAACTAAGAGAAACCCGTGGTTTGATGACGAGTGCAGACAGGTAAATGCAAAAAAACAGAATGCATACATGGTCACGTTACATCGATGTACGAGAGCTGCTCGCGAGCTCTATGAGCGGAAAAGAAGAGAGGAGTACACCCTTTTTAGAAGGTAAAAGAAAGAAAGAACATAGAATTTTGCAACAGCGTACGCGCTAATTGGGACTTGATCTCTCTGTAACCAGGCGGCCACTCTTATGTATAGTTCAATGACTTTACTATTGTGTGGACTCGATATCAAGTCATCTGCTTTAGAGGGAAACACTTTACACAGTGCTTGAGATTCTGCAACACAACACTAGAGCATCCAACACATTCAACTTCTGAATGATTTAAAATTACCAATAATCCAAATCAACGTACACTTGGTTACATCCTTTTAAAATAAAGAAATCAATCTTTTTTTAATAAAAAGAAAACAAGAATCAAATGCTAGTATAAATCAACCGCAATAGTAGACATGGGTTATTAAGTGCAATTTCCAACTCGAGGTTATTGCCTTTATCTTTAAATCACTAATTACGCGTTGTCATTAGTACGAGCATTCTAGGGTATATTACTAATAGTAATAGTACATACATATGTAGTAATTTACTATGTACAACATTTAAGAATTTTCCAATGCATCCAATTAGTATTGCAATCATTGTTCACTATTCACGCAATCAATTGTTTGTTTAATATGAATGTTTCTGTAAGGTATCAAATAGGCTAATTCAACAAAATAAATTTATTAGACTAAAAACCCTTAAGTTAGCCTTCATGAAGCCTTCACAAGGCACTGAAGAACCTAACTCGCCCGCTGAAAAGGTCCAAAGGTCCGACGTTTGGCAGAAGAACAACATTTCCAGACTCGATAATTAATCAAATAGCCTATCGGGTACCATGAGCGTACGAGGACAAAAGATATGTACTTGGAAACCAGAAAGCTACTTAAGGTCAAGTACAAAATTCTTAAATCTAAGTTCACATATAATTTGCAAACCTACCGATACCATAGCATAACAACAAAATTTCGTCATCGAATCTTAAAACTAAACCACCATGCAGCGTATCCGACAATAATAATGGCTAAGGCAGTCCACAAGCGATTTCCTGATTCAGCACATACCGTGCTGGTCCAGTTGCCGGCGCTCTCATTAACGAGACCTATTAAAACACAAATTATTTATTGAATGATCTCTCTCTCAAGCTTTCTTGCTCGCTCTCTCGATACGACAAGAGACCCAGTTACCGAAGAGCAACACAAAAAAACATAATAAATTTAAACGCGGTTGAGGACTAAGCTTCCGATTTGAAGGTGAACCATTTCCAAGCCCACAAACAACATAACACCAAACCAAATTTGAAACAATTCTGTTAACCACCACAAGACCTCATCTCGATAAGCAGAAGACTAACTAACAAACAAACTGAAAACCATTCTTCTTTCCGCATTCGCATTACCATTGGAGCAATATTGGTGGGGAAGTCTGAGAGCCAACTACAACGGTTTAGTGGTCACGCTTGTCATACTCTCTGGCACTTTACCTGTGACGATAGCGGTGATGAATAAATTTGATTTTTCCTATTCACATATTGGTGCTTATCTCAGTCATACAAACATACAGAGATACAGGCAATATCGATTGGATTCCTGTGTTTCTTTACTACTCTTACTTTCTGTTGTTCGCTCTAGGCTTAGTGATAGTGCTGGGAAGCAGTAACAGATGTTGTCAATCTTAACAGAGCCTATACATACATTGAGCAGTATCTTACTGTTGTTACTGTTAAGCTATTTGTCTCTTTTGTACTATTAATTCAAATTTGAGTGTTATGAAGATTTAAAACTAAAGTGGTCTTTGGAAAATTGTCAAGTTATCGGTGGCCGTTCGAATCGATTGGATGGATAGTGAAAAGAAAGAATTAATATCCTCAGCAAGTGATATCGTGAGATAAAATACCATCGTTCAGTGGATACTCCGTTCTGGAATACATTTTTTTTAAGTTATTTTTTCTTCTTTTTAAAATTAGTGAGGTGAATTTAGAAATAAAACAAGTAAAGCAAAAATATTGTATAAGTGAACCGTGTGCAAGGATTATTAGCGATCTATTTTAAACCGAAACTGATTGAGAGGGACCAGATAATCATTGAGATTTATTTCACTAAAGTTTCTTTAGTGACATTAAAGAATATACATATTTGTAATTTTTACCTTGTGTTCGGAAATAATATTTGTTTTCAGTGTGAGTAAAAAGATTTGAATTACATTTCTCTTAACATATTATATTTTCGTTTCATTTTAACGAATCGCTTAATTATTTAGTTATTAGCCTACGACTAGTCTGTGGCAGTTTTTCCTTGCACAATAAATTAATCTTCCGATTGTTTATTTAAATTTTGTAAGACACGTTCTAGACATGAGAATTTGGGGGAATTTTTACTCAGTTCGAATACCTTGTCTATGATAAGGGATTTTTGTTTTGTTTCAATTAATTTAAATAAAACCACAATCAAATTCAAATAGCTAGAAACGCTTTTATAATATGGATGCTTTATTGTTAGGTTTCAAGTATTTCCGTGAGTCAGTTGGGTTTTTGTTTTTTTTTCTTATCTTTCATATTTTATTCAAAGTCTTGTGCTTCCGGCTGCTTAAGACTCTCAATACTCTCAACGCAAAAGACTGAAGCCAAAGTCAAAACAAAATAAGAAAAAATCAATTTTGGGATAAGCTTTACATGCAGTTGAATATAATCTATCAGAAAAGTCGCCTTGTGGCAACCTTGAAATCTGTCCGAAAAAATAGCTAGAAATGATGAATGATTGAATAAATTTTGATTCATTCTTCTACATGGAACAAGTTCCTATATATATGTATATATCTATTTTACAGAATATAAACAAATACTGTGTAAAGTAATCTATTTTACTCAAGTTCAAAACTAGGAAGGGGAAATAGTGATTAGACAAAATTGTATTTTTATCTTAGTTACGCAAGCTACAGAGAAAAAAGGTTCCACGCATTAAATATACATATATGAACTATCCACTCATTTCATGAGTACTATATGAAGGCCCATTGTGATTTACTAGGAACCATATTATTCTTAAAACGGATGTCGTTTTCAGGCATTATCAATAGTTGCATAAATATTCGCGCTAATTAAAGCACCGAAATCCAAGAACATAGTTTCAAGGACATCGATTTAGATAATAGTGTTATTTCAAAACTCTTAATTAGTATAAAATTCAAATTTATAGACAAATTTCGAATGCGTCGCCTAAAAAATTATCTACACTTTTTGCACATACATATGTACATATGTATCTACATATATTTTACATATTTTGAGTTAGTTATGGACGATCGTTTATATTGTCACTTACGAGTTGAAGCCAGCAAAAACCGTTTAGGTTACATTGTAATGTGAAAGGTATTTCAGTATACAGCCAATAACCACAAGCTGAAAACAGCATTGTTGTAGGAAGATTCGCATTACTTTTTATCGCTTCTTTCGTAAACCATGAAAAATAAAGTATTTTCGTTTAACAATTTGCATTCCTTGAAGACATTTATGTTTTAACAATTTTATGACAGAGACATAAACCCTTCTTTTAACAGCTATTTTCACTGCTCGTATCTCAGACAAATAGATTGATCTATAACTAATTACCATAGACTACAAGCGTGTGCCAACAATCTATTATTCAATAAGCAAGACCACGTGTTGATCTCACCTATGCGATGCTGACACACTTATGGAACCAAACACATTTTGTCTACTCGTTGCTCTCTCATGAGCTAAATATCTCGAGCTTCCTATGTTTACTATTTCCTCAAAAACAAAACCAAAAAACTGATACACAGTAACAAGTAAACAAAAATAAAAAACCTGTTCAAGCCTTTCAGATAAATCTATAGATTGATCTTCCGTAGCCTTTATGTGCTCTCTTGAGCCCTAATCATATATAAATGTATGTACATATGTAAAACATACCGGTCTGATGATTTAATTTTTAGTCTGTTGGACTCAGTGAGCTTAGGGCTCTTTTTTTCTTTCCATTGATCATACAGATCAATTCATTTTGTCATGCCTCTCAATTTACGTATGGATAAGTCCATTAGCATTCACAGGATCAGCATTTTTTGACTAAATATTTTTATTTTACTTTTAACCAATGTGTCGCTTCATGAACTCTCCTGTTACTCCGTCGAGGCATTCAAAGAACTTTCAAACGTGTGGAAAATTATTAAATAAAATCTCATCGACGCATGTTGGTATTTGGCAACGGATGACGTCAATTGAGCGGATGGCACCCATGAATTTCAAATAACAGTCGTGATACAAAACTGCGGCTGCAATCATACTTTTTACTTTACTTGCCCATCAGATTGTTTTTTTCTTTTCTGTTGATGATGAATAATAATATTAACATGCGAAGCATTTGTCGCCGAGCAGTATATGAGAAGGTTTGCCTTGGAATACTTCCCATTCAGTTGAGACATGGAAAGATCATTGTTTTGGTCAGTCGGTCTAATAGATTGCATACACCAATTTGCGTTCAAATTAATTGTTGAATTAATTCGATTGGGTAATTATCTATGCGAATGTATTAGAAGCTAAGTATTGAAATACTTCCGCATCTTGAAGACATCTCATATAGTGCTGCGGAAAAGCTGAAGAGTTATATTCCCAATATGGCACAAATGGTGTGGCTAAAAAGAACAAGCGAAAATGAAGAGGAATTGCGCATAAAAATTAGTACATACACATACTGCATAGCAACAGCGTGAAGTATATTTTATTTTTTCTTTCATCGGGCCAGCATCTTTAATTATTTTTCTAAATAATGTTGGTTATTCTTCAAATCTTCTAATAAACATTTAAAGATCCAGCTCTAAATTCTTCTTCTTCTTAATGGGCCCTACAGTTCGTGGTGAACCTGGGCCTCAGCCAACATGCCCCTCCATTTAGCACGATCTTTTGCTAGCCTTTTCCATTGCTGCACACCCAGTTGGCTGAGGTCCCCTTCCACCTGTGTGCGCCATCTTAAGTGCGGCCGTCCTCTGCTTCTTCGTCCCTCTGGGTTGGATTCAAAGACTCTCCGGGCTGGAGCTGTGTTGTCCCTTCGCTCTACATGGCCCAGCCATCTTAGGCGTAGAAAACGTAGACGCTTGACTAGACTCATGTCGCTGTACAGCCCGTAAAGTTCGTGGTAGAATCTTTTCCTCCATCCCCCATCTCCGTTTTTAGCCCGGAAATCACGCGCAAAATCTATCTCTCGAACCGACCAATCGCATCCTCATCCGCTTTTGATGGTGTCCATGCTCCTGCGCCGTACAACAGGACCGGGATGATAAGGGTCTTATATAGAGTCAACTTTGTCGTTCGGGAGAGGGCTCTATTACTCAATTGCCTCCTGAGCCCAGAGAAACAGCGATTAGCAGGAGTGATTCTGCGTTTGATTTCGGAACTGATGTCGTTGTTCCAGGTCCCTGAGGAGCCAAGGTAGACGAAGTCCTTAACTACCTCCAACTTATAACTGCCAATACGAACGTTCTCTCCAAGACGTCGGTGGTGAGCGTCCTTTTTTGATGACAGCATATATTTAGTTCTGCCCTCGTTTACCGCCAGACCAACTTTCCCGCCTCGAACTCAATACTCGCAAATGCCTCATTGACATCTCGCTGTGATCTACCTATTATGTCAATATCGTCGGCGTATGCAAGGAGTTGCGAGGATTTGAAATAGATTGTGCCTCTTGTATTGGCCAGTGATTTTTGTACAATCATTTCCAATATGATGTTGAAGAAATCAGACAAGAGCGCATCGCCCTGCCTAAATCCTTTTTTGACATCAAAACTATCGGTAAGGGGTTCACCGATTCGGATGGAGCAGCGAGCATTCTCCAAAGTCATCCTGCATAGTCTGATGAGTTTAGCAGGTATTTGTATTTGTATTTATTTTATAATAACATGTTGAACACTTAGATACTATTATCTTTTATGTGTTACATACAAAAGGTAAGTATTTAATTTTATTTAATTTAGAATGTGAAAAGTTATAACAATAAAATAACAGTAAAGTTATAACAATAAAATGAAATAAAAATTTAACAGGAAAACATAAAAAAAAAATGGCAAAGGTAAACATAGCGTTGTATAGCTCGTCTCTAACTACGCTGTTGTATGCGGCTTTGAAGTCGACAAATAGGTGGTGAGTATCGACTTGAAATTCATTGGTTTTTTCCAGGATCTGCCGTAGTGTGAAGAATTGGTCGATGGTGGACTTCCCTGGCCTAAATCCTAACTGATAAGGACCTATCAGCTTATTTACAAAAGGCTTCAGGCGTTCACACAAATCGGCAGAGAAAATTTTGTAGGCGATGTTAAGGAGACTTATGCCTCTGTAGTTGGCGCAATCAGAGGAGTCTCCTTTTTTGTGGATCAGGCATACGATGCTGAGACTCCATTCCTCGGGCATTCTTTCCTCTGACCATATCTTACAGATGCTCCTAACCAGGACATCCCCAGCTGCCTTGAAGAGCTCAGCAGACAGTCCGTCTGCGCCAGCAGCTTTATTCGACTTGAGTTTCGATATGGCAATCTTAACTTCATCGTGGTCCAGCTCTAAATAAACCTTATAAAATCTCAATCGAAAAGATTAAGCCATATCCCATTTCCGCTGAAATGAAAACAGTAAAGTCTATGATTCTATCATACCCAAATTATTCAATTCTGTCGTAAAGAAATATTTAATAGCTTAACAGATTGACGTTATTCGACGACATGTACTGAATTTTAAATTTAACATACGTCCGGCATAGTTTTCGTTACTCGTTATGTAAAGCGCAAGTTCAAAAGCCCGGCTTGGCCTTATGACATGACTGAAATAATAAGAATGTATTAAAACATACTTGTTCTTCATTCAGATTGTTTCTAGATGAAGCCAGTCATTGATAAAATAAACTGTTGAATGGAACCTGTCTGTTGGAATCATTAAAATGCGTTCTCCGGTGTGAGACCTATTTTCAACATTTTCAATAAAGCGATTATTGTATTCCAGCTCATTTGCAATGCTTAATCACATATCTTAAATTAAGCTTGCGATTTAGAGGCTTTCGAACGATGGAATTGAGTGACGAACTCACTATACGATCACCTAACAAAATGGCGTGAGGAATATTATTCTTAGCTCTGTCATTGCTTGTTTATCTAGCGAAGTAGACTACGATGTGTATATCAATGGTACACTGGAGATTAAACTAGTAACAGTCGATTTCAGAACGAGAACTGCAAATTTAATTTAAAATCTCTACATTTTGGATTGAAAAGTTTTGCGCCTTAAAATTTTCAAACTGACATACTAGACGTATTACACTAAATTCAAGCTTAAGTTGGACTTCTATAGTGTGCAAGATTATATAACTAAAGTTGCAGAATAACCAGACGACCGTTGGTTCGCGAGGTTTCTTAGGACTTTTCACTACAAAATTTGACTTTTAAATTTTAATTTAAGTCAAGGCTTCTGCTATCCGCTGGAGCACTCAAACGCAAACACTGGTCCATTGAACTCCAGACAAACATTGTACTCAGCTCCTGAAAAGCTCTCCTCTGAACCCATTCTGGCGAGTTCATCAGAGATCTCATTTCCTGGGATCCCAGAGTGGCCTGGAACCCATACAAGCCTTAACGAATTTAGTCTGCCGACTCTGTTCAAGAAGGACTTGAGTTCAAGCACTAATTTGGAGCTAGTTAAGGCGTTACACACAGCTTTTAGTGCAGCTTGACTGTCACTACAGACGCATATGCTTTCCCCCTTCCAACTGTGCACAACATAGTGTATGGCCCTTAGGATTGCGTATATCTCTGGTTGGAAGACAGACGCATACTCTCCTAACGAGTAGTGCAGTCGGATGTTTTCGCGCTCAATGAAGACTCCAGCACCGGACCCCCGCCCAGACCTGGAGCCATCCATGAAAATGCGAAGACTATCCTTTCCAGGTTCAGTATCCAGCCATAGCCAATCCTGATGCCATGGAAAGGGAAACTCGACTGTGAGATTACGACGTAATAGGATAATGGGCGTTAGTGCGTCAGAAGGCATGTCCATGAGACAGAGGTCGCAGGACAATTCTTGCGCAAGCACACCGTTATTCCTATGCGAGTTGTTCCAAAAGCCATTTCTCTTCAGACGAGACATGGCTTTCAGAGCACACCCTCTGATAAATATATCAAGAGGTGGAAGGCTCATCATAGCATCTAGAGCAGCGCCCGGCGTGCTGGGGAAGGCCCCTGTGCTGAAGGCTGAGACAAACCGTTCTTTGGAGTTTGGTGAAAGAGGCTACAACGTGTTTGCGTTTTAGTCTGTTCCACCAGACAACCGATGCACATGAGATTATAGGTCTTATCATTGCCGTGTAGATCCAGAGTAGTTTTGCCGGTGATAAACCCCATATTTGCATGATTTGACCAGAGAAGCTTACTATCTAAGATGGCTCCTAGATACTTAGCCTTCTTGGATATCGGGATGGAAGTGCCTTTTAGTATCAGCTGAGTCGTGTCAGTAAATTTCGTCCTTCTCGTAAAGAGAACGACATCGGTCTTAAGAGGATTGACTGACAGCCCATTTCTGGTACACCAATCATCGATCACATTTAGCGCCGCCTGTGCTTTGAGACGGACAGTCGCTAAACATGAGCCGACAGTAAGAATAGCGACGTCATCCGCATAGGCCTGGGCATAGATTCCAGAAGCATTGAGAGCATCAAGCAGAGAATCGACCACCATGCACCATATCAGCGGAGACAGGACGCCACCTTGAGGGCTGCCCCTGTTTACGGCGGATTTGACACACTGGTCGAGGTCTGCATAAGCGGTCAATGTCCTGTGCATGAGCATTGCTTTGATCCAAAGGACCAGTCCTTCATCTACGCCATGATGTCTGGCAGCGTTGCACATGCTATCAAAAGTTGCATTATCAAAAGCTCCCTCAATGACGATGAAAATGCCCAGAGCATACTCTTTTCTTTCGAGCGCGCATTCAATTCGCCCATCTAGGTTCTGAAGCGCCTTCTCGCAAGGTATTCCGCGCTGGTAAGCATATTGCATCTCCGAAAGAGGGTGCATTCGAAGGGCAACCTTGCGCACGTGCAACTCTACCAGTCTCTACATGATTTTCAGCAGGAAGGATGTTAGACTAATTGGTCTGAAGCTCTTGGCAAGTGAGTAGTCCTCTTTTCCTATTTTGGGAATGAAGACCACTTTCACTGTGAGCAAAGGAATGGGTATGTGAGCAAGTGCTAGACTAGCAGTGAAAATTCTTTTCAAAGTAGGAAGCAGCTACCTTATATCTTTTTGCAGCATAACAGGATATATTCCGTCGGTACCCGGCGATTTGAAACCATCGAAGGATGCCACTGCAAATTCAATGGCTTCAGTTGTAACCACGCGCGACGCAATATACCAGCTACGCCGGGTTGTTTTCATCGTTTCAGTTGCAGTTTTCCTTGAAGGAGTGTGCAACGAGCCGATGTCGATCTGATTTCCCGGGAAATAAGTCTCAAACAGTAAACTAAGAGTTTAGGCTCAGTAAGGTAGGTAGGTAGGTAGGTAGATAGGTAGGTAGGGTCGTAGCCTTCCCAGAGTTGAGAAGAATGCACATAGGCCAGGGAGGCCCGTTGTGCAGCTACGAGGGGGTCTTACCCCCCTATTCGTGGAACCATTTTGTGCTTCTTAAGAAGTTACGAAGATCAAGTATCCCTACTATCTGAACATCTGTCAGATCGTTAAGGAAATAAGAGCCTAGGTAACGTTTCCTGAAATTGCAGAGAGCTGGACAGGCGCAGAGAAGGTGGTGAATGGATTCAACCTCCTCCTCGTCCTGACAGCTTCTGCAGAAATCATTTGGAACTATTCCTAGTTTTTATGCGTGACTGCCAATGAGGCAGTGTCCTGTGATGACACCGATGACTTTGTAGATGTCAGTTCTTTTTGGGGAGATTATACTCCTTGTGCGTTGACTGTCCAGCCGAGGCCAGATTTGCCTGGTGATGACGCAGGTATGTCCCAGTGTCCATCTCAGGTTCGTCTCGGCCCTGGCGAGATTGGTCAGATTATGTTTAATGGTTGTAAGGGGTACTCCCTCACAAGCCACGATTGATTGTAGCGTCGTTCCTAGTTTAGCGAGTGTGTCGGCTTTTTCATTTCCTGTAATGTCGCTGTGTCCTAGTACCCAGATAAGCTGTATGTTGAACTGTTCTGCCATCTCGTTAAGAGATCTCCGACAGTCGAGCCACTGCCCACCCCGTCTTTGCTTTTAGATCCGTCAGTGTAGAAATCCACACAGTCTCTGCGCGGTTGAGTTTGGCGGGTCCAGTTCTTCCTGTCCGGATAAATCATCGTAAAGTTTTTGTCTAAGACTATGGTGGGTTCTGTGTGGTCTAGGTTTTCTGTCATAGTTATCCTGTTTTGCAGGATGGAGGAGTGGCCAGTGACATAGCTCACCCATTTCGAGTTTAGTCTTATGGCCGTGTGTGTGGCAATTTGCTTGCCGAAAATATCGAGTGGTGTTAAGCGCAGCCGTTGGTGTGGACCTGAGGGCCACATACCTGAGGTAATGCACATACATGCCATCCTTTGTACCTTCCCGAGTTGTTTGTGGTATGTTGTCTTGTCTAGTGCAGTCCACCAGACTATCACTCCATGCATTAGTATGGGTCTAACGACCGTATGTAGAGCCATAGGGTAATCTTGGGGTTGAATCTCCATTTTTTTCCTAGGGCTTTCTTACATGTGTAGAGATTAGGCTCAGTAAAGGTACCATCAGATTTTCTGAGTGCATCCAGCTTTGTCGGTTTTCCCCGTTTCAGGACTTTAATCAACTTGCTAGTCGCACTCAGGGACTTGATCTCTCCGCAGAAGGTCCTATAAGAATCATTTTTCGATTTGCGAATAAGTTTCTTATATTCTTTCTGCTTTGACCGATACTAGTTCCAGTGTGGCTTTCAGAGCACACCCTCTGATAAATATATCAAGAGGTGGAAGGCTCATCATAGCATCTAGAGCAGCGCCCGGCGTGCTGGGGAAGGCCCCTGTGCTGAAGGCTGAGACAAACCGTTCTTTGGAGTTTGGTGAAAGAGGCTACAACGTGTTTGCGTTTTAGTCTGTTCCACCAGACAACCGATGCACATGAGATTATAGGTCTTATCATTGCCGTGTAGATCCAGAGTAGTTTTGCCGGTGATAAACCCCATATTTGCATGATTTGACCAGAGAAGCTTACTATCTAAGATGGCTCCTAGATACTTAGCCTTCTTGGATATCGGGATGGAAGTGCCTTTTAGTATCAGCTGAGTCGTGTCAGTAAATTTCGTCCTTCTCGTAAAGAGAACGACATCGGTCTTAAGAGGATTGACTGACAGCCCATTTCTGGTACACCAATCATCGATCACATTTAGCGCCGCCTGTGCTTTGAGACGGACAGTCGCTAAACATGAGCCGACAGTAAGAATAGCGACGTCATCCGCATAGGCCTGGGCATAGATTCCAGAAGCATTGAGAGCATCAAGCAGAGAATCGACCACCATGCACCATATCAGCGGAGACAGGACGCCACCTTGAGGGCTGCCCCTGTTTACGGCGGATTTGACACACTGGTCGAGGTCTGCATAAGCGGTCAATGTCCTGTGCATGAGCATTGCTTTGATCCAAAGGACCAGTCCTTCATCTACGCCATGATGTCTGGCAGCGTTGCACATGCTATCAAAAGTTGCATTATCAAAAGCTCCCTCAATGACGATGAAAATGCCCAGAGCATACTCTTTTCTTTCGAGCGCGCATTCAATTCGCCCATCTAGGTTCTGAAGCGCCTTCTCGCAAGGTATTCCGCGCTGGTAAGCATATTGCATCTCCGAAAGAGGGTGCATTCGAAGGGCAACCTTGCGCACGTGCAACTCTACCAGTCTCTACATGATTTTCAGCAGGAAGGATGTTAGACTAATTGGTCTGAAGCTCTTGGCAAGTGAGTAGTCCTCTTTTCCTATTTTGGGAATGAAGACCACTTTCACTGTGAGCAAAGGAATGGGTATGTGAGCAAGTGCTAGACTAGCAGTGAAAATTCTTTTCAAAGTAGGAAGCAGCTACCTTATATCTTTTTGCAGCATAACAGGATATATTCCGTCGGTACCCGGCGATTTGAAACCATCGAAGGATGCCACTGCAAATTCAATGGCTTCAGTTGTAACCACGCGCGACGCAATATACCAGCTACGCCGGGTTGTTTTCATCGTTTCAGTTGCAGTTTTCCTTGAAGGAGTGTGCAACGAGCCGATGTCGATCTGATTTCCCGGGAAATAAGTCTCAAACAGTAAACTAAGAGTTTAGGCTCAGTAAGGTAGGTAGGTAGGTAGGTAGATAGGTAGGTAGGGTCGTAGCCTTCCCAGAGTTGAGAAGAATGCACATAGGCCAGGGAGGCCCGTTGTGCAGCTACGAGGGGGTCTTACCCCCCTATTCGTGGAACCATTTTGTGCTTCTTAAGAAGTTAAGAAGATCAAGTATCCCTACTATCTGAACATCTGTCAGATCGTTAAGGAAATAAGAGCCTAGGTAACGTTTCCTGAAATTGCAGAGAGCTGGACAGGCGCAGAGAAGGTGGTGAATGGATTCAACCTCCTCCTCGTCCTGACAGCTTCTGCAGAAATCATTTGGAACTATTCCTAGTTTTTATGCGTGACTGCCAATGAGGCAGTGTCCTGTGATGACACCGATGACTTTGTAGATGTCAGTTCTTTTTGGGGAGATTATACTCCTTGTGCGTTGACTGTCCAGCCGAGGCCAGATTTGCCTGGTGATGACGCAGGTATGTCCCAGTGTCCATCTCAGGTTCGTCTCGGCCCTGGCGAGATTGGTCAGATTATGTTTAATGGTTGTAAGGGGTACTCCCTCACAAGCCACGATTGATTGTAGCGTCGTTCCTAGTTTAGCGAGTGTGTCGGCTTTTTCATTTCCTGTAATGTCGCTGTGTCCTAGTACCCAGATAAGCTGTATGTTGAACTGTTCTGCCATCTCGTTAAGAGATCTCCGACAGTCGAGCCACTGCCCACCCCGTCTTTGCTTTTAGATCCGTCAGTGTAGAAATCCACACAGTCTCTGCGCGGTTGAGTTTGGCGGGTCCAGTTCTTCCTGTCCGGATAAATCATCGTAAAGTTTTTGTCTAAGACTATGGTGGGTTCTGTGTGGTCTAGGTTTTCTGTCATAGTTATCCTGTTTTGCAGGATGGAGGAGTGGCCAGTGACATAGCTCACCCATTTCGAGTTTAGTCTTATGGCCGTGTGTGTGGCAATTTGCTTGCCGAAAATATCGAGTGGTGTTAAGCGCAGCCGTTGGTGTGGACCTGAGGGCCACATACCTGAGGTAATGCACATACATGCCATCCTTTGTACCTTCCCGAGTTGTTTGTGGTATGTTGTCTTGTCTAGTGCAGTCCACCAGACTATCACTCCATGCATTAGTATGGGTCTAACGACCGTATGTAGAGCCATAGGGTAATCTTGGGGTTGAATCTCCATTTTTTTCCTAGGGCTTTCTTACATGTGTAGAGATTAGGCTCAGTAAAGGTACCATCAGATTTTCTGAGTGCATCCAGCTTTGTCGGTTTTCCCCGTTTCAGGACTTTAATCAACTTGCTAGTCGCACTCAGGGACTTGATCTCTCCGCAGAAGGTCCTATAAGAATCATTTTTCGATTTGCGAATAAGTTTCTTATATTCTTTCTGCTTTGACCGATACTAGTTCCAGTCATCTTCCGAATTCGATTTGAGCGATCTATTCAGAAGACTTCTGGATTCCCTGCGAAGACTTTGGAGCTCGGCATTCCACCAGGCGACCAATTTCTAACTTTACTGACTTCTTGTAAATCCAACGACGAACAGCTAAGTGCATCAATCACCTCGGCAACATTACTATTGGAAACAACACAAATCATCAGAAACTGAGTTAAACTTTAAGTACGAATTTCGTATTTATTGTTTCATATAGTTTACTCTAGGGTTCATTTGGTATGTCACATATTTGCCGACCCTTCGTTGTATTACAATTTCACTATCACTTTGAACTAAATGAACTGTCTTAGAAGCATATGAACTTGTTTACAACACAACTGGCTTGCAAATCTGACCCCGACTTGGCCTCGAAATGATCCACCTAAGCCGGCCGCTGGGGTCATTTCGAAATTTCCTGTTTATATAGCTAATCTAACGAGTTTATCTATTTGTAAATATGCGAGTATCTCTCAGTCTATTTGCGGGCTTATTTTCTACGTCGTTATTGTATTGACTTTTCCCAATGAAGCAACAGACAATTTATCTAGAGCCAAGAGGAAGATATGTTGACCAAATATCAACAAATAAGAATTGGTGTTAGCAAAAGTGCGCTTAAAGTCACCAAGAGTTTGTGATCATAGCAAGACTGTTCTCTAACGTTCTTCGCACGGAGCGATTTACACAGACTTGCTTACAACAAATCACTTTAGTTTCGCATTGTTTTATGTTTTCTGTCTTTAATTACCCGGAGTAATGGGTTTTCTGCCTTTGAAGATGTACAAAGTCTTAGCACATTACCCACTAAGGGGCACAAGGCTGATTTTAATGAAAAGTGTGCAAATGTGCAATTCGTCAATAACCACAAAATATACTTATGAACCTATCTGTACTTTTTTTGCTGCTTGTAGAATAACTAACAACATGAGTCCCGAAACCGAGACCATTCTGGTGCATCGAAATAAAGCAATCGGGAATTTGCAAAGTACTTGTCAATCGGCAAAGCTTGCCAATGGCACGAAAATTAATTGTGAAAACCTAACCAATGGCAAGATATTAGATGAGAGTGTGTTAAAACAGCAGCAATCGGTTACGTCAAATGGATTCATCGAGCAGATAAATGCAAAGGAAGAGGAACATCATGACTTTGCCAATCCAGACCTGGGAACAGATATGAATTTCAAGCGAAAAATTGTTTGGTTTAATGCCATTGGTTTCTTATTCTTGCACATCGCTGGTTTAATCGGGCTAGTGATTATAGGATTGGGATATGCAAAAGCCTTAACCGTGATGTATTGTAAGTATCTACTATGGGGTCAACGATAAAGAATGTCAACAACAACATTTTTTCGCGCATTGCAGTTTTTCTGCTCACTTTCCTAAGTGGAATGGGAATAACAATGGGCGCACATCGACTCTTCTCTCATCGATCGTACAAGGTGAAAACCTGGCTTAAGGTGGTTCTTTTACTCCTCCATACGATGGCCGGTCAGGTAAGTGCATGTATTGTGGGTATTTGTTTCATCATTTTAATATTTTTTATTTCTTAAGAACTGCCTCTACGTCTGGGTACGGGATCATAGGCAACATCATAAATATTCCGACACTGATGCTGATCCCCATAATGCAACTAGAGGATTTTTCTTCTCTCACGTCGGCTGGTTAATGTCCAAAAAACACCCAAAGGTTTGTAACTATGAGAATTTCTAGTCGATTGTATAAAACAAAATTCAAAATCCTCCCTCAACAGGTTATTGAATATGGAAAGAAGATTGATATGTCTGATATGGAGGCTGATCCTTGGGTTATGTTCCAAAAGAAGTACGTATTGTATACACAAATTGATGACACTATTTATTGCTTCCCTAACCTTATCCAGAGCATGTACATATTTTGGTCAACCATAAGCGTTCGATAGAGGTTTCCTGAAAACCGCTTTTGGCCATTGCATGCGATAGTCTATCTATCTATCCAAACTAGTTAGTTCCAAGGCACTTCGTCACTAGAATAGTTTTTCAATAATTTTTATTCTTCATTATGCATGTATTCTCTTTAAAGATACTCTATTCTAGGTTAAGATGAATGTATGTAGGTATTGGTGACAAGCGTGTGCGCGCGTTCTCTACACTCGTTGACTCATAGAAGACTATTCACTAAACATTGGGTATCAATATCAATGCTATCATCGTCATCATGTCACTATGATAGTTCGATTCGATTTGAATTATTTTCAGCACGTACTAAGTGCAGCTCGATTAGGCGATCCAAAGTATGCGCGCAGATACTTTATTATGAAGCAATCAAGTTTACGATAACTCCCTATGGGACAATGGGCTTATAGCCTGGTACTGGTGTGCTTTATCGTTTTATATTGCGAACTGTTTTTGGAGATGGATGACGGAGATGGTGTAGCATGATGATTTTGGAAAGCTTTTCTAGCTATCAGGTAGCGAAGGAGAATTCCTTTTACGATTGCCTTGGTTTAATTTGATTAGTTCTAAATGATTAATATTCTACGAGCGTTAACTTTTTGTTTTTTTCAATTTGAATTCATTGTCATAGCTTCGCATGGATGGCAGGATTTGTTTTTTTTTTCTCGTTTTGTAAGTACACAGGGATGGTGAATAGGAAATATGGTTTTCGGGAATGTGTTTCAGTGAAGGTGTAACGAATACTAAATGTGTGCGAAAACGTGCGAAGTTTAAAATTATACGTAAAGGGAAAAAATGTTAATATTTATTAACGGTTTTTATAAAGTAGTATATGTTTAGATGAAAGTGATTTTTAGATGGATTCGAGGTCGCCGAATAGAATATTATAGATCGTAGCTTGGAATTCAACGACCTGCTGTATATGTATGTTGATTGTTATGCAATATTTGCAAAGACCACCTCTTCGTATCTATTCCATTAGTGATGTATGAAATTCTGATCGGCTAACATTTGGCTATTTTGATCTTTGCTGCTTTGTTATTTTTTCTTTTAATTTCGAGCAGGTTCAAGAGTTTATATACTCTATAATGTAACATACAACCTGAATGGAGTGCAGTGGTTTTGGGTCATAGATGTTCGTTCACTACTCTTAGGGGTGGTTTATCCTAGATAGGACGAGAGCCGACCAAATTTCGCGTTGGTTAAAATTCTCAGTAATTCGTTCATGCCTTTTTTGGTGTTAATATTGCATACGCAGAGGATGAATTCCAATTGACCATATACTGTGAGTGTTATGCCTGCAGCAGTATGTTTGGTCACTTTCCATTCACTACTTTGTTGCTCACTTTTTTCCGTACAGGAATTGCTTTTTCTTGGCTATGAAACGAATTTTAACTATAGACCTTCTGTCCGTCTGTCACCAGGCTGTATCTCATGAACCGTGTTAGTTAGACAGTTGAAATTTTATGTATTTATTTTTGTTGCCGTTATAACAACAAAACGGAATAAAATAAACATTTAAAGGGGCGCCTATACAACAGGGATGATTTTCATTTTCGAAAAATCCCCTTGATCGTATACTGACTTAAGGTGATTCGACAATATCCCACAACCAGTAGCAAATCTTCGAGCCTTGATCCCTATTTTGTCTTTGTTGTATTAATCCTAGCTGCAGATCTTTTTTCTATAATTATTGTTATTCACCTTTTCACCTCTTTGCTGTCAAGTAGGATAATTGATAGGTATATAATTGTTACTAGCTGACCCGCGCGGCTTTGCCCGCGTAACTTTGTATTATCTATACATTGCTGACTACAAACTGGATTTTCCATATAATTAGCTTCAATCGGTGTTTTGAACATAGAATGGGCTGTATTATCCCCAGTTTTGCTGCTATTTCCAACGACAACAGGAGTTCCGCGACATCGGGGTTGACATTTTTTCTGGACTTATCGAATGTATAGTGAGCTGGAACTCCTTCGTGAAGTAACGTAGCTGCAAATTCGTCACTCCGGCACAAAGTAAAAAAAGCAGACAATGTTGTATTTTTTAGATTTTCTAAAACTGCTTGGACAACATTGAAATGAATGTAAACATTTTGACCATTTTACAAATGAACTTTGTGTAACCGAAGGAAATCGTTCATGAATAGAAAATAACAACATGCGCCAGAATAATATGTCTACCAATTTCATACGAAGTTTCTTAGTCGTTTTGATTCTTTGCACTAAAAACAGCTAAATCTTAAACTTTGTTAACATATTTGCAAATGTACTTTATCAATTTTACACTACTACAAACTTCTACATTTATATGTGAGTTGAATATTCGTTACAGTATTGTCAAATATGGAATAATCCAGTGATTATGGATATCAAAACTGTCTGTTCGTCATTGAATTGTTGCTCGTCTACCGCCGTTTTCAAGAGATCGACGCCTGTAAGACCGATATCCTTCTTCACTTCTTACAGGTTCTAATGTGCTTTTTTAGGATTTCAAATAATTCAGGATCTTCTTCACTATCAGGCAATTCATCAATTTGCTCTGCTGCTATTTTTGTTTCTAACCAAATCAAACTATGAGCATGAGGTAAATCACGATATTGCCATTCAACATGTAACAGTGTATAGTACCAACAATGTTTTCTTTAACTAATAGATTCATAATTTTGTTCAGCTCTTGTTTAAATACTCTTGACGCTGTATCGTGTCGATCAGAAATTATCTGCACAGCAAAAAGTTAATTTGTAATTTCATCCCATTTAGGATTTGTTGTGAATATTAGATTTTAGATTTCTTAGATTAGATTTAGATTTTATTTCCCTTATAAAATTCACAAAATAAACTAACAAATCAGTTCACATGACATTGCCGTCTGCCGGATCGACATATAATAACAATTAAACACACAAGTTATTCAAAAATTCTCATTTAGTATCTTTTCCCTATACCTTAACGCTATAGCACAATATTTATACAATTTACGAATGTTCATTTCGTTGAGTAGTCTTTCCGCTTCCGACAAAAGGTCTTTACCGAAGATACTTCTTCTTGTTTCCCTGGGAATAGAGCACCTTCCCAGAAAATGCATGCTATCTTCTCGTTCACTTAAATTGCATAAGTTGCATAGTATAGGCAGATCTTCTCTGTGAGAAATAAAGTTTAGTTTTAAGAGTTCCCCACGAAGTTTGAACATCACCGAAATCTCCTGGATGCTTAACTCGTCCTTGAAGTAATTATTCCCCCTCAGGTTGTAGTCCAATTGACTGTATGTCATTCGGTGTAGAGACCCTCTTACATCCTCTATATATTTCCGCCTAGCCTGCTCCTCTACTCCCTCTATGATCTATTGTAGTGCAGTTTTCCAGTTTCTATCCTCGTAGCTCAAGTCCACACCGCATCTTCGCGCCAGCTCTAACCACTCCGAGTACCACCCAGTTCTTTCTCTTATTGCTTGTAGGGCCGCTTTCTTTGGGAGCCTGTTGTCCTGCCACCTTAAAACCTTCAGAATGTAGTCCATTTGCAGCTTTAACGTCTGGATAAATAAGGGGGTAAGTCCTGTTTCTAACATGATCATGTAATTAGGCGTATTTTGGGGGAGCCTGAAGAGCTTATTAACGCTGTAACTTCTCGACGTCCTCATATTGTTTACTTCCCCATACTTGCGCGGCATAGAACATAATAGACTGAGATACAGCTTTGAAGACCCTACATTTGCTGCTATGAGCAATGCTTGCATTGTTCAAAATGTTCTTCCAGGTGATGTTGATGGCTGTTTTACACTTACTGAGTTTCTCCCTGAAGTGTCTCTTCATACAGAGGTTTCTGGTCAGATAAGCCCCCAGATATTTGTACTCCTTCACGACTTCTACTCCTTCTCCGTTATACTGCCACTGTTCCCTGCTAGTACTTCTACCGCCTCTTCCTTGGAAAATCATTATTTTTGATTTTTCCAAATTAACTATAAGTCCCCACAGCCTGCAATACTCGTATAGTAGATTAATCATCTGCTGCAAGGATTCCGGGGAATGCGCCAAGAGAACGATGTTATCCGCGGACAGAAGAACTTTTATTAGTACTCCAGCGAATTTCACACCTCCTGTCAAAAAGTTCGTTAGATCTTCCACAAAAAGCGTAAATAAACTTGGACTCAGTGCACACCCCTGTCTTACACCCAACCCTGTCCTAAACCATTCTGATAGGGCTTCGCCGTTCCATACTGCAACCATGGTTTCATCGTATAAACTTTGCATAACTCTTCCAAATTTAAATGACATCCCCATCCCATACAGCTTATAAAAGAGGGCATTTCGATTAACCGAGTCAAAGGCGGCCTTGAAATCTACAAAGAAAACGTACAGCTTCCCCCTCCTGTTAATGAAACATTCGGCGATACTTTTAAGCACAAAAATCTGGTCAACAGTTGAATAACCTGGTCTAAAGCCAGCCTGGGATTCTGCTAGCAAGTTACTGTTCTCTATCCATGTTCCCAGTCTGCAGTATAGTGGCAAAAATGAAAATATTATAAATAGATCAGGACGGCCATATCTTCTTACATAGCAGAATGTATCTTGCGTAGATTCATGTGTGTACTGAGGACCTCCTATAAAAGATGAAGTTAAAATTACCAATCGTCCCTAATTTTTAGTATCTTCGTTTTGATTGACACCTGCGAGACGAATATAATTTTCGACTTTCAGCTTCTTCTGAGTAGAACGTATAAAGATGTCTTTTTGTTTAAATTTTTGCATACACATCGATAATTGTCTGTAGTCTGTATGAGTTTTTTTTTCATCATTAATCGGTATTCGCTTGTTATGAAAATAGTCCCCTTGGTCACATACTGACCCAAGGTTAGTCGACAATATCCCACACCCAGTAGCAAACTTC
Source organism: Eumerus sabulonum (assembly GCA_951905685.1). NCBI lineage: Eukaryota > Metazoa > Arthropoda > Insecta > Diptera > Syrphidae > Eumerus > Eumerus sabulonum. The sequence continues at coordinate 156,142,868 of OX645060.1, read as the reverse complement.
CGAGCTTTGATCCCTATTGTGTCTTTGATGTATTAATCCTAGCTGCAACCCTTTTTTCTATAATTACGAACAACCAATAATAAATACCCTTTACATTTTGATTATCCCTATAGTGTCACTGCTAAGTTAATCCTTGCTGCAAACCGTTTCGTACAATTGCTATTTCTCTCCTTTTCCTTTCTCACGGGTTAAGATATCAAGTGTTGTAGCAAATTCAAGTGTTGTAAACAAAAATAATCTATTTTCACTAAACTCCCTTGGTCGCATACTAAACCAAGGTTAGTTAAACTAACTTTCGATAATATCCCATAGCCAAAACCACACTTCCAAGCCTTGATCCCTATTGTGTCCTTGATATATCAGTCCTAGCTGCAAACATTTTTTCTATAATTATTGTTATTCACCTTTTCACCTCATTGCTGTCAAGTATGATATTTGATTTGAATTATCTCATCATGGAGATTTTTGATCATCCAAGTAATATACCTATAACCTGCCTGCGACCAAGGTCTTTCAACGTGCAGAAAATCATTTCAAACGGATTAGCCGTTTTAATGTTATGAGGTAACATACAACGTCTGTTTCATTTTTATACTATATAGAGATGGTACGAAACCCTTTTTGCGCGAGTCCGATTCGCACTTGGCCGGTTTTTTTTATGGATGATTTCTGTGTATCTAAGTATTGTTTAAGGAGTAGTAAAGGTCTTTATAATGACGAGTTCCGTAATCCAGATAGTATCTGTATACTTATATGTATGTATAAACATGCAATAAAATTAACAAAATTCCTTTTTTTTTTTTTTACATGTATTATGGCCTTATTAGTAAGAACAAACATTCCCATTAATTATGAAATACAACGTCATTTAAGTGGCTGTCTCGGCTGGCTTCGCAGTGGCGCATTCTGTCATCCCAATTTTCCAAGACCTTGTTGATGGTTTCAGGCTGTAGCTCACGAATTGAATTGTTTGGATGATATTGGCCTTTAAGTGCTTAAAATGTTTCCGGATTGTTGGCATAACATCGGTCCTTCACGATTCCCCACAAAAAATAAGTCCAAAGGAGTCAAACCGCAACTCCGAGGTGGCCAGTTGACATCTCCAAAACAGCTGATAACACGATTTGGGAATTTGGTCCGCAAAAGATCGATTGTGGCATGGGCTGTGTGGCACAATTTGGACCAGAGGTCCTCAAAATCCATGTCTTCAATTTTAGTAAAAAAAAAAAAAAGCCAAGATCGGTTCACATGGCTTTGTAACGCCCTCGGTTGACCGGAACGTTTTTCCCAACCTCAAGCGATAATGAAGCGGATGGTCGCGCACCTTCAATCGCAGAGTCAATTGGACCTTGTAAGTGAATAATTCGAGATATTTGTGCAGAATTCTCCTCGATGGCGAAGAATTCTGTACAGATCGATGGCGAGTTGATGTTCGTGAATTGAATCTAAAACCCTCGGCCATAGCACTCACATTTTCATCTATGCGCACCGTACGACGATGGAGACCATGAGTGTTGTCTAGTTTTACGAACTTTTTGCACAAATTTGCATACAGCAGTCGCGGTGGGTGCTTCATTACGGCCAAAACTTCTTTTCGAAAAACGCACTGTTTGGGCTACACAGCACTCACTTTGGAAATAAGTTTTCAATATTTTTATCGTTGTTCAAGCGTAAAGCGGAGGTATGGTACTAATTTTCTGTCAAGATTTCGAGCGAGAAACAGCTGTCAGTCTCAAAATATCCTATAATTTAAAAAGAAAAGAACTAGATGGCCCACCCTAAATGCATGTATAATGATTGGTACATTCCAAAACTTCACTTTGGTGTCCCACGTTATCGCACATAAAGTCATCACAACTTCTGAAGATCATAAAAAAAAAAAAAAAAAAAAAAAAAACAACGTCGTATTGAAGCGAATACAAGTATAGGTACATATGTCGGGAATCCCAAATCGTAACCAGGTTGCACTTGGTCATAACATATTTCGACCACGTACTATGGATTCCATGAGAGCACCGTGGCGCAGTGGGTAGTGTGCTGGTCCTTGACGCCGATAACACGGGATCGAATCCCGGGACAGCCATGTCATCGAACGTGTTTTTCACGTTGTTTCTCCTCAGCGGGGTTCTGACAAAACCCCCTGTAGTAAAATTGTTCGTTCGGAACCGGCAATAAATTGTAGGTCCCTTTCACCTATGGGAAAATTAAATCACACACAACATGGGTGATTGAGAGAAGCTCGGCTTAGGTCCTTCATGGACTGTAACGCCAATAAACATACATACTCCGGATTCCATAGTATTTGGAAATCGTACACTTTAGGTTTTAAACATAGTTGAACTCTTTGTGAGACAAGTATTAAATAAATGGGCAAGTGAATTAGTTACGTGTAAAAATAAAATCACACACAATATGGGTGTCTGAGAGATACATGGCTTTGGCCCTTCATGAGCTATAACGCCACCAAAATGATCCACTTTCAACTAATTTTTAATTTAACACTCTCTTAGCTGAGCTTACAGCCCGATTCTGATAGAGCACCAGAGCTTATAAACATATGTATATTGATAACAATATACTAAACTAGCTTTTGCCCGCGGCTTCGCTCGGGTTAAATTCGGGGTAGCACGTTTCCCCTTTCCTGAGTTAGAACACAGAAGAGAACTCGGAACAGAATGTTATTTTAATACGCTACTGTAGACGGTATTATATGTCTTTCCATTTGCGGATAGAATGTAAAGATTCTGGGCATTGGACACACGCGAACATGCTACATACAATTGTCCATGGGAAAAGCACGGCTTTTCTAAGTTCACCCCAGCCACCTTTAATTGTGGCCTTTTGAACTGGAACGGGAGATCTGTGGGAATTATTGGGATTCGTGGGATCATTACATTTTCACCCTTTCCTAAGCCGGTTAAGATAGTGGGGTTTCAGAAACATATCAGCGCCATCTATTGTAATTCAAGAGTAACACTTATTTATGTTTCGAATGTTGATTGTTTTCTCAAAAGCTGATTGATTTATGGTTGTTTTAATTAAATTATTTTATTATTCGTTTTTATCATAGAACCTGTACTAATTTTGCGGAGAGTCTCACACAAATTTACATCCCCTACCGATTTTTTTTTTTGCTGCATTCAAACTTAACGGGGGCTAGAAAGAAACAAAAAGTGGCCTACGTCACTCTTCATCCCTTCAACTATCTCCACTTAAAAAATCACGTCAATTCGTCGCTCCGTTTTGCCGTGAATGACGGACAAACAGACACACACACTTTCACATTTATAATATTAAGTATAGTATAGATAAGTCAGTCTGAATAAGGGTTTCATATATGAACATCTCAACCCTTCCAAATTTCACTGAAGTTAGTATTTTGTTTTGCGAGCTAAATTTCGCTGCAACTAATAATTCTTTACAGAAAGAGTTGCGAGCTTCAAGAATATTCCAGAAAAAATCAAGACATTCACTTGAAAGTGATTTCCCCTCTTTGAAAAGAGTGATGGACATAGTTTCCATCGAAATGCTAATTTTGACTAGAAAACTTATAAGTCGCTAAATGCCACTATAAATTGAAGGTTCTTCCGACAAAATAGCAAAAATGACACATACTAGTATCTTGTATAACAAACTCCCCTTTAATCGACACGGATAAAATTAGCTTTAAAATTACTGTCAACAATTCCCAAAAGTATGAACTAAATTAGGGCGGGCTTGTCCTCTCAACCGTCTAAACGAAATTGTAAATATTCTTCCCCCTAAAACTCATATATGTAGATCTGATGACCCCAAAAGCTTGTTAAAATAATTAAGAGAATACCATGACGACACATCCACCCAATTGACGATGCAAACATTTTAATATCCGGTATACATCACTTCCTACTTCGGATCATTCAAAGTGGACTCAAAATACCTAAAAGCAAAAAAAAATACCTAAATTAATTATGTATGAGTTCAAGAATCGATTAAACAGGATCAACGACGTTCATATGCGTGTATTCGCACAAAACACATCGCTAATGTGCCAAAACTCACTCGACAACTTCTTGAGGCGACAGCTTGGTATGCCTAATTGTGGGGTTTTAATTTCGGAAAAAAAATACTTTCAAATTCTAAAATCACACATCTTCAGATCGCGTATCAGTTTTTCTTATAACGCACGGGACGGAATTAACCAGTTGAGACTCTTCATAAGCAATTGCTTTGGAGGCGATTAGCTTTCCGCAAATCGTGCGATTAAAGCCATCGCGAAGAAATAGCGATAAATAAATGGCTTTCATGCGAACACCCGCAATAACGAAAAAAAAGAAAAAGAACCTGAGCAATCACTTCCTACATCAGGTCGAAGACAATAGTCATCGTATCGATGTTTCATGGTCATTAGGTTAATGTGCTTTTTTGATTTCCTTTTCATTGGTGGTTTACACTCATGACAATGTTGATTATAACAACGACTGGTTTACACCGGGTCGCGTTGCGTTCAAGTTTACATTCAACTTGCCTTAGCGTTATCACTGACATTGGTATACAACATACAAAGCGCACTCTTCAAACGATTGAGCCAAACACGTGAGCAAACTCCTGTCCGAAAATGTGTATGTATGTTTGTGTTTTCTCTTTCGTTTGAGTCCAAATTTGATGTTTTATTTATTAGTAACCGGAAATATGACCAGAAGCGTGCGCCAAAGACTTATGCAGAAACCAAACTAGTTTGCTAGTCCAAATCACCAAGAGAGTGAAATAGTTAATGTGATGCGTACAAAACGTAATCGTCAATCCAAAAAAACTGAATTCGAAAAGACACTGACCTTTCGATCGGTTTTTTCAAACAAGTTTTTTTTTCCATTTTTCCGAATTGCTATTCTAGTCGTACTCGTATGTATTCATACAACAATGATAGGTCCAGAGAAGCGCCGAACTTTAGGCTGCTCGATAGACTAGAGTTTGCTTAGACTTTTCTAAAACACGATTAGATTGCCAAGAGGTTATACCCTTGACTGAGGTATCGGTCAATGCCTAAACGTATTGAAACCAGTTTGACCAGATTTCGTACTAGCAAATACATAATGGAATTCCCAATCATAGTAGTATTAAATCGATTTTATTTCCTTAAAGGCACTACAAGTTCCTGTACACGATCTTCACGTTAATTTTGCCAACCGCTTTACCATGCGTTTTGTGGAACGAAACTATGATCATTTCACTTTTCGCTACCTATTTCGCACGTTATATTGTCCAACTGAATTTTACGTGGTCGGTAAACAGCGCCGCCCATATGTTTGGCAACAAACCTTACGACAGGTATGAACGTCTATTAACGTACCTCAACCAACATGGTTTTCTATTTTTTTCTTATTCTAACCTTTTCAGGAACATTCTTTCATCTGAGTCTACAATCGTATCGATCGTAGCCGGCGGAGAGGGATGGCATAATTACCATCACACCTTCCCATGGGATTATCGTACCGCCGAATTGGGAATGCCCTACAATCTAACAACCAAGCTGATTGATTTCCTCGCTTCACAAGGTGCCGTTTTCGGCCGAAAAACCGTCAGTGAAACAGTCCTACGCAATCGTACTCTCCGTACCGGTGATGGGACCCATCATCGCTACGGAACCGAAGCGATGGCCCAACGAGCAAGAGGCGATATTGACGAAGGCTCAACAATCGACAATAATGGTCTACGCAAGTATATCGTCGAAAAGAATCGCATCAACAAGCTGATGATCGACGAATTGGAAAAATCGTTAAAACAGGTCAAAAGTGATGACAACAATAACAGGAGCGATGTGCATTCGAAAGCGAAACTGAATATCAACGATTTGGCGCAGAGTGCGAGTATAAGCTTAACCAAAGACAAGCAAGCGTTAAACATTTGAGCTTAAGAGGCTGAAAGACTCAGAAAGCAACTTGTAACTTAACGTAACACTTGATTGCTGTAAATTAGTAATATTCCTTTGATATACACATACATATGCGAATATGTATACATTTCTATTTTACGATTTTGTGTGAATAAGACTTATATGTGACAAAAAAAAAAAAAAAAAAGGATTAGATACGTAAGTAGGTTTAAGAGATGTTGATGCTTGCGGAGACTAAGCAGTTAATTTGAGTACAAGCCTAGTCCCTAGAAGAAGGCCTTGTGTTATCGTAAGTGTCTTATTTAGTGTATATTCCTTAACTCGTTAAGAAGGCTTTGACGTTATCTTATAGATTAGATTTGTAAGAGCAATGTTATGTACGTGGTTTATAGAGTATTGACAATTGAACAGATGCTAAAGTGTTTTCTTTCTTACCAAATAAAATATAATTAATAAAACCATCGAAACTATTCAATTTTTTTTTAGTATCAGGAAGTGGTCACTGTAAACCTCCCAAGTTGTTTCAGCTGACATGACCATTCCAATTGATTTAAGTTAAGATAATCCTTCAGAACGAAATTGTAGCGTTCATTCGGTCTGCATATCTCCGGAGCTGTATATGTAGACACCAAACTGATACCACCGTGAGGCGAACCTCGTCCTCCACTCTCCATCAATGGAAATGAGATGTTTAAAAATATTTGTTTAGTTGACCAGATTCCTGACAAGCGCAGTTACTTCGAATCATCATGGATGGAGGAGATAATTAAATAGACGATGGACAAAATGATCATCATCATCATCATTTTCAGTGTTCACACACACATTTTCGCATGTTCCACTAAGAGTCGCGGGGGTAATGCGCGCACGCGAGATCTCCAGGCCACTCGATCCTCCGCCATCGACTCTAACTCATCAGGCGCTATGCCCAAGCGCACCCAGGCGAGTTTTTGGACTTGGTCCAACCACCTCGTCCTGGGTCTGCCAAGCGGTCGCCTGCCTGATGGTATTGCATTCAAGGCACGCTTCGGAAGTCGTGATGATGGCGACATTCGTCTCACGTGACCAAACCATTGAAGCATAGCCCTTTCCGTTCGGAGAAGCAACTGCTCAACATTGAGCTCACCGCGCACTGTCGTGTTTCTCACCCTATCCCGGCGAGTAACTCCCACAACAGCACGAAAAAATCTCATTTCGGCAGCTTGTATTCGCGATCTTATTCTTTCGGTCAATACCCAAATTTCATGAGCATAGGTAAGAGTTGGAACAAATACTGAGTTAAAAACCGCTAACTTGACTTTGACACCAAGCTCGGTCTTCCTGATTACAGATCTTCCAAACTGTTTCAAAATTTACCCAGCTTGGCCAATCCTGCAGGAAAGCTCAGTTTTGCTCCTCCCATCACTCGTGAAGAAGAACCCGAGATACTTAAACTTCTCCACCTGCTTCAATGGGACTCCACTAACATGTAGAGTGCATTGGACAGGTTTTCTGGAACCTGTCATTCCAGCATCAGCACATACGGCCACATACCTATCTAGCGCGCGCTGGCGTTCCGTATGGGAGGATGTGAGGACAACTAAGTCATCTGCAAAAAGAAGATGGCTTACCCTCAACTCTCCCAATGTGAAACACTCCTCGCCAAGACTGCGCTGCAACATCCAGTCCATATACATATATAATGAAAAGGAGAGGTGACAAGACGCACCCTTGGCGAAGTCCATCGCCCACGGTGAAAGGTGTTGATCTACTACCGTTAACCCGAACGCAGCTGCTACAGTTTGTGTATAGAGACTGAATGGCCCTCAACAGAGGACCACCAATCCCATACTCCTGCAGAACACTCCAGAGTTTACCTCGAGGAACTCGGTCATACGCCTTTTCTAAATCTACAAAGCAGCTGTAGATTGGTTTGGCGTACTCTCAAGCCTTCTTGAGTACCATTCTTAGAGTGAAAAGCTGGTCGGTTGTACTTCTGGCGTGACGAAACCCGCACTGTTCATCCCCTATCCTGTATTCGACCATAGCTCTAGAACGCGCCTCCCACACCTTAGCATAGACTTTACCGGGGACACTTAAAAGAGATATGCCCCTGTAGTTGGAGCACTCTTTTTTATCCCCCTTTTTGAAAAGAGGAACAGTCACCCCAGTTTGCCAAATGCTAGGTGTCTCACCGCATTCCCAGGCCACCTTAATGACACGAGAGAGCCACAATACTCCCTCTTTACCCATTGCCTTAAGCATTTCTGGCCGAACTTCATCCACACCAGCGGATTTGCCAATTTTTAGCGATTCAGTGGCTAAAATGACTTCCTCAACCGTTGGACTATTCTCCGCCCCACTCAAAACTATGGGTCTGTCCCCCTCAGCGTCCTGTTCGGGATTGAGCAGCTCCGAAAAGTGCTCGCTCCATCTGCGTAAGATGTCCATCTCATTGGAAAGCAACACACCATTTTTGGATTTAACTCCTTCGATGATGTTGAATTTCCTTCCTCTGAGCCGGCGAATGGTTTGCCAGAACACATTTTTCGCAGATCTATGGTCGCTTTCCAACTTCTCGCCGCACTCCTTCCAGGGCTGCTCTTTAGCTGCTCGCACAACCAATTTGGAAGTTCTTCGCGCCACAGTGTGCCGGTCACGGGAAGCAGAATATCCCAAGAGAATCCAATCCCTGTAGGCCTTCTTCTTCTCTCTGATGGTTTTTGAACTCCGGGTATTTTAAACCATGCAGTTCTTTTCTCACCACCAGCCGCCACACCAAGCCGCTTCTCTCCACAAACATTACGTGCAGAGGCGATGACAGCTGTTGAAAATAGTCACCATTCTTCCTCAACATGCGATGGAACAGTTGGAATTTGCTCAAAGCTTTCGGATATGTGTCGTGCGAAGTGTTGCCGCACCTCACTGCTTTGTACTTTCTCCCACCGTATACGTGTAACCACTCTTGGTTTCCGCCTTGGCAGGCGAGGTACTCTATCAGTAAGATACAGCTTACACAACACCAGGTGATGATTAGTTGACAGTTCAGCCCCTCTCAACACACGAACGTCACAAACCATCCGTTTCACACACGATGGTACCACAAAGAAATCTATCATATCTATCAATATGGGAATTCATTTCAACCACCCTATCAAGGGCCTCATCAATTTCATCCAGGAAAGTCGCATACTCAGACTCTGGATTCGGTGCATACACCTGCACCAGAGACAACGTTTATATTTCAAACTTGAGTTTTAAGATCTCCCCTCCTATTGGTATCCACTTCAATACCCTGTCTGCCAGCCTGGGACTCATGAGTATCCCCATTCCCGCCTGTGCAGATATTTGAGGTGCAACTCCCGACAGCAAGAGTTTCCACCCGTCCGAAAAGTCCACAGTTTTATATCCTCTTTGCTTTGTGGAAGAGATACCTACGATATCTAACCGATACCTGGCAGCTTCCTCAATCAGCTCGTGATACTTCCCTGTGAGCGATGAGACGTTCCACTTGCCCATCCTATGTCGATGCCATTGTCTGTTGCCCTTTACCCCCGCACGCACTGGTTAGTGCGTGGCGTGATAACCCCCCCACCACCGTAATGGCTTACGAGGCCACTGCCGGGTTGCTCGTGACTTCTTGGGGCTAAGCCCGACTGACTGCCGAGCGGGACAGACCCGCCACCAGACGCTCGCATACTGCCACCATTTAGGCCTGGCTCCGAATGGGGCTCTGGCACACCAGGGTAGGCAATTTCTGAGGCTGCTCTTCTCTTCGTCAGGGTTCGCGCTTCGTTAGCCAGGTTTGTTCCGTACGAGAATTAATACGCACACCCCAAACCTGTTACCCGCCCCCCACCACGAGGAGGTCAGCTGCCGGGGGGCTGGATAAAATGATACCACACAAAAGGCGTACCACAAATATGTACCGAAACGTGACACATGACGCACTGCGCAAACAGAAAAGTGGACTCCTGTCAAGATTCAAACAGGATTCAGATTAACTATAACAGAGAATTATACGAGGTGTAGCAAGTAAGTTCCGGGAATTAAGTCACACGCAAGATTTTACTATCGACCTTCTCAATAGTCTGCCTCTACACAAAGGTGCACCCACTATTCGAAGCACCCTTGATAATCTTCCAAAGTTAACTCGTCCAGAACCATGGTTACAGGTATTTTGACCTTCTTTGCACTGCAATGATAAGTTCCATTGAGGTGTGATTTTATCTTAGGGAATACAAAAAGTCACAGGGACCAATATCGCGGCTATGGGGTTAATGCAGCCACGTTATCTTTCCTCTTTTCGAGCGCTGCAGTTCGGAGTGAACCTGCTCCTCCAACTAGCACGGTCTTTTAGTATCCTTTTTCATTGCCGCACACCCAGCTGACTGGGGTCCCCTTCCACCTGTGTGCGCCCTCTTAAGTAGGGTCACCCTCTGTTTCTTTGTCCCTCGGGGTTGGATTCAAAGACCCTTCGGGCTGGAGCTGTGGTGTCCTATCGCTTTGCATGACCTAGCCATCTTAGGCGTTGGATCCGTAGACGCCTGACTAGACTCATGTCGCTGTACAGCCCGTAAAGCTCGTGGTTGAATTTTTTCCTCCATCCCCCGTCTGTGTTTATAGGACCGAAAATCACACGCAAAATCTTTCTCGAATCGAGCAAGGACTCCGCCTTTGTTAGTGTCCATGCTTCTGCGGGATAATAAGGGTCTTGTATAGAGTCAACTTTGTCATTCGGGAGAGGGCTGTGTTACTCACTTGCCTCCTGAGCCCAAAGAGACAGCGATTGGCAAGAGTGCTTCGGGAACTGATGTCCAGGTCCTCTAGATTCCGAGGGAGGACACTATTTCTTGAGCCCAAAGAAGCAGCAGTTGGCAAGAGTAATTCTGCGTTTTATCTAAGTGCTGGTGTTGTGTTGCTGGTCACTAGTCAGCCAAGGTAGACGAAGTCCTTGACCACTTCGAATTTGTAGCTACCAATTGTGACGTTCTGGCAGAGAAGTCGCTGTTGTGCGCCTTTTTTGGTTGACAGCATATAATTCGTAATTTCCTCGTTAACCGAAGGACCCATTTTAGCTGCTTTACTTTAATATCATCCGCGTACGCAAGCAGTTGCACAGACTTGTAATAGATCGTACCCTTGTGTTGGCCAGTGAGTCTGGTATGATATTTTGAGCACGATTTTGAAAAAATTATATGACGGCGCGTCATCTAATCTAATTCCTTTTTTAACATCAAAGATCTCGGTAAATTCGCTACCGACCTTAACGAAGCAGCAAGAATTCTCCTTTGTCATCTTGCATAATCTGACGAGTTTGACAGGGATGTTAAAACTAGACATAGTTGGCACATGCGCCCTACCAGCCCATCTCCTGCCGCTATACATAGCTCGGCAGTCTTACACTTCGAAATTATCAGCTTAATTTCATCTAGGTCGGGTGAACGAATTCCCTGCATCTTCTTCCGTTTCGGATGGATCATTCTGCCTGACAGCGGTATAGGATCTTTTATCGCCGTTAAACGTCTACAGAAGTGTTCCTTTCATATTCTCAGCATCTAGACTTTACTACTAGTTGTCCGTCTTCGTCCCTACGGGCTTCCCCTCTGTCTTTATAACCCTGGCATCTTCGTATTACTTTTTTGTAAAACTTGCGACCGTCGTTCCTGTGGTAGCATCTCTCCATGTCCTCAATCTCACGCTTTTCATACTCTCTGCCTGTTTTCTTCCTTAAAAACGTGTGTTCCTCTCTCCGTTTCTGCTCGTTATGTTCACAAGCGGCTCTCGTCCGTCTATGTCGCATGGCTATGTAGGGGGTGTGCTTTGCTTAATGGGCTTGTCCACATTGCTCATCAAACCAAGGATTTCTAGTTGGCGGTGATTTGAAACCCAACACATCCAAGGCAGCATCTCTGATGGCGCGCTGGCGTCACTTCTTTTGCCACTAAGTATACAATGTTAATGATATTATGCGGCCAAACCACGACATGGGGAATAGAAGCTTGTCCTACCACTTCAACCTTCGAAATGATATTGAACATTGGTAATTCGAGAACACTGAATTCATCAGGTTCAGCAGGGTTTTTTGAGGCAAAAGATTTCTCTTTACGAGCAAACAGGAGGTGGAGCTCTAATTGGTATTCAAGTGACTGAAAAAGACCAAGTCTGCGAGTTTTACGGGGTTTCTGATGCCGTGCTTACATATCTTACACCGACAGCAATAGAGGCGTACCTTATCCTATTTGACAATGCATGTTACCCGGTGCATTAAGAGATGGCAGTAGTGCAGCCGTTCCTCAAGAAGAGAAAGGAATCATGTGTTTGAGAAGTGATTAAACATACTGATGAAGGCATAACACTCACGTGCATAGAACAGTTGCTGATAACTACAACCAACGTGAAAATTCGGTCGGTTCCTCTCGAATCCTATCTAGGACAACCACCTGGAGAATAGTGAACGAACATATACGACCCAAACCAGGGCACTCCGTTCAGGTTGTGTGATAAACATTATAAAATTATAAACTCTTGAATGCAAAGGACTAACAAAGGCCTCGTAGGGGTAGCATCTATCCGACGGATGCTGGCCTGCTACCGCCGCAGTCGATGAAAAACTGCGATATTTACTACGGAGACTGCTATAGGGAGAGAGGACAACGATTGTTCGAATGCGGATTTGCTGTTCGAGGTGGACTAAGGCAAAAAGTCCTAAGTTTTGGGCATGTGAGCGAACGCCTCATAACGATCCGTAACAAGGCTAAATTTTTTTGCCTTATCTGCGTCCACGTCCCCACGGAAGACAAGGATGACTCCGCCAAAGATGGGTTCTACGATCTCCTAGACAGAACGTATGCCCAATGTCCCAGCTTTGACATCAAAATTGTACAGGGAGACTTCAATGCTAAGCTGGGTAAAGAAAGCATCTTTGAACGAGTCATCGGCAAACATAGCCTACACGACACCACATCCGATGACAGACACAGACTGATTGATCTTGCTACGGGGCGAAATCTCCTTCTAGCCACTACGCGCTTCCCGCACCTCGATATACACAAAGGCACCTGGCGGTCTTTTGATCAATTGGCCACCAACTAGATTGATCACATCGCGATTGACGTCAGACACCCCTCCCCTATTCTTGATGTTCGATCTTTCCGAGGGGGCTAACAGCGTAGCAGGATGCATAAAAAGCCTTGCTGCATAAAAGAACAAGAGCAGCCCGTGAGCTCTACGAGTTAAAAAGAAGGGAGGAGCATAAGCTTATCAGAAGAAAGAAGAAAGAGCACGAGAAGCGCGCGATTGAGGATTTGGAGAGGTGTTACTGCAGGCGTGACGTTCGAAAGTTTTATCATCAGATAAAGCGAACATGCCAAGGTTATAAAGCCAGAACGGAAGCCTGCATGGATGAGAACGGACACCTAGTAGTAGAATCGCAGTCGATGCTGAGAATATGAAGCAACCACTTCTGCAGACCATGTTAGTCAATATACTGCTGTCGGGCAGAATGATCCATTTCTAATCGACGAAGACCGCAGAGAATTCCGTTCCCCTGACCCCGACGAAGTTAAGATTGCCATATCGAGGCTCAAGTCGAATAAAGCTGCTGGCGCAGACGGACTGTCTGCTGAGCTCTTCAAAGCAGCTGGGGATGACCTGGTTTGGAGCACGCACCAGCTCATATGTAAGATATGGTCAGAGGAAAGCATGCCCGAAGAACAGAGTCTCTGGCGCAGACGGACTGTCTGCTGAGCATTTCAAAGCAGCTGGGGATGACCTGGTTTGGAGCACGCACCAGCTCATATGTAAGATATGGTCAGAGGAAAGCATGCCCGAAGAACGGAGTCTCAGCATCGTATGCCCGATCGACAGAAAGGAGACCCCTCTGACTGCGCCAACTACAGAGGAATAAGTCTTCTCAACATCGCCTACAAAATCTTCTCTGCCGTTTTGTGTGAACACCTGAAGCCTTTTGTAAATAAGCTGATAGGTCCTTATCAGTGCGAATTCAGGCCAGGGAAGTCCACCATCGACCAAATCTTCACACTACAGCAGATGCTCACCACCTATTTGTCGACTTCAAAGCCGCAAACGGCAGCATAATTAGAGACGAGCCATATAACGCTATGTCTACCCTTGACATACCTGCTAAAGTCGTCAGACTATGCAGGATGACTTTGGAGAACGCTCGTTGCTCCATCCGAATCGGTGAATATCTTACCGATGGTTTTGATGTCAAAAAAGGATTTAGGCAGGGCGATGCGCTGTCGTGTGATTTCTTCAACACCATATTAGAAATGATTGTGCAAAAATCACTGGCCAATACAAGAGGCACAATTTATTTCAAATCCCCGCAACTCCTTGCATACGCCGACGATATTGACATAATAGGTAGATCACAGCGAGATGTCTATGAGGCGTTTGCGATTATTGAGATGGAGGCGGCAAAAATTGGTTTGGCAGTTAATGAGGGCAGAGGGAGCCGTGGCGCAGTGGTTATTGTGTTTGACTCTGGCCCACGATGAGCGAGTTCGGATCCCTTTTACACCAACGCCATCGAATGTTTATTTCGCGACGTTCCCCCTCGGCGGGGTACTGGCAGAACCCCCCGTAGTAAACTTGCCATGAAAAAGCTTCTCGACTCACGCCGTTCGGAATCGGCATTAAAATGTAGGTCCCTTTCACCTGTATGATAAATAAAATCACACATAACATGGGTGATTGAGAGAAGCTTGGCTCTGGTCCTTCATGGGCTGTAACGCCACCAAAGAAGAAGTTAATGAGGGCAAGACTAAATATCTGCTGTCATCGAAAAAGGACATTTACCACGGACGTCTTGGACAGAACGTGCATAATAGCAGACGTAAGTTTGAGGTGGTTAAGGACTTCATATACCTCGGCTCCGCAGTGACCTGGAACAACGACATCCGTTCCGAAATCAAACGCAGAATCACTCTTGCCAATCGCTGTTTCTTTGGGCTCAGGATGCAATTGAGTAATAGAACCCTTTCCCGAACGACAAAATTGACTCTATTTAAGACCCTCCCGGTCCTGTTGTATGGCGCAGAAGCATGGACACTATCAAAAGCGGATGAGGAGGCGCTTGCTCGGTTCGGGAGAATGATTTTGCACGTGATTTTCGGGCCTATAAGCGCAGACGGCGGCTGGAGGAAAAGATTCAACCACGAATTTTACGGGCTGTACAGCGATATGAGTCTAGTCAGTCGTCTACGGATTCAACGCCTAAGATGGCTGGGCCATGTCGAGCGAATGGACACCACAGCTCCAGCTCGGAGAGTCTTTGAATCCAACCCCGAGGGACGAAGAAGCAGAGGACGGCCGCACTTAAGATGGCGCACAAAGGTGGAAGGGGACCTCAGGCAACTGGGTGTGCGGCAATGGAAAAGGCTAGCAAAATATCGTGCTAGTTGGAGGGGCATGTTGGTTGAGGCCCAGGTTCACCCCTAACTGTAGCGCCCGTTAAGAAGAAGAATGACAGATTCTCTTCGTCATTCAGTAGCGTATGCCGACGCATTATTTGTGTACAGATATGTTAATTAATGTATGTATACATTTTTTCGCAGAAATAAAAAGGACGACAATGCGATTTATCTTCCAAGGGCTGGGAAATGAGCTCCAAGTGATCTTTAAATCTCTAAAAAATAAGAAATCCGTTGGAATACCTATTGTTGCACTGAGACGCCTTTTGTCGATGGGTATTGAGATAACTACCCTATTTGCATTGAAGAATAGTGATTGAGTAGCCAGTCTACAAAAAAAAAAAACACAACAGATGCAAAACCCAATGTACGGATGCCTGTCTGATTGACCTGCCAAAGGGCTTTACCTATGATCAGAAGAACTTTTCTTCAAGCTTAACCAGTTAGGCAAAAATAAATCATTGCCATAGATGATATATGATATGTTAACGGCTAAATGATCAATAGTGCAAAATTGCCCATGTGACTTCTTCCCAAACATTTAAAATTAAAAACGGTTGTCGATCGTTTTCAATACTTACATACGTCAGTGATCTGTAAGTTTCTATTTGCTAGTCGATAGCAAACGCAGGCGACCTAAATACGTATCCATGTAACAATTTTACAGCCTGGAATAAAATCAACTTCCAAGTATTGGAAACTATTTTGTTCAGACCGCCGTTCAGACCGGGCATCTAGAGATACAAGAAAAGACTGGCACCAATTGGCTATTATTAGACCGGATAGGCATCCACTGGCGAATCAAAATATAGTCAGTCACTTCTGAATCTGATTAGATCAATATCTGTATTTTATTAAACATACATAAACATAGAACATTCGCTCTATTAAGATGGCTGCTTTATAGCAAGAAAATAGAAAAAGAAGGACTATGTCTCGAGTCAGTGGCAGACGCACTAAACGTCGTCTCCGCTAACAGAGGAAAAGAGATAAAGGCAACAGATGCCGACAGAGGAGAAATTGATCTCTGATCCTGAAGAGAGTGCGATACCAGAAAAAAAAATGCCAGGAAAGATAGGAAGCTATCTCAAGCTATGCTGAGGCTTAATGAATACAAAAAAGTTGTAAGCCTAAGGCGCATACTTGAGGATATGAGCATACCTCTGCTTTCCGATTTGGAAAAGGGGAAGCTCAAATGGGCCGAAGAAATGATTGGCAAAGACGCCCTAACAAGGCCAAGGACTGGAAAATCGGCACCAAGCAAAGGCATAGAGGCGGGCAAGGGTAAATAAGACCTCAAAAAGCTCCCGACAAAGAGAGAGCAACGACCTGGACCATCTGGAACCGTAACCGTTAAGGCGAGTTCGAGTAGCACCCAGGCTCGGTGGAGAAATAAAGCCTAAGAATACATCAAGGATCGATACGACCGGTAAAGACGAACCAAAAACCGAGCCCGCTATTAAAAGAAGAGAAGATTTCGCGGCAAAAAGAGTGAGATCCCAGCAAGAAGCCAACAACCCAACAACACTTCGGTTCATTTCGGCGGGGCTACCCGAAATGTTCTACAGTTAGTTGTAGTAGATTCCGGTAAGCCGAGCGGAAAATATACCTTCAAACAGGAGAAGTTAGTTGAAAAGGCCTTAGCTAGGGCGATCTTCGACCACATTCGAGGGAATGCCGGGAAAACAGCGCCAACGTTTGATCCTACAAACTAGAAGTATAAGCAAGCTGGATTGCCTTAAGCCAAAATAAACGTACAACACGTGGGTATGGAAAATGATGATATATCGGCTTTCTCAAAGTTCTATGTCCAGCGGTCCCTATGGATGACTGGGAAGCAGTCACGTTTGAGAGTAACGATGACGGTACCAAGAGTATAATCTTTGTTATAGAGAGTCCCTCGGAACTCTTAAAAAAACAGAGGCATATGAACCTTTTCTTCGGAGCTAGAGAGTTTCCCATGAGACAATTCATCCTGCTCCTCAACAAGGAACAGCTTGATTTGGCCCTAATCCAGGAACTATGGATCCTTCTGATCACTGCTGGATCCTCGCTGATTTAAATTTCTGTACACTTAACCGCAACTATCCCTTCGGGTAGTGATTAGAATATACCCGACGTAAGGCATGCCTGTCATAAGAGACGACTAAAATCCATCGCTAGTTTAACTAAAAACTGGGCTGAATTAAGGCGTTAAGCGACCCGTGCCGAGAATCAGCCTGGTTGGGAGCCCAATTTAAAAATAGCCCAATCTCTAACGGAGCAACTGGATAACTGGCGACCTCGGGATCAGCTAGCCTTTACTGTCAACTGCGGATCTCTGGGCATATGGACCATCCTTTCTCCGCTACTCGTGGGAATCTAATGGAAAATATGTTTTACGGATTAGACGCTTTTAGAAAAAAAAAAAATGCAGACCACAAGATCCGCTCCGTCGGGATGGACGAACGTATTCAAGTACTCTAAAAACGATGAACGCCACAGGCGAAAAGTTTTCCCCTCCCAAACTATAAAGTTTGAAAGAGGAAGATGCTGATCTTCGCATGAAGATAGAGCTTCTTTGCGAAGAACTGAAGAGGGAGATCGTAGACAGAATCACAACTTAACTGTCCGGATAATGTAAATTATCACACGGACGAAGAAGAATTGAGTCGCGAAATGGACTGGCTCTTAAAACTACCGGTGAAAAAATGCAAAGCCGTTTTGTCACCCGAAATTATAGACGCCAAAGAAACAAGGTGCCCGTAACACCGTCGCCAAAGATCAAAAGTACACGAGAAACCGACCCGCTTCAAACCACTGCCGATAAATATCAACTGCTTATATGTTAAAATTGCGAAGCAAGAACGACTGCACTATACAAGTATCGGACCCCGAAAGCTAGCGGTTGGTTTCTCAAAAGCTTACCAATGAAAAAATTCAGTGGTATACTTATCAGGCCGAAAGGCCTATCAGAGTTATAGTTAAGGGCCTGCCCGCCTGGTGCCCAAAAGAGATTATCTCCGATTTAAAAAATAAAGGCTTTAAAATAATTGACGTCGTTAATATCCTTGCGCGCGAAAAAAAGGAAGTCGATGGCGATGAAATTAAAATAAAACGCGGTCTCCCCGTTTTTACACTGACGTTCGATAAAAACGAGAGCAAGGAAAAATCCATGGTATTATAAGATACATATTAGATATTAGGTTCGTTCCTCAATGTACCACATGTTGGCATATTTTCAAAAAGAACCGCATGGTGTTAAGTGTGCCGGACCGCACCTAATGAAGGAGTGTCTTCTTCAAAACATTCAGCAAACTACCGTGGCTGTAAAGTAGCTAAGATGTTACAAAAGCGGCGGGACAAAACAAATGAGCCGGAAAAGAAAAAACTGAATACGGCGAGTACTCGCGCAAAGATTCCAAAACGGACGTAGTTGTCGTAGCGACACGAATTCGAACAGTGAAACTACGCCAATCAAGATAAAACCAGGCACAAAGATGTTCGCCCAAATTGCGGCATCGACAAGTACATCCAATAGCACAGCGCCTGAATCAGTAATGAACATCTCGTCTGTTATTCTTGCTAAGCTCGAAGAACAAACCAATATAAACTAACTTATTTTCGAGAAAACCAAAACTCTCAAAAATGGACCCCGTTCGCGTCCAATATCAAATTTCTAAAAATACTAGCTTGGAACGCCAACGGGTTTCAAGAAAAATTTAGCGAATTACATAACAAAAAAATATTCACATGTGTGTGACAAAACTAAATCACTTTTCACTTTGAATGTGAAAAAAAAGTTCTACAAAGACTTTACAACTTTTAAACATAACTTACTTACTTACTTAGGTGGCGGTACAGTCCGTGGTGAACGTGGTGAACCTAGGCCTCAACCAACAAACGTCTCCAGCTGGCACGGTCTTTGGCCAGCTGTTTCCAGCGCCGCACGCCCAGTTGGTTAAGGTCCCCTTCCACCTGCGTGCGCCACCGTTGATGCGGCCGTCCTCTGCCGCGTCTTCCTTCCGGGGTGGATTCGAAGACTCTTCGGGTCGGAGCTGTATTTTCCATGCGCTCTACATGGCCTAGCCACCTAGACGCTGTATCCGTAGACGTCGTACCAGGCCGATGTCGCTGTACAACCCGTACAGTTCTTCGTTATATCTTCTCCTCCATACACCGTTTGAACAAACGGGACCGTAGATAGTGCGCAGAATTTTCCTCTCGAAATGACCTAGGGCATCTTCATCCGCTCTTGTTAAGGTCCAAGCCTCTGCGCCGTAAAAGAGGACTGGGATGATTAAGGTTTTATATAGTGTCACCTTGGTTTTCCGAGAGAGGGCTGTACTTCTCAATTGCCTCTTGAGCCCAAAGAAACAGTGGTTGGCAAGACTGATTCTGCGTTTTATCTCAGCGCTGGTGTTGTTGTCGCTGGTTATCAGTGAGCCAAGGTAGGCGAATTCCTTGACCACTTCAAAGTTATATCCGCCCATGGTAAGATGAAAGCAGATATTTGGTTTTACCCTCATTAACCTTGAGACCCATCTTAGCCGCTTCTACCTCAATGCTTACAAAGGCCTCATTGACGTCTCACTGTGTCCGTCCAATCACGTTAATGTCGTCGGCGTACGCAAGTAATTGCGTAGACTTGAAATAAATCGTACCTCTTGTGTTGGCCAGTGACTCTTGCACGATCTTTTCAAGCACGATGTTGAAAAAGTTGCATGACAGCGCGTCACCTTGCCTAAATCCTTTTTTAACATCAAAGGTCTCGGTTTGCTCATTACCGACCTTAATGGAGCAGCGAGAATTCTCCATTGTCATCCTGCACAGTCGGAGGAGTTTGGCAGGGATGTTAAAACTAGACATGGCTTTGTATAGCTCATCTCTATACACGCTGTCATATGCAGCCTTCAAATCGACGAAGAGGTGGTGAGTGTCGATTTGGTATTCCTGCGTCTTCTCCAAGATCTGCTGTAGCGTAAATATTTGGTCTATTGTGGATTTACCTGGCCTGAAACCATACTGATAAGAGCCGATCAGGTTATCCACAAACGGTTTCAGGCATTCACACAATACGGCAGAGAAGATATTATATGCGATGTTGAGGAGACTTATTCCCCTATGGCGCAGTTATAGGGGTCTCCTTTCTTATGGACCGGGCAAATGATGCTGAGATTCCATTCGTCGGGCACGCTTTCCTCCGACCTTATTTTACAGATGAGCTGGTGCATGCGCCCTAGCAGATCATCTCCAACCGCTTTAAATAGCTCGGCAGACAGCCTACTTTGAAATGACTGGATAATTTCATCTAGATCGGGTGGACGAAATTCTCTTGCATCTTGGTCTTTTGCAAATGGATCATTCTGCCTGACAGTGGTATTAGATCTTTCCTCGCCGTAAACCAGTCGACAGAAGTATTCTTTCCATATTCTCAGCATCGACTCTGACTCTACTACTGGTTGTCCGTCTTCATCCCTACAGACATCTGCTCTGGCTTTATAGCTCTGGCATGTTCGTTTTACATTTTCGTAAGACTTGCGAGCATTATTCCTATGATAGCATCTCTCAATCTCCTCGATCTGACGCCTTTAATGCTGTTATTTTTTCTTCCTTAAAAGCGTGTGTTCCTCTCTCCGTTTCTGCTCGTAACGTTAACGAGCTGCTCTCATCCGTCTATGCAGCATGGCCTTGTATGCGTTTTGCTTTGCTACATGAACTTGCCTGCATTGCTCATCAAACCAGGGGTTTCTAACTGACGGTGGCTTGAAACCCAACACATCAAAAGCAACGTCTCTAATGGCACGCTGGCAATGTTCCCACTGTTATTCTGTAGATTGTTCCGGTTTCATCGGAGTTTGCGAGAGGTTGAGGGAAACTCGATCGGCACAGTTCCTAGCGGCTACCTGCATTCAGACTTCAAACTTTCGTTGCCCAGCTCTACTCCATGGCATCCTTGATATCTTCATTCGTACCTTGGCTACAACAAGGTAGTGATCCGAGTTAAGGTTCGTACATCAGGATGCTGGGGGAGTGACTGGCGTCGATCGCACCGTGATCAATCTGATTGGTGGTAGACGGATCAGGCGATCGCCAGGTTTCTTTGTGAATTGGAGTCGTGTGCTAGCCAGAAAGAGATTGCGCCCCGCCAGGAAGTCCAGCAACCGATGTCCGTTTTCGGACGTGGTGTCGTGTAGGCTATATTTCCCCGTGATCGACTCAAATATTTCCTCTTTACCCAATTTCGCATTAAAATCTCCTAAAACCATTTTTGTGTCGTAGCTGGCGCATTGACCATAGGTTCTGTCTAGGAGATCGTAGAATACTTCTTTGAGTCGATCGTTCTTTTCTTCGGTTGGGGCATGAGCGCATATCAAGCTAATGTTTCCAAAATTAGCTTTGATGCGGATTTTTATGAGGCGTTCGCTTACATCCTGAAAGCTTAAGACTTTTTGTCGGAGTTTTCATCGAATAACGATTCCGCATCCGAATAAGCGCTGTTTGTTCTCCTTATAGCAGTTCCCGTAGTAGATGTCGTAGTTTTTCATTCGTCTTTTGCCTGGTCCATCCCATCGCACTTCATGGAGCGCAGTTATATCTGCTTTATAGCACATTCCAGGTGCAGACTCACACGTCTCTTAGTCGTCAGCTTTGTATCCGTCCGTATCCGAGGCTTGTGGTTGTTCCGGAACAAAGAATTTTTTCCCTGATAGGGATGTTACCCCTAAGCACAACCCCAACCTCTAAGGCCAGGTTCCTTTTTCAACAGGAACAAGGGGTCGGGTCGCTGCACACATTGGTTCACTTCCTGGTGGGTGCCAGGGCAGCTATCCAGGGGAGGCCACGCGGAAGCTGCGTGTCAAGTTGGATTGAGCATCGACAGAGTTCGAGGATAGCGTTGGCCATGCTGAACGCGATCAACTTCTTTGGTCAGTTTGCTCGCTCCCTCTTAAGGTCTCCCAACCAAGGTTTCGGCGAATCACTATAGATGTGTGTGGCTTGGTATTATTCCTTTGGGGCGAAATTCCTCCCTTTTAGACAAAGGAAGCCATCCCCCAGAGAGTCCAGTAGTTGACAATACAGATGTGAATTAAAAGTATTGTAGTAAGTCAGGGTCTACACGGCGCATGTTTAACGAAGGGTGAAATAAGTTAAAAAGAGAGGGTAGAGTTAGAGTTAGAGAGGGTAAGGGGGTGGGACAAAATCGTCTGATCACTGCGGCCACGAGTGGGCCTACTGTGATGTCCCCCACTTACAGATAACACAAAAATCCTGAGTTAGTGATAACACTTAGTATGCTTTTGAGTGAGCTAGCAGCGATTTCTTCTGCTTCAAGATAATACTTGCCTAAGTGACGATGACGTGTACTGACAAGGCAGTTACAGTGGCACAGTATGTGCTCTGCTATTTCTTACTCTTCATTGCTCATTCTGCAAGTGTCATCTTGTATAATGCCCATTGTTTTGAGGTGTTTGTTGACTGGGCAGTGTCCAGTAAGGAAACCTGTGATTAAGCGAATATGACTCCTCGAAAGCATGAGGAGTTGTTTCGTTCTTCTGAGAGATGTAGTTGGAAGGAACAACTTGGCTTGTCTGTTACCTTCCGTTTGTAACCAGTAGTGATCCGTCGTGTTCCTTAACCAGTTGTTTATGCAGCATTGGGTGGTGCTGATGGGTATACCACAGAAAGGCCGTGGCATCATAAATGGTGATGCAGAGCCTTTCCTTGCTATTAGGTCCGCCTTTTCGTTGCCTGTATGGCCGCTGTGTACAGGTATCGAAATGAGATGAACTCTATTTGTGCTGGCCAGCTGGTGAAGTAGCTGTAGGCAGTCCCATACCAGTTCGGAGGTGATTTCATAGCTCTTTAGGGCTAGAAGTGCAGCCTTGCTGTCAGAGAGAATGTAAATGTTTTTGTTAAGTATATTTCTGTTTATATTTTCTCTGAGGCAGAGTTCTATAGCAAATATCTCTGCTTGAAAAACGGAGTTATATCTGTCCATGCTGACGTAGATGCATGTGCCTTTATTTGCTCCATATACTCCAGCCCCAACGCCTTCGCTCATTTTGGAGTTTGGAGCCATCTGTGCACAATTGAAGGAGGGTCTATCCTGTTCCCAGTTTTGTCGGTTGGGGAATGTGACCTTGTAGTTTTGGCTGAGGTTGTATCTAGGGAGGCATTTGTCTGTGAGATAGACATATATATATATATATATAAAATAGGCTAGGCTAAATTAGGATTAGTAGGTAGTGTAGTTTTAGTTAGTTATAAGAATATATTTATAATATGCCAAGTTTTTTCTAATTTCTAATTTTTCTTACCCTCAGTCAGTACACATACGGTACAGCTGCGTCTCAGGAAGGCTGTCGGCTAACCAACATGCCTACAACAAAGGCAAATCGGTCGAAACAGCACTTCATTCATTGGTCAGTAAAATAGAAAGGTCACTGGAAAGTAAACAATACACTATAGTCGCCTTTCTCGACATTGAGGGCGCCTTTAACAATGTTGAACCATGGGCCGTCATCAAGGTGCTGTCTGATCTGGGTGTTACGGGATCAGTGATAGAACTGGTATGACAGCTGCTAATACAAAGAGTTGTCAAAGCCAACTTCGCTGGTGCTGTCTCAACCAGAATGGTCAGCAAAGGTACACCACAGTGTGGAATACTCTCCCCTCTCCTCTGGAACGTGGTGGTCAACGAACTGCTGCTGTTGCTTGAGCAGGAAGGGTACGCTGTGATCGCCTATGAGGATGACATTGCTATTGCCGTCACAGGAAAATTTCCCAGCACTCTATGCGACCTAATGCAGAGTGCACTACATACAGTAGAAACCTGGACACGGTACTGTGGACTTGGGGTGAACCCAAAGAAGACCGATCTAGTACTGTTCACTAACAAACATAAAATTCCGCCCCTCAACCCACCGACGCTGGTTGGAACTCAACTAACAATCAAGGAACAACCTAAATATCTAGGCCTAGTCCTTGACAGCAGGCCGAATTGGAAACCCAACATTCTTGATCGGGTCAAGAAAGCAACTGTTGCCTCTACAGCTGTAAGAAAGTAGTGGGCAGGAGGTGGGGTCTCCAACCAAGCATTATGTACTGGCGTACTGGCTGTATGGCGTCGTAGTCTGGTGGACTGCTTTGGACAAAGCAGTCAATCGAAACCTTCTGGGGAAGGTACAAAGATCGGCCAGCTTATATATAAGCGGAGCGATCCGATCAACCCCCACGGAGGCCTTAAATGTTCTACTACATCTTCCACCATTAAACATTTCAGCAAGCCAGTTGCTGCATGCGCGGCCCTAAGGACGAGGAGCATAAGAAAATAGCCCACATCTCAAAAAGGCCACACCTCTATTCTAAAACACTTCAAGGTACCCATGGACACTGACTACATCACCCCGCAGAATGTGTTTACCAGGAACTTCGAAGTTGTCTTTCCATCCAGGGAGGAATGGGCTGAAGGGAAAGTCATACAAAAGGATTCTATCTCCGTCTATACCGATGGCTCTAAGATGGAGTCGGGTGTAGGCAGTGGGGTTTTCTCCAAGGAACTTAACCTCAACCAATCATTTAGACTCCCAAATTACTGTAGTGTGTTTCAGGCAGAAATAACTGCGATAACGGAGGCCCTGGCATGGCTCAGGATCAATGTAATATCCACAAAGGATATTATCATTTGCACGGATAGCCAATCTGCGATAAAATCCCTGGCAGCGGTAACCCGCAAATCAAAAACATCCCTTAACTGTCGCCTATCTCTAGATGAGATGACTTAACAGTTCAACATTAAAATACTGTGGTTTCCCGGGCATAGGGATATTCCAGGAAACTGCGCGGCCGACGAACTCGCAAAGTTAGGGTCAAGCACACAGCCTACCTACCCTCGGGTACCTAGAAACACCAATAAGTACGGTAAAGCACATGATAAAACTTCAAACCATAGAGAAGACCAATCTCCAATGGAATGAGAGCAATATCGGCTTTATCACCAAACAATTGTGGCCTAAGTTAAGCTTAGGACGAACCAGGGACCTGTCGGCAACCAAAAGGGCAACCTTAAGCACTATAGTGGGTGTCATTACAGGTCACTGCACCATTGGAAAAAACGCCGCCAGACTGGGGCTACCCTACAATGACTTCTGTTGCGGCTGTATGCACGAGGAGGAGGAGGATTCAATACACCACCTCCTCTGCTCATGTCCCTCTTTTGCGAATCGCAGGAGGATTTACCTCGGCGCGCACTTCTTCGACAATATGAGTGAGCTAGCAAACCAAAAAATAGCTCAACTCCACCGCTTTATTAGAAGCACCGGTCGGTTCCCAGGTAGCGGATCAGGGTAACCTGATCCAGGTGGTATCACAATGGGCCACAGCCTAAGTGTGGCTTACGCCTACTACGTCAACCTAACCTAACCTAGCCTCAGTCTTTAACAAATAAACAGATGAGTCGTCGAAAGACAAAGGCAAAGTAATATTAAGTATATGTATGTATGTATGTTGGCGTTACAGTCCATGAAGAACCTGAGCCGAGCTTCTCTCAATCACCCATGTTGTGTGTGATTTCATTTTCACATAGGTGAAAGGGACCTACAGTTTTATTGCCGGTACCGAACGGCGAATTTCGAGAAGCTTTTCATGACAATTTTACTACAGGGGGTTTTGTCAGAACCCCGCTGAGGAGAAACACCGTGAAAAACACGTTCGATGACATGGCTGTGTCGGGATTCGATCCCGAGTCATCGGCGTCAGAGGCCAACACACTACCCACTGCGCCACGGTGCTCTCAAAATAATTATTAAGTATAGCTTAGTTTAAATATATAAGATATATAAGATATTTAAGATAGGTTTAAGTATTTTTACCTAGAATAAGTTCTTTCCAAAATTAATAAAAAAAAATGCTTTTTAAATGTAAAAGTAAATGATGTCTTTAGGATTTCATGCCTGTTTAGTTCGGTAAGGATATCAGGGTGAAAGAACCTACGGTTAGAGTCATCCTCCACGATCAATCTGTGAGCGAAGACCATTGCTTCTTTCTTCAGTTGGAGATGAAGAGGTGACAGGTCCGGGAAGACTTCTAGTGCTGCTGTGGGGGTTGTTCTCATGACCCCGGTGATACAGATACAAGCTAGTCTTTGCAATTTGTTGAGCTTGGCTTGCACTGATACTACTTGTTTTGTTTTGTGCCACCAGACG
Organism: Eumerus sabulonum; assembly: GCA_951905685.1. NCBI lineage: Eukaryota > Metazoa > Arthropoda > Insecta > Diptera > Syrphidae > Eumerus > Eumerus sabulonum. The sequence continues at coordinate 156,116,394 of OX645060.1, read as the reverse complement.
GGCGCAGCATATGTGAGAACTGGTCTGGTGATTGCTGTATATAGCCAGCGGGATATTTTGGGGTTTCTGCCCCAGTTTTTACCAGTGAGACTTTTGCTGGTCCATAAAGGAATCCTGGCTTTCTCAATGGTCTTTGTAATGTGAGAGTTCCAAGTAAGCTTATCTTCTTTTGAGAATTCTATCGTTTCACCAAAGAGGGTAGGTTTGATGAGGCTGTGCCTATGCCTCCTTTTGGTGAAGGCGACTATAGTGCTTTCCCAGGGTTGACCTTTAGTGCAACCTTTATGCACCAGTTTGCAACAAGGTTTAGTGCCCATTGGAGGAGTTCCGAGACTGTGTTTTCGAATTTGCCTCTAACCAGGATAGCCTCTAGTCAGCATAGCCTTGGACGTAGAAACCATTGTTGCTAAGTATGTTAATCAGTTCATTTACCACGATGGACCACAGGAGAGGTAAGAGAACCCCGCCTTGAGGGCATCCTTTCGCGCCATTTACACAGATTTTATCATTGCCTAGTGAGGTGTTTACTTTCCTATTGCTAAGCATGTGTTGGATCCAATTGCATGTGGTGTTATCCACCCCTGTGCTGGGGATGCAACGTTTTATTTTGGCGTAGTCGGTGTTGTCGAAAGCACCCTCAATATCGGGATTTGTTGATCCGGGCTGTTAGCTCCTGAAGAGCATGCATGGTCGATTTCCCAGGTTGGTAGGCATATTGATGCCTAGTGATCTGGTGATCTTTTCAGGGCACCGTCCCTGATATGCCTATCCAGAATTTTTTCCATTGTTTTTTAGGAAGAAAGAGGTAGGGCTTATCGGTCTGTACGACTTAGGCAGGTCTGTAGGTCTACGGCCTACTTTGGAAATGAATTTTACCGTTACCTCTGTCCAGCTCGTTGGTATGTGTCCCCATGCATAGCTGGTTCTAAAGATGATGATAAGCATGTGGCTAATTAGCGCACTTCCTTTCTGAAGGAGGGTTGAGTAGATGCCATTCTCCCCCGGGGATTTGTACGGGTCAAAAGAATGAATGGCCCATTTTATGCTTCCCTCGTGGAAAATTGTTCGTGCTCTCTTCCAGACTTCCCTATTGAATCTAGTTGCCTTGATCTGCGGAGATATGTTAGAAAGATTGGAGGGAATGAAGTTGGAGTCTGGGAAGTGCGTACTGGTTACAATTTTGAGTGCTTCTGTACCATTCTCCGCGTGAGTGCCATCTGCTCTCCTCAATAGTCCAAATTGGTTAGTGTGCCCATTGGCGAGAACTCTGTGGATGCGAGCGCTGCTCCGTATGTCTGATAGAATACTGCAGAACTTTTTCCACGAGTCTCTTTTGGCTCTTCTAATCTCTTGGTTGTAGTTTGTGGGTGAGGCACGGTACTGTGTCCAGTCACCAGTCCGTTTAGCTCTGTTGAACAGTTTTCTGGTCAGTGCTCTTAGCTTGGACAGATTGTTGCTCCACGACGGGTGGTACGATTGCCTGACTTGACTTTCTCGGGGCAAGTGTTGTGAAAGGCAGATAGGATGGTAGCATTAAGGCTGTCACAGCTGAGTTCGAGGCTGTCTATGTCTCTGATGCTATTGGGACAGTTTCCGATCAATTGTGCGATTTCTAGGCTATATGTGTCCCAGTATGTCGCTCTCGGTTGTCTGTATGTTCTGGTAATTCTATCTCCTACTTTTATGCCAAAACAGATCTGTCGATGATCTGACATCGATGTTTCTGTTAAGACATGCCAGTTTAGGATAGAGTTGCCTATGAATGGAGTGGTTAGGTTCAGGTCTAGTACCTCTTCTCTAATTCTATTCATAAAGGTGGGTCTATTTCCCCGGCTTATGATATTAAGGTTGTTCTTGCAAATAGAGGGGGTAAGTGAAATAGAAATACATTGGCACAGTCACGCGGGGGTATCTTCTCCGTGCGTTTTTTTGACATTTCCTTATCTCCTTTTCTTTGTTTTGCGATGTCATTTCACTCCTGTTTCTGATTTGAGAGTATACTTTTGGATACCATTCTTACTTTTCAAACTTCACCGAAGGCTAACGACAATGAAATGTAAAACGAATTGTCAAAAAACAGGCGTGAGGAGCGCGTGAAGAAAAGCTCCATGTAGAACCGTGTTCAAATTGGAGCGAAAGTTCAAAAGAAAATCACCAAAACACGTGCCGTGTATACCCTGACTAAGTGAGCAGCTCATAGTAGATAATTCCCTGCTAATCTCACCATACACACAGTAAAACCTTCCTGGCCGTCAGTTCTATTTCCCAGCGTATGTCCAATAACATTTTTGCTTGAGGTTGTCCTAAGTGATCCAATTTTCATCACCAGGAACCATGTGATCCTTTTTTTAATACCAGACACAATTTTAAAAAAACTCCTTATAAATTGGCGGAATAAAAACCAAAAATGTCTTCATTCTTTCCTGAACGCACTCCCTGCTTTGTCTCCAAAGCCCTAAAAGTCATTCAACTCAATTCCTCCAACGTCAATGTCAATTCCTACACAACTGTCACTTGAGAAACGGACAAACCTGGACAAACGTAACGAAGAACGTTGTGTGGTGTGCGATTGACTGATCTTTTCAAGTGTACCTACTTAAACCTAAAAGAATACAATCAGAACGAATAATTACATTCATAGCCATACATATAACGTCAAGAACAAATCAATATGTTCACAATTCTTCTGTCAGTGCTGTTGTTCTCAAATGTCCAAAGTGCACCAACACCAGCAAGCCAATCCGTACCATGGAACAATCTGAAGAATGACCAGTCACTGCAACGTTTCCAAAGCACCCTACTCAATCAGACTCTATTAACATTTCTAAATGATTGCTATCCACCAAAGTTATCCTCGATACGAGAAAGTATACCATGCTCACGCTACTTCGACGGTGTTCTTCAACTGAATGACACCAATTTTGTTGTTCAGAATGCAGATGTGTTGAAAATTCTATCGGCATCGACAACATATAAGAATGTTTGCGCTAAGAGTCACTCGTTTCCGCCCATAAAGTATTACAACACGGATTCGAAGAATTTGAGCGATGCCGAAACTTGTGGCTTTCTGTGTATACAAGAAATGGGTAAGACTCTCGGACCAAAGCCAATTTGTGTGTTTCTAGCTTGGATGGGAGAGCAATTGGACAAGAGTCACCAGGTCCCCGGTGTGGGAGAAGATGCTGTTGCTGCTGGCAATCCGGCGTCTCGGGATGTAGCAGTAAACGCAACGCTAGCAGTTCACAAATTAGCTGAAGGACCAGTTGCAAAATCAGAAGGTAAGTTGTAAGGTACTTTCGAAATTCTACATATTCCATTCGTTTGAATATTTTTTCTTCGCATAGAAAAACGAAGAACATGTGCAAGTGTTTCGTTGTTTATCAGACTACCTATCGCGATTGATAAGGGGGAATATCAATTAATGTCAATTTGTCGAACGACTATAGCAAGCACGCAAGCTCACTTAAATCAAAGGCACTTTTTTCTATCTTAATTTATTGTTAGGTTTTCTAAACTTTAGCCTATCAAGTGGGCCAGTATGACAATCTTTTATCGACCATACTTCATGAAATCAAACATCTACTTGTATTTCATTTTTCCCCTTTTTTTCGCAGCTCCATTCTCTGTAGTTCGATGATACCTTAATCAAATTGATAACCCGTTTTAGGGAAGTAAAGAAATAACTGATCGTAAACGGATGAGTCACAAACTTGTTTAAGTAATTGGCGTGAAAAAATGGAAAGGAAACAGGGATTTCTGTAGCATGTTGCACTTGAGTTGTTCTTGATTAGATATTCTCTGCATGACTACAAGTGTATCTAGTACCTCTGTAAAAAGGGATTACTCTTGCTTGTCCGCAACTCTACTAGTTTTAAAGATTGCAGAAGAGTCGTTTAAGCTTTTATAGAATCACACCTAATTGCTTAAGTAGTATACGAGTATAGGAGTTCTTATCATTTTAAGAAAACATATTACAAGAGACCGAAGACGCATATAGAAATTAGTCCTCAGAGGCTTCCAGCTTCCCCTGCGAATGCGTTGCTTGTAAGCAGAAGGTGGTGTATTAGTTTCTTTTCTCCTCGTTTGCGAAGCGTGGACATCTGTCATTGAGTTGGTTGTATAAAAGGATAAAAGAAACACTGATAGCTACATTTCACCTAAGGTAGAATATTTGTTTAAATGTGGTGATTTGTTGTCTGTATTTTCTACGACTCGTTCCTTATAACATTTTGGTCTCTTAGCTGGAACATTGCATGTTCGATCAAGGTGGCTACAGAAGAGTGCTGTTGTCTTTCTTCTCTGTGTTCTTTGTGCGCAAGTGTTCAGGTGATGTCACCGACTGAATTTCTGTTAAAGCCCTTTTTTTAAGACCTGCTATCTGTTATAGCACTCAGACGCAAATACTTGTCCATTGTACTGCCAATCGGACACCTAAAACCTTACTGTATTTTCCCCGTTTTCTGGAAAAAAATGAGGAGCTTCAGTGATGTAGAGCTAAAAGATTCGGCACACACCACGTCGGCCCCAAGGCTACGCCACTGTGCACGAGCAAAGGCAGAACAGTCACAGAGAAAGTGTTCTGCTACGTCATCCTCCTCGCATCCTCCTCATCTCATTGACGCCAAGTACGCAGAGATGCTTAACAAGGGTGTATAAGTAGTCAGTCGTCTGCAGTCAATTCTCTCTAAGAATAAGAAGAATGTGGCAGATTACTTGCGGACATCAGGGCGTACGCGCTTAGTCATCCTGCAACCTGGTTATTCTCTTTATTGGAGCCATCTGTGAAAGTACGAACCTTTCCGGGTTCAGTATCTGGCCAAAGCCAGTGCTGACGCCATGGAAAATCGACTGTGCATCGGAAGGTGTACCCTTGAAGAGAAGGACGTCCGTCTTAAGAGGATTAACCGAGAGCATATTTCTCGTGCACCAGTCATCGGTAACATGTATCGCTGCCTGTGCTTTGAGACAGTCGCTAAACATGAGTCGACAGAGAGAACGGCGACATCATCGGCATAGGCCTGGGCATAGATTCCAGAGGCCTTGAGAGCATCAAGCATAGAGTCGACCACCATGCACCACAACAGCAGGGACAGGACGTTGCTTTGCGCGCAGCCCCCTGTTTACGCCAAATTTGACACAATTTCCGAGACCTGCGTCAGCGAACAATGCCCTGTGCACGAGCATTGTTTCGATCAACAAAACCCATGCTTCATCTACGCCATGTCGCCTAGCGGCGTTACATATGCTATCAAAAGTTGCGTTATCAAAAGCTTCCTCAATGTCGACGAAAATGCCCAGCGCGTGCTCTTTCCTTTTGAGTGCGCATTCTATCCTGCGCTAATAAGTATTTTGCATCTACAAAAAAGGATTAATCGAAGGGCAACTGATTGTTCTAAAACCTTTGGCTAGTGAGTAATCCTCTTTCCCTATTTTGGGAATAAATACTACTTTCACCGTGCGCCAAGGCATAGGTATGTAGGCAAGTGCCAGGCTAGCAATGAAAATTATTTTCAAAGTAGGAAGCAGCTGCATTATACCTTTCAGCAGCATAACAGGGTATATCCCTTCTGTGCTTGGCGATTTAAAGACATCAAAAGATGCCACAGCAAATTCAATAGCCTCAGTCATTGCCACGCAATATACCATCTACCCCGAGTTGTTTTCATCGTTTCAGTCGCAGTTACCGCTGAAAGAGTATACAATTAACCGATGACAGTCTGAGAAATGGGTCTGAAGCAGTAAACTGAGAGTTTCTGCTTTAGACTCAGTGAAGGTACCACCAGATTATCTGGGTACACCAGTTTTCTCGATTTTTCCCGTTTGAGGACTTTTGAGGAAAGTCTTATAGAATCATTCTTCGATTTACGAATAAGCATCTTATATCCTTTCTGCTTCGCCCGATACATATCTCAGTAATCTTTCGAATTTGATTTGAGCGATCCATTCAGGAGAGTTCGGGCCTCTCTGCGAAGACTTTGGAACTCGGTATTCCACAGATGAACCAATTTCCTGCATGGAAGTTTGCTGAAGTGACATGCGAGTTCAAAACAGTTGGTGATGACGCTACTCATATTGTGAACGGCATCCTCTATCAATTGTTTCGTTCTGAGTTTAGGTGGAGCTTGAGTAGATTTCTTAAGCTCCTGTCTGAACCGTACCCAGTCCTTCCTTTTCGAATTACGCTTGGATTGCGAAGGGGAAATATATCTGTGGGTTGACAGCGTAGCATCTGGTAAGACTCCCCAGTTAGTAATGGCCTTCATATATGTATGTGTCAGTTAGAAAGGGTAATGTCAATCACGTCCTGTCGTTTCGCCGTGACAAACGTTGGTTGAGAGCCAACATTGTTGATGGTAAGGTCAGACGAAAGAGTGAAGTCTAAAAGACTGTCCCCTCTTATATCGCATTTGCTGCTGCCCCACGCAGTGTTTTGAGCATTGGGATCGGAACAGAAGATGAGACCAATCTTTCTGGCTTCACAGTATTCAACGAGTTCAGAAACTTCCTTCGGTGGTGGAGGTAGTACCGAGTCGTACAGGAAGTAAGCAGACGCAACGACGAATGTCCGATTACTCCGTGAGCTTTGTAGCTTATTCTGGCAGCCACCATATCTTGTCCGCAGAATTGTCCAAGTTTGGTTGCCGATAGTGAGTTCGAAGCCTACTTCGAGTAACAAATCAACGTTTCTTTTCTCTCTATCGATGCACCTGTCCTACATACATATCAGCAATGAGACTTATACTACTTGACGACGTTGTTTTATGGTGAGCTACTCTTGACACGAGCGTTTATCGCAAGCTCTCAGACCATGGTGAGAAATCGATTGACCTGTGTATAAGTGAGGAGGTTCGTGCTTCCACTGAACATCTATTAATATTTATAAGGTCGGAGAGCGAGGATTAGTGAGTCTTTTTTTATTTATATTTGTTTTTGTAAATGCTCGTAGAGCGAGGATTAGTGAGCCTTTATTGACTTTTTGTTGTTGTTCGCTGCGAAAACTGTTCACAAGAACCTTGAGATTTGAAATAGGCAAATCGATGGTCCTGCGTACAAGAGGGTCACTCGTCTATCCTAATTCATTTTAACATTAGCTTTACCAGTCTTTAGACAGTCATACGATTTACCTTTTGAAATGTTCACTCTCACTGAACCCAATTTTATCCACAGCATAAATAGCTCGGAATTGTTTCCATTCAATTTCAACGTTTATCGCGCAACTATGACTGTAATCGACTTTCGATAGATGTCGAGAAGTCCTACTTGACTTCGATGGACTTTGTTTCAACAAAGGTTGTACCTTCCCGCGGGCCGTTCTATTCTATTTGTTTTCGCCCTCACAACCTATTGAACTCTATAATCTCGCCATTAATATGTTTGGTAACTTAATTGGCTCACGGGATCCCCTTGATTAAATTCTTCTCTTCGGCCACTTAGGCTAACCTCATCTCGAGTGAGCTTCATTAGACGGTCAATCATATTATACTGCCACTAATGCAATTGTCGCCAAAGAATGTCTTCATACATCATCTAACGGAACCTGCATAAAAATCTGCTAACCAACCAACCAACTTGCTTCTAGTGAGTCACTATCGATGTGTGGCCTGGCATTGTCGTGATGGAACACAATTTCCCTTCTATTGGCTAAAGCTGACCGCTTCTGGGTGATTGCTTTCTTGATTTTTAAGAGTTTTGGCGTAGAGGCGTTGGTAGGTAGGTTGGGGTGACTACCCGACTATGCGCGTCTTTCTTGCAATGTTCCATCAATTAAAAAAAGGTGGTAGTAGACGAAATAGCTTTGATAGCCGCTTGGCAGCCGCTTCAAATAGTGGTGGACGTATAATTGGGGCGAGCTGCACTGTGTATTTTGCACGCTTCCCGGATGGCTAGCGCTTCAGCTTGAAAAATGCTCGAGTAATCGAGGGAGACGGAATCAGTTTGAGATATTCATCTGTGTCGAGAATATTCCCGATCGTACGTCGTACTCCAATTTGGAGCCATCAGTGAAAATCAGAAGTTGGAATTTCTTGACTAGGTTGAACGCTTTCAATTCTATGCAATTTAAGTCGAGGGAAGGTGTGATGGAGTCCATGGAAAGTGAGGTCAAATTCGTTGCCAGAAGTGATAGAGCTCTGCCATGGCCCTACGGGCTGGGTGACCAGTAGCACGTTTCCTTAAGTCTGATTGTGCCGCACGTCAAGGTGTATTTGATGTTAAGGTCCGAGGGGAAAAGTAAGTGATCAAAATACTGATGAAGGCATAACACTCGCAGTATATGATCACTTTAAACTCATACTTTGTGTGTGCAGTTCTAATATAACACCATAATGGCATGGAGAACTACAACCAACGTGAAAATTCAGTCGAGTTCCTCTCGAATCCTATCTAGGACAACCAACCCTGGAGAGCAGTGAACGAACATCTACGACCCAAACCATCTGCACTCTGCCCAGGTTGTGTGACAAACATAAAAGATTGTGACTCTGAGTCCCTACTTTTACTAAGTTTTGCTGCAGCTATACGAACTTTCTTTACCCGATTTTCTAGTATAACGCCTAGATACTTAGCGCTGAAGGAAAGTGATAGGATTGAGTTGTTTAGTCGTGGAAGTTTAAATGGCGGTATTTTGGTCAATTTTCTTTGGGTTTGTGCTTAGGCCACAGCCTGTAGACCAAACGTAAACTCTGTCCAAAGCCCGCTCTGTAATTTCACTAATAACAGGAGGAAACATACCTGATACTAAAAGGACCACTTCGTTCGCATATGCTACCACTTTTATTCCCTTGCTGTCCAGCTCAACTAGTATACAGTACCTTTATTAACGGAGTAGATGGATCCCTGCCAATTCTACCTACCACACAACAAAACCTTACCAGCTGTTAATCCTGGTTCACAGCGATTCGACCATGATCGCTTGAGCTTGGCGTAAGTGATGAAATGTCGTCGTAAGTGGTGAAATGGTTTGATTTTGTTGCGATTCGCAGATGGAAACTCGTTCCATGAAGTTTTCATTGCGTTAACTTGTGTGTCTCCCATATATCGTGCTTCTGTTTGTACCCAGCCCTATTTAAATGGTCTTACATCGTGTTTTGTGCAATGTTTTGCTCGAAATAGTGTTTACTCCGACAGACAAATTTGACGACTTTGATTACTTTACCGGCAATTGGCCTTCCAAAATGCGGTGCATTTTTGACATCAAAGCGCGAGAATCATAGCAAACAGGAGCCGACATTCCTTTTTATTCAGTTTTCAACAATCTTTTGCTAACGATTCTGCTTTGTTCTTGATTCTTCTCCTTGCACCATTTCTCCCTCATACTGTCGAACTATTAATAATAGCCGTTCGATCACCTAACTGTCGCTATTGAATTAGTAAAAAAAAAACATCCTGTGTAACACTGGACGTCAACGACAGCTAATTTTTAAAGACCATTTCCTCTGAATAAGATTTCTCCCATATTGTTTGTTCAGAGCTTAACATCTCCAAATACCAATCGATCACTTTTTCACATAAACGCATTGATTTCCCTCATCGTCCCCATCTGTACCGTTTACTTGATCGATCCGCGACATTACTATGTGGCAGGAGCCGTCAAAATTTCGATGATATAATCTTCGAAGCCGTTTCTCTAGTCGGGTTTTTTGAAGCGGTTATTTAGGGATTTTCCCAACACCTACGTGACCCAATCCTTCGATATAACTGTCGCTCGGCCCCTTGTTGAATATCCCACTCAAAGCCGGTTTTGTCATCAACATATGATCCAACATCTGTCCAGTCCCCTTTAGACTGGTTTGGTGTGAGAAGTGTTAATTCGAATATTTACTTCGACATTCGACGTCAGCATTGACTGTGACTCCACTACTAGTCGATGCTGAGATTTTGGAAGGACCACTTCTGCAGACTGTATAACGGCGATGATAGTCAAAATGCCGCCGTCAGGCAGAGCGAACCATTCACAATGGACGAAGACGAAGGAGAATCCCGCCCACCCGACCTAGACGATGTTAAGATAGCGATCTCGAAACTTAAGTCTTATAAAGCTGCTGGAGCAGACGGACTCCCCGCGGAACTGTTTAAAGCAGCTGGCGATGAGCTGATCAGGAACATGCACCAACTCATCTGCAAGATATGGTCGGAAGAACGCATGCCCGATGAATGGAATCTCAGTATCGTTTGCCCGGTCCATAAGAAAGGAGACCCCTATGACTGCGCCAATTACAGAGGGATAAGCCTCCTGAACATCGCGTACAAGATCCTCTCTGCCGTACTGTGTAAGTGCCTGATGCCGTTCGTGGACAATCTGATAGGTTCCTACCAGTGTGGTTTCAGGCCAGGAAAATCCACGATAGACCAAATATTTACACTACGGCAGATCTTGGAGAAGACCCATGAATTCCAGGTCGGCACGCACTATCGCTGAGATAAAACGCAAAATAACTCTTGCCAACCGCTGCTTCTTCGGGCTCAAGAGGCAATTGAGTAGTAGAGCCCTCTCTCGAAAAACTAAAGTATCCCTCTACAAAACCTTAATCATCCCGGTCCTCCTCTACGGCGCTGAGGCTTGGACGTTATCAAAAGCGGATGAAGAGGCTCTTGGGCGTTTCGAGAGGAAAATTCTGCGTGCAATCTTTGGTCCCGTTTGTGTAAAAGGAGAGTGGAGGAGGAGATTCAACCAAGAACTGTACGGACTGTACAGCAACATCGGCCTGGTTAGACGTCTTCGGATCCAACGTCTAAGAGGGCTTGGCCATGTAGAGCGAATGGATATCAACGCTCCGGCCCGAAGAGTCTTCGACTCCAAACCCCGAGGGACGACCGCATTTAAGGTGGCGCGCACAGGCAGAAAGGGACCTCAACCAACTGGGCGTGCGGCACTGGAAGTGGCTGGCCAAAGATCGGTCGTCTTTCCTTTTACCGACTGTCGTTTTTAATTTCATAATTTCCAAGTCAGATTAGGTCAGATTAAGATACTTCTCTAAGAAAACAATCTACATCTTCCTGCAAAACAATGCTTTCCAAGTCATATCACAGCGATCAAGACGGCCCTGGTTTGGTTAAATATCGAAGTTTTCCAAAATGTATATACAGGGTGCCCCACGAGCAGTGTGCCAAAAAGCTAGAGCGTGTAGGTCTGGTCAAGACAAGAAAAAAATCGTTTGGGAGCTAGACCATCACGCTCTAGATTTTTAGCACACTGCTCGTGGGGCGCCCTGTATAATACAGTTTGCACAGGCAGCTAATGTGTGATTAAATTTCTAGCCTCGGCCACCTATAAACTGGGAATAGCTCCCCCTAGTCACCTATCTCTCAATGGGACGATTAATAAATTTCACAGTCATCTTGTATGTCCCGGGGTATACGGGAAACTACGCGAGCCGCGAAATGATTAGGCTTCGATACAAGCCTGTTACTGTCGTCGATATATTCATCGCCTTTGATAGCTTGTCACCATTGAAGGCAAAAACATGCCCCGCGCAGAGGGCTCCGCTTGTCAAATTACAAGGCGAATTTGGCCTTGAGTCTTACAAAAGCCTTCTTAATGTCTAGCAGAGTAAGAATAAGATAAGTTTCAGGCTTTATCACAAGTCATTGTCAGTTAGGGTTATATACCAGAAGACTTGGACTATCTGCCAACAATTTCTGCAGAAGCTGAATGGACACGATAGAAGAAGAATCAGTGCTCTATCTCCTATGTTCATACACTTCTAACGCCTATTAATGGACAGTGCACTTATGCAGCGTGTTCTAGTTCGATAAAAAACGAGTCCAGTACCACTCTGTCGCCACCCAAGTGTAGGTTAATGTTCGCTCAGTCTAAATCTTGGCTCCTACTTATCTCCTTACAAACTAACGAAAAAGTGACATGTATGTACATATATACATATGTATGAATTGAGATGGAATCGTTAGATATATCATATGAATATTGTAATGGCCAGCATAAGTATAACAGCTTATCAATGTTTCTTACAGACATACATAAACCCAGCAAGGATATGAACATAACACAAACACCTCAACAGCCCGTTCAACCAGTTGAATTGTCAAACAAACTGAAAATCAATCAACTTGCTCCGGCTGCTGAAGTATCCATACCCAAAGTTTCAATACCATCGGAACCGGTCAAAACCAGTGATGCAAGCATCAGAGCACAAACGATTCCTGTTGAAAAAATCGTGCCTCCGGCACCAGTTAAGGAAGAAAAATCAAATCCAACGGAAAACCATGAAGTCCAAGGTGAAGAGACATCATTGAAAGATACCGCCAACCCTGAGAAGCACGATTCAATCCCCCTCGAACCGCAAGCAAACGATGATCAATTCAATCTAAATGAATCAGATGATGACCTAAGTGAAGAACCAAATCCCGACGACAATGATACTGAAAATACTTTCGACAACAATCCAGATAAAGTCAAATCCAATGACGTACCCATTGTTAATCCCGAAGATAACGAGATCAATCAAAAAAGCCAAGAGATCCTCGATCACAATTACCTATCGAATACCAAACGCGTAACCGATCCATTTCTAGAGGAAACTGGTTCGAATTTCTTCACATACTTCCTCGTGGGTATGTTTCTTTGCATTGCCGTTTATGTTGTTTATCACAACAAGTCCAAGATCCTCGCCCTCCTGCTCGAGGGAAGGCGCAGCGATAAAGGTCGTGGACGGCGGAAGCATACAGCCGCTTACCGAAAGCTTGATTCGAATCTTGAAGAGGCAATCACCTCGTCCGCCAGTGGAAGGACAACGCAAATTATTTATTAAGCTACCCCCCCCCCCCCCCCCCCCTCCCCTTCTCACCTCCTTATCCGCCCTTAACATGACCCATCCCCACCCGTAATCGCCTTTGATTTTAGCCATTTGTATAGAAAAGATGAAAAAATTATTTTTAACGTTTAACCTGAATCTATTGCTGTGTTGTGTTATGTATCTTTTTTTCTCCTGTGAATTAAATGTGAAAGCAATACTAGGGTATTAGATACGTACTATATATTAAGCTTGTGATTTATGCGTCTCTTTGGGAAGAGAGGCATGTGGTGAGAAGAAGACTTGCAAAACGCTTGTGGCAGCGAGCGAGGATCTTCCGTGGTTTCACAGGACTGAGTTTTTTACTAAACAGCCACCGAAACAAAAGCTACAGAATAGGATTTACAATGATGTATGTATGACACCGTTTCTGTTATTGTTTTTGTTCTTTTTCTTTGTTTCTTTGTTTCCTGTTTTTTGTTTATTATTCTTCATTTTGAATTGATAAATTTCTTTGTAACATTGGAAATCGCGCTGATATTTTTGAATTATTGCCATTTATGTTTATTTTGTATTCATCTATGGTCACAAGAATTAAAAGGAAACAATTTGTATGTAAAAGAAAAACAAGAAAACAACCTATATCTTTTGTACGTTATATGGATTTTATGCAATGAAATAAAAACGAATCCGCAGAAAGAAAATCACTGAAATGGAATAGTTTTGTTTTATTTTTTGGGCGGGGATGTGAAAAATACATGCATACATATGTATGTACATGCATACATAATGGGTCTTGAGCTGTCTGTGGATACAATTCTGTTAAAAGTCCAACTACCTTGAATGCCTACCTTCTGTAGCCTGTATAGTGGCGATGATAGTGGAAATACCGCTGTCAGGTAGAATGAACCATTCACGCCTGGACCGATGGGAAAACGAATTCCGTTCACCCGACCTAGCTGAAGTTAATATAACGATATCGCGCAGATGGACTGTGTGCTGAGCTCTTTAACCCTGGACGGTAATCGTTCGTCCTTTCGACGATGCTAGTTTACATTTTGTTGTTTTTCCTTTTTTTTACTTTCCAGTGAGAAGTTATTGTAATGGAGTCGATATTGCGAATTTCAAATTTTGACATACATATCTCCACGTTTCAAGGTCACCAAAATCCAAGGTTTTTATAGAGATGTCTGTGTGAGTATGGGGGGGAGGGAGCGAGCAAACAGAGCAAAGTATGATCGCGTTTAACATGGCAAACGCCAGCTTCGATCTCTGTCCCTGCTCAATCCAAGTTGACACACAGCCTCCGCGTGGCCCCCCTGGATGCTACCCTGGCACCCGCTAGGTAGTGAACCAATGTGTGCAGCGACCCAACCCCTTGTTCCTGGGGAAAGAGGAACCTGGCCCTCCAGGTTGGGGGTTGTGCTTAGGGGTAACATCCCTATCACGTAAAAACCTACTTGTTCCGAAACAACAACAAGCCTCGGTTACGGACGGATACAATGCTGACGACCCCTGCAAACGACTAACGGACTTGAGAGTCTGCACCTGGAATGTTAGGTCCCTTAACAGACCGGGTGCAGGCGATCAATTGGAGCAAACCCTCAACTGCTATAAAGCAGATATAACCGCACTCCAAGAAGTGCGATGGGATGGACCAGGCAAAAAACGGATGAAAAACTGCGACATCTACTACGGGAACTGCTACAAGGAGAAAAAACAGCGCCTATTCGGGTGCGGATTCGTTATTCGAGGAAGTCTCCGACAAAAAGTCTTAAGCTTCCGAGATGTAAGCGAACGCCTCATAACAATCCGCATCAAAGCTAAATTTGGAAACATTAGCTTAATATGCGCTCACGCCCCAACGGAAGAAAAGGACAATCGACTCAAGGAAGAATTCTATGATCTCCTAGACAGAACATATGCCCAATGCCCCAGCTACGACATGAAAATAGTCCTAGGAAATTCTAATGCAAAACTGGGCAAAGAGGACATATTTGAGTCGATCATAGGAAGGCATAGCCTCCATAACACCACATCCGACAACGGACTAAGGCTGATTGATTTCCTAGCGGGGCGTAACCTCCTTGTAGCAAGCACGCGATTCCTCCATCTCAACATCCACAAGGGTACCTGGCGGTCATTTGATCAATCGACCACCAAACAGATTGATCACATTGCGATCGACGCCAGGCACTCCTCCAACATCGACTCGGACCACTACCTTGTTGTAGCCAAGGTACGAATGAGGATATCAAGAATGCTTAGGACTCGAGTAGCACAACGTAAATTTGACGTCGGAAAGCTACAATCGCAAGAGACTGCCAGAATCTTTGCCGATCGTGACTCCTCCAAGCTCTCTCAAAATCCGCCCACAGCAGCACAAACAATAGAGCAAGAATAGGCGCGTTGCCAGAGAGCCCTCAGAGACGCTGCCTCAGAGGTGCTGGGTTTCAAACCGCCACCACCTAGATACCCCTGGTTCGATGAACAATGCGAACAAGCCCATGCAGCAAAACAAGAGGCATATAAATCCATGCTGCAACGACGGACGAGAGCTGCTCGCGAAATCTATGAGCAGAAGAGAAGAGAAGAACACACGCTTTTCAGAAGAAAGAAGAGAGAGCACGGAAAGCGTGAGATCGAGGAGATGGAGAGATGCTTCCGCAGGAATGACGCCCGTTTTACAATATGGTAAATCGAACATACCATGGCTACAAGCCAGAGAGGAATGAAAATGGAGAGCAGGTAGTAGAGTCGCAGTCGATGCTGAGGATTTGGAAGGACCACTTCTGCAGACTGTATAACGGCGATGATAGACAAGATACCGCTGTCAGGCAGAACGAGCCATTCGTAATGGACGACAATGAAACAGAACTCAGTCCACCCGACCTAGACGAAGTCAAAATAGCAATATCAAGACTTAAGTCTAAAAAAGCCACGGGCGCAGACGGCCTGTCTGCTGAGCTTCTTAAGGCGGCTGGAGATGAGCTGGTATGGTGCATGCACCATCTCATCTGCAAGGTATGGTCGGAGGAGAGCATGCCCGACGAATGGAATCCCAGCATCGTTTGCCCGGTCCATAAGGAAGGAGACGCCTATAACTGCGCCAACTATAGGGGAATAAGTCTCCTTAACATCGCATATAAGATCTTCTCTGCCGTATTGTGTGAACGCCTGAACCCGTCTGTGGATAACCTGATCGGCTCTTATCAGTGTGGTTTCAGGCCAGGTAAATCCACAATAGACCAAATATTTACGCTACGGCAGATGTTGGAGAAGACCAAATCGACACTCACTACCTCTTCGTCGATTTCAAGGCTGCATATGACAGCGTGTATAGAGATGAGCTATACGAAGCCATGTCTAGTTTCAACATCTTAACGGATCTAGGCAAGGTGAAGCGCCGTCATGCAACTTTTTCAACATCGTGCTTGAAAAGATCGTGCAAGAGTCACTGGCCAACACAAGAGGTACGATTTATTTCAAGTCTACGCAATTTCTTGCGTATGCCAAAGACATTGACGTTATTGGAGGGACACAGCGAGACGTCAATGAGGCCATTGTAAGCATTGAGGTAGAAGCGGCTAAGATGGGTCTCAAGGTTAATGAGGGTAAAACCAAATATCTGCTTTCATCTAAAAGAGACGGACAACACCGACATATTGGCCAGAACGTCACCATGGGCGGATATAACTTTAAAGTGGTCAAGGAATTCGTCTACCTTGGCTCACTGATGACCAGCGACAACAACACCAGCGGATTTCTCCTTGCCGAAATCCGGTGCATGTTTCGAATGGTTCCGAGGTCCTAGAACCGAGTTGCACGGTGCATCGCTTTTTTTAGCGTGGCGCGACACAACTGGATCAGTTTTACCGGGATCCCGAATTCGGCCATCGCCCCAAACAGTTCTTCACGATGAATGCTGTCTTATGAGGCTTTGAAGTCGATGAAAAGATGATGTGTATCGATTCGAAACTCGTTGGTCTTTTCCAGGATTTGTCGAAGTGTGAAAAATTGGTCTATAGTTGATTTGCCGGGCCGATGCTGGGTGGGAGGACTACTTCAGCGGCTGGAGTTGGGATTTCCTCGGTCCCTACCACTCTCTCTTGGTCATGCTCGTTAAGCAGCTGCTGGAAGTGCTGCTTAAATACATCCACTATTCCCTGCGGGTCGGTGACAAGATTACCCTCGCAGTTTCGAAGAGCCAGGGTGCCCTTTTTGAAGCTTCCTGCAAGGCCTTTGGCTTTCTTGTAAGAGGCTCGTATTTTATGTTTATTCCTAGACTCCTCGATATCCTTGAGCTGGGAGGCTGCGAAGATTCTTTTCTTTTGTCGCAGTAGTTTTTTCTCCTCCCTTCTTCTGGCTCGGTACTCTTCTTGCGCTGCCCTGGTTTTCCTCTGCAGCGCCTTTTGGTACGCATCGTCGGTTGGTGCCTTTTTCTGCTCACACTCGCCATCATACCACGGGTTTCTTGTCGGGTGTGGTAGGTATCCTAAGGTGGTTTCGGCTACTTCCTGAATGGCTGAGCGGCAATGCAGCCACATGTTATTGGCATTTGTGTTCGACGTAGGCATACCGTAGAGTCTTTCGCTCAGCTGCTCCCTGTAGACTCTGGCAACCTCCGGTGTGCTCAGGCGCCCAATGTCGAACCTCCTCCTGATGGGCTGGTGCAGCTTTCTGACATTGGACAGTCGAGCTCTGAATCTTGCTGCTACGAGGAAGTGGTCAGAGCTAACATTTGCCCCTCTGAATGTTCGCACATCCAGGATGTTTGACGAGGGCCTTGCGTCAATGAGCACATGGTCGATTTGGTTGGCGGTTCGACCGTCCGGAGATCGCCAGGTTGTTGTGTGGATTCGCTTGCGAGGGAATCTTGTGCTACTTATCACTGCATTACGAGCTGTCGCAAAGTCAGCGAGTCGGAAGCCGTTATCTGTTGTTGTATCGAGGAGGCTGTGCTTTCCGATCACTCCGCCAAGGGTGTTTTCCTTACCGATTTTGGCGTTGAAGTCCCCGAGCACGATTTTTACATCGTACTCCGGACAAGCTCCTTAGGCGTTGTCCAGGAGGTCATAGAAGTCCTCCTTGATAGGGTCTTCAGCCTCGTCGGTAGGGGCGTGTGCACATATAAGGCTGATGTTATAAAATCTGCCTCTGATGCGGATCACAGCCAGGCGATCACTTATAGGCTTAAAGTCGGTGACCTTCGACCTTAACCGCTTTCCCACGACGAATCCGCATCCCAGTAAGTGCAAACTTTTGTGACAGCTGTAATAAATGTCGCAATTTTTCTTCCTAATCATACCGTTTCCTATCCAGCGTATTTCCTGGACCGCAGTAATATCCGCCTTGTACTGCGTGAGGATTCCTTCTAGTTTATGAGCAGCTCCGGGAGTGTACAGGGTTCTGACATTCCAGGAGCGTACTCGCAAATCGTGTTCCTTTTTCGTGCGTTGTCGTCGTCGAGTATCCGTCCGTGTATCCGAGGCATCTTGCTCATTCATAACTTTAGGTTTTTTTTTACGTGGGCGGATTGTTAGCCCGCCGCACAACCGCCATTCTGGTGGGTTTTTTTCGCTGCATACGTTTGTTCACCTCGCAACGGTTGTTGAAGAGGCTATCCAGAGGGCAGCGCGAGGAGGCCGTATGTCAACTTGACCCGGGCATTTAAACAGGGATCGTTGCTGGCATCTCGCCAGGTTGAGAGCAATCAACAACTTTACCCTGTATGTTCGAGCAAATGCCCTCTTAGGTCTGGTCAAGACAAGAAAAAAATCGTATGGGAGGGGGGTCTATTCCCCCCCGTTTAGCCGGGAGGAGCAATTTTCTAAAAAATGCATTTAATTTGGAAAAAAGAAATTAAAAATCAACGGTTTTTTTTTTTTTGTGGTTGGGGTCGTTGATGTTCGTTCACTACTCTCAGGGGTGGTTGTCCTAGACCTACATAGGACGAGAGCCGAGATTCCGGGTTGGTTATAGTCCGTAGTAATTCGTTAAAGCACTTTAGTATTGCATATGCAGAGGATGAATTTCGGTTGACCATATACTGTGAGTGTTATGCCTGCAGCAGTACGTCTGGTCAATTTCCACTCACAACTACGTTGCATACTTTTCGTCCGTATAGGAATTACTTTTTCTTGGCTATGAAGCGAATTTGAACCATAAACCTTCCGCTCGGCGGTCGATGATGTTAACCACTACACCACGGCCATGGGATGGTTACATCCACAATGCCGTTATATACATATTTTTAAAGCCAGAAACCTCCTCTTTCATCTTGTTTTCAAGGAATAGTTTTTGAGAAATCAACTTTCACTCAAAATTTTGAAAAAAAAAATTCGAACTCATTTATTTACATTAATTATGATTATTTTTTTATATTTTTTCATAATTCCCTTATTAGTTTTTAGTTAAAAACAGAAAACCGTATGCAAAAATGTCTTGTAGTTTTTGTGAAATTAAGAAAAAAAGCCCAAACCACTTTTTTTTAAGAAAAATTATTTTTTTTTTTTTTGTTTTAACGCGGCTGGACTTGTAGGCAAATTAATGTATGAAACATTGACGTTTTTTTTATTATTTAAAAAAAAAAAAAAAAATCGGAGTCTTATAATAAATACATTTTCAATACGATCCCCATTTTTTAGAAGGCAAAGATTATATCTCCTTCTAATGGCTGCACGTAAGTCTATGCTTGATAAGTTTTCCTGCAATTTGACTCCAACGACTTCAATCCGTTCTTTTAGTTGTTCCAAAGATACTATTTCCACTTCGTAAACATAATTTTTCATGCATCCCCCACACATAAAAATCTAGAGGAGTTAAATCTGGTGATCTAGGTGGCCATTCCGTGGGGCCTCTTCTTCCGATCCAACGGTCACTAAAATTATCATCCGGCCAGTTTCTAACCTGTAAGCTGTCCTCCCTTCTTCGGGCGCCTTGTCGTGGCGGGAGGCTTAAGAGGTCGTAGACTCCGAACTAAGACTCGAAGGCCCAAAAATGAATGGGCAAACCAAAGGAATTGTGTACTCCGGGTGATACTCGCAGCAGCGGAAATCCACCCGCGACCTCTTTGATCGCGGCCAGGGCAAGGATTCTTGAGGCCCCAACATTAATTTTTAACCCTACGGCAGCCCGGAACGACACCGGTCCCTGCGGCTCACTGTCTGACCACCTGCTCCGACTGAGCATGAGCGGTGCATCCAGCGGAGGCGACACCAACGATGGCGCGGCACGGGAAACCGGAAAGGTGGAACTCGCCCCAGAATTGGGACGTACTGATAAATGCACTGCTAAGCGCCCAAAAAGTAGAGGTAAGAGGCGTGCCCGAAAATTGTGCAGAGAGGCTGACAAAGCCGAAGGCACAATGGTCGAGGCTAAACCTCTGGGGGAACCAGTTAAGAGAGTTAGGTCGACGGAGGTACCTCGTACCGAAATCGATCCGACCCTCCTTCCTGAGCTCCACCCCTCTCTCTGAAGGAGGCATAAGCATGTCTGCACTTTCGGCATGCGCCTCCAACTCCTTTCCTCTTACTGGGAAGGTTCAACTACTCAGTAAGAGCGTGATCAGTTCCCGTAATGATGGAGCCGGAAGCTGTCAAGTTTCTGCTATGGCCGTAGCTGCCGCCGAAAAAGGTCGCGGGGCTGACAGGCAGACTCCGAACGGAGAAGGCGAAGTCGTTACGGGTCCTAGCAATCCTCGGACTGGTAAGGCTGTCCCGAACCGTCGTCCGAAGGGAGCAGGTGCTTTAACCAAAAAAGGTAAAGGCTCCCGCAAACGGAAGACCGCCGCTGCGGATAGCCTCGCTAGGGAGAGAGTGTGCGATGCCTCACTCTCCGGTGGGGCGGTGGGAAATCGGAGTCCAATGGCAGATGTGGCGACCCAGAAGGATCAAAGCATATGCCAGAAGGCGAAGATAGCCAAAAACCACTCCTCGGAGGCGGGCACATCACACAACAAAGCCCCTTCCTCCCAGCAGGAGATCCAAATGACCGTAAGGAGTCGAGAGAAGCAGCTCTCTTATAAAGAGGCGGCCATCTCCTCTGAAAAGGTCAGGATAGCTCTTATCCAGATCAATCTACAGCATTGCAAGGCCGCTACTGCTCTTTTAAGTAGTAGAATTGCATGTAGTAGAACAAATCATCACGTTGTATCCATTCAAGAACCGTGGGTGTGGAATAAACGTGATGCTACGATTCTTTATGATGAGCAATCCGAAAGGCCTAGGGTCGGCCTCATCATATCGAATTCACTATCGGCAACTAAGCTTGGGCACTTTTGCGGACAAGATCTGGTGGCTGCTCGAGTAAGCTACAAAACGCACGGGGCAATAGAACACTTCGTCGTTGCGTCTGCCTACTTTCCCTACGATTCGTTACTACTTCCACCACCGAAGGAAGTCTCTGAACTCGTAGAGTACTGTGAAGCCAAAAAGATTGGTCTCATGTTGTGTTGCGATGCTAATGCCCAAAACACTGCTTGGGGCAGCAGCAAGTGTAACACAAGAGGGGACCGTCTTTTAGACTTCATTCTCTCGTCTGACCTTACCATCAACAATGTTGGCTCTCAACCATCGTTTGTTACGACAAGACGACAGGAGGTGATTGACCTGACCCTATCCAACAGATATGTGAAGGACATCACTAACTGGCGAGTCTTGCCTGATGCTACGCTGTCGGACCACAAATATATCGAATTCCGATTGAGTTGTGGGATCTCTTCCTTGCAACCTAGACGGAATCCGAGAAGGACGGACTGGGTACGGTTTAGAGAGGAGCTTGAGAAATCCACTCAGGCCCTACCTAAACTTAGAACGACACAATTGGTAGAGAACGCTGTTCATAACCTGAATAGCGTCATCACCAGTTGTTTTGAACTCGCATGTCCTGTCAGCAAACCTCCCTGCAGGAAATGGGTCCCCTGGTGGAATGCCGAGCTCCAAAGACTTCGCAGGGAAGCCAGAATTCTTCTGAATAGATCGCTCAAATCGAATTCGGAAGATGACTGGAATAAGTATCGGTCGAAGAAGAAAGAATATTAGAAACTTATTCGTAAATCGAAGAACGATTCTTATAGGACCTTCTGCGAAGAGATCGAGTCTCTAAGTGCGACTAACAAATTTGTTAAAGTCCTCAAACGGGGAAAACCGACAAAGCTAGATGCACTCAGAAAATCTGACTGTACCTTTACTGAGTCTAAAGCGGAAACTCTTAGTTTACTGTTTGCGACTCATTTCCTGGGAAATCAGATCGACATCGGCTCGTTGCACACTCCTTCAAGGGAAATTGCAACTGAAACGATGAAAACAACTCGGCGTAGCTGGTATATTGCGTCGCGCGTGGTTACGACAAAAGCTATTGAATTTGCTGTGGCATCCTTCGATGGCTTCAAATCGCCGGGCACCGACGGGATATGTCTTGTTATGCTGCAAAAAGGTATAAGGCAGCTGCTTCCTACTCTAAAAAGAATTTTCACTGCTAGTCTAGCACTTGCTCACATACCCATTCCTTGGCGCACAGAGAAAGTGGTCTTCATTCCCCAAATAGGAAAAGAGGACTACTCACTTGCCAAGAGCTTCAGACCAATTAGTCTTACATCCTTCCTCCTGAAAATCATGGAGAGACTGGTAGAGTTGCACGTGCGCAAAGCTGACCTTCGAATGCACCCTCTTTCGGAGATGAAACATGCTTACCAGTGCAGAAAATCTTGCGAGACTGCGCTTCAAAACCTAGTTGGGCGAATTGATTGCGCGCTCGAATGGAAAGAGTACGCGCTGAGCATTTTCATCGTCATTGAGGGAGCTTTTGATAACGCAACTTTTGATAGCATGTGCAACGCTGCCAGACATCAGGGCGTAGATGAAGCACTGGTCCTTTGGATCAAAGCAATGCTCATTCACAGGACATTGACCAGTGTGTCAAATGCGGCGTAAACAGGGGCTGCCCTCAAGGTGGCGTCCTGGCTCCGCTGCTATGGTGCATGGTGGTCGATTCTCTGCTTGATGCTCTCAATGCCTCTGGAATCTATGCCTAGGCCTATGCGGATGACGTCGCCATTCTTTCTGCCGGCTCATGTTTAGCGATTGTCCGTCTCAAAGCACAGGCGGCGCTAAATGTGATCGATGATTGATGTACCAGAAATGGGCTGTCAGTCAATCCTCTTGAAACCGATGTCGTTCTCTTTACGAGAAGGAGGAAAAATACTGACATGACTCAGCTGGTACTAAAAGGCACTTCCATCCCGATATCCAAGGAGGCTAAGTATCTAGGAGTCATCTTAGATAGTAAGCTTCTCTGGTCAAAACATGTTGAGTCAAAAACCACCAAAGCGCAGTCAGCTTTCTAGCAATGCAAAGGAGCTCTTGGCAAAACATGGGGTTTATCGCCGGCAAAGGTCCTCTGCATCTACACGGCAATGATAAGACCTATAATCTCATATGCATCGGTTGTCTGGTGGAACAGACTAAGACGCAAACACGTCGTAGCCTCTTTCGCCAAACTCCGAAGAACGGTTTGTCTCAGCTGCACGAGAGCTTTTCCCAGCACGCCGGGTGCTGCTCTAGATGTTATGATGAACCTTCCACCTCTTGATATATTTATCAGAGGGTGTGTTCTGAAAGCCATGTCTCGTATGAAGAGAAATTGCTTTTGGTACAACTGCGCGCTGTGCTTGCGGAAGAATTGTCCTGCGACCCCTGTCTCATGGACATGCCTTCTGACGCACTGACGCCCGTTATCCTATTGCGTCGTAATTTCACAGTCGAGTTTCCATGGCGTCAGGATTGGCTATGGCTGGATACTGAACCTGGAAAGGATAGTCTTCGCATTTTCACGGATGGCTCCAGGTCTGGGCGGGGGTCCGGTGCTGGAGTCTTCTTTGATCGCGAAAACATCAGACTGCACTTTTCATTAGGAAAGTATGCGTCTGTCTTCCAATCAGAGATATACGCAATCCTAATGGCCATGCACTATGTTGTGAAGCACAGGTGGAAGGGGGAAAGCATATACGTCTGCAGTGACAGCCAAGCTGTCAACCTCTTAACTAGCTCAAATTAGTGCTTGAACTCAAGTCCTTCTTGAACAGAGTCGGTAGGTTAAATTCATTAAGGCTTGTATGGATTCCAGGCCACTCTGGGGTCCGAGGAAATGAGATCTCTGATGAACTTGCCAGAATGGGTTCAGAGGAGCGCTTCTCAGGACCTGAACCCGCTCTAGGTCTACCTGCGTCCACGGTAAATTCCTACATTTACGATTGTGTATTTAACACACACAACCGTAGATGGAGGGATTGTCCGGGTTGCAGGATGACTAAGCGCGTATGCAGTGATGTCTGCAAAAAATCTGCAGCATTCCTCCTGTCTTAAGGAAAATCGACTGCAGAAGGCTTGTGGAAGTTATCACGGGCCAGTACACTTTTGCCTAGCATCTCTACGTGCTCGGCATCAGTGAGACGCCTACCTGTGCTGCATGTGGCGAAGAGGAGGATGATACTGCAGAGCATTTCCTCTGTGATTGTCCCGCCTTTGCTCGCGCACGGTGGCGCACCCTTGGAGCCAATGTGGTGTGTGCCGAATCCCTTAGCTCTACATCACTGAAGCTCCTTCAAATTTTTCTACGGAAAACGGGGAAAATACAGTAATGTAAGGTATCTGTCTGAAGTACAATGGACCAGTAATTGCGTCTGAGTGCTCCAGCGGATAGCAGAAGCCTTAAAAAAAAATAAAATAAAAATAAAAACCTGTAAGCTGTAGTGTGCTGGTGCTCCATCTTGCTGGGAGAATAAATTATCTGCTATTGCCAAGGGAACGTTGTCCATCAAATCAGGCAAAAAGTCTCGTAGGAACTGCAGGTATAATTCTCCAGTAATAACGGCATTCAAAAATCGGGGCCCGATTACAGTTTGTCCAACAATGCCAAGCCAAACATTACAGCTAAAGCGGTGTTGTGATTTATTTAGTTTTTTGTTGTGTGAATTGGTGCTACTCCAATGATGCAAATTGTGGAAGTTAGTAACCGCATCCCTGGTAAACTGTGCTTCATCCGTCCAGAATATCCTTGCAAAATAGTTTCGTTCAGTTTTATCTCGAAGCAGAAATGATCGACAAAATTCTACTCTCAAAAACCTGTCGTTTGAGGCGAGTTCCTGAACTGGCGTAAAATGGTAGGGGTGTAAGTCCTCGGTATGAAGCACTCTCCATACTCTAGATTTGGGCACTTCAAGCATAACAGCTATCCTCCTCTATCATCCTTGTACTAAGGGAGGTATTACGTCGGACCAAAACCCAAATTCTTTCATCTCAGATTGCTAACCCATCTGTAATTGATCTTTTGCTTCTTCGATGCTCTAGCACTCCGTGCTCCCGCAAACGTCGGTGGATTCTTGAAAACATGCTACGACTGGGGCACCTCCGATTGGGATATCTTTCAGCGTAGAGTCTTTCGGCTTCACGATCTCGACCATTTGCTAGACCGTAGCAGAAGTGCATGTCCGTTAATTCTTCTCGAGAGTATGAGTTTGACATCGTAATGTGTTGATAAGTTAACATCCAATTTGGAAATGTTTTTTATTAAAAATGCGATGCCTTTTATTTACATTTGAGTTGCAAATATTTTGTTTTTCAATAAAGAAAAACTGCGGTTTTATTGTAGCGGGTAGAACCCATCGGCGGCGGGTGAGCCCAGACGAAATTGACAGGTCAGTTTTCAGGCGTTATCAATGAAAAAAAGGATTAATCCAGGGCTCCTCCAATACTGTGTCACTTTATTGTATCCTCATAAAACTCCGAATTTTTTTAAAATAATAAATAAGAGGTCAATGTTTCATACATTAATTTGCCTACAAGTCCAGCCGCGTTAATACCAGAAAAAGGTTTTTCTTAGAAAAAAGTGGTTTGGGTTTTTTTTTTAATTTCTCAAAAACTACAAGACATTTTTGCATCCGGTTATCTGTTTTTAACTAAGAACTAATAAGAGAATTGAATTCTTGCAAAAAAAAAAAAATAGTACTTAATTACATAAAATTTTGAAAAAAATAGGTTCGAATTTTTTTTTCAAAATTTTGAGTTTGAAAATTGATTTCTCAAAAACCTTTTCTTAAAACAGCCTTATTTAAAAATAGGACGAAAGAAGAGGTTTCTGGCATTACAAAAAAGTGTATTACGGCATTGCGGATGTAACCGTTGAGTTTTAATAAACGTTTCTCCAAATTAAGTCAATTTTTTACAAAATTACCCCACCCGGCTAAACGGGGGGAGGGGGGTGGGGGGGGGGGGGTGTAGACCCCATACAATTTTTTTCTTGTCTTGACCAGACCTACACGCCATAGCTTTTTGGCACACTGCTGCTACACTGCTGCTATGAAAGAGACGATGTATGTTACCTCATCAGTCATCACATTAAATCACATTTTTTGTATGATCACAGATCTTGGTCGCAGGCAGGTTATAGGCATATTACTTTGATAATCAAAAATCTCCATGATGAGATAGTTGATCATCAAAGTGTCCATTGAATTCAAATCAATTATCTTACTTAACAGCAAGGATGTGAAAAGGTGAATAACAATAATGGGAAATATGGGAAAAAGGTTTGCAGCTAGGAGTAATATATCAAGGACACAATAGGGATAAATGCTGGGAAGTGTTTTATTGGTTGTGGGATATGATCGAAAGTCGCTTCCGCCTCAAGGCTCGTAAAGGCCTCAATGACATCTCGCTGAGCTTGTCCAATTATGTCAATGTCATCGGCATATGTGAGTAGTTGTATGGACTTGAAAAAGATAATGCCCCCATATTGACCTCTGAGTGTTGCACGATCCTTTCAAGGACGATAATGAAAAAGTCAGCGTGTCTTCCAGGTTCTTAGTACCTACTGTGAATCCGCTACTAGGTTTCCTTTTTCGTCCCTACAGTCTCCCGTTCTTTCCTTATATCTCTGTCATGTTTATTTTATTCGTTGATAAAACTTCCGAATGTCGTTGCTCCGGGAGCATCTATCCATCTCTTCGATCGCGAGCTTCTCATGCTCTCTTTTTTTCAGAAGCTTATGCTCCTCCCTCCTCTTCTGCTCATAATGCTCGCGAGCAGCTATCGTCCTTCTGGGCAGCGCCTCTTGATAAGTTTACTGCTTGGCTACTTGTTCCCTCCTACTTTCGTCGCCAAACCACGGGTTTCTTGTTGGCGGCGTTTTGAAACCCAGTACCTCAGAAGCAGCACTCTCTAAGGCTTGTCGACAACGGGTCCATTGGTGTTGTATGGTCCGAGCAGATCTTGGAGGGTTTTCCGAGAGCTTGAGGGAGAAGCGATTGGCATATGCTCTAGTGGTCTCTTGCGATTGTAGCATTGCGAAGTTGTATGCCGCTGGCCTTACTCGATTCTTCTGAGCCAGCCTTATTCGTAGTCGTAACCTGGCTGCCAGATGGCAAAGGACTAACAAAGGCCTCGTAAGGGTAGCATCTAGCCGACGGATGCTGGCCTGCTAAAAAGCGAGGAGAGCCACCGCAGTCGAATATCTTGCGGTACTGTTAGTAAGTCCCATCCCCACCTCCTCGTGGTGCCATCTGGAGATTTCCTATCGAAATTGCAGACGGGGAATGGCGGATACCGTATGGCCGTAACCGTAAAAAAACCATAAACTCCGAAACAGCCACAAGCCTCGAATTTAACGGACCGGATTAATGATGACGGCCCTTGCAAAAAACGAAAAAAGGACAATGATCTGCTGCTCTTTACGTGGAATGTTAGGTCCCTAAACAGGCCACGTGCAGCCGAACTACTCGCAGACGCCCTAGACCACTATAAAGCGGACATAACCGCCATCCAGGAAAAACGATTTTGTTGTTCGAGGTGGACTAAGGCAAAAAGTCCTAAGCTTTCGGCATGTGAGCGAACGCCTCATAACTACCCGTATCAAGGCAAATTTTTTTAACTTCAGCCTGATCTGCGTCCACGCCCCCACGGAAGACAAGAATGACTCCGCCAAAGATGAGTTCTACGATCTCCTACACCGAACGTATGCCCAATGTCCCAGCTATGACATCCAAATTGTACTAGGAGACTTCAATGCAAAGCTGGGTAGGGAAAGCATCTTTGAACGAGTCATCGGCAAACATAGCCTACACGACACCACATCCGATAAGAGACACAGGCTGATTGATCTTGCTACGGGGCGAAATCTCCTTCTAGCCAGTACGCGCTTCCCGCACCTCGATATACACGAAGGCACCTGGCGGTCTTTTGATCAATCGACTACCAACCAGATTGATCACATCGCGATCGACGTCGGACACTCCTCCACTATTCTTGATGCTCGAACTTTCCGAGGGGCTAACATCGACTCGGACCACTATCTTATAGTAGCCAAGATGCGCTTACGGATGTCGCGAACGCAGCGGAGTTGAGTAAGAATACAAAGTGATGACGTCCGAAGGCTACTATCGCCAGAAACCGCTCGTGCTTTTACCGATCGCGTCTCCCTTAAGCTCTCCAAACAAGCCCTGAAAAGCTCTGCATCCGAAGTTCTGGGTTTCAAGGTTCCACCACGAAGAAACACGTGGTTCGATGACGAGTGCAGGAGGATTCACACAGCGAAGCAGGATGCATATAAGGCCTCGCTGAATAAAAGAACAAGAGCAGCTCGTGAGCTCTACGAGTTAAAAAGAAGGGTGGAGCATAAGCTGCATATAAAGCCAGAACGGAAGCCTGCAGGGATGAGAACGGATACCTAGTAGTAGAATCGCAGTCGATGCTGAGAATATGGAAAAATCGCTTCTGCAGACTGTATAACGGCGATGTTAGTCAATATACCGCTGTCAGGCAGAATGATCCATTTCTAATCGATGAAGACCGCAGAGAATTCTGTCCCCTTGACCTCGACAAAGTTAAGATTGCCATATCGAAGCTCAAGTCAAATAAAGCTGCTGGCGCAGACGGACTGTCCGCTGAGCTCTTCAAGGCAGCTGGGGATGACCTGGTTAGGAGCATGCACCAGCTCATCTGTGAGATATGGTCAGAGGAAAACATGTCCGAGGAATGGAGTCTCAGTATCGTGTGCCTGATCCACAATACTGGAGACCCCTCTGATTGTGCCAGCTACCGAGGAATAAGTCTCCTTAACATTGCCTACAAAATTTTCTCGGCCGTTTTGTGTGAACGCCTGAAGCCTTTTGTAAATAAGCTTATAGGTCCTTATCAGTGCGGATTCAGGCCAGGGAAGTCCACCATCGACCAAATCTTCACACTACGGCAGATTCTGGAAAAAAACAATGAATTTCAAGTCGGCACTCACCACATATTTGTCGACTTCAAACCGCATACGACAGCGTAGTTAGAGACGAGCTACATATACCAGAGGTACAATCCACGCAACTCCTTGCATACGCCGACGATATTGACATAGTAGGTAGATCACAGCGAGATGTCAATGAGGCGTTTGCGGGTATTGAGATGGAGGCGGCGAAAATTGGTTTGGCGGTAAAAGAGGGCAAAACTAAATATATTCTTCTTCTTTGATAGCGTTACAGTTCATCAAGAACCAGAACCAAGCTTCTCTCAATCACCCATGTTGTGGGTGATTTATTTTTACATAGGTGAAAGGGACCTACAGTTTAATGCCGATTCCGAACGGCGTGAGTCGAGTAGCTTTTTCACGGCAAGTAAACTACGGGGGGTTTTGCCAGTACACCGCCGAGGAGGAACGCCGCGAAATAGACATTCGATGGCGTCGGTGTTATCGGGATCCGAGCTCACTCATCGTGCGTCAGAGTCCAACACATTAACCACTGCGCCCCGGCGTCCCCTAAACTAAATATATGCTGTCATAAAAAAAGGACGCTCACCACCGACGTCTTGGCCAGAACGTTCGTATTGGCAGATACATATAAGTTCGGGGTAGTTAAGGACTTCGTCTACCTTGGCTCCGCAGTGAAATGGAACAACGACATCAGTTCCGAAATCAAACACAGAATTACTCTTGCCAATCGCTGTTTCTTTGGACTCAGGAGGCAACTAAGTAATAGTGCCCTCTCCCGAAGGACAAAGTTGACTCTATTTAAGACCCTTATCATCCCGGTCCTGTTGTACGGCGCGGAAGCATCGACACTATCAAAAGCGGTTGAGGAGGCCCTTGGTCGGTTCGAAAGAAAGATTTTGCGCGTGATTTTCGGGCCTATAAACGCAAACGGGGGATGGAGGAAAAGATTCAACCACGAGCTTTACGGGCTGTACAGCGACATGAGCCTAGTCAGGCGTCTGCGGATTCAACGCCTAAGATGGCTGAGCCATGTAGAGCGAATGGACACCGCTGCTCCAGCCCGAAGAGTCTTTGAATCCATCCCCGAGGGACGAAGAAGCAGAGGACGGCCGCACTTAAGATGGCGCACACAGGTGGAAGGGGACCTCAGCCAACTGGGTATGCGGCAGTGGAAAGGGCTAGCAAAAGATCGTGCTAGTTGGAGGGGCATGTTGGTTGAGGCCCAGGTTCACCCCGAACTGTAGCGCCCATTAAGAAGAAGAAGAAGGAGTACAGATAAGTACATTAAAGTAACGGACGCAATATAATTTGGTGTTTTTTTTTTTTTTTGGTTTTTATTTTTAATACAATTCAATTATAATTTATATCACTTCAAATTTATAAGTTTTAATTTAATAATGATGATTTATTCCGAAATCTTAATGCATACATATATGTAAACATATATGTACGTATAATAAATGTTCCATATATTTTTGTTTAGTTTTAGCTTAGATTTATTTTCAACTGGCGAACTAGCAAATTCAAATTACCTTTCTATTTTTTTTTTCAATATATTGCAATACTTTAAAATTAGATAAATAAATAAAGAAATAAACAAAAAGAAAATAAATAAAATAAACAGAATACCCATTGTCTATTAGCCCATTTTGAAGTCAATAGAAATTGTTTTACTTCCTTACGAAATGTATGCCATTATCTATATTTAATATTTTGTTATTTAATTTGGAACTTTACTTTACTTAACTTAAAAACTTAAATGTAATGGAAACGAGATTTGCATATTTAATGACTTCTTCGCTTTTTTTTTTTTCTTTTTTATTTTGCTATGAATCGTTTAAAATTGTGATTTTGCTTTATAACACAATATTAACACTCAGTTATTAGGTCACCTTTTTGTTTTTTATTTTTTATATACTAAATCGAAAATGTTAAAAAAGACACAGAGAGAATTTGGTTAATAGGGTAATCAATATACGTATATTTATGTATATATAAAGAGTTATTTGCTTTTAATTCTGTGTATTTCTTGTTGATAATTATAATACTTCCTCAGTAAATATATATGTGTATATTTATTTATTTTTATATATCATGTGTGTCCATAGTTTTATTATTTTGTACATTATGGTTATGTTCTACTATAGGTACTAATTGTAATGGTGACACCGCTACAATAATATTACATTTTTAAAACTATTCAACAAGCAATTTTATTTTTATTTTAAAACAAAATCGTCATAATTACGTTACCCAGCTGGTGTAGCAGATAAAGGGTGTTGAATGTGGCTTCTCAGCACCATACGTTACTTGCTCTCTTCCTTCCGATCAGTATTAGCAGTTGATTTTGTCTTCTTACATATCCTTTTTACGTAACTACGCGATTATGATTAAAGCTTATTTTTTATATATGTATGTAATACGAAGGAAATGAAATTATTACATGCAAATGGGTAGTTCGTTACAGATGGTTACCTTCGGTTCTTGAAACAGGAGCGAAGTTTTATAACCATACATTTATTCATACAATTCGATGGTTAATTTTTAATAATCCGATTTAAAATGATCTACTAATAAAATGTTTTAGGCGGTAATAGATTAATTTTGAAAAATATGCTAGCTTTTTCTTAA
Source organism: Eumerus sabulonum (assembly GCA_951905685.1). Taxonomy (NCBI): domain Eukaryota; kingdom Metazoa; phylum Arthropoda; class Insecta; order Diptera; family Syrphidae; genus Eumerus; species Eumerus sabulonum. Next base: position 156,084,766 of record OX645060.1, on the reverse strand, counting down.
TATGAAGATTTGAAATGAGGTTAATAAAATAATACCCCTAACAAAAGTCGCTCGTAGTAGAAAAGGAGCAGCCCAATAGTTCTCTGAGATAAATAATTATTCTCGATTATTGCTGATTATATCAATATCGTTGATAAAATCTAAAACGCTGAGAATTGTTTAGGAACAAGGACGTTAAGGCTGAACCCACACCGACGCCGACAAAACGTTTTTCATTGTCGTGTACGACAAGAATACATTGCATCTTATGAGTCAAGACACACTAAATGGAACCCAACACGACAAAACATTTTGTTCGGCCGTGCTCGTTGCTCCGATGTCCATTTTATACAGCATTGCATACAGCCAACCCACACCGAACGCAACAAACGTGTTGCGAACACGTGTCGTTGCCGAAAAGTACCTTAGCGGTCAACCCACACCGGAGAAATAAACAGAGCACGACACGACAAACCAAAAAAACATGTCGAAATCTATTCGCCGGTATTTTGTCTTTCTGCGACAAAATCGATGCATTGCGATTTGTGAAGCGAAGATAGAAGTTGACGCGGAGAAGCTACTAATTTTGATTGAGCAAAGGAGCGCCATGTATACTACGGGGCAAAACCCCCCGTAGTATATTTGCCATGAAAAAGCTTCTGGACTCAAGCCGTTCGGAATCGGCATTAAACTGTAGGTCCCCTACACCTGTGTAAAAAATAAATCACACACAGCGTGGTGAGTTCGGCGAGAAGTTTGAAGGCGACCATAGATCTGCGAAAAAGGTGTTCTGGCAAACCATTCGCCGATTCAGAGGAAGGAAATTCAACATAATCGATGGAGTTAAATCCAAAGATGGTGTTTTGCTTTCCAATGAGATGGACATCTTACGCAGATGGAGCGAGCACTTTTCGGAGCTGCTCAATCCCAAACAGGGCACTGAGGGGGACAGACCTATAGTCTTGAGTGGGGCGGAGAATAGTCCAACGGTGGAGGATGTCATTTTAGCGATTGAATTGCTAAAAGTTGGCAAATCCGCCGGTGTGGATGAAGTTCGGCCAGAAATGCTTAAGGCAATGGGTAAAGAGGGAATATTATGGCTCTCTCTTGTCATTAAGGTGGCCTGGGAATGCGAGACACCTAGCGATTGTCAGATCTGGTTGATTGTCCCTCTTTTCAAAAATGGGGATAAAAAAATAAAAAAAGAGTGCTCCAACTATAGGGGCATATCTCTTTTAAATGTCCCCGGTAAAGTCTACGCTTAGGTACTGAAGGTGCGTTCTAAAGCTATGGTCGAATCCAGGATAGGGGATGAACAGGGTTTCTTCACGGCAGAAGTACAACCGACCAGCTTTTCACTCTAAGAATGATACTCGAGAAGGCTTGGGAGTACGCCAAACCGATCTATAGCTGCTTTGTAGATTTGGAAAAGGCGTATGACCGAGTTCCTCGAAGAAAACTCTGGAATGTTCTGCAGGAGTATGGGATTAATGGTCATCTGTTGAGGGCCATTCAGTCTCTATACAAAAACTGTAGCAGCTGCGTTCGGGTTAACGGTAGTAGATCAACACCTTTCACCGTGGGCGTTGGACTTCGCCAAGGGTGCGTCTTGTCACCTCTCCTTTTCATTATATATGTATATGGACTGGATGTTGCAGCGCAGTCGAGGCGAGGAGTGTTTCACATTGGGAGAGTTGAGGATAAGCCATCTTCTTTTTGCAAGTGACTTAGTTGTCCTCACATCCTCCCAGACGGAACTTCATCGCGCGCTAGATAGGTTTGTGGCCGTATACGCTGATGTTGGAATGAGGGTTAACGTGGACAAATCCGAGGTTATGATTATTTCCAAAACACCTGTCCAATGCACTCTACATATTAGTGAAGTCCCATTAAAGCAGGTGGAGAAGTTTAAGTATCTCGAGGTCTTCCTCACGAGTGATGGGAGGAGTAATACTGAGCTTTCCTGCAAGATTGGCCAAGCTGGGTCAATTTTGAAACAGCTTGGAAGGTCTGTAATCAGGAAGACCGAGCTTGCTGTCAAAGCGAAGTTAGCGGTTTTTAACTCAATATTTATTCCAACTCTCACCTATGGTCATGAAATTTGGGTATTGACCGAAAGAATAAGATCGCGAACACAAGCTGCCGAAATGAGATTTCTTCGTGGTGTTGTGGAAGTTAATCGCCGGAATTGGGTGAGAAACACGGCAGTGCGAACGGAAAGGGCTATGCTTCGATGGTCTGGTCACGTGAGACGAATGTCGGCATCATCACGACTTCCGATGCGTGCTTTGGATGCAATACCATCAGGCAAGCGACCGCTTGGCAGACCCAGGACGAGGTGGTTGGACCAAGTCCAAAAACTCGTCTGGGTGCGCTTGGGCATAGCTCCTGATGAGTTAGAGTCGATGGCGGAGGATCGAGTGGCGCATTAACTCCGCGACTCTTTTAGTGGAACATGTGGGCCACTGAAAATGTATGTATGTTTGTATGTACAGCGTGGGTGATTGAAGCTTGGCTCTGGCCCAAAGCAAACAAGCAAAGGAGCGCAATTTATAATTATATTGAATCAGACGACATTTCAAACGACGGTGACTGAATTTGTTTTTTTTCAACCCACACCAAGAGCAACAATTCGTCGGAAACATTTTGCTCGTCGGTAAGTGTTGGGGTTGGTGTGGGTTGTCGTCTTCGGTGTGGGTTCAGCCTAAGTGTGATACGGATGGGAAGTTATAACTGAAAATTAAAAAATGATTTTCCAAACACGAAAAATAAAAAAGCAAACGGAACTATGTTATAATCTGAGATTTAGCTCGATATTGCCATATTATGCATGACGTCTCAAAAAAGCCTACATACTATGGTGGACAAAAGTATTTTGACAAAGCTTCGCGGATTCTAATCTCGCTTATCATTATTAACTGAGAGAAGTAACGGTTTTGTATTCTGTGTTTCGCGTACGGTACAAACAACGTTTTGCAATTCAAAGAGTTAGTTTTGCTTATAATTTGTACTTTTATTTGAATTTTGAGTCCAGGTTTCTTAAAATAATGGGTAAAATACGTGAATTAAGCCAAGATCTACGAAGTGAGATGGTTATGAAGTATAATGCAGGTATCTCGGTAGCATACCTCAGCAAATTATACAAAGTGCCTCGTTAAACTATTTATTACCAAATTAATAAACATAAATAAATTAAATCAACAAACAATTTGGCTAGATCAGGAAGGCCACGCAAAACAACTCCCAGGGAAGATCGAATTATTTTGGGCAATGTTAAGGGAGATGTGTTGATGACTCCTAAAGCTGTCTCAATTTCGATGAGTGAGGAGTATAAAATATCTGTCAGCAGAAAAACCGTTGAAAGACGTCTGAAAGAGGCAAATTTAGCAACCTACATATGTAGCCCGGCAAGTACCCCATATATCACCAAAAAATGAGCTTAAGCGTTTGGCATTCGCCCTACAATTTGTAAGCAAGCCTCAATCGTTTTGGGAAAAAATATTATGGACTCATGAAAGTTTATTTGAATATCATGAATCAAAAAAGAAACTTCCAAAAAAAGTGGCGCCTGTATGTGAACGCGTACCCTATGGTGGAGGATCAGTTATGTTTTGGGGATGCATGTGCTTCATGCCTGATCCACTATACTGCGTTGGTGCGAGGCACTTTACGTGTTACGAGAAATGCTTCGACGCATGCTAACTTCAATTTTATTAGCTGCTCCATGTCAAAACATTGACGTAAACGTACACAACACAAACCAAGAAATACACAGATTGATGTGTAATCCACAGCCACAGTCGTTCAAACGCACAGAAATTTCCGACGTGTTTGACTTTTGTCTCCTTTGGTTACGCGAGCTTACGCTTTCTCTCGCTCTCATTTTTTCTTATTTCCTCTCATTTTTTAATGAACGTAAGCTCGCCAACGCAAACGCAATATTTCGGACTACCCCATTGAATTGCTTGTGTTGGATGTCTCAGGTAGCACTAACGCAGTATTGTGGATCAGGCATCAATGGCTTAGGCGATTTGGTACCAATCGGTGGGACCATGAATTCAGGCAAATATTTGACCGTCCTGAATGACCACGCATTTACTTCAGGTGATAGACTAATATGGCCGTCTTTTATATTGCAACAGGACAATGCCCCTTGCCATAAAGTCCGAATAAACACCAATTTCTTAAGAGACATAGAGGTGCATACTTTAGATTGGCCACCCCAGAGCCCTGATTTAAATTTAACCAAAAATCTGTGGGCTTTTATAAAAAGAAAAAGAAGCTCGTGCTTGACTAGAACGCGCGACGAGACTATTGCCGAGGTTGAAGGTCTCTGGAAGAATTTTTCACTAGATACTATTCAAAATTTGGTAAGATCGATTCCTGGACGCTTGCAAAAGGTCATCAACGTTAAAGGAGGATACATTTTTCGTTGATTGTTGTTATTTTGCGTTGTATATCGCACTTATCGACTTTAAAGCCGCATACGACAGCGTAATTAGAGATATCTGCTAAACTCGTCAGACTATGCAGGATGACTTTGGAGAATGCTCGCTGCTCCATCCGAATCGGTGAACATCTAACCGATAGTTTTGATGTCAAAAAAGGATTTAGGCAGGGCGATGCGCTGTCGTGTGATTTCTCTAACATCATATTGGAAATGATTGTGCAAAAATCACTGGCCAATACAAGATACACAATCTATTTCAAATCCTCGCAACTCCTTGCATACGCCGACGATGTTGACATAATAGGTAGATCACAGCGAGATGTCAATGAGGCGTTTGCGAGTATTGAAATGGAGGCGGCGAGAATTTGTTTGACGGTAAACGAGGGCAAAACTAACTATATGCTGTCATCAAAAAAGGACGCTCAGCACCGACGTCTTGGCCAGAACGTTTGTATTGGCAGATATAAGTTCGAGGTAGTTAAGGACTTCGTCTACCTTGACTCCGCAGTGACCTGGAACAACGACATCAGTTCCGAAATAAAACGCAGAATCACTCTTGCCAATCGCTGTTTCTTTGGGCTCAGGACGCAACTGAGTAATGGCGCCCTCTCCAGAACGACAAAGTTGACTCTATATAAGACCCTTATTACCCCGGTTCTGTTGTACGGCGCAGAAGCATGGACACTATCAAAAGGCCCTTGGTCGGTTCGAGAGAAATATTTTGCGCGTGATTTTCGGGCCTATAAACGCAGACGGCGATGGAGGAGAAGATTCAGCCACGAACCTTACGGACTGTACAGCGACATGAGCCTAGTCAGGCTTCTACGGATTCAACGCCTAAGATGGCTGGGCCATGTAGAGCGAATGGACACCACAGCTCCAGCCCGGAGAGTCTTTGAATCCCACCCCGAGGGACGAAGAAGCAGAGGACGGCCGCACTTAAGATTGCGCACACAGGTGGAAGGGGACCTCAGCCAACTGGGTGTGCGGCAATGGAAAGGGCTAGCAAAAGATCGTGCTAGATGGAGGGGCATGTTGGTTGAGGCCCAGGTTCACCCCGAACTGTAGCGCCCATTAAGAAGATATCGCACTTATGAAATATTAATAATAAAAATATCTTTTGTCAAAACACTTTTGTCCAGCCAAGTAAGCCTAATCTCGCATGCTAAATTGCACAGGAAAGAAACGCGTGAAGTAATCGCCGTTACCTTTTGTGCACTCAAAGCTAAAATAGCTTCTTTCTTTTAAAAATCAATACAAAACCGTTACTTCTCTCAGTTAATAATGGTAAGCGAGATTAGGATCCGCGAAGTTTGTCAAAATAATTTTTGTCCACCATAGTACATGTCGGGAACGCAACACAAAGTAACCCATGAAGTTCATGTCAATGTCATCAATTTTAACACATAGGTGGTAAAAGAAAGGTAACATAATAGTGTTCAATCTGTAGGACGCAACATGTCATCGAAATCCATTATTCAAATCATTCCGATCGATTTCACCAAAAGCAAATAAATGATTTCAATTCAACTGCTCTCGTTTATTTTTCGTAAGTACAGAATATAAAGCATATGTTATTTGATGTTAATAGAATATTTTACTGTCTGTTTTTTTTTTACCAACAAAATTTATTCTGTTATATAGTCTGTTTAGTATAAATATTTAAAGAAAGAATAATAGATTTAAAGTTTGAGTTTAAGGTGGTTAACGTTCATTGCAAAATGTTTAATTTTTTATTTATTTTTAGCTCACCCCTTCTTTATTCTCTGTAAATATTAATTTACAAGATAACCTCATTTGTTTTTAGCCATTTCTGACTTATTTTTTGGTTTAGTTTTATGCTGATTTTGGTCATTAAATTTTTATTCTTTCATTTTACAGTTCAATGCACGCCGGTAAGTAAAGTATGTAAATATATATGTATCTGTTGTTATTATGATTAGTATTCATAGTACACTAGAGAGTGAAAAAAAAATGTAAATCACGGAATAGAGAAAAATTAAGAACGGACGCGAGAAAAATAAAAATGAAATACAAAAATATTTAATATACAAATAAAATACATGTGTATCCTCCCCTTCCGTTAAAACATCTTAACTAATATTTACAGTATTATTCCATGTTATCTTCTATTTTATTTTTACTTTTACCTTTTGTTTTCTTTAATATTATGTATTTCATTTACCTGAATATTTGCACGTATACAACCCAAAAAGTAGATAGATACTCTCAAGAAAGTCGACAAAAGAAAAAACAGGACCAGAAATTCAACAAATTGATATGGAGTACTAGCATACATATAATGTAGTGAAAGCTGGAAAATTATAATTAATTTTTTGTCGTTCTTCGTATGGAACTTACAATGGATTTACAATTTGATTATTTTATTCGCTATTATTGTGTTTTGATTCTAGTTTCTATTTATTTCTTAAATATATATTATATTGATTTAATAATTCATTTATTATTTGATATGGATTCAAAAGTTGTCCTGCATATTTTAGCAAAAAGATATACTATGTATATGCATATTCTTTAGATATTTCTTGTTTTTCTAACATATTTATTTCGATATTATTTTGCTGGTAGAGTATTGAGTCACAGAGAAAATGTGTATTTTTTTTTTCTTTCTTTATGACAGAAAACATCACTTTGTCAGTAGTATAAAGCCTTTCAAAACTCGTAAGCGAGTCAATGCGCGATAGGCAGCCATTCAGATCGGAGTCTTTAAGAGAAAAATGGATTCACTACGAGTAAAGAACAGAAAGCAGAACAAATCCTTTCCAACCTCGGAATTACGATGAAAAGGCAACAGCAACATCAAACATCTTTATATATATATATGTTCAACGATAAATAGGAAAGCCACGTCTATAGACGGAAATCGATTTAAATTAAAGGACTGATTACCAATTAATTCAACGTATAACAGTTCTAAGCCAATTTTAAGGCACATACGACAAAAGGCTTTACATATATTCATTTTTCTATTTCATTTCAAGAATTTTACTTCCGAGGTTGTAGGTTATAGGCTAAATGAGTCGAACATTTTTCAAATGTAAACAACCTGACTTTAAAATTACATCAATACCCAGATGTCGAACGTAGTTAGATTTGATTGCTTCTTTCTTAAATTAGGCATGGATTTTGTTTTTTCTTTTTGTTCTTTGTTTTCATTTGTTCTCTTCTTATCGAATTTAGAAAAAAAAACGACAACTTCTGTGACTTTTCTACTTCGAATTCTGTTGTTGATTTTCTGATAACTATAACGAAAAAATTGTTTCATCTTGTGCGATCCATAAAACTATAAGGTAAATAAACAAATTCTGTACTAAAAAAAAAACGCGTTTATAGAGTATTGGAAAAATGCATAATTTAATTTACAACTTAAATGTAACACAAGCATACAAAAAAAATCATTAAATTGTTTTTCTTAATTTTTCAACAGATCATTGGCTCTTCTGTTTGCGCCCTCAATTCGCACAGTATTCTTGTCACCCTTTAAACGAAAAAAAAGTAAATAAATAAATAAAAAATAAAACTATAAATAAAAAGAAAATAAAACTGAAAATAAAATAAAAACATAACGTTAAGGAAAAAAAAAATTAATTGTTTGCCAAATGTGTTAGTAACGTTTATAGGCAAACGAATACAGCTACGCTCTATTCACAGTTTTTAAGGCATTACTAGTTATTGCTTTAATTTCGTTTTTCAACTTTACACATATAAGTTTAATACTACTCATATCTGAAAATAAAATCAAAAAAAATTATATCTAAGCACTTGTATATTCTTGCTCACTAGCTCACTAACACAAAGGCGGACATCTTGACAAACAAAAAAAAAACAGAAACAAACAAAAAAAAAAAAAAAAAAACAAAAAAAAAAAACATAGAGGTGATTAAAAACTTGAAAATCAAACTAAAATAATTTCGCCATCATATGCTATTGGTCTAGAAATAATTCGCCATTTTATTTATACTTGTTTTTTAATATACATACATATTTCGATTTTTATTTCCTTTACTTCGTTTTAAAAATTTTAATTAAATTACTTATATTCTTTTTAATTTTAATTTAATTAATTTTAATTTAATAGTGCATAATCAAAAATGTTCTTAGTTTTGGTTGAAAAATTGTTCGTCTACTTGAATCGAATTCTATACAAAAACGCAGATTTTCCTAACAGACAATTTGTTTTTTTTTTTTTGATTTATAAAAAAAAAAAAACGGCAAAACAAAAATTTTATTTATGAACAAGAAGGGGTAATATGTAAATTAATCTAGGTCGCTAAAATTATTTGACTAAAATTAATTTTCAAGATTCTTTTTTACTAGTTTTTTCTTTTATTCGTGAAATGGAAGCTCACATTATTAAAATTAATTATTAGTATTTTAATTAGTAAATAATTCAAGAATAATTTATAAATGAAAAGACTCTTTGTTTATCCAGACGTGGACGCTAGCCAGGCATTTCTATGATATGAGATCTGTAGAGCTTTTGTTATGTAAAATATAATTCCGATCTTTAGCAATGAATTGGTTTGAACTACCTCTTTCAAAAATAGTTAACGCCCAAAAATAACTTTCTTGTATAAAATAATTTTAATAAAAATTAAGTTTGGCAATTCCTTAAAAACACCCTATTGGTTGTGTTTAAATATGTAAGCACGTTGATAATTTTATTTTTAAATGTACATTATTTCCCAAGAAAATAATATTCAGTAGCAGTAATAATTATAAAGCTCTTTCCTTATACTGTCTCATATTCAAACCTTATTTCATTGCTCAAGAAACTATAATTATCTTTCTATTATACCAGCGCATATCAAGCCCACATGCAAATTAGATAAAAGGAAACTGAATTAAAACACAGCTAATGACCCTTTTATTTGTTTTTGTATGTTCTTTTTTAATTCGGGTATAATTTTAACCCGATTTCAACAATTCAGTTGAGTAATGAATGCTGTTTAAACTCTTTTGATTTTTTTTTTTAATTGCTCTTATTATTTTGTTTTCCCTAGTCGCTTTCTGTCAGTTCGCCACTTTACAACTTTTCCATGAAATCTTAAAATTGTTTTTCGTTCATCACAGCAATATGAGCCAAAAACCCTACCAATATATTGTTATATTACTTTGTATATAAATGTTTATATTAATAAAAGTCGACAAAAAACAAAAAAAAAATCATATACATTTATATAATTAATAACTGGAATAATTAATTTCTTTTGCGTTTAACATTAGGAGTTTTAAACAATGAGTAAGTGTTTATTTGAGGAGCTGATGAGCTCTTTGGTTTGCCACTGCTATTCTGGCTTCGTTGGATTCACCCTGTGTGTTATGATACCAATGGATAATGAATTAAATATTATTGTTATTTGGGTTAGTAACAATATGATATTAATATGTACAAATGTTATGTACTATAGTAGAAACGACGATGTGATAAGATACATTACCTTGCGGTTAATTCGGTCAATTTGCCTGTTTTGGTTCTCCAATTCTGAACCCATATCAAGGGCCATATTCCGGAGATTGCCAATCATTGTATTCACTTGTCCCATATTTTCTTCCATTTCATCTTCTCGCGCGTCATTTGTTATTCTAATTAGGAGCAAAAAAAATTGATTAGCTAAATCCTATTTACCAAAAAAATAAAATATTTAAATGCTAATTAGAGAGTTAAAAATGCAATTTGACTGATTTGTTCTTGACGAAGAACAAATCGAACAATCATCAAATTAAAACTATAATTAGTCTAATTAATTTCCACTAAGGCTGCGCGCACAGTGATGCGAGATGCGATACGATGCGAGATGATATTCGGGGAGCGATACGAGAAGCGATACGAGATGCGATATGGTGCGCACAGTGAAAGCTGCTTTGTACTGTTCTTTTGCGATGTATTCATCATCAGGCGAAGAATTAATTTTTCAATGAAAGTTTATATTTATCGTGTTTTCCAATAAGGACTTGACAACTCTTTGATTGCAAAAACTTTACTATCGGCTTGAAGTACAATCAAAATGTTTATGAATGGAACTCGACTTCGTTCATATGGCCACCGCAGACACGTTTGCAGCGGTCGATTCGTTGGACCCAATTTTCGATGACTGGGCCACACATTGGCTCTGAGTTCTTCCAATGTTGTCGGCTTGTTGGCATTAACCAATGACTTAACGTAGCCCCAAAGAAAATAGTCTAGAGGCGTTAAATCGCACGAACGAGACGGCCATTCGACTGACCCATTTCTTGAGATAACCCGCTCATCAAACTTACTCTTCAATAAACCGATTGTAACGTGTGTTGTGTGTCCTGTTGAAACCACATGTCGTCCAAGTCCATATCTTCAAATTCGGGCCAGAAATAATCGGCAGTCATGGCGCGATAACGCTGGCCATTCACAGTAAGTGACGAAAAAATATGACCCAATAACGCCGCCGGCATGCAAACCGCACCAAACAGTTATTTTTTGTGGATGACTTGGTGGTTCATGAAGCACATGTGGATTTTCACCCGACCAATAACGCATATTTTGCTTATTGACGAACCCATCGAGCCAAAAATGAGCTTCGTCACTGAAGATGATTTTGCGATGAAATTCATCATCTTGGCGCATCCTCTCCAGAGCCCAATCGGAGAACGCAAGTCCCTTCAAATGGTTCATCGGCTTCAATTCTTGAGTAAGCTTGATCCTGTATGGATGTTAACCAAGATCCTTACGCAAAATACGCGTTAATGTGGTCTGAGCGATGCTTAATTCTTGAGAACGCCGTGCAATTGATTGATTTGGGTCGTTTGCTACGGACGCCCGAACGGCAGCGATATTTTCTACACTTCGCCCAACTCGTTGTCTCGCTGAACGGCAGTATCACCCAACGAATATGTAGACTCTAATTTTTGCACTAGACTTGTTATTGCCTTTCTACTAGGGCGAGAATTACGACCAAAATTGGAGTTAACGCTCTTAAAGTTGCGGTCACCGACTCCGAATTTCGGTAGAACATTTTTATAATTTGCAGACGTTGCTCGTTCGTGTACTTTACCATGATGAAAATGTCGACTTTACTGAATAAACTAACAATGACAGTTCGATGATTAGTGAAAGGGTGCGTTCACAAATTGAATTCAAATTGTCGATTTCCTATTGGAAAACCCTTTATATATCCACAGTTAAGGAACGATGAAAGAAAATTTTGGAAATGCATAAAATATTTGGGGCTCCCCTCCCCTTCCAGAGACACTCAGTGGACTGAGATCTGCTCTAATCGTGAAATTCGAAAATTTGGACGACACCACTGTAGCAAACCATATCCAAGGTATGGCCAGGCGAATTAAAGCTTTGCTAGATGTTCAGGGAGTCAATACCCACTATTAAGGGAATGAGAACTCGTTGGAAAACTAAAATATTAATAAATGTGTTAAATGTTAATTTATTAACTTTTGTATATTTTCTTTAATTTGTGTTTTATTTCTAAATTCTTCCAATTTTTTTTTTTTTAATGAATTAGTTATTTGTATGTTAATAAACAAAACTGTATTAAGAAAAAATGTTTCTTTTTTAAATCACTTAAAAATATGAAGTGTTACACTTTTTTTGTAACTCAGTGTATCTGATCTTCTTATTTTTAAGAAAAGTTTCTGTCAGAAAATGAATGTGGATCAGAACGTAATTGATAATGAATCCAAGAACTCGAAAAATAAATGAAGGTGCCTAATTTTCAAATCACTTAATTCTTTACGCTCTATTTTACCTTCCAATATAGCCAGCTTGAGGCATCATTCCATTACGATCATCCATCACACGTTGTGGTTGATTATTTACAACTTTACCATCGTCGTTTCCTTTCCAGGTGCCGTCATCTTCCTTGAATGACTGGCTCCTAATAGCACAAATATTAAATATTACAAGTTATACATATATGCGACATTTTATAATGACATGATATCATACTTATTGCAGGGTAACACGCAAATGCCGCAACATTTCTCCATACCACTGAGATTTTTTTCGGCTTCTCTCATATCGGCATTGATCTGATCCATACCCTCCTCAACACGGTCAAGTTGCTCTATTTTTTTTTTTTTTTTGTTCCCATATATTTTTTTTATTTATGTTTTGGTTTTTATTTATTTAATTATTTTTTTTTTTTTAAACCATAAACATTATGTAAAGAAAAATGATATTGAAAGTTAGTGACATTTTTTGAAGAATGTACAATTTTTATACATAAACGGAAAATATGTTGAACAGAAAAATTAAAGGGTTATGACTAAAAATACAGCGATTCGAAAACATGGTGATAGAGAGAAGAGAAAGATAGAAAGACAGTAGGGAAAGTTAAAAGATCGTCATGAGGGTTTTAGGGCTTTGTGATTGATTTTCTATTATATGTTTTCATACTAAATTAAATTGAAAAAAAACAGAGATTTTTCTACTTCATTACAGTTTTGTTTATGAATTAAATGAAATCAAAATCGAATGCCATGAGAATATGCAAGGAGTAAGTTGTTGTTGTGTTTGATAATAAGAAGAATGACTAATATGGTATAACTTTTGTTGCAGGATATAAATAAGCAGTTTCAATTTAATCATGTATTGTACTTTTCAAAATGAAAATGAATAATTAGTAGAAAAGTAAGAAGGAAATGGATCATACGTTTGGAATTGTGTAAAGAAAAAAGAGTTTTTTTTTTCTCATTTTTGAATTAATTTGAAAAATAGTGAACTTGCATTCAATGCATGCGCTTAGTATATGTTGAAAATCAATAAATAAAAATATATTAAATTAAATTTGTTATGTTTTTCTTCGGGTTGCAGTTAAGTTTGTTTAAAAAAGAGTTTAGATAAAAATTAATGTACATATTCAAACGAAGAAAACCATATTAAATAAAAACGATTGTACTGTTTGTACTTAAGCTAATATCTAATGTTTTTTTCTATTTTTATTTCCAACCTCATTTTGTTTTGTAATTGTTAAATGTTTTTCGTTTGGATGATCTGTTTTCGAATAGATATTATCGACCGTTTTATGTTTGGTACGAAGAGGAGACGAAGAAAAGAAAGTCGCATAGGAAGAAGATACTTTATATGTCTAGTTCATCATGCAAGAAATAGTTTCATTTTTTTCACAAATGCAATTTACCACTGACAATAACGACAACAATGAGACAAGTTTGTTAAATGTAGAGCCTAACCTGGCTAGTGATCCAGATATGATCAATGAAGGAAAACAAAATACGTTAGTGAATCATCAGTAATTTATGTTTTTGTATTATGCTTAGAGCATACGTATTCTTTTTATACATATATGATAGATACATAAAACTTCTAAAATAAATCTTATTTCGTACCAGATATCAAGTACACCCAGTTCTGTTTTTACACGAGTTTTTGTTTTTTACACGAATCAGAAAAAGAATTTAATTCTCTTTTTACACGATTTCTTTTTTTTTTAAATAACACGAATGTAACGGCAAACAATTCTGAATTCGGGGTTTTCCCTAATTTACATCGAATGTTATTATTGGCGCCTTGATTGACTTTTTGCGCTAACTGTTCTATATTTTGCACGTCACTGAGGTCACTTGTTTTAGCTAGTACATATGCGCTGGGATGAGAGTAGTCTAAGAAACACTTACAAATAAATGATGGCACTGAAGAGGTTTGAAACGATTGTTAAGATACAAAGATAGTTAGAAACTATTATTGTACGTTATGGAAAATATAACAGTAAGCGATAAAATCTTGCGCCATTTTCCCTACATTTACTCCAATGCAAATAACCTTTTTAACTTCTATATCAATTTTAAATTGAAGTTTCTAGAGAATGAAGTTGGGGTGGCCGTGGTGCAGTGGTTAACATCATCGACTGCCGAGCAGAAGGTCTATAGTTCAAATTCGCTTCATAGCCACGAAAAAGTAATTCCTATACGGACAAAAAGTATGCAACGCAGTTGTGAATGGAAAGTGACCAGATGTACTGCTGCAGGCATAACACTCATAGTACATGGTCAACAGAAATTCATCCTCTGCGTATGCAATATTAAAGTGCTCGAACGAATTACTACAGACTATAGCCAAACGAGAGCACCGTGGCGCAGTGGGTAGTGTGTTGGCCTCTGAAGCCGATGACACGGGATCGAATCCCGACACAGCCATGTCATCGAACGTGTTTTTCACGGTGTTTCTCCTCAGCGGGGTTCTGACAAAACCCCCTGTAGTAAAATTGTCATGAAAAGCTTCTCGAAATTCGCCGTTCACACACACATGGGTGATTGAGAGAAGCTCGGCTCTTCATGGACTGTAACGCCAACATACATACATACATAGCCAAACGCGGAATTTGGTCGGGCTCCCGTCCTATCTAGGACAACCACCCCTGAGAGTAGTCAACGAACATCAACGACCCAAACCACTGCACTCCGTTCAGGTTGTGTGCCAAACATCATGAGAGTATAACTCTTGAACCTGCGCGAACTATAAAAAGAAATGTATATTTAACATCGAATATTGTTTCTAATTGGGATAATATTGGAATTTATATACAAATTTGTTTTTAAGCAAGCATAACAGTGAAAAAAAAAAAAAAAAAATAATTATTTTCAGAAAGCCTTCTTTCTATAAGAACTAACAGAAATATTGGAGGTTAACGAATATAGTTGTGGAAAAAATTGTGTACTGAAAATAAGTTATGGAAAATCTGTATACTTATTTGTTTTATGCAATGTAGAGGCCATATCTTCATATGTATACATATACATATATGATTTTCCTTATAAGTTATCATAACTCGAGCCATTAAGATGTGTCCTAAATATTTTACTGAATCATAAAACTGTGTATGTATGTTGGTGTGACAGTTCATGAAGGACCAAAGCCGAACTTCTCTCAATCACCCATATTGTTGTGTGTGATTTGATTTTCCCATTGGTGGGAGGAACCTACAGTTTATTGCCGGTTCCGAACGGCGAAATTCGAGAAGCTTTTCTTGACAATTATACTACAACGGGTTTTGTCAATAGCCCCCTTAGAAGAAGCACAGTGAAAAAGACGGTCGATGACATAGCTGTTGTCGGGATCCGATCCCGTGTCATCGGCGCCAGAGGCCAACACACTACCCACTGCGTCACGGCGCTCTCACAAAACTAGAAGGGAGTATTCTGCATTTTCTCTTCTTTGGTTTGTCCGGTTCCACACGGCACGTGTTTGACGAAGGGTGAAATGAGTGCAAAAGAGAGGATAAGTTAAACAGAAATACATTGGCACAGTCACGCGCGGGTAGCTACTTCGTGCGTTTTTTCACATTTCCTTATCTGCTTTTCTTTGTTTTGCGATGTCGCTTCACTCCTGTTTCTGATTTGGAAGTGTACGTTTGGATATCATTCTTGCTCTTCAAACATCACCACAGGCTAACGAAAATGAAATGTGAAGCGAAATGTCAAAAAACCGGCGCGTGGAGGAAAAGCTCCGTGTGGAGCCGTGTTCAAATTGGAACGGATTTTTATATTTTGTATTACTACATGCGCCTATATTTAATAAGCTTTAATCTGTTAATTACTACAAATGCTCATAGTTTGAAAAGTCATTCTATTTAAGCCGATCAATAACTGGCAAGGAATAATTGAACCGAGCAATTTCAAACATTCAAGCCACCATAAAGATAATAACAAAGTTTAAAAAGAACCACTTATGAGTTGTTTATTAGGTAAGGTTCCTAGAATATAAAAAGCTACCCTATTCTCGCCTATATTTAGGAAGTGATAACAATAAAAACAAGTTGTATTTGCATGAACAAGGTGCAATAAATTGAAAATTCTATATCAAATTCCCCTGACTTACTACCGTACATAGACTAATTATAGTGATGAAAGCTATGCCTTGTTTCCATATCATGCATACATAAATGAATAATATTTAAGGGAAAGAAAAATGCGTAGCAATTATAAAAATTACATTTCATTATAAACAAAGTGGTTCATATGGCGACAGTTTAAAATGGTTCCTGGCTTAATGGCATAAATGCAAAAGAATTTAATTGTAAACAGCTTAGTTGATGTTTTTTTTTTCTACCTTTTATTTGGTTTAATACGTCGTAATTCTCAACAAAGACAAACAAGGACCTACTCTTCTAAACCTGTGAATAATCATACATACATATGTTACTATTTAAGATGCCTTCAAACTGCATCTGCACTGCAGTATTTAGAAACAAACGGGTCACGAGTACGAGTACCTCGAACAAGTAATTAATTTCTTTACTTGCTCCTATTAGAAATAAATGAAAATGAATATGAAGAAAATATAAGTCTAACAACATATAATGAAGTAAAATATGAGATAAAAAATAGCATAAACTCAAAACAGGCTCCTGGTTTTGACCTCATTACCGGAGAAATTCTGAAGCAACTACCAAAAGCTATTGTTAAACTCACGAACCTGTTCAACGCTTGTTTCAAAATGAAATACGTTCCGAGTTTGTGGAAAGTGGCTGAAGTAACAATGATTCCAAAACCCGGAAAGCCACCAAATGAGGCTTCGTCTTACAGGCCAATTTCACTGCTGCCAATAATATCTAAACTTTTCGAAATACTACTAGCTAAAAGATTAAATGACATTATTAATCGAAGAAACCTCATTCCAAACTACCAATTTGGGTTCAGGAGGCTTCATTCAACTATAGATCAAGTTCACAGAATAACTAATATTATCGAAAAGGCATTATAGAAGAAGATGATTTGCTCTGCGGTATTTCTTGATATTGCACAGGCCTTTGACAAAGTTGGCATGAAGGACTGAATTATAAATTAAGATTTCTTTTACCAGATAATTTGCTGCTATTCTAGCATCATATTTAGAGGAAAGATTCTTTAGAATAAAACAAGAAGACTCTTACTCAGAGCTTACGGAAATCAAGGCCGGTGTTCCACAATGGAGCGTCTTAGGTCCTATTCTCTATCTCTTATTTACGAGTGATCTCCCTAAACTAGAACATAGCATGTTTGCAACATTTGCAGATTATACTGCAATATAAGCGGTAGGGGAAAACAATAAGATTTCAACGCAGAAGCTTCAAGCAGACGTTAACAAAATTCTTAATTGGACAGTTAAATGGCGAATAAAATTAAATGAAACCAAATCAGCACACATAAACTTCACCATCAAAAGATATAATACTATTCCAGTCATAATAAATCAGAAAGCAATGCCTTACGCAAATACAGCAAAATATCTAAGAATGACCCTGGACGTCAAATTAAAATGGAAAGAGCATGTGAAGAAAAAAAAAGCAGAAATGGAATTGAAATACAGACAAATGTATTGGCTGATAGGAAGAAATTTCCAACTATCAATAAGCAATCGTTAAAGCCAATATGGACATATGGTATTCAGTTATGGGGCTGTACCAAAAAAAGTAATGCTGACATTATTCAAAGATTCGAGAACAAGGTGTTAAGAAACATCGTCAACGCACCGTGGTACGTTAGAAATTCAGATCTCCACAAAGATTTAGGGGTGGAAAGCGTAGCCCAAAAAAGTAAAGATAAATGCAGGCAGGCATGAGTTAAGGCTTCAACACCACATAAATGCTGAGGCAAGAAAACTTTTAGACCATATGAATACTGTACGAAGACTTAAAAGAACAAAACCACACCAACTAGAGTTAGATATCAGGAGTTAAATTACTACTTGATAGATTATAGATTATATATAGCATCGGGACGCTCGGAGCAAATTTATCCCCCTACGGTCCTGAGTGGATTAAATCCCACTTATGTTCCATGCGCCCTTTACTTACATTTACAGACACTATTTTCTATTTAGCGACGCCGAGAGGCAGAACTTTTATAAAAGAGAACGTAGTAGGTTAGGATAGAATAAAATTGCTAATTGGTCCAGGAGACTAGGTCGCAATACATGCAATGGAGGTGATTTTAGTGTTGTTAGAGTCCCACCCTACTCCGCAACACCAGCCGCAGAGTGTCTTTCGAGATTTTCACCTTCTATACTAAAAAAAAAAAAAAAACTTGCTCCTATTGTTTTCAAGTATCTTCACCTACAGCTTCGAACACCTCTCCGTACAAGTTTATTTTTTTTTTTTTTTTTATGAATAAACAGAAAACTATGTTTTTTTTTTAATAATAAACGTTGAAGGTCTACTTTTTAAACTTGTGATTTTAATTAACTTTAATTTTTACTAATCATGTATAATCTCTAAAATTCGAATACGTATCTTTCAAAATATGTATGAAAATTATCAAACTATTAAAAAGGTACATATGTCACAAAAACAAAAATATGAGTTTATAAAACGATTACTTTTGTGTTTAATACTAAAATATTTCGCAAAAGTCCTACTTGCTTTTTTTAAATATAAGTTTTAAGTATTTCTGTTAAGAATTTAAATCCAGTAAACAATAAAAAAAATAAAAAAGGAACAAATACTTAACAAATTTAAAACAAAAACCAAAGTCAAAAACGAAATCGAAATCCAAAAAATCAAAAGGTAAAATCGAAAACAAACAATATTTCTTGTCTTCCTTGTTTTGTACTCACATGTCGGACTGAGTGTGGTTGAGAGAGACGAACATGATTTTTTGTATTTAAACATACATGTTTTAGTTAAATAGATATATTTTTTTGGGTGAGTTTATAGGGCGTATTATTGACGGTTTTGTCGGGTCGAGCGATCTGAATGTTGTTGGGTATTTACATATACAAATATATATATATATTTTCTTAGCATAATTTGTTTGCGATGGTTTGGATTAAGATCTGATTCTTATATATTTTTGTTGGATTTTCGTTTTCATTTGTTTTATTTAATTTTTGATTTTTTTTTGGTTCTAAATTCTGATTGGATCTGATTTGAGTATATTCTGAATATTTTTTGCTGTTGATGTTCTGTTCTCGTATTAATATAGACATTTTCATTGATTGGTATTGTTGGAGTGAAAAGAGTTATTTATACATATATATATATATAAAGATACTATTTGAATGAGAAAAGGTGTATATATTTATACTGTTGTACTTTAAAAACAAAAAGTATAAGAAGATCTTAAAAATTGTTTTGATTTCGGGTAGGGGCTAAGTACTTTATTTACACTGGACATTCCGTAGGAGAGGTGTTTATATAAAAATTATATTTTCTTTCTTATTGTAAGAAAAATGCTATTCTTTTGCATTGAGATTGTATTCAATAATTTGAGAGCAGCAATTTAAATAATTGCAAAGAGGAGCATTTTTTTTTTTAATGTTTTTTGTGCCGATAGGTTTATATTACTTACAATGTTTAAATTTAAATTGAATATGTGGTGGTATTTTTTTTTTAATAATTAACTCAAGAAAATTTTTTCATTTATAAATCGTTGAAAATGATTGACAGAAGAATGTATTTTTTTTTTTTTTTTATCTGTAATGAACGACCGAATAGGTGTCAAAGGGAGGGTTATTGGCCATTTTCTTTTCTATTTAAATGTTTGAACTAACAGTATTTTTTCGACTTCTAGAGTTTAGAATGTTCAGGATCTAATTATTAATATTATATATAGTTTGTCAAGGAAATGTTTGCAAAACGTAGAAATGATAAGAAAATAATGTTAAAAGCATATATTTTCTAAGTAAAATAAGATTTTCTTTAAAACCTTCTCCATAATTCCATTTTCGTATTAACTGGTTACCGTAATATACAAAAAGAAAAAACGCATTCAACCAAACACTTGAGAAATTTAACGAAAATTGATCAATATCAGTTTATTTACTATCAAACAATTCTTTGCAAAATGCTGTTTGCCGGCCAAATTAATTAAAATTACAAGCAAAATACCTAATTTTCTTATTTTTGATACTTGGTATGACCATCATTAGCTTTAATAACAAGCCGTAATTTACTCTGCCTTGATTGAATGAGCTTCTGAAGGTCATATTCCTCGGGAATTTTAAGCCATTCTTCGTTGATAAACTTAATTAAATCATTTTTAGATTTCGGACTTCTTTTTGCCACCTTCTTTTTTAAATGGGCCCACAAATTCTCAATGGGATTCAGATCGGGACTTTGCGCAGGGGTGTCAATTGCTTTTTGGAAGTTATAAAGCAACCACTCCCTGCACAAATAAGATTTATGCTTCGGATCGTTGTCCTGGTACAATTTAAAAAGTAGTTTTTTTTTGTTTTCTGGGTCCATAAAGCCAAATTTCTGAACACCTCTTCTCAAATTTTGTCTTAAGATATCCAAATAAACTTCCTTTGTCATTATTCCATAAATCATTTTTAACTCATCAACATCTTTGCTTGAGAAACATCCCCATATCATCACTGACAATTTCCCGAATTTTACTGTTGGGATGATATTTTTGTTGTCAAGGGCTGTAAGCGGTTTTCGCCATACTCTCGGCGGTCCTGCATGGTAGTACAGCTTTATACTAGACTCGTCACAAAATACAATATCGTTCCTATACTCTACCGGAAGACAAATGTGCTTTGTTGCAAAATTGACTCTTCTGCAAATATTCAACGGTGAGAGTAATGGTTTTTTTCTAGCGACTCTTGATGTGTACTTGTGCTTGAGTATAGTTTTTCTAACTGTCTCATGAGACACTTGAACTCCGTAGCCGTTTCTTAAGTCCCTGGCTAATATTCTGGTGCTGGTATGAGGGTTTTCTTCAATAGGTCTTACAATTTTTCTTCCATCCCTGACTGTTAGTTTTATTGGCCTGCCTGTTGACTGGTTCAGATCTAGTCTGCCTTCTTTTTCAGCACGGCTTATAACGTTGTACACAGTTCTTAATTTTATACAAAACATTTCAGCCAATGTCCTAGCGGATTTTCCTTTGTGGTAGTTATAATACACCGATTGTGTCACATCATCACTTAACCGTTTGCCTGGCATATTCAAGATTACTTTTTTTAAATTTTCTGGACACTATGAAATCGTTAATGACTAACAAACTGATACACAGCTCCAGAACGCAATGAAATTACAGCTAATGTGACGTATCCTTTTTAGGGTTCCGTACCCAAAGGTAAAACGGAACCCTATTACTAAGACTTCGCTGTCCGTCCGTCTGTCACCAGGCTGTATCTCATGAACCGTGATAGCTAGACAGTTAAAATTTTCACAGATGATGTATTTCTGTTGCCGCTACCACGACCAATACTAAAAACAGAACAAAATTAATATTTAAGAGGGGCTCCCATACAATAGACATGATTTTCATCCAAAAAATACTGCCTGCAACCAAGATCTGTCATTTGATGAGGTAACATACATAGTCTCTTTCATATTTATATATACAGATGGTACGGAACCCTTCGTGCGCGAGTCCGACTCGCACTTGGCCGGTTTTTTTGTTTTTTTTTTTTTTATTATTATTAAAGAGATTCCTCGGACTGTATGCACTTTTGCAAAGAATTATTTGACAGTGAAAAAAACAGCATTGGGCATGTTTTGTTAAATTTCTGTTGGTTTTGGGTTACAGTTGCCTTTCTACATTACTGCAAAGAGTTTATATGAAAATGGATTAGTTATACAAAAAATATAGCTCATTTGCTGTCTTCTTGGTAAATATGTACATATATGCCTTTAAACCATTTTTTTTTTTTATTTTTACGTTTTGCAAACATTTTCTTGGCAAACTGTATATAGGTATATTACATTAAGTGCAACGGCGTTTGAAATAATTTTTTTCCACTTAGGTCCGAGTCACGACTCCAAAATTATTTGATCTTAATTCGCAGATATACTCTGTTCAGAAATAGTAACACATTATAACTGGCTTATCTAATAAGCGTACCCTATGATTGAAGTTAAAATTTAAGCACAAGTGTTAATATACTTTTCAAAACTACAAACCAAACAGAATGCCACAAGAAATACCACCACATTCAAGGGGAAACTACAATAATAAGAGATATGCAAAATTTACATTTTTTTTCTGTGCAATAGAAATTTACTTTATCTCATATTGAATTATTGGATTTTAATTATAAAACAAAAAAAAAAAAAAAACGAGTTCTTTGTTTGATATTTAAGGTAATGTCTTATCGATATTTTAGTTGTCAATTAATACTCTCTGTTTAAGTTCTTTTCTTTACAATCTTACCTCCTTGTTCGTCCAGCATAACGATGCTTCTCATTCCAACTTCCGTACTCTAAACAAAAACATCACAAATTTCTTAGCATTTTGATTTTTATTTTCAATTTTTTTTTTGTTGTTTGTTTTGTTTTGTTTCTGTGGTTCATTAGAAATACAAGAGCTTTGAATCTTTTTGTTTTTTTGGTCTTCATTTGTTTTTGTTTCTTGCTGTTTTCGGTTAACAGACTTCGTTATGCAAATTAAGTTTAAAGGCTTTTTTGCAGCTGTAGCAATTCGGTTTTTGTTTCTTTTTTATTATGACGTAACTCTTTCAATTTAGTATCGACTATATCTGCCGTATATATTTGATAAAAGTAAAACTAAATAAAATCAAAAACTAAAAATGTTAGAAGAAAAATCGAAAACTAAAGGACGCCGACATCTCACCCAAACTACGCTGAGTGCGAGAAAAATAGAATTGTTTGCTTTGCTTTTCTAATGTTGATTAGGTTTTGATTAGAAAAAAGCCAAACCGGAAAATAAATGGCAAAAAGTTAGAGCCGACAGTATTGTTAATCGCAGTGTCATGTTAGTTTGTTATTTTAAAATTTGTTTTTTTTTTTTTTTTCAAATCCAAAACACGAAATTGAAACTGTTCTCTTCAAAGGAAGTTTAGAATATGTTTCTGATAAATGAAATATCATCGTAGACTCTTACCGCCTTGAAATTTAACTACATTCAAAGTTTTGGCACCTGTTTCCTCGCTCTAAAAATATTCAGGATTTTTTTTTTTAGATTTTCGTTTAGTCATAAATTAGATCCAAAATTAAAAGAGAATGAAAAATAAGAATAAAAATCTTAAATATCGTAATTACACGCAGTAGGATGAAGAGAAAGAGAAATAGAGAGGGAGATAAACTATTCGAAGACATGAAATAAAAACGTTTGAAATATATGTAGTTTTAATGATAAAATTCCTTAATGAAAAATCTTTTCGTTTGCTCTTTTTTTTTAATTCTAAAAAATGCCGTAACAAAACAAAGCGTGCATAACCAGGCAATTTTTCTTTTAACAAAGTATGTGTAGCTTAGAAGTAATGTAAAACGGTACTTATGTATATAGAAATTATATATACTTTATTGAAGGAAAAAACTACAAAAAAAAAAAAATATTGAAATGTGCACTGAACTATATTGCCTCAAGCAGGAGAATTTAAAACGAAGGGGAATAAGTTTGATAAGTTTATAGTAACAAAATATTTATATAAAAAATAAATTGAAATAAGTACAGAGAAAAAAATGGTGGTCTAAAAAATTGGTTTTACAACATTTTTAGTTTTTAAGTGACAAAGTGAATTAGGATTGAAATAACATTTGCTGCTTTATAATGTTTTAGTAGGATGTGGTTATGAAAAGGAATAAAGTCAATGATTGCACAGTACTGTATGTATCTGATTTGATGAAATTGTCATAAAAAAAATAAAAAAATCGAAGTTAAATTGTAAACAAATACAAAGGAGATTTATATAAATTATTAAATATATCGCAACGCATTTTTTTTCAAGTATTTTTGAAATGAATACTACTCCGCAGATATTTTTAATAAAAAAATAACTTAAGTATGGGTAGCAGTTAATAGCAGAAAAACTGAAAATCAATAATAAATTGCTTTAATGTGACGGGCCTAATATCCAAAATTATATGGATTCACGGCAAATTGGTGGGGGTTCCGCATAAAGGAGAAATATAGCTTCAAAAATCGAGCAAGAGTAGCCAAAATATTTGTATCGATTTCCAAACAATTATAATAACTAAATAAATCCAAGCACTGCATGGGGCAGGAGCCAATGAAATCTCTGATATAAGGATTTGTTCAACATTAGTATTCAATCGTAAGCATTAACTACTATACTGCAGGGTATCGTTATATTTTAAAGCAAAGACAAATAGTTCAGAATGTAAATACACCCAATACCCTCTTAAAGTATAGTTTTAGTTAAAAAGCTTTATTTAGACATTTAGCTTTAAGCACAAAATGTTTCCTCATACAATTTACATTTTGAATTAATTTAGTCCTTGATAAACTCACTTAAATGCATTGCTCTAGACCACGAAGAAATATAACTTATGTAGAAAAGGAAATAATTAAAAAAAAAAAAAAACATTTTTCTTTACAAAACAACGCAACAAGGGAACAGGAGGTAGGGACACTAAATAAAAACATTGATACAAAAAAGTCCAATATACACAATGTGGTAAAATAACTTAAAAAAAAAAAATAACAATAAAGTAAGTAGATGATGAGTATATAGTTTTGTAAATTTTTCTTTTAATGTGTCCAGAGTGACTCACCTCCCTGATCATCAAGGGCTACCAGGGTGCGAATCCCGGCTTCCTTGCTCTGTGATGCGGCACAACGAATAATTATAGTAAAAGTGTGTCATTTTGTGTATATCAAAAAGTTTCATAAGAAATTAAAAAAAAATTAAAATAAAAATAAAAGTTGAAAGGTATATCATAGAAAATTCGGGAATCAAAATGAAAAACGTGTGTAACAGGCGGCTCAGTAAATTTGTACAATAGTTTTGTTTTGTTTTTCTTTTTTTTTTTTATTGAATTTTAGATAAAATTGAGAAATGTGAAACATATTTAACATTTAAAAAAAAAGTTGAGATTGTAAGAATAGTAGAATGTGTTGGTGTTCTAATTTTTAAATGTTAATTTATCCACATATTAAATTGTATGTATAGTTTAAATGTTTAATATGCTGTCGTTTTGGTTGGATTATTTCAAATTTTATTTTCACCTAAAAGTATATGAATGATATAATATTAAGATAAATCACTTTATAAAAACTTGGTTGTCTTTCTTTTTTTTTTTTTTTTTTTTGTTTTTGTTCTATTATGTTTTTTTTTCTGAAATTTGTAAATGTTTGTTGCAACTATTATGGAGTAAATAGACTAAGTATCTACTTTGTTGCTCACTCAAATATTAAATTTTCTGTTGTTAAATCCAAATAAAAAAAATAAAGCGAAAAATATATCTTGATTTCATGTTGAATTGTGGGTATATTCTGCAAGTTGTAGATTGTTTTTAATTCTTTTTCAGCTTTTTTGTTTTAAATGCTGCACGTATTTGGTAGTTAGTTGTTGACAATTGTATTGTTGTCATTGTACATTTGTTTACAAATAGATCTAAATTATTTTTTATTTAAAAAGTATTTTTCCCTTACGTATGAAAACAAAAATTTACTAAATTAGATAACAAAATGCACTCAGAACTAAATTTTATAAGATGATTACTTTAAGGAATATACATATTTAAAAAACAAGGAAGAAAAAGAAACAAACGAAAAACAGAAATTCTACAAAAAGAAAAATCAAAAACTCACAGAATATGCAGTGGATCAGTGTTTTGTTTGTAGCACCAGAAAATAATACTTTAAAATATGACATTAAATAAAAACAATACACACTTGTATTTGCTTTGCCGTTTTATTGATAATCTGCTTATTTATAAAAATATATCTATTCTAAAGTAAAAGAGGTATTAAAAAAAATCTTTAGTGACCCCGTAAGACTGACCAGAAAACAGTGAAAGGAATAAATTAGAAAAGATAAGAAAATTCAAACCCACTAGCGGCCATAAAAATGCTTAATATAGTTCAACTGATGAAGAAAACAAGAAAAAAAATATTAAGACAGACCACGTGTTAAAAAATGACCACGAAGGCTCGCTTGCAAATTGAGGTCCGCAAAGAGCAGGGCTATATAAGCGCGACTGGGACGAAAAAGCATACGTATTACGCTAGAAAGACGATCAGCAACATGTGACATGGTCCGACAAAAGTAAATTTATTATGTTATGTATCGAAAATATGCTATATCAGTCAGAAAATTAAGGGTTTAAGGACAAACAGATACTCAGTGATGTTTATTGAATTGGGGCTATTTTTCTATTTAAGTTTTCGGCCCTTTGTTTACTTTAATAATAGAGCTATGAACGAGTTAGTGAACACAATAGCTTGTACATATATTGAAAATATATTTCATTTTCAAGGCAATCGTGAAGCCCTTCGTTATGTCAAATAGGTTGGTAAAGGGCCATAAAAAAAAAAACGTCATATTCCAATTTATCAATAAAAGAAAGGAAAACAACAGTCTAACAATCATTTTTAGCACTATACAACACTGGTTGTATTAAGCGTTTCCCAACTAAACTGAATTGGCTCAATCTCAACTAAATAAAACACTTGTAGCATGCAAGGTGGCTGAATAAAAACGAGTGGATAAAAATGGCTAAACAACATTTTGAAATACGTATGGAATGATACTGACAACTTTAATAATATTCTATTTTGCCCAGCATTCAGTAAACACTCGTATGTGGAAATCAGGTAAAAAATTCATATAAACTACCGCGGTGTACTCAATATAAGCCTAATCTCACGTAATTATAAACACATTTTTGACAAATTAGCCATGGTGCTGCTTTTATGACCACAAGTATAAGCATAACCTATTAATTCAGATGGCATTTAAAACATAGATATGTACATTTTGTATTAGTAACCTTTTACCCTAACATCTTTGCTTACTTTCATACCGAACAATCTTGGGATAGTAGGAATAATGAATGATAAAATGCCGAGTATCCTTTATTTCATTATTTAATATGTATCTTAAATAATGTAATTTTATTTATATTTTTTAATTAAGTTTTGAAATGAAAATTGAAGTACTGTAACCACTCCATGTATCAGTGTCCAATGCCTTAAATGTCCCTAAAAATTCCCTTACGGGCATATAATTAATAATACCCACAAGCTAACAATTTGGCAGTCATATTCTTAACAAACGCAAAGGACATACCTACATACCCATACCAAACAAAAATGCATAAGGTGCAAACAACTTGCCCCAAGTACTAGTCATTCAAACATATACCGTTATATATGTAAAGCAACCACTCCAAGACTATTCTTCCCAGCATATCCACAATAGTCGTTAAAAGCAAATATGCATGTGACGGCGGTCATAACTCTCACTCCGAGTATTCATTCGCTAGCATGCAACTATTTTTGTACATCAAATACACAAACACATACAATTAACTATACTTAAGAAACAGATGTGAAAAT
The DNA here is from genome assembly GCA_951905685.1 of Eumerus sabulonum. Classification (NCBI taxonomy): domain Eukaryota; kingdom Metazoa; phylum Arthropoda; class Insecta; order Diptera; family Syrphidae; genus Eumerus; species Eumerus sabulonum. The sequence continues at coordinate 156,057,117 of OX645060.1, read as the reverse complement.
GGTTCTATTCTATTCCGTCATCTGTAAAGGAAGGAAAAAATCGATATGGGAGGCAAGAAACCAGCCTCTTAACATCTTCCGACCGGCATCCATGGCATGCGTATTTTCGAGCTTTTGCTGTCCATGTCCTTGGAGTATAGCCGACAGAAATAAATTAAATCGTAGTTAGGTCCCACGACAACTACAAATACACTATATCCAACAATGCCATTAAAACTTGGTCTACTATCTTGTATTGTACCTAAGATGTCAGCTGTTGTGTTTTTTTTTTTTTGCAATTCAATAAAACGGCAAGAAACGTTTACATTTTACAGCAAAGAAAATGTGTAAAAATAAACGAATAATAATAAAAAAAATTGGAAGTAAAATACTATGATGACCACAAAACATCGAAAACAAGAATATATCCATATATCCATGAGTAGATACATAAATATGTTGCATAATATGATATCAGAACACGTGGACCCATTGCGAAATGAATAGAAAAAGAAATTATTATTTATACAAAAGTAAATAAATATGATAATAGTAAGGTAACAATAAATCGAAGGATATTTGCCAGGCAACGTTTATTTGAATAACAAAGGAATATAACACAATAGGATACGAAAAATAAGATACAAATGAAATTGAACCAAAGATTACTTTAGAAACAGAAAATAGAACGTTTTACTAACGAGAAGAAATAAGGACACATGTACATACAAACATAATGGATACAACATCGAACGGAAGATGCATTGCACACGCATAGATATCAAGATACAATATATAATTATTGCTTTTAAGCTCGTATAAGTTGTTGTTCTATGATTGGATTTGAAGTTGCAGTTTAGTAACTGAGATGTTATTAGTTTACACTTTATATGCTCTTGGTTTATTATTTTTTAATTTGCTAAAGCGTTATATGCTTTTTAGGGTTCCGTACCCAAAGGTAAAACGGAACCCTATTACTAAGACTTCGCTGTCCGTCCGTCCGTCCGTCTGTCACCAGGCTGTATCTCATGAACCGCGATAGTTAGACAGTTGAAATTTTCACAGATGATGTATTTCTGTTGCCGCTACCACGGCAAATACTAAAAACAGAACAAAATTAATTATACATATACAGTAGAAACTCGATTAACCGGACTAATTGTTGTCGTTAGGCATTCGGATAATCGAAAATCCGGATAATCGAATGTATGAAGCAAAGCGGGTTTTGTGCATGTGGTACATACATAATGTTATGTGTTTATTAAAAACATACATACTAAAATACAATATGTATATACATATTCATTCAGCTTATGAAATATCTTGAATCACGGAAACTCCTCAATGACCGCCAATACGGTTTCCGCAGCAACAGATCCACTGGTGATATGATGGCATATCTCGCTGAAAAGTGGAATCACTCGCTTCACCAAGCAGGTGAAAGCAAAATTGATGCACTGGATATTTCGAAAGCATTTGACAGGGTTTGGCATGAAGCCCTTTTGTCGAAAATGCGTGCCTTTGGGATCGATGAGTCTCTCTTTCATTGGATTAGAAGCTTCCTTTCGAATCGTTCAATTCAAGTTGTTTTGGACGGATTCAAGTCTGATACTCACTTTGTAAATGCCGGTGTTCCCCAGGGCTCCGTTTTGTCTCCGACACTCTTTCTTATTTTTATAAATGATCTCTTGTCTGTTACTTCTAATCCAATTCACTCCTTCGCTGACGACAGTACCCTCAGCTTCTCATATTCGTTCACCAGTTTACGACCCTGCACTTCGGTTGTAGATAATGAGCCGCAGCGTATGTTAAGCTCATATTCCGATATCGACAGCATCATCCAATGGGGTAAAAACAATAGAGTGGAATTGAATGCATCCAAAACACAATGCTGTCTCTTGTCGTTAAAGCGTATAACAGTGTTGGCATTAATCGATTAATTTTTTAATCAACTACTTAATTTGATTAATTTTAATCAGATTAAATTAATCATGATTGAAATAATCGTGATTAAAAAAGTAGTCTTAATCATGATTATTGAAGTTAATCATTAATCAATATTCATTAATTGATTAACTTGATTATGATTATTTCTTGAAACATATGTACTTACTTACTTATCAGACTTGCGATCCATGGAGGATCTGAGCCTGAGCTATAGCTGCCTTCCATCCTTGACGGTCCCGGGCACGCTGCTTCCAGTTGTCAAGACTAAGATGTCTTACATCCGCGATTACTTGGTCTTTATACCGGAGGCCCAGTCTTCCTCTTCTTCTCGAACCAGGAGGCTCGGAGTCGAAGACCTTCTTAGCTGGAGCGTTGATGTCCATGCGCTCGATGTGGCCGAGCCAGTGTAGTCGACGGATCCTTGCCTTCCGGACTACATCCACATCCTGGTACAGCTCGTAGAGTTCACGGTTGTGTCTTCTTCTCCATTCACCTTCCACACAGACAGGACCAAATATCCGGCGCAGAATTTTTCTTTCGAAAGAACCCAAAATCAGCTCCGCTGTTCTGCTTATTGTCCAGCTTTCGGCTCCGTACAGCAAGACTGGCAGAATGAGCGTTTTGTAAAGCATGACTTTTGTCTTTCGAGTGAGGATTTTTGACCCCAGTTGTTTGGACAAGCCGAAGTAGCAGCGGTTGCCAAGGGCGATTCTATGCCGGATCTCCACTGTGGTGTCATTTGTGGAATTTACGTTTGCCCCGAGGTAGACAAACTCCTTAACTACCTCAAAATTGTTGCTGTCAATTGTTATATTTTGTCCCAGGTGGTGAGCGACGGATTGGTTTTTGCTTGACACCATGTATTTCGTTTTATCCTCATTGATCTTAAGACCAACTCGTTTCGCCTGTTCTTCAATCGCCGTGAATGCTTCCACAATGCCACGGCGGGAACACGCGATGATGTCGATATCATCCGCGTATCCTAGCAGCTAGATGGACTTGTAAAAGATAGTGCCTTCCCTGTTGACGCCTGCCTATCTGCTCCAGCAACAGGTTGAAGAAGTCACATGACAGCGCATCTCCTTGCCGAAGTCCGGTGCATGTTTCGAATGGTTCCGAGGTCCTAGAACCGAGTTGCACGGTGCATCGCGTGTTTTTTAGCGTGGCGCGACACAACTGGATCAGTTTTACCGGGATCCCGAATTCGGCCATCGCATCAAACAGTTCTTCACGATGAATCGATCAGCCTTTTAAATCAATCAAATTTAAACTTACATTTAATTTGGACATAGTTAATCTAATAATCAAATTAACGATTAATGATTATGATTAATAATCTTAATCATTTTAAAACTGATTTTGATTAATTAATCTTAATCAAAATTTTTGATTACGATTTTAATCATTAATTTTTAATCGTTAATCAGATTAACTTTGGGCCAACACTGGCGTATAACTAACCCGCAGCCATTATCCATCAATGGCACTTGCATCTCAGAAACTGAAAAGCTTTCCATCCTGGGTATGAGTGTTGCTCACAATCTTAATTGGAGCGACCACATATTCAGTGTCGCCAAGAATGCTGCGAAATGCCTAGGATTCTTGTACAGATGCAAGAAATATTTCTCACCCTTAGATCTGGCTACAATCTATAAGGCGTTCATTCGTCCCAAATTAGAGTTTAACGCTCATGTCTGGTCCGGTGCTTCCAAGACCTCACTGCACCTACTAGAAAGAATACAAAAACGAGTCATAAAACTGATAGGTGACTCCAGCATTACCAAAACATTAGACTCGCTGGAACACCGCAGGAATGTTACCTGCCTCTCCCTGTTTTATCGTTACCTCCAAAAATGCTCTGATGAAATAGCCAGTTGCATTCCGCCCCTTCAACATTTCTCCCGCAATACACGTCTCTCTAGGAATGCTCACCAATATACTCTGAAGCCCGCTTTCGGACGTACTGTCAAATATAGAGAATCTTTCATTAACCGAACCACACGAATCTGGAACTCCCTGCCGGATTCGGTTTTCCCCCCTCAATGCAAGATGCAAGCATTTAAGATCAATGTCCATCGGCATCTCCTCTATCCCTCTTCCTTTCGACCTTCTGACCGCACTATGTCGCCGACATAATAAGGTTATTAGGCCTTGAGTGTGCGCAAATTATTAAAAAAATATTTGGTAATTTGCGTTTTGTAACCAAGAAATAAAATAAAGGGTCCGCCAAATAACTTTAAATGCCATTAAAAAAAACTGCTGAATATTTTCTCAAATTTCTTTTTTTATTTGAAAGTATTTGAAAGAGGACGCCGTGGCGCAGTGGTTAGTGTGTTGGGCTCTGACGCACGATGAGCGAGTTCGAATCTCGATAACACCGACGCCATCGAATGTTTATTTCGCGGCATCCCTCCTCGGCGGGGTACTGGCAAAACCCTCCGTAGTATAACTTGCCTGGAAAAAGCTTCTCTACTCACGCCGTTCGGAATCCGCATTAAACTGTAGGTCCCTTTCACCTGTGGGAAAAATAAATCACACACACCATGGGTGATTGAAGAGAAGCTTGGCTCTGGTCCTTCATGGGCTGTAACGCCACCAAAAGAAAGAAGGAACATCACATTACGAATGCTTTTGTCCATCAGAGTACATAATTGGTCGCGGTTGGTAGTCCGGATAATCGCGAATCCGTATAACTGAGGGCCGGATAATCGAGTTTCTACTGTACATAATTACAAACAACCAATAATAAATTGTTTCGAAAGGTTTTCGTTGTCATCTTTCGATCAGTTCCCATTTGTGAGCGGCTCGTAGTCATCCATTTTGGGAAACCGAACTCAGAGAAAGCGGATAGCCCGAGGGTACGATCAGCGCTTGACACGCGGACGAGTGGAGTTCAGCCCGCAGAAGGTTAGCATTTTTGTTTTTTTTTTTTTGTTCCTAGTAGCACATGAGGGAGAGTGGGCGAAGAACTCGGGGAGAAATCTTCGGCGAAGTACTCGGTGAGTGATCTTCGGGGAGGAACTCCGGTACGGTTTTAAGCAGTTCCCGGTACGCGGCCGTACCGTGTGTCCTATTGCCTACGTTGGTCGCGGATATCACGTTCGTTGTACAAGGTATTGAAATCACAATTTTGCGTGCCGCGATTGGTGATGCGGGCTAAGTCGTTGGTCAGAGGAGTTTCGGTACGACTGTTCGAATACTCTAGCTGCGGTTTATTTACTTTTTTGGACAGTGAATTCCCTTTTTTTTTTTTTTTTTACATATATTCTTTTTTATTTATTTCGACTTTTTTTATTGACATACGGTGTAGGGTAGTTTTAAGGAATAATTGTAAACCTAGATTAAGTTAGGTTAAGGAAATTAAATTTGTGACATATTGAATTGGAAACGATTACGGTGTTTTTTTTTTCTTTTGCGTGGGATATTTCGCGAGTCTCGTAGCAAATTCGCGATTCTTGCTGCGGGTAAGTCGGCGTGAGGGCAATCGCGTGGCGCCATTGCTCACGACCAGTCCTCGCAGCTGGCCTAGCATCCCTTTCGCACGACGTCGCGGCAGGTGGAGAGGAGCAAGTGAGCAAGAGGAGCAAGCGATCTTGCACACATACGAACCGATACGTACATACGCATACATACGTGCATACACTCACACATCTGTACGCTATGTATAAGTATACATACATGCATACATATGTACATTACGAAGTAGAGTTGGGTAGTTCCGGACATGTATAGTTCACGCAACTATGTCCTCTCTCGGACACATGTCCTCTCGTTCCGCAAATTGAACGAAAAGAGTTCCATTCAACCCTTATTCATCAATCACATATGTACAAAACGAAAAAAAAAAAACATAAATGCAACGAACATGCTTCTCATGTTAGTTATAGGTACCCCGTAGTTTTCAAGAAACCCAAAAGTATGGAGATGTGGCGATAAAGCTCGAACAGTTGGTGTACACTGTACAGCACACTTGAACTGAAATGAAGAAAAGAAATGAAAGAATATAATGCCCGCATCGCATTTCGTGAACGAATGTCATACATGTGTATGTATGCATTCAGGTCCGGACATGGACATGGTTTCCTAGTTCCATATCGGTGCGATAATACATTTAGTTCCGGACATGGGCATGTTTTTGCTAGTTCCATATCGGTGCGAGTATACATTTAGTATTTTAAAACGGGTAGAGATTGCAGTGCATACTGAGATGGAATAATTATCTTATAACCCCATTTAGATACTGTCTCAAATATATTGAATGGTCTTTCCAACAAAGTTGTTGGTCCAATATAACACCTAAATATTTAAAACTGTCCACGTGTTCAATCAAGAAGCAATTTTCAAACATTCTTGATTGTTGAATACTATATCTTCAAGAACAAATCGATTACACAATGGTGCATGATAATATAAGGGAAGGTCTCTGAAAACTCTACCGTTGATTATTATTAGTTTGTGATAATTAAACCATCTCCTTAACATATCTAGGTCATAATTAACATCTGCAAAACTATCAATTAAGTTAGTGTTTGAGTGGAAAAGAGATGTTTCATCAGCAAAGGCAGTTATTTTGCCTTTAAAAGGTTGTATGAAAAACGTATTAACATAAATTAGAAAAAGGATTGGGCCCAATACTGCTCCTTGGGGAACATCCATATTTAAGAAGTCTATAGAACTGTAAACATTCCTAATTTTCACAACTTGATAACGGTTGGATAAATAAGAAGCAAACCATTTATAAATGGAGCCTCTGAAACCCGCTTTGTAAAGTTTATCGAGTAGCAAAGTACGATTAACCATATCAAAGACCTTACTGATATCAACAAATAATGTTGATGGTATTTGAGAAGTGTTTAGACTATTATATATTTGCCACGTCTAAACCCAAATTGGCAATCACTCAAAAAATGAGTATTTTCTAAAAATTACAACATTCTAGATTTTAACTATCCGAAAAGTGAGAATAAAATGTCACTGATTATGTAATTCTGTTGCTGCCTTAACAACAAATACTTAGACAGAATATAATAAATATATGTATAAATGGGGCTCCCATACAACAGACTTGCTTTTTTTGCCGTTTTTATACATAATAGTACGGAACCATTCGTGCGCGAGTCCGACTCGCACTTGGCCGGTTTTTTTTTTTTGATTTCTTCTTAGAATAAGGGCTTACCTAAAATTACACAGTTGTAAGCAGCAGTAATCATTTACTGGTTTGAAAATCAGTGATCAGAACAAGACCTTTCTACACCGTAACGAACCGCGTCCTGCAACTTCTTAGTTGCACAGGTTCACTCACTACCGCCTGCGCATCAAAACAAGTACTCAGTAATCCTGCCTACTAAGGAGACACTCTATTATCTTGCACCAATTCAAACCTCCTAAGAGAACCAACTTAATTTGCCCACAAAATTGTTCTGCCATGGTTCTCGTTCATATATCAGGTTAGGTTAAGTTAACGTGGTAGGCATAAGCCACACGTAGGCCGTAGTCGGCCCATTGTGATACCACCTGGATCAAGTTACCCTGATCCGCTACCTGAGAATCAATCGGTGCTTCTAATGAAGCGATGGAGTTGAGCTATCTTTTGGTTTGCTAGCTCACTTAGATTGTCAAAGAAGGGCGCGCCGAGGTAGATCCTCCTGCGATTCACAAAAAAGGGACATGAGCAGAGGAGGCGGTGTATTGATTCCTCCTCCTCCTCGTCCATGCAGCCGCGACAGAAGTCATTGGAGGGTAGCCCTAATCTGGGGGCGTGTTTTCCAATGATGCAGTGACCTGTAATGACACCCACTAGAGTATCTAAAGTTGCTCTTTTGGTTGCCACTAGGTCCCTGATTCGTCCTAGGCTTAACTTAGGCCACAATTGTTTGGTGATAAAGCCGATATTGCTCTCATTCCATTGGAGGTTGGTCTCCTCTATGGTTGGAAGTTTAATCATGTGCTTTACTGTACTTATTGGTGTATCTAGGTACCCGAGGGTAGGTAGGCTGAGTGTGCTTGACCCTAACTTGGCGAGTTCGTTGGCCGCGCAGTTTCCTGGAATATCCCTATGCCCGGGAACCCACAGTATTTTAATGTTGCACTGTTCAACCATCTCATCCAGAGATAGGCGACAGTTAAGAGATGTCTTTGATTTGTGGGTTACCGCTGCCAGGGACTTTATCGCAGCTTGGCTGTCCGTGCAAATGATAATATCTTTAGCGGATATTACATTGATCCTGAACCATGCAAGGGCCTCTGTTATCGCTGTTATTTCTGATACCCCCACTACCTACACCCGACTCCATCTCAGAGCCATCGAGCCATCGGTATAGAGGGAGATCGAGTCCTTTGGTATTACTTTCCCTTAAGCCCATTCCTCCCTGGATAGAAAGACAACTTCGAAGTTCCTAGTGAACACATTCTGCGGGATGATGTAGTCCGTGTCCATGGGTACTTTGAAGTGGTTTAGAATGGTAGCATGGCCTTTTTGAGATGTGGGCCATTTTCTTAAGCTCCTCATCCTTAGGGCCGCGCAGGCAGCAACTTCCTTACTGAATAGGTTCGATGGTGGAAGATGTAATAGAATGTTTAAGGCCTCCGTGGGGGTTGATCTGATCGCTCCGCTTATGTATAATTTGGCATGTCGAAGAAACCTTCCAACCTTACAGAAGCTACATGTGAGAGGAAGAGGACGAGTTAACAAACGACATGATGTTTGACTTACATATGTATTTGTTATTATGATCTGTAATTCTAAATTCATAGTTACAACAAGATTCGACCTCAAAAAAATACAATACAAGAGTAGTTTTGCCAGACAGAGAGGAATAAAAATCTCAAAAAGCTAAGTAATTTAATTCAATAACCTTCAAAGGACGTATCAGGCACCGAAAGCCAAATAAATATAACCGTAAGGCTGGAAAAAAAGTTCAACCTACATAAATAACACATTCCACATTGAATCGACATCCTTAACATTGAATTTTAAACAACACACTACTACAATATCCAAAGTCATTTTTGAACCTTACTTCCGGCATCCAATGTCGTCACCTCACCTTGTTGATAAAGGTTCGACATTCAATTCTACAGAAGGTTCATTTTAATTGCAGGCTATTTTTACATCCAACGACCGTATAGATGTAAATCAAAGGACGGCATATAGAATGTCACGTCTGAACCCTAACAAACAAGGTCAAGTTACATAGCAAATTGTAGAATTTTTTTCTTGTTGTTTTTTTTTTACCAAATCGATGAAAATGTGAGTTCATTCGTCCTGCCCTTCTAGTTTTCATTCACTTATCGACATCTTTAGGGGTTTGCCTCTCTTTCTCCGCATTCGTCGCCATGGAGTCGAGCAACAGGATCTGTGGTTGTAATTACATTGCTGTAGTTTCAGAGTTTATTATATGTACGTAAGCAAGGCCATTTATAAATAGACGGTTGCAACATTAAGTGGCTTTCGATTGATTAAGGTTTAGTGAATTTTTTTCAATACGGGTGAAAGGGAATTGGCCATCCTGAATGATTGGAACAAAATTACAAAATTCGGGGGAGAGTTATTCGAAGCGAATGTTTAAAATTATTTAAGGGCGCCATCGAATATTCATTTCGCGGCGAAAGATGGTTCCCTATTAAACTACCCTCGTATAAAGAGCAATTTTCCTATGAACTCTCCTAAATTCGCCCTTGACTGTTTGGATTTCCCAGTTGACAAAACTGTCTCATTGTAAATTGTATGAAGAAAAAACCGGCCAAGTGCGAGTCGAACTTGCGCACAAAGGGTTCCGTACCATCTGTATACAGGGTGCCCCATGAGCAGTGTGCCAAAAAGCTAAGGCGTGTAGGACTGGTCAAGACAAGAACAAAATCGTATGGGAGCCACCCCCCCAGCTTTGTTTAAAAACAAGACGAAAGAAGAGGTTTCTGGCTTTACAAAAAAAGTATATCACGGCATTCCGGATATAACCGTTGATTTCTAATAATTTTTTTGCCAAATTAAATCAATTTTTTAGAAAATTGCCCCGCCCGGCTAAATAGGGGGGGCGTACTATTCTTCACCAAACCTACGCGCCCTAGCATTTTGGCGCACTGCTCGTGGGGCACTCTGTAAATAAATATGAAAGAGACGTTGTATGTTACCTCATCAGTCATCACATTAAATCATTTTTGTATGATCACAGATCTTGGTTGCACGCAGGTTATAGGCATATTACTTTGATATAATCAAAAGTCTCCATGATGAGATAGTGGATCATCAAAGTGTCCATTGAATTCAAATCAATTATCTTACTTGACAGCAAGGATGTGAAAAGGTGAATAACAATAATGGGAAATATGGCGAAAAGGTTTTCGGCTAGGAGTAATATATCAAGGACACAATAGGGATCAATGCTGGAAAGTGTTTTATTGGTTGTGGGATATGATCGAAAGTTAATTTCACAAAAATTTATATCTTAACCTATTAGAATGGAAAAGGAAGGGAATAGCAATTGTATGAAAGGGTTTGCAGCAAGGATTAACTTAGCAGTGACACAATAGGGATCATCAAAGTTTAAAAGGTATTTATTATTGGTTGTTTGTAATTACCGAAAAAAAGGTTTGCAGCCAGGATTATTACAACAAAGACACAGAAGGGATCAAAGCTGGGAAGTTTGCTACTGGTTGTGGGATATTATCGACTAACCTTAGATCGGTATGTGACCAAGGGGGTTTTTTGGATGAAAATCATGTCTGTTGTATGGGAGCCACCTTAAATATTCGTTTTTAGTATTTGTCGTTATAGCGGCAACAGAAATGCATCATCTGTGAAAATGTCAATTGTCTAACTATCACGGTTCATGAGATACAGCCTAGTGATAGACGGACGGACGGACGGACAGCGAAGGCTTTGTAATAGGGTTCCGTTTTACCTTTGGGTACGAAACCCTAAAAACGAGACCATGTAAGAGTAAAAAGCAATGTAAACAATGTCGGTCCTGGTGTGAGTGTTTTTCCTAAATCAGCTTCCTTTTCTAAATTCGAGAACCAGATTCAAGAAGAAATCAAATAAGAATCCATTAAATATAACCGATATAAAGTGTAAGCTCTTTTGTTAGAAAAAATAAAAAAAAATGTGTGTCTTTAGTAGTCTTCGCATTCTAATTTTAATGACATTTATAGAGAAAAAAGATAGTGAAATAAAAACAGTATACGGCTATCTATGTATAGAAGTCAATTAGTAGCACGTGCTCGATTACATATACATATTATATATATATAGTTGTAGTACTTATAGTATATATATGTAGGGCATAGGTGTGAAAACAGAACATGCAAGGACTACTCTCATTCAGATTTTTTGTTGTTGCATCTCGCCATTACATACATTCTCGGGGTGTAGCGTGAGAACAATTACGATTGCTCTTCTGCTCATAAGGTTTTATTGATCGTGTTATTGTTTCTTTGTTTTTTTTTTTTTTTAACTGTATGTTTATTTGTTTTTAGAAATAGCATTTATAACTTTTGCAGTCATGCAATATAGACATTCAATATACATAGTATATGTATGTAGAAATTTGCGTATGCGGGTATGTATACGATCTAGATATGTAAACTGTATAGCGCGTCCTAAAATCTGTATAAATCTCTTTTTATTTTCTTCGGTTATTCTTTCAGATTTATGGTTCTTGATTTAAGGCAAGTAGTTACATACAAGATGTTTAGGTTTAGAACGAGGATAGAGAACATTTTGCATTTGAATTTCTTTTTTCTTTTTTTTAATTTAGGAATATTAATCAAAACTCGAAGGTATTTTCCCCTACTGGAGTATAATAAAAAAAAAGTAGCAAAAATTAAACCACTTTAAATAAACAATTTGAACATCAACTCTTTCATTCTTCTCTTTTTTCCCCTCAAGTAAAGCATCTAAACGATTAATACAAAAAAAAAAAAAAAAAACAAACCTACCGAATGGGGAATAATAAAGACAAACTCATACTAAGGATTTAACGATTTCTATCAAATAATCACATGAAAAAGATAAATTGAAAAAACAAAAACAAACAACGATCGTTCGATTCTTTGCTACACTGCGTTACACTGTCCACAGCAATTTAAAACAAATATATTAAATTAACATAAAACATATAAGTTGACTCTAGTTAAACAGACATTTATAATTATATATATATATATTAGGTACAAAAACTGTTAACTGTTAGCTGCGTTACTCATATTTTTAAAACCTCATTTTGGTTTAGCTTAAAAAGCAGCAATTTTTCTATATAAAAAAAAACAAAAAAAAACATTTAACATAAAAACTAAAAACATTGAAATTACAAGTAGTTGTAATATTTTCTTTTAATCTTTCCATTTTTTCGTTTTCTTTTTCTTCCATACAGCATTGCCTGGATTTTCGAATAAATTGACAATTTTGCGTAAATCCGAAAAAGATACTTTCATTTATGAATTTTCAAAACTTTTTTTTTTTTTTTTTTTGTGTTTGTTAAAATATAGACTGTTTGAAATGGAATATTTGGAACATGGTGTGTTTTAATTTAATTAAACGAGAAAAAATGTTAAACTTACCTCTTCGCAGAGAGCAAGCATACGCCGGGTACTTTCCAACGACTGTAATAGACAAGTGAATTGATACGATTGTTATTAGTATTGCGTTTAACTTTTTAGCAAATAGGATTAAGTAACTTTTGAAACGTACATCATCGGTAACAGTTTGCGCTTTTAATTGAAGTTCCTCTAATTCTGTTCGTGGGATTGCTGGGGCAGCAGCCTCTTCGGGCTCCGCTGAAGGCATTCTGTAAAAATAAAAAAAAAATAAAAATTATAAATACACATAGTATAATAAAACAGACAGACAATTGCAAAAAAGCAGACATTACAGCACCTAAAGGAATGCGATGGAGATGCAACACTATCTTACGCTAGACGAAATTACTAAAACTGGTTAAATACATATTTACATTAAAAATAACTTACTGACCCTAAGCGGGCACTCTAAGATAGACAATAACTATATACCTAACGCCTTCCGACTACTTAATATTTAATTGCGTGTACATTTACTTATTTGTCCTGCTCAGAAAATATAGAAAAAACCTGAGCGTTTTATTGAATTTTGCATTCAATAGAACCTAAATCTTACTAGATCTTTCTTAACTAGGATGCATATATGTATATTGAATATGTCGCTAATATACATCGTATACGAAATAACCACAAGCCTCGGATATCACGGACCGGATTTATGTTGACGACCCAAAAAACGAAAAAAGGACAATGATCTTCAGCTTTGTACGTGGAACGTTAGGTTTTTAAACAGGCCACGTGCAGCCGAACAACTTGCGGACGCCCTAGACCGCCATAAAGCGGACATAACCGCCATCCAAGAAATGCGATGGAATGGACCGGATATAAAGCGGATGAAAAACTGCGATATTTACTACGGCGACTGCTATAGGGAGAGAGCACAACGATTGTTTGGATGCGGATTTGTTGTTCGAGGTGGACTTAGCCAAAAAGTCCTAAGCTTTCGGCATGTGAGCGAACGCCTCATAGCAATCCGTATCAAGGCTAAATTTTTTAACGTCAGCCTGATCTGCGTCCACGCCCCCACGGAAGACAAGGATGACTCCACCAAAGATGAGTTCTACGATCTCCTAGACAGAACGTATGCCCAATGTTCCAGCTATGACATCCAAATTGTACTAGGAGACTTCAATGCTAAGCTGAGTAAGGAAAGCATCTTTGAACGAGTCATCGGCAAACATAGCCTACACGACAGCACCTCCGATAACGGACACAGGCTGATTGATCTTGCTACGGGGCGCACCTCGATATACACAAAGGCACCTGGCGGTCTTTTGATCAATCGACTACCAACCAGATTGATTACATCGCGATCGACGTCAGACACTCCTCCACTTAGCTCTCCTATACACCTGAATCCTCCACGCTATCAATAGAACAGCAGTGGAGCCTTTGCAAACAAGCCCTGAAAAGCTCTGCATCCAAAGTTTGGGTTTATCAACAGATAAAGCGAACATGCCAAGGTTATAAAGCCAGAACGAAAGCCTGCAGGGATGAGAACGGAAAGCAGTAGTAGAATCGCAGTCGATGCTGAGAATATGGAAAAACCACTTCTGCAGACTGTATAATGGCGATGTTAGTCAATACACCGTTGTCAGCCAGAATTATCCATTTCTAATCGAGAAAGACCGCGGAGAATTCCGTCCCCCTGAACTCGACGAAGTTAAAATTGCCATATCGAAACTCAAGTCAAGTAAAGCTGCTGGCGCAGACGGACTGTCTGATGAGCTCTTCAAAGCAGCTGGCGATGACCTGGTTTGGAGCATGCACCAGCTCATCTGTAAGATATGGTCAGAGGAAAGCATGCCCGAGGAATGGAGTCTCAGCATCGTATGCCCGATCCACAAGAAAGGAAACCCCTCTGATTGCGCCAACTACAGAGGAATAAGCCCCCTTAACATCGCCTACAAAATCTTCTCTATGGCGCAAAGGTGGCTACCCGACTTACGCGTCAGAGTAAAATTAGCGCACAGGCGCCGTTTTAATGCCACAAAACTCGTGAAACCTAAGGTATATGAAGGAGGATGTCAATTTAAATCCAGCCTGTGGAGTTAAGAAAACTGGTTATGTGGGCCAAACTAAGCTTGATTACCTCTGAGAGGTCGTCGAGGAAGTATTTGCCAAAGGCGCAGAGTCAGCGACTTGCCAGTGCTAGGCATTTGCAGAGAAAACGGTGAAGGGTTCGCTCTGTATGGTAGTTGTCACATCTGCGGCAGTGGATTTTAAACTGGATGCCTTTTCTGGTATATTGGAACGGTGTCTATTGAGCAGGTCGTTTGTTTTCTGTTTAGACTATAAGGGCCAGGTTTTTCTTGATATTCTGGCTCACAGTTTCAGAGTTTCAGTAGGGGAGTTTGAGGTAGTCCCGAGCTTGGCTAGCTCATCGGCCCTCTTATTCCCCACTAAGTTGCTGTATTCTGGAACTCAAAGGAGCGTGATATCAATCCAGCCGTCATCTCGTTTAATTTCTTTCTTGCATTGATCCACCAGTTTAGAGAAGGTGGCTGTTGCTACAAATAGGGGTGAACGTGTAATTGGCGCAGGCTGCACTGAATAGTTTGCACGCTTCCCGGGTCGTTAGTACATCAGCATGAAAGATGCGCAAATGATCGGGGAGACGGAATGAGTTTGAAATATTCAGCTTTGTGGAGAATATTCCCATTAGTGAAAATCAGAAGTTGGAATTTCGCGACTGGGTTGCACGCTTTCCATTATTTCTGGAAGAAAAGTGAGAGTGCATGACACTATTGTAGTCGAAGGAAGGTGTCCAGAAGTGACAGAACTCTGCCGTGGCTATACAGTCTGGGTTCCTTGAGTATGATGGCAGATGGCATATTTTCATGGATCCCGTGATTTCGATTTCTGCTGATCTTTGGATCTTATTAAGTTTGCCAATGTTATAAGCCTTGCTTAGGCTTGACCACCAAACTAAGAAGTCAGAGGTGAGGATAGGACGGACAACGGCTGTGTATTTTTTTTTTTATTTTATTCTTCCAGTTAAGCTTTGGATCTAGGATAACGCCTAGATACTTAGCGCTTGTGGAAAGAGATTGGGTCGAGTTGTTTAGCTGTGGAGGTTTAAATGGCAGTATTTTGGTCTTGGTGGTCTTGGCAGGTCAGTTGCCTTTGAGTTTAAGCTTAGACCACAGCCTGTAGACCAAACGTAAACTCTGGCCAAGGCCTGCTCCTTGATTTCACTAATTATAGAATAGAATATCCCTGATACTTAAATTACCACGTCTTCCGCATACGCTGTACTTATATTCCCTTACTGTCCTGCTCGACTGGGCGCATAGGCTTATATGTATTTGCCTTCTAAAAAATAAATGCGGAAAGCCTGTCCGTTTCTTATAATTTGTGGTGTAGGAGACGATTTAGAAGTTAGTTTCACATAATCTATGTTGTTTATCTCAATAAACAAATGCTTAATTTCCTAAAATCATCTCCAGCAATAGTTATTTCAGAGCCCTGAGCGTTTCTCAGGTTGATGTGTTGTAGCTAACGTGTTTGCAAGAATATTTTCTAATCAATCTGATGTTATCGATTAATCAACCTACCAGGTACCCAGTTTCTATTTAAATTGATCTTGACAAGGAGCTTAGGGAATAAAACTGTAGCAAATGCACTGAGCGATTGGCTTTTCAATTATCTAAGACTAAGTTACACAAGCAAGGTCACGACATTCGAGTTATTGCATTTAAACTGCACACTATCTGCTAATAGCCGTAAATGTGCTAAGCATTGCCCTATGACTGCAAAAAATCAATGCCACCATTGCAGGATATGACTAACACACCTTCGTACATACATATGTATATGTATATATGCATTTATCCGGCTAGCGTTGTGCAAAGGGTGGATTTGTGAAGAAAAAAAAAACTCAATTGCAATTGTGGTTGACCTTCGTCTCCTTAACTTTCAGTTTTTCTCTTTTACTCTTTAGTGTCTTTTAAAGTAGTTTAAAAGGAAAAACTTGCAAGTACGATGAGAGTAAGAAAATTGGGGATATTTTTAAAAAGGGCTGTAGTGAGGAAAGGATAATGACGTCATATAGGGCCAGGTTTTCACTTAAAAAAAATGTGCATTCTGCCTTTTTTCCTCTAAGTTGCTACTTAAAAACAAGTACAAGTCAACCCATTTTGTATTACCGTTCGAATTTTATTTCTAAGTTCCACATCGATTTCCTTCTTCCAACCCATCTTTCCAGAAATAACAATTACTCCACCATTTCCTTGGTGGAGAATTAAAATTGAAAGCCAATTTACTAAGGAAAACACTTCCTTTATTTGGGTGTAATTTAGAAGCGTGAACATAGGATGGCCTTTCATACCCTTTTTTTACGCAGCCCACACGCTAAAAATACACCGTCTAGAGTTGTAGGAGGGTCCGCCCACTCGTTGTCCTCTGAACTTGCTTAGCTTCCTTCTAGCCTTTCATTATTGTTCCATCAATTAAATATCAATGGTCTCGTCTCAGCCTACACAGCGGTCTGTGCGGTTTATTCACATTTAATTATTTTGCCAGTTCCAATTAACTATAGTCTAGAGTTTGCGTGAGCATTGAGTGCATTTATCGGATTCCGACATTTTCAAATGGAAATGCAATAAACGATCGGTTGTTGTGTAGTACAACTTTTAAAGGACACAATTCTCGAGGACAATTTGATTTAATATGTACCTATAGATAAAATGTATACTTGTGTCCTTGACGTATAATCAAATGGAATTATTGATTATTACAAACTTGAATGGTCTTAGGGAAGATGTACAACTTGTATGCACATACGTATGTACATATGTACATTTTGGTAAATTGACAAAGAGCCATGCATGATGTCGTCCTTAATTTGACAAGAGTTACTTTTTCAAGGCTTCATGTTGCCTATGGCAATTTCTGTTGTCGGCGAAAATCTATATGCCACTGGAGCAGTAACCAAGTATCATTTTACCGCTCTGCCGCACACGAATTGTTCTCATATCACTAAAGCAGCAGCCATAAAAGTACTGAGGAAAGGCAACTGAATAAATAGACTAAAAGTGGTCAATAGTACGGAGAAAACTTCATCCTACAAAAGTTCATGGCTCTCATGTACATATTCTTGAATAATGCTTTTAAGAGTATTGGGTTTCTAACACAGCTTTTTGTCCAGAATATCTATATGGTCTATTACTCAACTCTTAGACCAGAACTTCTTCTTCTTCTTAACGGGCGCTACAGTTCGGGTTGAACCTGGGTCTCAACCAACATATACTTGAATAATGCTTTTAAGCATTACGTGGTGCAGTGGTTGACATCATCGACCGCCGAGTGGAAGGTCTATAGTTCAAATTCGCTTCGTAGCCAAGAAAAAGTAATTCCTAGACGGACAAAAAGTATGCAACGCAGTTATGAATGGAAAGTGACCAGACGTACTGCCTGCAGGCTCGAACGAATTAGTACAGACTATGACCAACCCGGAATTTGGTCGGCTCTCGTCCTATCTAGGACAACCACCCCTGAGAGTTGTGAACGACGACATCAACGACCCAACCACTGCACTCCGTTCAGGTTGTGTGTTTATAGGCACATCATAAGAGAATATAAAATCTTGAACCTGCGCGAGTTTCTAAAAAAAACAACTCTCCAACTAGCACGATCTTTTGCTAGCCTTTTCCATTGCCGCACACCCAGTTGGCTGAGGTCCCCCTCCACCTGTGTGGGCCATCTTAAGTGCGGCTGTCCTCTGCTTCTTCGTTCCTCGGGGTTGGATTCAAAGACTCTCCGGGTTGGAGCTGTGGTGTCCATTCGCTCTACATGGCCCAGCCATCTTAGGCGTTAAATCCGTAGACGCCTGACTAGACTTATGTCGCTGTACAGCCCGTAATGTTCGCGTTTATAGGCCCGAAAATCACGCGCAAAATCTTTCTCTCGAACCGACCAAGGGCCTCCTCATACGCTTTTGATAGTGTCCATGCTTCTGCGTCGTACAACAGGACCGGGATGATAAGGGTCTTATATAGAGTCAACTTTGTCGTTCGGGAGAGGGCTCTATTACTCAATTGCCTCTTAAGCCCAAAGAAACAGCGATTTGCAAGAGTGATTCTGCGTTTGATTTCGGAACTAATGTCGTTGTTCCAGGTCACTGCGGAGCCAAGGTAGACGAAATCCTTAACTACCTCGAACTTATATCTGCCAATATAAACGTTCTGGCAAAGACGTCGGTGGTGAGCGTCCTTTTTTGATGACAGCATATATATAGGTTTGCTCTCGTTTACCGCCAAACCAATTTTCGCCGCCTCCATCTCAGTTCTCGCAAACGCCTCATTGACATCTCGCTGTGATCTACCTAGTATGTCAATATTGTCGGCGTATGCAAGGAGTTGCGAAGATTTGAAATAGATTGTGCCTCTTGTATTGGCCAGTGATTTTTGCACAATCATTTCTAATATGATGTTGAAGAAATTACACGACAGCGCATCGACCTGCCTAGATCCTTTTTTGACATCAAAACTATCGGTAGGGTGTTCACCGATTCGGATGGAGCAGCGAACATTCTCCAAAGTCATCCTGCATAGTCTGACGAGTTTAGCAGGTATGTCAAAGGTAGACATACCGTTGTATAGCTCGTCTCTAATTATGCTGTCGTATGCGGCTTTGAAGTCGACAAATAGGTGCTGAGTGTCGACTTGAAATTCATTGGTTTTTTCCAGGATCTGCCGTAGTGTGAAGATTTGGTCCATGGTGGACTTCCCTGGCCCGAATCCCCACTGGTAAGGACCTATCAGCTTATTTACAAAAGGCTTCAGGCGTTCACACAAAACGGCAGAGAAGATTTTGTAGGCGATGTTAAGAAGATTTATTCCTCTGTAGTTGGCGCAATCCGAGGGGTCTCCTTTCTTGTGGATCGGGCAAACGATGCTGAGACTCCATTCCTCGGGCATGCTTTCCTCTGACCATATCTTACAGATGAGCTGGTGCATGCTTCTAACCAGGTCATCCCCAGCTGCCTTGAAAAGCTCAGTAGACAGTCCGTCTGCGCCAGCAGCTTTATTCGACTTGAGTTTCGATATGGCAATCTTAACTTCGTCGATCCGCGGGAAGGAAAGCAATGACGGCTAGGCCACGACTTTGCGCGACCGGGCGCGGGCTAGCCGTCATTGGTCGATGAGGGCGGCAAGTGCAACTTACTTCACACTATGTTGCGTCTGTAAATACTTAGATGGATTTCATAATGAAAAAGGAAGTACGGTTCAAATACGGGACAGAGCCAGTCCCGCCGGAACTTTTTAAACTATGCCTAAAATACGGGACGTCCCGGGAAATACGGGACGTCCCGGAAAATACGGGACGTCTGGCAACACTAGTGATGACGTATGTAAATACGAAGAATTAGAAACAATTCAAATAGCAAGTTTGTAGAATGAATCACACATTCAGCAGTAATAACTGAACGTTATGAATATGTTATATTGTGTTGTGAACGAATAAGCACGCTTCGGACTGAGAAAAAATCTTCCTTTTGTGATCCGAATAACAACAAAATTCCAACCGACTGTACTTTTACAAATGCTAGTACACTATGAGAAAAACTTCAAGCGCAATGTGTGTAAATTGATTCAATCAAAATTTCTGTGGTGGATACATATTTATCATTAAAGATAGGAATTATTTATAAATATTAATCAGCCCATCAAATTGATTCTGAAAACATATGATTATTAATATTTAAATATTCAGAAGACTCAATAGTGTGTGGACCGATAAAAGGTGACACAATTAACAATGAATGACTTCATGATTTAAGATTTATGAAATGCACGCTTATTAGTTCTCATCCGATAAAAGCAAATTATAATAGATAGGGATAGTTAGCGGTCGTATACCCATACGTACACAGTTTAAGCTGGCATATGCACAAGTGCGATACTATACCTTATACAATATTCAGTCGGACGATATATCCAACTGAACTTTACTCTCCTTCTCCTACTACTTTTCAGAAGCAAGAAACATCCCTTAATATCCCTCATTAAAATATTCCAACAGTACTATTGAATATCAATTGAACTTGCTTAGTCGCTTGTCGAGCAAACCGATTACGAATATCTACACAAATTCTTTCCACATTCTTTCGCTAAAGAACAAATCCCACAAAGAGCCACTTTCATACCAGAACAATAAACCGACTTTAGTGTTCTTTTAATTACCATTAACCGTCTGTCAGCAAGAATTCATAGTTCCTGTTGGGCGTGCGTACGATTCAATAAATTACTAAGTACCTCATTATAATTCAGAGTACATCAATTATGGACCGGTTATGAGAAATGTGTTCTCGTTCTATAAGTTGAGGACAGTAACCGCAACAGCTGTTGCCTACCAGTCAATGTGTTCAATTAAATCACTAAACCTTCAGTCACGAATACCATTTTTGCGAAGAGCTCTAAATCGATAATTGATTGATAACAATAGTACATACATATGTACGAGGAATGAAATTTGAACTATCTATGCGAGTATCTTATCGGAAATCACTTTTAGATGAGTGTTTGTACGTAATTCAATGGTTGTATTCATAGACTAAGCCTGTACCAACGTATGACGACTTATGATTCCAGGTGCTTATTTCTTCCTAAAGGGAAAATAGTGTTGTTATCATTTTGAGTTTTTGTTTAGTCTATTTGGTTGCCTGATTTAGGAGGTATAAATTAGCATTTAATACAGTACCGATTATTTGGATGTGTAAGCAATGAAATGGAATTATTCGAGGAGCATGATTCACTAGCATTTGACATTGTCCAACAAAAAATTTTTATTTTTTTTGCTTCGACTACGATTAAGATAAATATCAGAAAAAAGAGTGGTACACAAGCAACTCTATGCCAATTTAATGGGCAAATTGTATCCCCGAAAACTGAAACGATTATCAACCATTAATGGTGATGATCAGACGAAGAATTTGAATTAGCAGTAATTGAATGCAGTCCTGAAGACTGTGTTCGCTGGTTCCCTATGATCCTACATCAAAATAAATTGAATGGCGGGAAGTCATACATATGTATAAATCAGTCCAACTTGTAACTATGTTCATAGTTACAAGCGGACACACACCGACGGTTATGTTCGAATTTCGCTGTCAAAGTTTGGAATGCTCCGTTGCAGCTAAAAACGAAATTCAGCGGCATAGAGTATTCTGAATGCTCGGGAACTATCCACAGTGGAAAGTAAAGCCAACCTATTGGAGAGACTGCGTTGGAGGAAGAAATTGTCGACTGGGACAATTATGAGTTCGGAGTGGAGAAGCCGTCGACATCCAGCTGATGTACTACAAACCATTCCGGAGACCCAGAGGAGGAACTACACAGCCATATGGGATGCTCTTTATCGAAGATACGGCAGTAAGCATATGCAGAAGCTTAAAGGGCGCAAGCAGCGTGAAAACGAGACCATCCAGCAGTATGCTGTCGACATCGAGAGGCTGTCTCATCTAGCCTACGCGGATGTTCCATTTGATGTGGTGGAGGAACTGAAAACGGATTCTTTCATCCAAGGACTAAGGGACCCCGATACTCAATGAAGCTTGATTATCTTTCAAGGAGGCAGTTGCCAGCGCTCTCGGATGTGAAACTTCGCTCCTGATATGTCGATCCTCCATCAAATGGCGGCGTAGATGCTACATCTGCGACCAGCAAGGGCACATTGCGAGAAACTGCCGTCTGGTAAGAAAGCGTTCGAGGTCTAATTCGCCAAGAAGACCGTGACCAAATGAGAGCACGCGAACACCAGATGGAAAGCAGTCATGGAAACGCGGATGCCTTGTCGAGAGGACCTTGCAACGTTGAATGTAAACATTGTTCACGTGGCTAAACCAAGGAACAAATCATCGACATCGGTTGTTTCCATATGCTACCAGCAGATGCCTGGACTGTCGCAAAAGTCGGAAGAAAGCAGCGAGAAGATGCCGATCTGGCAGTCATCATCGATCACCAAGAACCAACGTGGCACCAAATATCCAGTGAAAGCCCAATCGTAAAAGATTACTGGGCTCAATGGCAGTAACGAAATGATGGTAACCTTCAGCGGCATACTGCTGAGTGTAAATGCCAGAGCATTCTAGAGACTTCTGAAGGGGAACGTCTGACGGCGAACATTCGATAAAATGGACTGATTGCTATATACCCGGGAACACTCGCCCTCGGGAGCATTCAGTTTTCGGAATTCAATGACGAGAGATCAGTCGGTAATCAAGCCATCTAGCGAGATATAGAGACAAACGTTGTAATAAAGGTGAATCACCCAGAATATTGAAGGACAACATTAATGAAAGATTCAAAAAAGCTTACGTGGCACTATATTCGTGCACGGCCTCAGACCGAAAGTGGTATATTGGTTGTACACTGCGGTGGTAAGGCCTGTTCTAGTCTATGGAATAGAGGTCAAAGTATTTCAAAGGTTCAGCGAGCAGGTTTTCTGGTGGTGGTATGGTATGCACGGGAAATAAACTGGCAATCTACACCGACGGATCCAAAATGGAAACCGGCACAGAAGCCGGGGTCTATTTCGAATCTCGTGAAATAAATCACTCCTATAGACTGTAACGTTTTCCAAGCTGAGGTCTTCGCAATCAAGCAGGCGGTGAACCTGATTCTTAGAGAAAACCTCCTAGGAAAAAGGATCAACATCTATGTTGACAGCCAGGCAGACTTTAAGGCTCTGCAGGCTACATGTATAATATCCAAACTCATTAAACTCTGCAAAGAGAGGCTGGAGGGGATATCAGATTTCAATAAAGTGACAATCTGCTGGGTACCAAGTCATGTGAATATTTCCGGGAATGAGAAGGCGGACGAGCTAGCTAGAATAGGATCAGGCGCAAACTCCGCGCAGACTGCAACTGAAGCTAAAACGTCACTCAGTACACTCTACAGAGAAAGGCCAATAAGTGATGGTACCAATTAGACACATGCGCAACGGCAAGAAAAGGACAGTAAGTGTGCTAAAGATCAGTGACGGGAATATTCGATTGACAGTCGGTGACCTCCCTGGGCACTGAATGTTATCCTACCATGCAGCCAGATTAGGCCAGCCCCACAACGACTTGCGGAAGATGCAGGGACGAAGAGGAAATTGAATCCATTCGTCACCTACTGTGTGAATGCTCAGGACTAGCCCAAAAAAAAGAGCATATTCCTTGGAAGCGGAAAATGTTTAGGTTTCTACGGGTTAAACGTTAACTGGCCACAATGGACTCCTCGTAGTCTAAGTGAGCCTTGACCTTTCGTCAACAGGGCCCCCACTTACCTAACCTAACCTAAGGTTAGGTAGGTGAGGTAAAACCGGCCAACTTCAATGGCCAAACCGAATATTCAAGGCAAGAAGCTGATGCTGTGCATTTGGTGGGATCAGTTCGTAACTTCGAAGAAAAATTGAAGCAATAAGGTCGAGCATTGAATGTTAAACGCCCCCAATATGTCAAAAGACATGACAAAGTGATCTTTCAGCACGAAAACGCTCGGCCAAATGTTGCTAAAGTCGTCAAGGATACTTTGGAAGCACTTAACTGGAATGTCCTACCTCACTTGCCGTATGTTCCAGACTTTGCTTCTTCCGACGGCCTGGCGAGCAGTACTTCACTTCTTACGAAGAAATCTAAAATTAGGTTCACCTCAAAAGATGAGAAATTTTTCAAACGCAATATCCGTATGCCGCCTGAAAGATGGTCAAAGGTAGTAGAAAGCGATGAGCGGTTTCTTTGAATAACTCAATAACCCCCTGAGGAGACGCATGTTTTTGTTCGGTTTACGGCGTTGTGACTTGTTGCTCGCAAAACATGTACGAATAGCTTCAAATGGGTGATTTCTTTTTTAATTATTTATAATATTTCAAGACTTGCAATGTTTGCGGTTTGGTATGATAAATACGAGATCTCAAAGGCTCCAAAAGAAGAAGTATGGCAATGTCAGACCTGGTGAACTGGCCGCCTAATTCAAATCGTCAAAACGGGAAATCTTATCTCGATCTTTACTGAAGTTGTAGTTGCCCCATCCTACTGGTGCCAAAAACACTCAAGGTCTAATTCAGCAATTTGCGGCAAACAAATTGTTTAACAACTGTATGTCTGTTCAAGCTTAATTGTGTGTAACGGTATTTCATCGCTCGTAGACGACATTCGAACACACCAGTGACATTCTTGCCCGAACGACCAATGTGGGGCTGGCCACTTCTTGCAGCATCTCTAGTGGAGCCAGAGACGCTTAGCCAAATATCTATCTACAACATAAATATCAAGGTAAAATGACATTTAAAACCATTTACAGGAATTATAGAATATTCACAACTTGAAATTAATTTTGCTTAACCTTGTACGAAGCAGACACAAGCATTTGCACCTAGCCTATGTCAACAAACTCCTACTCTCACCTCCACGTGGTGAAACTTGAGAGCCTAGTACCTTCGACCGAAGATGAGACCGATCTCCGTTGGAGGACTGCTAACGAGGGAGGGGGAAGTGTAAGAGTAAGTCGGTTCCAGAGCTTAATTCTTCTTTAGGACCGCAGCGGAGGAGCTAATCAATCGATCAGCCAAAGGCGGCGTTCACATCTCTGGCTAATGGGAGCCACCTGAACCACACCCCTTTTTGAGCTGTTCGAACATATTTTGCTGCACAGGTCTAAAAGGAGATGTCCGAGGTCGGGTCGGGACCCTGGAAAAGAGACGTTGGCGGATGAGCCCACCGGCGAGGTTATCGACACCGGATCCACCCAAACCCTCCGCCCGATCGTAAAAAAAAGGGGACTTGTTGGGGGTTGTGCGTGGGGCTAACTCCCTCACCACGTAAAAAAAAAATGGTTCAGAGGCAACCACAAGCCTCGAACAAGGACGGATTTACTGTTGACAACCCTAGCAAACGAAAAAAGGACAATGAATTTCGGCTCTGCACCTGAAATGTGAGGTGCCCTCACAGACCACGTGCAGCCAATGAACTTGCGCAGGCCCTTGACTGCCACAAAGCAGGAAGCAGGATGGGATGGGTCGAGCGAAAAGAGGATGAAAACCTCTATTACGGCAATTGCTGTAGAGTGAGAACGCAGCGCTTATTTCAATGTGGATTTGTTGTTCGAAGTAGACTAAGGCAAAAACTCTTAAGCTTTAAAAATATGTATAAGCGAACGCCTCATAACAATCTGCATCAAGGCTCAATTCGACAACAGGGTGGCCGTGGTGCAGTGGTTAACATCATCGGCCGTCGAGCGAAAGGTCTATAGTTCAAATTCGTTTCATAGCCAAGAAAAAGCAATTCCTATACGGAAAAAAGTATGCATCACAGTAGTGAATGGAAAGTGACCAAACGTACTGCTGCAGGCATAACACTCACAGTATGTGGTCAATTGAAATTCATCCTCTGCGTATGCAATACTAACACCAAAAGTGCATGAACGAATTACTGAGAATTATAACCAACGCGAAAAATTAACCTGGTTTACGCCCACGCCCCGATAGAGGACAAGGGTGACTTCTATGATCTCTTAGAAAGGACATATGTACGATAAATGCGACAGTTACCACACCAGGATCGTTTTAGGAGACTTTAATGCAAAGCTGGGAAAACAAGAAGTCCTTGCTAGAGTCATCGGAAAACACAGCCTGCACGACAACACATCCGGGAACGCACTCAGGGTGGTGGATTTCGCCTCGCGGTGGAACCTCTCTGTAGTGAGTACGGGGTTCCCACATCTCAACATACACAAAGGGACCTGGCGGTGTTGATCAGGGAATCAACCGTCAACCAGATTGATCACATTGCGATCAACGTCAGACACTCCTCCAGTATTCTCGATGTCCAAACCTTCCGAGGAACCAACATCGACTCGGATAATTTCCCTGTTGTGGCCAAAGTAAGAGCACGGATATCAAGAAAAAAACAGAGGCGAGCAAGAACACCACCAAAGTTTAAAGTCGGAAAGCTACAATCGCAACCGACCGCGAGGAACTTTGCCAACCGAGTCTCCCAAAAACTCTCTGAAAGTTTGACGCCGCCTGCACTTAAGGTAAAAGAAAAATGAAAGCGTTGTCAAAAAGCTATTAAAGAAGCTTCCACTGATTTGCTGGATTTTACAATACCACCGAACGCAGCGGGGCGTCAATGAGGCGTTTGCTGGCATTGAAGCGAAGACGGCTAAAATGGGTCTGACGGCAAATGAGGGCAAAATGATCGTCAACCGCGGATCCACAGTAACTAATGCGAACAACATCAGTACCGAGATTAAATGCAGAATAACTTTCGCCAATCGCTGTTTTATTTTTATTTTTTTTTTTTTTTGTGGCATCAATAGGCAATCGAGTTACAGAGCGAAATCTCTCAAGCTGGCTTTCTGGCGCAGAGACATGCTTCATGGCGCAGAGGCATGCACGCTATTGAAAGCGGATGAGGAAGCTCTTGGTCCTATCGAGAGAAAAGTTTTGCGTGCGATCTTTAGTCCTATAAAAATGTACAAAGTATATATATTTGGGTTGATAGATCAATACTTTCTCTATTTACGTGTCAAAGATTACTTTGTGTAAGTTTTTACCGTTCTCCGTAATCCATACGGTCAGCTCGAGGATTGGTTCAACATGAAAATAATAGTGACTGACAGCTTTCTGAATCCTGACGAATCCATCACGGATGAGAAATATTGTCAACAAATCGATGAAATTCACAAAAAACTTGAACGCATGCGCCTGGTTTTGGTAAATAAAAAACAACCAATTCTTCTCCATCACAACGCCCCAACGTCGCACAGCCGACCTTACAGAAGTTGAACGAGCTGGTCTACGAAACCTTGACCCATTCACCATACTCGCCGGATCTTTCTCCAACCGACTGCCATTTGTTCAAGCACTCGACCACTTCTCTAGAAATGCTTCAAGAGCCAAGACGATGCCAAAACTGCCTTTAACGAGTTCATAGCCCCCAGTTTTATGCTGAAGGAATAAATAAACTTCCTTCCCGTTGGCAAAAGTGTGTTGATCACAACGGTTGCTATTTCGATTAATAAAGTGTTATTTCACTTAAGATAGATGCTTTTAAAGTTACGGGCTAAAAGTCGACAAGGCGAAATGCTTGCTCAGCAGTTCGATTACGTTTGTTTATGTTTGGAAACAAAAACAAGTGTAAAGCAATCGACGAACTAGTACAAGGACAGTATTAAGCGCGAAAATGCTGCCAACTATGTAGTAAATAACAGGTCACCATGTGACAAAACATATAGCAATCAATATAAGCTAAATTAAATTAAATCCTCCGTGACAATTGCTCACCTTGCCGTGGTACGGAGGCTCAGTACAGGTAATGACTCTCGAGAGCCCATCTCTAGAGGAACCCGAAGCTAAGAAGCAATTACTGACCCCTCCCCACCTCTCCGCTTCTTCTGTACCCATCACTCCCCCACTCTTCTAACTCCAGGGTGGAACAGCATACGCCGACGGAGGTATGGCTAAGAGGATGCTTAGCTATTAGTATGCGAACTTCGGATACCGGGCGACCTTCGATTTCAACAAAGCCTTTCTGCAGTGTCTCGGGCTCCGCTGCAGGTGACCGTATTTTCCCGTGTGTTCGTGGGAACTATTGACAATTTATATATTTTTAAAGAGAATGATGCCTTTCGAACGTCATCGCCTGCTAGAACTTATGAGTCCTCAGCGGCTCAAAAACCGGAAGTGATGCCGGCATCTTTTGCGACATTGTAGCCGGACGGAAAGTAGAAGGTATGTCTTCACTTTTCGATTCTGACACCACACTCGGTGGGGATTCTGTGAGTATGCTCTCAGATGAACTCCCGAGTGTAACAAAGAACGAAACCATCAAGCATGTAGGGGCCTCTACCACCTGGTGGCTTCGTTAAACTGAAATCGTCGGAGCAGCGACGTTTTAAAGCTGCTATAAGGCAGGACGAAACCAGAGATGAGGCTCTAGTTTATGCGAAATCTACTCCTGCCACCAAAGGTCCGGAATTGAAATGGGATCGTTCCGCTGACAACACTCCACAAAACCCGGCTGCTAAACGCAGCAAGATCGGCAACCCCTAAGTCGATAAAAAGAGCTGCAGTAGTGTAGCTGGGAGGATCCGACTCGACATCGTCCCCAAGGTCTTGGGAGCGAACCTTCTTACCACCGCGCAGATGGCAGCCGTTCAGGAGGCTGTAATTGACACCTCCATCGAGCTGCTGGGTAAGGCATCCAAACCTCGCTTTAGAGGATCGACTTACAAGTCAGGGTGGTTATACTTTGTGTGTGACACATCGGCCCCGCCACGGCCGATTGGATGAAAAACAATTTTACAGCCATCAAGAACAAGATTGGACTTGATAACATGCTTGTGCAAGAAGAAGCTTTCCCGAAACCACACATCGCTAGTTTCCATAAAGCATCGGCTTACCCATCACAAAGGTGTTGGCGACGCTCGATTCACAAAACGACGACCTATATGCACAGAACTGGAGAGTAATGCAAATAAGGAGAAAGACCTCCTGCACCAATCGCTGTAGAAAAACCTAAAGCCAGCAGTATGGGTGTTGAAAACCTATAGCCAGCAGTATGGTGGTTGTATCTTCTGCCGCAGTAGACAAACCTACAGCCATCAGCATGGTGGTTGCACCTACTGCTGTAGTAGAGACGCCAAGATGTGACGAACGGAAACCCGCTGCCATATCTGAGTCGACGACCACTTAGGGTCGCCCAAACAAGAAAATAAAACGTTCCCCAACCAAACAAGGAGAATCCTCGATGGGAAGTAGATCAGAGGATCACTTCCATCGGGCCGGTAGCTTCAGGCGTGGCAACAACAAGCCATACCGAATGAAGGACCCGGCCTACCGTCGCAAAAAAAGGAGGGATCAGACCTACATTTATAAAGAGAAGAGGTGCTTGACCTCACTATCTCTAGCCCATTTATTTTAAACGCAATTGGTGACCGGCACGTCTCCAATGAAGCCTCACTGTCTGATCAGCAGCATATCAGATTCAACATCTCCGGTGAGGTTAAAGAGGCTGAGCTCTTGGGCTCTTTTTCAGGCTCAACTCGCCGCTTAAGAGGATATGCTTCTCAGTCAATGCAGCAGTTATCTCATACTTTAGGGACAGCTGTACACCCAGGTCAAGTACGCACAAGCGGTGTGTGCCCTGGTGGAACAGCTTGAATCCCTAAGGAAACAGGTGAGATCGCTGTTTAACAGAGCTAAACGGAATAATTGGACTGATTATAGATCTGCTCTAACTAAATACAACCTCGAATTGAGGAAATCCAAGAGAATGTCTTGGAGGAAACACTGTGAGAACATTGACTCGCTTCCAACTGCGGCCCGACCCCATAAAGCGCTATCTCAAGAGCACAAAATTGAACTCGAGCTACTTCGCAAATCAAACGGTACCTTTACCGTCAATCGCAGGGAGCCCTAGAGACTTTGCTCGAGGTGCATTTCCCTGGTTCTACTCCCCACTCGATGTCATCTGACGATCAAACGAACGTCATAAATAGCATCGACAGTAGAACAAATAGCCTTTCTGGCAGACTTTTCACCCCTGATAGGGTTAAATGGGCAACTGGTTCATTTAAGCTATATAAGGCCCCAGGCAAAGACAGTGTCTTTCCTGCGATCTTAGAGAAAGGCTTGAACACAATTTTACCACCACTGATAGTTCTTTTTAGGTCTTGCTTCAATCTGGGATACATACCTCAAATCTGGAGAGAGGTCAATCTTGTTTTCATCCCCAAGATTAGGATGATACCTGCTGATGAAACTGATAGAGCTCCACATTAGAGGTATCTTGGAGATACCAATACCTCTGCATACCTGTATGCATATCGCACAGCTCTGCTCAATCTTTCTAAATGGCACTCGCATAGGATTTTAAGATGAAGTAAAGTATCTAAGTATTGACCTGGACCGCAGACTCAACTGGAACTCCAATATGAAAACTAAACTTATGAACGCGACTAAGGCCATGTCGGGCTGTCGACGTACTTATGGTAAAACCTGGGGACTTAAACCAAAGGAAGTCCACTGGTTATACACCGCGACAGTAAGACCTATGGACAAAAGTTGAGCAAGAAACTACAACTGTTAAGCTTCAACGCATTCAGAGACTAGCGTGTCTCGGCATTACAGGCGCTATGCCAACATGCCCCACGGCACCCCAAGAAGCACTCATTGGACCCACTCCACTGCACCTTTTTATGTAAAAGGTGGCATTACGCAGTGCAATCAGAATTATTTGTTTGGGAACAAATATGCCATATAGTCTCGTGGGTCCCATGTCCATATTACAACACCTTCCCGAGCTGGATATGATTACCACGGTCTCGGACGCATAACCACACACCTTCACCTTTGACAAGAGATTTGAGATATTGATCCCAGATCGCTCAGCATGGGAAAACAGTGATCCCTTGCTAAATATCAAAAGCCTCAGGTGGTATACGAATGGCTCCAATATGGCTTCTGGCATTGGCGCCGGCATCTTTGGACCAAATTGCAAGATCTCGAAGACCCTGGGAATGAGTCCCAGCATCTTTCAAGCAGAGTTGCATGCCATCCTAACATGCGCCAATCGAATTCTTCAGACTGGCATTAGAAGAGTAACAATCAACATACTTTCTGACAGCCAAGCAGCGCTCAAAGCGCTGGGTTCGTACAGCACGAACTCAAATACCGTCAAGGAATGCCATAATGCCCTATAAGACCTCGCCAAAAGAAACAATGTCAAACTTTGGTGGGTGTCAGGGCAGAAAGGGAAATGAAATTGCTGACCAACTCGCCAGGGTAGGTTCCAGCGATAAATATATAGGTCCAGAACCATTCTACGGCACCCCTAAGTCTAAGATAAGTGGGAAAAATCAAATTATACGACCCTGACAAACTGCTGTTGTCGGGATTCGATTCCGTGTCATCGGAGTCAGAGGTCAACACACTATCTACTGCGCCACGGCGCTCTCACAGTATATGGTCAACCGAAATTCATCCTCTGTGTATGCAATATTAAAAGTGCTCGAACGAATTACTAGTTTATAACCAACGCGGTATTTGTTCGGCTCTCGTCCTATCTAAGACAACCACCCCTGGGAGTAGTGAAGGAACATCAATGACCAAAACCACTTCCAACCGTTCAGGTTGTGTGTGTAACACATCATACGAGAATACAAAAACTCTTGAACCTCCGCGAAAACAAAAAAACAAAAAAAAAAAAAAAAAAAAAACTAAAGGAGATATGCATTAGATATCCGTAATTGATAAAGTTTCGTTGAAATCAGATTTTAGATAAAGTGCTCTGCGCTATCATTGTATAAGTAGGACAAAAAACAAGCGCATACTACTTACGATGAAAAGAAGTCATACATCATCAGCCCCAATTTATGAATCTTCACCTATAGGAAATTCATTAATAACTCCCAATGTTCCCATTGTCGGAGAAGGCGTCTAACCCGGTTCATAAACGATACCGGGTAAGGTATGTACATATGTAGTAAAGATAGGGATGACTTTTTTCTAGTGAAAAGCTATGAGTGATAATAATATTTTATATGTACAAGATGACATTGACGTTATTAGACGGACAAAGCGAGACGTCAATGAGGCTTTTGCAAGCATTAAAGCAGAAGCGGGTAAAGTGGGTCTAAGGGTAAATAGGAACAAGACCAAATATAAGCTGTCATCAAAGAAAAACGCGCAACACCGACGTCTCGGTCAGAACGTCACCTTCGGCAGCTATATTTTTGAAGTAATCAAGGACTTCGTCTACCTTGGCTCGATAGTGACAAGCAGCAATGACACCAGTGCTGAGATAAAACGCAGAATAACTCTTGCCAACTGCTGCTTCTTTGGGCTCAAGAGTCAACTGAGTAGTAGAGCCCTCTCTCTAAGGTATCCCTCTAAAAAACCTTAATCATCCCGGTCCTCCTCTACATCGCTGAAGCTTGGACTTTATCAAAAGCGGATGAAGACTCTTGGGCGTTTCGAGAGGAAATTTCTGCGTGCAATGTTTGGTCCCGTTTGTGTAAACGGAGAATGGAGGAGGAGATTCAACCAAGAACTGTACGGGCTGTACAGCAACATCGGCCTAGTTAGACGTCTTCTGATCCAACGTCTAAGATGACTGGGCCATGTAGAGCGAATGAACATCACCGCTCCGGCCCGAAGAGTCTTCGACACCAACCCCGAGAGACGACGCAGCAGAGATCGACCGCATCTAAGGTGGCGCACACAGGTATGTACCTACATACCTCAACCTACTGGGCGTGCGGTACTGGAAGAGGCTGGCCAAAAACCGTGCTGGCTGGAGAGGCTTGTTGGTTGAGGCCCTGGTTCACCTGGCGCACCGAGGAAAACAACCCCTCCATGGTGTTACAATTCAATTCAAAGAGATTTGAAGTTTGCAGAATATTGTGGGTATAGAAATGCCGAACGTCCAATTGAAAACTTTGTACTTTGAATTGAATTCAAGGGAGACATGAACATCAAACAAAAGCCGTTTCGTAATACATAGACTTGCATAGGGCATTTCACTATGAAACGATAGTGAGAATGTATGTTCGGTTAATGTCGAATGGTCAACATAAGGCTTCCCAATTAATTTTAAATGTAGACCTTTCATCAAAAAGAAATTAAATAACAACACGCAATGGAATCAATCGCCAGAAGGTGAACCAAATAATTCGTGTGACACGAGCAAGGAGCCATGCAAAAATAAAACCACTCTACCTTCGATCACAAACATGAACAGATCAATCGAATTAACTACACAATAAACCTAATTGTTTACTACCAATCTAGCATGGTGTTTATCGAATTTTCATAGTTTGATAAGCGGCAACACATTTGGGTTTAACTTACCGTTAAATCTGATCATTTTCGAACCCCCTCACTTAATCAGAAAATAAAAATAAAATAACAAAAATAGTAATAACATGACATACGGTTCAGTAGAGCATGAAATGTAGGAATTTTTGTTTTTAGATTAAATTATTTCCATTGTACCAACGAGAAACAGATGTAGAGCGAACAGTGCGCCGGTGTACATACATAGTTCATAAATGTACATATTTACATACACACATACATATGTATGAACATAGTAGGTACCATGTTCGTACGTCCGGATAACTCGTTTAGTTGGAGCTTACCATAACCTTTCAGGAACTATGTATGGACATATGCACATGTTTAGGTCAAGGGTGAATTAATGCGAGTAATTCGTCATATGCTCACAAATACTCAACCGAAGGAAGAAAATACCCACAACTGAGGGTTATGAAGTTAAGCTCATGTAATTGAAGATAAAGGATTATCTGATGGTTTTGCAAATCCATTGGTAGTGAAATGATTGTGCTTGGCATTTTTAATAGGATCTAGATGTACATACATACGAGGGCAAAACCAAATACATACATAGGTATATGCTGTCATCCAAAAAGGACGCTCGCCACCGACGTCTTGACCAGAACGTTTGTTTTGGCAGATATAAGTTCTAGGTAGTTAAGGACTTCGTCTACATTGGCTCCGCAGTGACCTGGAGCAACGACATCAGTTCCGAAATCAAACGCAGAATCACTCTTGCCAATCGCTGCTCAGGAGGCAACTGAGTAATAGAGCCCTCTCCCGAACGACAAAGTTGACGCTATACAGAGTGCCCCACGAGTGGTGTGAATATGGAGGGTGCTTCATACCGAGAAGTTACACCCGTACCATTTTACACCAGTTCAATGCTTCATACATTAATTTGCCTACAAGTCCAGCTGCGTTAAAACCAAAAAAAAAAAGGTTTTTCATAGAAAATAGTCGATTGGGTTTTTTTTTTTTAATTTCTCAAAAACTACAAGACATTTTTGCATCCGGTTTTGTGTTTTTAACTAAAAACTATTACATACAATTTTGAAAAAAATTAGTACGAAATTTTGAGTTTTAAAATTAATTTCTCAAAAACTGTACCTTAAAACAGCTTCGTTTAAAAACAAAATGAAAAAAGAGGTTCCTGGCTTTACAAAAAATTATATCACGGCATTGTGGATGTAACCGTTGATTTTTAATATTTTTTCCAAATTAAGTCAATTTGGGGGGGATAGACCCCCTCCCATACGATTTTTTCCTTGTCTTGACCAGACCTACACGCTCTAGCTTTTTGGCACACCACTCGTGAAGCACCCTGTTGTACGGCGCAGAAGCATG
Organism: Eumerus sabulonum; assembly: GCA_951905685.1. Taxonomy (NCBI): domain Eukaryota; kingdom Metazoa; phylum Arthropoda; class Insecta; order Diptera; family Syrphidae; genus Eumerus; species Eumerus sabulonum. The sequence goes on along the minus strand of OX645060.1, from coordinate 156,022,440 downwards.
GACACTATCAAAAGCGGATGAGGAGGCCCTTGGTCGGTTCAAGAGAAAGATTTTGCGCGTGATTTTCGGGCCTATAAACGCAGACGGGGGATGGAGGAAAAGATTCAACCACGAACTTTACGGGCTGTACAGCGACATGAGCCTAGTCAGGCGTCTACGGATTCAACGCCTAAGATGGCTGGGCCATGTAGAGCGAATGGACACCACAGCTCCAGCCCGGAGAGTCTTTGAATCCAACCCCGAGGGACGAAGAAACAGAAGACGGACGCACTTAAGATTGCGCACACAGGTGGAAGGGGACTTCAGCCAACTGGGTGTGCGGCAATGGAAAAGGCTAGCAAAATATCGTGCTAGATGGAGGGGCATGTTGGTTGAAGATCAGGTTCACCCCGAACTGTAGCGCCCGCTAAGAAGATGCACCTATGTACATATGTATGCATGTTTGTATGCATATGTATATGTATGTATGAGGGCATTTCTTTCAGAAATGTAGGTACATATAAGTTAATTTTTCATTTAACTGTTTTAAAGTTTAAGCCAAACAGTATTAAAAAAGACAGAACTACATAGTATGTAGATTTCATCACAAGAATATTCAAAATTATATTGCAAACACTATACCAACATATTACGCTGCTTTCATGGCTAGGATTCTTTTTTAATAAACCGAAACTAAAGGCGTTATAGTCTCTTCATAAGAAATTCTAAATAAGGAATGATGAGCAAATGTCGGGGTTTACCGCACAAATACCTATCATACATATGTAGGTACCCAGTACCCTCAGCTGGGTCTTATATTTGCTTCCCTCTGTCATAAATGCAATAGTTATCTAAGGATCCACAAAAGTAATTATTTGCGAATAGCAGCAGTACGTTCTGGAAACCAGCGCGAAACACATATGTACATACTCTCCTTCCACCCCATCGACCCATTGGCACATCAAGCATTCATTCTGTTTGACTTAATGGACACGAAAGCATACCAAAGCCACATTAAAGGGTGCGTAAAGATCCACTATGTACATATCTCTGTATTCACGGAGCCTCTATCGCGGCATTACTCCCTTACATCGTTTCTTTTACTATCATGGTATCGTCACTATTACCATCATTGTTGTATTTGTTTTAAAATAAGTATCCACACAGCCATTCGCCTATTTCAAATGGTACTTAGCGGTATGATGATGAGGGGCACGTCTTTTGTATTCCACCGACATGCACGATGTTTTCTTCTTCTATTTGCTTCCGTAATGCTTTCGTTGTTTTTTTAGGGTCTACTCTTCGAGTTGAATGTCATACTCCTTAGAATACTCTCTCAGCTAAAAGGAGGGAGACTGTTTAAGTCGATGTCAGCCATGACTCTGCTCAACACAGTACAAATGAGAATCCGAGCAATAACACACTCAAGAATAGCTAGAAAATCAATAGCTACCAAGCAAACAGGGCCAATAGCAAAGGATGCTACTGGGGCACTAGCATACGTACTCATAGCTTGCCCTGAAAATATGGATAACAACGACTATTAACACCAGAGCGCAACTTGTTATACCTACATACATATGTAGATACAGTTCTCTATTCGTTAATTCAAATGGCAGCGTTGCCGTGGTGCTACATTCGTTGTTCATTATCCGTCTCGATTCATACACGTTAAAGGGCATATTCACGTGTTTCAGTTTGAAGGGAAACAAAACAGAGAAAACAAAACAATAGCACGGAAAACAACAAAATTCCGATGAAATCAATTTATTTGTTTTGTTTTTTTTTCTGTGTAAATATAGCTTTTGTGTCGCGAGACTAGCTACTCGAAACTTATAGAGATGTAGTATGAAAACTCGGCGGATGAGTTAGGATAATGTAAAATCAATAAACAAGTTCAGTCCTTATGGGAATCAATTTGAGCAACCTGCGTTATATTACATGACACGTACAATTTTTCCCAATTTCCACTGTATTGTGTGATCCTTTTCTGTTCGTTAGGGTTCCGTACCCAAAGATAAACGGAACCCTATTACTAAGATTTCGCTGTTCGTCCGTCCATCCGTCTGTCACCAGGCTGTATCTCATGAACCGTGATAGTTAGACAGTTGAAATATTCACAGATGATGTATTTCTTTTGCCGCTACCACGACAAATACTAAAAACAGAACAAAATTAATATTTAAGGTGGGCTCCCATACAACAGACATGATTTTCATCCAAAAAATCCCCTTGGTCACATACTGAACTAAGGTTAGTCGACAATATCCCACAATTAGTAGCAAACTTCCCAGTTTTGATCTCTTTTGTGTCTTTGATGAATTAATCCTAGCTGCAAACCTTTTTCCCATATTTCCCATTATTGTTATTCACCTTTTCACATCGTTGCTGTCAAGTAAGATAATTTTTTTTTTAAATAATTTGCGCGCACTCAATGTCTAATAACCTTATTATGTCGGCGACACAGTGCGGGCAGAAGGTAGAAAGGAAGAGGAATAGAGGAGATTGATTTGAATTCGATGGACACTTTGATGATCAACTACATATATCTCATCATGAAGAGTTTTGATTATCAAAGTAATATGCCGATAACCTGCCTGCAACCAAGATCTGCCATCATACAAAAAATGTGGTTTAATGTGATGACTGATGAGGTAACATACATAGTCTCTTTCATATTTATATATACAGATGGTACGGAACCCTTCGTGCGCGAGTCCGACTCGTACTTGGCCAGTTTTTTAACTTCCCAGTGGGAAGTTATTGTAATGGGTCGGTCCGATTTTGCGAATTCCAAATTTTGACATACATATCTCCACGTCTCAAGGTCACTAGAATCAAAATCCAAGGTTTTTATAAAGACGCCTGTATGGAATTTTCGTCTCGACTATATCGAGATATTGACATGGGACCACGTTCATTCCACGCGTAATTACGCAACTTAGAACTGATGAAGTTTTAAGCAAAATCGGTCCAGCCATTTTTTGCTAGAAATTAAATAAATAAAAAATAGGCAAAAAAAAAAAAAAAAAACAACACACGGTGTTCCCAAGCGGTCCCTCATCTAACTACTTACTAACCGCGCCCGACCCTGGTTGATTGCGGAGATCGGACGAGAACCGATACATATGAGATTGCTGGTCAGTGTTGTGGTTGGGTAATGAAACGCACACTCATGAGCTGCTCGTGAGCGTGCGTAACCCAACGAGCGATTATTAAACGCACGCTCTCATTGGTAATTGCCTGTGAGCATTTTTATTTTCGCTTACGAAAACGAGTGTGTGCATATAGAAGCTCACCCCTGTGCGTACTTCATATGTTCATTAAAGATAACGCACACTTTACCTGCACTCTGTAGGGTGGGTTCTGTTTAACGCACATGTGTAGTGCGCTCATGGGAGTTGTTTGCAGAATGATATGTAAAACATGGAAACATTTCATTTGAACATTTTTATTTTTTTTATTTTCCATGAGTGTACGTTTCTTTAAAATGTAACATAGGTCTTACAGGGAGCGACAGCAAAAAGGCGGCTTGATGCCAACAACACGCGGTGTTCCCAAGCGGTTCCCCATCTAAGTACTGACAGCGCCCGACGCTGGTTGTTTGTGGTGATCGGACGAGAGCCGATACATGAGGAACTATTCGTCTAAGAATCTTATCGCAACAACAAAAAGAGCTAATGCCTAGAAACGCCTGAACAGATCTTCACAAATTGTAGCTAAGAACCATGTCGATCAGGTAAGCTTTAAAAAAAAAAAAAAAAAAAAAAAAAAAAAAAAAAAAAAACAAGCATCATAATCGGTCCATACGTTCAGGAGCTACGAGGCCACAGACAGACACCTCAAACTTATAACACGAGGGGTGTTATGTTTTTGCATCGGGGGTTAAGAATGAAAAAATATGAAATTAAATAGGTGTTTTCATTTTTCCCACTGGGACTTAGTCGTGTGGGCCTTGAGGGTCGCACATAGATCACATTTTATTTTCCTTTTTTTGTTGTGTCCCCAAAATAAAGCCCACATTTATTACTAATAAAAAAAAGTCATCTGTCAGTCCGCTAACAATGGCAGAAAATTATTGATTGACGTAAATCTTTATTACCGGCATTTTGACTTCTAATCGTTTATATCCCCTGAACCTTTTGCAATTGCATAATATGTAGTGTGTAATATCTTAATTGATGTGGAATACTATTTGTAGGTAGGTATCGATGAAGTCATATTTCTTCGTGACGTCTTTACATACAAAAAATACCAGCCGGTTAAACTTTAACACCTTTTATACCCCTCGTGGCATGAATTTATGAATAGACGGCGTGTTTTAATTTTGTAAATCCTTCCGTAGAGTACGTCACCGGAACCTTTCAAATTTGAATTCATGTAGGGAATAAATCCAAATGAAAGAGAGATATACATACGTTCTTCTCGTTATTCCTCTTAACTTCAGAATAAGTATACTGGGATGTATGTATTTAGGTATCATTTAAAAATGCATTTAGCTTTGGTTCATCCCTCACATGTGTGCAATTGTGAAGTAGATTAGTAAATCAGTTTTCCAAGTCTTCCGACTAAACTTTCAACACCTAGCTTTTGATCGCTTGGCTGATTTTAGTTCCTTTTTACTTCAATATGAATATGTACCAGCTTTTTTACCATTGCTACGCACTAAACACCAGAAATTAAGGTTATAAAAATCGGGACTATATATAGTATTTTCCAGCTTAAATGTTACAAATTATAAAAGCAAAAAGAGCCTAGATGATTCTTAAGATAGTATGGTGGTTTTACGGTTAACTGTTACCAGTAACCATAAGCCATTTAATCAAGCTGCGGTCAAACCATCTGTGTTGATACAATTGCGCCTTAATGGCAAAGTCCTAAGTCCAACAAAGGGACGTTGGCAAAAAGCAGCAAAAGTTTTAAGCATATTGATGACTGGTCCATAAAAATACACAATGGAAGTAAGCAGCATGGGCAGGCAGGCCTGTCGCACCTATCTTATTTTTCACATTGGCATTGGCAGGTATGCCTTTCTAGCTATGTTATGTAGACGAGTTACCTATTTACATAAATATATCGGAAAACTTTTCCCAACTAGTTACTTAGGAGAGCGATACGGGAAATAAGCATTTGATGCGGTCTTTATGCCAAGATACAAGGACTAATACAGGACCCACTACAAATCGGCGTTCACTCTAGATTTTAGCGTTAATATTTAACTAAGGCTTGCTTGACTCAAAAGCTGTAAAGACTATTGTACAATTCATTTTCGGTTACAGTGAAACCATTGGTTATTGCTAAATTTATATTGATTCATTCATTCTTTCCTAGAGACTAGTGGTACAATGCAGTGCAAAATAAAGGGTATACAAAAGAAAACAAATTCAATATAAAATACAGCACTTGAAGCTAATGTCTATGATATTAGCTTTATTCAATAGATAATTGTATGCCATTAGTGTTTATATATGATTTCGGGCATATGCGCGCCACGGCTAGCTCGTTGAAAGAAGTGCATTCAAGAAGTCCAATTTTCGACAACAATATCAGCAATAACACGGCGAATGTTGACTTCAAATTCGGTCAACGTCTCTGGCTTATCGGCATAGACTAGTGTCTTCACATACCCCCAAAAAAAGTAATCTAAAGGTGTGAGATCAAAGGGTCGTGGAGGCCAATTCACAGGTCCATTACGAGAAATTATGCGCTCAGCAAATGTACCCCGCAATAAATTGGTGGTATTGCGCACCGTACGGCATGTTGCGGCCTTCTTCTTGAAACTAAGGCTCTGTTACGTCAATACCATTGAACTGGGCAACGAAGAAGTGAGAAATCATGTTTCTATAGCGGTCTTCATTGACAGTAACATTCTGGGCGTCATCGTCCTTAAAGAAATATGAGCCAATGATTCCACCAGCCCATAAAGCAGACTAAACAGTGAGTTTTAAAGGTTGTAAGGGTAAGGGGGGAGGGAGCGAGCAAACAGAGCAAAGAAGTTGATCGCGTTTAACATGGCAAACGCCAGCTTCGATCTCTGTCCCTGCTCAATCCAAGTTGACACACAGCCTCCGCGTGGCCCCCCTGGATAGCTACCCTGGCACCCACCAGGTAGTGAACCAATGTGTGCAGCGACCCAACCCCTTGTTCCTGGGGAAAAAGGAACCTGGCCCTGAAGGTTGAGGGCTGTGTTGTGCTTAGGGATAACATCCCTATTACGTAAAACCCTACTTGTTCCGAAACGACAACAAGCCTCGGATACGGACGGATGTTAGGTCCCTTAACAGACCGGGTGCAGGCGATCAATTGGAGCAAGCCCTCAACTGATATAAAGCACTCCAAGAAGTGCGATGGGATGGACCAGGCAAAAAACGGATGAAAAACTGCGACATCTACTACGGGAACTGTTATAAGGAGAACAAACAGCGCTTATTCGGGTGTGGATTCGTTATTCGAGGAAGACTACGACAAAAAGTCTTAAGCTTCCGGGATGTAAGCGAACGCCTAATAACAATCCGCATCAAAGCTAAATTAGGAAATATAAGCTTGATATGCGCTCACGCCACAACGGAATAAAAGGATGATCGACGCAAAGAAGAATTCTATGATATCTTAGACAGAACATATGCACAATGCCCCAGCTATGACACAAAAATAGTTCTAGGAGATTTTAATGCAAAACTGGGCAAAGAGGACATATTTGAGTCGATCATAGGAAAGTTAGCGGGGCGTAACCTTCTTGTAGCAAGCACGCGATTCCCCCATCTCAACATCCACAAGGGTACCTGGCCAACCAGATTGAACACATTGCGATCGACGCCAGACACTCCTCCTGTATTCTCGACGTACGAACCTTTCGAGGGGCCAACATCGACTCGGACCACTACCTTGTTGTAGCCAAGGTACAAATGAAGATATCAAGAATGCTTAGGAGTCGAGTACGACTACGTAAGTTTGACGTCGGAAAGCCTGCCAGAATCTTTCCGGATCGTGTCTCCTCCAAGCTCTCTCAAAATTCGGCCACAGCAGCACAAACAATAGACCAGGAATGGGCGCATTGCCAGAGCGCCGTCAGAGACGCTGCCGCAGAGGTGCTGGGTTTCAAACCGCCACCACCTAGAAACCCCTGGTTCGATGAACAATGCGAGCAAGCCCATGCAGCAAAACAAGAAGCGTATAAAGCTATGCTGCAACGACGGACGAGAGCGCTCGCGAAATCTATGAGCTGAAGAGAAGAGAAGAGAGGAATACACGCTTTTCAGAAGAAAGAAGAGAGAGTACGGAAAGCGTGAGATCGAGGAGATGGAGATGCTTTCGCAGGAATGACGCCCCTAAATTTTACAATAGGGTAAAACGAACATGCCATAGTTACAAAGCCAGAGCGGCGGCCTGGAGGGATGAAAATTGAGAACTGGTAGTAGAGTCGCTGTCGATGCTGAGGATTTGGAAAGACCACTTCTGCAGATTGTATACCGGCGATGATAGACAAGATACCGCTGTCAGGCAGAACGAGCCATTCGTAATGGACGACGATGTAGCAGAATTCAGTCCACCCGACCTAGACGAAGTCAAAATAGCGATATCAAGACTTAAGTCTAATAAAGCCGCGGGCGCAGACGACCTGTCTGCTGAGATTCTTAAGGCGGCAGAAGATGAGCTGGTAAGGTGCATGCACCATCTCATTTGCAAGGTATGGTCGGAGGAAAGCATGCCCGACGAATGGAATCTCAGCATCGTTTGCCCGGTCCATAAGAAAGGAGACCCCTATAACTGCGCCAACTATAGGGGAATAAGTCTCCTTAACATCGCATATAAGATCTTCTCTGCCGTATTGTGTGAACGCCTGAAACCGTTTGTGGATAACCTGATCGGCTCTTATCAGTGTGGTTTCAGGCCAGGTAAATTCACAATAGACCAAATATTTACGCTACGGATCTTGAAGAAGACCCAGGAATACCAAATCGACACTCACCACCTTTTCGTCGATTTCGAGGATGCATATGACAGCGTGTATAGAGATGAGCTATACAAAGCCATGTCTAGTTTTAACATCCCTGCCAAATTCGTACGACTGTGCAGGATGACAATGGAGAAGTTTCGCTGCTCCATTAAGGTCGGTAATGAGCAAACCGAGACCTTTGATGTTATAAAAGGATTTAGGCAAGGTGACGCGCTATCATGCAACTTTTTCAACATCGTGCTTGAAAAGATCGTGCAAGAGTCACTGGCCAACACAAGAGGTACGATTTATTTCAAGTCTACGCAATTGCTTGCGTACGCCGACGACATTGACGTGATTGGACGGACACAACGAGACGTCAATGAGGCCTTTGTAAGCATTGAGGTAGAAGCGGCTAAGATGGGTCTCAAGGTTAATGAGGGTAAGACCAAATATCTGCTTTCATCTAAAAGAGACTTTGAAGTGGTCAAGGAATTCGTCTACCTTGGCTTACTGATGACCGGCGACAACACCAGCGCTGAGATAAAACGCAGGATCACTCTTGCCAACCGCAGTTTCCTCGGGCTTAAGAGGCAATTGAGAAGTAGAGCCCTCTCTCGGAAAGCCAAGGTGACACTATATAAGACCTTAATCATTCCAGTCCTCCTTTACGGCGCAGAGGCTTGGACTTTAACAAAAGCGGATGAAGATGCCCTTGGTCGTTTCGAGAATACAGTTCTGCGCACTATCTACGGTCCCGTTTGTTCAAACGGTGTATGGAGGAGAAGATATAACGAAGAACTGTACGGGTTGTACAGCGACATCGGCCTGGTACGACGTCTACGGATGCAGCGTCTGAGGTGGCTAGGCCATGTAGAGCGCATGGAAAATACAGCTCCGACACGAAGAGTCTTCGAATCCACCCCGGAAGGAAGGCGCGGCAGAGGACGGCCGCATCAACGGTGCCGCACGCAGGTGGAAGGGGGCCTTAACCAACTGGGCGTGCGGCGCTGGAAACAGCTGGCCAAAGACCGTGCCAGCTGGAGACGCTTGTTGGTTGAGGCCCAGGTTCACCATGGACTGTAGCGCCACTCCATCAATTGATACAATTTATTCTGCTTATATATGGAGCAGATAGTGCGACGGGCAGGCGTCAACAAGGAAGGCACCATATTCTACAAGTCCGTCCAGCTGCTAGGATACGCGGATGAAGTACATGCTGTCAAGCAAAAACCAATCCGTCGCTCACCACCTGGGACAAAATATAACAATTGACAGCTACAATTTCGAGGTAGTTAAGGAGTTTATCTACTTCCGGGCAAACTTAAATTCCACAAATGACACCACAGTGGAAATCCGGCATATAATCGCCCTTGGCAACTGCTTCTACTTCGGCTTGTCCAAGCAACTGGGGTCAAAACTCCTCCCTCGAAAGACCAAAGTCATGCCTTACAAAACGTTCATACTGCCAGTCTTGCTGTACGGAACCGAAAGCTGGACGATAAGCAGGACAGCGGAGCTGATTTTAGGTTCTTTCGAGAGAAAAATTCTGCGCCGGATATTTGGTCCTGTCTGTGAGGAAGGTGAATGGAGAAGAAGACACAACCGCGAACAAGCTGTACAAGCTGTACAAAGATGTGGAAGATCCGTCGACTACACTGGCTCGGCCACATCGAGCGCATGGACATCAGCGCTCCAGCTAAGAGGGTCTTCGACTCCGAGCCTCCTGGTTCGAGAAGAAGAGGAAGACCGAACCTCCGGTATAAAGACCAAGTGATCGAGGATGTAAGACATCTTGGTCTTGATAATGGAAGGCACCTATAGCTCAGGCTCAGATCCTTCATGGATCGCTGGCCTGATAAGTAAGTATACTGCTTTATGACAATGAAGCCAAATTTAGTTCTTAATTATTAACATCATTAATTTTAGTTCAAGAAAATGATTTATTTCCCACTTATTTGTTGGAGAAATTCTTGTGCGGATAATTTTATGAGCAAGTGTAGGTAAATAACAACTCCAATTGACGTCAAAAATAAACAGATAAAGTTAGGTAAAAAGATAGCAGAATTGACCAACAAAAGAAAAATAAAACTTTGACGAAATCATCGACAATTTCAATCTTTCTCTCACTTATTCTTCATTCAACCTGTGTGAAGTGAAGAGCAGGCAATTTGTACATATGTAACTTTAAAAATTACCATACCACGTGCTCATTTCACATATTAGCATGATCTTATTTCAACTGATTAAAGCAAATGACTCACACGTACGTGAGCTCATTAGATAAAAAAATCACCGAGCTGCAGCCACGTAGCATAGGTATAGCCGAGAAGATACATACCAACTCGGAAGTGCAATGGAGAATGAAATAAACGATTTTAATTGATTATATAATCGAGAGTAACATTTGGTAAAGGTAAAAAAGGGGGATAAGTAGTTTACATATATTGCTGTTTAATCGCTGAGTGTATAATGTTTATCGTGAGTTTCGCTTCCATGCGTAAGCCAAATAAATGTTGAGTTATTCGTTTTTGTTATACTTTTGTGCTTTGCGGAAATTTTATTCGATTTGTTTATGCGGTTGATTAAGTGCGACAATGTCCTTTATCTGCGAAACCGGGGAGCACAGTAGTGCCCCCGCCAAGTCGAGCGCGAAGCAAACACTGCCGTACCATCCTTTACTGGAATCATTTCGCCGCATTTTCAGGCCCCTATTTAAGAACCTCTGGATAAGACCAGGGGCCCTACTCTGTACTGCTACTCTAATATGAAATTGCTCGAATTCGCAAAATCTGTACTCTCAATTTCTATTAAGCAATGTCATATTTTCGAAATTCGAGCAGTTTTGAATACTCCTTTGCTTTCGCAAAAACGGTATTGCATATTTAAATGTCAAAACTATTCGAATTCGCATTTTCTTATTCGATAGTTGGTTGGTACACGAACGATGATTCATTTAATAGTTTTATCCCAAAAATGAAGGTTTTTTGTTTTTTTTTTTTTTTTTTTTTTTTATAAATAGTTACACTCGCACTCAAGGCTAATGCCTTATAACGTTTTGAACGTTGTGCGAGCGAAGGTAACAGGGTGAGGGAGAGTTTCGAGCAGGTTCACACACAATCTGAACGGAGTGCAGTGGTTTTGGGTCGTAGATGATCGTTCACTACTCTCAAGGGTGGTCCGTCCTAGATAGGACGACAGCCGACTAAATTTCGGCGTTGGTTATAATTCACAGTAATTCGTTCATGCACCTTTGGTGTTAATATTGCATATGCAGAGGATGAATTTCAATTGACCATATACTGTGAGTGTTATGCCTGGAGCAGTAGTTTGGTCGCTTTCCATTCACAACTGTGTTGAATACCTTTTTTCGTATAGGAATTGTTTTTTCTTGGCTATGAAACGAATTTGAACTATAGACCTTCCGCTTGACGGTCGATGATGTTAACAGCTGCACCACGGCCACCCACAAAGTGTGAAGTAATGCTTTTCTGAATATATTTAGAATTTTGTTCATTAATAGGGAATCCACTGCTAAAACTTTAAGCACAAGATCAAACCAATTTTAAACTCTTGTAAATTATATGTCGACTCACTCGGATCTTGCCAAAGGCTACTTAAGGACGACAGATGCTAGGGAAAAGTCCCACCTTTCTTGGGAAAATCTAGCGAATAAGCTAAATGCTGAGGGTCCCCCTATGCGCAACGGAGTTTGTTGGGAAAAGGTAAGAAATGAAAAAAATGATATGTATGTACATATAACGGTTTTAGATGTGGGCTGATTTCAAAGTTCATATGAAAGCCAAATAAAAAAAAAAAAAAAACAAACTGAGCATATCCGGAACGGGGGGTGGGCCCACTAAACATTGCGTTTTGTCCTTAAATGAGGAAAAGTTATTGAGCTGCTAGATCTTAGGGAAGCAGTCGATGGAATGCCTAGCATTTTAAGTTTTGGTATTAGTCAGATATTGGAATCGAATACACAAGATGTAGTAATTGGAGAAGATGTACTATCCTCTTGTTCCGCTTTTAATACCAACTGAAAGCAATATGCCGGAATTGGCAACCATTAGCACCAAAAATACCAAACACGTACGAGATCCTCAACAAAGTAAATGAAAAATTGAAAAACATTGTAAAATACAAAAGAAGAGGGTTTGAATTAAAAGAAAAGCAGTACAAGCTGAAGAAAGAATTACACTTTCCTGATGAAAACCAAAGCACAAAAACAAAAGCAAAATTCGTTCTGTAATGAATTTGATGTCAAACTACGATATTTTTTCGAAGTTAAAATACGAAATTAGCAAAATTCCTTGACACGGCTGGCAACAGTGCTAATCGATGCTACTTTTTTACAGAGTGTAGATTTATAGTAGAATCGCAAATCATTTTCGCATAATTTTGAAATTCGAATAGCAATACAGAGTAGGGCTCCAGAACGCAGAAATTTTCGTCATCCAGTAAGCTATAATCATATACTTAAATCCAAAATTTCAAGTCTGTAGGTCATTTAGTTCCGAAGTTAAGCGAAAGCAAAGTTTCGCATTTATGACACTCACTCACTCACTCACTCATGATCATCAGAATAGAACTAGTACTTCCCATAAACTCAGAGAGCTGAAATTTGGTACAGAGTTAGGTTTTAATGGCCACATAAAGGGAATACTATAAAAACTAGGATAATCGAAGATCTGGAGTACCTGGTGACCCTGATTAGAAAACACAAGAGTCCAGCTAAACTATTAGAGATCGACATACCGCCTTTACAAAAAATATTCAACTTGGTGGGCCGCTTCATTTGATGTCAAAATTCGAAGGTCCGACTATCGGATGAAGAACCCTCAGCTGGTCTCAGCTGTATCAGAGATATGGTAATGCCCCCTTCCACTATTGGTACATAAAAAAATCGACTGTCATTGCAAAAATAGATCCAGCGTAGTGGGACACATCTTCTAATTTAATCTAGCCTATAGCGTCCCACTGCTGGGCGAATGCCTCCCCTTCTGCTTTTAGGTTAGGTTAGTTGGGTGCCCTATTGACATGAGGTCACGACTCACTTAGACTACTAAGAGTCCATTGTGCCCATTTTGAAAACTAATTCGAGGGGAACCTGTTAGTTGCCGGCTGAGCTGAACCATCCACATTCAATTAAGAACCTTAGCAGTTAAACCCGAAAAGAAATAGTTCCCGAGGTACGTACGAGTTCGGGCCAGTGCAGGGCATTCACACAGTAGGTGACGAATGGATTCTATTTCGTCTTCGTCCCTACAGCTTCTGCAAAAATCGTTGTATGGCTGGCCTAGCCTAGCTGCATGATATGATATCATGCAGTGCCCAGTGAGGGCACCGACTACCAGTCGTATATTCCCTCTACCAAGATTTAGCAGACTTTCCGTCCTTTTTTCGTCATATACAGGCCATGTTAGCTTTGCCGTAGCGCATGTTTCTAATTGACACCATCGCTTGTTGGCCTTTCCTAGTAGTTCCACCCCTATTTCTCTAAATAGTGTGCTGAGTGGCGTTCTAGCCTCAGTTGTGATCTGCGAAGTATCTGCGCCTGATCCCAGTCTGGCTAGTTCGTCCGCCTTCTCATTTCCGGAAATATTCACATGCCCTGGTACCCAGCAGATGGTTACCTCATTGATATCCGATATTTCTTCTAGTTTCTCTTTAAAGAGTTTTACGAGCTTGGATCTTATCCATGTTGCTTGCAGAGCCTTAATGGCTGCCTGACTTCAACATAGATTTTGATTCTCTTACCTGAGAAATTCTCCCTTAGAATCAGATCCGCGCCTTTTTTGATTGCGAAGATCTCAGCCTGGAACACGCTACAGCCATCATCAAGTCTGTAGGAGTGACACGCTTCCTGAGATTCGAAGTAGACTCCGGCTCCTGTACCGGTATCCGTTTTGGATCCGTCGGTATAGATTGCCAGTCCCTCTTCCGTGTTTACCAGACCATTGGCCCATTCCTCCCTGGAGGGAATCCTAATAGAGAATCTCCTCTCACAGCAATAAAGTGGGTTGGTATAGTCCGTTTCGGTTGCGGACCTCAGGATAGCCCATCGATCCAGGATTGATGCGTGACCATAAAGACATCTTTTCCAAAGACTGGATTCATGCATCCTTAGCGCAGCCCTGGCTGCAATGCTTTCACAATACATGTCATAGTGGTGGAAGGTTCAGCATTGCTTCAAGGGCCGCCGTTGGTGTGGATTTCATAGATCCGGTCACCGCCAGACAGCCAGCCCTCTGAATCCTTGTAAGACTTTGAAGGTTGCATTTAATAATAAGGATCTCGCAGTAAGGAACCTTAGACTTGGCACGACTTTGTCTAGATTTCATTATTTTTTAGAGATAAACAAGCAGCTCAATCGAGACTTGGCAAGCTTTTTTTGCAGAATGTTTTTCGTGGGATCTGTTATACTATTATACCTAGTGATGGGAGTTTTGATGACTGTGGTTGGAGTGATTTATGGCACAGAACTTGATTCAATTCCTGGAGCAATGTACGCTGTCACGAACGTAGAATGTTAACTGTTGCCATTCTCAACTTGGACTTGGAAATTAATGTTTTCTCTCTACAAACAGTTTCCGTGTCTTTCTACAATAAGACATATGTTCATACATATGTACATACATACATTCATAGCATGGGACAACCGATTCAGTGTGGTCCCCTCAATCACTTAAACAATGTCCTCGGCCTTAAAGTTAACATACATAGACAACTACGTCCGTCGCACTATTACAGTCCCTACATGCCCAAATATTGGCAACACTCTGCAAACAGCCGTGTCTGGGCAGAAAATGTACGGAAGGTACCTCGGCACACAGCGCAACATTACACAAAAAAAAAAAAAACAAAACATCAGCATAAACACAGTGAGAGGGAAAAACAAATAACCTCCTCCTTCACAAACGGAAGCGAATATGGTCTCGGGCCTGCGCATAAACGGAACCTTCCAGTTCCTAACCAATTTCTGCGTGTTAAGCACAAATAACAAATGCATATGTATGTAGGTATGTATAATGAGTTTGCCAAGTTCTCGAACCTCGAATGGAGGAAACAATATCCCTTTCTTTCATGATTCTCCAACTATAACCCTCTGCCAACCTTCTGATCATATGAGTACAGATCGCTTGGCCCATAAGCAGATATGTATGTGCTACTTATTCCCCATTCGATTTTCTTATGCAAGGACGCCGCCAGTACATCCATCCCTATTCCCCCTCCCCGTCGTTCTTATGCAGCAGCCACCGTAAAGAATCGGATACCGCGCAGTCATGTACAAAGGCACACCACCACTGCAAAGCAGCCCCTTCGTACATACATATGTATGAACATACATACATATGTGCTACATTGCCAAGGAAGAAAATCGAATTGGATAACAATTAGCCATCCTCATCCATCACTTGTCTTTCTGCTTTTTTTTTTTTTTTCTTGTTATTCAAACCCAATCCATAACTGACGAGCACAGCTCTGAGAATCGATCATGAAGCAGCAATGATGATGAGATGATGCAGTCGATTGTAGTCACGAATTCCTAGGCTGTGTCACCAATCCACGATGAAAACTTGAAATTCCATCGAATATA
This sequence comes from Eumerus sabulonum, assembly GCA_951905685.1. NCBI lineage: Eukaryota > Metazoa > Arthropoda > Insecta > Diptera > Syrphidae > Eumerus > Eumerus sabulonum. The sequence continues at coordinate 156,006,925 of OX645060.1, read as the reverse complement.
TCAAATGATGAGGATCATTCAACGACCCGATGACATGGTACACAACACTGTCGTCACCAGCAGCAGTACGACCACCTCCTACTCGACGACGGGCATTCAGTATCCACCCTTCATTTATATGTCTGACGTCAGAATTTTCTTTATCCACTTGATTATGTTCTGGTAATACAGAAAAACAATTTCTATAAATTTGCTTACCTGGCTGTTGTTGTTTTGTTATTAAATCAGATGCGGTGGTGAAAGTCGTCTTTGATTCCCTTGCTTTTTTAGGAAATGTGTATTCCACTGTGTGTCGGGGTCGATGGGTGTTGGTTGATTGATTGGTTGCTATTTTTTTTCTTTCCCTTCTACTCAAGTAGATACTAGATAGTATCTCACAGAAATACACTGAACTTTTGAACTATTCCCTTAAACAAATACAATTTCCGTGCAGATTATGATACTCGTATTTCTTTTAATCTTTTCTTTTGCGATTATGGTGGATGATATCGTTTAATAGCACTCAAAGTAAAACAATACTTTTGACACGGGAAGAGAAAAATTGGTCTGAAGCAACCCGAGATATGGAAAAAACGATTCCGTGAACCTTGAATGTTTCAGGATCAAAAGAGAACTGTCAAAATAATGAAAATTTCTGTGTTGAGAAGCAGGTGTATCGGTGAAAAGCTCTCTTCAATTTTCTTTTTTGTTTTTTTTTTTGTTCTCATTTTGAATGATGTATCGAAAACGGTGATGCCAAGTTTCTTTAACACGACGCGTAAGGAGTATACTTTTTTATTCCGTTCCTATAAAAATTAATTTGATTGTCATAAAGTGTACAAATTAACCTAACTATGCGAAATAAACAATCAAGGGGATACAAAAACCTAAAAACCAATTACCACCTTTGAAGAGAAATCACAAACACCAAATGCAACAAAGAAGAGGCGAACTTATTTGCCCACTTTCTCGAGAAGAACTCTAAAAGGGCCCACAGACTTCACACTTGTGTGCACACAAGTGTATCGATACCTGTGTGTGATTCCGCCATACACGTCACACCGATAGAAACACCGACACCAAAAATCAAAGACTTGATTTTTACTCGCTCCGTGTCTGACACCGAAAATGGTGTGTGCACCAGCCCACAGACAGCACACATGTCCGCACACCGACACATGTGCGCACACAAGTGTGAGGTCTGTGGGCCCTTTATGACTGATCCACAATACTGCGTTGGTGCGAGGCACTTTACGTGTTACGAGAAATGCTTCGACGCATGCTTACTTCAATTTTATCAGCTGTTCCATGTCAAAACACTGACGTAAGCGTACACAACACAAAGCATAAAATACAAAGATACAGCATACACATCAATACACAGCAACAGTCGTTCAAACGCACAGAAATTTCCGACGTGTTTGATGCCTGTTTCACAATGCTACTACACGGCGCGGCGACAGCGCAACTACAAACGCCGTAGCTGTCAAATCCATATTCATTCAATGGAATTATAGCGAGTAAGTCACATAGGAACTACGTGACTTACTCCATGTGTTGTGTGCGTTTACTTTGACATGGAGCAGCCGAAAAAATTGAATTGTCTTTTTCAAAGCATGCGTCAAGGCATTTCTCGTAACACGTAAAGTGCCTCGCACCAACGCAGTATTGTGGATCAGGCATTAAACATCCAACACAAGCAATTCAATGGGGCACTCTACAATACTACGTTTGCGTTGGCGAGCTTACGTTTATTGAAAAATGAAAGCGAGAGAAAACGTAAACTCACGTAACCAAAGGAGACAGAAGTCACGTCGGAAACTTCCGTGCGTTTGAACAACTGTTGCTGTGTATAGATGTGTATGCTGTATCTGTGTATTTTGTGGTTTGTGTTGTGTACGTTTACTTTGACATGGAACAGACGATAAAATTGAATTTTCATTTTCAAAGCATGCGTCGAAGCATTTCCTCGTAACACATAATGAGGCATGCACCAACGCGTTATTGTGAATTGGGCATCAAGGCTAAGGCCTTATATCGTATTGAACGTTGTGCAAGCGAAGGTAACAGGGAGCGGGAAAGTTTCGAGCAGGTTGATGTTTCGACACACAGCCTGGGCAGAGTGCAGTGATTTTTAGTACGTTGACTACTCTCAGGGGTGTTTTGTCCTAGATAGGACGAGAGCCGACCAAACTTCGCATCGGTTATAATTCTCGGTAATTCGTGCATGCAGGGGAGAAGGGAGCGAGCAAACAGAGCAAAGAAGTTGATCGCGTTTAACTTGGCGAGCGCCAGCCTCGATTTCTGTCCCTGCTCAATCCAAGTTGACACACAACCTCCGCGTGGCCTCCCCTGGATAGCTATACTAGCGCCCGCCGGGTAGTGAACCAATGTATGCAGCGACCCGACCCCTTGTTCCTGGGGAAAGAGGAACCTGGCCCTCCAGGTTGGGGGTTGCGCTTAGGGTTAACATCCCTATCGCATAAAACAAAAACTTGTTCAGAAACAACCAATAGCCTCGGATACGGACGGATTACATGTTGACCACCCCCGCAAACGTCAAAAAGGAAACGAATTTCGGATCTGCACCTGGTACGTTAGGTCCCTCAACAGACCAGGTGCAGCCGGACAACTGATCAACTCTTTGGACTGCTATAAGGCAGACATTACCGCGCTCCAAGAAGTACGATGGGTTGGGCCAGGCAAAAAGCGGCTGAAAAACTGTGATATATACGTCGGAAACTGCTACAGAGAAAATAAACAACGCTTATTCGGATGCGGATTTTTTGTTCGAGGCAGACTCAGGAAGAAAATCTTAAGCTTCCAGTATGTAAGCGAACGCCTCAAGACCAATCTCGGCAATATAAGTTTATTATGGATCCACGCCCCCACAGAGGCGAAAGATGACCGACAAAGACGACTTCTATGATCTCATAGGCAGAACGTATGCACAATGTCCCAGCTATGACACCAAAATCGTTCTAGGAGATTTCAATGCGAGGCTGGGTAAGGAAGCTATATTTGAACGGGTCATTGGAAAGCACAGCCTACACAACACCAAGTCAGAAAATGGACTAAGGCTAGTGGACTTTATGGCGGGATACAATCTGGTAGTAGCAAGTACACGATTCTCACACTTCAACATCCATAAGGGGACCTGGCGGTCTTTCGATCCATCGACAACCAACCAAATTGATCATATTGCGATCGACGGCAGACACTCCTCCAGCATCCTAGATGTCCGAACCTTTCGAGGAGCCAACATCGATTCGGATCATTACAGAGCAGAGCTATTTTTATATCTACTAGCTCACTTAGATTATCATAGAAGGGTGCGCCGAAGCAGATCCTCCTGCGATTCGCAAAAGAAGGGCATAAGCAGAGGAGGTGGTGAATCGATTCCTCTTCCTCCTTATCCATGCAGCCGCGACCCAGAAGTCATTGGAAGGTAGCCCTAGTTTGGCGGCATGTTCTCCAATGGTACAGTGGCCTGTAATGACACCCACTAAAGTGCTTAAGGTTACCCTTTTGACTGCCACAAGGTCCCTGGTTAGTCCTAAGTATAGCTTAGGCCAGATTTGTTTGGGGATAAGGCCGATGTTACTTTCATTCCATTGAAGGCTGGTAGCCTCTATGGTTCGAAGTTTTATCATGTGCTTTACTGTACTTATTGGTGTTTTTAGATACTCGAGGGCTGGAAGACTGAGTGGGCTTGACCCTAACTTTGCGAGTTCGTCGACCGCGCAGTTTCCTGGAATATTCCTATACCCGGAAACACTATTTTTATGTTGATCTGTTCAGCCATCTCCTCTAGAGATAGGCGGCAGTTAAGGGATGTTTTTCATTTGTGGGCTACCGTGGCCAGGGATCTTATCGCAGATTGGCTGTCCGTGCAAATGATAATAACCTTAACGGATATTATATTGATCCTAAGCCATGCAATGGCCTCCGTTATCGCTGTTATTTCTGCTTCGTACACACTACAGTGATTTTGGAGTCTAAATGATAGGTTCAGGTTAAGCTCATTGGAGAAGACTCCACTACCTACAACCGCCTCCATCTTTGAGCCATCGTTATAGAAGGAAATCAAGTCCTTCGGTATGACTTTCCCCTCAGGCCATTCCTCCCTGAATGGAAAGATAACTTCGAAGTTCTTAGTGAACACATTCTGCGGGACGATCTAGTCTGTGTCCGTGGGTACTTCGAAGTGATTAAGAATGCTAGTATGGCCTTTATGTGATGTTGGCCATTTTCCTATGCACCTAATCCGTAGGGCCGAGCAGGCAGCAAATTGTTTGCTGAAGAGGTCCAATGGTGGAAAATGTAGTAGAATATTAAGGGCCTCCGTGGGGGTCGATCGTGGGCGCCCGATAACACCAACGCCATCGAATGTTAATTTCGCGACGTTCCTCCTTGGCAGGGTACTGGCAAAACCCCTCGTAGTAAACTTGCCATGAAAAAGCTTCTCGACTCACGCCGTTCGGAATCGGCATTAAACTGTAGGTCCCTTTCACCTGTGTGAAAAATAAATCACACACAACATGGGGGATTGAAGAAGAAGAAGTGGGGGTCGATCTGATCGCGCCGCTTATATATATATGCTGGCCGATCTTTGCACTTTCCCCAGAAGGTTTCGATAGACTACCTTGTCCAGAACAATCCACCAAACGACGATGCCGTACAGGAGGATGGGCCTTATCACTGCTGTATCGATCCAGTGCATAATGCTTGGTTGGAGACCCAATTTTTTGCCTACCACTTTTTTACAGTGGTTGCTTTCTTGACCCGATCAAGATATTTAGCCTGATCTTTGATTATTAATTGGGTTCCACCAAGCCTCGGTGGCTTGAAGGACGGAATTTTATATTAGTTTGTAAACAGTACTAGATCAGTCTTCTTGGGGTTCACCCCGAGCCCACAGTACTGTGTCCAGGTTACTACTGTATGTAATACTCCCTGCATTAGATCGCTTAGAGTACTGGGGAATTTTTCTAAGACGGCTATAGCAATTTCATCGGCATAGGCGGTCACAGCGTATCTTTTCTGCTCTAGCAATAGTAGTAATTTATTGACTACCACGTTCCAGAGGAGAGAGGAGAGTACTCGACCTTGTGGTGTACTTCTGCTGACCATACTAGTTGAAACGGCACCAGCGGAGTTGGCTTTGACGACTCCTTGTGTTAGCAGTCGTCGTACCAGTTCTATCCCTGATCCTATTATACCCAGATCAGTCAGCGCTTTGGTGATGGCTCATGGTTCAACATTGTTAAAAGCGCCCTCAATGTCAAGAAAGGCCCGTCTAAAATCTGCTCTAAAGTTTTTAGCAGAAAAGAAGCGAGACTAATAGGCCTCAAGTCATTTGCATACGTGTGGGAGCCTTTGCCTGCCTTGGGTATGAAAATGCCTTTGGTTACCTTCCACTTGCTAGGGATATATGGATAAGGAGAGGCGACTTTTATAGATTACTACAAGCCAGGGAAGGATGAGATCTGCTTCTGTTGGTGCTTCGCTGGTATGATCCCATCCCGTCCTGGAGACTTGTACGGTTCAAAGCATTTTAGAGCTCAGAGGACAATATTGCTATTTACCTGGTTGCGAGTAGGATCGAAGGAGGATGTTCTCGGCTGGATGACTTCAGGGGGTGTCGTAGCCGAGTCACTACTGCCAGTAAAGTGTGCGTTCAGAAGAATTTCCAGGGCTTCCGTGTTGGAGGTCGTCCAGGAACCATCACTCCACATTAGGTGACTTGGGTTATACGGGGCCGAAGCCAGATTCTCCCTTATTCTTGAAACTTCGAAGGTCGCTTTTATGTTCTCGTTGTAGTTCCCCCAGGATTCACTTTTGACCTTCATGGTCGCTGTTTTGAATGATTTAAGTGCCTCCTTATAGGAGTCCCAATCCTCTTGCAAGCGAGCAGATTTTGCTTTGTTGAAGAGCTTTCTGCTCTCTTTCCTAAGGGAGACTATCTCTTTACTCCACCAGGGGGGAGCTAACTGAAAGTACAGACAGACGCGATGCCTTCTTAAGATTGTCGAATGTTTAAAGAACAGTAAAGCGATAGATGCGATAGTATCATGGGAGATATTCTGAAACAATTGCCTAAAGCAGCCTTTATGAAACTACTCCACTTCAAATACGCTTCATTTAGACTTTTTTTTTCGTACCGGGGCAGTACGGCCGAAGTGATAATGATTCTTAGCAAGGAAAAATACCAGATGATAAAAAATCATATCGGCCGATATCACTTTTGCCCATACAGCCAGCTATAAACGAAAGATGAAATAGAAAAAGCCTTAATAGAAAGCTTTTCTTGACGCCTCTCAAACTTTTGACAAGGTTTGGCCCAAAGGCTTGCGCTTCAAATTAAGACAAGTTCTTCCAGAACAATTACATCAGATCTTATTTTATAGAAAGACTTTTCCGTGTAGAAAATGGAATCGAATAATCAAAATTCAATGATATCCCTGCTGGTGTTCCGCAAGGAAGCGGGCTTAGCCCGATTTTGTTTCTTCTCTACAGTCGAGACATACCTCAGCAAGAGGGTACGACTGTTATAACGTTTAACAGGGATACGGCCGTCTTAGCATCCGTAAACACAATCGAGTCAGCGACTAAAAAACTCCAACTAGCTCTGAACAAAATTTGCGAATGGACAAAGACTTGACGCATATGTCTGTAGGTCTAAATAAAGCTGAATCTACTCATGTTTATTTCATAATTCCGGAAACCAATTATCTTCCTACATTTAGAAATTCAGAGAGTCTCATACTACATTAAGCACGCGCACCCGGTCCTTATTGAGTCAATGAAGATTATCACCTGCTCTCGTAAAAACAAAAAAAAAGAGTCTTCCTCTCCTTCTCGAAGCAGGAGGGTTAGATTCGCAGGCTATGTCTTCCCCTCCATTCGCGCTCCTCACAACCAGGACCAAATATACGAATTTTTCTTTCGACAGGACCCGCCAGCTTATCGTTAAGCTTTCGGCTCCGTACAGCAAGACTGGCAGTAAAAGCGTGTCAAAGGCGATTCTAAGTGAGATCTCCACTCTGGTATCGCTTGTGGAATTTACGTTTGCTCCGAGGTATATAAACTCCTTAACTACCTCGAAATTATAGCTGTCGATCGTTGTTTTATCCCAGGTGGTGAGCGACGGATCGGTTTTTGCTTGACAGCATCCTCATTCACTTTAAGATCAGCCCGTTTCGCCTGTTCTACAAATGCACGCGGACTTGTAGAACATAGTGCCTTCCATGTTGACACCAGTCCACCGCACTATCTGCTCCAGCATCAAATGACATGACAGCGCATCCCTTTCCGAAGTTCGATAAATGTTTCACACGGTTCGGAGGTACTGTGCATCGCGTATTTTTTAACGTGGCGCGACATAATCCAATCAGTTTTCCCGGGAACCCGATCGGGCATTGCATCAAACAATTCTTTGTGATTAATGCTGTCGCATGCGGCTTTAAAATCAATGAAAAGGTTGTGTGTATTGGCTTGAAACTCGCTGGTCTTTTCCAGGATTTATCGAAGTGTGAAGATTTATTCTATAGTTGATTTGCCGGGTCGGAAGCCGCACCGGTACACGCCGATTAGTGCGGTGCAAAAGAGCTTTAGACGTTCACAAAGCACACTGAACAGGACCTTGTATGCGACATTCAGCAGGGATATACCTCTGTAGTTCTTGCAAGAGATAGGATCGCCCTTTTTTAGATGGGTCGTGTGTTTCGCACTTAATCCATGAGTAATCGATAAATCGAGTTTCTTTTTGTGATCGGCTTCCTTTCAATGGTTCAATACGGTTTTGTGGTCACTGCCTGCCTCCATACTGTTATTGACACTGCTAGTGCTAATACAGAGTGTAGCACATATTTGGCATCAAAATTGTCACAACGAAAACGACTGATAAAGTCCTTTTCCTGTAAAGGGACCAACAAATTACATAAGCTTGTGCAGCGTTATTTCCTTTTTTTAAAGTAATATATCAAAATGTAGTGGAATTTCTATTATTTCATAATTTCCCAATTCGAATAGCATTGAGAATAGCCATAGAAAACTTTCCATACGTAGCGCTAATGCAACGGATAAGATCTTCTTCTTCTTTTGGCGCTACAGTTCATGGCGAACCTGGGCCTCCTTCAAAAAACCTCTCCAACCGGCACGGTCTTTCGCCAGCAGTCACCAGTGCCGCACGCCTAGTTGGTTAAGGTCCTCTTCCAATTGGTTGCGCCACCTCGAGGTTGGATTCAATGACCTTCCGGTCCGGAGCTGTGTTTTCCATGCGCTCAACATGACCTAGCCATCTTAGGCGTTGGATCCGAAGGCGCCGTGCTATGTTCATGTCGCTGTACAGCCCGTACAGTTCACTGTTAAGTCTTCTCCTCCACTCCCCATTTATGCAGGTCGGGCCGAAAATCGCACACAAAATTTTTCTCACAAAACGACCAAGGGCCTCCTCACCCGCTTTCAATAAGGTATGATAAGGGTCTTGTATATGCTCACCTTGGTTTTTCGAGAGAGGGCTCTGCTTTTCAATTGCCTCCCGAGCCCAAAGAAAAAGCGGTAGGCTAGAGTTATTCTGCGTTTGATTTCGGCACTGATGTCATGTCTGCATGTCATTGCGGAGCCCAGGTAGACGAAGTCCTTGACTACCTCGAAATTATACCTGCCAATATGTGCACCCTGGCCAAGACGCCGGTGGTTCGTGTCCTTTTTCGACGACAGCATATATTTCGTTTTACCCTCATTTACCGCCAGTCCCATTTTAGCCGCTTCCGTCTCATTGCTCGTAAAGGCCTCAATGACATCTCGCTGACTTCGTCCAATTATGTCAATGTCATCGGCATATGCGAACAGTTGTATGGACTTGAAAAAGATGGTGCCCCTCGTATTGACCAGTGTGTTTTGCACTATCCTTTCAAGGACGATGTTGAAAAGGTCACACGATAGCGTGTCACCTTTTTTGACATAAAAGGTATCGGTTAGATCGCTTCCGACCCTGATGGAGCAGCGAGAGTTCTCCAAAGTCATCCTGCGCAATCTGACGAGTTTGACAGGGATGTCAAAACTAGACATGGCGTTGTCTCTATTCATACTATCGTATGCAACCTTAAAGTCGACAAACAGGTGATGGGTGTCGATCTGGAACTCGTTTGTTTTTTCTAGGATCTGCCGCAGTGTGAATAATTGATCTATAGTGGACTTCCCGGGCATGAAACCACAATGATATGGACCAATCAGTTTATTAACGAACGGTTTCAAGCGTTCATACAGAACAGCGGAGAAGATTTTATAAGCGATGTTCAGAAGACTTATTCCTCTCTAGTTGGCGCAGACAAAGGGTCTCCTTTCTTGTGGACCGGGCAAACGATACTAAGATTCCATTCATCGGGCATGCATTCCTCTGACCACATCTTAGGGATGAACTGGAGCATACTCCCAACCAGGTCATCTCCAGCTGCCTTAAAGAGCTCGTCAGGTAGTCCGTCTACTCCAGTAGCTTTGTTGGACTTAAGCTTAGAAAAAGCATTCCTAACTTCGTCCAGCTCAGGGGGACGGAATTCTCTGCTATCATCGTCCGTTGTGAAAGGGTTATTCTGCCTGACAGCGGGATCTGTTTCGTCATCGCCGTTATACAGTCTGCAGAAGTAGTATTTCCAGATTCTTATTACTGACTGTAAATCCACTACTAGGTTTCCATTTTCGTCCCTGCAGGCTTCCGTTCTTGTTTTATATCTCTGGCATGTTTGTTTTATTCGTTGTAAACCCTCCGAACGTCATTCCTGCGATAGCATCTCTCCATCTTTTACTGATTATTAACGCTACTCATTAACTGCAAGGTACTCACATATGTAACTGCTCTTTATACTTACTTACTTATCAGGCCCAGCGATCCACGGAGGATCTGAACCTGAGCTATAGCTGCCTTCCATCCTTGACGATCCCGGGCACGCTGCTTCCAGTTATCAAGAACAAGATGACTTACATCCGCGATTACTTGGTCTTTATACCGGAGGTTCGGTCTTCCTCTTCTTCTCGAACCAGGATGCTCGGAGTCGAAGACCCTCTTAGCGGGAACGTTTGATGTCCATTTGCTCGAAGTGGCCGAGCCAGTGTAGTCGACGGATCTTTGCCTTCCGGACTACATCCACATCTTGGTACAGCTCGTAGAGTTCGCGGTTGTGTCTTCTTCTCCATTCACCTTCCTCACAGACAGGACCAAATATCCGGCGCAGAATTTTTCTCTCGAAAGAATCCAAAATCAGCTCCGCTGTCCCGCTTTTCGTCCAGCTTTCGGCTCCGTACAGCAAGACTGGCAGTATGAGCGTTTTGTAAGGCATGACTTTGGTCTTTCGAGGGAGGAGTTTTGACCCCAGTTGTTTGGACAAGCCGAAGTAGCAGCGGTTGCCAAGGGCGATTCTATGCCGGATCTCCACCGTGCTGTCATTTGTGGAATTTACGTTTGCCCCGAGGTAGACAAACTCCTTAACTACCTCGAAATTGTAGCTGTCAATTGTTATATTTTGTCCCAGGTGGTGAGCGACGGATTGGTTATTGCTTGACAGTATGTACTTAGTTTTGTCCTTATTGACCTTAAGACCAACTCGTTTCACCTGCTATTCAATCGCTGTGAATGCTTACACAATGCCACGGCGAGAACACGCGATGAAGTCGATATCATCCGCGTATCCTAGCAACTGGACGGACTTGTAGAAGATAGTGCCTTCCCTGTTGACGCCTGCCAGTCGCGGTTCCGAAATCCTAGAACCGAGTTGCACGGTGCATCGCGTATTTTTTAACGTGGTGCGACACAACTGGATCAGTTTTCCCGGTATCCCGAATTCGGCCATCGCACCAAACAGTCTTTCGCGATGAATGCTGTCGTAAGCGGCTTTGAAATCGATGAAAAGATGGTGTCTATCGATTCGAAACTCGTTGGTCTTTTCCAGGATTTGTCGAAGTGTGAAAATGTAGTCTATAGTCGATTTGCCGGGCCGGATGCCGCACTGGTAGCTGCCGATTAGTGCGGTGCAAATGGCTTTAGACGTTCACACAATACGCTAGACAGGATCTTGTATGCGACATTGAGCAGTGATATGCCTCTATAGTTCTTGCAAGAGGTAGGATCGCCTTTTTTGTGGATGGGGCAAATAGAGCTGGTATTCCAGTCGTCGGGCATGCTTTCATCTTCCCAAATTCTGCAAATGATCTGGTGCATGCTCCCCACCAGAACATCGCCGCCAGCCTCGAAGAGCTCTGATGGCAAGCCATCTGAGCCTGCGGTCTTGTTATTCTTCAGCTTCTCAATAGCTGTGCCGACTTCTTCGATGCTGGGTGGGAGAACTACTTCAGCGGTCCTGAACTGCTCTTTACACCAATGCCTTTTAGTGCAAGATTTCGTAGGGTAACACCTTGTAGGGCAAGATCTTGTTGAACGAAATCGTATAGAGCAAGAGCTTGTAACGTAAGACCTCGTAAGGCAGCACCTTCTAAGGCGAGGTCTTCGGTAAGATATTCTGCCGCGGGGTCTTCTACGGCGAGGATTTCTACGCGAGGTCTTCTATGGTGAGGTATACGGCGAGGTCTCCTACGGCAAGGTCTTCTACGGCGAGGTCTTCCGCGGTGGTTTGCATTTCACCTAACATAATTTTACCAAGATAATTAGTCCTCTTGGTAGTCGAGAATGTGTTGAAGGCTGTACAACACGACTGCAACAGGCCTATAGTGTTTAAAGCAATTGAAATAAGATAAACATTCATTCTGAAGTTATAAAAAAAATATGTATTTCCCTAAGTACTAAGTACTTTGTGAACATAAATCGATTTCGTAAGGCAATTCAAAGTAACTCTAATTGTCCGGCTCCTCATCTGAGGTTGTACTATAAAACTGCTCTATCGAACGAGCTCGGGTAATCGCCTATCTGCTGGCAGCATGGAGAGTATGATTGATCTTATTTTTTTCGTCGAGTACCTAATTGGCCATGGCTTCGGTGGGAGGCTGAAAATAAAAATGCAAATTTTAATAAGCGCTACAGTACCTTAAGTTTGTCTGACGGCTTACCTTTCCGACCAAAGACCCTGTCTTTTGTTTTTTGCATTTGCCTCCACCTTTAATAGATGTTTGTAGTACTTTCGCCATTCCACGTCATTGATTTTAGCTGGTATATTTGCAGTCTTTGCGAAACCCAAACTTAAAAGGGCTTCTGCTGGATCAATTAATGACTGAAAGAGAATCAAAATTAGAATGCGGTTACCAACGTTTCATAATTGCATAGTACTTTCTTGTTTTCCGGACAGACTAGAAGTACTCGACAAGTGGCACTATTATCTTCGCCATCTTGAGTTATAGGAATGAATTCTACCTTTTTGTCGACGGCAACTGTTTGTAACCACGAGAAACCATTGCTATTCACAGAAATACCGGGTAGCTGGAAAAATCACCCAAACAAATATGGGCAAAGATCTTTTAAAAGCACCTTACAACTACTTACCTTGATTGGAAGACGTTTTTCGAAAGGAATTAAAAAACTCAAAGGCGGCTTGTGATCTACCATCAAAAGCGGGCCGCTCTTTGAACTGGGATTCACTGCTGTTACTTTCCCATATTGTGTTACTTTATTGCGGATAAATCGTTTCGGTATATCCCTGCCACTTCCAAATTTTGTGATCTACTCAAACAAAATATTAGCAAATGTGTGAGCTAAAAACCACCGGGTATATGACTTACAGGTCGGATTTTATAATAGGAATATGCGAACAGTATTCCAGAAGCTGCATAGACGCCGATCTAATAAATAAAAGGCAAAATACAAAATAGGTTATATAATTAAGCAAATCGCACGAAATAAACAGAAAATAAAATAACGATTCACCATCAATCACCCACGTATGTACATGGACATACATACCTCGACGCCTTTCGTATCCTTTTGCATGTAGTTACAGAAGCTATCATAGAAGCCCGATAACTTTTCCCCAATTTTTGCCATCTTATACTAACGAACTTACTTAAAAGTCTAGATATACGTCGGCCTCTTGTGTTATGGTATTTTCGGCAGATTAGATCATATCTGTTTGACAGGAATAAAATAAACGTAGGTCAACAAAATCATATGCTACCGTCCGTCTGATGCACTCCGCCATAGACGTCACTCCAATGTCAGATGAATTGACAGTTGTGATATAATGAAATGTGCGTGACGTTACTAATTTGGTTGACGTTTTACTTACGACAATGGTGCATGTCCTAAATATTGCGAGTGGAGATTTATTGATTTGAATTTAAATTTGGTGGCTTAGCAAACAGATTTGCGTTTTTACACAGGAATTTTTTTTTCAAAAACTATTCTACTTAGATTGGCAGGCGTCAACAAACTAAAATACCTACGAATCGATATCTGATCACAGTGGAGAATACGATGCTCTTTTACGATAGCTTCAATCAGGGATAAAGAATGAGATACCAATCTTTTGGCTTTGACAGGCATTTTGACAACTAGCCCCTACAAACGCGTTGCGGTTTGACGGCGTCTTGACTATGTCATTTTGCCTTGTTGCGACCATTTTGCCACGTCTTGACTCTACACATCGACGTCTTAAGACTATCATTGTGTTAGTCAATAGCGTCGTTTTTAAACGGAGAATAACACGCATAGTATCGGTGTAATAAAAACAAAAAAAAACCAACCCCTGCGGGGATCAACGGGCAGACGTACGAAAGTTTGGCATCTCATTGTTTATCCCTGGCTTCAATGCGTATACCGTTATTTTTGACGATTTTGACTGATGCACAAAAATGCAAGACGGGAGAGACCATATGTCCTTAAGCTACGTATACAATGATGGGAGAAACGTTTGTTTGCGACAAAACTGTTCACATGTCCATGAATAAACTTTAATTGCATGGGGCCGGATGGCAAGGGACTAACAACGGTCTCGTAGGGGTAGCATCTATCCGACGGATGCTGGTCTGCTCGACAGCGAGAAGAGCCACCGCAGTCGAACATCTTGCGGCACTGTTACTACAGGGGGAAGAGCGAATGGTGAGCCTCCTGCGCCAAAAAAACAGGATTAGTCGTTTGGGCTACGGCCTAGTAAGCCGTAACCGTAAAAAAAAAAAAACACGAACTCCGAAACAACCACAAGCCTCGGATATAACGGACCGGATTAATGTTGACGACCCTTACAATAAACGAAAAAAGTACAATGATCTTCGGCTCTGTACGTGGAATGTTAGGCCCATAAACAGGCCACGTGCAGCCGAACAACTGGCGGACGCCCTAGACCGATATAAAGCGGACATAACTGCCATCCAGGAAATGCGATGGAATGGACCGGGTATAAAGCGGATGAAAAACTGCGATATTTACTACAGCGACTGCTATAGGGACAGAGGACAACGATTGTTCGGATGCGGATTTGTTGTTCGAGGTGAACAAAGGCAAAAAGTCCTAAGCTCTCGGCATGTGAGCGAACGCCTCATAACAATCCGTATCAAAGCTATATTTTTTGACATCAGCCTGATCTGCATCCACGCCCCCACGGAAGACAAGGATGACTCTGCCAAAGATGAGTTATGCGATCTCCTAGACAGAACGTATGCCCAATGTCCCAGTTATGACATCAAAATTGTACATCCAAAAAGGGACACAGGCTGGTTGATCTTGATACAGGGCGAAATCTCCTTCTAGCCAGTACGCGGTTCCCGCACCTCGATATACACAAAGGCACCTGGCGGTCTTTTAATCAATCGACTACCAACCAGACTGATCAAATCGCGATCGACGTCAGATACTCCTCCACTATTCTTGATGTCCGAACTTTCCGAGGGGCTAACATCGACTCGGACCACTATCTTGTAGTAGCCAAGATGCGCTTACGGATATCACGAACGCAGCGGAGTAGAGTAAGAACACAAAATTATGAAGTCGGAATGCTACAATCGCCAGAAACCGCTCGTGCTTTTACCCATCGCGTCTCCCTTAAAATCTCCAATAAACCTCAATCCTAAACGCTATCAATAGAACAGCAGCGGAGCCTTTGCAAACAAGCCCTGAAAAGCTCTGCATCCGAAGTTTTGGGTTTCAAGGCTTCACCACGAAGAAACACCTGGTTCGGTGATGAGTGCAGGAGGATTCACACAGCGAAGCAGGGTGCATATAAGGCCTCGCTGCATAAAAGAACAAGAGCAGCTCGTGAGATCTACGAGTTAAAAAGAAGGGAGGAGCATAAGCTTCTTAGAAAAAAGAAAGTTTTATCAACAGATAAAGCGAACATGTCAAGGTTATAAAGCCAGAAAGGAAGCCTGCAGGGATGAGAACGGACACTTAGTAGTAGAATCGCGGTCGATGCTGAGAATATGGAAAAACCACTTCTGCAGACTGTATAACGGAGATGTTAGTCAATATACCGCTGTCAGGCAGAATGATCCATTTCTAATCGACGGAGACCGCAGAGAATTCTGTCCCCCTGACCTCGACGAAGTTAAGAATGCCATATCGAAGCTCGAGTCGAATAAAACTGCTGGCGCAGACGGACTGTCTGCTGAGCTCTTCAAGGCAGCTGGGGATGACCTGGTTAGGAGCATGCACCAGCTCATCTGTAAGATATGGTCAGAGGAAAGCATGCCCGAGGAATGGAGTCTCAGCATCGTATGTCCGTTCCACAAAAAAGGAGACCCCTCTAATTGCGCCAACTACAGAGGAATAAGTCTCCTTAACATCGCCTACAAAATCTTCTCTGCCGTTTTGTATGAACGCTTGAAGCTTTTTGTAAATAAGCTGGTAGGTCCTTATCAGTGTGGATTCAGGTCAGGGAAGTCCACCATCGACCAAATCTTCAGACTACGGCAGATCGTGGAAAAAAAACAATGAATTTCAAGTCGACACTCACCACCTACATATTTGTCGACTGCCGCATACGACAGCGTAATTAGAGACGAGCTGTACAACGCTATGTCTACCCTTGACATACTTGCTAAACTCGTCAGACTACGTAGGATGACTTTGGAGAATGCTCGCTGCTCCATCCGAATCGGTGAACACCTTACCGATAGTTTTGATGTCAAAAAAGAATTTAAGCAGGGCGATGCGCTGTCGTGTGATTTCTTCAACATCATATTGGAAATGATTGTGCAAAAATCACTGGCCAATACAAAGGGCACAATCTATTTCAAATCCTCGCAACTCCTTGCATACGCTGGCGATATTGACATTATAGGTAGATCACAGCGAGATGTCAATGAGGCGTTTGCGAGTATTTAGATGGAGGCGGCGAAAATTGGTTTGGCGGTAAACGAGGGCAAAACTAAATATATGCTGTCATTAAAAAAGGACGCTCACTACCGACGTCTTGGCCAGAACGTTTGTATTGGCAGATATAAGTTCGAGGTAGTTAAGGACTTTATCTACCTTGGCTCCGCAGTGACCTGGAACAACGACATCAGTTCCGAAATCAAACGCAGAATCACTCTTGCCAATCGTTGTTTCTTTGGGCTCAGGAGGCAACTGTGTAATAGAGCCCTCTCCCGAACGACAAAGTTGACTCTATATAAGACCCTTATCATCCCGGTCCTGTTGTACGGCGCAGAAGCATGAACACAATTAAAAGCGGATGAGGAGGCCCTTGGTCGGTTCGAGAGAAAGATTTTGCGAGTGATTTTTGGGCCTGTAAACGCAGACGGGGGATGGAGGAGAAGATTCAACCACGAACTTTACGGGCTGTACAGCGACATGAGCCTAGTCAGGCGTCTACGGATTCAACGCCTAAGATGGCTGGGCCATGTAGAGCGAATGGACACCACAGCTCCAGTCCGGAGAGTCTTTGAATCCAACCCAGAGGGACGAGGGAGCAGAGGACGACCGCACTTAAGATGGCGCACACAGATGGAAGGGGACCTCAGCCAACTGGGTGTGCGGCAATGGAAAAGGCTAGCAAAAGATCGTGCTAGATGGAGGGGCATGTTGGTGTAGGCCCAGGTTCACCCCGAACTGTAGCGCCCGCTAAGAAGAAGAAGAATGTCACTTACTATCTTGATTTAATTCCTCAGCTATATTTTGCCATACCTACTTTTTTTACGCGTATTTTTGAGCTCCGGATGAGTCAGATCAAACAAAATAGGAATCATTTTCACCAGCTCAATAAGTTTTTCAGTAAAAATTTCGATCTGCGGTACGCGGTACATAGCGGACAACTGTGCTAGCTGCGGTACAAAATTGTTACGCCGCAATACCGCTGTACCGGCTGCGGTGTACCCTACCTAATGTGTGCATCAGGTTGTACCGCGCTGGTGTGGTTTAGGCTTAACCTGTGTAAAAAATAAATCTCCCACAACATGGGTGATTGAGAGAAGCTTGGCTTGTGCCAGGGATTATGAATGAGATGGCAAACCGATGGCTTTGACACGCATTTTGACAGATTGCACCAATAACCCTTTGCGGTTTTACGGCATCTTTACTATGTCATTTAGCCTTGTTCCGACGTCTTGAATCTACACATCGACGTCTTAAGGCTAACATAATGATAAGTCAAAAGCGTCGTTTTTAAACGAGAATAACACGTATTATCGGTGTATTACAAAAGCGACAAACAACTCCTGCGGTGATCACAGGGTAAACGTACGTAGGTTTTCCATATCTTTATTTATTTCTGACTCTGGGCCTTCATGTACTATAACGCCACCAAAACAAAACTTGAATTGAATTTTATTCCAAGGAAAATCTTTTTATGTCAGGATCTAGACGACGCGTGTTTAACAAAGGGTGAAATAAGTGCAAGAGAGAGGGTAAGTGAAACAGAAATACATTGGCAGAGTCACACTGGGTAGTAGGGCATTGGGTAGTTTCTCCGTTTTTGACCAATTATGGGACGCATACAATTTTTTATCGAGAGCACCGTGGCGCAGTGGGTAGTGTGTTGGCCTCTGACGCCGATGACATGGGATCGAATCCCGACACAGCCAGGTCATCGATGGTGTTTTTACGGTGTTTCTCCTCAGCGGGGTTCTGACAAAACCCCCTGTAGTAAAATTGTCATGAAAAGCTCCTCGAAATTCGCCGTTCGGAACCGGCAATAAACTGTAGGTCCCTTTCACCTATGGGAAAATGAAATCACACACAACATGGGTGATTGAGAGAAGCCCGGCTCAGGTTCTTCATGGACTGTAACGCCAACATACATACATACAATTTTTTATAATCCATGTCATATTTCCACATAATACCATATTTAATTTATATCCAAGAAAAGCTCCACCAAACTTCGACACTGATGCCTGAGTGACAATGCTACTATACGACGATGCGACAGCGCGACTACAAACGCCGTAGCTGTCAAATTTATATTCATACAATGGATTTATAAGGAATAAGTCACATTGACACGTGTGTCGTCGTGTCGCAGCGCTGTAATTTCGAAAATTCGAAAAACTGTCGCAACTACAAGGCGTTGTGCCGTTTCGAATTCGACATTGGAGGAATACGTTTGATAACTTGGTCTTACCCACCACCTTCTTCTGACTTTGTTTTTTTTTTTGTCTGCTTTTAACTTTTTATAGGCAAAAGCAGCGGCACATGTTGGCAATAATATTTTTTTCAAATTGTTTTTATCCATTTATGAACTAATTTCAGTTTCACTCTTCAAGTTTTTTGCTAATGCCAACTACACTCACAGAGGTAACCTCACTGTCAAAAAAAAAAACGCCGATGAAGCTCGCTCCATTGTGTGTTGATTGAACGACTTTACAACGACAATAAACGGCAGCGTTTGTATGTAGTCGCGCTGTCGCATCGCCGTGTAGTAGCATTGTGACACAGGCATGAATGACGCAGATCGACTCCGTGCTCTTGCAGATGTAGGTGGATTCTTGAAAACATACTACGACTGGGACACCTCCGATTGGGATATCTTTCAGCTTATAGCTGAATGGTCGAGATCGTGAAGCCGAAAGGCTCTACGTTGAAAGATATCCCAATCGGTGTCCCAGTCGTAGTATATTTTCAAGAATCCACCTACGTCTGCAAGAGCACGGAGTGCTAGAGCATCGAAGAAGCGAAAGATCAATTACAGATGGATCAGCAGCCATAGATGAAAGAATTTTGGATTTGGACCGACGTAACCCCTCCCTTAGTACAAGGAGGATAGCTATTATGCTTGGAGTGCCCAAATCCAGAGTATGGAGAGTGTTTCAGTTAGAAGTTACACCCGTACCGTTTTACACGACGGGTAATGTTTCATACATTAATTTGCCTACAAGTCTACCCGCGTTAAAACCAAAAAAAAAAGGTTTTTCTTAGAAAAAAGTGGTTCGGGTTTTTTTTTTAATTTCTCAAAACTCAAAAACAACAAGACATTTTTGCATCCGATTTTCTGTTTTGAACTAAAAACTAATAACAGAATTTAATTCTTGAAAAAAAAATTAGTACTTAATTACATAAAATTTTGAAAAAAATTAGTTAGATTTTTTTTTTTTTTTATTTTTTTTTTTCAAAACAAAATGAAAGAAGAGGTTTCTGGCTTTACAAAAAAGTATATCACGGTATTGTGGATGTAACCGTTGATTTTTAATATTTTTATTTCCAAAATAAGTCACTTTTTTTTAGAAAATTGCCCCACCCACCTAAACGGGAGAATAGACCCCCCCCCCTCCCATACGATTTTTTTCTTGTCTTGACCAGACCTACACGCTCTAGCTTTTTGGCTCACTGCTCGTGGGGCACCCTGTATATCTATACTAATACTAATATTATAACTGTGAAAGTGTGTCAGTCTGTTTGTTCGTCTTTCACGGCAAAACGGAGCAACGAATTGACGTGGGTTTTTAAGTGGTGATAGCTGAAGGGATGGAGAGTGACATAGGCTACTTTTGTCTCTTTCTACTAGTATCTACCCGGGTAGATATTTGAATTTTCTTTTTCTAATATTTCCGCGACTTTTGATTATATGTTCAAGCCGCCCCGACTCAGTGACTAACTTTTTTGTAGCTTTGAGAATATGTTAAAAAAATTATTTAGAGAATGTTCCTCCAAATCTTGACAATTTTTCTACATGCACGAACAGTATCTATCCAGGTAGATGGGGGATGGCATACAGGATAGTATCAAAGAAGCTAAGAGGTAGCAGATTCCCACAGATATCTTGCCCAACAATTCTGGGAAGAATAGTAGAGCATCCATTTCCCCATAGACAATATACTTTGAGCAACGTCACGATGAATTGCACGAAGCATGCAAGAAAACAGGCGATAAGAAAGCACCCGGACCGGCAATAACATATCAATAAAAACAGCCGTGAAAAGGAGATCAGACGATGCAAAGGTGTTTTCAAGAGGGGATTTTCCCTGGACCAACATCTGGTGTACCTTCGGCATACCGTCCTGGATATCCTTCGGCACACCGTCCAATATGGTTTCAGGAAATCGTGCTCTACCGTCGATGTCGATAAAAAAGATAGTAGACACAGCAGCTGAAGCAATACGAAGAAAAAGATGGCGAGGAGGCACAAAGAAATACTGTGCGGCAGTAACACTGGTCTTGTATCAGGAGCTATCTGACCAGAATGAACGCACAACATTACCTTGTGAAGAAGCTGACAGAAAGCTGAGGTATCAGACGCCGATGGTCTTAATTACGATAATGTATCTGTGGGAGTCCCTGGGGACTCAGTACTTGAATCTCTTGTGTGGAACATAATGTATGACGGAATTCTGCGATTAAAGAAAGATTCCTAACATATTTGACAAGAGGTCTGAAAGTGGACTTCAGAGTATAATGGTGAGCGTTCCTATAGGGACGTGCGTTGCGGAAAAATTGTTGAAGCGGTGCACTGCAACTGGCTATTTCTTCAGAGCATTTTCTGTGAAAGTATCGATAAAACAAGAAATGTAATGATTTTGTGATGTCGGGGTCTCCTAATAATTTTTCGCGCAGCCTTTAGTACTATCTGGCAGGTGCGACTTTGTCTTGAATACACTGGACTAAGCATGAGCGCTCAACTTTTAACGAGTGAACGCCAAGAAAAGGTGGGAAAATTCTAGCACCTGTATGAGAACCCTAGACATTTCACAGTATTCTTGGACACATCGAATATATTATATGTGGTCGTTTTAACTAAGATTATCAGTGACACACAGTTTCTAAGATGCAAGTGCCTTGTCTGCCTCTTTTCCTCATGCAATGATGCTGTCGATTTGGGAATTTAATGAGCTTAATATACGCTGCCATAAGAAAGAGACCCCTATGACTGCGCCAACTATAGGAAAATAAGTCGCCTGAAAACATTCGTGGACAATTTGATGTGTTCCTATCAATGTGGCTTCAGACCACTGCACTGCGGCAGATCTTGGAGAAGACTCATGAATTTTAGGCCGACACAGACCAGCTTTTCTTCGATTTCAAAGCCGCATATGACAGTGTGTATTAGGACGAGTTATACGGAGCCATGTATAGTAGTAACATCCCTGCCAAACTAGTCAGGTTGTAGAGCCTAAAAATGGAGAATTCTCGCTGCTCCATTAAAGTCGGTAAGGAGTTAACCGAGACCTTCGATGTCAAGAAAGGATTCAGAACAAGCGTCGCACTGCAACATTTTCAACATCATGCTTGAAAAGATCCTGTGGGATTCCCTAGCCAATACAAGAGGCACGATCTATTTCAAGTCTGCAGAACGCCTTGCTAGAACGCCTGCCTAGAACGCAGCGAGACGTCAAGGAAGCTTTTGTGAGCATTGAAGCAGAAGCCGCTAAAGTTGGTCTTAAGGTAAACGCATAACCAAATACATGCTGTCATCAAAGGAAGATGCAAAACACCGACGTCTTGGCCAGAACATCACTAATGACAGCTATATAGTCAAGGAATTCGTCTACCTTGGCTTACTGTTGACAAGCTGCAAAGACACCAGCGCTGAGATTGGACGCAGAATAGGTCTTGCCAACCGCTGTTTCTTCAGGCAATGGAGCAGTAGAGCCCTCTCCCGGAAAACTAAGGTGATCCTCTATAAAACGTTACTCGGTCTTCCTCTGCGGCGCAGACGCTTAGACCATATCAAAAATGGATGAAGAGGCCCTTGGTCGTTTCGAATGGAAAATTCTGCATACAATCTTCGGTCCCGTTTGTGTTAACGGAGAATGGAGAAGAAGATTAAACAACGAACTGTACGGGCTGTACAGTGATAGTACGACGTCTCTGGATTCAACGTCTTAGATGGCTAGACCATGTAGAGCGAATGGACACCACAGCTCCGGCCCGAAGAGTCTTCGACTCCAACCCCGAGGGAAGTCGTTGCAGAGGACGGCCGCATCTAAGGAGGCGCACACCGGTGAAAAGGGACCTAAACAAACGGGGCGTGCGAAATTGGAAACAGCTAGCAAAAGATCGGGCTAGCTGGAAAGGCTTGATGGTTTAGGTCCAGGTTCACCCTAAACCGTAGTGCCAGCTAAGTAAGTAACATACGCTATCGCTCAATGGTGAACGAATATGTGAAGCTGAGGGCACAGTCATTAGCGAGGGAGTGGATTGGATTAGAAATTACAGACAAGAAAAATAAGAAAGAGTATCCGAAACAAAACGGAACAAAATAACTTGAATTGAACGAAAAATAGTTTCTAATCTCATTTTCGATAACAGGGATTTGTGGCAAACGCTGTAAAATGCTTTCGAAATATACAGTGCACCTATTTTGCTTTCCCCAGTGGATCTGTTGCAACGGAAACCATACTATCGACCATTGAGGAGTTTCCACGATTCAAGGTATTTCAATATCTGACGGTTGGCCGTTTTCCATGACCTAGACCGGCAGTTGGGGGAAAAAGAATCGCCTTTTTGGGAGATGGGCTGAGCAAATGCTGTTTTCCGCATACTTGAAAATGGCCCAGGAGAATAAAATGTTCTTCCCTTAATCTCATAGCCTCTTTACAGCTTATGTTAAACAACAATATCGGAAATTTAAATCAGAGAATCTTTCAACCTACCTTCCTTCTGGTGTTTAAGCCACAGTGAATTGTGGACATTGAAATCACAATTCTTTGGATGAAGTCAAACAGTGTGTTGTTGCATTCCTGTCTGGATTGGGGCTTTTGTGCTTCAGAGTATGAGTTTCAATCATATGAAATTGAATTCTGTGGAGGATGAATGGCTGTATTAAGCAATATCACTACGGATGTAAGCGTTAGTCGCACTAAGCTATATCCAGGAAGACTGAAATCTGTCAAATATGCCGAAACAGCCGGTTTATAGAGGAAAGTGTGGACACAAGCGGCAAGAAAATTCTTTCTTAACCAGGAATCAGGAAATCAGAAACTCCTCACCAATAAAACATACAAAACATATGATATGCAACGTCGTTCTCCAACGCCACACTTGCAAGAAGCAACCGATAGAGTGAGGGCGCCGGGACACAGCTGTTAGTGTGTTGGACTCTGACGCATGATGAGCTAGTTCAGATTCCGATAACACCAACGCCATCGAATGTTTATCTCGCGGCGTCCGTCCTCGGTGGGGTACTGGCAAAACCCCCGTAGTATATTTGCCTTGAAAAAGTTTCTTGACTCACGCCGTTCGGAATCGGCCTCTCGAAATTCGCCGTTTACCTATGGGAAAATGAAATCACACACCATAGGTGATTAAGAGAAGCTTGGCTTTGGTTCCTCATGGACTGTAACGCCAACATACATACAAGCTAGCAGTTGAACGGACTTTTGGAAGATCGTGCGCCTAGTGCTGACTTATGAGTTTTGCACGATCTTTTCAAGTATGATATTAAAAAAGTCAAATGATAGAGCGTCGCCTTGTCTAAAACCTTTTATGACATTGGAGGTGTCGATAAATTCGTTACCAACCTTGATGGAGCAGCGAGAATTTTCCATCGTCTTCCCACACAATCTGACAAGTTTGGTAGGGATGCCAAAACTAGACATGGCTCTGTATAGCGGCCTTGAAATCGACAAATAGGTGGTGAGTGTCGATCTGCATTACGAAAGGTTTCAGGCGTTCACACAAAACCGTAGAGAGGACTTTGTATTTCCTCCCTTCTTGTGGATCGGGCAAACGACACTGAGTTTCCACTCGTCGGGCGTGCATTCCTTCGACCATATCTTACAGATGAGCTCGTGCATATGCCCTGCCAGATCATCCCCAGCTACTTTAAACGATTCCGCGGAAAGTCCGTCCGCTCCAGCAGCTTTGTTTGACATAGCCTTGATATTACTATCCTGACCTCGTCAAAGTCGGGGTTGCGGAATTCTTGTCTATCGTCGTCCAAGTTGAGTGAAACATTCTGCCTGACAGCGGTATTTGAGTCTTCCTCGCCCTTTAACAGTATGCACAAGTGATTCTTCCAAATTCTCAGTATCCTCAGTATCGCCTGCGCCTCTACTACAAGTTGTCCATTCTTGTGCTGGCAGGCTTCGGTCCCGATATCTATCGGGATAGATATCTGTTTCACCATTTCGTTAAACTTCCGGACTTCATTCCTGCTGTAACACCTCTCCACCTCCTCGCTTCTCTTTCTGAGAAGCCGGTTCTCTTCTCTACTTTTCTGTTCGTAGAGTTCATGAACAGCTCTCGTCTTTTGATGTAGCATTGCTTTGTAAGCTTAGCTGCCTGCACTCGTCGTCAAACCACGAGGGGTTTCCTGGGGCGGTGGTGTTATAAAACCGAGCAAATCAATGGAAGCTTCTTTAATAGCTTTTTGACAACGCTTCCATGCTTCTTTCACCGTTAGCGCTGGCGGCGTCGAACTTTCAGAGAATTTTTAGGAGACTCGGTCAGGATGTTGTGTCAAATTGACACAACAGCTGGGGTGCGCGCGTTCAGTGCGCACACGGCTAGCTCCTGAGGCATGAATTCGGGGATTCGGTAGTCGGGATGTGTAGGGCGCCACGTAGTTTTGTGAAAACTACGAAATCTAAAAGGGAAACGACCAGCTTCTTTTAGAAATGAGGGGGGATCACTTTGTTGGGGTTCTATTTGGTTTTTCTCTATTTGAAACGGGTTAGTACTTAGGGATGGGGAATAGCGGGTAATTCGAGGGGTGGAAAAAAAATTAAATTTATGAAAAAATACTTCCCGGGGACTGGTGAATGCTTCGGTTACTCCTCCTTTTCACACGCTTCCTCCCTTATTGCCTCCGCTTCACGGCTTTTTGTTCCTCCATTCTTTCCTTCTTTTTCTTTGTTGCTTCAGCCATTTTTTTTTTTTGTTTTCCTTCTGTTCTGTCGCTGCTTTTGCTCTATCTGGTGATGGCCACTATCCACTCACCGACGGTCTTTTCGCTTCGACAATTCTTCTCCAATCGATCATGTTCTTACGGGTTACCTTCCCGTCCACCCCTCCAACCGATTCGCACACACGCCCCACAAACACAAATTCGACCATCTCTATTTTGGATTAAACTGCCGGGCTTGGCGAGTTTAATCCGACCTGGTGACACTTATTCTCAGCTAATTTTTGGGATTCTCTGATTCCCTTTTTTTTCTTCAATTAAAATAAGTTACTGGCTTTCTCGCCGCCCTGTCCTTTTGGCGGTTGAAGCCTAAGGTGGTGTGCAAGAATTCGCCCCAGTCCATTTCGCTATCGGAACAAAGGAAATCACCTCCAGAGTTCCAATAGCCTCTACACTCACTCCATTCAGCTCCGGTTGGAAGGGTTGTTGACTGCGGTAACGTAAGCATTCACCACCCCGGTTGTAATAAAAGTTATTAAAAGTTAAGGTTAAGCGTCTCCCTCGAATAACCCGGTGGTCTAGGTGCACTCAAGCACTCTTTTGTCTTCGAGGGACTTGTAATTAGCGATAGCCCTTGACGAATGTCGAGCTATGTACAATGTTTTTCTTTTTTCCTTCGAACATATAGAGGCGAGACAACAGTTTACTCTTTGGGCTTACATTTTTTTTTGGGTTTCAACACTCATTCGCTTTTAGACGACACTTTACTATTTGGGGATGACATTCTTCTTCTGCCTCAAACAATTATTTACTTAGGATTGGGCCTTCGCCCTTGTCGTGGTTGCTGGTCTCGATGGGGACCGTCCGTCCCTGTTGTCGGCGTTTGGGACCGTCCGTCCCTGCTGTCGGTGTTGGGAACCGTCGGTCCCTGCAGTCGGTGTTGGGACCGTCCGTCCCTGCTGTCGGACCGTCCGGTCTTACCTGCTTTTGTTGCCCCCTCAAGAGTGTCGGACCACGATAGCGCAAGATCCTCCTGGTCCGCGTATGCACCGAGGCCACCCTCAAAAGAGAGCAACGGACCAAAATGACGGGTAGAAATACGGGAGAGGGAGGGATGGAGCGGAAAAGGTTTTTGGTGGGTATTTGTACGCAACAAGGAAAGTTCCTAGAGGCCGAATGCGATTGTACAAAGAGCAACAGAGACGACACGATATGTGCTAGTTGTGTTAGCACTGAGTCAGCGTGAGTGCTGAATGCAAACAATGGTCGTCAGCGAAGGAGTATGGAGGGGGATGTTGCCCATAACTACAGCCAATAAGACTTTTCACCACTCTTCGTCCTTTAGATAGCACACCTAATATTTGATCAGCCGAATAAAACAACCGTTTAGAGTTAAGACCAACATCATATTAATTTATTTTACATTTTGAACATATAAGAATAATAAATGTAACCTACATAGAAAACAAATGAAACTATTTAAAACCATAAGCCGTCATCTTCATTGTCGTCTTGTGACTCAAACTTCATGTCGGCATTGTCAGCAGAACTGTTAGCGTCAGTTGTCTCTTGAACGGATGGTAAAGAAGCGGAAACAAGAGGAGGGGGAGGAGGCGGAAGAGGTGGTGCCACGTTTAGATTCGCTGCTAAAGCGAATTTGTTATCCTCTTCCTCGTCGCTCTCAGAAATTGCAAGATCTTCATCGATACCAACATTATCATTCTCCGGTAAGTCAGGCGCCAAAAACAGTGGCATCTGCGAAGCTGGTTGCTGCTGTTGTTGTTGTTGTTCACTAACCTCCGCATCCGTTTGCTCTTCATTGTTCGGCAAGAATTGCGGTAATTGTTGTTCAGGTTGTACTTGTGTTGTCGATAGCCGATTACCCATGCTAAGAAAGTCCGATGGATCATAATTAGGATCCAATTCGATAGAGTCATCTATTTAAAAAAAATAAAAAAAAAAAAAATTACATTAGAAAAGTGGCAAAACAATAAGGATTAAGAGAAGAGAGAAAGTGAGGGCCGAATCGAAAAAGCAACAAAATTAAGGATTGAATTCGATCGCTGGACGTTTTTTTTTTAATATTTCTATATCGGTGTGTTTTGCTCCAGGATTGAATCCAATCAGTGCATGAGGTAGGACGAGGTGGTGGGGGAAAGTGAAAATAAGAACTTTTTGTTTTGTCGGGACTAATGGAGAAGTGTACTAATTAAGAGAAAATAAATTGCAAAAGGAACCTTGTGGCTGTTGAGTGTAGAAGCCGACTCCACTCAACTGTACCATAGCTTCAGCAGCCTGCTGGCTATCGTCCTCACCATGTTGTCCTTCGTTAGTTACACAAACAGAGTAGGTAATGCAAAATATAACATAGATACACATGATATATATAGATTTATTGCATGTTTTTTTTTTTTTTTTTTTTGTTATATTATACAAGCATGCATCGAGCGACTTTGAACAAAAATCCATTCGCCCATAGCATGCTTGTCAGGTACAACACACATTCAAGTAAGAAAAATGCGTAATAATACTTTCAATTTACCTTCTTCTGGTTGGGCTATGCCGATTTGTGTTTCCTCTATTTTTATAATATCCATTGGTGGAGCAGTTTCACCTTGATCAAGGAGGGTAGCAGCTCCTGTTTCATCTTCCGTCATCACTTCCTCAAATTCTTCGTCATCTGTTGAACATTGAAGATCTAGAAAACATATAATCGATCAGTTCGTGGTGAACTCTAGAGATAAAAATATACAAAAAACACTCCAGAAAAAAATACAAAGAATTTTTAGTAAGGAAAACCAAAGGAAATCAATGAAAGTAGTTAAATTGATACTTAAATAAAAGCCAATATGTACATTTGTGATAAGATGCATGAATACGTGAGTAGTTGATGAGATAAAATGAAGTATTGACTAAGAAGCGAGTATAAGTTAGATAAAAAAAAGAAAACGAAAAAGTAGGCAAAAAACAAAAACAAACTTGAGGTAATTGTTATCCGATCTTACCTTCCTCCAGTAACGAATTTTGTGTATTACTTTGATTTGAAGTCAAACTGTCCTTACGCGGACGGCCTCGGCCACGTTTCACCGGATTGCTTACCTTGACTAAAAAATAAATTTAATTTTACCCATACGCTTTAAGTTTAGATAGATTTTTTTTTTTTTTTTGTTGCAAAGCCTACAAACGGTCAATGAACATATTTTCAGATTTTCAGATTAAGAGGTAGTGGGAAGAGAGGTTACAAAGATACTCAATCTTGTTGCTACACTAGAAACTGAGATAGGTTCCTTAAATACTACAGCGTAAATGAATTAAATGAGTTTGACAGAAGCTAAGCAAATGATATTTAAATACATATAGGCAAGTGGAACAGGGACAGGATTTAGCACCGAATCCATTAACATTTTATTAAAAATCGTTCGACGTGTTTAAGTCGTATCCTTTAAGTGTAACTTCCCTGTAGAAATGGATTTTTAAAACTTAATCCTACACAATGGCAATCAACTCCTACTCTTATATGGTGGCTCCAACTGCAAAACAGATAAACCCTTTTGTACCTTTGTAAGGTTGTTGTCGAGGGGAGAAGGGTACGAGCAAACAGAGCAAAGAAGTTGATCGCGTTTAACTTGCCAAACGCCAGCTTCGATCTCTGTCCCTGCTCAATCCAAGTTGACACACAGCCTCCGCGTGACCTCCTCTGGATAGCTATACTGGCACCCGTTAGGTAGTTAACCAATGTGTGCAGCGACCCGACCCCTTGTTCCTGGGGAAAGTGGAATCTGGCCCTCCAGGTTGGGGGTTGCGCTTAGGCTTAACTTCCCTATCGCATAAAACCAAAGCTTGTTCAGACACAACTAACAGCCTCGAATACGGACGGATTACATGTTGACGACCCCCGCAAACGTCTAAAAGGAAACGAATTCCGGATCTGCATCGGGAACGTTAGGTCCCTCAACAGACCAGGTGCAGCCGGACAACTGGTCAACTCTTTGGACTGCTATAAGGCAGACATTACCGCGCTCCAAGAAGTGCGATGGGATGGGCCAGGCAAGAGCGGATGTAAAACTGTGAAACTGTGCTTATTCGGATGCAGATTTGTTGTTCGAGGCAGACTCAGGAAAAAAGTCTTAAGCTTCCAGTATGTAAGCGAACGCCTCATGACTATCCACATCAAGACCAAT
The DNA here is from genome assembly GCA_951905685.1 of Eumerus sabulonum. NCBI lineage: Eukaryota > Metazoa > Arthropoda > Insecta > Diptera > Syrphidae > Eumerus > Eumerus sabulonum. The sequence goes on along the minus strand of OX645060.1, from coordinate 155,977,611 downwards.
CTCGGCAATATAAGTTTATTATGTGTCCACGCCCCCACAGACGAGAAAGATGACCGACATAAAGACGACTTCTATGATCTCCTAGGCAGAACGTGTCCCAGCTATGACACCAAAATCGTTCTAGGAGATTTTAATGCGAGGCTGGGTAAGGAATCTATCTTTACACGGGTCATTGGAAAGCACAGCCTACACAACACCACGTCAGAAAACGGACTAAAGCTAGTGGACTTTATGGCGGGACATAATCTGGTAGTAGCAGGTACACGATTCCCACACCTCAACATCCCTAAAGGGACCTGGCGGTCTTTCGATCAATCGACAACCAACCAAATTGATCATATTGCGATCGACGGCAGACACTCCTCCAGCATCCTAGATGTCCGAACCTTGTTGCAGGCAAGGTACGGATGCGAATTTCTCGGAATCAAGGGAGTCGAGTAAGAACACCAAAATTTAACGTCGGAAAGCTGCAATCGCAGGAGACCGCCAGGACCTTCGCCGATCAAGTTCCAATGCAATCTGCAGAAACCATAGAACAGCAATGGAGTCGTTGTCAGAACGCCATTAGAGAGGCCGCCTCAGATGTACTCGGTTTCGAGCTACCACCGTCGAGAAACCCCTGGTTTGATGATGAATGCAGACAGGCCCATGTAGAGAAACAGAATGCATACATGGCGACATTGCAACGACGGGCGAGAGCTGCCCGCGAGCTCTATGAACAGAAAACGAGGGAGGAGCATGCGCTTCTGAGAAGGAAAAAGAAGCGCGAGATCGAGGAGATGGAGAGATGTTACTGCAGGAGCGACGTTCGTAAATTTTACCAGAAAGTAAAACGAACATGCTAATGCTATAAAGCCAGAGCAGAAGCCTGCAGGGATGACCACGGACAACTAGTAGTGGAGTCACAGTCGATGCTGAGATTGTGGAAGGACCACTTCTGCAGACTGTATAACGGCGATGATAGTCAAAATGCCGCCGTCAGGCAGAGCGAATCATTCACAATGGACGAAGACGAAGGAGAATCGCGTCCACCCGACCTATTTACACTACGGCAGATCGACATGCACCATCTTTTTGTCGACTTTAAAGCCGCGTATGACAGTGTTTTTAGAGACGAGTTATACAGAGCCATGTCATGTTTAAACATTCCTACCAAACTCGTCAGACTGTGCAGGATGACTATGGAGAACTCTCGCTGCTCCATTAAGATCGGAGGTGAACTAACCGACCCCTTTGATGTTAAAAAAGGTTTTAGACAGGGTGACGCACTGTCATGTGACGTCAATGAGGCGTTCGCAAGCATTGAAGCAAAAGCGGCTAAAGTGGGTCTAAGGGTAAATGGGGACAAGACCAAATATATGCTGTCATCCAAGAAAGGCGCGCAACACCGACGTCTTGGTCAGAACGTCATCTTCGGCAGCTATATTTTTGAAGTAGTCAAAGACTTCGTCTACCTTGGCTCGATAGTGACAAGCAGCAACGACACCAGCGCTGAGATAAAACGCAGAATAACTCTTGCCAACAGCTGCTTTTTCGGGCTCAAGAGGCAATTGAGTAGTAGAGCCCTCTCTCGAAAAACTAAGGTATCCCTCTACAAAACCTTAATCATCCCGGTCTTCCTCTAAGGCGCTGAGGCTTGGACGTTATCAAAAGCGGATGAAAAAGCTCTTGGGCGTTTCGAGAGGAAAATTCTGCGTGCAATCTTTGGTCCCGTTTGTGTAAACGGAAAGTGGAGGAGAAGATTCAGCCAAGAACTGTACGGGCTGTATAGCGACATCGGCCTGATTCGACGTCTTCGGATCCAAAGTCTAAGATGGCTAGGCCATGTAGAGCGAATGGACATATAGTATAGTATGACAAGCTCGAGAGCTCGAAAACAAAGACAGGGCAAGTCCTAGGAGTCCCAACAATAAAAAGGCTGAAGTAGCCTCAATAAGCAGCAAGTCTAAAAGCGCACAGGTACCTGGTATCACTACTGAAGACACTGCTAATAAAGATATAGTGAAGAAATTGGACAAATTAAATGTCCAGAACAAGCAGAAGAGGATCCGAAAAGGCAAAAGTCAGAGGAGAACTCGCCTCCAGAATCTTCTAATAAAAAGAGGAACCGCACCAATGAATCAGGTTTCACCGTTGCCCAGAGAGAGAAGAGCTGACGTTACCTACAAGGAGATACATATGTATATAGTATAGGCACCTAAATGGCTACTCTAGCCAAAGATTACCCTAACACCACCTTCAAAACTGTATATATGACGTCACTGTATTGAGATGGAGGCGGCGAAAATTGGTTTGGCGGTAAACGAGGGCAAAACTAAATATATGCTGTCATCAAAAAAGGACGCTCACTACCGACGTCTTGGCCAGAACGTTTGTATTGGCAGATATAGATCGAGGTAGTTAAGGACTTCATCTACCTTGGATCCGCAGTGACCTGGAACAACGACATCAGTTCCGAAATCAAACGCAGAATCACTCTTGCCAATCGCTGTTTCTTTGGGCTCAGGAGGCAACTGAGTAATAGAGCCCTCTCCCGAACGACAAAGTTGACTCTATATAAGACCCTTATCATCGCGGTCCTGTTGTATGGCGCAGAAGCATGGACACTATCAAAAGCGGATGAGGAGGCCCTTGGTCGGTTCGAGAGAAAGATTTGCCGCGTGATTTTCGGGCCTATAAACGCAGACGGGGGATGGAGGAAAAGATTCAACCACGAACTTAACGAGCTGTACAGCGACATGAGTCTAGTCAGGCGTCTACGGATTCAACGGCTAAGATGGCTGGGCCATGTAGAGCGAATGGACACCACAGCTCCAGCCCGGAGAGTCTTTGAATCCAACCCCGAGGGACGAACAAGCAGAGGACGGCCGCACTTAAGATGGCGCACACAGGTGGAAGGGGACCTCAGCCAACTGCGTGTGCGGCAATGGAAAAGGCTAGCAAAAGATCATGCTAGTTGGAGGGGCATGTTGGTTGAGGTCCAGGTTCAGTCCAAACTGTAGCGCCCTATAAGAAGGAGTTTAATGGTTGCATGGGGTATTCCCTCACAAGCCACGATTGATTGTAGCGTCGTTCCCTGTTTAGCGAGTGCATCCCAAAAAGCGTTCAGGCAATTGGCAAATCAATTTACAACCAATCGGTCTGGCCACGTTGTGATTGAGTTCGATGTCGAAGGCAAGAATTTAGAAAGACAAAGATAATCACTTGGAGTTTTGCCGAAAAGTTGAATGAGCATGATCGCGCTAAAAGGTCAGAGCGGACTATATAGGAATAGACACGGACTACCAGTAGTGAAATAAGAAAGGACATTTCTGTAGATTTTAAATTTTATCAGCTATGATAGTTAAAATGCTGCTGTCCGAACGGACAGAAAGAGAAAATTCCACCGTCTCTATCGTATTATGTAAGCACTTGAATTCATTCGTAATCACTTTATTATGTTCCTATCAGTACTGCGTGAGGGCGTCGTGACGCAGTGGTTAGTGTGTTGGACTCTGGCGCACGATGAGCGAGTTCGGATCCTGATAACACCAACGCCATCGAAGTTTATTTCGCGGCATCCCTCCTCGGCGAGGTACTGGCAAACCCCCCGTAGTATAAATTGCCTGGAAAAAGTTTCTCGACTCGCGGCGTTCGAAATCGGCATTAAAACTGTAGGTCCCTTTCACCTGTGTTAAAAATAAATCACACACACCATGGGTGATTGAAGAGAAGCTTGGCTCTGGTCCTTCATGGGCTGTAACGCAACCAAGAGAAGAAGTACTGCGTCCAAACAAGAGAATCACGATTGACACACTACGATGGTTCCCGGGAAGACATATTCACTCTGGGTCGACATATGTACAATATATTGCAGAGACGATCTATATAGCCAAGTCACGTTTTATTATGCCTACAAACCGTAAGTGCAAAATGACAATGGAGAATTCTTTCTGCTCCATTCAGGGTGGTAATGAGTCCATCGAGTCCTCACATGTTAGGAAAGTATTCAAAGTATGCAATGTGATTCTGCGAAAAAAATGGCGAGATGATAATGAAGTTGTCGTGATTCTTAAAGCAGAAACAGATAAAGCGAGTAGGGTTAGTTTTCTACGGATTTAATATCTAAAATTGCTTTGCCAATTAATTCTTTTTTAATAAATATGCGCGCACTCAAGGTTTTAATAACCTTATTATATCGGTGACACAGTGCGGGCAGAAGGTAAAAAATAAGAGGGATAGAGGAGATGCCGATGGACATTGGTGTTAAATGCTTGCATGTTGTACTGAGGGGGAAGACCGAGTCCGGCAGGGAATTACAGATTCTTGTGGATCGGTTAAAGAAAGATTCCTTATATTTGACGGTACGTTCGAAAACGAGCTTAAGGATATATTGGTAAGCATTTCTAGGGAGACTTGTGTTGCGGGAGAAATGTTAAACGGGCGGAATGTAACTGACTTTTCCATCAGAGCATTTTTTGAGAAAGTAACGATAAAACAGAGAAAGGCAGGAAACATTTCTGCGATGTACCAGCGAGTGTAATGTTTCCGTAATGCTGGAGTCACCTATCAGTTTTATAGCGCGATTTTGTATTCTATCTAGTAGGCGCAATGAGGTCTTGGAAGCACCGGACCAGACATGAGCGTTACACTCTAATTTAGAGCGAATGAACGCCTTATAGATTGTAACCAGATCCAAGAGTGAGAAATATTTCTTGCATCTGTATGAGAAGCCTAGGCATTTCGCAGCATTCTTGGCGACACTGAATATGTGGTCGTTCCAATTAAGATTGTGAGCAACACACATACCCGGTATGGAAATCTTCTCGGTTTCTGAGATGCAAATGCGGGCTGCGGGTTAGTTATACGCTTTAACGACAGGAGACAGCTTTGTGTTTTGGATGCATTCAATTCTACTCTGTTGTTTTTACCCCATTGGATGAAGCTATCGATAACGGAATTCAATGAGCTTAACATACGCTGCCGCTCGCTATCTACAACCAAAGTGCAGGGTTGTAAAGTAGCGAACGAACATGAGAAGCTAAGGAGTGGATTGGATTAGAATTGGCAGACAAGAGATAATTTATAAAAACAAGAAAGAGTGTTGGAGACAAGATGGATCCCTGGGGATCAGCAGCATTCAAGAAATGGATGTCAGAATTGAATCCGTCCAAAACAACATGAAACTCGAGACTCGTCCAAAACAACATGAAACTCGAAACATGAGACTCGTCGATCTCGAGAGCATGCATTTTCGGCTTCATGCCTAATTCTGTCAAATGCTTTCGAAATATTCGGTATAGACGACGTAGTTGATTTTTTTATGTTTTTTACAAACGAAACTTTTGCTACTTTTGGAATATTGAAGGATTTTACGCCTTCATTTTTGGAATTTAACCCCTCGAATGTGGGTGTTGCAGTCATTTCTGGCTCGTATGTACGGGCGCCGTGGCGCAGTAGTTAGTGTGCTGGACTCTGACGCACGATGAGCGAGTTGGGATCTCGATAACACCATCGCCATCGTAAAAATCCCATGGCAAAATCCCCCGTAGTATAACTTGCCTGGAAAAAACTTCTCAACTCCCGCCGTTCGGAATCGCCATTAAAGCTTTAGATCCCTTTCATCTGTGTGGAAAATTAATCGCACACAACATGGATGATTGAAGAGAAGCTTGGCTTTGGTCCTTCATGGGCTGTAACGCTACCAAAAGAAAGAAAAATAAATCAATTAACTCAACTTGTGAATGAGCCGTCGCGTATCCCCGATGTTACTGGTCATACCGCCAAAATTAATTGATTTAACTGAACGACATAGATTACTACGATGCACGTGATCCTGGTCTAAAAGGTCTACTAATTTTATGATTCTGCGACGACGGCCGCAAACATCATTAAATTACATTTCATTACATCCGTATAGCTCAAAAAAGATTAAATCACAAACACCCAGAATCTCTAGACGCGTTAGTCTGTTTTCCTATATCTCTAAACAATAAAGTGCGATTAGGATAAAGTTAAAAGATGGAACATGAATGGTAAGTGAAGATTCCCAAGGAGTGTGATTGCGATGAGAGCTGCTAAGTGTGTGAATGTGTGTGCGAAAGGAATAGAAACAATGCAAATGAGTAGCCTCCATGAGTCGGTGGATAAGAGACTTATTGTCAACCCTTTTACTACCCAAATGAACAGAAAGGAACTTCCTTAGTCCCTTACGAACTACAAACATTACAATTTCTGAATGCTTGTCAGTGAAGGACAACTTACCTTCCTCCACGGTATCACGTTGTTTTCTGGGACGACCGCGTCCACGTTTCACTTCAGTAGGAGCAATTGCTGGCGGCGGTAGTAGTTCAACAGGTCGTTGGGATGTCACTGAAGCGGCCGATTGTGGTCGATCGTTGCCCTCTACATCGACGAATTCATTTTCATTTTCGGGCGTACTTGAGCGACTTATTTGTTGGAAATCAAAGTCCTGATCATCCTGATCCCATGTTCCCTCAAGATCAGCATCAGCACGAGCCTGCTCTTGTACTTTGCTGATGTTTTGCTCCAGCTGTGCGCAGTGTTCAGCGAACTATGAAAATTAAACATTTATCATAGAAATCGAGAGGAAAAAGCACATATAGTACGGTCATACCTCGGCCAGAGCATTCTTGGTGTAGTCAAGGATGATCTTAGCGTTCTTAGTGAAGTTAGACTCAGCGCCGTTGTACTGCTCGCAGTTGGTGGCAATCAACTCGATGTCGGCAATAAATTCGGCGCGCGAATGATACCGATGTGCTTCAACGTTCTTAGAGATGGTCTCCAAGTCCATTGGTTTCTTGATTATCGTGTAATAGTCCTTTACTTGTTTCTTATTCACCGGTTTCAAGAACGGCCAACTCTCAGGCATGAGCTTGAGTTTGCCATTAAGCAGTTTCTCAAATATGAATGAAAGGGCTACTTGGTCATCGTCATCAAGAAGAGGATTGATTGCTTTTTCGAGACGCATGAGTTTGTCTTCCTTTTCAGCTAGCTGCTCGAAGCAAGTTTTAAGCATTCGCTGGGCTGCAGTCGTGAAAGAACTCCTCGATCCATTGTAAAGAGTTGAGTTTTCGACGATTTGATTGACATCGGCCAGGAACTCTTCACGACTGTGATAGCGTCGTTGGCGGATATTCTCACGCATCGTTTGCAGGTCCATTGGCTTCGTGACGATACGATAATAGTCAGGCACAAGCTACAAAGCGGAGGTAAAGTAAGAAAATCATGAACAAATTCAATATGTTGGTTTTACCTTCGCGTTGACAGGGAACATGAATGGCTGGACATCAGGTAGATCCCTCAATTCATTCAGAATCTCCTCAAGAATAGATGACAACACGACGAGCGGATCAGTACGACGTCTATTCGCGGTCTTGTTGTGTCTCTGCAGGTAGTCACAGTGCAGATCGCTTCCCATTCGACGGCGTTTCTTACCCACAGCCTCTTTAGGCACTTTCAGAAGCAGAGTACGTCGCTTTACGTCTTCGTGGCGCTTCAGAAGTTTGCCACTCAACGTAACCTTTGTTCCGTCCACATTCACTAAATCTTCATCATCACAGTTCAATTCTTTCTCGATCTCCTCCTCTTGTTCCTCTGTGATGGCCACATTCATCGAGGGTGTCGGTCCGGGTGTTCCAGTATACAACGGACAAGCCTTGTTGGTTCGCATGTGACCAACCTGTCCACAAGCACCACATTTCAGCTTCAAGTCGGGCTTTAGCTTAAACTTCTTGCGCGAAGGACTTATGTCCTTATTGCTAGAATGACCTGATGGTCCAGATCCACCAGAACTCTTCGGATCACCTAGACTGGTAGGCATTCCACCTGGTTGGAGCTTCTGATTCTGTGCCAATTGTGCTAGACGTTCGCGTTCTTGATTCCTCTTGATCCGGCGTAATTGCTCTTGAATGCGTCGTTTCTCCCGCTTCATCTCCTCTTTCTGTTGCTCGTCCAGCGTAGCGAATTGTTTGATGAAAGCCTCATCTTTAGTAGTACGAATCTTGACGTATGCATCAATCACAGGCTGACGACGGACGATTTCCACACGAGTGTACTCACGACCCTCAGCATTCTTAAAAGTTCGTGTGATTTTCAATATTCGTCCTTGATTAGAGTTACCCATACCTTGGGATTGGTTTTTATCCTTGTCGTCTTTCGAGTTTTTCGCGTTGGATCCTTCGCGCTCTTCCATGATTTTCTTGAGAAGCTCCTGTCGCTCCTGTTCTTCGCGCTCCATCGACAGTTGCGTTGAAGTTTTCTTGTTCGACAGCATGTTTTCGAGGTTTTTACCCAGTTCTTCCAAATCCGATTCTTCGGATGCAGATGACTCGTCCTCGTCGGTCGAAAGGACTTCGGACGAGGCTAACACGCGATTTTGGAGATCGAAAATACGCTGACATTCTTCTTTGTATCGTTCCTGGTGTTCAGCGATCGAGAAACGATTTCCACGCGAGAACTTATCCATTCCTTGTTCGCCGGCTTTGGCTTTTTCTGTGGACAGCGTTCGTACCACATCAATGACCTCCCAACGAGAGAGTTTCTTGATTTCCTCCTCGGGTACCTTGAATTTGCGAAGAAGCTCTTTAGCTTTGTTGAGCGGGAGACGACGCAAATCGGCATCTGTTCCTGTGACTGTTCGCTTGGGCTGGGATTCTTGCTCTTCCTTTGTTTGCTGAAAAAGAAATGATTTAGTTACACCGGTTGATGACTACACGATAGCAATGTCTTACAGTTGGCTTGTTCGGCACTCGAACGTAAGAGAAACCTTCGCCACAACCTGTAGGATCGGCTGGTCCTGTCAACTGCAACAAGCACTTTCCTCGCATTGCTTGGATGTACGCCCTGTCGAATGAATGTCATTAAACACGCAAACTAAAAAGTTGGCGTATTGTTACCTTGTTGTGTTCCACGGAGCCACTTTAACCTCATCGTCCATCTTAAGTTGCGTTTCTTCATCGTCATCCTCTTGTGGCGCGAATAAGAACTTCTCACCGTATCCAGCGTCCTGCAATCAAACCCAAATAAGCGATTACTTAACATGGACGACCCTAACAGCTTACTTTCAATCTCTGCTCAGCAGCAATCATGCTAAAGTACGCGCAGCACTGTTCAGGAGACACCATCGCACGAATTTCTTCTTCCGACGGAAGACGGAATTCAGGCTTGATAACCCACCAGTTCGAGTCCATTCCCGTTCGCTTGAAGTCAGCACATTGCTTCAATCGCTTGCGGATGCTACTCTCGGAATGTGCTGGGAACGCCTTCTTGATGTCATCCATTCGAATCCTCCTCGGGTTATCCCTGCTCTTCCAGAACAGCCTGTAGATAAAGACTTGCAGAAAATCCCTAGCAAAGTTATTTGCGCGCTTCGAATTCGGTCCGGGAACCTCGTACAGTGGACACTCCTGACCAACGGTGAATAGTGCGTTAATCTCTCGTATCCAGTAGTTGTTGCGCGTTCGTATGATCAAGAAATCAGTGACATTTACGTTATGCGGGTAGATTGGCGCCCGGTACATGTTGTTTTCCAACGCCTGGATGCAGTGGCCGGGTTGTAGAATTCCAAGGAACGGACTAGTGTGTGCGTAGGCCACTTCGCCATACTTGAACTCCTGTGGCCCAGAGTCTTTCGCCGCTTTCCGTTTGTAGTAATTCTTAATTTTGGAACACATACCGACTTGGTTCATTAGTGGCGGATGCTCCTCGCAGAATTCGGCGAGAATTAGGTCACCATCTTTGCCGCTCAAGTCTTCGGGATTGCGCATGAAAAATACATCACCACCACCGGAAGCAATTCGCTCCAATTCGCGTTGTTTGGCTTTCTTTGCAATCTGTTTGAGTAATGGGGCAACTGGATGTGGTCCAGGTGAGGCTAAGGCACCATGGGAAAACTTTTTCAAAGCCGGACGATGGAACGCTCGCAGTTTCATCGGTCCCATGTGTGTAGGGATGAATGGAGCGCGTAACTCTACAACAGGTGTGGAGTGCTGAATAAGATTTCCACCACCGACTTTCAGGCGTAACGTGGGTTCAGTCTTCGGCATGTAGTACCTTAAACAAAAGAAAATTTCAGGCTACCAGAAGGAAAGAGATATGAACAACAATTACGAGTCATTTGATATGTTGAATGGATCACGATCGGGGCTCTTCGGAGGTGGCGGTGGTGTGTCTTCTGCTAAAACGTTAATGACACCAGCTTTTCCGAGAAGAATCTTAGATTTCTTGACGTGTGGATGTGGGATTTTGATTTTAGGCGGCGGTCCAGTATTCTTGTTAATCTTGGATGGATCTATATCGTCGGGTATGCCCAGGATGATGTTCTCGTCGTTAGGATCTAACGTTAGCACTTTGGGTTTTGGAATTTTGCACATTTCCTCAGCATCCCATATGATCTCGTCTTCCCACTTGCTATAAATGAGTTCCTCATTTTCCACGGGGAAGATACTGTACCACGTGTCGTCAACGGCCTCTTGCTTGTTTGGAAGATTCCTAAAAATTAGTAAAATTAGCTCATGAATCACTGATGCCTACCTACTTACATTGAATTCTTCTGCTTTCCTTGCATGGATGTGTTTTGGAGTGGCATTTTACCAGGTGTGCTTCCAGTAACCGGTAATGTTTTGCCCGGTTGAAAAATACGCGACCCACTCGATGGAAGCCAACCGGCAGCATTCGTTTTAGAATTCAATTTTTGCAATACCTTCGCTTTGATATCGTTTCCGTCCCAGACCACGTCATCCTCCCAATGCAATTGGGATACCATGAGGAATGCATCTTCCGCTATCGGTTCTCCGTTGATTTCTTCTTCCTTCGGTTCGATTTTCGGTACTTTGTCACGAACTTTGAAGCCGTAGTTGAAACCATCACCGGAATCCGGTACCTCCAGCATGTCGTACCAGATTTGTGCGGGACCATAACGCCAATCTGCCACCTTTGGCTTGTTTTCACTGTTTTCGCCGCTCTCGGTGCCTTCTTGACGGATATCTTCGCTGTTTAATACGCTAAGAAGCTTATCTTCGTCGTCAGACATGCACATGTCCTTAGTCGGAGGCGGTGCGTAGTGGAAACCAAATCCTTTCTTCTTTGGCTCTTCCGAATCACTAGTCGAGTCTGATCCTGTATTTGGATTCTGAAACTAATCCTCGGTGTGAATGCATATCATTTGAAAGACTAACAAGTACCTTTTGATCTCTGGACTGTTTTCGTTTTCTCCGGCGTTTCTTCACACTTCTCCAAATTTGTGGAAGACTTGAAGGCTTACCCGGGCCAAAAAGTCGCGAAAAGCGCAACACTTTGTCGGGCCGGAAGTCAGGAAAGAGCTCCCGGACATCTACGTTTGCATATTTCGAAGGTAGCATAGCTGCGAGTGGAGTGTCCAGCTTTTTCTCTACAGCTGGAAGGAAATGATAATGAAATAGTTACAAATCAGCCTGATCAAATGATGTTACATTTCTCATCTTTCTTTTCCGTGTCACTGCCATCACTTAGCTTGCCACCTTCCGAGATAGATGTACTTCGTACGGGTAGACTAGGCGGAGGCATGAGATCCTTATCGTCCACTTTTCCATCCGCTGACAACTTGTTCGCTGGGATAGCTTCCTCCAAATCGATCTGAAATGGACAAAACATCATACATTTCCTATTACCGGGAAAATGAATTGTTTTATACTTTGGGTGGTGAATGTGGACAATCTTCCGACAATTCAGTGATGTCCGAGTAGTCCACTGCGTTCTCATCTTTTTGAATATCATCATTTCCATCATCTTTCTCCTCGTCGTCCTCATCTTCCCTCTCACCATTCTCAATAACTTCATTCAGTAGGGAATTTAAACCGAACCTATTGCAAGCGAAACAATTTGATTCGAATAGTTTTACAATCAGAATAGTTACAACGAAAACTCACTTTGACAACGATGCGAGATGTTTTTTAGTTTCTGGATCGAATGCATTCCCCACGTCGTCGACCAATTTGCCATCAGAATCGATGTTACCGAAGAGAATGCCGGTCATATCGAAACCATGCCCACTGGAACCCTCATCGTCGCTATCAGAATCCATTGCTAATGGGAGATTTTCAAATTCTTGATTTTAACTGTTCGCGTTTATTTTTGATGAAAATTAATTGATTTACATGAGCAGTGTGACACTAAATATGTTTTTACGCAATTTTTTTACAATTATTTGTGGGGTTTTTCTACAAAATTAAGAAAAATGTGAAAGAATAAACAATTTGTTGACAACGCGATATTAGCTCATGTCGTGAAATGTCAAAACACGAAAATAAACTGTTTGACAGAAAAGAAAAAAGCAGCACTGGGAGTATAGATAGTTCGTGCTACAGAGCATCTATATCGGTCAAAAAAATGTCATCAAAAACATAACTTGTAAAACGAAACAAAAGCGCCGTTCACACCATACGATTTGTCTATACGATTTTTTTGACAATCAAAAGTACGTAGCGTTCACACTATACTGCGAGTTTGATAGATTTCATTTGTGAGCGAGAATTTGTGTCGTGAATATCGTTACCCCTGTATTTTTTTAAATATACATCCGAGTTGTTACAAAATTGGGAGAATGAAAGGCATGCCTGTCGTAAGAGGCGAGGCGCTGGAGTACTGCCTTGCTCCAAAATTGGGAGTTTTTCTAGGGTGAGGTGATAGACCTCGAGCTTTGCGGAACTCATCTGAAAGTGACCTTACGATCGCGAAGCTCCACCGGTAGCTATAATCTGGTACCACGAGAAACAGGAGCCCCCGCAACTGGCGGTAGGTATCTCGGTGCCTGGCATCGGTCCCGGCGGCTCCCAAGTGGAAGTATCGTGGTGGCGTGTAGTAGAAAATATTTTTTGGAATTATAACCACAAGATTTAGAGTTTTGCTGACCACTACCAATTTAAGCCAGCTACATACATATATCCGAAGCTCGGAAGTAGACACCAATCCCGCCAACAATAGTCTATTATTACATACTTGGAAATGCCATAACTTGTCACAAGCTTGGAAATGCCATAACTTGTCACTAAATTTGTCGTCATATCGCCTTTGTCCGCTGATATTCACCCTTCGAAATCACAAAAAAAGTGAAAAACGTATGGAAGAATAATTTGACACTGACTTTTACACATACACGGGCACCCACACAAGCAAGGCAAAAAGTCGAAAATTCTGAACTTCATACTACAAATCGTATCGACTTGCAGTATGGAGCGTTCACATTGACGATTGGCAGTACAGACACGAGTCATCAAGCAAATCGTATAGACAAATCGTATGGCGTGAACGGCGCTATAGTCCCCGTTGCATTTCGAGCGGTGCTACCTGCTTTAATTGTGCCAAGAACTCTTCCTAACATTACTCGCCAAGTACAATTATTGTTATTTCACAAAAAATAAATACCAATTTTTTTTTTAACATAACCAAAAGATTATTGGCATCACTTTCAATAATTATTGAATCACGTGACAGTTGGAGTCTTCCAATGCTATAACATGAAAACTGAACTGTCAATGGGAATTTTTCACTGAATCGAGTGGAAGTTCTCTGTCGTCGTTTGTCATATGATCAAAATTTTTACAAAATAAGGAAAATGCTGTTCAAATCGTTGATATTATCCTTGTGCTTAGTAACAAGTAAGTAAATTAATAAGTAATTTCGGGAAAATTAAACATATGACACTAGCTGAAACGTTAGATCAAACGAATTCTTTGAATATTGATTTTTTTTGTCCTCATCTTGAACCTGCTGATTAGATTTAATATCTTTCTCTCCCTTTTTTCTTATAGTTAAAGCCTCTGGTGAATTCTCGGTATTGAATACACCAGCCTCGCTGGACTTCAAGGGCAACGAGAAGTTGGAAAGCGAAAGTGTTGGCGATGTTCTCTCTGCATCCTTGGGTTACTGGGTCGATGACGGCACCAAATGGAGTGGCCTTTACGTCAATGATCCTTTCAGTACAGCTAAAGAAGCTGTTGCTGTTCTTATCACTGGAGTCGATCATATTAACTTGAACACCAAAGCAAAAACTTACCCATTGACCGGTACGTCGTCTGAGGATTCTCTTAACGCCCTCAGTTCCGAATTGGAATCGTCCAATGTAGTGGTAGCCGATATGGACTTTAACCAACTCAGCGATGCTCTACTTTCCTACGCGGATGTATTCGGTGAGGCTCCGCCACAAGTAACACCACTCAAAGCCACAAATAGCCTGAAACCCGATTTACACTCCGCTGATAAGGACTTCCTCACTCAAGTCGCTTATATCAATCAGGTGGCCAGTAGTTATGCTACAGCTGCACAACTTCCCAATTTGCTTACCATCCGTTTGTCCTTGGCACCTATCGCTAAGGCACATGGCGAGAAATCTCCAGCTTTGGCCGAAGCTCTGAAATTGCTTTCCAATGCCTTAGAAAACCTTTCCACTGCGGTTCAGAAGACAACCAAAGGCGATGGCCTTTTAGTCGTTATTGTTGAGAAGGCCGAACTCAATCGTACCAAACGTGATGCAGTCCCTGCGAGCTCCACCCTTGTAAGTAACCTAAATCAATCAATTTCCCACAAATCTGTGACTAATCTAGTATTTTCCCTTTCAAGGCTAAAAGTCTGAACCTCGCCGTTTACTACAACAATGACTATCCAGTCATTTTCAACATCATTCTCTGGTTCATGGTCGTCTTTGGTTTGTCTCTGCTCGCCATCTGCTATGCCATCGGTTCGATGGATCCCGGCAGAGATTCGATTATCTACCGAATGACTTCGACTAGAATGAAGAAGGACAATTAAACTGTCCTCACGTTGTGTGTGCTTTTGCGTCCCTTCTTCCACTGTCACCAGCCAACTCGCATGGCCCCGATGAAGCATAAAAGACAAAACCGCATCCGAAAGCACACATTGTTCTATTCTTATCGGGTTATTTAAGAAGTATTAACTGTAGGTTTTGGGGGAGTACAAACTGCCCATAACCGCTATTATTAATTTAACTGTATTGTGTAATTTCCCTTTCCTTTCCATTTTGTTGTTGTGCTTTCACAGAAGGGTGTAAATATATTTTTTTCTTTTTTTTTCTCCATTTGTTTAGTTGAAGTTTCAAATAAAGTTAAATGTTTAAGATAACAAGAAAGGAAATCACGTGGTTTTAATTTGTTGTCCTACTAAATGTTGGAGTGGTAGCTCGTGATCTGTAATTCTTCTTCTTCTTAGCGGGCGCTACAGTTCGGGGTGAACCTGGCCTCAACCAACATGCTCCTCCATCTAGCACGATCTTTTGCTAGCCTTTTCCATTGCCGCACACCCAGTTGGCTGAGGTCCCCTTTGACCTGTGTGCGCCATCTTAAGTGCGGCCGTCCCCTGCTTCTTCGTCCCTCAAGGTTGGATTCAAGGACTCTCCGAGCTGGAACTGTGGTGTCCATTCGCTCTACATGGCGCAGCCATCCTAGGCGTTGAATCCATAGACGCCTGACTAGGCTCATGTCGCTGTACAGCCCGTAAAGTTCGTGGTTGAATCTTCTCCTCCATCCCCCGTCTGCGTTTATAGACCCGAAAATCTCGCGCGAAACCTTTCTCTCGAACCGACCAAGGGCCTCCTCATCCGCTTTTGATAGTGCTTCTGCGCCGCACAACAGGACTGGGATGATAAGGGTCTTATATAGAGCCAACTTTGTCGTTCGGGAGAGGGCTCTATTACTCAATTGCCTCCTGAGCCCAAAGAAACAGCGATTGGCAAGAGTGATTCTGCGTTTGATTTCGGAACTGATGTCGTTGTTCCAGGTCACTGCGGAGCCAAGGTAGACGAAGTCCCTAACTAACTCGAACTTATATTTGCCAATACAAACTTGCTTGGTTATAGTGCGCTCGTGGTAGGTATGGTTCGCGGTTATGTGTGTGGAATGCTGAGCTGTATCTGGTGGTATCTTGTTGATTGTTGGCCTACACTATCTCCTGAGCTATCGTTGCCTCACTTTCTATTTCTCCAGGTACTTCCGGAATTCTTTGCTGCTGAATTTGGTTTCGGATTGGACATGACCATGGTCCCTAACTGCCAGTCGTCACCCATCGAAGTTGGACTATCTCAGCTTTTTTTTTTTTTTTTTTATAGTTCGCACAGGTTCAAGAGGGAGGGCATGGGCTCGGACCTGGCAAGATGCCAGCAACGATCCCTGTTTCAATTCCCGGGTCAAGTTGACATGCAGCGTTCTCGCGGCGCCCTCTGGATAGCCTCTACAACAATCGTTGAGAGGTGAACACATGTATGCAGTGATCACCCTAGGCAAAAGGGCGCTACAAAACCCCGACCAGATTGGCGGTTGTGCGGCGGGCCAATAACCCGCCCACGTAAAACACAAGTTAAGACGACATGGCGTGAAAAAGGAACACGGCTTGCGAGTATGCTCCTGGAATGTCAGAACCCGGTACACTCCTGGAGTTGCTCATAAACTGGAAGGTCATCGATTTTAACCTATAAATGATCGCCTGGCTGTGATCCGCATCAAAAGGCAGATTTTACAACATCAGCCTCATATGTGCACACCCTGCTACCGAAGAGGCTGAAGATCCCATTAAAGAGGACTTCTATGATCTCTTGGACAACGCCTACGGAGCTTGTCCGGACTTCAATACCAAAATCAGTAAGGAGTACACCTTTAGCGGAGTGGTCGGAAAGCATAGCCTCCACGATACAACAACAGATAACGGCTTCCGACTTACGGACTTTGCGACAGCTCGTAATGCGGTGATAAGTAGCACAAGATTTCCCCGCAAGAGAATCCACACAGCGACCTCCGGGTGGTCGAACCGCCGACACTCGTCAAACATCCTGGATGTGCGAACAATCAGGGGGCAAACGTCGACTCTGACTATTTCCTCGTAGCAGCAAGATTCAGAGCTCGACCGTCCAATGTCAGAAAGCTACATTAGCCCCCCATGAGGAGGTTTCACATCGGACTCTGGTGAGCACACCGGAGGTTACCAGAGTCTACAGGGAGCAACTAAACGAAAGGCTCTCCGGTGTGCCTACGTCGAGCACAAATGTCAACAGTGTGTGGCTGCATTGCCGCCCAGCCACTCAGGAGATTGGACGAGAACACCTTAGGTTACCTACCACCTCCGACAAGAAACCCGTGGTATGATGGCGAATGTCAGCAGAAAAAGACAGCAACCGACGAGGCGTACCAGAGGGCGCTGCAGCGAAAAACCAGGGCAACGCGAGAGGACTACCGAGCCAGAAGAAGGGAGGACAAATAACTGCTGCGATTAAAGAAAAGAATCTTTCGCAGCCTCCCAGTTCAAGGATATCGAGGAATTGCGAAGCCAATCTTGTCAAGGAATAGTGGATGTATTTAAGCACTATTTCCTGCAACTGCTTAACGAGCATGACCAAGAGAGAGGAACTGAGGAAATCCCAACTTCACCCGCTGAAGTAGTCCTCCCACCCAGCATCGAAAAAGTCGGCACAGCTATTCATAAGCTGTAGAACAACAAGGTCGCAAGCTCAGGTGGCTTGCCACCACAGCTCTTTCAAGGCTGGCGGCGATGTTCTGGTAGGGAGCATGCACCAGATCATCTGTAGAATTTGGGAAGATAAAACCATGCCCGACGACTGGAATATCAGCTCTATTTAAGTTGGTGCATGTTCCTAACCAGCTCATCGCCAGCTGCTTTAAACAGCTCCGCGGGGAGTCCGTCTGCTCCAGCAGCTTTATAAGACTTAAGCTTCGGCATCGCTATCTTAACATCGTCTAGGTCGGGTGGACGGGATTCTCCTTCGTCCTCGTCCATTGTGAATGGTTCGCTCTGCCTGACGGCGGCATTTTGACTATCATCGCCGTTATACAGTCTGCAGAAGTGGTCCTTCCACAATCTCAGCATCGACTGTGACTCCACTACTAGTTGTCCGTGCTCATCCCTGCAGGCTTCTGCTTTGGCTTTATAGCCTTGGCATGTTCTTTTTACTTTCTGGTACAATTTTCGAACGTCGTTCCTGCAGTAACATCTCTCCATCTCCTCGATCTCGCACTTCTCGTGCTCCTTCTTTTTCCTTCTCAGAAGCGCATGCTCCTCCCTCCTTTTCTGTTCATAGAGCTCGCGGGCAGCTCTCGCCCGTCGTTGCAATGTGGCCATGTATGCATTCTGTTTCTCTACATGGGCATGTCTGCACTCATCATCAAACCAGGGGTTTCTCGACGGTGGTGGCTCGAAGCCGAGTATATCTGAGGCGGCCGCTCTAATGGCTTTCTGACAACGACTCCATTGCTGTTCTATGGTTTCTGCAGATTGCATCGGGACCTGAGAGAGCTTGAGGGAGACTTGATCGGCGAATGTCCTGGCGGTCCCCTGCGATTGCAGCTTTCCGATGTAAATTTTAGTGTTCTTACTCGACTCCGTTGGTTCCGAGAAATTCGCATCCGTACCTTGGCTGCAACAAGGTAATGATCCGAGTCGATGTTGGCTCCTCGAAAGGTTCGGACATCTAGGATGCTGGAGGAGTGTCTGCCGTCGATCGCAATATGATCAATTCGCTTGGTTGTCGATTGATCGAAAGACCGCCAGGTCCCCTTATGGATGTTGAGGTGTGGGAATCGTGTACTTGCTACTACCAGGTTATGTCCCGCCATAAGGTCCACTAGCCTTAGTCCGTTTTCTGACGTGGTGTTGTGTAGGCTGTGCTTTCCAATGACCCGTTCAAAGATAGCTTCCTTACCCAGCTTCGCATTGAAATCTCCTAGAACGATTTTGGTGTCATAGCTGGGACATATGTTCTGCCTAGGAGATCATAGAAGTCGTCTTTATGTCGGTCAGCTTTGTCCTCTGTGGGGGCGTGGACACATAATACACTTATATTGCCGAGATTGGCCTTGATGCGAATAGTTATGAGGCGTTCGCTTACATACTGGAAGCTTAAGACTTTTTTCCTGAGTCTGTCTCGAACAACAAATCTGCATCCGAATAAGCACAGTTTCACAGTTTTACATCCGCTTTTGCCTGGCCCATCCCATCGCACTTCTTGGAGCGCGGTAATGTCTGCCTTGTAGCAGTCCAAAGAGTTGAAAAGTTGTTCGGCTGCACCTGGTCTGTTGAGGGACCTAACGTCCCAGGTGCAGAACCGAAATTCGTTTCCTTTTTGACGTTTGCGGGGATCGTCAACATGTAATCCGTCCGTATCCGAGGCTATTGGCTGTCTCTGAACAAAATTTTTGTTTTAAGCGATAGGGATGTTGAGGGAGACATGATCGGCGAAAATCTGGGCGGTCTCTTGTGACTACAGCTTTCCGACGTAAAATTTTGCTGGTCTTATACGACTCAGCAATGTCCGCGATATCTGCGTTCGTATCTTGGCTGCAGCAAGGTTATGATCCGAGTCGATGTTGTCTCCGCGGAATGTTCGGACATCCAATATGCTGGAGGAGTATCTCGCGTCGATCACAATATAATCGATCTGGTTGCTAATTGATTTATCGGGAGACCGCCAGGTCCCCTTATGGATGTCGAGATGGGGGAATCGTGTACCAGCTATTAGGAGATTACACCGCGTTACAGTCAGCAGCCACTATCCGATGTCTGATGTGGTGTCGTTTAGGCTGTGGTTTCCAACGATTTGTCCAAATGTATGTATGTATGTTGGTGTTACAGTTCATGAAGGACCAAAGCCGAGCTTCTCTCAATCACCCATGTTGTGTGAATTTCCCATAGGTGAAAGGTGAAAGAGACCTACAGTTTGTTGCCGGTTCCGAACGGCGAAATTCGAGAAGCTTCTCTTGACAATTATACTACAGGGGGTTTTGTCAGTACCCCGTTGAGGAGAAGTACCGTGAAAAACACATTCGATGACATGGCTGTTGTCGGGATTCGATCCCGTGTCATCGTCGTCAGAGGCCAACACACTACCCACTGCGCTACGGCGCAAATACATATGTTTATTTTACCCAGCCTCGCATTAAAGTCTCCTCGAACAATCTTAGTGTCGTAGCTGGAACATTGTACGCAAATTCTATTTAAGAGGTCGTAGAAGTCATCCGTAGTAGTATACTTACCGTGCAAAAGCTTCTCGACTCACGCCCTTAGTAGGTCCCTTTCACCTATGTGAAAAATAAAATCACACACAACATGGGTGATTGAGAGAAGCTTGGCTCTGGTCCTTCATGGGCTGTAACGCCATCAAAGAAGAAGAAGAAGTCATCCTTAATTCTGTAGTTTTTTTCTTCGGTGGGTGCGTAGATGCATATCAAGCTTAGGATCCCAATATTGGCTTTGATACGGATCGGGTGAGGTGCTCGCTTACATGCCGGCAGCTTAAGACCTTCTGCCTAAGTTTGCCCTGCTTATTCTCCTTGTAGCAATTTCCGTAGTACACATCATAGTTTTAACTCCTTTTTAACCCGGTTCATCGCATCGCACTTCCTGGAGTGCGATAATGTCTGCTCTATAGAAGTTCAGAGCTCTCTCTCAAGTTATTCGGCCGCATCCGGGATGTTAAGGGACCTAATATTCCAGGTGCAGAACCGAAATTCGTTTCCTATCAGAGGTTTGGGGGGCCATCAACAAGTAGTTCGTTGTTTTTATCTTCCCAAGGGTTTGGTTGTTTCATAGTATTTTCTTTTTTACGGTTGCGGCTTATAAGGCCGTAGCTCAAGCGGCTGATCCTGTTTTCTGGCGCAGGAAACTCGCCATTCGCTCCTCCCCATTTGTAACTCCCAGAGTCTCCAGACGGCATCACGAGGAGATGGGGAGAGGACTTACTAACAGATCCGCAAGATGTTCATTTGCGGTGGCTCTTCACCCTTTTTGTGGATGCCACATCTGTCGGACAGATGCTATCCCTACGAGGCCTTTGTTACTCTTGGTGGTTGGAGATGTAATTTTATCCCAAATCTTTTTTTGGTGGCGTTACAGCCCAGGAAGGACCAGAGCCAAACTTCTCCCTATCACCCATGTTGTGTGTGATTTATTTTTCACACAGGTGAAAGGGACCTACAGTTTAATGCCGATTCCGAACGACGTGAGTCGAGAAGCTTTTTCATTGCAAGTATACTACGGGGGGTTTTGCCAGTACCCCGCCGAGAAGGAACGCCGTGAAATAAATATTCGATGGCGTTGGTGTTGTCGGGATCCGAACTCGCTCATCGTGCGTCAGATTCCAACACACTAACCACTGCGCCCTCTATCCCAAATAGGGCCTATATACATAACATGGCAATAATTTTACGATTAGACTATTTTCTGATACAACTGATGCGAACCCATTTCCTAAAGCAATAACCTAAATCAGCTTTGTCTGATTTAGGAGAGATTGGCGGTCCTCTATGAGCCCGACCGCTTTAAGTTCAAAAGAACGGTTTTATGCCGAGATTGATCCTACAGTATCAACGCTTTTGCTTACGAACATATACGAGCATTTAGGTCTGTGAACTTAACAGTGTTTTTCGTTAGCAGGGTTTTGAAATAAATTTGTGCGTAGTTGTCGGGAAAAGGTTCACTTTTCGGAGTCTGTAATAAATAGTAGGTCTCTCTTACCCTTTCCAGAAGTCAAACAAACTTAACATTGTCAGGTAGGATGGAAATGGGGACTACAACTATGAATCATGTATTGGTTGTACATGTCTGGTTGGAGACTAGTATCCCTCTACAGTGGCGGTGTTTTATAGGACTGCATTTGACAAGGGTATCTGCCTCAATCTCTTGGTACACCCCCTAGAATGGCGCGACACAACTGGATCAGTTTTCCCGGGATGCCGAATTCGGCCATCGCGCCAAACAGTTCTTCACGATGAATGCTGT
This sequence comes from Eumerus sabulonum, assembly GCA_951905685.1. Classification (NCBI taxonomy): domain Eukaryota; kingdom Metazoa; phylum Arthropoda; class Insecta; order Diptera; family Syrphidae; genus Eumerus; species Eumerus sabulonum. The sequence goes on along the minus strand of OX645060.1, from coordinate 155,955,840 downwards.
CGTATACTTACTTACTACTTAGATGGCGCTACAGTCTGTGGTGAACTTGGGCCTCAACCAACAAGCGTCTCCAGCTGGCACGGTCTTTGGCCAGCTGTTTCCAGCGCCGCACGCCCAGTTCGTTAAGGTCTCCTTCCGCCTGCGTGCGCCACCGATGATGCGGCCGTCCTCTGCCGCGCCTTCTTTCCGGAGTGGATTCGAAGACTCTTCGGGTCGAAGCTGTATTTTCCATGCGCTCTACATGGCCTAGCCACCTTAGACGCTGCATCCGTAGACGTCGTACCAAGCCGATGTCGCTGTACAACCCGTACAGTTCTTCGTTATATCTTCTCCTCCATACACCGTTTGAACAAACGGGACCGTAGATAGTGCGCAGAATTTTCCTCTCGAAACGACCAAGGGCATCTTCATCCGCATTTGTTAAGGTCCAAGCCTCTGCGCCGTAAAGGAGGACTGGGATGATTAAAGTCTTATATAGTGTCAGCTTGGTTTTCCGAGAGAGGGCTCTACTTCTCAATTGCCTCTTGAGCCCAAAGAAATAGCGGTTGGCAAGAATGATTCTGCGTTTTATCCCAGCGCTGGTGTTGTTGTCGCTGGTCATCAGTGAGCCAAGGTAGACGAATTCCTTGACCACTTCAAAGTTATATCCGCACAAGGTGACGTTCTAGCCAATACGTCGATCTTGTCCGTCGCTTTTAGATGAAAGCAGATATTTGGTTTTACCCTCATTAACCCCGAGACCCATCTTAGCCGCTTCTACCTTAACGCTTACAAAGGCCTCATTAACGTCTCGCTGTGTCCGTCCAATCACGTCAATGTCGTCGGCGTACGCAAGCAATTGAGTAGACTTGAATTAAATCGCACCTCTTGAGTTGGCCAGTGACTCTTGCACGATCTTTTCAAGCACGATGTTGGAAAAGTTGCATGATAGCGCGTCACCTTGCCTAAATCCTTTATTAACATCAAAGGTCTCGGTTTGCTCATTACCGACCTTAATGGAGCAGAGAGAATTCTCCATTATCATCCTGCACAGTCAGATGAGTTTGGCAGGGATGCTAAAACTAGACATGGCTTTGTATAGCTCATCTCTATACACGCGGTCATATGCAGCCTTGAAATCGACGAAGAGGTGGTGAGTGTCGATTTGGTATTCCTGGGTCTTCTCCAAGATCCGTAGCGTAAATATTTGGTCTATTGTGGACTTACCTGGATTTTACCTGAAACCACACTGATAAGAGCCGATCAGGTTATCCACAAACGGTTTCAGGCGTTCACACAATACGGCAGAGAAGATCTTATATGCGATGTTAAGGAGACTTATTCCCCTATAGTTGGCGCAGTTATAGGGGTCTCCTTTCTTATGGACCGGGCAAACGATGCTGAGATTCCATTCGTCGGGCATGCTTTCCTCCGACCGTACCTTGCAAATGAGATGGTGCATGCACCTTACCAGCTCGTCTCTAGCCGCCCTAAGAAGCTTAGCAGACAAGCCGTCTGCGCCCGCGGCTTTAGTAGACTTAAGTCTTGATATCGCTATTTTGACTTCGTCTAGGTCGGGTGGACTGAATTTTGTTCCATTGTCGTCCATTACGAATGGCTCGTTCTGCCTGACAGCGGTATCTTGTCTATCATCGCCGCTATACAGTCTGCAGAAGTGGTCTTTCCAAATCCTCAGCATCGACTGCGACTCTACTACCAGTTCTCCATTTACATCCCTGCAGGCCGTCGCTCTGGCTTTGTAGCCATGGCATGTTCGTTTGACCTTATTGTAAAACTTACGATCCTCGATCTCACGCTTTCCGTGCTCTCTCTTCGTTCTTCTGAAAAGCGTGTGTTCCTCCCTTCTCTTCTGCTCATATATTTCGCGGCAGCTCTCGTCCGTCGTTGCAGCATGGCTTTATATGTCTCTTGTTTTGCTGTATGGGCTTGTTCGCATTGTTTATCGAACCAGGGATTTCTAGGTGGTGGCGATTTGAAACCCTGTTCTGTTTTTGTGCTGCTGTGGGCGGATTTTGAGAGAGCTTGGAAGGTTCGTACGTCGAGAATACAGGAGGAGTGTCTGCTGTCGATCGCAATGTGATCAATCTGGTTGGTGGTCGATTGATCAAAAAACCGCCAGGTACCAGATGTTAAGATGGGGTAATCGCGTGCTTGCTACAAGGAGGTTACGCCCCGCTAGGAAATCGATTAGTCTTAGTCCGTTGTCGGATGTGGTGTTATGGAGGCTATGGTTTCCTATGATCGACTCAAATATGTACTCTTTGCCCAGTTTTGCATTAAAATCTCCTAGAACTGTTTTTGTGTCGTAGCTGGGGCATTGGGCATATGTTCTGTCTAGGAGATCGTAGAATTCTTCTTTGAGTCGATCGTCCTTTTCTTCCGTTTGGGCGTGAGCGCATATTAAGCTAATGTTTCCAAATTTAGCTTTGATGCGGATTGTTATGAGGCGTTCGCTTATGTCTCGGAAGCTTAAGACTTTTTGTCGGAGTCTTCCTCGAATAACGAATCCGCACCCGAATAGGCGCTGTTTGTTCTCCTTGTAGCAGTTCCCGTAGTAGATGTCGCAGCTTTTCATCCGTTTTTTGCCAGCTTTGTATCCGTCCGTATCCGAGGCTTGTTGTTGTTTCGGAACATGCAGGTTTTTTACGTGATAGGGATGTTATCATAGCACAACCCCCAACCTGGACCAGGAACAAGGGGTTGGGTCGCTGCACACATTGGTTCACTACCTCGCGGGTGCCAGCTTTAAAATAGATGAAAAGATGGTGTGTATCGATTTGAAACTCGTTGGTCTTTTCCACGATTTGTCGAAGTGTGAAAATTTGGTCTATAGTTGATTTGCCGGGCCGGAGGCCGCACTGGTAGCTGCCGATTAGTGCGGTGCAAAATGGTTTTAGACGATCAAACAATACGCTGGACTGGATCTTGTATGCGACATTGAGCAGGGATATACCTCTATAGTTCTTGCAAGAGGTAGGATCGCCTTTTTTGTGGATGGGGCATATAGAGCTGGTATTCCAGTCGTCGGGCATGCGTTCATCTTCCCAAATTCTGCAGATGATCAGGTGCATGCTCCCTACCAGAATATCGCCGCCAGCCTTGAAGAGCTCTGATGGCAAGCCATCTGAGCCTGCGGCCTTGTTGTTCTTCAGCTTCTGAATAGCTGTGCCGACTTCTTCGACGCTGGGTGGGAGGACTATTTCAGCGGCTGGAGTTGGGATTTCCTTGGTCCCTGCCACTCTCTCTTGGTCATGCTCGTTAAGCAGCTGCTGGAAATGCTGCTTAAATACAGCCATTATTCCCTGCGGGTCGGTGACAAGATTACCCTCGCAGTTTCGAAGGGCCTGGGTGCCCTTTTTGAAGCCTGCCTGCCTTTGGCTTCCTTGTAAAATGCTTTGTGTTTATCCCTAGACTCCTCGATATCCTTGAACTGGGAGGCTGCGAAGATTCTTTTCTTTTGTCGCAGTAGTTTTTTCTCCTTCCTTCTTCTGGCTCGGTACTCTTCTTGCGCTGCCCTGGTTTTCGTCTGCAGCGCCTTTTGGTACGCCTCGTCGGTTGCTGCCTTTTTCTGCTCACACTCGCCGTCATACCACCGGTTTCTTGTCGAGGGTGGTTGGTATCCTAAGGTGGTTTCGGCTACTTCCTGAATGGCTGAGCGGCAATGCAGCCACATATTATTGGCATTTGTGTTCGACGTAGGCATACCGTAGAGTCCTTCGCTCAGCTGCTCCCTGTAGACTCTGGCAAACTCCGGTGTGCTCAGGCGCCCAATGTCGAACCTCCTCCTGATGGGCTGGTGCAGCTTTCTGACATTGGACAGTCGAGCTCTTGCTACTACGAGGAAGTGGTCAGAGTCGACATTTGCCCCTCTGAATGTTCGCACATCCAGGATGTTTGACGAGTGCCTTGCGTCAATGAGCACATGGTCGATTTTGTTGGCGGTTCGACAGTCCGGAGATCGCCAGGTTGCTGTGTGAATTCGCTTGCGGGGGAATCTTGTGCTACTTATCACCGCATTACGAGCTGTGCTTTCCGATCACTCCGCCAAGGGTGTTCTCCTTACCGATTTTAGCGTTGAAATCCCCGAGCATGATTTCAACATCGTACTCCGGACAAGCTCCGTAGGCGTTGTCCAGGAGGTCATAGAAGTCCTCCAAGCCCTTGACAAAATCCCATTTCGCCGAATAAATGAAATACGGAATGTCATCCAAATGTAAGTGAATTCAAATCCATACATTAATTAAACCCAACTGATTCCCGATTATTGTTGCTTAACAAACCATCTATCACTGCCAATTATTCAAACCTGTCTTATTTAATATGAGCCAAGCCAAACAATTTTCCTCTCACACAATCGCAACCAAATATCTTATGGCCACTCATGCTATACAATGTTTGTATTTGAAGAATAATGGGGATGTACCTCCCGTGCGTTCCGATTATTGACACTAAAGCGGTATTTATTATACATACCTATGTTGATAAGTATGTACAGAAAAACGTTTCATGACATTCAGTTATCACCGCCAGTCGAACGAGTGACAACCAAACTTCAGCATCAAATGAGCAAAGGATCGGCGAAAGGACTAACTTGCCCCCACATCGAATCAATTTCCAATAGACGAACTTTCTTCATTCTCTGTGCATTGATTTTGACAGCTCAACTTTTAACTCAATTAGGCTAAACAGATTAAAAATAAAAACAAGCAAGCAATAGTGTGTACTGACGTATTGCTTGCGTGGGCTGAGAGATGAAGATGTTAATGGTAATTTGTAGGTGGTCATTGTAATTAGACAGAATATTGACGATGATGGATAAGTGGAAGAAGGTAGAGCAAGCTTTAGCGGCCAACTTCCTAAAGATAGTAAGGGAGTACCCTGGACCACCGTCCATCTGCGATGACGCCGGGAAATACCAGCGGATGATGAAGCTTCTGAACTGTACCGAACAAAGATTTTTAGATCTGCTAAAGGCAACAGTGGAAGAAGCAGGTGAGATGAAAGAACCCAAGGAATCACTGAGACAGGTGAATCCTTGGATAATCTGGCTCCAAACGACTACTATGTGAGGTTTGGCTTTACGAGAGTCAAACTCAATGTCTATAAAAAGGATGAGAAAATGCCACCATCCGGCCCCTGATCATCACAGAAAGCACAACTGAACAGGAACCCTCAACTCCCTCGGGAAGTAAGGGCCCCGCGAAGGAAAAACAACAATAAATTTAGCAAGTATAGACTAGGATCTATGGCTCGACTCTGGAAGCGAAGCTACAATGGACACAACAAACTCGCCCATGGAAGACGACCTTCTGGATTCAGATCCGGAAGACACCAACGCCACCGTCATGGAGGTAAGTCGAATTAATGATAGCCCCGATGTTAAAATTAATTCAGATTAACCTCCATTACTCAAAAGCGGTATCCGCAAATGTTCTTCTAAGGCTAACAAAAGAAGGAGGAGATTTAGTCCTAATCCAAGAGCCGTGGTTAAACTACCACAAGGTTCACGGACTAAGGATCCCAGCCTACTAACTAATTATACCACACAAAGAAGGTAGAACACGTACTTGCATTCTGGCAAAGAAAACTGTAAACGTATACCTTCTTCCAAACTACAGCTGCCCCGACACTCGATCGCCTTCGAATCACATGTAGCCAAACTCTGGTTGCTTCATCATATGTACTTGGCCCAGAAGAAGGTCATCCTGCAGGACAACGTCAGACGATTAGTCGAGGACGCGTCGAATCAACAACCAGAACTCCAAATCGGCGCCGACGCAAACGCGCATCATACGATTTGTGGCACCAGCAACAAATGAAAGGGGCGAGTGGTGTTGGCAACGTGAACACACCCAGTTTCATCCAATTTTTAAGACGGCTCGTGGGGAGCGAATTAAAAAAATTAAATAATAAAAAAAAAAAAAAATGTGTGCTGGCACACATTGTGGAAGTGAAACTTCAAGGAAAAGTACATTAACAATCTGCACACATTCCGTGTTTTTTTCTTCACAGGTTTAATGAAAATTATGAATTGGTTAGGTTAGGTTGGGTTAGGCCGCAACCTCTTAATGAATGCATTTTGTATTTAAACATATTTCATTTTATCAAACCAAAAAACTGAATTCAATCCGGAACCGGAATAGTCCATGTACAAAGGAACATTAACAAATGCACATCTTTCGTCATCAATCTTCCTTCGGCTCATCTGCGTTATAAACAATGAAAGATACAATAAAGTTAGTACCGAGGCAATAGTGTCCAGCCTTCATATGGGCCAAATAAACCCGGGTGTATGCAGTTGGATTGGGCAAATGCTGGGTACTCGTATGGTAAATTCGGCGATGGGGAGATCAGAGGGAAGGGTGAGAGTGAATAAAGGTACACCACAAGGTGGCGTTCTGTCACCCTTCCTATGGCTCCTTGTGGTCGACAGAATGGTCAAGATTCTAGAGACGGAGGGTTTTAATGTCACGGCCTACGCCGATGGCGTTGCCATTTTAGTCTCTGGAAAATTTCCGCAGGCCCTCAGCGATAGACTAAGCTATGCACTGATGTTAGTGGATAACTGGGTCAAGGGACGAGGCCTGGGAGTAAGTCCGACGAAAACAGAGGTAGTACTCTCTACAACGAAAAGATCTGTATCAAGATACACCTACCCCCGTATGAATGGTATAGATCTGATCCATGGAAAATCTGCCAAATATCTTGGCATAATCTTGGACTCGAAGCTTAGTTGGAGAGAAAATATTGAGGAAATAATCAAAAAGGCCTACGTGGCACTATATTCGTGCAAGGTAGACTTTGGAAAAACATGGGGCCTCAAACCGAGGTTAGTACATTGGTTGTACATTGCGGTGGTAAGACCTATTCTAGTTAATGGCTCGGTTGTCTCATGGAGATCGCTCAAGAAAAAATGTCATCTTCAGAGTGTGTCAAAGGTTCAAAGGGCAGGCTGTCTGGCGGTGACAGGATCTATGAGGTCCATACCAACGGCGGCTCTTGAAGTCATGCTGAACCTCCCACCCCTGGACATATACTGCGAGAGCGCCGCAACCAGAACTGCGCTAAGACTATTATTAGCTTACGTGAGCCTTGACTGTTCGTCAATAGGACAGCCATGTACCTAACCTAACCTACATACAATCGGCTTGTGGGAACCAAAATATGTATGTAATATACAATTGTGTTAATATTTGTTTTCTTAACAACGCGGCCCTAACGCTTTTTCGTGACAAAAAAACCGTAATACCCCGTCTATACATATAGAAGTTTCCCTTCAATAAAACGAGGAACTCTCACTATTCTATAGTACGAATATATATGTATGTGTATATTCATGTCAAGCACAGCAAATGATGTCGACGCTAACCGATGGTCAAACTCGTAATAATATGTATGATGATATGTACGGCTTTTTTGACAGCCATCGTGTCGACAAGGGATCGATGATAGCTGGATGGAACTGGGTGTGTTCACGTGGCCAACATTCTCCCCGGGATTATCTGTTAATTCACAGATTATAAACCTAGATTTGCTGGAAAGCGAGAGCTAGAATGATAAGTGCATATTCAAACCAGAAGGCCAGTGGTGCCCCGAGATTCCGACTCAGCCTTTTCTATGGGAAGCACGCAGATTTTCGTAATAGGCCGTTTGAAATCACCGCTAGCAGTCTTTAGAGTTACCACTCTTACCAAGTCATCGGAGCCAGGTTGAACCTCGATAATCCGACCCAACTTTCATTGATTAGGAGGAAGACGTTCATCCTTTAGGAGGACGAGCTGACTGATTTGAACGTTGGCCATCCTTCTCCTCCATCCCTTGGGACGATTTTGAAGTATTGATAAATACACGGAGCTCCAATGCCGCCAAAATTGTTGTACGATGGCCTGACACAATCGCAAATTTTATCTATCTCTGGCTCTGGATGCAAAAGAAGGGAATCCCCTATTAAAAAATGTCCTGGTGTTAAAGCTACATTAGCCCCCCATGAGGAGGTTTCACATCGGACTCTGGTGAGCACACCGGAGGTTACCAGAGTCTACAGGGAGCAACTAAACGAAAGGCTCTCCGGTGTGCCTACGTCGAGCACAAATGTCAACAGTGTGTGGCTGCATTGCCGCCCAGCCACTCAGGAGATTGGACGAGAACACCTTAGGTTACCTACCACCTCCGACAAGAAACCCGTGGTATGATGGCGAATGTCAGCAGAAAAAGACAGCAACCGACGAGGCGTACCAGAGGGCGCTGCAGCGAAAAACCAGGGCAACGCGAGAGGACTACCGAGCCAGAAGAAGGGAGGACAAATAACTGCTGCGATTAAAGAAAAGAATCTTTCGCAGCCTCCCAGTTCAAGGATATCGAGGAATTGCGAAGCCAATCTTGTCAAGGAATAGTGGATGTATTTAAGCACTATTTCCTGCAACTGCTTAACGAGCATGACCAAGAGAGAGGAACTGAGGAAATCCCAACTTCACCCGCTGAAGTAGTCCTCCCACCCAGCATCGAAAAAGTCGGCACAGCTATTCATAAGCTGTAGAACAACAAGGTCGCAAGCTCAGGTGGCTTGCCACCACAGCTCTTTCAAGGCTGGCGGCGATGTTCTGGTAGGGAGCATGCACCAGATCATCTGTAGAATTTGGGAAGATAAAACCATGCCCGACGACTGGAATATCAGCTCTATTTAAGTTGGTGCATGTTCCTAACCAGCTCATCGCCAGCTGCTTTAAACAGCTCCGCGGGGAGTCCGTCTGCTCCAGCAGCTTTATAAGACTTAAGCTTCGGCATCGCTATCTTAACATCGTCTAGGTCGGGTGGACGGGATTCTCCTTCGTCCTCGTCCATTGTGAATGGTTCGCTCTGCCTGACGGCGGCATTTTGACTATCATCGCCGTTATACAGTCTGCAGAAGTGGTCCTTCCACAATCTCAGCATCGACTGTGACTCCACTACTAGTTGTCCGTGCTCATCCCTGCAGGCTTCTGCTTTGGCTTTATAGCCTTGGCATGTTCTTTTTACTTTCTGGTACAATTTTCGAACGTCGTTCCTGCAGTAACATCTCTCCATCTCCTCGATCTCGCACTTCTCGTGCTCCTTCTTTTTCCTTCTCAGAAGCGCATGCTCCTCCCTCCTTTTCTGTTCATAGAGCTCGCGGGCAGCTCTCGCCCGTCGTTGCAATGTGGCCATGTATGCATTCTGTTTCTCTACATGGGCATGTCTGCACTCATCATCAAACCAGGGGTTTCTCGACGGTGGTGGCTCGAAGCCGAGTATATCTGAGGCGGCCGCTCTAATGGCTTTCTGACAACGACTCCATTGCTGTTCTATGGTTTCTGCAGATTGCATCGGGACCTGAGAGAGCTTGAGGGAGACTTGATCGGCGAATGTCCTGGCGGTCCCCTGCGATTGCAGCTTTCCGATGTAAATTTTAGTGTTCTTACTCGACTCCGTTGGTTCCGAGAAATTCGCATCCGTACCTTGGCTGCAACAAGGTAATGATCCGAGTCGATGTTGGCTCCTCGAAAGGTTCGGACATCTAGGATGCTGGAGGAGTGTCTGCCGTCGATCGCAATATGATCAATTCGCTTGGTTGTCGATTGATCGAAAGACCGCCAGGTCCCCTTATGGATGTTGAGGTGTGGGAATCGTGTACTTGCTACTACCAGGTTATGTCCCGCCATAAGGTCCACTAGCCTTAGTCCGTTTTCTGACGTGGTGTTGTGTAGGCTGTGCTTTCCAATGACCCGTTCAAAGATAGCTTCCTTACCCAGCTTCGCATTGAAATCTCCTAGAACGATTTTGGTGTCATAGCTGGGACATATGTTCTGCCTAGGAGATCATAGAAGTCGTCTTTATGTCGGTCAGCTTTGTCCTCTGTGGGGGCGTGGACACATAATACACTTATATTGCCGAGATTGGCCTTGATGCGAATAGTTATGAGGCGTTCGCTTACATACTGGAAGCTTAAGACTTTTTTCCTGAGTCTGTCTCGAACAACAAATCTGCATCCGAATAAGCACAGTTTCACAGTTTTACATCCGCTTTTGCCTGGCCCATCCCATCGCACTTCTTGGAGCGCGGTAATGTCTGCCTTGTAGCAGTCCAAAGAGTTGAAAAGTTGTTCGGCTGCACCTGGTCTGTTGAGGGACCTAACGTCCCAGGTGCAGAACCGAAATTCGTTTCCTTTTTGACGTTTGCGGGGATCGTCAACATGTAATCCGTCCGTATCCGAGGCTATTGGCTGTCTCTGAACAAAATTTTTGTTTTAAGCGATAGGGATGTTGAGGGAGACATGATCGGCGAAAATCTGGGCGGTCTCTTGTGACTACAGCTTTCCGACGTAAAATTTTGCTGGTCTTATACGACTCAGCAATGTCCGCGATATCTGCGTTCGTATCTTGGCTGCAGCAAGGTTATGATCCGAGTCGATGTTGTCTCCGCGGAATGTTCGGACATCCAATATGCTGGAGGAGTATCTCGCGTCGATCACAATATAATCGATCTGGTTGCTAATTGATTTATCGGGAGACCGCCAGGTCCCCTTATGGATGTCGAGATGGGGGAATCGTGTACCAGCTATTAGGAGATTACACCGCGTTACAGTCAGCAGCCACTATCCGATGTCTGATGTGGTGTCGTTTAGGCTGTGGTTTCCAACGATTTGTCCAAATGTATGTATGTATGTTGGTGTTACAGTTCATGAAGGACCAAAGCCGAGCTTCTCTCAATCACCCATGTTGTGTGAATTTCCCATAGGTGAAAGGTGAAAGAGACCTACAGTTTGTTGCCGGTTCCGAACGGCGAAATTCGAGAAGCTTCTCTTGACAATTATACTACAGGGGGTTTTGTCAGTACCCCGTTGAGGAGAAGTACCGTGAAAAACACATTCGATGACATGGCTGTTGTCGGGATTCGATCCCGTGTCATCGTCGTCAGAGGCCAACACACTACCCACTGCGCTACGGCGCAAATACATATGTTTATTTTACCCAGCCTCGCATTAAAGTCTCCTCGAACAATCTTAGTGTCGTAGCTGGAACATTGTACGCAAATTCTATTTAAGAGGTCGTAGAAGTCATCCGTAGTAGTATACTTACCGTGCAAAAGCTTCTCGACTCACGCCCTTAGTAGGTCCCTTTCACCTATGTGAAAAATAAAATCACACACAACATGGGTGATTGAGAGAAGCTTGGCTCTGGTCCTTCATGGGCTGTAACGCCATCAAAGAAGAAGAAGAAGTCATCCTTAATTCTGTAGTTTTTTTCTTCGGTGGGTGCGTAGATGCATATCAAGCTTAGGATCCCAATATTGGCTTTGATACGGATCGGGTGAGGTGCTCGCTTACATGCCGGCAGCTTAAGACCTTCTGCCTAAGTTTGCCCTGCTTATTCTCCTTGTAGCAATTTCCGTAGTACACATCATAGTTTTAACTCCTTTTTAACCCGGTTCATCGCATCGCACTTCCTGGAGTGCGATAATGTCTGCTCTATAGAAGTTCAGAGCTCTCTCTCAAGTTATTCGGCCGCATCCGGGATGTTAAGGGACCTAATATTCCAGGTGCAGAACCGAAATTCGTTTCCTATCAGAGGTTTGGGGGGCCATCAACAAGTAGTTCGTTGTTTTTATCTTCCCAAGGGTTTGGTTGTTTCATAGTATTTTCTTTTTTACGGTTGCGGCTTATAAGGCCGTAGCTCAAGCGGCTGATCCTGTTTTCTGGCGCAGGAAACTCGCCATTCGCTCCTCCCCATTTGTAACTCCCAGAGTCTCCAGACGGCATCACGAGGAGATGGGGAGAGGACTTACTAACAGATCCGCAAGATGTTCATTTGCGGTGGCTCTTCACCCTTTTTGTGGATGCCACATCTGTCGGACAGATGCTATCCCTACGAGGCCTTTGTTACTCTTGGTGGTTGGAGATGTAATTTTATCCCAAATCTTTTTTTGGTGGCGTTACAGCCCAGGAAGGACCAGAGCCAAACTTCTCCCTATCACCCATGTTGTGTGTGATTTATTTTTCACACAGGTGAAAGGGACCTACAGTTTAATGCCGATTCCGAACGACGTGAGTCGAGAAGCTTTTTCATTGCAAGTATACTACGGGGGGTTTTGCCAGTACCCCGCCGAGAAGGAACGCCGTGAAATAAATATTCGATGGCGTTGGTGTTGTCGGGATCCGAACTCGCTCATCGTGCGTCAGATTCCAACACACTAACCACTGCGCCCTCTATCCCAAATAGGGCCTATATACATAACATGGCAATAATTTTACGATTAGACTATTTTCTGATACAACTGATGCGAACCCATTTCCTAAAGCAATAACCTAAATCAGCTTTGTCTGATTTAGGAGAGATTGGCGGTCCTCTATGAGCCCGACCGCTTTAAGTTCAAAAGAACGGTTTTATGCCGAGATTGATCCTACAGTATCAACGCTTTTGCTTACGAACATATACGAGCATTTAGGTCTGTGAACTTAACAGTGTTTTTCGTTAGCAGGGTTTTGAAATAAATTTGTGCGTAGTTGTCGGGAAAAGGTTCACTTTTCGGAGTCTGTAATAAATAGTAGGTCTCTCTTACCCTTTCCAGAAGTCAAACAAACTTAACATTGTCAGGTAGGATGGAAATGGGGACTACAACTATGAATCATGTATTGGTTGTACATGTCTGGTTGGAGACTAGTATCCCTCTACAGTGGCGGTGTTTTATAGGACTGCATTTGACAAGGGTATCTGCCTCAATCTCTTGGTACACCCCCTAGAATGGCGCGACACAACTGGATCAGTTTTCCCGGGATGCCGAATTCGGCCATCGCGCCAAACAGTTCTTCACGATGAATGCTGTCGTATACTTACTTACTACTTAGATGGCGCTACAGTCTGTGGTGAACTTGGGCCTCAACCAACAAGCGTCTCCAGCTGGCACGGTCTTTGGCCAGCTGTTTCCAGCGCCGCACGCCCAGTTCGTTAAGGTCTCCTTCCGCCTGCGTGCGCCACCGATGATGCGGCCGTCCTCTGCCGCGCCTTCTTTCCGGAGTGGATTCGAAGACTCTTCGGGTCGAAGCTGTATTTTCCATGCGCTCTACATGGCCTAGCCACCTTAGACGCTGCATCCGTAGACGTCGTACCAAGCCGATGTCGCTGTACAACCCGTACAGTTCTTCGTTATATCTTCTCCTCCATACACCGTTTGAACAAACGGGACCGTAGATAGTGCGCAGAATTTTCCTCTCGAAACGACCAAGGGCATCTTCATCCGCATTTGTTAAGGTCCAAGCCTCTGCGCCGTAAAGGAGGACTGGGATGATTAAAGTCTTATATAGTGTCAGCTTGGTTTTCCGAGAGAGGGCTCTACTTCTCAATTGCCTCTTGAGCCCAAAGAAATAGCGGTTGGCAAGAATGATTCTGCGTTTTATCCCAGCGCTGGTGTTGTTGTCGCTGGTCATCAGTGAGCCAAGGTAGACGAATTCCTTGACCACTTCAAAGTTATATCCGCACAAGGTGACGTTCTAGCCAATACGTCGATCTTGTCCGTCGCTTTTAGATGAAAGCAGATATTTGGTTTTACCCTCATTAACCCCGAGACCCATCTTAGCCGCTTCTACCTTAACGCTTACAAAGGCCTCATTAACGTCTCGCTGTGTCCGTCCAATCACGTCAATGTCGTCGGCGTACGCAAGCAATTGAGTAGACTTGAATTAAATCGCACCTCTTGAGTTGGCCAGTGACTCTTGCACGATCTTTTCAAGCACGATGTTGGAAAAGTTGCATGATAGCGCGTCACCTTGCCTAAATCCTTTATTAACATCAAAGGTCTCGGTTTGCTCATTACCGACCTTAATGGAGCAGAGAGAATTCTCCATTATCATCCTGCACAGTCAGATGAGTTTGGCAGGGATGCTAAAACTAGACATGGCTTTGTATAGCTCATCTCTATACACGCGGTCATATGCAGCCTTGAAATCGACGAAGAGGTGGTGAGTGTCGATTTGGTATTCCTGGGTCTTCTCCAAGATCCGTAGCGTAAATATTTGGTCTATTGTGGACTTACCTGGATTTTACCTGAAACCACACTGATAAGAGCCGATCAGGTTATCCACAAACGGTTTCAGGCGTTCACACAATACGGCAGAGAAGATCTTATATGCGATGTTAAGGAGACTTATTCCCCTATAGTTGGCGCAGTTATAGGGGTCTCCTTTCTTATGGACCGGGCAAACGATGCTGAGATTCCATTCGTCGGGCATGCTTTCCTCCGACCGTACCTTGCAAATGAGATGGTGCATGCACCTTACCAGCTCGTCTCTAGCCGCCCTAAGAAGCTTAGCAGACAAGCCGTCTGCGCCCGCGGCTTTAGTAGACTTAAGTCTTGATATCGCTATTTTGACTTCGTCTAGGTCGGGTGGACTGAATTTTGTTCCATTGTCGTCCATTACGAATGGCTCGTTCTGCCTGACAGCGGTATCTTGTCTATCATCGCCGCTATACAGTCTGCAGAAGTGGTCTTTCCAAATCCTCAGCATCGACTGCGACTCTACTACCAGTTCTCCATTTACATCCCTGCAGGCCGTCGCTCTGGCTTTGTAGCCATGGCATGTTCGTTTGACCTTATTGTAAAACTTACGATCCTCGATCTCACGCTTTCCGTGCTCTCTCTTCGTTCTTCTGAAAAGCGTGTGTTCCTCCCTTCTCTTCTGCTCATATATTTCGCGGCAGCTCTCGTCCGTCGTTGCAGCATGGCTTTATATGTCTCTTGTTTTGCTGTATGGGCTTGTTCGCATTGTTTATCGAACCAGGGATTTCTAGGTGGTGGCGATTTGAAACCCTGTTCTGTTTTTGTGCTGCTGTGGGCGGATTTTGAGAGAGCTTGGAAGGTTCGTACGTCGAGAATACAGGAGGAGTGTCTGCTGTCGATCGCAATGTGATCAATCTGGTTGGTGGTCGATTGATCAAAAAACCGCCAGGTACCAGATGTTAAGATGGGGTAATCGCGTGCTTGCTACAAGGAGGTTACGCCCCGCTAGGAAATCGATTAGTCTTAGTCCGTTGTCGGATGTGGTGTTATGGAGGCTATGGTTTCCTATGATCGACTCAAATATGTACTCTTTGCCCAGTTTTGCATTAAAATCTCCTAGAACTGTTTTTGTGTCGTAGCTGGGGCATTGGGCATATGTTCTGTCTAGGAGATCGTAGAATTCTTCTTTGAGTCGATCGTCCTTTTCTTCCGTTTGGGCGTGAGCGCATATTAAGCTAATGTTTCCAAATTTAGCTTTGATGCGGATTGTTATGAGGCGTTCGCTTATGTCTCGGAAGCTTAAGACTTTTTGTCGGAGTCTTCCTCGAATAACGAATCCGCACCCGAATAGGCGCTGTTTGTTCTCCTTGTAGCAGTTCCCGTAGTAGATGTCGCAGCTTTTCATCCGTTTTTTGCCAGCTTTGTATCCGTCCGTATCCGAGGCTTGTTGTTGTTTCGGAACATGCAGGTTTTTTACGTGATAGGGATGTTATCATAGCACAACCCCCAACCTGGACCAGGAACAAGGGGTTGGGTCGCTGCACACATTGGTTCACTACCTCGCGGGTGCCAGCTTTAAAATAGATGAAAAGATGGTGTGTATCGATTTGAAACTCGTTGGTCTTTTCCACGATTTGTCGAAGTGTGAAAATTTGGTCTATAGTTGATTTGCCGGGCCGGAGGCCGCACTGGTAGCTGCCGATTAGTGCGGTGCAAAATGGTTTTAGACGATCAAACAATACGCTGGACTGGATCTTGTATGCGACATTGAGCAGGGATATACCTCTATAGTTCTTGCAAGAGGTAGGATCGCCTTTTTTGTGGATGGGGCATATAGAGCTGGTATTCCAGTCGTCGGGCATGCGTTCATCTTCCCAAATTCTGCAGATGATCAGGTGCATGCTCCCTACCAGAATATCGCCGCCAGCCTTGAAGAGCTCTGATGGCAAGCCATCTGAGCCTGCGGCCTTGTTGTTCTTCAGCTTCTGAATAGCTGTGCCGACTTCTTCGACGCTGGGTGGGAGGACTATTTCAGCGGCTGGAGTTGGGATTTCCTTGGTCCCTGCCACTCTCTCTTGGTCATGCTCGTTAAGCAGCTGCTGGAAATGCTGCTTAAATACAGCCATTATTCCCTGCGGGTCGGTGACAAGATTACCCTCGCAGTTTCGAAGGGCCTGGGTGCCCTTTTTGAAGCCTGCCTGCCTTTGGCTTCCTTGTAAAATGCTTTGTGTTTATCCCTAGACTCCTCGATATCCTTGAACTGGGAGGCTGCGAAGATTCTTTTCTTTTGTCGCAGTAGTTTTTTCTCCTTCCTTCTTCTGGCTCGGTACTCTTCTTGCGCTGCCCTGGTTTTCGTCTGCAGCGCCTTTTGGTACGCCTCGTCGGTTGCTGCCTTTTTCTGCTCACACTCGCCGTCATACCACCGGTTTCTTGTCGAGGGTGGTTGGTATCCTAAGGTGGTTTCGGCTACTTCCTGAATGGCTGAGCGGCAATGCAGCCACATATTATTGGCATTTGTGTTCGACGTAGGCATACCGTAGAGTCCTTCGCTCAGCTGCTCCCTGTAGACTCTGGCAAACTCCGGTGTGCTCAGGCGCCCAATGTCGAACCTCCTCCTGATGGGCTGGTGCAGCTTTCTGACATTGGACAGTCGAGCTCTTGCTACTACGAGGAAGTGGTCAGAGTCGACATTTGCCCCTCTGAATGTTCGCACATCCAGGATGTTTGACGAGTGCCTTGCGTCAATGAGCACATGGTCGATTTTGTTGGCGGTTCGACAGTCCGGAGATCGCCAGGTTGCTGTGTGAATTCGCTTGCGGGGGAATCTTGTGCTACTTATCACCGCATTACGAGCTGTGCTTTCCGATCACTCCGCCAAGGGTGTTCTCCTTACCGATTTTAGCGTTGAAATCCCCGAGCATGATTTCAACATCGTACTCCGGACAAGCTCCGTAGGCGTTGTCCAGGAGGTCATAGAAGTCCTCCAAGCCCTTGACAAAATCCCATTTCGCCGAATAAATGAAATACGGAATGTCATCCAAATGTAAGTGAATTCAAATCCATACATTAATTAAACCCAACTGATTCCCGATTATTGTTGCTTAACAAACCATCTATCACTGCCAATTATTCAAACCTGTCTTATTTAATATGAGCCAAGCCAAACAATTTTCCTCTCACACAATCGCAACCAAATATCTTATGGCCACTCATGCTATACAATGTTTGTATTTGAAGAATAATGGGGATGTACCTCCCGTGCGTTCCGATTATTGACACTAAAGCGGTATTTATTATACATACCTATGTTGATAAGTATGTACAGAAAAACGTTTCATGACATTCAGTTATCACCGCCAGTCGAACGAGTGACAACCAAACTTCAGCATCAAATGAGCAAAGGATCGGCGAAAGGACTAACTTGCCCCCACATCGAATCAATTTCCAATAGACGAACTTTCTTCATTCTCTGTGCATTGATTTTGACAGCTCAACTTTTAACTCAATTAGGCTAAACAGATTAAAAATAAAAACAAGCAAGCAATAGTGTGTACTGACGTATTGCTTGCGTGGGCTGAGAGATGAAGATGTTAATGGTAATTTGTAGGTGGTCATTGTAATTAGACAGAATATTGACGATGATGGATAAGTGGAAGAAGGTAGAGCAAGCTTTAGCGGCCAACTTCCTAAAGATAGTAAGGGAGTACCCTGGACCACCGTCCATCTGCGATGACGCCGGGAAGTACCAGCGGATGATGAAGCTTCTGAACTGTACCGAACAAAGATTTTTAGATCTGCTAAAGGCAACAGTGGAAGAAGCAGGTGAGATGAAAGAACCCAAGGAATCACTGAGACAGGTGAATCCTTGGATAATCTGGCTCCAAACGACTACTATGTGAGGTTTGGCTTTACGAGAGTCAAACTCAATGTCTATAAAAAGGATGAGAAAATGCCACCATCCGGCCCCTGATCATCACAGAAAGCACAACTGAACAGGAACCCTCAACTCCCTCGGGAAGTAAGGGCCCCGCGAAGGAAAAACAACAATAAATTTAGCAAGTATAGACTAGGATCTATGGCTCGACTCTGGAAGCGAAGCTACAATGGACACAACAAACTCGCCCATGGAAGACGACCTTCTGGATTCAGATCCGGAAGACACCAACGCCACCGTCATGGAGGTAAGTCGAATTAACGATAGCCCCGATGTTAAAATTAATTCAGATTAACCTCCATTACTCAAAAGCGGTATCCGCAAATGTTCTTCTAAGGCTAACAAAAGAAGGAGGAGATTTAGTCCTAATCCAAGAGCCGTGGTTAAACTACCACAAGGTTCACGGACTAAGGATCCCAGCCTACTAACTAATTATACCACACAAAGAAGGTAGAACACGTACTTGCATTCTGGCAAAGAAAACTGTAAACGTATACCTTCTTCCAAACTACAGCTGCCCCGACACTCGATCGCCTTCGAATCACATGTAGCCAAACTCTGGTTGCTTCATCATATGTACTTGGCCCAGAAGAAGGTCATCCTGCAGGACAACGTCAGACGATTAGTCGAGGACGCGTCGAATCAACAACCAGAACTCCAAATCGGCGCCGACGCAAACGCGCATCATACGATTTGTGGCACCAGCAACAAATGAAAGGGGCGAGTGGTGTTGGCAACGTGAACACACCCAGTTTCATCCAATTTTTAAGACGGCTCGTGGGGAGCGAATTAAAAAAATTAAATAATAAAAAAAAAAAAAAATGTGTGCTGGCACACATTGTGGAAGTGAAACTTCAAGGAAAAGTACATTAACAATCTGCACACATTCCGTGTTTTTTTCTTCACAGGTTTAATGAAAATTATGAATTGGTTAGGTTAGGTTGGGTTAGGCCGCAACCTCTTAATGAATGCATTTTGTATTTAAACATATTTCATTTTATCAAACCAAAAAACTGAATTCAATCCGGAACCGGAATAGTCCATGTACAAAGGAACATTAACAAATGCACATCTTTCGTCATCAATCTTCCTTCGGCTCATCTGCGTTATAAACAATGAAAGATACAATAAAGTTAGTACCGAGGCAATAGTGTCCAGCCTTCATATGGGCCAAATAAACCCGGGTGTATGCAGTTGGATTGGGCAAATGCTGGGTACTCGTATGGTAAATTCGGCGATGGGGAGATCAGAGGGAAGGGTGAGAGTGAATAAAGGTACACCACAAGGTGGCGTTCTGTCACCCTTCCTATGGCTCCTTGTGGTCGACAGAATGGTCAAGATTCTAGAGACGGAGGGTTTTAATGTCACGGCCTACGCCGATGGCGTTGCCATTTTAGTCTCTGGAAAATTTCCGCAGGCCCTCAGCGATAGACTAAGCTATGCACTGATGTTAGTGGATAACTGGGTCAAGGGACGAGGCCTGGGAGTAAGTCCGACGAAAACAGAGGTAGTACTCTCTACAACGAAAAGATCTGTATCAAGATACACCTACCCCCGTATGAATGGTATAGATCTGATCCATGGAAAATCTGCCAAATATCTTGGCATAATCTTGGACTCGAAGCTTAGTTGGAGAGAAAATATTGAGGAAATAATCAAAAAGGCCTACGTGGCACTATATTCGTGCAAGGTAGACTTTGGAAAAACATGGGGCCTCAAACCGAGGTTAGTACATTGGTTGTACATTGCGGTGGTAAGACCTATTCTAGTTAATGGCTCGGTTGTCTCATGGAGATCGCTCAAGAAAAAATGTCATCTTCAGAGTGTGTCAAAGGTTCAAAGGGCAGGCTGTCTGGCGGTGACAGGATCTATGAGGTCCATACCAACGGCGGCTCTTGAAGTCATGCTGAACCTCCCACCCCTGGACATATACTGCGAGAGCGCCGCAACCAGAACTGCGCTAAGACTATTATTAGCTTACGTGAGCCTTGACTGTTCGTCAATAGGACAGCCATGTACCTAACCTAACCTACATACAATCGGCTTGTGGGAACCAAAATATGTATGTAATATACAATTGTGTTAATATTTGTTTTCTTAACAACGCGGCCCTAACGCTTTTTCGTGACAAAAAAACCGTAATACCCCGTCTATACATATAGAAGTTTCCCTTCAATAAAACGAGGAACTCTCACTATTCTATAGTACGAATATATATGTATGTGTATATTCATGTCAAGCACAGCAAATGATGTCGACGCTAACCGATGGTCAAACTCGTAATAATATGTATGATGATATGTACGGCTTTTTTGACAGCCATCGTGTCGACAAGGGATCGATGATAGCTGGATGGAACTGGGTGTGTTCACGTGGCCAACATTCTCCCCGGGATTATCTGTTAATTCACAGATTATAAACCTAGATTTGCTGGAAAGCGAGAGCTAGAATGATAAGTGCATATTCAAACCAGAAGGCCAGTGGTGCCCCGAGATTCCGACTCAGCCTTTTCTATGGGAAGCACGCAGATTTTCGTAATAGGCCGTTTGAAATCACCGCTAGCAGTCTTTAGAGTTACCACTCTTACCAAGTCATCGGAGCCAGGTTGAACCTCGATAATCCGACCCAACTTTCATTGATTAGGAGGAAGACGTTCATCCTTTAGGAGGACGAGCTGACTGATTTGAACGTTGGCCATCCTTCTCCTCCATCCCTTGGGACGATTTTGAAGTATTGATAAATACACGGAGCTCCAATGCCGCCAAAATTGTTGTACGATGGCCTGACACAATCGCAAATTTTATCTATCTCTGGCTCTGGATGCAAAAGAAGGGAATCCCCTATTAAAAAATGTCCTGGTGTTAAAGCAATGAAGTTGTCCGGATCGTCGTTAAGCGGACAGAGTGGTCTCGAATTCAGACAAGATTCAATCTGGCACATGATGGTGGAAGACTCTTCATAAGTAAATACCTGCTTCTTGATGATTCTTCGTAGATGAGTCTTTACAGACTTTACGCCTGCCTCCCATAATCCTCCAAAATGGGGTGAGGATGGGTGGATAAAGTGCCACTGAATGCGTAAATTCGTTAGGTGTGGAATGATTTTCCTCGTGATGAAGGTGCGGTACGCTGTGCGATCTGCCCTCAATAATTTGTTCGTCCCCACAAAATTCGTTCCGCAATCGCCAAAGATATTGTTGCAAAACCCACGTCGTGCGATTAACCTTCACAGAAAGGCTTGTGAGGACAGATCACTAACGACTTCGAGATGGATTGCTTTGTTCGAGAGACAGATGAAAAGCGCCACATAACCTTTCATAGAGGTTATGCCTCTTCCTTTGCTTGGAGTAATACAAAAGGGCTCGCCGTAATCGACCCGGTTGACTCAAATGCACGCGCAGGCCGAATTCTTTGCTGAGGCAAATTGGCCATCAGCTGTGAAGCTACCTTGGGTCTGCTTTTGTAGCAAACTGTGCACTGATGAAGGACTCGAGTTGTAACTTTTCGACCGTGGATGATCCAAACTTGTTTCCGTATATGATTGAGGGTAAATTGCGCACCGCTATGAAGAGTAATTGAATGACTATGGCCAATGATGAGTTCGGTGATATGACTCTTCCCTGGTACGATGATTGGGAACTTTTCGTTGGTGGGTAGGAGAGAATCCCGTAACCGATCGGTAAGCCGTATTATCATATGTTCATTATCAAAGAAGGGGTTCAAGGGCCTTATGTTACTTTTGTCGGGTAAGGAACCGTTGAAAGCGAGTGCCTTGAATTCGGTTGAAAAATGTTTGAGTTGGGCTAAGCAAACAATAGATAGTACAGCTCATTGTACTTCATGTACCTTCAAAGATTTAAACTGTCGGTTAAAAGTTTGCTTAATTTGAAATGAAGCGATGACAAAAGGCGAAAGTCCTTATAATACGGAGGAAACTCGATGATCTTTCAACTGCCTGCATTGTGTGCCCTCTATCGCAGTCGACAAGGCTGACAATGTAGCACTTCCTTTCTTCGAGCGTGCTTACGTGTGCGAAGATTTTCTTGATATATGCTACTACGACCCCACCAAAGAAACGCCAATGAAGTAAAACATCCATGAGATCATTTTGTAGACGAGGGCCGACAGCGAGAATATCGTTTAAGGATCTCTTATTGTCCGTTTTCGAAAAGGTGACGTAGACTACCCGTACCTTCGTTGTTGTACTATGCAAAATGCCGCCGTCAGGCAGAGCGAACCATTCAGAATGGACGAAGACGAAGGAGAATCCCGTCCACCCGACCTGGACGATGTTAAGATAGCACATCGAAACTTAAGTCTTATAAAGCTGCTGGAGCAGACGGACTCCCCGCGGATTTGTTTACAGCAGCTGCCGATGAGCTGGTCAGTAACATGCACCAACACATCTGCAAGATATGGTCGGCATGGCATGCCCGATGAATGGAATCTCAGTATCGTTTGCCCGGTCGATAAAAAAGGAGACCCCTATGACTGCGCCAATTACAGAGGGATAAGCCTCCTGAACATCGCGTACATGATCCTCTCTGCTGTACTGTATAAGTGCCTGAAACCGTTTGTGGACAATCTGATAAGCTCCTACCAGTGTGGTTTCAGGCCAGGAAAATCCACGATAGACCAAATATTTACACTGCGGCAGATCTTGGAGAAGACCCATGAATTCCAGGTCGACACGCACCATCTTTTTGTCGACTTTAAAGCCGTGTATGACAGTGTTTATACAGACGAGCTGTACAGAGCCATGTCATGTTTAATCATCCCTGCCAAACTTGTCAGACTGTGCAGGATGACTATGGAGAACTCTCGCTGCTCTATTAAAGTCGGAGGTGAACTAACCGATCCCTTTGATGTTAAAAAAAGTTTTCGACAGGGTGACGCACTGCCATGTGATTTCTTTAACATTATTCTTGAAAAGATCGCGCGGGACTCTGCGGCCAATACAAGAGGTACCATCTACTTCAAGTCCACACAATTGCTTGCCTAGGCAGATGACATTGACGTTATTGCACGGACAAAGCGAGACGTCAATGAGGCGTCCGCAAGCATTGAAGCAGAAGCGGCTAAAGTGGGTCTACCCTTAGACAAGACCAAATATATGCTGTCATCCAAGAAAGACGCACAACACCGACGTCTTGGTCAGAACGTCACCTTCGGCAGCTAAGTTTTTGAAGTAGTCAAGGACTTCGTCTACCTTGGCTCGGTAGTGACAAGCATCAACGACACCAGCGCTGAGATAAAACGCAGGATAACTCTTGCCAACCTCTGCTTTTTCGGGCTCATGAGGCAATTGAGTAGTAGAGCCCTCTCTCGAAAAACTAAGGTATCCCTCTACAAAATCTTAATCATCCCGGTCCTCCTCTACGGCGCTGAGGCTTGGACGTTATCAAAAGCGGATGAAGAGGCTCTTGGGCGTTTCGAGAGGAAAATTCTGCCTGCAATCTTTGGTCCCGTTTGTGTTAACCGAGAGTGGAGGAGGAGATTCAACCAAGAACTGTACGGGCTGTACAGCGACATCGGCCTAGTTAGACGTCTGCGGATCGTCGGAACGTCTCAGATGGCTAGGCCATGTAGAGCGAATGGACACCAACGCTCCTGCCCGAAGAGCCTTCGACTCCAACCCCGAAGGACGACGCAGCAGAGGACGACCCCATTTAAGGTGGCGCGCACAGGTGGAAAGGGACCTCAACCAACTGGGCGTGCGGCACTGGAAGCTGCTGGCCAAAGATCGGGCCGGCTGGAGAGGCTTGTTGGTTGAGGCCCTGAACCAGAATACTAAAGCACGAGCGTTTATTCAATTTTAACACATATCAAGTGGTGCAACTCGAAACCAAGCTCAACGCGCCCTCCATCTGACGTTATTAATCGTGGACTTTGCATGATGATAGAACGATAAAGCTGATTGAAATATCCAATACACTTACCAACATTTGATGTTATCTAGATACTTTGGTAAATTTTCGACGTTACATGAAACACACCAACCGAGACTGGCATTAAAGTGAATTAAAGGCGATAGACAATGGCTTAATTATCCCAATTGATATCTATCACCGGCTAGTTGTATGGATCTATCTAATTGGAAGAACAAAAGCATTTTCTAAATTAAGTCCATTCAAGTTGTCAACACTGTTGTCACAACCAATTCCAGTTAATGTTACACTTTCACTTCACGCACTTGTCGCTGTCGTTAGCCGTTCTGAAGCAGCCTTCACGAAGCAAAGGGACGCCTTAGCAAGTAACATCAACAACGAAGGATACTCCAAGTAAAAACAGTCCTTTCCTGATTAATATGTGCTCCACTGGGTTAATAATGTTAATGTGTATTGATTTTATGAGCCGGATACGAGGCAAGATGAAGTCCTCAAAGCAGGCGTAGGACGAAGGCTATACTCCGTGCCGTGTCGGTGTTGGCTATTGTGCTGGGTCTATTTACATAAATTCCAATGGACGGCAGATGGCGTAAAGTGAGTTGGATTATTAGTTAATTTGTTCCACCTGAGATGGCTGAAGCAGGAGAAAGAGGAAGGGAAAGATGGCGTATAATTTTTCGGCGATATTAACATGAAATTAGTGCGTGGTTTTCATGGAGCATGAAGAGGGGCGAGACGGAAATGAGAATTTGAAATAAAGGGTTTAATTGGGGAAGATAACAACGCTTAGATTCTTATGAAAGTGTCCGCAGGAAATTGCTTCTTGAGTAGCTGCCAGTAGTGGGTGGATATTGGATTAGCGTGGGACAATAACAAGTGAGTGATGTAACAGTTATTACATCTGTCATTGTCATCATTCCGTTCTTGCGTTCTGTGTTGAACACTTGTCGCACTGGCTGAGTAAAAACATAACAGCACATAGGTTAGGTTAGGTTATTGTGGTCGGCATAAGCCACACGTAGGCCGCTACCAGAGAGCCAACCGGTGCTTCTGATGAAGCGATGGAGTTGAGCTATTTTATGGTCTGCTAGCTCACTTGAGAGCACCGTGGCGCAGTCGGTAGTGTGTTGGCCTCTGACGCCGATGACACGGGATCGAATCCGGACACAGCCATGTCATCGAACGCGTTTTTCACGGTGTTTCTCCTCAGTGGGGTTCTGACAAAACCCCCTGTAGTAAAATTGTCATGAAAAGCTTCTCGAAATTCGTCGTTCGGAACGGGCAATAAACTGTAGGTCCCTTTCACCTATGGGAAAAATGAAATCACACACAACATGGGTGATTGAGAGAAGCTCGGCTCAGGTTCTTCATGGACTGTAACGCCAACATACATACATACATACATAGCTCACTTGAATTACCATAGAAGGGCGCGCGGAGGTAGATCCTCCTGCGTTTCGCAAAAGAGGGGCGTGAGCAGAGGAGGTGATGTATTGATTCCTCCTCCTCCTCGTCCATGCAGCCGCGACAGAAGTCGTTGGAGGGTATTCCCAGTCTGGCGGCGTGTTTCCCAATGATGCAGTGACCTGTAATGACATCCCCCAGAGTACTTAAGGTTGCCCTTTTTGTTGACATTAGGTCACTGGCTTGTCCTAGGTTTAATTTAGGTCAGAGTTGTTTGGTGATAAAGCCGATATTACTCTCATTCCATTGGAGGTTGGTCGCCTTATTGATTTGGAGTTTTATTATATGCCTACCGTACTTATTGGTGTTTCTGGGTACCCGAGGGTAGGTAGGTTGAGTGTGCTAAACCCTAACTCTGCGAGTTCGTCGGCCGCGCAGTTTCCTGGAAAATCCCTATGCCCGGGAACCCACAATACTTTAATGTTGAACTGCTCAACCATCTCATCTAGAGATAGGCGACAGTTAAGAGATGTCTTTGATTTGTGGGTTACCGCAGCCAGGGATTCTATCGCAGATTGGCTATCCGTGCAAATGATAATATCCTTGGCGGATATTACATTGATCCTGAGCCATGCAAGGGCCCCCGTTATCGCTGTTATTTCAGCCTGATACACACTGCAGTAATTTGGGAGTCTGAAGGACAGGCTGAGGTTAAGCTCCTTGGAGAAGACTCCACTGTCTACACCCGACTCCATTTTAGAGCCATCGGTATAGAGGGAGAACGAGTCCTTTGGTATGACTTTCCCTTCAGCCCATTCCTCCCTGGATGGAAAAACAACTTCGAAGTTCCTAGTGAGCACGTTTTGCGAGATGATATAGTCTATGTCCATGGGTACTTCGAAGTGTTTTAGAATGGTTGTGTGTCCTTTTTGCGATGTGGGCCATTTTATTATGCTCCTCATCCTCAGGGCCGCGCAGGCAGCAATTTGTTTGCTGAAAGTTTCAGTGGTGGAAGGTGTAACAGAATGGTTAGGGCCTCCGTGGCGGTTGATCTGATCGCTCCGCTTATGTATAAGCTGGCCGATCATTGTACTTTCCCCAGAAGGTTTCGATTGACTGCCTTGTCCAGAGCAGTCCACCAGACTTCGACGCCATACAGGGGGATGGGCCTTATGACCGCCGTGTAGAGCCAGTGCATAATGCTTGGTTGGAGACCCCACTTCTTGCCCACCACTTTTTTGCAACTGTAGAGGTCAAGAATGTTGGGTTTCCAATTCAGCCTCTTGTCAAGGACTAGGCCTAGATATTTGGCCTGCTCTTTGATTATTAGTTGGGTTCCACCTAACCTCGATGGGTTGAGGGGCGGAATTTTATATTTGTTAGTAAACAATACTAGATCGGTCTTCTTAGGGTTCACCCCAAGTCCACAGTACTGCGTCCAGGTTTCTACTGTTTGTAATACACTCTGTATAAGGTCGCATAGAGTGCTGGGAAATTTTCCTGTGGCGGCAATAGCAATGTCATCTGCATAAGCGGTCACAGCGTACCCTTCCTATTCAAGCAACAGCAGTAGCTCGTTAACCACCACGTTCCACAGGAGGGGGGAGAGTACTCTACCCTGTGGTGTACCTCTGCTAACCATTCTGGTTGAGACGGCACCAGCGAAGTTGGCTTTGACAACTCTTTGTGTTAGCAGTTTTCGTACCAGTTCTATCACTGATCCCGTAACACCCAGATCAGTCAGCGCTTTGGTGACGGCCCATGGTTCAACATTGTTAAAGGCACCCTCAATGTCGAGAAAGGCGACTAGAGTATATTCCTTACGTTCCAGTGACCTTTCTATTTTGCTGACAAGTGAGTGGAGTGCTGTTTCCACCGATTTGCTTTTGTTGTAGGCATGTTGATTATCCGACAGCCTTCCTGAGAGGCAGCTGTAGCGATTGTGTGCGTCTAGAATCTTCTCTAGAGTTTTTAATAGAAAAGAAGTAAGACTAATAGGCCTCAAGTCATTAGCATACGTATGGGAGCTTTTGCCTGCCTTGGGTATGAAAATGACTTAGGTTACCTTCCACTTGCAAGGGATGTATGATAGGAAGAGGAAACTCTTGTATATGACTACAAGCCAGGGGAGGATGATATCTACTACCTGCTGGAGCTCAGCTGGTATGATACCATCCGGTCCCGGGGACTTGTAGGGTTCTAAGCTTTTTATGGCCCATAGGACATTGTTTTTGGTGACCAGGATGGGAAAACGTTCGAGGGAGGACGTCGTCGGCTGGATGACCTGAGGAGGTGTCACAGCCGAGTCACTACCGGAAAGTGTGCGTTTAGAAGAAGTTCCAGGGCTTCCGTCCAGGAACCATCATTTCGCATCAGGTGGCTTGGGTTGTACGGGGCCGAGGCCAGAATCTTCCTTATTCTTGAGGCTTCGCAGACCGTATTAATTTTGTCGCAGTGGCTCCTCCAGGATTGTCTTTTGGCCCTTCTGGTCGCTGCTTTGAAAGACTTAAGTGCCTCTTTGTAGAGATTAACAGCACATAGCGAGCGGGTCGTTTTGTTGGTTGAGCAAATCACGCTATCGTAAGGGCATAATCCCACCGTAGCCAGTGTTTCTGCGATACCAATGACTGACCTTCACTCCATAGAGTTCCACTGATTGTCAGTGTCAATTCATGCCAGTGCTTGTACGTGTTGTTCAAGACCTTTGTCCGGTGGTGTCTCTATTCTTTCTCTCTCTTTACCTTCTGCCCGTGCTGTGTCCTTTAACTAATGCATATAAGGGTACTCATAACCCCTTGTGCGCGCACAAATTATAAAAGAAGAAAATGACATCTGTGGATATTATTCTGATTGGATACGTTTTCCAAACAATTTTGTTTTCTCTGCTGGCAAAAAGTGCAAAGCTTTCTAATCCTTTCAAAACAGCTTGCACGTTGATGTTACCCTTGACATGTTAAATCACCTTCATCTAAAAAGGGTCGGCCGTCTAGGCATTTCGTCATCCTTCAACCTTCTTTCACTCGAATCGTGTTGTAATCTGTAATCTGTATGCCTGATGGATTGAGAGAGGACATGGAATATTTATCTTTCCCAGGTTGCCTATCTTGTCCTTTTACATTTGCTGGACCAGGGCCCATACTAAATTAGAGAATGCTCTGCAAGGAGAGAAACGCGGTTCGGGTGACATTTGTTTCGACCTAAATGACAGCAAATAGTTTTGATTTAAAACGAGGTGGGAGGACACACGAGGACGTGTCCTTCAACTGTTTATGTTCTATTCGTGTTTCGCATACGTATGCAAATAGAAAAACTAAAGTGGTTTGAGGTTGAAAACTCACCGGAACGAGTGACGAATTCATTTGGGATGATGTGTTGTCAAATACATACAAAGTACTAAGTATTTAAAGGCGGTGATTTGTAACTGGTAGGAGGAAATATTAGACAATTGACGAAATCGGTCTTTTATAAAATCTTAATGTGACCCTTAACAAACGCTATATCTAATTGTTTGGCATACTTATGTTTTATTTAAAAATTGTATTAAGATAAAGCGTGAAGCGCTGTAGAGAATTGTCTGCCTTGTCGGCGTCTGCTTCCTGACCGTTTTGATTTATCAATAAATTCATGTCTCTTTCGCATTTTGCTAGTGCTGCATATACCAAATGAGTGCGATCAAAGCAATGTTCAAGTTTCGCAACACTCCCCCTGTCTAATGGCTGTGGTTACCATCAGAGACAGACATCCAGAGGTGCAAATTTCGCTATCCTATATTTTGCTACGTTGGGAGATATTCCCGGAGCCACTTTGTCCGCTTTATCAAACAAACCTAGCCGACCAAAAATCGTCATCAACATTTTTAATAGCTTCTCTTTAATTCAAAATAATTTTTTTTATTTGGATTTACATCTGGTAATGAGAAAAATAAATTATCGGAGGAAGGTGACCATAACATGTATGTATGCATGTACATATGTTGGCGTTACAGTCTATGAAGGGACCAAAGCCGAGCTTCTCTCAATCACCCATGTTGTGTGTGATTTCATTTTCCTATAGGTGAAAGGGACCAACAGTTTATTGCCGGTTCCGAACGGCGAATTTCGAGAAGCTTTTCATGACAATCATTCTACAGGAGGTTTTGTCAGGACCTCGCTGAGGAGAAGCACCGTGAAAACACGTTCGATGACATGGTTTTTATCGGGATTCGATCCCGTGTCATTAGCGTCAGAGGCCAACACACTACCTACTGCGCCCTCGGCGTGACCATAACATACTAAGTATTTTTTTCAATAAATGTCAAATTACCTTACTTACTTACTTTAATGGCGCTACAGTCCGGTGGGACCTTGAGCCTCAACTAACAAGTTTGTCCAGCCGGCACGGTCTTTTCAGCGACGTCCCAGTTGGTTAAAGTCCCCTTCGACCTGTTTGCGCCATCTTAGATTCGGTTGTTTCTGCCGGAGCTGTGTGTGGATCCGAAGACGCCGTACTAGGCCAATTTCGCTGTACAGCTCGTAGAGTTTGTCGTTGTATCCTCTCCCCCGTTTGTGTAAACTGAATACAAACCATGGATTGAAAGCAGAATATTCCCCTCGAAACGACCAAGGGCCTCCTCATTCGCTTTCGTTAAAGTCCAGGCCTCTACGCCACAGAAGAGAACCGACATGATTAAGGTTTTCTATAGCGCAATTTGGTCTTTCGAGAGAGGGCTCTATTTCTCAGTTGCCTCTTGAGCCTAAAGAAGCAGCCGTTGGCCAGAGTAATTCTGCGTTTGATCTCAGCGCTGGTGTTGTTTTCGCTGGTTACTAGTGAGCCAAGATTGACGAAGTCATGCCTCTCTAACTAGCACGATCTTTTGCTAGCCTTTTCCATTGCCGCACACCCAGTTGGCTAAGGTTCTCTTCCACCTGTGTGTGCCATCTTAAGTGCGGCCGTTCTCTGCTTGTTCATTCCTCGGAGTAGGATTTAAGGATTCTCCGGACTGGAGCCGTGGTGTCCATTCGCTCTACATGGCCTAGCCATCTTAGGCGTTGAATCCGTAGACGCCTGACGAGACTCATGTCAATGCACAGCCCGTAAAAATCGTGGTTGAATCTTTTTTTCCATCCCCGTCTGCGTTCATAGGCCCGAAAATTACGCGCAAAATCTTTCTCTCGAACCGACCAAGGGCCTCCTCATCCGCTTTTGATAGTGTCCATGCTTTTGCGTCATACAGCAGGACCGGGATGATAAGGGTCTTATATAGAGTTAACTTTGCCGTTCGAGAGCGGGCTCTATTACTCAATTGCCTCCTGAGCCCAAAGAAACAACGATTGGCAAGAGTGATTATGCATTTCATTTCGGAACTGATGTCGTTGTTCCAGGTCACTGCGGAGCCAAGGTAGACGAAGTCCCTAACTACCTCGAACTTATATCTGCCAATACAAACGTTCTGGCCAAGACGTCGGTGGTGAGCGTCCTTTTTTGATGACATTTTACATATATTTAGTTTTGCCCTCGTTTACCGCCAAGCCAATTTTCGCCGCCTCCATCTCAATACTCGCAAACGCCTCATTGACATCTCGCTGTGATCTACCTATTATGTCAATATCGTCAGCGTATGCAAGGAGTTGCGAGGGTTTGAAATAGATTGTGCCTCTTGTACAATCATTTCTAATACGATGTTGAAGAAATCACACGACAGCGCATTGCCCTGCCAAAATCCCTTTTTGACATCAATACTGTCTGTAAGGTGTTCACCGATTCGGATGGAGTAGCGGGCATTCACCAAAGTCACCCTGCGTAGTCTGACGAGTTTAGCAGGTATGTCAAAGGTAGCGTTGTACAGCTCGTCTCTAATTACGCTGTCGTATGCGGCTTTGAAGTCGTCAAATTGTCGGTGAGTGTCGACTTGAAATTCATTGGTTTTTTTCAGGATCTGCCATAGTGTGAAGATTTGGTCGATGGTGGACTTAAAAAAGGCTTCAGGCATTCACACAAAACGACAGAGAAGATTTTGTAGGTGATGTTAAGAAGACTTATTGCTCTGCAGTTGGCACAGCCAGAGGGGTCTCCTTTCTTGTGGATCGGGCATACGATGCTGAGACTCCTATCCTCGGGCATGCTTTCCTCTGACCACATCTGACCACGAAACCGTTATATCTCATCTCTGTTGTCTTCATCGAATTCAACATCATTCATTTCCACATTAACTTCGTTTTCGACATAGAACACATTAATATTATATTTTGGATAATTTGTTAGGGCAGCGTCATCATCACATTCGAATAAATCACCATCATTTTCATTACCGCTCCCCTCATTCATAAATGCAGCATATCTTTCATCCACTGGACGCCTTTCCTCCTCGGTCATCAGTTGGGAGCGAGTAGGGCTATTTATCTCCAAGCCCGCAGCTTCCCTTCCTGTGTTCGCTATGGTTCAATATTGTATAATTGGTAATGTAAGTGATATGGAGCTGTGAAATGGCAATAGTTCCTTCTCGCCTGAGTCCTTGTGGATTGAATAATAGTGTCGATGTTAGACTTTGCGCTATGTAGCTTTAGATTTTTTTTTTTATCTAAAGAAACAATTGAATTTATAGACAGCTCTCCGAAAGAAACCATTTGACAAGAAAAAAAAAAAGAAGTAAATCTTAAGTTCAAATGTGACTCGAATGATATGATAGAGCTTGAGCTCAATGAAAAGACGGTCTCAAGGGAGAAAGGAATAATAAATAACATCCACTCCTAGTTCGCTACCCGACTGACGATGTAGTTTCCATTTTTCCCTCACATTTATCCATCCATCTCGACTAGACAAAGAGAAAGTTGCATTCTTCCTGCTTGCGGTAAGCTTCCGTTGTCGTTCGCGTTTCCTTGTTCCTTCCCAAACAAATTATTGTAATCTAGTTGTTTGCCACTACCCTCTTCCTTCCTCTGAGGTCTCCTTTGTTGTTTTAAACGTCCTTGTTCCCATTCGGTGCTCCCTTTAAAACATTGTTCCCTCGCACAATCATAAGCTCGGTCGTAGATATTTTTTGCAGTCCGCTGAATATATCGATTGTTTCTTCGCTTCAGTAGTCATTTCCACTCCAAGAATAATACGACGATTAAACAGGAATGTATAACTTTTCATTACGATAACTTTTCATGATGACAGAAATGCGAAGTAGAAAGAAATCTGAAAATAGGAAGAGCAATAACTAAAATGGAACACGTTTATTCAGTTTTATTACTCCCGCTTGTAACTCTCGTGACTGATTTAGAGCCCCCAAGATATAACCCACATCAGACGGTCACCGACCGGGTGCCTTCGTTTTGAAGATTTGAAGGACAATGAGAAATTATCCATCACGTCCTCGTGCAATGTTGGTGTTTTCTTCTCTTGTTGTTGATTGATTTGGTGGGAACTGCACATGAATGTTTCAAGAAGCGGGACTGAAGATGAGAGTTACGTGACTGTCGGCGAACGGACCATTATTTTGATTAAGCTTCCACAAGCGTTTGTTATTTTTATTTAGCAGAAGATGCTTAAAATGATTGCACTGAAGATGTTCGCTTTCGTGACTGCCATGAAATGAACAGTATTGGAGAGTCTAGCACTTTACGGGTCCATTCCCGTGAGGCATGCGTCTCATTGAAGCCAAGATATTTAACACTGGAAGTCGGATTTCGTGCAGGTATTAGAACCGTGGCGTAGTGTCCAGTGGGTAGTGTGTTGGCCTCCACGCCGATGACACGGGATTGAAATCCGACAACAGCCATGTTATAGGATATGTTTTTCACGGTGCTTGTTCTCAGCGGAGTACTGACAAAAACCATGAAGTATAATTCTTATGAAAAACGTCTCAGATTCGCCGTTCGGAATTGACAATAAACTGCAGATCTCTTTCACCCATGAGAAAATAAAATCACACATAACATGGGTGATTGAGACAGACTAGGTTTAGATTCTCCGGAGTTGTAACGTCATATACTGACATACTTACTTATATCAGAAAGTGTAAATATGTAGAATCTGTCGTAGCACATTCAAGTGCACATAGTACGTTCATGTGCCCACATTTTTATACAAAAGGAAGACTAGCGTCAGGTCTATATATGTTATTATGTGCAGGGGGCGTGATTCGTAGTGAAGCTCTTTCTCAATTTTGTCGTTGTCAATGTGAATCTGTAATGGTAACATTTCGCACATGCAATGCTGTCATGAGGGCGCCGTGGCGCAGTGGTTAGTGTGTTGGACTCTGGCGCACGATGAGCGAGTTCGGATCCCGATAACACCAACGCCATCGAATGTTTATTTCGCGACGTTCCTCCTCGGCGGGGTACTGGCGAAACCCCCCGTAGTAAACTTGCCATGAAAAAGCTCCTCGACTCACGTCGTTCGGAATCGGCATTAAACTGTAGGTCCCTTTCACCTGTGTAAAAAATAAATCACACACAACATGGGTGATTGAGAGAAGCTTGGCTCTGGTCCTTCATGGGCTGTAACGCCACCAAAGAAGAAGAGTTCTGTCAGTTTTTGCATACTTCTCAGCAAGTAGGAGGTTCGGCTTCTTTGTCAGTCTTAAGATTGAGCAACACCTTTACAGTGTACAAAGCATGAGAAATGTAGGCGAGAGCTAAAAAAACAAAAACTAACTATAAGCATACCTACATGTACATATACCCTCTCATGATCACTTTAGCGGTGGCCGTGGTGCAGTGGTAAACATTGGCCACTATCGAGCGGAAGGTCTGTAGTTCAAAGTCTGACCATAGCCAAGAAATACAATTCCTATTTTGTACAACACAGCTGTCGTGAATGGGAAGTAATCAAAATATTGATGAAGGTATAACACGCATAGCATATGGTCACTTTAAATTCATACTCTGTGTGCGTAGTTATAAGATAACACCATAATGGCATGGAACATTTGCTGAGAACTTCAACGGACGTGAAAATTCAGTCAAGTTTCTTTG
Organism: Eumerus sabulonum; assembly: GCA_951905685.1. Taxonomy (NCBI): domain Eukaryota; kingdom Metazoa; phylum Arthropoda; class Insecta; order Diptera; family Syrphidae; genus Eumerus; species Eumerus sabulonum. The sequence goes on along the minus strand of OX645060.1, from coordinate 155,921,669 downwards.
GAATCCTATCTAGGACAACCACCCCTGAAGAGTATTGAAGGAACATCTACGACCTAAACCATCTGCGCTCCGCCCAGATTGTATGACAAACATAATAAGAGTATGACTATTATGTTTGTTCTGTTTTAGATTTTTTAGCCAATTGACGGCGGTTGATAAGCAGACAATGGAGATTTTTACCGATTTTCATAAAGCAATTCGATTAAACCTTAAGTAGGGCCCTGACTCGACGTTGTAACAGAATTCAGTCCACCCGACCAAGACGAAGTCAAAATAGCGATAACGAGACTTAAGTCTAATAAAGCCGCGGGCGCAGACGGCCTGTTTCCTTAGCTTCTTAAGGCGGCTGGAGATGAGCTGCTAAGGTCCATACACCATCTCATTTGCAAGGTATGGCCGGAGGAAAGCATGCCCGACGAATGGAATCTCAGCACCGTTTGCCCGGTCCATAAGAAAGGAGACCCCTATAACTGCGCCAACTATAGGGGAATAAGTCTCCTTAACATCGCATATAAGATCTTCTCTGCCGTATTGTGTGAACGCCTGAAACTGTTTGTGGATAACCTGATCGGCTCTTATCAGTGTGGTTTCAAGCCAGGTAAATCCAGAATAGACCAAATATTTACGCTACGGCAGATCTTGGAGAAGACCCAGGAATATCAAATCGACACTCACCACCTTTTCGTCGATTTCAAGGCTGCATATGACAGCGTTTATAGAGATGAGCTATACAAAGCCATGTCTAGTTTTAGCATTCCTGCCAAACTCGTCTGACTGTGCAGGATGACAATGGAGAATTCTCGCTGCTCCATTAAGGTCGGTAATGAGCAAACCGAGACCTTTGATGTTTAAAATGGATTTAGGCAAGGTGACGCGCTGTCATGCAACTTTTTCAACATCGTGCAAGACTCACTGGCCAACACAAGAGGAACGATTTATTTCAAGTCTACGCAATTGCTTGCGTACGCCGACGATATTGACGTTATTGGACGAAAACAGCAAGACGTCAATGAGGCTTACGTGAGCATTGAGGTAGAAGCGGCTAAGATGGGTCTCAAGGTTAATGAGGGTAAAACCAAATATCTGCTTTCATCTAAAAGAGACGGACAACACCGACGTATTGGCCAGAACGTCACCATGGGCGGATATGACTTTGAGGTGGTCAAGGAATTCGTCTACCTTGGCTCACGGATGACCAGTGACAACAACACCAGCGCTGGGATAAAACGCAGAATCATTCTTGCCAACCGCTATTTCTTTGGGCTCAAGAGGCAATTGAGAAGTAGAGCCATCTCTCGGAAAACCAAGGTGACACTATATAAGACCTTAATCACCCCAGTCCTCCTTTACGGCGCAGAGGCTTGGACCTTAACAAAAGCGGATGAAGATGCCCTTGGTCGTTTCGAGAGGAAAATTCTGCGCACTATCTACGGTCCCGTTTGTTCAAACGGCGTATGGAGGAGAAGATATAACGTAGAACTGTACGGGTTGTACAGCGACATCGGCCTGGTACGACGTCTACGGATACAGCGTCTAAGGTGGCTAGGCAAATACAGCTCCGACCCAAAGAGTCTTTGAATCCACCCCCGGAAGGAAGGACGGCCGCATCAACGGTGGCGCATGCAGGTGGAAGGGGACCGACCTTAACCAACTGGGCGTGCGGCGCTGGAAACAGCTGGCCAAAGACCGTGCCAGCTGGAGACGCTTGTTGGTTGAGGCCCAGGTTCACCATGGACTGTAGTGCCGGAAAAGTTATTCAACCAAAATAGGCAACACTCAGCCGGAAAAACGTTTGTTCTGTAAAGGCACTAGGCATTGGCACGTTCGCGGACAGAGCGCCATATGCCGCTGAATTTTGTGGTTCTTGCTGGGATAAAGCGGCATATCCCGTCCAAGTTCGCTATCCTCTAAAACACAAAGGGGTTAAGTGCCGTCTACAATTTGTTTGATTCTCTATACAATGAAACCTTGTGTCCCAGTAGAAAATAAAATATTTTGTCAATTGTCGCAGCAAAAACTTTGCATTTGCAGTTGCAAGTACCGCTAGGTTCGCAGTATTTTATTAGGGATCCGTACCCAATGGGTAAAACGAGACCCTATTACTAAGACTTCGCTGTCCGTCCGTCCGTCTGTCACCAGGCTGTATTTCATGAACCGTGATAGTTAGATAGTTAAAATTTTCACAGATGATGTATTTCTGTTGCTGCTATAGAATAAAAATAAAATAAAGAACAGAATAAAATTAATATTTAACGGCGAGATCCATACAGACATGATTTTCATCCAAGAAATCCCCTCGGTCACATACTGACCTAGGGTTAGTTGACAATATCCCACAGCCAGTAGCAAACTTCCCAGCTTTTGTGTCTTTGATGTATTAATCCTAGCTGCAACCGTTTTTTGTGTAATTACGAACAACCAATAATAAATATCTTTTAAGCTTTGATGATCCCTATTGTGTCCCTGCTAAGTAAATCCTTGCTGCAAACCCTTTCGTACAATAGCTATTCTCCTCCTTTTCCATCCTGATAGGTTAAGATATCAAATGTTGCAACAAATTCAGTTGTTGTTAAAATAACTTTCGATCATATCCCACAACCAATAAAACACTTGCCTATTGTGTCCTTGACATATTAATCCTAGCTGCAAACCTTTTTCCCATAATTATTGTTATTCATTTTTTCACCTACTTGCTGTCGAGTAAGTTAATTGATTTGAGATATCTCATCATGGAGATTTTTGATCATCAAATTAATATGCCTAAAACCAAGATCTGTCATGATGCCGTTTCAAACGGCATAGCCGTTTTAATGTGATCACTGATGAAGTAACATACAACGTATCTTTCATATTTTTATATACAGATGGTACGGAACCCTTCGGCCGCGAGTCCGACTCGCACTTGGCAGATTTTTTATTTGTTTCGTTGTTTATAAGGTGCATTTGTCTGTTCGCATGCTTAAAGTCATGATTTATCAGTTCGAATTGGTCAGTGCTTTAGTGTGCATCATTTGATCATATCATCGTATAAATAGCTAAGAAATCAGTGGGTTTCTTTTAAAAATGGTATAAGTACCTTAAAAGTACGTGCGAAAAGTTGCCCTTCGAATGCACCCTCTTTCGGAGATGCAACATGCTTACCAGCGCGGAAAACCTTGCGAGACTGCGCTTCAGAACCTAGTTGGGCGAATTGAATGCGCGCTCGAAAGGAAAGAGTACGCGCTGAGCATTTTCATCGGCATAAACGCAACTTTTGACAGCATGTGTAACGCTGCCAGACACCATGACGTAGATGAAGCACTGGTCCTTTGGATCAAAGCAATGCTCATGCACAGGACATTGACCGCTGATGCAGGCCTCGACCAGTGTGTCAAATCTGGGGTAAACAGAGGCTGCCCTCAAGGTGGCGTCCTGTTTCCGCTGTTATGGTGCATGGTGGTCGATTCTCTTTTTGATGCTCTCAATACCTGTGGAATCTATGCCCAGGCCTATGCGGATGACGTCGCTATTCTTTCTGTCGGCTCATGTTTGACGACTGTCCGTCTCAAAGCACAGGCGGCGCTAAATGTGATCGATGATTGGTGTACCAGAAATGGGCTGCCAGTCAATCCTCTTAAGACCGATGTCGTTCTCTTTACGGGAAGGAGGAAAAATACTGACATGACTCAGCTGGTACTATAAGGCACTTCCATCCCGATATCCAAGGAGGCTAAGTGTTTAGGAGTCATCTTAGATAGTAAGCTTCTCTAGTCAAAACATGTTGCGTCAAAAACCACCAAAGCGCTGTCAGCTTTCTGGCAATGCAAAGGAGCTTTTGGCAAAACATTGGGTTTATCGCCGGCAATCGTCCTCTGGATCTACACGGCAATATAAGATCTGTAATCTCATATGCATCGGTTGTCTGGTGGAACAGACTTAAACGCAAACACGTCGTAGCCTCTTTCACCAAACTCCAAATAACGGATTGTCGCTGCTGCACGAGGGCTTTCCCCAGCACGCCGGGCGCTGCTCTAGATGTTATGATGAACCTTCCACCTCTTGATATATTTATCAGAGGGTGTGCTCTGAAAGCCATGTCTCGTCTTAAGAGAAATGGCTTTTGGTTCAACTCGCATAGGAATAACGGTGTGCTTGCGCAAGAATTGTCCTGCGACCCCTGTCTCATGGACATGCCTTCTGACGCACTGACGCCCGTTATCCTATTGCGTCGTAATTTCACAGTCGAGTTTCCATGGCGTCAGGATTGGCTATGGCTGGATACTGAACCTGGAAGGGATAGTCTTCGCATTTTCACGGATGGCTCCAGGTCTGGGCGGAGGTCCGGTGCTGGAGTCTTCTGTGAACGCTAAAACATCCAACTGTACTTCTCGTTAGGAAAGTATGCGTCTGTCATCCAATCAGAAATATACGCAATCCTAATGGCCATGCACTATGTTGTGAACCACAGGTGGAAGGGGGAAAGCATATGCGTCTGTAGTGACACCCAAGCTGCACTAAAAGCTGTGTGTAACCCCTTAACTACCTTCGTGACAATTGCTCACCTTGTCGTGGTACGGAGGCTCAGTACAGGTAATGACTCTCGAGAGTAATCTCTAGAGGAACCCGAAGCTAAGAAGCAATTACGGACCCCCCACCTACCCCTCCCCTTCCTCTGTACCCATCGCTCCCCTACTCCCCTAACTCCAAGGTGGAACAGCATACGCCGACGGATGCATGGCTAAGAGGGTGCTTAGCTACTAGTATGCGAACTTCGGATACCGGGCGACCTCCGATTTCAATACAGCCTTCCTGCAGCGTCTCGGGCTCCGCTGCAGGTGACCGTTCTTTCCCGTGTTCTCGTGGGAACAATTGATAAAACAAATATTTTTGAAGAGACTGATGACTCTCTAACGTCATCGCCTGCTAGGACTTGTGAGTCCTCAGCGGCTAATAAGTGGGAAGTGATGCCGGCATCTCGTGCTGGCATTGCAGCCGAACGGAAAGCTGAAGATATGTCTTCACTCTCCGATTCTGACACCACACTTGGCGGAGATTCTGTGAGTATGCTCTCGGATGAACTCCCAAGTGTAAGTAGGAACGAAACCATCAGGAACGTAGAGGAAAAGCCTGTACCACCTGGTGGCTTCGTCAAGCTCAAATCATCGGAGCAGCGACGATTTAAAGCTGCTATGATGCAGGGCAAAACTAGAGATGAAGCCCTAGTTTTTGCAAAATCAACCCCTGCGAGTAAGGGTCCGGAGCTGAAACGTGTTCGTTCCGCAGACACTACTCCACCAAACCAGGCTGCTAAACGCAGCAAAATCGGTAAACACCAGGTCGACAAAAAGAGCTACAGTAGTGTAGCTGAGAGGATACGACTCGGCATCATCCCTAAGGACTTAGGAACGAACCCCCTCACTACAGCGCAGATGGCAGCCGTTCAGGAGGCTATAGTCGACACCTCCATCGAGCTGTCGGGTAAAGCACCCAAACCTCGCTTTAGGGGATCGACCTACAAATCAGGGTGGTTATACTTTGTGTGTGACAACCCAGATACGGCCGATTGGATGAAAACCAATTTTACGGCCATCAAGGACAAAAGTGGACTTGATATTATGCTTGTGGAAGAAGAAGCTTTCCCGAAACCGCACATCGTACGGGGCTACTTCCCACAAAGCGCCGGCCTACCCATCACGAAGGTGTTGGCGACGCTGGACTCACAAAATGACGACTTGCACGCAAAGAACTGGAGAGTCATGCAAAGCACGTCAAATAAGGAGAAAAACCTCCTGCACTTAGTCCTAGCAGTCAGTGACAAATCCTTGACTCGACTGATGGAACTTAAGTGCCAAGTGGCCTACAGATTTGAAATCGTAAAGATGATTGTCAAAAGCCAGGCGAAAACATCCTTGGATGTAGCACCAATCGCTGTAGGAAAACCTACAAGCAGCAGTATGGTGGATGCACCTGCTGCCGCAATAGGAAAACCTACAACCAGCAGTATGGTGGTTGCACCTGCTACTGTGGTAGGAAAACCTACAGCCAGCAATATGGTGGTTGCACCTATTGCTATAGTAGAAAAACCTACAACCAGCAGTATGGTGGTTGCACCTGCTACTGCCGTAGGAAAACCTACAGCTAGCAGTACGGTGGTTGCACCTACTGCTATTGTAGACACGCCCAGATGTGACGAACCAAAACCCGCTGCCACGTCTGAGCCGGCGACTACTAAAAGTCGCCCAAACAAGGGTAAGAAACGTCCCCCAACGAAACAAGGGGAATCTTCGATGGGAAGTAGATCAGAGGATCACTCCCATCGGGTCGGAATCTTCAGGCGAGGCAACAACAAGCCTTACAGAACGAAGGATCCGGCCTACCGTCGCAAGTAATGGATGGGCTGCGTGTGCTGCAGGGCAACCTGCACCATGCCAAAGGTGCCTCGGACACCTTTAGCCTGCGACTGTACCGCGACAGGATCAGCATTGGGCTAATCCAAGAACCATGGGCTCATAAAGGTAAGATTATGGGCCTGCAAAACAGGTCGCGTAAATTAATTTACGCCACAGGAGATTTTTCTCCTAGGGCCGCATGTGTGATCGGCACTAACCTAAATTTTCTCCCCATTCCAGAATTCGTCACAAGGGACTTGGTAGCCGTCATTGTGGAAGCTCCCACCGATGGAGGAGTAAGGGAGGTTGTATGCGCCTCCGCTTACTTTCCTGGAGACGGTCAACAAATCCCACCTACAGAAGTCCAGGATCTGGTTAGGTATTGCAACCAGAAGAAACACCACCTGGTAATTGGATGCGACGCCAACGCGCACCATATGGAATGGGGAAGCAGCAATACCAACAAACGAGGTGAGTCACTTTTTGAATTTATTATTAGTAATAATCTCACCGTTGCCAATAGAGGCAACAAACCCACATTTATAAACGCGGTTAGAAAAGAGGTGCTTGACCTCACTATCTCTAGCCAGTTTATCTCAAATGTGATTGGGGACTGGCATGTCTCCAATGAAGCCTCACTATCTGATCATCAGCATATCAGATTTAACATCTCTAGTGTGGCAACTGAAGTTGAGCCCAGATATCAGCCCAAACGAACGAATTGGGCTCGGTTCCAAGCTCAACTCGCCGCTAAAGAGGACATGCTCCCTAAGTCGATTAAATCGACAGATGATATCGACGAAGCGGCCTACCAGCTCAATACAGCACTCATCTCATCCTTTAGAGACAGCTGTACACCTAGGTCAACTACAAAAAAACGTTGTGTGCCCTGGTGGAACAGTCAGCTCGAGTCCCTAAGGAAGCAGGTGAGATCGCTGTTCAATAGAGCAAAACGGTACAACAGTTGGACTGAGTATAGATCTGCTCTAACTAAGTACAACCTCGAACTGAGGAAATCCAAGAGAACGTCTTGGAGGAAGCATTGCGAGAATATAGACTCGCTTCCAACTGCAGCCCGACTCCAGAAAACACTCTCTCGAGAGCACACAAATGGGCTCGGGCTGCTTCGCAAGTCAGACGGCACCTTTACCGTCAACCGCAGGGAAACCCTGGAGACCTTGCTCGAGGTGCACTTCCCTGGTTCTACTCCCTACTCGATGTCCTCTGACGATCAGATTAACGCCACAGGAATCATCGATAGTAGAACAAATAGCCTCTCTGGAAGACTATTCAGCCCTGACAGAGTTAAATGGGCAATTAGCTCATTTAAACCCTACAAGGCTCCAGGCAAAGATGGTGTCTTTCCTGCGATCCTACAGAAAGGCTTGAATACAACTCTACCATCACTGATAGCTCTATTTAGGTCTTGCTTCAACCTGGGATACATACCCCGGACTTGGAGAGAGGTCAATCTTGTCTTCATCCCCAAGATTGGGAAACCAAGCGAGCAACCTAAATCCTATCGCCCTATCAGTTTGACTTCGTTCTTTTTGAAAACAATGGAGAAACTGATAGAGCTCCACATTAGAGGTATCCTGGAAAGACAGGCACCTCTGCACTCTAACCAGTATGCATATCGCAAAGAGCGATCTACCGAAAATGCACTACACCATTTGGTGACGTGCATTGAAAATAGTTTCACACAAAAGGAGATCGCAATCTGCGCCTTCCTCGATATAGAGGGGGCCTTTGATAATACTGGCTATGACTCGATCACCACTGCACTATCCTGCAGGGGTGTGGACCATCCCACTAATCACTGGATTAGGGCGATGCTGAATAGCCGTATCATATCGGCCACATGCGGAGAGGTCTCAGTGACAGTATCGGCGGTCAGAGGATGCCCACAAGGGGGAGTCCTCTCACCACTGCTTTGGTCGATAGTCATCGACGATCTATTACGCAAGCTGACCACTCGGGGCTACGAGGTCATCGGATATGCTGATGACCTAGTAGTCATTGTTACAGGCAAGTGCGAGGTCACTGCCTGTGAGCGCATGCAACTTGCGCTCCAATTCATCTCTGACTGGTGTGGCAGAGAGTCCCATTTACAAAGAGAAGAAAGGTACAACCCTGCTCAATCTCTCTAAATGGAACACACATAGGATTTTCAGAGGAGGTAAAATATCTAGGTATTGACCTAGACCGCAAACTCAACTGGAACTCCAACATGAAAAATAAACTCATGAAAGCGACTAAGGCCATGTGGGCCTGCCGACGCACCTACGGTAAACCCTGGGGGCTCAAACCTAAGGTGGTCCACTGGATATATACCGCGATAGTAAGGCCTATCGTTACCTACGGGTCCACCGTATGGTGGACAAAAGTTGAACAAAAAACTACTATTACTAAGCTTCAACGCCTTCAGAGACTAGCGTGTCTCGGCATCACAGGCGCCATGCCGTCCTGCCCTACGGCAGCACAAGAAGCACTCATTGGACTCGTTCCACTGCACCTTTTTATCAAAAAGGTGGCATTACGCAGTGCAATCAGAATCCTTTGCTCGGGAACAAATATGCCATGTAGACCCGCAGGCCACATGTCCATACTACAACACTTCCCCGAGCTGGATATGATTACTACGGTCTCGGACGCATTGCCACACACCTTCACCTTTGACAAAAGATTTGAGGTACTGATCCCAAATCGCTCAGCATGGGAAAATAGTGATCCCCTGCTGAATGTCAAAGGCCTTAGGTGGTACACGGATGGCTCCAAGATGGCTTCTGTCGTTGGCGCCGGCATCTTTGGACCAAAACGTAAAATCTCGAAGGCCCTGGGAATAAGTCCCAGCGTCTTCCAAGCTGAACTGCATGCCATCCTAACATGCGTCAACGTAAATCTCGAGACCGGCATCAGAGGAGTAACTATAAACATACTCTCTGATAGCCAAGCAGCGCTTAAAGCACTGAGTTCGTACAGCACGAACTCGAAAACTGTCAAGGAATGCCATGACGCCCTGCAAGAGCTCGCCAAAAGAAACAATGTTAAACTTTGGTGGGTGCCAGGACATAAAGGTATTAAGGGCAATGAAATTGCCGACCAACTTGCTAGAAAAGGTTCCAGCGACAAATACATAGGTCCGGAACCTTTCTGCGGCATTCCCAGGTCTAAGATAAATCACCTCCTAGACAAGTGGGAAAAATCGCAACACCTGTCCTTCTGGAACAGTGTTCGGGGACTTCGTCAATCTAAACGACTTGTACGACCCCTGAACAAACACGCTATTGACATACTTAAGCTCAATAGAGGGGATATCAGAAGACTGGTCAGCTACCTAACGGGACACTGCGGTCTGAGATATCATCTAAATAAAATTAGTCTCTCGTCGGAAACTGAGTGTCGGCTCTGTCTAGAGGACGATGAGACGGCAGAACACATACTGTGTGAGTGTCCTGCACTCTGCCATCTTAGGAAGCGCATCCTTCTCAGTGAAGTTGTGACTCCTGAGGGGATCACCCTGGCTCCTACGAGGAGCATTCTCAGCTTCATTATAGAGGTTGAGAGGCTACTCGGCTAATCGGCTAGCAGGCACAATAGATCTGCAAAGGTCGCAGTGCCATATTGCTAAGAGTAGCACTAGCCCCATATTAAAAAAAAAAAAAAAAAAAAAAACCCCTTAACTAGCTCCAAATTTGTTCCTGAACTCAAGTCCTTCTTGTACAGAGTTGGCAGACTAAATTCATTAAGGCTTGTATGGGTTCCAGGCCACTCTGGGATCCCAGGAAATAAGATCTCTGATGAACTCGCTAGAATGGGTTCAGAGGAGAGCTTCTCAGGACCTGAATCCGCTCTTGGTCTACCTGCGTCCACGGTAAATTCCTACATTAACGATTGTGTATTTAACACAAAAACCGTAGATGGAGGGATTGTCCGGGTTGCAGGATGACTAAGCGCGTATGCCCTGATGTCTGCAAAAAATCTGCACCATTCCTCCTGTCTTTAAGGAGAATCGACTGCAGAAGGCTTGTGGGACTTATCACGGGCCATTACACTTTTGCCAAGCATCTCTACGTGCTCGGCATCAGTGAGACGCCTACCTGTGCTGCATGTGGCGAAGAGGAGGATGATACTGCAGAGCATTTCCTCTGTGATTGTCCCGCCTTTGCTCGCGCACGGTGGCGCACCCTTGGAGCCGACGTGGTGTGTGCCGAATCCCTTAGCTCTACATCACTGAAGCTCCTTCAAATTTTTCTCCTGAAAACGGAGAAAATACAGTAATGGAAGGTGTCTGTCTGGAGTACAATGGACCAGTGATTGCGTCTGAGTGCTCCAGCGGATAGCAGAAGCCTTCAACAAAAAAAAAAAAAAAAAAAAAAAAGAAAACCTAACAAGATAGTGCGATTTTCTTAGAAAATGTATAAATTATGGATCCGAGAGAAGAAGCTAGGGTTTTGAGATTAATGGAAGAAATAATGAATCAGAATTTGGTGATGATTTTGATAGCGATGATGATGATGAAGATCCCAATTATGAAGAATCTCCCGAACAAGAATCTTCTCACAGTGAACCTGAAACGTATTTGCAAGTTGACGACGGCGCAGAAGAAATATTGCAAGAGAATCTTGACGAAGTTTATAGCACGGACGATACAGGTAATGGGTCAGATGACCAATGGTGTGACGTTATTGAAGACATTCCCGATTTTGAATTTGATCAAACGCAAAGTGGCCTAAAATTGATTTCGGCGACAATCCTCCAACGGCTGGAGTAAGTTTCTGTAAGTTATGGGACGAAGAAATAATGAATATGATTGTTGACTCAATGAACAATTATGCTCTTCAGTTGTCAAACTCTGGTCGCCCAGTAAGCACATTCAGCAGATACTCTAGTGTTAAGGAATTTACTATGCAGGAGCTGGAAAAATGTCTTGGAATAAGTATTTTGCAAGATCAGACAAAATATCCGACGGTAAGAAAAATATTTTCAATGGACCCGCTGTACTGTGTTCCAGTATTTCACAATATAATGTCCGAGAGGAGGTATGACGAAATGCTAACATGCTTTAGCTTATCAATTTTTTGAAACGTATATTATGCTTAAGAACAGCTGTCTTCAGATGAGTCTTTGCTTTTGTTTCGAAGACGTCTTAGCTTTCGGCAGTACATAAAAGGGAAAAAAGCTACGTACGGTATCGAACTGTATGCCCTCCATACTCCGGTGGATATGTGCTAAATTCGACTATGTACAAAGGTAAAACTATCGTTACTGAGGGCAGTTCAAAGTTCGAAGTACTTGTTTTCGGTCTTATGGAACCGTATTTAGACCACGGACATCACGTGTTCGTGGACAATTTTTATAACAGCGTAAATTTGGCGAAGAAACTGCTCATAAAAAAAACACACTGCACAGATACCTTACGAAGCAGCAGGCGCGGGAATCCGAAAAAAGTAAAAAGCAAGAAACTGAGAAAAGGTGAGCATGTATGGAACAGAATCAATAAAATGTATGTATCAAATTGGTAGGATAAAAAGGACGTTCTTCACCTCATAACAAAATATCATATAAAATGGTAAGTATTGCCAATAAATTCAGACAAGTTAAGCAAAAACCGGAAGAATTAGCCAAATGCAATGAGTTTATGTCGGGTATACATAGACAGAAGTGACCAAATGGTCAACTATTATTCATCACCTCGAAAAAGCATGAGATGGTATAAAAAGGTTATCTTTCACCTGTTAGACTTGACTATTTTGAATTCTTTTTTCATAATGAAAATGTTTAAAAACAAAACCACCTTACCTGAATTTAGAAATGAGTTGATAAAAGATTTTCTCTCTATATCGCAAGACTTAAAAGATGGAAGGCAACTTGTTAAAACGGGGGTAAAATATGGTGGAAAAAGAAAGAAGATAAAAGATGACAATCCCCAAGTCCTAACCGGTAGCGAGCAGCACCATCCGGACAATATTCCGAATCCCAACGATCCTGCAAAGACCTATCCCAAGAGATGCCGACAGTGCTTGAAGTACAAAATCAGGAAGGAGACCAAATTTAGCAGATGACAACTAACCGACGGTTATGTTCGGATTTCGTCGTCGAAGTTCGAATGCTCTGGTGAAGCTGAAATGAAAATGATTTTAACTTTCATCGGCTGTTGAATGCCAAAGCATTCTAGAAACTTCCAAAGGGAAACGTCTGTTGGCGAACATTCCAGAAAGTGGACCGAGTTATATATAAGCGCGAACGCTCGCCCTCAGGGGCATTCAGTTTACGGAATTGAATAACGTGTGACAAGTCGGTACACAGTGTGATCAGTCGATAAACCAGTGTGAAAATAAAAGCTTTTAATAAAGGTTTGCGTGTGTAATAAAGTGTAGAAGGTTCAAAAGGTTGTAACAATAATTAAAAGTGGTGAAGTACTCAAATAAGTGATTTGAGGCAAAATAACAAAAGCATGTTTGTATACAACAGTCTACATAACACCATGTCAGAAAACGGACTAGGGCTAGTGGACTTTATGGCGGGACATAATCTGGTAGTAGCAAGTACACGATTCCCACACCTCAACATCCATAAGGGGACGCCATTAGAGAGGCCGCCTCAGATGTACTCGGTTTCGAGCCACCGCCGTCGAGAAACCCCTGGTTTGATGATGAGTGCAGACAGGCATTCAGAATGCATACATAGCCACATTGCATCGACGGACGAGGGCTGCCCGCGAGCTCTGTGAACAGAAAAGGAGGGAGGAGCGTGCCCTTCTGAAAAGGAAAAAACAGGAGCACAGGAGATGGAGAGATGTTACTGCAGGAACGACGTTCGAACATTTTACCAGAAAGTAAAACGAACATGCCTAGGCTATGAAGCCAGAGCATAAGCCTGCAGGGATGAGCACGGTACAACTAGTAGTGGAGTCACAGTCGATGTTGAGATTATGTAAGGACCACTTCTGCATGCCACCGTCATCCAGAGCGAACCATTCACAATGGACGAAGACGAAGGAGAATCCCGTCCACCCGACCTAGACGATGTTAAGATAGCGATATCGAAATTTAAGTCTTATAAAGCTGCTGGAGCAGACTCCCCGCGGAACTGTTTAAAGCAGCTGGCGATGAACTGGTCAGGAACATGCACCAACTCATTTGCAAGATATGGTCGGAAGAATACATGCCCGATGAACGGAATCTCAGTATCGTATGCCCGGTCCATAAGAAAGGAGACCCCTATGACTGCACAGAGGGATAAGCCTCCTGAACATCGCGTACAAGATCCTCTCTGCCGTACTGTGTAAGTGCCTGAAGCCGTTCGTGGACAATCTGATAGGTTCCTACCAGTGTGGTTTCAGGCCAGGAAAATCCACGATAGACTAAATATTTACACTACTGCAGATCCTGGAGAAGACCCATGACAGTGTTTATAGAGACGAGCTATACAGGGCCATGTCATGTCTTAACATTCCTGGCAAACTCGTCAGACTTTGCAGGATGACTATGGAGAACTCTCGTTGCTCCATTAAGGTCGGAGGTGAACTAACCGACCCCTTCGATGTTAGAAAAGATTTAAGATAGGATGACGCACTGTCATGTGATTTCTTTAACATCAGACTTGAAAAGATCGTGCGGGACTCTGCGGCCAATACAAGAGGTACGATCTGCCTCAAGTCCACACAATTGCTTGCCTACGCAGATGACATTGACGTTATTGGACGGACAAAGCGAGTCGTCAATGAGGCGTTCGCAAGCATTGAAGAAGAAGCGGCTAAAGTGGGTATCAGAATGTGCCGACTTCGGCCTACGTGAACTGCTAGATATAGCGCAGCTGCGGTTCCAAAAGTGACCGTGTTCAAACGATATGACTTAATCTCTTCATGTGATTTTTCTCTCTATATTATCAACTGAGACTAAGTTTTTTCCACTGAGACCCAAATTTGTCTGTACATTTTGGTGATGTCTGCTGCAAAGACATTCTGATGTCACCGAAACCGAGCGTTATGGTATATAATATCGTCCTACAGGCGCGGACCGATGAACAGATAGTCGTTTAATGAAGTTCTGTTGGACATTTTGCATTAAGTGTCAAACAATGCCTAGCTAGGTGGTCGTACTTGCTTCCTTTATGACCGCATGATGTGGAATGTGCTTTTGTTAAAAGTTGGTTCTGGGAGTTGTTTCGAGGGGAAAGAAGGGACGCTAGTTCTGGCAACTGTCTTCTTTTTTGGTGGCGTTACAGCCCATGAAGGATCAGAGTCAAGCTTCTCTCAATTACCCATGTTATGTGTGATTTATTTTTTTACACATGTAAAAGGGACCTACAGTTCAATGCTTTTTCATGGCAGGTATACCACGGGGAGTTTTGCCAGAACCCCGCCGAGGAGGAACGTCGCGAAATAAACATTCGATGGCGTTGGTGTTTTCGAAATCCGAACTCGCTCATTGGGCTTAAGAGTCCAACACGCTAACCACTGCGCCACGGCGACCTCAGTTCTGGCAACACTAATGCATTTAAATGCAATTTGAAGTTTGGGTTTGTGGTTGAGCATAGCCTGAGTGCATAGCCTATGCTTGGATGTGCATCCCTTTAATATTCGCCAGGCACCTTTCCTTTTTAAGATTTAGCTGTTGAATTCTTCTTCTTCTTTTCTTGGTGGCGTTACATCCCATGAAGGACCAAAGCCAAGCTTCTCTCCATCACCCATGTTGTGTGTGACTTATTTTTAACATAGGTGATAGGGACCTACAGTTTAATGCCGATTCAGAACGGCGTGAGTCGAGAAGCTTTTTCAAGGCAAGTATACTATGGGGGGTTTTGCCAGTACCCCGCCGAGGAGGAACGTCGTGGAATAAACATTCGATGGCGTAAGTTTTATCGGGATCCGAACTCGCTCATCGTGCGTCAAAATCCAACACACTAACCACTACGCCACGGCGCCTTCGTTGAATTGAATTACTCCTTTGGAAATTAAGGATGTTTCTGCTTCTGGATCGATGAGGGCTCGTAACATTATAAGACTGCCTGTAATTGTATAGGCCTTTTGTTTATTCTCATCTTCTACATGGTGGTATTATGTACCTCCATCGACCTGGTAGGCATTGCTGCTTGTGTAATTGCTTGCGAAGCGATGGTGCTGCTGCTTCCTTAGTCAATACTTGAATCACATCATTGTGGAGTAGGGTGTGATGCCTTTTATAAAAATTGGCACAAGTGAATGTACTCGCACAATGTTGCGTGAAGTGTGTTCAATAAACAATTAAAACACAATTTATTCTTTCGGATGACTTCTTGCCATCGTTTGACACTTAAAAATTTAACAGTTCCTAATCGAATGTGTCACTTGACACATTGAACATGCTAACATCCTTGAATTGTGAGAATACACTGTTCCTGCTTAAGGTACGTGACCACATAAGCAAAAAATCCTCCAACACACTGGATAATCCATATAATCCGCAATGTGGGATTTCCGTTGACTCCGAGTAGTTCGTGAACGTTTTTTTACTGTATGGAATAAAAGGACATCTTTCCATAATTCCACGAGTACTACCAGGTTGTGGAGCGATTTTTTGGTTTGGTTGGTGGTATTTCGTGCTATCCGCGGTTGCTCAAACAGCAGCCTGAAGCGTCGGATTTAACGGATGGACTACATGTTGACGACCTCCACAAAAGTACAAAAGGACAGGAGTACCCCGGTTTTGCACCGGGAATGTTAGGTCCCTTAACAGACTGCGTGCGGCCGAACAGTTAGAAAACGCCCTAACTGTTAAAAAGCAGGCATTACTGCACTCCAAGAGGTGCAATGGGATCGACAGGGTAAAAGGATGATGAAAAACTGTGACATATACATACTACGGAAACTGTTACAAGGAGAACAAACAACGCCTTTTTGGATGCGGATTTGTTGTTCGAGGTGGACTTAGGCAAAAAGTCCTAAGCTTCCGGCATGTGAGCGATTTTTTTTTTTTTTTTTTTTTAGAGACTCGCGCAGGTTCAAGAGTTTTTATCTTCTCTTATGATGTGTTGACACACACAACCTGAACGGAGTGCAGTGGTTGGGGTCGTTGATGTTCGTTCGCTACTCTCAGGGGTGGTTGTCCTGGACTTAGATAGGACAAGAGCCGACCAAATTCCGCGTTGGTTATAGTCCGAAGTAATTCGTTCAAGCACTTTTAGTATTGCATACGCAGAGGATGAATTTCGGTTGACCATATACTGTGAGTGTTATGCCTGCAAGCAGTACTTCTGGTCACTTTCCATTCACAACTGCGTTGCATACTTACTTTTTGTTCGTATAGGAATTACTTTTTCTTGGCTATGAAGCGAATTTGAACCATAAACCTTCCGCTCGGCGGTCGATGATGTTAACCACTGCACCACGGCCATTACAATCCACATCAAAGCTATCTTGGGGCATATCAGCATGATATGCCTTCACGCCTCCAAAGAAGAAAAAGACGACAGAGTCAAAGATGACTTTTACGACCTTCTAGATAGAAATACGCTCAATGTCCCAGCTTTGAGACCAAGATTGTTCTAGAAGATTTCAACGCGAAAAGGGGTAAGGAGGATATCTTTGAACGAGTTGTAGGAGAGCAAGCCTACACGACACCACGTCCGAAAACGGATCCAGGCTTGTGACGGGGCGTAATCTCCTAAAAGTTAGCACACGATTCCCACATCTCAATAACCTGATCAATTATCTGTTAATCCAATCGATTTTATTGCGATCGATGTCAGCCACTCCTTCAGCATCTTGGATGTCCGAGCTTTCCGAGGAGCAAATGTTGAGTCGGATTATTACCTTGTTGTGGCCAAGGTACGTATGCGGATATCGCGAACGCTGCGGAGTCCAGTAGTATCATCAAAATTTAAGGTCGGGAAGCTGCAATCGCAAGAGAGCGCCAGCAACTTTGTTGATCGTGTCTCTCAAAAGTCGATGCAAGCTGGACGAACCATAGAACAGCCTTGGATACGTTGTCAAAGCGCCATCAGGGATGCTGCCTCTGATATATTAGGGTTCCAGTCACCATATAGGGGAAACCCCTGGTTTGGGCACGTTGCATCGATCTACGAGATTTGCTCGTGAGCTCTATGAGCGGAAAAGAAGGGAGGAGCACGCACTTTTCAAAAGGAAAAAGAAAGAGCGCGCGATCGAAGAGACGGAGAGATGTTAACGCGGGAACGAGGTTCGAAAGTGTTAGCAAAGAGTAAAACGAACATGCCAAGGTTATAAAGCCAGAGCGGAAGCCTGCAGGGATGAACACGGACACCTCGTAGTTTTCTGCCGTGCTGTGTGAACGTCTAAAACTATTCGTGGAAAATTTGATAGGTTGCTATCAATGTGGCTTCAGGTTACGAAATCCACGATAGACCAAATACTCACATTGCGGCTGATCTTCTAGAAAACCCATGAATTTCAGGTCGATACACACTACCTTTTCGTCGATTTTAAAATCCTATATGACAGTGTCTAAATAGGGACGAGCTATATAGAGCAATGTTATGTTTTGACATCCCTGCCAAACTCATCAGGTTGTGCAGGATGACAATCGAGAATTCTCGCTGCGCCATTAAGGTCGGTAAGGAGTTAACTGAGACCTTCGATATTATTAAAGGATTCAGACAGGGGACGCGCTGTCATGTGATTTTATCAACATCGTCCTTGAAAATATCGTGCGGGATTCACTGGCCAATACAAGAAGCATGATCAACTTCAACTCTGCACAATTACTCGAATACGCTGATGACATTGACGTGTTCGGGAAAACGCAGCGAGAAGTCAATGAAGCTTTTGTGAGCTTTGAAGCAGAAATGGCTAAAGTGGGTCTGAAGGTAAAAGATGGCAAAACCAAACTCAACGTATTGGCCAGAACGTCACTATTGGAAGCTATAACTTTGATGTAGTCAAGGATTTCGTCTACCTCGGATCATTGGTAACAAGTGGCAACGACACCAGCGCTGGGATTAGACGCAGAATAACTTTTGCTAACCGCTGTTTAGCTTAAGAGGCAAAAGAGTAGTGGAACCCTCTCTTGGGAAACTAAGACAACCCTCTATAAAAGATTAACCATCCGGGCCCTCCTTTATGGCGCAGAGGATCTCACCAAAAATGGACGGGCCCTTGGTCGTTTCGAGAAGAAATTCTGCGTACAATCTTCGATACCACTTGGGTTGCCGAAAAGTGCAGGAGAAGATTCAATCACTAACTATACGGGCTGAACAGCGAAATCGGCCTAGTACGACATCTACGGTTCCAACGACTGAGATAGCTAGGCCATGTGGAGCGAATGGACAACACAGCTCCGGCCCGAAGAGTCTCTGACTCCAACCCGGCCGCATCTAAGGTGGCGCACACCGGAAACAGCTAGCAAAAAATGGTGCTAACTGGAAAGGCTTGTTGGTTGAGGCCCATGTTCCCCCCGAACTGTAGCGCCTCCTAAGTAAGTACATCATATCCGATAAGTAGTCGCGCAATTTGATTTGATTGCATACTGCAATGTTCGGTTCCCTTGCTTCATGTTTAAACGAAGGCATGTTGCATCACATGCAAAACTTTCTAAAGATGACTTTACGCATTTCGGAATGATCTTCCTAATGAAGGCAAAAACGTGCGTACTGTAATTGCAAGGTACCTCAACCTGGTTGGAGCTAAAACAGGTGCAAAGATTCAAAGATTCTTTGATCCTTGAGGCAGCAGATATACAAAATTTGTATAAAGGAAACAAGGAAAATACCCGTATGAGCTGTGGTATAGAAGGTAAGCTGTTATCACCATTTACTAAATTTTTGGAACTAACGTTTTTATTATGATCCGAAGTCCAAAGAGTTGGGAAAAACCATGCAGTGTGAGGGCATGGGCTAGGACATACAGGGTAAAGTTGTTGATCGCTCTCAGCCTGGCGAGATGCCGACAACGATATCTGATTAAATGCCCGGATCAAGTTGACATACGGCGTCCTCGCGGCGCCCTCTGGATAGCCTCTTCAACAACCGTTGGGAGGTGAACAAACTGATAGATTTTAAATGAAAAATACTGAACTTCGATATATGTATGACAAATGTATTTATTATAAAAAAGAGATGTGATCGGCTCGACAGACACAAGAAGAAGAAGGGTTACAAAAGGAATCGGTAACTACACAACTTCGATTCGTTTACAAAAGTGTCGATAATAAGTTGATATGGCAGTGTGTTCATATTTTTTTCTTTAAGGTTTAATTGCAATATTCAACACTCCCACTCATTTAAACATTAAAGTTCTATTCATTTTAATTACAAAAATTATTCGAATATAACTTAAATTTCAAAAATTCAATTTGTACTTCACTTCACTAAATTAAAGTCAAAAACAATACTTATTTGTGTGAATGCAAATCACTCAGACCTAGTTGGAGAATATTAGACCGGAACTTAATCGTAGACAAAGGTTTGGTTAAAACATCCGCCAGTTGGTCTTCGCTTTTCGTTTATTCAATCTGTATATCTCCTTCTACGTATCTTTCTCTAGTAAAATGCATTGCTTTGTTTATGTGTTTGGTTCTGTGATGATATTCAGGATTCTTAACTAAGCGAATTGTACTTTGACTGTCGCAAAATATGACTGTACCACCACACTGCTCGAATCCAAGATCCTTAAGAAGCCCACGAAGCCAAACCGCCTCCTTCGTACCTTCACACAACGCGACATACTCCGATTCCGTTGTTGATAAAGTGACGTGAGATTGCCGTTGACTCCTCCATGTAATTACCCCATTTGCGATCAAAAAGGCGTACCCTGTTATTGAACGACTCGTCTCATAATCACTGGCATGGTCTGCATCCGTAAAACCAGCTAGTTTGCAGTTGCCTGGACCATATGTGATGCACATATTTTTCGTGCTGTTCAAGTACTGGAAAATGCGCTTCACTGCCTTGATATGCATCTGACTAGGATTTTCCATGAAACGACAAACTTCTCCCACTGCATATGAAATGTCGGGTCTTGAAACCGTCGCAGCAAACATTAACGAGCCACATGCTTGTCGATACGGAAACGTTGTATCTGCGTCACTATCACCGGCCTTCGTCAGAAAAGTTCCAATAACTGTCGGTGTTGAAACGGGCTTAGAATTGAATCTGCGAACAATTCTGTTTATGTACGACGTTTTTTTTTTTTTTTTTTTTTTTTTTTAGAGACTCGCGCTGGTTCAAGAGTTTTTATATTCTCTTATGATGTGTTGACACACACAACCTGAACGGAGTGCAGTGGTTGGGGTCGGGTGGTTGTCCTAGACCTAGATAGGACGAGAGCCGACCAATTCCGCGGTTATAGTCTGAAGTAATTCGTTCAAGCACTTTAGTATTGCATACGCAGAGGATGAATTTCAGTTGACCATATATTGTGAGTGTTATGCCTGCAAGCAGTACGTCTGGTCACTTTCCATTCACAACTGCGTTGCATACTTTTAGTCCGTATAGGAATTACTTTTTTCTTGGCTAAGAAGCGAATTTGAACTATTGACCTTCCGCTCGGCGGTCGATGATGTTAACCACTGCACCAAGGCCACCCCAATGCTGATGGTTTTAAGATCTTAGTTACGATTGATCTCAAGTCCAACGTAGCAATCACCTCCACCCAAAGTAATTTGAAACGCATTGCGAAGCCTTTTAATCAATGAGTTGGTTGCTGCCTCACTGCACGACAAAAGTAAACCATCATCAACATATAACAAAAGAATTACCTTTTCGCCACAGATTCTCCCAAAGAATACGCATGGATCAGATCGTGATTGCTTTAGGTTACAATCTTCCGTGAAAGCTATAAATCTCGAGTTCCACGCGCGGGATGATTGCTTCAACCCATAGAGACTTCTTTTCAGGCGGCACACCTGACCTTCGCTGTGCCTTACTCCATCTGGAACGCATCTAACTGAGTCATAACGTACCACCGGAGAGAAAGTCTCAGTGTAATCCACCCCTCTGCTTTGTGAATAACCTTTCGCTACAAGTCGAGCCTTGTATTTTGGATCATCTTTTGGTGTTGTTTTTACCTTAAATACCCATTTGGAACCAACAATGTTTGTACAATCCTTTGGTTTATCGACGATGTCCCAGGTGTCGTTTTCATGGAATGATTGCAACTATGGCCCGTTCCACTCCACATGCTGCTCGGATTGCATAGCTTCTTCGTACGAAGACGGTTCAACAAACATAGCGATGTAACCTCTTTCGGCATCATATGGAATTACCTTTCTTGGATTGCTTCGCAAACATCTTCCAACTCCTTTCTCCTCTTCGATATTTTCAGTTCTTTGATTTGCACCTGACGACGAACTTGTATCCTCATCTTTAACTTCAATGGTCCTAGCTTGGTTCGATGAATCAGATTCGTGCGACCTTTCAAAGTCGTCATTAGGAATTTTGAAATATTCGCTCCGAATAAAGTTCTCATTAAATTTCACGTCACAACTTATAATGATCCTCCTCGACGCTGGATCGTAAAGTCGAAAATTTTTCTGTGTAGGTTCGCAGCCAACTAAATGAATCCTTTTTGCTTTAGCATCCCATTTCTTCCGACTGACGTTTTTTGGGATATGTACAAATCCAGCCGTACCAAAAACCTTCAAATGACTTAGCTCTGGCTTACTTCCAAACCACTGTTCATACGAAGTCTGATTTGCAATTTTCGTTGTTGAAGTTCGGTTAAGTATGTATACTGCCGTCCGAACTGCTTCTGGCCACAGAGATTTAGTCAAACCGCTAGAAATCAACATAGTTCGCGCGGATTCTTGAACCGTTCTATTGTCCCTTTCGATGAACCCATTTTGTTCGGGTGTGTACGCAGCAATACGGTCCATTACGATTCCATACCTCGCCAGTAAACTCAAAACCGCTTGATTGATAAACTCTGTGCCATTATCACACCGTATTCTTTTCGTTTGACAGTTCCATACATTTTTCGTTTGAGCCAAGAACTCCTTCAAGACCTCAACTACTTCAGACTTCTGTTGTAGCAAATAAATAAACCTGAATCGTGTAGCATCGTCTTTTATTAGCAGAAAATACCGAACGCCACCAATGCCTACTTCCTCCATCGGTCCGCACAAATCCATATGAAAGCATTCGCCCTTTACTGAAATGCGTTTTTCTTGTAGAGGATGTGATGCTCGATGCATTTTTCCGATCTGACATTCTTCACAAAAGAAATCATCCTGATTAGACAACTTAATACCACTTACCAGTCCTTTGGAGTACATGGACCTGATGGCGGCAGCGTTAACATGCCCCAAGCGGCGATGCCATTGCTGCAAACTGTTTGATGAAACATCCTCGCTTGAAAAAAAAAATACGCACGTTCTGACTTCGCTCGTCTAAACGCCATTCGAACTGGATTATTGCTGTCCGTGTGCCCTTATGTCCATTAAGAACAGTGCAACCATCCTTCGTGAATTTCGTCTCGAAACCCTTCTTTGCCAATTCAACAATTGAAAACAAGTTCACTTTTGCTTTCGGAACGTATTGAACATTTTCGATAACCCTCATTTCCCATTTCTCATTGACCCAAGCTTCGATTTCGATAGTGCCTGATCCTTCCACATCCAATGTGACATTGTTTGCAGTTTTCACACATTTCCGCTTCCCATCACAAGAAAATGTCGCAAACCTTTCTCGACGAAACGTCGTATGCCTCGTTGCTGCCGAATCAGCCAACCACAAATCTGCATAGTCTGCCGAAAGAACACTATCCGTTATCGCATATGCTACCGTTTTACATGCCTTGTTGTTCCCACTGGTTTTCCTATTTTCCGGACAAAACCGCTTCCAATGGCCTACTTTACCACATAAATGGCATGTCGACTTTTCTTTTCTTTCCTTGGTGTTGAATGGTGTTATCTTCTTCTTTCTCGCATCTGTATGTTTCGCACTAAATGCCGCTTCTTGTGCCCTTATGTCTGCACGCTGTGTTGTGTCTCGCTCTGCCTTCTTCATCTGATCTTCCTCCAACTGTAATTTTGATAGCAATGTTTCCATGGTTCGGCACTCTTTTATATTGTACCATACAGTACGAAAATTCTGGAACTTCGGCGCTAGACTGCTTATCATACGACACATTTTTAAATTGTCGGATAACTTCTCACCTTGATCCTCCAATTCGGATGCTATTTGACGGACTTTTGAAACGTGTGAAGTCACTGATTCGTTGTCCTCCATCCTTAAGCTGGAGTAATCCTCATATAGCATCATTACTTGAACATCGCTCTTTTTCTGATGAATGCTCTCTAGCATGTCCATTAATTCTTTTGCCGATTTGCAATCCAAAACATATGATGACTGTTCTGCATCAATGGAGGCAAATAAAATTGCCATTGCCCTGCCGTCCCGCTGTAGAGGAAAACCAGGGCAGCGCAAGAAGAGTACCGAGCCAGAAGAAGGGAGAAGAAAAAACTACTGCGACAAAAGAAAAGGATCTTCGCAGCCTCCCAGCTCAAGGATATCGAGGAGTCTAGGGATGAGCATAATACACTAGCATTTAAAAAAGAAAGCCAAAGGCCTTGCAGGAGGCTTCAAAAAGGGCACCCAGGCTCTTCGAAACTGAGAGGGTAATCTTGTCACCGACCCGCAGGGAATAGTGGATGTATTTAAGCAGCGCTTTCAACAGCTGCTTAACGAGCATGACCAAGAGAGAGTGGTAGGGACCGAGGAAATCCCAACTCCAGCCGCTGAAGTAGTCCTCCCACCCAGCATCGAAGAAGTCGGCACAGCTATTCAGAAGCTGAAGAATAACAAGGCCGCAGGCTCAGATGGCTTGCCATCAGAACTCTTCAAGGCAGACGGCGATGTCCTGGTAGGGAGCATGCATCAGACCATCTGCAGAATTTGGGAAGATGAAAGCATGCCCGACGACTGGAATACCAGCTCTATTTTCCCCATCCACAAAAAAGGCGATCCTCTCTCTTGCAAGAACTATGGAGGTATATCCCTGCTCAATGTCGCATACAAGAACCTGTCCAGCGTATTGTGTGAACTTCTAAAGCCGTTTTTCACCGCCTTAATCGGCAGCTACCAATGCGGCTTCCGTCCCGGTAAATCGACTATAGACCAAATTTTCACACTTCGACAAATCCTGGAAAAGACCAACGAGTTTCGAATCGATAGACACCATCTTTTCATCGATTTCAAAACCGCATACGATAGCATTCATCGTGAAGGAGTGTTTGGTGCGATGGCCGAATTCGGGATCCCGGGAAAACTGATCCAGTTGCGTCGCGCCACGCTAAAAAATACGCGATCACCGTGCATCTCGGTTCTAGGTATTCGGAACCGTTTGAAAAATGCACAGGATTTCGGCAAGGAGATGCGCTGTCATGTGACTTCTTCAACCTGGTGCCGGAGCAGATAGTGCGACGGGCAGGCGTCAACAGGGAAGGCACTATCTTCTACAAGTCCGTCCAGCTGTTAGGATACGCGGATGATATCGACATCGTCACGTGTTCTCGCCGTGGCATTGTGGAAACATTCACGGCGATTGAAGAACAGGCGAAACGTGTTGGCCTAAAGGTCAATGAGGACAAGACGAAGCACATGCCGTCAAGCCGTCGCTAATCACCTACAATTTCGAGGTAGTTAAGGAGTCAACCTCGGGGCAAACGTAAATTACACAAATGACACCATAGTGGAGATCCGGCATAGAATCATCCCTGGCAACCGCTGCTACTTCGGCTTGTCCAAACAACTGGGGTCAAAACTCCTTACTCGAAAGACCAATGTCATGCTTCACAAAACGCTCTTACTGCCAGTCTGGCTTTATGGAGCCGAAAGCTGGAGATAAGCAGGACAGCGGAGCTGATTTTGGGTTCTTTCGAGGGAAAAATTCTGCGCCGGGTATTTGGTCCTGTCTGTGGGGAAGGTGAATGGAGAAGAAGATACAACCGCGAACTCTACGAGCTGTACAAAGATGTAGATGTAATCCGGAAGGCAAAGATCCGATCTGGCTCGGCCACATTGAGCCATCGAAGAAGAGGAAGACCGTACCTCCGGTATAAAGACCAAGTAATCGCGGATGTAAGACATCTTGGTCTTGATAACTGGAGGCAGCGTGCCCGTCAAGGGTGGAAGACAGCTAAAGCTCAGGCTCAGATGCTCCATGGATCGCTGGCCTGATAGGTAAGTAAGTATACAGTGTGAGGATGCAAATATGTATGTAATTGGAAAATTGCTATGGATGAGGAGATTGTTTCATTGAATTGAAATAAAAGCTGTACTGAAAATCGTAGGAAGGTTGATACTATATTTTATAGATGGGTGTTCAAAGTCTAGAGTTTACATGAAATTAACGGGGTAAGATACAAGGCCAGACTTATTGCTCTGGATTTTGGCCAACAATTTAGAGAGTATTACATGGAAACTACTACCTCGGTGGAAGAATTCTAGTTGATTCGATCAACTCTGAACACGATATCATCAGAAAAATATAAAGTAACTGATGTGAAAAAGGCTTTTTTAAATGGCGAGACTAAGGAAAAATGTAGAGTTTGTGTGAGCTCAAATGGTATCTCGGTGCTGGAAAAACGATTTTAATGACGAACACCTTGTCCTTCTCTATACCCCCTATCAGAGATACATGCAATCCTAATGGCCATACACTCTATTGAGAAGCACAGGCGGAAGGGAAAAAGCATATGCGTCTGCAGTGACAGCCACGTTGCACTCAAAGCTGTGTGCAACCCTTTAACCAGCTCCACGTTAGTGCATGAACTCAAGACCTTTTTGAAAAAGGTCAGTAGACTAAATTCAATAAGGCTTGCATAGGGTCACTGTGAGGTCCTAGGAAATGAGATCTCTGATGAACTCGTTCGAATGGGCTAAGAGGATAGTTTCTCAGAACCTGAATCCGCTTTAGGTCTACCCGTATCCAAGGTCAATTCCTACATTAACGATTTGAGGCCTTAAGGCACATAATCATAAATGGAGGAAATATCCAGAATGCAGGATGGGTAAGCGCATATGCCCTTATGTCTGCAGGAAATCCGCAGCATCTACATATTTATCCTTAAGATGCATTAACTAGAGCAGACCAGCGGGCGTCATTACGGGCCGCCTTGCCACAAATTTTTTCAACCCAAACTTGCCTCCATACGCCTACAATTTTCGGAGGATTTCCGAGGCTTTTTCCACCAGTTTTCTCTAAAAATTGAATCACAACACGTTGATTGTAATCTGAGTCACCTATTTTTGCAACGCTGCTAAAAAAGATTTTTTTTCTCGAAAAATACGCACATCACACGAACGAAACGTGCTGTCGACTTCAGGCTTAGGTAAGGAATCCCCTTTCTAGACAGGTGTTTACGAACAATGCAGTGTTGCCAGTGACCGGGTTACGACTATATAACTTAATTGGGCCACTTCCTATTCCTTAAAAGCACTACATTTAAACTTCCTTGTTTCAGTGATATAGATTATGCTGATGCTTGCTTTGGTGGCGTTACAGCCCATGAAGGGCCAGAGCCAAGCTTCTCTCAATCACCCATGCTGTGTGTGATTGTATTTGTTTTTTTTTTTTTTTTTTTTCACAGGTGAAAGGGACCTATAGTTTAATGCCGATTCCGAACGGCGTGAGTCGAGAAGCTTTTTCCTGGCAATTTATACTACGCGGGGTTTTGCCAGTACCCCACCGACGAGGGACGCCGCGAAATAAACATTCGATGGCGCTGGTGTTATCGGGATCCGAACTCGCTCATCGTGCGCCAGAGTTCAACCCACTAACCACTGCGCCACGACGTCCTGATGACATAATAACAATTCGCTCGACATGTTTCCTGTTTGGGTCAAACCGCATCACTTGGGCTTCGCAACGTCAAAAATACGTGGCACTGTCTACTATATAGACTGAGTTTATGGCTTCATGTCCAGCAGACAGAGAGCTAGTGTGTATATAATTACTCATTAGATGGCGCTACAGTTCGGCGTAAACCAGAGACTCAATCAAAAAGCCTCTCCAGCCGGCACGATCTTTGACAAGCCGCTTCCAGTGCTGCACGTCCGGTTGAGGTCCATTTTCACCTGTACGCGCCACCTTAGATGCGGTCGTCCTCTGCTGCGTCGTCCCTCGGGGTTGGTGTCGAAGACTCTTCGGGCCGGAGCGGTGATGTCCATTCGCTCTACATGGCCCAGCCATTTCGAAGACGTCTAACTAGGCCGATGTCGCTGTAAAGGCCGTACAGTTCTTGGTTGAATCTCCTCCTCCACTCTCCACACAAACGGGACCAAAGATTGCACGCAGAGTTTTCTTCTCGAAACGCCCAAGAGCCTCTGAGCGCTGGTGTCGTTGCTGGTTGTGTCACTATCGAGCCAAAGTAGACGAAGTCCTTGACTACTTCAAAAATATAGCTGCCGAAAGTGACGTTCTGACCAAGACGTCGGTGTTGCGCGTCTTTCTTTAATGACAGCATATATTTGGACTTGTCCCCATTTACAATTAGACTCACTTTACCCGCTTCTGCGTCAATGCTTGCGAAAGCCTCATTGACGTCTCGCTTTGTCAGTCCAATAACGTCAATGTCATCTGCGTAGGCAAACAATTGTGCGGACTTGAAGTAGATCGTACCTCTTGTATTGGCCGCAGATTCCCGCACGATCTTTTCAAGAATGATGTGCATCACCCTGTCTAAAACCTTTTTTAACATGGAAGGGGTCGGTTAGTTCACCTCCGACCTTAATGGAGCAGCGAAAGTTCTCCATAGTCATCCTGCACAGTCTGACAAGCTTGGCAGGAATGTTAAAACAAGACATGCCTCTGTATAGCTCATCTCTATAAACGCTGTCATATGCGGCTTTAAAGTCGACAAAAAGATGGTGCGTGTCGACCTGGAATTCATAGGTCATCTCTAAGATCTGCCGTAGTATAAATATTTGGTCTATCGCGGAGTTTCCTAGCCTAAAACCACACTGGTAGGAATCTATCAGATTGTCCACGAACCGTTTCAGGCGCTTACACAGTACGGCAGAGAGGATCTTGTACGCAATGTTCAGGAGACTTATACCTCTCTAATTGGCGCAGTCATAGGGGTCGCCTTTCCTATGCACTGGGCAAACGATGTTGAGATTCCATTCATCGGGCATGCATTCTTCCGACCATATCTTGAACATGAGTTATTGAATATTCCTAACCAGCTCATGGGTCGGTGCTTTAAACAGTTCCGCGGGAAGGCCGTCTGCTCCAGCAGCTTTATAAGACTTGAGTTTCGATATCGCTATCTTAACATCGTCTGCAGAAGTGGTCCATCCACAATCTCAGCATCGACTGTGACATCACTATTAGTTGTCTGTGCTCATGTCTGAAGGCTTCTGCTCTGGCTTTATAGGCTTGGCATGTTCGTTTTGCTTTTTAGTAATACTTTCGAACGTCGTTCCTGCAATAACAGCCCTCCATCTCCTCGATTTGCGCTTCTCGTGCTCCTTCTTTTTTTTTCAGAAGCGCATGGTCCTCTCTCCTTTTCTATTCATAGAGCTCGCATGCAGCTCTCGCCCGTCGATGCAGTGTATCCCTGTTTGCATTCTGTTTCTCTACGTGGGCCTCTCTGCATTCGTCATCAAACCAGGGGTTTCTCGACGGTGGTGGCTCGAAACCGAGTACATCTGAGGCGGCCTCTCTAATGGCGTTCTGACAACGACTCCATCGCTGTTCTATGGTTTCTGCAGATTGCATTGGGACTTAAGAGGGAGACTTGATCGGTGAAGGTCCTGGCGGTCTCCTGCGATTGCAGCTTTCCGACGTTAAATTGTGGTGTTCTTACTCGACTCCGTTGATTCCGAGAAATTCGCATCCGTACCTTGGCTGCAACAAGGTAATGATCTGAGTCGATGTTGGCTCCTCGAAAGTTTCGGACATCTAAGATGCTGGAGGAGTGTCTGCCGTCGATCGCAATATGATCAATTTGATGGGTTATCGATTGATCGAAGGACCGCCAGGTCCCCTTATGGATGTTGAGGTGTGGGAATCATGTACTTGCTACTACTAGATTATGTCCCGCCATAAAGCCGACGTGGTATTGTGACGTGGTGTTGTGTAGGCTGTTCTTTCCAATGACTCGTTCGAAGATAGCTTCCTTACCCAGCTTCGAATTGAAATCTCCTAAAACGATTTTGGTGTCATAGCTGGGGCATATGTTCTGCCTAGGAGATCATAGAAGTCGTCTTTATGTCGGTCAGCTTTGTCCTCTGTGGGGGCGTGGACACATAATACACTTATATTGCCGAGATTGGCCTTGATGCGAATAGTTACGAGGCGTTCGCTTACATATTGGAAGCTTAAGATTTTTTTCCTGAGTCTGCCTCGAATAACAAAGCCGCGTCCGAATAAGCGTTTTTTTTTTTTTTTTCTCTGTAGCATTTTCCGTAGTATATATCACAGTTTTTTATCCGCTGTTTGCCTGTCCCATCCCATCGCACTTCTTGGAACGCGGTAATGTCTGCCTTGTAGCAGTCCAAAGAGTTTACCAGTTGTCCGGCTGCACCTGGTCTGTTGGGGGACCTAACGTTCCAGGTGCAGATCCGAAATTCGTTTCCTTTTTGACGTTTCTGGGGGTCGGATCGTCAACATGTAATCCGTCCGTATCCGAGGCTATTGGTTGTTTCTGAACAAGTTTTCGTTTTACGCGATAGGGATGTTACCCCTAAGCGCAACCCCCAACTCGCTCCCTCTTCCCCTCTTATGTGTATATAGTGACTTTTAAACGAATTCCTGATACGCAAGATGAGACCAACCTTGTATGTGGACCGTCAAGAAGTATGCAGATTAATCAAGGTAGTACTTGAGGTGAAGATCCATTTTCTCCTCCTCAGACTCATTATCAATCGATGGGTCTTGAATCGTTGATATGCTTGCTACGTTTTGACGCCGTGCTTCCTTAATATCCTTAAGGGAAAAGTGACAATCCGAGAGTAGCAATAAAGTAGAAATAAAAACAGTTAATGTGCTTTCTTTTTATATTTATTCAAGGTGACTGCGACCTCCTGCGTTTTGGTGCTTTCGTATTATCCTGCCCTATCCTTGATATCAGCTAACCTTTTATACTATTATTCGTGTACGCTGGAAATTGGTTTCTGCAGCGTAGGTATAGAGCTTACGAAACTCGAGTGCAAGGCGTTTACCCCACTTAAGTTCTTGTACGCCCAATGTATTTTACTCTAATGAATTTGCATACTTCGAAGTGGTCATGTATCTCGAGTCGGCGTCCAACGGTCGGGTGTAGAATAACAAGTCATGTAATTCAATTCCTCGTCGGGTGTATAATATGTAGCATTGTGCTGCGATTGACGGATATGTGTGAAATAAAGAAGAGAAGTGTGCTCTCGCTGGGTGGGCGATATGTGCGGTTTCCAACAGTGTGTATGATGGGAAACAATGTGGATCACAACAGGCTCTACAGAATCCCAGTTGTGGATTTTCTTTTTCATGGTTAGCCCAATAACTGGTGGTACGGTAAAAGTATCCTTTGAGTCCTCTTTTTAACGTAAATAAAATGTTCATTCTCTCCCAAACTAACAAATACAAATTTCTATAATTATGGAGGAGTGGTCGCCTATATTAAATTATGGTAATCATAAAAACGTTATATCCACAATCTAGTTACGTTAAAAGCACGCAAAAACCACATGAATTTCAAAAATGCAATAATTAATTGTTTTGGTTATTTTTCCACCAAAATGAGTTTTTAGTGGTTACGATCTCGGTTACGGATGTAAATTTTGTTTGTTATTTAAATACGTCTTTCACCTCAATTGCATTAAAAATCTGCACACTAAAGCCAAAGTAAATAAATTAGAACGGGTTTTCTACTAATTATTTTATGTTTATGTACAGAATATATTTTTTTTTGGAACTGTGAACAAAGGTTAAAGGCCATGAATTTGGCATAAAACAATATTTGGTTTTGTGTTCATTGGTTTCAGTGATTTCAAGTTTGTAAAGCTGTTTGTGGTTAAATGAAAATATTAAATAGAGCAGCAGCTATGTAAAATCACCGGTACGCGACGGCAGCTGATTTTCTCACTATATATTAAAACCAATTGGGGTGGAGGGAGCGAGCAAACAGAGCAAAGAAGTTGATCGCGTTTAACATGGCAGACGCCAGCTTCGATCTCTGTCCCTGCTTAATCCAAGTTGACACACAGCTTCCTCGTGGTCCCCCTGGGTAGCTACCCTGGCACCCGCTAGGTAGTGAACCTATATGTGCAGCGACCCAATCCCTTATTCCTGGGGAAAGAGGAACCCGGCCCTCCAGGTTGGGGGTTGTGCTTAGGGATAACATCCCTATCACGTAAAAACGTCTTGTTCCGAAACGACAACAAGCCTCGGACACGGACGGATACAAAGCTGACGACCCCTGCAAACGACTAACGGACTTGAGAGTCTGCACCTGGAATGTGAGGTCCCTTACGGGGCCGGGTGCAGGTGATCAATTGGCGCAAACCCTCAACTGCTATAAAGCAGATATAACCGCACTCCAAGAAGTGCGTTGGGATGGACCAGGCAAAAGACGGATGAAAAACTGCGACATCTACTACGGAAACTGCTACAAAGAGAACAAACAGCGGTTATTCGGGTGCGGATTCGTTATTCGAGGAAGACTCCGACAAAAAGTCTTAAGCTTCCGAGATATAAGCGAACGCCTCATAACAATCCGCATCAAAGCTAAATTTGGAAACATTAGCTTAATATGCCCTCACGCCCCAACGGAAGAAAAAACGATCGAAGAATTCTACCATCTCCTAGACAGAACCTATACCCAGTGCCCAGCTACGACACAAAAATAGTTCTAGAAGATTTGAATGCAAAACTGGGCAAAGAGGACATATTTGAGTCGATCAAAGGAAAGCATAGCCTCCATAACACCACATCCGACAACGGACTTAGGCTAATCGATTTCCTAGTGGGGCGTAATCTCCTTGTAGCAAGCACGTGATTCCCGCATCTCAACATCCACAAGGGTACCTGGCGGTAATTTGATGAATCGACCACCAACCAGCTTGATTGATTGATTGACAGGATCGTGTCTCCTCCAAGCTCTCTCAAAATCAGCCCACAGCAGCACAAACAATAGAGCAGAAATGGGCGCATTGCCAGAGCGCCGTCAGAGACGCTGACTCAGACGTGCTGGGTTCTAAACTGCCACCCCTTAGAAACCCCTGGTTCGATGAACAATGCGAACAAGCCCATGCAGCAAAATAAGTGGCATATAAAGTCATGCTGCAACGACGGACGAGAGCTGCTCGCGAAATCTATGAGCAGAAGGGAAGAGAGAAACACACGCTTTTCAGGAAAATAGAAGAGAGCACGGAAAGCGTGAGATCGAAGAGATGGAGAGATGCTTCCGCAGGAATGACGCCCGTAAGTTTTACAATAAGGTCAAACGAACATGCCATGGCTACAAAGCCAGAGCGCCGGCCTGCAGAGATGAAATTCGTAGTAGAATCGCAGTCGATGCTGAGGATTTGGAAAGACCACTTCTGCAGACTGTATAACGGCGATGATAGGCAAGATATTGCTGTCAGGCAGAATGAGCCATTCGTAATGGACGACGATGTAACAGAATTCCGTACACCCGACCTAGACGAAGTCAAAACAGCGATATCAAGACTTAAGTCTAATAAAACCGCGGGCGCAGACGGCCTGTCTACTGAGCTTCTTAAGCCGGCTGGAGATGAGCTGGTAAGGTGCATGCACCACCTCATTTGCAAGGTATGGTCGGAGGAAAGCATGCCCGACGAATGGAATCTCAGCATCGTTTGCCCGGTCCATAAGAAAGGAGACCCCTATTACTGCGCCAACTATAGGGGAATAAGTCTCCTTAACATCGCATACAAGATCTTCTCTGCCGTTTTGTGTGAACGCCTGAAACCGTTTGTGGATAACCTGATCAGCTCTTATCAGTGTGGTTTCAGGCCAGGTAAATCCACAATAGACCAAATATTTACTCTACGTCAGATCTTGGAGAAGACCCAGGAATATCAAATCGACACTCACCACCTTTTCGTCGATTTCAAAGCTGCATATGACAGCGTGTATAGAGATGAGCTATACAAAGCCTGGTCTAGTTTTAACATACCTGCGAAACTCATCCGACTGTGCAACATCGTGCTTGAAAATATCGTGCAAGAGTCAGTGGCCAACACAAGAGGTACGAATTATTTCAAGTCTACGCAATTGCTTGCGTACGTCGACGACATTGACGTGATTGGACGGACACAGCGAGACGTCAATGAGGCCTTTGTAAGCATTGAGGTAGAAGCGGGTAAGATGGGTCTCAAGGTTAATGAGGGTAGAACCAAATATCTGCTTTCATCTAAAACAGACGGGCAACACCGACCTATTGGCCAGAACGTCACCATGGGAGAATATGACTTTGAAGTTGTCAAGGAATTCGTCTACCTTGACTCACTGGTGACCGGCGACAACAATACCAGCGCTGAGATAAAACGCAGAATCACTTCTGCCAACCGCTGTTTCTTTGGGCTCAATAGGCAATAGTGCTAATCGATGGATAGCTCGCCGAAGGATACCGATTTTCATTCCATTGTCGCAAAACCGATCACGACATAGCCCCCGTCGCGCAACGAATCTCGTTAACGCCGCAATGGAGCCTTGACTTGACAAGTCAGACACCACCTCCAAATGGACAGCTTTGGTTATAAAGCATACAAATACTGCCACATATGCTTTCATGACGCGCTGCCCTCATTGTTTCAGCGTGATGTAAAACGGCCCACAGAAGTCCGCACCTGTTTTAAGAAATGGCCTCGCCGGTTGTACTCTGTCCGCAGGTAAGTTACCCATAATTTGTGCTGACAGTCTTGGTCGATACTTGTAACAGTGCACGCATTGATCAACAATCCTTTTTGCAAGTTTTCTCAGGTCAATCACCCAAAACTGTTGTCGAAAAATTGCCACTAATGCCTGAGGTCCTACGTGGTAATTTTTCCTATGCTAATATTGAATTAAATTGGTTAAAAATGGGTGGGATTTATGAAGAAGGATAGGACACTTGGTTATGTAAGGGAAGTCTGCATTCTACAAACGTCCACCAACTCGAAGGAGTTTTAAAGAAGAATCGTCTAAAAACGGATTTAGATTTTTGACGAAACTCTTTGGGCGAATCATGTGTTGCCGATCCAATTTATCGATTTCGGTCTTGAAGGCCTCTCTTTGGATATGCCAAATAATCCATTGCAGCGCTTATTCAACTCGCTGACTGTGAGTGTTGGATCCACTTCAACATTTTCACCATCGAACATCATTGATCTTGTCTGAGCAGTGGTCTCTATAGTCAACTTCCTTGATTTACTTAAAAATTTCACTATATAAGCGAAAATCCTGCAAATTTTTTGGAAACTGCTTAACCGCAGATAGTGTTCTAAGAATTCCGAATTCACGGATGTTACCGTTGTGAGAAGAGCGTCACCGTTGAGACGTTTACCCGGAATTTCCTTGACCATATTTGTGCAATCCTTTTGACTTGGCCGATTGCGCTTTGGTTTTCTTAGAAAGTCTGGGCCTTGAAACCATATGCTCCCTTTTAATTCCTCCAGGTAGGCTCCCCTCGATATAATATCGGCTGGATTTTTCTTGCCGCTGACATGCCTCCAATTGGCGGACGGAAGTTCAGTTTGAATTATGGACACCATGTTTGTAATAAATGTATCCCAACCAATGCCGACAGCCATCAGAGAACGATTTCAGAGTCGGTCCATAAGTGGATTTCATCCACGAGATGTGAAAAATTGGGCAGTACTCTTACCACTAGCCGTACTAACATTTCAGCAGCACAGAGTCCTAATCGCGGTAAAGTCTGAGTTTTTATAGGGGCCACCTTCGGCTTAGCACTCAATAAATTGCAAGTTACTCGACCATTTACATCGGTGAGTCTAAAATAAACGCAACAATCATAGGCTTCCAGCGACGCATCTGCGAACCCGTGTAGTTCCATTGTTTCGGAGTTTGAGGCCAATGCATATCTCGGAATTTTTAGCAATTCTAGTTCCTTCAACCGATGTCTAAACTCCTTCCACTCATCGTGTATACGGACTTGTACCGACTCGTCCAAAGCTGTCTTTTTTATCCAGAGACTTTTTAGTATGATCTTTCTTTTAACAATCACTGGATTTATAAGACCCAATGGATCGAAAAGCGATGGCAACTCGGACATAATAATTCTCTTGGTAACATTCCTTGCAGTAGCAAGAGCTGGTGCGATGTATTGAAGTTGATCGGGTGTCGGATTCCATTGAATTCCTAAAGTTTTTATTATATCTCACTCGTTAATTCGTAAGGGAATTTCTTTCTCAACCTCAGGAATTCGTCGCAACATTTCACTATCGTTGGTCCACCATTTTCTTAAGTAAGGACCCGCACTTTCCAACATAGTCCTGACTTCTTGATGGTAGGTAGGTAGGTAGGTAGGGTCGTAGCCTTCCCATAATAGAGAAGAACGCACTTAGGCCAAGGAGGCCCGTTGTGCAGCTACGAGGGGGTTTTATCCCCCTATTCGTGGAACCATCTAGTGCTTCTTAAGAAGTTAAGAAGATTAAGTATCCCTACTTTCTGAACATCTGTCAGATCGTTAAGGAAGTAAGAGCCTAGGTAACGCTTCCTTATATTGCAAAAAGCTGGACAGGCGCATAGAAGGTGGTGAATGGATTCAACCTCCTCCTCGTCCTGACAGCTTCTGCAGAAGTCATTTGAAACTATACCTAGTCTTTGTGCGTGACTGCCAATGAGGCAGTGACCTGTGATGACACCGATGACTTTGTAGATGTCAGTTCTTTTTAGGGAGATTATACTCCTTGTGCGCTGACTGTCAAGCCGAGGCCAGATTTGCCTGGTGATGACGCAGGTGTGTCCCTGGGTCCATCTCAGGTTCGTCTCGGCCCTGGCGAGATTCGTCAGATTATGTTTAATGGTTGTAAGGGGTACTCCCTCATAAGCCACGATTGATTGTAGCGTCGTTCCTTGTTTGGCGAGTATGTCGGCTTTCTCATTACCTATAATGCCGCTGTGTCCTGGTACCCAGATAAGCTGTATATTGAACTGTTCTGCCATCTCGTTGAGAGATCTGCGACAGTCGAGACTAGATTTTGATGAGTACACATAGGACTCCAGCGACTTTAAGGCAGCTTGACTATCTGTAAGGATGCGAATATCTGTGGTGGATATTACGTTCCACTTCAGCCAAGATAAAGCCTCTTTTATTGCCGACAGTTCCGCCTGGAAAACGCTGCAGTGGTTTGGTAATTTTAGAGCTTTATATAGCTTGAGTTGTTTGCAGAAAACTCCACAGCCCACCCCGTCTTTGGTTTTAGACCCGTCGGTGTAAAAATCCACACAGTTTCTGCGGGGTTTTGTTTGGCGAGTCCAGTTCTTCCTGTCCGGATAAATCGTCGTGAATTTTTTGTCCAAGATTATGGTGGGTTCTGTGTGGTCCATGTTTTCTGCCAGACTTGTCCTGTTTTGCAGGATGGATGAGTGGCCGGTGACATAGCTCGCCCATTTCGAGTTGGCTTTTAGTCTTATGGCCGTATGTGTGGCAATTTGCTTACCGAAAATATCGAGTGGTGTGAGGTCTAGTATCATGTTAAGCGCAGCCGTTGGTGTGGACCTGAGGGCCCCGGTAATGCACATACATGCCATCCTTTGTACCTTCTCGAGTTGTTTATGGTATGTTGTCTTGTCTAGTGCAGTCCACCAGACTATCACTCCATACAGTAGTATGGGTCTGACGACCGTAATGTAGAGCCATAGGGTGATTTTGGGGTTAAATCCCCATTTTTTTCCTAGAGCTTTCTTACATGTGTAGAGAGCAATTGTTGCTTTTTTTGCTCTTTCAGTTGTATTACACTTCCAAGTTAATTTCCTATCGAGTATAATGCCTAGGAATTTGGCACTAGGGGAATAGGTTAACCTGGTATCGAGCAGAGTGATAGGGCAGTATTCCGGGACTTTGTGCCTTTTAGTGAATAGCACGAGCTCCGTTTTCTGGGGATTAATCCTGAGCCCGCTACTATGCGCCCATTTGCACAGGAATGAGAATGCCGTTTGCATGCGGTCATTCAGTGTGGATAGGTATTTACCTGAGATTGAGATGGCAACGTCATCGGCGTAGGCAACAACGTCCAGGCCTTCTTTCTCCAGTTTGATCAGTAGTTCGTTTACAACTACATTCCAGAGAAGAGGTGAGAGGACTCCACCTTGCGGGGTACCCTTGGTAGCTACTCTGGTAGTCTCTAGGCTTCCCCACTTAGAGTGAATCTTGCGTGTTAATAGCAACTCGCTGATCAGCCCTATCAGAGTCCTCTCCACCTTTAGCTTTTCTAGCCCTTCTATTATTGCTTTCGGAGTGACGTTGTTAAAGGCGCCCTCTATGTCTAGGAAGGCTGTTAGCGTATATTCTTTGAGATGGATTGATCTTTCGATTTTCCTCACTAATGAGTGAAGAGCTGTTTCGACCGATCTTCCTTTACAGTAGGCGTGTTGTGCCTTAGACATTAGGTAGGGATCCAAGCTGTGCCGTATGTGTAGGTCTATCAGCCTTTCTAAGGTTTTTAGAGCGAAGGATGATAGACAGATCGGCCTTAGATCCTTAGGGGAAGTGTGAGAATTCCTGCCGGCCTTGGGGATGAAGATTACCTTTGCGCACTTCCACTTTTCTGGAATATGACTCCAAGCTAGGCATCCTTTAAAGATTATCTCTAGCCACGGTATAGTCCATTCCATAGTTTGTGTTAGTTCGATTGGGTAAATTTCATCTGGACCTGGCGATTTGTAGGGCTTGAAACTTTTTAATGCCCATATAATTTTCTCTCTGGAGATAATATGTTCGTACTGCCCTACTTCGGCAGAGGAGTTCTGAGTTCCTCGCGAGTGCACTGAGTCTTGCGATTCAGAGCAGCCAGGGAAGTGCGTGTTGAGGAGAAGATTTAAAGTTTCTTCCTCGGATGTTGTCCAAACTCCATTTGCTATGAGGCAGTTGGGAGATTGTGGAACTTTCGAGAGTATTTTCCTCAGTCTATAGGCGTCTGAGATTTTCTCCATGTTGTTGCAGAAGATCT
This sequence comes from Eumerus sabulonum, assembly GCA_951905685.1. Taxonomy (NCBI): domain Eukaryota; kingdom Metazoa; phylum Arthropoda; class Insecta; order Diptera; family Syrphidae; genus Eumerus; species Eumerus sabulonum. Next base: position 155,883,225 of record OX645060.1, on the reverse strand, counting down.
TCCAAGACAGCCTTTGTGCTTTCCTCAGGTTTTGTTTGTACACCTTGAGTGAATTTTTGTATAGGCTCCAGTCACTGTCGTTACTTTGCTTTATTAAAGAGCTTACGACAGGCTTTGCGGAGCTTGCTTAGATCTGCGTTCCACCAGGGAGGGTAAGATTTTTTTCCTGATTTGTGGGTTGCGCAGCTGTTGGCCCTTGCGTTGCCCAATGTGGTTGTAAGAGTATCGACCATAAGGTCTATATCTAACGTGGTCCGCGGGGTGTCAGGGGTCCTACTTATTATAGAGTTGCCAATGAAGGCTCTATAACGCTCCCAATCGATTCTTCTTGGGTTACAGGATGAGTCAATTGGGGTTGGGACCATGTGGGCTAGGTTGAAAACCAGGTAACGATGATCTGAGAAGGAGTGCTCTTCAGAAACCTTCTATTCTCTTATATTATCAATGATGGGGGGGGGATGCTAGAGTTAGGTCTAGTACCTCCCTACGATTTTTCGTAATAAAAGTGGGTGTATGACCCTTGTTACAGATAAGAAGGTTAGCGGTTAAGATGAATTCAATAAGCCACTCACCTCTTTCGTTTGTGTCGCTGCTGCCCCAAATCGTGTGATGCGCATTCGCATCCGCACCGATAAGGAGCCCAGCTTGGTGATTCGACGAGTCCTTGACCAGTCTTTTTATTTCGTCCGATGGGATGGACTCTTCTTGCGCCATGTATGTGGACGCTATCCATAGTTTGAGCCCGGGTGATTGGATTGCAATCACTGTTGTGTCTGGGCAGCTGTAATTTGGAAGAAGGTAAGCATTTAAAGATTTCTTTGCAAGTATGCAAGTGTGGGGCTTACCTTCTTTTTGTGAAACAAATAGATTGTAGGCTGGAGTTCTTAGTCCACGAACCCTGTGTTCATGCACCCAAGGTTCCTGGATTAAGGCTATGTCTTCTTCTCCTTTGGCCAGCCTGAGAAGAAGGTTTGCGGATGCCGCTTTGGAATGGTGGAGGTTAATCTGAATTAATTTCAGCATCATGGCTGCTATTAATTCGATCTGCCTCCACCATGGTGGCGTTGAGGTCTTCTAGATCTGAGTCCAGAAGATCGTCTTCCATCGGCGAGCTAGTGGAATAGTCCTCGCTTCCGGAGTCGAGCAATGACTCCTGATCTTTAATGACCAGGGATGTTGCTGGGGTTTCAGTTTCTACCGGCGCAGGGCCCTTGCTTCCTGAGGGGGTTGGGGGTTCCTGCACCGTAGAGCTACTGTTACTGACCTCGGTGTTAACTTTGTCTGTGTTGCCGGATGGTGGCATTTCCTCATCCTTTTTGTAAATGTTTAGTTTGACTTTTTTGAAGCCAAACCTGATGTGGTAGTCGCATAGGGCCAGAGGTTCCAAGGACTCACAATTCAGAACAATGATTGCCTGTCTTGATCGACCTTTCGGTTCCTCCAGCTTCGCGACTCTCCAATCTCCTGTTGGGAGATTGGGATTGCAATAGTTGATTGTCTCAACTATTTCTAGAGGGTTGTCTGGTGCAAGCGGGAGCCAGCATCTAGCTCGCGGTCGTTTAGGGATTTGGTCCTTAGTGATGACCTTGAGCCTAGCTCCCTCCCAAATTTCCCCTATTTCGGCAACTGTTGCCTTCAGAAGATCAACGGATCTTTCGTCAGCACAGCTTATTAATTTGACCCTGTCTTGGTACCATCCAGCGTCGTCGCAGATGGGCGGTGGTCCAGGGTTCTTTCTTGCGACTTTGAGGAAGTTTGTCGATAACGCTTGGTCGACATCCTTCCATTGTTCGGTCGTCATTTTGCCGTCCGGGTCGCTATCATCTATGATTGCGACCGTTAGGCACTCCCTCGCAACCTCACCGAAGGGCTTTGATAGCTTGGCCAGTGTTCCCAGCCTAGCTTTCTTAGCCTCCCACTTTGGTTCCTCGGGGGACGATCTGGGCCTCTTGGCCTGTTCTTTCTCCTGGGCTAAGATTCCTGTCGCCCAGGTTACCGACTCTTTGTCTTTTTCAGACAAGTCGGTTTTATGGCCCCATCGTTTAATGATTCTCAAGGCCGCTTTGTGGTCGATGGGTTGTTTTTCCTGTCGGAGCGGTTTGATGGTTCTCCGATCGGAGTCTTTACCGCTTTGGATGTGGAGGGAATATCATCCCCTTCCGGTTTTTTACGAGGTCCGGACTCGTTGTTTGTTTGTTGTTTACTTTGTTTATTCATGTCCCACGAGTTGCGGAGAAATAAATGTCCACCTGGGCAGAGATCCGCAATACCCAGGTAAGGCTGGCTGATCCGGAGGGCGCCAGGTATCCGGATACACCGTTTGCGACTGAGCTATTTTTGGTCTGGGCTCTCAGCCTGGTCGACATCTCGGCACGGTACGGTTAACACCTCATGTCCAGCCCAGGGGATGGGGAGTGGATAGGTAGGATGGGAGTGTGATGGGATAGATGGATTGGGATATGATTTGGGTTTGTGAAGGGAGTGACGGGGATGATTATCCTTTGGTGAGAAGCCCCCACACCACGGCAAGGTAGATAATCAGGTGGGGGACTTCTTGATAGATTCTAGAAACTTCTTCCAACGAATCTCCTCCACTTATGAGGTCATTCATGTAGAAGTCTTGGCCCAGCACTCTTGAACCTACGGAATAAATGTCCCTATTTGTTTCTGCCAACGTTTTCAGGCAACGAGTTGCTTGATAGGGGGCAGAAGTAGTACCAAAAGTTACGGTGTTCAATTGATATACCTTAAACTTATTCAAGGGGTTAGGTCTCCAAAGAACACGTTGGTATTTACAGTCCTTGAGATTAACCAGTATGTGTTGATACATTTTTGAAATGTCTGCTGTTAAGGCATATTTATAGCAAGGAAACCTTGGCATAATGTCGAACAACGTGTCCTGAATAACCGATCCATTGAGTAATACATCATTCAATGAAAACCCCGAGGACGTACTCGCACTGCAGTCAAAAACCCCCCTCAATTTTGTAGTAGAACAATCCATTCTAAGATCATACTGATGAAGGCAGAAATACTTCACCTGGCTTGTTTTCGCCTCCGAGACTTCTTGCATATGCCCTCACCCTTCGTATTTCTTCATAAGCCCGCAGTACTGTTCCGTAACCACTGAGTTTCTGGCCAACTTCCTTTCCACGGCGAAAAATCTTTCCTTTGCATTATCCAAAGAGTCTCCAAGAACGTCGGGATCTCTCCCTTCTTCGTCTCGAATCGTAGTTTTTAAGAAGTGTTCTTCACACTTAGTTTTTTATAGGGTTAGGTTATTCCGGTTTAAATCGATCGATTCCAATTTCCAAAACTGCTCGACAATTTCGTTAAGCCGAATATCCTCATCTGGTGGCTGGCTATTAACTAAACAGACCGTAGCCTTCGAAACTACAGAACAATCATATTTACCCGAGAACACCCAGCCGAATACGGTTTCCTGTAAAGTAGGTTGACCATCCCCTTTTATTTGACCAACGGCTAACAATTTGAAAAAACATTCCGCTCCGGTTAGCACATCGATTTTCGACGACTGATTTAAGTATGGGTCAGGCAAAACCACGTTCTTTGGAAGGTTCCAACCATCGATGTCAAATGACCGATTAGGCTGAGGATTTGTAATGGCTTTGATTACGAACAATTCTAACTTTGTTTTAAAGTCTGAGATCCTAGACTTACAGAGAGCATTCGTCCGATGCCGTACTTTCGACACTTCCTTCCCGATGCCACTGACTTCTACATCTGCGTTGACCTTGTTCAACCTGAGCCTTTGAGCCATCTTTTCAGTTATGAAATTCAGTTGCGACGCGGAATCAAGAAGCGCTCGCACAGCATGATATACACCGGAACTGTCTCTGATTTCCAGCAAGGCCGTTGCTAAAACGACCTGATTTTCGGTTCGTCCCACTAATGCTGACTGCCCTACGTCATTGGATCCATCTTCTGGAACCTTATCGTCCCTTGTAGCAAAAATGTGTAATAGTCAATGATGTGGCAGAGAGCAAATACTGCACTTCGACTTTGAACAACGCCTTACAGAGCGTCCTTTGTCGAGACAGTTGATGCACAATACCAACTTTTTGATTTCATGGAACCGATCTGCTACCGGAAGGGCTTGCAATTTTGCACACCCTTCTATTCGATGGTCTCATGCGCGAAAAAATACACATTGAACTCTTTCAGCTGCTAACGTAAGGGGCCGGGCCCCCTATCATTATTATGCCAGTGAGCGCGATTTTCTTTTCTGGGATTAGAACTGATAGCCTTATCCACGTTCTGCACCTTTGACTCCTTAACTTCCAAGTTCTTACATCTACGATCAAGGACTTTAACGAAGTCGTCCCACGACGTCAGCTTCGAATAATCCATGGCATCCTGCCACTTGGATTGTGTTTCCTGTCCAGTGTTAGAGATTTGAGGATGGCACGGGTTATATTCTCATGACTCCCTATCGATAACATAGCAGTCAGGTGAGCGTTAAATCTATCCCTTAAATTTCTTAAACAACTCGACGTTGCTTTAGATACTTTAGCGACTTCTAATAACGAATTTATATGTTCCTGAAACATCAGACATTTGTCATCAAATCGATCAGCCAACCTCTCTAACGCTTTCATATAATTCGACCCTATCATATCAAACTCCTTTATCGCTCCTAATGCAGCTCCTGCAAGAGAACGCTTAAGGTAATTTAACTTTTGCAGACTATCCAACGTTTCGTATCTATTTACTAGATTTTCAAACAATCCGACAAAGTTCGGATACTCCGAAAACTTCCCAGAGAAAGTGGGTAATTTTATCTGCTCCAACTTTGATCGCAACACAGGTTGTTGAAACAGAGTAGTGTTGAAGCCTTCAGATGAACTCGCCTTTGATGCAGCCGTCAGAGACATTAATTCTGCCCTTGCAATTACGTACAAATCTTCAACCGCCGAGCGACAGCTATCGTTCGCCTCCTCTTCCCCTTCTATGCCAAGGCGCTCTATAGAAAGTTGCACATTTAAAACCTGTTTGAAGTACGATTCGAGTATGACTATTCTGCATTCTAACTCGGTAAAAGATAATGTCTCGCCCTTCACAGAAATCAACTTTTTATCCTAGTGAGACTACTTTCAATCGAACTCCTCAATGCTTTCAGCACAGTTTTCTCTTGCAGAACGTGAAAGAAAACAACCAGGAGCTGTTGAAAACAGAACAGTGAAAAACCAAACAACAACAAAACTAATCGGCTGCTGGTAAAAATGTATGAACATACACATACACAAATGCGTTATTTTCCATCAAGAGAACCTATAATGGTCCCTCAGTAGCCAGTGGAGATCGCTGGAAACGCACCGATGTCGAGCTAGAAAAAAAATGTAACGTATACGCCCCCGTGTGCGGTGCAAAGTCATTAAAATCGGCGGTAACATGCCACTCTCAGAACAAAACCCTTCCGTTTCTTAAAGGCCTTCAAAAACACAGTTTCCTCTTGCAGAACGTGATAGAAAACACCCAGGAGCTGTTGAAAACAGAACAGTGAAAAACCAAGCAACAACAAAACTAATCGGCTGCTGGTAAAAATGTATGAACACACACACACACAAATGCGTTATTTTCCATGAAGAGAACCTATAATGGTCCCTCAGCAGCCAGTGGAGATCGCTGGAAACGCACCGATGTCGAGCTAGAAAAAATGTTACGTATAAAGTCATTAAAATCGGCGGTATCATGCCACTCTCAGAATAAAACGCATCCGTTTCTTAAAGGCCTTCAAAAGCATAGTTTTCTCTTGCAGAACGTGAAAGAAAACACCCAGGGGCTGTTGAAAACAGAACTGTGAAAAACCAAGCCGTAACAAAATTACTAGTTTTTTATGCATTTTGTGTGCCCTCCTCGCCTGCTAGTAAAAACTTATGTGCACTTGCCTGGACGCTTGTGTCCCTCAATATTAAATGCGTTATTTCCCATCAAAGGGAACCTATAATGGTGACTCAGCATCCAGCGGAGAACGCTGAAAACGCATCGATATCGAGCCAGAAAAAAATGTTGCGTATACGCCCCCGCGTGGGGCGCAAAGTCACCAAAATCAGCTAAAACACGCCACGCTCGGAACAAAACAGTTTCTTAAAGGCCTTCAAAATCCCAGTTTATTCTTGCAGAGAGTGAAAGAAAACACCCAGGAGCTGATGAAAATAGAACAGTAAAAAACCAAGCAGTAACAAAATTACTCATTTTTTATGAATTTTGTGTGCTCTGCTCGCCTGCTGATAAGAATGTATGTACACACGCCTGGAGGCTTGTGTCCGTCAATATAAAATGCGTTATTTCCCATCAAGAGAACTTGTAATGGTCACTCAGCAGCCAGTGCAGAACGCTGGAAACTAGAGATGCGCAAATTACTTCCAACCGCGGAACGAACATGGAACCGTTCTTTTCCTGATCGGAACTAGTTCCTGGAACTAGTAAACTAGCAAACCATGTCCATGTCCGGACCTGAATGCATACTCATTACTCGCAACGATATGGAACTAGCAAAAACATGTCCATGTCCGGAACTAAATGTATACTCGGACCTATCGGAACTATCAAAAACATGTCCATGTCCGGAACTAAATGTATACTCGGACCGATATGGAACTAGCAAAAACATGTCCATGTCCGGAACTAAATGTATACTCGGACCTATCGGAACTATCAAAAACATGTCCATGTCCGGAACTAAATGTATACTCGGACCGATATGGAACTAGCAAAAACATGTCCATGTCCGGAACTAAATGTATACTCGGACCTATCGGAACTATCAAAAACATGTCCATGTCCGGAACTAAATGTATACTCGGACCGATATGGAACTAGCAAAAACATGTCCATGTCCGGAACTAAATGTATACTCGGACCTATCGGAACTATCAAAAACATGTCCATGTCCGGAACTAAATGTATTATCGCACCGATATGGAACTAGCAAACCATGTCCATGTCCGAACCTGTATGCGTACTCGCACCGATATTGAACTAGCAAACCATGTCCATGTTCGGACCTGAATGCATAACATACATGTATGACATTCGTTCACGAAATGCGGTGCGGGTATTATATTCTTTCATTTCTTTCCAGTGTGATGTACAGTGTACACCAACTGTTCGAGCTTTATCGCCACATCTCCATACTTTTGGGTTTCGTGAAAACTACGGGGTATAACCCATACCGTATGAGAAGCATGTTCGTTGCATTTATGTTTTTTTTTTCGTCTTGTATATATGTGATTGGTGAATAAGGGTTGAATGGAACTATGGAACTATTTTCGTTCAATTTGCGGAACGAGAGGACATGTGTCCGAGAGAGGACATAGTTCCGTGAACTATACATGTCCGGAACTACCCAACTCTACTGGAAACGAGTCGATGTCGAGCCAGAAAAAAATGTTACTTATACACCCCCGTGTGCGTCGCAAAGTCAACAAAATCAGCTGTAACACGCCACCTTCAGAATAAAACGCTTCAGCTTCTTAAAGGCCTTCAAAAGCACAGTTTCTTCTTGCAGAGCGTGAAAGAAAACACCCAGGAGCTGATGAAAATAGAACAGTAAAAAACCAAGCAGTAACAAAATTACTCATTTTTTGTGCATTTTGTGTGCTCTCCTCGCCTGCTGATTAAAATGTATGTACACACGCCTGGAGGCTTGTGTCCCTCAATATAAAATGCGTTATTTCCCATCACGAGAACTTGTAATGGTCACTCAGCAACCAGTGGAGAACGCTGGAAACGAATCGATGTCGAGCCAGAAAAAAATGTTACTTATACACGCCCGTGTGCGGCGCAAAGTCATCAAAATCAGCTGTAACACGCCACCATCAGAATAAAACGCTTCATTTTCTTAAAGGCCTTCAAAAGCACAGTTTCTTCTTGCAGAACGTGAAAGAAAACACCCAGGAGCTGTTGAAAATAGAACAGTGAAAGGCCAAGCAGTAACAAAATTACTCGTTTTTTATGCATTTTGTGTGCTCTCCTCGCCTGCTGATAAAAATGTATGTACACACGCCTGGAGGCTTGTGTCCCTCAATATAAAATGCGTTATTTCCAATCAAGAGAACCTGTAATGGTCACTCAGCAGCCAGTGGAGAACGCTGAATTCGCATCGATATCGAACCAGAAAAAAATGTTGCGTATACGCCTCCGTGTGCGGCGCAAAGTCATCAAAATCAGCTATAGCACGCCACCCTCGGAACAGGTCACTTCAGTTTCTTAAAGGCCTTCAAAAGCACAGTTTCTTCTTGCAGAATGTGAAAGAAAACACCCAAGAGCTGTTGGAAGCAGAACAGTGAAAAACCAAGCAGTAACAAAATTACTCGTTTTTTATGCATTTTGTGTGCTCTCCTCGCCTGCTGATAAAAATGTATGTACACACGCCTGGAGGCTTGTGTCCCTCAATATAAAATGCGTTATTTCCCATCAAGAGAACCTATAATGGTCCCTTAACAGAAAAAAAATGTACGTATACGCCCCCGTGTGCGGTGTAAAGTCAACAAAATCAGCTGTAACACGCCACTCTGAGAATAAAACGCTTCTGTTCTTAAAGGCCTTCACAAGCATGGTTCCCTCTTGCAAAGCGTGAATGAAACCACCTAGGAGCTGTTGAAAATAGAACAGTGAAAAACCAAGCAATAACAAAACTACCGTTTTTTTTGCATTTTATGTACTCTCCTCGCCTTCTGGTAAAAATGTATGTACACACGCCTGGAGGCTTGTGTCCCTCAATATAAAATGCGTTATTTCTCATCTAGAGAACCTGTAATGGTCACTCAGCAGCCAGTGGAGAACGCTGAATTCGCATCGATATCGAACCAGAAAAAAATGTTGCATATACGCCTCCGTGTGCGGCGCAAAGTCATCAAAATCAGCTATAGCACGCCACCCTCGGAACAGGACACTTCAGTTTCTTAAAGGCCTTCAAGAGCACAGTTTCTTCTTGCAGAACGTGAAAGAAAACACCCAAGAGCTGTTGGTAGCAGAACAGTGGAAAACCAAGCAGTAACAAAATTACTCGTTTTTTAGGCATTTTTTGTGCTCTCCTCGCCTGCTGGTAAAAATGTATGTACACACGCCCAGACGCCTGTGACTCTCAATATGAAATGCGTTGTTTCCCATCAAGAGAACTTATAATGGTCGCTCAGCCCCCAGTGGAGAACACTGGAAACGTACCGATGTCGATGTTGTATGGGAGCCCCCCTTAAATATTTATTTTATTCTGTTTATTTGTTGTTATACCGGCAGCAGAAATACATCATCTGTGAACATTTTAACTGTCTAACTTTCACGGTTCATGACATACAGCCTGGTGACAGACGGACGGACGGACAGCAAAGTAATACGATCCCGTTTTCCCTTTGGGTACGGAATTCTAAAAAAGATCCTCTATATGTTAATATTGCAGATGTAAAAACAGTATTGGAACTATATTCTACATATGTATATTATCCTCCTTCAGCTTAATTTTCCTCTCCGCTAACACTCTGTTTGCAAAACTGAACGCTCGTTCACTTGAGGAGCTAGACGCCGGAAAACATATGTGTGTAGGATTATTCGTCCTAGTTGGTGGAGTTAAGGAAAATCCTTACCATGGCTTCGCCACCATCGTAAGATATTTCGGTCAGTGATGGCGTCCTTTTTATGGCTCCATTTCAACCTTGTGACTGCCAATTATTATCGTTATCTATGTAAATATCTTTATATTTATTAGAGAACTGTTCTCCATCTACAATCCGAAGTAGTGCCATGAAGGTCTATTTCTAAGAAATCAGGAGAAGAAGAAAGTGTGGTAAAAGAGTTTCATGATTTGCGAGAATACAAGTTGGCTCATCCTTTACAAGAGTATACATTTCGTCACGCGTATTATCGTCGAAGAAGTGTAGTTTAATGCAGTTAGTTTATGAGCGCGATATGGTTGAAATTTGATGTCAAAAACATTATCCAAACAATATCGAATAATCACTTGGACTTCGATCCATGTTTGTTCATTGCATAGTTTTGTTAGCTTTTCTTTTGCTTGTGTAGGAGCACTAAATGAATTGTAGGCTTTCTATCCCCCTCAGACAGTAACGTGACTATTTTAAGTGGCTGTAAAAATATAATCAATCTATCTAACAGATATTTTTCAATTCCATTAAGACGATATTGTTCATTTGCCGTCTCTAATATTTCTTCAGTAATCTGAACATTTTTCGAATCGAAAGCCACATATCAAATTTTATGTTCAATTCAATTTAATTTCAGTTTATCATCACATATTTTTAGTATACATTAAGATATAAATCTTTTATGGTACCCGGAATGACAGTTTAGTAATATTAATATTTAATAATAAATGACCTAAAACTGAAAAGTAAATTAAGAGAAAAGGAGCAAAAGAAAAGAGAAAGGTAATGGGAAATAAACAAGCAGGATTACAGGATATTAGAAACAGTATAAGGAATAGATGTGCTAAAGCAGTATTTAATAAAGGGAAGAGGAATGGAGAAGGACCATAGATTTAAAGCGCGTGGTGTTAGTAATGCACCTGATATTATTAGGTAAAGAGTTCCATAATTTGATAGCATGGATAAAGAATAGACGGGATGAGTTAGGATAACGATGACGTGGTTGGATTAGAGTGTGTGTTCTAAGTGAACGAGCAAAGGTAATTTTGTTATACCTACCTGAAGTGCACTCTCGCCTAACTGTTAGATTTTTCAAGAACCCTATCACGATTCCGATACCTACTCGCTACGATGCCTTTCTAACGATTATTACTCATAATCATTCCGAAAAAGGAATCGGCGATGCATTCAGAAACGACGCCGAGTACGTAATCACATCTTTTCGTTATACTCGGCGGTTATTATTCCGAGTACTTTTTATGTACTCGCGCAGTGCTCTAATAGGAAACTAGATATAATTATGTTCAAAGGTAACTTGTAAAATGGTCAATCAGTGGAATGAAAAAACCAAGAATGGAGCATGTCTTATGAAAGTTGTACCAAAATCCCGCAAAGTGTTAAGTAGACTAAATTGCCCGAAATTGCCATGAAAGAAAGAACACTAATAATCATGGTCTCGGCCGGCGGAGGTGACTTGCCAGCGTCCATCACAGAAAGGCGGCCACTTTCTCCCAGGCAACGTTTGGGTCTTACTGTGATATTGCTGGTATACACACAAACCACATTTTATTTAACTTACGCAAATTGTATCAGAGCGCCGTGGCGCAATAGATAGGCCTCTGACGCCGATGACACGGCGTCACGAACGTGTTTTCCACGATGCTTCTCCTCAGCGGAATACTGACAAAACTCCCTGTAGTATAATTGTCAAGAAAAAGCTCCTCGAATTGCGCCGTTCGGAACCGGCAATAAGCTGTAGGTCCCTTTCACTTATGAGAAAATAAAACCACACACAACAGGGGTTATTGAGAGAAGCTCGGCTTTGGTTCTTCATGGACTGTAAAGACAACAACATAAAAATTGTATCAGTCGGTATGGGTATAAACATTTAAATAATCTTCATATAAATCTAGTTCTATAGAAAAATAATGGGTTAAGTAATCTATTAATTTGAGTGCCGTACATTAAAAATAACTTGATGTTATAATTTTCTGTTAGATACATACATTGACAGTATTTATAGTGAATGAGAGGTAACAATTTTATATAAGGATTATATTTAACCTACAAAAATAAGAAAAGCTCATAAGACAGAGAGTGGGCTTGAAGAAAATCCGTTATTAGTATTCAAGAAGTGAAAGATAAAGGATAGGAAAAAAAAGGACTATCTACAAAAAGAAATGAGATGCCATCAAATATACGACTTGTAAAAAAAACCAAGTCTCGCAACTTAGTTCTTCTACCGTAAAAATAATGTAATACCAAGTCGCTCAATTTACCGACCAAATTCCGCGTTGGTTATAGGCCGTAGTAATTCGTTCGAGCACTTTAGTATTGCATACTCAGAGGATGAATTTCCATTTACCATTTACTGTGAGTGTTATGCCTGCAGCTGTACGCCTGGTCCCCTTCCATTCACAACTGCGTTCCATACAAGGTCCGTATAGGAATTACTTGTTCTTTGCTATGGAGCGAATTTGATCTATAGACCTTCCGCTCGGCGGTCGATGATGTTAACCACTGCACCACGGCCACCCCGTAAACACATACCAAGAAATAGATCTCATGATTAATATCAAGAGATACTTTTAATACATCTACACATAGAAAATCAACATAAACGACTTCGCGAACGAAGTACTCCTGTTTCCTTTTATGTAACACCCTACACCACCTGCAGCAGCGTAATTTTCGTTACTGTTAGCATAAAGTTTAAGACCGGGCATGTAATAATTTTTTTCAATACCATGAATCCAAATTTCGGACACAAAAACCATATCTGGAACAGAGCTCTCGAATAATTAGTGAGAGAGTTAGTCATGTATGTAGATACTGGTTCCCTTGTTGCTACTTTCGGTACTGCTGCCCGACCTATCGACACTAGTCATGCTTGCTCTGAGTTGGTTTTTATTAGCCTTTTTTTGCACTTATTCCTTGTTGCTTTGTTTGTACATCAGAAGAGAGCGCCGTGGCGCAGTGGGAAGTGTGATGGCCTCTGACGCCGATGACACGGGATTGAATCCCGACAACAGCGATGTCATCGAACGTGCTTCTCCTCAGCAGGGTACTAACAAAACCCCCTGTAAGCATAGTTGTCAAGAAAAGCTTCTCGAAATACCGACAACTGTAGGTCCCGTTCACCTATACACACAACATGGTTGATTGAGGAAAGCTCGGCAGTCCTTCATGGACTGTAACGCCATCATACATACCTACATACATACATTGTACAACAGAAAATTTAACACATATGTATGACGGATTTCGGAATTGATGAAATCGTAACACTTCTTGTTTTGGCTTGTACGTATTAATGTATCTTCTTTATGAAGCATTTTTCAATTTTGTCGTCCGGAACATAAATAGAGACAGTTTTGATGAAGAGCTCTTTCGTCTTGGACAGACATTATTTTCGTTGACATCTCTCACTCCAACAATATCAATACAATTGTCAAGAAGTTGTTCTTCTTGCCAATTTAGTTTGCTCTTCAAGAAACATGTTTTCTTCTTCAATTCCTTGTTCTCCGTTTGTAGCAGATTGAGTTGCTGAAGGAAACGATGGTTAACTTCCTCTGAGCTAGAAATCTTTTGATAGATTATTTGAAGAGTGCATCCATCACTCTGGAAAAAGCATTTCCACTTGTTTTAATATACATAGTCAGTATCATGTTCTGTGATATTCACACAATAATAATGAAAAAATGTGAGCAGTCCTTGAAACTTATTTTCATTAAGCAATTACGATACATTTTTTGCGAACACACTGAGCAATTCATAGTGAATAGTTAAATAAGTAAGTTCTACAATTCTATAACTCGCACCCCACGCACCCACTCAATTTGGCTACGACAACGATTGTTCCCTGAGCCCATTTGCACAGTAATCCCTAGTGTAAGTGCGTTAAGCTCATCCACAGCATCCGCAGTCAATAACTCAACGGAATTCGTGGGTTTCGATTGAGCGACAATTGGAGTAACAGTAAGCCTGTGATTGTGCTTGAGTATCAACAAAGGTAAAGAAAGTGTTACTGAAAACAATGTTCTTTAAATCAGAGTTAGTGACACTTTCCCTAAACAAATCGAAAAAAAAAAAAAAAAATTCCCGAAGAGTGCAATATGTACTTATGTCCAGTTCAATTCAGTTTGTTTTTATTATTTCACAAAATATACATAATATAAACAAGAATGATGAAATATAAACAAATCGAAAAAGAAATAATAGTGACATAGATATTTTAAAAGAAAAATAGAATTAATGCCACAGTAAAAGCCAGCATTAGGTAACATAATAAAAAAATAGGTGAAGAAAAAGTAACATAAATATGAATGAATGAAGAGATGTGCAGAGGATACTTAGTATTGCTTTTTTAAACAGAGGAATAAAGACATATTTCACCAAAATATCAATGAAGGACCGTAAAGAGAGATGAAATGTTGTCAAAATCAAACGAGAAAAGCCAAGCCTTAACACATTTTTCAAAAAGATTAGCAGAAGTAATCGTTCTGATCAAAATTGGTAATTTATTGTATAGCCGACACGAGACAATAGTATAGAAGTTGCGAAACGCGGTTGTACGGAAATTGGGTAAGGAGACTTGATGTAAGAAATTGCCCCGTAAAGGATAAGAGTTAACCTGTCTAAAAGTAGTATTTCCTGATCTCAAAAAGAAAATTTTTAAAACCTTATAACAATATAAATGTTTAAGTGCAAGAATTTTCAAATTTAGGAACAAAGGGAAACTAGGATGCCTACGAGATTTCCGACAAATAATTTTTAAAACATGCTTTTGTAGTGTTAGTAAGGGCTGCATTTTACAAAAGTAAGCTCCTCCCCAACAGCTGATCCCATATTGCAATCTTGAGTGAAAGAGGCCATAATAGATTTTTAATAGCAGCTGGTTAGAGCATACTTTCCTCAGAAAGTAGAAACTTCTCACAGTGCCGCGAAAGTAGTTTCTTAAAACTCCTAAGTGCGTGTTGAAATTCAGTTTTGCATCAACGACTAGCCCTAAATACTTAAATTCATTAACACATTCAATTTGAAAACATTTATTGTCACAAGGAATATCAGTTCTAAAAGTAGAAGATGAAGATCTTGCACCGCAGAAACAAGTTGACAGTGGATACCTACGGCAATCAGGCGAATGATAAAAAAGTACAGGATCTGTAACACTACGTGTAGAAAGACCGAAAAACATGACCTTTGTTTTCGAACTAATTAACAAATGATGTTTAGCAAACCAGACTCTCAATAAAAATAGATCCCAATTTAAATCAGAGGTAAGGTCCAGGACATTATTAGAACCATAGCTAAAGCCAACGTCATCAGCGAAAGCTGTCAACAGACCCTTGAAAGGGCAACTGAAGAGGGAGTTAATATATATTAAGAAAAGTATGGGCCCAAGAAACGAACCCTGAGGTACACCCATATTCAAAAACTTAAGATTACTCCTAACTGTACCAATTTTAACCCTCTGGTTTCTGTTTTT
Organism: Eumerus sabulonum; assembly: GCA_951905685.1. Classification (NCBI taxonomy): domain Eukaryota; kingdom Metazoa; phylum Arthropoda; class Insecta; order Diptera; family Syrphidae; genus Eumerus; species Eumerus sabulonum. The sequence continues at coordinate 155,868,114 of OX645060.1, read as the reverse complement.
TAAATAGGATTTAAACCAGTTAAGCGTAAAACCTCTAAAACCCGCATTTTCCAACTTTTCAATTAATATATCATGATTAACCATATCAAATGCTTTGGTTATATCCACAAATAATCCCGCTGTCCATTTTTTACTGTCAACGTCGCTATAAATCTGAGAACGGAAATTCAACAGGGCATCTTCGGTAGATCTACCTTCACGAAAGCCAAACTGACATGCACTGAAATACTTTGTTTTATTTAAGAAACTAACTACTCTACTTTTAATTAGTTTTTCAAACACTTTGCTAATGGAAGGTAAAAGGGAAATAGGCCTATAGTTGCCTACCTCATCAGTTGCACCTTTCTTGTAGAGTGGAAATATATCCGCACTTTTAAGAGCATCCGGGAAAACACCGGAAAAAACACTATTATTAAAAATATGAGATAGAACATCCACCACGAAGCATGCAATATTTTTTAGCTAGCGATTAGAAACCCCGTCCAACCCAGTGGAATTGGAACATTTCAGTAAATACATAAGTATAAGTATAAGTAAATTATGTATGTATATACATAAGTATAATCCTTGAAGTGGGATTTGAAATCCATGTTAAGCTATTAAACCGTAATTTCCCATCAAATATATGTATTGTGAATAGAAGCGGGACCAAACAATCGCCTTTTTTTTGTATCCCCTAAGTGCGAATTCCCATAGATTGATTGATGGTTGGTTCTGAGCAGTCCCTCGAAACCTTGACATGCTCTTCGTTCCCTGAGTACATATATTCACTCTTTTACGGATGTCAACTGCAAACGATTTTTTAAGAGGATGTTTAACCTCTGAGTGATTCCAAAGAAATACAAAAAAAAGAAGAAAAATGGAAAAAAAAAATTTATGGGAACAATTCCATGTAACTGGGGGCGAAGAAAGAGGAAACTGGTTTATTAGAGCTCATTTATGGTTTTGATGTTCTTTTGAAGAACCCTGAGTTGAGTGTTCCGCAGAATGATGAATGAGAATGGTTTAGTTCTTTAACTTTTTTTTTTTTGTTTTCGATGAAAGTTTTCAAGAGAATAGAAACTTAATGGGAGTCATGTGTATATGCTATTATTATAAATATGTAATTATACACAGCATATCACATACATATGTATGTATACAGGGTGCCCCACGAGTAGTGTGCCAAAAAGCTAGGGCGTGTAGATCTGGTCAAGACAAGAAAAAAATCGTATGGGAGGGGGGTCTATCCCTTCCCGTTTAGGCGGGAGGGGCGATTTTCTAAAAAAAATCACTTAATTTCGAAAAAAAAAAATATTAAAAATCAACGGTTACCTCCACAATGCCGCGATATCGGCAAAAAAAATCGAACTAATCTTTTTCAAAATTTTATGTAATAAAGCACCAATTTTTTTTTGAAGAATTAAATTCTCTTATTAGCTTTTAGGTCAAAACAGAAAACCGAATGCAAAAATGTCTTGTAGTTTTAGAGAAATTAGAAAAAAAACTCAAACCACTTTTTTCTAAGAAAAACCTTTTTTTTTGGTTTTAACGCGGCTAGACTTGTAGGCAAATTAATGTATGAAACATTGAACTGGTGTAAAATGGTGCGGGTGTAACTTCTCGGTATGAAACACTCTCCATACTTTAGATTTGGGCACTCCAAGCATAATAGCTATCCTCCTTGTACTAAGGGAGGGATTACGTCGGACCAAATCCAAAATTCTTTCATCTAAGGTTGCTGATCCATCTGTAATTGATATTTCATTTCTTCGATGCTCTAGCACTCCGTGCTCTCGCAGGCGATTGGGATATCTTTCAGTGTATAGTCTTTCGGCTTCACGATCTCGATCATTAGCTAAACCGTAGCAGAAGTGCATGTCCGTTAATTCTTCTCGAGAGTATGAGTTTGACATCCTTATGTGTTGATGAGTTCACATACAATTTGGAAACGGTTTTTTATAAAAAATGCGAGGGTTTTTATTCACATTTGGGTTGCAAACATTTTGTTTTTCAATAAAGAAAAATTGCGGTTTTATTGTCCTAAGGTCCTAGCTGGTAGAACCCATCGACGGTGGGCAGACCCTGACGAAATTGTCAGGTCAGTTTTCAGGCGTTATTAATGAAAAAAAAAAGATTAATACAGGACTACACCAATACTGTGTCACTTTATTTTATCCTCATAAGACTCCGATTTTTTTTTAAAAATAATAAAAAATAGGTCAATGTGCCAAACATTAATTTGCCTACAAGTCCAGCCGCGGCAAAACCAAAAAAAGGTTTTTCTTAAAAAAAAGTGGTTTGGATTTTTTTTTTTAATTTCTCGAAAGCTACAAGGCAGTTTTGCATCCGGTTTTCTGTTTTCAACTAAAAGCTAATAGAGGAATGAAATTCTTGAGAAAAAATTACTACTTAATTACATACAATTTTGAAAAAGATTAGTTCGAATTTTTTTTTTTTTCAAAATTTTGAGTTTGAAAATTCATTTCTCAAAAACCATTCCTTAAAAGAGCTTCGTTTAAAACCAAAATGAGAGAAGAAGTTTCTGGCTTTACAAAAAAGCATATCGCGGCATTGTGGATGTAACCATTGATTTTTAATATTTTTTTTCGAAATTAAGCCATTTTTTTTAGAAGATTGCCCCTCCCGGCTAAACGGGGGGAATAAACCCCCCCCCCTCCCATACGATTTTTTCTTGTCTTGACCAGACCTACATGCTCTAGCTTTTTGGCACACCACTCGTGAGGCACCCTGTATATGTATGTATGTATGTATGTATATACGAGTACGAGCTGTAACATTGTTGTCGGGAATAGAACAGCATATCATTGGTCACAACGATAGTACCTACATATGAGTTATCGTTAACGATTCGATTTTTTGTTCTACGTTCGGCTTCTTTCTCGTTTATGTTTACGCCTCCATTGATTCTGCCAACGTTGATGAATGATGTGTCATTATTTTCAGGAAGAGCTCCTGAAACAGACCCAAACCCAATCAATCCACACATTCTTTTTAGAAACGGGACCTGGACAAGATGTAATGAAATGTATCAATTTGCTTGAGTGCATATATGTACATATTAACATTTAATTGGAAGACTTACATAACTCACTCCTGATTTAAAGCAATATATAAATAAATTAAGAACAGCTCATGGCATGTAATCGATAAGGCCATGAAACGGGCTCAGTTACAATACTATTGAGATAAAAATCAACAAAATCGTTAAAAATATGCAAATTGGCAGCTCCATGTACATATGCAGTGGTTCTTAACCTTTTAGTGAAGTGGGACCATTTGACAAAATTTCTGTCCTGTCATGGACCACCAACTGTTTAGAGGTAAAATGCAGTAAATATAAATGAGATAAGTATATTATTTTAATGAGATTTTTGTGACTGCATGTTCTTTACTAACTTCTAAAACCCTGGTTCAGAGTAACTTAAAGTCAAACGTATGTCGGTGCGACTTCGGTGCTCGTTTTAAATTAACAGAAGCGCCGAGAACACCTGCTCGCATAGATATGTCGATGAAAACAAAGTTAGGTGACGTATAGTAATTTCTCGAATCTTTGGAAAAGAAATTGCCTTTTGGCTCCAAAAATTTTCAAGATTAATTCCTGTCTCGAATATATCTTTCAAGTTACTTTCGTGTTGCATTTCAATCACTTCTTCTTGAATTTCATTAGGCACCTCAGAAACGTTTACAATGAAGGTATTGTAAGGGTGAAATGTTTAAATGATACTGATTCGTAAAAATAAAAACTCTAACTTCTTTCTACACTTTAACTTATTTCTTTTATTTATTTATTTATTTACACTATTTTAACCGCTATTTACTTTAATTTAGCCTATTTCTTTACTTACTGAATACTCTTTTCAGTATTTCACCATCGGTGGCCCTCGTTCTATTCCTCATTCCTTCTTTAGACTTTTTTTTCGTTTTCACAATACCGCCACAGTATTGCGCATAAGTTTCCGCACACCGTTGTCCTCGCAGTCAGGCAAATAGCGATTGAATTCACTTTTTAAGTTTTTCAAATGAAGTGCAATATTATTCTGTATTTCTAGATTAATCTCACTACACTGTCCGTCAATAACTTGATTGTCTCTTTTTGGATTGTCTCTACTGATCCATAGCTCAATTTTCGCGAAAAATGCACTGATTTTATCTATATATATAAAAGAGTTCCGTGACTGATTGACTGACAGACAACGCACCGGCCAAACCGCTGAACCTATAAGGCTGAAATTTTGACAGTGTATTCTTATAGTGACATAGATATCCGCTAAGAAAGGATTTTTCAAAATTCCACTCCTAAGTCAGGTATTATTTGATTCAATTATTTGAGTCAATTTTTGTTTCTTCTCTTTTGGGCTCTCTGTTCGTATTCGATGAATCATTACACGATTCAATAGGGAGCTCACCACAAAGTGACACTTAGCCCGCATTTTGTCTTTGTGTTTGTGGATTTTACGTTATGCTGAGAGACACCGCACAAACACTCGCAAAAAAAGAAAAGAGAAAAAGAAAATGAGAAATGTCAAAGTATTGAATCAAATTCCCAGTATAGGCAATGCAATATAGAGATGCGCAAAATAGTTCCAACCGCGGAACGAACATGGAACCGATCTTTTCTTGATCGGAACTACAATACATATGTATGTACATATGTGTTTAGCTTTTTTGTTACTGAATTCAATGGCAAAATGAAAAGTTACGATAGTTCTTTTAAAAACATGTTTTATTATCATTTCAAACCAAAAGCAACCATAAAAAAATAGTTTAGTTTATTTCATTTATTCATTTTATTTATTTGTTTCAGAAACTGAGAAAATAACAAATAAAATATGTACATAAATCATGCATGCATACTCGCACCGATATGGAACTAGCAAACCATGTCCATGTCCGGACCTGAATGCATACATACATGTATGACATTCGTTCACGAAATGCGGTGCGGGCATTATATTCTTTCATTTCTTTTCTTCATTTCAGTTCCAGTGTGATGTACAGTGTACACCAACTGTTCGAGCTTTATCGCCACATCTCCATACTTTTGGGTTTCGTGAAAACTACGTGGTATAACTCATACCGTATGAGAAGCATGTTCGTTGCATTTATGTTTTTTTTTTCGTCTTGTACATATGTGATTGATGAATAAGGGTTGAATGGAACTATGGAACTATTTTCGTTCAATTTGCGGAACGAGAGGACATGTGTCCGAGAGAGGACATAGTTCCGTGAACTATACATGTCCGGAACTACCCAACTCTACAATGCAACCTACCCCGGACGCTTCTCACTTCTCTATCCAAATGTTCCTGTTTCGGGAGAGAGAATTGAATCGTATAATATCCGACTAAGGGGGTAAAATGAGATGTAAATGTTCATATGAAAAATCGTATTCGCTGCGACTATTCTTAGCGTGTCCTCTTTATGCGGATCTTCTTAAACTTTGGGAGTGACCATTGTTTAATTGGGTTAGTGTTTTCATTTTTCTGACGTTTCATTTGATAGAGATATGGCCAGGTGTCAAAAAAGACCACGCTTTAGGTAGAGTTTACACGGTGCATGCCAATAATACAGAGTGTTATTATCTCCGTATGTTGCTTCATGAAGTACGTGGCCCAACTTCTTTTGAAGCATTAAGAACGGTAAATAATGTGGTATATCCGACTTTTCAATCTGCTTGCAAGAGTTTAGGCTTGCTTGAAGACGATCAGCACTGGTATGCCACTCTGGAAGAGGCCGTACTTTGTAAATCACCATTTAGGATTCGCGAACTGCTTACAATAATGTTAGTGTTTTGTCAAGTATCAGATCCACTAAGCTTATGGGAGAAATTCAAAGAATATTTATCTGAGGATTTCAAACGGCAAGTAGAAAGACAAATTAAAGATAATATTGAGCAGTTTTCTGATGAGGTGTACAATGAATGCTCATATGTTATTGAAGAAATTGTCTTGGCATTAGGTGGACGTGCCCTCAAAGAATATGGCTTGCCGCAGCCAAACAGACCACAAGATTTAGGCAATGTACAATACTTAAGGGAAACTAACTATGACGTTGAAGCTCTGGACCGGTTTGTCATGGAAAATCAGGGTACATTAACCGCAGAACAAAAGTTAGCGTATGATGAAATTATAACCAGTGTTGAGAAAAATGAGGGACGACTTTTTTTTCTAGACGCTCCGGCTGGCACTGGAAAAACCTACCTTATTATCTTGATCTTACCTTGATCTTAGCAAAAGTAAGGAGTGGTCGTATCATCGCCTTAGCTGTCGCGTCTTCCGGAATCGCTGCCACGCTTCTAGAGGGTGGTCGAACTGCGCATTCTGCTTTTAAGTTGCCACTTGACCTTACACGTGTAGAGACGCCTATATGCAGTATATCAAAACAAAGCAATCTGGCCGAGGTATTAAAAAATACTAAAATAATTGTCTGGGATGAAATTACAATGGCACACAAGAGAAGCGTTGAGGCTATCAATAGGTCTCTACAGGATATTCGTAGTAATAAGAACCTGATGGGTGGTGTGACAGTACTATTGGCAGGAGATTTTCGTCAAACATTACCTATGGTACCTAAAGGAACCCGAGCTGATGAAATTAAAGCCTGTCTGAAAAAATCAGTTTTATGGCCGCCAGTAGAAATCCTCAAGCTAACCAAAAATATGAGAGTATATCTGAAAGACGATATATCAGCTGCTAAATTTTCAGATATTTTAATGAAAATAGGGAACGGTGATTATCCATCAACGGATAACATGATTGTTGTCCCGGATGAGTTGTGTACATTCGTAACTACTTCTCAAGAACTGATAGATCGCATTTATCCAGGAATTGCTCAAATACAGGAGAAAAGTATCGAATGGTTTTGTGAGCGGGCAATTTTAACTCCAAAAAACGATCAAGCCGCGCTTATTAATGACATGTTACTGAAGTTCTTTGACGCGGAAGAAATGGTCTACAGGTCGATAGATACTGTGTGTAACGCAGATGAAGCTGTAAATTATCCGGTAGAATTTTTGAATTCGCTTAAACCACCGGGAATTCCATACCACAGGCTTATTTTGCGGAAGGGCACACCGGTAATGCTACTTCGAAACCTACAGCCACCGAAACTGTGTAATGGTACTAGATTACAAGTCAAAGCAATGCATAAAAATTTAATCGAAGCTATTATTCTGACCGGATGTTCTCGAGGGGATACAGTGTTAATTCCACGTAATCCTTTAATACCCAATGATCTTCCATTCGACTTCAAAAGACTACAGTTCCCACTGAAAAATGCTTCGCCATGACGATTATATGCTTCGCCATGACGATTAATAAATCGCAGGGCCAAACTTTGAAATACGCTGGCATATATTTAAGGGAAGGTTGTTTTTCCCACGGACAGTTCTACGTAGCTTGCTCGCGTATAAGTTTGCCTAAGAACTTGGTGATGTTGGTAAAAACAAAGAAACAAAAAATATAGTTTATAAGGAAATACATTGAAAAGATCAAAATACGACCCTACTGGAGTTAGACCCTAACCAATGCCCGATACCGTGACCAATGTCTTGGACCCTAGCCAATGCCCCGCGAGCCAAGCCGCAGGTAAGGAAGCTATATATTTATGCCAGAGTATTTTTTATTCATGATCTTTCGAGACGCAAGAAAATTTTTACTTCAATCAGATACGATTTGAAAGACAGTACAATAAGATCGGGAGTTAATTTGAACGGTTTCAGTTGAGCAAAAAAGAAAAAGGAAGTAAATAGTATTGATGTTGTGTTTTTTATTACACATAATTAAAATTATAATTATACCATGGAAATTTGACCTGTAAGTATGCAAACGCGGACGAAGTCGCGGGTAAAAGCTAGTCTTCATATAAAAATATATTGCTGGTGCCTTGCAACGCAAAATTTCCTGACTCTTGCAGTTGAAGGCTCAATATATTTATTTGTGCGAAAAAATCTACCAAAAAAACAAAACGTATTTGAAATTTGGACTCACAGAATTTTGTTCTTGTCAGTTAAGAATGCTTGTATTTAATTCCTCTCTTAGTTCGTACAACCTTGACAGCTTGTTTCCTTTGGGAAGTCATAGCACTTCCGTGTGAATAGCGAAGAATTCCGGGAGCGTTTTGGCAGCCAGTGCGTGACGATGAATAACGTAGTGTGTCGTAATTGCAGCTGGATATTTTGTCGTTATCAACGTTGCAAGACCAGAGCGGGAATCAAGCATTGCAGGAGCACCGTCCATACATCCATAACATCTGCATCTTTCGAAGTCGTTTCAAGTTTTTGAGAAAATAGTAACTCCTCTTCAAACTTTTTATTGTCATTCAAAAATCGAATAAATACAAGTAATTGGCAACATTGTGAAACGTCGGTAGATACATCACATTGTGGCGCAAAATAAGGGCTACATCTTATCTTGTCAACAACTTGTTCTTCAATATCATTTGACATTTTTTAAATGCGTGACTTCATTGTGTCGTTTGATAGTCGTATATCACTAATTTTCTTTTGAGCTTTCTTCCCTAATAGCTCTTCTGCTTTCAGCTTACAAGGTTTTATTAGAAGCTCAGTGATCGTGTGTGCTTTTTTGGACTTGGCAATCAGTTTTGATATTTCAAACGACGCAGATAATGTTTCTTTTCAGATGTTGCAAAATTTGTTCCACTGGGTCCAAGTCTAATTTTTTTAAATTTGTTAGTTTGCCTTCGAAGATTTCTCGTGGACGGTCACAATAGTTCGAATGTACGGTCTTTAAATGACGGTCCAACTAGGCCGGCTTTAAAGCGTCATTAACAACAACAGTTGTACATATTACACGTTGAGGTCTAGTCTCCCCATTTATATCTATTGAAGTAAAGCCCAATTTAGTATAATCGCCATCATACTTTCGTACATACACCTACTTAGTTATCTACATTAATAATTGACATTGGGGAGGGCATGGGCTCGGACATACAGGGTAAAGTTGTTGATTGCTCTCAACCTGGCGAGATGCCTGAGTTACATGCTGTAACAACCCTACATCCTACTTTCCCCACACTTGGTGTTTTGTTCAGCAAAACAACAAGTGTATTGTTGATCTTTGCTACGGTTTCTCTCTCCAACTCTATCTTCGAAAGAAGATAAAGCTGGAGCGAATTACCAAGTAGCAAAGTCAGTCAAAAGTCAGTCATTGTTTAAGTCTCGTGTCGTTAAGTTCGTGTTTCATATATGTTTCAATAAATGTTTAAATATATCAAATTACGCTTTGTGCCTTTTTATTATTTTAATTGGATAGTCTTCGGACTAATTATAACTGGCGCAGTCGGTAGGATTCGAACCTACGCTCCCAAAGGGAATCTGATTGAGTTATGCATGCATACCAAGTGTAATGCACTGCAACATGTTCATCTCCAGCACCCACGATTTGGCACCACCAGTAAAATATATAGGGAACTCGTCATGCACCAAACTAGTGGGCTTGGGAACAGAAATCGCGCCAAAGTTGCGCTAGGGTACATTAGAGGGTATAAATAGGAATGTTTAGATTTTTAAGTCTCAGTCTTAAGTGAACTTGGAATAAAGATTTTTGAAGTGACAAATTTGTTTAATTAACAGTATTATAACTGGCGCAGTCGGTAGGATCGGGCTTAGCTCTCGCAAAAAAAAAAGAAAAATCAAACCGAAAACTAACCAAAAAATAGAATGGGCTTTGGTGAGCGTATTGAGTGTCACGTGTCCCGTACGAAAAAAAAAAAAAAAAAGAAAAAAAAAAAAAAAAAAAAAAACCTATTCTGCTAAAAATGTAAATTAAACTAATAAAAAAGTCGTAAAAAAAAAAAGCAAAAAAAAAAAAAAAACCAAAAACACACAAAAATACAAAAGCAAATTGAAAAATATAAAACCAAATACATACGTAATATAAACAGTATAAACAAAAAAAAAAAAAAAGTCATACACAAAGGAACATAATCTTGCAAAATGAATACACACATACATATATAATATTAATATAGACAAAGAACAAATCGATTTCGTGGTTTCTACAGAGCAGTGGCCAGCAGAAGTTGGATGTGAAAAAATTATTAGTAGCTCCCAAACTGTGCTTGCGTTAAAGGCATATTGGCGCACTGCTGCCACAATTGAAAGTGAATATTAGTAGCTTTCACGCTGCCCTTGAGTCGAGGGAATATTGTTTCAAGGCAGTGCAAAAACAGAAAAAAAAAACAAAGACATTAATTTAACAAAATAATAATAAAATGTAAAATCTTGGTTGTATGAATAATAATTTACGTAGATTCGATTTGTATTAAAAAAAAAATTTAAGATGATAATTGTAAACACGCAATTACCTTATCACAGCGTTTGAATAGATCGCTATAGTAAATTTTATGAAAACTAAATAATATTTAAAAACATTTAACAATTTACTTGGTTCATATACAACAAATGAGAAACAATTTAACATTATATGATTACATACATAAAATAAGAAAAATAAATACAATGTAAATGGAAACAATGAAGAAACTATATTATATAAAATGTGTATTAATTATTAAATATTAAAAAAAAAATAGTAATAACATAAACTGAAATCATAGAAAAAAACAAAAAAATGTTAGTACATATAAGAAGAAATAATCTTAAGTTATTATATAGTTTTTGGAACCTTTTTGTTTTATGTCACACTGTACGTGGGTTGTTTTTGGGGACCAAAAACTTTAAGGGGGGAGAAGTTACATGCTGTAACAACCCTACATCCTACTTTCCCCACACTTGGTGTTTTGTTCAGCAAAACAACAAGTGTATTGTTGATCTTTGCTACGGTTTCTCTCTCCAACTCTATCTTCGAAAGAAGATAAAGCTGGAGCGAATTACCAAGTAGCAAAGTCAGTCAAAAGTCAGTCATTGTTTAAGTCTCGTGTCGTTAAGTTCGTGTTTCATATATGTTTCAATAAATGTTTAAATATATCAAATTACGCTTTGTGCCTTTTTATTATTTTAATTGGATAGTCTTCGGACTAATTATAACTCCTGCAACGATCCCGGTTTAAATGGCCGGGTCAAGTTGACATACGGCCTCCTCGCGGCGCCCTCTGGATAGCCTCTTCAACAACCTTAGGGAGGTGAACAAACGTATGCAGCGAAAAAAAAATCCCGGCGGTTGTGCGGCGGGCTAACAATCCGCCCACGTAAAAAACCTAAAAGTTATGAACGAGCAAGATGCCTCGGATACACGGACGGATACTCGACGACGACATCGCACGAAAAAGGAACACGATTTGCGAGTATGCTCCTGGAATGTCAGAACCCTGTACACTCCCGGAGCTGCTCATAAACTAGAAGGAATCCTCACGCAGTACAAGGCGGATATTACTGCGGTCCAGGAAATACGCTGGATAGGAAACGGTATGATAAGGAAGAAAAATTGCGACATTTATTACAGCTGTCACAAAAGGTTGCACTTACTGGGATGCGGATTTGTCGTGGGAAAGCGGTTAAGGTCGAAAGTCACCGACTTAAAACCTATAAGTGATCGCCTGGCTGTGATCCGCATCAGAGGCAGATTTTATAACATCAGCCTTATATGTGCACACGCCCCTACCGACGAGGCTGAACCCTATCAAGGAGGACTTCTATGACCTCCTGGACAACGCCTACGGAGCTTGTCCGGAGTACGATGTAAAAATCGTGCTCGGGGACTTCAACGCCAAAATCGGTAAGGAAAACACCCTTGGCGGAGTGATCGGAAAGCACAGCCTCCACGATACAACAACAGATAACGGCTTCCGACTCGCTGACTTTGCGACAGCTCGTAATGCGGTGATAAGTAGCACAAGATTCCCTCGCAAGCGAATCCACCCAGCAACCTGGCGATCTCCGTACAGTCGAACCGCCAACCAAATCGACCATGTGCTCATTGACGCAAGGCACTCGTCAAACATCCTGGATGTGCGAACATTCAGAGGGGAAATGTCGACTCTGACCCCTTCCTCGTAGCAGCAAGATTCAGAGCTCGACTGTCCAATGTCAGAAAGCTGCACCAGCCCATCAGGAGGAGGTTCGACAATGGGGGTCTTAGCACACCGGAGGTTGCCAGAGTCTACAGGGAGCAGCTGAGCGAAAGACTCTACGGTATGCCTCCGTCGAACACAAATGCCAATAACATGTGACTGCATTGTCGCTCAGCCATTCAGGAAGTAGTCGAAACCACCTTAGGATACCTCCACCCCCGACGAGAAACCCTTGGTATGACGGCGAGTGTTAGCAGAAAAAGGCAGCAACCGACGAGGCGTACCAAAAGGCGCTGCAGACGAAAACCAGGGCAGCGCAAGAAGAGTACCGAGCCAGAAGAAGGGAGGAGAAAAAACTTCAAGGCTGGCGGCGATGGTCTGGTAGGGTGCATGCACCAGACCATCTGCAGAATTTGGGAAGATGAAAGCATGCCCGACGACTGGAATACCAGCTCTATTTGCCCCATACAAAAAAAAAGGGCTATCCTACCTCTTGCAAAAACTATAGAGGTATATCTCTGCTCAATGTCGCATACAGGATCCTGTCCAGCGTATTGTGTGAACGTCTAAAGCCATTTTGTACCGCACTGATCGGCAGCTACCAGTGCGGCTTCCGGCCCGGTAAATCGACAATAGACCAAATTTTCACACTTCGACAAATCCTGGAAAAGACCAATGAGTTTCGATTCGATGCACACCATCTTTTCATCGATTTCAAACCCGCATACGACAGCATTCATCGTGAAGCACTGTTTGGGGCGATGGCCGAATTCGGGATGCCGGTAAAACTGTTCCAGTTGTGTCGCGCCACGCTAAAAAACACGCGATGCACCGTGCAACTCGGTTCTAGGACCTCGGAACCATTCGAAACATGCACCGGATTTCGGCAAGGAGATGCGCTGTCATGTGACTTCTTCAACCTGGTTCTGGAGTAGATAGTGCGACGGGCAGGCGTCAACAGGGAAGGCACTATCTTTTACAAGTCCATCCAGCTGCTAGGATACGCGGATGACATCGACATCATCGCGTGTTCTCGCCGTGGCATTGTGGAAGCATTCACGGCGATTGAAGAACAGGCGAAACGAGTTGGGATCTTAAGACCAACAAACCAAAGGACAAAACCAAATACATGCTGTCAAGCAAAAACCAGGCTGGACGATAAGCAGGACAGCGGAGCTGATTTTGGGTTCTTTCGAAAGAAAAATTCTGCGCCGGATATTTGGTCCTGTCTGTGAGGAAGGTGATTGGAGAAGAAGACACAACCGCGAACTCTACGAGCTGTACCAAGATGTTCATGTAGTCCGGAAGGCAAGGATCCGTCGACTACACTGGCTCGGCCACATCGAGCGCATGGACATCAACGCCCCAGCTAAGAGGGTCTTCGACTCCGAGCCTCCTGGTTCGAGAAGAAGAGGAAGACGGAACCTCCGGTATAAAGACCAAGTAATCGCGGATGTAAGACATCTTGACCGTCAAGGATGGAAGGCAGCTATAGCTCAGGCTCAGATCCTCCATGGATCGCCGGCCTGATAAGTGAGTAAGTAAGTAGGAGACGACGGGATGAGAGGTAGCCGCTGTGGCGAACACGTGGGAACCCCGGGTTCCGGGTCAAAATTATGTGAACAATCGCGCAAATTGTTATAACTCAAGGAGTGTGTGTGGCAGGAGTACACTACGGTCAAATAAAATGAGCTCACACGTATTCACGGATTTCCATCCTCATTTGTAACGTTTTTTTTTTTCGCTTGGAACCTGGAAATTGCAGGGTATCGCGCAAAAAGACGTACGAAGGATGTAGGTCTCATTGTTTATTTAATGTTTTTCGGATGGTTCCGCGGACCACTTCGGGTACTTCCAGGGACCACCAGTGGCCCGCGGACCACCGGTTAAGAGCCACTGATGTATGGAGATTCTTATTGATCCCCAATATGGATATTCATTCAAGCCGTGCCTCGAAGTTTGCAGGTGGTCCAAATGTGGCCAGGCTCGTCATATTCATTCGATTCCTCCCGTCGGCCCCTTGCAGGTATACATGGAGGTGTTGCGAACAAAAAAAGACCAAATATCCGAAATCTGTATGCATATTTCGTGGAACGTATGCACGCAATACACCGAAACATATCCGTAGTGCTGTCAAGCAAACAATTTCCATTTCGATATAATACATTTGATACGGAATTTCCTTAAAATCGAAAAAATAAAAAATGACATTCGCATTCGACGAAATCATCTGCATCGAACGAGTAGGAGCACAAGGACGAGTACCTCTGCTACGTGTTTGGAGGGTAAAAATAAAATGAAAAAATGTTTTTGTTTTTTTTTGTCATTTTTTCAGTGAGTCCACAGGATAATTGTTACCAATTACTTGGCCGAGTGGAATTATTATCGGTTCTGCTGGTTATCTGTGACGCGTGAGGCGAGCACATCACGATTTTCACTTTAAGTGTAAGGCATTAATTTGACGTAAATTACTCATTGGTATGTAGACCGGGTCTATGATGTCGTCTTATAAGGGCAGATAATGCCACATAAAAAAAAGGGTTTTCCCAATGGACATTGCGTCTTTTGTTGCAATTTGTTTATTGTTACCCACTATCCCTTGTTTACGTTCTAAGCGAATTGGATAATAAAAGAATTAAGTGCTGGAGATCGTATTTATTGGAGAAAATAATATTATAAGACGCAATTGCTTTTTATGTGGATTGGTTGCCCAGTTTTGAACAATGGGTGGGAATTTTTGTCTTGGATTTACTTTTTAAGGTGCGTTCAATACAAGGTTTATCAAAAAATAGAAACATTTTATCTTTGCATTGTTTTCATAGATACATACATATGTATGTTTGTATTTATGGACCCTTTTAAATGGACATTGAAGTTTGTTGTTCAAGCTAATATACTTCTTTCTGAAATTTTCTTTCGTTCTCGTCGTCAACAACACCAATGGGACCGCCGCCCCTCCCAGATCCGTTTTGGTTCCTTCTTCTATATATTCAGGCACCTCGCATCACTTAGTCTAATTTCTTTTAGAGGAAAGGTGAAAAGCATCGAAAGCCTTTAACTCTTTAAAACCACCTCCTGCTTCTGGTCCCTGGCCACACCCGCGTTTCCGTTTATGCCTGTGTCAGTGTGTGTCTATCGAGGTCGTGTCTACACAGTTCGTTAGTTTCGTGCTGATAGGTCCGCCTGTAGGTCATACATACATACGTACATACGTTCAGTGTGAGCTTTGTCTGGACGGAATTCCCACACTGTACCCTCAGCTACTTTTGTTATACGTGTACATGCAGTTCAGATTTTCTTTCAGATTCATTTTATTATTATATTCTTATAGGTATCTTATGCTAGACAAAATTATTAAAACTAGCTTAATGGGATATTATTTTACTATTTTCAATTTTTTATTTTTTTATAAACCAATCGCTGTTTGTGTAACAAAATTAACTGATAACGTTCATTTTCTTTCTGAGTACAGGTGCTTATAATAAATCTTATTAAGGTTACCGAAGTAAGGAGTAGGTAAGTTTTAAGATGTACTTCGTCGATTCGATGAAGCATAACTTTAGTGCGCGTTGTATGTACTGTCTTATGCGCCGAGCCAATGAAGAGCAGCGGGAAATTCTGTTTCATACAATGCATTACCTAATATTGCTGATACATATATGTATTTAACATGACCAGGTAGTGGCAGGACATTTGTAATAAAAAGGATAATGAAATTATACAATGGATTTTCAGATGCTGGAATTTTCAGTGCATAGCATGAGCTCAGTACAGGTCTGCGCATTTTTTTCTCATCATTGAGAAGCGCCGTGGCGCAGTTGGTAGTGGTTGACCTCTGACGCCAATGACACGGGATCGAATCCGGACAACAGCCATGTCATCGCATGTGTTTTCACGGTGGTTCTCCTCAGCGGGATTCTGACAAAACCCACTGTAGTATAATTGTCATGAGAAGCTTCTCG
Source organism: Eumerus sabulonum (assembly GCA_951905685.1). Lineage (NCBI taxonomy): Eukaryota > Metazoa > Arthropoda > Insecta > Diptera > Syrphidae > Eumerus > Eumerus sabulonum. The sequence goes on along the minus strand of OX645060.1, from coordinate 155,852,158 downwards.
AAATTCGCCGTTCGGAATAGGCAATAAATTGGAGGTGGTAAACTAAAGTAATACTCAACATGGGTGGTTGAGAGAAGCTTGACGTTGGTCCTTCGTGGACTGTAATGCCAACACATAGAATGTGCATTAGGATTGTGCATTTTAGTTCATTCCAAAGAGCGCTCAGCTTAGCTCAAATCGGTTTACTGAACTAGTTCATTCTTCTAGGTCACTTATGTAGTTGACTCTTGTCGTCATACTTACTTACTTACGTAGGTGGCGCTACAGTCCATGGTGAACCTGGGCCTCAACCAAGAAGCGTCTCCAGCTGGCACGGTCTTTGGCCAACTGTTTCCAGCGCAGCACGCCCAGTTGGTTAACGTCCCCTTCCACCTGCGAGCGCCACCGTTGATGCGGCCGTCCTCTGCCGCGCCTTCCTACCGGGGTGGATTCGAAGACTTTTCGGGTCGGAGCTGTATTTTCCATGCGCTTTACATGGCCTAGCCACCTTAGGCGCTGTATCCGTGGACGTCGTACCAGGCCGATGTCGCTGTACAAGCCGTACAGTTCATCGTTATATCTTCTCCACCATACACCGTTTGAACAAACGGGACCGTAGATAGTGCGCAGACATTTTCTCTTGAAACGACCAAGGGCATCTTCATCCGCTTTTGTTAAGGTCCAAGCCTCTGCGCCGTAAAGGAGGACTGGGATGATTAAGGTCTTATATAGTGTCACCTTGGTTTTCCGAGAGAGGGCTCTACTTCTCAATTGCCTCTTGAGCCCAAAGAAACAGCGGTTGGCAAGAGTGATTTTGCGTTTTATCTCAGCACTGGTGTTGTTGTCACTGGTCATCAGTGAGCCAAGGTAGACGAATGGTGATGTTCTGGCCAATACGTCGGTGTTGACCGTCTCTTTTAGATGGAAGCAGATATTTGGTTTAACCCTCATTAACCTTGAGATCCATCTTAGCCGCTTCTACCTCAATGCTTACAAAGGGCTCATTGATGTCTCGCTGTGTCCGTCCAATCACGTCAAAGTCGACGGCGTACGCAAGCGATTGCGTAGACTTGAAATAAATCGTACCTTTTGTGTTGGCCAGTGACTCTTGCACGATCTTTTCAAGCTTGCAAGTTGCCTAAATCCTTTTTTAACTTCAAAGGTCTCGGTTTGCTCTTACCGACCTTAATGGAGCAGCGAGAATTCTCGATTGTCATCCTGCACAGTCGGACGAGTTTGGCAGGGATGTCAAAACTAGACATGGCTTTGTATATCTCATTTCTATACACGCTGTCATATGCAGCCTTGAAATCGACGAAGAGGTGGTGAGTGTCTTTTTGGTATTCCTGTGTCTTCTCTTCTCCATTGTGGATTTACCTGTCCTGAAACCACACTGATAAGAGCCGATCAGGTTATCCACAAACGGTTTCAGGGGTTCACACAATACGGTAAAGAAGATCTTATATGCGATGTTAAGGGGACTTAATCCCCTATAGTTGGCGCAGATATAGGGGTCTCATTTCTTATGGACCGGGCAAACGATGCTGAGATTCCATTCGTCGGGCATGCATTCCTCCGACCATACCTTGAAAATGAGATGGTGCATGCACCTTACCAGCTCATCTCCAGCCGCCTTAAGAAGCTCAGCAGACAGGCTTAGACTTAAGTCTTGATATTGCTATTTTGACTTCGTCTAGGTCGGGTGGACTGAATTCTGTTTCATTGTCGTCCATTACGAATGGCTCGTTCTGCCTGACAGTGGTATCTTTTCTGTCATCGCCGTTATACAGTCTGCAGAAGTGGTCTTTCCAAATCCTCAGCATCGACTGCGACTCTACTAAAAGATATCCATTTTCATCCCTGCGGGCCGCCGCTTTGGCTTTGTAGCCATGGCATGTTCGTTTTATCTTATTGTAAAACTTACGGGCGTCATTCCTGCGGAAGCATCTCTCCATCTCCTCGATCTCACGCTTCTCGTGCTCCTTCTTTTTCCTTCTCAGAAGCGCATGCTCCTCCCTCCTTTTCTGTTCATAGAGCTCGCGGGCAGCTCTCGTCCGTCGATGCAATGTGGCTTCATATGCCTCTTGTTTTGCTGCATGGGCTTGTCTGCATTGTTCATCGAACCAGGGGTTTCTAGATGGTGGCTGTTTGAAGCCCAGCACCTCTGAGGCAGCATCTCTGACGGCGCTCTGGCAATGAGCCAATTCCTGCTCTATTGTTTGTGCTGCTGTGGGCGGATTTTGAGAGAGCATGGAGGAGACACGATCGGCAAAGATTCTGGCAGTCTCTTGCGATTGTAGCTTTCCGACGTCAAACATAGGTAGTCCTACTCGACTCCTAAGCATTCTTGATATCCTCATTCGTACCTCATTTTCGAGTCGATGTTCGCCCCTCGAAAGTTTCGTACGTCGAAAATACATGATGAGTGTCTGGTGTCGCGCGTCGATCGCAATGTGATCAATCTGGTTGGTGGTCGATTGATCAAAAGACCGCCAGGTACCCTTGTGGATGTTGAGATGGGGGAATCGCGTGCTTGCTACGCGGAGACTGTGTCAACTTGGATTGAGCAGGGACAAAGATCGAAGCTGGCGTTTGCCATGTTAAACGTGATCAATCTTTGCTCTGTATCCTCAGGTCGTGGTCAATTTTACTGCAGTTCTATAGAAATCAAAGCGAATATGAATTAGTATTTAATTAATTAAGATAATGTCTAATAATAAACTGGAAATCATGCCAAGCATATGATAGCTAATGACAAATTTCATGCCATTTATTTGCCTCGAAAATGCCTTACCATCGACACGACCATGACGACCTCAACCGTGTTGTCATTATCTACAATGTGCAATACAATCTTGTCCACTTACATATCCGTCATTTTGATTACGTTGTTGCCGCTATCTCTGCTATAAGCAGAGCCAGCGCCACTCACTGCCACAACAGCTAAAATAGAAACATGTAGTGCCTTTTGTACACTTTACAGCAAAACCGACTACCATCCCAACAACTGCACAATGCCAACGCACCATTGAACAACAATTTATAGCCACCAATCCGTCATCGTAATCCATGGATTCACGAGCAAGCGAGCTTATAGAAATATCGATGTAGAGGCTATTCATTTCCACGCCAATTACAACGGACATTTGCCTTTGCCGCCTGCCATCTGACATTACTGCCTCACTAGCTCTCCAATTGCGGATTACTTCATCATCCAGATAATTCCTGCTCACGTTGTCACCAGGACCATTGAGTGATGTACAAAGTGCCTTAGGAGTTATCAATCAAAACCTTCAAACGATGAAGAGGTATCATAGCTTCCCCGAAGCTTAGCTTTGTTATACGTATACACTCCATTGGGATTTGGAATATCCTTAGATAAAATAGATAGACAACGCGTTTGAAGGTGTACCGAACCGAATGGTCTTGCCGGGCAGGATAGAGATAAGAAGTTCTATGAAAATTTACTAATTCGGCACCATCACGAGACGACGAGTGCTTAGGGTAACCGAAAGTGATAAGTAAATACGAGTAAGTAGAAACGTGATGGAATGTTTGTAATAATGGATTACACCATGCATTCAGGGTATGAGACAAAGTAGGACTGAGAAAATCCCCAAATCGTCATTTACCACTGTCAAGTTTGACAAATTGATTTGTCATACTTATGGTTTGGTTTTTATGTTGCTTCAGTGAGCGAATAATTTTTGGGGACAAGCTGGGTAAAGGAAGAGCTGACTATGCCATAACTACTCTAAGTAAGAGTGGACTTTCGGTCCGTGATTACGGATAACGTCTTGATTTTGTCGTTGTATGTGCTCAGTTATGATGAGGCAGTTTTTGATATGGATTTGAAGGTTTTCTGGTCCAGCCGTGTAGAGTTGACATTTTCACAATTGGATTTATGTTTATGGAACGTACTTGTATTTCTGGCTTGAGTGAACAGTTCATGTCGTGGGTCGTCCTGCATAAAATGGTAATCTGCCTTGAAATATATTTGGAATTCATGTTTTGGTAATATATCTCTTGGAGTCCGGTGAAGTTGAGCAGGATTTCCTTTCATAAATTTCAATAATTACTTTAGTTACTGGGAGACGGGGGTATGAATGCTGATTTATTGTAAATCTGTTTTAGTTTTGAAATTAGTGGCGCATATGGAGAACATTGGTCAATCGGGAGGGATCCAAGACGCATAAATAAATGTAACCAGTCAGGAGATAAATCAGGACGTTAGGGAGCACATGCCCATCCAAATCCAAAAAATGAATGATAGCAAGGAAAGACACTTTTGAAGAACATGTTAAAGTCATGACCTAATATGTGACGTCAACTTTAAGCCTCGTCAACTTACAACTGGTACTGATAAAATGATGGTAGATATGGTGGTAGTTCCGCAGGGTGTATATTGGCGGTGATAGTTAATAAGTGGCTCTTAAACAAAACGAATAATTTGTACGAGACAAAAATGAAAAAGCATGCTCAATGAATAAGATCTCAGTATCCTAGGTCCTGTTCGGTCAAAAATGCAAATTTTATCTCCTTAACGTCGTTTAAAATACACGCTTCGATATGCGTAGTCGCGTAGTGGATATTACATCTATAGCCATAGCAATACTCTCATGGATGTGGAGGTCAAAGAAGTACTGCGCAGTGGTGACTCCGTCAAAAACGAATTTAATTTTGCCGACTGGACCCTGTTAAGAAGGCTGTGAGCACGAATTGAAATACCGTACACCTGCTAAGGATAGTGTCCGATTACTCTAAAGACAGAAAACTGAGGTATGTCACGGAGGAGGGAACTAAATACATATTACGAGATCGTTGCTAGGCTCCCATCTTTGGAACCTAATGTATGACGGAATCCTGAGACTACGGTTTTTCCAAGGAGTAGACATCATCGGATTTGCTTGTCAATAGGCTGCGGTTCAAAGTACACGCAGGCTGTGTGAGCATCTTGAATACAAACGGTTCTCTCCAGGATACTGCCAAACGTTGGTGGACCTGGACATGCGAAGAGGATTCTGCTGAGCAGAGTGGTGAGCTCAGTTATGCTGTATGTTGCACCAGTGTAGGCAGAACCGATCAAGAGGAAGAAAACTATCATCGGTATACCTGCTCTGTGCATTGAGGTCGAAGTCATCTTCTCGTCGAGGAGATGAAAAAAATTCACCGGAGAAAATCCGAACGGCCAACCGATGCCGGGGAAGCAGCGAAAATTGTCCAGTGGCAATCTCGGTGGAAGAACACCACAAAGGGGAGATGGTCTACTCTGATTCCATCATTCACATGGAAACTGCAACATCCATCTTACGCAGTTCCTCTCTGATCATGGTGGTTACCGTTTGCACAGACTATGCAAACCAAAAGAAAGACGGGAGACACGTAAGCTACGAACTTAGAGGCTACATAGATTGAAGGGCTACTCTACCAAGGCCAAGAAACATAACCCAGCGAATGATGGAGTCGGATAAATACTGGCTGAATATTTGCACACTAATAAAAAATGTGCCGACTGACATAAGGAGGGTAAAAGCGGCAAAAAAATGAGAAGAGGCAGCTGGAGGGACTCTACAAGCACAGGACTAGCATGTAATGATTGTCAACCCCGCGAAGAACGATTAATACCTACCAGCAGTCTCGCGGGGAGAGTGGCAGAAGAGTGCAGAGTGTGGCTTATTACGTAGGCGTTTTTTGAGATACTTACTTAAATGGCGCTAAAGTGCGGGGTGAACCCAGGTCTCAACCAACAAGCCTCTCCAGCCGGCACGATTTTTGGCCAGCTGCTTCCAGTGCTGCAAGCCCAGTCGGTTGAGGTCCCTTCCACCTGTGCGCGCCACCTTAGATGAGGTCGTCCTCTGCTGCTTCGTCCCTCGTGGTTTGAAATGAAAACTTTTCGAGCCGGAGTGGTGATGTCCATTCGCTCTACATGGCCCAGCCTTCTTAGATGTTGGATCCGTAGACGTCTAACGTTGAATCTTCTCCTCCACTCTCCGATTACACAAACGGGACCAAATATTGCACGCAGAATTTTCCTCTCAAAACGCCCATTTCCTCTTCATCCGCTATTGATAACGTCCAAGCCTCAGCGCCATAGAGGAGGACCGGGATGATTAAGGTGATGTAGAGGGATACCTTAGTTTTTCGAGAGAGTCCTCTTGAGCCCAAAGAAGAAGGGGTTGGCAAGAGTTATTATGCGTTTTATCTCAGCGCTGTCGTTGCTGCTTGTAATTATCGAGCCAAGGTAGACGAAGTCCTTGACGACTTCAAAAATATAGCTGCCGAGGGTGACGTTCTGACCAAGACATCGGTGTTCCGCTTCTTTCTTTGATGACGGCATATATTTGGTCTTGTCCCCATTTACCCTTAGACCCACTTTAGCCGCTCCTACTTCAATGTATGCGAAGGCCCAATAACGTTATGTCATCTGCGTAGGTAAGCGATTGTGTAGGCTTGAAGTAGATTGTGCACGATCTTTTCAAGTATGATATTTAAAAGACCACATGACAGTGCATCACCCTGTCTAAAACTTTTTTAACGTCGAAGGTCTCGCTGGGTTCACCCCCAACCTTAATGGAGCAGCGAGGATTCTCCATAGTCATCTTGCACAATGTGACGAGTTTGGCAGGAATGCTAAAACATCACATGGTTCTGTATATTTGGCCTATCGTGGATTTTCTGGCCTGAAACCACGCTGATAAGAGCCGATCAGGCGGTTTCATGCGCTTATACAGTACGGCAGAGAGGATCTTGTACGCAATGTTCAGGAGACTTATCCCTCTGTAATCAGAGCAGTCATATGGGTCTCCTTTCTTATGGACCGGGCAAACGATACTGAGATTCCATTCATCGGGCATGCATTCTTTCGACCATATTTTGCAGATGAGTTGGTGCATGTTCCTAACCAGCTCATCGCCAGCTGCTTTAAACAGTTCCGCGGGAAGTCCGTCTACTCCAGCAGCTTTATAAGACTTAAGCTGTCTTCGTCCAATGCGAATGGTTCGTTCTGTCTGACGGCGGCATTTTAACTATCAGCGCCCTTATACAGTCTGCAGAGGTGGTCCTTCCACAATCTCAGCATCGACTGTGACTCCACTATTAGTTGTCCATGCTCAGCCCTGATGGCTTCTGCTCTGGCCTTATAGCCTTGGCATGTTCCTGCAATAATATCTCTCGATCACACGCTTCTCGTGCTCCTTCTTTTTTCTTCATAGAGCTCGCGGGCAGCTCTCGTCCGTCGATGCAGTGTAGTCATGTATGAATTCCGTTTCTCTACATGGGCCTGTCTGCATACCAGGGGTTTCTTGAAGTGGTGGCTTGAAACCATGTACCTCTGGGGCGGCCTCTTTGATGGCGTTCTGACAGCGACTCCATTGCTGTTCTATGATTTGTGCAGATTGCTTTGGGACTTGAGAGAGCTCGAGGGAGACTAGATCGGCGAAGATCCTGGCGGTGGCCTGTGATTCCAGCTTTCCGACGTTAAATTGTGGTGTTCTTTCTCGACTCCGTTGATTCCGAGAAATTCGCTTCCGTGCCTTGACTGCAATAAGGTAATGATCCGAGTCGATGTTCGCTACTCGAAAGGTTCGGACATCTAGGATGCTGGAGGAGTGTCTGCCGTCGATCGCAATATGATCAATTTGATAGATTGTCGATTGATTGAAAGACCGCTAGGTCCTCTTATGGATGTTGAGGTGTGGGAATCGTGTACTTGCTACTACGAAGTCATGTCCCGCCACAAAGTCCACTAGCGTTAGTCCGTTTTCTGACGTGGTGTTGTGTAGGCTGCGCTTTCCTATAACTCGTTCACAGATAGCTTCCTTTCCCAGCTTCACATCGAAATCTTCTATAACGATTTAGGTGTCATAGCTGGGACATTGGGCATACGTTCTGTCTAGGAGATCATAGAAGTCGTCCTTGTGTCGGTCGTCTTTGTCCTCTGTGGGGGCGTGGACACATGTTAAGCTTATAATGCCGAGATTTACCTTAATGCGGATAGTTATGAGGTGTTCGCTTACATATAGGAAGCTTAAGATATTTTTCTTGAGTCTACCTCGAATAACGGATCCGCATCCGAATAAGCGTTGTTTTTTTTTCTCTGTAGCAGTTTCCGTAGTAGATATCACAGTTTTTCATCCGCTTTTGGCCTGGCCATCCCACTGCACTTCTCGGAGCACGGTAATGTCTGTCCTTAAGCAGTCTAAATAGTCGACCAGTTGCCCGGCCGCACCTGTTCTTTTGGGGGACTCAACGTTCCAGGAGCAGATCCGGAATTCGTTTTCTTTTAGACATTTGCGGGGGTCGTCAACATGTAACCCGACGATATCCGAGGCTATTGGTTGTCTCTGAACAAATATTTGTTTTACGCCATAGGAAATTTGGTTAACCCCTTACAGAATGGTTTCATACCGGGATAATCAGCGGTAAACTAGAAGTTCACAATATAAGGAATCCTGGAGCAGCCTCGTGAACATCTTTTTTGGTTAAGCTATGTAGCGAATTGAGACCCTTCTCTAATTCGCCAGGCTCCACAGGATGATAATCAAGGACATTTGCCTCTCAAAAAAAAAAAAAAAAAAAAAACAAAAACAAAAAAGCCCGCGAAAGCCTGCTCTGTGATTTTACTAATTACATAAAGGTACATCTCTGATACCGAAATTACCACCTTCTCCGCATAAGCTGTCACTTTTATTCCCTTGATGTCCAAATTGACTAAGATACCATTGATGACTAACAACCATAACTTGGAATTTGAATTCGTATCGCTTGGTTTAGAGTCCAGTGTATTAACCATTACACCATGGATCCGACTCGTAAATTACTTTCGGGCAAGGTTGCATACAGTGGGCAAATTCCTCTTTTGTTTGATTGATTGACCCAAAGTGTGTAAATTATTAATAGATGCGTTGCATTATACGAAATAGAACGTGTTATAATTTTAACACGAATAAATATCTCCAATTCCAAGATTGTGTGTACGTGTTAAGTGACTTAAGCACTTATTCTTAAAGTGTGTCAAATGACATACTTATACATACTTCTGCGTGTTGTTGAACACACTAGCATTTGCAGTGTACAACAACATCGGATGAATGGTTTTAGGCCACCTTGAGTAGGCTGATATTAAAGAAGGACGTGCTACATTGGTGTCAGAATAATATTAATAACTGCTAAATCTCGAGATAGTCAACCTATTCTCCTTTGATCATTGCAGAGATCCAGCAATAACGAAGAACATAGTAAGTGAAGCTCTTCGTAAAAACAAAAAACAAGACCTTGATCATCCCTGTGTGAAGAAGGTTTGAATTATAAGATACAATCACTAACTGTGTGGGCTGCACAGTCACATTAGTGTGATCAAGCGTCTTTGGTTACAGCAGCTATGATAGCTTGAACATTTGGCCTGAAGAGTATTCGTATCCAGTTCTAGGAGATGGCGCATCTAAGATATCACACACAGGTGTTGAGAAATCTCAACCAAACCTATATACCAAGTTAATTTTGAATGCAATAACACGGCATGAAATCCTGTCTACGTAGGGGTTTGTGCCATGAAGGTTATTTACTGTCGAGATTTATCATTGATTCAATGAAGAAACTATGGACTATTAAAAGGCACTGATGGACTGCAACTTCCGGTGACCGAAACTGGTACTATATGTTTTTCGTTTTTTTATTTTTTATTTTTGAAGGGTTGTGTTTTAAACTTTCTTCTATACATAGTTAAATACTTTGCGAAGAAGCAATACGGGATGGCCGTGGTGCAGTGGTTAACATACATCATCGACCGCCGAGCGGAAGGTCTATAGTTCAAATTCCCATCATAGCCTTGAAAAATTCATTCCTATACGGACACGTACTGCTGCAGGCATAACACTGCGTATGCAATACTGAAGTGCTCGAACGAATTACTGCGGACTTAAACCAATGCGGAATTTGGTCGGCTCTCGTCCTATCTAGGACAACCACGCCTAAGAGTAGTGAACGAACATCAACGACCCAAACCACTGCACTCCGTTTAGGTTGTGTGTGTAAACACATCATAAGAGAATATAAAAACTTTTGAACCTGCGCGAGTTTTTTTTTTTTTTTTTTTTTTTTTAATTTTTGTAACTACCTCGGCAAGCTTTCATAATCATTTTTTTTCGAAGATTGGTACTTTAAGTTAAATCGTAGAAGTTGCATTCTTTGACAAAAATATTGGTACAAGATTGCTGGTGGTACCATCCTTTATATATTTCGTGAGATGTGTTTTATCTATTAAGCCCCAGAAAATACAGTCGCAAATGTATCATCTTTATTAAGGATTCGGGCATAAAACATAAGAAAATTTAAAATTGTGAGTTTTAAACCGCAAAGCCCTGTACCATAAGAGCGATAAACAACATTTTTATGTTTCTAAAAAATGCTATAAAGTAAAGTCTCCTTTAACTTAATTACTTTGCAATGGACCCATAGGCCAGTATAAGTGTGTATGATTTGCTTACTCATAAAATTCCGAGGTGTCACGTAAACATTACCATTTTTTGCTAGAAAACAGGTAGAAAGCAAGAATAAAGAAATAACACGAAAAAAAAAAAAAAAAACATTGTATGGCCTTAATGTCGACCAAATACTCGTGTATTTACTCCGGATTCAAAAAAAAAAAAAAAAAAAAAAATAAGAAAGAAATGACTCCCGCAAGGAAGGGCGTGCTTTACAGGAAAATGTTATTCTAATTATTCGTATACCTTTCCTTTCTGTAGAGTCCTGAGGGACGCAAGCTAACAGCACCGGTAATTTGGTGAAAAAACTTTCCCAAAAGACGCAATATATTAGAGAAATTAGCACCCACTCACCAAAGCGAGTGGGAGCTGAGCTCTTTTACCATTTTTCAGTGACGACTACCGCCCCGCAACTTACGAGGAAATAAATTATTTTGTAATCTTTTCAGATTCACCATCATCCTCACCCTCCCAAGCCCCATTTGCCCAATAAATTTCCATTACAAAGCAATTAATTCCCATTTCAGTTTTTTTTAAAGAAGTACATCGTTGCAGCACCGGTGGTGGTAGAATCGGTATCTCCCGCATCGTGGAGGATCTATACATATATGTACATACAGTTAGGAACGTCGTTACCACATTCATTGCTATCTGACAAAGTAGCGAAATGAAGAAAGGTTAAGAATCTAAACCATGACAAGAAGCCGAACCCCGTGTTCATTAACCCAGCATACCGCCTCACAACACTAGGACAAGAAACTTCCTTTAAAGCTTTCCGTCCTGCCAAAATATGTTTCACCTTGTTTTTTTGTTTGTTTTTTCTTTTTGGGGAAAGTCGGAACAATTGCTGTGCGTTGAAGTTAACATGATTTATTATACCAGCTACGTCCATGAATTCCTTTCCGGTGGCGATACACTTTGGCGATACACTTTGCTCTTGTGATCTGTCGTTTGTTATTTGTTGCTTATCGTCTTTCCTTGTCTTTCGGATGGATATGAAAGCGCGAGCATCGTTTGCCGAAGAACGTATTGCTTCAGGTTAACGGATGGATGAGATTGAAGGTGAAAGGTTAACGTGTTAAAGACTGAAACAAGTGGTCCGGATATTCCCTCTTCAGAAGCTATTTTCGGTTTTTTTTTCTTCCATTGTATGGTTGTCCCTCATATCCAATATGCGGAAGTCAGGTACTTTATACATGTATAGGCTTTGCTTAATTTTCGAGGAGAAAGTTATACAAGGTGATATGATGAAACCAATTTAAATGGCTTGTGGCGTAAAAAATGGCTTTTTTAGCATAAGCAGAAGCTGAACTCTGTATGGTGTTTTCCTTTGTTAATTTTTTGTTTTATGGATACTAACGAGGGCATGGGCTCGGTCATACAGGGTAAAGTTGCTGATCGCTCTCAACCTGGCGAGATGCCAGCAACGATCCCTGTTTAAATGCCTGGGACAGCCTCTACAGCAACCGTTGGGAGGTGAAGAAACGTATGCAGCGACAAAACCCCGACCGGAATGGCAGTTGTGCGGCGGGCTAACATTCCGCCTACGTAAAAAACATAAAAGTTATGAATGAGCAAGATGCCTCGGATACACGGAGGATACTCGACGACGACTACGCATGAAAGAGGAACACGATTTGCGAGTATGCTCCTGGAATGTCAGAACCCTGTACACTCCCGGAGCTGCTCATAAACTAGAAGGAATTGTCACGCAGTACAAGGCGGATATTACTGCGGTCCAGGAAATACGCTGGAAAGGAAACGGTATGATAAGGAAGAAAAATTGCGACATTTTTTACAGCTGTCACCAAAGGTTGCACTTACTGGGATGCGGATTTGTCGTGGGAAAGCGGTTAAGGTCGAAGGTCATCGACTTTAAACCTACAAGTGATCGCCTGGCTGTGAGCCGCATCAGAGGCAGATTTTATAACATCAGCATTATATGTGCACACGCCCCTACTGACGAGGCTGAAGACCCTATCAAGGAGGACTTCTATGACCTCCTGGACAACGCCTACGGAGCTTGTCCGGTGTACGATGATAAAATCGTGCTCGGGGATTTCAACGCCAAAATCGGTAAGGAGAACATCCTTGGCGGAGTGATCGGAAAGCACAGCCTCCACGATACAACAGCAGATAACGGCTTCCGACTCACGGACTTTGCGACAGCTCGTCATGTGGCGATAAGTAGCACAAGATTCCCCCGTAGGCGAATCCACACAGCAACTTGGTGATCTCCGGACGGTCGAACCGCCAACCAAATCGACCATGTGCTCATGGACGCAAGGCACTCGTCAAACAACATGGATGTGCGAACATTCAGAGGGGCAAATGTCGACTCTGACACTTCCTCGTAGCAGCAAGATTACCAGGAGGAGGTTCGACATTGGGCGCCTGCGCACACCGAAGGTTACCAGAGTCTACAGGGTGCAGCTGAGCGAAAGTCTCTACGGTATGCCTCCGTCGGAAACAAATGCCAATAATATGTGGCTGCATTGCCGCACAGCCATTCAGGAAGTAGCCGTAACCACCTTAGGATACCTTCACCCCCGACGAGAAACCCTTGGTATGATGGCGAGTGTGAGCAGAAAAAGGCAGCAGCCGACGAGGCGTACCAAAAGGCGCTGCAGACGAAAACCAGGGCAGCGCAAGGAGAGTACCGAGCCAGAAGAAGGGAGGAGAAAAAACTACTGCGACAAAAGAAAACAATCTTCGGAGCCTTCCTGCTCAAAAATATCGAGGAGTCTATGGATAAACATAGAACACGAGCCTTTTACAAGAAAGCCAAAGGCCTTGCAGGAGGCTTCAAAAAGGGCACCCAGGCCCTTCGAAACTGCGAGGGTAATCTTGTCACCGACCCGCAGGGAATAGTGGATGTATTTAAGCAGGGCTTCCAGCAGCTGCTTAACGAGCATTACCAAGAGAGTAGGGACCGAGGAAATCCCAACTCCAGCCGCTGAAGGAGTCCCCCACCCAGCATCTAATAAGTCGGCACAGCTATTCAGAACCTGAAGAATTACAAGGCCGCAGGCTCAGAAGGCTTGCCATCAGAGCTCTTCAAGGCTGGCGGCGATGTTCTGGTAGGGAGCATGCACCTGATCATCTGCAGAATTTGGGAAGATAAAAGCATGCCCGACGACTGGAATACCAGCTCTATTTGCCCCATACAAAAAAAAGGCGATCCTACCTCTTGCAAAAACTATAGAGGTATATCTCTGCTCAATGTCGCATACAGGATCCTGTCCAGCGTATTGTGTGAACGTCTAAAGCCATTTTGTACCGCACTAATCGGCAACTACCAGTAGCCGCACTGTAAATCCGGCCCAGTAAATCGACACTAGACTAAATTTTCACACTTCGACATATCCTGGAAAAGCCCAATGAGTTTCGATTCGATGCACACCATCTTTTCATCGATTTCAAAGCCGCATACGACAGCATTCATCGTGAAGGACTGTTTGGTGCGATGGCCGAATTCGGGATCCCGGGAAAACTGATCCAGTTGTGTCGCGCTACGCTAAAAAATACGCGATGCACCGTGCAACTCGGTTCTAGGACCTTGGAACCGTTTGAAACATGCACAGGATTTCGGCAAGGAGATGCGCTGTCATGTGACTTCTTCAACCTGGTGCTGGGGCAGATAGTGCGACGGGCAGGCGCCAACAGGAAGGGCACTATCTTCTACAAGTCCGATGATATCGACATCATCGCGTGTTCTCGCCGTGGCATTGCGGAAGCATTCACGACGATTGAAGAACAGGTGAAACGAGTGGGTCTTAAGGTCAATGAGGACAAAACGAAGTACATGCTGTCAAGCAAAAACCAATCCGTCGCTCAACGGCAGGGACAGAATATAACAATTGACGGCTACTATTTCGAGGTAGTTGAGGATTTTGTCTACCTCGGGGCAAATGTAAATTCTAAAAACGACACCACAGTGGAGATCGGGCATAGAATCGCCCTTGGCAACCGCTGCTACTTCGGCTTTTCCAATCAACTGGGGTCAAAACTCCTCACTCGAAAGACCAAAGTCATGCTTTATAAAACGCTCATACTGCCATTCTTGCTGTACGGAGCCGAAAGCTGGACGATCAGTGGGACAGCGGAGCTGATTTTGGGTTCTTTCGAAAGAAAAAGTCTGCGCCGGATATTTGGTCCCTTCTGTGAGGAAGGTGAATGGAGAAGAAGACACAACCACGAACTCTACGAGCTGAACAAGGATGTGGATTTAGTCCGGAAGGCAAAGATCCGTCGACTACACTGGCTCTGCCACATCGAGCGCATGGCCATCAACGCTCCAGCTAAGAGGGTCCTCGACTCCGAGCCTCCTGGTTCGAGAAGAAGAGGAAGACCGAACCTCCGGTATAAAGACCAAGTAAACGCGGATGTAAGATATCTTGGTCTTGATAACTGGAAGCAGCGAGCCCGTCAAGGATGAAAGGCAGCTATAGCTCAGGCTCAGATCCTCCATGGATCGCTGGCCTGTTAAGTAAGTAAGTAAGGACATTGAATAAAGGACTAGTGGTAGGTACTTTAAAAACAACTCATAGAGAATGCATTTTTTTTTTTCAACTTAAGTATGCACGCACCGTGAAGTCCATTGCTTGTTATGATACAGTAGTACAGTGCTTGCAGCCTCTTCAGGACGCTAACATAGAACGGTCTAATCACTGTCTGGTCGGTATAACATATTCACGATCAACGATGCCACGGTACGAGAGGTGACGGGAGTTCCTTCATTGATTAACGACCCTTCTTGAATCGCATTGCCCGATATGACACCTTCAATTTTCGGAGGATATCCGAGGAATTTCCAACAGATTTCTCTAAAAATTTAATCAAAGCTCGTTGAAATGTGACTCACTCATTTTTGCACCACCAAAAAGTTTTTTTTTGTTTTTTTTACTCGAAAAATACGCCCAAATCGCAAATAAAACGAGTGCCAGTTCCAGATTAATCCAAAAGAAAAATATACTGAGAGGCGAGGACAGGTGCTACCATTGTTTTAGGAAAGGTGAAAGGTTTATCTTGCAAAACATGCAGTCGCCGCCACGTAACAAGCACGAGCGACTTATTGTCATAGCCTAAAGGAGCATTTACTTCGCCTGTAAATAAAAGGGAAAATCCACCACCCAGTTTGCAAAATAGTTCCTCGTTAAATCTCTATGTATACGGCCGAAGACACTCGGAAGGGTTCGTTCGTCAAGTCAACCCTAGCACGCAAGCCCGATTTGCCTTGACCCTTCGGAAGCAATAAACTTAAAGCCCCAAAACTGTGCAACAAAGTTCGGATGGTTATAAGAAGTCAGTACTATGATCGCGCTGTTTGGATTGAGGCGATAGAAATCCCTGCAATTTGTCTTGAAGTGATGTCTGTGCCTATTAACAATGATGTAGTCTCACTCCACGAACTGAATTTAGCTGATGCTCGTGCGCGCAAATAGAAAAAAACTAGAGGATGGGGTAAGTGTGCTACTTGGCGCCGAAGCGTATTGCCAGATTGCAACTAGGGAGTAAAAACTTCTCACTGAAAGGATGACGGCGATAAATAAAATTGCAGGACAATTTGAATGCAAGGGCCGTCGTTTGTGGAACAAAAAACATTTCAGTCTTCCCCCACACTATCTCTTAACGTCTGTGTGTGTAGAGACATTCAACAATTTTGGAAGCTGGATGTACTGGTTATTGTGCCTGATGGTCAAAGGGCGTTTCGTCATGAAGTATCCTCACATATTCGGCGAGTGGAAGATAGATTTGAGGCGCCCCCTCTCCTGGAAGCAACTATCAACTCCTCTGCATGACAATACAACTGGGGCATTAGCTCGGATGCGAACACTTGCTCGGAAACTATGTTCGTCTGGAAAACTTATCGAATACGACGCCGCCCTGAATAGCATGTTTTCGTCTGGTGTCGCCAAGTCTGTTCCAGATACAGAACCAAGAGATGATCGAATTTATTATTTACCTCATCGGCCAGTGACCGGAATGACAAAAAGACGACTAAGTTGCGTGTAGTGTTTGACGCATCGGCACATGCACCTAACTATTCGTCTCTTAATAATGCATAGAAGTTGGTGAGAATAACTTGCTCTACCTTTTTGACATCTTACTAAGTTGTAGAGGTGGGAAAATTGGACTTCGAAAAAGCATTCCACCAAATGGCACTTCACTTACTCCGTCAGATAGGGACAGCCATGGTTTTCTGTGGTTTGCGGAGAAAATGTATGTACGTATGTTGGCGTTACAGTCCATGAAGGACCTAAGCCGAGCTTCTCTCGATCACTCATGTTTTGTGTGATTTCATTTTCCCACCGGTGAAAGGGACCTATAGTTTATTGCCGGTTCCGAACGGCGAACTTCGAGAAACTTTTCATAATAATTTTACTACAGGGGTTTTTTTCAGAACCCCGCTGAGCAGAAACACCGTGAAGAACACGTTCGATGACATGGCTGTGTCACCACTGCGCCACGGTGCGCGGAGAAAATAGTCGACGAGAATACCTTACCTGCTATTAGAACATACAGAATGGCGCGAATAACATGTGGCGTTAAAAGCAGGTCCTACGTTCTTGGTGCCATGATTCAGGAGTTGATCAACGAAGCCTCATTGAGAACGCAGAAATTATAAGAGATGTCAGAAAGGAGCATTTCAGCTGTACATACACTATTACGAAAAAATATGTCAGCTGCTTAAGGAAAGCTTCTACATGGACGATTTTGTCGCCAGCGTTGATGACGAAGAAACAGCAAAAGATTTTTTATCGAGAAACAACCAAGATATTCCGTAGTGCCTCTATGAATCTCAGGATCTACTTGAAGTAGATTAAGATCCTGTGCTTGATTTGTTTAAAGCGGATGCAGTTCAAGGTACCAAACGCACTGTTATGAGAGCTATGGCGAAAAAGTTAGATCAGTTGGTATTCTTTCTCCATGCCTTGTACGAATAAACATTTTATTTCAAGGCATTTGACGTAGAAATCTTGACTGGGATGAGAGACTAACATTGGGCTGGCAAGACACTTGGATCTCTTGGCGCACGTATTTGCGTATGCGAGCAAGTATACATACATTTAAATAAGAATAAAAATCCACTTTTAATACTTCAAGTCTCTTTATTTAGATCTCTACCAATCTAGTTTAACTCAGCGAAATTCTTACGTTGACGACTTAGATCGAAGTGACCGAAGTGAATCGATCTCTTCAGCTCTTCTTATCTCTTAGACTACGCCCACAGTGATGCGAGCTGCAATGCGATGCGAGATGCGATTTGGGAAGCGATACGAGACGCGATACTAGATGCGATGCCTGATGCGATATGGTACGCCCAGTGAAAGCTGCTCTGTACTGTTCTGTTGCGATGTATTCATCATCAGGCGAAGAATTTTTAAATGAAAGTTTATATTTATCGGGTTTTCCAATAAGGACTTGACAACTTTTTTTTCTAAATAAAACGAAAACCATTTGAGATATTTCAAAAACTTTACTATCGGCTTGAAGTTTTATCAAAACGTTTATGAATGGAACTCGACTTCGTTCATTTGGCCACCGCGGGCACGTTTGCAGCGGTCGATTCGTTGGACTCAATTTTGGATGACTGGGCCACACATTGGCTCTGAGCTCTTCCAACGTCGTCGGCTTGTTGGCATAAACCAATGACTTAACGTAGCCCCAAAGAAAATGGTCTAGAGGCGTTAAATCGCACGAATGAGGCCATTCGACTGGCCCATTTCTTGAGATAACACGCTCATCAAACTTACTCTTCAATAAATCGAATGTAACGTGTGCTGTGCTGCTTGTGGCATCATCCTGTTGAAACCACATGTCGTCCAAGTCCATATATTTCGATTCGGGGAAAAACATAATCGGCAATCATGGCGCGATAACGCCGGTCATTCACAGTAAGTGACGATCGTTATCGTCGAGGAAAAAATATGGCCCAACAACGCCGCCGGCTTGCAAACCGCACCAAACAGTTATTTTTTGTAGATGAAGCGGTGATTCACAAAGCACATATGGATTTTCATCCGACAAATAACGCATATTTTGCTTATTAACGAACCCATCGAGGCAAAAATGAGCTCGTCACTGAAGATGTTTTTGCGATGAAATTTATCATCTTGGTGCATCTTCTCCAGAGCCCAATCGGAGAACGTAAACCGCTTCAAATGGTTCATCAGCTTCAATTCTTGAGTAAGCTTGATCCTGTATGGGTTTAAACCAAGATCCCTACGCAAAGTACGCGTTAATTCTTGAGAACGCCGTGCAATTGATTGATTTGGATCGTTTGCTACGGACGCCCGAACCGCAGCGATGTTTTCGACACTTCGACCAGTTCGTTGTCTTGCTGACCCGGCAATATCACAAAGCGAATATGTAGACTCTAATTTTTGCACTAGACTTCTTATTGCCTGTCTACTAGGGCGAGAATTACGATCGAAAATTGGAGTAAACGCTCTTAAAGTTGCGGTCATCGACTCCGAATTTTGGTAGAAAATTTTCATAATTTGCAGACGTTGCTCGTTCGTGTACTTTATCAAGATGAAAGTGTTAATATTAGTGAATAAACTAACAATGACAGTTCGATGATAAGTGAAAGGGTGCGTTCACAAATTGAATTCAAAGTTGTCAATTCCCTATTGGAAAACCCTTTATATATCCACAGTTAAGGAACGAGGAAAGAAAGTTCTTGGAATGCACAAGAATGTCGTTCAAAATATTTGACCACATTTTGGAAAAATTGAACGTTTTTAGGAAACTGGACCAACTTTTCTTTTAAACAAATGAAATTGCATCAGAACAAAAACAACAATGGATACTACTCGCACAGAATCGCTTGAAAAAGTGATCAGAAAAGTTTGTGTGCGAGAAACTTGCGAGAGGTGAACAGTTTTATCGCAAGCAACTGCTTCTCGCATCACTGTGCGTGTAGCCTAAGAAGAAGATCTGAGAAGCGACATCGTACTCTCGGTGTTTGAGTTGATCAAACGACGAGAGTCGAAAAGGAGAACGCTCTCAATCGCGCAGGTGTGGCGGCAAAATAGTAGGAGTTGGGTGGAAACACAGAATTATATAACACCTCCCCCATCGAAAGCTTTTTGGTTGGCTTTTTCGTACGTATTTCTATTATACCTAATTCTTTATTAAAAAACGAAAAAAAGTTACATTAGTCCTCGCTTTCTTTTTGTTTTTGTTGTAATATAAATCCAACAGTTTTATTATTCATTTTTTTTTTCATTTTTTTACTTTAAAGTTGCTTAAATCTACATTCATCAACATGTATTGTTTTATTTCTTAGATCCGTCGACTGCACTGACTCGGCCACATCGAGGGCATTGACATCAACGCTCCAACTAAGAGGGTGTTCGACTCCGAGCCTCCTGGTTCGAGAAGAAGAGGAAGACCGAACCTCCGGTATAAAGACCAAGTAATCGCGGATGTAAGACATCTTGGTCCTGATAACTGGAAGCAGCGTGACCGTCAAGGATGGAAAGCAGCTATAGCTCAGGCTCAGATCCTCCATGGATCGCTGGCCTGATAAGTAAGTAAATAAGTTATTTCTTAGATAACGTTTTTTGTTTTTGTTTTTTTTTTTTTTTTTGTATTCCACTAGTTCAGTATCGTTTGCTCGTATCTATTTTTTAAAAGGAACGAACATCTGGTGGTAACCACTACTCTAATCAAAGAAATGTTTCTTTTTTTTGTGCTTTTGGACCAAGCGTTTTTGGACCACTTCCTGACATTTAAGAGAGATGAAATTTGTTACACTTTTAGTTGGCCATATATATCGGAGTTATGACCACGAAGCCGGAGTCTTGAATTTCGATTTAGTTTAATTGTAAAAAATTAAACACCAAATCAAATCTAGAGAAAATTTAAATTATTCGAAAAAAAATTTGCGCGAGCTATGTATGCGACACATTCCTCCCCTAGTATATTAGATATCCAGTTAGCGGATACTTTTGGTTATCTCAAACGTAATGAGATATATGTAAATAATTGCTTGCTCCCACACAAAGATGCATTCTCTTATCTGCATCTTCTTACGAATTGGCTTGGAAGATCTCTGAGAGTTGGTGTTCTGCCGTCGCGGCGAACGGATAATTTGTAAGACGATTAGTGAATACAAACGAAGAAAAATTCGACAAGAAAAAATTTGTTTTTTTTCACGCATCCGAGACGACCAACAAAAGTCACGCGCTGTTATTTAAATTTGAACTAAAATTCCATTTTTGATGCTTTCCGCCCCCAAGTCACGTCATTTTTCTTCAAGACTTTTGCATGACTGAATACGGCCAGGTTCATCGGCAAAACTGAATATACGTGAAGCAACTTACTTACTTATCAGGTCAGCGATCTATGGAGGATCTGAGCCTGAGCTATAGCTGCCTTCCATCCTTGACGGTCCCGAGCACGCTGCTTCCAGTTGTCAAGAACAATATGTCTTACATCCGCGATTACTTGGTCTTTATACCGGAGGTTCGGTCTTCCTCTTCTTCTCGAACCAGGAGGCTCGGAGTCGAAGACCCTCTTAGCTGAGGCGTTGATGTCCATGCGCTCGATGTGGCCGAGCCAGTGTAGTCGACGGATCCTTGCCTTCCGGACTACATACACATCTTGGTACAGCTCGTAGAGTTCGCGGTTGTGTCTTCTTCTCCATTCACCTTCCTCACAGACAGGACCAAATATCCGGCGCAGAATTTTTCCTTCGAAAGAACCCAAAATCAGCTCCGCTGTCCTGCTTATCGTCCAGCTTTCGGCTCCGTACAGCAAGACTGGCATAATGAGCGTTTTGTAAAGCATGACTTTGGTCTTTCGAGTAAGGAGTTTTGACCCCAGTTGCTTGGACAAGCCGAAGTAGCAGCGGTTGCCAAGGGCGATTCTTTGCCGGATCTCCACTGTGGTGTCAATTGTGGAATTTACGTTTGCCCCGAGGTAGACAGGCTCCTTATCTACCTCGAAATCATAGCTGTCAATTGTTATATCTTGTCCCAGGTGGTGAGCGACGGATTGGTTTTTGCTTGACAGCATGTATTTCGTTTTGTCCTCATTGATCTTAAGACCAACTCGTTTCGCCTGTTCTTCAATCGCCGTGAATGCTTCCACAATGCCACGGCGAGAACACGCGATGATGTCGATATCATCGGCGTATCCTAGCAGCTGGATGGACTTGTAAAGATAGTGCCTTCCCTGTTGACGCCTGCCCGTCGCACTATCTGCTCCAGCACCAGGTTGAAGAAGTCACATGACAACGCATCTCCTTGCCGAAATCCGGTGCATATTTCGAATGGTTCCGAGGTCCTAGAACCGAGTTGCACGGTGCATCGCGTGTTTTTTACCGTGGCGCGACACAACTGGATCTGTTTTCCAGGGATCCCGAATTCGGCCATCGCCCCAAACAATTCTTCACGATGAATGCTGTAGTATGCGGCTTTGAAATCGATGAAAAGATGGTGTGTATCGATTCGAAACTCGTTGGTCTTTTCCAGGATTTGTCGAAGTGTGAATATTTGGTCTATAGTTGATTTGCCGGGCCGGAAGCCGCACTGGTAGCTGCCGATTACTGGGTGCAAAATGGTTTTAGACGTTCACGCAATACGCTGGACAGGATCTTGCATGCGACATTGAGCAGGGATATACCTCTATAGTTCTTGCAAGAGGTAGGATCGCCTTTTTTGTGGATGCTGCATATAGAGCTGGTATTCCAGTCGCCGGGCATGCTTTCATCTTCCCAAATTCTGCAGATGATCTGGTGCATGCTCCCTACCAGAAGAGCTTTGATGGCAAGCCTCTGCAGCGTTTTTTGGTACGCCTCGTCGGTTGCTGCCTTTTTCTGCTTACACTCGCCATCATACCAGGGGTTTCTTGTCGGGGGTGGTAGGTATCCTAATGTGGTTTCGGCTACTTCCTGAATGGCTGAGCGGCAATGCAGCCATATATTATTGGCATTTGTGTTCGACGTAGGCATACCGTAGAGCCTTTCGCTCAGCTGCTCCCTGTAGACTCTGGCAACCTCCGGTGTGCTCAGGCGCCCAATGTCGAACCTCCTCCTGATGGGCTGGTGCAGCTTTCTGACACTGGACAGTCGAGCTCTGAATCTTGCTGCTACGAGGAAGTGGTCAGAGTCGACATTTCCCCTCTGAATGTTCGCACATCCAGGATGTTTGACGAGTGCCTTGCGTCAATGAGCACATGGTCGATTTGGTTGGCGGTTCGACCGTCCGGAGATCGCCAGGTTGCTGTGTGGATTCGCTTGCGAGGGAATCTTGTGCTACTTATCACCGCATTACGAGCTGTCGCAAAGTCAGCGAGTCGGAAGCCGTTATCTGTTGTTGTATCGTGGAGGCTGTGCTTTCCGATCACTCCGCCGAGGGTGTTTTCCTTACCGATTTTGGCGTTGAAGTCCCCGAGCACGATTTTTACATCGTACTCCGGACAAGCTCCGTAGGCGTTGTCCAGGAGGTCATAGAAGTCCTCCTTGATAGGGTCTTCAGCCTCGTCGGTAGGGGCGTGTGCACATATAAGGCTGATGTTATAAAATCTGCCTCTGATGCGGATCACAGCCAGGCGATCACTTATAGGTTTAAAGTCGATGACCTTCGACCTTAACCGCTTTCCCACGACAAATCCGCATCTCAGTAAGTGCAACCTTTTGTGACAGCTGTAATAAAACAATATGGATCCAGGAGATGTTCCAGAGGTTATGAAGATATTGTCAGTCGTCGAGCAGATGTTGGTAGTACGGATTCAACCCGTTCTCAGCGCCTATCAGCTCCGCAGTCAAGGTGTCAATAGTCAATTCTGTTGCAAAGGAAACGTGCTGAACGTCGAGCAAGATCTTCAACCGATTGCAAACGAGTTGCCTAGAGTTCCTAATACAGTCAACATCTTGCTGGTTAGGAAGCAGGGAGCCCAAGCTTACAAAGACTTCAGGGTCAGGCGACAGGTGGTACACGATGTTCTGGTGTTTCTAAAGCAACAGAATCGCTTCTATGCTGACATGTCAATCAATATGTCCACCTTGGCGGCTCTACCAGAAGACGGAAACGTTCAAGATCAACTTAGAAATGTCGACGGAAGTGTTGCCAACGACTCAATGCCCGATGTTGCTGAAGACAGTGACGATGTGGTTATTAATGCGCCTTCCGTGTCAAAGGTATGAGACAAACAGAGGTTGTTCGTGATGTAATCGATTGGCCCGCAGCTTCAGCAAATCCGGTCAACGAATTCACGACTGTTGGATAAATCGTCAAAGCTTTTCCTCATCTGTTCCCTTTTGGTGCTCCAGACTTCAATGATAATACACGTTCTAGAAAAAATCAACTCACATTTCAGGAATGGGCTCGGTATTTGATGAGTTAACATGACAAGAGATTTGCGCAAGACCCGAGGTTTCCATTTTTCTGCCTCAATATGATGCAACGCCACGACGCAATCAGCAAAGGCTTAATCTACGTCAACATGACAAATTTCAATGAATCCCCGGAGTATCTACAACAACAAGCCAGAGAGAATCCGGCACTGATGAATCGTTTTTTCTACTTTGCTTCAAATATCAGAGGCACAATGTCTTACTGGTATCAGAAGCGTCTAGAACTTGAAAGTATGGTCAGCCAACTTGGTGTTCCAACATTTTTCTTCGCGTTAAGCGCGGCAGATCTCTGGTGGCCATGCCTAACGAAACATTTTGGATACGATCCAACTGGGAAGTCCGAAGCTCAGGTTGCAAGCAACATGCAATCATTGCTCTCAAAAAACCCGTCAGTTGCAGACAGTTATTTTGGGAAGAGAGTGGAACTGTTTGTGGAAGTATTGGAGAAGAAGTATCCGAACACATACTATGGGTACCGTTTCGAGTATCAACATAGAGGAAGCCCACATGTTCACGGCGCATTTTGGCTGTCTGGAGCTCCTGACGTTAGAAATTTTGAGTCAATGAACATTGAAGAGCTGACAAATGCCAAGCATTATTACGATAACCTGGTGTCAGCAATTAACTCCAATCAGGGCGCCGTGGCGCAGTGGTTAGTGTGTTGGACTCTGGTGCACGATGAGCGAGTTCGGATCCCGATAACACCAACGCCATCAAATGTTTATTTCGCGACGTTCCTCCTCGGTGGGGTACTGGCAAAACCCTCCGTAGTAAACTTGCCATAAAAAGCTTCTCGACTCACGCCGTTCGGAATCGGCATTAAAACTGTAGGTCCCTTTCACCTGTGCGAAAAATAGATCACACACAACATGGGTGATTGAGAGAAGCTCGGCTCTGGTCCTTCATGGGCTGTAACGCCACCAAAGAAGAATTCGGCAAGATCAGACCTGCACTCCAGTAGAATGAGAGCAACAGACCTCGAACTCACTGACGAAAACATAGCCAAAGGTGTGAACAGCTTTCAAAGACACACGGTTTGCTCGAAGTCGTACTCTCTGGGAACAATCATGGACATGAGCAATGCCGGCTTGGATTTCCAAAACCACTACTCATTGAATCGATGCTTGCGAAAGACGAACAAGGAGTTTTCTGTTATAGACCTGCTCAAAACGATGGACTACTCAACTATAACGCAGGTCGCAAAGTCATTCGAAAAAGGAGCAGTCAATGACACGAGGAAGCAACTTCCGTTATCGCTGTCTTAAGGCATTAGTATTCACAGGTCGCAAGGAATTCTTCTTCGTCTTCTTCTTTAGCGCTACCGTTCATGGCGAACCTGGGCCTCCTTCAAAAAACCTCTCTAACTGGCACGGTCTTTCGCCAGCAGTCTCCAGTGCCGCACGCCTAGTTGGTTAAGGTCCACTTCCAATTGGGTGCGCCACATTAAGTTTGGCCGTTATCGACCGCATCGCCCCTCGGGGTTGGATTCATAGACCTTCCGGGCCGGAGCTGGGTTTGCCATACGCTCAACATGACCTAGCCATCTTAGGCGGTGGATCCGAAGACGCCGTGCTATGTTCATGTCGCTGTACAGCCCGTACAGTTCACTGTCTGTGAAGTCTTCTCCTCCACTCCCCATTTATGTATGTAGGTCGAGCCGAAAATCGCACGCAAAATTTTTCTCTCAAAACGACCAAGGGCCTCCTCATCCGTTTTCAATAAGGTCCATGTCTCTGCGCCATAGAGCAGGACCGGGATGATAAGGGTCTTGTATATGCTTGCCTTCGCTTTTCGAGAGAGGGCTCTGTTTTTCAATTGCCTCCCGAGCCCAAAGAAAGAGCGGTTGGCAAGAGTTATTCTGCGTTTGATTTCGGCACTGATGTCGTTTCTGCATGTCACTGCGGAGCCTAGGTAGACGAAGTCCTTGACTACCTCGAAATTGTAGCTGCCAATATGTGCACCCTGGCCAAGACGCCGGTGATTCGTGTCCTTTTTCGACGACAACATATATTTCGTTTTGCCTTCATTTAAAGCCAGTCCCATTTTAGCCGCTTCCGTCTCAATGCTCGTAAAGGCTTCAGTGACATCTCGCTGACTTCGTCCACCGGCATATGCGCGCAGTTGTATGGACTTGAAAAAGATGGTGCCCCTCGTATTGACCAGTGAGTTTTGCACCATCTTTTAAAGGACAGTGTTGAAAAAGTCACACGATAGCGTGTCGCCCTGTCTAAAACCTTTTTTAACATAAAAGGTATCGGTTAGGTCGGTTAGCTCGACCCTGATGGAGCAGCGAGAGTTCTCCAGAGTCATCCTGCACAATCTGACGAGTTTGGCAGGGATGTCAAAACTAGACATGGCGTTGTATAGCTCGTCTCTATTGATACTATCGTATGCAGCCTAAAAGTCGACAAACAGGAGGTGGGTGTCGATCTGGAACTCGTTTGTTTTTTCCAGGATCTGCCGCAGTGTGAATAATTGATTTATAGTGGACTTCCCGGGCCTGAAACCACACTGATATGAACCAATCAGTTTATTAACGAACGGTTTCAAGCGTTCACACAGAGTAGCAGAGAAGATTTTATAAGCGATGTTCAGAAGACTATTCCTCTGTAGTTGGCGCAGACAAAGGGGTCCTTTCTTGTGGATCGGGCAAACGATACTAAGATTCCATTCATCGGGCATGCATTCCTCTGACCATATCTTACGGATGAGCTGGTGCATACTCCCAACCAGGTCATCTCCAGCTGCCTTAAAGAGCTCGGCTAGTCCGTCTACTCCAGCAGCTTTGTTGGACTTAAGCTTAGAAAAAGCATTCCTTACTTTGTCCAGGTCAGGGGGACGGAATTCTCTGCTATCGTCGTCTGTTGTGAGAGGATTATTCTGCCTGACAGCGGGATCTGTTTCGTCATCGCCTTTATACAGTCTGCAGAAGTAGTCTTTCCAGATTCTTAGTACCGACTGTGAATCCACTACTAGGTTTCCATTTTCGTCCCTGCAGGCTTCTGTTCTGGTCTTATATCCCTGGCATGTTTGTTTTATTCGTTGATAAAACCTCCGAACGTCATCTCTGCGATAGCATCTCTCCATCTCTACGATCGCGAGCTTCTCATGCTCCCTTTTTTTCGTTTGGAGAAGCTTATGTTCCTCCCTCCTCTTCTGCTTATAATGCTCACGAGCAGCTCTCGCCTTTCTATGCAGCGCCTCTTGATAAGCTTGCTGCTTTGCTGCGTGTGCCCTCCATCACTCGTCATGGGTTTGTTGGTGGTGGCGGTTTGAAACCCAGTACCTCAGATGCAGCACTTTCTAGGCATGTTGACAACGGGTCGCAAGGAATTGCATTGGACAAGGCAGTTGTGGACTTAGTGATAAGTGAATTTAGTGCCGGGTTGGCCTACGTTGCGTGTTCGAGGGTCAAGAAAATTTATGGAATCCTCTTCGATCCAAGTTTTTCATCCGAAAGGTTGTTGGGAATCAACTCCAAACCGGCGTTCTTACTATAGCGGGCTGAACTCGAAAGAATGAATAGCATGGAATAGATGTATGTGAAAAAAAAAAAAAAACAATTCAAATAAAATGATTTTCTACAATTAAAACAATGATACATTTTACTACCGTTGCACAATTTTCATACTTTAGCGCCAATGTCTGCAGATTTTGGTACCCTCAAAAAGGAGAGTGAGAGGCTCTTTATTAAAGCAAAGAGTCAAAATGGAGATGAGGACTGGAACCGTTATACAAAAAAGAGAGGCGCAAAAAACATCCTAAAGAAGAATATACTGTCAAAGGTCCCCAATATACCAGCTCTAATTAACAAACCAGATGACACCATAACGAAGACCAATAAGGAGTCGCTGGACTTCTTGCTTGATATACACTTCCCTGATAATGCAGAGGCTAGCGACTATAATTCCGAACAAATCACATCGAGTACTTCGTTAATTTCTACGGAAATAGTAAGCAAACAGATGCTCAATCGGAATCTACCCGGTAGAGATGCAACGTGCCTATGGTATTCTCGCACTGTTCTCTTCCAGGCTAGACTGGGGTTACATACCACTATGCTGGAGAGAGATAAAAGTAACATTCATACCAAAACCGGGAAAACCTCCCACACAACTACCAAGGACTACAGACCCATCAATCTCTCTTCCTTTCTTTCTGTTTAAGACACTGGAGAGACTGATGGACCTGTACTTTCGTGAAACCTCACAGAAAAGTGTACTTTCGACATCGTAGTGCCTGCGTATTTTTAGCAGATTTGTGATTCTACGTTGATAGTATCTGGGCCAGGTTTGTCTCGCGTAGTTGTTTGTGCATATCAAGTTCACGTCATTTCTCATTGGGCTGTTACCAATTTAGCGTTTCCATTGGTGGATGGATATCACCTAGTCGAGATTTCCAGTGTAGTGTCCTATTTAGCGAGTTCGTCTGCTTCACAGTTACCTTGTATGTCACTATGCCCAGGTACCCAGCACAACATAACAGTGTAGCTGTTCGATAAATCGTTTAGAGAATTGCGGCAGTGCCTGACCAGTTTTTATTTTATTCCTGGTGATTCGAGTGCTTTTACTCGTATTGCCGCTTGGCTGCCTGTGTATATGACAATGTCACTGTATTCCATCGATCTCATAGACAGCCAGTTGGCGGCTTCACTAATAGCCGTTATTTTAGCTTGGAATACACAAAAGTGGTTCGGTAGGCTAAAGGATTCAGGGTCGGTGTTAAGCATCGGCACTCACACCGGTCCTGGACCCGTCCGTGTATATTTCCAATGCAATGCCCTTGCTTGGGAATTCATTCCCTTCCTATTGTCGTCATTTGGGAATTGATGTTTTACACCTTCTATTCTTTGGTGCCGTTACAGCCCGCGAAGGGCCAGAGCCGAGCTTATCTTACAATCACCCATGTTGTGGGTGATTTGTTTTTCACACAGGTGAAAGGGACCTACGGTCTAATGCCGATCCCGAACGGCTTCAGTCGAGAAGCTTTTTCATAGCAAATATACTACGGGGGGTTTCGCCGGTACCCCGTCGAGGAGGCAAGCAGTGAAATAAACATTCGATGGCGTTGGTGTTATCGGAATCCGAACTCGCTCATCGTGCGTCAGAGTCCAATACACTAACCACTGCGCCACGGCGCCCGGTTGTTTTATATGGAATCTTAGATTCTAGGATCGGGATTAAGTAGTCCGTGACTTCCCGTAACTCACTGTTTTAGCGTAGAATACCAGGGTGCCCTATTGCGGAGAACTTCCAATGATCTGATTCCTTCAGTCACAACGCCGATTTCTTTGCCGTTTTCTTGCCAACAAAATCCAAGGGGAGGAGGTGAGGCATCGTTTCGAGGGCTGCAGTGGGGGCTGTTCACAGTGCCCCGGTTATACCGATGCATGCTATCCGTTGTACTCTACTTAGAAGTTTTACATAGTTAGGTCTGTACAGCGCCATCCACCAGACTAAGCAGCCGTACGTTAGCATAGGTCTAACAACGGCAGTTAGAGCCAGTGTTTCATATGAGGTTTGATACCCCATCTGGTGTCCAAGGCTTTCTTGCAGGTGTATAGCGCAGTTGTTGCTTTTTTGATGCGTTATTCCGAATTGAGTCATTAGTTGAACTTCCTGTCGAGTATCACGCCAAGGTATTTGGCGATAGCACTCCTCCCTTTGCTGTGGCACGTTGTTCTGCCTTTTTTATTTTGTAGCAGCCGAGTTTGGAATGAATCAATCTGTTTGAAAGCATATGTAAAGAGATTTTCCAATGGTTCCGACTATAGTGTGTAGTGCTGTGTCTACTGATATTCCCTTATAATAACATATTGTGATGTCGAAGGCATACTGTTTTGTAATTTTCGCGAATATCCACCAGTCTCTCTAGCGTCTTAAGTAGAAAGGAAGAGAGACCGATTAGTCTGTAGTTTTTTCAAGTGGTATACATATAGCCCCAGTCTTGACTGGAAGAGAACAGTAGCAAAAGCCACTGTTCAAGACTGCCATAAGAATGTGGCATCTCTACCGGGTGGATTCCATCCGGGCAAGGCTTTAGAAAGGATTTGTTCATGGCTCCCTCAACATTTGTCGCCAGACGTTCAATGTCCACGTGAGAATTAGGGCACCTAGGTTAGCCTTATATTTATCCCAGTCGATCCGTTTAGGATTTCTAAACGGTTTCTTAGGTGGGATTTTAGAGTTTAGGTGGAAGCAAATATTCCGACAAGTTTTTAATCGAAACGTTGGAAAAATCGATTACCAAGGTTATATCTAGAGCTTCCTGCTTGTTTCTTGTTATGAAGGTTAGCCTATTGCCCTTGTAACAAATAACAGGATTTCTTTCTATTATATACGTAAGTAATGACTCACTTAATTTTTTAATATCGTTGCTGCTCCAAATAGTATGGTGATCATTTGCGTCGTATCCTATCAGGACCAGTAATTTCATCTCACTGACCATCCTTCTGAATGTTGGGCGTTGTAGTGGTCCGGTATTGTCCTAGGTCAGGTATGCTGCGGAGATACGAAAGCCCTACTCACGGGTTTTCTATTCTGGCAACAGTGAGATCGTGGTGCTGAAATGACCTAAAAGGAATATGTACTCTTATTAATATTGGTTTTTGTTAAAATGCAGGTACTAAATATACCTACACAGTGTAGCAGTGTAGCAGCGTGTAGCAGTTTGTCCTTAGTCCCGTAATGCGATTATTGCGGATCCATGGCTCCTGTATAAAGACTACAGAAATCGTCTCCACCTTCTGCAGTGTTGAGCATAAAGTTCGCAGAAGCAGCTTTACTGTAGGGGAGGTTTATCTGGGTTATACGTAGCATTAGAGCCATCGCTTCAGCCAGATGCCTCCCCCACAATGGCGTCTAGATCCTCTGAGTCAGAGGATAGACTCAGGATTCTTGCCTGGTTTAGAAGGAGACTGAGGTGGTGGTCCTGCTCGTATACCCTCAGGTTAATAATTTTTATAATGTATCGGACTTTGTCTTCCTTCCCTTTTAGTGGAGAGAGGGAATCTTAATTCAGGAACAGGGTAACTCTTCTGTCCGAGTCTTTTTAAACCTTGGTTTTAATGACCTTCCAGCTAGTAGTCGGAAGATCGGCATTTTATCTCTGCAACAGAAGTAAGATTTGTGGGTCGCTGGTTTCCACGGGTATACGGCCGCTGGGTACGGGCGCGTACCCCTGGCCTGAGCGAGATCTCGGCCTTGCTCACAACCTCCGGGTTGACAGCTTTCCCAAATTGTCCGCCGCGGCAACAGCAGGCCTAGGAAAGGATACGGCGCTGTCATCGTCGAAAGCAATCAGTTAATAATATCGATGGAGCCAGCCCCTATCGATAAAACTGGGAAATTTCTTCTCTGGTATATTTTTTCACATGGAGAAAAGTCTAAGTGATTTTGCCTTCGAGGATTTTCCAGTGTTCTTGAGTAAGGTGGCCCTCCTCATGGCCCCGATTTATGATCACTACGACCAGATGATCCCTCCCTTCCGCCGTAGCGTTGCTCCCATCTTCCTTTAAGGTGGGTATGGTATCATCGTGAGAACAAGGCACTTCTCTTAGCTGTGGAAGCGAATATAGAAGGTCCCTTTCCAGGTTGACTCTTTCATTCCTCTATAGCTTTTGAAGACCATTGGAACAAGTCTGCGTCCTTCTCATCCCAATTGCCCCTGACATTTTTCTCCAGTCCGCTAAGGACTTAAAATGCCGCACACCTCTTCCTGTAGGCAGTAGTGCTTTTGTTCTTCCTTGGGACCGGTGTTATTGCATGGGAAGCGTTTTCGTTTTCAGATTGAGTGCTGTCGGTGCGCGCGAGGGAGGTGACTCGTGTCTTTAGCACTTCCTCTGTCAGGTTGTTTTGGAGGATAACCCTCGAAGGATTTTGTTCTTTATTTATATTTTCGTTTACAGGTTTCATTTCATCCCATGAGTAAGCCGGTGTGGAAAAGGTCCGCCACAGCATAGCCAGTAGAACCGGTGGAAAGGCGTGTGTTGGGACAGTTAATCACCACACATATGTTAACTAAATACATTTTTTTGATTTTTTTAAACAAAATTTGTTAATGGTGAGTCGTCAGATATACTCATGTACATTCCGTTAATTTTTTGAATATTGGCGCCTACGGCCTTCGACCCGCAATATTTTTTATTACTAAGATTCATACGCGAGGGCGCCGTGGCGCAGTGGTTAGTGTGTTGAACTCTGGCACACGATGAGCGAGTTCGGATCCCGATAACACCAACGCCATCGAATTTTTATTTCGCGACGTTCCTCCTCGGCGGGGTACTGGCAAAACTCCCCCGTAGTAAACTTGCCATGAAAAAGCTTCTCGACTCACGCCGTTCGGAATCGGCATTAAACTGTAGGTCCCTTTCACCTGTGTGAAAAATAAATTACACACAACATGGGTGATTGAGAGAAGCTTGGCTCTGGTCCTTCATGGGCTGTAACGCCACCAAAGAAGATGAAGATTCATACCAATTGTACGATGTAAATAGCCTGTCAAGTCAAGATTTGTTCTTCCTTTTACGACCATCTAGTTAACGATTTCTTCTTTCTTATTTCGTTGCCGCCGATTTGCTCACTTTCCTTAGTGTTCGGACTAATAAAGTTGGGATATTAGAAACCAAAAAAGGCTCTACGAACTTAAGTACATTTTTTCACCAAATGATCAGACACGCTGATCGTATAGCGTGTATATGTACGATGGGCCCTTCCAGCTTCCAGAGCACCCAAAAGAGCTCGTTAGGGCTGGTTCAACCCCCAGCCTTCCATCCCTCGGCTTGGTTTTCTCGCTTACACCACCAGGGAATCAGGTATCTGTTGTTGCCTCTTACTAATGGTCAACTGCTCACCATTTATGCATGCGATACGAACCGGTGATTAGTCATTTCTAGGACTAGAGGAAGAGGATTTTGGCCCGCCCTTAGAGTGCTTACTACACACGCTATGCTGGTACCGAAACATGTCCGTACATTCTCGCGTTCTGTGATCGACTGGATGACTGGTTCACTCCACCATTGGATACAGACCTATTATCTGAAGGCATTATACATATATTTTCAAAGACTCTTGCATTGTATTGTGGCCTCTAGCGGTATAATTTAGGTACGTAGATCTCCTGACATGTAAATTCCATGTCATATGTATAAAAGGCATTCCATTACCCTCACCGGATAGATCTAAGTATGAGAGCATATTGCACTCAAATTGGCCGAAGGACACCTGCAAATGCTCCAATTGCTGGCCATAGAATCCGGTTCACTGCACATGTTTCCCCATCCATGCGTGAATAGTTTTACGATTTCTACAGCTTTAATGGTCCATGTTTTTCTCACTTTTTGTTTTCTAGTGGAATTGCTTTGGGAATTCGTTTACGATCTGCAAATATGGATGACAAAAAAGAAGAATGAGAGGAAAAAATTAATGACAAGCGGATGTTCCAAACGAGCCATTTTCTATTACTGCCTTAACGGTGTATGACCTGGTATATACATACATACTACAGCATCGCTTAGTAAGTTCGAGTGCAAGACATACCAGAATGATGTGCTTAATATTAAAGGTCACAATAAACAAAAGAATTGTGTCTCTTCCAACACCAAGGACAGCAGAAAAAACTACGTTCACTGAGAATGACAGAGCAACAAAACACTTAAGCGTTAGATACAGGGATATGAACCAGTGGCAAATGGTCATTTCGCACGCTTGTATGCTATTGTGACTGCTTTGTAGAATCTTCGTATGTACATACTAGGTACGTAGACAAGTAGGTACATATGTCTCATATTAGCCCTTAGATGAACCCAAGCCATTCACATAATGTTTAATGCACTTTCCGATTGTTTGCTTCTCGTAAGTGACAATAGAGTTCTCTTGTCATTAGGTGATGGTCGGTGAGCTTAAGGGGCTATGATGGTGGGTCATTGATCTCAATGTTGCACTGGGTAACAATTAAAGTTTAATGCTGGCACTTTGGTAATATGTTCAGCGTTTTGACGCAGACACACAGCAGTGTGCCTTGTGGAGTGCTGATGACAGCTCAGCCAACACGTTGTCATTAGAAGTAATTGAGGTGAACATTGTGGTTTAGTTGATTGATGGGATAGAGGGTAACGGTTAATGGACTGATGTCACAGCTCGTGGTGGCAACGCTTGGTTGTGGTTTCTGACCACATATGGATTGTTCTTGATGGAGATGGGTTATGGGGTTGTCAAATAAGCTTCTTTGACACTTGTGGTGGCAAAAATGAGTCCAGCTTCAGCTGGGTGCATTTAGATCGATCGTTAAATAGAATAGGAAACCCTCCATTGCCAGTACATTAAATATTAATAAATTGCACATACATATGTCGCGAGTGTTAGCACTAGTCTCATTCTGTGAGTATTAAGAGTCCAGCTGCTATTTCTCTGTAGTTGGCGCAGTTTTTCGGGGTCTCCTTTCTTGTGAACCGGGACAACGGTACTGAAATTCCATTCGTGGGGTATGCTTTTAGGGTGCGTGCACCCTACCAACTCATATTCCCACCATCGACTCTGCTACTAGTTGTCCGTCTTTATCCTTTCGGGCTTCCGCTCTGGCTTTCTGGTGTTCATTTTGCTTTTTCGTAAGACGTGGGAGTGTTATTCCCGCGGCAGGATCTCTTCATTTTCTCCACCTCGCGCTTCTTTCTTTCTTTTTTTCTTCCTCTCTCATTTTCTGCTCCTTATGTTCCCGAGCGGAGTTTGCTTTGTTATATGGGCTTGCCCGCATTGCTCATCGAATCAGGGGTTACTAGTTGGCGGTGGCTTGAAACCCAACACATCAGAGGCAGCGTCTCTGATGGCGCGCTGGCAATGCTCCCACTGTTGTTCATTGGATTGGGCCGGTGTCATCGGCAAAGATCCTAGCGGTCTTCTGCGACTGTAGCCTTCCGATGTCAGAGCTCGACTCCGTGTCATCTTTGATATCTTCAATCGTACCTTAGCTACAACAAGGTAGTGATCCGAGTCGATGTTGGCTCTTTGGAAGGTTCGTACATGTAGGATGCTGGGGGAGTGTCTGGCGCCGATCGCAACTTGATCAATCTGATTGATGATCGGCTGATCAGGTGATCGCCAGGTTCCTTTGCGGATGTTGAGATGCGGGAATCGTGTGCTATCTAGAAGGAGATTACGCCCCGCCAGGAAGTCGAGTAGCCGATGTCTGTTTTCGGACGTGGTGTCGTGTAAAATATATTTCCCCGTTATCGACTCAAATATGTCCTGTTTGTCCAGTTTCGCATTAAAATCTCGTAGTAATATTTTTGTATCGTAGCTGGGACATTGGGCATAAGTGCTTTGTAGGAGTTCGTCGATTTTTTCTTTGTGTCGGTCGTCCTTTTCTTCGGTGGGGGCGTGAGCGCATATCAAGCTAATGTCCCCGAAATTAGCTATGATGCGGATTGCTATGAGGGGTTCGCTTACATCCAGAAACCTTAAGACGTTTTGTCGGAGTCTTCCTCGAATAATGAATCCGCATCCGAATAAGCGTTTTTCGTTCTCCTTGTAGCAATTCCCGTAGTAGATGTGGCAGTTTTTCATAATCCCTTTGCCTGGTCCATCCCATCGCACTTCTTGGAGTGCGGTTATATCTGCTTTATAGCAGTTGAGCGTTTACTCCAATAGATTGCCATCACCCGGTCTGTTAAGGGATCTCACATTTCAGGTGCAGACTTGTAA
Organism: Eumerus sabulonum; assembly: GCA_951905685.1. Classification (NCBI taxonomy): domain Eukaryota; kingdom Metazoa; phylum Arthropoda; class Insecta; order Diptera; family Syrphidae; genus Eumerus; species Eumerus sabulonum. The sequence goes on along the minus strand of OX645060.1, from coordinate 155,816,633 downwards.
GTCATTTAATCTTATACAGGGGTCGTCAGCTTTGTATCCATCCGTATTCGAGGCTTACGATTGCTTCGTAACATTTTACTTTTTCCGTGATAGGGATGTTAGCCTTCCTTAACACAACCCCCAAACTGGAGGGCCAGGTACCTTCTTCCCCAGGAACAATGCGGTCGAATTGCTGCACATATTGGTTCACTGGTTCATTGGTTCACCTGGCGGGTGCCAAGAAGCTATCCAGGGGAGGTCAGGCGGAGGCTGTAAGTCAACTTGGATTGAGCAGGGACAGAGATCAGCTTCTCTACTCTGTTTGCTCGCTCCCTCTCCCCTCTCCCCTGCTCTGATTTGGGTTGGTTCAGTTTCTTTTTGGTCATATCATTTTCGAGGTCTTCTCTATACTAAGAATATCAAAGCGATTTGTTGAGATAGGCTTCCTAAGCCTGCCTAATCAGTAGTTCAGGGTTGCTGGGGCTTTTGCTTGAGGCTTATTTTAATAACTATTATTATTGTATATGCTAAACTCCAAAGAATCGTTCGTTTTAATAGCATAGCAGTTTTTCATTACTTTGTAAACTCCGCTTTAGATGCTACAAATGGGCCTTCTAACCCCAAAAAAATTCTTGGGTTTCAGCATATTAACTTACACCCATCCCTATAGGGACTAGGAAATTTGATACTCGCTCCTCAAAGGAACGTGCCACAATCAATCAGTACTTCACACCGCAAGCCACAGCCTGATTGAAGAAATTAGTCATATTGTTTATTCTGAGCTCCAAGGGTGATAAAATAAGAGACTGTTTAATTAATCGTATTAAGCTGTGACGCACCAGTTTTCCTATTATAGTTCCTACCGTTATTTGATAAGTTTGCCTTCGCCACAGCCTTACACACGTCCCCTTTCGCAACCGCAATTAATTAACAGAGGGAGTGCGAATACATTTGATATATGTATGTAACGAAATATCCAATCCAAAAAAATAAAGAACATAATTTGTTCGCAGTGTCCTTTTAGTCGATTTGGCTACTGCCATAGAAGCAATTAAATTTCCTAGATTATTTGTCCGTGAGCCGTTGGACGTCACTAGGACGTCTGTGCCAGGTGAGGTTAAAAAGGAATCCAACAAAGCATCGGCTAACTTGTACACGTCTACTGTTTCTTCTTCATTTGATTGCTTTCACGACGGGGCTCACAAAACTTAATCAATTAGGTCTGGTCCCCCATCTTTCACACACCTGGATTTTGAGAGAGGCATGGTGCGATGCTCACGCATTTCTAACGATGTATTTTCTTATTGTAAGCTGAATTTGGTATGGTAATTAATTATAGGAAGTTTTTTCCGCCATTCTGAGTTCGACAGACTATTTTTTTATGAGAAATATTCTTTTCTGTACTGAATGGCACACAATTCTTCAGTGGCAAGAAGAGATAGACAAATGAAAATAAGCTTGATCGGAGAGAATTACCCATACTAGTAACTTCCTATTGAGTGTTCTTAGAGTAAGCTTCGAAAAGTAAAGAAAACGAGATTCGATTTTTAAATTCCACCTTTAAAAATGTCCAAAGTGTCTTCGTCCCTGTACGTCTGGATATCCAATGTCGTCGACGATGACGCTCAAGATATTGGATTTTCAACATTTTCCGTGTTGGATGTTTGAGTGACTTGAATAGGAAAAGATGGTAGGATCTGTATAGTCTGTATGAGGTATTGATTGAGTTGTGTCCGAGTGAAGTTACATATATGAAGAAGTTTGATACAAAGCCGGGGGTCGTAGCTTAGGTTGGTAATGTATTGTTACGAAACAATACAATACAGACTTTATAGTCTGTACGAGGTATTGATTGAGTTGTGTCCGGGTGAAGTTACATATATGAAGAAGTTTGATACAAAGCCGGGGGTCGTAGATTAGGTTGGTAATGTATTGTTATGAAAATTACCACGAGCTCAGAATAGGGTTTGTTCAAAAATGAACATGACTCATATGTGCACACATACATACATATGCCATCAGCGCACATAAAGGGCAATCACAAAAAGTAGAAATACAGTCCACTCTCATCCACTTATCATTACCTAGATAAGACCAACGCACCGCACATATGGGCTGTGCTGGTCCCTTACAAATACAGTCCAATATCACAGTCACCTAAGCAAATAGAAAAAAGGTACAATAGATAAGACCAACGCACCGCACATTTGGTCCTTTACACATACATATGTATTAGATAAGAATAAGATTAGTTTAAGTAATTTTGTATTTAAAGACCAGTCGAAGGTCAAAATAAAATAGATTGAAATAAGAATCTGAATAAGAATTTAAATCTTAAACCAGGGCCTCAACCAACAAGCCTCTCCAGCCGGCACGATCTTTGGCCAGCCTCTTCCATGGCCGCACGCCCAGTATATATTTGGTCTTGTCCCCATTTACACTTAGACGCACTTTACCTGCATCTGCTTCAATGCTTGCTAAAGCCTCATTGAATTCTCGCTTTGTCCGTCCAATAACGCCAATGTCATCTGCGTAGGCAAGCAATTGTGTGAACTTGAAGTAGGTCGTACCTCTTGTAGAGGCCGCAGAGTTCCGCACTATCTTTTCAAGAATAATGTTGAAGAAATCACATGACATTGCGTCACCCTGTCTAAAACCTTTTTTAACATCGAAGGGGCCGGTTAGTTTACCTCCGACCTTAATGGAGCAGCGCAAGTTCTCCGTAGTCATCCTGCACAGTCTGATGAGCTTGGCAGGGATGTCAAAACATGGCTCTGTATAGCTCGTCTCTATAAACACTGTCATACGCGGCTTTGAAGTCGACAAAAAGATGGTGCGCGTCGACCTGGAATTCATGGGTCTTCTCCAAGATTTGCCATAGTGTAAATATTTGGGCTATCGTGGATTTTCCTGGCCTGAATCCACACTGGTAGGAACCTATCAGATTGTCTACGAATGGTTTCAGGCGCTTACACAATACGGCAGAGAGTCTCTTATGGACCGGGCAAACGATGCTGAGATTCCATTCATCGGATGATAAATGAATTGGTGCATGCTCTTAACCAGCTCCTCGCCAGCTGCTTTAAACAGTTCCACGGGAAGGCCGTCTGCTCCAGTAGCTTTATAAGACTTAAGTTTCGATATCGCTATCTTAACATCGTCTAGGTCGGGTCTCCTTAATCTTCGTCCATTGTGAATGGTTCGTTCTACTTGACGGCGACATTTTAGCCACCATCGCCGTTATGCAGTGAATAACGTAGCCATGTATGCATTCTGTTTCTCTACATGGGCCTGTCTACATTCGTCATCAAACCGGGGGTTTCTCGAAGGTGGTGGCTTGAAATCGAGTACATCTGAGGCGGCCTCTCTGATGACGTTCTGACAACAACTTCATTGATGTTCTATGGTTTCTATAGATTGCATCGGGACTTGAGAGAGCTTGAGAGAGACTTGATCGGCGAAGTTCCTGGCAGTCTCCTGCGATTGCAACTTTCCGACGTTAAATTTTGGTGTTCTTACTCGACTCCATTGATTCTGGGAAGTTCGCATCCGTACCTTGGCTGCAACAAGGTAATGATCCGAGTCGATGTTGGCTCCTCGAATGGTTCGGACATCTAGGATGCTGGAGGAGTGTCTGCCGTCAATTCAATTCAATTCAATTTATTTCTATTATTCAAAATTACAATTATAGTACTTTACGTTTTTATCTGCGAAACCTTGAGGCTTGTCTGCAGATGATTGATTACAAGATTTTACATAGTTTTAGACTTTTGGAAGTTCAGATTACACATAGGAATTCAATAGTGTACAATCTCAATTAAAAAAAAAAGAGAAAAAAGGGAACAAGAAACAGAGTACATAGATATTTAATTATAGTTTAAGTAGTGTTTTGCAACTTCTTTGACAGAGCTTTAGGACGTTTGTTTTGAAACCTTGTTGGTAGTTGGTTAAAAATCCGTGGTACTGTTACGGCATACTGTCTTCGTCCATATTCATTCCAGAATCGTGGCACTTTAAATCTGCCTTGAGTGCTGAACCTGGTATTGATCGATTTTTGTGTCGGTGTCTTGTATGTGTTATCATTTGCGAATTCTGATATTATAGCTATTTTGTACAGTTGTTCTACATTTAAGATGTTGAGTTTATATGGTGGATTTGGTGCCGTTGAGTTCCTCCCGCATTTTATTTTTCATAAGTAACTTGAGTATCCTTGTTTGAACTGCTTGTAGCGTTGATATTCTTGGAACGTCGCCCCATGCTAGTATACCATATCTTATATGCGATTCCACTAAACCGAAGTAGCACTGCATCAACACTTGGGGTGGACAATATTGGCTTAGATGGAATAATGCATAACTCGCTGTCCGCATCTTCTTTATTAGATAATCGATATGATGATTCCATTGATTCCATGATTCCGTCGATCGCAATGTGATCAATTTGATTGACTTTCGATTGATCGAAAGACCGCCAGGTCCCCTTATGGATGTTGAGGTGTGCGAATGATGTACTTGCTACTACCAGATTATGTCCTGCCATAAAGTCCACTAGCCTTAGTCCGTTTTCTGACGTGGTGTTGTGAAGGCTATGCTTTCCTATGACTCGTTGAAAGATTGCTTCCTTACCCAGCTTCGCAAAGAAATTTCATAGAACGATTTTGGTGTCATAGCTGGGACATTGGGCATATGTTCTGCCTAGGAGATCATAGGAGTCGTCTTTATTTCGGTCATCTATCTCCTCTTTGGGGGCGTGGACACATACTTACTTAGGTGGCGCTACAGTCCGTGGTGAACCTGGGCCTCAACCAACAAGCGTCTCCAGCTGGCACGGTCTTTGGCCAGCTGTTTCCAGCGCCGCACGCCCAGTTGGTTAAGGTCCCCTTCCACCTGCGTGCGCCACCGATGATGCGGCCGTCCTCTGCCGCGCCTTCCTTCCGGAGTGGATCCGAAGACTCTTCGGGTCGGAGCTGTATTTTCCATGCGCTCTACATGGCCTAGCCACCTTGGACGCTGTATCCGTAGACGTCGTACCAGGCCGATGTCGCTGTACACCACGTACAGTTCTTCGTTATATCTTCTCCTCCATACACCGTTTGAACAAACGGGATCGTAGATAGTGCGCAGAATTTTCCTCTCGAAACGACCAAGGGCATCTTCATCCGCTTTTGTTAAGGTCGAAGCCTCTGCGCCATAAAGGAGGACTGGTATGATTAAGGTCTTATATAGTGAATAGGTCTTGGTTTTCCGAGAGAGGGCTCTGCTTGTCAATTGCCTCTTGAGCCCAAAGAAACCGCGGTTGGCAAGAGTGATTCTGCGTTTTATCTCAGCGCTGGTGTTGTTGTCGCTGGTCATCAGTGAGCCAAGGTGGGCGAATTTCTTGACCACTTCAAAGTTATATCCGCCCATGGTGACGTTCTGACCTATACGTCGGTGTTGTCCGTCTCTTTTAGATGAAAGCAGATATTTGGTTTTACCCTCATTAACCTTGAGACCCATCTTAGCCGCTTCTACCTCAATGCTTACAAAGGCCTCATTGACGTCTCGTTGTGTCCGTCCAATCATGTCAATTTCGTCGGCGTACGCAAGCAATTGAGTAGACTTGAAATAAATCGTACCTCTTGTGTTGGCCAGTGACTCTTGCACGATCTTTTCAAGCACGATGTTGAAATAGTTGCATGACAGCGCGTCACCTTGCCCAAATCGTTTTTTAACATCAAAGGCCTCGGTTTGCTCCCATCCAGGCAATGCGATGGAATGGACCGGGTGAAAAGCGGATGAAAAACTGCGACATTTGTTGTTAGAGGTGGACTAAGACATAAAGTCCTAAGTTTCCAGTATGTGAGTGAACGCCTCATAACGATCCGCATCAAGGCAAATTTCTGTAACATCAGCCTCATATGCGTCCATGCCCCCACGGAAGACAAGGATGACTCAATCAAAGATGATTTCTTTGATCTCCTAGACAGAACATATACCAAATGCCCCAGCTATGATACCAAAATCATACTAGGAGATTTTAACGCTAAGCTGGGTAAAGAAAGCATTTTTGAGCGGGTCATCGGCAAACACAGCCTACATGACACCACATCCGATAACGGACATAGGCTGATCGACCTTGCCACGGGGCGAAATCTTCTTGTAGCCAGCACACGATTTTCCCACCTCGATATACACAAAGGCACCTGGCGGTCGCCAGATCAATCAGTCACCAACCAGATTGACCACATCGCGATTGACGTCAGACACTCCTCCACTATTCTTGATGTTCGCACTTTCCGAGGAGCGAACATCGATTCAGACCACTATCTTGTAGTAGCCAAGATACGTCAGCGCATAACACGAACACCGCGGAGTAGAGTTAGAACACCAAGCTATGACGTCGGAAAGCTACTATCGCCGGAGATCGCCAGTGTTTTTGCCAACCGCGTCTCCCTTAAGCTCTCCGATACACCTCAATCCTCCACTCAGTCAGTAGAGCAACAATGGAGTTTGTGCAAACAAGCCCTGAAGAGCACAGCAACGGAAGTGCTGGGCCTTAAAGCTCCACGACGACGAAACACCTGGTTCGATGACGAGTGTAGAAGGATTCATGCGGAAAAGCAGGAGGCATACAAAGCCTCACTACACAAAAAAACAAGAGCGGCTCGTGAGCTCTACGAGCTTAAGAGAAGGGAGGAACATAAGCTTCTCAAGAGAAAAAAGAAAGAGCACGAGAAGCGGGCGATTGAAAACTTGGAGAGGTGCTATTGCAGGCACGACGTTCGAAGATTTTATCAGCGGATAAAACGAATGTCTCAAGGCTATAAAGCCCGAACGGAGGCCTGTAAGGATGAGAACGGACACCTAGTAGTAGAATCGCAGTCGATGCTGAGAATTTGGAAAAACCACTTCTGCAGACTGTATAACGGCGATGACAGCCAACATACAGCCGTCGGAGAGAATGATCCATTTTTTAACGACGAAGATCGCAGAGAATTCCGTCTCCCTGACCTCGACGAAGTTGAGATTGCCATGTCGAAACTCAAGTCGAATAAAGCTGCTGGCGCAGATGGACTGTCTGCTGAGCTCTTCAAAGCGGCTGGCGGTGAGCTGGTTAGGAGCATGCACCGGCTCATCTGTAGGATATGGTCAGAGGAAAGCATGCCCGAGGAATGGAGTCTCAGCATTGTTTGCCCGATCCACAAAAAAGGAGATCCCTTGGACTGCGCCAACTATAGAGGAATAAGTCTCCTTAATGTCGCATAAAAGATCTTCGCTGCCATTTTGTGTGAACGCCTGAAGCCATTCGTAAACAAGCTGATAGGTCCTTATCAGTGTGGCCTCAGGCCAGGGAAGTCCACCATCGATCAAATCTTCACACTATGGCAGATCCTGGAGAAAACCAATGAATTTCAAGTCACCACACACACCATCTATTCGTCGACTTCAAGGCCGCATACGACAGCGTAATTAGAGACGAACTATATAATGCCATGTTTACTTTTGACATCCCTGCTAAGCTCATCAGACTATGCAGGATGACCCTGGAAAATGCTCGCTGCTCCACCCGAATCGGTGCAGAACTGACCGATAGTTTCGAAGTCAAGAAAGGATTTAGACAGGGCGATGCGTTGTCGTGTGATTTTTTTAACATCATATTAGAAATGATTGTGCAAAAATCACAGGCCAATACAAGAGGCACAATCTATTTCAAATCCTCGCAACTCCTTGCATACGCCGACGACGTTGACATAATAGGTAGATCATAGCGAGATGTCAATGAGGCGTTTGCGAGTATTGAGATGGAGGCGGCAAAAATTGGTTTGGCAGTTAATGAAGGCAGGACTAAATATCTGCTGTCATCGAAAAAGGACATTTACCACCGACGTCTTGGACAGAACGTACATATTGGCAGATATAAGTTCGAGGTAGTTAAGGACTTCATATACCTCGGCTCCGCGGTGACTTGGAACAACGAAACCAGTTTCGAAATCAAGCGCAGAATTACTCTTGCCAACCGCTGCTTCTTTGGGCTCAAGAGGCAACTGAGAAGTAGAGCCCTCTCTCGTACGACCAAGTTGACCTTATATAAGACCTTATTTAAAGCGGATGAGGAAATCCTTGGTCGTTTCGAGAGAAAGATTCTGCGTTCGATTTTCGGTCCCATAAACACAGAGGAGGGTTGGAGGAGAAGATTCAATCACGAACTGTACGGGTTGTACAGCGACATGAGTCTGGTCAGGCGTCTACGAATCCAACGCCTAAGATGGCTAGGCCATGTAGAGCGAAAGGACACCACAGCTCCAGCCCGTAGAGTCTTTGAATCCAACCCCGAGGGACGAAGAAATAGAGGACGGTCGCATCTGAGGTGGCGCGCACAGGTGGAAGGGGACCTCAACCAACTGGGCGTGCGGCATTGGAAAACACTAGCGAAAGATCGTGCTAGGTGGAGAGGCATGTTGGTTGAGGCCTAGGTTCACCCCGAACTGTAGCGCCCGTTAAGTAAGTAAGTCTCGGTTTGCTCATTATCGACCTCAATGGAGCAGCGAGAATCCTCCTTTGTCATCCTGCACAGTCGGACGAGTTTGGCAGGGATGTTAAAACTAGACATGGCTTTGTATAGCTCATCTCTATACACGCTGTCATATGCAGCTTTGAAATCGACGAAAAGGTGGTGAGTGTCGATTTGATATTCCTGGGTCTTCTCCAAGATCTGACGTAGAGTAAATATTTGGTCTATTGTGGATTTACCTGGCCTGAAACCACACTGGTAAGTGCCGATCAGGCTATCCACAAACGGTTTCAGGCGTTCACACAGTACGGCAGAGAAGATCTTTTATGCGATGTTAAGGGGACTTACTTCCCTATAGTTGGCGCAGATATAGGGGTCTCCTTTCTTATGGACCGGGCAAACCATGCTGAGATTCCATTCGTCGGGCATGCTTTCCTCCGACCATACCTTGCAAATGAGATGGTGCATGCACCTTACCAGCTCATCTCTAGCCGCCTTAAGAAGCTCAGCTCTGCGCCCGCGGCTTTATTAGACTTAAGTCTTGATATCGCTATTTTGACTTCGTCTAGGTCGGGTGGACTGAATTCTGTTTCATTGTCGTCCATTACGAATGGCTCGTTCTGCCTGACAGCGGTATCTTGTCTGTCATCGCCGTTGTACAGTCTGCAGAAGTGGTCTTTCCAAATCCTCAGCATCGACTGCGACTCTACTAAAAGTTATCCATTTTCATCCCTGCAGGCCGCCGCTCTGGCTTTGTAGCCATAGCATGTTCGTTTTACCTAATTGTAAAATTTATGGGCGTCATTCCTGCGGAAGCATCTCTTCATCTCCTCGATCTTTTCGCTTTCCGTGCTCTCTCTTCTTTATTCTGAAAAGCGTGTGTTCCTATCTTCTCTTCTGCTCATAGATTTCGCGAGCAGCTCTCGTCCGTCGTTGCAGCATGGCTTTATATGCCTCTTGTTTTGCTGCATGGGCTTGTTCGCATTGTTTATCGAGCCAGGGGTTTCTAGGTGCTGGCGGTTTGAAACCCAGCACCTCAGAGGTAGCGTCTCTGACGGCGCTCTGGCAATGCGCCCATTCCTGCTCTATTGTTTGTGCTGCTGTGGGCGGATTTTGAGAGAGCTTGGAGGAGACACGATCGGCAAAGATTCTGGCAGCCTCTTGCGATTGTAGCTTTCCGACGTCAAACTTACGTAGTCCTACGCGACTCTTAAGCATTCTTGATATCCTCATTCGTACCTTGGCTACAACAAGGTAGTGGTCCGAGTCGATGTTGGCCCCTCGGATGGTTCGTACGTCGAGAATACAGGAGGAGTGTCTGGCGTGGATCGCAATGTGATCAACTGGTTGGTGGTCGATTGATCAAAAGACCGCCAGGTACCCTTGTGGATGTTGGGATGGGGGAATCACGTGCTTGCTACAAGGAGGTTACGCCCCGCTGGGAAATCGATTAGCCTTAGTCCATTGTCGGATGTGGTGTTATGGAAGCTATGCTTTCCTATGATCGACTCAAATATGTCCTCTTTGCCCAGTTTTGCATTAAAATCTCCAAGGACTATTTTTGTATCGTAGCTGGGGCATTGGGCATATGTTATGTCTAGGAGATCGTAGAATTCTTCTTTGAGCCGATCGTCCTTTTCTTCCGTTGGGGCGTGAGGGCATATTAAGCTAATGTTTCCAAATTTAACTTTGATGCGGATTGCTATGAGGCGTTCGCTTATATCTCGGAAGCTTATGAGTTTTTGTCGGAGTCTTCCTCGAATAACGATTCCGCACCCGAATAGGCGGGTTTGTTCTCCTTGTAGCATTCCCGTAGTAGATGTCGCAGTTTTTCATCCGTTTTTTGCCTGATCCATCCCATCGCACTTCTTGGAGTGCGGTTATATCTGCTTTATAGCAGTTGAGGGTTTGCTCCAATTGATCGCCTGTACCCGGTCTGTTAAGGGACCTAACATTCCAGGTGCAGACTCTCAAGTCCGTTAGTCGTTTGCAGGGGTCGTCAGTTTTGTATTCGTCAGTATTGCACGATCCTTTCAAGGACGATATCGAAAAAGTCACACGACAGCGAGAATTCTTCGTTGTTATCCTGCACAATCTACCGCGTTTGACGAGGATGTCAAAACTAAACATGGCACTGTATAGCTCATCTCTATATACGCTATCGTATGTGGCCTCGAAGTCGTGAATGTCGTTCTGGAACTCGTTCGTTTTTTCCAAGTTCTGCCGCAGTGTGAATACTTGATCGATAGTGGACTTCCCGGGACTGAAACCACACCGATATGGACCAGCCAGTTTATTAACGAACGGTTTCAGGTCTTCATACAGTGCGGCAGAGAAGATCTTATAAGCGATGTTCAGGAGACTTGTACTTGGCGCAGACAAAGGAGTCTCCTTTCTTGTGCATCGTGCAAACAATACTTAGATTCCATTCATCGGGCATGCATTCCTCTTACTATATCTTACAGATGAGCTGGTTCATACTCCCAACAAGGTCATAAGCAGCTCGCAGGTAATACATCTGGTCCAGCAGCTTTGTTGGACTAACCTTGTCTAGGTCAGGGGGACGGAATTCTCTGCTACAGGTTTTCATTTTCCTCCCTGCAGGCTTCCGATCTGGCTTTATATCCCTGTCATGTTTGTTTTATTCACTGATAAAACCTTAGAACGTTATTCCCGCAATAGCATCTCTCTATCCCTTCGATGAGTAGCTTATGCTCCTCCCACTTCTTCTGGTCCTAATGCTCATGAACAGCTATCGTAGGCTTGCTGCTTGGCTGCGTGTTTGCGCGTTTCTTGTTGGTGGTGTATCTGAAATCCAGTACATCAGAAGCAGCACTCTTTAACGCTTGTTGACAAGGGGCCCATTGGTGTTGTATGGTCTGAGCAGGTGTTGGAAGACTTTTCGAGAGCTTGGGAGAGACGCGATCGGCGTAGGTGCTGGCGGTCTCTTGCGATTGTAGCATTGCGACGTTGTATGCCTCAATCCCTTCTTGATTTTTCTGGGCCAGGCGTATTCGTAGTCGTAATCTGGCCGCCACAAGATAGTGGTCCAAGTCGATGTTGACTTCTCGGAAAGTTCGTATATCCAGAATATTGGATGCGTACCTGCCATAAGTCGCAATGTGGTAAATCTTGTTCACGGTAGATTGATCCGGAGACAGCCAAGTCTCCTTGTGAATGTTGAGATGTGGGAAACGCGTACTTGCAGCTAGAAGATTTCGATGCGAGGTTATGACGCATCAAGACTTTTTACCTAAGTCTACCTCTAATAATAAATCCACATTAGAATAAGCGTTAATAGATGTCACAGTTTCTCAGCAGCTTTTTGGCCGGTCTACCCCATCGCACTCCCTGGATTGCGGCAATATGTAACTGCCTTATAGTTAGTAGTCTAGGGCCTTCGCAAGTTGTTCGACTGCACGTGGTCTATTGGGAGACCTAACATTCCATGTACAAAGCCGAGTATAACTTTCAGTTTTGTTTTTCTTTCCTGGGTCGTCATCGCGTAATACGTACACTTTTTTTTTAATACGAGGCTTTTTTGAAATATTGGGGTTTTTCCAGGTATGGCTTGTTGGGCCGTAGCCTAACCGACACTAATCCTGTTTTGCGGCGCAGGAAACTCGCTAGTCGTCCTTTTGCGCTCGAAATTTCATACATATAGAAATCCCCAGGAGGAGGTGAAAGAAGAACTTATTAACAGAGCTGCTAGATGTGGACTGCAGTGGCTTCTTCTCGCTATTTTGCGGGCCAGCGCCCGGCGCATATGCTACCCCTATGAGGCCTTTGTTAGTCGTTTGCCATCCGGTTTTTTCGTCACACCCTCAATTTTTTGCCGCTCTTGGTCGGAGACTGCTTACTGCTTATTCGCAGCTAACCTACGCCCTTCAGTTATACGCCACCGTACTGAACCTCCTGGTATCCTTAGCTCGGTCCGTCACCTGAGGCGGTGTGTTAATTGATATGAAATAATCCTGAAGCATTATTTTTCCCTACTTTGTCAGCAATATGAATAGCTAGAATACATAGAATCTTCCGCTCAGAGGTTAACTAAAATGATTCTTCTATAGTTGGCGGCTCAAAATGGGATGAGGAATAACAAGCGCATTTGTACAATCATAATTAACTGTGATCCAGTTTTGGGACTATGTCTTATCAATCATTCATTTCTCTGATTAGTTCAATATGTATTTTAATCTTTTTTTCCAGAACCACTAACTGCCATAGAGATAGGTATGAAAATCATCAAAGCCTTGTGATATTAAAGCATAACAACATACCCAACCGGACATCCTTAGTCGACCTTAATACCAAAGTAACAACATTCAGACATGACGTACATAATCACTTATGCTACACTAACCCATGTAAGCAAACGTACACATGTTAGTTTGTTTCATCCTTACGGGATGGAGGCATATGTTGGACATATGTTGTATGAGCAAACTGAGATTACGAGAGATTTGCATGAGGATTACCAGAGCCAGTCAAGAAACACAGAATTTGCATGTCCGAGATGTGGCGCTCGTTTTTCGGATGAACTTTTTTGCATAGGCTGTCTTGTTGGTCTTTTAGGCTTTATGCTGTACAAGATTTCGGTCAGACTAAATTGTCGTTAGTTAAAGCCACAGAGGACACGCATGTGAGAAGGTGTTTTTTTTTTTTTATACTATATGAACTACAAGGTTATTTCGGAGCATTTATCAGGGTTCTTAGTTAGCGAACAAAAATGAATTTAACAACGAGTATATTAGGGATTCTCAAATACTGTCTTTCTGCAATTCGTCTCTTTATTTCAAATTATTACTTACTTACTTACTTAGAGCACCGTGGCGCAGTGGGTAGTGTGTTGGCCTCTGACGCCGATGACACGAGATCGAATCCCGACACAGCCATGTCATCGAACGTGTTTTTCACGGTGTTTCTCCTCAGTGGGGTTCTGACAAAACCCCCTGCAGTAAAATTGTCATGAAAAGCTTCTCGAAATTAGCCCTTCGGATCCGGCAATAAACTGTAGGTTCCTTTCACCTATGGCAAAATTAAATTACACACAACATGGGTGATTCAGAGAAGCTCTTCTTAGATCCTTCATGGGCCGTAACGCCAACATACATAATTACTTACTTACTTAGGTGGCGCTACAGTCCGTGGTGAACCTGGGCATCAACCAACAAGCGTCTCCAGCTGGCACGGTCTTTGGCCAGCTGTTTCCAGTGCCGCATGCCTAGTTGGTTAATGTCCCCTTCCACCTGCGTGCGCCACCGTTGATGCGGCCGTCCTCTGCCGCGCCTTCCCTCTGGGTGGATTCGACGACTCTTCGGGTCGGAGCTGTATTTTTCATGCGCTCTACATGGCCTAGCCACCTTAGACGCTGTATCCGTAGACGTCGTACCAGGCCGATGTTGCTGTACAACCCGTACAGTTCTTCGTTATATCTTCTCCACCATACACCGTTTGAACAAACGGGGCCGTAGATAGTGCGCAGAATTTTCCTCTAGAAACGACCAAGGGCATCTTCATCCGCTTTTGTTAAGGTCCAAGCCTCTGCGCCTTAAAGGAGGACTAGGATGATCAAGGTCTTATATAGCGCCACCTTGGTTTTCCGAGAGGGGCTCTACTTCTCAATTGCAGCAGTTGGGAAGAGTGATTCTGCGTTTTATCTCAGCGCTTGTGTTGTTGTCGCCGGTCATCAGTGAGCCAAGGTAGACGAATTCCTTGACCACTTCAAAGTTATACCCGCCTATGGTGACGTTCTGGTCAATATGCCGGTGTTGCCCGGCTCTTTTAGGTGAAAGCAGATATTTGGTTTTATCCTCATTAACCTTGAGACCCATTATAGCCGCTTCTACCCCAATGTTTACAAAGGCCTCCTTGACGTCTCGCTGTGTCCGTCCAATCACGTCAATGTCTTGAAATAAATCGTACCTCTTGTGTGACCAGTGACTCTAGCACGATCTTCTCAAGCATGATGTTGAAAAAGTTGCATGACAGCGCGTCACCTTGCCTAAATCCTTTTTTAACATCAAAGGTCTCGGTTTGCTCATTACCGACCTCAATGGAGCAGCGAGAATCCTCCTTTGTCATCCTGCACAGTCGGGCGAGTTTGGCAGGGATGTTAAAACTAGACATGGCTTTGTATAGCTCATCTCTATACACGCTGTCATATGCGGCTTTGAAATCGACGAAAAGGTGGTGAGTGTCGATTTGATATTCTTGGGTCTTCTCCAAGATCTGCCGTAGCGTAAATATTTGGTCTATTGTGGATTTACCTGGCCCGAAACAACAGGTTGTCCACAAACAGTTTCAGCCGTTCCTTTCTTATAGATCGGGCAATCGATGCTGAGATTAGATTCGTCGGACATGCTTTCCTCCGACCATACCTTGCAAATGAGATGGTGCATGCACCTTACCAGCTCATCTCTAGCCGCCTTAAGAAGCTCAGCTCTGCGCCCGCGGCTTTATTAGACTTAAGTCTTGATATCATTATTTTGACTTCGTCTAGGTTGGGTGGACTGAATTCTGTTACATTGTCGTCCATTACAAATGACTCGTTCTGCCTGACAGCGGTTTCTTGTCCATCATCGCCGTTATACAGTCTGCAGATGTGGTCTTTCCAAATCATCGGCATCGACTGCGACTCTACTACCAGTTCTCCAATTTCATCCCTGAAGGCCGCCGCTCTGGCTTTGTAGCCATAGCATGTTCGTTTTACCTAATTGTAAAATTTATGGGCGTCATTCCTGCGGAAGCATCTCTTCATCTCCTCGATCTTTTCGCTTTCCGTGCTCTCTCTTCTTTATTCTGAAAAGCGTGTGATCCTATCTTCTCTTCTGCTCATAGATTTCGCGAGCAGCTCTCGTCCGTCGTTGCAGCATGGCTTTATATACCTCTTGTTTTACTGCATGGGCTTGTTCGCATTGTTCATCGAACCAGGGGCTTTTAGGTGGTTGCGGTTTGAAACCCAGCACCTCAGCGTCCTTGACGGCGCTCTTTCAATGCGCCTATTCCTGCTCTATTGTTTGTGCTGCTGTGGGCGGATTTTGAGAGAGCTTGGAGGAGACACGATCGGTAAAGATTCTGGCAGTCTCTTGCGATTGTAGCTTTCCGACGTCAAACTTACGTAGTCCTGCTCGACTCCTAAGCATTCTTGATATCCTCATTCGTACCTTGGCTACAGCAAGGTAGTGGTCCGAGTCGATGTTGGCCCCTCGGAAGGTTCGTACGTCGAGAATCCAGGAGGAGTGTCTGGCGTCGATCGCAATGTGATCAATCTGGTTGGTGGTCGATTGATCAAAAGACCGCCAGGTACCCTTGTGGATGTTGAGATGGGGGAATCGCGTGCTTGCTACAAGGAGGTTAGGCCCCGTTAGGAAATCGATTAGCCTAAGTCCGTTGTCGGATGTGGTGTTATGGAGGCTATGCTTTCCATTGATCGACTCAAATATGTCCCCTTTGCCCAGTTTTGCATTAAAATCTCCTAGAACTGTTTTTGTGTTGTAGCTGGGACATTGGGCATAGGTTCTGTCTAGGAGATCGTAGAATTCTTCTTTGAGTCGATCGTACTTTTCTTCCGTTGGGGCTTGAGCGCATATTAAGCTTTTGTCGGAGTCTTCCTCTAATAACGAATCCGCACCCGAGTAGGCGCTGTTTGTTCTCCTTGTAACAGTTCCCGTAGTAAAGTAAAGTAATTTGCGAGAAGAAAGTCATCGACTCTCAGACTCCAGCATGAAATTATCCTTGTCAACACCTTGTGTACCCGGCGGCGGCGGGAGCTCGCATTTTATGCTGTTTCCTTCTCGTCACCCATTGCGATTAATTTCCTTCCAAAATTAGCTAGTTAACAGCATCAATTAGCATTTGGTTCGAATCAAAACTATTGTTCTTAATTTACAGAATGACAGTTAGATTGCTTCTCATTCTGCATGAGTTCACATTCATTTCGAATGGTGGGATATCCACATCTGCAGGGTGTTCTTGTCATTTGTGATTGCTATGATTCCTGTATCCTTTAGGGACTAGTGATGATTATTTGGATGAAAGCACAGTGTGCTATTGGTACATCTGCGCGGGCATTGAAGTGATACCTACGGAAAGATGGGGAAAATGTCATGGTGGACGGTATAGACGATTAGCAATCGACGATTTACAACGGTATTTAGTAAGTGTGTGTGTTGCAAATGTAACTGCGACTTAATCGGTTAGAAGATTTGATGATACTTGAAAGCCGTAAGGGATGGTTGCTTTTAGGCAGGTGGATAGAAATATTTTTGCGACTAATGGAAAGGATGATGAAGCGTTGCAAATGACGCGACTGCTTGATGGAATGGTGATAGGGCATTCATCTACAGCTATTCGGAATGGGTTAAGTATTAATCAATAAACTAAAGCAAAGTTGTATTAAGAACTTTCGTAACTAACACAGTAAGTAGAAGTTCGCTTACGAAAACATTATAAAACAATCTCTCTAGGACGAGTATACGAATGGAGGTATAGTCGTGAGATATTTTTAGTTACAGATGTGACATAATTGGCCGTAGAAAAGAGACAATGCTTCGCCCCTGGGATAATGATGAGTGATACTTCAATTGAGACGCATTTAAACGCTTTTGACTTTGTTATCTGAGGCTCGAGGACATACATATTTATGTCACAGGGAATTGGGAAATTGAACCAAAGATTGAAATCTTAATTATTGCGCCTAGATATCTGGGGGCACGGCAGTTCTAGAAAACTTCATAAATAACTTTGTAATCCTATATAAATATATACATATACATATACACAAAGTTATACATTTGCGGAGAATGAATCAGTGTACCTGTATAAGTAAACATACATGTGCATAATGAGAATGACCATCCTTGCTCACACTGGGATGTGTCCCTATAACTGGCGATGGATCGTGTTTATTTCATTCTTTGTCATTCTCTATGTATGGGAATATTGAATCATCGTATGAGATTAGACTTTGCTATAGTCGTGTATGTGGTAGCGCATTGGGATGAGTTACAATTGTATACACTTGTCAGCCAATCTTCATTCATACAGTTTTATGGACACGAAAGATAATGACAGTGAAAATATTTGTGAAATCGGATAGCAATTTAAAGGAAAAATTAGCTAACTGGTTTATAGATGAACATATTTCATACAGCGCTGGAACTAAATTGTTGTTAATTTTAAAAGACGCCGGCTTCGACCTTCCGCTGTCAATTGCATCTTTGATTGACAAAAGCCAAATAGAAAGGAACAAAATTACAGAAATAGAGCCCGGTAGCTACATGCATTTTGGCATATTTAAAATGATTGCAAAATATAGTAGATCCAAATAATAAAATTAATATAGATATCAATGTTGATGGCCTTCCGTTATATAAGCGTTCGGGCACAACTTACTTACTTATCAGGCCTGCGATCCATGGAGGATCTGAGCCTGAGCTATAGCTCCCTTCCATCCTTGACGGTCCCGGGCACGCTGCTTCCAGTTGTCAAGACCAAGATGTCTTACATCCGCGATTACTTGGTCTTTATACCGGAGGTTCGGTCTTCCTCTTCTTCTCGAACCAGGAGGCTCGGAGTCGAAGACCCTCTTAGCTGGAGCGTTGATGTCCATGCGCTCGATGTGGCCGAGCCAGTGTAGTCGACGGATCCTTGCCTTCCGGACTACATCCACATCTTTGTACAGCTCGTAGAGTTCGCGGTTGTGTCTTCTTCTCCATTCACCTTCCTCACAGACAGGACAAAATATCCGGCGCAGAATTTTGCTTTCCAAAGAACCCAAAATCAGCTCCGCCGTCCTGCTTATTGTCCAGTTTTCGGCTCCATACAGCAAGACTGGCAGTATGAGCATTATGTAAAGCATGACCTTGGTCTTTCGAGTGAGGAATTTTGACCCCAGTTGTTTGGAAAAGCCGAAGTAGCAGCGGTTGCCAAGGGCGATTCTACGCCGGATCTCCACTGTGGTGTCATTTGTGGAATTTACGTTTGCCCCGAGGTAGACAAACTCCTTAACTACCTCGAAATTTTAGCTGTCAATTGTTATATTTTGTCCCAGGTGGTGAGCGACGGATTGGTTTTTGATTGACAGCACGTATTTCGTTTTGCCCTCATTGAAAGCCAGCCCAAGACCAACTCGTTTCGCCTGTTCTTCAATCGCCGTGAATGCTTCCACAATGCCACGGCGAGAACACGCAATGATGTCGATATCATCCGCGTATCCTAGCAGCTGGATGGGCTTGTAAAAGAAAGTGCCTTCCCTGTTGAGGCCTGCCCGTCGCACTATCTGCTCCAGCACCAGGTTGAAGAAGTCGCATGACAGCGCATCTCCTTGCCGAAATCCGGTGCATGTTTTGAATGGTTCCGAGGTCCTAGAACCGAATTGCACGGTGCATCGCGTGTTTTTTAGCGTAGCGCGACACAACTGGATCAGTTTTACCGGGATCCCGAATTCGGCCATCGCACCAAACAGTTCTTCATGATGAATGCTGTCGTATGCGGCTTTGAAATCGATGAAAAGATGGTGTGTATCGATTCGAAACTCATTGGTCTTTTCCAGGATTTGCCGAAGTGTGAAAATTTGGTCAATAGTTGATTTGCCGGGCCGGAAGCCGCACTGGTAGCTGCCGATTAGTGCGGTGCAAAATGGTTTTAGACGTTCACACAATACGCTGGACAGGATCTTGTATGCGACATTGAGCAGGGATATACCTCTATAGTTCTTACAAGAGGTAGGATCGCCTTTTTTGTGGATGGGGCATATAGAGCTGGTATTCCAGTCGTCGGGCATGCTCTCATCTTCCCAAATTCTGCAGATGATCTGGTGCATGCTCCCTACCAGAACATCGCCGCCAGCCTTGAAGAGCTCTGATGGCAAGCCATCTGAGCCTGCGGCCTTGTTGTTCTTCAGCTTCTGAATAGCTGTGCCGACTTCTTCTATGCTGGGTGGGAGGACTACTTCAGCGGCTGGAGTTGGGATTTCCTCAGTCCCTACCACTCTCTCTTGGTCATGCTCGTTAAGCAGCTGCTGGAAGTGCTGCTTAAATACATCCACTATTCCCCGCGGGTCGGTGACAAGATTACCCCCGCAGTTTCGAAGAGCTGCTCACACTCGCCATCATACCACGGGTTTCTTGTCGGGGGTGGTAGGTATCCTAAGGTGGTTTCGGCTACTTCCTGAATGGCTGAGCGGCAATGCAGCCACATATTATTGGCATTTGTGTTCGACGTAGGCATACCGTAGAGTCTTTCGCTCAGCTGCTCCCTGTAGACTCTGGCAACCTCCGGTGTGCTCAGGCGCCCAATGTCGAACCTCCTCCTGATGGGCTGGTGCAGCTTTCTGACATTGGACAGTCGAGCTCTGAATCTTGCTGCTATGTGGAAGTGGTCAGAGTCGACATTTGCCCCTCTGAATGTTCGCACATCCAGGATGTTTGACGCGTGCCTTGCGTCAATGAGCACATGGTCGATTTGGTTGGCGGTTCGACCGTCCGGAGATCGCCAGGTTGCTGTGTGGATTCGCTTGCGAGGGAATCTTGTGCTACTTATCACCGCATTACGAGCTGTCGCAAAGTCAGCGAGTCGGAAGCCGTTATCTGTTGTTGTATCGTGGAGGCTGTGCTTTCCGATCACTCCGCCAAGGGTGTTTTCCTTTCCGATTTTGGCGTGGAAGTCCCCGAGCACGATTTTTACATCGTACTCCGGGCAAGCTCCGTAGGCGTTGTCCAGGAGGTCATAGAAGTCCTCCTTGATAGGGTCTTCAGCCTCGTCGGTAGGGGCGTGTGCACATATAAGGCTGATGTTATAAAATCTGCCTCTGATGCGGATCACAGCCAGGCGATCACTTATAGGTTTAAAGTCGATGACCTTCGACCTTAACCGCTTTCCCACGACAAATCCGCATCCCAGTAAGTGCAACCTTTTGTGACAGCTGTAATAAATGTCGCAATTTTTCTTCCTAATCATACCGTTTCCTATCCAGCGTATTTCCTGGACCGCAGTAATATCCGCCTTGTACTGCGTGAGGATTCCTTCTAGTTTATGAGCAGCTCCGGGAGTGTACAGGGTTCTGACATTCCAGGACCATACTCGCAAATCGTGTTCCTTTTTCGTGCGTTGTCGTCGTCGAGTATCCGTCCGTGTATCCGAGGCATCTTGCTCATTCATAACTTTGGGGTTTTTTACGTGGGCGGATTGTTAGCCCGCCGCACAACCGCCATTCTGGTCGGCGTTTTTTTCGCTGCATACGTTTGTTCACCTCCCAACGGTTGTTGAAGAGGCTATCCAGAGGGCGCCGCGAGGAGGCCGTATGTCAACTTGACCCGGGCATTTAAACAGGGATCGTTGCTGGCATCTCGCCAGGTTGAGAGCAATCAACAACTTTACCCTGTATGTCCGAGCCCATGCCCTCTAACACAACACTTTGACCAATACTAGGAGCCTTTGTAAATCGATTTGATTTGCGTCCTTTTATGATAGGTATTTCTATAGACAAATGTTTAAAACAATTTGTCGAGGAGTTAAGGGATATACGCGAAAATGGAATAAAAATCGAGAGTACAATTTGTATGCTAAACATCAGAGCTTTCATCTGTGACGCTCCTGCTAGGGCATTCATGACTTCAAAAGCATACCACAATTCTTATCATGGCTGTCCATTCTGCAACCAAGTTGGAACGCGTACTAACAAAAGAACTGTTTAGTCCACATCAGTAGGGCAACTAAGAACAAATGAAAGCTTCAGAAGTAGGACCGATAAAGATCACCACAGTTTACAATATAGGAATAAACGAAATATATTGGAGCTATATGGCGTAAACTGTTTTACACAGTTCCCATTTGACTTCCTTCATTTAATCGATCTTGGAGTAGGTAGGAAAATAGTGTCGAAAATCGTAAATCGTAAATTGGAGTCACTCTATAACATTCCTGAAGGAATCAAGCTACAACTATCAGTTAAATTATTGAAGTTAATAAAATATGTTCCCAAAGAATTTTGCAGAAGACCCAGACATTTTAAAGAAATTTCAATGTGGAAAGGGACTGAATTCCGCCAATTAATTTTATATACAGGCATTGTAGTTTTTGAGGAACTCCTAAACAAGGAATTATACGAACAATGTTTACTTGTATGTTGTGCGTATTGAATTCGTTTGGATGGTAAATTAATTGAAATTAATTCTGAAACAGCTCCAATTGTTCGTTTCTGATTTGCCGAAATTTTACGGCAAGGTTTTTTTTTTTTTTTTTATGGGGCTAGTGCTGCCATTAGCAATACGGCACTGCGACCTTTGCAGATCTATTGTGCCTGCTAGCCGATTTAGCTGAGTAGCCTCTCCACTTCTATAATGAAGTTGAGAATGCCCCCTCAGGAGTCATAACTTCACTGAGAAGGATATGCTTCCTAAGATGGCAGAGAGCAGCACACTCACACAGTATGTGTTCTGCCGTCTCCTCGTCCTCAAGACCGAGCCGACACTCAGTTTCAGACTAGAGGCTAATTTTGTTTAAATGATATCTCAGACCGCAGTGTCCCGTTAGATAGCTGACTAGTCTTCTGATATCCATCCTATTGAGTTTGAGTATGACAATAGGATGCTTGTTCAGGGGTCGCATAAGTCGTTTAGATTGACGGAGTCCCCGAACGCTGTTCCAAAAGGACAGGTGTTGCAATTTTTCCCACTAGTCTAAGAAGTAATTTATCTTAGTCGCGGGAATGCCGCAGAATGGTTCCGGACCTATATACTTATCACTGGAACCCTGGCAAGTTGGTCGGCAATTTCATTGCCCTTGATACCTTTATGGCCTGGCACCCACCAAAGTTTAACATTGGTTCTTTTGGCGAGGTCTTGTAGGGCGTCATGGCATTCCTTGACGGTTTTTGAGTTCGTGCTGTACGAACCCAGCGCTTTAAGCGCTGCTTGGCTATTAGGGAGTATGTTGATGGTTACTCCTCTGATGCCAGTGTCGAGACTAAGACTGACGCATGTTAGGATGGCATGCAGCTCTGCTTGGAAGATGCTGGGGCTTATTCCCAGGGCCATCGAGATCTTACGTTTTGGTCCAAAGATGCCGGCGCCAACGCCGGAAGCCATCTTGGAGCCATCCGTGTACCACCTAAGCCCTTTGACATTTAGCAGGGGATCACTGTTTTCCCATACTGAGCGGTTTGGGATCAGTATCTCAAATCTTTTGTCAAAGGTAAAGGTGTGTGACAATGCGTCCGAGGCTGTAGTAATCATATCTAGCTCGGGAAGGTGTTGTAATATGGACATGTGGCCTGCTGGTCTACATGGTATATTTGTTCCCGAGCAGAGCATTCTGATTGCACTGCGTAATGCCACCTTTTTGATAAAAAGGTGCAGTGGAGTGAGTCCAAAGAGTGCTTCTTGGGCTGCCGTGGGGCAAGTTGGCATAGCGCCTGTGATGCCGAGATACGCTAGTCTCTGAAGGCGTTGAAGCTTAACAATTGCAGTTTTTTGCTCAACTTTTGTCCACCATACGGTGGACCCGTAGGTGACGATAGGTCTTACTATCGCCGTATATAACCAGTGGACTACCTGAGGTTAAGTCCCCAGGTTTTACCGTAGGTGCGTCGACAGGCCCACATGGCCTTAGTCGCTCTCATGAGTTTATTTCTCATATTGGAGTTCCAGTTGAGTCTACGGTCTAGGTCAATACCTAGATACTTTACTTCCTCTGAAAATCCTATGCGTGTGCCATTCAGTAAGATTGAGCAGGGTTGTACCTTTCTCCTCTTTGTAATGGGACTAAGATCGTTTTATTTGGGCTAATAGATAAACCCTCTCTGCCACACCAGTCAGAGTTATGTTGGAACGCAAGCTGCATGCGCTCACAAGCAGTGATCTCGCACTTGCCCGTAACAATGACTACTAGGTCATCAGTAACCGATAACCTCGTAGCCCCGAGTGGTTAGCTTGCATAGTAGATCGTCGATGACTATCGACCAAAGCAGTGGTGAGAGGACTCCCCCTTGTGGGCATCCTCTAACCGCCGATACTGTCACTGAGACCTCTCCGCATGTGGCTGATACAATATGGCTATTTAGCATCGCCCTAATCCAGTGATTAGTGGGATGGTCCACACCCCTCCAGGATAGTGCAGTGGTGATCGAGTCATAGCCAGTATTATCGAAGGCTCCCTCTATATCGAGGAAGGCGCATATTGCGATCTCCTTTTGTGTGAAATTGTTTTCAATGTGCGTCACCAAGTGAGGTATCTGATTTTCCAGGATACCTCTAATATGGAGCTCTATCAGTTTCTCCATCGTTTTTAGAAAGAACGAAGTCAAACTGATAGGGCGATAGGATTTAAGTTGGGAATGAAGACAAGATTGACCTCTCTCCAAATTTGGGGAATGTATCCCAGGTTGAAGCAAGACCTAAAACGATGAAAGAATTGTACTCAAGCCTTTCTGTAATATCGCAGGAAAGACACCGTCTTTGCCTGGAGCCTTGAAGGGTTTGAATGAATCAATTGCCCATTTGACCCTGTCAGGGCTAAAGAGTCTACCAGAAAGGCTATTTATTCTACTGTCGATGTTATCTATGACGTCAATTTGATCGTCAGAGGACATCGAGTAAGGAGTAGAACCAAGGAAGTGCACCTCGAGCAGAGTCTCCAGGGTTTCCCTGCGATTGACGGTAAAGGTGCCGTCTGATTTGCGAAGCAGCCCGAGCCCATTTGTGTGCCCTCGAGATAGTGCTTTGTGGAGTCGGACCGCAGTTGGAAGCGGGTCTATGTTCTCGCAATGTTTCTTCCAAGACGTTCTCTTGGATTTCCTCAATTCGAGGTTGTATTTAGTTAGAGCAGATCTATAATCAGTCCAACTATTATACCGTTTAGCTCTGCTAAACAGTGATCTCACCTGCTTCCTTAGGGACTCAAGTTGAGTATTCCACCAGGGCACACATCGTTTGTGTGTAGTTGTCCTGAGTGTACAGCTGTCTCTGAAGGATGAGATGAGTGCTGCATTGAGCTTGTAAGCCGCTTCGTCGATATCGTCTGTCGATTCAATCGACTTAAGAAGCATATCCTCTTTAGCGGCGAGTTGAGCTTGGAACCGAGCCCAATTCGTTCGTTTGGGCTGATATCCCTTATTCCTCCATCGGTAGGGACTTCCACAATGACGGCTGCCAGGTCACTTGTGATGAATTCTGGAATGAGGAGACAATTTAGATAAATGCCGATCACACATGCGGCCCTAGGAGCAGAACCTCCTGTGGCGTAAATTTGTTTACGCGACCTGTTTTGCAGGCCCATAATCTAATCTTTATGGACTCATGGTTCTTGGATTAGCCCAATGCTGATCCTGTCGCGGTATAGTCGCAGGCTAAAGGTGTCCGAAGCACCTTTGGCATGGTGCAGGTTGCCCTGCAACACACGCAGCCCACGCATTATTTGCGACTGTAGGAGCACCCACCATGCTGTTGGTTGTAGGTTTTCCTACAGCGATTGGTGCTACATCCAAGGATGTTTTTACCTGGTTTTGACAATCATCTTTATGATTTCAAATCTGTAAGCCACTTGGCACTTAAGTTCTTTTAGTCGAGCCAGGGATTTGTCACTGTCTGCTAGAACTAAGTGCAGGAGGTTTTTCTCCTTATTTGGCGTGCTCTGCATGACTCTCCAGTTCTGTGCGAGTAAGCCGTCATCTTGAGAATCCAGCGTCGCCAACACCTTCGTGATGGGTAAGCCCCGTACGATATATGGCTTCGGGTAAGCTTCCTCTTCCACAAGCATGATATCAAGTCCACTCTTATCTTTGATGGCCGTAAAATTGTTTTTCATCCAATCGGCCGTACCGCAAGGATAGTATTTCTTACAAAGCTCATGGATTATTACACGTAGCAGATTCAATAAAAAGAGGACGCCGTGGCGCAGTGGTTAGTGTGTTGGACTCTGACGCACGATGAGCGAGTTCGGATCCCGATAACACCGACGCTGTCGAATGTTTATTTCGGGGCGTTCCTCCTCGGCGGGGTACTGGCAAAACCCCCCGTAGTATACTTGCCGTGAAAAAGCTTCTCGACTCACGCCGTTCGGAATCGGCATTAAACTGTTGGTCCCTTTCACCTGTGTGAAAAATAAATCACACACAACATGGGTGATTGAGAAAAGCTTGGCTCCGGTCCTTCATGGGCTGTAACGCCATCAAAGAAGAAGAAGATTCAATAAAAGAAATTGGTATCGCTGACAGTTATATTTTCGAAAATTATTTACAAATAATAAAAAAAAAAAAAAATTAAGAAACCACAAAACATTCTTATGCGGCTTTGTAATAAATTAAATCATATACCTATCAAAAGTAATTTCGAAGCGAAAAATTGTACTATTGATAAATCCTTAGTTTCTCTTAAATTTAATCAAACTTCTCTCTCAAAAAAATCACCAAATAATGTCTGCTCGCTAAATAGCGTACCATATAGGTATAGTAACTGCATTAGGAATTAAAAATGGGAAATATTACATTGTCGTCAGAAAATTTTCAAATATTTTACCTGTTTTTTCTTATCCGATTGATTCTCTCAAAATTGGCATTATAAAAGCTACCGGGCTCGAAGAAGAGGAAAGAGTTTTTACTTTAAATACAAGTATTGGGAAATATTTTGCTATTCCCTCTAATAATTCGCAATATATTTTAATACCACTTTTACATCAAATTTGAAAATATTAGCAGCCGAAATGGATGTACAAGAGGGTAAGGATTCATTTTTATTTAATGAATGTTTAAGGAAAACTTAACTAACCTTTTTTTCTTTAAGAGGAAAATAAGGCCGGCCAACAACAACAGCATGCCTTCCCAATTGTAATCCCACAGAACAATAACGACAATAACGACGAATTTCAACAATTATCCCCAACTAATTCTTCACTAGCAACAACGGTTGTTAGCTTTTCATCAGATCCTGGAATGATTGCTGAATTCCGAGGTCATTTTTCTCTGTTTTGATTCAATAACAAGGAAATTATTCATTATTTCAGAACTGAAAAAAGCTGTAAAGACATTGCAACACATTATACAGGCTCAAACGAGTGTAATTGCGGAACAGTCGCTCAAAATTAATATAATTTATGACAAACTTTTTAGTACACCCATGGCTATACCTATATGACTTCCCAATCAAATCTGCACAGGATCTTGAAGATTTAGATCAAAAAATAATATCTGAACCTTAATTCGAAGCAGATCTCGTAAGTAAAATACATATATGTAGGATGCGATGCCTATGTAACCACAGACAGCACACACAGATGACGAGTCAACCGCTGACGATCAGGCGACCCAACAGCCCACTATGCAAACAGTACACACAGATAACGAGACAACAGTTACGATCAGGCGACCCAACAGTCCACTATACGAACGACGCCGTGTCGCCAGGCAACCGAACTACGTAACAAACGAACCGACACACAAACATACTTACACGACAATGACAACAGTAGGGTTACAGAGGACGGTCGATTGTGAAACGCCGGTCAGTGAGCACGCCAACAGCTACTCGTCTCGAATTGTTACAAATAAAATGAATTAAATATCAGTTGTCAGTTATTTTTTCTTTTCCTGGATTTGCGATCGTAAAATCGCAAATCCTACATTTGGGGGCTCAACCGGGATCGAAGCCAATCAACCGGGATCGAAGCCAATCGTTCGGGTTTTAGAACAAAGTTAATCGTACGGGATCGAAGCCAATCGTCCGGGTTTTAGAACAAAGTTAATCGTACGGGATCGAAGCCAATCGTCCGGGTTTTAAAACAAAGTTAATCATACGGGATCGAAGCCAATCGCCCGCGAATTTAAACGAGTTAATCGAAAGTGAATTGATCTGCTTGGAAAGTGCAAAAACAGAAAGGGAAAAGACTAATAAAGGGCATCAACACAAAGCGGTCGACACACCAAGTGAACAAGTACAAACCAGTAATAAAAAAAAAGTGGAAACGGTGAAAAGTCGAGCCGTGTTGCATGCCCCAACGTGCGTGTATGTGAGCTAGTGTGTGTGTGTAGCACACGAATCAGACAAAAGAAAACTGATAGAAGTGCCGCAAGTGGTGTGCAGGTAGTGGTGTCTGTGGCGGCATCAGCAAATCCGCAGCAGAGCACAGAATAGACAAAGAAAATAAAAAAAAAAAAAAAAAAAAAAAACACAAAAGGAAAAGGAAAACCGAATAGTGAACAGAACAAATCGAAAATTTGTTGCTGAAAAGACAAAACAAAATAGAACGGTGTGTGTGCTGTGTATTAACACCATCGGCGAATGGTAGGAGGCAATAGGAAGGGGTGCAGCAGTCAAGCGGAGCACGGGACGTGAGGGAGGAAACCGCCAAGCTGAAATCGAAAGGGTACGTCTGTTGGCAAAGTAGTTTGTTTTGTAAAATCTTGTTATTAATTACCGGTGTTAGGGCTATTTTAATAATTTTGTTGTTACTGTATTGATAAAGGATAAAGAGTTTAAATTGAAATTTTGGAAAGCTTTATATATAGATTAAAGATTAAATATATTATGGTTGATTTGTTAACGATAATTTTAAAATGGAATTAGAAGCGATAGGTACTATCCCTGACTGTAGACGGACTGAAAGACCAGTTAGGACAGTTAAACTTACCGACTACGGGACTTAAGACGGTACTACAGGACAGGCTCATCCAGCATTACGGTCTACGACGTGAAATAGAGCCCGATGATTCATATGAGTCAACATCTGAAAACCAGGCCGAAGTAGAAATACCGGTGGGAAGGAGTTTGTTTACGTTGCGCGACATAGAGGACTCCCTGCTTATTTTCGACGGTACGGGGTACCCAGGTATTGAGCAGTGGATGGAGGAGTTTGAGGAGAATACTCTCACCGTCAAGTGGAGCAATCTTCAAAAGTTCGTCTACGGAAAGCAGTTGTTGAGAGGTGCCGCTAAGCTGTTCGTCCGTAACCAGACGGGTGCTAACGACTGGAAGGCGTTAAAAATCATTTTATTACGAGAGCTTGGGAGTCAAGTGTCCTCAACCGAAGTCCATCGTAAGCTACAGAACCGCCGTAAGGAGTCCACGGAGACTTACGCCGAGTATCTCTACAGTCTGGTGGAGATTGGTAAGTCGGTCGCACTAGAGGATGAAAGTCTGATCACGTACTTCGCCGACGGAATAAATGATCACAAGTCAAATAAAGTAATGCTT
The DNA here is from genome assembly GCA_951905685.1 of Eumerus sabulonum. Lineage (NCBI taxonomy): Eukaryota > Metazoa > Arthropoda > Insecta > Diptera > Syrphidae > Eumerus > Eumerus sabulonum. Next base: position 155,787,978 of record OX645060.1, on the reverse strand, counting down.
AACCAAGCCAGATCGGTGAGCGAACTTAAGGTTCAGTTGAAGGTGTACGAGAGGGTCAGCTCGGCTCCGCAGTCGCCAAGCTCGGTGGCCAGCCAACGTTCAAGCTCGAGTTCGCAACAAGTCAGGCATGAGCGAAAAGAAAAGAAGTGCTTTAGGTGTGGGAACACATCACACCTTATAAGGGACTGTCCAATCAAGAGGAGTTGGAAATGTTTTGATTGTGGGCAAGAGAGACATAGACCTTTTGAATGTAGAAATCGAGCCCAAGGTCACAAGCAACGTGAAGGACCAGTCAACAGGCACGTAAACACCACATCGCGCGCACGGTATCGTTCTATACCAGAGACTCGAGTTGCTCTAGCAATCGGAACCAACCGAATTTTTAAGAGCATATGTGTGAAAGGCTATACATTTGAAGCATTGGTGGACACTGGCAGTGATTTATGCCTTTTGCATAATGACTGTTTGCTGTTGATGAATGACGTTCAGCTAAAGGCGACAAAGCGAAGCCTGGTGGGTATAGGACAGAATCGAGTGACTACGATAGGCAAGTTTGAGGCAGACCTGGAAGTAGATGGGGTTGAGATGCAAACAACTTTCCACGTGTTAAGGGAGCAGGGCATGCAGTATGCCGCAGTAATTGGGAACGATGTCCTAGACTCCGTCGATTTAGTAGTTTCCGCAGAAGGTGCCGTGTTCAGGCAAAAGCATGGCGGACAGATTACAGGTGGTGCAGAAAGGCAACCATTATTAGCCGAAGCAGGAGGCAATGACCTCAGGGGATCCAAAGGGATCAGAGCAGGAAGCAGTGGTTTCAAAGGATCAGAAAGGAACGGAACGGAAGTCGCTGGCTTCAGGGAATCAGAAAGGGTCAGAGCAGGAGGCAATAACCTCGGGGAAGTGGAAGAGGTCAGTTTAGAACCCGGAAAGGCAGCAATTGAGGCAGATTTTAGGGAGGAAATACTGCAGTCAGTGAAGGTCTTTGGCGCAATTTGTGTGGCAGCTGAAGAGGGAGAGTTTCGAAGTGAGCAGGTAGACGTCAATCACCTGGATCAGGACAGTAAGAGGAGAGTGCAAGATATGATAGATGGTTACGTCCCAGCGAGGAAGAAAGAATCACCAGTAGAAATGAAGATCACTCTGACCGACGACGTCCCAATATTCCAAAGGCCAAGGCGCATGTCATACGAGGATCAGAAAGTGATGCAAGACCTAGTCGACCAATAGTTAGGGGAAAAGATCATACAGCCAAGTACGTCGGAGTACTCGTCACCGATAGTCCTTGTGGCAAGGAAGGATGGAAAAAAACGTTTACGCTGCGACTATAGGAAGCTTAATGAGAAGATAGTGAGAGAGTTAGATGGTGAGCGAGACGCGGCACGGGAAGAGGCCCGCGAGAATATCCGGCAAAATAGAGAATAAAAGGAACTTCGACAAGAGACGGCCACCAGAGGAAGAGTACCAACTAAACGAGTTAGTCGCGATCAAGCGCACTCAGTTAGGTACTGGTATGAAGTTAAGGCCCAAGTATTTAGGACCGTATAAAGTAACCCGCGTTAACAACCATGGCAGATACGACGTGCAGAAAGTGGGCGACCACGAGGGGCCAGCGACAACAACCACCGTGTCCGAGCACATGAAGAGATGGGTTTAGGCTTTTCGTTCGGGGCGAACAAAACGTCAGGACGGCCGAATGTAGGATGCGATGCCTACGTGACCACAGACAGCACACACAGATGACGAGACAACAGTTACGATCAGGCGACCCCACAGTCCACTATACGAACGACGCCGTGTCGCCAGGTAACCGAACTACGTAACAAACGAACCGACACACAAACATACACACACGACAATGACAACACAGTGCAAACAGGGAGGAATAGTTTTCGTCCGAGTGCGTTACAGAGGACAGTCGATTGTGAAACGCCGGTCAGTGAGCACGCCAACAGCTACTCGTCTCGAATTGTTACAAATAAAATGAACTAAATATGAGTTGTCAGTTCTTTTTTCTTTTCCTGGATCGCAAACGTCAAATCGCAAATCCTACATACATATATGTATATATTCAATAGTACATTTTGTTTTTATAACCTTATACATTTGTAGAAAATATTTCTCTCATCCAAATTTAGGGGAAAAGTGGGCGAAAATTTAACGTCCTAATATCAGACAACTTTCTAGCGGATATAAATAGGAATGGGCAAAAAAAAAATGATACCCATCAAAACTTATAAATTTTTTGAATCGACGCTGTATGGTAAATTAACTAATGATTATATATGTATAAAGAATGATTTTTTATATTTTATTATTATCCGATTCAGGTTCTGTCCATGGTGCATACAAATCGTTTGAAGAATACGAGGACGATTTGAAACAAACCATTAGAAAAGGCAAGAACAGACTAGACCAAAAAAAAAAACAACACAGAAAATTGAAAACAAGGAATTAAAAAGCTTCTTTAATAAATTACTTGTTTTCCTTATCTTCATCTTAACTTAAAATCTAAATAAGGATACAAAATCTTTTAATAAACTTTATACTAAGGCGTACGTCATTTAACTAAAGTTTATTTTATGCCTTATAATAAGGCATAGTAGAAAATAGTTAAAGCTTATTTTACACCTTATAATAATGCATACAATAAGGCAACGAAAGTGTATGCCTTATGTCCAATGACATGGCAATGTTGAAATAACGTTTTAAATAAGGAATACTGCATCCGATCGCGATTCCTTATGAATAATAAGCCCTACATACTAAGGCTTAGATTCAATTGCAATAAGCCTTTAATAAGCCTTACATTTTTTGTTGGGTTGTGGCGAGAGCGGAGACCTCTACATTAACGCTGATTTGTAAACGACCGCAATGGTAAAAACAACCACCCATTGTTTTGCGTCTGAAGCTATGACGGCCACCGCTTTGTATCCGTATGCTTTCGAGGTTTATGAAGTTCTCCTTCCAGAAGTGCCTCCGAATGATGATAATATGCAGTGTCACGTTACACTGCTTTTCAGCCCGAAGTTAACCGTGAAGCAGTGATCCGTTACACTGCTTTCCAACCCGAAGTTAATCGGAAAGCTGTGGCATGTTATAAAGATTTACACCTTTAGCTAAATCTTGAATGTGTCCAAAGGTAAAAATCATACGAAAAATTACAATTTCGAATAAAAAAATTAGAAAAAATTACTTAAGTGCTAACAAATAAAATAAGGAACAGATTAGAAGCGGATAAACTAATTAAATGGGCAGTTCATTACAGGCAGCAAACATTAGGAAACTTTAACAACAATTGATACATTGAATGATAAATGTGAAGTTTCATTAGAAAAACTAAGTTCGTGCCCTCCAGATAGTTCTTTAAATGACAAGTTAGAATGCTTTCATGGAAAATCGAGCTATATTATGCAGAACAAGCCAGGACAAAGCCATCGAAATTGACGATACAAAGAAAAGCGATCTTTAAGAATGCAAAAAAGCATGGCCATAGTTTAGTTTGGGCTTGTAATGATCTGTGTGCACTAGATGCGAACGTCATCATACAACTAACAAACATTTTCGAAAGCTTGGTGAACGAAAGTGCAGCTCATTATTACACATTAACTGAAAAAAATATTAGAGAATTTAAATTATATTAACAATCTCAAAGCGCATTTTGCTCGTCTAAGGACAATTTCAAGAGAAATATGTATATTAAGTACAGAGTATTTTTAACATTTAAAAAGAAATTGATGACCCATTAGAAAAATCTAAAAGAAAGTATAAAAGAACACTGAAAACAACAAAAAGTTGGCAGTATTGTTGTGGAAAGTGAAGAGTCACATGAATTGTAGAGGATGAGGTCATAGATAAACATAGGGCTGCGTTTAAATCTCTAAAACTAAAGTTTCTTGATACTCCAAAGCTTGAGTGCATGTCGTGTATAAAACTATGTATGTTATACAAGAGATATTTCATCTCTGAACAGATTAAGAAAAGCCATAAACACCAGTATTTGGTATAATCTTCTCAATTATTACAAAACTAACAATCTAGCCCATAGCCCACACATTTGTCACTCGTATTTACAAAAAATTAGAGCTAATCAACTGCCAACAGCCTGGGTTCTAAATGATCTACACGTTAGTACTGTTCCACTACGGATTACTATTACTATGACTATGAAAACATATTAATTCAACGCGCCAAAGCATTTGAGGTAGTAATGCTAATGAATCCCGTGGCAAACAAACATTTAACTAATAGGCATATGGTGAAATAGTAAGAGGCAGGACTTTCCACCTTTCTTTGATTCGTGGGGAAATTTTGCAAAAGCTGCCTTGACCAGAGCACCCGATTACTAACCCTGAAATGTATATTATGGTACGAAGTACGCCAACAATCAAAAATAGTGTTGGAGGATATTGTATAGATGTTTACCAAGCCTTACAATATTTAAAATGTGTAAATGCTCTTTACTCTCAAATACAACTTCCATATTCATCTCAACAATTGATTGATTATATTAATGAAGAGGACAATATCCACCTTATATGTAGTGGAGCAACTAGAGTCTCAAGTAGATAACGTTGTAGAAGGAAACGATGGGCTACTAACACAAGTTACATCAGAAAAAGGGGCTGATTATGATCAATACACTATTTACCCCTTGCATGGAAGGGGGAGAGACGCTCCTATTTCAAAATTCTACCAAATGCTCAAAGTCAACGCTCCTCGAATTGATTCTAGAGATAAAGATTTATGTGTTAAGTGCTCTCCTGATATGGGCAGTTCCCTGTTCGGCAGCTAAAAGTTAACATCTTACTTACTTACTTATCAGGCCAGCGATCCATGGAGGATCTGAGCCTGAGCTATAGCTGCCTTCCATCCTTGACGGTCCCGTTCAGGCTGCTTCCAGTTATCAAAACCAAGATGTCTTACATCCGCGATTACTTGGTCTTTATACCGGAGGTTCGGTCTTCCTCTTCTTCTCGAACCAGGAGGCTCGGAGCCGAAGACCCTCTTAGCTAGGGCATTGGTGTCCATGCGCTCGATGTGGCCGAGCCAGTGTAGTCGACGGATCTTTACCTTCCGGACTACATCCACATCTTTGTACAGCTCGTAGAGTTCGTCGTTGTGTCTTCTTCTCCATTAACCTTCCTCACAGAAAGGACTAAATATCCGGCGCAGACTTTTTATTTCGAAAGAACCCAAAATCAGCTCCGCTGTCCTGCTTATCGTCCAGCTTTCGACTCCGTACAGCAAGAATGGCAGTATGAGCGTTTTGTAAAGCATGACTTTTGTCTTTCGAGTGAAGAGTTTTGACCCCAGTTGTTTGGACAAGCCGAAGTAGCAGCGGTTGCCATTTGTGGAATTTGCGTTTGTCCCGAGGTAGACAAACTCCTTAACTACCTCGAAATTGTAGCTGTCAATTTTTATATTTTGTCCCAGGTGGTGAGCGACGGATTGGTTTTTGACTGACAGCATGTACTTCATTTTGTCCTCATTGACCTTAAGACCAACTCGTTTCGCCTGTTCTTCAATCGCCGTGAATGTTTCCATAATGCTACGGCGACAGCACGCCATGATGTCGATATCATCCGCGTATCCTAGCAGCTGAATGGACTTGTAGAAGATACTGCCTTCCTGTTGACGCCTGCCCGTCGCACTATCTGCTCCAGCACCAGGTTGACGAAGTGACATGACCGAAATCCGGTGCATGTTTCAAACGGTTCCGAAGTCCTAGAAGAGAACTGCACGGTGCATCGCGTGTCTTTTAGTGTGTTAACATCTGGTGAATATATTAAAGCAATACTAACGTCAAAACACTCTCAATTCCGCCTAAATCAACATTATTTATTTCGTCTACTTAATGATGCTAATATACCTCAACTAAATTTAGGCATATTCTACAAAATGAATTGCGTTAATCAAAAATGAAAAAGTACAGATGAACTGTATTTTGAAATGCTTAATAAGGATGAGTAGAGGGTGTCCTAACAGCGATATTTGGTAGGTGAAATACGGAGTAGTCTTGGAAAAAAAAGGGGTTTTGATAACAACTGTATGACACAACACTACGGGCCAACGTATGGGTCATGGTTAATGATTATAATCCCCCAATTTTGTCCGCATGGAATGGCAATCCAGACATTCATTATGTAGGCAAAAAACAGCTATTTTAATTTATTACGTCACTAATATACTACCAAAAGCGAGAAAACTCATGTTGCTGATATGTTTCAGGGCATAAACTCTACAAAACCTTTAAGAGGCTGACTGTTTAACATCGGGCTTAGAGTTTTATCTAATAGAGAGTGTGGCTCTTTGGAAGCCAGTGACACTCTACTTGGTAATGTTGTCCACCGATATTTAATACGAGTCTTGGACTGATGACCACTATCCTAAACGGCCTAAAGAAGCTTTTCATGACAATTTTACTACGGGAGGCTTTGTCAGGAGATACAAGATACGAAAAGCATTTGAAATGATAGAATCTAAATTTGCTTGGATAAACGAAGAAAGGGAAATCGTTGATGATGACGATGGTCCTGAAGACCCTATCGACTTTAAAGCTGTGGAAGCTGCAAATGTAATGGATGGCTTTCAGAGAATCAATCTGGTAGAAGAAGAGCAGACTGATCTTCAGAGTATGATCGCAAAACTCAATGCCGATCAAAAAAGAGTATTCGATATGATCACAAATAAAATGGACACAACTGTTAACAGCGCTGACGTTTCACGCTGTTTTGTGAGTGGAACTGGTGGCACTGGAAAGAGATTTTTAATAAAAACTCTGAAAGTCGGCTCCAAGGGTGCGCCACCGTGCGCGAGCAAAGGCGGGACAATCACAGTGGAAATGCTCCGCCGTATCATCCTCCTCTTCGTCACGTGCAGCACAGGTAGGCGCCTCACTGATTCCGAGCACGTAGAGATGCTTGGCAAAAGTGTAATGGCCCGTGATAACTCCCACAAGCCATTTGCAGTCGATTCTCCTTAAAGACAGGAGGAATGCTGCAGGTTTTTTGCAGAAATCAGGGCATACGCGCTTAGTCATCCTGCAACCCGGACAATCCCTCCATCTACGGTTGTGTGTATTAAATACACAATCGTTAATGTAAGAATTTACCGAGGACGCAGGTAGACCTAGAGCGGGTTCAGGTCCTGAGAAGCTCTCCTCTAAACCCATTCTAGCGAGTTCATCAGAGATCTCATTTTCTGGGATCCCAGAGTGGCCTGGAACCCATACAAGCCTTAATGAATTTAGTCTGCCGACTCTGTTCAAGAAGGACTTGAGTTCAGGCACTAATTTGGAGCTAGTTAAGGGGTTACACACAGCTTTTAGTGCAGCTTGGCTGTCACTATAGACGCATGGCCATTAGGATTGCGTATATCTCTGATTGTAAGACAGACGCGTACCTTCCTAACGAGAATAGCAGTCGGATGTCTTCGCGTTCAAAGAAGACTCCAGCACCGGACCCCCGCCCAGACCTGGAGCCATCCGTGAAAATGCGAAGACTATCCTTTCCAGGTTCAGTAACCAGCCATAGCCAATCCTGACGCCATGGAAACTCGACTGTGAAATTACGATGCAATAGGATAACGGACGTCAGTGCGTCAGAAGGCATGTCCATGAGACAGGGGTCGCAGAACAATTCTTGCGCAAGCACACCGTTATTCCTATGCGAGTTGTACCAAAAGCCATTTCTCTTCAGACGAGACATGGCCTTCAGAGCACACCCTCTGATAAATATATCAAGAGGTGGAAGGTTCATCATAACATCTAGAGCAGCGCCCGGCGTGCTGGGGAAAGCCCCCGTGCAGCTGAGACAAACCGTTCTTTGGAGTTTGGGGAAAGAGGCTACGACGTGTTTGCGTTTTAGTCTGTTCCACCAGACAACTGATGCATATGAGATTAGGTCTTATCACTGCCGTGTAGATCCAGAGGACCTTTGCGGGCGATAAACCCCATGTTTTGCCAAAAGCTCCTTTGCATTGCCAGAAAGCTGACAGCGCATTGATGTTTTTTGACTCAACATGTTTTGACCAGGGAAGCTTACTATCTAAGATGACTCCTAGATACTTAGCCTCCTTGGATATTGGGATGGAAGTGCCTTTTAGTACCAGCTGAATCATGTCAGTATTTTTCCACCTTATCGTAAAGAGAACGACATCGGTCTTAAGGGGATTGACTGACAGCCCTTTTCTGGTACACCAGTCATCGATAACACTTAGCGCCGCCTGTGCTTTGAGACAGACAGTCGCCAAACATGAAGAACAGAAAGAATGGCGACGTCATTCGCATAGGCCTGGGCATAGATTCCAGAGGCATTGAGAGCATCAAGCAGGGAATCGACCACCATGCACCATAACAGCGGAGACAGGACGCCACCTTGAGGGCAGCCCCTGTTAACGCCGGATTCGACACACTGGTCGAGGCCTGCATCAGCGGTCAATGTCCTGTGCATGAGCATTGCTTAAATCCAAAGGACCAGTGCTTCATCTACGCCATGATGTCTGGCAGCGTTGCACATGCTGTCAAAAGTTGCGTTATCAAAAGCTCCCTCAATGTCGATGAAAATGCCCAGCGTGTACTCTTTCCAGCGCGCATTCAATTCACCCAACTAGGTTCCTTAAGCGCAGTCTCGCAAGATTTTCCGCGCTGGTAAATATAAATACCACTTATTTGAAATAACAATTAATATTTAATATTAATCAAAGAATGAATCCCTGATGAATACAATATCTAATCTTCCAAAATCTTTCGTAAACAAGCCAGTGATTTGTTTCAGGCGAGTATCAATAATTCAGCAGTAGCCATGCTTACTTTGTCAATACTATGAATTGATGAACCATCTATAGCTGCAGAAGCCTTTACAGTTGATGCACATTCTATGTGTATGTACGTTGGCGTTACAATCCACGAAGGACCAACTTCGAGCTTCTCTCAATCACCCATATTGTGTGTGATTTTAGGAAAGGATCTACAATTTATTGCCGATTACGAGCGGCGAATTTCAAGAAGCTTTTCATGGCAATTTTACTACAGAGGATTTTGTCAGAACCCCGCTGAAGAGAAGCACCGTGGAAACACGTGCGATGACATGACTATTGTACGGATTCGATCCCGTGTCCTTGGCGTCAGAAATCACACTCGCTGCTGTTCATTGGCTCGGCGCATAAGACAATACATACAACGTACACTGAAGTTATGCTTCGTCGAATCGAAGCAAAGAAAAAAAATCATACAAAAGTTGAGGCGGTTCTTTTCAAAACTTGGTTATTCCACTTTTGATGAATTCGATTTTTTATTTATTTTTCGTTTGGTAACATTCAAATGTACACTCCGCGAAAATAAAATTGGGCCACCACTTGATAATTACGCCAGAAAAAAAGATTAAAATAATCAAAATTAGATTATTCCATGTCAAATTGCCATACCTGCAAAACTATTTTCTCTGATTGTGGAGAAACACAAAAAGTCGAATAGTCAAGTTCGAAAAGAACCTCCTCAGTTATCCTTAGTCGTTTCGAGGAATATATGTACATATGTATGTATGTACCTGTTAACCCTAGAAGGGTAACCTTCATCGATTCGACGAACATGAATCTTATTTTTTTAGTTTTCTCCTTAGTCCTCTCACTGATAGGATCCTCTTTTCGTGTAACCCTAGCCATCTGTAAGTGCTTTTAGTGTGTGGACGTACGGTAGTGTACCTGCTTGGGTAAGTACACATTAATGTTCGTCGAAACGACGAAGGTTACCTTTTATGTAACTTTCAGTGCACGATCAGATTTTTAATAAGCAAGTTAACGCCATGACTGGTGACGACCGGGTTGGCTGTCGCGGCCGCCTTCCGGATCGCCGTTTATGTGCAACATTGCGTTGATAATGCAATATGTTGCATATACTGTGTTTCTTGCAAGGGCATCATAAAACGAGACGGGCAGTAGAGTTAGGCCAGGCGCAAATTGAGAAACGTATAGCGCGTGTGAGGTGGCGCAGCGTGACGCATTTTTTTGTAAACTACAGAATTCAATAGAACGGTGCAAATCGGTGAACAGCCGACCGACGGGCGGCGCAGTAGTTGAGACACAGTTTCACGTGCCATTCTCTCGCGTGTGGTTCTTGGTTTTGGAGAAATGGCAGAAGAAAAATGAATAGAGGCAGTTATGGTTCATAAAGAACTATATGATACCCAATGTGCCAATTATATGAAGACAAAATTATGAATTGACCACACTTATGCGATCTGCGATTACCTGGGTCTCAATTTGCGGATCACCACGCTACGCGTTTGGCACGTACGCGTCATGGCACTCGTGTCATGTCACCTCACTTGCGCTATACGTGTCTCAATTTGCGCCTGGCCTCAGGACTATTCTTTAGCAGTTAAGTTTATTCGCATTTGGAACGGAACCGAAATTTCCGTAAATATAATAGAGGGAAAACTCGTAGTACTATGGATGAAGAAATGGTTAGAAGCACCAATTTTACCGACTAATATTAGATCTTGTATTGAAAAATATGTCTTCGAAAATAAAGAACCGTTAAGGGAGCACAACGTTCGTGTAACAAAAATAGAAACAAGAAAAATTTGCAAATATTGTCTGTACACACAACGACGCATGACTAAGTCAACGTGCAATAAAGTTGAACTCTGCAGTAAATGCTTGCTCGAAATAATTTTGTTTATTTATTACTTTTATTATGTTTTGTTGTACCAACAATTAACCTACTTGTTTTTATTAAAAAAATATAATTATAATAACAAAACAGGGAAAAAACAAGCCATCTCAAAAATGCATGCTCATGTGTTGACCTCTGCAACAAATGACCAAATACTTTATTTTCGTTTTTTATTTTTAATGAGTTCTGTTAACAAGTGAATGAACTTTTGAGTTCCCACTTCTTTTTACAAAAAAAAAAAAAAAAAACAAAAACGCATTTTTATTAAAAATTTAAAAAGCAAGTGATCTCAAAAACAATGGCTCCAAAGACTGTTTCGAAAATAAAAACTCAAGAATTAGAAAAAAGACAATTTTTTTTTACGTTTTCTTACTGAACAATACCTAATAAACAAAAATTATTTTACTTCACAAGAATAACTTAATAACTTTTCTTTAAAAACGAAGTTAAATATCACTTCGTCGAATCGACGAATGGTTACCTGTAACGTACTAAAAAAGAAGGTTGCCTTCCTAGGGTTAAAAAACCAATTTCCATTGATCGCAAAATATCATACTTTCGTTCACTGATAGAGATCATCACCAAATGATGTACGGAGAAAGAATTAAAAGGGATGAATAGTTTAAAGGAAGTCATCAAAAATAAAATAGTTGTTCGTCGATTTGACGAAGGGTAACCATCCAGGGTTAACATTGCAAGTTGTAAATCATAATTTATCTTTGCATTCGGATCATAATATCATTTTTGAAATGGATTTTGATCAGGAAGTCTACCAATAACATCACTTATTTTTTCATTATCATCTGGAACTTCTTCACGTCATACCTACATCCTTCTCGACAAAACTGTAATGTTCTTCCAACGTCTTGTTGGACTCAAACTCTTTCCTTTTCTGTAAAATCAGATCTACAATTTAATGAATTTCATTTCTTCAAGAATACGCCTCCTCATGACGAAATTGAAGTATGTACATAGTTACGATTTCTCTGTTATATATGTACATTGAAACAACAGTCATTCATATTTACGAGAACATATGTATGTATGTATGTATGTATTAGTTTAGGTTTCTTTCGTCCGACATGCTGTTTTTGTAGTACGAACGAATTGCGTGAGTATATGTATGTGTGCACAGGCCGTGTTTGAGCAGTAGATGTTATATATTAAATGTGTATAGTCGTACTCATAGCTATAGACATACTATTAACATTAGCATACCGGTGACGCGAACCCATACGTTTTTCGTCTACCGATTTTTTGCACAATACGTCAGCATGCTATAAGCATGCCGGTGGCGCGAACACACGAGATTTCACATTTCCCAAAAAGCCTATAACGCTCCCATGTATAGCATATGTATGCGAGCATGTCGGTGACGCGAACCCATAAGTTTTCCCCCTACTAAAAAGTGCCCAACGCGGTTAAGAAGTTTTCACTTCAAAAAAATGGCAGTTAGTGCCCCAACAGGCATAGCTGCATTCGATTTGAATGGATTGACTATACATAGACTATTGCAGCTGCCTGTAGAACACAATTAAACACCAAAGTACAAGGAATTTTCTGATGAAGTGTTCCAAGTTCTGAGAACAGTTTTAAAACCAGTAATGTTGTTTATCATGGACGAAGTGTCAGTGATATCCAATGTTACCTTAACATATGTACATGCATATGTATATTCATTTACGCTTATCTGAGATATTCGACACAAACATCTTGTAGTTTTCGAGGATCTCTTACAGCTTCCGCCGGTAAAAGAAAATCCACGTTTTGAAAAACTGTCAACTGCTGAAACTAACTAACTAAGCTGTTAGGTTTCATCAGTATGCCGAATCTGTGGATTGAACTGTTCATATACGATGAACTTACTATTAACATGCGACAGCTCAATGATTCTGACTTTGTTGAAATGCTAAATAGAATAAGATTGGGTGTGACTACACAAAAAGACCGCGACTTACTCTCGACTAGATTTATAAATCTCAAACCCGATTCAAATGAAAACAAATTGATTGAAATTATTGAACACCTCACCTTTGCTTATTACCTACGAAAAACATGTAATTAAATACTGCATGGTCAGATCTCTCCTACATCCCGGGATAAAACTTACAGCTGTAGATAGCATATGTTGCTCGTGAATGCATAAAAAAATATGTAGACGATGCTTCTATGACAGCGGGTCTGAGAGGACATAGGAGCAAAAGTCATGTTACGGCAAATATTGACGTGTGGCTTGGTTTAGTTAATGGTTCTATCGGCATAGTGCACAAAGTAAAGGTTGATCCGGAAAATACAAAGATTAAGAAAATATACATTACATCTAATAAAGAACATGTTTACGAGCTTGGTCCGATCCAAACTAACTTTGAAATTATTACTACAGCTTATGTTAATCGCGAACAGTTTGCCAGCTTTATAGCCTATGCTATAACTATACAAGTCAGGGCCTAAATAATGCGCTGATAGATATCGGTTCTGAAGTAGCTTACTTGGCACTTTCGAGAGTTACAAGTCTGGGCGGCTTACCTCGAAATAATGTCCATATATAGTGACCGTATCCATATGAAAAAGATTTTATGTTTAAAACAAATAGATTAACTTGGCAATCGCACTAAACAATCTAATTTAATATACTAAGTATTACTTGTGAGATAGTGTTTTCATGCGATGTCCAAGTCAATCTATTTATTTAAAATATAAAAGATTTTTAATATGGATATGGTCACTGTAAGATGTTGTAAGGTTAGCTTATTACGTAATAACTTATGACAGAAGGTCTGGATCTTTTTACGGTACAAGAACTGAGTTGCGAGACTTGGTTCTTTTTAAAAGTTATGCTTTTGGTGGCATGTATTTTACTGTATAAAATGGGAAGCAGAAACTTCACATGTAATACTTTACTTTCCAAAATAAAGAATAGCAGAATATAGGCCCTTTTTGGTATACTAGTTAGAAAAAGAGTATTATGCAATAAGTTCAAATAACAGACCGCTAGTCCCTTTCGTCATATATGTACATCATTCGGTTATTCGCCACTCTCTTGTCCCTAAGCGTGCATCAAATTTATTTATAATGATGATAACAATAAGACGCCCGGTATGTTATTCGAATACAAACGAGCGTGGGTGTAAAACCCTAGTCCAAATAGCTCCGACCTCACGCCAAAAAACCAATAAAATTTTATGGCGTAATCACAATGAAGAATCTGGGTGGAATACGACCTGAGTCATGCCATTAAATTACATAGATAGGCCCCAATAATGCAATGCAGCCATTTGGGGCGTGTAAACAATTCTATTTGTTACATCAATAAAATCCAGAGGAACAGCAACACGTCTCCATGGTTGGTGTGGAATGGTTATCCAGAATATACGGCTGAAAAACAATAAAAGCCACAACTAATACCCGACACTATACTTTCAAAAACAGACAATTCGGTAGAAATTATAAATTGATGGAGTCAACAATATGGTGCTGTTAGTCCTGAAGCTGACAGTGGTATTAGATCTTAAAGGACGTAATTGAATGCTATGGACCATGGATTCATAAAGGCTCACCCTTAACTTGGGAGTAGTCCCAAGCCATTTGTGGCCCAGTCAAAATATTTTGTTAAAAATAATTGTATAAGAAATTGAATAAACAAATGGCTTTATTCTTAAGAACACTTACTGCCGTGCATTGTACAGGTTTGCGCATATTATATGTATACCAGGTTGGGAACAACTGGTGATACTTTAATCTGTAAAAGATAAGATTGTTTTTGCAGTGAGGGGGAAACAAACTTATGGTCTGATTGTATTGGCTTGCTCTATCTTATCAATTTTGGCCAATTTGGGACCAACATGTAACAACTCCATAGAGTACATGTGCCGTAACTGCTTTGAGTAATGGTAGTAATGGGGAGGTACTAGCTTCCCATGATGGTCGCGGGTAACAACCAGTTCAGCAGGGTCATGTCTCTGGTGAAAGGTTGGCTAATCCTAGTTAGGCGAAGAAAAGGATAAATCCTCAAATCTTCAAATCCAAGGTGGAACATCATATGCCAAAGGATGAATGGCTATTGTGTCAATTAGTCGCTATTATGCGGACTTGGGATGCGCTGCCGAGGTCCCATTTTAATGAATACCCGTTCAAGCTATTTCGGAGCTCTGGTTCTGATGACATACTTACTCGCGTTACTCCTAAAAAAAGGTACGAGCCAAAATGGAGGCACTGGAACTAAAATCAGGAGCTGCTAAGCTCTTTATTAAGCTCTTTATTAAAAAGATAAAGATAAGAGGAGAGGGGAAGCAGCGATAACAATGCAAGGGGGAGCACCTATTATAATTTATTGTGGATACTAACTTAGAAGTAGGAAATAAGGGTAAGAACCCAACTTTCCAAAATTCCAAAGGAGGTTCTAAACCTCACACTACTTACTAACAATACATATCACATTATTGAAAAAGCGTCCTTCTCAGACTGCAGCCATATACATATGTATGGGTTAACCTAGTGAGCTATAGACCACCTAAAGCCACAGATAGAGATACGTACAAGTCCCTACTTGATATTAAGTATACATTTAAATATACACTTAAATACAAATACCTCCCACCTGATTATATACCATGACTTGGTGTGGGGGCTTCTCACCAAAGGATAATCGACCCCGTCAGTCCCCTTCAACAACCCAAGTCCCAGCCTATTCCATATCTCCCACTAACATTCCCACTCCAACTATCCCCTCCCCACCCCTAGGCTGGACATAAGGTGCCGTGCCAAGATGCCGACCAGGCTGAGAGCCCAGTTTAAAAATAGCTCAGTCATAAACGGTGTATACGAATACCTAGCGCCCTCCGGATCAGCTTGCCTTACCTGTGCATTGCTGATCTCTGCACAGGCGGACATTTTAATTCTACGCCTCTAATGGAAACTTACGGAAAACACCAAAATAAAAACGTCCGGATCTCATAAAAAAACCGGAAAGGGAAGAAGTCCCCTCTACATCACAGGCTGCAAAAGCTCCAAAAGTTGGAGCACCAAAAAGCCGTCCCAACAAATTGCCGGAAGACAATACCGGCAATAAGAAATTAAATCCATCGACCAAGGCCTATAGAGATCGCAAGACGGCCTTGAGAGTATTAAATCGATAAGACCGACCTATCGGAAAAAGTTAAAGAGTCGGTCGCCTGGGCTACATGAGTCCTGGCCCAAGAAAAAGAAAAGGCCGAGAGGTCCATATCGTCGCCAGAGGAACGGAAACGGGAGGCAAAGAAGGCTAGGATGGGAACAACGGCCAAGCTATTAAAGCCTTTGGCGAGGTTGCGAGTGAGTGCCTAACGGTTGCCATCATAGATGACAGCGACCATGAAGGCAAATTAACTATAGACAATTGGAGGGCGCCGTGGCGCAGCAGTTAGTGTGTGGGACTCTGACGCACGATGAGCTAGTTCGGATCCCGATACCACCAACGCCATCAAATGTTTATTTCGCGGCATCCCTTCTCGGCGGGGTACTGGCAAAACCCCCCCGTAGTATAACTTGCCTAGAAAAGCTTCTCGACTCAGCCGTTCGGAATCGGCATTAAACTGTAGGTCCCCTTCACCTGTGTGAAAAATAGAACACAACATGGGTGACTGAAGAGGAGCTTTGCTCTGGTCCTTCATGGGCTGTAACGCCACTAAAGAAGAAGAGTTGGAAGGATGTCGATCAAGCAATATCGGTTAACTTCCTAAAAATTGCAAGGAAGAGCCCTTGACCACCGTCCATCTGCGACGACGCTGGATGGTACCAAGGCAGGGTCAAACTCTAAAGCTGTGCCGGCAAACGATCCCTCGATCTGTTAAGGGCTACAGTAATGGAAATAGGGGAACTATCGGAGGGAGCTAGGCTCAAGATCGTAACCACGGACCAGATCCCTAGACGATGAGGAAATGCCACCATCCGGCAACGAAGGCCTGGCTAGTACCAAGTTCAAAAGTGAAAACTCGACGGAGCAGGAACCCCCAATCCCCTCGGAGAGCAAGGGCCTTGTGACGGAAGAAGCTGAAACCCTAGCAACAACCCTGGTCGGAGATCAGGAGTCATTGCTCGACTCCGAAAGCGAGGACTATCCAACAAGCTCGCCAATGGACGACGATCTTCTAGACTTAGATCTGGAAGACCTCAACCCCACCGTGGTGGAGGCTAATAGAATTGATAGCAGCTCTGATGCTGAGATTAATTCAAATCAACCTCCATCACTATAAAGTGGCAACCGCAAATCTCCTTCTCAGGCTGGTTAAACGAGAAGAAGATATAGTCCCAATCCAAGAGCCATGGGTACACCACCACAAGGTTCGCGGACTAAGGACTCCAGCCTATAGCTTATTCATACCACAACACGGAGGTAAATCCCGCACTTGCATTCTTGCAAAAAAAACTGTAAACGCTTACCTTGTTCCAAATTATAGCTGCGTTGACACCACGCTGATTGCATTACAATCACCCAGGGACAAATTATGGATTGCCTCAGCCTGCATGGCTCAGGACCATCCTACCAGACGATGTCAGAAGACTACTCGAGGACGCTTCAAGACAACAAGCTGGGCTCCTAATCGGTGCGGACGCAAATCTGCATCACACGATCTGGGGCCGCAGCGATATAAACGAAAGAGGTGAGTGGCTTATTGAATTTATACTAACATCCAATATATGTATCTGCAATAAGGAAAATATACCCACATTCATTACCAAAAACCGCAGAGAGGTACTAGACTCTAGCATCTCCCTCTCTCAATAGCAGAATAAGAACACTCCTTCTCAGACCACCGCTATCTAGTTCTTAACCTAGCAATCACGGTCCAAACCCCAGCCGACTCTTTTTACAACCCAAGAAGGATTGATTGAAAGCGCTATAAAGCCTTCATAGGCGATTCTGTAGTAAAAGGGACCCCCGACACCCCGCGATCCCAGTCAGATATAGACAAATTGGTCGATATCTTGACAAACACACTGGGCAATGCATGGGCCAATAGTTGCGTAATCCACAAATCAAGAAAAAAACTCATACCCACCCTCGTAGAATGCAGCTCTAAGCAAACTTCGTAAGGTCTGCTTTATTGAAGCAAAGAGCACAAAAAACGACAGAGACTGGAGCCTGTACAACGAATCACTTAGGGTGTATAAGCAAACTCTGAGGAAGGAACAAAGAAAGTCTTGGAAACTGCAGCAAAGTGGGGAAAATTTCAGACGCCTCCAGACTGAGGAAAATACTCTCGAAAGATCCATTAACTCCGAGTTGTCTCCTAACAAACGGAGTCTGGACAACATCAGAAGAGGTAACAATTAACCTTCTCTGTGGAGACACATTCCAGAAATGGGGAAGTGCGCAAGGGTACTCTTCATCCCCAAGCCGGTAGGAACTCTCAAACCTCACCCAAGGATCTAAGGCATATTTGTCTTTCACTCTTTGTACTGAAAACCTTCGAAGGCTGATAGACTTACATATAGGCCATCATTTCGATCCTTCCCTAATCTCTAATGCACAGCACGCCTATTGTAAGGGTAGATCAGTCGAAACAGCCCTGCATACACTAGTGAGGGAAACCGAGAGATCAATCCATCTTAAAAAATATACCTTAACAGCCTTCCAAGGCGTAGAGGGCGGCTTAAACAACGTCACTCCGAAAGCAAGAAAATCTAAAGAGGACCCTCACAGAGTTGATCAGCGAGTTACTCTCAACACGCAAAATTCACTCTAAATGGAGAAGCCAAGCAATCACTAGAGAGGTTACCAAGTTACCACCCCACTAGCGGGGGTCTTCTTACCCCTTCTCTAGTCGCAAATGAACTACTGACACAACTGGAAAGAGAAGGCCTCGACTCTATTGCCTGCGCTAATGACGTTGCCATTTCCGTCTCGGCCAAATACCTACCCACACTGAATGACGGTATGCAAACGGTATTCTCCAAAATATGCAAATGGGCACAAAAAATGGGCTCAGGGTAAATCCCCAGAAGACGGAGCTTGTGTTATTCATCAGAAAGCACAAAATTCCGGAAACCTGCACAGTCACTTTACTTGGCACCAGGTTAATCTATTCCCCCAGTGTCAAATACCTTGGCACTATACTTGATAGGAAACTTACCTGGAAGAACAACACAACAGAGAGCGCAAAAAAAGCAACTACAGCTCTCTATACCGTGGCGCAGTGGGTAGTGTGTTGGCCTCTGACGCCGATGACACGGGATCGAATCCCGACACAGCCATGTCATCGAACGTGTTTTTCACGGTGTTTCTCCTCAGCGGGGTTCTGACAAAACCCCCTGTAGTAAAATTGTCATGAAAAGCTCTCTACACTTGCAAGAAAGCCTTAGGGAGATGGAGATTCAACCCCAAGCTCACCCTATGGCTCTACATTACAGTCGCTAAACCTAGACTAATGTATGGAGTGAAAGTCTGTCGGACTGCACTGGACAAAACAACATACCATAAACAATTCGAGAAGGTACCAATGCTAGCATGTATGTGCATAGCCGGGGCCTTAAAGCCCGCCCCAAGGGCAGCGCGGAACATGATACTTCACCTTACACGACCCAATATATTTGGCAAGCAAATCGCCAATAAGACTAAATGCCAAGTACCAATGGACGAGCTACATCAATGGCCACTCCTCCATTCTGAACAACACGTTAACCATGGCAAAAAACCCGGACCACATAGCACTCACCACAGTATTTGAGAACAATTTCAAGATAACATACCCGCAAAGACGGAACTGGACCCGCTAAGCGCAACCTCGCAGGAGCTGCGTAGTTTCTACACTGACGGGTCAAAAACCGAAGACGGAGTGGATAGTGGAGCTCTAAACCTACCAGATTACTGCAGCGTCTTTCAGACGGAGTTGTTCGCCATAAAGGAGGCTCTGTCTTGGCTTAAGTGGAACGTAATATCTACTACTGATATCCGAATTCTCACGGATAGTCAAGCAGCCTTAAAATCGCTGGAGTCCAACGTGTACACTTCAAAAACAAGCCTCGACTGTCGCCTATCTCTGGCTGAACAGTTTAACATGCAACTCTTATGGGTACCAGGGCACAGCGATATTTTAGGTAACGATATGGCCGACACACTCGCCAGACAAGGAACGACGCAACAAGCAGTCATGGCACGCGAGGGAATACCTCTTGCAACCATAAAACTCAAACTCTTAAATCTCGCCATAGCTGAGACGAACCTGACATGGGCCCAAGAGCATATCGGACTCAAAAAGAACGGACATCCACATAATCACTGGTGTCATCACCGGTCACTGTTGCATTGGTAGTTATGCGCAAAAACTAGGGCAAATTCCGAATAATTTCTGCAGAAGCTGCCTAAACGAAGAGGAGGTCGAATCTATTCACCATCTACTCTGCGCCACCAAGAATCCTACTTCCTAAACGACCTGACAGATATTCAGCAAGTAAGGATAACTGACCTTCTTATTTTTTAAGAAGCACTAAGTGGTTCCATAAATAGGGGGATAAACGCCCCTCGTAGCAACACAACGGGTCTCTCTGGCCTATTTGTATTCTCCGCATTTCGGGGAGGCTACGAACCCACCTACCCTCCTACCTAAATACAAATACTCCTGAGGAACTTGAAAATTCTGTTGAATTCCTAATGGACTTGTATCCAATAGGAATATTATACTATCACTATAGTCGCCTTTTGAAAGAAAATAAAACTCCAAGGCTTAAGCCCTGGTAGAATTTTAGAATGAGCAGAATAAGGAGATGAGAGGCTCACAGACTGCCGGTTAACTGGCGGTTAACGGTTAACTGACAACCAGACAAGGAAGCTCTCACCAACTATAACAAAGAAATCAAATTATCCAAGAGAAAATCATAGGAAAACTAGTGTGAGAACCTAAAAAACTAACCTGAACGGGCAACGCACTTTGCCCAAGCACTTTGCCCATTTTACGCTCGCTATGATCCACTGGTTCAGTACGACGACGAAACGCAGAAGTGTGTGTGCAAGAGAATCCGAAGCATCCGATTTCGCATTGCTCACAAAAAATCGGCCTTTCGCAGACTATAACTTGGCAAATTTTGGGTCGTTACTTGGGTCTGCACCCGAACAAAATAAAACTGACCCAGAAAAAGGTAAATGACCGTTAGCAACGATGTGTTTTCGCTGAATGGGCCCTGGAGCAATTGGAAACTAACTCTAATTTTCATCGAAAAATCGTCCTCAGCGATGAGGCCCATTTCTGGATGAATGCGACGTACCCAAACAAAATTGTCCATATCCACATGGTACGAGCAACACATTCAGAAAAAGTCACTGTTTGGTGTGTATTTGGGACTGGCGGCGTCATTGGTCCATATTTCCCTGAGAACGACATTGGCTAGGCTATAACAGTCAACGGCGAGCGCTATAGATCCATGATCACCAACCTCTGTTGGCCTGAATTGGATGTTATGGATATTAACGACATGTGGTTTCATTAGGATGCCGCTATGTACTATGCAGCTCACGCTATATTCGAAATTCTGCACGAACGATTCGAGGGCATGGTCATCCCACGTTTAGGTGATGTGAATTGATCACCGAGATCGTGCGGTTTGACGCGTTATACTTTTTCATGTGAGGTTTTCTGAAGTCGCAGGTCTATGCGAATAAGCCACAAACCACAGCGGTCCTAAAAGCCAACGCAACCCATGCCATCTGCCGAATTCAGCCTTATTTGTGCACCAGAGTCATGGAAAATTGGACATTTCGGATGCGCGCCAACCAGAGAAGCCGCGGAGTACATTTGAACGATGTTATATTTTGAATAAAAAATGTCAATGATATCACAGGCATTTTGTTTTATCTAAATTTAGAGATAGGAAGCACTTAATGAAAGATCCTGTAGAGACCCCAACCTAGGCAAATACATAAAGTATGAAAAAGTCACTGGGCTTCCAATAGCTCCAACCCATTCAAAGTTCCTGGGCTGGATGGCATTGTTCCTGCACTTTCCATACATTTCCCAAATTAAATTCTTCACACTAGCGTCATAACTAATTATATTCCACTTAAATGGAGAAGGGTTAGGGTAATATTTATACCCAAAGGAAGCAACAGACCATCTGAAAATCCCAAATCCTATCGACCAATCAGTCTCTCTTAACTTTTACACTGGAAAAATCACCGCTCCACAAACTACACTTTGTATATCAAATATCCGGAGGCCGCCGTGGCGCAATGGTTAGTAGGTTGGACCCTGACGCACTATGAGCGAGTTCGGGTCCTGATAACATCAACGCCATCGAATGTTTATTTTGCGGCGTTCCTCCTCGGCGGGGTACTGGCAAAACCCCCCGTAGTATAATTGCCTTGAAAAAGCTTCTCGACTCACGCCGTTCGGAATCGGCATTAAACTGTAGGTTCCTTTCACATGTGTGAAAAATAAATCACACACGACATGGGTGATTGAGAAAAGCTTGGCTCTGGTCCTTCATGGGCTGTAATGCCACCAAAGAAGAAGAATATCCAGAGTAACCGCCCCGCCCTTCATAAAGTCACGGATATTCTAGAAAAATCCCTGAAAGCAAGGAGGATCGCGATTGACGCTTTTATTGATGTAGAAGGAGCATTTGATATCACAAATAATTCATCAATAATAAATGCACTTTGCAGGAGAAAGATCGACACCTCAACTATAAACGTCACGCTAAAAGAGAGGCATATAACAGCCAAGTTATGTACATCAGAGGTCTTTCCTTTGTGGCGTTTCAGCCCATGAAGGACCAGAGCCAAAAACTCTCAATCACCCATTCTGTGTGTTTTATTTTTTACACACGTGAAAGGGATCTACAGTTAAATGCCGATTCCAATCGGCGTGAGTCGAGAAGCTTTTTCATGGCACGTATACTACGGGGGGTTCAGTCAATAGCCCACCGAGGAGGAACGTCGCGAAATAAATATTCGATGGTCCAACACACTAGCCACGGCGCCCTCAGTGATAGTGGTTAAAACTCTTGGAAATTGTCCTAAGGGGCGTGTCTTATTCCCACTTCTATGGTCAATTCTACTAGACGAACTTCTCTATGTACTTAATAATAAGAGCTTCACAGTCATCTGATATGTATACTGGCGTTATAACCGTTATCATTAGAGGTAAACGTGAAGACGTTATAGTAAATCTCATGCAAAGAGCCCTAGAAATAACTTATAATTGGTGCAACGAAGAAGGACTCTGTATCAAACAAACAAAACAAACATAATTCGGTTCACAAACAGAAAAACAAACAAACTCCAAACTCTCACAACCAAAGAAACCTGTATTTCATTAAAGGTAAAGTTTCTGAGAACAACTTTAGACCAAAACAAAATGTGAACAAAGAAGGGCCGTGAATTAACACAATAAAATTCTAAGCCTAGGGTGAATTTGCATAACTGGAGCAATGAGAACGACTCCGACTGCAGGGATGGAAGCAATACTGAACATTCCACAATTACACACTGCCACACAGGCTGAAGTTGCAAAAACGAGCCTTAGCTTTACAGAGAACCTACAAATACAAAGAAAGGGGCCTTTTTGGACATCTAGAAATTCTTAAATTGGTGGACAACAATTGGGAGGTGACCCGAGTGAGTGACCTGATGAGTACGGAGTACTCATAGCAAGCAGAGAAAAATGGAACAAAAACCTTAGCTAGCTACAGTCCGTAAGCCTGACTGCTGGGTTGTCAATGTGGATGAGCGGAGGTATTGAATTCTTGAAGCCGTATTCTAAAAAATACTAGATTGGGACGCCAATAGGGTTCCACAAAAACAACGAATTAAAAATGTTTTAATGTGGATATATCAGTTTATCTTCATTATTACAATTGAAGTTCAAACAAAAAAGGTTTAAGATGAAATGTGGGACGTTCGTTTCTGTTGGCGGGAACAAAATCAAGTGCTTTATGTTGACAGTTGTCACACCTTTTTCAACTGCCTGAGTATGTGCTGCAAGATCACATCAGTTACCCCCGATTTTATTTTCCTGAGTAAATGTGACGTATTTATTGCGTAGTCGCTCCGATTGTCTGCGTTCCATCGCTGTCGACAAGGGTTTCCTGGCCGGGGATGTATTGTCAGCCATAGCGCGCGAACTTCCCGCTCCGGCTGCCTCTGCCGAAGTTACGTCGATGACTTGAGGAGTCAGTTAAACGTGAGTATTGTCCAGAATGTCACGTCTTTGCCTTGAAGCTGCTTCTTCGGTATGTAGTGAACTATTGGATTTATTAGGCTGCCCGGATCCCATCATCGGTGAAACTAAGTCATCATCATCATCATTCGGTTTGCATGCGAATTTTTCAAAAACTGTTTGACACAAATTATTTAATTTAAAATTAGGATTAAAGAGCAGGTTTCTGGCTTTCAAAATTGGTGTAGTACTTCCTTGTAGGTGTTGCCGTTGTATCCTAATATATCTTTTTTTTTGATATTAGGTAATTTTTTTCGAAAATTGCCCCTACCTCCTAACCGGGGCGAGATAGACCTCCCTCCCATAGTAAAAATGCTTGTTTTTGACCCCTCTAAAAAACCGTGATCAATTTTTGGCGCCAAACTTATCCCCTTATTGACCTCCGCCGAGTAAGTTGGTGTGGAAATATTGTTTCCTTGCAATATGTCCGTAGCAATCTTCGTTGACTCATAGCCTGTCACAAGCTCTTCTAAGTCTTCCAGGGTTGAATTTTTTTTTCCGCGTCCCCGATCTTCGAACAGAATCATGTGGAGTATGGAAAACGACCATGTCTCTAATCATAAAACCCGCGTATGATGTATTGCAACTCGGATTCGTGCATACACAATTGCAATCCCTGGCAATACCTCCTAAATCCGCTATACAATTTGCATATGTTTGAACGGGGAACACTCTTTTTTGTAGAAGCTTACACCTCGATGCGAGTACACTCAAACCTAGATTTGTGCGGTGGTTAGAGGAGTGAATAGCTTCATGCAAAGAAAAACCGCGCAAAACGAAGTATGAACGTCATGCAAAATGAGGGGTTGCGTTCCCGAAAATAGGGAATATGAAAAACTGAAAGAAATGTGAAACGTTGCAAGTATTTAATAATAGAAAAACAGATTTACTTCAACACAAAGAAAATGCGGTTTAGAAACGCCCTTGAAAGCTATCGGATTTTCAGATGTATGAATAACCAAAGGCTTATATTTGAAATCACCCTCAGCATTTGCGTATAACAGAATACTGATTCGTTCTTTTGATACTTTGAATCCTGGAGCAGACTTCTTCTCTCCCGCAATAGATGTTCTATTCGGCATGCGTTAAATATTTGCTAAGAGAATATCCTCCAGCTCCGATTTGTGTTGTAAGAATCCCCGGAAAACGAGTTGCTGCTTCTTCATCGACACTGGCTTCTTCTCCTTTAAGCTTCAGGTAGTGAAGATTTCGCCGAAATCTATACCTCCGTAGACAAACGTCCTTCCTCTATTTTTTAAGCGTTCATGCAATTGTCTGCCGTTGTATCCACGCATATACTTTCCACTTTTTCTACCAAAGCCGACAAACTCTGGACACACTTGACTGCGTAACAGACAGTTTTATTCGTTCTTTATTTGAGCTTATTCTTCGGATGCTCGACTCATTTATGTAATACACTTTTAATTTTCCCAAAGCAGACGGCTTCTTCCCGTTTTCCAGTTTCCTGATTATCTCCATTTTCTTAATCAAACTCAGATTTTTTTCTGGTTTGAATTCAGCTTTCTCCTAAAAACTACTACTACCACTACTAATTTGACATCTTTTACCGTCATTCCAATTGTGCAACGGTATTTCGCGCAAAGCGAAGTCGCTCAAATCGAGTCTGGGTAAGTATACGAAAGTCGCGCAAAGGTGAAACCGCGAGGTGAGTGAGTTTCATGGTTAGATCCCTAAAGGATCACATCATTAGGTTAGGTCAGGTTAATGTGGTCGGCATAAGACACACCGTGAGAGCACCGTGGCGCAGTGGGTAGTGTGTTGGCCTCTGACGTGTTTTTTACGGTGTTTCTCCTCAGCGGGGCTCTGACAAAACCCCCCGTAGTAAAATTGTCATGTAAAGCTTCTCGAAATTCGCCATTCGGAACCGGCAAAAACCGATGGGTCCCTTTCACCTATGGGAAAATGAAACCACGTTGGACTGTAACGCCAACATACATACATACATAAGCCACACGTAAGCCGCAGTCGGCCCATTGTGATACCACATGGATCGTGTTACCCAGATCCGCTACCAGAGAACCAACCGTTGCTTCTGATGAAGCGATGGAGTTGAGCTATTTTTTGGTCTGCTAGCTCACTTAGATTATCAAAGAAGGGCGCGCCGAGGTAGATCCTCCTGCTACTCGCAAAAGAGGGGCATGAGTAGAGGAGGTGATGTATTGATTCCTCTTCCTCCTCGTCCATGCAGCCGCGACAGAAGTCGTTGGAGGGTAGTCCTAGTCTGGCGGCGTGTTTCCCAATGATGCAGTGACCTGTAATGACACCCACCAGAGTAATTAAGGTTGCCCTTTTGGTTGCCACTAGGTCCCTGGTTCGTTCTAGGTTTAATTTAGGCCAGAGTTGTTTCGTGATAAAGCCGATATTACTCTCATTCAATTGGAGGTTGGTCGCCTCAATGGTTTGAAGTTTTATCATGTACTTTACCGTACTTATTGGTGTTTGTGGGTACCCGAGGGTAGGTAGGCAGAGTGTGCTAGACCCTAACTTTGCGAGTTCGTCGGCCGCGCAGTTTCCTGGAATATCCCTATGCCCGGGAACCCACAATACTTTAATGTTGAACTGCTCAGCCATCTCATCTAGAGATAGGCGACAGTTAAGAGATGTCTTTGATTTGTGGGTTACCGCTGCCAGGGATTTTATCGCGGATTGGCTGTCCGTGCAAATGATAATATCCTTGGCGGATATTACATTGATCCTGAGCCCTGCAAGGGCCTCCGTTATCGCTGTTACTTCAGCCTGATTTGTACTGCAGTAATTTGGGAGTCTAAGGGATAGGCTAAGGTTAAGCTCCTTGGAGAAGACTCCACTGATTACACCCGACTCCATCTTAGAGCCATCGGTATAGAGGGAGATCGAATCCTTTGGTATGACTTTCCCTTCAGCCCATTCCTTCCAGGAGGGAAAGACAACTTCGAAGTTCCTATTGAGCACGTTCTGCGGGATGATATAGTCTGTGTCCATGGGTACTTTAAAGTGATTAAGAATGGTTGTGTGTCCTTCTTGTGATGTGGGGCATTTTATTATGCTCCTCATCCTCAGGGCCGCGCAGGCAGCAATTTGTTTGCTGAAAAGGTTCAGTGGTGGAGGGTGTAACAGAATGTTTAGGGCCTCCGTGGGGGTTGATCTGATCGCTCCGCTTATGTATAAGCTGGCCGATTTTTGTACTTTCCCCAGAGGGTCTCGATTGACTGCCTTGTCCAGAGCAGTCCACCAGACTACGACGCCATACAGGGGGATGGGCCTTATGAGCGCCGTGTAGAGCCAGTGCATAATGCTTGGTTGGAGACCCCACTTCTTGCTCACCACTTTTTTGCAGCTGTAGAGGGCAACACGCACTCCAGTTCAGTTCAGCCTCTTGTCAAGGACTAGGCCTAGATATTTGGCCCTTTGATTATTCGTTGGGTTCCATCCAGCCTCGGTGGGTTGAGGGGCGGAATTTTATATTTGTTAGTAAACAGTATAGAGATCGGTCTTCTTAGGGTTCACCCCAAGTCCACAGTACTGCGTTCAGGTTTCTACTGTATGTAATGCACTCTGCATAAGGTCGCATAGAGTGCTGGGAAATTTTCCTGTGGCGGCAATAGCAATGTCATCTGCACTGGCGGTCACAGTGTACCCTTCCTGTTTAAGCATCAGCAGTAGCTCGTTGACCACCACGTTCCACAGGGGAGGGGAGAGTACTCCACCCTGTGGTGTACCTTTGCTAACCATTCAAGTTGAGACGGCTCCAGCGAAGTTGGCTTTTGACAACTCTTTGTGTTAGCAGTTGTCATGATCCCGTAACACCTAGATCAGCCAGCGCTTTGGTGACGGCCCATGGTTCAACATTGTTAAAGGCACCCTCAATGTCGAGAAAGGCGACTAGAGTATATTCCTTACGTTCCAGTGACCTTTCTATTTTGCTGACCAGGAAGTGGAGTGCTGTTTCCACCGATTTGCCTTTGTTGTAGGCATGTTGATTATCCGACAGCGTTCCTGAGAGGCAGCTGTAATGAATGTGTGCGTCTAGAATCTTCTCTAGAGTTTTTAATAGAAAAGAAGCTGTCTCCTTGCAGCGAGTTTGTTGAAAGAGGCTGCTTTAATTGGAACAGGTAGCTGTCCCACGATTCTTTTTCCGCCTCGAGGGGGCAAAACTGCGATATTGCGCTGACTGCTGCGGTTTGACCTCGCATCAGATGCTCCATACAGTCGATTTTGGATTTTAGCAATTTTTCCATCCAATCTTGCTGGTGGGCGATGAAATTCTTCATAATTTCTAGGTCCATTACTTTCAAACCCACGTCGCCAATGTTTTAAAGTGGTTATATTAGTATATCTTTATTATTACAATTAAAGTACAAATAAAAAAGTTTAAGACAAAATGTGGGAGGTTCGATTTTCTTAGCGGGAACAAAATCAAGTGGGCGGCAAAACGTTTTGACAGACCAAAATACCGCCATTTAAGCTTCCACGACTAATCAACGCGACCCTATCTTTATACTGCAGCGCTAAGTATTTGGGCGTTTTCCTAGATCCAAAGCTTAAGTGGAAGTCCAATATAGAAAACCAATATAGAAAACCGGGTAAAGAAAGCACCTAAAAGTGCCTTCTACGCTTTTAGCAGAAATTCCGGCAATAGGTGGGAACTCACGCTTAAGCTGACCATGTGGATGTACATAGCCGGGACAAACAGCCGTTGTCTGTCCTATTCTCACTCCCTATTTTAGGGGTCAGCTCTAAGTAAATCTTATAACTTCGTCATCGACAAACTTAACAAAATCAGCGGGAATCGGAATCACGCGAGCCATGAGAACATGCCCCTCCAAAGTGCTGTATTTCGCTGCATCTTCTCCCCTTGGGCCTTTATAATTAAATACACGGCGGCGTGCGCCGCCATTAGACTTAAGGAAGCGGGATACTGGCCACCCAGACGGTATGACCACGGCGTAGTTCTGTCACTTCTGCCAACGAATCTGATCTTGTATCCCTCCACTTCAATATTGTAGCGCACTCTCACTTTCCTTCCAGAGAAGCATGCAACTCAGTCGCGAAATTCCAACTTCTGATTTTCACTGATGGCTCCAAGCTGGAGCACGGTATAGGATGGGCAGTTTTATCGATACAGCTGAATTTCTCAAACTTATTCTGTTTCCCCGATCGTGCAAACCACTCAGTGCAGCCCGCTCCAATTACACGCTGTTTGTAGCAACAGCAATGCCGAGGTCACCTCAACTCCCCTAGGTGTCGCTGAACTCTCTCCAAGGCAACAATCTGCACCACTTTTCCAATATAGCCAATCGCAGGTGGCGCAGTGGTTAGTGTGTTGGACTTTGACGCCCGATGAGCGAGTTCGGATCCCGATAACATCAACCCCATCGAATGTTTATTTCGCGGCGTCCCTCCTCGGCGGGGTACTGGCAAAACACTCCGTAGTATACTTGCCATGAAAAAACTCCTCGACTCACGCCGTTCAGAATCGGCATTTAACTATAGGTCCCTTTCACCTTTGTGAAAAATATATCACATACAACATGGCTGATTGAGAGAAGCTTTGCTCTGGTCCTTCATGGGCTGCAACGCCACCAGCGAAGAAGAAGAAGGTGGACAAAATCAACTACATACAAAAAAAACCTGTCCCTCCGATTCAAGAACGAAAACAAGCGACCCTCTCAATAGACACCGCCCCAACATAGCTAGAATCGTGGCAGTCAGCACGGGTCATGAGTTTTTTGGCTCACAGCGGTGCCTATACACTAATTGTACGCTGTATGTATTGGCGCTACAGTCCATGACGGACCAAAGCCCAGCTTCTCTCAATCACCCATGTTGTGTGTGATTTTATTTTCCCATAGTTCCCATAGGTGAAAGGGACCTACAGTTTATTGCCGGTTCCGAAATTCGAGAAGCTTTTTGTGACAATTAAATTGTACCTTGTACCCTGTATAATTAGTCGGGTATTAATGTTCGTGGGGGCCAACACCCCATTTATTGAGCTTAATTCAAACTAACATTCTTAATTCTAACTTAACTAACTAACAAAAACGGGAGAGGGGGGCGCGATTAGGGAACTATGGTTATTAGAAGGGGAGGCCACTGAGAAGACGAAGTTGTAGGCATGGAAGGCTGAGGTTTAAATGGAAGTTAGTGTTCGAATTAACACTTCCCAGCATACGGGAAATGGGTTCATGAGGGCCTTATGAGGTGCGTGGGGTGAATAGATAGACGAGACGATGATTGCAAGTATTACGAGGGTTGGTGTTAAGGGATGTAAAGTTGTCGAGGGCGGCGCAGTCAATGGTACCTGTTAGAAGTTTATGAGTGAAGAGGATGTCAGCTACCCTTCTTCTTTCCTCCAACGTACTCAGATTTATTAGTTTGAGTTGGTCTCGATAGGGCGGTAAGAACAGTGGATTTTGGTAGAGCAGACCTCGAAGAGCAAAGTGTAGGAATCGATGCTGGATGCTCTTGATTCTAGAAATGTGGGTTTGTTGATAAGGGGATCACGCTTGAGATGCGTATTCGAGAAGGGGGCGAGGGATCGAGTCACGTAGGGATTGGAGAATTCTTTAGACCAGCTCTTCACAAAACCGAGTGCAGAATTTTCAGAATTAGATCATCGATATGTGCGCGAAAAATGAGGTATTGGTCACACAGTATGCCAAGATTGCGGATAACCTGAACGGTGGAAATGGGTTGGTTGTGGAGAAAGTAGAGACGAGGCGAGGATTTGCCGCGATTACGTGAGAAGGTGACAGATTGGCATTTGGAAATGTTAAACTCCAAGCTTTTTTGGAACACTAGGTAGAAAAGCTATTGAGATCGGATAAGGGAGTAGTCTTGTTGCGAGGAAATGGTCTTAAAGAGCTTGGTGTCGTCGTCGTACGGAAGAGCCTCAGAAAGGGTTAGAAAAGGCAGATCTAAAGCAAACACTGTAGTAATGGTTTTTAAAATAAGAAGATACCTACTTCAATGCAGTGGGTTCAAAGCCTAGGAAAGACAGTTTGAAGAGTATTATATTGAGGGATATTTTGTCGAAGGCTTTACTGAAGTCGGTTGTAATGACGTCGACTTCGTTCCCATTCTCTAGTGCTGAGAGGGCGAAGGACACAAATTCGAAAAGTTTTGTGGTTGTAGACCTTGATTTGAGGAATCCAAGTTGATTTGGGGTCGAAATAAGAAGTGTCCGCTAGAAAGGAGTCATCGGCGGAAGATTGTTTGAAAAGGTTGGCCAAAAATTTGGCGATATTGTTGGGATCATTCGAGGTTTCGGCATTAAAAGAGAGTAAGGTTGGGAAGCCATCAGATTTTCTTTTGTAGTTGACAAATTGAAAGAAGGACTCAGGACTGTTGATAAGATTGGCTTGATCAAGTGGTGTTCGTAGACAGAGTTATGAAATTGGAAAATGGTTTTTGCCATCTAATCGAACATCAGCAACCGGGTGAACAGCTCTTTTCCCAACATTGGATGTGCTAGGAACTGGTGATTTTGAATGCTCCACACTTTGAGCCGATGATGGTCGTCCAACTGGTCTTTTTTCCTTGAAAGAAACAAGTCCAGCAGCTATTTGCTCCCGAAATTGTGGAAGTTGCAAAAGTTGTTCTTCTCCGGACAAATTGTTACGTTTTTGGGCACGAATTCTTTTGCATAGAACGTATGCGTTTGTTGCGGCCATGTCAATGAAATGGTAAAAAAGCCTCGTCATGATATTTCGGCTTTTTGCTCGAATATGGTACCGACCCATAAGCCCATCCATAAGGTCCACCCCACCCATATGAGCATTATACTCCCGGATGATTTGGGGGCAGTCTATTTCGACGAATTTCTTCTGCTTTCTGTCATATCGAGGTGCCTTTGCTATACTGTGATCACGATTAGATCTCTCAAATGCTTCAATACCTACGTAGGTGGAAGCCAACCGTACACACTTATTGTCCTTCCATAAAACGGTATTCACATCCACTCCATCGATTGATGTTATATATTCTATTGAATATCCTCTACTTTCCTAACTTGCTTGATTGTCGGTCGGCAACTTACATGCTGGTATACGAATAGCTATATAAAAATAAATAAATAAATTGTATAGCGTTAAAATAATTTCAAAAAATCACCTCGCACTGTGCCTAAACTGAAGATTCCTCGGGCTCGTAAGTAGACCAAAAGAGGTAGCGATGTGTAGAAGTTATCGAAGTATAGAATATGATTAGCAAACTCGGGAATTGTTTGCGATAACCGAACAACAACATTGGATGTGGCTCCTAGATCTGGTGTGCCAGGTAAGATGACATTATCACCTGCACCATTGTATACTTCAAAACGATAGGCAAACCCGTTTGAGTCGCAAAGAACAAACAATTTGACACCCCACTTGTGCGGTTTGTTTGGCATGTATTGACGAAGATGGTGTTTCGTCTTGGTGCTGCACATTTGTTCATCGACACAAAGTCTAGCTGTTTTTGGGATCGAATTGAACCGCTGGTTGAGTTTATTGGCTAGAGCACGGATTCTAAACATAGGATCGTATCCAGATTCACCTTTCATTTTACGTTGGGATTCATCTTGAAAACATAAAAACCTCTTAATTGCTGAAAATCGTTTTAACGGCATACAATTTTGAATGGATGGGAAGGCATTTTTGCCCCAGTAACTCTCCATATTAGGATAACGGTATAGCGACATGTAAAGCATTATTCCAATATAATTTCGTATTTCTGGGGCAGAAGTTTTGAATCCGGAGTTTATGTTTTCCGTTAAAGCACAACGATTAGTCTCTTTAGTGATAAGTTCGACGATTTCGTCAGTAAAAAACAAGTTAAACATTTCCATTGGCGTGGAGAGGTTTAGGACACTCAATGGAAGTGATGCGTCACCATTAAATGCAACTTCATTTACATGTAAGCGCATAGAGCGCTTGCGCCAGACCAATCGGGAAAGCTTTTTTGAATCATCTCCAATAGATGATAGCTCTCCACTGAAGCCTCCGGAAGAAGGCTGTATTGTTGGCCCAGTAGCCTCAAATGATGGCAATGGAGATCGTGGCCTTTTTAGTGATTTGAGACGACAATTTGTAATGGCAGATGAAGTGGATGGCTGCATATCTGTAGCATCAACAATAAAAGTAGAGGAAGCGGCTGGATTGTTGATTTCGCTAAAATTTAGGTGCATAGCCTCCACAAATGCATCTGTTGTCTCAGCTTCATTCATTTGCTGGATGCATTCTTCAATTATCTGTGCATTCTTTTCGGAAAAGTCAGCTAAATTATCCGGCTCAATGTTGTCAACATTGTAATCTGGATCACAGATGGTGTCATCGCTGCTATAAACTTCATCGTCGCTTTCTACTGAATCAATGAATTCAGCCAATTGATCATCAGTCATTTCCTCCAAATTAATTTTTTTTTTGTATTCCCGTTTTCGAAGATCCATCTAAGGTATTCACATTCACTTATTTGTTTAACAATTATGTTTTTAAACACCAACAACAGAACACAAGTTTTTATTTTATTTTAAATTTAAATCACACAACACTACTACACTTTATTTTAATACTTCGCCTTTGAAAGCTCATTCAAGAGTGAGTTAGAAAAACAAAGGATATGGAAAATATAAAAGTAAAACTCTAACTAGGGGATTTCCCATTTTATACAAATTCAAATTCATTAGAAAGACCGCTGTTCCAAAGTACATATTTGCATTTTGTGACTTAGGGTATGGTTAGACCCAATAACAAGAACTAAACAAAAACGAGGCATTTTTTTACTCGTAAACCGACAAGACCGTCTAGAGACGGTCTTGCATTTTTTGTTTGCAAAAGACACATAATACTGTTTTATCACTTAAATCTTATCAATAACTTTAAATAAATTATATAATCTACTTACAGTCAAATCGAACACATAGATTTTTTGATTCTAAGTTACTTTTTTTAACACTTGAAAATTTACAAAATTAAAATTTAATTTTCGCCGTTATTTCAATGAGTTTTTGCATTCAATTGATGATAGAACTCAAAAGCGTGATCGGAGTGGAATGATAAAGATACCAAAATGTGCAGAACAGTAAAAAAAATAAGTCTCCGTTGTTTTAAGCAAAAAAACAAGCTATGTTTGGGGCTGGAGGCAAAAAAACTGAAGGCAGTCTTGAGACGGTCTTACCCGTTAGAGGGTTAATAGTAGATAAGTATCAATATAGTTAGAAAATTCTTAGTCGGAAGGGAGACCTTCCTGTTGAATGGATACCATTACGCTTGTGTTAGTATTGCCTTCATAGTAAACTGAGTCTCTGGTTTGTCATAGAGATAAGCCAAAAAAAGGCAGACGTTCTCATACTTCCTTCTATCCCTTAAGCGAGAGAGAGAGCATAGCGGCATTCGGTGGGAGGCAGAAGAGGATCACCGAATGATTGGGTGGAGTTAGGAGGAGGTGTTGTTGAGGAGGGAGTTGAGACAGTTGGGAGAGAAGTGGAGTCGGCTATAGTGTGCGAGGCGGAGTGTGTTGTAGATGTGTTAGCAAAGGCGGGGACAGAGGGGTTAGGGATGTGAGAGCGGAACTTAGGATACTTGTCTCCAGATTTAAGATCGAAATTAGGAAAAGATTATGGGAGGGATGCTTGTACTGGTGGCGAGGGGCTAGTGGTAGAACAAGCAGTTTTTTTTTTAGAGACTCGCGTAGGTTCAAGAGTTTTTATGTACTCTTATGATTTGTAACACACACAACCTGAATGGAGTGCAGTGGTTTGGGTCGTTGATGTTCGTTAACTCCTCCCAGGGGTGATTGTCCTAGATAGGACGAGAGCCGACCAAATTCCACGTTTGTTATTGTCCGTAATAATTCTTACACTTTAGTATTGCATACGCAGAGGATGAATTTCAGTTGACCATATACTGTGAGTGGTGTGCCTGCAGCAGTGCGTCCATTGCATTTCCATTTACAAATGCGTTGCATACATTTTGTCCGTATAGGAATTACTTTTTCTTGGCTATGAAGCGAATTTGAACTATAGACCTTTCGCTCGGCAGTCGATGATGTTAACCACTTCACCACGGCAACCCCGGGTGGAGTCAGATTGAAGAAAACTCGTTGACGTGGTGGTTTGGGTGGAGCAGTGGAAGAGATCTGCATATGGGAGACGGAGGAGTGGGCGAAAGATGGGGAAAGGTTCGTTTTGAAACTCCAGTTAGAGTGGTTTTCGTTAAGCTTATTTATAGGTTTCTTAGAGTTAGTTACATACATTTCTGTTTTACTCTTACGATTAGTTCTATACGTAGATTTATTGAGTGGCTTGGGATGGGTATCGATCTTTTTGTCCCACTTGGTGAAGGTTGTTTTACCAAGAGTGAAAGGGCGGCTGTCAGCGTTCAGGAATAACCATACGTATTTTGATGGTATTGTCATCTTCAGTTTGAACGATTTGGAGCGTTTGGCAACTTGCTATTGGGATTTTAAATTCTTTTGTAAATTTTTGTGCCCATTGTTCATGAGAGTCGGGGGCCAAACCATCGTTAATGAAGGATGAAATTTCTTCGTTGCCTTTTTAAGTTTCTGGAGTAGCTGGTTCTAGTCACTTAAACTCCATATTTGGCCAAAGCGCTCAATATTGGTTCCAACAGCTGGGTCTTCAGGAATTGGGTCGGTCTTCGGTAGTTTGTGTGTACACTGAGGATACAGATTTTGGCGGCGGTGGAGACACGCTAACAGACACACTGGCTTCAAGCAATTCATCACGTATGGAGGTATTGGTAAGCAATGGGATGGAGTGGATGTGGCCGGGGATATGGATGTCGCCAATCTTATTAGACGCTGCTGTGATTTCACTATTAGATCACTTAGGGTAAACCCAGTAGTGGTGAGTTCACTGCTAATGTCATTTAATTTGTCTCCCATAGCTTCGAGCAGAGGGTCGAGTTGAATAGGGGGTGGAGCACTTTTATTTAATAAGTGGCTTAAATGAACGCCCATGTCAGACCGAAGCGAATTTAGGATCTCGTTTAATTTCTTTACCTTTAACGGACAAAGGTATGTGTTGAGGGCGGAAATGACGTGGTGTTGTGTAGGTTGTCAGAAAACGGACTAAGGCTACTGGACTTTAAGGCGGGACATAATCTGGTAGTAGCAAGTACACGATTCCCACATCTCAACATCCATAAGGGGACCTGGCGGGCTTTCGCTCAATCGACAACCAATCAAATTGATCATATTGTGATCGACGGCAGACACTCCTCCAGCATCCTAGATGTCCGAACTTTTCGAGGAGCCATCATCGACTCGGATCATTACCTTGTTGCAGCGAAGGTACGGATGCGAATTTCTCGGAATCAACGGATTCGAGTAAGAACACCAAAATTTAACGTCGGAAAACTGCAATCGCAGGAGCCCGCCAGGACCTTCGCCGATCAAGTCTCCCTCAAGCTCTCTCAAGTCCCGATGCAGTCTGCAGAAACCACAGAACAGCAATGGAGTCGTTGTCAGAACGCCATTAGAGAGGTCGCCTCAGATGTACTCGGTTTGGAGCTACCACCGTCGAGAAACCCCTGGTTTGATGATGAGTGCAGACAGGCCCATGCAGAGAAACAGAATGCATACATGGCCACATTGCATCGACGGACGAGAGCAGCCTGCGAGCTCTATGAACAGAAAAAGAGGGAGGAGCATGCGCTTCTGAGAAGGAAAAGGAAGGAGCACGAGAAGCGCGAGATCGAGGAGATAGAGAGATGTTACTGCAGGAACGACGTTCGAAAATTTTACCAGAAAGTAAAGCGAACATGGCAGGGCTATAAAGTCAGAGCTGAAGCCTGCAGGGATGAGCACGGACAACTAGTAGTGGAGTCACAGTCGATGCTGAGATTGTGGAAGGACCACTTCTGCAGACTGTATAACGGCGATGATAGTCAAAATGCTGCCGTCAGGCAGAGCGAACCATTCACAATGGACGAACACGAAGGAGAAACCCGTTTACCCGACCTAGACGATGTCGAAAGCTTATATAAAGCTGCTGGAGCAGACGTACTCCCCGCGGAACTGTTTAAAGCAGCTGGCGATTAGCTGGTCAGGAGCATGCACCAACTCATCTGCAAGAAATGGTCAGAAGGACGCATACCTGATGAATGGAATCTCAGTATCGTTTGCCCGGTCCATAAGAAAGGAGACCCCTATGACTGCGCCAATTACAGAGGGACAAGCCTCCTGAACAACGCGTACAAGATCCTCTCCGCCGTACTGTGTAAGCGCCCGAAACTGTTCGTGGACAATCTGATAGGTTCCTACCAGTGTGGTTTCAGGCCAGGAAAATCCACGATAGACCAAATATTTACACTATGGCAGATTTTGGAGACACGCACCATCGCTTTGTCGACTTTAAAACCCCGTATGACAGTGTT
The DNA here is from genome assembly GCA_951905685.1 of Eumerus sabulonum. Lineage (NCBI taxonomy): Eukaryota > Metazoa > Arthropoda > Insecta > Diptera > Syrphidae > Eumerus > Eumerus sabulonum. The sequence goes on along the minus strand of OX645060.1, from coordinate 155,750,740 downwards.
TATGTTTATGCCATGTCATGTTTTAACGTTCCTGCCAAACTAGTCAGACTGTGCAGGATGACAATGAGGAACTCTCGCTGCTCCATTAAGGTCGAAGGTGAAATAACCGACCCCTTTGATGTTAAAAAGGGTTTAAGACAGGGTGGCGCACTGTTATGTGGTTTCTTTAACATCATTCTTGAAAATGTCGTGCGGGACTCTGCGGCCAATACAAGAGGTACGATCTTCTTCAAGTCCACACAATTGCTTGCTTACGACATTGAAGTTATTGGACGGACAAAGCGAGACGTCAATGAGGCGTTCGGAAGCATTGAAGCAGAAGCGGCTAAAGTGAGTCTAACGGTAAATGGGGACAAGACCAAATATATGCTGCCATCAAAGAAAGACGGGCAACACCGACGTGTTGGTCAGAACTTCACCTTCGGCAGCTATATTTTTGAAGTAGTCAAGGACTTCGTCTACATTGGCTCGATAGTGGCAAACAGCAACGACACCAGCGCTGAGATAAAACGCAGAATAACTCCTGCCACGCGCTACTTCTTCGGGCTCAAGAGGCAACTTGGTAGTAGAGTCCTCTCTCGAAAAACTACGGTATTCCTCTACAAAACCATAATCAGCCCGGTCCTCCTCTACGGCGCTGAGGCTTGGACGTTATCAAAAGCGGATGAGGAAGCTCTTGGGCGTTTCGAGAGGAAAATTCTGCGTGCAATCTTTGGTCCCGTTTGTGTAAACGGAGAGTGGAGGAGGAGATTCAACCAAGAACTGTACGAGCTGTACAGCGACATCGGCCTAGTTCGGATCCAACGACAGGTGGAAAGGGACCTCAACCAACTGGGCGTGCGGCACTGGAAGCAGCTGGTCAAAGATCGGGCCGGCTGGAAAGGCTTGTTGGTTGAAGCCCTGGTTCACCCCGAACTGGAGCGCCATCAAAGTAAGTAAGTAAGTTCGACACTACGGCTGTTGGGTGAACTGCATTCCGAGTTTGTATTGACTAGTTCTGTTAGGGTGGTCAATTGCTTTTCTAGGGAGTTAAATTTGTGTGAGATCGTTGACTCCATGGTAAAATTGATATCTTCATTACATTCCGTAAGGCAGGCAAACTTAGTCGAGAGGTTCTTAAGCAGCGTGTTGTTGTTGTTGGCAACCGAATTAATGTTCTCACTGCTACAATTAATCGCGAATAGGATAGGGGAGATTTTTTTGCACTCTTCGCAATAAAAAAAAGAAGTGCTCGGTATATTCTTTAATATACGTGATCGACCGTTTGCTTAGACCGATGCAGGGAAGGTGAAACGATTTGCCGCAGATACCCTTGCAAATAACCGGTCAGCAGTTGTGGTATCGCTGACACAATGGACAGAATCACAGTGATCCATATTAACAAGGGTGTCTGCGGAAAGTTTAAATTAAGGGGACAATTGGGAGCACTGTTGAACAATCGCGTTTAGATCAAATGAATACTATATACAAAATTTCCCCTTGGCTGCACGACATTCTCGCGGAAATTACACACTTTCTTTTCGTTGGTTAAACCCATAAAAATCTCTCTATCGGCCCAGGATAGTCATATGGCTAACTACAATTGTCCTAAGACAATTGCTAGAAATCGAGTTGTATCCCTCATAGCTGCTTAACGCAATCATTGTTGTATATTTTGTAGTCAGGTCATTTTAGAAAACTCATTATCAATCGAGTGCGAAGCGCTCCATTTGGATGAGATGTGCCTGTACGATTAACCGGTGTGCTTTTGTGAAACGAAAATAGAAATCTTCCTGTCCACCTACTGTATTTTGCAAAATAGTTTAAGTCAGCTTATCCAATAGTCGATGTTGCTGTTTTCACTTATCGCTTATCTACATGTCGTTTGTCCTTTCCATTAACAATAGCCGACTTTAAAGGCAGACAACTACAGAACTCTCTCGATAATCATCATCACAAAGTCTGTGTATATGTAACAAACAATCCAAATAATCACTTAACCTTCAGCCATGCGACAGATTGAGCTAATAATTAATGAAATCAGTCCTTTCCAAGTTTGTGAGATAGTTCGAGTCCCGTCGAAAACCCCATCAGCACGAGATAAAGCCAACGGCTGTAAGCCAAGCCGAAAACATCCTTGTCGTTAATATATCATTAAATCTGCAAATGGATTGTACTAATTTGTTTGCGTGAGTGTGTGTCCAAAGAACAGTCTTGTGTGTGGGGTACTTATAAGCAAACTTGAATAAATATTACACGACATTCGCTTTGTTGTCTCATCGTATCAGATGGCAGGACATGACGACGAGAAGAAGGATATCGATTGGAAATAACGTACTCCAGGGTAAACAGATTCAAATGCATCTCGGATGGTTGATTGAATACAAATGAGGCGACTTGCAATTAATCATCCTTTCACGTACCTGTTGCGGATGTAAGGACAAAATGAACGTCTTTGCAGGGAAACTGTTTTGTTTTGCATGCTTCTGTGCAGTGAGTGTTATTGAGTTGATGGTTCGTTATCACCAAAACAACTGCCATGATAGCATACTAGTCATCTCTATATGCTACAGCACCATTACGAATGCAGTCGACAGTGCTGTGCCGTGTCGGTTGATTGCTGAAATATTGTTTAACAGAGCGAAAGCGAATCAACTTACTCTCGGCAACACGCTCGCAGTTCTGTCCTAATCGAAAGCCCTTCAAAATAGCAGTAGCTCACCCTAAGCGGCCACCTCTAATTGGATTCGCCAGCGAAATGAAATAATTCGGAGAAATCGCTCGATTCTCTACATCTACACCATTCACTATTGCCGTTCGCCGAAAGGAATCTTAAATTCATTTTCAGTTTTTAGTTGCAGTTTGGAGAACAAAATGGGTTTTCTGGCCCCAGTCCGGAGATATGTAGGCCGTAACGGAATGCTGGGATTTGTTTTTCGAAAGCAAAAAATAAAACTAAAATCGTGAAACCGATCCCTGACTATCGAACTGGTTGATGGGGCGGTGGATATAATCGAATGAAAGCTTTCTGCTCTTATTTTATCTTCCCCGGGGAATCACTAAACTGTATAGGCACGCATGCAACATTACTAATTGGATTAATCGAATGAATTGGAAATCGGGGACGTTGCAAATGGATTGCGAGTTATAATTAGAGATTGATTTTAGTATAGTCTTATGGCTATAAACAATGGAGCATGAGTATGAGGGGCTTATACTATTAAAGTTTGAAGACTCTTTCGCGGTTAATTTGGTGGGATTTGGTGGGATTGGCAATAAAGAGTCACTGACAGGAATGGTACTTTTCAAGGTGCGCGTTTTCGTTTATCTAAAGCATAGCCTTACGACAAATTTCAGAGAAATTTATTTAAGATTTCTTGGAGGTATTCTGTATCATCGCTATGGTCTCGAAGTAGATAAGGGTTAGAAAGGAATCAGTGCTTTTATGAGCTTTGGTTTCCAAAAAAATCATGCTAGTCTCTGTATTTTGGAATGTTTGATGAAAATATTATACATGGTGCGTGGGGTATTCGAGGACACCCAAATAATTTCTTAAGGTAATTGTTTTCATTTTTGTTTCGTATTAGATCATCAATGGAGGACCTATAACCTATTGCAAGCAAGGAAAAAACAGAAATAGCCCTTATTCAACAAAAAGAAGCGATCGTTGACGAAAACCTGTTTAAATATCTCCCTTATATATATTACGTTTTGTGCAGAGGACAGTGTATGCACAAACTCGGGAACCGAGAACTATACGTCCGAATCGTCCTTTGAACAAGCTTAAAAACCAAGAAGCTCTGAAAATGTTGTAGTTTTTCTATACTGAGAAAATATGAATCAAGGTGAAAAAATCACCCGCAATAATTATAGACGAAATTTCACATGAAATGTCCAGCTACTGTCAGGGTCTTAGGAGTTTTAAGCAATAAAAGACCCGTTATCGCTTCTTCAATATCCTTAAGGGATTCGCGTCCTATATTGAGGTTTAAGAAAACGTTGTAAACATGCGCCAGCACAGACTAAGAATATTCCAGCAGGACTCTGCCCCTTCATACAAAGCGATGTCGATATAACACTGAAAGCCCAACTATATGACTAAATCACCCTAAGCTTATGGCCTCCAAGTCCCCTTAAGCTTAATCACCTAGATTCTTCTCCTTTGGTGGCGTTACAGCCTATGAAGGACCAGAGTCAAGCTTCTCTCAATCACCCATGTTGTGTGTGATTTATTTTTCACATACGTGAAAGGGACCTATAGCTTAATGCCGATTCCGAACAGCGTGAGTCGAGAAGTTTTTTTCGTGGCAAGTTTACTCTGGCGCACGATGAGCGAGTTCGGATCCCGATAACCCCAACGCCATGGAATGTTTATTTCGCAACGTGCCTCCTCGGCGGACCACTGGCAAAACCCCCCGTAGTATACTTGCCCTAAATTTTAATAATTTTTCACGTTTTGTAACTCCTAATAGTATGCGGGTTTGAATGGCTTAGAAGATGCATATATGTATACCTTTTTTTTTTACGGTTGATCACACGACCTTAACGGAGTGCAGTGGATTGGGTCGTAGATCACAACAGCTGTGTCGCATAATTTTTTTGCCTTTTTTTAATTATTTAATTTCTTTTTAACTTCTTTTTTTTTTTTTTTTTTTGTTGAAGGCTTCTGCTATCCGCTGGAGCACTCAGACGCAATCACTGGTCCATTGTACTCCAGACAGACACCTTACATTACTGTATTTTCCCCGTTTTCCGGAGAAAAATTGAAGAAGCTTCAGGGATGTAGAGCTAAGGGATTCGGCACACGCCACGTCGGCTCCAAGGATGCGCCACCGTGCGCGAGCAAAGGCGGGACAATCACAGAGGAAATGCTCTGCAGTGTCATCCTCCTCCTCGCAACATGCAGCACAGGTAGGCGTCTCACTGATGCCAAGCACGTAAAGATGCTTGGCAAAAGTGTAATGGCCCGTGATAACTCCCACAAGCCTATTGCAGTCGATTTTCCTTAAAGACAGGAGGAATGCTGTAGATTTTTTGCAAACATTAGGGCATACGCGCTTAGTCATCCTGCAACCCGGACATTCCCTCCATCTACGGTTGGTCGTATTAAATACACAATCGTTAATGTAAGAATTTACCGAGGACGCAGGTTCAGAGCGGGTTCAGGTCTTGAGAAGCTCTCCTCCGAACCCATTTTAGCGAGTTCATTAGAGATCTCATTTCCTGGGATCCCAGAGTGGCCTGGAACCTATACAAGCCTTAATGAATTTAGTCTGCCGGCTCTGTTCAAGAAGGACTTGTGATCAAGCACTAATTTGGAGCTAGTTAAGGGGTTACACACAGCTGTTAGTGCAGCTTGGCTGTCACTACAGACGCATATGTTTTCCCCCTTCCACCTGTGCTTCATAACATAGTGCATGGCCATTAGGATTGCGTATATCTCTGATTGGAAGACAGCCTCATACTTTCCTAGCGAGAAGTGCAGTCGGATGTCTTCACGCTCAAAGAAGACTCCAGCACCGGACCCCCGCCCAGACCTGGAGCCATCAGTGAAAATGCGAAAACTATCCTTTCCAGGTTCAGTATCCAGCCATAGCCAATCGTGACGCTACGGAAAGTCGACTGTGAAATTACGACGCAATAGGATAACGGGCGTCAGTGCGTCAGAGAGCATGTCCATTAGACAGGGGTCTCAAGACAATTCTTTCGCAAGCATACCGTTATTCCTATGCGGGTTGTACCAAAAGCCATTTCTCTTCAGACGAGACATGGCTTTCAGAGCACACCCTCTGATAAATATATCAAGAGGTGGAAGGTTCATCATAACATCTAGAGCAGCGCCGGGCGTGCTGGGGAAAGCCCCCGTGCAGCTGAGACAAACCGTTCTTTGGAGTTTGGTGAAAGAGGCTACGACGTGTTTGCGTTTTAGTCTGTTACACCCGACAACCGATGCATATGAGATTATAGGTCTTATCATAGACGTGTAGATCCAGATGAACCCCATGTTTTGCCAAAAGCTTCTTTGCATTGCCAGAAAGCTGACAGCGCTTTGGTGGTTTTTGACTCAACATGCTTTGACCAGAGAAGCTTACTATCTAAGATGACTCCTAGATACTTAGTCTCCTTGGATATCGGGATGGAAGTGCCTTTTAGTACCACATGTGTCATGTCAGTATATTTCCTTCTTCTCGTAAAGAGAATGAAGCTACATAATTACGCGTCGAATGAAATCAGTCCCATGTCAATGTCGAATTTGGTTCTCGAGATAATCGAGACCGCACATACGCACGTACATATGTACGCATGTACATACACACACACACACACAACTTCTCTATAAAAACTTTGGATTTGGATTCTGGTGACCAGGAAACGTGGAGTTATGTTCAAATTTGGAATTCGCAAAATCGACCCCATTGCTTAAAACTAAATCTAAACTTCAAGGAATTGTGGAAAGGGCTGAGGTGGGATGGTGTTGAAAAAAGGTGGCATTGGGTAGGGAGGGTGAAGAATAGTGTGAAATATTAGTAGTGTAAGCAGCTGCTGGAAATTCTGCTTAAATACATCCACTATTTCCTGCGGGTCGGTGACAAGATTACCCTCGCAGTTTCGAAGAGCCTGGGTGCCCTTTTTGAAGCCTCCTGCCTTTGGCTTTCTTGTAAAAGGCTCGTGTTCTATGCTTATCCATATACTCCCTGGTATTCTTGAGTTGGGAGGCTGCGAGGATTTCTTTCTTTTGTCGCAGTAGTTTTTTCTCCTCCCTTCTTCTGGCTCGGTACTCTTCTTGTGCTGCCCTGGTTTTCCTGTGCAGCGCCTTTTGGTACGCCTCGTCGGTTGCTGCCTTTTTCTGCTCACGTTGGCCATCATACTACGGGTTTCTTGTCGGGGGTGGTGGGTACCCTAAGGTGGTTTCGGCAACTTCCTGACTGGCTGAGTGGCAATGCAGCCACATATTATTGGCATTTGTGTTCGACGTAGGCATACCATAGAGTCTTTCGCTCAGCTGCTCCCTGTAGATTCTGGTAATCTTCGGTGTGCACACAGGCGCCCAATGTCGAACCTCCTCCTGGTGGGCTGGTGCAGCTTTCTGACATTGGACAGTCGAGCTCTGAATCTTGCTGCTACGAGGAAGTGGTCAGGGTCGACATTTGCCCCTCTGAATGTTCGCACATCCTTGATGTTTGACGAGTGCCTTGCGTCGATGAGCACATGGTCGATTTGGTTGGCGGTTCGACCGTCCAGAGATCGCCAGGTTGCTGTGTGGATTCGCTTGCGAGGGAATCTTGTGCTACTTATCACCGCATTACGAGCTGTCGCAAAGTCAGCGTGTCGGAAGCCGTTATCTGTTGTTGTATCGTGGAGGCTGTGCTTTCCGATCACTCCGCCAAGGGTGTTTTCCTTACCGATTTTGGCGTTGAAGTCCCCGAGCACGATTTTTACATCGTACTCCGGACAAGCTCCGTAGGCGTTGTCCAGAAGGTAATAGAAGTCCTCCTTGATAGGGACTTCTGCCTCGTCGGTAGGAGCGTGTGCACATATAAGACTGATGTTATAATATCTGCCTCTGATGCGGATCACAGCCAGGCGATCACTTATAGGCTTAAAGTCGATGACCCGACCTTAACCGCTTTCCCAGTAAGTGCAATCTTTTGTGACATCCTATCCAGCGTATTTCCTGGACCGCAGTAATATCCGCCTTGTACTGCGTGAGGATTCTATCTAGTTTATGAGCAGCTCCGGGAGTGTATAGGGTTCTGACATGACTCGCAAATCGTGGTCCTTTTTCGTGCGTTGCCGTCGTCGAGTATCCGTCGGTGTATCCGCGGTATCTTGCTCATTCATAACTATTGTTTTTTTTACGTGGCCGGATTTTAAGCCCACCGCACAACCACCATACTGGTCGGGATTTTGTCGCTGCATATGTTTGTTCACCGCCCACCGGTTGTTGAAGAGGCTGTCCAGAGGGCGCCACGAGCACTACTACTGCTCGACAACGTAATAAGCCATGAAGAAACGCAAAGTGACGATGGAAACATCATCGTGATGTTTCTTCCACAATATGTGACACACATTTTACAACCCATGGACCAAAACGCCATATGATTCACTAAGCTTTATTACAGACAAAGCTTACTATCGACGGTGGTTGCTAAGGAAGACGAAGAACTTTCAGACATTTTAAAAAAAATTACGATAAGAGATGCGATCCTCTTTTTGAAATCAGCTTGAGATAAGGTAACAGCTGAACAATTAAAGAAATGCTGGCATAAGATATTTGATCGCTCGAATGCCTGCAACTCTGAATCGACTGAGTCATAATTAGAGGTAGATTTTGATGAAGAGGACAATATACCCCTTGCTAGGTTGGTTCCCAGCGTTCATGCTCAGGTCGCGATTGACCTATTAAACCTTCTTGGGTAGGCTGTATCCTCTCGTGAATTTGAAATCTGGAACTCTGACAACGTTTCTGCCGATATTCAATCAATTGAGGATGATAGCAGCATTGCGTCTGATTCGGATGAAGATTAACTAGGAATAGATATTTCCCATGGGCATGGGCTCGGACATACAGGGTAAAGTTGTTGATTGCTCTCAACCTGGCGAGATGCCAGCAACGATCCCTGTTTAAATGCCCGGGTCAAGTTGGCATACGGCCTCCTCGCGGCGCCCTCTGGATAGCCTCTTCAACAACCGTTGGGAGGTGAACAAACGTATGCAGCGAAAAAAAACCCCGACCAGAATGGCGGTTGTGCGGCGGGCTAAGAATCCGCCCACGTAAAAAAACCCAAAGTTATGAATGAGCAAGATGCCTCGGATACACGGACGAATACTCGACGACGACAACGCACGAAAAAGGAACACGATTTGCGAGTATGCTCCTGGAATGTCAGAACCCTGTACACTCCCGGAGCTGCTCATAAACTAAAAGGAATTCTCACGCAGTACAAGGCGGATATTACTGCGGTCCAGGAAATACGCTGGATAGGAAACGGTATGATTAGGAAGAAAAATTGCGGCATTTATTACAGCTGTCACAAAAGGTTGCACTTACTGGGTTGCGGATTTGTCGTGGGAACGCGGTTAAGGTCGAAGGTCATCGACTTTAAACCTATAAGTGATCGCCTGGCTGTGATCCGCATCAGAGGCAGATTTTATAACATCAGCCTTATATGTGCACACGCCCCTACCGACGAGACTGAAGACCCTATCAAGGAGGACTTCTATGACCTCCTGGACAACGCCTACGGAGCTTGTCCGGAGTACGATGTAAAAATCGTGCTTGGGGACTTCAACGCCAAAATCGGAAAGGAAAACACCCTTGGCGGAGTGATCGGAAAGCACAGCCTCCACGATACAACAACAGATAAAGGCTTCCGACTCGCTGACTTTGCGACAGCTCGTAATGCGGTGATAAGTAGCACAAGATTCCCTCGCAAGCGAATCCACACAGCAACCTGGCGATCTCCGGACGGTCGAACCGCCAACCAAATCGACCATGTGCTCATTGACGCAAGGCACGCGTCAAACATCCTGGATGTGCGAACTTCCTGGATGTGACCACTTCCTCGTAGCAGCAAGATTCAGAGCTCGACTGTCCAATGTCAGAAAGCTGCACCAGCCCATCAGGAGGAGGTTCGACATTGGGCGCCTGAGCACACCGGAGGTTGCCAGAGTCTACAGGGAGCAGCTGAGCGAAAGACTCTACGGTATGCCTACGTCGAACACAAATGCCAATAATATGTGGCTGCATTGCCGCTCAGCCATTCAGGAAGTAGCCGAAACCACCTTAGGATACCTACCACCCCCGACAAGAAACCCGTGGTATGATGGCGAGTGTGAGCAGAAAAAGGCAGCAACCGACGAGGCGTACCAAAAGGCGCTGCAGAGGAAAACCAGGGCAGCGCGAGAAGAGTACCGAGCCAGAAGAAGGGAGGAGAAGAAACTACTGCGACAAAAGAAAAGAATCTTCGCAGCCTCCCAGCTCAAGGATATCGAGGAGTCTAGGGATAGACATAAAATACGAGCCTTTTACAAGAAAGCCAAAGGCCTTGCAGGAGGCTTCAAAAAGGGCACCCTGGCTCTTCGAAACTGCGAGGGTAATCTTGTCACCGACCCGCAGGGAATAGTGGATGTATTTAAGCAGCACTTCCAGCAGCTGCTTAACGAGCATGACCAAGAGAGAGTGGTAGGGACTGAGGAAATCCCAACTCCAGCCGCTGAGGTAGTCCTCCCACCCAGCATAGAAGAAGTCGGCACAGCTATTCAGAAGCTGAAGAACAACAAGGCCGCAGGCTCAGATGGCTTGCCATCAGAGCTCTTCAAGGCTGGCGGCGATGTTCTGGTAGGGAGCATGCACCAGATCATCTGCAGAATTTGGGAAGATGAGAGCATGCCCGACGACTGGAATACCAGCTCTATATGCCCCATCCACAAAAAAGGCGATCCTACCTCTTGTAAGAACTATAGAGGTATATCCCTGCTCAATGTCGCATACAAGATCCTGTCCAGCGTATTGTGTGAACGTCTAAAACCGTTTTGCACCGCACTAATCGGCATCTACCAGTGCGGCTTCCGGCCCGGCAAATCAACTATTGACCAAATTTTCACACTTCGACAAATCCTGGAAAAGACCAACGAGTTTCAAATCGATACACACCATCTTTTCATCGATTTCAAAGCCGCATACGACAGCATTCATCGTGAAGCACTGTTTGGGGCGATGGCCGAATTCGGGATCCCGGTAAAACTGATCCAGTTGTGTCGCGCCACGCTAAAAAACACGCGATGCACCGTGCAACTCGGTTCTAGGACCTCGGAACCATTCGAAACATGCACCGGATTTCGGCAAGGAGATGCGCTGTCATGTGACTTCTTCAACCTGGTGCTGGAGCAGATAGTGCGACGGGCAGGCGTCAACAGGGAAGGCACTATCTTTTACAAGTCCATCCAGCTGCTAGAATACGCGGATGATATCGACATCATCGCGTGTTCTCGCCGTGGCATTGTGGAAGCATTCACGGCGATTGAAGAACAGGCGAAACGAATTGGCCTTAAGATCAATGAGGACAAAACGAAATACATGCTGTCAAGCAAAAACCAATCCGTCGCTCACCACCTGGGACAAAACATAACAATTGACAGCTATAATTTCGAGGTAGTTAAGGAGTTTGTCTACCTCGGGACAAACGTAAATTCCACAAATGACACCACAGTGGAGATCCGGCGTAGAATCGCCCTTGGCAACTGCTGCTACTTCGGCTTGTCCAAACAACTGGGGTCAAAACTCCTCACTCGAAAGACCAAAGTCACGCTTTACAAAACGCTCATTCTGCCAGTCTTGCTGTACGGAGCCGAAAGCTGGACGATAAGCAGGACAGCGGAGCTGATTTTGGGTTCTTTCGAAAGAGAAATTCTGCCCCGGATATTTGGTCCTGTCTGTGAGGAAGGTGAATGGAGAAGAAGACACAACCGCGAACTCTACGAGCTGTACCAAGATGTGGATGTAGTTCGGAAGGCAAGAGCCGTCGACTACACTGGCTCGGCCACATCAAGCGCATGGACATCAACGCTCCAGCTAAGAGGGTCTTCGACTCCGAGCCTCCTGGTTCGAGAAGAAGAGGAAGACCGAACTTCCGGTATAAAGACCAAGTAAACGCGGATGTAAGACATCTTGGTCTTGACAACTGGAAGCAGCATGCCCGGGACCGTCAAGGATGGAAGGCAGCTATAGCTCAGGCTCAGATCCTCCATGGATCGCAGGCCTGATAAGTAAGTAAGTAAGTAAGTAAGATATTTCCCACAAGGATGCAATTACATTTGCAAAAAGATTGTTGGCTTGGGCTCAGCGGAATAGCGTTTTAACTTCGGAAATTATTTCCATTCAAAATGTGCGAGATAAAGCGGTTAAGCTTTTGGTAAACAAAAGGCAACGACAGTGCCATTACCATTAGATTTAGTAATTGTTACATATTTAAGCGTAATTCTATCATTTCTAAATATACCTATCATCTAAATATCAATCTGAATATAGCATGAGACCAATAAACATCCTTGTAACATAGTTTTTAGGGTCCCGTACCCAAAGGGTAAAACGGGACCCTATTAATAAGACTTCGCTGCCCGTCCGTCGGTCTGTCCGTCTGTCACCAGGCTGTATCTCATGAACCGTGAGACAGTTAGAAAGTTGAAATTTTAAATATTAAAACATAATATTAAAACAAATTTTAAAAACATAATAAATTAAATATTTAAATGGGGCTCCCATACAACGGATATGATTTTTTTGCCGTTCTTATAGATAATGCTACGGAACCCTGCGTGAGTCCGACTCGCACTTGGCCGGCTTTTTACACTGAAGGAAGCTGCAATCGCTTCCGGTTATCAAATACGATACGCATGTAATATGCATTTAATCATGACACAAGGACAAATTCCCGCTCTGATAGACAAGGTTTTTGAAGGTACCACCTATAAGAAACCCCGAAAATGATGACGAAGGACTAGAACCTCCCATAAGTATAAGAACAAACATATAAAAGGAATATGCACTTTTTGGAGAAAAAAGTAAAGCGAATTATATGCATAAGAAGGAGAGCAATTACAGAATTTCGTTAGCATGACTCCAACGAAGTTCAGTTAGTGACATCGAAATTATGTAAACTCCAATCGTCACTTGCGTAGATGAACTGCATCCTCAGCTAAATAGTCCGCGGTGCTTTTTTTTTTTGTATTTTTTTGAACAGGAAACGCTCTCGATTGAAAATAAATTTAAATGCCATTTGTCGGTTGGATTTATAATCGATCGGTGTAGAACTAAATCTGTAGCTCATCGGCAAAAAAATTGTCCAAGTGATTTTCAGCAGGTACATTTTTTACCATCAAAATTGTATTGCAGAGGCCAAAACAAATAGCAGTCAGACGGTTCAAGTTCCAGGCTATACGGTAAACTCATCAACATTTTCCAAAGTAGATTCGTCAATTTGTTCCGAGATACCAAAAATGTGTATGACTTGGCGCTGTTACGATGGAGCCCATCTTCTTTTCTGTTGACTAATTCTGGAAGTTCAAATCGCCGAGTTGTGCTTAGTAGAGGATTGAAACGTTTCGTCAGGATGTAGCAGTTCTTAATGGACAGTTCCACCCTGATTCCACCAAACACTCAGCTTTACATGGTTTCCCATCGATCCGGGCTTTGAAGTCGTTTGTGTATGATCTGACTATGTGGATCGTTTGACCGTGATTAAGTATTTACGTATTTAATCCATTTTTCATCGCCCGTCTTAATCGTCTTAAGATCGGTCTATTTCATTGCGTTTTAGCACCGTTTCACTGATGGTAACTCGGTCTATCAAATTTCTTTGCGCTAGTTTTTATATATCTAAGCGACCTAGTGCAGGGTGCATTACGTACAGTAGAAACCTGGACGCGGTACTGTGGTCTTGTGGTCAATCCTAAGAAAACCGACCTAGTGCTTTTTACCAATAAATATGAAATTCCGCCCTTCAACCCACCGAGGTTGGATGGATCCCAACTAATAATCAAAGGCTAGATACCTATTGGAAACCTAACATTCTTGATTGTGAAAGAAGAAATCAAGAAATCAACCACTGCCCTCTGCAGCTGTAAGAAAGTGGTGGGCAGAAGATGGGGTTTCCAACCAAGCATTATGCACTGACTCTACACAGCAGTCATAGGGCCCATCCTCCTATATGACATCGTAGTCTGGTGGACTGCTCTACCGAAACCTTCTGGGGAAGGTACAAAGATCGGCCTGTTATATATAAGCGGAGCGATCAGAGGCCCTAAATATCTTAATACATTTTCCACCGCTGGACCTCTTCAGCAAGCAAGTTGCTGCCTGCGCGGCCCTACGAATTAGGGGCATACGAAAATGGCCCACATTACAAAAAGGACATACTACCATTCTTAAGCACTTCAAAGTACCCTTTGACACAGACTACATCATTCCGCAGAATGTGTTCACTAGGAACTTCGAAGTTGCCTTTCCATCCAGGAATGAATTGGCTGAAGGAAAAGTTATACCAAAGGACTCGATCTCCCTCTATACCGATGGCTCCAAGATGGAATCAGATGTAGGTAGTGGAGTCTTCTCCAAAGAACTTAACCTCAACCTATCATTCAGACTCCCAAATCACTGCAGTGTGTATCAGGCAGAATTAACAGCGATAACGGAGGCCCTTGCATAGCTCAGGATCAATGTAATATCCGCTAAGTATATTATCTTTTGCGGTAACCCACAAATCAAAGACTGTCGCCTATCTCTAGACGAGATGGCTGAACAGTTCAACATTAAAGTATTGTGGGTTCCCGGGCATAGAGATATTTCAGGAAACTGCGCGGCCGACGAACTCGCAAAGTTAGGGTCAAGCACATTCAGTCTTCCTACCCTCGGGTACCATGAAACACCAATAAGTACGGTAAAGCACATGATGAAACTTCAAACCATAGAGGCTTTATCACAAAACAAATCTGGCCTACGTTAAATCTAGGACGAACAAGGGACCTAGTAGCAACCAAAAGGGCTGCTTTGAGCACTCTAGTGGGTGTCATTAAAGGTCATTGCATCATTGGAAAACCCGCCGCCAGACTAGGGCTGCCCTAGTCATCACCTTCTCTGCTCATGCCCCTCTTTTGCGAGCCGAAGGAGGATCAACCTCGGCGCGCCCTTCTATGAAAATCTAAGTGAGCTAGCAAACCTAAAAATAGCTCAACTCCATCGCTTCATCAGAAGCACCGGCTGGTTCTCAGGCGCATCAGGGTAATGATCCATGTGGTATCACAATGGGCCGACTCCGGCCTACGTGTAACTTATGTCAACCACTTGTACCTAACCTAACCTTATATGGCATCCAAACGTCAAGTTTCTTTGGGTAACCGTCTCTTTTTAGATGATTTCAAATCGCCATGCGGTTAATGTTTAGTGCCTCCGCTATCTTCTGACAGCCTGCTTCATGCTACAGCTGCAGCATTTCATCAACTATTTGCAGTGATTGGCCGACCAAAGCGAGGTACATCTTTGACGTCAACATTTCCGGAACGCAATCAAGCAGACCCCTTTACTCCCAGCGTTCTCGTTGTACACTTCACAAATATTTCGGCATGTTTTTGTAGCGTTTTTACCTTTTAAATAGTAAAAACCGGCCAAGTGCGAGTTGGACTCGCGCACGAAGGGTTCCGTACCATCTGTATATATAAATATGAAAGAGACTATGTATGTATGTTACCTCATCAGTCATCACATTAAATCACATTTTTCGTATGATAACAGGTCTTGGTTGCAGGCAGGTTACCGGCATATTACTTTGAAAATTCAAAAATCTTCATGATGAGATATATATAGTTGATCATCAAAGTGTCCACTGAATTCAAATCAATTATCTTACTTGACAGCAACGATGTGAAAAGGTGTTTAACAATAAATATGGGGAAAAGGCTTGCAACTAGGATTAATTCATCAAAGACACAAACATATTGTCGACTAACCTTAGTTCAGTATGTGACCAAGGGGATTTTTTGGATGAAAATCATGTCTGTTGTATGGGCGCCCCCCTTAAATATTAATTTTCTGTTTTTAGTATTTGTCGTGGTAGCGGCAACAGAAATACGTCATCTGTGAAAATTTCAACTGTCTAACTATCACGGTTCATGAGATACAGCCTGGTGACAGACGGACGGAAAGCGAAGTCTTAGTAATAGGGTTCCGTTATACCTTTGGGTACGGAACCCTAAAAAGCATCGCGTAGCGTATGCCTTCAGATATTACACTAATTTTCAAATCAATATAGTTAACTTTTTAAGCAAATATCGAAACAACCTGAAATGCCACATTTCAAACGCGCATAATGGACATCAACAGCATCTAGTTCTAGAAAAAACTGCGAACACTTTATCGCGGATGGATAACTCAAAACGTTTATTTCAAAAATCCAGAATAACTTTTTATCAGAAGTTAAATGTCTATAAATAGAAACTACTAAAGTTCCAGTTATGATTTCTGGAAATGCTTTCTTTTGACAATATTTTGTCCACATTCCCGACTAAAACCTCCTGCGTGTGTTGTGAGTCTTTGTTAGTAGATTTTTTCTTGCTATGTATCTCTTACTCTGTTCAATGGTTCCGTTTCTCATTTAATTTTTATTCTGAAAAATATATTTTTAACTTCCCAGTGGGAATTTATTGTAATGGGGCCGATTTAGCGAATTCCAATTTTGACATATCTCCACGTTTCAAGGTCACCAGAATCCAAATCCAAGGTTTTTATACAGATGTATATAACGCCATCGAATGTTTATTTCGCGACGTTCCTCCTCGGCGGAGTACTGGCAAAACCCCCCGTAGTAAACTTGCCATGAAAAGGCTTCTCAACACACGCCGTTCGGAATCGGCATTAAACTGTAGGTCCCTTTCACCTGTGTGAAAAATAAATCACACACAACATGGGTGATTGAGAGAAGCTTGGCTCAGGTCCTTCATGGGCTGTAACGCCACCAAAGAAGATACATATGTGTGCGTATGTACATAGGTACGCGCCCGCGTGTGTGTATGTGCGTGCGCCTCGATTATCTCGAGAACCAAAGATAATATTGAGATGGGACCAAGTTCATTCTACGAGTAATTACTTGGAACTGGTGAAGTTTTTATCAAAATCGGTCCAGCCGTTTTTGCTAGAAATTAAATAACTAAAAAATATGCAAAATTAATATCACGCGGTGTTCCCAAGCGGTCGCCCATCTAAGTACTTAGCGTATCCAACGCTGGTTAATTGCGTAGATCGGACGGGAACCGATACATATGTATGAGATTGCTCGGAAACGAACATTCATGATTTGCTCGTGAGCGTGTGCTACCCAACGAGCTATTATTAAACGCTCATGAGTAATTGGCTGTGAGCATTTTTATTTTCGCTCACTAGTGTGTGCATATAGAAGCTCGCATCTGTGCGCACTTCATATGTTCGTTTAAGAGAACGCACACTTATGTGCACTCTGTAGGGTGGTTCTGTTTAACCCACATGTGTAGTGCGCGCATGGGGTGAGTTTCTATAAGTGCAC
This sequence comes from Eumerus sabulonum, assembly GCA_951905685.1. Lineage (NCBI taxonomy): Eukaryota > Metazoa > Arthropoda > Insecta > Diptera > Syrphidae > Eumerus > Eumerus sabulonum. The sequence goes on along the minus strand of OX645060.1, from coordinate 155,733,689 downwards.
ACAATCGCGTTCATAAGCCAAAATGAGTTGGTTTACTGCTCGCGAGTTGTTTGCAGAATAATAAAACACGGAAACATTTCACTTGAACATTTTTTTTTATTTTCCATTTTTATTATATTTTATTCTAAGATGGGATAATTTTCTTTACAGTCTAAATTACAAAATTTCAGCAGTCGAAATTGCACATGCACGTGAGCAGTTCATTAGCAATAGATTGTTTAATGTGCGCACATGAGTGTGTCTGGGTTTTCCTTACCCTGGGTTACATGGAGCGACAGCAAAAAGCGGTTTGATGCCAAAAACACGCGGTGTTCTCGTTCGATTCGGTTCGGACGAGCACCGATACATTACCCACTATTCGTCTAAGAATCCTGCCGCAGCTAACAAAAAGAGTTAATGACCTTGAAGCACCTGAACAGATCTTCACAAATTGTAGCTAAGAACCATCTCGATATCACGTTAGCTTTAAAAAAAGAAAAAGAAAAACAAGCATCATAATCGGCCCATAGGTAGGTTTGGAGGACTGTTTGAAGTCGAATTCAGGAGACAAATCTGATTGTCGTTGAATGTGCCAAATGTAAATGTTAAATCGGAATCGGGCGCCAACTGAAAGGTTAAAAATCTGAATAAATCTATAAAGTGCTTTCAAATGCCATTGTGCTTTGATATTAATGTTACAGCAGAGAGAGAATTAGTTAAATAGTCGTCTTGCATTAAAAATACATACATATGCGCGAACAACTATGAGTTTGGCCGAACGTCTCCTGGAAACTAGAGAAGTTAAAAGAATTGGTCGATCCCGTATTCCTGTGACCGAGGACATCCTAGATAATAATCAAAATGTACAAGCATGTACTAGACAATGTTGAACTTAATGTGGCATTAGCAGACCTTCGTTACGTCGACTTATCCATAACTAGCAGTTGCCTCTTAACCGCCAAGTGAGGTTAAACTGAAACTGAGTATCGACTCTGTCTCGAGGACGAAGAGACGGCGAAACACATACTGTGTGAGTGTGCTGCTCTCCGCCATCTTAGTAAGCGTATCCTTCTCAGCGAAGTTATGACTCCTGAGGGGATCACATTGGCTCCTACGAGAAGCATTCTCAACTTCATTAAGGAAGTGGAGAAGCTCCTCGGCTAGCAGGTACAAAGGTCGCAGTGCCAAATGCTAATTGGGCTCCATATAAAAAAAAAGGCCTAGTGCACGAGCAATATGCTTTCGAAAAACCATGTGATACAAAAACTGGATTTCTGGGACATGGCGGATCCCTCAAAATGCCGCATTCACAGTGAAAAAAGGGTTTGGTGATTATTTTTTTGAGGACGTTGAGGCGAGACCATCGCAACCCTAACTGCTGAGCGTTAAACCAGTTAAACCGGCCTTTGTTTTACTGAAAGTTACAGAATTGGGTATTGATCAGGTAATGATAGATTCCTTTTTGGCAATTTGTATAGGCCGACCAGATCGAAAAAACTGATAGTGTTCCTCAGAAATCCTTCGAAAATGACAGGTGGTGTATAAGTAAGTAAGTAAGTAAGTAAGTAAGTAAGTTGAGTGAACAAAGCGAATCACCAAAGGCCGTGAATCAGTAGAAGACGATCCGTAGGTAGGAGTGAAACCAAGGCCCAATTATCTCGCGTGCGCCGTTTTTACCCCACCAGTCAAGTGACCCAGGGTTGTGATTTGTGTTTCAAATTCATTCAGTGGAGTCGAGATATTTAATAATATTGCAGTTGCAATGTATGCTAATGAATTCTGATAGGTCGTCAAAGAAATGTTTGCCGTGCGCTGTCTGGTTATAGCTAGAGCCGTACATTCGCATAGTAAATGGTTAAGGGATTCCTCTTCCACCGGGTTCTTGCAACTTTGGCTGTGTGTGTTAAATGGGATACCCAACTTGGTAGCCAGCACTAATAGATACAATTCTGGCAATCTCCTATCGAGCAAAAGAGCTGTTGGCAAAACATGGGGCTTATCGCTGGGCATATGTCCTCAGGATATATGTATATGGCAATGATAAGGCCTATAATCTCATATGCATCTGAGCATGCCCCTTGATATATTTATCAGAGGATGTGCTCTGAAAACCATATCTCGTTTCAAAGAGAAATGGCCTTTGGTACAACTCGCACAGGAATAACAGTGTGCTTGCACAAGAAATGTCCTGCGAACCCTGTCTCATAGACATATGTACCTTCTGACGCATTGACACCCAATATCCTACTGCGCTGTAATTCCACAGCCGTGTTTCCATGGCGGAAGGACTGGCTCTGGCTGAATACTGAACCTGGAAAGGATAGTCTTCGCGTTTTAACGGATAGCTCCAAGTCTGGCGGAGGTCCGGACGGAGCTGGGCTCTTTTTTGAGCGTGAAAACATCCTACTGCACTTCTCGTTGTTAGGAAAATATATTTCTATAGGTGAGGAGGAAAGAGCATATGCGTCTGCAGTGGCAGCCAAACTGCACTCAAGTCTGTGTCCAAGCCTAAAATACAAGAAAAAAAACGTTTGGAGGTATCATTTGTTTACGTTAGATGAGTATTATTAACTTTTTTGCTGTTATGATCAGGAGCCAAATTTGGTTATTACCATAAGCATAATAAAACAGCAGAATTTAAAATACATTTAATTCGTCAAGACGAGTTTTTTAGTAAACACAAACCTTTTTGAAAGCCACAAAAGCGAATATCCGTTTTCATGAGCTCCACATTAATCCATATTTTAATCCCTCTTTTCAGTCTCTCGTTCTCAACAAAGCAGAATCTGAACCCTTTCAGGATCAGTCGTCGTCGTCAACCTCTCGATGTGGATATCTTTCCGATCGATATCGTGTTCCGGTAGTTCGTTTTTCTTTTTTTCATTATTTTACGGTCACATTCTTATCTACTCTCAATGTCTACGTCATTTACCTATTTCGATGAAAAACTTTTCAGCAAAGAAAAAAAAAAACTTTTTCCCCAAAATAAGAGAAAAGTTCACATTTCAAAATGCTGACGCGTAATGGCCAATTAGGAAACCTTCCGCAAAACTTTCCACTCGCCCATTTCAACAATGAAACAAAAACGATAGAAGTAAAAGCTAACTGCCAAGTCATGCCCTAAAACTCACTTTAATTAATCGAAAAATACACTAACTTAGACGAAGTAACCACTAGAGAGTTCAATAAGCAGACGAGACAGAGACACAAAGTTGGGAAAGCGAACAGATAAATAGACTTAAAAATTACCTTCGACTTTTCTTCACCGGAATAAAACATCGAACACTTCAACTGGAGCGCCAACAATATCTTCTCAACCTTCAACCTTTTGATTTCCAATTTCAATACTTTGGCGAAAGCAAAATAAGAAGCAGCGGGAAACAAGAGGGGAAAAATGAGGCGAAGAAAAGTGAAAAACTTTCATCAACGCTCTTTCAAAGTGGGAAAAGAAGACAAATCAAGTAAAATGCAACCTTTCGTCATAATCAATATCATCTTAGGTGAGCAATGGTGCACGGAAAATATCATCATCGTTACTATCACTATCGCCACTATTGGCGGGCGTGAGTATTTTTATACGGTCCTCAATATTCGTGCCCTGTCCCTTGAGCATGGCGAAAAGCGAAAAAAAAAAAACAATTCAATTAAGTAGAAAAGATATTCTCGAGGACATAAAGCTTTTGCCAGTACCCGTATACGGGCAAGACGTACTCTGCACGCTGGTTGAGTGGTAAAAATGTTTGTGCATTCGCCGTGTACTATGCGAAGAATGCCATAATCCCCCGCACAAAGTACTGAACACAACAGGAGTGGCAACAAACATCGGTAGCGCACGAGACGCAGTTACGGTAATAGTAGGAGCTGGAGTATACTAGAGTATAACTTGCAATTCGAGTGATTGAACACTGGTGTGGGATGTGGAAGGATGCAGAATTGTTTAGAAGCCTTGAGGTGGAGTGCGATTATTTCGTACAGGGTGTTGCTGAATATTATGTTAGTGTTCCGTGGGTGACTTATTAAGTTTGACGTACATATGTACATTTGTATATAAGATGTATTATGTAAATATCCCGCGTTTCTTATGGTGTTTTGTGACAAGGCAAACGACAATGTTTTAGGAAGACTCAATTTCTGCTCAGGTTATCCCGAAAACACCGAGCACCGTGGCGCAGTGGGTAGTGAGTTGGCCTCTGACGCCATTGACACGGGATCGAATCCCGACACAACCATGTCATCGAATGTGTTTTTCACGGTGTTTCTCCTCAGCGGGGTTCTGACGAAACCCCCTGTAGTAAAATTGTCATGAAAAGCTTCTCGAAATTCGCCGTTCGGAACCGGCAATAAACTGTAGGTCCCTTTCACCTATGGGAAAATTAAATCACACACAACATGGGTAATTGAGAGAAGCTCGGCTCAGGTTCTTCGTGGACTGTAACGCCAACATACATACATACACATTATCCCGAAAACGACTTTACAATTTCTTTTTCGTGATTGAAACAATCTCATACAAATGCGTGTGAAACTTGGAATTATGTCCTTCCAAATTTGAAAGTAAATGGCGATAATAAAATCTTTCCTCATTAATATCACGTGCTTCGAAATACGAGTACCCTCTGCAGGGCAACCTGCACCATGGCAAGGGTGCTCCGGACACCTTTAGCCTGCGATTCTATAGCGACAAAATCTCTCGCAAGCTCATCTAAGAACTATCGCTAACTTACGCTGTTAGAGAATCCCCTCTTAGGGCCGCACGTCTGATTCAAATATAAATTTTCTCCCCATTTCAAAATTTATAACAACACTTTGGGCAGCCATCATCCTGGTCCGCACTGATGGACGAGATTGGGAGATCGTGTGAAACAATAGGGTTAATTGGTTCATCTAAGCCCTACAAAGCTCCAGATAAAGATAGTGTCGTTCCTGTTATGCTCCAGAAAGGCCCGAACATCACTCTAGCAACACTGATAGCTCTTTTTAGATCCTGTTTAAACTTGGTATACAACCCTCAAATCCCTCCAGATTTCTACATTGCCAACCTTGTTTTCAACCCCATACAACTTGGTACACATCCTTGAAACCCCTCCAGATTTCTACATTGTCAACCTTGTTTTCAACCCTATAATTGGAAAGCCAAGTCAACAAACTCCAGCATAAAAACAATGGAAAATTTAATAGACTTCTATATTAGAGGTATATTGCAGAACCAAATATCACTACATCCAAAAGAGTATGCATATCGCAAAAACCGATCTACTGAGAATGCGGTACATCACTTAGTAGCGCGTGTTGAAAATATATCCCTTCTGTCTGTGTTCTCAAACATTTTCGAAAAAGGAATGAAGTCTAGAATTCTTTCTTTTTTAAGCAGAATAAAATACCTTAGTGACTTACAGCTTTGTTTCAGGAATGGAAGATGTACAGAAAATGCCTTGTTGAAATTCCTTAGGGAATTATACAATAGTTTGAATGATTCAAGGACTTCTGTTGCTCTTTTTATCGATATTTCAAAAGCTTTCGATATGGTAGACCACAATCTCCTACTAAATAAACTTTATTTTGCCGGTTTCAGAGGTTTTGTTTATGAATGGTTGTCTTCAGAACAGAACACAGGTGGTTAAGACAAAAAATTGTTTAAGTTCCCCTAAATCTAACAATATGGGTGTTCCGCAGGGGTCCGTTTTAGACCCGATCTTATTTTTAGTCTATGTAAACTCTTTATTTTTGCACCCTTTCAAAGGAAAAATCACAGCCTTCGCCGATGATACAGCCCTCTCGTACTCAAACTCAAGTTACTTTGATACCTTTGTGGATGTTAATTATGATGTAGAGCTACTGAGGAATTGGTTCAATCGGCATAAGCTCTAAATCAGTACCAAAACTAAGTTTATGTTCCTTAACACTAAAGGTAGCGATTTTCTTTTATGTTTTCATTCCCCAAGTTGCAACCGATTTCCAATAAACGAATGCCAGAATAATACTTTTTATTATAGTGATAAATCATGTATTTATAGTTCATGTAGTTCATGTTGAATGTGTCGATAGATACAAGTATTTGGGTATTATTTTGGGTCAAAACCTGAATTGGAAGAATCACATCTCGTATCTTAAGCAGTATCTCAATAATGTAGTCATGCGACTTCAACACCTTAGTCCCTTTTGTAATCAATCTCATTTGAGACTGGTTTATAATGGTCTCTTAAGATCTGAATTGCAATAAGGCCTATCTTGTTGGGGTGGTGCATACTTCTCTAGTGTTAAAACTTTATTACTTAAACCAAAACATGTCGCTAGGATAATTTGCAAAGTAAATCGATATACACATAGCTTCGATCTGTTTAAAAAACTTGGAATTCTACCACTTAGACATCTTTATTGTTATAAAGTGTTAAAAATATTCTTTATGCAGTTAGATTTGATGACAACTATAACTTACGTGTAAATACCAGAAATTTGGCGTTTGTACCGACAGTAAAAAAACCGGCCAAGTGCGAGTCGGGCATGCGCACGAATGGTTCCGTACCATCTGTACATAAAAATATGAAAGAGACGTTGTATTTTTTTTTTTTTTTTTTTTCGAGACTCGCGCAGGTTCAAGAGATTTTATATTCTCTTATGATGTGTTGTTACACACAACCTGAATGGAGTGCAGTGGTTTGGGTCGCTGATGTTCGTTCACTACCCTCAGGGGTGGTTGTCCAAGATAGGGCGAGAGCCGACCAAATTCCGCGTTGGTTATAGTCCGCAGTAATTCTTACTTTAGTATTGCATACGCAGAGGATGTATTTCAGTTGACCATATACTGTGAGTGTTACGCCTGCGGCAGTACGTCTGGTCACTTTCCATTCACAACTACGTTGCATACTTTTTGTTCGTACAAGAATTTTTTACATGATGACAGATCTCGGTTGCAGGCAGGTTATAGGCATATTACTTTGATGATCAAAACTCCCCATGATGAGATAGTTGATCATCAATGTGTCCATTGAATTCAAATCAATTATCTTACTTGACAGCAAGTAGGTGAAAAAGTGAATAACAGTAATTATGGGAAAAAGGTTTCCAGCTTGGAACTGTTTTATTGGGTGTTGCAACATTTGATAGCTTAACCTATCAGCTTGGAAAAGGAGGGGAATAGCAATTGTACGAAAGGGTTTGCAGCAAGGATTAACTTAGCAGTGACACAATAGGGATCATCAAAGCTAAAAGGGTATTTATTATTGGTTGTTTGTTGTTATAGAAAAAAGGGTTGCAGCTAGGATTAATACCTCAATGACACAAAAGGGATCAAAACTGGGAAGTTTGCTACTAGTTGTGGGATATCGTCAACAAACCTTAGGTCAGTATGTGGCCAACGGGTTTTTTTGGATGAAAATCATGTCTGTTGTATGGGAGGCCCCCTTTAATATTCATTTCATTCTGTTTTTAGTATTTTTCGTTATAGCGACAGAAATACATCATCTGTGAACATTTCAACTGTCTGACTATTACGAGGGCGCCGTGGCGCAGTGGTTAGTGTGTTGGACTCTGGCGCACGATGAGCGAGTTCGGATCCCGATAACACCAATGCTATCGAATGTTTATTTTGCGACGATCCTCCTCGGCGGGGTACTGGAAAACCCCCCGTAGTAAACTTGCCATGAAAAAGCTTCTCGACTCACGCCGTTCGGAATCGACTATTCACCTGTGCGAAAAATTAATCACACTCAACATGGGTGATTTAGAGAAGCTCGGCTCTGGTCCTTCATGGGCTGTAACGCCACCAAAGAGGAAGAAGATCTATCACGGTTCATGAGATACACCCTGGTGACAGCCGGACGAACGGGCGGACAGCGAAGTCTTAGTAATAGGGTCCCGGTTTACCTTTGGGTACGGAACCCTAAAAAGTCCCTATTCTGTGTTTTCTTTGTTACTGCACCTCGGTTATTCAATTCACTTCCGGTTAATCTACTATGCGTTATTCTCAGTTATTCTGAGTTATTCTGAGATTATTCTGAGATTTGATTACTTCGCACACTTAATCGAATTAAGATACTTTGATTGTATGATCTCCTTCATTATGCAATTTATTAAATTGCCTGTTTACTTTAACTTTTATTATGTACTTCTTCTTTTTACCAACTCTTATTTTTTTGTAAATTAGTGGGGAACATTCCGTTTCTACTTTTGTTATAGTTTTCGGATAAATACATTCACCACTTGTTATTTTGCAATTGAATATATATTTACTATTTCAGTCATATGTATCAACAAATAATGTCAATGCTACAACTTGTAAATACATTTGGTCTGAAATAAAGCTATAGCTAAACTAAAAAAACAAAGAAAAGCTTCCCACGCAAGGAGGTCGCAGTGTGCGTCTTCCTTGATATTTAGGGGGCTTTTGATAGTACTGGCTACAACTCAATCACCACTGCACTATCCCGCAGAGATGTAGATTATCCCACTAACCACTGGTGTAGGGCGTTGGTAGAAAGCCGTATTATATCAGCTACAACCGGAGAGACCTCGGTGACACTATCGGCAGCTAAGTCGTGTCCACAAGGTGGTGTCCCTTCACTCCTCCCCTTCTCTGGTCGATAGTCATCGATGATTATCGGTGCTACTCTACAAGCTAGCGAGGCATCCAAATTTTGGAGGCATCCTCCAAGCCGAAGGAAATCATGACTATACTATTGTTGCGGAGACACAAACCGACGGTTGAGTTCGAATTTCGCTGTCGAAGTTCGAAAGCTCTCTGGAAGCGGGGATTGGAATGATGCCAACTTCCAATGGCGTAATGCTAATTGTCAGAGCATTCTAGAGATTTCCGAAGGGGAACTTCCAACGGCGAACATTCGAGAAGGTGCACCGAGAGCTATATAAGCGCGAACACTCGCCCTCGACATTCATTCAGTTTGAGGTATTGAATAGCGTGTGACAAGTCAGTGTGATCAAATAGTGTGAAAATAAAAGCTCTCAATAAAGGTTTGTTTGTGTAATAAAGTTTAAAGTGGATAGTATTGGATAATAAAGAAAAGTGGTGAAGCTACACAGATAATTGATCTGTGGTGAAAGAAATAAAAGTGTGTCTGTTTTAATTCGGACAAAAAGGACAATTGTAGTTTATCGCAATTCAGTGGTGCGAACCCTATTTGGTGTGGGGATTGAATAATTCGTAACACTATGTTTAACTTTCCAAGAGTTCGTTCGCTCTACGAGATCTCCTCGGCCGCTAGACTCGACGCCATTACATACCTCAGGCCAATCCTTTTATGCAGACAGAGTGTAAAACAAGACAAGTTACCCTTAGCGAGCGATTCCAAGAACTGAAGTCGTTGCAGCACATCAATGTGTTTTCTCCTTCTGATGTTTATATTGACGATGATAGGTCCCAGCATATGTACCCTACGGGTCGAAAATGCGAGCGATTGCTTGCAAAATGTTTCGCTTGGTCCCATTGGCTTCTGATATTAACAAGCTCTCGACTGAGCTTAGACGTACACCCAACTCGTCACTACGAACCAACCAGGAAAGTCCTACTACGCTTTGGACAAGGGGTGCATCTGCGCCGTTGACCATGCCTCGGACATGCATGCTATTGCAATTCTACTTATGGAGTTGAATCGATGCTTTCGACAAAATGTAAACAGCAGCCTTGCTTATCTCGATTCCCTCGCATCGATACGTCCCCTCTTGTAGAACTTTTCTCTTGATCCAGCACACAGCAAATGACTGCAGACAATAACAAAGGACTGCAAATCACGCCAGATATGACTCTGGTCATTCTAAATAGCTCAAATGGAGGCTTATCGGTGGCCGGTCGCAGAGCAGAGGAAAACCATATGAAACCGCGGTCCTCCTGGTGCAAAATGACCTCCAAAAATGACTTCTCTATATCGGCCACTGTTCCATACAGACCAAAGCAAAAACTCAACTGGATTTGTATTACGTCTGGCAACAAGTTTTCTCCAGTCCAGAGGTGATCGCTGATTGTTCAATGTGGGCCGACGCGTCAAATAAAATGCGGACTTTCGTAGTCCGACTTTCAGTCTTGAAGACTAGTTGATGTGGAAGGTAAAAAACACAAGCACCAACAGGACTAGATTTTTTCACAGGTTCTCTAATTCCATCATGAATCAACTGCTTTATCGCTCCAGGAGTTGAGGTGGTGGAAGCCGTCTGACAAGGTAATTCCATGATTAGTCGACCTTCCATGGCAGCTTTGCGACGAACCGTACACATTTTCGTGCATTTTGTGATGAGATCCTGGGTAACACTGGTGTTATATTCTTATTCACTCTTGATTCGCAGTGTGTTGTCATCTTCCCTTTCGGTTGACAGACCCATAAGTGCACTGTAAAGGCAAGAGATATATTGATCGACTCTTCACCTGTGTCTTGAATGGCTTGCATTTTCCGTGCAAACACCAACGTTGTTCGTTAATGCTCGATTTCCATGCAAAACACATTTTACTGTTGAGGCCAATTTCACATTGGATAGATTCGTCAACAAACAGAATTGTAGAATCTGGGCAAAAGTAAATCTTCAAATAGCATTAGATAAATCGTCCATTTTTCTTCGAAGATGTAAATGAAAAATGAAATAATTGAAGACATTAGAGAATTTACTTTGTGTTCTCGTTGTGAAGGAAAAGCTACAAGTAACACTTCACTTCAAAATATTAAGCGGTCGGTATCGAGGTTTCCAAGTCGAAAAATTTGACGTAGTTATGATCAGCACTATGCGATTTAATACCATTCGATTTTGATTTTAAAGTCTTTGTTGATAAGCCAACATACATTGCACACCTGGAATACAATATTCGGACCAACGTTGATAAACTTAATGCGATATAGAATGTGCGTCGGCACACGTCGGCTGTACAGGCCATATATGAAGTGTTTGTAGAAACATTTGAGAGATAGAGAGTTAGAGAGGATAAAGGGGTGGGACAAAGTCGCCTGATCACTGCGGCCACGAGTGGGCCTATTGTGATGTCCCCCACAGTTCACTCAAAAATCCTGAGTTTGTAATGAACCTTAGTATGCTTTTGAGTGAGCTGGCAGCAATTACTTCTGCTTCAAGATGATACTTGCCTAAGTGACGATGACGTTTACTGACAAGGCAGTTACAGTGGCACAGTATGTGCTCTGCTGTTTCTTCGTCTTCATTACACATTCTGCAAGTGTCATCTTGTATAATGCCCATTGTTTTGAGGCGTTTGTTGACTGGGCAGTGTCCAGTAAGGAAACCTGTGATTAAGCGAATCTGACTCCTCGAAAGCATGAGGAGTTGTTTCGTTCTTCTGAGAGATTTAGTTGGGAGGAACAACTTTGCTTGTCTGCTACCTTTCGTTTGTAACCAGTAGTGATCCGTCGTGTTCCTTAACCGATTGTTTATGTAGCATTCGGTGGTGCAGAAAGGCCGTGGCATCATAAACGGTGATGCAGAGCCTTTCCTTGTAACTAGGTCCGCCTTTTCGTTGCCTCTCTGACCGCTGTGTCCAGGTATCCAAATGAGATTAACTCTTTTTGTGCTGGCCAGCTGGTGAAGTAGCTGTAGGCAATCCCATACCAGATTGGAGGTGATTTCATAGCTCCTTAGGGCCAGAAGTGCAGCTTTGCTGTCCGAGAGAATGTAAACGTTTCTGTTTAACAAGGGAGCGAACAAACAGAGCAAAGAAGTTGATCGCGTTTAACTTGGCAAACGCCAGTTTCCATCTCTGTCCCTGCTCAATCCAAGTTGACACACAGCCTCCGCGTGGCCTCCCCTGGATAGTTATACTGGCACCCGCCAGGTAGTGAACCAATGTCTGCAGCGACCCGAACCCTTGTTCCTGGGGAAAGAGGAATCTGGCCCTCCAGGTTGGGGGTTGCTCTTAGTGTTAACATCCCCATCGCGTAAAAAAAAAACTTGTTCAGAAACAACCAATAGCCTCGGATACGGACGGATTACATGTTGACGGCCCCCGCAAACGTCAAAAAGGAAACGAATTTCGGATCTGCACCTGGAACGTTAGTTCCCTCAACAGACAAGGTGCAGCCGAACAACTGGTCAACTCTTTGGACTGCTATAAGGCAGACATTACCGCGCTCCAAGAAGTGCGATGGGATGGGCCAGGCAAAAAGCGGAAAAAACTGTGATATATACCATGGAAACTGCTACAGAGAAAATAAACAACACTTATTCGGATGCGGATTTGTTGTTCGAGGCAGACTCAGGAAAAAAGTGTTAAGCTTCCAGTATGTAAGCGAACGCCTCATAATTATCCGCATCAAGACCAGTCTCGGCAATGTAAGTTTATTATATGTCCACGCCCCCACAGAGGAGAAAGATGACCGACATAAAGACGACTTCTATGATCTCCTAGACAGAACGCATGGGCAATGTCCCAGCTATGACACCAAAATCGTTCTAGGAGATTTCAATGCGAAGCTGGGTAAGGAAGCCATCTTTGAACGGGTCATTGGAAAGCACAGCCTACACAACACCACGTCAGAAAACGGACTAAGGCTAGTGGACTTTATGCGTGTGGCGCAAGTACACGATTCCCACAACTCAACATCCATAACGGGACCTGGCGGTCTTTCGATCAATCGACAACCAACCAAATTGATCATATTGCGATCGACGGCAGACACTCCTCCAGCATCCTAGATGTCCGAACCTTTCGAGGAGCCAACATCGACTCGGATCATTACCTTGTTGCAGCCAAGGTACGGATGCGAATTTCTCGGAATCAATGGAGTCGAGTAAGAACACAAAAATTTAACGTCGGAAAGCTGGAATCGCAAAAGACCGCCAGGAACTTCGCCGATCAAGTCTCCCTCAAGCTCTCTCAAGTCGCGATGCAAACTGCAGAAACCATAGAACAGCAATGGAGTCGTTGTCAGAACGCCATTTGAGAGGCCGCCTCAGATGTACTCGGTTTCGAGCCACCACCGTCGAGAAACCCCTGGTTTTATGATGCGTGCAGACAGGCCCATGTGCATCGACGGACGAGGGCTGCCCGCGAGCTCTATGAACAGAAAAGGAGGGAGGAGCATGCGCTTCTGAGAAGGAAAAAGAAGGAGCACGAGAAGCGCGAGATCGAGGAGATCGGAGAGATGTTACGGCAGGAACGACGTTCGAAAATTTTACCGGAAAGTAAAACGAACATGCCACAGCTATAAAGCCAGAGCAGAAGCCTGCAGGGATGCGCACGGACAACTAGTAGTGGACTCACAGTCGATGCTGAGATTGTGGAAGGACCACTTCTGCACACTATATAACGGCGATGATAGTCAAAATGCCGCCGCCAGGCAGAGCGAACCATTCACAATGGACGAAGACGAACGAGAATCCCGTCCACCCTACCTAGATGATGTTAAGATAGCGATATCGAAACTTAAGTCTTATAAAGCTGATGGAGCAGACGGACCCACGCGGAACTGTTTAAAGCAGCTAGCGATGAGCGGGTCAGGTACATGCACCAACTCATCTGCAAGATATGGTCGGAAGATCGCATGCCCGATGAATGGAATCTCAGTATCGTTTGCCCGGTCCATAAGAAAGGAGACCCCTATGACTGCGCCAATTACAGAGGGATAAGCCTCCTGAACATCGCGTACAAAATCCTCTCTGCCGTACTGTGTAAGTGCCTAAAGCCGTTCGTGGACAATCTGATAGGTTGCTACCAGTGTGCTTTCAGGCCAGGAAAATCTACGATAGACCAAATACTTACACTACGGCAGATCTTGGAGAAGACCCATGAATTCCAGGTCGACACGCACCATCTTTTCGTCGACTTTAAAGCCCCGTATGATAGTGTTTATAGCTATACAGAGCCATGTCATATTTTAACATTCCTGCCAAACTCGGCAGACTGTGCAGGATGACTATGGAGAACTCTCGCTGCTCCATTAAGGTCGGAGGTGAACTAACCGACCCCTTTGATATTAGAAAAGGTTTTAGACAGGGTGACGTACTGTCACGTGATTTCTTTAACATCATACTTGAAAAGATCGTGCAGGACTCTGCGGCCAATACAAGAGGTAGGATCTACTTCAAGTCCACACAATTGCCTGCCTACGCAGATGACATTGACGTTATTGGACGGACAAAGCGAGACGTCAATCAGGCGTTCGCATGCATTGAAGCAGAAGCGGCTAAACTGGGTCTAAGTGTACATGGGGACAAGACCAAATATATATATGCTGTCATCAAAGAAAGACGCGCAACACCAACGTCTTGGTCAGAACGTCACCAAAGGGACCTCAACCAACTGGGCGTGCGGCACTGGAAGCGGCTGGCCAAAGATCGGGCCGGCTGGAGAGGGTTGTTGGTTGAGGCCCTGCTTCACCCCGATCTGTAGCGCCATCAAAATAAGTAAGTAAGTTATATTTTCTCTGAGGCAGAGTTCTATAGCAAATATATCTGCTTGAAAAACGGAGTTATATCTGTCCATGCTGACGTAGATGCATGTGCCTGTATTTGCTCCGTATACTCCAGCGCCAACGCCTTCGTTCGTTTCGGAGCCATCTGTGTACCACACGTAGGATCCACGATTGAAGGAGTGTCTATCCTGTTCCCAGTTTTGTCGGTTGGGGAATGCGACCTTGTAGTATTGGCTGAAGTTGTATCTGGGGAGACAGTTGTTTTTGAGAGGTATGTATCTTAAGGATTTCATGCCTGTTTAGTTCGGTAGTTCAGGGTGAAAGAGCCTAAGGTTAGAGTCATCCTCCACGATCATTCTGTGGGCGAAGACCATTGCTTCTTTCTTCAGTTGAAGATGAAGAGGTGGCAGGTCCGTAATGAATTTTAGTGCTGCTGTGGAGATTGTTCTCATCGCCCCAGATGGCTAGTCTTTGCGACTTGTTGAGCTTGGCTTGCACTGATACTTGTATTGTTTTGTGCCACCAGACGGGCGCAGCATATGTGAGAATTGGTCTGGTGATTGCTGTATATAGCCAGCGGGATATTTTGGGGTTTGTGCCCCAGTTTTTGCCAGTGAGATCCTGGTTTTCTCAGTGGTATTTGTAATGTGAGAGTTCCAAGTGAGCTTTTCGTCTAGAGTTATCCCTAAGTATTTGACTTCTTTTTGAGAACTCTATCGCTTCACCAAAGATAGGTTTGGTAAGTTTATGCCTATTCCCCCTTTTGGTGAAGGCGACTATAGTGCTTTTTCTAGGGTTCACATTTAGTGCAGCCTTTATGCACCAGTTTGCAACAAGGATTAGTGCCCTTTGGAGGAGTTCCGAGACTGTGTCTTCGATTTTGTCTCTGACTAGGATCACTATGTCGTCAGCGTAGCCTTGGACATAGAAACCATTGTTGCTGAGTATGCTAGTCAGTTCATTTACTACGATGGACCACAAGAGAGGTGGGAGAAACCCGCCTTGAGGGCATCCTTTCGCGGCACTTACACTGATTTTATCATTGCCTAGTGAGGTGTTTATTTTCCTTTTGCTAAGCATGTGTTGGATCCAACTGCATGTGGTGTTATCCATCCCTGTGCTGAGGATGCAACGTTTTATTAGGGTGTAGTCGGTGTTGTCGAAAGCATTCTCAATATCGAGAAAGCAACCTATCGCAATTTCTTTGTCGCTCAGGGATTTGTTGATCCGGGCTTTTAGCTCCTGAAGAGCATGCATGGTCGATTTCCCAGGCTGCAAGGCATATTGGTTTTTGTGAAGTGGTGATCTTTTCAGGGCACCGTCCCTGATATGCCTATCCAGAATTTTTTCCATTGTTTTTAGGAAGGAAGAGGTAGGGCTTATCGGTCTGTAGGACTTTGGCAGGTCTGTGGTCTACGGCCTACTTTGGGAATGAATCGTATCGATGTAAAGATGTTGATAAGCATGGGGCTAATTAGCGCACTTCTTTTCTGAAGGAGGGCTGAATTAATCAAAAGAATTAATGGCCCATTTTATGTTTCCCTCGTGGAAAATTGTTCGTGCTTTCTTTCAAACCTCCCTGTTGGGTCTAGTTGCCCTGATCTGTGGAGGTATGTTAGAGAGATTGGAGGGTACGATGTTGGAGTCTGGGAAGTGCGTACTATTCTCCGCGTAAGTGCCATCTGCTCTCCTCAACAGTCCAATTTGGTTAGTGTGCTCTTTGGCGAGAACTCTGTGGATGCGAGCGCTGCGCTGTATGTCTGATAGACTACTGTAGAACTTTTTTCATGAGTCTCTTTTGGCTCTTTTAATCTCTTGGTTGTAGTTGGTGAGTGAGACACGATATTGTGTCCAGTCACCAGTCCGTTTAGCTCTGTTGAATAGTTTTCTGGTCCGTGCTCTTAGCTTGGCCAGATTACTGTTCCACCACGGAGTGGTACGATTGCCTGACTTGACTTTCTCTGGGCAAACGTTGTGAAAGGCAGATAGGATTGTAGCATTAAGGCTGTCACAGCTGAGTTCGCGGCTGTCTATGTCTCTGATGCTATTGGGACCATTTTCGATCGATTGTGCTGTTGTAACATTTTACACATAGATTCAAACGCTGATCCCACGGTTAGAAGCACCCTTGATAATCCTCCGAATTTAACTCGCTCAGAGCCATGCCAGCCTTCTCTATGACGCCGTGATGAATTCACCTGAGGTGTGATTTCATATCGGGGAATAAAAACCAATCGCAGATACAATATTGCTTTTTTCGCCAAATCAACGGCGCAATCAACGGCGCATTGGAAAGTACGAGCTCGCAGCCTCTTCAGGACACGTACATAGAACAGTCCAGTCCTTGCCTGGTCGCGATCGTCCTCTACTGATGCACGGCTCTTCTTGAACCGATTTGCCCATTCAAATACACATGATTTCAACACACACTCGTCTCCATACACCACCTGCAATTTTCAGGGGGTTTCCGAGGGTTTTTCACCACACTTCTATAAAAATTGGATTACAACACGTGGCTTGTAATGTGAGTCACTTATTATTACGACGACGCTACCAATACAGTTTTTCTTTTTTTTGAAAAAAACGCAAAATACAAACACACGTGCTGTTAACTTCAGCCTTGAATAAAAACTGAAAGCAAGGGCCACCCTTTCTAGTTAGATGTTGGTGAACAACACAGTGTTGCGTTTTCCCGTGTGTGTGACCAAATTTCCGGAACTCGGTTATGAACTACGATAATTCTGGTTTAAGGAAAAAACTTATCTTTTGATACAATTTTTATGAACATTATTCATGGTTTCAAAAAGGTAATAGGTATGTATAAAGTGTAGATTTTCGAAAATTTTCAAAGTAAAAACAGAATAAAGATACATTTCTTCGCCAAAGATGAAAGCGAGGTCATTGAGAATGGAAAGTTCGAATGGCCAATCACGTAGAGCTTTGGTTGGTCACCGCTGAACCGTAACAAAATCGACCCATACTTGAAGTGGACGTTAACTGATGATGAAAAGGGGTTCACTTGCGACAACCTCGAGCAAAAACGATGGTGGCAGAATCGCGGTAAGCCAGAATGGACCGCCAAAAGGGGTTCCCTGTTTGTTTGGTGAGGTTTGCAGACAGCCATTTACTGTGTCAAACAAATTTAACAAGATAGAAAGCACCACGAAGCAACCAACTCTGGCCAAATAGAGGGGAATTGTAGTCCATTACATACATACATACATACATGGTGGGGGTTTTTGAGATTTATTTAATTATTTTGCAACTTGCTCTATACTCGTCTTATGTTCAAACTCTTCAAACACTGTCTCTAAACTCCCTCCCTTTGTTTGTATTGAAAAGTAATACTCGGTGTATGTAGATATGTAATTATTGTACTGCTATTCAGGCCGAATTCATTTCAAAATTGAGAAGGATGGACGTTAGCGGACCTTATGACTGTCAATTTATGCAATTTATGAGTGAAAGGGACCTACAGTATATTGCCGATTCCGAATGGCGAATTTAGAGAAGATTTGCATGAAAATTATTCTACAGGGGGTCGGGATTCGATCCTATATCATCGGCTGTTAGAGGCCAATACACTACCCACTGCGCCACGGCATGGGCAGTTAAAAAAGGGTTGCAAGCTTATTGTATGTATGTGCATGTATGCATGTTGGCGTTACATACATTGTGTGTGATTTTATTTTCCCATAGGTGAAAGGGACCTACAGTTTATTGCCGGTTCCAAACGGCAAAATTCTAGAAGCTTTTCTAAACACAGGGGGTTTTGTCAGTACCTCGTTGAGGAGAAGCACCATGAAAAACACCTTCGATAACAAGGCTGTTATCGGAAATTGGTCCGGTGTCGTCGGCGCTCTGGCCACTCTTTATTTTTTTAAATTACTTTTAATAAGCGCTGTGTGCCTGCAATTATTACACTGAATCACTGTATTATCTGCTGATCTAGACTCGACTTTTAAAATACCCTCTATTACTTTGTTCAATCGTTTCGTTAACAATGAGTAAACGTTTTTATAAACACCCTGTGCTGTTAGTTGGTTAGGTTCAGTGATTTCCTCAGTCATATCACTCAGGCGAACGAGATGAAATGAAAGAGAGGTGAGGGATGTGAAAAGAGCCAGTATCACTTTCATACGTACACCAATGTATACGTACATACATACATACATACATACATACATCCATATATCATTAATAGGACAGTTCGGCGAAGAGCCAACAACGAGCGGATGAACAACTGAACAGCTTCCTCTGATCGAAAATTGCTTTCCGCTTTTCGTGGTCTATCGTATCCTTAAAGTCGTTACCTGTAACGGAAGCACTTGTGTATCCTTTTCGCTGCTAAGCTGTGCACGTCACTTCAGTGAGTGATTTCATTATTGCATTATTTCACTGTCTTACGATGATTTGTTTTTCTTTCTGTCTATTATTATTGTTACGCATGTAGCACTTAGTTCGAAAAGATGCGAATTTTTCATGAAAAAAAGAGATTTAAAGTGCATTCTCCGGAAGAAAATCATAATAATAAAAAAAGATAAAAACACACATCAGACATTTGTACATATGTATGTACATTGGACGCACTAAAGACTATTAAGCGGCATTGAGTCAGTTATATCCCACATGTCAGGCTAGATGATACATACGTACATTTGATACATACATATGTACATTCGTTTGATACATACGTATACACTTTACGAGTTCACTTTGGTAAAGTGGCATTTGGTATAAGATTTCATTAAAAAAAAATGTGGTCTAGTTGTGACCCGCAAGGCCCACACGAATAACTTCCCAGTGGGAAAATGAAAACCCATATTTAATTTCACATTTTTTAATTCTTGACCCCCGACGCAAAAAGAGGGGTGATATAAGTTTGAAGTGTCTGTGTGTCTGTCTGATGATGCTTTTTTTTGTTTTTTTGTTTTTTTTTTTTTTGAAAGCTAACGTGATCGAAATGGTATTTAGGTTCTTAGCTATAATTCGTGAAGATCTGTTCAGGTTGTTTCAAGGTCACTTACTCTTTTTGTTAGCTACGGTAGGATTCTTAGTCGAATAATGGGTCCGATACATTACTCGTCCAATCACCGCAATTAACCAGGATTGGGCGCGGTCAGTGCTTAGACGGGGGACCGCTTGGAAACACCGCGTGTTGTTGACATCAAGCCGCCTATTTGCTGTCGTTCGACTGTCGTTCGATGTAACTCAGGGTAAGGAAACGAACACTCATGTGCACACATTAAACAATCTATTGCTCATAAACTGCTCACGTGCGTGTACAATTTGAATTGCAGATAGCTTCTAATTTAGACTTTATAGAAAATGAAGCCATCTTAGACTAAAATATTATAAAAATGGAAAAGAAAAAACAAGTTCAAGTGGAATGTTTCCATGTTTTATTATTCTGCAAACAACTCCCAAGCAGTAAATCATCTCAATTTAGAACGCGAGTGTGTGCATTTATGGAAATTCGCCCCATGTGCGCACTCCACATGCTCGTTAACAGAACCCACCCTATAGAGGGCACATACATAAGTGTGCGTTCGCTTTAACGAGCATTTAAAGGGGTGAGTGCGCACACACACTCGTGTTCGTGGACGAAAATAAAATCATTATCACCCCGCAAACGACTACATCGTAAAACAATAAAATATTATTGTACAGACGACATGAGAGAGCACCGTGGCGCAGTTGGTAGTGTGTTGGCCTCTGACGCCGATGACACGGGATCGAATCCCGACACAGCCATGTCATCGAACGTGTTTTTCACGGTGTTTCTCCTCAGCGGGGCTCTGATAAAACCCGCTGTAGTAAATTGTCATGAAAAGCTTCTCGAAATTCGCCGTTCGGAACCGACAATAAACAGTAGGTCCCTTTCACCTATGGGAAAATGAAACCACACACAACATGGGTGATTGAGAGAGAAGCTCGGCTCAGGTACTTCATGGACTGTAACGCCAACATACATACATACAGACGACATAAAGGACAAATTATGAGCGTCTAGCTCACATCCGTCCCTTGTGTCTGTCAGGCAAACGAAAAACACAGAAACCTATGTACTTATATAAAGACGAGGAACGTTAAAGAAAACACAATATATGTATGTATATAGGACGTTTTTTTTTTCTATCTTCCGCCTGTCGAGAATCTTAAGTTGTGCGTTTGATATTTGCTCATTGGGTAGTGCACACTCACGAGCAGCTCATGAGTGTGCGCTTCCTTACCCAACCACGATACTGTCCGAGCAATATCATATGTATCGGCTCTCGTCCGATCATCGCAATCAACCAGCGTCGGCGCGGTCAGTACTTAGATGGACGACTGCGTGCTGTTAACTTTTTTGCCTATTTTTTAGTTATGTATTTAATTTCTAACAAAAAACGACTAAATCGAAATCTTTATCAATTCTAAGTTGCTCAATTACGCATGGAATGAACCTGATCCCGTGTCAATATCGCCTTTGATTTTCGAGATAATCGAGGCGCACGCCGCACGCACATACGTACACACACACGTAGATATAAAAACCTTGGATTTGGATTCTGGTGATCTTGAAACCATAGATAAATGAAAAAGATGGCAATCTGATGGCTTTTGACAGGCATTTTGACAACTAGCCCCTACAAACGCGTTGCGGTTTGATGACGTCTTGACTATGTCATTCTGCCTTGTTCCGACGTCTTGACTCTAAGTCAAAAGCGTCGTTTTTAAAGCGGCCCCTAGACGCTCAATATTACTGTGCAAAATATTGCACAATTTTATTGGCTTGCTGCCCCAGACGGTTCAATATTTTCCCCAATCATTTAGTTTACCGCTCATATTTGTAATAAAAGTCAAAAGCGTTTTGATTTTCCGCAATATATCGCACAATCTTGCAATATTATCTACAGACGAACAATAATATTGTGCAATATCAAATCTCACAGAATATTATCATCCACTCCAATATCACAGGGCAGACGTACGAAGGTTTTTCATCTTGTTCATTTATCTATGCTTGAAACGTGGATATATATCAAAATCTGGAATTCGCAAAATCGACCCCATTACAATAACTTACCACTGGGAAGGTAAAATACCTTTATAGTATCCATGATAGAAACATAACAAGTGGATATTGCAAAGAAAGCAAGGCGCAGACCCAAATGTTGTAAAGCGCTTAAATGCATTTACATCTGTGTTAAGGACGAATATAACTATTAAAGTTGGTTCACTGCTACTGTCTTGTGTTTTCGTGGATTGCGACAAAACCTCATGTGTGGTTTTATGGGCAATCACATGAATTCTCAAATGTGATGTTTCTTATTGTTTGGCATTTATCAGACATCTCATGATAGAGTTGTGATATCTAAATCTGGTTTATTGACGCCAGAAGATAAACAAACAATTGGTCTTTTTACTTGAGGGGCACTAGACACTTAAACACTACATATATGTACTTTGCCTGTTTTACACAACACCCCAATTCCTTTAGGGCGCAAAGACTTGGTGCTTTGTAAAAGATGCAATGAATCCCAATCGCTTTAATGCAAAATGCAGGAAGATTTGCCCGAATTGGAAGCTTTTATATGTTTCCAAGAAACTCATATTCTTCCTAAATATTGATATCGTGTGTACCGTGTCCTTTTCGAAAATGGCACAAATAGTACGACACTATTCCTAAAACGACTTTAGGAAGTCGAAAATATGTCGTATGACTGGATTGATCCTTCTGGCGTTAGCCTAAGTTGGTCGGCCGGCATTGGTGCAACCGACCGAGCACGACCGGAGCATTCAACCGCATCTGTCAACGTAATTCAACTCAAAGAATCCGGGGATGCTGTCATCAAGTCCCCACGGTCATTGTAAGATGCTGAGCTTGTTACCTGGAGACCTGGCTACGATTTCAACCGACTTTATCGCCCCCAAATAAAAGCTAAACAAAGTCACCCATGTCCATTCCCCGTCCAGGATGGTATGGAAAATGGATTGTACTTCTCGAACCATCAGGTAGCGTTTTTCCCGATGATGGTTCGAAGACGGAGTACGAAGTCGGCTCGGGTGCCATCTTAGTGGAACTGAATATCAGCAAATCATTTTGACACTCGGACTCGGCTAGTGTATTTCAAGTGGAAATGTACTTGCGATTAAGGAGGTTTGGCCTATTTTGTTGACAGCCATCAAAGCTCTCGATACCACCATAACATCCAAATTAGTCGCACAGTGTAAAGACGAATTCATCTGTGAAGGCGATTTCAACACCACACTCTCCTGGGTTCCTGGCCATAGCAACATAGAGAGAAAGTAAGGCAAGGGTAAACCCTCGACAGTTCCCTGTCGGAGGCAGTACTCCCTCGCATAGGACTGGTCAAGGGACAAATTTCTCGACATTTCCTTTCATGGGTAAACTCCTGCCCTCTTTCGGTTTGAACATTTTCCAGCCATCGGAACACCACCCATGGGCTTGCTGTACATACATTGCAACAACAGAACGCCTACCTATATCTTCAAGCTCATTTTCCTTGCTGTTCCAACGCTTACACGTACAAATACAAGTTTCTTTTTAAAAATGCAATTAAGTGAACAACATTTAATTTTTGCGATGTATTATGGCTTTATTAGTAAGAGCAAAGATTCCTATTAATTATGAAATTCAACGTCGTTCAAGAAGCTGGCTTCGCAGTAGCGCCAAATCACTCCAATTTTCCAAGACCTTGTTTGATGGTTTCGGGCTGTGGCTCACGGATTTTTTGGATGATACTGGCCTTAAGTGCTTGAATCGTTTCCGCGTTGTTGGCAAAACATCGGTCCTTCACGGTTCCCCCCAAAAAAAGAAAAGGGATCAAATCGCAGCTCCGAAGCGGCCAACTGACTTCGTCAAGACGGCTGATAACACGATTTGAAAATTTGGTGATTAAAAGATCGATTTTCGCATGGGCCGTGTATATATCCATGTCTTTAATTTCACCAAAAAAAAACATTGTTCCCTGCCTCATTTTCGAAGAAAACTGGTCAAATGATGCCGCCAAGATGAAAATGCACCTAGTCAGAAATGATTTCTCGCCGAAAATCGTTGTCCAAATAAAGCTGATCTAAGGCCCAAACTGCGAAGCGATAACGAAGCGGATGGTCACGCGCCTTCAATTGCTGAGTCAATTGGACCTTGTAATCAGAGATTTCTGTGCATAATTCTCCTGAGGCTTTTACGTGAAATGTTAAGCTGTTGAGATCGATGGCGAGTTGATGTCTGTGAATTGAGTCTCACACTCTCGGCCGCAGCAGCCACATTCTGGCCTGTGTGCACCGTACGACGGCGGGGACCATGAGTGTTGTCCTCTAGCATACCAGTCTCACGAACTTTTTGCAGAAACTTGCGTACAGCAGCATATGTTAGCTCCTATGTATAAGGCAGAGTCGTGCATGATTCCCGATACACCTGCTAAATTAAGAACTTTAACGCCCCAGTGGTGAGGCTTCATTCTAATATACTGTTTGAAGCTTGGTCTTCCTTTAAAAGGCATCGATTTACAAACTAGAAGATTTTGTCCTTCTTCACCCCAATACAATATATACTGTGACATTCGGACGAGAGCCATGTATAGCAAAATATCGATGTACATATAGTAGGGTGCACAAATGAGTACATGTTTGTATCTAGTAGCAATAAATAAGCCCGTTAGTGGATGGACAGCAAGTAGAGCTCTCAACGACATTGGCTACCTCTCAGCGGGCAGGAAACGAAAACCCATTGTTGGCAAAAAATGTTAAAGCACGGTTGCAGTTCGCTAGAGAACATAGAAATTGGACAGTAGAATACTGGAAGTGTGTAGTGTGGTCAGACGAATCCAAATTTAAACGGTTTCACTCCGACGGTAAGAAATATTGCTGACACCGTCCTGGGGTGACCATCCAAAGGCACCCCAGTTTTTTCACATGGTGGCACGTTGGACTACTGCAAAAAATCGTTAGAATAATAAGAAAAGAAGATTATTTGCGCATCTTGCAGACTCATCTTCCCGACTTTGTATATAGGATCGCCTAACCTGAAAAGGAAGTCATATTTCAACATGAAGGCGACTCAAAACACACGTCCAAAATAGTGAAGGAATGGCTTACCAAACAAAATTTCCAATTGATGCAGTGGCCGGCTCAAAGTCCCGACCTCAATCCGATTGAGAATTTGTGGTTAGTCGGGAAAAGACGCCTCGGACAATACCGATTAACCCCAACTAATCGGGAAGAGCTTTGGCAGCGAGTACAGCGGGAATGCCAAGTTATTCCAAATTAAATTATGGAAAAATTGGTGGAAAGTATGCCCAAACACGTCCAAAATGTTTTAAGTAATAACAGGCTATAGACGAAGTACTGAAAACAAGCTCTATACCCAAAGTTGTTTTTGTTTTACTTGTTTTTTTCTTAGAATTTGTGGCTTTTCACTTTTGATTTATATGTAGTATAAGTGTAGTATAGTTTATTTCGCATAAAATTTACAATGTGGTTGTCACACAATTTACATGCAGAGATTCGATATTTATTATATCTTTCAGCTGAATAAGAATGCTTGGATTAAATATATTTATTTACTTGAGAACAAAGATTATGAAGGAAAATTGCAACAAAAACATTCAATCCAGACAAAAAAAAAAAATATATATAAATAAATAAATAAATAATAAATACATAAAATAAATAGATAAACAAATAAATTAATTAACAAATAAATAAGTAAATATGTAAATAAATAAGTAAAAAATAAAAAATAAATAAATAAATACATAAATAAATAAATATATAAACAAATAAGTAAATATACAAATAAATAAGTAAATATACATATACGTACATAAATAGATGAGGGCGCCGTAGCGCAGTGGTTAGTGTGTTGGACTCTGGCGCACGATGAGCGAGTTCGGATCCCGATAACACCAACGCAATCGAATGTTTATTTCGCGACGTTCCTCCTCGGCGGGGTACTGGCGAAACCCCCCTTAGTAAACTTGCCATGAAAAAGCTTCTCAACTCATGCCGTTCGGAATCGGCATTAAACCGTAGGTCCCTTTCACCTGTGTGAAAAATAAATCACACACAACATGGGTGATTGAGAGAAGCTTGGCTCTGGTCCTTCATGGAACGCAACGCCATCAAAGAAGAAGAATTCGGAATCCATAAATTACGGTTGAAGTTTTCCATGCTTGAGCTACTCGCTGGGTAGCACCCGCCAATAAACAAGGTGAAGCCTCCTAGATGCTCTATTATGTGTAACTATCAACTATCAACCTAACTGCCTAGCTAGAGGTGACAGTTCGACTCTAGTTAGTTATACTCAGAGGGACCAGTATAACTAACACGCTGGTCATGAGACACCCACGCCTCTATTAGTCATAGATTGGGATAGATAGACTGGGAATCAAGCCTATCGTGGTTAAACGGCATGGCTGTAGGATTGCCCACCAGGTTGTGCTCAGTTAGTCTGCTCGACTAACATGGCATGGCCTCGGACATACAGGGTAAAGTTGTTGATCGCTCTCAACCTGGCGAGATGCCAGCAACGATCGCTGTATGAGTGCCCGGGTCAAGTTGACATACGGCCTCATCGCGGTGCCCTCTGGATGGCCTCTTCAACAATCGTTGGAAGAAGAACAAACGTATGCAGCGACAAAACCCCGACCAAAATGGCGGTTGTGCGGCCGGCTAACAATCCACCTACGTAAAAAAAATAAAAAAGTTATAAATGAGCAAGATGCCTCGGATACACGGACGGATACTCGACGACGGCAACGCACGAAAAAGAAACACGATTTGCGAGTATGCTTCTGGAATGTAAGAACCCTATGCACTCCCGGAGCTGCTCATAAACTAGAGAGAATCCTCGCGCAGTACAAGGCGAATATTACTGCGGTCCAGGAAATACTATCCAGCGTAACAGTATGATGAGGAAGAAAAATTGCGACATTTATTACAGCTGTCACAAGAGATTGCACCTACTGGGAAGCGGATTTGTCGTGGGAAAGCGGTTAAGGTCGAAGGTCACCGACTTTAAATCTATAAGTGATCGCCTGACTGGGATCCACATCAGAGGCAGATTTTATAACATCAGTCTTATATATATGTGCACACGCCCCTACCGAGGAGGCTGAAGATCCTATCAAGGAGGACTTCTATGACCTCCTGAACAACGCCTACGGAGCTTGTCCGGAGTACGATCTTAAAATCGCGCTAGGGGACTTCAACACCAAAATCGGTAAGGAGAACACCCTTGGCGGAGTGATCAGAAAGCACAGCCTCCACGATACAACAACAGATAACGGCTTCCGAGTCACGGATTATGCGACAGCTCGTAATGCGGTGATAAGTAGCACAATCCACACAGCAACCTGGTGATCTCCGGACGGTCGAACCGCCAACCAAATCG
This sequence comes from Eumerus sabulonum, assembly GCA_951905685.1. Taxonomy (NCBI): domain Eukaryota; kingdom Metazoa; phylum Arthropoda; class Insecta; order Diptera; family Syrphidae; genus Eumerus; species Eumerus sabulonum. The sequence continues at coordinate 155,706,953 of OX645060.1, read as the reverse complement.
ACCATGTGCTCATTGACGCAAGGCACTCGTCAAACATCCTGGATGTGCGAACATTCAGAGGGGCAAATGTCGACTCTGACCACTTCCTCGTAGCAGCAAGATTCAGAGCTCGACTGTCCAATGTCAGAAAGCTGCACCAGCCCACCAGGAGGAGGTTCGACATTGGGCGCCTATGCACACCGGAGGTTACCAGAATCTACAGGGAGCAGCTGAGCGAAAGACTCTACGGTATGCCTACGTCGAACACAAATGCCAATAATATGTGGCTGCATTGCCGCTCAGCCATTCAGGAAGTAGCCGAAACCACCTTAGGATACCTACCATCCCCGAGGGAAGCATAAAATGGGCCATTGACTCTTTTGACCCGTACAAATCCCCGGGGGAGGATGGCATCTTCCCAGCCCTCCTTCAGAAAGGAAGTGCGATAATTAGCCCCATGCTGATCAACATCTTTAGAACCAGCTATGCATGGGGATACATACCAACGAGCTGGACAGAGGTAAAGGTAAAATTCATTCCCAAAGTAGGCCGTAGACCCACAGACCTGCCTAAGTCCTACAGACCGATAAGCCTTACCTCTTTTTTCCTAAAAACAATGGAAAAAATTCTGGATAGGCATATCAGGAACGGTGCCCAGAAAAGATCGCCACTTCACAAAAACCAATATGCCTACCAGCCTGGGAAATCGACCACGCATGCTCTTCAGGAGATAACAGCCCGGATCAACAAATCCCTGAGCGACAAAGAATTTGCGATAGGTTGCTTTCTCGATATTGAGGGTGCTTTCGACAACACCGACTACACCCAAATAAAACGTTGCATCCTCAGCACAGGGGTGGATAACACCACATGCAATTGGATCCAACACATGCTTAGCAATAGGAAAATAAACACCTCACTAGGCAATGATAAAATCAGTGTTAATGCCGCGAAAGGATGCCCTCAAGGTGGGGTTCTCTCACCTCTTTTGTGGTCCATCGTGGTAAATGAACTGATTAGCATACTCAGCAACAATGGTTTCTATGTCCAAGGCAAATTCGAAAACACGGTCTCGGAACTCCTCCAACGGGCACTAAATCTTGTTGCAAACTGGTGCACAAAGGTTGCACTAAAGGTCAGCCCTAGGAAATGCACTATAGTCGCCTTCACCAAAAGGAGGAATAGGCAAAAACTCACCAAACCTACCCTCTTTGGTGAAGCGATAGATTTCTCAAAAGAAGTCAAATATCTAGGGATTACTCTAGACGAAAAGCTCACTTGGAACTCTCACATTACAAAAACCATTGAAAAAGCCAGGATCTCTTTATGGACCAGCGAAAGTCTTACTGGCAAAAACTGGGGCACAAACCCCAAAATGACCCGCTGGCTATACACAGCAATCACCAGACCAATCCTCACATATACTGCGCCCGTCTGGTGGCACAAAACAAAACAAGCAACAATGCAAGCCAAGCTCAACAATTTGCAAAGACTAGCTTGCATCTGTATCACCGGGGCCATGAGAACAACCCCCACAGCAGCACTAGAAGTCATCACAGACCTGCCACCTCTTCACCTCCAACTGAAGAAAGAAGCAATGGTCTTCGCCCATAGATTGATAGTGGAGGATGACTCTAACCGTAGGCTCTTTCACCCTGATATCCTTACGGAGATAAACAGGCATGAAATCCTAATGATATCTCTCTCAGACAACTGTCTCCCCAGATACAACTTCAGCCAAAACTACAAGGTCACATTCCCCAACCGACAAAACTGGGAACAGGATAGACCCCCCTTCAATCGTGGATCCTACGTGTGGTACACAGATGGCTCCAAAACGAACGAAGGCGTTGGGGCTGGAGTTTACGGAGCAAATACTGGCACATCCATCAACGTCAGCATGGACAGATATAACTCCGTTTTTCAAGCAGAGATATTTGCTATAGAACTCTGCCTCAGAGAAAATTTAAACAGAAACATACTTAACAAAAACATTTACATTCTCTCTGACAGCAAGGCTGCACTTCTAGCCCTAAAGAGCTATGAAGTCACCTCCAAACTGGTATGGGACTACCTACGTTTACTTCACCAGCTGGCCAGCACAAACAGAGTTCATCTCATTTGGATACCTGGACACAGCGGCCATTCAGGCAACGAAAAGGCGGACCTACTAGCTAGGAAAGGCTCCGCATCACCATTCATGATGCCACGGCCTTTCTGCGGCATACCCATCAGCACCACCAAATGCTGCATAAACAATTGGTTAAGGAACACGACGGATCACTACTGGTCACAAACGAAAGGTAGCAGACAAGCCAAGTTGTTCCTCCCAACTACATCTCTCAACAGAACGAAACAACTCCTCATGCTCTCGAGGAGTCAGATTCGCTTAATCACAGGTTTCCTTACTGGACACTGCCCAGTCAACAAACATCTCAAGACGATGGGCATCATACAAGATGACACTTGCAGAATGTGTAATGAAGACGAAGAAACAGCAGAGCACATACTATGCCACTGTAACTGCCTTGTCAGTACACGTCATCGTCACTTAGGCAAGTATTATCTTGAAGCAGAAGAAATCGCTGCTAGTTCACTCAAAAGCATACTAAGCTTTGTCACAAACTCAGGATTCTTGAGTGAACTGTAAGTGGGGGACATCGCAATAGGCCCACTCGTGGCCGCAGTGATCAGGCGACTTTGTCCCACCCCCCGTACCCTCTCTAACTCTAACCCCCGACAAGAAACCCGTGGTATGATAGCGATTGTGAGCAGAAAAAGGCAGCAACCGACGAGGCGTACCAAAAGCTGCTGCAGAGGAAAACCAGGGCAGCGCAAGAAGAGTACCGAGCCAGAAGAAGGGAGGAGAAAAAACTACTGCGACAAAAGAAAAGAATCTTCGCAGCCTCCCAGCTCAAGGATATCGAGGAGTCTAGGGATAAACATAAAACACGAGCCTTTTACAATAAAGCCAAAGGCCTTGCAGGAGGCTTCAAAAAGCGCAACCATGCTCTTCGAAACTGCGAGGGTAATATTGTCACCGACCCGCAGGGAATAGTGGATGTATTTAAGCAGCACTTCCAGCAGCTGCTTAACGAGCATGACCAAGAGAGAGTGGTAGGGACCGAGGAAATCCCAACTCCAGCCGCTGAAGTAGTCCTCCCACCCAGCATCGAAGAAGTCGGCACAGCAATTCAGAAGCTGAAGAACAACAATGCCGCAGGCTCAGATGGCTTGCCATCAGAGTTCTTCAAGGCAGGCGGCGATGTTCTGCAGGATTTGGGAAGATGAAGGCATGCCCGACGACTGGAATACCAGCTCTATATGCCCCATCCACAAAAAAGGCGATCCTACCTCTTGCAAGAACTATAGAGGTATATCCCTGCTCAATATTGCATACAAGATCCTGTCTAGCGTATTGTGTGAACGTCTAAAGTCGTTTTGCACCGCACTAATCGGCAGCTACCAGTGCGGCATCCGGCCCGGCAAATCGACTATAGACTAAATTCTCACACTTCGACAAATCCTTGAAAAGGCCAACGAGTTTCGAATCGATAGGCACCATCTTTTCATTGATTTCAAAGCCAAATAGGACAGCATTCATCGTGAAGCACTGTTTGGGGCGATGGCCGAATTCGGGATCCCGGTAAAACTGATCCAGTTGTGTCGTGCCACGCTAAAATATACGCGATGCACCGTGCAACTCGGTTCTAGGACTTCGGAACCGTCTTATACATGCACCGGATTTCGTCAAGGAGATGCGCTGTCATATGACGGGCAGGCGTCAACAGTGAAGGCACTATCTTCTACAAGTCCGTCCAGCTGCTAGGATACGCGGATGATATCGACATAATCGCGTGTTCTCGCCGTTGCATTCTGGAAGCGTTCACGGCGATTGAAGAACAGGCGAAACGAGTTTGTCTTAAGGTCAATGAGGACAAAACGAAGTACATGCTGTCAAGCAAAAACGAATCCGTCGCTCACCACCTGGGACTAAATATAACAATTGACAGCTACAATTTCGAGGTAGTTAAGGAGTTTGTCTACCTCGAGACAAATGACACCACAGTGGAGATCCGGCATAGAATCGCCCTTGGCAACCGCTGCTACTTCGGCTTGTACAAACAACTGGGGTCAAAACTCCTCACTCGAACGACCAAGGTCATGCTTTACAAAACGCTCATAATTCCAGTCTTGCTGGACGGAGCCGAAAGCTGGACGATAAGCAGGCAGCGGAGCTGATTTTGTGTCGAAGGAAAAATTCTGCACCGGATATTTGGTCCTGTCTGTGAGGAAGGCGAATGGAGAAGAAGACACATCCGCGAACTTTACGAACTTTACAAAAATGTGGATGTAGTCCGGAAGGCAAAGATCCGTCGACTACATTGGCTCGGCCACATTGAGCGCATGGACATCAATGCTCCAGCTAAGAGGGTCTTCGACTCCGAGCCTCCTGGTTCGAGAAGAAGAGGATGACCGAACCTCCTGTATAAGGCCAAGTAATCGCGGATGTAAGACATCTCGGTCTTGATAATTGGAAGCAGCGTGCCCGGGACCGTCAAGGATGGAAGCAGCTATAGCTCAGGCTGAGATCCTCCATGGATCGCTGGCCTGATATGTAAGTAAGTAGTCTGTTCGACTATAGTTCGCGTAGTTTGGTGACGCACTAGGCCAAATTAAATATGTATATCCGTCACAAGATGCCGATGACATGGGATCGAATTGTCGGGATTCGACATGTCATCGAACGTGTTTTTCGCGTTGCTTCTCCTCAGCGGTGTACTGACAAGACCCCCTGTAGAATAATTGTCAAGAAAAGCTTCTCGAATTTCGGTGTTTGGAACCGGGTTAGTCTGTAGGTCCCTTTCGCCTATGGGAAAATACACACAACATGGGTGATTGAGAGAAGCTCGGCTTTGGTCCTTCATGGACTGTAATGCCAACATACATACACACACATCCACAAAAAGAGAAAGTATTCTTAAGACACGCGTCACTCTCTGATTCTGTTCGCTATATTGATCGAGGCAAGCGTAGTTTCTCAGTCATTCTGCCTGTTGGGTTCACACCCAACGTTGCCCATCATTGAGCTTGAATTTAGTAAGTAATAAAGGAGTAATTCACCTCATTCGCTGCTAACTCCAAATGGAGTGTGGGACATTCGCATCACATCCCACACTGAGGACCGCTTTTTGATCTTTTGCGTCCTTAACAAGGTTTTTTATGGAAGAAGGTCCCGGTGAAAAGCCGGGGCGGACTAAGTTTTCTTTAATCCGTTCTCAGGCTTGCAACCGTCATGTTTTAAAAGTTTTAAGATAGAGGGAGGGTAGCATTAATATTATTATTGATACGGAAGAAAGCTTGTGGTTTACCTGTATTCGGCAAACGGAAGAGGCTGTGACGGAATGTTTTGAACTGACGAACGAAATCTTTCACGATTCGGTACTCTTGAACAATTTCCTCTTCGCTACTTTGCAGTGGGAAAGATGAACGCATCAAGATGCTTATCCACATAATGCATACCGCTGCCTGCGCACAGACCACCTGTCCATCTGCCATGATCCATCGAACGATGTACAAGTGGACGCCATGGATTATATTGAATACAAATAGGTACTCTCCATAAACATACAAGTCCAGTCCACATTATAAATAACTCCATAAAGGAGTATATTTAAGTTCAGAAAAAGCAGGAACCTTTTAGGGTGGAGGTGCAGTCACAGCAAGTGCCCATTCAGCTTTGGATAAGAAGCAATAAAAGAACAACCCCATGCTTCGGTGGCTTCCTTCTGATAATGACCCAATACCCGGACACTCCTTGAGTACAGCAACTTGCTTCACATTGGGGTGGAACACAAAGGGTAGTAATAGTGGTTGAAAAGGAGGTAAGCGGCGCCCCTAGAGGACCGGATAAAACTGGAATTAACTCAAATGGAGGCTAACTTGGCTATGCATACGCCGGCCAAAGGAATATATGCATGAGTTGGCCTCAATACACAAAAGAGGATATTAAGTAAACTATTAAAGGGATAATGACGACATCGAGGAGGAAGAAGGAATACATAGAAAAAATGTGGCACGGGGAAGGGTGTAGAGCAACATCATTCTTATGAAAAAAAAATACAACCAAATGGCAGTAACATCCACCCTGTGTGGGACGAGAGAATTCACGGTTTCGTTACTGGTACCGACTATAGTGCAGATGTGGCAATGGTAGAGATAGAAAATCGATCGGTCAAAGGACGCTCTAACGAGTTTGCTGCGCTCACGATGGTGATGAGGATTCCTGTTGGTCGATGCTACTTGCAGCCGAGTTCTCAGATATGCCCCGTGGTTCTCTGTTACCGTCACCTTAAGTGGCATGTTACATACATCCATTCTGTGCTCCTTACTGCTCGAGTGTCTGGACCATGGGGTATCCATAATAAATGAGATGCTGTTGTAATGCGAGTTTTCTCGCATGCATATCCCCATACAGTGAATAGAGATAAAAAGGACGAAAAAGGACAAGCACAAGGATGGCTAAAATTAACCAGAGCGTTTATTGGATTAAAAATGAAACATAGAACTATAGATACGGATTAGATGAGCCACAGGCACATAATTTATCAAGGAGTTAGTCCACAGATATGTAGGTTTAGCTCAGTTTTTTGTCGTATTTTCTAAAATGAAGGACGTACATATGTATGGAAGGAATCGAACATAGACTTGCCATGTTTCCTGTCGTACCCGATCATCTTCAATACCATAATTACGCTTCATTCATGTTTCATTTAACCGATTGCCAGCCACTATATCTTCAGATCCATTGTGCTGTGTACTGTGTTTTCTATATATTAACTACGGGCCGCCCTTTGCCAAACGCAATCTTATCATGTTCCATTCGTTGTTTGCTGGTTCGTTGGCCAGCTTGTGTTTTACCCAAAACCTAATTACGATTTCTGGTTTCAATTCCAGCCGGATGGATTGATTCATTTTCATGGTTGAGAGACATCATGCAAGAATATGAATATGTTCATATCTGAATGTACACCTACATACAGTTGGAGGAATGTCTTAAATTAGTGGCCACTAAATACGTGTGTAATTGGAGTAGACACCGCCGGTTGTGGGTCAGTGGTATTTTGGAGAACGTACACACATTGCAAGGGGCCAACACTCAATTAACACGATCCTACATTCGTTTAAGTCATATTATTTGCTGCTCTGTTCGCTACGTTACGAGGACTTGTGAAGTGTCCAAGTTGCTTTTTTCTTTTTTTATTCTCGTTTCCATTTTTTGCCTTTTCTTAGTTTTCCATTTTCTCCACAATGTGCAACGTATATAAGTGTGGAGAGAGCTGTCAGTGGAATTAATTCTACTGCAACAAAGAGAAGAGGGCAATAAAAATGTGATAAAAGTGTTGTCCGGGGGTGTTGTACTTTGCACATGCGACTTGTATATGGGCGGGCTATGGCTGTAAACGCTTTTGCACCTTTTTCCCTTCTTTCATTAAGTGTATGAGCAACAGTTTCCATTTGTTATGTCGGGTTGTGGAGTTCACAGATAATGGACATGTTGACAGCAGCCTTTTCAACTGCATGATTCTGTTTTTTTTTTGTTAAACTGGTCATACCAGGTGGTAACCAAGGTTGCTCATCTATCGTGCTTGGAAGTCTGCAACATTGTGGATTTAAAATTATCTAACGGGAGCGTGTATGGGGCTCGCTGTTTAGTTTTTTTTAAGACTTATTTAGAGCGACCTCGCACTACTGCTAATTTTCTGTACTTTGTAACCTTTCTTTTTGATCTCATGATCTTTACCATAAAACGTAAGTGGGGTTTTCGGGAAGAAGGCAGATAAATGATAACTCCAAAGGCCAGTACCTTCCTGTACAACTTAAATTTTTATTTCTGGTTTTTTTTTTAGAGACTCGCGCAAGTTCAAGATTTTTTATATTCTCTTATGATGTGTTACACACACAACCTGAACGAAGTGCAGTGGTTTGGGTCGTTAATGTTCGTTCACTACTCTCAAGGGTGGTTGTCCTAGATATCCGACCAAATTCCGCATTGGTTATAGTCCGTAGTAATTCGTTCGAGCACTTTAGTATTGCATACGCAGAGGATTAACTCCAGTTGATCATATACTGTGAGTGTTATGCCTGCAGCGGCACGTCTGGTAACTTTCCATTTACAACTGTATTGCATACTTTTTGTCCGTATGCGAATTACTTTTTTCATGGCTATGAAGCGAATTTGAACTATAGACCTTCCGCTCGGGGGTCAGTGATGTTAATCACTGCACCCTGGCCACCTCATACACATAATCCACATAAGCCATTCTCTGTTTCTCCAGAATAGATGAAAATTTTCCATCATGGCGTATATCGAAAGTACAAAATAAAGAACCACTTTATTCCCCATCCTCGTACAAGCAGCTACTAGAAAAAGCATTGGAAGGCAGATGTGATCTAGCGGCATGCGCGCCTAAATTGTAATCGCTTGTAATTAACAAAAGCTACGGTATTTTATGAGGGGGAGGGAGCGAGCAAACAGAGCAAAGAAGTTGATCGCGTTTAACATGGCAAGCGCCAGCTTCGATCTCTGTCCCTGCTCAATCTAAGTTGACACACAGCCTCCGCGTGCCCCCCCCCCTGGATAGCTACCCTGGCACCCGCTAAGTAGTGAACCAATGTGTGCAGCGACCCAACCCCTTGTTCCTTGGCAAAGAGGAACCTTGCCCTCCAGGTTGGGGGTTGTGCTTAGGGGTAACATCCCTATTACGTAAAAACCTACTTCTTCCAAAACGACAACAAGCCCCGGATACGGACGGATACAAAGCTGACGTCCCCTGCAAACGACAAGCGGACTTGAGAGCCTGCACCTGGAAAGTGAGGTCCCTTAACAGACCGGGTGCAGGCGATCAATTGGAGCAAACCCTCAACTGCTATAAAGCAGTTAACCCCGCTCGCTGCTCGTGAAATCTATGAGCAGAAGAGAAGGGAGGAACTCACGCTTTTCTGAAGAAAAAAGAGAGTGCACGGAAAACGTGAGATCGAGGAGATGGAGAGATGCTTCCGCAGGAATGACGCCCGCAAGTTTTACAATATGGTAAAACGAACATGCCATGGCTACAAAGCCAGATCGGCGGCCTGCACGGATGAAAATGGAGAACTGGTAGTAGAGTCGCAGTCGATGCTGAGGATGTAGAAATACCACTTCTGCAGACCGTATATCGGCGATGATAGATAAGATGCCGCTATCAGTCAGAACGAGCCGTTCGTAATAGACGACGATGTAACAGAGTTCAGTCCACCCGACCTATACCAAGTCAAAATAGGGATATCAAGTCTTAAGTCTAATAAAGCCGCGGGCGCAGACGGCCTGTCTGCTGAGCTTATTAAGGTGGCTGCAAATGAGCTGATAAGGTGCATGCACCATCTCATTTGCAAGGTATGGTCGGAGGAAAGCATGCCCGACGAATGGAATTGCAGCATCGTTTGCCCGGTCCATAAGAATGGAGAATCCTATGTAGTGAATACACTACACCACATACCAAATCCATGACCACGATCAACCAATTGTCTACGCCCAGCATTACACTCAGTGCCCAACTACTCAGTTCGGTCTTGACCTACATATGTTACTTTCCTGATCGCTTTGCTTAGCAGTGACACCAAATCACGTGCACTTGAAGGCAAAGCAAATGCGAAAACAAAGCAAATATGAAACATAAACAAACCAAGTCGGCTGAATGGGTACAATGCTGATGATGCGCTTGTGACTCTGACCAATTGCCCGGCGTATAGTGCGCTTGTGCCAATTACACAATGCGTTGAACTAAATCGAAATACCGATGATGCGCTTGTGGCTTTGACCGACTTGATCTATGGTTATGAGAATTTCACAAGGCATGTATGTGATAGAGGGGATAGATCACCCAGAACAGATGATATAAAAGGAAAGAATTGAAAGGAAGAAGCAGCAGTAATAACACACCGCCACACACACACATAACCTTTAATTTAATTTAAATAAATATATATATTAATAAATCTACAGCGTGTGTTTTACTCTCCGCGGGATATTCTTCTCCCTGTCGTTTAGGGAAAGCACGATATCCAGCGAACAACATTTTGGTGGCAGCGGTGGGATTCACGAAAAGGATTCCGCTACCAAAATATACGAGCTTAAAACTCGATGCGTATTCTGGGGCTACACACCAGAAAGTGAAAAGTGATGCGTATTCTGGGGCTACACACCAGAAAGTGAAAAGTGATGCGTATTCTGGGGCTACACACCAGAAAGTGAAAAGTGAAAGGCGAAAAGTGAAAAGTGACCGACAGCAGCAGCACCAGAAAGAAGAACAACCGACCACAGCAGCAGAAAGAAGAACAACCGACAGCAGCAGCAGCAGAAGGAACAATAACCAACAGCAGCAGCAGAAAGAAGAACAACCGACAGCAGCAGCAGAAATATTAACATCATTAAACGTAAATATTGTCATATGGTCCTTTAGTTTTACATATATTTCTTGTTACTAGTTGTTAGTTTTACGTATAGTAGTTGTTACTTTTGATTCTTCACCGTCTGCGTGATCATTTTCAAACATTTTTACCCGACGCAACGCCCAAACTTTGAAGCTATTCAAAGCCCTACCCTTCTTTCTCCATAACACCGACCCCATAACACTTTCCGAAACATCCACTATGGACACGAAAATTTCTCTGAATGACATCAATAGCTTCATTCCTGCTTTTGATGGCAAGCCTGACGAACTATCCAAATTCATTGAATGTGGCAACACCCTCTTTTCTTACATAAGAGAGGAAACGCAGCACAAGTTATTCCTTAGTATTGTTAGGACTCGGCTCCAAGGCCCTGCCTTTGAGCTGATAAGACACAAAGAACTGGCGACATGGAAAGATCTGGTAATTGAGCTGGAATCCCAGTTTAAGGAACACAGATCTCGCACTTCCGCGCAGAACCAGCTTCTGGCAGCCAAGCAAAACGCCAGAGAAACGATCAAAGAGTATGGTGACAGAATCTCTTCGTTACTTCTCGCGCTTGACTCAGCCACGTACGATAGTCCCAACGAAAAAGCCGTCCAAGATTTCCTTATCAAGGAAAACCACAGAGTTGCTTTGCAAACATTTGAAGATGGAATTACGAATCATAGTTTAAGATTGCTAGTCAAATCCCACAGTGCCGATCAATTGAAAGAGGCAATATCTTACGCCATCGATCAATCTCTCCGCATAAGTCACGACAACTCCTTTTCCACATTTTCGACAAGAAACAACACACCTCGACTTATCTGTCAGACCTGCAATAAAACAGGCCACACTTCGGCAACCTGTTATCGGAACACTAATTTGCCAAATTTTATTCCCCGTTCCATTAAACATGAAGCACAGTGCAACCTGCAAACAATTCGGTGCGGCTATTGCAACAAACCCCATCAAACGGAAAATGAGTGCCGGCTCAAGATGTCTCACTCAAGACAGAACCAAGTCTCTCGATACTCTAATAATCATCAACCTCACTTTCAAAACCGCGGTAACCGATATCCGGATCACGTAAATCGACAGGTTAACTTTCATCATGTACAACAACGTCCCCATACACTGAACAACAATACGGGAAACGACCTCCGTCGGGAGGAGGTAAACGGCAACTCTCCCCGACTAACAATCCCGGCCGATGTACACCCCCAACCATATTCTCAATAAAAATCCCCCTCGTTCCTAATAATAATTTATCAATGATACAAGTCCCTTTCGAGGATGGAAAATACAGAGATCTAATCATAGACACTGGTGCTGAAATCAGTATCATGTGGAGCTCCACCAATTCGCCTTTACTAAATAGAGATATGATAATATCCACTATGAGCGGTGAAAAGGTGACGAGTTCCAACATGACCACTGAAACCTTGCTTTTTCAAATGGAAGAAGATTCAATTAAAATATCACACCCCTTTCACATCCTGGACCACCAAGCCCAACAAAACTTCGACGGTATAATTGGGAACGACTTTTTAATAAAATACAAATGCTACATTGACTACCGCGAACATTTCTTAATTATTAATCCCTTTGTACCAAACTCCACTGCCATTATTTCTGGGCTAGGAAAGGTATTCAATAAATATCGGCCCCCTCAGAACACCAGAAGGCAACTTATAATAACCTCTAAGGCATATAAAGAAATGAACCCCTTAGAAAAACGTCAAGAGGCCGTACCTTGCGAGGTAGTACCTACGGGTAATTCTGGAAAATATGATATTAGTGCTAAACGGTGCGACCTAAGGCGACCAAACCCTAAATCAATTATTGGCAAACTCCGGTTTGCAACCAACGGGTCTAACCCAACAGATTTTTGTTCCTCTACTATTAACGCAGTATACCATAACGACACTGGAGTAGAAACAAAACCGAAATGGGAACCGACATCTGACTCCGCAACTCAAAACGGACCAGAAATCAAACCAAAGTACCCCGAACAAACAAGGAGTAGACCAATACCCAGTAAGCTTCAAAATTTGACGGATAACCTAGACGGGATGATTCTTGTATCACCTGAGGAAACCCTATTAGAAAACCCAGCCAAGCGTAAGACTAAGTTAAACAAAAGCTTAGCGGAAAATAAGACTGAGGTTACGCAAAACCCGGCAGACAACGAGACTAAGACGAAAGAAACCTTAGCAGAGCATAAGACCGAGATCAACAATAACAAACAAGGAAAAATAAATAAATCTTTCATTTTTTTAAAACAAAGGAGCCAACAGGTAGTTGAAATTCCATTTAACCAATTAACCCCGTCTGAAATAGTAACAAAGAAACAGCAAATAATTCCAGGAGTTTACCTAGGCGAGACATTAGCCAAACCTCATAACGCAAAAATTAAGGTACTTCTAATGAACACATTGGAAACGGACCAAAAAATTAATATTCACACAATCAATTTAGAGTGGGATGATCTTAATAATTTCAGGATAATCAGAGAGGAAAAACAAAAAAACTCCGTAACAAACCGACTACGTAAACTAGAGTCACTAATTGAATTAGACCACTGCAATGCCGAAGAAAAAAGGTCGATCCTTAAAATCTGTCGTGAATATAATGACTTGTTCCATATTGAAGGGGATCACCTGTCATATACAGACTCAGTACGACACAAGATAATAACCGAAGAAGGTAAGCCGCCCTTATTCACAAGACCCTATCGGCTCCCAGAAAGCCAAAAGAAGGAAATCCATAAACAAGTTAATGAAATGGTGGAAGACGGCATAGTACAACCAAGTTATAGTCCATGGAATTCGCCCCTGCTTCTAGTCCCCAAAAAATCAGCCAAAGATGGTTCAAAACGTTGGAGGGTAGTCGTCGATTTCAGGAAACTAAACGAATTGACTCTTGGAGATGCCTATCCACTACCCAACATAACCGATATTTTAGACCAATTAGGAAATTCAAAATACTTTAGTACGCTTGACCTAGCCAAGGGGTTCCACCAAATCCTAATAGATGAAAAAGATAAGAGTAAAACGGCATTCAGTACCCCGTTTGGACATTACGAGTACAATCGTATGCCATTTGGACTTAAAAATGCCCCGGCTACATTCCAGAGGCTGATGAACAACGTATTAATGGGATTACAAGGCATTGAATGTTTTGTTTACGTAGATGACATCGTCATCTATGGATACGATCTGCACGACCACAACACACGACTCATCAAGGTTCTTAATCGCCTTCGAGAACATCGGTTGAAATTGCAACCTGAGAAGTGTCATTTCATCCGAAAGGAACTTATCTACCTGGGACATGTCATTTCCGAAGAGGGAATTAAACCAGATCCCGAGAAAATCAAGGCAGTGAAAACATTCCCGGTACCAAAGAAGCCAAAGGATATTAAATCATTCCTCGGTTTCGTGGGATACTATAGAAAATTTATTCCTAATTTTACAGATCTGGCCAAACCCCTAACAAAACAATTGAGAAAAAATGTTGTTTTTAAATGGGATGCTTTTTGTGATGAGTCGTTCAGGAAACTAAAAGAACAAATTATAAAACCCCCTATTCTCACTTACCCTGATTTCAGCAAAGAATTCATTATCACAACAGATGCAAGCGATATAGCATTAGGAGCAGTACTCTCCCAAGGTCCAATAGGAGAAGACAAACCAATCTCTTTCGCCAGCCGCACCTTAAACGATGCAGAAACACGGTACACGACTTCCGAAAAGGAATTACTTGCCATTACTTATGCCCTAAAACAATTCCGGCCGTACGTTTTTGGAAAAAAAATTACAATATGCACTGACCATAAGAATTTATTATGGTTAATAGGACAAAAAAACCCAACTTCAAGACTTTTACGCTGGCGTATCTTGATGGAGGAATATGAGTTTAAAATTGTGCACAAATCAGGCAAAAGTAACGCCATAGCCGACGCTCTTAGCCGCGTGAGACTGGCAGATGAAGAGGAGAGCAAGGTACTGGTAACCACCAGAAGTCAACAACAGACTCTTAACGTGGAAAGCAAGGACCCTAACGTAGCAGTAAACACGAATACTCAATTCACTGCAAGATTGAATATTATCGAAAAAACGGATCCAATATTTTCAAATAATAAGGCCCCATTCAAAATTATACTCCTTCCTCTTATAGAATGCCCTGATGAAGAACGGTTACGAAAGCAATTTCGGGATTTCTTAAAACCTGAAATAGGACAAATCTTAAGCCTTTCACAAACAAATTGTCACTATAATATAGCCACTTTACCAATACCTTTAAGAAGTACCTCTGACCACCAAATCTTAACCAACTGCCTTCGAACATCCCTCAAAAATTGCAAAGAAAAAGGGTTAAGCTCCTTAGCAATTTCCTTGCCACCTAGCGGAAATAACCAAGACGAAATAAAAACGACAATACGCACTACCTTCAAACAAGAGCAAATGAACATATACATACACATTGATACACGAATGATACTAGACAAACCAGAAGACATAGCACGAATACTGCACGAATACCACGAGTCCGCTTTCGGCGGGCACCAAGGAATAACACGCACATTAAAACGAATAAAACAAACATACTACTGGCCAACCATCACACGTGATACGATAGAGTACATCCGAAAATGCGAATCGTGCCAGAAGAATAAGTCGTCCAGGCATACGAGAATACCTTTAAAAATGACAACTACAAGTAAGACACCTTTCGAGCGAATAGCTTTGGACATTGTGGGCCCCCTACCCGTCAGTTACGACAACAACAAGTACATACTAACTTTCCAAGACGACCTAACAAAATTTAGCGAAGCCATCGCAATACCCAATGCGGAGGCCAACACAATAGCTCGTATGCTAATAGAAAAAATAGTTTGTCGATTCGGCATTCCCGATTCAATATTAACAGATCAAGGTACGAATTTCCTCAGCAACCTCTTCAAAGAAGTGTGTAAAATATTGAAAACGAAAAAGTTGCAAACCTCCCCGTATCACCCTCAGACCAACGGCGCACTTGAACGCAGCCACAAGACATTAGCAGAATACTTAAGACACTATGTGAACCAGGACCCGCTCACTTGGGACACATGGCTCCCCTATTCCATGTTCGTTTACAATACGACCCCGCACACTAGCACGTCTTATAGCCCACACGAACTTTTGTATGGTTATCCCGCAAAAATACCCAGCTCACTCACCAGAAACCCCCAAATTTCGTATAACTATGACAACTACGCAAGCGAACTTAAAGCTCGACTACAGCATGGCTATAAAATTGCCCGAGAACAGCTGTACGACAAAAAACAAAAGACGAAGCTACACTACGACAAAAATAGCAAAACAAAGATTTTTAACGTAGGAGACAAAGTTCTGATGAAAAATCAGATAAGACGAAATAAGTTTTCTGCTTTATGGGAAGGACCATATGAGGTAATGAAGTCGGCAGAAAGTCCAAGCTCATACATAACAACAACTTACAACTTCTACACGAATAACACGATCCAAATCAAACCAAACAAGAAATATAGTCCACTAATAGCCTGCCGCCTTTTCACACTGTACACACCAAATTTGCCACAAGATAACCACCACTATATGTAAGCACTTTTCAGATCATGTCACGTACCCTGACACTTGTCCTGCTCGTTTCAATGCTCATCCCAGTCATCCACTGTGGTCTCAAGATCAAACCAATAGACCCCAATCCAGGTGTATACTTTGAGGAAATAGGAAGCGCAGAACTTTATTACCATGAATGGAAACTCATCGTATATTACGACCTCGAGCTATTTATAAAGTCCTTAGCTCACGCTACAGAGTATGTAGTCAAAATCAATAACTTATGCCAACAACTCAAGAACCATGAAAATTTCGGAATAATCTGTGATGGAGCAGTCACTGAAATAAACCACCTAATGATGGAAATACAAACAAAATACAAACTACTAAACCCTAGCAAAAGGAGCAAAAGAACTCTACTCAATGTCGTAGGTACCATTAGCAAGTCTTTATTCGGGACACTAACCGAAGATGACGCAAAATTCTATGACAAACAAAACGAACTTTCCAAAAAGAACACAAAACACTTACTATCCCTCATACAGCAACAGACGATACTATTAGAAACCACTAAAAATGTGTTCAGCAAATCGGAACAAGTTATAGAAAATCAAATGATAGCAATCAATTCGAAAATAGGAAAAGTAACAGATATCTTGACTAACACCACCCACGATCAAAAGCTACTTCTCGAAATAGAATCATCAACCTCAGTTGTTACACTAATTATTATACGATACCAAAACACACTCAATGACATACTGGACCTAGTAAGCGACTTCAAGCACGGTAAACTTCATCCAGCAATAATATCGCAAGACCAAATAAATTCCATCCTGACACAAATCAAACAAGAGATTCCAAACGGTATGAGACTGCCATTCGTCGGTAGTAACGACAACATCCTTCATTTATACCAAATGTGTACAACAAGCGTAGCCATTCGACCAGGAAAGTCATTTACGAACTCAAAATACCTCTCCCATTAATAGATAACTTCCGCATCTACAAGATTATACCTCTCCCAACCCGATATAATCACCAGTTCGTATTCGTACAACCTTCCATTCAATACTTGCTTATCAATTATAGACAAGACCGTTATTCAGATTTAAGTAGAGAAGAACTAGCAAACTGCAAGTCCTTAAATGGGAAATTTCTTTGTCCCCTAACACACCCCTTATTCAACACGGACACTAATAACATAAAATGTGAAACCCAATTGTTAAAAGGCAATAGCATCCTCCCAAATATCTGCGAATTAAAACAATCATCGCCGTCGACGGTATGGATCCAACTCACCCAACCAAACACATGGCTATTTTCATCCCTAAACAAATGCATTGTCAACGTAATATGTGGGGAAAACGCAACAACGTACACCTCAACGAATACTTTAAAAATCGAAATACAAGAAAACTGCTACCTAAAATCGAAAGAATTCACAATACAGGCAGTTAACGTGAACTCCTCAATTCTTACCAATTCCTATGTACCCCCTTTTAACATCTCACATATTATCTCTAATAACTTGGCCAACTATTCATCCGACATAGCAGTCATGAGATTCTCCAGCCAAAGTGATTTGAAATTAATCTCACAAGGCATAGATGTCCTAAAAACGAGGAATCAGAACCACTACTAACATTGGACAAACATAATCTGCACCATTACTCGTTAATCTATACGATAGTAGCATTAATGCTGGTCCTACTATGCATTAAACGCTACCAAATCTACACGGTCAATAAAAACGAAACCCATGACGAAAACAAAATCAACAAAGTCACGAACAAAACTGAACAGACTTCGCGAATAGACATAAAACCTACAACTCCCGAATTTAGGTTGAGTATCTTAACAGACGGTTAAGGGTACAAAAGATACATTCGCATGTAAAGAAAAAAAATATACATATGTATTTCCATATAATTTGTTTTTGCCTTACCAATTAAGAAAAATATTTTTGTGGCAATATTCTTAAAGTATACAAAATTATAAAACATGTTCTTCTTGATTAGCATACGTATATCGCCCATATAATTTAGTAATATAAAGTCCTACCAATTACAAAAAACATGTATAGTATTATAAGTCCTACCAACTATTCAAATGTTTTCTATGTAAGCGAAAAATAAATAATTACAAATGTTCACACATATGTGCATACATATATTTTTGTTAGCGTAACTTGTCTATATAATACAATACAACATAAGCCCTATCAAAAACAAAAAAACGGTTAATACATACATACGTATATTTATACATCTTTTATGTTCTCTGTTATCCTGTATGTAATCAATATGAATCTATCTATAGTCGAAATTCAACCAAAATTTTGTAAGCTTCTCCTCTCAATTCTCCCTCCTTTTGACGGAAATTCAACCTCTTCAAGGCATAATTTCCTCTCTTTAAGGAGAGCGGGATGTAGTGAATACACTACACCACATACCAAATCCATGACCACGATCAACCAATTGTCTACGCCCAGCATTACACTCAGTGCCCAACTACTCAGTTCGGTCTTGACCTACATATGTTACTTTCCTGATCGCTTTGCTTAGCAGTGACACCAAATCACGTGCACTTGAAGGCAAAGCAAATGCGAAAACAAAGCAAATATGAAACATAAACAAACCAAGTCGGCTGAATGGGTACAATGCTGATGATGCGCTTGTGACTCTGACCAATTGCCCGGCGTATAGTGCGCTTGTGCCAATTACACAATGCGTTGAACTAAATCGAAATACCGATGATGCGCTTGTGGCTTTGACCGACTTGATCTATGGTTATGAGAATTTCACAAGGCATGTATGTGATAGAGGGGATAGATCACCCAGAACAGATGATATAAAAGGAAAGAATTGAAAGGAAGAAGCAGCAGTAATAACACACCGCCACACACACACATAACCTTTAATTTAATTTAAATAAATATATATATTAATAAATCTACAGCGTGTGTTTTACTCTCCGCGGGATATTCTTCTCCCTGTCGTTTAGGGAAAGCACGATATCCAGCGTACAACACCTATAACCTGACCCCAGGTCAGGTAAATCCACAATAGACCAAATATTTACACTACGGCAGATCTTGGAGTAAACCCAGGAATAGCAAATCGACACTCACCACCTCTTCGTCGATTTCAAGGCTGCGTTCATACGCAGCGTGTATAGGGATGCGCTATACAAAGCCATATGTAGTTTCAACATGCCTGCCAAACTCGTCCTACTGTGCATGATGACAATGGAGAATTCTCGCTGCTCCATTAAGGTCGGTAATGAGCAAACCGAGACCTTTGATGTTAAAAAAGGATTTAGGAAAGGTGACGCGCTGTCGTGCAACTTTTCCAACATCGTGCTTGAAAGGATCGTGCAAGAGTCACTGGCCAACACAAGAGGTACGATTTATTTCAAGTCTACGCGTACGCCGACGACATTGACGTGATTGGACGGACACAGCGAGACGTCAATGAGGCCTTTGTAAGCATTGAGGTGGAAGCGGCTAAGATGCGTTTCTAGGCTAATAAGGGTAAAACCAAATATCTGCTTTAATCTAAAAGAGACGGACAACACCGACGTATTGGCCAGAACGTCACCATGGGCCGATATAACTTTGAAGTGGTCAGCGACAACAACACCAGCACTGAGATAAAACGCAAAATCCCTTTTGCCAACCGCTGTTTCTTTGGGCTGAAGAGGCAACTGAGAAGTAAGGCCCTCTCTCGGAAAACCAAGGCGACACTATATAATACCTTAATCATCCCAGTTCTCCTTTACGGCGCAGAGGCTTGGACCTTAACAAAAGCGGGTGAGAGGGAAATTCTGCGCACTATCTATCTAAGGTGGCTAGGCCATGTAGAGCGCACGGAAAATACAGCTCCGACCCGAAGTGTCTTCGAATCCACCCCGGAAGGAAGGCGCTGCAGGGGACGGCCGCATCAACGGTGGCGCACGCAATAATAGAAGGGCTAAAAAAGCTAAGGGTGGACTTGTTATTAACGCGCAAGATTCACTCAGTGGGGAAGCCTAGTAACTACCAGAGTGGTTACCAAGAGCACCCCGCAAGGTGGGGTTCTCTCACCTCCTCTCTGGAATGTAGTTGTAAACGAACTCCTAATTAAATTGGATAAAGAAGGCCTGGATATTGTTGCGTACGCCGATGATGTTGCCATTTCAATCTCAGGTAAATACCTATCCACACTGAATGACCGCATGCAATCGGCATTCTCATTTCTGCGCAAATGGGCGCATAGTAACGGGCTCAGGATTAATCCCCAGAAAACGGAGCTCGTGCTATTTACCAAAAAGCATAAAATCCCGGAAAACTGCCCTATCACTTTGCTCGATACCAGGTTAGCCTATTCCTCTAGTGCCAAATTCCTTAGCATTATACTCGATAGGAAACTAACTTGGAAGAGCAATACAATTGAGAGAGCAAAAAAAGCAACAATAGCTCTCTATACATGCAAGAAAGCCATAGGAAAAATATGGGGATTCAACCCCATGATCACCCTATGGCTCTACATCACGGTCGTTAGACCCATACAAATGTATGGAGTGATAGTCTGGTGTACTGCACTGGACAAGACAACATACCACAAACAATTCGAGAAGGTACAAAGATGGCATGTATATGCATTACCGGTCCTCAGGTCCACACCAACGGCTGCGCTTAACATGATATTAGACTTTACACCACTCGATATTTTCGGCAGGCAAATTGCCGTGGCGCAGTGCTTAGTGTGCTGGACTTTGGCGCACGATGAGCGAGTTCGGATCCCGATAACACCAACGCCATCGAATATTTATTTCGCGGCGTCCCTCCTCGGCGGGGTACTGGCAAAACCCCCCGTAGTATAACTTGCCTGGAAAAAGCTGCTCGACTTAAGCCGTTCGGAATCGGCATTAAACTGTAGGTCCCTTTCACCTGTGTGAAAAATAAATCACACACAACATGGGTGATTGAGAGAAGCTTGGCTCTGGTCCTTCATGGGCTGTAACGCCACCACAGAAGATGACAGAAATTGCCACTCACACGGCCATAAGACTAAAAGCAAACTCGAAATGGTCGAGCTATGTCACTGGCCAATCCTCCATCCTGCAAAACAGGTTAACCAAGGCAGAAAACTTGGAGCACACAGAACCCACCATAGTCTTGGACGAAAACTTTCCGGACAGACTAAACTGGACTCGCCAAACTCAACCCCGCAGAAAATGCGTGGTTTAGAGTATTCTGCAAACAACTTAAGCTGTATAAAGCTCTAAAACTATCAGATCACTGCAGCGTTTTCCAGGCGGAACTGTTGGCGACAAAAGAGGCCTGGTCTTGGCTGAAGTGGAACGTAATATCCACCACGGATATTCGCATTCTCACAGACAGTCAAGCAGCCTTAAAGTCGTTGGAGTCCTGTGTGTACACATCAAAATCTAGTCTCGACTGTCGCCGTTCTCTTAACGAGATGGCAGAACAGTTCAACATACAGCTTATCTGGGTACCGGGACACTGCGACACAACAGGAAATGAAAAAGCGGACACACTCGCCAAACAAGGTACGACGCTACAATCAATCGTGGCTTGTGAGGGAGTACCCCTTACAACCATAATCTGACCAACCTCGCCAGCGCCGAGACGAACCTGAGATGGACCCAGGGACATACCTGCGTCATCACCAGGCAAATCTGGCCTCGGCTTGACAGTCAACGAACAGTCTCCCTAAAAAGAACTGACATCTACAAAGTCGTCGGTGTCATCACAGGACACTTCCTCATTGGCAGTCACGCACAAAAACTAGGCATAGCTCCGAATGATTTCTGCAGAAGCTATCAGGACGAGGAGGAGTTCGAATCCATTCACCACCGCCTCTGTGCCTGCCCAGCTTTTTTCAATATCAGGAAACGTTACCTAGACTCTTATTTCCTTAACGGTCTTAACTTCTTAAGAAGCACAAAATGGTTCCACGAATAGGGGGGTAAAAACCCCTCGTAGCTGCACAACGGGCCTCCCTGGCCTATGTGCATTCTTCTCAATTCTGGGAAGGTTACGTTCCTACCTACCTACCTATCCGAACCAGACCTTATCATTTCAGAAGGCATCTATGCAGCCAATGACTGGTATTGTCTTGTAGAAATTTTTATTAACGCTAGTCTGGATAAACATTTTCTCGTCGAACAACCCTTAAGAGTCCAACCATACCTCTTATCCAGTTATGTCGAAATTAATAACTTTAATGTCAGCCTTGATAGTCCCCAAAGTGACCCCGATATTCCAAATTTCCTTCGTTCCCAACATTTAAATACCGAAGAAAAAAAAGTACTCATTAAACTCTGTAGAGAATTTGAGGATATATTCCTTAAAGGAGGTCAAGGCCTAACCTTCACTAGTAAAATAAAACACAGAATTCACACTATCGACGAAATCCCAATCCATACGAAAACGTATCGGTATCCTTACTGTCAAAAGAAGAGTTCCGTAAGCAAATAACATCAATGCTTAAGCAAAGCATTATTATAGCTATTCCCCTTGGGATGCACCCGTGTGGATAGTACCCAAAAAGGACGACCTTAACGGAAATCAGAAATGGAGATTCGTTATCGATTTCAGGAAATGAAATGAGAAAACTTTTTCCAACAAATACCCTATTCCCAATATAAACGAGATTTTGAACAAAGTGAGAATGAGCCTTTACTTCTCGACGTTAGATCTGGCAAACGGTTTCCACCAGATCGAAATGGATCTAAAAGACATCGATAAAACTGCGTTTTCTGTAGACAATGGCCATTACGAGTACTTAGTAATGCCATTCGGCTTGAAGAATGCGCCATCTACATTCCAACAAGTTATGGATTATATCATAAAAGACGTAGTGGGTAAATGTTGTTTAGTGTATGTGGGTGATATGATAATTTATTCAACACTTATACAAGAACGTCTAGAAAACTTAAAAAAGGATTTTCGAAATTCTCTTCTTCTTCTTAGCGGGCGCTACAGTTCGGGGTGAACCAGGGCCTCAACCAACATCCCCCCCATCTAGTACGATCTTTTGCTAGCCTTTTCCATTGCCGCACACCCAGTTGGCTGAGGTCCCCTTCCACCAGTGTGCGCCATCTTAAGTGCGGCCGTCCTCTGCTTCTTCGTCCCTCGGGGTTAGATTCAAAGACTCTCCGGGCTGGAGCTGTGGTGTCCATTCGCTCTACATGGCCCAGCCATCTTAGGCGTCGAATCCGTAAACGCCTGACTAGGCTTATGTCGCTGTACAGCCCGTAAAGTTCGTGGTTGAATCTTCTCCTCCATCCCCCGTCTGAGGACCGCACAAGAGGACCGGGATGAAAAGGGTCTTATATAGAGCCAACTTTGTCGTTCGGGAGAGGGCTCTATTACCCAGTTGCCTCCTGAGCCCAAAGAAACAGCGATTGGCAAGAGTGATTCTACGTTTGCTTGCGGAACTGATGTCGTTGTTCCAGGTCACTGCGGAGCCAAGGCAGACGAAGTCCTAAACTACCTCGAACTTATATCTGCCAATACAAACGTTCTGGCCAAGACGTCGGTGGTGAGCGTCCTTTTTTGAAGACAGCATATATTTAGTTTTGCCCTCGTTTACCGCCAGACCAACTTTCGCCGCCTCGAACTCAATACTCGCAAAGACCTCATTGACATCTCGCTGTGATCTACCTATATGTCAATATCATCGGCGTATGCAAGGAGTTGCGAGGATCTGAAATAGATTGTGCCTCTTGTATTGGCCAGTGATTTTTGCACAATCATTTCCAATATGATGTTGAGGAAATCACACGACAGCGCATCGCCCTGCCTAAATCCTTTTTTGACATCAAAACTATCGGTAAGGTGTTCACCGATTCGGATGGAGCAGCTAGCATTCTCCAAAGTCATCCTGCATAGTCTGATGAGTTTAGCAGGTATGGCAAAGGTAGACATAGCGTTGTATCGCTCGTCTCTAATTACGCTGTCGTTTGCGGCTTTGAAGTCGACAAATAGGTGGTGAGTGTCGGCTTGAAATTCATTGTTTTTCTCCAGGATCTGTCGAAGTGTGAAGATTTGGTCGATGGTGGACTTCCCGGGCCTGAATCCGCACTGATAAGAACCTATCAGCTTATTTACAAAAGGCATCAGGCGTTCACACAAAACGGCGGAGAAGATTTTGTAGGCGATGTTAAGGAGACTCATTCCTCTGTAGTTGGCGCAATCAGAGGCATACGATGCTGAGACTCCATTCCTCGGGCGTGATTTCCTCTGACCATATCTTACAGATGAGCGGGTACATGCTCCTAACCAGGTCATCCCCAGCTGTTTTGAAGAGCTCAGCAGACAGTCCGTCTGGGCCAGCAGCTTTATTCGACTTGAGTCTCGATATGGCAATCTTAACTTGCTCGAGGTCAGCGGGACGGAGTTGTCTGCGGTCTTCGTCAATTAGAAATGGGTCGTTCTGCCTGACAGCGGTATATTGACTAACATCGCCGTTGTACAGTCTGCAGAAGTGGTTTTTCCATATTTTCAGCAACGACTGCGATTATACTACTAGGTGTCCGTTCTCATCCCTGCAGGCTTCCGTTCTGGCTTTATAACCTTGGCATATTCACTTTATCTGTTGATAAAACTTTCGAACGTCACGTCTCCAAATCCTCAATCGCGCGCTTCTCGTGCTCTCTCTTCTTTTTTTCTGAGAAGCTTATGCTCCTCCCTTCTTTTTAACTCGTAGAGCTCACGAGCTGCTCTTGTTCTTTTATGCAGCGAGGCCTTATATGCATCCTGCTTCGCTGTGTGAATCCTCCTGCAGTCGTTATCGAACCAGGTGTCTCTTCGTGGTGGAGCCTTGAAGCCCAAAACTTCGGATGCAGAACTTTTCAGGGCTTGTTTGCAAAAGTTCCACTGCTGATCTATTGATAGCGTGGAGGGTTGAGGTGTATTGGAGAGCTTAAGGGAGACGCGATCGGTAAAAGCACGAGCGGCTTCTGACGATAGTAGCTGTCCGACGTCATAATTTCTTATTCTTTCTCTACTCCTCTGCGTTCGTGATATCCATAAGCGCATCTTGGCTACTACAAGATAGTGGTCCGAGTCGATGTTAGCCCCTCGGAAAGTTCGAACATCAAGATCAAAAGACCGCCAGGTGCCTTTGTGTATATCGAGGTGCGGGAGCGCGTACTGGCTAGAAGGAGATTTCGCGCCGAAGCAAGATCAATCAGCCTGTGTCCGTCATCGGAGATGGTGTCGTGTAGGCTACGTTTGCCGATGACTCGTTCAAAGATGCTTCCCTTACCCACCTTAGCATTGAAGTCTCCTAGTACAACCTTGATGTTATAGACTGTCTTGTAATGTGTCTCTTTGATTTAACGTGTAAAGCTATATTATTCAATTGCCTTTGGACTCAAGGAAACACCGATTGCGTCTGAATTCAGTACTGATTTCATTATAACTATCAATTTCAACTAAAATGCAGCTTTCGTGCGTTTATTTGGTTTCGAGTAACATTCGGTACAAAAGAAAGAATTGTCGACGTTCAAAGTAAACAGCGTAAGGACGTTTTTGGAATACTTTCGGTGAATTTGATAAGATTTGGAACAAAAGTGTGGAATTTTCAACAAGACATAGAAGTTTTTGCACATAGTGATTCCAAATTTTTAACCTCGGGAGAACCTAGATGATGGTGACGCTGAAGCCCATTACAGCTAAATGCCTGGGCCGATTGCTCGAAATGTATATAGTTTAAGGATGTTGTGGTTTAAAATAACTTTGTTTGGCACAATGAATAACGGTATATTTTAAAAGCGAACAATTGGTAAATGCATAGTGAGATATTAAATGGGTTTCCTGAAAATGCTTCGATAGATCACACAAAAAGGATTGAAACAAATCAATAATATAAAAAATGTTTGGAATAGGATCCTTGATTTTATTTTTATTCTTAAAGATCGTAAATATACATGTGGTCTCAGAGTCACTCTTTCCTTTAGTAAAGAACCAAGTTCATCACAAAGCTACTGCCGTAATATTTGAGTTTTATCAATTTCAATGTGTAAGTACAAATAGCTCTTATTGTTTTAACTTTGAGAAGGCGGACTGTATGTCTTTAAAACATTTCCTTTCCTCCATTAATTGGGAGTGAGTATTTTTTGATAAAACTGTGGAACAGATGTAGACTATATTTAAAACAATTTTATATGAGGGCGTCAAACAATTTATTCCTTTGGCAAAAAAGGAACATTTCTTTAAATTTCCTTGGTTTAGTAAGCGACTAAAAAATTTGGAGAATGTCAAAAACAAGGCTTGGAAGTATAGTAAAGCATCGGGTAGATCTGAAGATAGCACTCATTTCATACAACTGCGTAGGGAGTTTGATTTTTTAAATCGATTGTTTCCTTCACTATACATTAGTACTATTGAAAGGAATATTATGTGTAATTCAAGATCTTTCTGGGTTTTTTTAAATCCAAAACGTCAGAGTTAAATTTTTCCCAACTGTATGGAGCTTTGCGGGGAGAGTTCTTATGATAGTCAATCTACTTGTAACCTTCTTGCGAAATTTTTCCAATTAAACTATAATAAAGGCGTTATATGTATATGTATAATAGTGAAGATTTATATTCAACTTTTACTCATGTAACAGAATTCGATCTCCTCTCCTTTTCAGATCAAGATATTCTTGATGGCCTAACTAGGCTGGATTTAAATATTAAGGCTGGTGCTGATTCGATTCCACCTCTTCAATTATTTAAATGCACTATTTCACTTTTTAGGGGCGGTGGGAGCGAGCAAACAGAGTAAAGAAGTTGATCGCGTTTAACACGGCAATCGCCAACTTCGATTTCTGTCACTGCTCAATCCAAGTTGACACACAGCCTCCGCGTGGCCCCCCTGGATAGCTACCCTGGCACCCGCCAGGTAGTGAACCATTGTGTGCAGCGATCCCACCCCTATTTCCTGAGGAAAGAGGAACCTGGCCCACCAGGTTGGGGGTTGTGCTTAGGGGTAACATCCCTATCACTTAAAAAATAATTGTTCCGAAACAACAACAAGCCTCGGATACGGACGGATACAAAGCTGACGACCCCTGCAAACGATTAACGGACTTGAGAGTCTGTACCTGGAATGTTAGGTCCCTTAACAGACCGGGTGCAGGCGATCAATTGGAGCAAACCCTCAACTGCCATAAAGCAGATATAACCGCACTCCAAGAAGTGCCATGGGATGGACCAGGCAAAAAACGGATGAAAAACTGCGACATCTGCTACGGGAATTACTGCAAAGAGAACAAACAGCGCCTATTCGGGTGCGGATTCGTTATTTGAGGAAGACTCCGACAAAAAGTCTCAAGCTTCGGAGACGCAAGCGAACGCCTCATAAGAATCCGCATCAAAGCTAAATTTGGAAACATTATATGCGCTCACTCCCCAACGGAAGAAAAGGACGATCGACTCAAAGAAGGATTCTACGATCTCCTAGACATAACATATGCCCAATGCCCCAGCTACGACACAAAAATAGTTCTAGGAGATTTTAATGCAAAACTGGGCAAAGAGGACATATTTGAGTCGATCATAGGAGAGCATAGCCGCCATAACACCACATCCGACAACGGACTAAGTCTAATCGATTTCCTAGCGGGGCGTAATCTCCTTGTAGCAAGCACGCGATGCCCCCATCTCAACATCCACAAGGGTACCTTGTGTCGAATCGCGTTTAAATGACATGGAAAAAAACAGCCAGTCCTTGAAAAGCAGAACAGAGGAAATAGAGAGACACCTGGTTACACTGGATGTTTACAGCAGAGAGATGGATGACTTGAGGAAGAGATGTGATGCGTATGAGAGACGGGAAGTGGCATCAGATGCCATCATCTTTGGTATCCCCCAACTCCCAAACGAAAATCTGAAAAAGACTTTCAATCACATTTGTCACAGCATCGATTGTCCACCACCGACTGTCAAGGCAATCTTTCGCACCAGGGGCCAAAACCAAGAACATACATCATCAAGAGAGATAAAATCTAACTCTCCTATTATTGTCAAATTTGGCTCACCTCGCGAAAGAAACACCGTTCTGCACGCGGTCTCCCAATTCTGTAAGAACAAGAGACAACTGTGCCTCCAAGATGCCGACATTCAAGCCGCAAAAAATATAAACATCTTTATGTATGGTAGTTTAACAAGCAAAAATCGCCACTACTACCAACAAGCCAATCGACTCAAGCGGAATCACAAGATATTTGCGGTATATACCCGATCTGGTAATGTCTACGTTAAGGAGAGTGAACACGCCGAAAGTATTCTCATTGAGAGTGATCTAGTTTGGAACGCTATTGCCATGAGATGTCAACCAGAAGCAACATGATGCCGCCCACTGCTATGAGTAAATGTAGTACGTTTTCTCTTTTAACGTGCTTTTCTTTTTTGTCAATCCTTTTCCCTTTCTCTTATTTTTCCATTATTCCTCTATTTTTTTTACTTTCTGCTGGGTTCTATGCAATGCTTAGAATCCTGCATTATTATTATTGTTGTAAAAGAAGTTGCTTTGATTTCATTAATATTTTGAAAATATTGCTGTTCACTCATCGGATAAACTGCCGGCACAGAGATGAGTGAACATCATAGAAATTCCAGACACGGCTACAGTGACGTTGTACTCAGGTCAATGATTAAAGTGTTAAGCAATTACAGGGAGGGCTTCAAAGTAGTACACATCAACTCGCAGAGTTTGATGCCCAAAATCGAGGAGTTTCGCTATTTGTTTGAGAACTCTGGGTTGCATGCGATTTGTATCTCAGAAACCTGGTTTAATAAGGAACTTAAAGACACGTTATACCTTCTACAAGGATACAAACTCTTTAGGGCAGACAGATGGGCTCGAGGGGGCGGTGGTGTTGCAATTTATGTAAAAAATGACTTAACTAGTAAAATAAGATGCTCCTCACCACCCGACTCACCATTGGAATACTTGTTTCTCGACGTCATAGGTAGCGAAGGTAGTCTTATGTTAGGAACAGTGTATAGGCCAAATAATAATATCGGCCTGGATCCACTATACGATTTAATGGAAGAAATCACCGTCAGTTCACCTAATATAATACTATGTGGTGACTTCAACAGCAATATTTTGGTAGATAAGCGTCTCATTGAACAAATGCACTCATTTGATTTATACGTCGTCAACTCAACGGTGCCTACCCATTTCACCCGGACATCTAGCACTCTATTAGACCTTTTCTTCGTCAGCAAAAAAGAACAAATCCTATGCTCTGACCAACTCTCAGCACCTGTTTTCTCCTATCACGACCTTATTTTTCTAAACTTCGATTTTCAGACGGGGAACCAAGTAGAAAGAGAAACCCGGCAAATACGTTTCAGAGATTTCAAAAATATAGATCCTGTAAATCTTGAACAACATATTCGTACTATACCTTGGAAAAATATTTACCGTATGACTTCACCAACCGATCAAGTTCAGTTTATTAATGATAACTTAGTGAATATTTTCAATGAGCACGTGCCATTTAGAATTAAGAAGTTTGACCAAGCATCAAAAACTTGGTTCACACAACCAATCAAACGTTTAATTAATCAGCGAGATCAGGCTTACAAACGCTGGGTTCGAACAAGGATTGAAGACCTGCATGTGGCGTATAAAAGGTTACGTAATAAAGTTGTGCAAAAAATAAGAGAGGCTAAAACTACGTTTTACTCAAACCACCTCAAGGTACCCTCTGATAGTCACAAACTTTGGAAAAATCTCCAGACTCTTGGCATAGGAAAGCAAAAAACATGTCCACAAAACAATATCAACGCTGACGAATTAAATCGGAAGTTTTTATCTTCACCTAGTGCAGCTCGCACCGTTAATCAAGAACCTGCGGAAATACCACCGGTTTTTCCGTTCTCGCCTTTTAGTTTCTCCTGCGTTGACAGTCAAGAAGTGTTAGGAAGCATGCTGACCATAAAATCTAAGGCATCAGGTGTCGATGATATAAATCCCACATTTTTGAAATGTATACTGCCGCTGTTGCTGCCTTTTTTAACACATGTTATCAACACCACCTTGACAACCGGAATTTTCCCGCAACAGTGGAAACTAGCCAAAATAATACCAATTCCTAAAAACGCCCGCTGTGAGGAATTTCGACCAATTTCAGTTCTACCCTTTTTATCCAAAGTGTGTGAACGTATAATGCAAAAACAACTCTATGATTATATAGCGCGTCACAATTTTCTAGTAAACATCCAATCCGGTTTCCGTCCAAAGCATAGCTGCACAACAGCTCTCCTCAAGGTCACTGAAGATATAAGGGCTAAACTAGATAACAACTGGGTTACCTTCTTAGTCCTTCTAGATTTCTCCAAAGCCTTTGACATGGTTGACCACTCACTCCTCTTGAACAAACTGCGCCATAAGTTCAACGTTTCCTCAGAGGCAATCAAACTTGTTTCCTCCTTTTTGCTAGATAGGAAGCAAGCAGTGTGTATCGGAAATCAACTTTCCGAGTTCCTGCCGATCCAACGTGGTGTCCCCCAGGGCTCGATCCTCTCTCCTCTGTTGTTCTCGTTGTACATCAATGAAATAGGTTCCATCCTGAACAATGTCTCAAAACATTTTTATGCAGATGACATACAAGTCTATAAAAGCTGCCCCATAGGTCTTCTAGAAAACTGTGTCTGTTCAATTAACGAAGAACTTGATAGAATAAGGGCATGGGCAGAACGTAACACCTTGATGCTAAATCCAGCGAAATGCAAATGTTTAATAATATCGAAAAAAGTTCTGGATCTATCTTATTTCCCAACTGTTGCAATAAATGGAATCCCCTTAGAGTTTTCAAATAAATCGAAAAACTTAGGCATGGTTTTCAACAGGACATTAACTTGGAACGACCACGTTAACGCAGTAGTAGGTAAAACCTACGGAATTCTTAGATCTTTATGGACCGTTCAGCGTTTCACCCCGCTTAATACAAGAATGCTTCTTGCAAAGGCACTTGTCATTCCAGTTCTAACATACGGTTGCGAAATTTACTACAACTGTGACTATGTCAGCAATAGTAAACTGAATGCAGCATTTAACAGCGTTATCAGATACATTTACGGTCTAAAAAAATATGACCATATCTCACATTTATCTACAAACCTTCTTAAAATGTCACTTAAAAACTTCATCAAGTTCCGTACTATGAAACTACTTTTCGCCATTCTTCATACTAAACAACCTGCCTATCTCTACGAAATTCTTCGATTCTCGGCATCAAGCAGAACAAACAACTTGATTCTTCCTCGTTTCTCGTGCCTCACATCAGAAAGACAATTCTTTATTGCTGCAGTCCGTTTTTGGAATTTACTCCCAACACGCGTACGAGAGTCGGACAGCATAAAACAATTTCAAAATAAACTCAAACTTTTTCTCGGTAATATTTAATCAAAGCAACGAACTTCTAACTCCTCTTTTATTAACCTTCCTACCTTTTCCTCTCATCATATCTTTAGCCCTTAACTTTTGTATATATGTATATATGTTAGAAATTAAGAATTTATTTCAGTAATCTCATTTTTTTTTGTAATATGTATAATATATCTACAACTGTTCATTTGCTATCACTAGCTTATAAGATTTATCTTAATGTGTTAGCGCTTATTCCAATTTCAATAAACAATAAACAATAAACAATACCTGGCGGTCTTTTGATCAATCGACCACCAACCAGATTGATCACATTGCGATCGACGCCAGACACTCCTCCTGCATTCTCGACGTACGAACCTTCCGAGGGGCCAACATCGACTCGGACCACTACCTTGTTGTAGCCAAGGTACGAATGAGGATATCAAAAATGCTTAGGAGTTGAGTAGCACAACGTAAGTTTGATGTCGGAAAGCTATAATCGCAAGAGACAGCCCGAATCTTTGCCGATCGTGTCTCCTCCAAGCCCTCTCAAAACACGCCCACAGCAGCACAAACAATAGAGCAGGAATGGGCGCATTGCCAGAGCGCCGTCAGAGACGCTGCCTCAGAGGTGCTGGGTTTCAAGCCGCCACCACCTAGAAACCCCTGGTTCGATGAACAATGCGAACAAGCCCATGCAGCAAAACAAGAGGCATGCTGCACCGACGAACGAGAGCTGCTCACGAAATCTGTGAGCAGAAGAGAAGAGAGGAACACACGCTTTTCAGAAGAAAGAAGAGAGAGCACGGAAAGCGTGAGATCGAAGAGATGGAGAGATGCTTCCGCAGGAATGACGCCCGTAAGTTTTACAATAAGGTAAAGCGAACATGCCATGGTTACAAAGCCAGAGCGGCGGCCAGCAGGGATGAAAATGGAGAGCTGGTAGTAGAGTCGGAGTCGATGCTGAGGATTTGGAAAGACCACTTCTGCAGACTGTATAACGGCGATGATAGACAAGATACACCTGTCAGGCAGAACGAGCCATTCGTAATGGACGACAATGAAACAGAATTCAGTCCACCCGACCTAGAGGAAGTCAAAATAACGATATCAGGACTTAAGTCTAATAAAGCCGCCAGGTAAATCCACAATAGACTAAATATTTACGCTCTGGCAGATCTTGGAGAAGACCAGGAATACCAAATCGACACTCACCACCTCTTCATTGATTTCAAGAGATTTGCTATACAAATCCATGTCTAGTTTTATCATCCCTGCCAAATTCGCCCGACTGTGCAGGATGACAATGGAGAATTCTCACTGCTCCATTAAGGTCGGTAATGAGCAAACCGAGACCTTCGATGTTAAAAATGGATTTTGGCAAGGTGACTTTGCAACTTTTTCAACATCGTGCTTGAAAAGATCGTGCAAGAGTCTCTGGCCAACACAAGAGGTACGATTTATTTCAAGTCTACGCAATTGCTTGCGTACGCCGATAACATTGACGTGATTGGACGGATACAGCGAGACGTCATTAAGGCCTTTGTAAGCATTGGCCAGTATTGGCCAGAACGTCACCATGGGCGGATATTACTTTGAAGTGGTCAAGGAGTTCGTCTACCTTGGCTCACTGATGACCAGCGACAACAACACCAGCGCTGAGATAAAACGCAGAATCACTCTTGCCAACCGCTGTTTCTTTGGGCTCAAGAGGCAATTGGGAAGTAGAGCCCTCTCTCGGAAAACCAAGGTGACACTATATAAGACCTTAACCATCCCAGTCCTCCTTTACGTCGCAGAGGCTTGGACCTTAACAAAAGCGGATGAAGATGCCCTTGGTCGTTTCGAGTGGAAAACTCTGTGTACGGTCCCCTTTGTTCAAACGATGTATGGAGGAGAAGATATAACGAAGAACTGTACGGGTTGTACAGAGACATCGGCCTGGTACGACGTCTACGGATACAGCGTCTCAGGTGGCTAGGCCATGTAGAGCACATTGAAAATACAGCTCCGACCCGAAAAGTCTTCGAATCCACTCCGGAAGGAAGGCGCGGCAGAGGACGGCCGCATCATCGGTGGCGCACGCAGGTGGAAGGGGACCTTCCCAACTGGGCGTGCGGCGCTGGAAACAGCTGGCCAAAGACCGTGCCAGCTGGAGACGCTTGTTGGTTGAGGCCCAGGTTCACCATAGACTGTAACGCCACCTAATTAAGTAAGTAAGTATTTCAGTTTTTAAAATGTTAAAAATTATACTTTTAATTAATCAGTTTTCCTGGAATTTTCCTAGAGGAGTGGAAAGTATGGTCTATAAGTCCTATATATAAAAGTGGCTTCAAGTCCTTACTTAAGAATTACAGGCCAGTCTCAAAACTTACAGAAATTCCAAAACTAATTGAACAACTGGTTTTCAATAGGCTCAATTTTGCGGTGAAATTAATCTTTAGTTATCATCAGCATGGATTTATCGGTTGTTGTTCCACACCAGCGAATTTATGTGTTTTCACTCTCTTTTGTGTTTCTGCAAAACACAAAAAGTCCACAAAAAAATGGACCGTAAGATCGTTCGACTTGCAAAAGCAGATCCGAGAAAAAGTGCTGCTAACGTTATGCGTGAAGTTTGTACTGGCACCGATAACACAATATCCAGCCGCACGATTGCACGTCATTTAGTTGAGGCTGGACTTCATGGCCGAGTTTCACGCTCAATCGTATAGGTCCAGGTGGCAGAAAGTATGTACGACGTCCAAAAAATGCTGCTACATACTAATCCGAAGTATGTTTCGAAGGTTGACAAGCACGTCGGAGGATCGATTAATGTGTGGGGATGTTTTTCTTGTTTTTCAATGTCGCATACAAGATCCTGTCCAGCGTATTGTGTGAACGTCTAAAGCCATTTAGCACCGCACTAATCGGCAGCTACCAGTACGGTTTCCGGCCCGGCATATCGGCTATGGACCAAATTTTCACACTTCGACAAATCCTGGAAAATACCAACGAGTTTCGAATCGATACACACCATCTTTCCATGGATTTCAAAGCCGCATACGACAGCGTTCATCGTGAAGAACTGTTTGGTGCGATGGCCGAATTCGCGATCCCGGGAAAACTGATCCAGTTATGTCGCGCCACTCTAAAAAATACGAGATGCACCGTGCAACTCGGTTCCAGGACTTCGGAACCGTTTGAAACATGCACCGGATTTCAGCAAGGAAATGCGCTGTCATGCGACTTCTTCAATCTGGTGCTGGAGCAGATAGTGCGACGAGATGGCGTCAACAGGGAAGGCACAATCTTCTACAAGTCCGTCCATCTGCTAGGATACGCGAATGATATCGATATCATGGCGTGTTCTCGCCGTGTCATTGTGGAAGCATTCACGGCGATTGAAGAACAGTCGAAACGAGTTGGTCTTAAGGTCAATGAGGACAAGACGAAGTACATGCTGTCAAGCAAAAACCAATACAAACGTCGCTCACCACCTGGGTCAAAATATAACAATTGACAGCTAAAATTTCGAGGTAGTTAAGGAGTTTGTCTACCTCGGGGCAAACGTAAATTCCACAAGTGACACCACAGTGGAGATCCGGCATAGAATTGCCCTTGGCAACCGCTGCTATTTCGGCTTGTTCAAACAACTGGGGTCAAAACTCCTCACTCGAAAGACCAAAGTCATGCATTACAAAACGCTCATACTGCAAGTCTTGCTGTACGGAGCCGAAAGCTGGGCGATAAGTAGGACAGCGGAGCTGATTTTGGGTTATTTCGAGAGAAAATTTCTGCGCCGGATATTTGGCCCTGTCTGTGAGGAAGGTGAATGGAGAAAAAGACAAGACACAACCGCGAACTCTACGAGCTGTACAAGGATGTGGATGTAGTCCGGAAGGCAAAGATCCGTCGACTACACCGGCTCGGCCACATCTTAGCTCCAGCTAAGAGGGTCTTCAATTCCGAGCCTCCTGGTTCGAGAAGAAGAGGAAGGCCGCACCTCCGGTATAAAGACCAAGTAATCGCGGATGTAAGACATCTTGGTCTTGATAACTGGAAGCAGCGTGCGCGGGAACGTCAAGGAAGGAAGGCAGCTATAGCTCAGGCTCAGATCTTCCATTGATCGCAGGCCTGATAAGTAAGTATGTAAGTAAGCTAAGGTACGGATGCGAATTTCTCGGAATCAACGGAATCGGAAAGCTGCAATCGCCGGAGACTGCCAAGATCGATCAAGTCTGCCTCAAGCTTTCTCAAGTCCCGATGCAATCTGCAGAAACCATAGAACAGCAATGGAGTCGTTGTCAGAACGCCATCAGAGTCGCCGCCTCAGATGTACTCGGTTTCGAGCCACCACCGTCGAGAAACCCCTGGTCTGATGATGAGTGCAAACAGGCCCATGTAGAGAAAGAGGATGCATCGACGGACAAGAGGTGCCCGCGAGCTGCCCGCGAGCTCTATGAACAGAAAAGGAGGGAGGAGCATGCGCTTCTGAGAAGAAAAAAAAAAAGGAGCACGAGAAGCGCTTGATGGAGGAGATGGAGAGATGCTATTGCAGGAACGATGTTCGGAAGTTCTACCAAAAAGTAAAACGAACATGCCACGGCTGTAAAGCCAGATTAGAAGCCTACAGGGATGAGTACGGACAACTAGTAGTGGAGTCACAGTCTTATAAAGCTGGTGGAGCAGACGGACTTCCCGCGGAACTGTTTAAAGCAGCTGGCGATGGGCTGGTCAGGAACATGCACCAACTCATCTGCAAGATATGGTCGGAAGAATGCATGCCCGGTGAATGGAATCTCAGTATCGTTTGCCCGGTCCATAAGAAAGGAGACCTCTATGACCGCGCCAATTACAGAGGGATAAGCCTCCTGAACATCGCGTACAAGATCTCTGCTGTACTGTGTAGGCGCCTCAAACCGTTCGTGGACAATTTGATAAGTTCCTACCAGTGTGGTTTCAGGCCAGGAAAATCCACCACAGACCAAATATTTACACTACCGCAGATCTTGGAGAAGACCCATGAATTCCAGGTCGACACGCACCATCTTTTTGTCGACTTTAAAGCGGCGTATGACAGTGTTTATAAAGACGAGCTATACGGAGCCACGGCATGTTTTAACGTTCCTCCCAAACTCGTCATTTTGTGCACGATGACTATGGAGGACTCTCGCTGCCTACGCAGATGAGATTGACGTTATTGGATAGACAAAGCGAGACGTCAATGAGGCGTTCGCAAGCATTGAAGCAGTAGCGGCTAAAGTGGGTCTAAGGGTAAATGGGGACAAGGCTAGATATCTTGTCACCCAAGAAAGACGCGCAACACCGACGTCTTGGTCAGAATGACGTTCTGCAGCTATATTTTTGAAGTAGTCAAGGACTTCGTCTACCTTGGCTCGATAGTGACAAGCAGCAACGACACCAGCGCTGAGATAAAACGCAGAATAACTCTTGCCAATCGCTGCTTCTTCGGGCTCAAGAGGCAATTGAGTAGTAGAGCCCTATCTCGAAAAACTAAGGTCCCGTTTGTGTAAACGGAGAATGGAGGAGGAGATTCAACCAAGAACTGTACGGGCTGTACTGCGACATCGGCCTGGTTAGACGTCTTCGGATCCAACGTCTAAGATGGCTAGGCCATGTAGAGCGAATGGACATCAACGCTCCGGCCCGATGAGTCTTCGACTCCAACCCCGAGGGACGACGCAGCAGAGGACGACCGCATTTATGGTGGCGCGCACAGGTGGAAGGGGACCTCAACCAACTGGACGTGCGGCAATGGAAGCGGCTGGCCAAAGATCGGGCCGGCTGGAGAGGCTTGTTGGTTGAGGCCCTGGTTCACCCAGAACTGTAGCGCCATCAAAGTAAGTAAGTAACACTGCACTACGGTATTTGTTTTTGGCTTTTTTTTGTCTTCTCTCGTTTCTTGTACTCTTTGCTTTATTGAAGAGTTTTTACGGAGCTTGCTTAGAGCTGCGTTCCACCAAGAAGTGTAAGAGTTTTTCCTTGATTTGTGGATTACGCAGATATTGGCCCGCGCGTTACCCAATGTACTTGTTAAGACATCGACCATGTTGTCTATATCTAACGTGGAACGGGGGGTATCAGGGGTCCTGTTTACTATAGAATTGCCAATGAAGGCTCTAAAGCGCTCCCAATAGATTCTTCTTGGATTGCAGGATGAGTCAATTTGGGCTAGGACCGTGAAGTCTAGGTTGAAAACCAGATAGCAATCATCTGAGAAGGAGTGTTCCTCAGAAACCCTCCACTCTCTTAATCTGTTAATGAGAGAGGGAGATGCTAGAATTAAGTCTAGTACCTCTCTGCGATTTTTAGTAATAAATGTGGGTTTATGACCCTTGTTACAAATGCAAAGATTGGAGGTTAGAATTAATTCAATGAGCCACTCACCTTTTTCGTTTATATCGCTGCTGCCCCAAATCGTGTGATGCGCATTCGCGTCCGCACCGATAAGGATCCCAGCTTGATGTCCTGACGAGTCCCTGACAAGTCTTCTAATTTCGTCCAATGGAATGGACTCTTCCTGCGCCATATACGTAGATACTATCCATAGCTTGTCTCCGGGTGATTGTATTGCAATCACTGTAGTGTCAGGGCAGCTGTAATTTGGAAGAAGGTAAGCGCTTAGTGATTTCTTTGGGAGTATGCAAGTACGGGGCTTACCTTCTGTTTGTGGTGTAACTAGGTTGTAGGCTGGGGTTCTTAATCCACGAACCTTGTGTCCACGTATCCAAGGTTCTTGGATTAAGGCTATGACTTCTTCTCCTTTGGCCAGCCTTAGAAGAATATTTGCGTGCCGCTTTCGAGTGATGGAGGTTAATCTCAATTAATCTCAGCATCATGGCTGTTAGCCTATGCTAATAGGCCTCGCTTCCGGAGTGGAGCAGTGACTCCTGGTCTTTATTGAACAGGAGTGTTGCTAAGGCTGCAGCCTCTACCGTCGCAGGGACCTTGCCCCCCGAGGGGATTGGGGGTTTTTTACCTCGGTGTTAGTCGTGTCATCGTTGCGTTGATGGTGGCACTTCCTCATCCTTTATATATATTGAGTTTGACTTTCTTGAAAACAAACCTGATATGGTGGTCGCATTGGGCCAGGGGTTGCAGGGCTTCACAGTTCAGTACAATGATTGCCTGTCTTGATCGGCTTTTAGGTTCCTCCAGCTTCGCGACTCTCCAATCTCTTGCAATAGTTGATTATTTCAACCATTTCGAGGGGGTTGTCTGGTACAAGCGGGAGCCGGCATCTAGCTCGCGGTCGTTTTGGGATCTGGTCCTTAGTTACGACCTTGAGTCTAGCTCCCTCCCATATTTCCCCAATTTCGGCAACCGTAGTCTTTAGAAGATCAACGGATCTTTCGTCGGCACAGCTTAGTAATTTGACCCTGCCTTGGGGTCCAGCGTCGTCGCAGATGGGCGACTGGGCGCTAGGACTCCTCCTAGCGATTTTTAGGTATTTTGCCAATAGTGCATGATCCACATCCTTCCAAGTTTCTGTCGTCAATTATCCGTCCGGGTCGCTATCATCTATGATTGCGACCGTCAGGCACTCTTTCGCAACCTTACCGGCTGGCCGGTGCTCCCAGCCTATCCCACTTAACCTCCCACTTTGTTTCCACGGGGGACGATCTGGGCCTCTTGGCTTTTTCTTTATCCTGGTCGATGGGTTGTTTTTCTTGTTGTCGTTCTTGTCTTCTGACAACTTTTTAGAGCGACTTTCTAATACTCCTGCTGAAATTTTTGTCACATTTGAGGTAGAGTGAATTTCATCCACTTCCGGTTTTTTGTGAGATCCGGACTCATTACTGTTTTCATTATTAGGGTTTTTCATTTGGTGCCTACGAGATGCGGAGAATTAGATTTCCGCCTGTAAGGCTAGCTGATCCGGAGGGCGCCAGGTATCCGGATACACCGTTTGCGACTGAGCTATTTTTGGTCTGGGCTCTCAGCCTGGTCGACACCTCGGCATGATACGGCTGACACCTTATGTCCAGCCCAGGGGATGGGGAGTGGATAGGTAGCAGTGTGCTGGGAGAAGTGGAAGGGGTGGGATTCGGGTTGGTGAAAGGGAATGACGGGCCAATTTAAATTCAAAAATACCGTTCCTTAATCTTAATTAAATTATATAGCCTACTACAATTCATTGTCTCAATTTGCTTTGGAATCAGATCTTCTTCCATTTATCGAGAGTAAATTGCCCATCTTTTCCAAATATCCTCTCTTAGGCCACACTTCATTCCACACTTTAAACCAATTATCGGTTTAAACGGAAAGAGGAAAGAGAGCTCAAATGGATCAATCCAATTGCTTTTTCATGGATTGGCATTTGTTATGGTACAATGTTGACTGTAGCTCACTTCGTCTTTCGTTTTCCAACTCGGTCAATTCCAATTCGCATTTGCATCATTCCAATCCAAATAATCTCCATTCAGATTATATCTTTTGAACATACTT
Organism: Eumerus sabulonum; assembly: GCA_951905685.1. Classification (NCBI taxonomy): domain Eukaryota; kingdom Metazoa; phylum Arthropoda; class Insecta; order Diptera; family Syrphidae; genus Eumerus; species Eumerus sabulonum. Next base: position 155,667,080 of record OX645060.1, on the reverse strand, counting down.
TCACAGTATTAAAGTCTTAAAATCCGCTGCCTAGAATCTCAGAAATCTGTTTCAGATGAATTCAATTTGCGTTCGTGCTCGTGGGAGTGTGTTCTGCCCCGATAGTTTTACAGTAGACATGGCAAAACCAATGGAGTCTGACCGAATAGGTATGTATGAATGTACAAACTTACTTGTGTGTATATTTCCGACTGGACTTCGTCATTCCATTGATTAAATTGTAAACTCAATCAACTGCAACGCTCCCTATAAGGATTCCATTTTCGAATCCCTTTTCCTGCTCGACATTTCAATTAATCTTTTTTGTTGAAATCGTTTTAGCGTATACCTTTGCTCGCAGGACAATTCAAACGGACCGAATAGGATCCGTTATGTTACTTATATGTAAGTATCTGATTTTCAATGTTCCGAATTTCAGATTTAATTCAGTTTTCTATGAAGAGGCCCAGGATTAAGTTTAGTTTAAATTTATAAGTTAATCTAACTCGAATTTTGTGTATTGGATTGGAATGGAATAAAATTCTCTCAAATGATTATTTTTAGCTTCGCATCGCACAGACATTCGATTGCAATCCAATCTATCCAATCTATGGAAAATATTGTTTCCTTTCAAGTTCATCAGTATTATGGCTGAAATGGAGGAGCACTGCGATGATGTTGTCGGGAGAGCTGATTGTGCCTATCAAGAATGTGGCGAACAAAAAGTGCAAACAGAAAGGGAATCTAAATGTCATTTACATAGAACGTGTGTTTACCCTACCTTGGTTTCGCACAGCTTTCCATCCACTTATAATACAATAGCAGTGTTCAGATGGAAGTCGTTCTGGAGGTGAGGGAAGGTAATCGTTTGACACCACAAAGGATCACCTGGCATTAGGTTTGCATATTCTCCGACATCCTATCCTAACTGAAATGAATTCGTACTACAGTCCATGCCAACGTAGTTCTTGTATGCATGCCTATCAGAGGTAGAAATATGTACATATGATTCTATCTATATATGTCTTACTGAAAAAAGTGGAAATGCTGTTCAGATGGGTGCATCAGAGAATACGTAGCACGTAGCTGGACATTTTCGACACCAAACCAAAAATCAACTGGATTGTGTGGTTGGAAATGTTGGCAGGCAAAGTGACGAGTGTGATACGTTGGAGCGGTGTTGACGGTTGTTGAAGATATCACAGTTCTTTGATAGATTCTTTAGTATAGACATAGTTTGTAGCTATAGCCAGATGGAATGGAGGCAAGTGCCAAGTGATTGTTGCCGAAATTCAATCGGTTTGTACTAGCGATCGGCAGTGTACATATGTTTTTTTTTTTTTGTTACGTTATTAAATCGAAAATGCGGGTGATCCCCGTGAAAATTTGGTGGGGGGCTGCTAACGAGAGAGGCGGAAGTGTAAGAAAAATTCGGTTCCAGGGCTTAAAATTTCTACAGGACGGTGATGAACGAGCTGATTGATTGATTTAGATTTATTCTCAAACTTTTTATTTAAGGTTTTTACCCACGAAGCAAAGTGAGTATCCAGGTATCCAAATGAGTTCACCTCATTTAAAGCCGAAGGAAAGGCAAGGAAAGGCTCGGCAACAAACATCTTAAAACAATGGGAATTGTACAAGATGACACTTGCAGAATGTTTAATGAGGACGAAGAAACAGCAGAGCACATACTGTGCCACTGTAACTGCCTTGTCAGTACACGTCATCGTCACTTAGGCAAGTATTATTTTGAAGCAGAACAAATTGCTGCTAGCTCACTCAAAAGCATACTAAGTCTTATTACGAACTCAGGAGTGAACTGTACGTAGGGGATATCATAATAGGCCCACTTGTGGCCGCAGTGATCAGGCGACTAAGGCGACTTGTTGTCTAAGTATACGGTTTTGAAGAGATTTTAAACTTGAATCTTTATTTATACACATAAGATCATTGTATGTATGTTGGCGTTACAGTCCATGAAGAACCAAAGCGGAGGCTCTCTTAATCACCCATGTTGTGATTTAATTTTCCCATAGGTGAAAGGGACCTACAGTTTTATTGCCGGTTCCGAACGGCGGAATTCGAGAAGCTTTCGTTCACAATTATACTGCAGGGGATTTTGTCAGTACCCCGCGGAGGAGAAGCACCGTGAAAAACATATTCGATGACATGGCTGTTGTCGGGATTCGGAATAACTTAAAAATTGAGGAAGTGTATTGACTTGACACATCGTAGCTGCATGTTGGCTGGAGTACAATGGACCAGTGTTTGCGTCTGAGTGCTCCAGCGGAAAGCAGAAGCCTTCAAAGTTGCAGGAACTTCTGCCATCCCTCGGGCTCGACTTTTTGTATTAAGCGTTAGGAGTATAGATTGCAGAAACCGCTGGTAATGCATTTAATACAGCAATGTTGTCATCTGGACAATCGCTTTGAAATCTAAAATTTTAACATACGTATGAACATTTTAATAAGGCGACTTTGCAGATCCGATATTTTGTCCAGATGGGATTTCGACGCCCTTCCCCAGGCCAGGATCGCGTATCCTATGCGCTACTCAGCTAAGGAGTAGTACACCTGCTTCTGCAGTTTAAGATTAGAGTATCGCTTAAGATAAACCATTGCAAAAACGGCTACCAGGTTATGGTTATGGTTATCGAGGTTACTCCTCGATATTTGACACCCTCGACTACTTCAATTGGTTCGCAGTTGGTTTGAAAGTGTAGGGCAGTCTTTTCGGTGATAAAGCCTTTGCGCTTGCTTGGAAGAGTCGCGTATGTGTATAACTTTAATTTTGGATGCATTTATCCATCCGGCCGTTTAGTACGACACCAGTTGGAGGGAACTTTGAATTCATCCTATAATATTTCCACGACAGAGTGTAGGTGCTTGTGTTTTACTATGATTACGATGTTATCGGCATAAGCATAAGCAGTACATCGCATAAGTTCGTTGGTATATAATATGAACAGAATAGAGCCTTGGTTTTCAATTGCTTACTGTATACATTACCTTGACTTTTATCATCCTATCAGTCAGATAGCTTGTAAGCCAGTTAGCCAATACTGTTCTCAAGCAATTTCTGCTAGCACTTTCCAGTAGTTTTTCGTGGGTCAGAGATCGAACTTACTTACATATTTGCTAAGGTGGCGCTACAGTCCGGTGTGAATCTGGGGTTCAACCAACAAACTTCTCCAGTTGGCACGGTTTTTTGACAGCTGTTTCCAGCGACGCGCTCTCAGTTGGCTACCGACCTTAATGGAGCAGCGGAAATTCTGCATTGTCATCCTGCATAATCTGACGAGTTTGGCGGGGGCATGGCTCCGTATAGCTTGTCTCGACTTTACTACTAGTTGTCCGTCTTCATCCGCTTTGGCTTTATAGCCCTGGCATGTTCGCTTTACTTTTTCGTAAAACTGTGATAGCATCTCTCCATCTCCTCGATCTCACGCTTTTCATGCTACCTTTTTTTTTCTTTCTTAAAAGTGTGTGTTTCTCTCTCAGTTTCTGCTCCTAATGTTCACGAGCGGCTCTCGTCCGTCTATGTAGCATGGCTTTGTAGGCGTTTTGCTTTGCTACACGGGCTTGCCTGCTCATCAAACCAGGGATTTCTAGTTGCCGGTTGTTTGAAACCCAAGACATCAGAGACAGCGTGTCTGATAGCACGCTGGCAATAGTCCCACTGTTGTTCTGTGGATTATTCCGGTGTTGTCGGAGTTTGCGAGAGTTGAGAGAAACTAAATCGGCAAAGGTCCTAGCGGCCTCCTTCGATTGTAGCTTCCCAACGTCAAACTTTCGTTGTCCAGCTCGACTCCGTGGCTTCCTTGATATCTTCATTAGTACCTCGGCTACAACAAGGTAATGATCCGAGTCGATGTTGGCTCCTCCGAAGTTTCGTACATCTAAGATGCTGGAGGAGTGTCTGGCGTCAATCGCAACGTGATCAATCTGGTCGGTGGTATACTGATCAGGTGACCGCCAGATTCACTGCAATGTGGATTTTGGTCTTCTTCTCCAATGTTGCTATTGTTGAGGTCGAGGAATGGAGTCTCAGCATCGTGTGCCCGATCCACAAGAAAGGAGACCCCTCTGATTACGCCAACTATAGAGGAACAAGTCTCCTTAACATTGCCTACAAAATCTTCTCTGCCGTTTTGTGTGAACGCCTGAAGCCTTTTTTAAATAAGCTGATAGGTCCTTATCAGTGCGGTTTCATTCTAGGGAAGTCCTTCATCGACCAAATCTTCACACTACGGCAGATCCTGAAAAAAAAAAAACAATGAATTTCAAGTCGACACTCACCACCTACTTTTCGACTTCAAAGCCGCATGCGACAGCGTAATTAAAGATGAGCTATAAAACGCTATGTCTAGCTTTGACATACCTGCTAAACTCGTCAGACTATGCAGGATGACTTTGAAGAATGCTCGCTGCTCCATCCGAATCGGTGAACACCTTACCGACAGTTTTGATGTCATAAAAGGATTTAGGCAGGGCGATGCGCTGTCGTGTGATTTCTTCAACATCATATTAGAAATGATTGTGCGAAAATCACTGGCCAATACAAGAGGCACAATCTATTTCAAATCCTCGCAACTCCTTGCATACGCCGACGATATTGACATATCGTATCATCATATTGAGTATTGAGTTCGAGGCGGCGAAAGTTGGTCTGGCGGTAAACGAGGGCAAAACGAAATATATGCTGTCATCAAAAAAGGACCGACGTCTTGGCCAGAACGTTTGTATTGGCAGATATAAGTTCGAGGTAGTTAAATACTTCGTCTACCTTCGCTCCGCAGTCACTTGGATCAACGACATCAGTTCCGAAATCAAACGCAGAATCACTCTTGCCAATCGCTGTTTCTTTGGGCTCAGGAGGCAATTGAGTATATAGAGCCCTCTCCCGAACGACAAAGTTGACTCTATCCCTATGACCCTTATCATCCCGGTCCTGTTGTACAGCGCAGAAGCATGGACACTATCACCCTATACCCTTGGTCGGTTCGAGAGAAAGATTTTGCGCGTGATTGTTGGACCTATAAACGCAGACGGGGGATGGAGGAGAGATTCAACCACGAACTTTACGGACTGTACAGCGACATGAGCCTAGTCAGGCGTCTACGGATTCAACGCCTTAGATGGCTGGGCCATGTATAGTGAATGGACACCACAGCTCCTGCCCGGAGAGTCTTTGAATCCAACCGCGAGGGACGAAGAAGCAGAGGACGGCCGCACTTAAGATGGCGCACACAGGTGAAAGGGGACCTCAGGGTGTGCGGCAATGGAAAAGGCTAGCAAAAGATCGTGCTAGATGGAGGGGCATGTTGGTCGAGTCCCAGATTCACCCCGAACTGTAGCGCCCACTAAGAAGAATAATAAGCTTAACCGGTATTTCGAGAGGTTCTATCCTACCGGACGACCTAGTTAAGAAACCACCCACCATGGTGGAATGCAAAAATAGCGGAGCAACTATGTATTTCTAGACATAGCCAGAAGCTCACAAAAGTTGGAGCCATCGAATGGTTAATTTATAGAGATAATGTTAAGCGGTGAGAGCACCGTGGCGCAGTGGGTAGTGTGTTGGCCTCTGACGCCGATGACACGGGATCGAATCCCGACACAGCCATGTCATCGAACGTGTTTTTCACGGTGTTTCTCCTCAGCGGGGTCCTGACAAAACCCTCTGTAGTAAAATTGTCATGAAAAGCTTCTCGAAATTCGCCGTTCGGAACCGGCAATAAACTGTAGATCCCTTTCACCTATGGGAAAATGAAATCACACACAACATGGGTGATTGAGAGTAGCTCGGCTCAGGTTCTTCATGGACTGTAACGCCAACATACATACATGCAATGTTAAGCGGTTCAAAGAAGTAATTAGCTTCGCCTAAAAGAGCGCCTGGAGAAGTTTATGTCGCCCTAATGAATCCTGTACAGATGCGGCTCGTTTGAGAAAGATCCTTGTTCACCTACAGATGTCCTCCGTATTCGTGCAGAAAAGCTTTTGGAAAGATATGGGGCCTCAAACCGAAAGTGGTATATTGGTTGTACACTGCGATGGTAAGACCCAGGCACTTGAGAAGAAATGCCATCTTCAAAGTGTTTCAAGGATTCAGAGGGCAGGTTTTCTGGCGGTGATTGGTTCTATGAAATCCACAAGAACGGCGAATCTTGAAACAATGCTGAACCATCCACCTTTATCTATATATATAAAAGAGTTCCGTGACTGATTGACTGACAGACAACGCACCGGCCAAACCGCTGAACCTATAAGGCTGAAATTTTGACAGTGTATTCTTATAGTGACATAGATATCCGCTAAGAAAGGATTTTTCAAAATTCCACTCCTAAGTCAGGTATTATTTGATTCAGTTATTTGAGTCAATTTTTGTTTCTTCTCTTTTGGGCTCTCTGTTCGTATTCGATGAATCATTACACGATTCAATAGGGAGCTCACCACAAAGTGACACTTAGCCCGCACTTTGTCTTTGTGTTTGTGGATTTTACGTTATGCTGAGAGACACCGCACAAACACTCGCAAAAAAAGAGAAAAAGAAAATGAGAAATGTCAAAGTATTGAATCAAATTCCCAGTATAGGCAATACCTACCCCGGACGCTTCTCACTTCTCTATCCTAATGTTACTGTTTCGGAAGAGAGCATTGAATCGTATAATATCCGACTAAGGGGGTAAAATGAGATGTAAATGTTCATATGAAAAATCGTATTCGCTGCGACTATTCTCAGCGTCTCCTCTTTATGCGGATCTTCGTATACTTTGGGAGTAACCATTGTTTAATTGGGTTAGTGTTTTCATTTTTTTGACGTTTCATTTGATAGAGATATTTATCTTATCTATTTTCGTTCCCTATTCAATCAATTTTTGGTTGACCAATACGCTAAAATAGAAACTGAAAGACTTAACTTCATTAGAAGTAATCAGTCGAAATTGCGCTCTGAAAATTATATTCATCTGAAAGATGCGGTAGATAGGCAAGACGCTAATCCTGAGAATCTCGGTCAAATGGTGGTGCTGCCATCGTCTTTTACAGGTGGGTACAGGTACATGCATGAACGTACTCAAGACGCGATGACATATGTACGATGCTATGGTCGCCCCGATCTTTTCATTACTTTTACCTGCAACCCTCGCTGGGACGACATTACAAGAAATTTGCTTTCCGGTCAAACTTCACATGATCGTCACGATTTAATTGCTAAGGTGTTCCATCTTAAATTTTTACAGACATTATTGATAAAGTTATTTGCGCTGAAATACCTGATCCAGAGAAAGACCCTAAATTGTACGAAATAGTCAAATCTAACATGGTACATGGTCCTTGTGGAGATTTCAATTACCAGTCACCTTGCATGAAAAATAACGAATGCAGTAAGAATTTTCCGAAACCATTTATTAGTGAAACTCAAACTAGCGATGAAGGCTATCCACAGTATAGACGGCGTTCCCCAGATGATGGCGGCTTTACAGTGAACGTAAAAGGAGTACGTATGGACAACCGTTGGATAGTTCCTTATAATCCAGTTCTTCCAAGAACTTTTAACGCACATATAAATGTTGAATATTTCAATTCGGTAAAATAGATAAAATATGTTTGTAAGTATGTAAATAAAGGGTCAGATCAGGCTACGTTCGCTCTCGAAAATAAAAAAGACGAAGTAAAAATGTATGAAAGTGGAAGATATGTATATAAGCAGCTCAGAAGCCGTGTTGCGGATTCTCGGATTCCCTATTCATGAACGTTTTCCCACAGTTTTTCATCTTGCGGTACATTTAGAAAATTGTCAAAGGGTATATTTTCACCAACAAAATCTCATCGACATAGTCAACAATCCATCGACAACTACACTTTTAGCTTTTTTTAAACTATGTCAAATAGATGACTTCGCAAAAACTATAATATATCCAGATGTACCTAAATTTTACTTTGGCACAAAAATTCTAAATTTGAACGAAGAAAAAGGGGATGTGACGTTGACGGATGGCCAGGTGTCAAAAAAGACCTCGCTTTAGGTAGAGTGTACACGGTGTATCCCAATAATACAGAGTGTTATTATCTCCGTATGTTGCTTCATGAAGTACGTGGCCCAACTTCTTTTGAAGCACTAAGATCGGTAAATAATGTGGTATATCCGACTTTTCAATCTGCTTGCAAGAGTTTAGGCTTGCTTGAAGACGATCAGCACTGGTATGCCACTCTGGAAGAGGTCGTACTTTGTAAATCACCATTTAGGATTCGCGAACTGTTTACAATAATTTTAGTGTTTTGTCAAGTATCAGATCCACTAAGCTTATGGGAGAAATTCAAAGAATATTTATCTGAGGATTTCAAACGACAAGTAGAAAGACAAATTAAAGATAATATTGAGCAGTTTTCTGATGAAGTGTACAATAAATGCTTATATGTTATTGAAGAAATTGTCTTGGCATTAGGTGGACGTGCCCTCAAAGAATATGGCTTGCCGCAGCCAAACAGACCACAAGATTTAGGCAATGTACAATACTTGAGGGAAACTAACTATGACGTTGAAGCTCTGGACCAGTTTGTCATGGAAAATCAGGGTACATTAACCGCAGAACAAAAGTTAGCGTAAGATGAAATTATAACCAGTGTTGAGAAAAATGAGGGACGACTTTTCTTTCTAGACGCTCCGGCTGGCACTGGAAAAACCTACCTTATTAACTTGATCTTAGCAGTGGTCGTAGCATCGCCTTAGCTGTCGCGTCTTCCGGAATCGCCGCTTTTAAGTTGCCACTTGACCTTACACGTGTAGAGACGCCTATATGCAGTATATCAAAACAAAGCAATCTGGCCGAGGTATTAAAAAATACTAAAATAATTGTCTGGGATGAAATTACAATGGCACACAAGAGAAGCGTTGAGGCTATCAATAGGTCTCTACAGGATATTCGTAGTAATAAGAACCTGATGGGTGGTGTGACAGTGCTATTGGCAGGAGATTTTCGTCAGACATTACCGGTGGTACCTAAAGGAACCCCGAGCTGATGAAATTAAAGCCTGTCTGAAAAAATCTGTTTTATGGCCGTCAGTAGAAATCCTCAAGCTTACCAAAAATATGAGAGTATATCTGAAAGACGATATCAGCTGCTAAATTTTCAGATATTTTAATGAAAATAGGGAATGGTGATTATCCATCAACAGATAACATGATTGTTGTCCCAGATGAGTTGTGTACATTCGTAACTACTTCTCAAGAACTGATAGATCGCATTTATCCAGGAATTGCTCAAATACAGGAGAAAAGTATCGAATGGTTTTGTGAGCGGGCAATTTTAACTCCAAAAAACGATCAAGCCGCGCTTATTAATGACATGTTACTGAAGTTCTTTGACGCGGAAGAAATGGTCTACAGGTCGATAGATACTGTGTGTAACGCAGATGAAGCTGTAAATTATCCGGTAGAATTTTTGAATTCGCTTAAACCACCGGGAATTCCATACCACAGGCTTATTTTGCGGAAGGGCACACCGGTAATGCTACTTCGAAACCTACAGCCACTGAAACTTTGTAATGGTACTAGGTTACAATTCAAAGCAATGCATAAAAATTTAATCGAAGCTATTATTCTGACCGGATGTGCTCGAGGAGATACAGTGTTAATTCAACGTATTCCTTTAATACCCAATGATCTTCCGTTCGACTTCAAAAGACTACAGTTCCCCCTGAAAATATGCTTCGCCATGACGATTAATAAATCGCAGGGCCAAACTTTGAAATACGCTGGCATATATTTAAGGGAAGGTTGTTTTTCCCACGGACAGTTTTACGTAGCTTGCTCGCGTATAAGTTTGCCTAAGAACTTGGTGATGTTGGTGCCACCCAATAAAGAAACAAAAAATATAGTTTATAAGGAAATACTTTGGAAATATCAAAATACGACCCTACTGGAGTTAGACCCTAACCAATGCCCGATACCGTGACCAATGTCTTGGACCCTAGCCAATGCCCCGCGAGCCAAGCCGCGGGTAAGGAAGCTATATATATATGCCAGAGTATTTTTTATTCATGATCTTTCGAGACGCAAGGAAATTTTTACTTCAATCAGATACGATTTGAAAGACAGTACAATAAGATCGGGAGTTAATTTGAACGGTTTCAGTTGAGCAAAAAAGAAAAAGGAAGTAAATAGTATTGATGTTGTGTTTTTTATTACACATAATTAAAATTATAATTATACCATGGAAATTTGACCTCTAAGTATGCAAACGCGGACGAAGTCGCGGGTAAAAGCTAGTAGATACATATACTGCGAAAACATCGCAGCCAGGACTGCGCTAAGAATGATTCCGGTCTCTGGGCAAGGAGTTCTTATGGCCACGAATCAGTCTTAGATCAATGGGACATCTCGAGATTCAAAACCGAAACGAACTATATCACCCAAATTCTTTGCTACGAAATGAGATTCTCTATTGGAATTCCTTCCAAGCAGGAATGGACAAGTGGTATGGTACGTACGGCAATTTATACCGACGGATCCAAAATGGATACCGTTACAGGAGCCGATGTCTATTTCGAATCTTGTGAATCGAATCACTCCCTTAGACTTGATGATGACTGTGGCGTTTTCCAAGCAGAGGTCTTCGCAACTAAACAGGCTGCGGACCTGATTCTTAGAGAAAACCTCTCAGGTAAAAGGTCAAGTCTATGTTGACAGCCAGACCACCTCAAGGGTCTGCAAGCAACATGGATAAGGTCCAAGCTCGTAAAACTCTGCAAAGAGAGGCTAGAGGACATACCTGATGTCAGTAAGATGAACCTCTGCTGGGTATCATGTCATATGAATATTTCCGGGATTGAGAAGGCGGACGAGCTAGCTAGGCTACGTAGCTAGGCTAAAACTCCACGCATATCATAACTGAGGCTTAAATGCCACTTAGTACACTTTTCAGAGAAAAAGAGGCGGAGCTAATAATGAAAGCCAACAAACGACCATATTACCATAGATTCATGCGCAACGACAAGATCAACATGAACCGTCTATGATAAGAAAAAGACAGAGAGTCTGCTACAATGCAGTTGTGTGTCGATTGGCAGTGCCCTCACTGTGCACTTCACGATGACTTCTGCAGAAGCTGCAGACGAAGACGAAATGGAATCCATTCGTCCTTTATACCTCCGGTATAAAGATCAAGTAATCGCGGATGTAAGACCTCTTGGTCTTGATGGCTGGAAGCAGCGTGCCCGGAACCGTCAACAATGGAAGGCAGCTATAGCTCAGGCTCAGATCCTCCATGGATCGCTGGCCTGATAAGTAAGTAAGTAAGTAAATATCAGCTTTCACTTTTTTCGTTCTTTTCAATACAGGCGTTCACATTTTTGTAACAAATATTTACATCAATTATTATTGGTCAATTTGAACAAGGACTCTCGGGAACTAAGAAACATTATAAATGAGGTAAACAGGCGGAATTGTGGGGGAAGTGTGTACCGATAAGTAGTGTTTATACAAAAATATGAAAACCGGCGTACACACAGGAGTATATACACCACCAATATAAGTATGTATCTACATTCGGATTCCGCCGCAAATATCCCCATTTTGTTGCCCTGACACCTATTCAACAAAACCAACCAGCAAGTGTTCTAATTCAGAAATTTGCATACCTAATGATCTTTTGAATATGCATACCAATCAGGTTCTCAGCATTTCCTCGAAAAGTTATTCGAACTTATCTCAAGCAAAACTTTTTCAACTGTATCATTCTGACGGAACAAGTTGAATACAGAATCCGGACAAATGGTGCGTCCTTGTCCTTTTTATGTGTCATGTTGCGTTGGCATATAACTTGAGCCTACTAATACTGCTCAAGATTCCCAAGCTACATATTTCGGATAATTTTTAGAATAATATTCAACCCCAAGGCGAAAGTTGGCTGGGAGTTAATCAAAATTAGAAGCGAGAGGATGCGATGCGGAAGGATGAGATTGAAGTAGGAAAGTAGCAAGTTTCGTTTTCGCTTCTGTCAATCAGGATAAACGTCTTGTGTTGACATTAGAAGAACAGAGCACAACGACACCGAGGCATATTGCGTGCCACTGGCTGGGAAAGTTTCAAAATACCGTCAACTATAGTAAGACAAATGTGCGCCGTGACAGTTGAACGGACGTTTTGATGGAAGAAGGTATGAGAAATTGATGATGTATGTATTTACACTTTCACAGATTGTCGTCACATTATACTTTGTAATTAAAAGATATGTTTAGTGGTACACTTACATACAAACATACTCGTATGCTGTTCCGATGGAATGTATATATGTACATATGTATGTATGTAGGTTTTGCTAGGATATTTTTGAGAGAAACCCTAATTTTGCTTAGCATTAATATACAAAAACATGTATGTGCGTAAGCACGTACATATGTATGTACGTACATATCTACATGTATGAAGGGTTGTATGGACTGAATTTGTGGGTCTTATCGTAGCTCAACTTTTAATGGTTGCCAGTTATCTGCGAATGTAAAGATAGAATAGGCCGCGTTAGTAACAGAAATTAGTTATTAGCAACTTTGTACGTATTTAACTACACCGAATATGCTATATAATCCGTGTTCACTCTTCAGCCGTCACACCCCATTTGGCCTACGCCCAAATGACGGCAGGTCAGGGAATAGCGGCATAAACACCAAAGGCTGCTGCCAAAGTCCCAGTGCGGGTTCCTAAGGAACCGGGGGCCGAGGCGGAACTGCTACCGCATCTGCTTGCCATTCAAGGGCAGATCGGCCTGCTCCAGCAGCAGATCAAAGAGCAGGCGAATCGAGTAGATAGGCTCTACGCGCTTCTGCCGAGCTTAGCGCCTCTACAGTCCTAATGGATTCGCCGGTAGAGAGTTTCTTGAAGATCCTAGCTGTGAATGTAAATTCACTGATGAGGATCGAGCGGCGCACCGTTCTTTTTAACCTGTTGCAGGAAGAAGCCCCGACGTGTTTCTGGCTAGCGAAACTAAGCTAAACCAGAGGCGAATTCGGCACAATTCCTTCAATATAATAAGAAGAGACCGACCCAATGCCACTCAAGGCGGAGGTGTCGCGATCTTCATTAAAAAAATATTACATATAAAATTATATATAGCAGTGAAGTGCGGAGATTTCAGGTGCTAGAGGGATGTGTTGTGTGTATCCCCCTTCGGAACGGAAGGAGGTTATATATAGTATCGGCCTATGCACCAGAAGCACATCAGCCTAATATCTTCATTGCAGAGCTCGAAATACTCTTTCGATTTCTGCGCCTAGACTCGGCAGAAAACTATTATGTTTTGGCCGGAGATTTAAATGCCAAACCTGGTGATTGGAGCAATAATGTACCCAACACTAGAGGGAGCCTACTAAGCCATTGGTGGGCCCTGCATAATATTGAGTATAAACTCAAAGTAATCGCAACGGATAGACCGTCGTTTCCTAGAAGCGGCGCCTATCTGGATCTAATGTTGCTTGACTCACGACTGAGACTGGCAGACACTAACGAATGGTCTACTAACTGTTTACGTACCGTTGAGTATGACAGTGACCATTGCGGACTTAGCGAAGTAATTAAAATACCGGACGGATTCACGGAAATGGCAGAGTATGTCCACACGTTCCCCTACGATTATAGTAGGGCACGCTGACCACGCTCTGCCAACTGCCTGACGAGAGCACTCACTTCGAGTGGCTCAAAATTGATAGGCACCTAAAACATATGGACGAAATTATCAAGCGATCGATAGTACGACACCACGCCAACGGCATTACGATACCACGGACGTGTACCGAAACTCGACCATAGACGCACTTCGCAGACAGAAAAGTAGACTCCTGTCAAGACTCAAACTCATATACAGGCCGACAGACAAAACTCGGAGGTCAGGATCCTGAAGTCACTGAAAAAATCTCCGACAGTTAATTAAAGAAAATTATAAAATGGCCATAAGTCTGCACTGGAGCAACCAAATCCAACAGCGCGAATATGTTCCCGCAGATAAATAAAATATTTCGGAGAAAAGATCAGAATTACATTCAGGATCTAAAGCTTCGGAGAACGTCAGACAACGAACGTTTATTACGAACAGTCAACATCGATCCAGAGAGCGCCGTCCTAGATGACGACTTTTCTGTGATTGAGGATCTTCAGGAGAAAGTGGCGACAGTGGGGGCTGTCTTCCAGGAAGTGTATAAGGTGGAGAAGTGATATTGAACAGGTTCAGTGACGACATTACGGCAAACAATGCCATCGCCAATGAAGGTGCTGACACACTGTTCATTTCGACGGAGGATCTCCAGCTGATCTTCATGTTCATATTCTTTTTTTTTTTTTTTGTTGAAGGCTTCTGCTATCCGCTGGAGCACTCAGACGCACTCACTGGTCCACGGTACTCCAGACAGACACCTTACATTACTGTGTTTTCTCCGTTTTCCGGAGAAAAATTTGAAGGAGCTTCACTGACGTAGAGCTAAGGGATTCGGCACACACCACGTCGGGTCCAAGGCTGCGCCACCGTGCGCGAGCAAAGACGGGACAATCCCAGAGGAAATGCCCTGCAGTATCATCCTCCTCTTCGCCACATGCAGTAGGCATCTCACTGATGCCGAGCACGTAGAGATGCTTGGCAAAAGTGTAATGGCCCGTGATAACTCCCACAAGCCTTCTGCAGTCGATTCTCCTTAAAGACAGGTGGAATGCTGCTGATTTTTTGCAGACATCAGGGCATACGCGCTTAGTCATCCTGCAACCCGGACAATCCCTCCATCTACGGTTGTGTGTGTTAAATACACAATCGTTAATTTAGGAATTTACCGTGGACGCAGGTAAACCTAGAGCGCGTTCAGGTCCTGAGAAGCTCTCCTCTGAACCCTTTCTAGCGAGTTAATAGAGATCTCATTTCCTGGGATCTCCCAGAGTGGCCCGGAACCCATACAAGCCTTAATGAATTTAGTCTGCCGACTCTGTTCAAGAAGGACTTGAGTTCAAGCACTAATTTGTAGCTAGTAAAGGGGTTACACACAACTTTTAATCCAGCTTGGCTGTCACTACAGACGCATATGCTTACCCCCTTCCACCTGTGCTTCACAACATAGTGCATGCCCAATAGGACTGCGTATGTCTCTGATTGGAAGACAGACGCATACTTTCCTAACGAGAAGTGCAGTCGGATGTTTTCGCGTTCAAAGAAGACTCCAGCACCGGACCCCCGCCCAGACCTGAAGCCATCCGTGAAAATGCGAAGACTATCCTTTCCAAGTTCAGTATCCAGCCATAGCCAATCCTGACGCCATGGAAACTCGACTGTGAAATTACGACGCAATAGGATAACGGACGTCAGTTCGTCAGAAGGCATGTCTATGAGACAGGGGTCGCAGGACAATACTTGCACAAGCACACCGTTATACCTATGCGAGTTGTACCAAAAGCCATTTCTTCTTCAGACGAGACATGGCTTTCAGAGCACATCCTCTGATAAATATATCAAGAGGTGGAAGGTTCATCATAACATCTAGAGCAGCGCCCGGCGTGCTGGGGAAAGCCCCCGTGCAGCTGAGATAAACCGTTCTTTGGAGTTTGGTGAAAGAGGCTACGACGTGTTTGCGTTTTAGTCTGTTCCACCAGACAACCGATGCATGTGAGATTATAGGTCTTATCATTGCCCTGTAGATCCAGAGGACCTTTGCCGGCGGTAAGCCCCATGTGTTGCTAAAAGCTCCTTTGCATTGCCAGAAAGCTGACAGCGCTTTGGTGGTTTTTGACTCAACATGTTTTGACCAGAGAAGCTTACTATCTTAAATGACTCCTAGATACTTAGCCTCCTTGGATATCGGGATGGAAGTGCATTTTAGTACCAGCTGAGTCATGTCAGTATTTTTCCTCCTTCTACCTTGAGGGCAGCCCCTGTTTACGCCGGATTTGGCACACTGGTCGAGGCCTGCATCAGCGGTCAATGTCCTGTGCATGATCCAAAGGACGAGTGCTTTATCTACGCCATGATGTCTGTCAGCGTTGCACATGCTGTCAAAAGTTGCGTTATCAAAAGCTCCCTCAATGTCGATGAAAATGCCCAGCGCGTACTCCTTCCTTTCGAGCGCGCATTCAATTCGCCCAACAAGGTTCTGAAGCGCAGTCTCGCAAGATTTTCCGCGCTGGTAAGCATGTTGCATCTCCGAAAGAGGGTGCATTCGAAGGGCAACTTTTCGCAGGTGCTACTCTACCAGTCTCGCCATGCTTTTCAGCAAGAGGGATGTTAGACTAATTGGTCTGAAACTCTTGGCAAGTGAGTAGTCCTCTTTTCCTATTTTGGGAATGAAGACCACTTTCACTGTGCGCCAAGGAATGGGTATGTGAGCAAGTGCTAGACTAGCAGTGAAAATTCTTTTCAGAGTAGGAAGCAGCTGCCTTATACCTTTTTGCAGCATAACAGGATATATCCCGTCGGTGCCCGGCGATTTGAAGCCATCGAAGAATGCCACAACAAATTTAATAGCTTCAGTCGTAACCACGCGCGATGCAATATACCAGCTACGCCGAGTTGTTTTCATCGTTTCAGTTGCAGTTTCCCTTGAAGGAGTGTGCAGCGAGCCGATATCGATCAGATTTCCCGGGAAATGAATCGCAAACAGTAAACTGAGAGTTTCCGCTTTAGACTCAGTAAAGGTACCATCAGATTTTCTGAGTGCATCTAGCCTAGTCGGTTTTGCCTGTTTGAGTACTTTAACCAACTTGCTAGTCGACTTGATCTCTTCGCAGGAGGTCCTATATGAATCGTTCTTCGATTTACGAATAAGTTTCTTATATTCTTTCTGCTTCGACCGATACTTGTTCCAGTCATCTTCCGAATTCGATTTGAGCTATCTATTCAGAAGAATTCTGGCTTCCCTGCGATGCTCGGCATTCCACCAGGGGACCAATTTCCTGTAGGGAGGTTTGCTAACAGGACATGCGAGTTCAAAACAACTGATGATGACGCTATTCAGGTTATGAACAGCGTTCTCTACCAATTGTTTCGTTCTATGTTTAGGTAGGGCCTGAGTGGATTTTTTAAGCTCCTCTCTAAACCGTACCCAGTCCGGCCTTCTCGGATTCCGTCTAGGTTGCAAGGAAGAGATCCCACAACCCAATCGGAGTTCGATATATTTATGGTCCGACAGCGTAGCACCAGGCAGGACTCGCCAGTTAGTGATGTCCTTCACATATCTGTTGGATACGGTCAGCTCAATCACCTCCTGTCGTCTTGTCGTAACAAACGTTGGTTGAGAGCCAACATTATTGATGGTAAGGTCAGACGAGAGAATGAAGTCTAACAGACGGTCCCCTCTTGTGTTACACTTGCTGCTGCCCCAAGCACTGTTTTGGGCATTAGCATCGCAACACAAGATGAGACCAATCTTTTTGGCTTCACAGTACTCTACGAGTTCAGAGACTTCCTTCGGTGGTGGAGGTAGTAACGAATCGTAGGGAAAGTAGGCAGACGCAACGACGAAGTGTTCTATTGCTCCGTGCGTTTTGTAGCTTACTCGAGTAGCCACCAGATCTAGTCCACAAAAGTGCCCAAGTTTGGTTGCCGATAGTGAATTCGATTTGATGAGGCCGACCCTAGGCCTTTCGGATCGTTCATCATAAAGAATCGTAGCATCACGTATACCACCAAGGCCACATAGGCGCTTATTCCACAACCACGGCTCTTGAATGGATACAACGTGATGATTTGTTCTACTACATGCAATTCTACTGCTTCAAAGAGCAGGAGCGGCCTTGCAATGCTGTAGATTGATTTGGATAAAAGCTATCCTAACCTTTTCAGAGAAGATGGCCGCCTCTTTATAAGAGAGCTGCTTCTCTCGACTCCTTACGGTCATTTGGATCACCTTCTGGGAGGAAGGGTTTTTGTTGTGTGATGTGCCCGCCTCCGAAGAGTGGTTTTTGGCTACATCGCCTTCTGGCCTATACTTCGATCCTTATGGGTCGCCACATCTGCCATTGGACTCCGATTTCCACCGCCCCACCGGAGAGGGAGGCATCGCCCACTCTATCCCTTCATGTCACTAAAAAATAAATAATACGCGGGTAGAGATGGTATATCCAATGTTGTGCTCAGGCACCTCCAACCAGTAGCTATAGAGAGGTCACCATCCTGTTCAATAATGCACTGAATAATGCATATTATCCGGTGCATTGGAAAACGGCGGTGGTCCAACCAATTCCTTAGAGGGGCAAAGAAACCTCTAATCCGGCAAATCTCCGGTCGATAAGTCTCCTTCCGAGTATCAGCAAGGTCTTCGAGAAGGTAATCCATAGAGCCCTGTCCAAATGGGCTGAGGACAAAAATATCATCCCGGATAACCAATTGGGTTTCAGGGCGGGGCATGATACCATACATGCCCAACGCCTCTGTCTAGGGCCTCCCGGAACACTAAAAAACATTGGCGAAAATTCGCAATCATCGGGCCGGACGGGCGTCCATTGGCGAGTAAAAGTGCAGTCAGATACCTCGGAATCTGGCTAGATCAGTTTCTATACTTTGATAAAAGTGTAGATGCTGCTCTGGAAGGAGCCCGGGCCGCTTTCGCCCTGACAAGGTGACTGTTTCACTGTTTTCTAAGGTGAAGGTAATCTGCAACATGGCCTTAATCAGGCCTATGATTGCGCATATGGATGTCCCGTCTGGTTTAATGTGACCGCAGGCTTAATGGAAAGGATTCGGGTGTTTGAAAGACAATGTCTGAGGACTTGTCTTGGTTTACACAGAACACCAGAGTCTGAGTACAGAAAGTTCTATTCCTAAGGGGTCCTATACGATAGGACAAGGTCTTTACGGATAGATAACTTTCTGATTAAACTGATAAGAGGTCACGTTGCAAGGGCAATGACTTCGACCAATAACCTGATCTCTGGGCCTTACCACCTCGGCCTACCAATGCAATCCTTTAATAGATGGGAAGCAGAACACCAGTCAACCAGCCTTATTGTGAACAAAATTTCCCCCGAACTTTTTCTCTCATGGGGAAACCCGGTATTGTGAACAATGCTCGAAAGGAAAAGGAAAAAGTTCTCCCTATTGCGAATAAGTTTGCGATGGAAATTCTAACGACATTTCCCTCGAACTTTTTCCCTGTCATTTTTCTAGGGAAAACAAAGAACAAAGGAAGGAAAAGCAAGAAAATGTAAGTATCTCTGAAAAGGTCAGGATAATTTCTATCCAGATCAATCTACACCATTGAAAGGCTGCTACTGCTCTTTTCAGTAGTAGAATTGCATGCAGTAGTACAAATCACATTGTATTCCACACCCAGAACCGTGGGTGTGGAATAAACGCCTATGTGGCGTATACGTGATCCTACGATTCATATTGATGAGCTATCCGAAAGGCCTAGGGTCTGCCTCATCATATCGAACTCATTATTTGCAACCAAACTTGAGACACTTTTGTGGACAAGATCTGGTGGCTGCTAGAGTAAGCTACAAAACGCCCGGGGCAATAGAACACTTCGTCGTTGCGTCTGCCTACTTTCGCTACGACTCGATACTACTTCCACCACCGAAGGAAGCTTTTGAACTCGGTAAAGTACTATGAATCCAGAAAGATTGGTCTCATCTTGTGTTGCGATGCTAATGCCCAAAACACTGCTTGGGGCAGCAGCAAATGCTCTTTTAGACTTCGCTCTCTCGTCTGACCTTACCATCAACAATGTTGGCTCTCAACCAACGTTTGATACGACAAGACGACAGGAGATGATTGAGCTGACCCTATCCAACGGAAATGTGAAGGACATCACTAACTGGAGAGTCTTGCCTGATACCTGATTAAGTTGTGGGATCTCTTTCTTGCAAACCTGACAGAATCCGAGAAAGATGGACTGGGTGAGGTTTAGAGAGAAGCTTGAGAAATCCACTCAGGCCCTACCTAAACTTAGAAGGAATTACTGGTAGAGAACGCTAAAAAGCATGAAGAGACTGACAGAGATGCACGTGCGCAAAGTTGTCCGTCGAATGCATCCTCCTTCGGAGATGCAACGTGCTTATCAGCGCGGAAAACCCGCGAGACTGCGCTTCAAAACATAGCTTGAAGGATTGAATGCGCGCTTGAAAGTACGAGAGTACGCGCTGGGCTTTTTCGTCGATATTTAGAGAGCTTTTGATAACGTTACTTTCGACAGCATGTCAGGCGGAACGGCGTAGATGAAGCACTGGGTTTTCGGATCAAAGCAATGCTTGTGCACAGGCCATTGATCGTTGGTGTAGGTCTCGAAAATTGTGTTAAATCTAGCGTAAACAAGGGCTGACCGCAAGGCGGCGTCCTGTCTCCACTTTTATGGTGCATGGTGGTCGACTCTCTGCTTGATGCTCTCAGTGCATCTGGAATCTATGTCCGGGCCTATGCGGATGATGTCGCCTCTTAACTAGCTCCAAATTAGTGCTTGAACTAAACTCCTTCTTGAACAGAGTCGGTTGACTAAATTCATGAAGGCTTGTATGGGTTGCAGGCTACTCTGGGATGCCAGAAAATGGGATATCTGATGAACTCGCCAGAATGGGTTCAGAGGAGAGCTTCTCAGGACCTGAACCCGCTCTAGGTCTGTCTACCTGCGTCCACGGTCAATTCCCACATTAACGACTGGGTGCTTAATACAAACAACCGTAGATGGAGGAATTGTCTAGGATGCAGGATGACAAAGCCCGTATGCCCTGATGTCTGCAAGAAATCTGCAGCATTCCTCCTGTCTTAAAGGAGACTGCAGAAGACTTGTGGGAATCATTACGGGCCATTACACTTTTGCTAAGCATCTGCGTGCTTGCATAAGCGAGAATGTCCTGCATGTTGTGAGGAGAATGACACCGCTGAGCATTTTCTCTGAGACTGTCCCGCCTTTGCTCGCGCACGGTAGCGCACCCTTGTGGCCGACGTGGTGCGTGCCGAATCTCTTAGCTCACTGAAGCTCCTTCTCATTTTTCTCCGGCAAACGGGAAAAATACAGTAATGTAAGGTGCCTGGAGTACAATGGACCAGTGTTGTCTGAGTGCTCCAACAGATAGCAGAAGCCTTTCACAAAAAAAAAAAAAAAACAAAACTTTCGAATTGAATTTCGAATTCAGTTTGGAGAAAAAAATTCCGATGGAAATTGGCAATAGGAGGAACTTTTTCCCTGGAAGGAAAAAAAATGGGGAAAAAACAAGTTCCCTCGGAATTCATGATAAGGCTGAACAGCCACAAAAACGCCAGATCTGTACTACTCATTGGTCTGGACAACTTTGACATGGGTGCGGCAGTTAGTCCCACCGTCGATGGAGGCCGAGATAACATAATAGCGACAAGAACAAAGCTGGGTCGGATTGCTTATGGGTCAAGCGGTGCAAGTGAAGACAAGCAACTTGAGAGACCTTAACCAACTAGTTTTACCACCGAAAACTTTGGGGCGGAGAAAACTGTGGAGTCCGATAAAGATGCCGGGTCTATTGTGGGGCCGCAATAAGATTTCCGTGCCGGATAGTTTGCAGATGGCGACAAAGTGACTTCTTGCGATTGAAAAAAAGATGCGGAACGACCAAAGGTTTATGAATCGATACGAAGCCCAAATGACCAGCTACAACAAAAAGGGATATGCCAGAGAACTTATGTCGGAGGAAGTCCCAACTGCCAAAGAAAATGATATCGGCCTTATTTCGGCGTCACTCATCCGCATAAACCAAAGGAGTTACGTATCGTCCTCGATGCAGCAACCGAAGCCAATGGTATCTCATTTGACTCCATGCTGCTGAAATGGCCAGAGCAAGCTAATCCGCTCCTGTCGGTCTTGTTTAAATTTTGCCAAGGCATTGTCGGAGTCACAGCAGATATAGAGGAAATGTTTTCTCAAATGAAGATCTGTGTACCTCATGATCAGCCAGTTAGAACATACAATATGACGTCGATGATATTTGGTGCCGCGTATTAGCGTATTAGCCTACATCAAAAATCTAAATGACAAATCATTTTAACACAGAAGGTTCTCGGAAAGTTTTGGAATACATACTGCTTCCGTTTAAAGTTCAGCCGCATCGCCAAAGAAGTGTATGAGCTTGCAAGACAGCCGACGTAAGAGGAAATGTTGGGAATCATTATGACGATCTTTAGTCAACATGGTTTTCATCCAAACATTTTCATCTATTCCAAGTAACTGCTTCAAAATACCTGGGAAGCTGCCATTGACTGGGATGACCCGTTGCCTTACAACTTGAATTGCCGATGGAAAGCCTACTTGGGGAACTGCAAAAATCAAAATTAATCGCTGCTTATTGACAGCTGAGAAGGTAGAATTGCACGTATTCACGGATGCTACCGTAGGGTACTTTCACATTGTACGTAGCAAACAGGTAGATGAAGCCTTTTCATGTGCCAAAACTAGATGTGCACCAAGAAACTACTTTCTGTCCTCGGCTGGAATAACTACGTACGGCTGTTCTCGCAAGTCGCCTATAGTCTTCTATAAATGTCGTCCACAGCATCTTAATTTCCCGTACCTTCTACTGGAGCGATTCTACCACCACTCTTTCATGGATTTTATAAAGAGAACGCCGGTTCAAGCCTTTCGTAGCTCATAGAGTTGCAGAAATTCTGGAAACATCGAACACCTCGGACTGGTTCTGGATTCCAACGGAATTGAAGATAGCAGATGACGCGACAAGAACCAAAATGACTCCGATATTTAATGCAGACTGCCTGTGGCTAACAGGTCCGGAATTTCTTCATCTTCCCGAACATCAATAGCCAAAACACAATAACCACCAAGACCTTGGAACGCTTGAAGAGAAATTCGTCCCCGAGTCCTGCACAATTCACAGGCAAGTAGTCCTCTGATAAATTTTACTAAATTTTCTTTGTTGTGTCAAGGTGAGACGCGTAATAGACTGGGTGCTGAAGTTTATTGATGCGCTACATCATGCGAGAAGTGCTGTACATCATGCGAGAAGTGCTGTACTGCTTCGGAGAGGTGTTGGTTCCGGAGATCGTTGTGTCGTCAAAGGTCGCTCAAAGCCCATGGATGAGCTGACCACCAAACAAGTCCAAAAAGAAGATTTTCAACATGAGTTTCCTTCCATCAGAGACGGCACTGGCGCCAATCATGCCACTTATATGACCTAACACTATTCCTGGACCAATATGACTTGCTTCGTTTGGGCGGACGCATCAATGCCGCTTTGTGTTTACCAGCCAACTTATCGTACGACATTTCCATGAAAGACTTCATCACGAGACCGACGGTCTCACGATTAACGAAGTTCGTCAACGATATTGGGTTCTACATCTAAGATCAGTGCTTGGTGGAGTTAAGTGCGATTGGTAACGATGCCGACTCGCCCGAGCTAAGGCCGCGATTCTCCTGATGGGGCAACTACCAGAGGTCGAATAACCCCGTTTGTGCGCCCGTTCACCTACACTGGTCTGGACGGCTTTGGACCACTGCAAGTCTCAATTGGTCGAAGGAGAGAAAAATTTCCTGACGCTGTTCACTTGCCTGACCATCCGAGCAATCCATCTGGAGCTAGCAGCCGATTTGTCCACTGATGCCTTCATATTGTGCTTGAAGAACTTCGTAAACTGCCACAGGGTACCAGTTCTAATCCGAAGCGATAATGCAACAAACTTCATCCGGGCGCAACGGGTACTTACTGCCAATCTCGGACTTTTCGACAACAATGAGGTCCAGCCCGGGCACGCTGCTTCAGGTCGGAAAGACCAAGTTGCCTTACGTCCGCGATCATTTGGTCTTTATACCGAAAGTTCGTTCTCCCCCTTCTTTTCGAACCAGGAGGGTCGGATTCTAAGACCCTCTTAGCTGGAGCATGGACGTATGGACGCCAACGATTTCGACGGATTTTTGCCTTCCGGACTACATCCACATCATTGTACAGCTCATAAAGTTCGCAGTTTTTTTTTTCTCCTCCATTCGCCTTCCTTGCAGACAGGGCAGAATGTCCGCCGCAGAATTCCTCTTCGGAAGGAGCTAAGGATCAGCTCTGCCGTCCTGCTTATCGTCCAGCTCCATATAGCAGGGCTGGCATAATAAAAGTCTTGTGGAGCATAACCTTGGTTCTTCGGGACAGGAGTGTGGACACTAGCTGTTTTGACAAATCGAAGTAGCTGTGGTTGATGAGGGTGATTCTGCGCCAGATGTAAATTATGGTGTCATTCGTGAAGTGTATGTCTGCCCTGGGGTATGTGAAATTCCTCTTGTTCTAAGGTGGCGTTACAGCCTATGAAGGACCAGGACCAGAATCACAGAGGTTTAATGCCGATTCCGAACGGCGTGAGTCGAAATGCATTTTCATCGCAAGTGTACTATGGATGGTTTTGCCCGCCGGGAAGGGAGAAGGGTCATTTATTGGCGTTAGTGCTATCGGGATCAGAACTCGCTCATACAACACACTAACCACTACGCCTCGGAGCCCTCGCGAAATCCTTCACCGCCTTGAAATTAAAACTGCCGATCGTTATATTTTGCCGATATCGATATCGTCTGCGTAGCCCAGCAACTGGACCAATTTGTACCAACACGAGACTGAAAAAACCGCATGACAGCGCATCTCCTTATCGAGATCCGGTGCAGGATTCAAAAAGCTCGACAATTAGCTTAAGCTCATTCACGCTATTGGAGAATCCCCTCCTAGGGCCGCATCTAGAGTTTATAACAAAGGACCTGACAGCCGACATCGTGGAAGTCCCCACCGATGGAGGAGTAAGGGAGATCATCTGCGCCTCCACCTACCTCCCTTGACGGCCATCAGGCGGCAGCGCAATTACGACCTAGTCATCGGACGTGATGCCAATGCGCACCACATGGAATGGGGCAGCAGTAATACCAATAAACGAGGTGGATTTTTAATTATTAATAATCTCGCCGTTGCCAGTAGAGGCAACAAACCCACCTTCATAAATTCGGTTAGAGAAGAGTTACTTGACCTCACTATCTCTAGGCAATTTATCCTAAACACAATTGGTGACTGGCATGTCTCCAATCAGGCCTCACTATCTGATCACCAACGTGTCAGATTCGGCATCTCTATTGAGGTTAGGGAAGCTGAGGCTGGATATCAGCCCACACGAACAAATTGGGCTCTTTTCCAAGCTCAACTTGCCGCTAAAGAAGATAAGCTTCTTAAGTCTTTTGCATCGATAGATGATATCGAAGAAGCGGCTTATCAGCTCAATGTAGCACTTATCTCCTCCTTTAGAAACAGTTGTAAGCCCAGGACAAGTACTCACAAGCGATGTGTACCCTGGTGGAATGCACAGGTCGAACCTCTAAGCAAACAGGTGAGATATCTGTTTAACAGAGCCAGTTGCGGCCCGACTCCATAAAGCGTTATCCCAAGAGCCTGCTTCGTAGATCAGATGGTACCTGTTTTTTTTTTTTTTTTAGAGACTCGCGCAGGTTCAAGAGTTTTTTTTTATATTCTCTGATGTGTTAAAACACACAACCTGAACGGAGTGCTGTTCACTACTCTCAGGGGTGGATGTCCTAGACCTAGATAGGACGAGAGCCGACCAAATTCCGCGTTGGTTATAGTCCGTAGTAATTCGTTCAAGCACTTTAGTATTGCATACACAGGGAATGAATTTCAGTTGACCATATACTGTGAGTGTTATGCCTGCAGCAGTACGTCTGGTCACTTTCCATTCACAACTGCGTTGCATACTTTTTGCCCGTATAGGAATTACTTTTTCTTGGCTATGAAGTCAATCGAAGGGAAACCCTGGAGACTTTGCTTGAGGTGCACTTCCCTGGTTCTGCTCCCCAGCCGATGCCTCCTGATGATCGTTCGTCTGATCATAAGTAACATCGACAATAGAACGAATAGCCTCTCTGGTAGACTTTTTAGCCCCGATAGAGTTAAATGGGCATTTGGCTCATTTAAACCCTATAAGGCCCCAGGCGAAGACGGTGTCTTTCCTACTATCTTGCAGAGAGGCCTGGGCATTATTGTATCCCCTATGGTAGTTTTTTTTAGGTCTTGTTTCAACCTGGGCTACATCCCTCAAATCTGGAGAGAAGTCAACGTTGTCTTTATCCCCAAGATTGGAAAACCAAGTGAACAACCTAAATCGATACGATCCCCCTGTCAGCCTTACATCGTTCCCATTAAAATCAATGGAAAACTGATAGAGTTCCATATTAGAGGTATACTGGAGAACCAAATACCACTGCATCCCAATCAAAGAAGAACGATCTACTACGAGCGGAATCAAATCATACCACATAAGACATAAAATATAAGTAGTTTCCAGTCAACAACAGAGCTATGCATATTTTAAAAAATAAAGGCAAGCAAAATGTGATATTAATAAAATAAACCTTTGGCCTCTGAAACTCATGTCAGATGCATTCCCTAGCAATCGTGAATTTGCGCAATCTATTGGCCCCACCTAATGATGGCTGCATAAGTTGGGAAGTACATCCTTCACTTACGTTCTTTCAAAATTGTATGACCAATGAACAACCAACCAACCAACAACATAAAGGATGACCAACAAGTTGGCCAATCGAAATCAGGGATAACTAAAAACGGGAGCCAAACTGTTTGTGAATTCATCAAAGGTCGACCAGAATCTTCATTTAAACTATTGGAAATGTCTTTCTAAATGGTACAAACATTGGATTTTCAGATGAAGTTAATTATCTAGCTATTGACCTTGATCGCAAACTTAATTGGAACCCCAACATCAAAAACAAACTTGCAAGGGCGACTAAGGGCGACTGTGGACCTGTCGACGCATTTACGGTACAACCTGGCGATTAAGACCCAAGGCGATCCGCGTTAGTTATGCGTTTGCAGTATGGTGGGCAACAGTTGAACAAAAAACACTAATTGTTTAACTACAACGCCTTCAGAGACTAGCACGTCACGGCACTACAGGCACTATGCCAACCGCCCCATGGCAGCTCAAGAAGCACTGATTGGACTTACTACACTGAACCTTTTCACTAAAATGGTTGCAATACGCAGTGCAATTAGAACTCTCCACTTAGAAACATACCAACCAAGTGACTACATTGGGTGACATGTCAATATTGCAACATCTTGCAGAGCTCGTGATTACCACGGTCTCGGGCGCATTACCACACACGCCTACTTTTGACAGGAGATTTGAGATACTGATCCCAAATCGCACAGCTGGGAAAACTGGCTATCACTTGCTCAATATCAAAGGCCTTAGGTAGTATAACAGATGGCTTCAGGATCGCTTCTGGCATTGGCGCCGACATCTTTGGACCGAATCGGACAATCTAAGTCTAAGATTAAGTCTGTCTTTGATAAGTGTGGAAAATCGTAACATCTGTCCTTTTGAGTATAGCGTTAAAAGACTTTGCCAATCGAAAAGATTATTTTTAAGGCCCCTGAACAAACATTCTATTAACATCCTTAAAGGCACAAGAGATCTACACGGGTCGCACTGTCCCATGCTATTCATTATCACTCCCGGTTGGTTAAGGTCCCCTTTCGCCTGAGTAAGCCACCTCAGATTCGATCGTCCTCTGCTGCGTCGTCCCTCTGGGTTGGACTAGACGACTCTTCGGGCCGGAGCTGTGTTATCCATTCGCTCTACATGGCCTAGCCCCCTTAGACGTTGGATTCGTAAACGCCGTATTGCGCTATACAGCCCTTTTAGTTTCTTCGTTGTATCTTCTCTGGACCATAACTTAAACGCAGAATTTTCCTCCCGAAACGAACAAGGGTCTCTTCGTCCGCTTTCGTTAAAGTCCAGGTCTCTGCACCATAGAGGAGGACCGCTATGATTAAGATTTGGTATACGCAACCTTGGTCTTTCGAGAGAGGGCTCTACTTCTCAATTGCCTCTTGAGCCCAAAGAAACAGCGGTTGGCAAGAGTAATTCTGCATTTGATCTCAGCGTTGGTGTTATTGTCGCTGGTCACTAGTGAACCAAGGTAGAAAAAGTCCTTGACCACTTCAAATTTGTAACTGCTGATTGTGACGTTCTGGTCGAAATGTTGGTGTTGTGCACCTTTTTCTATTGGCAGCATATATGTATTTCGTTTAACGCTCATTAACCGAAAGACCCTCTTTAGCCGCTTCTTATTCAATGCTTTCGTACGCTGATTTGACGATCCGATGTGTTCGTCCAATTACGTCAATGTCGTCCGCGTACGGAAACAGTTGCGTGGATTTCAAATAGATCGCACCTCTAGTGAGTCTCGTATGATTTTTCAAAAACGATATTGAAAAAATTACTCGATTAATTCGCTATGCTATGATAAGAACCTACCAGATTATACACAATGGGTTTCAAACGTTTACACAATAGGTACGGCAGGGAAGATATTAAAGGAGACTTATTCTCCGAGAAAGACGGACTGGGTATGGTTTAGAGAGGAGCTTGAGAAATCCACTCAGGCCCTACCTAAACTTAGAACGAAACGGTTGGTAGAGAACGCTGTTCATAACCTGAATAGCGTCATCACCAGTTGTTTTCAACTCGCATGTCCTGTCAGCAAACCTACCTGCACGAAATTGGTCTCCTGGTGGAGTGCCGAGCTCCAAAGTTTTCGCAGGGAAGCCAGAAGTCTTCCGAAAAGATCGCTCAAATCGAATTCGGAAGATGACTGGAACAAGTATCGGTCGAAGCAAAAAGAATATAAGAAACTTATTCGTAAATCGAAGAACGATTCTTATAAGACCTTCCGCGAAGAGATCAAGTCTCTAAGTGCGACTAGCAAGTTGGTTAAAGTCCTCTAACGGGGAAAACCGACAAAGCTAGGTACACTCAGAAAATCTGATGGTACCTTTACTGAGTTTAAAGCGGAAACTCTTAGTTTACTGTTTGAGACTCATATCCCGAGAAATTAGATTGACATCGGCTCGTTGCACACTCCTTCAAGGGAAACTGCAACTGAAACAATGAAAACAACTCGGCGTAGCTGCTATATTGCGTCGGGCGTGGTTACGACTGAAGCTATTGAATTTGCTGTGGCACCCTTCGATCGCTTCAAATCGTCGGGCACCGACGGGATATATCCTGTTATGCTGTAAAAAGGTATAAGGCAGCTGCTTCCTACTCTGAAAGGAATTTTCACTGCTAGTCTAGCACTTGCTCACATACCCATTCCTTGGCGCACAGTGAAAGTGGTCTTCATTCCCAAAATAGGAAAGGAGAAAAATTGCCCTTCGAATGCACCCTCTTTCGGAAAATCCTGCGAGACTGCGCTTCAGAACCTAGTTGGGAGAATTGAATGCGCGCTCGAAAAAAAAGAGTGCGCGCTGGACATTTTCATCGACATTGAGGGAGCTTTTGATAACGCAACTTTTGATAGCATGTGCAACGCTTCCAGACATCATGGCGTAGATGAAGCAATGGTCCTATGGATCAAAGCAATGCTCATGCACAGGACATTGACCGCTGATGCAGGCCTCGACCAGTATGTCAAATCCGGCGTAAACAGGGGCTGCCCACAAGGTGGCGTCCTGTCCCCGCTGTTATGGTGCATGGTGGTCGATTCTCTGCTTGATGCTCTCAATGCCTCTGGAATCTATGCACAGGCCTATGGGGATGATGTCGCCATTCTTTCTGTCGGCTCATGTTTAGCGACTGTCCGTCTCAAAGCACAGGCGGCGCTAAATGTGATTGCTGATTGGTGTACTAGAAATGGGCTGTCAGTCAATCCTCTTAAGAACGATGTCGTTTTCTTTACGAGAAGGAGGAAAAATACTGACATGACTCAAGTGGTACTAAAAGGCACTTCCATCCCGATATCCAAGGAGGCTAAGTATCTAGGAGTCATCTTAGATATCAAGATTCTCTGACCAAAGCATGTTGAGTCAAAAACCACCAAAGCGTTGTCAGCTTTCTGGCAATGCAAGGGGGTTTTTTGGCAAAACATGGGGTTTATCACCGGCAAAGGTCCTCTGGATCTACACGGCAATGATAAGACCTATAATTTCATATGCATCGGTTGTCTGATGAAAAAGACTAAAACGCAAACACGTCGTAGCCTCTTTCACCAAACTCCAAAGAACGGTTTGTCTCAGCTGCATGGGAGCCTTCCCCAGCATGCCAGGCGCTGCTTTAGATGCTATGATGAGCCTTCCACCGCTTGATACATTTATCAGAGGGTATGCTCTGAAAGCCATGTCTCGTCTGAAGAGAAATGAATTTAGTCCTTCATTATGGGTTCCAGTTCACTCTGGGATCCCAGGAAATGAGATCTCTGATTATCCCGCCAAAATGGGTTCAGAGGAGAGCTTCTCAGGACCTGAACCCGCTCTAGGTCTACCTACGTCCAAGGTAAATTCCTACATTAACGATTGTGTATTTAATACGCACAACCGTAGATGGAGGAATTGTCCAGGTTGCAAGGTGACTAAGCGCGTATGTCCTGATGTCTGCAAAAAAATCTGCAGCATTCCTCCTGTCTTTAAGGAGAACCGACTGCAGAAGGCTTGTTGGAGTTATCACGGGCCATTACACTTTTGCCAAGCATCTCTACGTGCTTGGCATCAGTGAAACACCTACCTGTGCTGCATGCTGCGAGGAGGAGGATGACACTGCAGAGCATTTCCTCTGGGATTGTCCTGCCTTTGCTCGCGCACGGTGGCGCATCCTTGGAGCCGACGTGGTGAGTGCCGAATCCCTTGGCTCTACATCACTGAAGCTCCTTCAAATTTTTCCCCCGAAAATGGGGGGAAAATACAGTAACGTAAGGTGTCTGTTTGGAGTTCAATGGACAAGTGTTTGCGTTTGAGTGCTCCAGCGGAAAGCGGATAGCCTTCAACAAAAAAAAAAAAAAAAAACGAAAACTGTTTACTTTAGAATGCATTTTGATCAACGTGATTTTTTTGTCTAGTTCTAATTTTTTCCAATATCTTCTTAGCTTCCCTTTGATATTATCCTCCATTTTTCAGCGTAAAAAAGTTTTCAAATGACTGCTAAAATCTTATATGTACTCTTATACCAAATGCAAACGCAAACTGATAGCCATCGAACAATAGCACGTCATTGTATTTTACTCTTCTTTAGATACTTGAATTATATAATTTTCTCGTGCACTGAGTCAATGACTCAACGATGCACTTTATTCACGAAGTGGGTCTCATACATGTAGGTACTACTACATTATGTGACACATATGTGTCTAAGCATTTTATTTAAATCGGACTTCAGTAAAGTTTGTTTAAAGGTTGTAGTGTTCAACGTTATAAATATTTACCCATTGCGTGTTTAAAGAATTCACCGTTTTCCTTTTCCGTATAACATATGTACATTGAGTCGAAGAGCTTCATCAATCATCTGGTCATAAAATATTTATGACGCAACCAGCAACTAGCAGCTATTCAATTCCAAGGCTCATTCCAGTCTACATACATGTTTTCTCTTTCATAAATCTTACTCCCCCACACGTCCGTCATATTCGTAACGCCATACACCATTTGAGACATCCATTGCAGGTAGAAGCTCAGTTAATCACATCCAAAGCATGCACACATGCCTGCCCTCAAGTCCTAAATACAGACCTAAACACCACGTCAGTTAATGTCGCATGAATATGAAAAATCGCGAACAGAGCAAACACGCATATATCATTTCCCCTCAGAAATAGACTTTTACAGTCGCGGCAAGACTTTTACAATAAATCCTCATTTGGTTCGTACATCCACATGTTGCCTTAAATTTTTAAGCCTTATTAACTTAAATAGGTGCAAAATATTTCATTCATTACACCTCAAAGTTGCTCCATTCCAATCGAAGTGATAAGCAACTCCTTACAGTTCAACACCTTGTTAGGGTAAAAGGAGAATTCTATGTCACGTTAAGCAGATTCCAGCAGTTATAATGCTACTCAAAAAAAAAAAAAAACATTAGAAAGTAAACTACTTACATATGTATGTATGTATGTAAAAAGAAAATCACTAGGAATTCGCAAAGGATGTGACGCAAAGGGAAAATATTCGAACGGCAAAAGCATACACGAGCTCCAGCAATCGAGAAAAGCATTTGCATGAACATCACATTGTAAGAAATTCTGTTGAAAAATTCAGTCGTCAACAGTGACGAGGTCGGAGAAGAAACTGATTTCATTATTCAAACGAACGTTGAATGCATCATAAAGAATTCCTAAAGCTCTACGAGCGTTTGAAATTGGAGGACAAAAAAAAAAAACAACTAAACTTCAAACTATCTGATCCTGACACTGCCCCGAAACGTGTGGTTCGGTTTCACAGAGATCATAAACCACTTCAACCCAGGCAAATCAAATGTCTACAGGTAACTATCATAAAACCGGACCTTAGGGACAAGTGGCCCTGTGACATGTGTTTGCCATTGTTCCACCTCTCAACCGAACCCTTTTCGGTCGAAGTGTCCTTGGATTACTCGTCCTTTTATCGTCATTAGAAGGACAAATGAGTAATCCAGGCCTGATAATACAATAGATTTGATGGAATTTCAATGACTAAATGTAACCTATGTGATTAAATTAAAGGGGAGAAGGGAGCGAGCAAACAGAGCAAAGAAGTTGATCGCGTTTAACCTGGCAAACGCCAGCTTCGATCTCTGTCCCTGCTCAATCCAAGTTGACACACAGCCTCCGCGTGGCCTCCCCTGGATAGCTATACTGCTACACCCGCCAAGTATTGAACCAATGTGTGCAGCGACCCGACCCCTAGTTCCTGGGGAAAGAGGAACCTGGCCCTCCAGGTTGGGGGTTGCGCTTAGGGTTAACATCTCCATCGCATAAAACCAAAGCTTGTTCAGAGACAACTAACAGCCTCGGATACGGACTGAAACGAATTCCGGATCTGCACCTGGAACGTTAGGTCCCTCAACAGACCAGGAGTAGCCGCGCTACATCAGCAAAAAGTGTATGAAAAACTGTAATATGTATCTACTACGGAAACTGCTACAGATAAAATAAACAACACTTATTCAGATGCGGATTTGTTGTTCGAGGCAGACTCAGGAAAAAAGTCTTAAGCTTCCAGTATGTCAGCGAACGCCTCATAACAATCCGCATCAAGACCAATCTCGGCAATATCTATAAGCTTATTATGTGTCCACGCCTCCACAGAGGAGAAAGATGACCGACATAAAGACGACTTCTATGATCTCCTAGGCAGAACGTATGCGCAATGTCCCAGCTTTGACACCGAAGTCGTTCTAGGAGATTTTAATGGGAAGCTGGGTAAGGAAGTTATCTTCGAACGGGTCATTGGAAAGCACAGCCTACACAATACCACGTCAGAAAACGGACTAGTGGACTATGGACACGATTCCCACACCTCAACATACATAAGGGGACCTGGCGGTCTTTCGATCTATCGACAACCAACCAATTGATCATATCATCCTAGATGTCCGAACCTTTCGAGGAGCCGACATCGACTCGGATCATTACCTTGTTGCAGCTAAGGTACGGATGCGAATTTCTCGGAATCAACGGAGGCGTGTAAGAACACCAAAATTTAACGTCGGAAAGCTGCAATCGCAGAAGACCGCCAGGACCTTCGGTGATCAATTCTCCCTCAAGTTTTCTCAAGTCGCGATGCAAACTGCAGAAACCATAGAACAACAATGAAGTCGTTGTCAGAACGCCATTTGAGAGGCCACCTCAGATGTACTCGGTTTCGAGCCACCACCGTCGAGAAACCCCTGGTTTGATGATGAGTGCAGACATGCCCACATAGAGAAACAGAATGCATACGTGGCCGCATTGCATCGACGGACGAGAGCTGCCCGCGAACTCTTCCTTCTGTGAAGGGAAAAGAAGGAGCACGAGAAGCGCGAGATCGAGGAGATGGAGAGATGTTACTGCAGGAACGACGTTCGAAAATTTTACCAGAAAGTAAACCGAGCTACAAAGCCAGAGCAGAAGCCTGCAGGAATGAGCACGGACAACTAGTAGTAGAGTCACAGTCGATGCTGAGATTGTGAAATCGCCGTCAGGCAGAGCGAACCATTCACAATGGACGAAGAGGAAGGAGAATCCCGTCCACCCGACCTAGTCGATGTTAAGATACAGATATCGAAACTTAAGTCTTATAAAGCTGCTTAAGCAGACGGACTCCCCGCGGAACTGTTTAAAGCAGCTGGCGATGAGCTGGTCAGGAACATGCACCAACTCATCTGCAAGATATGGCCGAAGAACGCATGCCCGATGAATGGTATCTCAGTATCGTTTGCCCGGTCCATAGAAAAGGAGACCCCTATGACTGCGCCAATTACAGAGGGATAAGCCTCCTGAACATCGCGTACAAGATCCTCTCTGCCGTACTGTGTAAGCGCCTGAAACCGTTCGTGGACAATCTGATAGGTTCCTACCATTATGGTTCCAGGCCAGGAAAATCCACGATAGACCAAATATTTACACTACGGCAGATCTTGGAGAAGACCCATGAATTCCAGGTCGACACGAACCATCTTTTTGTCGACTTTAAAGACGCGTATGACAGTGTTTATAGAGACGGGCTATACAGAGCCATGTCATGTTTAAACATTCCTGCCAAACTCGTCAGACTGTGCGGGATGACTATGGAGAACTCTCGCTGCTCCATTAAGGTCGGAGGTGAACTAACCGACCCCTGTGATGTCATTTCTTTAACATTATTCTTGAAAAGATCGTGCGGGACTCTGTGGCCAATACAAGAGGTACGATCTACTTCAAGTCCACACAGTTGCTTGCCTACGCAGATGACATTGACGTTATTGGATGGACAAAGCGAGACGTCAATGAGGCGTTCGCAAGCATTGAAGCAGAAACAGCTAAAGTGGGTCTAAGGGTAAATGGAGACAATACCAAATATATGCTGTCATCCAAGAAAGACGCCCAACACCGACGTCTTGGTCAGAACGTCACCTTCGGCAGCTATATTTTTGAAGTAGTCAAGGACTTCGTCTATAGTTCGATAGTTCGATAGTGACAAGCAGCAACGACACCAGCGCTGAGATAAAATGCAGAATAACTCTTGCCAACCGCTGCTTCTTCGGGCTCAAGAGGCAATTGAGTAGTAGAGCCCTCTGTCGAGAAACTAAGGTATCCCTCTACAAAACCTTAATCATCCCGGTACTCCTCTACGGCGCTGAGGCTTGGGCGTTATCAAAAGTATGAAAAGGCTCTTGGGCGTTTCGAGAGGAAA
Organism: Eumerus sabulonum; assembly: GCA_951905685.1. Lineage (NCBI taxonomy): Eukaryota > Metazoa > Arthropoda > Insecta > Diptera > Syrphidae > Eumerus > Eumerus sabulonum. The sequence goes on along the minus strand of OX645060.1, from coordinate 155,631,974 downwards.
ATTCTGCGTGCAATCTTTGGTCCCGTTTGTGTGTTTACACAAAGAGTGGAGGGGGAGATTCAACCAAGAACTGTACGGGCTGTACAGTGACACACGTCTTCGGATCCGACGTCTAAGGTGGCGAGGCCATGTAGAGCGAATAGACATCAACGCTCCGGCCCGAAGAGTCTTCGGCTCCAACCCCGACGGACGATGCAGCAGAGGACGAACGCATTTAAGGTGGCGCACACAGGTGGAAAGGGACCTCAGCCAACTGGACGTGCGGCACTGGAAGCGGCTGGCCAAAGATCGGGCCGGCTGGAGAGGCTTGTTGGTTGAGACCCTGATTCACCCCGAACTGTAGCGCCATCAAAGTAAGTAAGTATGTGATCAAATGTACACCTAAAAAGTGTTTGTCCTGGTGCTAGCGGTATGATATAATATAATTTAAGTGGCGTATGTATGTTTAGCTTACTGAGTTGTGGAATATTGTTGCTGACAGTTTCAAATAAAATTCTGCGTGATTACGTCCTTGCAGATAATGGTTAGTCGAGACGTATTGACACTTATTTTCTGTTCTCCGTCATTGTCATTCGAAGACGTTGGATTGCCTGTTAACAAGACAAAGAAGTGGATTCAGATAGAATGATTTGTATAGTGCCGAAGAGCACTGTTCATTTCAATCTGATTTATGAGCAAATGAAAGGAGTTTATCAATGTATCCAACGCAAAATTTATTGGATGATTTCGAGTGAATAGCAAAAAAATCACTAAAATGGAAAGCTTTCGTAAGCACCCTGCTCCAGAGTGTAGAGGCATAAATAGTCTGCAATATCAAAAGAATGTATGATAATTGGTTTGAAGATGGGGCAAGCATGCTGTGATTTGGTGCCGTCCCTGATTGCATTCCTCAAGTTTGCCATGATGAAATCAGTTAGTCCACACAAAGTCAGGCTCATATATACATATTCAGCAATGATGTCAAGTGATTCGCTGTTTTAGCACAGTGAGGCAGCCTGTATAAATTTACCACATTCATCTCACCGTCATGTGTCAAGTCTTGTATACTCTTGACATCACTGGTATCCAATTCAATGTCAAGGACCCGATACGAGCCCTGACCACGAATCAGGTCAGCCATACGAAAAACAACAAAGGACATCATTTTTCATGTCCCACCTTTTTGTCCTCATCTCTATTCTGATGACTGAATTTCAAATGAGATCGCTCTGTCGAGGCCAATTTGCGAGTACAACAACAGGTTTCTAATTATGCCATGGAATCAATCAATCGAAATATGATATAACCAAATCGAAATAGTTGGAGAACGATATAAGTATGTACATATTTGCAGAGCACCGACCACGACCCAACTGTTGTTGTGTCTCGAATGCGATTTATAAATCGAAGTAAATTAAGAGATTTGCAAAGGGATTCATGTTAATGGCTTAATAACAGTTGGAAGTTGTATAAGGCACGCCACAATTTCGTGGTGTGGCAATGTGAGACCGATCCTTGAGTATTATCCTTAAGTCTACACTCTGGCCAGCCGTCACCATCGTCGCGTGACAGTTTTGTGGTTTTGTGAATTATATAAATATGAACGCACCAGCGAAGGACTTCCGAGGCGTCCTGTTTGTGGCGTTGCAAGTCTCAGGTCGTTTACCTGCTATACTCATACATACATTATTCAGGACGGTGTGTAGGGTGTGTGTGTTATGTTAAGTTCCCATCGGATTAAGTGTGCGACTTGTTTTGACTCGAAGGAAAATTGAATCGCGTGATTGAAGGGCTAGCGCTAAAATTTTTCAATGAAACAAAAGAACCCTAATGAGTGGAGGTCTTTGGGTGTTGTGATTGTAGAACTTAACCATATAGTGCTAAGTAGGATAATGGGTCGGAGAATTTGCATTTTTCATGAGAGTTTAACTTTGGCGCTTCAATAAGGAAATGTTCACCTTATAACACATTTTTTAAAATATTCGTAATTTTATTACAGAATGGCAGGACTAGGTTAAAATAAGTTGGGTAAATGGGTGCCATATTGACGAGAGGACAAGGCTCACTTGGACTACGGGGAGTCCATTGTGCCTTTAACCCGTAGAAAGCTTAAAGCTACACCTTGAATTTAACCACCTACATAGATGCAGATAGAAATCTCAGTAGTCTGTTGGGCCCAATGTTACTTACCTCTTCTAGTCCCGAAAGGAAGTGGCTTTGGGCTAGTGCTGGGCATTCGTACAGTAGGTGACGAATGCATTCAATTTCGTCTTCGTCCCTGCAGTTTCTGCAGAAGTCATTGTGGGGCTGGTCTAGTCTGGCTGCATGCGCACTGACTGCCAATCGAATATTCCCACGACTGAATTTTAGCAAAATTTCTGTCTTATTCTTATCATAGGCGGGCCATGTTGATCTTGCTGTTGCTGTTGAATCTAATTGCTAGTTTATTGGCTTTCATTATTAGCTCCGTCACTGTTTCTCTGAAAAGTGTACTGAGCGGTGTTCTAGCCTCAGTTGTGATCTGCGTGGAGTTTGCGCCTAGCTAGCACGTGATCAACACTGTTACGATCTTGGATCTTATCCATGTTGCCTGTAGAACCTTGATGGCTACCTGGCTGTCAACATAGATGTTGATCCTGTTAACAGAGAGGGCTTCTCTGAGAATCGGGTCCGGGGCCTGTTTAATAGACTCCGGTTCCTGTATTGGTATCCATTTTGGATCCGTACGTACTATATCACTGGTCAATTCCTCCCTGGAAAGAATTCTGATAGACAATCTCCTCTCGAAGAAAGGAAGTCGAGTGATATAGTTCGTTTCCGTTTAGACTCTCGAGATGGCCCATCGATCTAAGACTGATACGTGGCCATGAGGACTCCCTGCCCAGACACTCCTTGCATTCCTAGCGCCGCTCTGGATACAACACTTTAACATTATACATATGTCTAAAGGTGGAAGGTTCAGCATTGTTTTAAGTGCCGTCGTTGATGTGAATTTCATAGATCCATTCACCCCCAGCAACCTGCCCTCTGAGTCCTTGAAACACTATGAAGATGGCATTTCTTCTAAAGTGCCCTCCACCAGACAAACTGTGTACAACCATAATACCACTTTTGGTTTGAAACCCCATGTCTTTCCAAATGCTACTCTGCACGAATGCAATGCCAGTTCTTCCATTACGTAATGTTGTCCTACCAACTAAGCGTGGAGACCAAGATTATGCCAAAGTATTTGACAGATTTGTTGCGAATCAGATCGATACCATTTATACAGGGGGTAAGTGTATATTGGAGTAAATGTATCTTGGTATAGATTTTCTCTTTCTCCGGTTTTCGCTCAGGTCTGGATGCCAAAGGGGTAGACTATGTGAACGTATGAAGGCACAAGCGCCGACACTCCAGTCTGTCTGCCAACTCCTACGGTAAATAAGGCTGGAGGTTGCGCCTGGTTTGATGAAGAGTGCAGAAAAGCCCATATAGAGAAATAGAATGCATACATGGCTACACTGCATCGACGGGCGACAGCTACCCGCAAGCTTTCCGCAATAGGAAAGGAGAGAGGATCATGCGCTTCTGAGAAGAAAAAAGAAGGAGCCCGAGAAGCGCGAGATTGAGGAGATGGAGAGATGCTATTCCAGGAACGACGTTCGAAAGTTCTACCAAAAAGTAAAACGAACATGTCAAGGCTATAAACCCAGAGCAGAAGCCTGCATTAATGAGCACAGACAATTAATAGTCGAGTCACAGTCGATGCTGAGATTGTGGAAAAACCACTTATGCAGACTGTATAACGGCAATGGTAGTCAAAATGCCGTCGTCAGGCAGAACGAACCATTCACAATGGACGAAGACGAAAGAGAATCCCGTGCGTACGACCTAGACGATGTTAAGATAGCGATATCGAAACTTAAGTCTTATAAAGCTGCTGGAGCAGACGAACTTCCCGCTGAACTATTTAAAGCAGCTGGCGATGAGCTGGTCAGGAACATGCCCCAACTCACCTGTAAAATATGGCCGGAACAATGCATGCCAAATGAATGGAATCTCAGCATCGCTTGCCCAGTTCATAAGAAAGGAGATCCCTATAACTGCACCAATCACAGAGGGATAGGTCTGAGGGATAAGAACATAGCATACAAGATCCTCTCTGCCGTTCTGTGTAAGCGCCTAAAACTGTTCGTGGACAATCTGGTAAGTTCCCACCAGTGTGGTTTAAGGCCAGGAAAATCCACGATAGGCCAACTATTTACACTACGGCAGATATTGGAGAAGACCCATGAATTCCAGGTCGACACGCACCATATTTTTGTCGACTTTAAAGCCGCATATGACAGTGTTTATAGGAACGAGTTATACGGAGCTATGTCATGTTTTAACATTCCTGCCACACTCGTCAGACTGTGCAGAATGACTATGGAGAATTCACGCTGATGCATTAAGATCGGAGGTGAACTAACCGAGACCTTCGATGATAAAAAAGTGTAAGACGGGGTGACGCACTGTAGTATGATTTCTTTAACATCATACTTGAAAAAGATCGTGCGGGACTCTGCGGCCAATACAAAAGGGTACGATCTACTACAAGTCTACAGAATTGCTTGCCTACGCAGATGACATTGACATTATTGGAAGGACAAAGCGAGACGTCAATGAGGCGTTCACAAGCATTGAAGCAGAAGCAGCTAAAGTGGGTCTAAGGAAAAATTGGGACAAGGCCAAATATATGCTGTCATCAAAGAAAGACGCGCAACACTGACGTCTTGATCAGAACGTCACCTACGGCAGCTATATTTTTGAAGTAGTCAAGGACTTCGTCTACCTTTGCTTGATGGTGACAAGCAGCAACGACATCAGCGCGGAGATAAAACGCAGAATAACTCTTGCCAACTGCTACTTCTTTGGGCTCAGGGGGCAACTGGGAGAAGAGCCCTCTCTCGAAAAACTAAGGTATCCCGATACAAAACTTTATTCATCCCGGTCCTCCTCTATGGCGCTGATGCTTGAAAGTTATCAAAGGCGGATGAAGGGGTTCTTGGGGGTTTCGAGAGGAAAATTGTGCGTGCAATCTTTGGTCTTCGAATCCAACCCCGAGGGACGACGTAGCAGAGGACAACCGCATCTAAGGTAGCGCGCGCAGGTGGAAAGAGACCTCAGCCAACTGGGCGTGCGGCTTTGGAAGCAACTGGCCAAAGATCGTGCCGGTTGGAGAGGCTTGTTGGTTGAGGCCTTGGTTCACACCGAACTGTAGCGCCATCTAGGTAGGTACTCCCAGGTCTCGCACCTTGACCTATTTATTAACCAGTAGCAGTACATAACTTAGTCTTTCGCTATGGTTCTAATGAAATTTGGCAGATTTAAGAATGGCAATGTCTACCTCCAGAAGTTTCACCATTCCATCGACTAAAAAGGAGAGGCGATAGAACAACGCTTTGTAGTGTACCCCGATTAGCCCTCACCCTTCCACTTACTCCTTCTATCACCGAATTTATTATACGAGTACTCCGCTATTGTTCAATCCACCTGCATATTCTCTAGTTTATTTGGGCCATCTGAAGGCCCATATGACCTCATTACTGACGTTAGAAAGGCACTTAGAACAAATTCTTTGACACTGAGTGCATTTTCTATCGTATAGACTACCCTGTGAAGTGCAGTACCTACCGACTTACCCTTTATGTACTCGTTGTGTGATTGTGATAGATAGCTGTGACTACACTCATCTCTTAGTACATGTCTATTAATTGTTCCAGCGTTTTTGTAAGGAAGGAGGATAGACTAATAGGACTAGGCCGATTAGGCCGATGTCGCTGTACAGTCTGTACATTTCTTGGCTGAATCTCCTAATCCACTCTTCATCCGCTTTTGATAACGTCCAAGCCTCAGCGCCGTAGAGGAGGGCCGGGATGATTAGGGTTTTGTAGAGGGATAACTTAGTTTTTCGGGAGAGGGCTCTACTACTCAATTGCCTCTTGAGCCCGAAGAAGCAGCGATTGGCAAGAGTTATTCTGCATTTTATCTCAGCGCTAGTGTCATTGCTGACTGTCATTATCGGGCCAAGGTAGACGAAGTCCTTGACTACTTCAAAAATATAGCTGCCGAAGGTGACGTTCTGACCAAGACGTCGGTGTTGCGCGCCTTTCTTTGATGACAGCATATATGTATTTGGTTTTGTCCCCATTTACCCTTAGACCTACTTTAGCCGCTTCTGCTTCAATGCTTGCGAATGCCTCATTGACGTCTCGCTTTTTCCGTCCAATAACTTCAATAACAAACAGGACAGTGCGTCACCCTATCTAAAACTTTTTTTTAACATAAAAGGGGTTGGTTAGTTCACCTCCGACCTTAATGGAGCAGCGATATTTCTCCATAGTCATCCTGCACAGTCTGACGAGTTTGGCAGGAATGTTAAAACATGACATGGCTCTGTATAGCTCGTCTCTATAAACGCTGCCATACGCGGCTTTAAAGTTGACAAAAAGATGGTGCGTGTCGACCTGGAATTGGTGTTCTCCAAGATCTGCCATAGTCCGGTCTATCGTGGATTTTCCTGGCCAAAAACCACACTGGTAGGAACCTATCAGATTGTCCACGAACGGCTTCAGGCACTTACACAGTACGGCAGAGAGGATCTTGTACGCGATGTTCAGGAGGATTATCCCTCTGTAATTGGCGCAGTCATAGGGGTCTCCTTTCTTATGGACCGGGCCAACGATACTGAGATTCCATTCATCGGGCATGCGATCTTCCGACCATATCTTGCAGATGAGTTGGTGCATGTTCCTGACCAGCTCATCGCCAGCTGCTTTTAAAGACTTAAGTTTCGATATCACCATTTTAACATCATCTAGGTCAGGTGGACGGGATTCTCTTTCGTCTTCGTCCATTGTGAGTGGTTCGCTCTGCCTGATGGCGGCACTTTGACTATCATCGTCGTTATACAGTCTGCAGAAGTGGTCCTTCCACAATCTCAGCATCGACTGTGACTCCACTACTAGTTCCGTGCTCATCCCTGCAGGCTTCTGCTCTGGCTTTATAGCCTTGGCATGTTTGTTTTACTTTCTGGTTAAATTTTCGAACCTCGTTCCTGCAGTAACATCTCTCGATCTCCCCGATCTCGCGCTTCTCGTGCTCCTTCTTTTTCCTTCGCAGAAGAGCATGCTCCTCCCTCGTTTTCTGTTCATAGAGCTCGCGGGCAGCTCTCGTCGTCGATGCAATGTGGCCATGTATGCATTCTGTTTCTCTACATGGGCCTGTCAGCACTCATCATCAAACCAGCGGTTTCTCGACGGTGGTGGCTCGAAACCGAGTACATCTGAGGCGGCCTCTCTAGCGACGTTCTGACAACGACTACATTGGTGTTCTATTGATTCTGCAGATTGCATCGGGACTTGAGAGAGCTTGAGGGAGGCTTGATCGGCGAAGGTCCTGGCGGTCTCCTGCGATTGCGGAAACACATCGGTACCTTTGCTGAAACAAGGTAATAATCCGTGGCTGGAGGAGTGTCTGCCGTCTATCGCAATATGATCAATTTGATTGGTTGTCGATTGATCGAAAGACCGCCAGGTGCCCTTATGGATGTTGAGGTGTGGGAATCGTGTACTTGCTACTACCAGATTACGTCCCGCCATAAAGTTCACTAGCCTTTGCCCGTTTTCTGACGTGGTGTTGTGTAGGCTGTGCTTTCCAATGACCCGTTCAAAGATAGCTCCCTTACCCAGCTTTGCATTGAAATCTCCTAGAACGATTTTGGTGTCATGGCTAGGACATCACGCATACGTTCTGCCTAGGAGATCATAGAAATCATCTTTATGTCGGTCATCTTTCTCCTCTGTGGGGGCGTGGACACATAATAAACTTATATTGCCGAAATTGGTCTTGCTGCGGATAGTTATGAGGCGTTCGCCTACATACCGGAAGCTTAAGACTTTTTTCCTGAGTCTGCCTCGAACAACAAATCCGCATCCGAATAGGCGTTGTTTATTTTCCTTGTAGCAGTTACCGTAGTAGCCCATCCCATCGCACTGCATGGAGCCAGTAGTGTCTGCCTTATAGCAGTCCAAAGAGTTGATCTGTTGTTCGGGTGCACCTGGTTTGTTGAGGGACCTAACGTTCCAGGTGCAGATCCGAAATTCGTTTCCTTTTTGACGTTTGCGGGGGTCGTCAACATGTAATTCATCCGTATCCGAGGCTATTGGTTGTTTCTGAACAAGTTTTTGTTTTACGCGATAGGGATGTTTACCCTAAGCGCAGCCCCCAACGTGGAGGGCCGCTTTCCCCAGGATCAAGGGGTCGGGTCGCTGCACACATTGGTTCACTACCTGGCGGGTGGCAGTATAGCTATCCGGGGAAGGCCATGCGGAGGCTGTGTGTCAACTTCGTGACAGAGATCGAAACTGGCGTTTGCCAAGTTAAACGCTATCAACTTCTCTACTCTGTTTGCTCGCTCCCTTCTCCCTAGGCGTATTGACTGCCCATATGATATTTTTCTGCATGTCGATTTTATCTATTACTTCAGGCCCGTCGCATTTCCTTAGCAGTGTATTTGCCGAATCGAAAGTTCCTGCATTTTCGCAGCCAGGGAAATTACATTTTAGTAGGCCATCGAGCACGCTTTCATGTCAGTCCGTCCAACTCCCATAAACTCCCATAAGATCTCTTAATAGAGGTCATGTATACGGGAGCTTTGCCAAGGATATTTCTCAGACGAGCCGCATCCGTACAGGATTCAATAGAGCCAAAGAAACTTCTTCAGGAGTTCTTTCAGGCTAATCTAATTTCCTTTTTGAGTCGCTTAATATTGTCTCTACAAGTTGACCATTCGATGGCACCCTCTTTTGCGAGGTTCCACATTCCACCATAATTTTTTTTTACTGGGTCGACTGCTAGGACAGCATATCTCGAAGGACCGGTTTAGCTTACTAGTTAGGTTTAATATCATCTTATCGACTTATTTTATGGAGTTGCGATTCCCTTCCGGAAGTTGATTGAGGGTTTTACCCAGCTCGGCATTAAACTTCTGACGATTCGCCTTCCGCGGACAGGGCTATCAACAACAACAGCAGTGTAAACTATGATCAGGCTATGTTTGAGTTCTGAATAATCTCTAAAATTGTTTTGATATATTTTGTTTTTCGGACGTTGTCCATACAGCGTTCTATTTGATTTCTTGTTTCTGTTCTATGTGGTTTTAAAATGAGAACATCTCCAAACAAAGTACATACACTTCAGCAGATTCTGCAATCCAAGTGGAAAGGTAACAATCGTTTTCAATTTTAAAGCCTAAGTTGGTCGAAAACTAATACGATAATGTTGTCAAAGAGTTTGCCTAGATATAGTTGGTACATCTTCTTCTTTGGTGGCGTTACAGCCCATGAAGGACCAGAGCCAAGCTTCTCTCAATCACCCATGTTGTGTGTAATTTATTTTTTTTACACAGGTGAACGGGACCTACAGTTTAATGCCGATTCCGAACGGCGTGAGTCGAGAAGTTTTTTCCAGGCAAGTTATACTACGGAGGGTTTTGCCAGTTCCCCGCCGAGGAGGGACGCACGCAGCGAAATAAACATTCGATGGCGTTGGTGTTATCGGGACCTGAACTCGCTCATTGTGCGTCAGAGTCCAACACACTGCGCCACTGGGCAAATTCAAAACATACTCGTACTCGACTAAATAATCAAGTGGTTTAATGACTAGTATATAAAAATAAATTAGGCCAAAACTATACAAGGTACGCGTACTTCTTCTTCTTCTTAGCGGGTGCTACAGTTCGGAGTGAACCTGGGCCTCAACCAGCATGCCCCTCCATCTAGCACGATCTTTTGCTAGCCTTTTCCATTGCCGCACACCCAGTTGGCTGAGGTCCCCTTCCACCTGTGTGCGCCATCTTAAGTGCGGCCGTTCTCTGCTTCTTCGTCCCTCGGGATTGGATTCAAGGACTTTCCGGGCTCGAACTAACCAAGGGCCTTCTCATCCGCTTTTGATAGTGTCCATGCTTCTGCGCCGTACAACAGGACCGGGATGATAAGGGTCTTATATAGAGTCAACTTTGTCGTTCGGGAGAGGGCTCTATTACTCAATTGCCTCCTGAGCCCAGAGAAGCAGCGATTAGCAAGAGTGATTCTGCGTTTCATTTTGGAACTGATGTCGTTGTTCCAGGTCACTGCGGAGCCAAGGTAGACGAGGTCCTTGATTACCTCGAACTTATAACTGCCAATACGAACGTTCTGGCCAAGGCGTCGGTGGTGAGCGTCCTTTTTTGAAGACAGCATATATTTATTTAGTTTTGCCCTCGTTTACCGCCAGAACAACTTTCGCCGCCTCGAACTCAATACTCGCAAAGGCCTCATTGACATCTCACTGTGGTCTACCTATTATGTCAATATCGTCGGCGTATGCAAGGAGTTGCGAGGATTTGAAATAGATTGTGCCTCTTGCATTGGCCAGTGATTTTTGCACAATCATTTCCAATAATGATGTTGAAGAAATCATACGACAGCGTATCGCCCTGCCTAAATCTTTTTTTGACATCAAAACTATCGGAAAGGTGTTCACAGATTCGGATGGAGCAGCGAGCTCTCCAAAGTCATCCTGCATAGTCAGATGGGTTTACCAGGTATGGCAAAGGTAGACATGGCGTTGTATAGCTCGTCTCTAATTACGCTGTCGTATGCGGCTTTGAAGTCGACAAATAGGTGGTGAACGTCGACTTGAAATTCATTGAATCCGCACTGATAAGGACCTATCAGCTTATTTGCAAAAGGCTTCAGGTGTTCACACAAAACGGCAGAGAAGAATTTGTAGGCGATGATGCAGTTACGCTTACTCGAAGACTATATGATACATGTTCACTCCAAGGACAACGTGGCCAAGTACCTCGGAATATACTTGAACTGAAAACTAACGTGGAGACATCGCATATTAAAAAAGAAATACACACAGATCTACTGGCTTCTCAATAAAGACTTCAAGTTATCAATAAACAACAAATTACTGCTGTATAAATCTATAATTAAACTCATTTGGACATGTGGCTTTCAACTATGGGGATAATCAAAGAAACCAAACCAATAATACAAAGACAATAAACAAAAATCTTTGGTATACTAGCCGCCGCAGAATGGTGCATAACCAACACTTACTTAGAAGTCTTGCAGATATCACCCGCGATACACGAAATAACAGTTTGATGTACAAATATGTATATTCTTGAAAGTCTTTTTCGATTTGAGGGAAAGAAAAAGCCCACACAAAGTACTTACCTATTTATTATTGCCCTTACCAATTGGCGTTGAAAATAGATAAACCAATAAACCAACCAAATGCAAAGAAAACAGACTGGACAAAGATTCCAGCCTAGCAAACGCGATGACGGCATATTGTACGGCGCAGAAGCATGGACACTATCAAAAGCGGATGAGGAGGCCCTTGGTCGGTTCGAGAGAAAGATTTTGCGCGTGATTTTCGGGCCTATAAACCAGGAGCTTTATGGGCTGTATAGCGACATGAGTCTAGTAAGTCGTCCACGGATTCAACGCCTAAGATGGCTGGGCCATGTAGAGCGAATGGACACCACCGCTCCAGCCCCGAAAGTCTTTGAATCCAACCCCGAGGGACGAAGAAGCAAAGGACGGCCGCACTTAAAATGGCGCACACAGGTGGAAGGGGACCTCAGCCAACTGGGTGTGCGGTAATGGAAAAAGGCTAGTTGGAGGGACATGTTGGTTGAGGCCCAGATTCACCCCGAACTGTAGCGCCCGTTAAGATGGATAGCATTAATCGACTAGTTAAGTTAGATTACTGAAGATGTGGTGAAATAGATTTGTAAATAGGAAGAAAGGCAACCGGATATGCAATATTTATTTTATTTATTTATTTTATTTTAATATGTACTACCACATTAAGACAGTATCTTTTAAGGCTGTGATAGATTTATAATAAAGTCATTATAATAATTAAAATATCAAATGATGGTATGTATCGACAATATAAACAGGGAAACAAAAGTTGCAAAAGAAAGAAAATACATTGCAGAAAAAAAAATGTGTTTTAATAACAGAAGTTGTGTGAAAGCAGAGAACTCAGTTACGTTGACTAGATAAGAAGGATTTCAATTCCTTTTTGAATGTAATAATGTTGCTCTTGTCTCTTAAATATTGTGGGAGAGAATTCCACAAGCGTATGGCGGCGATGAAAAATTGCCTTTCAGATGTCAAACAGGTGAATCTAGGTGAGATTAAACAATTAGATCTGGTTGATACCGGTATTTGCAGTTTACTGTAAAGATACTGAGGTGTATGCGATCGCAGTATTTTAAACAAGAAGAGCAGTGCCCTTACTTTTAAATAATTTTCGAGGAACATTCCGAGGAGGTTTTTTGACAGCTTTGATATGTGATCATACCTTCTAAGACCATAAACGTATCGCGCAATGCTGTTAAACGAAACCTTAAGTTTTCTAAGACTATGGGCATCGCACTTTAAAAATATTTCGCAAATATATAGCAGCACAGGGATTGCAATCGTTCTGGCAAGTAATAATCGAGTGCTGATGGGAGTGAATTGTTATGATGCCCATAGAGTCCGAAGAACTCCATATGTTTTTCCCACCACGGAGTTTATATGGTCATTCCACGTTAGGGTTCTGTTAAAGATTAAGCCCAAGTTTTTAGAGTTATTAACAAACTCTAATGGGGAATTGTCTAACATTACCGTAGGGAAATAATCAAGCGTCAAGGACCTCTTTGAAATTACTAGGCACTTACATTTACCTGGGTTTAGTAGCAGGCCATTTCTGACGGACCAGTGATGAATTTGTTCCAGGTCCTGATTGATGTTTTGCACGCAGTTTTCAATAAGCCCAAGTGGGCAGCTTTGGTATATTTGCACATCGTCAGCGTATATGTGAGTTGATGAATAATTAATTATGTTTGGGATTTCATTAATGTACAAAGAAAATAACAGAGGTCCTAAAATGGAGCCTTGGGATACGCCTGTTGGTAAGGATAGGAATTCCGATAATGTGTTATTCACACATACCGCTTGCTTACGACCAGAAAGATAGGAAGATATAAGATTTAATGCAGACGAGGATAGATTAAATCTGTAACGTAATTTATTAATCATCACGGCATGATTGACCATATCAAAGGCTTTAGAAAAGTCAAGAAGTACTAAGATAGTGACCTCATTACCATCAAGATGAGTCCTCACATCATCGATTACTTTCATCAAGCCTGTTAAACAACTGTGATTTTGTCGAAAACCTGATTGAAATTCTGTTGTTAGATTGTTTGAATTAATGTAAGCATTTAGTTGTTGTTGCATGATGCGTTCACATACTTTCGATAGAAAAGGTAGAATAGAAATGGGTCTAAATTCATCACCGATTGAGTTCTTTGGTATCGGAATAAGTTTTGCCATTTTCCACTGTTGGGGGAAAATTCCAGTAGTTAGAACTGTGTTTATTACATGCCTAAGGTATGACAATAAGAGAGGAAGTACGGCTTTAACAAAAATCGGATGTATACCGTCAACCCCGATTGCATGAGACTTTATAGAGAGAAAGCTTTCCACTACTTCTAACTCATTCGCATTTCGGAATTCAAAGAGTGATTCACTTATCGGTTGATTATGCATCTCATTTACAGCATTGATTGTTACAGAACCACTGTTTGGTACGAATTTGCGATTGAGTTCGTTGCTATCAACATTACTCAGAGAGAAAGATTTTTGTTTACCAATTCCTAAGTTTCGCAGATTATATCAAAGACTTCAAACTAAATGTATTACATTTTCAACAAGCATACGAAAACAATACAATACGACCAAATCTAACGATTTCAGAAGGCCTAATCCAGCTCGGTTATTTCTATTAACCAAAGTATGTACATATGTTGTAGGTCCATCGATCATGTTTCATCCCATGTCCGCATGTATAAAGACGATGTTGCCGGTATCGAGGACTTGTCTAAAGCAGTTTATATTCTATGGACTGGTATGTCATGCCATTCCATGTACATATTCATGGGCCATAATACCGGACTCCGGCCCAGTATACATACATATGTATGTATAGTTTTATATCTTCAGGCCGAAAATTGCTTGCTATGAGTTTGCTTAAAAATAAAACTTCCAACGGGAACTGAAAAGTTTGTTGGGCCAAATGCACTACAACGCTCTACAAGTTTGTGCACTTTCGAATGCCATTAAATTCCTCAAACTAATGACCTCCGACATTAATTTTTATTTTTTTTTTCTTTCTATCACTCTTGCCTGAAACTTCCTTAATTAAATTATGTTTTATCTCCTTTTAATTATCCGGAAGATATAAAGTAATTAAGCAGAATGTCTCCAACTTTTACGTTCCGTGACAAGAAAAATAAGAAAGAATAAAATAATGAGTACAGATACGAAAGACGAAAGAAATGACGCAGATTGGGAGAAGGGAGTAAAACAAGCAGCATCCGCACCGGTATTTCCCGTCACGTAATGCAGGAAAGCTTTCCCTAATTCAGTTCGGTTTAGTAGAATGAACACACAACTCGTGTAGATATTGATGTACAAGTACGTACTCATACTTGTACATTAAAAGTTTCACTCTTTACGTTGAGCTACACATTTTCTGGAAGCTCTTTAGTGAATAACGTGTATTTAACGAATCTTACCCCTTGTACTGAAATGCACCTATTTTACACAAGAGTGTTTGGAAATTTCTAAAGGGCATAATGAACTGAAAGTTTCATAAGATTTTGTGGATCTGGATAGTGTCAAACAACTTCGGTAACTTGGTTTTTCCATAATCTTAATTGTACAAATGTAATCCAACTTTTTGTAAGCCGGTTACACACAAAATCTTATTTAAATTTTACGTTTTATTTTGTTTTTTTTGTTTTCTCGTTCCGAGGAAACCTTTCGTCCCCTTTTTGGGTTAGCGGGCGTCTTTTTTGTGCTTATTCAAAATTCATAAAATCGTTGCCATCCAACAAGTCGTTAAAGTCGACGAAGTAATTAACAACAATCCGCTTGTAGTTCACATATTTCATTTCTTTTGAATAATTAATTTTGGCCATCGGATGTTTGACATGCAAATGTCAAAGTCACGAATCCTTCCTCAACTTTTTTCCTTTTGACCTTTTTTCCACTTTTCTCTTCTGTTTCCTCGCTCCAGAGATTTACGATGATGATACAAGAAATGCTGTTTCTTAATGCCCAAAATCTAATTTAAGATTGAAACGAATGCGGTTGAATGGTTCATGCTTCGGAGGTGAAGTTGCATGTACTTATATACAATGTTGGCTTAAATTTAGCTTGGATAGTTTTCACGACTTTTGGTGATTTGTGCACGAACTAGATGTCTGCCTTAGAAACTGTTTCGATTTTACGATCTCTTACTATAGTTGTTGGAGTGGAGTTTATTTGCGGGGAGGTTTGCAACTCGATATTGTACGATAAAATCCACAGTTTTGAGTTTAAATAACAAAATTTACTTGCAGAGGAGGCAAACTCAGCTGCGTTTAAGCAAACATTGCTATGAGTGGTCGAGTGATAAACAGCGCCCATGTTTTATATGCATTCTAGCGTGTACTCGAGTCTTCGTTCGCGTCAAAATTGCTTGAATATTTCGTAATGTTTCTAATAATAATTAAATGCTTCAAATGGATCAAGGCAAGGTACGATTAACTTTATCATAAAATTAGAAATATAACGATGAGTTTGTATATATGTATGTTTACCCATATGTATGTATAAATAATACGAATTGTTTATTGTGCATAATCTTAACCAATGGAAACAGTTTAAGCTAAAGCGTGTTTGTAGTGGTGTAGTGGTTAACATCATCGACCGCCGAGCGGAAGGCCTATAGTTCGAATTCGCTTCATAGCCAAGAAAAAGTAATTCCTACACGGACAAAAAAGTATGCAACGCAGTTGTGAATGGAATGTGACCAGAAGTACTGCTGCAGGCATAACACTCACAGTATACGGTCAACTAAAAATTCATCCTCTAAAAGGCTCCAAGGAATTACTACGGACTATAACCTACGCGGAATTTGGTCGGCGCTCGTCCTATCTAGGACAACCATATCAACGACCCAAACCACTGCACTCCGTCCATAAGAGACTAAAAAAAAAAAAAAGCAATTCTTGAACTTGCGAGAGTCTCTGCAAAAAAAAAATAAAACCTATGTACATACATATGTATTATTATGTATGTATTATTATTTGCTAGGAGTTTTTTAGCCAGTAAGACACATTTTTTTGAACTAACAAAGGCCTCGTAGGGGTAGCATCTATCCGACGGATGCTGGCCTGCTAAAATGCAAGAAGAGCCACCGCAGTCGAACATCTTGGGGCACTGTTAGTAAGTCCCATCCCCACTTCCTCGTGGTGCCATCTGGAGATTTCCTATGGAAATTGCAGACGGGGAAGGGCGAATGGCGAGCCTCCTGCGTCAAAAAACAGGATTAGTCGGTTGGGCTACGGCCTAGTAAGCCGTAACCGTAAAAAAACCACAAACTCCGAAACAACCACAAGCCTCGGATTTAACGGACCGGATTAATGTTGACGACCCTTACACAAAACGAAAAAGGGCAATGATCCTCGGCTTTGTACGTGGAATGTTAGGTCCCTAAACAGGCCACGTACAGCCCAACAACTTGCGGACGCCCTAGACCGCTATAAAGCAGACATAACTGCCATCCAGGAAATGCGATGGAATGGACCGGGTATAAAGCGGATGAAAAACTGCGAAATTTACTATGGCGGCGACTGCTATAGGGCGAGAGGACAACGATTGTTCGGATGCAGATTTGTTGTTCGAGGTGGACTAAGGCAAAAAGTCCTAAGCTTTCGGCATGTGAGCGAATGCCTCATAACAAGCCTTATCAAGGCTAAATTTTTTAACATCAGCCTGATCTGCATCCACGCCCCCACGGAAGACAAGGATGACTCCGCCAAAGATGAGTTCTACTCTCTCCTCGCCCAATGTCCCAGCTATAACATACAAATTGTACTAGGAGACTTCAATGCTAAGCTGGGTAAGGAAAGCATCTTTGAACGAGTCATCGGCAAACGTAGCCTACACTACACCACCTCCGATAACGGACACAGGCTGATTGATCTTGCTACGGGGCGAAATCTTCTTGTAGCCAGTACGCGCCTCCCGCACCTCGATATACACAAAGGCACCTGGCGGTCTTTTGATCTTGATGTTCGAACTTTCCGAGGGGCTAACATCGACTCGGACCACTATCTTGTAGTAGCCAAGATGCGCTTACGGATATCACGAACGCAGCGGAGTAGAGTGAGAATACAAAGTTATGACGTCGGAATGCTGCTATCGACAGAAACCGCTCGTACTTTTGCCAACCGCGTCTCCCTTAAGCTCACCAATACACCTCAATCCTCCATGCTATCCAGTAGAGAGGACTCTACTGGACTTTTCAATTGCCTCTTGAGCACAAAGAAGCAGAGGTTGACAAGAGTAATTCTGTCAACCTCTGCGCTGGTGTTTAATCTCAGCGCTGGTGGTTAGTCTCAGTGCTGGTGTGGTTATCACTGGTCACTAGTGAGTCGAGGTGGAGGAAGTCCTTGACCTTTTCGAATTTCTAGCTTCCAATTGTAACGTTCTGGACAAGACGCTAGTGTTGTGTGTCATTTTTGGTTGACAACACATATTCGATTGTCCTTCATTTGCCGAAAGACCCATTTCAGCCGCTTTTGCTTCAATCAGCCTTACCAGCTCATTTCCAGCCGCTTTAAATAGATAGCTCAATAGACAGGCCGTCCGAACCCGCGACTTTATTAGTTCTTAGCTTCGAAATTACTAGCTTAATTTTATCTAGGTCTAATGATGGAACTCTCGTCCATTGCGAACGGATAATTCTGCGAGACAGCGGCATCAGATCTATCATCGCCATTAAATAGTCTACAGAAGTGTCCTTTCCATATTCTCAGAATCGACTGTGCCTCTACTATTAGCTGTCCATCTTCATCCCTATAGGCTTCTGCTCTATCTTTATAGCCCTGGTATGTTCATTTTACTTTTTCGGAGAACTTGCTTGTGTCATTCCTATAGTAGCATCTCTCCATCTGCTCGATCTCACAGTTTTCTGTGCTCTCTTTTTTTCTTTCTTAAAAGCATATGTTCCTCTCACCTTTTCTGCTCGTAGCGTTCAAGAGTGGCCCTCGCCCGTCTATGTAACATGGCTTTATGGCGGGTTGCTTTGCTAAATGGGTTTGTTCACATTTCTCTTAGTATATCAGAGGCAGCGTCTCTGGTGGCACGTTGGCAACGCTCCCACTGTTATTCTGTGGATTGTGCCGATATCATCCGATTTTGCGAGAGATTGAGATGGAATGCAGAAGTCACGTTGGCAATTTTCGTAACGAACTTTCTACTTGTTAACATATCATGTTCAACTGTTGAGCTTGTAGTAGAGTCCTTCTAACAATACGGTGTTGAAGGCTTTTTGCAAGTTAATCAAGCAGGCACCCGTACGTTGGTTCTTTCATTTATTTCATTGGATATCCGAGACGAGTTTTGACGCGGCAGGTATAGTATCATGCCCTGTCCTTAGCCCATTAAGACGCGGCTCTGTGGAACACCTTCTCAAAGATCTTGCTGATACTCGGAAAGGGACTTATCGACCAGGGATTTGCCAGGTTAAAGGAGTCTTGGCCCCTCTTAGGGATTGTTTGCACCTCCGCCATTTTCCAATGCACCGGATTATATAGCCCTTTATAGCCACCAATGTACCGGTTTAAATGCCTAAGTAGAACGTTGTATGTTCGGTCTATCCTCTTGTCGTTTTTTTGTGTATTATGTCCGTTTTCGGATGTGACGTGTAAGCTATATTTCCCCCCGATCGACTTAAATACATCCTCTTTGCCCAGATTCGCTTTAAAATCTCCTATAACATTTTTGTATTGTAGTTGGGACATTGGGTATAGGTTCTGTCTAGGAGATCATAGAAGTCATCTTTGAGCCGGTCGTCCTTTTCTTCGGTTGGGGCGTGAACGCCCTCACCTCAGACTCTCAAGTCATTTAATCGTTTCCAGGGGTCGTCAACTTTGTGTCCGTCCGTATCCGAAGCTTGTGGTGGCTTCGAAACAATTTACCTTTTTCGTGATTCGGATGTTACCCCAAGCCACATCTCACAACTGGTGAGCCAAGTTCCTTTTTCAGCAGGAATAAGAGGGTCGGGTCGCTACACAAATTGATTCACTACCTGGCGTATGTCAGGGCAGCTATCCAGGCTGTTGCTTGAATAGTTTAGTTCTCTCGTTCTTGGAGGTTGCAAAGGTTACACAAAAGAGGTAGTTCTGAGCGGTGCAGTCTGAAGTTTAAACTGATCAATACTCGCAAACGCCTCAGGAGTTGCGAGGATTTGAAATAGATTGTGCCTCTTGTATTGGCCAGTGATTTTTGCACAATCATTTCTAATATGATGTTGAAGAAATCACACGACAGCGCATCGCCCTGCCTAAATCCTTTTTTGACATCAAAACTATCGGTATGGTGTTCACCGATTCGGATGGAACAGCGAGCATTCTCCAAAGTCATCCTGCATAGCCTGACGAGTTTAGCAGGTATGTAAAAGGTAGGCATAGCGTTGCATAGCTCATCTCTAATTACGCTGTAGTAGGCGGCTTTGAAGTCGACAAATACGTGGTGAGTGTCGACTTGAAATTCATTGGATTTTTCCGGGATCTGTCGTAGTGTGAAGATTTGGTCAATGGTGGACTTCTCTGGCCTGAATCCGCACTGATAAGGACCTATCAGCTTATTTACAAAAGGCTTCAGACGTTTACACAAAACGGCAGAGAAGATTTTGTAGGCGATGTTAAGAAGACTTATTCTTCTGTAGTTGGCGCAGTATGAGGGATCTCCTTTCTTGTGGATCGGGCATACGATGCTGAGGCTCCGTCCGTCTGCGCCAGCAGCTTTATTCGACTTGAGTTTCGATATGGCAATCTTAACTTCGTCGAGGTCAGGGGGACGGACGAAATGGATCATTCTGCCTGACAGCGGTATATTGGATAACATTGCCGTTATGCAGTCTGCAGAAGTCGTTTTTCCATATTCTCAGCATCGACTGCGATTCTACTACTAGGTGTCCGTTCTCATCCCTACAGGCTTCCGTTCTGGCTTTATAACTTTGGCATGTTCGCTTTATCCAAATCGCTCTCCAAATCCCCAATAGCGCGCTTCTCGTGCATTTTCTTCTTTCTCCTAAGAAGCTTTTGCACCTCCCTTCTTTTTAACTCGTAGAGCTCACGAGCTGCTATTGTTCTTTTATGCAGCGAGGCCTTATGTGCATCCTGCTTCGCTGTGTGAATCCTCCTGCACTCGTCATCGAACCAGGTGTTTCTTCGTGGTGGAGCCTTGAAACCCAAACCTTCGGATGCAGAGCTTTTCATGGCTTGTTTGCTCCACTGGTGTTCTATTGATAGCATGAAGGATTGAGGTGTATTGGAGAGCTTAAGGAAGACGCCATCGGTAAAAGCACGAGCGTTTTCTGGCGATAATAGCTTTCCGACGTCATAATTTTGTACTCTTACTCTACTCCGCTGCGTTCGTGATATCCGTAAGCGCATCTTGGCTACTACAAGATAGTGGTCCGAGTCGATGTTAGCCCCTCGGAAAGTTCGAACATCGAGAATAGTGAAGGAGTGTCTAACGTCGATCGCGATGTGATCAATCTGTTTGGTAGTCGATTGATCAAAAGAGCGCCAGGTGCCTTTGTGTATATCGAGGTGCGGGAAGCGCGTACTGGCTAGAAGGAGATTTCGTCCCGTAGCAAGATCAATCAGCCTATGTCCGTTATCGGAGGTGGTTTCGTTTGCTGATGACTCGTTCAAAGATGCTTTCCTTACCCAGCTTAGCATTGAAGTCTCCTAGTACAATTTTGATGTCATAGCTGAGACGTTGGGCATATGTTCTGACTAGGAGAGCGTAGAACTCATCTTTGGCGGAGTCATCCTTGTCTTCCGTGGGGGCGCGGATGCAAACCAGGCTGATGTTAAAAAATGTAGCCTTGATACGGATTGTTATGAGGCGTTCGCTCACATGCCGAAAGCTTAGGACTTTTTGCCTTAGTCCACCTCGAACAATAAATCCGCATCCGAACAATCCTTGTCCTCTCGCCCTATAGCAGTCGCCGCCATAGTAAATTTCGCAGTTTTTCATCCGCTTTATACCCGGTCCACTCCATCGCATTTCCTGGATGGCAGTTATGTCCGCTTCATAGCGGTCTAGAGCGTCCGCAAGTTGTTGGGCTGCACGTGGCCTGTTTAGGGACCTTACATTCCACGTACAAAGCCGAAGATCATTGTCCTTTTTTCGTTTTTTGCAAGGGTCGTCGACATAAATCCGGTCCGTTATATCCGAGGCTTGTGGTTGTTTCGGAGTTTGTGGTTTTTTGACGGTTTCGGCTTACTAGGCCGTAGCCCATCCGACTAATCCTGTTTTTTAGCGCAGGAGGCTCGCCATTCGCTCTTCCCCGTCTGCAATTTCCATAGGAAATCTCCAGATGACACCGGGAGGAGGTGGGGATGGGACTTGCTAACAGTGCCGCAAGATGTTCGACTGCGGTGGCTCTTCTCGCTTTTTAGTAGGCCAGCATCCGTCGGATAGATGCTAATGGCTACGAGTTTGTTAGTTTGGAGTTCTCAATGACCATTTTAATTTCAGCTTCAGAAATTATCAAGAAATTCATCAACATACATAGGGGCTGCGTAATGGAAAGGTGATGCTATTTGCTCTGCATTGAGAAGGGTTTCGAGGTGTTCTTTTAGCTGTTCAGCTTTAGCTTCTTTTCCCATTTATTACTTTAGCTACTTTCCAGAAGCCTGTTGATGTCGCTCTGTTTGGTTGGTTTATGTATTTATTGTCAAAAGCTAGCTTTTTTGCAAGGCAGATGGTTTTGAAATTATTATTTGTCTCTGAGTAAAGAATTTGGAATGAACTATTTTCGGTCTTCCTTAATAGCCTGAGAAAAGCAAAAGACATGTCCCTAGCCCG
This sequence comes from Eumerus sabulonum, assembly GCA_951905685.1. Lineage (NCBI taxonomy): Eukaryota > Metazoa > Arthropoda > Insecta > Diptera > Syrphidae > Eumerus > Eumerus sabulonum. The sequence goes on along the minus strand of OX645060.1, from coordinate 155,609,976 downwards.
CATACATTCGTTGTCTTATTTATTCTGTTACTTGAATAAATAACTTGTGATTAGCTACTTATGAGCAGAATTTAAAATAGTCCCCAGATACATTGCGGGGTCTAATTACTACTCAACAATTTCGAAAAAAAAAAAATGTACGCCTCTAAAACTCTTAATACAAAAAAATTAAAAAATTTTTCGACAGATTTAATTAAATCGAAACCTGAGATTGAGGTTGGTTTACCGTCAGCATCCCTCTTTACATAGTAGTGGTATGATTGCTATAAGTCTCGTTATAGTTACACGTCCCAAAATAGTACTTCCAATTACTTTTACAAAAATAAATTGTTAATTAGTGTATTCAATAATGAGCTATGTTGTTGCATATAAAATTAAAAACGGCAACATTGACTCCACCGCAGGCATCTTTTTTGTAAATGCAAATACCATAAAATTGATCCCTTTCCTGCACTAAATCTCTGCAAATGAGTTGAATGAAATACCACGCTTTTCAGTTTGCCGACATTTTAACAATTGAAAAACAAATTAATTTGCCAGCTGTTGTTGTTTTTTCGCCATAACTACGAAGCACGAGTAATCATTTGTTTTTTTTGTTTTTTTTTTTCAATGAAAGCAATTAAGTCACTATTTTTAACAAATGTTATTAATTAAATGATCAGTGGGGCATATAAACAGAAATGTAATTTAATACACAAAAAACCGCAAGAGGATAGACCGAACATACAACGTTGTACTTTAACATCTTCCAGCAGTGGCTATAGAGAGGTACACCACCCTGTTTAACAAAGCATTGAATAATGGCGGAGGTGCAAACAATCCCTAGGAGGAGCCAAGACTCCTTTAACCTGGCAAATCTCCGGTCGATAAGTCTCCTTTCGAGTATCAACAAGATCTTTGAGAAGGTGTTCCACAGAGCCGCGTCTTAATGGGCTAAGGACAGGGCATGATACATGCCGCGTCAAAATTCGTCTCGGATATCCAATGGAATAAATGAAAGAACCAACGTACGGGTGCCTGCCTGATTAACTTGCAAAAAGCCTTCGACACCATGTGGTTAGAAGGACTCTACTACAAGCTCAACAGTTTAACATGATATGTTACCAAGTAGAAAGTTCGATACGAAAATTGCCAACGTGACTTTTGCATTCAACATTCACATCAGGTCCAAAGATCGAGGTTATTGCTATCTTATTGCAACGTGACTTCGACAAAACTCAGCAGCTCTATGATGACTAGTAGATAAAAATCAACTTCCAGAAATCAGAGAATACATTATTAAATCAAAGGACTGGATGGGCATCCTCTAGTGAATAGTCAAGTACCTCAGGATATGGCTGGATCAGCATCTACATATATTTTAGTAAAAATGTAGATGCTGCTCTAGAAAGAGTCCGGGGGGCTTTCGCTTTGATAAGATAGTTTTTTCATAACAGCCAACTTGGGTGTCTTGGTTCGAAGGTTATCTGCTACATGGCCTTAGTCAGGCCCTTAATTGCCTATGTGAGCGCAAGCTAAATGGGAAAGAAAGAAAAAGAAAGGGTTTTGTCTTGGATTACACAGAACACCAGAGCCCGGGTATAAAAAGTTTTATCCTAACGAGGACTTTTACAATATGGCAGGGAATTTTCAGATAGCTAACATTTTGACAAGGCCAATTCGAGGTTACGTTACAAAGGGTAACATCCATATCACAGGAAAAAAAAAAATGCTGCGAAGCAATCACAAGCCTCGGATACAAAGCTGACGAGCCCTGCAAGCGATTAAATGACTTCCGAGTCTCCACCTGGAATGGGAGGTCCCTTAACAGATCGAATGCAAGCGCTCGAGCCCCAACCGAAGAAAAGGACGAACGACTCAAAGAGGACTTCTGCGATCTCCTGGGCAGAACTTATGCCTAATGTCCCAGGTACGATACAAAAATAGTAATAGGAGGTTTGAATGCGAAACTGGGCAAAGAGGACATATTTGAGTCGATCACGGGAAAATATAGTCTATGCGACAGTACGTCGGAAAACGAGCTACTTCCTGGCGGGGCAAAGTATGCTTCTAGATAGCACACGATTTCCGCATCACCTGATCATTCGACCATCAATCAGATTGATCACGTTGCGATCGTCATATACTCCTCCAGCATCCGAGATATACGAACCTTCCGAGGATTCGACGATGGTTTTCCGAGAGAGGGCTCTACTTCTCTTGAAGTAGAGCCCTCTCTCGGGCCTCTTGAGCCCAAAGAAACAGGGGTTGGCAAGAGTGGTTCTGCGTTTTATCTCAGCGCTGGTGCTGTTGTCGCTGGTCATCAGTGAGCCAAGGTAGACGAATCCCTTGACCACTTCAAATTATATCCGCCCATGGTGACGTTCTGGCCAATACGTCGGTGGTGTCCGTCTCTTCTAGATGAAAGCAGATATTTGGTTTTACCCTGATTAACCATGGGACCCAAGAAGCAGAGGACGGCCGCACTTAAGATGGCGCGAACAGGTGGAAGGGGACCTCAGCCAACTGGGTGTGCGGCAATGGAAAAGGCTAGCGAAAGATCGTGCTAGATGGAGGGGCATGTTGGTTGAGGCCCAGGTTCACCCCGAACTGTAGCGCCCACTAAGAAGATGAAGAACCTTGGGACCCATTTTAGCCGCTTTCACCCCAATGTTTACAAAGGCCTCACTGACGTCTTGCTGTGTCCGTCCAATCATGTCAATGTCACCGGCGTACTCAAGCAATTGAGTAGACTTGAAATAAATCGTACCTCCTCTGTTGGCTAGTGACTCTTGCACGATCTTTTCAAGCACGATGTTGAAAAAGTTGCATGACAGCGCGTCACCTTGCCTAAATCCTTTTTTAACATCAAAGGTCTCGGTTTGCTCATTACCGACCTTAATGGAGCAGCGAGAATTCTGCATTGCCATCCGGCACAGTCGGACGAGTTTGGCAGGGATATTAAAACTAGACTTGGCTTTGTATAGCTCATCTCTATACACGCTGTCATATGCAGACTTGAAATCGACGAAGAGAGGTCTTCTCCAAGATTTGCCGTAGCGTAAATATTTGGTCTATTGTGGATTTACCTGGCCTGAAACCACACTGATAAAAGCCGATCAGGTTATCCACAAACGGTTTCACACAATACGGCAGAGAAGATCTTATATGCGATGTTAAGGAGACTTATTCCCCTATAGTTGGCGCTGTTATAGGGGTCTCCTTTCTTATGGACCGGGCAAACGATGCTGAGGTTCCATTCTTCGGGCATGCTTTCCTCCGACCATACCTTGCAAACGAGATGGTGCATGCACCTTACCAGGTGCAATGGACCTTGTCGTCCATTACGAATGGCTCATTCTGCCTGACAGCGGTATCTTGTCTATCATCGCCGTTATACTGTCTGCAGAAGTGGTCTTTCCAAATCCTCAGCATCGACTGCGACTCTACTACCAGTTCTCCATTTTCATCTCTGCAGGCCGCCGCTCGGGCTTTGTAGCCATGGCATGTTCGTTTTCTTACTTACTTACCAGGCCAGCGATCCATGGAGGATCTGAACCTGAGCTATAGCTGCCTTCCATCCTTGACGGTACCGGGCACGCTGCTTCCAGTTGTCAAGACCAAGATGTCCTACATCCGCGATTACTTGGTCTTTATACCGGAGGTTCGGTCTTCCTCTTCTTCTCGAACCAGAAGGCTCGGAGTCGAGGACCCTCTTAGCTGGAGCGTTGATGTCCATGCGCTCGATGTGGCCAAGCCAGTGTAGTCGACGGATCCTTGCCTTCCGGACTACATCCACATCTTGGTACAGCTCGTAGAGTTCGCGGTTGTGTCTTCTTCTCCATTCACCTTCCTCACAGACAGGACCAAATATCCGGCGCAGAATTTTTCTTTCAAAAGAACCCAAAATCAGCTCCGCTGTCCTGCTTATCGTCTAGCTTTCAGCTCCGTACAGCAAGACTGGCAGAATGAGCGTTTTGTAAAGCATGACTTTGGTCTTTCGAGTGAGGAGTTTTGACCCCAGTTGTTTGGACAAGCCGAAGTAGCAACGGTTGCCAAGGGCGATTCTATGCCGGATCTCCACTGTGGTGTCATTTGTGGAATTTACGTTTGCCCCGAGGTAGACAAACTCCTTACCTACCTCGAAATTATAGGTGTCAATTGTTATATTTTGTCCAAGGTGGTGAGCGACGGATTGGGTTTTGCTTGACAGCATGTATTTTGTTTTGTCCTCATTGATCTTAAGACCCACTCGTTTCGCCTGTTCTTCAATCGCCCTGAATGCTTCCACAATGTCACGGCGAGAACACGCGATGATGTCGATATCATTCGCGTATCCTAGCAGCTGGATGGACTTGTAAAAGATAGTGAATTCCCTGTTGACGCCTGCCCGTCGCACTATCTGCTCCAGCACCAGGTTGAAGAAGTCACATGACAGCGCATCTCCTTGCCGAAATCCGATGCATGTTTCGAATGGTTCCGAGGTCCTATAACCGAGTTGCACGGTGCATCGCGTGTTTTTTAGCGTGGCGCGACACAACTGGATCAGTTTTACCGGGATCCCGAATTCAGCTATCGCCCCAAACAGTGCTTCACGATGAATGCTGTCGTATGCGGCTTTGAAATCGATGAAAAGATGGCGTGTATCGGTTCGAAACTCGTTGGTCTTTTCCAGGATTTGTCGAAGTGTGAAAATTTGGTCTATAGTCGATTTGCCGAGCCAGAAGCCGCCCTGGTAGCTGCCGATTAGTGCGGTGCAAAACGGTTTTAGACAATGGTTCACACAATACGCTGGACAGGATCTTTTATGCGACATTGAGCAGGGATATACCTCTATACTTCTTGCAAGAGGTAGGATCGCCTTTTTGTGGATGGGGCATATAGAGCTGGTATTCCATTCGTCGGGCATGCTTTCATCTTCCCAAATTCTGCAGATGATCTGGTGCATGCTCCCTACCAGAACATCGCCGCCAGTCTTGAAGAGCTCTGATGGCAAGCCATCTGAGCCTGCGGCCTTGTTGTTCTTCAGCTTCTGAATAGCTGTGCCGACTTCTTCGATGCTGGGTAGGAGGACTACTTCAGCGGCTGGAGTTGGGATTTCCTCGGTCCCTACCACTCTCTCTTGGTCATGCTCGTTAAGCAGCTGCTGGAAGTGCTGCTTAAATACATCCACTATTCCCTGCGGGTCGGTGACATGATTACCCTCGCAGTTTCGAAGAACCAGGGTGCCCTTTTTGAAGCCTCCTGCAAGGCCTTTGGCTTTCTTGTAAAAGGCTCGTATTTTATGTTTATCCCTAGACTCCTCGATATCCTTGGGCTGGGAGGCTGCGAAGATTCTTTTCTTTTGTCGCAGTAGTTTCTTCTCCTCCCGCCCGGTACTCTTCTTGCGCTGCCCTGGTTTTCCTCTGCAGCGCCTTTTGGTACGCCTCGTCGGTTGCTGCCTTTTTCTGCTCACACTCGCCACGTTTGACGCGTGCCTTGCGTCAATGAGCACATGGTCGATTTGGTTGGCGGTTCGACCGTCCGGAGATCGCCAGGTTGCTGTGTGGATTCGCTTGCGAGGGAATCTTGTGCTACTTATCACCGCATTACGAGCTTTCGCAAAGTCAGCAAGTCGGAAGCCGTTATCTGTTGTTGTATCGTGGAGGCTGTGCTTTCCGATCACTCCGCCAAGGGTGCTCTCCTTACCGATTTTGGCGTTGAAGTCCCCGAGCACGATTTTTACATCGTACTCCGGACAAGCTCCGTAGGCGTTGTCCAGGAGGTCATAGAAGTCCTCCTTGATAGGGTCTTCAGCCTCGTCGGTAGGGGCGTGTGCACATATAAAGCTGATGTTATAAAATCTGCCTCTGATGCGGATCACAGCCAGGCGATCACTTATAGGTTTAAAGTCGATGACCTTCGACCTTAACCGCTTTCCCACGACAAATCCGCATCCAAGTAAGTGCAATCTTTTGTGACAGCTGTAATAAATGTCGCAATTTTTCGTCCTCATCATACCGTTTCCTATCCAGTGTTTTTCCTGGACCGCAGTAATATCCGCCTTTTAATGCGTGAAGATTCTTTTCAGTTTATGAGCAGCTCCGGGAGTGTACAGGGTTCTGACATTCCAGGAGCATACTCGCAAATCGTGTTCCTTTTTCGTGCGTTGTCGTTGTCGAGTATCCGTCCGTGTATCCGAGGCATCTTGCTCATTCATAACTTTTATGTTCTTTAAGTGGGCGGATTGTTAGCCCGCCGCCCAACCGCCATTCTGGTCGGGGTTTTGATGCTGCATACGTTTGTTCACCTCCCAACGGTTGTTGAAGAGGCTATCCAGAGGGCGCCACGATGAGGCCGTATGTCAACTTGACCTGGGCATTTAAACAGGGATAGTTGATGGCATCTCGCCAGGTTGAGAGCGATCAACAACTTTACCCGGTATGTCCAAGCCCATGCCCCCTACATATGTATGTAACGAAGTAAATTAAACTTTATTAAATAGTTTAATAATGCAAGGTAAATTAAGTTTAATGGTTCAGAGTAAAAGAAAATAATACGACAAATTGATGAGACTACATCCGACAACAACTCAGCTCAGAAAAAAAACACACGACCTGCCGGCACGCCACTCAACTCCACTATGATTCTTCATTCCTCCTGTTCCTCTCATGTTAAAAGGGTTGCCATTTCCTGCGGTGTAACTCCCTTTGACATGTATGATTTCAGTATGTTGCCATATAGCGCACCCGGGAATGTACATACGTAGATATTCGACAGAGCAACTCTTTTCACTATTTCATAATTCAGCTGCAGGCCTTTGATTTATTTCATCGAAAAAATAGTAGATTATTGAGCGGAATTGCGAATAACTATACAATGCAATTATTAAGGTTACAGGGGAGTGCTTATGCAATAAATATCCAAACCATTGTTTCGGAAATGTTTCTGTTTGACGTTATTTATAGCCCAAGGTAAATTATAACTTTTAAATGTTTTCAGTTCAATTTGTATGTTTTTTATTTTGCATATCATAGATGTATGTTGAAATAGTGTATGTAACAGATGCCAGACAAGAACTATGCCATCAAAGACATAACTTATAAAAAAAACTAAGACTCGCAACTCAGTTCTTCTACCGTAAAAAGTTGTGAGATCCATGTAATACCAAGTCGGTTGACATGGAAATCGCACTGAACCATCTAATTTAATATAATATGTATTACTTGTGAGATACATTGTGTTTTCATGCGATGGCATAGTCCGTTACGGTTCTGAATCTCGAGACGGCCCATCGATCCAAGGCTGATGCATGTCCGTGGGGACTCTTTTTCCAGAGACCGGATACCTGTAATCTTAGCGCTGTTCTGGTTGCGACGTTCTCGCAGTATATGTCCAGGGGTGGGAGGTTCAGCATGACTTCAAGAGCCGCCGTTGGTGTGGACTTCAAAGATCCCGTCACCGCCAGACAACCTGCCCTTTGAACCTTTGACACACTCTGAAGATAACATTTTTTCTCGCTAGCGCTTTCCACCAGACAACCGAGCTATAGACTAAAACAGATCTTACCACCGCAATGTACAACCAATGTACTAACCTCGGTTTGAGGCCCTATGTTTTTCCAAAGGCTACATTACACGAATATAGTGCCACGTAGGCCTTTTTGATTCTTTGTTTTCAATATTTTCTTTCCAACTAAGCTTGGAGTCCAAGATTATGAAAAGATATTTGGCAGATTTTCCAGGGATCAGATCTATACCATTCATACGGGGGTAGGTGTATCTTGATACAGATATTTTCCTTGTAAAGAGTACTACCTCTGTTTTCGCCGGATTTACTCCCAGGCTTCGCCCCTTGACCCAGTTATCCACTAACATCAGTGCATAGCTTAGTCTATCGCTGAAGACCTGCGGAAATTTTCCAGAGACATTAAGACCCTCCGTCTATATAACCTTGACCATTCCGTCGACCACAAGGAGCCATAGGAGGGGTGACAGAACGCCACCTTGTGGTGTACCTTTATTCACTCTCACCCTTCCCTTTGCTCTCCCCATCACCGAATTTACTATATGAGTACCCAGCATTTGCTCAATCCAAATGCATATACCCGGGTGTATTTGGGCCATATGAAGGCTGGACACTATTGCCTCGGTACTAACGTTATTAAAAGCATCCTCAATATCTAGGAAGGTACCTAGTGTAAATTCATTGATATTGAGCGATTTTTGTATCGTATAGACCACCCTATGCAGAGCAGTATCTACCGATTTTCCCCTTATGTACGCGCTGTGTGATTGTGACAGATAACCGTCACCAATCCCTTCCCTTACGTACAAGTCTATAATTCGTTCCAGCGTTTACATCAGGAAGGACGATAGACGGATAGGCCTAAAGTCCTTTGCAGTAGCATGGTTGACTTAACCCGACTTGAGTATGAAAACTACCCTAACTTCCCTCCACGAGGCACCAGGAGTAGATGCGTTTCAGCTACGGAAGAATGACTTCACATGGCTCCTGCGCCATGTAGGTGTCAAAAGAGTTGACTGCCCACAGGATCTTTCTCTCCGTAACAATCTTATCAACTGTCTCATGCTCAATACATTCCCTTGGCAGCGTGAGCGCCGAATTGAAGATTCCTGCATCCTCGCAGCCAGGGAAATGACACTTCAGTAAAGAATCAAGCACGCTCTCGTTTAAGTCAGTCCAGCTACCATCTGATCTCTTTATAGAGGACATCTGTGTGGGAACTTTTGCTAGGACCTTCCAATAGAGCCACAGAAGCTTCTCCAAGAGTCCCTCTTGGCGAATTTAATTTCCTTTTTTGAGCGGCTTAACACTATCTCTTTAGGTTGCCCATTCAATGGCCCCTCTTTTGCCAGATTCCAACTAAGTCTAGAGATAGGAAGACGCTCCGCTATTTTAGCACTCCACCATGGTGGGTGGCTTCTTTTACTGGGTCGTCTGGTAGGACATGCCTTCTCAAACGAACGGTTTAGCTTGCTGGTAAGGTTAAATACCATCTCATCGATGTCTTCAGTGGAGCCGGGGTTCCCTTCCGGAGGTCGGTTAATGGTCCCACAGAGCTCCGCGTTAAGCCTCTGCCAATTCGCCTTCCGCTGATTTCGGAAGACTATCCTGTCCGGCCTACGGAAATTCAAGTCGAAGAAGATCCAACAGTGATCAGAAATTGATGCTTTGTCAGATACTCTCCAATTTGAGATTTCCGCAGTACCGTTACCATTTATAAGAGTTATATCTAAGACTTCCCTTCTATTACTAGTAACTAATGTTGGTGAATTACCCCAATTACATATAACTAGGTTAGTACTAAGGACAAAACTGAACAAAGCCTCCACCCAACTATTAGTATTAGAGCGATCCCAAGTAGTGTGATGGGCTTTAGCATCACACTCTACGACTAAGCTCTTCTTACTTTGCCATTGCGATCATTAACCTTGTTTTCCTAGAGGGGACGTCCGTGCCTTCGTCGTGCGGTAGATAAACCGAAGCCATCGGTAGTGCACCCTCTTTTCCAGTAACCTCCACCACCGTCTGGTCACCCGAGCTGAAATTAGTCAGCATTAGTACGTGGAGATCCTTGCTAGCCACGATACAAGATCTTACCTTTCCTTCGCTACTGTTATAGAAGAGGCTGTATTTCAATGACCCTAATCCTTTAACCCGATTATGGAGGATCCATGGTTCTTGGATCAGGGCCACATCAAGCTGCTCCCTGTTCAGAAGCAGCATAAGGTTGGCTGATGCGGCCTTACTGTGATGGAGGTTTATTTGCACTACCTTCATTCGCAGTAGCCTTCTCCTTCACCAGAGCTGCCGTACCGCCTTCTTCATGAGTCTCAGAGGAAACTCACCAGCCTCGAAGAATAAGCGCATATGCCTCTCTTTTTTTTTTAGGATTTTCACCGGATCCTCGATAACGAAGATTATGCTTTTTGTGCCGTCTTCGTTACTTTTGAGCGCGACTACTCCCCATTTATCCATAGGGACCGCTGGGTTTTGTGCCCTTAGAAAGCCGGGGATCTCGCTTTTCTCCAATTCCATATCCGGTACGCTCATCTTGGCTTTAGGCCTCACTGGTACCTCGTCTAAGGGGACTTTGTGCAGCTCCCTCCCACAGCTTGAAGGTGGAAACGACCTTCTTCGCAAAATCATGCGATAGCTGGACCTTACAGTCCAGCTTATTCACACCTCGCCTCCAGTTAGTGAGACCAAACGTTTGGGGCAGTTTATCCAGTATTCCCTCGAATGTGGTCGAAGATCGCCCTAGCTAGAGTCTTCTCGAGCATCTTCGAAGGTGTACTGGCCTTTCGACTCTTAAGCATTCCGGGCAGCCTCTCCGAACTGCAACGTCGTGTTGACCCTCACTCTCTTTGCTGGATTGCCGGCTTCCTCCTCTCTTTTCTTGGGAGCTGGCACGGTTTCTGGCTTTCCTTTACCAGTCGTATCGACCGCGTAAGGGGCTACCTTAATAGAACCCGCCTTAGCGGCTACGGTCCTTCCCGTGCCCTTGGTTTTCAGGTTCTTACCTTCGCCTAGGGCCTGGGTGTGGCTAGAACCCGCCTTCTCGGCTTCGGTTCCAACTGGCCCAGCCCTCCGCTCCCTTTTCTTGGGGGGTTTTCTCTTGTTTTTATCCCCTTGCCTTCTTTAGCTTTTTATTGGATGTGCCCTTGTCAGCCCTTGGTCTTGTTAGGACATCCTTGGCAATCACCTCCTCGGCCCAAGCGAACTTCTCCTTCTCCATACCGGAGAGCAGGGGAATGGGCTTTTTCTCAAGTAAGCGCTTAAGGTGTACAGCTTTTTTATACTAATTAAGCCTCAGCTTACCTTGAGTTAACGTCTTGGCCTTTTTGGCACCCTTTTTCCGTGATACACCTTTCTGGGATGTCTCTTCAGAATCAGCGAGTAATTCCTCCTCTAATTCTTTGGAGATGTCCCCGTCTAACATGCCGGATCCCCTTGCTTTAGCTTCTTCCTCTCTGCCAGTGGCCACGGCAAATAGTGCGTCTGCCACCGACCCGAAAGAGAGCTCTTCCTCTTTATTTTCTTTTTGTATGTTTATATTTATGCTTGACATTTTGAATACCTTAGGCCTCGCCTGTGCACCTAAGGGAGCTCGTTGGAAGAAAACCCTCCAACCTTTCATCCTTCGGCACGGTTTTAAATAGCACCACCACCACGGCCTGGAGACCAAAATGTTGCAAGGCTTCCCGGGCCAGTATAAGTCCCAGCACCACGGCAAGGTGGATAGTCATGCCGGGGGATCTGTATTTTAGTTATATCACGGATGTGGATTAAGTGGTGTTTAGGATACCAGTCACTTTTTAATAATCAACAAAGGCATGCAAGTTATCACGTAAAATATCAATATTTCATATCGATCCGAATTATCTTCAGTAAAAATTAGTCTTCTGATGGCAGCAGTTACCATTGCCCTCCATACCATCACATGCCCACCATAATATCTTATTGTGGCTACTAGATTTTTTGCCTTCATTTACAGATTAGCTTTATAACTTCTCTTGTCATTGGATCCAAACACGTTCAATTTTCCTCGCCCTTGAAAAAAATAAAAACGTGCGATTTGCGAACTCTATGCATCTTTAGTTGTTAATTTCACCTATCCTGGGTTTTTTCCTCGGATTTGTTCACATCTTTATTGAATTGCCACTTTCGTGACTGGCTGTATTTCCATTAATACCATTAGTCTAATACAATGACCTAAGGTTTCAACTTTATGCGAATACACTTTGTAGTTTTTATTCGACGGACATGCTTTAATCTTGGTTAAGGTGGAAAAGAGTAGTCATGCTCGGGGATCTGCTTTTTTTGTTCAAGGAGAAGACGTGCGCACGAAGACCCTTCACTATTGAGGGTGACGTTGCCACATTTAACAAAACAATATCTTTTTTTCATCTCGATTGTGCATCTTCATATTACTGGAAAGAAATTTGAGTATTAGCTATTAAAGTATCTAATTCTCAAATCTTTTGCTTTTTTGTTTTCACTAATAGACTTGTTACTGCAAAAATATTGTGGATAGTACGACTAGAATAAGGCAACTTATCAGTTGCAATATCAGTTTAAGTCATATAGTTATAAAATGATGGTTTCTATACTATCTCTAGTTAATACAATCGCATAAACTGCAGTAAATCACCCAACTTTCCCGTAAGATCTTTAAATTCTTTCTTCTAATATCCTCGGACACATTTTTACCAAAGTTACACCATCAAAAGTTCAATGTCAATAATTTCCGAAACAACTCGAGCGGAATCTTAATTCTAAGTCCTCCCAATATTCATTCGCTCGGAATGTCCTCAGATTTGAATAATATTCTTTAGATGAAAGTAGGACACTTAAGCCCTAAAGCCGTACTATTGATAAGTTCGGCATGAATTAGGTGACAACAGTAACGACTTGAGGGAACTTGATAAATGGAAACAGGACATGTATCCTAATCCGGATTATGTTTTCGCATGAATAGTGAAATGGATTGTGCCCATGGAGGAATTTATTTTTCCTTTTCTTTTTTTGTATCTATAACCTAAAATAAAGTGTTCGAGCCTTTGAAGTAAACTCTCTATTTATCCGGATATCATCAATCTTCTTGAGTCATTTACTATGTAATAGTGATTCGAGGGGCCCTCTGTCCTTAGTTACTGGTAATTCAAACTTTTTACATCCCTTCATTAGCGTAGATACTTAATGTTCCTCGACAATTGATATATGTACATTTACTACGTACGTTGTTTCATGTGCGCTAGAGTATAGCTGCTAGTCAACGAAACTCCACTTTATCAATGTCAAAATTTAATTACATCCCCCAGACATTGAGATGTGGTATATATGGTTATATGAGTAGCTATATGGAATATTGCGACTAAAACTAGTGACGGTGATAGAAAGCTAGGCAATGGCGTGGTTCTAGATGCACCCTTTAATGTCACAGTGGCGGAATAATTGCATTTTAATTGCCCACAAGAGTGAACTGAGTGTGTAGGAGGAAACCTTGCCAGTAGCTATTGTAAAATTAAATACTTATCTACCGTTATTTCCCCGCGTTGATGGCGTAAAAAATGCAGAAGACACTTGCCGTGTCAACAAATCGGCGATTGAATGGAAATATTTTTAGATTCAGGATGCTTTCCTTTAAGCCATGAACATGAAATCACAAAACATCCACATCCTGTGGACGGAATTAATTGAATTCGAATTTAATTTAATGTGTGGCACATATTGCCCAGGCATCCGTTTGTTTATTGTTATCTACGGGAATTTAATCACACAATTCTATGATGAAATAACACGCGTCTTCACACACAAACTCAAACCCTGCTTACCTATCCATGTGCGAGTTTTACCATGTATGCATTACTGCCGAAACAAAAGTATCTTCTCCCTGTACTGCCACATGAAATTTAATATCCACACAGATTTTAGCAATGGGTTCTATGTGCATTCTGCAACTCACGCCGAATGCAGTTCACTAGACATCGAGCTCCAAAGACTGTAGCCGCACCTGCGGGTGTTAATTACATCCCCCTTATCTTGATCGTTACTCCAATTTCATTATTTCGCTACGCAATTTGTTATTTGATCCTTTTGCCGTTCCCACTGTTTTAGTCGCCCTAAGCTTCTTTCCACTAGACCTTGCTAAAATTGTTTAATTTTTATGACCCAACAACAGGTAAGCCAGCAACGGGTTATACAAGCATGCAAGAAGAATAGAAAGATGAGGCGCAATAAATAATTCATTCAAGATATAAGGAACTGCACATACAGTTGTAAGTATGTGTACATACATATATGTACAAACATATATGTTTGAAGGTAAATAGTTGTCGTCTTGCTGCAGTGCAAAGTGTATCTAAGCTTTTAACGTGTATTTGTTAAGTACTTAACGCTTGAGGTAATTACTTGAAATTGAATATTTATCGCAATCTCAGGATACCCGTCCCAATTCATAGGAAGAACAGGTTGTAGAGAAATAAAGTCGTGAAATAGAGGAAAGATGTTGTAGTCCCAAAAAAGTCAAGTACTAGAAAATTTGTAACATTCTGTATTTATCCAATTAAATAATATAGACGCTTCGGCATTGACTTTAAGCAGTGTGCTATGACCGCTGTAAAAAAGCGAATAGACAGGGTAATCTTTTGTCCGATGGCACATGGTGATCGAGCTTTATTATTACTATTTACTAGCGTGTACCCGCGACTTCGTTCGCAACGAAGTTGCTTGAACATTTCGTTAAGTTTTAAATTGGTCATCGCTATTTGAAACCTTTAAAATTGAAATAGATAATTTGAGTGGATTATCGGTATTGTAGGTTTAAATTGCAAAGCGGCATAATGGGATTACCAATTTTTAACTTTATGGAGAAGAATGCGGGGTGAATTTATGCTATTCAAAAATTCAACTGGGTAGTGGAGGCGTCGTGGCGCAGTGGTTAGTGTGTTGGACTCTGGCGCACGATGAGCGAGCTCGGATCCCGATAACACCAACGCCATCGAATGTTTATTTCGCGGCGTCCTTCCTCGGCGGGGTACTGGCAAAACCCCCCGTAGTATACTTGCCAAGAAAAAGCTTCTCGACTCAAGCCGTTCGGAATCGGCATTAAACTGTAGGTCCCTTTCACCTGTGTAAAAAAGATAAATCACACACAACATGCGTGATTGAGAGAGCTTGGCTCTGGCCCTTCATGGGCTGTAACGCCACCAAAGCAAGTGGACAGCTTGTTCTGTTTGACATTTCGTATTTATGGATAAGAAAGTTGCGGAATTGTCAAGAATTTTTCCCATTATACGGTTATTCAGTGACCGTACTTAATCATTTCTTGGGGCTAAATTGATCTCTTGCGTAACCACGAGTACCTGCAACCACTCGATGGAGAAAAGATGGAATTTCAATATCATCGTTAGAATTGATTTCTGGATATTTTCCTTCGCCAATATTTAAGACCATCTAACAGGATTCTGAACCACCGGACTGTGCTCTCATATTTTGTTTTAAACTAAGCTTTTCGATATGTGTCCAAAGTACTGAGCGTTTCAAACATGGATTAATTCCGTCTGCTCGTGTTGCTTTTGCAACAACAGATAACGTTTGTCTGAACTTACTTAGGTGGCGCTACAGTCCAGTGTGAACCTGGGTCTCAACCAACCAACTTCTCCAGTTGGCACGATATTTAGCCAGGTGTCTCCGGCGACGTACTCCCTGGGTATGCCAACTTAGATTCGGTCGCCCTCTGCTGCGTCGTCCCTTGTGCTTGGACTCGAAGACTCCAAATTGTTCCACTGTTATTCATCTCATTCTACAAGCACACAGTCTTGTAAAACTTTGGCTTTGCGATTATTTTTGGGCATACTACAAACTGGATCTTCCATATAATTTGCTTCAATTGGTATTTTGAGTATAAATCAGCTGTTTTAGCTGCGATTTCGGGATTTATTGATCTACATACATATATTAAGCTGGAACTTCTTCGTTAAGTAACGTAGCTGCAAATTCATCACTCCGGCATAAAGCAAAAAAATGCAGTCAATGTTGTATTTTTTGGATTTTCTAAAACTGCTGGGACATCATTGGAATTAAAATAAACCCTTTGACCATATATAACTTAGCATAATTTATAAAAAAAAATTAAAATTAAATTAAATTCAGATTTCGTTCATTTTTACTAATTTCTAGCTAGTATTTCGTGGGACCTCCCCTACTTTCAAGAACAGCTTGAAGCCGATTTTTCATAGGAAGAACAATTCCATTTTCCATTCTTCAGAAAAAGCATTTTTCAGGTCTTCTTTCGTACTTATCTTCCATTTTCAAACTCGACGGTCTAGCTCTTCCCAAAGATGCTCAATGGGATTTAAATATGGAACTGGGGAGGGGAGGGATTAGACACATTGCATTGGGGAGAAGCCTAAGCCGTACAACTTCTGCAGTATGCTTTGGATTGTTATCTTGTTGGAAATACCACCCTTGAGATAACCCCAATTTCTCTGCAGAAGCTTCTAAATTATCTTTAAGGATCTGCAAATACATAAAGCGATCCATATTTCCTTCAATAAAACGTATATTTTCTGTCCCAGCCCCTGACATGCACCCCACACCATTTCCGAGCCACCGCCGTGTTTTACGGTTGACATAAGATTCTTCGGGAGAAGTTCTTCATTTCCTTCGTCCAGACTCTGACATTACCATCACTTTCGAATAAATTGAACTTGTTTAAACGTCACGTTAAGCCAAAAAAGTTAATCTTTTTCAAAATTTTTTTTCGCAAAATCAAGACGTTTTTTCATGTTAACACTGATAAGATGTTTTTTTCTAGGAATACGACGGATTGTCCCTGGGTTGACCGATATTTGATGTTAATTTTTGACTATTTTTGCAATATCCACCAGTTATTTTCGGAACACAACATTTAGAAATGAAATTGATGCGGCCCTTGATAGGGTGGTTGAGATGGATTCCAATATCCTGATGGGTGACTTCAACGCCCACGTGGGTGTGGATGTAACGACACGGGGGAGTGTGATTGGGAGGAACGGTGATCCTCATCAAAAGGCGAACGGAGAGAGGTTGTTGGATTTTTGCTGTGCAAATGGCATGTCCATTATGAACACCTGATTTCCGCACAAAGACATTCATAAATATACGTGGTATCGTCGGAGTCTTCAACAGAAATCGTTGACAGATTTCTCTGTGGTACCATTGTTTGTGTAACGGATGGTTTGTGACGTTCGTGTGTTCAGAGGGGCTGTACCGTCAATTGATCATCACCTGGTGTTGTGTAAGCTGTATCTTACTGATAGAATACCTCGTCTGCCAAGGCGGAAACCAAGAATGATTACACGCATACGGTGGGAGAAGCTACAGAGCAGTGAGGTGCGGCAACGCTTCGCACGACACATATCCAAAAGGTTTGAGCAAATTCCAACTGTTCCATCGCAAGTAGAGGAAGAACAGCAACTATTTTCAAGAGCTGTCACTGCCTCTGCACGTGATGTTTGTGGAGAGAAGCGGCTTGGTGTGGCGGCTGATGGTGAGAAAAGAACTGCGTGGCTTAAAACACCCGGGGTTCAAGAAGCCATCAGAGAGAAGAAGAAGAAGGTTTCTGGCAAACCATTCGCCGGCTCAGAGAAAGGAAATTCAACATCATCGAAAGAGTTAAATCCAAAGATGGTGTGTTCCTTTCCAATGAGATGGGCATCTTACGCAGATGGAGCGAGCATTTTTCCGGGCTTCTCAATCCCGAACAGGGTACTGAGGGGGACAGACCTATAGTCTTGCGTGTAGCGGAGAATAGTCCAACGGTGAAGGAAGTCATTTTAGCGATTGAATCGCTAATAGTTGGCAAATCCGCCGGTGTGGATGAATTTCGGCCAGAAATGCTTAAGGCAATGGGTAAAGAGGTAGTGTATCTCGTAGGCTCTCTCGTGTCATTAAGGTGGCCTGGAAATGCGGTGAGACACCTAGCGATTGGCAAACTGGGGTGATAGTTCCTCTTTTCAAAAAGGGGGATAAAAAAGAGTGCTCCAACTATAGGGGCATATCTCTTTTAAGTGTCCCCGGTAAGGTCTACGCTAAGGTGTTGGAGGCGCGTTCTAGAGCTATGGTCGAATCCAGGATAGGGAATGAACAGTGCGGGTTTCGTCACGGCAGAAGTACAACCGACCAGCTTTTCACTCTAAGAATGGTACTCGAGAAGGCTTGGGAGTACGCCAAACCAATCTACAGCTGCTTTGTAGATTTGGAAAAGGCGTATGACCGAGTGGAGTGTTCTGCAGGAGTATGGGATTGATGGTCCTCTGTTGAAGGCCATTCAGTCTCTTTACACAAACTGTAGAAGCTGCGTTCGGGTTAACGGTAGTAAATCAACACCTTTAACCGTGGGCGTTGGACTTCGCCAAGGGTGCATCTTGTCACCTCTCCTTTTCATTATATATATGGACTGGATGGTGCAGCGCAGTCGAGGCGCGGAGTGTTTTACATTGGGAGAGTTGAGGATAAGTCATCTTCTTTTTGCAGATGACTTAGTTGTCCTCACATCCCAGATGGAACTTCAGCGCGCGCTAGATAGGTTTGTGGTCGTATGTGCTGATGCTGAAATATGGGTTAACGTGGACAAACCCGAGGTTATGGTTATTTCCAGAACACCTGTCCAATGCACTCTACATGTTAGTGGAGTCCCATTGAAGCAGGTGGAGAAGTTTAAGTATCTCGGGGTCTTCTTCACGAGTGATGGGAGGAGTAATACTGAGCTTTCCTGCAGGATTGGCCAAGCTGGGTCAATTTTGAAACAGCTTGGAAGATCTGTAATCAGGAAGACCGAGCTTGGTGTCAAAGCCAAGTTAGCGTTTTTAAACTCAGTATTTGTTCCAACTCTCACCTATGGTCATGAAATTTGGATTTTGACCGAAAGAGTAAGATCGCGAATACAAGCTGCGAAATGAGATTTCTTCGTGCTGTTGTGGGAGTTACTCGCCGGAATAGGGTGAGAAACACGGCAATGCGCAGGGAGCTTAATGTTTAGCAGCTGCTTCTCCGAACGGAAAGGGCTATGCTTCGATGGTTTGGTCACGTGAGACGAATGTCGCCATCATCACGACTTCCGAAGCGTGCCTTGGATGCAGTACCATCAGGCAGGCGACCGCTTGACAGACCCAGGACGAGGTGGTTGGACCAAGTCCAAAAACTCGCCTGGGTGCGCTTGGGCATAGCTCCTGATGAGTTAGAGTCGATGACGGAGGATCGAGTGGCCTGGAGATCCCGCGTGCGCGCATTACCCCCGCGACTCTTTTAGTGGAACATGTGGGTCACTGAAAATGATGATGATGATGAACATTTAGAATTTACCTCTTTGTGCGGCTATTTATTTTAGGCGGTCGTGAAACTTCTTGGTTTGCTCAAGAGGGAATTCATTCTCCGAGCATTTCTCAATACTGTCTGAACAGTTGATTTAGATTTAGCCACGATTTCCGCTACTTGCTTTAAAGACTTGCCTTCTTTTTTTAATCGTACTCTTTGTTCTCGTACTTCTAGACAAATTTCCTTTGATTTCTTGGGCATTTTCAAAAATAGCAAAACCATCTCAAACCACTAACAATCAACTAATGCGTAGGAGCACATAAAAAGCTTATCACAATGTCAAAAGTAACTGTTATATATTTTTTATATAAACAATAAGCCAATGGCTTCCGTTTTTTTTTTTTACATTAATATTTCGTTCAAAGTCCTTTCTGTTTGATGACCCCTTTTAATCTCCTAGGCATCAACTGCACCAGTTTTTTGTATATTCTGCCGTTATTTTTTGCCAATCTAATTGGAGCGCTTCCTTTAAATGTGTTTTGTTTGAAATTGTATGTTTCCGCAAGCGTCGTTCGGAATATGAACAACATTATAAGCAATCCACATTTTACCATTATGAGCCGTATGTTTCGGATCGTTCTCCTGCTGGAAATAAAATTGATCATTCAAACCCGAATTTCGGGTACACTTTTTCAAATTTTCCTTCAGAATATTTAACTAAGGTTTTTGATTGCAGTGTCCACTGTTCTCAATTAGTATCCACGCTAATCAAGTCAGTAATAAAGTCAGTTGCTTAGCAACCATCGCGCTGATCAAATCGTCTGACATATGAACTCGTTTACTTTTCAGTAGTTGTAGTATTTAATATCTCTTTTGACTTAGTCGGATATTATACGATTCAATTCTTGTTTATTCTCTTTTGTGTTTTCTGTCCGTTGAATACGAATCATTATACGATTCAATAGAGAGCTCTCCACAAACTGACACTTAGCGCGGATTTCGTTTTTCACAAATACTTGAAAACTGTTCGAGCTGTGGATTCTTTGTACGCAATTTTTAAGGTTGGATTCTTGTGAGTAATTTTGAATTTTTTAGTTATTTATTTACATAAATAATTAATTATTATTAATATTGAATTAATAATTAAGGGTTTAAAGGCGTTTTGTTGGTTTATTTGAAAATGGATTTTCATACGGAAGCGTGGTCGTCAATAGTACAATTGACGAAACGTGCAATAAAAGAAGTTAGCGACCCCGAGAACGAGGTTTGGGGAGCGCTGCAGAAGTGTTGCGAAAAGGCGAAGTTAATCATGCCGATCATTGAATCCGGCGGATTGACTGCGGCGGGAGAATCGCTCACTTTTTCTGCTTTGCCATCATTGAATCCGCAAGTGAGTAATTGTCGATAAAGAAGTCTAAAATCCAGCCATCATTGAATACGCATTCGATCCGCACTCTATACAAATTGTGACGTTTCTCAACCGCAACACAATTGATGCGGATTCCAGTCAGCAATATGAAAAAAATTGAAAATTTTGAAAAAAAAAATAATTTTATTTTAAATAAAGCATTGCACAATTTCTTTTTTGCCTCCATTAAGTACATTTCTGTTTGTGTATTGTGAGGATGGCTGCCTTCAACTTCGTTAACTAATTCTATCGATCCGTGTTCCTCATCAAACACTCTCACTCACACTCACACTCACACACACAAAAATTCTTATCCACTTAGCATTGGGTAACAAAAAATATTCGTTGTCATACTTCTTATTTTGTGACGAATATGTCGGCAATCACATAGATCTGCCTCCAAGTCTAAAAGAATTGCAATCGTGTCCATAATTTCAATTTATTCCGAATTTGAAATAAATTTCTTGTACAAACAATTTAAAATGACAGAACACAACTGATGTAAAAGAAGATCGGTAATGAGGTTCTTCCGACCGATAATGTAGTGCATCCGCCGTATTCAATGATAGGGTCAAACTGCGGAAGTGAAGTGATGCGGATTGGATGAACTCCCGCCGCAGTCAATCCGCCGGATTCAATGATCGGCATGAATACCCAAAAAAAGAAAAAGAACGCAATGGGTAAAGGAATGGCGGAAGAAGCGTGCAACAGAGTTCCTTCACATTTGTTGTGAATGATTTGCACAACACCGACGACAATTCATTTCGGAACTATCTACGGATGGATGCAGGAACATTTAACTTTTTACTTAGCCAAGCTGAGGCTGATTTAAAAAAACAAGTGACCATAATGCGAGAACCAATCCCTGTATGCGAAAAATTATCTGCCACCTTAAGGTTTCTGGCTACAGGGGAAAGTTATAAGAGCACCGAATATCAAACAAAATTGTCACAACCTTTTCTGACGAAGACGGTCCCTGAAGTTTGCCGCGCTATTTGGAACAATTTAAAAGACAAGTATTAAAGGTATATTTAGTTTTTTATTATAAAAATCACAGATAATTTCAAATATAATACTTAATAATTCATTTAACAAAAATATATATATGTATGTACATAGAATTTAAAAATCACTATCTTCGAAAGTTTTAGCTATTGCCTCCTGTAATAAGTCCCTTGTCCTCTTCTTAGCGGGCGAGGATGTTCGGGGCTCTGTAGAGGTGTCCTCCATTATGCCGTCTTTGAGGTCTTTCTGAATTTTCCACGCAACGTTTCGCCTTATTGAAGGATTCCGTAT
This sequence comes from Eumerus sabulonum, assembly GCA_951905685.1. Lineage (NCBI taxonomy): Eukaryota > Metazoa > Arthropoda > Insecta > Diptera > Syrphidae > Eumerus > Eumerus sabulonum. The sequence goes on along the minus strand of OX645060.1, from coordinate 155,588,489 downwards.
AGTCTCGAGCTGGGTGGCAACCTGAGACCCAAGCCAGTAATACTCCAGCCTCTTCTCTTTTGCTTCTGTTCAATAATATTTTGGACACTTTCAATGTCTTGCAGCAGTCCCTTACGAAAGCTTGATTGTGTTCTCTACAACAAAAAAGAAAAAAGTTGTATATGTATGGTACATATATGAAATGATGAGAAAAAGAATGTTTTCTTGTTTTCAGTTCCTAACCTCAACATCTGAATGGGAAGAAATAGCTGATGCTTATGCTATGAAGTGGCAGTTTCCAAATTGCTTGGGTGCCCTAGATGGCAAACACATCAATTTTCGAGCGTTAAGGTCACAAGGGTCATATTACTACAACTACAAAGGCAACCATAGCATAGTCCTGTTGGCTTTAGCGGACGCAAATTGTCGATTCATTTTTGTGAACATAGGATGCAATGGACGCACGAACGACGCAGGCGTTTTGTTACAAAGTCCACTGAAAAAATTAATTGACGAGGCAGAGCAAAATTTTCCTTCCGAAAAAATAATAGGGCATGGTAGAAAACTTCCTTACGTGATTGTGGCAGATGGTACATTTCCTTTGCAATCTCACTTGTTAAAACCGCATCCGTTTTCTACCAAAGACCCGAAAAAACAAATTTTTAATTTGCGGCTTTCCCGAGCAAGGCGCGTCATTGAACATACGTTTGGAATGTTGACCAACAGGTTCAAAATTTTACAAACCAAAATTAATACAAGTGTTGAAAACGTAGAACTGATAACAAAAGCTTGTTGTGCGTTGCATAACATGCTGTTGGACAACGAGGTCGCGTGCGTTCCATCAAACACTATACCGGACACAACAGAATCGAACCCAGACATTTCATATAATCCTCGCAAAGGCGCAGCAGAAACAGTTCGCCAAGGATTTCTGGAATATTTCAATAATGAAGGTGCAGTTGATTGGCAACAAGATCAGTTATTAAAGTAATATACTAATATATAAATGTATATATCATTACAAATCGTATAAAATTTAGTTTACTTTTCACTTCTCAGCCAACACACCGCCAACCAACGACTGTTAGACCAGACGTCGCCAATGGGGCAGTGTTAAGAAATTTCGCAAGTTGTATACAGCTGTGAACATTTTCTAGTTTTCGTATTTTTTCTTAATATTAACTCAAAGATACGATAGAATTAAAAACACACTTCAATAATAAGAACATTATTTACAGAATTACATGCTGTACATGCATATTGTAAACAAACCATGTAGAATATAGACTTCGGAATAGCCGAAAATATAAAATTATGTAAAAAAAACCAACTTACTTTTCTTTGAACTCCAGGCGAGCAGCTGCTGCTATTAAAATTGTCCATATTTTCTTCATTTTCCTGTAAATACATATACATAGCTTTATAAGAGCAACCTTATAATAACTCAAGAAAATTTAAAGTTATACTTGCCCAACGTTGCCCGAAGATTCCCTCGTCTTGCAATACGGGCAGAGAAATTCCAGCCGGTCAAAGCACCAGAACTGGGGTACATAAAGTTCTTCTGTACCCGCTCCGCTTTTCATCGACGCTTTGACCAACCGAATTTCTCGCGCGTACTGCGTCCTCAGGGCTTTTATTTTTTTTATAATGTCCTCCTGCGTCAAACTGATGGTATGATGCGCCAAGGAGTTTTAGATAATATCCAACGATTGAACCCGCTTGAGCCTGTTAAAATAGTCTGGGTGACTTGGCGCATACAAATTTGTGTGACCTTGCAGGAGGATAATCAATTCCTCCGTCACGGGTTGCGGCCACTTTTTTCCATTTCTAAAATTTAAGAAAAATATAAGAAATTCTTTTTTACAGAAAATTACATAACGTTTACGACAATCATTGGCATAAATATCGTAATCATTACTTTTACTTCCTCTCTCAACAGTCCAACAATATATATATTCAAATTTTAAATTATTTTAAAAATAATTTTTAACAAAATTTTGTCACGTTAAACTCACAACGCACTCGAACAATACCAAACAGCGAGAAAAGCGAAGAAATCGCAAAAAAAGAGAAAAAGAAAAAGAAGAATGTCAAAGTATTGAATCAAATCCCCAGTACAGGCAATACTACCTATCCCGGACGCTTCTCACTTCTCTCACCCTCATGTTCCTGTTCGAAGAGAGAGAATTGAATCGTATAATATCCGACTTAATAAACTTATTAGTTATAACGTTTACAGTTATTTGTTGTAACGTATACTTTATTGGCGACGGAATTTGTTCATAATTGTTTACTTCATTTGGTGCTATTCATTTCTAAAAGTTATAGCGGCAGCACACGCGTAAGAATGGCAGAAACAGGCAAATTGTTAAAAACGTTTTCTCAGTTACTCACTAAGCAACAAGACTGGATGTCGAATGTATTAGCGGAGCAGAAAATCGCTTTGGATAAGATTGCTGCAGGATCATCAGGTGTAGGAGCAGGTGCTTTACCCGCATCCAATCACATACCATCTTTTCTGCCATTTGACAACCGCAAGCAGTCTTGGAAATCGTTTGTAGACCAACTGAATCAACATTTTCTTACGGACAATGTGACTACGGACGAGCGGTAAAAAGCAGCCAAGAAAAACATAACTTGGAAAAAAAACCAAGTCTCGCAACTCAGATCTTCTACCGTAAGAAGTTGTGAGATCCATGTATTACCAAGTCGGTTAATTTATGCAGTCCCTACTTAAGGGACCTTCTGCCTTGATTTATTACGTAATTAGCTAACCAGCAGCATCTTATAGTGACCATACCAATATCAAAATCTTTTATGTTTAAGTAAATAGATTGATTTGTGAGATATATTGTGTTTTCACGCGATGATCAGGTCAATCGAGAAATTGAAGGAAAGTGAATCGCTGCGAAATGTGCCTGCAGGATAGCGATAATCCTCGCCAAGAATTTGTAAGTTGGCCACAACCGTCAAAGCCATGGGAAGGGATACATGTAGACTTCGATCCATATTTTGCTCAATGAAGACAACTTTTGTCCGGGCAAAAAGTGTAATTTAGATACTTTGTTGTTTTCTAGAATAGGGTGTTATTTTACTACTTTTATTATTATGATATTTAACCCATTTACGCCCGGTGTACTCATTTGGGGCCATCTCTTTAAGTACCTGCATATTTTCACCGTCACATTTTTTTTTTATTCAAATGCAAATTCTAAGCGTGAAAGAGAGTGACTTCGTACTGTAAATTTGTTTTTTGTGATAAACGGTACAAAGCAATCGAAAACGGTAGTTTTATTTAGTGAATCGATTAACAAAGTTTTATATTAAAGGTAAGTCATTCTTTTTCTATGTACGTCAGAATTTTTTATTATTCATTAGTAATTTCCACCTGCCTGTAGTTTGTGCTACTGAATAATACTATTATATTGTGTATTTTCTAAGAATGGGAATGGGTCCAATGGGCTAATTGCAAGTTAACACATCACTCGACCCGCAAACATGAACAAAATAGAATATGTACCTTTAAAACAAATAACTCATAGTCCTCACGTCGACCATTAGAATAAAAAAAGGATCGACGGTCATAAAACACGATCAGCGCGATAAACAGATAACAAAAACTACCCTTCGACCAAAGATAAGAAGGGTACGATAAAGATAAAAAGGGATCGACAGACAACGCGATCCCACGATACGATCTTTATCACTTTTGAAAAACCAAGTGTTGGGACACCAATTTTCCTATATATAAACCATCCCAGGGTGTGCAATCCGCGAGTTGTCTAACCGTTGTCCCGCCGTGTTCAGTGTTTTTTAGTTTTTCCGCAGTCTTAATTTTGAAGTGAACAATGGCGAAGCGAATATATAGTTTTGCAAATGAGTATCGAGGGCTCGAGGAAGCCCTAGAAAGCATTTTAAAGGAAGAGGATGATCTCGACGTCAGCTACGATTTAGTGGCGATTCCCCCAGACCCCAGTATCCTAACGGATGAAGAAGAAGGCGATGACGAAGATGTGCAACAAAACATACTTCCGCGTGATATCCCAGGGAGAGTTGAAGTGTTTGAGTCCAGGAATGACGAGGAATGGGATAGTAGTGATGATGAACCGTTACAAAAGTGCAGAAGAGTTGACATTCAGGAACCACGTTGGCGTAAATGTGATGGTTCCTACGTTGACTTACCCTCAACGGAGAACAATGTTCAGAAACGAAAGGCGAATGTTGAAAACGAGCTCAAAGACCAAACACCACTCAACATTTTTGAAAAGTTTTTTGATAAGGAGCTTTTTGACATGATCGTCCTGAACACGAAGTTATATGCTGCACAACATAACAACCATGAGTTTCGAATAACTGTTGATGACCTCAAGACTTTTTTTGGAATTCTGCTCTTGACTGGATATCACTCACTTCCTCGACAACGATTGTACTGGTCTCTTGATGAAGACTGCAGTGTTAACATTATTTCAAAAGCAATGTCTAGAAATCGATTCATGGAAATAAAGAAATTCCTGCATTTCTGCGACAATGAAGCTGCTGCCGGATCCGCCGATAAGATGTTCAAAGTACGACCACTTTCTGACTTGCTGATCAAGAAATTTCTTCGGTGGGGTGTATTTCACGAGAATCTATCGATAGATGAGTCTATGATAAAGTATTTTGGACGTCATCCAGCAAAGCAGTTCCTAAGAGGTAAGCCAGTGAGATTTGGATACAAAAACTGGATGATTGCAAGTGCAGATGGTGTTACGCCTTCGATGTCTACTGTGGTAAATCAGCAGAAGGAACCAGTAATGATTCTTTGGGATCAAAAGTAGTGAAAAAGTTATTGGAAAAAGTAAATGCCGTTCCCAATGAGCATAAGGTGTATTTTGACAACTTTTTCACCAGTCACACTCTGCTGCGAGACCTACGTACAGCTGGTTATCGTGCGACTGGCACTGTAAGGGAAAACAGGACAAAAAAATGTCCATTACTATCTGTCAAGGAAATGAAAAAGAAAAACAGAGCAGAATTTGACCATCGATTCGATACAAACAATACAATTTTGTTTGTGCGATGGCTTGACAACAGCGTTTGCATAATGGGTACAAACTATGACTTTGTTCACCCTCTGGGCAAAGTTGAAAGATGGAGCTCTGCAGAACAAGAAAAGGTAGATGTAGACATCCCTTTGGTTTTTCAAAACTATAACAAAGGCATGGGTGGAGTCGGTCAAGCTGATCAGTCAATCGCAGTATACAGATCAGCTATACGAGGAAAAAAATGGTGGTGGGTACTTTTTACCTACATGTTAGATTTGGTTGTATCTAATGCTTGGCGTCTTCATGTTCTGGCCGCGAAGATAAATTAGATCAGCTCCAGTTTCGCCGAAGTATCGCCCGATTTTACTTGAGCCGTGTACATCCTGAAAGACTCGATGGAAGGCGTCGTAAACCATCCTCGTCAGTGCCAAATATGAATCTAGATGGTGTTGGACACTTCCCTCAGAAACTGCAAAACCAGCTGCGATGCGTCGAATGCCACATGAAAGCACGCTGGCAATGTAAAAGATGCATCAAAACATTATGCATCGAAAAAGGATGTTTTGAAAAATATCACACATAAGCCCATTGGCCCCAATTGAGGACGGCTTATTTTTATATGTAAGGAATATTGTTTTTTTGTTTTTTTTTTTTTCCAGAAAAATGTATTAGTAGCCTCTTATGGTACGTTAATAAAGTTATTTTCAAAATGTTCTTAATAGTTTGTATTTGGGTCCATATGGGTTAATAGCTTAAGGTTGGGTAATTCTTTTCTCAAAAGAACGCAACCTATATTTTCTTGAGAATTTGTTTTAATACTTATTTCATTCAACAATGGGCTGTGTGTAAAAACTTTTGTCCAACTCTGTATGTATTCAGTTTTTGTGTTGGCTTTAGTGATTTTGCAAAAGTACGGATCTGCGGATAGGGAGCATGCACCAGATCATCTGCAGAATTTGGGAAGATGAAGGCATGCCCGACGACTAGAATACCAGCTCTATTTGCATCATCCACAAAAAAGGCGATCCTATCTCTTGCAAGAACTATAGAGGTATATCCCTGCTCAATGTCGCATACAAGATTTGTCAGTACCCCGCCGAGGAGGAATGTCGCGAAATAAACATTCGATAGCGTTGGTGTTATCGGCGTCCGAACTCGCTCATCGTGCGCCAGAGTCCAACACACCAACCACTGCGCCTCGGCGCCGTCACAAATTGACTGTAGACCAAATATTCACACTTAGACAAATCCTGGAATAGGCCAGCGAGTTTCAAATCGATATACAGCATCTCTTTATCAATTGCAAAGGCGCATACGACAGCATTTATCGCAAAGTATTGTTTGAAGCGATGGCCGAATTAGGGATCCCAGGAAAACTGATCCGGATGTGTCGTGACATCATCGCGCGATCTCAGCGTGACGTTATAGAAGCTTTTACGGCGATGGAAGAACAGGCGAAACAAGGGATTAAGGGATTAGGTGGGTTTGAAATTTTCAAAAAATCGATTTTTTTTGTTTTTGTCTTATTAAATAAGTACAATATTGTTGCGGAGACACAAACCGACGGTTAAGTTCGAATTTCGCTGTCGAAGTTCGAAAGCTCTGGTGAAGCGGAAATTGAAATGATGTCAACTGTCAAAGGGGTAATGCTAATTGTCAGAGCATTCTAGAGATATTCGTATGGGAGCTTCCGACGGCAAACATTCGAGAAGGTGGACCGAGAGCTATATAAGCGCGAACACTCGCCTTCGGCATTGCATTCAGTTTGTGGAATTGAACAACGCGTGACAAGTCGGTGTGATCAAACAGTGTGAAAATAAAAGCTTTCAATAAGGGTTTGTTTGTGTAATAAAGCTTAAAGTGGATAGTATTGGATAATAAAGAAAAGTGGTGAAGCTGCACAGATAATTGATCTGTGGTGAAACAAGTGAAGTGTGTGTGTTTTTAATTCGGATGAAAAGGACAATTGTAATTTATCGCAATCCAGTGGTGCGAACCCTATTCGGTGTGGGGTTAAATATTTCGTAACAATATGTTTAAAATATTCTCCAAAAATTTCAAATCGATCCGAGTAAAATTCTAAGAGATAGACTCTTCGAAAGTTCCGCCCATCAAGCCACGTCATTGCAGCGCCAGCACTTCGGAAGCAGCTGCATGGCTATTGTTGGTCGGCCTTTCCCAATTTCCTTTACAATTCAAGGGCACCTCTATTTAGTTGCCCTGGATATTGCCGCAGTAGCAGGTACTTTGCTTTATGGTTCCGGAATCGATGATTCTATGTAAGTTAAAAAAACGAAATATTGTTTGCCATTTGGTTTTAGATGAACCCATAATGAGTTATGCTGTCCACGGCAAGAGCATTTTTTTTTTTTTTTTGAGACGTCAGGGAAGATGAGGTACCAACGGCTGAGTTTTCGGAATTTTTAAATAAAAATTTCACAAAACACTGTTCAAATATGTATCTTTGATATGCTGTATTTTCTTAAATTAAATATATGATTGTACATATTTAAAAAAAATAGTAAAAACGCCCTTTTTTGAACCTCTGAAACCCACCTAACCCCTTAAATTTAACGAGTTAAGACAAAATACTTCACAAACGATACCAAAGTTGAAATTCGGCATAGGGCAATCGCTGCTTGTCCAAACAACTTGGGTCAAAACCAATCACTGGAAGAACGAAACTCATGCTATACAAAGCACTTATACTGCCAGTCTTGCTATACCGAGCCGCAAGCTGGATAATAAGCAGGATGGCTTAATTGATTTTGGGTTCTTTCGAAAGAAAAATTCTGCGCCGGATATTTGGTTCTGTCTGTGTGGAAGTTGAATGGAGGAGAAGACACAACCGTGAACTCGACGATCTGTGCACATATGTGGATATAGTCCGCAAGGCAAAGATCTGGTCATGTCGAGCGTATGAACACCAACGCTCCAGCTAATCAAGAAAATAATCAAGAAAATTCTGAGCTGCTCATTCCCGAACAAGGCGCGGAGGGGGATAGACCTATAGCCTTGGGTAGGGCGAAGAACAGTTCAACCGTTGAGGAACTCATTTTAGCGATTGAATCGCTAAAAGTTGGGAAATCCGCCGGTGTGGATGAAGTTCGGTCAGAAATTAATCAAAGATGATATTGACATGGAACTTGATTCATTCCACGCGTAATTATGCAACTTAGAACTGGTGAAGTTTTCAGCAACTCGGTGTAGCCGTTTTCTGTTAGAAATTAAATAACTAAAAAATAGTCTCAAATATTAACAACAAGCGGTGTTCCCAAGCGGTCCTCCATCTAAGTAGTGACCGCACCCGACGCTGGCTGATTGTGGTATTCGGACGAGAACCGATACTTAACCCATTATTCGTCTTCCTATCGCAGCTAACAAAACGAGCTAATGACTTTGAAACACCTGAACAGATATTCATAAATTGCAGCTAAGAACCATCTCGATCAACACGTTAGCTTTCGAAAGAAAAACAAACAAGCATCGTTAGGGAGTAGCATCGTAGCGATGGCACAGACAGCCACACAGACACCCAAACTTATAACACCCCTCCGTTTGTTAAAAATTAAAAAATATGAAGCGAAATGGGTGTTTTAATTTTTCCCACTTGGAAGTGTGGGCCTTGCGGGTCGCACCTAGACCAGAGTTTTTAAAATTCAAATTACTAGAAATGTATACATGTATACATGTGCTAAGCGTATTACCCATAAGATACATATCTTGCTGTGAAACGTTATTCAAATAAATAAATACAAATACAATTGCTCTATTAGTCGCATGGGGCTTATTGGACCCAGACCCCTCCATATGACACGTGTAGTTGACGCCGGGCTAACGGAGCACATGAGCTAGGAAGCTACCGAAACGAGCAGTTAAGTTCGTCTTGTATTTGCCGAAATGAGACAACGCTTAATTTTCTTTGGGTCCATTGGACCACAAGCGACTAATTAATGGTTAAACAGTCTACAATTACTGTAAGCTGAAATAGTGTCGTTTAAAATTCCATCAACAAACACTACATTTCTAATATGTACCAAAATAATCGTCAACTATATACCTAGGCTCAAAATTAATTACATTTCAAAACTAACAAACGGCCTTCTATGATTTTGTTGTTTTTTTTCGTTGTCTTTTCATCAAATGGAAAGAGTCACAATTAATATATAAGAACACATTTCAGATATACTTTTTGTAGTGTGATAAAATGAAATATTCATCTCAGTGGAAGGGAAAACACTATGAAGCACAGTTGACTTGTTTGGATTTCATTAGCGAACCACAACACACTGGAGAAGAAACGAATGCTGGATGCATTTCATATTTCAGTTTTGAATGCTGCAATAAATTATATGAAAATACGATAAAGCTGCGATAGCGACGTTCATTTATTTCACTTTTATAAACACGTTTCAAGGTTTCGTGGGTGGTTATTGCTTTTCTTTTCAAAGCGAAATAATATTTTTTATGGACTTCTATATATTTATTATTAATAAAGGGGATATTTTGTTTGCTAGCAGCGGCTGATGGTCAATGAAGTCTGCAAAGTTAGTACATTGTATAAGATAAATAACTTGGTTGTTCTATTAGGATACGACCATTGCGTGACTACACACCTCGACGCGGTGCAAGGGCCCAGTAAAGGTCAGTGACTCTCGGAGTAACCCCAGAGGAGGCATAAAGCCAAGATATGGTCAATGGGCCTGATGAAGTTGTTATACGACACGTGCCGAGGGTCAACCTGGCTAAAGGCCCATCTCAAAAAGAGCCCGGAACATCCTGATCACCAGGCGCACTCAGGATTTTCGATAGAATTGATGTTGATGGCAATGTCCCTCCCGTGAAGTGGCTCTTAATTAGCAATGTGCTGCTTAACAACTACTTCTCGCTGCTCCAAGAATATCTCGGCCCCTTCCCTATCACCCATCACGCAGGGTACTGTCAAGGTGGGATCAAGCTGATCTCCTTCGAGGACCAATGGTCAGTGGACGTTTTTAAGCTAGCACTCAGTAGAGTTGGCGAGGTCTGGGAGGGAGCTCAGCTTGACGATGTAACCTTGAACCAAATCCTCAATAGACCAAGAGCTAGAGCCATTATACCGACCTATTTCGAGGATCCTAAGGAGATTCTGGTGATTATCCAAAACTGCAACCCGCAAATTCCTACTAAGGACTGGAAGATAGCCAAGCTGAAAGATGTGAAAGGACCCTCGAGATTGATCATTATTATAGTCAATCAAGATTCCCCGGCACCTCTAGCAGAAACTAATAACATGATCTCTCTGAGCCTTGATTCAGCAAGGCTCAGAATCTACAAAAAAGACGGGGAGGACTCAACTCAGAGAGCCTCCGGAACAGCATCAGCCGACTCCAGGGCATCGACGAACCCAGAGAAAGTTCCTCCCATGGAGTCTATTATCACTGAGGAATCTCTCTTGATTCAGCAAGGCTCAGAATCTACGAAAAAGACGGGGAGGACTCAACTCAGAGAGCCTCCGGAACAGCATCAGCCGACTCCAGGGCATCGACGAACCCAGAGAAAGTTCCTCCCATGGAGTCTATTATCACTGAGGAATCTCTCTCGGATGAGCCCCTCCCTACAGAAGGAAATGATATTACCGGTAAAGTTAGCAATCCATAGTCCTACCTGGACCTCCCCGAGGTTGACTTTGGAGAGACTGTGTCAGGTTTCGATCTCAAATCTGATGAAGAGTCTGCCAATGCACCGCGGTGGAGGCAAAAGACTGCGGCCCTCATGCTGCGGATTCTTCAAATTAATCTCCACCACTCTACTGCGGCCTCGGCTGCACTAATGCTTCGCCTCACCAAAAGCGGAGAAGACATAGTTCTGATCCGTGGACTCGGAACACTAGAATACAAGCTCACCTACGTGCGTGAGGCAGGTAAGTCAAGAGCTTGTATCTTAACTAAATATTATATGTAAAACCCTTCTACACTCATTCTACAGTGACCAAGATATCACGGCTGTTAGCAATGAGGGCAAGTCCTCCAAGTCTTGGATTTCATCACTAAGAACAGACAAGAAGTTCTAGATGTAACCTTTGTATAGCAAGACATGGTCGATAAAGTCAGGGAATGAAAAGTCCTAAAAGAGCACTCCTTCTCTGACCAACGCTATATTCCATTCAATATAACCAGCCACGCTAGTGCCCTATCTCCTTTCAGGAACTACAGGAGAACAGACTGGCAAAAATACAGAACGTGTGTTGAGTCATACTTAGGGACAAAACACCCAACCTATCCGCACAACTCTGCGGAACTAAACAGCTTATTAAATGAGCTGATAGGAACTCTCAACGGATCTCTATCTAAATCTTGTGCGATTAGCATCCCCAGAGGTAAACCTAAACCCCCTGGTGGAGCAAGGAGATGGTATCCCTAAGGAAAGAGAGCAGAAGGCTTTTCAACAAAGCAAACAAGCAACAGAATTGGGACTCCCATAAGGAGGCACTTAAATCATTCAAAGCAGCGACCAGGAAGGCCAAAAGGTAATCGTGGAGGAACACTGCCAAAACAACAAGCCAACCTCCGAAGCTTCAAGAATAAGGAAGATTCTGACTTCGGCCCCTTATAGCCCAAGTCATCTAATGCGGAATGATGCTTCCTGGATGACTTCCAGCTCGGAACCCCTGGAACTTCTTCTGAACCTCATGAAGTCATCCGGCCGAGAAGATCCTCCTTCGAGCAAACTCGCAACCTGGTAAATAGCATTATTGTCCTATGGGCTCTAAAAATCTTTAAACTATACATTCCCCAGGAACGGATGGGATCATACCAGCGAAGTTCCAGCAAGTAGCAGATCTCATCCTTTCCTGGCTAGTAGCAATCTATAAAAGTTGCCTGTATCGTACATCCTTATCCTACATCACTATCAAGTGGAAGGTAACCAAAGTCATTTTCATACCCACGGCAGGCAAAAGCTCTCACACGTATGCAAATAACTTGAGGCCTATAAGTCTTATTTTTTTTCTGCTAAAAACTCTAGAGAAGATTTAAGATGCACACATTCGACACGAGCTATAGCTTAGAAAGGCTGTCGGATAACCAACATGCCTACAACAAAGGCAAATCGGTGGAAACAGCTCTCCACCACAGTACCATAGAAAGGTCACTGGAACACAAGGAATTAACCCTAGTCGCCTTTCTCGATTTTGAGGGCGCCTTTAACAATGCTGAACGCTGATTGATCTGGGTGTAATGCGATTAGTAGTAGAATTGGTACGACAACTGCCAACACAAAGAGTCATCAAAACCAACTTCGCTGGAGCCGTTTCAACTAGTATGAACTAGTATGGTCAGCAGAGTTACACCACAAGGTGGAGTACACTCCCTTCTCCTCTGGAACGTGGTAGTCAATGAATTACTACTGTTGCTAGAACAGGAAGGGTACGCTGTCACCGGCTATGCGGATGACAATGCTATTGCCGTCACAGGAGAAGTTTCTAGCACTCTAAATGATCTAATGCAGGGTGCATTACATACAGTAGTAACTTGGACACAGTACTGCGGACTTGGGGTTAACCCCACGAAGACTGATCTAGTACTGTTTACAAACAAACAGAAAATTCCGACCTTCAACCCACCGAGGCTGGGGGGAACCCAATTAATAATCAAAAATCAGGCTAAATACCTTGGCCTAGTCCTTGATAGGAGGCTGAATTGGAAACCTGACTTTCTTGATAGGGTCAAGAAAGCAACCACAGCCCTCTACAGCTGAAAGAAAGTGGTGGGCAAAAAGTGTGGTCTCCAACTAAGTATTATGCACTGGATCTATACAGCAGTCATGATGCCCATCTTCCTGAACGGCATTGTAGTTTGGTGACTGTTCTGGACAAGGCAGTCTATCGAAACCTTCTGGGGAAAATCGAAAAAGATCGGCCAGCATATACATAAGAGGCGCGATAAGATCGACCCCCACGGAGGCCCTACATATTCCGTCATTAGACCTCCTCCGCTAACAAGTTGGCCCTACGGATTAAGGGCATGGGAAAACAGCCCACATCACATAAAGGCTATACTAGCATTCTTAATCACTTCGAAGTACCCATGGACATAGACTACATCATCCCGCAGAATGTATTTACAAAGAACTTCGAAGTTATACTTCAACCCAGGGAGGAATGGGCTGAAGGGAAAGTCATACCGAATGACTCGATTTTCCTCTATACCGATGGCTCCAGGATGGAGAAGGGTGCAGGTAGTGGAGTCTTGTCCAAGGAGCTTAACCTCAACCTATCAACCTATTATTTAGACTTCCATATCCCTGCCGTGTGTGCCGAGCAGAAATAACAGCGATAACGGAAGCCCTTGCATGCCTTAGGATCAATATAATATCCGATAGTATCATTTGCACGGACAGCCAATCTGCGATAAAATCCCTGGCCGCTGTAACCCATAAATCAAAGACATCCCTTAACTGCCGCCTATCTCTAAACGAGATGGCTGAATAGTTCAACATAAAAAAACTGTGGATTCCCGGGCATAGGGATATTCCAGGAAACTGCGCGACCGACGAACCCGTAAAGTTAGAGTCAAGCACACTCAGCCTTCTAACCATAGATAAATGAACAAGATGGGAAACTTTCGTACCTTTGCCCTGTGATCCCCGCAAGGGTTTTTATATGTTTTTTTTTTTGTTTTTATTACACCGATACTATGCGGGTTATTCTCAGTTTAAAAACGACGCTTTTGACTAACACAATGATAGTCTCAAGACGTCGATGTGTAGAGTCAAGACGTCGGTACCAGGTCGGAACAAGGCAGAATGACATAGTCAAGACGCCGTCAAACCGAAACGCGTTTGTAGGGGCTAGCTGTCAAAGTGTCTGTCAAAGCCATTAGATTGCCATCTCTATGTATTTTTCTATGCTTCTAACTCTCTGGTATCTAAAAACAGAAATGTAAAGCACATAGCGGTTACCAACCTCCAATTGAATGAAAGTAACATCGGCTTTATCACCAAACAAATCTGGCCTAAGCTAAGCTTAGGACGAACCAGGGACCTTGTGGCAACCAAAAGGGTAACCTTAAGCACTATAGTGGGTGTCATTACAGGCCACTGTACCATTGGAAAACACGCCGCCAAACTGGGGCTGCCTTCCAAAGACTTCTGCCGCGGCTGCATGAAAGAGGAGGAAGAGGAATCGATTCACCACCTCCTCTGCTCATGCCCTTCTTTTGCGAATGGCAGGAGGATCTAACTCGGCGCGACTTTCTATTATAACCTAAGTGAGCTAGCAGGTATAGAATAGCTCCCTCGCTTCATCAGAAGCAGGTGTCGAATCAAGCTAATATGATCCATGTAGTATCACAACGGGGCGACCTCGGCCTACGTGTGACGTATGCTAACCACTATAACCTACCTAAACTGACCTAACCTATTGGAATTTGTTATTTGTTTGTTAGGTGGCGCTACAATCGGTGGTGAACCTGGGCCTCAATCAACAAGCGTCTCCAGCTGGCACGGTCTTTGGCCAGCTGTTTCCAGCGCCGCACTCCCAGCTGGTTAAGGTCCCCTTCCACCTGCGTGCGCCACCGTTGATGTGGCCGTCCTCTGCCGCGCCTTCCTTCCGGGGTAGATTCAAAGACTCTTCGCGTTGGATCTGCATTTTCCATGCGCTCTACATGGCCTAGCCACCTTAGACGCTGTATCCGTAGACGTCGTACCAGGCCAATGTCGCTGTAAAACCCGTACAGTTCATCCTTATATCTTCTCCTCCATACATCGTTTGAACAAACGGGACCGTAGTAAGCGCGCATAATTTTCCTCTCGAAACGACTGAGGGCATCTTCATCCGCTTTTGTTAAGGTCCGAGTCTCTGCGCCGTAAAGAAGGATTGGGATGATTAAGGTCTTATATAGTGCCACCTTGGTTTTCCGAGAGAGGGCTCTACTTCTCAATTGCCTCTTGAGCCCAAAGAAACAGCGGTTGGCAAGAGTGATTCTGCGTTTTAGCTCGGCGCTGGTGTTATTGTCGTTGGTCATCAGTGAGCCAAGGTAGACGAATTCCTTGACCACTTCAAAGTTATAAACGCCCATGGTGATATTCTGGCCAATACGTCGGTGTTGTCCGTCTCTTTTAGATGAAAGCAGATATTTGGTTTTACCCTCATTAACCTTGAGACCCATCTTATCCGCTTGTACCTCAATGCTTACAAAGGCCCCATTGACGTCTCGCTGTGTCCGTCCAATCACGTCAATGTCGTCGGCGTACGCAAGCAATTGCGTAGACTTGAAATAAATCGTACCTCTTGTGTTGGCCAGTGACTCTTGCACGATCTTTTCAAGCACGATGTTGAAAAAGTTGCATGACAGCGCGTCACATTGCCTAAATTCTTTTTTTAACACCAAAGGTCTCCGTTTGCTCATAGCCGACCTTAATGGAGCCTTAATCCATTGTCATCCTGCACAGTCGGACGAGTTTGGCAGGGATGTTAAAGCTGTTTGTATAGCTCATCTCTATACACGCTGTCATATGCAGCCTTGAAATCGACGAAGAGGTGATGAGTGTCTATTTGGTATTCCTGGGTCTTCTCCAAGATCTGCCGTAGCGTAAATATTTGGTCTATTGTGGATTTACCTGGCCTGAAACAAACGGTTTCAGGCATTCACACAATACGGCAGAGAAGATCATATATGCGGTGTTAAGGAGACTTATTCCCCTATAGTTGGCGCAGTTATAGGGATCTCCTTTCTTATGGACCGGGCAAACGATGCTGAGATTCCATTCGTCGGGCATGCTTTCCTCCGAACATACCTTGCAAATGAGATGGTGCCTGCACCTTACCAGCCCATCTCCAGTCGCCTTAAGAAGCTCAGCAGACAGGCCGTCTGCGCCCGCGGCTTTATTAGACTTTTTTTTTTCTTTTTTTTTTTAGAGACTCGCGCAGGTTCAAGAGGTCTTCATATTCTCTTATGATGTGTTGACACACACAACCTGAACGGAGTGCAGTGGTTGGGGTCGTTGATGTTCGTTCACTACTCTCAGGGGTGGTTGTCCTAGGCCTAGATAGGACGAGAGCCGACCAAATTCCGGGTTGGTTATAGTCCGTAGTAATTCGTTCAAGCACTTTAGTATTGCATACGCAGAGGATGAATTTCGGTTGACCATATACTGTGAGTGTTACGCCTGCAGGCAGTACGTCTGGTCACTTTCCATTCACAACTGCGTTGCATACTTTTTATCATCCGTTTAGGAATTACTTTTACTTGGCTATGAAGCGAATTTGAACTATAGACCTTCCGATCGACGGTCGATGATGTTAACCACTGCACCACGGCCACCCCCACTTAAGTCTTGATATCGCTATTTTGACTTCGTCTAGGTCGGGTGGACTGAATTCTGGTACATTATCGTCCATTACGAATGGCTCGTTCTGCCTGACAGCGGTATCTTGTCTATCATCGCCGTTATACAGTCTGCAGAAGTGGTATTTCCAAATCCTCAGCACCGACTGCGACTCTACTACCAGTTCCCCATTTTCATCCCTGCAGGCCGCCGCTCTGGCTTTGTAGCCATGGCATGTTCGTTTTACATTAATGTAAAACTTACGGGCGTCATTCCTGCGGAAGCATCTCTCTATCTTTTCGATCTCACGCTTTCCGTGCTCTCTCTTCTTTCTTCTGGAAAGCGTGTGTTCCTCTCTTCTCTTCTGCTCATAGATTTCGTGAGCAGCTCTCGTCCGTTGTTGCAGCATGGCTTTATATGCCTCTTGTTTTTCTGTATGGGCTTGTTCGCATTGTTCATCGAACCAGGGGTTTTACGTGGTGGCGGTTTGAAACCCAGCACCTCTGAGCCGCCGTCTCTGACGGCGCTCTGGCATTGCGCCCATTCCTGCTTTATTGTTTGTGCTGCTGTAGGTGGATTTTGAGAGAGATTGGGGAGACACGATCGGCAAAGAATCTGGCAGTCTCTTACGATTGCAGCTTTCCGACGTCAAAATTACGTAATATTAGTGGACTCCTAAGCAATCCTGATATTCTTATTTGTACCTTGGCTACAACAAGGTAGTGGTCCGAGAAAATGTTGGCCCCTCATAAGGTTCGTACGTCGAGAATACAGGAGGAGTGTCTGGCGTCGATCGCAATGTGATCAATCTGGTTGGTGGTCGATTGATCAAAAGACCGCCAGGTACCCTTGTGGATATTGAGATGGGGGAATCGCATGCTTACTAAAAGGAGGTTACGCCCCGCTAGGAAATGGATTAGCTTAAGTCCGTTGTCGGATGTGGTGTTATGGAGGCTATGCTTTCCTATGATCGACTCAAATATGTCGTCTTTGCCCAGTTTGGCATTAAAATCTGCTAGAACTATTTTGGTGTCGTAGCTGGGACATTGGGCATAGGTTCTACCTAGGAGATCGTAGAATTCTTCTTTGAGTCGATCGTCCTTTTCTTCCGTTAGGGCGTGAACGCATATTAAGCTAATGTTTCCAAATTTATCTTTGATGCGGATTGTTATGAGGCGTTCGCTTATATCTCGGAAGCTTAAGACTTTTTGTCGGAGTCTTCCTCGAATAACGAATCCGCACCCGAATAGGCGCTGTTTGTTCTCCTTGTAGCAGTTCCCGTAGTAGATGTCGCAGTTTTTCATCCGTCTTTTGCCTGGTCCATCCCATCGCACTTCTTGAAGTGCGGTTATATATATCTGCTTTATAGCAGTTGAGGGTTTGCTCCAATCGATCGCCTGCACCCGGTCTGTTAAGGGACCTCACATTCCAGGTGCAGACGCTCAAGTCCGTTAGTCGTTTGTAGGGGTCGTCAGCTTTGTATACGTCCGTATCCGAGGCTTGTTGTTGTTTTGGAACAAGTAGGTTTTTACGTGATAGGTATGTTACCCCTAAGCACAACCCCCAACCTGGAGGGCCAGGTTCCTCTTTCGCCAGGAACAAGGGGTTGGGTCGCTTCACATGTTTGCCATGTTAAACGCGATCAACCTCTTTGCTCG
The DNA here is from genome assembly GCA_951905685.1 of Eumerus sabulonum. NCBI lineage: Eukaryota > Metazoa > Arthropoda > Insecta > Diptera > Syrphidae > Eumerus > Eumerus sabulonum. Next base: position 155,570,521 of record OX645060.1, on the reverse strand, counting down.
GTTTGCTCGCTCCCTCCCCCTAGACCTATTGGAATAAGAAGGGTCCAATACTTACTGCTAATTCTGTAAGCCAAAGTTGGTGTAAAGGGATTTTATACATTTTCTTTGCTGCCTCATATGTACATATAGCCTAATTGTGCAGCGTGTTGGGCTATGAATATCCCTAATATTAAGTCTAACTCTACGCGACGATTAGTGTATCCAATTATGCTCCCATGATTCGAAGCATCCTTGATAATTCTCTAGAGTTAACTCATTCAGAACCGTAATGAGGTCTCTTGAGGTTTGATTTCATCTTAGGAAATAAGAAAAGTCACAGAAGACAATATCGTGGTTATAGGGTGGATGCGGCAACTTTGGAATGCTTTTTTCGCCAAAAAACTCTTGCTGCGATTTGACCCCTTTGGACTTTTTCTTTTGTGGAGAACAGTGAAAGGCCGATGCTATGCAAACAATCCGGGAAAGATTCAAGCACTTAGGACCAATATCATCAAACCATTCCGGAAGCTACAGCCCGAAACTATCAACAAGGTCTTGGAAAATTGGGGTGACAGAATGCCCTACCGCGAAGCCAGCCGAGGCGGCCACTTGAACGACGTTGTATTTCATATTTAATGGTAATGAAAATGGCTAATAAAGCCATATGTGCAGCGTTTTTATGTATGCTATGTAATGGGACTGAAGGTTTTCGTTTTCAAGTATTTGTGATCCTACTCAACTCAGTTATGACAGCGACATCTGAAAGTCTGCACATCCAAGATACTGGAGTGATGTAAGAAGTCGATCATAAAGTATTCACTTTTTTCTATAAGATTACATTCTATCAATATACAGCCTTGTAAACGTTTTCAGAAGAATCCCTTTTCCCGCGCAGTTTGCGATCATCGCTTCTTACCGAACTGACCTTGAAACCGTTTGTAAGGCCAGGCGCAAATTGGGACACGTATAGCGCAACGTGCCGCATTTTTTTTGTAAACTACAGAATTCAATAGAATGGCGCAAATTGGTAAACACGTGTGACGTGCCGCGACCCGCGCTAGCCGGCCGACGCGCGGCACTGAAGTCGAGACACAGTTTCACATGCCATTCTCTCGCGTGTGGTTCTTGGTTTTGGAGAAATGGCAGAAGAAAAATGAATAGAGGCAGTTAGGGCTCATAAAGAACTTCACTTATGATACCCAATGCGCGAACTATATGAAGACAAAATTATGAATTGACCACTCCAACTGGTTTGCATTTTTTATTACAATAGTTTCGTCGTCTAGTGTAAGGATCTCAGTTTTATTGTTTTTTTATAAGTTTACAATTATGTTGAATAGTACAATGTTTACTTAAGTTTAATCCATTTAAGGATCTTAGTTCTTTATATTGATAAGTCAAGTTATTGTTTTTGAACACAATTTCGTTTGGATAATCTATTTCTTTCTGGTTTTTGTTTGGTACTGGTACAATAATTCTTAGTTGTATTTTTTCGGTTTCTTTTGGAATCTTAATAGCAAAAGCTAACACATCATCTTCGAATTTAGTAATGCCTAATTTTATACACTTCATTTTATTTACATCTATATCACATTTTTCTATTTCTTCATCTGTCAGTATATTTGGATGTAATAATCCATACCTGGCTGATGCTAAGTTGACTTGGATATGCTCAATTTTTTCTTTTACAATTTGAACTTTAAGAGGCTGGTCATAAAATAAATTCTGATTCACTGTTTTACTTGCTACCTTGTTTGACTATCCTAATATTACTGTTCTATCAGTTTTCTATTATATTCTTTATTTGTTTAATGGATTTACTGACACTATCGTTAATTAAAATTTGCTGGTTCAAGTTAGGAGATCCCTTGGACTGCGCCAACTATAGAGGAATAAGTCTCCTTAATGTCGCATACAAGATCTTCGCTGCCGTTTTGTGTGAACGCCTGAAGCCATTCGTAAACAAGCTGATAGGTCCTTATCAGTGTGGCTTCAGGCCAGGGAAGTCCACCATCGATCAAATCTTCACACTACGGCAGATCCTGGAGAAAACCAATGAATTTCAAGTCGATACACACCATCTATTCGTCGACTTCAAGGCCGCATACGACAGCGTAATTAGAGACGAACTATATAATGCCATGTTTACTTTTGACATCCCTGCTAAGCTCATCAGACTATGCAGGATGACCCTGGAAAATGCTCGCTGCTCCATCCGAATCGGTGCAGAACTGACCGATAGTTTCGAAGTCAAGAAAGGATTTAGACAGGGCGATGCGTTGTCGTGTGATTTTTTTAACATCATATTAGAAATGATTGTGCAAAAATCACAGGCCAATACAAGAGGCACAATCTATTTCAAATCCTCGCAACTCCTTGCATACGCCGACGACATTGACATAATAGGTAGATCGCAGCGAGATGTCAATGAGGCGTTTGCGAGTATTGAGATGGAGGCGGCAAAAGTTGGTTTGGCAGTTAACGAAGGCAAGACTAAATATCTGCTGTCATCGAAAAAGGACATTTACCACCGACGTCTTGGACAGAACGTGCATATTGGCAGATATAAGTTCGAGGTAGTTAAGGACTTCCCGACACAGCCATGTCAGCGAACGTGTTTTTCACGGTGTTTCTCCTCAGCGGGGTTCTGACAAAACCCCCTGTAGTAATATTGTCTTGAAAAGCTTCTCGAAATTCGCCGTTCGGAACCGGCAATAAACTGTAGGTCCCTTTCACCTATGTGAAAATGAAATCACACACAACATGGGTGATTGAGAGAAGCTCGGCTCAGGTTCTTCATGGACTGTAACGCCAACATACATACATACAGTTAAGGACTTCATATACCTCGGCTCCGCGGTGACTTGGAACAACGACACCAGTTTCGAAATCAAGCGCAGAATTACTCTTGCCAACCGCTGCTTCTTTGGGCTCAAGAGGCAACTGAGAAGTAGAGCCCTCTCTCGTACGACCAAGTTGACCTTATATAAGACCTTAATTATCCCGGTCCTGTTATACGGCGCAGAAACATGGACTTTATCTAAAGCGGATGAGGAAATCCTTGGTCGTTTCGAGAGAAAGATTCTGCGTTCGATTTTCGGTCCCATAAACACAGAGGAGGGTTGGAGGAGAAGATTCAATCACGAACTGTACGGGTTGTACAGCGACATGAGTCTGGTCAGGCGTCTACGGATCCAACGCCTAAGATGGCTAGGCCATGTAGAGCGAACGAAGAAATAGAGGACGGCCGCACCTGTGGTGGCGCGCACAGGTGGAAGGGGACCTCAACCAACTCTCCACATTTCTTAGATGAGCATCGATATTTTCTCTGTCTTCTTCGTTCATGGTGCCAAAAAGCCATTTTGATGCACTACCTATAATATTGATTAATCCTCTTTTCTTTCTGCTTTCCCTAGGCATAATGGTTTTTACTTTATTTGTCAAGTGTGTAAGTTCTAGTTGAAATAGTTCTTTGTGGCAAGTTTTTCGATGTTTACCGAAATGTCGTTTAGTACGTCTATTATTTCTTGTGGCTTAATCAAATGGATTATTTTGTCTGTCTTGGTCACTATGTCTGCTTCGTTAATTCTTATTTCTGTGAAACCTGATTGTTCTTTCATGTCTTCTATACCTAGTAGTCCGTTAGCTGATGTTGTCGGTAGTATTAGATTTTGGCCCGAATATCCTTTATTGTTATTATAGTGCCCTGGGTAAGTATACTGACCTGTATTCCTACTATTCTGTGGATAATTCTGTTGAAAGCGATTTTGGCCCGAATATCCTTTATTGTTATTATGGTGCCCTGGGTAAGTATACTGACACGTGTTCCTATTATTCTGTGGATAATTCTGTTGAAAGCGATATTGGCCCGAATTTCCGTAATTGTTATTATAGTGTCCTGAATCTCGTCTACTCTGATAACTGTTCCTATGACTGTTCCTATGATTGTTGCTCTGATAATTGTTCTGATAGTTATTACCTTGCTGCCTCTTAAAATTCCCTGGACGATAAGATACTTTACTGGATTTCTTAAATTCTTCCCTAATACACGAATCTTCGTACCTTCTTTTTATCATTATTTCAAAAATATTATCTAATTCCTTCTCTTCATATATTTCGTCTAATAGTGTTCCCTGACATATTTCCTTAATCATATTAACTAACAATGAATTTACATTACTTAAGTCTACGGCATAGTCGCCTTTATAAAAGTTTATAAGTTCATCGGATTTAAATTTTATTCTTTGTACTTCAAATAGAAATTCACATACAGTGTTGGCTTTTATGGTATGAATGCTTCTATAGATGTCCGATGGCTCGATTTCTGGTTTGTACCTCAGCTTCAGTTGTCGTTTGATGGTTTCCCAATTTTCCGGATCTGGTATGTTAATGATGATATTTTTTGCTTCTCCTTGTATTTTTTCGTTGTATATTGTACGAGTGATGAATTTTCTCAGGTCTCCACACATGAAATCTCCTAGATAACATTCCACATTTTTTAAAAAACTATTTATTGTCACTTCCCCTTTTCCGGTGAATGTCGACATATGCGAAACTTCACGAAGAATCCTCTCACGGTCCATTCGTTCTGCCTCCGAATTTCCGTAATTGTTATTATAGTGTCCTGAATCTCGTCTACTCTGATAACTGTTCCTATGACTGTTCCTATGATTGTTGCTCTGATAATTGTTCTGATAGTTATTACCTTGCTGCCTCTTAAAATTCCCTGGACGATAAGATACTTTACTGGATTTCTTAAATTCTTCCCTAATACACGAATCTTCGTACCTTCTTTTTATCATTATTTCAAAAATATTATCTAATTCCTTCTCTTCATATATTTCGTCTAATAGTGTTCCCTGACATATTTCCTTAATCATATTAACTAACAATGAATTTACATTACTTAAGTCTACGGCATAGTCGCCTTTATAAAAGTTTATAAGTTCATCGGATTTAAATTTTATTCTTTGTACTTCAAATAGAAATTCACATACAGTGTTGGCTTTTATGGTATGAATGCTTCTATAGATGTCCGATGGCTCGATTTCTGGTTTGTACCTCAGCTTCAGTTGTCGTTTGATGGTTTCCCAATTTTCCGGATCTGGTATGTTAATGATGATATTTTTTGCTTCTCCTTGTATTTTTTCGTTGTATATTGTACGAGTGATGAATTTTCTCAGGTCTCCACACATGAAATCTCCTAGATAACATTCCACATTTTTTAAAAAACTATTTATTGTCACTTCCCCTTTTCCGGTGAATGTCGACATATGCGAAACTTCACGAAGAATCCTCTCACGGTCCATTCGTTCTGCCTCTCGATTTTGGAGATTCTGGACAGTATTGGTTAATTGTACCAACTGCTGTTCCCTCAATCTCAATTGATGTTGGAGTTCGATGTTTGCCTCTTCTATGACGACTTCTTCTAGGTTTCTGCTGGCGTCGAGTCTTGCTTGTCTTTCCGTGATCATCAACACTACTATTGTTGTCCCTTTTTTTCACTCTAGCGGACTTTTATTTAGCGTTCACTTTGACACTAATTATTTTCGCGACACTTATACTTTATAATCTTTTCGATTTTTATATCAGTTTTCAGTGTTATTTTCGCGACACTTATATTCCGTAATCTTTTCGATTTTTATTCCAGTTTTCAGTGTTAGTTATTTAATTTGTATCACTAGATATTCCTTTTTAAGATTATCCTACCGACTGCGCCACTTTTGTAGGTCGTCCCGGAAAGTGTGAAAAAAAACTATTTTTATTTCTTTTTGAACTATTCTTTATTCACTTCACTGACTAATCGTCTTCACACAATCGATCCGTTCACCGCTACGGCAGAACACCAACTCCCAAAGATCTTCCAAGCCGAATTACTCCCAGTGTTTTCTAAATGCTGGGGCAGCAAAATGTTTGACTGTTTGGATATACAGATTATCGTTCGTTCTGTGAAGGATTATATTGACCCATGGTCTTCGTCTGCATCTTCGTGGGAAGATGCAGATAAGAGAATGCGTCTTTGTGTGGGAGCAAGCAATTATTTATATCTCATTACGTTTGAGATAACCAAAAGTATCCGCTAACCGGATGTCCAATATACTAGGGGAGGAATGTGTCGCATACATAACTGGCTTGTCATCAATTCCAGTTTTATTTCTTCTATAACGCTTCATACCTTAGGTTCTCTACCTGTGTATATACTCGTATGTACATACGTCTACCGACTCGATTCTGTTCGTCCATTCACGAGTATGAAGATAGCTGAGACCAATGGGTGTGCAAACTTTGAAATTAGCATTTCAAAACCGTTTCCATTTGCCAAAACGCAATCTTCTGAATGTGTCGGCAGATTATATAGATCCTTGTTTGTAAAGTGCACATTCGAATGTTCTATTCTACTGTAAAACGAATGAGTAGGAGAGCAAATTTGACTGTCTTAGAGGTAGGAATTTTATCAGGATCCTTCTAGTACACATATACGTATTAAAATTGCAAACGGCTTTTAAGGAAAAAAACTTTTCATTCACTTTTCTATAGGAGCACCGTACAAAGACTCAAGTGTCGTTGGAAACAGGTCTTCACACAATTTGACGGTTCGCCTAGAGCGAAGAGAGATGACGAATGAATAAGGGTGTTTAAGTTTGATTGGATGTTGTATTGAAAATTTGTAAGAACCAATTTGAAAACCTCCAAAGTAATTTTAGGGATGCGCAGAGTTGCGCTAGATGAATGACTTTATTTAATTAAGTTTCTATCATGCCTTGACTGCCATTTGAAGATGACATAAAAAAATGATTAAGTTTAAGTGAAAGTTTTTTGCAAGGGGTTTGTATGTTTTCCAAAAAATGGCAGTGGGAGTCAATTTCGATAATCTTTTTTCTAGTAAAACTGCCCTTGAGTTAATGCAGTATGGTACATTGCCGAATGTCGACAGCTTTCTTACTATTAATATGGCCATAACCTGAATACACAATCAATCTATGAGTTATTGTTACTTTTTATAACTGTAACATATATGTATAAGATGAGAGCGCCGTGGCGCAGAAGGTAGTGTGTTGGCCTCTGACGCCGATATCGAATCCCGGCAACAGCCATGTCATCGAACATGTTTTTCACGGTGCTTCTCCTCAGCGGGGTACTGACAAAATCCCCTGTAGTATAACTGTCAACAAAAGCTTCTCGAATTTCGCCGTTCGGAACTGGCAATAAAACTGTAAGTCCCTTTCACCTATGGGAAAATAAAATCACACACAACATGAGTGATTGATAGAGGCTCGGCTTTGGTCCTATATGGACTCTAAGAAGTTAAAGTAGAAGCTCACTATTTGTTGTTCTCCAGGCCTTAGTCCTGCGTTTTGAACCAAATATCTCAAACTTGCTCTCGTCACTAAAGACCTCACTTCGACCATGAAGCATGGTAAAGGTTCAATGATGGTTAGAGGTTACATGTCGGCTTCGGAAACGAGAAATCTTATTTTTATTGAGTCAACAACGAATAGCAAAGGTTACCTAGCCATCTTAAAAGACAATCTACTCTCTAGAGTGGAAAATTTGGGCCTCACATCGCCTTGGTCTGCCAACAAGACAATGACCCCAAATATATGGCAAAAATTCTCAAAGTATGGTTGCTATACCATACCCCCAAACAGCTTAACTTTCCTCCACAATCTCCAGACCTTAATCCCATTGAACATCTATGGGAAGTCTTGGACAGAATTATCAGGAAACGGGCCATAACGTCAAAACAAGGCCTCCGGACGGCATTAACCGAAGAATGGGCTAAAATCTCTCCTGAAGTTACAAAAAACCTTGTTACTTCGGTTCCTAGAAGATTGGCTGTAGCTATTAAAACCCACGGAGGCCCAACAAAGTATTAACGCTCAGCTTTTAAAGCCTATGTAAAACTATAAGTGTTCATTACTAAAGTGTATACTAATTTTTGACTGCATTTTTCAGATGACGTTTGCTTTTATCATGAATAATATTTGAACTATTATCTTTTTTGAACTATTTTGTAGTGGAAAATAAAATTTGAGTTGTAAGCTTTATTTCGTGTTTAAATAATTTTTCTAGTCACTTGCAACATAGCGTATCTTACGTTCTGTTCCAGCGCCTACTAGGCTGGCTGTATACAAATTTTTGACTCTCACAGTATGTGTACGTGCATACATACATACATACATAAGTACATTCTCCAGGAATAGCGACCCTCTTCAAAGCTTGTTTTTTTTTTTTTAATGAGAAATGTCATGGAAAAAAAATACATTTGCATCGCGTGATTTTGTGCTGCTTGGTTTTTCAGTATTTTGTTTTTGACAGCTTGCGAAGTGATTCGCGACAACTGTTAACTTCAATATGATTAGTTGATACTGACGTATCATCATGGGAAAATTCACGTAGGTATATCCACATAACTTTCCCAAGTCGTTGAAAATAATTTTCAAAATTCGAAAATTTTGAAGGAATTCAAAATTCCTTCATCGTGAGAGCACCGTGACGCAGTGGGTTGTGTGTTGGCCTCTGACGCAGATGACACGGGATCGAATCCTGACACAGCCATGTCATCGAACGTGTTTTTCACGGTGTTTCTCCTCAGCGGGGTTCTGACAAAACCCCCTGCAGTAAAATTGCCATTGAGCCCAGTAAGCTTTCACGATTGGGCTTTCACTGGATGTTTGCTGCCAAGTTGGTCGAAAACCTCGTTCTTGGTAGTCGATGATGACTGCCAGATCGGCATCTTCTCGCTGCTTCCTTCCGACCTTCTCGACAGTCGAGGAATCTTCTGGCAGCACATGGAAACGACGGATGTCGGTGACCTATTCCTTGGTTTCGGCTCGTGAACAATGTTTGCATTCAACATCACGAGGTCGCCTCGTTAATGCATCCACATTTCTGTGACTACTTCCCTTCCGGTATTCGCGTGCTCTCGCTTGATCACCTTTTGGCGAATCCGACCTCGGACGCCTTCTTCCCAGACGGTAATTTCTCGACATGTGCCCCTGCTGGTTGCAGATGTAGCATCTACCTGGGAACGGGCGGCTCTTACTCACCGTTGTTGCTCTGGAACTATGCCGCAATTCGCTGGAAGGACGCTTTCTCCGAAGCGGACAGTTTCTCACAATGTGCCCCTGCTGGTCGCAGATGTAGCAGCTACTTGGTAACGAGCGACTCCTACTCACTGTAGTTGCTATGGAATTATGCCGCAATTTGGTCGAAGGACGCTTTCTCCGCGGACGGCAGTTTCTCGCAATGTGGCCCTGCTGGCCGCCGATGTAGCATCTACCCGGGAACGAACCACTCCTACTCGCCGTTGTGGTTCTAGAATTATCCTGGTCTTCAGATATGGGCCGTAATTTGATGGAGGGTCGGCATATCAAGAGCGAAGTTTCCCATGCGAGAGCGCTGGTAACTGTCTCCTTGAAAGATGTCTTCGGCAGGAGAATCAGGCTTCGTTGCGTATCGGGGTCTCTTAGTCCTTGGATGAAGGAATCCGTTTTCAGTTTTTCCACCACAACAATTGGAACATCCGCGTAGGATAGATGAGACAGCCTCTCGATGTCGGCAGCATACTGTTAGATGGTCTCGTTTCCACGCTGCTTGCGTCCTTTAAGTTTCAGCTTGTGCATCTCCTACTCGTGCACACTGTCATATCTCCGATGAAGAGTTTCCCATATGGCTGTGTGGTTTTTTCCCAGGGATTCCGGGATGGTCTGTAGTACATCAGCTGCTTCGCCTTTAAGCGAAATTACTATAGCGGCCACACGGTCTTCTTCTCCTCATTGATTCCGTTCCGCCGCTGTCTCAAATTGGAGCTTAAACATGTTAAATGCGCTCGGGCCGTCGAAGTTGGGGGCTGCGAATTTTGATGCTGCGTTCTGGAAAGTTCTCTCGATTTCCAGAACCTTCTTGTCGAACCTTGATTCTAGCGTCTCGTCTATCTTTTCCTGATTATTTTCGAGATCTAGAACCTTCTTATCCAGTTACTCGATTTTCTCTTCGACATTCTGTCTCTCAAGCTTTCTCGATCGTTTTCTAGCATCTCTTCTACCGTCTCCAGCTTCTGCCTCAGGAAAGTGGAATTTTCCTTCAGTTTCTCTAGTTTCTGGTTTAGAGAAGTGGAGTTTTCCTCCAAATTTCTACTTACGGCAGCGGAATTTTCCTCCAGTTTTTCGTGTATGGTCGCCTCTAGTTTCTGGGATATGGAAGCACTCATAGCATTCATAGCCGCGGGAATTTGCTGCATATCGAATGCTGGCTCACTGGATATCGACAGCTTCTCCACCCCGAACTCGTGATTCTCCCAGTCGACACTTTCTTCCTCCAACGCTGATCGCAATCTCTCCATCAGGTTGGCTTTACTTCCCACTGTGGATAATTCCCGAGCATCTAGCTCTCTTTCCAGTTGTTCGATGGTCAACTTTTCCAATTCCATCATTTTCTCACTCTTGCAATAATTCACTTTTAATAGTTCACTTCACAATTCGAATAAACGTTTCCTCGTTTACTCGCAATCCCACTTCTCACACCAAATGTTACGAAATTTAATCCCACACCGAATAGGGTTCGCACCACTGGATTGCATTAAACTACAATTGTCTACGTTTTATTCAAATTAAAACACACACTTTTATTTATTTCTCCTCAGATCAACTAGTTATCTGAGTACTTTACCACTTTTATTTATTGTTACACTTTATTACTCGAGAAGTTACAAAGGATGGCATGTATGTGCATTACACCACTCGATATTTTCTCTAAGCAAATTGTCACACACACGGCCATAAAACTAAAAGCCAACTTGAAATGGGCGGGCTATGTCACTGGCCAATCCCCCATCCTGCAAAACAGGATAACTATGACAGAAAACCTGGACCACACAGAACCCACCATAGTCTTGGACAAAAACTTTACGATGGTCTATCCGGACAGTAAGAACTAGACCCACCAAACTCAACCGCGCAGAAATTGCGTGGATTTCTACACTGACGGGTCTAAAACCAAAGACGGGGTGGGCAGTGGAGTTTTCTGCAAACAACTCAAGCTATATAAAGCTCTAAAATTACCAGATCACTGCAGCGTTTTCCAGGCGGAACTGTTGGCCATAAAACAGGCTTTGTCTTGGTTGAAGTGGAACGTAATATCAACCACGGATATTCGCATTCTCACAGACAGTCAAGCAGCCTTAAAGTCGTTGGAGTCCTATGTGTACACATTAAAATCTAGTCTCGACTATCGCAGATCTCTTAGCGAGATGGCAGAACATTTCAACATACAGCTTATCTGGGTACCGGGACACAGCGACATTACAGGTAATGAAAAAGCCGACACACTCGCCAAACAAGGAACGACGCTACAATCAATCGTGGCTTGTGAGGGAGTACCCCTTACAGCCATTAAAAATAATCTGACCAATCTCGCCAGGGCGGAGACGAACCTGAGATGGACACAGGGACATACCTGCGTCATCACCAGGCAAATCTGGCCTCGGCTTGACAGTCAACGCACAAGGAGTATAATCTCCCTAAAAAGAACTGACATCTACAAAGTCATCGGTGTCATCACAGGACACTGCCTCATTGGCAGTCATGCACAAAAACTAGGAATAGTTCCAAATGATTTCGGCAGAAGCTGTCAGGACGAGGAGGAGGTCGAATCCATTCACCACCTTCTCTGTGCCTGTCCAACTCTTTGCAATATCAAGAAACGTTACCTAGGCTCTTACTTCCTTAACGGTCTGACAGATGTTCAGAAAGTAGGGATACTTGATCTTCTTAACTTCTTAAGAAGCACAAAATGGTTCCACGAATAGGGGGGTAAAACCCCCTCGTAGTTTCACAACGGGCCACCCTGGCCTATGTGGATTCTTCTCAATCCTGGGAAGGCTACGACCCTACCTACCTACCTACACTTTATTACACACACAAACCTTTAGCAAAAGATTTTATTTCCACACTGATTTATCGACCGAACAGACCTTTCACACGCTATTCACTTCCGTAAACTGAATGAATGCCGAGGGCGAGCGTTCACACCTATATAACTCTCGGTTACCTTCTCGAATGTTCGCCGTTGGAAGTTCCCCTTCGGAAATCTCTAGAATGCTCTGACGACTATCTTTACGCCGCTGTTGACAGTTGACATCATTTCAGCTTCAGCGGAAATTGAAATGATCGAAAATTTCAACGGCGTAGTGCCGAATGTCAGAGCAGTCTAGAGATTTCCAAAGGGGAACTTCCGACGGCGAGCATTCGAGAAGGTGGACCGATAGCTATATAAGCGCGAACACTCGCACTCGGGATTCATTCAGATTCATTCAGTTTACGTAAGTGAATAGCGTGTGACAAGTCTGTTCGGCCGATAAATCAGTGTGGAAATAAAACCTTCCGCTAAAGGTTTGTGTGTGTAATAAAGTGTAACAATAAATAAAAGTGGTGAAGTACTCAGATAGCTAGTTGATCCGAGGAGAAATAAATAAAAGTGTGTGTTTTGGTTTGAATAAAACATAGACAATTGTAGTTTATCGCAATCCAGTGATACGAACCCTATTTGGAGTGGGATTAAGTTTCGTAACAACAACACCAGAATAAAGCAATTTAAACTAAACAATGTGTGTTTCTTGAATTCATAAAAGTAAGGGTACAAAATTAAATGAAAATGAATAATACGTCCACGTCTGTCCACGGTCAAAAAAGAAGTGAAGTGTACGTGATTTTACATTTCTGCTTCATAGAATGACCGAGATACTCGGTCATTCAGATCACTCATCTGCCTCAGAGGAGTGCCCATCATGGCCATCATGGCCTAGCCTCTATAGGGTCCAAAGATTTTGGGCGTATCTTCAAACCCGTCTCAAACTGGACTCGTTCGATAGCAACAAGATCACCCACGGAATATCTGGTCGCTGATTGCCAACTTTTTGATATTTTTCATTTATTATTTCGATTAAGCGTACATCTTTGTTGGTCCTCATTTTTGTTCCAATCATTAGCTGAAAGGGTGTTGTTTGAATGGAGCGATGGTACGTCGAGTTCAACATCTACTGAACTGGTTTCACGTGCTGGAACCATTTCTCAGGATTGTCAATTGAAAGTTTTGTCAAGCAGGAGATGACAGTTGAGTGAAGACGCTCCACTTGCCCGTTTCCACGGAGTACACCGACGGTAACAAAGTGCATGTTCATGTCATGTTCTTCGCAAAAATCTCGGAAATGATTAGAAGTAAACGCACCTCCTCGATCAGTGATAATGTTACGTGGATATCCGAAAATGTCAGCTATGGCATCGAATTTTTTTTTAACTTCATCAGAACCAAGTGTCTTCATTGGAAAGAGCCAACAAAACTTAGTGAACCCCTCAATAATGGCTAATACGTATCTATATCCTTTTTTGTCTACTGCATTGGTCCAAGGTGGTCAGCGTGGAAGGTTGAGAGAGGGATGTTCCCTTTTGGAATCGGATTTAGAAGGAAATCGGCTTTACCACTCTTCCAGGATGAATTTTACACATCTTTTTATTCGTTGGCGAAGATTTGGAATATACAGCTCCTTTCCTAAGATATCTTTCATTTTTTGAGCGCCAAAATTACCCTTTTAATGAGCCATCCGAATTATTAAAGACTGTAGAGATACTTACTTACTTACTTAGGTGGCGCTACAGTCCGTGGTGAACCTGGGCCTCAACCAACAAGCGTCTCCAGCGCCGCACGCCCAGTTGCTTAAGATCCCCTTCCACCTGCGTGCGCCACCGTTGATGCGGCCGTCCTCTGCCGCGCCTTCCTTCCGGGGTGAATTCGAAGACTCTTCGGGTCGAAGTTGTATTTTCCATGCGCTCTACATGGCCTAGGTACCTTAGACGCTGTACCGTAGACGTCGTACCAGGCCGATGCCGCTGTACAACCCGTACAGTTCTTCGTTATATCTTCTCCTCCATACACCGTTTGAACAAACGAGACCGTATATAGTGCGCAGAATTTTCCTCTGAAAACGACCAAGGACATCTTCGTCGGCTTTTGTTAAGGTCCAGGCCTCTGCGCCGTAAAGGAGGACTGGGATGATTGAGGTCTTATATAGTGTCTCCTTGGTTTTCCGAGAGAGGGCTCCACTTTTCAATTGCCTCTTGAGCCCAAAGAAACAGCGGTTGGCAAGAGTGATTCTGCGTTTTATCTCAGCGCTGGTGTTGTTGTCGCTGGTCATCAGTGAGCCAAGGTAGACGAATTCCTTGACCACTTCAAAGTTATATCCGCCCATGGTGACGTCCTGGCCAGTACGTCGGTGTTGTCCGTCTCTTTTAGATGAAAGCAGATATTTGGTTTTACCCTCATTAACCTCGAGACCCATCTTAGCCGCTTTTACCTCAATGCTTACAAGGGCCTCATTGACGTCTCGCTGTGTCCGTCCAATCACGTCAATGTCGTTGGCCTACGCAAGCAAATGCGTAGACTTGAAATAAATCGTACCTCTTGTGTGGCCAGTGACTCTTGCACGATCTTTTCAAGCACGATGTTGAAAAAGTTGCATGACAGCGCGAGACCTTGCCTAAATCATTTTTTTTTAAATCAAAGGTCTCGGTTTGCTCATTACCGACTTTAATGGAGCAACGAGAATTCTTCATTGTCATCCTGCACAGTTGGACGAGTTTGGCAGGGATGTTAAAACTAGACATGGCTTTGTTTAGCTCATCTCTTTACACGCTGTCATATGCAGCCTTGAAATCGACGAAGAGGCGGTCTTATCCAAGATCTGCCGCAGCGTAAATATTTGGTCTATTGTGGATTTACCAGCCCTGAAACCAGGTTATCCAGGTTATCCACAAACGGTTTCAGGCGTTCACACAATACGGCAGAGAAGATCTTTTATACGATGTTAAGGAGACTTATTCCCCTATAGTTGGCGCAGTGAATGCACCTACCAGCTCATCTTCAGCCGCCTTAAGAAGCTCAGCAGACAGGCGTCTGTGCCCGCGGCTTTATTAGAATCAAGTCTTGATGTCGCTATTTTGACTTCGTCTAGGTCGGGTGGACTGAATTCTGTTACATTGTCGTCCATTACGAATGGCTCGTTCTCCCTGACAGCGGTATCCTGTCTATCATCGCCGTTATACTGTCTGCAGAATGGTCTTTCCAAATCCTCAGCATCGACCGCGACTCTACTACCAGTTCTCCATTTTCATCCCTGCAGGCCGCCGCTCTGACTTTGTAGCCATGGCATGTTCGTTTTACCTTATTGTAAAACTTACGGGCGTCATTCCTGCGGAAGCATCTCTCCACCTCCTCGATCTCACGCTTTCCGTCCTCTCTCTTCTTTCTTCTGGAAAGCGTGTGTTCCTCTCTTCTCTTCTGCTCATAGATTTCACGAGCAGCTCTCGTCCTTCGTTGCAGCATGGCTTTATATGCCTCTTGTTTTTCTGTATGGGCTTGTTGCCATTGTTCATCGAACCAGGGGTTTTACGTGGTGGCGGATTGAAACCCCGCAGCTCTGAGGCAGCTTCTCTGACGGCGCTCTGGCAATGCACCCATTCCTTCTCTATTGTGTGTGCTGCTGTGGGCAGATTTTGAGAGAGCTTGGAGAAGGCACGATCGGCAAAGATTCTGGCAGTCTCTTGCGATTGTAGCTTTTCGACGTCAATCTTACGTAGTCCTACTCGACTAAGCATTCTTGATATCCTCATTCATACCTTGCCTACAACAGGTAGTGGTCCTAGTCGATATTGGCCCCTCGGAAGGTTCGTACGTCGAGAATACAGGAAGAGTGTCTGGCTTCGATCGCAATGTGATCAATCTGGTTGGTGCTCGATTGATCAAAAGACCGCCAGGTACCCTTGTGGATGTTGAGATGGGGGAATCGCGTGCTTACTAGGAAATCGATTAGCCTAAATCCGTTGTCGGATGTGGTGTCATGGAGGCTATGCTTTCCTATGATCGACTCAAATATGTCCCAATTTTGCATTAAAATCTCCTAGGACTATTTTTGTGTCGTAGCTGGGGCATTGGGCATATGTTCTGTTATGTACTGTCTAGGAGATCGTAGAATTCTTCTTATAGTCGATCGTCCTTTTCTTCCGTTGGGGCGTGAACGTATATTAAGCTAATGTTTCCAAATTTAGCTTTGATGCGGATTGTTATGAGGCGTTCGCTTATATCTCGGATGCTTAAGACAATATTTTACTTTAGCTTAATACATTAACATACAGTTTGCTAGTATCTTTTTCGTTTTTCTTTCAGGCTGTTGAAGCCTTTCAAGTATTGCCTTTTTCAACTATAGCATTACACTGTTTGAAGTATTGGGCATGGGCTCGGATATACAGGGTAAAGTTGTTGATCGCTCTCAACCTGGCGAGATGCCAGCAACGATCCCATGATAGCCTCCTTAGCAACCGTTGGGAGGTGAACTAATGTATGCAGCAACAAAACCCCACCAGAATGGCGGTTAGTTATGAATGAGCAGGATGCCTCGGATACACGGACGGATACTCGACGAGGACGACAACGCACGAAAAAGGAACACGATTTGCGAGTATGCTCCTTGAATGTCAGAACCCTGTACACTCCCGGAGCTGCTCATAAACTAGAAGGAATCCTCACGCAGTACAAGGCGGATATTACTGCGGTCCAGAAAATACGTTGGATAGGAAACGGTATGATGAGGAAGAAAAATCGCGACATATACTATAGCTTTTCACTTACTGGGATGTGGATTAGTCGTGGGAAAGCGGTTAAGGTCAAAGGTCATCGACTTTAAACCTATAAGTGATCGCCTGGCTGTGATCCGCATCAGAGGCAGATTTTATAACATCAGCCTTATATGTGCACACGCCCCTACCGACGAGGCTGAAGACCCTATCAAGGAGGACTTCTATGACCTCCTGGACAACGTACACGGAGCTTGTCCGTAGTACGATGTAAAAATCGTGCTCGGGGACTTCAACGCCAAAATCGGTAAGGAGAACACCCTCGGCGGAGTAATCGGAAAGCACAGTCTCCACGATACAACAACAGATAACGGCTTCCGACTCACGGACTTTGCGACAGCTCGTAATGCGGTGATAAGCAGCACAAGATTCCATCGTAAACGAATCCACACAGCAACCTGGCGATCTCCGGACGGTCGAACCGCCAACCAAATGCGCTCATTGACGCAAGGCACTCGTCAAACGTCCTGGATGTGCGAACATTCAAAGGGGCAAATGACGACTCTGACTATTTGTGAGAACGTCTAAGCCCTTTTTGCACCGCACTAATCGGCAGGTACCAGTGCGGCTTCCGGCCTGGCAAATCGACTATAGACCAAATTTTCACACTTCGCCAAATCCTGGAAAAGACCAACGACTTTCGAATCGATACACACCATCTTTTCACCGTTTGAAACATGCACCGGATTTCGGCAAGGAGATGCGCTGTCATGTGACTTCTTCAACCTGGTGCTGGAGCAGATATTGCGACGGGCAGGCGTCAACAGGGAAGGCACTATCTTTTACAAGTCCATCCAGCTGCTAGGATACGCGGATGATATCGACATCATCGCGTATTCTCGCCGTGGCATGGTGGAAGCATTCACGGCGATTGAAGAACAGGCGAAATGAAATGGTCTTAAGATCAATGAGGAGAAAACGAATTACATGCTGTCAAGCGAAAAACAATCCGTCGTTCACCACCTGGGACAAAATATAACAATTGATAGCTACTATTACGAGGTAGTTAAGGAGCTTGTCTACCTCGGGGCAAACGTAAATTCCACAAATGACACCACAGTGGGGATCCGGCATAGAATCGCCCTTGGCAACCGCTGCTACTTCGGTTTGTCCAAACAACTGGGGTCAAAAATCACCACTCGAAAGACCAAAGTCATGGTTTACAAAACGCTCATACTGCCAGTCTTGCTGTACGGAGCGGAAAGCTGGACGATAAGCAGGAGAGCGGGGCTGATTTCGGGTTCTTCCGAAAGAAAAATTCTGCGCCGGATATTTGGTCCTGTCTGTGAGGAAGGTGAATGGAGAAGAAGACACAACCTCGAACTCTACGAGCTGTACCAAGATATGGATGTAGTCCGGAAGGCAAAGATCCCTCGACTACACTGGCTCGGCCACATCGAGCGCATAGACATCAACGCTCCAGCTAAGTGGGTCTTCGACTCCGAGCGTCCTGGTTCGAGAAGAAGAGGAAGACCGAACCTCCGGTATAAAGACCAGGTAATCGTGGATGTAAGACATCTTGGACTTGATAACTGGAAGCAGCGTGCCCGGGACCGTCAAAGATGGAAGGAGGCTATAGCTCAGGCTCAGATCCTCCATTGATCGCTGGCCTGATAAGTAAGTAAGTTAGTGCTTTTGAGTAAAATGTCATTATCAAAAACCAATAAACAAATAATGATCGAACCCTAAAATATGAATGGAGAATTCGAAAAATTATACCTATTAATCGTGGCGAAATTGGTTATTGGCGGAACTGCAACAATAATTTATTAAGATCCCAAAACTGCCAAAAAGATGACGACAATCGTAGCTACCGACAAAAATTATATTATGTAATAAAAGACTTGTTTTTTTTTTTTAATAGGACATATTCATTTTTATTTTAGTATTAAGATGAATTTTAAAATTTTTCTTTTGTTAATTCCCGTTTTGCTTTTAATTTTATTATTCGTGTCCTTAGAAGACATCTTAGCATATTGAAAATATCTAAAAATTTCTTATAGTAGTTTCATTCTCTCTCTTCTTCTTTTTAATCATCAAAATTCACTATTTTTATGTGTTTGTATGTATACATATACATAAGTATATTTGTTTTAAAACGAAGTTACTTAAGTCATACTAAGAACCATTTAGGGAGAACTATTCATAAGTTTCAATTGAATTTGAACAATTTCTAGGATTTGTTTATTTTTGTTTTTCTTGTAAGTTCATACATATTTCGAGTTAGTTAAATATAAATATTTCTTCTTTTTATCTAACATTTTTTTAGTGTCTTTTTTCTTATAACACGCCTCAGTTTGCACACCCTTCTAGATAGCGTCCCCCCTAAAATTCTATTTTCTCTTTTATTAAAAACTATTTTGAAATATACAGTATATACAGGGATTTGTTGAATAAGAAAAAAAGTACTCTACTCTATTACAATAAATTGCAAGTTTTATGTTTATTTCCAAGTAGTGGATAACATTTATTTATGTGTTTGTTAGATACATTACATTTCAAAGGAAAACTACCTTAATATTTAAACATAGTTAATTCCATAAATAGAAAATTCCGTCTACTGTACACTTTTTAATAAGAACATTTTTGGTTTTTAGAGTTTGCTGTTTTTTTTTTTAGAATATTAGGTCGACTCTTTTTACTTTTGTTTTTAAAGAAGCTAATGTGATTTCTTACATTATTTCCTACCTCGTTCTAGACAGAGATGTATTTTTAGCATCCATTTTTGCAAGTTATTTTTACATCCCATTTTCAAAATGGGACATCAAAATCAATAAAAATGGAATCTTACACGAGTAAGCCGATTTGACTTGATAAACCGATAATCGGGCTCATGAATATCGATTTTAAAAAGTCAAACAAAAATAATTTCATCGTTTTGATTTTTTGAATTAACGTAACAAATAATAATATAAGAACTAATATGGGAATCTATGCCTATTTTTATTTTTTTTTTTTTGTTTTTAAGTTAACGTAGCACCATAAATTCGTTGTTGTATTTAGCTCGAAACCAAAGGATAAAGTAGACACAATATTCTATTAACTTGTATTGCGGGAAGTAAATTGTATGTTGGTGTCGTGTTTAACTGCACTGAAGCAGCCATCTCAATCAATCGCTCGTACTCGGGGTTTTTAAGGTATATTCTGAAAACCATTCGAAAATTTCCTTTAATATGGGTTCCCACTTTGGGATGAAGGTATGATCGCGATTTTGCAGTAGATTGCCGCTACGAATAATTTTTCACACTGGTTTCCTAGGTGTAGAACACATTCGGACTAAAGACGAATCCATTTGTCAATGGGCCTATTTCATAAACTCCATCAGAAAAACAAAAAGAAACAAAATATTTATAAATAGGAAATTGAGTAATTTTTCTCGGAGGTTCACATTAATTTTAACAACAAATTGTAGTTTAACACAAACTAACTACTGAAAATATTTACCTCTGCTAGGAGTTTTACTGTCATTTTTTTAAACTTGACATCATGTACATATGTATATCTATGTATATGCATTACAGTTTACTATTATTAAATCTTTAAGATAACTACGTATATATTGATCTGTTTACATATCATTCGATAACATTTAATGAAAGATAAAAACAAAACTAAAAAGAAAGTACAATTCTTCTATTACACATAACACGAATAATGGTAATTCATTTATTTATTTATTTCATTTGCCTATCGCAATTGAAACCATTATGATGCTTTTTATTTTTTACATGGTATATTGTATTATTAGTATTGTAATTTAAATTAATTAATTATACAGCAAGTCAATAATGCGCTGTATACATTTTTAACATGTTTGTATGTAGTGTCTAGTTTAATGTTTTTTGTGTTGTAGTTAAATCTAATTAAGATTATTTATAGTATAACAATAGTGGAAGACTTCCGCTTATAATTTAGAATTAAATAATAAACACATTTTTTTAATTAAATTTGATTTAATTTCTTTTCGTTTTTCCAAACTTAATTAGGACTGAAGAAAATATACATACTTATTACAATAGCATTCTAATATTACAGAAATATTTGTTTTCTTACAGATAGTTTTTATTTTTTTGTTCTTTTTTTTTTTATTAAATATAATAGTACCGAAATAGAAAACTTATAATAATTCAACTCATGTTCAGTCCAATAAGAATTGTTAATATCTTTTATTTTTTTCTCCTTCAACCGCATCAGCATGATTCTAACTACGGAAGTTGATTTTAGAGGAAATTATTGTTATAGGTGTGTTTTTATATGATTTTTGTTTTTTTTTTTTTATTTTTACAGCCAAGAGACGGTGATTAGTATGCCGTCAACATTGAATTCTTACAGTTAGTATCGATGGGATTCAGTGCTGTTTAGTAATTCTAATGGCGTTACAAATTTTGCAGAGAGTTTTGTTCTTTAGTTGGGTCGTTGTTTTCAAGCATATTCTGAAATTGAGAGAGTAAAAATTAGTAGTGACGAAAATAAGCAATGTGTATTCAGTCTCAAGAAAAAATGTATGTATGTATGTTGGCGTTACAGCCAATGAAGGACCTAACCCGAGCTTCTCTCAATCACCCGTGTTGTGTGCGATTTAATTTTCCCATAGGTGAAAGGGACCTAAAATTTATTGCCGGATCCGAACGACGAATTTCGAGAATCTTTTCATGACAATTTTACTACAGGGGGTTTTGTCAGAACCTCGATGAGGAGAAACACCGTGAAAAACACGTTCGATGACATGGCTGTGTCGGGATTCGATCCTGTGTCATCGGCGTCAGAGGCCAACACACTATCCATGCGCCACGGTGCTCTCAAGAAAATATGCAGGATTAAGTTCCGAATAGTACCCATCTCCGATATTTTCCAAATTTTCTGTACGTATAGTCTAATATGTCACAAGTAAAAGCCCAAAGCGGTTTCTGGCGCAAATTGCTAGAAAGGACTAAAAGGATGTGCTAAATTTGAATATCCTGCAGAAAATAAACTTAAATATCTTTAAAATTATAACAGGTATATGTATAAATGATAACGCATATTTTAAGTAACAGTTAAGTACTTTTAACAGATATAAAAAGCATTATAATCAATTTATAAATGTTGAAGATATAAGCAATTTTGGAACAATGGGTCCAAGTTTTTAAGGAAAACTATTAAATAAAACCAGGATGACAATGGAGAATTCTCGTTGCTCCATTAAGGTCGGTAATGAGCATACCGAGACCTTTGATGTTAAAAAAGGATTTAGGCAGGGCGACGCGCTGTCGTGCAACTTTTTCAACATCGTGCTTGAAAAGATTGTGCAAGAGTCACTGGCCAACACAAGAGGTACGATCTATTTCAAGTCTACGCAATTGCTTGCGTACGCCGACGATACTGACGTAATTGGACGAAAACAGCAAGACGTCAATGAGGCTTTTGTGAGCATTGAGGTAGAAGCAGCTAAGATGGGTCTCAAGGTTAATGAGGGTAAAACCAAATATCTGCTCTCATCTAAAAGAGACCGGACAACACCGACGTATTGGCCAGAACGTCACCATGGGCGGATATAACTTTGAAGTGGTCAAGGAATTCGTCTACCTTGGCTCACTGATTACCAGCGACAACAACACCAGCGCTGAGATAAAACGCAGAATCACTCTTGCCAACCGCTGTTTCTTTGGGCTCAAGAGGCAGTTGAGAAGTAGAGCCCTCTCTCGGAAAATCAAGGTGACACTATATAAGACCTTGATCATCCCAGTCCTCCTTTACGGCGCAGAGGCTTGGACCTTAACAAAAGCGGATGAAGATGCCCTTGGTCGTTTCGAGAGGAAAATTCTGCGCACTATCTACGGTCCCGTTTGTTCAAACGGTGTATGGAGGAGAAGATATAACGAAGAACTGTACGGGTTGTACAGCGACATCGGCCTGGTACGACGTCTACGGATACAGCGTCTAAGGTGGCTAGGCCATGTAGAGCGCATGGAAGATACAGCTCCGACCCGAAAAGTCTTCGAATCCACTCCGGAAGGAAGGCGCGGCAGAGGACGGCCGCCTCACCGGTGGTGCACGCAGGTGGAAAGGGACCTCAAACAACTGGGCGTGCGGCACTGGAAACAGTTGGCCAAAGACCGTGCCGGCTGGAGACGCTTGTTGGTTGAGGCCCAGGTTCACCACGGACTGTAGCGCCACCTAAGTAAGTAAGTATTAAATAAAACCAAAAAGATAGTATGAAGGTACCCTTTTCTTTCAAAACTACATTCAAAGACATTTTTAACGATACCAAACATGTTAATTTGTCTCCAAATAATACCTTATACGAACAGTTTATTTCTTAAGAAGTGTCATTCATTAAGGTATAGCTTAGAAGATGTAGGCTCAAATGCATATTGTTACGAATCCCTGAATGCACCCGCCGGTCGCCGAACTCACCCCGGATATACATACATACATGTGTACAATTTGACATTTTGGCACTTGACTGACTTGACTGATTTCATTTCTTAAATCTTAATTCTTCTCTCCCATCTTTTCGTTCAGAGCCTTGAATACGCGAATACGCAACACTGGTGTCAGAAGTGGGATCCTGAACTCGATATGGAAGAGAATCTAGAAAACATTGTCGCCAAACTGAATTTCTTGTGCACGGAACTTGAGCAACAAAATGCCGCCATAACCAAAATTGCACATGAGCAGCAGCTACAGTCAGAAGAGCTTAAAACAATGAGTGCGACGACTTTTGTTAACAAAATGTTGGAATGTTCTACTCCAGAACATCGGGCCACAGAGGAGAGCGTTCCAGAACATCGGACCACAAAGGAGAACATTCCTGAACAAAAGCCGGCTGATGGGCAAACTCAATGTCTTACCAACTTATACCCACATTTCTTTAACCCTTTACCACCTCCATTTGACAGCAAAACAACACGGTGGCGAGATTATCACTTGCAATTCGACATCATCGCAAAAGCCAACCAGTGGACGTCGCAACAGAAAGCGACAAATCTCGCCTCTTTACTTCGTGGAGAAAGTATATCCGTATTGGCGAATTTAAACCCTGCTGATCGTTCCAATTACGACAAACTAGTGGCAGCTTTACAACTAAGGTTTGTAAGTCAAGAAAAATACGTCACTCATGCTACATTTCGTTCTAGACGGCAGCGACCCAATGAAGATCTGGGTGCATTTGCAAGCGACATACAGCGACTCACACGTATTGTGTTTAGCGATTGCCCTTCGAGCGCACATGAGCGAATAGCAATTATGCAATTCCTTGATGGAATTTCTGATCGCAATATTCAAGAAAATTTGAGGCTATCGGATCCTAAAACATTTGCCGAAACACTTTCTAAAGCTGTCACCGTTGAAGCCGCTCGTCTGGCAACGCACTCAATTCACCAAACACGAGCTATTGAAATTAATAATGAGTCAGACAATGTGTCGGGAAACGAACAGCAGTCAGTGGCGAGGGGTCAACACTGATTACGTCGACTCGACCCCAAATTTGCAACATCTACTCACCGAAACTTCATAGTGGATTTATTGTTTCTATTGAAATCGGCAAACGGCCTTGTCGAATGTTGATTGATACCGGTTCATCGGTGACGCTGATGAGTCGATCTATTATTCCTCCCAATGGTCACCTCGTGCCTAGCAACGTTGGTTTACAAACATTATGTGGGAATTCTTTTCAAAGTTCACATTCTTGGTGTACAGAAATTGCAATCGGCAGATTTAAGCGACGTGTAGAGTTGTTGGTGTTCGACCATTCCCTGCCTATTGGTTGGAATTCTTGGTGTAGACATTCTTCAGGCCACAAAAGGAATTCTTAACTTTTCCTCTCAAATACTAACTGTCGGTGGATGTCAAATTTCTATGATGCGTGAGAGTGACATAACTCAAACTGTTGAAACCACCGCGAGAGAAGAACCGAGAGTGGCGTGCTTACGAGCTGCAAGTGATTTTGTTATCCCTCCCCGAGCAGAGGCGATGGTTTCTATGGCTGTGCCCATCGAAAACAACCTTTCAGAAGGAGTTGTCTCTCCACTTGGAACGCAGTTGCCAAAAGGGTTGGTGATTGGAAAGTCTATTAACAAAAATTGTGATGGCGTTGTATTTGTACGGGTCGTTAATGTGGCGGATCACTCTGTGATTTTACCAAGTGATACACCAGTGGCCCTGTTCGAAGAGGCTGAATGTTTAGATTCGATGTCAAAAAGCGACGTCCCTGTTTCGAAGTGCCTCACCCAATTTTTCGATCAATCAGTGAGCCATCTCGAAATCACTCATCAGCTAGCTGCAAAAGAACTTCTCTGGGAATTTAGAGACATCTTCTCTATCGCTTCCAATGATTTGGGAAGAACCAAAATCGTGCAACACCGAATTGATGTTGGGTCATCTAAGCCGATAAAACAACCCCCACGTCGACTCCCCTTGGCCAAACAGGAAGAATCCAGACAAATAATTGAAGACATGCTACAAAGAGGTATCATCGAAGCCAGTTCCAGTCCGTGGGCATCTCCAATCGTACTGGTCAAAAAGAAGGATGGATCTACGCGTTTCTGTGTTGATTATCGTCGTTTTAACTCCATTACGATCAAAGATTCATTCCCGTTGCCTAGGATAGACGACACCTTGGATTCAGTATCAGGTTCAGAATGGTTCAGCACCCTTGATTGTTGGTCAGGGTACTGGCAGGTTGAAGTGCATCGGGACGACAGAGAGAAAATAGCTTTTGTGACTCGAGATGGTCTATGGCAGTTTCGTGTCATGAGTTTTGGCTTAACGAATGCCCCGGCCACATTTGAACGTTTGGAAGTTTGTCTTCCATATTTGGACGACATACTCGTGCATGGTAAGACGTGCGACCAAATGTTAATTAATTTGCGTTTTGTTTTCAGCCGACTGAGGGACTCTGGTTTAAAATTAAATCCCTGCAAGTGCAAACTCTTTCGTAAGGAAGTCTAGTTTTTTGGGCATATACTTAGCGGCAAGGGTCTCTCCCCGGATCCTTCGAAAATCGATGCGGTTCGTAACTGGCCTACTCCTGCGAATCTGACAGACCTAAAAAGCTTCGTTGGACTTTGTACTTATTATCGCCAATTCGTACCTCGATTCGCTGCCATCGCTCGTCCGCTTCATCGGCTTACAGAGAGGGCGTCAAATTTACTTGGTCGGAACAATGCACAAAGGCTTTTAATGAGTTAAAATTGGCTTTAACTTCTTTTCCGATATTGGGTCATCTTCAGGCGGAAGGGGAAATTATACTCGACACCGATGCATGTGAATATGGTGTGGGGGCTGTTCTCTCTCAACAGCAAGATGGACTTGAAAGAGCGATTGCATATTACAGCCGAGCCTTGAACAAGTCTGAACGTAAGGAGCTGCTGGCGTTAATTAAGGCCATTGAACACTTTCACGCGTATCTGTACGGTCGAGAATTTATAGTTCGCACTGACCACGCCGCATTGAATTGGCTGCTGTCGTTTAAGAATCTGGAGGGTCAACTTGCCCGATGGATGGAACGCCTTCAGGAATACAACTTTAAAGTGCAGCATCGAGCTGGAAAAAAACATGTTGACGCCGACGCTCTTTCACGTCGGCCATGTGCAGATGGAATTTGCAATCATTGTGATGTCAAGGAAAAACGATTTCAGCATGGAGATAACCTTTCGGTTTATGCCATTCGTTTGGTTGCTAGTGACCTCGATCTCAACGAACTCCAGTGCGCACAAGAAGCAGATTCAATTCTCTCTCAAGTAATTAATTGGTTAAAAGAAGGAAGACGCCCTATGTGGAATGAAATTTCGAATGAGTAACGAGCTTAAGGTCTATTGGGCACAGTACACTTGCCTTAAGGTGCAGAACGGCATTTTATGCAAGAAATGGGTACCGACTTCCAAACAACAACTGGAACGCTTACTGCCGGTAGTTCCAAAATCGCTTTTCCGGGAAACAATTAAATTGTATCACAACACCTTACCCGGGGGACACTTTGGTTTCAACAAGAAGTTTTCTAAACTAAGATCGCGGTTTTATTGGGTGGGAGCAAGAAAAGATGTGGAACGTTATTGCTCTGAATGTGACATCTGTGCAGCAAAGAACGGGCCTCAAAGAAGAACACAAGGTAATCTGCAAGTTTATTTGGCTGGTGAACCATTTCAACGGGTAGCTATTGACATTTTGGGACCGCTGCCTTCAACAAAACGAGGAAACAGATATGTCCTAGTTGTAATGGATTACTTTTCCAAGTGGCTCGAGGTGTTTCCTCTCGTCGACCAAATTACAGTTTCCGTGGCTAAAATCCTAGTCCAGGAAGTCTGTTGCCGTTATGGTGTTCCGATAGAACTGCATTCGGACCAAGGACGCAACTTCGAGTTCGAGGTTTTTAAGAGTGTGCTGGAACTTATGAGTATACGGAAGACCCGAACAACTCCGCTTCATCCACAGTCGGGCGGTCTGGTGGAGCGAATGAACCGGACAATACTTCACTATCTCTCAAAATTCGTCAGTGATAAGCAAGATGACTGGGATGATCTTCTCCCACTATTTGCAATGGCTTATCGTTCTTCCAGTCAAGAGTCCATTAAGGAAACGCCATTTGCAATGATGTATGGGCGTGAAATGAGACTTCCTCAAGATTTATATTTCGGAACACCTCCAGATGACAGTGTCAAGTCATATCCGGGATTTGTCCAACAACTTCGGGACCAACTCCGTGAAATACATGACCGAGCCAGAGTTGAACTTAAACGTTCTGCTCAAAGAATGAAAGTAAGGTATGATTTAAAAGCTAACTTTCCTAAGTATCAGGTTGGGAACTTTGTGTGGTTTCACAACCCACGACGAAGAGTTAGAGTTTGCCCAAAACTCCAATCAGACTGGGATGGACCATATCGCGTTATAGAAATCATATCTGACGTCACCATTAAGATCCAGAAAACACCCCGGTCAAAATGTAAACTTGTGCACATAGATCGGGTCACCAGCTATCGAGGCAATAACCTAAGTGCTCGGCCTCCCGAAATTCAAGAGGCTACAGTCCAAGGAGGGGGGAGTGTTACGAATCCCTGAATGCACCCGCCGGCCGCCGAACTCACCCCGGATATACATACATGTGTACAATTTGACATTTTGGCACTTGACTGAATAAAGACAGCCGCATAGAATTTGAACTCGTGATATATTTCGTGTTTCATTTCTTAAATCTTAATTCTTCTCTCCCATCTTTTCGTTCAGAGCCTTGAATACGCGAATACGCAACAATATGAATGCATACGTTAGCCCTGAATAACAACCAAAAATAACATTTTTATGTCAGAATTCAAATTAACATTTACTTTTTTTAATACTGTCGACATGGACACCGCCACGGGACAATTGGCGATGCGTCCACCACCACAACGACTAAGTAATTCCTATACGGACAAAATGTATGCAACGCAGTTGTGGATGGAAAGTGACCAGACGTACTGCTGCAGGCATAACACTCACAGTATATGGTCAACTGAAATTCATCCTCTGCGTTTGCAATAATAAAAGTGCTCGAACGAATTACTACGGACTATAACCAACTCGAAATTTGGTCTAGGACAACCACCCATGAGAGTAGTGAACGAACATCTACGACCCAAACCACTGCACTCCGTTCAGCTAAAAGTACTTAACTGTTACTTTAATATGCGGTATCATTTATAGATTTTTTTTTTTATTGTTACACCCGCACTCAAGGCTAATTAATGCCTTATAACGTTTTGAACAAACGTTGTGTGAGCAAAGGTAACAGGGAGAGGGAAAGTTTCGCGCAGATTCACACACAACCTGAACGGAGTGCAGCGGTTTTGGGTCGAAAATGTTAGTTTTACTACTCTCAGGGGTGGTTTGTCCTAGATAGGACAAGAGCCGACCGAATTTCGCATTTGTTATAATTCACAGTAATTCGTTCATGCACTTTTGGTGTTAGTATTGCATACGCAGAGGATGAATTTTAATTGACCATATACTGCGAGAGCACCGTGGCGCAGTGGGTAGTGTGTTGGCCTCAGACGCCGATGACACGGGATCGAATCCCGACACAGCCATGTCATCGAACGTGTTCTCACGATGTTTCTCCTCAGCGGGGTTCTGACAAAACCCCCTGTAGTAAAATTGTTACGAAAAGCTTCTCGAAATTCGCCGTTCGGAACCGGCAATAAACTGTAGGTCCCTTTCATCCATGCGAAAATGAAATCACACACAACATGGGTGATTGAGAGAAGCTCGGCTCAGGTCCTTCATGGACTGTAACGCCAACATGCATACATATGTACATATACTGTGAGCGTTATGCCTGCAGCAGTACGTTTTTTCGCTTTCCATTCACAACTGTGTTGCATACTTTTCTCCGTATAGGAATTGCTTTTTGAATTTGAACTATAGACCTTCCGCTCGACGGTCGATGATATTAACCACTGCACCACAGCCACCCTGTTATAATTTTAAAGATATTTGAGTTTATTTCCTGCAGGGTATTCACATTTAGCACATCATTTTAGTCCTTATTAGTAATTTGCGCCAAAAACCGCTTTGGATTCTTACTTGTGACATATTAGACTATAGTACAGGAAATTTGAAGAAGATCCGAGATGAGTACTATTCGGAACTGCACCCAAAATGCATATTCAAATAACAAAACACAACTCTTATCCTAGATTGAACAACTGCTACAAATCAATTTTTTTCCATTACGTTCTTTTGAGCAGTAGAGTAAATATTTACAATGTCAATCAATTATTATAAAAATCAAGCAAGCAAACCAAACAAATCTCGGAATTCTTTGAAACGACAAACTTTTCAATCAGACGCAGAGGCACAGATAAACACACTTGAGCTGCTCGTTCGAGTGCTAAAACAGCTATCGAATTGATATCTAATTAAAGAAAATTGTTATTAATCTCTAGGAATCCGAATGAAACGAACGTGCCCTGCCGAACACTATTTCATCGGTAGAAGTGCCAGGTGGCCCAAAACACAGTACACATATTGGAAGACGACTAGGCAGTTCGCTTACTAATGTGACATATAATCAATCATTTCTATTGTAATTGATGAGTGGGATTTTTGATGACTTTCAGGGAAAACGTAGTCAAATGTCGAATGTAGGTGCCTAACGAGAAATATCAGTCGCAGTGACGTGGATAGGTATGAGTGACTTATGAAGAATGAAGGCCGCTTTTGCTTCGGGAGATTATTAACATACTACTGTTGCCAGAGATCAACTTAGTTTTTCTTATGCTCTTCTACCTATCAATGTACTCTTATTCTGATTTCTTTAGACACAGGCTTGAGCATTGTTTTGTTAAATTGCTGCAAGGATAATATAATACTACCTCGGAACAAAGCAATTTAAGTCTCTAATGCACTTAAGTTGTAATTTGCATTTTTGTACTGCCTTTTGTTTTTCGCATTTCTTTGATAAGAGAGATTTGTGAGAGTGGGAAAGTGGAATGGACTTCACTAAATTCGTTGTATGCCCACAGGAAAAGGACAACTTGAGCAAATTGCATTCTACAAGTAGCTTACGGCAGCGTTGACAACTCGTTGCTGTTGTTTTCTGAGTGCCTTGGGATATTAATGTAATTGTAAGATACGGAGCAGGATTTCATTGGCAGCGCGTGGCCTACGGTGATGTTGCAGGGTGCTAATAATTATATAACGCAATGATTATTGCAATAGTTTTTATATA
This sequence comes from Eumerus sabulonum, assembly GCA_951905685.1. Lineage (NCBI taxonomy): Eukaryota > Metazoa > Arthropoda > Insecta > Diptera > Syrphidae > Eumerus > Eumerus sabulonum. The sequence continues at coordinate 155,540,170 of OX645060.1, read as the reverse complement.
CAGGATTTAGGACATGACTAATAAAAATTAATTTAAGTTTCGAATCTTTCGAGATAAAATGTAAGACATTTCTAAAGCAATGAACACTGAACACTTGCATACATGACATGATTATGAAAACTGATGCAAAAGTGCAATGTGCTACAATGATATCTCATGCACTATTCTTTATTCTTAAGAGAAACAAATGACGAGCCTTCGAATACTTCGAACCACAGGTTGGTTTAAAGAGTCAGTAAAGCTCACGTTTGGAAACCACGAAAACCAAACAGAGTCTATTTTGGTTTCGAACTTTGTGTGGACGCTCTTCATAATACATATATTAACACGTACGTGGGCTGCTACTTGAATTTTGAGACAGACAAATAAAAATTTATATATAATCAAATATGGATTTGTAGCTTTACAAAATACTCTCCATAATACTACTGGGACTCAAAGGTAAGATGACATAGCATCCATTTGGAAAAATGTTTATTCTATATCGATTTCTGGTAAGGCTTTCAGCTTTCTCTTCGATGCGGCTAGTATCTTCTCTTACTTACTTAATTGGTGGCGCTACAATCCGTGGTGAATCTAGGCCTCAACCAAGCATCTCCAGCTGGCACGGCCCAGTTGGTTAAGGTCCCCTTCCACCTGCGTGCGCCACCGTTTATGCGGGGTGGATTCGAAGACTCTTCGGGTCGGAGCTGTATTTTACATGGTCTAGCCACCTTAGACGCTGTATCCGTAGATGTCGTACCAGGCCGATGTTGCTGTACAACCCGTACAGTTCTTCGTTATACCTTCTCCTACATACACCGTTTGAACAAACGGGACCGTAGATAGTGCGCAGAATTTTCCTCTCGAAACGACCAAGGGCATTTTCGTCCGCTTTCGAAACAGCGGTTGGCAAGAGTGTTTCTGTGTTTTATCTCAGCGCTGGTGTTGTTGTTGCTGGTCATCAGTGAGCCAAGGTAGACGAATTCCTTGTTCTGGCCAATACGTCGGTATTGTTCGTCTCTTTTAGATGCAAGCAGATATTTGGTTTTACCCTCATTAACCTTGAGACCCATCTCAGTCGCTTCTACCTCAATGCTTACAAAGGCCTCATTGACGTCTCGCTGTGTCTGTCCAATCACGTCAATGTCGTCGGCGTACGCAAGCAATTGCGTAGACTTGAAAAAAATCGTACCTCTTGTGTTGGCCAGTGACTCTTGCACGACATTTTCAAGCACGAGGTTGAAAAAGTCGCACGACAGCGCGTCACTTTGCCTAAATCCTTTTTTAACATCAAAGGTCTCGGTTTGCTCATTACCGACCTTAATGGAGCAGCGAGAATCCTCCACTGTCATTCTGCACAGTCGGACGAGTTTGGCAGGGGTGTTAAAACTAGATATGGCTTTGTATAGCTCATCTCTATACACGCTGTCATATGCAGCCTTGAAATCGACGAAGAGGTGGTGATTGTCGATTTGGTATTACTTGATCTTCTCCAAGATCTGCTGTAGCGTAAATATTTGGTCTATTGTGGATTTACCTGGCCTGAAACCACACTGATAAGAGCCGATCAGGTTATCCACAAACGGTTTCAGGCGTTCATACAGTACGGCAGAGAAGGTCTTATAGGCGATGTTTAGGAGACTTATTCCCCTATAGTAGTTGGAGCAGTCAGTCCCCTTTGTTATGGACCGGGCAAACGGTGCTGAGATTCCGTTCGTCCGACATGCCTTCCTCCGACCATAACTTGCAAATGAGATGGTGCATGTTTACCAGCTCATCTTCAGCCGCCTTAAGAAGCTCAGCAGACAGGCCGCCTGCGCCCGCGGCTTTATTAGAATTAAGTCATGATATCGCTATTTTGACTTCTTCTATGTCGGGTGGACTGAATTCTGTTACATTGTCGTCCACTACGAATGGCACTTTCTGCCTGAGAGCGGTATCTTGTGTATCATCGCCGTTATACAGTCTGCAGAAGTGGTCTTTCCAAATCCTCAGTATCGACTGCGACTCTACTACCAGTTCTCCATTTTCATCCCTGCAGGCCGCCGCTCTGGCTTTGTAGCCATGGCATGTTGGTTTTACCTTCTTGTAAAACTAACGGGCGTCTTTCCTGCGGAAGCATTTCTCCATCTCCTCGATCTCACGCTTTCCGTGCTCTCTCTTCTTTCTTCTGAAAAGGGTGAGTTCCTCTCTTCTCTTTTGCTCATTGATTTTACGAGCAGCTCTCGTCCGTCGTTGCAGCACGGCTTTATATGCTTCTTGTTTTGCAGGGTCTCTGACGGCGCTCTGGCGATGCGCCCATTCCTTCTCTATTGTGTGTGCTGGTGTGGGCGGATTTTGAGAGAGCTTGGAGGAGACAAGATCGGCAAAGATTCTGGCAGTTTCTTGCTATTGTAGCTTTTCGATGTCAATCTTACGTAGTCCTACTCGACTCCTAAGCATTCTTGATATCCTCATTCGTACCTTGGCTACAACAAAGCAGTGGTCCGAGTCGATGTTGGCCCCTCGGAAGGTTCGTACGTCGCGAATACAGGAGGAGTATCTGGCGCCGATCCCAATGTGATCAATCTGGTTGGTGGTCGATTGATCAAATGACCGCCAGGTACATCTGTGGATGTTCAGGTGGGGGAATCGCGTGCTTGCTACAAGGAGGTTACGCCCCGCTATGAAATCGATTAGCCTAAGTCCGTTGTCGGAAGTGGTGTTATGGAGGCTATGCTTTCCTATGATCGACTCAAATATGTCCTCTTTACCAAGTTTTGCATTAAAATCTCCTGAGACTATTTTTGTGTCGTAGCTGGGGCATTGGGGATATGTATGTTCTCTCTATAGAGACCGTAGAATTCTTCTTTGAGTCGATCGTCCTTTTCTTCCATTGGGGCGTGAGCGCATGTTAAGCTAATGTTTCCAAATTTAGCTTTGATGCGGATTGTCATGAGGCATTCGCTTATATCTCGAAAGCTTAAGACTTTTTGTCGGAGTCTTCCTCGAATAACGAATCCGCATCCGAATAGGCGCTGTTTGTTCTCCTTGTAGCAGTTCCGGTAGTAGATGTCGCAGTATCTTCTCTATCGACCCAACATTTTTTTTTTCGGAGCATTCTTTTGAGTTTATTGGATAGCCAGAAGTCGCAGCGGAAGGAACTCACCTTGCGCAACACCAGGATAATCGAACAAAACTGTCAACATGAGCTTGATTTTTGAGCGACCGTGGCGCGGTTTATTCACTCCATTGATCGGTTGTTTCCGGGTTGCGAGCCTTATCTCCCGTTATAATGCGTTTCATCCTGTCCTGATACTCGAAAAGCTTAGTTTCCATTATTGTACCAATCGAAATTTGACGTGTCTGAGGCCTAAAAGATCCTTTAAAATTGTACTGACTCATCCTTTTGAAATGACAGCATCACCCACAAAATCTCTAATTTTTAATTGACGGTCTGCAGACAACAAATCCGTCCGCGATGCTCTTCCACTTCGACACGGTGTCGGCCTTCTTCGAACTCTTCGTATCATGTTTTTTTTTCGATAAAGTATCATCACCAAAAGCTTTTTGCACCATTCTCAACGAATCAGCAGGAGAAAATTCATTCCGCAAACAAAATTTAATGCAAATTCTTTGTTTAACAAATTTCCTGTTCTTTCTTTGGTGACGCTACAGTTCGGGGTGAACACAGGCATTTCCAGCGTCGCACTCCCACTGCTGCGTTATCCCTCCGGGTTGGATTCGAAGATTCTACAAATTCAAATTTAAAAAAATCGAAAGGTTGGCTTTTAGCAGCTCACAAAACGAAGCGTATCTCAAACGCTGATAAATATTTTGATGTGAAACTTTGCATGGATGTCAAAGACAGTCCTACCAGCTTAAAAACAAAAGCACTTCCCCAAATCCATCTGAGCAAGCAGCTTAAATTTGAAGGTCACCTTTATTTTTGGACATAGTAGTATACGTTTACATGCGTTCCAAAACCTTTTCGAAGCACCTTTCCACTCCGATTAATATAAGGTCGACATCGTTAATAGCGAGGACAAATATTAAAGGGCCGAGATGACTACCTTGCGGAACACCGAAAGAGGCAATGATGGGGTCAGAGAAACAGTTTTTAAAAAATACTCTATATTGGCGATTCTCGAGGTACGATTTAAACCATGATATGATTTGGGGCGGGAAGCCTAAAGCCTCTAATTTAAAATAAATTAATGTATGGCTTAACTTATTGAATGCTTTGCTAAAGTCAGTAGTGATAACATCAACCTCGTTGCCCTGCTCCAGAGTTAGAAGTGTTTTGGAGGCAAATTCGGTAAGGTTGGTTGTGGTAGACCTGCCTTTTAAGAAACCATGCTGCCGGGAGGAGAAGATGGATTTGCAGTGGAAGAACATTGAATCATACACGACGGACTCGGAGAGCTTAGGTAAAGCGAACAATTCAGCAATCGGTCTGTAGTTAGAAATATCCATCTTGGGACCTTTTTTGTGAGTGGGGAAGATGTAAGAATTTTTCCAAACGGTTGGAAAGGAAGCTTGACGAAGTGAAAGACGAAAGAGAATGGAGAGAGGTTTGCAGAGGGAAGCGATACATTTCTTGAGGAGAATGGCTGGGAGACCATCGGGACCCGGAGAGAAGTCATCTTTAAGTTGGTTTATTTTGTGGTGAACAAGATTGATATCGATACCGATTACGGAAAGCGATGTCTCAGAGCAGTTATTCATATAGCTGAAAAATACAGGGTCGGGTTTATAACTGCATTCGCTGAATGATAGGCTAAAGAATGAGGCAAACAGGTTCGCGACGATTTCGGGATCGTCGGAGTTAGTGTTGTTCCATTTGAGAGTGGAAGGGACCCCATCTGATTTTTTTTGACGTTGATGAATTGGTAGAAGCGTTTAGGATCAGTAACAAGGGACGTCTGCATTCATTGAAGATTAGAGTTGTAGAGGGTGTCACAGTTATGCAGTTAAAGAGAGCGGTGTAGAAAAAGTCCAATGCGATGGCAATAGGCCTGTTTTCCCTCAAAAAGAAGCTAAAGTCTATCTCGTTAACTGAATTGATAAGTGAGGCGAAATCGGCCTTCCGGCCTTTCGGAAGTTGAAAAAGAAAGAGTGATCATAAGTGATGGAAGGAGAACTTAAGGGATAAGAAAGGATGATATTGGTCCAGAGTGGACAGTAGATGGGTGCTTGCGTAACGTAAGAGCTGTAGGAAGAAAATTTGAGGTCTAGTTGTCTTCCAAGATTGTTGGTGACACTGCTGATTTGAAATAGGTTAGACTCTACAAGACGGTCAGTAAAAAGGGTTTCCTTGTCAGAGGAAGCATTAATAGGAAAAAGGAAACACTCGTCATCTGAAAGGGCCCATTGCAAGAATGGAGGATTGAAATCTCCCACGACGATGAAGTCATCACTGAGAAAATAGAGTCTATTGTGTCAACAGCTAGCTGGTAGATGTAACAGCAAATGATGTAGATAAAGCTTTTGGTGACCGGTATCTTGGCGCGGGCAATTTCAAAAGGTGCAGAGTTCGAAATTGCCACAGCCGATGCATTGAGGCGGCTATGGATAGACAAAAGGACATCTCGCCCAAAGGGAAGTGCGTTATTGCGCTCACCGTCTGTGCGAAAAACTTCGAAGTCGGAAGAGAAGAGTTCGGAGTCGAGAATGCTAGGATTGAGGTTGGTTTCAGTTAAGTCGAAGATATCGTAAGGAAGCGTTAGAGAGTTAAGGTAGACAGTTGAGGTTTCGGAACGAAGGTCTCTTACATTTTGATCGTGAAGGTAGCATACAAGATTCAAAGTTTAATAAATCAAAGTAGTAATTCATAATTAGATCAAAATATTAGAAGTGAGAGAGTCAAGAGTGAGCGTCCCATTGACGTCATTTTATTTAAAAAAGGCTTCAGGCGTTCACACAAAACGGCAGAGAAGACCTTGTAGGCGATCTTAAGGAAACTTATTCCTCTGTATAAGATGGCGCAGTCAGAGGGGTTCCTTTCTTGTGAATCGGGCATACGATGCTGAGACTCGATTCCTCGGGCACGCTTTCCTCTGACCATATCTTATAGATGAGCTTGTGCATGCTCCTATACAGGTCATCTCCAGCTGCCTTGAATAGCCCAGCAGACAGTCCGTCTGCGCCACCAGCTTTATTCGACTTGAGTTTCGATGCTATCTAAACGTTGTCGAGGTCAGAGGTCTTTGCCATCCATACGGACAAAAAGTATGCAACGCAGTTGTGAATGGAAAGTGACCGGACGTACTGCTGTAGGCATAACACTCACAGTATATCTTACTTACTTACTTACTTATCAGGCCTGCGATCCATGGAGGATCTGAGCCTGAGCTATAGCTGCCTTCCATCCTTGACGGTCCCGGGCACGCTGCTTCCAGTTGTCAAGACCAAGATGTCTTACATCCGCGATTACTTGGTCTTTATACCAGAGGTTCGGTCTTCCTCTTCTTCTCGAACCAGGAGGTTCAGAGTCGAAGACCCTCTTAGCTGGAGCGTTGATGTCCATGCGATCGATGTGGCCGAGCCAGTGTAGTCGACGGATCCTTGCCTTCCGGACTACATCCACATCTTGGTACAGCTCGTAGAGTTCGTGGTTGTGCCTTCTTCTCCATTCACCTTCCTCACAGACAGGACCAAATATCCGGCGCAGAATTTTTCTTTCGAAAGAACCCAAAATCAGCTCCGCTGTCCTGCTTATCGTCCATCTTTCGGCTCCGTATAGCAAGACTGGCAGAATGAGCGTTTTGTAAGGCATGACTTTGGTCTTTCGAGTGAGGAGTTTTGACCCCAGTTGTTTGGACAAGCCGAAGTAGCAGCGGTTTCCAAGGGCGATTCTACGCCGGATCTCCACTGTGGTGTCATTTGTGGAATTTACGTTTGCCCCGAGGTAGACAAACTCCTTAACTACCTCGAAATTGTAGCTGTCAATTGTTATGTTTTGTCCCAGGTGGTGAGCAATGGATTGGTTTTTGCTTGACAGCATGTATTTCGTTTTGTCCTCATTGATCTTAAGACCAATTCGTTTCGCCTGTTCTTCAATCGCCGTGAATGCGATACTGATGCCATATACTCACAGTATATGGTCAACTGAAATTCATCCTCTGCCTATAAACGCAGACGGGGGATGGAGGACAAGATTCAACCACGAATTTTACGGGATGTATAGCGACATAAGTCTAGTCAGGCGTCTACGGAGTCAACGCCTAAGATGGCTAAGCCATGTAGAGCCTCTCCATGATGAGATAGTTGACCATCAAAGTACTGATTGATTAAGGCATAACACTCACAGTATATGTATGTTGGCGTTACAGCCCATGAAGGACCTAAGCCGAGCTTCTCTCAATCACCCATGTTGTGTGTGATTTCATTTTCCCATAGGTGAAAGGGACCTACAGTTTATTGCCGGTTCCGAACGGCGAATTTCGAGAAGCTTTTCATGACAATTTTACTACAGGGGGTTTTGTCAGAACCCCGCTGAGGAGAAACACCGTGAAAACACGTTCGATGACATGGCTGTATCGGGATTCGATCCCGTGTCATCGGCGCCAGAGGCCAACACACTACCCACTGCGCCGCGGTGCTCTCAAAGTATCCATCAAAGTATCCATTGAATTTAAATCAATTATCTGACTTGACAGCAAGGAGGTGAAAAGGTGAATACCAATATTTATGGTAAAAAGGTTTGCAGCTAGGATTAATATATCAAAGACACAATTGGGATCAAAGCTCGGAAATTTGCTACTGGTTGTGGAATTCTGTCCAATAACCTTAAGTCAGTATGTGACCAAGGGGATCTTTTGCTGATGTCCCTCCCTTAAATATTTATTTTATTCTGTTTTTAGTATTCGTTGTTATAGCGGCAACAGATATACATCATTTGTGAAAATTAAATAATATCTACCTGTCACGGTTCAGGGGATACAGCCTGGTGACAGACGCACGGACAGCGAAGTCTAGTAATAGGTTCCCGTTTTACCCTATGGGTACGGAACCCTAAAAACGTAACGAGCTTGAATGTAAATAAAAGCCCAGTATTGAAAACAAGCTGCTTCTATACAAGCAAGTGCTAAAATCAGTTTGGACTTATGGTATACACCAAGAAAATTAATTCTAACGTCATTCGTGCGTTTAAAAATAAGGTTCTACGAGCTGTCGCCAATGCACTGTGGTTTACTAAAAACGAGAATATGATATATACATAGATCTGAGTATGGTAACTGTGGAATATGAAACCAGCAATTTTGCAGGGAAACATAAACGTCGACTTGACCACGTAAATAGCAATGCTTCTCAATTGCTCGACGAACAAAACGTATTGCGCAGTCTTCAGACCACCGAACCTCTTAACTTAATGCGGTCAACTTTAACTGCACGAACCTTCGTTGGAACGTCACCTGCCAAATGCGAATACATCGAGAACGGAATACTGTTAGATACATAAGTGGAATGACTTAATTGCAGTATAAATTCGTTTCATTGAGTTGTGTTTTTAGTGAGTAGAAGACTCACTTTACTATGAGCACGCGCTTACGATCCTCATAGAGTCTTTAGAAGATTTTCACCTGCCCTTGTAAAAAAGGAGAGTGTAAATGGGAAATGATTAAAATACTGAAGAAGCATAACACTCACAGTATATGACACCATAATGGCATGAAACATTTGCTGAGAACTACAACCAACGTGAAAATTCAATCGAGTTCTTGTCGGATCCTATCTAGGACAACCACCCCTGGACGAATATCTACGACCCAAAACTATCTGCACTTTGCCCAGGTTGTGTGGCAAGTATGCACTAGTATTCTCGTATGTCAATACTGAAACAGAATGGATAAGGGGGTGGGACAGAGTCGCCTGATCACTGCGGCCACGAGTGGGCCTATTGTGATGTCCCCCACTTACAGTTCACTCAGAAAACCTGAGTTCGTCATAAAACTCAGTATGCTTTTGAGTGAGTTAGCAGCGATATCTTCTGCTTCAAGATAATACTTGCCTATCGGTTACAGTGGCATAGTATGTGCTCTGCTGTTTCTTCGTCTTCATTACACATTCGGCAAGTGTCATCTTGTATGATGCCCATTGTTTTGAGGTGTTTGTTAGCTGGGCAGTGTCCAGTAAGGAAATCTGTGATTAAACGAATCTGACTCCTCGAAAGCATGAGAAGTTGTTTCATTCTTCTGAGGGATGTAGTTGGGAGGAACAACTTGGCTTGTCTGCTACCTTTTGTTTGTAACCCGTAGTGATCCATCGTGTTCCTTAACCAAATGTTTATGCAGCATTTGGTGGTGCTGATGGGTATGCCGCAAAAGGGCCGTGGCATCATAAATGGCGATGCAGAGCCTTTCCTTGCTAGTAGGTCCGCCTTTTCGTTGCCTGTATGGCCGCTGTGTCCAAATGAGGTGAACTCTGTTTGTGCTGGCCAGCTGGTGAAGCAGCTGTAGGCAGTCCCATACTAGTGTGGAGGTGATTTCGTAGCTCTTTGGGGCTAGGAGTGCAGCCTTGCTGTTAGGAAGAATGTAAATGTTTTTGTTGAATATATTTCTGTTTATGGTTTCTCTGAGGCAGAGTTCTATAGCAAATATATCTGCTTGAAAAACAGAGGTATATCTGTCCATGCTGACGTAGATGCATGTGCATGCATTTGCTCCGTATACTCCAACCCCAACGCTGTCGTTCGTTTTGGAACCATCTGTGTACCACACGTGGGATCCACGATTGAAGGAGGGTCTATCCTGTTCCCAGTTTTGTCGGTTGGGGGATGTGGCCATGTAGTTTTGGCTGAAGTTGTATCTGGGGAGACAGCTGTCTGTGAGAGATATCTTTAGGATTTCATGCCTGTTTATTTCAGTAAGGATATCAGGGTGAAAGAAGGCCATTGCTTCTTTCTTCAGTTGGAGATGAAGAGGTGGCAGGTCTGTTCTGGGTTGTTCTCATGGCCCCGGTGTAACAGATGCAAGCTAGTCTTTGCAATTTGTTGAGCTTGGCTTGCACTGATACTTGTTTTGTTTTGTGCCACCAGACGGGCGCAGCATATGTAAGAATTAGTCTGGTGATTGCTGTATATAGCGGGACATTTTGGGGTTTGTGCCCCAGTTTTTGCCAGTGAGACTTTTGCTGGTCCATACTGCTGTCATTACTTAAGTAGCAGCCTACGTAATACTTTTCAACCAATTTAACTCTTTTTCGAACCACTGCTTCTCGAATAAGTCGAAATGTGGAACATTAATGACTTTGATCTGGTTTAAATGATTTTCCCTCGTCAGGCTCTCTCTCAAGTTTTCGCATTCTCGTATTGCATAAAACAATATTAAAAGACTTAATCATAATAGGGTAAGTCTGCCATATCCTCAGCTGTCAGAAGACATAATACTTCACCAAACCACCGCCAACCGCAAAGATTACAGCCACCATTAATCACAATCTACGAGTACTTCTCCCTTCGGCCTTCATATCCGTATACTCAAATTTAAAAACTTTCGAAATTTTTTTGTTATTTTTCATCTCGTTTGCCTTTAAACACGTGCCAATCCATTACCCGTCTGACAAAGTTTTGGCTTTCATAATTTTCTGCTGCCACATTCACAACAAAGAACATGTGGCGCGCGTCTCCTATAGGATATTGGATCAGAAAAGGCAAATACTCATACGACCGGCAGGAGACGAGTTTGGAACTTTCATAAGTTTGTCAAGTTTCCTTGCAGTTTTCATAACAGAAGCCACATAATTTGCTGGCTTGATTGTTTACGGATGTTTAAATATTTTCTTTCCCAAAAAAAAAAAAACAGAAAAAATGTACACCATCAGCTAAACTTTTGATTCCGAGAAAAATAAGGAAAACGTTGACTTTTACAAGGCGAGAAATTTCTAGAAAACGGAAAAATTATTTGTGGGAGAAGTTTGGCAGAAAGATGAACTTTATCGTTTCCGCTGAAATCCACATAAATACTCGCGAAAATCTTTATATTGAACATAACTTTGAAAGGTTTCCTTTGTGTAGATGTAGAACTCTCTGATGAACTTTGATGGAACGCTGAAACTCTGCGAAAGGTTATGTAATTAAACGACTTATGTATCTTTAAAATATGGTTCGCGGTGTATTATGCATTATTTTTTTCTGTAGATGAAAAGAACTCAGAACGGCAGATTTTGCAGAAGGTTTTGACAGGATTGGTTTTCGGCGTAATGGGCCTCTGAGGTCAACACACATTGCTCTGCTTGTCGATCAGTCAAGGCTGGTTGGTTGATTAGGTGGCCTCTTTCCGCAAAGCGACAGAGATCACTAGGACCAAGATCGGTCCGTTGTGCTACCATTTGAGTCGCGAGATTTTCGACGAAGCATTCTCCCAGAAGGGAGAAGGGAGCGAGCAAACAAAGCAAAGAAGTTGATAGCGTTTAACTTGGCAAACGCCAGCTTCGAACTGTTCAATCCAAGTTGACACACAGCCTTCGCGTGGCCTCCCCTCGATAGCTATACTGGCACCCGCCAGATAGTGAACCAATGTGTGCAGCGAACCGACCCACCCCTTGTTCCTGGGGAAATAGGAACCTGTTCCTCCAGGTTGAGGGTTACGCTTAGGCTATCGCATAAAACAAACACTTGTTCAGAGACAACTAACAGCCTCGGATACGGACGGATTACATGTTGACGACACCCGCAAACGTCAAAAAGGAAACGATTTCCGGATCACCACCTGGAACGTTAGGTCTCTCAGCAGACCACGTGCAGCCGAACAACTCTCACAAACTCAAGTACCGATGCAATCTGCAGAAACCATAGAACAGCAGTGAAGCCGTTATCAGAACGCAATCAGAGACGTCGCCTCAGATGTACTCGGTTTCGAGCCACCACCGTCGAGAAACCCCTGGTTTGATATTGAGTGCAGACAGACCCATGTAGAGAAACAGAATGCATACATACCATCGACAGACAAGAGCTGCCCGCGAGCTCTATGAACAGAAAAGGAGGAAGGAGCATGCGCTTCTGAGAAGTAAAAAGAAGGAGCACGAGAAGCGCGAGATCGAGGAGATGGAGAGATGTTACTGTAGGAACGACGTTCGAAAATTTTACGCAAAAGTAAAACGAATATTCCAAGGCTATAAAGCCAGAGCAGAAGCCTGCAGGGATGAGCACGAATAACTAATAGTGGAGTCACAGTCGATGCTGAGATTGTGAAAGGACCACTTCTGCAGACTGTATAACCGCGATGATAGTCAAAATGCCGCCGTTAAGCAGAGCGAACCATTCACAATGGACGAAGACGAAAGAGAATCTAGTCCACCCGACCTAGACGATGTTAAGATAGCGATATCGAAACATAAGTCTTATAAAGTTGCTGGAGCAGACGGACTCCCCGCGGAACTGTTTGAAGCAGCTGGCGATGGGCTGGTCAGGAACATGCACCAACTTATCTGCAAGATATTGTCGGATGAATGCATGCCCGATGAATGGAATCTCAGTATCATTTGCCCGGTCTATAACAAAGGAGACCCCTATGACTGCGCCAATTACAGACGGTAAGTCTCCTGGCGCCATGGTGCCGTGGCGCAGTGGTTAGTGTGTTGGACTCTGGCGCACGATGAGCGAGTTCGGATCCCGATAACACCAACGCCATCAAATGTTTATTTCGCGACGTTCCTCCTCGGCGGGATACTGGCAAAACCCCCCGTAGTAAACTTGCCATGAAAAAGCTTCTCGCCTCACGCCGTTCGGAATCGGCATTAAACTGTAGGTCCCTTTCCGTAGTGCGAAAAATAAATCACACACAACATGGGTGATTGAGAGAAGCTTGGCTCTGGTCCTTTATGGGCTGTAACGCCACCAAAGAAGAAGAAGAAGTCTCCTGAACATTGCGTTCAAGATCCTCTCTCCTGACTGTGTAAGCGCCTGAAACCGTTCGTGGACAATCTGATAGGTTCCAGCCAGTGTGGTTACACGCCAGGAAAATCCACGATAGACTAAATATTTACACTATGCCAGATCTTGGAGAAGACCCATGAATTACAGGTCGACATGCACCATCTTTGTGTCGACTTTAAAGCCGCGTATGACAGTGACTATAGAGACGAGCGATACAGAGCCATGTCATATTTTAACATTCCTGTCAAACCCGTCAGACGGTGCAGGATGACTATAGAGAACTCTCGCTGCTTCATTAAGGTCGGAGGTAAACTAACCGACCCCTTTGATGTTAAAAAAGGTTTTAGACAGGGTGACGCACTGTCATGTGATTTCTTTAACATTATTATGGAAAATATCGTCGACTCTGCGGCCAATACAAGAGGTACGACCTACTTCAAGTCTACACAATTGCTTGCCTACGCAGATGACATTGACGTTATTGGACGAACAAAGCGAGACGTCAATGAGACGTTCGCAAGCATTGAAGCAGAAGCGGCTAAAGTGGATCTAAGGGTAAATGGGGACAAGACTAAGTATATGCTGTCATCAAAGAAAGACACACAACACCAACGTCTTGGTCAGTACGTCACCTTCGGCAGCTATATTTATGAAGAAGTCAAGGACTTCGTCTACCTTGGCTCGATAGTGACAAGCAGCAACGACACCAGCGCTGAGATAAGACGCAGAATAATTCTTGCCAATCGCTGCTTCTTTGGGCTCAAGAAGCAATTAAGTAGTAGAGCCCTCTCTCGAAAAACAAAGGTATCCATCTACAAAACCTTAATCATCCCGGTCCACCTCTATGGCGCTGAGGCTTGGACGTTATCAAAAGCGGATGAAGAGGCTCTTGGGCGTTTCGAGAGGAAAATTAAGCTTGTAATCTTTGATCCTGTTTGTCTAAACGGAGAGTGGAGGAGAAGATTCAACCAAGAACTGTACGGACTGTACAGCGACATCGGCCTAGTTAGACGTCTTCGGATCTAACGTTCAAGATGGCTGGTCCATGTAGAGCGAATAGACATCACCGCTCCGGCCGGAAGAGTCTTCGACTCCAACCCCGAGGGACGACGCAACAGAGAAAGACCGCATTGAAGGTAGCGCGCACAGGTGGAAAGGGACCTCAACCAACTGGGCGTGCCGCACTGAAAGTGGCTGGCCAAAGATCGTGCCGGCAGGAGAGGCTTGTTGGTTGAGGCCCGGGTTCACCCCGAGCTGTAGCGCCATCAAAGTAAGTATTCTCCAAAAAATCGTCTTCTTAAGGAGGATAGGGAACGGCAACCAAAGAATAAGTATCGAGGAGATGGGATGGAGATTCTTCCTCTTCCTCATCATGACACCCTCTGCAATAGTCATTATATGGCAGTCCTAATCTAGCGACATGTTTCCCTAAAGCGTAGGATTCTAATAGAACTGAAACTAGACGGTTTACACCTTTACCTATCAGTTAAATCTCTGGTATTACGTTTTATAAATCCTAACATTCGATTTGCCGTTATAATGGTATAATCCAGGTAAGAAGTAAAAACTAATTTAGAATCTAAGAAAACACCTAGGTCCTTCAATTGAGTGACCTTTTTAAAACTGGTACAGTTTAGATCATAAGAGAATTGGATGGGATTAATGGTCCTGAAACATGGTCTGAAGGATTTGCCGATTTTCAGGGTCGGTTCATAAACACCGGCTACCACACCATTACCTTTCCTGGACCCGTCCGTGTATGTTCCAGTGCCGTTGCTTGAGAGTTCATTCTGGTCCCATTGTCGTCGGTCGGGAATTGTTCTTTCATAAAGAACCTTGAAGTCGGGTAAAGTAGTCCGTGACTTCGCTTAAATTACTGTTTTGGCATAGAATACGAGCGTGCCCTATTTCGGAGAACTTCCAATGAGCTGATGATTTCTTAAGTCGCAGCGCCAATTTCTTTGCCTCTTCCTTGTCAAAAAGGTCCAAGGGAGCTTCATTTCGAGGGCTATGGTGGGAGTTGATCGCAATGCCCCTGTTATAGCGATACAGCTGAATTTCGATTGAATCAACCTGCTTGAAGTATTATTATGTATACATTTACCTCTTGCTTAATGCATTGATGATAGTCCCTTCAATGTCAAGGTAGGCAATCATTGTGAATTCTTTGTTGGCAAGTGTTTTCTCAATGATTTCAACTATTGGGTGTAGAGCTATATCTACTGATTTTCCCTTACAATAGACATGCTGCGATATCGAACGCATAGTTTATTGTAGGGTTTTACTAATGTACAGTCTCCCTAGCGTCTTAAGAAGAAGGGAACTTAAGGACTTTATCTGTTGGGTGGGACGGTTTTCCCACTTTAGATATAAAAGTTACTTTTACCTCTCTTCAGGATAGTAGTATGTAATCCCAGTCTAGGCTGAAAGGGAACAGCACAATAAGTTACTGTTCGAGAATGCCGTAAGCACATTGCATCTCTACCGGCTGATTTGTATGGAAGGAAGCTATTTACCGCCCATTTGAGCTTTTGTTTGCTTATTAATTCTTTTGAAATGAACGGAGTACTCGGTGTGAGACATTAGAAATGATAGTTAACAGCCTAGCACGAGGTCTAGTGAGTACTTACTGGTCACCGTTACGATACCATCTAGTTTGTTAATTATAGCGGGTGTAATGGGAGCTTTTGACAGTACCTTCGTCGCTCTACTGGCCTCACTATTTAATTCTATTTCGAAACAGCATTATGTTTAGACTTTGCATTTCTGCTGATTATTCAATGTAAATTATCACCTTTGACATTTTGACAACTTTTCTTACTTCCATTTCCAATTTATGTCGTCAAATGCTTTGTTAGATTCATATGGGAAGGCTATAGCTATGGTGGAGTCTTAATCACATGCTGACATGTATAAAGAAACCCATCTCTGATCCTAGCAGTGAGGTTCGGATCATTGTCCTGGTATCAATGAAAATAGTTGCTAAGTGTATGGGCACTTTGTTTAAGATGGTTCTTTAATATACATATTCAGACATTGATGCTAATCTAAATTCTGTTCAGCAAAATGCAAATAACTAACACCAAATAACGAATATGTACACCATGCCATAACATAATCGTCACCGTACCTAAAGGTGGAACGCAAGTTCCTAGGAACCTTTCCGTTTCTCTTAGTAACGAATTGCTTCTTCCTTGCACTTTTACGGTGCGGGCCGATGTTAAAGGGGAAGAAGAATAGAGGAGATAACGATGAACGTTGCAGTCAAATGCCGGTATGTTGAACTAAGCGAGGAAGACCAAACCCGACAAGGAATTTTGAATTTGAGATTCATGTGGTTTTTTAAAGTAAAATTCCTTACATTTGACGGTACATCCAAAAGTGAGCTTCAGGGCATATTAGTGAGCATTCTTAGAGAGACGTGTGCTGCGGGCAAATTGGAAAATTGTTGCGGGCGGAGTGCAACTGGCCACTGTTAAAATCGAACCTCATGATTTGGTGTTGCTCGGGTCTCGTATCAATTATCGCGTCATTTTCGATTCTGTCTAGCAGGTGCAATGAAGTCTTAGCTGCACCGCACCAGATATGAGCGTTAAGCTTTAATTTAAGCCTTAGAGTATTTCCTATTTAAATAGTGGATGTTGGTCTTGAATCCGTTCAAAGTCACCAACACTCTGAAGAAGAGCCTTATCGATATCTACCGGACTTCTCCTTCTTTGGTGGCGCTACAGCCCATGAAGGACCAGAGCCAAGCTTCTCTCAATCACCCGTGTTGTGTGTGATTTATTTTTCACACAGGTGAAAGGGACCTACAGTTTATGCCGATTCCGAGCGGCGTAAGTCGAGAAGCTTTTTCATGGCAAGTTTACTAAGGGGGGTTTTGCCAGTACCCCGCCGAGGAGGAACGTCGCGAAATAAACATTCGATGGCGTTGGTGTTATCGGGATCCGAACTCGCTCATCGTGCGCCAGAGTCCAACACACTAACCACTGCGCCACGGCGCCCTCATCCTTGCACTACCTTACAAGCAGGTATTTTATATGATCTTAGAAATTGGAAGAAATTGATGTGGATCAACACAAAAGTTGCAGATTGTTCGCCAATTCAATGATTGGCAATTTAATTGATAGGAATGCGAAACGCTTCTGGAATATTGCTAAAATAACAAAAAATAAAAACTGACATATTCCTCCCTTGCAAAACGACATATGTATATACAGATGTTGATAAAGCGAACAAATTTGCTTCTAACTTTTTGAAAAATCACTCAGTGTCAGAAAATTTAGGCGACGCTGCCACAATCAGCTTGGTCAATACTCAATTAAATAATTTTAATATATCGTGTACGGATGCACCACAAAATGCTTATGTCTCTGACGACGACATCATATTTTATCTAAATAATCTTAAGATTAGGAAAACCCCAGGATTTGATCAAATAGGTAACATTTATCTTAGGGAATTAACCCATGTTGGCATCATATTAATAGCTTTTATTATAAATGCTTGCTTAAAAATAAGATGCTTTCCCGATTCATGGAAATTGGCTAAAATTATTCCAATCAATAAACCTGGAAAACCTCCGGATAAAGTCGTGAATAACAGACCTATTAGCCCTCTGAGTAGGCTGGGTAAACTCCTAGAAAAGATAATGCCATGAAAAACATAACCTGTAAAAAAACCAAGTCTCGCAACTCAGATCTTCTACCGTAAAAATTTGTAAGATCCATGTATTACCAAGTCAGTTAATTTATTCAGTCCCTACTTAAGGGACCTTCTGCCATGATTTATTACGTAACTAGCTAACCTAACAACATCTTATAGTGACCATACCAATATCAAAATCTTCTATGTTTTAAGTAAATAGATTGACCTGGCCATCGCATGAAAACACAATATATCTCACAAGTAATACATATTATATTAAATTAGATTATTTAGTGCGATTTCCAAATCAATCTACTTACTTTAAACATAAGAGATTTTGATATTGATATGGATCTTGGTCCTGTTTTGTTCAATGTGTTTACGTCAGATACTCCCAATCTCCCCTTTTGCGATATAGCTACTTATGCAGATGACACACCTGTATTTACATCACATAAATTCTCTCTAGCCCTTGAGATGGATCTTTCCTATGCAGTGAAAATACTGAGTATCTACTTTACAAAGTGGAAAATTAAGATAAATGAGGAAAAGATGCAAGCCATCTTTTTCACAAGAAAAAGAAAAGCTTGCTATATTCCCCCCAACCCGTTGCGGAGCTCGAGTGGAACTCTCACGTTAAATACCTGGGAATTTATCCTTACTGAAAACTAATATTTAACCAGCATATTAAAGAAACGTTAAGGAAAATCAATAATATAATATAAACAGAAAGTCCCTATTATCAATAGAAAACAAAATAATAATTCACAAAACCATATTTCAAGCTATAATTTTATATGGGTGCCAGATATGGGGCAACTGCTCAAGTAGTCGCATAGCAAAGATAGAAATAGCACAAAATAAACTCTTAAAAATTATGCTTAATCTCCAGTGGCATTTCTCTACAAGAACCTTGCATAGAAGAGC
Source organism: Eumerus sabulonum (assembly GCA_951905685.1). Classification (NCBI taxonomy): domain Eukaryota; kingdom Metazoa; phylum Arthropoda; class Insecta; order Diptera; family Syrphidae; genus Eumerus; species Eumerus sabulonum. The sequence continues at coordinate 155,521,758 of OX645060.1, read as the reverse complement.
GAATGTTGAATTGATCTCTGATAGAATAAATAAACTTAATGCAAAATTTAAAGTTCGCTGTGATAACTCTGAAAACCCTTTAATAAGACTTATCAGGACTTAGTCCTGATAATACTTCCAAGAATATCCAAGAAACAATTTTGAAAAATAACATGTTCCGACTTATCCATTACCTAATTCGTACATTATTTTATTATCCACATACCTATGTACCTATTTATTTACTATTTATTATCTTATTGTTATTATTTGTTTATCTGTTTATTAATCTATATTTATTAAGTTGATTTTGTTTTAATTACTTATTTTTACTTATTTACATAATTATTTATCTATCTATTTATTTATTTATTGATTTATTTATCTATTTATTTATTTATTCATATTTTTATTCCATTTATCTATTTATTTATTTGCTTTTTTTATTTACTGGTTTTCCTCAAATTGAAATATTTCCTCCAATTACATCTCTTGTAAAGAAATTAAATCATAATTTCAGTAGAAAGAAACAATTAGGTATCAAATCTCTGTGTAAACTAATGTGCGGTAACTCAGACCATTTTTTTTTTTTAATGTAAAGGGTATTCTAATAGGTAAGGGGAAGTTTCTATAGTTCATGGCGACTATCAGGGCGCCGTGGCAAAGTGGTGTGTTGGACTCTAACGCATGCCCGATAACACCAAAGAGGCGTCCCTCCTCGGTGGGACACTGACAAAGCCCCCCTCAGTACAACTTGCCTCGAAAAAACTTCTCGACTCACGCCATTCGGAATCGGCATTACGCTGTAGGTCCCTTTCACCTGGGTGAAAAATAAGTCACACACAAAATGGGTGATTGAAGAGAAGCTTGGCTTTGGTCCTTCATGGGCTTTAACGCCACCAACGAAGAGAATGTTATTGACCCAGGAGCTGAAGAAAAAAGACCGATAAGTCAAACAAGCAAAGTTGACTGTTTAGACACGTTGCCCATCGGTATGAGATAATTTTTTGTTATTGTGGTGCCACAACTAACCGTGCTGTGTGCCAGAATGAACAATCCGCACGTTGGATTATTAGGACATGGTTATCTCACGCAAGGGCAACGTGAACTGGCCACCGGATTCGTACATTACCCTGTTCAATTTTTTCTCGGAGAATTTTTTTAAAGTTGCAGGTCTTTGTCAATAAAATTTTTAAAGTCAACATATCCTGTGCTACTCATATTGCGTAATCTAAACCAGTTTGACCTTCCGGATGCATGGATAGACCCCACAATAAAGCCGTGGCAGAAATTAAAATGATGTCATATTCCATCTATGGTGTCATTGAAACAAAAAATTAATATATATCTCAAATACAACTTGTTTTATTCAATTTTAACATCTACCCTTCTCTATTTGAAAACCTATTTAGTTTGGTTATTCAAACATATCTATCCTTCTTTCAGAGAACCATATCTGAACACAATTGTCATTTTGCCCAGATATACCCAGATATACAGATGACTGACCCTAAACTTCCTATCCACTGAATGAAGGCAATCTCACATACTGGGTCAGAAGATATTATCGCATAGAACACATTTATTCAGATTCGACGTCGTCGTCTAATGTTTTGTGCAAAGCTAAGAAGAACTGCATTGAATTTCTAAAAACTGCATTACATATACTTCTTCTCTTACTTTTGGTTCAATTGTGGTTGCGAAATGTTGCATATATGGCACAGTTCTGACTGCATTCATATATGTCGTCATCGCCGACGACCTTATTGTTTTTTCCTAGATTTTACGTTTTGTTGGGATACTGCTTGTGTGCTTTTAGCGTCCTGCACCAACACTACTTGGTTGACCGAATCTAATATTTTGGAATGTTATGTAGTTCAGTAGCTCTGAAATATTTATTTTCCCCTTTTCCTTTTATTTTTTATTCCTGTTTTTAGTTCTTTCTTTTTTTAAGCTGCATATTAAAATAGCATAAATGCCACGTACAGCAACGTGTCGTGAATTGAGGCAAGCAAGGGGCGTTAGCTGACTGCTTTTATAAGTTGAAAGCTTAAATCGGCTGCAGGTGCTCGTACTGTTTACCAAGTTTCTGCTGCACACGGTGGCATACTACTAGGAACATATAAAAGTAGAATACCTCTGTTTGTTGCACAATCGCATTGTCTTTGAGAAAAACCGTATTGCACGGAGGACAGGTGGTGCTCCTCAGTATTTCTGTAGACCCCAGGAAAGGAATATGAATGGAACCCGATGTCGGTTGAATACGAATTCTGTGAGAGTAGCTGATTGCATTGAAATGCTTTAAAATGGACACAAGGTTTTCGCATTTTTATTTTTACCTCTATTTTGTGCATTTAACTTTTTTCTACCATCCAAGCCATCGTCGATGCTCCATGTTCGTTATTTATATGTATTTCCATTAACAGGAAACCGACAAAAAAGGAATAGAGAACCGGGTGCACCTTGGAAAAGTAGTTGGTGGTGAGAATGAAAAATATTACAGTGCAGGGTATATTGACACACAATATAGAATTTGAGGTCATTAATGGAAAAAGTTTAGATCTTGAAGCTAACTCAGGAACAGGATTATTTTAAAAATGTTCCTGCGGAAGTCGAAAGAGCAAATACGAAGACTGGATACACTGTTGGAAATGTTGGCCAGATTAATGGTTGCGGGAGTGCATGTGAAAGTGAATGTTCGTTGTGCTGAATCGATTGCTTTGCCTTTGGAATAGGATATGAAGTGCATTCGTTAGTGGTTGAGTGAAGTTTTCGTAGTCGTAGAAACTTTTTAAATTACGGAAATCGCTTTCTTGGCAAACATAAAAAAAAAAATAAAAAAATTAAACCTGCATGGGTTTTTTTCCGAGCGCAGTCGTGACGCACGTTGACCGATTTTGGATCCTGATAACACCAACGTCATCGAATGTTTATTTCGCGGAATCCCTCCTCGACGAGGTACTGGTAAAACCCCCCGTATTACCTATACTTGCCATGAAAAAGCTTCTCGACTCACGCCGTTCGGAACAGGAATAAATAAAGAGATGGAAAACCTTCGTACGTCCGCCCTGTGATCCCCGCGAGGGTTGGTTGTTGCATTTATGATACACCGATACTATACGTATAATTCTCGTTTAAAAACGACGTGCTTTTGACTAACACAATGATAGTCTCAAGACGTCGATATATAGAGTCAAGACGTCGGAACTGGTCGGAACAAGGCTGAATGTTATAGTCAAGACGCCGTCAAACCGTAACGCCCCTACAAAAGGCTATCTGTCAAAATGCCTGTCAAAGCCATCGAATTGCCATCTCTATATTTATCTCTGGTTTGGAATTGGCATTGAACTGTAGGTCACTTTCAACTGTGTGAAAAAAAAATCACACACAACATGGGTGATTGAGAAAAGCTTGGCTCTGGTCCTTCATGAGCTGCAACACCACCAAAAGATAAAAATGGTTTATTTCCAGTATATAATTGAGGCGAAGCGTAAGCGAAGCCTCCCTCTACTCGACTCCAAGGAAAAAGCGTTCGTCCGCGAACTGTTCGAAAACGTGATGTCCGATTGTAACGAAATTTTGCACACTGACATATCGTAGCATTACACAGGTACATTGATTGTGGATAAGGCCAAATTTTGCGTCGGTCACGAACCATGGTCACAAATGTCCAAGCTTTCGTGTGCGCGCCGATTTTTCATTGAGTTAAAAAAAATTTGTACTTTTTGCACGCCCTATATTTTGAGATTCTTTAACGCCGTCCCCCATAGAGCCCAACACAGAGCACCTAAATAGGTATGAATTACAGCACGATTGCGTTCGGTTTGGTCGGAAAACATTCTAAAATTTGAAAGGGTCGCGTGAGTGAGTTTCATAAACGATTTAAAGAAATGTCGAGTAGTTAGAGAGGTTTCTTGTACGCTCCGTCTAAATATTTTGGTGTAGGAGCTGTTCGATGACGAGTGCAGGAGGATTCACACAGCTAAGCAGGATGCAAGTTAATATCATAGAACATTAATTTGATCCGTAAGCGATGTAAACAAGCTGCGGTCAAATCACATGCCACATATTAGGCAGACCAGGAAGTGCGATCGATTTTTGTTGACACAGCTGCGGCTTAATGGCAAAATGCTTTTAGTCGAAGTCAACTGGTTGCAGCTGCGTCGGCAGATTCGTGCGTGATTTATGGTCTAAATCCAAAGTCCAGCAAAGTATATAAGTTAATCTAAGTTCAGCTCAACTTCAGTTCATCATCTACATCAGAGGACTCAGGTTGAGTTCATCATCAACGTCAGAGGATGCAACAGAGTTCAACAGCAGCACTGAGATCGATTGAGTGGTCTCCGCAGCTTGGGTGTTTTGAGTAAAGTAAAGTTAGTTAAGTAAAATAGTAGATATAGTGAAGTAAACGATATAATAAAAACATATCTTGGCTTTTCTTTTTAAAAACTCTCCGTGTCGCGTAATAACATATAAGGCCTAGCTGCGTAAAAGAACAAGAGCACCTCGTGAGCTCTACGAGTTAAAAAAATGGAGGAGCATAAGCTTCTTAGAAGAAAGAGCACGAGAAGCTCGCGATTGAGGATTTGGAGAGGTGTTACTGCAGGCGTGACCATCGAAAGTTTTATCAACAGATAAAGCGAACATGCCAAGGTTATAAAGCCAGAAAGGAAGCTTGCAGGGATGAGAATGGACACCCAGTAGTAGAATCGCAAACGATGTTGAGTATATGGAAAAACCACTTCTGCAGGCTGTATAACGGCGTGTTAGTCAATATACCGCTGTCAGGTAGAATGATCCATTTCTAATCAACGGAGACCGCAGAGAATCCTGTCCCCCTGACCTCGACGAAGTTGAGATTGCCATGTCGAAACTTAAGTCGAATAAAGCTGCTAGCGCAGATAGACGGCCTGCTGAGCTCTTCAAAGCGGCTAGGGGTGAACTGGTTAGGAGCACGCACCGGCTCATCTGTAAGATATGGTCAGAGGAAAGCATGTCCGAGGAATGGAGTTTCAGCATCGTATGCCCGATCCACAAGAAAAGAGACCCTTCAGATTGCGCCAACTATAGAGGAATAAGTCTCCTTAACATCGCATACAAAATCTTCTCTGCCGTTTTGTGTGAACGCTTGAAGCCTTTTGTAAATACGCTGATAGGTCCTTATCAGTACGGATTCAGGCCAGGGAAGTCCACCATCGACCAAATCTTCGGACTACGGCAGTTCCTGGAAAAAACCAATGAATTTCAAGTCGACACTCACGACCTATTTGTCGACTTCAAAGCCGCATACGACAGCGTAATTAGAGACGAGCTATACAACGCTATGTCTACCTTTGACATACCTGCTAAACTCGTCAGACTACGCAGGATGACTTTGGAAAATGCTCGCTGCTCCATCCGAATCGGTGAACATCTTACGGATAGTTTTGATGTCAAAAAAGGATTTAGGCAGGGCGATACGCTGTCGTGTGATTTCTTCAACATCATATTGGAAACGATTGTACAAAAATCACTGGCCAATACAAGAGGCACAATCTATTACAAATCCTCGCAACTCCTTGCATACGCCGACGATATTGACATAATAGGTAGATCACAGGGAGATGTCAATGAGGCGTTTGCGAGTATTGAGATGGAGGTGGCAAAAATTGGTTTGGCGGTAAACGAGGGCAAAACTAAATATCTGCTCTGTCATCAAAAAAGGACGCTAACCACCGACGTCTTGGCCAGACCGTTTGTATTGGCAGTGACCTGGAATAACGACATCAGTTCCGAAATCAAACGCAGAATCACTCTTGTTAATCGCTGTTTCTTTAGGCTCAGGAGGCAACTGAGTAATTAAGCCCTCGCCCGAACGACAAAGTTGACTCTATAAAAGACCCTTATCATCCGAGTCCTGTTGTACGGCGCAGCAGCATGGACACTATCAAAAGCGGATGAGGAGGCCCTTGGTCGGTTCGGGAGAAAGATTTTGCGCGTGATTTTCGGGTCTATAAACCCAGACGGGGAATGGAGGAAAAGATTCAACCACGAATTGTACGGGCTGTGCAGGGACATTTTTTTTTTTTTTTTTTTTTAGAGACTCGCGCAGGTTCAAGAGGTCTTCATATTCTCTTATGATGTGTTGACACACACAACCTGAACGGAGTGCAGTGGTTGGGGTCGTTGATGTTCGTTCACTACTCTCAGGGGTGGTTGTCCTAGGCCTAGATAGGACGAGAGCCGACCAAATTCCGGGTTGGTTATAGTCCCTAGTAATTCGTTCAAGCACTTTAGTATTGCATACGCAGAGGATGAATTTCGGTTGACCATATACTGTGAGTGTTATGCCTGCAGGCAGTACGTCTAGTCACTTTCCATTCACAACTGCGTTGCATACTTTTTATCATCCGTTTAGGAATTACTTTTACTTGGCTATGAAGCGAATTTGAACTATAGACCTTCCGATCGGCGGTCGATGATGTTAACCACTGCACCACGGCCACCACATGAGCCTAGTCAGTCGTCTACGGATGCAACGCCTAAGATGGCTGGGTCATGTAGAGCGAATGGACACCACATCTCCAGCCCAGAGAGTCCCTTTTTTTTTTATAGTTCGCGCAGGTTCAAGAGACTCTTATTATGTTTGGCACACAACCTAAACGGAGTACAGTGGTTTGGGTCGTTGATGTTCGTTCACTACTCTCAGGGGTGGTTCCTAGATAGGACGAGAGCCTACCAAATTCCGGGTTGGTTATAGTCCCTAGTAATTCGTTCAAGCACTTTAGTATTGCATACGCAGAGGATGAATTTCGGTTGACCATATACTGTGAGTGTTATGCCTGCAGGCAGTACGTCTAGTCACTTTCCATTCACAACTGCGTTGCATACTTTTTATCATCCGTTTAGGAATTACTTTTACTTGGCTATGAAGCGAATTTGAACTATAGACCTTCCGATCGGCGGTCGATGATGTTAACCACTGCACCACGGCCACCACATGAGCCTAGTCAGTCGTCTACGGATGCAACGCCTAAGATGGCTGGGTCATGTAGAGCGAATGGACACCACATCTCCAGCCCAGAGAGTCCCTTTTTTTTTTATAGTTCGCGCAGGTTCAAGAGACTCTTATTATGTTTGGCACACAACCTAAACGGAGTACAGTGGTTTGGGTCGTTGATGTTCGTTCACTACTCTCAGGGGTGGTTCCTAGATAGGACGAGAGCCTACCAAATTCCGCGTGGGTTATAATCCGTAGTAATTCGTTCGAGCACTTTAGTATTGCATACGCAGGGAATGAATTTCAGCTGACCATATACTGTGAGTGTTATGCCAGCAGCAGTACGTCTGTTCGCTTTCCATTCACAACTGCTAGGAACGAATTTGAGCTAGGGACCTTTCGCTCGGCGGTCGATGATGTTAACCACTGCACCACGGCTACCCATTGGGTGGGTTGAATCCAACCCCGAGGGACGAAGAAGCAGAGGACGGCCGCACTTAAGATGGCGCAGACAGGTGGAAGGGGATCTCAGCCAACTGGGTGCGCGGCTGCCGAAAGATCGTGCTAGTTGAAGGGGCATGTTGGTTTAGGCCCAGGTTCACCCCGAACTGTAGCGCCCATTAAGAAGAAGAAGAAGAAGGAGCGGATAACCAGCTCCGTCCACTAGTATATTGAAATACTAGCAATATTGAGGCGCATCTAAAATATGGTTATTGAAAAAAAACCCAGAATCAATTTTTGTTGTTTCATTCAGATGCCATGTACGAGTAATTCACATACATATTTATGTACATATTTTTAATCCAACCACATCTACGGAGTTTTTTTTTTCTTATGCCAACGCGATTTAATTAAAATCCAAACAATAAATATTCATGAAATTTGAACGGGGACAAGTGTAAAATGAAAAACTACACAAACTGACGTTTAGCGTTAAATTGCTTTTGGTTTTTCGTTTTTGGGATGACACCCATGAAAAGTCGTGACATTCGTCATTCAAGTTGTCACGTTTGACGGAGATGTTGAGTGTGTGTGAAAATGTTGATTTTACCATTTTTTGTTGAAAGCAGCGTAACCCAAAAAGAAACGTTCAAGTAATCGCATAAACAACACAGCTATCATATCATGTATTTAAGTTGTCTTTGATATCCGTGCCAAGTTTCACGTCAAAATATTCATTAGTGTTTGAAATACACTTCGTTTTTGGAGATGATAGAAGTGAGTTTTCCGATTTTTTAGTTTTTAAAGTTGAGTCTTCGAATCCGATAGTAAAGTACTAGCAAAGGCATTGTAGGGGTAGCATCTGCCGATGGATGCTGGTCCGACAAAAAGCGAGTAAGAGCCTCTGCATGCTGCAGCTGAACACCTTGAAGCTCTACTAGTCAGGTCCTACTTCCACCTCCTCGTCGTACAATCTGGAAATGTCCTTACAAGGGAAATTACTGACGGAAGAGGCCGAATGGCGAGTATCATGCGCCACCAAACAGGATTAGTGTCGGTTGGACAATGGTCTAGCAAACCATATTCGTAAAAGCGCAAATTGCTCAGAAACGAAAAACAGCCTCGGATAAACAAACGGAATGGACCTATGTTGACGACCCTTTTATAAAACAAAAAACAGACAAAGACCTTCGGTTCTGCACGTGGAATGTTAGGTCCTTAAACAGACCATGTGCATCCAAACAACTTGCGGACACAGGCTGACCGACCTTGCCATGCGGCTAAATCTCCTCTTAGCTAGCACACGCTTTCCACAACTCGATATACACAAAGGCACCTGGCGGTCGCCAGATCAATCAGCTACCAACCAGAGCTTGGCATCAGACGTCCCTCCACTATTCATGATATTCGTACTTTCCGAGTAGCGAACATCGACTCAGACTAATATCTTGTAGATACGTCAACGGATACCACAAACACAGCTGAGTAGAGTTAGAACACCAAGTTATGGCGTCGAAAAGCTACGATCGCCGAAAACCGCGTCTCACAAACTCTCCGATACACCTCAATTCGCCACTCAGTCAGTAGAACAACAATGGACCCCGTGCAAACAAGCCCTGAAGAGCACAGCAACAGAAGTGCTAGGCCTTAAAGCTCCATCACGAAACACCTGGTTCGATGACGAGTGTAGAAGAATTCAGGCGGAAAAGCAGGAGGCATACAAAGCCTCACTATACAAAAAAAAAAAAAAAAAACAAGAGCGGCTCGTGAGCTTTACGAGCTTAAAAGAAGGGAGGAGCATAAGCTTCTCAAGAGAAAAAAAGGGCACGAGAAGCGGGCGATCGAAAACTTGACTCGAAGGTTTTGTCAATAGATAAAACGAAAATCTCAAGGCTATAATGCCCGAACGGAGGCCTGTAAGAATGAGAACGGACATCTAGTAGCAGAATCGCAGTCGATGCTATGAATTTGAATGAAGCACTTCTGTAGACTGTATAACGGCGATTATAGCCGACAGGCAAAACGATAGATTTTTTTAATGACGAAGATCGCAGAGAATTCCGTCCCCCTGAGTTCGACGAAGTTGAGATTGCCACGTCGAAACTCAAGTCGAATAAAGTTGCTGAGCTCTTCAAAGCAGCTGGGAGTGAGCCGGTTAGTAGCATGCACCGACTCACCTATAAGATATGGTCAGAGGAAAGCATGCCTGAGGAATGAAGTCTTAGCATTGTTTGCCCGATCCACAAAAAAGGGGACTCCTTTGACTGTGCCAACTACAGAGGAATGAGTCTCCTTAATGTCGCAGACAAGATCTTCGCTGCCGTTTTGTATGAACGCCTGACGCCGTTCGTAAATGAGCCGATAGGTCCTTATCAGTGTGGCTTCAGGCCAGGAAGTCTACCATCGACCAAATCTTCACACTACGACAGATCCTGGAGAGAACTAATGGATTTCAAATCGACGTCCATATCTATTCGTGAACTTAAGGCCGCATATAACAGCGTAATTAGAGACGAGCTATATAACGCCATGTTTACTTTTGTCATTCCTGCTAAGCTTTGCAGGATGACTCTGGAGAACGCTCGCTGCTCCATCCGAATCGGTGCAGAACTGACCGATAGTTTCGAAGTCAAAAAAGGATTTAGACGAGGCGATGAGCTGTCGTGCTTTTTTTAAGACCATACTAGAAAGGATTGTGAAAAATCACAGACCTATAGAAGAGGCACAATCTATTTCAAATCCTCGTAACAACGCAGCAATGGGAGTGAAGCAGTGAGAGTGAAGCAGTGGGAGTGAAGCACTGGAAACGCTTGTAAATTGAGGCTCACGTTCACCCCGGACTTTAGCGTCACCAAAGAAAAAGGAAGAAATTTCTTAAGCAAAGAATTTGCAATAAATTTTGTTTGCGGAATGAATTTTCTCCTGCTGATTCAGCAAAAGCTTTTGGTGATGATGCTTCATCGATAAAAAAAATGTCCAAAAGTTACAAGAAAGCCGACAACGTGTCGAAGTCAAAGAGCAACCGGACCGTCGCATCGGCTATAAATTAGAGATCTTGGGGGTGATGTTGGCATTTTAAAAAATCAGTCAATACCATTTTATATGATGTTTTAGGCCTCACACGCGTCAAATTTCGGTTGGTACAACAATGGAGACAACGCTTTCTGAGTATCAAGGCAAGATAAAATGCATTTGTGCGGGAGATGAGGTTTACGAGCCGTGAATAACCGATCAATCAAGAGAATATCGTACTAAAGGTAAGGTAAGACCCAAAAAACTGAGCCAAATTCGGTCAAATATCAAGGTCATGCGGACTGTTCTCTTCAACTATGGTGGTGATGTGTGAGTTCCTGCCGCTGTCAACAAAGAATATTATTTGATCGTTATGGATCATTTTTTTGAAGCTTTTCGTGCGACTTCTTGCTTTTGAACAAACTCAAAAGACTGTTCCGAAGACACTGTTCTGGGTCGATGCAAATACAAGCCGCATCGAAGAGAGAGAGCTTAAGGTCATCCCGGAAATTGACGACAGTAATTGTTTCAAAGACTGAAAATTCCGTCGGCTTAAGTGCAAGGGGGGATTCCTTTGAAGCCGACGAAATCGATTTGGAAGAATAAATAGATTTGATTTTTCAAAATAAATGCTATGTCATTTAACATTTTGGATACAGTAGTATTTAATCAAAACTAAGTCAAAAACAACTTCCGTTGTCTCTCCAATATTTGTTTTATCTCCCTGAAGCTCCTTCGAACCCTTCGAACTCATTTACCCATACCTGTATAGCTATTATAGGCTCAAAACGAGAACTGGTATTTTGGACTTGACAAATAGAAAATGTTATAGCCTTAGAAGGGAGACACACAAAATGTCCAAAATGAAAATCGCCAAATTAATAGATCCACAAGTTTTGAGAAATGTACAAATACAAAACCCCCGAACGCAAAATTTCCAGTTTATGCCAGCAAAGGCCAATAATGCTTTTAATTGTCAGTAGTGTAAGCAATTTACCGTTTATTGCATAGAGATGATTGACTGATAAGGAAACATTTTATAGCTTATCACTTATTCGTGTATTTTCAATTGATGAAGGAGCATCGCGTTAGGAATAATGGAAATCCAAGTCGTATAAGGGTAAAGAAAAATTATTTATCGATGGATAATACTATCCCAAAGAGGGCGTCGTGGTGCAGTGGTTAGTGTGTTGGACTCTGGCGCACGATGAGCGAGTTCGGATCCCGACATCACCAACGCCATCGAATGCTTATTTCGCGGCGTCCCTCCTCGGTGGGGTACCGGCAAAACCCCCCGTAGTATAAGTGCCATGAAAAAGCTTCTCGACTCACGCCGTTCGGAATCGGCATTAAACTGTAGGTCCCTTTCACCTGTGAGAAAAATCAATCACACACAACATATGTGATTGAGAGAAGCTTGGCTCTGGTCCTTCATGGGCTGGAACGCCACCAAAAAAGAAGAAGAATACTATCCCAAAATAAGAAAAAAGAAATTTAGATGGGGTTGTGCAAAACGTAAAGTTAATTTGTGTAAAAGTGTAGTCATTAAAAAAAACAAAATTAAAACAAAAGAAAAACACGAGCTATGATCCCCCTTCGATCATAATCATGACCCCTCCGCACATACATAAACTGCAAATTTCCAAGGTTACCAATAGCTTAAAAGAAATGGCAACTTCTACGTCTTTGCATCCCTCTCAGATTATAAGGGAAACTATAGCTGGATGTTAACGAGTGTGTCGCGTACATTTGCCAACTAAAAGTGCGCAAAAACTAAAGTGGTACGTAGGCGCTGACAAGATACAACAACAATTGAACCAACAGAATTAAATTGAATAAACATTCCCGAAGAGTTAATGTTTTTAGAGGAAGAACTATATGTGTTAAGTGAGAAATCTTTCAGAAATGAAAAAAATATTATTTTGGAAACGATTATCCCACTGAAGGCATTAGAACAAGCTCAATGCTGGCTTATGGACGGCACATTTTATGTTGTTCCAACAACTATAATGCTGCAATTATTTAGAATACATGGTCTCATTGATGGACAGGTAGTGCCTCCGGTCTTTTGCCTTATGGTAAAAGCTTTGCAGGCCAACTCTGAATTCTTTTATGAGTTATTCTACTTGGCTTTTGAAAGGCATAGTCATTTCAATCCGCTAGTGATTATTTCAGACTTTGAGGAAACCATTTTTTGAGCAGCAAGGCCTTATTTTCCACCTGCCCAGTTTAAAGTTTGTTGTCCCATTTTCGACAACACATTTGGAGGAGAGTACAAAATGACAGTTGAAAACCATGAAACAATGAAATATTTACTTCAAATCTTCTTCTTAACGGGCGCTAAAGTTCGGGGTGAACCTGGGCCTCAACCAGCATACCTCTCCAACTAGCACGATCTTTTGCTAGCCTTTTCCATTGTCGCACACCCAGTTGGCTGATGTCCCCTTCCACCTGTGGGCGCCATTTTAAGTGCGGCCGTCCTCTGCTTCTTCATCCCTCGGGGTTGGATTCAATGACTCTCCGGGCTGGAGCTGTGGTGTCAATTCGCTCTACATGGCCCAGCCATCTTAGGCGTTAAATCCGTAGACGCCTGACTAGGCTCGTGTCGCTGTACAGCCCGTAAAGTTCGTGGTTGAATCTTCTCCTCCATACCCCGTCTTTAAGGCCCGAAAATCACGCGCAAAATCTTTCTCATGACCAAGGGCCTTTTCATCCTCTTTTGATAGTACAACAGGACCGGGATAATAAGGATCTTATAAAGAGTCAACTTTGTCGTTCGGGAGAGGGCTCTATTACTCAATTGCCTCCTGAGCCCAAAGAAACAGCAATTAGCAAGAGTAATTATGCGTTTGATTTCGGAACTGATGTCGTTGTTTCAGGTCACTGCGGAGCTAAGGTAGACGAAGTCCTTAACTACCTCGAAATTATATATGCCAATACAAACATTCTGGCCAAGACGTCGGTGGTGAGCGTCCATTTTTGATGATAGCATATATTTAGTTTTACCCTCGTTTACTGCCAAACCAATTTTTGCCGCATCCATCTCAATACTCGCAAACGCCTCATTTACATCTCGCTGTGATCTACCTATTTTGTCAATGTCGTCGGCGTATTCAAGGAGTTGTGAAAATTTTAAATAAATTGTGCCTCTAATAATGGCCAGTGATTTTTGCAGTCATTTCTAATATGATGTTTAAGAGAACACACGACAGCGCATCGCCCTGCCTAAATCCTTTTTTGACATCAAAACTATCGGTTTTGTTCACAGATTCGGATAGAGCAGCGAGCGTCTCTCAAAGTCATCCTGCATAGTCTGACGAGTCTAGCAGGGATGTCAATGGTAGACATAGCGTTGTATAGCTCGTCACTAATTACGCTGTCGTATGCGGCTTTGAAGTCGACAAATAGGTGGTGAGTGTCGACTTGAAATTCATTGCTTTTTTCCAGGATCTGCCGTAGTGTGAAGATTTGGTCGATGGTGGATTTCCCTGTCCTGAATCCGCACTGATAAGGACCTATCAGCTTATTTACAAAAGGCTTCAGGCGTTCACACAAAATGGCAGGGAGATTTTGTAGGCGATGTCAAGAAGACTTATTCCTCTTTAGTTGGCGCAGTCAGAGGGGTATCCTTCCTTGTGGATCGGGCATACAATGCTGAGATTCCATTCCTCGCACACGATTTCCTCTGACCATATCTTACAGATGAGCTGGTTCATGCTTCTAACCAGGTCCTCCCCAGCTGCCTTGAAGAGCTCAACAGAAGTCTGTCTGCGCCAGCAGCATTATTCGACTTGAGTTGGCGATCTTAACTTTTTCGAGGTCAGGGGGACGGAATTCTCTGCGGTCTTCGTCGTTAAGAAATAGGTCATTCTGTCTGACAGCGGCATATTGCCTAACATCGCCGTTATGCAGTCTGCAGAAGTGATTTTTCCATAACTCGAAAAAAGGTTACCAAATTCATTCGCTAGTTGGGTTGTGCTTACATTTGGCGGAAAGTTGTTTCTAATAACGTCATCCAGATCGAGTTTCTTTCGACCAAGGACTTTATTTATTAACGCCCACGTTTTTCTTTGGATCGCATCTCACCTCTCCAAACTTATTTTCGTTAGTTTGATCCCGTAACGTTTTGTACTCTCTTTGAACGTTAGGCTATTTGGGTTATTTTTCCACCTACGATATAGTCCATCTCGTTCTCTACAGATGTCAGGGATTTCCCTACTAATCCATGGAGCAGTCCTTCAGCTTTTTTTCCTATGCGTAGCTTTTGCATTTGTATAAATTTCACTCATTTTTTCATTTAGGGAGTTTAAAGTGATACAGGGTCGGTTTTTTTCAGCTATTTGTGTCCAATCGGTGTCTCGAATAATCTGGTTAACTTTACTCGTCATTAAAGTAGACTGCGACTGGGTGTTATTCTCCTCGGAAGGATAGTCGTAGATCGTGCTATAATGATCCGAAATATCGTTTTTCATGCTCTAAATTGTCTAAAATATAAAATGTCTACTTGTTTGTGTAATGCTGACGTCAATGAATCAGCGGCTCAAGAAAGTAATTGCAGTCTAGACTGTTTTGAAATTGAAGAAGTCAGTAATTTTAAATACCTTGGTGTATGGTTTGATCAAAGTATGAGTTGGTCAAATCATATTTCAACTTTGAAGCAATATCTTAGATCTTCAATCCGTAGTCTTTACCATCTCAGAAAATTTTGCAATAACTCCACTTTAAAAACAGCTTACTATGGTATATTCCATTCCAAACTACAGTATGGCTTATGCTGCTGGGGTGGGGCCTATCAAACGAAAATCAATCCGCTGGTCGTTCTGCAGAAATGTGCTATCAGGAAGATATGTGGCGTTAACCGATTAACCCCTTCAATGGGCCTGTTTAGATCATCAAACATTTTACCTGTCAGACATTTATACTATTTTAAGACATCTAAAATATTTTTTATGAGAGGTGGTTATTTACAAAGTCCAATTTTTGATGTTCGAACAACGCGAAGCAACCTTGAATATTATGTATCTGTTCCCTCTTTCCGTACCACTCATCTTAGAAACTTCTACTCCATCGTATCTTGTAAACTTTTTAATACGTTTCCGGCATATATTCGTTCTACTCGTACCTTACCATCTTTTTTTGCAAAAAGTTAAAGCATGGCTTCTTGAATTTGATCATAGCCAAATCGAGGGTTTGTTGGTCTACACTAATTAATTTATAACTTGTACTATTATTTCCTAAATTGTTTTCCTTTTACCCACCATTTTTGCGTGTACTTATGTTAATTTTCTATAAGATCTTGTTCACCCCACATTCTACAGTTCCCAATATTAATATACATATGTATGTAAAAGTGTCATTTAAAACTATTATTATTACTTAATACAAAATGTCACTATAACTATTCATTTTGTAATATTCTTTAAGTCTGCTTTTGTCAATATTTATTACTTATTTATTGTTAAATTATTACGAGATGAATAAAGAAAAGAAAAAAAAAAAAAAAAAATGTCACCTTCTACCACAGCCGAAAACGTTTTACCCTTTGGCAAACTCACCAAAATGTGATCAATTAGCGTGCGTGTGCCCCTATTTGGGTCAACCCTAGTAGCTTCTTTAATGGCATTGTACAATCCTTCTTGGTAATTCAGGACAGAGTTGTTAGTGTTGTATTTCATATCAATGCTCATGTCACCCAGAACTATTAAATCATTATTCGCTCCTTTCATGATTGTAATTTGAGCAAACTCACTCATAAATTCAGTCATATTGTTTTTCGGTGGTCTGTAGATTACGCTTATCACATTTTCTTTCTCATCTGACTTAATCCTCGCTGTCAGGTTTTCAAAAGCAACTGTTTCGATATTCAAAAGCTCGTAGCTTGTGAGCGCCTTAATAGATCTTGCTATGCCCCCACCTTTTTTATGCAACGTGTTTTGAAATTCCGCATAAAAGCCGTTCAGATAGTACAAACTAATTTTCTTCTTTAGGAATATTTATTTCTATCAGAACAATTACATCTAAACAACTTAATATTCAAGTGATATTACGGAGCACTGTAAACCAACTATACACTTCGATGACGTCTGAGTCATAGCTGCATTCTGGGATCGAAACTCTGCAATATCTCGATTGTCAATGTGTGTAGATATTTGCAGGATTTGTTTTAATAGCAACGCTAAACACTGAACAAATTTCGTAGAGAATGTTCACTTAGTTTAAACTTCTTGAATCAGAATTAGAATTTTGCCAAAAGTCTTCAACTAAAAATTAGTTTTGTTCCTGTTAGGTTACATTCTGTATACTTCGAAGGACATCCAGTGATTAAGTGGACAAAAACATAAAGAAACTTTGGTTGATACAACCTCGACCAACTAATTAACTTACAAAACTATTCATTAACAGATTTCTGCGGCACCATTCAACAGCACACTGGAAGTACCGCCAGTCTTTAATAAAAAGCCAAAGAACAAGACAACCCTCAACGTGTGTATGTAAAAATAAAATTAAGAATAAAAAACAAGAACGAAAAAACAGTATCCTTTGAGCATGAGGACTCCACAGCACGAGGACGACACTAATAAAAGACTCATTTAGCTTAATCTGCAAAAATTAAATATTCATGTAATATTTGGCACACAAAGTTTAATTTCCCTCCACAGGACGAATGAATATGGGAGGGTGAACGCGAGTACTCTCTGCGAACTACGGTTCGTTGCAAGTGATTCAGAATAAGTAGCGAACGTTAAGGACAACGATAATTCGTATTCGCTTTGGAAATTTCAAACTACACCAGCGCGAGCCGTTCGCATGCAGCTAACAAAAGACTACCGAAAAGAAAAGGACAAAGTTCTGTAATTTGGGTCAGATTCTTTTTGTTTCTCGTCCTTGTGTTTTCTAACTGCACTCGAATTTTGATGGAAATTGGTTTAGAATTGTAAATTTTGCTATTCTGTAAGTATTTACGTGCTGTGCAGCACAAACAAAGAAGTTTCATCGTACTGTTTGATAGCAGTGCGATATGGATAAAAAATGGAAGAAGCGAAAAAAGATGCAGTTTATGAAAAGAAGTGTTTTGCATTCAAATGCAAGAGATGTTGGCAAACAACGCATAATCAATGCTAATTTGTCTGGGAGTGAACATTCTGCTTCACCTCGAGCGTTTGTCTTAGAGGAGCGGATGGGTTTTTGTTTAATACCAAGATATAGTGGTCTGTTTG
This sequence comes from Eumerus sabulonum, assembly GCA_951905685.1. Classification (NCBI taxonomy): domain Eukaryota; kingdom Metazoa; phylum Arthropoda; class Insecta; order Diptera; family Syrphidae; genus Eumerus; species Eumerus sabulonum. Next base: position 155,504,130 of record OX645060.1, on the reverse strand, counting down.
GAATGCAAATCGCATGTCATTGCGAACTTCTTCAGTAGAATAATGGGCCACACATATATGGGCTAATATGTATGATGCACACTTCAACTCTACTCCTTGGAAATATTTCGTATTATCCTTTTCATTTTTCTAATGTCATTTAATTGTAATTCAATTAGATCCCGAATAGGCATCCATTTCCCATTTCCATGAAATCCTCAGTGAAGGCAAACGCTTCATTTTGCTAAATAGAGTAAGACCGTAAAAACAGTAGCCTGTAAGCTTTACTAAGGGATTTACACATTACGATATTGTCACACTCGAGTTATTAAATCACTTGCAAATCTCTGGAATAGTTTCCACGTTTTCATTTACCTATTCCGCATTATCACCTTGCTATGTCACCAGTTTGTTCAATAGAACGACACAAACATAAACCTCAGAAACAGTGGCATAGTATCTTAGTGGATGTTGATTACCTATTCACCCTTATTTTGAATTTACCGAATATTTCTACCTCTTCTGTATATTGGCGAGGGCCCTGTGAATGGTTCTCCTTTTTCCTTTGACGCCAAACGTTCTTTACTATTGTTGAAAAGAGAAAAGGTAACCTAGCACCAGGGGGTTTCCTGTACTTGTAGTACAGCAGTGTTTTGTTTAATGGCAAATACCTATAAGTAATTTAATTAACATTGCCCCCAACAAAGATGAGAAAAAAACTCGATCAGATGTAAATGGATAAGGGAACGGGTTTAACGAGGCAAAGAGTGTTTTTTCTTCGGGTACTCATTAACAGAAAGTCGATGATTATAATAAAAAAACCGGCCAAGTGCGAGTCGGACTCGCGCACGAAGGATTCCGTACCATCTGTATATATAAATATGAAAGAGACTATGTATGTTACCTCACCAAATGACAGATCTTGGTTGCAGGCAGGATCTTTTTGGATGAAAATCATGTCTGTTGTATGGGAGCCCCCTTAAATATTCATTTTGTTCTGTTTTTAGTATTTGTCGTGGTAGCGGCAACAGAAATACATCATCTGTGAAAATTTCAACAGTCTAACTATTACGGTTCATGAGATACAGCCTGGTGACAGACTGACGGACGGACAGCGAAGCCTTAGTAATAGGGTTCCGTTTCACCTTTGGGTACGGAACCCTAATAAAACCAAGTGCGAGTCGGACTCGCGCACGAAGGGTTCCGTACCATCTGTATACATATATGTATAATTATGAAAGAGACTATGTATGTTACTTCATCAGTCATCACATTAAACCACATTTTTTGTATGATGACAGATCTTGGTTGCAGAAATATGGGAAATATGGGAAAAAGGTTTGCAGCTAGGATTAATTCATCAAAGACCCAAAAGAGATCAAAACTGGGAAGTTTGCTACTGGTTGTGGATATTGTCGACTAACCTTAGTTAAGTATGTGACCAAGGGATTTTTTGGATGAAAATCATGTCTGTTGTATGGGAGCCCCCCTTTAAATATTCACTTTGTTCTGTTTTTAGTATTTGTCGTGGTAGCGGCAACAGAAATACATCATCTGTGAAAATTTCAACTGTCTAACTATCACGGTTTATGAGACACAGCCTGGTGACAGACGGACGGACGGACGGACAGAGAAGTCTTAGTAATAGGGTTCCGTTTTACCTTTGGGTACCGCACCCTAACAAGAAACCCATCATAAGAAAGTAAACTGGCTAATCTGTTCTTGTTGAAACTTTTTTGTATGTGTGAGCACTGCCTATCTATTTTTTCTATCATGTCCGCACCCTTATGCCAACTCGTTTCCATTCTACATTTTATTTACTTGTTTAATTTTACGCAAGCGCCAGCACAATCACCATTTGGAAGGTATTTAAGTGCATTCAATATTTACCTTTGACCTAAAACAGTAGCTAGATTTAAGTAAAAGTTATGTTGATTTGAAAATGAGTGGTATTTCTAAAGAAGCACGATATACGATGCTCTTTTACTTCAAACAGGGCAAAAACACAGAAAAAATAAGTCGAAAAATGTGCGAAGTGTACGGTGAGAATTTTGTGAGTGAATGTGACACATACTTACTTACTTAGGTGGCGCTACAGTCCGTGGTGAACCTGGGCTTCAACAAGCGTCTTCAGCTAGCACGGTCTTTGGCCAGCTGTTTCCAGCACCGCACGCCCAGTTGGTTAAGGTCCCCTTCCACCTGCGTGCGCCACCGTTGATGCGGCCGTCCTCTGCCGCGCCTTCCTTCAGGGGTGGATTCGAAGGCTCTTCGGGTCGAAGCAGTATTTTCCATGCGCTTTACATGGCCAGCCACCTTAGACGCTGTATCCGTAGACGTAGTATCAGGCCGATGTCGCCGTACAACCCGTACAGTTCTTCGTTATATCATCTCCTCCATCCACCGTTTGAACAAACGGGACCGTAGATAGTGCGCAGAATTTTCCTCTCGAAACGACCAAGGGCATCTTCATCCGCTTTTGTTAAGGTCCAAGCCTCTGCGCCTTAAAGGAGGACTGGGATGATTAAGGTCTTATATAGTGCCGCCTTGGTTTACCGAGAGAGGGCTCTACTTCTCAATTGCCTCTTGAGCCCAAGAAAACAGCGGTTGGCAAGAGTGATTCCGCGTTTTATTTCAGCGCTAAAGTTGTCACTGGACATCAGTGAGCCAAGGTAGACGAATTCCTTGACCACTTCAAAGTTATATCCGCCCATGGTGACGTTCTGGCCAATACGTCGGTGTCGTCCGTCTCTTTTAGATGAAAGCAGATATTTGGTTTTACCCTCATTAACCTTGAGACCCATCTTAGCCGCTTCTACCTCAATGCTTACAAAGGCCTCATTGACGTCTCGCTGTGTCCGCAAGCAATTGCGTAGACTTGAAATAAATCGTACCTCTTGTGTTGGCCAGTGACTCTTGCACGATCTTTTCTAGCACGATGTTGAAAAAGTTGCATGATAGCGCGCCACCTTGCCTAAGTCCTTTTTTAACATCAAAGGTCTCGGTTTGCTCATTACCAACCTTAATGGAGCAGCGAGAATTCTCCATTGTCATCCTGCACAGTCGGACGAGTTTGGCAGGGATGTTAAAACTAGACATGGCTTTGTATAACTCACCTCTATACACGCTGTCATATGCAGCCTTGAAATCGACGAAGAGGTGGTGAGTGTCGATTTGGTATTCCTGGGCCTTCTCCAAGATCTATTGTGGATTTACCTGTCCTGAAACTACCCTGATAAGAGCCGATCAGGTTATCCACAAACGGTTTCAGGCGTTCACACAATACGGCAGAGAAGATCTTATATGCGATGTTAAGGAGTCTTATTCGCCTATAGTTTGCGCAGTTAAAGGGGTTTCCTTTCTTATGAACCGAGCAAACGAGGCTGAGATTCCATTCGTCGGGCATGCTTTCCTCCGACGATACCTTGCAAATGAGATGGTGCATGCACCTTACCAGCTCATCTCCTGCCGCCTTAAGAAGCTCAGCAGACAGGCAGCCTGCTGCCGCGGCTTTATTAGACTTGATATCGCTATTTTGGCTTCGTCTAGGTCGGGTGGACCAAATTCTGTTACATCGTCTTCCATTACGAAGGGGTCGTTCTGCCTGACAGCGGTATCTTGTCTATCATCGCCGTTATACAATCTGCAGCAGTGGTCTTTCCAAATCCTCAACATCGACGGCGACTCTACTGCCAGTTCTCCATTTTCGTCCCTGCAGGCCGCCGCTCTGGCTTTGTAGCCATGTCAAGATTCTGGCATACTCTTGTGATTGTAGCTTTCCGACGTCAAACTTACGTAGTTCTACTCGACTCCTAAGCCTTCTTGATATCCTCATTCGTACCTTGGCTACAATTAGGTAGTGGTCTGAGACGATGTTGGCCCCTCGGAAGGTTCGTACGTCGAGAATACAGGAGGAGTGTCTGGCGTCGATCGCAATGTGATCTAGCACATTGCGATCGTCGAGAATACAGGAGATCATAGATAGTAATGGATAGATAGTACGTACTTTATATTAATCTGAAACTTTTTGTTTAAAAATTTACAAAAAAAACTGTGGAAACTTTTTATACATTGTCACCCACTATTACAAACATAATGTTCCCATCTATTTGGGAGCCTTCATATGGTGTGCGGAGAGTACGGTCTTGGCATCTAGGGCACTCAATATGGCGAGACGCCAGCAACAATCCCTGTCAGTCAAAATCGTTCTCGGGAACTTCTACGTTAAGATCGGTAAGGAGAACATCTTTGACGGAATAGTAGGAAAGCATAGCCTCCACGATACGACAACAGACAACGGCTTCCGACATACGGACTTTGCGGAAACTCGTAATAAGTAACACAAGATTTCCTCACAAGAAGATCTACACAACAACCTGGCTGTCTCCAGATAGTCGAACTACCTACCAAATTGACCATGTGTTCATAGACGAAAGACATGTGTCAAACGTAGTTGATGTAAGAACTTTGAAAGGGGCAAAAGTTGGCTCTGACCAAGACTCAGCAAGACTCCGAGTCCAACTTTTCAATTTTAGAAAGCTGGATCAGTCCACCAAGAGGAGGTTCCACATTAGAAGCCTGAGAACCTCGGAGATCGCCAGAGACTACAGAAAGCAACTGAGCGGACGACACACAAGTATACGTACGTGGGACACAAACGCCAACAACATGGTGCTCTATTGGCGATTAGCCATTTAACTGCTATAGGCTACGCGCCTATGGCGAGTGTGAGCATAAAAAGCAAACGACCGACGAGGCGTACCGAAATATGCTGCAAAGGAGTACACGAGCAGCGCGCGACGGATGCCGAGCCAAAAGGATGGAGTAAAAAAAAAAAACGCTGCGGCGAAAGAAGAGAATCTTCACAATCTCCCAGGATATCGAAGAATCCAGGGACAAAAACTCGTTAAGAACCTTTTATAAGCAGCAGGCTTTAAGAACGACACCCAGGCTCTTCGAAATTGCAAGAACAATCTTGCTATCGACCCGCAGGGAATAGTGGATGTTTTCAAGAGAGAGTGGTAGTGGACGAAGAGATCTTGCCTCCGGTCGACGAAGTTGTCCCCCCTCCCAGCATAACAGTAGTAGGTATAGCTATTAAAAAGCTGAAGGAGAACAAGGCCGCAGGGTCGTATGGATTACCATCAGAGCTCTACAGATCATCTGTAGTATTTGGGAGGACAAATGCATGCCCGATGACTCTATATGCCCCACCTACAAAAAAAGCGGTCCTACCTCTTGCAAAAGCTACAGAGGTGTATCCTTGTTCAATGTCGCTTACATATAAGATCCTACCCAGTGTATTATGTGGATGCCTAAATAGGCTTTGCACCGCACGACAAATCCTGGAGAAGACAAACGAATTTCAAATCGATAACTATATTAACTATTTTGAAAACGTTCACGGCTATTGAAGATCAAGCGGAACGAGCTGGTCTGCACATCAATGAGGAAAGGCCGAAATATATGCTGTCAACAAAAAGCGGTCCGTCAGCCATCACCTAGGACAAAACATAACGATCTGTGGTAAAGGGTTTCACATACCTCCGGGCAAACATAGACTCCATGAATGACATCATAGTGGTGATCCGGCGCAGAAGAGCTAACCGCTGTACAATGATGTGGATATAGTCCGGCAGGCGAAACCCGTCGACTACAACGGCTCGGCCACATTGAGTGCATGGAAACCAACGCTCCAGCTAAGAGGGTCTTCAAATCGTCCTAATTCTAGAAGAAGGGAAGATCGAACCTCTGGTATAAAGACTAAGAGAAGCAGCGGGACTGTATAAATGGTTATATTACCTCAGGCCCAGACCCTCCATGAGTAAGTAAGTAAGTAAGTAAGTACATAAGTCATGTGGTCTACGTCGTAGTACCGGCTAATACCAGCATTGTTTGTCTTAAATGAATATACTGTAAGCGTTAAAGAAAGTGTACACCTCCACATTGCAATCTGAACCTTTAAAAAATGTACCCAGGTCAATTCAAAAACAAATACGTATTTATGTGTTTTATTTACACTTACTTTCGATTAGCAACCACTTCTTTGCTTTGATAGTGCTGTGCAACGCATAAATCGGTATTCGTTGTTGATTTACTAGTAATTCGAAATGGCGTTACAAACCCAATCATAAAAATAACTCATTTGCACTGAGTTCTAATAGCTTTTCTAGAAACAAATCCACCCTCTGTCCATGTAGTTAAGGTTTTGATAAAAGAGGTGTTGACTGACGTGCTGTGTTAAAAATAGCCAGGAATATAAGTCAAATGTAAATATTTCAAACCCGACCATATATGCTATGAGTACAAAAGGTACTGCATTCTTTAATTCAAAGAAGTTTACAATAAGATCAGGGATATATTTGTTCGAACCACCAACCCAATGGACCATGTGCTGATTGACGCAATGCACGCCTCAAATATCCTGGATATGCAAATATTCAGGGGCGCAAACGTCGACTCTGACCACTACTTGGTAGCAGCACGACTCAAAGCTCGACTGTCCAATGTCAAAAAACGTCAACCACCAACAAAGCGGAGGTTTGAAATTGGGCAACTGCGCCCACTGGAAATAGCCAGAGACTATATAGAGCGGCTGGGAGAAAGATTCCCCCAAAATGCCTCAAGACCATCCCAGCGCCCCCAATAAGTGACTGCGCCGCCGCACCACCATCCTAGAAGTAGCTGAAACCACCCTAGACTACCGACCACCCCCGACCAGAAACTTGTGGTACGACGGTGAATTTGCTAAAAAGAATCGAGCAACGGATGAAACATATCAATAGGCTCTGCATAGGAAAACAAGAGCAGCGCAGGAAGAGTACAGAGCCAGAAGAAGGGAAGAAAAGGAGCTACTGTGTAAAAGGAAAGGAGCCTTCGTAACCTCCCAGCTCAAGGATATCGAAGAGACCCAGGATAGACAGAAGAACCTTCTACAAAAAAGCCAAAGCCCTTGCTTTGAGGGAGTTATAGGGCCAGAAGAAAGCCCAACGCCAGTCGAAGAACTAATCTAGCTCCAGCTAAGCTTAGCTATACATAAGCTGAAATCCAACAATATTGCTGAACCCAGAGTGCCTACAGGCTGAGCTTTTTAAAAGCGGTGGTGATGTTCTGACAGGGATCATCCACCAGATCATCTGTCAATTCTGGGAAGATGAAAGCATTCCCGAAGGAAAGACAGGCCTCGTTGGTTTAAAAGTAAATGAGAATTAAACAAAATATATGCTGTCAACTAAGAACCGCTCCGCCGAACACCGCCCTGGGAAGAATATGTATAAACATTGACAGATATAATTTTGAGGTAGTTAAGGAGTTTGTCTACTTCGGGGCAAATATTAACTCCACAAATGACAACTTAGTGGAGATCCGTCGAAAAATTACCCTGGAGAACCGGTGCTACGTCGATTTGTCAAAACATCTAGGGTAAAACAACTAAAGAGGAAATGAAAAATCATTCTGTACATAACGCTGATCTTGCCAGTCCTACTTTACGGATGCTGGACGAGTAAAATTCTCTGTCGGTCCTGTATGCAAAGAAGGCGAATGGTGGAAAAGACGCGATTTCTACGAGCGTCCGACGTAGTCCGGAAGGCGAGAATCCATCGACTACATTGGCTCGGCCACAACGAGCGTATGGGCGGCCGCGCTTCAACAAAGAGGTTCTTCGAATCCCAGTCACCTGGTTCGAGAAGGCAAGGGAGGACGAACCTCCGGTTCAGAGAACAAGTTGTCGCGAACATCAGAAAACTTGGACTCTCCAATTGGAAGCAGCGTCCTGATATGAATGGAAGCAGACTCTCGTTTAGGGTCGCTATACAAGCGAATTGAGGACAAGGTTATCTAAGGCGGAGGCGACATAAACTATAAGCTAAAGGGAAAAAGAAAAACAATCGCTGATGTGTCACAGGCAACTTGTTTTATTAAATTTTAACAACTAATCGTCCCTTTTGAAAAGCCATATGTATATCGCAGTTGATGCTGAGGATTTGGAAAGATCACTTCTGCAGACTGTATAAAGGCGATGATAGACAAGATACCGCTGTCAGGCAGAACGAGCCATTCGTAATGGACGACGATGTAACAGAATTCAATCCACCCGACCTAGAGGAAGTCAAAATAGCGATAAAAAGACTTAAGTCTAATAAAGCCGCGGGCGCCGACGGCCCGTCTGCTGATCTTCTTAAGGCGGCTGGAGATGAACTGGTAAGGTGCATGCACCATCTCATTTGCAAGGTATGGTCGGAGGAAAGCATGCCCGACGAATGGAATCTCAGCATCGTTTGCACGGTCCATAAGAAAGGAGACCCCAATAACTGCGCCAACTATAAGGGGAATACGTCTCCTTAACATCGCATATAAGATCTTCTCTGCCGTATTGTGTAAACGCCTTAAAATGCCTTTGTGGTTAACCTGATCGGCTCTTATCAGTGTGGTTTCAGGCCAGGTAAATTCACAATAGACAAAATATTTACGATACGGCAGATCTTGGAGAAGACCCAGGAATACCAAATCGACACTCACCACCTCTTCATCGATTTCAAGGCTGCATATGACAACGTGTATAGCCTTGTTAAGCTATACAAAGCCATGTCTAGTTTTAGCATCCCTGCCAAACTCGCCCGACTGTGTAGGATGATAATGGAGAATTCTCGCTGCTCCATTGTCCATGTCGGTTATGAGCAAACCGAGACCTTTGATGTTAAAAAAGGATTTAGGCAAGGTGACGCGCTGTCATGCAACTTTTTCAACATCGTGCTTGAAAAGATCGTGCAAGAGTAACTGGCCAACACAAGAGATACGATTTATTTCAAGTCTACGCAATTGCTTGCGGACACAGCGAGACGTCAATGAGGCCTTTGTAAGCATTGAGGTAGAAGCGGTTAAGATGGGTCTCAAGGTTAATGAGGGTAAAACAAAATATCTGCTTTCATCTAAAAGAGACGGACAACACCGACGTATTGGCCAGAACGTCACCATGGGCGGATATAACTTTGAAGTGGTCAAGGAATTCGTCTAACTTGGCTCACTGATGACCAGCGAAAACAACACCAGCGCTGAGATAAAACGCAGAATCATTCTTGCCAACCGCTGTTTCTTTGGGCTCAGGAGGCAATTGAGAAGTGGAGCCCTCTCTATAGGTAACACTATATAAGACCTTAATCATCCCAGTCCTCCTTTACGGCGCAGGGGCGTGGACCTTAACAAAAGCGGATGAAAATGCCCTTGGTCGTTTCGAGAGGAAAATTCTGCGCACTATCTACGGTCCTGTTTGTTCAAACGGTGTATGGAGGAGATGGTATAACGTAGAACTCTACGGGTTGTACAGCGACATTGGCCTAGTACGACGTCTACGAATACAGCGTCTAAGGTGGCTAGGCCATGTAGAGCGCATGGAAAATACAGCTCCGACCCGAAGAGTCTTCGAATCCATCCCGGAAGGAAGGCGCGGCAGAAGACGGCCGCATCAACGGTGGCGCACGCAGGTGGAAAGGGACATTAACCAACTGGGCGTGCGGCGCTGGAAACAGCTGGCCAAAGACCGTGCCAGCTGAAGACGCTAGTTGGTTGAGGTCCAGGTTCACCACGGACTGTAGCGCCACCTAAGTAAGTATATATATATATATGTATGTATGTATAAACACTACGTGAACTTGTAGTTAGTTACTCAAGTTGATATTACAACCCGGCCCACGGTCCATACACAGATATTGCGGCAATAGTCCTGTATTGTTGTTAAGGTAAAATAGTGAATCTAAGCTAACATTTCCTTCCCACCATTGTTCATAGCCCTATGTGACTAAATCGAATATTCTAATGTATTTTTCGTACACGCCCAGCATGATTGTTTCCTGTAGACATGTCGCCGCAAAGTCTCGAGTTCCAGAGGATTTACACAACACACTTAAAAATCACAGAGTGACTTTTCACTTTAGTACAAAAGTATCTAATTTGATTTACCTCACGGGAAACCATTCTTTTACTTCATTTTAATTGAGTGTTAATCACGAAGACGAATTAAATTAACCAAATACGCTGGGGTGAACCTTTGACGAACTTGAGTTAATATTATATTTTGGTATTGAACGCATTGATCCTGATCCGCTCATCAGCTGTTCATGGGCTAATTCATATATTAATGAGCCATTGAGTAATAAACTTACGTAACAAAATCCAAGAAACACATGCCGGTGCATGTGTTGTTATTATTAGAGACTAACATAATTTAGTTGGTTCGCATGATTAGACGCATTGGTGAATTTAGATAGTTAGTAATTATCTGTTACGCGGACTTGACCTAATTAAACTTGCCATGGCATCACTCTGCCTCAGACTTACATGAAAAAATTAATGCTGAATTGATCTATAAAAGGATTGAAAAACTAAGAGCAAGATTTGTGGAACGATGTAATTTTGCTGACAACCCGCTAGTAAAAGAAATATGTGATAATCAAACTGTTTTGTAATTTCCTCTGTTATTATTTATGTACATGTATACCTATTTATTACTTCAATGTTATGTTTACTTTTGTTTTTTTTTTAACCGTATTTATTTACTTATTTACATGTTAATTAATTAATTAATTTAATTCATTTATTTATTTTTATTTTTTGTTTGTTGTTTGTGTATTTTCCTTATAAATAATCTTTATTAAATAAAAATAATCAGTTTTTAAGTAAAAATATCAAAATTTCAGTGGAAAGATATAACTTAAATATTAAATCCCTGTATTATACATACACGAACAGTGTGCCAAAAAGCTAGAGCGTGTAGGTCTGGTCAAGACAAGAAAAAAATCGTATCTGAGGGGGGTCTATTCCCCCCGTTTAGGCGGGAGGGGCAATTTCCTAAAAAAATTGACTTGATTTGGAAAAAAATATATTAAAAAACCGGCCAAGTGCGAGTCGGACTCGCGCACGAAGGGTTCCGTACCATCTGTATATATAAATATGAAAGAGACTATGTACGTTACCTCATCAAAAGACAGATCTTGGTTGCAGGCAGAATTTATTGGATGAAAATCATGTCTGTTGTATTTTGTTCTGTTTTTAGTATTGATAGTAGTGGTAGCGGCAACAGAAATACATCATCTGTGAAAATTTCAACAGTCTAACTATCACGGTTTATGAGATACAGCCTGGACGGACAGCGAAGTCTTATTAATAGGGTTCCGTTTTACCTTGGGGTACGGAACCCTAAAAATCAACGGTTACATCCACAATGCCGTGATATACTTTTTTGTAAAGCCAGAAATCTCCTCTTTCATCCTGTTCTTAAGCGAAGCAGTTTTAGGGAACGGTTTTTGAGAAAATTATTTTCAAACTCAGAATTCTGAAAAAAAAATTCGAACTAATTTTTTTTCAAAATTTTATGTAATTAAGTACTAATTTTTTTTTCAAGAATTGAATTCTCTTATTAGTTTTTGGTTAAAAACAGCAAACCGGATGCAATAATGTCTTTTAGTTTTTGAGAAGTAAAAAAAAAAACCCCAAAACACTTTTTCTAAGAAAAACCTTTTTTTTTTGGTTCTAACGCGGTTGGATTTGTAGGCAAATTATACGATTATTTTCTTGCCTTGACCAGACCTACACGCTCTAGCTTTTTGGTACATTGCTCGTTGGGCACCCTGTATATGTATAATGTGCGGTAGCAAATCTTTTGTAGTTTTTATACGAAAATTAATATCTATCCATCTATCTAGACCTAATTATAAACATGCATCCGTCTCTTATTTTAAGCAACAAAAACAGTTAACATTGGTAGAAAGGGGAAAAATTGACGCCTACCATTCGGAAGGCTTTTCAATGCGGAAATTATCTGGAAAAACACAGCCCCATATGGAAACAATTATAAAGGAAGGACCAAGACAGCTTTGACACTCAAAGACGAAATGACGGAGGTTTCATATAAAGTTCTTTTTCAATAAGCTTTTTCCGTAATGCAAGAACTTTTTAGACCTCTCCAGTGGATTTGCCAACAAGATATGTGGTAAAAGGTGTTCTTGCGGATGAAAATGTGGAATGTTTGCCGTGGCCACCCTAATCACCCGATGTCAATATAATCGAAAATGTTCGAAAATATACGAAGGAGGAAAGCGATCTGAAAGCTGTGAGAGCTGATTGCCGCCATCAAAGCAGCCTGATGGAAGATTTCCATGGATTACTTTCAAAATTTGTATGATTCTCTAAATACATAGTAGAATTTTTGATGTAATTTTAAGTCCTACCTAGAGGTTCCACTAAGTACTGAAAATATAAGAAATGTAATAAACACAAAAGCAAAATTGAAAAAAAAAAACTAAAAATGAAATCTATTATTTATTCCAAACATGTAAGCCAACAAAATTATGCTCTTTTTACATGACCGAAAAGAAAAAGAGAAAAAACCGTTAACTGTCTCTAGCCAGGCAATCAACTATTTTTTTTTGAAAAGGTTTGATAATTGCAAATACGAAAGGAAAGAAAGAAATGTGTGCGTCTAATCAAGCGAAGCGCGCTGTGGGTGTCATTATCTCAAATGACACTTGTTTTCTCAGCTAATATGCCTACAGACGAACGTCATGCGGCAGTGTTAGTAAGTCCCATCCTCACCTCCGCGTGGTGCCATCGGGAGGTTTCTTCTGAAAATTACAGGCGGGGAAGGGCAAATGACAAGTTTCCTGCGCTAAAAAACAGGTTTATTCGGTTGGGCTACGGCCTTGTAAGCCTTAACCGTACAAAATTTTGAAACTCAGAAACAATTACAAACCTCGAATATAACGGACGGACTGCATGTTGACGGCACCCGCAAACGTATAAAAGGACAGGAGTGTCGGGGTTACACCTGAAATGATAACAGATCGGGGGCGGCCGAACAGTTAGAAAAAGCCCTAAGGTGCTATAAAGCAGACTTTACCGCACTCCAAGAAGTGCGATAGGATTGACCGGATAAAAATTGATGAAAAACTGCGACATATACTACAGAAACCGCTACGAGGAGAACAAACAACGCCTATTTGGATGCGAATTTGTTGTTCGAGGTGGACTTAGGCAAAAAGTTCTATGCTTCCCGCTTCCTAATCTTCCTACTGTAGATACGAGCGGAAAAGAAAGGAGGATCAGAAGCTTCTCAGAAGGAAAAAGAAAGAGAATGAGCGCGAGGAGATGTAGAGATGCTATCGCAGAAATTAAATTCGAAAGTTTTTCCAAATAGTAAAACAACGAATATGCCAAGGTTATAAAACCAGAACGAGTGAACGCCTGAAGCCTTTTGTAAATAAGCTGATAGGTCCTTATCAGGATTCAGGCCAGGAAAGTCCACCATCAAGCAAATCTTCAGACTACGGCAGATCCTGGAAAAGCCAATGAATTTCAATTCGACACTCACCACCTATTTGCCGACTTCAAGGCCGCATACGACAGCGTAATTAAAGACGCCCATTACAACGCTATGTCTACCATTGACATACCTGCTAAACTCGTCAGACTATGCAGGATGACTTTGGAGAATGCTCGCTGCTCCATCCGAATCGGTGAACACCTTACCGATTGTTTTGATGTCAAAAAAGGATTTAGGCATATTAGAAATGATTGTGCAATAATCACTGGCCAATCTATTTCACGTCCTCGCAACTCCTTGTATACGCCGACGATATTGATAAACTTGTCGGTAATCTTCAGAGGCAGGTCCCAATAAATTCATGATTATGACGCGACATTGTTGCTCTAAAAACTGAGGCATGAAATCTTGCAGACCAAAGTTCGTTGAGGTACAGCTTGTCAGATGATATCTATTTTTCCTTGGTATATTCGTAGTGTGGTTCTTGTTGAAGAACAGCGCGTTATTTGCTCGTTTGTATGCGTGGCTACTTTTTCCAAAATATCGTCCTAAAGGAGTAAGTTCCAAGCTTCAAGAGGGGTTGTGATGTTTCTCGCCTCACCCTTGAGACCAGGCAAATGAGTGACCAAATTTCACATCTTATGCCTTCCTCCTCTCTCAGGTGCGACTGTGCTCAAACTTAGAACTGGATTTCCCTTTCAAAACGGTAACTCCCTTTTGTTTTGGCAGGATGTGGTCCATCACTTTTTTCCTCCTCAGCACTCTGCTCCCTCTCAGAATCCGGCTTTTGTTCAAGGTAGTCCGGATCGTTGTCAGAATCTTCGCCTGCGAAAAGATGTGTATGTCCTACCCAAGCTAATACATATGTATGTATGTATGTATGTACTTCGAAGCACGAGTGACCAGGTTAAAAAAAATCTAAGAACTGAATACCATCGCCTGCTACTGCAGAGAGTTTAAAATTGAATAAGTATACATAGGCATAGCATGCTTATGAAAAAGTTTTAACGGCACCTGCGAAGTTTTGAAATCAATGTGGGGTATTTCATACCCCAGTGTGTGGTTGGAAGGTTAAGCGGCTTTTACATATACATACATAACAACTGAATATTTATGGCACACATCAATAATGATAAGTGATGCACACTGACACATAGCCGTACCACACAGGCGCATGTCTCATCCATGAGAGGATAAACAGATGGGATTAATGTGTCGACAATCGGAAAATCATCTATAGATACTGTATGGTAAGTATGGATGCTTATAAGGCATGCTGATCTGACTCTGCCACTCGTACAATGTATCCCTTGTGTATCTCCATAAAGAGTTCTAATAACATCCGCTCATCTGTTTGGCGCCTAATGCAAATTAATTTATGGATTAGAAATCTCCTAATCATTCTCTGAATGATTTCAGTTCGAAATGTACATATGTATGTATCTATGTATGTATATATGCAAATATATGTGTACATGCATACATATGGGATTTGTTAAAACGGAAGAAAACACGGTGGTGCTTTAAATTCATCTTATTCACTTCGATTTAGTCTCCCAATGCTTCACCTTTGCTAGTTCAGCTGGTTGATGCCAAACTGAAACGAATAAAAATCATTCTAAAGAGAAAAGGGACTAGCGCTCCTTCGTTCCTTGTAAGTTAATATCGTATGGAGCATTGATTTGATCATTTGATTTGATTTTTCTTTTTTGGTGAAGGCTTCTGCTATCCGCTGGAGCACTCAGACGCAAACACTGGTCTATTGTACTCCAGACAGACACCTTACATTACTGTATTTTCTCCGTTTTCCGGAGAAACATTTTAAGGAGCTTTAGGGATGTAGAGCTAAGGGATTCGGCACACACCACGTCGGCTCCAAGGATGCGCCACCGTGCGCGAGCAAAGGCTGTGTCATCCTACTCCTTGTCACATGCAGCACAGGTAGGCATCTCACTGATGCCGAACACGCAGAGATGGCGAAAGTGTAATGGCCCGTGATAACTCCCACAAGCCTTCTGCGGTCGATTGTCCTTAAAGACAGGAGGAATGCTGCAGATTTTTTTTTGCAGACATCAGGGCATACGCAAAATTGAAATTGAATCGTTAATGTAGGTAGGATGGCAAAGGACTAACAAAGGCCGCGTAGGGGTAACATCTATCCGACGGATGCTGGCCTGGAAAAAAGCGAGAAGAGCCACCGCAGTCGAACATCTTGCGTCACTGTTAATAAGTCCCATCCCCACCTCCTCGTGGTGCGATTTGGAGATTTCCTATGGAAATTGCAGACGGGGAAGGGCGAATGGCGAACCTCCTGCGCCAAAAGCAGGATTAGTCGATTTGGCTACGGCCTAGTAAGCCGTAACCGTAAAAAAAACACAAACTCCAAAACAACCACAAGCCTCGGATAAAACGAACCGGATTTATGTTGACGACCCTTGCAAAAAACGAAAAAAGAACAATGATCTTCGGCTTTGTACGTGGAATGTTAGGTCCCTAGACAGGCCACGTGCAACAGAACAATTTGCGGACGCCCTAGACCGCTATGAAGCGGACATAGCCGTCATCCAGGAAATGCAATGGAATGGGCAGGGTATAAAGCGGATGAAAAACTGCGATATTAACTACTGCGACTGCTAAAGGGAGAGAGGGCAACGATTGTTTGGATGCGGATTGGTTGTTCGAGGTCTTAGGCAAAAAGTCTTAAGCTTTCGGCATGTGAGCGATCGCTTCATAACAAACCGTATCGAGGCTAAATTGTTAAACATCAGACTGATCTGCGTCCACGCCCCCACGGAAGACAAGGATGACTCTGCCAAAGATGAGTTCTACGAACTCCTAGACAGCACGTATGCCCAATATCCCAGCTATGACATCAAAATTGTACTAGGAGACTTCAAAACTAAGCTGGGTAAGGAAAGCATCTTTGAAAGAGTCATCGACAAACATAGCCTACACGGCACCATCTCCGCTAACGGAAACAGGCTGTTTGATCTTGCTACGGGGCGAAATCTCCTTCTAGCCAGTACGCGCTTCCTGCAGCTCGATATACACAAAGGCATCAGGCGGTCTTTTGACTTCACTGTTCTTGATGTTCGAACTTTCCGAGGGGCTAACATCGACTTGGACCACTGTCTTATAGTAGCCAAGATGCGCTTACGGATATCACGAACGCAGCGGAGTAGAGTCGGAAAGCTACTATCGCCAGAAACCGCTCTTGCTTTTACCGATCACGTCTCCCTTAAGCTCCCCAATACACCTCAATCCTCCGCGCTATCAATAGAATAGCGGTGGAGCCTTTGCAAACAAGCCTTGAAAAGCTCTGCATCCGAAGTTTTGGGTTTCAAGGCTCCACCATGAAGAAACACCTGGTTCGATGACGAGTGCCGGAGGATTCACACAGTAAAGCAGGATGCATATAAGGCCTCGCTGCATAAAAGAACA
This sequence comes from Eumerus sabulonum, assembly GCA_951905685.1. Taxonomy (NCBI): domain Eukaryota; kingdom Metazoa; phylum Arthropoda; class Insecta; order Diptera; family Syrphidae; genus Eumerus; species Eumerus sabulonum. The sequence goes on along the minus strand of OX645060.1, from coordinate 155,487,398 downwards.
AGAGCAGCTCGTGAGCTCTACGAGTTAAAAAGAAGGGAGGAGTGTAAGCCTCTTAGAAGAAAGAAAAAGGAGCACGAGAAGCACACGATTGAGGATTTGAATAGGTGTTACTGCAGGCGTGACGTTTGAAAGTTTAATCAACAGATAAAGTGCACATGCCAAGGTTATAAAGCCAGAACGGAGGCCTGCAGCGATGAAAACGGACACCTAGTAGTAGAATCGCAGTCGATGCTGAGAATATGGAAAAAGCACTTCTGCAGACTGTATAACGGCGATGTTAGTCTGCGCTGTCAGGCAGAATGATCCATTTCTAATCGACGAAGACCGCAGAAAATTCTGCCCCCCTGACCTCGACGAAGTTAGGATTACCATATCGAAGCTCAAGCCGTATAAAGCTGCTGGCGCAGACGGACTGTCTGCTAAGCTCTTCAAGGCAGGAGGGGATGACCTGGTTAGGAACATGAATCAGCTCATCTGTAAGATATGGTCAGAGGAAAGCATACCCGAGGAATGGAGTCTCACCATCGTATGCCTGATCCACAAGAAAGGAGACCCCTCTGGTTGCGCCAACTGTAGAGGAATAAGTCTCCTCAACATCGCCTACAAAATCTTCTCTGCCGTTTTGTGTGAACGCCTGAAGCCTTTTGTAAATAAGCTGATGGGTCCTTATCAGTGCGGATTCAGGCCAGGGAAGTCCACCATCGACCAATTCTTCAGACTACATCAGATCCTGAAAAAAACCAATGAATTCCAAGTCGACACTCACCACCTGTTTGTCGACTTCAAAGCGGCATACGACAGCGTAATTAGAGACGAGCTATACAACGCTATGTCTACCTTTGACCTACCTGCTAAACTCGTCAGTCTATGCAGGATGAATTTGGAGAATGCTCGCTGCTCCATCCGAATCGGTGAACACCTTAACGATAGTTTGTTGTGGGATTTCTTCAATATCATATTAGAAATGATTGTGCAAAAATCACAAGAGGCACAATCTATTTCAAATCCTCGCAACTCCTTGCATACGCCGACGATATTGACAAAATAGATAGATCACAGCGAGATGTCAATGAGGTGTTTGCGAGTATTGAGATGGAGGCGGCGAAAATCGGTTTGGCGGTAAACGAGGGCAAATCTAAATATATGCTGTCATCAGAAAAGGAAGCTCACCACCGACGTCGCTATCGAAGAACAGCACAAGGTATATAAGGCACTTCATGTTAATTTTTAAGTTAGTTCAGCAACGGACAGGCAGTTCTAAATCAGCAACGGACAGGCAGTTGTAAGTCAGCTATGGACAGGCAGTTCTAAGTCAGCAACGGACAGGCAGTTCTAAGTCAGCAACGGACAGGCAGTTCTAAATCATCATCACCATCGCACGACTCAACACCAGTCCTGAGCCAGCACACTGGCTATGCAGATGGAACTGCGCAACATCGTGAATTAGATAATAAACTAAGTTAAAAAAATGAAAACAATTTATTTGTACATATCCTGTTTGTTTACCGTTAGTATTGTCTGTACAGTATATTGTCTGCCGCCTCATGAAATAGTGCGTCTTATGTTTTGTTAGGCCCTACCCCACAAACAAGTGTACATACATACATACAGACTTCTGTTTGTATTATATCACGCGAGGATTTCTTCCGTAGAGCAAAGAATTATTTGAGGTGACGGACGGTAATTGTGTGCCTGTGGGGAATGGCGTGATGGTGTCAAATCGATTCAAAGTTTCAATTATACTTATGTAGCGAAACGCTTAAGGTAAAAGATGAAAGCTCTATAGAAAAAAAGCCTACATTCAGTAATTGACAATTAACATTTTGAACTAAACATTAAATTTTTGAGACGTCCGTGGCGTAGAGAACTTTTCTAATTTAATTGCATTTCCTACTCGACACCTTGTTATTCGTGTTTATAGCACATCCCACGGTGGTACAATTTTTAATGCTTACCTTGTTTCGGGTGGTTTGTGTTGAAACCATGGAAAAGACTCGTACCCGGAAATTGTGTGAATGTTTGCGTTAAAAGTAATTATGGTTAGGTTTCAAAGTACGTACTCAAGAGGTGCAAGGCGGTAAGGAGGTAAACCAAATTGAGTCGCAGTTTCAGATTTGTTGAACCACATTAAAATAATTGTTCTTATTAAGGACTTGTGGTTGCAAGTTGAAGGATTTTTGAACTTCAGAAAGACAATTTTATTCTGATGAAAACCATTCATTTTGATACACTCTATAACATGCGATGGCATATGTACATATATGGTTAGTCAGTCTGCATTTAGGAAATAAGAAATACTCAAAAGAACATTGAAGAACAAACTGGCCCATCTGGACTCAGGCCTATACAAGGGAAATAATAAGCTATCCAAGCATGACACAATTCGTAAGAACACTGAGCAATGTTCTTTCGGAAAGTCAGATATGATTAGTAGGTATTATACATAAGGTACATTGATTATACTGAATCTTCTCGGAAGACCATACATTAATGGGTGGTAAAGCACAGAATCAATAAGAACCATTTTCACATCTCTGTCTACATATTGTTACGAAAAATTCAAATCGAGCCCAAATAGGGTTCGTATCACTGCATTGCGATAAACTACAACTGTCTACTTTTGAATCGAATTCAATAAACACACTCTTTTATTATTTCGCCTTAGATCAATTATCTGAGCACTTCACCACTTTTATTTATTTTCAGAACCTTTCGAACACTTTACACTTTATTACACACACAAACCTTTTTTGAATGCTTTATTTTCACACTGGTTAATCGATTATTCACACTGTATACCGACTAATCGCACGTTGTTAAATTCCGTAAACTCAATGCCCCCGAAGGCGAGCGTTCGCGCATATATAGCCCCCGGTCTACTTTCTCGAATGTTTGCCGTCAGACATTCCCCTTCGGAAGTTTCTAGAATGCTCTGGCCTTCAGCAGTATGCCGCTGAAAGTTACCATCATTTCCATTTCAGCTTCATCAGAGCATTCGAACTTCGACAGCGAAGTCCAAGTCTCATTTCCCATAATAGTGCGTATCGTCCTGATATGGACAAGGCACTGTTTCACACACTTCAATGCGACGATGTTTTTTTCAGAAAATTCAATTCCTCGGTACCAATCGATATAAACAAAATCTTGGATTTTTTTTAACGTGAGGTTCGCGGGTTGTGGTTAATGATTGTCCGGGACGTTCCTCGTCTTCGGCATTATACCATTTTTAGACATTTTTTCATTCCAGAAACTAAACTGATTGCAAAGTACTTTTAGCAGCTCACAAAACGAAGCGTATCTCAGCCGTTAATGAATGTTTTGATTTGAAATTTGGCACGGATGTCAAATCAATTACTTATTGGTCCGAAAAAAAAAACCGGAGGATGTGCTCAACGAGCCCGAGTTTCGGTGTTGGAGTTCAAGATCCCGAAAGGGCAATTTTCAGCCCAAGGATTAAAACCTTATAGAGAGGCAAGAAAAGTTATACGACGAGATCACCAAGGCCAACATCAAAAGAAATCCAACGTAAGCCATATGACCATGGTTAAAGCTGGGAAACATCTCGCAAAATGTTCTTTAAGCTTACACTGAGCTTCTGTTTTGTCACAAACGTGAACCATTTTTGAACCGAATCATTACCGGAGATGAGAAATAAGTTCTACCTAATAACCTTAGTTTAGTCGGGAAGATTCAAGGTATTACTGAGTGTGTGGGGGAATGCTGAGGGTTTAACCTAGATGTTTAGTTTTTACTTTATAACTAAACTATTACCGCACAAGTCTACTTTAACAGCTAAGTAGATTAAAGTAGAAACGGCAAACAGGATAACGCTCCCCCTCAGATAGTTGGGACCATATATACACAATTACAAACGTTCAGTTGGGAAAAATTGTTTGTGCAAACTATTTAACATTAAACAACCATTCACACAAATCACACAATATTTATATTAGATATACATATACATACTAGTATATACACACACATGAGGGCGCAGTGGTTAGTGTGTTGGAGTCTGGCGCACGATGAGCGAGTTCGGATCCCGATAACACCAACGCCATCGAACGCCGTGGAGGAACGTGGCAAAATAATGCCACGTTCCTCCTCGGCGGGGTACTGGCAAAACCCCCCGTAGTGAGCTTGCCATGAAAAAGCTTCTTGACTCACGCCGTTCGGAATCGGCATTAAACTGTAGGTCCCTTTCACCTGTGTGAAAAATAAATCACACACAACATGGGTGATTGAGAGAAGCTTGTCTCTGTTCCTTCATGGGCTGCAACGCCACCAAATGAAGAAAGAAGATATACACACACATGACTCTAATTCTGCAACCGAGTAAAAAGACGCTTCATTGAAGACCGATTTGCTCATAAACTTAAGGAAACTTCACAAAAGTTGCCACGAGGATGCCACTTGGAGACCCAACAAATAAAACGAACATATCAAAATTGCTTACCTACTTGCTTTGGTGGCGCTACAGTCCGGCGTGAACCTCGGTCTCAACCAACAAGCTTCTCCAGCTGGCACGATATCTTGCCAGCTGCTTTTAGCGCAGCACGCCCACTTGGTAAAGTCCCCTTCCGCCTGTGTGCGACACTTTAGATTCGGTCGTGCCGGCATCGTCGGATTTTGCGAGAGGTTGAGGGAAACTCGATCGGCAAAGCTCCTACCGGATTCCTGCGATTGTAGCTATGCCACGTCAAACTTTCGTTGTCCAGCTCGACACTGTAGCATTCTTGATATCCTGGGCTACAATAAGGTAGTGATCTTTGTCGATGTTGGCTTTTCAGAAGGTTCGTACATCTAGAATGCTGATGGAGTGCCTGGCGTCGATCGCAACGTGATCAATCCGGTTGATGGTCGACTGATCAGGTAATCGCCAGGTTCCTTTGTGGATGTTAAGATGCGGGAATCGTGTGCTAGCTAGAATGAGATTACGCCTCGCCAGGAAGTCAAGTAGCCGATGTCCGTTTTCGGATGTGGTGTCGTGTAGGCTATATTTCACCGTGATCGACTCAAATATATCCTCCTTGCCCAATTTCGCATTGAAACCTCATAGCACTATTTTGCTATCGTATCACTGGGCATAGGTTCTGTTAAGATATCGTAGAAGTCGTCTTTGAGTCAATCGTCCTTTATTTCGGTTGGGGGGTGAGCGCATATCAGGCCAATGTTTCCGAAATTAGCTTTGGTGCGGATTGTTATGGGGCGTTCGCTTACATCCCGAAAGCTTAAGCCTTTTTGTCGGAGTCCATAGAATAATGAATCGGCATCTGAATAAACGTTGATTGTTCTTCTTGTAGCAATTCCCGTAGTAGATATCTGCTTTATAGCAGTTGAAGGTTTGCTCCAATTGATTGCTTGCCCGATCTGTTAAGGGAACTCCCATTCTAGGTGCAGACTCACAAATCATTTGAGTATTTGCAGAGTTCGTCAGCTTTGTATCCGTCCATATGTATTTGAGGCTTGTGGTTGCTTCGATACTAGGGATACTACCTCTAAGCACAATACCCAATGCTCCCCTTTCCCCAGAAACATGGAGTCGGGTCACTGTACACTTTGGTTCACTAGCCGACGAATGCCGGGGCAGCTATCCAGGGGAGGTCACGCGGAGGCTATGAAGTTGGTAAAATACATACTTACTTTGGAGCTAAGAAGAAACTAATAAACGTTCCAATTGATTTCAGAAGGCTGTTTCATCCAGTCACCTAAGATTATAGTCGAACAATTGTAATCATAGCCTGTGCAGCGGTAACCCGCCCAGCTTGAGGCAAACGTATGCATTAAATTGTTGCGTTTTTGTAGATACGAGTAGATATTTCACATATATTCGATGTCAAGTATGTACAAGAAAGCAGGGTGTTGAAGATGTTCAGTTCAACTGGTCACATCTGTATAAAGTATGCACATAGATTGTATAGCGAATTTAGTATTTCTGGAGGCTCCTACGGACGCCTCAATAACTGCAGTACCTAACCTTTGGGCTTTTCGCCTACATACAACGCTCGAACACTACATACATATTTGAAAGGAAAACTGAAAGGAAATCAATTTATATATGATCGAATTCATCCGAAACGTCGTCCAAATTAACTGTTACAATTCAAACGTCAACTCAATCCCTAGCCTTTAGGGAGTAAATTAACCAACCACAGATTGAATGGAAAGTTTCCAACAAATGCAAATAAATATTACGAAACTTTGCATCGCGAGGCCAGACTTCAAAACAGGATAAGCAAAAAGAACAACCTGGCACCCCGCCACCCTATGCAGGAAACTAAAATTTATTTGCATAAAATTTCCTTATCGCCTCGTCGCCTTTTTACAACAACCATATCTTCCGACCAGCAAAACACCACTTTACATCCGAATACATTTTTTCCACAATATTGCCGCCATCTCCCGGAAATCGGTGTTTAACTGCTCCACCGCAATACCGCAAGCTTTATTCAGAGTTCTGTATGGATTTATGTATATCTATATCCTGCCACGACTTGGTTATGTTGACACAAACACTTGAAGGGATATGAAGTCTGGATGGCTCTTTTGACGAAACCATTTCAAGGCGGTAAATTCAATATTTAAAGTGTCCATCTCAAGCACAAGATGGTGACAATATGACAGCAGCAACCAACGAATGGATATGTGAATAATAGAAAATGTAAATGAATTGCAACTTCCATAGAGCTACCACCACTACTGGTATAGGTAGCAACAATTGTACATCATATTGCAGCGGAAAATTTTCCAGCACAATTCAATGTTTCAGTTTCCGGTTACACGACGTACTCGATGCGAAGGCGGGAGCCTGGAACCACGTTGAAATCGGATGTCCCCTAACATACATACATACAAAGGATAAAATCCTAAGATTGCTAGCGATGTGATTCGTTATTACCCCGAAGCATCTATTAAGTATCCGTTTGAAAGATTTCCTCTAACAGGATCAGGTTGTTATTCCTTCTATCTAACAATGTGCAGAGGTAACTTGAGGACATCCTAAGTACAGCGATAGATGACAAGGTATCTGCTCAATTTATAAAATGATAGACTTTCAATACTTATTGGTTTTCTCAAGAGGTGAAGTGAGTGTAACAAGATTTTCATAATTTCCCATATAGCGTCGTTGGATTTCGCCAGCGATTACGTAAGTTTGACGTTGGTGACTAGATCATCTTTGCCACAGTTAAAGTTGTTAAAGACACGTTCAAAAGTAAATCTATTGTCAATTAACTAGAATAAATTTCTATTTAATAATCAACAAGAGAACCTGCGAGTAATGGCTTAAGTACCAAAACGCTGTCCGACGTGTTTCAGTTGCTGTGTTACACGTTTACGTATCAATGACACATTGTCAGTCGAAAATTGATATTGACGCCTTGCGAACAACAGTGGAGAGAGTGTGGCAAGTCAGTTTGCGTCCCTTGTACTACTTGGTGGTTATTTGGTTGAAAGGCCTCTGTTGAGCTCCTGTTGCAGTCGGAACATGCAAGTTAGCAAAACACATCCTCGTGACAAGACCTCATTCAGTAACTTGTCCGTAACTTTCCTTAATCTCTGTGACCACACAGGCTGACAGAATTAAGTTTCCATTCTTCCTGACAGTTTGTAATGGTAGTGCCTCTTTCATGTACTACTGAGTGACAGCTCGATATTGTATATTCAGAAAACCATAGGAAAACAGGACTAACAACCACAAAACGAATGTGTTTTGCATGTTTTCCCCTGCTGGGATACTCAGCTTAGCAATGAAAATAATGATAACAGCCCAAAAAGCTGGATGGCCAACAAAACAACTCCCGTTGAATTTATTTGATCAGAATTATCTGCGAATGCAATTACAAATGAGTGAATGATGTTTGTAGCGAAAAGTCTGAAATTTCAGTGGCTGTCTGTCAGTACCTTATTGACCGGTTGTGGATGATGCAAACCATGTTAAAATGCGGTGACAATGCCTTTGAGAGAACTATTGCGGTTACAAAGCTAAACATGCAAGATACATACGCGGAAAAAAAAATAGTTTTGTTTGCTCAAGCGCCAGGAGTACATTTGAATATTTATAAATATTAGTTCTGATTATAAGGTTTCCACCAAGTACGAATCCTTCAAGCTCTGCTCTTATTTATGAGTAGTAGATATCTAAACATAGAAAAATGATGCCTCTTACAAGAAGTCAAACTGCAAAGCTTGGCTCTGTCGGTATGTCACCCGCTCATCCAAACCCCATTCCCATCAACCCAACACCTAATCCGGTCACACATACAACCGACCAGACAGCAATCTCCCAACCACCTACTTCTCTTGACGCAAAATGCTCTTAAAGCAGGTGTTTCTTGATTCTATACGGTTTTCAAAATTGACTAATCATCCTTGGAGTCACCTCCTGCCAACCCTTAACACAGGGACGGAGCTATCACATAAGAAAACCGCAGAAGGCATTCGCCAGCAAGCCTTGTACCTTTTAATCTACCACCGCCGCGAGCGCCCTTCCAACATCAACGAAATACCGTCAGGTACCAATTCACGCGATCCTCGGCAACGTTAGCTTAAATGAGCTTTCGGCTGTCATTCATACCAAACACAACTATATGCAAATCAGAAACGGTATGAAAATCAAAATAAAACAGAAAACATCTCAGTCGGTCAATACCGTCAATCTAACAACCGACCATATGAATCGACACCAAAAGGAGAATCTTGATGCCTTGGTAGGGCGTTTTCCCCAGCTATTTTCGGAACTTGACGGGAAGCTCACCTATATTACAAATCTCAAGGGAGAAATAAGAACCTCTTGGGAAGCACCCGTACACTCCAAATACTACCCATATCCAATGTCCCTGAAAACCGATGTTGAGAAGCAAATCACCCCATTATTGGAGGAATCTCCATCCTGGATGTGCGAACATTCAGAGGGGCAAATGTCGACTCTGACCACTTCCTCGTAGAAGCAAGATTCAGAGATCGACTGTCCAATGTCAGAAAGCTGCACCAGCCCCACCAGGAGGGGGTTCGACATTGGGCGCCTGAGCACACCGGAGGTTACCAGAGTCTACAGGGAGCAGCTAAGCTAAAGACTCTACGGTATGCCTACGTCGAACACAAATGCCAATAATATGTCGCTGCATTACCGCTCAGCCATTCAGGAAGTAGCCGAAACCACCTAAGGATACCTATCACCCCCGACAAGAAACCCGTGGTATGATGGCGAGTGTGAGCAGAAAAAGACAGCAACCGACGAGGCGTACCAAAAGGCGCTGCAGAGGAAAACCAGAGCAGCGCTAGAAGAGTACCGAGCCAGAAGAAGGCAGGAGAAAAAACTACTGCGACAAAAGAAAAGAATCTTCGCAGCCTCCCAGCTCAAGGATATCGAGAAGTCTAGGGATAAGCATAAAACAAGGCCTTGCAGGAAGCTTCAAAAAGGACACCTAGGCTCTTCGAAACTGCGAGGGTAATCCTGTCACCGACCCGCAGGGAATAGTGGATGTAATTAAGCAGCTTTTCCAGCAGCTGCTCAACGAGCATGACCAAGAGAGAGTGGTAGGGACCGAGGAAATCCTAAGTCCAGCCGCTGAAGTAGTCCTCCCACCCAGCATCGAAGAAGTCTTCGCAGCCTCCCAGCTCAAGGATATCGAGAAGTCTAGGGATAAGCATAAAACAAGGCCTTGCAGGAAGCTTCAAAAAGGGCACCTAGGCTCTTCGAAACTGCGAGGGTAATCCTGTCACCGACCCGCAGGGAATAGTGGATGTAATTAAGCAGCCTTTCCAGCTGCTGCTTAACGAGCATGACCAAGAGAGAGTGGTAGGGACCGAGGAAATCCTAAGTCCAGCCGCTGAAGTAGTCCTCCCACCCAACATCGAAGAAGTCTGTACAGCTATTCAGAAGCTGAAGAATAGCAAGGCCGCAGGGGCGCAGGCTTAGATGGCTTGCCATCAGAGCTCTTCAAGGCTGGCGGCGATGTTCTGGTAGGGAGCATGCAGATCATCTGCAGAATTTGGGAAGATGAAAGCATGCCCGACGACTGGAATATCGGCTCTATTTGCCCCATCCACAAAAAGGCGATTCTACCTCTTGCAAGAACTATAGAGGTATATCCCAGCTCAATGCCGCATACAAGATCCTGTCCAGTGTATTGTGTGAACGTCTAAAGCCATTTTGCACCGCACTAATCGGCAGCTATATGTGCGGCTTCCGGCCCGGCAAATATGTAGACCAAATTTTCACACTTCGACAAATCCTGGAAAAGACCAACGAGTTTCGAATCGATATACACAATCTTTTCATCGCCGCATACGACAGCATTCGTCGTGAAGGACTGTTTGTTGCGATGGCCGAATTCGGGATCCCAGAAAAACTGATCCAGTTGTGTCGCGCCACGCTAAAAACTACGCGTTGCACCGTGCAACTCAGTTCTAGGACTTTGGAACCGTTTGAAACATGCAGCGGATTTCGGCAAGGAGATGCGCTGTCATGTGACTTCTTCAACATGGTGCTGGAGCAAATAGTGCGACGGGCAGGCATCAACAGGGAAGGCACTATCTTCTACAAGTCCGTCCAGCTGCTAGGATACGCGGATGATATCGACATCATCGCGTGCTCTTGCCGTGGCATTCTGGAAGCATTCACCGCGATTGAAGAACAGGCAAAACGAGTTGGTCTTAAGGTCAATGAGGACAAAACGAAGTACATGCTGTCAAGCAAAAACCAATCCGTCGCTCACCACCTGGGACAAAATATACCAATTGACAGCTACAATTTCGAGGTAGTTAAAGAGTTTGTCTACCTCGGGGCAAACGTAAATTCCACAAATGACATCACAGTGGCATTGAATCGCCCTTGCCAACCGCTGATACTTCGGCTTGTCCAAGCAACTGGGGCGAAAACTCCTCACTCGAAACAGCAAAGTCATGCTTTACAAAACGCTCATTCTTGCCAGTACGGAGTCTTGCTGTACGGAGCCGAAAGCTGGACGATAAGCAGGACAGCGGAGCTGATTTTGAGTTCTTTCGAGAGAAAAATTCTGCGCCGGATATTTGGTCCTGTCTGTGAGGAAGGTGAATGGAGAAGAAGACACAACCGCGAACTCTACGAGCTGTACCAAGATGTGGATGTAGGCCGGAAGGCAAAGATCCGTCGACCACACTGGCTCGGCCACATCGAGCGCATGGACATCAACGCTCCAGAAGTAGAGTAAGACCGAACCTCCGGTAAAAGGACCAAGTAATCGCGGATGTATGACATCTTGGCCTTGATAACTATAAGCAGCGAGCCCTGGACCTTTAAAGATGAAAGGCAGCTATAGCTCAGGCTCAGATCCTCCAAGGATCGCTGGCCTGATAAGTAAGTAAGTAAGTAAGTCTCCATACAATTCACCTGTATGGATAGTATCAAAAAAAAAAGAAATCTGATGCGTCCGGAGATAAGAAATATAGATTTGTTATAGACTACCGGAAAATAAACGCTGTAACGGTAGCCGACAGATACCCTGTCCCAGATATAAACGATGTCCTCTCTCAGCTCTGACAAAACAAATGTTTCACTTCACAAGATCTTAAAAAGTATCTTTCATCAGATTCCCCTGAAGGAATCTGATATCGAAAAGACTGCATTTTGTGTGATTCATGGGAAATATGAGTTTACACGGTTTCTTTTCGGGCGTAAGATCTCGTCCTCGATAATTCAGAGAGCAATTGACTATATACTGCGCGAGTATATTGGAAAGATTTGCTCTTATTATGACATTGTTATATTTTGTAGGGACGAGAAGACGTATTTTGAGAACAATAAAACGACTTTCTAAACACTAGAGAACGCAAGTGTCAGGATACAACCTGATAAATGCGATTTCTTTAGGAACAAGGTCGAGTTTCTTGGATTCATTGTATCCTCGCATGGAATAAAAAAAAAAGAACCCATCCAAAGTCAAATCTATATCGGAATTCCCATATCCCAAAACTTTAAAGGAGCTGAGGTCCTTCCTTGGCCTTTCCGGCTATTATAGGCGATTCGTCAAGGATTACGACAAGATTGCCAAAAATCAATCGACGCCTAGGTACCAAACTCTTTGCCAGATTTAAAAAAGAAACCGTAAGGGAAAATAATCCAATCGCAATTCTAACCATATCAGGCAGGATCGCCCATAAAGCTAACACCAAAAATTAATATTTCTTTACAGGTTCCTCGCGCCTGCGAGTCATGCAGAAATCCAAATACTGGATTATTCAAACTCGAAGTTGGTCAAAATCGATGTTGAGAACGCGAAAATTCAAAATGAGCAATTTAAAATTGTCCATCTTACCGAATTGGAAGTTTATCACCAACTGGTGATAAATCTGGAATAAACTCTGAATTCGAGCTCAAGCCATGCTCATTTCCTTTATCGCATCCTATTCCACGAAATTCTCCAAAATCAATTGGACAAACAATCAAAAAGGGAACAAGTCTCTCGATTTCCTGGGCTCCGCCTGAAAATGGGTTGCGGGCAGTCCGGATCGACATTACTACGTAATTCTAATAACAAGCAAACTATAATAAATCAGTTAACTTAATGATGAAATTGTTCTTCAAATCATGTATAGGTTAAAACTAATAAAAGAAGACATAGTGAATGTTGTCTACTCAATTCACTGGCGGAAAGCCAACATTGTAAATTTCTATGTACATATACATATATTTATAAAGCAGTTCAGAAACTAATGTTACAAAACAATTGTTTACTTACTTTGACGGCGCTACAGTTCGGGGTGAACCAGGGCCTCAATCAACAAGCCTCTCCAGCCGGCACGATCTTTGGCCAGCCGCTTCCAGTGCCGCACGCCCAGTTGGTTGAGGTCCCTTTCCACTTGTGCGCGCCACCTTAGATGCGGTCGTCCCCTGCTGCGTCGTCCCTCGGGGTTGGAGTCGAAGACTCTTCGGGCCGGAGCGGTGATGTCAATTCGCTCTACATGGCCTAGCCATCTTAGACGTTGAATCCGAAGACGTCTAACTAGGCCGATGTCGCTGTACAGCCCGTACAACTCTTGGTGGCATCTCCTCCTCCACTCACCGTTTGCACAAACGGGACCAAAGATTGCACGCAGAATTTACCTCCAAACGCCCAAAAGCCTCTTCAGCCGCTTTTAATAACGTCCAAGCAATTGTTTAGCTCAACAAATATTCCCTTTATTAACAACAACGAACAGCCGAATGAACCGAATACAATCATCAAAAAGGAAGTAACAAGTTTTTAACTAAACGGTGTTTGATTGTTGGAGGCAGTAAATGCGATGACGACCTTAACCTAGAAAGCACATGGTATATTCTTCTTATTGTATCCGAAACGGCATCGCAACAGGTTAATGTGCTATTAATTTGATACCCTAGGTACCTAACTTTATCGACATAATTAAATAATGTCTCCAATCAGTACAAGAGTGGGATAAATGGAATGCTAAATTCTTTGCCGTGAGCATATCATGCCCATAGTCTTTAAAAGGTTCAGTTTAAGGTTGTTATTATTAGACCACCGATGTACATTTACGAGATCTTCGTTTATACGGGCTACACTATCTTCTATTAAACCAACAGATTGACATAGATAAATAGGGATATCATCCGCGTACATATGCACCTGACAGTTCTTGATTGACAGGACAGACCCTTGCGGTACACCAGAGTTGACTGAAGTGGAACTGGAAGTTCCCAGTTCCGTTTTAACTACCTGAACGCGGTTACTTAGATATTGCGCAAGAAGCCTAATACGTCTCGTATTATTAAAACAAAAATGGTTTTTCAATCAGCATTGTAGTTTTGAGAATGCTACAATCTTGTAGTTTATCCATATGACCCTACATTTTTTTAATCAGTCCAACTCCACGCCAAGACATTGCTCCCCATATCATGACACTCCCACCACCATGCTTCACAATGAATCGAGTGTATCTAGGGTCAAATTCCTTTGATTTTGGACGCCGGACACATGATTTACCATCGGATGTTATTCTGTTGATCTTAGTTTCATCGGAAAGAAGAACATTTTCCACTGATTGACAGTCCAATGCTGATATTTGTAAGCAAAATCCATATACATTGTTCTGTGGCCTTTAGTAAGGAACGGCTTCTTCCTTGCTATACGTCCGAAAAGACCGACTGAGCGCAATCTTCGCTTAATGGTATCCACAGAAGGTTCGTTATCACTTGCACCAAAAACAGCGGCTCGAATTTCGCTTGCTGTTGAGAAAGGATTTTTTTGCTATGACGAATAATTAGGGCGTCTTCTCTTTGACAGGTTGACCTTACTCTTGGCTTGCGTGGTACTTTTTCTAGTTCTATTTTTTCAAAAATATTGAACTGCATTAAAAACCAGTTTTTCTGAGCATTTCGATAGCTTGGATAACATCGCAGGATTTATTTCTTTCCATTGCGAAAAACTGAAGGGACACACCATTTTCAATGTTTTGAATGAGAAAAATGAAAATGTATTTACTTACAATTTTCTTATGCGCTTTTAAAGCTTAACCAGAAATATTTTTTAATCGTGTTAGATCGACGCGTGCTGGGAACACATCGGTTACTGTCGAGCAGAGCAAATAAAGTATATAAAAAATACCCGGAGTATTATTTTCTTTTACCCACCAATCGTTTCTAATTATGTGCACGATCGATTTTGATCACTTTTCACAATTTTATTTTTTATAACATAATAACGGTACCCCAAGTCACTTAAATTTTGTTCTTCATTAAGTTGAGAACGCAACTATTAAAAAAAACAAAAACTTCGGATTAGTTTAAGGCGCAGGCGCAAAAGACTCGTAAGGCAGTAACGTCATTTGACAACCGTTTCTAATTACGTACACGCCACTGTATGTATGTATGTAGCCGTCAGTTTTCAAGCTATTTTATGCGAAAGCAATTTGAAAAAGATTTCTCGAAGGTTTCCCTGTTATAAGAAATACTAAATTAAAATACAAATTTTGACATATCTCCACGTTTCAAGGTCACCAGAATCCAAATTCAAGGTTTTTATAGAGATGTATGTGTGTGTATGCACCTACATATGTGCGCATGTGCGTTTCGGAATTTCCCGCTCGATTATCTCGAGAACCAAAAATGGTATTGACATAGGATTCCACGCGTGAATACCCAACTTAGTATTGACTAAGTTTTTAGCAAAATCGGTACAGCTGTTTTTTGTTAGAAATTAAATAACTAAAAAATAGGCAAAAAAAAATTAACAAAACGCGGTGTTCCCAAGCGGTCCCCTATCCAGCACCCGATGCTGGTTTTTTTTTTTTGTTCTCGAGATATTGGAGACAGCAAAAAGTTTACGAACGTACGAACATGTACATATGTACGTTCTACTTGTTTTGCAATGGAAACCATCAATAACAAAGTAATCTGAAGAGCCAAATTCGTAATACTCGTAAGAAAGCGAATAGCACTGGATAACTAAAAGCATCACTAGAAAACTCACAGCCCTGTTCAAGGTTACACTTTTCGAGATGCAAGTGCATGTATTACCTTGAGCGTGAAACGACCGTCGTCGTAATCATCCATTCAAAACGATTGCTTTTTACTTCAATGCATTCGAATCCATTAAAGCGAATCCTCAGCTTTTGACGTAAGCATTTAAATCAGTACCCCATTACCACCAGATTGCGTCATCACAAACAAAACCGAAACCGTAAAAAAGTCCCAAATGCAAAACAAGCTCAGGCATAAACTTTCACCATTAAAACACACTTACACAAAAATACCCAAACTACTCGTCATCATTCGTCGTTGCACTGCACACCACAACACGTCCCCTTTCAACTGCAATCCACTCAAGGCTTTCGTAATGAAATCCATACTCCGAAACTATTATTCCCTAATTGCTTTCACAATATTCCGGCTATCATTTCAATTTGTTGAGCAAATTGTTAAAATTCTCCACCGACATTTCATTTACATATTTGCTTTACACCCGCTACGTACGGGTATGTGCACTGATCCGCCGGATATGTAAGTATTCCGACAATCTAATGACATTCGCCGACGAGCTCGTGCTCTGATGGTGCGGACATGAAACCTCTAGTAATTTATTCGGAAAACGAACAAAAAACAATTAGTTGCGTTGAAATTCAAAATCGAAAATGCAATTAATACCGACGGGTATAATGGTTTCACACTACCTCACTCATCGTCATCAACATTATGGTCGCCGTCATTGGACGTCCAATGAATGTGGTCGGTATTTGGAACTTACCCCAGTGGGAGCCCACTCTTACCAGATGCCCGTGATTCTCTGACCTAGTTTTGATGTTTATTTCTTTTTTAATTAATAAATCTGTGGAAAACGAGGTTTCCGATAAACTGTTCAGTCTACTTATCATAACCTCGTCGCTCGTTGAAAAATTGAATGAGTCAACGTCATCGTCTACACTTTGCGCTTTAGGAAGCCACTTAACGCGGAATATCCTAATCCGTTTCCACAGGAGTTTAGGATCAAATGCGGTGCTCTTCTTGCATCTATATTCCAAATTAATTTCGCTGGCCGATATATTCGACATCCAAATATCTCCGTAAAGATTTAATGCAGTATGGTTCAGTCTGCGTTCTAAAAATACTATAATGCTAATCACCCACAATGTGAGCGGTTCAGGCATTCTTGCACTTGATGCAATTTTGCGCTTAAACGATTGAATGATTTGTAGACGGATTTGGCGGGAGTGAACGCGGTAGAATGTTGAGATAAATCAATTTGTCAGCAGCGCCACATGGGGCAGAATGGATTGCGCCAAATGGTAAAGAGAGGGGTACACGATACTCAGCTCTTAATGGTTTTGTTTGACCACTAGACTGCAACGATAACCGATGGTGGATAGGATACTTAAGCTGTTTGGTGCGCGATGTTTCGTTAATAATTTCCAACCCGAACGTGGCAAGTCGCCAATATTTTCACTTCAAAAGACTGTTTATACCATTAAAACCATCCGGATGGATTTATTATAACAGCAAGAGAAAGAGTAGCGGGATGAGAATGAAATGTAAAGTGAGAATTTTTTAATTGATAATTTGGGAGGTTTACTGCAAACATTTTGAATTATTTTTGATGGATTATTATTGTTTGGCATATCTTTAAAGTTTTCGCAATCAGTGAATAGTAGCAGGACAGTTTAGTGTTAGGGATATCGGAAGTAATACCCGAGAATTTTTGTTACACATGACAATAGGCCTTCTGAAGAATGGCTTACTAATGAGGATTGCCATGATTATCATTTTTCTTTTTCAGGTTTTAGTTACCTAAGGTAGTTTCTGTGGCCGGTCTTACGTCCAACTAAAGCCGTACTACATAGATCCATTGCGATGCGATAAGGATCTGGCTCCCAGAACCGCTACATGCATGTAAGTTAACGAATAATAATATCAAAGCAGACAGGAAACAAGTGCAAGTGAACCCAACACGCGCAGGCGACCTTAATACGCGCCACCAGGTAAAACGCCATGTCAGCAACGTTCCCACGATCCATAGCAATACGCGTCGCCGGGTGGATCGTCATGTCAGCAGCGTTCCCACGATCGACGTCCAAAATGCAGTAGCAGCAATAATTAGGTATTTAAGGTAGCGTTAAGTACTCATTGTATGTTCAGTTTATGTTCAGTTTAGGGCAGTTAGCTTGTAAGGCAGAAGCTCTGCTAAAATAAATAAAGTTTTTTTTTGAAAATAAATATAGAAAAAATATAATTGGCGCCCGAGCAGGGACCACAGGATTCGCGCGGTAATAAAGCCCTAAAGTAGTGCAAGGTCATAAAGCCCTAAAGTAGTGCAAGTTAACCAAAGCCCTAAAGTAGTGCAGGTTAATAAGACCTAAAGTTGTGCGAACTCACATAGCCCTAAAGTAGTGCAGTGAGCTAAAAGGGAATAAAGAAACGCCCTCAAGTAGTGCAAAGAAATTTATTTCCCGCATAACATCCGCCGCGTCCGAATTATCCTGTGGTCCTCGGTGAAACGCGAACTGTGAACTCTATTGAACTGTGAAGTGTTTGTGAAAAATTAAGGGCCCCCGAGTAGCAAGGCAAAAGGGAAGCGATTTGCTAGCCGCACCGACACATCATCAGCTCAACACAGGATGCGCTTCATCATTTTATTGTAAGGATAGACTTAAGATTAGAAAATAGATTTACATTTAACCTTCCTAAAGACATTATATAAATTGTGCTTTTACATACTCTGTAACATTTAACCTTCCTAAAGACATTATATAAATTGTGCTTTTTACATACTCTATATATATATTATAAATTCTGTAACTTACGAAAATTTTACAAATCTAAAAACTGAATTATTTGGAAACATTTAAAAATGCCTAACGAAAACATATTAAGACCATCCATTCTTGAACAAGCTGCACAAGCAGCATCAAACTCCCAAGCAATTCCTAATACTTCTGGAAGAACTAACGATAATTCCCAAGCAATTCCTAATACTTCTGGAAAAACTAACAATAATCCCGTTATAAATCCCCCATTACAAACCCTTATTGGCTCTATGATACGCCAAGTGCTGAGTACTGAGTGCCGAACCCTCATTCACTCTATTTTAAATCCATACGCGGATCAATTCACGGGAATTGATCAAACCATTGCTCCCGATCAAAACATTAGTGAACTCGACAAGATTCCCGACGTTGTACGTAGCCTACGCGAATTCTCTGGAAATCCAGGAGAATTTAGTTCGTGGCGAAAAAGCGTAGAACGAATACTAAAAATTTACGATCCGATTAAGGGATCAGCAAAATATTTCGGAATTTTGAACACTATCAGAAATAAAATAATTGGGAACGCAGACCACGTGCTTGAGTCATATAATACTCCATTAGACTGGAACTGCATCTCCAGATGCTTAACCCTGCATTACGCGGACAAACGTGATTTGGGCACACTCGAGTACCAAATGACGACGTTGGTGCAGGGAAATGCATCCATACAAGAATTTTATCAAGCCGTATACTCACATCTTTCACTTATATTAAATAAAATCTCATGCATGGATGTTGGCACCGAATCCCTGAATTTGCTGATGCAAACCTATAGAGATAAGGCGCTTGACACCTTTATCCGGGGTCTTAAAGGCGACCTTCCCAGACTTTTGGGAATGCGTGAACCGGTAGATCTGCCGCAAGCACTGCATCTGTGTTTGAGGCTAGAAAACCAGAACTATCGCTCACAATATGCAATCGCGAACAGCCAGAACAGGAGGATAAACCACCCAGAACCTCCACCAATTCCACCAAAACGAGGAAACATTAATCCCGTTTCGACTCGTCCATCGTTCTATCCCGAGTTGGCTTATTTGACCCAACCACCTAGACAACAAATGCCTTTCCAATACAACGCTCGACCTATTCCACCCTCAAGGCCTCAGAAGCAGTTTGTACCACAACAATACCAACAACATCGTCCACAATATGTAGCCACTCCTAGGCAGCCACCACCAGAGCCCATGGATGCACAAACCATACGGACAAATAGGGTCAACTATATGAACCGGCCTCAAATGAAAAACTGGCCTCCAGCCCAGAAGAGACCACTGGTACCCCAATCACAACAAATACATCCTAATAAGATGCAGAGAAATTTCCATACCAATATCGCCGAACCAGAAGAAATCGACAAATATATGGACATGCAGACCAATATGAACAACTCAACCGAGTTCGATGAAACCCTCCAAGAATACACTGAAACAACACAACCGGAAAATACCTACTCTGAAAACGTCATGGAACTAAGTGATATTCATTTTTTAGATTGAGCGACTCTTCGCTGCCATACTTTGAATGCGCAACGAAGAGTGGGGAAATCCTAAAAATATTGATCGACACTGGTTCGAATAAAAACTATATACAGTCCTCGTTAGTAAATAACCCCCTACCAAATGAAAAACCCTTTTGTTGTAACTCAATTGGAGGTAACGTACAAGTTACTCACCATACCTTCATTAGTCTTTTTGGTCTACAAAATGTCAAAATTAAGTTTTTCCTCATGCCTAACCTAAAATCTTTCCATGCAATTCTAGGAAACGATAGCTTAAAGAATCTTTCAGCAATCATTCATACAAAAGACAACTACATGGTTATCAATAACCAAATAAAAGTTCGTATCAAACAAATGGCTTCGCAATCTGTTAATGCTATCAACATCCGAACCAATCACATGTCTCCAACACAAAAATTGGCCATTAACAAAATTATACACGACTTCCCTAAACTATTTGACGAACCTAATAAAAAATTAACGTATTCCACTGTAGTAAAAGGCGAGATTAGAACAACGTCTGATTCACCCGTATATACAAAATTTTATCCCTATCCTATATCCCTTAAAGGCGAGATTGATAAACAAATAAAACAGCTTCTTAATGATGAAATTATTAGACCCTCACGCTCCCCATACAATTCCCCTGTATGGGTAGTACCGAAAAAAGCAGATGCTTCGGGAGAGAAGAAGTATAGGCTTGTAATAGATTACAGGAAGCTGAACAGCATAACCGTTCCGGATCGATACCCGATCCCGCAAATTAACGAAGTTCTTGCTCAACTCGGCCAGAATAAGTGGTTTTCCGTAATAGATTTAAAAAGCGGGTTTCATCAGATCCCCTTAAAAGCATCCGATATTGAAAAAACGGCCTTTTCGGTCAATAACGGGAAATATGAATTCACAAGGCTCCCGTTCGGCCTCAAGAATGCTCCCTCAATATTCCAGAGGGCACTCGATGACATCCTTCGTGAACATATTGGTGTAATTTGCTATGTTTACATCGATGACATAGTCATCTTCAGCAAGGATGAAGCCACACACGAGGTAAATATTCGAAAAGTGTTTCAAACACTTCATGCGGCAAATATGAAAGTACAACTGGATAAATGCGAATTTTACAAGCAAGAAGTAGAATTCCTAGGTTTTGTTATTTCGCCTGACGGCATTAAGACCAATCCAGAAAAAATAAGAGCAATTCAAGATTTTCCATATCCAAATACCCTGAAGGAACTTCGCTCTTTTCTCGGCCTGTCAGGGTATTACCGCCGCTTTATTAGGGACTATGCCAAGCTGGCGAAACCCCTAACAGCCCTCTTAAGGGGGGAGGATGGACGACTGTCCAGAAACCTCTCAAGCAAGAAGATCATTCACCTCGACAAATCTGCAAAGGAAGCCATCCAGAAAATCAAGAACACCTTAACATCAGAAGAAGTTATCCTCGCATATCCCGATTTTACAAAACCTTTTGAATTAGTAACCGATGCCTCCAATTATGCCCTAGGCGCTGTATTATCACAAGGAGAAAAGCCCATTATGTTCATATCTAGAACTTTAAATCAAACCGAAGAAAGCTACGCAGCTAATGAAAAAGAGATGCTAGCTATAATCTGGGCACTTAACAACTTCAGAAACTATCTCTACGGGACAGCAAAGGTTATTATTCATACTGATCACCAACCACTTACCTATTCCCTAAGTAATAAAAATAACAACTCCAAATTAAAAAGATGGAAAGCCATCCCGGAAGAATACAACTACGAAATTAAGTATAAACCAGGAAGATCAAACGTAGTTGCAGATGCACTCTCCAGGCCTCCTATCCAATCCCAAATAAATTCCCTCACTCCAACAATTCATAGCGACGAAAGCTCGTCACATGGTCTCATATTCAATGTTGAAACACCAATAAATGCTTTTAAAAATCAAATTCTCCTTAATGTCGGTAACACAAGTAGTCAAGAATTTAAAATCATCTTCCCAACATATCATAGACACCTTATAATCGAACAATCCTATACACCAAATAGCTTAATCGAAATTCTTAAAACTAGACTAAACCCCACAGTAATTAATGGTATAAAAACAGAGGAACGAATACAAGGAATGATTCAAGAAATCTATAGGGATCATTTTGCTTACTACCGTATTCGGTTTTGCCAGGTCATAGTTGAAGACGTTACTGACGAATCGAGGCAAGAAGAGATTATTATTAACACCCATCAACGTGCTCATAGGAATGATCGCGAAAACAAATTGCAGATTCTGGAAAGATATTATTTCCCTAGTATGTCACGCAAAATAAAAAGGATAATAAAACTATGCGCTATCTGTAAGGAGAACAAATATGATAGACATCCGGACAAGGTAGAAATTCAACCAACTCCAATACCAACGTATCCCGGACAAATCATCCATGTCGATATCTTCTCAACTGAAGGTAATCTGGTACTGACATCGCTAGACAAGTTCTCTAAGTACGCTCAAGTCAAGAGGTTACAATCCAAAGCCATTGAAGATGTTAGGCAACCCCTTAGAGAGATTATATTTGCCTATGGAATTCCGAAGACTATAGTATTCGATAATGAGAAGTCTTACAACTCTTCCCCAATCACATTCATGCTTAAAAATGAATTTGGCATTGAAGTATTTACAACGCCTCCGTACACAAGTACCTCGAACGGCCAAGTCGAAAGATTCCACTCGACTCTCGCTGAACTTATGCGTTGCATCAGGAAAGAACAGGTGCATAAATCCTTCACGGAACTTCTAGAATCAGCCGTAAATGCCTATAATTTCACTATACATTCAGTAACAAACAAGAAACCAGTAGATTTGTTCTTCAGCAGAAACATAGACCCTTCCCAAATTGATAAAATTCGATCCGAAATTCAAACCAAATTAAAAGACAAGCAAGAACAAGATTTGAACTACCATAATAAGGGCAAGCCACCAATAAAGGAATATTCAGTAGGAGAAACTATTTATGTCAAGAAAAACAAAAGAGTAGGGTCAAAACTCTCACCCCGATATTCAAAAGAAGTCATTAAAGAAAATAGGAAAACAACAGTTCTCACACAATCCGGCAAAGTTGTCCACAAATCACACATAAAAACATGATTCCAAAATCTCTCTTTTTAGATACCTACTGACCGACTGCTTATGTGACGTACAAATACTGGACTATACGAACTCACGACTAGTGACTATTAACACAGGGATATCTAGAATACAAACAGGCACTTACAAAATAATCCACGAAATAGACTTATCGGCCTACTCACAAGCTGTAAGCAACATAGAGTCATCCATGATAAAACATATACCATCCTCTCATCCCAGCTATCAACTCTTATCCCAAGAACTATCCTCCATAAGATCCCACCTTAACCGTTTAATCCCTAACAAAGTTAAAAGATCAATCGACTTCTTAGGAAGCGCTTGGAAATTTATCACCGGTAATCCAGACAAACATGACCTGCAGATAATTCAGGAAAAGATTAACAATGTACTAGAAAACAATAATAGACAAATTTTAATAAATAAACTAATTATTGATAAAATAAATGATGTAAGAGAAATAACTAATAGTATAAGTAAATTTGTAAAAGAAAATAAAAACTCAATAGAAGAAATTGTATTCCATATAAAGTATAAACTAGATTATCTTAAGGAAGAAATAACAAACGTAGAATACGCCTTGCATTGGGCAAGAGCCAACGTCATAAATTCTTATATTCTGTCAAATAGTGAAGTAAATGTAATAGAAAAAATTATAAATAATAAAGAAATTCCCTTTAAAGATATAGAAGAAGCATTAGAATTTTGTGAAATTAAAATAGCATCCAATAACTCTATTATTTTATATATAGTAAGCCTACCAATTGTAACTGAAGAAATTTGTAATAGTTTAAGCATAAAAGCCGTCAAAGAAGGCAATAAAATAATTAAGATTGATTTTGACAAAATTGTGAAATGCAAGGAAGAAACATACGGAATAGATCTAGACTGTAAAACAGTAAATAAATTATCCATATGTCCTAAAAATAATATTGTAAATTTAAGTAACACAAATTGTATACCGAATTTATTAAATAGTAAGCCAGCAAACTGCACTGCAATCAACAGTCAACACGTCCCAGCATACGAGGAAATATCACCCGACATCATCTTCTTGAACCAGTACAATGGGCAAGTTACCATCAATAATAACGAAGTTGCCCTCAACGGTACGTTCTTGATCAGATACCACAACACCAGCATCCAAATTGGGAAAAGCATATTTAGATCTCTCGAGCTGACGCACCTCAACCCCCTTCCGGCAATTTTACAACCAACAACAATCAACCACGAAGTAGAAGAAATATTATCGCTGGAAATGATAAAGGAGCTAAACGTCAACAACACCCAGTACATTCAACTCCTCAAGACCAAGGTGAAAAACAGCATAGCAATAAACATTGGAGCCTGTCTATTACTTCTCATCCTATTATCAATAATTCTCCGAAAAATCGTAACGAGTAATAAGTCACCAGAGGACATTACCACCAGGTCAGATTCATCCGACAAAAATTCAGTGGCAGAGAAGGTCACACCATTACCTTCCCCAATACCAAGGGCGACAACCTCGCGACTTAACCAGATACCATTTTTCTAAGTGAACGCGGACGTTCACACTTAGGGGCGGAGGAGTTAACGAATAATAATATCAAAGCAGACAGGAAACAAGTGCAAGTGAACCCAACACGCGCAGGCGACCTTAATACGCGCCACCAGGTAAAACGCCATGTCAGCAACGTTCCCACGATCCATAGCAATACGCGTCGCCGGGTGGATCGTCATGTCAGCAGCGTTCCCATGATCGACGTCCAAAATGCAGTAGCAGCAATAATTAGGTATTTAAGGTAGCGTTAAGTACTCATTGTATGTTCAGTTTATGTTCAGTTTAGGGCAGTTAGCTTGTAAGGCAGAAGCTCTGCTAAAATAAATAAAGTTTTTTTTTGAAAATAAATATAGAAAAAATATAATTTGTATAACCAATTGGTGCTCCGGATAAGTGGTGTTACCTTTCTATTAGTTAGTGCAAGGGTATGGCATGTACAGGAGAAGTAAAGACAACGGTTATCTCCTTCTACCTATCCCTGTTCTATGGTAAGACAGAACATAGAACTGGCCAGTTACTGTCTAGTCGGTAGAACCATATTCAGGATGAATAATGCCGCGGTGCGAGAGGCGACGGGCGCTGCTTCACGTCGATCGCCTTCTACTGATTCACGGCACTTTCTTAAACCGCTTTGCCATACTTCTTATTTGGTGGCGTTAAAGCCCATGAAGGACTAGAGCCAAGCTACTCTCCATACACCACCTGCAATTTTCGGAGAATTTCCGAGGGATTTTCAACAGATTTCACAAAAAATTTAATCACAACACGTCTACAGATACATGTTCAATACGCGTTTGAATTTTGAATAGATCCAAAGTGGGCATTTAAGAAGAGTGTTGAAGTCCACCGGAGGCGTATATCTCAGTGTATTGCCTAAACAGACGATCACTGACCTTAGCAAGCATTCCAAAAAGTTGTGGTAAATGCTCTTATTAAGAGCCAGTGGACTGAACGGATTACTGATGCATAAAACCAGTAGTTCGCTTTGCGTTGAAGTCTACATTTCTAACCAACCGTCTTCTTACGAAAGTAGAAGACCTTTCTTGCCCAGGATGTTGGATTTCTATTTAAGGTTTTTATCCAGTAGCAGATCCATATATTAACTCTGTTCCAAAAACACCAATTGGGGGCTCTATAATACCGGTGGATTTATTGGAGGAATTTTGGGCCTTACGGTGAATAATACTAATTCCTCTTTCCTTATAACCAAAGCTGCAGATGTCTGTCTACTTCGAAAGTGTATATGCAAGGACATTTGTCGAAAACCGGAATTGCAAGGTATTTCGCGCGGAAAGTTGCAATACAGTCCCTTTCGCAATTATTGCAGTAGCTCAGTGACTACTATTTACCAAAGAAGAAGTGTCAGCACCTAAGAGCGTGGTGACATAAAAAAAAAAACAAAAACAACACTGGCCTTAGTGATTCTCCTTTAAGAAATACTGTCTGCGGCCTAACATTTGTAAATGCACGGTGGGTACCTTCTGTTCCATTGACTTTTGAAGTGTCGTCTCTACTAACTTACCTGTCTAGTGTGACCGATGCTACTATGAATATGAAAATCTCTAGATTTGGAAAATAAAAAGCTGAGAATATTTGCCTGCATTTAGAGTAGACATTTGGTTACGTGTTGGGAATACGGGAGATTGTAAGTGAGCTCCTGAAGAACACTAACGTCCACGGAAGGTGGCATGTGTTTATGTACACATTTTCGTGCAACACGCGACAGGAAAATAGAGAGGAGTGAAAAACGAAAGAATAGAGACGAAATCAGGAGCAACTTTATATCATTTAACGTATTTGTTGGGGTAGACTGCAATGACCCCTTTTTGCTCAATGGATTATTCAAATTAAGCTGCAGAGAAAGTCTTCTCTGTATTGAGCAGATTCGGTTCGTTGAGAAATGGCGTATGTATATTTCTTTTCAAAAATTACTCCCCCTGAGCAGTAATTACTGATCGATCCACAGTATGGTTTTCAACAGCAGCAGACCTACTGGTGAGTGAATGGCATAACTCACCGAAAACATAGAACCTTTCACTTTACCAAACAGGTGAAAGCAATTGATACTGGAAACCGCTTGATTAGAGTCTGACACGAAACCCATTCGCCTGCTTTCAGGATCGTGATCTCTTCTTCAACTGATTCAGTTGATTCAACCTCACATTCAGTTTTCATTCAGTTTTTAAATACCGACATTGTCTTGGACTACGTTTTGTCTTCGACAGTCTTTTCCATATTTATAAATGACTTCTCGCCTGTTCCTTCTACTATCTAATCCAATCTACTTCATTCACGAGAGCATCCTCAGCTTCTCAGATTTGTTGCCTACCATACGACCATGCTCTTCGGTTGTAAATAGTGAGCGACAGCGTATGCTTAATCAATAAATTCCAATATTTACAGCATCATTGTATAAGGAGAAAGGAATAGAGTGGAATTGAATACTTTAATACTCATTGCCGACTCGCAAGCATTATCTTGGAACAGTTACACATTTTTTTCACCCTCCGATCTGGCTATAAGATGATAAGACGATTAACATTTGTGTCTCTTTTGGTGCATCGAAGACCTCATAGCAGCGCGATAAAACTAATAGGAGACCCCAGCGTACCATTTTATTAAATTGTTGGAACATCGCTACTTCCAAAAAAAAAATTCCCAGAAAGTTCCGATGAGCCAGTTGCATTCCGCTTCTCTGGGAATGCTCATTAATACACCAGGGAACTCCTCGTCGGATTCGGCTTTCTCCCTCAGTACAATATCCAGGAATTTAAGATTAACGTTCATGGTATCTCCTCTTTTCTTCTTACTTTTCACCTCCTGCGCGCATGGTGTTTCTGACATAATAATGTATAATGCGCTTTATTCCAAGAGGTGGTGTGGTGTCTGAGTGAGACCTCATGATTGCCAAGCACAAATAAAAACAACTCACTGAACTAATATCCGTAGTCAACCAAGAAATCATTACCCTCTGTCTTGTTTGTCTCCAATAAACAATAACAGTGTTATCGTGATAAACGTCTTTTGCATGTCAATAGATAATTCCAAATTTCTACATCGATTTTCCCAATGCTAACTAGCCATTACAGAAAATGCTAAGAAGTAATTCAATTACCATTATACCAACCGTTTAATCACAAATGTTGGAATCAAACGTTCTCGTACACGCAGCATGCTATGCATGATATTAACTATCTATGGGACGTGTCATCTGACTAATGGTGCCAATAGTCATTTGTCGGTCTACTCCATCAGGCAGTGCCCCTAGAAGAATCCATTTTATTTCTAAAGGAAATGTGTAAGTAAGTAGGTAAGGCAGATATGTGTACGTACTTAAGAATAGAAACAATAAATAGAACACTAATTTCCCCCGTTGGTTTATTGTTCGTCTGTCGACCATTTCATGTTTTGCTTATAAGTTTCCTTTATAGTTCCCTATCCTACCTATCTGAAGACAGACGTGAACCGAGTCATATGAAATCTTTGGTTGATCCAATGCCTCGATACAGGATAAACTGCTCTACACATACCTTCCTCTTCTTAATGGGCGATACAGTTCGGGGTGAACCTGGGCCTCAGCCAACATGCCCCTCCAACTAGCACGATCTTTTCTAGCCTTTCCCATTGTCGCACACCCAGTTGGCTGACGTCCCCTTCCATCTGTGTACGCCATCTCAAGTGCGGCCGTCCTCTGCTTCTTCGTCCCTCGGGGTTGGATTCAGAGACTCTCCGGGCTGGAGCTGTGGTGACCATTCGCTCTACATGGCCCAGCCATCTTAGGCGTTGAATCCGTAGACGCCTGACTAGGCTCATGTCGCTGTACAGCCCGTAAAATTCGTGGTTGAATATTTTCCTCCATCCCCCGTCTGCCATCATAGGCCCGAAAATCACACGCAAAATTGATATCTCGAATCGACCAGGGGCCTCCTCAAAAAGGATTTAGGCAAGGTGACGCGCTGTCATGCAACTTTTTCAACATTGTGCTTGAAAAGATCGTGCAAGAGTCACTGGCCAACACAAAAGGTACGATTTATTTCAAGTACGTCAATGAGGCCTTTGTATGTCATTACATACATACATCTAGAAGCGGCTAAGATGGGTCTCAAGGTTAATGAGGGTAAAACCATATATCTGCTTTCATCTAAAAGAGGCGGACAACACCGACGTACTGGCCAGAACGTCACCATGGGCGGATATAACTTTGAAGTGGTCAAGGAATTCGTCTACCTTGGCTCACTGATGACCAGCGACAACAACACCAGCGCTTAGATAAAACGCAGAGTCACTATTGCCAACCGCTGTTTCTTTGGGCTCAAGAGGCAAATGACAAGTGGAGCCCTCTCTCGGAAAACCAAGGTGACACTATATAAAACCTTGATCATCCAAGTCCTCCTTTACGGCGCAGAGGCTCGGAACTTAACAAAAGCGGATGAAGATGCCCTTGGTCGTTTCGAGAGGAAAATTCTGCGCACTATCTACGGTCCCGTTTGTTCAAACGGTGTATGGAGGAGAAGATATAACGAAGAACTGTACGGGTTGTACAGCTACATCGGCCTGGTACGACGTCTACGGATACAGCGTCTAAGGTGGCTAGGACATGTAGAGCGCATGGAAAATACTCGAAGAGTCTTCGAATCTACCCGGGAAGGAAGAGGACGGCCGCATCTACGGTGGCGCACGCAGGTGGAAGGAGACCCCAACTGGGCGTGCGGCGCTGGAATCAGCTGGCCAAAGACCGTTTACCACAGTATGTAGCTCCACCTAAGTAAGTAAGTAAGTAACTTAAATCATGAATAAGCCATCACCACACTGGACTGGTTCCCTACTTCCAAGCCTACCAAACATTGAGGCGTAATAGCATTCAACGCCCCAAAAGTGGCAAAAGGTTCTGGTAATTTTTTAAAAACATTAAAAACTCGTCCTTTTCCTGTAAACACTTATCCACAACGAGAGACCTGCTCTCATTCCTTTAGACAAAGCAAACATTCTTGCTGCCTTCATTGCTTTCGAGGTGTAAGTGAGTCCATACGAAGAAGAAATAATCGGAAGTTATCAATGTGGCTTCATCATATACTAGTAGGTGAAACTACATAATACAAGTACATACCGCTAAATGAAATCAAAGGATGAGTAAAAGTACGGAACATTCTCTCTGATGCGTGACAAAGAGGTGTCTTATTAACTACGTCATAAGATAAATTAAAAAAATACTGGAATTACACCTATTCTACTTACTTCTGAGAATTAGTGAGGAAATAGTCAAGAGAAACGTAAACACTTGTGTAGCATTATGAAAGGAGAAACAGGCGTTTTCCATTGTAACATTGTTTGAATTGAGAAGAATATATTAGGAATGGAGGAAATGCACACCTATAAGGGGATAGGTAGTGTTATCAACGAGGCTGTGAAGCTTCTCAGTTCCTTAATTGTCATTCATAAAAATACATAAGTGGCAATAGAATTATTGAATCCATCACAAATTGATCCATTTGAGCGACTTGCTTGACCAAAACGCTATCAATATAAGCACGCAAACACTCTGTTTCGGAATAACAGATAATCGTCAG
The DNA here is from genome assembly GCA_951905685.1 of Eumerus sabulonum. Taxonomy (NCBI): domain Eukaryota; kingdom Metazoa; phylum Arthropoda; class Insecta; order Diptera; family Syrphidae; genus Eumerus; species Eumerus sabulonum. The sequence goes on along the minus strand of OX645060.1, from coordinate 155,457,394 downwards.
CGATCACACTGCACTGACGGTACTGAAATGTCAGGAAAATATTTGCTATTGTATAAATGCGCTAGTGTATCCGCAAAACATTAAAAATCCCTCGACGTACATAAGTAGATGATTCCCATCTCACTCATTTGCACGACAGCCGCTTTACATTCGCCCCAAACAAAGTGCATTCATTGGCCTGCACAGGCAGAAAACGACTTTACACGGCACAAACGTATGCAACACTTCCGGGCAAATTGCCCACGTAACCACCAAATCTGTGCATTCAACCGCAGTTGCAAAGCGATTTCTGCGGTCTCTGCATATGCACGGGTGCGATTAAGAGATATAGTTTAACGATCCGACTGTGTGTGCTCACAGTTTGATATCAAAGGGATTAAAAACGGAAAAAAGACCATAAAAAAGTAAAAAAGCTTACCATAAAACAACAGCACAGACGAGCACAGATGATCACTTCTATCGCCTGTAGTACATCCCATAGCCCATAGGTGTGCTGCCCATCGCGCGTTCGGTCGCCTTTTCGATGCTGGCGTGAACGCACCGATAGCAACACACATAGGCCAAACATCACTTGAATAGAATGCGACGAAATGCTCGCCGAAAGTCTTTGTTGAATATCGTATAGATGGCAGGATTTAAAGCCGAGTTCATATAGCCCAGCCAGAAAGCGATTGCAAATGCAGAATCCGGTATCCTGCAGTGTCGTTTGCATGCCGGCATCAGGATATACAGGAAGAAGAATGGCAACCAGCACGCTATGAAACTGCCCATAATAAGGCCAAGAATCAATGTTGCACGTTTTTCCTTTTTCCGAGCTATTCGTCGTTTTTCCTTCTCGGGATCGCGAGGTTTTTGCACCTTGGGAATGGCCGGTTCGAGCTCAGCTGTTTCGGATGATTTATTCACTTTCACAGCTGCCGTCTTCGCCTCGTTGCGACGCTGATTCTTACGACCGAATATCGGTTGACACAGTCGGAATTTGAGTGGCTTAACGACCGCACATCGACTCACTACACCCGAGTCCGAGCTCGACGGATCAAATTCGCTGACCATATCCGTGTCGATACCAACCGACAACGCTCGACAGCGACCCGCTATCACTGGCGAGACTTTCAGTTCGTTCGGTGATGAGGACGATGGACCATTATTGTTCAGCGTCATTGTCCCCACTTTAGCTGAATTGGACGTGGTTGTGACGGATGGCGCTAGACCGGATGTTGGCGGTAATGACGCATTTAACTGATTCAGTGCACTGTGCGTCGTTGCTATTGTACTGACTTTAAGTGTTTCCTTGCCATTGGCATTTATCCCGCTGTCGTTGCCGTTCGAATATGGCGGTGGCGGTTGGTGGGTTTCCACTTCGGCAGCTTCACTTGTCGATATGTCGGAAGCTAAATCACACGTCACTGTCGGTATCGTCATGATGGCATTTTGTTGAGTTTGGATTGTTGCTATCTGCCGCTGAGCATTGTTCGCTGATGAGGTACCAGGCACACTTGGCATCGGAATTGTTCCCTTATTGGTGGATGTCGTGAAACTAGTCACCTACAAAGAAGAGAATACAGAAAAAAAAAAAAAAAAACAAACGTCAATTCATGTCACATAGACTGTTTGTCATAAGAGCTATTCAGAGAGTAGAAACGAGTTCATAATATCGTCATATCGTCATTGAAGAACGAGAAAACAGACTAACAACAAGCAGTAGGATCAAGAGTCAAGGATAAACTTCACCACCCTTTTCATAAAGTAGGTATTCAGATTACTGTCACTTTGCTGCATACTATCAATAGTGAATGGGGCCACTATTCATTCAATCATTCACTCAGTTACTACGTTTTATGTATGTATGCACTTTCCTAGACCACGTTTCTGGTTGCTTATTTCCTCTACTCTCCGGTATCGTATGTCGAATATGGAGTGCTTAAAAACCGACTAAATTACACACAAGCTCTTGTGGGGCTTTCTAATGACGTACATACTCAATCCAGAGAGACGCTGAGAGAAATACAAATATTTCAAGGAGCCCTGCAGTGAACAGAAAATTAAATGTGGATGGCTGGAATGGGAGGTCTAGAAGTGAATAATGATAACGGTTACATTATGGGGAATACATTTAATGATGTTAATCTAGTAGAATTCTTAGGAGGATAGATTTATTTTTTAAACTGTTTTCATTTTTTTTTTCAGAACATGTACATACACTAGCACCGATGCATGAAATAAATTACAAAATAAGATGCATACGAGTACATTGCAGTCCTTTTCAACGTTGTGATGAAAAGTGTACCCCAACATCAAATATTGAAATGATGATGAAAAGAATTAATAACAGAAACAGGAAAATCAACATAGACCTAACCTTCCGTCAGACTCCTGCTTTCCTCCACCGAATTACAGTCATCAGCATGACCATGACCAGCTTCTGAATTACCATCGTTGGCTCAACGCTAATCAACTCCTGGCCATACACTAGTACAAGCTAGTACATCGTCAAAAACGAGATCCGTGCTTTGTACACTTGTGTACTGAGTAAAACTTCATAATTTTCTTTTAACTTTTGTATATAGTTACGCTTTGCTTACCATTGACGAAGATTACTCGTACTCTTTTCTTTCAAGGGTATGTGCACGATACATGAACTAGAATAAGGATAAGGATAAGCAAATCATCCTTTGAAATATGATATCCTTTTTGATCTGAAACTCGCAAAAAATGGGGAGAAAAAGGACAAAGGACTGATGAAGCTAAAAGGCCCATTGGGGCAACTTATGCATATAATATACATATGTGTGCTAACGGCTCGTTTTCGAAACATTGTATTACTTTCTAGGGAGCATTTTGTTACTTGACTTCCTAAGTTTAGCCTGACAGGAGAGGAATTGAGCTTCATTTAAATTTTAACAACATGCCTTTGATCAGATGTACTCAGAGGTGTCTGGAATTGGTGAAGTGTTTCTTTGCTCTCGAAAACTTTGTTTGAGTTTGTTGAGACTGAACATTGAAAAAGTTAATTTGCATTTGTTTAAAGGGATGTGAATATATTTGGGTATTATGACAATCACGTACCATGTAAGTTTAGCATTGCGAACATATTCGAAAGAACAGCCCCTTTACTTGTTGTTAAAAGTTTCAAAAGTTTATGTCATTTACTGGAGCGACAGTTGGATGGATGACATGGTCGATTTTCTCTCTCACGTACGCTGTTTGGATATCGAGATATTGAGAATTTCTGTATTAGAGGGGTAGTTACAACAACATGTTTCTTGGTAATCTGGATACGTCACACTATCAACAATCTTACGTTACGACAATGTTCATCATATTATGAAGCCAGACTGACGTGGGAGTTACATGATGTTTATCATTTACCTTCTCCTACAATATGTTTATCATTATGCACTACCTTTCGTATATTGGAATATTGTGAATTAACCGAATACAATAAAAGCTACATTTATTTTACACACGTATGCAAATGACTTGAAGCCTATCAGTCTTACTTCATTTCTATTAAAAACTCTAGAGAAGATTTTGGACGCACACAGGAAGGCTGTCGGATAACCAACATGCCTACAACAAAGGCAAATCGGTGGAAACAGCACTCCACTAACTGGTCAGTAAGATAGAAAGGTCACTAGAACGCAAGGAATATACTCTAGGCGTCTATCTCGACATTGAGAGCGCCTTTAACAATATTGAACCATGGGCCGTCATCAAAGCGCTGTCTGATCTGGGTGTTACGGGAACAGTCATAGAACTGGTACGACAGCTGCTAACACAGAGAGTCGTAAAAGCCAACTTCGCTGGTGCCGTCTCAACCAGAATGATCAGCAGAGGTACACCACAGGGTGGAGTACTCTCCCCTCTCCTCTGGAACGTGGTGGTCAACGAACTACTGCGGTTGCTTGAACAGGAAGGGTACGCTGTGACCGCCTAGGCAGACGACATTGCTATTGCCGTCACAGGTAAATTTCCCAACACTCTATGCGACCTTATGCAGAGCGCATTACATACAATAGAAACCTGGACGCAGTACTGTGGACTTGCGGTGAACCCTAAGAAGACCGATCTAGTACTGTTTACTAACAAATACAAAATGCCGCCCCTCAACCCACCGAGGCTGCGTGGAACCCAACTAACAATCAAAGAGCAGACTAAATATCTAGGCCTAGTCTTTGACAGGAGGCTGAATTGGAAACACAATATTCTTGATCGCGTCAAGAAAGCAACTACTGCCCTATACAGCTGTAATAAAGTGGCGAGCAGAAAGTGTCATAAGGCCCATCCTCCTGTATGGCGTTGTAGTCTGGTGGACTGCTCTGGACAAGGCAGTCAATCGAAGACTTCTGGGGAAGGTACAAAGATCGGCCAGCTTGTACATAAACCCCCACGGAGGCCTTGAACATTCTATTACATCTTCCACCTTTGAACCTTCTCAGCAAGAAAGTTGCTGCCTGCGCGGCCCTAAGGACGAGGAGCTTAAGAAAATGGCCCACATCTCAAAAAGGCCTTACTACCATTCTAAACCACTTCAAGGGACCCATGGACATGAACTACATCATCCCGCAGAATGTGTTCACTAGGAACTTCGAAGTTGTCTTTCCATCCAGGAATGGGCTGAAGGGAAAGTAATACCAAAGGACTCGATCTCCCTCTATACCGATGGCTCTAAGATGGAGTCGGGTTTAGGTAGTGGGGTCTTCTCCAAGGAACTTAACCTCAACCTGTCTTTCAGACTCCCAAATCACTGCAGTGTATATCAGGCAGAATTAATAGCGATAACAGAGGTCCTTGCTTGGCTCGGGATCAATGTAATATTCGCTAAGGACATTATCATTTGCACGGACAGCCAAGCTGCAATAAAGTACCTGGCAGCGGTAACCCACAAATCAAAGACATCTCTTAACTATCGCCCATCTCTAGACGAGATGGCTAAATAGTACAATATTAAAATACTGTGGGTTCCCGTGCATAGGGATATTCCAGAAAACTGCGCGGCCGACGAACTCGCAAAGTTAGGGTCAAGCACACTCAGCCTACCTACCCTCGGGTACATAGATACACCAATAAGTATGGTAAAGCACATGATAAAACATCAAACCATAGAGGAGACCAACCTCCAATGGAATGAGAGCTATATTGGCTTTATCACCAGACAATTGTGGCCTAAGTTAAACCTAGGACGAACCAGGGACCTAGTGGCAACCAAAATGGTAACTTTAAGTACTCTAGTGGGTGTTATAACAGGTCACTGCAGCATCGGAAAACACGCCGCCAGATTAGGGCTACCCTCCAATGACTTCTGTCGCGGCTGCATGGACGAGGAGGAGGAGAAATCAATACACCACCTCCTCTGCTCATGTCCCTCTTTTGCAAGTCGCAGGGAGATCTACCTCGGCGTGCCCTTCTTTGACAATCTATGTGAGCTAGCAAACCAAAAGATAGCTCAACTCCATCGCTTCATTAGAAGCACCGGTTGGTTCTCAGGTAGCGGATCAGAGTAACTTGATCCAGGTGGTATCACAATGAGCCGACTTCGACCTACGTGTGGCTTATGCCTACCACATTAACCTAACCTAACCTACTGTCTGCTGTGCGGGCTGTACAGCGACATGAACATAGCACGGCGACTTCGGATCTAACGCCTAAGATGGATAGGTCATGTTGGGCCTTTGGAAAACACAACTGCGGCCCGAATGGTCTATGAATCCATCCCATAGGGGCGACGCAGTCGAGGACGGCCCAACTTAAGGTGGTGCAACCAATTGGAAGAGGACCTTAACCAACTAGGCGTGCGGCATTGGAGACTGCTGGCGAAAGACCGTGCCAGTTGGAGAGGTTTTTTGAAGGAGGCCCAGGTTCGCCATGAACTGTAGCGCCAAAGAAGAAGAAGAACCTAACCTACATTTATTGCGGTTGCGGTTGCAACCATAATCGAGACAAGGATACATGGAACAATTAAACGTGAAAAAAGGAAGTAACAAGCTTTTAACTAAACGGTGTTTGATTGTTGAAGGCAGTGAATGCGATGACGACCTTAACCTAGAAAGGCCATGCTATATTCTTCGTATTGTATCCGAAACGGCATCGCAACAGGTTAATGTGCTATTAATTTGATAGCCTAGATACCTTACTTTATCAACAGAATTAATAATGTTTCCGTTCAGTACAAGAGTGGGATAATCGAAATGGTCAATTCTCTGCCTTGAGCATATCATTCCCATAGTCTTTAAAAAGATTCAATTTGAGGTAGTTATTATCAGACCACCGATGTACATTTACGAGGTACTCGTTTATACGGGTTACACGATCTTCTATTAAGCTAACAGACTGACATAGATAAATAAGGACATCATCCGCGTACATATGCACGTGACAGTTTTTGATTGAGTTTGGAAGATCATTTATAAACATAGAGAAAAGTAACGGGCCAAGGAAATACCCTTGCGGTACACCAGAGTTAACTGAAGTAGGACTTGAAGTTCCCAGCTCCGTTTTGACTATCTGAACGCGGTATTGCGCAAGAAGCCTGAGAGACGTGTAATTAACACAAAAATTGTTTTTCAAATTAGACAATAGGATTCAGTGGTTAATACAATTAAAGGCTTTGGAATAGTCGAGAAGAACCATGATTCCGATTTTGTTTGTATCCAGTGCTTTACTCAAATCTGAAATAACTTTGATAACCGCAGATTCGCAGCTATGTAATTGGCGGAAACCTGATTGCCATTTGGATAGATAGTTACCCGCTTCTAAGTACTTTTGTATTTGGTTAGCCATAATCTTTTCAAGCACCTTAGCTGGAAAACAGAGTAAACCGATTGGCCTGAAATCTGACGGAACTGACGGGTTGGATACTTTCGGAACAGGAACAGTGGTGGCTTCTTCCCACTTTTTTGGAAATCGACAGCTATATACGTATACAAAAGTTAAAAATATTCAACATACACGGGCAGGACTAACATTATAAACTTAGGCGACAGACAATCAGGCGTACGATTTAATACTACGGTTTTGACTTCCTGGATCGGGATGCAAAACACTTCAGGCCATTTACTAAAGTAGTCGATCACCACCAGCGCGTATTTGTTTCCATAGTTGCTCGTTGGGAATGGGCCTGCGATGTCCATATATTCAAACGGTGCGCCAACATTGTACTGCTGGATATTTCCTCGAGTTTTCCTAACTAGACCGTTTGCCTTCGGACACTGTTCACACCTGCGAATGAAATTTGTGACCGACTCATGGCATCCTACCCAGTAGAAACGTCTCTTGATCTTTTCTACAGTCTTGTTAACACCAAGATGTCCCCCACTTGGTCCCTCGTGGTATTCTCGGATGACCTCATCGACTTATCCCTTTGGAATTACGAGCAGATTGTTTACAATGTCCCCGTTCTCGCTTTCACAACTGCGGTAGTGGCAACCGTTCTTCAGCTTCAAACTTTGCCATTGAGCCCAGTAAGCTTTTGCGATTGGGCTCTCACTGGATATTTGGGTGCTTTGTATGACACTTTTAAGCTAACTCTGCATTTCAGAATGAAACTAGTGAAAAATTATAACGATTGATATCTAGTCCCAAAATGCCAATTTTGGGTTAATGCACTCCAACTGCACCACATTTGCTTGTGTCGTTGCCACTAACTGTCTGTTGCTGGTGTGACAGCATCACACCAGATGCAGAGTTAGTTTAAAAATGTCATACAAAGCACCCAAATATCCAGTGAAAGCCCAATCGTAAAAGCTTAGTGGGCGCAATGGCAAAGTTTGAAGCTGAAGAACAAACAGAATTATTTGTTACCTTTTAGTTTGATTATCTGTAAAAGCGTGTTTTTTTGGGTTTTTTAAACCATAATTTAGTTAACAATACCATTTACGGTCTTGGCCTCTGACGCCGATAATATGGGATCGAATCCCGACAACAGCTATGTCATCGAACGTGTTTTCACGGTGCTTCTCTTCAGCGGGGTTCTGACAAAACCCCCTGTAGTATAGCTGCCATGAAAAACTTCTCGAAATTCGCACTTCGGAATCGGTAATAAACTGCAGGTCCCTTTTACCTATGGGGGAATAAAATCGAACACAATCGGACTGTAACACCAACACACATACATACATTTACGGTTTTGCTAGGTCTCGTTTAGGGTTCGGAATTGTGTTTTTATCTCCTGCATATTCCGTCTTAGAATTTAAGTGTGGAATCGGCAATGGAGCATTGGCTTTGCAAGAGTTTCACCAAATGATGTTTATTTGGGCTCACAGTGTCGTTTTGTTTCTGAATGTCCACCGCATCATCATAGTTAAAAATTCCGAGTAAACTGTTTAGTTCCGTGGCAGTTCTATTCCTTTTATAGCTTGGAACGTAAAAGCTATGAATAAGATTACTGTTCAATTGCTGCTGCGAAAATACGTCATATATGAATTACCCGATGCACCGCTTCTCCATGTCATTGAAATAGGATTTTATTGCCACCAATTCATGCCAGTACATCTTCAAGTTGTAGTAGACCTATGTATGCTTAAGTAAGCTACTTATGTATGCTTACTTTATTATTCCACCTCAGAACAATTATCCGGGCGCTTTATTACAACTTCTGTTTCTACATTTCGCTAGATGGCTTGATTACTTAACACTGGATTTCCGACTGATCACTGGTTACTGAGTCCCGAATTCTGAATGCCCCCGAGGGCGAGTGTTCCCGCTTATGAAGCCCTCGGTCCACTTTCTCGAATGTCCGCCATTCCTCGTTACCCGCCGTTCTAGAATGCGTCGTGCTCTGGCATTGACATTCAGCAGTATGCCGCTGAAAGTTCCATAATTTCCTTTTTAGCTGCAACAGAGCATTCCAAACTTTGACACCAAAATTCGAACATTACGGTCGGTTCGTGTCCACAACATTATGAACGCGTCCAATATCTTCAAAATACATGCCCATGTCATCATCAAGCGTTGTAATTGTTATTTGGTTGTTGGTATGAGCCACTGACGTCGACTGCAGCCTTTCAGAATTGAATACATTCTTTGAATCTATAAGTTGGTTTTTATGTTCGTCTTGTTATCTATGGTATGACAAACCCCTCTTATGCCTGTAAATCTTTTTAAATAGTTGATGAAAGCTTCTACAGTTAGGTCCCTGAGAACTGTATTTCGAAGTTCATCGACAAAAACACAAGACTTATAAAAAGGAAAAAATATGAAATTAAAATAATTTGTGTTTTCATTTTTCCCACCGGGAATTTTGTGGTATGGGCCTCGGGGTCGCACCTAGACCACTTTTTTTTTTTTTGTTTTTGGAATGTTCATAATTATTGTTGTTTGCTTTAGTAATATTACTTCATTTCGCCTTGCAGTGCTGCCTACCTTACTCCAAATGTGTTTTCTGTTACAAAATGTGTTTTCTTCACCGATGTAATTTGTTACGATTTCTTTAGTTAATTGAAGGAACCTTGTAAAGCTTAGTGCAAGATAACAAGAAAATCTCTAATCTCTCTAATTCCAGAAAAATGCCTAGCAACGTGTATTGCGAGATCACACACATCATACTTCTTTCCGGATTGGTCAATATCATTACGTAAACAGCATATTTGAACATATTCCTAATATCGGAAGCCGCACCTGTTTTCTTCTGAACTTCGACAACGAACATACGGATAATCCCTCGTTCAATCACTTCATTCAACATCGTATTAGGTATCGCATTCGTAAGTACCGAAAAACCTCTTATTTATTCATTTCCGGTTTTATGCGTCCTCCTTTTCGTTCTTACTCATATGAACAACTGAACCATGACGAATGGTGGGGTACAAGGAAAAATAAATAAACAAATCCACAGGTAGCTATCGTCCTGTGACCGTTACATATCGTTGGCTGTCCCTCCTCAATCATGTTTTGCACAATTGCTGTTGCTTCGTTTGAAACTTTCACCGCATGATCGTATGGATCTGTATCTCACACTCGAAGGAATTCAATTATGTATTAATATATATGTAGGTCTTTTGCTCCTTCGCATATACTTTCGAATTCATTTGCGTCGGTATGTGTAATTCGTAGCTCGTATATGCTGGTTTACCACGTATTCGAACAATAATGTACTACGAGCGGTACGTTGGGGAGAATCATTTGATAGTTGTCACATCTCAAGATGTAAGTATGTATGCAGCTGGCCAGTACGATAAAATCTCAAATATGTACATATGGGGCTATACATACATATGTATGGTCGGCTTGGTCAGTTTTGTAGCCATCAGAACAGAGGCAGGACAAGTAGGACCCAATCTGGTCAGATGAAAAAGCAAAGAATATGAAAAAAAAGATGAATAATTTAATATATACATACATATGTACATATGTATGTATTTTTGTTTTACCCGCATCTGTAGAGACAATACCAATCGAACGGAATAGGTTTTGATGAGATTCTTTCCTTATCCTTGCTCGAAACGGAGCAAAAAAGTTATCCAAGCCAGACCGAATGGCAGTGTCAGTGTCAGTATCGAACGAAACATTATTGCCATGGGAGTATGTATGTATGTACATAGTAGAGTTACGACGATTGTAGATTTTCTTGAAAATGGAATTCGAAATTGCAATGTGGATTCAATTTTTCGATAGCTGTATTGGGGAATTTTAACCCAGCTTGACCAAAAAATAGAAGTGAACAAGATTCAAGTGTATCGTAAAATAGTTTTGCGGATTTGTACCTATAACAACAAATCGAAAAGGATGAAAGCATGTATATAATTTAATGGATTAAAGATACGAGAAGTATGGCTCACCTGTTCGTTGGGTGGTTTCCTTGGTTGTTTTTTAATTCCACGTCTCGCTCTGGCTTTGGCCGCAAAATAAATTCGAATGTAGACGAACACCATTATACAACTAGGAATGTAAAATGATCCTAAAGCTGAGTATAAAACATAACCGATATCCTCGCTTAACTGCAAATAGAAAAGGAACAAAAAAATCAAATGACATTTTTTTCGTAATAATGAAATTCTATGCAATCGACAGGACTTATGGAGCATCTATTCTGTTTCAGATACACCCGCTTTTCCTGTCGATTTGTGCAAAAATATATTGAAAGAATGAAAGAATAGTGAGTACAGAATACGTGTGGTACTCACTACTATTGTGCACTAGACAGGATATTGAAGAACAGCACATGGATGGAATATGGATTTCTGCATATTCAAATGTGTGTCACTCGAGGTTAAACGGACGCTTACCTGCAACGAGTAGAAGCACAATGTACACATGGCACATACGATGTCATTGTGCATGCCGATGATCTCCATTGTGCGGAAGGATAATGGAGAATTAAATGAAAAATCCCTTCGTTTGTCAAACTTAATCATCATCATATGTGGGTGTGTGTTTGAATCCCTGTCATCATGTGCATAGATACACACACATAAATGTATATATACACATATGTACATGTTTCTCTTGGATTGATGTTTGAATTGTAAAACATAAGGGTGAAATGGCATGTACATATACAGCATAATACTAAACATCCTGCACTCGGTATTCGACATTAAAAGGGGACTTATCCTTTCAGAACTTAATTAAATTAAATTGGGTGTGCATTTTATTGGAATGTTTCGTGTCATAAATTAAAACCATTTTGTATAAGACTAGTTTTAAAAGCCACGTTTTGTACTATTTTAAATATAGAAAAATCGCCAAAATTAATTCTTAAAAGATACATGTACATACACACACTCGTGCTCATACAATTAAGCCACAAACACGAAAATGAAATGTTTGTTATCTAAAACCAATACCCTGTATAATTCAGTTATGGAGGTACTAGCAATAAAACGGAAAATGCTGATAAGCGTTGCATTTCCAAAAAATGCACATATTTTTCTTATCTCATTAATCTACCCGTGCTCATATAATTAAGCCATTCCATTGCGAATAGTCGTCGAGAGCAGTGCGTTTTTGTTTTTAAGTGAGCAAGTGTATTAAATCTTGGTTTCAGTGCGTTACAATTGTGTTGTTTAATTATTTTTGTATTTATTTAAAAAATGGGTAAAAACAAAACTAGCACTCCATACGAGAGAGAATTGATATGGAATTTATACCAAAACCATATGTCCATAGCAGAGGTGACATATGTAATGATTTATGTACATAAAACATCGATTTTTTTTAACTTCCCAGTGGGAAGCTATTGTAATGGGACCGATTTTGCGAATTCCAAATTTTGACATATCTCCACGTTTAGGTCACCAGAATCAAAATCCCAGGTGTGTGTGTGTGTGTATGTGCGCATGTGCTTATTTCGATTATCTAGAGAACCAAAGATGATATTAACATAAGATTGAGTTCATACAATTGTCCATGGGAAAAGCCCGGCTTTTCTAAGTTCACCCCAGCCACCTTTAATGTTTGACCTTGCGCTTTGTTAATGGTCATAGCGAAACTAAGCTTTAGAGGAAATTGTAGCCTTTTAAACTGAAACGGGAGATCTGTGGCAATTATTGGGATTCATGGGATCATAACGATCCTACGCCGGTTAAGATAGTGGCGCTAATGATATTGCGGCCAAGTTGTGTGACACGAAGTCTCGTCCCATTACATAATCTCGGGGCATCTAAATTTCGTATAAGCATGACTGGGACGCTTAGTAGTCAAACAACAGAGTATAGGTACCGTATGCACTATAGTGTGAAGCGCGGCCCGATGCCCGCACTTAAGTACAGATAGAGAGCACACAACGTTAGCGCGTTTCAGAAACATAACAGCGCCATCTATCGTAATTCAAGAGTAACACTTATTTATGTATCGAATGTTGATTGTTTTCTCAGAAGCTGATTGATTTATAAGTACTGGAGGAGGAGGCTTATAGAAGAGTAATGAAAGGAGGTCGATTAAGTATTGGATGGGATAGATGTAAAATATATGAATATGTGTCTGTAAGAAAGTGCTATAAGTGTTGGGGCTTTAAGCACATTGCAAATAAGTGTACAAAAGTGTACAAATGGAAAAGTGTGCCCAAAATGTGGAAAAAATCATGAGTCAAAATTGTGTAGTCCTCAGGAAGTGAAGTGCATAAATTGTATACGATCGAATGAACGATATGGTTTAAAATTAGACGTCGATCATGATTTTAGGGACACAGTGTTTCCAGTTTATTTAAAACAATTAGAAATTGAGAAAAACGGGTTTCTTATTAGCCATTACAGTCTTTAGATTGTGTCTATTTAAACATTCAAGGGCTAACAGGCAATTTTTGTGAAATTGAAACGTTTCATTTTAGTGATTTAGTGGCACTATCAGAAACTCACTTGAATGATCAAATTGAAACATGGGATTGATAGTTATGAACTAATTAGATGTGACAGCAACTCTCGACATACAGGTGGAGTATGTATTTACATAAAAGACAGCATACAATTTGACCAGCCAAAATTAAAACAATATGAATACGAACATTGGTGGTTAATCGTAGACATAACCACGAGAGGCTTCCCATTAACAGTAGTGGTATTGTACAATTCACCAAGTGCATCGTGTCGTGTTTTTTGTGAAAGATTTGCCGATCTTCTTGATGAACTTAGTGAAAGTTCAAAAGACTTTGTTGTTATTGGAAGCGTGTTGACGGAAATAATAAATAAATCGCTAATTTCGGGATGTTTTCCGAAGTCATGGAAGGAATCGATGGTAACCCCAATACAAAAAGTGAAAGGCTCCAGAAGATCTGAAGACTATAGACCACTAAATGCCTTACCGGTTTACGAAAAGATTATAGAAACAATTGTTAAAAAACAACTTCAGTCTTACATAGATACTCACAATATCATAATTGAAAACCAATTTGGATTCAGAAGTCAACATTCTTGCGAAGCTGCACTGAATTATGTCCTTATAAATTGGAAAGAGGATCTTTCTATTGGACGGTCTACAATAGCCGTTTTTTTTGGATCTTAAGAGAGCTTTTGAAACCATTGATAGAGGGATATTAATTGAAAAACTCAAGCAGTATGGTGTTCGCGATAAAGAATTGCGGTGGTTCACCTCATACCTCACACACAGATTCCAGAGAACATCAGTGAATGGAGAACGTTCAGATATACTTGAAACCAGTTTGGGAGTACCCCAAGGCTCGATCTTGGGTCCGCTTCTGTTTCTCATTTATGTAAACGACGTGTGGAAAGTACTTAGACATTGCAAGATAGTCCTGTTTGCCGATGATGCACTGATATATATTGTGGGAAATGATATTTCATATGTAGCCCAACAACTACAAGAAGATCTGAACAATATAAATAACTGGTTCAAAGCCAACAAATTGAAAACGAATGTTGCTAAGACGAAGTTGATGGTGTTCAAATTTCGTAAATTTTCGTCTATTTTCTTGAATAACTTGGAAGCTATTTATTTTAAAATTACAAAAAAATACATTTAAGATCGTAACAATAAGACTTTCCATTTGATATATCACAGGATGCAGTTTTCAATTTTTTTTTTTTAATTTTCCACCTTCCCCCCAAAAATTACCTCCCATATACAGATTTCATCTATTCACGAAATTGATATGTGTACCAAATTTCAACTTGGTCGGTCCAGTATATTTAGAGATAATTGACTGTGAGCGATGGACAGACGGACACACGAGTGATTCTATAAGGGTTCCGTTTTTTTTGGGCGCACGGAACCCCAAAAAAGGAAAAAAAAAATTCTGCAGCACAGCTGTTGTGAATGAGAAATGATCAAACATACCGATGAAAACATAACAATTGAAATTCATTTTCTGCGTATGCAATACTAACACCAAAAGTGCATGAACGAATTACTGAAAATTATGAGGAGCACGAAATTGGGTCGGCTCTCGTCCTATCTAGGACAAACCACCCCTGAGAGTAGTCAACGAACATCTGCGACCCAAAAACCACTGCACATTCAGGTTGTGTGTCAAAAGTTTTACCTTCGCTCGCACAACCTTCAATACGTTATAAGGCCTTAGCCTTGAGTGCGCGTGTGACTCTAAAAAAAAAAAAACACTCAGCACTTCAGATTCATGCTCTGTGTGTGCAGTTCTAATATAACACTACAAGTGCATCGAGAAATTGCTGAGAACTACAACCAACGTGAAAATTAAGTCTGTTCTTCTCCTCCTATCAAGGACAACCACCCCTGGAGAGTAGTGAACGCACATCTTCGACCCAAACCACTGCACTTTGTTCATGTTATGTAACAAACATAAAAAAAAAAGATATGTGTACATATACATAAACCATTGAAAACCGCATATTGCTAGAAGTTACAAAACCTTTACGTGAAAAATTGGATTATTTAAAACTTATTGCATAGTTTCAGGCAAAACTATGATTGAACTGAAACAAGCCAAACCGTATTTTGTATGGGAAATTCCAAGGCTTTGTGATGTATGTACATCTACTTATAGTATATCAAACTTGTCAGGACAAATCCTATTTGCACATATTCGAATTTCATCAAAATCGGTGACTAGGCCTTTTTCCAAATAATTACCGAAACGTTAATTCAGCGTTCTTAGTTGATGAATGCTATTGATGAGATATCTCCAAATTGGTGGTTTCTTGACAACTTGAAGAAGAAAATTTCACTATTCATCAAATATTGTAGTAATTACAAAAGCAAGTGCTTATATGTAGGCCAGTGGTGTTCGGGATTGAGTTTCAGTAAACCTTTCCGTATGTGTAAAAACTTGATTATTTGAAAACAATATTTCGAAGTTCACCGCCATAAACGTAAGACTTACAAGGCTATTATTAATTGGGTGTTTCAATTTTTCCACTGGGAAGTCAGCCATGTGGGGGGCCTTACGGGTCGCACCTAGACCACTTTTTTTTTTTTTGTTCAATATAGGGCACCGATGGCACGATTAGCGAGTTCGGATACCGGTAACACCAACGCCATCGAATGTGTATTTCGCGGCGTCCCTCCTCAGCGAGGTACTGGCAAAACCCCCCATAGTATACTTGCCATGAAAAAGCTTCTCGACTCACGCCGTTCGGAATCGGCATTAAACTGTAGGTCCCTTTCACCTGTGTAAAAAATAAATCACACACAACATGGGTGATTGAGAGAAGCTTGGCTCTGGCCTCTCACGGGCTGTAACGCCACCAAAGCAAGCAAATGTTGCTATTACTGATCAGTTCGATCGCATTGAATTTTGTCCAGAATGTTCAGGGAGATTTCGTGAGCATCAAAGCAGACATGAGAATTGTTCTCTAGCTTAGGGCGAATAAAGGCCTTATATATTGTAGCCAGATCGGAGGAGAACAATTTTTTGCATCGCTTTAGGAAACCTTATTGAAGAATATCATTGACGCACACACCAGGGAATAAAAGTTGTTCGGTTTCAAAGATGTAAGTACCTTTCAGATGCATACTCGAACATATAGGTCGGGTCATATATTTTCGCTATAAGGACAGAAGATAACATTTTTTTTAGAGACTCGCGCAGGTTCAAGAGTTTTTATATACTCTTCTGATGTGTTTATACACACAACCTAAACGGGTCGTTGAAGTTCGTTCACTACTCTCCGGGGTGGTTGTCCTAGAAGATAGGGCGAGGAATTTGAACTATATTGTTAGGAAGGTGCAATGCTGACACAAAAAAAAAAAAAAAAGAAAACAAAAAAAAAAGAGGATACAACATGAACAAAACTGCTCCCATGCAAAATGTGCGATATGACACTGCACTGAGGTGTTTCATCATATTGCATTACACAGGCGACGAAATAGCTGAAAAAAAAAAAAAAAAAAAAAAAAAACAAAAATGTAAAATGCATTGTCAGCATAAGCTAGGTTACGGTAGCTAACAAGTATTCATAAGAAGAAATACTTGTTGAGTTTGATTCAAGAGCTTGACCAGACAATAAACTCGTTTCTATTAAAATAATAAAACCAAAGTTGTGTTTTATTTGATTGTTTAATTTCCGTGAATCTCTTTTGCGCGCTACTGTGTATTTGAGGATTTCCTCTCGTTTCTTAAATATACAACGTATATCCAGCCCGCGTGTGAGAGTTATTTTTTTATTTATTTTGTGAAAGCGCCTCAGGCGTAACAATATACCTTCCGCTCGGCGGTCGGTCACGTGCAGCCGAACAACTCGCGGACGCCCTAGATCGCTATAAAGCGGACATAACCGCCATCCAGGAAATGCGATGGAATAGACCGGGTATAAAGCGAATGAAAAACTGCGACATTCACTACGGCGACTGCTATAGGAAGAGAGGACAACGATTGTTCGGATGCGGATTTGTTGTTCGAAGTGGACTATGGCAAAAGGTCCTAAGCTTTCGGCATGTGAGCGAACGCCTCTTAACGATCCGTATCAAGGCAAAATGTTTTAACATCAGCTTGATCTGCGTCCACGCCCCCACAGAAGACAAGGATGACTCTGCCAAAGATGAGTTCTACGATCTCCTAAATAGAACGTATGCCAAATGTCCCAGCTATGACATCAAATTTGTACTAGGAGACTTCAATGCTAAGCTGGGTAAGGAAAGCATCTTTGAACGAGTCATCGGCAAATCTCCTTCTAGCCAGTACGCGCTTCCCGCACCTCGATATACACAAAGGCACTTGGCGGTCTTTGATCAATCGACTACTAACCAGATTGATCAGATCGCGATCGACGTCAGACACTCCTCCACTATTCTTGATGTCCGAACTTTCCGAGGGGCTAACATCGACTCGGATGACTATATTGTAGTAGCTAAGCTGTGCCTACGAATATCACGAACGCAGCGGAGTAGAGTAAGATAACAAAGTTATGACGTCAGAAAGCTACTATCGCCAAAAACCGGCCGTGCTTTTACCGATCTCGTCTTCCCTTAAGCTCTCCAATACACCTCAATCCTCCATGCTATCAATAGAACAGCAGTGGAGCCTTTGCAAACAAGCCCTGGAAAGCTCTGCATCCGAAGTTTTAGGTTTCAGGGCTCCACCACGAAGAAACACCTGGTTCGATGACAAGTGCAGGAGGATTCACACAGCGAAGCAGGATGCATATAAGGCCCCGCTGCATGAAAGAACAAGAGCGGCTCGTGAGCTCTACGAGTTAAAAAGAAGGGAGGAGCATAAGATTCTCAGACAAAAGAAGAAAGAGCACGAGTAGCGCGCGATTTGGAGAGGTGTTACTCCGGGCATGACGTTTGAAAGTTTTATCAACAGATAAAGCGAACATGTCAAGGTTATAAAGCCAGAACGGATGCCTGCAGGGATGAGAACGGAGACCTAGTAGTAGAATCGCAGTCGATGCTGAGAATATGGAAAAACCACGTCTGCAGACTGTATAACGGCGATGTTAGTCAATATACCGCTTTCAGGCAGAATGATCCATTTCTAATCGACGAAGACCGCAGAGAATTCCGTCCCCCTGACCTCGACGAAGTTAAGATTGTCATATCGAAACTCAAGTCGAATAAAGCTGCTGGCGCAGACGGACTGTCTGCTGAGCTCTTCAAGGCAGCTGGGAATGACCTAGTTAGGAGCATGCACCAGCTCATCTGTAAGATATGTTCAGAGGAAAGCATGCCCGAGAAATTGAGTATCAGAATCGTATGCCCGATCCACAAGGAAGGAGACCCCTCTGATTGCGCCAACTACAGAGGAATAATTCTTCTTAACATCGCCTACAAAATATTCTCTGCCGTTTTGTGTGGACGCCTGAAGCCTTTTGTAAATAAGCCGATAGGTCAGGGAAGTCCACCATCGACCAAATCTTCACACCACGGCAGATCCTTGAAAAAACCAATGAATTTCAAGTCGACACTCACCACCTGCTAAACTCGTCAGACTATGCAGGATGACTTTGGATAATGCTCGCTGCTCCATCCGAATCGGTGAACACCTTACTGATAGTTTTGATGTCGAAAAAGGATTTAGGCAGGGCGACGCGCTGTCGTATGATTTCTTCAACATCGTATTAGAAATGATTGTGCAAAAATTACTGGCCAATACAAGAGGCACAATCTATTTCAAATCCTCGCAACTCCTTGCATACGCCGACGGTATTGGCATAATAGGTAGATCACAGCGAGATGTCAATGAGGTGTTTGCGAGTAGAATATTGAGATGGAGGCCGCGAAAAAAAGGTTTGGCAGACAACGAAGCAGGACTCGTTCCACTAAATGCTCAAAAGTCACCGGAGCATATCATGGCATTACTGTAAATTGTCACTAACCGCCAACCCTAGTAAAGGACGGATCCGTATCTGCCATTAACCACTTTTTAGATGAAGGATAGAGAACCACTGAGTTCCAGAGAGGGTGTCCAGCGTATCATCTATTCGTGGTAAAGGTAGCTTAGCTGTCCTTCTTGTTAACTTAATTTAGCCTTCCGTAATCTACACAGAATCGTGTACTGCCATCTTTCTTTTTAACTAAAACGTCAGGTGCTGCCCAGGGGCCGTTGGAATTCTCGATTTGTCCTTTTTCTCCGCTGCTGAGACAATCTTCCTTACTTCTGCCTGTTTTGCCAATGGCAGTTGCCTAGCCGGTTGCCGAATCGGTATTGCATCACCGGTGTTTATGCAATGCTTCACTTGGTGTATTCGGCCATAATATCTTGGCGTAGCAAAGATATCTGCAAATTATACATAGCCCTTCATCGATCAGATCATCAAAAACAAACAAAATTACCTTGGGAAATTAATATCACCGATATGGATGCCTTTAAATACCATAAGCACTCTGCATAGAAAAGCTTCAAATACAACTGGTCAATAGAACAAGAAAAAAAAATTGCACTTACAGGTAAATCCTGCTGTGGACTACAAGAAACCATTTACTCAGTCCCCCGAATAATACTGGGATGAGTTCCTTAGAGCTAAATGAGAGAAAAGCAATTTCCAGAAAATTGCACGGCAAACCTGCTCGCTAAGTTTTTCACAACAATGACCAACCCACGGGATGGTGGTGTGGCGCAGTGGTTAGTGTGTTGGACTATGACGCACGATGAGCGAGTTCGAGTCCCGATAACACCAACGCCATCGATTGCTTATTTCACGGCGTCCCTCCTCGGCGGGGTACTGGCATGAAAAAGATTCTCGACTCAGGCCGTTCGGAATTGGCATCAAATTGTAGGTCCTTTTCACCTGTGTGGAAAATAAATCACACAAAACACGGATGCGCCGTGGCACAGTGGGTAGTGTGTTGGCCTCTGACGCCGATGACATGGGATCGAATCCCGACAGCAACCATGTCATCGAATGTGTTTTCACGGTGTTTCTCCTCAGCGGGGTTCTAGCAAACCCCCCTGTAGTATAATTGTAATGAAAAGCTTCTCGAAATTCGCCGTTCTGAATCGGCAATGAACTGTAGATCCCTTTCACCTGGGAAAGTAAAATCCCACACAACATGGGTGAATGAGACAAGCTCGACTTTGGTCCTTCATGGACTGTAATGCCAACATACATACATAAATACAACATGGGTGATTGAAAGAAACTTGGCTCTGAAGCAGAAGACCAACCTCTCATGGAGCTTATGTAATACGACTCATCAGAATATTCCTGTTGTCCCAAGAATAAGTAATTATGAAACGAGTTCGTCCTAAGAACGGTAAATAATGGCGTTGCGACAGTGACAGAGACGCAGAGTTGACCGAATATAAGCAATATTTTCCAAGACGCACTAGCAAACAATGGAAAATTATTTAAATTCTAAAAGAAGGTAGAAGGGTTATATCGTCAAAGTTCTCTTTCATGGTAAGGATGCTACGAAGCTTCTAAGGTGTTTTACCAAAACCTTGAGAATTTTCAAAACGAAAGACCTTACACATAAGATATTCGAACCCGTAAAACCAAGTGAAGCAAAGCAGAAACGAATTATTAAACCTAGGAGAAGTTAAATGCAAGGGTTTCTATAGAGGACTATTTGAAAAGGTCTTCCCGGTTAGTGCTTGTTTGCATTATAAGATCCATCAACTGGATATTACCAAGAAAGAATTCAACAGCTTTTGATATAACCAAGCATAAGATTTATACTCCCACAGCAATTTTCATTTCCTCTATGGCTCCTATTATCATCTTTATTAAGGTCAACTCTTAGCGTTCTTATAATCAGACTAAAACACTAAGGCAACTTACTGAAATTGAATTAACCACATTAACCTTCACCGAGTGAGTGAATTCTATATACATGGATTAAACGCTCATGACACATTGAAAAAGCTTGTGTTAAATTGGTCACACCAAATTTAAAAGGAAAAAGTAATCGTGAAAACAGATGCCTACTTCTTAAAGTCTAACTGTACGGGCGATATGAATGGGAGAAAACTTCAACTTTTCCACCCTGTTGTGCGAACTAAAACGGCGTTAAAAGAAAGGTGTGGAATAGAAATTCAAAATTGACAGAGCTTTTCAGAAAAAAAAAGAAGAAAATAACCACTAAACTAACTCCTAACTCACTTCAACACGCTTACAGGCTTAACATGTCCCGAGTTTGAATTAAAAATGGACGGGCATGAGCGCCTGGCCGGATTTAAGCACTTCAAATTGAATAGGTACGAAAGAAAAACGGGTCCGGGAACTTTTTAATTTCATCACAAATACAGAAGAATGAAAGGAGAGCTGAAGATGATATACATAGCCGAATGGGTGGTGTACCAAGGATTACAAACAAAAGTACCCAATTTCAAATAACATAAAACTTTCGTTTTGTGTAAGCAAGTTTTTTTTTTTTCTTGCACGGTTTTCGTATATTTTTCATGCATCCCTACTCAGGGTTGGTCCTGTCTTTCCCTTTGACGACTTACTGACAAGTGTATATGTACATTATGGGTGTGCGAGTACTTTTTTTTCTTCAGGCCCCAGGATAAAGTTCAGAGCGAAATTGAAAACAAATTTCTAAAAAGATATTGTGGGCATTGCCACGGTTTTGGCAAACACATTGAGGGTGAACTCTGTCAGAAAGGTAATTTGCAGGAGGATTGGTCAGATTTCCCACAGTTTACAAAAATATGTAACTGAGATGGAAGAGCAATGATAGTAAAAAATAAAGATAATGGTAATGATAATAAAAGAAGATTGAGCTTATGGAATTAACGGGGTGGTGGTGATGCGTGACGATGTTAACGAAAACACTTAATGGCGCAAAGCTATAATATGTATGTATGTTATAGACGATAGCAAACTGAGTCACAAATTATAAGGTAAAAACGTACGTTACGGCAAGGACAATCAAGAATATAGGCACGGAAGTGCCTCCGTCAAGTCGAGCAAAAAAGCGGCACGGCCGTACCATCCTTTTCTCGAACCATTTCAGGCCATTTTCGACCCCCCATAACTTCGTAGTGGATAAAAATAGAAGCCTGAATTTTCCGTAGCCAAGCAAGCATTACTTTGTACATATTTCAAATTTCAATTAATTTGAACCAGTCAGTGGTTTAAGAATTATAACAAGTCAAAGTTTCTTAATTTTGTCACTCACTGACTGACTGACTGACTGATCGATCATCAAAACTCTAAGGCACTTCTAGCAGTCATAGAAGCTTGAAACTTGGAATACAACTAGTGTTTAGGGAAAAATCAAGGAAAAACTAAAGCATTTTGCAAACAAACATGGTAGTTGTGAAAAAATATGGGTTGAGTTCGGCGAAGTGGCGGCAGAAGGAGTGCAAAATACATAACACACATGACTATGACTATGATCGATTTCTCGGGATCGTTAGCATAAATCCGAATCTCGTCTTCCTTTCATCATATCCTGCTACTCAGAAAGCATTGTCTCACACACTTCATCGCAACGAGATTTTTCCAAAAAATTCAGTGTTTTCAATACCAAATGAGATTTGACGCATTTGAACCCAAAAACATCCTTTAAAATTGTATTGATTGATCCTTTTGGAAAGTCAACGTTTCAGTAAGATTTGTAATTGTTAATCCATGGTTTGCAAGCGAAAAATCTTAGATTTATTGGACGTGAGCCTCGTCGGTTGAAGTTGATATTCGCCCGGGATGCTTTTCGTCTTCGACACGTGCTCGGCCTACTTGGAACTCTTTATTCCATTTGTAGGCATTTTCTTTTCTACAAAGCTTCATTAGGCTTTCTGCACGTCAACGAATCAAAAGATTTGTGCCATACAGTTTTTGCGAGAATGGACGTTCATTTTTCGGAAACACATCTTGCAAAATTCCAACCAATTTTCAATTAAACGGCACCTATGATGAAATGAGAGTGCCGTGGCGCAGTAGGTAGTGTGCGTTCCAACAGTTCCGCCTGGAAAACGCTGCAGTGATTTGGTTATTTTAGAGCTTCATTCAGCTTACTCCACTACCCACCCCGTCCTTGGTTTTAGACCCGTCAGTGTAAAAGCCTACGCAGTATCTGCGGGATTGAGTATGGCGGGTCCAGTTTTGTCTGTCCGAGTAAATCGTCATGAAGTTTTTTTCCAAGACCGTGGTGGGTTCTGTAGAGGGCATGGGCTCGGACATACATGGTAAAGTTGTTGATTGCTCTCAACCTGGCGAGATACCAGCAACGATCCATGTTTAAATGCCCGGGTCAAGTTGACATACGGCCTCCTCGCGGCGCCCTCTGGATAGCCTTATCAACAATCGTTGGGAGGTGAACAAACGTATGCAGAGTCAAAACCCCGACCAGAATGGCGGTTGGGCGGCGGGCTAACAATCCGCCCACGTAAAAAAAAGAAAAGTTATGAATGAGCAAGGTGCCTCGGATACACGGACGGATACTCGACGACGACAACGTACAAAAAAGGAACACGATTTGCGAGTATGCTCCTGGAATGTCAGAACCCTGTACACTCCCGGAGCTGCTCATAAACTAGAAGGAATCCTCACGCAGTACAAGGCGGATATTACTGCGGTCCAGGAAATACGCTGGATAGGAAACGGTATGACTAGGAAGAAAAATTGCGACATTTATTACAGCTGTCACAAAAGTTTGCACTTACTGGGATCCGGATTTGTTGTGGGAAAGCGGTTAAGGTCGAAGGTCATCGACTTTAAACCTATAAGTGATCGCCTGGCTGTGATCCGCATCAGAGGCAGATTTTATGACATCAGCCTTATATGTGCACACGCCCCTACCGACGAGGCTGAAGAACCTATCAAGGAGGACTTCTATGACCTCCCGGACAACGCCTACGGAGCTTGTCCGGAGTACGATGTAAAATTCGTGCTCGGGGACTTCAACGCCAAAATCGGTAAGGAGAACACCCTTGGCGGAGTGATCGGAAAGCACAGCCTCCACGATACAACAACAGATAACGGTGATAAGTAGCACAAAATTCCCTCGCAAGCGAATCCACACAGCAACCATTGCGATCTCCGGACGGTCGAACCGCCAACCAAATCGACCATGTGCTCATTGATGCAAGGCACTCGTCAAACATCCTGGATGTGCGAACATTCAGAGGGGCAAATGTCAACTCTGACCACTTCCTAGTAGCAGCAAGATTCAGAGCTCGACTGTCCAATGTCAGAAAGCTGCACCAGCCCATCAGGAGGAGATTCGACATTGGGTGCCTGAGCACACCGGAGGTTGCCAGAGTCTACAGGGAGCAGCTGAGGAAAAGACTCTTCGGTGTGCTTACGTCGAACACAAATGCCATTGCCGCTCAGCCATTCAGGAAGTAGCCGAAACCACCTTAGGATACCTACCACCCCCGACAAGAAACCCGTGGTATGATGGCGAGTGTGAGCAGAAAAAGGCAGCAACCGACGAGGCGTACCAAAAGGCGCTGCAGAGGAAAATCAGGGCAGCGCAAGAAGAGTACCGAGGCAGAAGAAGGGAGGAGAAAAAACTACTGCGACAAAAGAAAAGAATCTTCGCAGCCTCCCAGCTCAAGTATATCGAGTAGTCTAGGGATAAACATAAAACACGAGCCTTTTACAAGAAAGCCAAAGGCCTTGCAGGAGGCTTCAAAAAGGGCACCCAGGCTCTTCGAAACTGCGAGGGTAATCTTGTCACCGACCCGCAGGGAATAGTGGATGTATTTAAGCTGCATTTCCAATGACCAAGAGAGAGTGGTAGGGACAGAGGAAATCCCAACTCCAGCCGCTGAAGTAGTCCTCCCACCCAGCATCGAAGAAGTCGGCACAGCTATTCAGAAGCTGAAGAACAACAAGGCCGCAGGCTCAGATGGCTTGCCATCAGAGCTCTTCAAGGCTGGTGGCGATGTTCTGGTAGGGAGCATGCACCAGATCATCTGCAGAATTTGGGAAGATGAAAGCATGCCCGACGACTGGAATACCAGCTCTATATGCCCCATCCACAATAAAGGCGATCCCACCTCTTGCAAGAACTATAGAGGTATATCCCTGCTCAATGTCGCATACAAGATCCTGTCCAGCGTATTGTGTGAACGTCTAAAACCATTTTGCATCGCACTATCGGCAGCTACTAGTGCGGCTTCCGGCCCGGCAAATCAACTATAGACCAAATTTTCACACTTCGACAAATCCTGGAAAAGACCAACGAGTTTCGAATCGATACACACCATCTTTTCATCGATTTCAAAGCCGCATACGACAGCATTCATCGTGAAGAACTGTTTGGGGCGATGGCCGAATTCGGGATCCCGGTAAAACTGATCCAGTTGTGTCGCACCACGCTAAAAAAAACACGCGATGCACCGTGCAAGTCGGTTCTAGGACCTCGGAACCTTTCGAAACATGCATCGGATTTCGGCGAGGAGATGTGCTGTCATGTGACTTCTTCAACCTGGTGCTGGAGCAGATAGTGCGACGGGCAGGCGTCAACAGGGAAGGCACTATCTTTTACAAGTCCATCCAACTGCTGGGATACGCGGATGATATCGACATCATCGCGTGTTCTCGCCGTAGCATTGTGGAAGCATTCACGGCGATTGAAGAACAGGCGAAACGAGTTGGTCTTAAGATCAATGAGGACAAAACGAAATACATGCTGTCAAGCAAAAACCAATCCGTCACTCACTACCTGGGACAAAATATAACAATTGACAGCTACAATTTCGAGGTAGGTAAGGAGTTTGTCTACTTCGGGTTAAACGTAAATTCCACAAATGACACCACAGTGGAGATCCGGCATAGAATCGCCCTTGGCAACCGCTGCTACTTCGGCCTGTCCAAACAACTGGGGTCAAAACTCCTCACTCGAAAGACCAAAGTCATGCTTTACAAAACGCTCATTCTGCCAGTCAACGCTCCACCTAAGAGGGTCTTTGACTCCGAGCCTCCTGGTTCGAGAAGAAGAGGAAGACTGAACCTCCGGTATAAAGACCAAGTAATCGCGGATGTAAGACATCTTGGTCTTGACAACTGGAAGCAGCGTGCCCGGGACCGTCAAGGATAGAAGGCAGCCATAGCTCAGGCTCAGATCCTCCATGGATCGCTGGCCTGATAAGTAAGTAAGTAAGTGGTGGGTTCTGTGAGGTCCAAGTTTACTGCCATGGTTGTCCTGTTGTTCAGGACGGAGCTGTACCCAGTGACATAGCTCGTCCATTTCGAGTCGGCTTTTAGTCTAATGGTCGTGTGTGTGGCAATTTACTTGCCGAAAATATCGAGTGGTGTAAGGTCGAGTATCGTGATAAGCGCAGCCGTTCGGGTGGACCTGAGGGCCCCGGTAATGCACATACACGCCAACCTTTGTACCTTCTCGAGTTGTGTGTGGTATGTTGTCTTGTCCAGTGCAGTCCACCAGACTATCACTCCATACATTAGTATGGGTCTAACGACCGTGATGCGTGATGTAGAGGGTGATCTTGGGGTTGAACCCTCGTTTTTTTTCCTATGGCTTTCAAGAACAACAGTTACATAAATGTTTTTCGACAGGATTTAAGTAAAAAGTTAAACTTCAATTGAGAAACAGGAAAAAATACGGCCAAATTGGAAACAATTACATTTGCAAAGATAGCACGTCGATTTAATCCTTAATGCATATACATATGTACATACATATGTATATGTTTGTATGTCGCGCCGTATGTTCACTCGAAGCGGAAATGTTATTTCCTGTTTCTTATGTGATATCACGAAACAGGTAAACGTTGAATTTGGTTGCTGGGATGACATGGGATTAGTGTTCGTTGAGCACAACACACCAGTTCCGGTTGGAGTCACTTTCGTTTTATTAACATGCCACGCTCATAGCCAACCGTTGTAGAGTTTGTAGGCAGATGGCATATGTGGATGTCAAAAATGGTGTCCTTGTGAATCGTGTTTGTTTCTCTTAGGCCTCCAGCGATGTGTGGCGGCACATGAAGTTGAACGTTTAAGTGGTGTAATCATGGTTACTGATTGATGACACAAAAATTAACAACATTAGTGAAACGGTGATTTTCTAGCCAAAACACCTCAGTTCATTGTCGGAATTCTGAAATGACTGTAAACACAGTCGGGTCATCAATTTAGGGCTTTATTGCTGCTACTCTCACTGGCATACCACATTACAAACAGCAGTTCATTTCGAAATCTGTTTTTTTTTTTTTTTGTTTTGTTCCATAAAGTGTTTTCGTTTTTCAATGCAAACAAGCGACCCCAGTCATCTGTCGGTTCACCAGACAAGCAGATTGACGTGGAATCAAAATCAAATCAACCCCCCTCATTACCGTTATCTTTGCCAGCACGCTTCTTTTCACCGTCGTCGTCACCAACTTGCTGATGATCGTTCTATTCATTTCTCTGTTTAGTTCCTTCGTTTGGCAATCTGAGGGGCAAAAATGGCAAAAAAAGCAAACCCGGAAAACAGAAATGTATCTCTATACATACATATGTATGTATGGTATGTACATTCTTGATGTACGTATATACATCCTCCTTCTTCTAGCACTGGACGTTGCTCACTCAATACCTTATAACATCTGTCCTGCATACTTCAAAGATGAAACGTCAAAATCGTTGCGCGGATGGAAATTAGGCTCAATAGTACGCAACGCTGCCATTTAGATACATAGTATGTTTCAACGACGAGAGCACTGGTAGCTATCGAAACGGGGGTAGTTCCATATAATTTGAGTAAATTAATAGAGGGAGTAGACGGCATTTTTATCTTCTACTTTCTGCTTGATTGTAATTGTTTACAAATTATTATACATTTCTGCTCCATGAAATTAAATTTTCCTTGTGAAATAACGCTGATGGAGGGAATATTCAATTGGAAGTGCCAGTGGACTGGAAACGTCTTTTATTGGTGGATGGACTTGCCGGATATGTCTACAGCTAGCTCGACTTGTTTCGGCTGACTAAATGTCTGAACTTCGATATACGGGACTAGTCTTATTTCACAGAATAATACAACAGAACAATAATCCAAAATGAAAGTGACTGATGAACAATATACGAAAGTTAAAGTGATCTTGAAATCCAAAATGACGTCCGGCGTTCTCCAGTGTCGTACGGCATGTGTGGCAGGCAGCTTCTATCGCCACCACGGGAAGTGTGTGCCAGGCGGCTTCTATTGCCACCACGGGAATTTCC
Organism: Eumerus sabulonum; assembly: GCA_951905685.1. Taxonomy (NCBI): domain Eukaryota; kingdom Metazoa; phylum Arthropoda; class Insecta; order Diptera; family Syrphidae; genus Eumerus; species Eumerus sabulonum. The sequence continues at coordinate 155,428,970 of OX645060.1, read as the reverse complement.
ATTGGTGACATTTTGGTGATGCGTTGGAGTACTCGGGGGATGTTCGTTTTGTCGATCGGCCGAGGCTCCGGTCACACCGCCAAATATATTACTCAATTGAAATGTATGCATGTTCATATGTATATATGTGGGTTTAATTTATTTTCACTGTTATAGGAAGAAGAAATTATGGAGGTCCTTTTGTTTTTAGATATTTTGTAATGAGCATAATTAGTCTGAAAAATGTTGCTGAATTGAAGGTACCATAAAAATAGTGATCACACATGTACTTATGTATGTATGTATGTTGGCGCTACAGTCCATGAAGGACCTGAGACGAGCTTCTCTCAATCACCCATGTTGTGTCTGATTTCATTTTTCCATAGGCGAAAGGGACCTACAGTTTATTGCCGGTTCCGAACGACGAATTTCGAGAAGCTTTTCATGACAATTTTACTTCAGGGGGTTTTGTCAGAACCCCGCTGAGGAGAAACATCGTGAAAAACACAGCCATGTGTGTCAGGATTCGATCCCGTGTCATCGGCGTCAGAGGCCAACACACTACCCACTGCGCCACGGTGATCACGCATACACTGCGATAAATATTGTGCACCTGTTGGAGGTTCTACGGTTGGGATTGTTGAGATGTACTGTTTTACTTACTTACGCAATGCAAGGTACTCTGAATTACTCAACTTTAAATTAGTAAACACTTTACCCAAATATATCTTTAGACGTCAGATAATTAAAAAGCTGCGTACACGAAGAGTTTAGCTTATCATAATCTCCTCATAAACATTTTATCATGATACAGAGTCTGATTGAGGCATCTCGAGTGGAACAATTGCCTTCCCTCATCTTCTTCTTCTTTGGAGGCGTTACAGCCCATGAAGGACCACAGCGAAGCTTCTCTTCAATCACCCATGTTGTGTGTGATTTATTTTTCACAAAGGTCAAAGGGACCTATAGTTTTAGTGCCGGTTCCGAACGACGTGAGTCGAGAAGCTTTTTCATGGCAAGTATACTGCAGGAGATTTTGCCAGTACTCCGCCGAGGAGAGACGCCGCGAAATAAACATTCGATGGCGTGGATGTTATAGGGATCCGAACTCGCTCATCGTGCGTCAGAGTCCAATACACTTACCACTGCGCGACTGCGCCCTCATACTTATTTACTTACTTATCAGGCCAGCGATCCATGGAGGATCTGAGCCTGAGCTATAGCTGCCTTCCATCCTTGTCGGTCCCGGGCACGCTGCTTCCAGTTGTCAAGACCAAGATGTCTTACATCCGCGATTACTTGGCCTTTATACCGGAGGTTCGGTCATCCTCTTCTTCTCGAACCAGGAGGCTCGGAGTCGAAGACCCTCTTAGCTGGAGCGCTGATGTCCATGCGCTTGATGTGGCCGAGCCGGTGTAGTCGACGGATCCTTGCTTTCCGGACAACATCCACATCTTGGTACAGCTCGTAGAGTTCGCGGTTGTGTCTTCTTCTCCATTCACCTTCCTCACAGACAGGACCAAATATCCGGCGCAGAATTCTTCCTTCGAAAGAACCCAAAATCAGCTCCGCTGTCCTGCTTATCGTCCAGCTTTCGGCTCCGTACAGCAAGACTGGCAGAATGAGCGTTTTGTAAAGCATGACTTTGGTCTTTCGAGTGAGGAGTTTTGACCCCAGTTGTTTGGACAAGCCGAAGTAGCAGCGGTTGCCAAGGGCGATTCTATGCCGGATCTCCACTGTGGTGTCATTTGTGGAATTTACGTTTGCCCCGAGGTAGACAAACTCCTTAACAACCTCGAAATTGTAGCTGTCAATTGTTATATTTTGTTCCAGGTAGTGAGCAACGGATTGGTTTTTACTTGACAGCATGAACTTCGTCTTGTTCTCATTGACCCTAGGACCAACTCGTTTCGTTTGTTCTTCAATCGCCGTGAATGCTTTCACAATGCCACGGCGAGAACACGCGATAATATCGATATCATCCGCGTATCCTAGCAGCTGGACGGACTTGTAGAAGATAGTGCCTTCCCTGTTGACGCCTGCCCGTCGCACTATCTGCTCCAGCACCAGGTTGAAGAAGTCACATGACAGCGCATCTCCTTGCCGAAATCCGGTGCATGCTTCAAACGGTTCCGAAGTTCAATAACCTAGTTGCACGGTGCATCGCGGAATTTTTTAGCGTGACGCGACACAACTGGATCAGTTTTCCCGGGATCCCGAATTCGGCCATCGCCCCAAACAGTTCTTCACGATGAATGCTGTCGTATGCGGCTTTGAAATCGATGAAAAGATGGTGTGTATCGATTCGAAACTCGTTGGTCTTTTCCAGGATTTGTCGAAGTGTGTAAATTTGGTCTAAAGTTGATTTGCCGGGCTGGAAGCCGCACTGGTAGCTGCCGATTAGTGCGATGCAAATTGGTTTTAGACGTTCACACAATACGCTGGACAGGATCTTGTATGCGACATTGAGCAGGGATATACCTCTATAGTTCTTGCAAGAGGTAGGATCGCCTTTTTTTTTTGGATGGGGCATATAGAGCTGGTATTCCAGTCGTCGGGCATGCTTTCATCTTCCCAAATACTGCAGATGATCTGGTGCATGCTCCCTACCAGAACATCGCCACCAGCCTTGAAGAGCTCTTTTTTAAAGGCTTGTGTTTTATGTTTATGTTTATAGACTCCTCGATATACTTGAGCTGGGAGGCTGCGAAGATTCTTTTCTTTTGTCGCAGTAGTTTTTTCTCCTCCCTTCTTCTGGCTCGGTACTCTTCTTGCGCTGCCCTGGTTTTCCTCTGCAGCGCTTTTTGGTACGCCTCGTCGGTTGCTGCCTTTTTCTGCTCACACTCGCCATCATACCACGGGTTTCTTGTCGGGGGTGGTAGGTATCCTAAGGTGGTTTCGGCTACTTCCTGAATGGCTGAGCGGCAATGCAGCCACATATTATTGGCATTTGTGTTCGACGTAGGCACACCGTAGAGTCTTTCCCTCAGCTGCTCCCTGTAAACTCTGGCAACCTCCGGTGTGCTCAGGCGCCCAATGTCGAATCTCCTCCTGATGGGCTGGTGCAGCTTTCTGACATTGGACAGTCGAGCTCTGAATATTGCTGCTACGAGGAAGTGGTCAGAGTTGACATTTGCCCCTCTGAATGTTCGCACATCCAGGATGTTTGACGAGTGCCTTGCATCAATGAGCACATGGTCGATTTGGTTGGCGGTTCGACCGTCCGGAGATCGCCAGGTTGCTGTGTGGATTCGCTTGCGAGGGAATCTTGTGCTGCTTATCACCGTTATCTGTTGTTGTATCGTGAAGGCTGTGCTTTCCGATCACTCCGCCAAGGGTGTTCTCCCTACCGATTTTGGCGTTGAAGTCCCCGAGCACGATTTTTACATCGTACTCCGGACAAGCTCCGTAGGCGTTGTCCGGGAGGTCATAGAAGTCCTCCTTGATAGGGTCTTCAGCCTCGTCGGTAGGGGCGTGTGCACATATAAGGCTGATGTTATAAAAACTACCTCTGATGCGGATCACAGCCAGGCAATCCCTTATACGTTTAAAGTCGATGACCTTCGACCTTAACCGCTTTCCCACGACAAATCCGCATCCCAGTAAGTGCAAACTTTTGTGACAGCTGTAATAAATGTCGCAATTTTTCGTAATATCCGCCTTGTACTGCGTGAAGATTCCTTCTAGTTTATGAGCAGCTCCGGGAGTGTACAGGGTTCTGACATTCCAGGAGCATACTCGCAAATCGTGTTCCTTTTTTGTGCGTTGTCGTCGTCGAGTATCCGTCCGTGTATCCGAGGCACCTTGCTCATTCATAACTTTTCTCTTTTTTATGTAGGCGGATTGTTAGCCCGCCGCACAACCGCCATTCTGGTCGGGGTTTTGTCGCTGCGTACGTTTGTTCCCTTCCCAATGGTTGTTGATGAGGCTATCTAGAGGGCGCCGCGAGGAGGCCGTATGTCAATTTGACCCTGGCATTTAAACAGATATCGTTGCTGGCATCTCGCCAGGTTGAAAGCGATCAACAACTTTGCCCTGTATGTCCGAGCCCATGCCCTCTACTGCGCCCTCCCAGCCACAATAAAAGCATTCATCAAAACGTCAAAATTGTAAATATATTTTTCCCCGAGCTACGAACAATATATGTACTTCATTAGGATTGCTGTTGCCGCGGCAGACAATTTGTGGAAAGGTGCCAAGCCAGAGGTTTTGAGCACGAGATCCCGCTCTATTAAAGGGCCCGCGCCCTTGTACTCGTGGATTCCAACGACCCACAATATATCTTGCTTCTGTAGTAGAGGCAAAATCCCAATCTTCCGAAGCTTACTAAGACAGAGGTTGAAAAGGACTCGGTCAAAACAGTTACCCTGTTGCTGAACAGATATTCAATCCCTTCACTAAAAGCGAAGGAAAGCAAGGTCCGATACGGGTCTAAAGCTATTAAGCTGAAGGTATATTTTTAATTTTTTTATTTTTTTACTAAGGGGCTAGTGCTATCGAATAGCATTGGGCACTGCGACCTGTGCATATCTATTGTGCCTGCTAGCCGATTAGCCGAGGTGCTTCTCCACTTTCCTTACGAAGTTGAGATTGCTCCTCGCAGGATTCGAGATGATCCCTTCAGGAATCACAACGTCACTAAGAAGGATACGCTTGAAGGATACGCTGAGATGGCAGAGAGCAGGACACTCAACAGTATGTGCTCTGCCATCTGTTCGTCCTCAAATCAGAGTCGGCACTCAGTTACAGACGAGAGGTTAATTTTGTTAAGACGATATCTCAGACCGGAGTGTCCCCTCAGGTAGCTGACTAGTCTTCTGATATTTACTAAGTTTGGGTATTTTAATAGAGTGTTTGTTCAGGGGCCGTATAAACCGTTTCGATTGGCGGGATCCCTGAACGCTGTTCCAAAAGGAGAGGTGTTTTTTCCACTTGTCTAAAAAGAAGCTGATCTTCGGCTTGGGAGTGCTGCAGAAAGGTGAAGAACCTATGTATTTTTCGCTGCAATCTTAACTGACGAGTTGATCGGCAATATTATTGCCCTTAATACCTTTGTGTCCTGGCCCCCACCAGAGATTGACATTGTTTCTTTTGGCGAGGTCTTTTAGGGCATCATGGCACTCTTTGACGGTTTTTGAGTTCGTGATGTACAAACTCAGCGCTTTAAGCGCTGCTTGGCTATCAGAAAGCATGTCGATGGTTACTCCTCTTATGCTAGTATCTAACTTTAGATTGTCAAAAGTGAAGGTGTGTGGTACTGCGTCCGAGACCGTGATAATCATATCCAGCCCGGGGAGATGTTGCAAGATGGACATGTGACCCACCGGTCTACATGGAAGGCTTGTTTCCGAGCGATGAGCTCTGATTGCACTACGTAATGCCACCTTTTTAATAAAAAGGTGCAGGAGAGTAAGTCCAAAGAGTGCTTCTTGGGCTGCCGTGGAGCAGGTTGGCATAGCGCCTATAATGCCGAGACATGCTAGTCTCTAAAGGCATTGAAGCTTTTGTCCACCATACCGTGGACGCATAGGTGACGATAGGTATTACTATCAAGGTATGTATCCAGTGCTCTACCTTAGGTTTAAGTCTCCAGGTTTTACCGTAAGTGCGTCGACAGGCCCATATGGCCTTAGTCGCTTTTGTAAGTTTGTTTTTCCTATTGGAGTTCCAGTTGAGTCTGCGATCAAAGTCAATACCTAGATACTTAACTTCTTCTGAAAATCCTATGTTTTTGCCATTTAGAAAGCCGGAGCAGGCCTGTATCTTTCTCTTCTTTGTAAACGGGACTAAGTTTCTCTTATTTTCATTAATCGATAAAACCTCCCTACATGCGCTCACAGGCAGCAGTTTCGCACTTGCCTGTAACAATGATTACTAGTTCATCAGCAGATTCGCAGCCACGAGTGGTAAGCTTGCGGTGTATATCATCGATAACTATCGATCAGAAAAGGGGTGTCCTCCTTGTGGACACTCTTTAGCCGCCGACACCGTCACTGAGGCCTCTCCGCATGAGGCGATATAATACGGCTATTTAAATCCCCTCAGTGTCGAGAAAGGCGCAAATCGCGATCTCCTAGTATGTGAAACTATTTTCAACACGCGGTTCTGGTATGTGATTCTCCAGGATACCTCTAATATAGAGCTCTATCAGTTTTTCCTTTTTTTTTTAGTAAGAACGATGTTAAACTGATAGGGCGATAGGGCTTGGGGATGAAGACAAGAGTGACATTGCTCCAGATTTGGAGGATATAGCATAGGTTAAACATGACCTAATAAAGAAACCGGCCAAGTGCGAGTCGGACTCGCGCACCAAGGCTTCCGTACCATTATCTACATAAAAAAACGGCAAAAAAATCATGTCTGTTGTATGGGAGCCCCCTATATACTAATATTTTATTTTTAGTGTTTATTGTTATAGCGGAAACAGAAATACAACATCTGCGAAGATTTCAACTGCCCAACTATCACGCTTCATGAGATACAGCCTGCTGACAGACAGACAGACGGACGGACAGCTGAGTCTTAGTAATAGGGTCCCGTTTTACCCTTTGGGTACGGCACCCCAAAAAGAACTATCAGATGTGATAAAATAGTGTCCACGCCTTTCTGTAAGATAGCAAGAAAGACGCCATCTTTGCCTGGAGTCATATAGGAGAGCACCGTGGCGCAGTGGGTAGTGTGTTGGCCTCTGACGCCGATGACACGGGATCGAATCCCGACACAGCCATGTCATCGAACGTGTTTTTCACGGTGTTTCTCCTCAGCGGGGTTCTGACAAAACCCCCTGTAGTAAAATTGTCATGAAAAGCCTCTCGAAATTAGCCGTTCGGAACCGGCAATAAACTGTAGGTCCCATTCACCTATGGGAAAATTAAATCACACACAACATGGGTGATTGAGAGAAGCTCGGCTCAGGTTCTTCATGGACTGTAACGTCAACATACATATAGGGTTTAAATGAGCCAATTGCCTACAATTGCTAAAAAGTCTATTTTACTGTCGATGCTACTTCTGACGTTCTTCTGATCGTCGGAAAGCATGAACTGGAGAGTAGAATCAGGGAAGTGAAACTCAAGCAAAGTCTCCAGGGTTTCCCTACGATTGACGGTAAAGATACAGTCTGATTTACGAAGCAGCCTGAGTTCATTTGTGTGCTCTTGGGATAGCGCTTTATAGAGTCTATGTTCTCGCAATGTTTTCTCCACTCTCTTGGATTTCCTCAGTTCGAGGTTGCATTTCATTAGCGCAGATAGTCCAACTATTATTTCGTTTGGCTCTATTAAACAGTGATCTCACCTGTTTTCTTAGTTATTCGAGCTGTGCATTCCACCGGGGAACACACCGCTTGTGTGTACTTGTCCTTATATGTATGTAGCTGTTTCTAAAGAATGAGATAAGTGCTGCATCGAGCTGATAAGCCGCTTCATCCATATCATCTATCGTTTTAATCGACCTTCTTTAGCGGCAAGCTGGGCCTCTGAGCCCAATTTGTTCGGCTGGGCTGATATTCAGGCTCACGTTCCTTAACCTCACTAGAGGTGTCGATTCTGATATGTTAGTGATCAGATAGTAAGGCCTCATAGGAGACGTGCCAGTCGCCAATTGAGTTTAGGATAAATGGGCTAGAGATAGCACCTGTTCTCTAACCGCATTAATAAAGATGGGTTTGTTGACTCTATTGGCAGCTGTGGGACTATTACTAATTAGAAATTCAAAAAGTAAATCACCACGTTTATTGGGATTACTGCTGCCCGATTCCATGTGGTGCGCTTTGGCATCGCATCCGATGCCACTGGAGGAGGAGACGCTGCCTCTGAAGTGTTCGGTTTCATGCCAGCATCAGCTAGAAACGCAAAGCCATGCTACATCGACGGACGAGAGCCGCTCGTGAACATTACGAGCAGAAACGGAGAGAGGGGCACACGCTTTTAGGGAAGAAAAAAGGCAGCATGAAAAGCGTGAGATAGAGGAGATGGAGAGATGCTTTCACAGGAATAATGCTCGAAAGTTTTACGAAAAAGTAAGACGAACATGCCAGGACTAAAAAGCCAGCGCGGCAGCCTGTAGGGATTAAGACAGGCAACTAGTAGTAGAGTCACAGTCGATGCTGAAAATATGGAAGGAACACATCTGTAGACTGTTTAACGGCGATGAAAGATCTAATGCCGCTGTCAGGCAGAATGATCCATTCGAATTGGACGAAGATGCAAGAGAATTTCGTCCACTCGACCTGGATGAAATTAAGCTAGTAAAGCCGCGGGCGCAGACGGCCTGTCTGCCGTGCTACTTAAAATGCACCGGCACATCTGTAAAATATGGTCGGAGGAAAACATGCCCGACGAATGGAATCTTAGCATCGTTTGCCCAGTCCACAAGTAAGGAGACGCCTATAACTGCGCCATCTACAGGCGAATAAATCTCCTTAACAGCGCATACAAGATCTTCTCTGCCGTCCTGTGTCAACGTCTTAAGCCCTTTGTGGATAATCTGATAGCTTCGTATCAGTGTGGTTTTAGGACAGGTAAATCCACAATATACCAGATATACTCACTGTGGCTGATCTTGGAGAAGAACCAAGAATACCAAATCGACACTCGTCACCTTTTCGTCGATTTGAAAGCCGCGTGTAACAGTGTGCATAGAGACGAGCTATACAGCGCCATGTCTAGTTTTGACATCCGTGCAAAACTCGTCAGATTATGCAGAATGACAATGGAGAAATCTCGCTGGTAGCGAATTAACCGAGGCCTTTGATGTTAAAAATGGATTTAGACAAGGTGACGCACTGTCATGTAATTTCTTAAACATCGTGCTTGAAAGGATCATACGAGACTCACTGGCCAACACAAGAGGTACGATCTATTTCACGTCTGCACAACTTCTTGCGCACGCGGATGACATTGACGTAGTTGGGCAAACACAGCGCTACGTGAATGATACGTTCGAAAGCATTGAAGCCGAAGCGGCTAAAATGGGTCTTCCTGTTAACTAGGGTAAAACGAAATATATGCTGTCAACTAAACAGCCCAACACTGACGTCTGGGCCAGAACTCCACACAATTGCTAGCAACACATTCGAAGTGGTCAAGGACTTGTCTACCTTGGCTCGATAGTGACAAGCAGCGCTGAGATAAAATGCAGAATAACACCTGTCAACCGCTGCTTCTTTGGGCACAAGAGGCAATTGAGAATTGGAGCCCTCTCTCGAAAGACCAAAGTTGCACTTTACAAAACCTTAATCACCCCGGTCCTCCTCTATGGCGCAGAGGCCTAGACTTTAACGAAAGCGGACGAAGAGGCCGTTGGTCGTTTCGGGAGGAAAATTCTGCTGCCAATCTATGGTCGCCTTTGTATAAACGAGGAGTGGAGGAGAAGATACAACGACGAACTATACGGGCGGGCTGTACATCGACATCGGCCTAGTACGGATCTACGGATCCAACGTCTAAGAAGGCTAGGCCCTGTAGAGCGAATGGATAACACAGCTCCGGCCCGAAGAGCCTTCGAGTCCAACCCCGAGGGATGACGCAGCAGAGGACGACATAATCTAAGGTGGCGCACACAGATGGAAGGGACCTTACCTGACTGGAAGTGCGTCGCTTGAAACATCTGGCAAAAGACCATGCCAGCTGGAGAAGTTTGTTTGTTGAGGCCCAGGTTCACACCGGACTATAGCACCACCTAAATAAGTAAGTAAAGTATTCTACGCCAAAACAGTGATCTAATGAATGAATTTCCAAGTAAAAGTTCTGCAATGGAAATATACATATGCGGGTCCAGGACAGGCAATGGTGTGGGTGCCGGTGTATATGCACCAACTCTCAAAATCAGCCAATCCTTTAGACCACCGAAAAACTGCAGTACATTCCAAGCTGAGCTAAAGGCAATTCGTTAGGCCGCCGGCCGACTGGCTATGTGGGATCGATGAACACAAGTGACATCGCCATCCCCAATAATAAGATAAATTTGATCAGACACTGCAGTAAACCTCTAAATGATTTATCAAGCAGTTGTGATAGGTACGTGGGCATAGTGATATACCAGGTTGCTATGAAGCAGACGAACTGGCCGAAATAGGTACTACACTGGAGCGCACGACTGTTAAAAGGGAATATCTTTATTGAAATCGATGGAAATGAATTTGAATATCTCTAAAACAACAAGTTATTTTGTTTTGACTGAAAATGTGTTCAGTCAGACTGGTTACCAAAAATCACACACTATTCAAAAGCCTTACACCGACATTTTCAAGGACATCTCGTGAGATGACCTTAAACACTCATTCAGCGACCATGTAAACTGACTATTTTGAGTAAGACTATTTTGAATAAGATAAAGAACATGCAGAAATGCTTAAGTTTATTAGCGCACATGAAAAATGGGAAATCATCATCAAAGAAAAATGTGGTTCATTGCTTATCGTAGCAACGTTGCGTGCAGTTCCTTTCCAATTTTTGAAACCTACGATGTTCAACTAGTGCAATTGCACAAGAGAAAACCAAACTACATGTACATATGTGTCTATAAACTCATTTGAAAAAGCTCTATTTACTTAGGATGTTACCTTCTGTATCTGTATAAGATCCACTTAATTGATAGATCTGAACCCATAAGACCAGAAAATTGGTAGTACGTTTGTTGGCTTAGTTCTGAAGCAGTTGGAAACGGGTTTAATGTTGGCAATAAATCTGAGGATGGAGCACCTTTTTGATTGAAGAGCTTACTTAACCAGCAAAACTGCCACATTTGTCGAGTGGGTAATAGCCTGTGATAGCAATATATTCCTTTGCATCAAGAGGATTTTAGTTGGGCGGAGCTGTTGAGCCACATATTCTCCGAATGAAGAATAGTTGGATGGAGACTGTCATTTGCAAATATTACCGGGCCATGATAACAGACTGAGAGCTGGGGGGATGCAATTCCCCTGACTGGGATGGAATCCCAACAGTCATGTCATAGAACGTGTTTTCACGGTAATTCTTATCAGGGAGTTATAACAAAACCCCCTATAGTATAGTTTTCATGAATTGCTTCTCAAAATTCGCTGTTCGAGATCGATACCTATCACCAATGGGAAAATAAAAATCACCCACAAATTGGGTGATTGAGAGAAGCTCGGCTCTACTCCTTCATGGATTGTAAAGCCAGCATATATGTATGACAATAGACTATTTGTGTCTTCAATTGCTGATTTAGACCCGGAGGGAGTGTGGTTACAACAAAACTGTGCAACGTGCCATATGTGAAACTTTAGAATGGAGTTAGGCAATAGAGGCAATAGAGCAAATGAACAATCACGTCCTGGAAGGAAATTCGACAATGTTATTTTTAAAACACAATAGCCGCCAGGTGTTTCATAGACTTTGCATATTCCTTTCGAATATTTTTAATTGCTGTGGAATGACTAATTCCAGAAGGAAATCAACTCTATTTACTGTCTTTTTCATTTTATGTCAGCAAGGGTAATTTCGGACTATAACCAGGGTAGCAACTGTTGAAAAAAGTTGAAATAAAAATTGCTTGCCGTGTCAAAATGGCACAACCATCGCTAAGGAGAGAATACATTAGAGGGAAGCACTTGCTTTATTCTGTCCTTGAAGAAGACACTTTACTGGTGGCATTGTCATCACTCGTAGAAGATAGCAATTACAACAGGACGCAAAACTATGTTAGTGTTATATGGCAGCGATTCGTTTGGGTCTGCAAATGCCTTTATTCTATTACGAATCATATTTTTGAAATCCCTGACTATAGATTAAGTTACTTCAATATCCTCCTACTTACTTACTTAGGTGGCGCTACAGTCCGTGGTAAACCTGGGCCTCAACCAAAAAGCGTCTCCAGCCGGCACCGTCCTTGGCCAGCTGTTTCCAGTGCCGCACGCCCAGTTGGTTGAGGTCCCCTTCCACCTGCGTGCGCCATCGCTGAGGCGGCCGTCCTCTGCCGCGCCTTCCTTCCGGAGTGGATTCGAAGACTTTTCGGGTCGGAGCTGTATCTTCCATGCGCTCTACATGGCCTAGCCACCTTAGACGCTGTATCCGTAGACGTCGTACCAGGCCGATGTCGCTCTACAACCCGTACAGTTCTTCGTTATATCTTCTCCTCCATACACCGTTTGAACAAACGGGACCGTAAATAGTGCGCAGAATTTTCCTCTCGAAACGACCAAGGGCATCTTCATCCGCTTTTGTTAAGGTCCTAGCCTCTGCGCCGTAAAGGAGGACTGGGATGATAAAGGTCTTATATAGTGTCACCTTGGTTTTCCGAGAGAGGGCTCTACTTCTCAATTGCCTCTTGAGCCCAAAGAAACAGCGGTTGGCGACAGTGATTCTGCGTTTTATCTTAGCGCTGGTGTTGTTGTCGCTGGTCATCAGTGAGCCAAGGTAGACGAATTCCTTGACCACTTCAAAGTTATATCCGCCCATGGTGACGTTCTGGCCAATACGTCGGTGTTGTCCGTCTCTTTTAGATGAAAGCAGATATTTGGTTTTACCCTCATTAACCTTGAGACCCATCTTAGCCGCTTCTACCTCAATGCTCACGAAAGCCTCATTGATCGTACCTCTTGTGTTGGCCAGTGACTCTTGCACGATCTTTTCAAGCATGATGTTGAAAAAGTTGCACGACAGCGCGTCGCCCTGCCTAAATCCTTTTTTAACATCAAAGGTCTCGGTTTGCTCATTACCGACCTTAATGGAGCAGCGAGAATTCTCCATTGTCATCCTGCACAGTCGGACGAGTTTGACGGGGATGTTAAAACAAGACATGGCTTTGTACAGCTCGTCTCTATATACGCTGTCATACGCGGCCTTGAAATCGACGAAGAAGTGGTGAGTGTCGATTTGGTATTCCTGGGTCTTCTCCAAGATCTGCCGTAGCGTAAATATTTGGTCTATTGTGGATTTACCTGGCCTGAAACCACACTGATAAGAGCCGATCAGGTTATCCACAAACGGTTTCAGGCGTTCACACAATACGGCAGAGAAGATCTTATATGCGATGTTAAGGAGACTTATTCCCCTATAGTTGGCGCAGTTATAGGGGTCTTCCTTCTTATGGACCGGGCAAACGATGCTGAGATTCCATTCGTCGGGCATGCTTTCCTCCGACCATACCTTGCAGATGAGATGGTGCATGCACCTTACCAGCTCATCTCCAGCCGCCTTAAAAAGCTCAGCAGACAGGCCGTCTGCGCCAGCGGCTTTATTAGACTTAAGTCCTGCAGGCCGCCACTCTGGCTTTGTAGCCATGGCATGTTCGTTTTACCTTGTTGTAAAACTTACGGGCGTCATTCCTGCAGAAGCATCTTTCCATCTCCTCGATCTCACGCTTTCCGTGCTCTCTCTTCTTTCTTCTGAAAAGCGTGTGTTCCTCTCTTCTCTTCTGCTCATAGATTTCGCGAGCAGCTCTCGTCCGTCGTTGCAGCATGGCTTTATATGCCTCTTGTTTTGCTGCATGGGCTTGTTCGCATTGTTCATCGAACCAGGGGTTTCTAGATGGTGGCTGGTTGAAACCCAGCAACTCTGAGGCAGCATCTCTGACGGCGCTCTGGCAATGAGTCCATTCCTGCTCTATTGTTTGTGCTGCTGTAAGCGGATTTTGAGAGAGCTTTGAGGAGACACGATCGGCAAAGATTCTGGCAGTCTCTCTCTTCAATATCCTCCACTCTCGTAAAATTAACATTCTGACATTTATAGAAATAAATCCTTTCGGATCAAGAATCGAAGTTAATCAAACTTTCCTTTAAACAAATTGTGGCGTTTACCTTCGTTGGCAATAAACTGTAGGTCCCTTTCACCTATGGGACAATTAAATCACACACAACATGGGTGATTGGGAGAAGCTCGGCTCTGGTTCTTCATGGACTGTAACGCCAACATACATACATACATACAAGAAAGGGGTATCAACCGGGACTATTCTTTTTATTTCCTCTAGTGGCTTAATATAATTCTTTGAAGCCGCCTTGCGTCTCTGATCAGATTGCCTTTGAGTGCTATTTGGTTTTTTAACGCAAACGCGTGGCTTTGATTATTTAAGTTGCTTCCGCTATTGTGCTGTTGAAAGCCTGTAGGTTGTCTAAAACGCGAGGATGTTGGATCAACGTCCAATCTCTCAACAGACACACGACTACTTTTATCCTGTATATAATTATTATTAGGCTATATTTTACTATTACCTAAATGATTTAGAGTAAAATATGGGTTTTTTCTCTGATTACTAAGTTGGCTGTGGTACGTTTCACCGGAATTTTCCCTACCTTGCGATCCATGCGATCGCTTAACCTCGGCTTTATAAAATTTCTCCTCACAACTTCGCGCATAGTTTGTGGCAAACAATCGTGATTAGACTCAATTTCTTGAGCCAATGCCAGTGCATTTGGTAAGTCGGTTGGCCGAGCCGAAAATAAAATCTCGCTTAATGCTTTTCTTAACCCGCGTTTAAACACACAAGGAGCGTCTACTCTATATTTTTCGTTAGAGGACTTGACCAAATTTCGTTGATATGACATATGTATTGGTCTTATTTGTGAGCGAAGTAAGCTTCTTCTCAACTTCATCGTAGTATTCCAAAACGGTAAGTTTACCTTGTCGTAAAGTACTGAGCTCTTGCTCAACTAAATAGATTGGTCGGACGTCTGCGTACGTAAAATCCAATTTGAAATACTTCTTAGGTGGCGCTACAGTCCGTGGTGAACCGGGGCCTCAACCAACAAGCGTCTTCAACTGGCACACTCTTTGGTCAGCTGTTTCCACACGCTCAGTTGGTTAAGATCCCCTTCCACCTGTGTGCGCCACCGTTGATGCGGCCGTCCTCTGCCGCGCCTTCCTTCCGGGGTGGATTCGAAGACTCTTCGGGTCGGAGCTGTATCTTCCATGCGCTCTACATGGCCTAGCCACCTTAGACGCTGTATCCGTAGACGTCGTACCAGGCCGATGCGGCTGTACAACCCGTACAGTTCTTCGTTATATCTTCTCCTCCATACACCGTTTGAACAAACGGGACCGTATATAGTGCGCAGAATTTTCCTCTCGAAATGACCAAGGGCATCTTCATCCGCTTTTGTTAGGGTCCACGCCTCTGCGCCATAAAGGAGGACTGGGATGGTTAAGGTTGCCTCTTGAGCTCAAAGAAACAGCGGTTGGCAAGAGTGATTCTGAGTTTTATATCAGCGCTGGTGTTGTCGTCGCTGGTCATCAGTGAGCCAAGGTAGACGAATTCCTTGACTACTTCAAAGTTATATCCGCCCATGGTGACGTTCTGGCCAATACATAATTCTAACTTACGAGCTACGAACTGTCACGACGTCGACGACGATGATGATGACATCAGCAGAATGGCGACGAAAACGACGATGACCATGACGATAACACCAGCAAAACGACGACGAAAGACGGTGTTCTTTATTATGCCCAATGATCTACAATGGATCACGATCTGCTGCTATTTTTGTTTCGAACCATATCCAAATATGAGCATGAGGTAATCCAAGATATTGCCATTCAACACTGTACATGTAACAGTGTATAGTACCAACTATGTTTTCTTTAACTAATAGATCCATCATTTGGGTCAATTTTTGTTCAAATACTCTTGACGCTTTATCGTGTCGATTAGAAATTATCTGCCCAGCAAGAAGTTTATTTTAAATTTCACCCCATTTAGGATTAGTTGTAAATGTTATAAATACATAGCAGAATGCATCTTGCGTGCGTTCATGCATGTACCGAGGACCTTCTATAAAAGATGAAGGTAAAATTACCAATCGTCCTTAATTTTTAGTATCTTCGTTTTGATTGATAGCGTCTCGCAGGTGAATATAATTTTTAAATTTCAGCTTCTTCTGATTGGAACGTATAAAGGTATGTCTTTTTGTTTCAATTTTTCTATACTTATCGACAATTGTCCGTAGTAACTCGAATGATTGCAGTCACGTTCTGACCAAGGCAGTTTAATCAAACTAACTTTTGACAAAATCCCACAAACAATAACACACTTCCGAGCTTTGATCCCTCTACCGATTTTCCCTTCCAATTGGCATGTTGCTATGTCGAAAGCATACTTTCTTGTAGGTCGCATACGACGGAAAATTAAGACAAAAGGTAGTAAGAATTTATGATCCTTCGTCAAAAATATTACTGCTTCGGCATCGCTATCTTATTCAGTTACAATGACATTCCAGCTGTCAAACTTTTAGACAAGACCGATATGCTGTCTGCACATTTTGCCTCCAACTCTACGCTTCCAGATTTTACCTTGTTAAAAATTCACAAAGTGAACGCCGGTATCCCTCAAGGCTCTGTTTTGTCACCGATTCTCTTCTTGATATTTGTCAATGATATTTTCTCTGTTGCTTTTAAACCAATTAATTCTACGGCGACGACAATACTCAAAGCTTTTCATATCCATTCTTCGATTCAAGGCCCTGTTCTTCGGCCGTGGAACTATATCGGTTGCGTTTGTTTACTGTTTCAACATCGACAGCATAATTAGATGGGGAAATCTTAGCCACGTGAAACGGCTTGTCTGCTGTTCGGCCATACAGTTAAGTATAAGAGAGTCTTTCTTTAGCCGTAAAACAAGAAAGTGAAAAACTCTACCAAGCTCTATGTTTTCCAATCATTACAACCCGCAGAAGTTGAAAACCAATGGTCATCGGTTTCTTTTCCCCTTTTTAAATCTTTTCTGCCCGCGGTGTGTTTTAATCCCTTATGCGCATACAAATTACAAATTCGTTCTTGATTGCTTCGGATCATATTTCATATTTTGTTTCACATCAGCGATACTATTCGGCGTGCAAACAGTTTTTCCCTACCAAACTCTTGTACATCTCGTACAGTACAACAGTACTATTACGAAAATTGCTATTCCATTATCTGGGCGCTTCACCTTTATTACAAACTTTTATAACACCTAACACTGAGTCACTGATACTGAATACACTGACATTGACATTCAGCATTGTATCGTTGAAATGTACCATCACTTCCTTTTTAGCTGGCACAGAGCATTCCAAACTTTGACAGAGAGATTCGAACACAACCATCGGTTTGTGTCCGCAACAGTATTACACTACCCATGCTTATTTTTTTGGGCGGTTATGGTCACCAAAATGCTCACAAAGAGCAACAAACATGTTTTACACAACTAGCAAAAATTCACTGAATTTATTCTAATCGAAACGAGTGATCTTGATTGAAGTCTGAATTTTCTTGCTGCTAGTCTCTCGAAGCTCCATTTTAACACAAGTACATACATAATTGATAAATTGTATTCCCGTGCCAATGTCTTGTATTTTTTTTTTCTTTTAATGATTTTTCACAATTATGTTTTATCAAAAGCAGAATATTGAGACATATTTCCTTCGTTGTATTCGTAAAGTTTTACTTTCGATATGTATGTATGTATGTGTGTAAGTATGGCTCTAAACATTTCCATTTAACTATCATCGGTTGATAGATCAAAGCATGAAAAGAAAAGGATGCATTTGCGAAAGAGAGAGGACACAAATGTAATCATCCACAGTACTACAAACGTCTTAAGTCTCAAGTACTATTAATGCTGCTAAGGGGCTTTAATTGCATAACAATCTTAAAACGCTTGGCCTACTCTTAAAAGGAGCAAGGAGGCAAGGAGCCCATGTCAAATAACAATCCAACAGCCTACATTCTACCTACAGCAAAGTGCCTTAATCATTTCCGCTAATATGCCCTTCAGCAATTACCACATCACTAAATATAATCCATCTGACAAGTTAAATGCACATCCACACATCAGCTTTTCTGCTTCTCCGAGTAATTCCATATCAATTATGCATACATCAGCTACTCGCCCCTAGATTTTCAACTAACTACCATAAAATCTGTTGCATCAATAATCCAGAGAGGCTTTTCGGGACTTTGGAACATCAATTAGATTATGACGTCGTATTTCATTTCACGTGAAGCAAATATTAAAAAAATTTATCCTAGGGCTCAATCTAGCTCAGTAGCGAATCACTTTTAAGAATTTAATTTACTCTGTCGTTATTTTTATTAAAAGTAATAAAATGTTAGGTTAATCCTCAGCAACTTTGTGATGTCGTTGCCTCCAAGTCTGTTTTTCGTTTCTCGAATCTTTCAATCATAAAACTGCCGTACAGAGGGACTTATTCACATCCACATAAAAATATCGGAGTTATTTTTTTTTTTTTTTTGTTTTTGTTTTTACATTTTTCTTATAGGGATCCTACATAACGTGGCTGACAGACCACTGAGGCGTATGGGCACTTTCCTAATTGAGTCATAGAACGTTGAATGCTTGCACTCATTTCTTCATTTAGTTTGTGCGCCACAGTGACATAATTCACTTGGGGAATGCATTTCATCCATATGTATTTCGCTCGTTTACTATTTTTTATCTCCCGTTTATTGCAATGAGAAATTATGCAAATATCCCTGCCAGTTGTCGCGGTGCACGATGACAACGATGGCTCAGTGTGGACGATTCCATTTCCATTCTTCGTACTAATTATTTCCTCAACTGTACTTACTCGTTTAAAGTTGTCGCGCATTCAAACGAATCAATCGAATTCGAACGAATCGACTTAGATTCCTTTCGAGATTGTGATTCTGTCGATGGTTACTTGAGAGGCCACTATGACGCCCATGAATTGAATACGAACGGGCAATGGAAAATTGGTAATAAGTGGATTTCTAAGGTGGCATCTAATGACGTCATCTTGAATAGTGATGTATTGAAAGTAAACGGAAATTGTGAGCTGGTCCGTGCAATTTCAGATGCGGTTGATGGGAAAGCACTTTGCTATCGATTGGACAATCTTTGCCATTTCAGATTGGGGTCGAGATTTGGAGAATAAATGAAACTCTCTTTGGGTAGAAGTAGATAAGTTACGCAAGGGCATTTTCGATTTTTTTTGTAATTCGTTTGCTAAAGTAAGTTTCCCCAATTTTTACTACACCAGCGATTGACGAAATTTAATTGAAATGTTTAATGCGCTACATAATTTTCAGACTGATTTCGGATATTTTGCCGGTGAATTTTTTTACCAATAAAATCGTTCGCTATGGGGAAGATTAGGTGGTAATCATTTGGCGGTAGGTTCCGACTATAATGTGGATGTATAAAAACATCCTAACCAAGATCAGGAAGTTTGTGGTAAGTCACTATCCATATGTATGCCCTGACGTTGTTGGTATGGAACACAATTCTTCTGAGTATTTTCTCTTTATAGAGGTCCTCTTTTAACGCGAATTTAACTTCAAATGTGAGTTAAAGAAAACACAGAAACATTTGCCACCATGTCCAAAAGGTAAGCTGACAGCATATATTTTGAACAATCTTGATTATTCCAAACAATTGTATGCCTATTGACCCAAAAGGGATACCTCGGTTTTGTGAGTTTGAATAGCCAAAAGTCGTCCGGCGGTCACGAAGAAGCAATGGGGTGTGAGACGAGACGGTGCATTATCGTAGTGCAATACATATCTTCTTCTTCTTTGGTGGCGTTACAGCCCATGAAGGACCAGAGCCAAGCTTCTCCCAATCACCCATGTTGTGTGTGATTTATTTTTCTCACAGGTGAAAGGGACCTACAGTTGAATGCCGATTCCGAACGGCATGAGTCGAGAAGCTTTTCCATGGCCAGCTTACTACGGGGGGTTTTGCCAGTATCCCGCCGAGGAGGAACGTCGCGAAATAAACATGCGATGGCGTTGGTGTTATCGGGATCCGAACTCGCTCATCGTGCGCCAGAGTCCAACACACTAACCACTGTGCCACGGCGGCCCCTGCAATACATATAAATATAAATAATCATAAATAAGCGACAAAGCTTTTTTCCAAAAAATTCAGTGTTTTTAGTACCAATTCTGGGGGTTGGCCGTGGTGCAGTGGTTAACATCATCGACCGCCGAGCGGAAGGTCTATAGTTCAAATTCGCTTCATAGCAAAGAAAAAGTAATTCCCTTACGGACAAAAAGTATGCAACGCAGTTGTGAATGGAAAGTGACCAGACGTACATACTGCTGCAGGCATAACACTCACAGTATATGGTCAACTGAAATTCATCCTCTGCGTATGCAATATTAAAAGTGCTCGAACGAATTATTACGGGCTATAATCAAAGCAGAATTTGGTCAGCTCTCGTCCTATCTAGAACAACCACCCCTGAGAGTAGTGAACGAACGTCAACGACCCAAACCACTGCACTCCGTTCAGGTAGTGTGTGTAACAACACATCATAAGAAACTTCATATTTAAAAATTCTTAAACCTGCGCGAGTCTCTAGAATAAACAAAAAAAATCGAAATATGACGCATCTGAGGCCAAAACATTCTTTAACCCTGGAACATGAATGGAATCGACTCACAAGGTACACATAAATGAGCATGATGCAGTAGCGCACGGTCGCGCCACCTAAGGTTCCACTGTTTAGTGCAGGGATAATGTTAGAGATGCCACACCTTCGTACGCCTGCCCGGTGATCCCCGGAAGGGGTTTTTGTTGCTTTTGTAATACCAAAAAGAATTACGCACAGCTGTTCACGGATTGGGCAGCCAATACATACATATGATTCCCATACTGCTTTCTTATTTCCTCTAATGCAATGCATTGAAAATCCATTTAATTAATGTTCGAAAGATAACCCAAGCTAAAATGGTAAGAAGAAACTGAAATCCGAGAAAAAGATGAAGCAGATCCTTAATTTCGACAATAAAATTGAGTTGAATATCTATCTAACGTACGTTTTAACCGCCGTTAAATTCAAAATCAGAGTACCGAGCCAGAAGAAGGGAGGAGAAAAAACTACTGCGACAAAAGAAAATAATCTACGCAGCTTCCCAGCATAAGCATAAACACGAGCCTTTTACAAGAAAGCCCAAGGCCTTACAGGAGGCTTCAAAAAGGGCATCCAGGCTGTTTGAAACTGCGAGGGTAATCTTGTCACCGACCCGCAGGGATTAGTGGATGACCAAGAGAGACTCCAGCCGCTGAAGTAGTCCTCCCACCCAGCAACGAAGAAGCTGAAGAATAACAAGGCCGCAGGTTCAGATGGATTGCCATCAGAGCTCTTCAAGGCGATGTTCTGGTAGGGAGCATGCACCAGATCATCTGCAGAATTTGGGAAAATGAAAGCATGCTCGACGACTGGAATACCAGCTCTATTTGCCCCATCCACAAAAATGGCGATCCTACCTCTTGCCAGAACTTTAGGGGTATATCCCTGCTCAGATGTCATTCCTCTTCACAAAAAGGGCTTAGAAACTGTTATTAGCAATAACCGACCTATCTTACTCCTTTCAGTTTTTAGCAAAATTTTTGAAAAACTCATAAAAATTAGATTGCTCAGCTTCTTGGAAAAAATAAATTTTTTAATCCAATACAATTTGGTTTTAGAAAAGGAAAGTCAACTGAGGACGCTCTTTTGCAATTTTGTACTCAAGTAATGTGCTACCTCGATGACAATAAATGCACTGCTGGATTATTCGTAGACATTACTAAAGCATTCGACATGGTCAACCACAACGTCCTGCTCAGGAAACTGAAAAAAACTGGATTCCGTGGTTTTATGCTCAATTGGTTTAGTTCATATCTTCAAAATAGGATTCAAAGAGTTAAAATTAGTGACATAAGAAGTGGAGTTAGATATTCTACCGTAGGTGTTCCTCAAGGTTCTGTTTTGGGTCCAATTCTGTTCTTGGTGTATATAAATTCCTTGTTAAGTCTTTATTTTAGAGGTTCTCCTACAGCTTTTGCCGACGATATCGGATTTTCCTATGGTTCAAATAGCGCTTTAGCGACCTATATTTATTAAGAATCTGGTTTGCTGAACACAATTTAGTTATAAGCTCTAAAACAAAAGTTATGTTTTTCAGTTTCCGTCCTGCAAATAAACTAAACGCAAATGTATACTTTCATGCACCTGAATGTAGAAGATATAAATTGTCTACTTGTTATTGCGAGTCTAGCCGCCCTCCCCAATGTTTTTCTAGTGATCAAATTTGTAGTGACAATTGTTTTCTTATTGAAAGTGTTAATGAATTTAAATATTTGGGACTAATAATTGATTATAAAATATGTTTTGCAAATCACACGGATGCTTTGAAAAAATATTTCCGTTCCACACTACGAAATTTTTTTATTCACCTAAGCTATTAAGAGCAATTTATTTTGGTATTTTTCAATCAAAACTACAATATGGTATAGCCTGCTGGGGTGGTGTGTATAATAGTAGAATTCAACCTCTATTAGTTACACAGAAATACGTATTAAGGAAAATTAGTCGCAAACCTAATAGATATCCTAGCTATCCGCTGTTCTGTGATCTGAAAATACTGCCTGTTCGTCACCTGTACTGCTTTAAAGTGTTAAAACTATTCTTCATGAAGTCTGGTAACCGTAATTCTCGTTTAATCTCTGACTATAACTTACGTGGTAATCATTCAAATTTGCTAACTGTTCCTAAATTTAGAACCACTGCTTTCCGTAACTTTTACTTTATTTTATCTCGTCGGTTATTCAATAGTTTACCTTATTATGTCAGGGGAATAACTTCATATGGAGTGTTTACAAAAGAAGTTAAATCTTGGCTCTTTACCTTCGATTCGATTGAGCTTTAATCTCTTATTTCTGGTGTTATGGTATAAATATCTTTTTGCTTCATTTAACTGGTTTGCTGCAGTTATTTTTATTCAGTGCGTTCCGAATTCAAAAACAATATTTTGTTCAAATTTGCTAGGTCACCCCAACCTACACATATCTTTCATTGTATACGTTTAAGTTTTTTGAAGTGACATTCTACACTATTTTGTACTTGTATATAAACACAGTTTGTCACAAATACTTTTTTATATATTTTGCTCTCTTACCTGTATGAATATTGAATTACTATTGTACCTGGATTTATGAAAATATATAATATCTAATTAATTTAATTAAATTAATGTCGCATACAAGATCCTATCCAGTGTATTCTGTGAACGTCAAAAGCCATTTTGCACCGCACTAATCGGCAGCTACCAGTGCGGCTTCCGGCCCGGCAAATCGACTATAGACCAAATTTTCACACTTTGACAAATCCTGGAAAAGATCAACGAGTTTCGAATCGATACACACCATCTTTTCATCGATTTCGAAGCCGCATACGACATTCATCGTGAAGGACTGTTTGGTGCGGTGGCCGAATTCGGGATTCCGAGAAAACTGATCCAGTTGTGTCGCGCCACGCTAAAAAATACGCGATGCACCTTGCAACTCGGTTCTAGGACTTCGGAACCGTTTGAAACAGCACCGGATTTCGGCAAGGAGATGCGCTGTCATGTAACTTCTTCAACCTGGTGCTGGAGCAGTTAGTGCGACGGGCAGGCGTCAACAGGGAAGGCACTATCTTCTACAAGTCCGTCCAACTGCTAGGGTACACGGACGATATCGACCTGAGATTCCATTCATCGGGCATGCGTTCTTCCGACCATATCTTGCAGATGTGTTGGTGCATGTTCCTGACCAGCTCATCGGCAGCTGCTGTAAACAAAACCGCGGGGAGTCCGTTTGCTTCAGCAGCTTTATAAGACTTAAGTTTCGATTCGACTATCTTAACATCGTCTAGGTCGAGTGGACGGGATTCTCTTTCATCTTCGTCCATTGTGAATGGTTCGTTTTGCCTGAAAGCGGCATTTTGACTATCATCGCCGTTATACAGTCTGCAGAAGTGGTCCTTCCACAATCTCAGCATCGACTGTGATTCCACTACTAGTTGTCCGTGCTCATCCCTGCAGGCTTCTGCTCTGTCTTTATAGCCTTGGCATGTTCGTTTTACTTTTTGCCAGAACTTTTGAACATCGTTCCTGCCTTGCTTAATGCTTTTCTTAACCCGCGTTTAAACACACAAGGAGCGTCTACTCTATATTTTTCGTTAGAGGACTTGACCAAATTTCGTTGATATGACATATGTATTGGTCTTATTTGTGAGCGAAGTAAGCTTCTTCTCAACTTCATCGTAGTATTCCAAAACGGTAAGTTTACCTTGTCGTAAAGTACTGAGCTCTTGCTCAACTAAATAGATTGGTCGGACGTCTGCGTACGTAAAATCCAATTTGAAATACTTCTTAGGTGGCGCTACAGTCCGTGGTGAACCGGGGCCTCAACCAACAAGCGTCTTCAACTGGCACACTCTTTGGTCAGCTGTTTCCACACGCTCAGTTGGTTAAGATCCCCTTCCACCTGTGTGCGCCACCGTTGATGCGGCCGTCCTCTGCCGCGCCTTCCTTCCGGGGTGGATTCGAAGACTCTTCGGGTCGGAGCTGTATCTTCCATGCGCTCTACATGGCCTAGCCACCTTAGACGCTGTATCCGTAGACGTCGTACCAGGCCGATGCGGCTGTACAACCCGTACAGTTCTTCGTTATATCTTCTCCTCCATACACCGTTTGAACAAACGGGACCGTATATAGTGCGCAGAATTTTCCTCTCGAAATGACCAAGGGCATCTTCATCCGCTTTTGTTAGGGTCCACGCCTCTGCGCCATAAAGGAGGACTGGGATGGTTAAGGTTGCCTCTTGAGCTCAAAGAAACAGCGGTTGGCAAGAGTGATTCTGAGTTTTATATCAGCGCTGGTGTTGTCGTCGCTGGTCATCAGTGAGCCAAGGTAGACGAATTCCTTGACTACTTCAAAGTTATATCCGCCCATGGTGACGTTCTGGCCAATACATAATTCTAACTTACGAGCTACGAACTGTCACGACGTCGACGACGATGATGATGACATCAGCAGAATGGCGACGAAAACGACGATGACCATGACGATAACACCAGCAAAACGACGACGAAAGACGGTGTTCTTTATTATGCCCAATGATCTACAATGGATCACGATCTGCTGCTATTTTTGTTTCGAACCATATCCAAATATGAGCATGAGGTAATCCAAGATATTGCCATTCAACACTGTACATGTAACAGTGTATAGTACCAACTATGTTTTCTTTAACTAATAGATCCATCATTTGGGTCAATTTTTGTTCAAATACTCTTGACGCTTTATCGTGTCGATTAGAAATTATCTGCCCAGCAAGAAGTTTATTTTAAATTTCACCCCATTTAGGATTAGTTGTAAATGTTATAAATACATAGCAGAATGCATCTTGCGTGCGTTCATGCATGTACCGAGGACCTTCTATAAAAGATGAAGGTAAAATTACCAATCGTCCTTAATTTTTAGTATCTTCGTTTTGATTGATAGCGTCTCGCAGGTGAATATAATTTTTAAATTTCAGCTTCTTCTGATTGGAACGTATAAAGGTATGTCTTTTTGTTTCAATTTTTCTATACTTATCGACAATTGTCCGTAGTAACTCGAATGATTGCAGTCACGTTCTGACCAAGGCAGTTTAATCAAACTAACTTTTGACAAAATCCCACAAACAATAACACACTTCCGAGCTTTGATCCCTCTACCGATTTTCCCTTCCAATTGGCATGTTGCTATGTCGAAAGCATACTTTCTTGTAGGTCGCATACGACGGAAAATTAAGACAAAAGGTAGTAAGAATTTATGATCCTTCGTCAAAAATATTACTGCTTCGGCATCGCTATCTTATTCAGTTACAATGACATTCCAGCTGTCAAACTTTTAGACAAGACCGATATGCTGTCTGCACATTTTGCCTCCAACTCTACGCTTCCAGATTTTACCTTGTTAAAAATTCACAAAGTGAACGCCGGTATCCCTCAAGGCTCTGTTTTGTCACCGATTCTCTTCTTGATATTTGTCAATGATATTTTCTCTGTTGCTTTTAAACCAATTAATTCTACGGCGACGACAATACTCAAAGCTTTTCATATCCATTCTTCGATTCAAGGCCCTGTTCTTCGGCCGTGGAACTATATCGGTTGCGTTTGTTTACTGTTTCAACATCGACAGCATAATTAGATGGGGAAATCTTAGCCACGTGAAACGGCTTGTCTGCTGTTCGGCCATACAGTTAAGTATAAGAGAGTCTTTCTTTAGCCGTAAAACAAGAAAGTGAAAAACTCTACCAAGCTCTATGTTTTCCAATCATTACAACCCGCAGAAGTTGAAAACCAATGGTCATCGGTTTCTTTTCCCCTTTTTAAATCTTTTCTGCCCGCGGTGTGTTTTAATCCCTTATGCGCATACAAATTACAAATTCGTTCTTGATTGCTTCGGATCATATTTCATATTTTGTTTCACATCAGCGATACTATTCGGCGTGCAAACAGTTTTTCCCTACCAAACTCTTGTACATCTCGTACAGTACAACAGTACTATTACGAAAATTGCTATTCCATTATCTGGGCGCTTCACCTTTATTACAAACTTTTATAACACCTAACACTGAGTCACTGATACTGAATACACTGACATTGACATTCAGCATTGTATCGTTGAAATGTACCATCACTTCCTTTTTAGCTGGCACAGAGCATTCCAAACTTTGACAGAGAGATTCGAACACAACCATCGGTTTGTGTCCGCAACAGTATTACACTACCCATGCTTATTTTTTTGGGCGGTTATGGTCACCAAAATGCTCACAAAGAGCAACAAACATGTTTTACACAACTAGCAAAAATTCACTGAATTTATTCTAATCGAAACGAGTGATCTTGATTGAAGTCTGAATTTTCTTGCTGCTAGTCTCTCGAAGCTCCATTTTAACACAAGTACATACATAATTGATAAATTGTATTCCCGTGCCAATGTCTTGTATTTTTTTTTTCTTTTAATGATTTTTCACAATTATGTTTTATCAAAAGCAGAATATTGAGACATATTTCCTTCGTTGTATTCGTAAAGTTTTACTTTCGATATGTATGTATGTATGTGTGTAAGTATGGCTCTAAACATTTCCATTTAACTATCATCGGTTGATAGATCAAAGCATGAAAAGAAAAGGATGCATTTGCGAAAGAGAGAGGACACAAATGTAATCATCCACAGTACTACAAACGTCTTAAGTCTCAAGTACTATTAATGCTGCTAAGGGGCTTTAATTGCATAACAATCTTAATACGCTTGGCCTACTCTTAAAAGGAGCAAGGAGGCAAGGAGCCCATGTCAAATAACAATCCAACAGCCTACATTCTACCTACAGCAAAGTGCCTTAATCATTTCCGCTAATATGCCCTTCAGCAATTACCACATCACTAAATATAATCCATCTGACAAGTTAAATGCACATCCACACATCAGCTTTTCTGCTTCTCCGAGTAATTCCATATCAATTATGCATACATCAGCTACTCGCCCCTAGATTTTCAACTAACTACCATAAAATCTGTTGCATCAATAATCCAGAGAGGCTTTTCGGGACTTTGGAACATCAATTAGATTATGACGTCGTATTTCATTTCACGTGAAGCAAATATTAAAAAAATTTATCCTAGGGCTCAATCTAGCTCAGTAGCGAATCACTTTTAAGAATTTAATTTACTCTGTCGTTATTTTTATTAAAAGTAATAAAATGTTAGGTTAATCCTCAGCAACTTTGTGATGTCGTTGCCTCCAAGTCTGTTTTTCGTTTCTCGAATCTTTCAATCATAAAACTGCCGTACAGAGGGACTTATTCACATCCACATAAAAATATCGGAGTTATTTTTTTTTTTTTTTTGTTTTTGTTTTTACATTTTTCTTATAGGGATCCTACATAACGTGGCTGACAGACCACTGAGGCGTATGGGCACTTTCCTAATTGAGTCATAGAACGTTGAATGCTTGCACTCATTTCTTCATTTAGTTTGTGCGCCACAGTGACATAATTCACTTGGGGAATGCATTTCATCCATATGTATTTCGCTCGTTTACTATTTTTTATCTCCCGTTTATTGCAATGAGAAATTATGCAAATATCCCTGCCAGTTGTCGCGGTGCACGATGACAACGATGGCTCAGTGTGGACGATTCCATTTCCATTCTTCGTACTAATTATTTCCTCAACTGTACTTACTCGTTTAAAGTTGTCGCGCATTCAAACGAATCAATCGAATTCGAACGAATCGACTTAGATTCCTTTCGAGATTGTGATTCTGTCGATGGTTACTTGAGAGGCCACTATGACGCCCATGAATTGAATACGAACGGGCAATGGAAAATTGGTAATAAGTGGATTTCTAAGGTGGCATCTAATGACGTCATCTTGAATAGTGATGTATTGAAAGTAAACGGAAATTGTGAGCTGGTCCGTGCAATTTCAGATGCGGTTGATGGGAAAGCACTTTGCTATCGATTGGACAATCTTTGCCATTTCAGATTGGGGTCGAGATTTGGAGAATAAATGAAACTCTCTTTGGGTAGAAGTAGATAAGTTACGCAAGGGCATTTTCGATTTTTTTTGTAATTCGTTTGCTAAAGTAAGTTTCCCCAATTTTTACTACACCAGCGATTGACGAAATTTAATTGAAATGTTTAATGCGCTACATAATTTTCAGACTGATTTCGGATATTTTGCCGGTGAATTTTTTTACCAATAAAATCGTTCGCTATGGGGAAGATTAGGTGGTAATCATTTGGCGGTAGGTTCCGACTATAATGTGGATGTATAAAAACATCCTAACCAAGATCAGGAAGTTTGTGGTAAGTCACTATCCATATGTATGCCCTGACGTTGTTGGTATGGAACACAATTCTTCTGAGTATTTTCTCTTTATAGAGGTCCTCTTTTAACGCGAATTTAACTTCAAATGTGAGTTAAAGAAAACACAGAAACATTTGCCACCATGTCCAAAAGGTAAGCTGACAGCATATATTTTGAACAATCTTGATTATTCCAAACAATTGTATGCCTATTGACCCAAAAGGGATACCTCGGTTTTGTGAGTTTGAATAGCCAAAAGTCGTCCGGCGGTCACGAAGAAGCAATGGGGTGTGAGACGAGACGGTGCATTATCGTAGTGCAATACATATCTTCTTCTTCTTTGGTGGCGTTACAGCCCATGAAGGACCAGAGCCAAGCTTCTCCCAATCACCCATGTTGTGTGTGATTTATTTTTCTCACAGGTGAAAGGGACCTACAGTTGAATGCCGATTCCGAACGGCATGAGTCGAGAAGCTTTTCCATGGCCAGCTTACTACGGGGGGTTTTGCCAGTATCCCGCCGAGGAGGAACGTCGCGAAATAAACATGCGATGGCGTTGGTGTTATCGGGATCCGAACTCGCTCATCGTGCGCCAGAGTCCAACACACTAACCACTGTGCCACGGCGGCCCCTGCAATACATATAAATATAAATAATCATAAATAAGCGACAAAGCTTTTTTCCAAAAAATTCAGTGTTTTTAGTACCAATTCTGGGGGTTGGCCGTGGTGCAGTGGTTAACATCATCGACCGCCGAGCGGAAGGTCTATAGTTCAAATTCGCTTCATAGCAAAGAAAAAGTAATTCCCTTACGGACAAAAAGTATGCAACGCAGTTGTGAATGGAAAGTGACCAGACGTACATACTGCTGCAGGCATAACACTCACAGTATATGGTCAACTGAAATTCATCCTCTGCGTATGCAATATTAAAAGTGCTCGAACGAATTATTACGGGCTATAATCAAAGCAGAATTTGGTCAGCTCTCGTCCTATCTAGAACAACCACCCCTGAGAGTAGTGAACGAACGTCAACGACCCAAACCACTGCACTCCGTTCAGGTAGTGTGTGTAACAACACATCATAAGAAACTTCATATTTAAAAATTCTTAAACCTGCGCGAGTCTCTAGAATAAACAAAAAAAATCGAAATATGACGCATCTGAGGCCAAAACATTCTTTAACCCTGGAACATGAATGGAATCGACTCACAAGGTACACATAAATGAGCATGATGCAGTAGCGCACGGTCGCGCCACCTAAGGTTCCACTGTTTAGTGCAGGGATAATGTTAGAGATGCCACACCTTCGTACGCCTGCCCGGTGATCCCCGGAAGGGGTTTTTGTTGCTTTTGTAATACCAAAAAGAATTACGCACAGCTGTTCACGGATTGGGCAGCCAATACATACATATGATTCCCATACTGCTTTCTTATTTCCTCTAATGCAATGCATTGAAAATCCATTTAATTAATGTTCGAAAGATAACCCAAGCTAAAATGGTAAGAAGAAACTGAAATCCGAGAAAAAGATGAAGCAGATCCTTAATTTCGACAATAAAATTGAGTTGAATATCTATCTAACGTACGTTTTAACCGCCGTTAAATTCAAAATCAGAGTACCGAGCCAGAAGAAGGGAGGAGAAAAAACTACTGCGACAAAAGAAAATAATCTACGCAGCTTCCCAGCATAAGCATAAACACGAGCCTTTTACAAGAAAGCCCAAGGCCTTACAGGAGGCTTCAAAAAGGGCATCCAGGCTGTTTGAAACTGCGAGGGTAATCTTGTCACCGACCCGCAGGGATTAGTGGATGACCAAGAGAGACTCCAGCCGCTGAAGTAGTCCTCCCACCCAGCAACGAAGAAGCTGAAGAATAACAAGGCCGCAGGTTCAGATGGATTGCCATCAGAGCTCTTCAAGGCGATGTTCTGGTAGGGAGCATGCACCAGATCATCTGCAGAATTTGGGAAAATGAAAGCATGCTCGACGACTGGAATACCAGCTCTATTTGCCCCATCCACAAAAATGGCGATCCTACCTCTTGCCAGAACTTTAGGGGTATATCCCTGCTCAGATGTCATTCCTCTTCACAAAAAGGGCTTAGAAACTGTTATTAGCAATAACCGACCTATCTTACTCCTTTCAGTTTTTAGCAAAATTTTTGAAAAACTCATAAAAATTAGATTGCTCAGCTTCTTGGAAAAAATAAATTTTTTAATCCAATACAATTTGGTTTTAGAAAAGGAAAGTCAACTGAGGACGCTCTTTTGCAATTTTGTACTCAAGTAATGTGCTACCTCGATGACAATAAATGCACTGCTGGATTATTCGTAGACATTACTAAAGCATTCGACATGGTCAACCACAACGTCCTGCTCAGGAAACTGAAAAAAACTGGATTCCGTGGTTTTATGCTCAATTGGTTTAGTTCATATCTTCAAAATAGGATTCAAAGAGTTAAAATTAGTGACATAAGAAGTGGAGTTAGATATTCTACCGTAGGTGTTCCTCAAGGTTCTGTTTTGGGTCCAATTCTGTTCTTGGTGTATATAAATTCCTTGTTAAGTCTTTATTTTAGAGGTTCTCCTACAGCTTTTGCCGACGATATCGGATTTTCCTATGGTTCAAATAGCGCTTTAGCGACCTATATTTATTAAGAATCTGGTTTGCTGAACACAATTTAGTTATAAGCTCTAAAACAAAAGTTATGTTTTTCAGTTTCCGTCCTGCAAATAAACTAAACGCAAATGTATACTTTCATGCACCTGAATGTAGAAGATATAAATTGTCTACTTGTTATTGCGAGTCTAGCCGCCCTCCCCAATGTTTTTCTAGTGATCAAATTTGTAGTGACAATTGTTTTCTTATTGAAAGTGTTAATGAATTTAAATATTTGGGACTAATAATTGATTATAAAATATGTTTTGCAAATCACACGGATGCTTTGAAAAAATATTTCCGTTCCACACTACGAAATTTTTTTATTCACCTAAGCTATTAAGAGCAATTTATTTTGGTATTTTTCAATCAAAACTACAATATGGTATAGCCTGCTGGGGTGGTGTGTATAATAGTAGAATTCAACCTCTATTAGTTACACAGAAATACGTATTAAGGAAAATTAGTCGCAAACCTAATAGATATCCTAGCTATCCGCTGTTCTGTGATCTGAAAATACTGCCTGTTCGTCACCTGTACTGCTTTAAAGTGTTAAAACTATTCTTCATGAAGTCTGGTAACCGTAATTCTCGTTTAATCTCTGACTATAACTTACGTGGTAATCATTCAAATTTGCTAACTGTTCCTAAATTTAGAACCACTGCTTTCCGTAACTTTTACTTTATTTTATCTCGTCGGTTATTCAATAGTTTACCTTATTATGTCAGGGGAATAACTTCATATGGAGTGTTTACAAAAGAAGTTAAATCTTGGCTCTTTACCTTCGATTCGATTGAGCTTTAATCTCTTATTTCTGGTGTTATGGTATAAATATCTTTTTGCTTCATTTAACTGGTTTGCTGCAGTTATTTTTATTCAGTGCGTTCCGAATTCAAAAACAATATTTTGTTCAAATTTGCTAGGTCACCCCAACCTACACATATCTTTCATTGTATACGTTTAAGTTTTTTGAAGTGACATTCTACACTATTTTGTACTTGTATATAAACACAGTTTGTCACAAATACTTTTTTATATATTTTGCTCTCTTACCTGTATGAATATTGAATTACTATTGTACCTGGATTTATGAAAATATATAATATCTAATTAATTTAATTAAATTAATGTCGCATACAAGATCCTATCCAGTGTATTCTGTGAACGTCAAAAGCCATTTTGCACCGCACTAATCGGCAGCTACCAGTGCGGCTTCCGGCCCGGCAAATCGACTATAGACCAAATTTTCACACTTTGACAAATCCTGGAAAAGATCAACGAGTTTCGAATCGATACACACCATCTTTTCATCGATTTCGAAGCCGCATACGACATTCATCGTGAAGGACTGTTTGGTGCGGTGGCCGAATTCGGGATTCCGAGAAAACTGATCCAGTTGTGTCGCGCCACGCTAAAAAATACGCGATGCACCTTGCAACTCGGTTCTAGGACTTCGGAACCGTTTGAAACAGCACCGGATTTCGGCAAGGAGATGCGCTGTCATGTAACTTCTTCAACCTGGTGCTGGAGCAGTTAGTGCGACGGGCAGGCGTCAACAGGGAAGGCACTATCTTCTACAAGTCCGTCCAACTGCTAGGGTACACGGACGATATCGACCTGAGATTCCATTCATCGGGCATGCGTTCTTCCGACCATATCTTGCAGATGTGTTGGTGCATGTTCCTGACCAGCTCATCGGCAGCTGCTGTAAACAAAACCGCGGGGAGTCCGTTTGCTTCAGCAGCTTTATAAGACTTAAGTTTCGATTCGACTATCTTAACATCGTCTAGGTCGAGTGGACGGGATTCTCTTTCATCTTCGTCCATTGTGAATGGTTCGTTTTGCCTGAAAGCGGCATTTTGACTATCATCGCCGTTATACAGTCTGCAGAAGTGGTCCTTCCACAATCTCAGCATCGACTGTGATTCCACTACTAGTTGTCCGTGCTCATCCCTGCAGGCTTCTGCTCTGTCTTTATAGCCTTGGCATGTTCGTTTTACTTTTTGCCAGAACTTTTGAACATCGTTCCTGCAATAGCATCTCTCCATCTCCCCGATCTCAGAAGCGCATGCTCCGCCATCCTTTTCTGTTCATAGAGCTCGCGGGCAGATCTCGTCCGTCGATGCAGTGTAGCCATGTATGCATTCTGTTTCTCTACATGGGCCTGTCTACATTCGTCATCAAACCAGGGGTTTCTCGAAGGTGGTGGCTTGAAACCGAGTAGATCTGAGGCGGCCTCTCTGATGGCGTTCTGACAGCGACTCCATTGCTGTTCTATGGTTTCTATAGATTGCGTGGTTCTCATTCTACCGTTGCTTTTAAAATATTGGCGTCAATGTATCCGGTTTCGCAAGTAGTTGATTTTCGAGGTTAAGTTCCTTGGAAAAACATATTATATTATTATATTTGTTTATAGATATGTCAACAAAGAATATTATTTAAGCGTGATGAGTCGTTTGCGGAAAGTTATTCGCCTTTAGAAGCCAGAATTATGACAAGACAACTCCTGGTTTTTGCATCACGATAATGCACCGTCTCACACTGCATTGAATCTTCGTGACCATTTCGCCAAAAACTTGACCCGTATCGTTTCACATCCACCGAATTCATCTGATTTGAAACGCGCACCGCCGTGACTTTTGGCTATTCAAAAAATTCAAAATGCCGCTCTGGGGAAACCCTTTTGAGTATATTTAGGAGATACAAACTGCATCGAGCAGAGAGCTAAAGACCCACCCCGGTAATCTATTTAACAATTGTTTCGAAAATTGGGAATGCATAGATAAATATTTTTGGAATATAATGTTCCACTGTTCCATGGGTTATTGACTAGTATAGCGTATTTTTCTATTTTCCAAACATCAAAACAAAACGCACTATTGCAGCTATTTGCAAAAGTATGCCGATTAATTTTGTACGATTTTTTCCAATTTGATTGAAGCTTTCTAATGAAGAGAAATAATAGCCATGATTTCTACAAATGTGTGCATAATCGTAAATCTGTAAATAATATTCTGTTTAAAGATGCCAACTTATGTATGGGTCCAAAATAATTCTGAGCAAGGTTAAGAAGAGACTAGGTAAAACTGCCAACGCATTTCGAGCATTAAATCCACATTTAATAAAAGCACTACTTATTCCAAATGATGTGCTTCCATGTGCCAAAAATTAAATTACATTTTCAGTCCTCCCAGAATTTCACACCCTGCTAGGCCACCAAGATCAAAGCAGACACTTGGAAAAAATAAACTAAATGAAATGTATGTAAATGAAATGTATGTAAATGAAATGTATGTAAATAAAATTGAAATAAAAATATGCAATTATCCAAATGAACTTGAACTCAACCAAATACATACATACCTACATACTAGATGCGCCCTGACATACAGAGGATCTAGGTCCACACTTACATCCAAGCGCTTACTCCATCTGACGATGATGATGATCATCATAGCGGGTTTTATTCATCTCAGTGAATATATGTATATGGAATAAAAATAACTACCAATTACTGTCGAAAAATGCATGGATAGAGTGGAGAATAACAGCAGCAGAATAAATAAAATAAAGAGAGGACGAAAAGGACGCAAAGTAAAAGGACGTATCGCAAATTTGCTCCTTTGAGGATTCCTTGCTATATGGCTCACATTCCACTTGGGTTTCACATTTCACCCACGACGAGGATTTAACTGAAAGGGAATAAACGACGAGTGGGTTTGTAATGGCAGTAAAGACAACGGTTTATTCGCTATAAACTTTTTATTTTTATGATCAGTTTCCTTCTTTTTTTTAAAGCCACCCCGTTTCTTGCATGGGCACAGATGTGCAATTCTCTGGAAATGATTATATCGCAAACCACATCGAGTCCGTGTCAGCGCCAGGTATGTACATGTAGTCCTTTAATACCGCATGTATACGTATAGGCCCTCAGGCCAAAACCTTCCACCAATTGTTCTTTAATGTTGGACTATACATATGTAGCTTTTGTGTATGTGCAGAGAAGTGCATAAATTGGGGCCGCGGCGGTGGTCGGGCATGTTCCTACGACAGTTGTCGTCAGTGGTGGTGGGGATAAAATCGTATATGTAGTCGGTGCAGGAATGTCATAAATAAATTCATTTTCATAAAGGGAACGATACTATTGTAGAATGGGAGTCAGATTGAATATGTGGATAGGGCCTTCTTATCCACCCGCAGATATATACATACATACATATGTATACATATAATGTCGTTTTTGAGAAATTACATTTAAAATTTGTTTGAGATTTACAAAACTAAGTCGGGTTACCTGGAAAGGAGATAAGAAGAAAAGCATTCGGATTTGTTTTCGTAGCTTCCGGGTAAACCACGTGTCTGATTTTAATTGTGTTAATTGAATGCGGATACGTAAAACGGGATACTCGTTATATATTTCAAATTACCCAGTGCGAGTTTATTAGTTTTCGTAAAATGAAGGCACCCTATTTATAAATTTTACCTTCGACCTAGTTTCTAAACGCTCGGGTAGTATAATAGTAAAACTGGAGTCTATTTGAAGTATTTAATTTGTTTTTTTAAGCGTTCATGAGGTTCAAGAGTTTATACTCTTATAATGATTATTACAAAACCTGAGCGGAGTGCAGTGGTTTGCGTCGTAGATGTTCGTTCACTATTCTCCAGGGGCGGTTGTCCTAGATAGGAGGAGCTGAACCAACCGAATTTTCACTTTGGTTTTAATTCCCAGCAACCTTTCATGCCCTTATGGTGTTATATTAGAGTTGCATACAAGGAGTATGAATTTAAAGTGACCACAAGCCTCGTTGTTAATGTTGACGACCCTTGCAAAAAACGAAGAAAGGACAATGATATTCGGCTCTCTACGTGGAATGTTAGGTCCCGGAACAGGCCACGAGCAGCCGAACAACAACTAGACCACTATAAAGCGGACAAAACCGCCATCCAGGAAATGCGATGGAATAGACCGGGTATAAAGCGAATGAAAAACTGCGATATTTACTACGGAAACTACTATAGGGAGAGAGGACAACGATTGTTCGAATGCGGATTTGTTGTTCGAGGTGGACTAAGGCAAAAAGTCCTAAGCTTTCGGCATGTGAGCGAACGCTTCATAACAATCCGTATCAAGGCTATATTTATTAACAACAGCCTGATTTGCGTCTACGCCCCCACGGAAGACAAGGATGACTCCACCAAAGATGAGTTCTACGATCTTTTAGACAGAACGTATGCCCAACGTCCCAGCTATGACATCAAAATTGTACGTGTACATGCTTCCCGTACCCCGATGTACACAAAGGCACCTGGCGGTCTTTTGATCAATCGACTACCAACCAGATTGATCACATCGCGATCGACGTCAGACACTCCTCCACTATTCTTGATGGTCGAACTTTCCGAGGGGCTAACAGCGACTCGGACCACTATCTTGTAGTAGCCAAGATGCGATTACGGATATCACGAACACAGCGGAGTAAAGTAAGAATACAAAGTTATGACGTCGGAAAGCTACTATCGCCAGAAACCGCTCGTGCTTTTACCGATCGCGTGTCCCTTAAGCTCTCCAATACACCTCAATTCTCCACGCTGTCAATAGAACAAGTGTTTTGGGCTCCAAGGCTCCACCACGAAGAAACACCTGGTTCGATGACGAGAGGAGGATGATTCACACAGCGAAGTAAGATGCATATAAGGCTTCGCTGCATAAAAGAAAAGGAGCAGCTCGTGAGCTCTACGAGTTAAAAAGAAGGGAGGAGCATACGCTTCTCAGAAGAAAGAAGAAAGAGCACGAGAAGCGCGCGATTAAGGATTTGGAGAGATGTTACTGCAGGCATGACGTTCGAAAGTTTTATCAACAAATAAAGCGAACATGCCAAGGTTATAAAGCTAGAACGGAAGCCTGCAGCGATGAGAACGGACACCTAGTAGTAGAATCGCAGTCGATGCTGAGAATATGGAAAAACCACTTCTGCAGACTGTATAACGGCGATGTTAGTCAATATACCGCTGTCAGGCAGAATGATCCATTTCTAATTGACGAAGACCGCAGAGAATTCCATCCCCCTGACCTCGACGAAGTTAAGATTGCCATGTCGAAGCTCAAGTCGAATAAAGCTGCTGGCGCAGACGGACTGTCTGCTAAGCTTTTCAAGGTTGCTGGGGATGACCTGGTTGGGAGCCAGCTCATCTGTAAGATATGGTCAGAGGAAAGCATGGCGGAGGAATGGAGTCTCAGCATCGTATGCCCGATCCACAAGAAAGGAGACCCTTCTCCTTCAAAATTTTCTCTTCTGTTTTGTGTGAACGCCTGAAGCCTTTTGTAAATAAGCTGATAGATCCATATCAGTGCGGATTCAGGCCGGGGAATTCCATCATCGTCCAAATTTTCACACTACGGCAGATCCTGGAAAAACCAATGAATTCCAAGTTGACACTCACCACCTACATATTTGTCGACTTCAAACCGCATACGACAGCGTAATTAGAGACAAGCTATACAACGCTATGTCTGCCTTTGACATAGCTGCTAAACCCGTCAGACTACGCAGGGCGATGCGCTATCGTGTGATGTGTTCAACATCATATCAGAAACGATTGTGCAAAAATCACTGGCCAATACAAGAGGCACAATCTATTTCAAATCCTCGCCACTCCTTGCATACGCCGACGATATTGATATAATAGGTAGATCACAGCGGGATGTCAATGTGGCGTTTGCGAATATTGAGATGGAAGCGGCGAAAATCGGTTTGGCGGTAAATGAGGGCAAAACTAAATATGTGCTGTCATCAAAAAAGGACGCTCACCACCGACGTCTTGGCCAGAACGTTTGTATTGGCAGATATAAGTTCGAGGTAGATAAGGACTTCGTCTACCTTGGCTCCGCAGTGACCTGGAACAACGACGTCAGGTCCGAAATCAAACGCAGAATCACTCTTGTGAATTAATGTTTCTTTGGGCTCAGGAGGCAATTGAGTAATAGGGCCCTCTCCCGAACGACAAAGTTGACTCTATATAAGATGCTTATCATCCCGGTCCTGTTGTACGGCGCAATACGTATGTACCTATCAGACGATGCTGAAATACAGCAAGTGAATGATGGTGATAATACAATTTTCGGTGGAAAAATCAATCACAGAATGTTGAATACCTTTTAAATTGAATAAAAACAATTGTGTGTGAGATATGACAGAAGCCTTTATCGCTGAATAAAGTATCTACTCTCTTTGACACGATTTAATTAGATAATACAATTCGGGTTTCCCTCAACCTCTCGCAAACTCCGGTGATACCGGAACAATCCATAGAACAGCGGTGGGAGCATTGTCAGCGTGCCATCAGATACGCTGCCTCTGATATGTTGGGTTTCGAAGCTTAAGGCTTATAAAGCCGCAGGTGCAGACGGCCTATCTGTCGAGCTATTAAAAGCGATAGGAAATTAGCTAGTAGGGCGCGTGCACCAGCTCATTTGTAAAATATGGTCGGAGGAAAGCATGCCCGAAGAATGGAATTTCAGCATCGTTTGCCCAGTACACAGGAAAAGAGACCCCTATAATTATGCCAATACGTCTCCTTAACTTCGCATATAAGATCTTGACTGCCGTACGGTGTGAAGACCACAATAAACTAAATATTTACACTGCGGCATAACTTGAAGAAGACCCAAGAATACTAAGTAGGATACTAAAATGACATCCATCACCTTTCGTCGATTTCAAAACCGCGTATGACAGATTATGCATGACGACAATGAAGAATGAAGAATTGTCGCTGCTCCATTAAAGTCGGTACCCTTCTATGCCGGTGTTGTTATCAGGATCCGAACTCGCTCAACGTGCGTCAGAGTCCAACACACTAACCACTATGCCACGGCGCCCGAGATATTTGATGTTAAAAAAAGGATTCAGAAAAGGTGACGGGTTGTCATGTAATTTTTTCAACATCGTGCTTGAAAAGATCGTACGAGACTCACTGGCCAATTCAAGTCTGCGCAACTACTCGCGTACGCGGAAGACATTGACGTAATTGGACGAAAACAGCGGGACGTCAATGAAGCGTTCGAACGCATTGAAGCAGAAACGGCTAAAATGGGTCTTTCGATGAACGAGGGTAAAACAGAATATACGGTGCCAACCAAAATGACGCATAAAACCCACTTCTCGGCTAGAGCGTCACAATTAAAATAGTGACCAGCGACAACAGCATCAGCGCTGAGATCAAAAGTAGAATTAGTCTTGTCAAGCCTAAACTGCAGGCACCACCAATAACAAACAATCGAAATGAATGGGCGAAAGGCGATGAAGAAAAGACTGAAGTTTTTGCTGAATATCTCGCTGATACTTTTAAGCCATTCAGAGGACAATGTTCTGCTCAAACTTTCATATCTTTTTAATGCAGCGTTTAAGTTAGAAGGCGTACCGAGCCAATGGATGGTCGCCGAAGTTATTAGGGTTCTAAAGCTCGGAATGCCACCGATGGATAAAAAATCCAACTGCCCAATATCATTGATGCCGATGTCCTCGAAAGAATTATAACCATTCGCTTATGGCCGATTGTCGAAGAAAAGCGTCTTTTGTTGGATCATCAATTTGGTTTCAGAAGCAAGCAATCGACTTTACACTAAGTGCATCGAATAAGCAATGTGGTCGAAAAAGCACTCGATCATAAGCTAATATGTTCGAGAGTATTTCTTGACATCTCCCAAGCCTTTTACAAAGAGTGGTCCAAAGGATTGGGATACATAAACTGAGACAAGATTTCCCCGAACAACTATCGAACGTTCTGGAAAACTTTCTTGTTAAACACGGGAGCGAATACCCAAATCTTAGAGCAAATGTGGCTGGCGTTCCGCAGGGAAGCGTACTTGGTCCGCCGCTTTACCTGCTGTATACCAGAGACATACCACAAACGAACGGCACTGTGCTGGTCACATTCGCCGATGATACTCCAATTTTGGCCACAGGAAAATCAGTCGAAGAATCAACGACTAAATTGCAATATGCCTAAACCGTATAAGCGACTGGTCACAGATTTGGCGGATCGTGCCTAACGAAACCAAAAGTTTCGGGGCAAAATACATAGACATGACTCTCGACGTGAAAGCGCATGTAAAGAAAAAACGTGGGGAGCTTGAATTGAAATATAGGCTTTAGTACTAGCTACGTGGAAAACATTTCCCACTTAGTACTGAAAACAAGCTGCTTCTCCACAAGCACGTGCTTAGATCTATTTGGGCTTACGGTATACAACTCTGGGGCTGTACTAAGAAGAGTAATTATTCTATTATACAAACGTTTCAAAACATTCGTGGCGTGGTACTTTCGAAACGACGATATTCATCGTGATTTAAAAATTGAAAATGTCGAAAATGAAGTTAAATTTTTCGCCCGAAGACATAGAGGTCGACCGGAAGGTTACATTAATAATGTGGCTCTTAAAATAATAGAACACCGAAACCTGTTGCACCGTCTTCAAAGGACAAAACCACTTGACTTAGCGCGACGAGCCTAAATCGCACGTACTATGCGATTGCAGGAACCCTCTTTTCGGAAAGCTGCCTGGTAAATGTGATTATGTGATTACCTCGAAGACGGAAAACTGTTAGATAATTGACTTAGTTGTAGACAAAAAACAAAAATTATTAACTCGACGGGTGGTGAAATCTTACACTAGCACGCGCTGTCGTGCCAACCCTCACAAAAAAAAAAAAAAACTCTTGCCAACCGCTGCTTCTTTGGGCTTAGGAGTCAATTGGGAAGTAGAACCCTCTCTCGACAGACCAAGGTTGCGCTATACAAAACTTTAATCATTTCAGTCTCCCTCTACGGCGCAGAAGCCTGTATTTTAACGTAAGCGGATGAGGAGGCCCTTGGCCATTTCGAGAGGATAATTCTGCGTTCAATCTACATATGTATGGTCGCGTTTATATGAACAAAGTGTGGAAAATACTGTTGCGGACACGAACCGACGGTTATGTTCGGATTTTGCTGTCAAAGTTTGGAATGCTTTGACGCAGCTGAAAAGGAAATGATATCAACTTTTACCATCATACTGCTGAATGTCAATTCCAGAGCATTCTAGAAACTTCTGAAGGGGAACATCTGACGGCGAACATTCGAACATTAATCAGTATTCATTCAGTGTTTAGTGTAAGTGACTTAGTGAACTATCCGTAATCCAGTATGAAAATATCGAAGTGGACAATTATCTACAATTGTAGACACAAAGTGTGTAAAAAAGAAGTGTGTAAGAAAAAAAGTTTGTAATAAAGGTGAAGCGCCCAGATAATAAACAAACTGTTGAAAAAAATAGCTTTTGTCAAATTTCTTTGTTTAAATCTCATTCCTGTGTAAAGCCTTACTTATGCACGTAATTATGTGCATAAAAGTAAAATGTAGGAGAAGAATTGCTTATCTAAACTATTGTTACGAAATTATTCAATCCCCACACCAAATAGGGTTCGCACCACTGGATTGCGATAAACTACAATTGTCCTTCTTATCCAAATAAAAACACACACACACTTTTATTTCTTTCACCACAGACCAATTATCTGTGTAGCTTCACCACTTTTATTTATTATCCAATACAATACAAACAAAACCTTTATTGAGAGCTTTTATTTTCACACTGTTTGATCACACTGACTTGTCACACGCTATTCGATACCACAAACTGAA
This sequence comes from Eumerus sabulonum, assembly GCA_951905685.1. Classification (NCBI taxonomy): domain Eukaryota; kingdom Metazoa; phylum Arthropoda; class Insecta; order Diptera; family Syrphidae; genus Eumerus; species Eumerus sabulonum. Next base: position 155,387,054 of record OX645060.1, on the reverse strand, counting down.
TGTCTGTCGAGGGCGAGTGTTCGCGCTTATATAGCTCTCGGTCCACCGTCTTGAACGTTCGCCGTTGGAAGTCCCCCTTCGGAAATCTCTAGAACGCTCTGACAATTCCATTGGAAGTTGACATCATTCCAATCCCCGCTTCCAGAGAGCTTTCGAACTTCGACAGCGAAATTCGAACTTAACCGTCCGTTTGCATCTCCGCAACACTGCCCTCCTCCTAAACTTGTTCGTCCTCGAACAAGCGATTGGATCCTTCTCCGTAATATGGTGCTAACCTCTCTACGTGGACAATTTTATATTTCGCCCGTCTGTTTCCCGTCTGCTGTATTCGGTACACCACGTCATTGAGTTTCTTGATGACCTCATATGGTCCGTCCCAGGCTGATTGCAATTTGGGGCACAAGCCTTTTTTTCGTTGTTGTTTTATTGGTTGTTGCAACATTTGATATCTTAACCTATTAGTATGGAAAAGGAGGGGAATAGCAATTGTACGGGCTTGCAGCAAGGATTAACTTAGCTATTAGACACAATAGGGAGCATCAAAGCTTAAAGGGTATTTATTATTGGTTGTTTGTTATTATAGAAAAAAGGGTTGCAGCTAGGATTTATACATCAAAGACACAATAGGGATAAAAGCTGGGAAGTTTGCTACTGGTTGTGGGATATTGTCGACTAACCTTAGCTCAGTATGTGACCAAGGGGATTTTTTGGATGAAAGTCATGTCTGTTGTATGAGAGCCCCCCTTAAATTTTCATTTTGTTCTGTTTTTAGTATTTGTCGTTGTAGCGACAACAGAAATACATCATGTGTGAAAATTTCAACTGTCTAACTATCACGGTTCATGCGATACAGCCTGGTGACAGACGGACGGACGGACGGACAGCGAAGTCTTAGCAATAGGGTTCCGTTTTACCTTTGGGTACGGAACGCTAAAAAAGAAGCTCAATTAAATCAGTGGCAGTCACAGACCATTGCCTAAAAAACTAAAAGTAGTTGTGAGACTGAAGTTAAATTTTACAATGTTGTACATACCAGTCCTCAAAACAATAATATTACGTTGAAATTGCGTTGTTGATATCGATAATTCTTATTGCTATACCGTTCACGTCACATTCAACATTTTATTTTATCGTCAGATGTCAGGGTAGCTGCGGATGCTTTTAACATGTCCAATCAATAAAATCACACCACAACAAATTCAGAATAAGTTGATGTAGAAATCAAATAAACACACATTCCCTATATACGGGTACATAAAAGACTAAATGCTACGTCAATCAAAATATCTGAAGCTTTCCACGACCACCGGCAGCCATATTCGCTTCAAAACAAATTTTCCATCTGACTTTTTCTCACAACAACATTTGTCTTTACATCACCTCCTCGATTAGGTTATTTCAATAAATATTATTTCCACTCCCTTTCACTCAGGCCAAGGAAAAAGCCAAAGGCACAGTCAACCCTCATCCCAGGGCCTACATCCAGACATTTACAGAACAAAATCAAAAGGAAGTATTGTGTCCTATTCAGTTATTCTCAGAGATTTCCTTCCTCACCTTTACGGAGTCATTGATTTAAGAACGATACTTATTTCTGGATTTATGCCAAAAGGATGGGCATTTGATGAGTGTGTAATTCAATTGCTCGTGTATTGTTTTGCATTTCTGAGTATGAGTGTGTAAACATTTACAAAGTAGACATCCTGCGGCGAATATGGTCGACCTATACTATGTGTAGAAACAGTGTTTAAAAGTGAATTGTTCTCCGGTTTGTTGTTTCAGATCACTTGTTTATTTGTTTAGATTTTGAGTTGTCTAAGTGGAAGTAATCAATGCGTTGATAGTGCGTCAAACATTTTTAATTGATTCAGAATATTGGGGCTTAAAAGCGGAATTTTGTTGATATTAATTGAAGAATGTAGGCGGTTGATATTGAAATTTTTTACTTACATACATATGTACATAGTGATGAAATTAAGATTACACCATTTACCACCCGAAACAGTGAGATTTGTTATTTCTTGTTATTTCTGTGGAAGGGGATGTAATCCCCTCTACATCAAAAGCGGCAAAGACTCCGATCGGAGAATCGACAAACCGCTCCGATGAGTTGTCGGCAAGTAAAGCTAACAACAGGAAAATAACCCATCGTCCAGGGCGGCCTGAGAATCATAAAACGATGGGGCCATAATACCGACCTAACTGAAAAAGAAAAAGAGTCGGTAGCCTGGGCGACAGGAATCCTGGGCCAGGAAAAAGTAAAAGCCAAGAGGCCCAGTTCGTCCCCCGAGGAACCAAAGCGGGAGGCTAAGAAGGCTAGGCAGGGAACACTGGCCAAGCTATCAAAGCCTTTCGGTGAGGTTGCGAGGGAGTGCCTGACGGTAGCTATCATTGATGATAGCGACCCGGACGGAAAAATGGCGACTGAGAAATGGAAGGACGTCGACCATGCACTATCGGCAAACTTCCTCAAAATTATGAGAAAGAACCCAGGAACCCATCTGTGATGACGCCGGATGGTATCAAGGCAGGGCCAAACTGAAAACCTGTGCCGATGAAAGATCGGTTGATCTTTTAAAGGCCACAGTTTCCGAAATGGGGGAAATATGGGAGGGAGCCAGGCTCAAGGTCGTCACTAAGGACCAGATCCCGAAACGACCGAGAGCTAGATGCTGGATCCCGCTGGCACCAGACAACCCCCTCGAAATTCTTGAGACTATCAACCTCTGTAATCCCAATCTCCCAACAAGAGATTGGAGGGTCGCGAAGCTGGAGGAACCAAAGGACCGATCTAGACAGGCAATTCTTGTGCTGAACAGTGAAGCCCTGGAACCTCTGACCCAATGTGACCACTACATCAGGTTTGGTTTCAAGAAAATCAAACTTAATATAAAAAGGATGAGGAAATGCCACCATCCGGCAACGAAACCATGGCCAACACCGAGGCTAATAAAGACAGCTCAATGGAGCAGGAACCCCCCATCCCCTCGGGGAGCAAGGGCCCTGCGCCGATTGAAGCTGAAGTCACAGCAAGATCCCTGGTCAACAAGGACCAGGAATCGCTGCTCGACTCCGGAAGCGAGGACTATTCAACTAGTTCGCCGATGCAAGACGATCTTTTGGACCTAAATCTAGAAGACCTCGACACCACCGTGGTGGAGGTCAATCGAATTGATAACAGCCATGATGCTGAGATTAATTCAGATTAACCTCCATCACTCGAAAGCGGCTACCGCTAATCTTCTCCTCAGGCTGGCCAAAGGAGAAGAGGACATAGCCTTAATCCAGGAACCTTGGGTTCATGAACACAAGGTTCGTGGATTGAGAAACCCAGCCTACAACATATTTACATCACAAAAAGAAGGTAAGCCCCGGACTTGCATACTCGCAAAGAAATCCATAAACGCTTACCTTCTTCCTAATTACAGCTGCCCAGACACCACAGTGATTGCCTTAGAATCACCCGGGAACAAGCTATGGATAGCCTCTACCTACATGGCGCAAGAAGAGTCCATCCCATCGGACGAGCTAAAAAGACTGGTGAGGGACTCGTCAAACCACCAAGTTGGGCTCCCCATTGGGGCTGATGCGAATGCGCATCACACCCTATGGGGCAGCAGCGACATAAATGAAAGAGGTGAGTGGCTTATTGAATTCATTCTTACCTCTGACCTTAATATATGCAATAAGGGTCATACACCCACTTTCGTTACAAAAAATCGAAGGGAGGTACTAGACATAACTCCAGCATCTCCCTCTCTCATTGACAAAATAAGAGAATGGAAAGTTTCTGAGGAACACTCCTTCTCAGACCACCGCTACTTGGTGTTCAACTAAGCCTTCACGGTCCCAACCTCAATCGACTCATCATGTAACCCAAGAAGAATTGATTGGGAGCGCTATAGAACCCTTGTTGGCAACTCTGTAGTAAGCAGGACCCCTGATCACCCGCGGCCCACGGTAGATATAGATAATATGGTTGATATTATAACAACTACCTTGGGCAACGCACGGGTCAATAGCTGCGTAAGCCACAAATCGAGGAAAAACTCTTATCCCTCGTGGTGGAACGCAAACCTAAGCAAGCTCCGTTAAAACTGTCGGAAACTCATTAACAAATCAAAGAGTACTAGAATCGATAGTGACTGGAGCCTATATAAAGCTTCACTCAGAACTTACAAACAAACTCTGAGGAAAGAACATAGGCTATCCTGGTTGCTTTTCTGTAACAATATGGAAAAAATTTCAGACGCCTACAGATTGAGGAAAATACTCTCGAAAGATCCACAATTCCCAAGCTACCTTACAGCAAACGGAGTCTGGACAACATCTGAAGAAGAAACTTTAAACGTTCTTCTCAATACGCACTTCCCAGGATGCCATGAATCGCAGGACTCATCGCAACCGCGAGGAACCTACTCTTCATCCGCAATAATGGAAAATTTCGAACACATCATCTCCAGAGAGAAAATAATATGGGCGCTTAAAAGTTTCAAGCCCTATAAATCGCCAGGTCCGGATGGAATTTACCCTATCGAACTTACACAAACCATGGAATGGACTATACCATGGCTAGAGATAATCTTCAAAGGATGCCTAGCTTGGAGTCACATTCCAGACAAGTGGAAGTGCGCAAGGGTGCTTTTCATTCCTAAGGCCGGCAGAAACTCTCACACTTCCCCCAAGGACCTAAGGCCCATATGTCTATCATCCTTTGCACTAAAAACCTTGGAAAGGATGGTAGACCTATATATACGCCATAACTTGGATCCGCTCCTAATTTCTAAGGCACAGCATGCCTACGTTAAGGGTAGATCTATCGAAACAGCCTCGCACACCCTAGTGAGGAAAATCGAAAGATCAATCCATCTTAAAGAATACACTATAACAGCCTTCCTAGACATAGAGGGCGCTTTTAACAACGTCACTCCGGAAGCAATAACAGAAGGGTTAGAAAAGCTAAAGGTGGAGAAGACTCTCATAGAGTGGATCAGCGAGCTACTATCAACACGCAAGATTCACTCGGTATGGGGAAGCCAGGCAATCACCAGAGTGGTTACCCGGGGAACCCCGCAAGGAGGGGTTCTCTCACCTCTTCTCTGGAATGTAGTTATAAATGAACTACTAATCAAACTGGAGGAAGAAGGCCTAGACGCTACGCTGGTGACGTTGCCATTTCAATCTCAGGTAAATACCTTTCGACACCGAATGACCGTATGCAAACGGCATTCTCAATTCTTTGTAAATGGGCGCATAGCAAAGGGCTCAGAGTTAATCCCCAGAAAACGGAGCTCGTGCTATTCACCAAAAAGCATAAAATCCCGGAATACTGCCCTATCACTTTGCTTGGTACCAGTTTAAACTACTCCTCCAGTGCCAAATTCCCTGGCATCATACTGGACAGGAAATTAACCTGGAAAAGCAACACAATCGAAAGAGCTAAAAAAGCAACAATAGCTCTCTACACATGCAAGAAAGCCATAGGGAAAAAATGGGGGTTCAATCCCAAGATTACCCTATGGCTCTACACCACGGTCGTTAGACCCATATTAATGTATGGAGCGACTGTCTGGTGGACAGCACTGGACAAGACAACATACCTCAAACAATTCGAGAAGGTACAAAGGCTGGCGTGTTTATGCATTACCGGGGCCCTCAGGTCCACCCCAACGGCAGCACTTAACATGATACTCGACCTTACACCACTCGATATTTTCGACAAGCAAATTGCCACACAAACGGCCATTAGACTTAAAGCCAACTCGAACTGGAAGAGCTACGTCATTGGCCACTCCTCGATCCTGATTAACAGGTCAACCATGGCAGAAAACCTAGACCTCACAGAACCCACCACAGTCTTGGAAAAAAAACTTTACAACGTTCTACCCGGACAGACAAAACTGGACTCGCCAGACTCAACCTCGCAGAAACTGCGTGGACTTTTATACTGATGGGTCTAAAACCAAAGACGGGGTGGGTAGTGGAGTATTCTGCAAACAACTTAAGCTAAACAAAGCTCTAAAACTATCTAATCACTGCAGCGTTTTCCAGGCGGAACTGTTGGCAATAAAAGAGGCTCTGTCCTGGCTGAAATGGAACGTGATACCCACCACGGATATCCGCATTCTCACGGATAGCCAAGCAGCCTTAAAGCGCTGGAGTCCTATGTGTACACATCAAAAACTAGCCTCGACTGTCGCCTATCTCTTAATGAGATGGCTGAACAGTTCAACATACAACTTATATGGGTACCGGGACACAGCGACATCACTGGAAATGAAAGAGCCGACACACTCGCCAAAAAAGGAACGACGCTACAATCAACTGTGGTTTGTGAGGGTATACCCTTCGCAACCATTAAACACAATCTCACTACCCTCGCCAAGGCCGAGACGAACCGGAGATGGGCTCAGGGACACACCTGCCTCATCACCAGGCAAATCTGGCCCCGGCTCGATAGTCAACGGACTAGGAGTATTATCTCCCTAAATAGAACTGACATCTATAAAGTCATAGGTGTCATCACAGGACACTGCCTTATTGGCAGTCACGCGCAAAAACTAGGTATCACTCCGAATGGTTTTTGTAGGAGCTGTCTAGACGAGGAAGAGGTCGAATCCACCCATCACCTCCTCTGCGCCTGCCCGGCATTCTGCACAATCAGGAAACGATACCTAGGATCATACCTCCTTAACGATCTGACCGAAGTTCAGCAAGTAGGGATATCTGATCTTCTTAATTTCTTAAGAAGCACAAAATGGTTCCACGAATAGGAGGTTAAGTCCCCTCGTAGCTACACAACGGGCCTCCCTGGCCTATGTGTGTTCTTCCCATCTCTGGCAAGGCTACGGTCTTACCTACCTACCTACCTACTGCAGGCGTGACGTTCGAAAGTTTTATCAACAGATAAAGCGAACATGCCAAGGTTATAAAGCCAGGACGGAAGCCTGCAGGGATGAGAAAGGACACCTAGTAGTAGAATCGCAGTCGATGCTTTGAAAATTAAAAAACTACTTCTGCAGACTGTAAAACGTCGATGTTAGTAAATATACCGCTGTCAGGCAGAATGATCCATTTCTTATCGACGAAGACCGCAGAGAATTCTGTCCCCCTGACTCTGCCGAAGCTCAAGTCGATTAAAGTTGCTGGCGCAGACGGACTGTCTGCTGAGCTCTTCAAGGCAGCTGGGGATGACCTGGTTAGGAGCATGCACCAGCTCGTTTGTAAGATTTGGTCAGAAGAAAGCATGCCCGAGGAATGGAGTCTCAGCATAGTATGCCCGATCCACAAGAAATGAGACCCCTCTAATTGCAAATTGACTACAGAGGAATAAGTCTCCTTAATATCGCCTACAAAATCTTCTCTGCCGTTTTGTGTGAACGCCTGAAGCCTATTGTAAATAAGCTGATAGGTCCTACCAGTGCGGATTCAGGTCAGGCACCATCGACCAAATCTTCACAGCTATACAACGCTATGTCCACCTTTGACATACCTGCTAAACTCGTCAGACTATGCAGGAGACTTTGGAGAATGCTCGCTGTTCCATCCGAATCGGTGAACACCGTACCGATAGTTTGTTGTGGGATTTCTTCAACATAATACTAGAAATGATTGTGCAAAAATCACTGGCCAATACAAGAGGCACAATCTATTTCAAATCCTCGCAACTCCTGCCATACGCCGACGATATTGATATAATAGGTAGATCACAGCGGGATGTCAATGTGGCGTTTGCGAGTATTGAGATGGAGGCGGTGAAAATTGGTTTGGCGGTAAACGAGGGCAAAACTAAATATATGCTGTCATCAAAAAGGGACGCTCACCATCGACGTCTTGGCCAGAACGTTTGTATTGGCAGATAAAAGTTCGAGGTAGTTAAGGACTTCGTCTACTTTGGCTCTGCAGTGACGTGGAACAACGACATCAGTTCCGAAATCAAACGCAGAATCACTCTTGTGAATCAATGTTTCTTTGGGTTCAGGAGGCAATTGAGTAATAGAGCCCTCTCCCGAACGACAAAGTTGACTCTATATAAGACCCTTATCATCCCGGTCCTGTTGTACGTCGCAGAAGCATGGACACTATCAAAAGCGGATGAGGAGGCCCTGGTCGTTGTAAGACAAAAATTATGCGTACCATTATTGGCCCGACCTGCATAAATGGGGAGTGGAGGAGAAGAGTTAATACTGAATTGTATGGGCTGTACAGCTGTCTGCGGATCCAACACCTAAGATGGCTTGGTCATGTAGAGCGTATCGAAATCACAGCTTCACAGCTTCACGTCTCTGAATCCAACACCGAGGGGCGACGCTCTCGAGGACGGCCAAAGGTAAGGTTTCGCAACCAAGTGGAAGAGGACCTTAACCAACTAGGCGTATGACACTGGAGACTGTTGGCGAAAAACCGTGCCAGTTGGAGAGGTTTTTTAAAGAAGGGCCAGGTTCGTCATGAACTGTAGCGCCAAAAAAAAGGAAGAAGATAAATACGCTATAAATACATCCCGATTGTAAATTCAAGGACGTCTTAATATTGATTCCTTATAACATATTCAGAGACACCATTACTTTGCATAAAACTCAGATGGCACGTACTTGTTGTATTCCTCTTTGTGATGCAAATTAATATTCCAATAATACAATATGTCATAGAATTCAGTTTAGTATTATGCTGCGTGGTAGCTATGTTGAAGAAACTGTATAAATATGCACCGTGATGAATGTAAATCGAATTGGGAATTCGCCTTTAATGGAGCTGAAATCTCAAGGGAAGACCCAGGTTCTCGATAAACTGTAGCGCCGAAGAAGAAGTCCTATCATGGAATGATCACATGTTTCGCAGTTATTAACATAAATATTCCTAAGAATTCCATAAATATGATCTTAACAACTGCGAGATACAGTCCTAGTAGGCCCCAAAATAAAGCCCGCTAGACCATCCAATGTTAAAAATGGGAAATAAGTCCATGAAGGACCAAAGCTTTCTGATATTCTGATGAACAATGAAAAATCTATTACTTACTTATTAGGCCAGCGATCCATGGAGGATCTGAGCCTGAGCTATAGCTGCCTTACATCCTTGACGGACCCGGGCACGCTGCTTCCAGTTGTCAAGACCAAGATGTCTTACATCCGCGATTACTTGGTCTTTATACCGGAGGTTCGGTCTTTCTCTTCTTCTCGAATCAGGAGGCTCGGAGTCGAAGACCCTCTTAGCTGGAGCGTTGATGTCCATGCGCTCGATGTGGCCGAGCCAGTGTAGTCGACGGATCCTTGCCTTCCGGACTACATCCACATCTTGGTACAGCTCGTAGAGTTCGCGGTTGTGTCTTCTTCTAGTCGACGGAACCTTGCCTTCCGGACTACATCCACATCTTGATACAGCTCGTAGAGTTCGCGGGTGGGTCTTCTTCTCCATTCACCTTCCTCACAGACAGGACCAAATATCCGGCGCAGAATTTTTCTCTCGAAAGAACCCAAAATCAGCTCCGCTGTCCTGCTAATCGTCTAGCTTTCGGCTCCATACAGCAAGACTGGCAGTATGAGTGTTTTGTAAAGCATGACTTTGGTCTTTCGAGTGAGGAGTTTTGATCCCAGTTGTTTGGACAAGCCGAAGTAGCAGCGGTTGCCAAGGGCGATTCTATGCCGGTTCTCCACTGTGGTGTCATTTGTGGAATTTACGTTTGCCCCGAGGTAGACAAACTCCTTAACTACCTGTAGCTGTCAATTGTTATATTTTGTCCCAGGTGGTGAGCGACGGATTGGTTTTTGCTTGACAGCATGTATTTCGTTTTGTTCTCATTGATCTTAAGACCAACTCTTTTCGCCTGTTCTTCAATCGCCGTGAATGCTTCCACAATGCCACGGCGAGAACACGCGATTATATCGATATCATCCGCGTATCCTAGCAGCTGGGTGGACTTGTAGAAGTTAGTGCCTTCCTTGTTGGTGCCTGCCCGTCGCACTATCTGCTCCAGCACCAGGTTGAAGAAGTCACATGACAGCGCATCTCCTTGCCGAAATCCGGTGCATGTTTCAAACGGTTCCGAAGTCCTAGAACCGAGTTGCACGGTGCATCGCGTATTTTTAGCGTGGCGCAATACAACTGAATCAGTTTTTCCGGGATCCCGAATTCGGCCATCGCACCAAACAGTCCTTCACGATGAATGCTGTCGTTTGCGGCTTCCAAATCGATGAAAAGATGGTGTGTATCGATTCGAAACTCGTTGGTCTTTTCCAGGATTTGTCGCAGCGTGAAAATTTGGTCTATAGTCGAATTGCCGGGCCGGAAGCGGCACTGGTAGCTGCCGATTAGTGGGGTGCAAAATGGCTTTGGACGTTCACACAATCTAATCACACCTACATTCCGTAAAGTTCTTATTTTAAAATCCTTTCCCAAATTTACCCAAACTATGGACTTAAGCTTAAGATTATCTTTTTATACGAGCAAATTATTTGGATAACGCAAGCCACCATCCATATATGGATTCCACGCTTTAATATGAATGAAAAACATAAAAGTGTTACAACACATCGAAGCAACTTTGATTTAACAGCAACTGAAATCCCTGATTTATATCCAATGTTCTGCTTTATCTAAATTATACCCACTTCACATAATTCTCCTGTTATCATGTGTATAATCAGAATGAAGTAAAAGAAAAAGTTAGAACTGAAATCGTCGAATCGACGGTAAAATAAATATAAACAAAAGCCAGTGGCAGATAAAACAGTCGAGAATCCTTTCTGGAAATCCTTTCTGGTAATGTTGTGTCATTAAATCAAAAGGAATAAATCCTGTTGGTACGGAATAAAAAAATCGATCATACTGTTAGATCCTGTGTTTATTTATTTTTCTTCCCCGTATTATATCTCTTGGGATTGTGCAGGCGTACGCGTCTGTTGCGTCAGCAGAGTTCAAAAGGGAGAGATTATTAAATCACAAACCAGTCGAAATACATATGTAGAAAGGTGTGCATTTCAGGATGGTATTGGAGGGAGTTGGGTATAAAACTGTAGTGTTCTCAGTTATTGTTTGTCTTGGTGATGCCCGATATAGAAAAATAGAACGGATGGCTTGTATGCAATTTGTTAAATATTAATATATGAATGGCTTCAGTACTGAAGCCGTCCATCATCCTCGCTAATGTAATACCAGAACTGAAAGACGAAAAGAAGTCATTGCATATAAATGAAAACCCAACAGTTCTTGGAAAGGACATATGTATGTCATATATAAAAGAGATGTGAGATCAGATAAACCAGGGCCAGCTCCTTCGATTATGGATAATACTTAGTAACGTGTATTCTTAGCATTTTATCCTCTACCTACATACATATGTACATATGTAAATCCCATTCAAAAAGTTTCAATTGCTCGCTTTGGTGGCGTTACAGCCCATGAAGGCCAGAGCCAAGCTTCCCTCAATGTTGTGGGTGATCTATTTTTTTTTACACAGGTGAAAGGGACTTACAGTTTAATGCCGATTCTGAACGGCTTGAGTCGAGAAGTTTTTTCTTGGCATGTATACTAGGGGGGGTTTTCGCCAGTACCCCGCCGAGGAGGACGCCGCGAAATAAACATCCGATGGCGCTGGTGTTATCGGGATCCGAATTCGCTCATCGTGCGTCAGAGTCCAACACACTAACCACTGTGCCACAACGCCATAAAAAAAAATTCACAGACCTGTACTGAGTAATTTGAAAGAAAAAGGTTCAGTTTTGGATCTGAATACTCGTATACACTTTATTCGATTCGATATGTGCACAAAGACTTAATGGTAAAATGTTCCTTCGAGATTTCAGCTCCATTAATTCAGCTTCCCAATTCGATTTACACTTATCACGGTGCATATTTTTACGGTTTCTTCAACTTAACTATACCTTACTTACTTTGATGGCGCTACAGTTCGGGGTGAACCAGGGCCTCAACCAACAAGCCTCTCCAACCGGCCCGATCTTTGGCCAGCCACTTCCAGTGCCGCACGCCCAGTTAGTTGAGGTTCCTTTCCACCTGTGCGCGCCAGATTAAATACGGTCGTCCTCTGCTGCGTCGTCCCTCGAGGTTGGAGTCGAAGACTCTTAGGGCCGGAGCGTTGATGTCCATTCGGTCTACGTGGCCCAGCCATCTTAGACGTTGGATCCGAAGACGTCTAACTAGGCCGATGTCGCTGTACAGCCCCTACAGTTCTTGGTTGAATCTCCTCCCCCACTCTCCGTTTACACAAACGGGACCAAAGATTGCACGCAGAATTTTCCTCTCGAAACGCCCGAGAGCCCCTTCATCCGCTTTTGATAACGTCCAAGCCTAAGCGCCGTAGAGGAGGACCGGGATGATTAAGGTTTTGTAGAGAGATATCTTAGTTTTTCGGGAGAGGGCTCTACTACTCAATTGCCTCTTGAGCCCGAAGAAGCAGCGGTTGGCAAGAGTTATTCTCAGACACTCAGCGCTGGTGTCGTTGCTGCTTGTCACTATCGAGCCAAGGTAGACGAAGTCCTTGACTACTTCAAAAATATAGCTGCCGAAGGTGACGTTCTGACCAAGACGTCGGTGTTGCGCGCCTTTCTTTGATGACAGCATATATTTGGTCTTGTCCCCATTTACCCTTAGGCCCACTTTAGCCGCTTCTGCTTCAATGCTTGCGAACGCCTTATTGACGTCTCGCTTTGTCCATCCAATAACGTCAATGTCATCTGCGTAGGCAAGCAATTGTGCGGACTTGAAGTAGATCGTACCTCTTGTATTGGCCGCAGAGTCCCGCACGATATTTTCAAGAATAATGTTAAAGAAATCACATGAAACCTAAAACCTTTTTTAACATCAAAGGGGTCGGTTAGTTTACCTTCGACCTTAATGGAGCAGCGAGAGTTCTCCATAGTCAATCTTCACAGTCAGAAGAGTTTGGCAGGAATGTTAAAACATGACATGGCTCTGTATAGCTCATCTCTATAAACACTGTCATACGCGGCTTTAAAGTCGACAAAAAGATGGTGCGTGTCAACCTGGAATTCATGGGTCTTCTCCAAGATCTGCGGTAGTGTAAATATTTGGTCTATCGTGGCTTTTCCTGGCCTGAATCCGCACTGATAAGGACCTATCAGCTTATTTACAAAAGGCTTCAGGCGTTCACACAAAACGCCAGAGAAGATTTTGTAGACGATCCTCCTGATCCGCACATGCACCGAGACCACCCTCAAAAGAGAGCAATGGACCAAAATTACGGGTAGAAATACGGGAGAGGGAGGGATGGAGCGGGAAAGGTTTTTGGTGGGTATTTGTACACAACAACTTTAAGGAGACTTATTCCTCTGTAGTTTGCGCAATTAGAGGGGTCTCCTTTCTTGTGGATTAGGCATACGATGCTGAGACTCCATTCCTCGGGCATGCTCTCCTCTGACCATATCTTAGAGATGAGCTGGTGCATGCTCCTAACCAGGTCATCCCCAGCTGCCTTGAAGAGCTCAGCAGACCGTCCGTCTGCGCCAACAGCTTATTCGACTTGAGCTTCGATATGGCAATCTTAACTTCATCGAGGTCAGGGGGACAGAATTCCCTGCAGTTTTCGTCGGTTAGAAATGGATCGTTCTGCCTGACAGCGGTATATTGACTAACATCGCCGTTATACAGTCTGCAGAAGTGTTTTTTCCATATTCTCAGCATCGACTACGATTCTACTACTAGGTGTACGTTCTCATCCTTGCAGGCTTCCGTTTTGGCTTTACAACCTTGGCATGTCCGCTTTATCTGTTGATAAAACTTCTGAACGTCACGAATGCAGTAACACCTCTCCAAATCCTCAACCGCGCGCTTCTCGTGCTCTTTCTTCTTTCTTCTGAGAAGGGCTCACGAGCTGCTCTTGTCCTTTTATGCAGCGAGACCTTATATGCATCTTGCTTCGCTGTGTGAATCCTCCTGCACTCGTCATCGAAACAGGTGGTTCTTCGTGGTGGAGCCTTGAAACCCAAGACTTCGGATACAGAGCTTTTCAGGGCTTCTTTGCAAAGGCTCCACTGCTGTTCGATTGATAGCGTGGATGATTGAGGTGTATTGGAGAGCTTAAGGGAGACGCGTTCGGTAAAAGAACGAGAGGTTTCTGGCGATAGCAGCATTCCGACTTCATAACTTTGTATTCTTACTCTACTCCGCTGCGTTCGTGATATCCCTTTGCGCATCTTGGCTACTACAAGATAGTGGTCCGAGTCGATGTTAGTCCTTCGGGAAGTTCGGACATCAAGAATAGTGGAGGAGTGTCTGACGTCGATCGCGATGTGATCAATCTGGTTGGAAGTCGATTGATCGAAACACCGCCAGGTGCATTTGGGTGTATCGAGGTGCGGGAAGCACGTACTGGCTAGAAGGAGATTTCGCCCTGTACCAAGATCAATCAGCCTGAGTCCGTTATCGGATGTGGTGTCGTGTAGGCTATGTTTGCCAATGACTCGTTTAAAGATGCTTTTCTTACCCAGCTTAGCATTGAAGTCTCCTAGTTCAATTTTGATGTCATAGCTGGGACATTGGGCAAACGTTCTGTCTAGGAGATCGTAGAACTCATCTTTGGTGGAGTCATCCTTGTGTTCCGTGGGGGCGTGGACACAGATCAGGCTGATGTTAAAAAATGTAGCCTTGATACGGATTGTTATGAGGCGTTCGCTCACATACCGAAAGCTTAGGACTTTTTGCCTTAGTCCATCTCGAACAACAAATCCGCATCCGAACAATCGTTGTTCTCTCTCCCTATGACAGTCCCAGTAGTAAATATCGCAGTTTTTCATCAGCTTTATACCCGGTCCGTTCCATCGCATTTTCTGGATGGCGGTTTTAGCGGTCTAGGACGTTCGCGAGTTGTTCAGCTGCACGTGGTCTGTTTAGGTTCCTAACATTCCACGTACAGAGCCGAAGACCATTGTCCTCTTTTCCTTTTTTGCAAGGGTCGTCAACAATAATCCGGCACGTTTCATACGATACATATAAAATATGCTTCGTAAAACATTATCTACAGAAAGCACTAAATCAATAATTCCTTTTTGCATATAATATACAGCTGAAAAGGCACGTGAATCGGAATCGGAGATTACTCATTTTTCACGCACTCGCGGGTGAAGAGGGGGCATTGTCAGAAATCGAGAGGAACAACAAAAGGCAAACACTAATTCAATTTCTAGCTTTTCTCCCTCGTTTCTTCATTGATTTATGGCTGGCGAATACAAAATAAGAAAAAACACAAAAAAAGGCACCAAATCGAACTTGCGTACTGTGTAGGGTACGCGTATTAATAATCTTTTGAGCACTTCTTCCCCTCATCGAAGCAAGATAAGTAAAGTTTACAAGAAGCTACATATATACGAGCATCTAAGTGTAAATGAATTCAGATACTGCCATCTGTGTAGTTTTGCATTTTTGTAAAAGTCCAAGCGGATGTTAAAGGCTCAAATAGCTTGAAAATAATGGAATAAATTTATTTGACTGCCCAGCAACTGCCACCGCTCCACCGTCATTATCACATCACCTACCTGCGCAACTAAAGACGAGGCCTGAATATGTCCTACCAACGAAAGTTCCACTTATTAAATCCCATCTGCGAAAGAAAATCCAAAAGCCATTAGGACACTCGGAATACGTTTAAGTTCTAGGTAATACTGTAGATTGCGTAGTTGTGTCTATTCCCGTGGGGACGGTTTGCGAGTATACTTGGAAGCCACAAAGCGGACGGGAATGAGCATAACCGTCAACGGCAAGCACCATAAATTATTAAGAGATTTGCCAAAGATTTAACTAATTTATGGACAAGAGACACCAGGGATGCTTTATATAGAATGGTTTCTTTTGGTCACTACTGTTGTTGTATTTTAATACCGCCATTATCCTAGGCCAATGAACGAATGTCCTGGGGTCTCTTGTACCCAAATTTAATTGATAAATCACCTTGCATTATCCACTTAAAATGATAATATACCCGGTGGATAGATGGAAAACTGGCAATATGAATGAATGGTTAGATACTGGTGGAGCTTATTTTGCATACTGCAGTTATGTCAAGCGATAGGGAAAGCTCTAACTGCTTGGCCTATTAGAATTCCTAATTTGTCTATGCCAAGGGTTGTATGTGAAGGATATGTGTCAACACGTGACTTATTCAAAGGCACGAAAAGGGCAGAGAAAGAAGATAATGGCACTCGAGCGAAGTGGGCAGACAAGTCTGGAGATGGTACTTAACCCAATAATAGGACACTTAGTTTGTCTTAGAACCTTTTTCTTTTTTCTTTTTTCTTCATCACTTGTCAAATCCATACATACATTTAAGTAGAGACAAGATGTTAGGGAGCAAACAATGCTACGTGATTGTAATTGAAGTGGTTTTTGCGACAGAGAAAGAAACTTGTGCTGAGCATTAGAACGTGGCTTGAAAGCAGCTGGTAATTTCACGAAAAGGAATCCCATGACGTCAAGGAAATTCCGTAAGATGAACGCGTTTAGGTTGTTAGCACATCGACCTCGATGATTTGAATTATTCTGACAGACCGAAGCTGTTACCAAACCCGGTATTATCGCTGGTGTGAAACAAAGTGAAGTGAAATGAAAATGATCCACTTTAAGAACAAGTTTACTGCGACTTGAATTTTTCTCATACAAGATTCAGTCAATACTAACCCTCAAATCATGGTCAGTTGATCTTGGGTTTAGTATTGTATTGTATATAGTATTCCCGTCGCATGTGAATGCGATGTAAAACACCACAGAATTAATCAGTCGATCACTGACAGCTGTACAAGCCAGACGTGTTTCGACTTAGTGCAGTGAACCATAGTGAATAGCCAGTGTGTCTTTCAATCGCGTGGTTTGGCGATTGATCCGGGAAATCGGTAGTAGGACGGCAGTAGAGTGCACGGTGAACGAAGACCGGCAGGTTCGATTGTCGGGAACAACAAATTTGGTTTTTACGTTTTGTTCCTTCCGTTGCTTCCAAAGTAATTGGAAGTAACAGAGAAATGTCAGACGACGGGCATAAACCCGTACGTCGAACGGCATCAGAGTCGGATGATTCCGTGAAATCAACAACAACCACGAATAGCAGATGTCCCCGATGAGGCGGACTTTGCCTACCTCTCCGAAGGTTGCCGTGAGAGAAAAATTGGCCGAAATCCGGAAGATAAAGGAAGCTGAAAAGCAGCGTAAGCTGCAACAGCAACAACAACAAAAGCAGCAGCCGCAACAACAACAATCGCAGCGAGAGCAGCAACTTCAGCAGAAACAACAACAAAAACAACCGTAGCCGAACATCAGCAACAACAACAACCGCAGCGGGAGCAGCAACAGCAGCCCCAGTAGCAGAAACTTCAACAACAACAGCCGCAGCCGGAGAAGCAGCGGCAACAACAACAACCGCGGCGAAAGCAGCAACAGCAGCCCCGGCAGCAGAAAAAACAACAAAAACAGCCGCAGCCGAAGAAGCATCACCAACAACAACAACCGCAGCGGGAGCATCAACAACGCCCCCAGCAGCAGAAACTTCAACAACAACAGCCGCAGCCAATGAGACAGCAGCAACAACAACAAATGCAGCAGCAACAACAACAATAGAAACAGAAAAAGAAGTGAAGCGGCCGCTCCAGGAAGAAGGAGAAAGTGGCGTCCATCTACGCCCACACCCTAGCTTTTAGGCAGACAGTCGACATGTGTAAGTATGTCATTCGTGAGGATAATTATAAGTTAAATTGTCTGGCAGGACGCTATGTTTTCCAGTGTAAAACATTGCAAGTGCGATCCATATAAAAAGAATCCACTACGGAGTATTATACGCTTACTCCGAAAGCGGAGAGGCTGCAGACAATGCAAAGGCGTACAGTCTGACCCCGGGGAATTGCTATCAAAAGAGCTCAAAAAGTTCGAGAGCGATGACCTCAGGTTCGTGAGGGTCAAGCCGTTCACCAGAGTTGCGGCCAAACAGGAGAAGCGGCCATTGCACTTCTTCCTGGTCCAGCTGACACCCAACAGCAGCCCGGAGTCTCTGAGGAAAATTACCACCATAGACACCCAGGTTGTGCGATGGGAAAATTTAAATAGGAGCGGAAACATAATCCAATGTATCCGCTGCCCAAGGTTCGGGCACGCCGCATCGACCAGCGAAATGCAGCTACGATGTGTCAAGTGTGCGCAGAACCACAGGTACGATGAATGCGACCGGAGCGCAGAGAAATTCTCGAAAGGGAACAACTTTTATGCGCACTCTGTGGGAACACGGGACACCCTGCAAACTATCGGGGCTGTCCTAAAATCCAGCAGATAAAGCAAATAAAAGAGGGGTATTCAATCTTCAGCCGTTACACTCCAATTGACCTATGCCTAAATAGCAACAAGTCAGGGAAGCGGCACAAACATCGAAGGCTACTCATAAAGCCCCAGTGCCTGTTCCTATGGCACCGGGGGCCAAGGCGGAACTACTACCGATTCTGCTCGCCATTCAAGGTCAGATCGGCCAACTCCAACAGCAGATCACGAGTGGACAGGTTCTACTCCTTTCTGCCGAACTTAACGCCTCTACAGTCCTAATGGCTACGCCGGTAGGGAGTTTCTTGAAGATCCTGGCTTTTAATGTAAATTCACTGATAAGGATCAAGCGACGCACCGTTCTTTTTGACCTGTTGCAGGTAAAAAGCCCTGATGTGTTTTTGGCTAGCGAAACTAAGCTAAACCAGAGGCACAAAATTCGGCACAATTCCTATATTATAATACGAAGAGACCGACCCAAATGATATTTGAAATGATATTTTTTATATCATTTAAAAATATATTAAATATAAAATTATATATAGCGGTGAAGTGCGGAGGTTCCAGGTGCTAGAGGAATGTGTTGTGTGTATCTACCTTCGAAACGGAAGGAGGATGTACAGTGCTCCACAAAAGTCTGCGTACGGTGAAGTAATATGGAAAGAAGATACTTTTACTGCCAAACCCTAGGTGATAATTTCCTTTTTTGGGTATATTCTAATAAAACAATGCATAAGGTATTCATTTTTGGAAAACGTAATCTAATATTATTATTCATTAAAAAAAAATAACAAAAACAATAAACTGAGTGGCAAAATTCAGTCCACAAAAGTTTGCGTACGGCTGTAAAAGAAATGGAAAAAATTAAAAAAAAGTGAAAAAACATCATTATATCTTATTACTTTCAATGTTAATATTTAGTGGGATATCCTTTCATCCTTATTATTTCCTTTAGACGGGTTTGCATTGATGCTACCAATTTTTCTGTTAAGGAAGTGCTTATGTTATTCCATTCAAATAACAAAGCTTCTTTTAGCTGCTCTCTATTATTGATATCATGGGTGCGGATCATCCTTTCTAAAGCATCCCACACATGCTCTATGGGGTTGATGTCTGGACTCTGTGGTGGGGTTTGTAGCATGTGGGGAGTGTTAAATAATAACCACATACGCGTATTGTATGCGGTGTGTTTGGGGTTGTTATCTTGCTGAAAGTGGTATTCGTTGGATATTCCCAACATTTCAGCACTTGCTCTTAAATTCTTTTTGAGGATATCAATATAAACGAACTGATTCATTATGCCCTCAATAACTTCTAACTTGCCGACCCCCGATGACGACATACAGCCCCATACCATAACACTTCCACCACCGTGTTTCACGGTTTTTACCGTTTTCGTTGGATTATGGGCTTCATTTGGTTTCCGCCACACTCTTAAGCGGCCATCCGATCCGAAAACGTTAAATTTGGATTCATCGGAAAATATAACCCTACGCCAAAAGTCTGGAGGCTTGGTTACATATTCCCTTGCAAACGCGAGCCTTTTTTGCCTGTTAATTTTGTTGATCAGTGGCTTTTTTCTGGATACACGTGATCTAAATCCCATTTCCACTATGCTTCTCCTTACCGTTTCCGCATGCACTTTGGTATTGTGGAACTCCTGAAGTTGAGTGCTTATTTTTCTTGCAGTTGTAAAGGGTTCTTGGATTACTATCCGCTTGATTGCTCGCTTATCTCTCTCAGAGAGCTTGGATGGTCGGCCAGATCTTGCTTTTGTTTGTATCTGTCCATCGTACCTGAAGCGGTCAATTGTTCTTTGGATTGTTGACTTGCTTCTTAAGGTTTGTTTTGCAATTTCCCCGTAAGACATTTTTTCTTTCACGTACAAGTTAATAATGGTCTGCCTCTCGTTCAAGCTTAACTCTTTTTTTGCCATTTTAATCATTTTCCCACCCAACTGAAATAAAGCGCCACTTGATTTTGTCACGTCTAATGGCGAGTAAGCTAACATGAATTACAGTTACTAATTACAGTTACCTTAGTCTTGCTTAATGAAGGAGTATTACCAGCCGTACGCAAACTTTTGTGGACTGAATTTTGCCACTCAGTTTATTGTTTTTGTTATTTTTTTTTAATGAATAATAATATTAGATTACGTTTTCCAAAAATGAATACCTTATGCATTGCTTTATTAGAATATACCCAAAAAAGGAAATTATCACCTAGGGTTTGGCAGTAAAAGTATCTTTTTTCCACATTACTTCACCGTACGCAGACTTTTGTGGAGCACTGTACATGGTATCGGCCTATGCACCTGAAGCACCTCAGCCCAATCTCTTTATTGCAGAGCTTAAAATACTCTTTCGATTTCTGCGCCTGGACTCGGCAGAAAACACTTATGTCTTGACGGGAGATCTAAATACCAAACATGGTGATTGGGACAATAATGTACTCAATACTAGAGGGAGCCTACTAAGCCATACGGTTTAGTCCGCTGTTTCCTAGAAGCGTCGCCTGTCTGGACCACGACTGAGACTGGCTGACACGAACGAATGGTTTACGTACTGTTTACGTACCGTTGAGTATGACAGTGGCCATTGCGGACTTAGTGCCGTAATTAAAATACCGGACGAATTCGCATAAATGGCAGAGTATGTCCACACGTATCCCTACGATTATAGTAGGGCACGCTGGCCACGCTTTGCCAACTGCCTGACGAGAGCACTCACTTCGTGTGCCTCATCCCCACCGATTAATAGGAATCTATCAAATGACGAAATTGATAGGCACCTAAAACAAATGGACGAAATAATCAAACAAACGATGGATAGAACTATATCACGCCAACGGCATTACGATACCACGGACGTGTACCGAAACGCGACCATAGACGCACTTTACAGACAGAAAAGTAGACTCCTGTCAAGACTCAAACTCTTGTACAGGCGGTTTACCGACAGACAAAACTCGAAGGTCAGGACCCTGAAGTCACTGACTAAAAATCTCCGACAGCTAATTAAAGAAAATTATAAAATAGCCATAAGTCTGCACTGGAGCAACAAAATTCGCGCTGTAAATTCCAACAGCGCGAATATGTTCCCGCAGAAAAATAAAATATTTCGGAGAAAAGACCAGAATGACATTTAGGATCTAAAGCTTCCGAGAACGTCAGACAACGAACATATGTATATTACGCACAGTCAATATCGATTCAAGAAGCACCGCCATAGATAACGACGTTTTTGTAATTGAGGATCCTCAGGAGAAAGTGGCGACAATGGGGGCGGTTTTCCAGGAAGTGTACAAGGTGATTGAAAGCATTCGCCCGAACCACGACCTGGAAAATAGAGCCCTGCTTCACCAGTTCTACTTTCGAAATGATATCGACCGTTGGCGAATCGAGAACCATGGTTTTTCCAGGTTCAATGACGACTCTAAGGCAAGCAATGCCATCGCCAATGAGGATGCTAATACACTGTTCATTTCGACGGAGGATCTCCAGTTGATCTTCATATCACTAAATAATAAAAAATCCGCGGGTACTGATGGTATATCCAATATTGTGCTCAGGCACCTTCCACCAGTAGCTATAGAGAGGTACACCATCCTGTTCAAAAATGCACTGAATAATGCATAATTGTTATCCGCCGCATTGGAAAACGACAGTGGTCCAACCAATCCCTAAGAGGGGCAAAGACTCCTCTAATCCACCAAATCTCCGGTCGATAAGTCTGCTTCCGAGTATCAGCAAGGTCTTCGAGAAGGTAATCCATATATATGTATATGGGGCTAGTGCCACCATTAGCAATACGGCACTGCGAAGGTAACCTATAGAGCCCTGTCTAATGGGCTGGGGACAGAAATATCATTCCGGATAAACAATTCGGTTTCAGGGCGGGGCATGATACTATACATGCCGCGTCGAAACTCTGCTCGGATATCCAATAAAATAATTGCAAGAACTAATGCACGGGTGCCTGCCCGGTTGACTTGGAAAAAGCCTTCGACACCGTATGGTTAGAAGGACTCTACTACAAGCTCAAACGGTTGGCAACAAGTAAACCATTGCAATATATAATTCATGATAGATTATTGAGTAGAAAGTTCGTTGTGAAAATTGCCAACGTAACTTGTGCTCAAACATTTGAAATTAAAAACGGATTATAATAGGGTACGTTCAACTCGCCGATCCTTTTAGCATTTATATCAGTGATTTGATAGATTCTCTTCACCACTCATTTCACCACTCAATAACGTACGCTATTGACTTGATTGCGTACAGATCAGGTCCAACGATCGATGTCATTGCTATTTTATTGCAACGTGACTTCGACAAAAATTAAGCAATTCTGTGATGACTGGAAATTGAAAATCAGCTTCCAGAAATCAGAGACTATTTTATATAGAACGCCTTTGTCTAGGGCCTCTAGGGACACTAGAAAACATTGGCGAAAGTTCGCAATCATTGGACCGGACGGGCGACTACTGGCGAGTAAAAGTGTAGTCAGATACCTCGGGATCCGGCTAGATCAGTTTAAGTATACAAATGTTGCTTGTTTTACAGTTCCCGCCTAGGATCAGTAAGACATCTAATTTAGTTATGGTATAAGCTAGTTTTACTCATTTTGTCTAGCAAGTAGGATAGTTATATAAGTTCGTTCAAATGAATTTAAAATGTAAAAAAATGTAACCACAAAATTCTTCTTCTTCTTAATGGGCGCTACAGTTCGGGGTGAACCTGGGCCTCAACCAACATGCCCCTCAAACTATGTAGCACGATCTTTTGCTAGCCTTTTCCATTGCCGCACACCCAGTTGTCTGAGGTCCCCTTCCACCTGTGTGCGCCATCTTAAGTGCGACCGTCCTCTGCTTCTTCGACCCTCGGGGTTGGATCCAAAGACTCTCCGGGCTGGAGCTGTGGTGTCCGTTCGCTCTACATGGCCCAGCCATCTTAGGCGTTGAATCTGTAGACGCCTGACTAGACTCATGTCTACAGCCCGTAAAGTCCGTGGTTGAATCTTTTCCTCCATTCCCCGTTTCCGTTTATAGGCTCGAAAATCACGCGCAAAATCTTTCTCTCGAACCGACCAAGGGCCTCCTCATCCGCTTTTGATAGTGTCCATGCTTCTGCGCCGTACAACAGGACCGGGATGATAAGGGTCTTATATAGAGTCAACTTTTTCGTTAGGGAGAGGGCTCTATTACTCAACTGCCTCCTGAGCCCAAAGAAACAGCGATTGGCAAGAGTGATTCTGCGTTTGATTTCGGAACTGATGTCGTTGTTCCAGGTCACTGCGGAGCCAAGGTAGACGAAGTCCTTAACTACCTGGAACTTATATCTGTCAATACAAACGATCTGACCAAGACTTCGGTGGTGAGCGTCCTTTTTTGATGACAGCATATATTTAGTATTGCCCTCGTTAACTGCCAAACCAATTTTAGCCGCCTCCATCTCAATACTCGCAAACGCCTCATTGGCATCTCGCTGTTATCTACCTATTATGTCAATATCATCGGCGTATGCAAGGAGTTGCAAGGATTTGAAATAGATTGTGCCTCTTGTATTGGCCAGTGATTTTTGCACAATCATTTTCAATATGATGTTGAAAAAATCACACGACAGCGCATCGCCCTGCCTAAATCCTTTTTTGACATCAAAACTATCGGTAAGGTGTTCACCGATTCGGATGGAGCAGCGAGCATTCTCCAAAGTCATTCTGCATAGTCTGACGAGTTTTGCAGGTATGTCAAAGGTAGACATAGTATAGCTGTATAGCTCGATTCTAATTACGCTATCGTATGCGGCTTTGAAGTCGACGATTAGGTAGTAAGAACTTTAAATTCATTGTTTTTTTCCAGGATCTGCCGTAGTGTGAAGATTTGGTCGATGGTGGACTTCCCTGGCCTGAATCCGCAATGATAAGGACCTATCAGCTTATTTACAAAAGGCTTCAGGCGTTCACACAAAATGGCAGAGAAGATTTTGTAGGCGATGTTAAGGAGACTTATTTCTATAGTTGGCGCAATCAGAGGGGTCTCCTTTCTTGTGGACCGGACATATGTACGATGCTGAGACTCCATTCCTCGGGCATGCTTTCCTCTCACCATATCTTACAGAGGAGCTGCTGTATGCTTCTAACCAGGTCATCCATAGCTGTCATGAAGAACTCAGCAGACAGTTCGTCTGCGCCAGCAGCTTTATTCGACTTGAGCTTCGATATGGCATTCTTAACTTCGTCGAGGACAGGGGGACAAAATTCTCTGCGGTCTTCGTCGATTAGAAATGGATCATTCTGCCTGACAGCGGTATGTTGACTAACATCGCCGTTATACAGTCTGCAGAAGTGGTTTTTGCATATTCTCAGCATCGATTGCGATTCTACTACTAGGTGTCCGTTCTCATCCCTGCAGGCTTCCGTTCTGGCTTTATAACCTTGGCATGTTCGATTTATCTGTTGATAAAACTTTCGAACATCACGCCTGCAGTAACACCTCTCAAATCCTCAATCGCGCGCTTCTCGTCTTCTTTCTTCTTTCTTCTAAGAAGCTTATGCTCCTCCCTCTTGTTCTTTTATGCAGCGAGACCTTATATGTATCCTGCTTCGCTGTGTGAATCCTCCTGCACTCGTCATCGAAACAGGTGTTTCTTCGTGGTGGAGCCTTGAAACCCAAAACTTCGGATGCAGAGATTTTCAGGGCTTGTTTGCTCCACTGGTGTTCTATTGATAGCGTGGAGGATTGAAGTGTATTGGAGAGCTTAAGGAAGACGCGATCGGTAAAAGCACGAGCGGTTTCTGGCGATAGTAGCTTTCCGACGTCATAATTTTGTATTCTTACTCTACTCCGCTGCGTTCGTGATATCCGTAAGCGCATCTTGGCTACTACAAGATAGTGGTACGAGTAGATGTTAGCTCTCAGAAAGTTCGAACATCAAGAATAGTGGAGGAGTGTCTGACGTCGATCGCGATGTGATCAATCTGGTTAGCAGTCGATTGATCAAAAGACTGCTACGTGCCTTTGTGTATATCATGGTGCGGGAAGCGCTAGAAGGAGATTTCGCCCCGAAGCAAGATCAATCAGCCTGTGTCTGTTATCGGAGGTGGTGTCGTGTAGGCTATGTTTGCCGATGACTCGTTCAAAGATGCTTTCCTTACCCAGCTTAGCATTGAAGTCTCCTAGTACAATTTTGATGTCATAGCTGGGAAATTGGGCATACGTTCTATCTAAGAGATCATAGAACTCATCTTTGGTGGAGTCATCCTTGTCTTCCGTGGGGGCGTGGACGCTGATGTTAAAAAATTTAGCCTTGATACGGATTGTTATGAGGCGTTCGCTCACATGCCGAAAGCTTAAGACTTTTTGCCTTAGACCACCTCGAAAAACAAATTCGCATCCGGACAATCGTTGTAATCTCTCCCTATAGCAGTCGCCGTAGTAAATATCGCAGTTTTTCATCCGCTTTATACCCGGTCCATTCCATCGCATTTCTTCGATAGCGGTTATGTCCGCTTTATGGCGGTCTAGGGCGTCCGCGAGTTGTTCGGCTGCACGTGGCCTGTTTAGGGACTTAACATTCCACGTAAAGAGCCGATGAACATTGTCCTTTTTTAGTTTTTTGCGAGGGTCGCCAACATTAAACCACAAAATTAATGACCAATTTTTAGGGTTCCGTACCCAAAGGTAAAACGAAACCCTATTACTAAGACTTCGCTGTCCGTCTGTCACCAGGCGGTTTCTCATGAACCGTGATAGTTAGACAGTTGAAATGTTCACAGATGATGTATTTCTGTTGCCGCTACCACGACAATAACTAAAAACAGAACAAAATGAAGATTTAAGGGGGGCTCCCATACAACAGAAATGACTTTCATCCAAAAAATCCCCTTGGTCACATACTGAACTAAGGTTAGTCGACAATATCCCACAACCAGTAGCAGACTTCCCAGTTTTGATCTCTTTTGTGTCTTTGATGTATTAATCCTAGCTGCAAACCTTTTCCCCATATTTCCCATTATTGTTATTCACCTTTTCACATCGTTGCTGCCAAGTAAGATAATTGATTTGAATTCAATGGACACTTTGATGATCAACTATATCTCACCATAAAGATTTTTGATTATCAAAGTAATATGCCGATAACCTGCCTGCAACCAAGATCTGTCATCACACAAAAAAGGTGATTTAATGTGATGACTGATGAGGTAACATACATAGTCTCTTTCATATTTATATATACAGATGGTACAGAACCCTTTGTGGGCGGGTCCGACTCACACTTGGCCGGATTTTAACATCTACACCGACGAAGCGCATTTCACGTTAAATGAGGCGGTGGACAAGCAAAATTACCACATTCTGGTCAACGGGAATCCAGGCGAAAATAAAAAATAGTCGCTCGTGGCCCTTGTGGTTAATTGTGTGGCATCATCGAACCATATTTTTCCAAAAACGAGGACAAAAACGCCGTTACAGTCACTTTTATACAATACCATGTCATGTTTTTGGACTTTTTTTGGCCTACATTGACGGAATCGAGTTGTGTAATGTATATTTTTCACACGATGGGTCACTTGCCACACTACATTGGGATTCTTCGAATTCTGCTTAATTTCCCGTCACAGAAATGTGAACCGCTTGGCTAATTTATCTTAAGATTTTCAAAAAGCTAAGTATACGCTGATACAAATGCGTACAGCACTACTGGTAAGATAAATGCCATTGAAACCCATAGAAACTACCCTATTGGAAGCCATGTTGAATATTTTAATGATATCCGAAGACTGTGCAGCCCGTACAGTTCTTGGTTGAATCCCCTCCTCCACTCTTCGTTAACACACACGGGACCAAAGTTTGCACACAGAATTTTCCTCTCGAAACGCCCAAGAGCCTCTTCATCCGCTTTTG
The DNA here is from genome assembly GCA_951905685.1 of Eumerus sabulonum. Taxonomy (NCBI): domain Eukaryota; kingdom Metazoa; phylum Arthropoda; class Insecta; order Diptera; family Syrphidae; genus Eumerus; species Eumerus sabulonum. The sequence continues at coordinate 155,359,889 of OX645060.1, read as the reverse complement.
ATAACGTCCAAGCCTCAGCGCCGTAGAGGAGGACCGGGATGATTAAGGTTTTGTACAGAGATACCTTAGTTTTTCGAGAGATGGCTCTACTATTCAACTGCCTCTTGAGCCCGAAGAAACAGCGGTCGGCCAGAGTTATTCTACGTTTTATCTCAGCGCTGGTGTCGTTGCTCCTTGTCACTATCGAGCCAAGGTAGACGAAATCCTCGACTACTTCAAAAACATAGCTACCGAAGGTGACGTTCTGACCAAGACGTCGGTGTTGCGCGTCTTTCTTGGATGACAGCATATATTTGGTCTTGTCCCCATTAACTCTTAGATCCACTTTAGCCGCTTCTGTTTCAATGCTTGCAAACGCCTCATTGACGTCTCGCTTTGTCCGTCCAATAACGTCAATATCATCTGCGTAGCCAAGCAATTGTGTGGACTTGAAGTACATCGTACCCTTTGTATTGGCCGCAGAGTCCCGCACGATCTTTTCAAGAATAATGTTAAAGAAATCACATGACAGTGACAGTGTCTTAAACCTTTTTTAACATCAAAGGGGTCGGTTAGTTCACCTCCGACCTCAATAGAGCAGCGAGAGTTCTCCATAGTCAATCTTCACAGTCAGAAGAGTTTGGCAGGAATGTTAAAACATGACATGGCTCTGTATAGCTCGTCTCTATAAACACTGTCATACGCGGCTTTAAAGTCGACAAATAGATGGTGCGTGTCGACCTTCTTCAAGATCTGCCGTAGTGTAAATATTTGGTCTATCGTGGATTTTCCTGGCCTGAAACCACACTGGTAGGAACCTATCAGATTGTCCACAAACGGTTTCAGGCGCTTACACAGTACGGCAGAGAGGATCTTGTACGCGATGTTCAGGAGGCTTATCCCTCTGTAATTGGCGCAGTCATAGGGGTCTCCTTTCTTATGGACCGGGCAAACGATACTAAGATTCCATTCATCGGGCATGCGTTCTCCCGATCATATCTTGTAGATGAGTTGGTGCATGATCCTGACCAGCTCATCGCCAGCTGCTTTAAACAGTTCCGGGAGTCCGTCTGCTCCAGCAGCTTTATAAGACTTAAGTTCCGATATCGCTACCTTAACATCGTCTAGGTCGGGTGGACGGAATCCTCCTTCGTCTTCGTCCATTGTGAATGGTTCGCTCTACCTGACGGCGGCATTTTGACTATCATCGCCGTTTTACAGTCTGCAGAAGTGGTCCTTCCACAATCTCAGCATCGACTGTGACTCCACTACTAGTTGTCCGTGCTCATCCCTGCAGGCTTCTGCTCTGGCTTTATAGCCTTGGCATGTTCCTTTTACTTTCTGGTAAAATTTTCGAACTTCGTTCCTGCAGTAACATCTCTCCATCTCCTCGATCTCGCGCTTTTATCTTCTCAGAAGCGTATGCTCCTCCCTCCTTTTCTGTTCATAAAGCTCGCGGGCAGCTCTCATCCGTCGATGCAATGTGGCCATGTATGCATTCTGTTGCTCTCCATGGGCCTGTCTGCACTCATCAACAAACCAGGGGTTTCTCGACCGTGGTGGCTCGAAACCGTGTACATCTGAGGCGGCCTCTCTAATGGCGTTCTGACAACGGCTCCATTGCTGTTCTATGGTTTCTGCAGATTGCATCGGGACTTGAGAGAGTCTCCTGCGATTGCAGCTTTCCGACGTTAAATGTTGGTGTTCTTACTCGACTCCGTTGATTCCGAGATTCTCGCATCCGTACCTTAGCTGCAACAAGGCAATGGTCCGAATCGATGTTGGCTCCTCGAAAGGTTCGTACATCTAGGATGCTAGAGGTGTGTCTGCCGTCGATCGCAATGTGATCAATTTGGTTAGTTGTCGATTGATCGAAAGACGGCCCCCTATGGATGTTGAGGTGTGGGAATCGTGTACTTGCTACTACCAGATTATGTCCTGCCATAAAGTCCACTAGCCTTAGTCTATTTTCTGACGTGGTGTTGTGTAGGCTGTGCTTATCAGTGACCCGTTCAAAGAACGCTTCCTCGCCCAGCTTCGCATTGAAATCTCTTAGAATGATTTTGGTGTCATATGTAGCTGGGACATTGCGCATACGTTCTGCCTAGAAGATCATAGAAGTCGTCTTTATGTCGGCCATCTTTCTCCTCTGTGGGGACATGGACACATAATAAGCTTATATTGCCGAGATTGGTCTTAATAGTTATGCGGCGTTCGCTTACATACTGGAAGCTTAAGACTTTTTTCCTGAGTTTACCTCGAACAACAAATCCGCGTCCGAATAAATACAATAAATACAAATCTGCCTACTGATGAATCCCACAAGAACATAGGACCTATTGTCAACCGGCAGATAGATAACAGGTGGACTCAGTTATAGCTGTCATTACAGGTGACTGTAACTTCGGTAGGCATGTTGCTGGAGCACTACCGACCAACATCTTCCGTTGGAGCAGAATTAACGAAGAAGAGGAGAATCGTTTCACCTCATCCTTTATGCGCGAATCTTCCTCGTACAATGTCGGAAGAAAAACCTTAATGCACTCTTCTTCCACAAACTTCAAGGATAAATCGAATCCGAAGCTTCGTTAGCAGTTCAAATTGGCTTCCTATATAGCGGGCCTGGATTTCTGGTTTGTGAGTAGTCGCCTTTTCAAAGTAATCAGTTAGTTTAAGCCTTATTAAAAGTATAAATCGCATTACCCCAAACATTTTAGGCCATGCTTCCATCCAGTCCTATTTTTTTAATTACAACAAGTATGTACACATGCATGTATGTTAGGCAAATTGCCAAACCTTTTCGTGTACCATTGAAAGACATAAAATTTGGAATGGGAAGCATTTTCCAATTATCCGATTAGCCCGAGAAACTGCTCGCTCCATCTAAGGGCCATAAAACCCACATTGTTTCTTTCACTATCTATCTAAACTTCCATTTCCTGAAACATGAGCTGTGCTGCTCATTCCTTTTTAAATGAATTATTTACTTAAGAGTTTTGTATTTCGTTTAGCCTCTTAAAACTTAAACAACTCAAGAAACGCAATCAACTTTGCCTTTAGGTTAGCTAATCTCCATACAACAGCATATGGGATTACCTTAAAAATCTATTCGAGATGTAGAATGCATTTTAAGTGTTTTAGCAGATAGCATCACCCACCTCAACCTATTGCTAGACTTTCCGTCATCCCCCGTGACAGATTTATATTACTGCTCTAAGGTAAATGAAACTAGTCCTTGTGTGGGAAAAGTTTGTTATATGATTTGTAATATTCCTGAAACCATACACAAGGTGAACTGTTTCTTCCGCCGATCTAAACCGACCTATTTGTCGAAATTACGTCCATGACAGGATAAAGTTTTACTCTTTCCTTCCATGCTCTTGAAAATCAACAAATTCGGTTGCTGTATTCGGCTGCACAAACTGGAAAGGTCTAGCAATAAAGGACACACAACTTGCTTGAAATGATTCATTAATAAAGTTTTCTTCATACTCGTACATGTTCCTTTTTCTCTGGAAGAATAGCTATACCAAAGTTCTGACTATATTCAGAAATCTTAAATACTCCTCGCGAGCACGTAGAAATAAAAAAAATATATCAATTTAGTCGAATCGGGAGTATTCGAAAAGGTAATCCTTAAGTTGTACAGTTTGAAATATGTATCTTTAGGCTACAATAATCCAAAGTTGGTTTAGTTCTTCAATGTCGTGAGTTGAGTTGTATGAGGAGGAAGAATAGCATTAGGCTTAAGCAAAGAATATACCGCTAAGCACTAAGAAGTGGAAAATGGAAATCAGCATGAGTCCACAGAACCGTTGCAACGAGCGTTGAGATTCCATTTCATTTTGCATTCTACTCCCCTTGTCTTTCGGAAAAGATTTTGCTTAATTGTTAAGATGTCAATTTATTGTACGTCCATGGGCAGCATTTCTCGTTTTGCGCTGGGAAGAAAATGTATTCACTGCTTCTCCCAATACTAGTTAAATGGGAATTTATAGACTACCAGCTACTTTGAATACTTTACATTATTTTTCTTATTACACACAGAGATCTGATTGGAGAGGAATAATTTAACCAAATTTACTGATGATAGAACTTATAGAAAATCATTGATCTCCCCTTTATATCTTTATGTCACAAAAATTAAACGCAGTCGTATTTAAAAGCGATTTGGCATTCCCAAGGATTTCGTTCGACGATGGAATGAAAAATCTCCTATGATACTGTTTTTGTGGTTAAAATCACAAAATCATGTTATCGCACGAAGGTGTGGAAGGTATTCTACTAACCTTATGTCTGTAGAATGAATACACCTTCAGAGACTAGCGTGTCTCGGCATTACATTATGGCATTATTGCAGCACAAGAAGCAGTGATTAGACTTATTCCACTGCACCCCTTTTAACTTAAAAGGTTGCATTATGTAGTGCAATCAGAATTCTTCGCTCGGGAACAGGCTTACCAAGTAGACCTATGGGTCACATGTCCATCCCGCAACATCTTCCTAAGCTAGATATGATTACCACGGTCTCGGACGCATTGCCACAAACCTTTATTTTTGACAAGAGATTTGAGATATTGATCCCGAACCTCAGAGCTTGGCAAACCAAAGATCCCTTACTCATTGTCAAAAGCCCTAGGTAGTACACTGATGGCTCCAAGAAGGTTTCTGGCTTTGGCGAGGGCATCTTTGGATCAAATCGGAAGATTTCGAAGGCTCTAGGCATGAGTCCTAATATCTTCCCAGCTGAATTATATGCCATCCTGACATGCATCAATCTAAACTCAGAGACTGGCTAAGAGGAGTAACCACCAATATACCCTCCGACAGCCAAGCAACGCTTAAAGCACTGTGTTCATAGAGCACGAACTCAAAATCCGTTAAGGAATGTCATGATGCCTTACAAGATCTTGCCAAAAAAGAAATAAGGTCAAACACTGGTGGGTGCCAGGACACAAAGGTATTTAAGGCAATTAAAACTGCCGACCAACTGGCTAGGGAAGGTTTCAGTGAAAGAAACCTGAAATTTTCTGCGGCATTCCCAAGTCTAAAATCGTAACACCTGTCCTTTTAGAACGGTGTTCAAGGACTTCGCCAATTGAAAAAAATTATACGGCCCCTGAACAGAGACTCTATCAATATTCTCAAACTTAAAAGGGTAGCCGTGGTGCAGTGGTTAACATCATCGACCGCCGAGCGGAAGGTCTAGAGTTCAAATTCGCTTCATAGCCAAGAAAAAGTAATTCCTATACGGACAAAAAGTATGCAACGTAGTTGTGAATGGAAAGTGGCCAGACGTACTGCTGCAGGCATAACACTCACAGTATATGGTCAACTGAAATTCATCCACTGCGTATTCAATATTAAAGTGCTCGAACGAATTATTACGGACTATGACCAATGCGGCATTTGGTCGACTCTCGTCCTATCTAGGACAACCACCCCTGAGAGTAGTGAAGGAACATCAACGACCCAAACCACTGCACTCCGTTCAGGTTGTGTGTGTAACAGCACATCATAAGAAGAGAATATTAATAAACTCTTGAACCTGCGCGAGTCTCTAAAAAAAAAAAAAAAAAACAAGATATCAGAAGACTAGTCGGCTACCTTACGGGTCACGATGGTCTGAGATATCATCTCAATATAATGAACCTCTCTGAAACTGAGTATCGACTCTGATTTGAGGACGAAAAAACTGCGGGGCACATACTATGTACGTGTGCTGCTCTTTGCCATCTTAGGAAGCGTATCCTTTCAGTGAAATGATGACTCATACGGGGATCATCTCAACTCCTACGAACGATATTCTCAGCTTCATTAAGGAAGTGGAGAGGTTTCTCGTCTAATCGGCTAGTAGGCACAATAGATCTATAAAAGCCACAGTTGCCTTTGCATATTCGTTTCCAAATGTGTCAGGAAGTCAGACGAGAATTGGCCAGCAGACCCATTGTGCTTGATAAAATAATAGTTCCTTGGGCACTTGGGACAATACACGAAGCAGTCTCATAACCACAGTGGTACAAATCCTCTTCACAACACCATTAGATTGCTTCCTTACTTACTTATCAGGCCTGCGATCCATGGAGGATCTGAGCCTGAGCTATAGCTGCCTTCCATCCTTGACGGTCCCGGGCACGCTGCTTCCAGTTGTCAAGACCAAGATGTCTTACATCCGCGATTACTTGGTCTTTATACCGGAGGTTCGGTCTTCCTCTTCTTCTCGAACCAGGAGGCTCGGAGTCGAAGACCCTCTTAGCTGGAGCGTTGGTGTCCATGCGCTCGATGTGGCCGAGCCAGTGTAGTCGACGTCTCCTTGCCTTCCGGACTACATCCACATCTTGGTACAGCTCGTAGAGTTCGCGGTTGTGTCTTCTTCTCCATTCACCTTCCTCACAGACAGGACCAAATATCCGGCGCAGAATTTTTCTTTCGAAAGAACCCAAAATCAGCTCCGCTGTCCTGCTTATCGTCCAGCTTTCGGCTCCGTACAGCAAGACTGGCAGAATGAGCGTTTTGTAAAGCATGACTTTGGTCTTTCGAGTGAGGAGTTTTGACCCCAGTTGTTTGGACAAGCCGAAGTAGCAGCGGTTGCCAAGGGCGATTCTACGCCGGATCTCCACTGTGGTGTCATTTGTGGAATTTACGTTTGCCCCGAGGTAGACAAGCTCCTTAACTACCTCGAAATTGTAGCTGTCAATTGTTATGTTTTGTCCCAGGTGGTGAGCGACGGATTTGTTTTTGCTTGACAGCATGTATTTCGTTTTGTCCTCATTGATCTTAAGACCAACTCGTTTCGCCTGTTCTTCAATCGCCGTGAATGCTTCCACAATGCCACGGCGAGAACACGCGATGATGTCGATATCATCCGCATATCCTAGCAGCTGGATGGACTTGTAAAAGATAGTGCCTTCCTTGTTGACGCCTGCCCGTCACACTATCTGCTCCAGCACCAGGTTGAAGAAGTCACATGACAGCGCATCTCCTTGCCGAAATCCGGTGCATGTTTCAAATGGTTCCAAGGTCCTAGAACCGAGTTGCACGGTGCATCGCGTGTTTTTTAGCGTGGCGCGACACAACTGGATCAGTTTTACCGGGATCCCGGATTCGGCCATCGCCCCAAACAGTTCTTCACGATGAATGCTGTCGTATGCGGCTTTGAAATCGATGAAAAGATGGTGTGTATTGATTCGAAACTCGCTGGTCTGTTCCAGGATTTGTCGAAATGTGAAAATTTGGTCTATAGTTGATTTGCCAGGCCGGAAGCCGCACTGATAGCTGCCGATTAGTGCGGTGCAAAATGGTTTTAGACGTTCACACAATACGCTGGACAGGATCTTGTATGCTACATTGAGCAGGGATATACCTCTATAGTTCTTGCAAGAGGTAGGATCGCCTTTTTTGTGGATGGGGCATATAGAGCTGGTATTCCAGTCGTCGGGCATGCTTTCATCTTCCCAAATTCTGCAGATGATCTGGTGCATGCTCCCTACCAGAACATCGCCACCAGCCTTGAAGAGCTCTGATGGCAAGCCATCTGAGCCTGCGGCCTTGTTGTTCTTCAGCTTCTGAATAGCTGTGCCGACTTCTTCTATGCTGGGTGGGAGGACTACTTCAGCGGCTGGAGTTGGGATTTCCTCAGTCCCTACCACTCTCTCTTGGTCATGCTCGTTAAGCAGCTGCTGGAAGTGCTGCTTAAATACATCCACTATTCCCTGCGGGTCGGTGACAAGATTACCCTCGCAGTTTCGAAGAGCCAGGGTGCCCTTTTTGAAACCTCCTGCAAGGCCTTTGGCTTTCTTGTAAAAGGCTCGTATTTTATGTTTATCCCTAGACCCCTCGATATCCTTGAGCTGGGAGGCTGCGAAGATTCTTTTCTTTTGTCGCAGTTGTTTTTTTTTCTCCCTTCTTCTAGCTCGGTACTCCTCTTGCGCTGCCCTGGTTTTCCTCTGCAGCGCCTTTTGGTACGCCTCGTCGGTTGCTGCCTTTTTCTGCTCACACTCGCCATCATACCACGGGTTTCTTGTCGGGGGTGGTTGGTATTCTAGGGTGGTTTCGGCCACTTCCTGAATGGCTGAGCGCCAATGCAGCCACATATTATTGGCAATTGTAGGCATACCGAAGAGTCTTTCTCTCAGCTGCTCCCTGTAGACTCTGGCAACCTCCGGTGTGCTCAGGCGCCCAATGTCGAACCTCCTCCTGATGGGCTGGTGCAGCTTTCTGACATTGGACAGTCGAGCTCTGAATCTTGCTGCTACGAGGAAGTGGTCAGAGTCGACATTTGCCCCTCTGAATGTTTGCGTCAATGAGCACATGGTCGATTTGGTTGGCAGTTCGACCGTCCGGAGATCGCCAGGTTGCTGTGTGGATTCGCTTGCGAGGGAATCTTGTGCTACTTATCACCGCATTACGAGCTGTCGCAAAGTCAGCGAGTCGGAAGCCGTTATCTGTTGTTGTATCGTGGAGGCTGTGCTTGCCGATCACTCCGCCAAGGGTGTTTTCCTTACCGATTTTGGCGTTAAAGACCCCGAGCACGATTTTTACATCGTACTCCGGACAAGCTCCGTAGGCGTTGTCCAGGAGGTCATAGAAGTCCTCCTTGATAGGGTCTTCAGCCTCGTCGGTAGGGGCGTGTGCACATATAAGGCTGATGTTATAAAATCTGCCTCTGATGCGGATCACAGCCAGGCGATCACTTATAGGTTTAAAGTCGATGACCTTCGACCTTAACCGCTTTCCCACGACAAATCCGCATCCCAGTAAGTGCAACCTTTTTTGACAGCTGTAATAAATGTCGCAATTTTTCTTCCTAATCATACGGTTTCCTATCCATCGTATTTCCTGGACCGCAGTTATATCCGCCTTGTTCTGCGTGAGGATTCCTTCTAGTTTATGAGCAGCTCCGGGAGTGTACAGGGTTCTGACATTCCAAGAGCATACTCGCAAATCGTGTTCCTTTTTCGTGCGTTGTCGTCGTCGAGTATCCGTCCGTGTATCCGAGGCATCTTGCTCATTCATAACTTTAGGTTTTTTTTTACGTGGGCGGATTGTTAGCCCGCCGCACAACCGCCATTCTGGTCGGGGTTTTTTTCGCTGCATATGTTTGTTCACCTCCCAACGGTTGTTGAAGAGGCTATCCCGAGGGCGCCGCGAGGAGGCCGTATGTCAACTTGACCCGGGCATTTAAACAGGGATCGTTGCTGGCATCTCGCCAGGTTGAGAGCAATCAACAACTTTACCCTGTATGTCCGAACCCATGCTCTCTCCATTAGATTGCTAAACAAATTAAATCAGAGTGGAATCAGTTTCTGAAAATGAATCCGATTAGTATCCCCTCTGATAGCATATACAAGATCCGTCTTTAGTCTTTTTGGGACTTTATAAAGCAACTTGCGTACTAAAGACGCGTGCCTTAGTTGGTCACAATTGCGGCGAGGAGTAAGTATGTTTTTATGGTAACAAAATCGGTCACTGGCAGTGGTAAACTCGAAAGGACTAAGGAGTATCTAATGGGAACTTAATATTTTGTGTCACCCTCGATAGGGGAACTCATGTTGTGGACTTTCACAAAACCTGCATGATAGTTAATACGATGAAAGACAATATACATTTATCTTCTTCTTCGTTCGTTTTAAAAATGTAATTTATTAATACATATATTCTTATGACATGACTATCTTATGCGAGATAAAATGATTAAAACTGGTTTAATTTACTTAGTTACATTTGAAATACCATATTGACCCCATAAATTGTGCCAAAGGTCACCGGGATTGGACGGACCCAATTGCTAAATTTATTATTATCATCAGTGACTTTTCTTCCTTATTTCCACTAAGTATAAATTTATTATCGAAATTGTTTTCAAAAACAGCCAAAATATACGCTGAATACTTTTCGAAAAGTAACTTTTTTACTACTACTACTGTATATGTATATGTGAAAGTGTGTGTGTCTGTTTGTCCGTCTTTCACGGCAAAACGGAGCAACGAATTGACGTGGTTTTTTAAGTGGATATAGTTGAAGGGATGGAGAGTGACATAGGCTACTTTTTGTTTCTTCCTAGCCCCCGTTAAGTTTGTATGCAGCAAAAAAAAAATCAGTAGGGAATGAAATTTGTGTGAGACTCCCCGCAAAATTAGTATAGGTTGTATGATACAAACGAATAATAAAATAATTTTATTAAAACAACCATAAATCAATCAGCTTTTGAGAAAACAATCAACATTCGAAACATAAATAAGTGTTACTCTTGAATTACGATAGATGGCGCTGATATGTTTCTGAAACGCGCTAACGTTGTGTGCACTCAATCTGTACTTAAGTGCGGGCACCGGGCCGCGCTTCACACTATAGTGCATACGGTACCTATACTCTGTTATTTGACTACTAAGCGTCCCAGTCAAGCTTATACGAAATTTAGATGCCCCGAGATTATGTAGTGGGACGAGACTTCGTGTCAAACATCATGGCCGCAATATCATTAGCGCCACTGTCTTAACCGGCATAGGAAAGGGTGAAAATGTAATGATCCCACGAATTCCAATAATTCCCACAGATCTCCCGTTCCAGTTTAAAAGGCTACAATTTCCTCTAAAGCTTAGTTTCGCTATGACCATTAACAAAGCGCAAGATCAAACATTAAAGGTGGCTGTATGTAGCATGTTCGCGTGTGTCCAATGCCCAGAATCTTTACATTCTATCCCAAATGGAAAGACATATAATATCGTCTACAGTAGCGTATTAAAATAACATTCTGTTCCGAGTTCTCTTCTGTGTTCTAAATCAGGAACTAGCGAAGCCGCGGGCAAAAGCTAGTATGTATATAGGGCTGTAAGATGAAATGATGAGTCCCAAAAAAAAAAAGAAAACAAAAGTTTAAAATAATCATAGACTTTATTAAGGTTACTGACTAAGGAGACTGACTTCAAAAATCTATGTTAGGCGAGAAGCGCGTCCATTAGTGCGACCTTTGACATAAATGCGTCGCTTTTGTTTTCATTGCTTAATTTAATCTAAATTCTTTCAATGCAACGTGTGATACAAATACATCACTTAATCCAAAATGTGATATAAATGCGTCACTTAGCTCCACGGGGGATATAAATACGTCACTATATACATATGTCTACTCATTTTTTATTTATTTTTTGTATTGACTTAATCTACCTTCGTCTACCCCCCCTACCCTGGTGCTGGCAATTGTTACTTGAAAGAGGCCTTCTTATTTTAAGACGCCCGCCCGCGAAATCCACTCTCACCAAAAGCGGTGATGCTGCCGGACAATATCTGTCCGATCACGGTCTGAAACCGCCCTGCTGAAACTGAATCGCCGCTCCACGCAAAAACGGGCCACATGGAAGATTACCAGTATCGCCAAACTTTCCTGGATAAGCACACAATAGTCTAAATAGAGGAATGCGTCTGGGGGGACGGTTAAAAATTGACGTCATGCAACACTGAAATTTGGTATAATGTTAGCTACAAAAATGTAAATCGTTTTGTTTATCTCTTTCTTGGATTGTCCAAATATGTATATATACTCTTACATATCACTTTTGAAGGCGAGTTATTGCGCAAATCAAGACCCGATCAATTTGATCAATTAAACATAAAGGTTGTGTACTTTAAGCTAATTTCACAGGAACAAAACCGGGAATTCGCATTCAATCATAATACATATTGTTGGAGTAGTAAGTCCCAGAGATCAAGTTATTGATCGAAGTCATTGCCCTTGCAACAAGACCTTGAAAGACATCGAATCAGCCTTATCAGAAAGTTGTTTATTCTTAAAATCCTTGCCCTATTGTAAAAGACCTCGTTGGGATGGAATTTCTTGTACTCTTGTACTCTGGTGTTCTGTGCTATCTGAGACAAATCCTTAGACATTGCCTCTCAAACACTTGAATCCTTTCCATCAAGCTGGCACTCACATTGAACTAAATGGGACATCCGTAGGCAATCATGGCCCTGATTAAGGTCATGTAGCAGATTACCTTCACCTTGGAGCCAAGTCGGCTGCTATTAAATACTCGGCTGCTTGCTAAAACAGCAATCATATTTTTATCAAAATATAGATACTGATAAAGCCAGATCCCAGGGTATGTGACCACACTTCTATTAGTCAGTGAACACCCGTCTGGTCTAAATTTTGAGAACCTTCGCCTGTGTGTCACTAGAGGCCCTAGATTGGGGCGCTCTGAATATTATAGTCTCTGATGTCTGGAAGTCAATTTTCAACGGGAACTTGTCGAAGTCACACTGCAGTTAAGTAACAATAACATTGATTGTTGGGCCAGGTCGCTATGTTTACGTACGCTATAGTACGCTAATACTGAAAAACATCTGCGCCCTGTTGAAGACAATTTTTAATGTCAAATGTTGTATTGGATGTCACGTTGGCAATTTTCACAAATAACTTTCTACCCGTCATCACGTCACACATTATATACACACATACTGGTGAAACAGGCACCTTTCAATATTGGATATACCGTCAGTACCCGCGAATTTTTTCTATTTAAGTGACTCGAAGATCAACTGGACATCCTCCATCGAAATGAAAAGTGCTTTCCCCGCTTCATTGGTGAAATCGTCACAGAACCTAGTGAAACCAAGATTCTCGGATCGCCAATGTTCGGTACCGTTTCATAGGTAGAAGTCGTGAGGCAGGGCTCTGTTCTCCAGGTCGTGGTTCGGGCGAATGCTTTCATTCACTTTATACACTTCCTGCAAGATCCTCGAACACAAAGAAAACGTCGTTTACGACTGCGCTCCCTGGATCAATGCTGACTATACATACGAAGTAGACGTTCGTTATGTGTCGTGATCGAAAGCTATACAATTACCTCCTACGTACCTATGTGCCTCACAAGTGGCAACAGAGATAACAATAGTCAGTTGACAAGCTTCACTCTAGACAAGAACCTACTAAATAAATATTCTTAAGACATAGAGATAGCTAAATTAGGTTCTATTAGTAATGTAAAGAAAACGAAGCATTCACGTGGAAAGTTGCTGTTTTAGCTCTTTACCATATATATTCGTCCAGCAAGGGGTATAAGTGAAAAGTGGATAAAACCAAAAATTGCTTTTACTTTTCTACGAATTGGCTAACACAAAGGACAAAAAACGATCGCCTAGCTGTGAACCGCATCCAAGACAGATTCTACCACATCAGCCTCTTCTGTGCACACGATCCTGCCGATGAGGGTAACGAACCCTTCGCAGAGGGGTTCGCAAGACATGCATCAAACATCCTGGATGTTAGAGCATTTCTTATCCTTTTCTTTCTTTGGTGGCGTTACAGCCCATGAAGGGCCAGAGCCAAGCTTTTCTCAACAACCCATGTTGTGTGTGATTTATTTTTTCACACAGGTGAAAGGGACCTACAGTTTAATGCCGATTCCGAACGGCGTGAGTCGAGAAGCTTTTTCATGGCAAGTTTATTACGTGGGATTTTGCCAGTACCCCGCCGAGGAGGAACGTCGCGAAATATACGTCCGATGGCGTTGGTGTTGTCGGGATCCGAACTCGCTCATCGTGCGCCAGAGTCCAACACACTAACCACTGCGCCACGGCGCCCCAGAGCATTTAGAGGGGCAAACGTCGGCTCTGACACCATTTCCTAGTGGTAGCAGGACTAAGAGCCCGACTTTCCAATATTAGAAAGCTGCATCAGCTCACCAAAAGAGGTTCAAAATTGAAAGCCTGAGCACCTAGAGACTACAGAGTGAAACTGAGCGAAGGATCCGCAAGTATGCCAACGTTGGACACAAACGCTGACAATGTGTGTCTTCATTGCCGCTCAGCCATTTAAGAAGCAGCTGAAACTACAATAGGCTACCGCCACCGCCGACAAGAAACCCGTTGTATGATGGCAAGTGTGAGCAGAAAAAGCGGCGACGTACCGAGTCAGAAGGAGGGAGGAAAAATAGGCGCGAAAGAAGAGAATTTTCGCCGCCTGCCAGCTCAAGGCTATCGAAGAGTCCAGAAATTAAAACGCCTTTTACAAAAAAGCAAAAGCAGGGAATAGTGGATGTTTTCAGGCAGCATTTCCAGCGGCTGCTCAACGAGCATGGTGAAGAGAGAGTGGTAGTGAACGAAGAGATACGGCCTCCGGTTGTTCCCCTTACAGCATTGAAGAAGTAGGAATAGCTATTAAAAACCTGAAGAACAACAATGTCGCAAGCTCGGATAGGTTACCATCAGAGCTCTTCGAAACTGCAGGCAATATACTGGCTGAAAGCATGCACCAGAATTTGGGAGGGCGAATGCATGCCCGACGACTGGATTACCAGGTCTATATGCCTCATCCACAAAAAAGGCGATCCTACCTATTGCAAAAACTACAGAGGTATATCCTAGCTTACAAGATTCTATCCAGTGTGTTGCGTGAATATCTAAAACCGTTTTGCACCGCACAAATCGGCACATACCATTGCGGTTTCCGGCCCGGCAAATCGATTATAGACCAAACCTTCACGCTGCCACCAATCTTGGAGAAGCTCAGCGAGTTTCAAATCGATACCCACCACCCACCACCTCTTTGTCGATTTTAAAGCCGCATATGACAGCTTTCGTCACGTTGGCTGAATTCGGGTTCCCGGGAAAACTGATCCGGATGAATCGAGCCACGCTAACAAATACTCTATGCACCGTACAGTTCGGCTCCAGATCTCGGTAAGGAGAGGTCCTGTCTTGCGACTTCTTCAATCTCGTATTGCGGCGGGCCAACGTCAAACAAATCGGTCCAGTTGTTGGGCTACGCAGACGATATTGACATTGTCGCAAGTTCCCAGCCCACTACTGCGGAAGCCTTCACGGCGTTTGTAGATCAGGCGAAACAAGCTGTTCTTCATATCAATCAGAAGACGAAATATATGCTGTCAACAAAAAAAGCGGTCCGTCAACCATCACCTATGACAAAATATTAGGATCAGCAGCTGTAATTCCGAGGTGATAAGGGAGTTCACATTCCCGGGGTAAACATAAACTCCACGAATGCCATTATTGTGGAGATCCGGCTCGGGGTCATCGTCGGTAACCGTTGCTACTTTAGATTGACAACAGATCAAGTCCAAACTCCCGTCCCGAGAAACCAAGGTAATGTCCTACAAGTCTCTTATCCTGCCGGTCCTGCTAGATGGAGCCGAATGCTGGACAATAAGCAGGACGGGAGAGCTGGTGGCTCCTTCGAACGAAGGATTCTGCGACGGATATTCAGTCCTCATGTTCCCCAATACATGTACCTTCATTTGAAATAATTTGCTAAAAAAACCTTTATCGCAATCAACTTTCGCATTACCCTCAAGACATTTAACCCCAAGATATTAATGCAATTCAAATTACACTTCACTCATAATGTCATACATATATATACATATGTACATATGTATGGATGTACATACATAAGTATGGAGTATAAACCCCATCCACGATGAATGTATTGAGCAATGAATTCATACACTTAACATATGAAAGACGACGAAGGGAATAAGGATAAAGTACAGAATACAATTTTGAGATGCTTATATCCTAATGCCTTCATTGTTGTGCGAAGACAGATAGCGCATTAAGCAATTTTCGTACATCCTTCTATTCTGTTTAAGCGCCTCCTTCATCCATGTACGAAAAATTTAAAAGAAAAAAAAGAACACATATCCCTGCATCCGGCAAGAGAAAAAAAGGATCATGGCAGTTAAAATGGAATTTTGAGTAAAGGAATTTTAATACGGAAATACCATGCCCCATCACGACGGAAGTACTCGCACTCGAGCAATACGGACACGAAAAAGTAAAGAAAAGCGACAAGCTCTTGACATTCTCATGCCATAGCTGTTGAGGCATTACTTTCATCAGTCTCATTCATCTTGAGCTCTCTTTCTCTCTCTCATCTACCTACCTGGCAATGAAAACACACACCCAATGAATGGTCTTGTTGTATTGTACTGTGTTGTGTTAGCCTTAATATGGGCTCCTGTACTATAATTTCACTTAAGGAATAGCAGATATCCTTAAGACTGTCAAGCACATTTTGTCGGTTGGCGAGTAACCCTTCCAAAGGACTTCCAACGAAATATGCATAATGAAATGGCAAGGACGGGAGGTATGAAAGCAAAAGGAAGAATAGAAAGCCAGACCGTCATGACCTAAGCCACATAGCAATGCGTAAATGGATTCCAGTTGGCATACCAAAGCGCTTTCTTTTTTGCATACCGTCTGAATAATGTCCTTTATGGAATTTCCTTATTGATTATTACAACGCTCGCAACAACAACGACAACAGAGGACATTTGCATTCAACCACAACCTAGACAAGTCCCGCAACTACGACGAACCTAACCAACTACATTCATATATATGTACATATGTGATATATGTACATACATATAGCTAGATCCAAAAGTCACTTTCAATCCTTGTCGCCACTCCAGTGGAATTCATTGAAATTCCGCATAAACGGAATGAGAGAGAGCTGCGAACGCATTTGATACCTCATCGAGGAATTTTAGTTTGCCCTCTCTCCCAGGCCACTGTTTGCTCACCCACATTGAATCGTTTTGCCGGTAATTATTGCAAAGATGATGGTTTCCAGTTACAGGGCTCTCCAGTGGCAATGGCAGTGACTGCCGGGTTACATAAGTAGATACAAAGGAGATAGACAGACGTAGGTTAAGCGGGAAGGTGCTAAAGTACACTCATTGGATATGATGGTGTTAATGGAATGACATTCTCGTGCCCGATAATCTGTGCCATGGGAACATCGCGTCGGTCGTAGATCGGTGAGGGTCTAGGAGTAGATGGCAATAAAATGTTTTTCGGAAAATGAGATTTTTCAGAGTAGAGATGATGTCGTTTCGAGTATAAGTGTTTCATTAGTAGTTTAGAAATACATATTTATGTACCTGTCTGTAGGTTGGGGTTCTTAATAAAGTTTGTCTGGCTTAAGCCATTATTTCCTTTGTGCTTTGCGTGACTCATGCAAATGTGTAATAACACTAATTAAGCGTCTCCGATCCGAGATACATACATATACATATATGTATGTACAAAGTTTCGGATTGCAATGTCGGCAACTAAAACTGAAGGTTTGAGATTGTAATTTCTGGGAATCATATGAACAATGGAAGTCTGCCCTTGTACTGTACGGTATACGTCATGCAAATGAAAGTTCAAGTGCTTACAGAAAAGTCAGTTGAAGATAAAGTCAATTATGAACACTATGTCAGCAGCAAAGATCCACTTAGTTATGATATTAATTGCAGAGGTATGAAGGTACATATACATACATATCTCCCCTCGAGCGACATGCTCGTACCTAACGAGACTTACGATATGTGTTTGGTTTAGTATATGTGAGCATATGTAGTACATACATATGCTCACATATACTAAACCATCAAGGGATCGTGCGTGAGCCTTCGGTAACTATATCTTACTAATGTACTATTTCCTTCCAAGCGGAATCCGAGGAAGACTGGGAACGGTTTAGTTAGAGAATGACAAGCTCCAAAGCCTTCGCAGGGAAGTGTAGAAAGTATCATCTGGCAGCACTTCAACTGTCAGAAATGTAAACTATAAAAGGGACGTCAAAAGGTTTCCTCCTTCTTGTCACACCTGGATTTGTATTAAACAACACGTTCAATAAAGTAATCGTTAAAAATAAGGATAATCATCTTTTATTTCCAACAGATTATGGGCCCAGGTCGCTAGAAATACTGGATAGTATTCAGGAAAACATTTATTTGGTGGATCGCAATATTTGCCCCAAAAAAAAAAAAAAAAAAAAAAAAAAACAACTTCGCTCTAACCCCTAAATGAACATGAATAGAATCCAACTATTCAATGGAGAGAACTACGCCTCATGGAAACCCCAAATGGAAGCAGTACTACACAAAGCACGATTAATTGGTTACATTGACGGGAAGATTGCGAGACCAGCGACTGCAGGAACAGACCAGGAGAGTTGGGATGAAAAAGATACATATGGATGCAAAAGCCGAATTGATTCTAGCATTGGAACCCAGTATCATCGCTCTTGTAAAGGGTAAGAAATTATCTAAAGACGTTTGGAGACACTTATGACCGAAAGGGACCAAGGCAGAAAGCGGAGGAGTTTAGACGCCTCATAAATACTAGGATGGGACCGGCTCAGAACATGGATGAATACATCAGGGATTTCGAAACTACAACTAGCAGATTACAGGAACTGCAAGCTATACTGTATAAGGACTGGCTTGTCATAAATCTTCTGGATGGGTTATCTGAGGCTTACAAGGTTGTCCACGCTGCGTTTGACGCACAAAGTAGCTATCCAGACATTGACGTTGTTTGCACTAGACTCCTCGAGGTTAGTGATCGGAAGAAGGAACCGACCATAAACGGGCAACCCACCTTGGCGATGTACTTCAAGGGGAAGAGCAAAGCTTATAAATTCTCATACAACAACAATAAAAGCCGTCCATTTCCATTTAATTGCCGCAATTGTGGCAAGAAGGGGCACATGGCAAAAGACTGCTACAGCAAAAAGGAAAAGGCTAAAAGAGTACAGTCGAATAGCGAGAATGAGACAGATTATGGCTTCATAATAGCGGAACAACGCATATTTAAAATCGCTAATGAGGAACCAGCCTGGTGTCTCGATTCTGGAGCCACTTCTCATACGTGCTCAACACGGTCTCTATTCAAGGATTTAGATATATACACGACGGATAACTACGTAACGTTGGCAAACGGAAAAAGGGTCAGAAAAGCAGGCATCGGAACAGCATTAATATCTCCACAGTTAAGCTGCATCGGGCAAGAAATAACACTTTATAAAACTCTTTTTATTCCTGATTTAAAAGAAAATCTCATTTCAGTTAGCAAAGCGGCCGACAAGAAGCCCAAGGTTATATTTAATCAGAGTCAAGCCAAAGTGTACACCAGAGATGGAGTGTTGCTGCTAACAGCTAATAAAAAAAACGGTTTGTACTGTTTATGGAAACAATCGGGCGCTGGCTACGTCAGGGAGTCAAGCCTCGTTGAGCTTGTGGCACAAAAGAATGAGTCACCTTAATTTAACATCACTAAAGCAACTGCAATCGAAAGTAATGGTGACTGGATTGCCACTCAAGTTTAATTCCGATGACACTAGTTGCGCCTCATGTATATGCGCGAAACAATCAGTCAAGCCATTTGCTGTGTGTGGTGAAAACAGGACAATGAAGAGATTAGAACTGGTACATTCAGACGTGTACTTTATAAAAAAGAGAAGCGAGGCATTAGAAAAATTCAAAGCGTTTAAAGCATTTGCAGAAAAGCAAACAGGCGAAGCAATCAAGTGCTTAAGGACAGATAATGGCACGGAATATATGAATTCAAATTTCGAGGAATTTTTACAGCAAAATGGAATTGATCATGAGTACTCTGCACCATACACACCACAGCAAAATGGCATAGCGGAACGCGCAAACAGAACTTTAGTGGAAATGGCGAGATATCTAAGGTTAGAGGCTAGTTTACCAGACATGCTATGGGCTGAGTTGATATGCACTGCAGCCTTTATTAGAAATAGATGTCCAACAAAGGCAAATGGTTAGGCCACTTCAGAAGAATTATGGACAGGCAAGAAACCGGACGTGTCATCCTTTAAGTGTATCGGAACCAGCGCATACGTACTGGAAAAAGGAAGCAATCCAGGGAAATTTGATGCAAGGAGCACGGAACATGCACTAGTGGGATATGAAAGTGAGCACGGAACATATCGCCTTTGGAAAACTGGAACCCATATCGTAATCAAGAGTAGAGATGTGCGATTTTTAAACGAAAATTCGGGCACCGATGGAAATAACAAAAGTGACCAAGCAAATTATTATATTCTTGATTTCAAATCTCAGGATCACAACATCCAACAGCCTAAAGAAACGCCAGTCAACGAAATCACCAAAAACGAATCGATAAAAGAAACACCTGGAGGGGACCAAAATCAGACTTCACCGACCGAGATAAAAGCAGCTTACACAGTCAATGCCGATCCAGTGAGCCTGAAGCAATTCAAAGGCATGGACAACCGTGATGGCAGGCAATGCGGGAGGAGTATAAATCACTTATACGCAATGGAACCTGGGAATTAGTGGACAGACCCACTGATAGAAAGGTAATTCAGTCAAAATGGGTTTTCAAAACAAAATATTTCGCAGATGGTACCATTGACCGGAGGAAGGCAAGACTGGTGGCAAAAGGGTATGATCAAATTCATGGACTCGACTATACCGATACTTATTCGCCTGTGGCCAACATCCATTCTATTCGTCTTACTCTGGCTATAGCAGCACAGCACGAATTGCAAGTACACCGTCTCGATGTCTCGGCAGCATACTTAAACGGAGAGATAGATACCATCATCTATATGGAACAACCAGATGGCTTTCAGGAAGATGCTGGAAATAAAGTCTGCAAATTAAAGAAAGCCATTTATGGCCTAAAACAGTCTGGACGCCAGTGGAATTTGAGACTGGACAAAACCCTAAAGGATCTCGAATTTACGTCATCAACGTACGACAAAATTATCGGAATACTTTGACATTCGAAAACTGGGCGAACCAAAACTATGCGTAGGGCTTGAAATTTCCAAAAAGGACGGAGTGTTTAATATAGGACAATCAGGCTACATCAACAGTTTGATAACATTTTATGATTTAGGTGAAGCAAAGCCATCACGTCTACCTGCGCGAGCTGGAATGAAACTCCAGAGGGAGCCGGACACAGAAGGAGAAAGAACAGCTGACGACAAAACCACGTATAGGCAGTTAATCGGACGCTTGGTGTATCTATCAACTTTCAGCAGGCCAGATATCGCATACGTGGTAAATGCACTATCTCAATACGTCGAGGACCCAAGACGTAAACACTGGAAAGCGGGGCTCAACGTTATAAAATATTTAATTGGCACGAAAACATCAACCCTCATGTACAAGAAAACGAATCAACAACTTCATGCAATCTCGGATTCCAGTTGGGCTGCAGACACGAACGACAGAAGGTCACAATCCGGATTTGTTTTTCTGTACGCTGGCGGAGCTATTCATTGGGGATCCCGGAAACAAAAGATTGTTACCACATCTAGTACCGAAGCTGAATATGTAACATTATCATCCGTTGCTAAGGATGCAGCATATTTTCGTAACATCATGCTGGAATTAAAACTACACGAAGGGCACATCGACATCTACTGCGACAGCCAAAGCGCAAGGCATATAGCACAAGACCAGACCAACCAAGGGAGGACGAAACACATCGATGTCCGCTATCACTACATCCGAGAAGCAGTAGCTGAAAACACAACACAAGGCTTTACCAATAGCGACCCATTTTAAACATTTTGTGGATATGGGTATGCATTTTTGAAATGCGCTAAACGTTTTTTTTAACTGACTGAAAATATAATTCTTTGGCATTTATAACAGTTGACGGGGGGTGTAGAAAGTATCATCTGGCAGCACTTCAACTGTAAGAAATGTAAACTATAAAAAGACGTCAAAAGGTTTCCTCCTTCTTGTCACACCTGGATTTGTATTAAACAACACGTTCAATACAGTAATCGTTAAAAATAAGGATAATCATCTTTTATTTCCAACAGCAAGTTTGAAGTCTTTCCGAATAGATCGCTCAAATCGAGTACGGGAGATGGCTGAAATAAGCATCGGTTGAAGCAAAAGGAATATAAGAAGCTTATTGGTAAATTGAAGATTTATTTACACCGATTTCTCTGAGCGAGACTAGCAAGTTGGTTAAAGTCCTCAAACTGGGAAAATCGACAAAGCTGGATGCACTAAAAAAATTTGATGGTACCGATATCATTATTTTCAGGAAAAATACTGGCATGACTCACGCATTATAATCCCGATATCCCGATATCCAAGCTAAGTACCTGGGAGTTATCTTAGACAGCAAACTTCTTTGGTGAAAGCATGTTGAGTCATAAACCACCAAAGCGATTTCAACAAAACATGGGATTCATCGGCGGCAAAGGTCCTCTGAATCTACACGGCAATGATAGGACTGCTAATCTCATATGCATTTGTTATCTGGTGGAACAGGCTAATACGCAAACACGTGGTAGCCTCTTTTACCAAACTCCGAAGAACGGTTTGTCTCAGCTGTACGGGGGCTTTCAACAGCACGCTGGGCGCTGTTCTATGTGCTATGATGAACCTGCCCCCCCTTGACATACATATGTATTTATCAGAGGGTGTGCACTGAAAACCATGTCTCGTTCCAAAAGAAATGGGTTTTTGTACAACTCGCATTGGAATGACAGAGCACTTGAGAGGGAAATATTCTACAGTCCGTGTCTCACGGATATGCCCTTGACGCAATGACACCTGTCATTCTATAGCGCTTTTACTTCACAGTCGAATTTCCATGACGTCGAATTTCCATGGGATCCGGCGCTGGGGTTTTCTTTGAATTTAAAATGTCGGAGTGCATATGCGTCGGTGTTTCAGTCATATATATATACGCAATCCATGGGCCATGCACTATGTTGTAAGACATATATAAATGGAAGCATATGCGTCTGCAGTAACAGTCATGCTACACTCAAAGCTGTGTCAAGCCCTTTAACCAGTTGCAAGTTAGTATATGAACTTACGGCATTTCTAAACAAAGTCGGTAGACTAAATTGTCTGGGTCACAGGTCATTCTGAGATCCCAAGAAATTAGAAATAAGTTTCTAAGGACTGAACCCGCCTTGGGTCTACCTGCCACATCAACGATCGGGTTTTCAATGCACATAATCGTAGATGGAGGGAATATCCAGGAAGCAGTATGACTAGGTGGACACACGGGGCTGGTATCCGCTCCTATGCCAAAACCTGAGGCGAAGCTGCGAAATCTCACCTCGCGTTGCTAGCTTACAGCGCGCGCCACTGCGAAATTATAGAGTCCCATGCTGGTTTTTGAACTTATGCCAACTTTTGCTAAACGTTAATGCTCTCTAGACAGGCCGTTTGCATTTTCTACCGGCACTTTTGATGCGCGTATCGGGTTCTGCGTAAAAAAAGCAGGATAAGTTGTCGATGAGATTGTACTTTTTGCGGGTCTAATATTTGAACCTTTGTCTAATCACGGAAAGAAGGCAAATCTTCGCATATTTAGAAAGTCTATTGCGATGATTACGAGACTAGTGTGATGTCAAGCGGTCCATCTCTTCTTTACGTTTCTGGACTTTTGTGTTGTTGTTAACGCACTTTTGGATTCGATCGGCAGTGAATGGACGGATTAGCAGGCCGTCCAAGGTCTTGACTCTTGAAAAAGCAAGGTACGTTAACCCAGCCGAATATTCCGTGCGACTAATGTTAACGACGGCCTTGGTTAGCGTGAGCGTTGTGCGAGCACAACGGGATTTGCTTGCGTGTGCACGACAGATCATTGTGCATAAAGGACGCAACTTGCGGTACCATGGGAACGCAGCCATTCGCGCAGGTTGGCCCTGTATATGTCGGGAACTTTACCAGAACGCACAATGGCTGACGGGAGTAGTAGATGTCCCCATCGCTAGGTTCGTAAACTATGTCCACTATTCCCCCACCATACCGTTATACACGTCTTTGTCGGTCCACAAATTCGATCGAAGCACGACGACGGAGCCTTTAACGAGCCGTAGTTCAGAGTTCAGCAGGAAACGATGCTGCGTCGTCGCCTGCTGTACGTCCCATGGCGTTGTTGTGTTTGGCTTGGATCAATGCCAGTGGTTGTTGCGAAGCCGCCAGACACTCGTAATTAAACGATCTGACCTCCGCGTTGTTGGCCATTATGTGAACAGCAGATTCAAACCCCGGAATATTGAAGGCTGGTGTCACACTTTGCTTCAATAAGCTGACGTCTTAATTTGTAGATTCGCCGCGTGAGATTCGCTCTAGGGCATTGCGAAACCCTTGTTGCTCGTCTCCGGTCTGACGCATGACTTCGCGGAGTGTGAAGCAAGTGTCTATCTGGGTGCAGACGAGCTTGGCGGCAAGAATTTCTGAGTTGTCGGGATGCGCGTTGGTGTAGAGTGCTGCGTTCATCACGCGGTCGAGCTGAAAGAAGTCACCGCAGAAGTGTACAATGAGGCCACCGAACGCTTCCCTTATGTTGGACTTCGCTTGACGCAGACGTTGGTCGATCGCGTGCATAATGCGTAGTCCTAAAAATTGATATTTCATCAATGATAACGAAAAGCACGTTTTGATACTTCGTTTGCATTTTGCCTTCTGCTTCATTCGCAAGTTGTCGATACGGTTGTCGTCGAGCAGCCAGAAGTAACTGCTTTGAACTGAAACACTGTTTTTCTTTGCCTCTTCGGTAAATTTCGCAAACTGGTCGACCTCCATGTGCGTCCAATAGGACTCACGCCACGGAAACGCCAAGTCCGTGTCACGCATGCCCAAAAGCGTATCTGCCGGCAGCGCGCCAGGAGCCACAGCGGCAACAGTCACGTAGATCAACTTCTGAGGGCTGATGCACTTTTTCAGACTCCGCATCTTCCATGTTGAGCCGCCACCCATTTTCAAGTGCACCGGCTTCTACAAGAGGCAGAAATGCATCGAGCCAATTCTGATCTGCCGATTTCAGTTCGTCGTACGTACGTCATGGGACA
The DNA here is from genome assembly GCA_951905685.1 of Eumerus sabulonum. Lineage (NCBI taxonomy): Eukaryota > Metazoa > Arthropoda > Insecta > Diptera > Syrphidae > Eumerus > Eumerus sabulonum. The sequence goes on along the minus strand of OX645060.1, from coordinate 155,335,288 downwards.
CGTAGAAGCAGTTGCTGTTTCGCGAACAGCTCGTCATTGGCACCACCCAGTGCTATTTTTGGGTACACCTTCAAGATTTTTTCTCGATGGCAGTTTGCAGCGCCGCCGTTTGCTGTGCTTACGCAAATATTCGTGCATCACAACCGACTCGTGAATTTGATCTCGTGTAGTGTAGAAGTCCATCAGGTTCGAGCCACCTGCGCTTCCGACACGAGCACGTAATCTTCTAATTAGATCACTAGCGTGACAAAACTTCTAGATGCCGAGAAGAGGTCCTGATATCACGTTCGTTTGCATTACTGAGAGCGTTGTCGACAGTACCCTTGAACATTTGCTTCAGGCCGTTTAACTGGTGCTCCGATTTGCTAGCGTACTTAGCAATGTAGTTGATCACAGCTCAGCGTGTTCGGAAGTGATGATCTTAAAAATCTGTGTTCGCACGCCACGATGTCATGATGAACATGTTGTGATCGTTGAGTAATGGATCGTTGCGCACTGGGCAGTGGACCCAATGACCTTTATCCAGTTCAAGTGTCGAAGTTGCTTGGCACTGCTTGGTAGTTGAACCTGCACTTTCCATTGCGAAGGAAAGCATTGGTGAATGTGTGTGGCGCTGAAGTCTGTTTAAGATTTGCGCCACTCCTACTGGTCCTTTTGTGCGTGGGTCAGCGTAGTGCAGCCGAGAGGGATGAACACTCGAAGGTTCTCCATTTACGTTCGTATTCAGCGCAGATGCCAATTGGTCGTCGTATTTGCTCGCCGCCGTTAGTTGATCTTGCGTCGTTGAACTGAACCTTTTTGCATCTGTTGCGCCCTTGAGCTAGACGATACCTTGAAGGTGTGGTGATCCTCGACGCTGGTATTCAAATCGGTACCAGAAGTCTACTACTTCGAACACCTTACCAGTGACATCCAACATGTACTTGCGAGCTCGTTCGTAGAAAAATTCATCAGCGATCAACGGATTCAACACGAGAAGCTTTTTGACGCTGACGAGCACTTTGTTGTTCTGTATGTGTCGTCTCTTCTTCGAAGTTTGCCCTCATAAGCTTACCGAGATGGGGCCGTCACAGGTCAGCAGCGGACAGCGTGATGAATGCTGTTGGGATGTCCGATTGCCTTATTATTGCCTCAAGGTCGGTCCGGCGTTGATACCAATAGCATCTCGTGCCTCGAATTTTCGAAGTCCAATGAATGAGCTTGCCCAAAATGCTGTTGTCGCGTGTGACTGCAGCACGAAGTTGTGCTATGTTGCCAGCAAACTGGTAAGATTTGCTGCGCTGCAGGGCATTATATGCGAAGTAGCGAAATCTTGGATCTTGTGCAAAGCCCTGCGACTTGTGCTGGAGAAGATGAATGAAGTATTCGCGGAGTGTTGGCCCGAGATTTGCTGGTCGGTTGCCTTCGTGTACATATGTCCGCGCGTCCATACAGAAACAAGCACGAAAACGCCATTGCGATGTAACCTTCTTGACGCTCGTTTACAGGAAGCGGTTGTGCTGCAGGCCAGTTCAACGTAGTCTGAATACAATCTTCTTGCAAAATCATGACATTCACAGAAATGCCAGCCTCGACGTCCTCAAATTTTTCAACTCCAGCAGGCGTCTCAAGAGCTTCTGCGTCCGATGCATCGACAGCTGTCTGAAGCATTGCAGAAACGTCGGCATCAATCGGAAGTGCTGTTATGGCTTGCTGAGATATGACGACATCGCGGAAGTGCTTGTGGTTGGCCTTCAGCCATAGCAGGGCGTTGTAGACCTTCGCTCGTCGAACGTGGAAGTTTTTGTGGCCCGACGTACAACCACTACTGACAGATCCGGCGGCGTCAGTGGTAATATAGTTGCCACGGACTGCACATCCTGCGCGAAGTTGATGCCGTTGCCACCGTACGCAAGCTGTCCAGGTCCATAACTACCACGAAGGTAATACGCGCGGTCTTGAGGGTGAACGCGGGCGATAAGCTCGATCATCGATCGATCAGTGTGAAAGTAAAAGCTTTTAATAAAGGTTTGCGCAAGCGATAAAGTGTGAAGTGTTCAAATAGTTGTAAGAATAAATAATTTCGAAAGAAAAATTCTGCGCCGGATATTTGGTCCTGTCTGTGAAGAAAACACAACCGCGAACTCTACGAGCTGTACAAAGATGTGGATGTAGTCCGGAAGGCAAAGATCCGTCGACTACACTGGCTCGGCCACATCGAGCGCATGGGCATCAACGCTCCAGCTAAGAGGTTCTTCGACTCTGAGACATCTGAGACCGGATGTAAGACATCTTGGTCTTGATAACTTGGTCTTAACCATCAAGGATGAAAGGCAGCTATAGCTCAGGCTCAGATCCTCCATTGAACGCTGGCCTGATAAGTAAGTAAGTTTGGAATAAAACGCGGAACAATCAAGTCAATTTAGTACTTTTATAATTGTTCAGAAATACAATTTCATTATTATTGTTATTTATTTTTAGTGTTTTGTTCTGTATCGCTGGCATTGTACCATCGTACCATATTATCTGCAGTTGCATCCCACCAACAATTTCATACAACCATTCTTGTACTATCGGTGCATAAGCCAACTGCCCAATTGCCATGAACCAGCATCGATCGTACGATTCGCAGGCGAAGGACTTCGATCGATGCACACGGAACTGTGGTATCGATCGTGTGTTTACATACATGTGTTGTTGCGTACAAATACTCACCAAAAACCTTTTCCGCTCCATCCCTCCCTCTCCCGTATTTCTACCCGTTATTTTGGTCCGCTGCTCTCTTTTGAGGGTGGCCTCGGTACATACGCGGATCAGGAGGATCTTGCGGTATCGTGGTCCGACTCTCTTGAGGGGGCAACAAAGCAGGTAAGACCGGACGGATGGTCCGACAGCAGGGACGGACGGTCCCCAACGCCGACAGCAGGGACGGATGGTCCCCAAAGCCGACAACAGGGACGGACGGTCCCAAACGCCGACAACAGGGACGGTACGTCCCCATCGAGACCAGCAACCACGACAAGGGCGAAGGCCCCACCCTAACTAAATAATTGTTTGAGGCAGAAGAAGAATGTCACCCCCAATTAGTAAAGTGTCATCCATCCCAGCCATCCCAAAATAAAGATGGCCGAATTCGCCCCAAATGTGTGTGTGTGGCGTGTGTGCGAACCGGTTGGAGGGGTGGACGGAAAGGTAACCCGTTAGAACATAATCAATTGGAGAAGAATTGTCGAAGCTAAAAAACCGTCGGTGAGTGGATAGTGGCCACCACCAGATAGAATAAGAGCAGCGACAGAACAAAAGGAAAACAAAAAAAGGCAGAAGCAACAAAAAAAAGAAGGAAAGAAAAGAGGAACAAAAAGGCGTGAAGCGGAGGCAATAAGGAAGGAAGTGTGTGAAAAGGAGGAGTAGCCGAAGCATTCACCAGTCCCCGGGAAGTAGTTCGTTCACATATTTCATTTTGTTCACCCCTCGAATTACCCGCTATTCCTAATCCATAAGTACTAACCCGTTTTGGGAATCGCGGCTCCCATTACGGATGCCGAGCACCCCACATTCAAAAAGAGGAAAAAAAATATAACCCCAATAAAGAGTTCCTCCTCATTTCTAAAAGAAGCTGGTCGTTTCCCTTTTAGTTTTCGTAGTTTTCACAAACTACGTGGCGCCCTATACATTCCGACTACCATATCCCCGAACCCATCCCTCAGAAGCGCACTGAACACGCGCACCCCAGCTGTGACACAACAATGTATGTGCGCTGTTGCGTGGGTGCAGCTTTGGTGTAGATGAGATGGGTCGAGCATTCGATGTTGGAACGCGCAGCGCAGCAGTTGTGATCAGTGAATTTAAAAACCGGCCAAATGCGAGTCGGATTTGCGCACGAAGCGTTCCGTACCATCTGTTTATAAAAAATATGAAAGAGACGTTGTATATTACCTCATCAGTCATCACATTAAAACGGCTAATCCGTTTGAAACGGTTTTTTGCATGATGACAGATCTTGGTTGCAGGCAGGCTATAGGCATGTTACTTTGATGATCAAAAATGTCCATGATGAGATAATTGATCATCCAAGTGTCCTTAGAATTCAAATCAATTATCTTACTTGCCAGCAAGTAGATGAAAAGGTGAATAACAATAATTGTGGGAAAAAGGTTTCCAGCTGGGACTAATATATCAAGGACACAATAGGGGTGTGTTATCGGTTTTGGGATATGATCGAAGTTAATTTCACAACAATGAATTTGTTGCAACATTTGATATCTTAACCTATCAGGATGGAAAAGTGTTCAGATTAATTGTACACATTCTCACTGAACGTAATTTGATGTAGATATTCCCACTGAACGTACACACATATGTTGTAAAATTTAACGAAGGCTTATGTTCCTTCTTCCATTTTTTAAGGTTCCGTACCCAAAGGTAAAACGGAACCCTATTACTAAGACTTCACTGTCCGTCTGTCCGTCCGTCCGTCTGTCACCATGCTGTATCTCATGAACCGTGATAGTTAGACGGTTGAAATGTTCACAGATGATGTATTTCTGTTGCCGCTAATACGACAAATACTAAAAACAGAACGAAATGAATATTTAAGGCGGGCTCCCATACAACAGACTTGATTTTCATCCAAAAAAAATCCCCTTGGTCACATACTGAACTAAGGTTAGTCGACAATATCCCACAACCAGTAGCAAACTTCCTAGTTTTGATCTCTTTTATGTCTTTGATGAATTAATCCTAGCTGCAAACCTTTTCCCCATATTTCCCATTATTGTTATTCACCTTTTCACATTGTGCGGTCAAGTAAGATTTGAATTCAATGGACACTTTGATGATCAACTATATCTCACCATAAAGATTTTTGATTATCAAAGTAATATGCCGATAACCTGCCTGCAACCAAGATCTGTCATCATACAAAAAATCTGATTTAATGTGATGACTGATGTGGTAACATACATAGTCTCTTTCATATTTATATGTATATACAGATGGTACGGAACCCTTTGTGGGCGAGTCCGACTCGCACTTGGCCGGTTTTGCATTTGTTAACTTTCACTTACTTGTTCTTCAACGCTCGCCGAATAAAGTTCATTCTGAACGGAAATTTTGTTTTACATTCAATTGGAAACTTAATTGAATATTTCAACAAAAAGGAGGGGAATAGCAATTGTACGAAAGGGTTTGTAATTTGTTTGGGATATCCGGAGTTTTAACTTTTTTCTTCTTTTTCTCTTTCGGTCGATACCTTATCGTCGAATCCCAAACAATAGTGACGTTTCAAAGTCATTAACGCCCCTTATACATATGTATGTATACATATATGTACAATGCACATATATAAAAAAGATCTTGCTTTAAGAAAATAATGCGGTAGAAAACTTCAAAATATCAAAAGCTCTATCGCGAGGTAGAAATTGAGTTAAACAATCCACGCAGGTATTTAATATCTTCGAATATGCACGCACCCATAGTTCATACGTCGTTGGCTTTCATCAAGGCAAACATGCCTGCACACGAGTTAATAATTTATTTGTCAATTCAAGGTACAACCCAGATGTCAAAATATCTGTACACCCCTCCTGAAAAATATTTAATATTCATTACAATCGACCTCATAACACACATAGTATACACATGTCAATTCAACATATCGTGTCGTCACCACAGTCTGCATTATGATAATCACAAAGTATACGCGCATATTAGCTGGATTAACGCAACCAAACTCGCGCTACAGTACAATCCAACTAACACACGCACACAAACATCTAGGATCCGTAAAAGAAGTGAATAAACCGACTGAGAGCAGTTAAAAAAAAAAAAACAAAAACTTTTCCCATTTTCCTTCGACGACACGGGGTGAAATGAAGAAATTCTTCGTCTCGTTTTTCGGGTCGCCTGATGCGTTTGTTAACATCCTTTGAACATGACTTTAATAACACCCGTTTCTCCCAAAACTGTTGTCATGGCCGGAATAAATGAAAACAAGTAGGACTGAGGGGAGAAATGTCGTTCGTTGAAGGAAATGAAAGGCCATACAGAACGTTTCCTTGAATTGGGGACTGATGCAAGTTGGATTATTAATCAATGACCGAGAAAGCAAATTTCCGCTTTCATTCACTATCCCTTCAAAAGGGACAACGAAAGGGACAACATTGTCGGTTTTCATGAGGAGATATTTTATTAAAAACTGTGTACTGTATAATGGTATTCATTTATTTATTATTTTTTTGGCGAACATCGTCCTAGTTTTCATTAGGTATTAGGCTTTACACGTCCCGACACGTATTGGCATCCTTCGCTATAATCTTAAGCCGAAATAGAGCAGAGAAACAAAGAGGAAGTGATATTAAGGAGACTAAATAATAACACATGGTCCATTGTACCCTAATAAAGAATTATTGCAGTATTTGCCCGGCTGGCTGTCAGGATCACGTCAGCTTTTCTTTCCTTACGAACGTTATTGAACGTATCTTAATGAACAGTTTAGACGACAAAACTACCCCCAATCACGAATACTTGAAGTTAATCTTACATACAACTCCTATAGACCTATAAGTTACTTTAAGACAGCCCCAATCCCGTTTTTAGTGTAGGCTAAAATAGCATAATATTGCAAACGATAGCTACATGAGTCAATTCCACGACATTTCTCTGTATCCTCACGGTAGAAGAGCGGATGTTTTCCTTATTTAATCCACTGCTATATATCCAGCACACGGATATTCCAGTCGGAAAAGTATTGATTAAAATGACAACCGGACACAGGTACGAACAACAGTAGAAGAGAACAATATCATATTCAACAGATGCAGGCGGCGAAACAGACAATAACTGAGGTGACGTGCTCGAAAGGATATAAAAGGATACAACGCCAGGGGGCGGGCTTAGAAGCAAATGAAAAGAAACGCTTTCTCAGGCGCTTATTTTTACCGGTAAATTGGATTCACTTAAGCACATACTACGTCATAGAGTGGTACATGTACATACATATGTGCTAATAATTATTAATCTGCATCAAAGGTTACGGTAGGTCGTAAAGTCGGCGAAATATTTTCAATGCTCTTGCTTTTTGCCTTTTCTTTTATTCCTTCGGAAGCGTTTTCAGGGATGCTGCTTTAACTGGCAGCACCACGACTGGTGCCAAGAGGGCTAGGAAGTATACACAGAATAGATAATGAGTGTAATTCCTTATTAAATCGAGATTTTCGAATAGGAAGGAAGCCCAGGCTCGTAAAATGTGGGGAATGGAAATCTGAAGTCAGCTCTCTGGGGTGATGAAGTCCGGGATTTATTGCCCGGATGGAGAAGCTGCTTTAATGAGAATCGATTTTGGTTTTACGGGCATATATATATGTATACCGTAATGTGCGTGCGATTTGTCAGTCATTCGAGCCGGTGCCGTGCCTTGATTTATGTATTTCTTAGATCCTGTTTTTCGAATTTGATTTGGATAAGGGATGGGGATGAGATGTGGTAGTGTTGGTTGAATATCTTTTCTAAAAGCCTTTAAAGATTCTTCGGTAAAAATAGCACAAATTATTTATGGGAAAGAAAGACTCGGTCTTACGTGGAGGGGGTGGCAACCGCCAGCCAATTTTTGTTTATATTAAGCTAGATTCACGTCATATTTTATAACCAAGCTAAATTGTATACGTAATTGTTTTGATCAAATTCCTTCAATCTAGCTTCAACCTATTATTCAAACTATATAACACGTCCAATATCTCAATCGAATTCATAGGCTACTGTATATGAGTTGTATTTGTGTATTTGGCTTTTGTTGCGTCAAGAGCTCGATATAATTTCTATACATAACAGATAGATATATAAAATCTACAATATTTTTGAGGATGACAAGTAAACATTATCCTGTTTTACTAAGGATGTCTACGTGGTCTACATGCCTACATCTTGTACATTTCCGCAGATCTAAATTAAAATGGCCTTATGCCGAACCGAATATATTATACCTATGTATATCACGCAGTTTTCCAATCCCATCTATATATAGATCATATACGTACACCCTAATCATACCTCATTACTCCCGAACGGATAATTGGACCGATTTTAATGCACCCATTTTCACACGCCCTATAATTTGCAAATAGATCTTTCTGCCAATCGAATATTAAAAAATGCCATTAATTGCATTATCCAAGTAACATAATCTCCTTTAGCAGCCAACGGCCAATGGATGTCGCCTACTCGTTGTAATTATCATTATAATTACACCCGCCAACAAACAGAGATCGGCACACCACACAAGCCTGGCCAATACAACAATATCATCTCGTGCGTACAGACCGAAACTGAACCAATTACCGCCCTTTCCAAAGGCCAGCTTGAGCTTCTACCAGCTCCTACCAGCTTCACATTAAAATTCTGAAAATATTTTTGCTACACAACCACCACAAACTAGCGCCACAAACAAGATGCTATAGTCTGGTCAGGATGGCCGCAGTCTGTCGCCAGCATACATACACCACTGCGAATAAATTATAATATCGTCCCTTTCGGCCTTTTTGTGTAATTACTCGTTTGGTGTACTCTGTATCCCCGACCATGACTGATAGCAAATTTCGACGCATGCAGAGGGATTCTTTATCCATGGTTGGTGAGTTATTAACCCAAGGGCCAACGAGCCAAACGCGAGTATGTTGTGGTGGACATTTCCAAAGGATCAAATTTAATACCAAACAAAATATATAAGGTTGCCAACATTTGGAAAATAATAGTAATGTTTTGAATGACATGGTTTTTGATATGTACCTACATATATTTTCCGGGGGTCTATTTAATAATTTTGACAGACAGTCCTCTTCAACTTACCTGCAAATAAAATGGAAACATAATAAATGGGCATATGCACAATCTTTTACAAAAAATGGAATTTATATTAATTCAAAAATACCCGAAAAAAAACTTTACATAGAAAATCTCAAAACTTAGGACTAAGTTCTTAATATGGTAATAAGGTTAAGACCTCGTGAGGTGGCCAAAATGTAACTAGGCTATGCGTGTTTGAAGATCTTCAACCAAAAGTGTTGTTGGCTGTCTTTTATCCCAGCCATTTGAATGCAGACAAATAATATTGTTACGGAGACGGACACGAACCGACGGTTATGTTCGAATTTCGCTGTCGAGGTTTGGAATGCTCTGGTGAACCTGTATTGATAATGGAAATGATTGTAACTTTCAGCGGCATAATGCTGAATGTCAGAGCTGAATGTCTAGAGACTTCGGAAGGGGGACGTCTGACGGCGAACATTCGAGAAACTTGACCGAACTTGAACGCTCGCCCTCGAGAGCATTCAGTTTACTGGATTTAATAAGGTGAGAAAGTAAAAGCTTGTAATAAAGGTTTGTGTAAGCAATAAGGACTTACTTACTTAGGTGGCGCTACAGTCCGTGGTGAACCTGGGCCTCAACCAACAAGCGTCTCCAGCTGGCACGGTCTTTGGCCAGCTGTTTCCAGCGCCGCACGCTTAGTTGGTTAAGGTACCCTTCCATATGCGTGCGCCACCGTTGATGCGGCTGTCCTCTGCCGCGCCTTTCTTCGGGTGGATTCGAAGACCCTTCGGGTCGGAGCTGTATTTTCTACGCGCTCTACATGGCCTAGGCACCTTAGACGCTGTATCCGTAGTTCCTCGTTATATCTTCTCCTGCATACACCGTTTGAACAAACGGGACTGTAGATAGTGCGTAGAATTTTCCTCTCGGAACGACCAAGGGCATCTTCATCCGCTGTTGTTAAGGTCCAAGCCTCTGCGCCGTAAAGGAGGACTGGGATGATCAAGGTCTTATATAGTGTCACCTTGGTTTTCCGAGAGAGGGCTCTACTTTTTAATTGCCTCTTGAGCCCAAAGAAACAGCGGTTGGCAAGAGTGATTCTGCGTTTTATCTCAGTGCTGGTGTTGTTGTCGCTGGTCATCAGTGAGCCAAGGTAGACGAATTCCTTGACCACTTCAAAGTTACATCCGCCCATGGTGACGTTCTGGCCAATACGTCGGTGTTGACCGTCTCTTTTAGATGAAAGCAGATATTTGGTTTTACCCTCATTAACCTTGAGACCCAACTTAGCCGCTTCAACCTCAATGCTTACAAAGGCCTCATTGACGTCTCGCTGTGTCCGTCAATGTCGTCGGCGTACGCAAGCAATTGCGTAGACTTGAAATAAATCGTACCTCCTGCGATGGCCAGTGACTCTTGCACGATCTTTTCAAGCACGATGTTGAAAAAGTTGCATGACAGCGCGTCACCTTGCCTAAATCCCTTTTTAACATCGAAGGTCTCGGTTTGCTCATTAGCGACCTTAATGGAGTTGTGAGAGTTCCCCATTGTCATCCTGCACAGTCGGGCGAGTTTGGCAGGGATGTTAATTTTACATGGCTTTTTATAGCTCATCTCTATACACGCTGTCATATGCAGCTTCGAAATTGACGAAAAGGTGGTGAGTGTCGATTTGATATTCCTGGGTCTTCTCCAAGATCTGCCGTACCGTAAATATTTGGTGTATTGTGGATTTACCTGGCCTGAAACCACACTGATAAGATTCGATCAGGTTATCCACAAACGGTTTCAGGCGTTCACACAATACGGCAGAGAAGACCTTATATGCGATATTAAGGGGACTTAATCCCCTATAGTTGGCGCAGTTATAGGGGTCTCCTTTCTTATGGACCGGGCAAACGATGCTGAGATTCCATTCGTTGGGCATGCTTTCCTCCGACCATACCTTGCAAATGAAGAAGCTCGGCAGACAGGCCGTCTGCGCCCACGGCCTTATTAGACTTAGGTCTTGATATCGCTATCAAGGAATAAGGAGCAAAGGTTGTAACAATAAATAAATAAAGGTGAAGTGCTCAAATAATTGATCTGAGGTGAAATAACAAAAGTGTGTGCGTATTAATAAACAAACAAATAGTGTAGATTATTGCAATCCAGTGATTCGAACCATATTCTGAACTCGTAGTAGTAATTTTCGCAAGTATAGCACTCGTGTTCACGTTAGAGAAGAGATCCTTTAGCTTCTCATCCTTCCTTCAGAAAACTCAAAGAAACGCCCATTGAATATTGGAGTATCAGTGCAAGCAGATTGTCAACATCAGAAATGACATTTGGTCACTAGGAGGCAACAACATTTTTTGTGAATATGTAATTCTAATTCATCATTGGCGTAACGACTTAACAAAGTATATTATGTGAAGCTTTTTTTTACTACAAAAAACCTAAAAATGCTAGAAGAATATGCCGAAAAATTCGTGAAGTGTGTTGAAGAGAAAGCTGTGATTGAACCAGACCCAGAAGTGGTTTACTCGAGATAACGGACGTACTAAATATCAACCATTTGACATTTTGGACATGTCTAAAAAGAACAGGCTACTAAGAGAAGCTTATAAAAATGTATTGATCGAATTAATTCCAGTGAAACGCAGCCAAATCGAATGATTTTTGGGACCGATGACCCTATACAAACAACTTCAGAGTCTGGCTTAACAGGAAACAACGTGTTCATTATGAGCCATACAACCTGGCCCCGACCAGTTTAACGAAGCAATTCAGAAGAGATCTTGTTGAGGATGTTGGCATTTCAAAATGTTCAGTCAATACCATTTTAAAGGATATTTTATTTTGCAAAAAGTATCTTACCTTTTGGACAAAGTAAGGCTAAGGCTATTAAATGATTGCTTTGCCGAGTGATGCTTATCGTATAAGGCGAGAGTCCAAAAGGAACTGAAATCGCTCTCAAATTTACCTCTCCAATCTATGGTTAGTTTCCGAGAGCTGTCATTATTATTAACATTTTTTATTGTTTATATTTCGTGAAAAACTTTTATGCCAGGTGTTGAATGAATTTCATCTACTCACAACTCAGACAATTTCAATTCGTTTAATTCTGCATCAGATGCCTCTTAGGGCATCTGGTTTTGGTGATGTGCAATCTCAATAAAAAGCTAAGTTCTGGTGAGTCTCATAAGTTGTACATATTAAAATCACAAAAACTTTCTAAAATAGCTTCCATAAGATCTGGTGTACAACACCAGGCACTTATCACAAACAATTCTTTAGACAAAATGTTTCTCTATCGGTCTAGAGGACTTACAGATTCTCAGATAAACATGGTATTGGAAATGGATTGTGGTAAGTCTGACGATAAGGGTGAAGGGAGGGAAATTATTGGAACATCCCGGATCGATCACCTCATTTTCGAGGGCTGTGCGAAAAAGCAGTAAAGTCAGGAAAGGGATTATAAGTCCGTCATCTTGCAGAAGCGTCATTGACGTACGAACAATTGCAAACGGCCGTCATTCAAATCGAGGCGATTTTTAACTCGCGACCTGTCACCCCAATCTCCCCCGATCCAAACGACATTGAAGCACTCACGCCTGGGCACTTTCAAATCGGTGGACCACTCACAACAAATCCAGAAGGTGATCTTACTAACCAAAATGTGAGCAGTCTGGAGAAGATGGTTTAACGAATATTTACAATTACTACAACAAAGCATAAAATAAAATACTTAGTCGCAGAATCTGTCACTCGGCACTATGGTTATAATCAAAGAAGCGAATGTCCTTTCGCTAAGGTTGAAGTTCGGGCGTGTTGTTGAGGTCTACATGGGGAATGATGGCATTGTACGAGTAGCTTATGTAAAAACAGAAACCGGCACATATCAAGAACAGGAAACACTAAATGCCGACGCTACGACTCAGAGAAAGCAAGGCTCCCCCACTACACGAAAGCTTAGAAGCAGCAAATTTGCCAAAGGAAACTTGTTATCAACACTTTTTCTAGTGCTGTGTTATACCGTCTTCAATAGCTCATACCAAAGACCAAATAAGAATTACACCCCTCGATGATGCCATGGGCATGTATTTTGAAGATATCGGGCGCGTTCATACAATAAAATGGTTTTGGAGCATAGATATACATATGTCTACTATAACTTAATGAAGTACCGGCAAGAATTCGTCCCAATAAAATCCTATCTCAATGACATGGAAAAACTGAATCGGGCAGACAAAGTATATTGTATATTGCGCACCAACAATTGAGTTGTTTAAACACAGTCTAAGAGCGATTGAACAGAACAGCACAGATTCATAGTTTTCACGCTTCCAGCTGTGAAAGGAATAGAATTGCCTGATCACCTTTTGACTTCATGGGAAATTTGGCACCCAGTTTATTCGGAATTCTTGACCATGATGAACAACATCAGACCAAACCCTTGCAAATTCAATGCTCAATTGTCGATTCCACATCTGACATCCTAAGACGGAATACGCAGGAGATAAACACACATTTCCGAACCCTAAACGAATACCTAGCAAAGACCGTAAATGCTATCGATAGAAAACAGGAGGCCACTGATGTCAAGCAAAATTTTGCAACTTTGGCCTCCTATGTGATGCTTGCTTTGCTTTGGTGGCGTTATAGCCCGTGAAGGGCCAGTGCCAAGCTTCTCTCAATCACCCATGCTGTGTGTGATTTATTTTTTTAGACAGGTGAAAAGACCTACAGTTTTAATGCCGATTCCGAACGGCTTGTATCGAGAAGCTTTTTCATGGCAAGTATACTACGGGGTGTTTTGCCAGTACCTCGCCGGAGGTGGGACATCGCGAAATAAACGTTCGATAGCGTTGGTATTATCGGGATCCGAACTCGCTCATCGTGCGTCAGAGTCCAACACACAAACCGCTGCGGTACGGCGCCCTTTATACTAGCTATCACATGGGTTCAGGACGGCTTACTTGATGTAATAGTGAATCTAAACCCAGCTATCCAACACTTAGCTTACCAAATGGGTCAAACACTGATGTGTATAAAGGGCCCAAGTCTTAACGATGGATTCGTTATTCGAAGTTCTCTTACTATTGACTGATTGTCAGGCACTCCAATTATTTTATTTAATAACAGTGCCTATACTCTACAAAAGCTCAAATCTACCTGGTCGAAGCGTCGTCACCGTATTTGGCAGTCACGTTCGCAAGGGACATGCGAGCATGGGCTCGGACATACAGGGTAAAGTTGTTGATTGCTCTCAACCTGGCGAGATGCCAGCAACGATCCCTGCTTAAATGCCCGGTCAAGTTGACATACGGCCTCCTCGCGGCGCCCTCTTGATAGCCTCTTCAACAACCGTTGGGAGGTGAACAAACGTATGCAGCGAAAAAAATCCCGACCAGAATGGCGGTTGTGCGGCGGGCTTACAATCCGCCCACGTAAAAAACCTAAAAGTTATGAATGAGCAAGATGCCTCGGATACACGGATGGATACTCGACGACGACAACGCACGAAAAAGGAACACGATTTGCGAGTATGCTCCGGGAATGTCAGAACCCTGTACAATCCCGGAGCTGCTCATAAACTAGAAGAATCCTCACGCAGTACAAGGCGGATATTACTGCAGTTCAGGAAATACGCTGGATAGGAAACGGTATGATGAGGAAGAAAAATTGCGATATCTATTGCAGCTGTCGCAAAAGATTGCACATACTGGGATGCGGATTTGTCGTGGGAAAGCCGTTAAGGTCGTAAGTCATCGACTTTAAACCTATAAGTGATCGCCTGGCTGTGATATGCATCAGAGGCAGATTTTATAACATCAGCCTTGTGCACATAGCACACGCCCCTACCGACGAGGCTGAAGACCCTATCAAGGAAGACTTCTATGACCTCCTGGACAACGCCTACGGAGCTTGTCCGGAGTACGATGTAAAAATCGTTCTCGGGGACTTCAACGCCAAAATCGGGAAGGAAAACACCCTTGGCGGAGTGATCGGAAAGCACAGCCTCCACGATACAACAACAGATAACGGCTTCCGACTCGCTGACTTTGCGACAGCTCGTAATGCGGTGATAAGTAGCACAAGATTCCCTCGCAAGCGAATCCACACAGCAACCTGGCGATCTCCGGACGGTCGAACCGCCAACCAAATCGACCATGTGCTCATTGACGCAAGGCACTCGTCAAACATCCTGGATGTGCGAACATTCAGAGGGGCAAATGTCGACTCTGACCACTTCCTCGTAGCAGCAAGATTCAGAGCTCGACTGTCCAATGTCAGAAAGCCGCACCAGCCCATCAGGAGGAGGTTCGACATTGGGCGCTGAGCACACCGGAGGTTGCCAGAGTCGAACACAAATGCCAATAATATGTGGCTGCATTGCCGCTCAGCCATTCAGAAAGTAGCCGAAGCCACCTTAGGATACCTACCACCCCCGACAAGAAACCCGTGGTATGATGGCGAGTGTGAGCAGAAAAAGGCAGCAACCGACGAGGCGTACCAAAAGGCGCTGCAGAGGAAAACCAGGGCAGCGCAAGAAGAGTGCCGAGCCAGAAGAAGGGAGGAGAAAAAACTACTGCGACAAAAGAAAAGAATCTTCGCAGCCTCCCAGCTCAAGGATATCGAGGAGTCTAGGCATAAACATAAAATACGAGCCTTTTACAATAAAGCCAAAGGCCTTGCAGGAGGCTTCAAAAAGGACACCCTGGCTCTTCGAAACTGCGAGGGTAATCTTGTCACCGACCCGCAGGGAATAGTGGATGTATTTAAGCAGCTGCTTAACGAGCATGACCAAGAGAGAGTGGATCGACGAAGTCGGCACTGCTATTCAGAAGCTGAAGAACAACAAGGCCGCAGGCTCAGATGGCTTGCCATCAGAGCTCTTCAAGGCTGGCGGCGATGTTCTGGTAGGGAGCATGCACCAGATCATCTGCAGAATTTGGGATGATGAGAGCATGCCCGACGACTGGAATACCAGCTCTATATGCCCCATCCACAAAAAAGGCGATCCTACCTCTTGCAAGAACTATAGAGGTATATCCCTGCTCAATGTCGCATACAAGATCCTGTCCAGCATATTGTGTGAACGTCTAAAACCATTTTGCACCGCACTAATCGGCAGCTACCAGTGCGGCTTCCGGCCCGCCAAATCAACTAAAGACCAAATTTTCACACTTCGACAAATCCTGGAAAAGACCAACGAGTTTCGAATCGATACACACTATCTTTTCATCGATTTCAAAGCCGCATACGACAGCATTCATCGTGAAGAACTGTTTGGTGCGATGGCCGAATTCGGGATCCCGGTAAAACTGATCCAGTTGTGTCGCGCCACGCTAAAAAACACGCGATGCACCGTGCAACTCGGTTCTAGGACCTCGGAAACATTCGAAACATGCACCGGATTTCGGCAAGGAGATGCACTGTCATGTGACTTCTTCAACCTGGTGCTGGAGCAGATAGTGCGACGAGCAGGCGTCAACTGGGAAGGCGCTATCTTTTACAAGTCCATCCAGCTGCTGGGATACGCGGATGATATCGACATCATCGCGTGTTCTCGCCGTGGCATTGTGGAAGCATTCACGGCGATTGAAGAACAGGCGAAACGAGTTGGTCTTAAGATCAGTGAGGACAAAACGAAATACATGCTGTCAAGCAAAAACCAATCCGTCGCTCACCACCTGGGACAAAACATAACAATTGACAGCTACAATTTCGAGGTAGTTAAGGAGTTTGTCTACCTCGGGGCAAACGTAAATTCCACAAATGACACCACAGTGGAGATCCGGCATAGAATCGACCTTGGCAACCGCTGCTACTTCGGCTTGTCCAAACAACTAGGGTCAAAACCCCTTACTCGAAAGACCAAAGTCATGCTTTACAAAACGCTAATACTGCCAGTCTTGCTGTACGGAGCCGAAAGCTAAACGATAAGCGAACTCTACGAGCTGTACAAGGATGTGGATGTAGTCCAGAAGGCAAAGATCCGTCGACTACACCGGCTCGGCCACATCGAGCGCATGGACATCAACGCTCCAGCTAAGAGGGTCTTCGACTCCGAGTCTCCTGGCTCGAGAAGAAGAGGAAGACCGAACCTCCTATATAAAGACCAAGTAATCGCGGATATAAGACATCTTGGTCTTGATAACTGGAAGCAGCGTGCCCGTCCATCTTGGTCAATGAACTTAAAGAATCTGCTAGAATTGACTTTGATACAAAAAACTTAATTTAAAATTGCGGAAAGTATCTTTCGAAGTTCCTGATTGTCAGCGGTTGGACCGACTTTCAGATCGAACTGATGCATGTCCAACTCCTCTGGAGTATTTTCGCCAGGTGTTGTGTTAGCCTCTGATGTCGATGACGGGGAATTGAATTCCTACAACAACCATGTCATCGAACGTGTTTTCACGGTGCTTCTCCTCAGCGGGGTTCTGACCCCCTGTAGTATAAATGTCATGACAAGCTTCTCGGAATTCGCTGTTCGGGATCGGCAATAAACTGTAGATCCTTTGGTCCTTCTTGGACTGTAACGCTAACATACATACATTATAAGTAAGGACATGCTGAAAAAGCTTTGCGATGAAACCAATAAGTTCCGTATTGTATTAGTTTGTAAATCGATGCCCGGAGCCAGATGCGAACAAATAATAAAGTTCTTCCATATCAATGATAATTTATCTATTAATGGGGAACAAATCAGACTCATGTTTCGAAAAGCTATTTAAAGTCCGCCCATTACTCGAGCATTACTGACAAAATTTGAAATCTTTTTCCCCAGAAGAACTGATTTCGTTGGACGAACAAATTGTAAGATCAAGCCTCAAACAGTATACTAAGATGAAGCCTAACTAATGAGGTATTCAAATTCTTTTCTTACTTAAGCGGGTGTATCGGGAATCATGCACGATTTCGCATTATACATAGGAGCTGATACATGCATAAACAAAGGCATTGGCTTCAGTGGTGACATTGTCTTGGAGCTCATTTCATCTTTGCCTAACAGAAGAAACCAGAAGGTCTTCTTTGATAATTGTTTTTTCCCAATAAAACTTTGTGCTGCGCTTTTGGAAAACAAAATGTTTTGTGCTGGAACAATATGCCAACATCGAATAGAATGCTGCAATATGCTTTCCGAAAAAGATTTGAATAACAAAGGACATGCAGCTTTTGAATGGCGCGTTGAAAGGGATTTCAACATAGCTTTGGTATGATGGATTGATCGGAAAGGAGTCTTGTTAATTTCTTAATTTTCCTGCGTAGAGCCTATAGATACGTGTAATCGTTAGAAAACCAAAAAAAAAAGAAGCACGAAGAAGTAGGTAGACGAACACATGGGTGGTGTTAATTGAGCAAATATGTACGTATGTATGCTTTTAAAGCTCCATAAAAAATCTAGTAAATGGTACATTAGAATCACTTACTGGTGTTTCAATGTATTTGTTGTTAATGGTTGGCTCGTATACCGAAGCAACCTAAAACTAACCAAGGACAACAGAAAAACAACATTATTAGACTTACTTACTTACTTTAATGGCGCTATAGTTCGGGGTGAACTAGGGCCTCAACCAAAAAGCCTCTCCAGCCGGCCCGATCTTTGGCCAGCCGCTTCCAGTGCCGCATACCCAGTTGGTTGAGGTCCCTTTCCACCTGTACGCGCCACCTTAAATGCGGTCGTCCTCTGCTGCGTCGTCCCTCGGGGTTGGAGTCGTAGACTCTTCGGGCCGGAGCGTGGATGTCCATTCGCTCTACATGGCCTAGCCATCTTAGACGTTGGATCCGAAGACGTCAAACCAGGCTGATGTCGCTGTACAGCCCGTACAGTTCTTGGTTGAATCTCCTCCTCCACTCTCCGTTTGCACAAACGGGACCAAAGATTGCACGCAGAATTTTCCTCTCGAAACGCCCAAGAGCCTCTTCATCCGCTTTTGATAACGTCCAAGCCTCAGCGCCGTAGAGGAGGACCGGGATGATTAAGGTTTTGTAGAGGGATACCTTAGTTTTTCGAGAGAGGGCTCTACTACTCAATTGCCTCTTGTGCCCGAAGAAGCAGCGGTTGGCAAGAGTTATTCTGCATTTTATCTCAGCGCTGCTTGTCACTATCGAGCCAAGGTAGACGAAGTCCTTGACTACTTCAAAAATATAGCTGCCGAAGGTGACGCTCTGACCAAGACGTCGGTGTTGCGCGTCTTTCTTGGATGACAGCTTATATTTGGTCTTGTCCCCATTTACCCTTAGACCCACTTTAGCCGCTTCGGCTTCAGTGCTTGCGAACCCCTCATTGACGTCTCGCTTTGTCCGTCCAATAACGTCAATGTCATCTGCGTAGGCAAGCAATTGTGTGGACTTGAAGTAGATCGTACCTCTTGTATTGGCCGCAGAGTTCCGCACGATCTTTTCAAATGTGTTAAAGAAATCACATGACAGTGCGTCACCCTGTCTAAAACCTTATTTAACATCAAAGGGGTCGGTTAGTTCACCTACGACCCTAATGGAGCAGCGAGAGTTCTCCATAGTTATCCTGCACAGTCTGACGAGTTTGGCAGGAATGTTAAAACATGACATGGCTCTGTATAGCTCGTCTCTATAAACACTGTCATACGCGGCTTTAAAGTCAACGATAAGATCTGCCGTAGTGTAAATATTTGGTCTATCGTGGATTTTCCTGGTCTGGAACCAGACTGGTAGGAACCTATCAGATTGTCCATGAACGGCTTACACAGTACGGCAGAAGGGTTCTTGTACGCGATGTTCAGGCGGCTTATCCCTCTGTAATTGGCGCAGTCATAGGGGTCTCCTTTTTTATCGACCGGGCAAACAATACTGAGATTCCATTCATCGGGCATGCGTTCTTCCGACCATATCTTGCAGATGAGTTGGTACATGTTCCTGACCAGCTCATCGCCAGCTGCCTTAAACAGTTCCGCGGGGAGTCCGTCTGCTCCAGCAGCTTTATGAGACTTTAGTTTCGATATCGCTATCTTAACATCGTCTAAGTCGGGTGGACGGGATTCTCCTTCGTCTTCGTCCATTTTGAATGGTTCGCTCTATTAGACTAAATTGCCAAGAGACTAACAATGGCAGGAAAACTGCAAACCGAAAAATGACGAGGCCTTTGAATGATACACCTGTTCCAGATAATAAGAAAACAGTCACATCTTACGACCCAATTCATAATGTTCGGTTGGATCAAATTGGACATTGGCTCCAACATACATAGGTTTTTTTTTTTTTTTTTTTTTTTTTTGTATTTAATTCATGGAAAAAATCTTATAATTAAACATAACACAGTATCTATTTGCATTAAATAACAATATACAATGTTCGCATGAAACAAAAGATACAGTCAGTTGTCCAAGTGACAAGAGGTGAATGTATCTATCAACTCCAGTATTCGCATTAAGTTAAAAAAAGTTGATGGGGAAATATAAATTCATATAAAGATATATACAAAAAATTAAGTTAAAATAAAACATTATGTGGGATAAATGCCAGACCATCCAAATTTAAATTAAACAACCGGGTTGAAGAGGGTGTTGATAGTAGAATGGTTAAAACAAAATAGCCATTTTTTAATGCCGCGTAAGAAAACCGTTCTCACTCTCTCGGATCTAAGATTCTCGGGTAATAAATTTAAAAAGCGAGGTGCAGTGACGATATAAAACCGGGAGAAATGTATTTTGTGAATCGGTGGTATAGTCGCAATCGCAAAGGTACTAGAACCTACACGAAAGTTGTAATTAATATGAAATCTCATATCATAAAAACCGGAATTATCGAAGAAAAGTTTTAAAACTTTATAACAATATAAGTGCCTTAAAGGAAGAATATACGTCGGAATAGTTCATCACTACGAGTTATACGATTTACTTTACACATAATTCTGACAGCATGTTTATGTTTAATTAATAATGGGTTAATAGTACTGGGATAAGCACCGTCCCAGCAGGATAGTCCGTACTGAAGCTTGGGTTTTATCAAACCATCGTAAACCAATTTTAAAACAGACATACCGCAATTTTGACCAAGACAATACAGTTGTCTCACTACTTTGATTAAATATTGCTTTACATGATCTTTCCAAGTTTTTTACTATCCACAATTATGCCTATGTAGGTATTTTAGTTTATCCACACGTTCAATTGGAAAGCAGGCGTCATTGCAACTCACATTGTTTTGAAAACCGAGAAAACCATTTTGGCATGTCACCAAAGGGAATTTTAAGTAACAAGGTGAATCTATCTATATATATAAAAGAGTTCCGTGACTGATTGACTGACAGACAACGCACCGGCCAAACCGCTGAACCTATAAGGCTGAAATTTTGACAGTGTATTCTTATAGTGACATAGATATCCGCTAAGAAAGGATTTTTCAAAATTCCACTCCTAAGTCAGGTATTATTTGATTCAATTATTTGAGTCAATTTTTGTTTCTTCTCTTTTGGGCTCTCTGTTCGTATTCGATGAATCATTACACGATTCAATAGGGAGCTCACCACAAAGTGTCTTTGTGTTTGTGGATTTTACGTTATGCTGAGAGACACCGCACAAACACTCGCAAAAAAAGAGAAAAAGAAAATGAGAAATGTGAAAGTATTGAATCAAATTCCCAGTATAGGCAATGCAATATAGAGATGCGCAAAATAGTTCCAACCGCGGAACGAACATGGAACCGTTCTTTTCCTGATCGGAACTACAATACATATGTATGTATGTACATATGTATTTAGCTTTTTTGTTACTGAATTCAATGGCAAAATGAAAAGTTACGATAGATTTTTTAAAAACATGTTTTATTATCATTTCAAACCAAAAGCAACCATAAAAAATTAGTTTAGTTTATTTCATTTATTCGTTTTATTTATTTGTTTCAGAAACTGAGAAAATAACAAATAAAATATGTATATAAATCATGCATGCATACTCCATGCATAAACCATGTCCATGTCCGGACCTGAATGCATACTCATTACTCGCACCGATATGGAACTAGCAAAAACATGTCCATGTCCGGAACTAAATGTATACTCGGACCTATCGGCACTATCAAAAACATGTCCATGTCCGGAACTAAATGTATACTCGGACCGATATGGAACTAGCAAAAACATGTCCATGTCCGGTACTAAATGTATACTCGGACCGATATGGAACTAGAAAAAACGTGTCCATGTCCGGAACTAAATGTATACTCGGACCTATCGGAACTATCAAAAACATGTCTATGTCCGAAACTAAATGTATTATCGCACCGATATGGAACTAGCAAACCATGTCCATGTCCGAACCTGTATGCGTACTCGCACCGATATTGAACTAGCAAACCATGTCCATGTCCGGACCTGAATGCATACATACATGTATGACATTCGTTCACGAAATGCGGTGCGGGCATTATATTCTTTCATTTCTTTTCTTCATTTCAGTTCCAGTGTGATGTACAGTGTACACCAACTGTTCGAGCTTTATCGCCACATCTCCATACTTTTGGGTTTCGTGAAAACTACGGGGTATAACTCATACCGTATGAGAAGCATGTTCGTTGCATTTATGTTTTTTTTTTTCGTCTTGTACATATGTGATTGATGAATAAGGGTTGAATGGAACTATGGAACTATTTTCGTTCAATTTGCGGAACGAGAGGACATAGTTCCGTGAACTATACATGTCCGGAACTACCCAACTCTACAATGCAACCTACCCCGGACGCTTCTCACTTCTCTATCCAAATGTTCCTGTTTCGGGAGAGAGAATTTAATCGTATAATATCCGACTAAGGGGGTAAAATGAGATGTAAATGTTGATATGAAAAATCGTATTCGCTGCGACTATTCTCAGCGTCTCCTCCTTATGCGGATCTTCGTATATTTTGGGAGTGACCATTGTTTAATTGGGTTAGTGTTTTCATTTTTCTGACGTTTCATTTGATAGAGATATGGCCAGGTGTCAAAAAAGACCACGCTTTAGGTAGAGTTTACACGGTGCATCCCAATAATACAGAGTGTTATTATCTCCGTATGTTGCTTCATGGAGTACGTGGCCCAACTTCTTTTGAAGCATTAAGAACGGTAAATTATGTGGTATATCCGACTTTTCAATCTGCTTGCAAGAGTTTAGGCTTGCTTGAAGACGATCAGCACTGGTATGCCACTCTGGAAGAGGCCGTACTTTGTAAACCACCATTTAGGATTCGCGAACTGTTTACAATAATTTTAGTGTTTTGTCAAGTATCAGATCCACTAAGCTTATGGGAGAAATTCAAAGAATATTTATCTGAAGATTTCAAACGGCAAGTAGAAAGACAAATTAAAGATAATATTGAGCAGTTTTCTGATGAAGTGTACAATAAATGCTTATATGTTATTGAAGAAGTTGTCTTGGCATTAGGTGGACGTGCCCTCAAAGAATATGGCTTGCCGCAGCCAAACAGACCACAAGATTTAGGCAATGTACAATACTTGAGGGAAACTAACTATGACGTTGAAGCTCTGGACCGGTTTGTCATGGAAAATCAGGGTACATTAACCGCAGAACAAAAGTTAGCGTATGATGAAATTATAACCAGTGTTGAGAAAAATGAGGGACGACTTTTCTTTCTAGACGCTCCGGCTGGCACTGGAAAAACCTACCTTATTAACTTGATCTTAGCAAAAGTAAGGAGTGGTCGTAGCATCGCCTTAGCTGTCGCGTCTTCCGGAATCGCTGCCACGCTTCTAGAGGGTGGTCGAACTGCGCATGCCGCTTTTAAGTTGCCACTTGACCTTACACGTGTAGAGACGCCTATATGCAGTATATCAAAACAAAGCAATCTGGCCGAGGTATTAAAAAATGCTAAAATAATTGTCTGGGATGAAATTACAATGGCACACAAGAGAAGCGTTGAGGCTATCAATAGGTCTCTACAGGATATTCGTAGTAATAAGAACCTGATGGGTGGTGTGACAGTACTATTGGCAGGAGATTTTCGTCAAACATTACCTGTGGTACCTAAAGGAACCCGAGCTGATGAAATTAAAGCCTGTCTGAAAAAATCAGTTTTATGGCCGTCAGTAGAAATCCTCAAGCTTACCAAAAATATGAGAGCATATCTGAAAGACGATATATCAGCTGCTAAATTTTCAGATATTTTAATGAAAATAGGGAATGGTGATTATCCATCAACAGATAACATGATTGTTGTCCCGGATGAGTTGCGTACATTCGTAACTACTTCTCAAGAACTGATAGATCGCATTTATCCAGGAATTGCTCAAATACAGGAGAAAAGTATCGAATGGTTTTGTGAGCGGGCAATTTTAACTCCAAAAAACGATCAAGCCGCGCTTATTAATGACATGTTACTGAAGTTCTTTGACGCGGAAGAAATGGTCTACAGGTCGATAGATACTGTGTGTAACGCAGATGAAGCTGTAAATTATCCGGTAGAATTTTTGAATTCGCTTAAACCACCGGGAATTCCATACCACAGGCTTATTTTGCGGAAGGGCACACCGGTAATGCTACTTCGAAACCTACAGCCACCGAAACTGTGTAATGGTACTAGGTTACAAGTCAAAGCAATGCATAAAAATATAATCGAAGCTATTATTCTGACCGGATGTGCTCGAGGAGATACAGTGTTAATTCCACGTAATCCTTTAATACCCAATGATCTTCCATTCGACTTCAAAAGACTACAGTTCCCCCTGAAAATATGCTTCGCCATGACGATGAATAAATCGCAGGGCCAAACTTTGAAATACGCTGGCATATATTTAAGGGAAGGTTGTTTTTCCCACGGACAGTTTTACGTAGCTTGCTCGTGTATAAGTTTGCCTAAGAACTTGGTGATGTTGGTGCCACCCAATAAAGAAGCAAAAAATATTGTTTATAAAGATATACATTGAAAAGATCAAAATACGACCCTACTGGAGTTAGACCCTAACCAATGCCCGATACCGTGACCAATGTCTTGGACCCTAGCCAATGCCCCGCGAGCCAAGCCGCGGGTAAGGAAGCTATATATATATGCCAGAGTATTTTTTATTCATGATCTTTCGAAACGCAAGAAAATTTTTACTTCAATCAGATACGATTTGAAAGACAGTACAATAAGATCGGGAGTTAATTTGAACGGTTTCAGTTGACCAAAAAAGAAAAAGGAAGTAAACAGTATTGATGTTGCGTTTTTTATTACACATAATTAAAATTATAATTATGCCATGGAAATTTGACCTCTAAGTATGCAAACGCGGACGAAGTCGCGGGTAAGAGCTAGTGGTAATATAAAGGATTATTATCGCAATTTACTATTTTTAATTTTAAAATCATGAACTTTGTTTTGCTACTGATCACTATTTTATGTTAATTGAACCATCTTCGTAGAATATCTAAATCGTGATTTAAATCAACTGATAATTTTAGGTAACTGGTACTTGAATAGATAAGAGTTGCAACATCAGCGAGTTTCATCATCAAGCTGTTATTTGCATATATAAAGAGTTAATATAAATTATAAACAGAATGGGACCAAGAGCAGAACCTTGTGGTACACCCATATTAATAGTTTTCGGTGAACTAAGAATGTTTTTGATTTTTTCTATCTGTTTACGACCTCTAAGGTATGAAGCAAATCAATCGTCAATTCGTCAATGCAACCCCTAAAGCCAGCTTTTAAAAGTTTTTTTTTTAGCAACAAAGTGTGATCTACAGTATCAAAGACTTTGGCAATATCGATGTACAATGCAGAAGGTATTTCAGATGCAAATATTGCCAAGATGGATGTTCCAAACAGAAAAATTGTTTGAAGTATTATGATACCATCGAAAAGTAATGGACTTGCAAGCGTTAATATCTACAAAGTACATTTTTTAAGACACCACGAGTGTGTTACGTCTCATTTAAGTTATTAATTTTTAAGTGAATCAAAAACAAAAAAAGATGTTTTTTCAGTTAAGATGCAGGTATGTATTTGAAAATGATGCAATTTTTATTACCACCGATGACCATTGTTGTATAGGACAACCTTCTGGATATCATTATCCTTTCGCCCTTTGACATTTTTGGCAAGTTTGACAAATTTTGGCTTAGTTGGGACCTAATAAGCAAGAGTTTAGCAAAAAATATTGTTCCCCGGGAAAAACTGCAAATGAGGTGCTGTCATGAAAGAGATATGAAAAAGGAAGACTAATGACTTGTATATATGTAGATATTTATATCGTTGTGTCTAATTTCATTTCTCTGGATAAACGACTGTGTCTTTGCTGTTAAGATTCAACGTAAACAACAAATATTTTCTATGGTGCGATTTTGCGTCTAATTCAATTCCTAATCCAATAATCATAAGCAGACGCAAAAAAAGGAAACAACAATAAATCCCAGCACTTCAGATCATTATCTCTCTTCCTCGAGAAAGCAGAAATTGAGAAGAAAAAATTCTCATCAGGTTTAGGCTAATGGTGAAAATAATACAGCATCCACCTGTCAGCTATATGACTATGACGTGCTATTAGACTTAAGAGACTTAAGAATCAAAATTATAAATCCATTCAATAAATTATCCAATTTCAAAACTCGGGACAATAGACAACAGAAAACGAAAATGCCAAATATAAAGTACAAAATTGGGTATTTAGATCCTCGGGCATAGATAAAAAGAAATAAATGAAGTATACCTTCATATATATCTAAAATATAAAGAAAACACCCATTCATTGATGGCGAATGAGAAGCAATTCATTTCCGAAATGACTTTAAATCAAAGGTGAATCCCTGAAATGAGGAACTAACGAAGCAAAATTCACAAAAGACATTTGAAAACAATGGACAAGCTGAAAGAAAAGAATTCTGAAATCAACTGAAATGAAAAGAAGCAAATCGAAAAGAAGAGAAGGAAATTGGAAGAAAAGAAAATGTTCGGATGCTGAAGAGTAATAAGGATCCACCAGAACAGAAAAAGGATAATATTGTTTCGATTTGGCCATTGTGGCCTTCTGTTTGCCTCCTATGCTTATACTACTATTTTCGATCTGATTCCTCAGTTGCTGTCATGGCGCACCGCTCTAATGACATCCACTTTTGGATGAGTGCCAGGAGTACGAGGGTAAGGAGTACAATCCAATTGAGTTGAAATCACCGTTGAATCCGTTTTTCGTGCCTTTGTTCATGAAGATTTAAGCCGGCCTTGAGGTGGAGGTGACGATAAATAGACATGAGGGCGTTTTATTGGTTCTTAGATTTGGCAGTAAATGACGTTTGAATTGCGAATTACTTTTTGAGAGATGTTCTCGCCGGTAATGTTGGTCTACTCGGTTTCCCAACAGTCTCCAAAGTGATTGGTTATGTTTTTAACCTTGGACGAAAGCCTAGGTGGTTGGTTGTATGGACAACGATAGATAAGGGTATTTGAAAGTAGGTCAATTCACATTGTTTGTGGGGGGACAGATGATATTTGCTCAATTAGATGATAGGGGTGGAGATGGTATTATTTCGGGGTGCGAATTTGCTTAATTCCGACTCGAGTGATTGCTCGTTTTGTCATGAAACAAATGTTCCTTCCTTTCAGACAATGTTGATTAATGATTAATGAGTATAAATATAAATACAAGAAATAATAATACTTGTAAGGTGAGATACGCTTATGTCGACAGGCTTTCTTAAATTGTCAAAGAAATCCCACATATGCATTTATGTAAGCGCATTCTTCAAATATTCATTCTGCTTCATTGCAGGTAGCCAACTTCTTTTGGCATATTTACGCGTTGTCCTTTCTGATCCTATCTTAGATCGGATTTGTTTAGTGATTTTAGAGTTTAGGTTCGTTGAGAAGAGTTTTAAGACTGCTAGCTAATGAGTCAGTTCAAGCGAAGAAAGATGAAAATACATATATGTATGTATGTACATAGTCTAACAACCGGTAGTCCGGTTGGCGCAGTGGGTAGTGTGTTGGCCTCTGACGCCGATAACACGGGATCAAATCCCGACAACAGCCATGTCATCGGACGTGTTTTTCACGGTGCTTGTCCTCAGCGGGGCACTGATAAAACCCCCTGTAGTATAATGTTCAAGAAAAGCTTCTCGAATTTCGCCGTTCGGAACCGGCAATCAAATCACACATAACACAACATGGGTGATTGAAAGAAGCTCGGCTTTGGCCCTTAATGGACTGTAACGCCAACATACATACATTCTTCATCTTCATAGTGCATATGAGTTGCCGTTACAGCAAACTTAATTTAAAAAAAAATTCGGAAAGACTTAACCATGCTCCGTAGGTACAAGCCCGTCGTACGTTTACTGATTCGAATCTGGAGCAGTCAGAAATGGATTCAATTTATGACAAAATATCTGTAGCAACGAAACACATTTTTTTTAACAACTTCGCAAACAATCCACATTTATCAAGGGTGGAGTCGACAGTAATTTCAGGAAACGTCATAGTATCCGCAAGTAGCGTTATTGGTCATATGTACATTGACAAAGGTATATGGTCATGTTGACCTCAATTGGACGCGGACGACATGTTTCCCAAAGTTCCCAGGATGAGATATTGTATTTTCCCAGAAAACAGCATGGAATGGTTACCGATAACCTACGATTTAGTGCTCTTAGACCCTTTTCTTTGAGTTTAACTTAAGTCGCTAGTGGATGATAACAAATCAAGAACGCTAGTAGGCTTTAAGCCGTGACGAAATTATAATTACGGAGATTACCTTGCATGGAGTATTGTTAACTTTTCTGCTATGCGAGGCATGGAAACCAAGTTCCGAGAATTTAGTCATAGCTCGGGAACTAGCAACACAGCGTCGTTCGTCAACATGTGGCCCTTTATCTGAGTTTTCATCCAAGGCTGGCCGATAGAATGTTTTGTTTGTGTGTTTTATTCCAAAAATAGGGAAAGAGGATCTTTCACTCACCAAGAGTTTTAGACCAATCAGTTTAACACCCTTCTTGCTGAAAAGCATGGAGAGAATAGTGGAGCTGCAAGTGCGCAAAGTTTCGAATGCTTCCTCTTTTGGAGATGAAACATGCTTATCACCGTAGAAAATCCTGCAAGACTGCGCTTCAAAACCTAGTTGGGAGAATGGAATGCGCACTCGAAAGGAAAGAGTACGCGTTGGACATTTTTGTCGATATTGAGGGAGCTTTTGATAACGCAACTTTTGCAGCATGTGTAACGCTGCTAGATGAGATGTCCTAGATGAAGCATTGGTTTTGTTTGATGTAAATCAATGACCGTGCACAGGACGTTGATCGCTGACGCAGGTCTCGGACAATGTGTCAAATCTGACGTAAACAGGGGCTGCTCGTAGGGTGGCGTCCTATCCCCACTGTTATGGTGCATGGTGGTTGATTCTCTGCTCAATGTTTCAATGCCTCTACAATCCATGCCACATGATGTCGCCGTTCTCTCTGTCAACTCATGTTTGGCGACTGTCTGTATCAAAGCACAGGCGGCGCTAAGTATGATCGATGATTGGTGCACGAGGAATGAGCTGTCGGTTAATCCTCTCAAGACTGATGTCGTTCTCTTCAGGAGAAGGAGAAAAAAATATCTACTGACATGACTCAGCTGGTGCTAAATGGCATTTCCATCCCGATATTAAAATAATGTAAGTACGTGGGAGTTATCTTAAACAGCAAGCTTCTTTGGCCAAAGCATGTTGTCAAGCAAGCTTGTTTGGCCACCAAAGCGATGTTACCTGTCTGGCAATGCAAATGTGCGTTTGGCAAAACATGGGGTTTATATCCGGCAAAGGTCCTCTGGATCTGCAAGGCAATGATAAGACTGGTAATCTCATATTCATCGGTTCTCTAGTGGAACAGTCTAAACACAAACACGTCATAGCCTCTTTCACCAAACTCCACAGAAAGGTTTACCTCAGTTGTAAGGGGGCTTTCCCCGGCAGGCCGGATGTTGCTTTAGATGCTATGATGAACCTTCCACCCGTTTACATATTTATCAAAGGGTGAGCGCTGAAAGCCATGCCTCCTCTCAATAGAAATGGTTTTTTATATAACTCACATTGGAATGACCGTGCGCTTGCGCAAGAAATATCCTATGACCTTTGTCTTAGGAAATGCCCTCTGGCGCAATGACACTTTTCATCCTACTGCGCTATTACTACATTCATGGCATCAGGATTGGCCCTAGCCACATACTAGACCTGGAAAGGACTGTCTTCGCATTTTCATAGATGGCTCCAAGTCTGGACTGGGGTCAGCGCTGAGGTTTTCTTTGAACGCGAAAACGTCCAACTGCACTTTCTGTTGGGAAGATATGCATCTGTCGTTCTGGCAGAGATATATGCATTCCTGATGGCCATACACTATGTTTTGAAACATAGGTGGAGGGGTAAAAGCATATCTATGCGCCTGCAGTGACTGCACTGCACTGAAAGCTATGTTAAACCCTTTAACCAGCTCCAGGTTAGTGCATGAACTTAAGGCTCTTCTAAACAAAGTCGGTAGGCTAAACTCACTAGAGCTTGCTGGGGTTCCAGGTCATTCTGGAATCCCAGAAAATGAGATCTCTGATAAACGCGGCGTGTGCCGAATCTACATATGTATGCATGTATTAGCTCTACATCACTGAAGCTGTTTTTCATTTTTCTCCGGAAAACGGAGAAAACATAATAAAGGCAGTATTTGCGTCTGAGTGCTCCAACAGATACCAGGAACCTACAACATAAAAATCAAAAATAATATAATAAAAGAGTCCCTTGACTTATGCAACTTAAAGACGTCAAGTACAAGATCCATTTTAGACTAAATGCTGAATTTTTCTATGGTAGTAGTCACGCTAGCAAATGTGTTGTTTTAATATTGCGTGCTGCTGACTAACAATATTACCAGTGAAGAATCCATCATTAGGCAAATTAAGCGAAATTTCCTGCTCATTTATCCTTTCAGTTACATGCTATTGGATATGGTATAGCTTTACAAAGGGGTTTTAAGTCGTATCGCTTTCTACAATTGGTAAACCAACGAGCAAACGCATTTTTCCTCAAATGAATGAAACAATACTCACAAAAACAAACGGGAGGCAATGTACTAGTATACGAAAGCGGAGCAACATAGGCAAGGAAAAAAGAATAATACAGCAAACTGACCGAACCACCGCTTAAGGGATCCATTTCCTACATCACCATTCGCACATCCATTCAGCTCGTAATTTATCTCATTGAAAACTATGCAGCACCGGAAACAACATCGGCTGTAGTATGAGTACCAATAGCTGGTCATTCGTCTATTTTTAATGACCTGTCGAAATCGAAAAAACACAAGCCAATAGTACAACATCGCTTCACCTGATATATAAGTACATACGTTTATTGAGTTCTACGGTTCTGTGGCAAATCTGTTCTACTCGATTGCACGGATGCCCAGTGTTGTTGCTCTGCGTTTGTCGGGGGCGAAATCCATAAAATATGTATGTACATATATGAGAGTTAAATAGAAACATAATAATCACACAGGCCACTTGGTGCACGGCATTCAGCCACGTCTTATGTGTTCGTGCTACGTTCGTGGAACGCTACCACCTGGCGTTCCTGTTTGCGAGGTTAAAGTCAATTTTCGATCGAGGGCATCCTTAACTGCCATTATCCTCCGGCTGTTATCAGGTAATTTATGTTCAGTTCCCGCCCATACTATAGGAAAAAAAAAAAAAAACAGATTTCACTTCGTTTATAGAAAAATAGAAGCAGCTTCCGGAAAAGGGTCGCGATAGGTTTGCTTGTTTTGGCTATCCATCGGCTATCTATCGGAGACCAAATTGTGACTGGATTTGAATTTTTCTGGGACATTTGATGTGAGTTTTTAATGTATTTTTTGATTTTTGTTGTCTGATTACAGATTTTTTGGAGAGTAGGATATGTGATACCCTTTTGGATTTCAAAATCGTAACGAAAACATAGCAGGCATGAAAATGGCTCATCGCCCTTCTCAAACAGTTTTTATTTTAAAGCAACATCCGAAGGGAGTTTTGCACCTACATACATCTACAGAATATCTACTTCTGAGTATACATCAGAGCCCAGAACGTACATACATATGTATGTACACACATACTCGTACATAGGTACAACCCTCAAAGACATCGGGCCTAATTAAATATAAACTCATTTACATAAAAGTGGGATCCGAACAACATTTAAGTACCTTAACGAGTAACGATGCTCAGACGTATACATATGTACACACATCCATATACATACATATGTATATATGTATACATATGTACATGTTTATGGAGGCACTGGTAAAAGCCTGACTCCTTTTCGGCATTTGATCTTCGTTTCTTTCAACTACATAGCTCACATAAACCAGATGCTCAAACTTCAATCACGTACATATGTACATATTCGATTCGACAGAACCAAATTCTTGGTGCGCAACAAAAAAGCCACGAAGCGAATCGTGGTTTCACATTTGACACATCACACAACACAAAGCAGGCGAAGCTAAGGGGGGATATTTCATTTCCAATTCATTAGACACAGAGCTATTACTATAGCCTATGCTCATGTCTTTTCCTTGCCACCATTGTGCGATAGTTCGCCCACAGCACTACCGTAGTAAGTCAGTAAAGGAAATATTACCCCTTTGAGCTCTATTGAATCCATTAGCCTAAATCACGTTCGGTTTGACTTTCCCGCAGAGTTATACGTTCGCACAGGCATTAGGCTATGTAAACAAACATATACATTCATATTACCGTCGCGTACCTGACATTAAAGTCTAGAGTCACTGAACTGATACTAGGGTTCCGGACGCACCGGTAATGAGCGAACCATTAAAAGACTCTAATTTATCATCGAACCCGAGCTGTACATTGAGTTGGTTTTGAATGGCCAGGAACGTGGGTGTTGAGCAACCTTCTATTGAGGAGGGTTGAATTGTGGTTAATGGCCAAAAGATCCGACGAAGTATACGAATAACAAAGCGAAATTGTTCGCGAAGAAAACAAATCACGCGAAGTATGTATGTATGTACTATGTACAATAGTACGCATACATACATATGTATGTCAGTCTGAAAGGAACAAAGAAACAACATGCAATTGGAAAAGGGTAAAGGGGTAAAATTGAAATTCGCAGTAATAGCATTGAATGGCTATGGTAATGGGAAATCATTCGCATTTTTTTGTAGTAGGTATGTATATCCAGCTCATTCAAAAAGCTTTTCAGATTTCCAAATTTCATGAAAGTGACACCCATCCGGACAATAGGTACAATAGGCATTAATAAGAGCAGGCTCTACTTTTGTGTCTCCTTACGTGGCGACAAACATCCACAATACATACTTACATACATATGTAAATATACAGTTACTTTCAAGTACCTTTCGTCCGGGTATTAGGGGAGAGTATATTCACAAGGGACACCAAAGAGCCATAAAGCTCCGTGCCAAACTCACAATCACATCAAGTGCGCTACTGTGACAGAACAAAACCAGGTTAGGTTACATTCGGCGAAATTAAGATTTCCAATGAGGTTTAACGACGGACGAAGGTCTTACTAGACCCAATAGCTATAGCACATTTATCAAACTCACACCACACATTCGTTCTCAGAGCATTTCTATCCAACTAACCGCACATTAACGAAAATGCTCTCTTCTTCCATGGCGAATAAATCGACCTACTTGTGTACATATGTATGTATATAGTCCATTCCGCCGCAACATCCCGACAACGATTTTTGGATGTATGTACAATATGTATCAGCCAAAATCGTCAAGTAAGCTTTAAGCATTCTCACATTCGCAGTGTATTGTTTCTGTTCTGACCAAAAATGCTCAAGCAATCCGCCTCCAAATTTGATAATAAATTTCCAAAAGCATTCGTTTGTATAGTCGATATGTTTGTTGCTCTTTGTTATTCCTGGCACGCTGCTTTTTCATTTTAACAGTCATCCGCCCTTTTGAATTCCACTAGATTGCGCGCCTTCATTCGCTATTCACCATTCAGTTTGCCCCACTTAGCATCCAACTGCCATTCCAGTCCATCCATTCCTCACTGGGCCATTATAGGACAAAGGCTAAACAAGTCCATTGAGTTACTGGCAGAACCTACAATCCCTTCCCCATATCTAGCACTTCTCCGCGTGACGACGGGTATCTGTGCACTTACAGTAGAAAATGTGTTGTCATGGTCGACCTGCGTACGTAAAATAAGTTCAATTCCTTTCGGCATCGTCATCGACCCCCACATACCATATATGTACATACTTACGCACATATTCAGATGTACATATATACGTATGTACATACACATATACATACATATGTACGTAGGTAATGCGTATCCTTTAGATAGAAATTGAATGAAAGACGAGGTGGGAAATTATGCCCGACATAGAAAACCCGGTGACGACGCACGACATAGGGAATATTCGCCACGTAATGACCTCATAAATCCTTGAAAATACTTCAAATACCTGTGGTCGTCATGTGGCCGTAGATCCTACTTTAGATGTAGCTGCGATATTATTGTTTGCCATTATTGTTGTTCTTTCAAAGAGGGTACGCGGAAATTGAAAATGAATTGGAACACGTTTGTATGTAGGTACATAAGGCGTGTGAGTATAATTCAACGCACGAAGGACGATTTTCGCTTAAAACGCTTCGACGACTACAACCGCCAGGTCGATTATACGATTACGGTCTCGACTAGGACTATGCGACACACACCAGTAGACACACCCTCCTCATGCGTGGCCTGGCATTAAGGTGAAGTGAACTAAACAGTGATTTTATTCCCACTGTCTCTTCGTTCTTCGTTTCTATCATTTTCCATAATGATGTGAAACGTGGGGGGAATACATAAATAAAGCAACATTTTCGACTAAGTCACTGGGACGTAGAGATGTCTGGTGCCTTGATGGCACCTTACTTATGTATTTTGGCTGATCCCTATTTAAGGGCAAAGCTATTGTCCGGCCCGGTAGGGAGGCTAGAAGTGTTTAGCCGATAAAGGAGCTTTTAACAATGGTGAACAAATTTTTTAATCAATGTTAACTGAGTTCCATGCGTTCGACGGGCGGAGCGTACGTGAAGACACAATATTGACACTTTCTACATCGTTGGAGAAAGCGTGCAGATCATTTAAGTGGTGTCCTTAAAGTTGGAACGTAATGAATTTACCTTACATTTGAACGACCAAAAAAAGAGAGAACGTACTCGTATTGTTGCGCAGTATGAAAAACATAATTTTCGTGTGCGACCCAAACTCGCCAAGAAGGGTTGGATTTTGCACCACGAAAATGCGCTGGCCCGTTCCTTGCTTACAATTTCCCGAAACCTAATTGCCACACCTCATACGTAGTTGATCCCATGTGACGATCTTATAGACGTATTTTGCAGCACTGCATATGACGATCTCCAGTCACCGATCTTTGGCGACCTTCACGAAATTCGTCTTGTAATGAAATGTGACCGCGATTGACTATGGAAACAAGCGAAACACGGTAGGTCGAGATTTAGCTTCCTATCACAGTTGATAGTTTAGTCCACG
Organism: Eumerus sabulonum; assembly: GCA_951905685.1. Classification (NCBI taxonomy): domain Eukaryota; kingdom Metazoa; phylum Arthropoda; class Insecta; order Diptera; family Syrphidae; genus Eumerus; species Eumerus sabulonum. The sequence goes on along the minus strand of OX645060.1, from coordinate 155,300,014 downwards.
TCGAAACTCATAGAAAATTATTGCTCACGATTAAAAATGTCAAACTTTATAACGACGGCAAAGGACAAAGGACTAACAAAGGCCTCGTAAGGGTAGCATCTATCCGACGAATTCTGGCCTGGTAAAAAGCGAGAAGAGCCACCGCACTGAAACATCTTGCGGCACTGTTAGTAAGTCCCATTCCTACCTCCTCGTGGTGCCATCTGGAGATTTCCTATGGAAATTGCAGACGGGGAAGGGCGAATGGCGAGCCCCCTTCGCCAAAAAAACAGGATTAGTCGGTTAGGCTACGGCCTAGTAAGCCGTAACCATAAAAAAAAACCACAAACTCCAAAACAACCGCAAGCCTCGGATATAACGGACCGAATTTAGGTTGACGACTATTGCAAGAAACGAAAAAAGGACATTGATATTCGGCTTTGTACGTGGAATGTTAGGTTCCTAAACAGGCTACGTGCAGCCGAACAACTTGCTGACGCCCTAGACAGCTATAAAGCGGACATAACCGCCATCCAGGGAATGCGATGGAATGGACCGGGTATAAGGCGGATGAAAAACTGCGATATTTACTACTGCGACTGCTATAGGGAGAGAGGGCAACGATTGGATGCGGATTTGTTGTTCGAGGTGGAGTAAGGCAAAAAGTCCTAAGCTTTCGGCATGTGAGCGAACGCCTCATAACAATCCCTATCAAGGCTACATTTTTTAACATCAGCCTGATCTGCGTCCACGCCCCCACGGAAGACAAGCATGACTCCGCCAAAGGTGAGACCTACGATCTCCTAGACAGAACATATGCCCAATGTCCCAGCTATGACATCAAAATTGTACTAGGAGAGTTCAATGCTAAGCTGGGTAAGGAAAGCATTTTTGAACGAGTCATCGGCAAACATGCCTACACGACACCACCTCCGACGGACACAGGCTGATTTTTCTTGCTACGGGGCGAAATCTCCTTCTAGCCAGTACGCGCTTCCCGCACCTCTATATACACAAAGGCACCTGGCGGTCTTTTGATCAATCGACTACCAACCAGATTGATCAAATTGCGATCGACGTCAGACACTCCTCCACTATTCTTGATGTTCGAATTTTCCGAGGGGCTATCATCGACTCGCACCACTTTCTTGTATTAGCCAAGATGCGCTTACGGATATCACGAATGCAACGGAGTGGAGTAAGAATACAAAGTCATGAGGTCGGAAAGCTACTATCGCCAGAAACCGGTTGTGCTTTTACCGATCGCGTCTCCCTAAAGCTCTCCAATACACCTGAATCCTCCACGCTATCAATAGAACAGCAGTGGAGCCTTTGCAAACAAGCCCTGAAAAGCTCTGCATCCGAAGTTTTGATTTTCAAAGCTCCACCACGAAGAAACACCAGGTTCGATGACGAGTGCAAGAGGATTCATACAGCGAGGCTGGATGCATATAAGCCTGCAGGGATGAGAACGAACACCTAGTAGTAGAATCGCAGTTGATGCCGAGAATATCGAAAAACCACTTCTGCAGACTATATAACGGCGATGTTAGTCAATATACCGGTGTCAGGCAGAATGATCCATTTCTAATCGACGAAGACCGCAGAGAATTCTGTCCCCCTGACCTCGACGAAGTTAAGATTGCCATATCGAAGCTCAAGTCGAATAAGGCAGCTGGGGTTGACCTGGCTAAGAGCATGCACCAGCTCATCTGTAAGATATGGTCAGAGGAAAGCATGCCCGAGGAATGGAGTTACAGCATCGTATGCCCAATCCACAAGAAAGGAGACCCTTCTGATTGCCAACTACAGAGGCATAAGTCTCCTTAACATCGCCTACAAAATCTTCTCTGCCGTTTTGTATGAACGCCTGAAGTCTTTTGCAAATAAGCTGGTAGGTCCTTATCAGTGCGGATTCAGGCCAGGGAAGTCCACCATCGACCAAATCTTCGCGCTACGGCAGATCCTGGAAAAATCCATTGAATTTCAAGTCGACACTCACCACCTATTTGTCGACTTCACAGCCGCATACGACAGCGTAATTAGAGACGAGCTATACAACGATATGTCTACCTACATCTCTGCTAAACTCTGCTAAACTATGCAGGAACAACGACATTAGTTCCGACATCACACGCAGAATCACTATAGCCAATCACTGTTTCTTTGGGTTCAGTAAGCAATTGAGTGAAAGGGCCCTCTCCTGAATGACAGTGTTGACTCTACACAGGCCCTTATCATCCCGGTCCTGCTGTACGGCGCAGAGGCATGGATACTATCAAAAGTGGATGAGAAAATCCTTAGCCGTTTCGAGAGAAATATTTTGCGTGTTATTTTCGGTGCTATAAACGCAGATGGAGGCTGGAGGAAAAGATTCAACCACGAGCTTTACGAGCCGTACAGCGATATGCGTTTACTCAGGCGTCTATGGATTCAACGCCTAAGATGGCCACGCCATGTAGAGCGAATGGACACGATAGAGGATCTTTGAACCCATCCCCGAGGGACAACGACACGGAGGACATCCGCAATTAAGATGGCGCCCACAGGTGGAAGGGGACTTCAGCCAACTGGGTGTGTGGCAATGAAAAAGGCTAGTAAAAGATCGTGCTAGTTGGAGGGGCGTGTTGGTTGAGGCCCAGGTTCACCCCAAACAATAGCGCCCGATAAAAAGAAAAAGAAGGATACATTTGAGCCCACTTGTTAAGTAATAGAGAACCCAACACTGCTACGTCGACGAAACGCAAGATCTGCCAAAAACATCGCCGTTGTGCGTGAGAGTGTGCAGGGGAATCTTAGGCAATCGATTTCGCGTTTCTCATAAGAACTCGGCCTTTCGCATGGGCCTGCACACATACAAAATTCAACAACAGATCCAGAAGTATAGACAAGGAACTGTGTTCGCTGAATGGGTTCTGTGCTCTGGAGCAGTTAGAAATTGACGCCCATTTTCGTCGAAAAATCATCTTTTCGATGAATGGCTACGAATTTGGGGCAATACCCACATGAGATCCAAGACCGTCCAATGCATCCCGCAAACGTCACTGTTTGGCGTGGATCTTTGGCTGGCTGCGTCATCGGTCACTATTTGTCAGGCTATCACCGTCGACGGCGAGCGCTATGGGTCAGTAACTACCAACTTCTTTTGGCCTGAATTTTATGATATGGACCACAACGACATGTGGTTTCAACAGGACGACGCTACGTGCCACACAGCTCTTTTGTTTTTTGTCCTTTTGTTGCTGTAGGCTTCTGCTATCTACTGGTGCACTCATTACTATTGGAGCGCTATTACTGGTCCATTGTACTGCCAAACAAACTCCTACTCTTACTGTATTTTCCCGTTTTCCGGAGGAAAATGAGAAGGAGCTTCAGTAACGTAGAGCTAAGAGATGCCCCACACACCATGTACGGCCGTGCAAAGGCGGGTCAATCACAGAGAAAGTGTTATGTTGTGTCGTTATCTTGGCAACATGCAGAACAGATAGGCGTCTCACGGATGTCGATCCTGCAGAGATACTTGGCAAAAGTGTAATGACCCATAATGACGTCCGTAAGACATCTGCAGTCGATTCTCCTTAAGGATAGGTATAATTCTGCGGATTTTTTGCAGATATCAGGGCGTACGCGCTTAGTCATCCTTTTCGATTTGTTTGTGGTATGTTGTTTTGTCCAATGCAGTCCACACATTTTTCTCTTTGACTTTCTTGCTAGTGTAGGGGCTATGGTTACCTTCTTTGCGCTCGTTCGGTTAGATGGTCTCTCAATGTTGGTTTCCTATCTAGTATAATGCCCATGTATATAGTTGGCACTAGAAGAGTAGATTAGCATGGTACCGAGTAAAGTGATCGGACATATTTCCGAGATCTTGAAATTTCCGTTTTCTAGGAGTTTATCCCGAGTCCGTAATTTTGTACCCATTGTGCCCAGAATGGAGAATGCCATACGCATACGGTCATTCAGTCTAGGTAGATCTTTGGCAATAGCAACGCCATCAGCGTAGGCAATAACCTCGAGGCCTTCTTTCACCAGTTTAGTCAGTTGGCTGTTTGCAACTACGTTGTAAGGGACATAAAAGTTACTTGGCTGCCCCATTTAGAGAAGATTTTGCGTGTTGAAAGTAACTCACCAACCAGCTCTTCTTCTCCACTTTCAGATTTTCTAGCCCTTCCATTATTGCTTTCGATGTGACGTAAGCATGTAGAGCGAGTGCACAACACAGCTCCGTGTTGAAGAGTCTTTGAGTCCACAACGCAGCAGAGGACGACCATATCTAAGGTGGTGCACTCAAGTGTAAGGGGACCTTAAGCAACTGTTCGTGCGGCGCTGAAAGCAGCTGTCAAAAAATCGTGCCAGCTGGAAAAGCTTGTTGGTTGGTTGGTTGGCCTAGGCTCCCACAAAAGCTTTGCGAAACCAAAGTAAGTAAGTAAGTATCTGCATAGATATGAATGTATGAGGGGCGCCCTGTCGCAGTGAGTATTGTGCCGGCCTCTGATGCACGATGAGCGAGTTCGGATCCCGATAATATCAACGCCATCGAATGTTTACTTCGCGACGTCCCTCCTCGGCGGGGTACTGGCAAAACCTCCCGTATCTTGAAGAAAAAAAAGCTTCTCGAATCGGCATCCCATTCAACTGTGTGAAAAACAAATCGCACACAACATACATACTTATGCGAATGAAAGAAGCTAGGCTCTGGCTCTTATAGAGCTGTAACGCCAATCATAATAATAAATTATGTATCTGCATAGATGAATGATTTGAAATATTTTAAAAGTGGCAAGTGGCACCTGGCCAATTCAGTACGGTTTCAATTGCTTGCTCATTAGTGATAAGGTCGATTATGACCACCGCAGAATAGTCGAAGTGCGTGAAAAACATTTTTCACAGAGCATGGTAATAAGTTTAATAATAAAATTCAATAATTTATAAGCCTTTTAATGCTAAAATGGCAAAGCTAACTGAGTATGTTTGACCTTGGTTGGTGTTCGTAATAACGCTTAAGTAAAAATCAGACATTTTCTTCTGTATCTTTATGGCATTGAGGTTCCCAGTTTGGCTTTGGGATTCCTAGGGTAAATATATTATTCACTTCTGGAGTCATTGGTGTGTACATCGGGAAATATGTAGGTGAGCATGTTGTTGACTTTTGAGCAACTTTGGGATAGCTTTGGTATCCCTAGGTTTGGCCATCTATATTGGCACCATCTCATAGCATGTCATTTATTATAACATAACATAGAACCTACGTCTTTTCAACTGTGATGCGTTCTACGAATGTTGGATCCGATCGACAACAGCAATACTTTTACGATGATATACATATTTAAAAGAAAATTCAACTGCGTCGCGTCTCAGGAACAACACAGCAACTAAAATATGGCAAACTGTTTCGTGAACAATAGATAGTCTCTGCAAAAGTTCTTTCAATCAGCTAGTAATTTTGGTTGACTCTGAACCACTGACGTCGTTTAATCTCGATATTGCATATTTGCTCAAATAAGGAGTTCAAATTCTATTGATATCTTTCCTTCCCACAGAAATCCAGGATCTGGTTAGGTATTGGGGGACATCACAAAAGGCCCACTCGTGGCCGCAGTGATCAGGCGACTTTGTCCCACCCCCGTACCCTCTCTAACTCTAACTAGGTATTGCAACCAGAAAAAACACCACCTGGTGATGCGACGTCAACGCGCACTATATGGAATGGAGCCGCAGCAATACCAACAAACAAGGTGAGTGACTCACCTGGGGTGACTCCTTGAATTTTTTAATTAACGAAGTCACCGTTGCCAATACAGGCAACAAACCCATATTCATAAATTCGATTAGAGAAGCCCATTTATCTCAGATGTGATTGGGGACTGGCATGTCTCCAATGAAGCCCCACTGTCTGATCACCGGTACATCAGGTTCAACATCTCCGGTAAGGTTAAAGAGGCTGAGCCCGGATATCAGCCCAAACGAACGAATTGGGCTCGGTCCCAAGCTCAACTCGCCGCCAAAGAAGATATGTTTCTCAAGTCGATTGAATCGACAGACCATACCGACGAAGCGGCTTACCAGCTTAATGGAGCACTCATCTAATCTTTTAGAGACAGCTGTACACCCAGGTCAATTACACACAAACGGTGTGTGCCCTGGTGGAATACTCAGCTTGAGTCCCTAAGGAAACAGGTGGGATCGCTGTTTAACAGAGCTAAATGGTATAACAGTTGGGCTGATTATAGATCTGCTCTAACTAAATACAACCTCGAATTGAGGAAATCCAAGAGAATGTCTTGGAGGAAACATTGCGGGAACATAGACTCGCTTCCAACTGCGGCCCGACTCCACAAAGCGCTATCTCGAGAGCACACAAATGGGCTCGGGCTGCTTCGCAAATCAGAAGGCACCTTCTCCTTCAATCGCAGGGAAACCCTGAGACATTGCTCGAGGTGCCCTTCCCTGGTTCTACTCCTTACTCGATATCCTCTAACGTTCAAATTAACGTCATAGATAACATCGACAGTAGAACAAATAGCCTCTCTGGTATACTCTTCAGCCCGTATAGGGTCAAATGGGCAATTAGTTAATTTAAACCCTACAAGAACGGTGTCTTTCCTGCCTTCTTATAGAAAGGTTAGAATACAATTTTAACACCACTTTAGGTCTTGCTTCAACCTGAGATACATACCCCAAATTTGGAGAGAGGTCAATCTTGTCTTCATCCTCAAGATTGGGAAGCCAAGTGAACCTAAATCCTATCATCCTATCAGTCTGACTTTCAGTCTTTCTTTCCAAAAACAATGGAGAAACTGATAGAGCTCCATATTAGAGGTATCTTGGAAAATCAAACACCTCTGCATCCCAACCAGTATGCATATCGCAAAGACCTATCTACCGGGAATGCACTACACCATTTGGTGACGCGCAACGAAAATAGTTTCACACAAAAGGAGATCGCAATCTACGCCTTCCTCGATATAGAGGGAAACTTCGATAATACTGGCTATGATTCGATCACCACTGCATTATCCTGCAGGGATGTGGACCATCCCACTAATCACTGGATTAGGGCGATGCTACATAGCCGTATCATATCAGCCATATGCGGAGAGGTCTCAGTATCGGCGGCTAGAGCATGCCCACAAGGGGGAGTCCTCTCACCACTTGCGCTCCAACTTATCTCTGACTGGTGTGTCAGAGAGGGCTTATCTATTAGCCCTAATAAGACAATCTTAGTCCCATTTATGATGAGGAGAAAGGTACAACCCTGCTCAATCTTTCTAAATGGCACACTCATAGGATTTTCAGAGCAGGTAAAGTACATATCTAGGTATTGACCTAGACCGCAGACTCAACTGGAACTCCAATATGAAAAATAAACTCATGAAAGCGATTAAGGCCATGTGGGCCTGTCGACGCACCTACGGTAAAACCTGGGGACTTAAACCTAAGGTAGTCCACTGGTTATACACGGCGATAGTAGGACCTATCGTCACCTACGGGTCCACCGTATGGTGGCCAAAGTTGAGCAAAAAACTACAATTGTTAAGCTTCAACGCCTTCAGAGACTAGTGTGTCTCGGCATCACAGGCGTTATGCTAACTTGCCCCACGGCAGCCCAAGAAGCACTCATTGACTCACTCCACTGCACCTTTTTATCAAAGAGGTAGCATTACGCAGTACAATCAGAATCCTCTGCTCGAAAACAAATATGCCATGTAGACCCGTAGGCCACATGTCCATATTACAACAACTTCCCGAGCTGGATATGATTACTACGGTCTCTGACGCATTGCCACACACCTTCACCTTTAACAAGAGATTTGAGATACTGATCCCAAACCGCTCAGCATGGGAAAACAGTCATCCCCTGCTAAATGTAACAGGCCTCAGGTGGTACACTGATGGCTCCAAGATGACTTCCGGCATTGGCGCCGTCATCTTTGGACCAAAACGCAAGATCTCGAAGGCCCTGGGAATAAGCCCCAGCATCTTCCAAGCAGAGCTGCATGCCATCCTAACATGCGTCAATCTAAATCTCGAGACTTGCATCAGAGGAGTAACCATCAACATACTCTCTGATAGCCAAGCAGCGCTCAAAGCACTGGGTTCGTACAGTACGAACTTAAAAGCCGTCAAGGAATGCCATGACTCCCTACAAGACCTCGCCAAAAGACACAATGTTAAACTTTGGTGGGTGCCAGGACATAAAGGTATCAAGGGCAATGAAATTGCCGACCAACTTGCCAGGAAAGGTTCCAGCGATAATTATATAGGTCCGGAACCATTCTGCGGCATTCCCGGGTCTAAGATAAATTTCTTCTTAGACAAGTGGGAAAAATTGCAACACCTGTCCTTTTGGAACCGCGTTCGGGGACTCCGTCAATCTAAATGAGTCATACGACCCCTGAACAAACACTCTAGTGACATACTCAAACTCAATATGATGGATATCAGAAGACTAGTCAGCTACCTAACAGGACACTGCGGTCTGAGATATCATCTAAACAAAATTAGCCTCTCGTCCGAAACTGAGTGTCGGCTCTGTCTCGAGGACGAAGAGACGGCGGAACACATACTATATGAGTGTGCTGCTCTCTGCCATCTTAGAAAGCGCATCCTTCTCAGTGAAGTTATGACTCCTGAGGGGATGACCTTAGCTCCTACGAGAAACATTCTCAACTTCATTATAGAAGTGAAGAGGCTCCTCGGATAATCGGCTAGCAGGCACAATAGATCTGCAAAGGTCGCAGTGCCGTATTGCTAATGGTAGCACTAGCCCCATATATATATATAAAAAAAATATATCTTTCCTGACTTTCGGGCATCTTGGCATGTTGGCTGTCTTGGTGATAGATTGAGCAATATAGCCTCGTGAATCTCAAAAGGAAACAAAGGAGCGGATAAACTCAGCCCATGGGGCGAGATATCCTGAATGCGCCAGGATCCAGAGGTAAACCAAGTTAAGAATATAATTTTGTACATGATCCGCTCCGTGGAATAAAATATTTATTTCGGACTAATGGATGCTAAATTCTTTTAAAAGTATTACATAAAGCTCTTTTTCTTCCTAGGTTAATTACATCCATCTAGAGTCACGAGCAATTGCCACCACCAGTTAGCTACCTAATCTCGTTGGATTGAATAAGTCAATCTTATGAACTCCAGACCTATTGAATTCAATTCATTGTCTTTAAAAAAAATGACCATAGATATGAAATTTAATCGCTCCACGCCTACGCGTTGGTAAAATTACATAACATCTACAAAAATCATTTTGAATTCAATTCGAAATGCCCATTCAAGGCTGCCAATTCATCACACGCTTCACCGGTCCCAGAGTTCATTAGCTACGAGTAGAATAGAAAACAAAACCTAAATAATTCAAGGACATGTGGGAAAACATTCCACCAATCGTCATATGCTTCTATTGGCATTCCATGGTCTACATACTTTTTTTTTTGGAATAAAACCCTCTGGGAATGTTGGTTTCTATTATATTTTAAATAAAAATAAACAATCAAGACTCAAGGGAACGTACATTCATATGTACGAACATATCCCGAAAAGGATTGCCCCCGGCAAAATGAGCGACAGAAAGTTATTTGTCTAACTGTTTCCGTTCCAGTCGTATGTCCACCATTCTTCCCCAAGATATGTGGACAAAAGGCCAACATATGCTCGAAGTTTATTATTTACTTATTTGTATATACATACATACATATGTACAAACAAAATATTTTTCAAAATCTATGTCTCAATTCAAGGGATCGAGTAATCCGTTGTGAACATGCTCGACGGCGTTTTCGAATTAGGTATTAGAATGGTATAAGCTTATCCAGATATACTTGTAAGTACATACGATAGTCACAGTTGGTAAATGTTGAGGCGAGAACTCTTGTGAACAAACACTAATGGGATGAGTAAATAAAGACCAAGAGCCTGGGTGTAGGAGTATTTCACTGCAAGGACGACAACCATAACGATGACGATTGCTTCAAAAGCGCTCGTACTTATGCATATGTATGGGTTTCTATGGAAAATGCTCGGGGCTCGGCACGGGGCATCCACCAATAAGTTTAAATGAGAACATTTGCGTTTTAAAAGCTTTGTAAATGGGGTAATTTCCCGCCAGGAAATCATCGTTCTGACACTTCCTTTGCAGCTATTCGAAGTACGTGTATATGGTATTGTATTTCCCATGTTTGTAAGTCTTTGGAAAACATTTAAGAACACTATCACGGTACGTATTAATTACAGGCACGTCTTTAAATCATAATGCGCAAGCAATTACGTGGATTTATGGATATGGGGTCGGTTCATGGCTGTTACCCACACTAACTTAACGTCCCATTCGAGAAAATCGCGATGGTCAATGTTGATGAATGGTGGTTACTTCCACATCACTGGCTAATGGACAATAATGTGCCTTGAACAAAAAGCAACATATTTCCCTTTTTCCCTTTTATTGCCAGGTCAACTTAATATATGTAGTAAATTTCCAAGACTGGATTGATTTATGTATGTAGGTATGTATGCATGTGCCCTGTTTTTTCAGCCGGAAGGCATAAACGTGCCATTATTGATTGCTGAGCAATTTTTTGCAGTCAGTCATACGTATGAAAACGTGTGAAAGAGTAATAGATTGACATTAGGACAATTAATGTGTCCAGTGTCCAGGAAACAACAAGCAATTAACTTCAATTCTTGCTTACAAACATCTACAGTGACATACATATGCAATGGCAGGTAGATTATTTGTCGGTGGCAGTGATTACTTACTTACTTACTTATCAGGCCAGCGATCCATGGAGGATCTGAGCCCGAGCTACAGCTGCCTTCCATCCTTGACGGTCCCGGGCACGCTGCTTCCAGTTATCAAGACCAAGATGTCTTATATCCGCGATTACTTGGTCTTTATACCTGAGGTTCGGTTTTCCTCTTCTTCTCGAACCAGGAGGCTCGGAGTCGAAGACCCTCTTAGCTGGAGCGTTGATGTCCATGCGCTCGATGTGGCCGAGCCAGTGTAGTCGACGGATCCTTGCCTTCCGGACTACATCCACATCTTGGTACAGCTCATAGAGTTCGCCGTTGTGTCTTCTTCTCCATTCACCTTCCTCAGAGATAGGACCAAATATCCGGCGGAGAATTTTTCTCTCGAAATAACCCAAAATCAGCTCCGCTGTCCTGCTTATCGTCCAGCTTTCGGCTCCGTACAGCAATGGCAGTATGAGCGTTTTGTAAAGCGTGACTTTGGTCTTTCGAGTGAGGAGTTTTGACAAGCGGAAGTAGCAGCGGTTGCCAAGGACGATTCTATGCGGGATCTCCACTGTTGTGTCATTTGTGGAATTTATGTTTGCCACGAGGTAGACAAAGTCCCTAACTACCTCGAAATTGTAGCTGTCAATTGTTACATTTTGTCCAAGGTGGTGAGCGACGGATTGGTTTTTGCTTGACAGCATGTACTTCGTCTTGTCCTCATTGACCTTAAGACCAACTCGTTTCGCCTGTTCTTCAATCGCCGTGAATGGTTCCACGATGCCACGACGAGAGCACGCGACGATATCGATATCATCCGTGTATCCTAGCAGCTGGACAGACTTGTAGAAGCTGGTGCCTTCCCTGTTGACGCCTGCCCGTAGCACTATCTTCTCCAGCACCGGGTTGAAGAAATCACATGACAGCGCATCTCCTTGCCGAAATTCGGTCCATGTTTCAAACGGTTCCGAAGTCCTGGAACTGAGTTGCACGGTGCATTGCGTGTTTTTTAGCGTGGCGCGACACAACTGGATCAATTTTCCCGGGATCCCGAATTCGGACATCGCTCCAAACAGATCTTCACGATGAATTCTGTCGTATGCGGCTTTGAAATCGATGAATAGATGGTGTGTATCGATTCGAAACTCGTTGGTCTTTTCCAGGATTTGTCGAAGTGTGAATATTTTGTCTGTAGTCGATTTGCCGGGCCGGAAGCCGCACTGGTAGCTGCCGATTAGTGCGGTGCAAAATGGTTTTAGACGTTCACACAATACGCTGGACAGGATCTTGTATGCGACATTGAGCAGGGATATACCTCTATAGTTCTTGCAAGAGGTAGGATCGCCTTTTTTGTGGATGGGGCATATAGAGCTGGTTTTCCAGTCGTCGGGCATGCTTTCATCTTCCCAAATTCTGCAGATGATCTGGTGCATGCTCCCTACCAGAACATCGCCGCCAGCCTTGAAGAGCTCTGATGGCAAGCCATCTGAGCCTGCGCCCTTGTTGTTCTTCAGCTTCTGAATAGCTGTGCCGACTTCTTCGATGCTGGGTGGGAGGACTACTTCAGCGGTTGGAGTTGGGATTTCCTCGGTCCCTACCACTCTCTCTTGGTCATGCTCGTTAAGCAGCTACTGGAAGTGCTGCTTAAATACATCCACTATTCCCTGCGGGTTGGTGACAAGATTACCCTCGCAGTTTCGAAGAGCCAGGGTGCCCTTTTTGAAGCCTCCTGCAAGGCCTTTGGCTTTCTTGTAAAAGGCTCGTATCTTATGTTTAACCCTAGACTCCTCGATATCCTTGAGCTGGGAGGCTGCGAAGATTCTTTTCTTTTGTCGGAGTAGTTTTTTCTCCTCCCTATTTCTGGCTCGGTACTCTTCTTACGCTGCCCTGGTTTTCCTCTGCAGCGCCTTTTGGTACGCCTCGTCGGTTGCTGCCTTTTTCTGCTCACACTTGCCATCATACCACGGGTTTCTTGTCGGGGGTGGTAGTTAACCTAACGTGGCTCGGCTACTTCCTGAATGGCTGTGCGGCAATGCTGTTGCCGAGGTAGGCATACCGGAGAGCCCTTCTCTTAGTTGCTCCCTGTAGACTCTGGTAATCTCCGGTGTGCTCAGGCGTCCGATGTCAAACCTCCTCATGGTGGGCTGGTGCAGCTTTCTGACATTGGACAGTCGAGCTCTGAACCTTGCTGCTACGAGGAAGTGGTCAGAGTCGACATTTGCCCCTCTGAATGTTCGCACATCAAGGATGTTTGACGAGTGCCTTGCGTCAATGAGCACATGGTCGATTTGATTGGCGGTTCGACCGTCCGGAGATCGCCAGGTTGCTGTATCGATTCGCTTACAAGGGAATCTTGTGCTATTTACCACCGCATTACGACCTGTCGCAAAGTCCGTGAGTCGGAAGCCGTTATCTGTTGTCGTATCGTGGAGGCTGTGCTTTCCGATTACTCCGCCAAGGGTGCTCTCCTTACCGACTTTGGCATTGAAGTCCCCGAGCACGATTTTAACATCGTACTGCGGACAAGCTCCTTAGGGTCTTCAGCCTCGTCAGTAGGGGCATGTGCACATATAAGGCTGATGTTTTAAAATGTGATGCGGATCACAGCCAGGCGATCACTTGACTTACGACCTTAACGGCTTTCCCACGACAAATCCGCATCCCAGAAAGTGCAATCTTTTGTGACAGCTGTAATAGATATCGCAATTTTTCTTCCTCATCATACCGTTTCCTATCCAGCGTATTTCCTGAACTGCAGTAATATCCGCCTTGTACTGCGTGAGGATTCTTCTAGTTTATGAGCAGCTCCGGGATTGTACAGGGTTCTGACATTCCAGGAGCATACTCGCAAATCGTGTTCCTTTTTCATGCGTTGTCGTCGTCGAATATCCGTCCGTGTATCCGAGGCATCTTGTTCATTCGTTTTTACGTTTTTTACGTGGGCGGATTGTTAGCCCGCCACACAATTCATAGGGGATCGTTGCTGGCATCTCGCCAGGTTGAGAGCGATCAGCAACTTTACCCTGTATGTCCGAGCCTATGCCCTCTTCGGTGGCAGTGATTAGAAAAATAAATTTCGGGTACTATGTCGTCACAGTCACGAGGAGTCGTGACACTTACCCCGATAAACAATTCAGCACTCATAGTTTCATAGGAATGGATCGTTTTTTGGAAATAATCTAATTCGTACTGCACTTATGTAACTGAATTTAGTGCTTCTGGCAGTGCAACGTCTTAATCATAGCAATTTCACAGCGGTTAGGAAAAATTGGTCGTTGTAAATGGCTTTTGCACGCGCATAGAAGTATTCCCACACACTCATAGACTCGTTCAGCTCGAGGGAAGATTTAATCGCATCAATTAACTGAACGAAAGTTTGTTTTAATTTGCGGCGAGGTAACAACAGCAGCAAGAGAAATAGCGGTTAGGGTTGAAAGTGCTAATTTATGAAACGAAGCTGTTCCGTTGATGTGGCTTGTTTGCATATGCAGCAGTTGTTTTCACCGAATTTGCAAGTTGTTACTTTGCTACGATGGATATATGTATATATGTACATATGTATCTCTCTCGCTTATATTCGTATCGTATGAGCCGATGAGTATTGTGTATGGATGGATGGGACGGAATATTCAAAGGGTGCCGAGTAAACTATAGGTTGAATGTGAAGCCCTAACTATTATTATTTTGAAAGTTGATTGTGATAACGATGGGCGTATTTCAAGGAGTTGCCGATAGGTGTAGAGGTTGCAGGCGTTGCAGGAAGCACCGATTGCTGAGTGGTAGTTTTCAACTGTAATTTATGCTTAAATTGAGGTTGGAAATTGTTGAAATAGACAAGTCGTGAGGACGGGTGAAAGGTTAGGTATTTTGTAGTTGGATCAGCTTTGCTGATATCCCCTAAAGACATGTAAACTTTAGTTACATTTGTTAGTGACACACTTGTATGATTTTTTAAGTTTGGGGAAAGTTTCCGGTGCGAACTTGGCCTTTTACTTGACAGACAATTAGGAAATTTAAGATATTTAAGCGATCAAACGCGATGTAGAGCTAGACCCAATGGTGGACTAGAACTCGTTAAATAATTCACCTGAAAAAGCAAAAGTTGAAAAAATATATTCAAAAGCTGAGGGCATAGGGTAAGGTTGCTGATTGCTCCCAACCTGGCGAGATGCCGGCAACAATCCCTCTTTAAATACCCCGTTCAAGTTGACATACAGCCTTGTCGTGGTGCCCTTTCTAGTTATAGCCTCTACAACATTCATTGAGAGGTGAACAAATGTATGCAGCGATCGCCCTAGGTAAGAGGGTGCTACAATACCCCGACCAGACTAGCGGTTGTGCGGCGGGCCAGCGTCCCGCCCACGTAATAAAACAACAAGTTATGGTACAGCAAAATGCCTCGGATAAACGGACGGATTCCCAAAGACGACATGGTGCGAAATGTGAACACGATTTGCGAGTATGCTCCTGGAATGTCAGAACCCTGTACAGTCCTGGAGCTGCTCATAAACTGGAAAGAACCCTCACGCAGTATAAGGCGGAATTACTGCGATCCAGGAAATACGCTGGATAGGAAACGGTATGATGAGGAAAAAGATTGCGACATATATCACAGCTGTCACAAAAGATTGCACATGTTGAGGTGCGGATTTGTCGTGGGAAAGTGATTAAGGTCGAAGGTCATCGACTTTAAAGATATAAGTGATCGCCTGGCTGTGATCCGCATCAAAGCCAGATATGTATACAACATCAGCCTCGTATGTGCACACGGCCCTACCGAAGAGGCTGATGACCCCATCAAAGAGGACTTCTATAATCTGTTGGAGAACGCCTACGGAGCTTGTCCGGAATACGATGTCAAAATCGCACTCGGGGACTTCAGTGCAAAAATCGCTAAGGCGAACACCTTTGGCGGAGTGGTCTGAAAGCACAGCCTCCATGATACAACAACAGATAACGGCTTCCGACTCACTGACTTTGCGACAGCTCGTAATACGGTGATAAGTAGCACAAGATTTCCACGAAAGCAAACCCACACCGCAACCCGGCGATCTCTGGATGATCGAACCGCCAACTAAATCGACCATGTGCTCATTGAGGCAAGACACACGTCAAACATCCTGGATGTGCGAACATTTAGGGGGGCAAACGTCGACTCTGACTATTTCCTCGCAGCAGCAAGATTCAGAGCTCGACTGTCCAATGTTAGAAAGCTGCACCAGCCCACCATGAGGAGGTTCGACATCGGACGCCTGAGCACACCGGAGATTACCAGAGTCTACAGGGAGCAACTAAGAGAAGGGCTCTCCGGTATGCCTACGTCGGCAACAGCATTGCCGCACAGCCATTCAGAAAGTAGCCGAGCCACGTTGGGTTAACTACCACCCCCGACAAGAAACCCATGGTATGATGGCGAATGTGAACAGAAAAAGGCAGCGCTGACGAGGCGTACCAAAAGGCGTTGAAGCGAAAACCAGGGCAGCGCGAGAGGAGTACCGAGCCAGAAGAAGGTAGGAGAAAAAACTGCTGCGACTAAAGCAGCCTCCCAGCTCAAGGATATCGAGGAGTCTAGGGACAAACATAAAATACGGGCCTTTTATAAGAAAGCTAAAAGCCTTGCAGGAGGCTCTAAGCAAGGCACCCAGGCTCTTTGAAATTGCGAAGGCAATCTTGTCACCGACCCGCAGGGAATAGTGGATGTGTTTAAGCAGCATTTCCAGCAGCTGCTTAACGAGCATGATCAAGAGAGAGTGGTAGGGACTGAAGAAATCCCAACTCCGGCTGCTGAAGTAGTCCTCCCACCCAGCATCGAAGAAGTCGGCATAGCTATTCAAAAGCTTTAGAACAACAATGCAGAGCTCTTCAAGGATGGCGGCGATGTTCTGCTAGGGAGCATGCACCACATCATCTGTAGAATTTGGGAAGATGAAAGCATGCCCGACGACTGGAATATCGATCTACCTCCTGCAAGAACTATAGAAGTTTATCCCAGCTCAATGTCGCATACAAGATCCTGTCCAGCGTACTGTGTGAAAGTCTGAAGCCCTTTTGTACCGTACTGGTCGGCAGCTACCAGTGCACTTAATTACAGCACTCACCGCAAAGAATCGTGTGATGCGATGGCCGAATTCGGGATCCCAGGAAAACTGATCCGGCTATGTCGTGCCATAGCCGCGACGCCATACGCGATGCACCATGCAGCTCGGTTCTTTGACATCTGAACCATTTGAAACATGCACCGGATTTCGGGAAGGATATGCGCTGTCATGCGACTTCTTCAATTTAGTGCTGGAGTAGATAGTGCGAAGGGCAGGCGTCAACAGGGAAGGCACTATCTTCTACAAGACTGACCAGTTGCTAGGATACGCCAATGATATTGGCATCATCGTGCGTTCTCGGCGTGACGTTGTAGAAGCTTTCACGGCGATTGAGATAAAGGCGAAACGAGTTGGTCTTAAAGGCATCGAGGATAAGACGAAGTACATGCTGTCAAGCTAAACCCGATCCGTCGCTCACCACCTTGGATATAATATAACGATTGACAGCTATAATTTCGAGGTTAAGGTTAAGGTTAAGGAGTTTGTCTACCTCGGGGCAAAGGTAAACTCCACAAACGACACCACAGTGCAGATCCGGCATAGAATCGCCCATGGCAAGCGCTGCTACTTCAGTTTGTCCAAACAACGTGGGTCAAAACGTCTCACTCGAAGAACCAAAGTCGTGCTATAAGGAGCCGAAAGCTGGACGATAAACAGGATGGCGAATCTGATTTTGGGTTCTTTCGGAAGAAAAATTCTGCGGCGGATATTTGGTCCTGTCTGTGAGGAAGGTGAATGGAGGACGGAACTCCACTACAGACAGAAGACTCTACGAGCTGTACAAAGATGTGGATATAGTGCGGAAGGCAGAGATCCTTCGACTACATTGGCTGGGCCACATCGAGCCCATGAACACCAACGCTCCAGCTATCGCGGGTGCAAGACAACTTGGTCTTGTTAACTGGAAGCAGCGTGCCCGGGACCATCAAGGATGGAAGGCAGCTATAGCTCAGGCTCAGATCCTCCATGATAAGTAAGTAAGTATTCAAAAGCTGAATCAGGTTAGGAGAAGGATTTTTCAGACAAGAAACCCGTGGTATGACGGCGAATGTGAACAGAAAAAGGCAGCAACTGACGAGGCCTACCAGCGCGGTTTAACCTAGCTATGCCGTCAGAGATCACACTTCTCGGCATCCCGGTACGATCCAGGTGCCAGAAACACTCAATGAACTTTTCAAATTTCTCGAACTAAACACATTTGATTTGCGATCCGTTTCATTATATTCCTAACATATGTTGGCATTGTTAGCTATTTTAGATATTTACTTTGTTTTTGACAGATATAAAGGTTAGACGTGCTTTGATGTGATTGGATATTTTCTATTACTGAAGGGACGGACATTCGCCACATGGAAAGATAAAGGCCGTGTGGCTGGAAGTGTTCGAAGCCATACCAAGGAGTGAATTTTAGATGTGTTTCAAGGATAGAAATAAGCAAATATATTACATACCCAACTGAGATTACTTTGAATTGGACTTATTAGATATTGATGTATAAACAAATGTTATCTTTTAAACATAACACGTAGATACATGAGACGAAATCCACGTAGTGGTCGAAGATAGTCCCACGCATCCGGAGATTGTTGAGAATAGATAGCGCATGTTTACACAGCAGACTCTCAAACAACGAATGCATTGAACATTATGAATCTTTTCATTTCTAGACGAGCTTTCTCGATAATAAACTGCATGTTTTGCCAAAAGAGCCTTTAATGTCGTGACGCGTTGGTCATTGCCCTGTGCACTAGTATTATTTTGATCCACAATACTAGTGTTTCTAATATACCAAGCAGTCCAGCATAGTTGCGCATGCTATCAAAAGTTGCGTTCTCAAAATTCCCTCTCTGAGAATGCCCAATGCGTACTTTTTGCTGTCGAGCGCACGTTCGACGGAAATGCAGTCCGGCAAGATTTTGCTTGCTGATGAGCATATTGCGTCTCGAAAACTGGTTGCTTCCTCAAAGGAGTTTTGTGCACTTGCGATTCTACTAGTCTAGACCCAACAATTCGACTCATTTGGTGACGGGCCTATTCAAATGTTAAACGGCGTCTTCTACCCCTTATCTCGTCCGTCGTTTAGATAGCGTTATCACAGACCTAAATTGTATCCAGTTTCCTGGATTTCTTCTAAGCAGCGAAAGATAGAGAGAGAGCTCTTACAGTTCATTTAGAATTCAATGTATCTGTGATCAAATAAAGTGGTTTCAAGGGAAACTTTTCAGTTAGTATTGGGCCAGAAGACAGTAACAAATGTTGATTTTGAGCCAACGTTGATGTTGAGATTAGACGAAGGAATGAAATATAAAATTTTTTTTCCTTGCAAAGCAAATGCAACAATTGCTTATGCATTATCAACACAACAAATGGTGAAATCGATTAGCGACTGTCGCTGATATAGTACGCAATAATGGGTTATAGAGAAAATAAGTGCATTTTCTAGATCTGAGAACTTGTTTTCCGAATTTGGTTGCTGAAAGTGATTCGATATAATCAGACAAGCAGTGCGATGGTGATATTTTGCTCCGTTGTGCAAAAGTTTGCTAAATGTGAACTACAGGGCATGTCCCGCCCTGGCCGAAATAAAGACGTGAGTCGTAGACGGACTTCAGGATGTCGAATGAAGCATTTTCTATCCTCACCGCCCTCTTTTTTCAGAGGGGTCTTTATTCTTGCACTTGTGTCGTGCCCTTGTATAAGACGTGGCAACATTTCCACACAGTTTGAGCAGTAAATGGCAATAATTGATTTATAAGCTTGAACGCTTAAGAACTCACGCACAAGCCTTATGCTCTCCACTATCATGTAACATATGGTCATCCAACTCTTAGTTTGAGCTCAGTGCCCTTTTTTAATAACATATACCAAATCTAATTACCATCTGGTACTGTTTGTTTTCTCCTAAAAACGCTAGAGCGTGTGCTCGATCTGCATATTCACGAGCGTTTAAAAACAAACTCCCTTTTCAACTACCAACATGCCTGCCTTAAGAGTAAATCCACAGGGACGGCTTTTCAAGAGGTCGTGCGAACTGTTGAGAGATCCAGCCATTCTAAACAATACACCCTAGCGACCTTTATAGCCTTAAATAACGTGTTCACTAAATTCATGGAAAAATCCATAATAGCCATTAGTGCAGAAGGCTCCATCAGTAAGTCGATAGTCTCCATGCTTCAAACCAAAAGCATTTTACGAAATCTGTTTAGATAGGTACTCCCGGAGGTAGAGTTATCCCACCTCTTTTATGGCCGTTAGTCAACAACGGTATCCTAGCCGAGCTGGACAGCAATGGGATAAAAGTGGTAGCGCATGCGAACGACGAGGTAATTTTCGCATCAGGGGGCATCCCTTCTGTAATTAGTGTAATCACAGAACGGACCTTAGCCGTAGTTTACGCTTGGGCCACAGGCTATGGCCTAAGCATTTCAACGAAAAAACTAAGCTATTGCTATTTACCACCAAGACCAAAAGACCCGATCGTGCTAAGTATACCAAAGCTAAGTATTTAAGCATTATCTTAGACCAACAGCCTAACTGGAAGGCCAATATAAAAAAGCCATTAAGGAAAACTAGTGTACCTTTCTACGGCTGCAGCAAAATGTTCGATAAAGGTGAGACTCAGACTTAAGCTGATCCTGTAAATGGACACAATCGTTGTCCGTCCTTTCCTCACCTGGGGCTCCCTAGTTTGGTAGCCAGCCCTAAGCAATAGGACAGGGTTGAACACATCCAACTCATTCCGCCTCTCTGATCACTCGAGCATTTTCAAGCTGAACTATTAGCGAACTGAGAAGCGTGCAAAATACTCAGTGCAGCCCGCCCCAATTACACATCCACCGCTATTTGTAGCGACAGCCAAGCCGCTATTAGAACTCTTTCGTCTACTACCATCTCATCTAAATTGGTGGATCAGTGCAAGAAAGAAATTAAACTAGCTGACAGCTGGACTGATATCAGGCTTCCAGGAGGACACTGCAACATAGAGGGGAATGAGAAGACCGATGAGCTAGCCAAGCTCGGGTTCACCTCAAACTCATCTACTGAAACCTGATCAAAGGCTACATTCTACAACATTTTTCAATATAGCCAATCGTAGGTGGGCAAAATCAACTAGATAAGGGAAAAACTTTACCCTCACATTCTAACGATAAACAAACGACCGTTCCAACATAGCTAGAATCTTGGCAATCAGTAAGGGCCATTGGCCTATTGGAACGCACGCTGCCCGAATAGACATTCAGTCTAACACCTATTGCGACAGTTGTCACAACACCCACGCAGAGGAAATCCTACACCGTTTTCTCTGCAAATGACCATCAATTACAAGTCGCAGATTTTGCGTCTTTGGCAAATAGTTCCCCGACGCCCTCTCAGAGGTAACCAACCTCAGTTTGGTCAACATAAACGGTATTCTCAACTCCACTGGCTGGATTTAAATGAACATCCCTTGGGTTTCACGAGTTTTGCAGCACCAAACCCTTGCCTGTGCGCTAATTGTCCCCGACGACCAAGTTGAGTACTGCCTACTGTATGCTTAGCTTAAAGTTTACCATTTTACAATACGGATCATTTCAAAATAGCTAAGTATGCTATAAATATGAAAAGCCAACTACAAAAATAAGGCGGATGCGAGAGGTTTGCCCAAACTGACAACTTTTGGCCATTCTAACGCCTTGCCAGCGGATTTACTGTTCAATGTGGACAAAGGCAAAAAGTGCCAAGCTTTCGCGATGTGGGCGAACGCCTCATAGCTATCAATATCAACGCAAAATTTTCCAACATCAGCGTGATCTGTGTCCATGCCCCCATGCAAGACTTGGATGACTCCATCAAAGATGGATTCTACGATCTCCTAGACAGAACGTATGCAAAATGTCCCAGCTATGACATCAAAATTGTACTAGGAGACTTCAATGCTAAGCTGGGTAGGGAAAGCATCTTAGAAGAAGTCATCGGTAAACACAGCCTACACGACACCTCATCCGATAACGGACACAGGCTAATTGGTTTTGCTACGGGGCGAAATCTCTTTCTAGCCCGTTCGCATTTTCCGCACCTCGATTTACACAAAGGCACCTGGCGGTAGCCAGATCAATCCATCCCTAATTAGACTGATTACATCGCGATCGAAGTCAGACACTCCTCCACTATTCTTGATGTACGAACTCTCCGAGGAGCTAACATCGGCTCGGACTACTATTTGTAGTAGCCAAGATATCACGAACGAAGCGGAGTAGAGCAAGAATACAAAGTTATGAAGTCGGATAGCTACTATAGCCATAAACCGCTCGTGCTTTTATCGATCGCGTCTCCCTTAAGCTCTCTCATACAGTTCAACCCTCCACGCAGTTAATAAAAGAACAGTTGAACCTTCTCATACAAGCCCAAAAAAGCACTGCATCTGAAGTTTTGGGCTCCAATGCTCTGCCAAGAAGAAACACCTGGTTCGATGACGAGTGCAGGAGGATTCACACCGCGAAGTAGGAGGCATTTAAAGCCTCGCTGCATAGAAGAACAAGATCAGCTCGTGAGCTCTACGAGCTAAATAGAAAGGAGAAGCATAGGCTTCTCAGGAGAAGGGAGAATGAGCATGAGAAGCACGCGATAGGGAGGTGTTACTGTAGCCGAACACAGCCGCACCTAAGAAGGCGCACGCAGGTGGAAGCGGACCTCAGCCAACTGGGTGTGCGGCAACGGAAAAGGCTAGCAAAATATCGTGCTAGTTCAAGGGGTATGGTGGTCGAGCCCCAGGTTCACCCCGAACTGTAGCACCCGATAAGAAGAAGAGGTCAAAAATAGTAATTCTGTGTTTAGATTTTCGCGCATTACGGGCAAATTATGCCCGTAAGAAATTCAAAGGGACTGGCTTTGTTACAGGGATCTCATCGAAATACATGCTCTACAGAAAGTATGGCTCGCGATAAAGAGTGTCAAAGAAGATCTAGATTTATCGACTTAACGGCGAGCGCATCATTTGGTGTCCTTTCGGTCTTGTGGAAAATTATGAATTTGCAACCATCACCGTCATTTCTCATCGCCATATCCAAACCGAAATTATCGAAGTGAAAACACGTAATTCCAACAAAATGGTTTCATGGAAAGCTTAGTCATTGCCCAATACCTGACGATATTTATCGAAAACTATAATACCTTGTCAGATTCGACTCCCGTGGAGGCATTTGAATGATGCTATAAATAATTTGTAAGGACAAGATCCAGGCTATGTGTTGAACTATAAATAAAATTGTAATCGAAATGCAAGTTATATAAAATTACATTAAGGATCACAAATTGGTTAACCCTGTATTAGAATTGCAAAGAAGCAATTTCCGACTCGCTGTTATTCCTAATTGAAGTGTAATAGGACATAATTCTGCAAACTTTTTAAATTAGATGTTGAGTTGTTAAAGCTGATGCATATCTTTGGGATATATCAAAGGGCAATATGTCGAATAACTACGATGGAAATATGAAAATAGATTGATATCTACGCTGAGATCAGGAATGTCGTCGAAGTACCAACAATCATTCTAGCATCCAGCCCTACAAAAGTAATTTACAATTTTTATGATTCTAATTAAACCATGAACGAATCGAGTCGGCAATCAACATAATTCTTCTTGAATAACTATCGTAACTATTGCTTGTGCGTTCCAATGAGCTGGCATTTATCCAGGTAGCTCCAACACTATAGGTAGCACATATTTCTTCGGACGTGTTCTTATCCGAAGCATACCGCGGCACTATGAGAGTTCCGACTATAAAGAATCACAAACAATAACTCAACGAGAAGTGTAAGGAAGCAGCTTTTCCTCAAAGTAATGAGTTTCGTATTCTTCGCAAGGATGTCCTCCATGAAATTACGTCATCAACTCGACTTAAAAACACGATAGGGAAATTAAATCGGAGCGAATAATCTTCTTAGTTACGAATAAATTTCGAAAATTAAATTCTTGCCACAAATGAAACTTAAACGAGTCTGAGTCACAAGGACATATGTAATAAGTAATAGACCAAGTGAATGGGTATTTTTATTTTATCTAACCCACGAATCCTGACAATGTTATCCTTCACATAGTCTACCACACTAAACAACGTTTATCCTACCTCTCCTTCTAAGACCTCCTTTTACGTTTTTTCGATAAGTCCTAAAAGATACGAGTATGATCCTTCAAATGGAAAGGAGGAGCAGCCAAAATCTGGAAGCATGTATACTCTTTGTAAGTTATATAATACATGTATCCCTGTCGTAAGTTTACGTTCAAATATGCACATAGCAGAGACAATTTAGATTCTTTTCTCTAAATTGGATCAGCAACAAATTGATTTGAAACGTATGTAAAATTGGACGAAATGCTTTTCCCAAGAGCCAAAAGTTGCGAAGGAAAGGATTGCACACGTAGTCTTTGTGTCAGCTTCACTTGGATGAAAGTACATCGATAACATTTGTACGAAATCCTGGGAACTTTGCAAGACGATTACAGATGGTTGGTGGTAGTACGGTGTAATAAATTTAGTTGAAAATGTAATTTGTTTGCTGACAGATTGGTACAGCGATTCGAATGAGGATCGGGAATATTTGAATAGGACGATATGAATGGATGCATCTCTAAATGATTTTTTTTTATCGATGATGTACGGCGATGGAGATGATTTTCTTCTTTATTTTCATGTTCACTCACTGAAAGGGGAGCTTTATCGATTGTTCAAATCAGATGATATTAAGTTGTTACTTCTCATAATTACTTAAATGTTATTGACATGACTATGTCCTTTTCAAGAAATAACTCTTCAAAAATGCCAAACAGTTAATTACATAACTCCAAATATTAAACGGCTTTCCCGAGTAACTATAACGTGATTAGAGCAATCAACTGTCACTTTCAGGACATCCCTATACGGCCAGACACGTATGAAATACATTATTAATTCGTCAAACAATATACCTAAACTACACAGAGACGCAGTTTACTAAATTACACCTGATGTAAAGGTAGTTATGACAAGCTCAAGCCGCACGTCATCACATACGTATGTACATGTGTACATACTTTCCTCTATTTCTAATTATTGCTTCGCCTTAATATTCGGATTGAGTATAGTCATTTCTTCTGGTGGGAGGTTAATTGATGACTCGCGCAATTCATTTCTCCTCTTTGATTGTTCAAGAAAATTGGGACTTGAATACGTATCACCTTATAATGGATCGGGTAATAAAAGGATGGGAGTTTCTGTCTTAGGTCGTCCTTGGGAGGGATAAAGGAATGAGAATTTGAACAATCTATTGGAGGAACTACTACCTTCTATGTGGCCATATACAGCGATTTCATTTATGTATTTCAAAAATTATATTCCGGTAAGTTCACAAACTAAGAAACTAACAATGAAACTAGTATGTAATACTATTGTTGTTAGTGATGCTAGTGATAGAATATACCATACTTATGTAATGAAAACTTTGACTGCCTTTTATTTTTTTAAATTTTGCGCAGGTTCAAGAGTTTAATACTCCTATAATGTTTATCACACAACCTGAACGGAGTGCAGTGGTTTGGACTGTAGATATTTGTTCACTACTTCTCAGGGGTGGTTGCCCTAGATAGGAGGAGAGGAACCAACTGAATTTTCATGTTGGTTGTAGTTCTCAGTAACTTTTTCATGCACTTATGGTGTTATCCACTAATCTGACCTTGCGCCTTATCCTGTTTTTGTCATTGATTCTAATCTGGCCTTGTGCCTTATCCTGTTATTGTCATTGAAACTCTGGACTTGTAACACCCATTTATAATAGCATCCACCCACCTAGTACAAACTACTAGGTTTTGTTTCTATTCAATGAAATAATCTCCTCATCCATAGCTCCTTTCCAATTCTTACCATAAGCCTCGAAAAGAAGTCATCTCAATCTTTAAAAGAAATATTTTTAGTCTTAAATATGCTTCTCACTTGATCGCTATTTTAATGTCCAAATTTCTAATGCCATTTGCGTAAAATGCCAAACCCTTCAAATTGCTTGTGCATTTCAAAAGTAAAGTAAACAATACGAACGTACGTACTCTCACTTATGAAACATATTCTCCATAAAAAAAATGATTCTGATGACAATTTAAAACCTTTGCCCAACGCACACTTTAGTGATTCTTCTTCTTTGGTGGCGTTAGAGACCATGAAGGACCAGAGCCAAGCTTCCCTTCAATCACCCATGTTGTGTGTGATTCTATTTTTCACACAGGTGAAGGGGACCTACAGTTTAATGCTGATTCCGAACGGCGTGAGTCGAGAAGCTTTTTCTAGGCAAGTTATACTACGGGGGGTTTTGCCAGTACCCCGCGGAGGAGGGACGCCGCGAAATAAGCATTCGATGGCGTTGGTGTTATTGGGGTGCAAACTCGCTCATCGTGCGTCAGAGTCCAACACACTAACTACTGCGCCACGGCGCCACTTCAATGATTATCCGGAAAATTTTTTATCGGTTTTCTAAACTGATTATAGTTATATGGACATTACTCCGTATACATTACATGGACATTCATTTTTTCCGGCAAGGGTTACCTATTTTAGTCAAACAACTTTTTCGGTGTAAATTTCTTGTTTGCAAAGAGGGCACTGCTCCAGATTCAATCAAATTGCTTTGGTAATAAATAAGTGACTCCTCCAGAACGAACATGCCCGTAAAAATCTCAAATGTCTGCTTATTAACCGCCGTCTATTCCCATGCACTATGGAAATGGCTAAAAAAGTGTAATAGGGCATTTTATTATTATCTAGAGCTAGAGTTAGAGAGGGTAAGGGGGTGGGGCAAAGTCGCCTGATCACTGCGGCCACGAGTGGGCGTATTGTGATATCCCCCACTTACAGTTCACTCAGAAAACCTGAGTTCGTGATAAAACTTAGTATGCTAACAGCGAATTCTTTTGCTTCAAGATAATACTTGCCTAAGTGACGATGACGTGTACTGACAAGGCAGGTACAGCGGCACAGTATGTGCTCTGCTGTTTCTTCGTCTTCATTACACATTCTGCAAGTGTCATCTTGTATAATGCCCACTGTTTTGAGGTGTTTGTTGACTGGGCAGTGTCCAGTAAGGAAACCTGTGATTAAGCGAATCTGACTCCTCGAAAGCATGAGGAGTTGTTTCGTTCTTCTGAGAGATGTAGTTGGGAGGAACAACTTGGCTTGTCTGCCACCTATCGTTTGTAACCAGTAGTGATCCGTCGTGTTCCTTAACCAATTGTTTGTGCAGCATTTGGTGGTGCTGATGGGTATGCCGCAGAAAGGCCGTGGAATCATAAATGATGATGCAGAACCTTTCCTTGCTAGTAGGTCCGCCTTTTCGTTGCCTGTATGGCCGCTGTGCCCAGGTATCCAAATGAGATAAACTCTGTTTGTGCTGGCCAGCTGGTGAAGTAGCTGTAGGCAGTCTTATACCGGTTTGGAGGTATAAGGTCCCCTTCAGCTGTGTGAAAAATAAATCACACACAGCATGGGTGATTGAGAGAAGCTTGGCTCTAATCCTTCAGGGGCTGTAACGCCACCAAAGAATCTGTAATTCATAAAGAACTAGAAACACAAGCAGGTGAACAATTAAATCAAGCAAATAAGATAGAACATTATTGATTAAAGGGGTCAAAGCAGAAACAGTGTAATAACCCTAAAATACATACAACAGTGTAATAACCCGACAATTTTTTGAAGTTTTTTTTCAAAACATAAAAACATTTTTCAGAGCAAGAGTATTGAGAGAAAAATGTCTAAGCACTAGATTCATAGCTACAAATAGTTTTACTCTGTCTAAATCCTAAACTTCAGGCATGAACAGTAAGGAACATACAAAATGAATAGGCAAAAGGTGTTAAAGAAAAGGCTGAAATTTTTGCTGAATATCTTGCTGAAACCTTCAAGCCATTCAGAGGAGAACCACTACCTAACAATAGCAATACTCTGGAAACGACTAGGGAATACAGAATGACGCGAGATACGTTTTGCGAACTGGAAAATATCATTAAAACCCTCAAGCCAAATAAAGCACCAGGCTACGACTTAATAACATATCTTATTAATGCGGCGCTTAGAACACTTACCCAGCCAACGGAAGGTCGCCGAAGCTATTACGGTTCTAAAGTCCGGAAAGCTATCGACGGATAAAAAATCTTTTCGCTCATATCATTGTTGCCGATAATTTCAAAAATCTCCGAAAGAATTATATTCAATCGCTTGTTTCCCAAGCCTTTAACAAAGTGTGGCACGAAGGTTTGGGATATAAACTGAGACAAGTTTTCCCCGAACAACTATCGAACGTTTTGGAAAACTAGTAGACTATTTCGGTTTAACATCGGGAACGAACACTCAAATTTGAAAGCAATTACGGCTGTCGTTCCGCAGGCAAGTGTACCTGGTCCGCTGCTTTACCTGCTGTATAGCAGAGCATACCACAAACGGATGGCACTGTGAAGAATCAATGAATAAATATGCCTTGAACCGTATAAGCGACTGGATAAAAACTTGGTGTATCGCGCTTAAAGAAACCAAATTTGTCCACGTAAATTTTACTTATAGAAAAGCAAATGAGGCAGAATACCTAGACCCTAGACATGACTCTCGACGCGAAACTCAAATGGAAAGCGCATGTAAAGAAAAAATGTGAAGAGCTTGTAATGCTACTGGTTACTAGGAAAACATTCTCCGGTTGGTACTGATAACAAGCTGCTTCTCTCTGCTTAGACGTATTTGGGCTTACGGTATACAACTCTGGGGTTGTACCAAGAAGATTAGTTCTTCTATTATACAAACGCTTCAAAATAAAGTATTGCGAGCCGTTGTTAACGTTGAAACCACAATATTCTTCGGGATTTAAACATTGGAAATGTTTCATCCGATAACATAGAGATCGACCGCAAGGTCACATCAATAATGCGGCTCTTGAAATAATTGTGGAACGAAACCTGTTGCGCTGACTTCAAAGGACAAACCACTTGATTGCCACTGCGGATTGCAGGTACTCTCACTGGAAAGCTGTCTGCTAAATGTGATTACATGGAGATAGTATCAATACAAAAAAATAATGCAAATACAATACAATACAATACAATAATACAAAAAGCAGCAATAGCATCTTAGGCTTTCTGCTGCTGCAAAAAAAAAAATTAACTCGAAGAGTGTCGTTTTCAGTGAGTCAAATCTCACACTACTATGAGCACTACAGTACGCACATTTCGTATACGGATATGTGGCTTGATGGCCAGTAGCGCACGATGATCGAGGTGCGGCAAAAACATTTTCACAGGGCACGAATTTTGATAATCAAATTCAATAACTCGCAAGCGTTGTTCGAATGATGGTCTTCCCACGACGAAATGGCAATTCTTACTGAGTATGCTTAATTTCAAATCGTTTCACGAATCACACGTGAGCTGTCGAAAAGAGAGCACTGGGAAAAAAACAGCAAACAAAAAAACAAAAGAGAGCGAGCAAACAGAGCAAAGGAGTTGATCGCGTTTAACATGGCAAACGCCAGCTTCGACCTCTGTCCCTGCTCAATCCAAGTTGAAACTCAGCCTCCGCATGGCCCCCCCTGGATAGCTACCCTGGCACCCGCCAGGTAGTGAACCAATGTGTGCAGCGACCCATACCCTTGTTCCTGGGGAAAGAGGAGCCTGGCCCTCCAGGTTGGGGGTTGTGCTTAGGGGTAACATCCCTATCACGTAAAAACCTACTTGTTCCGAAACGACAAAAAGCCTCGGATACGGACGGATACAAAGCTGACGACCCCTGCAAACGACCAGCGGACTTGAGAGTCTGCACCTGGAATGTGAGGTCCCTTAACATACCGGGTGCAGGCGATCAATTGGAGCAAACCCTCAACTGCTATAAAGCAGATATAACCGCACTCCAAGAAGTGCGATGGGATGGACCAGGCAAAAGACGGATGAAAAACTGCGACATCTACTACGGGAACTGCTACAAGGAGAACAAACAGCGCCTATTCGGGTACGGATTCGTTATTCGAAGAAGGATCCGACAAAAAGTCTTAAGCTTCCGGGATATAAGCGAACGCCTCATAACAATCCACATCAAAGCTAAATTTGGAAACATTAGCTTAATATGCGCTCACGCCCCAACCGAAGAAAAGGACGATCGACTCAAAGAAGAATTTTACCATCTCCTAGACAGAACATATGCCCAATGCCCCAGCTACGACACAAAAATAGTCGTAGGAGATTGGAATGCAAAACTGCGCAAAGAGGACATATTTGAGTCGATCATAGGAAACCATAGCCTCCATAAAACCACATCCGACAACGGACTTAGGCTAATCGATTTTCCAGCGGGGCGTAACCTCCTTGTAGCAAGCACGCGATTCCCCCATCTCAACATCCACAAGGGTACCTGGCGGTCTTTTGGTCAATCGACCACCAACCAGATTGACCACCAGACACGCCTCCTGTATTCTCGAAGTACGAACCTTCCGGGGGCCAACATCGACTCGGACCACTACCTTGTTGTAGCCAAGGTACGAATGAGGATATCAAGAATGTTTAGGAGTCGAGTAAGTTTGACGTTGGGAAGCTACAATCGCAAGAGACTGCCAGAATCTTTGCCGATTGTGTCTCCTCCAAGCTCTCTCAAAATCCAGCCACAGCAGCACAAACAATAGAGCGGGAATGGGCGCATTGCCAGAGCGCTGTCAGAGACGCTGCCTCAGAGGTGCTGGCTTCCAAACCGCCACCACCTAGAAACCCCTGGTTCGATGAACAAGCCCATGCAGCAAAACAAGAGGCATATAAAGCCATGCTGCAACGACGGACGAGAGCTGCTCGCGAAATCTATGAGCAGAAGAGAAGAGAGGAAGACCCGCTTTTCGGAAGAAAGAAGAGAGAGCACGAAAAGCGTGAGATCGGGGAGATGGAGAGATGCTTCCGCAGGAATGACGTCCGTAAGTTTTACAATAAGGTAAAACGAACATGCCATGGCTACAAAGCCAGAGCGGCGGCCTGCAGTGATGAAAATGGAGAACTGGTAGTAGAGTCGCAGTCGATGCTGAGGATTTGGAAAGACCACTTCTGCACACTGTATAACGGCGATGATAGACAAGATACCGCTGTCCGGCCGAACGAGCCATTCGTAATGGACGACAAAGAAACAGAATTCAGTCCACCCGACCTAGACGAAGTCAAAATAGCGATATCAAGACTTAAGTATAATAAAGCCGCGGGCGGAGACGGCCTGTCTGCTGAGCTTCTTAAGGCGGCTGGAGATGAGCTGGTAAGGTGCATGCACCATCTCATTTGCAAGGTATGGTCGGAGGAAAGCATGCCCGACGAATGGAATCTCAGCATCGTTTGCTAGGTCCATAAGAAAGGACCTAAAACTGCGCCAACTATAATAAGTAGGGAATAAGTCTCCTTAACATCGCATATAAGATCTTCTCTGCCGTATTGTGTGAACGCCTGAAACCGTTTGTGGATAACCTGATCGGCTCTTATCAGTGTGGTATCAGGCCAGATAAATCTATAATAGACCAAATACTTACGCTACGGCAGATCTTGGAGAAGACCCAGGAATACCAAATCGACACTCACCACCTCTTCGTCGATTTCAAGGCTGCATATGACAGAGTGTATAGAGATGAGCTATGCAAAGCCATGTCTAGTTTTAACAACCCTGTCAAACTCGTCCGACTGTGCAGGATGACAATGGAGAATTCTCGCTGCTCCATTAAGGTCGGTAATGAGCAAACCGAGACCTTTGATGTTAAAAAAGGATTTAGGCAAGGTAACGCGCTGTCATGCAACTTTTTCAACATTGTGCTTGAAAAGATCGTGCAAGAGTCACAGGCCAACAAAAAAGGTACTATTTATTTCAAGTCTATGCAATTGCTTGCGTACGCCGACGTACGTGATTGGACGGGCACAGCGAGACTTCAATGAGCCCTATGTAAGCATTGAGGTAGAAGCGGCTAAGATGGGCCTCAAGGTTAATGAGGGTAAAACCAAATATCTCCTTTCATCTAAAAGAGACGGTCAACACCGACGTACTGGCCAGAACGTCACCATGGGCGGATATAAATTTGGACTGGTCAAGGAATTCTTCTACCTTGGCTCACTGATGACCAGCGACAACAACACCAGCGCTGAGATAAAACGCAGAATCACTCTTGCCAACCGCTGTTTCTTTGGGCTCAGGAGGCAACTGAGAAGTGGAGCCCTCTCTCGGAAAAGCAAGGTGACACTATATAAGACTTAAATCATCCCAGTCCTCCTTTACGGCGCAGAGGCTTGGACCTTAACAAAAGCGGATGAAGATGCCCTTGGTCGTTTCGAGAGGAAAATTCTGCGCACTATCTACGGTCCCGTTTGTTCAAACGGTGCATGGAGGAGAAAATATAACGAAGAGTGGGTTGTACAGCGACATCGCCCTGGTACGACGTCTACGGTTAAGGTGGCTAGGCCATGTAGAGCGCATGGAAAATACAGCTCCGACCCGAAGAGTCTTTGAATTCACCCCGGAACCCGGAACGCAGGCGCGGCAGAGAACGGCCGCATCAACGGTGGCGCACGCAGGTGAAAGGGGACCCTAGCCAACTGGGTGTGCGGCACTAGAAACAGCTGGCCAAAGACCGTGCCTGCTGGAGACGCTTGTTGGTTGAGGCCCAGGGTCACCACGGACTTAAGCGCCGCCTAAGTAAATATGTAAGTAAGTAAACAAAAACCAAACAACTTGGGAAAACTACTATAAAACAAAGTTATTAATATGTATGTATGTATACATACATATGTATGTATGCATATGTAAGTGAAATTGTGATGTTTTAGTAGAGTGGTAGGAACAACTACTTTTGTGAAAACTTCCCTTGTTTTTTTGTAAACCATTGGAATTTAGACTAGGGCAACAGCAATATTTTACCTATTCCATGCATTTAGCTTAATTCATTCCTGAGCTAGTAAGCTATTAAGCCTTATCCAATTTTTCCAAATAAAAGGAAAAACTGTCGTTCGCAATTATGCTATAAATAGATATAAAATAATGGTCCACGCGATTTCTTAACAATGTTATTAATTACATACCTAACACATTACCGCCAATCCACTCCAAGGCATTCCCTATAATTGGTTACATCTGCTCACAATTCATCAGATTTAATTCCCGCTAGTTATCACCTCGTAATAAGCCCACCACCTGGCATTTGGAGGAATTTCGCACTTCTCCGACCCGAAAACCATTATTCACTCGACGTCTCAAGAGCGAAATTGAGAGTGTTGTCATCCGCCATTGTAGCAACCGTTATTTGTGATTTATGATTTCATGTCTCATATGCCGCGTTTTAACAGAACCATCGGCTTTAGGTGCGCACATTCTAAGATATTGTACTACGTTCATTCTTAAACCACTGAAAAGCAAAAAGAGGCGGGGAGGTGAACTTAAAATTAAAAAAAAAAAAAAAAAAAACTTCACATTCTGCATCCATTAGTGTTCCACTTAACCCAAAATCGAACATAAAAAAGTAATTTTCCCGGATGGGGTGGACTTTTACATTTTTCGAAAAAAAACATTGCTAACAGTAATTGTTGTCTACGTGTATTCAACCCGGATTGATTGAATTTTCGAGGTCAACTCAATTCCACGCTCATGCCGCACACTATGGGTATCAGATAATGGAGGCATAAAGTAACGAAACAATATTAAGGCACGTAAATCACTTAAATCATCCTTTACACCTTTAGGTTGATGTATGGTAACCTTGATTCAGCGACACACTCTGCCATAAGTATACCTACACTAACTCAAAGGCAAGTAAGTATCTATACGTAATCGCAATTGAATAATATCAAAGGGATCAGGAGCAAGCAGAAGCTGCTATAATACATCTTTAGTGGCACGAAATCGTGAAAACGCTAAGCACTCTCAACACACGTCTCTATAAAAGATATATGTATGCATGTATGTATGTACATATGTACATATGTATGTGCACATTGAATATTCTCTGGCTGCGACAATCGCTATCGGATCCAGTACCAATCTGGGCGTGAAATCCTTGTAAACCTAACTGGGAGTACATACGTATATACTAATGTATATACATACTCATATGCGAACGAATATCCAACGATTTTTATCGCTATCTTTTCACTCTCTGCCAACACCGGAGCGTTCGTTCGCTCTCGGATACTCGAATTCCATTTTAGTTTATCCTTTAAGATGCGAACACACATTTCCATCTGGAAAATATTTTTATAATATACACACAAGCTTCACGGGAAAGGAAGATTAAAGATGATTTTCGAGACGTGTTCAGTTCGAAGAAAATTGTTTGCGTTGTCACACAATTTTCTCGAAAGTATTATGGTATCGATGATTGACAGAGATTCCATCAAGTTATGTCAAATACTCACTATAATGAGGTGTCGAATATCGGTTTCCAGGTACCTGTTTGGGTGTATGAAATGCGTTAAAATGGATTGCCTTCGGAAAACTAGATTGACACTACATGGCAAAGATGTTTTAGTCTTTTTTTTTTTGTCTCCCTGCAACTAGATACATATGTACATACATATGTATACATGTACGTACTTTCGTACGTGGTAGAGTTATTTCTGAAGTGTATGAACGGGTAGGCAAGGGCTAAAAAAATAGGAAATAACACATTCATCAACTAAGAATGCTGAATTAACATTTCGGTAATTATTTGGAAAAAGGCCCTGATCACCGATTTTGACGAAATTCGAACATGTTAAAATAGGCTTTGTCCTGAAATTTTAATTTATATATTTCCGGTTGGACTTTCCTAGTTTTAAAGCTTTGAATTTTCCATACTAAATACGGACTTAGTTTAATCATAGTTTTGCCTGGAACTATGCAACAATATTGCAATAACCAAATTTTCACGTAAAGGTTTTGTAACTCCTGACAGTATGCGGTTTTCAATGGTTTAGAAGACGCATATGCATACATATATTTTTTTTGTTTTTTTTTTTTTATAATTTGCCCAGTTTCAGGAGACATACCCTTAAATGATGTTTGTCCCACAACCTGGACGGAGTGCAGATGGTTTGGGTCGTAGATGTTCGTTCACTACTATCCAGGGGTAGTTGTCCTAGATAGGAGGAGAAGAACCGACCGAATTTCCACGTTGGTTAAAGTCCTTAGCAACTGTTCCATGCACTAAAGGTTTTATATAAGAATTGCACGCACAGAGTATAAAAATAAAGTGACCGTATACTGTGAGTATTATGCCTTCATCAGTATGTTTGATTTTATTCACAACAGCTGTGTTGCATACATTTTTGCCTTTTTTTAGGTATTTAATTTGTAACAAAAAACGGCTGAACCGATTTTGATGGTAATTTAATCAATTCTAAGTTATGTACGTAATTACGCATCGAATGAATATCATCTTTGGTTCTCGAGATAATCGAGACCAAACATTTCGAACGCACATACGCACATACGTACATATACCCGAACAGACATCTCTATAAAAACCTTGGATTTGGATTCTGGTGATCTTGTCATAATTTGGAATTCGCAAAATCACCCCACTGGGAAGTTAACTGGAAATGAACTTACATGTATGTATGTACATTTTCATTAAAGTTTGATGACACCATTTTATATCAATAATCTTTCTAAAATTTAGCAAGAAAAAAAATTTGACCAAGACTTAAGATGAGTAAAATCAAAAATAAGGTAAAAGGGCAACACACACACCTTTGCTTTCAGAACGGCTTGCTCTCTCTTTTTCATTGGACCAGCCAGGTTTTTCGCCATTCTTTAAAGAAGGCAATTCCTAGCTCTTTGCTTAAATTTATCCAATACAGCCAATAACTTTTAAACTTAATAAGGCATTTTCAGATCCTGCAAAATATTTTTTTTGGAACTGGTACTGTACTAACAAAATCCCTTGAGTTATGCTGTCCCGAAATGGTAATATGCTGTAGGCTTAGGCTAGGCTTTGAATCTCTGTGCACCGTAATGTCAATCCAATCCAATCTTACATTATTGGATTTCGACCTGCAAATGAGGATCAGCGCAAGTCATCACCCTTTCTCGTGAGTCTATCGCATTTGACATGCTTGAATCGACATAGGAATACAACTATTAAGCAAAACCAAAGGAACATCAAACTCTTTGAAATGGAAGAACCAGGGGTCAACATTTGGAATCCTAAGATGCCTCATTCATAAAAAATATCATTGTCGACTTGAGGCAAAGGATGTGGCGGGACCCTGGAAATCTTCAACTTTTACGACAACTCTGATAACCTTTATGTTAACCTTAAAACTAAATATGATAGAGTTGACGGCGACAACCTACTCTAATCCTTTTATATTTTTGCCATTCCTATAGAGCTTCTAATTGAGCGCCTTCAGCCTCAGATAAGGTACACAACATTTGTATGTATTGTTTATTCACTATGCACTTTTTTTTTTTTTTGTGCTGCTAGACAGACACCTACCTTTACTGTATTTTCCCCCTTTTCCGGAGAAAACTGAGAAAAATGATGTAAGCGCCACCGTGCGCGAGCAGGAGAAAGTGTTCTGCTGTGTCATCCTTTTCGCAACATGCAGCACAAGTAGGCATCTCACTGATGCCGAGCATGCAGAGCTGCTTGGCAAAAGTGTAATGGCCAGTAATGACGCCCGTAAGTCTTCTGCAGTCAATTCTCCTCAAGGATTGAAAGAATGCTGTCCTGCAAACATAGGGCATACGCGCTTTGTGATCCTGCACCCTGGATATTCTCTACATCTACGATTGTTTGCATTAAAGACCCAATCGTTGATACGGGTATTGACCGTGTAAACAGGTAGACCCAAGGCGGGCTCAGGTCCTGAAAAACTCTCCTCTGACCCCATTCTGACAAGTTCATCAAAGATCTCATTTCCTGGGATCCCAGAATGACCTGGGTCCCAAACAAGCCTTAGTGAGTTTAGTCGACTTTTTTCAAGAAGGCTTAAAGTTCTTACACTAACTTGGAGCTGGTTAAAGGGTTGCACACAGCTTTGAGTGCAGCTTCACTGTCACTACAAACGTATATGCTTTTACCTTTCCACCTATGCTTCACAACAGAGTGCATGGCCATCGGGAATGCGTATATCTCTCACTGAAAGACAGGTGCATATTTTCCTAATGAAAGGTGCCGTCGGACGTTTTCGCATTCAAAGATCTTGATACCATGGAAATTCGACTGTGGCGCAATAGAATGACAGGTGTCTTCGCGTCAGAGGACATATCCATGAGACACGTTTCTTAGTAAATGTCACGCGCAAGCGCAATGTCATTCCAATGCGAGTTGTACCAAAAACCATTTCTCTTGAGACGAAACAGAAGGTTCATCATAGCATTAGAGCAGCGCCCGGCGGCGTGCTGGGGGCGTACAACCGAGACTAATAGTTTTTTTTTTTTTTTCTTTCTTTTTTTTGAGACTCGCACAGTTTCAAGAGTTTTTTATATTCTCTTATGATGTGTTGACAAACACAACCTGAACGTAGTGCAGTGGTTTGGGTCGTTGATGTTCGTTCACTACTCTCAGGGGTCGTTGTCCTAGACCTAGATGGGACGAGAGCCGACCAAATTCCGCATGGGTTATAGTCCGTAGTAATTCGTTCAAGCACTTTTTAGTATTGCATACGCAGAGGATGAATTTCGGTTGACCATATACTGTGAGTGTTATGCCTGCAGCAGTACGTCTGGTCACTTTCCATTCACAACATACTTTTTGTCCGTATAGGAATAACCTTTTCTTGGCTATGAAGCGAATTTGAACCATAAACCTTCCGCTCGGCGGTCGATTTTGCCAAAGGCATCTTTGCATTGACAGAACCTGACAGCGCTTTGGTGGTTTTTGACTCAACACGCTTTGACCAAAGAAGCTTGCCGTCTAAGATAACTCCCAGGTACTTAGCCTCCTTGGATATGGGTATGGGAATGCCTTTTAGCACCAGCTGAGTCATGCCAGTATTTTTGCTCATTCTTGTGAAGAGAACCACATCGGTCTTGAGGGGATCAACTGACAGCCCATTTCTTGTGCACCATTCATCCATCATATTTAGTGCCGGGTTTTCCAATAAGGACTTGACAACTTTTATTTAAATAAATTTTTTATAATTTGCAGACGGTGCTCGTTCGTGTACTTTATCATGATGAAAATTTTGAGTTTCCTGAATAAATTTACAATGACAGTTCGATGATTAGTGAAAGAGTGCGTTCACAAATTGAATACAAAGTTGTCAATTCCCTATTGGAAAACCCGATATGTATGTATGTATGTATGTTGGCGTTACAGTTCATGAAGGAACAAAGCCGAGCTTCTGTCAATCACCCATGTTGTGTGTGATTTTATTTTTCCATAGGTGAAAAGGACCTCCAGTTTATTGCCGGTTCCGAACGGCGATGTTCGAGGAGCTTTTCTTGACAAT
This sequence comes from Eumerus sabulonum, assembly GCA_951905685.1. Lineage (NCBI taxonomy): Eukaryota > Metazoa > Arthropoda > Insecta > Diptera > Syrphidae > Eumerus > Eumerus sabulonum. The sequence goes on along the minus strand of OX645060.1, from coordinate 155,261,775 downwards.
TATACTACAGGGGGTTTTGTCAGTACCCCAACGACCACTGAATATACCCATATCCCTGAACATAACCAGGACCACTCTTTATTCTTAGAGAAGAAGGTACTAGAAAAATCATTAAGAAGAGGAAGTACAATTGTCGGGGCTATTGGCGAAGGACGTGAATTAATCAAAATCCACAGTCTTAAGAAAGAATAGCAATGTAATTTCTCTTAAGCTTGGAACTGGACGACCTTGTACTTGATGTAAAAAATAGAAAACTTGAGCCAAAGGAATTTTGTTACTTTTTTGTACTATAACACTGTTAAGGATCGGTAATGGTTTGGGGTGCATGTATTGGAGTAGGAAATTTATACTCTGTGTAGTATATGCAAACACAAAAGGATAGTTTGACAGATTCTGTAGGGAAATTGGGGTTGTTGTAGGGTCGATATTTTCTACATAAAACTTTGGTTTCTCCAAACATTTTCTTAAGCAACTCCGTTCACCCCACTAGTCCCCTAAACCTCTATGAGAATATTTAGATCGAATAAATATGTATAAAAAGAAAGATTAATACCAAAGTAAGTGCGATCTTCAAAATGCTTCTGTATAATTGTCTAATAAGGGTGGGTCAATAAGTCCTTGAAAATTAATAAAAATTGTGTTGTCACCCTAAATTTATAATTTTTTTCTGTCAAGAATCATCTTTTAAAAGAACGCACCCAAGTTTTCAGACAGATTTGTCAAATAGTTTTGTTGTGGCAGTCATATTATATAGACGAATTTTGAGTGCTCATCAAACACTATTTTTTGTGAGAAAAAACTATGACGCAAACCAAACAAAAGCTTGACAAACATTGTGGGGACTCTTCACCATCGATTGCAATCATTCACCACTAGTTTACTCAATTTCGGTGCGGTCGTTCAAGCACAAGTGACGCCGAACTTTCTCAATTGAGGTCACCACACACGAAATGGTCGACCAAATCCGTGGTTTGATAATGGATTATCGGCGAGTGAAAGTGCGCGAGCTTTAAGAGACCACAGGCTTATCACATGGCCCAGGGATTTCGATTTTACATAAATATTTGGACGTTGAAAAAGCTTTCCGCTAGATGGGTGCCGCGTTTGCTCACAATCGACAACAAACAACTTCATAGGTGTGTTTGGCGATGTTCCAAACCGTTTCGTAACCTGAATTCACCACAACACACCAGAAATCAAGGAACAGTCAAAACAATGGACTTCTCCTGGTGAATCGAAGCCGAAGAAGGCCAAGGTAGGTTTGACAGCAAACAAGGTCATGGAGGCAGTTTTTTATGGGCGCGCGGGGTTATTTACATTGATTACCTTGAAAAGGGTAAAACGATCACTGGCGCATATTACGCAGAGATACTGGATCGATTCCAACCTGATTCGAAACAAAAACGGCCACTTGTGCACAAGTCCGCAGTCGCAATGGCAAAATTGCATAAGTTAAGCTACGAACTACTTCCTAATCCAGCATATTCCTCAGATTTAGCCCGACTATTTCTTGCTTCCGAGAGCACCGTGGCGCAGTGGATAGTGTGTTGGCCTCTGACGGCGATGACACGGGATCGAATCCCGCACAGCCATGTCACCTAACGTGTTTTTCACGGTGTTTCTCCTCAACATGGCTCTGAAAAAACCGCCTGTAGCAAAATTGCCATGAAAAGCTTCTCGAAATTCGCCGTTCGGAACCGGCAATAAACTGTAGGTCCCTTTCACTTATGGGAAAATGAAATCACACGCAACATGGGTGATTGAGAGAAGCTCGGCTCAGGTCCTTCATGGACTGTAACGCCAACATACATACATACATACATTTCTTGCTTCCAAACGTGAAGAAATTGCTCAGAGGTAAGAGATTTAAGTCGAATGAAGAGGTCATTGCTGAAACAAACGCTTATTTGAGGGGGTCGAGAACCAATATTATTTGGAGGGCATTAAAAATTGGAGAAATGTTGGATGAAGTGTATCGAAAGGAGACTGTGTTGAAAAGTAAAATGTTTTTATGCTGAGAATTTTAATACTTATTTAATTTTTCAGGGACTTATCAACCCACCCTTATCTATGCATAAACTAAGCAGCTTTTGGGTAATTTAGTGTACGTATTTGACATAAAATACTTTTGTTTTCTCAACATAGTCTCCTTCTAGCGTGATGCACATTTCCCAACAATATTCCCACATTTTTAACGCTTCCAAAAAATATGATGGTCTGATAGTTGAGAAAGCAGTCCATACTCCAATTTAGTTTATTTTTCTGTTGCTACTGCGGCAAATGAGCCGATGCGTTATCATGAAGAAACAGGGCTTCCCTTTTTTTTAATGGAGCTGTTCACAGGTCAATTTTGGGATTCTGCGGCATTACTATGCATGCGCACCTACATACTATTTCTTCCGTTGAGACGTGATCTTCACATTAACCGTGCGGAAAAGCAAACCCCCATAATATTTTTTTAGGTCTGTCTTCTGTATTTTTAATGGTTTATGTATACATATGTAAGATTTGGCTGATGCAAAATGACTGCGCCTTTTTTCGCGGCTTTTCAACCCTAGAAGGGTAACCTTCGTCGATTCGACGAACATCAATTTTATTTTTTTAGTTTTCTCTTTAGTCCTCTTACTGATAGAATCCTCTTTTCGTGTAACCCTAGGCATCTCTAAGTGCTTTGAGTGTGTGGACGTACGGTAGTGAACCTGCTTGGGTAAGTGCATTTTTTATTGAAAAACGGTGCAAATATTCGTCGAAACGATGATGGTTAGCTTTTATGTAACTTTTAGCGCGCGGTCAGATTTTTAATATGCAAGTTAACACCACCAGTGGTGATGACCGGGTTTGCTATCTCAGCTGCCTTCCGGATCGCCGTTTACATATGTGCAACATTGAGCTGATAATACAGTATCCTGCGCATTGTATTTCTTTCAAAGGTATCATAAGACGGCGATGATCGGGGCGAGCTGGCGTATTATGCGAAAGGGGCAGTAGAGTTAGGACTATTCTTTAGCACTTAAGGGGGAAAGTACATAAAGACGTTTTGAAAAATCGATTTTTTTTTATTGTCTTAATCGATAGGTATATGTTTTAAGAAAATCATTGCGAAATTTTAAAACCTATCTTGAAAATTGTGGAAGTTATGCCACTTGAAAGTGGTTCGCGCCGAGACGGCGCCTCGCGTCAAGTATCGCTGCTGCGCGGTCCGGATTCCAAGAACTTAGTGTAAATAATGCGACTTTCTCAAAATGTGTGCGAGTTACGAATTTTAGTCCAAAGATCGATATTTCTCAGAATACCCCTTTTCCCCTTCTCTTCTTCCAACTTGCATATTTTTCGTCAGTTTTTCAGACTGCGTTTTCTCCAAACCTTGTTTTTCAAATTTGCGTAAACGATTACGAAGAAAGTTGTAAACCGATTTTGATAATCTAGCTATTTTCTTAAAGGGGCATTAAAAACTACTCTAGATGAACTACGGACATGGAGGAAAAATTATTTTTAGACCATTTTTAACGCAAAAATAATCGAACATTTTCGCCAAAAAGCCAACATTTTTTTGAGACCCTCATTTTTATGGTTAGTGTTCGAATTTCCCAAAGATCCTAGTTCATCTAGGATAAAAAACCCTCTTGAGTGAAATAACATTTAGTTTTACGATTTTAGATGAAAATTGTGGTCGGGAGAATTTACGCAGATTTCGTTGTCTGCGGCGACACTACATACAGGAGCCACCACAAGTGAATGAAGTTTTTCTTTTTCATAATGTAAAACATGTTTTTTTTTCATCTTTAAACATTACTCTAAATATATATAATATAATTTTATTTGCGCCGCTTTCATATTCCTGAAAATAAATAGCGAAAAAGTCCTTTTTTTTTCGGCCTTTACAGGTACTTCCCCCCTAGCATTTAAGTTCATTCGCATTCGGAACGGCACCAAAACAAAACGAATTTATTTCCGTAAATACAAAAGAGGGGAAACTCATAGTACCGTGGATGAAGAAACGGTTAGAAGCACCAACTTTACCCACTAATATTAAAAAAAAAATACCCTCGAAAATAAAGAACCGTTAAGGGAGCACAACGTTAGTGAAACAGAAATTAAAATAAGAAAGATTTACAAATATTGTCCGTACACAGAACGACGCATGCCTAAGTCAACGTGCAATAAATGTGATGCAAGCAAATGTGGAAAGCATAAAGTTGAACTCTGTAGTAGATGCTCAGAATAATTTTATTTATTTTTTACTTTTATTTTGTTTTGCTATACCAAAAATTATCTTTGCGGTCCCTACTTTTTTTTATTAGAAAAAAATTGTATTTATAATAACAAAAATAAAATAAGTTATCTCAAAAATGCAAGCTCATGTGAACAGCATAAAGTTGACCTCTGCAAAAAATGACTAAATATTTTTTTTGAATTTTTTGTTTTTAATGTGTTCTGTTAACTAGTGAATAAACTTTAAAGTTCCCACTTTTTTTTACAAAAAAAAAAAAAAAAAAAAAAAAAACGCCTTTTCAATAAAAAACTAAAAAAGCAAGTGATCTCAAAAGCATTGGCTCCAAAGACTCTTTGGAAAATGAAAACTCAAGAAATAAAAAAAATACATTTTTTTTTCTTTTTCTTAAGAATTGCCTAATAAGAATTAGCACAAGAATTACCTGCTAAGTTTTTGTTAAACACGAAATTGAATATCACTTCGTCGATTCGACGAATGGTTACCTGTAACGTACTAAAAAATATGGTTACCCTTCTAGGGTTAATGGAAATGCGTATCGAAAACTTATCTTCATATTCGCCACATTATGCTCTATCACTTCGTTCGTCCGCCACAAACTCTCTGACAACAACAAAGCAGAACGTGTACTCATTTTTACAGATTGGCTGTAACGAAATGAGCAAACTCTGTTTCTGGAAAATATCGTCACGGGTGAAAAATCATGGCTACTCTTCAGAAACGCCGAAAGAAAGAAGGTTTGCTTGTCGCTGGCTGTTTCTCCAAAAGGAATACTAAAATGCGTCCAAATGTGTCCACTGTAAGAAAGTTATGGGTGTGTATGGTGGGACAGAAGCGGGATCATCCACTGGGAAACCATCTCAAACGGCATTTGCTATTGGTCAAATAACAATGATGAAGATCAACAGTAGTGGATTCCGGCCGAAAATGGCAAGCGGCAATTCAACATTAACAGCGACGTATACATATCTGGTTAAACTTGACTCCCTTCACGCTGCAATCGAAGAGAAAAGACCACAAAAAAAAACTATGATAACGTCCGTCTTCATGTTGAACATCGATCGCCACTAGGTGCCATATTCATTGACCGAAGTTCCTACACTACCACATCAATCGGTCGTTGAAAAACTGGCAAACGAACCAAATTTACAACGATTTAGATGACTTGATGGCCGACGTTTAAGCGTGGATCGCCGCCAAGAATCGTGACTTCGCCGTGGGATCGACAGACTGCCGAGCAAATGGGAAGCAGTTCTTGAAGTGGATGGTGACTACGTTCCGGAATAATAATTTAAACATGTTGTTGTTAAATATTTTTTATCGTTCTTGCTGAATAAAATTTGTTCAAAAAAGCCGCAATAATTATGCATCAACTTTACAAATTCGCCGCTATATAGATCTGTATAAACAGTATGGAAGCAAGTAATATATTAGAGACGAAAACAAATGAAAACATTTTCTACGAAATTTTTTACTTCATTACAGTCGGACAAATTTGTTTGCATATTTATCCATCTATTCCTTTTTCCTACGTACTAATGAATGCGGTAGATCAATTTGACCACATCCGTTCAATATCTGTATTCATACAAACTGCTACTAACAATCTCCAAAAATTGAATTAAACATTCATTCATTCAGACGTCAAATACCTCTATGCTGTCGTGTATGGTCACATTAACATTCTTTCTTCCTTGAATTATTCTCCTGCTGTACGTGCAAGGAAGATGAAAGGAGACTATATTTGTTTTATTTATTCGATCTGCATATCTCAACGGTAACTTATATAGGGTCTTCCAATAGGCATTTCCGGTAGCGGCTATATTGTTCAAGCTTCAACTGTCAAATTGGTTGCCGATTATTCAACTAAATCACCAAATCACGGACATAGCAACAGCACGTGCAAATGATAAAATTTTTTTATCAAAATGGCTGTTTCGTTTGGGCAAAGTTCTGCGCATTTCACTAATTTTACGGTCGCCATAATCGTCCTACCGAAAGGACTATTCGCAGTGTGGTGGATAAATTTGAGTCCACTGGATCAGTAAATGATAAACCAACACCCCGTATGTCGACTAAACACGAGATCTGACGAATCCGCTGCTGTCCGTGAGAATGTACAGGAGAATCCGAGGCAGTAAATTTCGCGTCGCTCACAAGAACTTGGCCTTTCGCACACCACAACTTGCCGAATTTTGCGTCTTGACTTGGGCCTGCACCCGCACAAAATTCAACTGATCCAGGAACTGAAGGTAAACGACCATAGACAACGACGTATGTTCGCTGAATGGGAGTAGTTGGGATAAGGCCCACTTCTAAATGAACGAAATTGTCGAATTCGATGAATGGGCTCTGGAGCAGTTGGAAACTGACCCTAATTTTAATCGAAAAATCAAAGAATGGAAGTGTAGGCAATAAAGCGTTAAGTATTATAACAGGTTGTAACTTGTAATAAATGTGAAGCGCCCAGATATAATTGATCTGAGATGGAATAATAAAGTGGGTATTTGATAAACGCCTAAGATGGCTGGGCCATGTAGAGCGAATGGACACCACAGCTCCAGCCCGGAGAGTCTTTGAATCCAACCCCGAGGGACGCAGAGGACGACCGCACTTAAGATGGCGCACACAGGTGGAAGGGGACCTCAGCCAACTGGGTGTGCGGCAATGGAAAAGGCTAGCAAAAGATCGTGCTAGTTGGAGGGGTATGTTGGTTGAGGCCCAGGTTCACCCCGAACTGTAGCCCCCATTAAGAAGAAGAAGAATTTGATAAACAAGTAACAGTTGTAGTTTATCGCAATCCAGAGGTTGGGACCTATTCGGGACTATTCATTTTCGTAACATTCGGTGTCAGATGTGGGATCGCGAGTAAACGAGTGGGCTATTCCAATTGTGAAGTGGATTATTAAAAGTTTTTTTTTTTTTTCAGTTCAAGAGTTTTTATATTCTCTTATGATGTGTTTTAGACACACAACCTGAACGAGTGCAGTGGTTTGGGTCGTTGATGTTCGTTCACTACTCTCAGGGGTGGTTGTCCTAGATAGGACGAGGATGAACTTCAGTTGACCATATACTGTGAGTGTCTGGTCACTTTCCATTCACAACTGCGTTGCATACTTTTTGTCCGTATAGGAATTACTTTTTCTTGTCTACGAAGCGAATTTGAACTATAGACCTTCCGCTCGGCGATGGATGATGTTAACCACTGCACCATAGCCACACCAAAAGTGCAAGAAAATGGTGAAATTAGAAAAGCTAACTGTCGAACAGTTGAAAAGTGAGCTGGATGCTCGGGAATTATCTATAGTGGGAAGTAAAGCCAACCTACTGGAGAGACACCGATCAGCGTTGGAGGAAGAAAGTGTCGACTTGCTAATCATGAGTTCGGTGAAACCGTCGACATCCAGTGAGCAACAAATTCTCGCGGCTATGTATGCCATGAGCCAGAAGCTGGAGGAAATTTCCCTTGCCGTAAATAAAAAGTTGGAGGAAAATTAAACTTCCCTCAGCCAGAAGCTGGACGCGATAAAAGAAAGGCTAGAGAACAATCGAGAAAGCTTAAGAAACATTCAGCAGGCTGTCAACGGAAATAATCAGGAATCTAGATCTCGAAAATAATCAGGAAAAGAGAATCGGGACATTGGACAGGAAGTTTCTGGTTCTTGAAAAAACTAAACGTGCAACATTAAGGAATTTACGCAACGCGTCAGCATCGAAATTCACAGCTCCCAACTTCGACGGCACGAGCGTGTTCAAGAGCTTTAACAGCTTATCAGCGGAACGGAATCAATGGAGAGAAAAAGACCGTGTGGCCGTCCTAGTAATTCCTCTTAAAGTTGAAGCAGCCGATGTACTACAGACCATTCCGGAGGCCCAGAGATGGAACTACACAGTCATATTGGATGCCCTTTGTCGAAGATGCGGCAGTAAGCACATGCAGGAAATGCACAAGCTGGAGCGCAAGCACCGTGGAAACGAGACCATCCAGCCGCATGCTGCCGATACCGGAAGGCTGTCTCATCTAGCCTACGCGGATTGCTGTGGTGGAAAAACTGAAAACGGATTCTTCCATCCAAGGGCTAAGGGACCCCGATACGAAATGAAGCTTGATTCTCCTGGCGAAGACATCTTTTAGGGAGGCAGTTACCAGCGCTCTCGCATGTGAAACATCGCTCTTGATATGCCGACCCTCCATTTAATTGCGGCGCATATCTGAAGACCAGGATAGTTCCAGAACAACAACGGGGTGGCTCATTTCCGGGTAGATGCTACATCTGCGACTATCAGGGGTACATTGCAAGAAACTGCCGTCTGCGAAGAAAGCGGTCGAGGTCTAGTTCACCAAGAAGAGACCAAGCGAGAGAACACGAACGTGGAGGTGCAAAAGGTGCATCCAACACTCCGTTAAACCAGGACGAGTCAGTGCAGAGGGCATGCACTGGCTTCCACAATGGAGTGCCCCTACATCCTCGTATCCCGAATCTGTAGGGTTGTAACCAGCCTAGTCATCGAGGGAACGATGGACGGGCGACGGTATTTACTGACTTTGGACACGGGCGCTATTCGTTCAGTCATTCGAAGCGGATTGGCTTCTGACATCGAACCATTTACCGAGGTAATGCTTCGTTTAGTAGTAGCGAGAAGGCGAAAATTAAAGGTGAGGTTCAGAAAAAAATTACGATGGATACGGTAGAGTTTCAACATGATTTCGTCGTTGCGGACATTACTGATGACATCATAATCGGCGTTCACTTGGCAATTAATTATGGCTTCACATTGGACCTCAACTAAAAAGTGTCGAGGTACGGTAACTTGGAGCTTCCAAGCTCGTGCAAGCGCGTCAAACAGTTCTGCCGAATGCAGAAGCTGTGGTTTGGGTGAAGATAGAAGAGGATGGGGCGAGAAGCCGAATGTGGGTGGTCGAACCCGACAAACGACATTGACCCAGCGATATCAATGTTGAAAGGCCTCTCGTAGAAGAGAATTCAGTAAGAGTCCTGAATCCTGCCAGTACACCTATATACAATACAACAGGCACAATAGATCTGTAAAGGTCGCAGTGCCAAATCCTATTTGATAGCACTAGCCCCATAATAAAAAAAAAAAAAAAAGACAATACAAAGAGAAACAACGATCGCTCAATACCAAGAAGCTGCCGCCATTATGAACTGCGAAGATCGGAAACACCGGGAAATCCAGACCAACAAAGCTTTCATGAATACAATGGCCAGAGAGTGGACGTATAATCTAGTAGGGAAGCAGAAAAGTAAAGCACGCTCCCTGCTTCGTAATAATTGAACAGTTTTTGCAAATGGTAAGAACTGTGGAAGAACATCAATTGTGCAGCACAGAATAGGCACAGGGGACTCTAGACCGATTCGACAACCACCGAGGGGGGTACCTTTAGCGAAAGAAGGCGGGGTGATCAAACTAACTTACGAGATGGAAGGAGGAAGGAAGGAAAGGAGGTTCTGATCGAACCATCTGCAAGCCCCTGGAGTTCACCAGTAGTGTTAGTTAAGAACAAGGAAGGAAGTACCCGATTCTGCGTGGACTACAGGAAGCTGAACGACGTCACGAAGACCCTGGACCCTGTCAACGACACGCTGGATACACTATCTGGTGCAAAGTGGATTCCGGCAAATAGAGCTTGATCAGCAAGATAAGGAAAAGACCGCGTTCACCACCGGGGGAGAGTTGCGGCAATTCTCTGTGCTGACCTCCGGTCCTAGTAATGCGCCAGCCACCTTTGAAAGGCTCATGAACCGGGTACTCAGATGACGTACGAGCTCACCAAAAACAATCGGCCATTCAAGTGGTATAAGCTGCAGGAGGAAGCGTTCATTCATCTGAAGGAATTGCTCTGCAGTGCGCAGAATCTTGCATATCCTGTCCCGAGAGAAAAGTTTATTTTGGATACCGATGCAAGCCGACATAGAATCGGCAGAGTACTCTCTCAAATGATTGACGGGCGAGAACGGTCCATCGCTTACTATAGTAGGATCCCATCGGAAAACCTCCGTGACAATTGCTCACCTTGTCAGTACAGGTAATGACTCTCGAGAGTCCATCTCTAGAGGAACCCGAGCTAAGAAGCAATTACGGACCCCCTCCCTACCTCTCCCCTTCCTTTACACCCATCACTCCCCTATTCCCCTAACTCCAAGGTCGAACAGCATACGCCGACGGATGCATGGGCTAAGAGGATGCTTAGCTACTAGTATGCGAACTTCGGATACCGGGCGACCTCCGATTTCAATATAGCCTTCCTGCAGTGTCTCGGGCTCCGCTGCAGGTGACCGTTTTTTCCCGTGTCCTCGTGGGAACAATTGATAGTTTAAATATCTCAAAAGAGAATGATGACTCTCAAATGTCATCGCCTGCTAGGGCTTGTGAGTCTTCAGCGGCTCAAAAACCGGAAGTGATGCCGGCATCTTTTGTTGGCATTGCAGCCGGACGGAAAGCTGAAGATGTGTCCTCACTCTCCGATTCCGACACCACACTTGGCGAAGATTCTGTGAGTATGCTATCGGATGAACTCCCAAGTGTAAGAAGGAACGAAATCATCAGGAACGTAGAAAAAGCCTGTACCACCTGGTAGCTTCGTTAAACTCAAATCGTCGGAGCAGCGACGCTTTAAAGCTGCTCTAATGCAAGGCAAAACTAGAGAAGAAGCTCTAGTTTATGCAAAATCTACCCATGCTACCAAAGGTCCGGAACTGAAACGTGATCGTTACGCTGACACTACCCCACCAAAACCAGCTGCTAAACGCAGCAAGATCGGCAATCCCCAAGTTGATAAAAAGAGCTACAGTAGTGTAGCTGGGAGGATCCGACTCGGCATCGTTCCCAAAGACTTGGGAGCGAACCCCCTTACCACAGCGCAGATGGCAGCCGTTCAGGAGGCTGCCATTGACACCTCCATCGAGCTGCTGGGTAAGGCACCCAAACCTCGCTTCAGGGGATCGACTTACAAGTCAGGGTGGTTATACCTTGTGTGTGACAAATCAGCTACGGCCGATTGGATGAAAACCAACTTTACGGCCATCAAGGACAAGAGTGGACTTGATATTATGCTTGTGGAAGATGAAGCTTTCCCGAAGCCACTCATTGTTCGGGGCTACTTCCCACAAAGCACCGGCTTACCCATCACAAAGGTGTTGGCGACGCTGGACAAAATAACGGCTGACATGCACAGAACTGGAGTCATGCAGAGCACGTCAAATAAGGAGAAAGACCTCCTGCACTTAGTTCTGGCAGTCAGCGACAAGTCTCTGGCTCGACTTATAGAACTCAAGTGCCAAGTGGCTTATCGATTTGACGTCATTAAGATGATCACCAAAAGCCAGGTGAAAACATCCTTAGATGTAGAACCAATCGCTGCAGGAAAACCTACAGCCAGCAGTAAGGTGGTTGGCCCTACTGCTGTAGCAGATAAACCTACAGCCAGCAGTATGGTGGTTGCACCCACTGCTGTAGTAGTAACGCCAAGATGTAACGCCCGCTGCCACATTTGGGCTGACCAAGGGTCATCTGAGTAAAAGAACAAAACGTCCCCAAACCAAAAATCAGAGGATCACTTCCATCGGGCCAGAAATTTCAGGCCTGGTAACAACAAGCCATACTGGATGAAGGACCCGGCCTACCGTCGCAAGTAATGGGTGGGCTGCGTGTGCTGCAGGGCAACTTGCACCATGCCAAAGGTGCCTCGGACACCTTTAGCCTAAGACTCTACCGCGACAGGATCAGCATTGGGCTAATCCAAGAACCATGGGTCCATAAAGGTAAGATTATGGGCCTGCAAAACAGGTCGCGTAAACTAGTATACGCTACAGAGGGTAGCGTATACGCTACAGGCCGCATGTGTGATCGGCACTAATTTACATTTTGTTGCCATTCCAGAATTCATCACAAAGGACCTGGCAGCAGTCATAGTGGAAATCCCCACCAAAGGAGGAGTAAGGGAGGTAATATGCGCCTCCGCCTACTTCCCTGGAGACGGTCAGCAAATCCCTCCCATCGAAGTGCAGGATCTGGTCAGGTATTGCGTCCAGAAAAAACATCACCAGGTAATTGGATGCGATGCTAACGCGCACCATACGGAATGGGGTAGCAGCAATACAAATAAACGAGGTGAGTCACTTTTTGAATTTTTTAATAAGCAATTGACTCACCGTTGCAAATAGAGGCAACAAACCCATATTTATAAACGCGGTTAGAGAAGAGGTGCTCGACCTCACCATCTCTAGCCAATTTATCTCAAATGTGATTGGGGACTGGCATGTCTCCAATGAAGTCTCACTATCTGATCACCAGTATATCAGATTCAACATCTCCGGTGAAGTTACTGAGGCTGAGCCCGGATATCAGCCCAAACGAACGAATTGGGCTCGGTTCCAAGCTCAACTCGCCGCTAAAGAGGATATGATTCTTAAGTCGATTGAATCGACAGACGATATCGACGAAGCGGCTTACCAGCTCAATGCAGCACTCATCTCGTCCTATAGAGACAGCTGTACACATAGGTCAACTACACACAAACGGTGTGTGCCCTGGTGGAATACTCAGATTGAGTCCCTAAGGAAGAAGGTGAGATCGCTGTTTAACAGAGCTAAAAGGTCTAATAGTTGGACTGATAGTAGATCTGCTCTAATTAAATACAACCTCGAATTGAGGAAATCCAAGAGAACTTATTGGAGGAAACATTGCGAGAACATAGACTCGCTTCAAACTGCGACCCGACTCCACAAAGCACTATCTCGAGAGCTCACAAATGGGCTCGGGCTGCTTCGCAAATCAGACGGCACCTTTACCGTCAATCGCAGGGAAACCCTGGAGACATAGGGTTTTCAGAGGAAATAAAGTATCTAGGTATTGATCTAGACCGTAGACTCAACTGGAACTCCAATATGAGAAATTTACTCATGAAAGCGACTATGGCCATGTGGGCCTGTCGACGCACCTACGGTAAAACCTGGGGACTTAAACCTAAGGTATTCCACTGGCTATACACCGCGATAGTAAGACCTATCGTCACCTACGGGTCCACCGTATGGTGGACGAAAGTTGAGCAAAAAACTACAATTGATAAGCTTCAACGCCTTCAGAGACGAGCGTGTCTCGGCGTTACAGGCGCTATGCCAACCTGCCTCACGATAGCCCAAGAAGCACTCATTGGACTCACTTCACTGCACCTTTTTATCAAAAAGGTGGCATTACGCAGTGCAATCAGAATTCTCTGCTCGGGAACAAATATGCCATGTGGACTCGCAGGCCAGATGTCTACATTACAACAACTTCCCGAGCTGGATACACACCTTCACCTTTGACAAGAGATTTGAGATACTGATCCCAAACCGCTCAGTATGGGAAAACAGTGATCCCCTGCTAAACTTCAAAGGCCTTAGGTGGTATACAGATGGCCCCAAGATGGCTTCCGGTGTTGGCGCCGGCATCTTTGGACCAAAACGCAAGATCTCGAAGGCCCTGGGAATAAGCCCCAGCATCTTCCAAGCAGAGCTGCATATTGTCTTAACATGCGTCAATCTAAATCTCGAGACTGGCATCAGGGGAGTGACCATCAACATACTCTCTGATAGCCAAGCAGCGCTTAAAGCGCTGGGTTCGTACAGCACGAACTCAAAAACCGTCAAGGAATGCCATGACGCCCTACAAGATCTCGCCAAAAGTAACATTATTAAACTTTGGTTGGTTCCAGGACATAAAGGTATCAAGGGCAATGAAATTGCCGACCAACTTGCCAGGAAAGGTTTCAGCGACAAATATATAAGATAAATTACTTCTTAGACAAGTGGAAAAAATTGCAACACCTGTCCTTTTGGAACAGCGTTCGGGGACTCCGTCAATCTAAACGACTTATACGACCCATGAACAAACACCCTATTGACATACTCAAACTCAATATGGTGGATATCAGAAGAATAGACAGCTATCTAACGGGATACTGCAGTCTGAGATATCATCTAAACAAAATTAGGCGGCAGAACACATACTGTGTGAGTGTGTTGCTCTCTGCCATCTTAGGAAGCGTATCCTTCTCAGTGAAGTTATGACTCCTGAGGGGATCACCTTGGCTCCTACGAGAAGCATTCTCAACTTCATTATAGAAGTGGAGAGGCTACTCAGCTAATCGGCTAGCAGGCACAATAGATCCGCAAAGGTCGCAGTGCCGTATTGCTAATGGTAGCACTAGCCCCATAAAAAAAAATAAAAAATAAATAAAATAAAATCGAAGCCGGAGAGGAAATACTGTGTAACCAGAAGGGAGCTTTCAGCCGTGGTTGACTGTGTCAATCATTTTCACAAATATGTCTATGGCCAAGCTTTTCATCTTAGGATGGACCACGAAGCGTTGAGGTGGCTGCTGCAGCCACCTCAGCAGTTGGCCGGAAGGCCAACTTGCTAGAGTGATAGAGAGAATCCAGAGCTATGATTTCAGTATCGAACACCGGAAGGGAAACAGTCATGGAAACGCGGATGTCTTATCGAGGCGACCTTACGACGTTGAATGCAGACATTGTTCACGTGCGAAAACCAAGGAAAAGGTCACCGACTTCCGTCGTTTCCATGTGCTACCAGAAGATTCCTGGACTGTCGAGAAGGTCGGATCTTCAATCTGGCTGTCATCATCGACCACCAAGAACGAGGTTTTCGACCAACTTGGCAGCAAATATCGAGTGAAAGCCCAATCGTGAAAGCTTACTGGGCTCAATGGCTGAGTTTAAAGCTGAAGAATGGTTGCCTCTACCGCAGTTGGGAAAGTGCGAACGGGGATATTGTAAATGATCTGCTGGTAATTCCAAAGGGACAAGTCGACGAAGTCATCCGAGAATACCACGAGGGATCAAGCGGGGGTCATATTGGTGTTAACAAGACTGTAGAATAGATTAAGAAACGTTTCTACTGGGAAGGATGCCAGGAGTAGGTCACAAATTTCATTCACTGGTGTGAACAGTGAACAGTGAACTTAGGAAAACTCGAGGAAATATGTCGCCATGGACATTGCAGGCCCATTCCCAACGAGCAACGCTGGAAACAAATACGCGCTGGTGGTGATCGATTACTTCAGCAAGTGGTCCGAGGTGTTTTGCATCCCGAACCAGGAAGCCAAAACCATTTCCGATGCATTCGTGATTAACTGGGTTTCGCGTTACGGAGTACCGCTGGAACTGCCTTCAGACCAAGGAAGGAACTTCGAGTTGTCGGTGTTCAATGAACTCTGCGACATGCTAGGTATCAGAAAAACGCGGACAACACCATTACACCGACAATCTTATGGCATGGTCGAAAGGTTCAACCGGACGATGGAGGAATACTTGGGAAAAGTCATAGTTTGAGATCAGAAATCTTAATGGCGTATCGATCGGCACAGTACAATTCAACGGCAATAACACCAGCTGAAGCCATTTTTGGAACTAATCTCCGACTTCCATTGGATCTGAAATTCGGCGTGGTACTGCTGACAACTAGCGGCAGGCGCGATACGACTTGAGGGCGAATACTTCTGGATTCGAGACCGGACAATTGGTATTGCCGTACAACCCACAACGAAAAAAAGGCTTGTGCCCCAAATTGCAATCAGCCTGCGACGGACCATTTGAGGTCATCAAAATACTTAACGACGTGATATAACGAATACAGCAGAGGGGAAACAGACGGGCGAAATACATATAAGATTGTCCACTTAGAGAGCTTAGCGCTATACTACGGAGAAGGAACAAATTGCTTGTTCGAGGACGAACAAGTTCAGAAGGGTGGGCAGTGTTGCGGACACGAATCGACGGCTATGTTCGAATTTCGCTGTCGAAGTTTGAAATGCTCAGGTGAAGCTGAAATGGAAATGTTGGCAACTATCAGCGGCATACTGGCATTCTAGAGACTTTCGAAGTGGAACGTCTGACAGGGAACATTCGAGAAAGTGGGCCGGGAGCTATATAAGCGCGAACGATCACCCACGGCAGCATTCAGCTTACGGAATTTAATAACGTGCGATCTGTCAGTATATAGTATGATCAGTCGGTAAACCAGTGTGAAAGTAAAAGCTTGTAATAAAGGTTTGTGTAAACAATGAATTGTAAATTGTGTAAAAAGGTTGTAACAATAAATAAAATAGGTGAAGTGCTCAGATAATTGATCTGAGGTGAAATAACAAAAGTGTGTGCGTATTGAATAAACAAACAAATAGTTGTAGTTTATCGCAAACCCCTGATACGAACCCTGTTCTGAACTCGTAAAAATGTTCCTAACAATATGTTCGAGACCAATGCTCAGTAGTATCGCTTTCCTACCTCTACTTCTTCACCTTCTGGCAACACTGTTTTGGCAAGATGGTGCGAAAGATAGCCAAACGTTTTTCGTCGTCTGTTATGGTATTGTAACGAATTATTCAATCCCACACCAAATAGGGGTCGCACCACTGGATTGCGATAAACCACAATTGTCCTTTTTATCCGAATTAAAAACACACACACTTTTCTTGTTTCACCACAGATCAATTATCTGTGCAGCTTCACCTTTGTTGAGAGCTTTTATTTTCACACTGTTTGATCACACTGACTTGTCACACGCTATTTAATACCACAAACTGAATGAATGTCGAGGGCGAGTGTTCGCGCTTATATAGCTCTCGGTCCACCTTCTCGAACGTTCGCCGTTGGAAGTTCCCCTTCGGAAATCTCTAGAACGCTCTGACAATTCCATTGGAAGTTGACATCATTCCAATCTCCGCTTCCAGAGAGCTTTCGAACTTCGACAGCGAAATTCGAACTTAACCGTCCGTTTGCATCTCCGCAACAATACATTCTCAAGCTTAGCTGTTATTCCAAGCCACAATATTGTAAGTGTGGAATAAGTCGAGTTAGGTTGTTTTTCCAACTAAATTGAAATACGAAGAAATTTAAGACGGCGTCATAACTGAAGTTAAGCTTTTGTGTTCAATAGTGTTGTGCATTATAATTACGGTGTAGGGCATATTATTAACTATTTCTAGACAAACAATTCGTGTAAAAATGCCTTTTCGTGTTAGCAAAATGATAGAAATGGCTAGGTCAAAAAACAAAAGTACATTTAACTATTTTTTTAGCGTTAGGACTGTATGAAAGTAACTAGTAATAAACGTATGTATTCAATTCAGCGAATGAAACGGAAACTCAAAAGGACTTATCAATAAGTGATTGTCCTAAAAAACTGACCTCCAATAAATTAAACCAGCTTTTGAATCAACAGCAGCCGATAGCGCATGAAAATACCTCATCTTTGCATGGATCTGACTTTGGTGTTGATTTAATTAAGAGTAAGTGCATATGCATTTGCTTAATTATTCAGTGTATGGAATGTGCATACACATATCCTTATTTTTATTATAATACTTATGTACATAATATAAAATATCACTTAAAAATTTACTTTAGATACGCTATTTTCACAACTGTTCTTAAAAGTTCATGTGATGTATCGCCAGGAATCATTGAAGAAGTACCTACTTCATCGGGCATCAATTTGGAGAAAATCCTTTAGTGGGAAAATTCAGATGATTTACTTAAGATCCAGATTTTATTGCATCATCGACTGATCGGAGTGACGAGGATTGTGAAGAATTGTCCCGACTTGGGACACAAATTGAGAATGCATTACGAACTCCGCCAAATAAAAAAAATAGTAGACATCAAAAAAAGACTTTCCGAACTACGTTACGAGACAAAATCTAGAATCGTACGAAAAGCAAGGGAATGCATGGAATTTGATCAATGTCGAAAAAGTGTCGAAGTAAGGTATCATTGCACGATATCGAAACTCAACCACTACTGGTCTTTGGGATCTTACGATCAACGAATAATATACATTGGCTCGTTGGTATTAATCGAAGACAAAAAATGTGACACAATAGTCAATTCAAATAATCGCAAACGAAATCGTGAAATCACTGTCAAGTACACTTTTGGATTAAATGGCAGTGTAGTAGATGTATGCCGTGAGCATTTTACTCAGTGCATCGGTGAAACTGATAGTTTAATAAGAAGTGTGATCAAAAAGAAAATTTCCTGCCCCTTAATTCCACTTACAGACCTTCGTGAAAAAAAAACACCTCCAAATAAAATAAGTTCGGCCAAGGACCTAGAAGTAAAGGAACACATTAACAAATTCCAAGCTGTTGAAAGCCATTATCCGAGGCGTGATACTGCTAAGATGTATTTAAATACCGATCTCAACCTTTCAATAATGTATAAATTATACACAGAAAGCACTGAAGTACCAGTTAGTCTATCAAAATATGCAGAAATATTTAAAACAATGAACCTTAAATTTAAATTACCGAAGCTAGATCTTTGCGCAACATGTGAAACACTAATAGCAAAAATGAAAGTAGCTCCAAATGAAGAGGAAAGAGACTCTAGAAGAAGAAGAAAAACGACATTTGGATAAAGCAGAAATGGGATATGCTGAGAAGAGAAAGGACAAGGAAAGTGCAAAAAAGAATAAAAACATAAAAGCCTTTGTATTTGATTTGCAACAGTGCCTACCCACGCCATTTTTGAGAAATTCTCTGAGTTTCTACAAACGCCAGCTCTGGACATTTAACCTAACAGTACATGACCTGGAGACTAACACCTCTAAATGTTTTATGTGGCACGAGGGAATCGCTCGGGAGGTAGCAACGAAATATAGCCCTGCATTTACAAGCACCTAAAAATGACTGCAACTCATACTGATTAACTCGTTTTTTACAGCGATTCTTGTTCAGGACAAAATAAAACTCGTTTGTTGCCATTATGTTCCTAGTATTTATAAATAGCAATCCATCAATCGACTTTATCGACCACAAGTTCCTAGAACCCGGGCATACCCATATGGAGTGCGACAGCATTAATTGAAAAGAAGAAGAAAAAAACGAGTGTTCAAATCTATCTGCCAAGAGACTGGTATCAGTTTATTAACTCAATTGGACCTAAGATGGATGTAGTCGAAATTAAGAGCTCGGATTTTTCCAACTTTAATGAGCTCGCAAAAACAAAATTTCGATTCAGAAGAGTTAATGAAAACGGCGAAAATTTTATTTGGAATGCTGTAAGATGGCTTCGCTACAATAAGGGTTTAGACAAGATATTGTACAAAACTTCACTATGTGACGATGAACCCTTTAAAACACTGAGCGCAGGAAAGCGAGGGGTAATTTCTCTTGACGAAAGGGAACTTGCAAAAATTAATGCAGTTCCGTACATATCTGTGGAGAAAAAAAAAAAGAAAAAAGTTAGGACGAGAGCCGACCAAATTCCGCGTTAGTTATAGTCCGTAGTAATTCGTTCGAGCACTTTAGTATTGCATACGCAGAGGATGAATTTGAGTTGACCATATACTGTGAGTGTTATGCCTGCAGCAGTACGTCTGGTCACTTTCCATTCACAACTGCGTTGCATACGTTTTGTCCGTATAGGAATTACTTTTTCTTGGCTACGTAACGAATTTGAACCATAGACCTTTCGCTTGGCGGTCGATGATGTTAACCACTGCACCACGGCCACCCCGAATTTGAAATTACTTTGACCATAGTAGAGAAAAACAACCTAACTTGACCTTGGTTTGCGTAATTCCTATTTCTTTGTATGGGATAACAGCCTAACTCAACTTAGGTTTTTTCTTAGTAAAAACCAAAGCAAATCAAAACAGCTTAAGTTTCTTATTTCTAATTTGCAATTAACTACTTAAAAAAAAACGTCAGACCATAGGAGGAGTGGAAGAGATAGGAAATGCCCTCACCTTTGTAAAAAATTTAAGCCGATATAGTAATCTCCTAATTTCCCAGACCAATTTAGAACTTTAAACACGTCCCCTGAAAAGTACGGAAAAACGACTTAGGCGATTTTACCTTGTGACCACAGATGTAGCTCTCGGTCCACCTTCTCGAATGTTCGCCGTTGGAAGTTCCCCTTCGGAAATCTCTAGAATGCTCTGACAATTAGCATTCCGCCGTTGGAAGTTTCGATCATTCCAATATGCCCTTCACCAGAGCTTTCGAATTTCGACAGCGAAATTCGAACTTAACCGTCGGTTTGTATCTCCGCAACGGTATTATAAAAGGATTAAATGAATAATTAAATGCAGTAATTAAGGCAGCACCCATATCACTAGTGAAATGTTGATGTTAAAGATAAGTCTTACTGTATAACTTACGCCATTAATCCCATGATGTAAAATTAAAAAAAATGTGGTCACTCACCTGAAACGAAAAAGAAACGAAATTATTAAAAGTCGTTTGGGAGTTAGGTATGTAAGTGAAAGTTCAAAAATTTTAAAGCGAAGAATTATTCATTCATCTCTCCAAACCTCTTTGAATCTCTTAGCGGCATTCAATTAAAGGAAAATAAATGTAAAAGTAATACATCGTTCTCTACAAATAACAAAACTCCTCTTGAAAATATCAAAACCTAACTATCGCTTCCGTGTCTCACGTAGCAAAGTGGCTACATTATACTGTGCTTTATCGAGATACTTTTCTTTCTGTCTAGTATAGAGATTGTTGTTTTTTTTTGTTCATTGAAGCAATTTGAAATTCTGTCCTCCCCAACGTGTACTCATAGCCTGTTGTCGAGTGACAATTGATATTATCTATGCGTGTGCTCCCCACGTATTTCGTATTTGTATTCCTGGATGTACGGATAGAGGGATATGGAATAAAAAAGTAATATATTTTGTGTTGGAATTTCAATTGACTCAGAAGAACACGGTGTCATCGATTTGCGGTTCTGCTCCTCGGGGGATGTTCATTTATGTACATATGTATATGAAAATCGAAGAGAAAACATTCTTCGAACACTTCGCACACATAGCGCTTACGGCTCTTCGTGCTCATGTTCGCATTTTTCTGTTTTATTGATTTCAGCGAATGCGAATAAGGTCTAGGAGTTGATTCAGTCGTCAACACCATTATGGGTGGCTTTTAGGAAAACAAAGACGCGGTAGTGTACTATTATAAAATAGGTTTCTGTGATCCTAATGCTAAGGCACAACGTATAGGTTTTCTGATAGACCTGTAGTGCCTTAGCACAATCAAAGTAATCTGCAGTTAACTGAAAGTACCAGGTATTATCCCTGGATTACTGGCACCATTTAGCAACAAGCTTTTGCCAACCATGCTCTTTCTTCGGCTTCTGTTCATATCGTATCGATGTGTCAATCACCCACTGACCGCATATGAAATACAATACATATGTATGTATGTACATATACATAAAATATGTAGTTAATCCCAAAGCAAATACGGATATTGTACGCTCGCATGCCGTAATTATGAGCGTGGTTCCATATGCTTATTCATACGTAAAACTGAGTAAGCAGTTCGAATAACAATGCGAACCATAGAAGACTGTTGGGGATTTATCTCTATCCATCTATGTACATATGTATCTATGTATGTATCTGGTGAAGCGACACATTTTCTGTGCGTATTGTTCGGTGTGAAGGTCAAGCTGTTCTACTTCTGTTTCCTGTATATCTGGTTACAAATACAATCAGAACTACTGATTATTATTGATTGAGTTTGCTCTGCTGCGTTGGTTTTGACAGATGTCCTTATTTGCTGAGATTGAATTTCAACGTCGAGTAATTATACGTACAGTATCCTCAAGTGTACTAGAAATGATGGATGGTAAGCCGCTTAGATTCTTCGCGAATCATGTGGTGAATGTGATGGACTTTCGTATTGCTGCTCTATTTTCTGCAATGTTATTCATTTACTTTGGATTAACTTTTATTTACATTAAAGCCAAGCCAAATTCCAACTGTTCCATCGCATGTAGAGGAAGAATGGCGACTGCTGTCATTTCCTCTGCACGTGATGTTTTGTGGAGAGCAGCGGCTTGGTGTGGCGGCTGATGGAGGGAAAAGAACTGTGTGGATTAAAACACCCGGAGTTCAAGAAGCCATCAGAGAGAAGAAGAAGGCGTACAGAGACTGGATTCTCTTGGGGGACTCTGCTTCTCATGACCGATACACTGTGGCGCGAAGAACTTGCAAATATGCTGTGCGAGCAGCTAAAGAGCAGTCCTGGAAGAAGTTCGGCGAGAAGTTAGAAGACGACCATAGATCTGCGAGAAAGTTGTTCTGGCAAACCATTCGCCGGCTCAGAGGAAGGAAATTCGACATAATCAAAGGAGTTACATAAATCTAATGATTGTGGATTGCTTTCCAATGAGATGGACATCTTATGCAGATGGAGCGAGCACTTTTCGAAGCTGCTCAATCCCGAACAGGGCACTGAGGGGGACAGACCTATAGTCTTGAGTATGGCGGAGAATAGTCCAACGGTGGAGGAGTCATTTAAGCGATTGAATCGCTGAAAGTTGGCAAATCCGCCGGTGTGGATGAAGTTCGGCCAGAAATGCTTAAGGCAATGGGTAAAGAGGGAGTATTATGGCTCTCTCGTGTCATTAAGGTGGCCTGGGAATGCGGTGAGACACCTAGCGTTTGGCAAACTGGGGTGATTCCTCTTTTCAAAAAGGGGGATAAAAAAGAGTGCTCCAACTATAGGGGCATATCTCTTTTAAGTGTCGCCGGTAAAGTCTACGCTAAGGTGTTGGAGGCGCGTTCTAGAGCTATGATCGAATCCAGAATAGGGGATGACCAGTGCGGATTTCGTCACGGCAGAAGTAAAACCGACCAGCTTTTCACTCTAAGAATGGTACTCGAGAAGGCTTGGGAGTACACCAAACCGATCTACAGTCGCTTTGTAGATTGGGAAAAGACGTATGACCGAGTTTCTCGAGGTAAACTCTGGAGTGTTCTGCAGGACTATGGAATTGATGGTCCTCTGTTGAGAGCCATTCAGTCTCTATACACAAACTGTAGCAGCTGCGTTCGGGTTAACGGTAGTAAATCAACACCTTTCACCGTGGGCGTTGGACTTCGCTGTCTTGTCAGCTCTCCTTTTCATTATACATACATATATGTATGTATATGGAGTGGATGTTGCCGCGCAGTCGAGGCGAGGAGTGTTTTACATTTGGAGAGTTGAGGATAAGTCATCTTCATTTTGCAGATGACTTAGTTGTCCTCACATCCTCCCAGATGGAACTTCAGCGCGAGCTAGATAGGTTTGTG
Source organism: Eumerus sabulonum (assembly GCA_951905685.1). Lineage (NCBI taxonomy): Eukaryota > Metazoa > Arthropoda > Insecta > Diptera > Syrphidae > Eumerus > Eumerus sabulonum. The sequence goes on along the minus strand of OX645060.1, from coordinate 155,238,431 downwards.
GCCGTATGTGCTGATGCTGGAATGAGGGTTAACGTGGACAAATCCGAGGTTATGGTTATTTCCAGAACACCTGTCCAATGCACTCTACATGTTAGTGGAGTCCCATTGAAGCAGGGGGAGAAGTTTAAGTATCTCGGGGTCTTCTTCACGAGTGATGGGAGAAGTAGTACTGAGCTTTCCTGCAGGATTGGCCAAGCTAGATCAATTTTGAAATAGCTTGGAAGATCTGTAATCAGGAAGACCGGGCTTGGTGTCAAAGCCAAGTTAACGGTTTTTAACTCAGTTGTTGTTCCAACTCTCACCTATGATCATGAAATTTGGGTAATGACCGAAAGAATAAGATCGCGAATACAAGCTGCCGAAATGAGGTTTCTTCGTGCTGTTGTGGGAGTTACTCGCCGGGATAGGGTGAGAAACATGGCAGTGCGTGGGGAGCTCAATGTTGAGCAGCCGCTTCTCCGAACGGTAAGGGCTATGCTTCGATGGTTTGGTCACGTGAGACGAATGTCGCCATCATCACGACTTCCGAAGCGTGCCATGGATGCAATACCATCGGCAGGCGATCGCTTGGCAGACCCAGGACGAGGTGGTTGGACCAAGTCCAAAAAGTCGCTTGGGTGCGCTGCGGCATAGCTTCTGATGAATTAGAGCCGATGAGGGAGGATCGAGTGGCCTAGAGATCCCGCGTGTGCGTTTTATCCTCGTTAACCGAAATACGCATTTTAGCCGATTCTGCTTCAATGCATTCGAATGGTTCATTGAAGTCCCGATGTTTTCGTCCAATTACGTGAACGTTATCCGCGTATGCAAGTACATAGTTGTGCAGACTTTAAATAGATCGTACCCCTTATGTTGGCCAGTGAGTCTCGTATGAAATTTTCAAGCATGATGTTGAAAAAATTACGTGACAGAGCGTAACCTTGTCTAGATCCTTGTTAACATCAAAGGTCTCGATAAATTTTAGGTTTCAGGCGTTCACACAGAACGGCAGAGAAGATCATGTATGCGATGTTAGGAAGACTTATTCCCCTGTAGTTGGCTTAGTTATAGGGGTCTACTTTCTTGTGGACTGGGCAATCGATGCTGACATTTCATTCGTCAGGCATGCTTTCCTCCGACCATATTTTGCTGATGGGCTGGTGCATGGGCCCTACCAGATCATCTATTGCCGCTTTAAAGAGCTCGGCAGACAGGCCGGCTGCGTCCTCGGCTTTGTTAGTCTTACTAGCCTAATTTCATCTAGGTCAGGTGGCCGAAATTCTCTTGCATATTCGTCCGTTGCGAATGGATCATTCTGCCTGACAGCGGTATTAGATCTGTCATCGCCGTTTAACAATCTACAATAGTGCCCCTTGCAAATTCTCAGCATCGACTGTGACTCTACTACTAGTTGTCTGTCTGAGTTTCTATACGCTTCCGTTCTGGCTTTTCTAGCCCTCGCATGTTCGTTTCATTCTTTCATCTCTCCATCTCTCCATCTCCTGGATTTCTCACTTTTCATGCTGTCCTTTTTCTTTCTTAAAAGTGTGTGTTGCTCTCTCCGTTTCCGCTCGTAATGTTCACGAGCGTCTCTCATCCGTCTATGTAACATGGCTTTGTAGGCGTTTTGCTTTTCTAAATGGGCTTGCCCGCATTGCTCATCAAACCAGGGGTTTCTAGTCGCCGGTTGTTTGAAACCCAATTTATTTTGCTTGGATGCCTTGGTCCATCCAGTGCGGTTATATCTGCTTTATAGCAGTTAAGGGTTTGTTCAAATTGATAGCCTGCAGGGGACCTCGCATTCCGGGTACACACTCGCAAGTCATTTAATCGCTTGCAAAAGTCGTTAGCTTTGTACCCGTCCATATCCGAGGATTGTGATTGCTTCGCAACAATTTATTTTTTCCGTGATAGGGATGTTACCCCTTAGCACAACACCCGACCAGGAGGGCTAGGTTTCTTTTTGCCCAGGAACAAGGGGGTTGGATCGCTGCACACATTGGTTCACTACCTGTCGATACCTGGCAGCTATCCAGGAGAGGCCACGCGGAGGCTGTGTGTCAACTTAGATTGAGCAGGGACAGAGATTGAAGCTGACGTTTGCCACCCTAACCGCGATCAACTTCATTGCTCTGTTTGCTCACTCCCTCTCCCCTACATATGTGCACCTCATGAATAGTAATCGCCACAAGCAATAAAACTCGGACAATTAATCCCGTTTTTTCAGCGTTTTTCCAAGAAAACTCATTACGCTCTGGAACTGAAATCAGACAACTAGCAGTGTACTTATGATGCTCTCCATTAATGGTGCTCTTCGCATAAAATTTCCTACGGGACCATCATTTTCCTCACTATAATTCCATTTGCTCAATTTCCCTTAAAAAACAAAAACAAGCAAAACTAAAAAGAGAAGCAGAGAGACCGCAATGGACCAAGTTTGACCTAAACAAAGCCTTCATCCAGTCAACGAAGTCATAAACATATTTAAAGTATCCATAAAATGAACTTTTTATTTCCACTTGGTTTACTAAAATCTCAGTTTTCGAAATAATGGGCATGATAAATCAACCGCCTTGAACCGTTTCCCGAAAGCTATTATATATTTATTTTAACTGTTTTACAACGAACCCCAATGCCAACCACCGTACACTGAGATCGGCCTACAGCTATTAACATTTCGAGCATCCTCTATCATCTGTCTAGGTATGTCCACGTACCCTTTCTCTATGTCTTACCTTATTAAAAATAATAAATTTAATTTATGTCTATGAAGAAAAAGTAGAAAAAAAAGTACACAAAGTAAGGATACAAGAATCCTTTCATTTCTCTTCAAAATATACATAAGTACGTGAGCATGGGGACCTTTTTTCCTTGTCCTCATCGGAATGGGTGTGGGATGACCACCAGGAAAAAGGTCGACACTTGATTTTTTCCCCTTGTTGTTTCTTCTTTTTGTTTCGATTTTTAATTTCGACAGAAGGCGGCTGCCGAGATCCTAATTCGGATGACAAACATATTGCTCCATGATTTGGGAACGACTACCTACTGTATGAATCTGTAAAAAGAATTTCTGTTTTTTTTTTTTTCGGTTTTAATTATATCTGTGCCGCTTTCCGAACTCGTGAACCCTTTATGACTTCCTCCCTTTCCTTTTTTAATTTGCATTTAATTTTGGCATTTTTGGCGTAGGTCGTCAGAACCCTGTTTTTTGCTATTAGTAGGTGCGGCAAAATTATAATCTAATTTCGGTTAATGGCTAGAATTATGCTAAGAAGAGTACGGTTGCTTTGGAATTTAAATAAGTTTTTGGAACGAGTGAAAATTTTATTAAATTGGTATTCAAAATTAAGTTCAATTATAATGTGTTAGGTCGGAATCATGACTTTAAACCATTAACTGTTTAACCTACATTCGCCGTCTCTTGGAGCGAAACTCAAGGGCCTGTAGTTTCTCATCTGCTTAGAATATATTTAGCTTCGCAGTGGGAAGTTATTGTAATGGGGCCGATTGTACGAATTCCAAATTTTGACATATCTCCACGTCTCAAGATCATCAGAATCCAAATCCAAGGTTTTTATAGAGATGTGTGTGTTAGTGTATGTACGTATGTGCGTATATGCCACCGGAATCGGCCTCGACTATCTCGAGAACCAAAGACAATATTGACAAGAGATCAGTTCACTCCACGCGTCATTACACATTTTAGAACTGAGTAAGTGTTCAGCAAAATCGGACTTGCAGTTTTTTGTTAGAAATTAAATAGCTAAGGATATCGAGGAGTCTAGGGATAAGCATAAAACACGAGCCTTTTCATAATGGTCATCCAGGCTCTTCGAAACTGCGAGGGTTATCTTGTCACCGACCCGCAGGGAATAGTGGATGTATTTAAGCAGCATTTCCAGCAGCTGTTAACGAGCATGACCAAGGGAGAGGGTAGGCACCGAGGAAATCCCAACTCCAGGCGCCGAAGTAGTCCTCCCATCCAGCATCGAAGAAGTCTGCACAGCTATTCAGAAGCTGAAAAATAACAAGGCCGCAGGCTCAGATGGCTTGCCATCAGAGCTCTTCAAGGCTGGCGGCGATGTTCTGGTAAGGAGCATGCACCTGATCATCTGCAGAATTTGGGAAAATGAAAGCATGCCCGACGACTGGCATACCAGCTGTATTTGCCCGATCCACAAAAAAGGCGATCCTACCCCTTGCAAGAAATATAGAGGTATATCCCTGCTCAATGTCGCACTAATCGGCAGCTACCAGTGCAGCTTCCGACTCGGCAAATCGACTATAGACCAAATTCTGGAAAATACCAACGAGCTTCGAATCGATACACACCATATTTTCATCGATTTCAATGCCGCATACGACAGCATTCACCTTGAAGAACGGTTTAGTGCGATGACCGAATTCGGGATCCCGGGAAAACTGATCCAGTTGTGTCGCGCCACACTAAAAAATACGCGATGCACCGTGCAACTCGGTTCTAGGACTTTGGAACCGTTTGAAACATGCACCGGATTTCGGCAAGGGGATGCGCTGTCATGTGACTTCTTCAACCTGGTGCTGGAGCAGAGAGTGCGACGGGCAGGCATCAACAGGGAAGGCACTATCTTCTACAAGTCCGTCCAGCTGCTAGGATACGCGGATGATATCGACATCATCGCGTGTTCTCGCCGTGACATTGTGGAAGCATTTACGGCGATCAATGGATTCAGAGGAGAGCTTCTCAGGACCTGAACCCGCTCTAGGTCTACCTGCGTCCACGGTAAATTCCTACATTAACGATTGGGTGTTTAATACACACAACCGTAGATGGAGGGATTATCCAGTTTGCAGGAGGACTAAGCGCGTATGCCCTGATGTCTATAAGAAATCCGCAGCATTCCTCCTGTCTTTAAAGAGAAGCGCCTGCAGAAGGCTTGTGGGAGTCATTACGGGCCATTAACACTTTTACTAAACATCTCTGCGTACTTGGCAGCAGTAAGACGCCTACCTGTGCTGCATGTTGCGAAGAGGATGACACTGCAGAGCATTTGCTATGTGACTGTCCCGCTTTTGCTCGCGCAAGGTTAGCTCTACATCACTGTTTTTGAAAGTCTGAAAGTCTCTGAATTTATATTTCTGCATTGATTTGATTGGTAAGTGCTTTGAATTTATATTTTATTAGTGTTATCAGTGTTTCTATTAGTCAAGTTAGTAGAATTACTGTTACTAGTTATACATACATATATGTGTTGATGATATGATTCTCGATTTTAGTTTGAAAACAAAAAAATTAACGGATGGTTACACGAAGAAGACGATATAGATGAGGAGGTATACATATCGTAACTGAAAATTTGAGTGACCTGGAAGATGATGAAGTCATCAAAGACTTCTGCCACGTAATCTTCTATGTCTTTTGGATGTTCCGACTAAACTAAGAGGAAGAGATGGGTTCAAATGGAGTAGTAAGCATCAAAAAAGGGGTAAAGCCGTGCAAAGAAATATTTTACTTCACTCTCCTGCGCCTAGAGGTAATACCCGTAGTTTGGCAAAGAAAGAAGAAGCATGGACTCTTTTATTCACTGATTGTGCTTACAATTGTCTCCAAACACGTAGAAAGAGACAAAAATATACAAACGACAGAGCTTTTGAGGACGTGGACTTCGACGAATTTGATAATTCAAAATGAATCATGTGACAACCAAAGAAATGTTTGACAAGGGTTCCGGTATAGGCTATTTTCGGACCACCATGACACAAGCTTGTTAAGATTTGCTATGAAACTGCAACTATGAAGTTTATTGTCGTTCCGACTGCTGTACTTTGGCCGAAATATGGTTGGGTTTCACAGGCAGAAGCATTTTTAAAATGTACATTTCCAGTAAATCGGACAAATATGTAATGAAAATGTGACTCCAAAACGGCATACATGCTAGATGCTTCCGTATATTTTGTTAAGGATTCGGCAGCCAAAAATGTTTCAACTGCACACTATTACACTATGGAACTGAAATTTGACTTGTGATAACTGGGTTACGTCTAGACCAGTGGCAAAAGAATTGTTGCAAAAAAGTTATGATTTTGGGCACGCTGCGTCGAAATAGAACAGAAATTCCACCTTCATTTCTCGAAGTCAAAGATCGCGAACGTAACACAGCAAAAGTTGCTTTTTCTGAAGAACTTGCATTACTGTCCCACTGTCCACCAAAATCTAAACAAAAAAAAAAAAAACCGTCCCTTTGCTGTCAACAATGAATACAAAATATGATCCTGACGCCAAATTCTAATTACCTGAGATGGTGGATCTTTACAACAAGTGTGTTGATTTTATGGACCAACTTTGTCACCGATACAGTGTTTAAAAACGAACTAAACGATTGCCCTTGGCCATATTTTTTGGGAATTTGAATATTGTGGGTGTTAATTCTTATATTCTTCTAAAAATGGCGTCGAATCAAACACAAGCGAGACGAAACTTCCTCAAAAACTTGGCACTAGCCCTCATCAAGCTCCAAACGGAAAGAGGTTTACTTGGTCAATTTTGCCGCCAAATTTCCAGGATTGGAGATGTTTTGAAAAAAAAAAACACTTTTATTTGAGTCAACTACTGCTGTTGCTGGAAAAAAAAGATGCGCCATTTGTCCACGCGGAAAGAAGAAAACAAGGTGTGGGTGTTGCCGAAAATCTCTTTGTGGCGAACAGAGCCGCTCTGTGTGCCAAATGTGCTTAGACTCAAAACTTTAATATTTTTTTAACATTCTGTATGATCTTCATAAATATAAGGGTCCAAAATTGTTTAGGTCTCCCAGATCCCAGGGTAGGAATAGTGTTTCTGTCGGGATGGGTAGCGTTCAAGGGTTAACCTAGTTCTAAATTTGAAATTTCAGTTAGTCAATAGAGTTCACATTTATATTCGACCGTAAACCCGTACGAAAACCCAAATAACCGATTTCGAACTTGATAAATACCACGGCAACCATAAAACACTGAATACCATGGCCAAACAAAAAAGGGCAAAATGAAGAAGGTAATTGAAAACATGTTTTGAATAAATTGTTTCTCAGCCACAATTATTTTCGTACGCGCTGACAAAAGTACTCGAGCAATTTGACAAGCGATGGAAAAGAAACCGGAATGGAAGAGGGGAACGAATGAAGGCAAGAAAAGCTCCCATTATACACAATGTACCGTGGGTATAAAGCGGCGTTCACACTGTACGATTTGCTTGATGACTCGTGTTTGTACTGCCAATCGTCAACATGAACGCTCCATACTGCAAGTCGATATGATTTGTAGTATGAAGTTTAGAATTTTCGACTTTTTGCCTTGCTTGTGTGGGTGTCCGTGTACGTGTTTAATTTTTTTTTTTTGTGATTTCGAAGGGTGAACATCAGCGGACAAAGGCGATATGACGACGAATTTAGTGTCAAGTTATGGCATATCCAAGCTTGTAGATGTAATAATAGACTGTTGTTGGAGGGATTGGTGTCTACTTCCGAGCTTCGGATACATGTGGTCATGTATACATGATACATACATGATACATTCAAATTGGTAGTGGTCAGCGAAACTCTAAATGCGGTGGATCCGTTCTGGGACCTCTCCTTTTTACCCTCTTCATAAATGACATCCATAAACAGATACATAATTGTGACTACCATATTTATGCCGACGATGTCCAGTTATATAAAAAGTTTACTAAGTCAGATGTTTCATCAAATGTTAGTGTCATTAACTCGGATTTAAATCACATATATCTATGGTCACATCTAAAACCAAGGCACTTAGAATATATAAAACCCATTTGGAGTTACTTCTCATCAATGTTGTATCTACTCAATAATGAAAGAATCCAGTTTGCTGACAAAATAAAAAATCTGGGAGTGTACTTCAACCATAAGCTCGATTGGAATGATCATATGAACTTTATTGTTTCAAAAATATATGGCATCCTAAGGGGATTAAGCCCCGGAAAATTGTGTCTACCTCCCGCTGTAAAACTCAAACTGATTCAATTCTTTGTTTTACCTACTCTGCTATATGGTAGTGAAATTTTTGCATGTCTGGACAGTCTCGTTGAGGAAACTTAATGTCGCGTTAAATAACTGTGCTAGTTATGTATGTCTTTAATCTGAAACGATATGACCATATTTCTAGATTTACCAAAAAAAAATCGATGGCTGTACTCTAGATGCGCTTTTAAAATACAGAACGGTCCTCTTACTACACAAGATTGTTCACAATAAAGCTCCTACTTACTTGACAAGCAAAATAAAATTCGCTCGGTCGCAAAGAACCCTAAAAATAATCCCTCCGAGGTATAGATTTTTCATTAGTAGACGTCAATTCTTCATAAATGCAGTTGGTCTCTGGAATAATCTTCCCATAAATCTAAGGGGTGTGAGCGTGGAGAAATACTTTAAAAAGGGGGTTTTCCAATACTTTGCTAGTAGTTATTAACAACATGTCGGCTTCAAACTTCAAACTATAACTATAATCTACTTCTATGTCTATTTAGATATTATCTTTCTTTTTTCTTTTCTTCCCATAAATCTAAGGGGTATGAGCGTGGAGAAACACTTTAAAAAGGGGCTTTCTCAATACTTTGCTAGTAGTTATTAACAACATGTCGGCTTCAAACTTCAAACTACAACTATAATCTACTTCTTTGTCTATTTAGATATTATCTTTCTTTTTTCTTTTCTTCCTTCTATTGTATACACTTCTTTACCTAGTTATATTCCTTTTTTTTCTTTTTGTTACTTAACTTTCATATATTGTCAATTTAAGGAATAATTTCAGAAACCCGCCTATAAATTGTAAATTTCTATTTTCCTGTACAAGACCAAAAATTATATAACTCATATTTGTACAGAGTTGGATAAATCAAAATGAAATGAAATGAAATATGTAATCCGAAAAATATTTTCTACTACACGCCACCACTATACTCCCACTAGGGGGCCTACCTCATAGACAGGCTCCTGTTTTTCTTGGTACCAGATTATAGCTACCGGTAGAGATTCGCGACCGTCGGGTCACTTCCAGATGAGTCCCGCAAAGCTCGAGGTCTGGCACCTCACCCTAGAAAAACTCCCAACTTTGGAGCAATTTGTAACAACTCGGATGTATATTTAAAAAAAAGACCGCAACCAGAGCACGCGCCGCCATGTTCACAAGCAGGGGAAATTCTCTCTCCCTAATGAAGTCTATCAAACATGCAGTATAGTGTGAAAGCTACTTACTTTTGGTTGCCAAGAATATCGTACAGAAAAATCGTACAGTGTGAACGCCGCTTAAGTGCGCAAAAATGACGATACAACAGAAAGGAAAAAAAAATTGCCAAAAAAAAAATTGGAATAAGTATAATTATGATCGGTGAAATGAATGTTCCGTAGTTTTAATTCTATTTTTTTCAAAGAATGTAAGTAACCCAAACAACCCCAAATACGCAACATGGGAGGTATCGATTGTCGATATTTTCGAGAAGGATGTCATAGTAATGCTCATAATAATGCGGGAGTCAGGAGGGTTTTCGGTGCAGAAAAATAACTACGTAATAGGGAAACAAGTACAAGTAACTGTTCAGTCTACATATGTACCTTTATTCCGCCATGACTTTAAGGACAGAGTAATTCGTCTAAGGACAGACACAAGTATAAACCACTTTCCAAAACGACGGAGCACAGCGCACCGCTATTGATGTTGACAAATGTTGCGGAAAAAATCTCGTTTCACATCGAAATTTGATTTTCTTAGCATTTCATCCTACAACCACATGAGGACCTTTTATAAAAAACAAGACCAAAAAAAAAGGAGAATACCCCATGGGATGTTCTTGGTTGTTTTAATTTATTTGTCGCTAGTCTTCACTTACAAGGATATCTTTATTAAGCCAATTCTCACTGCGGTTGTTCCTTCGTCTATCTCAGCGGGTTAATGTTTTTCACTAAGCAACCATAAACATATTACGATTTTCGCAGGAATGTATGTACGTTGTAACGTTCATACGTGTGGATTTTAATTAAATGTTCGCATTTAACGATGCAACGAAATATTTATTGTGTGCTTATGTTCTGGACTATAATACAACTTCCTCTCTCATTATTATGGACATCGACTACGGAACTACAATTTTTCTATTTCCCCTTAGCTCCTTATCATCTTGCCCAATGTTTTCCACATCCCTTGCCTAAACCTTATACGTGGAATTACAACAGAGGAAAAAAAGGATAATGCACTGCGGTAGAAAAAATAAGTGAAAAGCAAATGAGTACGGGAAAATTCTCATCATGGCTGTGCAGTAAAATATGTACTCGAGGTATACTGTGTTTTTGAAGACTTCTCTGCGTTTTTCTATATCTTTTGTGGGGACAACGTAAGGATAAACATTCATTAGATAAAAGAATTTAATTAATAATCACCAGGAGTTACTGGATACGAATTAAAAAATGCAATAACTTTTATACAGCACATATCCGTGTCTGTGTCCTGCGGCTAGTAATTGGATAAATTATGTCACAAGCAGATGGAAGTTATCATATAATACAATAGTAACCAGCAAGTTTGATGCGACTCTACTAAAGGTATTTCATATAATTTAGTTGAACATAAAGTCCTTAATTACACAGGGATATGTAGTCCGGATTGGGATGAGCGACTGTCGTACATATGTATGTATACATATACATATGTATATCAAAACGACTGCATTCTAGTCCCATGTGCTATTTATTGTTTTCGCTACATGCACTGCATATCCTTTGTGAGCAACTTTATATACGTAGATAGGATAATTAATTTTTGGAATTAGCTGTCCGACACAATGACGCAGCATACTAACTTTCATTTGTTAAGAGGTGAAAATGTTGTCCAAACTCGATTGTACTTTCATGGCAGGGAAAAATCTGCTGGTGGAAGCTAGGTTTTCATCTAATATTCATGTGTACTTTGTCCTGAAAGCAGTAAACTACTCAAAACTACGAGTAAGGTCACAGAGAGAAATGTTCAAAATTCCTTTAAGCGTTTTTTCCCCCTGATAGTTAAGCATGCAAGACCTAAGCACATGGTGCATCGTTGAGGAGAGACGGATTTTGCAATAAACCGACGTCTATTTCACTAGGAATTTGCAGTTACATCAGGAGATGGACACATTGTAGTTCAGAGTAGAGTTATTTCATTTCTTGTCATTCATCTCTGTCAAAATGTTTTGCTTGAAAATGAAACGCATACGCCACCGGCGTTTAATAACCAACTGAAACAGAACTAAGCCCGTTCGACCTAAATCTACTCTGATTTAATTGAAATTTTAATAACTCTAATGGTGACTATTCTGGCTTGTGTTTCGTAAACCAAAGTCAGATAGGGTATTGTACGTCCTTTTATCTACAACTGCATACCATTACATGTGATTCCTGACAAAAGGAAGCATCTACCGTCGTATGCATGTGAGTACAAGTATCTTGGATCACGACAACCGTATTATTATCTTTTTACCCTTAGGCAAGCATTTCTGATTTCTCGAAAATGTTGATCTCGAAATCAAAATCTAGTTTCATGTCAAAGAAAATGTGAATACATATAGGAAATGTTCAGGAAACGATTGAAACATCCTAAGGGAAGTAGTAGAGTGCACTGGAAACAAGTGCGTATGTACTATCTGTAGAACTTGGAGCAATTGTCTAATGACGTCTGCTAAAGGACATAGCAAATGGTATTAGGAACGATACTGTTTGGAAGTGCTGAATAGCTACAGATAATTTCGGATGCAAAAATGCAGTTGTGGTTGCAGTTTGTACTAAGTTAGGTTAGGTACAAGTGGTTGGCATAAGCCACACGTAGGCTGCGGTCGGCCCATTGTGATACCACAAGGATCATTACCTTGAACCGCTGTGGGAACCAACCGGTGCTTCTGATGAAGCGATGGAGTTGAGCTATTTTTAGGTTTGCTAGCTCACTTACATTTTCATAGAAGGGCACGCCGAGGTTGATCCTCCTGCGGTTCGCAAAAGGGGGACATGAGCAGAGAAGGTGATGGATTGATTCCTCTTCCTCCTCGTCCATGCAGCCGCGGCACTAGAGTGTTCAAAGTAGCCCTTTTGGTTTCTACTAGGTCCTTTGTTTGTCCAAGGTTTAGCTTAGGCCAGATTTGTTTAGTGATAAAGCCGATATTACATTCATTGCATTGGAGGTTGGTCGCCTCTATGGTTCGAAGTTTTATCATGTGCTTTACCGTACTTATTGGTGTTTCAAGGTACCCGAGGGTAGGAAGACTGAGTGTGCTTGACCCTAACTTTGCGAGTTCGTCGGCTGCGCAGTTTCCTAGAATATCTCTATGCCCGGGAACCCACAATACTTTAATGTTGAACTGGTCAGCCATCTCGTCTAGAGATAGTCGACAGTTTAGGGATGTCTTTGATTTGTGGGTTACCGCGGCCAGGGATCTTATCACAGCTTGGCTATCCGTGCAAATGGTAATATCCTTTGCGGATATTACATTGATCCTGAGCCATGCAAGGGCCTCCGTTATAGCTGTTAATTCTGCCTGATACACCCTGCAGATATTTGGGAGTCTGAATGATAGGTTGTTCATTGGAGAAAACTCCACTACCTACACCCGGCTCCATCTTTGAGCCATCGGTATAGAGGGAGGTCGAGTCTTTGGTATAACTTTTCCTTCAGCCCATTCATCCCTGGATGGAAAGGCAACTTCGAAGTCCCTAGTGAACACATTCTGCGGAATGATGTAGTCTGTGTCCAAGGGTACTTTGAAGTGCTTAAGAATGGTAGTATGTCCTTTTTGTCCTGAAAAAGTCCAACGGTGGAAAATGTAATCAGATATTTAGGGCCTCCGTGCGGGTTGATCTGATCGCTCCGCTTATATGTATATAAACAGGCCGATCTTTGTACCTTCCCCAGAAGGTTTCGGTAGACTGGCTTGTCCAGAGCAGGCCACCAGACTACGATGCCATATAGGAGGATGGGCTTGGTTGGAAACCCCACCTTCTGCCCACCACTTTCTTACAGCTGTAGAGGGCATTGGTTGCTTTCTTGACGTGATCAAGAATGTTAGGTTTCCAATTCAGCCTTCTGTCAAGGACAAGACCTAGGTATATACATAGCCTGATCTTTGATTATTAGTTGGGTTCCATCCAACCTCGGTGGGTTGACGGACGGAATTTCATATTTATTGGTAAACAGTGCTAGGTCGGTTTTCTTTGGATTGACCCCAAGGCCACAGTTCTGCGTCGAGGTTTCTAGTTTCTACTGTACGTAATGCGTAATGCGTCGCTTAGAGTGCTGGGAAATTTTCCTGTGGCGGCAATAGCAATGTTATCTGCATGGGCGGTCACAGCGTACCCTTCCTGTTCTAGCAACAGTAGTAGTTTGTTGACCACCACGTTCCAAAGCATAGGGGAGAGTACTCCACTCTGTGGTGTACCTCTGCTAACCATTCTAGTTGAGACGGCACCAGCGAAGTTGGCTTTGACAACTCTTTGCGTTAGCAGTTGTCGTACCAGTTCTATCACTGATCCCGGCACGACCAGATCAGACAGCGCTTTGGTGACGGCCCATGGTTCAACATTGTTAAAAGCGCCCTCAATATCGAGAAAGGCGACTAGAGTGTATTCCTTACGCTCCAGTGACCTTTCTATTTTACTGACCAGTGAGTGGAGTGCTGTTTTCACAGATTTGCCTTTGTTGTAGGCATGTTAGTTATTCTACAGCCTTCGTAAGTATGTACTGATAGGACTCAAGTCATTTGCATACGTGTGGGAGCTTTTGCCTTTCTTGGGTATGAAAATGACTTTGGTTACCTTCCACTTGCTGAGGATATAGGACAGGGAGAGGCAACTCTTGTATATTACCACAAGCCAGGGAAGGATGAGATCTGCTACCTGTTGGAGCTCTGCTGGTATGATCCCATCCGGTCCAGGAGACTTGTAGGGTTCAAAGATTTTCAAAGCAGTTTGTACTAACTTATGTACGGCGTGGCATAACGCATTGAAAGGAAGCCAAGTAACATTCGTTTAATTAGCACGTACCTATATGTATACAGTGTTAGGTCACTTGTATGTGAAATCGCGGATCTGTATTGTATTGTGAAAATATACTACGTTATTTTAAAGAACACCGTGGCGCAGTGGGTAGTGTGTTGGCCTCTGACGCAAACGACACGGGATCGAATCCTGACACAGCCATGTCATCGAACGTGTTTTTCACGGTGTTTCTCTTCAGCGGGGTTCTGACAAAATCCCCTGTAGTAAAAATTGTCATGAAAAGCTTCTCGAAATTCGCCGTTCGGGACCGGCAATAAATTGTAGGTCCCTTTTACCTATGGGAAAATGAAATCACACTCAACATGGGTGATTGAGAGAAGCTCGGCTCAGGCCCTTCATTGACTGTAATGCCAACATAAAAACAAAAAAAAAAATCTTAAAGAACTAATTTCTGTTAAAAACGAAAAGGTATGTTTTAACAATTCTTTTGGGTCAAGACGCCTTTAAAGTTTTTCTTTTTCTTTTTGCCCAATATCCAAAAACGGAGTTAATCTATCACGGACAGCTCTTGTGAGTAAGGTGGATGAGGGAACCCTGTCAGCTTTGGGAATGAGTATGCTGATTGTGGCCTTGCATTAACATACAGATGTATGGACCAAGTCGACTTAACAGTGAAGGCTGTTTTTTCTTAGTTCCCTTTTAAAAAAGCAGTAAAATGAACAAAATTGGCTTTATTATTAAGAACAAACGTTCCTATTAATTATGAAATACAACGTTGCTCAAGGAGCTGCCTCGGCATCGCAGTAGCGCATTATGTCACCCCAATTTTCCAAGGACTTGTTGATGGTTTCGGGGCGTAGCTCACGTATTGCTTGGATGATATTGGCCTTTAGTGCTTGAATCGTATCCGGATTGTTGGCATAACATCGGTCCTTCACGGCTCCCCACAAAAAAAAGTCAAAAGGGGTCAAATCGCAGCTCCGAGGCGGCTAATTGACATCGCCAAGACGGCTGATAACACGATTTGGGAATTTGGCGCGCAAAAGATCGATTGTGACATAGGCTGTGTGGCATGGCACACCATCCTGCATGAACCAGAGGCCTTTAAATCCATGCCTTAAATTTCAGTAAAAAAAAAAGTCGGTTAACATGGCTCTGTAACACCCAACGTTGGCCGGAACGTTGCTCCCTCCCTCTTTTCGAAGAAAAATGATACAATCCGCACTAAACTGTCAATCTCTGTGGATGCATTGGCTTCTCGAGAATAACATGCGGGCTTTCCGAGCCACAGATGCGTCATTTTTGTTTGTTAACGTAGCCGCCGAGATGGAAATGCGCCTCGTCAGAAAAGATGATGTTTCGACCAAAAACGTTGTCCAATTCAAGCTGTTCTAAAGCTCAAACTGCGATGTGGTAACGAAGCGGGTGGTCGCGCGACTTATGAGACTCAACGCAGCTGAATCAAACAAAATTAATTTTTATGACTTTATTCGCCTCAATTACAAAATCAACTGAGCTTAACTCATAGCTTAATTTTACTTATGACCTATGTTGCAGAGGTGAACGGATGTGCAGCAGACGCTGATAATGCATTTACCCAATTCACCTGTGCAATTACAATCGATCATGTTATGATTATTTCGCTGGAATTCGCACTACGTTGCTGTTATTGCTGAGCTTGTTTCCGCCGCTGTGTGGAATGCTGTCTGACGGTGTACTCTGCCGCTTGTACTGTTGTTGTTGTGGGTTATTCTGCTGTTTGTGTTGTTGTTGTTATAGGTGGAAGGTTGTTCCTGTAACTCCTCCCCCCTAAGACTGAAGCGAGGGTCCTGGAAAGCTTGATGGACTGGACGGGAGCGAAGTATTGAGTTTAGCCTTAAACTGTCTATTGCATAGAAATATTGGTATTATTATAATTATTGAAATTATTAAAATTGAAAATAGATAAATGTCTCGCCGTGTGCTGTCCCATGTTAGGATTTTGAATTTTTCCTGTTGATGAAATTTGAAATCGTTAAATTTTTTTATATTGAGATTTTCTATTGTAAGGTTAGAGTGGATGATATTATAGTTTGTGGGATAGATGTGGATTTTGTCCCAGTGGGTGTAGGGTTTGCTCCTGTAGACTACATTGTTTATATAGACATCACAGTCCTTGTATGTGATCAAGGCTGAGCCCTCAATGGTTTGCTCGAAATTACATGTGGAGTTGATAAAGGTGCGTGGGGCGTCTATAAGGAGTATGTTGTTGTCTTCTGGCTGGGTAATGGACTTTATTTCATTGATGTCTTCCGTTGTGCAGGTAGCGGGCTTATTTCTTAGGATTCTTCCGATGCATGTTGACTGTTGTAGCGTTTCTTGATGCGTTGATTCCTTGCAGATGAATATCTTCTCCACTTTAGGGCACATGTGTTCAAAGTACTGTATAACATTATCGTCTATAGCTAGGTATGGTTTTACAATTATTTGTTTAGTTTCATTAATAGGTATTGGGATAATGTGGAAAAAGGAAAAAGTGTGCTGGGAGAATATAGGGATTCTAATGTTGAAAATAATTTTAGAGCCATTGCAGAAAGCCTGAAGTTCGAGTAATTCGTATAAGTTTTCGTCTGATTTTATTTCTATCGTATTGTTAAGGACTTCATGGATGAGAGAAAGTTCGTCAGGATTTAGTATAATTTTTGGAACGCTATTAGTCTTGGCTAGTACCATTGCTTCCGAAATGTCGCGTATATGATTGGTTAAAAGGTCAACGTTAAAACTGATTCGGTTCAGGTATTGAGAGTGGATGAATGAATCTGTGTTTGATCGTATTATGACTAATGTTCTGTTATTGTAATCGGCTATGTACTTCTGAATAAGATTCTGTTGGTAATTTATGTGATCCGTAATATTCTTGAATCTTTGAATCATTTCATGGTTTAGTTTTGATTTTGAAGCTGTTTGGTCTATCAGGTGGTTTTGGGTTTGTTTTAAGTTTTCTATTTCATCGTTAATTCTTTCTGCGTCATAGGCGTCCATATTTCCTGTTATTAGTTTTATTGTACTGCCTAGTCCGTTAATGAGTCCTCTTTTTGGTCTCTGTTTTTGTCTCGGTAATAAAAGGTCTATCCTGGTTTTTAAGTCTCTGAGTTTGGACTCTACAATGTCTATGCTTGGCTGGAGGTTCTTGAATGTTCTGAAATGTAGAAGGGATGTTCGGATTTGTTCTACGTTCTCTATATATTCGTCTAGGTCTATAACATGAATGAGGTTGTAGAATGTCTTTATTAATTTTGCTTTTCCTAATTTAAGCGGGAGTACTCCGTTGTATTTTGAGAGGTCACGTATTTCCAGTTCCTGAGCTGATATTAATATTAGCCTTAAGATAAAAATGAGAAAATTTGGTTAAGCTTCAAGTGTGTTTACGTTTTTTCTTAATTCTAGCTTTATGGAATTTCTTATTCGTCGTAGTTAGAAGTGTTACTTTGTTGTTTTCTTTTACTACATGCCTACTGAATCTCGGGGTGAGCTTATTTCTTTTACACTCTTTTCTATATATAAAATCATGTGGGTTTCTGTCTTCTGGGTCGTTCCTATCGTTATTAAGTCTGTCTATTCTCTTGCTAACGCCCTGTTCTAGTCTGTCCTTAATTTTAGGGAAAAAGTCTTGTTGGAATTTTGTTAGTTCTGTCAAGTACTCGTGTTCGTTGGTATGAGTTAAAGTGTTATTGAATTTATATGGTCTTCCGTAGAAAAGTTCAAAGGGAGTGAGTTTTGTAGCAGAGTGGATTGCATTGTTATACGTGAATATTGTTTCAGAAAAAATTTCTTCATGATCTAATTCTAGTCTATTTTCTCTGAACGTTGAAAGGATGATTCGATAAATTTCTGTTAAGGATGAGTGTAGTCGTTCGACAGGAGAGTTGCTACTCGTCTGTTGAAACGAGGTGGTATGAAGTTCGATTTGAAACCGCCTGCAGAAGTCTTTAAAAATGTTGGACATAAATTCGGATCCTTGGTCGACGACGATTTTGGATGGGATGCCGTGTAGGCTAATAAAGTTCTTAAGTGATTTCAGTACGTTAATGCTATTTCTGGAGGGGAGAGTATATCCCGTTGCGAATTTCGAAAATTTGTCTAAAATTGTTAGGATGTGTCTGTTGTTAATTGCATATATGTCGATATGGAGGATGTCGAGGGGTTTTGCCGGGGTTTCGGGTTTTTCGTATTTAATTTTTTGGGGGTTTCGTTCGTACTTTAGTGTTTGACATTTTTCGCAGTTATTAATCGTTTCCGAGATTTTAGTTTTCATATAGGGGAAATAGAAATTTCGTTTCAGATGCAAAAGGGTTTCCTCTATACCTCTATGGTTATTGTCTTTGTGGTAAGTTTCGATTAGTTTTTCTTGCTCGTCTGTGCTTCTTATGTCTTTTAGGATATCTGTACACCGAATAAGTCGAAAGGATTTCCTACTTGCGAAAAATTTAGAATAGGTTGATTGTATTTTGCGAAAGGTTTCGTCGTCCGTATAGATTGCGTTCAGTTTCTTCGGGGAAAACAGTCTTTTGAAGATGTCGATAATAGTACTCTCGTTAAATGTTTTGTCTCTAATAGTTCTGCGTTGTTTGTTTCTGAAGATAATCTCTAGTGTCATGGGTGATCCCTTGTCAGATTTTTGTAGTATGTATTGTAGACTGAATTCATTGAGAGGTCTTTCAGAGATGGGAATACCATCGTCTAAGTTTTCTATTGCCGAGTGTGTGGTTGAACCACTGGTGCCTTGAACTGATTCGGTATCGTTAACGTTGATATCTAAGCTCTGAAATGTTTTCGGACAATCAATTCTAACCCTGCTGAGAGCATCTGCGTTCGTATTGCTCTTACCTTTCTTATATCCTATTTCATAGTCATATTCCTCTAGTTTGAGGCGCCAGCGTAACAATTTTGAATTGGGATCTTGAAGATTCATGATCCATGTTAGTGGCTTATGATCTGTTATGATGTTAAATTTACGGCCAAAAAGGTAGGGTCGAAAGTACTTGGTTGCCCAAACGATGGCAAGAAGCTCTTTCTCTATTGTGGAGTAGCCAATTTCGGTTGTAGTCAAGGTTCTGCTCGCGAAGCATATTGGCTTGTCGCCTCCAATTGGACCCTGTGACAATATTGCGCCGATGGCAAAGTTACTTGCATCGGTTGTTAAGTTAAATGGCTTAGTAAAATCGGGGTACTGTAGAATTGGATCATTCGACAGTATATCTTTACAGGTCTGAAATGTTCTAATGTATTCTTCGTTGATCTCGATCTTCTTGTCCTTCTTTAAGCATGTTGTCAGGGGTTTAACAAGTTTCGCGAAGTCCTTAATGAACTTCCTGTAGTATCCCAATAACCCGAGGAAAGCTCTTATTTCCTTTTGTGTGCGTGGGAGTGGAAACTGTTTGATGGCGTGAACTTTGTTGGGGTTTGGTTTAACGCCTTCAGTTGAGACAATATGACCCAGGAACGCAATTTCCTTTTTTAGGAAGTCAGATTTCTCTAGTTGGATTTTGAGATTGGCCTCTTTAAGTTTTGTAAATACCTTTTTTAGGTTTTCGAGGTGCTCTTGTAGAGATGTGGAGAACACAATTATGTCGTCCATGTATACCAGACAACATTTTCCTACCAAATCTCTCAGGATATTGTCCATAATCCTCTGGAATGTAGAGGGGGCATTCTTCAAGCCGAATGGCATCCTTAAGAATTCATAGTGGCCACCATCTACGGAGAAAGCGGTTTTAGCGATGTCTTTCGGATCCATCTCGATTTGATGGAAACCGCTTGCTAAGTCCAATGTCGAGAAATACAAGCATTTTCCCAATTTATCTAGTATCTCATTTATGTTGGGAATAGGATACTTGTCGGAAATTGTTTTCTCGTTTAATTTTCTGAAGTCGATCACAAGTCTCCATTTCTGGTTCCCGTTATGATCTTTCTTCTTGGGTACTACCCAAACGGGCGCACTCCATGGGGAATAACTATGCTTTATTATCCCTTGATCAAGCATTGATGTTACTTGCTTTCGGATTTCCTCCTTATGGCAGTATGGATATCGGTATGTTTTCGTATATATGGGGATGTCATCTATCGTGTGTATTCTATGTTTGATTTGGTTGGTGAAACTTAGATTCTGACCTTCTTTGAAGAAAATGTCTTCAAATTCTCTACACAATCTTATGAGACCTTTCTTTTCTTCGGAGTTCAAATGCTCTGTATGAAGGAGTTCTGCAATTTCGGGGTCACTTTGGGGACTATTGAGATTTATATTGAAATTGTTTATTTCTATGAAGTGAGAGGAAAGGTAGGGTTCGACCTTGAGGGGTTGTTCGACAAGAAAGGGTTTATCGGTGGGGGAATTATTGGTTACTTCGATTACACAGTACCAGTCTTTCGCTGTGTAAATGCCCTCTGATATGGCAAGATTAGGTTCGACAAGAGTGTTTCGAATGAAGACGTCTCCGCTTTGCACGTCTACAGGTACTTTAAATATCGCTTTCGTATTGGAAGGGATTATGTGTTTTCCAGAGCTGAAATTAGGTTTGAACAAAAGTGGAATAGTGGAACTGGGGGTAGTCAACAGTTTGTTCTCTAAGTCTATTTTTGCACGAAGTTGGGATAAAATGTCTAATCCTAAGAGACCATCGAAATAGTTGTGGAATCTAAACAGAAGGAATTTAACTTTACCGGTTTCGTTAAATTCGTTAAATATAGGTACGGATACCCTTTTATTTAGTTCGTGGTTATTGAGAATTGTGGAAATTTTAATAGGGGAACAATTTTCGACTTTTAGGTTGCGGGCAAATTCGGGGTTTAAGAAGGAAGCTGATGCTCCTGTATCAATTAGGAATTTTAATGGGCGACCAAATGGGGATGAAATGTGGATATAAGGTAATATGAATCCGTGCTTATTGATATCTAAGTATCCGACGGGTTTTCTGAGGCAGTGTCTTGAAAATTTTCGTTTTCTAATTTCTGCATCGCAGCTAGTGTTTGTTGGTCTTGCTCGTTAGGGTCCTGGTCCTGGTAGACGTAGTGCTGGTCTAAGTTAGGTAGGTACGATGGTGGTAGATTGTTTCTTGAGTTATGTGCGTTTACATTGTGTACTTCTTCTATTGTGTATCTGGGTGTATTGCTGCGCCTTGTTTGGTTTGACATAGGCGGCCTGTACGTTGTCGGCTGTGTATATCGAGATTGCGTTGTACCGAGTTCCATTGGTTCTGGCGGGGGAGTGGCACGTTGTGGTATATTTGGTCTGACGGGATGTTGGTTAAATGCTTGGGCGTTGTTTGAGGTTTGGTATGATGATAAAAGAGGGTAATTATATGCTGGTGCGAGAGCTTGGGTATGGTTTCGGGAATATTGAGGATTAGTTACGTTGAATGGAGTTGGTCTGTGGGGTATGTTCTGCTGAGGAGGTCTGTAAGTTTGATTTGGTTGTAATGGTCTTTGGTTTGTAGTGTAGCCTCTTTGTGGGTTGTGGGACTTTTGTTGGTATTGATAAAGGTTGGGTTTCCTTGCTGGTGGGCGATACTCATACTTCATATAGAACATATTCTGCTCTTGTATGCAGTATGAGAGAGCTATGGCTAGAGATGTTGGTTTCATGGCCCTAATGTTAGAGCCAAGTGGCTCTCTTAACCCGGACAGGAAGGCATTTAAGCACATTTCCGAGAAAAGGTCTTTTTTTGCCTTGATAACGTTGTGATCTGTTTCGTGAATGAGGACGTTGTTGTTTAGGGTAGCTTGCAATTCGATCACTTCGCTGTGGAATTCTTCGATGCTTCTGTTGCCCTGTCTCAGGAGATGTAGATCCCTTATTAGCGAGGTCTCGTTGCGTTTATCCGAATAGTGTAGTACTAAATTTGTTTTTATTTCGTCCCAGTTCAAATTTGTACCGTACATATTGAGTACCTCGTTTGCTTGGCCGTCTATTTTATTCCGAATGGCCCTGAGAATAATTTGACCTAGAGGACTGTTTGTCACGCCTTTTACGTGCGTTAGGATTTCCTCGACGTTGTTGATGAAATCATACAACAGTCTTGGATTGCCGTCGAAACGGGGTAAATCCTTTACAGCGTCCGGGATTCGAAGCGAATCGAAAATATCTCGGAAATTAGGGGATGCAATGGTAGCTGCCGCAGAAGTTGTAGCTATATTTGGATTCATGGTGGCGTTTGCGATTGGAGGTGAAGGAAATGAATTAAAGGTGAGGTCGCAATTGGTTTTAAGCACTGATTCCGGGATAGAACTAAGGCTCTTAAATTTGAACAAGTTAGAAAGCTTAGGATAAGGGGATTTCCTAACGGAGGTTTTGTTTGGGGATGGCATACAGTGGAGAAAAATATTATATTCAGGTAATTTTAATTTTCGTGTGGTTTTACAATTGTATATTTTGTTTGCTTAGCGAATTGGAAGTATAGTATAGTATTGGTTAACTTTCAATTAGATACGTGGTGTAATATAGGTCTGATATATAATAATATAAGTTTAATTTTCGTTACAAAAAAAGGTATAATTATTTTCGTTACAAAAGGATATGTAATTTAAACTGGTTTTCGATTAGTATATTTATTAATTTATTATCAATCGATCAATCGTTGTATTTCAATTAATTTTCTATTTACGTAATAATTTGTTGTTATTCTTTTATTTATTTACTTTATTTTTTTTTTCTTTTTCACTGCTTATTTATATACATATATATATATATTTCTAAAATGAAGACAATGATTATACAGTATCTGACTCACATGTACTGGAGTATTAGGAATATATTCATCTTTGGGTTGACTTCTTGTTGAATAGCGAAGGCTGCGTTGGATCCCGCGATGAAGATTAACAGTAAACCTCTGCTTTTTCTTCTTCGATACTTGGTAGTGTCACAAGACTGAGATTAGTCCAAGCACTTCAACTGTTCTTAGGTTCACGACCGTAAAGAATTTAAAAATTCACTGTTAAACGTAAATCGCGAAACTTCGACACGGAAAACCACCGTTTCTTCGTTTTATTTTTCCTTTACGTACTTAACACCGGTCGGACTACACGACTGCGCCACTTATGAGACTCAACGCAGCTGAATCAAAAAAAAATAATTTTTATGACTTTATTCGCCTCAATTACAAAATCAACTGAGCTTAACTCATAGCTTAATTTTACTTATGACCTATGTTGCAGAGGTGAACGGATGTGCAGCAGACGCTGATAATGCATTTACCCAATTCACCTGTGCAATTACAATCGATCATGTTATGATTATTTCGCTGGAATTCGCACTACGTTGCTGTTATTGCTGAGCTTGTTTCCGCCGCTGTGTGGAATGCTGTCTGACGGTGTACTCTGCCGCTTGTACTGTTGTTGTTGTGGGTTATTCTGCTGTTTGTGTTGTTGTTGTTATAGGTGGAAGGTTGTTCCTGTAACTCGCGCCATCGATTGCTGAGTCAATTGGACCTTGTAAGCGAACAATCCGAAATCTTTGCGCAGAATTCTCCTTAGGCTAGTGCGTGAAATATTGAGCTGTTGAGATCGATGGCGAGTTGATGTTCGTGATTTGAGTCTCACACTCCGTACGCACCTTACGACTACGGGGACCATGAGTGTTGTTCACTAGCATACCAGTCTTGCGAAATTTTTGCATAAACTTGCGTAGAGCAGTCGCAGTGGGTGCTTCATCTCGGCCGAAACTTCTTTTCAAAAAACGCACTGAAATAAGTTTTCAATATTTCCCAACGTTGTTCAAGCGTAAAGCGACAAACTTCGTTCCGCAAAGGTATAATACTGACTTTCTGTCAAGATTTCGAGCGGGACACAGCAGTCAGTGTCAAAATAACCTAGGATTGAAAAAAAAAACACTAGATGGCCCACCGCTTATAGCAACGGTTTAATGATGCTCAGCTGCTTGAGCTTGCAATAAAGTCCTTCTAAACATACAATGTTTCAATCTGGCAGGTACCCGCATATTGGTTATTGCAATTAGTCCATTGGATACGCTATGCCGGACGAGTTTCAAAGCGACATGTATAGTATCATGCCACGCCCTGAAGCTGAATTAGTTATCCGAAGTTATGCGCTTGTCCTCGACCCATTTAGACAGGGCTCTGTTAACCACCTTCTAGCAGACCTTGCTGATACATTTCTTGTGTGAAATTCGCGGAAACTTCAGATCCTGAATATCGTTCTGATTTTTTTTAGGAAATATCTTTTTCGTTTGTGTATTAAACACACAATCGCTAATGCAGGAATTTACCGTGGACGCAGATAGACCTAGAGCGGGTTCAGGTCCTGAGAAGCTCTCTTCTGAACCCATTCTGGCAAGTTCATCAGATATCTCATTCCCTGGGATCCCAGAGTGGCCTGGAACCGATACAAGCCTTAATGAATTTAGTCTGCCGACTTTGTTCAGGAAGGACTTGAGTTTAAGCACTAATTTGGAGCTAGTTAAGGGGTTACCGTGACTCAGTGGGTAGTGTGTTGGCCTCTGACGCCGATGACACGGGATCGAATCCCGACACAGCCATGTCATCGAACGTGTTTTTCACGGTGTTTCTCCTCAGCGGGGTTCTGACAAACCCCCCTGTAGGAAAATTGTCATGAAAAGCTTCTCGAAATTCGCCGTTCGGAACCGGCAATAGACTGTAGGTCCCTTTCACCTATGGGAAAATGAAATCACACACAACATGGGTGATTGAGAGAAGCTCGGCTCAGGTCCTTCATGGACTGTAACGCCAATTTACATACATACATACATAAGGGGTTACACACAGCTTTTAGTGCAGCTTGGCTGTCACTACAGACGCATATGCTTTCCCCCTTAAACCTGTGCTTCACAACGTAGTGCATGGCCATTCGGATTGCGTATATCACTGATTGGAAGACAGACGCATATTTTCCTAAGGAGAAGTGCAGTCGGATGTTTTCGCGCTCAAAGAAGAACCCACCACCGGACCCCCGCCCAGATCTGGAGCCATCCGTGAAAATGCGAAAACTATCCTTTCCAGGTTCAGTATCCAGCCATAGCCAATCCTGACGCCATGGAAACTCGACTGTGAAATTACGGCGCAGTGGAATAACGGGCGTCAGAAGGCATGTCCATGAGACAGGGGTCGCAGGACAATTCTTGCGCAAGCACGCCGCTATTCCTATGCGAGCTATACCAAAAGCCATTTCTCTTCAGACGAGAAATGGCTTTCAGAGCACACCCTCTTATAAATATATCAAGAGGTGGAAGGGTCATCATAACATCTAGAGCAGCGCCCGGCGTGCTGGGGAAGGCCCCCGTGCAGCTGAGACAAACCGTTCCTTGGAGTTTATTGAAAGAGGCCACGACGTGTTTGCGTTTAGTCTGTTCCACCAGACAACCGATGCGTATGACATTATAGGTCACGCCGGATTTGACATACTGGTTGGTAAATTGCTAGAATGAGAGTATAAGTCTTGGCAGGAGTCCTTACATACATATACTGTTCTGTGTGTGAAGTGCGTCTACTGTCGCGTTTCAGTACAAGCAAGTGGTTGTGATGTCGTTGGGCTTGTATGTATTTTTCTATCCATCGTTTAGCTTATCAACTCAAAGAAAAAACAATTTGCTAACAATCGCATGATATTTCCACAAAAGAAAGTAGCCTTGGCAGACGTTCAATGGTTTGAAAAGTAAAACCACTTTACGAGTATGCGTATGCTTTCGGCCCGTCCAATGACTAGGAAATACATTTTTCAGTTGTATATCTAAGTATCGAGCAAATGGTCGACAATGACCTTGGTGTTAGTACGCAATAACCCAATTTTGTAACAACGAGTCATATGCATCGTAAAGCCGTCCTTGCCCCTGTAGGTGCCCTTAACAGTCAAGTCCATGCCTTAATCTCATTTTTCACATCAAATTACTTAACCAAGTGGAGAAATCTGAAGATTTCCTCCTATTATACCGGCTACGTATACATATATCGTTTTATTGTGTTTGACTTCGTCTTTCGGCTCGTACTTCACGGATGCCTGTCACCTTTGATTAAATCATTTACTACGTGTACATTGTCAACGAGTTAATGATGTGCTTTGTGAAGTGCGGGTCCTTTTCATCATATGGTTTGAAATCGGAGTAGGCATCGCTTCGATTAGGTTTCGCCTGACAAATGTGTGCAACCAAAACATTAAAAGTAGCTTCATGTCCTTCTATTTGATGACTATCCGATTATAGGGTTTGGATTAATTAAGAGTAATTTTCCGAGTTTTATGAGCAAAGTTCAAGGCAATTTAGGCACTTAGATGTGAGCAGTATTACGGTAGATATTGTATTATTTTATGCATATGTATGTATGTAGACTATTTGAGATTTCGGATATCTAAAAACACTCTTTTACTGTTTCTTCGAGTTATTTTTGTTTTGCTTCTTACTTCCAGTGTGTGGACTCCTAAAAGATGCTTGTTTCCAAGGTGGGAAGGTCGGCTTGTTAAAATCTTTGAGTTTTTTTTTTTTTGAAAACTTATACATATCTACATATCCACCCATGGGTATATCCATAAGTAGGTATAGAGTGGCAATGGGATTGAATTGTAGTTGTTGATACATACATACATACGAGTATTGAACTGGAAATCTGTATGCGGGTTTTTATGATTTTTATCCGTCCATACTCCCTTATTCTTGTTATGCTACACCCAAAAAAATTGGGGGTACAAAAAATATGAATAACTTTGCGTTTTGCTTACGTATCCTGCCGACCCTTGACCATGTGTGCGTGTTGTGCATGATGAGTAAGAAATTTATTTTGAAAACAAAGCAAAAAAGGAAGGATACCTGTAACTAAAGGAGTTCCTCGAAAAAATTGGTTATGATGCCATTTGGGTATTACATGCTGAGAACTGTGTTGAAAAGGAATGCCTAGAGTTGGGCTCGACTGTGGGGGATAGCTGATTTGTTATCGAAAAATTGGAATTCGAATTGCCAATAGGAAGGCAAATGTGGTTGTGTGGTTTTGGTGTTAGAGGCTTAATGGACAAGTGAAGCGAACAACCTCTATTTGGTTTTCGGTTGCCTTTACTCAATCTTGTTTAAGAATTGTGTTTTTCGATTGCCTGTAGGCGTTCTATAATGATTGCAAAGGGGGGTCATTTTAATACGGTTTAACTAACGAACCATATTCACAAATACCTACACATGGTGTGTGTACATGTATATGTATGTACTTCTTCTTTGGTGGCCTTACAGCGCATGAAGGACCAGAGCCAAGCTTCTCTCAATCACCCATGTTGTGTGTGATTTATTTTTCACACAGGTGAAAGGGACCTACAGTTTAATGCCGATTCCGAACGGCGTGAGTCGAGAAGCTTTTTCATGGTAAGTTTACTACGGGGGGTTTTGCCAGTACCCCGCCGAGGAGGAACGTCGCGAAATAACCATTCGATGGCGTTGGTGTTATCGGTCAAAAAATATTAATATACATAAATATTCCAACCTCAACATCTGCTAGCACTAACAGCAGCTTTTCTTGGAGATTTTTTAATGCTAAATTGGTTAAAGAGGACATATTTGAGTCGATAACGGGAAAATATAGCCTACACGATACCACGTCCGAGAACGGACACCGGCTACTCAACTTCCTGGCGGGGCGCAATCTCCTTCTGGCTAGCACACCATTCCCGCATCTCAATATTCACAAAGGAACCTGACGATCACCTGATCAGTCTACCACAAATAAAATTGATCACGTTGCGGTCGAGGCCAGACACTACTCCAGCATCCTAGATGTACCGAGAAGTTGAAAAAGACTCAAATTACTACCTTGTTGTAGCCAAGGTACCAATGAAGTTATCAAGGATGCCTCAGAACCGAATTGGATAACGAAAGTTTGACGTCGGAAAGCTACAATCGCAGGCGATTGCTAGGACCTTTGCCGATTGAGTTTCCCTCAACCTCTCGCAAACTCCAATGACACCGGACCAATCCACAGAACAACAGTGGGAGCCTTTCCAGCGTGCCACCAGAGGATTCAAGCCACCGCCAGTTAGAAACCCCTTGTTTGATGAGCAATGCGGCAAGCCCATGTAGGAAAGCGAAACGCATACAAGCCATGCTACAAAGACGGACGAGAGCCGCTTGTGAACATTACGAGCAGAAACGGGGAGAGGAACACACACTTTTAGGGAAGAAAAAAAGACAACATGAAAAGCGTGAGATCGAGGAGATGGATAATGCTTTACAAAAAAGTAAAACGAACATGCCAGAGCTACATATGTATGAACATATGTATAAGGCCAGAGCGAAAGCCTGTAGGGATGAAGATGGACACCTAGAATGTAGTAGAGTCACAGTCGATGTTGAGAATATGGAGGGAACACTTCTGTAGAGAGCACCGTGGTGCAGTGGGTAGTGTGTTGGCCTCTGACGCCGATGATACGGGATCGAATCCCGACACAGCCATGTCATCGAACGTGTTTTTCACGGTGTTTCTCCTCAGCGGGGTTCTGACAAAAAATTATCATGAAAAGCTTCTCGAAATTCGCCGTTCGGAACCCGCAATAAACTGTAGGTCCCTTTCACCTATGGGAAAATAAAAGGAAAATAAAACCACACACAACATGGGTGATTGAGAGAGAAGCTCGGCTCAGGTCCTTCATGGACTGTAACGCCAACATACATACATACATACTTCTGTGGATTGTTTAATGGCGATGAAAGACCGAATACCGCTGTTAAGCAGAATGATCCATTCGCAACGGAAGAAGATGTAAGCGAACTTCAGCCACTTGACCTAGATGAAATTAGGCTAGTAATTTCAAAGCTCAAGACTAATAAAGCCACGGGCGCAGGCGGCCTGTCTTCTGAGAGCAATTTAAAGCCGCTGGAGATGATCTGGTAGGGCGCATCTGTATCTGGTTGGAGGGAAGCATGCCCGACGAATGGAATCTCAGCATCGTTTGCCCAGTCCACAAGAATGGAGACTTCAGCAACCCCATAACGCCAATTACATATGTCTCCTAAACATCGCATACAAGATCTTCTCTGCCGTACTGTGCGAATGCCTGGTAAATCCACAATAGACCAAATATTCACACTTCGGTAGGTCTTGGAGAAGGCCCAAGAATACCAAATCGACACCCATCATCATTTCGTCGATTTCAGGGCCACGTATGACAGTGTGCATAGAGACGAGCTATACAGCGCCATATCTAATTCTGACATCCCTGCCAAACTCGTCAGATTGTGCAGAATGACAATGAGGAACTCGCTGACGGAGCAGCGAGTTAATCGGTAGCGAATTAACCTTTGATTTTAAAAAAGGACTTAAGCAAGGTGACGCACTGTCAAGTAATTTCTTCAACATCGAGCTTGGAAAGATCATATGCGACTCAATAGCCAAGACAAGAGGTACGATCTATGTATTTCAAGTCTGCACAACGGCTTGCGTATGCGGATGACGTAATTGGACTGTACGAACTTGTAAATACTTTCCTAATTTTTAAGTTTACATTGTACATATTTTATTTCAATCTTTGTAACGGGAGCTACTGTGTGACAGAGATTATTCGAATCCCCTTTATCGTGGGAATTGTTTTGTAAGCAACGACGAATGCTCGGATTACGTCTAGTGAACCGCAAACATCAATTGTTCTCACAGTAGCTCATCGAGTGATAATTATGCGTTGTACCTACGCAAGGTGGAAAATAAAGTCATTATTAATTTTGACACTGAAGGCAACGGTTGAACATCTCTTTTACTATACATTTTTTGGCGACCGTGACAGGACACTACTAAAAGAATTTAGTGTGCCTGAATATTAACAGAAAAGCAGTGTGTTTAAAATTATAATCAATCATACATTAACTTGAGTGTCTGGTCTTTAACAAACATTTATCTTCTCAATCAAAGATATACCAAATCATTTGTTGTGTCGTGTATTCAATTTTCAGTGCTCATTAACTAACTGAATTCTAGTGCACAGTGTTAAGCCCTAACAAAAATAGACCTTAATATACATAGACGCTTCATACAAATTATCAATCATCATGGTTCGAACACTAGAGGAATTAACTGACCTGCAAGAGCAAGTAGGAAAGGAGATCTGCATCCTCGCTCGAAACTATGGGAAGGATAGTGACAGCCGCAAAACCATGAAAAAATTACATGAAAGGAGGGAAAAATTAGAAAACTTGTGGGACTGTTTCGACACCAACGACAGTGAAATTCGAGATAAGTATGCGGACTCGATACAACATGAATACTTCGCTAAGGGGTACTACGACGAGATTCAGAAGGTGTACGAAAACATGAAGTCAGACATTATCACTCGATTAATGAATTTGCAAGGACGGGACGCAGACCAGATCCAGGAGGAGTCACCAGCAACACCGCCATCAGGATCATCGGTCACACCATCATCAACAGCAACAAAGATGAATCCACCTGAAGCGAAACAAAGGCATCAGGACATTATATCTTCAAAGACAAACACACTTTCCACTAGAGAAAGATTTAAGGTGCTTTCAAAATATTTCCAAACATCATTGGATAAGTGTGCACCAAATTTGAAAGACACCAACCCCCAGATGTTCAACGTTAAGGTAAACAATATCAAGGAGAATTTTGAAGAATTAAAAATTATGTATCGGCGAATGGATGGTGAATTAAAAGAAGAAGATATCGAAACATATTTCCATCTTCAAGAGCAGTTGGAGTTGCGATTAAGTGAGGTTCTAGTAAGAGTTACACAGGATCAACCATCAAGTACTACGTTAAAGCTACCGAAAAAAATGTATAGTAAAAGAGATGTTCAACCGTTGCCTTCAGTGTCAAAATTAATAATGACTTTATTTTCCACCTTGCGTAGGTACAACGCATAATTATCACTCGATGAGCTACTGTGAGAACAATTGATGTTTGCGGTTCACTAGACGTAATCCGAGCATTCGTCGTTGCTTACAAAACAATTCCCACGATAAAGGGGATTCGAATAATCTTTGTCACACAGTAGCTCCCGTTACAAAGATTGAAATAAAATATGTACAATGTAAACTTAAAAATTAGGAAAGTATTTACAAGTTCGTACATACACCCCTCCTTGGAGGTTCTTAACCTTCAATTCAAATATTGGCTTCAAAGCGAGGAACTGTTCTTCGTTGACCTGGAATCGGCCCTTTCTGATGTCGGCGTCGGCAATAATATACTATTATTCCAATGGTAATCGACAGCAGCAGGTAGCTCAAACTGTAGTGATGGTAATCGTGTATGTTCAATTGCGGTTCTTCGGGTGCTCTCATGTCTTTCTTAAGGTCTTCTATTTCCTGTGTAATATTTTTAAATTGATCATGTTCAATGGTGCTTACCTTCAATGGGGGGACAAGGTCTTTTGTGAAGTTATGGTTTTCGATCCAAACCACTCGGAACGAACGAGTTAGATATAACTGTTTTTAAGTTTGAGCGTCCGGTTATAATCGTGTTTCCAACTTTAAGAGTGCACATCTCTTTGAATTCTATCACTCCATTGCCTGCTAAGGCGATGCTGCTTGTAACTCCATTGCAAATGAGTAGACCTGTGGAATTAGTAATCAATGAAAATAGCCAGCTGTTAGTTTCTTTGAGTGCGATCCAACGATTTTGAGATGGTATTTCGTTTAAGATGCAATCGGCCAATGCATTATTTTCATGATTCATCAAGGCCATTTCACATACTTGCAAATTGTGTTGATGGATATTAGTTGGAACAATCTGAGTACAGAGATGGGTTCTCGCAGCTATAAGCTTGCAAGATGAGAATTCAAACTCTGTTAATCTAAAAAAATTGTCTCTTGCTAATGTAACTGCAAGGTATGGTTTAGGTATATCCACTAGGAGGCTGATGTTGTAGTGAATGATGGGTAATGGAATTAGATTGAACATCTGGAATTCTTGGTCGTCAGCTAATGGTATGAGCATTTCAAAAACGATTGAATCATGAAGTGTCCGTCCCCTGACTGTTATTATTTTAAACATGTCCAAAACTGAAACATTAGGTAATCTCAAAGTTGATGGGAGGTTTCCTTGAATAAGCTGCAGCTGGTCATTGAGTTGCCTTGGTGTGATAAGCTGAGGGTTAATTTTTGCATGATTCAAGTCAAGTATAACATCAAGTAGAATATCTTGAGTGCGCTGAAAGTTGGATAAAATCATAATTAAATAAGACGTAAGCGATACAAAGTGTTGGTTTGTGCCAATGTTGTCTTGCTGTTTTTCGATTACATTAAACGTCCTGGCCAAATATGTGTTCAGTGTCTGGAATTGCCTTTTGACTTCCAATGAATTTTGCCTCAAAATATTAACAGTGGAATCTGAAATGGAACTTTGTTTTTCAATGAGAGCAGCTAAGTGAGTTTCATGTTTATTCGCCAAGTTGATCTGATTTTGAATGTGTTGAGCCTCTTCTTGATCAAGGATGCCAAACAAACTATGTGCTACACTACCAACAAAATCGAATGGAGACCTGCGATGTCGAATCGCTGCCCGACTTGAAGTATTAAACCCGTGAATGAATTCGTTATTTTGATCAATGATAGCTACTCTTTGTCGAAAAATGTCAACCGTCGAATGACAGTAGTAAATCTTGTCCGTTTTATCTGTCGTGCAAGCTTTTTCCAGTTCATTTATATACGTTTTAATTTCATTTAATTCAAACCAATAATTGGTAAGATTGTAAAAAACATAAAGGCTCCAAAAATTGTTGACGATTCGAAGAGTTCCAATGTCTTCAAAGTAGATTCCGACTGCATTATCGAGCTGATTTGTAAGGACGTGGTTGTCTGTGTATGTTGTGTTAACTGGTCCAACCAACATTGCAATCAAAAATGACACCAATAAAGTTCCCGTTCTAACCTTGCCGTTTCTGAGTTTCCGTGATGTTGGTTCTCGTTCATTTCTTAGATATGGCTCTTTCTCATGCTCATCTGCTGGAGACTCCGCCTCAGCTGTTTCTTCTAACGGCAGAGGACACAAGTTATGAATAGCTCGCTGGAGAACTCCTCCTTGGGTCTTAATGTTAGCAACACGAACCAATCCATCGTTTCCTTTGATAACTTCTAGTACACGTCCCAACTTCCATCTTGTTGGTGGCATATTAGATTCCTTTAATAAAACAAGAGTGTTTGGCTTCAAGTTTTGGGATTCAGTTTTCCACTTAGTTCGTTGTTGTAAGTTATGTAAGTACTCACTCGACCATCTCTTCCAAAAAGACTGTTGAACATGCTGGATTTGTCGATATTTATTTAGAGAACTTACCCTTTTATCAGTGACATCGGGCTCAGCTATTGAAAGGAGTGGCGCTCCTATCAGAAAATGTCCAGGGGTAAGAGCTTCTAAATCATTTGGATCCGATGAAATTGGCGTCAAGGGTCTTGAATTGAGTATAGCTTCTATTTGAATTGTGATCGTGGTGAGCTCTTCATATGTTAACGAAGCCTCACCCAGGTGTTTAACCAACAATCCCTTAGCAGATTTTACAGCTGACTCCCAGAGTCCCCCGAAGTGCGGAGAACGGGGAGGAATAAATTGCCAATTAATTCCCGCCTGAATACATGATGATTGAATGGCTGACTCCATTCTCTTTGACTGCATAACTCCTTTAAGCTCCTTAAGTTTATTGTTTGCACCAACAAAATTAGTTGCATTATCGCAGAAGATAGTGTGGCACAATCCTCGTCTGCCTACAAACCTCTTAAGGCAGTTTATGAACGATTCAGTGGAGAGATCTCCAACAACTTCTATATGGATTGCCTTCGTTGAAAAGCACACAAAAATTGCTAAATAAGATTTTGAAGGAGTCCTACCCCTGATTTTGTAGTGTGATTTTATAGGGCCAGCAAAGTCCACTCCTGTGTAGTAAAATGGGCGAGATGGTGTTACTCTTTGCATAGGTAAATCGCCCATCAACTGTGCTATGGATGTTGGTCTTGATTTCGCACATATGATACACTTTCTGATCACTGATCTTGCTTCTCTTCCAATGCTTAGTATCCAATACCGTTGTCGTGAAATTGCTACAAGAGCCCTGTGGGATACATGTAAGTTTGTTCTATGTATGTTTTCCAAAAGCAGCCTTGTAACGATGTTGTTCTTCGGCAGTAGTATTTGGTTTTTTGCATCCGGCAAAAGTGCAGAATTTGCTAATCTGCCTCCTACTCGAATTAAGTTATGTTTTTTGTCAAAATATGGCGTCAATGTTGATAAGCTTGATTGAGTACTTATATTAACATTTGTCTTTAGCGCCTTGTATTCTTCTGGAAACGCCATACGTTGAGTGTACACCAAGAGTAAGCGAGTTCCTTCTCGTAGTTCATCAGCAGAAAGCATGCCGCTTCTTCTAAGAAAGTCGGGCCGTCGGGCATTCCTTAAAAATCTGCTGCAAAATGAGAATATTTTCTGCAACGTATAGAAATTGTTTCTGTGATTAATAACATTCAATATATCTTGATTCTGATTTGTAGTGGTCAATGCGGTTTTATTTTTTCGTAATTCTGGTATCACCTGCGGAATGGTGTAATTACTTGGCTCCCAATTTGATTCTTCTAATTTAAGAAATGATGGACCTTCGAACCATGTCAATGATGATGATAGGTCAAGGAGAGTGCATCCTCTCGTTATTATATCAGCTGGATTAATTTCTCCCTTAATATGATTCCATTGTGCTGTTTGAGTTTCTGCCTGGATTTTCGCTACTCTGTTTGCTACGAATGTGTCCCAGACATAAGAAGGAGAACTTATCCATGCCAGCACAGTTGTTGAATCCGTATAATATGCTATCTTATGAATATACTTCTTAAATGTCTTAAGTATTCTGTTTACTAGCTCAACCAATAGCACTGCAGCTTGAAGCTCCAGACGAGCGATTGTAATAGCCTTCATCGGGGCGATTCGAGATTTTGAGCAAAGTAACTTACTATAGATAATTCCTGATTCATCTATGCATCTAACGTATACGCACGCCCCTAGGGCAGACATACTACTATCAGAAAACGCATGTAGTTCAGTTCTTTTCGGAAACGGGCACATTACAAATCGAGGTATACTCAGGTTTTTTAACTCAAGGAATTGATTTACGTACCTGCTCCATTTTTCGGCAATGTCCGTAGGAAGCTGTTCATCCCATGAGAGCTCTGTTTTCCACAAGTCTTGTAGGAAAAGTTTGCCAAGCATTATGACTGGACTCAATAAACCTAGAGGGTCAAACAATCGTGCGAGATCCGATAAAACAGTCCTGCGTGTAATAGGAGTCTTATATGTTGTAAATTTTTCTGAATTAAATCCAAATTCAAATTGATCCAGCGTTGGATCCCAAATCAGTCCCAGGGTTTTGATTACGTCAGACTGATGGAATCTTACTAACCTTTCTTTGTGCGTGTCAGGAATGTTCTTGAGAATATTGTTATCATTTGCACAGAATTTCCTTAGCTCAAATTTAGCCTTTCCTAGAAGATGCGTTATTTCTTCCAGCAGTTCTCTGGCTTTTGAAACTGTGTCCGCTCCAGTAAGTAGATCATCGACGTAAATATTTTCACGGATAGTTTGGGATGCTCTTTCGTGAAGTTGTTGATAATTGTCTGCAAGTTGAACAAGACATTTTGTTGCTAAATATGGAGCACATGCTGAACCGTAAGTCAACGTGTTAAGCTTATATGCCTTCAGAGGTTGATTGCTGTGAAATCTCCAAAGAATTAGTTGAAAGGCTCTATCTTCTGGCCTTACCAATACCTGTCGGTACATTTTGCTTACGTCTGCTGTAAATGCATACCTTTCTAACCTGAAATTAATAATTATTGCAAACAAGTCATTCTGGACTGTTGGCCCTACGCCAAGAACATCATTGAGAGAAACTCCAGATGTCGTTTTTGCTGAACAATCAAAGACCACACGCAATGCTGTTGAGGAGCTTTCTGGCTTCAGCACACAATGATGCGGAATGAAATAATGATTTTGAGGAATCTCATCGTTCTCGATCGGACTCATGTGGCCTAATTCCTCGTATTCTAGCAGGAACTGAGAATAAAGTTCACGCAATTCATTATCTCCTTCAAATCGGCGTTCTAATGAAAGAAATCTTTTCCGTGCCTTTTCGAGAGATGCACCTAAACAAGTCGGATTCCTTTTGAAAGGAAGACTTACCATAAATCTTCCATTTGACAAAGTTTTTGTGTTCGATTTAAAATGTTCCTCACAGTTATGTTCTTCA
Source organism: Eumerus sabulonum (assembly GCA_951905685.1). NCBI lineage: Eukaryota > Metazoa > Arthropoda > Insecta > Diptera > Syrphidae > Eumerus > Eumerus sabulonum. Next base: position 155,202,267 of record OX645060.1, on the reverse strand, counting down.
TTACTCATACGTTTCACTTCCGTCTCATGGGTTTCGTACTCCCAGAATCTACTCACCAGTTTCTCTAATGAAGATAGAGATGGCTTCGTGGCAATGGTGCAAACAACATTTGAGTTTGTAGCCTGTATGCCACCCGCGACAATCCATCCTAGTTTTGTGTTACGGAGTTTAGGAAGCTGAGGTCCAATAGTTATTTCCCCTGGGAGAAGAAGATCGAAAAACAACTCAGCACCAATAAGCATATCTATTTTTTGATTAGACATGAATCCTGGATCAGCCAATTGAATGTGGATAGGGATATTCCAATTTCCTGATTGAACCTCACGTAGCTGGTAATCTGTAATCCTAGCCATTATGTTTGCTTCAATACTTGCCTTGAAACTTGAATTGTGTGCTTGTAAAGTGAGTCCTATTGCAAATTGTGTTTTTGTGCCATGTCCTCCTATGCCGCTTATTGAATTTTCTGATTGATACTTTGGAAGACCCAGTGCTTGTGCAAAAGCTGCAGTCACAAAATGGATTTGCGATCCTGAGTCTAACAAAGCACGACAAGTAAGCCATGTTCCGCATGCGGACTTGACATTAATTAAGGCTGTTGCTAGATAAACTTGGCGTGATTTATTTCTCGAATAGCTAGCTGCATTGGCTGCTTGAGCTTCTCTTCTTTGAACTAGCTGATGCTGCTGATTACTTATGGAATTCGTATAATGGTTGGTTGATTGACCTTCCCCCCTTTGAGCTGATTGCACCAATGGTTGAGCTAGTTGCTGCTGTTGACCACCTATGGAATGATTATGGTTATTAATTGGTTTTGTTTTCAAAGATTGCCTTGAATCTTTTTGATAGTGTAGGAGAGTATTATGTTTGCCATTACAACTTTGGCATCCTCTCGAGTGACATGTGTTGGAGGCATGTCCCGACCTAAGACAGTTTCGGCAAATTCCAAGACGTTGAACAGCTCTCTCACGATCGCCACCTGAAAGAGATAAAAATGTCTTACAGTTAAATATTTTATGGTTACCTGAGCTGCACATTAGGCAGCCATCAACTTTAGCTGCTATAACTGTTGTGGGCTTCCTTCTATCGTCTGCACTATTAATTGTTTCAAGTGTCTGAAACCGGGATTCAATGAACTTCAGCAATTCTGTTAGCGAAGGACTGCATCTCGGATCAATCAACGATTGCTCAAACAGCGTTCTGCTTTCCTTATCCAGTTTCTTCAGTATTAGATGAACTACTATGGGGTCCCAGTCATGAGCTTGATATCCCAGATTAGTAAGTGCCTGGATACCTTCCTTTGTATTGTCGTGAAGTTTCCGTAAGCTTGATGCAGTTCCTGATGCTGATGGTTGCTGTAGTAGCTTATCCAACTGTGCTGACAATAGAAGCCGCTTATTGTCGTATCTATCAATCAGAGTCTTCCAAGCTGTTTCAAAGTTGTTGTCTGTAGCCGGAAATCCTTGTATTAAGCTTAGCGCTTCTCCTGTTAGATTAGCACGGAGAAAATAAAGTTTTTGAGCAAGTGGTATAGGTTGTTCAAGGATCATTGGCTTAAACAGATCGTGAAATTGGCGCCACTTAAGGTAATTTCCGTCGAACTTGGGCAACTCAATTTTCGGTAGCTTTAACGTAGTACTTGATGGTTGATCCTGTGTAACTCTTACTAGAACCTCACTTAATCGCAACTCCAACTGCTCTTGAAGATGGAAATATGTTTCGATATCTTCTTCTTTTAATTCACCATCCATTCGCCGATACATAATTTTTAATTCTTCAAAATTCTCCTTGATATTGTTTACCTTAACGTTGAACATCTGGGGGTTGGTGTCTTTCAAATTTGGTGCACACTTATCCAATGATGTTTGGAAATATTTTGAAAGCACCTTAAATCTTTCTCTAGTGGAAAGTGTGTTTGTCTTTGAAGATATAATGTCCTTATGTACGAACTTGTAAATACTTTCCTATTTTTTAAGTTTACATTGTACATATTTTATTTCAATCTTTGTAACGGGAGCTACTGTGTGACAAAGATTATTCGAATCCCCTTTATCGTGGGAATTGTTTTGTAAGCAACGACGAATGCTCGGATTACGTCTAGTGAACCGCAAACATCAATTGTTCTCACAGTAGCTCATCGAGTGATAATTATGCGTTGTACCTACGCAAGGTGGAAAATAAAGTCATTATTAATTTTGACACTGAAGGCAACGGTTGAACATCTCTTTTACTATACATTTTTTGGCGACCGTGACAGGACACTACTAAAAGAATTTAGTGTGCCTGAATATTAACAGAAAAGCAGTGTGTTTAAAATTATAATCAATCATACATTAACTTGAGTGTCTGGTCTTTAACAAACATTTATCTTCTCAATCAAAGATATACCAAATCATTTGTTGTGTCGTGTATTCAATTTTCAGTGCTCATTAACTAACTGAATTCTAGTGCACAGTGTTAAGCCCTAACAAAAATAGACCTTAATATACATAGACGCTTCATACAAATTATCAATCATCATGGTTCGAACACTAGAGGAATTAACTGACCTGCAAGAGCAAGTAGGAAAGGAGATCTGCATCCTCGCTCGAAACTATGGGAAGGATAGTGACAGCCGCAAAACCATGAAAAAATTACATGAAAGGAGGGAAAAATTAGAAAACTTGTGGGACTGTTTCGACACCAACGACAGTGAAATTCGAGATAAGTATGCGGACTCGATACAACATGAATACTTCGCTAAGGGGTACTACGACGAGATTCAGAAGGTGTACGAAAACATGAAGTCAGACATTATCACTCGATTAATGAATTTGCAAGGACGGGACGCAGACCAGATCCAGGAGGAGTCACCAGCAACACCGCCATCAGGATCATCGGTCACACCATCATCAACAGCAACAAAGATGAATCCACCTGAAGCGAAACAAAGGCATCAGGACATTAAATCTTCAAAGACAAACACACTTTCCACTAGAGAAAGATTTAAGGTGCTTTCAAAATATTTCCAAACATCATTGGATAAGTGTGCACCAAATTTGAAAGACACCAACCCCCAGATGTTCAACGTTAAGGTAAACAATATCAAGGAGAATTTTGAAGAATTAAAAATTATGTATCGGCGAATGGATGGTGAATTAAAAGAAGAAGATATCGAAACATATTTCCATCTTCAAGAGCAGTTGGAGTTGCGATTAAGTGAGGTTCTAGTAAGAGTTACACAGGATCAACCATCAAGTACTACGTTAAAGCTACCGAAAATTGAGTTGCCCAAGTTCGACGGAAATTACCTTAAGTGGCGCCAATTTCACGATCTGTTTAAGCCAATGATCCTTGAACAACCTATACCACTTGCTCAAAAACTTTATTTTCTCCGTGCTAATCTAACAGGAGAAGCGCTAAGCTTAATACAAGGATTTCCGGCTACAGACAACAACTTTGAAACAGCTTGGAAGACTCTGATTGATAGATACGACAATAAGCGGCTTCTATTGTCAGCACAGTTGGATAAGCTACTACAGCAACCATCAGCATCAGGAACTGCATCAAGCTTACGGAAACTTCACGACAATACAAAGGAAGGTATCCAGGCACTTACTAATCTGGGATATCAAGCTCATGACTGGGACCCCATAGTAGTTCATCTAATACTGAAGAAACTGGATAAGGAAAGCAGAACGCTGTTTGAGCAATCGTTGATTGATCCGAGATGCAGTCCTTCGCTAACAGAATTGCTGAAGTTCATTGAATCCCGGTTTCAGACACTTGAAACAATTAATAGTGCAGACGATAGAAGGAAGCCCACAACAGTTATAGCAGCTAAAGTTGATGGCTGCCTAATGTGCAGCTCAGGTAACCATAAAATATTTAACTGTAAGACATTTTTATCTCTTTCAGGTGGCGATCGTGAGAGAGCTGTTCAACGTCTTGGAATTTGCCGAAACTGTCTTAGGTCGGGACATGCCTCCAACACATGTCACTCGAGAGGATGCCAAAGTTGTAATGGCAAACATAATACTCTCCTACACTATCAAAAAGATTCAAGGCAATCTTTGAAAACAAAACCAATTAATAACCATAATCATTCCATAGGTGGTCAACAGCAGCAACTAGCTCAACCATTGGTGCAATCAGCTCAAAGGGGGGAAGGTCAATCAACCAACCATTATACGAATTCCATAAGTAATCAGCAGCATCAGCTAGTTCAAAGAAGAGAAGCTCAAGCAGCCAATGCAGCTAGCTATTCGAGAAATAAATCACGCCAAGTTTATCTAGCAACAGCCTTAATTAATGTCAAGTCCGCATGCGGAACATGGCTTACTTGTCGTGCTTTGTTAGACTCAGGATCGCAAATCCATTTTGTGACTGCAGCTTTTGCACAAGCACTGGGTCTTCCAAAGTATCAATCAGAAAATTCAATAAGCGGCATAGGAGGACATGGCACAAAAACACAATTTGCAATAGGACTCACTTTTCAAGCACACAATTCAAGTTTCAAGGCAAGTATTGAAGCAAACATAATGGCTAGGATTACAGATTACCAGCTACGTGAGGTTCAATCAGGAAATTGGAATATCCCTATCCACATTCAATTGGCTGATCCAGGATTCATGTCTAATCAAAAAATAGATATGCTTATTGGTGCTGAGTTGTTTTTCGATCTTCTTCTCCCAGGGGAAATAACTATTGGACCTCAGCTTCCTAAACTCCGTAACACAAAACTAGGATGGATTGTCGCGGGTGGCATACAGGCTACAAACTCAAATGTTGTTTGCACCATTGCCACGAAGCCATCTCTATCTTCATTAGAGAAACTGGTGAGTAGATTCTGGGAGTACGAAACCCATGAGACGGAAGTGAAACGTATGAGTAATGAAGAACATAACTGTGAGGAACTGTTCTTCGTTGAACTGGAATCGGCCCTTTCTGATGTCGGCGTCGGCAATAAAATACTATTACTCCAATAGTAATCGACAGCAGCAGGTAGCTCAAACCGTAGTGATGGTAATCGTGTATGTTCAATTGCGGTTCTTCGGGTGCTCTTGGCGGGATGTCAATAATGCGTTTGAAAGCATTGAAGCAGAAGCGGCTAAAATGGGTCTTTCGGTTAATGAGGGTAAAACGAAATACATATATGCTGTAAACCAAAAAGGACGCGAAACACCGACGTTTCGGATTCGCAGTAGTCAAGGACTTCGCCTACCTTGGCGCGCTAATGACAACAACACCGGCGCTGAGGTCAACGCAGAATTACTCTTGCCAACCGCTGCTTCTTTGGAATCAAGAGACAATTGAGAAGTAGAGCCCTCTCTCGAAAGACAAAAGTTGCGCTGTACAAAACCTTAATCATCCCGGTCCTCCGGGACTTTAACGAAAGCGAGTAAAATTCTGCGTTCAATCCATGGTCCCCTTTGTATAAACGCGGATGGTGGAGAAGATACAACGATGTACGATGTCTACCGATCCAACGTCTAAGATGGCTAGGCAATGTAGAGCGAATGGATAACACAGCCCCGGCCCGAAGAGTCTTCGTGTCCAATCCCAAGAGACGACGCAGCAGAGGATGACCGAATCTAAGGTGGCGACCTTACAGTTGTAAGGAGACCTTAACCAACTGAGAGTGCCTCGCTGGAAACAGCTAGCAAAAGACCATGCCAGCTGGAGAAGTTTATTGGTTGAGGCCCAAGTTCACACCGGACTGTAGTGCCACCTAAGTAAGTAAGTAACAGCAGCTTTTTGAGAGAGCTGGACAACTCTATTACTATTATTTGATGTAAATTAAGAAAGTATAGATAAAGCAATATGACCCAGTTAGAGGACAGGTATTAAGAATTAAAGCGCAGAGATTTCGGTCTAGTTATAGTCACTAAGTGCTCATTATCAGCACAAGTACTGCTTCCACTGTAGCGATATGGCACCCGTTTAATGGTGGCAGCGAACAACGACTACTGGCGAAACTTCCTCACATATCCTCATGGCTTACTCCAAAAATATTCTTGTAGTCTGGCTAAGGACAAACATAAAATACAAGGCAGGAGAGGAGATTAGCAACCAATTGAAATCTAGGCTGCTTTCATAACCCGTGGCCAAAGGAAACCTTTCCATAAAGTCAATCTAATAAATAAACGGAATCGGATCTATTGATAATATTAGATGACGTGCAATCACCTTCTTGTAGCTCTTATGGATGAAATTACCGTGCTCAGTGAGTTGTGTTGTTGGTGAAATTGAGCAGAGGGCTGTTCTGTTTCTTTTACTCGGCAGGTGACACCCTCGACCGTCCAATTATTTTTGGATTAGATGGTGTCAAAATTCATAGTTTGCCTAATTGAGGCAGAATGAGCATAAGTGTGTATAATGTTATATATCACCTAGAGTTGGAAGGTTTGCAGTGCCAGAGCCAAACTCGGAGAATTTCAAAGTTCCCTGAAAAATTCCTGCACTGCAAATGCTAGTGTGTTAAACAACACGCAAAAGTGTGTCACTTAACACCTTTAATCTTTGAAATTGAGAGACTTATTGGTGCTAAAATATAACGCCTTTATTGCGTGTCATGAATAAAAACTCTAATGACACCTTAAGTGTGCTGCAGCGACACACTTATTAATAATTAACACACTTTGGATCTATCGATCAAACAAAAGAGAAACTTCACAAATACATGCAACTTTGCGAGTAGGATCCATGGTGTAATGGTTAACACTCTGGATCCTTAACCCAGTCGGTCGCTGCCGAGTTTCTCACAATCAAAAGACAAAAGATCGTGCAAGAGTCACTGGCGAACACAAGTGGTACGATTTATTTCAAGTCTACGTAATTGCTTGCGTACCCCGACGACATTGACGTGATTGGACGGACACAGCGAGACGTCAAGGAGGCCTTTGTAAGCATTGAGGTAGAATCGGCTAAGATTGGTCTCAAGGTTAATGAGGGCAAAACCAAATATCTGCTTTCATCTAAAAGAGACGGGACGTCACCATGGGCGGATATAACTTTGAAGTGGTCAAGGAATTCCCCTACTTTGGCTCACTGATGACCGGCGACAACAACACCAGCGCTGAGATAAAACGCAGAATCACTCTTGCAATCCGCTGTTTCTTTGGGCTAAAGAGGCAATTGAGAAGTAGAGCCCTCTCTCGGAAAACCAAGGTGACACTATACAAGACCTTGATCATCCCAGTCCTTCTTTACGGCGCAGAGGCTTGGACCTTAACAAAAGCGGATGAAGATGCCCTTGGTCTTTTCGAGAGGAAAATTCTGCGCACTACCTAGGGTCCCGTTTGTTCAAACGGTGTATGGAGGAGAAGATATAACGAAGAACTGTACGGGTTGTTCAGCGACATCGGCCTGGTACGACGTCTAAGGTGGCTAGGCCATGTATAGCGCATGGAAAATACAGCTCCGACCCGAAGAGTCTTCGAATCCACCCCGGAAGGAAGGCGCAGCAGAGGACGGACGCATCAACGGTGGCGCACGCAGGTGGAAGGGGACCGAAACCAACTAAGCGTGCGGCGCTTGAAAGAGTTGGCCAAAGACCGTGCCAGTTGGAGACGCTTGTTGGTTGAGGCCCAGGTTCACCACGGACTGTAGCGCCACCTAAGTAAGTAAGTAAGTAATTAAATAAACTTGTCTGGCAGTAATTTCCACATACATATGTACATATGTATAGTCCGTCATGACTTTCCTTGTTTGGAACACTGTAATTTGCCAAGCCCGATTAACCTTATAACCTTACCTTATCCTACCATTATATAAAACGAAACATTATTTAGTCCTGATTCGAAATATTATGGTCCAATGAAAGAATATGACGAATACCACACCTTTCCTGAGAACTGACGCATAGTACCTACTCATGGACATCAACGCCTCTGCTAGCAGTCATTGGGATTTCAGCAAAAACTTTTCGCTACTAATCTTATCTAATACTTGAAATCGGAAAATCGATGCTTCCCTGTCCTGCTTCGCACGAGGCCTGGAAGGGGACTACCGAGTCGTATTATGTTCATCAACAAAATAATACCTCTGAGTTATTCTAGATAATGGAAATGGGAATCATATCAAGCAGACAATGGGCAAAACAAAGGAAGCGTCGCATTTCCCTTGTCATCAAAAACAAAAAAACAAAATAATCAAACAAAAAAGGGTAAATGACATCGACACAGAATGGAACGTTTGTGCGGTGGTAGTAACTTGTATCTTTGTTGTCGCAAACTTTGAGTGGATGGGTTTGCTACGATTGCGTGACAGCACTTTGAAACGAAAGTCTTCAAGGACTCTCGAAGTAAGATAAATATAATGATGACTACAATGGGAACTGTTCGTATTGAAGGAAGGTGGATAGACGATTCCTTCAAGCAGATATCCTAATCTTGACTGTAACTATCGCATCCCACCATCACCATTGGGTTTTGCCTTTCTTCCTTTAGTATACCTATCCGCACACTATGAAAACCCACATACAAAGGCTAATGAAGCCTGTTGAGATGATGAAACGGCAACATAACAAATTAAGAAATTGTTGTAAAAATGTTACTAATGTCCATCGTCATCTTGAATCCTTCTTGCCTTCATTCTTTTTCAAGTTTTCTTACCAGAAACGCCAACAGTTTATCAACCAAAATGAATTTCGAAGGAGGGGATGCGAAGAATAGGTATAGGGGCGGATAGACATTAGTTAGGAAGAAAAACGCAAAGCCATTCAAGGCGATTGCATATTTGATTTGCACTTACTTACTTAATTATCAGGCCAGCGATCCATGGAGGATCTGGGCCTGAGCTATAGCTGCCTTCCATCCTTGACGGTCCTGGACACGCTGCTTCCAGTTGTCAAGACCAAGATGTCTTACATCCGCGATTACTTGGTCTTTATACCGGAGGTTCGGTCTTCCTCTTCTTCTCGAACCAGGAGGCTCGGAGTCGAACACCCTCTTAGCTGGAGCATTGATGTCCATGCGCTCGATGTGGCCGAGCCAGTGTAGTCGACGGATCCTTGCCTTCCGGACTACATCCCCATCTTGGTACAGCTCGTAGAGTTCGCTGTTGTGTCTTCTTCTCCATTCACCTTCCTCACAGACAGGACCAAATATCCGGCGCAGAATTTTTCTTTCGAAAGGACCCAAAATCAGCTCCGCTGTCCTGCTTATCGTCCAGCTTTCGGCTCCGTACAGCAAGACTGGCAGTATGAGCATTTTGTAAAGCATGACTTTGGTCTTTCGAGTGAGGAGTTTTGACCCCAGTTGTTTGGACAAGCCGAAGTAGAAGCGGTTGCCAAGGGCGATTCTATGCCGGATCTCCACTGTGGTGTCATTTGTGGAATTTACGTTTGCCCCGGGGTAGACAAACGCCTTAACTACCTCGAAATTGTAGCTGTCAATTGTTATATTTTGTTTGCACTTACATACATAAGTGTATTTGGTTGTGGTGGCACTTTTGCAAAAAGGCAAGACGTGGATATTGCAGCAATGTACATTACATAAGACATGGGTGGCAACGTTTACTATGGCCTTGTTTTCGTAGTTTGCCGTGCGAACTGAAATAATGGAGACAATGACAGGCAAATGGTTTTCTTACATTTCCTTTTCTGTCTCCTCCAATTATTGTTTTTCTTGTTGTTGTAACTAGGCTTTTGTTGATGTTCCATTTTTTCTTCTTCGCGCTGCCTTTTGTTCGTTTGGTTTGTTCACAGGGGAAATCAACACTCAAGGACTTTATGATATACATAAGTATATATTTTTTTATTTTTCTTATCATTGTACAGTAGGATGAAGCGAATGCGAGGGGTAGTATAACGAGAAAAGGAGACTGCATCATCATCCTCAGATCGTGGCAAGCAGAGGGATGTATAGTAATGTTTATGTTTCATTTTTCAAACCGAGTGGCTTCATAAATGGGTCGCTAAATATTTGCAACAAATCTTGCTGATTTTTTCACTTTCGTCCTTTTGCTCCGTTTTATTTATTTTCTCTTTTATTTGCTTGTCTTTTTTTCAATTTGTTGTAGTTTTTCTGTTTTTAGAATTTTGCTTTATGTACACGATGGAGTTTTTTAGAACCAAATGTTGGCTCTATTTGTATAACGGTCGTAATCTGTGCCTTGAATCTGGGACAACAGTTCTGGGACTATTTGCTTACGAGTTTTTTTTATGGAAAAAGAATTATTGGCTGGTATTAAAAACTTATTGAATTTTTGAATTCGCCATTTCATTAAAGAAAAATGTAAAATCGGAGAAAAATAAAACCATTTTATGCGCTGCGGTAATACAATTCTGCCGTCGAATCATCTTTCAATATTTTTGAACTATACGTGACTGTGTGGGGTGCTTTGTTGTAAAATGAATCGGTCGTTACCGTCAACTTTACGAGATACTATGCAAAGAGTATGGATTATTCTATACCACTGTAGGTCCTTGGAAGCACCCGAAGTGGTCCGCGAAGCCATCCGAAAAATATTAAGTAAACAAGGAGACTTACATACATATGACCTTCGTACGTCTTTTCGCGCGACACCCTGCAATTTTAAATGAAGTTCAGGTTCCAAGCGAAAAAACCCGTTACAAACGAGGATAGAAATCCGTGAATACGTGTGAGCTCATTTTATTTTGTACTCCTGCACACACACACTCCTGAGGTTATAACAATGTGCGTGATTGTTGACATAATTTTGACAATACCCCGGGTTCCCACGTGCTCGCCACAGCGGCTAACTCTCATCCCGTCGTCCCCTAACCAACCAATAAAAGGGTCCAGTCCGGACTGGTATCTAAGTTGTTTTATATTATACGTATATGGCCTGATTAGGTTTTATTTGGGTTTCCCTAATCATAGCAAACGCTAACAAAGGCCCCATAGGGGTAGCATCTATCCGACGGATGCTGGCCTGCTAAAAAGCGAGAAGAGCCACCGCAGTCGAACATCTTGCGGCACTGTTAGTAAGTCCCATCCCCACCTCCTCCTGGTGCCATCTGGAGATTTCCTATAGAAATTACAGAAGGGGAAGGGCGAATGGCGAGCTTCCTGCGCCAAAAAACAGGGTTAGTCTGTTGGGCTACGGCCTAGTAAGCCGTCACCGTAAAAAAAAAAAACACAAACTCAGAAACAACCACAAGCCTCGGATATAATGGACCGGATTTATGTTGACGACTATTGCACAAAATGCAAAAAGGACGTTGATCTTCGGCTTTGTACGTGGAAACGGGCTACGTGCAGCTGAACAACTTGCCGACGCTATAAAGCGGACATAACCGCCATCCAGGAAATGCGATGGAATCAATCAATATTTACTACGGCGACTGCTATAGGGAGAGAGGGCAACGATTGTTTGGACGAGGTTTGTTGTTCGAGGTGGAATAAAGCAAAAAGTCCTAAGCTTCCGGAATGTGAGCGAACGCCTCAAAACAATCCATATCAAGGCTCAATTTTTTAACATCAGCCTGATCTGCTTCCACGCCCCCACCGAAGACAAGGATGACTCCGCCAAAGATGAGTTCTACGATCTCCTAGACAGAACGTATGCCCAATGTCCCAGACTTCAATGCTAAGCTGGGTAAGGACAGCATCTTTGAAGCATCGGCAAACATAGCCTACACGACACCACGTCCGATAACGGACACAGGCTGATTGATCTTGCTACGGGGCGAAATCTCCTTCTAGCCAGTACGTGCTTCCCGCACCTCGATATACACAAAGGTACCTGGCGGTCTTTTGATCAATCGACTATCAACCAGATTGATAACATCGCGATCGACGTCAGGCACTCCTCCAGTGCCAGTATTCTTGATGTTCGAACTCTCCGATGGGCTAACATCGCCTCGGACCGCTATCTTGTAGTAGCCAAGATGCGCTTACGGATATCCCGAACGCAGCGGAGTAGAGTAAGAATACAAAATTATGACGTCGAAAAGCTACTATCGCCAGAAACCGCTCACGCTTTTACCGATCGCGTCTCCCTTAAGCTCTCCATTACATCTCAATCCACCACGCTATCAATAGGACAGCAGTGGAGCCTTTGCAAAGAAGCCCTGAAAAGCTCTGCATCCGAAGTTTTTGGTTCAAGACTTCACCACGATAAAACACCTGGTTCGATGACGAGTGCAGGAGGATTCACACAGCGAAGCAGCCTCGCTGCATAAAAGAACAAGAGCAGCTAGTGAGCTCTACGAGTTAAAAAGAAGGGAGGAGCATAAGTTTCTTAGAAGAAAGAAGAAAGAGCACGAGAAGCGTGCGATTGGGGATTTGGAGAGGTGTTACTGCAGCCGTGACATTCGAAAGTTTTATCAACAGATAAAGCGAACATGCCAAGGTTATGAAGCCAGAACGGAAGCCTGCAGGGATGAGAACGGAACCTAGTAGTAGAATCGCAGTCGATGCTGAGAATATGGAAAAACCACTTCTGCAGACTGTATAACGGCGATTTTAGTCAATATACCGCTGTCAGTCAGAATGATCCATTTCTAATCGACGACGACCGCAGAGAATTCTGTCCTCCTGACATATCGAAGCTCAAGTCGGAGAAAGCTGTTGGCGCAGACGGACTGTCTGCTGAGCTCTTCAAGGCAGCTGGGGATGACCTGGTTAGGAGCATGCACCAGCTCATCTGTAAGATATGGTCAGAGGAAAGCATGCCCGAGTAATGGAGTTTCAGCATCGTATGCCCGATCCAAAAGAAAGGAGACCCCTCTGATTGCGCCAACTATAGAGGAATAAGTCTCCTTCACATCGCCTACAAAATCTTCTCTGCCGTTTTCTGTGAACGCTTGAAGCCTTTTGTAAATAAGCTGATAGGTCTATATCAGAGTGCATTCAGGCACGGGAAGTCCACCATCGACCAGATCTTCACACAACGGCAGATACTGGAAAAAACCAATGAATTTCAAGTCGACACTAACCACCTATTTGTCGACTTCAAAGCCGCATCCGACAGCGTAATTAGAGATGAGCTATACAACGCTATGTCTACCTTTGACATACCTGCTAAGCTCGTCAGACTATGCTGGATGACTTTGGAGAATGCTCGCTGCTCCATCCGAATCGGTGAACACCTTACCGATAGTTTTGATGTCAAAAAAGGTTTTGGGCAGAGCGGTGCGCTGTCGTGTGATTTCTTCAACATCATATTGGAAATGATGTCAATGAGGCATTTGCGAATATTGAAATGGAGGCGGCGAAAATTGTCTACCTTGGGTCCGCAGTGACCCGGAACAACGACATCGGTTCCGAAATCAAACGCAGAATCACTCTTGCCAATCGCTGTTTCTTTGGGCGCAGGAGGCAACTGAGTAATAGAACGACAAAGTTGACTCTATATAAGACCCTTATCATCCCGGTCCTGTTGTAAGGCGCAGAAGCATGGACGCTATCAAAAGCGGATGAGGAGGCCCTTGGTCGGTACGAGAGAAAGATTTTGCGCGTGATTATCGGGACTATAAACGCAGACGGGAGATGGAGGAAAAGATTCAACCACGAACTTTACGGGCTTCACAGCGACATAAGCCTAGTCAGGTGTCTACGGATTCAATGCCTAAGATGGCTGGGCCATGTAGAGCGAATGGACACCCCAGCTCCAGCCCGGAGAGTCCTTGAATCCAACCCCGAGGGACGAAGAAGCAGACGACGCCCGCACTTAAGATGGCGCACATAGGTGGAAGGGGACCTCAGCCAACTGGGTGTGCGGCAATGAAAAGGCTAGCAAAAGATCGTGCCAGTTAGAGGGGCATGTTGGTTGAGGCTCAGGTTCACCCCAAACTGTAGCGCCCATTAACAAGGAGAAGAATCATAAGCAACAAATGTTGGACCAAAAGAACACGGGGAAGTTGGATCGTAACATTAATTTGTAAGTTTTATCCTGTAACATTGATTATCCAAAGACCTTTCCGTCTTTTCCTGTAATAAAACTAGATAAGGATATTGAGAATGTTTCATCATAAATAATCTGTAATCCAACCCTTGTATTTTTAGCATATTTCAGCAGCAGTTTAAGACAATCGAGCTTCAGTCTCCTGTCGATCTTTACGATTCAAGCACGTTATCTCCGAACATAAGTATCGGTAGGTCTCATTGTTGGTTTCTGATAAATAGTTAAGAATTTAATACGTAAGTATTATAAATCTTATTTGTTTTGTTTATGTCACAAGTTCACTTTATCACATCATATTTTACCTGACGATAAACACAATTTTTGATTTCCATTTATTATACTTTTTACCGCATTTCCAGGGGTGTCTTATTAAAATTATGTGTGTTTTATCCATATTTGTTCATCACCATTTTCAACTATTAATGTAGATAACTAAGTAGGTGTATGTACGAAAATATGATGGCGATTATATTGAATTGGGCTTTACTTCAATAGAAATAAATAGGGAGACTAGACCTTAGTGTGTAATATGTACAACTGTTCTGTCAATGATGCTTTAAAGCCGGCCTAGTTGGGCCGTCATTTAAAGACCGTACATCCGAACTATTGTGACCGTCCACGAGAATTCTTCGAAGGCAAACTAACAAATCTAAAAAAAATTAAACTTGGACCCAGTGGAACAAGTCATGCAACATCTGAAAAGAAACATTATCTGCGTCGTTTGAAATATCAAAACTGATTGCCAAATCCAAAAAAGCGCACACAATCGGTGAGTTTCTAATAAAGCCTTGTTAACTGGAAGCAGAAGAGCTAGTAGGGCAGGAAGCTCAAAAGAAAATTCGTGGTATACGACTTTCAAACGACACAAAAATGTCAAAAATGGCATTTAAAAAAATTCAAATGATATTGAAGAACAAGTTGTTGACAAGATAAAATGCAGCCCTTATTTTGCGCTACAATGTGATGAATCTACCGACGCACGTGTCACAATGTTGCCAACTACTTGTAGTTATTCGATTTTTGAATGACAATAAAAAGTTAGAAGAGGAGTTACTATTTTCTCAAGAACTTGAAACGACTTCGAAAGATGCAGATGTTATGGATGTACGGACGGTGCTCCTGCAATGCTTGGTTCCCGCTCTAGTCTTGCAACGTTGATAAAGACAAAATATCCAGCTGAAATTACGACACACTGCGTTATTCATCGTCACGGACTGGCTGCCAAAACGCTCCCGGAATGCTTCGCTATTGCGATTAAAACTGCTAAAAAAGTAGTTAATTTCATTAAAACTAGTGCACCGAACACTCGTCTCTTCAAACAATTGTGCTCTGATGCGAATTCTGAACACGAAGCTCTACTTTTTCACACGGAAGTGCTATGACTTCCTAAAGGAAACAAGCTGACAAGGTTGTACCAACCAAGAGGAAGTAAATGCAAGCATTCTTAACTGACAAGAACAAAGAGTTGCTGAATCAGTTCTGTGAGTCCAAATTAGTCCAAATTTCAAATACGTTTTGCTTATTTGGTAGATTTTTTTGCACAAATAAATAAATTGAACCTTCAACTGCAAGAGTCAGGAAATTCTACGTTGCAAGGCACCAGCAATATATTTTTATATGAAGATGAAATCAGTGCATTTATCGCGAAAATTGAGCTATGGATCAATAAAGTCGAAAGAGACAATCAAGTTATTGACGGACAGTGTGCTGAGGTTAAAGGAGAAATACAGAATAATATCGCACTTCGTTTGAAAAAATTAAAAAGTGAATTCAATCGCTATTTCCCTGACTGCGAGGACAACGGTATTCGGAAACTGATCCGCAATACTTTCATTGTAGAAGTGATTGAAATGCAACACGAAAGTAACTTGAAAGTTACATATGTATATTCGAGACAGGAATTAATCTTGAAGATTTTTGGAGCCAAAAGGCAATTTCTTTTCCAAAGATTCGAGAAATTGCTATACGTCACCTAACTTTGTTTTCATCGACATATCTATGCGAGCAGGTGTTCTCGGCGCTTCTTCTAACTAAAAACGAGCCCGGAAGTCGCACCGACATACGTTTGACCTTAAGTAACACTGAACCAAGGTTTCAGAGGTTAGTAAAGAACATGCAGTCACAAAAATCTCATTAAAATAATATACTTATCTCATTTACATTTACTTAATTTAACCTCTAAACAGTTGGTGGTCCATGGCAGGACAGAAATTTTGTTAAATGGTCCCTCATAACTAAAAGGTTAAGAGCCACTGGTCTAGAAGATCATGAGATTTAATACCAATTAGCTTATTTTTCTCAAAGATTCTTGTAAAGCCGCCATTGAAGACACAAAAAACTAAATCACTGCTGAGATATACGTTTACTTTTAAGACAATGAAGACAAATCTCTAAGCCAAGTGTCGAATAACATGTGCACATCAAAATAAATATCCTGTTGGGGCACCGGTGCACATATTGCGACCATTTGACGGCTCTTTCTCGTCCTTCCTCGTCTATTGTTGGTTCAGTTAATAATCAGGCAATATTCGTACGACAAAGAATCAGCGAATTCAGTAAATACACTGCATTCGATAGGAAATTCACCTCGATTAAAGCAAAAAAAATCGCCTATTTTTGGATGTATGGGTACATTAATAAGCGAAATGCAGAATTTGGGACGATGTCAAGCGTGGATTTTATTCCGGCTGCACTGTTGTTCCTTCTTTCTTCGATTAGAACGATGGCATTGAACATTTTTTTTTAACAAATTAGAGCTGATACCACAACGGACCTCAGGAACTAGAGCATATGGTCTTCTAACGTAGGGAACTGCCCACCGAGATCATGTGATTCGACAACGTTAAAGTACTCTTTTAAGCTGCTTTAAGTCGCAGGTCTATGCCAATAAGTCCCAATCGATCGGTTACCTCAAAGTTGATGTATTCCGGACTTTCGCTTAAATTTAGTCTGATCTTTCGGATGTGCGTGCGGATCATTTATCACATTTTGTATTTATTTAGTATCATCTGATTCAACGATAATTCAAAATCCCTCTTAGATAGAACAAAATATTTGCGCTAAATACAAAAAAATAAAAAATTTGGTCTAGGTGCGATCCGCAAGGCCCACACGACTAATTTCCCAGTGGAAGAAATGAAACCCCCATTTAATTTTGATTTTATATTTTTTTTCATTTTTATACATAAGTGTTATGCTTACATATGTATGTCGATGATTTTCGAAATACTGTTTTCAATCAAGATTTTTACACATACATATGTATGTACAGAAAGGTTTAATGAAGCTCAATCCCGAACACCAATGTTTCATGAATACCATTCATCAACTAAGAATGCTGAATTAACATTTCGGTAATTATTTGCAGAAAGGTCCTAATCATAGATTTTGATGAAATTCGAATATGTTAGGTTAGGTTAGGTACATGGGTGCCCTATTGACGAAAAGTCAAGGCGCACGTAGACTACGTTGAGTCCATTGTGCCCACTTGTTTTATTTTACCCGTTGATACCTAGACATTTACCGTTGAGCTGAACCAACCAGACGAGGATAAAAATCCCAGTATTCTGTTCAGCCCAATATTACCTACCTCTTCTAGTCCCGAAAGGAAGTATCTTCTTTGGGCTAGTGCCCAACGACGCTGACGAATGGATTCAATTTCCACTTCGTCCCTGCAGCTTCTGCAGAAGTCATTGTAGGGCTGGCCTAGTCGAGTTGCATGGTAGGATAGCATGCAGTGCCCGGTGAGGGCACCGACTGCCAGTCGAATATTTCCACGATTGAACTTCAGCAGATTTTCCGTTCTTTTCTTATCATAGACGGGCCAAGTCGATCTCGCCGTTGCGCATGTATCTAAGCGACACCATCGCTTATTGGCTTTCACTAATAGCTCCGTCTGTATCTCCCTGTAGGGCGCACTGAGTGGTGCTTTGGCCTCAGCTGAGATCTGCGCAATATTAGCACTTGATCCCACCCTAGCCAGCTCGTCCGCCCTCTCGTTTCCAGAGATATTTATATGACCAGGTACCCAGCAAAGGGTCACCTCATTTACATTGGATATCTTTTCTAACTTCTCCTTGCACAGTTTGACGAGTTCGGATCTTATCCATGCTGCCTGCAGAGCCTTAATGGCTGCCTGGCTGTCAACGTAGATGCTGATTCTTTTCCTGAGATATTCGCTTCGCAGATCAGGTCCGCCGCCTGCTTGATAGCGAAGACCTCAGCTTGGAAGACACTGCATCCATCATCGAGCCTTTAGGAGCGATGCATACCCCGAGACTCAAAGTAGACTCCGGCACCTGTGCCAACATCCATTTTGGATCCGTCGGTGTAGAATGCCAGTTCACTTTCCGTGCGTACCAAATTACCGGTCCATTCCTCCCTAGAGGGAATTCTAATAGAGAATCTCCTCTCCCAGGAAGGAAGTCGAGTAACATATTCCGTTACGGTTCTGAATCTCGAGACGGCCCATCGATCCAAGACTGATGCATGTCCGTGAGGACTCCTTTTCCAGAGACCGGATTCCTGTAGTCTTAGCACAGTTCTGGTTGCGGCGCTCTCGCAGTATATGTCCAGGGGTGGGACGTTCAGCATGACTTCAAGACCTGCCGTTGGTGTGGACTTCATAGATCCCGTCACCGCCAGACAGCCTGCCCTTTGAATCATTGACACACTCTGAAGATGACACTTTTTCTCATGCGCTTTCCCCCCGACAACCGAGCTATAGACCAGGATGGGTCTTACCACCGCAGTGTACAACCAATGTACTTGAGGCTTGAGGCCCCATATCTTTCCAAAGGCTACCTTGCACGAATATAGTGCCACGTAGGCCTTTTTTATTCTTCCCTCAATATTTTCAAGTAAGTTTGGAGTCCAGGATTATGCCAAGATATTTGGAAGATTTTCCAGGAATCAGATCTATACCATTCATACGGGGGTAGGTGTATCTTGGTACAGACCTTTACTTGTAAAGAGTACTACCTCTGTTTTCGCCGGAATTACTCCCAGGCCTCGCCCCTTGACCCAGTTATCCACTAACATCAGTCCATAGCTTAGTCTATCGCTGAGGACCTGCGAACATTTTCCAGAGATTAAAATGGCAATGTCATGGGCGTAGTCCGTGGCATTAAAACCCTCCGTCTCCAGAATCTTAACCATTCCGTCGACCACAAGGAGCCATAGGAGGGGTGACAGAACGCCACCTTGTGGTGTACCTTTAGTTACTCTCACCCTTCCGTATGCTCTCCCCATCGCCGAATTTACTATACACCCGGGTTTACTGGGGCCAAATGAAGGCTGGACACTATTGCCATGTAAAGGCTGGGCACTATTGCCTCGCACACTCATCGTCTAGGAAGGCACCTAGAGTGAATTCCTTAATACAGAGCGGCCTAAAGTCCTTTGCTGTAGCATGGTTGACATTACCCGACTTGGGTATCTGGAGGTATTTGAAAAATAGACTTTTAGCACGAAAAGTCAAAAAAAGGTTGATTAAACAGGGGTTTAAAGCTTATGGAATGTGGACGCGGAGCTTAAACTGAAACTGACTGTTAGAGCAAGAAGACGATGGCAATTTGGGATGATGGTTTCCGATCACAAGATACAGGAGGAGCCACTGAATGACACTACATTCTTAAGATAGACGACTATTTTCGCTACGTCACAGAAACCGTGCACAATTTTGACAATTTTTTGATTTCTGTACAGTTAAATAATTTGCACCAGATACAAAAATTTGGTCACCAATGTAATGTCTATCTCTCAGGTAATCTTCTAATGCCGTCACGTTGGTTTTGAGAAACAGTTTTTTTTTCGATTGAATCTAAAGGTGTTAAATCTGGAGCCGACTTTAAACCGCATAGTATTTTTGTTGGGTCTCGGTGGGTGGTCATAAGGCTTACGTTGAATTTGCTCGCTAGTTTCCTAATCATCTACTAGCACTTCTGGCGTACCTGGATGAGGTTCATATTTTAGGTCAGAATTGCTATTTCCGAATTTGCAGGGCACAATTGTTGATTGCCCCCAACCTGGTGGGTTGCCAGCAACGATCCTTGCAAGTACGTAAGTCAAATTGACATACAGCCTCCTCGCGGCGCCACCTGGATAGTCATCACATCAACCGTTGTATGGTGAACTAATTTATGCAAAAATCGTCCTCCGCCCGATTTTTAAAAATAAATAGGCCTGGCCTCCCAGTTGGGGGTTGTGCGTGAGGCTAACCGTTTAGAACAATATAAATTTAAAAATGAAAGATGAAAACAACTTCCCAAATCAAATCGATCTGCGCTTTATTGAGTCTATCTTAAAACTTAGCTTCACAAATTTAACATCGGGCCAACTAGCCTGTAACTATGTATGTACACAGCTTACTTACATTATATTCAGGTGAGCCAACGATACCAAGAATCGTCACAAGCGTGCCGGATGTACAATCGGACGCACTATGATGTCCTGTTGAATTTTGCGTTTATATACGACATTGTTTTTATTCGTTGAATTCGTGGATCGGTCAACTTGTCAGTGAACCTAAATTATGCTCGCTTCGGTCATGAGAAGTTTCGAAATATTATCTGCTAACCCTCTCATCACATAAAAAACTTCCGGGTTACGAAACAACAACAGGCTTCGGATACGGACGAATATACTGCTGACGACCTCAGGAAACGAAGAAAGGACAATGAATTTCGGATCTGAACGTGGATTGTGAGGTCCCTACAAAGTAGATATTACCGCAATCCAGGAAATGTGGTGGGATGGGACGGGCAAAAGAAGATGAGAAACTGCGACCCTCACTACGGCGATTGTCATAGGAAGGGAAGGCAGCGCGTATTTAGATGTGGGGATGTTGTTCGAGGCAGACTAAGGCGAAAAGACCTAAACCTTAAGTACATTAGCGCGCCTATTAACAATTCGCGTGAAGATTCGCGCTCACGCTAAGGCAGAGGTGAAGGTGACTATAGCAAGGATGACTTCTATAATTTCCTAGAAAGGACATGATCAATGCCCAAGCAACGATACCAAAATCGTTCGAAAAGACTTTAAGAGAAGAAGCTGGGAGAGGAAGAAGAAGTCTTTGCCAGAGTCATCGGAAAACACAGCCTGCACGACAAACCATTCGGAAATCCGGGCGGAACCTTTCTGTGGTTAGTACGCGGTGCAGTTTCCCCACCTCAATATCCATAAAGGGATCTAACGCTTCCCTGATCAATCAACCGCCAAACAGATTGGTCACATTGTGATCGACGTCAGGCACTCCTCCAGTATATTCGATGTCCGAACCTTCCGTGGTGCCAAAAATTGACACGGATAATTTTGTAAGCAAGGTAAGAACTCGAATATCGAGAGAAGGACTGAGTCGAGAAAGAACACCACGGTTTGGAGTCGGAAGGCTACAATCGCAACAGAACTTTGCCCAACGAGCCTCGCAGTAACTCTTTGAACGGTCGACACAGCCGCTGACAGTCGAAGAAGAATGGGAACGTTGTCAAGAAGCCATCAAGGAAGCTGCCACTGATGTGCTTGGTTTTACGACACCACCGGGGAAAAACCCATGATTTGCATTGAGTACAGGCAAGCTCATTCAGCCCAAAGGTGCATACAAAGCAATGCTGCATCGAACGACGAAAGCTGTTCGTAAGGTGTACGAGCAGAAAAGAAGGGAAAAGAACCGGAAAAAAAAAAAAAAAAACATAAGAAGTGCTTGGTCGAGATGATGGACAGGAGTTATCGCACGAATGAAGTCCAAAAGTTTTAGCAAAAGGTGAGACAACTATCCAACTATAGCGTCACATAAGAAGAAGAATTTGCAAACAAACCCTTTGTGGGTTCACTCCTTTTCTGATTTTTCCAGAATAAAAAAGAGTCAAATATGCCGCTTGTGCTCATTCGATACACCCATTTCAAAAATCAGTAAAAGACGCTTACAATGATATTAACACAATAAAACTTGCAGACTGAATGAGCACTGTATCACAAATACTAATTTCTATAACAGATTTCAGACTCAGTTACCTAACCTTTTAGTATATTGTTAGTCATGTCAAGGATGTCAAGAATGCTTAGGAGTCGAGTAGGACTACGTAAGTTTGACGTCGGAAATCTACAATCGCAAGAGACTGCCAGAATCTTTGCCGATAGTGTCTCCTCCAAGCTCTCTCAAAATCCGCCCACAGCAGCACAAACAATAGAGCAGGAATGGGCGCATCGCCAGAGCGCCGTCGGAGACGCCTCCTCAGAGGTGCTGGGTTTCAAACCGCCACCACCTAGAAACCCCTGGTTCGATGAACAAGCCCATGCAGCAAAACAAGAGGCATATAAAGCCATGCTGCAACGACGGACGAGAGCTGCTCGCGAAATCTATGAGCAGAAGAGAAGAGAGGAACACACGTTTTTCAGAAGAAAGAAGAGAGAGCACGGAAAACGTGAGATCGAGGAGATGGAGAGATGCTTCCGCAGGAATGACACCCGTAAGATTTACAATAAGGTAAAACGAACATGCCATGACTACAAAGCCAGAGCGGCGGCCTGCAGGGATGAAAATGGAGAACTGGTAGTAGAGTCGCAGTCGATGCTAAGGATTTGGAAAGGCCACTTCTGCAGACTGCAGGCGATGATAGACAAGATGCCGCCGTCAGGCAGAACGAGCCATTCGTATTGGACGACAATGTAACAGAATTCAGTCCACCCGACCTAGTCGATGTCAAAGTAGCGATATCAAGACTTAAGTCTAATAAAGCCGCGGGCGCAGACGACCTGTCTGCTGAGCTTCTTAAGGCGGCTGGAGATGAGCTGGTAAGGTGCATGCACCATCTCATTTGCAAGGTATGGTCGGAGGAAGCATGCCCGACGAATGGAATCCCAGCATCGTTTGCCCGGTCCATAAGAAAGGAGACCCCTGTAACTGCGCCAGCTATAGGGGAACCAGTCTCCTTAACATCGCATATAAGATCTTCTCTGCCGTATTGTGTGAACGCCTGAAACCGTTTGTGGATAACCTGATCGGCTCTTATCAGTGTGCTTTCAGGCCACGTAAATCCACAATAGACCAAATATTTATGCTGCGGCAGATCTTGGAGAAGATCACTCACCACCTCTTCGTTGATTTCAAAACTGCATATGACAGCGTGTATAGAGATGAGCTATACAAAGCCATGTCTAGTTTTAACATCCCTGCCAAACTCGTCCGACTGTGCAATGGAGAACTCTCGCTGCTCCATTAAGGTCGGTAATGAGCAAACCGAGACCTTTGATGTTAAAAAAGGATTTAGGCAAGGTGACGCGCTGTCATGCAACTTTTTCAACATCGTGCTAGAAAAGATCGTGCAAGAGTCACTGGCCAACACAAGAGGTACTATTTATTTCAAGTCTACGCAATTGCTTGCGTACGCCGACGTACGTGATTGGACGTACACAGCGAGACGTCAATGAGGCCTTTGTAAGCATTGACGTAGAAGCGGCTAAGATGGGTCTTAAGGTTAATGAGGGTAAAACCAAATATCTGCTTTCATCTAAAAGAGACGGACAACACCATCGTATTGGCCAGAACGTCACCAAGGGCGGATATAACTTTGAAGTGGTCAAGGAATTCGTCTACCTTGGCTCACTGATGATCAGCGACAACAACACCAGCGCTGAGATAAAACGCAGAATCACTCTTGCCAACCGCTGTTTTTTTGGGCTCAAGAGGCAATTGAGAAGTAGAGCCCTCTCTCGGAAAACCAAGGTGACACTATATAAGACCTTAATCATCCCAGTCCTCCTTTACGGTACAGGGGCTTGCACCTTAACAAAAGCGGATGAAGATGCCCTTGGTCGTTTCTGCGCACTATCTACGTTCCCGTTTGTTCAAACGGTGTATGGAGGAGAAGATATAACGAAGAACTGTACGGGTTGTACAGCGACATCGGCCTGGTACGACGTCTACGGATACAGCGTATATGGTGGGTAGGCCATGTAGAGCGCATGGAACATACAGCTTCGACCTGAAGAGTCTTCGAATCCACCCCGGAAGGAAGGCGCGGCAGAGGACGGCCGCATCAACGGTGGCGCACGCAGGTGGAAGAGGACCTTAACCAACTGGGCGTGCGGCGCTGGAAACAGCTGGCCAAAGACCGTGCCAGCTGGAGACGCTTGTTGGTTGAGGCCCAGGTTCACCACGGACTGTAGCGCCACCTATGTAAGTAAATAAGTAAGTAGTCATGTCAAGATTCGGGGACCACAAATTTTTTGACGTCGTTCTGAATTCTTAATCGTGATTGATTAGGAAGAATATAAACCCAAATTCCATTGCAAACATTCAGACGCTTTCTAAAATTTTGACAGGGGCGTTGCGAGACGTACATAACATAATGAGCACAACTTTCATGACAGTCGTGACATTTGACATATATAAATCATTTTAAAATCAAACTTTTCCTCATCAATCGGCGGGTTTCTGTTCACCGAATCCATGATGCTTTCAAATAGACCCCTTTTAACTCACGTACCTTACGTGCCGTCGGTTCATAGTCGTGACATTGTGTGACGAAATTTCATGCCCCCAGGCAACATATCCCTACATAGTCACCCTCATTTATTGTAATCGATCCTCACAGATTCATTCCAACAAATAACCTATTTTCATTTTTCAAATTACAGTATATTACTGGTAAGTATTTGCAAATCATTTTTTCATTTTTTGAATATAACGCTGTGTAACTTCGACAAGTACAAGTGGATAATTTGTATAACTCAGGACGTTCTCATTTGTCAATATGACTGGCATTCGGGTCTGAATATAATCCGTTCGACTATCAATACGCACGTTCGCACGCAAAAAACCACATTTGAATGGAAGCGGAAAACAATTTTTCACCAGTCGTACTTATCCTTCCATTTCCGCCGCACTGAATTCATTTAGAACAAGGATAATATCGTTGGATGAAGGCATGCGAGAAAATTATTTAGACAGACCTCAATCCGTAGGCCCTAGAATGGAAACAGAATGGAATTGCACCCTATTAATCATAACAGAAAATAATTTTCTCTCATCCATCTCATGCTGTGGTAAAAGAGGTGAGACACACTGAGGGAATGAGTCCTACATGCGTTCTCGACCTTTTCCAGCAAACGAAATGTATATGTCGCAGGATACAATACACATACATATGTACGAAGTATTTCGTTTATGGTAGAATACTGTTGTTTTCTGTTGTCCTTTGGTTGTTTACATTTCGTCTCCTGCCCGCTGCTGTGGCGCCAAGATTGAGTGCACGCTGTTTCTCGTCTAGTGAGGTCGCAGCGTTACTAATCAAGGTAGCGGTAGGATAGCTACAAATGTGTGTGTGTAGGGGAAGACGATTTGCTCTTTCTGAAAAGGAGTTGTGAAATTCCGTAACAGCAGTGTTGAAGTAGCTTCGAGTAGAAGATGTCATGCTTGCGAACTCGCTCGGCCCGCGTGCAACAGGAAAGTGAGACAGTTGTCCCGACATCAGAAGTGGGATCCACTCCGCCCCAAGTAGTTTCTGACGATCGTTTGTGTTCCCTTTTAGTAGCGCAACACCGCAACTTTCTGGAGTTAATTAAAGCCGTACAAAATAACTAACCAACACCAAGAACGACAAAAATAAAAAATTCAACCCCGATTGTGCTGGTGCCCATGCTCTTTCCTGGTGTTCGGCCGTGGATTTAATTCTATCTGAGAATGAACTAGAAGGCAGCGCTCTTCGCACTGGATGGCACGGATATATTTCGCCTGTATGACCTGGGAACAATTCAAGGATCTGTTTATTCAACATTTTGAAGGCAATGAAACTCCTGCAGATACAGTGATGAATATCCTCAGGACTTAGCAAAAGGAAGGAGAATGTCTATCGTTGTATGGGAGTCGCCTAGTTACGTCACTCACATCCAGATGGAAATCAACGACTGCAGAACAGATAGCCATATCGGTTGTCTTGGCGCATATGGCTCAAATTGATAGCGGATTGCAACGTTTGGTATTTACCACAAATATAACGACGCGTAATGAGCTACAGCAGGAGTTAAAAGCATTCGCATTTGGCAAAAGAAAGGAACACTATTCTCCAGAAAATCTTCCACATTCATCTGGAAGCAAAACAAAAATTAAATTGTCCTCCACTGTAAAGTGTCACTACTGTGAGAAAATTGGACACAAAGTAGCTGACTGTCACTCGAAAAGGAATAAGGGAAAGCACCAATCAAAAGGAAACCAGAATTTCGCCAGTCCATCGGTTGGAAGGGATCGCTTAAGCATAATCTGTTACAAGTGTGGAGATCCTGGGCATATTGCATCAACATGTCCCGTGGGTAGTCTTTCATCCAACAAGAATAAACCGGATGTTAGACAAGTGAATCTTTGCATGGTAGCTGAACCGAAAGGTACTTTGTTCCAGTCTGGTGAGTCGTTTTTATTTAGTTTTGATTCTGGGACTGAATGTTCACTTGTTAAGGAATCGATTTCACACAAATTTTCCGGTAAAAAAAAATGAATAATGTCGTTATTCTTAAGGGTATTGGGAATAACACTGTATGTAGTACGTTACAGATTCTTTCCAATGTTACAATTAGTGTATATTTCTTTGAGGTATTGTTCCACGTTCCATTTTAGATAAGTCCTTAAAATTCGATGTAATGATTGACCGTGAAATTCTGAATTCCAGGGTTTTGGAGTTTCAATTTTCCCCGATAAATTTCAATTTTTTAAAGTAAAATCCGTGTGTGCACTAGAGGGGTCTGAAAGCGTTGTAGACTTCAAAAATATCAATATCCCATTGAGCTGCATACCGATGCTAGTTCAGATGGCTACGGAGCAGTTCTAATGCATAGAATTGATAACAAACCGCACGTAATTGAGTACTACAGTAAGCAAACATCCTCAGCAGAATCTCGTTATCATTCATACGAGTTGAAGACTTTGGATGTATCCAATTCGATAAAACATTTTCGATATTATTTACATGGTCGCCGTTTTGTTGTTTTTACCGATTGTAACTTATTAAAGTCTTCTCGTACTAAAACTGAATTTACTCCAAGAGTCCATCGTTGGTGGGCATACAAATTAACAAAAATTACATTTACCCACTCCAACACCCAACACCCGACACCCAACACTAAACACCCAACACCCAACATCATGCAAACATGAACATTTACACCAACGCAGCACCTGCAATGATGGGCTTATCACCATCACCCGAGTTTGCAAGCCATCATCGGAACACCGGAGTTATCACGCCGTGGCCGAATAGGCAGAGAAGAGAGAAGTGGTACATGGGATGGAATGAGCGCCCTTTCCAATGGACGCATTTCCTCATGTTCCTGTATTCCAAGCTTGGGTTGAGTGGGAATTGAAAAATGTAAGTCAGTTCTAAGTTGGACTTAAGCAAATAAAGTACAGTACCAGAACGAATAGAATTCTTTCTTTTTTTTCTTGTTTTAATCTAAAAAAAGTTAATTGGCGCCCCGAGCAGGGACCGGTGGTTCTCAGTGCGTGAATGTGCAAATCGCGAAAAAAGTGAAAGCCTTATCGCCTCAATTAGCCGTCGTGCTATTCGCTATTCAAGCAATCCAGTTCGCCTCAATAAGCCGCCGTGTTTGTTTGTTCCGATTTGAAAAAAAAAAACAGTTACCAGTTCGCCTTAAGCAGCCGCCGCGTCTGTTTTTAGTACTAATTCCGCAACCACCGGTTTCCACCACCCAACCATAAAAAATAAAAAGACGCCGCCCGGTGAATTTAATTAAACAGTCAAAGGGCCCCCTAGTAGCCCCAACGTGGGAAGAACGAGAAGCAGACTGCTAGCCGCACCACTCGAAGTCATACCAACGTATACTGTACTTATATACTAGAGGTTAAGTTATAATACATATTATATAATCTATATCTATATCTATATACATATATTAATAATAATCTAAATTCATATGTACATAAAGTAAACTGAAATATATATATATATATGTATATATATATATGTATATATATATATTCAAAACAAAAAAATATTATATAATATAAAAAAAATGATTGTTAAGTGCAAAGAATATATAATTAAAAATTAAGAAAATGCCTAACACAAGGGCTCAAAGTTCTCAAAGCGTCATTCCCCAAGCCAGAGCTAATATCCCAACTATCCCCCCTAACATTCCACCGCCAACTAACCCCTCTAACATTCCACCGCCAACTAACACTCAGGGTCCTAGCCTATCAGGCATGCACAATGATCTTGCAAATTCTTCCTTCCACTCGGGTACTTCCCATGGGGACGCTGGTCTTGAGACAAGATCAATCGTTCGTCAAGTACTGAAAGAACAAGGGCCAAATATAGTCCAAAGCGTATTAAATCCGATTTCTGACAATTTCTCTGACATGGACCAACCAATTGATTCTAGTGGGGACGATATAAACGATTTAGATAAAATCCCTGACATTGTACGTTGCATGAGAGACTTTTCGGGAGATCCAGGAGAGTTTAGTTCCTGGAAAAAAAGTGTTGATCGCGTTCTGAAACTGTATGACCCGATTAAGGGAACGACTAAATACTATGGAATTTTGTGTGTAATAAGAAACAAAATTGTCGGCAACGCCGATACCATCTTAGAATCATTCAATACTTCTCTAAATTGGGATAGCATCTCCAAATGTCTGGCAATGCATTATGCCGATAAGAGAGACTTAGGTACTTTGGAGTACCAAATGTTCTCTTTAGTACAGGGCAACGACGTTCTACCAAAAGGTGTATGCACACCTTTCCCTTATTTTGAACGAATTGTCATGTCTCGACATCGGTGTTGAAGCAATGGATGTAATAACAAAGACCTATCGCAAAAAGTACTTAGATACATTCGTTAGAGGACTAAAAGATGATCTGCCTCGACTCCTCGCTATAAAAGAGCACTTAGACCTACCACAAGAATTGGATTTATGCCTAAAACTCGAGAACCAAACGTTTAGGTCAAACTACACTCATAACTCTCAAAACTTAAGTCGAAAAAATCCTCCATTCCCAAATCAAAACCCCAACTCTCGTCCTACCTATAATTCGATGTTTAAACCACAGCAACAACAAAATTTGTGTGTACCTACAGCTCCATTCAATCCTACTTATAACCCAAGATCATATCAACCCAATTTTGCCCCTCGTCCGCCTAATTTTAATCCCAACCAGTACCCTCAAACTCCTAATTGGGCACTATCTCGTACGCAAGTCTTAAGGCAGAATCCACCTGCTCAAGCTGTGCAGATAAATCCACAAAATCGGCAGCAGCTTAGAGCAGCAAATGATATAAATAATCCCCCTCGTCCACCTGTTCCTAAACCAACCTACGATCAACGAAATTTCCATATCGAACTATCGCACAATGAGGAACAAGAATATAACAATGCAATAACAACGACAAATTTACCAAATATGCCCAAACGAGAATAATAAAAAGCAAGTCTATTCAAGATATCAGGAAACCCTTAAGAGAAGTTATTTTCTTTTTTGGCGTACCGAAGAGCATCGTTATCGACAATGAGCCTTCGCTTAATTCAGCCTCAATTTTATTCATGCTTAAAGATGAATTAGGGATCAACGTGTTCACAACACCACCTTATAAAAGCGAACCCAACGGTCAGGTAGAACGCTTTCACTCGACCTTAATCGAGATAATGAGGTGCATTAAGGCAAACGAAACCGAAAGGAATTTCGAGGAGTTGCTAGAAAAATCCACAAATGAATATAACCACACTATTCATTCTACGACTAAACGCAAACCTGTAGACCTTTTCTTCAGAAGAAATGTTTCGTTTGGACCAGAGACGTACAACAAAACTAGACAGGAAACCTATGACAAACTGGCAAAGAAGCAAAGACAAGACCTAAAGCATCATAACAAAAAAAGATATAAAGTTAAAGACTATCTACCTGGACAACTTATTTTTGTGAAACGGAATAAGAGATTGGGAACTAAACTCTCAGATAGATTCAAGAAAGAAATAGTGCGCGAAAACCTCGGCACCACCATCTTAACTGAATCAGGAAGAATCGTTCACAAATCTCATATAAAAAACTAAACATACATTTTTCAGATCTTTTCCCACGACAAGTGTACAGATATTGGACTACACGAACATACAAATACTGACAGAATAGCCAAACTAAAAGACGAAAACTTCAAAATAGTACACTTAATAAAAAAAAAAAAAAAGATCTAGACATTCATCAAACCTGCTTAGACAAAAACGATCGGAATTATAAACAAAATCATTGATCCCCAAAATCCATTCTACCCCTTCCTTATCCATGACCTAGAAATATTCAGAAATCATACTAACTGCCTTAGACTCCCTAACGAAGCCAAACGCTTTCTAGATTTCACTGGCAGTGCTTCGAAATAGCTAGCGGGTTCCCCAGACCATGAGGACTTTGAACTCCTTAATAGTAAATTTAACAATGAAAAGAAATCATTATAAATAAATCCACTCAGGAAAAAGACAAATGAATTAAGCATAACTACTAATACTACTACTAACACTATGATTAATTGAATAAAGAAATTAATTTGCAGGTCAAGCGATAACGTTTATAACATTTACTAACAACAAAAAATTAAATTAAAAATTAAAGGAAAAATTGTTCATACATATAATTACATAGATCTACATATATGTAAAAACTTGAATAGTTTAAGTATTCGTAGTAATAAGAATGTGTAAGTTTGAATATTTCGTCGTGCCTGCCCAATCTGCTACTAAGCCAAATTCCCTGCTTCCGAAACAAAACGAGGACGTTTTGATTTAAGAGGGGAGGAATTAACAAAAATTACATTTACCCACTCCAACACCCAACACCCGACACCCAACACTAAACACCCAACACCCAACATCATGCAAACATGAACATTTACACCAACGCAGCACCTGCAATGATGGGCTTATCACCATCACCCGAGTTTGCAAGCCATCATCGGAACACCGGAGTTATCACGCCGTGGCCGAATAGGCAGAGAGGAGAGAAGTGGTACATGGGATGGAATGAGCGCCCTTTCCAATGGACGCATTTCCTCATGTTCCTGTATTCCAAGCTTGGGTTGAGTGGGAATTGAAAAATGTAAGTCAGTTCTAAGTTGGACTTAAGCAAATAAAGTACAGTACCAGAACGAATAGAATTCTTTCTTTTTTTTGTTTTAATTTAAAAAAGGTTAATTTACATGCAGTCTTTTGATTTTGATGTACAATATAGGCCGGGGAATAGAATGGCTCATGCGGACCCTTTACCATTAGAGCCCCATTCGGTTGATAAAATTCCTGCAAAGCCCATTCATCCGACCGAAATCACCGACAATTGGCTCCTTGCAGAACAGCAACGAGATCCTGAAACATTTTCAATTATTTATAAGTTGCGCGATGGTGAACTAGAAGTTGACATGGCTGGGACGTACGAAGTTCGAGGTGGCATTCTTTACCGGTCCGTAGTTAATTCTTTAGATGGTCCGTAGTTAATCATGTGCACGAGGCTATCATGCATCTTGGTCCGTCAGGTAAAACACAGATAGAACTTCATCCTATACCTAAAGTGAATATCCCTTGGCATACTATACACATTGACATCACGGGAAAACTGGGCAGTAAAAACGATATTAAGGTATACATATGTTGTAGTTCAGATAGACGCATTTACCAAATATACTCACCTGTATCACGCGGTTAACATTGTCACAGGTAGTTGCATTAGAGCACCCAAGTCATCCATTTCATTGTTTGGGGTACCTACGCGTATCATTGCTGATTAGGGCAGGTGTTTCGCTAGCATAGGTTTTCGTGAATTTTGTTCAGCGCAAAAAATTGAGTTACATTTAGTCGCGACAGGCGCTAGTCGTCCTAATGGACAAGTCGAGCAAACCCTAAAAGGTTTGTTAACTGCGATAAAAACTAGTCAACGCTCTTGGCAAGACGCTTTGAGTAAGTCCAGCTGGCTTTGAATTGTACGGCCAACCGTGTGACAAAATTTAGTCCATTAGAGTTACTAATAGGAAAGGAAGCAAGGCCTTTTAATTTATTACCAATATGCAATAATGAAAATAAAATAGATATCAGTTTAGTAAGAGAGTTGGCTAAAAGTAATATTGAAAAAAATGCTTGTTATGATAAAGATAGATTTAATAGAAATAAAGCAAAGATTGTAAGATATAGGGTTGGTGATTATGTACTGCTCAAAAATGAAGAGAGGCATCAGACTAAGTTGGATCCGAAATTCAGAGGTCAATTTGTGGTGACAAGTCGTTAACTGGCAAAAGTACGTATAAATACCCGCACGAGTTTTTGAGACCCATGCCAGTGGAAGGAATCCCCAGAGAACTTGATATAGCGGTCGACAATGAAGGCGTTGAAACAGACGTCAGAGAAGGCGTTGAAACAGACGTTAGAGAAGGCGTAGAAACAGACGTCAGAGAAGGCGTTGAAACAGACATCAGAGAAGGCGTTGAAACAGACGTCAGAGAAGGCGTTGAAACAGACGTCAGGGAAGGCGTTGAAAGAGACGTCAGTTCATAATATCAGATACTTTGGTTTGGGATACCTGTCACTGGAAAGGATTCTTGAAATTTATATAAATTAAAAACAAAAAAAAAAAGAGAAACGATTTGAGCATGCATAACGCCAGTTTTGTTTTTTTTTTTCAGGAACAACCCAGGACGTGTGCTAGTCAGGCTGGCCATGTCGCAGGATACAATACACATACATATGTACGAAGTATTTTTTTAATGTGAAATAAACATCGTTTATTGTAGAATACTGTTGTTTTCTATTTGTCCTTTGGTTGTTTACATTTCGTCTCCTGCCTGCTGCTGTGGCGCCAAGATTGAGTGCACGCTGTTTCTCGTCTAGTGAGGTCGCAGCGTTACTAATCAAGATAGCGATAGGAAAGCTACAAACGTGTGTGTGTAGGGGAAGACGATTTGCTGGTTCTGAAAGAGAATTGTGAAATTCCGTGACAGCAGTGTTGAAGTAGCTCCGAGTAGAAGATGTCAAGCTTGCGAACTCGGTCGGCCCGCGTGCAACAGGAAACTGAGACAGTTGTCCCGACATATACAACTAGACTCAGCTTGGGACAGTTTTACGTGAAATTACTTAGTACAGAAAAAATTAAGATAAATTAATAGCAGGCCATACAGGATTTTTGTTAGATACACTTAATTACTTACATAATTCGTTAACGATCTAGTTGTTGTCAATGGAGTAGCAGACACCTTGAAAAGAATGCCGGACAATAACTCGAACAAGTGAAAAAGTAACACTATACAGAGCATTGAAAATGAACTGCAGCTGTGCAAAAGCTATGAACAACCACTTTGGAAAGCAAACAGAATGCACGTCATTCAGGCACTGAGATCCGAGGATATGCGTGTAAGAGTATATGTACAAATCCGGCGTAGAGAAAACGGAAAAGTTGGGCGAAAAATGGTAAAGGAATGGTTTAGTAAAATTGAAATGGAAAGGACTGTGGATTACAGACTCGCAACCATCTGTATATATTGCAGATGATGATGTGGTTGTATGTGGATGTGGGTCGGTGAAGTCAAAAGACGTATACTAGTATCTCGCTGTCGAGTCAGTTTCCTAGTGAGTATTCGAACAATGTTTTCTTTTTTCCTATCCTTTTGCAACGAATAGGCTTTTTGATATGGGATTGCTACAACTTGGAAAGTAGCTTACGTGACCTTGCTGCAATTCATCGACTGACTAGTAGAGGTAACATAGCACATGTATGTATCTCAAAGTAGCTTAAAATTGTTATGCATAAAATGCATTCACTGTTGGCCTTTGATTGCCACTGGGTCAGTTTCTTGCTTGAGGGCGGTTCAAAAATTCTTTATCACATACTTTTACTGCTTATACGTGATTAACATACCATTGATGTACGAGTAAGTGAGTTACGTTTTGATATGTAAAATAGATTAAAACAAAACCAGTTTTTTTGGAAGTTGTGCCCGGGAACCTCGTAAATATGCAATGACCTGCACGAAACCCAAGGTAGCAAAATTATTCAGAGTCGAAAATATGCTAAGGATTTTCTAGTAAAATTTGCATCGCACTTTTCGGAATAAAGTTTATAGAATGAACATTCCACGTGCATATTCAGTGTACTACCCGTAAGGGTCCCGTGTGTTTTCTTATTTTGCTAATGCACTCAGCAGTGTTATTTATGACAAGATTGTTTCCTGTATACACTTGCACTGGGTACCAAGTTATGGTTTAGAAGTCAGCTTCTCACCGATAAAGGTATCTAAAAGCTCAGCTTTTTTCTGGATCAGGAACGGACTTAAACATATTATTGAATCAGTAAGTGGTCCCAGTCAACTGTAATAAATCAAGTAATGAGGGAGAATATATGTAAGTGCGGAACATACATAAGGTTGATAACGCTTTAATGTTAATATATAATGCAGCCAGGTAACCAGTAAGTTTGAATTTCGTTTCCCCCTCTTGTGCTGTACAGGATCATCAGCGTAAATGCCGTAGATAGACCCTCCCACTTGTTTGATGCGGATTTGCTGTTCGAGGCAGACTCACGAAAAACGTCTTAAGCTTCCAACGTGTAAACGAACGCCTCCTAACTATCCGCATCAAGGCCAATATCGGCAATATAAGTTTAATATGTGTCCACCCCCCACAGAGGAGAAAGATGACCGACATAAAGACGACTTCTATGATCTCCTAGGCAGAACATATGCCCAATGTCCCAGCTATGACACCAAAATCGTTCTAGGAGATTTCTATGCGAAGCTGGGTAAGGAAGCAATCTTTGAACGAGTCATAGGAAAGCATAGCCTACACAACACCACGTCAGAAAACGGACTAAGGTTAGTGGACTTTATGGCGGGATAAAATCTCGTGGTAGCAAGTACACGATTCCCACACCTCAACATTCATAAGGGGACCTGGCGGTCTTTCGATCAATCGACAGCCAATCAAATTGATCACATTGCGATCGACGGCAAACACTCCTCCAGTATCCTAGACGTCCGAACCTTTCGAGGAGCCAACATCGACTCGGATCATTACCTTGTTGCAGCCAAGGTACGAATGCGAATTTCCCGGAATCAACGGAGTCGGGTAAGAACACCAAAATTTAACGTCGGAAAGTTGCAATCGCAGGAAACCGCAAGGACCTTCGCCGATCAAGTCTCCTTCAAGCTCTCTCAAGTCCCGTTGCAATCTAAAGAAACCATAGAACAGCAATGGAGTCGTTGTCAGAACGCCATCAGAGAGGTTGCCTAAGATTTACTCGTCTTCAAGCCACCACCTTCGAGAAACCCCTGGTTTGATGACGAATGTAGACAGGCCCATTTAGGAAAACAGAACGCATACATGGCTACACTGCATCGACGGATGAGAGCTGCCCGCGAGCTCTATGAACAGAAAAGGAGGGAGGAGCATGCGCTGCTGAGAAGGAGCACGAGAAGCGCGAGATCGAGGAGATGGAGAGATGCTATTGCAGGAACGATGTTCGAAAGTTCTACCAATAAGTAAAACGAACATGCCAGGGCTATTAAGTCAGGGCAGAAGCCTGCAGGGATGAGCTGCGGCAACTAGTAGTGGAATCACAGTCGATGCTGAGATTGTGGAAACGCCACATGATAGTCAAAACGCCGCCTTCAGGCAGAACGAACCATTCACAATGGACGAGGATGAGAGAGAAGCCCGTCAACTTGACCTAGACGATGTCAAGATAGCGATATCGAAACTTAAGTCTTATAAAGATGCTGGAGGAGACGGACTTCCCGCGGAACTGTTTAAAGCAGCTGGCGATGAGCTGGTTAGAAGGTTAGGAACATGCACCAACTCATCTGCAAGATATGGTCGGAAGAACGCATGCCCGATGAACGGAATCTCAGTATCTTTTGCCCGGTCCATAAGAAAGGAGACCCCTATGGCTGCGCCAATTACAGAGGGATAAGTCTCCTAAACATTGCGTACAAGATCCTCTCTGCCGTACTGTGTAGGCACCAGAAACCGTTCGTGGAAAATCTGATAGGTTCCTACTAGTGTGGATTCAGGCCAGGAAAATCCACGATAGACCAAATCGACGTCTTAGTTAGAACGTCACCTTCGACAGCTATATTTTTGAAGTAGTCAAGGACTTCGTCTACCTTGGCTCTATAGTGACAAGCAGCAATGACACCAGCGCTGAGATAAAACGCAGTATAACTCTTGCTAACCGCTGCTTCTTTGGGCGCAAGAGGCAATTGAGTAGTAGAGCCCTCGCTCGAAAAACTAAGGCAACCCTCTACAAAACCTTAAACATCCCGGTCCTCCTCTACGGCGCCGAGACTTTATCAAAAGCGGATGGAGAGGCTGTTTGGCGTTTCGAGAGGAAAATTCTGCGTGCAATCTTTGCTCCCGTTTGTGTAAACGCAGAGTGGAGGAGGAGATTCAACCAAGAACTGTACGGGCTGCACAGTGACATCGGCCTAGTTAGACGTCTTCGGTTCCAACGTCTAAGATGGCTGGGCCATGTAGAGCGAATGGAAATCACCGTTCCGGCCCGAAGAGTCTTCCCCACCAACCCCGAGGGACGACGCAGCAGAGGACGACCGCATCTAAGGTTGCGCGCACAGGTGGAAAGGGACCTCAACCAACTGTGCGTGGGGCACTGGAAGAGGCTGGCAAAAGATCGTGTCGGCTGGAGAGGCTTGTTGGTTGAAGCCGTTGTTCACCCCAAATTGTAGCGCCATCTAAGTAAGTAAGTAAGTGCCGTTCGGCCCTTTCAGTACAAATTGTAGCGCCATCTAAGTAAGTAAGTAAGTGCCGTTCGGCCCTTTCAGTACAAAGATTTTTCAAATATTCATTTAATTTTCTTCTAATTAACTCCAAAGTGAAGACGACTTGCGATAAAATGTCCAGTGTCCAGTACTTTGGTAACGCTGCCGAGTTATCTGGTCAAAACGTAAGTTCATATTGAAATCAGCCTGTTTGCTGTCCAATTTCGGACCTGGAGAGGGCACATGATACTCTAGCCGTATCTTCATATCGAGTGGTCAACATCCGGACACGATCCCGTTAGACGCTCGTGTCAAAAGGAATCGGTCAAGTGAAAAAATTGATGTGATAGATATGAATAAGATTTTCATATTATCACATTGTTGCAACACCAAGTGATCCTTGAGGTTTTTTAATTACTACGATTACACTGCAAATGGTAAGTGCGTTACTGTTACACATCCAAGTGTGTGTTTTAGTTGTACTTAGTTTTTAATGCAATTTTAAGTGTGTTATAATGAAAACACGCCATACGGTTTGTTGTTCAACAACACGCTGCTTTGCAACAAAACAATCAAATCAATTTGCGAGCCGGACTCATGGTGTAATGGTTAGCACACTGTGTTAACCATGCGTGTGTAATCTGTGTTCTGTAATCTGTATCTCAAAGTTGATGTCAACATTTTTTGCAGCGAACGAGAAAAAAACCGACTCATCTACTACTAGCTTTTAGAGCATTTGTTGTTCCGAGGTTCCTCAAACCCGAAACGTAGTTCGTTTTTTGTTTGATTGAATTGATTATTTCTTTTCGTTGTGAAGCAACATCAGGATGATCATGTCATCCGGCTGGAAGAATCGTTATAGAATGGGAAGAAATTGAGGGTATCTGTTTTTGGTTGCTCCGCATTTCTGGGTTTAGAGTTAATTGTGTTAACCGCTACATCATGGATCTGGCTTGCAAATGTTGTTTTCTTTGACGAGAGAGGAATACTCACGAAATAAAGACGAGCCTGCTCTGTCTATTATTAACTAATCTTGTTGATTCTCGATCGTTCCTTTGTCTGAAGTCTCATGCGTTAACGGGCGCTAGTGCGGCTTTCATGCAATAGAGAGAGTAGGTTATATAGTAACGTTCGTAATACATTTTTTCACACCAACGAGTGTGTTTCCATATGTAATGATCCAAATTATTTTTATTATTGGTGCGTCGCTGCAATACACTTACATTAGTGTAGAGTTAGTTTACACACCATAGAACGTGTTAGAGTTTTAACACGAATGAGTGCATTGCTTTCAAAGATCACTTCTGTCTATAATATGACACACTCATACATATGTTATTCAACACACACTAACATTTGCAGTCTGTCCCTCCTTTTTTGGTGGCGTTACAGCCCATGAAAAACTAGAGCCGAGTTTATCTCTATCACCCATGATGTGTCTGATTTATTTTACACACATGTGGAAGAGACCTACAGTTTAATGTTGATTCCGAACGCCATAGCGCCCCCGCATTTTCAGTATAGGAACTCGAAATTTCAGAGAAACATAGATCTATCAAAACACAACAAAAACTAAAAAACAATCAAAACCCCGCGAACCAACATCAAAGTATACGAAAACGAATCCATATTCTGGAAACGTCTATATATCGTAATTTTTTTGGGATAAGCGAGACGTCAACTTCATCATCTCTTAATTGCCGGAAAAGACAATTAGATGCCAGAACCGTGCTGACTACCTAAACCGTATCGATGTTGAAAGTGCTTCTTCATTATGACAATGGACCAATTCGCATGAATGTGAGTCACCGCAAAACGTGCAATTACACTATCAATTCCTGCCTCGCTCACCCTATTTTCCAGATTTGGCCCCAGACGGAATATAATTAACGTCAAATGAGAACGCTATCGCCACGACAGAGGCCCATTGCGAGGCCTTTCTGCTCATTATTTCTTTCTCGATTGATTTTTGTTTAGTCAGCTGCCTCAAATGTTGGTTAGAAATGGTGCGCGACCAATAGATGCCGTCAATAGGACACGGGCATAATGTTCAAAGCATGTAGCTTTCTAGATGATTCTTGTTTTCAGTGTCATGTTTCTTACCATATATGTATTAAAACAGACAAGCATCAGATATTCTAACTTTCGTTGCTCTTTTAATCATTTTGTTTCACCAACTCGTGACAGCCCAGTGAGCGTCCCTGTCCCTTTAAAGATTCTCAGTTCGATATTAGATGTTGTACCTCCATCGGGGGCTGGATGCTACTTACATACTCGAATTCTTGTACATCTTCTTGTTGTTCACATTAATACATTTGGTTTTGGTCTTCTCCGTGTTTTTCTAAGTTTTTGAGTTATCTTCCTGTTAGTGCCACATTTATTGTAGAATTCAAAGACAATACCATGTCCAGTGCTATTGTGAAAAGCACGGGAGAGAGTCACAGCTCTGTTTTATGCTTGATATAGTTGTCCTTCATGAAGTACTTGGCAGCATGAACCACAGTCCTTATTGCGCCGAACCTGTATGCAGACGAGAGCTTTCCTTCTCGCGAACCCTGGTCCACCGATGTTCGGCAGCATTCTAGAAAGCGATGCCTGCATTCGTGAAGGCGTTTTACAGCAGTATTTGCCATGGGCCTTAAAATTAAGTCGGTTGTCGAGCAATATCCCCCAGGTATTTTAGGGCCTCTTTAGACTTAATTGGCTAGCTTCCAACCCGGAAGTTTGCGTCTTTCACGGTCTTTCGGCTGGTTATTAAGACAGCATCCGTCTTGCAGTCGACTAGTTCCAGGTCGACAGACTCTAGCCAATTTTTGATCGGGACGACCGCTTCATTTATGGCAGACTCTACCTTTTGAATGTGTTTCGCTACAGTAACTACGGCGACTCGCGCAGATTGAAGAGTTTTTATATTCCCTTATCATGTGAATATAACCTGAACGGAGTGCAGTGGTTTGGATAGTCGATGTTCGTTCACTACTGTCAAGGGTGTTTGTCCTAGATAGGACGAGAGCCGACCAAATTCCGCGTTGGTTATAGTCCGGAGTAATTCGTTTAAGCATTTAGGTTTCGCAGAGGATGAAATTTCAGTTGACCATATACTGTGAGTGTTATACCTGCAGCAGTACGTCTGGTCACTTTCCATTCACCTCTGTGTTGCATACTGTGTTGCATACTTTTTGTCCGTTATGAATTACTTTTTCTTGGCTATTAAACGAATTTGAACTATAGACCTTCCGCTCGGCGGTCGATGATGTTAACCACTGCACCACGGCTACCCCCCACGACAGACGTCGTCACCAAAACCAATCTTTCTAACTCTCTGTGGCAGCGCTAATCGCAAAGTTCCGTCAGAAATTATATTCCACAGAAGAGGTCTAAGTACTGAGCCCTGAGGGACTCCCGCAGAAATACGGTAGTACTAAAGGCCATCGTTCGTCTGATACTTCAGCTTCCGATTAGTGAAATAGCTAAGGATTATCTTCACAAGGTAATGTGGTGCGTCCATTCTGGTCCTAATACAGGATCCTGATTACGAGTGTAGAGCTGGCTGCGAAATGTGCTAATAAATTCGACTTATCTGAAGACCTAACAGCTGAACTCTCGTTATGAAATCGAAGTCTTAATATTATTAGCGAAAGACCAAACGATTTGACTTCCCTTGGGATTTTGTAGTATTTTTTGCCATCATTTTCAGTCTTATGTGAATTTTATTTTTCGAAGATGGGCATTACAGTAATTTCTGGCTTGTTTATACAGTTTTCGGTTTTTCTCAGTTGGGATGGTCTTGTGAGTCCGAAAATTTATTTCTCACACCTTACTCTGTGAAGAATATAGCTTCTCATACAAAGGAGAATGATATTTGTCTGATATCAAGGAAACATAACGAACAATTCAAGCTCCCAGAGAAATTGTAAGGTCCAGTTAGCTTTCTCGCGAAACCGCATCGTCCTTTTGGGATGGTTCAATTGTGTGACTTTGCTGCACATATCATTAGTCCCCCACTTGAAAAAGTCTGCGCATTAGGGTACTTATTTAAATCAGATCGTTACATCTCTCTTGTGGTTTTCTTGGTGGAAAACGATAAAGATTTTATTCGAAAATGCCAAATCACGGATGCCGTATTTTCGCAAACACTTTTTGGCAGAATCAAGCCTCAGACATAGTAAATTATCCTATAAACTCAACCATCTGATTTGAAGCTTAAACACAAAATATATATACATAGGTAGAGTAAGTGTCGCAAATATGGCCCACCATTAACTCTTTTTTAAATAAAATGATAAATTCAACTGGAATTCATTTATTTAACAGTCTTAGAAAATGTTTACATTTCAGTCGTTCCAAATAAAAATCATAAAGAAGAACGTAACAAAAAAAAAAAACATCAAAGCTTATAACAAGAACCCCTTACGATCGCTTGGATGCCTAGTGACTCGAATAAATGCCTCAAACAATAATGGAAGAGCCGCTCTGTTGAGGAAAAACACGTAGTATTCGAGAGTATTCTATTTTAACTTTATTTGTCTCAATATCTTTTAGTTAATTAATATTCTTGTACTATAAATTCAGTAATATTCTTGTATCTCAAAATAACGAGAGAGCAAAAAGACAAGGAGCAGAGACAATTACCAGGAAAAAACCGGCCAAGTGCGAGTCGGACTCGCGCACGAAGGGTTCCGTACCATCTGTATATACATATAAATATGAAAGAGACTATGTGACTATGATGACCTCACCAGCCATCACATCAAATCACATTTTTTGTATGATGACAGATCTTGGTTGCAGGCAAGTTATCGGCATATTACTTTGATAGTCACCATTGAATTCAAGTCAATTATCTTCCTTGACAGCAATGATGTGAAAAGGTGAATAACAATAAATATGGGGAAAAGGTTTGCAGCTAGGATTAATTCATCAAAGACACAAATATATTGTCGACTAACCTTAGTTCAGCATGTGACCAAGGGGATTTTTTGGATGAAAATCATGTCTGTTGTATGGAAGCCCCCCTTAAATATTCATTTTGTTCTGTTTTTAGTATTTAGTATAGTCGTGGTAGCGGCAACAGAAATACATCATCTGTGAAAATTTCAACTGTCTAACTATTACGGTTCATGAGATACAGCCTGGAGACAGACGGACGGACGGACGGACAGCGTAGTCTTAGTAATAGTACCTTTGGGTACGGAACCCTAAAAAAGAGTGAATGACAATTACTGACTGAGAATGAATGAAAATTACTATTTGTCATCCATAGTATTGCCAACAGCTTATTTTTTTGCGCAAACATTCCGCCCGCCTTGTTACCTTGAAAAGGTGGCGAAATACTTTTTTTTTTTAAATAAACGAACTTAGGAGTAACAATTCACAGACTAATAGGCTACTTAATAACTTAATTATAAGACTATAATAAAGAAAGTATGGTTAGATAGATTACATATAGTTTAACATAACAAGGATTAGATTGATGGCTGAGTGGGAAGTACACATAATTTAACGATTGGCCTCTTGAGAATTGAGTTCTTGGTCTTTAGAGTAACAACACAAGTAACTCCATCAGTTCCTGGATGAAGCTCTAAGACGCGAAGGTGGATATCTTTCATTTACAACAAGAACTAATGAGTCCTTTTGAATGGGGTCAGTAACCCGTTTCCATTTGGAGATAGATTGGAAACGCTGAATGTATTCCCGCGACCATCGAGTCCAGAAATGATCAAGCATACGTTTGATGTGCTGCCATCGAGAGAGTCTTGATACTGGGATCGTACTGGAAGTAGATGGCTCTGGTAGACTGTTGAGTGCTGATCCAATGAGAAAATGACCCGGTGTGAGAGCGTCGATATCATCAAGATTATCCGATAGTGGACATAAGGGTCGCGAGTTGAGAACTGCTTCAATTTGCACCAACAAAGTCGAAAATTCTTCATAGGTGAGTATAGCTTCTCCGAGGACACGTCTGAGATGAAATTTAACTGACTTCACCTCAGCTTCCCATTTTCCCCCAAAGTGAGGAGAAGGTGGGGGTTTAAAAAACCACTGAGTTCCGTCATTAGCGAGTATACACGCCAGATTTCCAAGTTGTTGAGAAGTAGTAGAGAAAAGTCTTCGTAGCTCGGCATCAGCACCAGTAAGGTCCGTACCACAGTCGCTGTGTAGAGTTTTGCAGAGTCCTCGGCGACCAGTGAAGCCTCCGTTGAATAATCTGTTGCGATTTCTAAATGCACTGCCGATGATGAGAAGCATATGTAAACTGGATACTGGAATATTGGAGATAAGATCTGCAGCTTCGTCCTTTAAACTTGTTTTAAGGTAATGTAGTTTCTCTACGTTAGAGAGTTCGGCACTGTTACCAATCATAGAGGTAAACAGGTCATAAAAACTGCGCCAGTGTTGATATTGTCCCCTGAAGGTAGGTAATTATATGTTAGGAAGTGAACGTACCTGTTGTTGACGTCCTTTGATATCGCTTATTGATTGCTCTGGTATCGAATTTCTACCTTCCGGGTTAAGAGTAGGTAATTGTTCCAGCATGTCTACCATTGTTGCTCGAGAGTCAGCATACTTTTCTTCGCATTTAGAGTACATTCCTTCAGTGAAATAAGGGAATTGTCTGATCGCATCTGTGAGACGAGCGTTTGTAAGACGACTATGTATAGATAGAAACTTTTGCCAATTGCCATCGAGAATTCCCAGTCGAGTCTGAATTTGCGCTTTATTAATCTTATCTCCAAGAGCATTTAGATTAAATAAAGAGGCACATATGGATTCATAGTGCTCCTTTTATTTTTCTATTAAAGTTTCTTGTGAAGCAGTTGACATTTTATTCACAGAGAACACGTGTCAGATGAAAATACAATCCGTTCTCATCCGGCTCGAAGGACCAAAATATGTTGAGGAAAAACACGTAGTTTTCGAGAGTATTCTATTTTAACTTTATTTGTCTCAATATCTTTTAGTTAATTAATATTCTTGTACTATAAATTCAAAAAAAAAAAAAACCTACAAAAGGCACACAAGTGAGTTACGTATGTTCACGAGAGAGCAAAAAGACAAGGAGGAGAGACAATTACCAGGAAAAAAAGAGTGAATGACAATTACCGGCTGGGAATGAATGAGAATTACTATTTGTCATCCACAGTATTGCCAACCTGTTTATTTTTTTGCGCAAACACGCTCAAGCGTCAGATGACGAAGTTCAATGTCTGAGCGCAGAGGTGTTACTTTGCGTTGGCGCTAAAGTGATGTTACGCCAGAAGCTGTGGACCTTTTGCGGACTGTGCAATGGCTCGATGGGCACAGTCACTTACATTATTTACGGTCCGACCGAAACAGAGTCGAGAACTCCATTTCAAGCGGAGCTCCTATCTGCATCATGGTCAAGTTTGAAACTTACGGGGGACCGACTTTCGCCTCAGGCGCTATTCCTATAACGAAGGATGTAAAGTCATTCAAAAAAAAAAAAAATAGTTTGGTTTTCTGTAAAGTAGGTTTACGGACGATTATTTTACGTTGTAACGTCATTAGAAAATATTGATGACAAATGAACAACACGCGGCTTTTCCATGCGGTCCACCATCTAAGTACTAACCGCACCCGACGCTGGTTGATTACGGTGATCGGACGAGAGCCGATATATGTATATGAGATTGCTCGGACAGTGTTGTGGTTTGGTAAGGAAACGCAAACACTGA
The DNA here is from genome assembly GCA_951905685.1 of Eumerus sabulonum. Lineage (NCBI taxonomy): Eukaryota > Metazoa > Arthropoda > Insecta > Diptera > Syrphidae > Eumerus > Eumerus sabulonum. Next base: position 155,157,976 of record OX645060.1, on the reverse strand, counting down.
TGAGCTGCTCATGGGAGTGCGCTACCCAGCGAGCAATTATTAAACGCACTCACGCATGAGTAATTGGCTGTGAGCATTTTTTTCGATTTGGAAATGGGCACCTATATATGTATATTCAATATACAAACTCCAGACTTTTTCACACGAATTCTTCAGGATCGTATTTGTCGTGTAAAAACAGAATCAGGGCGTATGCATCTACATATGTATGTATCACCTGGATTACTTCTAAAAGTATGGAAACAAAATTCTATCCCATAGGCAAAATAGATGCCTCTCTAAGGCTTGTTTCGCGGTCTCGCTTGCACGCTCAGCTCAAGCGGAACGTGACAATGAGTCATACTTTTTTGTACGTGCAGCCGATGTTCATCGATTTATAAGACGTTATCACGTCAAAATATTCACAAAAAATTAACGCAACTTCATTTGACAACGTTGGTAATGCTGGTAATATGGACCACTTAGTTTTAAATATGGGCCAGGGTGGTCCGTATTTGAAACAATGTTTTTAAAATATGTTGTGGTTCTAACGTATGCAAAATTCGCAAATAAAATATTGCTTTCCATTGCCGAGCAATTTTCATGAGCCCACATTGTACACATAACGCATTGTATCCATTTCTCTCCTCCCTTATCATCGGAAATCAAACTAGAACAATAAATGCTTTGGCGTCTTGTTGATCAGGACTTCCATCCGAAGATTCGTCTGTAACGAAATCTTCTTCACTTTCAGATGAAGACAACGATATTATCCGACAAATTTTCTTATCCCTAAGTTTTTAATTCTTTTGAACCTTCTGAAATGTAAAGCAAATAAGAATATAAGCTGAAGCCTATCGTAGACTGATTTATCTACATTCTTGTCCAAAACACTTTTGGTTTCTGTACCTACCTTTGGCCTCTTTAATTTTCTTTCATCTTTTTTCTTAATAGATTCTTCCAAGGCTAGCTTATATGGTGAAGATAACATAATTTCGGATTTCCGTCGTTTCCTCCTGCGACTTGATATTTTTTTAGTTCGGATGAGAAGTGGAGAAATTTCATGAGCTGTTATACAAGATGAAGCCGGTTCTGATAAATTAATATACTTCTGCTTTTGTATTAGATTTCAATGTTCCAGAAATGGACTTTATTCCCGCAAAAGTAGAAGGCTCTCCAGAATCTGGTTCCGTCTGTATATCTTCAACTGGATTCGCTTCATTGGTTATGGATGCATCTTGCTCCTCGTGTATCGTGGTTCTTAAAGATATGTCTATCAAAAGGACATATACCAGTGGAAACAAACCCCTTCACCGCGATGTCTCCTGTTAGAATTTTTAAATAGGACTGCCCGAATAACTCAATTATATCGGAATGGGTCAAAGGCCTTGTGTTTGTGTGATTACCCAGTGTCAAATTTCTTCCGTTAAATATTTTTTCAGGGGTCCCATAAATGTCTTGTCTAGTGGTTGAATTTTGTGACTCGAGTGTGGAGGAATTGAAAGAATATGGACATGGTTATTCTTAGCCAAGTCCACAAGTTCAATATTCCGTGTGCGGCTTGCATGTCCGTCCATTATTAGAAGCACAGGTGAAGATGCCGATGGCTTAATTTTTTCCAAAAAGTGTTTGAACCACTTTGTGAACAAATTCGTTTGAACCCATCCGGATGGATGATTAGCAGAAATAGAACCTGGTGGTGCACCTTTCATAAGATTAGGATTGTCCTTCTTCCTTGGGAAAATGAACACTGATAGTGCAATGGATCCCCTAGCACTTGTGCACAAAATTGAGGTTATCAACAAACCTCTTTCTCCTGATGTTAGTGCTCCTATCTGTTTTCGGCCTTTGAGCGCCAACACTTTCGGCATTTTAGATGGAACGACCGATGTTCCTGTTTCGTCCACATTAATTATTTTATGTGGAGAGAAATGATACGTCAACATTAGTTTTTCAAGGTGGTTGAAGAAAATCCACATGCTCGAGAAAATGACGTTCCAGTCGGCCGGCGGAATGACAGTAACGGATGACGCCAAACACAATTATGCAAAAACGGTTTGAATGCGTTTTTTTATTTTTTTTAGGGACTTGCCCAGGTTGAAGAGTTTCTGTATTCTCCTTTGATCCTCGATACAATGAGAAAGATCCTAAAACTTACTGTAGCAGAGGAGCAGGGAGCCCTCTCAAATCGCCATTATGGATCCAGAAAGGTACGTAATCCAAAAATAGTCGATATTGTATCTGATGCCAAACCAGGACATTCATGGAGGTGGGGGTAAAAGAAGTACTGCGCAGATGTGATTCTAGGACTCTAGACGTCAATTCTGCCGACTGGACACTGGGATTCCATTCATCGGACATGCTTCCTTCCGACCATATCTTACAGATGGTGCATGTTCCCCAACAAACTCATCTCCAGCTGCTTTAAATAGTTCAGTGGGCGGGCCGTCTGCATCAGCAGCTTTATTAGACTTCGGTTTAGATATCGCTATCTTAACTCGTCTAAGTCGGGTGGACGAAAATCTCTCTCATCTTCGTCCAGTGTGAATGGTACGTTCTGTCTGACAGCGGCATCTTGGCCATCTTCGCCGTTATACAGTCCGCAGAAATAGTCTTTCCACATTCTCAACATCGACTGTGATTCAACTACGAGGTGTCCGTGTTCATTCCTACCACCGCTTTGAATGAACTTTGACATGTTCATTTTACTCTTTGGTAAAACTTTCAAACGTCGTTCCTACGATAACATCTCTCCATCTCCTCGATCGCTTTGGATGCTCATCCTTTTTTTTTGTTTTTGTTCTTTTCGTTTTTTTTTTTTAGAAACTCACGCAGGTTCAAGAGTTTATATTCTCTTATAATGTGTTATATATACACAGCCTGAACGGAGTGTAGTGGTTTGGATCGTTGATGTTCAGGGATGGTTGTCCTAGATAGGACGAGAGCCGACCAAATTCCCCGTTGATTATAGTCCGTAGTAATTCGCTCGAGCACGTTAGTATTGCTACGCAGAGGATGAATTTTCAGTTGACTTATAATGTGAGTGTTATGCCTGCAGCAGTACGTCTGGTCACTTTCCATTCACCTCTGTGTTGCATACTTTTTGTCCGTATAGGAATTACTTTTTCTTGGCCAACCTTCTACTCGGCGGTCGATGATGTTAACCACTGCACCATGGCCACCCCAATGTGTTTGATTTGAACGGTTAGTTCAGTGTCTACTAAGTTTTATTTAAAAAAGATTGCGGTGGTCCATATTACCAACGTCGGCCATATTTGCGACACTTACTCTATGTACATACATATGTATGTCAAACACAAAAGAAAGAAAGGCGAAAGCCTTTAAGTAAAGTCGAATATTTCGCCCAGAAAGGCACCCTATCATGACACTTCAAGCGAAATAAATCATTTTGAATCCCAAACCAAAATCTAACGAATTCAACCCGGCAAAGAGATGACTTAATTCCATCCCAGAATTATGTATATAGCACGAGTAAAACCGTGTCATTCCCTCTTAATCCTTCTCCAAGGACTCTCGAATGTTGACTGGTCTTCGGATCGATATTCATTTCCTCCACAAAAAAAGAAACAAAAAAGTTATGCTGTTTCCACCGAAATATACCTACACATATTGTATATACAAATAGAAACAGAAAAAATGTCAACCACAATGGCATATACATATTATTGGCTATTATCTGCACAGTTACTATCGTAAGGAACAGATGGGTGTTTGGGTGTGACTAACATAAATTCTGCTTAAATCTAAAAAGTCGAGAAATATGTGGAAACCCTAAATCTGATTTCAAACTAAATCCCAACTTGGCAGTTGGCACATATACAAATGTACATACAACGTACATAGATGTATTTAAGAGCCTGACATGGTCATAACGCATAATAAGAGATTCAACTTATGGACATCGGGTTCTAACTTTTCTTCTTTTCTATACATTTTTCTTATGTTTGTCATTACTCTTGCTTTTAGTTTGTTCAAGTGTCAGTCAAATTTTCGCACCAGGATATTTCATACATTTCTAGGATGTGTGAAAACATTTGTGTTTCATACGATAACATATCTCCTTCAAGGTTATCATCATTCGGCGACGTTAGGCACATACATACATAGAATGAGCATCAACGATGAAGAAAGGCGATTTATACATACATATGTACATTCAAATCACCTTTGTAATGACTCGTATGCATACACAACGTACATACGTATGAATCGACAAATATTTTCTATTGATGTGCTGGCGGGATATCTAGGATATTTTTTTTTTTTGCAATTTTTATGAATGAAAAGTTTGTCGGTTGTTTCCCTTTTGTCTTACTATAGATTCCTTGTTTCCCTTTTGTTGTTATTGTACTCGTTCGCTTTTCTTTTTGCTTGTGCTTCGTGCCACGTTTTCATAACACATTAAAGCGAGCAACCGTTGATGGAAAAAAAAAACTTAAATGAAAGCACGACCAACGGGGATAAATTTTTCCTTTCATAAAACTTTAAATTTAATACCAAAGATTGCTAACGATTTTCGAGAAGCCCGATAAGGATTTGTCTTTTTTTTTTTTTTTGTATGAAATCCTTCGGGGCATAGAGTACCTACACGTATAATGGTCGGAGGAAAATAATGGGTAAAAAGCCTAACTACAGATAAAAGGAGATGAAGAGATGTTATGAAAATGGGTAAACCACTCTATCTGGAGATGATACATATCATGTGCGCCTGGAGGTGTTTTTAAAGCTTTTTGATAACTATGAGGACTTTATACCTCAAGGTACGAACTATTGGGCAACGAGTTTATTAACTTCCCAATTTCAAATTTTGACATATCACGTTTCAAGGTCACCAAAATCCAAATCCAAGGTGCGTATGTGCGTGCAGAATTTTCTCGATTATCTCGAGAATCAAAGACGATATTGACATGGAATCGATTTCATTCCATGCGTAATTAGAACGCAACGTAGAACTGATGAAGTTTTCAGCAAAATCGGTCCAGCCGTTTTTTGTTGGAAAAGTGTCCATTGGATTCAAATCCTTTATCTTACTTGAAAGCAAGGAGGTGAAAAGGTGAATAACAATAATTATGGGAAAAAGTTTTGCAACTAGAAATAATATATTGTTACGAAATGTATCCCACTCCGAAGAGGGTTCGCACCACTGGATTGCGATAAACTACAATTGTCCACTTTTTATTCGAATTAAAATACACACTTTTCTTACTTCGCCTCAGTTCAATTATGTATGTATCTGAGTAGTTCACCATTTTTATTTATTTATCAGAACCTATTGAACACTTTACACTTTATTACACACGCAGACCTTTACTGAAAGCTGCCGAGGGCCAGCGTTCGCGCGTATATAGCTCTCGGTCCACCGTCTCGAATGTTCGCCGTCCGATGTTCCCCTTCGGAAGTCTCTAGGATGCTCTGGCATTCAGCATTATGCTGCTGAAAGTGAGGATCATTTCATCTTCACCAGAGCATTCAAACTTCCACAGCGAAATCTAACGTCTTTAGCTTCTGGCCCAGGGAAGTGGAATTTTCCCCCAGCTTTTGATCGAGTTTCTGGCTCAGGGAGGTGGAGTTTTCCTCCAACTTTTGGTGTACGGTCGCCTGCAGTTTCTGGCTTATGGAAGTTTAATTTTCTTCCAACTTTCTACTTACGGCAACGGAATTTTTCTCTAGCTTGTGATGTAAGGTCGCCTCTAGTTTTTGGCTAATGGAAGCTCTCATAGCATTCATTGCTGCGAGAATTTGCTGCATATCGAATACTGTCACTGGATGTCGACGGCTTCTTCACACCGAACTCGTGATTCTCCCGGTCGACACATTCTTCCTCCAACGCTGATCGTAGTCATTCCACTAGGTTGGCTTTACTTCCCACTGTGAGCCCAAAGGGACAGGGGTTGGCAAGAGTGATTATGCGTTTTATCTCAGCGCTGGTGTCGCCGGTCATAAGTGAGCCAAGGTAGACAAGTTCCTTGAGCACTTCAAAGTTATATCCCCCCATGGTGAAGTTCTGGCCAATACGTCGGTGTTGACCATCTGTTTTTGATGAATGTTCTGTAGGATAGCGCGAAGAGGGAGAAAAAACCTAAAGTCACCGGTTGTCAGTAACGCACGACGTTTATTGCCAAAAGAATAAGTGTTAACTTCATCTGTCACTCTTTTATAATTTTTTGGGTTAGAGGTTTTCGGAGCAATCATTGTATGTATGTTGGCGTTACAGTCCATGAAGAACCTGAGCCGAGCTTCTCTCAATCACCCATGTTGTGTGCGATTTCATCTCCCATAGGTGAAAGGGACCTACAGTTTATTGCCGGTTCCGAACGGCGAATTTCGGGAAGCTTTTCAAGACAATTTTACTAAAGGGGGTTTTGTCAGAGCCCCGCTGAGGAGAAACACCGTGAAAAACACGTTCGATGACATGGCAGTGTCGGGATTCGATCGCGTGTCATCGGCGTCAGAGGCCAACATACTACCCACTGCGCCACGGTGCTCATTACCGACCTTAAAAGAGCAGCGAGAATTCTCCATTGTCATCCTGCACAGTCGGACAAGTTTTGCAGGGATGATAAAACTAGACATGGCTTTGTATAGCTCATCTCTATACACACTGTCATAAGTAGCATTGAAATCTTCTTCTCCTAGGGCTGCCGTAGCGTAAATATTTGGTATATTATGGATTTACCTGGCCTGAAACTACACTGATAAGAGCTGATCAAGTTATACACAACGGTTTCAGGCATTCACACAATACGGCCGAGAAGATCTTATATGCGATGTTATAGGGGTCTCCTTTCTGATGGACCGGGCAAACGATGCTGAGATTCCATTCGTCGGGCATGCTTTCCTCCGACCATATCTTGCAAATGAGATGGTGCAGAGAGCTTACCACGTCATTTCCAGCCGCCTCAAAAAGCTCAGCAGACAGGCCCCCTGCGCCCGCGGCTTTATGAGACTTAAGTCTTGATATTGCTATTTTGACTTCGTAAAGGTCGGGTGGACGGAATTCTCTTACATCGTCGTCCATTACGAACGGATCGTTCTGCCTGACAGCAGTCTGTCATCGCCGTTATACAGTCTGCAGAAGTGGTTTTTCCAAATTCTCAGCATCGACTGTGACTCTACTAGCAGTTTTCCATTTTCATCCCTGTAGGCCGCCGCTCTGGCTTTGTAGCCACGGCATATTCGTTTTTACCTTATTGTAAGACTTCCGGGCGTCATTCCTGCGGAAGAATCTCTCCATCTCCTCGATCTTGCGCTTTCCGTGCTCTCTTCCTTGCTCATAGATTTCGCAAACAGCTCTCGTCAGTCGTTGCAGCGTGGCTTTAGATGCTGCATGTTTCGCTGCATGGGCTTGTTCGCATTGTTCATCGAACCAGGGGTTTCTAGGTGGTTGTGGTTTGAAACCCAGCACCTCTGAGGCAGCGTCTCTGACGGCGCTCTGGCAGTGCGCCCATTTCTGCTCTATTCTTTGTTCTGCTGTGGGCGTATTTTGAGAGAGAGCTTGAAGGAGACACGATCGGCAAGGATTCTGGCAGTCTCTTGCGATTGTAGCTTTCCGACGTCAAACTTACGTTGTCCTATGCGACTCCTAAGCATACCTTGGCTACAACAAGGTAGTCGTCCGAGTCGATGTTGGCTCCTCGGAAGGTTCGTGCGTCGAGAATACTGGAGAGGTATCTAGCGTCGATCGCAATGTCGATTGATCAAAAGACCGCCAGGTACCCTTGTGGATGTTGAGATGGGGGAATCGTGTGCTTAGCACGAATAAAAACATGTTCATAAATATTTATATAAATAAGACTTTTGTTTCATTAAACTTATAAGGCAGGTATCAAATTGACAAAGTTTGAGGCGGTACTGGTGTTACACCCGTATAAAATTCAACTGACCCAAGAGCTAAAGTAACACGCCGTCGAATGTTTGATAATGGGTCCTGGCGAAGTGAGAAGTGGATGCTGATTGCAATAAACAAAATTACCGGATTTAGGATAATGCCAGTCTGTACGATGTCCCTCAACTGAATTGTAGGCAGGCGCTATTGATTGATTAATATTCAACTTGGATGTGTTAGGTTTGAATGACCAATGGTTCCAACAGAACGAGCAATGTGCCATAACGGACGTTGTTGTGTGGTTTCTTTAAGCCGCACGTCTATATCAATAAGCTGCGAGATTCAGGCGTCAATATAACTTGTACCACCGATCACTTTCAGCATATACAATTAAACCTTTTGGAAGGACGTCATTTAGAAAATGTCAATGAAATAACGTTAATTTTAAATCCCGTTCAAATGAAATAAATAAAATACACAATTTATTTTATTAAATTTTATGATCTTCCTTGAAATGTGTACTGACTCGTGGTTGAAATTCGGAACTCGTGCGCCGATTTGCAACCGTAATCGAGGCGTCCACCACTACACGCCGAAACGAAACAGTAGTCCAAACAGTGGGTGGAATGAAAGCGAGGTCGATTGCATCTGCCGAAGGGTTATGACGATAGGTACATACATAGTAAATATGGTCGTACTTATACTGTTGTTGGAAAAAGCTGGACCGAGTGTACTGAAGTCAAGGGAGCTTATGTAGAAATCGATTAAGCAGACAGCTTTTAACCTTGATTGTTGGTCACTGAATCAACCAGACTGATAATATTTTCAGCATAAACTAAGCTCACGTATTCCGAATTTCAACAATGTATTGGAGGTTTTTCGTTCGAAATTCCTCAGAGCGACGAGACTTATTTCCATCTGACCGAATATGTACATACACACAATTTGCTCTTCAAATTACAAAGGCTACGGTTTTATGGACGTCTTAAAAGTCGATTGGCAAGTTGCTTTCAACATGCAATATCCCCTCTAAATGGGAAAACCACGGAATCACTACATCGGTTACCAGAGGGACTCCACAAGGAGAAGCCCTCTCCCGTCTTCTTTACAACGTAGTCGCAAACGGACTACTAACTAAAATGGATAAAGAAGGCCTGGACGTTATTGCCTACACCGATGATGTTGCTATTCCTATCTCAGGCAAATATCTGCATGACTGTATGCAAACGGCATTCTCCATATTGTGCAGGTGGGCACAAAACAAGGGACTCGGGATAAGCCCCCAGAAAACGGAACTTGTACTCTTCACTAGAAAGCAGAAGATTCCGGACATATGTCCAATCACTCTACACGATACCAGATTATCCTATTCCTCTAGTGTCAAATACCTTTGCGTCATACTGGACAGACAATTAATAACTTGGAAACAAAATATTACTGAGCGAGCAAAGAAGGTAGCTATAGCGCCCTATACTTGCAAGAAAGCATTAGGGGAAATAATGGGGCTTCAGCCCCAAAATAACCCTATGGTTGTACATCACAGCCGTTAGAACTATACTTCTGTATGACGTTTTAGTCTGGTGGACCGCATTAGACAAAACAACATACCACAAGCAAATCCAAAAGCTTCAGAGGTTAGTAGGTATGAGCAACACCAGAGCCCTAAGGTCCACTCCAACGGCGGCGATCAACATGTTATTCCACCTAAACCCACTCGATATCCACTACAAGCAGCTAGCCACGTATATGTACAGCTGCGAGATTAAAGGCAAGCTCAAAATGGACGAACTATACTGCGGGCCACGCTTCTATCCTAAACGACAGGACAACTTCGGCAGAGAACTCCGACTACACTGAGCCCACGATGGTCTTTGACAAAAAGTTTAAGATAACCCCGAAAGGAGGAAATGGTCCCGACAAGCGCAACCCCACAGGGGCTGCGAAGATTTTTTCACAGACGGGGTGGGTAGCGCAGTCTCCTGCAAACAACTGAGACTGAATCTGAGCTTAAGTCTACCAGACCACTGCAGCGTCTTTCAGGCAGAGCTGCTAACAATAAAGAAAGACCTGTCATGGCTAAGGTGGAACTTAATATCCGTCATATATGTGTATTCGAATTTTCACTGACAGCCAAGCTGCCCTGAAATCGCTGGAGTCTTATGCCTTCAGACCCAGGGCATGTATTGACTACCACCGGTCCCTTAACGAGATGGCTGAACAGTTTAACATTCGCCTTTTATGGGTACCTGCAAACAGCAACATTTCAGGAAATGAGAAAGCTGACATGCTCGCCAAACAAGGAACGACGCAACGAACTAACATGGCATACGCTGGTACAACACTAGCAGCAATCAAATTAGAGCTAATAAATTAAGCCATGGCTAAGATGAACCTGAGATGGACCCAAGTGCGTTTTACCTACCTACCTACCCACCTATAGACGTCAGCCCATTTTTTTTTTTTTAATGATTGATTGAAGATTGATTCAAGTTCGTCTATGGTAATTACCTACTTCAGGTTATATTTTATAAGAAGCCAAAAAAAAAAAAACAAATCAGGGGACAATTGAGTAGTAGAAAAACCAAGGGAAAAAGGACATAGGGGCAAGGAAGATTTATCCATCTTAACCATACAACTTTCTGTGGTATTATGGCAAGACTGCCTTTGGCCAGATTGTGAACCCGAAATTCCTTAAATAGTACACCACTCTACTAAGATGCGCCTATTAATATTTGAGTAGATATAACAATTCCGTGTCGTGGTGCCGTGGCGCAATGGTTAGTGTGTTGGACTCTGATGCACGTTGAGCGAGTTCGAATCCCGATAACACCAACGTCATCGAATGTTTGATTCGCCACGTGTTTCCTCAGCGGGAAACTAGCAAAACCCCCCGTAGTATACCTGCCATAAAAAGCTTCGCGACTCACGCCGTTCGGAATCGGCATTAAACTGTAGGTCCCTTTCACCTGTGTAAAAAATAAATTACACACAACATGGGTGATTGAGAGAAGCTTGGCTCTGGTCCTGCATGGGCTGTAACACCACTGATGCAAGATATAACAATTCGAATGGCTATGCACTACTAACGGCATATTATGAATCACAGATAAATCGATTTTCACCTACTGTTGTAAACGTTATATGCAAAATTAGGGAGATACAGTACAGAATCGTTTCAAGTCTCCTTCTTTGGTGGCGTTACAGCCCATGAAGGACCAGAGCCAAGCTTCTCTCAATCACCCATGTTGTGTGTGATTTATTTTTCACACAGGTGAAAGGGACCTACAGTTTTAATGCCGATTCCGAACGATGTGAGTCGAGAAGCTTTTTCAAGGCAAGTATACTACGGGGGGTTTTGCCAGTACCCCGCCGAGGAGGAACGCCGCGAAATAATCATTCGATGGCGTTGATGTTATCGGGATCCGAACTCGCTCATCGTGCGTCAGGGTCCAACACACTAACCCTGCGCCACGGTGGCCTCGAATCGTTTCAAGTAATCATTTATAATTGTGCAAGTGAGTTTTTCATCTTGTGTGGACCAGAGACACAAAATATTGCAAATATCCTTTTTAACCTGGCTAGGAAATAGTCTAATGTAACGCTTTGGTTCAGATGCTCTTATCTAATGCATATAAAAATACTCTGATGTTATATCATTTAATTCCAAGGAAATGTATCTTTCCCTGAATTCAACTATACACACATCTGTATGCGGTACATATTCACAGGTAATCTCTTATCGCAGAATTCAAGTAGCTCTTACTCGTGGCCACAAAAGTGCAGTGAAATATCAAGAGTCTTGTATTATTTCTATCCTACCGTGTTTCATATTTCAACATAAAAATATACATAATACTTTGAGATGTGATTTAGGTTGGAAGGGTTATTATTGTTACTAATGAATGTTGTGAGGAGCGAATGAGGAGGATTGCTCCGTTTACAGTGTACTTGAAATGGCTTTTCTATGTTTTTGAATATTTTTGGAATTTAGAAGTAAGTTAAGAAGAATCTACTCAGTGTGGGTAAATGAGAAATGTACTTGTCTAATTAAGGCACCAGTTTTGTATTCTCATTATAATACTACTCCGTATGATGTTCATCAAGCTAAGACCAGAGGATGAGCAATTGAAATGCATGAAATATGTACATATGTACAAAACGTCTACAATATTGAATTCCTTTCTACTACAATTCAGCAGATTGCAAATCACCTACCATTCAAAATCATAAAAGCGTATAAGGACAAAAACCGCTCATTGTTAAGGACTAAGCTAATATTAGACCTTCCGATTTTATGAACTCCAGAATGAAAAGATAATCGCACCAAAGAGAAACCTAAACTACTCACTAACGGCAGGACAAAATCCCCATTATTGCCCCCTTTCCTCTTGGTTTTCTCTTTATTTTCTTCTATCATTTCCGGACATGATTTTGCATAAAACCGCAAATAGTAAGTTATTGTTCGTTGATTCCCTCATTTCTTTTCCGCATTATCCCTTACTTGTTCATTTCTTTTGCTCGAAATGATTTAGAGGATAATTGTAATAGAAAATGGACGGAAAGGGAATCAGAAGAATGGGATTAATTCCTATTTTCTCCATTATCCTAACAATTCGTTCATTTAAGATGTTGTAAAAAGTGAAAAGTCGCAGTCGTTTTGTATTTTGCGCCTTTTGTTCTTTGTTTTCTTGAAACTAATGAGCGTAGATACTCCGGGCGTTAACTTTTTCGGTGTAGTGAGGAGGAGCTAGGCGTAGTGCTTGTTAGCTTTATTCATACTTAGTTTATTATTAGTTGATCTCGGTTAAGCAGTTGTAGTCAAAATGATTTCATATGTCGCAGTGCATAGCGTTGAATAACATTAGTACAGTACGGCATAAGCAGATACAAATAAGGAATGGATTTATAATTTACAAATTGCTTTCCTAAATGAAACTTATAGCTTATACACTAATAATTTATTACCTAATATCCATTTGTGCTTAGGGGTAACACCCCTATAACGCAAGAACCTACTTGTTCCGAAACGACAACAAGCCTTGGATACGGACAGATACAAAGCTGACGACCCCTGCAAATGACTAACGGACTTGAGAGTTTGCATCTGTAATGTGAGGTCCCTTAACAGACCGGGTGCAAGCCATCAGTTAGGGCAAACCCTCAACTGTTATAAAGCAGATATAACCGCACTCCAAGAAGTGCGATGGGATGGACCATGCAAAAAACGGATGAAAAACTGCGATAAGGAATTGCTACAAGGAAAACAGACAGCGCCTATAAGGGTGCGGATTCGTTATCAGAGGAAGACTCCGACAAAACGTCTTAAGCTTCCGAGATACAAGCGAACGCCTTGTAACAATCCGCATCAAAGCTAAATTTGGAAACTTTAGCTTAATATACGCTCACGCCCCAACAACGGAAGAAAAGGACGATCGACTCAAAGAAGAATTCTACGATCTAACAGACAGAACCAATGCCCAATGTCCCAGCTACGACACAAAAATAGTTATAGGAGATTTTAATGCAAAACTGGGCAAAGAGGACATATTTGAGTCGATCATAGGATAGCATAGCCCGCATAACACCACTTCCGACAACGGACTTAGGCTAGTCGATTTCCTAACGGGGCGTAACCACCTTGCAGCAAGCACGCGATTCCCCCATCTCAACATCCACAAGGGTACCTGGCGGTCTTATGATCAATCGACCACCAACCAGATTGATCACATTGCGATCGACGCCAGGCACTCCTCCAGTATTCTCGACGTACGAACCTTCCGAGGGGCCACCATCGACTCGGACCACTACCTTGTTGTAGCCATGGTACGCATGAGGATATCAAGAATGCTTAGGTGTCGAGTAGAACTACGTAAGTTTGACGTAGGAAAGCTACAATCGCATGAGACTGCCAGAATCCTTGCCGATCGTGTCTCCTCCAAGCTCTCTCAAAATCCGCCCACAGCAGCACAAACAATAGAGCAGGAATGGGCGCATTGCCAGAGCGCCGTCAGAGACGCTGCCTCAGAGGTGCCACCACCTAGAAACCTCTGGTTCGATGATCAATGCGAACAAGCCCATTTGGCAAAACAAGAGGCATGCTGCAACGACGGACGAGAGCTGCTCGCGAAATCTATGAGCAGAAGAGAAGAGAGGAACACGCTTTTCAGAAAAAAGAAGAGAGAGAACGGAAAGCGTGAGATCGAAGAGATGGAGAGATGCTTCCGCAGGAATGACACCCGTAAGTTTTACAATAAGGTAAACCGAACACGCCATGGCTACAAAGCCAGAGCGGTGGCCTCCAGGGATGATAATGGAGACTTGGTAGTAGTGTAACAGTCGATGCTGAAGATTTGGAAAGACCACTTCTGCAGACTATATAAGGGCGATGATAGACAAGATACCGCTGTCAGGCAGAATGATCCATCATAGTGGACGACGATGTTGGAGAATTCCATCCACCCGACCTTGACGAAATCAAAACAGCGATATTAAGACTTAAGTCTGATAAAGCCGCGGGCGCAGATGGCCTGTCTGCTGAGCTTCTTAAGGCGGCTGGAGATGAGCTGGTAAGGCGCATGCACCATCTCATTTGCAAAGTATGGTTGGAGGAAAGCATGCCCGACGAATGGAATCTAAGCATCGTTCGTCCAGTCCATAAGAAAGGAGACCAACTGCGCCAACTCTAGGGGAATAAGTATCCTTAACATCGCATATAAGATCTTCTCTGCCGTATTGTGTGAACGCCTGAAACCGTTTGTGGATAACCTGATCGGCTCTTATGAGTGTGGTTTCTTCTTCTTCTTTGATGGCGTTACAGCCCATGAAGGACCAGAGCCAAGCTTCTCTCAATCACCCATGTTGTGTGTGATTTACTTTTCACATAGGTGAAAGGGACCTACAGTTTAATGCCGATTCCGAACGGCGTGAGTCGAGAAGCTTTTTCACGGCAAGTATACTACGGGGGGTTTTGCCAGTACCCCGCCGAGGAGGAACGCCGCGAAATAAACATTCGATGGCGTCGGTGTTATCGGGATCCGAACTCGCTCATCGTGCGTCAGAGTCCAACACACTAACCACTGGGCCACGGCGTCCTGAGTGTGGTTTTAGGTCAGGTAAATCCACAAAAGACCAAATATTTACGCTGCGGTAGATCTTGGAGAAGACCCAAGATCTACTGTTGTACAGCGACATCGGTCTGGTACGACGTTTACGAATACAGCGTCTAAGGTGGCTAGGCTATGTAGAGCGCATGAAAATAACAGCTCCGACCCGAAGAGTCTTCGAATCCACCCCGTAAGAAAGGGCGCGGCAGAGGACGGCCGATTCAACGGTAGCGCACGCAGGTGGAAGGGGACCTTAACTAACTAGGCGTGCGGCCCTGGAAACAGCTGGCCAAAAGCCCGTGCCAGCTGGAGACGCTTGTTGGTTGAGGCCCAGGTTCACCGCGGACTTAGCGCCACCTAAGTAAGTAACTAAGTAATATCCATTTGATCTAATCGAGGAATAATTACATAATATGAATCGAGCTTCCACTAAGCCGTTTATTGGCCAAAATCATTGAAAATATTTCCCCAAGTATTTGAATATCCGCAGTTGACGATGTGCATAACTTTACAGATTTCCGGCTATCTGTTCAAGAGGCTTGTTATTATCCGCCTTTTTACTTTTCACAAAAAAAAATAAAGTGGCAAGGAAAAATCCCATTAAACGGTATCTATAAAACCATCTAAAGAAACAATATCACTACCAAGTATATACATATACCTATATGTATATACATATATATATATACAACCAATGATTCGCTCAGTACTCGTAAAATATTTTCCAAGCCTCGAGGGAAAGCAACTTCCTTTACGCGGGACCGGAAGAAATTGTGGAAAAGCAGTCGACGCAGCGAATCCTTTCTCCTCTTAAGTAATGTCATTCTTCTTAGAATTTTTTATTCACCAACTAAGGATACAAAATTTAAGTAAGCGAAGAAAAGAAACATTTTGTTCACTAATGTAAAAAGTTGAATACAATGAAAAGGATAAAAATCCTTGCCGAGGATACATTGGTAGTCTCAGAGTAAAGGGCCACCTGTATTGCGATATCTCTTTAACAATTTGAATTTAAGTTACCACTTAAACAAACATCGAATATGTTTTACAAGTTAATTTATGAATTCCAGCAATCAAGAAATACCTTAGTTTTCAATCATTCCTATTGTTCAAGCCCGTAAAGCAAAATGAGCGCCATTTGTTGTTTACAGGTCAATAAACTCCCTTTCATTTGATTCATCAAATCGAACAATAAATCATTCGTTCCCATACAATTAAGGGAAATACTCTGCACGGCGTCTCCTTCATTTCTAGTTCCGCATTCGCAAGTCTCTAAAAAACGACTTGATGCCCGACTAGAATTGGCCTGCCTGCAAGAGGTAATAGGGCACAAAGACAAAACCTAATAATAGCAGTGCCAAATGGCCTATATGTATTTCAACTAATTGCTACTTCAACTGGAAGCTCAGAAATTACAAGTCGCTAAGTGGCGGCCCGATGGCCGAGAAGACTAGCGACACACTTAATGTAATCGCCTTCTATCCCGTGGCTACTTACTGCTCTACTTACCATTCCGGTCACCTTCATATCCCACTTTTCGAATCTCGCTTTTGTTCTTTACTTTAGTGTTTGGCGTCTGTTTGTTTCGAATTCGTCTCTTAATGTGGTTTGTTGTTTTGGTTCCGGGGAATCACTAATGTAATGTTTCCATTTTCTTTGCGCTTCGTACTGTAATTTTTCATGAAGGGGAGCCCGATGAGATTCCCAGGAATTAGGAGCAATTTTCTGCCTTAGCGGTCGGATGATAATTCTTTTTTTCTTTTGCTTCTTTAGACGACTGTAAGACAGGCAGCAATTATAGGCTGTGTATTGTGGTCAGTTGTTTTAAATGCTCGGCGTATACTTGCATTGTGCATTCAATTACAGTAGAGGCTTAAGTTCATTTCAAATAGGCGCACGGTTGACTGGGCTGGAGACTATTAAACTGCTTTGTTCGGGTGTTATATTTTATACACATACTATACAATGGATGCATAATATCAAATTTTCTAGTTTGAAGATAAAATGAATGTCTGTCGACCGACTTTCATGAAATTTATTTATTTTATTATGAAAAAAGTGAGACATCATTGAATGAAAACGCATAAGTACAACATTGTGGTAGCCGTGGTGCAGTGGTAGACATCACGGACCGTCGCGCGGAAGGTCTGTATATCAAAGTCGCTCAATAGCCAAGAAAAAACAATTCCTATACGGGAAGAAATATTATGTACAGCTGTTGTAAATGAGAAGTGATTAACATAATCGACAAATCCTGGAAGCGAGACCAACGAGTTTCGAATCGATACACACCATATTTTCATCGATTTCAAAGCCACATACGACCGCATTCATCGTTTTTTGTTTTTTTTTTTTTAGAGACTCGCGCAAGTTCAGCAGGTGCTGAGGCACCAGCAGTATAATTATGCGTTCTAACCAGGGGATGATAAGTTCCCCTGGTTCTTGCAGCATTTTCGGGTATATACCGTCTATTCCTGGCGCCTATTTTATTTTTTTTTTTGTTAGAGACACGCGCAGGTTCAAGATGTTTATAGTCTCTTACGATGTGTTGTTACACACACAACCTGAACGGAGTTCAGTGGTTTGGATCGTTGATGTTCATTCACTACTCTCAGGGGTGGTTGTCCTAGATAGAACGAGAGCCGACCAATTCCGGGTTGGCTATAGTCCGTAGTAAATCGTTTGAGCACTTTAGTATTGCATACGCAGAGGATGAATTTCAGTTGACCATAAACTGTGAGTGTTATGCCTGCAGCAGTACGCCTGGTTACTTTCCATTCACAACTGCGTTGCATACTTTTTGTTTGTATAGGAATTACTTTTCCTTGGCTACAAAGCGAATTTGAACTATAGACCTTCCGCTCGGCGGTCGATGATGTTAACCACTGCACCACAGCCACCCCTTGCATCTTGCACCGGATTTCGGCAGGGAGATGCGTTGTCATGTGACTTCTTCAACCTGGTGCTGGAGCAGATAGTGCAACGGGCAGGCGTCAACAGGGAAGGCACTATTTTTACAAGTCCATTCAGCTGCTAGGATACGCGGATGATATCGACATCATCGCGTGTTCTCGCAGTGGCATTGTGGAAGCATTCACGCCGATTGAAGAACAGGCGAAACGAGTTGGTGTTAAGGTCAATGAGGACAAGACGAAGTACATGCTGTCAAGCAAAAACCAATCCGTCCCTCACCACCTGGGACGAAATATAACAATTAACAGCCACAATTTCGAGGTAGTTAAGGAGTTTGTCTACCTCGCGGCAAACGTAAATTCCATAAATGACACCACAGGTGGAGATCCGGCATAGAATCGCCCTTGGCAACCGCTGCTACTTCGGCTTGTCCAAACAACTCCTCACTCGAAAGACCATGCTTTACAAAACGCTCATACTGCCAGTCTTACTGTACGGAGCCGAAAGCTGGACGATAAGCAGGACAGCGGAGCTGATTTTGGGTTCTTTCGAGAGAAAAATTCTTCGCCGGATATTTGGTCCTGTCTGTGAGGAAGGTGAATTGAAAAGAAGACACAACCGCGAACTCTACGAGCTGTACAAAGATGTGGATGTAGTCCGGAAGGTAAAGATCCGTCGACTACACTGGCTCGGCCACATCGAGCGCATGGACATCAACGCTCCAGCTAAGAGTGTCTTCGACTCCGAGCCTCCTGGTTCGAGAAGAACAGGAAGACCGAACCTCCGGTGTAAAGACCAAGTAATCGCGGATGTAAGACATCTTGGTCTTGATCCTCCATGGATCGCTAGCCTGATAAGTAAGTAAGTAAGTAAGGTGTAGATATGCTAAAGTACAGTCTGGCCTCAGAAAAATCGCAAAAGTTGCTGCTCTGCTGAGTACCCATATCATTTTTCTTTTTTACAATGCCCTCAATTTTAAGTAAAGGCCAACAAGCCACCAAGTAAGACAGTCCGAAATAATCAATATTCCCTTGGAAGGAACTTATTTGGTCGGTGCCTTTATATATTTGTTTTTCTTCAAATTGCTATTTTTCCCCTTTTACAGCAGACACCAACCCAATTTCGCAAAGATCCCTTTTACCTTACGTCTTCTGGGATCTTTTCTAATCATAAGGTTTTCCATAAGGCGAACATCCCGATCTGTTAAGAGTTTTGGGCACACACCTTTATTATAAATTGTATCAACATTCTCACATTTTCGTGCCCTAGATACGGTGCGATGATATAAACCGAATTTCTGCGCTGTATCATGCGATGAGTGCCCTTCCTTGGACAGCAAAATAATGCTGTTCCTAATATTTTTTTGTATGAAACCAGAACTACATCCTATTTCGGCGTTTTTTACTCATGTGATTTCATCATTCAGGATAAAGTTGTTGATCGCTCTCAACCAGGCGAGATGCCAGTAACGATCCCTGTTTAAATGCCCGGGTCAAGTTGACATACAGCCTCCTCGCGGCGCCAACCGTTGGGAGGTGAACAAACGTATGCAGCGACAAAATCCCGACCAGAATGGCGGTTGTGCGACGGGCTAACAATCCGCCCAAAAGAAAGAAAAGTTATGAATGAGCAAGATGCCTTGGATACACGGACGGATACTCGACGACGACAACGCACGAAAAAGGAACACGATTTGCGAGTATGCTCCTGGAATGTCAGAACCATGTACACTCCCGGAGCTGCTCATAAACTAGAAGGAATCCTCACGCAGTACAAGGCGGATATTACTGCGGTCCTGGAAATACGCTGGATAGGAAACGGTATGATTAGGAAGAAAAAGTGCGACATTTATTACAGCTGTCACAAAAGGTTGCACTTACTTGGATGCGGATTTGTCGTGGGAAAGCGGTTGAGGTCGAAGGTCATCGACTTTAAACCTATAAGTGATCGCCTGGCTGTGATATGCATCAGAGGCAGATTTTATAACATCAGCCTTGTGCACATAGCACACGCCCCTACCGACGAGGCTGAAGACCCTATCAAGGAGGACTTCTATGACCTCCTGGACAACGCCTACGGAGCTTGTCCGGAGTACGATGTAAAAATCGTGCTCGGGGACTTCAACGCCAAAATTGGAAAGGCAAACACCCTTGCCGGAGTGATCGGAAAGCACAGCCTCCACGATACAACAACAGATAACGGCTTCCGACTCGCTGACTTTGCGACAGCTCGTAATGCGGTGATAAGTAGCACAAGATTCCCTCGCAAGCGAATCCACACAGCAACCTGGCGATCTCCGGACGGTCGAACCGCCAACCAAATCGACCATGTGCTCATTGACGCAAGGCACGCGTCAAACATCCTGGATGTGCGAACATTCAGAGGGGCAAATGTCGACTCTGACCACTTCTTCGTAGCAGCAAGATTCAGAGCTCGACTGTCCAATGTCAGAAAGCTGCACCAGCCCATCAGGAGGAGATTCGACATTGGGCGCCTGAGTACACCGGAGGTTGCCAGAGTCTACAGGGAGCAGCTGAGCGAAAGACTCTACGGTATGCCTACGTCGAACACAAATGCCAATAATATGTGGCTGCATTGCCGCTCAGCCATTCAGGAAGTAGCCGAAACCACCTTAGGATACCTACCACCCCCGACAAGAAACCCGTGGTATGATGGCGAGTGTGAGCAGAAAAAGGCAGCAACCGACGAAGCGTACCAAAAGGTGCTGCAGAGGAAAACCAGGGCAGCGCAAGAAGAGCACCGAGCCAGAAGAAGGGAGGAGAAAAAACTACTGCGACAAAAGAAAAGAATCTTAGCAGCCTCCCAGCTCAAGGATATCGAGGAGTCTAGGGATAAACATAAAATACGAGGCTTTTACAAGAAAGCCAAAGGCCTTGCAGGAGGCTTCAAAAAGGGCACCCAGGCTATTCGAAACTGCGAGGGTAATCTTGTCACCGACCCGCAGGGAATAGTGGACGTATTTAAGCAGCATATCCAACAGCTGCTTAACGAGCATGACCAAGAGAGAGTGGTAGGGACCGAGGAAATCCCAACTCCAGCCGCTGAAGTAGTCCTCCCACCCAGCATCGAAGAAGTCGGCACAGCTATTCAGAAGCTGAAGAACAGCAAGGCCGCGGGCTCAGATGGCTTGCCATCAGAGCTCTTCAAGGTTGGCGGCGATGTTCTGGTAGGGAGCATGCACCAGATCATCTGCAGAATTTGGGAAGATGAAAGCATGCCCAACGACTGGAATACCAGCTCTATATGCCCCATCCACAAAAAAGGCGATCCTACCTCTTGCATGAACTATAGAGGTATATCCCTGCTCAATGTCGCATACAAGATCCTGTCCATCGTATTGTGTGAACGTCTAAAACCGTCTTGCACCGCACTAATCGGCAGCTACCAGTGCGGCTTCCGGCCCAGCAAATCAACTATAGACCAAATTTTTACACTTCGACAAATCCTGGAAAAGACAAACGAATTTCGAATCGATACACACCATCTTTTCATCGATTTTTAAGCCGCATACGACAGCATTCATCGTGAAGAACTATTTGGTGCGATGGCCGAATTCGGGATCCCGGTAAAACTGATCCAGTTGTGTCGCGCCACGCTAAAAACACGCGATGCACCGTGCAACTCGGTTCCAGGACCTCGCACCATTTCGAGTATCAACATTGAGGAAGCCCACATGTTCATGGCGTATTTTGGCTGTCTGGAGCTCCTGACGCTAGAAACTTTGAGTCAATGAATACTGAAGGGCTGACAAATGCCAAACATTATTACGACAACCTGGTGTCAGCGATCAACCCCAATCATTCGGCAAGATCAGACCTGCACCCCAGTAGAATGAGAGAACCAGACCTCGAACTCACTGACGAAAACATAGCCAAAGGTGTGAACAGATTTCAAAGACGCACGGTTTGCTCGAAGTCGTACTGTCTGCGAACCACTACTCATTGAATCGACGCTTGCGAAAGACGAACGAGGAGTTTCCTGTTTCACACCTGCTCGACAAGTTTGTTTCATTCGCGTGGCGAGCAAACACAGACATCTCCATTATCACTTCTGAATATGCAGTGACATCCTACATCACTAAGTACACCTCAAAAGGTGAACTAAAGTCTAAAAATTTCAAACAGACGTTGAGGGCCCTTCTAAGGTGTAGTATCGGTACTGAGTCAAGGCAAAGAACTGTGACGAAATTTCATGAAGGTTATTGGCAGCAGAGATATATCTGGGTGTGAAGTGTCCAGGCTTCTACTTGCAGAACCTTTGATGAGAGCCACTCATCAGTTTGTGAAGCTGTACATCTCGACGCAGGAAAGTGTTTTGATAAAGAGACGAGGCATAAAAGATAATGAAAATGGCAGCTCTGATGCTCCGCGAATAATTCAAGCATATTCGTACAGAGCAGCAAATCTGACGTTCATGGACTTTGCCGGAAAATACTCTGTTGCTGCTGGAAAACCAAGTTTTCAATCGGTGGACCTTCCTTCTACGTCGAGGGCCGCTGCATGCCCAGTGATTAGAGTTTCCGTTTACAAGACGTATGTATCTTGCTAGAAAAGAAAGAGTTGTTCAAGTCATTCCTAAAGTCGTGAAAGGTAAATCCCGTGAAACCGACGAAATCTACTACAAACAACAACTGGTACTTAGCACTCAATTGAGAGTCGATATGACAACTTTGCTGACGCACACAGCATGGGAAGAGTCATACAAGGCACATGGCGTCGCTGTTTGGGCGTTAAACATAGATATGGCAGACGTTGTCGAAGAGAATGACCAGACAGAAACTCCCATATATGAGCCACACGATTGGATGGCTGCTGCCGCAGCGCTTCCGAATCAAGCACCTGCAGACGTCGAACTTGAATTCCGAGATGTCGATCGGCAGCATGACTGGTATTTGTCTTTCAGCAAATATCAAGGAGTAGAAACCGAACTCAAGCTCATGTGGCAATGGCTTCCTACCAGTTGAGGCGGCAGCAAGCTGCTTTACATTGAACATCGAGCAACAAGCCGTGATAGACTTCATCACAAGAGCGACAAACGGAGAAACGACAGACAAGATGGCAATATATAGTCATGGGAGCTGCTGGAACCGGCAAGTCGTTAGTCATCAACGAAGTTGTTAAAAGTTTCGGCTTGGAGCACGTCCAGCTAATGGCTCCAACCGGCGTGGCTGCAAACAATATCGGTGGCCAAACTCTGCATTCCGGACTGCACATTGCCACATCAGCCAGAGTTATGCCCCTAATTAGAAAGATCCAAAGAGAGTTTCAGGAGCAATTCAGTAATATCAAGGTGATATTGATAGACGAATTCAGCATGATAAGGTTGCGTATGCTGTGCAAGATAGATGGCCGGCTTAAAGAAGCTAACCCTGAGAAGCAGCACGAATGTTGTGGAGGATTTGTTGTTGTATTCTTTGGCGACTTCAATCAGTTACAGCCAGTTTTGGACAAGTCTGGTTTCTGATCACAACGCTTTGTGGACAAGAATCCAGGATCGAGCCGAGATTTTAAGGACGCGACACGATTGATGGCGACCAACAAAAACATCAAAGCTTATAACAAGAACGCTTTACGCCTGGATGCCTAGTGACTGGAATGCCTAAAACAATAATGCAACAGCTGCTCAAGCGTCAGATGACGAAGCTCAAGGACTGAGCGCAGAACTGTTACTCTGCGTTGGCGTTAAAATGATGTTACCCCAGAACCTGTGGACCTCTTGCGGACTATGCAATGGCTTGATGGGTACAGTCATTGACATTATTTACGGTCCGACCGAAAACAGAGTCGAGAACTCCATACCAAAGGAAGCTCCTATCTACATCATGGTCGCAGGTTGTAAAGTAAAAACAGGAGCAGTCAATGGCATGAGGAAGCAATTTCCGTTGGACATTGGTCAAAGCAGTTGTGGACTTAGGGATAAGTGAATTTAGTGGCGTGTTGGCCTACGTTGCGTGTTCGAGGGTCAAGAAAATTGATGGAATCCTCTTCGATGCAAGTTTTCCATCCGAAAGGTTGTTGGGAATCAACTCCAAACCAGCGTTCTTACTAAAGCGGGCTGAACTCGAAAGACTGAATAGTATGCAAACGATGTGTGTGAAAAAAAAAACAATTCAAATAAATTTATTTTCTACAAATATAAGAGTGACACATTTTATTTCATCAAAATCGAAGCAATAATCTATGAAGAAACAATTGCACACTTTTCATACTTTAGCGCCAAAAGTTGTCACACCATTTTAGTTCGGAAAGTTAGAGGTTCGCTTTGTTTTTGAGAATTTATTCCCGCCTAGTCACAGTTGTACATCATCATATGCAGTTCTAAACCATATCAGGGAGCAGAGTTATGTACGTATGTATCTATATGTCCTTTAGAGGGCTTTTAAATCATGTAATGATAAATTTTTTGTTTTATTCTATAAAAATGATTTTTTTAAGTTATGTATTTTGGCGTTACAGTCCATGAAGGACTAAAGCCGAGCTTCTCTCAATCACCCATGTTGTGTGTGATTACAGTTTATGACTTGGCTGTATCGGGATTCGATTCCGTGTCATCGGCGTCAGAGGCCAACACACTACCTACTGCGCCACGGTGCTCTCATTATACCATTTCTTATTAATACACGCATGTAACAATCATGTTTGACATTCACTCTAGGCTGAAACCCAGTATTTTATGATATTGTTAATTCCGAAAGAAATTGAAGTCTTGTCTTTCTTGGAAGAACGACCATAGCGTGCAGACGAATCAGTGTGTTCATATTTCTACTTGAGAAGCGGTTTCTTTTGTTTTGGAAGTAAATTTGATATCAGTCTTAAAATCGACTTGAACAAGGCCCTTCAACCAACCTGGTGTTCCCAACTGCAAGAGGACGGCTGTTCATAAAAAAATGTTTGCATAATGAAAACTTCTAAGGAGCAAGTGTTCGAATAATTTGTTTTTGTTTTTCTTCTTTCTTATGCTTAACATCTTTACTTGTATCGTGCCTCGCCGCGGCATGAAAGATAAAATCCATATGGAAATGTGAAAACTATTTTACGTACATATGTACATACAAAAGCCTTTTGACACATGTACATAGAATTCAAAAGCTTCTAAAGTGCATAAAATGTCCAACAAGTAGTTTCCAATAGGCCAACATACATATTTCAGAATGTAGCGAAAACTTTTTTCCCGGATTGAAGTACCCGAAATGTGGAAAACGACCCAATTTTCATGCTCCATAATGCAACTTGCAACAATTTGGAAAAACCAACTGAAAGGCAGAAAACACATGCATATGCCTACATACAAACATATGTATGTATACTTGTAAGTGTTTAAAGAGAAGAAACTAAAAAAAAATCAGACAGATTGCTCCGGGCGTCCGGAAAGAAGACAAATGACTGAGCCTTACACTGAGCATAGAAAGAGATTGCCCAGAGGATGCGAAATAAAGAACAAAAATAAAACCAAAAGAAAAAGAAGGAGACGATATACATATGTATGTATGTATGTAGGTAACTCTTTCGTAGCAGTACATTTTCAGGAGCTCTTTAAAAAATCGAATTCACTGCAGGCGTCTCGGGACAACGTTTATTTCCGTCTAGACACCTACGTTCACATCAGTTACAACTTCTTCGAGTGTCGGGGCACTATTTACTAGTTACAGATACTGTGTTTGTATAGTTGTGTGCCCTCTATGCTACCTTACATAAGTATTATACCATGGAACTGAGATATGTACATACATAGATAGGTAGAGGAGCTACTAAAGAATGAAAACAATAACATGATCGAAATCAATTCTTTTTCAACATGTTCACTTAACTCATCTTGATCTTGAGTAAACGTTTTTGACTTATCGGTTATTTACCTATTAAGCTTAAACTAAATTTTAAAGTGAGTCCATTTTTCCTTTAGGCCATGTACAAATTGGATAAACTCATGGCAACTGGTCATGCACTTCCACGAAGCAGCCAAGTGGAACTAGCATCAGGGAATTTATTTTTCTGTGTTCTACAAATACTTTTCACGCCCGATGTTTTTGTTTTTTTGGGTAACATGATGTTTAGCTTGAGTTTTCAGGCGAGCTAAGATTAGCCTATTTGAAAGGCTTGCACCCTTTTTATAACACCACCCACCTTTCGATTGCGTGTTAGAAGCAGTTATAAACGTCGAAGGCAATAGACCGGTCTTAATCTGGAACCACGTTGCTAATTGCTTGTGCTAGACTGTTTGTAAGTGGCGCTGGTATTTAACGGTGTACATAATTTTTTTGGTATAACACACAATTTATTCGATTACGATTCGCATAATAAGAGGCTATTTGATGGGTGTTCTACTAGCCAGTCTACTAATTGTCTACAGCCGACTTGTAGCAATTCGTCTGGCCTAGTAATGCAAATGTTTTCGTTTTTATATTTTTGGTCTTATTGCTTTGTCAAATAATCGTTTTTTTTTTTTTTTCGAGCAACAAAATAACGACGGAGATTGTTTGGTAGGTGTGATAAATGCCAGGATATCCTATCAAAGTATTTTCGGGCATGAAATATTTTAGGAATAAGGTAACAGGTAACAAATTGCTATGACACTTATGCGAAACAGCCAGCTTCTTGGCGGATATTATACATATATACATACATATGTGTTTGAAAACAATACAAAAGGAATGATTTCAATGACCTTCTAAAATTTATTTAAACAGACAGGCGCATGTATTTAGTTAAGACTTACTTACTTTGATGGCGCTACAGTTCGGGGTGAGCCAGGGCCTCAACCAACAAGCCTTTCTAGCCGGCACGATCTTTGGCCAGGCGCTTCCAGTGCCGCACGCCCAGTTGGTTGAGGTCCCTTTCCACCTGTGCGCGCCCCCTTAAATGCGGTCGTCTTCTGCTGCGTCGTCCCTCGGGGTTGGAGTCGAAGGCTCTTCAGGCCGGAGCGTTTATGTCCATTCGCTCTACATGGCCCAGCCATCTTGGACGTTGGATCCGAAGACGTCTAACTTGACCGATGTCGCTGTACAGCCCGTACAGTTCCTGGTTGAATCTCCTCCTCCACTCTCCGTTTACACAAACGGGACCAAAGATTGCACGCAGAATTTACCTCTCGAAATGCCCAAGAGCCTCTTCATCCACTTTTGTTAACGTCTCAGCGCCGTAGAGGAGGACCGGGATGATTAAGGTTTTGTAAAGGGAAACCTTAGTTTTTCGAGAAAGAGCTCTACTACTCAATTGCCTCTTGAGCCCGAAGAAGCAGGGATTGGCAAGACTTATTCTACGCTTTATCTCAGCGCTGGTGTCGTTCCTGCATGTCACTATCGGGCCAAGGTAGGCGAAGTCCTTGACTACTTCAAAAATATATGTAGCTGCCGAAGGTGACGTTCTGACCAAGACGTCGGTGTTGCGCGTCTTTCTTGGATGACAGCATATATTTGGTCTTGGCCTCATTTACCCTTAGACCCACTTTAGCCGCTTCTGCTTCAATGCTTGCGAACGCCTCATTGACGTCTCACTTTGTTCGTCCAATAACGTCAATGTCATATGCGTAGGCAAGCAATTGTGTGGACTTGAAGTGGATCGTACCTCTTGTATTGGCCGCAGAGTCCCGCACGATCTTTTCAAGAATAATGTTGAAGAAATCACATGACAGTGCGTCGCCCTGTCTAAAACCTTTTTTAACATCAAAGGGGTCGGTTAGTTCACCTCCGACCTTAATGGAGCAGCGGGAGTTCTCCATAGTCATCCTGCACAGTCTGACGAGTTTGGTAGGAATGTTAAAACATGACATGGCTCTGTATAGCTCGTCTCTATAAACACTGTCATACGCGGCTTTAAAGTCGACGAAAAGATGGTGCGTGTCGGCCTGGAATTCATGGGTCTTCTCCAAGATCTGCCGTAGTGTAAATATTTGGTCTACCGTGGATTTTTCTGGCCTGAAACCACACTGGTAGGAACCTATTAGATTGTCCACGAACGGTTTCAGGTACTTACACAGTACGGCAGTGAGGATCTTGTACGCGATGTTCAGGAGGCTTATCCCTCTGTAATTGGCACAGTCATAGGGGACTCCTTAGTTAGGACCACCACTCCAATTTTTCCAAGTAAGCTTATTTAGATGTTCTTTTCACAAGACGCCCTATGAAAAAATGATTGCAATGGGTCTGACTATGTGAATGGAAATGTTGACATTGTATCTCCCCATTTGAAATAAGTACGGCGCCGTGACGCAGTGGTTAGTGTGTTGGACTCTGACGCATGATGAGCGATTCGAATCCCTATAACACCAATGGCATCGAACATTTACATATTTCGCGGCGCCCCTCCTCGGCGGGGTACTGGCAAAACACTCCGTAGTATACTTGCCAATATGAAGCTTCTAGACTCAAGTCGCTCGGAATCGGCATTAAACTGTAGATCCCTTTAACCTGTGTAAAAAGAAAAAAAAATCACACACAACATGGGTGATTGAGAGAAGCTTGGCTCTGGGCCCTTCATAGGCTGTAACGCCACCAATGCAAGCAAGCATTACAAAAAATAAGGTCCAATGTCCTGCCTAAAGCATTGTTTTTAATAATTTATTTGAAATAAATCTAGCGATGCTAGAGAGTCGACAACTTCAGTTTAAATGTCTATCGTGACATTAAATGAGACCAGAGTTTGGTCATCATCCATGAAACACCAGTCTACGTCACCAATATTAAAATTACCTGGCACACATGGAAACTGATCAATTGTTAACTTTCTTACCACTTTGTTGATGTTAGATATGAGTTGAGCACATCATTGAAAACTACTGTGCGACTTAATATAACTTACAATAAAACTAATTTCATTACTTTTACTTCTGACGTAAACCCAGAGCTGCTCGAAAAATTATGAATGTGTTGTGGTAAAACAAACTGCAGGCTGTCAAGAGTAGATGTTACTGCGCTTGAAACTGCTCCGCCTCGTTTCATCCCAGATTCAAGTGGGCGATCGATGTGATAGACGACATAAAACGAGTCGAAGAATTCCGATGACAGAAAACCTTCTTTTAACCAGGTCTCAGTTAGGATTATCACATCATACTCACGCACAGAAGAGTTTATGAAAAACTCGTTTGTTTTTGTGCGTAATCCACCCGCATTTTGAAAATAAACACTCAATTGTGAAGGGCAAACTGATGATGAGGAAGCAAGTTTTAATAATACGCCACCTCCTTCACAACACGAGGAAATTCGTTTTTTGGAAGACTTAAAAATGCTTCAATTTGCACACCGATAGGCCATATACATACATATGTAGCTGGATTGAAAGCATCATCAAACGCATGAGCTGGAATTCCGAACTTGAAATTTATGGAATGTAAAGACGAGAAATTGGTATCTTTTTTAATCAGTTTGTTGCACTGAAACATATTTTCTGAAAGCTGTAATCTACTAGCAGCTTCGCTAACACATTTGTCCAAATGAGATAGATGTAAAAAACGAAATTTAGGAACCGATACTAAGGTAACTGACTCAGCAGTATCTCCTGCAGTGGCCCAGCCATTTCCACTTGATTTTCATAACATCATTGGTGTTCAGATGATCGCATTTCATTTTTCATTTTAAATTCATTTCTATTGAGATACTTATAACTATCTTACGTGCTAGACAAAATGACTAAGACTAGCTTATATCATAACTACATTAGATGTCTTACTGACCCTCTGCGGGTACTCTAAAACAAACACTATCTATATACTTAACCTATGTCTTTCGACTACTTAATATCTACAGTGATTAATTACTTTTATTATTGTATTTTGCCAAGAAAAATGCTTACAAAAAACTTAGCGTACTATCGGGTTTTTGGGGTATATAAAACTTACGATCTAACTAGAACTAACTAATTCTAACATAATCTATCTTAACTAAAATGTATATACTAATCTTATATACTATACGTATATAACACGCATATACATCTTTTTTTTTTTTTTTACTTTTAATTTTTTTAGCAAAGCTTAAAAAAAACTACCTTATTCTACCCTAACCTGCCCTACCCTATACAAGTCCGCCATTGGTTACGGCGGTCTTTGCCTTGATGAGGCTTTTTTAAAGGCTCTACCGAGGAGCCCGTTTCAGCCATCAAAAGCGTTGATGCTGTCGGACAACGTCTTCTCTATCTCGGCGAGAAACCGCCCTACTGAACCTGAGGCGCTCGGGCTCACAGAGCACGACGTCAGGCTCGTAGAGGAGTCGCCGCTCCACAGAATTACGGGCCACATGGAAGATTAGCGGTACCGACAATCTATCCTGAATCAGCCCACAATTATCGAAATAAAGGAATGCTTCCGGGGGAACAAAGCCGTTCAGACGCACTTTTTTAAAATACATAGTATTGGGGTAGTTAGCCCCAGATCTCAAGTTGTTGACCGAAGTCATTGCCCTCGCAACGTGACCTCGAATCAGTTTTATTAGGAAGTTGTCAATCCGTAAAGTACCTGCCCTATTGTACAGGACCCCGTTGGGATAGAACTTTCTGTACTCAGACTCTGGTGTTCTGTGTAATCCAAGACAAGTCCTCAGACATTGTCTCTCAAACACCCGAATCCTTTCCATTAAACTTGCGCTCACATTAAACCAGACGGGACATCCATAGGCGATCATAGGCCTGATTAAGGCCATGTAGCAGATTACCTTCACCCTAGAATTAAGTTGGCTGCAATGAAACAGCCATCTTGTTAGGGCGAAAGCGCCCCGGGCTCTTTACAGAGCAGCATCTACATTTTTGTTAAAATACAGATACTGATCTAGCCAGATCCCGAGGTACCTGACTACACTTTTACCTGCCAGTGGACGTCCGTCCGGTCCAATGATCGCGAACTTTCGCCAATGTTTCCTAGTGTCCCTAGAGGCCCTAGAAAAAGGCGTTCTGAATAAAATAGTCTCTGATTTCTGAAAGTTGATTTTCATCTTCCAGTCATCACAGAACTGCTGAATTTTATCGAAGTCACGTTATAATAAAACAGCAATGACGTCGATCGTTGGACCTGATCTGTACGCAACCAAGTCATCTGCGTACGCTATTGAGTGGTGAAGAGAAACTATCAAATCACTGATGTAAATGCTAAAAAGGATCGGCGAGTTGACCGTACCTTGTTGCAATCCGTTTTTAATAACAAATGTTTGAGCAGAAGTTACGTTGGCAATTTTCACAACGAACTTTCTACTCGTTAACATGTCATGAATTATATATAGCAATGGTTTACTTATGCCCAACCGCTTGAGCTTGCAGTAGAGTCCTTCTAACCATACGGTGTCGAAGGCTTTTTCCAAGTCAACCAGGCAGGCACCCGTGCATTGGTTCTTGCATTTATTCCATTGGATATCCGAGTCGAGTTTCGACGCGGCATGTATAGTATCATGCCCCGCCCTGAAACCGAATTGGTTATCCGGAATGATATTTTTGTCCTCAGCCCATTTGGACTGGGCCCTATGGATTACCTTCTCGAAGACCTTGCTGATACTCGGAAGGAGACTTATGGACCGGAGATTTGCCGGATTCGAGGAGTCTTTGCCCCTCTTAGGGATTGGTTGGACCACCGCTGTTTTCCAATGCACCGGATAATATGCATTATTCAGTGCATTGTTGAACAGGATGGTTTACCTCTCTATAGCTACTGGTGGAAGGTGCCTGAGCACAACATTGGGTATACCGTCAGTACCCGCGGATTTTTTATTTTTTAGTGACATGAATATCGACTGGAGATCATCCGTCGAAATGAACAGTGTGTTAGCACCTTCATTGGCGATGGCGTTAGTTGCCGTAGAATCGTCATTGAACCTGGTGAAACCATGGTTCTCGGATCGCCAATGATCAATATCATATCGAAGGTAGAAGTGGTGAAACAGGGCCCTATCCTCCAGGTCGTGGTTCGGGCGAATGTTTTCATTCATCTTGTACACTTCCTGGAAGACAGCCCCCACTGTCGCTTCTTTCTCCTGAGGATCCTCAATCACAAAAAAGTCGTCATCTAGGACGGCGCTCTCTGGATCCATGTTGACTGTGCGTAGTAAACGTTCGTTGTCTGACGTTCTCGGAAGCTTTAGATCCCGAATGTCATTCTGATCTTTTCTCCGAAATATTTTATTTATCTGCGGGAACATATTCGCGCTGTTGGATTTTACAGCGCGAATTTTGTTGCTCCGGTGCAGACTTAGTTCAGATGATCGCTTACTGGCACAGTTGTACATATGTATGTTGTTGTTGGAAAGTAGACGCAGTATGTTCATTTAGCGGCATATTTAATGACTCACTCATGTTTACGGTGTTTTCCTCCTCACGATTTAATTTTTTTTTTGATTTAGTGACTGAACAGTTTTTTTGTTTATTGTTTTTATAATCAGGCTTCGATAGAGTGTCACTTACAATTAAATTAGACTCAATTTCAACAATATCTGTTTTTAACTAAACTAAAAAGGAAAGAAGGGAACTACTGATGACATTCGTTAAAGAAAACGCACACTTATGTGCACTCCGTGTGAGTTGATTTACTGCTCGGGAGTTGTTTGCAGAATGATAAAACATGGAAACATTTCACTTGAACATTTTTTTAATTCCCATTTTTATAATACATATTTTAGTCTAAGATGGCTTAATTTTCTTACTTACTCACTTATCAGGGCAGCGATCCATGGAGGATCTGAGCCTGAGCTATAGCTGTCTTCCATCCTTGACGGTCCCGGGCACGCTGCTTCCAGTTATCAAGACCAAGATGTCTTACATCCGCGATTACTTGGTCTTTACACCGGAGGTTCGGTCTTCCTCTTCTTCTCGAACCAGGAGGCTCGGAGTCGAAGACCCTCTTAGCTGGAGCGTTGATGTCCATGCGCTCGATGTGGCCGAGCCAGTGTAGTCGACGGATCTTTGCCTTCCGGACTACATTCACATCTTTGTACAGCTCGTAGAGTTCGCGGTTGGGTCTTCTCCTCCATTCACCTTCCTCACAGACGGGACCAAATATCCGATGCAAAATTTTTTCTTTCGAAAGAACCCAAAATCAGCTCCGCTGTCCTGCTTATCGTCCAGCTTTGGCTGCGTACAGCAGGACTGGCAGTATGAGCGTTTTGTAAAGCATGACTTTGGTCTTTGGAGTGAGGAGTTTTGACCCCAGTTGTTTGGGCAAGCCGAAGTAGCAGCGGTTGCCAAGGGCGATTCTATGTCGGATCTCCACTGTGGTGTCATTTGTGGAATTTACGTTTGCCCCGAGGTATACAAACTCCTTAACTACCTCGAAATGGCAGCAGTCAATTGTTATATTTTGTCCCTGGTGGTGAGCGACGGGTTGGTTTTTGCTTGACAGCATGTACTTCGTCTTGACCTCATTGACCTTAGGACCAACTCGATCGCCTGTTCTTCAATCGTCGTCAATGCTTCTACAATGCTACGGCGAGAACACGCGATGATATTGATATCATCCGCTTATCCTAGCAGTTGGATGGACTTCTAGAAGACAGTGCCTTCCCTGTTGATGCCTGCCCGTCGCACTATCTGCTCCAGCACCAGGTTGAAGAAGTTACATGACAGCGCATCTCCTTGCCGAAATCCGGTACATGCTTCAAACGGTTCCGAAGTCCTGGAACCGAGTTGCACGGTGCATCGCGTATTTTTTAGCATGGCGCGACACAACTGGATCAGTTTTCCCGGGATCCCGAATTCGGCCATCGCATCAAACAGTCCTATACAGTTGAATATAAAAAGGCCCTATAAATTGCTTTTTAACTTCTTATCTATAACTTAAAAATTAGAAAAAAAGAAAATCACGTGATTCTTAAATGACACATTATTTATTTAGTAAATTAAAGTTTTCTATGCTTCTAGCCATGCTAGAGTCTCAGTATCGTATGCCCGACCCAAAAGAAAGGAGACCCCTCTGATTGCGCTTACTACGAATAAGTCTCCTTAACATCGCCTACAAAATCTTCTCTGCCGTTTTATGTGAATGCCTGAAGCCTTTTGTTAATAAGCTGATAGGTCCTTATCAGTGCGGATTCAGGCCAGGGAAGTCCGTAATCGACCAAATCTTCACACTACGGCAGATCCTGGAAAGAACCAATGAATTTCAAGTCGACACTCACCACCTATTTGTTGACTTCAAAGCCGCATACGACAGCGTAATTAGAGATGAGCTATACAACGCTGTGTCTACCTTTGACATAGCTGCTAAACTCGTCATACTATGTAGGATGACTTTGGAGAATTCTCGCTGCTCTATCCGAATCGGTGAACACCTTACCGATTGTTTTGATCTCAAAAAAGGAGCCCTCTCCCGAACGACAAAGTTGACTCAATTTAAGATCCATATCTTCCCGGTCCTATTGTACGTCGCAGAAGCATGGACACTATCAAAAGCGAATGAGGAGGCCCTTGGTCGGTTCGAGAGAAGGATTTTGCGCGTGATTTTTGGGCCTATAAACGCAGACGGGGGATGGAGGAGAAGTTTCAACCACGAACTTTACGGGCTGTACAGCGACATGAGCCTAGTCAGGCGTAAGATGGCTGGGCCATGTAGAGCGAATGGACACCACGGCTCCAGCCCGGAGAGTCTTTGAATCCAACCCCGAGGGACGAAGAAGCAGAGGACGGCCGCACTTAAGAGGGCGCACACAGGTGGAAGGGGACCTCAGCCAACTGGGTGTGCGGCAATGGAAAAGGCTAGCGAAAGATCGTGCTAGATGGAGGGGATGTTGGTTGAGGCCCAGGTTCACCCCGAACTGTAGCGCCCACTAAGAAGAAGAAACGTATAAGATTATACACAAATCAAGGCATGATTATATTTGTGATTGAAATGCAATCGCCATTATTTCACTCTTTTTAGAAAAATTGATTTCATTTTAACACTCTTTAACGCTCAAAGCTTTTTCTTTGAAGATTTTACTTCACTGGAGATTCATAATATTATAATGTCACTGAAAACATCTAGTTCCGGTTCAAATGATATGATTTACAGTAATGTTTTAAAGAACATTTGGTACAATGTTTCTGATATCTTAATGTACATTTTCGTCCTTAGCATCCAGAAAGGTGTATTTCCAGATGCACTTAAACTAGCCATTATCATCCCACTGTTCAAAAGAGGTGAAACCAGGGGTCTCAACAACTATCGTCCTATCTCTCGTCTTTCTGTTTTTGCCAAAGTTTTTGAGAAAGCCATGAAAACAAGGATGTCGTCCTTTTTAGGCCGCTTTATTTGATTTAGTGGATCCTACCAAACTACTTCAAAAATTATATAG
Source organism: Eumerus sabulonum (assembly GCA_951905685.1). Lineage (NCBI taxonomy): Eukaryota > Metazoa > Arthropoda > Insecta > Diptera > Syrphidae > Eumerus > Eumerus sabulonum. The sequence continues at coordinate 155,122,878 of OX645060.1, read as the reverse complement.
AATTAGTTTCAGGGGCTGTGTATACAATTGTTTTGTTTCTTATTTAAGAGATCGTAATCAGATGGTAAAAATTAAAAATAGTAGGAGCTCGGAAAAGTTATAATTTTAGGTGTTCCACAAGGGTTTGTTCTGGGTTCTACCCGCATCTGAAGACATAGAGTTGATATATCATTCGCCTAGTTGCACTAAGTTCAGTCTGTATATTTGTTTTCGTCAACTCCGTAAGACCTCTTTCAACTGCTCTAGTGGTTGCTTTAATATAGAAAAAGCTGAAAGTTTCTAATATTTGGGGATAATTTTGGATTGCAAATTAAGTTGGAAGGATCATACCTCACATCTATCCTAATACCTAAATAATGCTTTATGCCAAAATTACCATCTTAGTCTATATTGCACATTATCCATCTTAAAGCTTGTTTATAATGGATTATTTAAATCTAAGCTGCAATATCGACTAACTTGGTGGGGTGGTACTCACTCTAATAAAACAGATCCCTTAATTGTTATACAAAAGCACGCGATTCATATCTTGTTCAAAGTTAATCGCAGGACTCACTGTTTTGAGTTGTTCAAGAAACTTAATACCCTTCCTTTAAAGAATTTATATTTTCATAAAGTTCTTGAAGTATTTTTCAATAGATCTGGTTATTACACTTCAAGATGGTGCGTTTCCCATAATTTACGTGTCAATGACCAATACGTAGTAAACATACCTATCGTAAGAAAATCACATTTTTCACATTTCTATAATGTCGCTGCGCCCCGTTTGTTTAATAACCAACCTTTTAATCTGAGAAGTGAGATGATTGAAGCGTCATTACCGGAAAAACTGATACTGTTTCTCTTTACATTTAATTCTAAGCAAATAGATTCATTACTAAATGTTATAGTCTAAACGTACCTATGTTTAGGTGTATTTCTTTTCTTTCATTGAATTTTTTATTTAACAATCAAACTTGAATTGATTTTGATTTTTTGCACTAAATGACCCCACAATACCCCATTAATACCACCGGTTTCACTTGTAAGAGTCCCTTTGGACTCATCTTCTTAACAATTCCCCTTCAATAATGGTACTGTTTTGCAGAAAATATGTCAGCTGATCAAGACATGGGCAGAGAATGACTTCAAGACTGATCCGCAATTAGTTCTAATTCCATCGTTAAATCAGAGATTGAAAAGCGAAGGACCTTGTTGTAGCCAAGATACGCATAAGGATATCGAGAATGCTTATTAATCGAGTAGAACTACGTAAGTTTGAGGTCGGAAAGCTGCCAGAATCTTTGCCGATCGTGTCTCCTCCAAGCTCTCTCAAGGAGGTAAGGTGCATGCGCCATATTATTTGCAAGGTATGGTCGGAGGAATGCATGCCCAATGAATGGCATCAGCATCTGTAGGGGAATAAGTCTCCTTAACATCGCATATAAGATCTTCTCTGCCGTATTGTGTGAACGCCTAAGACCGTTTGTTGATAACCAGATCGCCTCTTATCAGTGTGGTTTCAGGCCAGGTAAATCCACAATAGACCAAATATTGACGCTACGGCAGATCTTGGAGAAGACCCAGGAATACCAAATCGACACTCACCACCTCTTCGTCGATTTCAAGGCTGCATATGACAGCGTGTATAGAGATGAGCTATTCAAAGCCATGTCTAGTTTTAACATCCCTGCCAAACTCGTCCGAGAGTGCTGGATGACGATGGAGAATTCTCGCTGCTCCATTAAGGTCGGTAATGAGCAAACCGAGACCTTTGATGTTAAAAAAGGATTTACGCCAGGTGACGCGCTGTCATGCAACTTTGTCAATACCGTGCTTGAAAAGATCGTGCAAGAGTCACTGGCCAACACAAGAGGTACGATTTATTTCAAATCTACGCAATTGTTTAATTTATTCTGATGGTACATTCGCCTTTTTCGACAATAGAATTATTTCATAAAAATCTTTATTCCTTAGTTATATGTACAAATGTACTTACAAATACATAGATTACAATAAGTCTTTTTTTTTCACACACACATAGGATAATAAAATTGAAAATTGTGTAAAGTTTATTTGAAACACATTCAACTTACCGCGCATTGTGGTAGGTCCCCTTCGGGTCGTTTCACCTTCCACCCCAGCAGTGGGGGTATACAAATCAACCCAGACATTATCCACACCGTTGCTATCATTAGCGCCGCACGTGCTGGCGTTCGCGACTTGAGATACTCCACCGCTTTCGTTATACTCCAATACCGATCCAGCGATATTAAACATAAATTCATTATCGATGCTGTACATAGCAATACATCCATTGCCGAATGAATATCGCACCACCAGCTACCAAATATCCAATAGCCCATCAATTCATTAGCCAGGGAGAATGGCATTATGATCAGTCCCAAAAAGAAATCCGCCACCGCCAGTGAGGCAATGAACCAATTCTGGATGTTCTTTAATGACTTTTCTGTCGCTATCGCTATGATGACGAGCATATTACCGACAACAATGATAACCATAAGTATCGTAACGATAATCGATGCGATTACGATATGCGTTAGGGTGTAACCGCTAGGATAGGTGTCGGAGTGAATAGTTGTCGCATTGGCATTCGGTATTGTGTTATTCGCAAAATAGTTGCTATTGCTATTAAAATTGTTGCCAATGTAAAATAAGGTATCGTTAAAGGACAACGTTGATGTACCGAATATCGATGACACGGATGAATCGGCACTAAGGCCGTATGTGGATGATATTGTTGAGGTCGTTATGGATGATGTTGTGTCATTGGTGGTAGTGTATCCTCCAGTCCGATTTGTAGGCTGATAGTCTGGCGGACTAGGACTGGAGGAAAATATCGCGAGAAATTCATCGGTACTGATATTGCCCGTGTTAATGTTGCTGTTAATATTTGATGTGGCGAATTGCATGTAGTCCATACTTGTGGTTGATGACGAATGATGTGTTGAACGATACATGAACTTAACCTTACGGTGGACGCTGTAGTATGTAAGAAAATATTGTTTTCTATTTTGTTTTGTTTGTTTTTTAACAAGGAAAATAAAATACTTCTAGGTGGGAGGGAGCATTTATTAATTATTGCTTATCTGCTGGTTTTTATGTTTACTTATTATCTTTGTCTATTTTGCTTTATCCTTTGCAATATTCAGTATTCTTTAGAACGTTTCCTTGTTAATTACCTTCCGATTAGACTTTCTTCTTTTTGCTATGATTCTATACTCTGATTGGTCCCGACAAGCTCGGTGCGATACAAAAAAAAACAAGCAAAAATTCTACTTGTTCATACCCATTCGAAAATTCGAATACTCTTACTTCTTATTTTAAAGCGATTAGTGGGATTTTAATTTATAAAATCTCTTAAATATAGTTAGTAGTTAAATTTTGATTTGTGTGATATTTAGATACGTAGTTTAAATTGATGGTGCAGACCGCCGAATAAATGTGATTGAATTTATTTTTAGTATTTAAGTTTTTGATTGAGATTCTATATTACAAATATATGTATATACTTTCTATAAGCTTTACTGTTTACCCGTTTTTATCCGACTTTTGAATTATTGTTTACAAAACCAGTTTGACACTATTTACAAGATATTTGCTCTATCATCGACAATGTTTTTGAATCTATCTTAAGACTATTTTTACAAACATACATACATATGTGAAAGGAAGGATATTAGGTATCAACGAACAAGTGTGAATGTCCGTAATGTGCTGCAGATAGATGATTGATGTATATGTTGTAATAGCACATGCAACTACAACTATGTATTGTACGCCAACAGCGTAGAATGTATTCAAATTGGCACATTATTCTATGATTAATTAACTGATTGAGACTATGTACAAGCACAAGATACTCGTTGTATTATTTATAGACCCAACACCACGCACGTAGTTTAATTTCAATTTGAAGTTTTGATGTAGCCGTTTTATCTGGATGAAGACGCGATGAGGAATGGGTTATACATATTTCCAATTGTCCTTTGAGCGCCACTTATTGTGGCCCATTGTTTTCCGTAAACAAACTGAATAATTCCCACTAAAATGGTTTCTCTTGCTTGATACTCCAAGCTAAGGTTCACAAACGCAAACACAATCCACTCAAACTTATCTTGTAGGCACAACTTTTGTATTCCTGAATTTTAGTGGGATACTATGCCCTTCACTTTAACCACCGCCATAGCGATACATTTTATTCACTATCACCACATACCCACAGGCAATTCCTCCTCTTACTTGCTTTTAAATTTACTCAATTTTTCATTTTCGTTTTTCGAAACAAATTTCATAAATTCGGTTTGAAGGAACTTTACATTCTATGGATTCGCCGCGGCACGTTTCTCGATCATGCACCGTCCATATGTACGTACATACAAATGCACATATAACAGAGCACATATCACAGAAAACTAGCGAACAGATACGAATAAATGTATATTTATAACAACACTTAACAACCGATAGACGATGGAGTTAAATCTTCTGATTAGAAATTACACCAATGACTTGTAGTGTAAGAAAGGAAAACTGAAAACAAGAAAAGCAAATAATAAACCGTGTATCGCGTCCGTGCACATAAGAAGACATTCGAACCGAACGAATAGAAGATCTTTACTGAATCTGTAAGATTGGAAGTGAAAATCATTCCCGAGAAGATGGATACTTGAGTTTGAGTACCATGTGTTGATCCATAATTTTGTTTCGATTTTCCTTAGTGTTTTCCTCGCTCAGCTTTCGCCTATTGACTTGATTTTTCAGTACAAATTTCTCTTGATTTTCCAACACGTTTTTCGCCTAGAACGATTCTATCGTACGAGAGGGAAAATGCGTTCCACATAAAATGAATATTCGAAAGCATTGACAGAGAAAAAGAAAGAGCGGCAGCAAGCTTTATGGGAGCTTTCAATGGAAGGAAAATTCTCTTCAAATGAAATGCACCTGCGATTGTATTTTGGATATACATACATATGTATGTAGATAGAGTCTGAGAACCTGCAATAAAGGGAACGAATAAAGAGTACTACTGGCCTAGTGTCCTAGTAGTATCGATATGGAGTAAGTAGTTCGATGGGCGTATGTATGCGTTTTGTTTACAACGTTTATTGACAAAAATACAGAAATTTTAAGTACGGTAGGTACACATACATATGTATGTGTAGGTCAGATGAACGTACACTAAAAGGGAGAAAACGTGCGGGGGTATTTGGGGAGCCCTAATAACAATGTTGCCAGATGAACATTTTACCTGAACTTTAACTAAATTCGAGACATTGTACTAATAATGACAAATGAAATCACATGACAAACAAAATACCTAAACCAATGAAAGCGCTGATAATTCAGGTTTACAAAAATTGGTCATTATGCAAGACAACAACACATTTCAATTGTCGAGTAGTACATAGTCGAAAAGTGATGAAGGCTTTACTGTTACAAATCACAGAGTGTGATTGAAACGGAGATTTATCGTTATTCCAGCATCGGGTCAAAAATTGAACATTTTGAAGAACTCTCTTCAGAACATTGTCGCAAAAGACGTGCATTTTTTTGTTCACGAAATTCAGTTGAAGCCAGAACTCACCTCTATTGATTATACGGAGAGAAGAAAGTTCCTTTGCAGTTACGGTCGCATTACGAATCTAGAAATGTAATACTAGATTTCTGAGAAATAAATGCATCCCCGGCGCATTATGTGCAAATTTTGGGCTTGATACATTAAGTTTAAGAGTTTTCAAAAATTTCAGAGTCTTTCATTAAGGGCTTCCCTATCTTAAAATTTTAATAAAGCAAAATGTGTGAGATATCGTCTACATTTTTATTCGTTTAAAGGGTATATGAATGCCATTATATAGGGAATATAACATCCTTCAAATATCCGCCACACTTTCTCTTGGTGATGCACGTCCAAAATGTCCAATTTTCCATGGCTCTGGCGCATAAATCAGGCTTAATTTGGCGGATGGCATAAGTTATGTTGGCTTTGAGGGCCGCTGTGGTTATTCGCATAGACATGCGACTTCAAAAAATCTTACAAGAAAAACCCTAAAGGGGTCAAATCGCACGATTTCGGTGGGCAGGTTACCATCATCCCCACGTTAGATGACCATGATCTCGAGTCGCTCGTGCAGAATTTTCAATGTGGCGTGAGCTGTGTGGCATGTAGCGTCGTCCTGATTAAACCACATGTCGTTGGTGTTCATATCATCCAATTCAAGTTAAACGGAGTTGGTAATCAGCGACCCGTCATGCTCGCCGTTGACGGTAAAGGCCTGGCCAATGGACTGGTATCGTCCCAAATTCGACAATTTTGTTTATTGACGTACCCATTCATCCAGAAATGGTCCTCATATCTGAACATAAGTTTTCGATGTAAATTGAGGTCAGTTTCCAACTGCTCCAGACTCCTTCAAGCGAACACACGTCGTTGCTTGTGGTTGTTCACCTTTAGCTCCTGGGTCAGTTGAATTTTGTACGGGCGGAGGCCTAAGTCACAAAGCAAAATTGGCTTAATTGTGGTCTGCGAAAGGCCGAGTTCTTGTGAATGGTGTGAAATCGACTGTCTCGGATTATCCTTCAGACTCTTATGGAGAGCAGCGATGTTATCGGCAGATAACGTCATACGGGTGATGGATTATCGTCCTCTCGGTAATTAGTTGTATGATATCTGTATAGACGTTGAGATCTGTTATAGTGATCAAAAAACAATTCCATTTCTGGATGAGTAATTTTCTGGGCATTTAGTCTTTCACAGGATTAAACGCCATTGGACTTGAATTTCTTTTTCTAGCCTTAGGCTTAGATTAACAAACCATTCTAGCTTAAAGGAGAAAATTATAAAGAAAGACCCTTGAAAGAGCTTTCACACGAATTCCATCTCTCAGCAATCAGCTCGATGTATTTTATTCGATGTTTTGTGCATAAGATGGGGGTCACAGCACGGCCTGTTTCATAGAAGCTGAATCGATTTTTTTTCAAGTCGAACGCCTTAATACGGTGACATTGTTTACGTTTATAGGCATCCAAATTCAAATGCACTAAAACCCTCACTATAAAGACAACATTTTACTAGTTTTTTATTATTAATGCGTTGAGGTACTTAGGTTAGGCTAGGTTAGTTGGGTGCACTATTGACATGAAGCCAAGCCTCACTTAGGCTTACGAGGAGTCCATTGTGCCCATTTTGAGAAACTAACCCGTGGGGAACCTCTTAGTTGCCCGCTGAGATGAACCACCCATATTCAATTAAGAATCTTAGCAGTTTGTTCAGCTTAATGTCTCTTACCTCCTCTAAACCCGAGAAGAAGTAGTTCCCGAGGAACGTAAATCTTTTTCGGGCCATTGCAGGGCATTCACACAGTAGGTGACGAATGGATTCTATTTCTTCTTTGTCCCTACAGCTTCTGCAGAAATCGTTGTAGGGTTTGCCTACTGGCCCACTGAGGGCGCCGACTACCAGTCGGATATTCCTTCTTCCAAGATTTAGCAGACTTTCCGTCCTTTTTTTGTTATTGACAGGTAATAATAGCCTTGCCGTAGCGCATGTATCTAATTGACACCATCGCTTGTTGGCCTTTCCTAGTAGTTCCGCCCCTATTTCTCTGAATAATGTGCTGAGTGGCGTTCTGGCCTCATTTGTGATCTGCGAAGTATCTGCAAATGATCCCAGTCTGGCTAGTTCGTCCGCCTTCTCATTTCCGGAAATATTCACATGCCCTGGTACCCAGCAGATGGTTACCTCATTGGCACCCGATATTTCTTCTAGTTTCTCTTTACAGAGTTTTACGAATTTGGATCTTATCCATGTTGCTTGCAGAGCCTTAATGGCTGGCAGTCAACATCGATTTTGATTCTCTTACCTGAGAAATTCTCCCTAAGAACCAGATCCGCACTTTTTTTGATTGCGAAGATCTCAGCCTGGAAGACGCTATAGCCATCATAAAGTCTGTAGGAGTGACAGGCTTCCTGAGGTTCGAAGTAGACTCCGGCTCCTGTCCCGGTATCCGTTTTGGATCCGTCGGTATAGATTGCCAGTTCCTCTTCCATGTTTACCATACCCCTGGTCCATTCCTTCCTGGAAGGAAGCCTAATGGAGAATCTTCTCTCACAGCAAGCAAGTGGGGTGGTATAGTCCAGAATTGATGCCAGCGCAGCGCTGGCTGTGTCGGCTTTTGTCCTATCTAGGACAATCACCCCTGAGAGTTAACGAACATCAGCGACCCAAACCGCTGCACTCTGTTATATAACACATCATAAGAGAATATAAACCCTTGAACCTGCCCGAGTTAAAAAAAAAAAAAAAATGCTTTCACAGTACCTGTCTAGTGGTGGACGGTTCAGCATCGCTTCAAGGGCCGCCATTGGTGTGGATTTCATAGATCCGTTCACCGCCAGACAGCCAGCCCTCTTAATCATTGTAAGACTTGGATGGTTGCAATTCTTCTCAAGTGCTTTTCACCAGGCAATTGATCCATAGGTCTTAGCACCGCGGTGTATAGCCAGTATACCACCTTTGGTTTAAAGCCCCATGTCTTTCCGAAAGCTACTCTGCACGAACATAGTGCCACACAAGCTTCCTTGGTTCTTTCATTTATGTTGTCCTTCCAGCTAAGCTTGGAATCTAGGTTATGCCAAGATACCTAGCGGATTTCTTCGGAATCAGGTCGATACCATTTATACGTGGATATGTATGTATACCTTGGTATTGATATTTTTCTTGTGAAGAGGACTATCTCAGTTTTGTTCGATTTACCCCTGGGCCCCGTTCCTTGACCCAGTTATTCACCAATAGCAGCGCAAAACTTAGTTTTTCACTGAGGACCTGAGGAAATTTCCCAGGTACCAGGATGGTAATGTCATCTGCATAGGCCGTGACATTGAAGCCCTGTGTCTCCAGGAGCTTTAGCAATTTGTCGACTACGAGGAGCCATAGGAGAGGCGGTAGAACACCCCCCCTGTGGCGTGCCTCTGTCGACTCTCACTTTCCCTTTGCTCCTCCTACCGACGAGTTTACTATACATACGAGTACTTAGCATTTGTTCAACCCATCTACAGATTCCCGAGTTTATGTGGGCCATCCGTAGGCTGGATATTATTGCCTCGATACTGACGTTATTGAAGGCACCCTCAACATCTAGAAAAGCCCCCAGGGCATATTCTTTGTCATTGAGTGTATTTTCTATCGTATAGACCACCCTGTGAAGAGCGGTATCTACCGATCTACCCTTTATGTAAGCGTTATTTGATTGTGATAAGTAGCTATCACCAATCTCATCTCTTATGCATTTGTCGATTAGTCGTTCCAGCCTTTTCATCAGAATGGAGGATAGCCTGATAGGTCTATACTCCTTTGCCGGGGCATGGTTGACCTTCCCTGACTTGGCTATAAACACCACCCTAACCTCCCTCTATGCTTGTGGGACATAACCCATCCTGAGGCACCAGCAGTATAATTAAGCGTTCTAGCCAGGGGATGATAAGTTCCCCTGGTTCTTGCAGCATTTTCGGGTATATATCGTCTATTCCTGGCGCCTATTTTTTTTTTTTTTAGAGACACGCGCAGGTTCAAGATGTTTATATTCTCTTACGATGTGTTGTTACACACACAACCTGAGCGGAGTGCAGTGGTTTGGGTCGTTGATGTTCGTTCACTACTCTCAGGGGTGGTTGTCCTAGATAGGACGAGAGCCGACCAAATTTCGCTTTTGGTTATAGTCCGTAATAGTTCGTTCGAGAACTATTAATATTGCATACGCAGAGGATGAATTTCAGTTGACCATATACTGTGAGTGTTATGCCTGCAGGCAGTACGTCTTTCCATTCACAACTGCGTTGCATACTTTTTGTCCGCATAGGAATAACTTTTACTTGGCTATGAAGCCTTGTAGGGGTCAAATGATCTTACCGCCCACAGAATTTTTTCTTTGGTAACAATCTTATCGATTATTTCAGGCCCAGTCTGCTCCCTTATCAGTGTATTTGCCGTCTCGAATGTTCCCGCGCTTATACAGTTAGGGAATTGACACTTTTGTAGGGCGTCAAGCATGCTTTCGTTTGAGTCTGTCCAGCTACCATCAGATTTCCTGATAGAAGAAAACTGCGTGGGAGCCTTGGCAAGGACCTTTATCAGACGAGACGCATCCGTACATGATTCGATAGACCCGCAGACATTTCTCCACGAACTCTTTTTTACGAATCCAATTTCCCTTTTGAGTCGCTTAACATTATCTCTGTAAGTTGACCATTCGATGGAACCCTCTTTAGCTATGTCTAGAAATACGTAGCCGTTCTGCTATTTTTGCGTTCCACCACGGTGGGTGGTTCTTTTTGCTTGGTTTTCTAATGGGGCAAGATCTCTCGAAGGACCGGTTTAGCTTATCGGTTGGGTTCAGTATCATCTTATTGATGCCTTTTTAGGAGTTGGGATTTCCATTCAGAGGCCGAATTAGGGTTTTTCCCAATTCCGTATTGAACTTCTGCACAGTTACGCACAGATTCAGATCAAAGAGTATCCAGCGATGGTCAGAAAGTGACGCTTTGTCGGACACTCTCCAGTTTGAGACCTTTGCGTTACCATTTCCATTTACTGAAGTTACGCCTATAACCTCCCGTCTATTTTTAGTAATGAAAGTTGGTGAATTACCACGTTTACATATAATTAGGTAAGTATTAAGGGCATAACTGAACAAAGCCTCACCTCTACTATTCCTGTTAGTGCGACCCCAAGTGGTATGATGGGCGTTAGCATCACACCCTGAGACTAAGTTCTTCTTACCTTGTTCGGTCATTGAGACCAGTTTCCTTACTCCTTCCGAGGGGACGTCCGTGCCTTCGTCGCATGGTAGGTAGACTGACGCCATCGTGAAGGTGACATCTTTCCCTTTGACTTCAACAACCATCTGATCGCCCAAGCTGAAATTGGTTAGCATTAGTGTGTGGAGTTCTTTCCTGGCAAGATTACAAGTCCTAACCTTGCCTTCGTTACCGTTATAAATTACTTTGTATTTTGATGACCCTAGTCCTTTTACCCAATTGTGGAGGATCCATGGTTCCTGGACTAGGGCCACGTCAATCTGTTCCCTGTTGCGGAGCAGCATGAGGTTTACCGAGGCGGCTTTACTGTGGTAGATACTTTTAGTGCGATTTCCGTTGCTTTCCAAAGTCACAACCTCCCAGTCATTCATAGGGACCGCTGGGTTCTGTGCTTTTAGAAAACCGAGAATCTCCTCTTTCTTCATCTCCATATCCGGTACATTCATTTTGGTCCTAGGGCTCTCCGGTATCTTGTCCAGGGGGACTGCCTTTAGTGCAGATCCTTCCCATGGCTTAAGACTGAGAACGACTTTTGAGGCGAAGTCATGCGAGAGCTGGTCTTTGCTTCCAGTTCGTAAGGCCAAGCGTTGGCGCAGGTTTCCCAGCATCCCCCGAATGTGGTCGAAGATGGCTCTAGCCAGAGCTTTTACGATCATCTTCCCCTGTTCGAAGGTATACTGGCTTGGCGCAATCCACTACAGCAAGCTCTAGAGCATTGCGGATAGCCCCGCTAAACTGCACCGCACAATTGACATTGGCTCTCTTCGCTGGGTTGTTGGCCTCTTCCTGGGAGGCTGAGACTTTTTGCCACAAACCCTTCCCGTTTCTTGGTAGCGGTCTTGCTAATTACATCGACCGCAGTGGAAGTTGCCCCACCTAGACCCGTTTTAGCGACTTCGGTCTTTGGTGCGCTCTTTCCACCCTTTTGTCGAGCCTGAGTGCCACTGGAGCCCGCTTTACCGGCTTAGGCTCGAGTTGCCCGGTTCGTCGTTTTCCTTTTGCTGGAGGCTTTTCAGGATATTTTCCATCCTTGCCCGTTTTTCCACCATTGTCCGTTGCCCCTTTGCCAATCGCTGGCTTTGTCAGGGCATCCTTGGCAATGGTTTCCTCAGCCCATTTGAGTTTTCCCTTCTCCAAATCGGAGAGCTGAGGGCGCCGTGGCGCAGTAGTTAGTGTGTTGGACTCTGACGCACGATGAGCGAGTTCGGATACCGATAACACCAACGCCATCGAATGTTTATTTCGCGGCGTCCCTCCTCGGCGAAGTACTGGCAAAACCCCCCGTAGTACAACTTGCTTAGAAAAAGCTTCTCCACTCACGCCGTTCGGAATCGGCATTAAACTGTAGGTCCCTTTCACCTGTGTGAAAAATAGAATCACATACAACATGGGCTATTGAAGGCAAGCTTGACTCTGGTCCTTCATGGGCTGTAAGAAGAAAAGAAAACGGAGAGCAGAGGAATACCCTTTTCTTCTAATATACGCTTAAGGTGTACAGCTTCCCTCTATTCCCTAAGCCTTTGCTTTCCCTGGGAACATTTTTCTCAGACAATTTTGACTCAAGAGGGAGCTCTCCTTTCTCATCATCTTTTTGTGTGTTTTTGTTTGTCTTTGAAATTTTGCTCCCACGAGTTCGGACGGAAATATGGGCTCCACTCCGACAGAGCCGCCGATTATTGGGGTAAGGCAATTAATACGTTAGGCCTCGCCTGGGCACCTAAGGGAGCTCGTTAACGGTTGGAAATAATCCCTCCAACCCTTCATCCTTGGGCACGGTTTCAATAAGCTCACACCACCACTGGAATAGGCCGGACTACCTATTAGTTACTGGCATGGTAGCCCAGGCTAGTTAAGCCCCAGCACCGCGTCAAGGTAGATAGTCACGCTGGGGATTTAAATGGATACTCATACATATTTCTAAGCCCCTCTCGATTATTTATTACATCGCACGTCGGCTCCGCGAAGAGATATGAACATGTTTCTCTCCTTGCCCATAGCTCTAGTTCTAATCCACTTCGTTTATCAAATAATTAAAGGTTTACCCAATGTTGAACCCAATTCCGTCGCGCTGTTTTAAGCAATATCAACAAATTCGGAAGAGCCACTGACTTTAATTATCAAAAAATTTAACAACGCAAAAGTGCAAACAAGATTGCAGTAATCCAACCCCTCTTTAACGACGTGCACCCGAAGTGCAAGTTCAATTTTCTATACCATCTGTGGGCTTAGCAATTGGCAATTTTCGAATAAAGTATGCACTTACAGGAAGTTTTTGAGAAAACCATTTAAGGGTGACTTAATCGATCGGTTTTCTATCTATTTATCTTTATCACCTAAAAAATTCCTCACTTTTGTGAGACAATTGTTAGCAGCGTCTACTAACAACATAATACTTGAAAATCATGAAGCGAACTTTATTAGGGGCAGTGTTATATCTAACCTTATTTGCAAACACTCGAAATGAATTTATTAAGTTAGGACTTAACTTCTAACTTCATGGTATTATCTTATTCAAAATGTTTCGCTTTACCACACAAAGGAACTGGATTACAAAATTCACTAAAATCTTTGCCAGTTGCACGGAGCAGTATTGATGCAAGTGCCTCCAGATACTCGTATCATCTCATATTATGGTCACATAAATCGTCAAATTTCGTTAACCGAAGACATTTGAAATAACATTTTGTCAATAAGTGCCTGTGGAGTTTCTTATTTTTTGTGTTCCTTGTACATAATATATAACCTCGAGCCTTATGTCCGTGTCATTTACGACTCCATCAGGACGTTCAAGACCTTCTCAATAAATAACCTATCATAATCAAATCACCTCATCAGCTGTCCTGACGTGCCGGCGTGATAAAATATTAGAGAGAAAATCTCACTATCAATGTCCTTACCTTATCATAAGTCGGGAAATATGAAGGAAGATAGCTTGGATGTGTAGCGATATGTATATACAAATATATACGAATACGTCTAAATAGATCTATAAAAATGAGAGTGAACGAGTGTAGCGACCATCTTTTCGGTCGTCAGAATTGGTTCATAAAATATGAGACATAAGGATACCACTGTACATAGCCGATGATTGCCTCATTACCAATGCCGGAGATCAAAAAGGGGGAAAAAATCTGGAAAAAAATATTTTCGGAATATAAGAAACGTAAATCGATATGGAAAGTGTAAAGATAGATACGATTTTCGGTTGTTGACACCGACAGCTTGGAAAATATTTGAAAGAAAATGTAAAATTGGCAATCATAGAACTATATGTGTCCCAACAGGAAGCAAGAGCCCAAAAAAGTTTCCTTTAATATGCACCTTGCGTAGCCCATACCGCAGATTCTACCTCCGCCTCAGTTTTCAGAATACTGAGACCTCTCCCTACTTGTCGTTCGTCCCCATTTGATATTATCGAATTCTCTCTACTTGTCGTTCGCCCCAATTTGATATTATCTATGTACGCAAACAATATCCTGTACTCGTACTACCAGCAATATCCTCAGAATCATTACAAATGAATAAATTATCATCCGCAGGATAATCAATCTTTGGTACGCCGTTTAAGTATCTGTACCATAAACACAGCAGACAATGAAAATTCCAATGTTGGCCAACCGTCAAAGGGAAAGTTAATTACTTTAAAGTTGTTGGACAATAAGGAAAGGATGGTCCTGCACTACAATTGTGTGCTGTTTAAGACAGGCGTTAGATGCGATTAATCATAATTTAGAAAAGTCTGGAGAATAGTTTGTCTTATTTGCCGTCGAGAAAATACAGGGCCTGCTGTGAAATTGTTCGTATTTATCGCAAGACTATCAGGTTAATTTTGTGCATTAGTTAGTGGTTGAAGGGTTTTAATGGAAATGTCATACGATTCTGTTAGGGTTAGGTTTCGTTCGTTTGGTGTTTTTGAATGTTGTGTGTTGCAAGAAATTAAATTGTTTAGTGTGAGCTCGTTTTTATGGATATTAATGGATTGCGACGTTGGGTGGTTACAGGGCAGAACTTCAGCCCAAATATATCATCAAAACTGTTAAACGCGGAGCTGACAATATTAAAGCTTGGGCTTGTTTTTCGTGGTATGGGATAGGACCTATTTTCCGTATGTGGGATATACCTAATGACTGCCAGATTTTATGTCGAAAACATCATCAAAGAAGTAATGGTACCATATGCCGAAGAAAATATGCCGCTTCGATGAACATTCGTGCAGGACAATGACCCGAAGCATACGGTAAAAGTTGCAAAAAACTCCAGTGGCCATCGTAGCCTCTGGATCTTAATCCCATCGAGAATCTCCGGAAGATCGTTAAAGACCAGTTTGGAAAGGAAAAGTTTACCAAACAGGATAATTTATGGAAAAAAATCTAAAAAATATAGTAGGTATTCTATACCGGTGGAAACTTGCCAGCTCCTTGTATAGACAATGCCATGTCGGTGTAAAGCTGTACTGAAAAATTGCGGTTGAGTTCAAGGAACTATCGACAGCCAGTTTTCAACCCATTGGACCAGTTTAGGAATACCCCGCGTCAACCGGAGCCCATGGAAATAGGTCACGTAGCCCACAATGAATCGGTAAACGAAAGACAGACCCCCCACCGAAACGACGAAGTACACAATATACAGTTATTTCTCAACTTAGCCTCGGAAATCGAATATTCATGGACGTGATAATTGACGAAAAAAAAATACATAGGACTAGTCGACACAGGCTCAACCATGAGCATCATTAACTCAAGTCGCGTAGTAAGTTTAGATTGTACGAACGAGTAAATTTAAGACTACTGACGATTAATAACGTCACAACTGAAACTGTCGAGAGAATTATAACTGGGATACCGAAAGACTTCAATTATGACCCAAAATGGGCTATCAAATGGTACAAAGAGATTTAATCGACAAACCCTATGACGTGTTGATAGGAATGGATTTATTGAGGAACATTGTCAAGATACTTGATTTTGACATTAAATGCTTTATATTGAAAAATAATAGTCAGATACCACTTTATTCGGCAGAAAACGAAACAACCCTTGATTGCTTCGAGCTGCATTCAACTGAGAAAGGGGTAGACCTTACCCATTTTAACGAAGAAGAAGGAAGAGAAATGAAATCTTTATTAATTAAATTTAAAAATCTAATATTCAAAGAAAGATACTATAATGCATCAAATCCATACCACGACAGAGCAGCTATTAAATGCTAAACTTTACAGGCTTCCCCCGACACATAAGGAAGAAGTACGGAAGCAGATAATCGAGATGGAAGAACAGGGTATAATATGAACATCTAACATCTATGCAGATCTATGCATCGCCAATTGTGGTAGTGAAAAAGAAAATGGATAATTCTGGAAAGAAGAAGTTTCGCCTATGCGTAGACTAACGGAAGCTTAACGAAATTACGATAGACGACAAATACCCATTATCCAATATTGAAAGCATATTGGATAAATTGGGTAGGGCACAATATTTTCATCTTTAGACCTCGCGAAGGGGTACCATCACATCAAGGTGAAACCAAGCGATATCCCAAAGACAACATTTGTAACACCATGCGGGCTATACAAATATATCAGAATGCCGTTCGGTCTGAAGAATGCGCCGGCGACATTCCAGCGATTAATGAACGATATTCTCAGGGACCACATAAACAAGATCTGTGTGGTATACCTCGACGATATATTAATATTCTCTACCAGCTTCACGGAGCACATTCATTCTCTTAAGACAGTATTTGATGTTCTATCTAAGCATAACCTTTAAGAGAAATTCGACAAATGTTCTTTTATGAAGAAGAACACGGAATTTGTGGGCCACATTCTTACAGTCGAAGGAATGAAACCCAACCCAAAATAAAATGCATTCGAGAATATCCTCTACCCAAGAATGAGACACAGCTTAAAGGATTTTTAGGGGTCACGGGCTACTATCGCAAATTTGTGAAAGATTACGCTAAAATTGCGAATCCAATGATTAAATACTTAAAAAAAGATAAGAAAATAAATACCAATGATCAAGAATATATTCAGGCCTTTGAAACTCACAAAGAACTTTACCCTATTCACCGACGCAAGCAATTACGCCATCGGGGCAGTACTAAGGCAAGAGGGGCAGCTAGTCTGTTACGCCTCCAGGTCATTAAACGACCATGAAAAAAATTACTCCGTTACTGACAAGGAATTCCTAGCGGTCGTGTGGGCAGTACGGTGTTTTAGGGCGTATTTGTGGGGGAAAGGATTCCAAATTATAAATAATATTTAACTAAAAAATGTTCAGGGAAAGAATTCAGCCAAATAACGCAAAGATGGTTACTCAAATTACAAGAGTACCCATTTGATATTGAATATATTAAAGGTTGGGAGAACAAAATCGCAGACTTCCTAAGCCGGATTCCTGAGGATGTACCAGAAAAAGAACTTAATGACAATCACTCAGTAAACAATATGTCAGATATGACAAGACGAACAACAATTTGACCACATTCAAATACAAGAAACTAAAGCAAAAAAATACAATACACAGCTAATACTCACTAACGATGCCAACAATGAAATAGAAATATTACATGGCAGGCGTGTAATATTCGTTGACATGGCAAAAGGAAACGACAGATCTGCTTATGAGATTTATAAAACCAGGACTAACCGAACCTCTCATACCACGAATTTAATAAAATGCAACAATTACTAACAAAACTATTTGGACATGACAAACAGATTAAATCTAAAAAAGCGACATTGAGAGCACAAGAAATAAAGACATTAGAAGTACATAAACAAATTTCCCTATATCATACAAACAAAGTGCTCATAGTGGAATAATAGAAACTTATCACAGCCTAAAGAACATTATATACTATCCTCACCTAATATGAGAAATAACCAGAATAATCAACAACTGTAAGACGTGCCTGGAGACCAAGTACGAACGCAAACCTATAAAACTGAAATATGAAGTAAGTCAAACACCAAGCAGACCCAACGAAATTGTCCACATGGATATACTCTATTAGTTTTATGAACATCCATTCTTAACTCTTATCGATAAATTGACAAAAAAAGCGTATGCTTACTTTCTGCCAAACTGAAATTGGACTAAGAAGATAGTAACGATAGAGGAGCACTTTTCTAAATTTGGTGAACCCTCGAAAATCATAACAGACAATGAATTTAAATCCGAACTTTAGAACGAGTTTCTAAGGGAGCAAGAAGTCGAACTCCACTTGACTAAGCCCAACACTCACACTGGGAATAGTGACATCGAAAGATTCCATTCAACGTTACAAGAGATTTTAGTAGCTATGAGGAATGTAGATTTGACGCTTATTCGAAAGGTACGTAGGGCATTAAAGACCTATAATAATAGATATCACTTCACTATTCAAATGACGCTGGAGGAAGCAATGTACACTGACTTTGCAACCTTAGTTAAAAGAATACAGATACAAAAAAAAACAAAGCGACACAGAAATTAAATCTAGATAGGGAAAGTTACCAGGAAAAGAGGAAAATCATACCGGTAAAGAACTATAAGAGAAATTACTACTAAAGTAGGTAGGGAACACCCAATGAATATTAAGAGACCCGTATGTTTGCAGATGATCACATTAGTGTTACTCGGACTAACTGTACTGATGATAGGACAAAACCATAGCAACACTAATGATAGACAGGATAACAACGGGTATGTTGAAATAAACATGGGACGAGCAGAGATAAACAAGGGACAAAGACGATACTGTTGTATAATAAGAATTCTTTATTATTAATGTTACATTTCAAGTAATTAATAAATGGTACAAGATTCTAGTAGTTAATAATTGATACACTTCAATGTTGTTGATGCGTTGACAGACAGCACCGGAAAAAAGGAGTTAACGAAAGAAAGTTTTTAACAAAAGAGAGAGACAATCGAGACGTACTTATATTGATACAAGGATTAGAAAACATATACATACATGTGTTTTCTTTGGGGTATGATTACATTACATTCCTCCCTACTTAAGTGAATTGCTAATAAGTTAATCGGTCAGGCACCATTCTGATACGCTTACTTCGTCTAACTACTGGCGCTTCTTGCGGAGTATCTTGCACTTTCTCCTGGCTGACATCGTCGATAGTTATTTTTCTTGGTGGTTCCACTGAGTTCTCAAGACTAAGTTGTTGCTGCTTTTCTAGTGCTGGTGTCGGCAGTGGTTCAAACTTTAGAGTTGGCTGGCAATTGGAAAGTATATTATCGGCTAACAATGCTTCCTTGCGAGGCATACTTTCTTCTGCCCTGCTTCGTAAGTGATCTGCATGTCTTCTGCGACGGACGCCATCAGCTGTTTCTACAATATAAGAATATCGGTTAGTACGCTTAATTACCCTTGCTGGTCTCCACTCCTTTTCTAGTTTTGTTTTACAATGTATATACTGATCTGGTTTGAACACTCTGTTGTCTGATTCATTTTGAAGTATCTCATGCTGAATGTGTTTATATTGAATGCGTCGCCTGTTGTCTGGTTTAATGTTGTCAAAGATGACTCGTAAACGCCTTCAGAACATCATTTCAGATGGTGATTTGCCTGTCGTCCCGTGAGGGGTATTGTTGTAGGTCGAAAGAACATTATAAAGTTGTTGTTTTTCCTCTTCTGGATCGGACTTGCTGGCCAACATTCTCGATTTGAATGTTCTCACGAAACGTTCCGCTAGGCCATTGGTCCGTGGATGGTATGGGGATGATGTAACGTGTTTGATAGCCCGCGGATTACAAAATAATTGAAATTGTTTTGCTGCAAATTGTGGGCCGTTGTCCGAGACTATCATCGCTGGAAGCCCATAGGTGGAGAAAATGTCCTCTAGGTGTGCGCATAGGTTTTCCGTTGTTGTTGTTCTCATCTGCCTGACTATAACCCATTTGGATAAGGCGTCCACAATGATAAGCCACATTTTACTTTTAAAAGGGCCCGCAAAGTCCACATGTAACCTCTCCCAAACATGATTTGGGATAGACCACGAATATACTGGGAGCTCTATTGCATTCGGCCGGTTCAATTGACAGTTCTGGCACTTTTTTACAAAGCTGTCGATATCCTGATCTATGTTGTTCCACCAGACGTAATATCTAGCCAATGCACGCATAGTGACCACTCCTGGGTGACCCTTGTGGAGGTGATTTAAGATGGTTCCTCTAAGTGCTTCTGGGATGACCATTCGACCTTGCCACATAAGGATACCATTTTCCACTGATAACTCGTTGCGCTTGCTGTAATAGGGCTTGAGATCAGAGCTTATTGCCGCAAACTGCCAGTTTCTCTCTAAACCCCATACAACCCGACTCAGCGCCTGGTCGCTTTTTGTTGCTCTTCGCAATACCTTTTCCGATAGTTGCATGTCATTGTATTTTTGATAAAACTGTGCCTCACTGACCATCCGTATAATGTTTTCGTCACCTGATACCTCCTCCTGGGTATTAGGAAGTCGAAACAAACAATCTGCGACTATATTTGCTGTCCCCTTCCGGTGCTCAATCTCATAGTCATATTGGCCAACGTATAAAGCCCACCTGGTAAGGCGATTATTAACTAGCTTTGGGAGTTGTCTCTTTTGTCCAAAAAGGTGTAAAAGCGGCTTATGGTCAGTGATAAGAGTAAACTTCGTACCTCTTAAGTATTGATCGAATTTCCTAATCCCGAAGAAAATTGCCATGGCTTCACGGTCGATGACAGAGTATTTCGCTTCCGCGTCAGAAAGTTTTCGCGACGCAAACGCGATTGGAGGCTCCTGTCTATTCGAATCACGGTGAAAAAGAACCGCGCCAAGCCCCGATTCGGAGGCATCACATGCCAGGAATAATTGTTTGGTAGTATCAAAAGGGGTTAGTGTATTTAATTGACAAAATTCCCTCTTGACATTGTTAAATGCTTTCTGCTCTACTTGGCCCCATTTCCAATGTGTATTGACCTTTGTTGCCGAATGTAGAGGTGCACATATGCCATGTAAATTGGGAATGAACCTTTCATAAAAATTTAACATCCCGAGGAAAGACCTTAGTTCTGTTTTATTTGTGGGGCTGGGTGCATTTTTGATAGCTGCGAGCTTTGATTCAGATGGCGTTATGCCAGTTTTACAAAAAGTGTGACCTAGAAATTCAATAGAGGACTCAAAAAAAGTGCACTTACTGCGTTGGAGGGCAAATCCAGCTCGCTCTAGTCTTTCGAAGACGGTTGCTAGGGTTTGAAGATGCTCCTTGTCATTTGCTCCAGTAATTGCGATGTCGTCGTAGAACACAGCAATACGAGGAATACCCGATAATAATTTTTCCAGGTAGCGCCGAAAAATCGCTGGTGCATTGGCCAAACCAAATGGTAAACGATTGTATTGAAAATATCCCATATGCGTTGAAATCACTAAGAACTTTCTTGAAGCCGGTGTTATTTCGAATTGTAAATACGCGTCCTTTAAATCAATTTTTGAGTATTTGTCGCCCTTTCCTAATTGGCTTCGGAGCTGATCAAAAAGTAGGACGGGGTGAGTATCTTTTGTTAAAACTGGGTTGATTGTTGTTTTGAAATCTCCACAAATGCGCACTTTTCCATCCTTTTTTGGCACGTTAACTGTTGGGGTAGCCCACTCAACTGGTGTTTTGTTTGGGTCTACCGGTGAAATTATACCATTTCCCACAAGTCTGTTTAACTCCTTTTCGACGTTTTCTCGTATTCCAAACTTAATTGGTCTGGCTGGAAAATGAACAGGTTTAGCATCTTCTTTGATGTGAATGTTTACCTGAAAATCTCGAATCGGCTGCTTCGCACTCTCATACAGCTTTGCATGTTTCTTCAATAATGCTTCTAATGTGTATTCTGTACGTTGTCCCGTGTTGACGCCTCTGCACTGTTGATCCCGCAGCGAATAAACTTCCTTTGGAAACTCCATTCCAAATTCTTCACACCATTTGAGACCAAATAACATCGGTGTTGCCTTATCAACCACGACTACTGGCAAAAGTGTTGCTTTTCCGGCCAGTTCGACGGACACTTCGCATTTCCCTCTTGATCGCAGTCTGTAGTCACCATATGTTTTTAACTGCGGCCCTGTAACTAGCTTTGGAGCTCCGATGTCTTTCCAGAACTTTGAGCTGATGATGGAAACTGATGCTCCAGGGTCCCATTCCATTGTGCACCTATGTCCATTAATCTCTACGTCAATTTTCTTACCGTGAAGATTTCGTTTGATGTTGTAAATGTGTTCGTCCTCCTGGTTTGACAGTTCACCAGTGTCTAATGTGTCAATGTAGTTGGCTTCGTGTGTGTTTCTCTTTGAGTATCGATGGCGGGTGTTTCCCCTTTGTTTTGTTGATTGATTTGAGCTTACAATTGCACGACCGGTGGAAATACAGCATGATCCGTAGTGGCCCTTTACCCCGCAAGCTTCACAAATGTGGTCTCTCGCACGACACTTATTGCGCGAATGTCTTTCCTTCCACCCGCATGATTTACATTTGTTTTTATTCAGCTTCCGTGTTTTGTGGTTATTGCTTTAAGCGTTCCTTTCTTTAGTCAGGTGTTTGACAGATGATTCGTTATCGCTCTGTGTCTCTAAGTCTTTCTCCGCTGCCTCTCTCGATAATGCCACCGCGAAAATTTCCGCGAACAGCACTTCCCGCTCTCCCTTTTCGTCTGTTGTTTTTAAATCTGGCCACTTTTGCTTCAATTCAATTTCTAGCCGTTTGTGCTGCAAGCCGGTGGCAAACCTGTCTCTTAATTGCCGGTCAAGGAGAGTGCCATCATAACCACAATCTCGACTGATTTCTTTCAACCGATTAGCGTAGGCTTCGAAAGATTCTGTCTTGGCCCTGACGCAATTCCAAAACGTGGTTAAAGCTTTGAATCTTGTTGTTTTAATTTGATAGAGTCGAACGAATTTCGTTTTGATGGCTTCGTATGTCAGTTGCTCAAATTTCTCTGTTGCATCGGAGAATGCCACTTTGATTTCTCGATAATGCTCTGGCTTTAGGACTGACAGGAATAATTCTCGTTTAGTATTAGAGTATTCAACATCGTTTTCGAAATTGCTAAGGCCATACATACGGCAACGTGCTTCGAAGCAATCGATGAATGTTTCTGCTGGGCTTGATCCGTCGTAGGGCTCACAACGAAAACTCCTTACAATGCGGCTGATGTCGTTACTCGTGTTATTGGGCACACTTCCACCGGTGCTTCCGTGTCGGCTACCTAGGTTTTCCACTAGTTGATTTATGAGGTCGCGCTGTGCTTGTATAAACTGTGCAAATTGATTAGCATCCTTCGGTGAGGTTCGACTAACCCGTCGTTAAATCAACTTATTCCACTGCAATCTTTTTTGGTTTTTATTGTTATATATAAATTTCCTCGTCGCCAGTATGTTGTATAATAAGAATTCTTTATTATTAATGTTACATTTCAAGTAATTAATAAATGGTACAAGATTCTAGTAGTTAATAATTGATACACTTCAATGTTGTTGATGCGTTGACAGACAGCACCGGAAAAAAGGAGTTAACGAAAGAAAGTTTTTAACAAAAGAGAGAGACAATTGAGACGTACTTATATTGATACAAGGATTACAAAACATATACATGTGTTTTCTTCGGGGTATGATTACATTACAGATACTACACATTATAAATACAAACGAATTAAGACAAACTAGAAACGCCATTAAGGACAACATTCAAAGATTACACATATTAATAACGACCCAACCATTAGGAAGGAGCTAGAAAGGATAGATTTAAAAATAACAGCAATAGAACCAAATAGGACCTTTCGACAAAAACAAAGACTGTTAAACGCTATAGGAAGTGCACAGAAATGGTTGTTCGGGACAATGGACGCTGACGATAGAGAACAAATAACAGATCATATGAAAATTATTGAAAATTATAGAACAAAACGACGGATATGCCATCTACAATTTAAATCAACAGATTCAAATTATCTCCTTCTTTAACGATACCATTATTACCATAAAAAACCTCATAGAAAGAGATAGAAAACAAATAGAACAAGCATATCGATTTGCCAACATTTAGCGATTCAATCGCTAAAATGACTTCATCCACTATTGTACTATTCTCCGCCCCACTCAAGACTATATATCCCCTTCAGCACTCGGGATGGAGCAGCTCCGAAAAGTGCTCGCTCCATCTGCGTAAGATGTCCATCTCATTGGAAAGTAACACACCATATTTTGATTTAACTCCTTCGAATATGTATGTACAAATGTCGAACTTCCTCCCTCTTAGCCGGCGAATGGTTTGTCAGAACACTTTTTTCGCAGATCTATGGTCGCCTTCCAACTTCTCGCCGAACTCCTTCTAAGACTGCTCTTTAGCTGCTCGCACAGTCAATTTGCAAGTTCTTCGCGCCAAAGTGTAGAAGACTCCAACGGTACCACATATATTTCTGAATGCCTTTGTGTGGAAAGGTGTTCATAATGGACATGCCATTTGCATAGCAAAAATCCAACAACCTCACAGGCGGCAATATCGGAGCTATAGGGTGGATGCGGTAATATTGGAATGTTTATTTTTTTCGAAAAAAATCCTTGCACAATCAACACAATGTTTCTTATCTCCCAGCCTAACAAAAACACAATCGATGTATTGTCGCTTCTGCCTAGAAGCGATCGGACCTAGTCCGACCACTGCGTGATATCAGCTAAATTCTCGAACTCCCACCACCCCGTTAAAGAGAAAGCTCCTAAGAGAACATTATGGATATAAGAGAAAGCTAATTAGTGCGGCATTAAGCTAAGCTTTCAGGCATATAAGGCAAACAGTTCTAAGGAAAACCGGGAAAAATACATACGAAATAGTTTTTGCACACCGTGAGACTGACCTACGTTCAATTTATGGATGCTTTTACGCATTTGAAAAAAACGCTTTTTAGGCATGTGTTTCCGAAGGTAGTAAACCACATTTCCATATAAATTCACTCATTTCATACTTTGTCATTAATGAATACAGCGTTGACGTTTAGTCAACAATGGGACATTTAGAATATTTACATACTTACATACATTTTCAGTGGTTCGCATGTTTCATTAAAAGGGTCGCGGGAGTTTTTGGACTTGGTCCAACCACCTCGCCATGGGTCTGCCAAGCGGCCGCCTCAACTTTGAGCTCACCGCGCACTGCCGTGTTTCTCGCCCTATCACGGGGAGTAACTCCCACAACAGCACGAAGAAATCTCATTTCGGCAAATTTCATGAACATAGGTGAGAGTTGAAACAAATACTAAGTTAAAAACCGCTAACTTGGCATTAACACCAACCTCGGTCTTCCCGATTACACAGCTTCCAAACTGTTTCAAAATTGACTCAGCTTGGCCATTCCTACAGGAAAGCTCAGTATTACTCCTCCCATCACCCGGGAAAAAGACCCCGCGATGCTTAAACTTCTCCACCTGCTTCAAAGTGACTCCACTAACATGTAGAGTGCATTGGACAGGTGTTCTGGAAATAACCATAACCTCGGATTGGTCTACGTTAACTTTCATTCCAGCATCAGCACATACGGTCACAAAGCTATCTAGTGCCTGCTGGAGTTCCACCTGGGAGGATATGAGGACAACTAAGTAATCTGCAAAAAGAAGATGGCTTACCCTCAATTCTCCCAATGTGAAACACTTCTCGCCTCGGCTGCGCTGCAACATCCAGTCCATATATATAACAAAAAGCAGAGATGACAAGACGCACCCTTGGCGAAGTCCTACGCCCACGGTTAAAGGTGTTGATTTACTACGTTAACCCGACCATAGCTGCTACAGTTTATGTATAGAAACTTAATGACCCTCAACAGAGGACCATCAACACTCCAGAGTTTATCTCGAGGAGCTCGGTCATACGCTTTTCCAAATCTACAAAGGAGCCGTCAAACGGTTTGGCGTACTCCCAAGCTTCCTCGAGTAACATTCTTAGAGTGAAAAGCTGGTTGGTTGTTGGTATACTTAAGCGTAGACTTTACCGGGGACACTTAAAAGAGATATGCCCCTTTAGTTGGAGCACTCTTTTTTATCCGCCTTTTTAAAAAGAGGGACAATCACCCCGGTCTGCCAATCGCTAGGTGTCTCACCGTATTCCCAGGCCACCTTAATGACACGAGAGAGCCATAATACTCCCTCTTTACCCACTGCCTTAATCATTTCTGGCCGAACTTAATCAAACCGGCGGATTCTCCAACTTTTAGCGATACAATCGCTAAAATTACTTCATCCACTATGGATGGAGCAGCTCTGAAAAGTGTTCGCTCCATCTGCGTAAGATGTTCATCCTTCGAATATGTCGAATTTCCTTCCCTAAGCCGGCGAATGGTTTGTCAGAACACCTTTTTCGCAGATCTGTGGTCGCTTCCAATTTCTCGCCGAACTCCTTCCAGGACTGCTCTTTAGCTGCTCGCACAGTAAATTTGCAAGTTCTTCGCGCCAAAGTGTAGAAAACACCGATGGTACCACGTATATTTCTGAACGACTTTGTGTGTAAAGAAGGTGGTTCACATGCCACTTGCACAGCAAAAATCAAACAACCTCTCCCCATTCGCGTTTTGATGAGGATCACTGTTCCTCCCAATCACACTCGCTCCTATCGGTACATATGTCGGTACATATATGTACCCATGTGGGTGTTGAAGTCACCCATCAAGATATGTGTATGTAGGAATCCGTCTCAACAACCCTATCAATGGCAGCGTCAACTTCATCCAGGAAAGTCGCATACCCTGACACCTACACCAGAGCCAAAGTCTGCCAGCCTGGGACTTATGAGTATCCCCACTCCCGCCTGTGCAAACATTTGAGGTCCCAAAGGTCCACAAATTTATATCCGTTAAACGGAGCAGAAGGTAACAGGGAGGGGGCTCACGGGCTTCAGAATAAATTCATGTGCATTCCGGGAGAGACGTGTATCGCGGGAGAAGTTTTGAAGGGGCGGAATGCAACTGGCTATTTCATCAGAGCATTTATGGTGAAAATAAAGATAAAACAGTGAAAGACAGGAGACGTTCCTATGAGTTTTATCGCACGATCTTGTATTCTGTCAAGTAAGTGCAGATAGGTCTTAGATGCGCCAGACCAGACATGAGCGTTGATCTCCAATTTAGGACGAATGAACGCCTTGTAAATTATAGCCAGATCGGTGGGTGTGAAGAATTTCTTGCATCTGTATAGGATAGGATATTGATAGGATCTGTATAGGATATTGTTTTCACCCCATTGGAAGATGCTGTTAATATCGGAAATGAATGAGCCTAACATACGCTGCCTTGAGGCCCAGGTTCACCACGGACTGTAGCGCCACCTAAGTAAGTAGTAACATACGCTGACCCTTACTATTTACAGCCGAAGTGCAGGGTCGTAAAGAAGTGAACCAATATGAAAAGCTGAGGGTACTGTCGTCCGCGAAGAAGTGGATTAGATTAGGGGTAACAGACAAGAGATCATTTATATAAATTAGAAAGAGCGTCGGAGACAAAACGGAGCCCTGGGGAACACCAGCATTTACAAAGTGAGTATCAGACTTGAATCCGTCCAAGACAACTTGAATTTAACGATTCGAAAGAGAGCTTCTAATCCATAGAAGAAGAGAGTCGTCGACCCCGAATGCACGCATTTTCGACAAAAGAGCTTCATGCCAAACTCTGTCAAATGCTTTTGCAATATCAAGTGCAACTACTTTGCTCTCACCTGCCGGGAGGAGCGAGTGATTCCACTTCTCGGTGAGATATACCATCAAATCACCAGTGGATCTGTTGCTGTGGAAACTATACTGTCGGTCATGGAGGACTTTCTGCGACTCGAGATATTTCATTAGCTGACGATTTATCAGCGTGTCCATGACCTTGGAAAGAAGGGACGTTGGTGCAATGGGTCGGTAATTGGAGAGAGATGAAGATTCGCCTCTTTTGGGAACGGGCTGGACAAATGCTGTTTTCCACCTACTCGGGTAGAGTCCCGAAGAGTAGGAAAGGTGAAAAAGCTTACGCAGTGGTGTTGCCAGCGTAGAAGAACACCTCTTCAGAATTATTGGGGAAATAGCATCTGGACCAGCGGATTTGTGTATGTCAAGTTCTTTAAGAACCCTTGCAACTGTACGAGTACGGAAGCAAATTTGTCCCATGGTGGAATTAATGTACTCCAGAACAGGCGGAGACAAAGATGATCTGGGAAGCTGCGAGTTTGCTGCGAATGGGCAGCAAGCAGATTGGCTTTGTCTAAGGGTTTAACAGCTGGAATGTCATTGTGGATGAGCGTGGGTATAGACGACGAGACGGAGTTCTTGATGTTTTTGACGAAACTTCTGCTACCTTTGGGACATTGTAAGATCTTACGCCTCAGTTTTTTGTTAAAATTTAGCTCGTCGGATGTGGGAGTTGCAGTCATTTCTGGCTTGTATATATCTTTTTCGGTTTTCCTCAGTAGTTTTTGCTTTATAATTCCGAAAACTTATCTCTCTCAACCTAATAACCTCTTTACAGCTCAAGTCAAACCACGCATTATCCTCCGGCTTAATACTTTTTATCTTGTTGGGGATGAAAGTGGTTATGCCAGTATGGATAATGTTTGTGATCAAATCAGCTGCGGCGTCTACGTCGTTGTCGAGGAAGCACAACGACCAGTTAAAGCTCCGAAAGAAGTTGTTAAGGCCACACCAATTAGCT
Organism: Eumerus sabulonum; assembly: GCA_951905685.1. Taxonomy (NCBI): domain Eukaryota; kingdom Metazoa; phylum Arthropoda; class Insecta; order Diptera; family Syrphidae; genus Eumerus; species Eumerus sabulonum. The sequence continues at coordinate 155,094,382 of OX645060.1, read as the reverse complement.
TTCTTATATATCCATACTATTCTTTTTGGAGCTTTTTCTTTAAATGTGTGGAATGAATATGGGAATTTTGCTGATATGACACAGTGATCGGAAAAGCCTAGTGGACGTAATACTTTCAAAGTGTATTTATCAGGTTGAGAGGTAAGAAACAAGTGCAGGTTATTGGCGATGTGACTGGCAACATCCGGAATACGAGATGGCTCATTCACAAGCTGGGTTAATTGATTCAACTCAGCGAAAATTTCGACATACCTTCGGGTGTTGTCTTTCCAGAATGTCGAAGCCACTGAGAATTGTAGACATTGAAATCGCCCGGTATAATGATTTCAGTGCGAGGAAACAGGGAAACAATTCATTGGATGGAGTCGGACAGTGCATCAAACGAGTCGAACGTGACGTCTCTGTCCAGGTTTGGGCTTCTGTAAAGAAAACAGTAGTGAATTGTGTGCTTACGAAGGGTGAATCTGAGCCATAAGTAATTAAATTCCGAGGTGGATGTTTGGCTATACTGCGGAAGCAGCTAGTAAGCGATATCACTACGGACATAGATGGCGAGACCGCAGTGAGAAACGAATAATGGCACTAGCTATATCTAGGAAGACTAAAATCCGAGGGATCGGACTTATCATCAACCTGTGTTTCACAAAGTGCCAAAACAGCCGGTTTGTAGAGAGAGAGATGGACATACGTGGCAAAGAAATTCTTTCTTAACCCACGAATGTTGCAGAATTGTAAGTCGAATTCCCCCATCAACACAACATGCAAAACATTGACGGACGCAACACCAACTAAGCAGAGCCGTGAAGTGAAGATCCACCGTCAGCGAAACAAACTACCGTAGGTGTTATGCCCTTACAGTAGTAAGTTCCGCTTCACCGACACGAATCAACACTCACTACCCGCTATACGTCAGTAGTTGATACTACTGATGCATTCACTCAGTTTGGTGTAGTGAGTGCCAAGGAGATGGTGGGACTGCCCGATGCAACGTACTGCACTGCACTTTTTAGTTTTAATTTTTTATTTTATTTTGATTGTTTTTGATGCACAGCACAGGTAGGTATGGAATAGAAGAAGAGAAAAGTGCAAAGAAAAGTGACAAAAATAAAAAAAGGCAAAGGGAATAAGAAGGATAAACAAATCGTCATTAACGTCTAATAGACTCGTTTATTCTCAGTTGGGTCCTGAACCAAGCCATCATACTCCATACATATATACATAGTTGCCTTATCCATAGACCACTCTTCCCCTTTGGTGCAGGCAACAACCGAAAAAGCAACGAAGAGCACAAACAAAATAAAATGAGAAAAAATGAGAGCTATACAAGCTACACTCGAGCTAAGCATAGATGCAAATGTATTCCAGGAGACCGAGCGTGAATGCACAAGGGCCATTCGAAGGCAGTCGTTAGAATAATTGTTGTTGAAGACGATTTTGTTGTGGATAAAGCAAATTAAAATTTTCCATTTGCTTTGCTTTGCTAAACAAGTCCACTGTCCCCGGTATCGTTCGTTAGAAATATGAGCTAAACGTGAATGTAACAAAGCTGCAGATATGAACGCGAAGTCACGCAGCGTCATTTGTGTTTACTTATAAGTTGGCAAACCGTTTTCTGGGAGGATTATCCTCTCATCACGTTCTGGATAGAGCAACTGAATCCTTGAAAACGCCAAGCGAGCTTGTTCTGAATTTTTTTCTCTTACATTGTTTATTGTAGACCCCTGAAATTGCTGGATCCCGAAGAGTACACGTCAAGAATGAAGGGAAGGTTTCAGTGCACCTTCCTTGTCTTTCTGTTACTCATCTCACTGAAGTCATGTTGTTGATTTAACGATGTGGATATGTGAATTGTTTGGCATCAAATTTCTACTTTCATGCATCTTGCATTTATCCCCTGAGGTGGTTGGTGTTTCATACTCAAGTGTAAAGATGGAAAAAAATGGAAGAAGCAATAACCCCTCATGGTGCGTACTTGTAGTAATAACTGTTGATGGCTGAGTGCCGACGAAGACGATGAAACTACTCTCGTAAGATGAGCGAATGCAACAATTCGAGGCGACCTTCAGGACATAGTTTCGGCATCTTAGAGTATTTTACGAAACCGAGTAAAAGCATTTCGTTGTGTAAACTATGTACTTGTACATTCCTGTAAAAAAAGCAAAATACATACATACGTATATACGAAAAAACAACAACAATTTTAAAGCAAAGTGCTTGCTTTCTCGCTTGTTGCTATTTTTCCATTTCGTTTTGGCCCTGCAGTCGCAGTCAGTGATGCACGGTGGCTGTAAGTATCTCCCGGTGATGTAGAGCATCTGTTCTTTTCGATTTTCGAATGGGTTTCCGGAGTGAAAATAATGTAGTGTCAGGAGGTAAGATGGATTTGTCTGTATCCATAAAGGATTGCCGAAGGTTGATGAAAGTTGCAATTTCAATACTTTTCGTTGTAAATCGTGAACTTTAAAATACAAAATGCTACATACACATATGTATGTATAGCTTCAACATTATTTTGCCAGCACGGATGTTCTCAAACCATCTGCTACCATTTATAAACGAATATCAAGATGCAAACATACACAGGCATGTACATATGCAGTAAATCATATTTGCATGAGGGTCTTGTAAATGTCCCACTCACGAACCGAGTCTAGATTCGAAGGTATTCATTGCACTGCCTTGAATGGCTAGTTTAATATTGTTTATAACCATTAGCGCAAACGACTGGTTAGACGTCTATTTGGTTCATTGAAAATCAATTGTGAACTCGTGTTCCGTGGTAGCGAGGGTAGAAGTTTGATTACACATTCGTACGGTAGTGCATGTGGAATTTTTAGATTAAATCGATTCGCCTTGAGCTCACAGATGCGTGATGAGCTCTGTGGGCGGCAATAAAACTAATGTGCTTTTGGACCTTTCTCCATATGTATTGTAATTGGCATTTCGTATTAGGCGAAATCGAATTTGGGTTGCGTTTAACCTCTGGACAAATTGCAGTGCAAATGAAGTTGATTGGAAAATCTGCGATTGGTTTTTAGTTCATTGATTCGACACAGATTCGAAGAGCAATATTTATATTGGAATACGCCGTATTCCACTTTACATTGCGTGGTACTGTGTGCCATGGGGTTACCACGTACATCTGTTGTCATCTAATTAGAAACGATACTATGTTTGCTATTTGCACGCTTCGTTCAGTAATTGTTTCCACTATTACGGTACATATTTTTTTTCTCAGTTTCTTCCCCTTTTGTCATTGTTTGTCTCAAGACAACTTACTTACTTACTTTGATGGCGCTACAGTTCGGGGTGAACCAGGGCCTCAGCCAACAAGCCCCTCCAGCCGGCCCGATCTTTGGCCAACCGCTTCCAGTGCCGCACGCCCAGTTGGTTGAGGTCCCTTTCTACCTGTGCTCGCCACCTTAAATGCGGTCGTCCTCTGCTGCGTCGTCCCACGTGGTTGGAGTCGAAGACTCTTCGGGCCGAAGCGTTGATTCGCTCTACATGACCCAGCCATCTTGAACGTTGGATCTGAAGACGTCTAACTTGGCCGATGTCGCTGTACAGCCCGTACAGTTCCTGGTTGAATCTCCTCCTCCACTCTCCGTTTACACAAACGGGACCAAAGATTGCACGCAGAATTTTTCTCTCGAAACGCCCAAGAGCCTCTTCATCCGCATTTGATAACGTCCAAGCCTCAGCAGCGTAGAGGAGGACCGGGATGATTAAGGTTTTGTAGTTTTTCGAGAGAGGGCTCTACTACTCAATCGCGTCTTGAGCCCGAAGAAGCAGCGATTGGCAAGAGTTATTCTGCGTTTTATCTCAGCGCTGGTGTCGTTCCTGCTTGTCACTATCGAGCCAAGGTAGACGAAGTCCTTGACTACTTCAAGAATCAAGCTGCCGAAGGTGACGTTCTGACCAAGACGTCGGTGTTGCGCGTCTTTCTTGTATGACAGCATATATTTGGTCTTGTCCCCATTTACCCTTAGACCCACTTTAGCCGCTTCTGCTTCAATGCTTGCGAACGCCTCATTGACGTCTCGCTTTGTTCGTCCAAGAACGTCAATGTCGTCTGCGTAGGCAAGCAATTGTGTGGACTTGAAGTAGATCGTACCTCTTGTATTGGCCGCAGAGTCCCGCACGATCTTTTCAAGAATAATGTTGAAGAAATCACATGACAGTGCGTCACTCAGTCTAAAACCTTTTTTAAAATCAAAGGGGTCGGTTAGTTCACCTCTGACCTTAATAGAGCCGGGAGAGTTCTCCATAGTCATCCTGCATAGTCAGACGAGTTTGGCAGGAATGTTAAAACATGACATGGCTCTGTATAGCTCGTCTCTATAAACACTGTCATACGCGGCTTTAAAGACGACGAAAAGATGGTGCGTGTCGACCTGGAATTCATGGGTCTTCTCCAAGATCTGCCGTAGTGTAAATATTTGGTCTATCGTGGATTTTCTGAAACCACACTGCTAGGAACCTATCAGATTGTCCACGAACGGTTTCAGGTACTTACACAGTACGGCAGAGAGGGTCTTGTACGCGATGTTCAGGAGGCTCATCCCTCTGTAACGATACAACGATACTGAGATTCCATTCATCGGGCATGCGTTCTTCCGACCATATCTTGCAGATGAGTTGGTGCATGTTCCTGACCGGCTCATCGCCAGCTGCTTTAATCAGTTCCGCGGGGAGTCCGTTTGCTCCAGCAGCTTTATAAGACTTAAGTTTCGACATCACTATCTTAACATCGTCTAGGTGGGGTGGACGGGATTCTCCTTCGTCTTCGTCAATTGTGAATGGTTCGCTCTGCCTGACGGCGGCATTTTGACTATCATCGTCGTTACACAGTCTGCAGAAGTGGTCCTTCCACAATCTCAGAATCGACTGTGACTCCACCACTAGTTGTCCGTGCTCATCCCTGCAGGCTTCTGCTCTGGCTTTATAGCCTTGGCATGTTCGTTTTACTTTTTGGTAAAATTTTCGAACGTCGTTCCTGCAGTAACATCTCTCCATCTCCTCGATTTCGCGCTTCTCGTGCTCCTTCTTTTTCCTTCTCAGAAGCGCATGTTCCTCCCTCCTTTTCTGTTTCTGCTCTCGTCCGTCGATGCAATGTGGTCGCATGCATTCTGTATGCATTCTGTTTCTCTACATGGGCCTGTCTGCACTTATCATCAAACCAGGGGTTTCTCGACGGTGGTGGCTCTAATGGCTTTCTGACAACGACTACATTGCTGTTCTATGGTTTCTGCAGATTGCATCGGGACCTGAGAGAGCTTGAGGGAGACTTGAGCGGCGAAGGTCCCGGCGGTCTCTTGCGATTGCAGCTTTCCGACGTTAAATGTTGGTGTTCTTACTCGACACCGCTGATTCCGAGAAATTCGCATCCGTATCTTGGCTGCAACAAGGTAATGATGCGAGTCGATGTTGGCTCCTCGAAAGGTTCGGACATTTAGGATGCTGGAGGAGTGTCTGCCGTCGATCGCAATATGATCAATTTGGTTGGTTGTCGATTGGTCGCCTTATGGATATTGAGGTGTAGGAATGGTGTACTTGCTACTACCAGGTTATGTCCCGCCATAAAGTCCACTAGCCTTAGTCCGTTATCTGACGTTCAAAGATAGCTTCTTTACCCAGCTTTGCATTGAAATCTCCTAAAATGATTTTGGTGTCATAGCTGGGACATTGCGCATACGTTCTGCCTAGGAGATCATAGAAGTCGTCTTTATGTCGGTCATCTTTCTCCACTGTTGGGGCGTGGACACTTATATTGCCGAGATTGGCCTTGATGGGGATAGTTATGACTCATAACTTATGAGGCGTTCGCTTACATACTGGAAGCTTAAGATTTTTTTCCTGAGTCTGCCTCGAACAACAAATCCGCATCCGAATAAGCGTTGTCTATTTTCTCTGTAACAGCTTCCGTAGTATATATCACAGTTTTTCATCCGCTTTTTGCCTGGCCCATCCCATCGCACTTATGGGAGCGCGGTAATGTCTACGTTATAGCAGTCCAAAGAGTTGACCAGTTGTTCAGCTGCACCTGGTCTGTTGAGGGACCTAACGTTCCAGGTGCAGATCCGAAATTCGTTTCGTTTTTGACGTTTGCGGGGGTCGTCAGTATGTAGTCCATCCGTATGCGAGGCTATTGGTTGTCTCTGAACAAAATTTTTGTTTTACGCGATAGGGATGTTAGCCCTAAGCGCAACCCCCAACCTGGAGGACCAGGCTCCTCTTTCCCCAGGAACAAGGGGTCTCTTAAAATAACTAGGCGGGAATAAATTCCCCAAAACAAAGCGAACCTCTAACTTCACGAACTAGAATGGAGTGACAACTTCTGGCGCTAAAGTATGAGAATTGTGCAATTGTTTCTTCATAGATTATTGCTGCGATATTGATGAAATAAAATGTATCACTGTTTTACCCATTTGTAGCGGATGAAAAACTGAGACATTTACTACGGTAACTGCTATAGGGAGAGAGGACTGCGACAATTTGGATGCGGATTTGTTGTTAGAGGTGGACTAAGACATAAAGTCCTAAGTATGTGTGAGAACCCCTCATAACGATTCGCATCAAGGCAAATTTCTGTAACATCAGCCTCATATGCGTACATGCCCCCACGGAAGACAAGGGTGACTCTTGACAAAAAAGCAAGAGCGGCTCGTGAGCTCTACGAGCTTAAAAGAAGGAAGGAACATAAGCTTCTCCAGAGAAATAAGGAAGAGCACGAGAAGCGGGCGATTGAAAACTTGAAGAGGTGCTATTGCAGGCACGACCTTCGAAGATTTTATCAACGGCTAAAACGAATGCCTCAAGGCTATAAAGCCCGGACGGAGGCCTGTAAGGATGGGAAGTAGAATCGTAGTAGTAGAATCGCAGTCGATGCTGAGAATTTGGAAAAACCACTTCCGCAGATGGTATAACGGCGATGACAGCCAACAACCACCGTCAGGCAGAATGATCCATTTGTCAACGACGAAGATCGCAGAGAATTCTCCCTGACCTCGACGAAGTTGAGATTGCCATGTCGATTATCAAGTCGAATAAAGCTGCTGCCGCAGATGGACTGTCTGCTGAGCTCTTCAAAGCGGCTGGGGATGAGCTGGTTAGGAGCATGCACCGGCGCATCTATAAGATATTGTCAGAGGAAAGCATGCCCGAGGAATGGAGTCTCAGCATTGCTTGCCCGATCCTCAAAAAAGGAGACCCCTTGGACTGCGTCAACTACAGCGGAATAAGTCTCCTTAATGTCGCATACAAGATCTTCGCTGCCGTTTTGTGTGAATGCCTGAAGTCATTTGTAAATAAGCTGATAGATCCTTATCAGTGCGGCTTCAGGCCAGGGAAGTCCACCGTCGATCAAATCTTCACACTACGGCAGATCCTGAAGAAAACCAATGAATTTCAAGTCGACACTCACCATCTATTCATCGACTTCAAGGCCGCATACGACAGCGTAATTAGAGACTAGCTATTTCACGCCATGTTTATTTTTGACAGCCCTGCTAAGCTCGCTGCTCCATCCGAATCGGTGCAGAACTGACCGATAGCTTCGAAGTCAAAAATAAATTTAGACAGGGCGATGCGCTGTCGTGTGATTTTTTTAACATAATACAACAACACCAGTTTCGAAATCAAGCGCAGAATTACTCTTGCCAACCGCTGCTTCTTTCGGTTCAAGAAGCAACTGAGAAGTAGAGCCCTATCTCGCATGAACAAGTTGACCTTATATAAGACCTTAATTATCCCGGTCCTGTTTTATGGCGCAGAAACCTGGACTTTATCATTATAGCGGATGAGGAAATCAGGAAATCATTGGTCGTTTCGAGAGAAAGATTCTGCGTGCGATTTTCTGTCCTATAAACACAGAGGGGGGTTGGAGGAGAAGATTCAATCACGAACTGTAAGGGTTGTACAGCGACATGAGTCTAGTCAGGCGTCTACGAAGCCTAAGATGGCTAGGCCATGTAGAGCGAATGGCCACCAGAGCTCCAGCCCATAGAGTCTTTGAATCCAACCCCGAGGGACGAAGAAGCAGAGGACGGTCGCACTTAAGGTGGCGCGCACAGGTGGAAAGGGACCTCAACCAACTGGGCGTGCGGCATTGGAAAAGACTAGCGAAAGATCGTGCTAGGTGGAGAGGCATATTGGTTGGGGCCCAGGTTCACCCCGAACTGTAGCGCCCGTTAAGTAGGTAAGTAAGTTATACATATGCATTTGTAGAAAATCATTTTATTTGAATTGTTTTTTTTTTTTTTTTCACACACATCTATTGCATACTATTCAGTCTTTCGAGTTCAGCCCGCCTTAGTAAGAACGCTGGTTTGGAGTTGATTCCCAACAACCTTTCGGAGGTAAAACTTGGATCGAAATGGATTCCATAAATTTTCTTGACCCTCGAACACGCCATGTAGGCCAACCCGGCACAAAATTCACTTATCCCTGAGTCCACAACTGCTTTGTCCAATGTAATTCCTTGCGACCTGTGAATATTAATGCCGTAAGACAGCGATAACGGAAATTGCTTCCTCGTGCCATTGGCTGCTATTTTTTTGAATGACTCTATGACCTGCGTTATATGAATAGCGCTTGAAGCGAAAGTCGGCCCCGTGTACTTTTCAAACTTGACCATGATGCAGATAGGAGCTTCCTTTGGTATGGAGTTCTCGACTCTGTTTTCGGTCGGACCGTAAATAATGTCAATGACTGTGGAATGGCTCGCACAGTCCAAGAGGTCCACAGGTTTCGGCGTAACATCACTTTAAGGCTAACGCAGAGTAACAGTTCTGCGCTCAGTCCCTGTTTGAGTTGCATTATTGTTTGAGGCATTTATTCGAGTCACTAGGCATCCAGGCGTAAGGCGTTCTTGCTATAAGCTTTGATGTTTTTGTTGGTCGCCATCAATCGTGTCGCGTCCTTGAAATCTCGGGTCGATCCTGGATTCTTGTTGACAAAGCGTTGTGAACAGAAACCAGGCTTATCCAAAACTGGCTGTAGCTGATTGAAGTCGCCAAAGAATACAACAACAAATCCTCCACAACATTCGTGCTGCTTCTCAGGGTTAGCTTCTTTAAGCCGGCCATCTATCTTGCACAGCATACGCAACCTAATCATGCTGAATTCGTCTATCAATATCACCTTGATATTACTGAAATGCTCCTGGAACTCTCTTTGGGTCTTTCTAGTTAGGGGCATAACTCTGGCTGATGTGGCAATGTGCAGTCCGGAATGCAGAGTTTGCCCACCGATATTGTTTGCAGCCACACCGGTTGGAGCCATTAGCTGGACGTGCTCCAAGTCGAAACTTTTAACAACTTCGTTGATGACTAACTACTTGCCGGTTCCAGCAGGTCCCATGACTATATATTGCCATTTTGTCCGTCGTTTCTCCGTTTGTCGCTGTTGTGATGCAGTCTATCACGGCTTATTGCTCGATGTTCAATGTAAAGCAGCTTGCTGCCGCCTCAACTTCTGGTATTTCCTAGGAAGCCATTGCCGCATGAGCTTGAGCTCGGTTTCTACTCCTGGATATTTGCTGAAAGACAAATACCAGTCATGCTGCCGATCGACATCTCGGAATTCAAGTTCGACGTCTGCAGGTGCTTGATTCGGAAGCGCTGCGGCAGCAGCCATCCAATCGTGTGGCTCATATATGGGAGCTTCTGTCTGGTCATTCTCTTCGACAACGTCCGCCATATCTATGTTTCACGCCCAAACAGCGACGCCATGTGCCTTGTATGACTCTTCCCATGCTTTGTGCGTCAGCCAAGTTGTCATATCGACTCTCAATGGAGTGCTAAGTACCAGTTGTTGTTTGTAGTAGATTTCGTCGGTTTCACGGGACTTACCTTTCACGACTTTAGGAATGACTTGAACAACTCTTTCTTTTCTAGCAAGATACATACGTCTTGTAAACGGGAACTGTTATCACTGGGCGTGCAGCGGCCCTCGACGTAGAAGGAAGGTTCACCGATTGAAAACTTGGTTTTCCAGCAGCAACAGTGTATTTTCCGGAAAAGTCCATGAATGTCAAATTTGCTGCTCTATACGCATATGCTTGAATTATTCGTGGAGCCTCAGAGCTGCCATTTTCATTGTCTTTTATGCCTCGTCTCTTTATCAAAACACTTTCCTGCCTGGAGATGTACAGCTTCACAAACTGATGAGTGGCTTTCATCAAATGTTCTGCAAGTAGAAGCCTGGACACTTCACACCCAGATATATCTCTGCTGCCAATAACCTTCATGAAATTTCGTCACAGTTCTTTGCCTTGACTCAGTACCGATACTACACTTTAGAAGGGCCCTCAACGTCTGTTTGAAATTTTCAGACTTTAGTTCACCTTTTGAGGTGTACTTAGTGATGTAAGATGTCACTGCATATTCAGAAGTGATAATGGAGATGTCTGTGTTTGCTCGCCACGCGAATGAAACAAACTTGTCGAGCAGGTGTATAACAGAAAACTCCTCGTTCGTCTTTCGCAAGCTTCGATTCAATGAGTAGTGGTTTTGGAAATCCAAACCGGAATTGCTCATGTCCATTGATTGTTCGCAGACAGTACGACTTCGAGCAAACCGTGTGTCTTTGAAATCTGTTTACACATTGGCTATGTTTTCGTCAGTGAGTCTGTTGTTCTCATTGTACTGGGGTGCAGGTCTGATCTTGCTGAATGATTGGGGTTGATCGCTGACACCAGGTTGTCGTAATAATGTTTGGCATTTGTCAGCCCTTCAATATTCATTGACTCAAAGTTTCTAACGTCAGGAGCTCCAGACAGCCAAAATACGCCATGAACATGTGGGCTTCCTCTATTTTGATACTCGAAATGGTACCAATAGTCTATGATCGGATTCTTCTTCTCCAATACTTCCACAAACAGTTCCACTGTAACTGTCTGCAACTGACGGTTTTTTTGAGAGCAATGATTGCATGTCCCGTGCAACCTGAGCTTCAGATTTTCCAGTTGGATCGTATCCAAAATGTTTCGTTAGGCATGGCCACCAGAGATCTGCCGCGCTTAATGTCAAGAAAAATGTTGGAACACCAAGTTAGCTGACCATACTTTCAAGTTCTAAACGCTTCTGATACCAGTAAGACATTGTGCCTCTGATATTTGAAGCAAAGTAGAGAAAACGGTTCATCAGCGCCGGATTTTCTCTGGCTTGTTGTTGTAAATACTCCGGGTATCCATGATGTTGGCGTAGATTAAGCATTTGCTAATTGCGTCGTGGCGTTGCATCGTGTTGAGGCAGAAGAATGGAAACCTCGGGTCTTGCGCAAATCTCTTGTCATGGTAACTCATCAAAAACCGAGCCTATTCCTGAAATGTGGGCATTTTAGCGTTGGCAAATCCGCCCGTGTCGATGAAGTTCGGCCTGAAATGCTTAAGGCTCCCTCGTGTCAATAAGGTGGCCTCGGAACGCGGTGAGACACCTAGCGATTGGCAGACTGGGGTGCTTGTCCCTCTTTTCAAAAAGGGGGATAATAAAGAGTGCTCCAACTATAGGGGCATATCTCTTTTAAGTGTCCCCGATAAAGTCTACGCTAAGGTGCTGGAGGCGCGTTCCACAGCTATGGTCGAATCCAGGATAGGGGATGAACAGTGCGGGTTTCCTCACGGTAGAAGTACAACCGACCAGTTTTTCACTCTAAGAATGTTACTCGAGAAGGCTTGGGAGTACGCCAAACCGATCTACAGCTGTTTTGTAGATTTGAAAAAAGGCGTATGACCGAGTTCCTAGAGGTAAACTCTGGTGTGTTCTGCAGGTGTATGGGATTGATAGTCCTCTGTTGCGGGCCATTCAGTCTCTATACACAAACTGTAACAGCTGCGTTCGGGTTAACGGTAGTAAATCAACATCTTTCACCGTGGGCGTTGGACTTCGCCAAGGGTGCGTCTTGTCACCTCTCCTTTTCATTATGTATATGGACGAGGCGAGGAGTGTTTCAAATTGGGAGAGTTGAGGATAAGCCATCTTCTTTTTGCAGATGACTTAGTTGTCCTCACATCCTCCCAGACGGAATTTCAACGCGCGCTAGATAGCTTTGTGGCCGTATGTGCTGATGCTGCAATGAGGGTTGACGTTGACAAATCCGAGGTTACAGTTATTTCCAGAACACCTGTCCAATGCACTCTACATGTTAGTGGAGTCCCATTGAAGCAGGTGGAGAAGTTTAAGAATCTCGGGGTCTTCTTCACGAGTGATGGGAGGAGTAATACTGAGCTTTGCTGCAGGATTGGCCAACCTGAGTCTATTTTGAAACAGCTTTGAAACAGTCAGGAAGACCGAGCTTGGTCTCAAAGTCAAGTTAGTGGTATTTAACTCAGTATGTGTTCCAACTCTCACCTATGGTCATGAAATTTGGGTATTGACCGAAAAAATAAGATCGCGAATACAAGCTGCCGAAATGAGATTTCTTCGTGCTGTTGTGGGAGTTACTCGCCGGGATAGGGTGAGAAATACGGCAGTGCGCGGGGAGTTCAATATAGAGCAGCTGCTTCTCCGAACGAAAAGGGCTATCCTTCGATGGTTTGGTTACGTGAGACGAATATCACCATCATCACGACTTCCGAAGCGTGCCTTGGATGCAATACCATCAGGCAGGCGACTGCTTGGCAGACGCAGGGCGAGGTGGTTGGACCAAGTCCAAAAACTCGCCTGGGTGCGCTTGGGCATAGCTCCTGATGAGTTAAAGTCGATCACAGAGGATCTAGTGGCCTGGAGATCCCGCGTGCGCGCGTTACCCCCGCGACTCTTATAGTGGAACAGGGGGGCCACTGAAAATGTATGTATGTATGTAGTTCAGTTTCTATGGGTCATAAAATGGTAATCAGTGACGAAACTAAAATTACGCATTTTAGTTCCAGTGGCAAGAAAATTGCTTACGGGTCCTCTCTTTTCCATTGTGCGAATTGCAAACGATTAGATATAAAAAACTGTTTGTAGATCTGAATCTAGTACTTATATACTTTTCGCTCAACACTCCGTGGCGCAGTGGCTTAGTGTGTTTGACTCTGACGCACGTTGAGCGAGTTCGGATCCCGATATCGCCAAACCCATCGAATGTGTACTTCGCTGTGTCCCTCATCGGCGGGATACTGACAAAACCACTGGTAGTGTAACTTGCCTTGAAAAAGCTTCTTAACTCACGCCGTTCGGAATTGGCTTTAACCTGTAGGTCTCTTTCACCTGTGCGAAAAATAGATCGCACACATCATGGGTGACTGAAGAGAAGCTTGGCTCTGGTCCTTTATGGGCTGTAACGCCATCAAAGAAGAAGAAGAGTTCATCGCGGCATGTTCCACTAGAATTAAAACCGGTATGAACCATTCAAAAAATAACTTATGACAGCCACTAAACTGCTCCTCTTTATTGATCTTCTAAAGGCAATCTATTATGGATTAGAACACTGTAAACTTGTAAGGGGAATTGTTTGCTAGGATATTACTTGCTATAATAAAATATATCCTCTAAAAAAGAAATATTGCCACGAGATTAAAGGTCAATCAACTTTCAAGTCGGTTTGCACGGTCACTGAAATCCATCAACTCATACCGCTACTTGTTACTATACAAAGCGGTCCATTAACGAGAGTATCTTTAACATTTCACAAGCGTTTGACATTTTCTTTACATACGACTGACAATGACTGATGATATATCGAATAACTGTAAATACCAAAGCGTCGCGTCGGTCGCCAGCAAGAAAAAAGGATTCCCATCCTAGTCGTAATACACAAAATGACTACAGTAGGCTACTTTCTAAAATCATCCAGAACAGATGAAAAATGACGCGTGAAGAGTATGTATCAGCTTCCAGTTAGTATATGATTGATTTTGTACGCAGTGGAGCGGTATTAGGCTTTGATTGAAACACAAAAAGTATTAACAAGAAAATCGAAAAGGGGTTACCCGAAAGTAGGGCATAAGAAAAATTAAGATAAATGTTCGTATCTAGGTTACGAAAAAAATGCATATATACATATGTATATGCATGTCAGTTATCAGTGTGCGTAGACGTTTTAGAAAATGCGTCTAAAATATTTCTTACAAATACGTTATACTAGCTTTTGCCCGCGGCTTCGCTCGCATTAAATTCGGGGTAACATGGTTCCCCTTTCCTGATTTAGAACACAGAAGAGAACTCGGAACAGAATGTTATTTTAATACGCTACTGTAGACGATATTATATTTGGGGATAGAATGTAAAGATACTGGGCATTGGACACACGCGAACATGGCTTTTCTAAGTTCACCCCAGCCACCTTTAATGTTTGACCTTGCGCTTTGTTAATGGTCATAGCGAAACTAAGCTTTAGAGGAAATTGTAGCCTTTTAAACTGGAACGGGAGATCTATGGGAATTATTGGGATTCGTGGGATCATTACATTTTCACTCTTTCCTACGCCGGTTAAGATAGTGGCGCTAATGATATTGCGGCCAAGTTGTGTGACACGAAGTCTCGTCCCATTACATAATCTCGGGGCATCTAAATTTCGTATAAGCATGACTGGGACGCTTAGTAGTTAAATAACAGAGTATAGGTACCGTATGCACTATAGTGTGAAGCGCGGCCCGATACCCGCACTTAAGTACAGATAGAGAGCACACAACGTTAGCGCGTTTCAGAAACATATCAGCGCCATCTATCGTAATTTAAAGGTAACACTTACATATCTATGTATGTTTCGAATGTTGATTGTTTTCTCAAAAGCTGCTTGATTTATGGTTGTTTTAATTAAATTATTTTATTATTCGTTTGTATCATAGAACCTGTTAGAGTCTGGCAACATTATTTGTAGCAACCCATCTGCTGATTGTAACTACTCTGTTACAGTTGGTTACATTGTGAATAAATCTGTCTAAGCGAACGGTCGTGCATTTTAACTTCTTCACTCGTGCTCTACTTCTCTCCTTTTCTAACAAAGGTTATGGGCCCAGAGACCACGTGGAAAGTGAAATTGTAACGTGATTCGCGGAAAAATTGAAATTGATCGTTCGTCGGTTGAGGGTGTAAAAACGCGGTTTAATTTATTTCGTTTGTCGATTGATAAATTAAAACATTATTAAATATTTGTCATAGCGCAATGCAGCTTGAAAAGCTAAACGGCGAAAATTATTCCACTTGGGCGTTGCAGATGAAAAGCTTTCTCATCACTCAGGATATGTGGAGTCCCATAATCTCAACTTGTCCACTAGCAGAGGAAGAGAGAGCTCAATGGTTAGAAGTTGATCAAAAAGCTTTGGCTACGATTACTCTATGTGTGAAACAGCTAAGGAAGCCTGGACAGTACTAGCTTCATTGAACAATGCAGACGGACTAGCCAGAAAGGTGAATCTTTATAGGAAATTGGTTAAATTCAAGCTAAATAGCTCTGAATAATTCGCGCCCCAAATACATGAATTTTGCTCGGTGGTAGACAGTTTGAGTGAAATTGACGCTAAGGTGCCTCATGATTTGCTATCAACTTTGTTTTTGTGTAGTTTACCCGACGACATGGAAAATGTTGTTGTTGCAATTGAAAGTAGAGATGATTTACCTAGTTTGGACAAACTTAAAATCAAAGTACTGGAAGAAGAACATCGGCTAGGGGACAAAAATGACACAATCGGCGAAAAAGTTTTAGTTATGAACTCAAAGGGGGATATTAAAGGACATAGGAAACAGCAGTATTCACAACAACAGCAATGGGGCGTGGTGACAACAGAAAACGTAAAGATCATTCATCGGAAGTTGTTTTGAGCGCGGTAAATTTACGTCGAAAAACAAACGACAAAGTTTGGATATTAGACAGTGGAGCGTCATCACACATGTGCCCGTTTGATTCGTTTTTTGAAGAACTTAAAGAGCATTCGCAAAAGATTTACCTGGCAACGGGCGACGAAGTAATCGCGACAGGTATCGGCACGACAGGCGTTAGACGTTAGAAATTAGCAGTTTATGTGCGGAAGGGTCATGATTATGATCAAAGGGAGACACATGTACTCTGATGGACAAAAGTATTCGTAATGTGATGTTACTAACAATAAAAAGAGGAAAGGATAAGTTAAAAAAGTTATTATTTGGAAAACGTTTTTTTTTTTTTATCTTATAGAGGAAGATATATACAACAAATTAAATAAAACTCAAAATAAAATTCATTACAAAAACAAACAGTAGCAATAAAAGTAACTAAACAATTGAGAATTTGGTTGGACAAAAGTAATCGTAATTGTATGTTAGTTCAAAACACACTTTTAATTACTTAAAATTTAGAAGTTGGTTGAATTGCCTTTTGGCTTAATAACAGTCTATTTGCTTACAGTCTATTTGACAAGGAATGTATCAACTTTTTGGTGAAGTCAGTACCTATTTTTGTCCATTCTTCCTGTAGCAAGTCTATAAGTTGCTGTTTAGACGTTATGTTGTGTTGTTGCACCCGTTTATCCAACATATCGAATAGATGCTCTATAGGATTGAGATCTGGTGATTGGGGTGGTATTTTCAAGGTATGAGGAGTGTTATGTAATATCCAAGATCGAACCATTTCAGCAGTGTGCCTTGGGTCGTTATCTTGCTGAAAGTGAAAATCGTTGCTCAGATGTAAATCATTATCACTGATTCTTAAATTTTCCTTCAAGATCTTAAGGTATACTTCTTTTTTCATGATTTTTTCGATTAATACAAGCGTCCCTACACCAGAAGCTGCCCTACATCCTCATACCATGACTCCACCACCACCATGTTTGACACTTGATTGAACATTTTTTTGATCTAGTTCGGTACCTGATTTCCTCCAAGTCAAAATTCGTCCATCCGATTGGTAAACACAAAATTTACTCTCATCGGAGAACAAAACTTTCTCCCAAAACGATTTTGGTTTGCCCGAGAATTCTCTTGCAAAATCCAGTCTCCTCCTTTTGTTCACCTTAGTAATAAAAGGCTTCCCTCTGCAAGTTCTAGCCTTATACCCCTCATTTCTGAGTACTCTTCGGACTTGAGGGCCAACTTCTGTTCGGGAGGTCTCTTTTGTTTCTGAGGCAATTTTGGAGGACGGTGTCTTGGGTCCCTTCTTTATCATTAAAAGAATTTTCCTCTTATCTCTCAATGTCAGTTTACTCGGACGACCACTCCTAGGCTTTTATTTAAGTCCGATGAATTTTTCGAACGTTTAGTAATATCATATGCAGTTGCGTAACTCTTTTTCACTATGTCACTAATTTGTTTTTCCTGATTCATCACTTTAAAAAGACTTAAAATTATCTTTCGCCCTTCAGAAGTAGTTTCTTTACTTTAACGTACCATCCTGCTCATATCAGTACATTGTACTTTGCTGTATCATAGCTGATATCAAATTATAACAGTAAATACCTTAAAGTTTAAAATATACTCGATCAAGCAATGTATTTTGTTATTGTGTTTGGAAATATTGTATGCTATTTAGAAATTACGAATACTTTTGTCCAATAAAATTCTCAATTGTTTAGTTACTTTTATTGCTACCGTTTGTTTTCGTTATGGAATTTATTCAGAGTTTTATATAATTTGTTGTATACATCTTTCTCTATAAGATAAGAAAAACGTTTTCCAAATAATAACTTTTTAAAAGCGTTTTTTCCGCTTTTTATTGTTAGTAACACCACATTACGAATACTTTTGTCCATCAGTGTATGTAGCTCGTGTTTTTAATTTTTTTTTTTTGTAATGACTACACTTCTACACAAATTCACTTTACGTTTTGCACAACACGATCTAAGTTCATTTTTTTATTTTTGGGAATGGAAATGATAGTTATATCCATCGACAACTAATTTTTTTTTGCCTTTATTCGACTTCACCACTTGACTTCCCATTATGAATGAAGTGATAAGCTGTCAATTTTTTCACCAGTCAATCATCTCTATGCAACGGTAAATTGCTTACACTACTGTCAATTAAATGCATTATTGGTCTCTGTTGGCTTGGGAAATTTTGTGTTTGGGGATTGTGCGCTCAGGGATTTTGTATTTGTACATTTTTCGAATACATTTAATTTTTTTAGAGGGCATGGGCTCGGACATACATGGTAAAGCTGTTGATCGCTCTCAACCTCGCGAGATGCCAGCAACGATCCCTGTTTAAACGCCCGGGTCAAGTTGACATACGCCCCGCGGCGCCCTCTGGATAGCCTATTCAATAACCGTTGGGAGGTGAACAAACGTATGCAGCGACAAAACCCCGACCAGAATGGCGTTTGTGCGGCTGGCTAAAAATCCGCCCACGTAAAGTTATGAATGAGCAAGATGTATCCGAATGGACGGATACTCGACGACGACAACGCACGAAAAAGGAACACGATTTGCGAGTATGCTCCTGGAATGTCAGAACCCTGTACAATCCCGGAGCTGCTCATAAACTAGAAGGAATCCTCACGCAGTACAAGGCGGATATTACTGCGGTCCTGGAAATACGCTGGATAGGAAACGGTTTGATTAGGAAGAAAAATTGCGACATTTATTACAGCTGTCACAAAAGGTTGCACTTACTGGGATGCGGATTTGTCGTGGGAAAGCGGTTAAGGTGGAAGGTCATCGACTTTAAACCTATAAGTGATAGCCTGGCTGTGATCCGCATCAGAGGCAGATTTTATAACATCAGCCTTATATGTGCACACGCCCCTACCGACGAGGCTGAAGACCCTATCAAGGAGGACTTCTATGATCTCCTGGACAACGCCTACGGAGCTTGTCCGGAGTACGATGTAAAAATCGTGTCAATGTGTCAATGGTCAATTCCGTTACAAAAGAAACGTGCCGAACGTCAAGTAAGATCTCCAACCGATTGCAAACGAGTTGCCTAGAGTTCCTAATACAGTCAACATCTTGCTGGTTAGGAAGCAGGGAGCCCAAGGTTATAAAGACTAAGGGTCAGACGACGTGTGTTCTGGTGTTTCTAAAGCAACAGAATCGCTTCTATGCTGATCAACTTAGACATGTCGACGGAAGTGTTGCCAACGACTTAATGACCGATGTTGCTGAAGATAGTGGCCATGTGGTTATAAATGCGCTTCCCATGTCAAGTGGTATGAGACACACCGAGGTTGATTGTGGTGTAATCGATTGGCCCACAGCTTCAGCAAATCCGGTCAACGAATTCACAACTGTTGGATACATTGTCAAAGCTTTTCCTCATCTGTTCCCTTCTGGTGCTGGTGACGTCAATGATAATACACGTTCTAGAGAAAATCAACCCACATTTCATGAATGGGCTCAGTATTTGATGAGTTACCATGGCAAGAGATTTGCGCAAGACCCGAGGTTTCCATTCCTTTGCCTCAACACGATGCAACGCCACGACGCAATTAGCAGATGCTTAATCTACTCCAACATAATGGATCCCCGGAGTATCTACAACAACAAGCCAGAGAGAATCCGGCGCTGGTGAACCGTTTTCTCTACTTTGCTTCAAATATCAGAGGCACAATGTCTTACTGGTATCAGAACCCCAGCGGGACTATCCAACTTGCCGTGGTGCTGGGGCTTACACTGACATAGTCAACCCTATTCCAGTGGTGGTGTGAGCTTTTTAAAACTGTGCCGATGGATGAAAGGTTGGTTGGATTTATTTCCAACCGCTAACGAGCTCCCTTAGGTGCACAGGCGAGGCCTTGCTCCGATATTCGGCGGCTCTGTCGGAGTGGACCCATATTTCCGGCCGTACTCAAACACAAATAAAAAAACACAAAAAGGAAACAAAGAGGAAGAGCTCTCCCTCGAGTCGGTGGCAGACGCACTACTTGCCGTGGCCAGTGGCAGGGAGGAAGTGGTCAAACCAAGGGGATCCGGCGTGTTAGACGAGGACATCTCCAAAGAATTAGAGGAGAAATTACTCGCTGATTCTGAAGAGACAGCCCAGGAAGTTTTAACACGGAAAAAAGGATGTCAAGAAGGCCAAGAAATTAACTCAAGGAAAGCTGAGGCTTAAGGGGTATAAACAAGCTGTACACCTTAAGCGCTTGCTTGAGGGAAAGGGCATACGAGAAGGAGGAGCTCGCTTGGGCCGGAGAGAAGATTGCCAAGGATGTCCTAACAAGACCAAGGGCTGTCAAGGGCACATCCAGTAAAAAAGCCAGAGAAGGCAAGGGGGATAAATACACTAAAAATCCGGAAGGCGGAAGGCTGGGCCAGGTGGAACCGAAGCGGAGGGCTTGGTCAGGTGGAACCGAAGCCGATAAGGCGGGTTCTAGCTGCACCCAGGCCCTAGGCGAAAGTGAGAACCTGAAAACCAAGGGCACGAGAAGGACTGTAGCCGCTAAGGCAGGTTCCACTAAGGTAGCCCCTAACGCGGACGATAAGACTGGTAAAGGCAAACCAGAAACCAGCTCCCAAGAGAAGAGAGGATTTCAAGGCGAAGAGGGTAAGATCACAGGAGGAAGCCGGAAATCCAGCAAAAATAGTGAAGGTCAACATGGCCCGGCAGGCCGAGTGGCCAGTATACCTTCGAATAGGGGAAGTTGATCGAGAAGGCCTTGGCTATAGCGATCTTCGACCACATTCGAGGGAATGCTGGGAAAACTGCGTCAACGTTTGGTCTCACTTAATGGAGGCGAGGTGTGAGTAGGCTGGACTACAAGGACCAGCTATCGCATGACTTTGCGAAGAAGGTCGTACACGCCTTTAGGCTGTGGGAGGGGGCTGCACTAAAGGCAGTCCCCTTGGACGAGGTACCAGAGAGGCCTAAAGCCAAGTAGAACGTACCGGATATGGAATTGGAGAAAAGTGAGATCCTCGGTTTTCTAAAGGTACAAAACCCAACAGTCCCTATGGATGACTGGGAAGTAGTCCCAGTAGTAGAGCATAATCTTCGTTATCGAGGATGCGCCGGAAACATTGAAAAAAGAGAGGCATATGCGCCTATTCTTCGGGGCTGGTGAGCTTCCTGTGAGACTCATGAAGAAACCGCAGCCTGGCGGTACGGCAGCTATAGTGAAGGAGAGTGCTACTGCAAATGAAAGTAGTGCAAATAAACCTCCATCACAGTAAGGCCGCATCAGCCAACCTTATGCTGCTTATGAACAGGGAGCAGCATGATGTGGCCCTGATCCAGGAACCATGGATCCTGCATAATCGAGTTAAGGGACTAGGGCCATTGAAATATAACCTCTTCTATAACAGTAGTGAAGGCAAAGTTACATCTTGTATCGTTGCTAGCAAAGATCTCTACGTACTAATGTTAACTAATTTCAGCTCGGGAGACCAGACGGTACTGGAGGTTACGGGAAGGGAGGGTGCACTAACGATGGCTTCGGTTTACCTACCGTACGACGAAGGCACGGACGTCCACTCTAGGGAAACAAGGTCATTGATCGCAATGGCCGAACAAGGTAAGAAGAATTTAGTCGTAGGGTGTGATGCTAACGCCCATCACACTACTTGAGGTAGCTCTAATACCAATAGTAGGGGTGAGGCTTTGTTCAGTTTTGTCCTTAGTACTAACCTAGTTATATGTAATCGGGGTAATTCATCAACATTTATCACTAGCAACAGAAGGGAAGAACGCTTATTAATGGTAACGGTACTGCGGAAATCGCAAATTGGAGAGTATCTGACAAAGCATCACTTTCTGATCACTGTTGGATCCTCTTCGACTTGAATTTCCGTAGGCCGGACAGGAAAGTCTTTCGGAATCCGCGGAAGGCGAATTGGCAGAGGTTTAACGCGGAGCTGGGTGGGACCTTTAACCGACCTCCGGAAGGGAACCCCGGCTCCACGGAAGACATCGATGAGATGGTATTAGACCTTACCAGCAAGCTAAACTGGTAATTTGAGAAAGCATATCCTACCAGACGATCCAGTAAAAGAAACCACCCACCATGGTGTAATGCTAAAATAGCGGAGCGGCTTCGTATCTCTAGGCTTAGTTGGAATCTGGCAAAAGAGGGGGCAATTGAATGGTCAACCTATAGAGATAGTGTTAAGCGGCTCAAAAAAGAAATTAGATTCGCCAAGAAGGACTCTTGGAGAAACTTCTGTGGCTCTATTGAATCATGTACGGGTGCAGCTCGTCTGAGAAAGGTCCTTGCAAAAACTCCCACACAAATGTCCTCTATGAAGAGATCTGATGGTAGCTGGACAGACTCAAACGAGAGCGTGCTTGGTTCTCTACTGATATGTAATTTCCCTGGTTGCGAGGATGCAGGAATCTTCAATTCGGCGGGCACGCTGCCAAGGGAATGTATTGAACATGAGACAGTCGATAAGATTGTAACGGAGAAAAAAATCCTGTGGGCAATCAAGTCTTTTGACCCCTACAAGGCGCCGGAAATTGATGGAATCTTTCCGATCATGTTGCAGGAGCCATGTGAAGTCATTATTCCATGGCTGAAGCGCATCTAATCCTGGTGCCTCAGGATGGGTTATGTTCCTCAAGCGTGGAGGGAAGTTAGGGTGGTTTTCACACCCAAGTCGAGTAAAGTCAACCATACTACTGCAAAGGACATTAGGCCTATCAGTCTATCGTCCTTCCTGATGAAAACGCTGGAACGAATAATAGACTTTTACGTAAGGGAAGAGATTGGGGACGGTTATCTGTCACAATAACACAACGCGTACATAAGGGGAAAATCGGTAGATACTGCTCTACATAGGGTAGCCTATACGATAGAAAAATTGCTCAGTATCAAGGAATTCACTCTAGGTGCCTTCCTAGACATTGAGGGTGCCTTTAATAACGTTTGTACCGAGGGAATAGTGACCAGCCTTCATATGGCCCAAATAAACCGGGGTGTATGCAGTTGGATTGGGCAAATGCTGGGTACTCGTATAGTAAATTCGGCTATGGGGAGAACATACGAAAGGGTGAGAGTAAATAAAGGTACACCACAAGGTGGCGTTCTGTCACCCCTCCCATGACAGAATGGTTAAGATTCTGGAGACGGAGGGTTTTAATGTCACGGCATACGCCGATGACATTGTCATTTTAGTCTCTGGAAAATGTCCGCAGGTCCTCAGTGATAGACTAAACTATGCACTGATGTTAGTGGATAACTGGGTCAAGGGGCGAGGCCTAGGAGTAAATCCGGCGAAAACAGAGGTAGTACTCTTTACAAGGAAATGATCCGTAACAAGATACACCTACCCCCGTATGAATGGTATACATAGATCTGATCCCTGGAAAATCTGCCAAATATCTTGGCATAATCCTGGACTCCAAACGTAGTTGGAGAGAAAATATTGAGGAAAGAATCAAAAAGGCCTACGTGGTACTATATTCCTGCAAGGTAGCCTTTGGAAAGACATGGGGTCTCAAACCGAGGTTAGTACATTGGTTGTATACTGCGGTGGTAAGACCTATCTTAGTCTATGGCTCGGTTGTCTGGTGGAAAGCGCTTGAGAAAAAGTGTCATCTTCAGAGTGTGTCAAAGGTTCAAAGGGCAGGCTACGTGGCGGTGACGGGATCTATGAAGTCCATACCAACGGCGGCTCTTGAAGTCATGCTGAACCTCCCACCCCTGGACATGTACTGCGACAGCGCCGCAACCAGAACTGCGCCAGGAATCCGGTCTCTGGAAAAGGAGTCCTCACGGACATGCATCAGTTTTGGATCGATAGTCGTAACGGACTATGTCACCCGACTTCCTTCCTGGGAGAGGAGATTCTCTATTAGAATTCCCTCCAGGGAGGAATGGACCGGTGATTTGGTGCGCACGGAAAGTGAACTGGCATTCTACACCGGCGGATCCAAAATGGATGTTGGCACAGGTGCCGGAGTCTACTTTGAGTCTCGGGATATGCATCGCTTCTACAGGCTCGATGATGGATGCAGTATCTTCCAAGCTGAGGTCTTCGCTATCAAGCAGTCGACGGACCTGATCAGCAGAGACAATATCTCAGGAAAAGAATCAGCATCTATGTTGACAGCTAGGCAGCCATTAAGGCTCTGCAGGCAGCATGAATAAGTTCCAAACTCGTCAAACTCTGCAAGGAGAAGTTAGAAGAGATATCCAATTTAAATGAGGTGACCCTTTGCTGGGTACCTGGTCATATGAATATCTCTGGAAACGAGAGGGCGGACGAGCTGGCTAGGGTGGGATCATGTGCTAATATTGCGCAGATCTCAGCTGAGGCCAAAGCACCACTCAGTGCACCCTACAGGGTGATACAGACGGAGCTATTAGTGAAAGCCAATAAGCGATGGTGTCGCTTAGATACATGCGTAACGGCGAGATGGACTGCTGCAGTTCAATCGTGGGAATATTCGACTGGCAGTCGGTGCCCTTACCGGGCACTGCATGCTATCCTACCATGTAGCTCGACTAGGCCAGCCCTATAATGACTTCTGAACAGCTGCAGGGACGAAGAGGAAATTGAATCCATTCGTCATCTGCTGTGCGAATATCCGGTGCTAGCCCAAAGAAAGGGATATATTCCCAGGAAGATACTTCCTTTCGGGACTAGAAGAGGTAGGTAATATTGGACTGAACAGAATACTGGGATTTTCATCCTCGTCTGGTTGGTTCAGCTCAACGGGAAATGTCTAGGTATCAACGGGTTAAATAAAATAATTGGGCATAATGGACTCAACGTAGTCTACGGGAGCCTTGACTTTTCGTCAATAGGGCACCCATGTACCTTACCTAACCTAAATAGGTACATATGTCCGAAAATATTTTATGGACCACGCGCTAGCCAAAGGTTCGTTTTCGATTGTCGAGTATCGTAGGTCGGTGTTGTTTAGCGTTCGAGATGTGTAGCAAGCGGGATGACCTTCCTGGCTCAGCACAGCTCCTAATGCGTAGTTAGATGAGTCACAAGTAAGCATAAATTGCTTATTGAATTCAGGACTCTTAAATATTGGATCGTTGTTAAGTGAGATTTTCAAGTTATTAAATGTGTTTAAAAATGTACTTTCTTTCTTCAGGCATTTGATCATAAGGTAGGCTACCTTCGCATAATCTTGAATAAATTTGTGGTATGCCTGTAATACATACCAAGGAACTGCTTGTTACCTTTTACGGTGGTTGGAACTTTCATACCCTGAATAGCCTTTATCTTGTCTTCATTGGGCTCCATGCTATTACCAATTATTGCAAATAATATGTAGAGAGCTCAGCGAAACAATATTTATTAAATTCTATTTTTAAATTATCTTCCTTATGTTTTTGCCAGATTTTCCTCAATGAAACCATCAAAGCCTATCAAAACTTGTCGAGAATACAAGAATGTCATAGAGATACGAGTACGCCACGCAAATTTTATTAATAAATTCGTTTGGCACACTAAAGGCACGCTCTAGGCACGCCAGTGCCTTTGCCAACCGCGTCTCCCTTAAGCTCTCCGATACACCTCAATCCTCCACTCAGTCAGTAGAGCAACAATGGAGCCTGAGCAAACAAGCCCTGAAGAGCACAGCAACGGAAGTGCTGGGCCTTAAAGCTCCACCACGACGAAACACCTGGTTCGATGACGAGTTTAGAAGGATTTATGCGGAAAAGCAGGAGGCATACAAAGCCTCACTACACAAAAAAACAAGAGCGGCTCGTGAGCTCTATGAGCTTCAAAGAAGGGAGGAATATAAGCTTCTCAAAAGAAAAAAGAAAGAGCACGAGAAGCGGGCGATTGAAAACTTGGAGAGGTGCTAATGCAGGCACGACGTTCGAAGATTTTATCAGCGGATAAAACGTATGTCTCAAGGCTATAAAGCCCGAACGGAGGCCTGTAAGGATGAGAACGGACAGAGATCATAGATAAGCTTAACGTGCACACCTGCCTTTACGGCTTAATTGCACGGTGGGCCTACCCACAATCGGGACCAAGACAAGCATTGGTCATTGTCCCATAGTAGTAAACTACTGATGGTTCAATTAGTGAACATGTTGTGGCATGAGCACCGTCCTTGATGGAGACCGAGGCCTACCCACACCTCTTGTATCTGACGCATTAGACAAGTCGAACGTCAGACACCGACACCTCTTGCATCTGGCGCTATACAAAGCCCACGCCAGATACCATTTGTTCCCGCATTTGAGATAACCACAGCCCCCACGAATCCATCCTCATCCGACAGGGCCGGAACATCCGGCGAATGACTTACTACTAAAAAGTAACCGTATGTTCCGGGGGCACCCCTGTCCCCGTGGTACCAATTTTATTCAGAGCACATTGGTATTTACTTCGCAACCAAGGTCACTTACAGATAAGCTTCCACAAAAACTCGAGCCTGTCCACTCACCTCCTTTCAATTCTGAGTGTGCTTGGATTTCAGAACACTCCGACCGGAATCCACTTTTTATAACTTATCGGCGATCATAGGAGGATGGGGTACAGAAGAGAGCCAAGCTTCACCCTTGGTTCAACTGCAAAGATTAAATCACGAACTGTACGAGTTGTACAGCAACATGAGTCTAGTCAGGCGTCTACGGATCCAACGCCTAAGATGGCTAGGCCACGTATAGTGAATGAACACCACAGCTCCAGCCCGTAGAGTTTTTGAATCCAACCCCGAGGGACGAAGAAATAGAGGACGGCCGCACCTTAGGTGGCGCGCACAGTCGGAAAGGGACCTCAACCAACTTGGCGTGCGGCATTGGAAAAGACTAGCGAAAGATCGTGCTAGGTGGAGAGGCATGTTGGTTGAAGCCCAGGTTCACCCCGAACCTGGGCTTGTTAAGTAAGTAAGTAAGCACACTATTCATCAGCCGTTGAACCGTTGCTGGAGCATTTTTTTTAAGACAAAAGGCGTACGTTGGAATTCATGACGGCCATCCCTGGTGGAAAAAGCGATCTTGGGTCTATTTCTCGGCTCGACTTCGATCTGATGAAAACCGTTTTCCAAATCAATTGTTGAGAATAAGTTACACTTTGTTAGCTTTTCAAACATGTCGGTGATATTTGGCATTGAAATCCCTTTTCCACTTTTTTATTATTAAATTTTCCATAATCCGCCCCAATTCCCCATTGTTTCCTACCGTCTTCATCAGATTTTTTAGGGATGACTCAGATGGGCGAATTGGAAGGACTATTGCTTGTGATTATAATTTGTTGGCGGACATCTCCTCAATCTAGCGATTCACTTCTTCAACATGCACCTCTGGATAGCTTGCTGTAGATTGGTACGACTATATTGTGCTTGGTAAAGGTAAGAAGGTCTCCGCTTTTTTTATTTTTTTAGATGGGCTTGAAGGATTAGAGAAATGGGTTCCAATTTAGATGTATCGAATTTTGATAAATGAGGGGAAAAGATGTTGGCAATCATTTCATTTTCGAAGCTCTCGTCTGAGTAGATTGCCAATACTTCATCGCTGTAGCAATTTCTTTTGTATCTCTCATCTTCTTAGGCATTCCAGCATCTTTAGTAATAAGTAATTTCTTACCGTAAGCGATAATAAGGCTTAATGGAAGTAAAATGTTATTGCCTATAAGGCTATCAAAGAAGCCATAAAACTGATATTCGAGGAAGTTAACGGAATAATCAGGTATATTAAATTCAGGAAATAGGGGTATCTTATATTTAATTAAAGTGCTGATATGCTGGCCAAGTACTTGCAGAGAATTATTTTGCGAGTTAATCTTCCGTTCGGGATGGCGGATATCTTTGTTTACAATATCTACTATACTCGGCATCGTAATCAACAATAAATCTAAGAGGTCGTATATTGGTATTATATACCGCAGTAGTTTTGGTCTTTCCGAGAAAAATTTGGTCGAGTGGGATTAATAGAAAATCTTCTACACTCATTTAGTCCTATATCCATGGTTTGGAAACCGCGAAACTAATGGGTGTTTGCGTAGGCTGCGTATTTTGCTCGAGGGCTTTACTTTGTCGCAAATTATTGTTTGAGGTTCTATTATTTGAATCTATCTCTGTAGTTAAGGTGTTGTTGTATATAGCGGTTGTTTATATTATTGTGGCTGCAAACGAATCAATTCGTTCGATTAACGATTAACAGATCTCCATTAAATTCTTTAATTTTACTTGTTAAGTCTGACACTTAAAGCTGTGTGCAGCCCCCTAACTAGCTCCAAATTAGTGTATGAACTCGAGTCGGTACACTAAATTCACTAAGGCTTATATGGGTTTCAGGCCACTTTGCGATACCAGGAAGTTAGATCTCTGATGAACTCGCTAGAATGGATTCAGGGGAGAGTTTCTCAGGACCTGAATCTGCTCTAGGTCTAACCGAGCCCATGGTAAATTCCTACAGTAATGATTGGGTGTTTAATGCACACAACCGTAGGTGTAGGGATTGTCCAGGTTGCAAGATGACTAAGCACGTGTACCCTGATGTCTGCAAGAAATCCGCAGCTTTCCTCCTGTCCTTAAGGAGAATCGACTGCAGAAGACTTGTGGGAGTCATTACGGGCCATTACACTATTGCTAAGCATCTCAACGTGCTTGGCATCAGTGAGACGCCTACCTGTGCTGCATGTTGCGAGGAGGATGACATTGCAGAGCATTTTTTCTGTAACTCCTTCGCCTTTGCTCGCGCACGGTGGTGCACCCTTGGGGCCTACGTGGTGTGTGTCAAATCTCTTAGCTCTACATCACTGAAGCTCCTTCTCATATTTCTCCGGAAAACGGGGAAAAGACATTAATGTAATGTGTCTGTCTGGAATACAATGGACCAGTATGCGTTTGCGTCTGAGTGCTCCAACAGATAGCAGAAGCCTTCAACAAAAAAAATAAAAGTCTAACACAAGCCCAAGTCCTTCTACTGGTTGTACTGACTCTATGATTACCACAATTAAAAAAAGTTCACAAATATATAAAAGGATATAAATTAATACAAGATATACCTATTATATACGTATATTGTTATATACGAGAGTGCATTCTGCCGGGTTGGCTCCCATACTCGCGACTTGATTGCCAAGTCGGAAGTGCGGTACTTAAATTAGTCATTAGATCTCTCGCTCTCTTCTTAACAGAAGGGAGTTGAACTAGATTCATTCGCTCACTCCATTCCCCTTACTTATGGTGGAATTGATGCTACTCTCACCGCCTTCGTCTGTTTTTGGTATTCAAATAAATAAATAGGCTTATCGATTTCCTAACGGGGCATAACCTCCTTGTAGCAAGCACGCGATTCCCCCATCTTAACATCCACAAAGGTACCTGGCGGTCTTTTAATCAATCGACCACCAACCAAATTGAACACATTGCGATCGACGCCAGACACTCCTCCTGTATTCTCGACGTACGAACCTTCCGAGGGGCCAACATCGACTCGGACCACTACCTTGTTGTAGCCAAGGTACGCATGAGGATATCAAGAATGCTTAGGAGTCGAGTAGAACTACGTAAGTTTGACGTCGGAAAGCTACAATCGCAAGATACTGCCAGAATCTTTGCCGATCGTGTCTCCTCTAAGCTCTCTCAAATTCCGCCCACAGCAGCACAAACAATAGAGCAGGAATGAGCGCATTGCCAGAGCGCCGTCAGAGACGCTGCCTCAGAGGTATTGGGTTTCAAACCGCCACCACCTAGAAACCCCTGGTTCGATGAACAATGCGAACAAGCCCATGAGGCAAAACAAGAGGCATATAAAGTCATGTTGCAACGGCGGACAAGAGCTGCTCGCGAAATCTATGAGCAGAAGAGAAGAGAAGAACATGCTTTTCAGAAAAAAGAAGGGAGATCACGGAAAACGTGAGATCGAGGAGATGGAGAGATGCTTCCGCAGGAATGACGCCCGTAAGTTTTACAAAAAGGTAAAACGAACATGCCATGGCTACAGAGCCAGAGTGGCGGCCTGCAGGGATGAAAATGGAGAACTGGTAGTAGAGTCGCAGTCGATGCTGAGGATTTGGAAAGACCACTTCTGCAGACTGTATAACGGCGATGATAGGCAAGATACCGCTATCAGGCAGAATGAGCCATTCGTAATGGACGACGATGTAGAAGAATTCCATCCACCCGACCTAGACGAAATTAAAACAGCGATATCAAGACTTAAGTCTAATAAAGCCACGGGCGCAGACGGCGTGTCTGCTGAGCTTCTTAAGGCGGCTAGAGATGAGCTGGTAAGGTGCATGCACCATCTCATTTGCACGGTATGGTCAGAGGAAACCATGCCCGACGAATGGAATCTCAGCATCGTTTGCCCGGCCCATAAGAAAGGAGACCCCTATAACTGCGCCAACTATAGGGGAATCATCTCCCTAACATCGCATATAAGATCTTCTCTGCCGTATTTTGTGAACGCCTGATACCGTTTGTGGATAACCTGATCGGTTCTTATCAGTGTGGTTTCAGGGCAGGTAATCTGCCATGTCTAGTTTTAACATCCCTGCCAAACTCATCCGACTGTGCAGGATGACAATGGAGGATTCGCGCTGCTCCAATAAGGTCGGTAATGTGCAACTTTTTAAACATCGTGCTTGAAAAGATCGTGTAGGAATTACTGGCCAACACAAGAGGTACGATTTATTTCAAGTCTACGCACGTGACATTGACGTGATTGGACGGACACAGCGAGACGTCAATGAGGCCTTTGTAAGCATTGAGGTAGGAGCGGCTAAGATGGGTCTCAAGGTTAATGAGGGAAAAACCAAATATCTGTTTTCATCTAAAAGAGATGGACAACACCGACCCATTGGCCAGAACGTCACCATGGGCGGATATAACTTTGAAGTGGTCAAGGAATTCGTCTACCTTGGCTCACTGGTAACCAACGACAACAACACCAGCGTTGAGATAAGACGCAGAATCACTCTCGCCAACCGCTGTTTCTTTGGGCTCAAGATGCAATTGAGAAGTAGAGACCTCTTTCGGAAAACCAAGGTCACACTATATAAGACCTTAATCATCCCAGTCTTTCTTTACGGCGCAGAGGCTTGGACCTTAACAAAAGCGGATGAAGATACCCTTGGTCGTTTCGAGAGGAAAATTCTGCGCATTATCTACGGTCCCGTTTGTTCAAACGGTGTATGGAGGGGAAGATATAATGAAGAACTGTACGGGTTGTACAGCGACATCGGCCTGGTACGACGTCTACGGATACAGCGTCTAAGGTAGCTAGGCCATGTAGAGCGAATGGAAAATACAGCTCCGACCAGAAGAGTCTTCGAATCCACCCCGGAAGGAAGACGCGGCAGAGGACGGTCGCATCAACGGTGGAGCACACAGGTGGAAGGGGACCTTAACCAACTGGGCGTGCGGCGCTGAAGACCCTCGTTGGTTGAGGCCCAGGTTCACCCCGGACTGTAGCGCCCTCTAAATTAGTAACTAAATATGTACCATTAAAGGGTAAATAAATGTTACAAGTTGGCTCTGGTAGAACACAACCTAGAGTTTAGGCGATCTAGGAAAAAAAATATCGTTAGAAACACTGTGAAAGCAGTGATTCGTTTCACATCACAGCCAGATCGTACAAGGCTCTCCGGATGGAGCTATACAGCTAACTGTAGACAAAACCTGGAGTATTTGCTAGAGGTTCCATTCAGTGTTTGTACCCCTTAGTGCTGGCATGACATCGGTCGTCCCAGAAATACCGAGCATTATACAATATTAGTAATCTTTCTGACAGGATTAGATTAGAACTGAAAAGATGTAATGGGAAAAAGTTAAGCAACTGCATTTGCTAGACGTGCGACATCCAGGAATCTACTAGTTTTACTGACAATTTTTAAGCCCAACGAGAACATTTGTGCTCACTAGTAACCTTAATCACGAAACGATTAAGTAGTCATTTTCATAACCACATTCATATCCTCAAACAACATCATCGCATATTATCCCAATTAAAGAGCAGCAGTACATCCGACTGATATCACGCTTCGATTCTACAGGATCCTTGATACCTTCATACAAAATCACCACCAAGGTATGTACACTCCGTAGTATCCCGAACTCACCTCCCTCCGGCTATTACGTATCCACAAGAGTTAATTCAATAATTCTGTTTCGAAATGCTTTACGGTAAAAGCGTTTTTCGCTTCGGTTGCACACAAACTCGACCATACGAGTATCTGCTGGTTTGATAAATTTCCATTTATTAACGATTTAAATTTTCTCAATTCACATACATATCAAGAACACTTACAGTCACGGCGGAGAGTTATGAGTTCCACCATTAGCATACATTATCCTGTACCGATGGATTGCTGCTTCCTGTTAGTACGTGCCCGCAGACAACAAACTGAGGGTCGCCAATGAATCGAGGTTAAACAAAGGCTTCCGAGATCAAACAAGTGTTTTGGTTTGTAAGTTTGGTCCTACGCTCTAGTGCGTATGCGAGTGTATAACCAAGTCCAAGGGATTATTCCAACCATTTCAAGTGAAAAAGGGAAAGATTACCAATTTATTGTTCTTCATTTTCGAAAGTAAAATATTCAGAGCAGTCGGTGGAATGTAAATGAAACGAGCGGTCGCTTCTTGTTTTTTGTTTTTGCTTTTAACCCTGTTTTTATTTGGATTGCTCGCCCTCAGGCTACGCGTAAGGGAGGGAGGAAAAAAATGAATAGGGAAGGAAACAGTCTGAAATAACTAGGCAAAGTTTCAACACGACAACGTCGACTTCAATGAGCTGGGCATGGGCAATGAATTGTGAAACCAATAACCCAAGTTTCGATGAGTTGCCAACGACCGTCGCAGTGAAATGGATTCAGGTTTTGCCCGGATCGCGTGTTACGAATTCAAATAACTCACTAATGTCAAAGTTTTGTTGTGGTGCGTTATTGATTGTGTTCCGCCCGAAAAGCTTCACCAGAGGAACTTGAGTTGGGTGTGGTGAGCTGTAGCTGTATGATGGTCATCACTGATGCAGTAGTTTGGTCTCACGATAAGCTTGCTGATCAACTTGCGGGGTTGTCCTTGTTAAAAATCAAAGGTCTTTTGGGGAATCGTTTTCCTTGGACATTTTCTGCAATTCTTAATTTTTTTCATTTCAGTCTTTGCTGAAGCCACTGGCTGCCTTTACGCTCATACCCTTTTCCACATCTTTACTTTCTATGTATGTTTTTTTTTTTTACATGTTTGCTTATTCGTCCTTCCAGAAGAGTGAGGTTGAGCTGCGGCATTGTCATCTTATGAGCGACAGAGAATATTGATGTAGCTCTCTGCAACTCTTTGCGGTTAGGGCCAAAGGGCTTAGGGTTAAATCGGTTGTGCAAATAATTTACAGTTTCGTTAGGTGTTTGCTTGCGTGTCGTATCGACGCGTTTGCGAATCGGGCGGAGGCACTTATCGAGATAACATATGTTTTGAGAATTTAGCATGGATTTTTTGTTATTTATCACAAACAGTTTGAATTTCAATAGGATACGACGATATGAGATGAGGATATGTCTATTGAGTGGGAGGATTTCATTAGGTGGTGTAAATAAGAGTGAATGATGGGTGGTTTCAAGGGTTGCCGACTGAATTTCAATAAGAATTGCGATTTCAATTACTCGATTTCAGTGGTGTGTTGTTGATTCATGGTTAAGATACAATTTTGTTGCGGGATATTTGGAATTTGCTTCGATACTAAAGGTCTTACTCGATTCCCTGTGAATGTTTCTGAAACAGGGTGTGAGATGGTATCTTGTAAATGTTTTCATTTCTAGATAGACGGATATTTCCAGTTGAAATGCGATTGGAGCAGCTGAGTCAAGTGGTTTTGTTTGTTGAGTGGTCTGGCCTATCGGCAGCGTACATACATAAATTGGAAAAACCGCCCAAGTGCGAGTCGGACTCGCCAACAAAGAGTTCCGTACAATCTGTATATGTAAATATGAAGGAGACTATGTATGTTACCTCATCAGTCATCACATTAAATCACATTTTTTGTATGATGACAGATCTTGGTTGCAGGCAGGTTATCGGCATATTACTTTGATAATCAAAAATCTTCATGATGAGATATAGTTGATCATCAAAGTGTCCGTTGAATTCAAATCAATTATCTTACTTGACAGCAACGATGTGAAAAGGTGAATAACAATAATGGGAAATATGGGAAAAAGATTTGCAGCTAGGATTAATTCATCAAAGACACAAAAGAGGTCAAAACTGGGAAATTTGCTACTGGTTGTGGGATATTGTCGACTAACCTTAGTTCAGAATGTGATCAAGGGGATTTTTGGATGAAAATCATATCGGTTGTATGCGAGCCCCCTTTAAATATTCATTTTGGTCTGTTTTTAGTATTTGTTGTGGTAGCGGCAAAAGAAATACATCATCTGTGAACATTTCAACTATCTAACTATCACGGTTCATGAGATACAGCCTGGTGACAGACGGACGGACAGTGAAACCATAGTAATAGGGTTCCGTTTTACCTTTGGGTACGGAACCCTAAAAAGCACTCCACCTAAAATAAAACCATAACTTAATTCATTTGGAGAGTACTGATTTCGATAGCCAGCGCTCCACCTAACACGCTTTACCATTTAGTGATAAGACAATTTCTTCTGTAGTATTAGTTTACAATCAGTCGAAATTAAAGTTAATTTCTGAGCGAAAAAGAACCTTCAATTAATAATATTATTAATAAATAAATAAATAATCGAACAAGTCAAAACATAACAGGCACATAGTGTGTCGTGAGTGTTGTTTTTAGAGTTCCGTACCCAAAAGTAAAACGGGACCGTATTACTAAGACTTCGCTGTCCGTCCGTCCGTCCGCCCGTCTGTCACCAGGCTGTATCTCATGAACCGTGATAATTAGACAGTTGAAATTTACACAGATGATGCATTTCTGTTGCTGCTTAACGACAAATACTAAAAACAGGATAAAATGAATATTTAAGGGGGGCTCCCATACAACAGACATGATTTTCATCCGAAAAATCCCCTTGACTACATACTGACCTGATAAGTTAAGATATCAAATGTTACAACAAATTCAATTGTGGTGAAACTAACTTTCGATCATATCCCACATCCAATAAAAGACTCCCAGGCATTAATCCCTATTGTGTCCCTGATATATTACTCCTAGCTCCAAACCTTTTCCCCATATTTCCCATTATTGTTATTCACCTTTTCACATCCTTGCCATCCTTGATTTGAATTCAATGGACGCTTTGATGATCAACTATCTCATCATGGAGATTTTTGATCATGCAACCAAGATATGTCATCATACAAAAAATGTGATTTAATGTGATGTCTGATGAGGTAGGTTAGGTTAGGGTAATGTGGTAGGCATAAGCCACACGTAGGCCGAAGTCGGCCCATTGTGATACCACCTGGATCAAGTTACCCTAATCCGCTACCTGAGAACCAACCGGTGCTTGTAATGAAGCGATAGAGTTGAGCTATCTTTTGTTTTGCTAGCTCACTTAGATTGAGAAAGAAGAGCGGCCCTAGGTAGATCCTCCTGCGGTTCGCAAAAGAGGGACATGAGCAGAGGAGATGGTGTATTGATTCCTCCTCTTCCTCGACCATGCAGCCGCGACAGAAGTCATTGGAGGGTAGCCTTAATCTGGCGGCGTGTTTTCCGATGATGTAGTGACCTGTAATGACACCCACTAGAGTACTTTAAGTTGCGCTTTTGGTTGCCACTAGGTCCCTGGATCGTCCTGGGCTTAACTTAGGCCGCAATTGCTTGGCGATAAAGCCAATATTGCCCATGGGAGGATGGTCTCCTCCATGGTTTGAAGTTTTATCATGTGCTTTATCGTACTCATTGGTGTATCTATGTACCCGAGGGTAGGTAGGCTGAGTGTGCTTGACCCTAACTTTGCGAGTTCGTCGGCCGCGCAGTTTCCTGGAATATCCCTATGCCTGGGAACCCACAATACTTATATGTTGAGCTGTTCAGCCATCTCGTCTAGAGATAGGCGACAGTTTAAAGATGTTTTTGATTTGTGGGTTACCGCGGCCAGAGATTTTATCGCAGATTGGCTATCCGTGCAAATGATAATATCCTTAGCGGATATTACATTGAGACTGAGCCATGCAAGGGCCTCCGTTATCGCTGTTAATTCTGCCTGATACACACTGCAGTGATTTGGGAGTCTGAATGATAGATTGAGGATAAGTTCCTTGGAGAAGACTCCACTACCTACACCCGACTCCATCTTGGAGCCATCGGTGTAGAGGGAGATCGAGTCCTGTGGTATAACTTTTCCTTCAGCCCATTCCTCCCTGGATGGAAAGGCAACTTCGAAGCTCCTAGTGAACACACTCTGCGGGATGATGTAGTCTGTGTCCATGGGTACTTTGAAGTGCTTAAGAATGGTAGTATGTCCTTTTTGTAGTGTGGGCCATTTTCCTATGCCCTTAATTCGTAAGGCCGCGCAGGCAGCAACTTGCTTGCTGAAGAGGTCCAACGGTGGAAAATGTAATAAGATATTTAGGGCTTCCGTGGGGTTACATATATATATATAGACAAGGCAGTCTACCGAAACCTTCTGGGGAAGGTATAAAGATCGGCCTGTTTATATATATGTATATATATATATATATATATATATATATATATATATATATATATATATATATATATATATATATAAAGATCGGCCTGTTTATATATATGTATATATATATAAAGATCGGCCTGTTTATATATATATATATATATATATATATAAACAGGCCGATCTTTATATATATATATATATATATATATGTACATATATATAAACAGGCCGATCTTTATACCTTCCCCAGAAGGTTTCGGTAGACTGCCTTGTCCAGAGCAGTCCACCA
Organism: Eumerus sabulonum; assembly: GCA_951905685.1. NCBI lineage: Eukaryota > Metazoa > Arthropoda > Insecta > Diptera > Syrphidae > Eumerus > Eumerus sabulonum. Next base: position 155,057,780 of record OX645060.1, on the reverse strand, counting down.
GACTACGATGCCATATACGAGGATAGACCTTATGACTGCTGTATAGAGCCAGTGCATAATGCTTGATTGGAAACCCCACCTTCTGCCCAACACTTTCTTACAACTGTTGAGGGCAGCGGTTGCTTTCTTGACACGATCAAGAATGTTAGGTTTCCAATTCAGCCTCCTGTCAAGGACTAGGACTAGGTATCTAGCCTGATCTTTAATTATTAGTTCGGTTTCATCCAACTTGAATGGGTTAAGGGGCGAAATTTTATATTTATTGGTAAACAGTACTATGTCCGTCTTTTTAGGATTAACGCCAAGTCCACAATACTGCGTCCAGGTTTTTACTGTATGTAATGCACCCTGCATTAGGTTGCTTAGAGTGCTGGGAAATTTTCCTGTGGCGGCAATAGCAATGTCATCTGCATAGGCGGTCACAGCGTACCCTTCCTGTACGAACAATAGTAGTTCGTTGACCAGAGGAGAGGGGAGAGTACTCCACCCTGTGTGTACTTCTGCTGACCATTCTTGTTGAGACGGCACCAGCGAAGTTGGCTGTGACTATTCTTTCCGTTAGCAGTTGTCGCACCAGTTCTATCACTGATCTCGTAACACCCAGATCAGACAACGCTTTGGTGACGGCCCATGGTTCAACATTGTTAAAGGTGCCCGCAATGTCGAGAAAGGCGACTGGAGTGTATGCCTTACGTTCCAGTGACCTTTCTATTTTGCTGACCAGTGAGTGGAGTGCTGTTTCCACCGATTTGCCTTTGTTGTAGGCGTGTTGGTTTTTCGATAGCCTTCCTGAGATACAGCTATAACGTATGTGAGCGTCTAAAATCTTCTCTAGAGTTTTTAATAGAAAAGAGGCCCATCCCATTCCCGGCGCATTGTAGGGGGGTAAGACTGATGGGCCTCAAGTCATCTGCATACGTGTGGGAGCTTTTGCGAGCCTTGGGTATGAAAATGACTTTGGTTGCCTTCCACTTGCTGGGAATATAGGACAGGGAGGAGCAACTCTTGTATATTACCACAAGCCAGGGGAGGATGAGATCTGCTACCTGCTGGAGCTCTGCTGGTATGATCCCATCCGGTCCCGGAGACTTGTAGGGCTCAAAGCTTTTCAGAGCCCATAGAACATTGTTGTTGTTGACCAACAAGAGGTGTCACAGCCGAGTCACTATTACCCGGAAAGTGTGCGTTCAGAAGAAGTTCCAGGGCTTCCGCCCTGGAGGTCGTTCAGGGACCATCATTCCGCATTAGGTGGCTTGGGGTGTACGGGGCCGAAGCCAGAATCTTTCTTATTCTAGAAGCTATGAAATATTAAATGACTTACCACGTAATGGATCTCATGTTTTTGTAATATCTTAAATGGACGTACTCGACAATTATTAAGTGGGATAATTTCATCCATATCTTCTTAGCTATCCGGAAGACATACGAAAGAGTTTGTTCAGAAATCTAGGTTCTTTGACTTACAATTATTCCTGTTGTCGTGGAATTTTTTATCCCTGGACAATCGTATGTCCTTGATATTTGGTGTCCTTTTATAAACGTGTTCCTTAGATGGCTGCGGTAAGATTTACAAGGACTTGAACAAACTATTGCAAATCAGATAAAATAAATAACATTCCATTAAACAAGGTTAATGGGGATAGAAGATGTTACTCTGTGCATCCCATCATTCCATGGTTGCCCTCCTGTCTTACGCATTGAATCTGAAAATGAGATTGAGAACCGAACACACTCGAATCGAAAGAAGCCAATAAAATCGGGATAAATTGAATTTGCATCATTGACGTTAAAGGATTCCTTGAAACACCATTCAATGATCGCGGTCGTAGGAGAATTGACACACCACTTATGGCAACAACGCTTAGATCAAAAGACACATGGAGAGCAGAGGTAATAGTGAAATCAAGTATATAATACAGAGTGGCATATGTCACTGTCAAATAGTGTCTAGCGAGGTAAATACATTGTATTTTGATGTGTTTTTTTGGATTACCGAAGAGCGTGAAATTGGAAAAAGTCACAAATGGTTGCCTATGGGACGAACGGAAATTGCATTATGTTTTTCTCGTTTAAGAACTGAAGGCAAATAGTGAGTGGAAATGTTAGGAGAAATTTGTTTTTCCTGATTGCATGACTTACTACAAGTATGAGTGACAAGAAATTGTCAGAAAGTATGGCCTTAAAGCAAGGGTCAAAAGGCATCCGATCTAGCCAGTTTATCTAATGTTAATCATAATCTGTTATTCTATATGCACCCACTGAAACAAGGAATTCCGGTATTACTAAGCGACTTAACTTAAGTAGTATGACATGCAGATAAGCTCACTTAATAATTAACTGCATGACCTTCCCAGCCATACGATTTTCAGATCAGTTGGTCCTCAGTTAAGGTCTTCTCTATCTGTGTCTACCACACTAGATTAATGGATCGGCATTTTGACGATTATTCGTTTTACATGGTCCAGTCATTCCAGACATTGAACCCATAGACATCTGTTCCTGCCAATGTAGTTGTTGTAGTTGTTCGTGGGTAAAACTTCACCTATACTATCTGACAACATAAGCCAGAAAAAAGTCTCAAGCCTCTGCGCCAAGGAAGATCATTGAAAATGACCTTGGAATCATAGTTGATAGGTTAGGTTAGATAAATGTCGATCAAATATTGTAATGACTGAACTTTGGCAGACTCTATGTATTTTCCTTATCGTAAACGGGCCATGTTGATCTTGCCGTTGCGCATGGATATAGGTTAGGTTAGGTATATGGGTGCCCTATTGACGGAGAGTCAAGGCTCACGTAGACTACGTTGAGTCCATTGTGCCCACTTGTTTGTTTAACCCGTTGATACCTATACACTTACCGTCGAGCTGAACCAGCCAGACGAGGATAAAGATCCTAGTTTTCTGTTCAGCCCAATATTACCTACCTCTTCTAGTCCCGAAAGGAAGTATCTTCCTAGGAATTTATTCTTTTTTTGCTAGCGCCGGACATTCGTACAGCAGGTGACGAATGGATTCAATTTCCTCTTCGTTCCTACAGCTTCTGCAGAAAGTCATTGTAGGGCCCACTTGTTTTGTTTAACCCGTTGATACCTATACACTTACCGTCGAGCTGAACCAGCCAGACGAGGATAAAGATCCTAGTTTTCTGTTCAGCCCAATATTACCTACCTCTTCTAGTCCCGAAAGGAAGTATCTTCCTAGGAATTTGTCCTTTTTTTGCTAGCGCCGGACATTCGTACAGCAGGTGACGAATGAATTCAATTTCCTCTTCGTCCCTGCAGCTTCTGCAGAAGTCATTGTAGGGCTGGCCTAGTCGAGCTGCATGGTAGGATAGCATGCAGTGCCCGGTGGGGGCACCGACTGCCAGTCGAATATTCCCACGACTGAACTTCAGCAGATTTTCCGTTCTTTTCTTATCATAGACGGGCCAAGTCGATCTCGCCGTTGCGCATGTATCTAAGCGACACCATCGCTTATTGGCTTTCACTAATAGCTCCGTCTGTATCTCCCTGTAGGGTGCACTGAGTGGTGCTTTGGCCTCAGCTGAGATCTGCGCAATGTTAGTACTTGATCCCACCCTAGCCAGCTCGTCCGCCCTCTCGTTTCCAGAGATATTTTTATGACCAGGTACCCAGCAAAGGGTCACCTCATTTACATTGGATATCTCTTCTAACTTCTCCTTGCAGAGTTTGACGAGTTTGGATCTTATCCATGCTGCCTGCAGAGCCTTAATGGCTGCCTGGCTGTCAACATAGATGCTAATTCTTTTCCTGAGATATTCTCTTCGCTGATCAGGTCCGCCGCCTGCTTATTAGCGAAGACCTCAGCTTGGATGACACTGCGTCCTTTAGGAGCGATGCATACCCCGAGACTCAAAGTAGACTCCGGCACATGTGCCAACATCCATTTTGGATCCGTCGGTGTAGAATGCCAGTTCACTTTTCATGCGCACAAAATCACCGGTCCATTCCTCCCTGGAGGAATAGAGAATCTCCTCTCTCAGGAAGGAAGTCGGGTGACATAGTCCGTTACGGTTCTGAATCTCGAGACGACCCATCGATCCAAGACTGATACATGTCCGTGAGGACTCCTTTTCCAGAGACCTGATTCCTGTAGACTTAGCGCAGTTCTGGTTGCGGCGCTCTCGCAGTACATGTCCAGGGGTGGGAGGTTCAGCATGACTTCAAGAACCGCCCTTGGTGTGGACTTCATAGATCCCGTCCACCGCCAGACAGCCTGCCATTTGAAACTTTGACACACTCTGAAGATGACACTTTTTCTCAAGCGCCTTCTACCAGACAACCGAGCCATAGACTAGGATAGGTGTTACCACCGCAGTGTACAACCAATGTACTAACCTCGGTTTGAGGCCCCATGTCTTTCCAAAGGCTACCTTGCACGAATATAGTGCCACGTAGGCCTCTTTGATTCTTTCCTCAATTTTTTCTCTCCAACTAAGTTTGGAGTTCGGGATTATGCCAAGATATTTGGCAGATTTTCCAGGGATCAGATCTGTACTACCCTGTTGTATGCACACGCTCGTATATACGGTTTGATAAAGGATTAACGAAGGAATAATATAACAATAGTTTATTTATTCACTTGTTGTTCACATCAACCAGTTGAGACGGCTGTCACTTATCAACTGACGAACTGAACTGAACTGCCAGTTCATGGTGCGCTCTCCGCACTCTCCGGAGAACCTGGTGCAGGTCGCCACACCCCTCCAATGTTCTTCAGCTTCAGCTTCAATCTCAAATTCGGCGATCCCCTAAATGTACTACCTTCCACAACTGGACTCGAGATTTTCGGATCGCTCTCAGTGGTGACCGATGTTAACGAGGCTCCTGTTTCTGAAATAAACTTTATTGTTATTTCTTATATGCTAGAGAAATTAAGCTTTTAACAATAGGCGTTTAAAATACTAAACCTGTTCCTGAAAGACCTGGCACTTGCTTCACATGACTTATGTTGCGCCTGAAAACCCTATCGCCTGATCAAACCGTTACTTCATTCTGCTTCCGTTCGATTACCTCGAATTCGGTAGAGCTGAAGGTCGGTGTCAACTTGTTTTGAGGCACCATATTGCGGACCAACACCATATCACCCACTTGGAGATCACAGTCTTTCGCTGCGCGCTCCTTGTCTCCTCTTTCCTTTCCTCTCTGTTTAGTTGTTATGTCTAAGTCTCTCGCTTTTGAATCCAAAATACTATCATCAATATCATGTACAGAAGGGATCTTGTCTCGTATTCTTCGGTTAAATAGGAGCTCTGATGACGACTTTCCTGTGCTGCCATGAGGTGTCACGTTATACATTAATATAAATTTCTGAAGCTCCTTTTTGTAATCGAGACCTTCACCATTCGCGACTTGGAGCCTTTTCAAAATGGAACGGTTCATATTTTCCACTTCTCCGTTCGCTTGTGGCCAATACGGGGGAGATGTTATTAAATCAATATTATTTGTTTGACAGTAAGTTTTAAACTCCTCACTAATGAATTGGGGTCCATTGTCAGCCCTAATGGACTCCGGATACCCTAATCTACAAAAGATCTCATCTAAAATACCGATGATCTCAGTTGAGGTGGTCTTCCTTAGAAATTTCGTTTCTTGATACCGTGAATGATAATCGATTATTACCAACGCCAAGTCGTGATTCGGTAGAGGTCCTAGTAAATCTATGGCCACACACTGCCAGGGTTTATTCGGAAAGGAGTGTCGAGCCATAGGCGCTGGTCGTATTGGTCGTGATACCAAAAGACATTCGCGACAATTTTTGACATATCTTTCAACGTCCCGGTCGATTAGAGGCCACCAAACCTTCGAACGCAGCCTCCGTTTCATCACAGTTTCTCCGGGGTGGCCCTCATGTGCCAGACAAAGAACGCGTTCTCATAATGTTTCGGGTATAACTATCTTGGAGCCCCGCAAAACAATGTTACCTAGAGTACATAGCTCGTGTCGGAATGGAAAGTACCGGCTTTTCATCTCGTTACCCCAGTTATCGTTTTTTACCGCTTCTACTATCTTTCCCAGTGTTGCTTTGCACTATTTCGCTAATGGTTAGCGCACGGGCAACTGCCTTTCCGATTATAGCACAAACGTTAAATTCACAATGCCTGTCAAATGAATCTGATTCTTGAATTTTGCACATCCGGGAGAATTAAATTTGAAAGCTTGCAGGCGAAGAACCCATCGCTCTATCTGAGCTGGCGGTTTGGATGTCGGCTTGAAAATTGCCTCCAACGGCTTGTGGTCTGTGACTAACTCGAATTCAATCCCGGCCAAATAGTAGTAAAACCTCTCAACGGCCCACACTAAAGCCAAACTCTCCTTCTCCGTCTGCGAGTACCGCCTTTCCACTCCGGATAGACTCTTGCTCGCAAAAGCTATGACCTGGGGAGTCTCGTCTTGGAATTGTAATAACACTGCACCCAGAGCTACTGGACTCGCATCAGCTACTAAACGTGTTCTGTTCTTGATATTAAAGTACGAGAGAGACGGTATTCTTGCAAGCGTTTCCTTTAACCTCTGAAATGCTCGATCTTGGTTTTCACCCCAAACGAATCGAATGTCTTTATTTATCAGCACTCTTAGTGGCTCCGTAGTATCAGCTAAGTCCGGAATGAACTTGCCTAAATAAGTTACTAAGCCCAAGAAAGACCTCATCTCCTCCTTACTATTTGGTGGTCGAAACTCTAATACCGTTCTAACTTTCTCTGGGTCCGCGCTAATGCCGGTTGTGGTCAATATATGCCCTAAAAACTTTAGCTGTTTAACCTTCCAACTACATTTTTCCTTATTAAGCGTCACGTTCATTTCGTGGAAGATATCTAGTACCCTTTCCAATTCCTTGTCATGTTCTTCCTCTGTCCGCCCAAACACAATAACATCATCCAAGTAGTTCACGGTGTTCCTGCAAGCAGCTAATATATTTTCCATGGTACGTTGAAATATTTCGGGTGCTGAGTTTACTCCAAATAATAATCGTTTGTAACGAAAAAGTCCCCTGTGTGTTATAAACGTCGTTATATAGCGACTTTCCTCATCCAACTCTAATTGGTGGTATGCGTTCTTCAAATCTAATCTAGAGAAATATGCAGATCCTTGCAATTTTGTCATCAGTGATTCGAATGTCGGAAGAGGAAAGTTTTCTCTTAGAATAGCCGTATTCGCACAACGCATATCTATGCACAGGCGGATATCTCCAGTTTCTTTGAACACTATTACGATCGGCGAAATCCAAGAACTTGGCCCAACAACTGGTTCAATAATATCTTGTTCGCTAGCCTCTCTTAGCTTCTCGTCACATCTCTTTTCAAGCGCTGATGGAATTCGACGCAGAGGTTGCTGTATTGGTTTAATGCACTTATTAATAGCCAGTTGTATTTTGATGCCCTTAATCTTTGGAAACGGTTGAACTTGATGCACTTGGCAGACATCTAAGCCTAGTTTTAATACCTTCAACCGTACAGCTGTTTCCCGTCCGAGTAAAGATTGCCTCCCATTTCTAATAACATAGAACGTTGAAACGATTTCAGTTTTCCCATCTACACTTATAGGCGCTTCAAACACTAATAGTGTTTCTAATAATTCTTTTCCGGCATAAGCATGGAACTGGTTCCTCGTTTCCTTGCGAATATTCCATAACATCGAGGAACTCCGATGTAGTTGTTCCCAATCACCTTCTCCTAATAAGTTTAATAGTGAGCCAGAATCGATGACCATCGATATCTCCGAGCACCCGATGAAGCAGTCTATGTTTCCATTTGTAGTTGAGTTAACCTCTTCTTCTACTTGAAAACAATCATGCTCCTTTGATTGAGATCTTTGGCTCCCGCGATGGTTATCAAATTCCTCCTCTACATGACGAATGTTTGATGGTTCAAGTCTACGTCGTTTACCATCCACGTCATCACTACCTTTTTTGTGTTTATTTCTCCCTGTCTTGCATTTTAGGGCAAAATGGCCAAGGTAACCACATTTCCTGCACTTTTTGTTTCTGGCTGGGCACAAGTAGCTATTCCCCGCGTGGCCCCTCCGGCCACATCTTATGCAATCGTCGCTTCCTGTAGAATCGTATGTTCTATTGGCCATAATTCTGTTGATAAAACTTGATGTTGTTGGCACGTGTACCAACGTGTCAGTTTGCGTTATCTGTTCGTGAGCTTGACACATTTTTATAACATCATCCAATGAGTACTCTTTTTCAAGCAAACGCCTTTTCAACTCTTTCGGTGCCCAGTCATCTATTAGTTTATATTTTAAGTTTATTTCCCGACTCTCATCCTCACTTTGCCCAAAAGAGCATTTTGTTGCCTGGTTCCTCAATTTAAGGATGAACTTGTTTAGGCCCTCCCCGTCATCTGGCTTGAGGGAACGGAACAAGCGCCTTTCGAAGGTGGAATTTCGCTGGGGCGAAAAATATTCGTTCAATTTCTCGACCAAAATTCCGTACACATCACCTTCTCCGACAAGGACTCCGGGAAGATTGAAGATAACCTCCTGCAATTGCGATCCTCCAAAGTGTAACAACTTACTCTTCTTTTTGATTGCGTCTGTGATTTCCTCCGATTCTAAATATAATGCAAATGAGCGGAGCCATTTCTTCCATTCCGATCGAATGATCGCCCTATCAATCTTCTCACAAGGAAATGGTCTTATCCCACTCTCGTTCATTCTTAAGAAAGCTTTTGTGCCAAGAACGCTTAAAGCAACTGCTACTTTTTGTTCTGGGTGCTAGCGAACACAATTAAATGTGAAACCTTCCTTGACCTAGTCAAATACGGAATTTACTGTTTTCCGGTTTTACAATTTAATGTAATGGACTTATTTTCTTACCTTCACCACAATTGAATGTGGAGTCTATATCTCTCTCTGTTACACAATTGAATGTGAATGGATTCTTAACCTTTGCCTTTTTTTATCCTCGTCGCCAAATGTACTACCCTGTTGTATGCACACGCTCGTATATACGGTTTGATAAAAGATAAACGAAGTAATAATATAACAATAGTTTATTTATTCACTTGTTGTTCACATCAACCAGTTGAGACGGCTGTCACTTATCAACTGACGATAGTTCCTCTGAACTGTCAGTTCATGGTGCGCTCTCCGCACTCTCCGGAGAATCTGGTGCAGGTCGCCACAAGATCCATATCATTCATACGGGGGTAGGTGTATCTTGCTACAGACCTTTACTTGTAAAGAGCACTACCTCAGTTTTCGCCGGACTTATTCCCAGACCTCGCCCCTTGACCCAGTTATCCACCAACATCAGTGCGTAGCTTAGTCCATCGCTGAGGACCTGCGGACATTTTCCAGAGACTAAAATGGCAATGTCATCGGCGTAGGCCGTGACATTAAAACCCTCCAGAATCTTGGCCATTCCGTCGACCACAAGGAGCCATAGGAGGGGTGACAGAACGCCACCTTGTGGTGTACCTTTATTTACTTTCACCCTTCCGCATGCTCTCCCTATCGTCGAATATACTATACGAGTACCAAGCATTTGCCCAATCCCTCAATGTCCAGGAAGGCACCTAGAGTTTCCACCAATTTTCCCCTTATTTACGCATTGTGTGATTGTGACAGATAACCGTCCCCAATCTCTTCCCTTACGTACAAGCCTATTATTCGTTCCAGCGTTTTCATCAGGAAGGACGACAGACTGATAGGCCTAAAGCCCTTTACAGTAGTATGGTTGACTTTACTCGACTTGGGTGTGAAAACCACCCTAACTTCCCTCCACGCTTAAGGAACATAACCCATCCTGAGGCACAAGGAGTAGATGCGCTTCAGCCATGGAATAATGACTTCACATGGCTCCTGCAACATGATCGGAAAGATCCCATAAATTCCCGACGCCTTGTAGGGGTCAAAAGACTTGATTGCCCACAGGATCTTTTTCTCCGTAACAATCTTATCGACTGTCTCATGTTCAATACATTCCCTTGGCAGCGTGCCCGCCGAATTGAAGATTCCTGCATCCTCGCTGCCAGGGAAATAACATTTCAGTAGAGAACCAAACACGCTCTCGTTTGAGTCTGTCCAGCTTAGATCTCTTTATAGAGGACATTTGTGTGGGAGCTTTTGCAAGGACCGTTCTCAGACGAGCTGCACCCGTACATGATTCAATAGAGCCACAGAAGTTTCTCCAAGAGTCCTTCGGGGCGAACCTAATTTCTTTTTTGAGCCGCTTAACACTATCTCTATAGGTTGACCATTCAATTGCCCCCTCTTTTTCCAGATTCCAACTAAGCCTAGAGATACGAAGCCGCTCCGCTTTTTTAGCATTCCACCATGGTGGGTGGTTTCTTTCACTGGGTCATCTGGTAGGATATGCTTTCTCAAATTACCGGTTTAGTTTGCTGGTAAGGTCTAATACCATCTCATCGATGTCTTCCGTGGAGCCGGGGTTCCCTTCCGGAGGTCGGTTAAAGGTCCCACCCAGCTCCGCGTTAAACCTCTGCCAATTCGACTTCCGCGGATTCCGAAAGACTTTCCTGTCCGGCCTACGGAAATTCAAGTCGAAGAGGATTCAACAGTGATCAGAAAGTGATGCTTTGTCAGATACTCTCCAATTTGCGATTTCCGCAGTACCGTTACCATTTATAAGCGTTCTTCCCTTCTGTTGGTAGTAATAAATGTTGATGAATTACCCCGATTACATATAACTAGGTTAGTACCAAGGACAAAACTGAACAAAGCCTCACCCCTACTATTGGTATTAGAGCTACCTCAAGTAGTGTGATGGGCGTTAGCATCACACCCTACGACTAAGTTCTTCTTACCTTGTTCGGCCATTGCGATCAATGATCTTGTTTCCCTAGAGTGGACGTCTGTGCCTTCAACGGATAAAACGAATGTCTGAAGGCTATAAAGCCCGAACGAAGGCCTGTAAGGATGAGAACGGACACTTAGTAGCAGAATCGCAGTCCATGCTGAGAATTTGGAAAAACCACTTTTGCAGACTGTATAACGGCGATGATGATATATATCGATGTACGTGTATCGATGTAAATCTATGTATATCTGCCTAACCTCCAAAAAGTAAGAGCGAAGAACAACCACGCGGTTCACTGTCGTTCAGAAGAATGACGTTTATTTCCGTGTCAACTATGACATTAGTTCCATTCACAATTAGTCAGTTACAATTCATCAATTCATTATATTCATCTTATACATAATTCACAATTATAATTCTAACATAGTATATAACAGTCTTCCCCACTAAAATTTGCTCTGATAACGAATAACTGGACAACGTACTCTTTTCGATCTTCTAATCTCAGGTATCTGTTCCTGTCCCTTCGTGCTTTCAATGTTCTCAGGATCATCAACGAACATCTCACCGGCATGTTTCTTTTCCTCTGCAGTTTCATCCAGCTTCTTCCCATCTGCCAAGCCTACGATTGTTGTCGCCACCTCGTTGTTCCCAACTGGTCCCTGTATACCTGATGTAGTGCGAGTAGACCCCGCATGCATATTTTCCTCTGCAGCATCTTCCAACTTCTTTCCACCTCCCACTTTGCTGTCACCAGCTAGTTGTTCTTTCAACCGAACTTGTACAAATTGCTTAGGCAATTTTTCATCAACAAGTGTTGAACGCATCTGGTCAATGTGCCTACGATAACAAGTTCCTTCCACATCAACTAAGTAATGCAGATGCCCCACGCGTTGGATAACTTTGCCGAATTTCCATTTGCAATCCTTGTTTTGATAGTAGCGGATTTGAACTAAATCCCCAACGGCAAAACTCCGCTTGCACTCATGATTCTTCTCACTCTCTCCCGCATGTATAAACTTAAGTAAGTCAAGCCTGGTTCGAAAGTTAAATTTGAACATTAATTCGGCTGGGCTCCTTCCCGTAGATGAAGATGGGGTCTTTCGGTACTGGATGAGTAAACGGTGCAACTTCGTGTGAAAATCACCAGCGTCATTTACCGATGATCGTAGTCCATTTTTGAGAATCCGTACAAAACGCTCTGCCTGTCCGTTCGTGGCTGGATGTGCTGGAGAAGAAAGTTTATGATTAATACCGTTTGAATTTAAGAAATCACGAAACTCTTTTGAGGTGAAATTTGAGCCATTGTCAGATACTAGTGTATTCGGAATACCGAACCTGGCGAAAACTTCCCTCAACGCCCGTATTGTAAAAAAACTAGTAATTTTCTTCATTGGAAACACCTCTAACCACTTTGTCCTTGCATCGACAATCACAAGAAAATAGTATTCCATAAGTGGTCCCGCAAAATCAATATGCAGACGCTGCCAGGGTTGAGCAGGCATTTCCCACGGGTGGGTAACAACTTTCTTTGGCTCTGCAAGTACTTTTGCGCATTCACGGCAGCTTTTCGCCAATTGCTCAATATCACGATCTATCCCGGGCCAATAGCAATAGCTCCTTGCCAACGCCTTCATTTTCGTGATTCCAATGTGTGCAGTGTGTAGTTCCTTTAGTACATCGGAGCGAAGTGTCGACGGTATAATTATCCGTATGCCTCTATACACGCACCCATCTTGCAACATAAGTTCGCTTTCCATACAACTGTATGGTGAGTCCTTCGCAATATTCCCGGTTTGTAACTGGGTGATCAATAAGGAGAGTTCCTTATCTTTTTTTATTTCTCGTAGGATATCTTTATTAGTTATTGGTAAAATATCTTCCCATAGCTGGTAAATTTCTTTTGTGTTATCTTCTAAACAATGCTTTGCTGATGGGTTCCTAGAAAGAAAATCAGCATTAGTATGGTCTTTTGTGTTTCTATATTTAATTTTGTATTTGAATCCACTAAGAAAAAGGGCGTAGTGTAATAAACGTTGAGCTGTTAGAACAGGTAAATTCTTCTCTGGGTTGAATATTGAAGTGAGTGGTTTATTGTCCGTTATGAGTGTGAACTCCCTTCCGTAGCAGTAGTCGAAGAACTTATGTAAGCCCCAATATATCGCTGTAGCTTCTTTATCTAATTGGCTGTAATTTGTTTCGGCTTTCGATAAACTTCTTGATGCAAATGCGATCGGTTTTTCACCCTGCTCTGTTTCGTGGGAGAGTATTGCCGACAGTCCAACCGGTGAAGCGTCTGTAGCCAGGATGAGTGGCAGATCTTCATCAAATGGAGCTAGCACATTTTCGCTCACAATCTCCCTTTTGAGAGCCTCAAATGCATGTTGACACTCAGATGACCAAATAAATTTCTGGTCCTTCCTTAGAAGCTTGTATAATGGATGCAATTTTGTTGACAAATCCGGTATAAATTTGTGGTAGTAGTTTACCACGCCGATGAATTGGCGAAGCTGGGTTATTTGTGTCGGTGGCTTTATCTTAGAGATCGCATCTATTTTATCTGGTGTTTTATGTAAGCCATCCTTGTTAATTTTATGCCCCAGGTAGACTACGCTACTTTCAAACATTTTGCATTTCGATTTATTTAGATGAAGGTTGAATTTACGTAGTTTGTCAAGAAGGAGGTTACATCTCTTGATAGTCTCATCCAAAGTCCGACCCATTACGATAATGTCATCGAAAAAGCAAGCAGTTCCATCGAGATCATTAATGATGTGCGTATCCATAAATCGCTGCCATATGTTGGGTGCAGTCTTTACTCCGAACATGAGTCTATTAACCTTATACAGACCTTTTGTTGTACTGACTGTCTGCAATAGTGCGCTCTCTTCTGTCATACTTAAATGCAAATAGGCTTTATAAATGTCGAAAGTGCAGTAGTACTCACCGTATTTAAGCTTTTGGTACAATTCATCAATTCTTGGAATTGGGTATTTATCATTTACGATAAGCTTATTTAGTGTTACCTTATAATCAGCACACAAACGTATCGACTTGTTCGATTTGATGACAGGTACGATTGGTGTTCCCCAATCAGAATGCTCGACCTTTTCGAGAATACCATCCATTTCCAACCGATTTATCTCATCTTCTATAGCAGGTCGGATTGCGTACGGGACCTTCCGCGGCTTTATAAATATAGGGGATGCTCCCTCACGTAGTTTAAATTTTCCTTTCACATTGGGTATAGTTCCGATTTTTGGTTGGAAAACATCCTTATGGTTATCGAAAATTTGTTGTTTCAAATGATTGACATCTCTCCCTGTAAGAGTATTTATTGTATTAATTTGTAGTAAATTTAATGCTTTAACCCATTCTCTTCCCAGCAGGGTATCAAACGGCTCCTTTACGATATATAAGTCGCACATAACCTTACGTCCCTCGTATTCAACCTGCACGTGAGACTTGCCATATGCTGGAAATGTACTATTGTTGTACGTTTTCAACATAATTTTCGTCGGTGTAATTTTTGCCTTTGGCCAATGAGATATAAATGTATCGTAATTAATAACAGATATTGCTGCTCCTGTATCGAATTCCATGGCGATTTCCTTGTTGTTAATTCGTAAGGTTATGTAGTACTTACCGCAACGTGCTTCGACTTTTTGATGAGCTTGTAAAGGTGTCAGATTTTTATTTCTTTTTGATGATACGTTAAGCACATTTAATTCGTACGGGTCATCATGCAATTCCTGTAGCATTGTTGTTTCCTCATCAGATGCCTGGAAAACTTGTAGTGTATTAGTTTCTTTGTGTATGGATTGCGATTTTATGCACACTGAGGTTACATGCCCTTTACATCGACACTTTTTGCAAAATAGGTTTCTTGCTCGACATTGGTTTGCCATGTGATTCTGCTTTCCACATCTGTAACAAATTATTCTTTTATCGTTTTGAGCACATCGATCACGTATTTTGGAACCACTTATTTGGACCTTCGATCTAATTTTCTGTGCTGACGGCCTCTTTGTCTGCACTTGATGAACGATTTGCATATTAAGACTCTCTGCTTTGGAAGCTTCCATAGATATCGCGTACTCCATTGTTTTATCCAACGTCATATCCGTTTCCCGCAGGAGCCTTTCCTTTATTTCCGAGTCCCGCAATCCTCGAATAAATTGTGAGCGTAAATGGGTCTTAAGCGTCGATTTTTTGCATGCATCGCAGGTAAAATTGCAATATGCGCTCAGCTTTTTTAGCTCTGCTAGATAGTTAGACACAGACTCTCCCTCATTTTGGAGTCTAAGCAGAAACTTATGCTGTTCTGTAATCTCATTAGGTTTGGGACTTAGGTGATTTTTTAAGAGAATTATTAGATCATCGTATGATTTTTCATTAGGATCTTCTGGTGCTGTTAAATTGGACAGAAGTTGGTAGTATTTAGCGCCAATGCAATTTATTAATACTTGCCGTTTCTTTGTAGCGTCTGAGATGTTTCGTAAAGCCAGATAATTTTCCAACCTTTTGATGTAATTTGTAAATGGTTCTTCACTTTCGTTAAATGGTTCGAATTGTAGATTTGGTGAACCGGGGTTGGTTTGTAGGTTTTGTAGTGCATTTGTCAATGCTTGAATAATATCCCGCGTAGATTCGGTCATTGCTGAGGTTTTCCTTAACCTTTAAAATCCTCGTCGCCACTGATATATATCGATGTACGTGTATCGATGTACGTGTATCGATGTAAATCTATGTATATCTGCCTAACCTCCAAAAAGTAAGAGCGAAGAACAACCACGCGGTTCACTGTCGTTCAGAAGAATGACGTTTATTTCCGTGTCAACTATGACATTAGTTCCATTCACAATTAGTCAGTTACAATTCATCAATTCATTATATTCATCTTATACATAATTCACAATTATAATTCTAACATAGTATATAACAGATGACAGCCAACATACCGCCGTCAGGCAGAATGATCATCCCTTAACGACGAAGATCGCAGAGAATTCAGTCTCCCTGACCTCGACGAAGTCGAGATTGCCATGTCGAAACTCAAGTCGAATAAAGCTGCTGGCGCAGATGGACTGTCTGCTGAGCTCTTCAAAGCAGTTGGGGGTGAGCTGGTTAGGAGCATGCACCGGCTCATCTGTAAGATATGGTCAGGGGAAAGCATGCCCGAGGAATGAAGTCTCAGCATTGTTTGCCCGATCCTCAAAAAAGGAGACCCCTTGGACTGTGCCAACTACAGAGGAATAAGTCTCCTTAGTGTCGCATACAAAATCTTCCCTGCCGTTTTGTGTGAACGCCTGAAGCCATTCGTAAATAAGCTGATAGGTCCTTATCAGTGTGGCTTCAGGCCAGGGAGGTCCACCATCGATCAAATCTTCACACTACGGCAGATCCTGGAGAAAACCAATGAATTTCAAGTCGACACTCACCATCTATTCGTCCACTTCAAGGCCGCATACGACAGCGTAAGTAGAGACGAGCTATATAACGCCATGTTTACTTTTGACATCCCTGCTAAGCTCGTCAGACTATGCAGGATGACTCTGGAAAATGCTCGCTGCTCTATCCGAATCGGTGCAGAACTGAGCGATAGCTTCGAAGCCAAAAAAGGATTTAGATAGGGCGATGGGCTGTCGTGTGATTTTTTTAACATCATATTAGAAATGATTGTGCAAAAATCACAGGCCATTACAAGAGACACAATCTATTTCAAATCCTCGCAACTCCATGCATAAGCCGGCCAACGACGTTGACATATTAGGTAGATCGCAGCGAGATGTCAATGAAGCGTTTGAGAGTATTGAGATGAAGGCGGCCGAAATTGATTTGGCAGTTAGAGTAGAAACACAATGTGGCGTGCGCGCGCGCGTGCTTTTGACAGCATGAGTAGGAACAACGATATCTTATGAAGCAACACATAATGTTACCTCAACTTTTGCTCGACCTCATATCGTAAATATCGTAAAGTCGAGCAAAGCGCCGGAGTAGAGCTACTCTCTACTCAAGGCGTGCGTTTGACAGATGTATTTCATTGTGTTGTTCGATTGTAGCAGAATAGTGTAACGTGTTCTGTCATGTAGTGTTCCGAGTTGTTCGCTTTCAACATGCATACATTTTCCTAGCTTATTATTGGATTTATTGGATGCAAACTAATGATGATGGGTATTACAGAACTAAACGCATATTTTTATACAAGCATATACCTTTATTTGAGATGAAATTTTCTTATATTTATGTTTCAATTAAATCATATAAATAGAACAGAACACAAATCTACTCTTCTTTCTGCACTAAATTCATATGTGTACATTTTTAGGAAACAGAACATAGTATTGTCATATTCCCAAGCTCTCTACGCGCAGCTGACTTGAAGCCAGATTGTGTGTTGCGAATTGTGAATGCGTGCGTCTGACACATTATCCCGTAAATCGGTACAAAGCCGATCAAAAGCACGCGCGCGCGCACGCCTTATGGTAGAAACACAATGTGGCGTGCGCGCGCGCGTGCTTTTGATCGGCTTTGTACCGATTTACGGGATAATGTGTCAGACGCACGCAACCACAATTCGCAACACACAATCTGGCTTCAAGTCAGCTGCGCGTAGAGAGCTTAGGAATATGACAATACTATGTTCTGTTTCCTCAAAATGTACACATATGAATTTAGTGCAGAAAGAAGAGTAGATTTGTGTTCTGTTCTATTTATATGATTTAGTTGAAACATAAATATAAGATAATTTCATCTCAAATAAAGGTATATGCTTATAAAAAAATATGCGTTTAGTTCT
Source organism: Eumerus sabulonum (assembly GCA_951905685.1). Lineage (NCBI taxonomy): Eukaryota > Metazoa > Arthropoda > Insecta > Diptera > Syrphidae > Eumerus > Eumerus sabulonum. The sequence continues at coordinate 155,040,191 of OX645060.1, read as the reverse complement.
GTAATACCCATCATCAATAGTTTGCATCCAAAAAATCCAATAATAAGCTACGAAAATGTATGCATGTTAAAAGCGAACAACTCGGAACACTACATGACTACATGACGTTACACTATTCTGCTACAATCGAACAACACAATGAAATACATCTGTCAAACGCACGCCTTGAGTAGGGAGTAGCTCTACTCCGGCGCTTTGCTCGACTTTACGATATTTACGATATGAGGTCGAGCGAAAGTTGAGGTAACATTATGTGTTGCTTCATAAGATATCGTTGTTCCTACTCATGCTGTCAAAAGCACGCGCGCGCGCACGCCACATTGTGTTTCTACTTTTATTGTGTTTCTACCATTAATGAGGGCAAGACTAAATATCTGCTGTCATCGAAAAAGGACATTTACCACCGACGTCTTGGACAGAACGTGCATATTGGCAGATATAAGTTTGAGGTAGTTAAGGACTTCATATACCTCGGCTCCGCAGTGACTTGAAACAACGATACCAGTTTCGAAATCAAGCGCAGAATTACTCTTGCCAACCGCTGCTTCTTTGGGCTCAAGAGGCAACTGAGAAGTAGATCCCTCTCTCGTACGACCAAGTTGACCTTATATAAAACCTCAATTATCCCGGTCCTGTTATACTGCGCAGAAACATGGACTTTATCTAAAGCGGATGAGGAAATTCTTGGTCGTTTCGAGAGAAAGATTCTGCATGCGATTTTCGGTCCCATAAACACAGGGAGGGGTGGGAGGAGAAGATTCAGTCACGAACTGCACGGGTTGTACAGCGACATGAGTCTAGTCAGGCGTCTACGGATCCACGCCAAAGATTGCTAGGCCATGTAGAGCGAATGGATACCACAGCTCCAGCTCGTAGAGTCTTTGAATCCAACCCCGAGGGACGAAGTAATAGAGGACGGCTGGTTGGAAAGGGACCTCAACCAACCTCAAGACTAGCGAAAGATCGTGCTAGGTGGAGGGGCATGTTGGTTGAGGCCCAGGTTCACACCGAACTGTAGCGCCCGTTAAGTAAGTAAATAAGTTATTAAATACGACGTTAAAATGATATCGTAACAGTACTTTGCAAGATACCCTTTTTTAACAGCAAAGGTTTTGTTTATTCGTTACCGTAATCCTGTAGCGTAATCCTGTAGCCTGTCGAATTTGGCAGCAAAATGTTGACTTCGCTCTCTGTTCTGTTAGAAAACTTTGCAAAAATGTTTTTCACTAACGGCTCCAACTTACGTACCTATGTTCATTCCTGTAGTCGTCTACCCTGGTTATAACCTTATTTTCCAATAACAATTTTGAAGGTAAACTAAGCTTTCGGTTTTTAATTATCAAAATGACCACAGTAAAGTTGCGATAGTATATACTACTTTACTAGTTGTTGCCATTCATTGGTTTGATTAACCCTTTAAGGATTTTTTAATGATCGTATTGAGGGCTCGGACATATAGGGTAAAGTTGTTGATTGCTCTTAACTTGCCGAGAGATCCCTGTTTCAATGCCAGGGTTAAGTTGATATACAGCCTTTTCGCGGCGCCCTTTGGATAGCCACTACAATAACCGTTGAGAGGTGAACCAATGTATACAGCTACAATACCCCGACCAGACTGACGATTGTACGGCGACCCAACAACCCACCCAAGTAAAAAAGAAACAAGTTATGAATGAGCAAAAAGCCTTAGATACAAGGACGGATACTCAAAGACGACATAGCACGAGAAATGAACATGAATTGCTACTGTCTACTTCTTGTTTCGCTGTTGAAACATTGTCATACTGAGTAAACTTTTTTTTTTAAACAATGTCTGTTCCAAATCTACGTTCAAAAGCATGTCAACTGTCATCTCCTGCAGCAAAGCAGCCTAACACCGACAACGCTCCTCTCACCGTCAAAATTCTAGAGGAGCATTTCGCAAAACAAGCGGAGTCAATGAGACTAGCCTTTGTAATTGAGATTACCAAGCTGAAAGACGAATTCGTCCTCAAAATGGATGAAACTAAAACCACTTGGGAACAACGTTTTGAAGAGCTACATCACAAAATCACCAGCATAGTAGAGCGCATAGATGGGTTTGAAAGAACCACCGATTCAGCGGAACAGATACATATCGACGAAATCGTAGCTCTTCAACGGCGATGTAACTCACTTGAAACGAAAGAAGTAGCGTGCGATGCTGTACTCTTTGGAGTACCTGCACTCCTGGAAAAAAAACTGAAAAGTCTATTTAATCGTCTCTGCCACACCATAGATTGCAGGCCGCCTCTCCTATTATCAATTATCATGAAATTCAGCAACCCACATGAGAGGAACACCGTTCTGGAGTATGCAGCGAGTTTTCGTAAGCTGAATTCGTCTGGATCGCGCCTACGCCTACGACCTAGGTAGGTAGGTAGGTAGGTAGGATCGTAGCCTTCCCAGAAATGAAAAGAACACACATAGGCCAGGGAGGCCCGTTGTGAGGGGGCTTAGCCCCCTTTTCGTGGAACCAATTTGTGCTTCTTAAGAAGTTAAGAAGATCAGGTATCCCTACTTGCTGAACCTCTGTCAGTTCGTTAAGGAAGTAAGAGCCTAGGTATCGTTTCCTGATTGTGCAGAATGCCGGGCAAGTGCAGAGAAGGTGGTGAATGGATTCGACCTCCTCCTCGTCTAGACAGCTTCTGCAGAAATCATTCGGAACTGTACATAGTTTTTGCGAGTGACTGCCGATAAGGCAGTGTCCGGTGATAACACCTATAACTTTGTAGATGTCAGTTCTTTATAGGGAGATTATACTCTTTGTCCGTTGACTGTCGAGCCAGGGCCAGATTTGCCTGGTGATGGCGCAGTTATGTCCCTGAGTCCATCTCCGGTTCGTCTCGGCCCTGGCGAGATTAGTAAGATTAAGTTTAATGGTTGCAAGCGGTATTCCCTCACAAGCCGCGATTGATTGTAGCGTTGTTCCCTGTTTGGCGAGTGTGTCGGCTCTTTCATTCCCTGGAATGTCGCTGTGTCCTGGTACCCAGATAAGTTGTATGTTAAACTGTTCGGCCATCTCGTTAAGAGATAGGCGACAGTCGAGGCTAGTTTTTGATGTGTACACATAGGACCCCAACGACTTTAAGGCTACTTGGCTTTCCGTGAGAATGCGGATATTCGTAGTGAATATCACGTTCCACTTCAGCCAGAACAAGGCCTCTTTCATTACCAACAGTTCCACCTGGAAAACGCTGCAGTGATTTGATCATTTTTGAGCTTCATTCAGAAGACTCCACTACCCACCCCGTCCTTGGTTTTAGACCCGTCAGTATAAAAGTCCACGCAGTATCTGCGGGGTTGAGTATGGCGGGTCCAGTTTTGTCTGCCCGGGTAAATCTTCATGAAGTTTTTTTCCAAGACCGTATGTGTTCTGTGAGGTCCAAGTTTACTGCCATGGTTGTCCTGTTGTTCAGGATGGAGGAGTGGTCAGTGACATAGCTCGTCCATTTTGAGTTGGCTTTTAGTCTAATGGCCGTGTCTGTGGCAATTTGCTTGCCGAAAATATCGAGGGGTGTAAGGTCAAGTATCGTGTTAAGCGCAGCCGTTGGGGTGGACCTGAGGGCCCCGGTAATGCCAACCTTTGTACCTTCTCGAGTTGTTTGTGGTATGTTGTCTTGTCCAGTGCAATCCAGCAGACTGTCACTCCATACATTAGTATGGGTCTAACGACCGTGATGTAGAGCCATAGGGTAATCTTGGGGTTGAAACCCCAAAGCCCTTTGGCTTTCTTGCATTTGTAGAGAGCTATTGTTGCTTTTTTAGCTCTTTCGATTATGTTGCTCTTCGAGGTTAATTTCCTATCTGGTTAATTTAATCTGATACCAAGAAAAGTGATAGGGCAGTGTTCCAGGATTTTATGCTTTTTGGTGAATAGCACGAGCTCCGTTTTCTGGAGATTCACCCTGAGCCCGTTGCTATGCGCCCATTCGCAAAGGATTGAGAATGCCCTTCGCATACGGTCATTCAATGTGGATAGGTATTTACCTGAGATTGAAATGGCAACGTCATCAGCGTAGGCAATAACGTTCAGGCCTTCTTTCTCCAGTCTAATTAGTAGTTCGTGTATAACTACATTCCAAAGAAGAGGTGAGAGAACCCCTCCTTGCGGGGTTCCCCTGGTAACCACTCTGTTGGTTACTTGGCTTCCCCATTTGGAGACAATCTTGCGTGTTAATAATAACTTGCTGATCAGCCCTCTATGTCAAGGAAGGCTGTTATAGTGTATTCCTTAAGACGGATTTATCTTTCTGTTTTCCTCATTAGTGTATGCAAGGCTGTTTCGACAGATCTACCCTTACAGTAGGCGTGCTGTGCCTTAGAAATTAGGGACGGATCCAAGTTGTGGCGTATGTGTAAGTCTATCAGCCTTTCCACGACCTAGGTGTTGAATCAAATAAATGCTGTTATCTTAATGAGAGTCTACCGAAACGAGCTCGAAATCTTCTGAATTCCGCTCTTGGTCTTCGGTGAAAAAAACAAATGTTTTCGGTGGACACAAAGCTCGAATCCGTATATGTTAAAATGTCGGCTAATGGAAAAAGCAAGGATGGTAAAGGACTAGCAAAGGCCTCGTAGGGGTAGCATCTGCCGACGGAAATGCGATGGAATGAACCGGGTAAAAAGCGGATGAAAAACTGCGACATCTACTACGGGGACTGCTATAGAGAGGAAGGACGGAGACTATTTAGATACGGATTTGTTGTTAGAAGTCGAATAAGGCATAAAGTCCTAAGCATTCAGTATATGAGTGAACGCCTCATAGCGATCCGCATCAAGGCAAAATTTTGTAACATCAGCCACATATGTGTCCATGCTGGGAATGGAAGACAATGACGACCCCATCAAAGATGATTTCTTTGATCTCCTAGACAGAACATATACCAAATGCCCCAGCTATCATACGAGAACCATACTTGTAGATTTTAACGCTAAGCTGCATCATACTGCTGCATACCATTAGATTTTAACGCTAAGAAAGCATCTTTGAACGGGTCATCGGCGAACACAGCCTACATGACACCACATCCGATAACGGACACAGGCTGATCGACCTTGCTACGGTGCGAAATCTTATCGCCAGATAAATCAGTCATCAATAGTCCTCCACTATTCTTGATGTTCGTACTTTTCGAGGAGCGAACATCGGCTCAGACCACCAAAGTCTCGCAACTCAGTTCTTCTACCGTAAAAATAAATAAACAGATTGACTTGGCCATCGCATGAAAACACAATGTATCTCACAAAAAATACATATTATATTAAATTAGATTGCTTAGTGTGATTTCCAAGTCAACCTATTTATTTAAAACATAAAAGACTTTTAATACTGATATCTTCTTCTTCTTAACGGGCGCTACAGTTCGGGGTGAACCTGGGCCACAACCAACATGCCTCTCCAACTAGCACGATCTTTTGCTAGCCTTTTCCATTGCCGCACACCCAGTTGACGCACCTGCGTGCCTCCTCTGCTTCTTGGTCCCTTGGGGTTGGATTCAAAGGCTCTCCGGGCTGGAGCTGTGGTGTCCATTCGCTCTACATGGCCCAGCCATCTTAGACGTAGACTCATGTCGCTGTACAGCCCGTAAAGTTCGTGGTTGAATCTTTTCCTTCATCCCCCGTCTGCGTTTATGGGCCCGAAAATCACGCGCAAAATCTTTCTCTCGAACCGACCAAGGGCCTCCTCGTCCACTTTTGATAGTGTCCATGCTTCTGCGCCGTACTGCAGGACCGGGATGATAAGATTCCTATCTAGAGTCAACTCTGTCGTTCGGGAGAGGGCTCTATTACTCAATTGCCTCCTGAACCCAAAGAAACAGCGATTGGCAAGAGTGATTCTGCGTTTGATTTCGGAACTGATGTCGTTGTTCCAGGTCAGTGCGGAGCCAAGGTAGACGAAGTCCTCGAATTTATATCTGTCAATACAAACGTTCTGGCCAAGAGGTCGGTGGTGAGCGTCCTTTTTTGATGACAGCATATATTTAGATTTGCCCTCGTTTAACGCCAAACCAATTTTCGCCGCCTCCATCTCAATACTCGCAAACGCTTCATTGACATCTCGCTGTGATCTACCTATTATGTCAATGTCCAGGATCTGCCGTAGTGTGAAGATTGGGTCTGTGGTGGACCTCCCTGGCCTGAATCCGCACTGGTAAGGACCTATCAGCTTATTTACAAAAGGCTTCATGCTTCAGGAATTTAAATTGACCATATACTGTGATTGTTATGCCTGCAGCAGTACTTTTGGTCGCTTTCCATTCACAACTGTGTTGCATACTTTTTACCGTATAGGAATTGACCTTCCACTCGACGGTCGATGATGTCAACCACCGCACCACGGTCACCTCCATTGAGAGAAGAAGGATCTACCCCTGAGGATATTTGCGGAGTCATGCAAATATGGAAGCGGGTAACGATCGGGTACGTTCAGGTTCCTGTAGTCCCCGCAGGGCCTCCACGATCCGTCCGGTTTACGCACCATGTGTAGAGGGCTGGACCAGTTTGATTTCGATGGTTGGCAGATCCCGGCGCGTATTAGTAGCTCGAACTCCTTTTTTGCGGCATATAGTTTGTCCGGCGGTAGATGTCGTGCCCGTGCTGAACAGGGCGGTCCGTTCGTTTCGATGAAATGTACTGCTTCGGAGTTCATCGGCGCTCCCGGCGGTGCAAGGCGAGTGATGTTCGGAAATTCCCTGACGATGTCGGCGAATGGGGCATTGTGGTCGATGAGTTGCGGATATGGCTGGTTGCTGGTTATGGCGAAGAGCGATGTTGAAGACGAGTGGGTGCGCGAGTCGATAAGGCGGCCTCTTTTGACGTCCACCATTAGATCGTGGTGTTGAAGGAAATCGGCACCTATGATTGGAGAGGTAACGTCGGCAACGATGAAGGTCCACGCAAAAGGACGGGCGAGGTCGAGGGTGAGCTCATGTGTTACTTCCCCGTACACTTTGATGAGAGAGCGGTTTACGGCGAACAATTTCATAGTGGTTGGGCGCGGTTTTTTTTGACGACGATGATGTCGGAATGCAGGATACTTCGGCACCTGTGTCGACAAGAAAATGTAGGTTAGTGTTATGTTCACGTAAACAGAGGCGGTTAACCGAGACTGAAGTTCCTTGAAGTTCTAGTGATGTATCCGAGGGCGGCGGTCGTAGTCACGACTGTTGCGATGGGCTTGGTAGTGGCGTCCGCCGGAAACGACAGGGTGGGCGGCAGTTATTTGCCCTTATGCCGAAGCTGCGATGGAACCAACACTCGTCGAATTGCTCGATGGACTGTTCACGTCTGCGCTGGCTGGAAATGCGTGTTTGAGTACTGGGCGGCGAGCGACGGCCTGGCCGTGATCGTGGTAGTTGTTGCCCACGTTGTCGAGTAAGTAGCTTGGAGAGCTCCAACACCAATTGAGCACCTTCAGGCGAGTCGATGTCATCTTGGCGTGCGCAATTGTTGGAATTTAATGCTGTTGGTTCTACTGCGTTAACCTGGCGGAGTTTCACGTTTTCCATAACCGCATCAGCGATTTGGGCCTTGTCGGCTGCAGAACCCTTTGCCACGACAATCACTGCGGGAACGGATTGGGGAAAACGGGCGGCCCATAAGCCGAGTAGCACCTGTTCGCTATGTGACCCTTTTGCTGCCTGTACCATTTCGTAGTAGAGCTGCCTAGGTTTCCTATCGCCTAACGGCATGTCGTGGAGTACGCGGCGGAGTCTTTTCTGCTGGCTGTCAGCGAAATAACTGATGAGCTGGGTGCGGATGTAATCGTATTTTTCGCGTTTTGGGACTGCATCGATTATAGGTCGCAATTCTGTGGTGCGTACGATCGGCTATTACGAGCAAACGGTGTCGAACTTACGGGGGTCGTTTACAATTCCAGAAGCTCGGAAATAGAAGTCCAGTAGAAAAACCAATTGTCGACATCCGACTCAGCGAACGGTGGCATGTAGAGACGGGCGTGATAATTTGCGGCGACGTCCGCGTGGGAGTTTGCTTCGGATTGTGACGTTCTCCCGCTGCCGCAATGATTCTCCTGTTCATCGGAGGACATCACGTAGGGGTCATCACTTTAGACGCTGAGAAAAACACCAAAAAGGCTATGCTTAACTACTTCAGCTTTAGATTATTTTATTTTAATTGTATTGATCGAGAGGTCGAAATGTAACCTATCTTTTTGAGCTAGTGCACCGAAGTGAAAATCGTTACTTGTTCACCACGTGAAGTTGTCGCTCGTTCACCACGTGAAGTTGTCGCTCGTTCCTTCTCCTCTAGGTGATGTATGGTGTTGCCAGTGTTGGTCGAGCACACCCTTAAGTCTCCATCACATATACTACGGGGGGTTTTGCCAGTACCCCGCCGAGGAGGAACGCCGCGAAATAAACATTCGATGGCGTCGGTGTTATCAGGATCCGAACTCGCTCATCGTGCGACAGAGTCCAACACACTTACCAATGCGCCACGGCGTCCTCACATTCCGCCGTTCAGTATATCATTAATATGTACCAAAAAAAGGGTTCTTAATAAGGCCGGTTGGTAGTGGGCGTCCGAGCAAGATTTCGACTCCACAAACTAAAAAGCTTATTGTAAGAATGGTGAAGGAAGATCCCAACGTTTCAGCTGTGAAGATAGCGGAAAACTTAAGAGAAAGCCAACTCACAACTGTATACCCACAAACAGTTCGCAATTTCTTGCATTCGGAGGAATATAAAGGATATGCACCAAGGAGTAAGCCCCTATTAACTGCAAGAAATATAAAAAAAAACGCCTGGAGTACGTAAAAGAGTTTATAAAAATGCCACCAGAGTTCTGGAATACTGTTATTTTCACAGACGAATCCAAATTTAACATTTTCGGGTCTGATGGTAGGCGATTCGTATGGAGAAAAACGGGTGAGGCACTCGCCCCAAGAATGTTAACGCCACTGTAAAGCAGGGGGAGGGGGAACCCCTTTGGTGTGGGGTGCGATGGCAGCCAACGGTGTAGGGAATCTTGAGTTCATCGAAGGAATAATGAATAAATTTGATTATTTGCCTCCTACTGCCGTAAAATTGAGTCTAGAAGAAAACTTTTGCTTCCTCCAGGACAATGATCCAAAGAATTCGTCCATGCTAGTGAGCGAATAGCTGTTATATAATGTGAAGAAAGTACTTCCCCATCCACCCGAAAGTTCGGATCTCAACCCTACTGAGCATTTATGGGCTTATGTACATATATTGAAAAAAAATTTAGGGAAAACACGGTTTCAAACAAGGCAGAGCTGAAAACAGAGCTCAAGTTGATATGGCAGACAATTGCCCCGGACATTACAAGGAACTTGGCTCTTTCAATGCCTAAGAGGCTTCAAATGGTCTTAGACAATAAAGGGTACCACACAATAATTCGCGTCGCTCCTTGTTGGGCGCTAATTAAAAGGAACAAATTTTTCACTTTAATTAAATCTATTTATTTTTTTTTTATTTTAACTCCTCTATGAGAAGGCCTTCAACACGTCTATATCACTTCCAGGGATGATGATATGTACATACATATTTGTATTAATATACAATTTGTAATGTAGCGGAACTCAAATAAGAAAATATTACAAAAATGTCATATAGCCTTAGGCCATTGTGAGCTCCTTTGTAAAAGCTATTTTGGAAAGGAACTGGATGTCTTTACGTCTTTATAAATGACTGTTTAGAAGCCTGTCTTTTGTCCTTTGTCCATTCCAATTTAACATGTCTGGAATATTTTAACATAAAGTCAGAGATGAATTAAATTAATGTTTCCGCATGAATTTGTCAAAGTGTATGAATCAAATGGCCGCATCAATGGTCCAACGTACATAAGCATAGATTCATATTCATATTCTAAAATTGGAATATCATCTACGCAGCCTAGCATTAAATCTAAATGCTTCATATCACCAGCTTCCAAGTATTGATTTTATTTTACTCCCCCTTTTTCACCCAAAGCATCGCTCTCAATGGCACTTGTTCCATAATATTGAACATCCGCCATTCGGTGGCATAAGCCTCTTGTCCACGAGCTCGGAAGAAATACACGCTCGACTGACAACAGTCAATAAAATGTCAAATAATACAAAATTCCTATGTTACGAGTACAACGACAGAGACGATGGCGTTAAAACGAGTGCCTTAGACCGCTCCCTCTACATTATGGACCGGATCGACTCCCTAAGTACAATCACGTACTCTCACAATAAGCAAAACCAATTTCAAATCACTAAGCCGTACAGTGCACGTACGCACCTCATTTACCCCGAGGACCACGCACCAAATCAAACTAATGGAACCGAAAAACCTAAATCTGTGAAATTGAATTTAAATCCGTTCGTCTCCATATTGCCGCCACCCTCGGGCTCCTCGCACTTGTCTCGTCCACATGAGTCTCCTGCGAAATAAGCCGAAAACGAATTTAAAGTCCCCCCTTTGATAAAGATGGCTCATGTAAATGTCACCCCCAACGTTACCAAACCACTGTGCGCTGGCTGTCGAGAGATAACACTTTAATTAGAAAAAGGTCAAAATATCACAAACCCTGCTGCATTAAAATAGTCTATTACGCCGGGACCAGGCTAATACCAAATGTTGGTATGTCGATGAGGCAAAGATGGGAAGAGGAAAAATATCCAAACATCTCCTAATGGAAGTTCGTGAAGTTGTTGTCAGCGATCCCCACTGAAAAGGAAGAAGAAGTTCGTCATCGTCTGATATTTCAGTTCCGCAGTGTATGTAATCCATTAGGCTCCCAGAGCGAGGCAACAAAAGTGTACGCTAGTGTCGACGTCGTGGTTGAGGAATATGTATGTACATTCTGCGTCTATTGTTGTCGGTTTATTAGATGCGGTAATGTAGAGTTCACTTAAGTGGCTCGCTTGCTCGCTGTGGTTGCGGCTGACAATCCGCAATGTTGCTTATTGTTCGTTTGTTACATTCTTGCTGTGTATCGCACAATAGCGATGCATTAGGAACAGAAGAACCGCCAGCATCCGAGGGGACATGCTTTGTTCTATTCGAGAAAGAGAAATAGGAATAAAACCCTTTAGGCTCTGAAATGGATAAAACACAATTGAAAAGCATTAGCCAAGAACATTATCACACACTTGGATGCCATCTTTATGAAACATGCAATAATTCCATCACCCAGTTCTTCTGTACGTATGGATGTGGGTTTGTTCCCTAAATAGCTTTGAAACCAAATTGGCTCGTTGACGTTTTACGACAATGAAATACAGCGTTTAAATTAACAATTTTGGAATTTAATGCTTACGCACCTACATATATAAACATATGTGTATTTTTTGGTTGCGCCCAAGGATGTGGAAACTTCAAAAGATACTGGTAACCCGTGTTGCCAGCATGCACGATTCGCGGGATATTATTCTCCTTTTTCCACGCGCCTACGTGCTAAACCACACCTCTGCACACCTCTGCACATACCAACGGCGGGACTGCCGTTAGGTATTACTTCGCGGGGCTGGTTAGCGATTTACGCTGTATCTCGAGTAGAAGCCTCTTGGGTTCTTCTTTCTGCTTCGGCTTGCCGCAGCATTATTTGTACTGATGCAATGTACGAGCATGTTTGGTTCCAATTTTCCACCAAGTTCATCATATAGGGGACCAAGTTTTCAGGACTCGGTCAATTTGCCTGTCCTGCATAAAGCGACTGCAATATAAAACTGTGTGTTCAGCGTCCTCCTCGGAATTTGGGCATTGTGGACAAAAAGGCGAGCTATCATATCCAAATATATGCAGATACTGTCGATAGCCACCATGTCCAGAAAAAAACTGCGAAAGATGATAATTGCAGTCTCCTGACGCTCTTGATGTCCAAGTTTCGATGACGGGAATGAGCCTGTGCGTCCATCTCCCTTTTGTGGAAGTGTCCCATTTGACTTGCCACATTGCCATGGATACTGCCCGTTCTTCTGCTTTTAAAAGCCTGATCTGTTGCCGGTCTGGTGTTCGCCTGCGGTATACCCTTTTGAGCTCGTCTGCCAATACATCGATGGGTAGCATTCCGGCTATCACGAACGCTGCGTCATCTGATATGGCCTGAACCCGCAGATTACTCTTATTGCGCACAGTCGATAGACTGAATCCAATTTCCGCTTTAGTCCTTTTACTGCAAGGGCTTCCGCCCAAATTGGAGCAGCGTAGAGTAGGACTGAGCTGACTACCCGTGAGAGTAGGACTCTGCGTGCATATCCGGGACCGCCTATATTCGGAAGCATTCGCGAAAGAGCTCGTTGTGCGCGTGATGTCTTCTCGCTGGCATACAGTATGTGTTCCCTGAAAGAAAGCCTGTTGTCTAGGATGACTCCTAGATACTTGACTGACTCGACTAAGAAGCTGGCATATTCCACCTTTTTACGGCTGGTTATAAGCACAGCCTCCGTTTTTTGGGCTGCTAGTTCCAGACCGGCAATTGAGAGCCAATCTTTCACCTTAGCGATAGCTGCGTTCGCAGTAGCCTCTACTTTTCCTATATGCTTAGCCACCATCACGATGGCAATATCGTCGGCGGAGCCGATGATTCGTACTGCTTCGGGATAAACATATATGTATATGTATGAATATATGCGTGTACATTTTTGTAATCACGACTTCCGTCGCGTGCCATCTCGCATAGGATATAAATGGAGAAGATGATCCATAAAAGCGTTGTTATCCTTGAAATCGCGCTTAAATCCTCCCAGGGGACCTGGTGTTTTCTCGTAAGTATGCTAACTGTTTTCGACTTAATTCCACGGATAAAAACCCCTTTTCCGTGGCCTCTGGAGGCTTATACAGGCGACTATTAATTGGAGCATAAACCTGGTCGTTGCCATCTTACCCTAATCCTTATGACTCCAACGATTCAAGGCTATCGGTTAAAATGCACGTGGTGCAAGCCCTTCCAGGCTATTAAGCCGCTTATCCCTTGACATTTCGTTTCTATTTCATCTTCTGGCTTTCCAATTTATCCACTTCTGGTCGATGAGCATTTGAGTTTATCACCGGACGACAAATACCGCACTGATTCTTTTACCGGATGCAGGGAAAGGTCTATAGAAGACCTAAAGTGTGCCGCAATGGAAACACTTCCCCGTACTTGCGGATATTTGCATTCGGTGGGAAAAGGTTATTGTTCTTGTCCCTCGAGGGGATTCGAAGCGGGTGGTATGGTTTCAGTTAACTGGTCATAAAAGGTCGGAAGTGGTCTTAAAACTTTCGTTGGGATGCCTTCAGTTTGACCTACCCGTTCCCCTATGCTCATTCACGACTCCACATTCCAAGGGGGTGGTGTCGTTTTTACAGCAAAGTTTTGCATACTTTACTCTGGGTACTGGAGCTGAATGGTTCTTCCTTTCCCATTTTGCCTGTAGGTCGGTTTACATGCGGGGCATTAGTTTGTCGACCAAATGTGGAAGGTAAACACCATGGACGAGGGTTTATTATTCGACACATTTCTGTGTACACACATTTTATGCGAAAATAATTTTTTTTTTTTTTTTTTTTCGAAAACAGGTTCATGAAATTGTGTGGCACAAAAAACAACTTAAGTGGCGAGTCGACCCTGCATTTAAGCGCTGATGATACCTAAAGTGTTTGCACCATATTCAATGAAACGTGTAAGCACATTGTGCTGTTTATACGGGTTACTTTAACGATGAAAATGAGGATTTCTACTCAGCTCCCTTTGGCATTATACTCGTACAACCTGAGCAAGCAGGTGTACGTTTATATGCAGACCAGTGTGGAATAAGAACGCATTCCATGCTATTTAACAATAAAGCTTAAAATCGGTCAATGGCGGTATCCACAGTTCCGGTTAGCGGGAGCCGCCTCGACAACACCCCTTTTGGAGCTGCTCGAACATATTTCGATGTCCAGTCCAATATGAGATCTCCAAGGACGGGTCGGAACCCTGAAAAAAAAAAACGACGGCGAAGGAGCCGTACATAGTAGAGCCAACGGCAGCGCTCATAGCGCTCCGCTAGAGGGTAAAAAAGGGGCCTGGCCTCCCAGTGGCGTGGGGCTACCTCTCTCACTATGTAAAAAGAATACGGTTCAGAAGCAACCACAAAGCTTGGACAAGGACAGATTTACTGTCGACGGCCCCACCAAACGAAAAAAGAACAATGCAATTCAGGAAGTGCAATGGGATGGGCCGGGCAAAAAGAGGATGAAAAACTGCGACCTCTATTACGGCGATTGTTATATAGTTTTTTTTTTTTTTTCTTTTTAATAATTTGCGCGCACTCAAGGCCTAATAACCTTATTATGTCGGCGACACAGTGCGGGCAGAAGGTAGAGAGGAAGAGGAATAGAGGAGATGCCGATGGGCATTGATCTTAAATGCTTGCATGTTGCATTGAGGGGGGAAAACCGAATCCGGCCGGGAGTTCCAGATTCGTGTGGTTCGGTTAATGAAAGATTCCCTATATTTGACAGTACGTCCGAAAGCGGGCTTCAGAGTATATTGGTGAGCATTCCTAGAGAGACGTGTATTGCGGGAGATATGTTGAAGGGGTGGAATGCAACTGGCTATTTCATCAGAGCATTTTTGGTGGTAGTAACGATAAAACAGGGAGAGGCAGGTAACATTCCTGCGGTGTTCCAGCGAGTCTAATGTTTTGGTAATGCTGGAGTCACCTATCAGTTTTATGGCTCGTTTTTGTATTCTGTCTAGTAGGTGCAGTGAGGTCTTGGAAGCACCGGAACAGACATGAGCGTTAAACTCTAATTTGGGGCGAATGAACGCCTTATATATTGTAGCCAGATCTAAGGGTGAGAAATATTTCTTGCATCTGTATAAGAATCCTAGGCATTTCGCAGCATTCTTGGCGACACTGAATATATGGTCGCTCCAATTAAGATTGTGAGCAACACTCATACCCAGGGTGGAAAGCTTTTCAGTTTCTGAGATGCAAGTGCCATTCATGGATAATGGCTGCGGGTTATTTATACGCTTTAACGACAAGAGACAGCATTGTGTTTTGGAAGCATTCAATTCCACTCTATTGTTTTTACCCCATTGGATGATGCTGTCGATATCAGAATTTAATGAGCTTAACATACGTTGCCGCTCATTATCTACAACCGAAGTGCAGGGTCGTAAACTGGTGAACGAATATGAGAAGCTGAGGGTACTGTCGTCAGCGAAGGAGTGAATTGGATTAGGAGTAACAGACAAGAGATCATTTATAAAAATAAGAAAGAGTGTCGGAGAAAAAAACGGAGCCCTGGGGAACACCGGCATTTACAAAGTGAGTATCAGACTTGAATCCGTCCAGAACAACTTGAATTGAACGATTCGAAAGGTAGCTTCTAATCCATTGAAAGAGAGACTCATCGATCCCAAAAGCACGCATTTTCGACAAAAGGGCTTCATGCCAAACCCTGTCAAATGCTATAGTGGGGAAGGCAGCGCATCGAGGCTAAATTCGGCAACATTAGTCTGATTTGCGCCCAAGCCCCGACAGAGGACAAGGATGATAATAGCAGGGAT
Organism: Eumerus sabulonum; assembly: GCA_951905685.1. Classification (NCBI taxonomy): domain Eukaryota; kingdom Metazoa; phylum Arthropoda; class Insecta; order Diptera; family Syrphidae; genus Eumerus; species Eumerus sabulonum. The sequence goes on along the minus strand of OX645060.1, from coordinate 155,024,675 downwards.
GACTTCTATGGTTCCCTACGATACCAAGATCATTTTGGTAGACTTCAATTCACAGCTGGGAAGGGAAGAAGTTTTTGCCAGGACGTTCACGGAGTTCAAGAAGCTTCTGCCCCGATACGAGAAAAGAAGAATCGCCAACCCACATTTAGCGACTAGGTCGTGCCACGATCCAGCCAAGACTTCCGACCGTCAACTTCAGGTTAACATCAAGCCGTCAACTTCAGTGCGAAGTCCATCTGTCTCCGGACTTCAAGCACCAACCTCCGAGAAAATGCGTTGCTTCAATTGCTCGGGGTACGGGCACCTCTCCGCTAAATGTCCACCGAAGGAGAGACGCCTTCCTGGGTCCTATCTCCGTTGTGGGGATCCCACTTACGCACACAATAATTGCCCCAAGCGCACTCACACAGAACCGAGTCGGCGCAGTCGAAGCAAACGAGGACGACCAACATGACGAAAAGCTGGGCCGGAATATAGATGCTATCCAAATGCTATCAAAGATCTCCACAACAAAATCCCGACAAGACAGAAGTTCCGTCTCGAAGGTTGTCCTTTAGTGAAAATAAAGAGATAAACGCAATCGTTAGTGATCTTCCAATTAAGACAATCAATCGTCTCCGGCAGTCTTGATGAAACCAAAAAAAAAAAACGAAACGAGCGAGTCACTTATGTGCGTTGATTACCGAGCCCTGAACAACGTAACCGTTCGGGATAATTACCCGCTTCCACTGATTGAGGATTTTTTGGAATTCCTTGAAGGGAAAAAGGTTTTCTCCATACTTGTTCTTAAGAGTGGATTTCACTAGGTAAAAGTCGTTTCCGCTTCAACTCGCTATACTTTCCTTGGAGCTATTATCACTCCTCTGAGCCATTTTAGAGCGTACATACCTACCTGGGATACCATTCGTTATAGTCACTGATTGCATTTCTCAAATTTTTACTTTAAATAAGAAGAATGTAAGTCCGAGGATATCTCGTTCGGCCTTAGAATTCAAAAACTTCGACCACATAGTTAAAAATCGAAGTGGCGCGAACATGAATCATGTTGACGCTCAGGCGCTCTTAGTCGGTGTAATGTAATCTCTACCATTAATTCCGAAGACATTGACTACCAGTTGACGTCTCCCCAAAGTCGTGACCACATAGCTTCCGAGTTGAAACGAAGGTTGAGATGTGAGAGCATGAAGTGCTATGCTCTCGAAAATGGCATTGTCTTCCGAAAGACTAAGGTAGGCGTGATACTGTTCTATGTCTTTGAACAGATGTACCCTACTGTAGCCCTCGAAACGATACTTCTCCTAATACCATGGATCTTTTTGGCAAGCAAAAGATAAAGAAATCTGCTTTGCGACTTAAGGAATTAGCTCACTGGAAGTTCACCGAAATAGGACACATTGGTATTCTGGGCTAAAGCAGTGATTTAGGCGAACCCCGATCTTGGTCTCCAAGATTCTATATAAAACAACAATTCCCAACCGACGACAATGGGATGGGTATGAATGCCCATGCAAAGGCACTGCACTGGAACAACTCCACCACAGGCAATGGTGTGGGTGCCGGTATCTATGTGCCGACTCTAAAGGACGGCCAATCCTTTATGACGGATAAAATACTTCAAAATATCTAAGGAAACCTACGTATTTTGAGTTTAAGAGTCGTTATAACAGGTACGTATATGTACAATTTGTAAAAAATAATAAGCCAAATATGCTCCCTGGTTTCAGAGTATAAGACCTTATTGAATAAAGTGGGACAACTGAATTCATTGGGTCTTGTATTTGAGCTCGACGTTACATAGGAATTCTGAGAAAAGAGATTTTTCATGAGGTTTCCATAAGTCTTAAATAGGTCTGCGGTCAACAGCTGTGTTTCCAAATACATGATGACAAATGGCGAGGCCTGCGAGTTTTCATCTATCCGAGAATAATTAATTGCAAATAACTTACAGGCATTATTCCGAATAACTACACTTGGCATTAATAAGACGAGCACTAACGCTCAGTTCTTAATTTAAGTCCTTAATTAAACTGCGATGGAATGGACCGGGTATAAAGCGGTCCGGGTATAGGGAGAAAGGACAACGATTGTTCTGATGCGGATTTGTTGTTCGAGGTGGACTAAGGCAAAAAGTCCAAAGCTTTCGGCATTTGAGCGAACGCCTCATAACAAACCGTATCAAAGCTAAATTTTTTAACATCAGCCTGATCTTCGTCCACACCCCCACGGAAGACAGGAAAGCATCTTTGAGCGAGTCATCGGCAAACATAGCCTACACGACATCACATCCGATAACGGACACAGGCTGATTGATCTTGCTACGGGGCGAAATCTCCTTCTAGCCAGTACGCGCTTGCCGCACCTCGATATACACAAAGGCACCTGGCGGTCTTTTGATCAATCGACTAACAACCAGATTGATCACATCGCGATCAACGTCAGACATGCCTCCACTATTCTTGATGTCCGAACTTTCCGAAGGGCTTACATCGACTGGGACCACTATCTTGTAGTAGCCAAGATGCGCCTACGGATATCACGAACGCCGCGGAGTAGGTAAGAACACAATGTTATGACGTCGGAAAGCTACTATCGCCAGAAGCCGCTCGTACTTTTACCGATCGCGTCTCCCCTAAGCTCTCCAATACACCTCAACCAACCACGTATAAATAGAACAGCAGTGGAACCTTTGCAAACAAGCCCCGAAAAGCTCTGCATCCGAAGTTTTGGGCTTCAAGGCTCCACCACGAAGAAACACCTGATTCGATCACGAGTGCAGGAGGATTCACACAGCGAAGCAATGCATCCTGCTAAAGCCTCGCTGCATAAAAGAACAAGAGCAGCTCGTGAGCTCTACGAGTTAAAAAGAAGGGAGGAGCATAAGCTCCTCAGAAGAAAGAAGGAAGAGCACGAGAAGCGCGCGACTGAGGATTCGGAGAGCTTTTAATGCAGGCGGGACGTTCGAAAGTTTTATCAACAGATAAAGCGAACATGCCAAGGTTATAAAGCCAGAACGGAAGCCTGCAGGGATGAGAACGAACACCTAGTAGTAGAATCGCAGTCGATGCCGAGAATATGGAAAAACCACCTCTGCAGACTGTATAATGGCGATGTTAGTCAATACAGTGCTGTCAGGCAGAATGATCCATTTCTAATCGACGAAGACCGCGGAGAATTTCGTCCCCCTGACCTCGACGAAGTTAAGATTGCTATATCGAAACTCAAGTCGAATAAAGCTGCTGGCGCAGACGGACTGTCTGCTGAGCTCTTCAAGACAGCTGGGGATGACCTGGTTAGGAGCATGCACCAGCTCATCTGTAAGATATGGTCAGAAGAAAGCATGCCCGAGGAATGGAGTCTCAATATCGTATGCCCGATCCACATGAAAGGAGACCCCTCTGATTGCGCCAACTACAGAGGAATAAGTCTTCTTAACATCGCCTGCAAAATCTTCTCTGCCGTATTGTGCGAACGCCTGAAGCCATTTTTAAGTAAGCTTTTAGGTCCTTACCAGTGCGGATTCAAGCCAGGGACCCGGAAAAATTCAAGTCGACACTCACCACCTATTTGTGGACTTCAATGCCGCATACGACAGCGTAATTAGAGACGAGCTATACAACGCTATGGCTACCTATGACAAACCTGCTAAGCTCGTCAGATTATACAGGATGACTTAGGAAAATACTCGCTGCTCCATCCGAATCCGTGAATACCTTTTCGAAAACGAAAGCAAAACTGAATATACGCTGTCATCAAAAAAGGACGCTCACCACCGACGTCTTGGCCAGAACGTTTGTATTGGCAGATATAAGTTTGAGGTAGTTAAGGACTTCGTCTTCGTTGGCTCCGCAGTGACCTGGAACAACGACATCAGTTCCGAAATCAAACGCAGAATCACTCTTGGTAATCGCTGTTTCTTTGGGCTCAGGATGCAGTTGAGTAATAGAGCCCTCTCCCAAACGACAGAGCTGACTCTATATAAGACCCTTATCATCCCGGTCGTGTTGTACGGCGCAGAAGCATGGACACTATCAAAAGCGGATGAGGAGGCCCTTGGTCTGCTCGAGATAAAGATTTTGCGCGTCATTTTCGGGCCTATAAACGCAGACGGGGGATGGAGGAAAAGATTCAACCACGAACTTTACGGGCTGGACAGCGACATGGGTCTAGTCAGGCGTCAACGCCTAAGATGGCTGGGCCATGTAGAGCGAATGGACACCACAGCTCTAGCCCGGAGAGCCTTTGAATCCAACCCCAAGGGACGAAGAAGCAGAGAACGGACATAGGTGGAAGGGGACCTCAGCCAACTGGGTGTGCGGCAATGGAAAAGGCTAGCAAAAGATCGTGCTAGTTGGAGGGGCATGTTGGTTGAGGCCCAGGTTCACCCCGAATATTCATCGATATGTTGGTAACTGGTGATTATCCTGGTGCTACATGCTACCCACTGGGCCATTGCGGTTGTCTGTATATCTTATCTCAAATAATTACAAAAATGTTTCACTTGTTCTGGAGCTACAATATATTCAATGTGTATTCAATGTTTATAAAAATTAATTGGTAAACTGTTACATCCAATAAGATGCAATATGATTGCTTTTAAGATAAATTGTATATGATGCGCTGATGAATCACTCTGAGCTCGAAGGTACTGGTTTAGGAAGTGTGGGATCAGTAGATGTGGAGGGAATACTTGAAGTAGGAACACTTGGAGTAGGAGTATTTGGTGCAGTAATATTTGGTGTTATTGTGCTTGGTGTAGACAAAACTTTTGTTGGAGCGCTTGGTGTCGCAGTATTTGGTGTAGAAGGGTTGGGTGTCGGAATACTTGGTGTCGCAGCAACAGGTGACGGACTACTTGGTGTTAAAGTACTTTGTGCCAGAGAATCTGTTGTTGCAGTAGTAGACGTAGGATTTGCTGTTTGGCATCTAGGTGAGCCGCGAGCACACAACCTAGATTGTACGCCTGGTCTACTAAGCCGTCGCCTAAAGATCTGCCCGTCCGCCTCATGACAGAAAAGAATCAAGCTGATGGCGCACAGCGAAAGGACTCCTTTAAAATTCATTTTCTTTTAATTAGCTAGATACTATTAACACTTGAAAGAGATATTGGAACTAATGTAGTTCTTCTGAATCTATTCGCTTTTATAGTGAAACTTCGGTTAACTTACCCGATTAGGTAATGCTTTCGTCATCGAAGCACCTGCTTGATGCAGGTTATATATGTACATAGCAGGTGACTGCATATGCATTTTAGAATTACCGACACAGGCCTGATGTGGTATTCAAACAACACTGAATTTCACATCTATTTATCCGGCACGATTTAACGACTACATCTGGTTATTAGGAAATTACGTCTGATCGGTTTGTTTGCTTTGGAAAAACATGGAACGCTGTAAGCAATGACAATCGACATAATGAATTGGACTGATACCGATGTAAGGCATGTAAGATGTGAAATGATCGTTCTCTTGAGATAGATTAAGTTGGTAGATGTCGTTCATACATTGTTATGTGATTAATATATCCTTGGTTAAAGGTGGTTAAAGGTATTTTTCTTCTTTAACTGTGTATTGGACATTTCTGTAAGGGGTCCTGTAAGGTCCAGGTTATACTGTGGGTGCACCAAAACTTCGAAACCAAGTTCCGTCAATTTGTTCTAAAACATTAAAGACATACATACATGTGTGTGTATGCAACCTGGCATCATTATGACGGAACACAACTCTTTTTCTGTTGGCCAACTTTTGTTCGCTTTTTCTTAATTTTGCACAATAGAAGACCGAACTGACCGTTTCGCAAAGATGTTGCAACTCATAATGGGGAATTCTCCTCCAAACCTACCAAACACTCAGAATCACCCTGTTCGATTCAATCCGAGTTTTAAGGCTGATTGTGGAGGAAATCGCTTGGGTAGGATTTTTTCGTAGTAATGGTCAGATATCCGCAATACTTACTGATGTTAATTCGTTGAATCAAATTTCTTTGGGTTAATTCATATCGCACTCAAATATTAAGCTTCTTTGATTAGCGTACTCTTTTTTGAATGATTCCAAACTGTCGTATGGTTGCTGTTTAGTGGCCTCGCTATCTTCGGATAGCTTGCGTGCCGCTCCTGCTCCACCAGCTGCAAAATTTCATCGGTTAGCGTTGGTTGCCTTGTAGCCCATGAAGGGCCAGAACCAAGGTTCTCTTAATCACCCATCCTATGTGTGATTTATTTTTCACACATGTGAAAGGGACCTACAATTTAATGTCGATTACGACTGCCGTGGGTCGGGAAGCCTTTTCATGGCAAGTGTACTACTACCGCCGAGGAGGGACGCCGTGAAATAAACATTCGATGGCGTTGGTGTTATCGAGATCCGAACTCGCTCATCGTGCATCAGAGGCCAACAAAGTGTAATTTCGGGCCAGGTAAATCCACACTAGTACACTGCGGCAGATCTTGGAGAAAACCCAAGATTACCAAATCGACACTCATCACCTTTTCGTCGATTTCAAAGCCGCGTATGACAGTGTGCATTCGGAGCCATGTCTAGTTTTAACATCCCCGTCAAACTCATCAGATTGTGGGTAGCGAATTAATCGAAACCTTTGATGTTAAAAAAGGATATAGACAAAGTGACGCATTGTTATGTAACTTTTTCAACATCGTAATTGAAAATATCATACTAGACCCACTGGCCAACACAAGAGTTACGATATATATCCGCTTGCGTATGCGGATAACATTGACGTAATTGGACGAATACAGCGAGACGCAATTGAAAGAAGGGTCGCTAAAATGGGTATTTCTGTAAACGAGGGTAAAACCAAATATTCATATTCGTTTTGGCCAGAACGTCCCAATTGGCAGCTACAAATTCGAAGTGGTCAAGGACTTCATTTACCTGGGCTCTTTAGTGACCAACGATAACAACGTCCACGCTGAGATCAAGCGCAAAATTACTCTTGCCAACCGCTGCTTCTTCGGGCTTAAGAGGTAATTGAGAAGTAGAGCCCTCTCTCGAAAGGCCAAGGTTGCGCTATACAAAATCTGGATCATCCTGGTCCTCTACAGCCTCTACAGTTTAATGGACTGTAACGCCACCAAGGAAGAAGAAGAAGAAACTACACTGACCTATCAGGTTATCCATAAAGGGTTTCCGGGTTTCACATAGTTTTTTTTTTTTTTTTTTCTTGCGAAGTTAGGTGAAGATCTTCAAAAGACACATACATATGTACATATATATAAGCAATTCGTTATAAATACTGAGCTTGGAATACTTTCCTTATAGCCAGTACAATTCCCGATACCTATGTACATATGTTCGAGTTATCCTCGCTTCTGACATTCTTTCGAAGATACTTCGTCCCGTATGCGAACGGAATTCGCGCAGCGTTTATGAAAACTGATAAGTTATTTATTTTTCTATAGGTAAGGTTAACGTGAACGGATTCGGATTCATTGAGCGTTTACTGCCAAACCTTTGTGCAATTATTTACACGATCTAGAGCGTACTGTAGTTTGACATTTGCTTCTTCGACCGTTTTACTCATTGCCAGGACGGCAGTGTCAAACGTTGCAAACGTTGCTAACACAGTGCCCTCTGTCTGTGATATGTCACGAGTATAAAGTTAGTATAACAGCGGGTCTACAACACTAGCCTGCGGTACACTGGCCGCTACCGCCTTTAGCTCGGAATATTCATTTCCGTGCTCAACACGGAAGAGTCTGTGTTATAGGATGGATCTTCAAATATTATATAGTTAGCTGTTCTGGTAGAACAGGTCGTAGTTTGTACTCCAAGCCTTTGTGCCACACTTTATCAAAGGCTTGTGAAATGTCAAGAAAAACGGTGGAACAAATTAACTTTTGTTCTAGCGCTTTTTAGGGTTCCGTACCCAAAGGTAAAACGGAACCCTATTACTAAGACTTCGCTGTCCGTCCGTCCGTCCGTCCGTCCTTCTGTCACCAGGCTGTATCTCATGAACCGTGATAGTTAGACAGTTGAAATTTTCACAGATGATGTATTTCTGTTGCCGCTACCACGACAAATACTAAAAACAGAACAAAATTAATTATACATATACATAATTACAAACAACCAATAATAAATTGTTTCGAAAGGTTTTCGTTGTCATCTTTCGGTCAGTTCCCATTTGTGAACGGCTTGTAATCATCCATTTTGGGAAAGCAAACTTAGAGAAAGCGGATAGCCCGAGGGTACAATCAGCGCTTGACACGCGAACGAGTGGAGTTCAACCCGCAGAAGGTTAGAATTTTTTTTTTTTTTTGTGTTCCTAGTAGCACATGAGGGAGAGTGGGCAAAGAACTCGGAGAGAAATCTTCGGCGAAGTACTCGGAGAGTGATCTTCGGGGAAGAACTCCGGTACGGTTTTAAGCAGTTCCCGGTACGCGGCCGTACCGTGTGTCCTATTGCCTACGTTGGTCGCGGATATCACGTTCATTGTATAAGGTATTGAAATCAGAAATTTGTTGGTCGCGATTGGTGATGCAGGCTAAGTCGTTGGTCAGAGGAGTTTCGGTACGACTGTTCGAATACTCAAGCTGCGGTTTGTTTACTTTTTTGGACAGTGAATTCCTTTTTTTTTTTTTTTACATATGTTTTTTTTTATTTATTTCGACTTTTTTTATTGACATACGGTGTAGGGTAGTTTTAAGGATTAATTGTAAACCTAGATTAAGTTAGGTTAAGGAAATTAAATTTGTGACATATTGAATTGGAAACGATTACGGTGATTTTTTTTTTCTTTTGCGTGGGATATTTCGCGAGTCTCGTAGCAAATTCGCGATTCATGCTGCGGGTAAGTCGGCGTGAGGGCGATCGCGTGGCGCCATTGCTCACGACCAGTCCTCGCAGCTGGCCTAGCATCCCTTTCGCACGACGTCGCGGCAGGTGGAGAGGAGCAAGTGAGCAAGAGGAGCAAGCGATCTTGCACACATACGAACCGATACGTACATACGTCCATACGCATCACATACGTGCATACACTCACACATCTGTACGCTATGTATAAGTATACATACATACATACATATGTACATTACGAAGTAGAGTTGGGTAGTTCCGGACATGTATAGTTCACGAAACTATGTCCTCTCTCGGACACATGTCCTCTCGTTCCGCAAATTGAACGAAATGAGTTCCATAGTTCCATTCAACCCTTATTCATCAATCACATATGTACAAAACGAAAAAAAAAAAAACATAAATGCAACGAACATGCTTCTCATACGGTATGAGTTATACCCCGTAGTTTTCAAGAAACCCAAAAGTATGGAGATGTGGCGATAAAGCTCGAACAGTTGGTGTACACTGTACAGCACACGTGAACTGAAATGAAGAAAAGAAATGAAAGAATATAATGCCCGCACCGCATTTCATGAACGAATGTCATACATGTGTATGTATGCATTCAGGTCCGGACATGGACATGGTTTGCTAGTTCCATATCGGTGCGATAATACATTTAGTTCCGGACATGGAAATGTTTTTGCTAGTTCCATATCGGTGCGAGTATACATTTAGTATTTTAAAACGGGTAGAGATTGCAGTGCATACTGAGATGGAATAATTATCTTATAACCCCATTTAGATACCTTTTTTTTTTGTTTTTTTTTTTTTTAGAGACTCGCGCAGGTTCAAGAGTTTTTATATTCTCTTATGATGTGTTGACACACACAACCTGAACGGAGTGCAGTGATTGGGGTCGGTGATGTTCGTTCACTACTCTCAGGGGTGGTTGTCCTAGGCCTAGATAGGACGAGAGCCGACCAAAGTCCGCGTTGGTTATAGTCCGTAGTAATTCCTTCAAGCACTTTAGTATTGCATACGCAGAGGATGAATTTCGGCTGACCATATACTGTGAGTGTTATGCTTGCAGGCAGTACGTCTGGTCACTTTCCATTCACAACTGCGTTGCATACTTTTTATCATCCGTTTAGGAATTACTTTTACTTGGCTATGAAGCGAATTTGAACTATAGACCTTCCGATCGGCGGTCGATGATGTTAACCACTGCACCACGGCCACCCCCTGTTTCAAATATATTGAATGGTCTTTCCAACAAAGTTGTTGGTCCAATATAACACCTAAATATTTAAAACTGTCCACGTGTTTAATCAAGAAGCAATTTTCAAACATTCTTGATTGTTGAATACTATATCTTCAAGAACAAATCGATTACACAATGGTGCATGATAATATAAGGGAAGGTCTCTGAAAACTGTACCATTGATATTAAATATCATGTACTTCGTTTTGTTGCTAATTATTAGTTTATGATAATTAATCTCCTTAACATATCTAGGTCATTATTAACAAAACTATCAATTAAGTAAGTGTTTGAGTGGAAAAGAGATGTTTCATCAGCAAAGGCAGCTATTTTGCCTTTAAAAGGTTGTAAGAAAAACGAATTAACATAAATTAGAAAAAGGATTGGGCCCAATACTGCTCCTTGGGGAACACCCATATTTAAGGGTGTGAGAATAAAATGTCACTGATTATGTATTTCTGTTGCTGCTTTAACAACAAATACTTTGACAGAATATAATAAATATATGTATAAATGGGGCTCCCATACAACAGACATGCTTTTTTTGCCGTTTTTATACATAATAGTACGGAACCCTTCGTGCGCGAGTCCGTCTCGCACTTGGCCGGTTTTTTTCAATTACCTCAGTTATTCCATGTACATGATCTATGGTGGAATGCTTGCTTCTGAAATCAAACTGCTGATACGATAAGAGACCTTCAGTAATTGGCTTGAGTAGAAGTCTATTAAGTAGAATTCTCTCGAATATTTTGGAGATGGTCGGTAGAAGAAAAATCGGTCTATACGACATAACCTTAGTCGGCGGTTTCCCGGGTTTCGTAACCACGATAACTTTCCATTGGCTTAGTACATGTTCTAATCTAGGTGCCGCATTTACGAGGAAAAAAAAATTAAAAAGCGCTTTCTTCGGCAATGATTTAAGAATTTCCACCGTGATTAAGTCGTAACCAGGAGCTTTGTCTTGTGGCAGCCAGGTTGCGACTTCGAATATGCCTGGCCCAGAAAAATCGACTAAGACCATCGGCATACAACGTCGCAATGCTAAAATCGCAAGAGACCGACAGAGCCTATGCCAATCGCGTCTCCCTTAAGCTCTCGGAAGACCCTCCAACACCTGCTCAGACCGTACAACACCAATGGATCCGTTGTCAACAAGCCTTAGAAAGTGCTGCTTCTGAGGTACTGGGTTTCAAACCGCCACCATCAAGAAACGACGAGTGTAAGAGGGCACACGCCGCAAAGCAGCAAGTCTATCAAGAGGCGCTGCATAGAAGGACGAGAGCTGCTCGTGAGCATTATGAGCAGAGGAGGAGGGAGGAGCATAAGCTTCTCAAAACAAAAAACAAAAAAAAGGAGCATGAGAAGCTCGCGATAGTAGAGATGCTATCGCAGGAATGACGATCGGAGGTTTTGTCAACGAATAAAACAAATATGCCAGGTATGTGAGACCAGAACGGAAGCCCACAGGGACGAAAATGGAAACCTAGTAGTGGATTCACAGTCGGAACTAAGAATCTGGATAGACTGTTTCTGCAGACTGTATAACGGCGATGACGAAACAGATCCCGATGTCAGGCAGAATAATCCTTTTACAACGGACTATGATAGCAGATAATTCCACCCCCCTGACCTGGACGAAGTTAAGAATGCTTTGTCTAAGCTTAAGTCAAACAAAGTCGCTGGAGTAGATGGACTACCTGCCGAGCTATTCAAGACAGCTGGAGATGACCTGGTTGGGAGTATGCACCAGCTCATCTGTAAGATATGGTCAGAGGAATGCGTGCCCGATGAATCGAATCTTAGCATCGTTTGCCCGATCCACAAGAAAGCAGACCCCTTTGTCTGTGCCAACTACAGAGGAATAAGTCTTCTGAACATCGCTTTTAAAATATTCTCTGCTACTCGGTGTGAACGCTTTAAACCGTTCGTTAATAAACTGATTGGTCCATATCAGTGTCCTTTCAGGCCCGGGAGGTCCGATATTAATCAATTATTCACACTGCGGCAGATCCTGGAAAAAACAAACGAGTTCCAGATCGACACCCACCACCTGTTTGTCCATTTTAAGGCTGCATACGATAGCATTAATAGAGACCAGCTATACAACGCCATGTCTAGTTTTGACATCCCTGCCAAACTCGTCAGATTGTGCAGGATGACTTTGTAGAACTCTCGCTGCTCCATCAGGATCGAAAGCGAGCTAACCGATACCTTTTGTGTCAAAAAAGGTTTTAGAAAGGGCGGCACGCTATCGTGTGACTTTTTCAACATCGTCCTTGAAGGGATAGGGCAAAACTCACTGGTCAATACCACGGACACCATCTTTTTCAAGTCCATACAACTGCTCGCTTAGGCCCATGACATTGACATAATTGGACGAAGTCAGCGAGATGTCATTGAGGCCTTTACGACCATTGAGACGGAAGCGGCTAAAATGGGACTGGCGGTAAATGAGGGCAAAACGAAATATATGCTGTCGTCGAAAAAGGACACGAACCACCGGCGTCTTGGCCAGAGTGCACATATTAGCAGGTATAATTTCAGGGTAGTCAAGGACTTCGTCTACCTTCGGAAGGCAATTGAAAAGCAGGGCCCTCTCTCGAAAAACCAAGGTGAGCATATACAAGACCCTTATTATCCCGGTCCTGCTCTATGGCGCTGAGACATGGACCTTATTGAAAGCGGATGAGGAGGCCCTTGGTCATTTGCGTGAGATTTTCAGCCCGACCTGCATAAATGGGGAGTGGAGGAGAAGACTTAACAGTGAGCTGTACGGGCTGTACAGAGACATGAACATAGCATGGCGTCTTCGGATCCAACGCCTAACATGGCTAGGTCATGTTGAGCGTATGGCAAACACAGCTCCGGCCCGGAAGGTCTATGAATCCAACCCTGAGGGGCAACGCGGTCAAGGACGGCCAAATTTAAGGTGGCGCAACCAATTGGAAGAGGACCTTAACCAACTAGGCGTGTGGCACTGGAGACTGCTGGCGAAAGACCGTGCCAGTTGGAAAGGTTTTTTGAAGGAGGCCCAGGTTCGCCATGAACTGTAGCGCCAAAAGAAGATGAAGAAGGAGCTTGGTTCGACTTTAATGTATTTACTACTTTTTAAGCTACAGCTCTCCAAAGCGAGTCATTTGATTCTTTCTCTGAAGTCAAGTTTTCTAGATGAATCCGATACGCTAATTTTTGTAGTCTTTAATTGCCCTTTTGAGCGAATTACATCAGTGGCTTAATCAGTTGTTATCCAGCGGTGCGCGAGTTTGTTGCCACCGTTTCCGCACTTTCCCTTTTTCATTCACCATTTGTCGTATTTCTGGCGGATAGGTTACATTTAGACTGACCGGAATTTGATTCTGGTGTGGAGTACTCTTCGGTATTCTGAGTTCAGTGCTTTCCTCAATGTAGATTCTGAATCTTTCCCAATTAGTTCTCCTACTAGTTTATCTAGGTGGTCTTTGTCATTTCCGTTGAACGAAAATCGCAGCCCTCTTCCATACCAGCTTGGAAGAATGCTTCACCTTTTTGCGAGATATATCATGAGCCCCAAAAGTTGAGTTTAGCGTTAGGGTCACCACCATTAATAAAGATCGGCCCAAGAGAGTTAAACAAACTTAAAAATTCGCTATTATCCAAGCTGAAACGCGGTTGGCAATAACGTGAGGAAAAATTGAAGGAGTAATTTTTATTTCTAACTCGTCCGTATGCATTTGCGATCCAAGATAGAATTTTTAACATTTTAGTAATATTTTAAGATTTATGTTGGTGACCTTTAGATTCTTCGAGGTTAAGTAGTCGCTCGAAAATAAGTCGATTCGTTTGGCTTTGTTCTTCAAGCTTCGCAAGAATAATCGACACTTATTGTACGTGAAGGCGCCGTAATTTGAGCATAAGTTCTTGAACATTGATGTACCTTTGTGAAGCCAATTGAATTTTAGTTTCCTTTTTTCAGCGAATCGGTTTCGGGACCGCACCTTTTTTGTGATCTATTCTGCGACTGTTCGCATTCGCCAGAGCAGGAGTTTTTATTTTCGCGGTTTCTGACTCATCTCGACGTCTCTGTAGTTCTTTCGTTACTTCACATCTCCGATAATTAGCCGGCCGCTTTCCCTTACATTTGATACCTATTGCAGGGGATTGCCTCGAAACGGTACACTCTTGGGTCAAATGTTGACCGGCGCACTTTACGCAATGTGGATCTCTCTTACAATAAGTTTGCGTATGGTTAAAACTTTGGCAGCGCTTACATTGAGGTATTAATTCCCTATTCTGTTGAGGTGGTTCGATTTTAACGACTGTATTTAAGATCGTTTCGATGCAGTAGATTTTCTCCCGGTCTTCGGTTTTTACGAACGTCAGTCTGAACAAGGGAAGACCGCGTATGACTACGGATTCTTCCCCGTTAATCTGCTTCTTTCCACTCGCGAGAATGTTTACCGCATCTGTTATTCTAAAACCTTTGGCTTTCAGGTCCGCGATCACGACTTCCTTTGTGCAAGAGGGATGCAGATCCCTAGCTACTACATGGATCGGTTGGCCAAGCTTATTTTTGTACGTGTACCATTCTCTGCGTAAAGCTTTTGAGAAAAAAGGCGATAACTATCCGGTTCGCTGACTTTAATAGTCCACGTGTTATTACTTCGATACATTATTCGGAATCACTCGATGGTGTTGATTGCAATATTTATTTATTTATTTATTTATTTATTTATTTATTTATTTATTAAGAATATGTGTGGAAAGCTAAACAATCAAGAATAAATCTTATAAATTTGCAATAGCTACTTGTATTTAAAGCACATGCTTAATTACATTATTTTGAATTGAATTAATTAAGATTAATAGATTAATTAATTTAAAATATTAATTCAAAAGGACACTAGAAAGTTACTTTAATTATATAAGATATAAAAACATTCTATTTTCGTGTCTTTTAGAGGGCATGGGCTCGGACATACAGGGTAAAGTTGTTGATTGCTCTCAACCTGGCGAGATGCCAGCAACGATCCCTGTTTAAATGCCCGGGTCAAGTTGACATACGGCCTCCTCGCGGCGCCCTCTGGATAGCCTCTTCAACAACCGTTGGGAGGTGAACAAACGTATGCGGCGAAAAAAAAACCCCGACCAGAATGGCGGTTGTGCGGCGGGCTAACAATCCGCCCACGTAAAAAAACCCAAAGTTATGAATGAGCAAGATGCCTCGGATACACGGACGGATACTCGACGACGACAACGCACGAAAAAGGAACACGATTTGCGAGTATGCTCCTGGAATGTCAGAACCCTGTACACTCCCGGAGCTGCTCATAAACTAGAAGGAATCCTCACGCAGTACAAGGTGGATATTACTGCGGTCCAGGAAATACGCTGGATAGGAAACGGTATGATTAGGAAGAAAAATTGCGACATTTATTACAGCTGTCACAAAAGGTTGCACTTACTGGGATGCGGATTTGTCGTGAGAAAGCGGTTAAGGTCGAAGGTCATCGACTTTAAACCTATAAGTGATCGCCTGGCTGTGATCCGCATCAGAGGCAGAGGTGCACATCAGCCTTATATGTGCACACGCCTCTACCGACGAGGCTGAAGACCCTATCAAGGAGGACTTCTATGACCTCCTGGACAACGCCTACGGAGCTTGTCCGGAGTACGATGTAAAAATCGTGCTCGGGGACTTCAACGCCAAAATCGGAAAGGAAAACACCCTTGGCGGAGTGATCGGAAAGCACAGCCTCCACGATACAATAACGGCTTCCGACTCGCTGACTTTGCGACAGCTCGTAATGCGGTGATAAGTAGCACAAGATTCCCTCGTAAGCGAATCCACACAGCAACCTGGCGATCTCCGGACGGTCGAACCGCCAACCAAATCGACCATGTGCTCATTGACGCAAGGCACGAGTCAAACATCCTGGATGTGCGAACATTCAGAGGGGCAAATGTCGACTCTGACCACTTCCTCGTAGCAGCAAGATTCAGAGCTCGACTGTCCAATGTCAGAAAGCTGCACCAGATCGCTGCACGTCCCAGGCTTTAACTTGGGTTTTAGTTTTTCGCCGTTTGACACTGTTATTGAGTCGAGTTCTTCGTTGCGTTAACACTTTTTTCTATTTTCCGGTCCGTTTCACCACTCAGTTCTTCTTCGTCCGTGTGATAACCTGTGTTATCCATCCATTATGTTCCCACGCATAGCGGAACACTGGGCAGAGATCGGCAGTGGACAGATAAGGCTCGCTGATCCGGAGATCGCCAGGTATCCGGGAGCATCCGGATGCTCCCAACAAAGCTCAACGAAAACAGCCCAGTTGTTAGTAAAGCGATAGATTTTAGTCGCATCTTACGAGACGCATGCCTTACGTCGGGTATATTCTAACCCCTACCCGAAGGGGTAGCGTTCACACAGTACTTCTCTTTTCCTGTCGGCCGGGCAAACGATACTGAGATTCCACTAGTCGGGCATGCTTTCCCCCGACCATGTTTTACAGATGAGCCGGTGCATGCACCCTACCAACTAATCTCCAGTCGCTATGAATAGCCCAGCGGATAGGCCGTCCGCGCGTGCGGCTTTATGAATTTTTTGCGTCGAAATTACTAGCTTAATTTCATCTAGGTCGCTAGGACAGAATTCTCTCGCATTTTCGTCCGTTGCGAATGGATCAATCTACTTGACAGCGGTATCAAATTTATCATCGCCGTTATGCAGTTTACAGAAGTGATCTCGCCATATTCTCAGCATCTTCAATCATTTTCATCCCTACATGCCTCCGCTCCAGCTTTATAGCCCTGGCATGTTTGTTTAAATCTTTGATAAAACTTTCGAACGTCGTTCTTGCGACAACATCTCTCCATCTCCTCGATCTTACACTTCCATGCTCTCTTTTTGTCTTCTCTAAAAGCGTGTGTTACTCTCTCGTTTTCTGCTTATCTGGTTCACAAGCGGCTCTCGTCCGTCTATGTAGCACGGCTTTGTAAGCGGTTTGCTTTGCTTCAGGGGCTTATTCGCATCACTCATCAGAAACCAGCACATCAGAGGTAGCGCCTCTGATGGCGCGCTGGCAATGCTCCCACTGTTGTTCTGCGGATTGTGCCGGTGTCATCGGAAATTGCGTGGGTTTGGGGGAGATATCAAAACTGGAGCCTAATAAAGCTGCTGGCGCAGACGGCCTGCCGGCTGAACTATTTAAAGAGGCTGGAAATGAGTTGGATGGGAACATGCACCAGCTCATCTGTAAGATATGGTCGAAAGAAAACTCAACATAGTTTGCCCGGTCCATAAAAAAGGAGACCCCTATAACTGCGCCAACTATAGTAGAATAACATAACATCGCGTATAAGATTTTTCTGCTGTGTAATTTGAACGCCTGAAACCATTCGTGGTCAATTTGATAGGTTCCTATCAATGTGGCATCAGGCCAGGGAAATCAACGATAGACCAAATACTCATACTGCGGCAGATCTTGGAGAAGACCTATGAATTTCAGATCGATGCACACCATCTTTTCGTAGAATTTAAGGCCGCATATGATAGTATCGGGGGAGAAGGGAGCGAACAAACAGAGCAAAGAAGTTGATCGCGTTTTACTTGGCACACGCCAACTTCGATCTCTGTCCCTGCTCAATCCAAGTTGACACACAGCCTCCGCGTGGCCTCCCCTGGATAGCTATACTGGCACCCGCCAGGTAGTGAACCAATGTGTGCAGCGACCCGACCCCTTGTTCCTGGGGAAAGAGGAACCTGGCCCTCCAGGTTGGGGGTTGCGCTTAGGGCTAACATCCCTATCGCTTAAAACAAAAATTTTGTTCAGAGACAACCAATAGCCTCGGATACGGACGGATTACATGTTGACGACCCCCGCAAACTTCAAAAAGGAAACGAATTTCGATTCTGCACCTGGAACCTTAGGTCCCTCAACAGACCAGGTGCAGCCGAAGAACTGGTCAACTCTTTGGACTGCTATAAGGCAGACATTACCGCGCTCCAAGAAGTGCGATGGGATGGGCCAGGCAAAAAGCGGATGATTAACTGTGATATATACTACGGAAACTGCTAAAGAGAAAATAAACAATGCTTATTCGGATGCGGATTTGTTGTTCGAGGCAGACTCAGGAAAAAAGTCTTAAGCTTCCAGTATGTAAGCGAACGTCTCATAACTATCCGCATCAAGGCCAATCTCGGCAATATAAGCTTACTATGTGTCCACGCCCCTACAAGGGAGAAAGATGACCGACATAAAGACGACTTCTATGATCTCCTAGGCAGAACGTATGCGCAATGTCCCAGCTATGACACCAAAATCGTTCAAGGAGATTTCAATGCGAAGCTGGGTAAGGAAGCTATCTTTGAACGGGTCATTGGAAAGCACAGCCTACACAACACCACGTCAGAAAACGGACTAAGGCTAGTGGACTTTATGGCGGGACATAATCTGGTAGTAGCAAGTACACGATTCCCACACCTCAACATCCATAAGGGGACCTGGCGGTCTTTCGATCAATCGACAACCATCCAAATTGATCATATTGCGATCGACGGCAGACACTCCTCCAGCAACCTAGATGTCCGAACCTTTCGAGGAGCCAACATCGACTCGGATCATTACCTTGTTGCAGCCAAGGTAGGGGTGCGAATTTCTCGGAACCAACGGAGTCGAGCAAACACCAACATTTAACGTCGGAAAGCTGCAATCGCAGGAGACCGCCAGAACCTTCGCCGATCAAGTCTCCTTCAAGCTCTCCCAGGTCCCGATGCAATCTGCAGAAACCATAGAACAGCAATGGAGTCGTTGTTAGAACGTCATTAGAGAGGCCGCCTCAGATATACTCGGTTTCGAGCCACCACCGTCGAGAAACCCCTGGTTTGATGATGATCGCAGACAGGCCCATGTAGAGAAACAGAATGCATACATGGCCACATTGCATCGACGGACGAGAGCTGCCCGCGAGCTCTATGAACAGAAAAGGAGGGAGGGAGGGAGGGGCGCTTCAGAGAAGGAAAAAGAAGCAGCACGAGAAGCGCGAGATCGAGGAGATGGAGAGATGTTACTGCAGGAACGACGCTCGAAAATTTTACCAGAAAGTAAAACGAGCATGCCAAGGCTATAAAGCCAGAGCAGAAGCCTGCAGGGATGAACACGGATAACTAGTAGTGGAGTCACAGTCGATGCTGAGATTGTGGAAGGACCACTTCTGCAGACTGCATAACGGCGATGATAGTCAAAATGCCGCCGTCAGGCAGAGCGAACCATTCACAATGGACGAAGACGAAGGAGAATCCCGTCCACCCGACCTAGACGATGTTAAGATAGCGATATCGAAACTTAAGTCTTATAAAGCTGCTGGAGCAGACGGACTCCCCGCGGAGCTGTTTAAAGCAGCTGGCGATGAGCTGGTTAGGAACATGCACCAACTCATCTGCAAGATATGGTCAGAAGAACGCATGCCCGACGAATGGAATCTCAGTATCGTTTGCCCGGTCCATAAGAAAGGAGACCCCTATGACTGCGCCAATTACAGAGGGATAAGCCTCCTGAACATCGCGTTCAAGATCCTCTCTGCCGTACTATGTAAGTACCTGAAACCGTTCGTGGACAATCTGATAGGTTCCTACCAGTGTGGTTTCAGGCTAGGAAAATTCACGATAGACCAAATATTACACTACGGCAGATCTTCGAGAAGACCCATGAATTCCAGGTCGACACGCACCATCTTTTCGTCGACTTTAAAGCCGCGTATGACAGTGTTTATAGAGATGAGCTATACAGAGCCATGTCATGTCTTAACATTCCTGCCAAACTCGTCAGACTATGCAGGATGACTATGGAGAACTCTCGCTGCTCCATTAAGGTCGAAGGTGAACTAACCGACCCCTTTGATGTTAAAAAAGGTTTTAGACAGGGTGACGCACTGTCATGTGATTTCTTCAACATTATTCTTGAAAAGGTACAAGAGGTATGATCTACTTCAAGTCCACACAATTGCTTGCCTATGCAGATGACATTGACGTTATTGGACGAACAAAGCGAGACGTCAATGAGGCGTTCACAAGCATTGAAGCAGAAGCGGCGAAAGTGGGTCTAAGGGTAAATGGGGACAAGACCAAATATATGCTGTCATCCAAGAAAGACGCACAACACCGACGTCTTGGTCAGAACGTCACCTTCGGCAGCTATATTTTTGAAGTAGTCAAGGACTTCGTCTACCTTGGCTCGGTAGTGACAAGCAGCAACGACACCAGCGCTGAGATAAAACGCAGAATAACTCTTGCCAATCGCTGCTTCTTCGGGCTCAAGAGGCAATTGAGTAGTAGAGCCCTCTCTCGAAAAACTAAGGTTTCCCTCTACAAAACCTTAATCATCCCGGTCCTCCTTTACGGACGTTGTCAAAAGCGGATGAAGAGGCTCTTGGATGCTTCGAGAGGAAAATTCTGCGTGCAATCTTTGGTCCCGTTTGTGTAAACGGAGAATGGAGGAGGAGATTCAACCAAGAACTCTACGGGCTGTACAGCGACATCAGCCTGGTTAGACGTCTTCGGATCCAACGTCTAAGATGGCTAGGCCATGTAGAGCGAATGGACATCAACGCTCCGGCCCGAAGAGTCTTCGACTCCAACCCCGAGGGACGACGCGGCAGAGGACGACCGCATTTAAGGTGGCGCGCACAGGTGGCAGGGGACCTCAACCAACTGGGCGTGCGGCACTGGAAGCGGCTGGCAGAAGATCGGGCCGGCTGGAGAGTCTTGTTGGTTGAGGCCCTGGTTCACCCCGAACTGTAGCGCCATCAAAAAAAAAAAAAAAAATATGATAGTATCTATAGGGACGATATATATAAAGCCATGTTATGTTTTGACATCCCTGTCAAGAACGTCCGGTTGTGCAGGATGACAATTGAGAATTCTCGCTGCTCCACTAAGGTCAGTGAGGAGTTAACCGAGATCTTCGATGTCAAAAAAGGATTTCGATAGGGCGACGAACTGTTATGTGATTTTTTCAACATTATCCTTGAAAATATCGTACGGGACTCACTAGACAATGCAAGAGGTACGATCTACTTCAAGTCTGTACAATTGCTTGCGTACGCTGATGACATTGACCTGATTCGGATAACGCAACGAGATATCAATAAAGCAGAAGCGGCTAAAACGGGTCTGAAGGTAAATGAAGGCAAAACTAAATATATGCTGCCGTCAAAGAAAGATGCACAACACTGAAATCTTGCCCAGAGAGCCACAATTGGAAGCTATAGCTTTGATGTAGTCACGGATCTTGTCTACATTAGCTCACTGGTAACAAGCGGCAATGACACCAGCGCTGAGATTAGACGCAGAATAACTCTTGCCAACCGCTATTTCTTCGGGCTCATGAGGCAGAGCCCTCTCTCGGAAAACTAAGGTGACCCTCTATAAAACCTTAATTATCCCGGTCTTCCTCTATGGTGCAGAGGCTTGGACCTTGGCAAAAGTGTGTGAAGAGGCACTTGGTCGTTTCGGGAGATAAATACTCCCTACAATCTTCGGTTCCGTTCAGGCCCAGGTTCACCATGGACTGTAGCGCTTCCTAAGTAAGTAAGTAAATGGTTCTACGTTGACAATACTTGGGTCAGGTGTGTCTCGCGTAATTGTATGTATCAGGGCCATACCATCTTCCACTGGTCTGTAGCAGGGCTTGTTTCGAGACTTTATATTTTAGCGTTTTCTTTGGTTAATGGACATCCCTTTTAACAGTCGAGATCTCCAGTGTGTATCCCATTCTGGCTAGTTCGTTTGCTTGAGAGTTACCTGATATATTACTATGGATGCCCACACAAGGTAACAGTGCAGCTGCGCGATAAATCATTTAGAGATTTGCGCCAGTGCCTGACCAATTTAGATCTTATTGTTGACGATTCGAGTGTTTCTTTAGCCGCGTGGCTGTCTGTGTAGATGACAATATAGTCATCGATCTCAAAGACAGCCAGTCGGCGGCCGCACGAGTTACCGTTAATTAAATTTGGAATGCACTACATTGGTTCGGTAGTCTAAAGGATTGGCCGCTTTTCAAGGTGGGTACATGTTCCTGGACCCGTCCGTGTATATTTCCAATACAGTGTCTTTACTTGGAAATTCTTTCCCATCCCATTGTCGTCGGTTGGGAATTGTTATTTTATATAGAATCCAGGATCATGGTCAAGTAGTCCGTGACTTCGCCTAAATCATTTTTTCTTGGCATAGAATACCAGCGTGCCCTATTTCGGTGAACATCCTATAAGCTGATTCGTAAAGTCGCAACGAGGATTTCTCTTCCTTTTTCTTGCCCAAGAGATCTGAGGGGAGTAGGTCAAGCATCGTTTTGATGGCTGCGGTAAGGGTTGTCCGCATTGCCCCGCTTATACCGATGCATGACAACATTTGTACTCCACTTAGAAGTTTAACATAGTTTGATCTGCACATAGGCCTAGTAACCGCAGTATACAGCCAGTGCGTGGTATGGGATTAGACACCCCGTCTGGTGCTCAAGGCTTCCTTGAAGGAGTATAGCACAGTTGTTGCTTTTTTGATGCGTTCCTCCGCAATCAATCTTTAGTTGAATTTCCTGTCGGGTATCACACCAAAGTATTTTGCGTGATCTGCGAATCTAAGGTAAGCCCCATTGAGACTTGGGAAGGAGAGATTTAAGGTATCTGACGTTTTTTGTGAATAAAACTAGCTCCGTTTTGAAGGGACTTATTCAAAACCCGTAGTTCTCTGCCTATTTGGCAAGTATGCCTAGGCCTGTGTGCATCAAATCTTGGATTGTCGGGAGGTGTTTCCCGCTGATTGCTAGAGTAATATCGTTTGCATACGCAATGGCCATGCACCCGCCGGCCACCGGGGATAGAAGTACCTTGTTTACAACTAACACGCATAATTGTGGCGATAGTAGGTACTCCTCTCTGTGGTGTGCCACGTTTAGCTGCCCTTTTTGTGTGGTAGCAGCAAAATTTCGACTGATTTAACATATCTGAGAGCACTCGATTGATCCAAAGTATTATATTACCATTTACTTTTAGCTTGCTTAATACATTGAGTAATAGGTAATAGACCAAACCAAGTTCTGTTTTTAAAACAACATTTTTTTCTATTGTCTTTTTAGGGTCCCGTACCCAAATGGTAAAACGGGTGAGGTTTGAGCTTTTGTTTGCTTACAACTTCCATAGAACTCGATATGAGTCGTTCGAAATTATTATTATGAACCAGTCTCAGCATTATAAGCAAACTGTGTACTAAACAAGAGGTCTAGCGACTCCTTACTGGTCACCGTTGCGGTGACATCTGGTTTGTTGATTAGAGCGGGTTTAGTAGGAGCCTTTGACAGTACCTTACCCATTCTACTGGCCTCCCTATTTCCTTATATTTTTGAGCAGAAAGGAAATGATCATGAAAAAGAAATTACCTCGTTTTTTTTTAGTCTAAGACTGACCTTATAACGGTTCCAGTCCTCATTTCCATTTTGACACCTTGCTTTATTAAAGAGCCGTCTACTTTCCTTTTTGAGGGTACCAAGATCTGCAGACTACCATGGGGTTTGGTTCCCTTTGCTGGTCTTATGCTTGGGCAGGACTTTACAAATGATTTGTTCATTGCTCCTGTAACCTTAGTCGCCAGACATTCGATGTTCACATGCGACTTAGGGTTAATGTCAATTTCTAGCCATGAAAAACATAACTTGTAAAAAAACCAAGTCTCGCAACTCAGATCTTCTACCGTAAAAAGTTGTAAGATCCATGTATTACCAAGTCAGTTAATTTATTCAGTCCCTATTTAAGGGACCTTCTGCCTTTATTTATTACGTAATTAGCTAACCTAACAACATCTTATAGTGACCATACCAATATCAAAATCTATTATGTTTTAAGTAAATAGATTGACCTGGCCATCGCATGAAAACACAATATATCTCTCAAGTAATAAATATAATATTAAATTAGATTATTCAGTGCGATTTCCAAGTCAATCTATCTAGTCTTTCCTTGATGTATACACTTAACACTAGTTGTGTTCCATATTTGAAGCTTCTACGTCTGCTAGAAGTGCCTTAGACTTTTGATGATCGGTCAGTCAGTCAGTGAGTGACAAAATTAAGAAACTTTGACTATTTATAATTCTTAAACTACTGGTTCAAATTGAATTAAAGTTGAAATATACCGTGTCTATGCAATGTTTGCTTGGTTACTGAAAATTCCGACTTCTAGTTTTATCCACAACGAAGTTATAGGGGGTCGAAAATGACCTATTATGTTACGAGAAAAGGATGGTACGGCCGTGCCGCTTTTTTGCTCGACTTGGCAGGGGCACTGCGGTGCCCCCAGATTTCTTATTTTCCATCTCTTTCTCGGACCGTGCCATACATATTTCCTTAATTGTGCTTAGCTAACTCTAATGAGGAAGTTATTTGATGATTTCTTGATAGACCAATTTCGGCATTTATTGCAATTTAGTGTACAATAAGGCCCTAACATTTGGCAGATGTTATGATCGCATGGACGTGGATCTAGAAGAGCAACTAAGCTCTGATCCCATTTTTACAAACTCATTCTCCAAGATACCGAAGTACCGTAGTAGAACCAGACAAGATCCAATGGATTTACCATGTAAAGAGGCAGACAAGATCTTGAGGGCGAATTTTGCGAAAATTCATCAGAATTACTAGAACTGTTTTTTTTTTTTTTTTTGGACTAGAACTTTTTTTTTTTTTTGGACCACTCAGACGCAAACACTGGTCCATTGTACTCCAGACAGACACCTTACATGACTGTATTTTCCCCGTTTTCCGAAGAAAAATTTTAAGGAGCTTCAGTGATGTAGAGGTAATCGATTTGGCACACACCACATCGGCTCCAAGGGTGCGCCACCGTGCGCGAGCAAAGGCGGGACAATCACAGAGGAAATGCTCTGCAGTGTCATCGCGCTCAAAGAAGACCCCATTACCGGACCTCCGCCCAAACCTCGAGCCATCCGTGAAAATGCGAAGACTATCCTTTTCAGGTTCAGTATCCAGCCATAGCCAATCCTGACGCCACGGAAACTCGAATGTGAAATTACGGCGCAGTAGAATAACGGGCGTCAGTGCGTCAGAAGGCATGTCCATGAGACAGGGGTCGCAGGACAATTCTTGCGCAAGCACGCCGTTATTCCTATGCGAGCTATACCAAAAGCCGTTTTTCTTTAGACGAGACATGGCTATCAGAGCACACCCTCTGATAAATATATCAAGAGGTGGAAGGCTCATCATATCATCTAGAGCAGCGCCCGGCGTGCTGGGGAAGGCCCCCGTGCAGCTGAGACATACCGTTCCTTGAAGTTTGGTGAAAGAGGCCACGACGTGTTTGCGCTTTAGTCTGTTCCACCAGACAACTGATGCATATGAGATTATAGGTCTTATCATTGCCGTGTAGATCCAGAGGACCATTGCCGGTGATAAACCCCATGTTTTGCCAAAAGCTCCTTTGCATTGCCAGAAAGCTGACAACGCTTTGGTGGTTTTTGACTCAACATGCTTTGACCAAATAAGCTTGCTAACTAAGATGACTCCTAGATACTTAGCCTCCTTGGATATCGGGATGGAAGCGCCCTTTTACTACCAGCCGAGTCATATCAGTATTTTGTCTCCTTCTCGTAAAGAGAACGACATCGGTCTTAAGAGGATTGACTGATAGCCCATTTCTAGTACACCAATCATCGATCACATTTAGCGCCGCCTGTGCTTTGAGACGGGCAGTCGCTAAACATGAGCCGACAGAAAGAATGGCGACGTTATCCGCACTTGCCTGGCATAGATTCCAGAGGCATTGAGAGCATCAAGCAGAGAATCGACCACCATGCACCATAACGGCGGAGACAGGACGCCACCTTGCGGGCAGCCAGCCCCTGTTTACGCCGGATTTGACATACTGGTCAGCGGTCAATGTCCTGTGCATGAGCATCGCCTTGATCCATAGGACCATTGCTTCATCTACGCCTGACGTCTGGCAGCGTTGCACATGCTGTCAAAAGTTTCGTTATCAAAAGCTCCCTCAATGTCGATGAAAATGCCCGGCGCGTACTCTTTCCTTTCGAGAGCGCATTCAATTCTCCTAACTAGGTTCTGAAGCGCAGTCTCGCATGATTTTCCGCGCTGGTAAGCATGTTGCATCTCCGAAAAAGGGTGCATTCGAAGGGCTACTTTGTGCACGTGCAATTATACCTGTCTCTCCATGCTTTTCAGCAGGAAGGATTTTAGACTAATTGGTCTGAAGCTCTTGGCAAGTGAGTAGTCCTCTTTTCCTACTTTGGGAATGAAGATCACTTGCACTGTGCGCCAAGGAATGGGTATGTGAGCAAGTGCTAGACTAGCAGTGAAAATTCTTTTCAGAGTAGGAAGCAGCTGCCTTATACCTTTTTGCAGCATAACAGGATATATCCCGTTGGTGCCTGGCGATTTGAAGTCGTCTAAGGTTCTCACAGCAAATTCACTAGGTTCAGTCGTAACCACGCCCGACGCAATATACCAGCTACGCCGGGTTGTTTTCATCATTTCAGTTGCAGTTTCCCTTGAAGGGGTGTGCAACGAGCCGATGTCGATCTGATTTCCCGGGATATGAGTCCCAAACAGTAAACTAAGAGTTTCCGCTTTAGACTCAGTAAAGGTACCATCAGATTTTCTGAGTGCATCTAGCTTTGTCGGTTTTCCCCTTTTGAGGACTTTAACCAACTTGCTAGTCGCACTCAGAGACTTGATCTTCTCGCAGAAGGTCCCATAAGAATCGTTCTTCGATTTACGAATAAGTTTCTTATATTCTTTCTGCTTCGACCGATACTTGTTCCAGTCATCTTCCGAATTCGATTTGAGTGATCTATTCAGAAGTGTTCTGGCTTCCCTGCGAAGACTTTGGAGCCCGGCATTCCACCAGGGGGCCAATTTCCTGCAGGGAGGTTTGCTGACAAGACATGCGAGTTCAAAACAACTGGTGATTACGCTTTTCAGTTTAGGTAGGGCCTGAGTGGACTTCTCAAGCTCCTCTCTAAACCGTGCGCAGTCCGTCCTCCTCGGATTCCGTCTAGGTTGCAAGGAAGAGATCCGACAACCTAATCGGAATTCGGTATATTTATGGTCCGACAGCAGGCAGGACTCGCCAGTTAGTGATGTCCTTCACATATCTGTTGGATAGGGTTCAGGTCAATCACCTCCTGTCGTCTTGTCGTAACAAACGTTGGTTGAGAGCCAACATTGTTGATGGCAAGGTCAGACGGGAGAATGAAGTCTAAAAGACGGTCCCCTCTTGTGTTACGCTTGCTGCTGCCCCAAGCAGTGTTTTGGGCATTAGCATCGCAACACAAGATGTGACCAATCTTATTGGCTTCACAGTACTCTACGAGTTCAGAGACTTCCTTCGGTGGTGGAGGTAGAAACGAATCGTAGGGAAAGTAGGCGGACGCAATGACGAAGTGTTCTATTGCTCCGTGCGTTCTGTAGCTTACTCCAGCAGCCACCAGATCTTGTCCACAAAAGTGCCCAAGTTTGGTTGCTGATAGTAAATTCGATATGATGAGACCGACCCTAAGCCTTTCGGATTGCTCATCATAAAGAATCGTATACCACCAAGGCCAACGTGATGATTTGTACTACTGCATGCAATTCTACCACTTAAAAGAGCAGTAGCGGCCTTGCAAGGCTGTAGATTGATCTCTGGATAAAAACTATCCTGACCTTTTCAGAGGAGAAGGCCGCCTCTTTATAAGAGAGCTGTTTCTCTCGACTCCTTACGGTCATTTGGATCTCCTTCCGGGAGGAAGAGGTTTTGTTGTGTGATGTGCCCGCCTTCGAGGAGTAGTTTTTGGCTATCTTCGCATTCTGGCCTATGCTTTGATCCTTTGGGTCGCCACATCTGCCATTGGACTCCGAATTCCCACCGCCCCATCGGAGAGGGAGGCATCGCACACTTTCTCCATAGCGAGGCTATGTAAAAGGAAGAAAGTTGGAGTTGGAGTAAAAGGAAGAAAGTTGGAGGCACATGCCGAAAGTGTAGACATACTTACGCCTCCTTATGCAGCCTTTCCCAATCGCCGACGGAAAGCTGCGCACCTTCGAGAGAGGGGTGGAGCTCAGGAAAGAGGGTCGGATCGATTTCGGTTCGAGATACCTCCGTTGACCTAACTCTCTTAACTGGTTCCCCCAGAAATTTAGCCTCGACTATTGTGCCTTCGGCTTCGTCAGCCTCTTTGCACAATTTTCGGGTACGCCTCTTAGCTCTACTTTTTTGGCACTTAGCAGTGCATTCAGCAGTACGTTCCAATTCTGGGGCGCGTTCCACCTTTGCGGTTTCCCGTGCCGCGCCATCGTTGGTGTCGCCTCCGCTGGATGCACCGCTCATGCTCAGTCGGACCAGGTGGTCAGACAGTGAGCCGCAGGGGCCGGTGTCGTTCCGGGCTGCCGTAGGGTTAAAAATGAATGTTGGGGCCTCCAGAATCCTTGCCCCGGCCGTGATCACAGAGGTCGCGGGGGGATTTCCCCTGCTGCGAGTACCACTTGGAGTACACAATTCCTTTGGTTTGTCCATTCATTTTTGGGTCTTCGAGTCTTAGTTCGAGATCTACGGCCTCTTAAGCCTCCCGCCACGACAAGGCGCCCGAAGAAGGGAGGCCTTGCACTTACCGTGCATATTCGAGAGCACTTTTTTGTTAAAAAGAAGTATGTTGTGCACTTATGAATCTGGCGATAACACCAAATTTATAAGCTCCGATGTAAAAGAACTCTTTGATATGAAGTGGATGAAAGAAACCTCCAGCTGAGTCAATGCCATAGCGGCAGAGTATTAGTCGTAAGTAGTGAAATCTCTTATATGTACTCACCCATTAAATCAATAAAGAATAGAAAAACTACGAGTACAAATATGAATAGAAATCAATCGACTAAGTGAAATCACCGAATTGCGTGGAATCTGCAAT
This sequence comes from Eumerus sabulonum, assembly GCA_951905685.1. NCBI lineage: Eukaryota > Metazoa > Arthropoda > Insecta > Diptera > Syrphidae > Eumerus > Eumerus sabulonum. The sequence goes on along the minus strand of OX645060.1, from coordinate 154,995,679 downwards.
TGTTCAATCCAATTCAGCTTTCGTTAAATTACCGTTTCTCAAATTCATTATACGCGTTTCCAGCTCTTTTCCGATTTTTTTTTCCAACAATTTCCGAAATCGACAACGGAGTAGAAGCACATCACTCATCGTTAAAGTCCATACAATCGAGCCATCGATCCATATAACCGACAATTCCACAATAACCCGCAATATCCGACCGAATAACATCAACAGCAATCCACCCAAGTCCTTTTTAATGTACACGGGTTACCATAAATTACATTTTAACCGTTCAGACGCAGTGTGTATACATACGCTACTCTATGTATACATATGTACATATGTTCTATTTACAGTCTCACTGTGATTGTTACTCCAACATGTACATACTTATGTTGGCGTTTTGTTAAAGTGGCATAGAGATTCGTCGAACGTTTTGAAAATCATCAAGTTCTAGATGGTGGTATTGTCGCTCTTCAAAGGCTCTTTCTCACCACCGTTTCTCTATTGTTTGGTCTGAGATACCGAAAGGTCCTTAGGGCCATTCATAACTCTTCCAAGACGATATAATTTTATGTATATATTGACAACGTGAAAGAAGGCTCCCTTTCCAACCCTTTCCATCTTATTCGTTTTTATACCATCGTGCGTATAATAACAAAGCTTTGAGGGAACGTAGTTCATCTATGCTGTGAAGAACCCTTCAGAGAAGCTGGTACTGGGAAAGTGTTTCGTGTTCGCGTGTTCGCAAACAGCGCGTATAATAAAGCGAATTGAAACATTTTCTTCTAATTTTAAATTGTATTTATCTACCCGGTGGGCCGCTGATACACCATAGACCATACCATACTTGTCCGGCTGAACGTACCCTGTTCAGGGTCATGGGGGTAATTCAATAATAAAAACTAGCATCTCTGGCCAGCCGTGAAAGGAGTACACTTACATAATAATAAGTTGGCTGGCTAAATTCGTTTTTAATTGTGAACTGAAAAACTTGTAGCTACTAGTACGAATGTGAATTATGATGACTTTTAGGAGGGACGAGGGCACTATCAGTGATTTTGCATACTAAAATATTCGAAGCGTTCGGAGGGTGGATTTAATAGGTTGGTGGTATGGCGGGACTAAACGTGCTTTAATGAAGATTCAGAGGATGAAGTTGTACGACCCATGAATTTATATACTCGCATTAGAAGTTGGAACGAATAGCAAATTTGAATACTTGCCTGAAGAATTCAATTCTATTGGCGATTGTATAAGCAAGGTAGGAGGTTGACGAAATCTTGTATCAGGAACTTATTAGGACGGTATTAAAGGTACTAAAGAAACCTTTAATGCAAAAGGCGATTAGGACAGTAGATGCGGCTACACAAGATACAAGATATCTGCCTGTTAGGAATACAAAGGAGTTAAGCTTAAGGAGTTAAAGACACCTCGACGGCTAACTAATGCTATAGACATAGAAATGTACAGCATATTTGAATAATCAAGTCACCAGGGCCTTCCCTGGTGAGAATGATACTGAGTAAACGACTGCAGTCGCTTTTAAGTATCCAATTGGAGGTAATTTGGTAATCACCAAATATAGCCAAAGGATATTGTTAAATATGTATGTATATACCTATATCTAAAATTGTTCGGTGTCCAATACTTCCTCAATTAAGCTTCAGGACCTAGCACTTTTAAAATATGCACATCAAGTGGCGGCTTCCAACACTCAAGTTAATTTAATTTAGCTCACAAATCTTTTTTTTTTTTTTTTGTTGAAGGCTTCTGCTATCCGCTGGAGCACTCAGGCGCAAACACTGGTCCATTGTACTCCAGACAGACACCTTACATTACTGTATTTTCCCCGTTTCCGCTCTCTAGTGATGTAGAGCTAAGGGATTCGGCACACACCACGTCGGCTCCAAGGGTGCGCCACCGTGTGCGAGCAAAGGCGGGACAATCACAGGGAAAATGCTCTGCAGTATCATCCTCCTCTTCGCCACATGCAGCACAGGTAGGCGACTCACTGATGCCGAGCACGCAGAGATGCTTGGCAAAAGTGTAATGGCCCGTGATAACTCCCACAAGCCTTCTGCAGTCGATTCTCCTTAAAGACAGGAGGAATGCTGCAAGTTTTTTTGCAGATTTTTTTCATCAGCGCATACGCGCTTAGTCATCCTGCAACCTGGACAATCCCTCCTTCTAAGGTTTTGTGTAGTTAATACACAATCGTTAATGTAGGAATTTACCGTGTGCGCAGGTAGACCTCGAGCGGGCTCAGGTCCTGGGAAGCTCTCCTCTGAACCTATTCTGGCGAGTTCATCAGAAATCTCATATCCTGTGATCCCAGAGTGGCCTGGAACCCCTAATAGCCTTAATGAATTTAGTCTGCCGACTCTGCTCAAGAAAGATTGAGTTCAAGCACTAATTTAAAGCTAGTTAAGGGGTTACACATAGCTTTTAGTGCAGCTTGGCTGTCACTACAGACGCATATTGTTTCCCCCTTCCACCTGTGTTTCACAACATAGTGCATGGCCATTAGGATTGCGCAAATCTCTGAAGGCGCATATTTTCCTAAGGAGAAGTGCAGTTGGATGTTTTCGCGCTCAAAGAAGACCCCAGCACCGGACCCCCGCCCAGACCTGGAGCCATCCGTGAAAATGCGAAGACTATCCTTTCCAGGTTCAGTATCCAGCCATAGCCAATCCTGACGCCATGGAAACTCGACTGTGAAATTACGTCGCAGTCGGTGCGTCAGAAAGCATGTCTATGAGTGCGTCAGAAAGCATGTCCATGCGCAAGCACGCCGTTATTCCTATGCGAGCTATACCAAAAGCCATTTTTCTGCAGACGAGACATGCCTTTCAGAGCACACCCTCTGATAAAAACATCAAGAGGTGGGCAGTTCTGCTTGGAAGATGCTGGGGCTTATTACCAGGGCCTTCGAGATCTTGCGTTTTGGTCCAAAGATGCCGGCGCCAACGCCGGAAGCCATCTTGGCGCCATCCGTGTACCACCTAAGGCCTTTGACATTTAGCAGGGGATCAATGTTTTCCCATGCTGAGCGGTTTGGGGTCAGTATCTCAAATCTCTTGTCAAAGATGAAGGTGTGTGGCGCTGTTCCAGAAGGACTGGTGTTGTGATTTTTCCCATTTGTCTAAGAAGAAAGTGATCTTAGACTTAGGAGTGCCGCAGAATAATTCTGGTCCTATGTATTTATCGCTGGAACATTTCCTGGCGAGTTGATCGGCAATTTCATTGCCCTTAATACCTTTGTGCCCCGGCATCCACCCAAGTTTGACATTATTTCTTTTGGCGAGGTCTTGTAGAGCATCATGGTAGTCCTTGACAGTTGTTTAGAACTTGCTTTACGAACTTTGCGCTTTAAGCGCTGCTTGGCTGGAAGAGAGTATGCTCAAGATTTAGATTAGCGCATGTTAGGATGACATGGAACTCTGCTTGAAAGATGCTGGGACTCATTCCCAGGACCTTTGAGATCTTGCGATTTGGTCCAAAGATGCCGGCGCCATCCGTATACCATCAAAGGCCTTTGACATTTAGCAAGGGATCACCGTTTTTCCATGCTGAGCGATTTGGGATCAAAAGTTCAAATCTCTTGTCAAAAGTGAAGGCGTGTGGCAATGCGTACGAGACCGTGGTAATCATATACAGCTCGGGAAGATGTTGTTATATGGACGTGTGACTCTCGGGTCTACATGACATATTTTTTCCCGAACAAAGAATTCGGATTGCACTGCGTAATGCCACCTTTTTGATAAAAAGGTCCAGTGGAGTGAGTCCAATGAGTGGTTCTTGGGCTGTCGTGGGGCAGGTTGTCATAGCGCCTGTAATGCCGAGACACACTAGTCTCTGAAGGAGTTGAAGCTTAACAATTGTGGCTTTTCGCTCAACATTTGTGGACCCGTAGGTGGCGATAGATCTTACTATCGCGGTGTATAACCAGTGGACTACCTTAGGACTACCCTCTGCCATACTAGTCAGAGACAAATTGTAGCGCAAGCTGCATGCGCTCACAGGCAGTGATTTCGCACTTGCCCGTAACAATGACTACTAGGTCATCAGCATATCCGATGACCTCGTAGCCCCGAGTGGTTAGCTTGCGTAAGGTCATCGATGACTATCGATCGGAGCAGTGGTGAAAGGACTCCTCCTTGTGGACATCCTCAAGCCACCGATACTCCGCATGTGGCTGATATGACATGGCTATTAAGCATCGCTCTAATCCAGTGATTAGTGGGATAGTGCAATGGTGATCGAATCATAGCCAGTATTATGGAAGGCTCCTTCTATATCGAAGGCGCAAATTGCGATCTCCTTGTGTGTGAAGCTGTTTTCAGTACACGTTACCAGATGGTGTAGCGCATTCTCAGTAGAATGTTCTTTGCGATATGCATACTGATTGGGATGCAGAAGTATGTGGTTCTTCAAGATACCTCTAATATGGAGCTCTATCAATTTCTCCATTGTTTTTAGAAAAAAATCAAGCTGATAGGGCGATATGCTCACTTGGCCTCCCAATCTTAGGGATGAAGGCTAGATTGACCTCTCCCCACATGTGGGGTATGTATTCCAGGTTGAAGCAAGACATAAAAAGAACTATCAGTGGTGATAAAATTGTGTTCAGGCCTTTCTCTAAGATGGCAGGAAAGGCACCGTCTTTGCCTGGAGCCTTAACCCTATTAGGGCTAAAAAGTCTGCCAGAAAGGCTATTTGTTCCACTGTCGATGGTATTTATGACGTTCGTTTGATCGTCAGAGCACATCGAGTGGGGAGTAGAACCAGGGAAATGCACCTCATGCAAAGTCTTTAAGGTTTCCCTCTGAAATGGTAAATGTGCCGTCTGATTTGCGAAGCAGCCCGAGTCCTATTGTGTGGTCTTGAGATAGCGCTTTATGGAGCTGGGCCGCAGTTGGAAGCGAGTCTATGTTTTCGCAGTGTTTCCTCCAAGACATTCCCTTGGATTTCCTCAGTTCGCGCTTGTATTTAGTTAGAGCAGATCTACAATCAGTCCAACTATTAGTCCATTTAGTTCTGTTAAACAGAGATCTCACCTGTTTCCTTAGGAATTCAAATTGTGTACTCCGCCAGGGCACCCACCGCTTGTGTGTACTTGATCTATCTGGGTGTACAGCTATCTCTACAGGATGAGATAAGTGCTGCATTGAGCTGGTAAGCCGCTTCATCGATATCAACTGTCGATTCAATCGACTTGAGAAGCATATCTTCTTTAGCGGCGAGTTGAGCTTGGAACAGAGCCCAATTTGCCGTTTGGTATCCAGGCTCAGCCTCTTTAACCTCACCAGAGACGTTGAATCTGATATGCTGGTGATCAGACAGTCAAAAAGCGACTCACCTTGTTTATTTGTATTGCTGCTGCCCCACTCCGTATAATGTGAGTTGGCATCGCATCCGATGACCAGGTAATGTTTCCTCTGGTCGCAATACCTTACCAGGTCCTGTATTTCGGCAGGAGGAATCTGTTGGCCGTCTCCGGGAAAGTAAGCGGGGACGCATAGGTTCTCGCTTGCTGAGGAGGCTCGGTGGGGACTTCCATAATGACGGCTGCCAGGTCCCCTGTGATGAATTCTGGAATGGGGAGAAAATTTATATTAGTGCCCATCACACATGCGGCCCTAGGAGGAGAACCTCCAGTACCGCAAACTAGCTTATGCGACCTATTTTGCAGGCCCATAATCTTCCCTATATGGACCCATGGTGCAGGTTGCCCTGCAGCACACGCAGCCCACTCATTACTTGCGACAGTAGGCCGGGTCCTTCGTTCGGTATGGCTTATTGTTGCCACGCCTGAAGTTACCAACCCGATTGAGAATTCCCCTTTTTTAGTTGGGGGACAGTAGGGTAAGTGTAATCACAATACTGCTGGCTGTAGGTTTTGTGTTTGGACGACCCTTAGAGGTCGTCGACCCAGATGTGGCAGCGAGTTTTGGCTCGTCACATCTTGACGTCTCTACTACAGCAGTAGGGGCAACCACCATACTGCTGGCTGTAGCTTTTTCTACAGCGATTGGTTGTACATCTACTGACGTTTTGCCCTGGTACTTGATGATAATCTTAATTATATAAAATCGATAAGCCACTTTGCACCTGAGTTCTATTAGTGGGGCCAGAAACTTGTCGCTGACTGCCAGAATCAGGTCTTTCTTTTTGTTCGGCGTGCTTTGCATGACTCTCCAGTTCTGTGCATACAGGCCGTCATTCGGAGAATCCAGCGTCGCCAACACCTTTGTGATGGATAAACCGATGCTTTGTGGGAAGTAGCCCCGAACGATGTGTGGTTTTGGGAAGGCTTCCTCTTCCACAAGCATAATATCAAGTCCACTCTTGTTCTTGATGGCCGCAAAATTGGTCTTCATCCAATCGGCCGTGGCGGGGTTGTCACCCTGACTTGTAAGTCGATCCCTTGAAGCGGGGTTTGGGTACTGAAGAGTAGAGGTGAAGACGTCGACTTCCTAATTCAAAGTGATTCTTTATTGTCAACTTCAGTGACAGTAGTCAATACAAATGAGATAATTATCGGTACAGTAATGTTCAAGATTTAGTTTAAGGTTACGATTACAACATCTTCTCCCTTCCCAATACAAAGGCTGCAGGTATTGCAGCATCCTTGAGGATACATATCATACAGGTGGCACTCTAGGACGTTTGAATCTTCAGAACTCCCTTTGCGCTGGGGTGTACCAACTGCGGTACCAGGAGAAGATTTTTGATTAACTTCAGAATCGGAAGGCGCTTGCTGGTGACGTTCGGCCGTTGATTTGAAACCGGTTCCAGTTCCAGTGGCTGCTGCTCAAGTTCAGTTCCACTATCCAAGGAGCAAATCTCATTATAGTTTTGCCTAAAAGCTCTTGGCTCTTGTTCAGAACTTGGTTCCGTTCCTAAACGTCCAATAATTGTAGGATCCTCTTCTGGATGATGTTTAAGCAGACGTAATTGATTCTGATGACGTCTTATATGTATATCCCTCCTTACGGTCATTTGGATCTCCTTCCGGGAGGAAGAGGTTTTGTTGTGTGATGTGCCCGCCTTCGAGGAGTAGTTTTTGGCTATCTTCGCATTCTGGCCTATGCTTTGATCCTTTGGGTCGCCACATCTGCCATTGGACTCCGAATTCCCACCGCCCCATCGGAGAGGGAGGCATCGCACACTTTCTCCATAGCGAGGCTATGTAAAAGGAAGAAAGTTGGAGTTGGAGTAAAAGGAAGAAAGTTGGAGGCACATGCCGAAAGTGTAGACATACTTACGCCTCCTTATGCAGCCTTTCCCAATCGCCGACGGAAAGCTGCGCACCTTCGAGAGAGGGGTGGAGCTCAGGAAAGAGGGTCGGATCGATTTCGGTTCGAGATACCTCCGTTGACCTAACTCTCTTAACTGGTTCCCCCAGAAATTTAGCCTCGACTATTGTGCCTTCGGCTTCGTCAGCCTCTTTGCACAATTTTCGGGTACGCCTCTTAGCTCTACTTTTTTGGCACTTAGCAGTGCATTCAGCAGTACGTTCCAATTCTGGGGCGCGTTCCACCTTTGCGGTTTCCCGTGCCGCGCCATCGTTGGTGTCGCCTCCGCTGGATGCACCGCTCATGCTCAGTCGGACCAGGTGGTCAGACAGTGAGCCGCAGGGGCCGGTGTCGTTCCGGGCTGCCGTAGGGTTAAAAATGAATGTTGGGGCCTCCAGAATCCTTGCCCCGGCCGTGATCACAGAGGTCGCGGGGGGATTTCCCCTGCTGCGAGTACCACTTGGAGTACACAATTCCTTTGGTTTGTCCATTCATTTTTGGGTCTTCGAGTCTTAGTTCGAGATCTACGGCCTCTTAAGCCTCCCGCCACGACAAGGCGCCCGAAGAAGGGAGGCCTTGCACTTACCGTGCATATTCGAGAGCACTTTTTTGTTAAAAAGAAGTATGTTGTGCACTTATGAATCTGGCGATAACACCAAATTTATAAGCTCCGATGTAAAAGAACTCTTTGATATGAAGTGGATGAAAGAAACCTCCAGCTGAGTCAATGCCATAGCGGCAGAGTATTAGTCGTAAGTAGTGAAATCTCTTATATGTACTCACCCATTAAATCAATAAAGAATAGAAAAACTACGAGTACAAATATGAATAGAAATCAATCGACTAAGTGAAATCACCGAATTGCGTGGAATCTGCAATTGTTCAATCCAATTCAGCTTTCGTTAAATTACCGTTTCTCAAATTCATTATACGCGTTTCCAGCTCTTTTCCGATTTTTTTTTCCAACAATTTCCGAAATCGACAACGGAGTAGAAGCACATCACTCATCGTTAAAGTCCATACAATCGAGCCATCGATCCATATAACCGACAATTCCACAATAACCCGCAATATCCGACCGAATAACATCAACAGCAATCCACCCAAGTCCTTTTTAATGTACACGGGTTACCATAAATTACATTTTAACCGTTCAGACGCAGTGTGTATACATACGCTACTCTATGTATACATATGTACATATGTTCTATTTACAGTCTCACTGTGATTGTTACTCCAACATGTACATACTTATGTTGGCGTTTTGTTAAAGTGGCATAGAGATTCGTCGAACGTTTTGAAAATCATCAAGTTCTAGATGGTGGTATTGTCGCTCTTCAAAGGCTCTTTCTCACCACCGTTTCTCTATTGTTTGGTCTGAGATACCGAAAGGTCCTTAGGGCCATTCATAACTCTTCCAAGACGATATAATTTTATGTATATATTGACAACGTGAAAGAAGGCTCCCTTTCCAACCCTTTCCATCTTATTCGTTTTTATACCATCGTGCGTATAATAACAAAGCTTTGAGGGAACGTAGTTCATCTATGCTGTGAAGAACCCTTCAGAGAAGCTGGTACTGGGAAAGTGTTTCGTGTTCGCGTGTTCGCAAACAGCGCGTATAATAAAGCGAATTGAAACATTTTCTTCTAATTTTAAATTGTATTTATCTACCCGGTGGGCCGCTGATACACCATAGACCATACCATACTTGTCCGGCTGAACGTACCCTGTTCAGGGTCATGGGGGTAATTCAATAATAAAAACTAGCATCTCTGGCCAGCCGTGAAAGGAGTACACTTACATAATAATAAGTTGGCTGGCTAAATTCGTTTTTAATTGTGAACTGAAAAACTTGTAGCTACTAGTACGAATGTGAATTATGATGACTTTTAGGAGGGACGAGGGCACTATCAGTGATTTTGCATACTAAAATATTCGAAGCGTTCGGAGGGTGGATTTAATAGGTTGGTGGTATGGCGGGACTAAACGTGCTTTAATGAAGATTCAGAGGATGAAGTTGTACGACCCATGAATTTATATACTCGCATTAGAAGTTGGAACGAATAGCAAATTTGAATACTTGCCTGAAGAATTCAATTCTATTGGCGATTGTATAAGCAAGGTAGGAGGTTGACGAAATCTTGTATCAGGAACTTATTAGGACGGTATTAAAGGTACTAAAGAAACCTTTAATGCAAAAGGCGATTAGGACAGTAGATGCGGCTACACAAGATACAAGATATCTGCCTGTTAGGAATACAAAGGAGTTAAGCTTAAGGAGTTAAAGACACCTCGACGGCTAACTAATGCTATAGACATAGAAATGTACAGCATATTTGAATAATCAAGTCACCAGGGCCTTCCCTGGTGAGAATGATACTGAGTAAACGACTGCAGTCGCTTTTAAGTATCCAATTGGAGGTAATTTGGTAATCACCAAATATAGCCAAAGGATATTGTTAAATATGTATGTATATACCTATATCTAAAATTGTTCGGTGTCCAATACTTCCTCAATTAAGCTTCAGGACCTAGCACTTTTAAAATATGCACATCAAGTGGCGGCTTCCAACACTCAAGTTAATTTAATTTAGCTCACAAATCTTTTTTTTTTTTTTTTGTTGAAGGCTTCTGCTATCCGCTGGAGCACTCAGGCGCAAACACTGGTCCATTGTACTCCAGACAGACACCTTACATTACTGTATTTTCCCCGTTTCCGCTCTCTAGTGATGTAGAGCTAAGGGATTCGGCACACACCACGTCGGCTCCAAGGGTGCGCCACCGTGTGCGAGCAAAGGCGGGACAATCACAGGGAAAATGCTCTGCAGTATCATCCTCCTCTTCGCCACATGCAGCACAGGTAGGCGACTCACTGATGCCGAGCACGCAGAGATGCTTGGCAAAAGTGTAATGGCCCGTGATAACTCCCACAAGCCTTCTGCAGTCGATTCTCCTTAAAGACAGGAGGAATGCTGCAAGTTTTTTTGCAGATTTTTTTCATCAGCGCATACGCGCTTAGTCATCCTGCAACCTGGACAATCCCTCCTTCTAAGGTTTTGTGTAGTTAATACACAATCGTTAATGTAGGAATTTACCGTGTGCGCAGGTAGACCTCGAGCGGGCTCAGGTCCTGGGAAGCTCTCCTCTGAACCTATTCTGGCGAGTTCATCAGAAATCTCATATCCTGTGATCCCAGAGTGGCCTGGAACCCCTAATAGCCTTAATGAATTTAGTCTGCCGACTCTGCTCAAGAAAGATTGAGTTCAAGCACTAATTTAAAGCTAGTTAAGGGGTTACACATAGCTTTTAGTGCAGCTTGGCTGTCACTACAGACGCATATTGTTTCCCCCTTCCACCTGTGTTTCACAACATAGTGCATGGCCATTAGGATTGCGCAAATCTCTGAAGGCGCATATTTTCCTAAGGAGAAGTGCAGTTGGATGTTTTCGCGCTCAAAGAAGACCCCAGCACCGGACCCCCGCCCAGACCTGGAGCCATCCGTGAAAATGCGAAGACTATCCTTTCCAGGTTCAGTATCCAGCCATAGCCAATCCTGACGCCATGGAAACTCGACTGTGAAATTACGTCGCAGTCGGTGCGTCAGAAAGCATGTCTATGAGTGCGTCAGAAAGCATGTCCATGCGCAAGCACGCCGTTATTCCTATGCGAGCTATACCAAAAGCCATTTTTCTGCAGACGAGACATGCCTTTCAGAGCACACCCTCTGATAAAAACATCAAGAGGTGGGCAGTTCTGCTTGGAAGATGCTGGGGCTTATTACCAGGGCCTTCGAGATCTTGCGTTTTGGTCCAAAGATGCCGGCGCCAACGCCGGAAGCCATCTTGGCGCCATCCGTGTACCACCTAAGGCCTTTGACATTTAGCAGGGGATCAATGTTTTCCCATGCTGAGCGGTTTGGGGTCAGTATCTCAAATCTCTTGTCAAAGATGAAGGTGTGTGGCGCTGTTCCAGAAGGACTGGTGTTGTGATTTTTCCCATTTGTCTAAGAAGAAAGTGATCTTAGACTTAGGAGTGCCGCAGAATAATTCTGGTCCTATGTATTTATCGCTGGAACATTTCCTGGCGAGTTGATCGGCAATTTCATTGCCCTTAATACCTTTGTGCCCCGGCATCCACCCAAGTTTGACATTATTTCTTTTGGCGAGGTCTTGTAGAGCATCATGGTAGTCCTTGACAGTTGTTTAGAACTTGCTTTACGAACTTTGCGCTTTAAGCGCTGCTTGGCTGGAAGAGAGTATGCTCAAGATTTAGATTAGCGCATGTTAGGATGACATGGAACTCTGCTTGAAAGATGCTGGGACTCATTCCCAGGACCTTTGAGATCTTGCGATTTGGTCCAAAGATGCCGGCGCCATCCGTATACCATCAAAGGCCTTTGACATTTAGCAAGGGATCACCGTTTTTCCATGCTGAGCGATTTGGGATCAAAAGTTCAAATCTCTTGTCAAAAGTGAAGGCGTGTGGCAATGCGTACGAGACCGTGGTAATCATATACAGCTCGGGAAGATGTTGTTATATGGACGTGTGACTCTCGGGTCTACATGACATATTTTTTCCCGAACAAAGAATTCGGATTGCACTGCGTAATGCCACCTTTTTGATAAAAAGGTCCAGTGGAGTGAGTCCAATGAGTGGTTCTTGGGCTGTCGTGGGGCAGGTTGTCATAGCGCCTGTAATGCCGAGACACACTAGTCTCTGAAGGAGTTGAAGCTTAACAATTGTGGCTTTTCGCTCAACATTTGTGGACCCGTAGGTGGCGATAGATCTTACTATCGCGGTGTATAACCAGTGGACTACCTTAGGACTACCCTCTGCCATACTAGTCAGAGACAAATTGTAGCGCAAGCTGCATGCGCTCACAGGCAGTGATTTCGCACTTGCCCGTAACAATGACTACTAGGTCATCAGCATATCCGATGACCTCGTAGCCCCGAGTGGTTAGCTTGCGTAAGGTCATCGATGACTATCGATCGGAGCAGTGGTGAAAGGACTCCTCCTTGTGGACATCCTCAAGCCACCGATACTCCGCATGTGGCTGATATGACATGGCTATTAAGCATCGCTCTAATCCAGTGATTAGTGGGATAGTGCAATGGTGATCGAATCATAGCCAGTATTATGGAAGGCTCCTTCTATATCGAAGGCGCAAATTGCGATCTCCTTGTGTGTGAAGCTGTTTTCAGTACACGTTACCAGATGGTGTAGCGCATTCTCAGTAGAATGTTCTTTGCGATATGCATACTGATTGGGATGCAGAAGTATGTGGTTCTTCAAGATACCTCTAATATGGAGCTCTATCAATTTCTCCATTGTTTTTAGAAAAAAATCAAGCTGATAGGGCGATATGCTCACTTGGCCTCCCAATCTTAGGGATGAAGGCTAGATTGACCTCTCCCCACATGTGGGGTATGTATTCCAGGTTGAAGCAAGACATAAAAAGAACTATCAGTGGTGATAAAATTGTGTTCAGGCCTTTCTCTAAGATGGCAGGAAAGGCACCGTCTTTGCCTGGAGCCTTAACCCTATTAGGGCTAAAAAGTCTGCCAGAAAGGCTATTTGTTCCACTGTCGATGGTATTTATGACGTTCGTTTGATCGTCAGAGCACATCGAGTGGGGAGTAGAACCAGGGAAATGCACCTCATGCAAAGTCTTTAAGGTTTCCCTCTGAAATGGTAAATGTGCCGTCTGATTTGCGAAGCAGCCCGAGTCCTATTGTGTGGTCTTGAGATAGCGCTTTATGGAGCTGGGCCGCAGTTGGAAGCGAGTCTATGTTTTCGCAGTGTTTCCTCCAAGACATTCCCTTGGATTTCCTCAGTTCGCGCTTGTATTTAGTTAGAGCAGATCTACAATCAGTCCAACTATTAGTCCATTTAGTTCTGTTAAACAGAGATCTCACCTGTTTCCTTAGGAATTCAAATTGTGTACTCCGCCAGGGCACCCACCGCTTGTGTGTACTTGATCTATCTGGGTGTACAGCTATCTCTACAGGATGAGATAAGTGCTGCATTGAGCTGGTAAGCCGCTTCATCGATATCAACTGTCGATTCAATCGACTTGAGAAGCATATCTTCTTTAGCGGCGAGTTGAGCTTGGAACAGAGCCCAATTTGCCGTTTGGTATCCAGGCTCAGCCTCTTTAACCTCACCAGAGACGTTGAATCTGATATGCTGGTGATCAGACAGTCAAAAAGCGACTCACCTTGTTTATTTGTATTGCTGCTGCCCCACTCCGTATAATGTGAGTTGGCATCGCATCCGATGACCAGGTAATGTTTCCTCTGGTCGCAATACCTTACCAGGTCCTGTATTTCGGCAGGAGGAATCTGTTGGCCGTCTCCGGGAAAGTAAGCGGGGACGCATAGGTTCTCGCTTGCTGAGGAGGCTCGGTGGGGACTTCCATAATGACGGCTGCCAGGTCCCCTGTGATGAATTCTGGAATGGGGAGAAAATTTATATTAGTGCCCATCACACATGCGGCCCTAGGAGGAGAACCTCCAGTACCGCAAACTAGCTTATGCGACCTATTTTGCAGGCCCATAATCTTCCCTATATGGACCCATGGTGCAGGTTGCCCTGCAGCACACGCAGCCCACTCATTACTTGCGACAGTAGGCCGGGTCCTTCGTTCGGTATGGCTTATTGTTGCCACGCCTGAAGTTACCAACCCGATTGAGAATTCCCCTTTTTTAGTTGGGGGACAGTAGGGTAAGTGTAATCACAATACTGCTGGCTGTAGGTTTTGTGTTTGGACGACCCTTAGAGGTCGTCGACCCAGATGTGGCAGCGAGTTTTGGCTCGTCACATCTTGACGTCTCTACTACAGCAGTAGGGGCAACCACCATACTGCTGGCTGTAGCTTTTTCTACAGCGATTGGTTGTACATCTACTGACGTTTTGCCCTGGTACTTGATGATAATCTTAATTATATAAAATCGATAAGCCACTTTGCACCTGAGTTCTATTAGTGGGGCCAGAAACTTGTCGCTGACTGCCAGAATCAGGTCTTTCTTTTTGTTCGGCGTGCTTTGCATGACTCTCCAGTTCTGTGCATACAGGCCGTCATTCGGAGAATCCAGCGTCGCCAACACCTTTGTGATGGATAAACCGATGCTTTGTGGGAAGTAGCCCCGAACGATGTGTGGTTTTGGGAAGGCTTCCTCTTCCACAAGCATAATATCAAGTCCACTCTTGTTCTTGATGGCCGCAAAATTGGTCTTCATCCAATCGGCCGTGGCGGGGTTGTCACCCTGACTTGTAAGTCGATCCCTTGAAGCGGGGTTTGGGTACTGAAGAGTAGAGGTGAAGACGTCGACTTCCTAATTCAAAGTGATTCTTTATTGTCAACTTCAGTGACAGTAGTCAATACAAATGAGATAATTATCGGTACAGTAATGTTCAAGATTTAGTTTAAGGTTACGATTACAACATCTTCTCCCTTCCCAATACAAAGGCTGCAGGTATTGCAGCATCCTTGAGGATACATATCATACAGGTGGCACTCTAGGACGTTTGAATCTTCAGAACTCCCTTTGCGCTGGGGTGTACCAACTGCGGTACCAGGAGAAGATTTTTGATTAACTTCAGAATCGGAAGGCGCTTGCTGGTGACGTTCGGCCGTTGATTTGAAACCGGTTCCAGTTCCAGTGGCTGCTGCTCAAGTTCAGTTCCACTATCCAAGGAGCAAATCTCATTATAGTTTTGCCTAAAAGCTCTTGGCTCTTGTTCAGAACTTGGTTCCGTTCCTAAACGTCCAATAATTGTAGGATCCTCTTCTGGATGATGTTTAAGCAGACGTAATTGATTCTGATGACGTCTTATATGTATATCCCTCATCCGTTTGGATGCCGTACATTTTACTTCCCAAAACTTCAACTATAACTCCCTTGTTCCATTTCTTGGAATTCTTGTATTGTCAAGCTAAAACGTTTTGGTAAAGTTGGAATTTAGGTATTTGTCTTGAAAAAACATTTTATGTTGGTCCGAAGGAAAACACGAAAGTAAGTTTCTACGCTGTCGCCCATGCAACAGCATGGAGACTTCTGAGACGTTAACTGCCACATCTGTATTCCTCTCCTCTTCGGAAATCTTCTTGAATGCTTCTTTAAGTGTCCGCACGAATCTTTCTGTCTGCCCATTGGAGGCAGGATGAAACGTTAGGCAATGCTGAATTGAATTTTGGTGGCAAAATTCTTCAAAACCCTGAGCGGTAAATTGTGTATCGTTTTCCGTCACAATTGTTCTTGGAAGTCCCTCGATGGCGAAAATCATCTACAGCGCTTTTATTGTGGACTCTGACGTTACCGACGTCATTGAGACCACGAACGGGAATTTTGAAAAAGAATCGACACAAATCAGTCACATTTTGTTGAAAAATGAGCCTGCGGGGTGCAGTCGTTAACATCATCAAAGTGACCAGACGTACTGCTACAGGCATAACACTCACAGTATATGGTCAACTGAAAATTCATCCTCTGCGTATGCAATGCTAAAGTGCTCGAATGAATTACTACGGACTATAACCAACGCGGAATTCGGTCGGCTCTCGTCCTATCTAGGACAACCACCCCTGAGAGTAGTGAACGAACATCAACGACCCAAACTACTGCACTCCGTTCAGGTTGTGTGTGTATCACATCATAAGAGAATAACTCTTGAACCTGCGCGAGTCTCTAAAAAATAAAAAATAAATTAAAAATGGATACTTTCTCACGGTTTTTCTGATGGTTGGCAGCTTACATATTCCATTTTAAGATCCGATGCTGACGATTCAGCTGGCTGCCAACTTTTCGATATGCTTGTCCATATCTGGGAACCAGATATATCGCCGTGACAATTGTTTCATACGGGAACAGCCCCAATGACCTTTGTGCACGAACTTTAATGCTCTGGATTGTAGAGCCTCAGGGATGATGGCTCGATCATAATCTGAAGTCAAGAGAATGACATTATTATGTACAGACAGTGCTTATTTACGGTCGAATAATGGTTTCAGCTTCCTAACCTTGCTTAGAAGCTTGTCCGGCCATCCGTTCTTTATGTCTCCCTGAACCTTGTTCAGCAGTCTGTCCTTAGCCGTCAACTTTCCTATAACTTCTGCATTCATTGGAGTGCTGTCTAAGTTCTCTAGAAGTAGAGAAATTGTGCAAATTGTTCTCTAGTTTGTCGAAAGCAACATCTGAGCCAAATGGAAGTCTAGAAAGGGCACCAACGTTGGCATGTTTGCCGGTAGGACGATATTTGATTTGATGCCATCAAAGTTAAGGCCCAGTTCCGAAGCCGCCTCATGGTCATTTCGGGAATTGTGACCCGTCTGCAATTCGAAGGTGCGGCCATATACATATGTAGACAACAATGGAATTTCATTACGCCAAAAATAATCGACAAAGCCTCCTTCTCTCTTTGACTCCAAAGTTTCTGATGGCAGTCCAAGGCAAACGCAATAGGCATTTCCGTACCATCAGGCCATAACTCAAGGCATCGGCCACCAGAATTACGGGCAAGATATCATCAAGTTGTTTTTAAGATGCTGTCTTTTAATGTTTCGAACGCTGTTTGTTGTTGCTTAGACCACACAAATTTCTCTCCTTTTGCATGGAGTGCGTTCAATGACCCTGCAACCTGCGAAAAGGTCGGAATAAATTGGTTAAGTAATTTAGTTTTCCAATAACTGCTTCCAATTCCTTGACGTTGCTTGGTCGTTGTAAGTTGCGAAGGGCGTTCAAGTGTTTTTCGGATGGGCGAATTCCCTTAGAATTGAGAGTATGTCCCAAATATTCGAGTTCCGCCGCTGCGAACGTACATTTGAGCTTATTGCATCGGAATCCATTTTCCTCCAGTCTCCTTACTGTTTTAGCTCTTTCTCGTTACCCTTCTCTTTGATTGCCGAAAATATTTTTTGCGTTGTCTCATATGCAGTGGCTATATCCAAGACATCTTTTAAAACGGGGTCGTTCTTTGGAAGAGCTTGCGTCCTCACCGTATCGTGAGGGGTGTACAGGACAATGATGCCTCTAATCATGTCGTCAACATATGACTGTGCGCAATCTTCTTTGGGAAAGGTAATTTTACAGTTGCGTGCCACTCCTCAAAGATCGGCAACCCACTCCGCATATGTTTGACCTGAGTTCCTTGGCGTGTTTTGAAATTGGTACCTGGCTGCAAGAACATGAATTTTTGATCGAAGTGCACACTGAGCTTAGCTGTTAGTTCCTTAAAAGTCTTGGTGGATAAGTCTCCTCCATCGAAGAGCTTTTTCAGAGTTTCGAAGTTGTCCGCTGCAATCCATGCAAGGAAAAATGCGTACTTTTGTTCCACTTTTCTTCCACTCTGCATGCCTCAAAATGATGCTGCAGTTGCTTCAAGTAAGTTTTCCAGTTTTCGTAATTTTGTATGGCGGAAATGGCTGAATAGTCGATGGGCCAGAGTTCACAACTGTGCTCCGCGTGCTTGTCTCCGTCCATGTTTTTTGATTCGCCAGAATCTGTACCACTCGCTTTGCGATCTTAGAATCGCTTCGAACGTTTCTTTGTCCATACCTTCGTTTGACCACTGGATAATTTGTGTATTTTATCACTTGTGATTCGATTTAAGTTAAATAATCCTCGTCACCAATTGATGAGTAGAGGTGAGGACGTCAACTTCCTAATTCTTTGTAATTATTGGTACAGTAATGTGCAAGATTTAGTTTAAGGTTACGATTACAACAGGTGCCTTACCCAGCAGATCGATGGAGGTGTTAATTACAGCCTTCTGAACGGCTGCCATTTGCGCTGTGGTAAGGGGGTTCACTTCCAAGTCCTTGAGGACGATGCCGAGTCGGATCCTTCCTGCTACACTACTGTAGCTCTTTTCATCGACTTTGGGGGCAGCTGATCTTGCCGCGCTTAGCAGCCGGGTTTGGTGGAGTGTTGTCAGAGGAACTACGCCGTTTCAGTTCCGGACTTTTAGTAGCAGGGGCAGATTTTGCATAAACTAGAGCCTCATCTCTAGTTTTGTCCTGCATTATGGCAGTTTGAAAAGTCGCTGCTCCGACGATTTGAGTTTAACGAAGCCACCAGGTGGTAGAGGCTTTTTCTCTACATGCTTGATGGTTTCGTTGTTTCTTACACTTGGGAGTTCATCTGAGAGCACACTCACAGAACTCCCGCCGAGTGTGGTCTCGGAATCGGAGAATGAAGACACATCTTCTGCTTTCCGTCCGGATGATATTTGAGATTCATCATTCTCTTCAAAAATAGTTATATTATCAATAATTCCCACGAGGACACGGGAAAATACGGTCACCTGCAGCGGAGCCCGAAAAATTGCAGGAAAGCTTTATTGAAATCGGAGTTCCCCCGGTATCCGAAGTTCGCATACTAGTGGCTAAGCACCCTCTTAGCCATGCATCCGTCGGCGTATGCTGTTCCACCTTGGAGTTAAAGTTGTAAGGGAGTAATGGGTACGGAGGAAGCGGAGAGGTAGGGAGGGTCCGTAATTGCTTCTTAGCTTCGGGTTCCTCTGGAGGTGGTTCTCGAGAGTCATTAGCTGTACTGAGCCTTCGCACCGCGGCAAGGTGAGCAATTTTTAACGGAGGGACCCGAACCCATGGTGTAATGATTAACATACAAGATACCCAACCCAATGATCACGTGTTCAAACATTGTGAACATTTTTCGCAGCGGACAAAAAGAAAGGGCTTATCTAGTCATAGCTCTCCGAGCATTTGTCGCTTCGAGGCTCATCAAGCCCGAAACATTGTTCTTTGTTTTTTGTTTGACATAATTTTTCGTTTCTTTTTGTTGTGAGGCAACATCATCATGTTCATGCCATCCGGCTCGAAGGTTAAACAAGAAAGGAGAGGTTGAGTGTCCTTGCTTTTTGGTGGCTGCGCACATTGAGATTTGCGCTCGGATCACTGGTTCACATTATACAATGGATCCGACTAGCAATATACTTTTTTGCAGGGTTGAACATAATTACGAAATTTCGCTTTTGTTGTGTCATTAGAGTTTTTAGGACGTGTTATAGTGACATACTTAATCCGAAAGTGTGTCGAATTACAAAGTTGCTGCGTGCTGTCTAAAACAGTGTAGTATTTGATAATGATAAGAATGACTCCCCCAAAGATGAGTTGTACGATCTCCTAGACAGAACGTATGCCCAATGTCCCAGCTTAGACATCTGGGTAAGGAAAGCATCTTTGAACGAGTCATCGGCAAACATAGCCTACACGACATCACATCCTATAACGGACACAGGCTGATTGATCTCGCTACGGGCGAAATCTCCTTCCAGCCAGTACGTGCTTCCCGCACCACGATATACACAAAGGCACCTGAAGGTCTTTTGATCAATCGACTGCCAACCAGATTGATCACATCGCGATCGACGTCAGACACTCGTCCACTATTCTTGATGTCCAGTACAGCAGTGGAGCCTTTGCAAACAAGACCTGAAAGGCTTTGTTTTGGGTTTCAAGGCCCCACCATGAAGAAACACCTGGTTCGATGACGAGTGAAGCAGGATTCACACAGCGAAGCAGGATGCAAGGCCTCGCTGCATAAAAGAACAAGAGCAGCTCGTGAACTCTACGAGTTAGAGCGAAGGGAGGAGCATAAGCTTCTCAGAAGAAAAAAGAAAGAGCACGAGAAGCGCGCGATTCAGGATTTGGAGATGTGTTACTGCAGGCGTGACGTTCGAAAGTTTTGTCAACAGATAAAGCGAACATGCCAAGCCAGAACGAAAGCCTGCAGGGATGAGAATGGACACCTAGTAGTAGAATCGGAGTCGATGCTGTCAGGCAGAATGATCCAATTTTAATCGACTAAGACCGCAGAGAATTCCGTCCCCCTGACCTCGACGACGTTACGATTGCCATATCGAAACTTAGGTCGATTAAAGCTGCTGGCGTAGACGGACTGTCTGCTGAGCTCTTCAAGGCAGTTGGCGATGTCCTGGTTAGGATCATGTACCAGCTCATCTGTAAGATATGGTCAGAGGAAAGCATGTCCGAGGAATGGGGTCTCAGCATCGTATGTCCGATCCACAAGAATGGAGACCCCTCTGATTGCCTCAACTACAGAGGAATAAGTCTCCTTAACATCGCCTACAAAATCTTCTCTGCGGTTTTGTGTAAGCGCCTGAAGCCTTTTCTAAATAAACTGATAGGTCCTTACCAGTGCGGATTCAGGCCAGGGAAGTCCACTATCGCCCAAATCTTCACACTACGGCAGATCCTGGAAAAATTCAAGTCGACACTCACCATCTATTTGTCGACTTCAAAGCCGCATACGACAGCGTAATTAGAGACGAGCTATACAACGCTATGTCTACCTTGACATACCTGCTAAACTCATCAGACTATGCAGGATGACTTCGGCGAATGCTCGCTGCTCCATCCGAATTGGTGAACACCTTACCGATAGTTTTGATGTCAAAAAAGGATTTAGGCAGGGCGATGCGCCTTCGTGTGATTGCTTCAACATCATATTGGAAACGATTGTGCAAAAATCACTGGCGAATTCAAGAGGCACAATCTATTTCAAATCCTCGGAACTCCTTGCATCCGCCGACGATGTTGACATAATAGGTATGTCCGCCTGAGATGGAGGCGGCAAAAATTGGTCTTGCGGTAAACGAGGGCAAAACAAATATATGCTGTCATCAAAAAAGGACGCTCACCACCGACGTCTTGGCCAGAACGTTTATATTGGCAGATATCAATTCGAAGTAGTTAAGGACTTCGTCAACCTTGGCTCCGCAGTGACCTGGAACAACGACATCAGTTCCGAAATCAAACGCAGAACCACTCTTGTCAATCGCGGTTTCTTTGGGCTCAGGAGGCAATTGAGTAATAGAGCCCTCTCCCGAACGACAAATTTGACTCTATATAAGACCATTATCATCCCGGTCCTGTTGTACGGCGCAGAAGCATGAACACTATCAAAAGCGGATGAGGAGGCCCTTGGTCGGTTCGAGAGAATGGTTTTGCACGTGATTTTCGGGCCTATAAACGCAGACGGGGGATCGAGGAAAAGACTCAACCAAGAACTCTACGGGCTGTACAGCGACATGGGTCCAGTCAGGCGTCTACGGATTCAACGCCTAAGATGGCTGGGCCATGCAGAGCGAATGGACACCACAGCTCCAGCCCGGAGAGTCTTTGAATCCAACCCCGATGGACGAAGAAGCAGGGGACGATCGCACTTAAGATGGCGCACACAGGTGGAAGGGGACCTCATCCAACTGGGTGTGCGGCAATGGAAAAGGCTAGCAAAAGATCGTGCTAGTTGGAGGGGCATATTGGTTGAGGCCCAGGTTCACCCCGAACTGTAGCGTCCGTTAAGAAGAAGAAGAATTTGATAATGCAACGATTACTAGGACTGCTATAATGGCACATATTGCTGTGTAATTGAAGGAAAAGCTTCTGCTCCCATCGGCTTTTTTAATCTGATTACCACCAAACGGTTTCATATAAATTTCACTTGGCTACCTTATCCTAGTTGACATAGCATCCCATCCGCCATAAAAAGTAGTGCAGCAACAAATCATTTTGCCTTAAACCGAACATTTTTAACGGAGAACAATGAAATTGTAATCACCAATAGCACAATGTCTTAATCCTGGAAGCAATAAACAACTTCCAATACACTATCGATTCACCCGTGCCCACAACCCTAGTTGGCAATCAAGTTATACAACGAAGAAGGCTACCAAAGGCCAAAGACTCGAACATAATTTGTGCCAGCAATACAAATAATTTGTACGTGATCACAGCAGTATGATGTAGTAGTTGATATCAATCTCAAAGCCATTGAGATTGTTGTATTGGCATTATGATGAATGTTCCTCGTGGACCGTCCGTTACCATGACATAAAACAGATATGTACATATGTGAACACATGACCTACAAGTCATTAAATGGAGTAAAGCTTGGGTGGTAAACTGCAATTATCGATGCCGAACGACGATAATCACCCGAACCTTTAGAGGACACAATCCTCTTTGTAATATTGATGTTTATATTTTAATAAATAAATCATTAATACCGCATCTGGTCATTAGCAGGTATTTTGGTGCCCCAACCCTAATGGCTTACCGACTTAATTGCGAAAAGCAACTGCCTCCATGTAAATATGTAAATACCGAACAGGGTTTTCAGTGCGAAAAGGTTGTCATTATTTTACTCGAACTGAGGATGCAAAGCGGATTAATTAGATCCTGATGTGAATAGGGTTATATCCGAAATTTTGTGCAGCCGAGCGGATCGGAAGTCGTAAGTCGACCAGATTAAGTGAACGCAAATGAGTCGTTCAGAATTTATGAATAGTATCCATGTTTGTCATCAAATGCAAATGACAAACTAATGCCGGATGCACAAACGTCTGGATGTCGGACAAATGTGGCAGTGAATTCAATTACAACTTTCTTGACATCTATAAAACCTTTCCCAGAATCTCAAGCCACTTACAATCCCATTATCCAGGTTTTTTAAACTCACCAGCGCACGGCCATATGTTACCACAATTCAGATTTAGTTTCCGTTAAATTTAGTTAAAAGAAAAAAAACAACAAAAAAAACTTTTCCCCCTTCCTCCACCATCTCCCGCTACTTGAGCCGGAAATCCTCGATGTCAAAATATTGAATATTGCACCCATCGAAATTGAATTCATTCCCTACCTAACCGCAGCAACATTTCGGTATGACAACTGTTGGCACATACAGAACTTTTCCTCTCCTTTCTGCCTTTCTCCATCGAATGACCAACGTAATCTGGCCATTGCCCAAATGGTTCCTCTTCCTTGGTTTTGAGCGAAGTTTCATTGGTTCACTGTTAATCATTTTCCTTTTTCTCGTATTTTCGTTTCCAACTGCACGAAACTCTCCTCCTCACTTCGGTTGTCGATGATGAGGTTACTCAACACTTGTACATATTATACCATCCACCTTGGGTCTTATCGACGGACGAAGGCGTCGAAGCGAATGATATAATATAAATTTCAATTCAATAAGTTTTCGTTATCCTTTTTGTCTTCTAGTAGTGTCCTTTTACGTCCAGTCTCCGTATTCGTTCTACGTACATGTAATGCCACTTGATGCGAGGATAATTCCTTCGTGGCTGGCTAATAGGAATGGGATTCTGGCAGGCGTTTTTCTTGCATCTGTGTCTTGCTCGTTTCTTGGATATCCTTGGCATCCCTCGTATTTCAGACACTCCATTTCATCTCACTGAACGGCACAGAAAAGATCTTCTGGTACACAAACATTGAATGGTATGTACTATAAGTCGACTGGAAAGTGATTAGTGAAATGACATCTACAACCGACGGCAATATGGCATACATAACTAGCTAGCAAAACAGGGAGACAACGTGCAATTAAATGATTCATATTTCGATTTGTTGAATTCGGATTACCGGCACTGGCGACAGCGATGGAGACGAGAAACTCAAAACTATTTAATTTGTGGGTAATGAATTATGCATTGGGATAGGATCCCGGAGGATTTACTCGTATACCTCCGGCAGGTAAACAGATGTCGGATTTCAACTTTTAACTCATGGACATAAGTTTGTACGAGTATATATAGATAGGTTTGTATGTACATACATACGTATGTATGGAGTAGTTGGAGTAGTTTTATTGAAATTATTTTGAAATCGCAAATGGAAAGAAGTAATACGAGAGTTGGGAGCGTTGTGGGCAAATTGGATTTTGATCGATTGCCTTTAAGGATTATACAGGGTGCCCCACGAGCAGTGTGCCAAAAAGCTAGAGCGAGGGAGGGATTACGTCGGACCAAATCCAAAATTCTTTCATCTATGGTTTCTGATCCATTTGTAATTGATCTTTCGCTTCTTCGATGCTCTAGCACTCCGTGCTCTCGTAGACGTAGGTGGCTTCTTGAAAACATACTACGACTGGCACACCTCCGATTGGGATATCTTTCAGCGTATAGCTGAATGGTCGAGATCGTGAACCCGAAAGGCTCTACGCTGAAAGATATCCCAATGAAAAAAATTTGGATTTGGTCCGACATAATCCCTCCCTTAGTACAAGGAGGATTGCTATTATGCTTGGAGTGCTCAAATCTAAAGTTTGGAGAGTGCTTCATACCAAGAAGTTACACCCGTACCATTTTACACCAGTTCAATGTTTCATACCATTGCCTACAAGTCTAGCCGCGTTAAAACCAAAAAAAAGGTTTTTCTTAGAAAAAAGTGGTTTGGGTTGTTTTTTTTAATTTCTCAAAAACCACAAGACATTTTTGAACCCGGTTTCCTGTATTGAACTAAAAACTAATAACAGAATTTAATTCTTGAAAAAAAAATAGTACTTAATTACATAAAATTTTGCAAAAAATTAGTTCGAATTTTTTTTTTTCATTTTTTTTTTTCAAAATGTTGAGTTTGAAAACTCATTTCTCAAAAACTATTCCTCAAAACAGCTTCGTTTGAAAACAAAATGAAAGAAGAGGTTTCTGGCTTTACAAAAAAGTATATCACGGCATTGTGGATGTTACCGTTGATTTTTAATTTTTTTTTTTCAAATTAAGTCAATTTTTTAGAAAATTGCCCCTCCCGCCTAACCGGGGGGAATAGACCCCCCCCCCCCCTCCCTCCCATACGATGTTTTTCTTGTCTTGACCAGACCTACACGCTCTAGCTTTTTGGCACACTGCTCGTGGGGCACCCTGTATGTAGAATGGTACCTACATATATGGGATGGGTTCAGTACCCAACTAATGATTTTTAAGAACCAATTAGACTCCATAGGATGGAAGTGATTGAGTTTGTTTCGTCCCTTTCTTAATGCATTGCTTGGGGTATTCAGTACTTTGAAATTCCCCTGAAATGGGATAAAGGCGCATGAAGCGCATCTGACAGTTGTTTGGTCTTTGTAACGTATGGTATGTGATGACTTTAAGAGAAACAAATACAACATGTTCTGCCACTTGCACAAACACGAGGCCCGAGTCATAGCATGACAATTTATCTTCTGTCAATCAGGAATAGCTGAATAGCGTGCACCGTTGGCGCCTTTTGGGTTATTAGGTCAATTTTATCAGATAAGCGTGTCGCCGCCGACTGGTAGGGAGCAGACAGTTAAATATTGGGTTTAACAATGAGATTGTGTTGCATGCTTGTCCAATTTAAATATTTACCTGATTGATTGGTTAATATTTGAAACACAGATGGAAGATAATCAACAGGCGTCAAGAATGACAGGTGGATTGGATTGAAAGTGAAAATACGAGCAGTTTTAGGAACTGTTTTTATTTCTAACTTTAGTTTCTGTGCACACTTCTTATGATGGCCTTATGGCTACTCTTAAGATGATTTCATTTCAATTAGAAACACGGGCCAAACGGGCCGTAGGTTAGGTAGGAGGTAGGTTAAGAAAATATCGGTGCTGGTATGGATTGTAATGTAAAGGAAAAACTAAGAAAAAAAAAGTTGCTGGGATACGGTTGAAAAGGGAATATCCGGGATTGAGGATAAAATTATGAGAATTCTAAAGAAGTTGTTTTTATATGGGAACGGGCCCACTCGATTAAGTCACTTGATCGTTGGGTATAAACAAGCGATCATACATAGAAATAGAGATTTCTCTCAGATGAATTGGTATACTTAACAATAGACTTTACTCGCTTCTATGAGTACTAACATACGATTTTGTTTCGGTTAATGTTGAAGGTATTTGATAGCACCATAGGAAACTTTTCGTGGATCAAACACGAACACGATATTAAGGAATCATTTATGAAAATAAGATACGGAGAGAAAATTGTGATTGTGGGGATACCAACGTTTATTCATTTAGAACGTCTTTCTTCTTTTGGTGGCGTTACAGCCCATGAAGGACCAGAGTCAAGTTTCTCTTCAATCCCCCATGGTGTGATCTATTTTTTCCACAGGTGAAAGGGACCTACAGTTTTAATGCCGATTCCGAACGGCGTGAGTCGAGAAGCTTTTTCCAGGCAAATTATACTACGGGGGGTTTTGCCAGTATGCCGCCGAGGAGGGACTCCGCGTAATAAACATTCGATGGCGTTGGTATTATCGGGTTCATCGATGTTCATCGTACATCAGAGTCCAACCCACTAACTACTGCGCTGCGGCGCCCTCATTTTATTAAATTAGAACTAGGAACTCCATAAATGGGCGTTTTCTGTAAAAAGAAATGTATACGGCTTACGGATCACCGAAGCCATATTGTTGGGAAAATTTTTATTGTCGGGAGTCTAGTTTTAATATGTCCTAAACTCGTGGATGGCAAAAGGACTAACCAAGGCCTCGTGGTAGTAGCATATGTATATTCGGCGGATGCTGGACGAATGCTCGCTCTTCCCATAGCGAGTTTCCTGCGCCAAAAACAGGTTGAGTCGGTTAGGCTACGGCCTAGTAAGGCGTAACCGTAAAAAAGTTAAATCTCAGAGACAACCACAAACCTCGGACTTAACGCACGGACTACATGTTGACGACCCCCGCACACGTATGTACACATAAAAGGACAGGAGTATCGGCTCTACACCTGGATTGTTGGGCCCATTAACAGACCAGGCGCGGCCGAACAGTTAGAAAAAGCACTAGGCTGCTACGACGCAGACATTACTGCTTTATGAAAACTGTGACATACAGTTGTGAACACCGAAATAGCAGATTGAATATCAAACAGATTTCGGTAAAGTATTTCGTGAGACAAGAAAAAGATGTATTTCATTAAACTCTGTGACAATCTGTAAATTAAAACAGACAAGAAAATAGAAAAACACGGGGAACATGAAAATAGCAGTGTTATCTTAAAAGCTGTTTTACCATAAAAGACAACTTAGATATTCTTCTTTTTTGGTGGCGTTACAGCCCTTGAAGGACCAGAGCCAATCTTCCCTTCAATCACCCATGTTGTGTGTGATTTATTTTTCGCACAGGTGAAAGGGACCTACAGTTTAATGCCGATTCCGGACGGCGTGAGTCGAGAATCTTTTTCTAGGCAAGTTATACTACGGAGGGTTTTGCCAGTACCCCGCCGAGGAAGGACGTCGCGAAATAATCGTTCGATGGCGTTGGTGTGTTATCGGGATCCGAACTCGCTCATCGTGCGTCAGAGTCCAACACACTAACTACTGCGCCACGGCACTCTCACAATTTAGATATTATTCGTTTTATAAATATAGTTTAATTATATTAATATTTCGTGGAATATCCATTTCTAATCGACGGAGACAGCAGGGAACTCTGTCCCCCTGACCTCGACGAAGTTAAGATTGCCATATCGAAGCTCAAGTCGAATAAAGCTGCTGGCGCAGACGGACTGTCTGCTGAGCTCTTCAAGGCAGCTGGGGATGACCCGGTTAGGAGCATGCACCAGCTCATATATGAGATATGGTCAGAGTAAAGCATGCCCGAGGAATGGAGTCTCACCATCGTATGCCCGATCCACAAGAAAGGATACCCCTCTGATTGCGCTAACTACAGAGGAATAAGTCTCCTTAACATCGCCTACAAAATCTTCTCTGCCGTTTTGTGTGAACGCCTGAAGCCTTTTGTAAATAAGCTGATAGGTCCTTATCAGTGCGGATTCAGGCCAGGGAAGTCCACCATCGACCAAATCTTCACACTACGGCAGATACTGGGGAAAACCAATGAATTTCAAGTCGACACTCACCACCTATTTGTCGACTTCAAAGCCGCATACGACAGCGTAATTAGAGACGAGCTATACAACGCTATGTCTACCTTTGACATACCTGCTAAACTCGTCAGACTATGCAGGATGACTTTGGAGAACGCTCGCTGCTCCATCCGAATCGGTGAACACCTTACCGATAGTTTTGATGTCAAAAAAGGATTTAGGCAGGGCGATGCGCTGTCGTGTGATTTCTTCAACATCATATTGGAAATGATTGTGCAAAAATCACTGGTCAATAGAAGAGGCACAATCTATTTCAAATCCTCGCAACTCCTTGCATACGCCGACGATATTGACATAATAGGTAGATCACAGCGAGATGTCAATGAGGCGTTTGCGAGTATTGAGATGGAGGCGGCGAAAATTGGTTTGGCGGTAAACGAGGGTAAAACTAAATATATGCTGTCATCAAAAAAGGACGCTCAACACCGACGTCTTGGCCAGAACGTTTGTATAGGCAAATATAAGTTCGAGGTAGTTAAGGACTTCGTCTACCTTGGCTCCGCAGTGACCTGGAGCAACGACATCAGTTCCGAAATCAAACGCAGAATAACTCTTGCCAATCGCTGTTTCTTTGGGATCAGGAGGCAACTGAGTAATAGAGCCCTCTCCCGAACGACAGAGGTGACTCTATATAAGACCCTTATCATCCCGGTCCTGTTGTACGGCGCAGAAGCATGGACACTATCAAAAGCGGATGAGGAGGCCCTTGGTCGGTTCGAGAGAAAGATTTTGCGCGTGATTTTTGGGCCTATAAACGCAGACGGGGGATGGAGGAGAAGATTCAACCACGAACTTTACGGGCTGTACAGCGACATGAGCCTAGTCAGGCGTCTACGGATTCAACGCCTAAGATGGCTGGGCCATGTAGAGCGAATGGACACCACAGCTCCAGCCCGGAGAGTCTTTGAATCCAACCCCGAGGGACGAAGAAGCAGAGGACGGCCGCCCTTAAGATGGCGCACACAGGTGGAAGGGGACCTCAGCCAACTGGGTGTGCGGCAATGGAAAAGGCTAGCGAAAGTTCGTGCTAGATGGAGGGGCATGTTGGTTGAGGCCAAGGTTCACCCCGAACTGTAGCGCCCACTAAGAAGAAGAGGAAGAAGATTTCGTGGAATATCCTGCATTTTGGATGACAGCTTGACAGCGTCGGAAACGCTCAGGTACTTTGGGTTATTTCCCAAAGTTTGGTAGTATTTGTTGGCTGGGCATTATGGACAGCTAGTTTTATGTATCCCCAAAGATTTTCTATTGGGTTCAAGTCAGGAGACCGAGCAGACCAGTCCATAACTTGAATCCCATTTACCCGAAACCACTCTTTTGCTTTTCGACTAGTTTGTTTCGGGTCAATGTCCTGCTGGAAGGCCCATCTTAGTGGCATTTCCTCTTCGCAATATGGTAACATAACATTTTTTAATATGTCTATGTAAACATTTTGGTCCATAATGCCGTCAATTTTATGTGTCGGACCAACACCGTAGTAAGAGAAACATCCCCACACCATTACTTTCGACCCCCCGTGCTTAACGATCTTGGTGGTATACTGGGGCTGGTATTCGGTGTTGGGGGGATAATGTATCTTAACCTTGAATAATATATATGACCACATTGTTTCGAGGCTTACACAAGAATTAGGTTTATTTATAAAGTAATAGATCAATTTGTGCAATATACAAGTAATAGTTCGAAGGGTAGGTAAGGTAGTAGTTCTTTAGATATTCAGATAAAGTAGTTAATATTCCATTAAATAGTTAATTCATATTTACATTAATTCACATGTTGTAAATACATTATATTAGTTAGTTCATAAATTCATAATTAATATAAGTAATATATACATATATCAGGGGACGTCTCACATATCGGCGTGAACCAATACCACCATATAAGACAATCTTAGACTCATCTGTCCATAAAATGTTTCGCCATTTTTCCACAGGCAATCCAGAGTTTCTCGCAAACTCTATTCGCTTGTCCCTATATTTTTTTGTCAGTAGCGGCTTCTTCCTGGGATTTCTTCCTGTTAAATTTGCTTCCAAGAGTCAAATTTAACTCTTTTCGGATTTGGATTGCCGATTTATTTGGATGTTGTTTCGATAGTCGCACTATCTGCCTATCGTCCTGTGACGTTGTTTTTTTCATTCCACCCCTTGTTTCTCGTTTGTTTATATGTTTTATGGCGTTTGCTATCATCTTGGTGGAGCACGAACAAATGCGTTGGATTTCTTTATAGGATTCTCCTTTTTTACTCAGCGCTAAAATGAGTTTCCTTTGTTCACCGGTGCAATGCTTACCGCGACCCACTTTGACAGAACAAAAAAAAAAAGAAACAGAAGCTCGCCTTAGACTATTTATACTTTTAAATATAGATAATATACTAATTAACTTGTTTCCTTTTATTTAAAATAAAAACCCCTGTTCTTTTCCGAAAAAAATCAAAACACTGCATTTTCACTGTTCGCCGTTAATCGAAGACCGTGAAATATTTTCTAATGTTTTCTCTTTCTTTTGAAGTAGTCAAGGACTTCGTCTACCTTGGCTCGATAGTGACAAGCTGCAACGACGCCAGCGCTGAGATAAAACGCAGAATAACTCTTGCCAACCGCTGCTTCTTCGGGCTCAGGAAGCAATTGAGTAGTAGAGTCCGCTCTCAAAAAACTAAGGCATCCCTCTACAAAACCTTAATCATCCCGATCCCCGGTCCTCCTCTACGGCACTGAGGCTTTGACGTTACCAAAAGCGGACGAAGAGGCTCTTGGGCGTTTCGAGTGGAAAATTCTGCGTGCAATCCTTGGTCTCGTTTGTGTAAACGGAGAGTGGAGGAGGAGATTCAACCAAGAACTGTACGGGCTGTACAGCGACATTGGCCTGGTTAGACGTCTTCGGATCCAACATCTAAGATGGCTAGGCCTTGTAGAGTGAATGGACATCAACATTCCGGCCCGAAGAGTCTTCGACTCTAACCCCGAGGGACGACGCAGCAGAGGCCGACCGCATTTAAGGTGGCGCGCACATGTGGAAAGGGACCTCAACCAACTGGGCGTGCGGCACTGGAAGCGGCTGGCCAAAGATCGGGCCGGCTGGAGAGGCTTGTCGGTTGGGGCCCTGGTTCACCCCGAACTGTAGCGCCATCAAAGTAAAAAAATAAGTTTCTCTTTCTTTCCATTGCTTGTCTTTAAGACTTGCACTGAATGCTTCATTCTTAATGTGTTAGTTCAGAGCCAGGAGCATAAAGATTTTAAATGTATTCATAAGAGCACTGCTGTAGTATGTACATATACTACGGAAACTGTTAATGGAGAACAAACAACGCCTATTTGGATGCGGATTTGTTGTTCGAGGTGGACTTAGGTATAAAGTCCTAACCTTCCGGCATGTGAGTGAATACCTCATACCAATCCGCATCAAAGCTATCTTCGGTAACATCAGCTTGATATGCGTGTACGCCCCCAGAGAAGAAAAAGACGACAGAGTCCAAGGTGCATCTTTCAACGAGTCACAGGAAAGCACAGCTTTGCTATTAGCTAGTACACGATTCCCCATCTCAATATCTATAAGAGGCATGGCGGTTTCCTGATTAATTGTCTGTTAATCAAATCGATCAAAGTGTGATCGACGACGACAGAAACGCCAAAGTACGTATGCTGCAACCACCTAGGTGTTGAGTGCAGACAGGTATATACATGCAGAAGAACAGAATACATACATGGCCCCATTGCATCGACGTATGAGAGCTGCTCATGAGCTCTATGAGCGGAAAAGAAGGAAAAAAAAGAGCGTAAGGAGCGCGCCATCGAGGAGATGGAGAGATGTTATCGGAGGAACGAAGTTCGAAAGTTAACCAAAGGGTAAAACGAACATGCCAAATTTATAAAGCCAGAACGGAAGCCTGCATGGATGAACACGGACACCTCGTATTTGAATGACAGTCGATGCGGAAAATGTGGGAAAACTATCTCCGCGGACTGTATAATAGTGAAGATGGTCAAGGTGCCGCTGTCAGGCAGAACCCACCATTCACACTGGACGAAGATGAGAGAGAATTCCGCACAGCCGGCTTAGACGAGGTTTAGACAGCGATGTGTTTACATATTTACCTTAAAGGTAAACAAAAAGAAGAACAAACAAATTTCAAACTCTCAAATTCAAAGAAACCTGCATTTCATTAAAAGAAGAGGTAAAGTTTCTGCGAATAACATTGGACCTTTAACTCGTAGGCAAAATATGGGGACTAAAACCTAAAAAGGGTCTGCGGATCTACAATCAAAGGATCAAACCAACCATACTTTATGGCGCTGCTGTATGTATGGTGGAGAATATATGAACAAAGAAGTGCTATGAACAAACTCAATAAAATACAAAGGCTATCCTATACCTGCGCAACGGGAGCAACAAGAACGACTCCGACTGCAGGGATGGAAACAATACTGAACATTCTACAATTACACCGTACCATACAGGCTGAAGCAACAAAACTGGCCTTGATTTTACAGAGAATCTACAAATACAAACAAGGAGACCTTTTTGGACATCGATATCTACAGATTCTTAAAAGAGTGGACAATATTTGGGAGTTGGCCTGAGTGAGTGATCTGATGTCCCCTGAGTTGAATTTTAAAATTACATATACCAAGAAGTACTCATACCAAGCAGGAAAATGGAACAAAAACCCCTCCTGGATGAATGATGGAGTCCAGAAATGATAAACAGATAGGTTGAAATCTGGAAACAAGGTAGGGACGGAAGTAATAGGACCAACATAGGGCATACACATTCCTCTCTGCAGTTAATTAGCAATATTTCAAGCTGAGCTATTCGCAATCAATAAAGCAACGCACAGCATCAGCAACACTAACACCAAAATATCTGTTTTCTCAGATGTTCAAGCGCTAAAAAAGTAAACTTTCGGCTGTAAGGCTGTTTGCGAATGTCACAAAATACTAAACAAATTGGCAGAAAATTAGGGACTAAAGCTGATTTTTGTGCCAGGTCATGAAAACCAAGAGGGCAAGGAAGAGGCTGAATTAGAAGCT
This sequence comes from Eumerus sabulonum, assembly GCA_951905685.1. Taxonomy (NCBI): domain Eukaryota; kingdom Metazoa; phylum Arthropoda; class Insecta; order Diptera; family Syrphidae; genus Eumerus; species Eumerus sabulonum. The sequence continues at coordinate 154,962,664 of OX645060.1, read as the reverse complement.
GATGGCCAAATGAAAGGCCTCTCTATGGTTTCCACAACTCGGATATGACCCTACATCTACACAGGTGGATCAATTAAAAATAGAGCCAGTTTTTGAAAAGCCATGAGGCTATTAAACACTCAAGAATCTGCATGGAACAGTACCACAATCCTGAACAAGCCAAAAAAGCTCTAGACCTTAATAAGGCCAGCCTAAGAGTGCTATGTGTAGCACTAACAAGACTGTCTTTCTTCTTTAGTAGCATAACAGCCCATGAAGGAGCAGAGCCTTCCTCAATCCCCTATGCTGTGTGTGACTTATTTTTCACACCGGTGAAGGAGACCTACAAATTAACGGTGATTCCGAGCGGCGTGAGTCGAGAAGCTTTGACATGGCAAGTACACTACGAGGGGTTTTGCCAGTTCTCCGCCGAGGAGAGACGCCGCGAAATAAACATTCGTTGGCGTTGGTGTTATCGGGACCCGCACTCGCTCATTACAATGGGCATGAAGCAAGCACATGCCGACCGTCTGCCCAAACCTTGATTCAAGATGATAACCAAAGCAACTTTCTTCTTCTTCTTAACTCAACCAACCTTCTTATTCTTCTCAACCAATATGCCCCGCCAACTAGTACGATCTTTTGCCAGCCTTTTCCATTGCCGCACACCCAGTTGACTGAAGTCCCCTTCCACCTGTGTGCGCCATATTAAGTGCGGGCGTCCTCTGTTTCTACGTCCCTCGGGGTTGGATTCAAAGGCTTTCCGGGCTGGAGCTGTGGCCTAGCCATCTTAGGCGTTGAATCCGTAGACGCCTGACTAGACTCATGTCGCCGTACAGCCCGAAGTTCGTGGTTGAATCTTTTCCTCCATCCCCCGTCTGCGTTTATAGGTCCGAAATTTACACGCAAGATCGAACCGACCAAGCACTTCCTTATCCGCTTTTGATAGCGTCCCTACTTCTGAGCCGTACAGCAGGACCGGAATGATAGAGTCTTATATAGAGTTAACTTTGTCGTTCGGGTGAGGGCTCTATTACTCAATTGCCTCCTGAGCCCAAAGAAACCTCGACTGGCAAGAGTGATTCTGCCTTTGATTTCGGAACTGATGTCGTTGTGCCAGTTCACTGCAGAGCCAAGGTAAACGAAGTAAACAAAGCAACCATAACAGGAAAAAACTCTCAAGAAATCCCATTTAGAGAACTTGTAAAATTTTTGAAGGCACACTCAAATGCTAGACCAAATAAGGGGCCACAATAGATTTTTACGGTCGCAATACTAGTGTCAAGCGATTCCAACATTGCTCCCACAAAACGAAGCACCCTTGATAATGCTATTAAAGTTAACCAGTTCAGAACCATTGCTACCTGTTCGCCTGTAATTTGACTTTATCTTGAGGAATTGAATAAGTCACAGGTGGCAATTTCGGGGCTATAGGGGTTTTTTTTTTTTTTTTTTTTGTTGAAGGCTTCTGCTATCCGCTGGAGCACTCAGACGCAAACACTGGTCCATTGTACTCCAGACAGACACCTTACATTACTGTATTTTCCCCGTTTTCCGGAGAAAAATTTGAAGGAACTCCAGTGATGTAGAGCCAAGGGATTCGGCACACACCACGTCGGCTCCAAGGGTGCGCCACCGTGGGCGAGCAAGGGCGGGACAATCACAGAGGAAATGCCCTGCAGTGTCATCCTCCTCTTCGCTACACGCAGCACAGGTAGGCGTCTCACTGATGCCGAGCACGTAGAGATGCTTGGCAAATGTGTGATGGCCCGTGATAATTCCCACAAGCCTTCTGCAGTCGACTCTCCTTAAAGACAGAAGGAATGCTGCAGATTTTTTGCAGACATTAGGGCATACGCGCTTCGTCATCCTGCAACCTGGACAATCCCTTCATCTACGGTTGTGTGTATTAAATACACAATCGTTAATGTGGGGATTTACCGTGGACGCAGGTAGATTTAAATCGGGTCCAGGTCCTGAGAAGCTCTCTTCTGAACCCATTCTGGCGAGTTCATCAGAGATCTTATTCCCTGGGATCCCAGAGTGTCCTGGAATCCATGCAAGCCTTAATGAATTTAGTCTACCGACTCTGTTCAAGATGGACTTGAGTTCAAGCACTTATTTGAAGCTAGATAAGGGGTTACACATAGGTTTTAGTGCAGCTTGGCGGTCACTACAGACGCATATGCTTTCCCCCCTCCACGTGTGCTTCACAACATAGTGCATGGCCATTAGGATTGCGTATATCTCTGACTGGAAGACAGACGCATATTTTCCTAAGGAGAAGTGCAGTTGGATGTTTTCGCGCTCAAAGAAGACCCCAACCATCCATGAAAATGCGAAGACTATCCTTTCCAGGTTCAGTATCCAGCCATAGCCAATCCTGACACCATGAAACCTAGACTGTGAAATTACGGCGCGGTAGAATAACGGGCGTCGGTGCGTCAGAAGGCATGACAAGGGTCGCAGGACAATTCTTGCGCAAGCAAGCCGTTATGCCTATGCGAGTTATACCAAATGCCATTTCTCTTCAGACGAGACATGACTTTCAGGGCACACCCTCTGATAAAAACATCAAGAGCTGGAAGGTTCATCATAGCATCTAGAGCAGCGCCCGGCGTGCAGATTTGACGTACTGGTCGAGGCCTGCATCAGCGGTCAATGTCCTGTGCATGAGCATTGCTTTGATCCATAGGACCATTGCTTCATACACGCCATGATCTCTGGCAGCGTTGCATGCTGTCAAAAGTTGCGTTAGCAAAAGGTCCCTCAATGTCGATGAAAATGGCCGACGCGTAATCTTTCCATTCGAGCGCGCATTCAATTCTCCTAACTAGGTTCTCAAGCGCAGTCTCGCATGATTTTCCGCGCTGGTAAGCATGTTGCATCTCCGAAAGAGGGTGCATTAGAAGGGCTACGTTGTGCACGTGCAACTCTTACAGTCTCTCCATGCTTTTCAGCAGGAAGGACGTTAATTGGTCTGAAGCTCTTGGCAAGCGAGAAGTCCTCTTTTCCTACTTTGGGAATGAAGACCACTTGCACTGTGCGCCAAGGAATGGGTATGTGAGCAAGTGCTAGACTAGCAGTGAAAATCCTTTTCAGAGTAGGAAGCAGCTGCCTTATACCTTTTTGCATCATAACAGGATACATCCCGTCGGTGCCTGGCGATTTGAAGTCGTCAAAGGATTTCACAGCAAATTCAATAGGTTCAGTCGTAACCACGCGCGACGCAATATACCAGCTACGCCGGGTTGTTTTCATCGTTTCAGATGCAGTTTCCCCTGAAGGGGTGTGCAACGAGCCGATGTCGATCTGATTTCCCGGGAAATGAGTCTCACACAGTAAACTAAGAGTTTCCGCTTTAGACTCAGTAAATGTACCATCAGATTTTCTGAGTACATCTAGCTTTGTCGGTTTTCCCCGTTTGAGGACTTTAACCAACTTGCTAGTCGCACTCAGAGACTTGATCTCTTCGCAGAAGGTCCTATAAGAACCATTCTTCGATTTACGAATAAGTTTCTTATATTCTTTCTGCTTCGACCGAAAATTGATCCAGTCCGAATCTTCCGAATTCGATTTGAGCGATCTATTCAGAAGACATCTAGCTTCCCTGCGAAGACTTTGGAGCGCGGCATTCCACCAGGGGACCAATTTCCTGCAGAGAGGTTTGCTGACAGGACATGCGAGTTCAAAACAACTGGTGATGACGCTATTCAGGTTATGAACAGCGTTCTCTTCCAATTGCTTCGTTCTAAGTTTAGGCAAGGCCCTAAATGGATTTCGCAAGGTCCTCTCTAAACCGTACCCAGTCCGTCCTTCTCGGATTCCGTCTAGGTTGCAAGGAAGAGATCCCACAACCTAATCGGAATTCGATATATTTATAGTCCGACCTCCTGTTGTCTTGTCGTAACAAACGTTTGGTGAGAGCCAACATTGTTGACGAGAGAATGAAGTCTAAAAGACGGTCCCCTCTGGTGTTACACTTGCTGCTGCCCAAGCAGTGTTTTAGGCATTAGCATCCCAATACGAAATGAGACCAATCTTTCTGGCTTCACAGTACTCTACGAGTTCGGAGACTTCCTTCGGTGGTGGAGGTAGTAACGAATCGTAGGGAAAGTAGGCAGACGCAACGACGAAGTGTTCTATTGCTCCGTGCGTTTTGTAGCTTACTCTAGCAGTCACCAGATCTTGTCCACAAAAGTGCTCAAGTTTGGTTGCCGATAGTGAGTACGATATGATGAGGCCGACCCTAGGCCTTTCGGATCACTCATCATAAAAAATCGTAGCATCACGTATACCACCAAGGCCACATAGGCGTTTATTCCACACCCACGGTTCTTGAATGGATACAACGTGATGATTTGTTCTACTGCATGCAATTCTACTACATAAAAGAGCAGTAGCAGCCTCGCAATGCTATAGATTAATCTGGATAAAAACTGTCCTGACCTTTTCAGAGGAGACGGCCGCCTCTTTATAAGAGAGCTGATTCTCTTGACTCCTTACGGTCATTTGGATCTCCTTCTCGGAGGAAGGGGTTTTGTTGTGTGATGTGCTCGCCTTCGAGGAGCGGTTTTTGGCTATCTTCACCTTCTGGCCTATGCTTTGATCCTTCTGGGTCGCCACATCTGCCATTGGACTCCGTATTTCCGATTTTCGGAAAAATCGAAAAATCCCCGATTTTCCACCGCCCCACCGGTGAGGGACGCATCGGACACTCTCTCGCTAGCGAGGCTTTCCTTAGCGGCGGTCCTCTGATTGCGGGAGCTCTTACCTTTTTCGGTTGACGCTCCTGCTCTTTTCGGATGCCGGTTTGGGACAGCCTTACCAGTTCGAGGACTGCTAGGAGCCGTAACGACTTCGCCTTCTTCGTTCGGAGTCTGCCTGTCAGCCCCGCCAGCTTTTTCGGCGGCAGCGCCGGCCATAGCAGAAACCTGAAAGCTTCCGGCTCCGTCATTACGGGAACTGATCACGCTCTTACTGGGTAGTTGGACCTTCCCAGTAAGAGGAAGAGAGTTGAAGGCGCATGCCGAAAGTGCAGACATGCTTATGCCTTGATTAATCGGGAAATAAAATGAGTGAGTTCAAAATTCGGCTGTATGGGCTGGGGTTCGGAACTGAACTGAAGCTTCATCAGTCAAATTGGCTGTAATTTATTCAGTTTGTTTTGTCAAATTATCACGAACGGACGTAGCTATCAACAGCACGTGGAAATGATAAAATTGCTCAAAATAGGTGTTCCGTACAAGAAACGTTTCGTGTGCTTAGCCCATTTTACGGACGACAAAATCGTCCTACCGAGAGGACTATTCGCAGTGTGGTGGATAAATTTGTGTCCATTGGTTCGGTAAACGATAAACCGACACCCACAAGATCTAGCCAAAAACATCGTCACTGTTCGTGAGAGTGTTCAGGAGAATCCGACGCAGTCGATTTCGCGTCGCTCACGAAAACTTAGCATTTCGCAGACCGTAACTTGGTGAATTTTGCATCATGACTTGGGCCTGCTCCCGAACTGGCCAACAAGATCGTGCGATTTGACCCTGTTAGACTTTTTTTGTGGAATTGTTTGAAGTCGCAGGTCTATACGAATAAGTCACAGACCACAGCGGCCTTCAAAGCCGACATAAACCATACCATCGGTCAAATTCAGCCTGATTTATGCGTCAGAGTCATGGAAAATTGGATATTTTGGATGCGGGCCACCCAGAGAAGCCGCGGCGGTTATTTGAATGACGTTATACTCCATACACTGCCATAGACCTCACACACACTGTGTTTTATATACATTTATAGAGAGAAAGCACTTAATGAAATATCCTGCCCATCGGTGTTAACGCTATTCTTTCATGACTTACTCTTTTTTTTTTTTTTTATAGTTCACGCAGGTTCAAGAGTTATACTCTTATGATGTTTGGCACACAACCTGAACCGAGTGCAGTGGTTCGGGTCGTTGGTGTTCGTTCACTACTCTCAGGGGTGGTTGTCCTAGATAGGACGAGAGCCGACCAAATTCCGCGTTTTTTGGTTATAGTCCGTAGTAATTGGTTCGAGCACTTTTAATATTGCATACGCAGAGGATGAATTTTAATTGACCTGCAGCAGTACGTCTGGTCACTTTCCATTCACAGCTGCGTTGCATACTTTTTGTCCGTATAGGAATTACTTTTTCTTGGCTATGAAGCGAAATTGAACTATAGACCTTCCGCTCGGCAGTCGATGATGTTAATCCCGGACCACGGCCCCCCCCTCTGAATACTACTTATTTGATCGCCAAGCAATCATTAGCTACACAACTATCGAGGTTTGTAAATTCGTACCTGCTGCTTATTTATTTACGTTTTTGTAATCATATATGACAAAATTCTTTATATACTTTTAGGCATATCAATCAATCAAGTAATCGCGTAGCATAACGAACGGCCTATATTTCTTTAGGTGAATACAATCCACGATACTTAAGGAGCGCTAGTGTGGATTAACTGGCGAGAACAGATTACTTTTCCAAACTACTTGTGTTGCTTCTGCTGCGTATTTGACAATTTGCAGCCATGGTAAAATATTATAATAACCATTATCGAGAGTATACTTGTCATTGAATGATCCGCCATTTATTGACAGTATCAGTGACGAGCTTTTGCTATATTTACTATCTATTATTGCCATATCAAAAGTAATAAAACCGGCCAAGTGCGAGTCGGACTCGCGCACGAAGGGTTCCGTACTATTATGTATAAAAACGGCAAAAAAAGCATGTCTGTTGTATGGGAGCCCCATTTATACAGATATTTATTATATTTTGTCTAAGTATACATATACAGAAATACATAATCAGTGACATCTTATTCTCACTTTTCGGATAGTTAAAATCTAGAATGTTATAATTTTTAGAAAATACTCATTTTTTGAGTGATTGCCAATTTGGGTTTAGACGTGGCAAATCGACTGAAACTGCTCTATTGAAATTAACTGGTGAAATATATAATAGTCTAAACACTTCTCAAACAACATCAACATTATTTGTTGATATCAGTAAGGTCTTTGATTTGGTTAATCATACTTTGCTACTCGATAAACTTTACAAAGCGGGTTTCAGAGGCTCCATTTATAAATGGTTTTCTTCTTATTTATCCAACCGTTATCAAGTTGTGAAAATTAGGAATGTTTACAGTTCTATAGACTTCTTAAATATGGGTGTTCCCCAAGGAGCAGTATTGGGCCCAATCCCTTTTCTAATTTATGTTAATTCGTTTTTCTTACAACCTTTTAAAGGCAAAATAACTGCCTTTGCTGATGAAACATCTCTTTTCCACTCAAACACTAACTTAATTGATAGTTTTGCAGATGTTAACTATGACCTAGATATGTTAAGGAGATGGTTCAATTATCATAAACTAATAATTAGCAACAAAATGAAGTACATGATATTTAATATCAATGGTAGAGTTTTCAGAGACCTTCCCTTATATTATCATGCACCATTGTGTAATCGATTTGTTCTTGAAGATATAGTATTCAACAATCAAGAATGTTTGAAAATTTGCTTCTTGATTGAACACGTGGACAGTTTTAAATATTTAGGTGTTACATTGGACCAACAACTTTGTTGGAAAGACCATTCAATATATTTGAAACATTATCTAAATGGGGTTATAAGATAATTATTCCATCTCAGTATGCACTTTAATCTCTACCCGTTTTAAAATACTAAATGTATACTCGCACCGATATGGAACTAGCAAAAACATGTCCATGTGCGGAACTAAATGTATTATCGCACCGATATGGAACTAGCAGACCATGTCCATGTCCGGACCTGAATGCATACATACACATGTATGACATTCGTTCACGAAATGCGGTGCGGGCATTATATTCTTTCATTTCTTTTCTTCATTTCAGTTCAAGTGTGCTGTACAGTGTACACCAACTGTTCGAGCTTTATCGCCACATCTCCATACTTTTGGGTTTCTTGAAAACTACGGGGTATAACTCATACCGTATGAGAAGCATGTTCGTTGCATTTATGTTTTTTTTTTTTTCGTTTTGTACATATGTGATTGATGAATAAGGGTTGAATGGAACTATGGAACTCTTTTCGTTCAATTTGCGGAGCGAGAGGACATGTGTCCGAGAGAGGACAAAGTTCCGTGAACTATACATGTCCGGAACTACCCAACTCTACTTCGTAATGTACATATGTAAGTTAACACACCGATATCCACCGCATTACCTATCGCGAACTTAGGTACAATGCAAATATGCTAACTGTGCATCTTTCCTTCAAATCCGGTCACACGCGTTTCCCATTGCAAGTGCATTTGTTCCTCGTCACACGGGTCAACGTACACGCGTTTCCTGTGATAACGCTGATCCAACACCTTCCCATTCCCACGCTCCCTAAATTCCCGAGAATAATGTAACGTACTAATTTAGGCTAAGTCAGCGAATTGTGAGTATAAATAGATGGAAAATAAATGATTGGTTCGTTCAGTTGTTGTGATCGACCACCTGAGGTAATTGTGTGTTTTTTTTAACGTACCGCGTACGCGAGCACGTAACTGGCGCCCGAGCAACTAAATCCGGTTAAAAAATAAATCGAAGTGTAGTAATAACACGAGCAATTATAACCCGGTTAAAAAATAAATCGAAGTGTAGTAATAACCCGAGCATTTAAAGGGTAAAAATCAAAGCATATTAGCTTAAAAGTGCGAGCATTATAAGTCCGGTTAACTCTTCGTGAGAAAGTCCGAGCATATTAAATCCGACTAAAACCCTCGCGAAAAAGTTCAACCATACGTAAGCTTAATCCGCACATCTCTTACGAATCAGACACGTCGCCTTAAGTCAGTGACATCACAAAGTGCATACAGTAAAAAGTGTGTAAGTGTGCTTCAAAAAAAAGCGTTCCATAAGAACACGCTTCTAAAAAACTGACAGTATAAAGTTGTGCGATCATACCACAAAAGACGTGGAAGAACGGTGTGTAAAGTGCGTGAGCAACAAATAAAAACGCGTCATAAACACTCACCGAAACTGAAAACCGATCGTTCACATAAGAACACGGTCAAAAGGAGAACACACACGAGCAACTGGACCAAAACTCAACATTCAACAGTGGCGCAATCCGTGCCCAAGTAGGCAATTCAACGTGCTAAAAAGGACAACACGGACCTCCCGACGGAATGCTGTTAATCCTATTGTAAGCGAAATATTTTATTTTCTATTAAACATTTAAAAAAAAAAAGATACCAAGTGAATTAATGGTATTGTATGTCAAATATTTTATTTTGTGTTAAATACTTAAGAGAAGCGAAATATTTTATTTTCTATTAAACATTTTAAAAAGAAACCAAGTGCATTAATGCTATTGTAAGCCAAATATTTAATTTTGTGCTAAATATTTAAGAGAAACCAATTAAATTTGTAAAAAAAAAAAAACAAGTACTTTCTTTAAAACCTTGTGAATTTACTAACATTATTATTGTACCCAAAAACCCATCACTCCTCAATATAATGGAGCAAATGCACGAAACTATTAAACAACTCACTGGTGCGCTTAATGCACAAATTGAACAAATTAAACTTCTGAATAACAGAATTCAGCAAATTGAGAGTAGAGTTAGTCCTCCCTCAACAACCCCACAGGCACTCGTAACCCCCAGAACTGAGAAAGATCTCGAGGAGATCAGGAAATTACCTGACTGCGTCAGAGATCTACAGGTGTTCGACGGCAACCCTGTGCAGTATGTTTCATGGATTCACAGTGTGGAATCCATTTTAAGCGACTATGATATTGTGAGACAAAAGCCTATTTATAGGGCTATTGTTCAGCACATACGTCGAAAAATAAGAGGTCCGGCCGACGCCGCCCTCATTTCGTACAATCTATTAGACAACGATTGGTGTGCAATAAAAAAATGTTTATCCTTGCACTATGCGGATAAACGTGATATTCGTACTTTAGAGTACGAACTCAATTCCATGACCCAACTAAATCTAACGGTTGACGAATTTTATGCAAAGGTCAACCACCAACTATCCCTGCTTATCAACAAAATAAAAACGGAAGACTATTCCCAGGAAACTGTAGACGCCTTAACTGGTAACTACAGAAATAGAGCATTGGATATCTTTATTAGAGGTCTCAACGGAGACATATCTAAAATGCTGATTATCCAAAAGCCCCTAACGCTTCCCGAAGCTTACACCTCCTGCTTAGAATTCCAAAACCTCAATTTTAGGAATGTTTCTATACACCGAAAAGACGTGCAGAATTCTATAACTGCGCCAATAAATCAAATGTTCCCTTCAAGAAACCGTTCGAATGTGGTACAGCCACAAAAACAGATTCCAGCTTATCAAAGAAACCAAATTTATAATCTTCCCCGTAATCCAAAGCCTTCATTTAACACCCCACCACCCCCCAGACCAACAAACCCAAAACCCCCTCAACCAATGGAAGTTGACCCATCAATACAAACTCGTCTTGTCAATTACATGAACAGGCCCACTGATAAGGTCCCAAATCGAAGATCTAATGACTCCGAGAATCTGCCACGAAAGCAGCAACGTCTCTTTGCGACCAACGCAATAGATACTTCCGAGGAAAATACAGAAGAACACCTAAACGAAAAATACTTCGAGTCTTATCAGAACCAAGACTACGAAGAAAATTTCGAAGAAGTATCAGATGAGCTAAATTTTATGATGGAAGCCTCTCTAGCGTACCATACCTAGAGTACAGTACTCGAGATGGCAAAACTCTAAAATTCTTAATTGATACAGGGGCCAATAAAAATTTCGTTTCTAACAAAATAATCCACAATAGTAAGCCAGTCAGATCCCCATTTAAAGTACAATCTGCAGCAGGACAGATAGAAATAACCCAAAAAGTTTCCGGCCCATTTTTTAAAAGCATAGGCAATAACTCTATTATTGATTTCTTTGTGTTACCAGGACTAATGACATTCGACGGCATCATAGGGGATGATACCCTAAAGAAGCTCGAAGCAGTCATTGATAGGAAAAATAATATTCTCCATATCAGCCCCAATATTAAAATTAAACTCAAAGAGAAAAAATCCAAACAAGTAAACAATATCCAAATCAATTCTGATACCGAGATAAGGGAAGTTCTGGCCAAACATGAAACATTATTTGGACCGATTTCTGATAGTGGCACCGTAGACACCAACGTCTGCGCAGAAATTAGAACAACGTCCTCTGAACCAATCTATACAAAATCGTACCCATACCCTGCAAACCTTAGAAATGAAGTTGAAAAACAAATAGGGAAGTTGCTTGCGGACGGAGTAATCAGACCATCAAAGAGTCCCTACAATTCACCGCTGTGGATTGTACCGAAAAAACCCAACGCAGCAGGTGAAAGGCAATATAGGCTAGTAATCGATTTTAAGCGGCTAAACGCGGTTACAGTCCCTGATGCTTACCCTATACCAGACATAACTAACACACTAGCAAGCTTGGGAGAAAGCAAATACTTCACTACACTGGATCTAACATCCGGTTTCCACCAAATTAAGATGAGGGAAAGCGATATTCCCAAAACAGCGTTTTCAACATCTAATGGTAAATTTGAATTCACTCGATTACCGTTTGGGTTGAAAAACGCACCGGCCATCTTTCAACGGATGATCAATGACGTATTAAAACCCCTTATAGGAAAAACGTGCTACGTCTATATAGACGATATAATCGTCTATGGAAAAACCAAAGAAGAGCACATACAAAATCTTGATGAAGTTCTTTCGCTTTTGGAACGCGCTAACCTTAGGGTGAACCTTGAGAAGTCTAAGTTCCTTAAAACTGAAGTCGACTTTTTAGGGTACATAATAACTCAAACAGGCATCTGCGCTGACCCCAAGAAAATCGCCGCAATACAAAGGATTCCACCACCACGCAATCTAAAAGATTTAAAAAGCTTTTTAGGCCTTGCTTCATACTATAGGAAGTTTATTAGAGACTTCGCAAAAATAGCAAAGCCACTAACGAACCTAACCAGAGGCTCACTTGCCCAAATAAAAGCAAACCAATCCAAGAGAACGGAAATCCATCTGGATGCAAAAGCTTTGAAAGCATTCCAAGACCTTAAAGAGATGCTGATGTCTTCGGATATCCTAATTTTTCCCGATTTCAATCAACCATTCATCCTCACAACAGACGCCTCTAATTTTGCAATTGGAGCCGTCCTATCACAGGGTGAAATCGGTAGAGATAAACCCGTGACATTCATATCAAGATCCCTAACGAAAACCGAAGAAAACTATTCCACTATAGAAAAAGAAATGCTGGCAATAGTTTGGTCCTTAGACAAACTTAGAACATACCTATACGGTGCTAAGTGCATTAAGATCCTTACGGACCATCAACCTCTTACTTTCGCCTTGAGCAACCGAAACAACAACGCCAAGCTCAAAAGGTGGAAAGCGAAAATTGAGGAATTCAACTACACTCTAGTTTACAAGCCAGGCAAAACGAATCTGGTTGCTGACGCTCTTTCTCGACTACCGCTTGAACTTAATGTTCTAACATCATCTGGAACACAACATAGCGCCGAAGAAGACAGTAGCGATCTCATTCCACATTGTGAGGCTCCTCTAAATGTCTTTAAAAACCAGCTTGTTTTTTCTGAGGGTAAAGAAATGAATTGCTACGAAGAACCTCATCCGAAATACCACCGACATTACATCAGGTTACCCAACTTTGACATTAATAATCTAACAACAATTCTAAAAGAGAAACTCAACCCCAATATTCTAAATGGCATCAAAATACCCGAAAAATATATTCCAATTCTGCAGGAAATCTACAAAACAACCTTCAGTCGATACAGGATAAGAATAACCCAGAGATTAGTAACCGATATTGCTAATGACGAGAATAAATTTGAAATAATTCAGAAGGAACATCGACGAGCCCACAGGAATTTTAAGGAAAATAAAGATCAAATACTGGAAAAGTATTATTTCCCTCAAATGACCAAACTTGTCAAAAGAATTGTAAATTCATGTGAGGTTTGTTGCACTAATAAATACGACCGCCACCCGCAAAAACCTGAACTCCAACCTACACCGATACCCTCCTATCCAACCGAAATCCTGCATATGGATATAATTGAAATCCAAAGAGAAAAATTTATAACTTGTGTAGACAAGTTTTCCAAATTTACGAAATTTTTTCATATAAAGAATAAATCTGTACCACATATTCGAGACAAAATAATAAAAATACTCCATTACTTTACTGTCCCTAAGATGCTAGTAATGGATAATGAAAGCAGTTTCATAAGCCCTATTGTTTTAAATTACATCGAAGGTCTCGGAGTAACAGTCTACTTGGCACCACCACAGAAAAGCGAAGTAAACGGAGCAATCGAACGAGTTCACTCCACTATTATCGAGATCACAAGATGCCTCCGACAGGAATATCCGGATTTCAAAATCAAAGAAATAATCAATATAGCTGTAGACAGGTATAATAATACCATCCATTCGGTAACCAAACGAAAGCCTTCCGATATTTTCTTTGGGAGAACTCAAAGAATAAATTATCAAAATTTGACAGAATTCGAAGATATTGTGAATACCGATTTAAAATACGAAATCATGCGTAACCAAAAGAATCAGCTTAAAAGGCATAACCAACGTAGGGTTACTCCCAGGATTTATAATCCCGGTGATACAGTCTACAAGCGCGATAAGCAAATCAAAAGCAAGGAAAAACAAATTTTCCATAAAGAAACAGTTGGATTAGACAATAATGTTACAATAACTACAACTAACGGAAAACGAATCCACAAATCGCATCTCAAAAACAATTCTTAATTTCAGGATCATACTCAGCTCATGGGCAGAGGCTACAGTGGACATCTACCAATACAACAGCCCTCTGATCGCAGTAAAGCAAGGAACAGGCAAAATAATTAATGGTAACTTCAAAATTGTACATCTAATTAACCTCACCGACTACAAACAAGCAATAGACAACATAAAATTAGACATACACCACAACATCCCCAAAACAAGCGCCTATTTACCCCAGCTAGAGCTTCAACTTCTCAAAGTAGAGAATTTAATAGACCAACTCCAAGAAAAACGGCAAACGAGAACTAAACGGGCCATAAATTGGATAGGATCAGCCTGGAAGTGGCTAGCCGGAAATCCGGACGCAACCGATTGGGATGCCATCGTAACGAAAAACAACGAATTAGTCAAAAATAATAATAAGCAATATGAATTGAACCAATACCTTAGTAAAATAAGTAATACCTTGATCGACAAATACAATAGAATCATAGAAGAAATAGACACAAACCACACCGGGAAACTTGAGCAAATACTTTTCAACAAGCTAGGTCTTCTAAAAGATGAAATGGGAGAGATAGTCTTAGCAGGACAGCTTGCGAAGAAGGGTATTGTAAACTCAAATTTACTAAATAAAGCAGACATAGCCAATATACTTTCAAAAACAGAAACATTACCATTTAGAAACGAATTACAAGCAATTGAGTATTCTGAACCCATGATGCTAGTTAAGGATGCAATTTTGTTATATGTAATATGTATACCCCAGGCAGATAAAACGACTTTCAACAAAATAATGATTCGAGCGACCATACAAAATAATAAGAAAATAGACCTAAATTTTTACAATTTATTTATCTCGCAATCAGTGAAATTTGGTATTAAAAGTGAATGCATGGAAATTCAAGACACAACATTCTGTCATAGAAATCAACTTCAAAAACTCTCATCCAATGACTGTGCCCTTAAACTTCTCGATGGCGAAGAAGCAACTTGTAATTATCAATTTCAAAGCAAGCCTATAATAGAACTTCTAAACGAAGGTACATTATTCGTCACCAACTTCCTTGGCAACATAACCTATGCTAGAACTAGCAGACGCCTCAACGGCACCTTTCTCATAAACTTCCGTAATGACTCAATAGAAATAGATAACACCAAGTACTCGAATTGGGAAAGCAAAAGCTATCATATTTTACCAGCTCTAATACAAGGCAACCTAACCGAAGGAGACATAACCCTAGATCTTCAATATCTTCACAAGCTCCACCTAGATAATGTGGAAAAATTATCCAACCTTTCCTCTAGCACCCAACTTTCCATCGGTTCAGACATAACAATCCTTTTGATAAGCTTGACCTTTAATTTAGTTTTGCTTTGCTGCCTAAGGCGGGAAAAGCGAAGCAGGGTTGCCGAAACTGTTGCTCAAATCCCTTCCTTTGAACCAATAAAAATAAATTTCTAATCTGCGGGACGCAGATGCTTAAGAAGGGGGGAGTTAACACACCGATATCCACCGCATTACCTATCGCGAACTTAGGTACAATGCAAATATGCTAACTGTGCATCTTTCCTTCAAATCCGGTCACACGCGTTTCCCATTGCAAGTGCATTTGTTCCTCGTCACACGGGTCAACGTACACGCGTTTCCTGTGATAACGCTGATCCAACACCTTCCCATTCCCACGCTCCCTAAATTCCCGAGAATAATGTAACGTACTAATTTAGGCTAAGTCAGCGAATTGTGAGTATAAATAGATGGAAAATAAATGATTGGTTCGTTCAGTTGTTGTGATCGACCACCTGAGGTAATTGTGTGTTTTTTTTAACGTACCGCGTACGCGAGCACGTAACTTGTATGTATGCATACTTATACATAGCGTAGAGATGTGTGAGTGTATGCACGTATGTGATGCGTATGCACGTATGTACGTATCGGTTCGTATGTGTGCAAGATCGCTTGCTCCTCTTGCTCACTTGCTCCTCTCCACCTGCCGCGACGTCGTGCGAAAGGGATGCTAGGCCAGCTGCGAGGACTGGTCGTGAGCAATGGCGCCACGCGATTGCCCTCACGCCGACTTACCCGCATCAAGAATCGCGAATTTGCTACGAGACTCGCGAAATATCCCACGCAAAAGAAAAAAAAACACCGTAATCGTTTCCAATTCAATATGTCACAAATTGAATTTCCTTAACCTAACTAAATCTAGGTTTACAATTAATCCTTAAAACTACCCTACACCGTATGTCAATAAAAAAAGTCGAAATAAATAAAAAAAATATATGTACAATAAAAAAAAAAAGGAATTCACTGTCCAAAAAAGTAAACAAACCGCAGCTTGAGTATTCGAACAGTCGTACCGTAACTCCTCAGACTAACGACTTAGCCCGCATCACCAATTCCGACACGCAAATTAGTGATTTCAATACCTTATACAATGAACGTAATATCCGCGACCAATGTAGGCAAGAGGACACACGGTACGGCCGCGTACCGGGAACTGCTTAAAACCGTACCGGAGTTCTTCCCCGAAGATCACTCTCCGAGTACTTCGCCGAAGATTTCTCCCCGAGTTCTTCGCCGACTCTCCCTCATGTGCTACTAGGAACAAAAAAAAAACAAAAATGCTGACCTCCTGCGGGTTGAACTCCACTCGTTCGCGTGTCAAGCGCTGATCGCACCCTCGGGCTATCCGCTTTCTCTGAGTTTGATTTCCCAAAATGGATGACTACGAGCCACTCACAAATGGGAACTGACCGAAAGATGACAACGAAAACCTTTCGAAACACTTTATTATTGGTTGTTTGTAATTACGTATATGTATAATAAATTTTGTTCTGTTTTTAGTATTTGTCGTGGTAGCGGCAACAGAAATACATCATCTGTGAAAATTTCAACTGTCTAACTATCACGGTTCATGAGATACAGCCTGGTGACAGACGGACGGACGGACGGACAGCGAAGTCTTAGTAATAGGGTTCCGTTTTACCTTTGGGTACGGAACCCTAAAAACCGGCCAAGTGCGAGTCGGACTCGCGCAAAATTTGTAATGTGCCCGAACGGTTTAATAAAAAAAAAAATAATCAAATAAATCAAAACACACAGAGTTTCATTTATTTAACCAAAACTTTATTGTAGTACACTTCGGGATGTCACTTCAACGAACGCTCGTTATTGAAATCATCTCTCTACTACTGATTTCACATTTTTCCTCTCTATTTATTCCAGGTTTTTCTTTGTTTCATATTAATCGCAAACATCGTGTCAGCGATTTCACAATTCTTTTTAGTAGTGCAAAGCAAGAATGCAAAATTACATTGCTTGCTGGCTCAGCTTATTGCTGGGTCAGCTTATTGTTAATGGAACGGATGAAGAGATCATATTTATCGTCCGCTGCTGGAATTGCAGGCGTCGACATATATGTAACTTCTCCCTCCTTATGATTAGAATTCTCCTGAATTCGATTACTAAATTTAATTTGTATTCTTTTTTGTTGTATACATAAACATGATAATATTCCGAACATAATTATTACTACTACAATAAACATTATGTTTAAATTATATGACATATTTTTCCAAACTTCAATTTCTTGTATTTCATCTATGTTTTCGACATTATTTAATACAATTTTAGAAAATTTCAACGTTTCAGTAATATTGTATGTCTCATTATAATTAGGATAGTAAAATTTTTGTTTTTGTATTTGTTTTATATTAGAAAATTTTTCATCAAGAATATATAGAGTGCAATTGGTAAAATTTATTAAATAGTTTCCAATAAGTCTTATTTTCCTATCGTCGCATGTTTGGTTTAACATAGTATTGGCATTTTTGATAAATACGGTTTCATCGTCTATAGAAATTATTTCTGTTAGTTTGTTTTTTCGTAAATTACAATTTTGTTGAATTGTACAGTGTTTGCTTACAACTAATTCATTCAATGTCTTACTTTGTTCATATTTGTATGTTTTGTTTCTGTATTCTAATATAAATTCATTTTCTGTGTTTATTTCTAAGAACTCTTTACTAGGTACTGGTATTAAAAGCTTAAGAGGTAAAGTAACATAATTTTTCGGGATTTTAATGGCAAATACTAATTTATATCCTTGGTACCTGGTACCTTGGTACCTTGGATGTATTGTATTAACCTGCTGTAGGATTGAGTTCCTATCATTGTCAATAGTCTCTTTTAAAACTTGAAAAGTATTATTGAATGATTCGTTAATTTTGATTTGTCGGTTTAATGCTATTATTGAACTGTGACTATTCTTTGATATGTTTTCTAAGTATTTTTCGATTTCCTGTCGGTCTTCGTCGTCCATGGTTCCGAGTAACCATTTTTCTGCGCTACCTACTATATTAAGTAATCCTCGTTTTTGTCTATTTTGGAATGGTATTATTGTTCTAATCTTGTGTATTACATTTGTAATTTCCTCATTTAACATATACCTATGCTCCGGTTTTAATGGTGCTGAGTTTATTGAAATGTTTTTTACTAATGCTATTATTTCTGCTGGGTTTATTATATGAAGTATTATGTCTGTATCGTTCGTTATAGTTACATCTGTTAGTTGTAGTTTAACATATCCGTCTTGTTCGTATATTGCTTGTATGTCCAGGAACTGTTGACAATGGACTTGAGGAGTTATTATCATTAGTAGAATGCAAACCCAAATCAGAGGCTGAAAATTTAAGAGGTCTCTTAATATTTGTTATATGAATGTTATCCAATTTACCTTTCTTAAATCTAGGTTGATGTTTGTGCCTAACAGCTTTATAGTTCTTTATAAATCCTATACTTCTTGTTTCTACGTAGTCTTCCCGTTTTACATTTGCCTTTTCTAAATTACTTTCCTTTACTGTCTTTAAATTAAGTCTAATTTTGTCAAAGCTTATTTTATGGAATTGTACGTCTCTTGGAGTAGTTTTGATGGTAGAATGGACTCGTTCATTATAGTTCTTTATAGCCATTTGTATTAATCTTTTTATTGATACATTCTGTTTTCCTAATTTAATAATTCTAAATTTCTCTAATATGGTACTATGGAATCTTTCTATATCTGCATTCCCGGTATGGTTATGAGGCTTAGTAAAATGAATCTCAATTCCTTCCTGCTGTAATACCTCTTTTATTTGGATTGATCTAAACTCGTTATCGGCTATTATTTTCTTCGGTTTCCCTATCTTAGTGAAGTGGTTTTCTAATTCTTCTATTATCGTAATATGATTTCTATCCGATAAATAATATGCAAACCCAAATTTCGAAAATTTGTCTATTATTGTAAGGAAACTACATTTCATAATTGCAAAAGTGTCTATATGAATAATTTGGTTCAAATTTGTTGGTGTTTCAGTATATTGGAATTTTGGTTTTATAGGTCGCCTATCATATTTTGATTGTTGACATACTTCGCACTGGTTGATTACTATTTGAATTAACTCTAATAATTTTGGAAAATAGATCTTATTTTTAATATTGTTATAGGTTTCCTGTATTCCTGAATGTAAGCTTTCTCTAATATGATACAGAGATATTTGTTTCACTGCTTCTGTTTCTGTTCTTATGTCTTGAGCTCTGTACGAACATTTTATAAATTTTATTTGACTATTGTTTGAGAACATTTCTCTAAGTTTTTCCTGTACTACATTATATTGGTGATCTGATAATTCAGAATATATTCCTGTTATTCCTTTTCCTATAAATCTTCTAAATATATCTGTTAAATTATTAAAATCGTATGTTGCTATGTAAATTATTCGCTTGCCATGGATTATTTCCATGTCTTGGGTTTTGTTATCTGTTAGTATAAGTTGAGTTTTATACTTGTTTACGATTTCCTCTTTAATTACAATATGGTCTAACAATTCTTCCTCCGCTGAATGAATTGTAGCCATTGTTACATCATCGCATTCTTCCATATTGAATAGTAATCCTAAATCTGATTCGTCTTCTTCGAAATTGTTGGAGACATTTTCTGAATTAGTAATATCTGTCGTGTTTTCTTCCTTCTCTTGTTGATCAAGTCGGCTCAGAAAATCTGCCACTTTATTTTCTTTTCCCTTCACATATTCAATGTGAAATCTATACTCTCCTAATTTTAAGAGCCACCTTTGATGTCTCGGGGACATGTCTTTGCCTTTGTATTTCGCGTGAAGGTATTTTATTGGTTGGTGGTCTGTAAATATTACGAATTTGTTACCATATAGATACGGCCGGAAATAATTGACTGCCCAAATAATAGCTAAGAACTCTTTGTCCGTAGCTGAATAGTTGCGTTCGTGGTTATTGAGAGTTCTTGATGCAAAACAAACTGGATGCCCCTCCTGAGAGAGCACTGCCCCTATTGCATAATTTGATGCATCGGTGGTTAGATGAAATTGTTTGTCGAAATCTGGGAATCTAAGAATTGGATGACTGCTAATAAGAGTTTTTAACTTTTCAAATGCTTCTACGTAACTCGGATCCTTAATGTTGATTCTAGTGTTCTTCTTCAAGTACTTCGTTATAGGTTGGGCTACTTTAGCATAGTCCCTTATAAACTTTCTATAAAATCCGGTCATTCCTAAAAAGCTCTTTATTTGTTTTTGAGTTCTTGGCAATTCTAATTTTTCAATTATTTGTATTTTGTTCGGGTTGGGTTTTAGTCCGTCTTTTGTCAATATATGTCCCAAAAATTCGGTTTCTCTTTTTAAGAAGTTACATTTGTCTACCTGCATTTTAAGTCCTTTTTCCTCTAATATCTTGAATATGTCTGTTAACGCTTTCATATGTTCTTGAAGGGTAGTGCTAAACACTAGTATGTCGTCTAGGTATACCACACATGTTTTATTGATGAAGTCTCTAAAAATCTCATTCATTAGCCTCTGGAATGTCGCTGGGGCATTCTTGAGACCGAATGGCATCCTTATAAACTCATACAATCCATGTGGGGTAATGAAGGCCGTTTTCTTTCTATCTTCTTCTTTGATTAGGATTTGGTGGTATCCTTTGGCCAAATCTATCGTTGTAAAATATTGTGCTCTACCCAACTTGTCTAATATAGAATCTATATTAGGAAGTGGGTATTTGTCATCCACAGTCACCTCGTTAAGTTTCCGATAATCAATGACTATGCGGTACTTCTTGACTCCGGAATTATCGGCTTTTTTCGGTATTATTATTAAAGGGCTGCAGTACTTTGAATTGCTTTTTCTGATGATTCCTTGCTCTTCCATCTCTGCGATTTGTCTTCTTACCTCTTCCTCGTGTTGCGGCGGGTATCTGTATAGCTTCGCGTTTATTTGTTGGTCTGTAATTGTCTTGATTTCATGCTCTACTTCTGGAGTACTAGTAAGCCTATCTCCCTCTTTAAAGAATAACTTACTGAATCTTGTGATGAGTTTATTTATTTCTTTGTACTCTTCTTTATTTAGATGATCCAACTTCAAATGAATAATATTTCCGCTTATGGTTTCAAGGGTATGTATTTCTTTCAGTGAATAGGGTTGGTTTAGAAACCTAATTACCTGATTATTCAATTTGATTATGCCTTCTTCTAAATCTATTAAAGTGTTTAGTTTATTAAGCAAATCAGTTCCTATAATAAACTGGTATTTCCTATTTGGTAAATGTTTGACTTTCCATCTTATACATGCTCCTACTGGTGCTTTAAATTCAGTTGGTGCTGGTGTATGGGTTTCGAATTCAATAGAGTCTTTTCCATTTATTGTAGAAAAATGTATTGGTTTAATTTTTACTGTCTTAAAATTATTAACCCTGTCGTCTACTATACTTAATGACGAACCTGTATCTATTAACGCTAGGTATTTCTTATTATTTATGGTAATCTGTATAATGGGTAGTTCATCCGAGGCTAGTTCAGAAAAAACTCGGAATTATTTATTTCTGGGTATCTTTCTCTGTATTCTACAGTATTGTTATTATTACTAGTATTCGACATTCCCGATCTTTGCTCAGTTACATTCTGTTGGAGGCGATTTTGGCCCGAATGTGTTCCGAGGTTTCCTGATATGGGATATTGTCTGTATGTATTATTTACTTCTCTTCTTCTCTGAATATTATCTACTTCCATAGGTTCTGGCCTATAATTATTCTGTCTATATCGTCCTGAGTCAAGTCCCTGATTTCTTGGTTGGTATGGTCTTCTCTGTTCAGAATTGTTATTTGCGTTTTCCTGGTATTGTTGTCTAAACTGTCCTAAATTAGTATGTGTTCGTCCCTGATAGTATTGTCGTAACTGTCCTGAATGTCTTGTTCCTTGATGGTTCTCTCTATACTGCCCTAAGTGAGTTGCCTGACCTTGATTAGTATGTCTGTTGTCTGGTTTAAAGTTACTTGAATTAAATTTGTTGTTATTCCTACCATTTGTGTGCCTATGTTTCCTAAATTCCTCTCTTATACAGGAATCTTCAAATCGTCTAGTTCTCATAATTGTTACTATAGCTGATAAGTCTGTCAGTTCGTAGATTTTGTCTAGGAGTACACCCTGTGTCATTTCCTTTATTGTATTTACTAAAATACTCGATACGTTACTTAAATCAATACCCTTATCGTTCTTATAATATAACATAAGTTCATCAGCCTTATATTTAATATTAAGTATTTCTATGGCTAAATCACTTACGCTGTTTGTCTTCAAATTGTTTATTTTCCTGTAGATATCAGTTGGTTCAAGATCCGGTTTGTACCTCAATTTTAAAGTTGACTTGATCAATTCCCAGTCGTCTGGATGTGGTAAATTGATGATTGTGTTCTTCGCCTCGCCTTGTATCTTCTCGTAATATATACTTCGTATCATACATTTTTTCAGTCGTTCGTCCTGGACTCCCGATAAATAATATTCCACGTTGCTTATGAAGGAATTTATGGTTATGTCACCTTGTCCGGTAAAAGTGGACATGTGTTTTACTTCTCTTAGTAGCAGTTGTGCATTTTCGCGTGCTGCTTCTTGATTTCGCAGTGCCTGGAAAGCTGCTGTTATTTGTTCCAGTTGCTGGTTTTTTCGGAGAATTTCTGCTTCTAGTTCCTCGACGTTAGCCATATCTAGACCTTTTCTATTTAGATTATAGTATTTGGTCTTGTCTTTTTTCATACACTTTGATTAATCACTTTTTATTATTATTATATTTTTATTTTTTTTTTTTCTTTGTGTCCTTTACTCTCTTATTAACCACTGAGATGTAATGAGGACTTTTTTTTTTTTTCTTTTATTTATTTTTTCTTATTTTACCGTTTCACTTCTTGTATTGTTCTTTACACTTATTTAAACTAACTGGATTTTTTTTTTTTATTCTTTTCCATAAGTTAGTAAGATGTAATGAGAACTTGTTAGTGTTTCACCGTTTCACTAATATACTGAGCAGTGTTTCATAATTCTTTACACTTTTATTACACTGGCTGGTAGCGACCATAAGCCATTAAAGCATAATGAGAATTGCAACCACTCTGTTATCACAAGTGCTTAATAAATTAATCTTCGCGATTTTCTATTTTATTTTCACACTTCATGTACATATGCATGTACATATGTATATTTTTCGAAACGAGATTTCGTATCACTGGATAACTCTATTTGAGTTATCCTACCGACTGCGCCAAATTTGTAATGTGCCCGAACGGTTTAATAAAAAAAAAAATAATCAAATAAATCAAAACACACAGAGTTTCATTTATTTAACCAAAACTTTATTGTAGTACACTTCGGGATGTCACTTCAACGAACGCTCGTTATTGAAATCATCTCTCTACTACTGATTTCACATTTTTCCTCTCTATTTATTCCAGGTTTTTCTTTGTTTCATATTAATCGCAAACATCGTGTCAGCGATTTCACAATTCTTTTTAGTAGTGCAAAGCAAGAATGCAAAATTACATTGCTTGCTGGCTCAGCTTATTGCTGGGTCAGCTTATTGTTAATGGAACGGATGAAGAGATCATATTTATCGTCCGCTGCTGGAATTGCAGGCGTCGACATATATGTAACTCGCACGAAGGGTTCCGTACCATCTGTATATAAAAATATGAAAGAGACGTTGTCTGTTACCTCATCAGTGATCACATTAAAACGGCTAATCCGTTTGAAATGATTTTTTGCACAGATATTGGTTGCAGGCAGGTTATAGGCATATTACTTTGATGACCAAAAATCTCCATGATGAGATAGTCGATCATCAAAGTGTCCATTGAATTCAAACCAATTATCTTACTTGGCAGCAAATAGGTGAAAAGGTGAATAACAATAATTATGCGAAAAAGGTTTGCAGCTAGGATTAATATATCAAGGACACAGTAGGGATCAAAGCAGTAGTTCGTTGACCACCACGTTCCAGAGGAGGGAAAAAGGCTTGCAGCTATGATCAATATATCAAGGACACAATAGGGATCAAAGCTTGGAAGCCTGTAATTGGTTGTGGGATATGATCGATAGTTAATTTCACAACAATTGAATTTGTTGCAACATTTGATATCTTAATCTATCAGGATAGAAAAGGAGGGGAATAGAATTGTACGAAAGGGTTTGCAGCAAGGATTAAAGTTATTAATTATCGGTTGTTCGTAATTGTGGAAAAAAGGGTTGCAGTTAGGATTAATACATCAAAGACACAAAAGGGATCAAAGCTGGGAAGTTTGCTACTGGTTGTGGGATATTGTCGACTAACAGTATGTGACCACTTAAATATTCATTTTATCCTGCTTTTAGTATTTGTTGTTATAGCGGCAACAGAAATACATCGCCTGTGAAAATTTCAACTGTCTAATTGTCACGGTTCATGAGATACAACCTGGTGAAAGACGGACGGACGGACAGCGAAGTCTTAGTAATAGGGTCCCGTTTTACTCTTTGGATACGGACCCCTAAAAACGTTCTGACAGAAGTCTAAAAGGAAAAGAGAATAAAAAGAACATGGAACTAATCTAAAAGGAAAAGAGAAGAAAAAGAACATGGAAATAGCGAAAGAATCCCACCCAAGAAAAAATCTTTTTAACCTTATTAGCTCGGAGATATATTGCCCTTCCTTCATCTTTTCGCTACTTTTATCTGCGTCGCCAAATCTTTTCGTCAAGGACATAAAAAGACAATACAAACTGAAGACCCAAAAACAAGAAAACGGAAAAAGGGAATTATATTTGCATTGCTTTCTCGTTAATTTCCCCGAAAGGCTTAGGAGCTCAAAAAAAATTCAGTAATCAGAAATACTTAGACAAATAGTTTGTATCTGCAATGCCACCCGCCACGAACCTAATGTAGGACGACGATGGAAATTATTCAATGCTTCCTGCATACCCGCACTATTTAATCAGAGACACGCTAAGGTACTGTGAGTCAGCATTGTTTACTGCTTTCTTTGCATCTTCCCTGCGTTTGCCACTTCCCATAAAGTAGCCTGCTACTTACTATAAATCAATTTCAATTAAAAAAAAAATCAATTTATTACCAGCTTAAGTTTGCAGACTTTCGTGTCATTATAAGTTTCTCAATTACTCGGTAACTTTTTTTTTGGAAAGATTGCCTGCCGGTACGATTGTCGTCTGGCCGGGTAGCGAGTTTGCTTTTAAAATTGACCCTTACAAAGCCAGATCGGACCATCTATACAGGGACTCTGTTTACATCTCCATGTTCTTTGAAAATTAATTGAATTCCGCGAAAGTGAACGATGGATATGCGAATAGAGTTGAAAAAAATGAGAAAATGTCGATGAGGAATTGGATTTAGCGGATAGGAAGTAGAAATTTGCATTTAACGGTTGGTTTGAGGGCAAAAGATGACCGGCGAAAGGAATGTACTTATTGAAAAGTCAAGTACAAGACAAGGGAAGGGCAAGAAATGTGTAAAGGTCAAGCGGGACCGATTGGGATTCGAAAAGTTTAGATTGAACTTCAATTTAGCGGAAGGTCAACTAATGACTGATAAGGGATTAATAACAATTGGGTCGACAAAGGGCTTAAATTCCTATTGTTCATGCTTAATTTGACGTTAGCCCATCCTTCATTTTCTACATTATCAGGAAAATGATTCAAGAGAACAATATGAAATATTTTCACTTAAGATTAATTGACCTGACTAAATATTTTCAAATCCTCCTTCACCTTGCGTTTGCTCGGCTATGTTTTCAAAGCGTTGACACTAACACTTAGATCGTCAAATATTATAATGTTCATTGATCGCCGATGCAGGTCTTGGACATTGTGTCAACTTTGCCATAAACAGGGGCTGTCGGCTAGGTGGCGTCCTGTCTCCGCTATTATTGTGCTTGGTGGTCGAATCTCTGCTCGATGCTCTCAATGTCCCTGGAATCGATGCCCAGACTTATGCGGATGATATCGCCGTTCTCTTTGTCGTATAATATTTAGCGATTGTCTGTCTTAAAGCACAGGCGGCGCTTAATGTGATCTATGAGTGGTGTATGAGGAATTAACTGTCAGTTAATCCTCTCAAGACTGATAAGACTGATGTCGTTCCCTACACGAGAAGGAGAAGCAATACAATAACTCAGCTGGAGCTAATAGGCGTTTCTATCCCGATATCCAAGGAGTTATCTTAGACAGCAAGCTTCTTTGCCCAAAGAATGTTAAGTCAAAAACCACCAAAGCGCAGTTAGCGTTCTTGCAATGCAAACAAGTCGTATCCTCTTCCACAAGACTCCAAAGAACGGTTAGGTTAGGTTAGCCCCTACTGAGGGGCTCACCTAGACTACGTGGAGGCCATTGTGCCCATTTAATTTTTAACCTGTAGAAACGGGTGCCACGTGCAGCCGAACAACTTGCGGACGCCCTAGACCGCTATAAAGCGGACATACGCCATCCAGTAAATGCGATGGAATGGACCGGGTATAAAGTGGATGAAAAACTGCGATATTTACTACGGCGACTGCTATAGTTGTTGTTCGCGTAAGTTGTTCTTTGCTGGTGGAGCAGATTTTACTGTCGTAAGGGCATAACACCTATTATAGCTTGTTTTTGCAAATCCAGCGAAAGAACTGCACTTACGCATCTCTGTTTTGACGGTTTTGTATCTACACATGTTTTGTAGTTTGCATTGATGAGGGATTTCTGTGTGCAGTTCTACAATATTCATGGGTTACGGAAGAACTTCTTGGCCACGTACATCCATCTCTCTCTCCGCCAACCGGCTGTTTTGGCACTTTGTGAAACACAGGTCGATGAAAAGTCTGTTCCTTTGGATTTCAGTCGTTCTGGATATAGCTTAGGGCCATTATCCGTTTCTCACCGCGGTCTCGCCATTTATGTCCGTAGCGACATTGCTTACCAGCTACTTCCACAGTATAGCCAAACATCCACCTCGGAATTTAATTTCAAATGGCTTAAATTCATATTCCGTAAGCACTCCTTTCACTACTGTTTTCTTTATAGAAGCCCCAATCTATACAGGAATGCAACATTTGATGCATTTGACGCACTGTCTGATTCCATCCAAAGAATTGTTTCCCTGTTCCCTCGCACTGAAATCGTTTTAGCGGGCGATTTCAATGTACACAATTCTCAGTGGCTTCGTCATTCTGGACAGACAACGCCCGAAGAAAGGTATGTTGAAATTTTTGCTGAGTTAAATCAATTAACTCAACATGTGAATAAGCCATCACGTATCCCCGATGTTGCTGGTCATACCGCCAACACACTGGACTTGTTTCTTACCTCTCCGCCTGACAAATACACGATCGATGTATTGGAACCCCTAGGCTCGTCTGACCACTGCATGATATCAGCAAAATTCTCGAACTCCCACCATCCAGTTAAAGAAAAAGCTCTTAAGAGAACACTATGGCTATACGAAAAAGCCCACTGGTGCGGCCTTAACAACTTCTTTCGGATCTTTAACTGATCGTTGTGCTTCCTCGACAACGACGTGGACGCCGCAACTGATATTATCGCAAACATTATCCGAATCGGCATGGCAAATTTTATTCCCAGCAAGATTAAAAGCACCAGGCCTAAGGATAATACGTGATTTGACTTGAGCTGCAAAGAGGCTATTAGGCTCAGGAAGCTAAGTTTTCGGGCCTACAAAGCAAACAGTTCTGAGGAAAACCGAAAAAAGTACATACGAGCCAGAAATGACTGCAACACACACATTCGACAGGTTAAATTCCAATCCGACCAAGAATTAAGGCATATAATCCATCAATGTCCCAAATGACCCATTGCACTAACGTCCCTTCTTTCCAAGGTCATGGAAATGCTGATTAACCGTCAGCTTATGAAATATCTTGAATCACGGAAACTCCCCAATGACCGCCAATACGGTTTCCGCAGCAACAGATCCACTGGTGATTTGATGGCATATCTTCACCAAGCAGGTGAAAGCAAAATTGTTGCACTGGTATTTGACAGTGTTGGGCATTTTTTTTTTTTTTTTTTTTTTAGAGACTCGCGCAGGTTCAAGAGTTTTTATATTCTCTTATAATGTGTTTTTAGACACACAACCTGAACGGAGTGCAGTGGTTTGGGTCGTTGATGTTCGTTCACTACTCTCAGGGGTGGTTGTCCTAGATAGGACGAGAGCCGACCAATTCCGGGTTGGTTATAGTCCGTAGTAATTCGTTCGAGCACTTTTGTATTGCATACGCAGAGGATGAATGTCAGTTGATCATATACTGTGAGTGTTATGCCTGCAGCAGTACGTCTGGTCACTTTCCATTCACAATTCCGTTGCATAATTTTTGTCCGTATAGGAATTACTTTTTCTTGACTACGAAGCGAATTTGAACTATAGACCTTCCGCTCGGCGGTCGATGATGTTAACCACTGCACCACAGCCACCCCCATATGCTCTAACTTACTGAATAGAATTGAAAAAATAACCTTAAACCGTCGGTAACTAAGCTGAGAAAAGTGAGTCTGATAACCCTCGGCACGTCTACACCCCCGTACAGGCTCTATATCTTTCGGCAGCATCAACGCTTTTGGTAGCTGGAGTGCACTCCGCGGGCGTCTTGAAAGTTTTTAAGCAAGCCTCTTCAGGCAGTAGATGCCAGCACCAATGGCATACATAGGTTAAGGGTAGGCTAAGTTTAGTTAGTTTTAGTTAGAATAAGGTAGAATAAGATAAAAATTTGATAGTACACTAAGTTTTTAAAAATTAATTTTCTTATGTCTTAACAAATACTTTGAATTAAATTTAAAGTTAAAAAAGAAAAAAAAAAAATAATTTAAAAGTCGAAAGACATACGCATTTAGAAAACAAATATAGGTTATCCTAGAGTGCCCACTGGGGCCAGTAAGGTATTTATAACATAACATAATGTAAGTTAGTTAAGCTGGTTTAAGTCATTTTGTCTAGCGTACTAACTAACGTTTAATATTAATAAAAATGATTTTTGAATGAATTGAATGAAACAGGCTCTATAGCTCCACTATGAAGACTGAATTGAGAAATGCAGTTGTCCAACCAAAGGGCATGAAGCCCTTTTGTCGAAAATGCGTGGGATCGATGAGTCTCTTTTTCAATGGATTGGAAGCTACCTTTCGAATTGTTCAATTTACTCACTTTGTAAATGCTGGTGTTCCCCAGGGCTCCGTTTTGTCTCCGACACTTTTTCTAATTTTTATAAATGATCTCTTGTCTGTTACTTCTAATCCAATTCACCCCTTCGCTGACGACAGTACCCTCAGCTTCTCATATTCGTTCACCAGTTTACGACCCTGCACTTCGGTTGTAGATAATGAGCGGCAACGTATGTCAAGCTCATTAAATTCCGATATCGACAGCATCACCTAATGGGGTAAAAACAATAGAGTGGAATTAAATGCATCCAAAACACAATGCTGTCTCTTGTCGTTAAAGCGTATATCTAACCCGGAGCCATTATCCATGAATGGCACCTACATCACCGAAACTGAAAAGCTTTCCATCCTGGGTATGAGTGTTGCTCACAATCTTAATTGGAACGACCATATATATATCCAGTGTCGTCAAGAATGCTGCGAAATGCCTAGGCTTCTTATAGAGATGCAAGAAATATTTCTTACCCTTAGATCTGGCTACAATTTATAAGGCGTTCATTCGCCCCAAATTAGAGTTTAACGCTCATGTCTGGTCCGGTGCTTCCAAGTCGTCATTACACCTACTAGACAGAATACAAAAACGAGCCATAAAACTGATAGTTGACTCCAGCATTACCAAAACATTAGACTCACTGGAATACCGCGGGAATGTTACCTGCCTCTCCCTGTTTTATCGTTACTACCACCAAAAATGCTCTGATGAAATAGCCAGTTGCATTCCGCCCCTTCAACATTTCTCCCGCAATACACGTCTCTCTAGGAATGCTCACCAATATACCCTGAAGCCCGCTTTCGGACGTTCAGTCAAATATAGAGAATCTTTTATTAACCGAACCACACGAATCTGGAACTCCCTGCCGGATTCGGTTTTCCCCCCTCAGTGCAACAACCAAACATTTAAGATCAATGTCCATCGGCATCTCCCCTATTCCTCTCCCTTTCTACCTTCTGCCCGCACTGTGTCGCCGACATAATAAGGTTATTAGACCTTGAGTGTGCGCAAATTATTTAAAAAAAAAAAAAAAAAAAAAAAACAGGTGGACTAAGGCAAAAAGTCCTAAGCTTTCGGGCATGTGAGCGAACGCCTCATAACAAGCCGTATCAAGGCTAAATTCAAATTTTTTAACATCAGCCTGATCTGCGTCCACGCCCCCACGGAAGAAAGACAAGGATGACTCCGTCAAAGAGAGACAGAACGTATGCCCAATATCCCAGCTACGACATCAAAATTGTACTAGGAGACTTCAATGCTAAGCTGGGCAAGGAAAGCATCTTTGAACTAGTCATCGGCAAACATAGCCTACACGATACCACCTCCGATAACGGACATAGGCTAATTGATCTAGCTACGGGGCGAAATCTCCTACTAGCCAGTACGTGCTTCCCGCACCCCGATATACACAAAGGCACCTGGCGGTCTTTTGATAAATCGATTACCAACCAGATTGATCACATCGCGATCGACGTCAGACACTCCTCCATTATTCTTGATGTTCGGACTTTCCGATGGGCTAACATCGACTCAGACCACTATCTTGTAGTAGCCAAGATGCACTTACGGATATCACGAACGCAGCGGAGTAGAGTAAGAATACAAAGTTATGACGTCGGAAAGCTACTATCGCCAGAAACCGCTCGTGCTTTTACCGATCGCGTCTCCCTTAAGCTCTCCAATAGACCTCTATCCTCCACGCTGTCAATAGACCGCAGAGAATTCTGTCCCTCTGACCCCGACGAAGTTAAGATTGCCTTATCAAGTCGAATAAAATTGCTGGCGCAGACGGACTGTCTGCTAAGCTCTTCAAGGCAGCTGGGGATGACCTGATTAGGAGCATGCACCAGCTCATCTGTAAGATATGGCCAGAGGAAAGCATGCCCGAGGAATGAAGTCTCAGCATCGTATGCCCGATCCACAAGAAAGGAGATTCCTCTGATTGCGCCATATACTATAGAGGAATTAGTCTCCTTAACATCACCTTAAAATATTCTCTGCCATTTTGTGTGAGCGCCTGAAGCCTTTTGTAGATAAGCTGATAGGTCCTTATCAGTGCGGATTCAGGCCAGGGAAGTCCACCATCGACCAAATCTTCACACTGCGGCAGATCTTCGAAAAAACCAATGAATTTTAAGTCGACACTCACCACCTATTTGTCGACTTCAAAGCCGCATACGACAGCGTAATTAGAAACGAGCTATACAACGCTATGTCTACCGTGGACATACCTGCTAAACTCATCAGACTATGCAGGATAACTTTGGAGAATGCTCGCTGCTCCATCCGAATCGGTGAACAATTTACCGAAAGTTTTGATGTCAATAAAGGACTTAGGCGCTGTCGTGTGATTTCTTTAACATCATATTAGAAATGATTATGCAAAAATCACTGGCCAATACAAGAGGGACAATCTATTTCAAGTCCTCGCAACTCCTTGCATACGCCGACGATATTGACATAATAGGTAGATCACAGCGAGATGTCCATGAGGCGTTTGCGAGTATTGAGTTCGTGGCGGCGAAAGTTAGTCGGTAAACGAGGGCAAAACTAAATATATGCTGTCATCAAAAAAGGACGCTCACCACCGACGTCTTGGCCAGAACGTTTGTATTAGCAGGAATAAGTTCGTGGTAGTTAAGGACTTCGTCTACCTTGGCTCCGCAGTGACTTGGAACAACGACATCAGTTCCGAAATCAAACGCAGAATAACTCTTGCCAATCGCTGTTTCCGCACTTAAGATGGCGCACACAGGTGGGAGGGGACCTCAGCCAACTGAGTGTGCGGCAATGGAAAAGGCTAGCAAAAGATCGTGCTAGATGGAGGGGCATGGTTGGGCATGGTTGGGGCCCAGGTTCACCCCGAACTGTAGCGCCCGCTAAGAAAAAGACGAAGAAACTTCGACATTTTCCGTTGAGCTAAACCATCCAGACGAGGATAAACTCCTAGTATTCTGTTCAGCCTAATGTTACGTACCTCCTCTAGTCCCTAAAGGAAGTGTCTTCCTAGGAATAAGTTCCTTTTTTAGGCTAGTGCCGGGCATTCGCGAGGGCATCGACTGCCAGAATATTCCCACGATTGAACTTCAGCAGATTTTCTGTCCTTTTCTTATTATCGACGGGCTAAG
This sequence comes from Eumerus sabulonum, assembly GCA_951905685.1. Taxonomy (NCBI): domain Eukaryota; kingdom Metazoa; phylum Arthropoda; class Insecta; order Diptera; family Syrphidae; genus Eumerus; species Eumerus sabulonum. Next base: position 154,930,213 of record OX645060.1, on the reverse strand, counting down.
TCGATCTCGCCGTTGCGCATGGGTCTAAACGACACCATCGCTTTTTGGCTTCCATTAATAGCTCCGTCTCTATCTCTCTGTAGGGCGCGCTGAATGCCGTTCTGGCTTCGGTTGCGATATGCGCGAAACTTGCACCTGATCCTAGCCTAGCTAGCTCATCCGCCCTCTCGTTTCCAGAGATATTCACATGACCCGGTACCCAACAGGGGGTCACATCGTTAACATTCGATATCTCTTCTAGCCTCTTTTTGCAGAGTTTGACAAATTTGGATATTATCCATGTTGCCTGCAGAGACTTAGTGGCTGCCCGGCTGTCAACATAGATGTTGGTCCTTTATCCTGAGAGATTCTCTCTGCTAATTAGGTCTGTTGCCTGCTTGATTGCGAAGACCTCAGCTTGGAAAACACTGCAGCCATCATCTAGTCTATACGAGGGAGGGAATTCTAATAGAGTATCTCCTCTCACAGGAAGGCAGTCGGGTGACGTAGTCCGTTTCGGTTCTGAATCTCGAGATGGCCCATCGATCCAAGATTGATGCGTGGCTTTTCCAGAGACTGGATTCTTGTAGTCTTAGCGCAGATCTGGCTACGATGATCTCGCAGTATATGGCCAAGGGTGGGAGGTTCAGCATAGCTTCAAGAGCCGCCGTTGGTGAGGACTTCATAGATCTCGTCACCGCCAGACAGCCTGCCCTTTAAACGGTTGGTCTCAGCTGTACGGGGACTTTCTCCAACACGCCGGGCGCTAGATGCTATGATCAGCCTTCCACCGTATTTATCAAAGGGTGTGCATTGAAAGCCATGCCTCGTCTCAAGAGACTATAGCATTGGAATGACAGTGCGCTTGCGCGGGAAATATCCTACGATCCGTGTCTCACGGATATGCCCTTTGACACCTGTCATCCTATTGCGCCTTAACTTCACAGTCGCATTTCCATGGCGTCAGGATTGACTCTGGCCCCATACTGAACCTGGAAAAGATTGTCTTCGCATTTTCACAGATGGCTCGAAGTCTGGGCTGAGGTTGGACGCTGGGGTTTTCTTTAATGACGAAGACGTCCGACTGCACTTTTGGTTAGGATAGTATGCGTCTACCTTCAATCAGATCCTGATGGCCATGCACTATGTTGTGAAACATAGGTGGAAGATATGTTTATTAATGAACGGTTTCAGATGTTCAAATAGTTCAACAGACAAAATCTCATCAGCGATGTTCAGCAGATAAGTATATTCCCCTGTAGTTGGCGCAGTCAAAGGGGTCTCCTTTCTTATGGATTGGGCAAACGGTGCTAAGAGTCCATTCCTCGGGCATGCTTTCCTCTGACCATATCCTACTGATGAACTGGTGCATGCTCCTAACCAGGCCATCCGCAGCTGCTTAAACGAGCTCAGCAGACAGTCCGTCCGCACCAGCAGCTTTATTCGGCTTGAGTTTCGCTATGGCGATCTTTACTTCGTCGAGATGAGAGGGACGGAATTCTCTGCGATCTCCATCGTTAAGAAATGGATCATTCTGCCCGACAGCGGTATATTGACTAACATCGCCGCGATGCAATCTGCAGAAGTGGTTTTTCCGTATTCTCAGCATCGATGGCGATTCTACTACTAGGTGTCCGTTCTCATCCCTATAGGCTTCTGCTATGGTTTTATAACCTTGGCATGCTCGCTTTTTCTGTTTGTCTTTTTCAGTGAGTCTCCTGTTTCGCTAAGTGAATCGTCTGCACCTTCAGACCGGTAAACGCTAGCAAAACTAAATATATGCTGTCGTCAAAGAAAGACGCACAAAACCAACGTCTTGGCCAGAGAGTCACTATTGGCAGCTACAGCTTTGATGTTGTCACGGATTTTGTCTACCTTGGCTCACTGGTAAAAAGCGGCAACGATACCAGAGCCAGATGGAGATTACATGGAGAATTACTCTTGCCAACCGCTTTTTCTCTCGGCTCAAGAGGTAAGAGTAATAGAGTACTTTTTCGGAAAACTAAGGTGACCGTCTATAGAACCTTAATCATCTCGTTCCTCCTCTACAGACATTGTCAAAAATGGCCGTTTCGAGAGGAAAATGTTGCGCAAAATCTTCGGACCCGTTTGTGTTGACGGAGAGTGGAGCAGAACTGTACGGGCTGTACAGTGACACAGGCCTAGTAGACGTCGACGGATCCAACGTCTAAGATGGCTAGACAGCACAGCTCCGGTCCGAAGCGTCTTCGACTCCAACCCGGTAGGACGACGTTGCAGAGAACGGCCGCATCTAAAGGTGACGCGCAGAGCGTCGCCGTTATACAGTCTGCAGAAGTAGTATTTTTAGATTCTTAGTACAGAGTGTGAATCTAATACTTGGTTTCCATTTTCGTTCCTGCAGGCTTCCGTTCTGGCTTTATATCCCTGGCATGTTTGTTTTTTTGTTGATAAAACCTCCGAACGTCATTCCTGCGATGGTAACTCTCTATCTCTTCGATCGCGAGCTTCTCAAGCTCTCTCTTTTTTGCTTTGAGAAGCTTAGCTGGAAGTATGGACATCTAAAACAAAATCAAACGTGTTACATTTCTATTGACTTCGTCGAGTTCGAATGGGTAGGAGGCATATTAAGGACAAAAGCAGCCAGTACTCGTTTAAGAGCTGACTGAGCCAAGAACCGACTCACCGCGTCAATATAGTCATTTTTCATGTCAAAATTGAGTCCAGGATGGGAAGAAGATGTCGTTTCGACTCTTCCTCATATTTAGCTATTTTATCCGGCTTAATGTAGTTACTCAAATTGGGTAAGTCGTTTGTAGTTTACCAACCAAGAGGTCAACGGGAAGCATTTCTTTAATTACACATCCGACAGTGATGGAAACTACTTCCGTTTTTATGTGGCTACCTACTAGTGTAGCTTTTAATGCAGCTATTTACTGGTTCAGTCTAAATTATTTGGAGGGCATGGGCTCGGACATACAGGGTAAAGTTGTTGATTGCTCTCAACCTGGCGAGATGTCAGCAACGATCCCTGTTTAAATGGCCGGGTCAAGTTGACATACGGCCTCCTCGCGGCGCCCTCTGGATAGCCTCTTCAACAACCATTGGGAGGTGAACAAACGTATGCAGCGAAAAAAAACCCGACCAGAATGGCGGTTGTGCGGCGGGTTAACAATCCGCCCACGTAAAAAAACCCGAAGTTATGAATGAGCAAGATGCCTCGGATACACGGACGGATACTCGACGACGACAACGCACGAAAAAGGAACACGATTTGCGAGTATGCTCCTGGAATGTCAGAACCCTGTACACTCCCGGAGCTGCTCATAAACTAGAAGGAATCCTCACGCAGTACAAGGCGGATATTACTGCGGTCCAGGAAATACGCTGGATAGGAAATGGTATGATTAGGAAGAAAAATTGCGACATTTGTTACAGCTGTCACAAAAGGTTGCCCTTACTGGGATGCGGATTTGTCGTGGGAAAGCGGTTAAGGTCGAAGGTCATCGACTTTGAACCTATAAGTGATCTCCTGGCTGTGATCCGCATCAGAGGCAGATTTTATAACATCAGCCTTATATGTGCACACGCCCTTACTGAAGAGGCTGAAGACCCTATCAAGGAGGACTTCTATGACCTCCTGGACAACGCCTACGGAGCTTGTCCGGAGTACGATGTAAAAATCGTGCTCGGGGACTTCAACGCCAAAATTGGAAAGGCAAACACCCTTGGCGGAGTGATCGGAAAGCACAGCCTCCACGATACAACAACAGATAACGGCTTCCGACTGGCTGACTTTGCGACAGCTCGTAATGCGGTGATAAGTAGCACAAGATTCCCTCGCAAGCCAATCCACACAGCAACCTGGCGATCTCCGGACGGTCGAACCGCCAACCAAATCGACCATGTGCGCATTGACGCAAGGCACGCGTCAAACATCCTGGATGTGCGAACATTCAGAGGGGCAAATGTCGAATCTGACCACTTCCTCGTAGCAGCAAGATTCAGAGCCCGACTGTCCAATGTCAGAAAGCTGCACCAGCCCATCAGGAGGAGGTTCGACATTGGGCGCCTGAGCACACCGGAGGTTGCCAGAGCAGCTGAGCGAAAGACTCTACGGTATGCCTACGTCGAACACAAATGCCAATAATATGTGGCTGCATTGCCGCTCAGCCATTCAGGAAGTAGCCGAAACCACCTTAGGATACCTACCACCCCCAACAAGAAACCCGTGGTATGATGGCGAGTGTGAGCAGAAAAAGGCAGCAACCGACGAGGCGTACCAAAAGGCGCTGCAGGGGAAAACCAGGGCAGCGCGAGAAGAGTACCAAGCCAGAAGAAGGGAGGAGAAGAAACTACTGCGACAACAGAAAAGAATCTTCGCAGCCTCCCAGTTCAAGGATATCGAGGAGACTAGGGATAAACATAAAATACGAGCCTTTTACAAGAAAGCCAAAGGCCTTGCAGGAGGCTTCAAAAAGGGCACCCTGGCTCTTCGAAACTGCGAGGGTAATCTTGTCACCGACCCGCAGGGAATAGTGGATGTATTTAAGCAGCACTTCCAGCAGCTGCTTAAAGAGAGAGTGGTAGGGACCGAGGAAATCCCAACTCCAGCCGCTGAAGTAGTCCTCCCACCCAGCATAGAAGAAGTCGGCACAGCTATTCAGAAGCTGAAGAACAACAAGGCAGCAGGCTCAGATGGCTTGCCATCAGAGCTCTTCAAGGCTGGCGGCGATGTTCTGGTAGGGAGCATGCACCAGATCATCTGCAGAATTTGGGAAGATGAGAGCATGCCCGACGACTGGAATACCAGCTCTATATGCCCCATCCACAAAAAGGGCGATCCTACCTCTTGCAAGAACTATAGAGGTATATCCCTGCTCAATGTCGCATACAAGATCCTGTCCAGCGTATTGTGTGAACGTCTAAAACCATTTTGCACCGCACTAATCGGCAGCTACCAGTGCGGCTTCCGGCCCGGCAAATCAACTATAGACCAAATTTTCACACTTCGACAAATCCTGGAAAAGACCAACGAGTTTCGAATCGATACACACCATCTTTTCATCGATTTCAAAGCCGCATATGACAGCATTCATCGTGAAGCACTGTTTGGGGCGATGGCCGAATTCGGGATCCCGGTAAAACTGATCCAGTTGTGTCGCGCCACGCTAAAAAACACGCGATGCACCGTGCAACTCGGTTCTAGGACCTCGGAACCATTCGAAACATGCACCGGATTTCGGCAAGGTGATGCGCTGTCATGTGACTTCTTCAACCTGGTGCTGGAGCAGATAGTGCGACGGGCAGGCGTCAACAGGGAAGGCAGTATCTTTTACAAGTCCATCCAGCTGCTAGGATACGCGGATGATATCGACATCATCGCGTGTTCTCGCCGTGGCATTGTGGAAGCATTCACGGCGATTGAAGAACAGGCGAAACGAATTGGCCTTAAGATCAATGAGGACAAAACGAAATACAAAAACCAATCCGTCGCTCACCACCTGGGACAAATTATAACAATTGACAGCTACAATTTCGAGGAAGTTAAGGGGTTTGTCTACCTCGGGGCAAACGTAAATTCCACAAATGACACCACAGTGGAGATCCGGCGTAGAATCGCCCTTGGCAACCGCTGCTACTTCGGCTTGTCCAAACAACTGGGGTCAAAACTCCTCACTCGAAAAACCAAAGACATGCTTTACAAAACGCTCATTCTGCCAGTCTTGCTGTACGGAGCCGAAAGCTGGACGATAAGCAGGACAGCGGAGCTGATTTTGGGTTCTTTCGAAAGAAAAATTCTGCGCCGGATATTTGGTCCTGTCTGTGAGGAAGGTGAGTGGAGAAGAAGACACAACCGCGAACTCTACGAGCTGTACCAAGATGTGGATATAGTCCGGAAGGCAAGGATCCGTCGACTACACTGGCTCGGCCACATCGAGCGCATGGACATCAACGCTCTGGCTAAGAGGGTCTTCGACTCCGAGCCTCCTGGTTCGAGAAGAAGAGGAAGACCGAACCTCCGGTATAAAGACCAAGTAATCGCGGATGTAGGACATCTTGGTCTTGACAACTGGAAGCAGCGTGCCCGGGACCGTCAAGGATTCAAGGCTCAGGCTCAGATCCTCCATGGATCGCAGGCCTGATAAGTAAGTAAGTAAGTCTAAATTATTATCCGCTATCTGCTTGATGGGTAAGATTTCATCAACATCCTGGACTGACTTATCCTATTAGCGCTTGTTGAGGAAACAATTCTACTGCTTTAGAAAAACGTACGATGGAGTAAGTACCCCAATGCCTTCAAGCAATTCCATGACGGTCCCGTAAGTGTGACCCCATTAGTTTATGTCGATAGGATTGCAAAATTCGTTGATTCAGCTCCCACTTTCAGATACCTGAGCTTAATTGTCTACGACTATTCCTGACCTTTGTCCATAAATCCGTATGGGCTGGTCTTTTAGCTCTATGACATTCTGCTATTTCTTGGTTCCCATTCTCACTAGATCAGTTTATGTGTATTTTTCAAACAATTAATGACGAGTTTTATGCAAAGCATTAGGGTACAATAGCCGAAATTCGAGACGCGGCCGACATTCGTATTTGGAAACTTTCTAGAGAGCCTTACGAAACTGCTGGGTAAAAACTATTAACCCTATTGGAATGGAGTTATTCAATTATACCGAAATACTAAATTGCCATGATGGTATTTAAATACATATTAAGGTTATGGGTGGAGAGGGGATATTCTATTCAACTTTCATCATGTAGTTACGTGGTACAGAAAAGAAAAATTTCGGAATTAATATTATGTATATGATGAGCTTCAAAAGAAAATTAATCTCTTTCAAAGATATCCCTCTATACTCCTGTTCAATCTATCTTTTCTCATAAAACCCCTCATTAAGATGATGATGATAGAATGAGACTTCTTTAAAAGCAGAAATAAGTTACGTACATAGAGTAGCTGACAGTTTACCGCTAATGCATAATTCAGACTATCGTTCTTCACTCCCTACCACAATGATTCATGGCCCTGGCCATTTCATGGAAATAAAGATATACGACCACAACGTGTGGATAACGTCGTAAGTCACACTACCAATTAAATCAGGGCCCTCATGTCACTTATGTTACATTCCAATTTGTCAGAGCCAGCAACCCCCCTGGCGAACCTCCCACGACGCACGACCTTCAAATTCTAACAGAAAACAAATGCATGCTTCTCATATCGATGCTCAATTGTATCCATTCTCCAGCTCGTTCATCAAAACGTCAACACAGGCTATTAATTCTACTTCTTTTTCTCACTTTATCTTGTTTTAACTACATACAACCATTTTTATCAGTTCCATTGCTTGTCGTTTTTTCAATGAAAATTCACATCCACTCTTGGCAGAGAAAATTAAATAAAACCGCGCTACAGAAGTAGCACACACAACTCATTACACTAGTATCACGAATGCTATTCAACGGATATATAGCATCCGAAGTGGATATTCAATAATGATGTCAGTGCTACTCTATTCCACTAAATGAAGTGTAACTAACTTGGTAAGCGAACTTTAATTGATTAAGTACTCCGTAACCATGCTTTATGGCACTAATTCATCTAAATCTTGTTTCAACTAAAAACATTAATAAACAGAAAATCGTATTCCCATCTTAGCTGCAACAGAACATGAATCGATATCCCAATATTTTTGCGCGATATTGAACGCCACGCATTGAGTAATGACTCTATAAAAGGGGAGTCCTGGCCAATTTCCACTTGAAAACAATGAATGTCTGCTGCCAACATGCTTGACAATTGTAAAAATTGCAATAGACACTACTACCAGTAGGTAGTATCTATCGGGTTCAGAACATTCCATACAGATTGTGTTGTGTTGAAGCGCTCAACCGCACTTGTCAATCGTTTGACATATGAATGGGGTGGAAATGAAGATGGTTGAAAAGTTTGTTGTCGTCAACTGATCACAGCGGGACAATAAATCACACCACAGGTAGTGGTGTAGGAATTTTATTATCCGTCATATATTTTACAGTTGAGAACTTGTACGACAATCATTTGACGTCTACATGCCGAGTGTCGCAATGGCAGTAACATTCGACTCAAATGTCAACTTGATACACCCACCGACGACGGGTGGCATTAGAATTGCAAAGATTTAAATGTGTTGTCTTTGTCGGTTAGATCGTCCCGGATGTCTGTAGATGGCTTAAGGAGTAAATAAACTACAAATTAAAAATAATTGCATTACATTTTTTAGAGACTCGCGCAGGTTCAAGAGTGTTTTTCTATATTCTCTTATGATGTGTTTTAGACACACAACCTGATCGGAGTGCAGTGGTTTGGGTCGTTGATGTTCGTTCACTTCCCTCAGGGATGGTTGTCCTAGGTAGGACGAGAGCCGACCAATTCCGGGTTGGTTATAGTCTGTAGTAATTCTTTCGAGCACCTTTAGTATTGCATACGCAGAAGATGAGTTTCAGTTGACCATATACTGTGAGTGTTATGCCTGTAGCAGTACGCCTGGTCACTTTCCATTCACAACTGCACTCCATACTTTTTGTCCGTATAGGAACAGGGATACTGCCTTGTAGCATTCATTTGAGGAAGCACAAGGTGGGTTTTCTTTCTTATCTATTGAAAAGTCAATATATCGAAATCAGTGATTATTTCCAAATCTTTCAAAATATCTAAATTAGTCCAGTGTCCTCCTAATATATAATCAGATCGCTGTCTGGGCAGCAATTGATTCAATATGACAGGAATAGATGGCACACCACATCCTCGATATACATATATATGTACATACATACACTTTTAGGAGTAATCAATAATCCAGGTGATACATATGTACATACATACATGCACACGCCCTAATTCTGTTTTCAGACGACAAATACGATTCTGAAGAAATCGTGTGAAAAAGCCTGGAGCCTGTATGTTGGATATACATACAAATATACATACATATGTACATGTGTATGTATGTGCCCATTTCCAAATCGAAAAAACCGCTCACAGCCAATTACTCATGAACGCGTGCGCTTAATAATTGCTCGTTGGGTAGCGCACACTCACGAGCAGCTCATGAGTGTTTGCGTTTCTTTACCAAACCACAACACTGTCCGAGCAATCTCATATGTATCGGCTGTCGTTCGAATACCGTAATCAACCAGCGTCGGCTGCGGTTAGTACTTAGATGGTGGACCGCTTGGGAACACCGCGTGTTATTCATTTTCATCAATGTTTTCTAATAACATTATCATGCAAAATAATCGTCCGTAAGCCGACTTTACAGACAACCAACATTTTTTGTTTAGTTCTTGTTATTGGGTCTAACCATACTCTAAGTCACAAAATGCAAATACTTTGGAACAGCGGTCTTTCTAATGAATTTGACCTTGTATAAAGTGGGAAATCCCCTAGTAAGAGTTTTACTTTTATATTTCCCATATCCTTTGTTTTTCTAACTCACTTCGAACGAGCTTTCAAAGGCGAAGTATTAAAATAAAGTGTAGTAGTGTTGTTTGATCTAAATTTAAAATAATCAATACTTGTGTTCTGTTGTTGGTGTTTAAAAACATAATTGTTAAACAAATAAGTGACTGTTAATACTTCAGATGGATCTTAGAAAACTTGAATACCAACAAAAATTGATTTGGAGGAAATGACTGATGATCAATTGGTTGAATTCATAGATTCAGTAGAAATCGACGATGAAGCTTATAGCAGCGATGACACCATTTTGTGATCCAGATTATAACAACATTGAGCCGGATAATTTAGCTGACTTTTCCGAAAATAAGGCACAGATAATTGAAGAATGCATCCAGCAAATGAATGAAGCTGAGACAACAGATGCATTTGTGAAGGCTATGCACCTACATTTCAGCGAAATCAACAATCCAGCCGCTTCTTCTACTTTTATTGTTGATGCTACAGATATGCAGCCATCCACTTCATCAACCATTAAAAGCTCTCGTCTCAAATCACTAAAAAAAGGCCACGATCTCCATTACCATTATTTGAGGCTACTGTGCCAATATCACAGCCTTCTTCCGGAGGCTTCAGTGAAGCGCTATCTTCTATTGGAAAAGATTCATAGAAGCTTTCTCGATGCGCTGACATGTCAATGGAGTTGCCTTTAATGGTGATGCATCACTTCCATTGAGTGTCATAAACCTTGCCATGCCAATGGAAATGTTTAACTCGTATTTTACTGACGAAATCTTTGAACTTATCACTGAAGAAACTAATCGTTGTGCTTTAACGGAAAACATAAACTCCGGATTCAAAACTTCTGCCCCCGAAATACGAAATTATATTGGAATAATGCTTTACATGTCGCTATACCATTATCCTAATATTGAGAGTTACTGGGGCAAAAGTGCCTTCCCATCAATTCAAAATTGTATGCCATTAAAACGATTTTCAGCAATTAAGAGGTTTTTATGTTTTCAAGATGAATCCCAACGTAAACGGAAAGGTGCATCTGTTTAGAATCCGTACTCTAGCCAATAAACTCAACCAGCGGTTCGATCCGATCCCTTTGTGTCGATGAACAAATGTGCAGCACCAAGACGAAACACCATCTTCGTCAATACATGCCAAACAAACCGCACAAGTGGGGTGTAAAATTGTTTGTCCTTTGCGACTCAAACGGATTTGCCTATCGTTTTGAAGTATACAATGGTGCAGGTGATAATGTCATCTTACCTCGCACATCAGATCTAGGAGCCAAATCCAATGTTGTTGTTCGATTATCGCAAACAATTCCCGAGTTTGCTAATCATATTCTTTACTTACTTACTTACTTAGGTGGCGCTACAGTCCGTGGTTAAACTGGGTCTCAATCAACAAGCGTCTCCAGCAGGCACGGTCTTTGGCCAGCTGTTTCCAGCGCTGCACGCCCAGTTGGTTAAGGTCCCCTTCCAACTGCGTGCGCCACCGTTGATGCGGCTGTCCTCTGCCGCGCTTTCCTTCCGGGGTGGATTCGAAGACTCTTCGGGTCGGAGCTGTATTTTCCATGCGCTCTACATGGCCTAGCCACCTTAGATGCTGTATCCGTAGACATCGTACCAGGGCGATGTCGTATATAACCCGTACAGTTCTTCGGTATATCTTCTCCTCCATACACCGTTTGAACAGACGGGACCGTAGATAGTGCGTAGAATTTCCCTCTCATCCGCTTTTGTTTGGGTCCAAGCCTCTGCGCCGTAAAGGAGAACTGGGATGATTAAGGTCTTATATAGTGTCACCTTGGTTTTCCGAGAGAGGGCCCTACTTCTCAATTGCCTCTTGAACCCAAAGAAACAGCAAGGGTGATTCTGCTTTTTATCTCAGCGCTGGTGTTGTTGTCGCTGGTCATCAGTGAGCCAAGGTAGACGAATTCCTTGACCGCTTCAAAGCTATATCCGCCCATGGTGCCGTTCTGGCCAATACGTCGGTGTTGTCCGTCTCTTTTAGATGAAAGCAGATATTTGATTTTACCCTCATTAACCTTGAGACCCATCTTAGCCGCTTCTACCTCAATGCTTACAAAGGCCTCATTGACGTCTCGCTGTGTCCGTCCAGTCAAGTCAATGTCGTCGGCGTACGCGTAGACTTGAAATAAACCGTACCTCTTGTGTTGGCCGGTGACTCTTGCACGATCTTTTCAAGCACGATGCTGAAAAAGTTGCACGACAGCGCGTCACCTTGCTTAAATCCTTTTTTAACATCAAAGGTCTCGGTTCGCTCATTACCGACCTTAATGGAGCAGCGAGAATTCTCCATTGTCATCCTGCACAGTCGGACGAGTTTAGCAGGGATGTTAAAACTAGACATGGCTTTGTATAGCTGATCTCTATACACGCTGTCATATGCAGCCTTGAAATCTACGAAGAGGTGGTGAATGTCGGTTTGGTATTCCTGGGTCTTCTCCAAGATCTGCCGTAGCGTAAATATTTGGTCTATTGTGGATTTACCTGGCCTGAAGCCACACTGATAAGAGCCGATCAGGTTATCCACAAACGGTTTCAGGCGTTCACACAATACGGCAGAGAAAATTTTATATACGATGTTAAGGAGACTTATTCCCCTATTGTTAGCGCAGTTATAAAGGTCTCCCTTCTTATGGACCGGGCAAACGATGCTGAGATTCCATTCGTCGGGCATGCTTTCCTCCGACCATACCTTGTAAATGAGATGATTACTTTATTGTAAAACTTACGGGCGTCATTTCTGCGGAAGCATCTCTCCATCTCCTCGATCTCACGCTTTCCGTGCTCTCTTTTCTTTCTTCTGAAAAGCGTGATTTCCTCTCTTCTCTTCTGTTCATAGATTTCGCGAGCAGCTCTCGTCCGTCGTTGCAGCATGGCTTTATATGCTTCTTGTTTTGCTGCATGGGCTTGTTCGCATTGTTTATCGAACCAGGGGTTTCTAAGTGGTGGCGGATTGAAACCCAGCACCTCTGAGGCAGCGTCTCTGACGGCGCTGTGGCAATGCGCCCATACCTGCTCTATTTTTTTGTGCTGCTGTGGGCGGATTTTCAGAGAGCTTGGAGGAGACACGATCGGCAAAGATTCTGGCAGTCTCTTCTGATTGTAGCTTTCCGACGTCAAACGTACGTAGTTCTACTCGACTCCTCAGCATTCTAGATGTCCTCATTCGTACCTTGGCTACAACAAGGTAGTGGTCCGCGTCGATGTTGGCCCCTCGGAAGGTTCGTACGTCGAGAATATAGGAGGGGTGTCTAGCGTCGATCGCAATGTGATCAATCTGGTTGGTGGTCGATTGATCAAAGGACCGCCAGGTACGCTTGCGGATGTTGAGATGGAGGAATCGCGTGCTTGCTACAAGGAGGTTACGCCCCGCTAGGAAATCCATTAGCCTAAGTCCGTTGTCGGATGTGGTGTTATGGAGGCTATGCTTTCCTATGATCGTCTCACATATGTCCTCTTTGCCCAGTTTTGCATTAAAATCTCCTAGGACTATTTCTGTGTCGTAGCTGGGACATTGGGCATATGTTCTGTCGATCGTCCCTTTCTTCTGTTGGGGCATAAGCGCATATTAAGCTAATGTTTCCAAATTTAGCTTTGATGCGGATTGTTATGAGGCGTTCGCTTATATCCCGGAAGCTTAAGACTTTTTGTCGGAAACTTCCTCGAGTAACGAATCCGAGCCCGAATAGACGCTGTTTGTTCGCCTTGTAGCAGTTCCCGTAGTAGACGTCGCAGTTTTTGATCCGTCTTTTGCCTAGTCCATCCCATCGCACTTCTTGGAGTGCGATTATATCTGCTTTATAGTAGCTGAGGGTTTGCTCCAATTGATCGCCTGCACCCGGTCTGTTAAGGGACCTCACATTCCAGGTGCAGACTCTCAAGTACGTTAGTCGTTTGCAGGGGTCATCAGCATTGTATCGTCCATATCCGAGGCTTGTTGTCGTTTCGGAACAAGTAGGTTTTTACGTGATAGGGATGTTACCCCTAAGCACAACCCGCGACCTGGAGGGCCAGGTTCCTCTTTCTCCAGGAACAAGGGGTTGGGTCGCTGCACCCATTGGTTCACTACCTGGCGGGTGCCACAGTAGCTATCCAGGGGGGGCCACGCGGAGGCTGTATGTCACCTTGGATTGAGCAGGGACAGAGATCGAAGCTGGCGTTTGCCATGTTAAGCGCGATCAACTTCTTTGCTCTGTTTGCTCGCTCCCTCCCCCCTAATAATATTCTATCATATTCTATACTTCGATAACTTCTACACATCGCTACCTCTTTTTGTCTACTTTCGAGCCCGAGGAATCTGAAGTTTAGGCACAGTGCGAGGTGATTTTTTAAAATTATTTGAACGCTATAAAATTTATTAATTTTTTTTTTTTTTATATAGCTAATCGTATACCAGCGTGCAAGTTGCCGACCGAAAATCAAGCAAACAAGAAAAGTAGAGGATATTCAATAGAATATATAACGTCAATCGATGGAGTGGATGTGAATACCGTTTTATGGAAGGATAATAAGTGTGTACGGTTGGCTTCGGCCTACGTAGGTATTGAAGCATTTGAAAGAACTAATCGTGATCAAAGTATAGCAAAGGCACCTCGATATGACAAAAAGCAGAAGAAATTCGTCGAAATAGACTGCCCCCAAATCATTCGGGAGTATAATACTCATATGGGTGGGGTGGACCTTATGGATGGGCTTATGGGTCGGTACCATATTCGAGCAAAAAGCGGAAATACCATGAGGACGCTTTTTTACCATTTCATTGATATGGCCGCAACAAACGCATACGTTCTATACAAAAGAATTCGTGCCCAAAAACGTAACAATTTGTCCGGAGAATAACAACTTCTGCAACTTTCATAATTTCGGGACCAAATAGCTGCTGGACTTGATTCTTTCAAGGGAAAGGTATAAGTACTGTAAAAAGTGAGACACTCAAGTCATTTGTTCCAAATGTAATCTTCATTTGTGCTATAATGTTAACAAAAATTGTTTTTGGGATTGTCGCCATAAGAATTAAAACATTTTATGATTGTTTCCTATTTTTTTTTTTTTTGTTAATAAAATAAATTGAATTATTAATTCCATCGAAGTATTTTTTTTTACTCGCAAACCAACAAGACCGTCCTGAGACGGTCTCCAATAATTCCCACCTGGCGGTCGATATGCATATTTTTTTACCTGAAAATTTAAACGTATGCTTACTTCGTCTATATCTACTTGAACAAAAAAATGATCACCTTGATCCGACCATTTTTACTATTTTGCCCGTAAGAGGGTTAATTGTGAGAGTCTCATGGGATCCTATGGTTTTATTCTGCTCTTGTTTTTTCTCCTCACAATCAGCTAACGCCAAGCCCTTAATGGTGTTATCGTCCATTAATCTACAAGCATTTGTTGTATATCGATGTCCTCTCGACTACTAGCCACTCGACTCATCCTGTCTTCTGGGCAATATGTATAGGTTACACGCAATGGCACTCGACAAACTGTGGTCCTCCCAATTCCGTACCACCTACGTTCAAGTGGAAGTTTAATGTGTATCTTGTACATTTATTCTGTTGCTTCTATCGATCTGGGATGTCGTTCTATTGCCACAGGCTCGAGAATGACGAGACGAAGATACTTGAACAAAGTAGTATAAGATACGGGTAAATGATTCTCGAGGGTATTGCTCCACGATAGGTTAAGGGAAAATTGTTCGAAGCGAAAAGTTTGCATATGATCCTGGGAATGGATGTATCACGGTTGCTTCAGGGAATCCCTTTTACTCTTTGTTCTTCTGTTGCTCCATCCCTTCACTGTTTATTTTGTTACCACTTAATGTAAGCCATTTCGACATTCTACTCATCCATTTTTTTTTTTTTTGCCGATTTTGTGTGTGATTTATTTTTCACAAAGGTGAAAGGGATCTACAGTTGAAGACCAATTTCAAACGGCGTGAATCAAGAAGCTTTTTCATGACAAGTACACTACCGAGGGTTTTGCCGGTACTCCGCCGAGCAGAGACGTCGCGAAATAACCATTCGATGACGTTTATTCGGGATCAGAGTTCGCTTATCGCGCGTCAGAGTCAAACACACTAACAGCTGCGCCACGGCGTCTTGTGCAGACAGGCACATGCAGAAAAACAGAATGAATACATGGCCACGTTGCGTCAAAGAACGAGAGCTCCTCGTGAGCTCTAAGAGCGGAAAAGAAGAGAGGAGCATGCGCTTTTAAAAAGCAAAAAGAATGAGTACGAGAAGCGCGCGATGGACAAGATGCAGATATATTATCGAGGGAACGACATTCGAAAGTTTTACCAAAAAGTAAAACGAACATGTCAAGGCTAGTTCGGGCGTCTTCAGGGATGAACATGGACCTCGGATAGATAGTGCGGGATTCCATGACCAAGACAAGAGACATACGCTAATGTCCTAGCGTCCACCCAGCCTGGTAGAATACGAGAATAGCGGAGCGGCTTCGTATCTCTAGACATAAGTGGAACCTCGCAAGAGGGGCGGCCATCGAATGGTCAACATATAGAGATAATGTTAAGCGGCTCAAGAGAGAAATCGGATTCGCCAAGAAGAGCTTCTGGAGGAGCTTCTGTGGCTCTATTGAATCGTGTACGGGTTCGGCTCGTATGAGAAAGGTCCTTGTCCAAGTTCCCTTCTTGATGTCCTCTATTAGGAGATCTGATGGCATCTGGACAGACTCAAATAAGAGCGTGCTCGACTCCCTATAGAAATGTAATTTTCATGGCTGTGAAAATGCAGGAACTTTCAATTCGGCAAACACGTTGCCGAAGGAATGTATCGAACCTGAGGCAATCGGTAAAATTGTTACCGAGAATGCCGGGAATGGATGGCATTTATCCGATAATGTCGATAATATTTCCATGGCTGAACCGCCTTTACTTCCGGTGCCTCAGGATGGGTTATGTCCCACATGCGTGGAGGTCCAAGGGGCGTCAAGGGTCGAGGCCTGAATCCGGCGAAAACCGAGGTAGTCCTCGTCACAAGGAAAAGATCTATAGCAAGATGCACAAATATCTTGGCATAATCCTAGACTCCAAGCTTAGCTGTAACCCAAATTCATCCTCTACGTATGCAATACTAAAGTGATCGAACGAATTGCTACGGACTATAACCAACGCGGAATTTGGTCGGCTTTCGTCCTATCTATGTCTAGGACAACCACCCCTGAGAGTAGTGAACGAACATCAACGACCCCAACCACTGCACTCCGTTCAGGTTGTGTATGTAAACACATCATAAGAGAATATAAAAACTCTTGAACTTGTGCGAGTCTCTAAAACCAACAAAAAAAAAAAAAAGGAAAACATTGATGAAAGGACCAAAGAAGCCTACGTGGCACTATATTTGTGCACAGTAGCTTTTGGAAGGACATGGGGCCTCAGACTGAAGATGATATATTGGTTATACACAGCGGTGGTAAGACCTATTCTAGACAATGGTTCGGTTGCCTGATGGCGGGCACTTGACAAGAAATGCCATCTTCAAGATATGTCAAAGGTTCAGAGGGCAGGTTGTCTGGCGGTAACGGGATCTATGAAGTCCACACCAACGCGGCTCTTGAAGCAGTACTGAACCTCCCATCCGTGGACATATAATGCGACAGCATCGCAGCCAGGACCGCACTAAGACTAGTCCAGTCCAGTTCCGTCCAGTCCAGTTCCATCCAGTCCAGTTCCGTCCAGTCTTGTCCCGTCCAGTACAGAACCGTTCAGTCCAGTCGTACCCAGTCCAGGCCCGTCCAATCCAGCCCTCTTTAGTCCAGGCCGGGCCAGATCCGTCCAGTCCAGTCCAGGCCAACCCCGTCAAGTCCTGTCCGGTCCAGTCCAGTTCCGTTCAGCCCAGTCCCACCCAGTCCAGTCCCATCCAATCCGGTCCAAACCAGGCCCGTCCAGGCCAGCCCCGTCCAGTCCAGCCCGTCCCGCCCAGTCCAGTTCCGTCCAGTCCTGTCCAGTTCAGACCAGCCCCTTCCAATTCAGTCCCGTCCAGTACTTTTCCGTCCAGTTCAGTTCCGTCCAGTCCGTTTCCACCAGTCCAGTTCCGTTCAGTCCAGTCCCACCCAGTCCAGTCCCATCTAATCCGGTCCAGAACAGGCCCGTCCAGGCCAGTCCCGTCCAGTCCAGCCCGTCCGCCCAGTCCAGAAACGTCCAGTCCTGTCCAGTCCAGACCAGCCCCGTCCAATTTATTCCCGTCCAGTACTTTTCCGTCCAGTCCAGTTCCGTTCAGTCCATTTCCGGCAGTCTAGTCCAGTCTAGGCCAGCCCCGTCAAGTCCAGTTACGTCCAGCCAATTCTGTCCAGTCCAGTCCCGTCGAGTCCAGTCCCGTCCCGTCCAGTCCAGTTCCGTCCAGTCCTGCCCAGTCCGTGCCAGCCCCTTCAAGTCCAGTCCCGTCCATTTCAGTCCTGTCAAGTCTAGTCCCGTACAGTCTCGTCAAGTAAAGCCCCGCCCTGTCCATTCCCGTCCAGTACAGTCCGATTTAGTCCGGTCCCATCCAATCCGCTCCAGACGAGCCCCGTCCGGACCAGTCCCGTCCAGTCCAGTTCCGTCCAGTCCGTTTCCGCCAGTCTAGTCCAGTCCAGGCAAGCCCCGTCAAAGCCAATCACGTCCAGCCAATTCTGTCCAGTCCCGTCCCGTCCAGTCCAGTTCCGTCCAGTCCTGTCCAGTCCGTGCCAGCACCTTCAAATCCAGTCCCGTCCTTTTCAGTCTTGTCAAGTCCCGTCAAGTAAAGCCCCGTCCTGTCGAGTCCCGTCCAGTAAAATCCCATCCAGTCCAGTCCCATCCAATCTGGTCCAGACGAGCCCCGTCCAGACCACTCCCCTCCAGTCCAGTTCTGTCCAGCCCAGTCCCGTCCAGTCCAGTCACGTTCAGTTCAGTCCCGTCCAGTCCAGTCCCGTCCAGTACAGTCCCGTCCAGTACAGACTTACTCAGTCCAGTCTCATCCAGTACAGTCCCGTCCAGTACAGCCCCGACCAGTCCAGTAACGTCCAGTCCAGTCCCGTCCAGTCCAGTACAGTTCCGTCCAGTACAGTCCCGTCCAGTAGAGTCCCGTCCAGTCCAGCCCGCCCAGTTCAGTTACGTCCAGTCCGGTCCAGTCCAGTCCCACCCCCAGTACCATCCAATCCAACCCAAACCGGTCCCGTCCAGTCCAGTTCCGTCCAGCTCAGTACAGTCCCGTTCAGTTCAGTCCAGTCCAGTCCCGTCTCGTCCAGTACAGTCCCGTCCAATCCCGTCCCGTCCAGTCCAGTCCGGTCCAGGTCCGTCCAGTCCAGTCCCGTCCACTCCAGTTCCGTCTAGTCCAGTGCTGTCCAGTCCAGTTCCGTCCAGCCCAGTCCAGGGCAGTCCCGTCGAGGCCAATCCTGTCCAGTCCAGTCCCGTCTAGTCCAGTCCCGTCCAGTCCAGTACGGGCAAGCCCCGTCAAGTCCAGCCCGTCCAGTCCGGCCCAATCAAATACATTCCCGTCCAGGCCAGTCCGGTCCAGTTCATCGACCTTTTAAACAAGGTCACTGACCTTTTGAACAGGGTCACTGACCTTTTCAGCAAGGTCACTGAACTTTTTTACAAGGTCACTGACCTTTTCAACAAGGTCAGTGAACTTTTTTACAAGGTCACCGACCTTTTGGACAGGGTCACTGACCTTTTGAATAGGGTCACTGACCTTTTAAACAAGGTCACTGAACTTTTAGACAAGGCCACTGAACTTTTAGATAAGGTCACTGAACTTTTAGACAAGGTCACTGACCTTTTGGACAGGGTTACTGAACTTTTCAACAAGGTCACTGAACTTTTAGACAAGGTCACTGAACTTTTAAACAAGGTCACTTGTACGGGACTGGACTGAGCGGGACAGTACTGGACTGGATGGAACTGGAGTGGACGGGACTGGACTGGATTGGACTGGACTGGACTGGACGGGACTGGACGGGACTGGACTGGATTGAACTGGACTGGACGGGCTGGACTTGACGGTGCTTGCCCGGACTGGACTGGACTAGACTAGACGGGGCTGGACTGGACGGGATTGGACTGGACAGGACTGGACTTGACGGGGCTGGCCCGAACTGGCTGGACGGACCTGAGCCGGACTGGACTTAGCGGGCCTGGACTGGACGGGTCTGGACTGGACGGGACATGACTGGGTATGACTGGACTGGACGGGAATGTACTGGACGGGACTGGAATGTACGACAGTGGACTGGACGGGACTGGACTTGATGGGACGGGGCTGGACTAGACAGGACTGGAATGGACGAGACTGGACTGGGCGGGGCTGGCCTGGACTGGACTGGACGGGACTAGAGTGGACGGGACTGTACCGGTCTGGACCTAACTGGACTGGACGGGACTGGGATGGATTGGACCGGATTGGACTGGACTGCACTAGACGGTGCTGGCCTGGGTTGGACTAGACTGGCGGAAATGGACTGAACGGAACTGGACTGGACGGAAAAGTACTGGACGGGAATAAATTGGACGGGGCTGGTCTGGACTGGACAGGACTGGACGTAACTGGACTGGACGGGACGGGCTGGACTGGACGGGACTGGCCTGTTCTGGACCGGATTGGATGGGACTGGACTGAACGGAACTGGACTGGCGGAAACGGACTGGACGGAACTGGACTGGACGGAAAAGTACTGGACGGGACTGAATTGGAAGGGGCTGGTCTGGACTGGACAGAACTGGACGGAACTGGGCTGGACTGGATTGGACTGGACTGGACTGGACGGGGCTGGCCTGGACTGGACTGAACGGGACTGTACTGGACTGGACGGGACTGGACTGGACTGGGCTGAACTGGACGGGACTGGAATGTACGGGACTGGTCTGGACCGGATTGGATGAGACTGAGCTGGGTGGGACCGCACTGGATGGGGGTGGACAGGACTGGACTGGACAGGCCTGGACTGAACGCGGCTGTTCTGGACCGGATTGGACGGGACTGGACTGAACGGAATTATACTGGACGGGACTGGGCTGGAAGGGGCTGGCCTGGACTGGACGGAACGGGACTGAACTGCACGGGACTAGACTGGACGGGACTGAGCTTGACTGGATTGGATGGACTGTACGGAATTGGACCGGACCGGACTGGACTGGACGGGGCTCGTCTGGACCGGATTGGATGGGACTGGGTGGAACTGGACTGGGTGGAACTGGACTGGACGGAACCGAACTGGACGGGACTGGGCTGGGTTGGACCGGATTGGACTGGACTGCACTAGACGGGGCTGGCCTGGAATGGACTGAACGGGACTGTACTGGACGGGACTGGACTGGACTGGTCTGAACTAGATGGGACTGGACATGACTGGACGGGACTGGACAGGACTGGACAGGACTGGACGGGACTGGACAGGACTGGACGGGAATGGACAGGACTGGACAGTACTTGGTTGGACTGGGCTGGCTTGGACTGGATTTAATGAGACGGGACTGGACTCGATTTAAAGAGACGGGGCTGGATTGGACGGAACCGAACTGGACGGGACTGGGGTGGATTGGACCAGATTGGACTTAAGTGGACTGGACGGGGCTGGCCTGGACTCGACTGAACGGGACTGTACTGGACTGGACGGGACTGGACGGGACTGGTCTGGACTAGACAGGACTGGACGTAACTGGACTGCGCGGGACGGCCCTGTTCTGGACCGGATTGCTTGGGACTGGACTGGGTGGGACTGGACTGAACGGAACTGGACTGACGGAAACGGACTGGACGGAACTGGACTGGACGGAAAAGTACTGGACGGGACTGAATTGGAAGGGGCTGTTCTGGACTGGACAGAACTGGACGGAACTGGGCTGGACTGGATTGGACTGGACTGGACGGGGCTGGCCTGGACTGGACTGGACGGGACTGGACTGGACGGAACCGAACTGGACGGGACTGGGGTGGATTGGAGCAGATTGGACTTAAGTGGACTGGACGGGGCTGGCCTGGACTCGACTGAACGGGACTGTACTGGACTGGACGGGACTGGTCTGGACTAGACAGGACTGGACAGGACTGAACGGAACTTTACAGGACTGGACGGTACTTGGCTGGACTGGGCTGGCTTGACTGGATTTAACGAGACGGGACTGGACCGAACCGGACTGGACGGACCTGGTCAAGACTGGACTCGACGGGACTGGACTGAGTAGGCCTGGACTCAACGGGACGGGACTGGATTGGTCGACATTGGACTTGGCTGGAAAGGGGCTGGCCTGGGCTGGGCTGGAAAGGGGCTGGCCTGGACTGGACGAAAAGGGGCTGGACTGCGCACCACTAGACTGGACGGGAATGAGCTGGACTGGACTGGACGGGGACTGGAGGAGATTGGACCGGACGGGACTAGATGGGGCTGGACAGGGTACGACTGGACTGAACGGGACGGGACTGGACTGGACGATACTGGACTGGACGGGACTGGATTGAACGGGACTGGACTGGAAGGGGCTGGGCTGGACTGGACGGAACGAGACTGGACTGCAGAAGACTAGACTGGACGGGACTCAGCTGGACCGGACTGGACTGGACGGGACTGGACTGGACGGGACTTGACTGGAAGGGACTGGACGGGACTGGACTGGACGGGACCGGACTGGACGGGACTGGACTGCACGGGACTGGACTGGACGGGACTTGACTGGACGGGCCCGGACTGAACGCGGCTGTTCTGGACCAGATTGGATGGGACTGGACTGGGTGGAACTTGACTGGACGGGGATGCTTGGACGGGATTGGACTGAAGGGAACTAGATTGGAGTGCACTGGGCTGAAAGGGGCTGGCCTGGACTGGACGGAACGGGACTGGACTGCACGGGACTAGACTGGACGGGACTGAGCTTGACTGGGTTGGATGGGACTGTACGGGATTGGACCGGACTGGACTGGTCTGGGCTGAACTGGACGGGACTGGACAGGACTGGACGGGACTGGACGGGACTGGAATTGGTAGGACTGGACTAAACGGGACGGGACTGGACTGGACCGGACTGAACAGGACTGGACTGTACTGGACTGAACTGAACCCGGCTGTTCTTGGCCGGATTGGATGGAACTGGACTGGATGAGACTGGTCTGGACGAGGATGCTTGGATGGGACTGAAATGTACGGGACTGGTCTGGACCGGATTGGATGGGACTGGACTGGGTGGGACTGGACTCGACGGAACTGGGCTAGACGTTCTTGGGTAGGACTGGACTGGACAGGACTGGACTGGACGGGACTGGACTGGACGGGACTGTACTGGTCGAGACGGGACTGGACTGTACTGGACAGGACTGAACGGGACCGTACTGGACTGGACGGAACTAGACTAACGAGACTAACGATGGGACTGGACTGGTTGGGAAAGGACTGGACGGAGCCGAACTGAACGGGAATGGACTTGACGGGTCTTGTCCGGATTGGACTTGACGGCACTGGACTGGAAGGACCTGGTCCGGATTGGACTGGACCGGGCTGGACAGGACGGGACTGTACTGGACTGCACAGGACTAGACTGGACTTGACGGCACTGTCCAGGCCAAGTCAGCCTCGTCCAGCCCAGTCCAGTCCCGTCCAGCTGAGTCCCTCCCAGGTTCGCGCAGTTCAGTCCGGGCCAGCCCCGTCAAGTCCAGTCCCGTCCAGTCCAACTCCATCTAGTCCTTTCCCACCCAGTCAAGTTCCATCCATTTCGGTCCGGACCAGCCCGTTGTTGCGTACAAATACCCACCAAAAACCTTTCCCGCTCCATCCCTCCCTCTCCCGTATTTCTACCCGTCATTTTGGTCCGTTGCTCTTTTTTGATTGTGGCCTCGGTGCATACGCGGATCAGGAGGGTCTTGCGGTGTCGTGGTCCGACTCTCTTGAGGGGGCAACAAAGCAGGTAAGACCGGACGGACGGTCCGACAGCAGGGACGGACGGTCCCCAACGCCGACAGCAGAGACGGACGGTAACCAACACCGGCAGCAGGGACGGACGGTATTAAGAGTAATTCAGCAATATATAAACCAACATGAAATTTATTTCGCTCCTTTCTTGATTGTACTATTTTTCTCTTTTGTAAGCTATGTACATAACATGCACCAAATGCTAAGTTTGTATTATACATACGTACATACATACATATATAACTATGTTCCAAATGAAGTCTATCAAATGAAATAAACACTCACTCCCAAGTCCATTGTATTAGCGGTTTTTCACAGTTTAACTATTGCGTATAATAGTTTTCCTTGCGGTATTTCTTTTTGGTTGCTAACCCTTTATTCGGCAATTAAAAAATAGCGGGAAGTGAATTTTCGAAGCCGCAGTTAATTTAGTTGCATAGATTTTCGCATTTTGAAAATGGAGGGCGATCTAATTAAAATTGATAAGCTGTTGAGTGCAGACCAGTGGAGAACATGGAAGTTTCAGATGTCATGCTAAGTACCAACGATATGTATGATGTTGTCAACGGGAAAATGGGAATGGTTGCGGGAATGGGAAAGAGTAGATAGAAAAGCACAAAAAATGATTGTGATGAGCGTAGGTCCACAAGCACTTGTTCATATAATGAACTGTGCCACATCACATGCCATGTGGAAGAAATTAGAGTCGGTGTATGAATAAAAGGCAGAAACTAATATACATCTGATACAACAACGATTTTATAGTTTCTCAAAGGATTCTTCTGACGATATTGCCACTCATATATCAAAACTTGTCTCGATTGCATATCAATTAAATTAATGCGGTGAATCGATATCGACGACAATGCTGATTACCAAAATTCTTGTGACTTTCCCAAAGGAATATAACCATTTTCGGGGTTCGGGTTCGAGTGACAAGACTACTGAGAACCTAACGTCTCGATTAATAATGGAAGTGTCACGACTAAAATTACAGGTGCATGTGGAAACAGAGGCGACAACGAGTGCATTAGATGCTAAAAGAGGAACACCTTTCTCAAAGAACCACAATAAATTCAAGGGTAAGTCAGGAAAATGCGTTTTCTGTAAAAAGCCAGGCCATTGGAAAAAGGATTGTCTATCAAGGTACGGACACGGACATGTTGCTCAAAAGGATTCTCATGGTGATGCTTTTGTGTGCACATGCACAATGATTGGTTCTACTGAGGGAAAATGCAACGACTGGATTCTTGACTTTGGAGCAAGCGACCACATGACGTTTTGTATAGATTGGTTAGTCGATTATGTGCCATTTGAAAGTCACAATTCGTTCGCGTGGGTAACTGAGAAACCATAAGTGCATTTGGTAGGGGAAAAATGAACATACTTTCGTTCAATGGTAAAACCTGGCTCCCAAAATTCCTCTCAAACGTTGTATTTTCATCAAATGCAGCTTTGGACAAAAATTTGAAAATGGTGTCTAATAAAAACAGATGTCAGTTTTTGCAGGACGGGCGTACTGTGGCAGTGGGACTACGTGAGTCTACATTATTCAAGATGAAATTTAAGATTAAGGAACCAGCGATTGCAACCGTTGGCAATAAACTTGAAGATATTAAGACTTGGCATGAGCGATTTGGACATCAGCACGTAAATTATGTCCGGAATTTTCTAAAGCAGCGTGGTATAGATTTCCGTGACACAGATAACCTCTTTTGCGATGCATGTGCATTAGGGAAGCTGCATCGATTACCGTTTGAGAATAGTTGGAGTAGAGCATGCGCGGTAGGGGAATTAGTACATGCGGATTTGTGTGGCCCAATGCAAAACAATTCAGTTGGGGACCCAAATATTTCCTTTTATTTAAGGACGACTTTTCCAGATACAGAGCTGTATATTTTATAAAGGAGAAAAGTGAGGTTCTCAAATGTGTCAATTTGTTTATAAGCAAAGTTAAAAACGAAACTGGGATGGCCATTAATATAATTCGGACGGACAATGGTCTAGAATTTGTAACTCAGGTGTTAGAAATTTGCTTGAAAAAGAGTGCATTCGGCATCAAACATCTGAACCTTACTCTCCCCAGCAGAACGGTAGGGCAGAGAGGGAGATGCGAACTATTGTGGAGGCGGCCAGGGCTATGATTCACGCACGAGGGTTATCTTTACGATTATGGGCGGAAGCGGTCAATTTTACGTGTTTTTTATTGAATCGCACGGGACCGACGAATATGCATGGAAAAACTGCGATTAATTTGTGGATTGGCAGTGATCAAAAGGCAAACCTTAAGGATATAAAGGTATTTGGTACTGAGAGCTATGTTCATGTTCCTTCGGAAAAACGCAAGAAATGGGATCCAAAGGCAAAACAAGGATTTTTTCGATATCCGGAAAATACTAAAGGATATCGTGTTTACTTTCCAGCGAGCAATAAAATGGAGGTAAATGGTGGTGTTGTCTTTAAAAATGTCCCTATTTCAGGAACAGTGATTGTACATGAAGTCAACAAGCAACCAGATTGTGAAGAGCAAAACGACGAGAAAGGAAAGCATATCAAAAGTGAATTACATGCTGAAGAAAAGGAAACTTCACTTTACGAAGGCGATCAGTCGGATGTTGAAGATTTATCCTCAGTTCAGGTAAATGAAGTAGAATTAAGTCCTGTAGCGCTGATAAGTAAGCGTTTGAGAAGCGCTCAAAATGATAAAGGGAATTCGTTGATATCTACCTTGGAAGCAGCAGCCTTTTTGGCTTCAGTATTTGAACCACAAGGTTATGAGGAAGTTCTCGAATCCAGAGACAAGGCAAAGTGGCAAACAACTATGGAGAAAGAAATAGAGGCACTCAACAGAAACAATACCTGGGATCTGGTCAATCTTCCGCCTGGAAAGAAAGTGATTGATAATCGTTGGGTGTTTAAGATAAAGCATGCAAATACCAATGAGCCTGAGAGGTACAAGGCAAGGCTAGTTGTTAGTGGATTCTCGAATCAACACGGGGTTGATTATAAAGACACGTTTAGCCCTGTAGCTCGATTTGGTTCAATCAGAGCAATTCTTACTGTTGCGACCAGTAAAAAAATGCCTTTAAAGCAATTCGACATTAAAACCGCTTTTCTTAATGGCGATCTGCAGGATGAAGCTTACATGCGACAACCGATTGGATTTGAAGACAAAACAAATCGTATGTGTAAGGTTAGAAAAAGCCTTTATGGCTATTAACAAGCCTCCAGACGTCGGAACATCATGATGGAGCAATGGACCAGTGGTATGTTGCGCTCGAAAAATTAACTGGCAATCTACACTGACGGATTCAAAATGTATGCCGCACACAGGTTCCGGGGTCTATTTTGAATCTCGAGAAATACATCGCTCCTATAGACTTCCAAGCTGAGGTCTTCGCAATCGAGCAAACGGCAGACCTAATTATTAGAGACAATCTCTCAGGAAAAAGGATCAACAACTATGTTGACAGCCAGGCATCCATTAAGGCCCTGCATGCAGCATGGATAAGATCCAAACTCGTCAAACTCTGCAAAGAGAGGCTGGGTACCATGTCATGCGAATATCTCTACAAACGAGAGGGCGGACGAGCTAGCCAAACTAGGATCAGGCGCAATTCGCGCAGATCGCAACTGAAGCTTAAACGCCACCCAGTTCAGTCTACAGAGAAATAGTGATGGTATCAATTAGATACCTCCGCAACGGCAAGATCAACTTGGCCCGTCTACGATAAAAAAAGCCTGCTAAAGTTCAGTCGTGGGAATATTCGATTAGTAGTCGGTGCCCTTACTGAGCACAGGAACGAAGAGGAAATTGAGTCCCTTCTTCACGTGATGTGTGAATGCCCAACACTAGCCCAAAAACGGAACATATTCCTAGAAAGTCACTTCCTTTCGAGACTAGAAAAGGTAAGTAGCATTGGACTGAACAGAATACAAGAGTTCTTATCTTCGTCTAAGTGGTTCAAGACGATAAGGTCATTTTCCTTAGATCAGGGAGGATTTTATTACATTCTTGGACCAGGTAGGTTGTTAAGCTTGCAATTAATGATCTGGTTGAATTTCGTCCAGTCAATTTGCTTGGGGTTTCTGCAGGGAACCGGTAAATTTTCACTGAGATTTACGTTGAAGAGTATCCATCTGTGATTCACAAATGATATAAGCTCCAATTGTCGAAGAGTTAGTAATAAAAGTAACGTCAAGTACCTCCTACCAGGCGAGATGAGTTTCCGTACTAGGGAATACAAAGGTGAGGGTGTAACCTGCATTATAGATATGGATATTTGAGTTAATGAGGAAATCAAAGAGAGACATACTACCAACATGTTCTCAGATGCACATTTCGAGTGCTGGAAATTAAAGTGTATGACACTGAACATGATGTTGTTGCTATTGTTGTGTTTCTTTTGATTGTTGGAGTGTGTCTTCCGTTTCTATTGATAGGCCCTCCAGCAACTTGACGGATCTTAAGTCTTGAATGCGTTCAGGTACTTTTCGTTGATGGGGAGCAGATAAGTTTGGGTGTTGTTTTGGGGTTCTTCGACCTTGATGATAGACCAGTCGCCCGTAGGGATGCTGGGGTTTTGCAACTTGAGACATTGGATAATAGTTCCGCCCAGTCTTCGCTAACATTAGCGATGCCCGCGCTAAGGAAATCCTTTGAGAAATGATGAGCGCATTTGATAACCCGAAAACCTCTAACAATCTCCTCAGGGTCGAAGCCAGACACCTGATCGCTGGGGTTGCTTACTATGTACTCCACCGTCATCTCTGTAAACTTTGCTTCGATGCTCGGCCACTTGTCCATCACCGTTTAACCATTGGTTGAGTACAATGTTGGGTCTCAACCAACGTTTGTTACGACAAGACGACAGGAGGTGATTGACCTGACCCTATCAAACAGATATGTGAAGGACATCACTAACTTGCGAGTCTTGCCTGATGCTACGCTGTCGGACCATAAATATATCGAATTCCGATTAGGTTGTGGGATCTCTTCTTTCATTGTGGGATTCCTAGACGGAATCCGAGGACGGACTGGGTACGGCTTAAAGAGGAGCTTGAGAAATCCATTCAGGCCCTGCCTAAACTTAGAACTAAACAATTGGTAGAGAACGCTGTTCATAACCTGAATAGCGTCATCACCAGTTGTTTTGATCTTGCATGTCCTGTCAGCAAACCTCCCTGCAGGAAATTGGTCCCCTGGTGTAATGCCGAGCTCTAAAGTCTTCGCAGGGAAGCCAGAAATCTTCTGAATAGATCGCTCAAATCGAATTCAGAAGATGACTGGAACAAGTATCGGTCGAAGCAGAGAGATTATAAGAAACTTATTAGTAAATCGAAGAATGATTCTCATAGGACCTTCTGCGAAGAGATCAAGTCTCTGAGTGCGACTAGCAAGTTGGTTAAAGTCCTCCAACGGGCAAAACCGATAAAGCTGGATGCACTCAGAAAATCTAATGGTACCTTTAATGAGTCTAAAGCGGAAACTCTTGGTTTACTGTTTGAGACTCATTTCCCGAGAAATCAGGTCGACATCGGCTCGTTGCACACACCTTCAAGGAAAACTGCAACTGGAACGATGAAAACAACTCGGCATAGCTGGTATATTGCGTCGCGCGTGGTTACGATTGAAGCTATTGAAATTGCTGTGGCATCCGCCGGACATTAAACCGCCGGGCACCGACGGGATATAGCCTGTTATGCTGCAAAAAGGTATAAGGCAGCTGCTTCCTACTCTGAAAAGAATTCTCACTGCTAATCTAACACTTGCTCACATACCCATTCCTTGGCGCACTGTGAAAGTGGTCCTCATTCCCAAAATAGGAAAAGGGGACTACTCACTTGTCAAGAGCTTCAGACCAATAAGTCTAACATCCTTCCTGTTGAAAAGCGTGGAGAGACTGGTAGAGTTGCACGTGCGCAAGGTTGCCCTTCGAATGCACCCTGTTTCGGAGATGCAACATGCTTACCAGCGTGGAAAATCCTGCGAGACTGCGCTTCAGAACATAGTTAGGAGAATTGAATGCGCGCTCGAAAGGAAAGAGTACGCGCTGGGCGTTTTCATCGACATTGAGGGAGCTTTTGATAACACAACTTTTGACAGCATGTGCAACGCTGCCAGACATCATGGTGTAGATGAAGCAATGGTCCTATGGATCAAGGCAATGCTCATGCACAGGACATTGACCGCTGATGCAGGCCTCAACCAGTATGTCAAATCCGGCGCAAACAGGGGCTGCCCGGAAGGTGGCGTCGTGTCTCCGTTGTTATGGTGCATGGTGGTCGATTCTCTGCTTGATGCTCTCAATGCCTCTGGAATCTATGCCCAGGCCTATGCGGATGACGTCGCCATTCTTTCTGTCGGCTCATGTTTAGCGATTGTCCGTCTCAAAGCACAGGCGGCGTTAAATGTGATCGATGATTGGTGTACTAGAAATGGGCTGTCAGTCAATCCTCTTAAGACCGATATCGTCCTCTTTACGAGACGGAGGAAAAATACTGACATGACTCAGCTGGTACTAAAAGGCACTTCCATCCCGATATCCAAGGAGGCTAAGTATCTAGGATAGATAGATAGCAAGCTTCTTTGTTCAAAGCATGTTGAGTCAATAACCACCAAAGGGTTGTCAGCTTTCTGGCAATGCAAAGGAGCTTTTGGCAAAACATGGGGTTTATCACCGGCAAAACTCCTCTGGATCTACACGGCAATGATAAGACCTATAATTTCATATGCATCGGTTGTCTGGTGGAACAGACTAAAACGCAAACACGTCGTGGCCTCTTTCACCAAACTCCAAGGAACGGTTTGTCTCAGCTGCACGGGGGCCTTCCCCAGCACGCCGGGTGCTGCTCCAGATGCTATGATGAGCCTTCCACCTCTTGATATATTTATTAGAGAGTGTGCTCTGAAAGCCATGTCTCGTCTGAAGGGAAATGTCTTTTGGTATAGCTCGCATAGGAATAGCGGCGTGCTTGGGCAAGAATTGTCCTGCGACCCCTGTCTCATGGATGTGCCTTGTGGGGCACTGACGCCCGTTATTCTACTGTTCCGTAATTTCACAGTCGAGTTTCCATGGCGTCAGGATTGGCTATGGCTGGATATTGAGTCTGGAAAGGGTGGTCTTCGCGTTTTCACGGATGGCTCCCCTGGGCGGGGGTCCGGTGCTGGGGTCTTCTTTGAGCGCGAAAACATCCGACTGCACTTCTCCTTAGGAAAATATGCGTCTGTCTTTCAATCAGAGATATACACAATCCGAATGGCCTTGCACTACGTTGTGAAGCACAGGTGGAAGGGGGAAAGCATATGCGTCTGTAGTACAGCCAAGCTGCACTAAAGGCTGTGTATAACCCCTTAACTAGCTCCAAATTAGTGCTTGAACTCAAGTCCTTCCTGAACAAAGTCGGCAGACTAAATTCATTAAGGCCACTCTGGGATCCCAGGGAATGAGATCTCTAATGAAATCGCAAAGATGGGGTCAGAAGAGAGCTTTTCAGGACCTGAAACCGCTCTGGGTCTACCTGCGTCCACGGTAAATTCCTACATTAATGATTGTGTATTTAAAACACACAGCCGTAGATTGAGGGACTCTACAGGGTGCAGGATGACTAAGCACGTATGCCCTGATGTCTGCAAAAAACCTGCAGCATTTCCCCTGTCGACTGCTGAAGTCTTGTGGGAGTCAGACGGTATCCGGCTCGTCATGATGGTAAGCGAAGTAGAGACGAAACGAATCAGACTTCGTCAAGGTCGGGTGGACGCATTCATACGTGTTCATTTTTTAAATCGATAAAGTGTGCTACATAAACTAGTCATAATGAAATGTGTTACGTGCAATCTAAAAGTGGAAAGGAATGAACTAAAAATTGTATGTGGTTATTGCTCTCAATATTTTCATGCTAAATGTGTCAAACTTCTAAAGAGAGATATAGAATTTTTCGAAAAAAGCAAACAAAGTTACAAGTGCAACGGTTGTGTCTCCTTGCGGAGAACCTCTATTTTGGCTGATAGTGCTCCCATTACTCCATCCAAGGATTCAGCAAGTAACTCATCGTCCCTCGTTCCAATAGCCAGTGAATTTCCCAAGGATCTCTCTTCGCCATCTCTCTCTTTGGAACAGACGGTTACGCTTCAAACGCTGCACAACGAAATAATAAAAGTGCAAAAGCTTCTAACTGATGCACTTACTAAAGTAAAAAATTTAGAAGAAACAAATGCATCTCTTAATATGAAGGTTGATTTTCTTGAAATGAAAGTGAATTTACTTGAACAGAGAGAAAAAAAGTGTTCTGTGGATATCGTTGGAATACCTGATGTAAACATTGCCAACGCTAAAGAGAAAGTTATGGAACTTGTGAGAGTTGGTGTTGGAGAAGAGATCGATGCTAGCGAAATTGTGAATTGTTACGTCAAGAATGTGAAGGCAAAAGACTCAACGAAAAAAAATGTTGCATCGAACATTGTATGCGTCAAATTCTCTTCTTACACGCGTAAGGAAAATATTATGCATACAATTCGCAGCAACAAATTAAAACTGTCCTCAAACATATTTGACGATCCGGCCAAGAGAAGCAACAACAGCAACAAAATCTTCATCAATGATTCTCTTACTCGCTATACTAGGTCTCTATTGGAGAAGGCAAAGCAATTAAAGTACAATCGAAAATGTAAATATGTCTGGGTGAGGAACTCTTCGGTGCTTGTTAGGAAAAAAGAAGGAGATAAAGTAATTAAAATTGTCAGATTTGAAGATTTATCTAAAATTAATATTTAATTTATTCCTTATCTTTATTTTCAATAATGTCCAATCATAGTTTATCCGATTCATCTTTTGATCCTCTCTTTAATAATACAATTGATAGCACTCCAATATCGTCTTACTCTAATAAGTTAAATTGTTTTTGTATTGAGCATTCGAACGATTCCTTCTCAGGTTTTTCTATTATTCATCAGAACATACGTAGCTTAAGAACAAATTTTGATTCTTTTCTTTCGCATCTTGCATCCTTAAGCCATTTACCAGATTTGATTTTCCTTTCTGAGATCTGGATATATAGTTCCGAGATTTCCGATTATTTTATTCCCAACTTTACATTCGCAGCTTCTTGTAATGACTCATATGCATCTGGTGGTGTCGCGGTTTTTTACAAAAATGACATGGCGTGTGAAATTACTAGCACTAATTTAGTTAGCGCTGACTTGATAAGTGTTAAATGCGAAATTTCTGGTGTCCGTTTTTTATTCATTGGAATTTATAGATTACATGCCTGTTCAATAAAGGTCTTTTTGGAAGAAATTTCTGAGTTTCTAGTAAAACAAACCTCTAAAAATCTTGTGCTCCTAGGGGATTTGAACATTGACATCCTAACGAATTCTACAGATACCGATCTCTACCTGTCAACTTTATCTTCTTTTGGTCTCGAATCTTTATTGTCACAACCCACACGAGTAGCTATGGGTTCAAGCACATGCTTAGATCATATTTTCGTAAGATTACATAGGAATAACTGCTTGACTTATAAATCAGCAATATACGACCTAAAAGTAACTGACCACTGCCTAACTAGTATTCAGTTTAATAAGCCTGTCAACAGATCTAAACAAGCTATTGCTAGGGAAAACTATATAATTGATTATAATGATTTAAGAATTGCCCTAACTTTTGAATTTTGGGATGAAATCTATAGGGCACTTGATCCTTCTATTGCATTCGATCTGTTTTTAGGTAAATTGCAATTCTATATTTCGAGCTGTAGGAAGAAAATTAAGAAAAAAAACAATAAATCGATTTGCATCAAACCTTGGATGACTTCCGCTTTACTGTCGAAAATCAAAAAGAAAAATCAGCTACGGAATAGTGTTGCCAGACACCCAAACAACAATAAGCTTAAGAGCTACTATAAAAAAATATGCCAAGAACTTAAAATTGAAATACCCTTCTGCAGGGATACTTACTTCAGTAGTAGATTGGCTGCAAGCATTGGCAACACTAAAAAGGAATGGGGAGTTGTTAATGAGATTTTAAATAATGACAAATCTAACGTTGACATAGTTTTAAACATAAACAATAGACTGTCAACTGAGCCTTCAGAGATCGCTAACCTTTTTAATGATCATTTTGCCAACGTCACAAGTTCAACATTAGACTACCCTCCACCTCAACGTGATTACACGTTAAAGCATGATACATTTCAATTACATAGCTTTTATTTCAAAAAATTTACTCCACTGGAAATAAATAAAATCATTTGGTCGTTAAAATCTTCCAACTCTTGTGCACAGGATAATATTTCGAATAATATACTTAAAAATATTTCATTGCTAATTTCAGATGTTCTCTCCTTTATATTTAACCTTAGTGTTGAGAAGGGAGTTTTTCCTGATCCACTTAAAACATCTGTCGTAATTCCACTTTATAAAAAAGGAGATACCTCGGTTATTAATAATTATAGACCTATCTCTCTTTTATCCTCATTTTCAAAAATCTTCGAAAAAGGTGTCAAATCGCGAATGGTTTCATTTCTTGATAAAATTGGCTATTTAAGCGAATTCCAATTTGGTTTTAGAAGTGGCAGATCTACAGAAGATGCATTATTAAAACTATGTGGCGAAATCAACAACAGCTTGAACATTTCTAAAACAACAGCCGCCTTATTTATAGATATTACTAAGGCCTTTGACACGGTCGACCATAAGTTACTACTTAATAAACTGTACAATATAGGGTTTAGAGGATCAATGCATTGCTGGTTTGCTTCCTATCTGCATAATCGCAGACAAAGGGTGAAAATTAAGAATATTTTGAGTACAGTAAAGTTAATCAATGCAGGGGTTCCGCAAGGATCTGTTTTGGGGCCAATTTTATTCTTGATTTTTGTTAATTCACTATTCCTTCAAACTTTCAAGGGCAGTATAACAGCTTTCGCCGACGATACTGCGTTATCCTACTCTAACAATAATTATCTCGATTTATTTGCCGATATGAACTCTGATCTAGAAACTTTACGAAGATGGTTTAAGTTTCATAAATTACTAATTAGTGACAAGACAAAATTTATGATTTTTAACATTATGGGTTCAGTTCCAGATTATTTGGCTTTGTGCTACCACTCACCTGGATGCTTAAGATTTCGTTTATGTGATGATTATTGTCAGCGACAAATAACGCCTACCTTTGATGATACTGCTGTCTGTTCTAATGAATGCTTCATAATAGAAAGGGTCAATAAATTTAAGTACTTAGGTGTCTTTTTTGACTTTAGGCTAAACTGGAATGACCATACTGCATATCTAAAGCAATACTCCAACAAAGTGGTTAGGCAGATTTATCATCTTAGTCTCTATTGTAATGAAGCTGTTTTAACGTTAGTTTATAATGGCTTGTTTAAATCCAAACTTCAGTACGGTATCTCGTGCTGGGGCGGTACACACTTCAATAAAATCGAACCCTTATTGATCAAACAGAAACATGCGATTCGGATCATCTGTCGAGTAAATCGTAGAACTCCAAGCTTTGAGTTATTTAGGCGTCTGAAAATTCTTCCAATAAGACATTTATACTGTTTTAAAGTCCTAAAAATATTTTTTCTCAAATCTGGATATTCGGCCGCCAGACAGTATGGTAACTACAATTTACGCGTTAACACAAACAATCTTGTACAGGTTCCCAAAATCCACAAAGCAATCTACTCCCGGTTCTATTTTGTATCTGCTTGCCGTTTATTTAATAAATTACCCGATGCTACTAGATGCGAAAGAAAAGCGTCAATGTTTTTTAAAAATACGCGAACTTGGCTTTTTTCATTCAATACCAGAGAAATAGAAAATCTGTTTACTGTATTGACTTAATACGTATCTCTTTATCGATTCTATTAAAGCTTTAAATATGCTCTACCCCATCTTCATAAGAATTTTGTTATTTTAGTTTAATGTTGCATTCGCCACTTGTCCTTCTGACAATAGAATGCTCCTATTTCGTGCGAAAACGCTTGTTATTACCAAATATTGTATTGTCTGTTTTGAAATTTTATAATCTTGTACCGTTTTTTCATGAAATCAATAAAAGAAAAGAAAGAAAAAAAAAAGAAAGTTATCACGGGCCATTACACTTTCATTTCATTTATTTATTTCATCTATCGAGTTAAACTCTTACAGATTACAAGTACGTTTAAAATTTAACAATTTATAGTTATCTTATATTATCTAACAACATTTTTTTAAATTCATGTCTACGAAAACTTAAATCACAAAGGGAATCATACGCATTAAATAACTTAATACATCGAGTAATCGGTTCATTTTCACCATAATTGTAGGTATGTCTTGGAACATACAAAAAGTTTCTTACTCGGATATTTCTTTCTGGTACATATATAGGAAACAATTCCAAAATTTCAGAACATTTCACACGATTTGAAAAAGTATCATATACAAACATTATACATTGAACAATACGTCGCTTATGAAGACTATCCAATCCAATGAAAGCACATCTGGTGGAATAAGACGGCAATGCATTCAGGTCCCAACGTAATTGTCTTACTAAGTATCTAGTAAAGGATTTTTGAACCCTTTCGATACGAGTTTTGGTGTTAGTATAGATTGGTTCCCAAATAATGGAAGCATATTCAAGTATGGGACGTACTAGGGACATATAAACAGATTTCATAGTGTAAGGATTTGAGAAGTCTATGCAGCTTCTTTTTAGGAATCCGAGCATGGAATTTGCTCTTGCAATTATATATTCAATGTGAGAGGAAAATGTCATTTTAGTGTCGAATATGACTCCTAGATCTTTAACTTCGAATTTTCGGCTTAAATTGTGATCTCCAATTGAATAGTTATGAAGAACAGGAGTTTCCATACGTGAAGCTGTAAAAATATGGCATTTACTTATATTTAAGGCAAGGAAATTTTCCTCGCACCACTTTACGATATTGTTTAAATCACTTTGAACGTTAAGACAATCATTTATGTTACTGACCCGAGTAAAAATTTTGAAATCGTCTGCAAATATAAGGCATTTTGAATGACGAAGTAATGACGAAATTTCGTTTATGAACAAGAGAAAAAACAACGGGCCAAGATGGCTGCCTTGAGGAACTCCAGAAGACATAGATATAGTTCTTGACGAAACATCAGCTATTTTACCAATCTGCTTTCTATTACATAAGTAGCTTGAGATCCATTTCAAAAGATGGCCATGGATTCCGTAGTCACGAATTTTTTGAATTAAAATTTGTTGGCAAACGGTATCGAAAGCTTTTGTAAAATCAGTATAGATTACATCTACTTGAAATCCAGACTCAAAAGAATCATAAATATATTTGGTAAACAAAACAAGATTTGTTGTAGTAGATTTACCACGCATGAACCCATGTTGACAAGGTGAGATGTGTTCTTTAAGATGAAAGTATAATTTTTCTTTCACTATCAGCCCCAAGAGTTTTGGTATCGCAGATATTTTTGTTATACAACTATAATTTTCTACCTTATGTCTTTGGCCGGATTTATGAACAGGAATTACAAATGTTAGCTTCCACTCATCCAAGAAGATACCCGTTGACAATGATAAATTAAACAATAGCTGAAGCGGCATAGACAGCGATTGGCTGCATTGCTTAAGTACAACTGAAGGAATTTGGTCTGGCCCAGCGTTTATACTCTGTTTTATGGAAGATATACCCTCTGAAACATCCTCTAACGAGATATGCAAAGAGCCAACATTTTGAATAATAGGCACCTGATTAACGTGAGAAGGAAGATTAATATTTGAATGATCTTTGTATACTGATTCAAAATACGATGCAAAAAGTTCACATGTACTTGATAAATCAGTAGAGGTTTGACCATTATATTGCATATTGTTTAAAACACAATCCGACTTTCTTTTTCCATTTAGAAACGACCAGAACCTTTT
Organism: Eumerus sabulonum; assembly: GCA_951905685.1. NCBI lineage: Eukaryota > Metazoa > Arthropoda > Insecta > Diptera > Syrphidae > Eumerus > Eumerus sabulonum. The sequence continues at coordinate 154,892,969 of OX645060.1, read as the reverse complement.
AGGATTATTTTTTATTTGCGAATCAACTTTCATTATATACTGTTTATATAAGAACTTTTTTAGAAATTCGTATTCTCTTCGAAGTTGCATATAACGATTTTTATATAAATCAATGTTTGATTTCCTGAATGATTTAAAAGCCTTACGTTTTACGTTCTTTAGATTTATAAGTTGCTTGTTATACCACGGTAGTCTAACAGAGGGCGACATACATTTAAGTGGAACGTATTTTAAAAATCCATTACGCAAATGCTGTAATAGCGTTTTGTAAGCTTCATGAACATTAATACCAGAAAGAATATTCGTCCAATTAATGGAAAGAAAATGATTATTAAGTGCATCATAATTAGCTTTAGCAAAATTAAAGGTTTTTTTATAATTCAATTTTACTACATTTTTGAATGAATTTACATAAAATGTAAACTTAACACATATAGATTTGTGATGGAAAGAATTTTTTAATAGGGGGCAAAGTACATCAATTACTTCGTGCATTATATTATCATAGATAAAAATAAGATCAAGAAATCTATGCAAAGAGTTCACAATATGGTTTATTTGAATTAAATCAAGTGAGAGCATTGAATCTATAAAATTTATATCACATTCTCTTTTGACGTTATACGGAATCAAACACTTGTCATCATCCGAATAAGTCCAATTTATATCACTCATATTAAAATCACCTAAAATACATGGGTACTGAATATCAGAAAGATTATTCAACACGAATTCAATATTTCGTACATGCATATCATATAGTGAGTTAGAACTATTTGGGGGAATATAACTTACAATAAAAACAAACTGCACAAGTCCATCAAACATATTCACCTTTACAGCCAGCTGTTCAATTTGATCAGATGTATTTGGGAGATCTACCACTTGGCTATAATATGATGAGCGAACAGCAACACTTTTGCCAAGCATCTCTGCGTGCTCGGCATCAGTGAGACGCCTATCTGTGCTGCATGTGGCGAAGAGGAGGATGATACTGTAGAGCATGTCCTCTGTGATTGTCCCGACTTTGCTCGCGCACGGTGGCGCACCCTTGGAGCCGACGGGGTGTATGCCGAATCCCTTAGCTCTATATCACTGAAGCTCCTTCAAATTTTCTCCGGGAAACGGGGATACAGTAATGTAAGGTGTCTGTCTGGAGTACAATGGAACAGTGTTTGCGTCTGAGTGCTCCAGCGGATAGCAGAAGCCTTCAACAAAAAAAAAAAAAAAAAAAAAAGTAGTTATTAGACTATTTAATAAAAAAAAAACAACCAGTATTTTTTAATTTGCATATGTAAGTGTCAAAAAACTGGGGATTTATTCGATTTAACAGTTGGCGTTAGTAAGTTTATCTCCACCGTAGCACGGCAACCGAAACATACTCAATTTTTCATATAGTGTAGCATTCTTTCTCTTAAGATGGAGGGTTATGTGCCACGAATTGCTATGTGACACACTTGCTGCGGCGGTCGTTCAAGGTTTCCACTCTTTGCCGAATGGGTATCACTTATCAATATCTCCTCAGTAAAGAAAGCTATTTCATGACTATATTTGTGACATAACCGCCTTTTGATACACAACACTTTCTCTGCTAAGGGCTATTATCCTTTTTCCTCTAAGCCCATGCCTCTTCAGGATTCGAAATTATCCATGGAATAGCTGAAAATTTGTTCACACTACGAATACCTACACATGAACAACCATATATGTATGTACATAATATCTGTCTACCATAGGTGAAAACTGCACATATGTATATGCATATATATGTACATACGAACGTGACTAGAATTTAATACAACATGCGAGTACAAGGGAACCTAGTTCTGATCTTATGACAACTCCGCTTGGAATTAGTGTTCTCCCGTGGCACGTTCACATTTTAAGAAATTGAAAAGAAAACTTCCTTTGTCCGCATTTGAGAAATGCAACAAAGGACCCGAGGAGGAAGTTCATTATTGTTTCGCTTTCTTTTTTGTATCTTTCCTTCCGTCCTTTACCAATTGTCCTTCTATCGATTATATGTGCTGCATAGATGCTCGTACTTGGTTTGGCCCTGAGATGGAAGGGGACAGAAAATTATAGCGTAAGAATCTTTTTAAAGCCAACATAGTAACATTCGGAATTTAGCCACTTCTCAGTTTCATTTTTCTATCCCTGTCATCCTTATAGCGAAATTGATTTCACAAAGGATTCGATTTTGAGGAAGCAACCTTAAAGTTATTTGCGATTGAGGTTGGAACTGAAAAAAAGAAAATCTACGCATCTTGGTTACATGGCGCCCTTAAGCAATGAGATCCAATCCAGGATATGCTTGTCACTCACGCAATTTACGGTTGACAAGCTTTTATGGGAACTGGAAATCGAGTCAAATTGTACAAATACATACATATGTACATATGTATGTATCCATGTGAAATTCACTGATGAATAAGAACCATTTCGTGGTTGAGCTGCCTAGGTAAATATATTCACGGATATAGTCAGTCAGACGGGAAGGCTTTCTCTGGCACACTCTGTTTTCTGTTTCTGTTGCTTTCTGTTTGAAGCTTCGTGAACCAAGTCAAGAATGTAAAAGCGGCTTTGATCGGTTTGAGTACATATGTACAATTATTAGCACGTTTTGCACCAGAAAATTGATTTCAGGTGCAGATTACAGCATCTCAAAAGAAATGTTCCTGGTAGGGCATAATTGCAAGAAATCGCCAAGACGTAAGGATCATGTCCCGGCGTGAACTTGTCGTGGTACTGAGGCGTATACTTGGCCAAGATGCCATGTCGAATGACATGACTTAAACTGTGTCTGCAGTGAAGGCTAGTAACTAAGGGATAGTCAAACTTATTCCAAAATGCCCTAAGAAGACCAAAGACTGGCAAAGTGACACCAAGCAAAGACACAGAAACGGGCAAGGGTGGAAGTGAAATCAAAAAGCCCCCGACAAAGGAAGGACGACAGGCTGAGATACCTGGAACCGCAACCAATAAGGCGGGTTCCGGTAGCACCCAGGCTCGAGGCACAGGCGGAAAAATAAAGGCGAATAACGTATGAACATGCTAGATGCTAAGGTAGATCTATGTAAGTAAGGCAACTCTTACCGCGGTCGATACGACTGCGAAAGGCGACCAAAAACTATGCCCGCTATTGAAAGAAGAGAAGGTTTTGCGACAAAGAGGGTGAGATCCCAGGAAGAAACCAGTAACCCAGCAAAAAGAATGAGGGTTAACACTTCGGTTCAGTGCGGCGCTGCTATCCGAAATACTCTACAGTTATCTGCTCCTTAACAAGGAACAGCTCAATTTGGCCCTAATACAGGGATCCATAATCGAGTTAAAAAACTAGGATAATAAAAACAAAGCCTCTATTACAATGGCAGGGAAGGCAAGGTCAGATCTTGTATCGTTGCTAAGAATTAACTTCACATACTAATGTTAATCAATTTCAGTTCCGGCGACGAGCGATGATGCTTTTACGATAGCGTTGGTATATCTATCATAAGACGAAAAAGGTAAGAAGAACACTAGCTCCAACACAAACAGTAGAGGTGAGGCTTTGTTCACTTATGTCTTTAGTACTAACCTAGTTATATGTAATCATTGCAATTCACCCACTTTCATTACTAATAATAGAAGGGAGATTCTAGACATAACACTGCTAACTGGAAATGGTACAGTAAAAGTCTCAAATTGGAGAGTATCTGACAAAGTATCACTTTCTAATGACTCCTGGATCGTCTTTGGATTTAATTTCTGCACACCAAACAACAATGTCTTTCGAAACCTGCGGAAGGTGAGAGGTATAATGCGGAGTTGGAAAAACCCCTCAATCAACTTCCGGAAGGAAATCCCAACTCCATAAAAAACATCGATGAAGTGATATTATGTATGTACATATGTATGAAGGACCAAAGCCAAGCTTTTTTCAATCACGCATGTTGTGTGTGTGTGTTTTTGAAAAGGACCTACAGTTTATTGTCGGTTCCGAATGGCGAATTTTGAGAAGCTTTTCATGACAATTATACCACAGGAGGTGTCAGAATCCCGCTGAGGAAAAGCACAGTGGAAACACGTTCGATGACATGGTTGTTGTCGGGATTCGACGCCTGTCATCGGCGTCAGAAGCCACGGTGCTCTCAATGATGATATTATACCTAACCAATAAGCTAAACCGATCCTTAGAGAGGTCCTGTCATATCGGACGACCCAGGAATAGTAACCACCTACCATGGTGGAATGCAAAAATAGCGGAGCAACTACGTTTCTCTAGACATATGTAGCTCGAACCTGGCAAAAGTGGGTGCTGGTAAACTTATACAGACAATGTTAAGCGGCTGAAAAAAGAAATTAGATTCGCCGAAAGAACTGTAGCATTCTATATGGTTGCGGCTTGTCTGAGGAAGGTACTTGCCAAAGCTGGTATCCATAGTAGATGGATAGATAGGGCTTAGGGGGTGGGACAGAGTCGCCTGATCACTGCGGCCACGATTGGGCCTATTGTGATGTCCCCCACTTACAGTTCACTCAGAAAACCTGAGTCCGTGATAAAATTTAGTATGCTTTTGAGTGAGCTGGCAGCAATTTCTTCTGCTTCAAGATAATACTTGCCGCCATTTCGTTGCCTGTATGGCCGCTGTGTCCAGGTATCCAAATGAGACGAACTCTGTTTGTACTGGCTAGCTGGTGAAGTAGCTGTAGGCAGTCCCATACCAGCTTGGAGGTTATTTCAAAGCTCTTTAGGGCTTGAAGTGCAGCCTTGCTGTCAGAGAGAATGTAAATGTTTCTGTTAAATATATTTCTGTTTATATTTTCTCTGAGGCAGAGTTCTATAGCAAATATCTCTGCTTGAAAAACGGAGTTATATCTGTCCATGCTGACGTAAATGCATGTGCCTGTATTTGCTCCGTATACTCCAGCCCCAACGCCTTCGTCCGTTTTGGAGCCATCTGTGTACCACACGTAGGATCCACGGTTGAAGGAGGGTCTATCCTGTTCCCAGTTTTGTCGGTTAGGGAATGTGACCTTGTAGTATTGGCCGAAGTTGTATCTGGGGAGACAGACTTTTGCTGGTCCATAAGGAGATCCTGGCTTTCTCAATGGTCTTCGTAGTGTGAGAGTTCCAAGTGAGCTTTTCGTCTAGAGTTATCCCTAGATATTTGACTTCTTTTAAGAATTCTACCGCTTCACCAAAGAGGGTAGGTTTAGTAAGTTTTTGCCTGTTCCTTCTTTTGGTGAAGGCGACTATGGTGCTTTTTCTAGGATTTTCATTTAGTGCAACCTTTAAGCACCAGTTTGCAACAAGGTTTAGTGCCCGTTGGAGGAGTTCCGAGACTGTGTCTTCGAATTTGCCTCTGATCAGGATCACTATGTCGTCAGTAGTTGGACAGACTTAAATGCAGGCTTGCTGGATGCCCTACTAAATTTTAACTTTGATTGAATAGATACTGAGTACTCGTATAATAAGTTCGACGATGGGTGGAGTAAATGGAAGGGTGATAGCAAATCGAGGTACACCTTCTTCTTCTTCTTAGTGGGCGCTACAGTTCGGGGTGAACCTGGGCCTCAACCAACATGCCCCTCCATCTAGCACGATCTTTCGCTAGCCTTTTCCATTGTCGCACACCCAGTTGGCTCAGGTCCCCTTCCACCTGTGTGCGCCATCTTAAGGGCGGCCGTCCTCTGCTTCTTCGTCCCTCGGGGTTGGATTCAAAGACTCTCCGGGCTGGAGCTATGGTGTCCATTCGCTCTACATGGCCCAGCCATCTTAGGCGTTGAATCCGTAGACGCCTGACTAGGCTCATGTCGCTGTACAGCCCGTAAAGTTCGTGGTTGAATCTTCTCCTCCATCCCCCGTCTGCGTTTATAGGCCCAAAAATCACGCGCAAAATCTTTCTCTCGAACCGACCAAGGGCCTCCTCATCCACTTTTGATAGTGTCCATGCTACTGCGCCGTACAACAGGACCGGGATGATAAGGGTCTTATATAGAGTCAACTTTGTCGTTCGGGAGAGGGCTCTATTACTCAGTTGCCTCCTGAGCCCAAAGAAACAGCGATTGGCAAGAGTGATTCTGCGTTTGATTTCGGAACTGATGTCGTTGTTCCAGGTCACTGCGGAGCCAAGGTAGACGAAGTCCTTAACTACCTCGAACTTATATCTGCCTATACAAACGTTCTGGCCGAGACGTCGGTGTTGAGCGTCCTTTTCTGATGACAGCATATATTTAGTTTTGCCCTCGTTTACCGCCAAACCAACTTTCGCCGCCTCCATCTCAATACTCGCAAACGCCTCATTGACATCTCGCTGTGATCTACCTATTATGTCTATATCGTCGGCGTATGCAAGGAGTTGCGAGGATTTGAAATAGATTGTGCCTCTTGTATTGGCCAGTGAGTTTTGCACAATTATTTCCGATATGATGTTGAAGAAATCACACGACAGCGCATCGCCCTGCCTAAATCCTTTTTTGACATCAAAACTATCGGTAAGGTGTTCACCGATTCGAATGGAGCAGCGAGCGTTCTCCAAAGTCATCCTGCATAGTCTGACGAGCTTAGCAGGTATGTCAAAGGAAGACATAGCGTTGTATAGCTCGTCTCTAATTACGCTGTCGTATGCGGCTTTGAAGTCGACAAATAGGTGGTGAGTGTCGACTTGAAATTCATTGGTTTTCTCCAGTATCTGTCGTAGTGTGAAGATTTGGTCGATGGTGGACTTCCCTGGCCTGAATCCGCACTGATAAGGACCTATCAGCTTATTTACAAAAGGCTTCAGGCGTTCACACAAAACGGCAGAGAAGATTTTGTAGGCGATGTTAAGGAGACTTATTCCTCTATAGTTGGCGCAATCAGAGGGGTCTCCTTTCTTGTGAATCGAGGTACACCGCAAGGTGGTATTCTATCGACTCTCCTATGGCTCCTTGTTGTCGACGAAATGGTAAAACTTCTAGAGGAAGGTGGCCAAGACGTCACGGCATATGCTAACATCATTGCCAGTCTGATGTCTGGAAAATATCCTCAGGTCCTCAGCGAGGAATGGGCTAAAGGGAAAGTCATACCAAAGGACTCGATCTCCCTCTATGCTGATGGCTCTAAGATGGAGTTGGGTGTAGGCAGTGGAGTCTTCTCCAAGGAGCCTACCCTTTAGACTCGCAAATTACTGCAGTGTGTATCAGGCAGAAATAACAGCGATAACGGAGGCCCTTGCATGGCTCAGGATCAATGTAATATCCGCCAAGGATAGCATCATTTGCACGGACAGCCAATCTGCGAGTCCCTGGTAGCGGTAACCCCTATCTCTAGATGAGATGGCTGAGCAGTTCAGTATTTTGTGTTCCCGGGAATAGGGATAATCCAGGAAACTGCGCGGCCGACGAACTCGAAAGTTAACCATTGAGGCGACCAACCTCCAATGGAATGAGAGTAATATCGGCTTTATCACTAAACAACTCTGGCCTGAATTAAACCTAGGGAACCAGGGACCTAGTGGCAACCAAAAAGGGCAACCTTAAGTACTCTGGTGGGTGTCATTACACTGCATCATTTGGAAATACGCCGCCAGACTAGGACTACCCTCCAACGACTTCTGTCGCGGCTGCATGGACGAGAAGGAAGAGGAATCAATACATCACCTCCTCTGCTCATGCCCCTCTTTTGCGAATCGCAGGAGGATCTACCTCGGCGCGCCCTTCTATGATAATCTAAGTGAGCTAGTAGACCAAAAAATAGCTCAACTGCATCGCTTCATCAGAAGCACCGGTTGTTTCTCTGGCAGCGGATCTGGGTAACACGATCCATATGGTATCACAATGGGCCGACTTCGGCCTACGTGTTGCTTATGCAAACCACATTAACCTAACCTAACCTAACCTACTGGTCTGGGAATAAGCCCGGCAAAAACTGAGATAGCCTTCTTCACAATGAGAAGATGTATACTAAGATACACTTACCCGCGTATAATACCTTGGGACAATCTTAGACTCCAAACTAGCTGGAAAGACAACATTAATGAAATAACCAAAAAAGCTTAGTAAACACTGTGGTAGGTATATTGGTAGTACAACACGGTGGTAAGTCTATGGTTCGATTGTCTGGTGGAAGGCAGAGCGCAGGTTATATCAAATGTCAATAAGGTGACCCTCTTCTGGATACCAGGGTATAAGAATATTTCCGAAAATGAGAAGGCAGATGAGCTAGCTAGATTAGGATTAGACGCAAACTCTACGCAGATCACAATTAAGGCTAAAACGCTAATTGTGAAAGCCAATAAACAATGATGTCAATTAGATATATGCGCAACGGCAAGATCAACATGGCCCGTCTACGATAAGAAAAAGACAAGGAGTTTGCTAAAGTTCAGTCGTGGCAATATTCGATTGACAATCGGTGCCCTCACTGACATTGCACGATATCCTACCATGCAGCCAGACTAGAACAGTCAGACAATGACTTCTGCAGAAGCTGCAGGGACGAAGAGGAAATACCTATAGAATACATTCGCCACCTACCTTATTACTTGGAAATCACTTATTTTCGGAACTAGAAGAGGTAAGAAACATTGAGCTGAACAGACTGCTGGGATTTCTATCTGTATCTAGGTGGTACAGTTCATCCAGTAATTTTTAAGTTTTGGGATACACTTTAACCGGGCACAATGGACTCCCCGTAGTCTAAGTAAGCTTTGACCTCTCGTCAATAGGGCACCCATTCACCTAGACCAACCTAGGATCATGTCTCTTTCTGGCTCTTACGACTTGGTGCAGTTAGTACAAATCGTAGCTCAGCAATGGAAGCTGTCTTAGGAACACTGCCGCATATACGCTCCGCTACATCTGTGCGCCGTACTTCTTATGAACGGAAAACGGCAAACAACATGCGCTTTGCAGATCACGAGACACGATTTTACCAAAAACAAACCGATCTTGTCAGGGCCATATAAGTAATGCAGAGGCCTGCAGTGGCAAACAACAACAAATAAGTTGCAAGTAACTAAATGCGAATATTTATATCCGAATAAACTTGGCTACTTTATAATGGCATCACATCTTCGGACGTTTATAAGTACGTTTCTATGGCATTTATCCGGTCAGTGCGTTTGCTTAGGCTCTCACGCATAGTGGGTCAATTTGCACTATCTCATTAAAAATAAATATAATCCAAGTGGGTTCCACTGAGTTGGGGCAAATAATGGTCCGTTATCAAAGCTGGGTATCGGGTAGATATGATGTTAACAGCGTTTTCGCTGTTTTCGAAAAAATACAGTCTGATGATGCCGTTTGATCAAAAAGTACATCAAATCGTTACTTTTTGGCTAACTCGCACTTACTTTCCTTCATCTTATCTGGTTGGTTCTACCATTATACCATTATATCTACTCTCTTATACTTCCTTAAACATGATGCAACCACATGCGTTCCAGGCACCCCTGGACACAAACGGGGAATTATTAAAAAAATCTGGGGATAGTCATTGATCCTCCTCATTAATACAATCTATTAGCAGAATACTTACATCACTCGTATTCAAAGTTATACGAAATAATCTGGAAGCTCATCTATCATTGCGAGACGTTAAAATCGTTCCATGTTTCCCGTCTAATTTACTTATGTAGTCCCTACATTCCCTTTAAATTCCGCTTCTACACCCATTTTCTCTTCTGTATCCGCTTTCAGACGTACAACTTAAATTGATGAGATTCCAATGTAAGCATAAATGGACTAGATTTCGACAAAAGGACACTTTCTGGCAACATTCCCATTCTGACTGCATACACTAAATAAATTCAAGCAACCAGCGTACGAGTATTTCGTAATAAGGACACCATCACACAAAGTAGACATGCTATAAGTACCTACGCTTCGAAACATTTCCCCTTATATAATGTCCTTGTTCCAAGTTGAGACTTTTACAGGGATAAGAAACTTTCATGGAAATATCTCAATACGTTGCCAAAATGCACGAGTAGATTGAATTTCGTTCGCCAAGGTCTAATGATGGTTGTTTTGCATTATTTGTTGCAACTTTGATCCTGATTGCATTTCGTGGGAAAGAATGTGTGCAATTCCTGTGGCAGGGCAATGAAAGACGTAGTCAAATGTCATGATGATGTAGTGACGACATGTAGAGTTGAGCTTCAAACAACTTCTAGGATGTGATATTCAATGTTGCATTGTTGAAATATTTCCTTATGTACATATGTGTTGTGTGAAAGAAAATACTGCTCCGGTTTTTTTTTTTTTTTATACTTTATTTGCTCTGCTCAATAGCAACCGATGTGTTTCCTTCGACGGTCAGCACACGAATGCCTCCCATCTGATCTAACATATGTATATATGTATACGTTGTTTTGACGTGACAACGTCTATTAAATCGGTTAGCGCTGAAATATGGGATGCCGAAACGCAAAAAACTCAGAAAAATGTAGACTATCCGTGTGAGTAGGCGTGGCCTAGCGAGAATGTAGTAGTGAGCTCGCGCGAGAATTATCAACATGACAGATAAAAAAAATTCGGCGTCGTTTAGTCGAATTAAATCAAATAAAATCATATCACAGACCTATTGTTAATAGAATATTAGAAATAAAGAACACTTAAACGTTTGAGTATAAAATTGTCTTATTCAATTAAATACATGTATAATACTGTAATATGAAAATAAAACATTGAAATCAGTAAAAAAATTGTATGTAATTGTTGAATATATAGTATTTATACCTCATTCATAAAATCGTATAATAGACGTTGTCACGAAATAATGGATTTGGCTAATAACAGCCAATCTAATAATTTTTATTTATTAATTTTTAATTAGATTTTGAGATAGCTTAAGTTCGATATAAATTTTTCTGAAAACTGCATTTCTCAATATAGATTGTTACCATTCCTGATCCTTCAGTTTCAGATCACAATCTAATTTACATTTTCCAAATTGTTTGATTGTCAACCCCAAAAACAAGTAATCAAAGCTCCAACGTTAACTAATAATTTAATATCATCATTAAGAAGTCGCGTCCGCACCGAGACGAACTTACTAATAAATCCAATCAATTTATTCCACCAATTTCCGCTTCCGATAATTCATCTTTTATACTGCGCAGCCCACAAAGCGAATATCTCTCACCACTAACCAGGGTCAAGCTAGCTAGTGTTTGGCTATGTATTTTGCCACACAACGCGATTCGGGCAACCTCTACCGTATTCATTCATTCAACGTACGTAAAAGACAATGAAAATATTGAATATGCGAATAGCCAAGGACTATGTAGATATAAACGACAAGGACATTTACGAGGAAACATCTCCTTTGCATGCCTTGTGTTTATTAGTAATTCCTTAATAATTCTTGCGGAACGTGCATCCCATTTCAATTTGCTGGTGCCTGGACCCACATATTTTCTATTTCGCCGCGTAGCAGATAAGACGAGGTCGTTCGAGGCATATCATGACACGAAAGAACGATACCACAAAACGAAAGCGCTTTTATCACGTACATATGTACAATAATAAAAAAAAATCGCATGATTCCTTGTTAGATGTACGAGTAGTCTGGGAAACGGTGGCTCGCGATAGCATAAGACCACAAGATCGAGGAGGAAAGGCGTGTGTATATGTGATGGGAAAAAATCGAATGTCATCATTCATCTGAGGTATATGCACGAATATTGTATGTCTATTGTGGCAATGAAATACGAGTTACTTTCATCCGGAGTGGACTCCGACCTCCCGAAGAGCGCTATTTATTACCGTTCATTAAAAAACAAAAAACTGTCCATCCTTGATACAACATTTTGTGGTAAAATATTAATGAATAATAACAGAACGTTACACATACATATGTCTATCGGTATACGTTATGTACTAATATAACTAACTGGAACCAGAATTATGTAACCACTACACATTATCCAGTTTTGAACATTCCATTCTAGCACAGGGGTAGCTCAGAGCCAATAGGAGGTTGATAAGATATGAACCTTAAACTCTTAAACTTGAAAGAGATTAAGGCAACCACACGACGTTTACTGCCAAACTGATAACGCCCGGACACTAGACGTCTTAGACGTACTTTTGAATCATATAACGTTCGAACACGGCACCATATTACATAAATAGTTCCTTCAACTAGTCGTCTCACGGAAATAGAATTAGATATAGCAGGGCTTGTTAGCAATGAGTAATTCTAAGAAATTCTGTGATTTCTTAGCTTCAAAACTATCATGTGGTAGTTACTTCCTTGCTAATCCTCCGAGGTTAACTCGTTCATAACTTAGGGTACAGCCTTTTGACCTTCTCTAAACCACCATGATGAGCTCCCTTGAGGTGTGACTTCTTACTTACTTAGTTTTCAGGCCAGCAACCCACGGGCAACCCTGGGCCTGAGTTTATACAGCCTTCCATCCTTGATGCTACCCGACACGCTGCTTCCAGTCGGAAAGACAAGTTGTTTCCACGATCACTTGGTCTTTATACCAGGTCTCCCCTTCCTCTCTAACCAGGAGGCTCGGATTCGCGAACCCCCTTAGCTGGAGCGTTGGTGTCCATTGTCCATGCGCTGGATGTGGTCAAGCCATTGCAGTCGACGGATTTTTACCTTTCGGACCACATCCACATCTCGGTTATGTCTTCTCTTCTATTCGCCTTCCTCAGATACTTACTTACTTACTTAGGTGGCGCTACCATCCGTGGTGAACCTGGGCCTCAACAAACAAGCGTCTTCGGCTGGCACAGTCTTTGGCCAGCTGTTTCCAGCTCCTCACGCCCAGTTGGTTAAAGTCCGATTCCACCTGCGTGCGCCACCGTTGATGCGGCCGTCCTCTACCGCGCCTTCCTTGCGAGGTGGATTCGAAGACTCTTCGGGTCGAAGCTCTACATGGCGAAGCCACCATCGACACTGTATACGTAGACGTCGTACCAGGCCTATGTCGCTGTGCAATCCGTACAGTTCTTCGTTATAACTTCTCGTCCATACACCGTTTGAACAAACGGGACCGTAATAGTGTGCAGAATTTTTCTCTCGAAACGACCAAGGGCATCTTCATCCGCTTTTGTTAAGGTCCAAGCCTCTGCGCCGCAAAGGAGGACTGGGATGATTAAGGTGTTATATAGTGTCACTTTGATTTTCCGAGAGAGGGTTCTACTTCGCAATTGAGCATAAAAAAACCGCGATTGGCAAGAGTGACTCTGCGTCTTATCTCAGCGCTGGTGTTGTTGTCGCTGGTCATCAGTGAGCCAAGGTAGACGAATTCCTCGACCACTTCAAAGTTATATCCGCCCTTGGTGACGTTCTGGCCAATACGACGGTGTTGTCCGTCTCTTTTAGATGAAAGCAGATGTTTGGTTTTACCCTCATTAACCTTAAGACCCATCTTAGCCGCTTCTACCTCAATGCTTACAAAGGCTTCATTGACGTCTCGCTGTGTCCGTCCAATCACGTCAATGTCGTCGGCGTACGCAAGCAATTGCGTAGACTTGAAATAAATCGTACCTCTTGTGTTGGCCAGTGGCTCTTGCACGATCTTTTCAAGCACGATGTTGAAAAAGTTGCATGACAGCACGTCACCTTGCCTAAATCCTTTTTTAACATCAAAGGTCTCGGTTTGCTCATTACCGACCTTAATGGAGCAGCGAGAATTCTCCATTGTCATCCTGCACAGTCGGACGAGCTTGGCAGGGATGTTAAAACTAGACATGGCTTTGTATAGCTCATCTCTATACACGCTGTCCTATGCAGCCTTGAAATCGACGAAGAGGTGGTGAGTGTCGATTTGGTATTCCTGGGTCTTCTCCAAGATCTGTCGTAATGTAAATATTTAGTCTATTGTGGATTTACCAGGCCTGAAACCACAATGATAAGAGCCGATTAGGTTATCCACAAACGGTTTCAGGCGTTCACACAATACGGCAGAGAAAATCTTATATGCGATTTTAAGGAGACTTATTCCCTTTATGGATCGGGCAAACGATGCTGAGATTCCATTTGTCGGGCATGCTTTCCTTCGACCATACCTTGCAAATGAGATGGTGTATGCCCCTGACCAGCTCATCTCCAGCCGCCTTAAGAAGATCAGCAGACAGGCCTTCTGCGCCCGCGGCTTTATTAGACTTAAGTCTTGATATTGCTATTCGTCTAGGTCAGGTGGACGGAATTCTCCTACATCGTCGTCCACTATGAATGGCTCGTCCTACCTGACAGCGCTATCTTGTCTATCATCACCGTTATACAGTCTGCAGAAGTGGTCTTTCCACATCCTCAGCATCGACTGAGACTCTACTACCAGTTCTCCATTTTTATCCCTGCAGGCCGCCGCTCTGGCTTTGTAGACATGGCATGTTCATTTTACCTTATTGTAATTCTTACGTGCGTCATTCCTGCGGAAGCGTCTCTCCACCTCCTCGATCTCATGCTTTCCGTACTCTCTCTTCTTTCTGCTGAAAAGCGTGTGTTCTTCTCTTCTCTTCTGCTCATAGATTTAGCGAGCAGCTCTCGTCCGTCGTTGCAGCATGGCTTTATGTGCCTCTTATTTTGCCTCATGGGCTTGTTCATCGAACCAGGGGTTTCTATGTGGTGGCGGTTTGGAACTCAGCACCTCTGATGCAGCGTCTCTGACGGCGCTCTGGCAATGCACCCATTCCTGCTCTATGCAGGAGGCTTCAAAAAGGGCACCCTGGCTCTTCGAAACTGCGAGGGTAATCTTGTCACCGACCCGCAGGGAATAGTGGATGTATTTAAGCAGCACTTCCAGCAGCTGCTTAACGAGCATGACCAAGAGAGAGTGGTAGGGACCGAGGAAATCCCAACTCCAGCCGCTGAAGTAGTCCTCCCATCCAGCATCGAAGAAGTCGGCACAGCTATTCAGAAGCTGAAGAACAACAAGGCGGCAGGCTCAGATGGCTTGCCATCAGAGCTCTTCAAGGCTGGCGGCGATGTTCTGGTAGGGAGCATGCAACAGATCATCTGCAGAATTTGGGAAGATGAAAGCATGCCCGACGACCGGAATACCAGCTCTATATGCCCCATCTACAATAAAGGCGATCCTACATCTTGCAAGAACTATAGAGGTATATCCCTGCTCAATGTCGCATACAAGATCCTGTCCAGCGTATTGTGTGAACGTCTAAAACCATTTCGCACCGCACTTATCCACAGCTACCAGTGCGGCTTCCGGCCCGGCAAATCAACTATAGACCAAATTTTCACACATCGACAAATCCTGGAAAAGACCAACGAGTTTCGAATCGATACACACCATCTTTTCAAGAAGATGCGCTGTCATGTTACTTCTTCAACCTGGTGCTGGAGCAGATAGTGCGACGGGCAGGCGTCAACAGGGAAGGCACTATCATTTACAAGTCCATCCAGCTGCTAGGATACGCGGATGATATCGACATCATTGCGTGTTCTCGCCCTGGCATTGTGGAAGCATTCACGGCGATTGAAGAACAGGCGAAACGAGTTGGTCTTAAGATCAATGAAGACAAATCGAAATACATGCTGTCAAGCAAAAACCAATCCGTCGCTCACCACCTGGGACAAAATATAACAATTGACAGCTACAATTTCTATGTAGTTAAGGAGTTTGTCTACCTCGGGGCAAACGTAAATTCCACAAATGACACCACAGTGAGATCCGGCATAGAATCGCCCTTGGCAACCGCTGCTACTTCGGCTTGTCCAAACAACTCGGGTCAAAACTCCTCACTCGAAAGACCATAGTCATGCTTTTCAAAACGCTCATTCTGCCAGTCTTGCTGTACGGAGCCGAAAGCTGGACGATAAGCAGGACAGCGGAGCTGATTTTGGGTTCCTTCGAAAGAAAAATTCTGCGCCGGATATTTGGTCCTGTCTGTGAGGAATGTGAATGGAGAAGAAGACACAACCGCGAACTCTACGAGCTGTACCAAGATGTGGATGTAGTCCGGAAGGCAAGGATCTGTCGACTACACTGGCTCGGCCACATCGAGCGCATGGACATCAACGCTCCAGCTAAGAGGGTCTTCGACTCCGAGCCTCCTGGTTCGAGAAGAAGAGGAAGACCGAACCTCCGGTATAAAGACCAAGTAATCGTGGATGTAAGACATCTTGACTTGGCACCGTCAAGGATGGAAGGCAGCTATAGCTCAGGCTCGGATCCTCCACGGATCGCTGGCCTGATAAGTAAGTAAGTAAGTTGTTATGGAGGCTATGCTTACCTATGATCAAATATGTCCTCTTTGCCCCGTTTTGCATTAAGATCTCCTAGAACTATTTTAGTGTCATAGGTGGGACATTGGGCATATGTTCTGTCTAGGAGATCGTAGAACTATTATTTGAGTCGATCGTCCTTTTGGAGCGTAAGCGCGGAGACTGTGTGTCAACTTGGATTGAGCAGGGACAGAGATCGAAGCTGGCGTTTGCCATGTTAAACGCGATCAACTTTTTTGCTCAGTTTGCCCCCCCCCCCCCCCCCCACACACACACACACACACACTCCACAAGGGACCCAAATATTGACAATCCTTCTAGGAATCTCTAAATGTCCAACCAGAACTCTTTCTTTATAATTATAGGTTATCTGGTAAGCTAAGGCTTGTTTTGCTGCTTCAGCCTGTGTAACCGTGGAATGTTTAGTATTGCTTCCATTCGTTCAGTCAGAGTAGTTCTCATGGCTCCAGTTGTGTAGATACACGCTAGCCTGCTGCATTTTGTTAAATTTGTTCATGGCACCCCTTCGTGCTATTTTCACGCCGTTCTGCCTATCATCACCTGCTATCAAAAGCCCTACATATGAAGGGCTCAGGGTCATCCCTATTTTAATTGTTTTTGTAGTCATTGTCTCTGAAAAAAGTAGTTGAAGTATGGTGGTTCTTACTAAATGCGGTCGTACTGTCGTACTATTCCAGTAGTTTGTTATCAAACTGGAAATACAGAAACCAGTTCTTGAGAAGATATAATAAGGACAATGACTAAAATTACGACCCTCCTGTGCCATACTGCAAAGAGCAATCTACAATTCAATCCACTGCCAAATGCCTAATATACAGTGTACAGTGTCTGCAATCGATCTAATCATCAATTTGATCCATGTTCCACGTTGTAGTCAGCATCAATTTCGTTGCGTTCTGATCTCAATTTAACCACTTATTCATTTAACTAAGAACGGATTTGTAATCCAACCATCTCCTTAATCAGTTCAGTATGAACAAAAAACTCAAACGACACTAAAGTAAATGAGGCTCGCTGAGCAGTCGACTAATGTTTGATATGATGGGGATGTAGCGCTTGTAGCAGGCGTGCTGGCTGGACAACTAATTAGGTATCTCTTGCTTCATGACTATGCCTATAGCGAGAAGGCATCCATGTCTGGTTAAGTGTGTCCCTCTTAATTCTGTTTCCACCAATCTTAGCTTTGGCTCGTGCTCGATAATCTATTCAGCATCAGTCATATTGGCGGGACAAGTAACGCTCTCGCACGTACATATGTATGTACATTTGGACTTGAGTACATGACCTCGACCGGATATCTGATGATGATGCGCCCCATAGTTTGTACATCAAATATCATGTAATTTGGTTCTGGAGTTGTTCGCTGATTGTTGGTTGTCAGCTGTTGGTATTTGCTCGTCGGTCGTTGGTCGTCAATGGGCGTTAACTGTCATATGAAAACTGCTATTGCCACGACAGGCAAGTACAATAGTAACGACTGAAAGAAGGAGGTGAATGATAGGCGAAGTTTGAAGTACCGATTCTTGGCAGCTATTGAGAACGCCATGTATTTGCTATAAGTAAGTATTTATAAGTATGCACGTTGACACTGTGGTGTGAAACACCCACAGTGTAAGTCATCAGCATATCCGAAGTCTGTCGACGTTGTCGTGGTCCTTGCTATTGGCGCCATAGAGGCTCTTGTCACATTATGTGCACAGTTGATCTTTATTGGCATTGCAACTTCAGTGCGACATGGGCGACATGTATATAATTAATGGCGTAGACATGGATTTCCAGGAGAGTGACGGCTGTGAGTAATGGTGAGATGATGGGAATAAAAAGCTGTCAGTTAAGATCTCCGTTACTGGGTGTTCTGCGTCATGAGTCGTTGTGGCTGCTCGTGAGGGAAGTATCCAATCATGTATGAGCTACATAGTTATAGTGAGATTGATTGGCGCGTAAGCTATTTTTGCTCAACGAGTTGTAGAGTCATTTCGTAATTCAATGGAAAGCGTGTCGTATACAAACATGATTAAACAATATGAACGCTAATGTATGGTATGGAAGGTACATTTTTGGTTTAAAAAGGATATCGCAGACAAAAATTCATACACAACCTCTTGGGAAAATTACTGATAACTGATCCACAGGGACATTTCGAAGAAAATTGTCCGTATACCTACTTAATAATAACACTGAAAGTAATCAAGTTAGTGCTAAGGATTATTCCATTACTTTGACACTATGTCGACGACACAACGTGATCTGAAGGTAAAAAGGAAGAAGGATGGAGTAGACAACGATGAACGTTTAAAAAATGTAGGCAGCTCCAAAGGCGAGGAGAATTTTTTGCATCCGTATAAGAAGCCTAGGCTTTTCTTAGTATTCTTGACAACACTGACCATGTTGTCGTTGCAAATAAGATTGTTAGTGACACACTTATTCAGGATGGGAAGCTTTTCGGTTCCTAAAGTTCAAGTAGCATTTATAGATAAGGGTTGTGAGTCGACGTTACGTTCGGATGGTGGAAGACAGCACCAAGTTTTGGAAGCATTAAATTTCAATCTATTCTTTCTTCGCAATAAAATTATGCTGTCGACATCGGAATTCAATGAGCTTTACATACACTGCATTGGATTAGAAATGACATAGAAGTGGACATTCATAAAAATGAGAAAGTGTTTAAGATCAAACGGAACCCTGTGGAACACTTACTTACTTATAATCAGGCCAGCGATCCATGGAGGATCTGAGCCCGGGCACGCTGCTTCCATTTATCAATACCAAGATGTCTTACCGGAGGTTCGGTCTTCCTCTTCTTCTCGAACCGGGAGGCTCGGAGTCGATGATCCTCTTAGCTGGAGCGTTGATGTCCATGCGCTCGATGTGGCCGAGCCAGTATAGTCGACGGATCTTTGCCATCCGGACTACATCCAAGTCTTTGTACAGCTCGTAGAGTTCGCGGTTGTGTCTTCTTCTCCATTCACCTTCCTCACAGACAGGACCAAATATCTGGCGCAGAATTTTTCTTTCGGAAGAACCCAAAATCAGCTCCGCTGTCCTGCTAACCGTACAGCCTTCGCCTCCTACAGCAAGACTGGCAGTATGAGCGTTTTGTAAAGCATGAGTTTGGTCTTTCGAGTGAGGAGTTTTGACCCCAGTTGTTTGGACAAGCCGAAGTAGCAGCGGTTGCCAGGGCGATGCCGGATCTCCACTGTGGTGTCATTTGTGGAATTTACGTTTGCCCCGAGGTAGACAAGCTCCTTAACTACCTCGATATTGTAGCTATCAATTGTTATATTTTGTCCCAGGTAGTGCGCGACGGCTTGGTTTTTACTTGGCAGCATGTACTTCGTCTTGTCCTCATTGACCAAAGGACCAACTCGTTTCGTTTGTTCTTCAATCGCCGTGAATGCTTCCACAATGCCATGGCGAGAACACGCGATAATATCGATATCATCCGCGTATCCTAGCAGCTGGACGGACTTGTAGAAGATAGTGCCTTCCCTGTTGACAACTGCCCGTCGCACTATCTGCTCCAGCACCAGGTTGAAGAAGTCACATGACAGCGCATCTCCTTGCCGAAATCCGGTGCATGTTTCAAATGGTTCCGAAGTCCTGAAACCGAGTTGCACGGTGCATCGCATATTTTATAGCGTGGCGCGACACAACTGGATCAGTTTTTCTGGGATCCTGAATTCGGCCATCGCACCAAACAGTTCTTCACGATGAATGCTGTCGTATGCGGCTTTGAAATCGATGAAAAGATGGTGTGTATCCATTCGAAACTCGTTGGTATTTTCCAGGATTTGTCGCAGTGTGAACATTTGGTCTATAGTCGATTTGCCGGCCGGAAGCCGCATTGGTAGCTGCCGATTAGTGGGGTGCAAAATGGCTTTAGACGTTGACACAATACGCTGGGCAGGATCTTGTATGCGACATTGAGCAGGGATATACCTCTATAGTTCTTGCAAGAGGTAGGATCGTCTTTTTTGTGGATGGGGCAAATAGAGCTGGTATTCCAGTCGTCGGGCATGCTTTCGTCTTCCCAAATTCTGCAGATGATCTGGTGCATGCTCCCTACCAGAACATCGCCGCCAGCCTTGAAGAGCTCTGATGGCAAGCCATCTGAGCATGCGGCCTTCTTCATCTTCTGAATAGCTGTGCCGACTTCTTCGATGCTGGGTAGGAGGACTACTTCAGCGGCTGGAGTTGGGATTTCCTCGATCCCTACCACTCTCTCCTGGTCATGCTCGTTAAGCAGCTGTTGGAAATGCTGCTTAAATACATCCACTATTCCCTACGGATGGCAAAGGACTAACAAAAGCCTCGTAGGGGCAGCATCTATACGACGGATGCTGGCCTGCTAAAAAGCGAGAAGAGCCACCGCAGTCGAACATCTTGCAGCACTGTTAGTAAGTCCTATCCTCACATCCTCGTGGTGCCATCTGGAGATTTCCTATGGAAATTGCGAATGGGCGAATGGCGAGCCTCCTGCGCCAAAAAACAGAATTAGTCGGTGGGGCTAAGGCCTAGTAAGCCGTAACCGTAAAAACAAAACACAAACTCTGAAACAACCACAAGCCTCGGATATAACGGACCGGATTTATGTTGACGACCCTTGCAAAAAAACGGAAAAAGGACAATGATCTTCGGCTTTGTACGTGGAACTTTAGGACCCTAAACAGGCCACTTGCAGCCGAACAACTTGCGGACGCCCTAGACCGCTATAAAGCGGGTATAACCGCTATCCAGGAAATGCGATGGAATGGACCGGGTATAAAACGGATGAAAAATCTGCGATATTTACTACGGCGACTGCTATAGGGAGAGAGGGCAACGATTGTTTGGATGCGGATTTGTTGTTCGAGGTGGACTAAGGCAAAAAGTCCTAAGCTTTCGGCATGTGAGCGAACGCCTCATAACAATCCGTAGCGAGGCTAAATTGCTTAACATCAGCCTGATCTGCGTCCACGCCCCCACGGAACACATGGATGACTCCGCCAAAGATGAGTTCTACGATCTCCTAGACAGAACGTATGCCCAATGTCCTAGCTATGACATCAAAATTGTACTAGGAGAATTCAATGCTAAGCTGGGTAAGGAAAGCATCTTTGAACGAGTCATCGGCAAACACAGCCTACACGACACCACCTCCGATAACGGACACAGGCTGATTGATCTTGCTACGGGGCGAAATCTCCTTCTAGCCAGTACGCGCTTCCCGCACCTCGATATACACAAAGGCACCCGGCGGTCTTTTGATCAATCGACTACCAACCAGATTGATCACATCGCCATCGACATCAGACACTGCTCCACTATTCCTGATGTTCGAACTTTCCTAGAGGCTTACATCGACTCGGACCACTATCTTGTAGTAGCCAAGATGCGCTTACGGATATCACGAACGCAACGGAGTAGAGTAAGAATACAAAGTTATGACGTCGGAAAGCTACTATCGCCAGAAACCGCTCGTGCTTTTACCGATCGCGCCTCCCTTAAGCTCTCCAATACACCTGAATCCTCCACACTATCAATAGAACAGCAGTGGAGCCTTTGCAAACAAGCCCTGAAAAGCTCTGCATCCAAAGTCTTGGGTTTCAAGGCTCCACCACGAAGAAACACCTGGTTCGATGACGAGTGCAGGAGGATTCATACAGCGAAGCAGGATGCATGTAAGGCCTCGCTGTATAAAAGAACAAGAGCAGCTCGTGAGCTCTACGAGTAAAAAAGAAGGGAGGAGCATAAGCTTCTTAGAAGAAAGAGCACAAGTTTTATCATCAGATAAAGCGAACATGCCAAGGTTATAAAGCCAGAACGGAAGCCTGCAGGGATGAGAACGGACACCTAGTAGTAGAACCGCAGTCGATTCTGAGAATATAGAAAAATCACTTCTGCAGACTCTATAACGGCGATGTTAGTCAATATACCGCTGTCAGGCAGAATGATCCATTTCTAACCGACGGAGACCGCAGAGAATTCTGTCCCCCTGACCTCGACTAAGTTAAGATTGCCATATCGAATAAAGCTGTTGGCGGAGACGGACTGTCTGCTCAGCTCTTCAATGCAACTGCGGATAACCTGGTTAGGGGCAGGCACCAGCTCATCTGTATGATATGGTCAGAGGAAAGCATGCCCGAGGAATGGAGTCTCAGCATCGTATGCCCGATCCACAAGAAAGGAGACCCCTCAGATTGCGCCAACTATAGAAGAATAAGTCTCCTTAACATCGCCTACAAAATCTTCTCTGCCCTTTTGTGTGAAGGCTTGAAGCCTTTTGTAAATAAGCTGATAGGTCCTTATCAGTGCGGATTCAGGCCGGGAAAGTCCACCATGGACCAAATCTTCACACTACGGCAGATCCTGGAGAAAGCCAATGAATTTCAAGTTGACACTGACCATCTATTTGTCGACTTCAAAGCCGCATTCGACAACGTAATTAGAGACGAGCTATACAACGCCATGCCAGAGGAGAGCATGCCCGACGAAAGGAGTCTCAGCATCGGGTGCCCAACCCAAAAGAAAGGGAACCCCTCTGACTGCGCCAACTACAGAGGAATATGTCTTGTTAGCATCACCTACAAAATCTTCTTTGCGTTTTGTGTGAACGCCTGAAGCCTTTTCTAAATAAGCTGAAACGTTCTTTTAGTGCGGATTCAGGTCAAGGAAGTCCACCATCGACCATATCTTCACACTACGGCAGATCCTGGAAAAAACCAATGAATTCAAGGTCGATACTCATCACCTCTTTGTCGACTTCAAAGCCGCGTACAACAGCGTAATTAGAGACGAGCTATACAACATTTGCCTTGACATACCTGCTAAACTCGTCAGACTATGCAGGATGACTTCGGAGAATGCTCGCTGCTCCATCCGAATCGGTGAACATCTTACCGATAGTTTTGATATCAAAAAAGGATTTAGGCAGGGCGATGCGCTGTCGTGTGATTTCTTCAACATCGTATTGGAAATGATCTTGCAAAAATCACTTGCCAATACAAGAGGCACAATCTATTTCAAATCCTCGCAATTCCTTGCATACCCCGACGATATTGACATAATAGGTAGATCACAGCGAGATGTCTATGAGGCGTTTGCGAGTATTGAGATGGAGGCGGCGAAAATTGGTTTGGCGGTAAACGCGGGCAAAACTAAATATAATGCTGTAATCAAAAAAAGGACGCTCACCACCGTCTTTACCAGAACGACTTCGTCTACCTTGGCTCCGCAGTGACTTGGAACAACGACATCAGTTCCGAAATCAAACGCAGAATCACTCTTGCCAATCGCTGTTTCTTTGGGCTCAGGAGGCAACTGAGTAATAGAGCCCTCTCTCGAACGACAAAGCTGACATATCTCTCCTCTTGGGTCGGGGGCCCGTGGCATTTTGCTAGCCCTGCCACCCTATAGTTACGCCACTGCATATATGCACATACATATGTATGTACATATATACCTGGTGCTTGCTAAGGCAGAACGTTTGCGTTGCTACGAGCGTCATCTCTAAAATTCCTGAGGAGTTACTAACCCGCCCTAGTATATCAACGAATACAACGTTTTTATGAAAGCAAGTTGCTCGAGCTTCTCATGCTAAAAGCGAATGTTTAAAAATACGAATGCTGTGACCCTAACTCTAAGGGTGTCGATCGAAATACATATCTATTTTCTTCATGATGAATATTCAATTCAAGAATTGATTTCGTTCTCGCATAAGTTCAGTCAATGGAAACGTTGTGAAGTAGTAAAATCAACAATCGTTTTAACCTAAAACGATTTCATATCCATGGTATTGAGTGAAGGTGCTTGCTTCTACATACATATATATATCTAAATCTGATAAACTAAACGGATTTCGTTCAGCTTGCTGAACCTTAAGAGTTTGGTATCCATGCAGTTTGCCCTTGAAAGACGACGAATCCTTTCATGTGACCCCTTTTAGTATTTTTCTTTCTTTTCTTTTCAGTGTGCCACGTAAATTTCATATCCCCAACTGAAATACAATCACAACGAGTGTACGACCACGAAGTGTGCCGTTAAAACGACACGATGTCAAGTTTAATTTATCTGCAGTTATTCCATTGAGACGCAGATTGTGGAAAATTGGATTTTTTCAACGCTTGTGCATCTCTCCCGTAATAAACTATAAATCCTCCCACACAATTTTTTTTTTTTTTTTTTTTTGCTATACTATCATCGTTACACAAACATTTCGTATGTTTTAAAAATAATACCAACAATATTAAAGAAGGGTTCAGTATGGTGGTAGTGGGCGAGTAACAGGACCAGAAGTGTGTCTATATTCAACAAAAGCCTTATGCCGGGAATGGATTATCGGCACAATTTCCTCTTTGGATATCTTTTGTTTCGTTCGGTCCATTCTTTTTATGAAATTCATTTCGTTTATGAATTTTTCATCAACCATTACAATGTGAAATGCTCATCCATTCACATTCGAATTCTGACGGATGTAAGGAAAGAGAAACGGTGTGCATCACTAGCCTCGATGAAAATTCCTCGGCGCTTAGTTGACGAGACCAAAGGAGAACAAAACAAAAATGGAAATTCCATTTGCCTTCATCCCTGTCGTATGTACATTATTTTCAAATAGACGCAAAAAAATTCGCATCCAAAAAACCGTGTACACCTCGTGTACACTTGTATGTACATATCCCCAAAGGATGATATTCTACCTACATACCTAGAACGAGCCATCCCGCTGTGGATGGTGGCAGCATTATCATTTTTCAAAAGAGACCAATAATTCTCGAATGCGTGCGATGTACGACTGTGATGTGGTCTACACCATCGCCCACAATGTGGTGCGATTCTGGGAAAGTCACTAGATTCCATGTGAATTCTTAACTGTTAATTACGTAAAATAAAAAGGGAAATGTTTTCCATTTTCTCGTCGCTGCTCTTTTCTCTCCCTCTCCACTTAATTGTGTGAATGTGAAAATGCGAAAAGAGTAAAGTAAAACTAAGTGAAAATGGATTTTCATTCAAACGACCTTGTATTCCACCATGCCGGGTGCTTAATCAGCTGATGAGGAGTGCCGGAGACTAGAGGAGTTTGATGATAAATAGACGTCTGGTTGGGGGTAAGAAACAGGGGATGAAGAAAATAAACTTGTCGGCATGAGAGATTTACTGAAAAAATGTCCTTGAGTTCTTGCCCATCACCTTGAGCTTGCCAATATTACACACTTTCCTCGTCCTTCTTTCTCTGTGCGATGCTTTTCTGACGATGTCGACGACGCAGTACGATATTCAGCTGAAATACTTTATAAAATGCGATGCAATTTAATTAATTTATTGACCTCCCCCTTGGTTATTGACTGTTCGCTCGAGGATTCATTGACGTTTGATCTGAATTAAGCTAAGGAATTGACTTATGGGCTTATGGTTGCTTTTCAATAGCCTTCAACTTGAATTTAATTACATGTCAGTTGACAGAGTTGCATGCGATTGTTATCAGTAAAAATGTACTCATATGTATATATGAATGTACGTATATTGCATTAGACTGAACTTGAAAATTATACCAGCCCAGCGTTGCGTGTTGCTGTTGCAGTTACCTGTTGAGCATCTATTCAAATGTCGGGAGGTTTAGTTCCAACGCAATCTTACCACAGCTGGACACGAGTCCTCCGTCCACAAATCCCGATAGATTTACTTCGTAATTTAATTGCAATTACTGTAATTTTTTATTACGTGATGCAAAACAATGAAAACAAAGCATAGTAATGAAAGCAATGCCTTTTATTTTCTTACTTGAAAATGGGGTTTATAACAATAGAATGTGGTTATTGTATATTTAATTTAAAAAAAAAAAAAAAAAAAAAATATATAAAAGCTCTCCCGATGGAGTATGAAAGGAATTTCCCGTCAGCACCGAAGTTTATCGTTGTTTGAATTACGGTATGAGTACATACCTAAAACTGAACTTACTTAAAGCGACATACTTCTAACAGAAACAAGCATCTTGCTTGATTGCTTTGGTGGCATTACAGCCCGTGAAGGGCCAGACCCAAGCTTCTCTCAATCACCCATGTTGTGTGTGATTTATTCTTTTTTTTTTGTCAGCAGGTGATAGGGCCCTACAGTTTAATGTCGATTCCGAACGGCTTGAGTCGAAAAGCTTTTTCTTGACAAGTTATACTACGAGGGGTTTTGCCAGCACCCCGCCGAGGAGGGACGACGCGAAATAAACATTCGATGGCGTTGGTGTCTTCGGGATCTGAACTCGCTCATCATGCGCCAGAGTCCAACACACTAACTACTGCACCACCATAACAAGCATCTACTAGTAGAGAAATATCTCATTAAGCACTGCGCTTCTTTAAAATATTTTTAACTTCCCAGTGGGCTGGGACTAAGTGTTCAGTAAAATCGGTCCAGCCATTTGTTGTTAGAAATTACTTACTTACTTACTTAGGTGGCGCTACAGTCCGGTGTGAACCTGGGCCTCAACCAACAAGCTTCTCCAGCTGGCACGGTCTTTTGCCAGCTGTTTCCAGCAACGCACTCCCAGTTGGTTAAGGTCCCCTTCCACCTGTGTGCGACACCTTAGATCCGGTCGTCCTCTACTACGTCGTCCCTCGGGCTTGGACTCGAAGACTCTTCGGGCGCCGCAGCTGGGTTATCCAATCGCTCTATATGGCCTAGCCATCTTATACGTTGGATCCGTAGACGTCGTTCTAGGCCGATATCGCTGTACAGCCCGTATAGTTCGTCGTTGTATCTTCTCCTCCACTCTCCGTTTATACCAACGGGATCATAGATTAATCGCAGAATTTTCCTCTCGAAATGCACCAAGGGTCGCTTTCGTTAAAATCCAGGCCGCTGCGCCATAGAAGACTAGTTGTTAGAATTTAAATAACTAAAAATATTAACTGTGTTATTGGTCGAAATGTAAACACCTACCGTTATGATGTTTGTTCCATCGTCCGAAACACAGCGAGCAGCAGAGTTAATGAGTTCACACAAGGGGAATCCAAAAAAAAAAAAAAAAACGCGAACGCTGGCCCGAAGGCTAGCCCAGCCGTTCGACTTACGAATAACACACTTTATACATTTTAATCGACTTTATTAAAATGACTTGCTCATGCTAATCGTTACCGCGAACTGACTGTACCCATCTGCCCAGCTTATTCACGTCGCCTCCTGTGTTCCTCATTCCCATGCTGACGCAGGTGTTTCGCCCTTTTCCAAGTCGCTGTTCCCACGCTCGCTCCCGTGCACGCTCACAATATGCAAGCATGTGTGTGCTTTGTCTGCATATCTTCAAATGCATTGGCTGATGCAATGCGAGGTCAGGGTCGCGTTTCCCCGGTCAGCTTCGCTGGCAATGTGATAACTCCTCCCCCTTCAAAAATCTGCGCCCCGCAGATGGGTGACGTCATCTTTTGATTGAATGGTCGTTCTTAGTTTGGAGTTACACCCGCAGCAGCCTCCGGCATCCTCAGCGCTGGAAGAGCCAATTGCCCACTAAGCTTACGCCATATGATGATAATGGATGATATTAGCAATGTAAAAACAGCAATGTCCCATAATGCCGAGAACCCCATTCCGACGGTCAGGTTGCCGGAGAGATCCACCTCGTGTCCTTGCGTACTAACATTTGTCATCACAGGTGGCAGAATTTGGACAGCAGTATAGCTGGAGCTCGTGAAGGTTTTGTTTCCTAATCGGACTGTATCGTTACTCAACTGGATGATGACTGTACCCGCTAACGGCTGTTTGATGCTTCCTGTCGTAAGTTCACCATTGAAGTTCATTACAAAAATGATATTGCCCTTGATCAGTTCGACGACCTCGCGAGTATTCGTACGATATGTGCACGCTGTGTGACCACCTTTCAGCAATCTGGTTATGCAGTGATCTTCTGGAATTCTTGACAACGATTTTATGGCATTTTTGGATTATGCCATAGATTTCTTCTTGGTTGATAAGGATACCGTTGAAATCGACGCTAACTTGTCGGTCGTTGGTTACTGATGGTTTAATTAGTAACAGGTTGTAATCCTCGTTCTTTACCTTCGGCATCGACAAGACATACAAGAGAATTGAGCCATTTGTATAGACAGAAGGTACTCCAAATTCGACTGCTTCAATTTCATTTTCGTACGGAAGAGTCTCGAGTTCGTTTACCAGTAAATTGATCTCACCATGGTTAAGAAGAATTGTGCTCACAATGCCGTTTTTGGCCATCGCATGTTCGCACTATCTCGTTGACTTCTTCTTTCATTAGTACGACTTGGTCCAGGATGTCTCGTTTAAAATTTTGGATGTCCGCTACTGCTCTTTCGTTGTGGGTGTTGTCGATGACCCAGTTAAGTTTTTGGTTATTTCCACGATGGATCCCAAGACCCGCTCGTTCACCTTATACTGATGGTTGTTGTTTTCTACTATCTGTTGTTGGCTTCTAAGAATTTCATCCCAGTCTGAAGCATCCGGGCTCCCAGCGACCCATTTCCATGCATATCCGATCCAATTAATTGGCCTTTGCTTCCTTGGTGTCCTATTTCTCAGTAGTCCAATACGATTCGTGATTGATGTAAGTAGAATGTTAATCAGCCGTCTGTCGCTTTGGTCGATTATGTGTTTGTTGATGGAATCAGCGACTTCAGTCACTTGACGCTCAAATTGGTTTAGGTTAATAATATACACACAGTTGAGGTTACCGTCGACTATCCATGCTATGCTTTCCTTGATGGGGACGAGTGGAGTAGTGTACTGGAAGATCTGGAACCCCTCTACTGTTGCTAGGCAGATCAGGCAGGTTAGTATGTATAGTGGGTTCATTCCTCTTTTTCCAATTTTTTATTATTTGAGGATTACGGTTCAATTGGTTGTAATGCTGATGATCAGCTGCAACGAAGAACAAAAAGCATAAAATTACCGAACCGTACCGTAACCTTCTCGAGGACCGGGCATGGAAGTTTCGCGTTTGTCCCTTTTAAAAGCCTACGTTGAGATTGTAGGCGACCTACTCGTGGGGCGAATTACTTCACAATTAATATACTTATCTAGCCAATCTCCGTACATATTCTCATGGGTATGTGGGAATT
This sequence comes from Eumerus sabulonum, assembly GCA_951905685.1. Classification (NCBI taxonomy): domain Eukaryota; kingdom Metazoa; phylum Arthropoda; class Insecta; order Diptera; family Syrphidae; genus Eumerus; species Eumerus sabulonum. The sequence goes on along the minus strand of OX645060.1, from coordinate 154,863,722 downwards.
CGCCACATCAGAATAGTCTGCTGTGTTCCCACTGTAACGGCGACTTGCACCCAGATAGAGCATACTGATTCTTCCGTCCTATATGACAGGACCCATGGCTATTGACCAATGGAAAAGTGGATAAATTTGAAGGCCGGTCCCTGCTCGGGCGCCAGTTAAAGAATTCCCTTAAGGGTAATCCAAAAAAAGAAAACGCGAATGCTAGCCCGAAGGCTAGCCCAACCGGTCGACTTACGAATAAAACACGTTGTATCAACTTTATTAAAATGACTTGCTCATCCACTGTCCCCATCTGCCCAGCTTATTCACGTCGCCTCCTGTGTTCCTCATTCCTATGCTGACGCAGGTGTTTGGCCCTTTTCCGAGTCGCTGTTCCCACGCTCGCTCCCGTGTACGCTCACGATATGCAGCCATCCGTTCTCAAGGGTATGTGTGCTTCGTCACCATACATATCTTCAAATGCATTGGCTGATGCAATGCGAGGTCAGGGTCACGTTTCCCCCGTCAGCGTCGCTGGCAATGTGATAACTAGCGATATATCACCAACTGATGATTGACCAATATCGATTTTACGAATATGTCGTTGTGTGCGACTAAACAATTAACTATATTTCCGAATTCCAATTTAATGTATGCAATTAAACAATTAACTAGGTTTTCTACTTCCAAAGCGTAACTATTATCCCGAGGTTAGCATCATTTCGTAATGGACGACAATGAAACAGTATTCAGTCCACCCGACCTCGACGAAGTCAAAATAGCGATATCAAGAATTAGGTCTAATAAAGCCGCGGGCGCAGACTGCTGAACTTCTTAAGGCGGCTGGAGATGAGCTGGTCAGGTGCATACACCATCTCATTTGCAAGGTATGGTCGAAGGAAAGCATGCCCGACAAATGGAATCTCAGCATCGTTTGCCCGTTCCATAAGGGGAATAAGTCTCCTTAAAATCGCATATAAGATCTTCTCTGCCGTATTGTGTGGACGCCTGAAACCGTTTGTGGATAACCTGATCGGCTCTTATCATTGTGGTTTCAGGCCAGGTAAATCCACTATAGACTAAATATTTACATTACGACAGATCTTGGAGAAGACCTCTTCGTCGATTTCAAGGCTGCATATGACAGCGTGCATAGAGATGAGCTATACAAAGCCATGTCTAGTTTTAACATCCCTGCCAAACTCGTCCGGCTGTGCACGATGTCGATGAAGAATTCTCGCTGCTTCATTAAGGTCGGTAATGAGCAAACCGAGAACTCTGATGTTAAAAAAGGATTTAGGCAAGGTGACGCGCTGTCATGGTACTTTTTCAACATCGTGCTTGAAATGATCGTGCAAGAGTCACTGGCCAACACAAGAGGTACGATTTATTTCAAGTCTACGCAATTCCTTGCGTACGCCGACGACATTGACGTGATTGGACGGACACAGCGAGACGTCAATGAGGCCTTTGTAAGCATTGAGGTAGAAGCGGCTAAGATGGGTCTCAAGGTTAATGAGGGTAAAACCAAATATCTGCTTTCATCTAAAAGAGACGGACAACACCGACGTATTGGCCAGAACGTCACCATGGGCGGATATAACTTTAACCAGCGACAACAACACCAGCGCTGAGATGAAACGCAGAATTACTCTTGCCAACCGCTGTGTCTTTGGGCTCAAGAGGCAATTGAGAAGTAGAGCCCTCTCTCGGAAAACCAAGGTGACACTATATAAGACCTTAATCATCCCAGTTCTCCTTTACGGCGCAGAGACTTGGACCTTAACAAAAGCGGATGAAGATGCCCTTGGTCATTTCGAGAGGAAAATTCTGCGTACTATATACGGTCCCGTTTGTTCAAACGGTGTATGGAGGAGAAGATATAACGAAGAACTGTACGGGTTGTACAGCGACATCGGCCTGGTACGACGTCTGCGGATACAGCGTCTAAGGTGGCTAGGCCATGTAGAGCGCATGGAAAATACAGCTCCGACCCGAAGAGTCTTCGAATCCACTCCGGAAGGAAGGCGCGGCAGAGGAAGGCCGCATCATCGGTGGCGCACGCAGGTGGAAGGGGACCTTAACCAACTGGGCGTGCGGCGCTGGAAACAGCTGGCCAAAGACCGTGCCAGCTGGAGACGCTTGTTGGTTGAGGCCCAGGTTCACCACGGACTGTGGCGCCACCTAAGTAAATAAGTAAGTAGCATTACTCTCGCTCTCAGCATCACCTATGAAGCGCTGATCTTCAAAAAAGTGTATCCTCGCGAAAGCGAGGATAGCGAGAACACCGAATGGAATTCACAAGGAAAGAGAACAAAAAGTGTGAGATCGTGGCTGATGGCTGATGCTGAGTGAAACCCCGGTACAAACTGGTATACAAATATGTATAAATTCAATATTTTATAGAAGTGCAATAGCTGGCGATAATTCTAAACAGTCGTAATAAAATGTCCATATTCGAAGTTACTATATTCGAGACATCATTTGATTTCTGATAAATTGCCACTCTTGTTGATCTTCTAAATCTAGAAGCAAGTGTTTGTATGTAGGCCATTGGCGTTCGGGACTGAGCTTCATTCAACTTTCCGTATGTGTAAAGATCTTGATTATTTGAAAACAGTATTTCGAAGTTCATCGATTTAAACATGAGGATTATAAAAATGAAAAAAATATGAAATTAAACCGTTGTTTTAATTTTTAACTTCCCGATGGGAAGTTATTGTTACCAGAATCCAAATCCAATGTTTTTATAGAGATGTCTGTGTGTGTATGAACATACATATGTGCGTATGTGCGTTTCGGAATTTCTCGCTCGATTATCTCGAGAACCAAAAATGGTTTTGACATAAGATTGGGTTCATTCCGCGCGGAATTACGCAGCTTAGTAATGAATAAGTTTTCAGAAATTAAATAACTAAAAAATAGGCAAAAAAAATGAACAACACGCGGTGTTCCCAAGCGGTCCTCCATCTAAGTACTGACCGCACCCGATGCTGGTTGATTGCGGTGGTCGGACGACAGCCGATACATACGAGATTGCTCGGACAGTGTTGTGGTTGGGTGAGCAAACGCACACTCATAAGCTGCTCGTAAGTGTGCCCTACCAAACGAACAATTATTAAATGAACGCGGGTTATGTTCGCACTTGATTCCCAAAGTCGTGGGAATATGTCAATGAACGAACTTCCCACCATCAGAGAAATTCTACAACATGCACCGAAATTTGAAAGTGCCTTTTCGCGATTTTTCTTTGTATTGTAATCTGGCCAAAATCACAATAAAAAACAAAACTTTTTTTGACCCGCTTCAGGGTGAAATACTTTGATTTTTGTTAAGTTCTTCTTCTTCGATATTAGTAGGAAGTGTTCGTTTGCTCTATTGTGTACTAGGTTTAGGTGTGATGAATCAAATCATAACTTTGTGACTATGAAAAACCCATTTACACAGCTAAAGTTTGTGATCTAAAACCTGGTTGAAATTAAAGTACGCTAGTAAGAGAACACGGATTGATTGCTTTTTTTAGATGTATGCTTTTCTTTGAAAACCTCAGACACAACTATGGCACAATGTATTTACAATCAGATACCTCACAAAGTAGAGAACACCGCGAATTGAGTGAGTATGACCCCGGAATTCATTTCTAACCTCAATACTTATTAACCCACAGTACTCTCCCATTGCTACGTCTTTTTCCATTTTTTTTTTTTATACGGTTCTACAAATAGGGGCGAGCCTCTTGACTCTCCAACCGGCACGATCTCTTTCCAATTATTTCCAGTGCTTCACCCCCAGTTTGTTGGATCCTTTTCCATCTGCGTGCGCCACTTTGGATGCGACCGTCCTCTGTTGCGTCGTTCTTTGGGAATTTGATGTTAATACTCTTCGGGCCGAAGTGACCCAGCGATTTTAGACGTTGTATCCGTAGACGCCTGACCAGGCCGACGTCACCCTACAGCTCATAGAGTTCGTGGTGAATCTTCTCCTCCACTCTCCGTTGACACAAACGGGACCGAAGATTACAGTAAAAATTTTGGTTGTCTGTAAAGTCGGTTTACGGACGATTATTTGACGTGATAACGTCATTAGAAAACATTGATGAAAAATGGACAACACGCGGTGTTCCCAAGCGATCCACCATCTAAATACTAACCACACCCGACGCTGGTTAATTACGTTATTCGGACGACAGCCGATACATCTGAGATTGTTCGGACAGTGTTGTGATTTGGTAACGAAACGCAAACTCTCAGGAGCTGCTCGTGAGTGTGCGCTACCCACCGAGCAAATAATAAGGGCACGCGTTCATGAGTAGAGAGTATGGGCTCAGACATACAGGGTAAAGTTGTTGATTGCTCTCAACCTGGCGAAATGCCAGCAACGATCCCTGTTTAAATGCCCGGGTCAAGTTGACATACGGCCTCCTTGCGGCGCCCTCTGGATAGCCTCTTCAACAACCGTTGGGAGGTGAACAAACGTATGCAGCGAAAAAAAAACCCCGACCAGAATGGCGGTTGTGCGGCGGGCTAACAATCCGCCCACGTAAAAAACCTAAAAGTTATGAATGAGCAAGATGCCTCGGATACACGGACGGATACTCGATGACGACAACGCACGAGAAAGGAACACGTTTTGCGAGTATGCTCCTGGAATGTCAGAACCCTGTACACTCCCGAAGCTGCTCATAAACTAAAAGGAATTCTCACGCAGTACAAGGCGGATATAACTGCGGTCCAGGAAATACGCTGGATAGGAAACGGTATGATTAGGAAGAAAAATTGCGACATTCATTACAGCTGTCACAAAAGGTTGCACTTACTGGGATGCGGAATTGTCGTGGGAAAGCGGTTAAGGTCGAAGGTCATCGACTTTAAGCCTATAAGTGATAGCCTGGCTGTGATCCGCATCAGAGGCAGATTTTATAACATCAGCCTTATATGTGCACACGCCCCTACCGACGAGGCTGAAGACCCTATCAAGGAGGACTTCTATGACATCCTGGACAACGCCTACGGAGCTTGTCCGGAGTACGATCTAAAAATCGTGCGCAGGGACTTCAACGCTAAAATCGGTAAGGAAAACACCCTTGGCGGAGTGATCGGAAAGCACAGCCTGCACGATACAACAACAGATAACGGCTTCCGACTCGCTGACTTTGCGACAGCTCGTGATGCGGTGATAAATAGCACAAGATTCCCTCGCAAGCGAATCCACACAGCAACCTGGCGATCTCCGGACGGTCGAACTGCCAACCAAATCGACCATGTGCTCATTGACGCAAAGCACTCGTCAAACATCTTCGATGTGCGAACATTCAGAGGGGCAAATGTTGACTCTGACCACTTCCTCGTAGCAGCAAGATTCAGAGCCCGACTGTCCAATGTCAGAAAGCTGCCCAGCCCATCCGGAGGAGGTTCGACATTGGGCGCCTGAGCACACCGGAGGTTGCCAGAGTCTACAGGGAGCAGCTGAGCGAAAGACTCTACGGTATGCCTACGTCGAACACAAGTGCCAATAATATGTGGCTGCATTGCCGCTCAGCCATTCAGGAAGTAGCCGAAACCACCTTAGGATACCTACCACCCCCGACAAGAAACCCGTGGTATGATGGCGAGTGTGAGCAGAAAAATGCAGCAACCGACGAGGCGTACCAAAAGGCGCTGCAGAGGAAAACCAGGGCAAGACTGGTGGGAAACTGCGAGGGTAACTTTGTCACCGACCCGCTCGGAATAGTGGATGTATATAAGCAGCACTTCCAGCAGCTGCTTAACTAGCATGACCAAGAGAGAGTGGTGGGGACCGAGGAAATCCCAGCTCCAGCCGCTGAAGTAGACCTCCCACCCAGCATCGAAGAAGTCGGCACAGCTATTCAGAAGCTGAAGAACAACAAGGCCGCAGGCTCAGATGGCTTGCCATCAGAGCTCTTCAAGGCTGGCGGCGATGTTCTGGTAGGGAGCATGCACCAGATCATCTGCAGAATTTGGGAAGATGAAAGCATGCCCGACGACTGGAATACCAGCTCTATATGCCCCATCCACAAAACAGGCGATCCTACCTCTTGCAAGAACTATAGAGGTATATCCCTGCTCAATGTCGTATACAAGATCCGGTCCAGCGTATTGTGTGAACATCTAAAACCATTTTGCACCGCACTAATCGGCAGCTACCAGTGCGGCTTCCGGCCCGGCAAATCAACTATAGACCAAATGTTCACACTTCGACAAATCCTGGAAAAGACCAACGAGTCTCGAATCGATACACACCATCTTTTCATCGATTTCAAAGCCGCATACGACAGCATTCATCGTGAAGAACTGTTTGGGGCGATGGCCGAATTCGGGATCCCGGTAAAACTGATCCAGTTGTGTCGCGCCACGCTAAAAAACACGCCATGCACCGTGCAACTCAGTTCTAGGACCTCGGAACCATTCGAAACATGCACCGGATTTTCTTCAACCTGGTGCTGGAGCAGATAGTGCGACGATATACATGCTGTCAAGCAAAAACCAATCCGTCGCTCACCACCTGGGACAAAATATAACAATTGACAGCTACAATTTCGATGTAGTTAAGGAGTTTGTCTACCTCGGGGCAAACGTAAATTCCACAAATGACACCACAGTGGAGATCAGGCATAGAATCGCACTTGGCAACCGCTGCTACTTCGGCTTGTCCAAACAACTGGGGTCGAAACTCCTCACTCGAAAGTCATGCTTTACAAAACCCTCATTCTGCCAGTCTTGCTGTACGGAGCCGAAAGCTGGACGATAAGCAGGACAGTGGAGCTGATTTTGGGTTCTTTCGAAAGAAAAATTCTGCGCCGGATATTTGGTCCTGTCTGTGAGGAAGGTGAATGGAGAAGAAGACGCAACCGCGAACTCTGCGAACTGTACCAAGATGTGGATGTAGTCCGGAAGGCAAGGATTCGTCGACTACACTGGCTCGGCCACATCGAACGCATGGACATCAACGCTCCAGCTAAGAGGGTCTTCGACTCCAAGCCTCCTGGTTCGAGAAGAAGATGAAGACCGAACCTCCGGTATAAAGACCAAGTAATCGCGGATGTAAGACATCTTGGTCTTGACAACTGGAAGCAGCGTGCCCGGTACCGTCAAGGATGGAAGGCAGCTATAGCTCTGGCTCAGATCCTCCATGGATCGCTGGCCTGATAAGTAAGTAAGTAAGCAAGAAATGCTTCCCTTCCTTAGATCTGTCTACAATATATAAGGCGTCTTTCAGGAGCTGTCTTCAGGAAGTGTACAAAGTGAATCATGGTATTTCTCCGAACCACGGCCTGGGGAACAGAGTCCTGATCTACCACTTCAACCTTCGATATTATATGGAACATTGGCGATCTGAGATCTTTAATTTTGCCAGGTTCAATTCGGCAATGACTTCGATCTTCGGGGCCTACTATCCCAACGATTTGTCTCCCCGAAGCATTCCTCTACGGTTTAATCCGGGATAGTTCAGCAGTATCGTTAATCTTTGATATTTCCCGGAACTCTATGGAATGGGGGCTTTCTTTTACAAACATACATATGTGCTCTATGAGCTGGAGCGGCTCAGATTCAATCTAGCAGCAGTTCCACACTGTGTGTTCATAAATTAACAGCTTTTGTAAATAGCCCTGGAAGCCAATTTAATCTATTCAAGCTTTTTGACCAGGCAACAATCTGTAGAAAATCCCATTCCTCAACTAAAGCCACACATCAGTTACATAATTAAATCCCTCCTCTGGTTTCGAATCATCTGCCAAAGAGCTGCTGTACCTTCGATAAAGAATAACTTGCCAAGCCGACTGGAAAACGTCAACATCCGGTTTTCGTTCGGGGTATGTGACTTACTGCTCAACCACAATCGACCAATCGCATTGCCCTACATTCCTTCTGCCAACAACGTCCTGCCCAGCCAAGTCGGTAGTAAATACTGCATGTCAAATAATAGCTTTCTGGAATAAAGAATGTAGTACGAGCATTCATTCCTGTACTTTTTGCCATCAATCATGATCCGAATGTATTCTTAATTAAATTTCAAAATCACTAGTTGCCTGCTCAACTGCTGCCACTATTGTATTTGTAGGTAATAGTAAATTCGTTAAAGATTTCCACAAAGGAGAAGGATATCTTTCACTTGCGGCAATTTTCAATCTGCCAGGAAAACTTGCAGTTTCTCTCTAAAAACAATGAGTTGTGTGATGTTTTTGAAATGAAATATTCAACAGCTGTAGTTTCTGAATTCGAATTGCTGGATTGTTATTTTGAAATTAGTTTTCATTGTGGAAAAGTGTAGGATCAAAAGCGGTCATATGATTCGTTTGGTTAAAATTGAAGATCAGAAGGATTTCGATTGCTTTGGATTATGGATTAAGAATGTTTTCCATTTTACAGATAACGAAGGACTTGCCATGCGGCCTTATATGGGCATATGGGCTTATGTCATTTATTTATAAGGTAACACTCGGGCAAATGTTCGTGTAAAGTGTCTGATTGACATTGGTTAACATGAACATAACATATATGTATATTCATATATTGAATACAGACACTTCGAGTTTTGCCATTGATGAAAGGGGCCTGAATTCGAGTAAAATTTCATGTTCAAAATTAAAATGTCTGCTCTCTTGCTTTAAAGACCAGTGTGGACGGAAAAAATTAGAAGCACCAGGCCTAAGGACAATACGTAGCTTGACTTGTGCTGCAAAGAGGCTACTAGGATCATGGACCTAAGTTTTCGGGCTTGCAAGGCTAACAGTTCTGAGGAAAACCGAAAAAAGCTGGAAATGACTGCAACACCCACATTCGACGAGTTAAATTCCAATCCTACCAAAAATTGGGGCGTAAAATCCTTCAATGTCCCAAAGGTAACAAAAGTTCCCAGTCGTTTGTAAAAACCGTAAAAAACTCAACTAAGTCGTCTATACCGACGCTCATCCACAATGACATTCCAGCTGTCACCCCCTTAAACAAAACTAACCTACTTGCTGCCCATTTCGCAACCAGTTCTCAGCTGCCAGTTTGTACTTTGTCTCCGCCTGTACTATAGTGCGTCAATTCCACCATGGGACTAATCCATTTCCGCAATCCTACAGTCGCAAGAGTTCTTAAGGACCTCGACATACACAAATCCGCTGGTCCAGATGGTATTGCCCCAAAAGTTCTGAAGAGGTATTTTTCTACGCTGGCAAAACCACTGCGTAAGCTTTTACTCCTTTCCCACTCCTCTGGGCTCTTTTCGAGTAGGTGGAAAACAACATTTGTGCAGCCTTTATATACCTTTTACCTATAAGGTAAAAGAAACGCTGATTAAATGACAGCTTATGAAATATCTTGAATCACGGAAAATCCTCAGTGACCATCAATACGGTTTCCGTAGCAACATATCCACTGGTGATTTGATGGCATATCTCGCTGAAGAGTGGAATCACTCGCTGCACCAAGGAGGTGAAAGCAAAATTGTTGTACTGGATATTTCGAAAGCATTTGACAGGGTTTGGCATGAAGCCCTTTTGTCGAAAATGCGTGCTTTTGGGATCGATGAGTCTCTCTTTCAATGGATTAGAAGCTACCTTTCGAATCGATCAATTCAAGTTGTTTTGGACGGATTCAAGTCCGATACTCACTTTGTAAATGCCGGTGTTCCCCAGGGCTCCGTTTTGTCTCCGACACTCTTTCTTATTTTTATAAATGATCTCTTGTCTGTTACTTCTAATCCAATTCACTCCTTTGCTGACGACAGTACCCTCAGCTTCTCATATTCGTTTACCAGTCTACGAACCTGCACTTCGGTTGTAGATAATGAGCGGCAGCGTATGTTAAGCTCGTTAAATTCCGATATCGCAGCATCATCCAATGGGGTAAAAACAATAGAGTGGAGTTCAATGCGTCCAAAACACAATGCTCTCTCTTGTCGTTAAAGCGTATAATTAACCCCCAGCCATTATCCATGAATGGCACTTGCATCTCCGAAACCGAAAAGCTTTCCATCCTGGGTATGAGTGTTGCTCACAATCTTAATTGGAACGACCACATATTCAGTGTCGCCAAGAATGCTGCGAAATGCCTAGGCTTCCTATACAGATGCAAGAAATATTTCTCACGCTTAGATCTGGCTACAATCTATAGGGCATTCATTCGCCCCAAATTAGAGTTTAAAGCCCATGTCTGGTCCGGTGCTTCCAAGACCTCATTGCACCTACTAAACAGAATACAAAAACGAGCCATAAAACTGATAGGTGACTCCAGCATTGCCAAAACTCGCTGGAACACCGCAGGAATGTTATCTGCCTCTACCTGTTTTATCGTTACTACCACAAAAAATGCTTTGATGAAACAGCCAGTTGAATTCCGTCCCTTCAACATTTCTCCTGCAATACACGTCTCTCTAGGAATGCTCACCAATATACCCTGAAGCCCGCTTTCGGACGTACTGTCAAATATAGAGAATCTTTCATTAACCGAACCACACGATTCTGGAATTCCCTGCCGGATTCGGTTTTCCCCCCTCAATGCAACATGCAAGCATTTAAGATCAATGTCCATCGGCATCTCCTCTATCCCTCTTTCTTTCCACCTTCTGCCCACACTGTGTCGCCGACATAATAAGGTTATTAGACCTTGAGTGCGCACAAATTATTACAAAAACAAAAAAAAAAAACCCTATCGGTCGAGCTACGGCATAATAAACCGTAATAAGCAATGCCTATTTGGATGCGGTTTCGCCGTTAGATGCAGACTTATGCAAAAAACCCTTAAGCTTTTGGCATGTAGGCGAGCGCCTCATAACTATCTGTATCAAAGAACATAAGCTTGATGAGCGTCCACGACCCTTACGATGAAAAACACGACAGAATCAAGAATGACTTCTTCGACCTCCTAGATGGAATTTATGGACAGCTAATCTCTTCATTGGTGGCGTTACAGCCCATGAAGGATAAGAGCCAAGCTTATCTCAATCACCTATTTTGTGTGTAACTTATTTTTCACACAGATGGAAGGGACCTACAGTTAGTTTAATGCCGATTTCGAATGGCGTGAGTCGAGAAGCCTTTTCATGGCAATTACATTACGGTGGGGTTTGCCAGTATCCCACCGGGGTGGAATGTCGCGAAATAAACATTCGATGGCATTGGTGTTATCGGGATCCGAACTCGCTCATCGTGCATCAGAGTCCTACACACTAACTACTGCGCCACGGTGCCATCATGTTTCAGTTACTACACCAAGATTATTCAAGGAGACTTGAATGCGAAGCTGGGTAAAGAAGACATCGACATTCATAAGGGGGAACATATTGCGATCGATGCCAGATACACCTCCAGCATATTGGATGTCCGACTTTTTGCAGAGACAACATTGACTCAGATCATTACCTTGTTGATACTGTCGACTCGACTAAGTCCAGCGAAATTTAACGTCGGATAGTTGCATTCGAAAGAGACCGCCAGGATTTTCGCTCATTACGTTTCCCTCTTGCCAAGATCAGATGCAAGCTGCACAAACCATAGAACATCAATGGATACGGTGCCAAAACGCCTTCACGAAAAATTAAGGGGGGACACGTGCTCCTCAAAAGGAAAAAGAAGGAGCACTAGAAGCTGGAGTTCGAGGATATTAAGAGATATTATCGCGAAAATGACGCTTGGAGGTTTTATCCAAATATAAAACGATTGGCATGTGCGGTATAAGGTCAGAACAGAAACCTATTGGGATGAAAGTAGACAACTGTCAATCGACTCACAGTTGGTGGTGAGAATATGGAAGAAACTTCTGCAGACTGTATATCGGCGATGATAATCGAAATACCGCTGCCAGGCAGAGTGAATCATTCAAGGCGAACGAATATGAAAGGGAATTCCGTCCACCCGAACTAGTTGAGAGTTGAGATAGCGATATCTAAACTAAAGTAATAGGGCTACTGGTGCAGATGGACTGTCTGCTGAGCTATTTAAAACAGCTGGAGATGAGTTGATATTGAGTATGCATCAACTCATCTCTAGGATATGGTCGAAAGAAAGCCTGCCTGACCAGTGGTCCATGAAAAGAAGATCCGTATTGCGCCAGTTATAGGCTATAAGATCATCTCTGTCGTAGTGTGTGAAAGCCTGACATCATTCGGGAGCAAACTTATAGGTTCCTTCAATGTGATTTCAAACCAGAAAAAAAAAAAAAAAAAAACCGGCCAAGTGCGAGGCGGACTCGCGCACGAAGGGTTCCGTACCATCTGTATATATAAATATGAGAGAGACTATGTATGTACTATCTTCATGATGAGATATAGATGATCATCAAAGTGTCCATTGATTTCAAATCAATTATCTTACTTGACAGCAACGATGTGAAAAGGTGAATAACATTAATGGGAAATATGGGAAAAAGGTTTGCAGCTAGGATTAATTCATCAAAAACACAAACGAGATCAAAACTGGGAAGTTTGCCACTGGTTGTGGGATATTGTCGACAACCTTTAGTTCAGTATGTGACCAAGGGGATTTTTTGGATGAAAATCATGTCTGTTGTATGGGAGCCCCCTTAAATATTAGTTTTGTTCTGTTTTTAGTATTTGTAATCATCTGTGAAAATTTCAACTGTGTAGCTATCACGGTTCATGAGAAACAGCCTGGTGACAGACGGACGGACGGACAGCGAAGTCTTAGTAATAGGGTTCCGTTTTACCCTTGGGTACGGAACCCTAAAAACGCGGCAGGATAAGACTCATGAATTCCAGGTCGATATGCACCACTTCCTCGTCGACTTTTAGGCCGAATAAGACAGTTTATAGAGACGAGCTATAAGTTAAACGACTATTTCTGTCGGGAGTTTACTATGAACTGATTTTATCATTCCCTTCGCAGTCGGACGAGTTGGGAAGGGTTGTTAAAACTAGACATGGCTTTGTATAGCTCATCTCTATACACGCTGTCATATGCAGCCTTGAAATCGACGAAGAGGTGGTGAGTGTCGATTTGGTATTCCTGGGTCTTCTCCAAGATCTGCCGTAGCGTAAATATTTGGTCTATTGTGGATTTACCTGGCCCGAAAACACACTGATAAGAGCCGATCAGGTTATCCACAAACGGTTTCAGGCGTTCACACAATACGGCAGAGAAGATCTTATATGCGATGTTAAGGAGACCTAATCCCCTATTGGCGCAGTTATAGGGGACCGGGCCTGACCGATGCCCGACCGGACAAGCGAATCTGAGGTTCCATTCGTCGGGCATGCTTTCTTCCGACCATACCTTGCAAATGAGATGGTGCATGCACCTTACTAGCTCATCTCCAGCCGCCTTAAGAAGCTCAGCAGACAGGCCGTCTGCGCCCCCGGCTTTATTAGACTTAAGTCTGATATCGCTATTTTGGTTTCGTCTAGTGGTGGACTGAATTCTGTTTCATTGCGAATGGCTCGTTCTGCCTGCCAGCGGTATCTTGTCTATCATCGCCGTTATACAGCCTGCAGAAGTGGTCTTTCCAAATCCTCAGCATCGACTGCGACTCTACAACCAGTTCTCTATTTTCATCCCTGCAGGCCACCGCTCAGGCTTTGTAGCCATGGCATGTTCGTTTAACCTTACTATAAAACTTACGGGCGTCATTCCTGCCGTAGCATCTTCATCTCCTCGGTCTCACACTTTCCGTGCTCTCTCTTCTTTCTTCTGAAAAGCGTGTATTCCTCTCTTCTCTTCTGCTCATAGATTTCGCGAGCAGCTCTCGTCCGTCGTTGCAGCATGGCTTTATATGCCTCTTGTTTTGCTGCATGGGCTTGTTCGCATTGTTCATCGAACCAGGGTTTTCTAAGTGGTGGCGGTTTGAAACCCAGCACCTCTGAGGCAGCGTCTCTGACCGCGCTCTGGCAATGCGCCCATTCCTGCTCTATTGTGTGTGCTGCTGTGGGCGGATTTTGAGAAACCTTGGAGGAGACACGATCGGCAAGGATTCTGGCAGTCTCTTGCGATTGTAGCTTTCCGACATTAAACTTACGTAGTCCTACTCGACTCCTAAGCATTCTTCATATCCTCATTCGTATCTTGGCTACAACAAGGTAGTGGTCCGAGTCGATGTTGGCCCCTCGGAAGGTTCGTACTTCGAGAATACAGGAGGAGTGTCTGGCGTCGATCGCAATGTGATCAATCTGGTTGGTGGTCGATTGATCAAAGGACCGCCAGATACCCTTATGGATATTGAGATGGGGGAATCGCGTGCTTGCTACTATCAGATTATGTCCCGCCATAAAGTCCACTAGCCTTTGTCCGTTTTCTGACGTGGTGTGTAGGCTGTGCTTTCTAATGACCCGTTCAAAGATAGCTTCCTTATCCAGCTTCGCATTGAAATCTCCTAGGACGATTTTGGTGTCATACCTGGGACATTGCGCATACGTTCTGTCTAGGAGATCATAGAAGTCGGTCATCTTTCTCCTCTGTGCGGGCGTGGACACATAATAAGCTTATATTGCCGAGATTGGTCTTGATGCGGATAGTTATGAGGCGTTCGCTTACATACTGGAAGCTTAAGACTTTTTTCCTGAGTCTGCCTCGAATAACGGATTCGCATCCGCATAAGCGTTGTTTATTTTCTCTGTAGCAGTTTCCGAATTAGATATCACAGTTTTTCATCTGCTTTTTGCCTGGCCCATCCCATCGCACTTCTTGGAGCGCGGTAATGTCAGCCTTATAACAGTCCAAAGAGTTGACCAGTTGTCCGGCTGCACCTGGTCTGTTGAGGGACCTAACGTTCCAGGTGCAGATCCGGAATTCGTTTCCTTTTAGACGTTTGCGGGGGTCGTCAACATGTAAACCGTCCATATCCGAGGCTGGCAGTCGTCTCCGAACAAGCTTTGATTTTATGCGATAGGGATGTTAACCCTAAGCGCAACCCACAACCTGGAGGGCCAGGTTCCTCTTTCCGCAGGAACAAGGGCTCGGGTCGCTGCACACATTGGTTCACTACCTGGCGGGTGCCAGTATAGCTATCCAGGGGATGCCACGGGAAGGTTGGATTGAACAGGGACAGAGATTGAAGCTGGCGTTTGCCAAGTTAAACGCGATCAACTTCTTTGCTCTGTTTGCTCGCTCCCTTCTCCCCTTCATAAGTATACCACAGAATGTTGTCATTGGTAAGCTTTTGAGAAACCAAGCGATAGATTTCAGAGTCCGATACTTGTATAGTCCAATCGTTCTTACTTCGCAATTTTAACTTATAAGCAGATTCCAGCAAAATGTTTGCAATTTCGTGTATTCAATAATGAACAATGAGAGCGCCGTGGCGCAGTGACGTCGATGACAGGAGACCGAATCCCGACAACAGCCATGTCATTGAAAGTGTTTTTCATGGTGCTTCTCGCAATAAACTGTAGGTCGCTTTCACCTATGGGAAAATAGAATCACACGCAACATGAGTGATTGAGAGAAGGTCGGCTTTTGACTTTCATGGACTGTAACCCCAACATACGTACATATGTATGTACATGTGTAGTAACGTATGGTGCCTGAGACCACATTTAAAACAACTTCTTCTGTTGCAGGTTGACGAATGAGGATCGTGCCCGAGGCAGTTTATGTTGGGTTTTCCCTCACTACCTCATTGCGTGTTCTTGCGCCCATGTTGGGAAATCTTTTCCAAGAGCGGGGGATGTGTGCATCTCCATAAAGCCGACAACGAACATTTTTGAATAGTTCTGTCTTGGTGTGGTGTAGTAAGTGCTGGTTTTCCGGAATGATGATTGTTGCTGTTGTTTAGGTTGGTTGTACGATTCACCTAAATTCTCGAGTGAAGTAAAGTGACCTTCAATGAATGCCAGGAGTGTTTTCAAATCAGGAAGTGACACGGACGTGCCCAGTTTATCTTCCTAACCCACGTGTGTTAGGGGTGGGAGTTTGTGGTAGTGAATAAATGTGTATGAGAATGCAGTCCCAGGTGTCCACTGCTAGCCCAAAATTCGAGAGGGCGTGAATAGATTCAATGCTGGTATCATGCAACGACTTTAGTGAGTGATTTTTTTTGCTCAATTAGCATACGAAGTTGCGTATTAACCAATTTTCTTTTATTTCTAAAACTATCGGTTAAGTTCTCCCAGGCTGACGTACAGTTTTTAGGGATCCGTACCCAAAGGTAAGACGGAACCCTATTACTAAGACTTCGCTGTCCGTCCGTCCGTCCGTCCGTCTGTCACCAGGCTGTATCTCATGAACCGTGGTAGTTAGACAGTTGAAATTTTCACAGTTGATGAATTTCTGTTGCCGCTACCACGAAAAATACATAAAATAGAACAAAATGAATATTTAAGGGGGGCTCCCATACAACAGACATGATTTTCATCCAAAAAATCCCCTTGGTCACATACTGAATTAAGGTTAGTCGACAATATCCCACAACCAGTAGCAAACTTGCCAGTTTTGATCTCGTTTGTGTCTTTGATGAATTAATCCTATCGGCAAACCTTTTTCCCATATTTCCCATTATTGTTATTCACCTATTCACATTGTTGCTGTCAAGTAAGATAATTGATTTGAATTCAATGGACACTTTGATGATCAACTACATATATCTCATCATGAAGATAGTACATACTTACATAGTCTCTTTCATATTTATGTATACAGATGGTACGGAACCCTTCATGCACGAGTCCGACTCGCACTTGGCCGGTTTTTTTCCATTAACTGGGATATGTTTTATCAACCGAGAGGCCTCGATGGAAACAAAGCTCTTAAGAAACTGGAGCTTTTGAATGTCTGACTGCTCTGTGTTATTGTTTATCATGGTTTGGAAGAGGTTTTGAAATTCACACCATTCTTCTTTTCCCGGAAAGGGCTTAATTCGTATTCCAGGAAGACGAATGTAGAAAGACAAAGATCGCGTTTGATTGAGATGAGACTTGTTTATGTGGCCATCGGTTTCTTCAAACTTATCGAGAGCGTCGCGTAATAAGCCGACAAAGGTGAAATATAAATTAATTTTCGAAGTTTCGCCATTCAAATATTTTTCTTCGATAGGGTTTGCTTCTCTACCGGCATTCAAAGAATGCTCCTTTTTTGCCCCTTTAAACTTTTCTACTACGTCACCTAAGCAAGAAGTCACATAACCCCTCAATTGTCGCGAAGCGGAGCTCCTTCTTTGGAGTTGCTGGATCGTTGACCGCTCGCTTTAATCACACACACAGTTGTGTGTGCCTAGTCCCTAGTTTTCTGACATCACCGGTTGCCTAGGTGGTTCTTTTAACAAACGATAATAGGAGCGGAATAAAAAGTAGTTTGAATGCAGACATTTTGATGTTTTTAATCTTACCTGCAATGGAAAGAAATCCCGCTTCAATCAACATGTTTTCTTTTAACACTCAATATCGTACTTCCCGACCGGAATAAAAGAACAAAAGATGGCCAGTATAATAACACATCAAAAAGCTCTCGAATGATTCATCACAACATTATTAGTTAAAAATGCGGAAAATGTTATTATTACTTATGTACTTTTCATAGGGATATGTAGACGTATCGTTGCCGGCCTTTATGAGCTTAAATAATTTAAAGTTACATTTCAACTACAGCTGTTTTTGACACTTTTCACGAAATGAATGTTCCTAGCGAGTAGGCGCAGAAAATCATTCTCCAATCTCCTCGGAACAGCCTAACTGGACACAGAGCAGAACATTTTCGGGCAGGAAATTTTCTCACCGATTAGAGAAACTTGTACTTTTCTGCTCTGGACTACTCAGAACAGACTTATGTTAAAAAACAGCATTGCCAGATTTAGTCCAATGAGCAACCTCAGGTCATATGTATGTATAAAAGTTGTCATTGCATCCGGAAAAATGCTCTGTTTAGTGATGCGGTTTATGGTCCGGCGGAATCATTGGCCAGTTCAAGGCTTCTTAACTTCTTTATAGACACCAAGTCACAGCTCAAAAATTAAGATGTATTGACCTGATGTGTAGAGCTTTCATTTTAATAACCCTGAACTCGCGCCGGTTTAACTTCTCTTGCAAAACCCAGAATGTGTTCAAAACTAATAATTTACCAACCTGTTATCACACCGCTATACGATCTCCGTGCTTCATCGCTTACCGAACGTACAGTGACGCGCTCATCCATTATTTCAGTTTTTATTTTAATCTCGTTAGTATAATTAATGTTTGATTCATTATCGTCCAATTAGCCATCCATACAGCTGAGCCAATTGTTGTGGATCATGACATCAGTCTATTATTGCATTGCAACCATGTTGCAAAATGTTTTACTTAACCTCAGCTAGTTCCTTGAATTACACATAGAAAAAAAAGAGACTCACGACCATGTCACCGCAACAACCCCTAACAAGGTTCAATGTCATTCCACACACCTTCACACCAATTCACATGCTCACTGGCTATTTAACCTGCTCGACCACTTTACTAATTGCATCAAAACTTACACATTCAACGTGGCCCAGTCCAGTTCATTGGCATGTTGGCTTTATGCCAGTGGCATTGGGCTATAGACTATATGCTCTGTCCTCTTGATTGTCCGACATAATGATAATTTTGTTGTTTTTTTGGGTTAGTTCAGTTATTCGGGAATTGGTTGCCCAATAGTTTCATGCACGAACGGCACAAAAAAGGCCGGAACAGGATGTGGAAGTGGAATCTAAAATATGGCGTGGCAATTAGTTGGGTCTTTATTGTGTGGTCATAACAATTAGTCATGACAATGAGGATGAAACTGCGCATTTTAGCCGGTTCGACTTGTGAACAAAGCGCTGATAGTCTTTATTTTCCACACGTGTAGATATTCTAATGACTGGGCTAACAACTCAGTTTGAAGCCAATTTAAAGGCATATCGTGTTGTGGTTAAAGGGGAAAAAGCGCTTTTAATTTTAGTTGATTTAAGGTCCTGCTGGTTGAATCCGAGTACCAAATCCTTAGATATTTTTAACCTACAACTGTATAGGAGGCGCAAAGATGTGGTATTAAACTGCCGTGACTCCTTGAATTTACTTGTATAAACCTTTGTGTACTTACACTTAAATCGCAGAAATCGATTTCTTTAATCACCCCAAACGTAGGTGTTATACGACTATACAGTGTATTAGCCTGCCTGGGGCCTATCATGATAAACAAACTATTTGTTATCGTTGTATCCTGAGAGCCTGTTTCAAAAAAAGATCTCCTACTGCGAAAAGTTGAAGGAACCCACCAACCTGGCGGTTATATACCACGTTAATATGCACAGTCGAGGAGTCGAATTGAGATCGAGTTGAGATTTCGACCCAGGTATTTTTACACACTAAATTGAGGAGTTGAGAAATTGAAACTGTATTGATTGATAGATAGCTATTCTCCTTTCGATTGTGCTCTGGCAGTTCTGTTTTGACCCAGCTGTTAGCTGAGTCGACTCGGCTCAACTTTATTTTAACTCGATCCTTGTTTACATACATTTCAAACCCCTCTTTAAATTCTGTTTCGACTCAACACATAAACGAGTAATAGACGCCAAGTAGAGCCTCAAGTAATCAACGCACTTCTAAGGGCATCCCACCCCATATAAAGGCAATCTCCGCATCCACGTCCTGTTTGCTGGCTCGATTATTTGATTAAAGGTCGATTGATCTCCTTCTTGTTTGTATTGTCTTTAGAGGTAGTAGGAGAAGATGACTTCACGCTCTCTGACCTGGATCTTCCTTTCGTGACTTCGGTGAACCGGCGGTTATGTTCGAATTTTGCTGTCGACGTTTGGAATGCTCTGGTGAAGCTAAAATGGAAATTATGGTAACTTCAAGCGGAATACTTCTGAATGTCAGAGTATTGTTGCGGAGACACAGCAACAACAGAGTTTCAAAGCTCTTTTGAAACGGAGATTGGAATGATGTCAACTGTCAACGGCGTAATGCTAATTGTCAGAGCATTCTAGAGATTTCCGAAGTGGAACTTCCGACGGCGAACGTTCGAGAAGGTGGACCGAGAGCTATATTAGCGCGAACATTCGCCCTCGACATGCATTCAACTTGTGGTATTGAACAGAGCGTGACAAGTCGGTGTGATCAATAAAACAGTGGGAAAATAAAAGCATTCAATAAAGGTTTGTTTGTGTAATAAAGTTTAAAGTGTTCAATAAGTTTTGGATAATAAAGAAAAGTGGTGAAGCTGCACAGATAATTGATCTGTGGTGAAAGAAAGAAAAGTGTGTGTGTTTTTATTCGGATAAAAAGGACAATTGTAGTTTATCGCAATCCAGTGGTGCGAACCCTATTCGGTGTGGGATTGAAAATTTCGGAACAGTATTCTAGAGAAGGGGAAGGTCTGAGGGGCTATGTAAGCGCGAACGCTCGCCTTCGGGATATTTAATTTTCGGATTTAATAACGAGTGATCAGTCGGTAATCAAGCCATATATGTAGTGAGATGTAGAGACAAGCTTTGTAATAAAGGTGAAGCGCCCAGATAGGTGATCTGTGGTGGAAAAGTGCAAAGTGTGTAAAAGCTTGTAATAAGGGTGAAACGCTAAGATAACTCATTTGAGGTGGATTCAATAAAGTATGCGTAATAAGGGTGAAATGCTCAGACAGTTGATCTGAGGTGGATTCAATTAAGTGTGTGTATTGAATAAAAAATTCACAGTTGTAGTTTATCTGCAATCCAGTGATCGAACCCTATTCGGGAACGATTGAATTTTACGTAACATTTGGTGTCAGAAGTGGGACCAGCTTCCCATTTATTCAAATTTGTTTATTCAAATTGTGAAGTACATTATTAAAAGTGTGTACGAGCGTGCAAGAAAATTGTGAAATTAGAGAAACTTGCTATTGAACAACTGGAAAGACAACTGGATGCTCGGGAACAATCTAGTGGAGGAAGAAGGTGTCGATTGGGAGAATCATGAGTTCGGTGTGGAAAAGCCGTCGACATTCGACATGCAGCCAATTCTCGCGGCTATGAATGCTATGAGCCAGAAGCTGGAGGTGAATTCAGCTTCCGTAAGTCACAAGCTAGACCAGAAGCTGGAGGAAAATTCGGCTCCCATAAGAGGCGACCTTACATCAAAAGCTGGAGGAAAATTCCGTTGCCGTATGAAGAAAGTTGGAGGAAAATTCCACTTCCATAGGCCAGAAACTAGAGAAGTTGAAGACGCTAGAAGGTATGGTAGAGAACAATCGAGAAAGCTTAAGAAACATTCAGTAGACCGTCAACGATCGATTCCAGAACGTCGAGGAGAGAATCGAAAATCGAGAATTCGATAAGAAGATTCGAGAAAAATATCCAGAACGTTCAGCATCAAGGAAATGTTGTACCGGCCGCAGCATCAACATTTACAGCTCCCAACTTTGATGGCACAAGCGCGTTCAACATCTTCGAGCTCCAATTTAGGACAACAGTGGAACGGAATCAATGGGGGGGAAGAAGACCGTGTGACTGCCCTAGTAAATTCCCTTAAAGACGAAGCAGCTGATGTACTACGAACTATTTCGGAGATGAAGAAAAGGACCTACACAGACATCTGGGATGCTCTTCATCGAAAATACGACAGTAAGCACATGGTGGAAATGTACCAGCTGGCAGTTAAAGGACACAAGCAGAATGGAAACGAGACCATCCAGCAGTATGCTGCCGTCATTGAGAGGCTGTATCACCTAGCCTACGCGGATGTTCCAATTGATATGGTGGAGAAACTGAAAACGGATTCTTTCATCCAAGGGTTAAGGGTAAAAGATATCTTTTTAGGAGGCAGTTGCCGTCGCTCTCGCATGTGAAACATCGCTCATGATATCCCGCCACTCCGTCAAATTGCGGCGTAGGTGCTACATCTGCGACCAGCAGGGGCGTATTGCGAGAAACTGCCGTCAGCGACGAAAGCGTCCCTCCATCAAATTGCGGCGTATTTCTGAGGACCGTAATAGATCCAGAAAAACAACGGCGAGTAGGAGTGGCTCGTTCCTAGGTAGATGCTACATCTGCGACCAGCAGGGGCACATTGCGAGAAACTGTCGTCTGCGAAGAAAGCGTTCGATGTATAATTCGCCGAAAGAAGACCAAGTGAGAGCACGCGAACACCGGATGGGAAGTAGTCATGGAAACGCGGCTGCCTTGTCGAGGCGACCTTGCGATGTTGAATGCAAACATTGTCCACGTGCCGAAACCAAGGAACAGGTCAACGTCATCCGTCGTTTCCATGTTCTACCAGAAGATTCCTGGACTACCGAAAAAGTCGGAAGGAAGCAGCGAAAAGATTCCAACCTGGCAGTTATCGTTGATTACCAAGAACGAGGTTTTCGACCAACTTGGCAGCAAATATACAACGAAAGTCCAATCGAAAAAGCATACTTGGCTCAATAGCAAAGTTTGAGGCTGAAGAACGGCTGCTTCTACCGCAGTTGGGAAAGTGAGAACGGGGACATTATAAACGATCTGCTGGTAATTCCAAAGGGACAGGTCGACGAGGTCATCCAAGAATACCACGAGGGAACAAGC
This sequence comes from Eumerus sabulonum, assembly GCA_951905685.1. Lineage (NCBI taxonomy): Eukaryota > Metazoa > Arthropoda > Insecta > Diptera > Syrphidae > Eumerus > Eumerus sabulonum. The sequence continues at coordinate 154,841,313 of OX645060.1, read as the reverse complement.
GGGGGTCATCTTGGTATTAACAAGACTGTAGAAAAGATTAAGAGACGTTTCTACTGTGTAGGATGCCATGAATCGGTCACAAATTTCATACGCAGATGTGAACAGTGTGCGAAGGCAAAGGGACCGCTTAGGAAAACTCGAGGAAATATGTATATATATATATATGTATATAAATATGGACATCGCAGGCCCATTCCCAACGAGCAACGCTGGAAACAAATATGCGCTGGTGGAGATCGACTACTTCAGCAAATGGCCTGAAGTGTTTTGCATACCGAACCGAGATGCCACGACGACTTTGGATGCATTCATGAATAACCGGATTTCACGTTACGGAGTCCCGCTGTAGTCGTAGCTTATCGCAATCTAGTGACAGGAGCCCTATTCGAAGTGGGATTCATTTTCGTAACAATTTTATTGCGGACACGAACCGACGGTCATGTTCGAATTTCGCTGTCGATGTTTGGAATGCTCTGGTGAAGCTAAAATCGAAATGTTGGTAACTTTCAGTGGCATACTGCTGAATGTCAGAGCAGAACGTGTGACGGCGAACATGCGGAAAAGTGAACCGGGGGCTATATAAGCGCTATCGCTCGCCCCGATTCAATAACGAGTGATCAGTCGGTAATCAAGCCATTTAATGAGAGATAGAGACAAACTTTGTAGTAAAGGTGAAGCGCCCAGATAATTGATCTGTAATGGAATAGTAAAGTGTGTAAAAGCAATAAAGTGTGTAAAAGCTTGTAATAAGGTTGAAACGCTCAGTTAATTGATCCGAGGTGGATTCAATAAAGATTGAATAAAAAATGTACACAGTTTTATTTTATCCGCAATCCGGTGATCGAACCCTATTCGGGACCGATTTAATTCTCGTAATAATTGGTGTCGGAAGTGGGATTCATTTCCGTAACAATATTGTTACGAAAATTACTTCGTTCGAATTCGGGTTCGATCACTGGATCGCGATAAACTTTTATTATTTCACCTCAGACCTTATCTGAGCACTTCACATTTATTTATTATTACAACCCTTTACACAATTTACTCTTTATCGCTTACACACACTTATACTCTTGATTATGTTCACACTGGTTTAGCGACTGATCACTCGAATTTTAGTTCCGACAACTGAATGCTCCCGAGGGTGAGCGATTGCGCTTATATAGTCCCCGGTTCATTTTCCCGAAAGTTTGCTGTAAGTCGTTTCCCTTCTGAAGTTTCTAGAATGCTCTGACATTCAGCAGTATGCCGCTAAAAGCTACCATAATTTCCACTTTAGCTCCACCAGAGCATTCCAAACTTCGACAGCGAAATTCGAACGTAACTGTCGGTTTGTGTCCGTTACAATATTGTTACGAAATTGAATCCCACACCAAATAGGGTTCGTATCATTGGATTGTGATGAACTACAATTGTCTACGTTTAATTCAAATTAAAACACACACACTTTTCTTGTTTCACCACAGATCAACTATCTGTGCAGCTTCACCACTTTTATTTATTATCCAAAACCTATTGAACATTTTAAACTTTAGTACACACACAAACCTTTATTGAAAGCTTTTATTTTCCCACTGTTTTATCGATTGATCACACCGATTTGTCACACGCTGTTCAATTCCACAAACTGAATGAATGCCGAGGGCGAGTGTTCGCGCTTATATAGCTCTCGGTCCACCTTCCCCAAAGTTCGCCGTCGGAAGTTCCCCTACGGAATTCTCTAGACGGTTGACATCATTTCAACTTCTCGTTCACCAGAGCTTTCGAACTTCGACAGCGAAATTCGAACTTAACCAACGGTTTGTGTCTCCGCAACAATATGTTCGTAGTGATATTCGATTTCGACTTCCACAGTATAGCCAAACATACTTCTCGGAATTTAATTTCATTTATCTTAAATTCACCCTTCGTAACCATAAAATTCACTACTGTTTTCCTTATAGAAGTCAAAATGTGGACAGAGACTTTACGTTCGACGAGTTTGATGCACTTTCCGACTCCATCCAAAGAATTGTTTCCCTGTTTTCTCGCACTGAAATCGTTATAGCGGGCGATTTCAATGTTCATGATCCTCAGTGCCGTCAACATTCTGGGCAGACAACAACCGAAGGAAAGTATGTCGAAATTTTTGGTTTCGTTGAACCAATTAACTCAGATTGTGAATGAACCATCCCGTACCCCGGATGTTGCCGGTCATACCACCAACACCCTGAACTTGTTTCTTATCTCTCAGTCTGATACATGCACTTTAGATATATGATCTCGTCTAGGCTCGTCTGGTCAGCTAAATTCCCATATTCACTCCACTCAGTTAAAGAAAAAGCTCCCAAAAGAATAATATGAGTATATCACAAAGGGCGTCGTGGCCCTGAGTGTGTTGGACTCAGGCGCATGATGAGCGAGTTCAGATCCCGATAACACCAACGCCATCGAATGTTTATTTCGCGACGTTCCTCCTCGGCGGGGTACTGGCTAAACCCCCCGTAGTAAACTTGCCATGAAAAAGGTTCTCGACTCACGCCGTTCGGAATCGGCATTAAACTGTAGGTCCCTTTCACCTGTGTGAAAAATAAATCACACACAACATGGGTGATTGAGAGAAGCTTGGCTCTGGTCCTTCATGGGCTGTAACGCCATCAAAGAAGATATCACAAAGCTAATTGGTGCGACTTTAACAATTTCTTACGGAGCTTTAACAGGTCGTTGTGCTTCCTTGACAACGACGTGGCTGCCGCAGCTGATATATATGATCCCAAAAATTATCCACACTGGCATAACCAATTTCATCCCCAATAGGGTAAAAAGTCTTAAGCCGGAGGATTAAGATTGATTAAGAGGTTATCAGGTTGAGAGAGATAAATTTTCGGAATTGTAAGGCAAACAAAGGCAACAAGAAAGATATGACCGCAACTCCTACATTCGACGAGCCAAATTAGTACACGCCCAAACACTGAGGCGTAAAATCTTATAATGTCCCAAAAGTAGCAGAAGTTTTAGGTCTTTCGTCAAAAACATCAAGTTTCGTCATCTATACCCACTCTCATTCACAATGACATTCCAGCTGTCATACCAACAGACAAAGCCAATCTGCTTGCTGGCCACTTCGCAGGAAAATCGCAGTAAAATAATTGATATTTTGAAAGCATTTGACAGAGTTTGACATGAAAACCTTTTGTCGAAAATGGATGCATTCGGGATCGATGACTACCTTTTTATATGGGTTAGAAGCTACCTTTCGAATCGTTCAAATCAAGTTGTCTTGGGCTGATTCAAGTTTGATACTCACTTTCTAAATGTTGGTGTTCCCCAGGTCTCCGTTTTGTTCCCGATACTCTTTTACATTTTTATAAATGGTCCCTTGACTTTTACTTCTAATCAAATTCACTTCTCCGCTGGTGACTGTACCCTCAGCTTCTTATATACGTTCAGTTGTTTACGACCCTGTATTTCGACTGGAAATAATGAGAGGCAGTGTACCCTTATGTTAAGCTCATCAAATTCCGATATCGACAGAATCATCAAATGGGGTAAAAACAATAGAGTGGCATTTAATACATCCAAAGCATAATGCTGTCATCTATCGTTGAAGCGTAACACTGAGTCAATGCCATTATCCATGAATGGAACTTGCATCCCTGAAACGACCATATGCCGCGAAATGCTTAGGTTTCCTAAACAGATGCAAGAAATTCTTCGCACCAACTGATCTGGCTACAATTTATATGGCGTTTCGCCAGACATTACCGCGCTCCAAGAAGTGCGATGGGATGGGCCAGGCAAAAAGCGGATGAAAAACTGTGATATATACTACGGAAACTGCTACAGAGAAAATAAACAACGCTTATGCGGATGCGAATTCGTTATTCGAGGCAGACTCAGGAAAAAGTCTTAAGCTTCCAGTATGTAAGCGAACGCCTCATAACTATCCGCATCAAGACCAATCTCGGAAATATAAGCTTACTATGTGTCCACGCCCCCACAGAGGAGAGTGACGACCGACATAAAGACGACTTCTATGATCTCCTAGGCAGAACGTATGCGCAATGTCCCAGCTATGACACCAAAATCGCTCTAGGAGATTTCAATGCGAAGCTGGGTAAGGAAGCTATCTTTGAACGGGTCACTGGAAAACACAGCCTACACAACACCATGTCAGAAAACGGACTAAGGCTAGTGGACTTTATGGCGGGACATAACCTGGTAGTAGCAAGTACACGATTCCCACACCTTAACATCCATAAGGGGACCTGGCGGTCTTTCGATCAATCGACAACCAACCAAATTGATCATATTGCGATCGACGGCAGACACTCCTTCAGCATCCTAGGTTCCGAACCTTTCGAGGAGCCAACATCGACTCGGATCATTACCTTGTTGCAGCCAAGGTACGAATGCGAATTTCTCGGAACCAACGGAGTCGAGTAAGAACACCAAAATTTAACACCGGAAAGCAGCAATCGCAGGAGACCGCCAGAACCTTTGCCGATCAAGTCTCCCTCAAGCTCTCTCAGGTCCCAATGTAATCTGCAAAAGCCATAGGACAGCAATGGAGTTGTTGTCAGAAAGCCATTAGAGAGGCCGCCTCGGTTTCGAGCCACCACCGTCTAGAAACCCCTGGTTTGATGATGAGTGCAGACAGGCTCATTTAGAGAAACAGAATGCATACATGGCCACATTGCATCGACGGACGAGAGCTACCCGCGAGCTCTATGAACAGAAAAGGAGGGAGGAGCATGCGCTTCTGAGAAGGAAACAGAAGGAGCACGAGAAGCGCGAGATCGAGGAGATGGAGAGATGTTACGGCAGGAACGACGTTCGAAAATTTTACCAGAAAGTAAAACGAACATGCCAAGGCTATAAAGCCAGACCAGAAGCCTGCAGGGATGAGCACGGAGAACTAGTAGTGGAGTCACAGTCGATGCTGAGATTGTGGAAGGACCACTTCTGCAGACTGTATAACGGCGATGATAGTCAAAATGCCGCCGTCAGGCAGAGCGAACCATTCACAATGGACGAAGACGAAGGAGAATCCCGTCCACCCGACCTAGACGATGTTAAGATAGCGATATCGAAACTTAAGTCTTATAAAGCTGTTGGAGCAGACGGACTCCCCGCGGAGCTGTTTAAAGCAGCTGGCGATGAGCTGGTTAGGAACATGCACCAACTCATCTGCAAGATATGGTCGGAAGAACGCATGCCCGATGAATGGAGTCTCAGTATCGTTTGCCCGGTCCATAAGAAAGGAGACCCCTATGACTGCGCCAATTACAGAGGGATAAGCCTCCTGAACATTGCGTACAAAATCCTCTCTGCCGTACTGTGTAAGTACCTGAAACCGTTCGTGGACAATCTGATAGGTTCCTACCAGTGTGGTTTCAGGCCAGGAAAATCCACGATAGACCAAATATTTACACTACGGCAGAACTTGGAGAAGACTCATGATTTCCAGGTCGACACGCACCATCTTTTCGTCGACTTTAAAGCCGCGTATGACAGTGTTCATAGAGACGAGCTATACAGAGCCATGTCATGTTTTAACATTCTTGCCAAACTCGTCAGACTATGCAGGATGACTATGGAGAACTCTCGCTGCTCCATTAAGGTCGGAGGCGAACTAACCGACCCCTTTGAAGTTAAAAAAGGTTTTAGACAGGATGACGCACTGTCATGTGATTTCTTCAACATTATTCTTGAAAAGATCGTGCGGGACTCTGCCGCCAATACAAGAGGTACGATCTACTTCAAGTCAACACAATTGCTTGCCTACGCAGATGACATTGACGTTATTGGACGGACAAAACGAGACGTCAATGAGGCGTTTACAAGCATTGAAGCAGAAGCGGCGAAAGTGGGTCAAACGGTATATGGGGACAAGACCAAATATATGCTGTCATCCAAGAAAGACGCACAACACCGACGTCTTGGTCAGAACGTCACCTTCGGCAGCTATATTTTTGAAGTAGTCAAGGACTTCGTCTACCTTGGCTCGATAGTGACAAGCAGCAACGACACCAGCGCTGAGATAAAACGCAGAATAACTCTTGCCAATCGCTGCTTCTTCGGGCTCAAGAGGCAATTGAGTAGCAGAGCCCTCTGTCGAAAAACTAAGGTATCCCTATACAAAACCTTAATCATCCCGGTCCTCCTCTACGGCGCTGAGGCTTGGACGTTATCAAAAGCGGATGAAGAGGCTCTTGGACGTTTCGAGAGGAAAATTCTGCGTGCAATCTTTGGTCCCGTTTGTGTAAACGGAGAGTGGAGGAGGAGATTCAACCAGGAACTGTACGGGCTGTACAGCGACATCGGCTAAGTTAGACGACTTCGGATCCAACGTCTAAGATGGCTGGGCCATGTAGAGCAAATGGACACAAACGCTCCGGCCCGAAGAGTCTTCGACTCCAACCCCGAGGGACGACGCTGCAGAGGACGACCGCATTTAAAGTGGCGCGCACAGGTGGAAGGGGACCTCAGCCAACCGGGCGTGCGGCACTGGAAGCGGCTGGTCGAAGATCGGGCCCGCTGGAGAGGATTTTTGGTTGAGGCCCTGGTTCACCCCGAACTGTAGCGCCATCAAAGTAAGTAAGTTTCTTCAACCGAACCACACGAATGTGGAACACTCTACCTCTTTCGGTCTTCCCCCCTCAATACATCATGCAGGTACCGAAGACCAATGTTAATAGGTACCTGCTCTCCCTTTACCACTCTCTGTTACGTTCTACCCGCACAACGTCTCGCTGACGTTATAAGGCTTTAGCCTTGGGTGCGTGCGAGGCTATAGCCTTATAAACAAAATTGTTCGATGTTTCTGTGTCATTTATCTTGGCAGTGATGCTGTTTTTAAGACTTGAATAGTGACTACGGCAACGAATGCCAAACGTTCAACCAACGAAAAGAAAACGTTCCTACGTTATATCCTGCACATTACTTCGACAATTATTTATAAGGATTCACTCTGCACATATAATGGAAATACTTTAACAATTCGCTAAGATACATCGCAGTAAATTTACTTACTTACTTACTTAGGTGGCGCTACAGTCCGTGGTGAACCTGGGCCTCAACCAACAAGCGTCTCCAGCTGGCACGGTCTTTGGCCAGGTGTTTCCAGCGCCGCACGCCCAGTTGGTTAAGATCCCCTTCCATCGGCGTGCGCCACCGATGATGCGGCCGTCCTCTACCGCGCCTTCCTCCCGCGAAGACTCTTGGGATCGGAGCTGTATTTTTCATGCGCTCTACATGGCCTAGCCGCCTTAGACGCTGTATCCATAGACGTCATACCAGGCCGATGTCGTGGTACAACCCGTACAATTCTTCGTTATATCTTCTCCCCCATACACCGTTTGAACAAACGGGAACGTCGATAGTGCGCAGTATTTTCCTCTCGAAATGACCAAGAGCATCTTCATCCGCTTTTGTTAAGGTCCAAGCCTCTGCGCCGTAAAAGAGGACTGGGATGATTAAAGTCTTATATAGTGTCACCTTGGTTTTCCGAGAGAGGACTCTATTTCTCAATTGCCTCTTGAGCCCAAAGAAACAGCGGTTGGCAAGAGTGATTCTGCGTTTTTTCTCAGCCTCGGTGTTGTGGTCGCTGGTTATCAGTGATCCAAGGTAGACGAATTCCTTGACCACTTCAACGTTATATTCGCCCATGGTGACGTTCTGGCCAATACGTCGGTGTTGTCCGTCTCTTTTAGATGAAAGCAGATATTTGGTTTTACCAAATATCTCATGACGTCTCGCTGTGTCCGTCCATTCACGTCAATGTCGTCGGCGTACGCAAGCAATTGCATAGACTTGAAATAAATCGTACATCTTGTGTTGGCCGGTGACTCTTGCACGATCTTTTCAAGCACGATGTTGAAAAAGTTGTTTTTTTAACACCAAAGGTCTCGGTTTGCTCTTCACCGACCTTAATGGAGCTTGTCATCCTGCACAGTCGGACGAGTTTGGCAGGGATGTGAAAACTAGACATGGCTTTGTATAGCTCATCTCTATACACGCTGTCATATGCAGCCTTGAAATCAACGAAGAGGTGGTGAGTGTCGATTTGGTATTCCTGGGTCTTCTCTAAGATCTGCCGTAGCCTAAATATTTGGTCTATTGTGAATTTACCTGGCCTGAAACCATACTGATAAGAGCCGATCGGGTTATCCACAAACGGTTTCAGGCGTTCACACAATACGGCAGAGAAAATCCTATATGCGATGTTAAGGAGACTTATTCCCCTATAGTTGGCGCAGTTATAGGGGTATCTTTTCTTATGAACCGGGCAAACGATGCTGAGATTCCATTCGTCGCGCATGCTTTCCTCCTAACCTTGCAAATGAGATGGTGCATGAACCTTACCAGCTCATCTCCAGCCGCCTTAAGAAGCTCAGCAGACAGGCCGTCTGCGCTCGCGGCTTTATTAGACTTAAGTCTTGATATCGCTATTTTGATTTCGTCTAGGTCGAGTGGACTGAATTCTGTTTCATTGTCGTCCATTACGAATGGCTCGTTCTGCCTGACAGCGGTATCTTGTCTATCATCGCCGTTATACAGTCTGCAGAAGTGGTCTTTCCACATCCTCAGCATCGACTGCGACTCTACTACTAGTTCTCCATTTTCATCCCTGCAGGCCACCGCTCTGGCCTTGTAGCCATGGCATATTCGTTTTACCTTATTGTAAAACTTACCGGCGTCATTCCTGCGGAAGCATCTCTCCATCTCCTCGATCTTCCTCTGAAAAGCGTGTGTTCCTCTCTTCTCTTCTGCTCATAGATTTCGCGAGCAGCTCTCGTCGGTCGTTGCAGCATGGCTTTATATGCCTCTTGTTTTGCTGCATGGGCTTGTTCGCATTGTTCATCGAACCAGGGGTTTCTAAGTGGTGGCGGTTTGAAACCCAACACCTCTGAGGCAGCGTCTCTGACGGCGCTCTGGCAATGCGCCCATTCCTGTTCTATTGTTTGTGCTGCTGTGGGCGGATTTTGAGAGAGCTTGGAGGAGACACGATCATCAAAGATTCTGGCAGTCTCTTGCGATTGTAGCTTTCCGACGTCAAACTTACGTTGTCCTACTGGACTCCAAAGCATTCTTGATATCCTCATCCGTACCTTGGCTACAACAAGGTAGTGATCCGAGTCGATGTTGGCCCCTCGGAAGGTTCGTACGTCGAGAATACAGGAGGAGTGTCTGGCGGCGATCGCAATGTGATCAATCTGGTTGGTGGTCGATTGATCAAAAGACCGCCAGGTACCCTTGTGGATGTTGAGATGGGGGAATCGCGTGCTTGCTACAAGGAGGTTACGCCCCGCTAGGAAATCGATTAGCTTTAGTCCGTTTTCGGATGTGGTGTTATGGAGGCTACGCTTTCCTATGATCGACTCAAATATGTCCTTTTTGCCCAGTTTTGTATTAAAATCTCCTAGGATTTTTTTTGTGTCGTAGCTGAGGCATTGGGCATATGTTCTGTATAGGAGATCGTCGAATTCTTCTTTGAGTCGTCCGTTTCTTCCGTTGGGGCGTGAGCGCATATTAAGCTAATGTTTCCAAATTCAGCTTTGATGCGGATTGTTACGACATTGTTATGCTTAAGACTTTTTGTTGGAGTCTTCCTCGAATAACGAATCCGCACCCGAATAGGCGCTGTTTGTTCTCTTGTAGCAGTTCCCGTAGTAGATGTCGCAGTTTTTCATCCGTTTATTGCCTGGTCCATCCCATGGCACTTCTTGGAGTGCGGTTATATCTTCTTTATAGCAGTTGAAGGTTTGCTCCAATTGATCGCCTGCACCTGGTCTGTTAAGGGACCTAATATTCCAGGTGCAGACTCTCAAGTCCGTTAGTCGTTTCCAGGGTCGTGATACGGATGTTACCCCTAAGCACAACCCCCAACCTGGAGGGCCAGGTTCCTCTTTCCCAAGGAACAAGGGGTTGGGTCGCTGCACACATTGGTTCACTACCTGGCGGGTGCCAGGGTAGCTATCCAGGGGGGCCACGCGGAGGCTGTGTGTTAACTTGGATTGAGCAGGGACAGAGATCGAAGCTGGCGTTTGCCATGTTAAACGCGATCAACTTCTTTGCTCTGTTTGCTCGCTCCCCCAAGCCCCCTATCCCAGTAAATTTTCAATTGTTTAAATTGGGTTCAACATAGCAAAGTAGCCCCTCATCATATCACAATTCAAAAACACCTTAACATTGAATTTTCCTTTCCACTGAATGCAATCAATCACAGTTCAGATGCATGCCCTGATAATCTTTTTGACATTCTTCATTCAAGTAACTCTAGACCATCTTACATTTGACTTGCAAAAGGGTTAGATAAATACCGGAGTTGAATGAGAAGAATAAGAAAAAACTGCTGGAATTTTATTTCTGGTATTCGTAGACAGACGACACACCATCAATCTTATTCAGAAGGTGTTTTATTGGCACGTTAAAAGGATAACCTCTGTTTGATCCGAGAATATAGAATGTGGAAACGGTGTGGAAAGAAATCTTTGAGTTATGTCTACAGTTTTTGTACATATTTATCGTCGTCGGTCCGGTTGAAGTCGAAACTGAGTATAAATTATTCATTTCTTGGGTTAAAATATCGAAATACGGGCTTTATACAGGAATATTTTATTTACTTAGCTAGTGAAACTGGGTCGTAGCATCCGTTAGTTCTTCGAGATAGTGCCGATTTTAGCACCAATCACCAACACCATTTGCTCTTACTTTTCAAAGGAAACATCTTTCTAAATAAATCAATTACAATTATTTGGGATTGAATATTATGTAGGACCAATGGCTTTTAAAACTGTTTTGCTTAATTTCCTTTTGCTATTTTTCTACAAAAACGGTGGGAAAAGATAAATGAACCCCAAGATAAAAATCTAACAAGCGTTCTTACTTATCAGGCCAGCGATCCATGGAGGATCTGAGCCTGAGCTATAGCTGCCTTCCATCCTTGACGGTCCCGGGCACGCTGCTTCCAGTTGTCAAGACCAAGATGTTTTACATCCGCGATTACTTGGTCTCTAGACCGGAGGTTCGGTCTTTCTCTTCTTCTCGAACCAGGAGGCTCGGAGTCGAAGACCCTCTTAGTTGGAGCGTTGATGTCCATGCGCTCGGTGTAGCCGAGCCAGTGTAGTCGACGGATCCTTGCCTTCTGGACTACATCCACATCTTGGTACAGCTCGTAGAGTTCGCGGTTTTGTCTTCTTCTCCATTCAGCTTCCTCACAGACAGGACCAAATATCCGGCGCAGAAATTTTCTTTCGAAAGAACCAAAAATCAGCTCCGCTGTCCTGCTTATCGTCCAGCTTTCGGCTCCGTACAGCAAGACTGTCAGTATGAGTGTTTTGTAAAGCATACCTTTGGTCTTTCGAGTGAGGAGTTTTGACCCCAGTTGTTTGGACAAGCCGAAGTAGCAGCGGTTGCCAAGTGCGATTCTACGCCGGATCTCTGTCATTTGTGGAATTTACGTTTGCCCCGAGGTAGACAAACTCTTTAACTACATCGAAATTGTAGCTGTCAATTGTTATGTTTTGTCCCAGGTTGGTTTTTGCTTGACAGCATGTATTTCGTTTTGTCCTCATTGATCTTAAGGCCAATTCGTTTCGCCTGTTCTTCAATCGCCGTGAATGCTTCCACAATGCCACGGCGAGAACACGCGATGATGTCGATATCATCCGCGTATCCTAGCAGCTGGATGGACTTGTAGAAGATAGTGCCTTCCCTGTTGACGCCTGCCCGTCGCACTATCTGCTCCAGTACCAGGTTGAAGAAGTCACATGACAGCGCATCTCCTTGCCGAAATCCGGTGCATGTTTCGAATGGTTCCGAGGTCCTAGAACCGAGTTGCACGGTGCATCGCGTGTTTTTTAGCGTAGCGTGACACATCTGGATCAGTTTTCTCGATGTTCTTCACGATAAATGCTGTCGTATGCGGCTTTAAAATCGATAAAGAGATGGTGTGTATGGATTCGAAGCTCGTTGGTCTTTTCCAGGATTTGTCGAAGTGTGAAAATTTGGTCTATAGTTGATTTGCCGGGCCGGAAGCCGCACTGGTAGCTGCCGATTAGTGCGGTGCGAAATGGTTTTAGACGTTCACACAATACGCTGGACAGGATCTTGTATGCGAGATTGAGCAGGGATATTCCACTCTCTCTTGGTCATGCTCGTTAAGCAGCCGCTGGAAATGCTGCTCAAATACATCCACTATTCCCTGCGGGTCGGTGACAAGATTACCCTCGCAGTTTCGAAGAGCCTGGGTGCCCTTTTTGAAGCCTCCTGCAAGGCCATTGGTTTTCTTGTAAAAGGACGGTGTTTATGTTTATCCCTAGACTCCTCGATCTCCTTGAGCTGCGAGGCTGCGAATATTCTTTTCTTTTGTCGCAGTAGTTTTTTCTCCTCCCTTCTTCTGGCTCGGTACTCTTCTTGCGCTGCCCTGGTTTTCCTCTGCAGCGCCTTTTGGTACGCTTCGTCGGTTGCTGTCTTTTTCTGCTCACACTCGCCATCATACCACGGGTTTCTTGTTGGGGTGGTAGGTATCCTAAGGTGGGTTCGGCTACTTCCTGAATGGCTGGGCGGCAATACAGCCGCATATTATTGGCATTTGTGTTCTGCGTAGGCATACCGTAGAGTCTTTCGCTCAGCTGCTCCCTGTAGCCAGAGTCTACAGGAGGTTGCCAGCAACCTCTGGTGTACTCAGGCGCCCAACGTCGAACCTCCTCCTGATGGTCTAGTGCAGCTTTCTGCCATTGGACAGTCGAGCTCTGAATCTTGCTGCTACGAGGATGTGGTCAGAATCGACATTTGCCCCTCTGAATGTTCGCACATCCAGGATGTTTGACGACTTGAACAAGGGTTCACGACAAAAATATCAATAAGAGGACAATCGCCAAAACAGTGGGCCTGCAAAAGGAACCTGATGTTAGAAAGCCAACAGAGGAGGGGAAAACTAAAGTAGCACTAAGGCGAAAATAAAAGAAACACTAATACATATGCCCAAATTATGGCATCAATAGAAAGAATCAACAATACCCGTAAGAGTATACAGCCTGATTCTATAATGAAGATCTTCTTTGCTTTCTTTGAAAAGCTTGATGAACAAGCCTAGACAAACTAACCTATTTTCGAGGAAATTAGTTCTCTTGAAAATAGGCCCCTTCAGCATAAAAATGATGAAACTGCTGAAAATACTAACTTGGAAAGCCGATGGGCTACCGCAAATTATTAAGAATGCTTTATCTCTGAAATTCATCCGACAGTGCAATCGCGTGTTGCCACCCGTTGGGAAAGTCACAGGGAGGATCATCGCTATTTATTAGAGATTGTATGGAACACTCTCTGAAAATAAAGGTAGAGCTCTAGACAATCCACGGGTGGCCGTGGAGCAGTGGTTAACATCATCGACCGTCTAGCGGAAGGTTCAAATTCGTTTCACAGCCAAGAAAAAGCAATTCCTAGACGGAAAAAAATATGCAACACAGTTGTGAATATAAAGTGACCAAACGTTCTGCTGCAGTCATAACACTCACAGTATATACTTGCTTACTTAGGTGGCGCTACAGTCCGTGGTGATCCTGGGTCTCCACCAACAAGCGTCCGCAGCTGGCACGGTCTTGGTCAGCTGTTTCCAGCGCCGCACGCCCAGTTGGTTAAGGTCTCCTTCCACCTGCGTGCGCCACCGTTGATGCTGCCGTCCTCAACATGCGCTCTTCATGGCCTAGCCATCTTATACGCTGTATCCGTAGACGTCGTACCACTGCCGCTGTACAACCCGTACAGTTCTTCTTTATATCTTCTCCTCCATACACCGTTTGAACAAACGGGACTGTAGATAGTGCGCAGAATTTTCCTCTCGAAATGACCAAGGGCATCTTCATCCGCTTTTGTTAAGGTCCAAGCCTCTGCGCCGTAAAGGAGGACTGGGATAATTAAGGTCTTATATAGTGTCACCTTGGTTTTCCGAGAGAGGGATCTACTTCTCAATTGCCTCTTGAGCCCAAAGAAACAGCGGTTGGCAAGAGTGATTCTGCGTTTTATTCCAGCGCTGGTGTCGTTGTCGCTGGTCATTAGTGAGCCATAGTAGACGAACTCCTTTACCACTTCAAAGTTATATCCGCCCATGGTGATGTCTCTTTTAGATGAAAGCAGATATTTGGTTTTACCCTCATTAACCTTGAGACCCATCTTAGCCGCTTCTACCTCAATGCTTACAAAGGCCTCATTGACGTCTCGCTGTGTCCGTCCAATCACGTCAATATCGTCGGCGTACGCAAGCAATTGCGTAGACATGAAAAAGATCGTACCTCTTGTGGTGGCACGATCTTTTCAAGCGCCATGTTGAAAAAGTTGCATAACACCGCGTCACCTTGCCTAAATCCTTTTTTAACATCATAGGTCTCGGTTTGCTCACCACCGACCTTAATGGAGCAGCGATAATCCTCCATTGTCATCCTGCACAGTCGGAGGAGCTTGGCAGGAATGTTAAAACTAGACATGGCTTTGTATAGCTCATATCTATACACGCTGTCATATGCCGATTTGGTGTTCCTGGGTCTTCTCCAAGATCTGCCGTAGCGCAAATATTTGGTCTACTGTGGATTTACCTGACCTGAAACCACACTTATAAGAGCCTATTAGGTTATCCACAAACGGTTTCAGGCGTTCACACAATACGGCAGAGAAGATCTTATATGCGATGTTAAGGAGACTTAATCCCCTATAGTTGGCGCAGTTATAGGGGACCGGGCCTGACCGATGCCCGACCGGACAAGCGAATCTGAGGTTCCATTCGTCGGGCATGCTTTCTTCCGACCATACCTTGCAAATGAGATGGTGCATGCACCTTACCAGCTCATCTCCAACCGCCTTAAGAAGCTCAGCAGACAGGCCATCTCCGCCAGCAGCTTTATTAGACGTTAGTCATGCTATCGCTATTTTGACTTCGTCTAGGTCGGGTGGGCTGAATTCTGTTACATCGTCGTCCCAGCGGTATCTTGTCTATCATCGCCGTTAAACAGTCTGCAGAAGTGGTCTTTCCAAATACTCAGCATCGACTGCGACTCTACTACCATTTCTTCATTTTCATCCCTGCAGGCCGCCGCTCTGGCCTTGTAGCTATGGCATGTTCGTTTTACCTTATCGTAAAACTTACGGGCGTCATTCCTGCGGAAGCATCTCTCCATCTCCTCGATCTCACGCTTTCCGTGCTCTTTCTTATTTTTTCTTATTTTTACTGCACAAAGACGAAAATGCGATATTGGTTCGTCAACAGAGTCTCTTCATACGATTTTCTGATAATCCCTGTAGTTTGGGCATACCCAGATTTGACGAAACATCTTAATAATATCTGCACAAAATACATGTCCATGTAATCTAAACCGTATGCAGACATTACACAAATTACGTTGGAGTGGTGTACCTACATGAGGCTTATCATTAAGACTTACTCCCTTAGTGTCCTTATGCGATCCGTCAAAAATAACCCGAATCTTTTCCGTAATAACCGCATGATATGGCAAGTAAAATACTCCTTCTGTAGTGGGTTCAATTAGCCCTTCTGGAATGCGTTCCATGTGGCCCAAACTAAGATAGGTATTCATAAAACGTCTATACTCCTGCTTGAGGCTATCATTACGGGCAAATCTACGTTCCATTGCATACAATCTCGATAAAGCTCTAGAGAGTGTGTAAGCAAAATGTAAACTTTGGTGCCGAAAAGGCAATTCAACCATGTACCTTTTATCAGGGGTACGAAACAAAGTTTTCATAAAATACCTGTCGACATCATCTTCATCACTCTCAGATGCGAGTTTACTGCTTGATTCCTCAATTTCCCAAAATGATCACAGCAAACGATCAACATCAACACCAACATGCAGGGAACCAAACTCACGTTCGGGCAAGCAACCCGATATTATCCATCCAAACAGAGTCTAATGCGCCACCAGACATCCATTCTCATCTGTACGATGGCCGCTCGGCAGAATTCCCCATGCTTTATCAGCACCGAGCAACACATCGATGGGCCCTGGGCCAAATTAAGCTCCTTGAGAAAAGACGTGGAAGCGGCATTAAATTGAATTGATGAAGTGTGTGATGTAATTTTATTTAAAATGTATGCTTGTATTTCAATAACATTCAAATCAAACCGAGAATGAAGAGTTAGAGTTACCACTCCATGTGTTACTCCAGTTTCTAATGAAGAAATGCCCGAAATGGGCAGTCGCGCATGAGATCTGCTGCAGCCCAATTTCTTTACTAAGTTCTCGGTTACGAAGGAAACCTGGGAACCGGTGTCTACAAGACAAGCACGCGCGCGAAATATGAGTTCCCTCCTGCATCAACAACCCGAACTACCATGATAGGCAAAATTCCACATGCCTTTACTGTATGATGTGTATAATGACTTACGACGGACCGGGCATGATCCTTACCCGATTTCGATTCCGCATTACTGACGGTGATGTCAGGGACTTGAGCGGTAGAATTTAAGTGTGCTAAACTTTGGTGGCTATTCTGACAATGCGAGCAGTTCACTTTAACGCGACAGCGGTTGGCTGAATGTTTGGTACCCAGGCAATTATAGCACAGTCTCAGATTCCTAACTAAATTGCGTTGAGAAGTTATAGACATTTAGACGAATTCCGTGCATTGGGGAAGAGAATGTCCCCTTTGCAATTAGGGTATGATGTTTTTACTACAGCTAAGCTTTTAATGTTTGTAGCTGCCCGAACCGATTTATTTCCGCGAATTTTACGCGTTGCGTTACCGATAGAACACCTAGATGATGATTTCCCCAATTCTTCTAATAAATTCGCTTGTTGTTTTGCAAGAGTATCTAGTACATTAAACGATGGTTCATCCCGCGCGGGAAGCTGCATGCGCATTGCTTCTAGTGCGCTCTTGGCCCCAATATATTTCAATTCAAAGGTTACAAAGTCCGCACTAGGATAACCGAAATTCTCCTCCGCATGAAACTCAAAGAGCGCATTTTGGTTATTTTTGAACTCTTTCCACGTGTGGCTTAAAAGTTCTTAACGAATTTTAAGAACCGCGTGGCTAACGTCGCGTCGGCGGAAATGTCCTGCGAAAAATTATGCACACGCGTGAAAGCTCTTTTAAATGTCCGCGAATCTGTTTTGACACATCCATATTTTTTTTTTTTTTTATAGACACACGCACACTCAAGGCTAAAACCTTATAACGATTAACGTTGTGGACCAGAAGGTAACAGGGAGGGGGAGAAGAGGTGCCGATTGACATTGGTCTTAAATAATATCTCTGGATGAGTTTTGACGAGAAATTGAAAAACGTGTCGAGCTTGAATACAATTAAAGGTATTGGTTACTAGGGAAGTATTCTAAACTCAGTTTTGAAAAGAAGCTTTTTTTATGCACACAAGAAAGTGGTGAAACCAGCTTGGACTTATGATATACATATAACTCTGGGGTTGCACCAAAAAAGTGATTTTAACGTGTCGTCAATGCACCATGGTATATTAGAAACGAGTATAGTATTATTGAGAGCAACGTGATGCAGTGGGTAGTGGCCTCTGACGTCGATGACACGGGATCGAATCCCGACACAGCCATGTCATCGAACGTGTTTTTCACGGTGTTTCAACTCAGCGGGTTTCTGACAAACCCCCCTGTAGTAAAATTGTCATGAAATTATTCTCGAAATTCGCCGTTCGGATCCGGCTATAAACTTTAGGTCCCTTTCACCTATGGGAAAATTAAATCACACACAACATGGGTGATACAGAGAAGCTCGGCTCAGGTCCTTCATGGGATGTAACGCCAACATACATACATACATAGTATTATTAAAAAAGACGAATAGGTTTTCTACTTTATTACTTACTGACATTATTATCTGTATCAACTGTACAAAAGATGTTCACAGCCACGGTACAACGACAAATTTTCGCCGTGGCGCAGTGGTTAGTGTGTTGGACTATGACGCACGATGAGCGAGCTCGAATGTTTATTTCGCGGTGTCCCTCCTCAGCGGGATACTGCCAAAACCCCCCGTAGTATAACTTGCCTTGAGAAAGCTTCTCGACTCCGACGCCGTTCGGAATCGGTATTAAAACTGTAGGTCCCTTTCACCTATGTGGAAAATAAGTCACACATAACATGGGTGATTGAGAGAAGCTTGGCTCTGGTTGTCATGTGCTGCAACGCCACCAAAAGGAGAGCGGGCTTTTCGAGCGGATCTTGTTTTTAAATCGCAACCTTGAATGTTTCTTATTTTGTTGCATTTATCCTACTGCATTTAGGCGGTTTTTCTGATGGCATCCTTACAACAATTATATTTGTATTTAGTGGACTGATCTCGTGGTGCAGTGATTTCTGGAAGGCAAAGACTTGCAGATCTCTTCGCATTGCAACTTCTCGACTCAGAATATTGAAGATCTGTCTGAAATCCATTATATCTTAGAAATTCGTATTCGTGTCTGACTAGAACAAGACAGTGATTCGGGTCGATGTTGGTTCCTCGGTTAGTATAGACATCCAGATCATTAGAAAAGAGTTTTGTGACGATCACATGCAGCTGACGGTAGACTGAAACGGTGACCACCAGATCCTTTTCACAGCCACAAGAAAATTAAAACAAAAAATAACCTTACAACAGCTGAACTGTATGTTCGTACGTCTCTAATCAGCTTTATCAACAGGAAAAGTTTTAATTAGTCACTAAGTCCCTAGTTAGTCCCAATAAATGCTACAAAGTTTGAATCTAATTAAAATGTTAAGCTCGTAACGATATCGGCTCTATCTATCATGCAGGCGAATACAAATCAACTCGAATATTGTAAGGTTCCCATAATTATGTAAGTATGGATTTGAATTATTGCCAGCATAGATATCTACTCGCAGACTGAGTTTTTCATATACGAGTACTTTCAAAACT
This sequence comes from Eumerus sabulonum, assembly GCA_951905685.1. Classification (NCBI taxonomy): domain Eukaryota; kingdom Metazoa; phylum Arthropoda; class Insecta; order Diptera; family Syrphidae; genus Eumerus; species Eumerus sabulonum. Next base: position 154,822,425 of record OX645060.1, on the reverse strand, counting down.
CCCTAACAATCCTTAACGAATGCGAACATTAAGTTTACGCAGCCAACTTTGTCCAAAACCGGAAACTGAAGCATCCTTCTTAAATTGAACGGATGAATAGCTGTGCGTATACCCCAAAGAATTACGTCAATACGAGGGCACTGGAACTACGAAATGGAAATTCTAAAAAGGGAACAAATCGAAAACCTGAAGACAAGCACCCTAAGTACAATACTTGTAAAGGGTCCTGGGGTACAAACCAGAAGCGTTAATGGTAAATTAAGTTGGCACTGATTCGGAAATAGCAGTCATTACCCTCAGATGCTTTGGGTTCTTTTTGCTCTTGTTGTTATTGTATTTCTCTACTGTTTTGTTCCTGTTGATTTGTTCATTTTGTGCAACCCGTTCAATTTGCAAAAGGGAAAACTTTATCCCTCTTGTCGCCAGAATTCGAATCAGTTTTGCAATCAGCGCGAAGAAGCTATGTAGCTGACTTCAAGGACATTGGGACACAACCGTCTGATTGTGAGTACACAGTCCTGAATGTTTAATCAATTTTTCCATTTCCTTCGTTTGTTGATTTTTCTTTTTTTTTTACATTAGAATTTAATGCCTTCTGTCTGAACAAAAGGTGGACGGAGGAAGGATGACAATTGATTAAGTGCGTGTCCTCTGCGCTTGATTTTCTCTCAGTTGTCGCCATAGACGACGATTATTGGGAAAAGTTTTGTCATAAAATTTCTAATTGATTGCAGTTTAATTGCTTTGTGTTTGCTCATAGAGATGACGGCCTAACTTGGGTTAGTGAGAAATAAGCACCATGGAGCATGCGGCAACGATTCTTGGTTCAAGTGAAAAGGCTAGTTCGGTTGGGGACAAATAAAAAATGTTTAGATTTGATGATAGCTTGAGGACCTGGAGATTGCGTTGAATTTCGGGAAGTCGGTAGTTGTGACAACTGTACGGAATGGAAATCTGATTGAGTTCGCTGAAGGGTTGTTCTATTTGTTTTTGGGAACAGGGCTCGGGAGAGGGAAATGCAAATGAATGCTAAAAGTCACGGAAAATAGGGAAAGTGTATGTTTTGGAGGACTCTATGTTGAACTTTGAACTGATGGAGGAACAGTACTAGGCAATAGAACTTCTGAAACAGTTCCCCTAGCATTTAGTTCAATTATAAATTGGGTCAAATATTTTTGAAAATGGAAAAGGGTGCCTTGGGAAATTTTTTTCTTTTTCGTAATTTGTAACAATAGTTAAGTTTGTAGTATAACTTGCCATGAAAAGGCTTCTCGACTCACACAATTTTTTTTTTTCTGAGCGGTTTCGTATTTATCGTCAGTTAAAGTAAATAACTTGTGTTTGATTAAAAAAAATGGGCAAAAGTGAGTTTAGAGCGCTGATTAAATATTTCTATTAAAAAGCGAGAAGAGCCACCGCAGTCGAACATCTTGCGGCACTGTTAGTAAGTCCTATCCGCACTTCCTCGCGGTGCCATCTGGAGATTTCCTATGGGAATTGCAGACGGGGAAGGGTGAATCCTGCGCCAAAAAACAGGATTAGTCGGTTGGTCTACGGCCTAGTAAGCCGTAACCGTAAAAAAAACCACAAACTCCGAAACAACTAGAAGCCTCGGATAAAACAGACCGGATTAATGTTGACGACCCTTACAACAAACGAAAAAAGGACAATGATCTTCGGCTCTGTACGTGAAATGTTAGGTCCCTAAACAGATCACGTATAGCTGAAGAGCTTGCGGTCGCCCTAGACCGCTATAAAACGGACTTAATCACTATCCAGGAAATACGATAGAATGGACCGGATATAAAGCGGACGAAAAACTGCGATATTTACTACGGCGCCTGCTATAGGGAGAGAGAAAAACGACTGTTCGGACGGATGCGGATTTGCTGTTCGAGGTGGACTAAGGCAAAAAGTCTTAAGCTTTCGGCATGTGAGCGAACGCCTCATAACGATTCGTATCAAGGCTACATTTTTTAACATCAGCCTGATCTGCCTCCACGCCCCCACATAAGAAAAGGCGGACCCCACCAAAGATGAGTTCAACGATCTCCTAGACGGAACGTGTGCTCAATGTCCCAGGTAGTACACATCAAAATTGTACTAGGAGACTTCAATGGGTAAGGAAAGCATCTTTGAACGAGTCATCGACAAACATCGTGTAGGCTACGAGGCCACAGCCGATAATGGACACAGGCTGATTTATCTTCCTACGGGGCGAAATCTCCTTCTAGCTAGTACATGCTTCCCGCACCTCGATATACACAAAGGCACCTGGCGGTCGCCAGATCAGTCAATCACTAACCTGATTGATCACATCGCGATCGAAATCAGGCACCCCTCCACTATGTTCGAAGTTTCCGAGGAGCTAACACTGACTCAGACCACTATCTTGTAGTAGCCAAGATACGCCTACGGATATCATGAACGAAGCGGAATAGAGTAAGAATGTAAAGTTATTATGTTGGAAAGCTACTATCGCCAGAAACCGCTCGTGCCTTTACCGATCGCGTCTCCCTTAAGCTCTCCAATAAACCTCAACCCTCCACGCTGTCAACAGAACAACAGTGAAACCTTCACAAACGAGAACTGAAGTTTTGGGCTTCAAGGCTCCACCACAAAGAAATACCTGATTCGATGACACGTGCAGGAGGATTCACACAGCGAAGCAGGAGGCATAAAAAGCCTCGCTGCATAGAAGAACAGGAGCAGCTCGTGAGGTCTACGAGTTAAAAAGAAGGGAGGAGAAGAAAGAATGGGCACGAGAAGCGCGCAATTGAGGATTTGGAGAGGTGCCACTGCAGGGGTGACATTCGAAAGTTTTATCAACAGACAAGCGAACATGTCAAGAGTATAAAGCCAGAACGGAAGCCTGCAGGGATGAGAACGGACACCTAGTAAGAGAATCGCAATCTGTGTCAAGAGTATAAAGCCAGAACGGAAGCCTGCAGGGATGAGAACGGACACCTAGTAAGAGAATCGCAATCTGTGCTGACAATATGGACAAACTACTTCTGCAGACTGTATAACGGCAATGCTAGTCAATATACTCCTGTCAGGCAGAATGATTCATTTCTTAACTATGAAGATCGCAGGGAATTCCGTCCCCCTAACCTCGACGAATTTAAGATCACCATATCGAAACTCAAGTCGAATAAAGCTGTTGGCGCAGACGGACTGTCTGCTGTGCTGTGTGACTTTAAGATCGCCATATCGAAACTCAAGTCGAATAAAGCTGTTGGCGCAGACGGACTGTCTGCTGTGCTCTTCAAGGCAGCTGGAGATGACCTGGTTAGGAGCATGCACATTTGTAAGATATGGTCACAGGAAAGCATGAAATGGAGTCTCAGCATCGTACTCCGGATCCACAAGTAAGGAAGCCCCTCTGACTGACTACAGAGGAATAAGTCTACTTAACCTCGATGTAGGTCGAATATGCACCGTTTTGTTCGATTAGGGCAACAAGCGTTTGGTAGGTAATTTCACTGTGCCACTCTCATAGGAGGTTTCATCTGTATTGGCAAAAATCTCGGACGGATGGATGCATAACAACCTCAAAATCATACTTTTGGAGCTTCTGGCGAGTTACTATTGGTGGGTGTGGCCTGACGTTTCCTGGTAAAGCACAATTCATCTTCTGTTCGCCAAAGCTCGCCGCTATTGATAGAATAGTTTCGAGCCTCTCAGAATGGTTGATTCCTTTCCAATCCCACCAACACCTTCATGATGATCAATCCTGACTGAGCTATTGCTTGCACCGGCTCGACCAGCATCCGTTTTCCATACATTGAGTTTCTTCTTGTATACAATCTTATTCAAAAATGGTAACCTGACCATATGCTTAAGTGAAGATCACACTTGACGGTTTTTATAATTTTACCCATATGTTCAAGAATTTTCCTTCCAGAGGGCGGTGGTGCATCTATAATCAACGAAACCAACATTGCTCGTGTTTGGCTGTTTTGTATCAGGACCTTAAACATTCGCCTGACGGCTGTAACTTACATATCAGCCCAGCGATCCATGGAGGACGGAGCCTGAGCTATAGCTGCCTTCCATCCTTGACGGTCCCGGGCACGCTGCTTCCAGCTATCAAGACCAAGATGTCTTATATCCGCGATTACTTGGTGTTTATACCGGAGGTTCGGTCTTCCTCTTCTTCTCGAACCAGGAGGCTCGGAGTCGAAGACCCACTTAGCTGGAGCGTTGATGTTCATGCGCTCGATGTGGCCGAGCCAGTGTAGTCGACGGATCTTTGCCTTCCGGATTACATCCACATCTTTGTATAGCTTGTAGAGTTCGCGGTTGTATTTTCTTCTCCATTCACCCTCCTCACAGACAGGACCAAATATCCGGCGCAGAATTTTTCTGTCAAAAGAACCCAAAATCAGCTCCGCTGTCCTGCTTATCGTCCAGCTTTCGGCTCCGTACACCAAGACTGGCAGTATGAGCGTTTTGTAAAGCTTTTGAGTGACGAGTTTTGACCCCAGTTGTTTGGACAAGCCGAAGTAGCAGCGGTTGCCAAGGGCGATACTCCACTGTGGTGTCATTTGTGGAATTTACGTTTGCCCCGAGGTGGACAAACTCCTTAACTACCTCGAAATTATAGCTGTCAATTGTTATGTTTTGTCCGAGGTGGTGAGCGACGGATTGGTTTTTGCTTGACAGCATGTACTTCGTCTTGTCCTCATTGACCTTAAGACCAACTTATTTCGCCTGTTCTTCAATCGCCGTGAATGCTTCCACAATGTCACGGCGAGAACACGCGATGACGTCGATATAATCCGCGTATCCTAGCAGCTGGACGGACTTGTAGAAGATACTGCCTTCCCTGTTGGCGCTTGCCCGTCGCAATATCTGCACCAGGTTGAAGAAGTTACAAGACAGCACATCTCCTTACCGAAATCCAGTGCATGTTTCAAACGGTTCGGAAGTCCTAGAACCGAGTTGCACGGTACATCGCGTATTTTTTGCGTGGCACGACACAACTGGATTAGTTTTCCCGGGATCCCGAATTCGGCCATCGCACCAAACAGTCCTTCACGATGAATGCTGTCTGTATGCGACTTTGAAATCGATGAAAACATGGTATGTATCGATTAGAAACTCGTTAGTCTTTTCCAGGATTTGTCGAAGTGTGAATATTTGCTCTAGCCTCACGGGTAGTTGCCGATTAGTGCGGTGCAAAATGGCTTTAGACGTTCACACAATACGCTGGACAGGATCTGGCGGCTGTAAAACATGCCGTATTTTCCCTTTGCTGGTGCCCATCTTTGACGCACTAACACAGAAGGGAGTCAGAAAATTGCAAATACGATATCTTCTCTATCTAATGGTATTTAATGTACGTCTAATAGGACTCACAACATGATATAGAGATTACAGAAAACATAGATAGAAGAGATAGATTTTTTCTTGCTTCTGTACTATACCCATTATTCATTCGTAAAATCGATCATATTACAATAACTTCCATTGAGAAGTTAATAAGTTATGTGTGAGATTTTATTTGAACAGTTTATCAATAACATTTCGCGTGAAAAATAACATGTTGAAACGAGCATGTACTGCAAATGGTAAGTGTGTTACGTTAACACACCAAAGCATATTATTTCTGTAAGTATGTTATTATGAAAACACGCCATAAAGTGGCACCGTTCATCAACACAATAACATTTTGAAACGAGCGTGCATTGCAAATAGTAAATGTGTTATTTTAACACACCAAAGCGTCTGTAATTGTAAGTGCGTTATTATGAAAACACGCTATAAGGCGTGTGTTGCTGAATAATGCGCCATAAGCTATGTTCCCTATTTTCTATAAAATTAATCATTTTTACGTTAGATGCTTGTTTTTTCACTGTATGTTGAATGTGAACCCCCTGTAGTAAAATTGTCATGAAAAAGCTTCTCGAAATTCGCCGCTCGGAACCGGCAAAAATCTCTAGGTCCTTTTCACCTCTGGGAAAATGAAACCACAAAAAACATGGGTGATTGAGAGAGAAGCTCGGCTCAGGTTCTTCATGGTCTGTAACGCCAACATACATACATACATACACATTACCCCTTTTGTAGATTGGAATCATATACGCTCTATTCAACAATTCAGGGAAAGTTCCTGAGAAGATGCTTAAATTGAACAAGTGAGCCAGAGTATTGACTAAGTTAAACGCAATTCTTTTTAGGGTGGAATTAGAAATACCATCTTCGCCACAGGAGTTTGAGTTATTTAGCGAGTTGATCAAGTTTAATAATTATAAGCCCGAAATGTGATTAAAGACGAAGCTGTAAGGAGGAAGACTTCTGGGACACAGAGGCGAAATATTCATTAAATTCATTTCCAACAACTACATTTCTGTATGGTAAATTGTATGCCCCGAGAATATCATCGTTTGATATTACTTTAGAAATGACGCGAGCATAACAAATTCCGGTGCTACGTACCATTCAGTTAATGCCATAATAGACATTCAGTTCGACTTTACCCTGTTACGCTTTTTTCATGGGGTTTCCCTAAGTCACAGGTTTATGCCAATAAGTCCAGTGCCTTTAAAGTTTACCAAAATTATGCCGTCTCTCAAGCTTAGTCTATTCTAACCACCAAAGTGACACACTGCAAATGCTAGTGTGCACATATGAGTGTGTCATTTGCCACACGAAATGTGTAAATGATATTAAATGTGTCACACATATTCGTGATTAAACCATGTATAACAGGTTCTATGGCGTGTAGAAAAAACATCCGTAAATCATGAATAAAAACTCTAATGACACAATTAGGTGTCTTGCAGCGACACATTTATTAATAGCTAACACACTTTGGAGCATTACGTATTACACTCGTTGATGTGTAAAAGTGTATTATTTACGTTGCTATTTATGTACTCTACTACTCTACTCTGTACTACTCTTCCTGTGGGATGAAATCCGTACGAGCGCCATTCTGCTCGTTAACGCATGATATTTCAGACAAACGCGTGTTTATTTCGTGAATAGTTTAACTCGTCAAAGAAAGACAATTAAAATAAAGGACAGCTATAAAAAATGTGAACGTTTTGTTAGAGCCCCGTTGAGGAGAAACACCGTTAAAAACACGTTCGATGACATGGCTGTGTCGGGATTCGATCCCGTGTCATCGGCGTCAGAGGCCAACACACTACCCACTGCGCCACGGTGCTCTCGACAAAAGGGGTAATAGAAAAGATAAATTGAACTATAGACCGATTTCCTTACTCTCTGTTATAAGTATCTCTTCGTAGATATAACCAAAGCGTTCGACATGGTGGATCATGAAATTCTTTTGGGTAAACTGCACCGTGCAGGATTTCGAGGCTTTGTCCTAGATTGGTTTGCCTCGTACCTAAAGAACAGGATGCACAAAGTCAAAATAGAGAACAATGTTAGCGATTCTAAGTTGATTAACCTCGGCGTTCCACAGGGATTTGTCCTTGTTTCGTTATTGCTTTTAATATATGTTATCTCAGTATTCAGTCTTCCCTTTGCAGGTAGGCTGAAGACTTTTGCTGACGACTTCGCGTTCGCATATTGCTCAAACAATTTATTCAACCTATGTATGTATATACTGAAATTAACCATGATGTGCATCTGTTAAGACCATGGTTGTGCAACATAGGTTAATAGCAAGCAGTAAAACGAAGCTTATGTTCTTCAGCCTTACCGTCAAGGAACCTCCTGTAGTCCATATTGTGTTTCATGCAGCCAGTTGCCGTAGTTTTAGCTTACTGAATTGTGGATGCAGTGTCCCATATAATGAAAATATTGGCTGTTCTTCTAACTGTTTTACGATTGAAATAGTGAAGAACTATAAGTACTTAGGTATCGTAATTGACCAAGACCTGAGCTGGTGCGATCACATTTCTATACAAAAACAATATTTACTATTCACTCTACTAATTTTCTACCAGCTTCAAAAATTCCTCCCCACAAGCACCTTAAAAAATATTTACTTTGGAATCTTCCACTCTAGATTACAATATGGTATAATCTGCTGGGGTGGTACTCATTTTAATAAAATCCAACAACTACCTGTACCGCAAAAATATGTTATCAGAAAAATATGCTTTTCATCCCGCTTAGCCAACACGTTTTCTCTCTTTAATAAACTGAGAATTTTGCCAGTTAGACACTTGTACTATTTTAAAGTTTTAAAGATTTTTTTTATTAGAGGAGGGTACTTACAGAGACCCATCTATGATAATCACAACCTTCGAAGCAATTCTAGGTCTATAGTTAACATACCAGCTTTTCGCACTTCTAACTTACGCAGCTTTTACTCAATTGTAGCTCCTAAATAATTTACCAACCTCCCTCCAGACATCCGAATCATTAGAACATTAAGGATCGTTTTATGTAAAGTGAAACATTGGCTTTTGAATATCAACCATAATGAAATCGAAATCTTGTTGAACTACATCACCCAATGAACTTTAAATTGTTCGAACCTAAAAAATTTGCATTATTTGTATTATTTTCTTTCTCCTCTCTCTTCTATGGCATTTAGAGTACTTACTGTTCAACCCACACTGAATTAATTTATATAAAGTGGCATTACCTCCATTGAGAGCACCGTGGCGCAGTGGGTAGTGTGTTGGCCTCTGACGCCGATGACTCGGGATCGAATCCCGACACAGCCATGTCATCGAACGTGTTTTTCACGGTGTTTCTCCTCAGCGGGGTTCTGACAAAACCCCCTGTAGTAAAATTGTCATGAAAAGCTTCTCGAAATTCGCCGTTCGGAACCGGCAATAAACTGTAGGTCCCTTTCACCTATGTGAAAATGAAATCACACACAACATGGGTGATTGAGAGAAGCTCGGCTCAGGTTCTTCATGGACTGTAACGCCATCATACATACATTCATAACCTCTATTGTTTCTTTAAATATTAATGTCACTAACTATCCTCAAACCTTATGTTGCATAACTATGAATTTGTATAAACATTTACTATTTTATGTTGAATTTTGAGAATAAAGAATTACAAAAAAAAAAAAAAAAAAAACAAAATGTACTGCCAGTCGATGGATGTCATGAAGAATCTGTTGAAGGCTTTCTTTTCTTATTGGAAACAACTACAACTGCTACAACTGTTTTAGAATGCGGGACCACCTATTTTAATAACACAATTTGCAAAATCTACTTATTCATATGGCAAAACACCTCACATTGATCCAAACATCTGAATGCTAACATTCGTTCATAAATGTATTGTTATTCAATACTTAGTCATAAGCTTTCTTTTGCGAAAAGAAGTGATTTAACCTAACACTTCATTATTTTCCGTCTCACACATCTTTAAATTTCAATAAAAAAAATGTTTTATAAAAATTGCGGATTATATATAATATTCTTTCTTTCATAAGATACGCTTTATACATACATATTTCCAGAAAGAAAAGCATTCTCTGACATTCCAGAACATGCTTTCTATGTTTTTCTCCAATATTGCATAAATATATAAGTAGTAAGATAAGAAAGGAGACCCCTATGACTGCAGCAATTACAGAGGGATAAGCCTCCTGAACATCGCGTACAATATCCCCTCTGCCATAAGTGCCTGAAGCCATTCGTGGACAATCTGATAGGTTCCTACCAGTGTGGTTTCAGGCCAGGAAAATCCACGATAGACCAAATATTTACACTACAGCAGATCTTGGAGAAGACCCATGAATTCCAGGTCAACACGCAGCATCTTATCGTCGACTTTAAAGCCGCGTATGACAGTGTTTATAGAGACGAGCTATACTTGTCAGACTGTCCAGGATGACTATGGAGAACTCTCGCTGCTCCATTAAGGTCGGAGGTGAGCTAACCGACCCCTTTGATGTTAAAAAAGGTTTTAGACAGGGTGACGCACTGTCATGTGATTTCTTAAACACCATACTTGAAAAGATCGTGCGGGACTCTGCGGCCAATACAAGAGGTACGATTTACTTAAAGTCCACACAATTACTCGCCTAAGCGGATGACATTGATGTTATTGGACGAACAAAGCGAGACGTCAATGAGGCGTTCGCAAGGGTAGATGGGGACAAGACCAAATATATGCTGTCATCCAAGAAGGACGCGCAACACCGACGTCTTGGTCAGAACGTCACCTTGGGCAGCTATATTTTTGAAGTAGTAAGGACTTCGTCTACCTTGGCTCGATAGTGACAAGCAGCAAGGACACCAGCGCTGAGATAAAACGCCGAATAACTCTTGCCAACCGCTGCTTCATCGGACTCAAGAGGCAGTTGAGTAGTAGAGCCCTCTCTCGAAAAACTAAGGTATCCCTCTACAAAACCTTAATCATCCCGGTCCTCCTCTACGGCGCTGAGGCTTGGACGTTATCAAAAGCGGATGAAGAGGTTCTTGGGCGTTTCGAGAGTAAATTTCTGCGTGCAATCTTTGGTCCCGTTTGTGTAAACGGAGAGGGGAGGAGGAGATTCAACCAAGAAATGTACGGGCTGTACAGCGACATCGGCCTGGTTAAACGTCTTCGGATCCAACGTCTGAGATGTCTTCGACTCCAACCCCGATGGACGAAGCAGCAGAGGACGACCGTATTTAAGGTGGCGCGCACAGGTGAAAAGGGACCTCACCCAAGTGGGCGTGCGGCACTGGAAGCGGCTGGCCAAAGATCGGGCTGGGTGGAGATGCTTGTTACTTGATGCCCTGGTTCACTCCGAACTGTAGCGCTATTAAAGTAAGTAAGTAAGTAAGATAAGTTGCTGAAGTTAACGCAGTCCCTTAGTCGGCTTTCTGTATGCAGGCATTTTTAAAGCAATGAAATACTAAGGTCTACCGACAAGTCAATACTTGAAGGCTATGATTTCTTCTACTGGACTGGAATGTTTCAACTACAATAGAAAATGGACCTTACTAGATATGTGTGTATGTCTTCATTTTCATGCCCAGTTTATTAGAAATAAATTCGTCGTAAAGGCAAAAAAACCCCAGCAAAGAGTGAGAACGGAGTCTCAATTTGCAAAACGAATTCCCTTCTGCAATCATATTGATAATGTTACACACAGATAATCCGTCTAGCTCGTTGAAGGATGCTTCGCCATACACCCACTCTCCCAGCTGGATGAACAGAACTTCTCCTTACGACTCTCGCTGTTCACACCACACGTCACTAAAACGAGGCAAACGTTTAATCACAAAGTTGTATAAATTAACTATTATGGTATGCCGTCGGTCGCCTTGAAGAGAGAATCCACAACCGCCTGGACATGATTCTGCTCAAGTCCCTCACCTTCACAAATACCACTCAGACTGAAAATGCTCCTAAAAATTTTATATAGATACAACTGTATTTACCATATTTCACATCAATACTTTATAGGATTTATATGTTTGTTCTCCATATTTATTTCCGACAAGGTACAGATAAATAATTGTTGGCATTTTCGGGCAAACGAATGGCCCAGAGCTGAAAGCTACTTCAGAATCGATCCTGTATCATAGCCTTCTCGACGAACGAAAGTACCTTTTGAGGATTTTCGAGATTTGATTATGAGTGAGCGTGTTGAAGATACTCCTATTTCATTTCTTTGAAAATGCTCCATGTGTGCTAAAGCTTAAGAGTACTTTGGGACTGAGCTGGATTTATGCCAAGCGACCGCACTTTTAATTGAGTATGTATATAGTATTTGGTAGGGGCAGTTGTTTGTTGGTTTTACATATTCGTAGCTTTGTGGCTATAGAGAAGCGGGTGTTGAAAATGGGTGTATGGATAGTTGTTCAGTCAACTGGGATTGTAGTTATCTAGAGCAGATGCTACGTTGTGGGAAATAGATCTTCAAAAAACTTTGGTTGATGAGGATTTTCGTGAGTGACGTGGACTGAGGTTTCTTTGAGAAATCGTTCTCACATATTGCGATATTTGAATATAGGTGGAATCTATATAACGAGGTATGTACTTATACACATATGTATGTTACAGCCTTGGCAAGGTTATAGGTATTTTAATCATAGTTATCGTAGTAAAATATTAACTGCTTTTATTAGGTTTATTAAAAAACCGCTCTTTTTCTTAATTACCTATTGGATGTTGTCGAAATCCATTCCATTTAATAAATAATCAGCCGCCAAATAACAATAAAAATCCAGAAGGAAATCAATTGTTGGAGAGCCGGGAACACTACCAGCGTTTATCGATTCTATGGGAAGAATTCTATCCAGCTACGGTGAAAAAGAGAATCAAGTATTTAATATTATCTACGACACAAAAATACAAGGAACTGCAAACAACTTCTTCAACGTCAACCGACCGATGAACTGGACTGAGTGCAAGGCAAAACTCTTCCAACATTACAAAGCATCGAAAGATCAGATGACAATCACCAAAGAAATCGGACCTTTAACGGCAAGTAGTGTTCTAGATTTAGACAATAATATAAGAAAACTTGGAGAGGATATCACAGATGATGCCGCTTTTAGCAATAGTAGATTGATATTGATAATATATTGATGCGGAATGGTCGTACAAAAAGCATTTGTATTTATATTTATTTATTTTATTGGTTATTGCGATTTGAACTGGGGAGAATAGGCCTGTTGTGCAAGTAATTCGGTTGTCGTGTTTGCATTATGTTTTGCGGAAGGACTTACTTACTTATCAGGCCAGCGATCCATGGAGGATCTGAGCTTGAGCTATAGCTGCATTCCATCCTTGACGGTCCCGGGCACGCTGCTTCCATTTATCAAGACCAAGATGTCTTACATCCTCGATTACTTGGTCTTTATACCGGAGGTTCGGTCTTCCTCTTCTTCTCGAACCAGGAGGCTCGGAGTCGAAGACCCTCTTAGCTGGAGCGTTGATGTCCGTGCGCTCGATATGGCCGAGCCAGTGCAGTCGACGGATCTTTGCCTTCGGGACTACATCCACATCTTTGTACAGCTCGTACAGTTCGCGGTTGTGTCTTCTTCTCCATTTACCTTCCTCACAGACACGATCAAATATCCGGCGCAGAATTTTTCTTTCGGAGGAACCCAAAATCAGCTCCGCTGTCCTGCTTATCGTCCAGCTTTCGGCTCCGTACAGCAAGACTGGCAGTATGAGCGTTTTGTAAAGCATGACTTTGGTCTTTCGAGTGAGGAGTTTTGACCCCAGTTGTTTGGACAAGTCGAAGTAGCAGCGGTTGCCAAGGGCGATTCTCCGCCGGATCTCCACTGTGGTGTCATTTGTGGAATTTACGTTTGCCCCGAGGTAGACAAACTCCTTAACTACCTCGAAATTGTAGCTGTTAATTGTTATATTTTGTCCCAAGAGTTGAGCGACGGATTGGTTTTTGCTTCGTCTTGTCCTTATTGACCTAAGGACCAACTCGTCTCGCCTGTTCTTCATGAGCTCTCAACTGAAATGAAGATATGAAATATGGAAAATATAGTCAGTGGTATCATTCGGCCATCAAGTGCACCCCTAGAGACGCAAAGGAAAACATGAGTGTTCAAGATCTGTAATTCAGAATAAATAGATTAAAAAATCATATCAGAAACAAAAGAAATCATGACAGAGAAGATTATACTGAGAATAGACCGATTGGACATATCAGAAACTACAAAAGACTCAGGCACAAAGATGAACCATACTATAGATTAGCCTAGCCACGGCCTAGCCATCCTAAGCGTTAAAACCGCAGACGCCTGACAAGACTCACGTCGCTCGTAAAGCTCGTGGTTGAATCTTTTCCTCCATTCTTCGTCTACGATTATAGGACCGAAAATCCCACGCAAAATCTTTCTCTCAAAACGACCAAGGGCCTCTTCAACCGCTTTTGATAATGTCCATGCTTCTATGCCATACAACAGGACCGGGTTGATAAGGATCTTGTATAGAGCCAACTTTGTCGTTCGGAAGAGGGTTCTATTTTCCCTCTTCCTCTTGTGCCTCTATAGTTGGCGCAGTCAAAGGGGTCTCTTTTCTTGTGGATCATTTAAACGATTCTAAGACTCCATTCCTCGGGTATGCTTTCCTCTGATCATATCTTACAGATGAGCTGGTGCATGCTCCTGACCAGGTCATATCCAGCTTTATTCGACCAGAGTTTCGATATGGCGATCTTATCTTCTTCGCGGTCGGGGGGACGGAATTCTCTGCGATCCTCGTCGTTAAGAAATGAACCTGTGCCTAAATCTTGTCTAACATCACCGTCATACAGTCTGCAGAAGTAGTTTTTCCATATTCTGCGAATCGACTGCAATTCTATTAGCAGGTGTCCGTTCGTATCCCGACAGGCTTCCGTTCTGGCTTTATAACCTTGGTGTGCTCGCTTTATCTGTTGAAACAATTTCGAGCGTCATGTCTGCAGTAAAACCTCCCCAAATTCTCAATCGCACGTTTCTCGTTCTCTTTCTTCTTTCTCCTGTGAAGCTTATGTTCCTCCCTTCTTTTTGTTTCGTAGAGCTCACGAGCTGCTCTTTGTTCTTCTACGCAGTGAGGCTTTATATACCTCGGGTTTCGCTGTTTGAATCCTCCTGTAATCGTCATCAAACCAGGTGTTTAATAACTCAGATGCAGTGCTTTTCAGGACTTGCTTGCAAAGATTCCATTGTTGTTCTTTTGACTGCATGGAGTTTTGAGGTGTATGAGAGATCCTAATAAAGACGCGACCGGTTTCTGGCGATAGTAGCTTTCCAGCTTTCCGACGTCTTACATTTACATTCTTCCATTGCAGATCAGGTAATGTTAGAAAATTTAGCCTTGATACGGATCGTTACGAGGCGTTCGCTCACATGCCGAAAGCTTACGACTTTTTGCCTTAGTCCTCCTCGTTGTCATCTCTCCCTGTATCAGTGGCGGTAGTAGATGTCATAGTTTTTCTTCCGTTGTATACCCGGGTGGTAAACGACTAACTAAGGCCTTGTAGGGGTAGCATATCTGACATGCGCTGGCCCGTAAAATAACGTGTAGAAGCTACTGCACCGTGGCGCAGTGGTTAGTGTGTTGGCCTCTGACGCCGATGTCATGGGATCGAATACCGACACAGCCATGTCATCGAACGTGTTTTCACGGTGTTTCTCCTCAGCGGGGTTCTGACAAAGCCCCCTGTAGTAAAACCAGATTGATCACATTGCGATCGACGCCAGGCACTCCTCCAGTATTCTCGACGTACGAACCTTCCGAGGGGCTAATATCGCTCGGACTACTACCTTGTTGTAGCCAAGGTACGCATGAGGATATCAAGACTCTGGCAAGAGACTGCCAGAATCTTTGCCGATCGTGTCTCCTCCCAGCGTTCTTAAAATCCGCCCACAGCAGCACAAACAATAGAGCAGGAATGGGCGCATTGCCAGAGCGCCGTCAGAGACACTGCCTCAGAGGTGCTGGGTTTCAAACCGCCACCACCTAGAAACCCCTGGTTCGACGAACAATGCGAACAAGCCTATGAGGCAAAACAAGAGGCATATAAAGCAATGATGCAACGACGGACGAGAGCTGCTCGCGAAATCTATGAGCAGAAGAGAAGAACACACGCTTTTCAGACGAAAGAAGAGAGAGCACGGAAATCGTGCTTCCGCAGGAATGACGCCCGTAAGTTTTACAATAAGGTAACACGAACATGCCATATCTACAAAGCCAGAGCGGCGGCCTGCAGGGATGAAAATGGAGAACTGGTAGTAGAGTGCTGAGGATTTGGAAAGACTACTTCTGCAAACTGTATAACGGCGATGATAGACAAGATACCGCTGTCAGGCAGAACGAGCTATTCGTAATGGACGACGATGTAGGAGAATCCCTTCCACCGGACATAGACGAAATTAAAATAAAAATATCACGACTTAAGTCTAATAAAGCCGCGGGCGCAGTCTGCTGAGCTTCTTAAGGCAGCTGGAGATGAGCTGGTAAGGTGCATGCACCATCTCAATTGCAAGGTACGGGCGGAGGAGGGCATGCCAGACGAATGGAATCTCAACATCGTTTGCCCGGTCCATAAGAAAGGAGACCCCTATAACTGCGCCAACTATAGGGGAGTAAGTCTCCTTAACATCTCATATAAGATCTTCTCTGCCGTTTTGTGTGAACGCCTGAAAGCGTTTGTGGATAACCTGATCGGCTCTTATCAGTGTGGTTACAGGCCAGGTAAATCCACAATAGGCCAAATATTTACGCTACGGCAGATCTTGGAGAAGACCTCTGAAGTGTCAAACCACCTTTTCGTCGATTTCAAAGCTGCATATGACAGCGTGTTTAGAGGTAAACTATACAAAGCCTTGTCTAGCCTTAACATCCCTGCCAAACTCGTACGACTGTGCACGATGTCAATGGAGAATTCTGGCTGCTCCATTAAGGTCGGTAATGAGCAAACCGAAACCTTTAATGTAGAAAAAGGATTTATGCAAGGTGACGCGCTGTCATGCAACTTTTTCAACATCGTGCCTGAAAAGATCGTGCAAAAGTCACTGGCCACCACAAGAGGTACGATTTATTTGAAGTCTACGCAATTGGTTGCGTGCGCCGACGACATTGACGTGATTGGACGGACACAGCGAGACGTCAATGAGCATTGAGGTAGGAGCGGCTAATATGGGTCTCAAGGTTAATGAGGGTAAAACCAAATATCTGCTTTCATCTAAAAGAGACGGACAACACCGACGTATTGGCCAGAACATCACCATGGGCGGATATAACTTTGATACTTTGAAGTGGTCAAGGAATTCGTCTACCTTGGCTCACTGATGACCAGCGACAACAATACCAGCGCTGAGATAAAATGCAGAATTACTCTTGCCAACCGCTGTTCCCTTGGGCTCAAAAGGTAATTGAGAAGTGGAGCCCTCTTTCGGAAAACCAAGGTGACACTATATAAGACCTTAATCATCCCAGTCCTCCTTTACGGCGCAGAAGCTTGAACCTTAACAAAAGCGGATGAAGATGCCCTTGGTCGTTTCGAGAGGAAAATTCTGCGCACTATCTACGGTCTCGTTTGTTCAAATTGTATATGCAGGAGAAGATATAACGAAGAGCTTTACAGCGAAATCGGCCTGGTCGGCGTCTACGGATACAGCATTTAAGGTGGCTGGGCCATGTAGAGCACATGGAAAATACAGCTCCGACAGTCTTCGAATCCAACCTGGAAGGAAGGCACGGCAGAGGACGGCCGCATCAACGGTGGCGCACGCAGGTGGAAGGGGGCCTTAACCAACTAGGCGTGCGGCGCTGGAAACAGCTGGCCAAAAACCGTGCCAGTTGGATACGCTTGTTGGTTGAGCCCCAGGTTCACCGTGGACTGTAGCGCCACATATGTAAGTAAGTAAGTACGTATTACGGCGACTGCTGCAAGGAGAGAAGAAAACGCTTATTCGGATGCGGATTTGTAATAAGGGGTAGACTAAGGCAAAAAAGTCTTGAGCTTCCGGCATGTAAGTGAACGCCTCATGACAATCTGCGTCAAGGCTAAATTTGCAAACATCAGCCTAATTTGCGCTCACGCCCCTACCAAGGACAAGGATGGCGCTACAAAAGACGACTTCTACGACCTCCTAGACATATGCCCAGTTACGATGATAAAATCGTATTGGGAGACTTTATTCAATTCAATTCAATTCAAGTACAGTTTATACAACACCACATCCAAAAATGGACTTAGGCTGATAGGCTTCGCAACGGGGCGAAATCTTTTAGTTGCTATCACGCGTTTCTTACATCTATCTCAACATCCACTAAGGAACTTGGCGATCTCCGTATCAATCAACCGTCAACCTGATTGACCACATTGCGATTGATGGCAGGCAATCATCCGATATACTGGATGTACGAACTTTTAGAGGAGCGAGCATCGACCGCGACCGCGAATGTGCCTGGCCCAGAAAAATCGAGTAAGGCCAGCGGCATACAACGTCGCAATGCTACAATCGCAAGAGACCGCCAGAACCTATGCCAATCGCGTCCCCGCAAGCTCTCGGAAAACCCTCCATCATCTGCTCAAACCGTACAACACCAATGGACCCGTTGTTAATAAGCCTTAGAGAGTGTTGCTTCTGAGGTACTGGGTTGCAAGCCGCCACCAACAAGAAAGCCATTGTTTGACGACGAGTGTAAAAGGGCACACGCTGCTGCGCAGCAAGCCAATCAAGAGGTGCTGCATAGAAGGACGAGAGCTGCTCGTGAGCATTATGAGCAGAAGAGGAGAGAGGAGCATAAGCTTCTCACAACAAAAAAAAAAAGAGGGTATTAGAAGCTCGCGATCGTAGAGATGGAGAGATGCTATCGCAGGAATGACGTTCGGAGGTTTAATCAACGAATAACACAAACATGCCAGGGATATAGGGCCAAAACGGAAGCCTGTAAGGTCAAAAATAGAAACCTAGTAGTGGATTCACAGTCAGCAGAATGACCCTTGCACAGCGGACGATGATAGCAGAGAATTCCGTCCCCCTGACTTGAACGAAGTTAGGATTGCTACAAAGCTGCTGGAGTAGACGGACTACCTGCTAAGCTCTTTAAGGCAGCTGGTGATGAACTGGTTAGGAGTGTGCACCAGCTCATCTGTAAGATATGGTCAGAGGTATGCATGCCTGATGAATGGAATCTTAGTATCGTTTGCCCCATGCACAAGAAAGGAGACCCAACTTCAGAGGTATTCATCTTTTGAACATGGCTTATAAAATCTTCTCTGCTGTACTGTGTGAACGCCTGAAACCGTTCGTTAATAAACTGAAAGGTCCGTATTAGTGTGGTTTGAGGCCCGGGAAGTCCACTATAGATCAATTATTCACACTGCGGCAGATCCTGAAAAAATAAACGAGTTACAGATCGACACCCACCATCCAGGTCCGACTTTAAGGCTGCATATCACAGTATAAATAGAGACGAGCTATACAACACCATGTCTAGTTTTGACATCCCTGCCAAACTCGTCAGATTGAGCAGGATGACATTGGAGGACTCTCGCTGCTCCATCAGGATCGGAAGCGATCTAACTGATACCTTTTATGTCAAAAAAAGGTTTTGGGCAGGGCGACAGGCTACCATGTGACTTTTTCAACATCGTCCTTGAAAGGATAATGCAAAGCTCACTGGTCAAACGAGGGACACCAACTTTTCCAAGTCCGTACAACTGCTCGCATATGCCGATGCTTACTTACTTACTTAACGGGCGCTACAGTTCGGGGTGAACCTGGGCCTCAACCAACATGCCTCTCCACCTAGCACGATCTTTCGCTAGTCTTTTCCAATGCCGCACGCCCAGTTGGTTGAGGTCCTCTTCCACCTGTGCGCGCCACCTTAGGTGCGGCCGTCCTCTATTTCTTCGTCCCTCGGGGTTGGATTCAAAGACTCTACGGGCTGGAGCTGTGGTGTCCATTCGCTCTACATGGCCTAGCCATCTTAGGCGTTGGATCCGTAGACGCCTGACCAGACTCATGTCGCTGTACAACCCGTACAGTTCGTGATTGAATCTTCTCCTCCAACCCTCCTCTGTGTTTATGGGACCGAAAATCGCATCGCATATGCCAATGCGCATATGCCGATGACATTGACATAATTGGACGAAGTCAGCAAGGTGTCATTGAGGCCTTTACGAGCATTGAGACGGTAGCGGCTAAAATGGGACGGTGGCGGTAAATGAGAGCAAAACGAAATATATGCTGTCGTCGAAAAAGGACACAAACCACCGGCGTCTTCGCCAGGGCACACATACAATTTCGAGGTAGTCAAGGACTTCATCTACCTAGGCTCCGCAGTGACATGCAGCAATGACGTCAGTGCCGAAATCAAACGTAGAATAACTCTGCAATTGAGAAGCAGAGCCCTCTCTCGAAAAGCCAAGGTGACCATATACAAGACCCTTATCATCCCGGTCCTGCTTTATGGCACAGAGACATGGTACTTATCAAAAGCGGATGAGGAGGCCTTTGGTCATTTTGAGAGAAAAATTCTGCGCGAGATTTTCGGCCCGACCTACATAAATGGGGAGTGGAGAAGAAGATATAATAGTGAACTGTACGAGCTGTACAGCGACATGAACGTAGCACGGCGTCTTGGGATCCAACGTCTATAAACTCTGGTTGAAGAGGATTCATCTGAAAGCTGTCGTTAAGTTTCTTGTTCCTTTGGATATCCGAGAAATGCCCTGCCCTGAAACCGAGTCGGTTATCCGGAATGATGTTTTTGTCCTCAGACTATTTGAACAGGCTCTGTTGACCGCCTTCCCGAAGACCTTGCTGATAACGAGTAATAATGACGGACTCGAACAATCACTTCGCCCCGGATTATTTATTATATAAGCTTAGGAATATCTTTCCTAACATCATGTTATTTGTGACTGGCCACATCGTTATCAAATACGTCAATTATACGAACAACAGAACTGACGATAAAACGAATCAGCCCAAAATCGGTCACGAGCAAATATACATATGTATTTATGTACATATATGGTCATAAGTTTTTATACGGTATCTTCCCACTTCGCCAAATCCCACTTCGCCAACAGATGAGATAAACTTAATCCGGAAATTCCCATTTCGCCAACAAAACAAAAAGATTAGTGAATGACAGTTGAAATTAAGTTTAAAATCAATTGATTGCTCAATTAACATATCCGGGTGTACCATATATATTTTTGTATGTAAACGGTCGTCGGAAGGAGTTGGTTGTGTTTCTGCCAATTGTGTCTTAGAATTGTTTAAATTGTTTTCTCTTGTTACATCATTTGTTAACGCATTTGGATACAAAAACGCTTTTATTTTTCACGCAACGCATTTGCGAAGTAAGCATACATTTTTTTAGTTATTAAAGCTTATCACATATCACACAACCTTATCGGGGTGCAATGGTTTGAGTCGCAGATGTTCGTTCCCTACTCTCCAGATGTTGGTGTCCTAGATAGGATTTGAGAGGAACCGACCGATTTTTCACGTTGGTTGTACTTCTCAGCAACTATTCCATGCACTTATGGTGTTATATTAGAATTGCACACACACACAGGTAATGAATCTGAAGTGACCATATACTGTGAGTGTTATGCCTTCATTAGTATGTTTTATCACTTCTCATTCACAACAGCTGTGTTGCATAGTTTTTTTCCGTACAGGAACTGCATACCTCCCGCTCGACGGTCGGCGATGTTTACCACTACACCACGGCCATCCTTCACAGGTTTTTAAAGTGACTATTTATAAAAATAAATTAAAATTATATTATGGCTGATGGTTAATGGTTAACTCCCCGGCAATTGCAAGGACTTAGCTTTGAAGACAGAGAATAAGCCAAAGATTAGAGGAATTTTTGGAAGTTGATAGTGAAGATGAGCAAGATACCTATAAAAGTGCAATGACGGACGAAGAGGGCGTCAGTGAATACAATAATGTGAATGAGAGATTTAGACGCCGAGGGATTGCAGTTACCAGAATATGATCCTGTTAGTGAGACTGATTCGGACCAAGAATTGGAAGTAGCTCTATATAAATCTTCTGCAAATAATTATACAGCTAGAGATGGTAAAATTTGGTCAAACCAACCACCACAACCTTGCCGATTTTTGTCGCATGATATTCTAAGAAGCTCGAACACTGGACCAGCACGTAGAACAAAAGATCTTAATGTTGATGTCAACTGAAATGTGTGATATAATAATTCGCAAAATCAATAGAAAAGCTATCCAGTGCGATCGTGAACACGAAGAAAATCAAACAAGACCACTTCGTATATGGAAAACTATTACTACAACTGAATTTGACGCTTATCTGGGCATACTTTTGTTAGCTGGTGTCACACACAACTGATCTATGGAAAACTAACTTACATCCGTTGTATCGTGCTTTGAATGAGTCTCTAACGTTTTTGGGCTTGCAGTCGTTTTATCAGATTTGATAATGGAAATACGCGCCAGCAACCTCCAGGAAAACTATAAAGCAGGAGCCAATGTCACTGTTGATGAACAACTTTATCCTTATCGTGTTGGCAGCGGATTCACTCAATATTCCTTTAAAACCGGCCATGGTATTAAGGTTGGTGGGTATGTGAAGCTATTACTTCTTATCCAGCCAAAGAACAAATCCATACTGGTAGGGCACCTTCTGGAGAAAGAGAAAAAAAGTCAAGGTGAGCGTGTGGTCAAAGATTTGTGCTGCAATCTGTTCCGTGAAAGTGCTCGAAACATCGTATGTGACAACTTTTTTACAAGCTATAAATTTGGCTTCTACTCTGATGTTAGACTACAATTTGTCACTATTTTGCACTGTAAACAAAAGACATACATCCGTACCAGCCGAATTTAATAATCCAAAAGGAAGAGCAGTAGAAACACCAATTGGATTAAGCAGCAACATAAACAACATATATTCCGAAAAAGAACAAATCGGTTGTGCTTCTTTCCACATCCCATTATAGTATCGAAATTGAGGGTCCTAGAAAAAGCCAAAAATGATACTCGATCACAATAGAAGCAAAGGAGGTGTTGACAATATGGACAAATGCCTTGGTGAATATGCACACAAAGGTTAAGCAGCGATTGGATAACATGGATATAACAAATCTGCAATTTATTGATTTGATTAAATATCACATTAATTTAATTTGAATAAAGTAACATTGCGTTCGAATTAAACTTGTTCACCGATTGAGACGAAATTCACCCTGATCATTAAGTTTGATAAGAAATATAATAAATTGAATTTATTTGTATATACATATGCCTGAAACGAATGGCGAAATAGTTGGCGAGATGGGAATTGGCGAAGTGGGAATTGGCGAAATGGGAATTGGCAAAGTGGGAATCCGCAAAGTGGGAAATGGCGAAGTGGGAATCAACCAGTTATACGAGGTTTCGTTATAAGTATTGAAACCATGTTTAGTTAGATAGATAGATAGATAGGATAAGGAGGCGGGACAGAGTCGCCTGATCACTGCGGCCACGAGTGGGCCTATTGTGATGTCCCCCACTTACAGTTCACTCAAGCGATAAAACTTAGTATGCTTTTGAGTGAGCTAGCAGCGATTTCTTCTGCTTCAAGATAATACTTGCCTAAGTGACGATGACGTGTACTGACAAGGCAGTTACAGTGGCATAGTATGTGCTCTGCTGTTTCTTCGTCTTCATTACACATTCGGCAAGTGTCATCTTGTATGATGCCCATTGTTTTGAGGTGTTTGTTAACTGGGCAGTGTCCAGTAAGGAAACCTGTGATTAAATGAATCTGACTCCTCGAAAGCATGAGAAATTGTTTCATTCTTCAGAGGGATGTAGTTGGAAGGAACAACTTGGCTTCTCTGCTACCTTTCGTTTGTAACCAGTAGTGATCCATCGTGTTCCTTAACCAATTGTTTATGCAGCATTTGGTGGTACTGATGGGTATGCCGCAAAAGGGCCGTGGCATCATAAATGGTGATACAGAGCCCTTCCTTGCTAGTAGGTCCGCCTTTTCGTTGCCTGTATGGCCGCTGTGTCAAGGTATCCAAATGAGGTGAACTCTGTTTGTGCTGGCCAGCTGGTGAAGCAGCTGTAGGCAGTCTCATACTAGTTTGGAGGTGATTTCGTAGCTTTTTAGCGCTAAGAGTGCAGCCTTGCTTTCAGAGAGAATGTAAATGTTTATATACTTACTTACTTACTTACTTATCAGGCCTGCGATCCATGGAGGATCTGAGCCTGAGCTATAGCTGCCTTCCATCCTTGACGGTCCCGGGCACGCTGCTTCCAGTTGTCAAGACCAAGATGTCTTACATCCGCGATTACTTGGTCTTTATACCGGAGGTTCGGTCTTCCTCTTCTTCTCGAACCAGGAGGCTCGGAGTCGAAGACCCTCTTAGCTGGAGCGTTGATGTCCATGCGCTCGATGTGGCCGAGCCAGTGTAGTCGACGGGTCCTTGCTTTCCGGACTACATCCACATCTTGGTACAGCTCGTAGAGTTCGCGGTTGTGTCTTCTTCTCCATTCACCTTCCTCACAGACAGGACCAAATATCCGGCGCAGAATTTTTCTTTCGAAAGAACCCAAAATCAGCTCCGCTGTCCTGCTTATCGTCCAGCTTTCGGCTCCGTACAGCAAGACTGGCAGAATGAGCGTTTTGTAAAGCATGACTTTGGTCTTTCGAGTGAGGAGTTTTGACCCCAGTTGTTTGGACAAGCCGAAGTAGCAGCGGTTGCCAAGGGCGATTCTACGCCGGATCTCCACTGTGGAGTCATTTGTGGAATTTACTTTTGCCCCGAGGTAGACAAACTCCTTAACTACCTCGAAATTGTAGCTGTCAATTGTTATGTTTTGTCCCAGGTGGTGAGCGACGGATTGGTTTTTGCTTGACAGCATGTATTTCGTTTTGTCCTCATTGATCTTAAGGCCAATTCGTTTCGCCTGTTCTTCAATCGCCGTGAATGCTTCCACAATGCCACGGCGAGAACACGCGATGATGTCGATATCATCCGCGTATCCTAGCAGCTGGATGGACTTGTAAAAGATAGTGCCTTCCCTGTTGACGCCTGCCCGTCGCACTATCTGCTCCAGCACCAGGTTGAAGAAGTCACATGACAGCGCATATCCTTGCCGAAATCCGGTGCATGTTTCGAATGGTTCCGAGGTCCTAGAACCGAGTTGCACGGTGCATCGCGTGTTTTTTAGCGTGGCGCGACACAACTGGATCAGTTTTACCGGGATCCCGAATTCGGCCATCGCCCCAAACAGTGCTTCACGATGAATGCTGTCGTATGCGGCTTTGAAATCGATGAAAAGATGGTGTGTATCGATTTGAAACTCGTTGGTCTTTTCCAGGATTTGTCGAAGTGTGAAAATTTGGTCTATAGTTGATTTGCCGGGCCGGAAGCCGCACTGGT
This sequence comes from Eumerus sabulonum, assembly GCA_951905685.1. Classification (NCBI taxonomy): domain Eukaryota; kingdom Metazoa; phylum Arthropoda; class Insecta; order Diptera; family Syrphidae; genus Eumerus; species Eumerus sabulonum. Next base: position 154,797,651 of record OX645060.1, on the reverse strand, counting down.
AGCTGCCGATTAGTGCGGTGCAAAATGGTTTTAGACGTTCACACAATACGCTGGACAGGATCTTGTATGCGACATTGAGCAGGGATATACCTCTATAGTTCTTACAAGAGGTAGGATCGCCTTTTTTGTGGATGGGGCATATAGAGCTGGTATTCCAGTCGTCGGGCATGCTCTCATCTTCCCAAATTCTGCAGATGATCTGGTGCATGCTCCCTACCAGAACATCGCCGCCAGCCTTGAAGAGCTCTGATGGCAAGCCATCTGAGCCTGCGGCCTTGTTGTTCTTCAGCTTCTGAATAGCTGTACCGACTTCTTCTATGCTGGGTGGGAGGACTACTTCAGCGGCTGGAGTTGGGATTTCCTCAGTCCCTACCACTCTCTCTTGGTCATGCTCGTTAAGCAGCTGCTGGAAGTGCTGCTTAAATACATCCACTATTCCCTGCGGGTCGGTGACAAGATTACCCTCGCAGTTTCGAAGAGCCAGGGTGCCCTTTTTGAAGCCTCCTGCAAGGCCTTTGGCTTTCTTGTAAAAGGCTCGTATTTTATGTCTATCCCTAGACTCCTCGATATCCTTGAGCTGGGAGGCTGCGAAGATTCTTTTCTTTTGTCGCAGTAGTTTCTTCTCCTCCCTTCTTCTGACTCGGTACTCTTCTCGCGCTGCCCTGGTTTTCCTCTGCAGCGCCTTTTGGTACGCCTCGTCGGTTGCTGCCTTTTTCTGCTCACACTCGCCATCATACCACGGGTTTCTTGTCGGGGGTGGTAGGTATCCTAAGGTGGTTTCGGCTACTTCCTGAATGGCTGAGCGGCAATGCAGCCACATATTATTGGCATTTGTGTTCGACGTAGGCATACCGTAGAGTCTTTCGCTCAGCTGCTCCCTGTAGACTCTGGCAACCTCCGGTGTGCTCAGGCGCCCAATGTCGAACCTCCTCCTGATGGGCTGGTGCAGCTTTCTGACATTGGACAGTCGAGCTCTGAATCTTGCTGCTACGAGGAAGTGGTCAGAGTCGACATTTGCCCCTCTGAATGTTCGCACATCCAGGATGTTTGACGAGTGCCTTGCGTCAATGAGCACATGGTCGAATTTGGTTGGCGGTTCGACCGTCCGGAGATCGCCAGGTTGCTGTGTGGATTCGCTTGCGAGGGAATCTTGTGCTACTTATCACCGCATTACGAGCTGTCGCAAAGTCAGCGAGTCGGAAGCCGTTATCTGTTGTTGTATCGTGGAGGCTGTGCTTTCCGATCACTCCGCCAAGGGTGTTTTCCTTTCCGATTTTGGCGTTGAAGTCCTCGAGCACGATTTTTACATCGTACTCCGGACAAGCTCCGTAGGCGTTGTCCAGGAGGTCATAGAAGTCCTCCTTGATAGGGTCTTCAGCCTCGTCGGTAGGGGCGTGTGCACATATAAGGCTGATGTTATAAAATCTGCCTCTGATGCGGATCACAGCCAGGCGATCACTTATAGGTTTAAAGTCGATGACCTTCGACCTTAACCGCTTTCCCACGACGAATCCGCATCCCAGTAAGTGCAGCTGTAATAAATGTCGCAATTTTTCTTCCTAATCATACCGTTTCCTATCCAGCGTATTTCCTGGACCGCAGTAATATCCGCCTTGTACTGCGTGAGGAAGAGTTTATGAGCAGCTCCGGGAGTGTACAGGGTTCTGACATTCCATGAGCATACTCGCAAATCGTGTTCCTTTTTCGTGCGTTGTCGTCGTCGAGTATCCGTCCGTATATCCGAGGCATCTTGCTCATTCATAACTTTGGGTTTTTTTACGTGGGCGGATTGTTAGCCCGCCGCACAACCGCCATTCTGGTCGGGGTTTTCTTCGCTGCATACGTTTGTTCACCTCCCAACGGTTGTTGAAGAGGCTATCCAGAGGGCGCCGCGAGGAGGCCGTATGTCAACTTGACCCGGGCATTTAAACAGGGATCGTTGCTGGCATCTCGCCAGGTTGAGAGCAATCAACAACTTTACCCTGTATGTCCGAGCCCATGCCCTCTATGTATATAAATGTTTATATACATACATGTATTTCTGTTTATATTTTCTCTGAGGTAGAGTTCTATAGCAAATATCTCTGCTTGAAAAATGCAGCCCCAATGCTTTCGTTCGTTTTGGAGCCATCTGTGTACCACACGTAGGATCCACGATTGAAGGAGGGTCTATTCTGTTCCCAGTTTTGTCTGTTTGGGAATGTGACCTTGTAGTTTTGGCTGAAGTTGTATCTGGGCAGACAGTTGTCTGAGAGGCATATCTTGAGGATTTCATGCCTGTTTAGTTCGCTGAGTATATCAGGGTGCAAGAGCCTACGGTTAGAGTCATCCTCCGCGATTAGTCTGTGGGCGAAGACCTTTGCCTCTTTCTTCAGTTGGAGATGAAGAGGTGGCAGGTCCGTGATGACTTCTAGTGCCGCTGTGGGGGTTGTTCTCATGGCCCCGGTGATACAGATATAAGCTAGTCTTTAAATTTTGTTGAGCTTGGCTTGCACAGATACTTGTTTTGTTTTGTGCCACCAGACGGACGCAGCATATGTGAGAATTGGTCTGGTGATAGCAGCGAGATATCTTGGGGTTTGTGCCCCAGTTTTTGCCAGTGAGACTTTTGCTGGTCCATAACGAGATCCTGGCTTTCTCAATTGTCTTTGTAATGTGAGAGTTCCAAGTGAGCCTATCGTCTAGGGTTATCACTAGGTATTTGACTTCTTTTGAGAACTCTATCGCTTCACCAGAGGGTAGGTTTGGTAAGTTTGTGCTTATTCCCCCTTTTGGTGAAGGCGACTATGGTGCTTTTCCTAGTATTGACATTTAATGCAACCTTTATGCACCAGTTTGCAACAAGGTTTAGTGCCCGTTGGAGGAGTTCCGAGACTGTGTCCTCGAATTCGCCTTTAACCAGGATCACTATGTCGTCAGCGTAGCCTTGGACATAGAAGCCATTGTTACTAAGTATGCTGATCAGTTCATTAACCACGATGGACCACAGGGGTGGTGAGAGAACCTCGCCTTGAGGGCATCATTTCGCGGCGTTTACGCTGATTTTAACATTGCCTAGTGAGGTGTTTATTTTCCTGTTGCTAAGCATGTATTGGATCCAATTGCATGTGGTGTTGTCCACCCTTGTGCTGAGGATGCAGCGATTTATTTGGGTGTATTCGGTGTTATCCAAAGCACCCTCAATATCGAGAAAGCAACCTATCGCAATTTCTTTGTCGCCCAGGAATTTGTTGATCTGGGCCGTTAGTTCCTGAAGAGCATGCGTGGTCAATTTCCCAAGCTGGTAGGCATATTGGTTTTTGCGAAGTGGTGATATTTTCAGTGCACCGTCCCTGATATGCCTTTCCATTGTTTTTAGGAAGAAAGAGGTAAGGCTTATCGGTCTGTAGGACTTAGGCAGGTCTGTGGGTCCACGGCCTACTTTGGAAATGAATTTTACCATTATCTCTGTCCAGCTCGTTGGTATGTGTCCCCATGCATAGCTGGTTCTAAAGATGTTAATGAGCATGGGGCTGATTTGCGCACTCCCCTTCTGAAGAAGGGCTGGGAAGATGCCATCCTCCCCCGGGGATTTGCAGGGGTCAAATGAATTGATGGCCCATTTTATGCTTCCCCCGTGAAAGATCGTTCGTGCTCTCTTCCAATCCTCCCTGTTGGGTGTAGTTGCCTGATCTGCGGAGGTATGTTAGAGAGATCGGAGGGAATGATGTTGGAGTCTGGGAAATGGTACGGAGTACTTCCGTACCATTTTCCGCGTAAGGGCGGAAAACCACTGGGTTGGGTCGTAGATGTTCGTTCACTACTCTCAGGGCTGGTTGTCCTAGATAGGACGAGAGCTGACCAAATTTGTGCGTTGGTTATAATTCATAGCAATTCGTTCATGCACTTTTGGTGTTAATATTGCAGACGCAGAAGATGAATTTCAATTGACCATGTACTCTGAGTGTTACGCCTGCAGCAGTACGTTTGGTCGCTATCCATTCACAACTGTGTTGCATACTTTTTTCCGTACAGGAATTGCTTTTTTCTTGGCTATGAAACGAATTTGAACTATAGACCTTTCGCTCGACGGCCGATGCTGTTAACCACTGCATCACGGCCACCCCCATGGACTGTAACGCCAGTCCATGGGGGTTTTATCAGATGATGTTCTGAAAACTTAATTGATGGAATTTCACGAAATCCCGAGGAGATATGCGAAAGAAAATCGGTAGAAATATTTTTTCATTGTTCATCTCTAGCGTATATCAAGTTTTGCACTTTTCAACATAATCTAAAAGCAAAAGTATTTCTCTTTTTTTTAATAATCAATTTTCTCTTAAGAAGTGATTTATCTAGCTATCATGACAGATGAATCTGCAAATTTCTTTATTCGCTTTGATTTTGAATTCAAGAACCTTGCAGTAATTGCCAATATGGCATAAGAGCATGGGTTGCAGATAATTTTTGTCAAGGCACACAGTTCGGTACAAAGCTAAAAATATCCTAACTATCAGAGCACCAGACTACATACAATACATACTATCGAATAAGTGTATAATATATATTATAGGGTACTCAATTCGTTTTTCTGTGACAAGGGTTAGAGATGTCAGATTCTCCTGGCGCTGGGGTGTGGCACAGGAGCGAGAAAGGGGTGAACTTTAGCGATTCTCAGTTGGAAATATGTAGAGGACTCTTGGTTTAAATCCCATTCCTTTGTTTCGACTGTTGTTCCTTTTTTTTTTTACTTGTTGTGTGTCCTTGCTTAAAGCACATTCATTTCTTCTGCTAAGGTTTTGTTCTCATTTGGATTGTTGTTCTCCAAGGATGAGGGACAAGGATTGAGTTTATTTCGGTGTAGCTAAATAATGAGAGTGGCATGCGGATTTTAGTTTATTCTCATAAAAAGAAAGGAATTTCGCTTAATGGCCCGTAAGAGACGATAGTGCTGCGGGATGTGAATTAGGATCCGTATTTTTTCCTTTACTTGCCTTTTTGGTATCCTTTTTTTTGGTGCCATTTCTCTTCCTCGTTTACAGTCGAAACTTTTAACTACTTATGGGCCATTGATGGCAGTTTGGAAAACAACAGATAAATTTTAAAAAAGTCGAAGAAGAGATAAAGTCATTCGATATAATAGAATTTGTTTCCGCACACATTGGACTAGGAATATGGTAAATTTCAGGTCTCGAAGGATTGCGGTAATGTTCGCACAATTTTTTTTCGATAACTACAATGTATGAGTCGATTTGTCAAGCTGTCATATTTGTCTGACACAAGAAGGAGTTATTTATTGTCCTGTAGTCTAAGATATGTATTTCGTTCAAAACTTGCGTGAGTACAATTCCATTTAAGCCGTGGGGGGTTGACAACCCCCCGTCGATAAACAACAAAAATAATTTATGAATATGAAATGTGTATTGATAAAATTTCAGCCAAAGCCGAATATGATATTTCCCAACTGAATCAGACTTTAGCAAGCGTAATGGCGTTGCAAAGGTTTTGGGGAATTTAAAGCTTATGTTCGATAATTTGCAAACATTGTTCTTCGCATCAGAGGCAGATCTTATTACATCAGCCTTATACACATACGAGAAATATTTTTCATACAAACCCTTCTCGTGCCCAAATTTATAGTTTGTGGAGCAAAACAACTATTTCTTCAAATTTTTTTTTACATGCATTTTCTTGAGCATTCATTTAACATATAAAAAAACAAGTACATTCATAAAATTAATATTAAGTGAGTAATAAAAAATTTAAAAATTCAACGTATTAAAAAAGTGAGAAAAGTTCTTCATACATATTGGCATTACTTCCCTTACAACTTCTGTTTCCAGAGAATCGTTATCAATTCTGTCAAAAAGTTATTTTAACTAGAAATTCAAACGTTAGTGGCTTTGATTTTAATTGGATTGAATTTTGGATTAAAGATTTCTCTTATATTTCCAAAATTAGATTGCTAGTAATTTATCACTGTGAAAAGGGCAAAACTTTAAGAAAAATCGGTGAATTATTTAATTTAAGCCATTCTGCAGTGCAATGAATTTAAAATAGATATTATTTAGAAGTTGGAATAGAACACCGTTTATATAGGGTAGGAATAAGAGGCAATAGAGCGAAATGGATAAAAAATTACCTATTAGACAGAACAATAAGGGTAAAAGTATGCAATACCATTAGTAGTGAAAAACAGAATCCTTATGGTGTGCCACAAGGGCCTAATTTAGGCCCAATACTGTCCATTTGGTTTACCAACGAATTGTATGCATGTATGTACATATATTGGCGTTACAGTCCATGAAGGACCTGAGCCGAGCTTCTCTTAATCACCCATGTTGTGTGTGATTTCATTTTCCCATAGGTGAAAGGGACCTACAGTTTATAGCCGGTTCCGAACGGCGAATTTCGAGAAGCTTTTCATGACAATTTTACTACAGGGGGTTTTATCAGAACCCTGCTGAGGAGAAACACCATGAAAAACACGTTCGATGACATGGCTGTGTCGGTATTCGATCCCGTGTCATCGGTGTCAGGGGCTAACACACTACCCACTGCGCCAAGGTCCTCTGCGTATATTTACAAAAAGTATGGCTTTCGCTTACGCAGATGATATTGCCATTGTAGTCAAACATACGTGTCTTGATACTGCAGTGAGAATTATGCACGAAGAGTTCGATAAGACTAATCAGCACTCAGAAGACCAAGGTTATGCACATAACCCCAAATAAACCAACAGCTGACCATATCTACCTGTATCTAACATAAAAACGAAACATGTCATCCGTGGTAGTGTATCTCTTCAGGTATACCATTCCAAAAACGGCGCTTTTTAATTGTAGTCGCAATCGATGTACATATACATATGCTGGTATCAGATCCAGTGATCATCTACATATGTATAATGATTTAGAAGTATTTTACGCTTTTGACAACTTGTATGGGTGCGTCCTTTTTTGTTCTGGCTGATAGGAAATTTTGTATCCATTTCGCTCTATTGCCTCTTATTCCTACCCTATATAAACGGTGTTCTATTCCAACTTCTATATAATATCTATTTTAAATTCACTGCACTGCAGAATGGCTTAAATTAAATAATTCACCTATTTTTCTTAAAGTTTTGCCCTTTTCACAGTGATGAATTACTAGCAATCTAATTTTGGAAATACGAGAAAAATCTTTAATCCAATATTCAATCCAATTGAAATCAAAGCTACTAACGCTTGAATTTCTAGTTAAAATAATTTCTTGACAGAATTGATAACGGTTCTCTGGAAACAGAAGTTGTAAGGGCAGTGATGCCAATATGTATGAAGAATTTTTCTCACTTTTAATACGTTGAATTTTTAAATGTTTTATTACTCACCTAATATTAAATCTATGAATGTTCTTGTTTTTTATGTGGTAAATAAATGTTTAAGAAAATGTATGTATGTATAAGAAAAAATAGTTGTTTTGCCCCACATACTATAAATTTGGGCACGGAAGGTTTTTGTATGAAAAATTATTCTCGCTACGGTGTGTGCACACGCCCCTACCGACGAGGCTGAAGACCCTATCAAGGAGGACTTCAATGGCCTCCTACGGAGCTTGTCCAAAGTACGATGCTAAAATCGTGCTCGGGGACTTCAATGCCAAAATTCGACTCTGACTATTCGTAGCAGCAAGATTCAGAGCTCGACTGTCCAATGTCAGAAAGCTGCACCAGCCCATCAGGAGGAGGCTCGGCATTGGGCGTCTGAGCACACCGGAGGTTGCCAGAGTCTACAGGGAGCAGCTGAGAGAAAGACTCTGCGGTATGCCTACGTCGAACACAAATGCCAATAATATGTGGCTGCATTGCCGCTCAGCCATTCAGAAAGTAGCCGAAATCACCTTAGGGTACCTACCACTCCCGACAAGAAACACGTGGTATGATGGCGAGTGTGAGTAGAAAAAGCAGCAACCAGCGAGGCATACCAAAAGGCGCTGCAGAGTAAAATCAGGGCAGCGCAAGAAGGGTACCGAGCCAGAAGAAGGGAGGAGAAAAAACTACGACAAAAGAAAAAAATCTTCGCAGCCTCCCAGCTCAAGGATATCGAGGAGTCTAGGGATAAGCATAAAACACGAGCCTTTCACAAGAAAGCCAAAGGCCTTACAGGAGGCTTAAAAAAGGGCACCCAAGCTCTTCGAAACTGCGAGGATAGTCTTGTCACCGACTCGCAGGGAATAGTGGATGTATTTAAGCAGCATTTCCAGCAGCTGCTTGATGAGCATGACCAAAAGAGAGTGGTAGGGACCGAGGAAATCCCAACTGCAGCCACTAAAGTAGTCCCCCCACTCAGCATCGAAGAAGTTGGCACAGCTATTCAGAAGCTGAAGAATAACAAGGCCGCCGGCTCAGATGGCTTGCCATCAGAGATCTTCAAGGCTGGCGGCGATGTTCTGGTAGGGAGCATGCACCAGATCATCTGCAGAATTTGGGAAGATGAGAGCATGCCCGAGGACTGGAATACCAGCCCTATTTGCCCCATCCACAAAAATGGCGATCCTACCTCTTGCAAGAACTATAGAGGTATATCCCTGCTCAATGTCGCATACAAGATCCTGTCCAGCGTACTGTGTGAACGTCTAAAGACATTTTGCAGCGCACCAATCGGCAGCTACCAGTGCGGCTTACGGCCCGGCAAATCGACTATAGACCAAATTTCCACACTTCGACAAATCCTGGAAAAGACCAACGAGTCACCATCGATACACCATCTTTTCAACTATTTCAAAGCCGCATACGACAGCATTCATCGTGAAGAACTGTTTGGTGCGATGGCCGAATTCGGGATCCCGGGAAAACTGATCCAGTTGTGTCGCGCCACGGTAAAACATACGCGACGCACCGTGCAACTAGGTTCTAGGACTTCAACCTGGTGCTGGAGCAATTAGTGCGACGGGCAGTCGTCAACAGGCAAGGCACTATCTTCTACAAGTCCGTCCAGCTGATAGGATACGCGGATGATATCGATATCATCGCGTGTTCTCGCCGTGGCATTGTGGAAGCATCACGGCGATTGAAAAACAGGCGAAACGAGTTGGTCTCAAGGTCAATGAGGGCAAGACGAAGTACATGATAGCTACAATTTCGAGGTAGTTAAGAAGTTTGTCTATCTCGGGACAAACATGAATTCCACAAATGACACCACAGGGGAGATCCGGTATAGATCCGCCCTTGGCAACCGCTTTTACATCGGCTTGTCCGAGCAACTGGGGTCAAAACTCCTCACTCGAAAGGATTGCTGTACGGAGCCGAAAGCTGGACGATAAGAAGGACAGCGGAGCTGATTTTGGGTTCTTTCGAGAGAAAAATTCTGCGCCGGATATTTGGTTCTGTCTGTGAGGAAGGTGAATGGAGAAGAAGACACAGCCGCGAACTCTACGAGCTGTACAAAGATGTGGGTGTAGTCTGGAAGGCAAAGATCCATCGACTACACTGGCTCGGCCACATCGAGCGCATGGACATCAACGCTCCAGCTAAGAGGGTCTTCGACTCCGAGCCTCCTGGTTCGAGAAGAAGAGGAAGACCGAACCTGCGTTATAAAGACCAAGTAATCGCGGATGTAAGACATCTTGGTCCTGATAACTGGAAGCAGCGTTCCCGGGACCGTCAAGGATGGAAGGCAGCTATAGCTCAGGCTCAGATCCTCCATGGATCGCTGGCCTGATGAGTAAGTAAGTAAGTATTCTTCGCTTCATCTACATCTGATAATTTCTATGACCTTGGATTAAATCAACGACAGTATGCCGATCGCTTTGCGGTGACGTTTGTGAGATCGCGACGGGCAACGAGTCGTGGAACTATGCAAATGAAGAGGAAACTAAACAACGACCGATTGCATGAGTCTTTCCGAACGAGTCCGAAAAAGTGGTTGATGCATTCAAAGCACATATGTGTGTATATGTATATATAGTTTGGAGGTACATACCTCGTTGTCTATATTTGTTGAAAGCTTCACATTTTTTATTGGTGATTGCTGTTTACCGCTTACCTTTTACCGTTTACAGGCAAATACCCCCTTTGTGTATTGTATTTACCTCGTTTAACGCAGAAAAGTGGGAGGACGCTTTAGTGTCAAAAAAGTAAGGTTCAAGCACACACTATGGGCCTCATTGGTATGCAGCCTGATACGGGCAGTGTGCGTCGCACTAAGGCCAAGAATGTCAATTCATCAGGGTGTACTATGGCAATATGGCAATTTAGTTCGGGGAATCTGTAATAAAAAAAAAAATCAAAAAGCAAATTTTGTTTATCAGAAAATTTTATTATCGTTCTTCACAATAGTCCCCCTTCTAACTGTAAACAACGATATCAACGTTGCTCCTACGATTTGAAGCCCCCTTGATAATCCTCTGAGGTAAACTCATCTAGAACCATGGCTCTGATCTTCTCTATACCGCCATGATGAAATGCCTCGAGGTGTGACATCATCTTGGCAAAAAAAGTCCAAAGGAGTAATATCGAGGCTATGCGAATGCTGGAATGCTTTTTTTTTTTTTGACCAAAAACTCTTGAGCAATCAAAGGGGAATGGGCTGGTGTCTTGTCAAGTTAAAAGTTCGGGCCCTTCTTGGCGAGTACAGTACACACACGAAAGACAAGTGCTCGTAGTCACTTCATGAGGCCAACATACAACATATTTACAAACTCGCGCACGAAGGGTTCCGTACGATCTGTATACTATATAAAAATGAAAGAGACGTTGTATGTTACCTCATCAGTCATCACATTAAATCACATTTTTTGCATGATGACAGATCTTGGTTGCAGGCAGGTTATAGGCATATTACTTTGATAATCAGAAATCTCCATAATGAGATAGTTGATCATCAAAGTGTCCATTGAATTTAAATCAATTACCTTACTTGACAGCAAGGATATGAAAAGGTGAATAACAATAATGGGAAGTATGGGTAAAAGGTTTGCAGCTTGGAGTAATATATCAAGGACCCATTAGGGATCAATGCTTGGAAGTGTCTTATTGGTTGTGAGATATGGTCGAAAGTTAATTCACAACAATTGAATCTGTTGCAATATTTGATATCTTAACCTATAAGGACGGAAAAGGAGGGGAATAGCAATTGCACTAAAGGGTTTGCAGCAAGGATTAACTTAGCAGTGACACAATAGGGATCATCAAAGCTTAAAGGGTATTTATTATTGGTTGTTCGTAATTATAGAAAAAAGGGTTGCAGCTAGGATTAATACATTAAAGACACAAACGGGATCAAAGCTGGGAAGTTTGCTACTGGTTGTGGGTTGTTGTCGACTAACCTTAGGTCAGTATGTGACCAACTGGATTTTTTGGATTAAAATCATGTCTGTTGTATGGGAGCCCCTCTTAAATATTCATTGTATTCTCTTTTCAATGTTTGTCGTTATAGCGGCAACAGAAATACATCACCTGTGAAAATTTCGACTGTCTAACTAATACGGTTCATGAGATACAGCCTGGTGACAGACGGACGGACGGACGGACAGCGAAGTCTTAGTAAAAGGGTCCCGTTTTACCTTTGGGTACGGAACTCTAAAAAAACGATTAACAGTTCCTTCAGCCATGACTTCGACATCGTCGCTTTTCTTGGCTGCTTCCCGCCTTTTTTCACTCACTATGTTGATATCGAACTTGTCACATGATATACGATTGTATGCCTAAACCGAATTTGTATGATTTGAGCCCATATGTTTCGGAAATTAATCAATTTTAGAAACTGGTTTTGTGGCCTTCAATTTTGGCTTTATTTGGTACATTTTTTCAATAAAAAATCCAATAGTATTCTGTGAGCAAATTTCGAGTTCGCTTTTAGTTCTCTTAGGAATTTTTTCAGTGTTAAATCGGCTGAAAACAGTAGAATTTGAGTAGGGCGGTGCCATAAATTAAGAATACGAGTATCGGTAGCGTTTCCGATCAAAAAGTCGCTCACAAGGATGGGTTAGTAAGATATCGCATGCCAAATCCAACAGCTTGCTTTGCTTTGGTCGCTACTCTCAAGCACCCATACTCTATGTGTGACCTACCGTTTTCGAACGGCTTGAGTCGAGAAGCAAGTATAGTATGGGAAGTATACTACGGGGGGTTTTGCCGAGTAGTGACTAAAGCTCTATTTGACCTGCCGAAAAGGCTGCAATACAAATGTTGTAAATGTATGTATGTAGGTTGGCGTTACAGTCCATGAAGGACCTGAGCCGAGCTTCTCTCAATCACCCATGTTGTGTGTGATTTAATCTTCCCATAGGTGAAAGGGACCTACAGTTTATTGCCGGTTCCGAACGGCGAATCTCGAGAAGCTTTTCATGACAATTTTACTACAGGGGATTTTGTCAGAACCCCGTTGAGGAGAAACACCATGAAAACACGGTGATATGGTTGTTTCAGGATTCGATCCCGTGTCATTTGCGTCAGAGACCAACACACTACCCACTGCGCCACGGTGCTCTCAATGCTCTCAATGTTGTAAATACAGTGAGTAAAACCTGGAATTTTGAACAACTTTGATGTGTTGTTTTCGGCCTGGGTTCAGTAAAGTCTCCCCAGTTTGAATGTATGTCATACTCATAATCCCAAGTCTCGTAACCAACAATGATGAATTCCAGCAACATGGGGCCTGAATTGAGTTTTTGTGGTAATCCATTTGAAGAAAAATCAAATCTTTTGGAATTAAAAGTGCTACAAAGCGCCTCAAAGACAAAACGTCAACTAAAATATGGGGAACTGAATTGTGATGGTTGCGTTAATAAATACTCTTTGAGTCGCCCCAGATGTGACAATTCTCCAATAACTCTACAGCACCCTTTGGAAGATCTGTACCACTCAAATACTTTACTTATCACTTTTGGACAGTCCACATGAGTTTCATTAATGTAATGAGTCTGAACAAACAATTTTGTTCGGAACATAGTAAAAGTCATCAATAGCACAGGAAATTAATCAATATGTTTGGCTACTGGCCACAAACTAATTGACAGACAGTGTCTAGACTAAGCTTTAGAATAAATAACACTTGTACCAATATAAGATCCTTTTCTAGATACCTTTAACTTGGGTTGTTTGCTTGATCCAGTTATGTTTAAACAGGTTTTACAATAGGATTTACGATATTTTTTAAAAGGTTTTGATTTTATTCTTTTTTGAAAGAGGTATTGGATTGATAACTAGTTGCGAGCGCTCTAGTTACCACACTCTCCCTCTAGATGTGCGACATCATATTATATTCAGCCACTATGACTGCAAATATTTCGGTTGAGAGTTACCATAGATATACGAGTATATAAAAGTACTAATGCAATACAAACTTAGCGGGCGCCGCTAATGCCGCTGGCCAAATATAAAAGATAAAATAATTCTTTCCTCAACATAAGTGTATTATTAAGTCGTAGATATGACACCACTTGTTTAAATCTTAGACTTAGACTTAAATTTCTTCTTAACTGAAAAGGTTTATCAGTGAATTTACACATTTTTGAGGCACGTCACTTTCGATTTTTGAAATACTTTCTGAAGGTTTCTGAACTGTTGTTACTCATTGTTCGAGTTTGGGTGACATAATATGTCAGTGGAAATCTATTGATAATAGTGCCATTCTGGAATTAAATTGGATTTCAATTGTCTTTCGTATATGCCTCATTGGCTGCGAAGGGGAGTTCTTTTGGAATTCAATGTATTCTTCGCGACCTAACATAGTCACGTTTGATGAGATTCTAGATCGATGATAAGCCTAACACAGCCTAATGGTGTGTTGTCGAGTCAGACAACCAACACCTGGCTTCGGAAAGTTACAGTGTATCAAATTCATAGCTAATAAGCTTCCGGAAGTAAATGAATAAAAAAAAATGTCTCTTGAACATCCACATAACTCTCAACTTCTATATGCTGAAGATGAGGTGATAATATCCAAAACTTATTGTCTTTTCAAGAGAAAATGTTTGTAGTAATCACCTCTACTGAAAAGGTTATTGCTATTTTTTTTAAGATACACGTCTATGTCCTCAAAGGGTCTAGAGTTTGGCTTTAGTTTTAAAGATCTTTGCTTTATTAAGCAAACTTTAACGTGTGATTAGTTCTCCTGCTTTTTGAAAGTAAAGGAGAACAGGGAAGCTTGAAGACACATAAACGACATGCTTCAAAATGACCTCCCGCCCACCAACATTCCCATGTCACTACTTTAATTATATGTACGTCTACATTAGGAAATATCCACACACTTGTATTCCCTACAAAGCACCCTTCTCGCTTACTTGCTGGCTAGAACCCAACCATCTCAGCTCCCAATATATAAATGTCCAGTGCTCTACTATCCCTGAAACGTTCAATAAAACTTAATCCAACTGTGTTCAAATTATAACGTATCCCTTTCCCACTCCACACACTTAGCCAACCCACAAAGTAGATATAATCCCCCGCTTCGGTTAATTATTTACGTCTGCAGCCACCCGTTCTCCGTCGAGTCAGAAGCCACCGGGTGACAAAACACATTAAGCCCATCGTGCTCTGGTCCAGTATGAGTACAACGAACGAAGAAGCAATTCTCATTGCAATCGTACTGTGTTAACGGACGTTATTAATTCAATTAAACCTAAACTGCTCACTCAGCTAGAACATCGTATCAATTTCGTAGCAGAAACCCAGCGAGACTCCGATTGGTCTCCCGAGACCATTTCGAACAATCCACCTACCACCTACGCATGCCTTCAATATGAAGGAGAAACCTAGAATAAATCGTCAAGCAACTTAAGCAGCTGCAGATTTGGTTATTAATTACAAAGCGGAAAACGAACAGGACCGATGGAATGGGGTCTTGGTTGACTCAGTTTTCAAAACTTGTAAACTCGTCATAAACATAAATTGTGTTTGCACTGAAAGAACTCCGGGTGGCTTTCATTGCTACCAAAAGTTTTATTTTAATTTTGCACACACTCGAATTTGTCCCTACGAAGAATAGGTGGCAAGCTAACATGCTCGGACTACTGAGAACTAGCATGTACTGGAATGATGGAGAGAAACAATGAGACCTTCGATGACCTTTCATTCTCCCCTTGGTTCTGGGCTACTGCGAAACTATTCACATCTAAGGTCTCATTTATTATTCGATTAAATTCTGCAATACTACATGCTGACGCGGGATGCAATTGCAACAGCTGCCTTTGAGAAATACTCTGAAAACGGATCTATTGTGGGGCAACATTTGGAATAGTATCTGCTATGTGTAGCGATAGAAAGAGCAATGGTATTGTGTGCAATTCCTTAAATTGGACCTGTAGGACACTGGGCGATGTGAAGGAGTTATGCACGAATGAATGAGAATGGAAATAAACTGTTGGCGTGGAATGGTAAGGTGAAAAGAATGAATGCAGGATGTTTGCCGCGAATGCAATAACGTGGAAGAACTTTTGGAAAAAAGTGGCAGATAGTCTCACTTTGCGTTCGTTTTTTTTTTATGCGCATAATAGTTCCATACAGTTCTATTTACGTTTATATACTGCAAGTGGGCCAAGGGCATTGTGGGTAGGGGAAGAGTTGATTAAAAAAAGAAGAAAAAAATAGCTGCTACCTATAAGGAATAATTACTTGGGGGAGGAACTGGAGTGTGAATAGGTTGCCAGATCCTTGAGCGCTTGTATATTAATGAGCGAACATTGAGTTATTTTTCTTTGGTTACAATTTGAAAGCAAAATAGAAACCATAAACCCCTCCAAGTTATCCTACACTTAGAAGGATGGAAAATCTCATAGAGGGAGTTTGTCGGAAATACCCATTTATATGAAGAGCTATGATACAAGAGTTATTCACAGCTTCAACCAGGTAGTTAATCTAACGCATTTATAAAGGCACGAAGGCAAGGTGGGGACAAGTGTTTGGATTTTGACAGTCAGGAATATAGGCAGGAGATAGTTATACAATTATGTACATATATGCAATAATATCATTCACCTAAGAGCTCAATCTCTCCCTCTTCTTAACCTAACAATTACGAACCAATGATTCAATTAAGCCCTTTGAAATATGCCGACTTCGAAACGAAAAAATCACCTCAGGTTATGTAATCGGGTAAGAAGTAGTCTTTCGTCCCCGACTCATGTAATAAGATTTTTTATCTTATTACTTCCAGTGTCGTGCATAATTTCTAGAGCAGCAATAGTCGCTCCAGCGACCAAAACGAGGCTGACTGACTCTTGCTCAATCTTTATCTAAATTGAAAAGATGGCTTGAAGAAAATGGAGCTTTGTTGGCCTGAGTAAACAAATTTACAACCATACAAATGTCGTCTGATATATTCGGCGTTTGGCTTTCAATTTAAAAAAAAAAAAACAAAAAAGGGAGTAAAGTACTGCGAATGGATATATATGTATATAATTTTTAATGAAGTCGACAAATTGATGCTTAGCATTTCTTCTTCTTCTTAACGGGCGCTACAGTTCGGGGTGAACCTTGGCCTCCCCAACATGTCCCCCCCCCCCAACTAGCACGATCTTTTGCTAGCCTTTTCCATTGCCGCACACCCAGTTGGCTGGTCCCCTTCCACCTGCGTACGCCATCTTAAGTGCGGCCGTCCTCTGCTTCTTCGTCCCTCGGGGTTGGATCCAACGACTCAACGGGCTAGAGCTGTGGTGTTCATTCGCTCTACATGGCCCAGCCATTTTAGGCGTGAAATCCGCAGACGCCTGACTAGACTCATGTCGCTGTACAGCCCGTAAAATTCGAGGTTGGATCTTTTTCTCCATCCCCCGTCTGCGTTTATAGGCCCGAAAATCACGTGCAAAATATCTCTCTCGAACCAACCAAGGGCCTCGTCGTCCGCACTTTTAATGACCTATCAGCTTATTTACATAATGCTTCAGGCGTTCACACAAAACGGCAGAGAAGATTTTGTAGGCGATGTTAAGGAGACTAGTTCCTCTGTAGTTGGCGCAATCAGAGGGGTCGCCTTTCTTGTGGATCGGACATACGATGCTGAGACTCCATTCCTCGGGCATGCTTTCCTCTGACCATATTTTACAGATGAGCTGGTGCATGCTACTAACCAGGTCATCCCCAGTTGCCTTGAAGAGCTCAGCAGTCAGTTATACAAGTTTTTCCATATTCTCAGCATCGACTGCGATTCTACTACTAGCTGTCCGTTCTCATCCCTGCAGGCTTCCGTACTGGCTTCATAACCTTGGCATGTTCGCTTTATCATTTGATTAAGCTTTCGAATGTCACGCCTGCAATTACACCTCTCCAAATCCTCAATCGCGCGCTTCTCGTGCTCTTTCTTCTTTCTTCTGAGAAGCTTATGCTCCTCCCTTCTTTTTAACTCGTAGAGCTCACGAGCTGCACTGGTCCTTTTATGCAGCGAGGCCTTATGTGCATCCTGCTTCGCTGTGTGAATCCTTCGGGACTCATCATCGAACCAGGTGTTTCCTCGTGGTGGACCCTTGAAACCCAAAACTTCGGATGCAGAGTTTTTCAGGGCTTATTTGCAAAGGCTCCACTGCTCTTTTGATATTTATTTATTTATTTCTAGCTAATAATAATTTTGTACAATTAAGCTTACACTTATTAGATTTGCCCAACTAGGGCTTATGTTATATTTGTTAAATTAGAAAATGAAGTTAAACAGAAATTAATATTTAATAAATGAAAGGAAAGAAAAAGAAAAAAAAAAAAATGTTGGGGCGGGAAAGGATAAGTGAAAATGTCCAAAGTATAGATTGGATTTGACGCAATGACTAATTTACACATGTACGTATATTAAAAGTGTTCGTCACAATATTTAAAAACTTCTTTTGCGAAAGCGGCTGTTGTGTTCATGCGCTTAATAGAGACGGGTTGACAATTCCAAAGACGAATCGCATGGACAAAGAATTGTCGACTGGTTACAGTATACTTATATCTGGGTGAAATGATCAGTAAAGTTCTTTGAGCACTCGCGAATCTAATTTTCTCATAAAGGTAATGGGGTTCCTTAGTGGTCATGATCTTATTGAATGTTAACAAGGTCCGATATTTCATTAATGCCATTAAGGAGCAACCCGCTATTTGTTTTGTGAAGTTGGAAATATGCTCATATCTTTTTATGCCGAAAATGAATCTAGCACAACAATTGTATGCCACCTCGAGTTTCCGCTTAGACACACAATCCATATCACCAAAAATCTCACACCCGTGCAGAATCGAAGGCAAAATATACGATTTTACAAGCTTTAGTTTTACGTGTGTCGGAAGAAATTTCGTTGTAGGGCTTAGCCCACGAATCGCACCATACACTCTCGAAACAACTCTGTTTACATGTATATGCCAGCTGAAACTTTGGTTAAAATACACTCCGAGGTTTTTGATCGTCTCTACATAGTCAACAACTGAGTTATTGAGAAGTATTGGAGGGAGACCTTCTTTACTTCGACCTCTATTTATAGCAAGAGCTTTTGTTTTTTTGGGATTCAGGTTAAGCTCGTTTAATATTGACCAAATATGTATATTTGACAAGTCCTGATTTACATGGTCTACCACTTGGCTTTTTTCAAGTTTTGGAAACATTTTATATACTTGCACGTTTTCACAAAATTAAAAACATTTCGAAATGTCATTTATAAAACACATAAACAAAAGTGGTCCTAAGACTGATCCCTGAGGTACACCGGACGGAACATGTAAGCATGGCGAACATTGGCTATCGTGGGAAACAAACTGGGACCGATTGGACAATTATGAAGACATAAGATTACATGAAGAGCTATCGAAATAAAACTGCAACTTAAGCTTATTTAAGAGTATTGAATGATTAACACAATCAAATGCCTTGGAAAAGTCCAGAAAAACAACTATTCCTATCATATCTTTATCTAAGCCATCGCGTATGTCACATACTTTCAATAAGGCCGTGGTGCAATTGTGCTTTGCACGAAAACCTGACTGATATTTTGTGATTAACTTATTATTATGAAGATGCATTTTGATTTGTTTACTTACTATTGTCTCGAATACTTTGCTCAGGAAAGGGAGAATAGCGATCGGGCGATACTCAGAACCATTTGGAGAACACGACTTAGGTACAGGCAAAATTTTCGCAATTTTCCATACATCAAGAAAAACAGAGGTGGTTATTATCGTATTAAAAATATATGTTGTTTGGGTAAGTATGAAAGGAAGTAACAGTTTAACTAAGTTTGGACTTACATCACTGAAACCGACGGCTTTTGGTTGATTTTTAAGATTGTCTCACCTACACACACTTCATCGACACAGGCGATTGAAAATGGATCACCTTGTACGTTGTGATTGATGGAATTGGCTAGTGGGTGTGAGATACCGGAAGCCGGTTGTACGAACGCCCTATTCAGTTCCTCAAGATTAATATTTATGGGGAGTGCTTCCTTATTGAACTTTAGTCCAACTTGGCATATGTTCATCCAAAATGTAGAACTCGAATCATTCGCATTAAAATATATTTTGCGTAAAACAATTTCTTGTTTCTACGAATGAGAGATGTTACTGCATTACGAGCAATGGTGAATTCTCTTAGGATAGCTGAACAATTATATCTTCTCCATCTTGAATACAAAAGATTGCGCCTTTTTATTAGATCACGAACTTCTTGAGTAAACCACGGGTTACTAGTTGTTTTAACTTTTTTAGTCCGAATGGGTACATGCTTATCAAAAAGATAATGTAGGTTTTTTTGGAGAACCACAATTTGTCTATTCACGTCGTTTGTAGTATATATGGAGGCCCAAATTAAAGTTTGACAATCACTGAATATTGAAATCACATCAATGTTTGCAAAACTTCTGTATTTGATAGTATTTTCCCCGGTAGATGTGGCAAAGATCAAGTCGTGATGTGAAAAGGCAGATGCCTCGAGTTGATCATAGTGCATGATATGAGATGGGTTAGATACAATAAAGAGATCTAGGAGAGAAGGCGTGCTGTTCGGCTTGAAGTCTGTTGGTTGTGAATTGTTAGCGAACCCTAAGTTGTAGGTCTCGATGATTTCTATAAAATGTTTGTTTTTTTTTTTTTTTTGTCTAAGATGTTTAAATTAAGATCTCCACAAATTACACATTTAGCATACAAAGGCATAAGATCTTCTAATAAATTTCTTATTAGAGTTGAATTAGCTATGTATGTTAGGAGCCATGTAGATACATCCAAGAAGAAATTTGTCGCCAGTCCCGATCATCTCGACAAAGACATACTCCAAAAGTTCGCTCGGCGTGGATTTTTTTATAACTCTGAACCCATACTTTTTTTTTAAATAGATTGCTACTCCACCTCCCAATTTATGTTGCCTATCAGAACGAATGAGTCTATATTTGTTGAGCATAAAAAGATCTTCTATTGATAGCGTGGAGGATTGAGGTGTATTGGAGAGCTTAAGAGAAACGCGATCGGTAAAATCACGAGCGGTTTCTGGCGATAGTAGCTTGCCGACGTCATAACTTTGTATTCTTACTCTACTCCGCTGCGTTCGTGATATCCTTAAGCGCATCTTGGCTAATAGAAGATAGTGGTCCGAGTCGATGTTAGCCCCTCGGAAAGTTCGAACATCAAGAATAGTGGAGGATTGTCTGACGTCGACCGCGATGTGAGCAATCTGGTTGGTTGATTGATGAAAAGACCCCCAGGTGCCTTTGTCTATATCGAGGTGTGGGAAGCGCGTACTGGCTAGAAAGATATTTCGCCCCGTAGCAAGATCAATCAGCCTGTGTCCGTTATCGGAGGTGGTGTCGTGTAGGCTGTGTTTGCCGATGACTCGTTCAAACATGCTTTCCTTACCCAGCTTAGCATTGAAGTCTCCTAGTACAATTTTTATGTCATAGCTGGGACATTGGGCATACGTTCTGTCTAGGCGATCGTAGAACTCATCTTTGGCCGAGCCATCCTTGTCTTCCGTGGGGGCGTGGGCGCACATCAGGCTGATGTTAAAAAATTTAGCAATCCGTATGTTATGAGGAGTTCGCTCACATGCCGAAAGCTTAGGACTTTTTGCCTTAGTCCACCTCGAACAAAAAATCCGCATCGAAACAATCGTTGCCCTCTCTCCATATAGCTGCCGCCGTAGTAAATATCGCAGTTTTTCATCCGCTTTATACCCGGTTCAATCCATCGCATTTCCTGGATGGCGGTTATGTCCGCTTTATAGCGGTCTAGGGCGTCCGCAAGTTGTTTAAAAACATATCTAAGGATTGATAAACTTAAACCATTTTACATATCTAATATTCTGTATTCATCACTATAATTAAAATGGTAGGCGAACAAAAATCAGTGTACAAACTTCTATTTTAACAAATAAAAATTTCAAAGAAACTCCCCCAAAAAATAAAAGTTTTAGAGGCCCAAATCTATTCACTCGCCAAAAAACGAGAATCTTGCTAGCAGTATAGCTCCTTAGTATGCTTATACTGTCTTCGCCAGGGATAATGATGGAGATGCCAAGGCTCTGATGGTTTGCACTAATTTTTGACATATTTGCCTACAAGCTTTCTGTCTGGAAAACCAGGGAATTCGTGTGTGGAAGGCCGATCGTGGAACCATTTAACACACATTGCAATAACCTACATTACGAATACAATGATTATCCCTGTTCTTCGCAATACTGCCGATTTTTTCCTGTTCGTATCGCTCTTTTACATACACAATTCTAATGGTGTATATAAAAGGATACGATACGTAAAATTGCGTGGGACATCGGATCAAAATAATTACAAGTTAAATTACTGTCCAAGGGTGGACTTCTGTAAATGAAACAGTTAATAGTGTATGACTTGCTTATGGACAGTGGTAGGTTAGGTTAGGTGGTAGTGGTTGGCATACGCCACACGTAGGCCGACTTCGGCCCATTGTGATACCAAATGGATCATATTACCTAGATCGGCTACCTGAAAACCAATCAGTGCTTCTGATGTAGCGATGGAGTTATATTTTTATATCTGCTAGCTCAATTAAGTTATCATAGAAGGTGCGCACCGAAGTAGATCCTCCTGCCATTCGCAAAAGAAGGGCATGAGCAGAGGAGGTGATGAATTGGTTCCTCACCCTCCTTATCCATGCAGCCACGGGAGAAGTCATTTAGCCCTAGTTCGACGGCATATTTTCCAATGGTGCAGTGGCCTATAATGAAATCCACTAAAGTGGCCACAAGGTCGCTGGTCCGTTCTAAGTATAGCTTAGGCCAAATTTGATTAGTGATAAAGCCTCTATGGTTCGAAGCAGTATTTTAATGTTGAACTGATCAGCCATCTCGTCTAGAGATGGACGGACGGAGGCCTCCGCTATCGTTGTTATTTCTGCTTGGTACACACTGCAGTGATGTGGGATAAGTTGATATATATATATATAAATGATAAGTTGAGGTTAAGCTCCTTGGAGAAGACTCCACTCTCCTTCTTGGAGCCATCGGTATATAGGGAAATCGAGTCCTTCGGTGTGACTTTCGCTTCAGCACATTCCTCCTGGAATGGAAAGATAGCTTCGAAGTTCTTAGTGGACACGTTCTGCGGGATAGTATAGTCCGTGTCCATGGGTACGTTAAGAATTCTAGCATGGCCTTCATGTGCTGTGGGCCATTTTACTACGCCCCTAATCGGTAGGGCCGCGCAAGCAGCAACTAGTTTGCTGAAGACGTCCAATGGTTGAAATGTAGTAGAATGTTTGGGGCCTCCGTGGGGGTCGATCTGATTGCACCACTTATGTACATGCTGGCCGATCATTGCACTTTCCCCAGAAGGTTTCGATAGACTGCCATGTCCAGAGTATTCCACCAAAATACGATGCGGTTCAGAAGGATAGGCCTTATCACTGCTGTATAGAGCTAGTGCATAATGCTTGGTCAGAGACCCCACTTTTTGCCCACCACTTTCTTGCAGCTGTAGAGGGCAGTGGTTGTTTTCTTGACCCGACCAAGAATGTTGGGCTTCCAATTCAGCCTTCTGTCAAGGATTAGGAGAGAGTATTAAGCCTGATTTGTGATTGGTAACGGGGTTCCACCCACCCTTAAATGGTGGACTTTCATATTTATTTGTAAACAGTAATAAATCAGTCTTCTTGGGGTTCACCCCAAGTCCAAAGTACTGCATCCAGGTTACTACTGTATGTAATACTCCCTGCATTAGATCACTTACACACATCAGAGCAAATGCGCTTAGTCATCCTGCAAACTGGATGATCCCTCCTTCTACGGTTGTATGTATTAAACACCCAATCGTTAATGTAGGAATTAAACGTGGACGCAGGTAGACATAGAGAGGGTCCAAGTCCTGAGAAACTCTTCTCTGAACCCATCCTGGCGAGTCCATCAGAAATCTTATTTCCTGGGATCTCAGAGTGACCTGGAACCCATACAAGCGAATTTAGTCTACCAGCTCTGTTCAAAAAGGACTTGAGTTCATGCACTAATTTGGATCTAGTTAGGGGTTGGACACAGCATGCCAGCTATGGCCATTATGATTGCGTATATCTCTGATTGTAATACAGACGCATATTTTCCTAAGGAGAAGTGCAGTCAGATGTTTTCGCGCTTAAAGAAGACCCCAGCACCATACCCCCGCCCAGACCTGGAGCCATCCATCAGAATGCCAAGACTACCCTTTTCAGGTTCAGCATCCAGCCGGGGCCAATCCTGATGCCATGGAAACTCGACTGTGAAATTACAGCGCCGTGGGATAATGGGTGTCAATACGTCAAAAGGCATGTCCATAAGACAGGGGTCGCAGAACAATTCTTGCGCTAACACACTGTTATTCCTATGCGAGTTGTATGAAAAGCCGTTTCTCTTCAGACGAGACATGGCTTTCAGAGCACACCCTCTGATAAATATATCAAGAGGTGGAAGGTTCATCATAGCATCAAGAGCAGCGCCTAGCATGCTGGCGAAAGCCCCCGAGCGGCTGAGACAAACTGTTCTATGTGATTATAGGTCACATTATCGGTGTAGATCTAAAGGATATTGCCATGTTTAGCCACAAGCTCCCTTGCATTGCCAGAAAGCTGACAGCGTTTTGGTGGTCTTTGACTCAACATACTTTGAACAAAGAAACTTGCTATCCTTGGACACCGGAATGGAAGTGTCTTTAAGTACCAGCTGAGTCATGTCAGCATTTCTCCTCCTTCTCGTGAAGAGAACGACATCGGTCTTAAGAGGATTTACCGACAGCCCATCCCTGGTACACCAATCAATTTAAAACAAAAAGTTTAGACCAATTTTTCTCAAAATTTTGAAATTTTGCTGCTTATATTACTCTTATTACTTCTTGTTTTTGAGAAAATCGAAAATGACTATTTTCGTTTTGTTTTTTGTTATTTACTTGGTCTTCTTTGAGGTAAGTGGGGAGAGTACGATTTCGGTGGCGCTACCATCTGACAATGGATTTAGCTAAATCGACCCAAAATAAGTCGAAAATGAGGAATAATATTTTTCAATATCTCACCTCGTTTTCGAGATATCGATATTTGGAAATATTTTGGGATGAAGTTCCGAATAGTCTAAATGAGTCCAATCTCCCATCAGGTCTTCTCCAAATCCACGGAGAATAAATTGGAATTATCATGAGGCTCTGGTTGGAAAACAATCCCTGAGCCTTCACTCTCTCCGGAAATAGACACGTAACACAAACATTGGGCAACGCACGAACTACCAGCTGTGCAAGACACAAGCCCAAGAAGAAATCGTACCCATCTAGGTGATACATAAATCTCAGCAATCTCAATCTCACACTGGAACCAGTACAAAAAATCACTTAGAGATTTTAAAAATCTCACGGAAAAGAGCAATCAAATCATGAAGGCTTTTCTGCAGCAGTTTGGAAGATATCTCAGATGTCTCCAGACAAAGAAAAATCCTCTCACGAGATGCTTCAAATCTTAGCTGCCTACTCTCTAATGGATTATGGACGACGTCGGAATAAGAAACACTTAATCTTTTCCTTAACACGCACTTCTCAGGTTGCTCTGAAATACGAAATTGAGAACAAACACGGAGAGCTCAGATTCTCCAGTAACAGATGGACAGTACGATCTCATAATTTCTAAAAACAAAATCACTTGAGCTATAAAAAGCGTTAAGCCATTCAAATCGCCGGGGCCGGATGGAATTTACGCCATCGAACAGACTATGGTGTGGAAAATACCATGTCTTGTCCATGACATGTACCAGAAAAGTGGAAGGCCCCAAGTGTAATTTTCATCCCCAAGGACTGCAGAAGTTTCCACACTACACCCTAGGATCTTAGAGGGGATCTATAGTTGCAAATGCTGTATACAATATATTCCTTATGGACCGAACTGAGCTTCTGTTCTTCGGCAATTCATTTACAGCTGCTTTAAATATTTCTTCATCTGCGATTGCAGACCACATTAGACTACATTAGACTACATCTAAGCCGAGTGGATGGGTTTCTCCCCTGCCCTTAGCCAGCCTTGTCCATGGGATTGCATCAGACAACAGAACACCTGTATTGGCATGTGAACGGCAACTATGGGAAGTGGTGGGCATAGACTGGACAAGAAGGACAGTCAGTCTAACGGCGGTAGTAATACGAATTAGATCAAATATATAAGATATTGTACGAATCGAAATTATGAACGAGTTTCTTTTGTAAGTCGATTTCACAATTTTCTTTAAGATAAACTTAAGGGAACCCTTTAGCTTATGGCAGGAATTTAATTATCAACACAAATAAGAACTGTATACACTTTCGCTTGGAACGCCAGTAGGCTTCCACAAAAACTTGACGAATTAGAAATGTTCACTAAAAAAAAAAAATATTGACTTAGAATTGATTTCTGAAACCCAGCTGAAAACGCAAACGCGTGTCCATCGGGAAGGGCGCAAGGCGGATCATCGTTATTTACTAAAGATAATATCGAACATTCTCTGGGACTAAGAGTAGAGCTTGAGAAGGTACAAATCAGTACAAATCAGCACGCTAAGAATAAAAATTATTCCTTGAATGAATCTTCAGTGTATTGCCAACCGCGCTGTCCGTTGGAGACGGCCCAGTACACACAATTTGGGGTTTAAAACGTATTTCACAGAGAGGCAAAATGCTCCACAAAGCTGGTATTGATTGCGATTGCAACTTTTACTCAACTCACAGAACTGCATGCTGGCTTACAGATGCTGCGAAAACAACTGACATTATTGATTTTTTTGTTGCAAAACGCAAATCTGATTGATACATTAAAGTCGAAGAGAACTTTGAAACCTCCTCAGACCAATCTCCATTTACATTGATGATGAGTGAAACTATTAATAAAAAGCCTGAATCACCTAGGTTTATGAATAGAAGGACAAACTTTGAAGGTTTTAGGAATGAAATTCAAGAGGTCTACGAGTGCCATTTAGGACGATGTTCGAGTTAGAATTCGAAGTCGACCGATTTGTTGAAGCTATTCAGCACGCAGCGTAAAATAATACTCCCTTCCGAAAAAAGGCGCCGAACAAATAAAGAGCCGGTAAAGGAGAAAAGAAAAGCACTCTGCTCTGCTCAAACTTTTATATCCTGTTAATGCAGTGCTTAGGTTAGAACACGTACCGAGCCTATGGAAGGTCCCCGAAGTTATTATGGTTTTAAAGCCCGAAAACCCACCGACGGATAAAAAATCTTACCGCTCAATATCATTGTTGTCGATAATTTCGAAAGTTTTCGAAAGAATTATAATCAATCGCTTAAGGCCGATTGTCGAAGAAATGCGTCTTTTGCTGGATCATCAGTTTGGTTTTAGAAGCAAGCATTCGACTTTAGACCAAGTGTATCGAATAACCTATATGGCCGAAAAAGCACTCGAAAATAGCTAATACGTTCAAGCGTATTTCTTGACGTCTCCCAAGCTGTTGACAAAGTGTGACAACTGAGCAATTACGGCTGGCATTCCGCAGATAAGCATACTTGATCCGCTTCTTTATCTGCTCTATTCCAGAAATTTTGCTTATAGAAATGTAAGTGCACTACCTATCTTTGTAAATGACGTCCCGATTCGGATATCAGGCAAAATACCAAGGCATGATTCTCGACTCGAAACTCAAATGGAAAGCGCATGTAAAAAAACGTGAGGGGCTTGAACTGAAATATAGGGAAATGTCCTGGCCAGTACTTAGACCTATTTGGACTTACGGTATACAACTCTGAGATCGTACCAAGAAGCGTAATTCTTCTATTATACAAAAGTCTCAAAATAAACCACTTGATTTAGCGCGATGTACCAAAAGAGCACGCACGCTTCGGATTGCAGGAATTCTCACTGGAAAGCTGCCTGCTAAATGTGATTACCTCGAGAACGGTAAACTGCTAGATAATTCAAGTGACTTAGTTAAATGCTACTCGTATGAGCACATGCTGTCCGTCCTCGTAGTGGCTTTTGAGGATTTTCACCAAAAATTCGCAATTTCCTTTTGAAAATGAATTAAAAATCCTACATACAGTGGCGAGCAATACGGACATTTTCTAATTTAGTTTATCATTTTGTTAGGAAAAACAGCATTGTACAAAACTGAATGATATGCAAAATAACACCACTGTATTCAGTTACGGTATGCAAAAAACGTGTTTTAATATATATTTTTAGTATTTAGTACACAATCTCTTATTTTTTATAACTGATTTTCGACTCATATAAATTCCCTGATTTTCCTCTTAAAATTAGCCCAGAGGTTGTTAATTTGACTTAAGTCTGGGCTTTTTACTGTCCACGCCATAGTTTAAAAAGACTGATTTTCAATTAATTTTTTGACGAAAATTTGCAAATTACTCTGAAGAACGTCCATATAATTTTCTTCTTTTTTAATGCCCTCAATTTTCGGGAAAAAATATTATCAAGTAAAATATAGGGCGTCGTGGCGCAGTGGTTAGTGTGTTGGACTATGACGCCCGATGGGCTAGTTGAGAGGAGCATTGCTCTGGTCCTCCATTGGCTGTAACGCCACCTTTCTTCACCATGTTTTCACCATGTTTTGCGCCTTTAAAGGGTCTCGTTTTGCCGGTGCCAATAATAAGACTTACCGTAGGACTAAAACATATTGATTGTACTTTCGTCTGACTAAATGACTAGTTTCCAGTCATCCACCGTCCAGTTCTCATGATCTTTATAGAAGTTAAGCATTTTCCTGAAAGTGCAGCTATTCTTTTTTACAGCGGACTCCAGCCCAATTCTAACCGTCTACTCGCTCATATTTACTCCATAGGACAAACGTCGCCATCTGGTAAAAAATTCTGACCATCCCAATATTCTCTCTTCTTCGTATCCACAATACGAGTATGGTGCGATGATATAGACCAAATCCTTAATAAATCCTCAACATCTCATGTAAATCAGCTGTCGAAGATTCATTCTATCTTCAAAAAAAAAAAAACTAGAAAAATTGAAATGAGGTATTCATTTTCGCTCGCATGATAATACAATACAACAAACCTAGGCGTATACGTGCCATTTTTCGGTAGGTAAATAACTTTCATTGGCCCACGTTTCAGCAATAAATTCTTAAATAAACCAATTCACTTATTTATTATCACCGAAAGCATGTACATACAAACAGCAAACACCGCCATTCATCGTTTATTACATACATACATATATCGAGAAACATTGGCGCATAGGAACGCAAGACTGTTGTACTAAGCATGAATCTGACTAAATTGGACGAGAGCAAACCTCCTATCGTTCTACAACGATCAATTCCTCATCCCAAGCTACATGGTGTCTGCAAAATCTCTCAAGTATCTGTTTGTCTGCCACTCTGTGTATAATTCCTGCTGCTTCCTCCTTACAATGTGGGTTCCAGTGAGTTGAGTAATTGTACGTAGTTGTTTTGTGTTGAGAAGAAGCACATGGGACTGACCGCCTGTGCGCGACCTAGCAGCACCCGATACTACTAGGTGCAGTTGTGAACACACTCAAGACTGTCTAGAGCACAAACACGAGTGTGTTTGTTCTTAAACGCTGTCGATTTTTGTTTTACGTTATTGATTGCAGTTTTTATACTTCGTATCCTTCTCTTTCGTTTTTTATGTCTTCCTCGTTGGTTGTCCAACTATTCACTCTACTGCTTGGAGAAGACATAATACAATAGTAAAGTTCAGTGCTTGAGAATTTTTCAAGTTTCTTGAAACTTTCGTTCCGAGAGATTCAATTGTTTATCATTTATTTTTTTATGTATAGGTACATACATACATATATAAGTTTAATTGAATAGCGTTCTTTGTTATTGGCAACAGATAACTTGTGGTATTCCGTTAGTGCTGTTGTTAATTGTTGTACGATTGGCCTGAGGAAGATGAAATTGCATTGCAATGGCGAAGACGTTGTTTGAGTGGGTACTTGAAAACTTTAAAATATGAGAGGTTTCATTGCTTGTGAATCTTTCTGGCGGCCTTTGTGTGAAACTTCAATATTTTCTTGGGTTAGGATAAAATTCTTGTTTTTAAAGCGGGTACGGGTTTGATTTCTTCTTCTTCTTAGGTGGCCCTACAGTCCGTGGAACGGTCTTTGGCCAGCTGTTTCCAGCACCGCAAGCCCACTTGGTTAAAGTCCCCTTTCACCTACCTGATCACTCAGCAATAAGTGCCGTTTCCACCTGTGTTATGTTACTCCCATTCCACTTGTATCTTTCTTTGAACTTATTTGTTTACGCCTTTTGTGATAAGTGGCGTCCTTTTGTGATTTTGCCTTGCCCTATTTGTTTACCACTTTTGTTATCTGTAGCGCATTTTCCAGATCTCCCATTCCCTTATTTGTTTATCTAGAATGATGCTTGTGAGAGGGCCGTCGAGAAGATGAAGGCTAAGCGATCGAGGCATTATTAGAGCGACCGTCGTTGTGTAAAGTTAAGCCAAATAAAACCAGTGTATTTAATCAAAATCCCGTTCGTTTCAATTCAGTTTTGGCGCGAGTTTGTAACTCGTGCGCCACCGTGGATGCGGCCGTCCTCTGCAGAGCCTTCCGGGGTGGACTTAAAGACTCTTCGGGTCGGAGCTGTATTTTCCATGCGCTGTACATGCCCTAGCCACCTTAGACGCTGTATCTGTAGACGTCGTACCAGGTCGATGTCGCCGTACAACCCGTACAGTCTTCGTTATATCTTCTTCTCCATAGACCGTTTGAACAAACAGGACCGTAGATAGTGCGCGGAATTTTCCTCTCGAAACGACCAAGGGCATCTTCATCCGCTTTTGTTAAGGTTAAAGCTTCTGCACCGTAAAGGAGGACTGGGATGATCAAGGTCTTATATCGTGTCACCTTGGTTTTCCGAGAGAGGGCTCTACTTCTCAGTTGCCTCTTGAGACCAAAGAAACAGCGGTTGGCAAGAGTGATTCTGAGTTTTATATCAGCGCTGGTGTTGTTGTCGCCGGTCATCAGTGAGCCAAGGTAGACGAATTCCTTGACCACTTCAAAGTTATATCCACCCATGGTGACGTTCTGGCCAATACCGTCTGCCCGCCCGTCTCTTTTAGATGAAAGCAGATACTTGGTTTTACCCCCATTAACCCTGAGACCCATCTTAGCCGCTTCTACCTCAATGCTTACAAAGGCCTCATTGACGTCTCGCTGTGTCCGTCCAATCACGTCAATGTCGTCGGCGTGTGCAAGCAAATTGCGTAGACTTGAAATAAATCGTACCTCCTGTGCTGGCCAGTGACTCTTGCACGATCTTTTCAAGCACGATGTTAAAAAGGTTGCATGACAGCGCGTCACCTTGCCTAAATCCTTTTTTAACATCAAAGGTCTCGGTTTGCTCATTACCGACCTTAATGGAGCAACGATAATTCTCCATTTTCATCCTGCACAGTGGGACGAGTTTGGCAGGGATGTTAAAACTAGGCATGGCTTCAAAATAGCTCATCTCTATATACGCTGTCATACGCAGCCTTGAAATCGACGAAGAGGTGGTGAGTGTCGATTTGGTATTCCTGGGTCTTATCCAAGATCTGCCGTAGCGTAAATATTTGGTCTATTGTGGATTTACCTCGCCTGGAACCACACTGATAAGAGCCGATCAGGTTATTCACAAACGGTTTCAGGCGTTCACACAATAGGGCAGAGAAGATCTTATATGCGATGTTAAGGAGACTTATTCCCCTATAGTTGGCGCATTTATAGGGACCTCCTTTCTTATGGACAGGGCAAACGATGCAGAAGTTTCGTTCGCCAGGCATGCCTTCCTCCGGCCATACCTTGCAAATGAGATAGTGCATGCACCTGACCAGTTCATCTCCAGCCGCCGCAAAAAGCTCAGCAGACGGGCCGTCTGCGCCCGTGGCTTTATTAGACTTAGGTCTACCGCCTGTCAGCGGTATCCTGTCTTTCATCGCCGTTATACAGTCTGCAGAAGTGGTCTTTTCAAATCCTCAGCATCGACTGTACTACCAGTTCTCCATTTTCATCCCTGCAGGCCGCCGCTCTGGCTTTGTAGCCATGGTATGTTTGTTTTGCTTTATTGTAAAACAGACGGGCGTCATTCCTGCGGAAGCATCTCTCCATCTTCTTGATCTCACGCTTTCCGTACTGTCTCTTCTTTCTTCTGAAAAGCGTGTGTTCCTCTCTTCTCTTCCGCTCATAGATTTCGCGAGCAGCTCTCGTCCGTCGTTGCAGCATGGCTTTACATGCCCTTTGTTTTGCTGCATGGGCTTGTTCACATTGTTCATCGGACCCGGGGGTTTCTGAGTGGTGGCGGTTTGAAACCCAGTACCTCTGAGGCACTCTGGCAATGCGTCCTTTCCTGCTCTATTGTTCATGCTGCTGTGGGCGGATTTTGAAAGAGCATGAAGGCGACACGATCGGCAAAGATTCTGGCAGTCTCTTGCGATTGTAGCTTTCCGACGTCAAACTTACGTTGTCTTACTCAACTCCTAAGCATTCTTGAGATCCTCATTCGTACTTTGGCTACAACAAGGTAGTGATCCGAGTCGATGTTGGCTCCTTGGAAGGTTCGTACGTCGAGAATACTGGAGGAGTTACTAGCGTCGATCGCAATGTGATCAATCTGGTTGGTGGCCGATTGATCAAAAGACCGCCAGGTACCCTTGTGGATGTGGTGATGGGGGAATCGTGTGCTTGCTACAAGGAGGTTACTTAGGTTATCTTAGAGTGTCCGCATGGGGCTAGCAAGGTATTTTTATTATAATACAATTAAGTTATTTAAGTCATTTTGTCTAGCTAAGAAAGTTGTGAGATTAATATTAATAAAAATAATTTTTAATGTAAAAAAAAAAAACAAAAAAAAACAAGCCCCGTTAGGAAATCGACTAGCCTAAGTCCGTTGTCGGATGTGGTGTTATGGAGACTATGCTTTCTTATGATCGTCTTCTTTACCCTGTTTTGCATTAAAATCTCCTAGATTTGGGGCATTGGACATAGAGTCTGTCTAGGAGATCGTAGATTTCTTCTTTTAGTCGATCTTCCTTTTCTATCGTTGGGGCATGAGCGCATTTCAAGCTAATGTTTCCTAATTTAGCTTTGATGTGGATTGTTATGAGGCGTTCGCTTACATCCCGGAAGCTTAAGATTTTTTGTCGGAGTCTTCCTCGAAAAACGAATCCTCGCCCGAATAAGCGCTATTTGTTCACCTTGTGTAAGGGAAGAAGATTCATTCACAATCGAACAGTCGACGGGAATGCATGTACATACGGAGTCTTAGGATACATTGGTGAATAAAGAGTTCGTTCGTTTTTTTATTTTTGTTCTTTCTCCTGACATTACATTTCAGTAGTGGGATAAAGAGACTGTAGTCCTTCAACCCTTGTGTGAAAAAAAAGAAACAAAAAAAGGGAATTTTTCTTTTTACTCGTGTGCAGTTTTGGTGCTCATTGGGTCATTGGTTGCGTCGTTGCGGATAGAAAGAAACGAAAACATT
The DNA here is from genome assembly GCA_951905685.1 of Eumerus sabulonum. NCBI lineage: Eukaryota > Metazoa > Arthropoda > Insecta > Diptera > Syrphidae > Eumerus > Eumerus sabulonum. The sequence continues at coordinate 154,764,823 of OX645060.1, read as the reverse complement.
GTAGGCGCCGCCGTTGCGAACAGAAAAGGATCAAGGAGATAATGTACAAAGTGGAACTGTTTTTTTTATTGTTGTGTGCGCAGTTTCGGGGTTGACTGGATCATTTTTCGGCGCCGTTGCGTGAAAAAAAAAAAAGAGAAGAAGGTGAGATTTTGCACGTCTGATTGCTTTGAATTTTTTCTTTTTTTTGGAATTCGCTAAATCGGCTTGCGACACGGAAGGAGTAATCGGCTTTACAATGGAGGGTGAACAAATATCGGTGGAGAAGTACCCAGCAATGACGAGGGATGAATTGCGTTAGGAGTTAAGGCGACATGGACTTGAACAGAGTGGAATTAAGGAAGATCTATTACAATGACTGAGGGACGCACACAGGCAGCAAGATACGAAGAACGCAGCTGAGAAACCATCTGTAAGTGACAGTGCGGGCAAAACAAGCGAGCTTCTAGACTTGCGCAAGGAACTACAGCGAGTCTAGGAGCAGTTAGCAGAAATGATGACTCGCTCGCAAGGGGCAACAGAAAAAATGGCGCCAGAAAGCAGCGGTTCGTCGTCTAGGGGCGGATGCTGCGCGAGTAGCCGTTATGCAATCAGAGATGTAGCAGATATGATCCCAGAGTTCGATCCAATGGCGTTCACTGGACTATCATCTAATGCCTGGATGCGAAAGGTAGGAGACATTCATCGAGTATATGGTCTGAACGACGACGGCTAGCGGGGCTGCGAAACTATGGAGCCAAGGTACCACGATGGAATCGCTGTCTGAATTTTTTCGAGAACTGTGCCGACATTTTCCTTCAGTTGAGGATGACGCAGATGTTCACGACACCCTACGCGAACGCACACGAAGATCCGGCGAAAACCTAGAAGAGTACGTGTTTCAGATGAAGGCGATCGCATCTCGAGTTCAAGTTCAAGAAAGTACGCTGGTCAGGTATATCACTCAAGGGATCGCGGATGGGGAATGTGCAGGGGCATTGCGGGCGGGGGCATCCGTTGACGACATTGTGGAGAGGGTCCGCTGGATAGTCGGACTGAGGGCCCGAAATCGACGGTCAGAGGAAAAGCCCAAACAACGGGAAATTGAAAGATTCGAGACTGGACAAGTTGCAAGGACCAGAGGGGAGGTGCGGTGTTATCAATGCCAACCGGTAGGACATTTTAAAAGACAATGTCCGATAAGACGAACACTACCGGCAGAAGGAAGACCAAGTACTGGCTTGGGGAGGAGTGCAGGAAATCCGCGTCAAATGCTGGTAAGAACCGAGTGGACGGAATATATGAAGGCAGCTAAGGTCAACGGACGCGAAGTGACAGTTTTTATTGATTTCGGGAGTGACTGCGTCACATTGCGCAGATCGGACGCAGAGGATGGAAACCTGAAGTACGCTCCCTTTGAAATGGTTCTTAATGGATTTGGAGGTGGAAGGTGCACTACAGTAGGACGCATATATGCGGATGTCTCAGTAGATCAACTGACTACTTGGTGCAAGGTTTTAGTGGTTCTAGATGAGAGCCAGCCGTATCAGATGATTATTGGACGAACTCTACTGGACCAACCGCAAGTCAAGTTCGAAAAACCGTTCAAAAAACTAACGACCATCGATACTGTCCAACGCAACAAGTACTGGGAGTGAAGGCGGGCGACCGAACTGATTTAAAAAGGAAGCTGAAAGTGACGGAACTTGATGTTGAAAACCTCAGCGATAAGGATAATCAGGAATTACAAGAGTTCACATTTGAGGCGGTACACCAACCAGGCTCAAAAGCAGCATATGTGGACGCACTCAGTCGGCTACCGGTGGAGGAGGAAAGGAAGGTGGAAGAAGAGTCCTTATTTGTGTTCAATCTACACATTACAGATGACGACTGGCTGGCTACGATGCAGTGGCAGGACCTCAAGCTCCGGACAATAATAAAGGAAATGAAGTCGACTGAAACAACGGCAAAGAAAAGGCAGTTACAGAAGGAGTACTAACTAAAGGGGCTACGGTTGTTTCGACTTGACGGGGGCGTTACGAAGAAAAACATCATAGTCGGCCCATTCTTTGGAGCTACGATACTACAGACAGACACACAGACACGCAGACACACATACACCTCAAACTTATAGGAATGAAAAAATATGAAATTAAATGGGGCTTTGGTGGTCGCACCTAGACCACATTTTATTATGTTTGTCACACAATCTGGGCAGAGTGCAGATGGTTTGGGTCGTAGATGTTTGTTCACTACTCTCCGGGCGTGGTTGTCCTAGATAGAATTCGAGAGGAACTCGACTGAATTTTCACATTGGTTATAGTTCTCAGCAAATGTTCCATGTCAATATGGTGTTATATGAGAACCATTTTACTGCCTTCTTAAGCATTCGTTGTAGTTGTAATGTTGCAGTGTTTAGTTCTTTATGTAAATTGAGGAAAATTGCGTCGTGCGCAAAAGTCGCTATCATATTTGTGCTTAGCTTCGGACACACAGGACATAAATCAATGGACCTAATGCACTTCCTTGGGGAACTGCTTCAGCTAAACAAATTTATGAGCTTTTGTATTATATTCGTAAATTGTGCGATAACTATATCATATGTTTTTATTCGGAATAAATTGATGAGCTTTATTCTTTGCACCTAACATAGAAACAGCTTCCAGTTACATAACGCTTTAAAAATAGGTACACATTTGGGGGGACTCGCCTTTGTAGTTTTTATATTAATCCCGTAATCCCGTGTGCCAGACTTTGTCGAAGGCTTCTGCCACTCCAAGAAAGATACCTACGCAGTACCTTTTTTCATCTAGGTCCGTTGAAATGGTGTTTATTACTCCATGCACTTGCTGCACTATTGTTTTCGAAATTCAAATTGGTGGTCCGGAACGATGTTGCTATTTGCTAGAATAGGCTGCAGTTGGTCCAGTAGTAGTTTTTCAAATATTTTTGCTAATGTCGGAAGTAGCCTTATTAGTCTGTAGGAAGTATGTTTCGTCAGATCCTTACGATGCTTGGGGATAGCTGTTATTTCTGCTACTTTCCATTTTCTAGGAAAGTATTTTAGTCTAACTATTGCGTTAATTATGTTCCCTTCGGTAGTTAGATGATATGGAGGGAAGTTCGTTTAGAACTTATTTGGTCGTTTGCTATCACTTTTCTTATGCGTGTGGCATTCACTGATGTTTTAGTTGATGTTGGGGTTGTACCAGCGTCGCCCTGGTTAGTATAAATATCTTCAAAGTGTGCTAGAGTATTAGTCTTGTCTTTCCAACCAATGTCAGTTTACTTTAGCGTTAGTAATTTGTGTCAGAGGTGTTAGATAAGCCTCAATTTTCTTATTTTGCTCCTCTTTCATGATCATTTTGAGGCTCTTTATTGCTTTGTTTGGTTTTTTTTTTTTTTTTTTTTTTTCTTGTCTTAAGGTGATCTTGTGGATTGCCATATTTTCCGGAGTCTGCGTTTTCCTTTGATTTTTTTCTGGATTGTTGTTGTCAATTGTTTTTGATTTGCTTGTTGGGGTTGATCTAATTGCTGCGTCGCTTATAACGTCATTGAAGTTGATTATGCTTCTTTCGATTTGGGTGGTACTTTAAGTTGGAGATGGGAGTAAATGTAGTTACGGAATGCCTTCCCGTTCTGTTCTGTGGGTATGTTTGTCGGTAAGTTAAAGTTGTTTCCATTTTCCAGGTCCGCTGGATTGGGAAATGGTCAGATATTAAGTTCATTACGATTAGGATTTTTAACAATGGAAAGGTGAATAAGGTCAAGTAGCTTTGTTGGGTCAGTTGGCAAGTATGTGCTTAAGTACATTCCCAAATTGGTTCCTATTACATCCATAGGTTTCTTTCCTTTATTGTTTGATAGTCTCGATCCCCATTGAACGTGCTTTGCATTAAAGTCACCTCCAACCATGCATGTATCAATTTCCGAGTGATTTCAGATAGTCGTCATATTAAGACGTTATTATTTGATGTTTGGGAGGGCAGTATAAAGCTGATATTGATATTGGTCGGATTCTGTCCATAATTAGCTGCTATTGTTGTTGATTGTATGTGGTCAGTTTGATATTTTTCTAGTTCAGTGCACTTTATGTTGTTTTTAATTATGATTGCTGAACCTCCGTGTGCTGTTCCATTTGGGTGGTTAGTATAGTAAATGTCGTATCCTGGGATTTTCATAAAATTCTATAGTGCGTCTTAGCAATGAAGAGGATGCCAACTTTGTGGTTGGCATGTTGGTTCGATCCATTCGCGTACAATGTTATTATTTTAAGGTTAATATCTATTCTCTGCATTAAGTTTTGTTACTAGGAGGGTGATGATGTTCATCATGTTTGTCATTTGACGAATGAGATTAGTCATCATTCATGTCATTCATGTTGTCATTTTTTTTGTGAGCGTGTGTGATTAGCATCAGCTTTCGATGTCGTCTATTTTTCCTTTGCTTTGTTCTTTTGCAGTTTGTTGAATTGACCCTTTTTCGTGTTTGCTGCTACTTGAGCGTAGGTTGAACTTTACTCTAATTTAATATGTTTTACTACTAAGAAAATATTTAGCACAAAATCGTGGCATATGACTATAAATAGAGCGCCATTCCATCAGGACAATGAACAATTTACAAAGAACTTACTAATTCTTTTATATGATTTCCTTTGGATTATTTTGGAGACGAGTGAGCTTCTCTGAGTATCCGCATAACGTTACAAAACTGCAGAATGGTAATCTCAAATCAATTGGAATCACCGAAATAAATTATTTTTATTTCCATTTTTTTTTTTGTCCTTTTGTTTAATTTCTCGTGTTTTAGTGCATCGAAATAATAAAGCAATCATACATGTGCCACCCACTCCATTCAAAAAGCCACTAAACCTTTGCAATTTCTACATCCCTGTAAATTAATAAATTTGCATTCTGCAAGTAGCATTATTTGCAGAGCAATTGCTCCTATCAGAGAAATTTTTCACATTTCGGAATTGGAAGTTCGAACTTACGTACTCCTGGAAAGGACAAAAGAGCACTCTTGCGCACAAATACGTTCCACAATGAGTGAGATGAGGGTTCGTTTTTACTAGCAGATACCCATATATACGTATACTACATATGCAGTCCCTGCATTCATAATAAACCATATCTTGAGATAAATTCGATTTTTACCTTAGGTCTTATTTTCCTTTGGAAATCTGTTTAGTTATTAATTGAATGTTACCATATTTAACTAGTACATACTTAATAGATATATGTATATATCGCAGTAGAGATAATAGGATAGGTACTATTCTTGTTCCGTGACAACATTTATATTTTGTGCACCTATGTATGGTTAGAAGAAAATCAATTTTCACTTGTTTTTAGTTTAAATACCTAGGCGCATCCTCGGTGCTTAGAATGTGCAACAGGGTAGTCGGAAATGGTGTTAGAGGTGTCGCATTACTCACTCACTTCTGTCACAGACGTACTGAAATAATGATTGAAATAGATTTTATAAGTAGGTGCGGGAGTTAAAATTTGGTCAAACTGGTTAAATTTGTCCTTCAAATTATTATCGTAGTGCCATTTCTAAGTAAACTTGTGAATAGCAGTTATTTAATTATAAAAAAATTGATTGGAGATACAAAAATACTTTAAACCGGGAAGTACCATTTTGAACTGATTAGGTTAGGGACGGAATATGCAAGAAAAGGGGAAAGAATTCAAGCGCATAAGTCGGCGGGATATTTTAAATCAGTTACATTTCTTAATTGATGTTATCCCCCCGCCAAATGCTAAGAGACGATTCCTTTTAAATAAAAACTGCAAACGTCAGTTGAAAAGAAAGTATCGTCGTCGTGCTGAAGTCGAAGTTCTGAGTTTCTGAAGTCCATTGCAGCTAAAGGCGTGGACCGATTACTCGGAAATTTAGTATTGGGATGCTGGGCAGGGATAATGAATGAGTTGCAAATCTACTGGCTCTGACAGGCACTTTAGACAGATTGAACAAACAATCGCTTTGCGGTTCGACTGCGTCTTGACTATGTCATTCTGCCTTGTTCCGACATCTTGATTCGACACATCGCCGTCTTGAGACTAACACAATGATATGTCAAAAACGTCGTTTTTAAACGAGAACGTACAACGTATAGTAACGGTGGTTTTACAAGCAACAACCAATCCCTGCGTGGATCATAGGGCAGACGTACAAAGGAGTGGTATCTCATTCATTATTTCTGATGCTGGGTCTTAACAGGTGTGGCAATTAAGGTCCGGATCCTAGTCATAACTTGGGAACTAGCAACACTGCGCCGTTCGTCAACAACTGCCTAGAAAGGCTGCTTTTTTTTCTAATTTCCATCTATTTTAGTGGCGTCGTAAGAATGAGTTAATCACATTACAAGCAGCGCATTGTGATTAAATTTTATTGAAATCGATGCAAAACTCTCAGAAACCCTCCGAAAAATGCAGGTGATGAGATGTCTGTGTCGCGTATAACGATTCACATGAAGGAGCACTCGTCATATCTCGTATCGAAGCACCTTTCATCGTGAATATGTTCTTACCGACCAGACTGTGACTGGATAGTTCTGTGTTGGCGTCTTAAAGAGGCTGCGAGCACGTGATTTCCTGTGCGACTCGATCCCGCCAATTAGGGCTGGATCTTGCCCCACGACAATGCGCCGGCCCAAGAGTTTTTTGGTGAAAAACACATCTCAACATTGCCGAATCCACCCTAAAACTCTGATATTGCCTTCTGCGACTATCTTTTAATCCCCAAGATGAAGTCACACCACAATGGAACTCGTCATGGTGCTGAACAGAACGTCACGGCTGTAACCGTGGTTCTGAATGAGTTTATTTCAATGCGTTATCAAGGGTGGGAACAACGGTGGAATCGTTGTGTAGATTTACGAGTTGGCTATTGTACAGAATGAGAATAACATTTTGTGACAAGCTTAATTCGCTTACTTTGTGTTTGTACATATGTACGAAATCCTGGAACTAAATTGCTACAACTCGTATGTACATATGTAGGTTACACGTCTTAATGTTTTATTTTTTTAATAAATCATCTTAATTGGGCTTGATAACATCAAGTATATGAGTATATGAGCGTTATTTAGCATATCATCAAAACGCAAAATCTTCTTGTTCTTCTTAACCTGGGCCTCAACCACCATTCGCCTCCAACTAGCACTATATTTTGCTAGCCGTTTTCATTGCCGCACACCCAGTTGGCTGAGGTCTCCTTCCACCTGTGTGCGCCATCTTAAGTGCGGCCGTCCTCTGCTTCTTCGTCCCTCGGGGTTGGATTCAAAGATTCTCCGCAAACGCCTCATTAACATCTTGCGTTATCTACCTATTATGTCAATATCGTCGGCGTATGCAAGGAGTTGCGAGGATTTGAAATAGATTGAGCCTCTTGTATTGGCCAGTCATTTTTGCACAATCATTTCCAATATGATGTTGAAGGAATCACACGACAGCGCATCGCCCTGCCGAAATCCTTTTTTGACATCAAAACTATCGGTAAGGTGTTCACCGATTCGAATGGAGCAGCGAGCATTCTCCAAAGTCATCCTGCATAGTCTGATGAGTTTAGCAGGTATGTCAAAGGTAGACATAGGTTGTATAGCTCGTCTCTTATTACGCTGTCGTATGCGGCTTTGAAATCGACAAATAAGTGGTGAGTGTCGACTTGAAATTCATTGGTTTTTTCCGGAATCTGCCGTAGTGTGAAGATTTGGTCGATGGCGGACTTTGCACTGATAAGGACCTATCAGCTTAAATACAAAAGGCTGCAAACGTTCACACAAAGAAGATTTTGTAGGCGATGTTAAGGAAACTTATCCCTCTGCTATCGGAGGGGTCTCCTTTCTTGTAGATCGGGCATACGATGCTGCGACTCTATTCCTCGGGCATGCTTTCCTCTGACCATATCTTACAGATGAGCTTGTGCATGCTCCTAACCGGGTCATTCCCAGCTGCCTTGAAGAGCTCAGCAGACAATCCGTCTGCGCCAGCAACTTTATTCGACTTGAATTTCGACATGGCAATCTTAACTTCGTCGATGTCCGGGGGATGGAATTCTCTGCGGTCTTCGTCGATTAGAAATGGATCATTCTGCGTGACAGCGGTATATTGACTAACATCGCCGTTATACAGTCTGCAGAAGTGTTTTTTTCCATATTCTCCGCATCGACTGCGATTCTACTACAGTAACACCTCTCCAAATCCTCAATAGCGCGCTTCTCGTGCTCTTTCTTCTTTCTTCTGAGAAGCTTATGCTCCTCCCTTCTTTTTAACTCGTAGAGCTCACCAGCTGCTCTTGTTCTTTTATGCAGCGATGCCTTATATGCATCCTGCTTCGCTGTGTGAATCCTCCTGCACTGGTCATCGAACCAGGTGTTTCTTCGTGGTGGGGCTTTGAAGCTTTTCAGGGCTTGTTTGCAAAGGCTCCACTGCTGTTCTATTGATAGCGTGGAGGTTTGAGGTGTACTGGAGAGCTTAAGGGAGACGTGATCAGTAAAGGCACGAGCGATTTCTGGCGATAGTAGCTTTCCGACGTCATAACTTTGTATTCTTGCTCTACTCCGCTGCGTTCGTGATATCCTTAGGCGCATCTTGGCTGCTACGAGATAGTGGTCCGAGTCGATGTTAGCCCCTCGGAAAGTTCGAACATCAAGAATAGTGGAGGAGTGTCTGACATCGATCGCTATGTGATCAATCTGGTTGGTAGTCGATTGATCAAAAAACCGCCAGGTGGCTTTGTGTATATCGAGGTGCGGGAAGCGCGTACTGGCTAGAAGGGGATTTCGCCCCGTAGCAAGATCAATCAGCCTGTGTCCGTTATCGGAGATGGTGTCGTGTAGGCTGTGTTTGCCGATGACTCGTTCAAAGATGCTTTCCTTACCCAGCTTAGCATTGAAGTCTCCTAGTACAATTTTTATGTCATAGCTGGGACATTGGGCATACGTTCTGTCTAGGAGATCGTAGAACTCATCTTTGGCCGAGTCGTCCTTGTCTTCCGTGGGGGCGTGGACGCAGATCAGGCTGATGTTAAAAAATTTAGCCTTGATACGGATTGTTATGAGGATTTCGCTCACATGCCGAAAGCTTGGGACTTTTTGCTTAGTCCACCTCGAACAACAAATCCGCATCCAAACAATCGTTGCCCTCTCCCCATATAGCTGTCGCCGTAGTAAATATCGCAGTTTTTCATCCGCTCTATACCCGGTCCATCCCATCGCATTTCCTGGATGGCGGTTATGTCCGCTTTATAGCGGTCTAGGGCGTCCGCAATTTGTTCAGCTGCACGTGGCCTGTTTAGGGGCCTAACATTCCACGTACAAAGCCGAAGATCATTGTCCTTTTTTCGTTTTTTGCAAGGGTCGTCAACATAAACCCGGTCCGTTATATCCAAGGCTTGTGGTTGTTTCGGAGTTTGTTTTTTTTTTTTACGGTTACGTCTTACTAGGCCGTAGCCCGGTTTTTTTGGCGCAGGAGGCTCGCCATTCGCCCTTCCCCGTCTGCGATTTCCATTCGAAATCTCCAGATTGCACCTCGAGGAGGTGGGGATGGGACTTACTAACGGTGCCGCAAGATGTTCGACTGCGGTGGCTCGTCTCGCATTTTAGCCGGCCAGCATCCGTCGGATAGATTCTACCCCTACATGGCCCTTGTCAGTCCTTTGCCATCCGTGCAGTCTCATTTATTTCTTACAATTACAAAGCGTAAAGTGCAAGGCTTAAAACCTCATTTGCGAAAAGTTAATATAACTTTCATTCAATCTTGATCTCATTCGGTTAATCACCAACTATTTTTCGGTCGTCAGTCCCGCATCTTTATAGCTCCTACACAGAGCTTACGTAAGCCCTCAATTGTTTTAATTCATGTTGCAAAGATTTTTAGATCTACGTTCCTACTCCTTTTTCTCATCGTTTTTGTTACTGTGAATATAATTTATATATGTTCAAACAATCTATTCTTAATCGACCGAAACTTGTTCCACCGTTAACGATTCGCTGAGATTTGATTCAACTCTGCGAATCGTGGAACAATTCGTAAGCCCTTTTCTTTGAAACGTCTAAACTAAGTTAAAACCCGTGGTTGCTTGTGTATGAGATAATTCAACCTAGTCAACATGCCTCCCCCTAGCCAGCGATGAGCTATTTGTATAACACCACCAATCTTGCCAATTCTTTTAAAACTCAATATAATTTTGTGTATCCCTCTTTCCACTTCAGTACGTTTCAATTTATCGAAGCCGCGTCTATCCATAATCTACCGCCTCAGGTCATTTGTGCATAATGAATTCCGAATTTGTTAATTTCAAGACCAACAAGAGGCAACAACCTCTTCGCACATCATAGCCAATCAAAGCGAATACTAAGTTTTCGAACAAAACAAAATGAAAGAAGAGAACCTTAACTCCAAAGTTCAAGGGACTTATGGCGTTAGCAGGAGAACGATGTACAAATTTAATGTGTACAATATGTATAGGGGCTTCCTACACACAAGGTGTCACTTCAATTCGTTTCGCTTGAGAGCACAATAGACAGTAGATAAGAGCCACAAGGCAACGAAAAAGTTATTTTCATCAGTTTCGTTATAAAGATAATTCTCTTCGAGGTTTGACAGTCATGTGGAGAGTGTCTTTACCGGAATATCCACTCATAAGTCTATATGGAAACATGTATTTAAGGACTGAGGAGTGCGACAAAGTGTCATAGGCATTCTAGTAAAATAATCCGAATTAACTTGTTTTTCCGACAGTGAGGGAAATCATCACGAAGAGGTCAGTGAAGTGAGAAATTCGTAATTGAAAGGTATTAGTTTGTAGTAGCCCCTGGCTATGCGGTTTTAAACAGATCCTTATTATATGAGAACAAGTGATTATTACCAACGATCCATTGGAATTATCTGACAAACGATATCAGACTGTATCGAATATTTACTAGATACGGCACATAGCAGTGTGCGGCCGTCCTCAGCTTCTTCGTCCTCCGGAGTAGGATTCAAAGACTCTCCGGGCTGGAGCTGTGGTGCTCATTCGCTCTACATGGCCCAGCCATCTTAGGCGTTGAATCCGTAGACGCCTGACTAGACTCATGTCGCTGTACAGCCCGTAAAGCTCGTGGTTGAATCTTTCCTCCATCCCCCGTCTCGAACCGACCAAGGGCCTCCTCATCCGCTTTTGATAGTGTCCATGCTTCTGCGCCGTACAACAGGATCGGGATGATAAGGGTCTTATATAGAGTCAACTTTGTCGTTCGGGAGAGCCCAAAGAAACAGCGATTGCCAAGAGTGATTCTGCGTTTAATTTCGGAACTGATGTCGTTATTCCAGGTCACTGCGGAGCCAATGTAGACGAAGTCCTTAACTACCTCGAACTTATATCTGCCAATATGAACGTTCTGGCCAAGACGTCGGTGGAAAGCGTGCTTTTTTGATGACAGCATATATTTAGTTTTGCCCTCGTTTACCGCCAGACCAACTTTCGCTGCCTCGATCTCAATACTCGCAAACGCCTCATTAATATCTCGCTGTGGACTACCTATTATTTCAATATTGTCGGCGTATGCAAGGACTTGCGAAGGTTTGTAATAGATTGTGCCTCTTGTGTTGGCCAGTGATTTTTGCACAATCATTTCCAATATGATGTTGAAGAAATCACACGACAGTGCATCGTCCCGCCTAAATCCTTTCTTGCCATCAAAACTATCGGTAATGTGTTCACTGATTCGGATGGAGCGGCGAGCATTCTCCAAAGTTATCATACATAGTCTGATGAGTTTAGAAGTTATGGCAAAGGTAGACATAGCATGGTATAACTGGTCTATAATTATGTGTTGACTTGAAATTCATTAATTTTTTCCAGGATCTGCCGTGGCGTGAAGATTTGGTCGATGGTGGACTCCCCTGGCCTGAATCCGCACTGATAAGGACCTTTCAGCTTATTTAAAAAGGCTTCAGGCGTTCACACAAAACGGCAGAGAAGGTTTTGTATGCAAGGTTAAGGAGACTTATTCCTCTGTAGTTGGCGCAATCAGAGGGGTCTCCTTTCTTGTGGATCGGGCATACGATGCTGAGACCCCATTCCTTGCGCATGCTTTCCTCTGGCCATATCTTACAGATGAGCTTGTGCATGCTCCTAACCAGGTCATCCCTAGCTGCCGTGAAGAGCTCAGCAGACAGCCCAACAGACTGCGCCAGCAGCTTTATTCGACTTGAGCTTCGATATGGCAATCTTAACTTCGTCGAGGTTGGGGGGACAGAATTCTCTGCGTTCTTCGTCGATTAGAAATGGATCATTCTGTCTGACAGCTGTATATTGACTAACATCGCCGTTATACAGTTTGCAGAATTGGTTTTTCCATATTCTCAGCATCGACTGCGATTCTACTACGAGATGTCTCCTCTCATCCCTGCAGGCTTCCGTTCTGGCTTTATAACCTTGGCACGTTCGCTTTATCTGTTGATAACACTTTCGAACGTCACGCCTGCAGTAACACCTCTCCAAATGCTCAATCGCGCGCTTCTCGTGCTCTTTCCTCTTTCTCCTAAGAAGCTTATGCTCCTTCCTTCTTTTTAACTCGTAGAGCTCACGAGCTGCAAGAAAGGAGACCCCTTTGTCTGCGCCAACTACAGAGGTATCAGTCTTCTAAACATCGCTTATAAAATCTTCTCTGCTGTACAGTGTAAACGCCTGAAACCGTTCGTTAATAAACTGATTGGTCCATATCAGTGTGGTTTCAGGCCCGGGAAGTCCACTATAGATTAATTATTCACACTGCGGCAGATCCTGGAAAAAACATACGTGTTCCAGATCGACATCCACCACATGTTTGTTGACTTTAAGGCTGCATACGATAGTATAAATAAAGACGAGCTATACAACGTCATCTCTCGTTTTGACATCCCTGCCAAACTCGTCATTGAGGCCTATACGAGAATTGAGACCGAAGCTACTAAATGGGGGCAAAACAAAATATATGCTGTCGTCGAAAAAGGACACGAACCACCGGCGTCTTGGCCAGGGCGCACATATTGGCAGGTATAATTTCGTGGTAGTCAAGGACTTCGTCTACCTAGGATCCGCAGAGACATGCATAAATGACATCAGTGCCGAAATCAAATGCAGAATAACTCTTGCCAACCACTATTTCTTTGGGCTCGGGAGGCAATTGAGAAGCAGAGCCCTCTCTCGAAAAACCAAGGTGGCCATATACAAGGCCCTTATTATCCCGGTCCTGCCTCATTGCACAGAGACATGGACCTTACCGAAAGCGGCTGAGGAGGTCCCTGGTCATTTTGAGAGAAAAATTCTGCGAACGGTTTTTGGCCCGACCTGCATAAATGGTTCGCCTGCACGGGCTGTACAGCGCCATTAACATCGCACGGCGTCTTCGGATCCAACGCCTAAGATGGCTAGGTTATGTTGAGCGCATGGAAAACACAGCTCCGGCCCGGAAGGTCTTTGAAACTGGATAATTTCTTTTTATTCGGAAAAATCTATTTTCTGGCGAAAGGAAAGTGGTATGCCAATGTGGGGACCATTCAAGAGACTTGAACTTACGTTCTAAAGAACATTTCCGCAGACGACTTAAAACCCTTCTTCGACCTGCCTTATAGAATCTTCTAAGCCAATCGCTGTATAGAATCTCAAGGAAATTAATTTCGGGAAAGTAAAGAAGTTTTGTTAAATTTATAGTTCTATATTCTCATTTTCGTAAAAAAAGTCCTGGCTGCTTTGGAATGCACCTTGTATGTTCAACCCAAAAACTCCGCCTGCACGCCTTATGAGACCAGGTTTCTCACAGTTTCAAGTATATATTTGTATATTAATCATGGCTACATGGATGAAAAGAAGAAGGAGGCGGTCCTTCATTTCCTCTTGTTATGCTCTTCTCATGAGCTTCACAGGAAGAAGTGTTCCGTTCCATTCTATTAAGAACTCCTATTCATTTTCAAGATAACCAGATCTGTATAACATCCCAATGGATTTAGCTTAGTCTAAGTGGGGCCTACTGCGAGCCACTTGTACTAACCTAATCTATCATATCCAGGTGACCTAAGATTTGTTAACATTTTCTTAACCAAGTAGATAACCTTTCTACTTCATTAATATGGTTACCTTTAATACTCCATTTTAGCCCAAAAAAATGCATAACTCGTCCGCAGCTATGTAGGCTCTCGTTCTCACTTATTCAGTTGTAATAATTTAGCAATAAATTACATCTTATCCTTTAGAATATAGGATGTGACCATCAATCAGAAAATTCGTTGTCTTACTTATTTCTAAGTGCAGCGATCCATGGAGGATCTGAGCCTGGGCTATAGCTGCCTTCAATCCTGTTATCAAGACCAAGATGTCTTACATCCGCGATTACTTGGTCTTTATACCGGAGGTTCGGTCTTCCTTATCTTCTCGAGCCAACAGGCTCGGAGTCGAATACCCTCTTAGCTGGAGCGTTGATGTCCATGCGCTCGATATGGCCGAGCCAGTGCAGTCGACGGATCTTTGCCTTCGGGACTACATCCACATCTTTGTACACCTCGTACAGTTCGCGGTTGTGTCTTCTTCTTCATTCACCTTCCTCACAGACAGGACCAAAAATCCGGCGCAGAATTTTTCTCTCGAAAGATCCCAAAATCAGCTCCGCTGTCCTGCTTATCGTCCAGCTTTCGGCTCCGTACAGCAAGACTGGCAGTATGAGCGTTTTGAAAAGCATGACTTTGGTCTTTCGAGTAAAGAGTTTTAACCCCAGTTGTTTGGACAAGCCGAAGAAGCAGCGGTTGCCCAGGGCGATTCTATGCCGGATCACCACTGTGGTGTCATTTGTAGAATTTACGTTTGCCCCGAGGTAGACAAACTCCTTAACTACCTCGAAATTGTACCTGTCAATTGTTATATTTTGTCCCAGGTGGTGAGCGACGGATTGATTTTTGCTTGACAACATGTACTTCGTTTTGTCCTCATTGAGTTTAAGACCAACTCGTTTCACCTGTTCTTCAATCGTCGTGAATACTTCCGCAATGCCACGGCGAGGACACGCGATGATGTCGATATCATCCGCGTATCCTAACAGCTGGACGGACTTGTAGAAGATAGTGCCTTCCCTGGTGACACCTGCCCGTCGCACTATCTGCTCCAGCGCCAGGTTGAAGAAGTCACAGTCCTTCTCGATGAATGCTGTCGTATGCGGCTTTGAAATCGATGGAAAGATGGTGTGTATCGATTCGAAACTCGTTGTTCTTTTCCAGGATTTGTCGAAGTGTGAAAATTTGGTCTATAGTCGATTTGCCGGGCCGGAAGTCGCACTGGTAGCTGCCGATTAGTGCGGTGCAAAATGAGCAGGGATATACCTCTATAGTTCTTGCAAGAGGTAGGATCGCCTTTTTTGTGTATGGGGCAAATGGAGCTGGTATTCCAGTCATCGGGAATGCTTTCATCTTCCCAAATTCTGCAGATGATCTCGTGTATGCTTCCTACCAGAACAACGCCGCCAGCCTTGAGGAGTTCTGAGGGCAAGCCAAACCTCCTCCTGGTGGGCTGGTGCAGCTTTCTGACGTTGGACAGTCGAGCTCTGAATCTTGCTGCTACGAGGAAGTGGTCAGAGTCGACATTCGCCCCTCTGAATGTTCGCACATCCAGGATGTTTTACGAGTGCCTTACGTCAATGAGCACATGGTCGATTTGGTTGGCGGTTCGACCGTCCGGAGATCGCCAGGTTGCTGTGTGGATTCGCTTACGAGGGAATCTTGTGCTACTTATCACATACTTATATCATGTGCATTTCGAGTTGTCGCGAAGTCCGTGAGTCGGAAGCCGTTATCTGTTCTTGTATCGTGGAGGCTGTGCTTTCCGATCACTCCGCCAAGGGTGTTCACCTTACCAATTTTGGCGTTGAAGTCCCCGAGCACGATCTTAACATCGTACTCCAGACAAGCTCCGTAAGCGTTGTCCAGGAGGTCATAGAAGTCCTCCTTGGTAGGGTCTTCAGCCTCGTCGGTAAGGGCGTGTGCACATATAAGACTGATATTATAAAATCTGCCTCTGATGCGGATCACAGCCAGGCCATCATTTATAGGTTTAAAGTCGATGACCTTCGACCTTAACCGCTTTCCCACTTTTTTAAGTTTAAGTGCAATCTTTTGTGACAGCTGCAATAGTTGTCGCAATCGTTGTCTACGCTACGGAATTTTAAGTAAGCAGTCGGCTGCTGTCTGCCTCCACTGTGCAGGACATTTTTGATCCGCTGTTAAATTGATTATCTTTATCGTTCTTTAGCAAAGGCGTCAAATAACTCATTTCTTCTTTTCACCTTAGCTTGGTGGCAATACCGCGAGTTCCAGAGCGATTGTAGTATTCTTCCCATTAGTCCCGTATTCAAGTAGGTCGATTTGGCAACGTGAGCAGTGTGTGGAATATT
This sequence comes from Eumerus sabulonum, assembly GCA_951905685.1. NCBI lineage: Eukaryota > Metazoa > Arthropoda > Insecta > Diptera > Syrphidae > Eumerus > Eumerus sabulonum. The sequence continues at coordinate 154,748,436 of OX645060.1, read as the reverse complement.
TTGCATGTATTTCTCAGCCTTGAGAATATGATTAGCCTGCTTTATCTTCTGAAGGAATGTGGCAGCCTAACCTTTATATCTACCTCTGGAGCACATCATGATACACGACATTTTACAACATTGGTGAAATACGGATACTTTATTGGAGGTTCTAGTGATTCTTACAGGTTTCTGCTATGGCCGGCGCTACTGCCGAAAAAGGTGGCGGGGCTGACAGGCAGACTCCGAACGCAGAAGGCGAAGTCTTTACGGGTCCTAGCAATCCTTGAACTGGTAAGGCTGTACCAAACTGGCGGCGTCCGTAAAAGCTCCCGCAAACGGAAGACCGCCGCTAAGCATAACCTCGCTAGGGAGAGAGTGTGCGATGCCTCCCTCTCCGGTGGGGCAGTGGGAAATCGGAGTCCAACGGCAGATGTGGCGACCCAGAAGGATCAAAGCATAGGCCAGAGGGCAAAGATAGCCAAAAACCGCTCCTCGGAGGCGGGCACATCACACAAAACCCCTTCCTCCGAGAAGGAGATCCAAATGACCGTAAGGAGTCGAGAGAAGCAGCAGGTCAGGATAGTTCTAAAGCAGATCATTCTGCAGTATTGCAAGGCTGCTACTGCTCTTTCAAGTAGTAGAATTGCATGCAGTAGTACAATTCATCACGTTGTTTCCATTCAAGAACCGTGCTACGATTCTTCGATTCTTTATGATGAGCGAGACCTAGACGAGACCGAGACCTAGGGTCGGCCTCATCATATCGAACTCACTATCGGCAACCAAACTTGGGCACTTTTGTGGACAAGATCTGGTAGCTGCTAGAGTAGGCTACAAAACGCATGGAGCAATAGAACACTTCGTCGTTTCGTCTGCCTACTTTCCCTACGATTCGTTACTACCCCCACCACCGAAGGAAGTCTCTTAACTCGTAGAGTACTCTGAAGCCAAAAAGATTGGTCTCATCTTGTGTTGCGATGCTAATGCCCAAAACACTGCTTGGGGCAGCAGCAAGTGTAACACAAAAGGGGACCGTCTTTAAGACTGACCTAACCGTCAACAATGTTGGCTCTCAACCAACGTTTGTTACGACAAGACAACCGGAGGTCGAACCATAAATACATCGAACTCCGGTTAGGGTGTGGGACCTCTTCCCTGTAACCTAGACGGAATCCGAGAAGGACGGACTGGGTAAAGTTTAGAGAGGAGCTTCTGAAATCCACTCAGGCCCTACCAAAACTTAGAACGAAACAAGTGGCAGAGAACGCTGTTCATAACCTGAATAGGGTCATCACCAGTTGTTTTGAACTCGCATGCCTCGCATACCTTCCTGCAGGAAATTGGTCCCCTGGTGGAATGTCCAGCTCCAAAATCTGGCAGGGAAGCTAGAAGTCTTCGGAATAGATCGCTCAAATCGAATTCGGAAGATGACTGGGACGAGTATCGGTCGAAGCAGAAAGAATTTAAGAAACTTATTCGAAAATCGAAGAACGATTCTTGTAGGACCTTCTGCGAAGAGATCAAGTCTCTGAGTGCGACTAGCAAGTTGGTTAAAGTCCTCCAACGGGCAAAACCGATAAAGCTGGAGGTACCATTACCTTTAATGAGTCTAAAGCGGAAACTCTTAGTTTACTATTTGAGACTCATTTCTCGGGAAATCAGATCGACATCGGCACGTTGCACACTCCTTCAAGGGAAACTGCAATTGAAACGATGAAAACAACTCGGCGTAGGTGGTATATTGCGTTGCGCGTGGTTACGACTGAAGCTATTGAATTTGCTGTGGCATCCTTCGATGGCTTCAAATTGCCGAACACCGACGGGATATATCCTATTATGCTGCAAAAAGGTATAGGGCAGCTGCTTCTTACATTGAAAAGAATTTTCACAGCTAGCCTAGCACTTGCTCACATACCCATTCCTTTGCGCACAGTGAAAGTCAATCCGCTTAAGACCGATGTCGTTATCTTTACGAGAAGGAGGAAAAATAATGGCATGACTCAACTGGTACCAAAAGGCACTTCCATCCCGATGTTCAAGGAGGCTAAGTATCTAGGAGCACGTTGAGTCCAAAACCTCCAAAGCGTTGTCAGCTTTCTGGCAATGCAAATGAGCTTTTTGCAAAACATGGGGTTCATCGCCGGCAAAGATCCTCTGGATCTACGCGGCATATGCGTATAATCTCATATGCATCGGTTGTAGCCTCTTTCACCAAACTCAAAAGAACGGTTTGTCTGAGCTGCACGGGGGCCTTCCCCAGCACGCCGGGCGCTACTCTAGATGCTATGATGAACCTTCCACATTTTGATATATTTATCAGAGGGTGTGCTCTGAAAGCCATGTCTCGTCTGAAGAGAAATGACTTTTGGTATTACTCGCATAGGAATAACGGCGTGCTTGCGCAAGAATCGTTCTGCGACCCCTGTCTCATGGACATGCCTTCTGACGCCCTGACGCCCGTTATCCTATTGTGCGCCGTAATTTCACAGTCGTGTTTCCATTGCCCAGGAGGCCCAGGTTCGCCATGAACTGTAGCGCCAAAGAAGAAGAAGAAGTTTCCATGGCGTTAGGATTAGCTAAGGCTGGATACTGAACCTGCAAAGGATAGTCTTCGCATTTACACGGATGGCTCCAGGTCCGGGCTGGGTCCGATGCTGAGGTCTTCTTTGAGCGCGAGAACATCCGAATGCACTTCTCCTTAGGAAAATATGCGTCTGTCTTCCAATCAGAGATATACGCAATTCTAATGACCATGCACTATGTTATGAAGCACAGGTGGAAGGTGGAAAGCATATGCGCCTGTAGTGACAGTCAAGCTGCACTAAAAGCTGTGTGTAACCCCTTAACTAGCTCCAAATTAGTGCTTGAACTCAAGTCCTTCCTGAACAAAATCGGCAGACTAAATTCATTGTATGGATTCTAGGCCACTCTGGGATCCCAGGAAATGAGATCTCTGATGAACTGGCCAGAATGGGTTCAGATGAGAGCTTCTCAGGACCTGAACCCGCTCTAGGTCTACCTGCGACCACGGTAAATTCCTACATTAACGATTGTGTATTTAATACACACAACCGTAGATGGAGGGATTGTCCAGGTTGCAGGATGACTAAGCGCGTATGCCCTGATGACTGCAAAAAATCTCCAGCATTCCTCCTGTCTTTAAGGAGAATCGACTGCAGGAGTCAGGGAATTATCATGGGCCATTACACTTTTGCCAAGCATCTCTACGTGCTCGGCATCAGTGAGACGTCTACCCGGGCTGCATGTGGTGAGGAGGAGGATGACACAGCAGAGCATTTCCACTGTGACTGTCCTGCCTTTGCTGGCGCACGGTGGCGCCCCCTTGGAGCCGACGTGGTATGTGCCGAATCCCTTAGCTCTACATCACTGAAGCTCCCTAAAATTTTTCTCCGAAAAACGGGGAAACACAGTAATGGAAGGTGTCTGTCTGGAGTACAATGGATCAGTGTTTGCGTCTGAGTGCTCCAGCCGATAGCAGAAGCCTTCAACAAAAAAAAAAAAAAAAAAAGAAAAAGATTCTTACAATCCAATATGTCCAAAGAGAATCCGAAATTCGTTATTTGGAGTAAATAATAAACAGTAGGTTTCTTCCACCTGTGAAAAATAAATCGCAGATAAAACACGAGTACATAGGTAAATGAGGAAGCTGGGCACTGGTCCTCCATGGACTCAAACGCTATCATCATATTTGTAAAACTTTTTACAAACCTCCAACAACTATCGAAAAAGGAGGTACATATTCCTCTCAGGGAATTCTGATCTGTCCAATATCAGAAAGTATTTTTCCCATCGCATTGTATCCCTGATTCCCCGAATAAATATTCATTCGGCAGCAATACGTGAAATATTTGCTAAAAGCTCGCCTCCTGGTCACTGGGACACACAGAGGCAGTTTGGGATGAATGCTTCGCTTTCAAACAGATGTGACCAAGAGCGAATATAGCACACTTTTATGTTAGTATGTGTGAATGCATGATTTATGTATATGGAAACGTAACGGAAACTCGTAAATTTTACAAAATATGCTTGAATGTTTTTTTATGGGGCAGCCTCCTAAATTCTTATAACACCATCCGTACAATCATAAAATAATAACGAGCCAAAGAAGGCAGTCGAAAAGCAGACAACGGAAGATGGATAAATTAACTCCCATTGTTGCTCCCGAATGCTTTAGGGTAGGCGGATAAGAAGATTGACGTTCTCCAGAACGGGGCATGCACAATGAGCGAAAACAGCGTATTTTAAGCTGTTTATCTCCCTATGGTACTTTTACGAATATGATAACTGTAGTCTTGAGTGCTATGTAAGAACTCTGTAGAAACACTAGACTCCCCATCACATCTATCATTGTATAGATACAAGTTTCAATACCAAATGTTTCTCTTTTCCACCTACCCCCAGGCGTGAGAGACTACATGACCATACTGATGGGGTGGTGTTGGGCAGACTGAAAAACTCTGGATTGGTAATCTGTAAATGTGTACATTGATCTAGGGCCTAAGTCTCCCCGTGAGAAAGGGTTTCTTAACAGGCAAAGCACAAGTTCGCGTTTTTCTTCTTTATTGCAACTATGTACGTGGTTAATTACGGTTTTGGGACTGGCGGCATTAACCCAGGTGAAAATTGATCATTCGAACAGTTGCAACAAGGGAAGCAGCTCGAGAAGGTCCCACAAGAAAGCAGGCATTAGCGGTTTTATGTGTTTTGGAAAGTTGCCAGCGTCGTTCTTGCACCATACTGTTGCTTTATTGCAACTAACTTGCACGAATTTTTCGTGAATTAGCTTCAAGCAGAAAGGAGCTAGGAGCACAGTTATAATGGTTTGGATGAAAGCTAAGAAATGGCACGCAATGTCTGTTGTTGTTCGGATGCTTGAAAACAAATTGAAAGTTTGGTTGACTGCGTTTATTGATTATTTTGTGTGTTAGAAGTTCAGTTGAATTAGTCATTTGAAAAGTTGAAATTATGACTTCACCTCGAATTTTCAAAGTTTATGGTTTATGTAGATAGTGTGCTTAACGAATTGTACTGGAAATAGTTCTTTCTTCTTTCGTTAGTTTAACGGATGATTACATTTTGTGGGTTGAGCTGGAGCTTGCGTGAACTTCCTTTGCAGCTGCTGCTATTTCTGTGTAGATGAAGTTGGTTAGGTAGAAAGCATTTACTTACTTACTTACTTTGATGGCGCTACAGTTCGGGGTGAAGCAGGGCCTCAACCAACAAGCCTCTCCAGCCGGCACGATCTTTGGCCAGCCGCTTCCAGTGCCACACGCCCAGTTGGTTGAGGTCCCTTTCCACCTGTGTGCGCCACCTTAAATGCGGTCGTCTTCTGCTGCGTCGTCCCTCGGGGGGACGTTGGATCCGAAGACGTCTAACTAGGCCGGTGTCGCTGTACAGCCCGTACAGTTCCTGGTTGAATCTCCTCCTCCACTCTCCGTTTACACAAACGGGACCAACGATTGCACGCAGAATTTTCCTCTCGAAACGCCCAAGAGCCTCTTCGTCCGCTTTTGATAACGTCCAAGCTTCAGCGCCGTAGAGGAGAACCGGGATGTTCAAGGTTTTGTAGACGGAAACCTTAGTTTTTCGAGAGAGGGCTCTACTACTCAGTTGTATCTTGAGCCCGAAGAAGCAGCTATTGGCAAGAGTTATTCTGCATTTTATCTCAGCGCTGGTGTCGTTGCTGCTTGTCACTATCGAGCCAAGGTAGACGAAGTCCTTGACTACTTCAAAAACATAGCTGCCGAAGGTAACGTTCTGACGAAGACGTCGGTGCGCGTCTTTCTTGGATGACAGCATATATTTGGTCTTGTCCCCATTTACCCTTAGACCCACTTTAGCTGCTTCTGCTTCAATGCCTGCGAACGCCTCATTGACGTCTCGCTTTGTTCGTCCAATAACGTCAATGTCATCTGCGTAGGCAAGCAATTGTGTGGACTTGAAGTAGATCGTACCTCTTGTACTGTTGAAGAAATCACATGACATTGACGCACTGTCTAAAACATTTTTTAAAGCATCAAAGGGGTCGGTTAGTTCACCTCCGACCTTAATGGAGCAGCGAGAGTTCTCCATAGACATCCTGCACAGTCTGACGAGTTTGGCAGGAATGTTAAAAAATGACATGGCTCTGTATAGCTCGTCTCTATAAACACTGTCATACGCGGCTTTAAAGTCGACGAAAAGATGGTGCGTGTCGACCTGGAATTCATGGGTCTTCTCCAAGATCTGCCGTAGTGTAAATATTTGGCCTATCGTGGATTTTCCTGGCCTGAAACCACACTGGTAGGAACCTATCAGATTGTCCACGAACGGTTTCAGGTACTTACATAGTACGGCAGAGAGGATCTTGTACGCGATGTTCAGGTGGCTTATCCCTCTGTAATTGGCGTAGTCATAGGGGTCTCCTTTCTTATGGACCGGGCAAACGATACTGACATTCCATTCATCGGGCATGCGTTCTTCTGACCATATCTTGCAGATGAGTTGGTGCATGTCCCTGACCAGCTCATCGCCAGCTGCTTTAAATATTTCCGCGGGGAGTCCGTCTGCTCCAGCAGCTTTATAAGACTTAAGTTTCGATATCGCTATCTTAACATCGTCTAGGTCGGGTGGACGGGATTCTCCTTCGTCTTCGTCCATTGTGAATGGTTCGCTCTGCCTGACGGCGGCATTTTGACTATCATCGCCGTTATACAGTCTGCAGAAGGGGACCTTTCACAATCTCAGCATCGACTGTGACTCCACTACTAGTTCTCCGTGCTCATCCCTGCAGGCTTCTGGTCTGGCTTATAGCCTTGGCATGTTCGTTTTACTTTCTGGTAAAATTTTCGAACCTCGTTCCTGCCGTAACATCTCTCGATCTCCCCGATCTCGCGCTTCTCGTGCTCCTTCTTTTTCCTTCTCAGAAGCGCATGCTCCTTCCTCCTTTTCTGTTCATAAAGTTCGCGAGCTGCTCTCGTCCGTCGATACAATGTGGCCATGTATGCATTCTGTTTCTCTACATGGGCCTGTCTGCACTCATCATCCAACCTGGGGTTTCTCGACGTTGGTGGCTCGAAACCGAGTATATCTGAGGCGGCCCCTCTAATGGCTTTCTGACAACGACTCCATTGCTGTTCTATGGTTTCAGCAGATTGCATCGGGACCTGAGAGAGCTTGAGGGAGACTTGATCGGCGAAGGTCCTGACGGTCTCCTGCGATTGCAGCTATCCGACGTTAAATTTTGGTGTTCTTACTCGACTCCGTTGATTCCGAGAAATTCGCATCCGTACCTTGGCTGCAACAAGGTAATGAACCGTGTCGATGTTGGCTCCTCGAAAGGTTCGTACATCTAGGATGCTGGAGGAGTGTCTGCCGTCGATCGCAATATGATCAATTTGGTTGGTTGTCGATTGATCGAAAGACCGCCAGGTCCCCTTATGGATGTTGAGGTGTGGGAATCGTGTACTTGCTACTACCAGGTTATGTCCCGCCATTAAGTCCACTAGCCTTAGTCCGTTTTCCGACGTGGTGTGCTGTGCTTTCCAATGACCCGTTCAAATATAGCTTCGTTTCCCAGCTTAGCATTGAAATCTCCTAGAACCGTTTTGGTGTCATAGTTGGGACATTGCAGAACGTAGCCTAGGAGATCATAGAAGTCGTCTTTATGTCGGTCATCTTTCTCCTCTGTGGGGGCTTATATTTCCGAGATTGGCCTTGATGCGGATAGTTATGAGGCGTTCGCTTACATATTGGAAGCTTAAGACTTTTTTCCTGAGTCTGCCTCGAACAATAAATCCGCATCCTAATAAGCGTTTTTTATTTTCTCTGTAGCAGTTTCCGTGGTATACATATATCACAGTTCTTTATCCGCTTTTTGCCTGGCCCATCCCATCGCACTTCTTGGTGCGCGGTAATGTCTGCCTTATAGCAGTCCAAAGAGTTGACCAGTTGTTTGGCTGCACCTGGTCTGTTGAGGGACCTAACGTCCCAGGTGCATATCCGAAATTCGTTTCCTTTTTGACGTTTGCGGGGGTCGTCAACATGTAATCCGTCCGTATCCGATGCTATTGGTTGTCTCTGAACAAAATTTTTGTTTTACGCGGGTGCCAGTATAGCTATCCAGGGGAGGACACGCGGAGGCTATGTGTCAACTTGGATTGAGCAGGGACAGAGATCGAAGCTGGCGTTTGCCAAGTTAGAGGCGATCAACTTCTTTACTCTGTTTGCTCGCTCCCTTCTCCCTACGTAGAAAGCATTTAGTCCCTTATAATCATACTTTTGCACGACGAATGGTTCACTTTGTATTAAGGTAGAAATAAAAACGAAGAGAAAGCCGTATATGGGGAAAATGGAATTACGGAAATACATTTTGAGATAGACTTATACATATTCTAAGACAGACAAGTAAATATTTATAATCAAAAATGGCGTTATTATATTTCACAAGATCAAAACATTTGTGAAGTATTTGAACCAATTTTCGAAGCACATTTTCCACTTCGATTGGATACCACCAAAACACCTGATTTGAACTCATCAACCACTCTTCAGAGTCATCTTGAAATAACCATGCAATCAATTGTTGTTAGCGAAGGGCGACCACTATTGAACTCGAAACACCAACGAAACACAGTGACCTAGATATATATTTCAGTTCCTTGTAAACAACATAGCAAAAGGGGAGAGTGAGCGAGCAAATAGAGCAAAGAAGCTGATCGCGTCCCTCGACCCCTGTCCGTGCTCAATTCAAGTTGACACGCAGCCTCCCCGTTGCGTGTAAGCGAATGCCGCCACATAACAATCCTCATCGAAGCTAACTTCAGGAGCATTAACTTAATGTGCGCCCCAACCGAAAAAAGGACGACCGGCTACGTTGTCAATATGAAAATAATACTACAAGAATTTAATGCGAAACTAGGCAAAGAGGACACATTTGACTTGATCACGGGAACATATAGTCCACACGACACCACGTCCGAAAACGGACATCGGCTACTTGATTTCCTGGAAGAGTGTAATCTCTTTCTAGCTAGCACACGATTCCCGCATGTCAACATACATAAAGGAACCTGGCGATCACCTGATCAGTCGGCTATCAATCAGATTGTTCATGTTGTGGTCGACGACCGATACTCCTCCGGCATCCTAGATGTACGAACCTTCCGAGCAGCCAACATCGACTCGGATCACTACCCTCTTGTAGCCAAGGTAGACATGAGAATATCAAGGATACCACGGAGTCGAGTTGGACAACGAGAATTTTACGTTGGAAAGGTACAATCGCAGGAGACCGCCAGGAGCTTTGCCGATAGAGTTTCCCTCAACCTTTCGTGAATACGGATGACACCGGCACAATCCACAGAACAGCAGTGAAAGCATTGCCAGCGTGTTGATGTGTTGAGTTTCAAACCACCGCCAACTAGAAACCCCTGGCTTGATGATCAATGCGGGCAAGCCGCAAGCCCCAAGGAGGGAGCAACACACGCTTTTAAGGAGGAAAAAAGAGAGCATGAAAAGCTTGAGATCGAGGAGATGGAATAATGCTTGCAAGTTTTGCAACAAAGTAAAACGAACTTGCCAGGGTTATAAGGGCAAAGCGGAAGCCTGTAGGGTAGGAAAACTTCTGTAGACTTTTTAACGGCGATGAAATATTTAATTCCAGGATTTTCATTCACAAGGGATGAAGATTTAAGAAAAATCAGTTGCAATTAATCTGATAATTTTGGAGCTTAAGACTTATAAAGTCGCGGGCGCAGACGGCCTGTCTGCCGAGATATTTAAAGCGGCTTAAGATGAGCTAGTCGGGCGCATACACCAGCTCATCTGTAAAATATGGTCGTAGCAAAACATGTCCGACAAATGGAATCTCAGCATCGTTTGCCCGGAGCATGCACGTTTGCATGCTCATCTGTAAAATATGGTCAGAGAAAAAAAATGCCAGACGAATGGAATCTCAGCATCGTTTCCCCGACAGACATGAAAGGAGACCCTTTTGACTGCGCCGGCTAAAGAGGAATAAGTCTCCCTAACATCGCTTATTAAATCTTCTTTGCCGTTTCGTGTGAACGCCTGAAGCCTTTTGTAAATAACCTGATAGGTCCTTATCAGTGTGGCTTCAGGTCAGCGAAGTCCACCATCGACTAAATCTTCACACTAGGACAGTTCCTGGAAAAAACCAATGAAATTCAAGTCGACGCTCACCACCTATTTTCGACTTCAAAGCCGCATACGATAGCGTAATTACAGACGAGCTATACAACGCCATGTTGCTAATCTCGTCAGACTATGCAGTATGACTTCGGGGAATGCTCGCTGCTTTTTTTTTGCATTTTAAATTCATTTTTATTGACATACTTATAACTATCTTACGTGCTAGACAAAATGACTAAAACTAGCTTATATCATAACTACATTAGATGTCTTACTGACCCTCTGCGGGCACTCTAAAACAAACACTATCTACATATATACTTAACCTATGTCTTTCGACTACTTAATATCTTCAGTGATTAATTACTTTATGATTATATTTTGCCAACAAAAATGCTTACAAAAAACTTAGCGTACTATCCGGTAGAATGCTCGCTGCTCCATCCGAATCAGTGAACACCTGATCGATAGTTCTGATGTCAAAAAAGGATTTAGGCAGGGCGATGCGCTGTCATGTGATTTCTTCAACATCATATTGGAAATGATTGTGCAAAAATCACTGGCCAACACAAGAGGCAGAATTTATTTCAAATCTTCACAACTCCTCGCATACGTGGATGACATTGACATAATCGGAAGAACATCGAGAGGTCAATGAGGCGTTCACGAGTATTGCGGCGGAGGCGGCGAAAATTGGTTTAGCAGTAAAAATAAATATACGCTATCATCACAAATGGACGCTCACCACCGGCGTCTTGGCCAGAATGTTTGCATTGGCAGATATAAGTTTAAAGTAGTTAAGGACTTCGTCTACTTTGGCTCCGCAGTGATCTTGAACAACGACATGAGTTCCAAAATCAAACGCTGAATTCTTCTTGCCAATCTCCGTTTTTTTTTTTTTTGGGTTTAGGAGGCAATTGAGTAATAGAGCCCTTTCGCGAACGACGAAGTTGACTCTGTTGACTGCTGTACGGCGCAGAAGCGTGGACACTATCTAAAGCGGATGAGGAGGTCCTTTGTCGGTTTGAGAAAAAGATTTTGCATGTGATTTTCGGTCCTATTAACGCAGATGGGGGATGGAAGAAAAGATTTAACCACGAGTTTTTTACGATCTGTACAGCGGCATGAGTCTAATCAGGCGTCTACGGATTCAACGCCTAAAATGACTAGGCCATGTAGAGCGAATGGACACAACAGCTCCAGCCCGGAGAGGCTGAATCTTACCCCGAGAGATGAAGAAACAGAGGACGGCTGCACTTAAGATAGCGCACACAGGTGGAACCTCAGCCTAATGTGTGTAGGGCAATGGAAAAGGCTAGCAAAAGATCGTGCTAGTTGGAGGGGCATCTTGATTGAGGTCCAGGTTCACCGCGAACTGTAGTATATGTTAAGAAGAAGAAGAATGTCAGATTTGAAATGGTCACACGGATGTATTCTTATCTCAAGGCAACCTACCGCATTATGTGGTATTCTCTTTAAGTGTTTTAAGTGGTGGTGGAAATTATGTTGAACTAGCATTGAATATGTAAGTTAACAACTTTCGGAAAGAGTTTCCCATTTACATGTTTTTATTTCTATTTTTTTGTGGATCCATGTTGTATTCCATTAGCAAATGTAGTCTTGAAAAAGAATGGGCCCTTAAATGGTTGTAGTTTCAAATCATACTCACCGTGAGACTCTATGAGCAGAAAGAGTACAAGTTTTGTGATGTAATATTTACACCCTTCGGGTTTTAAAAAAATTAGCAACTAAGATCCGGAAATTAAACAGAGACCTGTTCGTGGTCATTGTCGGTACATCTGGAATAGCAGAGACTATTCAACTTTCGAACTATCATGGTTCATATGATAAAGTCTGGTGATAGGGTCCCGTTTTACCCTTTAGTTACGGAACCCTAAAAACATCCGGATAAGTCCATAAACCAGATCATACAAATCTACATAATGAACTTATGACTGATATCTCTTATCAGAGAGATGCTTAGTATTCTACGATACTAATAGCTAGTCTTGGTAACCCAAAAAGAGAATTGATGAAATACTCAATTGGAATACTCCAAAAACAGACACTCAACTATTTCCAATCCTTTAAAATTTTTTTGTAACCCAATCCTTTTCAAAACTCAGCCTGTCGTAATTAGTCTGCAGAAGTGGTCTTTCCAAATCCTCAGCATCGACTGCGACTATACTAGTAGTTCTCCATTTTCATCCCTGCAGGGCGCCGCTCTGGCTTTGTAGCCATGGCATGTTCGTTTTACCTTATTGTAAAACTTCCGGGCGTCATTCCTGCGGAAGCTTCTCTCCATATCCTCGATGTCACACTTTCCGTGCTCTCTCTCTTTCTTCTGAAAAGCGTGTGTTCCTCTTTTCTCTTCTGCTCATAGATTTCGCGAGCGGCCCTCGTCCGTCGTTGCAGCATGGCTTCATATGCCTCTTGTTTTGCTACATGGACTTGTTCGCATTGATGTGATGGCGGTTTGAAACCCAGCACCTCTGAGGCAGCTCTGGCAATGCGCCCTTTCCTGCTCTATTGTTTGTGCTGCGGTGGGCGGATTTTGAGAGAGCATGAAGGAGACACGGTCGGCAAATTAAGCTTTGATGCGGATTGTTATGAGGCGTTGGCTTACATCTCGGAAGCTTAAGGCTTTTTGTCGGAGTCTTCCTCCCTAAACACAACCCCCATACTGGAGGTAGGTAGGTAGGTAGGGTCGTAGCCTTCCCGTAATTGAGAAGAACGCACTTAGGCCAAGGAGGCCCGTTGTGCAGCTACGAGGGGGTTTTATCCCCCTATTCGTGGAACCATCTAGTGCTTCTTAAGAAGTTAAGAAGATTAAGTATCCCTACTTTCTGAACATCTGTCAGATCGTTAAGGAAGTAAGAGCCTAGGTAACGCTTCCTTATATTGCAAAAAGCTGGACAGGCGCATAGAAGGTGGTGAATGGATTCAACCTCCTCCTCGTCCTGACAGCTTCTGCAGAAGTCATTTGAAACTATACCTAGTCTTTGTGCGTGACTGCCAATGAGGCAGTGACCTGTGATGACACCGATGACTTTGTAGATGTCAGTTCTTTTTAGGGAGATTATACTCCTTGTGCGCTGACTGTCAAGCCGAGGCCAGATTTGCCTGGTGATGACGCAGGTGTGTCCCTGGGTCCATCTCAGGTTCGTCTCGGCCCTGGCGAGATTCGTCAGATTATGTTTAATGGTTGTAAGGGGTACTCCCTCACAAGCCACGATTGATTGTAGCGTCGTTCCTTGTTTGGCGAGTATGTCGGCTTTCTCATTACCTGTAATGCCGCTGTGTCCTGGTACCCAGATAAGCTGTATATTGAACTGTTCTGCCATCTCGTTGAGAGATCTGCGACAGTCGAGACTAGATTTTGATGAGTACACATAGGACTCCAGCGACTTTAAGGCAGCTTGACTATCTGTAAGGATGCGAATATCTGTGGTGGATATTACGTTCCACTTCAGCCAAGATAAAGCCTCTTTTATTGCCGACAGTTCCGCCTGGAAAACGCTGCAGTGGTTTGGTAATTTTAGAGCTTTATATAGCTTGAGTTGTTTGCAGAAAACTCCACAGCCCACCCCGTCCTTGGTTTTAGACCCGTCGGTGTAAAAATCCACACAGTTTCTGCGGGGTTGTGTTTGGCGAGTCCAGTTTTTCCTGTCCGGGTAAATCGTCGTGAATTTTTTGTCCAAGATTATGGTGGGTTCTGTGTGGTCCAGGTTTTCTGCCAGACTTGTCCTGTTTTGCAGGATGGATGAGTGGCCGGTGACATAGCTCGCCCATTTCGAGTTGGCTTTTAGTCTTATGGCCGTATGTGTGGCAATTTGCTTGCCGAAAATATCGAGTGGTGTGAGGTCTAGTATCATGTTAAGCGCAGCCGTTGGTGTGGACCTGAGGGCCCCGGTAATGCACATACATGCCATCCTTTGTACCTTCTCGAGTTGTTTATGGTATGTTGTCTTGTCTAGTGCAGTCCACCAGACTATCACTCCATACAGTAGTATGGGTCTGACGACCGTAATGTAGAGCCATAGGGTGATTTTGGGGTTAAATCCCCATTTTTTTCCTAGAGCTTTCTTACATGTGTAGAGAGCAATTGTTGCTTTTTTTGCTCTTTCAGTTGTATTACTCTTCCAAGTTAATTTCCTATCGAGTATAATGCCTAGGAATTTGGCACTAGGGGAATAGGTTAACCTGGTATCGAGCAGAGTGATAGGGCAGTATTCCGGGACTTTGTGCTTTTTGGTGAATAGCACGAGCTCCGTTTTCTGGGGATTAATCCTGAGCCCGCTACTATGCGCCCATTTGCACAGGAATGAGAATGCCGTTTGCATACGGTCATTCAGTGTGGATAGGTATTTACCTGAGATTGAGATGGCAACGTCATCGGCGTAGGCAGCAACGTCCAGGCCTTCTTTCTCCAGTTTGATCAGTAGTTCGTTAACAACTACATTCCAGAGAAGAGGTGAGAGGACTCCACCTTGCGGGGTACCCTTGGTAGCTACTCTGGTAGTCTCTAGGCTTCCCCACTTAGAGTGAATCTTGCGTGTTAATAGCAACTCGCTGATCAGCCCTATCAGAGTCCTCTCCACCTTTAGCTTTTCCAGCCCTTCTATTATTGCTTTCGGAGTGACGTTGTTAAAGGCGCCCTCTATGTCTAGGAAGGCTGTTAGCGTATATTCTTTCAGATGGATTGATCTTTCGATTTTCCTCACTAATGAGTGAAGAGCTGTTTCGACCGATCTACCTTTACAGTAGGCGTGTTGTGCCTTAGACATTAGGGAGGGATCCAAGCTGTGCCGTATGTGTAGGTCTATCAGCCTTTCTAAGGTTTTTAGAGCGAAGGATGATAGACAGATCGGCCTTAGATCCTTAGGGGAAGTGTGAGAATTCCTACCGGCCTTGGGGATGAAGATTACCTTTGCGCACTTCCACTTTTCTGGAATATGACTCCAAGCTAGGCATCCTTTAAAGATTATCTCTAGCCATGGTATAGTCCATTCCATAGTTTGTGTTAGTTCGATTGGGTAGATTTCATCTGGACCTGGCGATTTATAGGGCTTGAAACTTTTTAATGCCCATACAATTTTCTCTCTGGAGATAATATGTTCGTACTGCCCTACTTCGGCAGAGGAGTTCTGAGTTCCTCTTGCGATTCAGAGCAGCCAGGGAAGTGCGTGTTGAGGAGAAGATTTAAAGTTTCTTCCTCGGATGTTGTCCAAACTCCGTTTGCTATGAGGCAGTTGGGAGATTGTGGAACTTTCGAGAGTATTTTCCTCAGTCTATAGGCGTCTGAGATTTTCTCCATATTGTTGCAGAAGATCTTCCAAGACAGCCTTTGTGCTTTCCTCAGGTTTTGTTTGTACACCTTGAGTGAATTTTTGTATAGGCTCCAGTCACTGTCGTTACTTGTGTTCTTTGCTTTATTAAAGAGCTTACGACAGGCTTTGCGGAGCTTGCTTAGATCTGCGTTCCACCAGGGAGGGTAAGATTTTTTTCTTGATTTGTGGGTTGCGCAGCTGTTGGCCCTTGCGTTGCCCAATGTGGTTGTTAGAGTATCGACCATAAGGTCTATATCTAACGTGGTCCGCGGGGTGTCAGGGGTCCTACTTATTATAGAGTTGCCAATGAAGGCTCTATAACGCTCCCAATCGATTCTTCTTGGGTTACAGGATGAGTCAATTGGGGTTGGGGCCATGTAGGCTAGGTTGAAAACCAGATAACGATGATCTGAGAAGGAGTGCTCTTCAGAAACCTTCCATTCTCTTATATTATCAATAATGGGGGGGGATGCTAGAGTTAGGTCTAGTACCTCCCTACGATTTTTCGTAATAAAAGTGGGTGTATGACCCTTGTTACAGATAAGAAGGTTAGCGGTTAAGATGAATTCAATAAGCCACTCACCTCTTTCGTTTGTGTCGCTGCTGCCCCAAATCGTGTGATGCGCATTCGCATCCGCACCGATAAGGAGCCCAGCTTGGTGATTCGACGAGTCCTTGACCAGTCTTTTTATTTCGTCCGATGGGATGGACTCTTCTTGCGCCATGTATGTGGACGCTATCCATAGTTTGAGCCCGGGTGATTGGATTGCAATCACTGTTGTGTCTGGGCAACTGTAATTTGGAAGAAGGTAAGCATTTAAAGATTTCTTTGCAAGTATGCAAGTGCGGGGCTTACCTTCTTTTTGTGAAACAAATAGGTTGTAGGCTGGAGTTCTTAGTCCACGAACCCTGTGTTCATGCACCCAAGGTTCCTGGATTAAGGCTATGTCTTCTTCTCCTTTGGCCAGCCTGAGAAGAAGGTTTGCGGATGCCGCTTTGGAATGGTGGAGGTTAATCTGAATCAATTTCAGCATCATGGCTGCTATTAATACGATCTGCCTCCACCATGGTGGCGTTGAGGTCTTCTAGATCTGAGTCTAGAAGATCGTCTTCCATCGGCGAGCTAGTGGAATAGTCCTCGCTTCCGGAGTCGAGCAATGACTCCTGATCTTTAATGACCAGGGATGTTGCTGGGGTTTCAGTTTCTACCGGCGCAGGGCCCTTGCTCCCTGAGGGGGTTGGGGGTTCCTGCACCGTAGAGCTACTGTTACTGACCTCGGTGTTAACCGTGTCTGTGTTGCCGGATGGTGGCATTTCCTCATCCTTTTTGTAGATGTTTAGTTTGACTTTTTTGAAGCCAAACCTGATGTGGTAGTCGCATAGGGCCAGAGGTTCCAAGGATTCACAATTCAGAACAAGGATTGCCTGTCTTGATCGACCTTTCGGTTCCTCCAGCTTCGCGACTCTCCAATCTCCTGTTGGGAGATTGGGATTGCAATAGTTGATTGTCTCAACTATTTCTAGAGGGTTGTCTGGTGCAAGCGGGAGCCAGCATCTAGCTCGCGGTCGTTTAGGGATTTGGTCCTTAGTGATGACCTTGAGCCTAGCTCCCTCCCAAATTTCCCCTATTTCGGCAACTGTTGCCTTCAGAAGATCAACGGATCTTTCGTCAGCACAGCTTATTAATTTGACCCTGCCTTGGTACCATCCAGCGTCGTCGCAGATGGGCGGTGGTCCAGGGTTCTTTCTTGCGACTTTGAGGAAGTTTGTCGATAACGCTTGGTCGACATCCTTCCATTGTTCGGTCGTCATTTTGCCGTCCGGGTCGCTATCATCTATGATTGCGACCGTTAGCAACTCCCTCGCAACCTCACCGAAGGGCTTTGATAGCTTGGCCAGTGTTCCCAGCCTAGCTTTCTTAGCCTCCCGCTTTGGTTCCTCGGGGGACGATCTGGGCCTCTTGGCCTGTTCTTTCTCCTGGGCTAAGATTCCTGTCGCCCAGGTTACCGACTCTTTGTCTTTTTCAGACAAGTCGGTTTTATGGCCCCATCGTTTAATGATTCTCAAGGCCGCTTTGTGATCTTTGTAGGCCTTGGTCGATGGGTTGTTTTTCCTGTCGGAGCGGTTTGAAGGTTCTCCGATCGGAGTCTTTACCGCTTTGGATGTGGAGGGAATATCATCCCCTTCCGGTTTTTTACGAGGTCCGGACTCGTTATTTGTTTGTTGTTTGCTTTGTTTGTTCATGTCCCACGAGTTGCGGAGAAATAAATGTCCACCTGGGCAGAGATCCGCAATACCCAGGTAAGGCTGGCTGATCCGGAGGGCGCCAGGTATCCGGATACACCGTTTGCGACTGAGCTATTTTTGGTCTGGGCTCTCAGCCTGGTCGACATCTCGGCACGGTACGGTTAACACCTTATGTCCAGCCCAGGGGATGGGGAGTGGATAGGTAGGATGGGAGTGTGATGGGATAGGTGGATTGGGATATGATTTGGGTTTGTGAAGGGAGTGACGGGGATGATTATCCTTTGGTGAGAAGCCCCCACACCACGGCAAGGTAGATAATCAGGTGGGGGCCCATACTGGATGGTCAGGTTCCTTTATCCCCAGGAACAAGGGGTTGGGTCGCTGCACACATTAGTTCACTACCTGGCGGTGGCAGGGTAGCTATCCTCATCCAGGTCGCCATAAAAGAAAGCTCTGGACACATGAATGTGGCAAAGTTCAAGGTCATACTTAGCAGTTAACTCTTACAATATTCTTATGAAGCTAATTTCTGCCACTGGAGCAAACAATTATAAATAATCCTTGCCATAAATCTGTTCATAGCCCTGGCTAATCCTTGGCCTTGCTTTTTTACGTTCTCTATTTTCGTACGTCCTTAAAAGTTTTCGAATCCTAAACCGCTGCAATATTCACGTTCTCGCTTCGAAGTCTGGCTTTACGGATGGAGAGCTACCTTCTCGTAATACCTGCGTTATTGGCACATTGCTTGTACCAATCTGCCTCATTACTTTTTAGTTCTTCCTGCCAACCCTTTTCAACTAACTCATTCTCTTTTCCTACTGTGCCGTTCTTCTGCTCTTTCAATTGCTGTTCATATCCTATTGCGTGTTAGAAACCCGATTTCATTCTGGACATATAAAATAAGCAAGTAAAATCTCTCTTTTTTATTTTCTTCATTTTTGTCTATATTTTCAATAAACTTTTCATCCCGGCTTTTAATCATATTCCGCGTTCTTGTTTTCTAATGTCTTTACGCCTTACTATCTTCACAAAAACAAACTAAAACATATTCTTCGCTTCTCGGTTTGAATTTACCCAGATGATCTTTTTTATTTAAAACGAAAACGCGTGAGCCTATTTCTCTTAAATTAGTAACATTTGGAATTTTCCTGGATTATATTTTCCCCGCAATTTTCTTCCTATTTATGCCTGCTGGACTTACTTACTTAGGTGGCGCTACAGTCCGGTGTGAACCTGGGCTGTTAAGCAACAAAACTTCTCCAGCTGTCTAAATCCTTTTTTTTTTTAATCAAAGGTCCCGGTTAATTCGCTACCGACCTTTATGAAGCAGCGAGAGTTTTCCGTTGTCATTCTGCACAATCTTACAAGTTTGGCAGGGATGTCAAAATTCGACATGGCGCTGAATAGCTAGGAGAAAGTAGAATTCTTTTTTGACTCGATCATCCTTTTCTTCAATTGGGGCGTGAGCGCTAGTGTTTCCAAAATTAGCTTTGATGCGGATTGTTATGATACGTTCGCTTATATCCCGGAAACTTAAGACTTTTCGTCAGAGTCTTTCTCGGATAACGAATCCGCATCCGAATAAGCGCTGTTTGGTCTCCTTGTAGCAGTTCCCGTAGTAGATGTCGCCGTCTTTTGCCTGGTCCATCCCATCGCACTTCTTAGAGTGCGATCATATCTGTAGCAGCTTAGGGTTTGCTCCAATTGATCGCCTGCACTCGGCCTGTTAAGGGACCTCACATTCCAGGTGCAGACCCTGAAGTCCTTTAGTCGTTTGCAGGGGTCGTCAGCTTTGTATCCGTCCGTATCCGAGGCTTGTGGTTGTTTCGCAACAATTGCTTTTTTCCGTGATAGAGATGTTACCCCTAAGCACAACCCCCAACCTACTGGACACAGTTTTCTACTACATGCAGAAGTGTAAACTAATTTCGCCCTCATAAAATCTAGTAAATTTCCTTGTATTTTTAAACACCGAGCCATATCAGCAAGTGTTCGATTTGCTCGTTTAGCCTCACCGTTTTGTTGTAGTGTATTTAGACAGCTAAATTCTTTTTTTTTACCATGCATGCAACTAAATTCTTTAAGAGCCTTACTTGAGTATTCTGCCCCATTGTCGGGTCTTATCTTTTTAATTTTTGCCTTTAATTTATTTTCAAATATATCACCAATAAAAGTGAGGAATTAAGAAACTTACCCAAGGACTCGGTCCTCGTTGGCCCACAAATATCTGAATAAGTAAGTTCCAGTTATTCCTTTGGTTGATTTCTCCAATTTAGTTGTGAAGGGTAATGTAATTTGTTCCTCCGTGACAATTGCTCACCTTGTCGTGGTACGGAGGCTCAGTACAGGTAATGACTCTCGAGAGTAATCTCTAGAGGAACCCGAAGCTAAGAAGCAATTACGGACCCCCCACCTACCCCTCCCCTTCCTCTGTACCCATCGCTCCCCTACTCCCCTAACTCCAAGGTGGAACAGCATACGCCGAAGGATGCATGGCTAAGAGGGTGCTTAGCTACTAGTATGCGAACTTCGGATACCAGGCGACCTCCGAATTCAATTTAGCCTTCCTGCAGTGTCTCGGGCTCCGCTGCAGGTGACCGTTCTTTCCCGTGTTCTCGTGGGAACAATTAATTATAACAAAAATAATACAAAAGAGGATGATGACTCTCAAATGTCATCGCCTGCTAGGACTTGTGAGTCCTCAGCGGCTAATAAGTGGGAAGTGATGCCGGCATCTTGTGCTGGCATTGCAGCCGAACGGAAAGCTGAAGATATGTCTTCACTCTCCGATTCTGACACCACACTTGGCGGAGATTCTGTGAGTATGCTCTCGGATGAACTCCCAAGTGTAAGTAGGAACGAAACCATCAGGAACGTAGAGGAAAAGCCTGTACCACCTGGTGGCTTCGTCAAGCTCAAATCATCGGAGCAGCGACGACTTAAAGCTGCTATGATGCAGGGCAAAACTAGAGATGAAGCCCTAGTTTTTGCAAAATCAACCCCTGCGAGTAAGGGTCCGGAGCTGAAACGTGTTCGTTCCGCAGACACTACTCCACCAAACCAGGCTGCTAAACGCAGCAAAATCGGTAAACACCAGGTCGACAAAAAGAGCTACAGTAGTGTAGCTGGGAGGATACGACTCGGCATCATCCCTAAGGACTTAGGTACGAACCCCCTCACTACAGCGCAGATGGCAGCCGTTCAGGAGGCTATAGTCGACACCTCCATCGAGCTGTCGGGTAAAGCACCCAAACCTCGCTTTAGGGGATCGACCTACAAGTCAGGGTGGTTATACTTTGTGTGTGACAACCCAGATACGGCCGATTGGATGAAAACCAATTTTACGGCCATCAAGGACAAAAGTGGACTTGATATTATGCTTGAGGAAGAAGAAGCTTTCCCGAAACCGCACATCGTACGGGGCTACTTCCCACAAAGCGCCGGCCTACCCATCACGAAGGTGTTGGCGACGCTGGACTCACAAAATGACGACTTGCACGCAAAGAACTGGAGAGTCATGCAAAGCACGTCAAATAAGGAGAAAAACCTCCTGCACTTAGTCCTAGCAGTCAGTGACAAATCCTTGGCTCGACTGATGGAACTTAAGTGCCAAGTGGCCTACAGATTTGAAATCGTAAAGATGATTGTCAAAAGCCAGGCGAAAACATCCTTGGATGTAGCACCAATCGCTGTAGGAAAACCTACAAGCAGCAGTATGGTGGATGCACCTGCTGCCGCAATAGGAAAACCTACAACCAGCAGTATGGTGGTTGCACCTGCTACTGTGGTAGGAAAACCTACAGCCAGCAATATGGTGGTTGCACCTATTGCTATAGTAGAAAAACCTACAACCAGCAGTATGGTGGTTGCACCTGCTACTGCCGTAGGAAAACCTACAGCTAGCAGTACGGTGGTTGCACCTACTGCTATTGTAGACACGCCCAGATGTGACGAACCAAAACCCGCTGCCACGTCTGAGCCGGCGACTACTAAAAGTCGCCCAAACAAGGGTAAGAAACGTCCCCCAACGAAACAAGGGGAATCTTCGATGGGAAGTAGAGCAGAGGATCACTCCCATCGGGTCGGAATCTTCAGGCGAGGCAACAACAAGCCTTACAGAACGAAGGATCCGGCCTACCGTCGCAAGTAATGGATGGGCTGCGTGTGCTGCAGGGCAACCTGCACCATGCCAAAGGTGCCTCGGACACCTTTAGCCTGCGACTGTACCGCGACAGGATCAGCATTGGGCTAATCCAAGAACCATGGGCCCATAAAGGTAAGATTATGGGCCTGCAAAACAGGTCGCGTAAATTAATTTACGCCACAGGAGATTTTTCTCCTAGGGCCGCATGTGTGATCGGCACTAACCTAAATTTTCTCCCCATTCCAGAATTCGTCACAAGGGACTCGGTAGCCGTCATTGTGGAAGCTCCCACCGATGGAGGAGTAAGGGAGGTTGTATGCGCCTCCGCTTACTTTCCTGGAGACGGTCAACAAATCCCACCTACAGAAGTCCAGGATCTGGTTAGGTATTGCAACCAGAAGAAACACCACCTGGTAATTGGATGCGACGCCAACGCGCACCATATGGAATGGGGAAGCAGCAATACCAACAAACGAGGTGAGTCACTTTTTGAATTTATTATTAGTAATAATCTCACCGTTGCCAATAGAGGCAACAAACCCACATTTATAAACGCGGTTAGAAAAGAGGTGCTTGACCCCACTATCTCTAGCCAGTTTATCTCAAATGTGATTGGGGACTGGCATGTCTCCAATGAAGCCTCACTATCTGATCATCAGCATATCAGATTTAACATCTCTAGTGAGGCAACTGAAGTTGAGCCCAGATATCAGCCCAAACGAACGAATTGAGCTCGGTTCCAAGCTCAACTCGCCGCTAAAGAGGACATGCTCCCTAAGTCGATTAAATCGACAGATGATATCGACGAAGCGGCCTACCAGCTCAATACAGCACTCATCTCATCCTTTAGAGACAGCTGTACACCTAGGTCAACTACAAAAAAACGTTGTGTGCCCTGGTGGAACAGTCAGCTCGAGTCCCTAAGGAAGCAGGTGAGATCGCTGTTCAATAGAGCAAAACGGTACAACAGTTGGACTGAGTATAGATCTGCTCTAACTAAGTACAACCTCGAACTGAGGAAATCCAAGAGAACGTCTTGGAGGAAGCATTGCGAGAATATAGACTCGCTTCCAACTGCAGCCCGACTCCAGAAAACACTCTCTCGAGAGCACACAAATGGGCTCGGGCTGCTTCGCAAGTCAGACGGCACCTTTACCGTTAACCGCAGGGAAACCCTGGAGACCTTGCTCGAGGTGCACTTCCCTGGTTCTACTACCTACTCGATGTCCTCTGACGATCAGATTAACGTCACAGGAATCATCGATAGTAGAACAAATAGCCTCTCTGGAAGACTATTCAGCCCTGACAGAGTTAAATGGGCAATTAGCTCATTTAAACCCTACAAGGCTCCAGGCAAAGATGGTGTCTTTCCTGCGATCCTACAGAAAGGCTTGAATACAACTCTACCATCACTGATAGCTCTATTTAGGTCTTGCTTCAACCTGGGATACATACCCCGGACTTGGAGAGAGGTCAATCTTGTCTTCATACCCAAGATTGGGAAACCAAGCGAGCAACTTAAATCCTATCGCCCTATCAGTTTGACTTCGTTCTTTTTGAAAACAATGGAGAAACTGATAGAGCTCCACATTAGAGGTATCCTGGAAAGACAGGCACCTCTGCACTCTAACCAGTATGCATATCGCAAAGAGCGATCTACCGAAAATGCACTACACCATTTGGTGACGTGCATTGAAAATAGTTTCACACAAAAGGAGATCGCAATCTGCGCCTTCCTCGATATAGAGGGGGCCTTTGATAATACTGGCTATGACTCGATCACCACTGCACTATCCTGAAGGGGTGTGGACCATCCCACTAATCACTGGATTAGGGCGATGCTGAATAGCCGTATCATATCGGCCACATGCGGAGAGTTCTCAGTGACAGTATCGGCGGTCAGAGGATGCCCACAAGGGGGAGTCCTCTCACCACTGCTTTGGTCGATAGTCATCGACGATCTATTACGCAAGCTGACCACTCGGGGCTACGAGGTCATCGGATATGCTGATGACCTAGTAGTCATTGTTACAGGCAAGTGCGAGGTCACTGCCTGTGAGCGCATGCAACTTGCGCTCCAATTCATCTCTGACTGGTGTGGCAGAGAGTCCCATTTACAAAGAGAAGAAAGGTACAACCCTGCTCAATCTCTCTAAATGGAACACACATAGGATTTTCAGAGGAGGTAAAATATCTAGGTATTGACCTAGACCGCAAACTCAACTGGAACTCCAACATGAAAAATAAACTCATGAAAGCGACTAAGGCCATGTGGGCCTGCCGACGCACCTACGGTAAAACCTGGGGGCTCAAACCTAAGGTGGTCCACTGGATATATACCGCGATAGTAAGGCCTATCGTTACCTACGGGTCCACCGTATGGTGGACAAAAGTTGAACAAAAAACTACTATTATTAAGCTTCAACGCCTTCAGAGACTAGCGTGTCTCGGCATCACAGGCGCCATGCCGTCCTGCCCTACGGCAGCACAAGAAGCACTCATTGGACTCGTTCCACTGCACCTTTTTATCAAAAAGGTGGCATTACGCAGTGCAATCAGAATCCTCTGCTCGGGAACAAATATGCCATGTAGACCCGCAGGCCACATGTCCATACTACAACACTTCCCCGAGCTGGATATGATTACTACGGTCTCGGACGCATTGCCACACACCTTCACCTTTGACAAAAGATTTGAGGTACTGATCCCAAATCTCTCAGCATGGGAAAATAGTGATCCCCTGCTGAATGTCAGAGGCCTTAAGTGGTACACGGATGGCTCCAAGATGGCTTCTGGCGTTGGCGCCGGCATCTTTGGACCAAAACGTAAAATCTCGAAGGCCCTGGGAGTAAGTCCCAGCGTCTTCCAAGCTGAACTGCATGCCATCCTAACATGCGTCAACGTAAATCTCGAGACCGGCATCAGAGGAGTAACTATAAACATACTCTCTGATAGCCAAGCAGCGCTTAAAGCACTGAGTTCGTACAGCACGAACTCGAAAACTGTCAAGGAATGCCATGACGCCCTGCAAGAGCTCGCCAAAAGAAACAATGTTAAACTTTGGTGGGTGCCAGGACATAAAGGTATTAAGGGCAATGAAATTGCCGACCAACTTGCTAGAAAAGTTTCCAGCGACAAATACATAGGTCCGGAACCTTTACGCGGCATTCCCAGGTCTAAGATAAATCACCTCCTAGACAAGTGGGAAAAATCGCAACACCTGTCCTTCTGGAACAGTGTTCGGGGACTTCGTCAATCTAAACGACTTGTACGACCCCTGAACAAACACGCTATTGACATACTTAAGCTCAATAGAGGGGATATCAGAAGACTGGTCAGCTACCTAACGGGACACTGCGGTCTGAGATATCATCTAAATAAAATTAGTCTCTCGTCGGAAACTGAGTGTCGGCTCTGTCTAGAGGACGATGAGACGGCAGAACACATACTGTGTGAGTGTCCTGCACTCTGCCATCTTAGGAGGCGCATCCTTCTCAGTGAAGTTGTGACTCCTGAGGGGATCACCCTGGCTCCTACGAGAAGCATTCTCAGCTTCATTATAGAGGTTGAGAGGCTACTCGGCTAATCGGCTAGCAGACACAATAGATCTGCAAAGGTCGCAGTGCCATATTGATAAGAGTAGCACTAGCCCCATATTTAAAAAAAAAAAAAAAAAAAAAATGTAATTTGTTTGCCTTAAATGCATTTTATACACTTTAGGAGAGTAATCCTGCTGAATAAATAATAATTTATATTATTTTTGGGGACTGGGCCCATAACGTATTAAAAGAACACCGCATGTACGAAAAAGAACTTACTTTATTGAGAGTATAGTGTGGAATGATAACAAGGGGAACATGGTGGAAAAAGTACAATGTATAAGAGTAACAATTACTGTTGCCACTTTACTAACAATTCACTTTATTTATTTTAACACTATACTGCAGGGATTTCGGAGAATTGGTGGGAGACAGGCGAAGACTCTTGCGATTGCAGCTTTTCGACGTCAAAGTCTGATGGTAAGGTTTGACTCCACTGTCTGACATAACTCAAGTTACAGGCTGCAGTGAGGTGGCGTGATATTTGATCCTCGAAAAGCTCGCAGATGATGCCGAATACTGAAGGAGTGTTTGACGTCGATCGCAGGGTGATAGTCGATTGGTTGATTCAGTGACTGCCTGGTCCCTTTATGAATATTAAGATTCGGGAGTCACGTGATTGTGGCAATGAAACTTGCACGGCTGTGGCAAGTTCAAAAGCGGCTATAGGGCATCAGCATAAGTTCCATCTAGGAGATCATCGTCGTCATCATGGACATCATGGATGTCAAACGCTTTTCATCCAATTTTTCTCATCGCACTTCTTGTAAATCTTCGATATCTTCTATGCAGTATTCTTCGATTTCCACTAGTTGTTCGAGTGCACGTGACGTGTTTAGGGACCTAGCCTTCCACATGCACATCCGTAGGTCACTCCGTTGCTTAAATCATTTTCTAAAAATTACGTATATACACATAGTATGCACAAAATTAAAAAATAAAAGAGGACATATGTACATGCATGTGTACATACATGTGTACATAAATATGTTACATATTGTTTTGTAAGATTGTCGAAAGGTATAGACCTTATTCATGGTAGAACGACCGCATGCAGTCAATAAGGTGTTTTTAAATTAATTAGGATACACTACTGAGTCCCGAAAGTAAGGTGACATTTGAATTGACTGCACCTGCAAATGGATTTGCTTTCATTTTAAGTTTAGTAGGACTGTCCTTGACAAGTTTCACATTAAAATATTCAATTGTGTTTGAGATATGTATGTATCATTTTGTGAGCTGCTAAAATTGAGTTTTTCGATTTTTATAATTAATTAAGAATGATGCAGAAAACCTTTGGTGATGAAGCTTTGTCTACGTGTGGTAAAAAAAGTTTAACAAAAAGCGTCCCAGATGACCATCAACATCAATTGACGAAGCTCACGTAAACCGTCGATTAACATTTATAAACATTGCCAATGATGATAGCATTTCAAAAGGTTCAGTCAATACCATTTTAAAGGATGTGTTGGACCTCAGACGCGTCCTCAATTGGTACTGAAAACACTTTGTCTTTCTTTCGAATAACATCGTCGTTTTGAAGTTTGTGAAACAATGCTTACTGAGTATCAGGATAAGATAAAAAGGGATGAGACTTGGGTTTATAAAACCCAGAAAACTGCGCCAAAGTCGCTTAAGCATCTAAGACAATTACAAATACAATATGCTCGAATCAAGTCAGCCAAACGTTCGAAATATGGGACATTCACATCCCTCTTCTTTTCAGTATAAACTCAGGTTTTGGTTTGTTTTCCTTTTTCGTTTCACACACAATCTTCATCCTTCGTCGTATTCTGGTATGTATTATATAAATGTGCACATGATATTTGCATACATTCTAATACCCTTCGGGCGCATTGCTAGTATGCCCCATCCGATATTTCACATTCCGCTTACCACAACAAGCATACGGACATATCTATGTATAGCATTCGCTGTCGATGGAATACCCACAAGGTTTTATATGTATATCTTGACATCCATCCGATCAAATTTTAATTAAACACGAATTAAACGATTTCCCACACTTTCAGATTTATTTGCATTCAGCCTCTCCGGGTATAAGTACGTAAATATTTACAGAGAGCGCCATAAAGAAGAAATGATGCCACCTAGAAATTTGTTGAATGGATATTTTGAATGATGGCGGTGCGAGTACGAGTACTTGTTTTATCACAAGTACTCATTCTCATTTTTATCTACTCCTCTTGTTCCTTCCTAGACTGGTTTTGTACGTGTGAAGGTGATAAGATAAGGATTATGAAAGATAATCAGTTTATTACCGCGAGGAATAGCCTAAAAGGTATAATAAAGGCACTTAAAATGTTATTAAGGACAATGCTGATGCTGACGAGATGGATTGAATTTTATTATTTATTAGGGACTTGATAAACGGAAATTGATAGCAGGGTCGACTGCGGGCTTTAAACGGAAGCCGTGGAGAGTACATACATATTTTCATTATGTACCTATTTATTGCTATTACGTATTTTTATTTTTGTCTTTCCATTCACATGGGAAGAGCCGGAAGATGATAAAACTAAAGTCGTGAGGAAGTCGTTGTAAACATGTTTATGATAAAATATAAAACTTGTGCTACTATCTCGACCTTTCACCTTTGTTAGTAGGCTCAACACAAATTTAAACACTTTTCAAAATGTGTCACCATATGGCGGTAAAGTGTCTCTGCTAGTGTTTCATACCTACATACGTAAACCATTTGCTACAAAACGGAAATCCACCTGAAATCCCTGCTCGAAAGTCCAAACGAAGCTACATACATTCTTTGCCTTTACATTCCCCCACTAAACGAAACACTATTACACACCACACTTTCCTACATCGCCATTACACTCAGGCCAACATGACCCCTAATATTAACATGGTTCCAAAGCGAATGTGACACTTGGTTGCTCGGTTATGCTAACACTTTAGCATCTTTGGCAAGTGCATGAGACCGTCATGCGTATGAACTATACAAGCCACTCAAGTTCTAGTCCTAATTACGAAGTAGTACAAAGACGTTCGTTCCTTAATGGAGGCAAAGTGAATTGCCTAAAACGCGACCAAGCATCCTTGAACACCCGTCGGCCATTTAGCAATGCTCACTTAATGAATTTTCGAGTTTCACCGCGTTTTTGCTTCATTCCGTATCCCACCCGACCTCATGACCACATTGGTTTTGTCGTTAATGACAAAACGAATCCCATCCTGAGGCATCATTCGTTGTTGTATTAAACAACGCTGTTGTTGCCATTCAACTTGAATTCGTCAATACATCTCTTCCCTACAGTATACATATGTGTGTACGTTACGCATTGTATGCGTTACCTGTTTTCCACAAACTTGAGCAACAATTCATTTCACGTAACGGAATTTCATTAATGGCAAGAGTTTTTATCCCTTCATTAGCACCAAATTGCCAAGTTTCAAGTTGTGTACGTCCCTCAGTCCACAACCGCAGGCCTTTTATGCCACCTGCAAGGGTATTTCCCCGGAAAGAGACTTTTTTTTCCTGCGATTCCATTTTTCTTTTTCAGTCATTTGAACTTTTGTTTGATTTCACACACGTTATCCAATGGCCCTTGATGAACAGGTGGCAAAGAGGCAAGTGGAAAAGTCATGGAATGCCATGACGAGTTGCAGAATAAATGTTTCATCTCTTTCGTTTTCCAGGAAAGCATTTCTCCTGCCAGTTCGATACGAATCGATTTGAATGGTTTATTAGATACTTACTTGCTCTCTACACGGCGCCGACCTTAAGGTGGGTAATGATTTTGGAACGTTATTGCAAATGAAAATTACTTTCGAATAAGCGAACAAAAAAAAAAAAAAAACAAACCATTAGTCCTTGGGAAAGGATGAATAGCGGTTGGGGGTAGAAAATGGCATTTCGGTAAACACTTCAGTGGAACATATGTGCATAACATTTCAGCGATGTTGGCATTTCAATATTTGAATTCCTTTTCACGAATCCGATTGTTTGCTTTGAAGGTGGTTACAGGTATGTTGATTGGAAACTGTAGTGATAGTTTCGCTGGTCATATTGATCTGAGCTATTACGTCAGCAATGACATTTCGAAATGTAAAACATCAAAAATAAGATACCTAGTTAAAGGATCCCTATCCGAGGGATCCAACAAAATGCGAACAGGGAGGCTACTGCCTCCCTCCGACCATCCGACTTACTAACTTTGATCAAAGGAAAAACAACTTCGCGTTTTTGAATAATGATTTATTAATTAGAACCGTTAAGATACGCTGCTCACTTAGAACTGACTCTACAACTAGCAATATTTCCCACTCGAAGTCTCTGCCCCGTCGTCCAATCCGCAGTATCATCAGTTGTCGGTCGGCGCATGTATCCGGTGCGATGCAACCCGATTCCCATGCACTGGTATCGTGGGGACGCGTTCGCACCTGAACAAATCAAATATGTCGACTAGGCAAATCCATGGAGATTCGCTATCACCCCTATACTGCGTGATCGGTGTGCGGTGATTTATGTTTTTTTGCATAATTTACAGATCTATTGTGCCCGCTAGCCGATTAGCCGAGGAGCCTCTCTACTTCTATAATGAAGTTGAGAATGCTTCTCGTAGGAGCCAAGGTGATCCCCTCAGAAGTCATAACTTCGCTGAGAAGGATACGCTTCCTAAGATGGCAGAGAGCAGCACACTCACATAGTATGTGTTCCGCCGTCTCTTCGTCCTGGAGAGAGAGAGCCGACACTCAGTTTCGGACGAGAGGCTAATGAGGTGTGTTAACCCCTCCCCGCCTAAAAATCTGCGTCCCGTAGATCCCAACTAGAGGACCAAATTCGTGTCGAGTGGCGGCAAGGAACCCGAGGTTGTTCTACTGGAACTGCCGGTTCTGCGTTGACGCTGGTGATGCCAACAGATGGGAGGCTGGGACTTAGGTTGATCTTTCGCCATATGATCCAGACGATGACTACGATCAGTATAACTAAGACTCCTTCCGTTACAGAGGAGATCACAACTCTTTGTGTGAGGTCCCCAAGCCGTTTAATGTTACTGATGCTTATCCCATGTACATGTTGTAAGTTGATCCTTTGGGTTCGGTTAGTGATCTTCGTCATGACGGGTGGAAGAACCTGGAGGGTTGTAGCAGTGAAACTCGAAAACTTCTTTTTTCCCAGCTGTATTTCTTCGTTGTTCAGGCGAATGATGTAGGTACCATTGAGATGTTCCGATGCATTTCCGGAGACTACGTGTCCTTCGAAATTTATTACAAATAGCGTGTCCATTTTAATCAGTTCGATTACTTCTTCGTTGCTTGTGTGGAAAGAACATTTTGTATGACCACCTTTTAGAAGCCTTGCTTCACATGCACTCTCGTCAAGTTTCCTAAACGATGGCTCCCCACATACAGTTGAATTATTTATAGAAAGGCGGTCCGCAGCACCGTGGCGCAGTGGGTAGTGTGGTGGCCTCTGACGCCGATGACACAGGATCGAATCGCGACAAAGCCATTGTCATCGAACGTGTTTTTCACGGTGTTTCTCCTCAGTTGGGTTCTGACAAAACCCCCTGTAGTAAAATTGTCATGAAAAGCTTCTCGAAATTCGCCGTTCGGAACCGGCAATAAACTGTAGGTCCCTTTCACCTATGGGAAAATGAAATCACACGCAACAGGGAGATTGAGAGAAGCTCGGCTCAGGTTCTTCATGGACTGTAACGCCAACATACATACATACATACATCTCCACGTTTTAAGGTCAGCAGAATCCAAATCCAAGGTTTTTATAGAGACGGCTGTGTATGTGTATGTACGTATATGCGTATGTGCGTATGTATATGCAGTCGGAATTTTTGGTCTCGATTATTTTGAGAACCCAAGACATGGGACTGACTCCATTCGACGCTTAATTACGTAACTTAGAGCTGATCGAGTCAGACGTTTTTTGTCAGACATTAATTAAATGAAAAAAAAAGGCAAAGAAATTATGCAACACAGCTGTTGTGAATGAGAAGTGATCAAACATACTGATGAAGGCATAACACTCACAGTATATGGTCACTTCAGATACATACTGAACACCATAGGTGCATGGACAATTTGCTGAGAACTACAACCAACGTGAAAATTCGGTCGGTTCCTCCATTTCTATCTAGAACAACCATCCTTGGAGAGTAGTGAACGAATATCTACGACCCAAACCACTCTTTCCGTTCAAGTGGTGTAAAAAAATTTAAAAAGAATAGACATATGTACATATATGCATCTCAGGGGGGAGGGAGCGAGCATACAGAGCAAAGAAGTTGATCGCGTTTATCATGGCAAACGCCAGCTTCGATTTCTGTCCCTGCTCAATCCAAGTTGACACACAGCCTCCTAATGTCCCAGCTACGGCACAAAAAGAGTTCTAGGAGATTTTAATGTAAAACTGGGCAAAGAGGACATATGTATTTGAGTCGATCATAGGAAAGCATAGCCTCCATAACACCACATCCGACAGCGGACTTGGGCTAATCGATGTCCTAACGGGGCGTAACCTCATTGAAGCAAGCACACGATTCCCGCATCTCAACATCCACCAAGGTACCTGGCGGTCTTTTGATCAATCGACCACCAACTAGATTGATCACATTGCGATCAACACTCCTCCAGTATTCTCGACGTACGAACCTTCCGAGGGGCCAACATCGACTCGGACCACTACCCTGTTGTAGCCAAGGTACGCATGAGGATATCAAGAATGCTTAGGAGTCGAGTAGAACTACGATATCAAGATACGAGATCAAGATTTAAGTCTAATAAAGCCACGGGCCCAGACGGCCTATCTGCTGAGCTTTTTAAGGCGGCTGGAGATGAGCTGGTAAGATGCATGCACCATCTCATTTGCAAGGTATGGTCGGAGGAAAGCATGCCCGACGAACGAAATCTCAGAATCGTTTGCCCGATCCATAAGAATAGGGGAATAAGTCTCCTTAACATCGCATATAAGATAAGATCTTCTCTGCCGTATTGTGTGAACGCCTGAAACCGTTTGTGGATAACCTGATCGGCTCTTATCAGTGTGGTTTCAGGCCAGTAAATCCACAATAGACCAAATATTTACGTTACGGCAGATCTTGGAGAAGACCCAGGAATACCAAATCGACACTCACCATCTCTTCGTCGATTTCAAGACTGCGTATGACAGCGTATATAGAGATGAGCTATTCAAAGCTATGTCTAGTCTTAACATCCCTGCTAAATTCGTCCGACTGTGCAGGATGACAATGGAGAATTCTCGTTGCTCCATTAAGGTCGGTAATGAGCAAGCCGAGACCTTTGATGTTAAAAAAGGATTTAGGCAAGGTGACGCGCTGTTATGCAACTTTTTCAACATCGCGCTTGAAAATATCGTGCCACCACAAGAGGAACGATCTATTTCAAGTCTACGCAATTGCTTGCACACGCCGACGACATTAACGTGATTGGACGGACACAGCGAGACTTCAATGAGGCATTTGTTGGCATTGAGGTAGAAGCGGCTAAGATGGGTCTCAAGGTTAATGAGGGTAAAACCAAATATCTGCTTTCATCTAAAAGAGACGGTATTGGCCAGAACGTCACCATGGGCGGATATAACTTTGAGGTGGTCAAGGAATTCGTCTACCTTGGCTCACTGTGGTAATAATGTGGCACTGTTATTTTCTTATATTTCTTCTTTCTTTGTTTTATTTTTTTTTTATTTTCACTATTATTTTTTTTTATATGTATCTGTATATGTATATTCCTTAAGGGAGCAACTTATGCGGGTACGAATCGAACCTCGGAATGATCAATGTTCGGGCAATACATCAATACATGTAAGTGCGTTTGATCGGTTCGATTGTTAC
The DNA here is from genome assembly GCA_951905685.1 of Eumerus sabulonum. NCBI lineage: Eukaryota > Metazoa > Arthropoda > Insecta > Diptera > Syrphidae > Eumerus > Eumerus sabulonum. Next base: position 154,715,135 of record OX645060.1, on the reverse strand, counting down.
GTTCGGACTTGTTTGATGGCTTGATTGCTATTTTCGAACTAAATCCACGAGGTTGTTTCCGTTCAGTTTAACCTTTCCTTTTTGCTTTTGAGTTTTTTTTTTGTTTTTTTTTTGCTTGTTAAACCCGCGTGGTTTACCGACTGCGCCAATAAACTGCTAAAACGAACACTAGAACACTATGTTTGTTGTCCATTTTTCATATTTTTATTTCATTTTTAGGGTTCCGTACCCAAAGGTAAAACGGAACCCTATTACTAAGCTTCGCTGTCCGTCCGTCCGCCGTCCGTCCGTCTGTCCCCAGGCCATGATAGTTAGACAGTTGAAATTTTCACAGATGATGTATTTCTACCACGCTACCGCTACCACAACAAATACTAAAAACAGAACAAATTGAATATTCGAGGGGGGCTCCCGTACAACAGGCATGATTTTCATCCAAAAAATCCCCTTGGTCACATATTGAACTAAAGTTAGTCGACAATATCCCACAGCCAGTAGCAAACTTCCCAGTTTTGATCTCTTTTGTGTCTTTGATGAATTAATCCTAGCTGCAAACCTTTTCCCCATATTTCCCATTATTGTTATTCACCTTTTCACATCGTTGCTGTGAGTCTCATATGATCTTTTTAAACACGATGTTGAAAAAATTACATGACAGCGCGTCACCTTATCTGAATTCTTTTTAACATCAAACGTCTCGGTTAATTCGCTGCCGACCTTAATAGAACAGCGAGAATTTCCCATTGTCATCCTGCTCAATCTGACGAGCTTGGCAGGGATGTTAAAACTAGACATTGCTCCGTATAGCTCATTCCTATGTTCACTGTCACAGCGGCTTTGAAATCGACGAAGAGGTGCTGGGTGTCGATTTAGTATTCTTGGATCCTCTTCAAAATCTGCCGCAGTGTGAATGTTTAACCTGGAATCACACTCACGAGAACCTCAGATTATCCACAAAAGGTTTCAGCCGTTCACACAGTACGCCTGGAAAGATCTCGTATACGATATACGCGCAGTTATAGGTGTCTGGATTCTTGTAGACTGAGCAGGCAATTCGTCGGGCATGCCTTCCTTCGACCATGTTTTACAGATGCGGTAGTGCATGTGCCGTACCAGCTCACCCCCAGCCGCTTTAAATAGCTCGGCAGACCCGCCGTCAGTGCCGCGGCTTTATCAGTTTTAAGCTTCGAAATTACCAGCTTAATTTCAACTAGGTCGGGTGGACAGAATTCTATTACACCTTCGTCCGTTGTGAACGGGTCATTCTGACTGACAGCAGTTAGATCCTTCATCGCCGTTAAACAGTCTAGAAAAGTGTTCCTTCCATATTCTCAGCATCAACTGTAACTCTACTACTACATAGTTGTTCGTCTTCATCTCTACATGCTTTCGTCCTGGCTTTATAGTCCTGGCATTTTCATTTTACTTTTTCGTAAAACTTGCGAGCGTTATTCCTGTGATAGCAACTCTCCATCTTGTCGATCTCATGGTTTTTATGCTCTAGCTTTTTTTTCTTCCTCAGAGCTGGGACATTGGCATAGGTTCTATCTAGGTGATCGAAGACATCGTCTTTGAGTCGAACGTCCCTTTCGCGCATATCAAGCTAATGTGCCCGAAATTAGCCTTGATGCGGATTGTTATGAGGCGTTCGCTTACAATCCGCAAGCTTAAGACTTTTTGTTTGAATCTTCCTCGAATAACGAATCGCCATCCGACGAAGCGCCTTTAGTTCTCCTTGTAGCAATAGAAAATGTCCCAGTTTTTCATTCGGCTTTTTTCCTGGTCCATCCAATCAAACTTCTTGGAGTGCGGTTATATCTGCTTTATAGATGACAATTGTCATCTGTCATCTGAAGTTGTTGATCTGGGAAAAAATTGTAAAAAAAAGTGCTCTTTATCAAAAAAAAAAAAAGCAAAACCTGCTTAAACGTTAAATTAAAACACACCCATCAAAAGGAGAGCATAAACTGAGTAAGTCTCAATTTCATAAAACAAGAAAAAGCAAAAAAAAGTACATCTTAAAAGCTAACCTCTAAATGGTAAAAAGAGGATTATCTGATACTTCTCCAGAACACCCAGGAAACGAAAAACGCCACCTAAGCTTGAGTAACTCGGAAACAAAGCTCGCAATGGGAACGGCTACCGGCGTTAAGTGTAGAGAAGATGCAGGAAATCTTAGTTGAAAACAACAAGAAACTAGTCGAACAGCTCGCTTCGAAATCAGACTTGCAGCAGCTATACAACCAGGTTGCCGATTTGAATCGGCGTTACAATCAAATCTGTCAGAAAGTTTGTAACCGGGAACAACGAAATAAATATCTTGAGGAACAGCTGGAAAAAGTCCTACAAAAAAATACTGAGGCAAATGTTGTGATACACTTACCCGTAGAAAAGGAAACCGACATGGGTGATAGAGCGAAATCCATCTGCGCTGGATTACTGGAGGAAACGCCGACTCAAGTAATAGATTCCTCTTATAGAGTACGTAGTCAGAATCTTAGTCGCGCAACGTTAATTGTGAAAATGAAAACCAAAGAATCTGCATGGGGCGTATTGAGAAATGCCAGTAAGCTGAGAGGGACAAAAATAAGCATACATAAAGATCTGCCCTTCAACATTAGAAAGCGTCGTGCAAAAATGATCCCGATCATGAAACAACTCCGCCTTAAAAATCCGGAAGCAAAAATATCCTTAAGGGATGATAAGCTTCTTATTGAAGGTAAACAATTTTCTTGGGACTACCAAAATGGTTTGATGTGCGGGGAACAAAACAGAGAGGAAATATTAAAAACAATTTTTGGAGATATCTCATTTGGACACATTTTCTCTGGAGAAAACGCTACTTCAAGTCGGACTTCAAATGTCATCTCCATTGGTGGCACCAAAAGTCATACATCGCTGTCATCTGTTGAAAATTCTTTGGCTATGAGCACAAGCTCTAAAGCGTCTGCACACGTTGCATGATGCGATCCTGTCTACCAGAGTGAAGTAGAAAACTGCATTAATAAGAAAATAAAACTACTAAGCTATAACATATCAGGCTTAAAAAATAAACTAAATTTTGTGAATTTTTTAAATTATGTTAAGAACTTTGATATATTTTTGTTATTTGAAACTCATCTTTTAGAATTCGATGAAAATAGATTTAAAACAATTTTTATGAATTATGAACTTAACTTTGTACCTGCAGTAAAAACATCAGTATTTGGGAGAGGAAGTGGTGGTACGTTGTACGGATATCGCAACAGTCTTGATGGTATTGCTGTTCATTTTAAAAGAACAGGAGACTGGCAAACTATAGGTATTAAAACAAGCAATTGCGAAGTAGTTTTAGTACCAATTTATTTAAACTGCAACCACTGGCAACGTGATTATGACAGATTATGTGATACACTTCAATTATTGGATACAACTGATATGCTGCTTATCGGCGATTTTAATGGACGAATAGGGTACACTCAAAATAATTTCGTTGCTGGATACGATGCTACATTTTTGAAAAACAACCGCATCTCCAAGGATTCTGTTTGTGATAGTAAAGGGACGAAAATAATGCAAATTGCCGACGCATATGGATGTCATGTGCTGAATGGTAGCTGTGCAGGAGATTCCGAAGGCCACTTTACGTTTATTAGAGGATCATCGTGCTCAGTTATTGATTATTGTCTTATAGGTGGAAAATGGTATTATCTTTTGAACGATTTCCAAGTTGGAGCGGAGATTTTTTCTGATCACATGCCATTAGAAGTAACATTTTCTGTGACAGCTAGTGTAAACGAGACGGGCGTAAAACAATTAGGACTATTACCAAAGCTTCTTTGGAATGATCGAATGCGTGAAACTTATCAACATAATTTGAAGCTTAGTCTTGATAGTCTGAAGGCACAAAACATTCCAGCAGATATCGAAACCTTAACAGAAATTATAAGGAAATCTGTACCACTAAGAGACCATTCAACAGGCAATACCGTCTTTAAACACAAGTGGTTTGATATAGATTGCTTGAAAGCCAGGAAAAAATCTTTTAAATTTCTAAAGCTATTAAGAACAAAAAACCTAAAAAAAAAAAAAAACAAAAAAAACTATATTCAGGGAACTCTACAGCGATGCCAACAAGCTATATAAACGGCTTTGTTACGAAAAGAAAGCAGCATTCGAACAAGAAAACATAACTGTGATAAATAATACCAGATCTTCAGCCGAGTTCTGGAGAGCCGTGAAGTATGTAAATGGACGCGCTCACGCCATCGCTTTAACACTGAAAGCTCCCCTCCTGAGAATGCACTTTAATAGCATTCTTAACACCTCACTAAAGTCACCTTTATTTCAATATGCCGACCCCATGTTTCTTGATGCCAAATTGGATGCACCTTTTACATTTCAAGATGTTCAGGAAGCTATAAGCAACTCAAAACGAAATAAAGCTCCAGGCTACGATCGAATCCCGTTCGAATTCTATAAAAATTCAACAAGCGAATTTATTAATATGCTTACTGTAGAATTTAACCGGATCATCGACACTGCTCAGGTTCCTGATCATTTTAAAAAATCTGTAATTTCCCCACTACACAAAAAGGGTGACCACAGAGATCCATCAAACTACAGGGGCATTTCTTTTTTAAACACTTCGGCCAAGTTATTTGCAGCCTTAATTTATAAAAGGCTCAGTGAATGGGTTCAAGAAAATAACATACTTACTGAATTCCAAGCTGGGTTCAGAAAAGGTTACTCCACAATCGACCAAATATTTGCACTAACCAGTATCGCTGCTATATATAAAGACCAACGTAAGAAATTGTATGCCTTTTTTGTCGATTTTCGCGCAGCATTTGACACGATACCGCGCGAAGCCCTCTTTTATAAATTGTTCAAAATTGGTGTATCAACCAAAATTATCCGTATCTTAAGAGCGCTATATGAGAATAATGTTGCACTTGTGTGGGATGGAGATCTAATCTCTGAAGAATTCGAGACCTCTATGGGTGTTAAGCAGGGGTGTGTACTCAGTGCATTGCTTTTCATTCTGTATATTAATGATGTAACGGATGTTGTACAAGGTGGAATTAATTTTCACGGAGTAAGAATTCCAGCCTTGATGTATGCGGATGACATTGTCCTCTTGAGTGAGTCTGTAGACGATCTTCACCGGATGATTAACAGGCTCACAGAGTACTGTAAAAGTTGGAATCTAACGGTCAACTTGCAGAAGTCAAAGATCATGGTGTTTAGAGACGGAAGTGGACGCCATTCGCGACTGGAAAAATGGAAGTTAGATGGCGAAAATATAGAGGTAGTGCGGGAGTATAAATACATTGGGATGTTAGTATCTGCAGACTTAAAAATGAACAAGCACCTCGAGGATAAATTAGCGGATGCCAAGCGAGCTATTTCATCGATTTGGGGGCGCTGCATTAGAAACAAATTTATATCACATAGTGCGAAGCAAAGGTTATTCCGTTCAACTGTTACATCAATCTTACTTTACGCAGCTCAGGTCTGGGGTAATAGATCTTATGAGTCTGTTGAAAAGTTCCTTCGATACTTCCTAAAGAGAATGTTCCGACTACCAAACAATACCCCTAATTACATGTTATATATTGAAACTGGTATCCCACCTATATTCTTGAACACCTTAAAACTGCACTTTAGCTATATTATAAAAGTGCTAGAAATGAAGGAAACAAGACTACCAAATATAATCCTGAGAAACACTATAAGAACGAGCGGAAATACTTGTAAAGTGTGGAAGAAAATTGCGTCAGACTGTGGAATGGAACTGGTTATTCAAGAATTTGAACGACCTTCTACTCTGAGAGAGAAGTTTAATCACCTGTTGGAAAAACTAGGTCAAATTTCGTATAACAGACTTATTGAAGAAGCTGGTGCCTCTCTCTTTAGAAGATACTACAGCAAGCTAAACCACCACCTGAACGAAAAAACATATTTCCTAAACTGCTACTCTGTGGACAAAATCAGCACGATCTTCAGAAAAAGAGGTGAGATACTTGGTTTAAACTTTATTCCCCACCGCACCGATCTACCGACTTTGTGTGAACTTTGTTACATGGGAATTAGAGAAGATGTGTTCCATTTTCTTGGAGTCTGCCCAATTTTAAAGGAGATCCGTATTATAAAATTTTCAAATGTAATTTTAGAAGAGGAAGAAGTGTTGAAAATCTTAAACGGTGAAAAAGGATGGGATGTCTTATACGACTACACCACAGCTGCACTTCGATATAGAAAAAGAATATTAGATGGAGATTTTTAATAACTCAGAATTTATTTATATTGTCAACCTGGTAGACGGCCTTAGGCCAAACCAATTAGACTTAAGGCTGATTAATAATTGTTACATATATATTTGTTTGAAATAAAAGTCATTTTAACTAACTAACTAACTTATAGCAGTTGAGGGTTTGCTCCAATTGATTGCCTGCACCCAGTCTGTTAAGGGACCTCACCTTTTACTGCGGTACAAACAACACGTTTTGACGTGACAACGTCTATTAAATCGGTTAGCGCTGAAATATGGGATGCCGAAACGCAAAAAACCCAGAAAAATGTAGACTAACCGTGTGAGTAGGCGTGGCCTAGCGAATGTGTAGTAGTGAGCTCGCGCGAAAATGATCAACATATCAGATAAAAAAAAATTCGGCGTCGTTTAGTGGAATTAAATCAAATAAAATCATATCATAGACCTATTGTTGATAGAATATTAGAAATAAAGAACACTTAAACGTTTGAGTATAAAACTGTCTTATTCAATTAAATACATGTATAATACTGTAATATGAAAATAAAACATTGAAATCAATAAAAAAATGATATGTAGTTGTTGAATATATAATATTTATACCTCATTCATAAAATCGTATAATAGACGTTGTCACGAAATAATGGATTTGGCTAGTAACAGCCAATCTAATAACAGTTTTTTTAATTGAGTTTTTCTGTCATTTACTGCGATTGCAAGGGGATCCATATCCTTGGAATCAATAAAATAATTTGCTACTACTTCTACTCTTTCTATATATGGGCGCATTATCTTAAAAAAACCCTCATCACACATGTGACATGTTAAACCGCTGCGCTGTGCAAAATCCAAGTGCTCTTGTTCAAGAAATAGGAGCTTAAATAGCTTAAGCTTAAGCATTCCAAAAGATGACGTTACATTTTTGTTGGAAGAACGTTTTGGTTGCCTACAGGCCGCCCATAATGACCCTTTCTTACCCTATTTTTAAATTTAAATAAAACAAGGTGTGTGTGAGATATCATCGACATTTTTTATTCGTTTGAAAGGCCTATGGATGCCAAATGGGTTGCGCACATCCGGTATGTCCAATTTTCCATGACTCTGGCGCATAAATCAGGCTGAATTTGATAGATAGCATGGGTTATGTTGGCTTTGAGGGCTGCTGTAGTTTGTAGCTTATTCGCATGAACCCCCGACTTCATAAAAACACACAAGAAAAGGTTTAGCGGGGTCAAATCGCACGATCTCGGTGGTCAATTCATCAATATCCATCCAATTCAGGGCAAAAGAAGTTGGTAGTTGATGCATCACAACCCTGTAATTCATCTAGTACTTACTTGTAAGCTTTGCTAAATTAGTTCTAAAATCTAGTACAATGTATGAACTGTCTTTTTAAGTTAAGTTAATTAAAATCTGTCACTGTTTTTTGGGAACTGGGCTGCGCATCACTTCAGTGGCGACGAGAAAAAAAATTATATATCTCAAACTGCAGTAATTAAAGAACTTAAATAAGGAAATATAGTGGCGCACAAATGGAAAGGGAAGACTTGGAAGCGGTGCTCATGTCGGAACGTGACTGGATGGAAGCGATTTTAACGAGTCAGAAAGCATGGTTTGCCGGCATGCAGCAGACTCCGTCCACGTGCGCGTCTATTTCCCAGCCATTTCCAGCATATAAGAGGGAGGGAAATTGGAAGATGTACCTTAAGCAATTGGAGGTAGCTCGAAGATTCATGTTCTTGCAGCTCGATTTGAGTTCCACAAGACAGTCATGAAGCCAGGACAAACATACTCATCGTGGGTTGCAGATCTTAGAGGAATAGCTCGCAATTGTCTGCTCACATGTCCACATGCTAATTGTGCTAAGTCATATGTTGATAGCATGATTCGGGACGTCATTGTGCTTTATACGCCCCACGATACAGTTCGAACACAAGCGCTCCAGAAAACAGACCCAACGCTTCAAGACGTGCTCGATATTGCGAGTGCGTATGAGACGACGCAAAAAACATTTTCCGCGATTTCAAACAACAACAATGTGATGGAAGTTAATCAGTTGCCGGCAACCAACAGCCAAGTGGGTTTTCATTCAAACTCGCAATCTCCTCGCAAATCGTGTCGCGGATGTTTTCAATATCACAATAGAAGCGAATGCCGTCATTATAAATCCACCTGCCGCAAATGTAAGAATGTGGCCTACCACATTGAAGCCGTTTGTATGTCCGGCGAGAATTCGTCTTCTAACGGACAGCAGGTCAGGGCAGGCAAGGGTAGATCTCGAAGCGTCCAAAGAAAGGGTAAAGGTTCTTTTCGTCGCAAGGGCTCGCAAGCATGCTACAAACATCCTGATAATGCAGTGGAAAATATACATTTCACCGAGGTGGTGCAGTCACATCAAGACTTACAAAATAGTTCGAAGTCTGCGATAAAAGTGGAAGTGGTAGTAAATGGGCAGGTTATGGTACTTCAAGTGGACACCGGTGCGTCGTGTTCACTAGTTGGCCCAGATGGTTACCAGCAATTGGGACAACCGAGGTGTTTGAAGGCGGACAAGGTACTTCAAGCCTATGGAGGCATACCGCTCTCGATCAAAGGTGAACTAGCGGTCGATGTAAATTACAACAACACGACTCATAGATTGAAAGTACTGGTGGTGAACAGTGCTGGCGCGAACATTCTTGGTTTGGATTGGTTTAGAGCTTTCAATTTAAGAATTCATCAATCTGTCTTCAAAATTAATTCAAATTCTTCTTTACTCTACAGTATTGAGCAACTCTGCGAATCATATGCGGATCTTTTTTCAAAGGGGTTAGGTAGATGCAAAGAATACTAAGTAGAACTCAAGGAGGGTGCGACTCCGAGATTCATTCGCCATCGTCCCATATCCTATGCATTATTGGATAAAACGAAGAAGGAGATTGATCGGTTGGTCGAGGCGGAGATCTTAAAGCCAGTACAGCGTACACAGTGGGCAGCTCCCGTAGTAATAGTGCAAAAGACGAATGGGGACATTCGAATCTGTGGAGATTTCACAGTCAGCGTGAATCCCCAGTTAGTAGTAAATCGACATCCGATCCCTCGTATTCGAGATTTATTCCATAAGCTTCGTGGGGGGAAGCTTTTCACATCTGTCGGATGCTTATCTCCAGATCGAGTTGGATGACGCTTCAAAGGATCTGTCAGTTATTAATACACCATTCGGACTATTCCAATATCAGCGTTTACCATTTGGAATCAGCAGTGCTCCAGGGGAGTTCCAAAATATTATGGAGCAATTGTTTGCCGACTTACCCGTTGCTGTTTACCTAGACGACATCGTCGTATCAGGCAAAGATGATACGGAACACATGCAAACTTTAGGAAGAGTTTTTGAGCGGTTGCAGAGTAGGGGATTCCGGTGCAATAAACACAAGTGTACTTTCGCTAGAGGAGAGCAATCGCCCCTCCGAGAAACACCTTGATGCAGTTCGCAACATGCCGCCACCTTCGGATTTAAAGGAGCTGGAAGCCGTAATAGGTAAACTTAACTATTATAATCAGTTTATTCCAAACTTCTCGCAGGTAGAATGCGCTCAGAACGAAGGGGGCTGCGTTCGTCTGGTCGGCTAAGCAGCAGAAAGCCCTAGAGACACTGAAACACAGCATATTACAAGCGGCGCAGTTGGCTCATTTCGATGACGAGCTGCCGCTGATACTAGCTACGGATGCTTCGAATTATGGCATTGGTGCAGTCTTATCGCACAGATATCCAGACGGAACCGAGAGGCCGATCGCGGTCGCTTCTAAAACACTGGATCGTCATCAAAAGCGGTGCAGCCAAATAGTGAAGGAGGCATTGTCCATAATCTATGGGGTGAAAAAGTTTCACTGCTATGTGCATGTTCGGGTTTTTGAGTTGCAAACCGATCATAAGCCGTTGACGACCATATTCAATCCCAGCAAGCAGGTTCCGGAAATTACGATGCATCGTCTACGGAATTGGGCTCTTACGCTTATTGCCTACAACTATAAGATAATATTTCGTCCTACGACGAAACATGGGAATGCAGACGCATTGTCACGTCTTCCGATGGGCCGGATACCGATTTCGACGAACTGGAAGGAAACTGCCAAGGAGTGAACAGGGTCATTTTGGAAGAGTTAGAGAACAGTCCGCTGAACGCCGCACTAATTGGTTAATGTACACTTGGAGACAAATTGCTTCAAAGAATCGCTAACTACATAAAAAATGGATGGCCTTTCAAGCAAGCTGAGAGCGAAAGGGATGTGAAACCGTATTTGATCGTAAGTTAGCTCTAACCATTCAAGACAATTGTATTCTTCTCGGGGCAGGGGACCATAAGCGAGCTGTCATACCGAGGGAGTTACAGTCCAGGGTGCCAAGGTGCCTTCATGAGGGTCATTGGGGCTGTACGCTGATGAAACAGCGGGCTCGGCGGTATGTCTGGTTCCCAGGCATGGATCAACAAATCATCAAAGTGGCAGCAGGGTGCAGCATTTGTCAGCAATCCGCTGTGAACCCAAAAAAGGAATACAGCAATTGGCCTCTAGCAGAGCAGCCATGGGAAAGGGTGCATTTGGATTTTGCGGGCCCATTTTTTAACAAAATGTGGTTGATCTGTGTAGACGCATACCCAAAATTTCCGTATGTGGTGTCACTGTCTGCAGTCACCTCTGAAGCTACAATTCGGGCACTTCAATCCATTTTCGCCACCGAAGGGCTTCCAAAGGCGTTGGTTACGGATAACGGCACTCAATTTACCGCACAGATCTTCAAGGTGTTTTGTAATATCAACTCGATCCAACATTGGAGAACTGCACCATTTCACCTAGCATCGAATGGGCAGGCTGAGAGGTTTGTTCGAACGTTTAAAGAATCTTTTAAGAAGAACATGGCGGAAAGTAACGATTCCGTGCCGGCTCTTTGCACATTTCTTTCGACTTACCGGTCTACACCAAGAGCGACAACTCAAAAGTCTCCAGCAGAGTTACTGCATGTTCGACAGCCCCGAAACCTGCTATCATTCCGGAGGAAAAGAAAAACCAAGCGAAGTTTTCTTTGTCGCAGCAAGTCTTAGTACGGGAGTATATGAAATCAAGAAAATGGTCTAAAGGAGTTATCCGGAATATTCTGGGTAACAAGATGTTTGTTAGTCAGACCCAGAACGGTTATTTAAGGCGTCATCAAAATCAAATACGTTTGCTACGTTTGTCACTATTTTTGGGAACTGGGCTGCGTATCACTTCAGTAGTCAGCGACTTATAGCGCTCGTCGTTGACGGAGATGGCCTGGCCAACGTCGTTCTCAAAGAAATATGGACCTATCGCTGAAGATGATTTTTCGATGAAAATGAGGGTCAGATTTCAACTGCTCCAGAGCCCATTGAGCGAACACGCGTCATTGTCTATGGTCTTTTACCTTCAGCTCCTGAGACGGTCGAATTTTGTATGGGTACAGGCCCAAGTCACCACGCAGAATTTGCCAAGTTGTGGTCTGCGAAAGCCCGAGTTCGAGTTTTTGTGAACGACGTGAAATCGACTGCCTCGGCTTCTTCTGCACAGTCTCATGGACAGAGGCGATGATTTCGGCAGATCTTGCGTTTGGTGTATCGTTTACTGAACCATTTGACTCATGTTTACCCACCACACTCTCATAGTCCTCTCGGTAGGACGATTGGGGTGAACACCCATTTTGATAAAACGATTTTATCATTTCATTTATCATTTATGTTATGGAACGCTACGTCGGTCTAAGAGGATTTGGCAAAACAGAGTAAATACCAGCCATTGTGACAGGTTACGTTTCAACAATATGGCCGCTATCAACTGTCAAAATTCAAAAGTCCGTATTGGAAAACACATTGTTGCAATAAGTTTTACAATGTTGCCATTTGCTATCAACTAGGAGTAAGTCTTGCATGAGCTTGAGTAGCTGTAGTTTCAATACTGCACACACAGTTAGGAAATGCCTAGAGCTATGTGAGACTTAGAAACCTATTGTAATGAATTCTGTAATAGTTACGAAATCCTCAGCTTAATACAACTGTCAAACAAAATATGAAAGAATCAATATTCAAGCACGCATCATTCTCCATGGCATGTTCAAATCCCTTACATAGCTCCCCAACTACATCAAGGAGCTTGCAAAATTCTTCCTTCGCTGTACTCGAACTTGCAAATGCCAAGAGATTAAGCCACTTCATACGTCAATAATACTGGGTTATTTCCGAAACAAGAGAACTTATTAGGAACCCAAAAATAATTACAAAGCTCCTTGGTATCCTAGGTCTCCACTCCACTGGCGCACTTGGAATATTTCTCAGCTACGACTAAGTGTTTGTCTGTGCAGGGTAGATGCGCATCGTTCAAAAGAGGCACTTGTAGTAAGAAGAGCAACCGCCTTATTGCCCAGGATATGATGCAATTAAAACGTGTTGGCTACCCCGCCAGTGCTTCAACACCAACACCGTCCACGATGAATAGTTTTTAGGGTGGAAGAACGGAAAGATTCTATTTGCTGAACAGAGAATTCCATTAAGGTCGCGCTTCCTACACTCGTTCCTAGTTTTCCAAATGAGTTGTGTAAACACGAGAGCCTGGCATGATGATGATCTATTGTAGCTGAAATGAATCTCTTCCCGATGCTGTCGTCGACGATGTACGCTGTTGGATTTGGAATGGGGTCGTGGGTGCGAAGCCTTAAGCGAAAATCATTTTGCCTTGATTGTAAGGACGACTTCAACAAATTTTGCTTGCTAACTCTTAGCTTTGACAAAGGGATTGTGCATACATCCGCAGGCACGGACAAATGTGAGCGGACTTATAGATTACATACATATGGTGTTTTTTGTTTGACTTTCATAGTCAGTTTCACTGGGTGAAGGACATCAGTCCGTGATGGAACTTAGGTTAGCGGATGTGGATATTTGAGAATAGTGCTAGTGGAATTAAACAATGTCGTTCTGTGGGGCTTTTCAAACGGGTGTGAGATAGGGTGGATGCTGAACACAATTCTGTTGACACATAGCCTGTTAATGCAGATATGTAAGTTAAAGATGTCATCATGATTGCGACGAATTTCCCAGTAATCCACGACTTACATAGGAGCAAATAAATTGAAGCTTAGTAGTTCACATCCTTTTGATTTTCTCTGTTAAACAATAGTATAGAGTGATACCGGCCGCCATATTTCTATTTCCAGAGGCAAACTACGTGTTCCATGCACTGCTAATATTAGTACAGTCCGAGTTTTCACCATTTTCGTTTTACGTAAAATATATAGGTCTCTGAAGCTAGAAAGATTTCCACCTCTTAGAAGCAAAGAGATCCGAATAACCAAACAATACTACTGCCGTCAAGACAACTGCCACTTACGCAGAAGCTGCAAAGTCTGAATCCCAAACTTCCAAAACACTAACACACACAAAACAAAAACAGACCGCTGAAGCTCCCCTAACTAACCCACCTACTCCTATAACATTAACAACACCTCAGCAAGCACAATCGCTGACATGATGAACATACTAACAGTACTAATAACCAAACTGAGTAACTGAATATGAAATTAGACCGACTAAACATCGTTATTTGGCATGCTAACGGACTGCAGCAGCAAGTCAACGAATTAAAGCAATTTATCAGAACCAACTCCATAGACATCTTATTGATCTCAGAAACACATTTCACAGACAAAAACTTTTTCAAAATACCCGAATAGAATGTGTATCAAACAAATCACGCTGACAACAAAGCTCATGGTGGCACAGCAATCATAATAAGACAGACAATCAAATCAATAGACCTTGCAGGCTACAAAGCTGAGCATATCCAAGCAACGACCATACAAATTGAAGATGCATACGGACCACTCACAATTTCGGCACTCTACTGTCCACCTAAGTTTATCATATCGACAGACCAATACAAAAATTACGTTAACACGCTAGGTAAAGGATTCATCGCAGGAGGCAACTTCAATGCAAAAAGCACAGACTGGGGCTCCAGATTAACAAACAGAAAGGGAGGCATCCTTTTAAATGTTCTAAAATTACTTAACGTGCATTTTCTCAGCCCAGGGGAACCAACATACTGGCCCTCAGATATGAATAAGAAACCCGATCTCATTGACTTCTATATATACAGAAGTATGCCCAGGACAAGATTAACCGCAAAAACTTCCCTTGAAATCTCTTCCGACCATTCCCCAATCATAATCACATACGGGACCAAAGCTACCGCGCTCATTCACAATACAAGGATTTACAACAAAAGAACTGACTGGCAAACATTTAAGGACATCCTAACAAGAGATCTGCCACACAGAATCCCTCTAAAATGTCCTGACAACATAGATAGCGCAATAATCTACTTTAACGACACCATAATATATGCCTTGAGCATCTGTACGCCACAGATTGTCCCAACTAAACGTGACTCAAATGTATACTCCCCAATATATCCTAAAGAAAATTAGACACAAACGCAATATTCGACAACAAACGAACCGCTCTCCTAAACTAAAGACCAAACCAAATAAGACCATAAAAGAACTTGAGGACGTATTACAAGAGCATAAAAACAAACAACTCAACAATTACTTAAAAAACTTGACGCCGACCTTCCAAACGAACTACTCTCTCTTAAAAACCACAAGAAATTTGAAACAGACAACTTCACACCAACCACCAATATTAAACGTCAAATTGACTACCAAAAATTAAATTGGCTTTCACATTAAGAATAGTCTCAAGTCCAATAAGTGCCCTGGTTACGACATGATAAATGGGAAAATCTTAAAAGAACTACCCGAACACGCAATTATCTATATCAGAAATATATTTAACGCTGTAACTCGAACTAAATACTTCCCAAAAGCATGTAAAGTCGCTGAATGCACGCCATCCCCGAACCAGAAAAAGACGCTAGTAGTTATCGACCCATTTGCCTTTTACCAGTCTTATCCAAACTCCTGAAAAAAAATATACAGAAAAGACTACAACCAATACTTGACAAAAACAACGTTGTACCGAATCACCAATTCGGGACAGACACATAGGGTAATAAACAAAATATCAAATGACTTAGACAATAAAAGGTACTGCTCAGCAGTATTTCTTGACGTATCTAAAGCATTCGATAAAGTCTGGAACAAGGGACTACTTTACAAACTTAATAAGGCCATTAGACTTTTACTTGCTACTTAAAAGCCATCTTGACCAACGACACTTCTATGTAAAACAAAAGGAAGAATATTCTAATTTGCACATAGTTCAAGTTCAACATTTGCAGACGACACCATCATACTCCAATCTAGTTTGACAAACCTCAAACTACAAAGCCATTTAAATAACACCATAGAGTGGTTCACAAAGTGGGGTATACAAATAAATGAAAAAGAGACTACCCAGGTTATCTATAACAATTAACAAAAAGAATATTAAAACCAGCGATCCCGCCAAATATCTAGGTACGGTTATTGACAGTAAACTAACATGGAAACAGCACATTCTAGAAAAGAAAAAAACAAATAAAAGACGAACTCCAAAAATGCTACTGGATGCTACCTATCTGGTCATATGGGCTACAACTATGGGGCACTCCCAAAACCTCAAACATCCAAATAATCCAACGTACACAAAACAGAATCTTAAGAACAATTACCAACGCAGAATGGTACGTGCCAAACACGGAAATTCATAAAGACCTTCACATAACAACTGTTGCAGACGAAATAAAAAAGCACTGCGTCAAATACCAAAGTAAGATTTTACGATAAAATACGCAATATCCTAAATGACAAACAAACACATATACCTACTTACTTACTTTAATGGCGCTACAGTTCGGTGTGAACCAGGGCCTCATCCAACAAGCCTCTCCAGCCGGCACGATCTTTGGCCAGCCGCTTCCAGTGCCGCACGCCCAGTTGGTTGAGGTCCCTTTCTACCTGTGCGCGTAACCTTAAATGCGGTCGTCCTCTGCTGCGTCGTCCCTCGGGGTTGGTGTCGAAGACTCTTCGGGCCGGAGCGTTGATGTCGATTCGCTCTACATGGCCTAGCCATCTTAGCCGTTCGATCCGTAGACGCCTGACTAGACTCATGTCGCTGTACAGCCCGTACAGTTCGTGGTCGAATCTTCTCCACCACTCTCCGTTTACACAAACAGGACCAAAGACTACACGCAGAATTTTCCTCTCGAAACGCCCAAGAGCCTCCTCATTCGCTTTTGATAACGTCCAGGCCTCAGCGCCGTAGAGAAGAACCGGGATGTTTAAGGTTTTGTAGAGGGAAACTTTAGTTTTTCGAGAGAGGGCTCTACTACTCAATTGTCTCTTGAGCCCGAAGAAGCAGCTATTTGCAAGAGTTATTCTGCGTTTTATCTCAGCGCTGGTGTCATTGCTGCTTGTCACTATCGAGCGAAGGTAGACGAAGTCCTTGACTACTTCAAAAATATAGCTGCCGATGGTGACGTTCTGACGAAGACGTCGGTGTTGCGCGTCTTTTTTGGATGACAGCATATATTTGGTCTTGTCCCCATTTATCGTTAAACCCGCTTTAGCCGCTTCTGCTTCAGTGCTTGCGAACGCCTCATTGATGTCCCGCTTTGCCCGTCCAATAACGTCAATGTCATCTGCGTAGGCAAGCAATTGTGTGGACTTGAAGTAGATCGTACCTCTGGTATTGGCCGCAGATTCCCGCACGATATTTTCAAATATGATGTTAAAGAAATCACATGACAGTGCGTCAACCTGTCTAAAATCGTTTTTAACATCAAAGGGGTCGGTTAGTTCACCTCCGACCTTAATGGAGCAGCGAGAGTTCTCTGTAGTCATCCTGCACAGTCTGACGAGTTTGGCAGGAATGTTAAAACATGACATGGCTCTGTATAGTTCGTCTCCATAAACACTGTCATTCAAGGTCAATTCTTCTTAAGATCTGCCGTAGTGTAAATATAAATATCGTGGATTTTCCTGGCCTGAAACCACACTGGTAGGAATCTATCAGATTGTCCACGAATGGCTTGAGGCACTTACACAGTACGGCAGAGAGGATCTTGCACGCGATGTTCAGGAGGCTTATCCCTCTGTAATTGGCGCAGTCATAGGGGTCTCCTTTCTTACGGACCGGACAAACCATACTGAGATTCCATTCATCGGGCATGCGTTCTTCCGACCATATCTTGCAGATGAGTTTGTGCATGTTCCTCGCCAGCTCATCGCCAGCTGCTTTAAACAGTTCCGCGGGGAGTCCGTCTGCTCCAGCAGCTTTATTAGACTTAAGTTTCGCTATCGCTATCTTAACATCGTCTAGGTCGGGTGGACGGAATTCTCCTTCGTCTTCTTCCATTGTGAATGGTTCCCTCTGCCTGACGGCGGCATTTTGACTATCATCGCCGTTATACAGTCTGCAGAAGTGGTCCCTCCACAATCTCAGCATCGACTGTGACTCCACTACTAGTTGTCCGTGCTCATCCCTGCAGGCTTCTGCTCTGGCTTTATAGCCGTGGCATGTTCGTTTTACTTTCTGGTAAAATACTCGAACGTCGTTCCTGCAGTAACATCTCTCCATCTTCTCGATCTCGCGCTTCTCGTGCTCCTTCTTTTTCCTTCTCAGAAGCATATGCTCCTCCCTCCTTTTCTGTTCATAGAGCTCGCGGGCAGCCCTCGTCCGTAGATGCAATGTGGCCATGTATGCACTCTGTTTCTCTACATGGGCCTGTCTGCACTCATCATCAAACCATGGGTTTCTCGTCGGTGGTGGCTCGAAACCGAGTACATCTGAGGCGCCCTCTCTAATGGCGTTTTGACAACGACTCCATTGCCGTTCTATGGTTTCTGCAGATTGCATCGGGACTTGAAAGAGCTTAAGGGAGACTTGATCGGCGAAGTTCCTGGCGGTCTGCTGCGATTGCAGCTTTCCGACGTTAAATTTTGGTGTTCTTGCTCGACTCCGTTGATTCCGAGAAATTCGCATCCGTACCTTGGTTGCAACAAGGTAATGATCCGAGTCGATGTTGGCACTTCGAAAGGTTCGGACATCTAGTATGCTGGAGGAGTGTCTTCCATCGATCACAACGTGTTCAATTTGATTGGTTGTCGATTGATCGGGAGACCGCCAGGTCCCCTTATGGGTGTTGCGGTGTGGGAATTGTGTACTTCTTACTACGAGATTATGTCCCGCCGTAATGTTCACTAGCCTTAGTCCGTTTTCTGACAAGGTGTTGTGTAGGCGGTGCTTTACTATGACTCGTTCAAAGATAGCTTCCTTACCCAGCTTCGCATTGAAATTCCCTCAACGATGCTGGTGTCATACCTGGGACATTGGGCATATGTTCTCTCTAGGAGATTATAGAGGTCCTCTTTATGTCGGTCGTCTTTTTCCTCTGTGGAGACGTGGACACATATTAAACTTATATTGCCGAGATTGACCTTAATACGGATAGTTATGAGGCGTTCGCTTACATACTGGAAGCTTAAGACTTTTTTCCTGTGTCTGCCTCGAATAACATATCCGCATCCGAATAGGCGTTGTTTATTTTCTCTGTAGCAGTTACCGTAGTAGATATCATAGTCTTCCATCCGCTTTTTGCCTGGCCCATCCCATCGCACTTCTCGGAGAGCGGTAATGTCTACCTTATAGCAGTCCAAAGAGTTGACCAGTTGTTCGGCTGCACCTGGTCTGCTGACGGACCTAACGTTCCAGGTGCAGATCCGAAATTCGTTTCCTTTTTGACGTTTGCAGGGGTCGTCAACATGTAATCCGTCCGTATCCGAGGTTATTGGTTGTTTCTGAACAAGTTTTTGTTTTACGTGATAGGGGTGTTAACTCTAAGCGCAACCCCCAATCTGGAGGGTCAGGTTCCTCTTTCCCCAGGAACAAGGGTCGGGTCGCTGCACACATTGGTTCACTACCTGGGGGGTGCCAGTATAGCTCTCCAGGGGGAGGCCACGCGGAGGCTGTGTGTCAACTTTATTTACATATCCGTAGTGTGTCAACTTTATTTACATATCCGTTTAACTAAGAATGGTCCTCAAAGAAGTACAACATTTTGAGTTGGAAATGGGGATCAAGCTGAATCATGTTTTCGGCACATTCACCGGACGTACGACGTGTATTATGGCCACGTGGTTCCAACTCTTGCACAAGCTGGATCTTGTAAGCTTCTAAGTCAATATATGTTCAGAAAATCTTCCACAAAATGGATGGACATATACATATATATATATGTAGCTCGAGTTGCCTTGCACGATGGCGAATCAACTAATTCAAATTCTTCTCTACACTGCACTCCACAACGGCAATAACTTTTTCTGTTCGTACTGTTTGTTGAGTAGTAGCATAAGGTATATACATGTAATGATTCTCTCGCTCTCTTTTTTACATGTTTTTTAATAAAGTGCATTCGACAGTCAGCAGCCAACCAGAGCGGTTCTAATATTTTACATTGGCGACGAGGAGAAAAAAAAAGTGTGTGCGTCAATTTCTTTTTATTAAAAAGAATATACAAAAGTTGTTAACTACGCACGCGATCGTGTTTTGTAATAATATTACAAGTGATCATACACAATTGTGGCAATTTTTTTTTCGTGTAAAAAAAGAAAATGAAACAATCGGAAACCACCATCATGCCAATGGTGTACGCAAATTCGCTAATGCCGGAATTCAATCCAGAGAGGGATAATTGGTCTTTATGGAAAGAAAGACTAGAAATTCATTTTGAGGAGGTGGATTGTGCGGAGGAAAAACAAAAAAAGGCTATCTTATTAAAAGCCATAGGAGCCGACGCATACTCCGTTATCCGTAGTTTATGTGATCCAGTTATGCCAGCAAAAAAAGAATACCAGGAACTGTGTGAACTGCTAGAAAAATACTACATGCCAACTGTTATTGTATTCCGTGAACGTAAAACGTTTTTTGCTGCTGAGAAAATGGAAAACGAATCCATTGCGTCATGGTATGCACGTACAAAAAAATTGGCGTCAAACTGCAAATTTGGATCTTCCTTGGAACAATTTGTTTTAAACAAATTTATCAGCGGCACGTCGGGTCCAATTTTCGAGAAACTGTGTGAAGAAGATGAAAATGTAAAGTTAGCGGATGCGTATAAGAAAGCATTAATAGTCGAATCAAAGATGTCATTCAAAAGGATGGATAGCGGCGCGGCATCAGATGAGGTTATGTTCATCAAGGGACAAAGAAGAATCCGTGGTGACAACAACAAGGCCAACAGGAAAACCAAGAAACCATGTGCACATTGTGGGTGGAAAAATCACCAGTCGAACTCCTGCAAGTTTAAGAAGTTCACATGCCACACATGCAACAGAGTGGGACATCTAGCATCAGTATGCAGGGAGAAGGAAAAGGCGGTTAATTTTATTGATAATTCAATTAAAGATGTTACAAATGAATTAAATGAAAACAGTTCAATTTTTGATTTTTCTATTTTTACTATAGGGGCAGCTGAAACGGAGTTGGTGACTCACAGGGTGGATACAGCTGTTAATAACAATTCACACGTTTACACGCTGCCAGTTTTGATTAATGGTGTGAAATTAGACGTGACATGCGATACTGGTGCTCCACTCTCGTTGATGCCCATAGGGTTCTTTGATAAATTTTATCAAAGATCGGAGCTGGATCGATGTAAAAGTACATTTACTGGTTACGGGGGTGATTCGATTGACGTAATAGGCGAGTTTGACACAAAAATTTGTTATAAAGGCCAAGAAAAAATAATTACATTCGTTGTTACGAACACGGTTAGTCCTCCGTTGTTAGGCAGAAACTTTTTAAGACAATTCAATTTCAAACTAATTCAAACACACCACCAAATAAACGCCATTAATGATTCTTTGAACACGAAGATTGATCAATTAAAAAAAGAATTTAGCGAGGTTTTCGATGGAAGTTTGGGTAAACATAAAATGGGAACCGTTAAATTAGAATGCGTCCCCGAGGCAAAAAAAGAGTTTTGTAAACCAAGACCCATTCCATTAGCATGGAAAAAAACTATCGAAAACCAATTAAAAGATCTTGTTGAAAGGGACGTGCTTGAGCCTATTGATAATTCTGATTGGGGTACACCATTAGTGCCGATAGTTAAGCCAAATGGTGAGCTTAGGATTTGTGGGGATTATAAAACAACGATCAATAAATATTTGATTGATTTTAAGTATCCGTTGCCTCGCATAGAAGAAATTTTCGCTTCACTGCAAGGAGGCCAGTTATTTACCAAATTAGATTTATCCAACGCATACAACCAACTCGTATTAGATGAGAACTCTCAAGAATTGTGTGCATGGAGTACACACATAGGTGTGTTTAAAATGAAAAGATTACCTTTCGGTGTCAAACCAGCGGCAGCGATTTTTCAAAAAACTATCGAGTTATTATTGAAAAATATTCCCAACGTCACGAATTATGTGGACGATATTGTCGTTACGGGTAAAACCTTAGGTGAACACATAAACAATTTGAGACTAGTTTTGAGTAAGCTGCTAACCGCGGGGTTGAAACTGAATAAGGATAAATGTTCATTCTTCCAAGAAACGATTTCGTATCTAGGATTTAATATTGATAAAAATGGCTTGAGTAAGAACATGAGCAGAGTTGAGTCGGTTGTAAATGCACCCATTCCAAGTAAAATTACGGAATTACGCGCTTTTATAGGCATGGTGAATTATTATTCGCGGTTTATATCAAATTATGCTCATAAGATGGCACCGTTATACGAATTGCTGCGAAAGGACAATGGTTTTCGTTGGAATGTTTCTTGCCAAAAGGCATACGAATTGATGAAGTCGGAAGTAACGTCGGATCAAGTTTTGGTCCATTTCAATCCGAAACTTCCCCTAGTTTTGTCAACGGACGCGAGTCAAAATGCCGTGGCAGGAATTTTATCGCAGGTTATGGCAAATAACACCCTTAAACCAATAGCATTTGTTTCTCGTGCGCTTAGCAAATCAGAGAAAAATTACAGTACCTTGGAAAAGGAAGCTTTAGCAATCATATTCAGCATTACCAAATTGCGTCAATATTTACTAGGCGTTCACTTTGAATTACATACCGATCACAAGCCCCTTTTGACTATACTTGGGGAAAACAAAGGTTTACCGGTAATGGCAGCCGCCCGAATGCAACGCTGGGCTTTCATTTTGTCAGGTTTCGTGTATAGTATCAAGTACGTTAAAAGTACGAGTAATTTAGCCGATAGTTTATCGCGTATGCCACAGAAGGAAAATAATGATCCATTTGTGGAAGGTAATTACATTAATTATGTAGAACATGATAATCAGTTGCAATTTAATTTCAAAAAGATTGCAATAGAAACAAGGAAAGATCCAATTTTATCCAAATTGATTGATACTATCAATTCTGGTACAATGGACAAATTAATAGGATCTCACTATGAGATATTTAAAAACAAAGGAGGCGAACTGTCGGTAGAAGCAGGGTGTATCTTGTGGGGTTATAGAACAGTAGTTCCGGACAAATTGCGTGGCAAGGTATTGGCCGAATTGCATAAGTCACATTTGGGTATAGTCAAAACCAAATCATTAGTTAGATCGTATGTGTGGTGGCCTAAATTGGATAGTGATATTGAAAACATGATAAGGAAATGTCACGCATGTCAATTGACTCAAGCTAATCCCGAGAAAAGCATTCTGTTTCCTTGGGTACCAACCGATGCGCCTTGGAAACGAATACATCTTGACTTTGCCGGCCCTATCAAAGGTTTTCAATTGTTGATAGTTATCGATTCCTTTTCTAAGTGGGTTGAAGTTTACAAAACAAAAAATGCCAATTCCCAATTTGTGGTAAACAAATTGAGAGAAAATTTCTTTCGATTTGGCTTGGTAGACGTTGTCGTTACTGATAACGGCCCACTTCAGAACTATTTAAAAGCTTCTTGGTTAACAACATGGTTAAACATGTTCTGACGGCACCGGGGCATCCCGCTTCCAACGGGCAAGCCGAAAATTTCGTGAAAACTTTAAAAAAATCAATTTATGCTAGTTTAAAAGATAACCATTCGGACGATTTGGATAACATTATTAATCGATTGTTATTCGATTACCGTAGTATAAAACATAGTACAACTAACGAAACACCTGCGAAATTGTTGATCGGACGCGAATTAAAAACGCGATTTAGTTTATTAAAACCACCGATCACGAAAGATACAATACAAAGTAATCAATTACGTGGTGCAAAGAATCATAAGGGCAAACGAAATGTTGAATTTAAAGTAAATCAAAACGTGTACATTCGAGACTACACTGATCCCAACAACGTTAGTTGGACAAAAGCAAAAATCGAAAAGAAACTTGGCCCGCGTAACTATAGATGTGTCATTACTCATAATAATAGAACTATCAAACGACACGTCAACCAGATACGTGGTCAGTGGGATGATACGAATCAGACGAATCCATCGGATAGTTGCGATAGAGAGGAGAACGGATCACCAGTATTTATGGAAGAGAAACATATTGATCTCGCGAAAAGTACAGGAATGGAAAATGCTAATCTATCAAATGATCCGACTAGTTCAGTGAATGAGTCGTCATTTAGGACTGCCGATGATGAGTTGCCATCTCCGAAGCGGCTTCGACCTCGCAAACCTATCAATTATAAAGAATAACTTAATTGAACATTTTTAATATTGTATCCGTAAATTGAATTTTAATTAATAAGACTGTATTTTGAATTTATATAAAACTAATGAAGGAGATGTTGAGTAGTAGCATAAGGTATATACATGTAATGATTCTCTCGCTCTCTTTTTTACATGTTTTTTAATAAAGTGCATTCGACAGTCAGCAGCCAACCAGAGCGGTTCTAATATTTTACACTGTTTGTCCTCTTTGGGGATGCGGATGCGTGTTATCCACTAGAGGGTTCGTGATGTAAAAGCTACTCAACGTGTTCCGAATAACTTGATCAAATGGATGATTATGTCGACCGTAAAATGGACTTAGCGCACGACAAGTTTGGCGAACCGAACCGTGGTTTTCACAATTTGCACGCATTGTTCTGGCATTAATATAAAGGGTCTCCGCGGGAAATTTTCGACCTTAAATTTCGAATGTTCCAAATTTAGCGGGATGGGGTAAGTTTGGAGGCATAATTCGATACGCAATTTTTGCAGATTTATTAGTCAATTGGTCGGGAGCACACCACGCATGGGCAATTGAGCAATATTTGGCAGCGGGTGAATCGTTGGTTCGTGCGCGTCGCATTTTTTGTACTTACTTCAATTTACGCAGACTGAGTGATGGTCCGAGCACGCATATGAATATTCCACAAATACAAAATCTAAATTGTGCAAGATCTAAAGGAAAGTAACGATGGGCTTTTTCCAAAACGTCAAATAATTGCGCATCACACTGCAAACTTAATGATGCAAAGTGATGCTTTTGCATACAAAACACCTTCCATGATGCTTTTGTATATTTGACGTTTTAAAATGTCATGATGATGCTATTGCTTTTAGACATACAATTTAAAGTCAAAGAAGCGGCAATAAGTTCGAGATGTCGAAAAAGTTAATTTTCACAATTATTTTAAATAATATGTTGGGTAGTACCAATTTAAATTATAATGCAATAAACTTAATAAAACATATTTTGAAGATAATAATCAAACGATTGTCCCATTTTGACGGTAATTCAAATTAAATTCACAATGTCAAATGAATTAGCATCATGACATTTGCCGATGCTCTGTTTGCTTTTGTTTGCGCAGTAGATCGTTCACAATGCGTTTTGGAATAGTATGCATAAGAATTCACTTTTTTGTTTGCCTTTTGGGATGGTTGCCATTGCAGTATTAGAGCAATGATGCGTTTTGGAAAACGCCCTATTCCTTGCAAGAAACCTTCGAAAGAACAATGGTCGAACGTTTTTGAACAGAACGAACGCTTGGCAACATATTGTTTAGTGATAAAGCACATATCGACGGCTACGTAAATAAACAGAAGATGCAGTACTGGTGCCCAAACAACACTAGAGAACGCCATCAAAAACGTTGACATTGCCCCAAACCGATGTTATAGTGTGCTATTTCTGCCCGACGGATAACTCGCTCTTATTTTTTTCACCAACAAGAGACAGTCACTGCTGAAGTATATTTCCGAATGATCAGCGAGTTTCTATTGCCGCAACTGCAGCTGTTATCGGGGCACAACAACAGAACGCTGTTTTAACAAGATAGTTCTACAGCACATACGTCTAGGATATCGACGGAGCAGCTGAGGGCTATTTTGACCACCAATTTAGTATGGACTTTTTCTTATGAGGATACCCCAAGTCAAGGGTTAACATCAACAATCCTCGAACAATTCAGGCCCTGCAAGAGAATACTCGCCGCGAAATTGTCGCCAAGTGTCACCTACAATTTTCAGTTTTTTATTTATTTTATTTTAAACTTGACATTTTCCAATGGGCACCCTTCATTTATCGTAAAATGATAAAACGTAATGACTACAAATCAATTTTCGACTGTCAACTTGACAATCTGCAGAATCAGTGTTGCCAGTGTAAAAACCAAACCTCTAAAAAAAATACACCTTTTAATACTGGAGCCGTGTACACGGTATTATTAGCAGCTAAAAAGGAGGCAGTATATATGCGGCGATTTGTCTACGAAATCGGTTTGTTGCTTTCTGGAAGAGCGTACAGAGTTGAAAGGCGATAACTTAAGTCTACTCACCATCAAAACACATTCCATTATACTTGTGGAGTTTATAACAAACCTTTGACTGCATTGAATTTTGTTCCAAGTAATGAAATGGTTGCAGATGTACCTTCTCAAAAAAAAAAAAAAAAAAAATCAAAAAATTAAAACATGTATATTTAAATTTAAAACTTGGATAAATTATGTAAAGTGGCGTCATTTACGGTTTTGAAGGGTTTTTTTGTTTTTTTTTTTTTTTTCCTTGAAGGCTTCTGCTCTCCGCTGGAGCACTCAGACGCAAACACTGGTCCATTGTGACAGACACCTCACATTACTGTATTTTCCCCGTTTTCCGGAGAAAAATTTGAAGGAGCTTCAGTGATGTAAAGCTAAGGGATTCGGCACACCCCACGTCGGCTCCAAGGGTGCGCCACCGTGCGCGAGCAGAGGTGGGACAATCACAGAAGAAATGCTCTGCAGTGTCATCCTTCTCCTCGCAACATGCTGCACAAGTAGGCGTAGAGATGCTTGGCGAAAGTGAAATTGCGCGTGATAACTCCCACAAGCCTTCTGCAGCCGATTCTCCTTAAAGACAGGAGGAATGCTACAAATTTTTTGCAGACATCAAGGCATACGCGCTTAGTCATCCTGCAACCTGGACAACCCCTCCATCTACGGTTATGTATATTAAATACACAGTCGTTAATGTAGGAATTTACCGTGGACGCAGGTAGACCTAGAGCGGGTTCAGGTCCTGAGAAGCTCTCCTCTGAACCCATTCTAGCGAAACATATCAGAGATCTCATTTCGTGGGATCCCAGAGTGATCTGGAACCCATACCCATAATGAATTTAGTCTGCCGACTCTGTGCAGCTTGGCTGTCACTACAAACGCATATGCTTTCCCCCTTCCACCTGGGCTTCACAACATAGTGCATGGCCATTAGTATTCCGTATATCTCTGATTGGAAGACAGACGCATACCTTTCTAACGACAAATGCAGTCGTGTGTATTCCTGCTGAAAGAAGACTCCAGCACCGAACCCAGGTTCAGTATCCAGCCAGAGCCAATCCTGACACCTTGGAAACTCGACTTTGAAATTACGGCGCAATAGGATTACGGGTGTCAGTGCGTCAGAAGGCATGTCCATGAGACAGGGGTCGCGGGACAATTCTTGCGCAAGCACACCGTTATTCCTATGCGACTTGTACCAAAAGCCATTTCTCTTCTGACGAGATGTGACTTTCAGTGCACACCCTCTGATAAATATATCGAGAGGTGGAAGGCTCATCATAGCATCTAGAACAGCGCCCGACGTGCTGGGGAAGGCCCCCGTGCAGCTGAGACAAACCGTTCTTTGAAAGAGGCTACGACGTGTTTGCGTTTTAGTCTGTTGCACCAGACAACTGATGCATATGAGATTATAGGTCTTACCGTTGCCGTGTAGATCCATAGGACCTTTGCCGGCGATAAACCCCATGTTTTGCCAAAAGCTCGTTTGCATTGCCAGAAAGCTGACAACGCTTTGGTGGTTTTTGACTCAACATGCTTTGACCAGAGAAGCTTGCTACCTAAGATGACTCCTAGATACTTAGCCTCCTTGGATATCGGGATGGAAGTACCTTTTAGTACCAGCCGAATCATGTCATTCTATTTCCTCTTTCTCGTAAAGAGAACGACATCGGTCTTAAGAGAATTGCATGACAGCCTATTTCTGGTACACCAATCATGGATCACATTTAGCGCCGCCTGTGCTTTGGGACGGACAGTCGCTAAACATGAGCCAACAGAGAGAATGGCGACGTCATCCGCATAGGCCTGGGCACAGATTCCAGAGACATTGAGAGCATCAAGCAGAGAATCGACCACCATGCACCATAACACCTATACCTGTTTACGCCGGATTTGACACACTGGTCGAGGCCTGCATCAGCGGTCAATGTCCTGTGCATGAGCATTGCTTTGATCCAAAGGACCTTCATCTACGCCATGATGCCTGGCAGCGCTGCGCATGCTGTCAAAATTTGCGTTGTCAAAAGCTCCCTCAATGTCGATGAAAATACCCAGCGTGTATTCTTTCCTTTCGAGCGCGCATTCAATTCGCCCAACTAGGTTCTGCAGCGCAGTCTCGCAGGATTTTCCACGCTGGTAAGCATGTTGCATCACCGAAAGAGGATGCATTCGAATGGCAACTTTGCGCACGTGCAACTCTACCAGTCTCTACATGCATTTCAGCAGGGAGGATGTTAGACTAATTGGTCTGAAGCTCTTGGCAAAGTGGGTAGTCCACTTTTTCTATTTTGGAAATGAAGACCTCTTTCACTGTGCGTTAAGGAATGGGTATGTGAGCAAGTGCTAGACTAGCAGTGAAAATTATTTTCAAAGTAGATTCTCAGATTTTCTGAGTGCATCCAGCTTTGTCGGTTTTCCCCGTTTGAGGACTTTAACCAACTTGCTAGTCGCACTCAAAGACTTGATCTCTTCTTTTCGATTTACGAATAAGTTTCTTATGTTCTTTCTGCTTCGACCGACAGTTATTCCAGTCATCTTCCGAATTCGATTTGCGCGATCTATTCAGAAGACTTCTGGCTTCCCTGAGAAGACTTTGGAGTTCGACAGGACATGCGAGTTCAAAGCAACTTTTGACGACGCTATTCAGGTTATGAACAGCGTTCTCTACCAATTGTTTCGTTCTGAGTTTAGGTAGGGCCTGAGTGGATTTCTCAAGCTCCTCTCTAAACCATACCCAGTCCGTCCTTCTCGGATTCCGTCTAGGTTGCAAGGAAGAGATCCCACAACTTAATCGGACTTCGATATATTTATGGTCCGACAGCGTAGCATCAGGCAAGACTTCCACATATCTGTTGGATACGGTCAGCTCAATCACCTCCTGTCGTCTTATCGTAACAAACGTTGGTTAAGGGCCAACATTGTTTATGATAAAGTCAGATGAGAGAATGAAGTCTAAAAGACGGCCCCCCCTCGTATTGCACTTGCTGGTTCCCCAAGCAGTGTTTTGGTCAATAGCATCGCAACACAAGATGAGACAAATTTTTTTGGCTTCACAGCACTCTACAAGTTCAGAAACTGCCTTCGATAGTGGAGGTTGTATCGAGTCGTAGGGAAAGTAGGCAGACGCAACGACGAAGTTTCCTATAACTCCGTGCGTTTTGTAGCTTACTCTAGCAGCCACCAGATCTTACCTACAAAAGTACCCAAGTTTGGTTGCCGATAGTGAGTTCGATATGATGAGGCCGACCCTGGGCCACATAGGCGTTTATTCCACACCCATGGTTCTTGAAAGGATACCATGAGGGGGTTTGTACTACTGAATGCAATTCTGCTACTTAAAAGACCGGTAGCAGCCTTGCAATGCTGTAGATTAATCTGAGTAAAAGTCATAAATTCATACTGCAGGGCACGTCTCATCCCTCGACTTCTTCTTCTTCTTAATGGGCGCTATAGTTCGGGGTGAACCTGGGCCTCAACCAACATGCCCCTCCAACTTTCACGATCTTTTGCTAGCCTTTTCCATTGCCGCACACCCAGTTGGCTGAGGTCCCCTTCCACCTGTGTGCGCCATGTAAAGTGCGGCTGTCCTCTGCTTCTTCGTCTCTCGGCTCATCCTTCGACTACTTGACATTAAAATGGAAAGAGATTCTAGAGGGCTGCTTCTCTCGACTCCTTACGGTCACTTGGCTCTCCTTCTCGGAGGAAGGGGTTTTGTTACGTGATGTCCCCGCCTCCGAGGAGCAGTTTTGGGCTATCTTCGTCTTCAGGATCCATCTGAGTCGCCACATCTGCTATTAAACTCCGATTTCCTACCGCCCCACCGGAGAGGGAGGCATCATATACTCTCTCCCTAACGAGGTTATCTTTGGCGGTCGTCTTCCGTTTGCGGAGGTTTTTCCCTCTTTCGGTTAGAGCTCACGCTCCCTTCGGACACCGCCTTTGGATCACCTCGCCAGTTCGAGGACTGCTAGGATCCGTGGCGGCTTGGCCTTCGGCGTTCAGAGTCCGTATGTCGGCCCCGCCACCTTTTTCGGCGGCGGCGCCAGCCATGGCAAAAACCTGAGCGCTTTCGGCCCCGTCGTTACAGGAACTGATCACGCTCTTACTGGGTGGTTGAACCGTCTCAGTAAGAGGAAGAGGGTTGGGGGCGCATGCCGAAAGTGCGAGCATGGTTACGCCTCCTTCAGCAGCCTTTCCCAATCGCCGACGTTTACCGCGCTGCGCTTCATCAAGAGAGGGGGGACCTCAAGAAAGAGGGTCGGGTAAATTTCGGTAGGAAATACCTCCGTCGGCCGGACCCTCTTAACTGGTTCCCCCAGAAGTATAGCCTCGACCATTGCGGCTTCAAATTTGTCAGCTTCTTTGCGCAATTTTCGGGTATGCCTCTTTCCCTTTCTTTTTTGGCACTTAGTAGTGCATTCAGCGGGACGTTCAATTCTAGAGCGCGTTCCACCTTTGCGGTTTCCCGTGCCACGCCATTGTTGGTGTCGCCTCCGCTGGATGCACCGCTCATGCTCAGTCCGACCAGGTGGTCAGTCAGTGAGCCGCAGGAGTCGGTGTTCCGGGCTGCCGTAGTGTTGAAAATGAATGTCGGGGCCTCCAGAATCCGTGCCCCTGCCGCAATCGAGATCGCTGGTGGATTTCCGCTGCTGCGGGTTCCACCTGGAGTACTTATACTTTTTATTTTTGTCCATTCTTTTCTAGGATCTCCCCCACCCGCCACGACAAGGCGCCCGAAGAAGGGTAGTATTAGAAAATGATTGCAAATGGCAACATTGTAGAGCTTATTGTAACTATTATACACTACACTGGGAAATATCTGTTCACAACTGAGTTAAGAAATAAAACTCATTACAAGCAGATACATACGTTCCACCTTTCTCATTTCAAATGTTGTAGGTTTTTGAGAACAAAATGTACATATGTTCGTCAACCGATGGACGCAGGTGTTTCAGCCATTGGTTACTGATCCAACTGACGCACATTCGTTTTATCTTGAAAAACAACTACAAAATTTAGAATTATATGTCCAGTTTTGCTCGCCACTGCATATTAACGTCCGTATGCTAAAACTCGATTAGTTAAGAAAGTTCTTCACAAAGAACTACGAAACGGAAAGCTCCTCTGGAATCAATTTTATCGAACCCTGTTTGGTTATCGTCCTTTCCTAAAATAAAGAAACGAAAAGAAAAAACTAAATTAACACTTCCAAAAAAAACTTTTTTTTGCTCCCAAATTAGCGCGTTCCAATCAACAGAAGATGCAGGCAATAGGAAAAAATCCACCGTGTGAATTATTAATTACTGCGAACAGGGTTGATTTGAGACTTAACTTTCGGAGTCTCGTCCAATTGGTCTATATCCTGGTGGAGCTCATGTAATTTCTTTCATTTCTTGAATAACTGTCATTAGGAACATTAGGACACACCTCTAGAAGGTCAATTAATGCTAGTGAGCTATTAAACCGAAGAACTTTTTATAGAGAAGAAATGCGAATCCAGGAATCGAAAGGGTTCGTGCTGTTGATGTACGTACGTAATTTCTGAGTTTTCGTTGCCTCTTACCAATCATTGACCTTCGGGAAACGAAGTCGACGCCATGGTCATTAGACTTATGCTTTGAACAATCCGTCTTCGAGTTACGTCGAGATCGATGAAACTTTATCCTTATCCGATGGCAGGGAATTCTGATTGTCTGCCCAGATATACATATTTCTTTGTATTCAATTCAAACGTTTTAGGATGGAATGAAGTAGTTAGTGATGACGATTTTCATTAAAAACCATCATGTCGGCCCTTAAACTGAAATTGAAATGGAAATACATACATACGTAGATAGAGGCTGAGATTGATTGCCATTGCTTTTGTGAACTGAGGTGTCTTTGTCAGAATGGATTTGGAAGTTTTAAATCAATCTCTCAATTGAAAGAGTTCTTGTACGTTGTTAAGATGAATCAGGCAAAAGGTCCTTGTTAGAGAAAATAAGATACGGGAATTCGTTTCGTAATCAGACAAAAGAGCAAAAATGACAATACGTAAAAGAGGAAGTTTTAATTGGCCCCATTTGTTTGTTGTCCCTGTGGGTGATGGTAATTAATGGCATTTTCAATAGAAAAGTGAAACAACCTGAACAAGACCGTTAAAGCCGAATTAGTGCACAGTGATGCGAGAATGTGAACGCCGTTCGGAATCAGGATTAAGCTTCTTCTTTTTCGGGGCAAGCCTGGGCCTCTATCAAAATGTCCCTCCAACTAGCATGATCTTTTGCTAGCTTTTTCCATTGCCGCACACCCAGTTGGCTGATGTCCCCTTCCACCTGTGTGAGCCATCTTAAGGGCGGTCATCCTCTGCTTCTTCGTCCCTCGGAGTTGGATTCAGAGACTCTTCGGGCTATATAGCTGTGATGTCCATTCGCTCTACTTGGCCTAGGCAACTAAGGCGTTGAATCCGTAGGCGCCTGACTAGACTCATCTCGCTGTACAGCACGTAAAGCTCGTGGTTGAATCTTTTCCTCCATCCACCGTCTGCGTTTATAAGACCGAAAACACACATCTTTCTCTTGAACCGACCAAGGACCTCCTCATCCATTTGACCCGGATAATAAGGGTCTTGTATAGAGTCAACTTTGTCGTTCGGGAGAGGGCTCTATTATTCAATTGCCTCCTGAGCCCAAAGAAATAGCGATTGCCAGGAGTGATTCTGCGTTCGATTTCTAGCTGTGTTCTTCCGATTATGTCAATGTCAATGGATTTGAAATATATTGTGCCTGTTTGTTGGCTAGTGATTTTTGCACAATCGCACAAGCGCATCGCCCTGCCTAAATCCTTTTTTGACCTCAAAATTATCGGTCAGGTGTTCACATCCTGCACAGTCGGTAGAGTTTAGCAGGGATGTCAAAGGTAGACATGGCGTTGTATAGTATATCTCTAATTACGCTTTCGTATGCGGCTTTGAAGCCGACAAATAGGTGATGAGTGTCGACCTGAAATTCATTGGTTTTTCCAGGATCGGCCGTAGTGAAGATTTGGTGAAGATTTGGTCGATTGTGGGCTTCCCTGGCCTGAATCCACACTGACAAGGACCTATCAGCTTATTTACAAAAGGCTTCAGGCGTTCACACAAAACGGCAGAGATAATTTTGTAGGCGATGTTACTGAACCAAGGCCTCAACCAACAAGCCTCTTCAGCCGGCACGATCTTTGGCCAATTGCTTCCAGTGCCGCACGGCCAGTTGGTTGAAGTCCCTTTCCACCTGGGCGCACCATCTTAGATCAGTCGTCCTCTACTGCGTCGTTCCTCGGGGTTGGAGTCGAAGACTCTTCCGACCAGAGCGGTGATGTCCATTCGCTCTACATGACCTAGCCATCTTAGCCGTTCGATTCGTAGACGCTTGGATAGACTCATGTCGCTGTACAGCCCGTACAGTTCGTGGTCGAATCTTCTCCTCCACACTCCGTTTACACAAAAGGATACCTTAGTTTTTCGAGAGAGGGCTCTACTACTCAGTTGCCGTTTGAGCCCAAAGAAGCAGCGGCTGGCAAGAGTTTTTCTGCGTCTTATCCCAGCCCTGATGTCGTTGCTACTTGTCGCTATCGAGCCAAGGTAGACGAAGTCTACCTGTCGAAAGTGAAGTTCTGACCAAGTACTCGGTGGTGCGCGTCTTTCTTTGATGACAGCTTATATTTGGTCTTATCTCCCTTTATCCTAAGCCAGCTTAGCCGCTTCTGCTTCAACGCTTGCGAACGCCTCCTTGACGTCTCGCTTTGTCCGTCTAATAACGTCAATGTCATCTGCATAGGCAAGCAATTGTGCAGACTTGAAGTAGATCGTACCTCTAGTATGGGCCGCAGAGTCCCGCACGATCTTTTCAAGTATGATGTTAAAAAAATCACATAATAGTGCGTCAGCCTGCCTAAAACCTTTTTCAACATCGAAGGTCTCGGTTAGTTCACCTCCGACCTTAAGAAGCAGCAAGCGATGCTGAGATTCTATTCATCGGCCATGCACTCTTCCGACAATATCTTGCAGATGAGTTGGTGCATGTTCCTGACCAGCTCATCGCCAGCTCCTTTGAATAGTTCAGCGGGAAGTTCGTCTGCACCAGCAGCTTTATAAAACTTGAGTTTCGATATCGCTATCTTAACATCGTCTTGGTCGGGCGGACGGGATTCTCTTTCGTCTTCGTCCATTGTGAAAGGTTCGTTGTGCCTGACGGCGGCATTTTGACTGTCATCGCTGTTATACAGTCTGCAAAAGTGGTCCTTCCACAATCTCAGCATCGACTGTGACTCCACTATTAGCTGTCCGTGCTCATCCCCGCAGACGTCTGCTCTGGCTTTATAGCCTTAGCATGTTCGTCTTACTTTTTTGTAAAGCTTTCGAACGTCGTTCCTGCAATAGCATCTCTCCATCTCCTCGATCTCACGCTTCTCGTGCTCCTTCTTTTTCCTTCTCAGGAGAGCATGTTCCTTCCTCCTTTTCTGTTCAGAGAGCTTTCGATCAGTTATCGACCGTCGATGCAGTGTAGCCATGTATGCATTCCGCTTCTCTACATGGGCCTGTCTGCACTCGTCATCAAACCAGGGATTTCTCGAAGGTGGTGGTTTGAAACCGAGTACATCTGAGGCGGACCCACTGATAGCTTTCTGACAACGTATGCATTGCTGTTCTATGGTTTGTGCAGATAACATCGGGACTTGAGAGAGCTTGAGGGATACTTGATCGGCGAAGTTCCAGGCGGTCTCTTGTAATTGCAGCTTTCCCGACGTTAAATGTTGGTGTTCTTACTCGACTCCGTTGGTTCCGAGAAATTCGCATCCGTACTTTGGTTGCAACAAGGTAATGATCCGAGTCGATGTTGGCTCTTCGAAAGGTTCGGTCATCGGTCACATCTAGTATGCTGGAGGAGCGTCTTCCGTCGATCACATCGTGTTCAAATTGATTGGCTGTCGATTGATCGGAAGACCGCCGGTCCCCTTATGGGTGTTGAGGTGTGGGAATCGTGTACTTCTTACTACGAGATTATGTCCCGCCATAAAGTTCACTAGCCTTAGTCCGTTTTCTGACATGGTGTTGTGTAGGCGGTGCTTTACTATAACTCGTTCTAAGATAGGTTCCTTACCCAGCTTCGCATTGAAATTTCCTACAACGATGCTGGTGTCATACCTGGGACATTGGGCATATGCTCTCTCTAGGAGATTATAGAGGTCCTCTTTATGTCGGTCGTCTTTCTCCTCTGTGGAGACGTGGAAACATATTAAGCTTATATTGCCAAGATTGACCTTAATACGGATAGTTATGAGGTGTTCGCTTACATACTGGAAGCTTGAGACTTTTTCCCTGTGTCTGCCTCGAATAACAAATCCGCATCCGAATAGTCGTTGTTTATTTTCTCTGTAGCAGTTTGCGTAGTAGATATCATGGTTTTTCATCCGCTTTTTGCTTGGCCTATCCATAGCACTTCTTTCAGCGTGGTAATGTCTAGGATACGGCCGTATCCTAGGCTTTTCGTTGTCTCTGAACAGATATTTGTCTTACGCCATAGGGATGTTAACCCTAAGCCCAACCCCCAACATGGAGGACCAGGTTCTTGTTTGCCCAAAGAACAAAGGGCCGACTGTGCCATTCCTTATCGGCCTGAGCTCCAAACATGTTGAGTAGCCCGAAATAAGGTGTTCTTCTTCTTCTTCTTCTTCTTCTTCTTCTTCTTTGACAGCGTTACAGCCCATGAAGGACCAGAGCCAAACTTCTCTCAATCACCCATGTTGTGTGTGATTTATTTTTCACATAGGTGAAAGTGACCTACAATTTAATGCCGATTACGAACGGCTTGAAACGAGAAGCTTTTTCACGGCAAGTATACTAAAGGGAGTTTTACCAGTACCCCGCCGAGAAGGAACGCCGCGAAATAAACTTTCGATGGCGTCGGTGTTATCGGGATCCGAACTCACTCATCGTGCGTCATAGTCCAACACACTAACCACTGCGCCACGGCGTCCTCGAAATAAGGTGTTCACAATGTAATAATGAAGGAGTGTCTGATGTCAATTGCGATGTGGTCAATCTGGTTAGTGTATTGACTGATCTGGCAACCGCCAGGTGCCTTTGTGTATATCGAGGTGCGGAAAGCGCGTGCTGGCTAGAAGGAGACTTCGCCCCGTAGAGAGATCAATCAGCCTGTGTCTATTATCGGATGTGGTGTCATATAAGCTGTGTTTGCCGATGACTTGTTCAAAGATGCTTTCCTTACCTAGCTTAGCATTGAAATCTCCTAGTAGTGTTTAATGTCATAGCTGGGGCATTGGGCATACCTTCTGTCAAGGAGATCGTAAAATTCATCTTTAGTGGAGTCATCCTTGTCTTCCGTAGTCCGTAGGTGCGTGGATGCAGATCAGGCTAATGTTAGAAAATTTAGCCTTGATCCGGATCGTCGACAGTCGAACAACAAATCCGCATCCGAACAATCGTTGTCCTCTCCCCCTATAGCATTCGCCTTAGTAGATGTTACAGTTTTCATTCGCTTTATACCCGGTCCATTCCACCGCATTTCCTGGATCGTGGTTAAATCCGCTAAGGACGTCTAAGGCGTCCGCGAATTGTTCGGCTGCACGTGGTCTGTTTAGGGGCCTAACATTCCACGTACATAGCTGAACATCATTGCCCATTTTTTGTTTTTTGCAAGGGTCGCCAACATTAAGCTGATCCATTTTATCCGAGGCTTGTGGTTACTTCTGAGCAATTGAGGGTCTTCCGATTACGGTTTGCTAGACCGTAGCCCGACCGGCATTAATCCTGCTTCGTGGTGCAGGATACACGCCAGCGGTCCTCTTCCATTAGTAAATTCCATGGTAAGGAAATTTCTAGATAGTACCACGAGGCGGTGGAAGTAGAACCTGGCTAACCGAGCTGCAAGATGTTCGGCTGCAGCGGCTCTAACTCCCTTTTTTTTAGAAGGTCAGCACCCGTCGGTAGATGCTACTCCTGTTAGTCCTTTACCATTCCGTAGGTCCCTTTCAACTGTGTGAAAAATAAATCACACACAACATGGGTTATTGAAAGAAGTTTGGCTGCAACGCAAGAAAGAAATTGACTGGTAGCCCGAAATTTTTAGGCTGACAATTTTTTTTATAAAAAAATCGCTTCAACGTGGATACCATTCAAAAGGCTTGCACCTAGGGCTTTGATCGTGGGCTATATAAGCGGGAACATCCGCCCTCGGCGGAATTCGGTATTCAGTATTCAGTAACAGGGACTCAGTATGCAGTGATCAGTCGATAATCCAGTATGAAAGCAATCTAGCCATCTAGTGAGCTAGTGGACAATTATCTAACTGTTGTAGAGACAAAATGTGCAAAAAAAGTGTGTAAGCAATAAAGCATTAGGTGTTATAAAAGAGTGTAATAAAGGTGAAGCGCCCAGATAATTGATCTAAGGTGGAATAATAAAGTGTATATTGAATAAACAAGTAAACGGTTGTAGTTTATCGCAATCCTGTGGTCGAAACATAATCTGGACTATTCATTTTCATAATATTTTGTCTTAGAAGTGGGATTGCGAGTAAATGAGTGAAAAGTGGACTATTCAAATTGCGAAGTGGACTACTAAAAGTGTATACGAGAGTGCAAAGAAATGGTGAAATTAAAAAAGCTAACTAACGAACAGTTGAAAGAGAGCTGGATGCTCGGGAGCTGTCCACAGTGGGAAGTAAAACTAAGATAGTGGAGAGACTTCGATCAGCGTGTGAGAAAGAAGGTGTCGCTGGGAGAATCATGAGTTCGGAGTGGAGAAGCTGTCGACAATCATTGAGCCAACAATCGGTATGCAGCAAATACTTTGAAAAGAATTTTCACAGCTAGCCTAGCACTTGCTCACATACCCAATCCTTGGCGCACGGTGAAAGTAGTCTTTATTCCCAAAATAGGAAAAGAGGACTACGCACTTGCCAAGAGTTTTAGACCAATTAGTCTAACATCCTTCCTGCTGAAAAGCATGGAGAGACTGGTAGAGTTGCATGTGTGCAAAGTTGTCCTTCGAATGCATCCTCTTTCGGAGATGCAACATGCTTATCAGCGCGGTAAATCCTGCGAGACTGCGCTTTAAAACCTAGTCGGGAGAATTCAATGGAGAGACGTCGACATTGAGTTTGCGTTTATCACCGGTAAAGGTCCTCTGGATCTAAACGGCAATGATAAGACGTGAATCTTAAATGCACCTGTTGTCTGGTGGAACAGACTAAAACGCAAATACGTCGTAGCCTCTTTCACCAAACTCCAAAGAACGGTTTGTCTCATGCTTTGCCCAGCATGCTGGGTGCTGCTAGAGATGCTATGATAAACCTTCCACCTCTTGATATATTTATCAGAGGGTGTGCTCTGAAAGCCATGTCTCGTCCGAAGCGAAATGGCTTTTGGTACAGCTCGCATAGGAATAACAGTGTGCGTATGCAAGAATTGTCCTGCGACCCCTGTCTCATGGATATGCCTTCTGACGCACTGACGCCCGTTATCCTATTGCGTCGTAATTTCACAGTCGAGTTTCCACGGCGTCAGAATTGGCTCTGGCTGGATACTGAACCTGGAAAGGATAGTCTTCGCATTTTCACGAATGGCTCCAGGTCTAGGCGGGGGTTCGGTACTGGAGTCTTCTTTGAGCGCGGAAACATCCGACTGCACTTCTCGTTAGGAAAATATGCGTCTGTCTTCCAATCAGAGATATACGCAATCCTAAAGGACACGCACTATCTTATGAAGCACAGGTAGAGGGGGAAAAGCATATGCGTCTGCAGTGGCAGCAAGCTGCACTCAAAGCTGTGTGCAACCCCTTAACTAGCTCCAATCTATTGCTTGAACTCAAGTCCTTTTTGAACAGAGTCGGTAGATTAAACTCATTAAGGCTTGTATGGGTTCCAGGCCACTCTGGGATCCCAAGAAATGAGATCTCGGATGAACTCGCCAGAATGGGTTCAGAAGAGAGCTTCTCAGGATCTGAACCCGCTCTAGGTCTACCTGCGTCCACGGAATCGACTACAGAAGACTTGTGGGAGTCATTACTCGCCACTACACTTTTGCTAAGCATCTCTGCGTGCTTGGCATAAGCGAGACGCCTATCTGTGCTGCATGCTGCGAGGAGGATGACACTGTAGAGCATTTTCTCCGTGACTGTCCCGCCTTTGCTCGCGCACGGTGGTGCACCCTTGTGGCCGACGTGGCATGTGCCGAATCTCTCAGCTCTACATCACTGAAGCTCCTTCAAACCGAAGGTAATCCACTGGCTATAAACCGCGATAGTAAGACCTATGCGTCCACGGTATGGTGGACAAAAGTTGATCAAAAAACGATAATCGTTAAGCTTCAATGCCTTCAGAGACTAGGCTCTGTCTAGTCTAAAGCCTGTCTTGGCATTACAGGCGCTATGCCAACCTGCCCCACGGCAGCACAAGCAGTGCTGATTGGACTTACTCCACTGCATCTTCTTATTAAAAAAGTTGCAATGCGCAGTGCAACCAGAATTCTTCGCTCGGAAACAAGCTTGCCATAGACCCATGGGTCACATGTCCATCTTGCAACATTTCCCGAGCTGGATATGACTACCTCTTAACTACACACTGATGGCTCCAAGATGGTTTCTGGCATTGGCACCGGCATCTTTGGACCAAATCTCGAAAATCGCGAAGGCCCTGGGAATGGGTCCTAGCATCTTCCAACCAGAATTACATGCCATCCTAGCATGCGTCAATCTAAACCTGGAGACAGGCATAAGAAGAGTAACCATCAACTTACTCTCTGATAACCAAGCAGCGCTTAAAGCGCTGAGTTCGAACAGCATGAACTCATAAGGGTTAAGGAATGCCATGATGCCCTACAAGACCCCACCAAAAGAAACAAGGTCAAACTCTGGTGGGTGCCGGGGCACAAAGCTATTAAGGGCAATGAAATCGCCGATCAACTCGCCAGGAAAAAAAATGGGTCCTGGACCTTCTTGCGGCACTCCCAAATCTAAGATCAGCCTCTTTTTAGACAAGTGGGAAAAATTGCAACACCTGTCCTTTTGGGACAGCGATCAGGGACTTCGTCAATCGAAACGATTTATACGCCCCTGAACAAACACTCTATTTTGTGGGGGAAGTCATTCCTGCTTCTTATATAAACGTTATATTTACTTCCCTCCAAGATTGTGCTATGTAGCCCCAGTTTAGACTGGAAGAGAACAGTGCCAAAAGCCATGGTTCGAGAATGCCGTAAACACGCTGCATTTCTACCGGGTAAATTCCATCCAGACCCTGCTAGCGTAGGTTATGTAGGAGTAAA
Organism: Eumerus sabulonum; assembly: GCA_951905685.1. Classification (NCBI taxonomy): domain Eukaryota; kingdom Metazoa; phylum Arthropoda; class Insecta; order Diptera; family Syrphidae; genus Eumerus; species Eumerus sabulonum. The sequence goes on along the minus strand of OX645060.1, from coordinate 154,674,890 downwards.
CATGCCACGTGATCTCTAACGAAATTTATAAAATTCTTTTTTGGTGAATTATGTATGGTACGGAGGGCGCCGTGGCGCAGTGGTTAGTGTGTTGGACTCTGGCGCACGATGAGCGAGTTCGGATCCCGATAACACCAACGCCATCGAATGTTTACTTCACAGCGTCCCTCCTCGGCGGGGTACTGGCAAAACCCCCCGTAGTATAACTTGCCTGGAAAAAGCATTTCGACTCAAGCCGTTTGGAATCGGCATTAAACTGTAGGTCCCTTTCACCTGTGTGAAAAATTAATCCCACACAACATGGGTGATTAATAGAAGCTTGCCCCTGGTCCTTCATGGGCTGTAACGCCACCAAAGAAGAAGATGTATGGTATGGAATTATGATGGTAAAGGACTAGCAAGGGCCTTGTAGGGGTAGCATCTGCTGACGGATGCTGGCCCGACAGAAAGCGGGTAAGAGCCTCTGCAGCCGAACGTCTTGCAGCTCTGCTAGTCAGGTCCTACTTCCACCTCCTCGTGGTGCCATATGGAAATTTCCTTACAAGGGAAATTACTGACGGAAGAGGCCGAATCGCGAGTATCCTGCGCCACCAAACAGGATTAGTGTCGGCTGGGGGAATAAGGGGAATAAGTCTCCTTAATGTCGCATTCAAGATCTTCGCTGCCGTTTTGTGTGAACGCCTGAAGTGATTCGTAAATAAGCGATAGGTCCTTATCAGTGTGGCTTCAGGCCAGGGAAGTCTACCAGCGATCAATTCTTCACACTACGGCAGAAAACCAATGAGAGAGACGAGCTATATAACGCCATGTTTACTTCTGACATCCCTGCTAAGCTCGTCAGACTATGCAGGATGACTCTGGAAAATGCTCGCTGCTCCATCTGAATCGGTGCAGAACTGACCGATAGCTTCGAAGTCAAAAAAGGATTTAGACAGGGCGATGCGCTGCCGTGTGATTTTTTTAACATCATATTAGAAATGATTGTGCAAAAGTCACTGGTCAATACAAGAGGCACAATCTATTTCAAATCCTCGCAACTCTTTGCATACGCCGACGACATTGACTTAATAGATCGTAGCGATATGTCAATGAGGCGTTTGCGAGTATTGAGATGGAGGCGGCAAAAATTGGTTTGGCAGTTATGATGGCAAGACTAAATATCTGCTGTCATCGGAAAAGGACATTTACCACCGACGTCTTGGACAGAACGTGCATATTGGCAGATACAGGTTTGAGGTAGTTAAGGACTTCATATATGTACCTAGGCTCCGCAGTGACTTGGAACAACGACACCCGTTTCGAAATCAAGCGCAGAATTACTCTTGCCAACAGCTGCTAATTTGGGCTCAAGAGGCAACTGGGAAGTAGAGCCCTCTCTCGTACGACCAATCTGACTTTATATAAGACCTTAAATATCCCGGTCTTGTTATACTGCGCAGAAACTTCTAAAGCGGATGAGGGAGTCCTTGGTCGTTTCGAGAGAAAGATTCTGCGTGCGATTTTCAGTCCTATAAGGACAGAGGGGGGTTGGAGGAGAAGATTCAATCACGAACTGTACGGGTTCTAAGATGGCTAGGCCATGTGGAGCGAATGGACACCACAGCTCCAGCCCATAGAGTCTTTGAATCCAACCCCGAGGTAAGAAATAGAGGACGGCCACACCTAAGGTGGCGCGCACAGGTGGTAAGGGACCTCAACAAACTGGGCGTGCGGCATTGGAAAAGACTAGCGAAAGATCGTGCTAGGTGGAGAGGCATGTTGGTTGAGGCCAAGGTTCACCCCGAACTGTAGCGCCTGTTAAGTAAGTGAGTAAGTATGTATATACATGGTTGTATCGCTTTGGACTAAGCCCTTTATGAATAGGTTAAAAAGTTTGTATCCCTAGAAACGTCTTCTGAATCGACTCAATTAAGTTAATTTTAACAATCACTGAACTATTTTGAGAGGATTTGCTTCTCCATTCTGCGTAAGACGAATCACAGCACACCACTGACACTGTGTACCTCTAGTTTAGGGTTCTTTCTCTGAAGGATTTAGTTTCGTCCCTTCTTTTTTAAGTAAAGGTTCTGGCGGCTTGGCTAAGTATAGTTAAGTTATGTATGTGTATGTGCTTGTGCTACTGAATATAGGAAGACATAAAATCACTACTTTTATAAACCGATAAATCTCACTGGGTCTTCCTTAAATTCGCTTCTTTCTTTTCCTACCTTTTGTCCGGACATGGATTACGACTTTACAGTTATCTAAATTTGTCTGGAATCGACGTACATATACTTACTATTTATGAATCTCGTTAAAAATATTATTTTCGGTTTTTGACCTCAAAACCTTCCATCGGTCTCCTTTGTACAAATGTGTCGAAAATACGATTCATCGCCTTAATATCTCCCCTTAAAGGCAAAGGAACTAAAACGTAAAAAGCATTGTACCCGTATATCTGCATACATCGCTTTTATTCCAGGCACGTCCCTATGACAACGACGGTAACAAGATATTTGCACAAATATCACATCCTACTCTTTGACATGGTTGTCATCGATTTTATATTGTAGTTCTGGATATAAGCGATGCGTCCATGTGTTTGTGGCATTATTGTACTTAGCGAAGAAAACGAGAAATCCAAATTCTTGGAATCGATGTAGGGATTATTTTTTATCAATTTGTTTGATGCGAAAACAATGTGCAAACAAACACGTAAAGCCCTCTGCCATTGACCGAGATGGGGCAGCCGGTCATAATTTCTGTCGATTACGTTTTATGTTATTTCTGTATTTCCGAAATGATGAATTGGATTATGTGTCCCGGGGAGACGGGAGTTCCTTTGTCCCTTGTTTCTACTGTTGGTCATTAAACTGGCCGGGGAGGGTGAGGAATATCCTTACTTATTCGCTGCTTGTTAGTGGGGGAAAATGGATTTATGGCGGATTCGTTTTTATGCCAGATTCGTGACTATTGCCGTTGTCGGTAGGCAATTATTGCTGTTAAATTGAATGCAATACTCCTAATGGGGAGGCAAAATCCGTTTGCTTCATTGTAGACCAATAATTGCTACGCAAGTGGAACAACAAGCATATTTCTCATAAAGCGTGATACATGGTATGCCCAGTGGTAGGTAGGTAGGACCGTTGCCTTCCCAGAAATGAGAAGAACACACATAGGCCAGGGAGGGCCGCTGTGCAGCTACGAGGGAGTTTAGCCCCCTATTCATGAAACCATTTTGTGCTTCTTAAGAAATTAGAAGATCAGATATCCCTACTTGCTGAACTTCGGTCAGATCGTGAAGAAAGTAAGATCCCAGGTATCGTTTCTTGATTGTGCAGAATGTCAGGCAGGCGCAGAGAAGGTGATGAACGGATTCGACCTCCTTCTCGTCTAGACAGCTTCTGCAAAAATCATTCGGAATTATACCTAGTTTTTGCGCGTGACTGCCAATAAGGCAGTGTCCAGTGATGACACCGATGACTTTGTAAATGTCAGTTCTTTTAGGGAGATTATACTCCTTGTCCGTTGACTGTCGAGCGGAGGCCGGATTTGCCTGGTGATGAGGCAGGTACATATGTCTCTGAGTCCATCTCCGGTTCGTCTCGGCCCTGGCGAGATTTGTAAGATTAAGTTTAATGGTTGCAAGGGGTATTCCCTCACAAGCCGCGATTGATCGTAGAGTTGTTCCCTGTTTGGCGAGTGTGTCGGCTCTTTCATTTCCTGGAATGTCGCTGTATCCCGGTACCCAGATAAGTTGTATGTTGAACTGTTCGGCCATCTCGTTAATAGGATAGATAGGCGACAGTCGAGACTAGTTTTTGATGTGTACACAAAGGACTCCAACGACTTTAAGGCTGCTTGACTATCCGTGAGAATATGGATATCCGTTCCACATCAGCCAGAACAGGGCCTCTTTTATTGCCAACAGTTCCGCCTGGAAATCGCTGCAGTGATTTGGTAATTTTAGAGCCTTGTTCAGCTTAAGTTGTTTGCAGAATATTCCACTAACCACCCCGTCTTTGGTTTTAGACCCGTCAGTGTAAAAATCTACGCAGTTTCTGCGTAGTTGTCTTGTCCAGTGCTGTTCACCAGACTGTCACTCCGTACATTAGAAGGGTCTGACGACCGTGATGTAGAGCCATAAGGTGATCTTGGGGTTGAATCCCCACTTTTTCCCTAAGGGTTTCCTGCTATAGTTGTTTTTTTAGCTCTTTCGATTGTGTTGCTCTTCCAGGTTAATTTCCTATCTAGTATAATGCCAAGGTATTTGGAGGAGGTATTTGGCATTGGACGAGTAGTTTAATCTGGTACCAAGCAAAGTAATAGGGCAGTGTTCTGGGATTTTAGCTTTTCTGGTGAATTCACCCTTAGCCCGTTGCTATGCGCCCACTTGCAAAGAATTGAGAATGCCGTTTGCATACGGTCATTCAACGTCATCAACGTAGGCAATAACGTCCAGGCCTTCTTTCTCCAGTTAAATTAGTAATTCGTTTACAACTACATTCCAGAGAAGGGGTGAGAGGATCCCTCCTTGCGGGGTTCCCATGGTAACCACTCTGGTGGTTACTTGGCTTCCCAATTTTGACTGAATCCTGCGCGTTAATAATAACTCGCTGATCAACTCTATCAGAGTCCACTCCACCTTTAGCCTTTCAAGTTTTATTGCTTTCGGAGTGACGTTGGTGAAAGCGCCCTCTATGTCTAGGAAGGCTGTTAGAGTATATTCTTTGAGATGGATTGATCTTTCGATTTTCCTCACTAGTGTATGCAATGCTGTTTCGACAGATCTACCTTTACAGTAGGCATGTTGTGCCTTAGAAATTAGAAACGGATCCAAGTTGTGGCGTATGTGTAAGTCTATCAGCCTTTCCAAAGTTTTTAGTACAAAGGCCTTAGATCAGTGGGAGAAGTGTGAGTGTTTTTGCCGGCCTTAGGGATGAAAAGTACCTTTGCGCACTTCCACTTTTCTGGAATGTGACTCCAAGCTAGGCATCCTTTAAAGATAATCTCTAGCCATGGTACAGTCCATTCCATAGTTTGTGTGAATTCGATAGGGTAAATTTCATCCGGGCCTGGCGATTCGTAGGGCTTGAAACTTTTTAACGCCCATGTAATTTTCTCTCTGGAGATAATATGATCGTTCTTGCCCCCATTCCTCGCGAATACATTAAGTCCTGCGAATCATAGCAGCCTGGAAAGTGCGTATTAAGGAGAAGATTTAGAGTTTCTTCCTCCGACGTTGTCCAAACTCCGTTTGCTGTGAGGCAGCTCGGAGATTGTGGATCTTTTGAGAGTATTTTCCTCAATCTGTAGGCGTCTGAAATTTTCTCCATATTGTTGCAGAAGAGCTTCCAGGACAGCCTTTGTTCTTTCCTCAGGGTTTGCTTATACACTCTGAGTGAATCTTTGTGTAGGCTCCAGTCTCAGTCGTTTCTTGTACTCTTTGCTTTATTGAAGAGTTTTCGATAGTCCTTGTGGAGCTTGCTTAGATCTGCGTTCCACCAAGAAGGGTATGAGTTTTTTTCTTGATTCCGCAGCTGTTGACCAGTGCGTTGCCCAAAGTATTTGTTAGAATATCGACCAAATTGGCTATATCTAACGGTGACCGCGGCGTGTCAGGGGTCCTGTTTACTATAGAATTGCCAATGAGGGCTTTATAGCGCTCCCAATCGATCGTTCTGGGGTTGCAGGATGAGTCAATTGGGGTTGGGACCGGGTGTGCACAGTGAGTAGGTGCATTGATTGACGGACTTGGATGAATTGGAAAAACGTCTTAATCGAATAACATACCAACGATGTGTTTTCCACCGTAATACTTTCTCTGTCTATTTCTTAAATCTCACCAAAAATACGACTCGTCGAATGGAGAAAATTGTGTCTCTGTTTCGATGAAGACCATCCCATAAAAACAAGTAAACAGTACCCTTTCGTGGCTCAATTCATGCCATTTTTTACGATGACTCCGAATCAATACGCTGATGCAAAAGTGGATTGAAACAGGATGTTTTAGACTCTAAATGGCGCTTTGACGCTTTCAATTTGTCGTTTAATCAGTACAAAAGTTCACTACATTTGCTGCAGTAAATATTTATAAGCATGTTAGATACCAAAAGTTATTATTAATTAATTATTTAAGGTACGAAGATTAGTTGGTTATTTTAAGGTAGATTTTTCTACTAAAAGATTGCCAGTTATAATACTCACATTTCGACCAAGGAATATTTGAATTATTTAATGTACGTTATATGCAGAATCTACAACGAGAATTCAGCTGTGCATAATGTCTTCCTATTCTCTCGAAGGTCAGATCAACAATTGCTCCTTCATGATATTCGTTAACATCTCCCAATAGAGACATCTCTATGTCAATTATATTGGCAATGAAGTTGTATTTTTGGTACCGAATAGTTGCTGGCATATCAGCGTACGCCCTGCTTTCCAAATTTCTTCATAAAAAGAGTTAATTGATGTAATCGCGAAAAGTTGAAGAACTCTTGCAATTCAATGATCTTCTCACACTTAGCGCGATAGATGTACCACCGTGTTGAAAAGAAAAATCATCCAAGATGATTCCATCAATTTGAAGCAATAGCAAATTCATTCTCATTGCATGATATCGGCATTTTCGTTCTCCTTTTTTTTTAACAAGTAAGGTCAGTAATGACTTCTTACGGCACAGCATACTAGTCACTTTTCGAGGAAGCATTACCCGCTCTGAATATTTACTAGGATCATTGTTGACTCATACAAGACCGCCTTGATTGTCCACCGTCAGATTCAACGTGCATATTTATGCACTATGAATGCAACGATCCCTGTTTAAATGCCCGGGTCAAGTTGATATACGGCCTCCTCGTATATGAACAAACGTATGCAGCGATAAAAGCCCGACCAGAATGGCGGTTGCGCGGCGGGCTAACAATACGCCAACGTAAAAAAAATAAAAGTTATGAATGAGCAAGATGCCTCGGATACACGGACAGATACTCGACGACGACAACTCACGAATAAGGAACACGATTTTCGAGTATGCTGGAATGGATGAGGAATAAAAATTGCGTCATTTATTACAGCTGACGCAACAGATTGCACTTACTGGGATGCGGATTGGACTTGATACCTATAAGTGATCGCCTGGTTTGATCCGCATCAGACGAGACCTATCAAGGAGGACTTCTATGACCTCCTGGTCCTGGTCCGCAGTATGACGTTAAAATCGTGCTCGGGGACTTCAATGCCAAAATCGATAAGGAGAACACCCTTGGCGGAGTGATCGGAAAGCACAGCCTCCATGATACAACAACAGATAACGGCTTCCGACTTACGGACTTTGCGACAGCTCGTAATGCGGTGATAAGTAGCACAAGATTCCCTCTTAAGCGAATCTCCACAGCAACCTGGCGTTTGCCGGACGGTCGAACCGCCAACCAAATCGACCATGTGCTCATTGACGCAAGGCACTCGTCAAACATTCCGGATGCGTGAACATTCAGAGGGGCAAATGTCGACTCTGACCACTTCCTCGTAGCAGCAAGAATCAGAGTTAGACTGTCCAATGTCAGAAAGCTGCACCAGTCCATCAGAAGGAGGTTCGACATTGGGCGCCTGAGCATACCGGAGGTTACCACAATCTACAGGGAGCAGCTGAGCGAAAGACTCTACGGAATGTTTACGTCGAACACAAATGTCAATAATATATGGTTGCATTGATGCTCAGCCATTCCAACCGTTCAGGAAGTAGCCGAAACCACCTTAGGATACCTACCACCCCCGCCAAGAAACCCGTGGTATGATGGCAAGTGTGAGCAGAAAAAGGCAGCAAACGACGGGGCGTACCAAAAGGCGCTGCAGAGGAAAACTAGGGCAGCGCACAAAGACTACCGAGCCAGAAGGAGGGAGGAGAAAAAACTACGACAAAAGAAAAAAATCTTCGCAGCCTCCCAGCTCAAGGATATCGAGGAGTATAGAGATAAGCACAAAACACGAGCCACGAAGACGAAAGCATGCCCGACGACTGGAATACCAGCTCTATTTGCCCCATCCACATAAAAGGCGATCCTACCTCTTGCAAGAACTATAGAGGTATATCCCTGCTCAATGTCGCATACAAGATCCTGTCCAGCGTATTGTGTGAACGTCTAAAGCCATTTTGCACCGCACTAATCGGCAGCTACCAGTGCGACTTCCGGCCCGGCAAATCGACTATAGACCACATTTTCACACTTCGACAAATCCTGGAAAAGACCAACGAGGATCGAATCGATACACACCATCTTTTCATCGATTTCAAAGCCGCATACAACAGCATTCATCGTGAAGGACTGTTTGGTGCGATGGCCGAATTCCAGTTGTGTCGCGCCACGCTAAAAAATACGCGATGCACCGTGCAACTCGGTTCCAGGACTTCGGAACCGTTTGAAACATGCACCGGATTCCGGCAAGGTGATGCGCTGTCATGTGACTTCTTCAACCTGGTGCTGGAGTAGATAGTGCGACGAGCAGGCGTCAACAGAGAAGGCACTATATTCTACAAGTCCGTCCAGCTGCTAGGATACGCGGGTGATTAATGTCAATGAGGACAAGACGAAGTACATGCTGTCAAGCAAAAACCAATTCGTCCCTCACCACCTAGGACAAAATATAACAATTGATTGCTACAATTTCGAGGTAGTTAAGGAGTTTGTCTACCTCGGGGCAAACGTAAATTCCACAAATGACACCACAGTGGAGATCTGGCATTGAATTGCCCTTGGCAACCGCTGCTACTTCGGCTTGTCCAAACAACTGGGGTCAAAACTGCCAGTCTTGCTGCACGGAGCCGAAAGCTGGACGATAAGCAGGACAGCGGAGCTGATTTTAGGTTCTTTCGGCAGAAAAATTCTGTGCCGGATATTTGGTCCTGTCTGTGAGGAAGGTAATCACGGATGTAAGACATATTGGTCTTGATAACTGGAAATAGCCTGCCCGGGACCGTCAAGGATGGAAGGCAGCTATAGCTCAGGCTCAGATCCTTCATGGATCGCTGCCCTGATAAGTAAGTAAGTAACTTTTGTCCTTTCTAGTAATTTGCGCCAAAAACCGCTTTGGATTTTTACTTGTGACATATTAGACTATACGTACAAGAAATTTGAAAAAATTCTCTCGAAAGCAAAACTAACAACATAGCCAAAATGTTTTTCTGCAATTATGTAGATTACTTAGGAATCTTGCCTTCTATTCCATATGAATGTAGAATGCTGTAGGTATGACGACTGTCGGGTGATGATCACGTATGTATCTTCTAACAGTCTAATCAGGGTACAAATGTCGTCGTATGGGAATCATCAGACTACGTTCAGTTGTTAAGCGTAGTACATCGAATTAGTATTTGGATTTCTTTCAGAAAGTGGTTGCCTATATTCTCCTCTGTGGGTCCTTTAAGTTGAACAACCAAGCTATCATTACAAACAGTCAGAAACAGAGAAACCAAATTATATCTAAAACCCAATTAATACCTAGCATTCAAAATATAATTAGACGAACTTCAGTTCCTTTGTCATGCCCTCAGCTAATTGAAAGATCAATAAAGCAAACTCCTTTAATCCACAACAATCAGTTCCCACACCAAAATATTTATCATTACCAATGCAGCGGCCAATTAATGATAATCGTTAGACAATAACCAAACCACAAAGCAAAGCGTCAATTAAATCATTACGATTGTATAACATAAAATTGTATTACAAAAAGAAAAACAGAATGACACCCCAGTTCATATCCCCCTATTATGCCTAAACATGAAAAGCCTTTTCGTAATTTAAAATAATCTGAGGACATTGGGATGAAATTTATTCTCAAAACATTGAAGTTAAGTTAAGGGGTTCCCGATATCCTTCTTGTGAATTTGATGAAAAGTCATTTTATGTGTACTTGCAACCATTTGATTGGAATATTTTAAAAATTGAAGTGTTGGACATTTCAAAGAGTTTCCTTTTTGATCATAACCTAAAGTATACATACATGTACGTAACTCCATTCGACTAAGAATGTCGTCGAAATTTGAATGTCTGGTCTATCGCAGATGTTTTTGCTCACGAACCGTTCACCAACTCACTGTGAATTGTTAGGAGTAGCATCTACCGAAGGGTGATGGACCAAAAAAAAAAAAAAAAACGAGTAAGAGCCTCTGCAGCCTAACATCTTGCAGTTCTCTTAGCCAGGTCCTATTTCCACCTCCTCGTGGTACCCTCTGGACATTTTCTGAACATGGAAATTACTAGTGGCGAGTATCCTGCGCCACAAAACAGGATTAATGTCGGTTGGGCTATGGTCCAACCGGAAAAGTCCACAATTGCTCAGACACAACCTCAAGCCTCGGATAAAACGGATCGGATTACTGTTGATGACCCTTACGAAAAACGAAAAAAACACAATGATCTTCGGCTCTGTAACGTAGAAAGGAAGGTCCCTAAACAGACAACGTACAGCCGAACAACTTACGGACTGCTATAAAGCGGAATGGACTGGGTAAAAAGCGGCGATTGCTAGAGGGAGAGGGGCCAACGGTTGTTTGTATGCGGATTTGTTGCTCGAGGTAAACTTAGACAAAAAGTCCTGAGCTTTCGGAATGTGAGCGTACGCCTCACAACGATCCGTATCACTGCCAAATTTTGTACGATCTGCGATCGATGTCAAATACTCGTCCACTATTCTTGATGTTCGAACTTTTCGAGGAGCCAAGATGCGCCATCGGAATACAACGTTATGACGTCGGAAAGCTACTATTGCTTGAAACCGCTCGTGATTTTACAGAACTCGTCTTACTTAAGCTCAATCATACACCTCAACGCTCCATGCAGTCAATAAAACAGTAGTGGAACCTTTGCAAACAAGCCCTTAAAAGCACTGCATCTGAAGTCTTGGGCTTCAGGGCTCCACCACGAAAAAACACCTGGTTCGATGACGTGTGCAAGAGGATTCAAACAGCGAAGCAGGAGGCATATGAAACCTCGCTGGATAGAAATACAGAAGCAGCTTGTGAGCTCTACTAGCTAAAAAGATTGGTGGAGTATAAGCTTCTCAAGAGAAAGAAGAAAGAGCACAAGAAGCGTGCGATTGAGGATTTGGAGAGGTTACTGCAGGCGTGACGTTCGAAAGTTTTATCAACAGATAAAACGAGCATGTCAAGGTTAAAAAGCCAGAACGGAAGCCTGTAGGGATGATAAGAGACACTAGCAGTAGAATTGCAGTCGATGTAGACAATATAAAAAAACCGCTTTTATAGACGAAGACCGAAGAGAATTCCGTCCCCCCGACCACGCCAAATTTAAGATCGAGATATTGAAACTCAAGCCGAATAATGCTGCTTGCGCAGACAGACTGTCTGCCCGAGGAATCGAGTCTCAGCATCGGTTGCCCGATCCGCAAGAAAGAAGACCCTTTTGACCGCGCCAGCTAAAGAGGAATAAGTCTCCTTAACATCGCCTAAAAAACGTCTCTGCCGTTTTGTGTGAACGCCTGAAGTAAATAAGCTGATAGGTCCTTATTCGTGTGGATTCAAGCCAGGGAAGTCCACCATCGACTAAATCTTTACGATACGGCAGATCCTGAATTTGAAGTCGACACTCACCACCTATTTGTGGACCTCAAAGCCGTATACGACGGCGTAATTAGAGACAAGCTATACAACGCCATGTCTACCCTTGACATCCCAGCTAAACTCGTCAGACTATGCAGGGAGACTTTGGAGAATGCTCGCTGTTCCATCCGAATCAGTGAAGACCCGACTGATAGTTTTGATGTCAAAAAAGGACTTAGGCACGGCGATGCGCTGTCGTGTGATTTCTTCAACATCGTATTAGAAATGATTGTGCTGAAATCACTGGCCAACACAAGAGGCACAATTTATTTCAAATCCCTATGTCACGCGGACGACAGTGACATAATCGGAAGAACAGAGTGAGATGTCAGTGAGGCGTTTACGAGTATTATGGCGGAGGCGGCGAAAATTGGTTTGGCAGTAAATGAGGGCAAGACTAAGTATATCCTGTCATCAAAAAAGAACGCTCACGACCGACGTCTTGACCCGAACGTTTGTATTGGCAGATATAAATTTGAGGTAGCTAAGGTCTTCGGACGGCATGGGCTCGAACATACAGGGTAAAGTTGATGATTGCTCTCAACCTGGGCGAGGTGCCAGCAACGATACCTGTTTCAATGCCCGGGTCAAGCTGATATACAGGCTCCTCGCGGCGCCCTCTGGATAGCCTCTACAGCCCCTGCAGCTATCGCCCTGGGCGAGAAGGCGGTGGGGCAACAACCCGCCCATCTAAAAAAAAAGAACAAGTTATGGATGAGCAAGATGCCTCGGATAAACGGAGAGATTCTCAAAAGACGACACGGCGCGAAAAAAGAACACCTTACGCTACCTACCAACACCAACAAGAAATCGTGGTATGATCGCGAGCGTGCGTAGAAAAAAACAGCTACCGACATATCGTACCAAAAAGTGTTGCCGCGAAAAACTAGGACAGCGCGAGAGAAGTAACGAGCCAGAAGAAGGATGGAAAAAAAATGCTGCGACTAAAGAAAAGAATCTTGACGGCCACCCAGCTCAAGGATATCGAGGATTCTAGGGACAAGCATAAAATACGGGCCTTTTATAAGTAAGGTAAAAGCCTTGCAGGAAGCTCCAAGAAAAGAGCACCCAGACTCTTCGAAATTTTGGGGATAATCTTGTCACCGACCTGCAGGGAATACTGCATGTATTTTGGCAACATTTCGACTGAGGAAATCCCAACTCCAGCCGCTGAAGTAGTCCTCCTTACCAGCATCGAAGAAGTCTGCACAGCTATTCAAGAGCTGAAGAATAACAAGGATGCAGGCTCAGATGGCTTGCCATCAGAGCTCTTCAAGGCTGGCAGCGATGTTCTGGTAGGGAGCATGCACCAGATGATCTGTAGAATTTGGGAAGATGAAAGCATTTCTGACGGCTGGATTGTTAGCTCTATTTGCCCCATCCACAAAAAAAGCCATCCTACCTCTTGCAAGAACTATAGAGGTACATATATCTCTTCTCAATATCGCATACAAGATCCTGTCCTTCGTCCGCACTAGTTGGCAGCTACCAGTGCGACTTCCGGCCCGGCAAATCGACTATAGTCCTGGAAAAGACCAGCGAGTTTCAAATCGGTACACACCATCTCTTTATCGATTTTAGAGCCGAATACGACAGCATTTAAGAATTTGGGATCGCAGGAAAACTGATCCGGATATGTCGCGCCACAATAAAAATTACGCGATGCACCGTGCAATTCGGTTCTAGGACCTCTGAACTGAGATGCGGTGTCGTGTGACTTCTACAGTTTTGTGCTGGAGCAGATAGTGCGACGGGTAGGCGTCAACAGGGAGGGCACTATCTTCTAAATGACTGTCCAGCTGCTAGGATACCAGGATGATATTGACATTATCGCATGGTCTCAGCGCGACGTTGTAGAAGTTTTCACGGTGATTGAGGAACAGGCGAAACGAGTTGGTCTTAAAGTCATCGAGGGTAAGACAAAGTACAGTTTGTCAGGCAAAAACCGATCCGTCACTCACCGCATTGGGCAAAATACATTAACGATTGACAGCTATAATTTGTTTACCTCGTGGCAAACGTAAGCACCACAAGCGACACCACAGTGGAAATTCGGTTTGTCCAAACAACTTGGGTCAAAACTCCTCACTCGAAGAACCAAAGACATGCTTTATAAAACGCTTATACTGCCAATTTTGCTGTATGGAACCGAAAGTTGGACGTTAAGCAGGACGGCGGAGAAAGGAAGAATTCTGTCTACGAGCTGTATAAAGATAGGGATATGGTCCGGAAGGCCACGTCGTGCGCATGGACACCAACGTTCCAGGTAAGAGGGTCTTCGACCCCGAGCCTCCTGTTCGAGAAGAAGAGGAAACAGAACCTCCAGTATAAAGGCCAAGTAATCGCGGATGTAAGACATTGTGGCCTTGACAACTGGAAGCAGCGAGCCCGGGACCGACAAGGATCGACAGCAGCTATAGCTCAGGCGCAGATCCTTCCTGGATTGCTGGCCTGATAAGTAAGTAAGTTAACAACTTCGTCTACCTTGGCTCTGCAGTGACATGGAACAACGACATCAGTTTCGAAATCAATCACTGAACCATTCTTGCCAATCGCTGTTTCTTTGGGCTCAGGAGGAATTTGAGTAATAGAGCCATCTCCCAAACGACGAAGCTGACTCTATATAAGACCCTTATCATCCTGGTCCTGCTGTACGGCGCAGAAGCATGGACACTGTCAAAAGCGGATGGGGAAGTCCTTGGCCATTTCGAGAGAAGAATTTTGCGTGCGATTTTCGGACCTATAACCGCAAAGCGAGTTGGAGGAAAAGATTCAACCACGAGTAAGTTGGCTTGGCGTTGTAGAGCGTATGGACACCACTGGTTCTGCCCGGAGAGTCTTTGTATCCAACCCTGAAAGACGAAGAAACAGAGGACGGCCGCACTTAAGATGACGCACATAGGTGGAACTGGACCTCAGCCAACTGAGTATGCGGCACTGGAAAAGGCTAGCGCTAGCTGGAGGGCATGTTGGTTGAGGCCCAGGTTCACCCCCAATTATAGCGCCCGAAAAGAAAAAGAAGTCCAGTGATTTTTGCATAATCATTTCTGATATGATGTTGAAGAAATCACACGACAGCACATCGCCCTGCATAAATCCATTTTTGACATCAAAACTATCGGTAAGGTGTTCACCAATTCGGATGGAGCAGCGAGCATTCTCCAAAGTCATCCTGCATAGTCTGACGCGTTTAGCAGGCATGTCAAAGGCAGACCTAGCGTTGTATAGCTCGTCTCTAATTACGCTGTCGTATGCGGCTTTGCAGTCGACAAATAAGTGGTGAGTGTCGACTTGAATTTCATTGGTTTTTTCCAGGATCTGACGCAGTGTGAAGACTTGGTCGATGGTGGACTTCCCTGGCCTGAATCCGCACTGATAAGGACCTATCAGCTTATTTACAAAAGGCTTTAGGCGTTCACACAAAACGGCAGAGAAGTTTTTGTAGGCGATGTTAAGGAGACTTATTCCTCTATAGTTGGCGCAATCGAGGAGCCAACATCGGCGTTTCGAAGAGCTAACATTGACTCGGATCATTACCTTGTTGCAGCCAAGGCACGGATGCGAATTTCTCGGAATCAACGGAGTCGAGTAAGAACACCAAAATTTAACGTCGGAAAGCTGCAATCGCAGGAGACCGCCAGGACCTTCGCCGATCAAGTCTCCCTCAAGCTCTCTCAGGTCCCGATGCAATTTGCGGAAACCATAGAACAGCAATGGAGTCGTTGTCGGAAAGCCATTAGAGAGGCCGCCTCAGATACACTCGGTTTCGAGCCACCACCGTCGAGAAACCCCTGGTTTGATGATGAGTGCAGACAGGCCCATGTAGAGAAACAGAATGCATACATGGCTACATTGCATCGACGGACGAGAGCTACCCGCAAGCTCTATGAACAGAAGGGAGGACGGAGGAGCATGCGCTTCTGAGAAGGAAAAAGAAGGAGCACGAGAAGGGCGAGATCGAGGAGATGGAGAGGTGTTACTGCAGGAACGACGTTCGAAAATTTTACCAGAAAGTAAAACGAACATGCCAAGGCTATAAAGCCAGACAAGAAGCCTGCAGGGATGAGCGCGGACAACTAGTAGTGGAGTCACAGTCGATGCTGAGATTGTGGAAGGACCACTTCTGCAGGCTGTATAACGGCGATGATAGTCAAAATGCCGCCGTCAGGCAGAGCGAACCATTCACAAAGGACGAAGACGAAGGAGAATTCCGTCCACCCGACCTAGACGATGCTAAGATAGCGATAGCGAAACTTAAGTCTCATAAAGCTGCTGGAGCAGACGGACTCCCCGCGGAACTGTTTAAAGCAGCTGGCGATGAGCTGGTCAGGAACATGCACCAACTGATCTGCAAGATATGGTCGGAAGAACGCATGCCCGATGAATAGAATCTCAGTATCATTTGCCCGGTCCATAAGAAAGGAGACCCCTATGACTGCGCCAATTACAGAGTGATAAGCCTCCTGAACATCGCGCAGAAGACCCTCTCTGTCATACTGTGTAAGTACCTGAAACCGTTCGTGGACAATCTGATAGGTTCTTACCAGTGTGGTTTCAGACCAGGAAAATCCACGATAGACCAAATATTTACACTACGGCAGATCTTGGAGAAGACCCATGAATTCCAGGTCGACACGCACCATCTTTTCGTCGACTTTAAGGCCGGGTTATAACAGTGTTTATAGGGACGAGCTATACAGAGCCATTTTTAACATTCCTGCCAAACTCGTCAGACTGTGCAGGATGACTATGAAGAACTCTCGCTGCTCCATTAAGGTTGGTGGACTAACCGACCCCTTTGATGTTAAAAAAGGTTTTAGACAGGGTGACGCACTGTCATGTGATTTCTTCAAAATTATTCTTGAAAAGATCATGCGGGACTCTGCGGCCAATACAAGAGGTACGATCTACTTCAAGTGCACACAATTGCTTGCCTACGCAGATGACATTGACGTTATTGGACGAACAAAGCGAGACGTCAATGAGGCGTTCGCAAGCATTGAAGCAGAAGCGGCTAAAATGGGTCTAAGGGTAAATGGGGACAAGACCAAATATATGCTGTCAACCAAGAAAGACGCGCAACACCGACTTCTTCGTCAGAAGGTCACCTTCGCAGCTAAATTTTTAAAGTAGTCAAGGACTTCGTCTACCTTGGCTCGATAGTGACAAGAAGCAACGACACCAGCGCTGAGATAAAACGCAGAATGACTCTTCCCAACCGCTGCTTCTTCGGGCTCAAGAGGCAATTGAGTAGTAGAGACCTCTCTCGAAAAACTAAGGTTTCGCTCTACAAAACCTTAATAATCCCGGTCTTCCTCTACGACGTTGAGGCTTGCACGTTATCCAAAGCGGATGAAGAGACTCTTGGGCGTTTCGAGAGGAAAATTCTGCGTTCGATCCCCGTTTGTGTAAACGGAAAGTGGAGGAGGAGATTCAACCAGGAACTGTACGGGCTGTACAGCGACATCGGCCTAGTTAGACGTCTTCGGATCCAACGTCTAAGATGACTGGGCCATGTAGAGCGAATGGACATCAACGCTCCGGCCCGAAGAGTCTTCAACTCCAACCCCGAGGGACGACGCAGCAGAGGACGACCGCATTTAAGGTGGCGCGCACAGGTGAAAAGGGACCTCAATCAACTGGGCGTGCGGCACTGGAAGCGGCTGGCCAAAGATCGTGCCGGCTGAAGAGGCTTGTTGGTTGAGGCCCCGGTTCACCCCGAACTGTAGCGCCATCAAAGAAGAAGAGTTGGCGCAATCAGAGGGGTCTCCTTTCTAATGGAACGGGCATACGATGCTGAGACTCCATTCCTGGGACATGCTTTCCTCTGACCATATCTTACAGATGAGCTGGTGCATGCTCCTAACTAGGTCATCCCCAGCTGCCTTGAAGAGCTCAGCAGATCGAAAAAGAGATGGTGCGTGTCGTCCTGGAATTCATGGGTCTTCTCCAAGATCTGCCGTAGGGTAAATATTTGGCCTAGCGTGGATTTTCCTGGGCTGTAACCACATTGGTACGAACCTATCAGATTGTGCACGAACGGTTTCAGGCGCTTACACAGTGCGGCAGAGAGGATCTTGTACGCGATGTTCAGGAGGCTTATCTCCTTTCTTGTGGATCGGGCATATGATGCTGAGACTCCATTCTTCGAGCATGCTTTAGTCTGACCATATCTTACAGATGAGCTTGTGCATGCTCCTAACCAGGTCATCCCCAGCTGCCGTGAAGAGCTCAGCAGACAGTCAGTCTGCGCCAGCAGCTTCGACTTGAGCTTCGAGGGACAGAATTCTCTGCGATCTGCGTCGATTAGAAATGGATCATTCTGCCTGACAGCGGTATATTGACTAACATCGCCGTTATACAGTCTGCAGAAGTGGTTCTTCAATATTCTCAGGATCGACTGCGATTCTACTACCAGGTGTCCGTTCTCACCCTTGCAGGCTTTCGTTATGGCTTTATAACCTTGGCATGTTCGCTTTATCTGTTGACAAAACTTTCGAACGTCACGCCTGCAATAACACCTCTCCAAATCCTCAATTGCACGCTTCTCGTGCTGTTTATTCTTTCTTTTAAGAAGCTTATGCTCCTCCCTTCCTTTTAACTCGTAGAGCTCACGAGCTGCTCTTGTTCTTTTATGCAGCGAGGCCTTATATTCATCCTGCTTCGCTGTGTGAATCCTCCTGCACTCGTCATCGAACCAGGTGTTTCTTCGTGGTGGAGCCTTGAAACCCAAAACTTTGGATGCAGAGCTTTTCAGGGCTTGTTTGCAAAGGCTCCACTGCTGTTCTGTTAGCCCCTCGGAAAGTTCGAACAACAAGAATAGTGGAGGAGTGTCTGACGTCGATCGCAATGTGACCAATCTGGTTGGTAGTCGATTGCCTTTGTGTATATCGAGGTGTGGGAAGCGCGTACTGGCTAGAAGGAGATTTCGCTCCGTAGCAAAATCAATCAGCCTGTGTCCGTTATCGGAGGTGGTGTCGTGTAGGCTGTGTTTGCCGATGACTTGTTCAAAGATGCTTTCCTTACCCAGCTTAGCATTGAAGTCTCCTAGTACAATTTTTATGTCATAGCTGGGACATTGGGCACACGTTCTGTCTAGGAGATCGTAGAACTCATCTTTGGCCGAGTCGTCCTTGTCTTCCGTGGGAGCATGGACGCAGATCAGGCTGATGTTAAAAAATTTAGCCTTGATACGGATTGTTATGAGGATTTCGCTCACATGCCGAAAGCTTAGGGCTTTTTGCCTTAGTCTACCTCGAACAACAAATCCGCATCCAAACAATCGCTGCCCTCTCTCCCTATAGCAGTCGCCGTAGTAAATATCGCAGTTTTTCATCCGCTTTATACCCGGTCCATTCCATCGCATTTCCTGGATGGCGATTATGTGCGCTTTATAGCAATCTAGGGCGTCCGCAAGTTGTTCGGCTGCACATGGCCTGTTTAGGGACCTATCATTCCACGTACAAAGCCGAAGAATATTGTCCGTTTTCCGTTTTTTTGCAAGGGTCGTCAACATAAATCCGGTCCGTTATATCCGAGGCTTGTGGTTTTTATACGGTTACGGCTTACTAGGCCGTAGCTCAACCGACTAATCCTGTTTTTTGGCGCAGGAGGCTCGCCACTCGCCCTTCCCCGTCTGCAATTTCCATAGGAAATCTCAAGAGGGCACCACAAGGAGGTGGGGATGGGACTTACGAACAGTGCCGCAGGATGTTCGACTGCGGTGGCTCTTCTCGCTTTTTAGCAGGCTAGCATCCGTCGGATAGATGCTACGAGGCCTTTGATGTCCTGTGGCATCTACACAGATTAACATCGAAGTCGCGGCACATTTACAAAAAGAAGTGTCGGCAAGAACCATAAGACGGTAATTACTTGAAAATGGATTGCATGGATGCATTGCAAGAAAAAAGCGGCTCGTTTCCAAAAAGAATTTAAAATGTGTACGCAAGAGAACACGCCGAAAAACTTCTTAATTTTTGAAAACAAATGCAAACAAGAAACTGAATCCTCCCTGTTACGGCTGCCTTTTCGTGGTTTGGTGTTGGCCCGATTTGGCGTGTAAACAACAAGGATTAGCACTTGTACGAGTATAGAGGCATATTTCACAAGACAGTCAAGCCATATGCAGTGCAACACATGCCTAATCCATTTATTTTTATGCAGGACAACGGTTCAAACTCACTGCGCGGTGCGTAAAGCAGTGGTTCTCGTCAGAAAACGTTAATATTTTGGATTGGCCACCGCAGAGCCCTATTAAAAATTTTTGGGCAGATGTGGAAACGGCTCTGGAGAAAAGAAAAAGTAAAAATGCGGAAGAATTATTCCAAAATATAAAGGAAATATGGCAGAGTATTCCAGACGAACGATGTCAGCATTTAGTGGCCAGCCTTCCGAAAAGGTGCAAAGCTGTGCTTGAAGGCTGAAGCTGTGCAAAGGTTAGCCACTAATTACTAAATAAGACGTGACACTTTTTTTTTTTTAGAGACTCGCGCAAGTTCAAAAGTTTTTTTATATTCTTTTATGATGTGATAGACACACAACCTGAACGGAGTGCAGTGGTTTAGGTCGTTAATGTTCGCTCGCTACTCTCAGGGGTGGTTGTCCCAGATAGGACGAGAGCCGACCAAATTCCGCGTTGGTTATAGTCCGTAGTAATTCGTTCTAAGCGCTTAAGTATTACATACGCAGAGGATGAATTTTCAGTTGACCATATTAATTTTTTTTTTCATTAATTTTTTTTTTTTTCATTTTAAAAATCATTTTTTATTAATATTTATCCTATAACTATCTTACGCTAGACAAAATGACTTAAACTAGCTTAACTAACATATATTTTGTTATATTATAAATACCTTACTGGCCCCAAGCGGGCACTCTAAGAGAACCTACATTTACTTTCTAAATATGTCTTTCGGCTTTTAAATTAACATCGTTTTCTTTTTTAACTTTAAGTTTAATTTAAAATATCTGTTAAGACCTAAGAAAAGTAATTTTTAAAAACTTAGCATACTATCAAATTTTTATCTTATTCTACCTTATACTAACTATAACAAACTAAGCTTAGCCTACCCTGTTTTTTTTTTTTTTTTGTTTCGTTGTTTTTGTTTTTTTTTTTTTTTTTTTTTGGTCTATACTTATTCTACCTTAGTCTACCCTAACCTACCCTACCCCATGTATGCCATTGGTAATGCCTCACAACGTCTCTCCGATCGCGGTCTGAAACCGCCCTGCTGAATATGAGGCGCTCCGGCACGACCTCAGCTCCGTAGAGAAATCGCCGTTCCACGTAATTTCGTGCCACATGGAAGATTAGCAGTACCGCCAATCTATCCTGGATTAGCCCACAATGATCTAAATAGAGGAATGCTTCCGGAGGGACAAAGCCGCTAAGTCGCACACGCTCATGGTACATACTGTTGGGGTAGTGAGCCCCAGAGATCAAGTTATTGACCGAAGTCCTGGCCCTCGAAACGTGACCTCGAACCAGCTTTATCAGAAAATTGTCTATCCGTAAAATCCTTGCCCTCGTTGGGATAGAATTTCGTGTTCTCGGATTCCGGTGTTCTGTGCAATGAGAGACAAGTCCTTAGACATTGTCTCTCAAACACTCGAATCCTTTCCATCAAACTGGCACTCACATTGAACCAAACGGGACATCCATAGACAATCATGGGCCTGATTAAGGCCATGTAGCAGATTACCTTCACTCTGCTGTCATGTTGGCTGCTATGGAACAGCCATCTTGTCAGAGCGAAAGTGCCCCGAGCCCTTGCCAGAGCAGCATCTACATTTTTAATAAAATATAGATACTAATCCAGCCAGATCCCAAAGTATCTGACTACACTGAGACAACATTGACAACATTCGCTAGTGCTTTCTAGTGTTCCTAGAGGCCCTAGACAAATGCGTTCTAAATAAAATAGTCTCTGATTTCTGGAAGTTGATTTTCAACTTTCAATTTTGTCGAAGTCACGCTGCAATAAAATGCCAATGACATCGATCGTTGGACCTGATCTGTACGCAACCAAGTCGTCCGTGTACGCTATCGAATGGCGAAGAGAAACTATCAGATCGCTGATGTAAATGCTGAAAAGGATCGGCGAGTTCACTGTGCCCTGTTGCAGTCCATTTTTAGTTTCGAATGTTTGAGTAGAAATCACGTTTGCAATTTTCACAACGAACTTTCCACCCTTCATCATGTCATAGATCATATATAGCAATGATTTACTTACCCTATAGTACGCTAAAGTTTTTTGTAAGCATTTTTTTTTGGCAAAATGTAATAATAAAAGTAATTAATCACTGTAGTCGAAAGACATAGGTTTAGTATATAGATAGTGTTTGTTTTAGAGTGCTCGCAGAGGGTCAGTAAGATATCTAATGTAGTTATGATATAAGCTAGTTTTAATCATTTTGTCTAGCACGTGAGATAGTTATAAGTATGTCAATAAAAATGAATTTAAAATGCACAAAAAAAAAAATGCAATAATTTAATTATGCCCAACTGTTTGAGCTTGTAGTAGAGTCCTTCTAACCATACGGTGTCCAAGCCTTTTTCCAAGTCAACCAGGCAGGCACCCGTACATTGGTTCTAGCATTTATTCCATTGGACATCCGAGACGAGTTTCGACGCGGCATGTATGGTATCATGTCCCGCCCTGAAACCGAATTGGTTATCGAAGACCTTGCTGATACTCGGAAGGAGACATCGACCGGAGATTTGCCGAGTTAGAGGAGTCTTTGCTCCTCTTAGGGATTGATTGGACCACCGCCGTTTTCCAATGCACCGGATAATATGCATTATTCAGTGCATTGTTAAACAGGATGGTGTACCTATCTACAGCCACTGGTGGGAGACGCCTGAGCACAACATTGTATATACCATCATTACCCACGGACTTTTTCTTTTTGAGTGACATGAAGATCAACTGGAGATCCTCCGCCGAAACGAATAGTGGGTTAGCCCCTTCATTGGTGACGGCATTGTTTGTTTCGTAGGTAGAAGTGGTTTAACAGGGCTCTGTTCTCCAAGTCGTGGTTCGGGCGAATGCTTTCATTCACCTTGTACACTTCCTGGAAAACAGCTCCCACTATTGCCTCTTTCTCTTGAGGATCCTCGATCATTGTCATCATTGTCAGAACATTGTCCAGAACAGCGCTCTCTGGATCAATGCTGACTGTACGTAGTAGACGTTCGTTGTCGGACGTCCTCGGAAGCTTGAGATTCTGAATGTCGTTCTGATTTTTTCTCCTAAATATTTTATTTATCTGCGGGAACATATTCGCTTTGTTGGATTTTACAGCGTGAATTTTGTTGTTCCAGTGCAGACTTACAGATATGTATTTCGTAATTTTCCTTGATTAGTTGTTGGAGATTTTTAATCAGCGACTTTAGTGTCTTTGCCTCCGAGTATAGACCATATACATACTGTGAGTGTTATGCCTGCAGCAACGTCTGGTCACTTTCCATTCACCTGTGATTGATGTGAATTTACTTATTTTTGAATTTTTCTAAATAAAAAAAAAAATGCTGTATTTGAGAGTGTCCTTAATTATGTGTCCAAGCAAAAACAGCTGATTTTTTTGTCATTTTGTAAATAGTTCCTTTAATTTTTTTTTTAAATTGCTTTTTATTTTTATAAGTTACTACTTCCCATAAGAAAAAGAAAACCGCGTTTGTTTACAAAGAAAACCTGTAAAATACCAGAATTGTGCGAAGTTTAAAAGTGAAAATCGACTGTCCTTAATTACGTTGCCACCAGACATCCGCAGCGTTTTAAACATGTTCCATTAAATAATGCAAAATGAAACATTAACAGACCAAGCGCCGTATTTAAATGTCGATCGAATGAAGTAAGAAAAAAACAAAAACACGTAAGAAAAAGAGAATAAAAAAAAAAAAAAAATCAATCACATCCAAATGAATAATTCGCAACCAATGTAAAATGCGAAATGTGCAGATGTACATATATACATACACACATACACACATCCAGCCTCCAGTCAAAACTGAAAGAGGCAATTGAATCAAACCGCAAAAAAATGTAAAAAAAGTAAAAAGCTCTTACTCTTCCATGCTGGATCCTTCAGGGAGATCCCGGTTTTTTTCAAATTGCAGAGTTTTGTGGCTGCCCAAGATGATAATGGATTCGTTTTCCATCAGGTAACTAAGTCATTTCGGGCATGTCCAGCTTGGTCAATCCACAGGCGACTCCTTTTCCGGCGATGAATTCAGGGTAGGACAAAGCTCTTGTCGTTTTCACGTTTGCTATTATGACGATGTCCTGCTGTGTTATTGCGGTATCAGTAACAGGATTGCTTTTCACTATGTTACACCAAACGCTTGAGAAGGTCAGTAAATTTCTCCTTAATTAACATGGTCTTAGATCTTTTTGAGGTACATTGTTCAGTAGCGTCGGGCATGATTGCTTTGATGATTTTTTCAGAATTCGGTTTTTCCGGTATGTAGGTATGTTCCAGAGCACAGCCTGTGTGTTTACAGTTTGGTTTTTGTGACTATCCCATACATACATATATCAGTCCCATTGATTTATCGTTGCGGTATGCGCTTGTATGCATATAGTGCCCGGGAGTGGGTCATGAATTGTGAATATGCCAGACGGTATTGGCGCATAGGCGAAGGAAGCTGCATTCATCGGAAAGGTAAAAAGTACAAAGGTGAAACTGACGATATTTCCTCTTTGCTACATGGACGACGTAAATGGAGATATGGTAGGTACTTTGGATTATTTAAATTCGATGGCCTGACAGCGTTCGCCGTTGTTTTTTTTTTTTTTTTTTGTTTTGGATAGGATGTGTACAAAATCTTATGCCTATATTCGTACTATACAAACCGATGGTTTATTGGATTGACTAGGGTAGGTGTGGTACAGATTGATAGCGGCTGAAACTAGAATTAATGATTGCACCTGGGTGAGGTTGTATCACCGCAGTCATTGAAGTTCTCAACGGAAAGACGAATATCCGTGCTACACATCGGACTCGATTCGAGAAATGAAATAGGCATGTGCCAGCAGTCCACATTAAGTCCTGAGTTATGAGCGAGAAGGTGCGATGTAAAGGGTCCTAAACTTAATTTATGGAAGCTGCTACAGATCAGTGCGATAATGATGCAAAAAAATTACAAAAGGAGAACACAAAAACATAAATACGCCATTTCCTTACCATGCCCATACATACATACCTATACACAGGTGGACATAGAGATGTAAGACTTCCTTGAAAAATAACGAAAACTAGTAACGTCACTGCATAAGGATGTACATATGCATGTGTGTATGTACATATTATCATTTCCCTGTTTCTCTTCACCTTGGGATTAACTTTATGCAGAAAGGTTTCGCACCTTGACTCTGAATTGGCGAACAGGCTAAAATTCGCAAAATGTCCGAACGTAAATACATATTAAACTGTCAAATTAAATTGTTTGGCAACGAATAAACAAATTAATTCCATTATACCTTTGTACATACATCTATCTAGCTTTCTGTGATTGATTCAAGACAGTTTTATGGCCATCGACTAACTCAATACTAGTTATAATCTCCCACAATTTTATTCCAAAATCTAATCAGTTTCGGGCCTGAGCGACTCTATAACCTTCCAAAGAGTCGACCGATATACGTACATAATATGTACATATGTATGTAAAACGGATAGCCCTCTCCATCAATAGATTTTAAAACTAAATCAGAACCTCCCACAAAAGATCCCAACAAATAGTATTACCTATATTGCCCGACAAATACTAACCTCCATCACTCCACCTTCCAGCAACCACTATCAGCCATTAACAAGCTCACCCCATGATGCAACAGATTGCCTAGATCAGTGATTCCCAAAGTGGTCTATATCGACCCCTAGGGGTCTATGACAACCTGCAAGGGGTCTACGTCAGCGGAAAAAAAAACTGGGGGTCCATGAAATGAAAATGGGGGTCCACGATAATGGATCTCAACATACACAGATAGTACCTATTTACTTACATTATCCTATCTTCTAATATAAAGACATATACATTATTTATAAAAGTACCTAATGTGTTCGCCTCTCCAATACACCTGAATCCTCCACACTATCAATAGAACAGCAGTGGAGCCTTGGCAAAGCAGGATGCATATAAGGCCTCGCTGCATAAAAGAACAAGAGCAGCTCGTGAGTTCTACGAGTTAAAAAGAAGGGAGGAGCATAAACTTCTTAGAAGAAAGAAGGAAGAGCACGAGAAGCGCGCGATTGAGGATTTGGAGAGGTGTTACTGCAGGCGTGACGTTCGAAAGTTTTATTAACAGATAAAGCGAATGGTTATAAGGCCAGAACGGAAGCCTGCACGGATGAGAACGGACACCTAATAGTAGAACCGCAGTCGATGCTGAGAATATGGAAAAACCACTTCTGCAGACTGTATAACGGCGATGTTAGTCAATATACCGCTGTCAGGCAGAATGATCCATTTCTAATCGACGGAGACCGCAGAGAATTCTCTCCCCCTGACCTCGACGAAGTTAAGATTGCCATATCTAAGATCTAGTCGAATAAAGCTGCTGGCGCAGACGGACTGTCTGCTGAGCTCTTCAAGGCAGCTGGGGATGACTTGGTTGGGAGCATGCACCAGCTCATCCGTAAGATATGGTTAGAGGAAAGCATGCCCGAGGAATGGAGTTTCAGCATCGTATGTCCGATCCACAAGAAAGGTGACCCCTCCGATTGCGCCAACTATAGAGGAATAAGTCTCCTTAACATCGCCTACAAAATCTTCTCTGCCGTTTTGTGTGAACGCCTGAAGCATTTTGTAAATAAGCTGATAGGTCCTTATCAGTGCGGATTCAGGCCAGGGAAGTCCACCATCGACTAAATCTTCACACTACGGCAGATCCTGGAAAAAAACAATGAATTTCAAGTCGACACTCACCACC
This sequence comes from Eumerus sabulonum, assembly GCA_951905685.1. Taxonomy (NCBI): domain Eukaryota; kingdom Metazoa; phylum Arthropoda; class Insecta; order Diptera; family Syrphidae; genus Eumerus; species Eumerus sabulonum. The sequence goes on along the minus strand of OX645060.1, from coordinate 154,648,358 downwards.
TATTTGTCGACTTCAAAGCCGCATACGACAGCGTAATTAGAGACGAGCTATACAACGCTAGGTCTGCCTTTGACATACCTGCTAAACTCGTCAGACTATGCAGGATGACTTTGGAGAATGTTCGCTGCTCCAACCGAATTGGTGAACACCTTTCCGATAGTTTTGATGTCAAAAAAGGATTTAGGCAGAGCGATGCGCTGTCGTGTGATTTCTTCAACATCATATTGGAAATGATTGTGCAAAAATCACTGGCCAATACAAGAGGCACAATCTATTTCAAATCCTCGCAACTCCTACCATACGCCGACGATATTGTAATAATACATAGATCACAGCGAGATGTCAATGAGGCGTTTGCGAGTATTGAGATGGAGGCGGGGAAAATTGGTTTGGCGGTAAACGAGGGCAAAACTAAATATTATATGCTGTCATCAAAAAAGGACGCTCAACACCGACGTCTCTGCCAGAACGTTTGTATAGGCAGATGTAAGTTCGAGGTAGTTAAGGACTTCGTCTACCTTGGCTTCGCAGTGACCTGGAACAACGACATCAGTTCCAAAATCAAACGCAGAATCACTCTTGCCAATCGCTGTTTCTTTGGGCTCAGGAGGCAACTGAGTAATCGAGCCCTCTGCCGGACGACAAAGTTGACTCTATATAAGACCCTTATCATCCCGGTCCTGTTGTACGGCGCAGAAGCATGGACACTATCAAAAGCAGATGAGGAGGCCCTTGGTCGGTTCGAGAGAAAGATTTTGCGCGTGATTTTTGGGCCTATAAACGCAGACGGGGGATGGAGGAGAAGATTCAACCACGAACTTTACGGGCTGTACAGCGACATGAGCCTAGTCAGTCGTCTACGGATTCAACGCCTAAGATGGCTGGGCCATGTAGAGCGAATGGACACCACAGCTCCAGCCCGGAGAGTCTTTGAAATCAACCCCGAGGGACGAAGAAGCAGAGGACGGCCGCACTTAAGATGGCGCACACAGGTGGAAGGGGACCTCAGCCAACTGGGTGTGCGGCAATGGAAAAGGCTAGCGAAAGATCGTGCTAGATGGAGGGGCATGTTGGTTGAGGCCCAGGTTCATCCCGAACTGTAGCGCCCACTAAGAAGAAGAAGAATGTGTTCGCCCTGTAGGGGGTAACGCAAACGAAGGGACTCGGCGAACATGTTTGCCGTTTACGGCTACCTTCATCTATCAGTAATTCCGAAAAAGCAAGTGTTGGCCCTTTTCTGAACTTTTTTTGTGATAATCTTACCCGATAGAAACTGATGGTGATAGTCACAAATGACTGTCACAAAAGTGACTATCGCCTATCACCTTAGCAGATTCCACCCCTGCACATAATGATATACCAGTATCATCTTGTTACAAGCATACGCACAGTAAAAATTCGTGTAAATTTTTGTCTCAGAGCTTCACGAACTTGCACTGACCTGTTAATTTTGTCACGCTATAATACGAATGTGAGACAATCACTTTTAAGCGTTTCCTGAATCTTGAAAAGGAAAGTGCTAAGGAAATATTTAAAAAAATAAAAACTGGTAGTTTATCACACAAATTATCAGTGTTATTTTGTTTGAGAGTGCCGGAGAAAAGTAAGTATATTATTGACGTGACAACGTCTATTAAATCGGTAAGCGCTGAAATATGGGATGCCGAAACGCAAAAAACGCAGAAAAATGTAGACTATCCGTGTGAGTGGGCGTGGCCTAGCGAGTATGTAGTAGTGAGCTCGCGCGAGAATTATCAACATGTCAGATAAAAAAATTCGGCGTCGTTTAGTGGAATTAAATCAAATAAAATCATATCATAGACCTATTGTTACTAGAATATTAGAAATAAAGAACACTTAAACGTTTGAGTATAAAATTGTCGTATTCAATTAAATACATGTATATTACTGTAATATGACAATAAAACATTGAAATCAATAAAAAATTATATGTAATTGCTGAATATATAATATTTATACCTCATTCATAAAATCGTATAATAGACGTTGTCACGAAATAACGGATTTGGCTAATCACAGCCAATCTGATAACAGACCGAAAGGTCGGGTGCGCGAAGTTTTTTTTTTTTTCTTAATTTTAGTTTTGTGCTCGTAGCTAGCAAAGATAGATAAATTACGCTAATCATGACTCCAGTTATTAGTAGTTTAATATTCAAATCATGCAAAAATACACAAGTACTCCTCAATACCACTTTGAAAGATAAATTAAGAAAATAAGAAATCCATAACTGTACGGCTGAATGTTTTTTGAAGAATTTCCAATACACACTCTCATTTGTTTGTTTTTTTCCATAGAATTTAAATGTTTACATATAAGTTAAAGGATTCCTTCCATGGAATCCAAAAAAAATCGCGAACGCCAGCCTAGAGGCTGGCCCAACTGTTCGACTTACACCAAAACGAACTTTTCCGATTTCAAAGAAAAATAATTTTATTAATTCCTAGTTACAATGGTTCACTGGTCAAGTACCGCCGAATGAATGACTGCCCTGCCTGCCCAGCCTATGCTCGTCGCTTCCCGTAGTCACCGTTCACATGCTGACACAGGTGTTTTGCCGGCTGATGCAATCCCACGGTGAAGGCGAGTGGATCGTCTTTCCTCGCATAGTTATTTGCTCCCACGGTGAAGGCGAGTGGATCGTCTTTCCTCGCATAGTTGTTTGCTTGGCAACGCATGTATCTCGCATGGGAACATGTTCCCACACGTTACCGGTGCAACTCATGGTCAAGGTTAGCGCGATCGTATTGCCGTAGGGCAATGCCACTCGCTCTGTGTTAACTCCTCCCCCTTCGAAAATCTACGTCCCGTAGATCAGCGACGTCATCTCTCGGCGGTAAGGCTAACCTTGGCTCTAGGCTGTGGTAGGTGTACCCTGAGGTAGCCTTAGGGTAGGAAGGCTCAAGTTTCTACTAACCTTGTGCCATCCGATATAAGCTAACGATGCCAGCAACATGAAAATTATGGCGTCTGATGCTGTAGAGACGCTCAATCTGTTGGTTAGGTTACCGAGGTGTTCGATGTTCCGGAGGGTGAGGTTGTGAACAAACTGCAGATCTACCTTGTGGCCCTGATCAGTCATGTTCACCATGACGGATGGCAAGACTTGAAGAGTTGTGGAACTCGAGCTCGTAAACGTCCTATTATCGAGGTAGATTGTTTCATTATTGAGCTGGATGATGTAAGTTCCTCTCAACAACTGCGTTGAACCCTTTGCCGTAAGCTTTCCGTTGAAGTTCGTTACGAATATGGTATTCCCTTTAATAAGTTCAATCACCTTTTGGGTATTTGTACGGTAAGTGCAGGCTGCGTGACCTCCTTTTAATAACCGGGCTATGCAGTCATTCTCAGGAATTTTCACCAGTGCATTTTCTCTGCACACTGTGGAATTGCTGATAGACAGACAGTCTTTGATCATTCCATAGGTTTCCTCTTGGTTGATCAGTACCCTATCAAACTCGATGTTCACTTCCTTACCATTGGTGATAGATGGTTTCAAGAGGAGTAGGTTGTAGTCTTCCTTCTTTACTTTGGGAATCGATAGGACGTACAGAAGTACTGAATCATTCGTATAAATAGAAGGCACTCCGAACTCAACCGCTTCGATCTCGTTCTCGTATGGAAGCGTTTCGAACTCATTGATTAGCATATTGATTTCATCATGATCAAGTAAGTTTGTGTTTACAATGCCGCTTTTCGCCATCTGACAGGCCCGCACTATTTCGTTAATTGCCCCCTTTATGACAAGAATTTGATCCAGGACGTCTTGCCTAAACCGTTGAACATCAGCCACCGCTCTTTCGCCATTGGATTGGTCCATGATCCAATTGATTTTTCTCGTCATTTCCTTCAACACTCCGAAAATCTTTTCGTTGATCGCGTATTGGTGGTTATTGTTCTCCACTAGATGTTGTTGGCTTCCGAGAACTTGGTCCCAGTCTGCGGCGTCAGGGTTGTCAGCGACCCATTTCCACGCGGACCCAATCCAGTTGATAGATCTTTCTTTTCTCCGGGGTCTTCTTCTTAGCAGTTTGATGCGATCAATGATTTCGGCTATGTGGAAGTTAATCAGCTGCTTTTTTCCTGCGTCGACGATATGTCTCTTGATGGAAACGTTGATCTCTGCTATTTGTTGCTCGAACTCGTTTAGGTTGATGATATGGACGAGGTTAAAGTTGCCGTTGGTCATCCATGCCTTGCCTTCTTTGACGGGAATCAGCGGGGTGGTATATTCGAATATTTGCAGCCCTCCGGCCGTTGCTAACCAGGTCAGGCAGGCTAGTCTGTAAATATGAACTTTGGATCTTGTGGCGGATCTTATGATTATGATTACATTACATACAGTCATTAAATACAATACAATTTCAATTTCAAACTTATGCGTGACTTAAATTAACATGGTTATTTCATCATAAGTATATAATAGGAACAAAAATTATATAAAAAATGTTTCGAGTATATAGTACATAGACAGGGTGTGTGCGGTGTAAAATCGTGCAGATTAAAATGAATATATTTAGTCCATTAAGCTTAATACTTGTACATAATGGTTATTTAATGCAAATTATGCGTATGTGCATTCTATCATCATTTTTTATATATTTTTAATATGCGTTTTGTGGACCTTTCTTCCTGCGGAAGTGACCACGGTAACTTTGTTATCTTTGGCCACCGTCTCATTTCGGAAGAGAGGGCATTAACCTTAATGCCCTTACGAGCCGTATAAATAGTGTCTCCCTTGTCATACTTTCTTGGTTTAGTTTTGGTTTTATTTTGTCTGGCCCTATCCGCTCTCTGTCTACGTTTAATTTCCTGCCTTAAGTCATTGTTTACCTTTTCCCGAAAACTTAAGAGTTTCTGATAATTTATCCGCTCAGATCTGTTGAAGAATACGTCCGAGGGTTTTTTCTTCGTGACAGAGTGTATGGTGTTGTTATACCTGTCGACTGCTATATTAAGCAATTCCTTCAGACGCAACCCCTTGTATTCCATTTTCAGACACCGATAAATTTCGATCACGGTTGAATGAAACCTTTCCACCTGCCCGTTAACTTCACTGCGGTGCACAGGCGTTAGGAAGAGCTGAATTCCCAACGACTGTACATAGTTCTGTATGATTGGGCTGACGAAACTGCTTTCATTATCCGTTACCAATATCCTCGGAGCCGTGAAATAATGCAATATTTTCGTAATTTTGTCCCTCACGTGAAGAACTGACCGGTTTTTTATGCGGAATATCTTGGCAAATTTTGAGAATTTGTCCAAACATGTAAGGAACTTCTCATTCTGTACTTCCATGATATCCATGTGCAATATTTCACATGGGTACGATGGTACAGGCGTTGGTTGGAACTCTGGTTTGCTGGGGTGCCTGTCATACTTATTAAGCTTGCAGATCTCGCAAGAGCTGACATATTTTTTAATTAAACTGTTCATGCTAGGAAAGTAATATTTTTCCAGCAATTGTTCCTTATTCTCTCTCGGATTCCTATGGGCTCTTCGATGCTCCTCCATGATGAGCTGGCACTTTCTATCTTCGTTTTTTACATCCTCTACCACTCTTTGTGTTATTCGAAGCTTGTACTTGGTGAAATATTTCAAATACACATTCTGTAGCAGTTGCAAATGGGATTCAGGGATCTTAATCCCATTGATTACGTTTGGTCTCAACCGCGCAATAAGAATGTTCGTCAGCTTCGTCTCATTTGGATTCAGCATAGCTACATAGTGCCGGGCATACCCAGGATGCGGCTCCTCGTATATCTCCGTGCCCTTCCCGATCTTCACAATAATTTGATTGTGGAAAACATTAATTGGAGCTTCCACGTGGGGGATCAGGTCTGTGTTATCCTGTTGGGCACTATGGGCTGTCTCAGTTGACGTGCTTGCTACACTAGCGGTTTCCGTTGAGCAACTGTTTACCCCTTCGCTGGCAGTTTCCGTCGCTGAGGCGTTATCGTTCGTATTTACACTTCGTGCTGGTTCGGCGCGTTCCGAAGCAGACAAGTGATTCAGTTGAGTTTTCAATCGGGATAGGGCATCCGCAACATGATTTGACTTACCGGGTTTATACACGAGCTCGCAATTGTATTCTTCTATGCGAGACTTCCAACGCTTAAGTTTCGCATTGTAATTTCTATTTCCCAGCGCGAATGTTAGCGGCTGATGGTCGGTATAAATCCGGATCTTCCTCGCCCCGTAGAGGTATGACCGCAGGTTGTCTAAGGCCCACACAATGGCGAGCATTTCTTTTTCATTAGTCGCGTAATGCTCCTCGGTTTTATTAAGGGATCGCGATATGTATGCTATTGGTCTATCTCTTCCGGGGTCTCCTTGCGACAGCACCGCCCCTATCGCGTAATTAGAAGCGTCGGTAGTAAGGTTGAAGGGTTTCTCAAAATCGGGGAAGGCCAGAACTTCAGATGACGTTAGAAGTTCTTTCAAATCATTAAAAGCTCGTAACGCTTCCTCGTCAAGCGTGATCTTAATTCGCTTCGATTCATTTGCCCTGATTTGCGCGTTTGGACCCCTGGTTAGGTTGGTGAGGGGCTTAGCAACCTTTGCATAGTCGCGAATGAACTTGCGATAATAAGAAGTTAATCCCAAAAAACTCTTTAACTCCTTCAGCGTCCCAGGTGGTTTAATTTGACGGATAGCCGTCACCTTTTTCGGGTCCGGTTTAATTCCTTCGGGTGTTACGATGTACCCCAGGAACTCAACCTCGGTTTTCATGAAATACGTCTTCTCCAGATTGACCTTAAGGTTCACCTCCAGGAGTCGAGAGAACACAGTTTCTATGTTCGTGAGATGGTCTTCTTCATCTTTTCCGAAGACTATAACGTCGTCGATGTACACATAGCAGATCTTGCCTATATATTCCTTAAGAACATCATCAATCATCCGCTGGAATATAGCCGGAGCGTTCTTCAGGCCGAATGGGAGTCTGAGAAATTCGTATTTCCCATTCATGGTCGAGAAGGCTGTTTTGGGTACGTCAGACGGTTTTATTGGTATTTGGTGAAAGCCAGAAGTGAGATCCAAGGTCGTGAAGTATTTTGCCTCGCCCAAACTAGCAAGGGTGGAGTTAATGTCAGGTATCGGGTAGGTGTCTGAGATCGTCACCGCATTTAATCGCTTATAGTCTATGACCATGCGATATTGTTTCTCGCCAGTTGCTTTGGTTTTTTTCGGGACGACCCAAATTGGAGAATTGTAGGGGCTCTTCGAGGGGCGAATGATGCCCTCCTTAAGCAAGTTCCCAATTTCTTTTTTGACTTCGTTTCGCATGCAAGCGGGGTACGGATAGCTTTTTGTGTATATCGGTTCATCTGTGTTAGTTTTTATTTCAGCCTTTACGGACGTCCCGATAAGTTCGTTATTGTCGATCGGACCAAAAATGGGCTCGAATTTTCGAATCAGCGCATTAAGCCGCGATCTTACATTTTCTGGGAGGCTTGCATCTAGTGTGATATTTATTTCCTTCGATATTTTTTCTTTTAGAGGGATCTGGATGTCAGGTGAAAGTTTTAGTACATTTTGTTTTCTATCGATGACGGCTTCTAATTGTTTAAGGGTATCGTCCCCTATAATACTGTCGAAAGAAGAGAGACCTGGCAAAACGTAAAACGTAAGGATGGAGTCATTTCCGGCTCCTTTAAAAAATTTGCCCCGTATGTATTTATTGATTCGAATTTTACCAGCCGCGGAGTGTACGGTAAACGGTTTGGGGATGGAAGCGCAGTTGTCGGCTAATGAAGGGCTTATAAAGTTTTTGTTGGCTCCAGTGTCCACCAGGAAACTGAGCTTTTTACCATTTTTGGTTACGTAGTCTATGTATGGAACGCTGGAGAGGCGCCCGTCATAAAATTAATTTCTTCGTCAACGGACTCGTCTTCGGCTTCCTCGTGTTCCTCATTTGCACATCCCTCATAGGTTTGTGTATTATACAACCGTTGTTGTTTGTTTGGGTAGTTGTCGGATTTTGCTCGTCTTTTGAAAGGGTTAAGCCCATGGGGACGATTCATATAGTTTACCTGCCTCGACTGCACCGACCTGTCAACATCCATTTTCTCATGAGGCTTTGGCGCTAAGGGTCTTGGCGGCGGACCGGCCTCATGCGGAGTTGTAGAACGAAATTGTTGCCTTGGCCCATTTGAGAAATGTGGCGGAAATCTTTTCGGTGCTAAGACGGGTCTTTGGTCGTTTCTGAATATTTGGTTCACGGGAGCTGTTATCGTATTTGGGGTGGTCGGCGAGTGAATCGCATAGCTACGATAATTTAAGTTTTGGATTTCGAGGCAAGCTGAATAGGCCTCGGGAAGCGTTTTAGGCTTCTGGATGATAAGCATCCGCGACAAATCGCCGTTAAGGCCTCGAATAAATACATCTAGAACACGATTCCTATAGGTTTCCACCAACGCGTTCACCGTTTCCTCGCTAAATGTTTCCGTCTTGATCTTATTTATCATCAACGATAGTTGATGATTCACAGCAGCATAGAACTCGTCCAGTTTCGAGTTACGTTGGCAGAGTTGGTTGAGCTGATGCTCCAGAGTTCTCATGTCTCTTTTGTCTGCATAATGCAGAGAGAGACACTGTTTAATTGATGGCCAATCGTTGTCGAAAATGTTGTACGAAACTAAGGCCGCATAAATGGGCTTTGACTTAACAATCTCAAAGTCTTTTAGTATGCTTTCTACTATATGAACCCATGACACATATTGTGTAGGGTTGCCCATCGAAGACCTGCAGCTCTTTTACGCAGTCAGGCAACCTCGAAATGTCCTTCAAATCAAACTCATTCCGCGGTGGGCAAAGTTCCACGGCATGCTCGACAGCAGCACTTGAGGACGTTTGCCTACCCTCCAGAGCTCCTATGCGATTCTCTAGGCCCTTGAGTTGGGCGAGAATAGCGTTAACCGCTCCCGTTAGGCCAGTTACAGATTTAGCGATTGTATCCATAATAATCCTTCAAAAATTTCAAAAATGGGAAAAAGCAAACAATGAAAGCTACTTACAGAGTTACGGCCTTGGGAGTCGGGAAGAGCACTATTATACACAATTTATAATTATTTTTATAAACTATTTCTTTTTCTCTTCGCTTAAATGCACGAAATTTTTCCACACCTATTCACGAAAAATTGCCTTTCACCTTATTAATTAAGGCTTTTTACTTTTTACTTTTTCCTACTACAAGCTTTCTCATTCACTTTGTTCTTATTCTTTCTCTACAGCACTTGTCACCGCACACGACCTTTTTCTTTTTTGGTTCTTATCTTTATTTTCAACAGCTTTTGTTTTTTTTTTTCTCACTTCAGGTTTAGCATTTCTGCGTTCCAATTTTCACAATTGATTCCCGTTTGTTCACCTAAAAAGAACAAATACAAATACAGTTTCGTTTCGTTATTTCGCGTCGCGTTTTCCGCGCAAGGTTCAACTTGGGAACCGGCAAGGAAGTGTCGTATATTTCCCTTTTGGTCGCAAACGTTTATCCTAGTAAGCGACCTACTCGCGGTACGAACAGTCTTCACTACCGTATCCTTTAGCCTTCTAGGATATCCGCATGTTCCCATGGGTATGCGGAAGGTTGGCATCAGGAACTCAGAATAGTCAGCGTGTTCTCATGGGTACCCTGGCGTCCACTCAATAGAGCGTACTGGTTCCTGCTTTATGCCGATCCACAGGCGAAAAGGATTATAGTTTTATGAGCTATTTAAAACAAAATGTGTCAGGGGTGTTAGCAATACATTGCGTCATCTATCGACAACATTTAGTTGCTAAAAACTTAAGTGTTAGATTGCACGAATCTCTTCAATTAGTCATTGACGCAGTTAACCCTGTCCGAACCAACGCGTTGAATACGCGGTTATTTGCGCAGTTGTGTGAAGAAAATGACGAACACTTTCATCAATTACTCCTTCACACTGAAGTACGCTGGCTGTCGAAAGGCTTATGTTTGACATGATTTTTTGCACTTCTTGGAACTATTTTAGAATTTCTGGGTGCCAAAGATAAATTTTTAAAAGACAATTTAGTGAAGTGGAAAACAGACATTGCCAATTTAACAGATTTGGTTACAAAATTTAATATGGTTAATTTGCCGTTACAAGACGACGGTCTAAATTTGATTAAAACAAAGTCCATCTTATCAGCGTTTCTTGCCAGAATTAAACTTACTTACTTACTTAGGTGGCGCTACAGTCCGTGGTAAACCTGAGCCTCAACCAACAAGCGTCTCCAGCCGGCACGGTCTTTGGCCAGCTGTGCCGCACGCCCAGTTGGTTGAGGTCCCTTTCCACCTGTGTGCGCCACCGCTGAGGCGGCCGTCCTCTGCCGCGTCTTCCTTCCGGAGTGGATTCGAAGACTTTTCGGGTCGGAGCTGTATCTTCCATGCGCTCTACATGGCCCAGCCACCTTAGACGCTGTATCCGTAGACGTCGTACCAGGCCGATGTCGCTGTACAACCCGTACAGTTCTTCGTTATATCTTCTCCTCCATACACCGTTTGAACAAACGGGACCGTAGATAGTCCGCAGAATTTTCCTCTCGAAACGACCAAGGGCATCTTCATCCGCTTTTGTTAAGGTCCAAGCCTCTGCACCGTAAAGGAGGACTGGGATGATCAAGGTCTTATATAGTGTCACCTTGGTTTTCCGAGAGAGGGTTCCACTTCTCAATTGCCTCTTGAGCCCAAAGAAACAGCGGTTGGCAAGAGTGATTCTGCGTTTTATCTCAGCGCTGGTGTTGTTGTCGCTGGTAATCAGTGAGCCAAGGTAGACGAATTCCTTGACCACTTCAAAGTTATATCCGCCCATGGTGACGTTCTGGCCAATACGTCGGTGTTGTCTGTCTCTTTTAGATGAGAGCAGATATTTGGTTTTACTCTCATTAACCTTGAGACCCATCTTAGCCGCTTCTACCTCAATGCTCACGAAAGCCTCATTGACGTCTTTCTGTTTTCGTCCAATAACGTCAATATCGTCGGCGTACGCAAGCAATTGCGTAGACTTGAAATAGATCGTACCTCTTGTGTTGGCCAGTGACTCTTGCACAATCTTTTCAAGCACGATGTTGAAAAAGTTGCACGACAGCGCGTCGCCCTGCCTAAATCCTTTTTTAACATCAAAGGTCATTACCGACCTTAATGGAGCAACGAGAATTCTCCATTGTCTTCCTGCCCAGTCGGACGAGTTTGACAGGGATGTTAAAACTAGACATGGCTTTGTACAGCTCGTCTCTATATACGCTGTCATACGCGGCCTTGAAATCGACAAAAAGGTGGTGAGTTTCGATTTGGTATTCCTGGGTCTTCTCCAAGATCTGCCGTAGCGTAAATATTTGGTCTATTGTGGACTTACCTGGCCTGAAACACCACTGATAAGAACCGAACAGGTTATCCACAAACGGTTTCAGGAGTTCACACAATACGGCAGAGAAGATCTTATATGCGATGTTAAGGAGACTTATTCCCCTATAGTTGGCGCAGTTATAGGGGTCTCCTTTCTTATGGACCGGGCAAGCGATGCTGAGATTCCATTCGTCGGGCATGCTTTCCTCCGACAATACCTCGCAGACGAGATGGTGCATGCACCTTACCAGCTCGTCTCCAGCCGCCTTAAAAAGCTCAGCAGACAGGCCGTCTGCGGGTGGACTGAATTCTGTTACTTCGTGGTCCATTGCGAATGGCTCGTTCTGCCTGACAACGGTATCTTGTCTATCATCGCCGTTATACAGTCTGCAGAAGTGGTCTTTCCAAATCCTCAGCATCGACTGCGACTCTACTACCAGTTCTCCATTTTCATCCCTGCAGGCCGCCACTCTGGCTTTGTAGCCATGGCATGTTCGCAGAGTTAAACTAATGAAGTAAAATATTGGACGGGGCGAATTTTCCCAGTTCCCCAATTTGTCACAGACAAACTGCCAGGAAGACGGCGTTTCAACCTACGTTCAACATTTAAATGCTCTCTATTCAGATTTTGAAACTAGGTTTGAGGATGTTTTGACTATAGTAACACCACCGTGGATGAGGGCGCCGTGGCGCAGTAGTTAGTGTGTTGGACTCTGACGCACGATGAGCGAGTTCGGATCCCGATAACACCAACGCCATCAAATGTTTATTTCGCGGCGTCCCTCCTCGGCGGGGTACTGGCAAAACCCCACGTAGTATAACTTGGCTAGAAGAAGCTTCTCGACTCACGCCGTTCGGAATCGGCATTAAACTGTAGGTCCCTTTCACCTGTGTGAAAAACAGAATCATACACACCATGGGTGATTGAAGGGAAGCTTGGCTCTGGTCCTTCATGGGCTGTAACGCCACCAAAGAAGAAAGAATACCACCATGGATAATTAACCCATATGGTGACATAGAAAAAACGAATGTCATAATACAGGAGGAACTGACAGAAATAAGTACAAACGAAGAGCTTAAGGTTCAGTTTAAAAATTGATATCAGCAATTCTGGCTGCAAAAAGATATACCCCGCACTTATCCCGTATTATGGAATATAGCGAGGAAATTTTTAATTTGCTTTCCATTGTCATATCTAGTGGAAAGGGGGTTCAGCGCTGTTACCAATTTCCTAACGAAAAAAAGAAACAGACTGGACATCATTAGCCGAGGAGATGTAAGATTAAACCTTACAAAATTGATGCCAAATGTTGATAATTTATTATTAAAGCATCAGGTTCAACCTTCCCAATAATTACATTTACTTATTGCTTTGTTTATTTTATGTTACGTATATTTTATATAACAGATACAAAATTTTATTTTGAGTAGTTTTAATTTAAATTCAATTAATACTATATGTATAAACGTTAACATGTGTTTCTTTTTTAAATTAAAATTATTTATTATTAGTGTTTAAGGCATTACAAAATGAATAATATGCAGCTTGTTCAGAGGGCATGGGCTCGGACATACAGGGTAAAGTTGTTGATTGCTCTCAACCTGGCGAGATGCCAGCAACGATCCCTGTTTAAATGCCCGGGTCAAGTTGACATACGGCCTCCTCGCGGCGCCCTCTGGATAGCCTCTTCAACAACCGTTGGGAGGTGAACAAACGTATGCAGCGAAGAAAACCCCGACCAGAATGGCGGTTGTGCGGCGGGCTAACAATCCGCCCACGTAAAAAAATCCAAGTTATGAATGAGCAAGATGCCTCGGATATACGGACGGATACTCGACGACGACAACGCACGAAAAAGGAACACGATTTGCGAGTATGCTCCTGGAATGTCAGAACCCTGTACACTCCCGGAGCTGCTCATAAACTAGAAGGAATCCTCACGCAGTACAAGGCGGATATTACTGCGGTCCAGGAAATACGCTGGATAGGAAACGGTATGATAAGGAAGAAAAATTGCGACATTTATTACAGCTGTCACAAAAGGTTGCACTTACTGGGATGCGGATTTGTCGTGGGAAAGCGGTTAAGGTCGAAGGTCATCGACTTTAAACCTATAAGTGATCGCCTGGCTGTGATCCGCATCAGAGGCAGATTTTATAACATTAGCCTTATAAGTGCACACGCCCCTACCGACGAGGCTGAAGACCCTATCAAGGAGGACTTCTATGACCTCCTGGACAACGCCTACGGAGCTTGTCCGGAGTACGATGTAAAAATCGTGCTCGGGGACTTCAACGCCAAAATCGGAAAGGAAAACACCCTTGGCGGAGTGATCGGAAAGCACAGCCTCCACGATACAACAACAGATAACGGCTTCCGACTCGCTGACTTTGCGACAGCTCGTAATGCGGTGATAAGTAGCACAAGATTCCCTCGCAAGCGAATCCACACAGCAACCTGGCGATCTCCGGACGGTCGAACCGCCAACCAAATCGACCATGTGCTCATTGACGCAAGGCACGCGTCAAACATCCTGGATGTGCGAACATTCAGAGGGGCAAATGTCGACTCTGACCACTTCCTCGTAGCAGCAAGATTCAGAGCTCGACTGTCCAATGTCAGAAAGCTGCACCAGCCCACCAGGAGGAGGTTCGACATTGGGCGCCTGAGCACACCGGAGGTTGCCAGAGTCTACAGGGAGCAGCTGAGCGAAAGACTCTACGGTATGCCTACGTCGAACGCAAATGCCAATAATATGTGGCTGCATTGCCGCTCAGCCATTCAGGAAGTAGCCGAAACCACCTTAGGATACCTACCACCCCCGACAAGAAACCCGTGGTATGATGGCGAGTGTGAGCAGAAAAAGGCAGCAACCGACGAGGCGTACCAAAAGGCGCTGCAGAGGAAAACCAGGGCAGCGCGAGAAGAGTACCGAGCCAGAAGAAGGGAGGAGAAGAAACTACTGCGACAAAAGAAAAGAATCTTCGCAGCCTCCCAGCTCAAGGATATCGAGGAGTCTAGGGATAGACATAAAATACGAGCCTTTTACAAGAAAGCCAAAGGCCTTGCAGGAGGCTTCAAAAAGGGCACCCTGGCTCTTCGAAACTGCGAGGGTAATCTTGTCACCGACCCGCAGGGAATAGTGGATGTATTTAAGCAGCACTTCCAGCAGCTGCTTAACGAGCATGACCAAGAGAGAGTGGTAGGGACTGAGGAAATCCCAACTCCAGCCGCTGAAGTAGTCCTCCCACCCAGCATAGAAGAAGTCGGCACAGCTATTCAGAAGCTGAAGAACAACAAGGCCGCAGGCTCAGATGGCTTGCCATCAGAGCTCTTCAAGGCTGGCGGCGATGTTCTGGTAGGGAGCATGCACCAGATCATCTGCAGAATTTGGGAAGATGAGAGCATGCCCGACGACTGGAATACCAGCTCTATATGCCCCATCCACAAAAAAGGCGATCCTACCTCTTGTAAGAACTATAGAGGTATATCCCTGCTCAATGTCGCATACAAGATCCTGTCCAGCGTATTGTGTGAACGTCTAAAACCATTTTGCACCGCACTAATCGGCAGCTACCAGTGCGGCTTCCGGCCCGGCAAATCAACTATAGACCAAATTTTCACACTTCGACAAATCCTGGAAAAGACCAACGAGTTTCAAATCGATACACACCATCTTTTCATCGATTTCAAAGCCGCATACGACAGCATTCATCGTGAAGCACTGTTTGGGGCGATGGCCGAATTCGGGATCCCGGTAAAACTGATCCAGTTGTGTCGCGCCACGCTAAAAAACACGCGATGCACCGTG
This sequence comes from Eumerus sabulonum, assembly GCA_951905685.1. NCBI lineage: Eukaryota > Metazoa > Arthropoda > Insecta > Diptera > Syrphidae > Eumerus > Eumerus sabulonum. The sequence goes on along the minus strand of OX645060.1, from coordinate 154,633,180 downwards.
CAACTCGGTTCTAGGACCTCGGAACCATTCGAAACATGCACCGGATTTCGGCAAGGAGATGCGCTGTCATGTGACTTCTTCAACCTGGTGCTGGAGCAGATAGTGCGACGGGCAGGCGTCAACAGGGAAGGCACTATCTTTTACAAGTCCATCCAGCTGCTAGGATACGCGGATGATATCGACATCATCGCGTGTTCTCGCCGTGGCATTGTGGAAGCATTCACGGCGATTGAAGAACAGGCGAAACGAATTGGCCTTAAGATCAATGAGGACAAAACGAAATACATGCTGTCAAGCAAAAACCAATCCGTCGCTCACCACCTGGGACAAAACATAACAATTGACAGCTACAATTTCGAGGTAGTTAAGGAGTTTGTCTACCTCGGGGCAAACGTAAATTCCACAAATGACACCACAGTGGAGATCCGGCGTAGAATCGCCCTTGGCAACCGCTGCTACTTCGGCTTGTCCAAACAACTGGGGTCAAAACTCCTCACTCGAAAGACCAAAGTCATGCTTTACAAAACGCTCATTCTGCCAGTCTTGCTGTACGGAGCCGAAAGCTGGACGATAAGCAGGACAGCGGAGCTGATTTTGGGTTCTTTCGAAAGAAAAATTCTGCGCCGGATATTTGGTCCTGTCTGCGAGGAAGGTGAATGGAGAAGAAGACACAACCGCGAACTCTACGAGCTGTACCAAGATGTGGATGTAGTCCGGAAAGCAAGGACCCGTCGACTACACTGGCTCGGCCACATCGAGCGCATGGACATCAACGCTCCAGCTAAGAGGGTCTTCGACTCCGAGCCTCCTGGTTCGAGAAGAAGAGAAAGACCGAACCTCCGGTATAAAGACCAAGTAATCGCGGATGTAAGACATCTTGGTCTTGACAACTGGAAGCAGCGTGCCCGGGACCGTCAAGGATGGAAGGCAGCTATAGCTCAGGCTCAGATCCTCCATGGATCGCAGGCCTGATAAGTAAGTAAGTAAGTAAGTAAGTTGTTCAGAGATTTGATATTTAAATTATATCTTACAACTGAAAAATGTTATAAATATTTTTGTGATAATGTTGGACTGAAGAATACATTTGAAGGAAAACTATAATTAGAAACAAAAACCTTCATTTAAAAATCATGTGTTTTTACTTTAAGTTTTTAGCACTAACTTCCATCCAGTTAGAAATTTACAAAAAACCAATATCAGGTAAGTAAGGGGTTTACCCAAAACCGAAAAACTTGGCAAAGGGTCTACGACACAAAAAAGTTTTGGAACCTCAGTCCTAGATGATAATACGCCACCGGCGCTACAGCCAAGCGAGTGAGTGCACACACATCCAAGCGTTTCTCTCATATGTACGTACATATTTGTTTTGTGTGCGCGTGCATCAAGTAATGACTTCCGTTCCCTATCATGATTAAGAGTCATAATAATTAAAGAGGACGTGACAAGGACATGTGATATCAATTCTATGAAATGGCGGCTTATGGAACGTGCCTCATGCTGGCACAACCAACCACCAGTGACACACCCATTTACCCCGCACTATACATACATGCATATATGTATGAGTGTATTAAGATAAATACTATTGCGTTGGTAGATGGCACACGCATCATTCAAGGCTTCGTCCCTCTATTGTTTGGCATACATTTGGTTGGGCGATAGAATTTTTATATACCAGATGGCAGAAATGCCATGCGAACTTTGAACATTGCGAACATCCTTCGGTTCTGATGATTGTCTGAATGGACGAAAATCGATTGCAAATACGGCAAATCCACTGACCTAGTGGTTTTACACTGTCGAGATGGATGAGTGGATGCTGGATATGATTATTTTTGATTGAATTGGTGTTTCACCGAGCGATTTTATTACATTTGCAGCCACATTGATTCATCGTATGACATTTTCAATTACACTTTAGCAAGACTAAAGAGGAAATGTCCATCATGTTGGCCATATGGCATTGTATATACATATATACTTTGTACATTTAGAAGTTAAGGGCTATATGTATATGTATAGCCGAAACATGTAATAGTGACAACACAGGCAACATACAACAATAAGAAAAGCACTTTACAACAAAGGCCGGTAAGGATCAGCCAAATCCCATGTTTTCGAGCCTGTCAAGCGCGGACATCAAAGGTATTAGGTTCCACAATTTTTCATATTCCCTCACCCGACTAAGTCGGGTGTTAAGCATTATTCAATATTTTGCAAGCATCACTTGTAGAATAGAGCTCAAGTGGAGCGTCTGTAAAAGATATTTTTTTTTTAAGTAGATAAATATTTTAATAAACTATTAACTTAAGCGGGCCACAGACACGCCACGGATTGAATGGATTGGTTGCGATTCAAACAGATCGGGAATCACAAGAAGAAGTAACTGTTCATACGTTTCCGCGTCCATTCCCAAAAAATTCTTGTAGTCTACAGGAGCAGTCAATTGCATTTCACTTAATAGATTCATATGCGAAAACTCATTTCGCCTTTTCAACCACTCCTGCATCCACAGTGAACGTTTCTCTTTCCTTTTCCACACAAATAAACATCACACAACAAAATTATCTTTTCTCCGCGATCCATGCTTACTCGACGGCGAACAGCGTGAAATGAAGAACTTATACGGATCCACAAGTGTGTGGCGTAATGACCTCAAACAGATCCATTCAATCCGTAGCGTGTCTGTGGGCCGCTTTATACAACATCCCTGCTAAACTCGTCAGACTATGCAGGATGACTTTGGAGAATGCTCGCCACACCATTCAAATCGGTGAGGACCTGACCGAGAGTGTTGATGTTAAAAAAGGATTGAGACAGGGCGATGGCCTGTCGGGTGATTTCTTCAACATCGTATTACAAATGATTGTGCAAAAATCACTGACCAACACAAGAGGCACCATTTATTTCAAATCCTCACAACTCCTCCTCGCATTCGCGTATGCTTACTTACTTATAAGGCCAGCGATCCATGGAGGATCTGAGCCTGAGCTATAGCTGCCTTCCATCCTTGACGGTTCCGGGCACGCTGCTTCCAGCTGTCAAGACCAAGATGTCTTACATCGGCGATTACTTGGTCTTTATACCGGAGGTTCGGTCTTCCTCTTCTTCTCGAACCAGGAGGCTCGGAGTCGAAGACCCTCTTAGCTGGAGCGTTGATGTCCATGCGCTCGATGTGGCCGAGCCAGTGTAGTCGACGGATCCTTGCCTTCCGGACTGCATCCACATCTTGGTACAGCTCGTAGAGTTCGCGGTTGTGTCTTCTTCTCCATTCACCTTCCTCACAGGCAGGACCAAATATCCGGCGCAGAATGAGCGTTTAGTTAAGCATGACTTTGGTCTTTCGAGTGAGGAGTTTTGACCCCAGTTGTTTGGACAAGCCGAAGTAGCAGCGGTTGCCAAGGGCGACTCTATGCCGGATCTCCACTGTGGTATCATTTGTGGAATTCACGTTTGCCCCGAGGTAGACAAACTCCTTAACTACCTCGAAATTGTAGCTGTCAATTGTTATATTTTGGCATTCGCGTATGACATTCACATATTCGGAAGAACAAAGCGGGATGTCAGTGAGGTGTTTACGAGTGTTGAGGCGGAGGCCGCGGAAATTGGCTTGGCAGTAAATTAGGGCAAAACACGTTGTCATCAAAAACGGACGTTCACCACCGACGTCTTGGCCAGAACGTTTATATTGGCAGGTATAAGTATGAGGTAGTAAAGGACTTTGTCTTTGGACATCAGGTCCGAAATCAAACGCTGGATCACTCTTGCCAATCGCTGTTTCCTTGGGCTCAGGAGACGGTTGAGTAATAGAGCCCGTTTCCGAACGTCAAGGGTTTTTACAATACCCTTATCATACCGGTCCTGCTGTACGCTGCAGAAGTATGGACACTATCAAAAGCGGACGACGAGGTCCTTGGACGTTTCGAGAGAAAGATTTTGCGTGTGATTTTCCGATCTATAAACGCAGACGGGGGATGGAGGAAAAGATTCAATCGCGAGCTTTACAGGCTGTATAGCGACATGAGTCTAATCAGGCGTCTACGGACACCCAAGGTCCAGCCCGGAGAGTCTTTAAATCCAACCTCGAGAGACGAAGAAACAAAGGATGACCGCATCCAAGATGGCGTACACAGCTCGAAGGGGACCTCAGCCAACTGCATGTGCGGCAATGGAAACGCCTAGCAAAATATCGTGATAGTTGGAGGCGCATGTTGGTTAAGGACCAGGAACTGTAGCACCCGATAAGAAGAAGAAGAAGAATTAAATTTGATATGTTGGTACACATGTCTCTAGCGTACGAGGTGTGGCAATTAAGTTCTAGCAATTTCTGTATTAATGTATGTATGTACATACATATGTAGCGTTACAGCTCAGCTTCCGCAGTCACCCATGTTGTGTATGATTTCATTTTCTCATAGATGAAAGAGACCTTCGGTTTATTGCCGATTCCGAACAGCGAATTTCGAGGAACTTTTTCTTCGCAATAACACTACAGGGGGTTTTGTCAAAACCCAACTGAGGAGAAGTACCGCGGAAAACACGTTCGATGACATGGTTGTTGAGGGGATTCGATCCTGTATCATCGGCGTCAGAGGCCAACTCACTAACTACTGCGCCACGACACTCTCAATACAATTTATGTGCATATATTGTGTATATTTGTAAACATTAAATAAACATAATAAGTTGCTTGCAACATTTTATTATCGGCCTTCACAGTAGACCCCTCTAACTCTACACAATGCTTTCAACGTTGCTTACGAGATTCGAAGCACCCTTGATAATCCTCCGAAGTTGATTCGCTTAGAACCGGTGACAATTCGACATTTTCTGCACTGCTATGATAAGCTTTCTTGAGTTACAGGGAGAATAAGGAGGCTATAGGGTAGATGAGGTAACGTTGGAATATTTTTATTTTGTCGAAAAATTGCAGAATCAACGAGAAACAGACGGGCATATTATCGTGGTGCATGATCCAGCCATTCTTGGCGATTTCGGGTCTCAGACGATTTCTTTGTTGATATTTAACTCATCAGATAATGTATGAATGCTTAGGTGCCGGTCAAATGCGATGTTCGACATTTGCGTCGGTACGGAAGGTGACTGATTCCTCTACTGATTCACGGTTCTTCTTGAACCACTTTGCTCATTCACCTGTTTTCGACATACACTCTAATCCGTACACCGCTTGTTATTTCCACCAGAATTCACTATAAATTGAATAAGAACACGTTGCTTCTAACTCTACTATCTCTCTTAGCAATGACTCCTTCAAACTTTGTATGTATACGTGGTTTTTCACCTGTATATAGAGAAAGCTCTAAGTGCTCAGAGGGTTCTTTATCAAGGGGACATTGGGTTGGTAGTTTTTTGACAAGAAGATCACATACATTATTGGGTCACCTACTTGTTTCATATACTTTATCGTTCTCATTTGCCTTAATGCTACGCAAAATATACTATGGGGGCCGAAGGCGACTTTGATGTGGTTTAGGATTACCTTAAATATTATCAAAGACCATTGAAATAAAGGAGAGCTTTGAAAAAAAAATGAAGAAATATTGTGTGTGTTGCTTCACAAAAAAGAAAAAGATCAATCAATCAAACAAGTTGCATCACAACAAGAGCAATTAAATCAGTCAAAACAAAAAATCAATCAAACAAAAGGGAAATTTCCCAACTATAGCAGCCTTGCCAAAAAGCAATTTGCGAGACGGATCCAAACACTGGACTCTCAACCCAGTGATCCAAGTTCAAATCTATGTAAATGTCCGCAGCCACCAAAAGCAAAGACATTTAACCTCTCCTTTTCCATTCTACATTGGTCCCTCGAGCCGGATGGCATAATCATCATGAAATTGCTTACCAACAAAAAGAAACAATAAATTCAATCAAACAAAAAACAGAAAACAACGTTTCGAGTTTGATGAGCCTCGAAGTGACAAATGCTCGGAGAGCGAGCGAGGACTGGATGAATCTTGTTCACTGCAAAAAGTGTTCGCAGGGACCTTGAGATTTGAACACGGGTTGAAATTCCAGTTAACCATTACTACACCGTGGCGCAGTGGTTAGTGTGTTGGACTCTAACGCACGATGAGCGGGTTCGGTGCCCGATAACACCAACGCAAAAATTGGCAAAACCACCCGTAGTATATATGCCATATTACTACACCGTGGCGCAGTGGTTAGTGTGTTGGACTTTAACGCACGATGAGCGGGTTCGGTGCCCGATAACACCAACGCAAAAACTGGCAAAACCCCCCGTAGTGTATATGCCATGAAAAAACTTCTCGACTCACGCCGTTCGGAATAGATATTAAAATGCAGATCCCTTTCTCGCCTGTGTGAAAAATAAAAAAATTACAGACAACATGGGTGATTAGGAGAAACTTGGTTCTGGCCCTTCATGGGCTATAACGCCACCAAAAAAGAAGAAGAACCGTTACACCAAGGGTCCGGTTCACTTTTCTAGTGATGGGTTTTTTGATTTCTTATGTTTAGTTTTTATTTCACACTGTAAAGATTATAAGACGTTCAATTTCGCAATCTTGTCATTACATTTAGGGAGTTCATATCGTAGGGATTACTAGGTGGCTCACAGTGGTCTAAGCTGCTGACTAATTATCCCTAACCCGGCCTAACCCGGCTCAAAGTTACTGTTGACGCTTTGGCAGATGAAACGTATTTCGAGCCTCACTGACATGAACATACGCTAAAATCGTTACTTAATTCAAGTAAAATTAATCAAATCTTTTAAAGTAAAAATACTAGTAATTCATTGAAATACTTACATCCGTACCGTGTTCGCCCAATGATCAAATTGCAAATAGCCGAAACCGCCGCCTTCGGCCTTTTACAGCCTAGTTAAGAGAAAGAGATAACAGTAGACCATTGGACAAAGACCACACCTATATATGTAATATGCACTACGTTACACACAGTTACACAGACTTGGCCTTTCGCAAAATTGTGTGAACTTACATACATAAATCAACTGAATAGCTTAACCCAAAGTATACATAGTCATAGGAAGATTAAACTAAACACCTCCTTATTGCTCGATCGTCATTATTCGAATGTCGCTCATTTATTTTTTTCTTTTATGCGTCCTGCGTGGCACATACATACATGGGGTTACGTTACAATCTCTCATACTCTTTATGGTGCCATGAATTAAAGCCATAATGGTATTAATTCACTTTTAAATACGAATTAACGCCATAATCCCGATATGACTCTAATTCACTTTAAAATGAGAACCTAAGCCATGTGGCATTAGTTCTTATTAGAATTAGACCTTAGTTCTCAATAGCAAGTAAACTGAGTTGTCGCGAAATATAACCGAACAGTATCAGATTAAAGAGCGTTAGATTACATTTATTACATTAACCCTAATTGATGAACCTAGTGGAAAAAAAGAACGCCAAATTATAAACAAGCAGTTCTTCAAAATACCAAAATCAAATCAAATTAGTCTATATATTAATACCACACTTTGAATTCAGTTAAAAAATTAATAAAAGATTATTGTTGAATCATGATCAAAACAATCAGAGCACAATTTAAAATGTTTGCAAGGTAAAAGAAGAATTGTTTTCAAGTTTTGCCAACATATTGATAGTTCATTGGTATCTTCTTGGTGGTCTACCAAAGCCTTATCATATACTAAATATGATGGAGTGTTGAATTCTGATACATTGTCATGTGTAAATCGATTTAAAACATCAAATAAAGTTAAAATTCCTTTTTCTAGTTTGTCCATAGTTCCTCTTACTAATTTGGAGGTTGTTTTCTGTAATTTCTCATCTAAAGAAATGTCCAGAAACTTCAAGAAGTTTCCTTTTTTTTGCTAATTTTGAAGACAATCGACTGTTGAATCCTTCTAGTGCACTTGTTGCTCTTCGTTTCATCTTATTTAATGACAGAGTCTCCGGCGTAATCTGAAGTCAGAAAGTTTCAAATTACACGGGTAACGAGTATTTCCTTTACAAAATTACTAGAATAAATAAAAACAAACCTAGTTTATCCATTGTTACTCAAAATATAAATTAAATTGGTTGAAAGGAATTTCGAAATCTTTATTGATTACGAAAATAGCACTGCAGTCTTTTGACATGTTAAATGCAGCAATTATGTTTGTTGGTTTTAAAAGGAGCGAATATATTTAGATACTTTCGAAAATGTCTCTTAGCTGAATTATTTTTATTTAAAAATTTCATGAAACCAGGGACAACTTTTTCTCCTAACTGTTTGTGTAAAATGAAACCAGCCAGGTGCAATTTTAGCTGTAGGGTAAATGTTTTTTATTGCTTTCCTCAAAGCTATTTCGAAGTCTGTTTAAACCGTAACTGGCTTCAAATCAAATAAATTTGTTTTGATGAATCCCAGAACATCAGTATAAGCTGCTTCCGATTTACTGGAGTATAATTATAAATGTAAGATGCCTGAAATGTTAAAGAATAATTAAGGTATGTACGTTTGTTGGCGATACAGTCCATGAAGGACAAAAGCCGAGCTTCTCTCAATCACCCATGTTGTGTGTGATTTTATTTTCGCATATGTGAAAGGGACCTAGAGTTTATTGCCGGTTCCGAACGACGAAACTCGATAAGCTTTTCTTGAGATTAAACTACAGAGGGTTTTGCCAATACCCCACCTAGGAGAAGCACCGTGAAAAACACGTTCGATGACATGGCTGTTGTCGGAATTCGATCCCGTGTCATCGGCGTCAGAGGCCAACACACTACCCACTGCGCCACGGCGCAGACAATTTTAAAATACAAGGTATAACATTTGAATACTCACCTATTCACCATACTCATAATGGACTATATGAACTTGCTTAAAGACAGCGCCATTCAGTGCAATTGAAAATGTTATCCTGGTAAGTTGCTTATAAGCTCAACAATATTTTGCGACATGAAGACTAAGTAAGCAAAGTTTTTTTCTATAATCGTATTATAATAATATTGTTAACTTCCATCAAATCGAGACATTCCGAATTCCTACATCACATTTACGTCGGCAAACAGTTCAATTATATCACCAAACGACAAAGGCGATTTTGAAAAAAAATAGCTTTTTATTAACTTCCCAATGGGAAGTTATTGTAATGGGGCCGATTTTGCGAATTCCAAATTTTGGCATATCTCCACGTTTCAAGGTCACCAGAATCCAAATCCAAGGACTTTAGAGATTTATGTGTGTGTGTATATACCTATTAGCGTACGTGCGTTTCGGAATTTCCCGCTCGATTATCTCGAGAACCAAAAATGGTATTGACATAAGATTGGATTCATTCCACGCGTAATTACGCAACTTAATACTGAATAAGTTTTCAGCAAAATCGATGCAGCTGTTTTTTTTTGTTAGAAATTAAATAACTAAAATATAGGCAAAAAAATGAACAACACGCGGTGTTCCCAAGCGGTCCCCCATCTCAGTACTGACCGCACCCGATGCTGGTTGATTGCGGTGATCAGACGAGAACCGATGCATTTTTTTTTTTTTTTTTTTTGCATTTTAAATTCATTTATTTCCAAAAAAATCTCATAACTATCTTATATGCTAGACAAAATGAGTAAACTGGCTTACATTATAACTAACATTAATGTCTTACTGACCCTAAGCGGGCACTCTGAAACAAACAATATACATACACTTAATCTATGTCTTTCGACAACTTAATATCTACAGTAAATTGTTTACTTTGTTTATTAATTGTGCCAAGAAAATAGTTACAAAAACTTTGCGTACTAACATGTTAAAGACTTTCTTCTTTAATGAAAAAAAATCTTTTTTGTAGGCCTACTCCTTTATTTTTTGAACGAACTTAAACTTTATCGAACGAACTTACTATACTATGGCACAATGATTACTCAAATGATTCCGCATTTTGTTCTCCTATATATACTGGTTCTACAATATGAGTGACGTGGGTTGCCCTGAATCTATTTTATTCATTATGCTTAGCTAAGCGCTTTAATACAATGTAAGTTGATGGATTGGAAGTTCAAATTGAGATTGGGATTGTTTATACTGCGTTAAGTGGTTTGCAATGGGATAGGGATTGATCATGCTGACTATAGTGGGTTTTGTTTATGTTCATTAGTTATAGGGGATGAAATATGGGATTTATGCTTATTGTGGGGATTCGGTTTTAAATACAAATGTTGGGATGAAATGTTATTGTTTGCAAGTGGATTGCCTTTTGAGGCATTCCTCTGCATGTGTTTACAATATTTTCTGTGAAATACGTTTTCTGTTTGTGCAGCACTTCCTTTGTGCGTTTATACTTAACTAGTTATACCAACATCGTATCTATTTAACGGCGAATCGTTCAAACTACAGCAAATTATATTGGTAAACAATTTCAGATACAACAACCGATGGTACTAATATCCGACGATTGTTCATATTATGAAACAGTGAAATTAAATTAAACACGATAGTTAGGAAGAGAGAAATAACTTGTTAAGGCCTATTAGTTTTTCCAACCTGAAGGATTTCAGAGAAAATCTCACTCTCTCTCTCTCTCGCTATTTGTACCGACGACGTAAAGTGCGGACAAAATTACGAAAAAAAAAAAAAAAAGAAATGGTAAGGTAATTCTCCCGTTTACCAAGATTTGGACGTGGACGGGATTTATAAACGTTGTATTTAGATTCTGGATTCTGGTCTGAATTGTGGAAATATACGAAGCTTTCGTCTACTATAAGTGGTGGTGGGGCGGTGGAGGTTAAAGTGAATCGTTTCTCGTCCCATCACCGCAATCAACCAGCGTCGGGCGCGGTTAATACGTTGATGGAGGACCGCTTGAGAACACCGCAGTGTGCATACCACAGCCAATAATATCTATTAATATTCGATGATTATTCATATTATTTAAAAGGTGTGCAAGGGATTGTGTATATGTAATGTAAAGGGTGAAACTAAATTAAATACGAGTCAGAAAGAGACAAATAACCGGTTCAGATCTATCACAACCTGAAGGACATGTATGTGAGAAAATCTCGAATAACGAGTACATATTATTGATACCGACGACACGCACGAATAAATTAAAGAGCATTATAGATACCGACAACATGCAATGTGTGTCAACCTGAAGGACTTGAGAGAAAATCGCATTAGCCAGCCGTACTAGGTAGGATCGCTATTGGTACCGACGATGCAAAGAGCGCCTGAAATTTTTAAATGGTAAGGTAGTTCGCCCGTCTGCCAGCATTTGTTCAAGCCTTTGAGCCAAGTGACAAAACTACAAAAAAATGGATGATGTAAAATGGAGCACGACTGCAAAAAAGCAGCTTGGGACAACAACAACGCCGCGTGCGGCGTTCCCAAGCGGTCCCCCATCGAAGTACTAACCGCGCCCGATCCTGCCTGAGTACGGTGATCGGACGTGGACATGACCTCGAAGGCACTTTGCTTCGTGCACTTTAACGCACGTGCGGTGATCGGACGACAACCGATACATACGAGATTGCTCGGACAGTGTTGTGGTTGGGTGAGGAAACGCACACTCATAAGCTGCTCGTGAGTGACTTACAATAAATCTCCCGGGGTTAATTAAAAAAAACAAGACATTGATAAAAGATATCAACTTTATTGAATGTCTTTTCACTTCCAATAACAAAATTGTTCTGATCTGTCTTTTATTGTGGATTTGCGAAAGTGAACTCTTCGTTAATGCACTTACTGCTTAACTTGCATTATTGTTCGGTTGACCGGATGTCGCTCAGACGCTTGGTTTGTTGTTCGGTTGACCGGATGTCGCTCAGACGCTTGGTTTGCAATATTCGAAGAGTTCACCTGTGCAATTGCATTTGTGTCATTTGATACAATTTGATGATAATATGTGTATGTGCATATATTGATAAGAGGGCATGGGCTCGGACATACAGGGTAAAGTTGTTGATTGCTCTCAACCTGGCGAGATGCCAGCAACGATCCTTGTTTAAATGCCCGGGTCAAGTTGACATACGGCCTCCTCGCGGCGCCCTCTGGATAGCCTCTTCAACAACTGTTGGGAGGTGAACAAACGCATGCAGCGCAAAAAAACCCCGACCAGAATGGCGGTTGTGCGGCGGGCTAAAAATCCGCCCACGTAAAAAAACCTAAAGTTATGAATGAGCAAGATGCCTCGGATACACGGACGGATACTCGACGACGACAACGCACGAAAAACGAACACGATTTGCGAGTATGCTCCTGGAATGTCAGAACCCTGTACACTCCCGGAGCTGCTCATAAACTAGAAGGAATCCTCACGCAGTACAAGGCGGATATTACTGCGGTCCAGGAAATACGCTGGATAGGAAACGGTATGATTAGGAAGAAAAATTGCGACATTTATTACAGCTGTCACAAAAGGTTGCACTTACTGGGATGCGGATTTGTCATGGGAAAGCGGTTAAGGTCGAAAGTCATCGACTTTAAACCTATAAGTGATCGCCTGGCTGTGATCCGCATCAGAGGCAGATTTTATAACATCAGCCTTATATGTGCACACGCCCCTACCGACGAGGCTGAAGACCCTATCAAGGAGGACTTCTATGACCTCCTGGACAACGCCTACGGATCTTGTCCGGAGTACGATGTAAAAATCGTGCTCGGGGACTTCAATGCCAAAATCGGAAAGGAAAACACCCTTGGCGGAGTGATCGGAAAGCACAGCCTCCACGATACAACAACAGATAACGGCTTCCGACTCGCTGACTTTGCGACAGCTCGTAATGCGGTGATAAGTAGCACAAGATTCCCTCGCAAGCGAATCCACACAGCAACCTGGCGATCTCCGGACGGTCGAACCGCCAACCAAATCGACCATGTGCTCATTGACGCAAGGCATGCGTCAAACATCCTGGATGTGCGAACATTCAGAGGGGCAAATGTCGACTCTGACCACTTCCTCGTAGCAGTAAGATTCAGAGCTCGACTGTCCAATGTCAGAAAGCTGCACCAGCCCATCAGGAGGAGGTTCGACATTGGGCGCCTGAGCACACCGGAGGTTGCCAGAGTCTACAGGGAGCAGCTGAGCGAAAGACTCTACGGTATGCCTGCGTCGAACACAAATGCCAATAATATGTGGCTGCATTGCCGCTCAGCCATTCAGGAAGTAGCCGAAACCACCTTAGGATACCTACCACCCCCGACAAGAAACCCGTGGTATGATGGCAAGTGTGAGCAGAAAAAGGCAGCAACCGACGAGGCGTACCAAAAGGCGCTGCAGAGGAAAACCAGGGCAGCGCGAGAAGAGTACCGAGCCAGAAGAAGGGAGGAGAAGAAACTACTGCGACAAAAGAAAAGAATCTTCGCAGCCTCCCAGCACAAGGATATCGAGGAGTCTAGGGATAAACATAAAATACGAGCCTTTTACAAGAAAGCCAAAGGCCTTGCAGGGGGCTTCAAAAAGGGCACCCTGGCTCATCGAAACTGCGAGGGTAATCTTGTCACCGACCCGCAGGGAATAGTGGATGGATTTAAGCAGCACTTCCAGCAGCTGCTTAACGAGCATGACCAAGAGAGAGTGGTAGGGACCGAGGAAATCCCAACTCCAGTCGCTGAAGTAGTCCTCCCACCTAGCATAGAAGAAGTCGGCACAGCTATTCAGAAGCTGAAGAACAACAAGGCCGCAGGCTCAGATGGCTTGCCATCAGAGCTCTTCAAGGCTGGCGGCGATGTTCTGGTAGGGAGCATGCACCAGATCATCTGCAGAATTTGGGAAGATGAGAGCATGCCCGACGACTGGAATACCAGCTCTATATGCCCCATCCACAAAAAAGGCGATCCTACCTCTTGCAAGAACTATAGAGGTATATCCCTGCTCAATGTCGCATACAAGATCCTGTCCAGCGTATTGTGTGAACGTCTAAAACCATTTTGCACAGCACTAATCGGCAGCTACCAGTGCGGCTTCCGGCCCGGCAAATCAACTATAGACCAAATTTTCACACTTCGACAAATCCTGGAAGAGACCAACGAGTTTCGAATCGATACACACCATCTTTTCATCGATTTCAAAGCCGCATACGACAGCATTCATCGTGAAGCACTGTTTGGGGCGATGGCCGAATTCGGGATCCCGGTAAATCTGATCCAGTTGTGTCGCGCCACGCTAAAAAACACGCGATGCACCGTGCAACTCGGTTCTAGGACCTCGGAACTATTCGAAACATGCACCGGATTTCGGCAAGGAGATGCGCTGTCATGTGACTTCTTTAACCTGGTGCTGGAGCAGATAGTGCGACGGGCAGGCGTCAACAGGGAAGGCACTATCTTTTACAAGTCCATCCAGCTGCTAGGATACGCGAATGATATCGACATCATCGCGTGTTCTCGCCGTGGCATTGTGGAAGCATTCACGGCGATTGAAGAACAGGCGAAACGAATTGGTCTTAAGATCATTGAGGACAAAACGAAATACATGCTGTCAAGCAAAAACCAATCCGTCGCTCACCACCTGGGACAAAACATAACAATTGACAGCTACAATTTCGAGGTAGTTAAGGAGTTTGTCTACCTCGGGGCAAACGTAAATTCCACAAATGACACCACAGTGGAGATCCGGCGCAGAATCGCCCTTGGCAACCGCTGCTACTTCGGCTTGTCCAAACAACTGGGGTCAAAACTCCTCACTCGAAAGACCAAAGTCATGCTTTACAAAACGCTCGTTCTGCCAGTCTTGCTGTACGGAGCCGAAAGCTGGACGATAAGCAGGACAACGGAGCTGATTTTGGGTTCTTTCGAAAGAAAAATCCTGCGCCGGATATTTGGTCCTGTCTGTGAGGAAGGTGAATGGAGAAGAAGACACAACCGCGAACTCTACGAGCTGTACCAAGATGTGGATGTAGTCCGGAAGGCAAGGATCCGTCGACTACACTGGCTCGGCCACATCGAGCGCATGGACATCAACGCTCCAGCTAAGAGGGTCTTCGACTCCGAGCCTCCTGGTTCGAGAAGAAGAGGAAGACCGAACCTCCGGTATAAAGACCAAGTAATCGCGGATGTAAGACATCTTGGTCTTGACAACTGGAAGCAGCGTGCCCGGGACCGTCAAGGATGGAAGGCAGCTATAGCTCAGGCTCAGATCCTCCATGGATCGCAGGCCTGATAAGTAAGTAAGTAAATATTGATAACAATATGCTTTATGCGAATGTACATATCTACATACATACGTATGTAATATTATGTGTGGATTGGGTTGTTGAGGATGCGGGGGAGTGGTACGAGGTGTGGGGTTAGAGTTCGGACGTAACTAGTGTGCACTACCCAACGAACAATTATTAAACGAACGCGCTCATGAGTAATTGGCTGTGAGCATTTTTATTTTCGCTCGTGAACACGAAAGTGTGTGGATTTATGGAAACTCACCCCCTGTGCGTACTTCATATGTATGTTCGAATAAGAACGCACACGTATGTACATATGTATGTGCATTCTGTAGGGTGGGTTATGTTACTAAGTTGATTTACTGCTCGGGAGTTGTTTGCAGAATGATAAAACATGGAAACATTTCACTTGAACATTTTTTTTCATTTTACGTTTTTATAATATTTTAGTCTAAGATGGCTTCATTTTCTATAAAGGCTAAATTAGAAACTTTCAGCAATCGAAATTGCACACGCACGTGAGCAGTTTATGAGCAATAGATTGTTTAATGTGCGCATATGAGTGTGCGTTTCCTTACCCTGGGTTACATAGAGCGACAGCAATTTGGCGGCTTGATGCCAATAACACGCGGTGTTTCCAAGCGGTTCCCATCTAAGTACTGACCGTACCCGCTGCTGGTTGATTGCGGTGATCGGACGAGAACCGATACATTACCCATTATACGTCCAAGAATCCCACCGCAGCTAACAAAAAGTACTAATGACCTTGAAACACCTGAACAGATCTTCACAAATTTCGATCATGTTAACTTTCAAAAAAAAAAAAACCAAAGTCATCATAATCGGCCCATTCATTCAGGGGTTACGATGCCACAGACAGACACCACAAACTTATAACACCCCTCTTTTTGCGTCGGGGGTTAAAAATGAAAAAAAATAAAATAGGTGTTTCCATTTTTCCCATTGGGAAGTCAGTCGTGTGGACCTTGCGGATCGCACTTAGACCACATTTTTTTATGAAGATTTTTTCTTATTCTCCCGAAATCAACTGAAGAACTATTACTTTTACATTTTTTAGAATGTTATCAAACACATCCCGAATGTTACTCCGCTTTAATGATATATTTTTACAATTGTCTTTTATTTCATTTAACAGCACCAGTTTTTTAACTAACTGTTCCTGATCTCCTTAATTATGAAGGGAGTGGTTTTTTTCCTGCACTTTACTTTATTGTTTAAATCCAATTATATCTATATAACTGATTCTCGTCTTTGACGAGTAATAATTGGATGTTTTGCCAAAATCCTCCAATAAAAATGTATTCTAATTCACAAATTTTTAACTAATTCGAATGTATATACGTCCAAGCTTATTAAAATTACTTTAAAATTAAGTACAAGTTAACAAGTTAAGTACAACACTCTAAAGTCTAGACTTTCCTTTAATTTCTGTCCTCATTCTAAGTAATTTTCTATTTATATACACTTGAACCGATAAATGTCACCGCCCACCAATGCAAGCATTATTACCATATGTGGTCATGGCGGCCTGCCGTCGACCACCCACGCAAGCATCATTACCATATATGGTCATGGCGGCCTGCCGTCGAACACCCACGCAAGCATCTTTACCATATAGGGTCATGGCGGCCTGCCGTCGACCACCCACGCAAGCATCTTAACCAAATAGGGTCAAGGCGGCCTGCCGTCGACCACCCACGCAAGCATCTTTACCATATAGGGTCATGGCGGCCTGCCGTCGACCACCCCCGCAAGCATCTTTACCATATAGGGTCATGGCGGCCTGCCGTCGATCGCCGCTTCTTTTGTGTGGGATGGGTCTGTCCAGCCGTTGCCATGTTGATGCGCACGGGTGCATGTGTACCTGTGCGATTGTGAACATACAGGCTATGGAGTATAGCCTATATGTAAGTCGCTTGAACGCCACATTGTGATACGGGCATTAGAGCTTAAAAATATTTGATGGCATTAGTTTACATTCATGTGAATTAACATCATATGATGTTGGTGCGCTTTTTAGAAGGAAAAAGAAGAAGCATGAGAAGCGCGTGAAACTTTATCGCAGAAACGACGTTCGAAAGTTTTACCAAAGAGTAAATTGAACATGCTAAGGAAATAAAGTTAGAGCAGAGGCCTACAGGGATGAACACGGACACATCGTAGTTGAACCGCAGTCGTTGCTGAGAATATGGATACACTATTTCTATGGACTGTTTTTTTTTTTTTACATTTTAAGTTAATTTTATTTCCAAAAAAACCTATAGCTATCTTACGCGCTAGACGAAATGATTAAAAACTAGCTTACATTATAACTAACATTAATGTCTTACTCACCCTAAGCGGGCACTCTAAAACAAACAATATACATATACTTAATCTATGTCTTTCGACAACTTAATATCTACAGTAAATTGTTTACTTTATTTATTAATTGTGTCAAGAAAATAGTTACAAAAACTTAGCGTACTAACAGGTATTTGTCTATGGACTGTATGACGGCGAAGATGGTCAAGCCACCCTTGTCAGGCAGAGTACACCATTCACACTGAACGAAGATGAGAGAGAATTCCGTCGATGACCTACCTCCAGAGCTATTTGGAGGTGAGTTAGTTGGGAACATGCACCAGCTCATCTGTAAGATATGGTCGGAAGAAAGCATGCCCTATGAATCGAATCTCGGCATCATTTGTCTGGTTAACATCGTATATAAGATATTTTCTGCCGTGCTATGTGATCGTCTGAAACATTCGTGGACAATTTGATAAGTTCCTATCAATGTGGCTTCAGGGCAGGAAAATCCACGATAGACCAAATATTCCCACTGCGCCAGATCGTGGAGCAGACCCATGCATTTCAGGTCGACACACCACCTCTTCGTCAATTTTAAAGCCGCATATGACAGTGTCCATCGGGACGAGCTATATAGAAGCATTTTATGTTTTGACATCCCTGCCGAACTCATCAGATTGTGCAGGATGACAATGGCATTGTGGCTGCATTAAGGTGGATAAGGAGTTAACCGGGAGCTTCAATGTCAACAAAGGACTCTGACAGGGCGACACACTGTCGCACTGACGCATTGAAGCAGGAGCGGCGAAGGTGGGTCTAAAACTAAACGAGTGCTAAACTAAATATATGCTGTATAGCTTTGATGTAGTTAGGGATTTCGCCTACATTTGCTCATTGGTAACAAGCGGCGGCGACATCGGCGTTGAGATTAGACGCAGAATAAATGTTGCCAACCGCTGTTTCTTCGAGATCAAGAGGCAATTGACTAGTAGAGCCCTCGCTCGGAAAAGCAAGATGATCTTCTATAAAACCTTAATCATTCCGGTCCTTCTCTATGGCGCTGAGGCTTGGACCTTATCAAAAGTATGTAGAGCGAATGTTTAGCACGGCACGGTCCGTGGGAAGGGGGGAGGGGGGAGGGGGGGTACTTACAGTCCATGAAGTACCTAAGCCGAGCTTCTCTCAATTACCCATGTTGTGTGTGATTTAATTTTCCCATAAGTGAAAGGGACCTACGGCTTATTGCCGGTTCCGAAAGGCGAATTTCGAGAAGCTTCTCATGACAATTTTACTACAGGGGGTTTTGTCGGAACCCCGCTGAGGAGAAACACCGTGAAAACACGTTTGATGACATGGCTGTGTCGGGACTCGATCCCGTGTCATCGGCGACAGAGGCCAACACACTACCCACTGCGCCACGTTGCTCTCTATAATACTATACTCGTTTCTCATATACCATGGTGCATTGACGACAGCTCGTAGTACCTTATTTTAAAACGTTTGTGTGACGTTACATTTACTTTTTTTGGTGCAACCCCAGAGTTATATATCAAAAGTTCACCTATGGGAAAATGAAATAGACTTAGTATACTAAGTTTTTAAAAATTACTTTTCTTAAGTCTTAACAAATTTTTAAATTAAATTTAAAGTTAAAAAACTGGACAAGTGCGAGAGGGTTCCGTCTTTTTTTTTTCGGACGCACGGAACCCTAAAAATTAATATCTCCTAAAATATTGGCCGTAGAATGCTCATTGTGGGCTTATTTTTTTCATTAAATATTCATCTGCAAACCAATTCAACAAAACTTAACATTGGAGTTGAAAAATATGTTCTCCCACACATTACACCTGCAAATG
Source organism: Eumerus sabulonum (assembly GCA_951905685.1). NCBI lineage: Eukaryota > Metazoa > Arthropoda > Insecta > Diptera > Syrphidae > Eumerus > Eumerus sabulonum. Next base: position 154,613,904 of record OX645060.1, on the reverse strand, counting down.
TAAGTTGGTACGCACAATATTGAGTGATTTACGATGTTAATTTAATATCATGGACTCCCTATAGGTTTTCCTATAATCTATAAGCAGACAACGATTTTCTGAACTTTCAAAATTTTAGGTTAAGTAGTTTCGGCGATAAGAGAGGGGGTGGGGGGGGGGGGGGGTGGGGCTAATTTTCGTCTATTTTCTTGAATAACTGGGAAACTACGTATTTTTAATTTTCCACCTTCCCCCCAAAAATTACATCCATATACAGGTTTCATCTATTCACGTCACACCTCTGCCTTTGGGTCACAGAAATTGATATGTGTACCAAATTTCAACTTAATCGGTACAGTAGATTCGGAGATAATTGACTGTGACCGACGGACAGACGGACACACGAGTTATCCCATAAGGGTTCCGTTTATTTTCGGACGCACGGAACCCTAAAAAGAAAAAAAAAATCATTTAAAAGTCGAAAGACATATTTAGAAAATAAATATGTATAGGTTGTCTTAGAGTGCCCGCATGGGGCCAGTAAGGTATTTATAATATAACATAATGTAACATTTTGTCTAGCGTAAGATAGTTATAAGTTTAATATTAATAAAATCGATTTTTGAATGATGATGACATACATAGACTGATACTCATATTATCTTGCTTTGCGCCGCACAGTCGGGTATAAAAATATGGTTGAATATAGAGGCTATATGTTCATTGCCCACCATCATCTATTCGAATTCATTTTTTGGGTCTTAAGTACGAATGAAAGAGCACATACAGCACCTCGTAAAAATGTAGCCAGAGGTTCGGTGACGTGTTTGGTTTTTCCTAACAACTCATAACCGCAGAATAATACCCACGTTTAGAGCAAAACCAAATAATAAACCAAATGAGTAAATATCAGGAGCGATTTTTTCCCTTTTTCTTCTCAGTTAAATTCTCCGGAATCCAATTAACACTGATTTTTTATATTTCCTGTGAAAACCCTTTTCATTTACACTCGTCCCTGAATGTACTGATTGCTTACGGTTCCTTCATTAATTTCGCACAACCCCTTGAAAAAAATAAATAAATAGATGCAATCCCTTTGTTGTCCAGTCAACCGGTAGATAGCCGGTTAGCTAACAAATTAGTGTATAATTAATTTCCTCTCGGCGAAATACCTTAAGTAAAAAGTAACTTAAAGGTCAATGTTTTATGTAGCTTGCATACCCCCACATCGCTCTCAGGAAGTTTGCCTTTTACCTCTGCTCCATACTGTATTATATCTAAATAATGGCATTGGTGTCAGAGAGAAGCAAACTGCAACATTATGAAAATACATATGTATGTAGTTAGTTTTGTTTTCTTGTTATTTAAAAAAAGGAACAAATCTTCTGATTTAGGTCTTAATATTGCGTCTTACGGAACTCCAAGCGAAGATGAAGAAAAAGAATGAGTTAGAAAATAGGGGAGACACAAATAATAAAAAGTTCCTGAGGAAAGAACTAAAAGTCAAAACTGACACAGAAACACATTCAACATTAAATCAGAAAACTGACGAATTCAAGTGTGTGAACAGAGAGTACGATATTAGGTAAAGAGGTGAAATGTATTATTCCATTTGAAATTGGAATTACCTGCGACTTCCTCGGATTCAAGAGCAATCAACAACATTTAACATTTAATTCGTGAACTAGCCCAGTTGTATCGTTTATAGGCTTGGATAAATACAATTGGACATCGTCCGCACATAGGTGAACAGTAGAATATTTACAAACAGACGGTAGGTCATTAATAAACATGCAAAAAGATTGAGCCTTGTGTAACACCCTGCGTAACAGGTAGGAGTTCTGAGGAAGAGTCGCAAATAACGACTCTCTGGAATCTATCAGAGAAAAAACTACTTATAAGGCTCACTGCACTTTCACCAAAAGATAAAAAATGTTTCAACTTCCAGCAAAGGACTTTGTGGTTTACCTTGTGAAAAGCCTTAGAGAAATCAAGTAGACAGAGAAGAGTTAAGTTTCCTCTATCAAACGCCTGTCTAGTGTCTTCTGAGATGATTACCATCAGCGTGGAACAACTGTGGTGGGTTCTAAAACCAGATTGTCCCACGAAAAAAGGTTATTGATTGACAAGTGTTTTTGAAGCTGTTTAGCTATTAATTTCTCGAAGACTTTCGACAGACAAGGTAAGATGCTAAAATCAGCGGCAGTGGTTGGATTTGCTGTTTCGCCAACAGGAACCACTCGAGCTATTTCCCAAGATTTGGGAAAGGTGGAAGTAGTGATACAATAGTTCAGAATATGGGTTAAGTGAGATATATATAAGGCAGGATCAGCTTAACAAATCGTATGGGTAGCCCGTCTTCACCAACCCTTCTTTGACAAGGAAGGCACGATCGCCTTCCTTGCCCTCTCACTCACATCCCAGTCGACCTGGAGGATCCTAAACCACTAACCTCAAATTCTATACTTTTTGGAGACGAGAATAGAGACATGACTGCCCCCGGTGTATTTTCTTATAAGGACGCATGTAGCAAATTGTACAGTCGCCGATCGCAACATCTGATGGCGGAATTCACGAAACGATGGTACAATGAATATCTACCTGAAATCACAAGACGTTCTAAGTGGCACAGTACGACGAAACCGGTGGAAGTCGGTAGTGTGGTGATTCTCGTGGAACCAAATGACATCCGTTCTGCTTGGGAATTGGGGCGTATTATTAACATCTATCCAGCTGCAGGTGGAGTAATTCGGAGGGCTGATGTACGATTGGCGAATGGAACGATTAAAAGGAAGAGAGCGGTTGGAAGACTGGCTGTGCTGGACTTGGAGTCTTCACCTGAATGTTCAGACGTCCTCACTTCCTCCTTGTTTTCCCTTTCTTTTTTGGGTGAATACCTGTTTTTTGAAATTAAAATGCTTCAGCTTATTTCCAAATGTCACTTGGTGAATTAACGTCGCTGAAGTAAGCTGGCCGATTCACGGACGTGAGTAATATTTTAGTTTTAAAATAAATAAACCTGGAACTCAATTTACCATTTGTATAGGAAATAAAATCGCAATCCAACCTATCGGATCTGTTCGTTTTATTTGGGGGAGTTGCAAATTGGATTCTGAAAGCGATATTTATAGCCGGAATTTGAGGCTGGCGCAGCAGCATAGCATATTTCTTCAAATGTTTCACTTACTTTCAAATCAATACAACTTTTTACACACGACAAAACTGTGTACACAAGAAATGTATCCTGAAATGTCATCATTCACCTTTCGTTTAGCAAAATTGGATTGGGCATCAACACCATCTTGTAACAACAAACTCGGAGACTTAGCCCCGGCTGTAATATGATGTAATAAGGAAGTTGACAAGCTGCTACTTTTTAGTAGTCGTCAATAGAATTTTGAAGCCTCAATACTTGGATTTTTCATTTGATATATCTTTCAAGAGCCAACTAGAATGTATCTATAAGGTCTAAAAGGCTTACTCATTCTGATAGTTGGCCATGATAAACTGCTCTAAGACAGAAGAAGTCAAATCCGATGACGCGCCTAAGGAGATTGACATCGAAGGCACGCGTACGGGACAACTGGTTCTATATATTATACTGCAAAGAGATGTCCAGCCTCATTTTCAATAACATTTCAATAGACAAAAGAGCACAAACTACGTTATCTTGCTGACAAGAGTCAGTGTAGTCAAAGCATGTCAAAAACTGTTTTGCGTTTGTCGTGCTAAAGTATATCCGATTACTTAAGAAAAGGAAATGCATTTCATACGTCATAATACTTTTAGTTATCTGTCAGTTGCACATCCAATCCGGCATATTTCAAATGTCAGGTTCATCTCCAAAAATGGCTCGATAATTGAAAGCCAACTATGTAACGTCACAACCTACAGCCCCTCGAGTTACGAGTACATACCCCACAGATAGAATACATATTTTAGTCGTATGTTGAGAATGCTCTATTGGGATACATGCACCCAACGCCGCCAGTCAACTCTAAAAGCTGAGTGTCACTCAGTGTTTCGAGAACATGCATCTCATGGAATACGTCCATTCCAATCTGCAAAAGGTATCTGAACTCCGATGCAATATGCGTACGAAATAGAACGCAACCGAAAACTTTTCCATTTTCTTTCTTTCATCAGGGCACATATATCATCTACTACCACCAGAGACTACAGCACATCGTATTTAGTTTTCAACTTTTCCATATCACACTTGAGTACATTTGACGCTCCCAACCCTCATCCTACGACAACACAACGTATTGAATTGGTATATGTACTCGTAAGTCATCATCCTTTCCGAGGGAAGGGCAGCAACGACAACGTTCAGATGCATGCTATTTCTGCAACAACTGAAACTGCTAAATGGGTTCATTGTCAAATAAATCAACGTTGACTGCGGGTACTATAGTGCGAAAGTGCGGAAATGTGGAACAGGCATGTGCGGTGTCTGAGTGCACTTTTAACATTTCGAAGAAAGCCATCAGCATTCATGTGATGTTTAATATTCCTGAGGCCGGCACCCACACGAAATTGAAAACACTGTCAACATCTGAGAATCATTCTGTTTTTTTTTTTTTTTTTTGGAAAAACTGCCTTCTGCAACTGTAAACACAAGTTGACTATCGTGACCAAATGAATCGAAATCGAAATATGTACTCTGGCAAAGAATGACCTTCTTCCCTTTCGAAGCTTAATCTAAAGTTTCCATCAAAACTATGGCTGTGTTTGCAGTGTGGTGAGCCGCAATAGCACTCCTATCAAAACCTAATCCATCTCAATTAGGACATCGCACTGTATGATCCATACATTTTAATTTAGCGCGTGCATGTGAGGTTTGTACAGATTAGGGTTATGATGGTGAAACGGAGGGCGGAATGCATGGTATGAGCATTTCTCGAGAACTTCTCCATTGGAATACAAGTATCACGGTAATTGGCACAAAGAAAGTCACGGGTAATTGATACAGATTTCGAACGAATCCTTTGCCGTGACCTGATTAAGTCCATATTCAGAGTACATGTATGTCCGTTTTGTCAGTGTACAAATTATTTATTGATTGGGTACACCTTGATTCACGTTAATTAGTTACTACAATAAATCAATTTATTTCGAAGTCAAACATGTGTTTATTGTTGGGCGATTGAGTTAAAACTAAAACTAAGTACACTAGGTATACATGTGTATATGTGTATACAGGGTGCCCCACGAGCAGTGTTCCAAAAAGCTAGCCGCGTTAAATCCAAAAAAAAAGGTTTTTCTTAGAAAAAAGCGGTTAGAGTTTTTTTTTTAATTCCTCAAAACCTGCAAGACATTTTTGCATCCGGTTTTCTGTTTGTAACTAAAAATTAATAAAAGAATTGGATTCTTGAAAAGAAAAATTGGTACTTTATTACATACAATTTTGAAAAAAACTAGTTCGAATTTGTTTTTTTAATTTTTTTTTTTTTTTTTCAAAATTTTGAGTTTGAAAATTAATTTCTCAAAAACTATTCTTTAAAACAGCTTCGCTTAAAAACAGGGTGAAAAAGGGGTTGCTGGCTTTACAATAAGTATATTACTGCATTGTGGATGTAACCGTTAATTTTTAATGTTTGTTTTCCAAATTAAGTCAATTTTTAGGTCCCTAGTGCCTAGGTTTTATCGTAGGGGCGTCGGCAGGCCCACATGGCCTTAGTCGCTTTCATGAGTTTATTTTTCATGTTGGAGTTCCAGTTGAGTCTGCGGTCTAGGTCAATACCTAGATACCTTACCTCCTCTGAAAATCCTATGTGTGTGCCATTTAGAAAGATTAAGCAGGGTTGTACCTTTCTCCTCTTTGTAAATGGGACTAAGATTGTCTTATTTGGGTTAATAGATAACCCTTCTCTGCCACACCAGTCAGAGATAAATTGGAGCGCAAGCTGCATGCGCTCACAGGCAGTGGCCTCGCACTTGCCCGTAACAATGACTACTAGGTCATCAGCATATCCGATGACCTCGTAGCCCCGAGTGGTCAGCTTGCGTAGTAGATCGTCGATGACTATCGACCAAAGCAGTGGTGAGAGGACTCCCCCTTGTGGGCATTCTCTAACCGCCGATACTGTCACTGAGACCTCTCCGCATGTGGCTGGTATGATACGGCTATTTAGCATCACCCTAATCCAGTGATTAGTGGGATGGTCCACACCCCTGCAGGATAGTGCAGTGGTGATCGAATCATAGCCAGTATTATCAAAGGCTTCCTCTATATTGAGGAAGGCGCAGATTGCGATCTCCTTTTGTGTGAAACTATTTTCGTAATTGCTTCTTAGCTTCGGGTTCTAGAAATGAACTCTCGAGAGTCATTACCTGCACTGAGCCTCCGTACCACGACAAGGTGAGCAATTGTCACGGAGGATTCCATACTGATAGTGCATCAAAACAAACGAAGCCTGAGAAGAAATTTTAATTCCTTAGTCGCTAATCTTGAATCTTTTAACAGAAAGCCTGACTTTGTTTTTGTTTCTGAAATTTGGATTTTCGCATCTGAAATTGACGATTTCGTTATTTCTGGCTATAATTTCTTCGCAATCCCTAATGAGTCTTATGCTGCAGGTGGTGTTGGAGTATTTGCTTAAAATGCATTCAATGTGAATTTCATAAACTGCAATTTTGAAAGTGCAGATGTTTTGAAAATATGCTGTATTATTGACAACGTAGCCGTCACTTTAGTGTGTCTGTACAGGCTACATTCTTATACCTTAGAATGTTTCATTGAAGAATTTTCAAGGTTTTTAAACCATGATAAAGCTGCGGATCTTATATTGCTAGGCGATTTTAATATGGATTTGTCTTCTAACAATGATATTACCGATTTGTATTGCACAGTCTTAGCTGAGTTTGGTTTGTTTTCTCTTGTGAATGGTATCACGCGGCCCTGTTCTGTATCCTGCTTAGATCATGTGTTTGCTCGCTTCTTGAATATTTCACCTAATACTTGCGCCAGTATAAACCTTGATTTACAGATCATTGTATGACAGGTATAGTGATTAATAATCTCAGAAGCAGAACTCATTGCAAAGACAGTGGTTTTTCCCTCCCATCAAAAACCATCATTGAATTTAACCATCTGAATCAGAGATTTCTCCTTGAAAGGTGAGAGGAAGTATTTAATGAGACTGATGTTAACCAAGCATACGAAAAGCTTTAAACAATTCTGAATAACCATGTCAAAGATTCCAGTAAGATCATTAAACCCAAAAGATCTGATAATCGACTAAAACCTTGGTTGAACAGAAATATTTTAAGGAAGGTTAGGTTAAAGAGAGCACCGTGGCGCAGTGGGTAGTGTGTTAGCCTCAGACGCCGATGACTCGGGATCGAATCCCGACACAGCCATGTCATCGAACGTGTTTTTCACGGTGTTTCTCCTCAGCGGGGTTCTGACAAAACCCCCTGTAGTAAAATTGTCATGAAAAGCTTCTCGAAATTCGCCGTTCGGAACCGGCAATAAACTGTAGGTCCCTTTCACCTATGAGAAAATGAAATCACACACAACATGGGTGATTGAGAGAAGCTCGGCTCAGGGTCTTCATGGACTGTAACGCCAACATACATACATTAGGTTAAAGAATAAACTTGGAGTTAAATGCTCGAAACATCCTCAGAACACCTCTTCGATAAAACGATTTAAAAATATTCGCAGGAAACTCAACAAACACATAAAAAATTGTCGCGATCAATACTATCGGTGTGAATTTGACAAATGTAGAGGGAATCTAAGAAAGGAGTGGGAATTGATTAATGATATGTTTAATCGACGTGTAAAAAGGAAGAAGCCTATTACTCTTAAAATCGATTCCTCTGAAACTTCAAACCCTTACACCATTGCTAACGAATTCAACAATTATTTCGCTTTAGTTGCATTAATATCTCTTCCACCTAACAACTCCAATTCTTGCCAATGAGAAAAATTCAGGATGTCTCTGCTTGTAGTAATAGCTTTTATTTTGATCAGATATCTCCACTTGAGATTTTGAAAATAATAAGGTCCCTAAACAATACACACTCTCGCGGTGTAGATGGTATATCTAATCACTTCCTAAAGAAAATCTCTTTCAATGTTGTTGACATTTTAGCGCATATATTTAACACAAGTGTGCTTTCAGGCGTCTTCCCAATTCGCTTGAAATGCGCTATTATCATTACACTTTTTATGAAGAGTAATCCAACGGATAAAAGTAATTATAGACCTACATATTTCGCTCTTACCGACTATTTCTAAAGTATTCGAAAAAGCGATAAAAATGCGGATACTGAACTTTTTCGATAAAAATAACTTCCCTAGTGCTAAACAGTTTGGATTCAGGCATGGTTTATCAACTGAAGATGCTCTGTACGATTTCTGCTCCACCATCCTTAAAGGGGTTGACAACAATATACCCTGTGCACATCATTTCGTTGATATCACTAAGGCTTTCGATATGGTTGATCATACTATCCCTCTTGGACAAACTGTCCAAAACTGGTGTGCCCTAAGGTTCAGTCCTCGGGCCTGTCCTTTTTAGGGTTCCGTACTTAAAGGTTAAACGGAACCCTTTTACTAAGACTTCGCTGTCCGTCCGTCTGTCCGTCCGTCTGTCACCAGGCTGTGTCTCATGAACCGTTATAGTTAGACAGTTGAAATGATGTATTTCTGTTGCTGCTACCACAAATACTAAAAACAGAACAAAATGAATATTTCAGGGGGGCTCCCATACAACAGACATGAATTTCATCCAAAAAATCCCCTTGGTCACATACTGAACTAAGGTTAGTCGACAATATCGCACAACCAGTAGCAAACTTCCATGCTTTGATCTCTTTTGTGTCTTTGATGTATTAATCCTAGCTGCACACCTTTTGCCCATATTGCCCATTATTGTTACTCATCTTTTCTCATCCTTGCTGTCAAGTAAGATAATTGATTTGAATTCAATGGACACTTTGATGATCAACTATATCTCATCATGAAGATTTTTGATTATCAAAGTAATATGCCTATAACCTGCCTGCAACCAAGATCTGTCATCATACAAAAAATGTGATTTAATGTGATGACTGATGAGGTAACATACAAATCTCTTTCATATTTATATATACAGACGGTACGGAACCCTTTTTTTAGAGGACCAACACCCGTCGGTGGATGCTACTCGATGGTGGATGCTACTACGAGGCATTTGTTAGTCTTTTACCATTCAACAGTGGGACGTTTGCAAATAAGCTCTAAAAAGCACTAATTCTGACGTTTTGGGCGTCAAGGTTCCACAGAAACACATGGTCATATGACGAGTGCAGGAGGATTCACACAGCAAAGCAGGAGGCATTTAGATCCTCGCTCTTAGAACAAGAGCAGTTGTTCTGCTATGCAGCGAGGATCTAAATGCCTCCTGCTTTGCTGTGTGAATCCTCCTGCACTCGTCATATGACCATGTGTTTCTGTGGAACCTTGACGCCCAAAACGTCAGAATTAGTGCTTTTTAGAGCTTATTTGCAAACGTCCCACTGTTGAATGGTAAAAGACTAACAAATGCCTCGTAGTAGCATCCACCATCGAGTAGCATCCACCGACGGGTGTTGGTCCTCTAAAAAAAGGGTTCCGTACCGTCTGTATATATAAATATGAAAGAGATTTGTATGTTACCTCATCAGTCATCACATTAAATCACATTTTTTGTATGATGACAGATCTTGGTTGCAGGCAGGTTATAGGCATATTACTTTGATAATCAAAAATCTTCATGATGAGATATAGTTGATCATCAAAGTGTCCATTGAATTCAAATCAATTATCTTACTTGACAGCAAGGATGAGAAAAGATGAGTAACAATAATGGGCAATATGGGCAAAAGGTGTGCAGCTAGGATTAATACATCAAAGACACAAAAGAGATCAAAGCATGGAAGTTTGCTACTGGTTGTGCGATATTGTCGACTAACCTTAGTTCAGTATGTGACCAAGGGGATTTTTTGGATGAAATTCATGTCTGTTGTATGGGAGCCCCCCTGAAATATTCATTTTGTTCTGTTTTTAGTATTTGTGGTAGCAGCAACAGAAATACATCATTTCAACTGTCTAACTATAACGGTTCATGAGACACAGCCTGGTGACAGACGGACGGACAGACGGACGGACAGCGAAGTCTTAGTAAAAGGGTTCCGTTTAACCTTTAAGTACGGAACCCTAAAAAGGACAGGCCCGAGGACTGAACCTTAGGGCACACCAGTTTTGGACAGTTTGTCCAAGAGGGATAGTATGATCAACCATATCGAAAGCCTTAGTGATATCAACGAAAAGATGTGCACAGGGTATATTGTTGTCAACCCCTTTAAGGATGGTGGAGCAGAAATCGTACAGAGCATCTTCAGTTGATAAACCATGCCTGAATCCAAACTGTTTAGCACTAGGGAAGTTATTTTTATCGAAAAAGTTCAGTATCCGCATTTTTATCGCTTTTTCGAATACTTTAGAAATAGTCGGTAAGAGCGAAATATGTAGGTCTATAATTACTTTTATCCGTTGGATTACTCTTCATAAAAAGTGTAATGATAATAGCGCATTTCAAGCGAATTGGGAAGACGCCTGAAAGCTCACTTGTGTTAAATATATGCGCTAAAATGTCAACAACATTGAAAGAGATTTTCTTTAGGAAGTGATTAGATATACCATCTACACCGCGAGAGTGTGTATTGTTTAGGGACCTTATTATTTTCAAAATCTCAAGTGGAGATATCTGATCAAAATAAAAGCTATTACTACAAGCAGAGACATCCTGAATTTTTCTCATTGGCAAGAATTGGAGTTGTTAGGAGGAAGAGATATTAATGCAACTAAAGCGAAATAATTGTTGAATTCGTTAGCAATGGTGTAAGAGTTTGAAGTTTCAGAGGAATCGATTTTAAGAGTAATAGGCTTCTTCCTTTTTACACGTCGATTAAACATATCATTAATCAATTCCCACTCCTTTCTTAGATTCCCTCTACATTTGTCAAATTCACACCGATAGTATTGATCGCGACAATTTTTTATGTGTTTGTTGAGTTTCCTGCGAATATTTTTACATCGTTTTATCGAAGAGGTGTTCTGAGGATGTTTCGAGCATTTAACTCCAAGTTTATTCTTTAACCTAATGTATGTATGTTGGCGTTACAGTCCATGAAGACCCTGAGCCGAGCTTCTCTCAATCACCCATGTTGTGTGTGATTTCATTTTCCCATAGGTGAAAGGGACCTACAGTTTATTGCCGGTTCCGAACGGCGAATTTCGAGAAGCTTTTCATGACAATTTTACTACAGGGGGTTTTGTCAGAATCCCGCTGAGGAGAAACACCGTGAAAAACACGTTCGATGACATGGCTGTGTCGGGGATTCGATCCCGTGTCATCGGCGTCAGAGGCCGACACACTACCCACTGCGCCACGGTGCTCTCTTCTGTGTAGATTACCGAGGGCTAAATAAGGCTAACGTCAAACGTAAGTTTCCGATGCCGGTCATCGACGAAGTATTGGCATCTCTGGCAGGAAATAAGTATTTCTCCAACCTCGACTTGGCCTCTGGATATCACCAGATTGTTATAGATGAGAGCAGCAGGAAATTCACAGCATTCTCTACAGATGAGGGCTCATATGAATTTAACAGAATGCCATTCGGTCTGGTGAATGCTCCGGCATCGTTCCAGTACTTGATGAATCAGCTGAAGGCGAGATTGGAACCAGGAGATGTTGCTGTCTACTTTGATGGCGTCATCATACCCAGCAGGACGATGGAAGAGGGAATGGAGAAACTTCAACGCTTTCTTCAAGTCCTAAGGGAAACGGGACTAACTCTAAATGTGAGCAAAAGTGCATTTCTAAAGACGAATATCGAATTTCTTGGATACCGAATCAGTGAAGAAGGATTAAAGCCAAGCGTCCGGAAAACCATAGCCATCCAGTTGTTCCCAACGCCACAGGACGTTCATACTGTAAGGCAATTTCTGGGCCTGACAGGCTTCTTCCGCAAATTCGTGGAAAACTATGCGCATTTGGCCGCTCCGTTAACAGACCTGACGAAAGCAGTTAGCCAGTTTGATTGGACCGAACGGCATGAGACAGCATTTCGGACACTAAAGGAAATACTCGTAAATCCACCCGTATCAGCATTGTTTGATACAGAGTGCAGTCAGGAAGTGCATACGGATGCATCGGGTGTGGGGGTGTCAGGAATCTTACTTCAAAGAGGCAAAGATGACAACAAACTGCGCCCGGTAATCTATTTCAGTCGCAAGCTAACGGAAACTGAAAGAAAATACCACTCGTATGAATTAGAGGTTCTAGCAATCGTGGAAAGCTTGGACCGTTCCCGGCTGTATCTGCTCGGGAGGGAGTTCACGGTAGCAACAGACTGCGAATCCATCGTTGCTACGCAAAATAAGAAGACTCTAATACCGATAGTGGCCAGATTGTGGGTGAAACTACAGGAGTTTCAATTCAAGACGGTGCACCAGTCGGGTAGACGCGCCAGATATGTTGATGCCCTTAGTCGACAGCCTGTAGAAGACGAGCGTCAGGTGGAAGAGGCATCCTCATTCATCCTAAACATTAACATAGACGACCTGGACTGGCTTTCTACTATGCAGTGGCAAGACGAGAAGCTACGCGGAATCATCAGTACACTGAAAAGTGCTCCAGATACATCTCCAACAAAGAGACAACTACAAAAGGAATACCTCATCAGGAGAAATAGACTATTTAGGAAGACAAGCGGTACCGATAGGTGGGTAGTGCCAAGCAATGTTCAATGGAGGATTCTTAAACTATGTCATGACGATAGTGGACATATGGCCGAGGAGAAAACCCTGGAGAGAATCAAGAGGACGTTTTGGGTCCCGAAAATGAGGAGATTCACGAAAAGCTATATTAAAACTTGTGTGGATTGCGCCTACGCCAAGAAGAAAGGAGGCAGAGCGGAGGGCGAACTTCATAGTGCAGAACGAATTCCTTTACCATTTGACACCATACACATCGACCACTTGGGACCATTTATAAGAGGAAGAGGGGGCATGCGGTATGTTCTCGCAATCGTAGACAACTTCACGAAGTATACCATCCTGAAAGCAACGAGGACGACAAAGACGGCTGGAGTGGTTCAGGCATTGAACGACATCTCTGGATATTTTGGTATGCCACGAAGGATAATAACGGGCAGGGGGACAGCGTTTACCTCCACAATATTTAAGCGGTTTTGCACAGAGAACGATATTCAGAATATCCTAACGGCTGTACGAACGCCGAGGGCAAATGGGCAAGTAGAGCGGGTTAATCGCACCATCCTGGACTCTATGAAGTGCGACCATGGGGCCGGAAAGCATTGGGTGAGGTAAATCAGGTACCTTCAATGGGTTATGAATACAATGAAAAATGCAACAACAAGAGCAACCCCACACCAACTCCTATTTTCCTACACGCCACGGGATATTCAGGGAAACAAGCTGCTTTTGGAGCTAGGGGAGAGGCGGACCACCGAACGAGATGAAATGACACGACGAAGAGCCAAGGCCCTGCAGAACATTGAAATAAGACAGGAACGCCAAAAGCAGCTGTATGATAGAAGGCATAAAGAAGCGACAAAGTATCAGGTAGACGATCTCGTGCTCGTGTACAAGGGTCCATACATCATTACCAAAGCCCTCCCAAAAGACCGGTACGTGGTGGAGGACATTCCACAAATGCAGCGCACGCAGCGAAAATACAATGCTGTGCTAAGCGCCGACAAAATGAGACGTTGGTGTGAGCTTCCGAGTGAAGATTTTGCGAGCATCAACGAGGATCCAGATGAATCTGTGGACATAGATGACGACGACCATGCAGGCAGTGGAAGTCTCGAGGCCGAGACTTAAGTCAGGATGGGCGAGCTGTTGCACTCACTTGAAGACCACGCAACAACAAAAGTATATTCGAACAATACTGGCGTGACATCGTGTGACTGCACCGAACGCAATACCATTGGCGAACGACAGCAATCGAATGCATCGTACGATTGCACCGAATGCACACGCAGTGGCGAACGGTAGCAGTATGCCGCGTGACGCCAGGGTATATAAGAACGATGTTGATCGACATGCGGGGGTCAGTCAGGTGCGGTGGCTCAGCAGACGAACCAGTTGAAGTTGTATTTGGATTTTGTTTCCTTTAATAAAAATACTTACTCTACATGTGTTTCATTAACAGATAAAGCGAACACACCAAAGTTATAAAGCCAGAACGGAAGCCTGTAGGGATGAGAATGAACACCTAGTAGCAGAGTCGCAGTCGATGCTGAGAATATGCAAAAACCACTTCTCCAGACTGTATAACGGCGATGTTAGTCAACATACCGCTGTCAAGTAGAATGATCCATTTCTTAACAACGAAGATCGCAAAGAATTCCGTCCCAGTCACCTCGACGAAATTACGGTCGCCATATCGAAACTCAAGTCGAATAAAGCTGCTGGCGCAGACGAACTGTCTGCTGAGCTCTTCAAGGCATCTGGGGATGACCCGGTTAGCCCCGAGGAATGGAGTCTCAGTATCGTATGCCCGATTCACAAGACAGGGGACCAATCTGATTGCGCCAACTACAGAGGAATAAGTCTTCTTAACATCGCCTACAAAATCTTTACTGCCATTTTGTGTGAACGCCTGACGCCTTTTGTAAATAAGCTGATAGGTCCTTATCTATGCGGATTCAGGCCAGGGAAGTGCACCATCGACCAAATCTTCACACTATGGCAGATCCTGGAAAAAACCAATGAATTTCAAGTCGACACTCACCACCTATTTGTCGACTTCAAAGCCGCATACGACAGCGTAATTAGAGACGAGCTATACTACGGTATGTCTACCTTTGATTTACCTGCTAAACTCGTCAGACTATGCAGGATGACTTTAGAGAATGCTCGCTGCTCCATCGGAATCGGTGAACACCTTACCGATAGTTTTGATGTCAAAAAAGGATTTAGGCAGGGTGATACGCTGTCGAGTGATTTCTTCAACATAATATTAGAAATGATTGTGCCGAAATCACTAGCCAACACAAGAGGCACAATCTATTTCAAATCCCCGCAACTCTTTGCATACGCCGACGATATTGACATAACAGGTAAATCACAGCGAGATGTCGATGAGGCGTTTGCGAGTGCTGAGATGGAGGCGGCGAAAATTGATTTGGCAGTAAACGAGGGCTGTATCAAAAAACCGGCCAAGTGCGAGTCGGACTCGCGCACGAAGGGTTCCGTACCATCTGTATATATAAATATGAAAGAGACTATGTATGTATGTTAACTCATCAGTCATCACATTAAATCACATTTTTCGTGTGATAACAGATCTTGGTTGCAGGCAGGTTATCGGCATATTACTTTGATAATCAAAAATCTTCATGATGAGATGTATGTAGTCGATCATCAAAGAGTCCATTGAATTCAAATCAATTATCTTACTTGACAGCAACGATGTGAAAAGGTGAATAACAAAAAATATGGGGAAAAGGCTTGCAACTAGGATTAATTCATCAAAGACACAAACATATTGTCGACTTACCTTAGTTCAGTATGTGATCAAGGGGATTTTTTGTATGAAAATCATGTCTGTTGTATGGGCGCCGCCCCTAAATATTCATTTTGTTCTGTTTTTAGTATTTGTCGTGGTAGCGGCAACAGAAATACAGCATCTGTGAAAATTTCAACTGTCTAACTATCACGGTTCATGAGATACTGCCTGGTGACAGACGGACGGACGGACGGACAGCGAAGTCTTAGTAATAGGGTTCCGTTTTACCTATGGGTACGGAACCCTAAAAAGGACGCTCACCACCGACGTCTTGGCCAGAACGTTTGTATTGGCAGATATGAATTCGAGGTGGTTAAGGATTTGGCCTACCTTGGCTCCGCAGTGACCTGGAACAACGGCATCAGTTCCGAGATCAAACGCAACCACTCTTGCCAATCGCTGTTTCTTTGGGCTCAGGAGGCAATTGAGTAATAGAGCCCTCTCCCGAACGACAAAGTTGACTCTATATAAGATCCCTATCATCCCGGTCCTGCTATACGGCGCAGAAGCATGGACACTATCAAAAGCGGATGAAGAGGCCCTTGGTCGATTCGAGAGAAAGATTTTGCGTGTGATTTTCGGAAAAGATTCAACAACGAACTTTACTGGTTGTACACGACATGAGTCTAGTCAGGCGTCTACGGATTCAACGCCTAAAATGGCTGCGCCATGCAGAGCGAATGGACACCACAGCTACGGCCCGGAGAGTCTTTGAATCCAACCCCGAGGGACGAAGTAGCAGAGGACGGCCGCACTTATGGTGGCGCACACAGGTGGAAGGGGATCTCAGCCAACTGGCGGTGCGGCAATGGAAAAGGCTAGCAAAAGATCCTGCTAGTTGGAGGGGCATCTTGGTTGAGGCCCAGGTTCACCCCGAACTGTAGCGCATGTTAACATCAATTATCGTAGTAATTCCCGTAACATGCCTCGGTAACTGATTTTGGGTCTATTGTACTTTTTTTGTTTTTTTTAGAAACTCGCGCAGGTTCAAGAGTTTTTTTTTTTGTTTATATTCTCTTATGATGTGTTATATACACACAGCCTGAACGGAGTGCAACGGTTTGGGTCGTTGATGTTCGTTAGCTCTCAGGGGTGGTTGTCTTAGATAGGACGAGAGCCGACTAAATTCCGCGTTGGTTATAGTCCGTAGTAATTCGTTTAAGCACTTTAAAATTGCATACGCAGAGGATGAATTTCAGTTGACCATATATTGTGAGTGTTGTGCCTGCAGCAGACCTTCCGCTCGGCAGTCGATGATGTTAATCACTGCACCACGGCCTCCCCGTGACTATGGTGTTTTCTTGGAACTATCGTCCGTTGGATCCAGTGCAAGTATCGCCCCTGATAACTTGCCTCCGTTACTCTTAAGATCTTGAAGTTGGTCATTATCTTAACCTCTTTGCATAATATTTAATAAGTCGTTGACTAGCGGAGAATTCTTAAACCGTTGGAAATCTTCCTTTATTGTACCTATCCATAAAGCTAGCTCCAAAAATTCTGTAGAAAATGTTAGGCCCATTACCAAACCTCAGCTCATTCCCAAGAGTTTTGAAGCTTTCATTAAGAAAAAGCTTTATTCTGTTTTACATAATCACATTTCTGAACTCCAGCATGGTTTTCTTACTGGTAGATCCACGGCAACTAACCTGGTTATATTTTAACAATTATGTAATCAAAAGTATGTAAAGCCTTTGCCAAGTCGACACTATCTACACTGACGTCTTGAAAGCATTTAACCGCGTTCAGCACCATGTGCTGATCTCGAAAATTCGTCTTCTTGGGTTCCACTCCAACTTAATGCTCTGGATTCCAAGCTATAAAATTGGTCGTACACAATATGTACGTATTGGAACTACGCTGTCCAAAGTAATTGTTAATTTCTCAGGAGATCCTCAAGGCAGTCAATTCGGCCCATTCCTATTCCTTTTATTCATAAACGACTAACCTTTATGTGCACGGAATTCTAACTGTTTACTATTTGCTGATGACCTGAAAATCTTTAATCGATATCGACATATCCTGACGCTGCGGATTTACAACATGACATTAATAGTTTAACTGATTGGTGCGCTACGCTAATGGACTACACTTTAACATTAGCAAGTGCTCGGTAATGAACTTTTCTAGGTTATCCTCCGACACTGTTTTTGATTACACCTTTAACAACAGCATTCCGAATAGACTTAATGAGCAAAAAGATTTGGGTGTAATATTCGACAAGAAACTTGAATATATGTGTCTAAAGCGAACTCTATGTTGGGTTTTTTATCTCGCAACATAAAAGACTTTCAAGATCCTTATGCATTGGAAACCCTATATATTACTCTAGTCCGGTCAGTATTGGAATACTGTTGTGTAGTGTTGAACCCCTTCCACATAAATAGGTCTAACCGAATTGAGAAGATCCAAAAGAGATTCTCTAAACTTACATTGCGCAAAATAGCTTGGAATTCAGTTATTCCCCCTTATCATACCAGATGTGCATTGATAAGACTTAAGGAACTAAGCAAGGGTGGCCGTGGTGCAGTGGTTAACATCATCGACCGCCGAGCGGAAGGTTTATGGTTCAAATTCGCTTCATAGCCAAGAAAAAGTAGTTTCTATACCGCCAAAAAGTTTGCAACGCTGTTGAGAATGGAAAGTGACCAGACGTACTGCTGCAGGCATAACACTCACAGTATATGGTCAAACGAAATTCATCCTCTGCGTATGCAATACTAAAAGTGCTTGAACGAATTACTACGGACTATAACCAACGCGGAATTTGGTCGGCTCTCGTCCTATCTAGGTCTAGGACAACCACCCCTGAGAGTAGTGAACGAACATCAACGACCCCAACCACTGTACTCCGTTCAGGTTGTGAGAATATACTATTCGGCAATGTTCGCTAGAGACATAATCGTTGGACATATTCGCTGTCCGGGTCTCCTTTCTTCTATTAAAATGTATGCACCTTCGCGCGGCCTGCGATGCAAACAACATGATTTCTTATATATCTCGGAACATAGCTCTAATTATGCTCGATTCAATCCAATGACAACCGCTTGTCTTAATTATAATTTATTTAATGATGTAATTGATTTTAATCGAACTCGAAGCATATGCAAAGCTGCTTTATTGAATGCTATTACATAATCTTGAATACTTTTAATTATATTTTTACTTGTACGAGTATTTACACTACTTACTATTAACTTACACTATTATCCACGAAAGTTTTGTACACTTGATAGATAAATAAATATATGAAACTACCACCGGATGTTGATATTTACTTTCATTCCGCTAAATGTAGAAAACTAAAATCAATTGATAATGTATGCCTCAAGATAGTGATATATATCTTAACCACTTGTCTTGTGCCAATGATTGTTTTAAAATCCAAGTAGTAAGCGATTTAACTTCATCTTCTTCTTAACGGGCGCTACAGTTCGGGGTGAACCTGGGCCACAACCAAGATGCTCCTCCAACTAGCAGGATATTTTGCTAGCCTTTTCCATTGCCGCACACCCAGTTGGCTGAGGTCCCCTTCCACCTGTGTGCGCCATCTTAAGTGCGGCTGTCCTCTGCCTCTTCGTTCCTCGGGTTGGATTAAAAGACTCTTTTCCTCCATCACCCGTCTGCGTTTATAGGCCCGAAAATAACGCGCAAAATCTTTCTCTCGAAACGACCAAGGGCCTCCTCATCCGCTTTTGATAGAGTCCATGCTTCTGCGCCCTACAACAGGACCGGGATGATAAGGTTCTTATATAGAGTCAACTTTGTCGTTTGGGAGAGGGCTCTATTACTCAATTGCCTCCTGAGCCCAAAGAAACAGCGATTGGCAAGAGTTATTATGCGTTCGATTTCGGAACTGATGTCGTTGTTACAGGTCACTGTGGAGCCAAGGTAGATGAAGTCCCTAACTACCTCGAACTTATATCTGCCAATACAAACGTTCTGGCCAAGACGTCGGTGGTGAGTGTCCTTATTTGATGACAGCATATATTTAGTTTTGCCCTCGTTCGCTGCCTCCATATCTATACTCGCAAATGCCTCATTGACATCTCGCTGTGATCTATCTATTATGTCAATATCGTCGGCGTATGCAAGGAGTTGCGAGGATTTGAAATAGATTGTGCCTCTTGTATTGGCCAGTGATGTTTGCACAATCATTTCTAATATGATGTTGTAGAAATCACACGACAGCGCATCGCCCTGCCTAGGTGTTCACGGATTCGGATGGAGCAGCGAGCATTCTCCTGCATAGACTGATCAGTTTAGCATGTGTGTCAAAGCTAGGCATAGCGTTGTATAGCTCGTCTCTAATTACGCTGTCAAATGCGGCTTTGAAGTCGAAAAATAGGTGGTAAGTGCCGACTTGGAATTCATTGGTTTTCTCCAGGATCTGCCGTAGTGTGAAGATTTGGTCGATGGTGGATTTCCCCGGCCTGAATCCGCACTGATAAGGACCTATCAGCTTATTTACAAAAGACTTCAGGCGTTCAAACAAAACGGCAGAGAAGATTTTGTAGGCGATGTTAAGGAGACTTATTCCTCTATATTTGGCGCAATCAGAGGGGTCTCCTTTCTTGTGGATCGGGCATACGATGCTGAGACTCCACTCCTCGGGCATGCTTTCCCCTGACCATATCTTACAGATGAGCTAGTGCATGCTCCCAACCAGGTCATCCTCATCTGCCTTGAAGAGCTCAGCAGACAGCAGCTTTATTCGACTTGAGGTTCGATATGGCAATCTTAACTTCGTCGAAGTCAGGGGGATGGAATTCTCTGCGGCCTTCGTCGATTAGAAATGGATCATTCTGCCTGACAGCGGAATATTGACTAACATCGCCGTTATACAGTCTGCCGAAGTGGTTTTCCATATTCTCAACAACGACTGCGATTTTACTACTAGGTGTCCGTTCTCATCCCTGCAGGCTTCCGTTCTGGCTTTATAACCTTCGCATGTTCGCTTTATCTATTGATAAAACTTTCGAACGTCACGCCTGCAGTAACACCTCTCCAAATCTGCAATCGCGCGCTTCTCGTGCTCTTTCTTCTTTCTTCTAAGAAGCTTATGCTCCTCCCTTCTTTTTAACTCGTAGAGCTCACGAGCTGCTCTTGTTCTTTTATGCAGCGAGGCCTTATATTCATCCTGCTTCGCTGTATGAATCCTCCTGCACTCATCATCGAATCAGGTGTTTCTTCGTGTTGGAGCCTTGAAACGCAACACTTCGGATGCAGAGCTTTCCAGGGCTTGTTTGCAAAGGCTCCTCTGGTGTTCTATTGATAGCGTGGAGGATTCAGTTGTATTGGAGAGCTAAAGGGAGACACGATCGGTAAAAGCATGAGCGGTTTCTGGCGATAGTAGCTTTCCGACGTCATAACTTTGTATTCTTACTCTACTCCGTTGCGTTCGTGATATCCGTAAGCGCATCTTGGCTACTACAGGATAGTGGTCCGAGTCGATGTTTGCCCCTCGGAAAGTTCGAACATCAAGAATAGTGGAGGAGTGTCTGACGTCGATCCCAATGTAATCAATCTGTTTGGTAGTCGATTGATTAAAAGACCGCCAGGTGCCTTTGTGTATATCGAGGTGCGGGAAGCGCGTACTGGCTAGAAGGAGATTTCGCCCCGTAGCAAGATCAATCAGCCTGTGTCCGTTATCGGAGGTGGTGTCGTGTAGGCTATGTTTGCCGATGACTCGTTCAAAGATGCTTTCCTTACCCAGCTTAGCATTGAAGTCTCCTAAACAATGGCTGGGACATTGGGCGTACGTTCTGTCTCGGAGATCGTAGAACTCATCTTAAGCGGAGTCATCCTTGTCTTCCGTGGGGGCGTGGACGCAGATCAAGCTGATGTTAAAAATTTAGCCTTGATACGGATTGTTATGAGGCGTTCGCTTACATGCCGAAAACTTAGGACTTTTTGCCTTAGTCTACCTCGAACAAAAAATCCGCATCCAAACAATCGTTGCCCTCTCTCCCTATAGCAGTCGCCGTAGAAAATATCGCAGTTTTTCATCCGCTTTATACCCGGTCCATTCCATCGCATTTCCTGGATGGCGGTGATGTCCGCTTTATAGCGGTCTAGGGCGTCCGCAAGTTGTTCGACTGCACGTGGCCTGTTTAGGGACCTATCACACCACGTACAAAGCCGAAAATCATTGTCCTTTGTTCGTTTTTTGCAAGGGTCGTCAACTAAATCCGGTCCGTTATATCCGAGGCCTGTGGTTGTTTCGGAGTTTGTGATTTTTTTACGGTTACGGCTTACTAGGCCGTAGCCCAACCGACTTATCCTGGATTTTGGCGCAGGAGGCTCGCCATTCGCCCTTCCCCGTCTGAAATTTCCATAAGAAATCTCCAGATGGCACCACGAGGAGGTGGTGATAGGACTTACTAACAGTGCCGAAAGAAGTTCGACTGCGGTGGCACTTCTCGCCTTTTAGCAGGCCAGCATCCGTCGGATAGATGCTACCCCTACGAGGCCTTTGTTAGTCCTTTGCCATCCGGCATATTATCCGGTGCATTGGAAAACGGCGGTGGTCCAGCCAATCCCTAAGAGGGGCAAAGACTCCTCTAACCCGGCAAATCTCCGGTCGATAAGTCTCCTTCCGAGTATCAGCAAGGTCTTCGAGAAGGTAATCCAAAGAGCCCTATCTAGATGGGCTGAGGACAAAAATATCATTCCGGATAACCAATTCGGTTTCAGGGCGGGGCATGATACCATACATGGCGCGTCGAAACTCGTATCGGATATCCAATGGAATAAATGCAAGAACCAATGTTCGGGTACCTGCCTGGTTGGCTTGGAAAAAGCCTTCCACACCGTATGGTTAGAAGGACTCTACTACAAGCTCAAACAGTTGGGCATAAGAAAACCATTGCTATATATGATCTATGATGTGATGAAGGGTAGAAAGTTCGTTGTGAAAATTACCAACGTGACTTCTACTCAAACACTCGAAATTAAAAATGGACTGCAACAGGGCACAGTGAACTCGCCGATGCTTTTCAGTATTTACATCAGCGATCTGATAGTTTCTTCTCGCCAATCGATAGCGTACGACTCAATTGCCTACAGATCAGGTCCAACGATCGACGTCATTGCTAATTTATTGCAGCGTGACTTCGACAAAATTCAGCAGTTCTGTGATGACTGAAAGTTGAAAAATAACTTCCAGAAATCAGAGACTATTTTATTCAGAACGCTTTTGTCTAGGGCCTCTAGGGACACTAGAAAGCACTGGTGAAGGTTCTCAATCCTTGGACCGAACGGGCGTCCACTGGCAAATAGAAGTGTAGTCAGATACCTTGGGATCTGGCTGGATCAGTATCTTCTTCTTCTTCTTTGGTGGCGTTACAGTCCATGAAGGACCAGAACCAAGCTTCTCTCAATCACCCATGTTGTGTGTGATTTATTTTTCATACAAGTGAAAGGGACCTACAGTTTAATGCCGATTTCGAACGGCGTGAGTCGAGAAGCTTTTTCATGGCAAGTTTACTACGGGGGGTTTTGCCAGTACCCCGCCGAGGAGGAACGTCACGAAATAAACATTCGATGGCGTTGGTGTTATCGGGATCCGAACTCGCTCATCGTGTGCCAGAGTCCAACACACTAACCACTGCGCCACGGCAATCAGTATCAATATTTAAAAAAAAAATCTGGATGGTGCTCTGGCAAGGGCTCGAGGCGCTTTCGCTCTGACAAGATGGCTGTTCCATAGCAGCCAGCTTGATTCCAGAGTAAAGGTAATCTGCTACATGGCCTTATTCAGGCCCATTATTGTCTATGGATGTCCCGTTGGGTTGAATGTAAGTGCCAGCTTGATGGAAAGGATTCGAGTGTTTGAGAGACAATGTTTAAGGACTTGTCTCTCATAGCACAGGACACCAGAATCGGAGTACACAAAGTTCTATCCCAACGAGGTCCTATACGATAAGGCAAAGATTGTGCGGATAGACAATTATCTGATAAAGCTGGTTCGAGGTCGCGTCGCGAGGGCAATGACTTCAGTCAATAACTTGATCTCTGGGGCTTACTACCCCAACAGTATGTACCATGAGCGTGTGCGACTTAGCGGCTTTGTCCCTCCGGAAGCATTCCTCTACTTAGATCCAGGGCTGATCCAGGATAGATTGGCGGTACCGCTAATCTGCCATGTGGCCCGTAATTACGTAGAGCGGCATATATACATATATGTATATTAGTTAAGTTACTTATTTATTAGTAGGTTAAGGTTTAGTTAGTTTTAGTCAAAATAAGATGGAATAAGACAAAAATTGAATCTTATGCTAAGTTTTTTTTTTCAAATAACTTTTCTTAGCTTTACTAAATATTTTAATTTAAATAATGTAAAATAATGTGAAATACAGATACGTAATTCGAAATACATTCCTTAGAAAGAAATATATATAGGTTATCTTAGAGCGCCCGCTTGGGGCCAGTAAGGTATTTATAATAATGTAATTAAGATAATTCAGCTAGTTTAAGTTATTTTGTCTAGCGTAAGATAGTTATATGTTTATTATTAATAAAAATGATTTTTATAATGTAAAAAAAAAATAATAATAAATAAATGAGTAGCGGAGAAGGAAAATACCACCTTAGTGCGCCTGGTGCTCAGAATATTTCGTTCGCGACTGGGCTATTTTGAACGTGACGTGTAAATACACAAATATAAAAGAATAATAAGTAAATATGCAAATATGAAAGAAATGTGATTTGAGTAGTCCTATCCCCTGTATTTTTTCTATCACTATATAACATATAAATAATTTGTAACTGCTGGTTGCCTCCGACGTATTTAAATCAATTCCATATTTATAATACTATTTCCCAATGTACCCAACCCAAGTTTATCACAAAAACTTTACCTATGGTATCAAACCGCTTCATCACTGATATCGCTCCTTCCGGCTAGCAAGAGCAACAAATCAGAAACATAAGAATCAACTCACACTCAACCCTAAAACAAACAAAACAAACTACTCGCATTACTCCAAGGCTGATTCACATTCGGTATAAATCACAAAACTTGACTTCAGAACTTCTGAATGCATTTTCTGATTGCAAATCCATGCGAGTATACACATATAGACTTCTCCTTCATGCAACACCCAACACGATACCAACGACCAAATAACCAGCACGTACTCCAACACTGACAAGTTCAGATTGAAACCGTGCCCAGCGTCGGTGCTCCATGCTCCAGTCAACCTGACTGTGCTGCAGAGCTTTGCATGCAGACAAAGTTTTCTTCAATCAAACAACCACCGTTGAAATATGATAAATGTACACGCAGATGAAACATGAAACTAACAATCATGGAATCGAAATCTAATCAAACATCGGTCTGGTTAAAGTTTTTTTTTTTTTTTGTCGACTTGGACCGGAGTCAAGGTTCCCTGAACACTCCATGACTTGGAGGAATTCGACGTATTTCAAAATGTGCGCATTTTGCTACTTGTAGATTCGCCGACATGACTCCCAATATCAATGCTCCATCTCGTAGCCAATCGGACCGATGATGGCGCAATGATGGCAACCAAGGGTACAGCACAACTGATCATTATTCCAAACGGGTTTCCATGTTGGCTTTTCTACTACTGCTGAAAAGTTTCCGGTGCATTGTTTGCCACTCTGACAGGATGTACATGAATTCCGGATGCATTGTAATATTTTGATTATGGATATACTATCTCTTATTTCACATTTCGATAAATATGAAACAAAACATCAAAACAAGAAAGAAATCGAAAGAAGGAGGCATGAAGTAAAACCCAGGATAAAGGATCGGATTCTAAATTACACGAAACTCGCTCGAGGCATTTCCAATTCGTTTTTGTTCCATATAGTCGTCTTTTCGTCAGGGGAGTAAATATTGGGAAATGGCTAGGGATATCCTTGTTGATTCTTCGATTTGTATTACGTACATGCATATATACGTACATATATAGTTTTGGCGGACTCTGTGTGAAGATGTGTTGACGTTGGTTGTTCTTTGTTTATTTACTTATTGGCGTTAGGGATTCATGTGAGTTTCGCATCAATTAATTTCCGGGACTGAGACGTAATGATGGAGGAATGCCCAATGTTCCTACTAAGCAGATCGATAACTTAATTGGGACATTGGCAGATATTGATTTATTTTAGGAACAGTTGTTGAACGCTTTTTTTTAAATCCTTTTACTTTTTAGGTAAATCTAAGAATTGAAAGACACTTTTAGAAGTTAAAGTTGCTGTAGTATACAAAATGAATAATATAACAGTCTTCGACGCTGAAGACATTAGGATTAAATCCTGGCAACAGCAATGTCACCAAAGACGCATTTGGTGACGGCTCCCCTCGGTGTAAGTATACGTAGGTGTTAAAAAGAGCTTTTCATGGGCTATAACTCCACAGCTTTTCATGGGCTATAGCTCCACTACCCATATGTTTACATAGAAAGGCATGCTTACAAAATCTGACTTTTGAAAACGATTTTTTAGAGGGACATGGTGTTCTAGCAACGACAAGAGGTTTTTCACTTCTTAATATATAGAATAATCAATAGATATCAAATCGATCATATTCAAATCGACGCTAAACACCTCCTCAGTATCCAACATTAACCCGGATATTTATTTTACTGCACCCAAGGCCTAGCTCTCATAAGGGCAACCGTCACGAAACACCTTCTTGGTTTTAGAAATTTTTCAGAAAACACAATCGTACTATCGACAATATCCCTCGTAAAGCACATTGACTGAACTGCACTAATGCCAGTATTTGAAATATCCTCGACGCATTATTTACAATAAGATTTTGGTATGACTAGACCCGAATCACAACCTGAAGACCAAATCCCTGATTCACTACTTCTACTTTTGAAATGATATCGAACATGTTGGTCCGAGTATCTTGGTTTCGCCTGGTTCAGAGACTGTTTTATAGCAAACAACGCCATCTCCACTGAAAGTGCTAACACCCTTCGACGGAAGATCTTCGGTTGATTTTCGAGCCACTCACAAGGATCAGTCACCAAGAGAGGTGAGCCGTTTTGATTAACATTGCATATTCTTCGGTACATTGGAAAATAGCAGTGGTGCAATCAATCCCCAAGACAACACGTTTAACTCGGCAAATCTGCGGCCGCTAAGTCTGTTTTTGATTATCAACAAGATCAACGAAAGGCCGATCCACACAGCCCTCTCGAAATCGGCAAATGAAAATAACATCATAGAATAAATGTTAGAACCTATTTACGGATACCTGCCTGATCGACTCGGAAAAAGCCTACGACATTGTATGGTTACTAAATTACTTACTTAGGTGGCGCTACAGTTCGTGGTGAACCTGGGCATCAACCAACAAGCGTCTCCAGCTGGCACGGTCTTTGGCCAGCTCTTTCCAGCGCCGCACGCCTAGTTGATTAAGGTCCCCTTCCACCTGCGTCCGCCACCGTTGATGCGGCCATCTTCTGCCGCGCCTTCCTTCCGGGGTGGATTCGAAGACTCTTCGGGTCGGAGCTGTATTTTCCATGCGCTCTACATGGCCTAACCACCTTAGACGCTGTATCCGTAGACGTCGTACCAGGCCGATGTCGCTGTACAACCCGTAGAGTTCTTCGTTATATCTTCTCCTCCATACACCGTTTGAACAAACAGGACCGTAGATAGTGCGCACAATTTTCCTCTCGAAACGACCAAGGGCATCTTCATCCGCTCTTGTTAAGGTCCAAGCCGTAAACGAGGACTGGGATGATCAAGGTCTTATATAGTGTCACCTTAGTTTTCCGAGAGAGGGCTCTACTTCTCAATTGCCTCAGCGGTTGGCGAGAGTGATTCTGCGTTTTATCTCAGCGCTGTTGTTGTTCTCGCCGGTCATCAGTGAGCCAAGGTAGACGAATTCCTTGACCACTTCAAAGTTATATCCGCCCATGGTGACATTCTGGCCAATACGTCGGTGTTGACCGTCACTTTTAGATGAAAGCAGATATTTGGTTTCACCTTGAGACCCATCTTAGCCGCTTCTACCTCAATGCTTACAATGGCCTCATTGACGTCTCGTTGTGTCCGTCCAATCACATCAATGTCGTCGGCGTACGCAAGCAATTGCGTAAACTTGAAATAAATCATACCTCTTGTGTTGGCCAGTGACTCTTGCACGATCTTTTCAAGCACGATGTTGAAAAAGTTGAATGATAGCGCGTCGCCTTGCCTAAACCCTTTTTTAACATCGAAGGCGTCGGTTTGCTCATTACCGACCCTAATGGAGCAGCGAGAATTCTCCATTGTCATCCTGCACAGTCGGACGAGTTTGGCAGGGATGATAAAACTAGACATGGCTTTGTATAGCTCATCTCTATACATGCTGTCATATGCAGCTATTAAATCGACGAAAAGGTGGTGAGTAGGGGTCTCCTTTCTAATGGACCGGGCAAACGATGCTGAGATTCCATTCGTCGGGCATGCTTTCCTCCGACCATACCTTGCAAATAAGATGGTGCATGCACCTTACTAGCTCATCTCCAGCCGCCTTAAGAAGCACAGCAGACAGGCCGTCTGCGCCCGCGGTTTTAATGGACTTAAGTCTTGTTATCGCTGTTTTGATTTCGTCTAGTTCGGGTGGACGAAATTCTCCTACATCGTCGTCCATTACGAATGGCTCATTCTGCAGGCCGCCGCTCTGGCTTTGTAGCCATGGCATGTTCGTTTTACCTTATTGTAAAACCTACAGGCGTCATTCCTGCCGAAGCATCCCTCCATCTCCTCAATCTCACGCTTTCCGTGCTCTCTCCTCTTTTTTCTGAAAAGCGAGTGTTCCACTCTTCTCTTCCGCTCATAGATTTCGCGAGCAGCTCTCGTCCGTCGTTGCAGCATGGCTTTATATGCCTCCCGTTTTGCTGCACGGGGTTGTTCGTATTGTTCATCAAACCAGGGGCTTCTACGCGATGGCGGTTTGAAACCCAGCACCTTACAGGCAGCGTCTCTGACGGTGCTCTGGCAATGCGCAATATCCTGCTCTATTGTTTGTGTTGCTGTGGGCGGATTTTGAGATAGCTTGAACGAGACACGATCGGCAAAGATCCTGGCAGTCTCTGCGATTGTAGCTTTCCGACGTCAAACTTACGTAGTTCTACTCAACTCCTAAGCATTCTTGATATCCTCATGCGTAACTTGGCTACAACAAGGTAGTGGTCCGAGTCGATCTTGGCCTCTCGGAAGGTTCGTACGTCGAGAAAAATGGAGGAGTGTCTGGCGTCGATCTCAATGTGATCAATCTGGTTGGTGGTCGATTGATCAAAGGACCGCCAGGTACCTTTGTGGATGTTGAGATGGGGGAATCGCGTGCTTGCTACAAGGAGGTTACGCCCCGTTAGGAAATCGATTAGCCTAAGTCCGTTGTCGGATGTTTTGTTATGGAGGCTATACTTTCCTATGATCGACTCAAATATGTCCTCTTCGCCCAGTTTTGCATTAAAATCTCCTAGGACTTTTTTGTGTCGTAGCTGGGACATTGGGCATATGTTCTGTCTAAGAGATCGTAGAATTCTTCTTTGAGTCGATCGTCCTTTTCTTCCGTTGGGGCGTGAGCGCATATTAAGCTAATGTCTCCAAATTTAGCTTTGATGCGGATTGTTATGAGGCGTTCGCTTATATCTCGGAAGCTTAAGACGTTTTGTCGGAGTCTTCTTCTAATAACGAATCCGCACCCGAATAGGCGCTGTTTGTTCTCCTTGTATCAGTTCCCGTGGTAGATGTCACAGTTTTTCATCCGTCTTTTGCTTGGACCATCGCATCTCACTTCTTGAAGCGCGGTTATATCTGCTTTATAGCAGTTAAGGGTTTGCTCCAATTGATCGCCTGCACCCGGTCTGTTAAGGGACCTCACATTACAGGTGCAGACTCTCAAGTCCGTTAATCGTTTGCAGGAGTCATACATTTTATATCCGTCCGTATTCGAGGCTTGTGGTTAGGTTAGGTATATGGGTGCCCTATTGACGGAATGTCAAGGCTCACGTAGACTACGTTGAGTCCATTGTGCCCACTTGTTTTGCTTAACCCGTTGATACCTATACATTTACCGTCGAGCTGAACCAGCCAGGCGAGGATAAAAATCCCAGTATTCTGTTCAGCCCAATATCACCTACCTCTTCTAGTCCCGAAAGGAAGTATCTTCCTAGGAATACATTCCTTTTTTGGGCTAGCGCCGGACATTCGCACAGCAGGTGACAAACGGATTCAATTTCCTCCTCGTCCCTGCAGCTTCTGCAGAAGTCATTGTAGGACTGGCCTAGTCGAGCTGCATGGTAGGATAGCATGCCGTGCCCGGTGAGGGAACCGACTACCAGTCGAATATTCCCACGATTGAACTTCAGCAGATTTTCCGTTCTTTTCTTATCATAGACGGGCCAAGTCAATCTCACCGTTGCGCACGTATCTAAGCGACACCATCGCTTATTGGCTTTCGCTAATAGCTCCGTCTGTATCTTCCTGTAGAGCGCACTGAGTGGTGCTTTGGCCTCAGCTGAGATCTGCGCAATGTTAGCACTTGATCCCACCCTAGCCAGCTCGTCCGCCCTCTCGTTTCCGGAGATATTCATATGACCAGGTACCCTCATTTATATTGGATATCTCTTCTAACTTCTCCTTGCAGAGTTTGACGAGTTTGGATTTTATCCATGCTGCCTGCAGAGCCTTAATGGCTGCCTGGCTGTCGGCATAGATGCTGATCCTTTTTCCTGTGATATTCTCTTCGCTGATCAGGTCCGCCGCCTGCTTGATAGCGAAGACCTCAGCTTGGAGGACACTGCATCCATCATCGAGCTTGTAGGAGCGATGCACATCCCGAGACTCAAAGTAGACTCCGTCTACTGTTTGGATCCGTCGGTGTAGAATGCCACTTCACTTTCCGTGCGTACCAAATCACCGGTCCATTCCTCCCTGGAGGGAATTCTAATAGAGAATCTCCTCTGCCAGGAAGGAAGTGACATAGTCCGTTACGGTTCTGAATCTCGAGACGGCCCATCGATCCAAGACTGATGCATGTCCGTGAGGTCTCCTTGCTTGTGGTTGCTTTTGAAGAAGTAGGGTTTTACGTGACGTTCCCCTTCAGAAGTCCCTAGAATGCTCTGGCATTTACATTCAGCAGCAGACAACTGAAAGTTACCATCATTTCTTTTGTAGCTGCAACAGAGCATTCCAAACTTTG
Source organism: Eumerus sabulonum (assembly GCA_951905685.1). Taxonomy (NCBI): domain Eukaryota; kingdom Metazoa; phylum Arthropoda; class Insecta; order Diptera; family Syrphidae; genus Eumerus; species Eumerus sabulonum. The sequence continues at coordinate 154,583,172 of OX645060.1, read as the reverse complement.
ACAGCGAAATTCGAACATAACCGTGGGTTCGTGCCCGCAATAATATTGTTTGATTTCGAAGAGGTTCTTGCGTTGACACGTCGGCAATTGGCTGCAAGACAGTCAACACCAAAAGATTTACCACGATTTGACGGAAATCCCAAGATCCGGGCCCTGTTCATCAGAAGCTTTGAGAGCAGCACTAGGATTTTGTAGATTTTCGCCAGAAGAAAAACTTGTTCGTCTTCGGGCAAGCTTGAAATGAAAGGCTCTTGTTCGCAGCCATTTGAAACAACCCGCTTAATTGCAAAAAATGATTTACACATTACAAAAAATGTTCGGACGCCCTGAAATAATAATAAACACCTTGCTTACTAAACTTTCGCGAAAAGTTTCCTAAAGAAGGTAAGCTAGAATCGATCGTAAGATACTCACTTGAAGTTGAAAGTATTTGTGCCATAATGGAAGTATCTGGTTGCTCATCTTATTTAAACAACCCGATACTGTTGCAAGAGTTAGTAGAAAGTTTACCTCCCTATCTGCGTCTCAACTGGCCCATATTGTTATATAAACTCATGCACACCCTATACTTATTATTTAAGTTTTTCTTCTTCTTTGGTGGCGTTACAGCCTATGAAGGACCAGAGCCAAACTTTCCTTCAATCAGCCATGTTGTTTGTGATTCTATTTTTCACACAGGTGAAAGGGACCTACCGTTTAATGCCGATTCCAAACGGCGTGAGTCGAGAAGTTTTTTCTAGCAAGTTATACTACGGTGGGTCTTGCCAGTACCCCGCCGAGGAGGGACGCAGCGAAATAAACATTCGATGGCGTTGGTGTTATCGGGATCCGAACTCGCTCATCGTGCGTCAGAGTCTAGCACACTAACTACTGTGCCACGGCGCCCTCAGTTAGTACTAATATTAATATTAGTATACATACTGCACACAGCCACGCTTGTGGTTTGGAGAAAACCACGGGCGTAACCGTCTTTCCCATAAAGCACTCTCCTACTCTCCTCTTCTGAGAAGACGAAAGTGGAGAGTTGGATCATTAAAATGAAATACAAAGGACGCCACTCTTTGTTTGATTGTTGTAGGAAGCGGTTCATTTTATTTAATAAAGCCACCATTACTTTTCTCGTATTTGTTTTTCTATTTTCCCCCGTCCAGCTATAAAACTGGCGCAGTCGGAAAACTTCCATCAATTGAATTGAAGTTAGATTAGCAGATATGTATGTATGTATATTCAACAACGAAATTATGGTCATACAAACAATGAAGTTAATGTGATATCCGTGGTTCCTGAAGGCAATACTATTATCTCATCCAACTGTGCTACCGTCCACAGTGCAATCGAAGATGAAACTAGGCACATTTATATCACTGAGAAACCTGTTCATTTGTATAAGAATCAGATTAACCTATCCTATGGCAAAAAAGATAGGACACCATTGAAAACAGTTAACAAAAAGCATAATCTGTTAAGGATTTCAGGAAGAATAGATCCAGCAGGTGGGATTGATTTTGAAAGACCACCACATAACATTTCTGATTCTAGATCACTATCACCGCAAATTTAAACATCAATATACTGAAACAGTTATGAACGAGGTCCGCCCACGGTTTTACGTCCCAACCCTGCGAGTAATGGTTAAAAAGGTGCAACGTAAATGCCAAGTATGTCGCAACAAAAGAGCAGAACCAACGATTCCCGTAATGGACGAGTTGCCACCCGCGAGGTTAAAGACATTTACTAAACCCCTTTTCTTACGTTGGCATCGACTATCTTGGACCAATCAATGCTGGGAACAGTTGGGTGCCGACTGCAGAAACGGTGGGGTGTAATTTTTACATGTCTTACAATAAGAGCAATTCAAGTGGAAATCGCCCACCCTCTTTTCACAAGTTCCTGCATCCAGGCTTTAAAACGCTTTGCCTCGAGAAGTGGTACTCCAATCCAAATTTACACTGACAACGGTACAAACTTTCGTGGTGCAAGTCGAGAACTGCAAGCAGCTGTAGAGCAAATAGATAGTAAGAAGCTGGTTGAAGGTATATGTGAGGGAAGAGTCAATTGGCCATTCATTCCTCCAGCAGCTCCGCATATGGGTGGATGTTGGGAGCGGTTATATAAAACAAACGCCTTCACAAATTAATTCCACCAGAAAAAACGATGAGCTGCTTTAGACAATGATGGTCGAAGCCGAAGGTATAATCAACTCACGACCATTGACTTATGTACCAATATCTTATGAGGACGACGAAGCTTTAACTCCCAACAATTTTTTGTTGGGCTCTTCAAATGGAACGAAACCCTTAGGAGAGTTAAAAGACGAGGGTATTGTTTTAAAACAAAATTGGATGATGGCTAAGCAATTTAGTAGGTTTTTCTGGCGATGATGGATACGGGAGTATCTCCCGATATTAACCTGACGAACAAAGTGGTTCCAGCTCACTAGGCCGATTTCCATAAACGACATAGTGGTATGTAATAGTTGATGAAAATACACCGAGAAACGAATGGCCAAAAGGTCGTGTACTAGAACTAAACATAAGTCGTGACGGTTAAATAAGAAGTGTCCTCGTCCAGACGAAATCCAGAGTATATGTTCGACTCGTCTCAAAACTTGCCATACTTGTTGCTGATTTTATGGTCTGCGGTAAGATGGTCCAACCTTACCGGGGGGGAACCTTGAGAATCACGGCAACACCGAACATACCGACAACACGAAAACTAAAGGCATTAACAACTAGATGGCGATCAAAAACTTTAAGGAATGAACGTTAATACATAATTAAAATTTAAAGTTAAATGTGTTAGAGATTATTTAAACATAAATTGCAGGAAACTTTAGCCTTTCATTAAGCTCAAAATGGCCATGGCGGGAGGCTTAAGAGGTCGTAGACCTAGAAGACCCACAAATGAATGGACAAACCAAGGGACTTGTGTACTCCAGGTGGTACTCGCAGCAGCGGAAATCCACCCGCGACCGTTTGATCGCGGCCGGGGCAAGGATTCTGGAGGCCCCAACATTCATGGTCCGACTGAGCCTGAGCGGTGCATCCAGCGGAGGCGACACCAACGCTGGCGCGGCACGGGAAACCGCAAAGTCGGAACGCGCCCCAGAATTGGGACGTACTGCTGAATGCACTGCTACGTGCCCAAAAAGTAGAGGTAAGAGGCGTGCCCGAAAATTGTGCAAAGAGGCTGACAAAACCGAAAGCACAATGGTCGAGGCTAAACCTCTGGGGGAACCAGTTAAGAGAGTTAGGTCGACGGAGGTATCTCGTACCGAAATCGACCCGACCCTCCTTCCTGAGCTCCACCCCTCTCTCGAAGGTGCGCGCGCGGAAAGCGTCGGCGATTGGGAAAGGCTGCTGAAGGAGGCATAAGCATGTCTGCACTTTCGGCATGCGTCTCCATCTCTCTTCCTCTTACTGGGAAGGTTCAACTGCCCAGTAAGAGCGTGATCAGTTCCCGTAATGACGGAGCCGGAAGCTGTCAGGTTTCTGCTATGGCCGGCGCTGCCGCCAAAAAAGGGTGGCGGGGCTGACAGACAGACTCCGAACGCAGAAGGCGAAGTCGTTACGGGTCCTAGCAATCCTCGAACTGGTAAGGCTGTCCCGAACCGTCGTCCGAAGGAAGCAGGTGCTTTAACCGAAAAAGGTAAGGGCTCCCGAAAACGCTAGGGTGAGAGTGTGCGATGCCTCCCTCTCCAGTGGGGGAGGGGGGGAGGGGGGAGTCGGAGTCCAATGGCAGATGTGGCGACCCAGAAGCCAGAAGGATCAAAGCATAGGCCAGAAGGCGATGATAGCAAAAAAACACTCCTCGGAGGCGGGCACATCACACAACAAAACCCCTTCCTCCCAGAAGGAGATCCAAATGACCGTAAGGAGTTGAGAGAAGCAGCTCTCTTATAAAAAGGCGGCCATCTCCTCTGAAAAGTTCGGGATAGTTTTTATCCAGATCAATCTACAGCATTGCAAGGCCGCTACTGCTCTTTTAAGTAGTAGAATTGCATGCAGTAGAACAAATCATCACGTTGTGTCCATTCAAGAACCGTGGGTATGGAATAAACACCTATGTGGCCTTGGTGGTATACGTGATGGTACGATTCTTTATAATGAGCGATTCGAAAGGCCTAGGGTCGGCCTCATCATATCGAATTCACTATCGCCAACCAAACTTGGGCACTTTTGTGGACAAGAACACTTCGTCGTTGCGTCTGCCTACTTTCCATACGATTCGCTACTACCTCCACCACCGAAGGAAGTCTATGAACTCATAGAGTACTGTGAAGCCAAAAAGATTGATTTCGATGCTAATGCCCAAGAGGGGACTGTCTTTTAAACTTCATTCTGACCTTACCATCAACAATGCTAGCTCTCAACCAACGTTTGTTACGACAAGACGACATTGAGGGAGCTTTTGATAACGCACCTTTTGACAGCATGGGCAACGCTGCCAGACAGCACTGGTCCTTTGGATCAAAGCAATGCTAATGCACAGGACATTGACCGCTGATGCAGCCTCGACCAGGTTGTCAAATCCGGCGTCAACAGGGGCAGCCCGCAAGGTGGCGTCCTGTCTCCGCTGTTATGATGCATGGTGGTCGATTCTCTGCTTGATGCTCTCAATGCCTCTGGAATCTATGCCCAGGCCTATGCGGATGATGTCACCAATCTTTCTGTCGGCTCATGTTTTGCGACTGTCCGTCTCAAAGCACAGGCGGCGTGATCGATGCTTGGTGTACTAGAAATATGTTGTCAGTCAATCCCCTTAAGACCGATGTCGTTCTCTTTACGAGAAGGAGGAAATATACTGACATGAATCAGCTGGTACTAAAAGGCACTTCCATCCCGATATCCAAGGAGGCTAAGTATCTAGGAGTCGTCTTAGATAGCAAGCTTCTTTGGTCAAAGCATGTTGAGTCAAGAACCACCAAAGCGTTGTCGGCTTTCTGGCAATGCAAAGGAGCTTTTGGCAAAAGTTGTTGTTTATCACCGGCGAAGGTCCTCTGGATCTACACGGCAATGATAAGACCTATAATCTCATATGCATCGGTTGTCTGGTGGAACAGACTAAAACGCAAGCACTTCGTGGCCTCTTTCACCAAACTCCAAATAACGGTTTGTCTCAGCTGCACGGGGGCCTTCCCCAGCACGCCGGACGCTGCTCTAGATTCCATGATAAGCCTTCCACCTCTTGATATATTTATCAGAGGGTGTGCTCTGAAAGCCATGTCTCGTCTGAAGAGAAATTGCTTTTGGTATAGCTCGCATAGGAATAACGGCGTGCTTGCGCATGAATTGTCCTGCGACCCCTGTCTCATGGACATGCCTTCTGATGCACTGACGCCCGTTATTCTACTGCGCCGTAATTTCACAATCGAGTTTCAATGGTGTCAGGATTGGCTATGGCTGGATACTGAACCTGGAAAAGATAGTCTTCGCATTTTCATTGATGGCTCCAGGTATGGGCGGGGGTTCGGTGCTGGGGTCTTCTTTGAGCGCGAAAACATTTGACTGCACTTTTCCTTAGGAAAATATGCGTCTGTCCTCCAATCAGAGATATACGCAATCCTAATGGCCATGCACTACGTTGTGAAGCACAGGTGGAAGGGGGAAAGCATATGCGTCTGTAGTGACAGCCAAGCTGCACTAAAAGCTGTGTGTAACCCCTTAACTAGCTCCAAATTAGTGCTTGAACTCAAGTCCTTCCTAAACAAAGTCGGCAGACTAAATTAAGGCTTGTATGGGTTCCAGGCCACTCTGGGATCCCAGGGAATGAGCTTCTCAGGACCTGAACCAACTCTAGGTCTACCTGCGCCCACGGTAAATTCCTACATTAACGATTGTGTATTTAATACACACAACCGTAGATGGAGGGACTGTCCAGGGTGCAGGATGACTAAGCGCGTATGCCCTGATGTCTGCAAAAAATCAGCAGCATTCCTCCTGTCTTTAAGAAGAGTCGACTGCAGAAGGCTTGTGGCAGTTATCACGGGCCATTACACTTTTGCCAAGCATCTCTACGTGCTCGGCATCAGTAAGACGCCTACCTGTGCTGCTTGTGGCGAAGAGGAGGATGATACTGTAGAGCATTTCCTCTGTGATTGTCCCGCCTTTGCTCACGCACGGTGGCACACCCTTGGAGCCGACATGCATGAGATACGAAGGTGTCCCAAATCTGGGTTTCGGCCTGACCAAATTTCGTCTGATGATCAATTGTTGCTCCTACATGGTACTTGATTTATCAAGTACGCTGCAGTAGTAGCCGCTTCCGCCCATAACTTTATATCCAAACCGCAATTCAACAGCATACAAAGTGTTCTCTCGAAAAAGCTTTCAAAAGCAGTCCAAGTATACTCATTGCCTTTGTCGGCACGAAGCACTTTGATTTTATTTGAGCACTGACTTCCAATAAGTTTCTTGAACCTCACAAATTAGCCAAAGAATCAGATTTGTGTTGAATGGGCACCACAAACACTTTGCGACTAAAGTCATCGACAAACGTGACCAAAAATCTTGCTCCAGAAAGTGATTTGAATTCAGCAGGCCAATGACATCAGAGTGGACTAGGTCAAGAACACTTTTTGCACGAGTTCCAGGGTGCTTCAATGGGTGCATGTGTTTGTTTACCATCTGAAGCGAACTGAAAGGAGTTAGCACATAGTTCAGCAAGCGCTCTACATTTTTCAACACCGCATTAAACTTTTTTATCTTTTTTATCTTTTAGGGCTAATTTCAATCTACCAAAACACTTCACAAACATTTTGTGATTATTTGCTACGATGACTTCTTGCCTTCGAAGACTTCTTTGCTTTCTTTTTTTGTGTAAAGTGCGCTTTCAGCGCAAAGGTATTAAACTTTATGTCCTGGAGCAGCAAGTTCCTCACAACGTCTACGGTTAGCTTAATTTTGGAATTTAACACCAGACCTCGAAAGTCATCAGGCAAGCCTGCTAGCATCGGAGATGCTATTATTTCGTCATCTATATTCATCTATATACATATGCGCCGTGGCGCAGAAGGTAGTGTGCTGGCCTCTGACGCCTATGGCACGGGATCGAATGCCGACAACAGCTATGTCATCGAACGGATTTTTCACGGCGCTTCTCCTCAGCGGGGTACTGACAAAACCCCCTGTAGTATGATTGTCAAGAAAAGCTTCTCGAATCTCGCCGTTCGGAACCGGAAATAAACTGTAGGTCCCTTTCACCTATGGGAAAATAAGATCACACACAAAATGGGTGATCGAGAGAAGCTCGGCTTTGGTCCTTCATGGACTGTAACGCCAACATACATACATACATATTCAAGCCGGCATTTTGGACTTCGAATGACGTTAAAATCATGGTGTGGATGTAATCCTGCATCGATTCGTAGTCGCTTAACTGGTTAAGCAGTTCAACTTTTCGCGTTAGCCAACTGGTATCATACGCCGAAACCAGAGCATCCCAAACTTTTTTTGCTGTTGTAGATGTTGCTATATGTGCAAAGTTATTCAGCTTAACCATTAAGGTTATTTCAGCCGACGTACGCTCATTAAATTTCATATGTTTGTCTTTTGGATCTGCCGACAAATTCTAACGACCATGTAGTTTCTCAAATGGAAATGAAAACGATGGCGGCGCCATTTCCTATCTCTCACTATATTAACCGACTAAACTCTCAGTATTCCATCGCATTTCTTGGATGGCTATTAAGTCTGCTTTATAGCGGTCTAGGGCGTTCGTAACTTGTTCGGCTACACATGGTCTGGAACCTAACATTCCACGTACAGAGCCGAAGATCATTGTCCATTTTTCTTTTCTTCCAAGGGCCATCAACAGTAATCCGGTCCGTTTATCCGAGGCTTGTATTGCTTCTAAGCAAATTGTGGGGTTCTCCGGTTACGGTTTACTAGACCGTAGCCCAACCAACATTATTCCTGTTTTGTGGCGCAGGATGCTCGCCATTCGTCCTATTCCGTTACTAATTTCCATGTACGGCTGCATATGTGTTTTTAGGGTTCCGTACCCAAAGGTAAAACGGGACCCTATTACTAAGCTTCGCTGTTCGTCCGTCTTTGATGATCAACTATCTCATCATGAAGATTTTTGATTATCAAAGTAATATGCCTATAACCTGCCTGCAACCAAGATCTGTCATCATAGACAGATTCTGACGTTTTGGGCTTCAAGGTTCCACCACGAAGACACACCTGGTCCGATGACGAGTGCAGGAGGATTCACACAGCAAAGCAGGAGGCATTTAAAGCCTCACTGCATAGCAGAACAAGATCAGTTCGTGAGCCCTGCGAGTTAGAAAGAAGGGAAGAGCATAAGCTTCTCAGGAGAAAGAAGAAAGCGCACGAGGAGCGATTGAGAATTTGGAGAGGTTTTACTGCACGCGTGACGTCCGAAAGTTTCATCAACAGATAAAGCGAACACACCAAGGTTATAAAGCCAGAACGGAAGCCTGTAGGTATGAGAATGGACACCTAGTAGCAGAATCGCAGTCGATGCTGAGAATATGCAAAAACCACTTCTGCAGACTGTATAATGCTTTCAAGTAGAATGATCCATTTCTTAACAACGAAGATCGCAAAGAATTCCGTCCCAGTCACCTCGACAAAATTACGATCGCCATATCGAAACTCAAGTCGAATAAAGCTGCTGGCGCAGACCGACTGTCTGCTAACCTCTTTAAAGCAGGTGGAGATGACCTGGTTAGGAGCATGTACCAGCTCATCTGTAGGATATGGTCAGAGGAAAGCATGCCCGGGAATGGAAATCTTAGCATCGTTTGCTCGATCCACAAGAAAGGGGACCCCTATGACTGCGCCAACTACAGAGGAATAAGTCTCCTTAAATGCCTGAAGCCTTTTGTAAATAAGCTGTGTAGGAGAATAAATATTTTGCGGAAAATTTCCTACGCAACATACTATGATATTATGTATTAAACAGTACGGTTGATCTTGATAAGTGCCGATCATCTGATCAAGTGAATGACCTGAAGTGTACTCTCCTTTATGTAATGAACGTGTATAAAAACGCTCACCGACAACGGCAGCGGGGAGAACAAAAGAGTGTTAAATAGTGGAATGAGCTCTGAATTGTCAGTTACGCAAATTCTGTTTCTTCCCCCTCTGTAGTTAAGGACTTCGTCTACCTTGGCTCCGTCACTGCGGAACAACGAAATCAGGTCCAAAATCAAACGCAGAATCACTCTAGCCAATCGCTGTTTCTTTGGACCCGCGAGGCAATGGAGAGTCCTCTCCCGAATGACAAAGTTGACTTTATACAAGATTCTTATTATCCCGATACTGCTGTACGACGCAGAAGCTTGGAGACTATCAAAAGCGGATGAGGAGGTCTTTGGTCGGTTCGAGAGAAAGATTTTGGGTGTGATTTTCGGTCCTATAAAAGGAAAAGATTAAACCCCGAGTTTTACGGGCTGTACAGCGACATGAGGCATTTACGGATTCAATGCCTAAAATGGCTATACCATGTAGAGCGAACGGACTCCACAGCTTCAGCCTGAACGGTCTTTGAATCCAACCCCGCACTTAAGATGGCGCACACAGGTGGAAGGGGACCTCAGTCAACTGGGTAATGGCAATGGAAAATGCAAAAGATCAGGGTAATTGGAGGGGCATGTTTGTTGGGGCCCAGGTTCACCCCGAACTGTAGCACCCTAAAATAAGAAGAAGAAGAGCCTCTCAGTATATGCATAATGCATTCTCGCCCTAATACGAGCATGCCTGCGGTATTCGTTTTGCTTTGATTCATAAGTGGTAATGCTGCGATATGTTTTATGTAAAAAACACCAACCAAAATATGGCGAAAATTTTCTTCATAGATGAATAGTTCTTGTAAAAGCTCTTCCAAACTTGACTTGTTCTCGACATAATAAAATCTCCATAGGCCTTCTCCAATGTTTTAATTTTTTTCCATAGTAAAAACTAAAAATCAACCTAAACCCCAAAACTCAATCTTAAAAACACAAAATGAAATCAAGATCACGTTTCCAAAAAGGAAGTAGAAGAACAACTATTGAATTTGATAACTGCTGGCCAAAGTAAGAGTAGGTTATGCTCGTAGATTTTAGTATGGCTTTTGATACTCTGAACCGTAATATACTCCGTGAGCAAAGAATGAAAAGCTGCCTGTGAGGAAGAATGGTAAAGGCAAAAGTACCCAACGTAATTTAAAGTGCAAATTAGAACCTATGTAAGGTCCAATACTATTCCCTAATGAACTTTAACATATAAGTTAGACTTTTTCTTGTTAAGTCTTTAAAAAAAAAACAATTTTTTATTTTGTTAAGATCGTTCGATCTTCTTTATTGGGCTCTTCAACTACGACTAAATTTACAAACGAAATTTGTCAAACATGAAAAGTGACCGTGGAAAGGAATTGGGGAATAGGTGGCGGGAAAGAATGGAATAGTGTGGAGGGGGATTAGGTGCAGCCGCAACGTCAGCAAAGATACCTTGCACGAGTTGTGAGTATGTTCCTCTGTTGTTGGCTTGAATAGGTGACGATTATCTGTGGGAACAATGTTTGCACAGGTTGGGAGCGAGGCTGCGTCAGCATGTTGCTGTTGTCGGTTTGTACAGGTTGCGAGTGCCCGTGGGAACGATGCTGCGTCAGCGCGTTGTCTTGTGTTCAGCGTTATTGGTGCTAACTTACATGTACGCAAAACACTTTAATTGCTTACGTAGGCGAAACTGCCATTGTATCAAGACATGTAGATACTGCTAAAGAAACAATGCGATAACAAGTTTCCTCTACCAACAACGAAGATATGTTTACTCTTGGTCAATTAACACAGGACGTAAAAGGAACAGGGATTTATAAGAAATTTGATGTAGCAGAAAGGCCATGACTTGTAGCAAGCACCACTTTTTATCGCACACTCCCGATGTTGTAAATTTATTTATAATTTTTATTCTCCATATCAGGCACTTGCGTCCGTGCTCGATGGCTGCCCAGAGATGGTTATATGCAAAGTGAAGAAAAGTCATCCCTTTAGTTCGAAGGTTAGATTAGACTGTGGACAATTAATTAACGTGTCGTGCACAACGGTTAAGGGATCTCAACCAACTAAGCAGTACTGTAAGAAGCCAAGTGGAGATGCTTACTTGTTGCGGCCCAAGTTGTTGTTAGCCATTTACGTATTAAATTTTCTCACTAATCACTAGTCAACGAAACCTCTTTTTTAATACCAATAACTAGGATGATCTTCGGCTCCGCACCAAACCCTACCTCAATTTATTTGTTGTTTAATCGGGAACATGATAGTGTTGAGACGTTGAGAGTGAGGTGAGCCAGTTTAAAGCGGATTAAAAATTATGTACACTTCAATTATTGTCTCAAACTTGACTCAAAACCAGATAAAGAAGTTTGCCCTGAACGGTAGCAGATATGCTTTCAAACAATGAAGACATTCTGCAATTACTCACACTTTGTCTTTTTAATACGAGTAGCTAATACGCTAAAGCCAATGATGCTGACAACCCCGAGAAAATAAATCTTTCTTGCTCTCAATCGGCAATTCCATGTATGAATTCATGTACCTTCTATTTGTAAACGTCGAACATTTCTTTATTTTTTGATGCGATTTCTCCCATTTCCCCTCCAAACCTGTAATTTCCTTTTGCTGTCATTTACCCGATTCGATCGATTCGAAAAGGTCTAAGTGAATGTTCTGTTTTAGTGCCAATCTACTTAAGTATTAATCATAATTTCGCGACACAGAACTTCCATTTTATCTCTACTTTTTGTACTGCATTTAAATGAGCATCCTACTCGTACTCGTGCATTAACATTTTCGGAAATCCAAGTGAAATGCGAAGCAAATTGAAACGCCTATATGTGGTTATGTGAATCTACTCCCTTTCATATTCAGACCTCTCGCTATAATTCAAAATGAATGAGCACATTTAGATAAATGAATGAAGGGATCGTTATTATGATTTTGTTACCTATCGGAAAAAGGAAAAATCATACGGGGTGTTTCGTCGCCTAGGGAATGGAAGCCGCCGATTGTCCGTATCCATAAATATTTAATGAATTAATTGACTTAACTCATTTAATGGGCAAAATGAAATTTTGTGGCTAACTGGGGTTGCCTTCTCATTTAATTAGATTAGTTTAAAAAATTTGCTTTAGGCAGGAATTCATTGGACTATGTTTAATTGAAAAGGCTTAAAACGTATCTAACTAGAGAATCATAATAAAGAATATGTTGTAAAATACCAGCTAGAAGCAATGACACCATTGCCACTTTTCCCCATCAACAGGATCGTTTATAATACTATGTACATATGTATGTACATTACTTACTTACTTATCAGGCCAGCGATCCATGGAGGATCCGACCCTGGGCCATAGCTGCCTTCCATTCTTGACGGTCCCGGGCATGCTGCTTCCAGTTATTAAGACCAAGATGTCTTACATCCGCGATTACTTGGTCCTTGTACCGGAGGTTCGGTCTTCCTCTTCTTCTCGAACCAGGAGGCTCGGAGTCGAAGACCCTTTTAGATGGATCGTTAATGTCGACGGATCTTTGCCTTCCGGACTACATCCACATCCGTGTACAGCTCGTAAAGTTCGCGGTTATGTCTTCTTCTCCATTCACCTTCCTCACAGACAGGACCAAATATCCGGTGCAGAATTTTTCTTTCGAAAGAACCCAAAATCAGCTCCGCTGTCCTGCTTATCGTACAGCTTTCGGCTCCGTTCAGCAAGACTGGCAGTATGAGCGTTTTGTAAAGCATGACTTTGGTCTTTCGAGTGAGGAGTTTTGACCCCATTTGTTTGGGCAAGCCGAAGTAGCAGCGGTTGCCAAAGGGCGATTTATGCCGGATCTCCACTGTGGTGTCATTTGTTGAATTAACATTTGCCCCGAGGTAGACAAGCCCCTTAACTACCTCGAAATTGTAGCTGTCAATTGTTATATTTTGTCGCAGGCGTTCAGCGACGGATTAGTTTTTGCTTGTCCTCATTGACCTTAAGACCAACTTGTTTTGCCTGTTCTTCAATCGCCGTGAATGCTTCCACAACGCCACGGCGAGAACAGGCGATGATATCAATATCATCCGCGTATCCTAGCAGCTGGATGGACTTGTAGAAGATAGTGCCTTCTCTGTTGACGCCTGCCCGTCGCACTATCTGCTCCAGTACCAGGTTGAAGAAATCACATGACAGCGCATCTCCTTGCCGAAATCTGGTGCATGTTTCAAACGGCTCCGAAGTCCTCGAACCGAGTTGCACGGTGCATCGCGTATTTTTTAGCGTGGCGCGACACAACTGGATCAGTTTTCCTGGGATCCTGAATTCGGCCATCGCAAAAAACAGTCCTTCACGATGAATGCTGTCGTATGCAGCTTTGAAATCGATGAAAAGATGGTGTGTTCCAGGATTTGTCGAAGTGTGAAAATTTAGTCTATAGTCGATTTGCCGGGCCGGAAGCCGCACTGGTAGCTACCGATTAGTGCGGTGCAAAATTGCTTTAGACGTTCACACAGTACGCTGGGCAGGATCTTGTATGCGACATTGAGCAGGGATATACCTCTGTAGTTCTTGCAAGAGGTAGGATCGCAAATAGAGCTGGTATTCCAGTCGTCGGGCATGCTTTCATCTTCCCAAATCCTGCAGATGATCTGGTGCATGATCCCTACCAGAACATCGAGGAAGTGGTCAGAGTCGACATTTGCTCCTCTGAATTTTCGCACATCCAGGATGTTTGAACTTCTACTCGCCACTGTTGTTCTGGAGTTATCCTGGTCTTCAGATATGCGCCGTAATTTGATGGGGGGTGGGCATATCAAGAGTCATGTTTCACATGCGAGAGCGCTGGCAACTGTCTCCTTGAAATATGTCTTTGTCCCTTAGCCCTTTGCCCACCACATCAATTGGAACATCCACATAGACTAGATGAGACAACCTCTGCTGGATGGTCTCTCTTCCACGCTGCTTGCGTCCTTTAAGCTCCAGCTTGTGCATCTCCTGCATGTGCTCACTGCCATATCTTCGACGAAGAGCTTCCCATATGGCTGTGTATGACCTTCTCTGGGTCTCCGGGATGGTCTGCAGTACATCAGCTGCTTCACCTTTAAGGAAATCCATTAGGGCGGCCACACGGTGTTCTTCCCCCCGTTGATTCCGTTCCACTGTTGTTTCGAACTGCAGCTTAAAGAAGTTAAAAGCGCTCGTGCCGTCGAAGTTGGGAGCTGTGAATTTCGATGCTGCAGCCGGCACGACACTTCCTTGATGCTGAGCGTTCTGGACAGTTTTCTCGAGTTCCAGAACCTTCTTGTCGAACCTCGATTCTTGATTATTTTCGAGATCTAGAAGCTTCGTGTCGAATCGTGTCCATTTAAAGAGTTTCCAACACCGACAAATTCTAAATCGTTGCATCCGATTTTGGGCTTATGCTCTTATTTTAGAAAATTCTTAAAGAATTTTTCAATTATCTCGAAGCCATTATATGATCTTTTAAAAAGGACGTAGGGTTTATTTTCGATCAGGAGCAGTTATCTGGTTTCGAGAGGTAAAAGAAATTACTTTTAGGAGCACCATTGCTCAGCATATATGTGGTATTTTTATTTGTTTAATTGAAACAATGCATCGAACAATATACGCCGTTATTTTATTTATTTAATTAACACAATGTAACGATTTATTATTAATTGAATAATGTGAGTCCAAGTATGCTTTCGTTTGGTGTTAATCAAAGGTGTGTAATACGTGATAAAGTCAAAGAGTTTTTAGAAGAAAATGTTGCAGAATAGCCAAGTAATAAAGAGTTTATTAGACAAGAGGCACAAAAGAAAATAATTCGTAGTCAGAAAGTGAAGGCGTATTTTGATAAAAAACATAAAGCTCCATGCGTTTACAGAATTGGAGATCTTCTCGTAATGAAAAATGTTGTAAACGCTTCCAGTATTAACGAAAAACTTATACCCATGTAAACAGGGCAATCCATGATCGGGCCATAATCGGTACGTAACTAGAGATCTGGAAAATGTTCAGATATCGAGCGTTCCATACGAAGGCTTCACGTCATATTATGTTGTATTTAAATGTACAATTCGTTTTATTTTAATTACGACTTTTTAAAGTTCACGTATCTGAAAGTTTGTCATGTATGAATTGTTACCCTCTATTGTAAGATAACGAATAATAAGTAAATTGCGTAAATACTTACTTACTTACTTAGGTGGCGCTACAGTCCGTGGTGGACCTGGGCCTCAACCAACATGCGTCTCCAGCTGGCACAATCTTTGGCCAGCTGTTTCCAGTGCCGCACGCCCAGTTGGTTAAGGTCCCCTTCCACCTGCGTGCGCCACCTTTGATGCGGCGGTCCTCTGCCGCGCCTTTCTTCCGGGGTGGATTCGAAGACTCTTCGGCCATGCGCTCTACATCTTCACCCGCTTTTGTTAAGGTCCAAGCCTCTGCGCAGTAAAGGAGGACTGGGATGATTAAAGTCTTATATATTGTCACCTTGGTTTTCCTACTACTTCTCAATTGCCTCTTGAGCCCACAGAAACAGCGGTTAGCAAGAGTGATTCTGCGTTTTATCTCAGCGCTGGTGTTGTTGTCGCTGGTCATCAGTGAGCCATGGTAGACGAATTCCTTGACCACTTCAAAGTTATATCCGCTCATGGTGACGTTCTGGCCAATACGCCGGTGTTGTCCGTCTCTTTTAAATGAAAGCAGATATTTGGTATTACCCTCATTAACCTTGAGACCCATCTTAGCCGCTTCTACGTCAATGCTTACAAAGGCCTCATTAACGTCTCACTGTGTCCGTCCCATCACTTCAATGTCGTCGGCGTACGCAAGCAATTGCGTAGACTTGAAATAAATCGTACCTCTTGTGTTGGCCAGTGACTCTTGCACGATCTTTTCAAGCACGATGTTGAAAAAGTTGCACGACAGCGCGTCGCCCTGCCTAAATCTTTTTTTAACATCAAAGGTCTCGGTTTGCTCATTACCGACCTTAACGGAGCTGCGAGAATTCACCATTGTCATCCTGCACAGTCGGACGAGCTTGGCAGGGATGTTAAAACTAGACATGGCTTTGTATAGCTCGTCTCTATATACGCTGTCATACGCGGCCTTGAAATCGACGAAGAGGTGGTGAGTGTCGATTTGGTATTCCTGGGTCTTCTCCAAGATCTGCCGTAGCGTAAATATTTGGTCTATTGTGGATTTACCTGGCCTGAAACCACACTGATAAGAGCCGATCAGGTTATCCACAAACCGGCAAATGATGCTGAGATTCCATTCGTCGGGCATGCTGTCCTTCAACCATACCTTGCAAACGAGATGGTGCATGCGCCTTACCAGCTCATCTCCAGCCGCCTTAAGCAGCTCAGCAGAAAGGCGGTCTGCGCCCGCGGCTTTATTAGACTTAAGTCTTGGTATCGCTATTTTGACTTCATCTAGGTCGGGTGGACTGAATTCTGTTACATCGTCGTCCATTACGAATGGCTCGTTCTGCCTGACAGCGGTATCTTGTCTATCACCGCCGTTATACAGTCTGCAGAAGTGGTCTTTCCGAATCCTCAGCATCGACTGCGACTCTACTACCAGTTCTGCGAAGCGTGTGTTCCTCTCTTCTCTTCCGCTCATAGATTTCGCGAGCAGCTCTCGTCCGTCGTTGCAGCATGGCTTTATATGCCTCTTGTTTTGCTTCATGGGCTTGTTCGCATTGTTCATCGAACAAGGGATTTTTAGGTGGTGGCGGTTTGAAATTGTGTAAATGCGTGCGCATAATATCAATCGAGGACGATTGGTTGTCAGGATAGTCGAGCTGTAAGAGTTTTAGAGTTTTCTTAAAAAATCCATTATTTATCGACCTCCTAGATCCATACGCTCCCATGTTCGATTGCATATCCATGTATAACACTTATATTGTATATAGACAGTGATTCGAGACCGGAAGTTATCACCGTTGTAACCAAATCAGTTATGTAGTTACCAAATTCGGTATTAATTATTGTAAAACAGTTGAGTTGCAATAAAGCAATGAAAGAAGTAACACCGTTTTTCAAGTCCTTCCTCTTTTCCTTTTATCCTTCATTATATTCTCCATGTTAGCCAAAGAATGTGATATAAGCACAACAAGCGATTGTGATAAATATTTGACCAAAGCCGAATTTACGCTTAACAACACCTTAAGCAGAAGTACTACATTCACTCCAAGTGTACTTCTATTTGGTACAAACCAAAAGGGTGTCATTTGCGATCGCGTTTACTTGTACCTTCAAAATAAAGTTGGAAAGAAATTTTTTCGGAAGACATAAGAGATAAGGCTGCTAAGAATACCGAAAAGGCACAATTAGATAGTAAGAGGTACTATGATCGGTACTACAAACAACCTATGTTGTAACTACTCCCGGTATCAATAAGAAATTTCACGCAAAATTTCGAGGGCCATATGGGGTCAATGTAGTTCTTCCTAACGATCGGTATATTGTCAAAGATATCGACGGTTTACTGATGACCCGAGACCATACAACGAATGTAGGAGCAGGATGTGACGATGAAGTAGCTGTAGAACCATCTGGGGAACCTGGGTTACCTGTGCGCGAAGATACGAATATCATTTCAGCTATTGAGTCCTGACCCTCAAATCTATCTTTCTGATGATTTCCTTATGAAGTTTACATATGTATGTACGGTTTTTTTGCTTACAACATTTGAATACGTTTTTTAATCTATGTATTAATGTTACTTTTTGAATTAATAAAGTGCACTTTGTATTCGGGTCGATTATTCCGTCTGGATGGTCGAACTGTAGGCAAAAAAAAAACGAACAATTTCAATTCATCATTTACATATGTATGTATATCATTATTGACCTAAATGGTTCAATAGTCCAATCGTCCGATCATCCTACTATCGTAGTATCGTACTATATGTTAAACCCGAAATGTCTCCACTGGAAAGCACCAGCGAGTTTTTATCTTTAACCAATAAATCTTTAAGGTACAAGCGCTTCTTTTATTTCCTTTCTCCCGGTACACGATGGGACTGTCATAAACCACCAACCGTAAAACAACGAGCATAACATTACGTTGGAAAACCATTAAACACTTCGAATGAAGGCTTTAATGAAAATTGCTTTCCAGGTCAGTGCGACGGAAATATCGTCATTCCAAGTGCAACAACTAACTTCGAACTGAAGTGTCGAGTGCCGAGTGCCAAGTGCCGAATGAATTTCTCTAGATACAATTTGGTAGTATTCGCTGAAGTGGTGCTCTGTACAGTCATTACTTCTTCGTGTATTGTGTGAAGAGGTTCTGGGAATGGTAGCAAAAGTGCAGTATAAGGAAAGTGAAAGAAAACTTGAGTCGAAGATACGAGAAATGTTTTGATATCTGTTCAACCTGGTGAAGTTAAGTTAAAAATTCAGTATACCAGCAATTTTGCGCACTTTAATTATTCCCTCTTTTCTTGGATGTCGATGTTGCCTTGTAAGCCGTTCAAGAATTTTTGAACTGGCAGCGTTTTCTATAGTATGTATAAGGGTGCGATAAGACATATGCCTTTCTCAGTATTTAGAATTAAAACATAATTAAGAAAAGAAAAGAAAAGTGTACATTTTAGATTAATTCAGATCAATTTATACGATTACGATTTAAAATTATTTAAGAAGAGTGGAAGAGAAAGGGAGGATTAGGATTTAGGAAAGGGAAGAAAAATAAGAGAACACGTCATATTTGAAACGTTTGGCATTCATGAAAGTTCGTATATTTCGCGGTAAAGACTTGAACAGCTTAATAGCATAGCAAGATGAGATGGAATTAGAGTATGTGTTCTAACCCCTTCTTCTTCTTTTGGTGGCGGTACAGCCCATGAAGGACCAGAGCCAAGCTTCTCTTCAATCACCCATGTTTTGTGTGATTTATTTTTCACACAGGTGAAAGTGACCTACAGTTTTCGTTTTTTTTTTTGTTGAAGGCTTCTGCTATCCGCTGGAGCACTCAGACGCAATTACTGGTCGATTGTACTCCTGACAAACACCTTGCATTACTGCATTTTCTCCGTTTTCCGGAGAAACATTTAAAGGAGCTTCAGTGATGTAGAGCAAAGGGATTCGGCACACACCACGTCGGCTCGAAAGGTGCACCACCGTGCGCGAGCACGTGAAGGTGCTTGGCAAAAGTGTAATGGCCCGTGATAACTCCCACAAGGCTTCTGCAGTCGATTCTCCTTAAAGACAGGAGGAATGCTTCAGATTTTTTGCAGACATCAGGGCATACGCGCTTAGTCATCCTGCAACCTGGACAATCGCTCCATCTACGGTTGTGTGTATTAAATTCACAATCATTAATGTAGGAATTTACCGTGGACGCAGGTAAACCTAGAGCGGGTTCAGATCCTGAGAAGCTCTCCTCTGAACCCATTCTAGCGAGTTCATCAGAGATCTCATTTCCTGGGATCTCAGAGTGGCCTGGAACCCATACAAGCCTTAATGAATTTTAGTCTGCCGACTCTGTTCAAGAAGGACTTGAGTTCAAGCACTAATTTGGAGCTAGTTAAGGGGTTACACACAGTTTTTAGTGCAGCTTGGCTGTCACTACAGACGCATATGCTTTCACCCTTCCACCTGTGCTTCCCAACGTAGTGCATGACCATTAGGATTGCGTATATCTCTGATTGGAAGACAGACGCATATTTTCCTAAGGAGAAGTGCAGTCGGATGTTTTCGCGCTCAAAGAAGACCCCAGCACCGAACCCCCGCCCATACCTGGAGCCATCAATGAAAATGCGAAGACCATCCTTTCCAGGTTCAGTATCCAGCCATAGCCAATCCTGACACCATGGAAACTCGACTGTGAAATTACGGCGCAGTAGAATAACGCGTCAGTGCGTCAGATGGCATGTCCATGAGACAGGGGTCGCAGGACAATTCTTGCGCAAGCACACCGTTATTCGAGTTGTACCAAAAGCCATTTCTCTTCAGACGAGACATGGCTTTCAGAGCACACCCTCTGATAAATATATCAAGATGTGGAACCCTTCTTTGGAGTTTGGTAAAAGAGGCTACGACGTGTTTGCGTTTTGGCCTGTTCCACCAGACAACCGATGCATATGAGATTATAGGTCTTATCATTGCCGTGTAGATCTAGAGGACCTTTGCCGGCGATAAACCCCATGTTTTGCCAAAAGCTCCTTTGCATTACCAGAAAGCTGACAACTCTTTGGTGGTTTTTGACTCAACATGCTTTGACCAGAGAAGCTTACTATCTAAGATGACTCCTAGGTACTTAGCCTCCTTGGATATTGGGATGGAAGTGCCTTTTAGTACCAGCTGAGTCGTATTTTTCTCCTTCTCGTAAGGAGAACGACATCGGTCTTAAGAGGATTAACTGACAGCCCATTTCTGGTACACCAGTCATCGACCATATTTAGCGCCGCCTGTGCTTTGAGACGGACAGTCGCTAAACATGAGCTGACAGAAGGAATGGCGACGTCATCCGCCAACAACAGCGGAGACAGGACGCCACCTTGAGGGCAGCCTCTGTTTACGCTGACACACTGGTCGAGGCCTGCATCAGCGGTCAATGTCCTGTGCATGAGCACTGCTTTGATCCAAAGGACCAGTGCTTCATCTACGCCATGATGTCTGGCAGCGTTGCACATGCTGTCAAAAGTTGCGTTATCAAAAGCTCCCTCAATGTCGATGAAAATTCCCAGCGCGTACTCTTTCCTTTCGAGCGCGCATTCTATTCGCCCAACTAGGTTCTGAAGCGCAGTCTCGGAAGATTTTCCGCGCTGGTAAGCATGTTACATCTCCGAAAGAGGTGCATTCGAAGGGCAGCTTTTCGCACGTGCAACTCTACCAGTCTTAGAACTTAGCTGAGGGAACGCTTGGGAACACCGCGTGTTGTTGGCATCAAGCTGCCTTTTTACTGTCGCTCCATCCAACCACAACACTGTCCGAGCAATCTCGTTCACTTTTAACCCACGACGCCAAAAGGGCGGTGTTATAAGTTCGACGTGTCTGTGTGTTTGGATGTGACATCGTAGCTCCTGAACGAATGGAGCGATTATGATGTTTTATTTTTTTTTTTTTAACGCTAACGTGATCGAGATGGTTCTTAACTACAATTTAGGATGATCTGTCAAGGTCATCAGCTCTTTTTTCTTAGCTGCGATATGGTTCTTAGACGAGTGATGGGTATTTACATTGCTCTCAAACATACATATGTTTGACCTGACATTTGAAACACCCATGTATGCTGGTAGTTTTTAGTTATTCTGATGATGGAAATCGAAGAAGGAGACGAAATCCTGGATCGCCTATTAGCAAACCCATCTAATTTGGGCTCATTAGATTCGTCCTTATTAATTCTGTTCATTTCTTCTGATGACGAGGACTACATACATATATACATCGCTTTTTTGAGTGTGGGGGGGGGGGGGGGGGGGGTAACTAACATTTTAAATTTTTTTTTTTATAAGTCTTATGTTTATGTCGATTAACTTCGAAATACTGTTTTCAAATAATCAAACACTTAAACACTTACTTATACAATTACTAAAATAGTTGATGAATAGTGAAATTTTCTTCTTCTTCACCAATACCATTCATCAACTAAGAATGTTGAATTAACATTTCGGTAATTAATTGGAAAAAGGCTTTAATCATTTTTCCTGTCCTGGCAGTTTTGATATGCATATATGTATGTATATGTTAGTTCGGACTTTCGTAGTTTGAAAGACGTAAGCGTTTGAATTTCCCATAGGAAAAACTTGGCTTGTTTCAGTTCAATCATAGTTTTGGCTGGAACTCTGCAACAAGTTTCAAATAATCCAATTTCACACGTTTTGCAACTCCTAACAATACGTTAGGGAGAAGCGAGCAAACAGAGCAAAGAAGTTGATCGCGTTTAACACGGCAAACGCCAGCTTCGATCTCTGTCCCTGCTTAATCCAATTTGACACACAGCCTCCCCGTGGCCCACCCTGGATAGCTACCCTGGCACCCGCCAGGTAGTGTTGAAAACAAAATCAAGCAATGACAACACCGATCTTCTCACTCCAGTTCATTGGCTCGTTAGTCAGTCGACTTCGATACTTTAGCGACTATGGTTAGTATGTGATTCACGAAATAAAGTTCTTTTAAATACAAATAAGTTCGATTGGTTTTCTTTTCCGCATTTCACTCTAATCTCCCGAAGATTATTTCGACAATTGGTGCCGAAACCCGGGACGGGTTTATTTATCGAAAAAAAAAAATTAAAAACAATCGAATAGCGAGAACTTAGCGTAGAATGGAATCGCAGAACCGCGGTGTTCGGGGTCAGGTTACGCGTCTGTACAAAGCGGCAAACGAGTATCTAGCGAGCGCAGAAGCCCAGTTAAATTCACAAAACCAGGAAGATTTTCCTAAAATAGAGAAGGAGCTCAGGGTGTTCCTGCAACGTACCTATCTTAGCGGCACGTGAAAATCTCACCAAAGCGAACGTAGAGGTAGGTAACAGAACAGAAGAGCCAGAAAAGGAGATTGAACTTTGCTTAGAATACAAAGACAAGAGCATTAGTACGATTGCCCGAATAAATCATCGATTATCAAAAATTCGAGAAAGTCGTGGCGAAATCCGTTGTGAAGCAAAACCTCATGCAGAACCATCGCATAACCTAAAATTGCCTAAATTGGAATTAAAAAAAATTAATGGCGACCATAAGGAATGGCTTCCCTTTTGGGAGCAATTTATTTATTTATTTGTATAATTCATCTCTGTACAGATAAGTTTTAAGCTTTTCAGTTTGCACAGGCAAATAAGTACTAGTAATAAGTACTAAGTCTATTGATAAAAATATAAAAAAAAAAAAAAAAAAAAATCTAAGAGAAAATTCTAAAAACAAAAGAAAAAAATTCTAAGAGAAAAGGAAAGGATGGGACAGAAAATAGGAAAATATGGATATCATTTCAAATGTTGTTGTTTGCAAGAAAATTAAAAAGATGATTTTTAAATTGCTGTACTGTGTTCATTGTTCTTAGATGTCGGGGAAGACGGTTCCACAATTGAACAGCATGCACAAAAAATTGTCGACTTGTCACTGAATATTTATGTCTTGGAGGAACTAATTGGAAAGATCTTTGGGAGCGTACTAATTGGATCTTACTTTTCAAATAATTGGGTGATTTGTTGTGAATGATCATAAAAAGTTTTAGAAGCGTCCTATAGTTTAAATAAGACTGTAGCGTGCAACCAATTATCTTTTTTGTAAAAGCAGATATGTGATCAAATCTGCCTAAATTAAATACATATCTAGCACAGCTGTTAAAGGCGACATTAAGTTTTCTAGCCAAGTCCGACTCTAAATCTGAGAAGATTTCACACCCATATATAATTAAGGGTAAAACATACGCTTTAATAAGTTTCTTCTTAATCTCTGGCTGTAGATATCGTCTGGTTGGACTTAAGCCACGAAGAATACCATAGATCTTAGACACAATGTGATTCACGTGATCACGCCAACTTAGCTGCCCATTGAAATAAATACCCAAGTTTTTAAACTTTTTTACGACTTCAACTGGGCAATTATTAATATGTACCACTGAAGTACTCTCTATTTTTCGTAAATGTCTATCGAATTTAAGAGCTTTTGTTTTTGAAGAGTTTAGCTTCAGTTGGTTTTGTTGTGACCAGGTGAAAATAGCATTCAAATCATTATTTACCGCTGCAATTCCAACTTTCTCATTAGACTGCGAAAATGTATGATATGTATATCTGGACATCGTCCGCATAGATGTGGTATTTGCAGTTTGAAATACATTTCGAAATGTCATTGATAAAAAGGGAAAACAGAAGAGGACCCAAAACAGAACCTTGAGATACGCCCAAGGGAACGACTAAGCTGTGAGAAGACTTGGATCCACAGTATACAGTTTGCATACGATTGCAAAGGTATGATGTTATTAGCTTACACACAGAATCTTGGAAACTGAATTGACGTTTTAGTTTGTGCAATAAGATTGAGTGATTTACTGAGTCAAATGCTTTCGAAAAATCTAAGAATACAGCTAACGTTACAAGATCTGAGTCAAACCCTGATCGAATATCATCACTTACTTTTAAGGCTGCAGAAATACAACTGTGCTTATTCCTAAACCCAGCTGAAACTCTGTTATCAGATGTTCTTCATCAAGAAATATTTTGATTTGTTTTGCTATCAATTTTTCGAAAACTTTGCTTAAAAAAGGCAAAATTGCAATCGGCCTAAAGTCAGAATTATTCCCTGAATGTGATTTCGGGAGAGGCATGATTTTGGCACATTTCCATCTAACAGGATAAACCCCAGTGGTAAGAATTGTATTGAAAATATGGGTTATATATTTGCATACAAATGGCAAAAGTATCTTTATCATGTCTGGATGAACGCCGTCTAAACCCTGTGCTTTTGACTTAATAGAGAGGATTGCCTCGCCTACAGATATGGCATCGATATTTTGTAAAAAGAAACTCCTTCGTGTATTAGGAAAAACGGTCTCAGAGACAGAAGAGTCGATCTGAATATGCGTCTGTGTTGATGACTGCACGAATCTTTGGTTAAGCTCGTTGAGATCAACAGTGATGTCAATAGATTTTTTTCTACTAGTAATCCCAATCTCACGAATGGTTTTCCAAAACTCTGCACTTGACTTACTCATACCAAATTTGCTTTTGTAATACGCAGCCTTAGATCTGCGGATTAGCAAAGTAGCAACATTACGCACGCGCTTGTACTCATCATATATCCATTGGCATTTGTATCGACGCCATCTGTAAAAAAGAGTATCTCGTTTTGCTAACAATCCTTTGATCTCTTGGGTGAACCATGGTATTTTGCTAGTTTTTGTCTTTCTAGTTTTTAGTGGTACATGCTTATTAAATAGGAACTCAATAAAGGAATTAAAAAGCGAAACTTGAACATTTACATCAGAGGTACAATACAGAGACGACCAATTTAGCTTTTGGCAGTCATCAAACAGGGAAGCAATATTAACCGACGGAAAGTAACGAAACTCATTGACAATATTATGCTCCCCAGCCGGGAAAATGTTTAAACACAGAATTATTAAATCATGGAAAGAAAAACCAGGGGCACCAATTTGGTCATAATAATTGACAAGATCAGTATGCGATACTAAAAAAACATCAAGGAGAGACGGTTCCTTGTTGGGGACGAAGTGAGTGGGATAAACAGAGTTAACTAAATAAAAACCTAAAGAGTCAATTGTATCAATAAGATTTTTGTTCCTATTACTTAAAACATCTAGGTTAAGATCACCGCAATTTCAAACAACGGTGCATGGCAATAAAACTGACGTAGTCGAATTGAGACGATTATACAATACGGTCATTTCAATAACGAGAAATGACAGCTCCGACTTGAAGGATCTTCGAATCCACACCGGAAGGAAGGCGCGGCAGAGGACGGCCGCATCAATGGTGGCGCACCCAGGTGGAAGGGGACCTTAACCAACTGGGCGTGCGGCGCTGGAAACAGCTGGCCAAAGACCGTGCCAGCTGGAGACGCTTGTTGGTTGTGACCCAGGTTCACCACGGACTGTAGCGCCACCTAAGTAACTAAGTAAGTAACAATACGTTACGTGAAAAATGAGTTTATTTAAAACTTGTTGCATAGTTCCCGGCAAAATCATGATTGAACTAAAACAAGCCAAATCAGTATTTTGTATGGGAACTTCAAAAACTTATGACTTTGAAACTAGGAAAGTCCGACCTAAAATACATAAACATATCAAAATTGTCAGGACAAAGCCTATTTTAACATATTCGAATTTCATAAAAATCAGCGATTAGAGCCTTTTTCCAATTAATTACCGAAAAGTTAATTCAACATTCTTAGTTGATGAATGGTATTGGGGGGATATGTATCTCCTTATTGATGGTTTCTTGATAACTTCAAGAAGAAAATTTCACTATTCATCAAAAATTGTAGCAATTATAGAAGCAAGTGTTTATATGTAGGCCACTGATATTCGGGATTGAGCTTTATTAAACCTTTCCATATGTGTAAAAATCTATTCTATCTAATCTATTCGAAAACAGTATTTCAAAGTTCATCGACATAAACATCTATACTAATATTATAATATTACTTACATACTTATCAGGCCAGCGATCCATGGAGGATCTGAGCCTGAGCTATAGCTGCCTTCCATCCTTGACGGTCCCGGGCACGCTGCTTCCAGTTGTCAAGACCAAGATGTCTTACATCGGCGATTACTTGGTCTTTATACCGGAGGTTCGGTTTTCCTCTTCTTCTCGAACCAGGAGGCTCGGAGTCGAAAACCCTCTTAGCTGGAGCGTTGATGTCCATGCGCTCGATGTGGCCGAGCCAGTGTAGTCGACGGATCCTTGCCTTCCGGACTGCATCCACATCTTGGTACAGCTCGTAGAGTTCGCGGTTGTGTCTTCTTCTCCATTCACCTTCCTCACAGACAGGACCAAATATCCGGCGCAGAATTTTTCTCTCGAAAGAACCCAAAATTAGCTCCGCTGTCCTGCTTATCGTCCAGCTTTCGGCTCCGTACAGCAAGACTGGCAGAATGAGCGTTTTGTAAAGCATGACTTTGGTCTTTCGAGTGAGGAGTTTTGACCCCAGTTGTTTGGACAAGCCAAAGTAGCAGCGCTTGCCTAGGGCGATTATATGCCGGATCTCCACTGTGGTGTCATTTGTGGAATTTACGTTTGCCCCGAGGTAGACAAACTCCTTAACTACCTCGAAATTGTAGCTGTCAATTGTTATAATTTGTCCCAGGTGGTGAGCGACGGATTGGTTTTTGTATTTCGTTTTGTCCTCATTGATCTTAAGACTAACACGTTTCGCCTGTTCTGCAATTGCCGTGAATGCTTCCACAATGCCGCGGCGAGAATACGCGATGATGTCGATATCATCCGCGTATCCTAGCAGCTGGCTGGACTTGTAAAGGATAGTGCCTTCCCTGTTGACGCCTGCCCGTCGCACTATCTGCTCCAGCACCAGGTTGAAGAAGTCACACGACAGCGCATCTCCTTGCCGAAATCCGGTGCATGTTTCGAATGGTTCCGAGGTCCTAGAACCGAGTTGCACGGTGTGTGCAACTCGCGTGTTTTTTAGCGTGGCGCGACACAACTTGATCAGTTTTACCGGGATCCCGAATTCGGCCATCGCACCAAACAGTTCTTCATGATGAATGCTGTCGTATGCGGCTTTGAAATCGATGAAAACATGGTGTGTATCGATTCGAAACTCGTTGGTCTTTTCCAGAATTTGTCGAAGTGTGAAAATTTGGTCTATAGTTGATTTGCCGGGCCGGAAGCCGCACTGATAACTGCCGATTAGTGCGGTGCAAAATGGTTTTAGACGTTCACACAATACGCTGGACAGGATCTTGCGTAATATTATAATATTATAAATGTAAAAGTGTGTGTGTCTGTTTGTCCGTCTTTCCCAGCAAAACGGAGCGACGAATTGACGTGATTTTTTTAAGTGGAGATAGTTGAAGAGATGGAGAGTGACGTAGGCTACTTTTTGTTTCTTTCTAGCCCCCGTTAAGTTTGTATGGATGGAAATTTGTGTGAGACTCTCCGCAAAATTAGTATAGGTTCTATTATACAAACGAATAATAAAATAATTTAATTAAAACAACCATAAATCAATCAGCTTTTGAGAAAACAATCAACATTCGAAACATAAATAAGTGTTACTCTTGAATTACGATAGATGGCGCTGATATGTTTCTGAAACGCGCTAACGTTGTGTGCTCTCTATCTGTACTTAAGTGCGGGCATCGGGCCGCGCCTCGCACTATAGTGCATACGGTACCTATACTCTGTTATTTGACTACTAAGCGTCCCAGTTATGCTTATGCGATATTTAGATGCCCCGGGATTATGTAATGGGAGGAGACTTCGTGTCACACAACTTGGCCGCAATGTCATTAGCGCCACTATCTTAACCGGCGTAGGAAAGGGTGAAAATGTAATGATCCCGCAAATCCCAATAATTCCCACAGATCTCCCGGTCCAGTTTAAAAAGCTACAATTTCCTCTAAAGCTTAGTTTCGCTATGACCATTAACAAAGCGCAAGATCAAACATTAAAGGTGGCTGGGGTGAACTTAGAAAAGCCGTGCTTTTCCCATGGACAATTGTATGCAGCATGTTCGCGTGTGTCCAATGCCCAGAATCTTTATTTATCTTTATCAAATGGAAAGACAATAACATCGTCTACAGTAGCGTATTAAAATAACATTCTGTTCTGAGTTCTCTTCTGTGTTCTAAATCAGGAAAGGGGAACCGTGTTACCCTGAATTTAACGAGAGCGAAGCCGCGGGCAAAAGCTAGTAAGACTTATAAAAATGAAAAAACATGAAATTAAATGGGTGTTCTCATTTCTCTTACTGGGAAGTTAATCGTGTGGGCCTTTCGGGTCGCACCAGACCACATTTCTAACTATTTTAAGGATGGTAACTTTTAGCATCTATCCGACGGATGCTGGCCTGCTAAAAAGCGATAAGAGCCACCGCAGTCGAACATCTTGCGGCACTGTTAGTAAGTCCTATCCCCACCTCCTCGTGGTGCCATCTGGAGATTTCCTATGGAAATTGCAGACGGGGAAGGGCGAATGGCAAGCCTCCTGCGCCAAAAAAAAAACAGGATTAGTCGGTTGGGCTACGGCCTAGCAAGCCGTAACCGTAAAAAAAACACAAACTCCGAAACAACCACAAGCCTCGGATATAACGGACCGGATTTATGTTGACGACCCTTGCAAAAAACGAAAAAAGGACAATGATCTTCGGCTTTGTACGTGGAATGTTAGGTCCCTAAACAGGCCACGTGCAGCCGAACAACTTGCGGACGCCCTAGACCGCTATAAATCGGACATCACCGCCATCCAGGAAATGCGATGGAATGGACCGGGTATAAAGCGGTTGAAAAACTGCGATATTTACTACGGCGACTGCTATAGGGAGAGAGGGCAACGATTGTATGGATGGGGATTTGTTGTTCGAGGTGGACTAAGGCAAATAGTCCTAAGCTCTCGGCATGTGGGTGAACGCCTCATAACAATCCGAATCAAGGCTAAATTTTTTAACATCAGCCTGATCTGCGTCCACGCCCCCACAGAAGACGAGGATGACTCAGCCAAAGATGAGTTCTACGATCTCCTAGACAGAACGTATGCCCAATGTCCCAGCTATGACATCAAAATTGTACTAGGAGACTTCAATGCTAAGCTGGGTAAGGAAAGCATATTTGAACGAGTCATCGGCAAACATAGCCTACACTACACCACCTTCGATAACGGACACAGGCTGATTGATCTTGCTACGGGGCGAAATCTCCTTCTAGCCAGTACACGCTTCCCGCACCTCGATGTACACAAAGGCACCTGGCGGTCTTTTGATCAATCGACTACCAACCAGATTGATCACATCGCGATCGACGTCAGACACTCCTCCACTATTCTTGATGTTCGAACTTTCCGAGGGGCTAACATCGACTCGGACCAATATCTCGTTGTAGCCAAGATGCGCTTACGGATATCACGAACGCAACGGAGTAGAGTAAGAATACAAAGTTATGACGTCGGAAAGCTACTATCGCCAGAAACCGCTCGTGCTTTTACCGATCGCGTCTCCCTTAAGCTCTCCAATACACCTCAATCCTCCACGCTATCAATAGAACAGCAGTGGAGCCTTTGCAAACAAGCCCTGAAAAGCTCTGCATCCGAAGTTTTGGGTTTCAAGGCTCCACCACGAAGAAACACCTGGTTCGATGACGGGTGCAGGAGGATTCACACAGCGAAGCAGGATGCATAAAAAGCCTTGCTGCATAAAAGAACAAGAGCAGCCCGTGAGCTCTACGAGTTAAAAACAAGGGAGGAGCATAAGCTTATCAGAAGAAAGAAGAAAGAGCACGAGAAGCGTGCGATTGAGGATTTGGAGAGGTGTTACTGCAGGCGTGACGTTCGAAGGTTTTATCAACAGATAAAGCGAACATGCCAAGGTTATAAAGCCAGAACGGAAGTCTGCAGGGATGAGAACGGACACCTTGTAGTAGAACCGCAGTCGATGCTGAGAATATGGAAAAACCACTTCTGCAGACTGTATAACGGCGATGTTAGTCAATAAACCGCTGTCAGGCAGAATGATCCATTTCTAATCGACGGAGACCGCAGAGAATTCTGTCCCCCTGACCTCGACGAAGTTAAGATTGCCATATCGAAGCTCAAGTCGAATAAAGCTGCTGGCGCAGGCGGACTGTCTGCTGAGCTCTTCAAGGCACCTGGGGACGACCTGGTTGGGAGCATGCACCAGCTCATCCGTAAGATATGGTTAGAGGAAAGCATGCCCGAGGAATGAAGTCTCAGCATCGTATGCCCGATCTACAAGAAAGGGGACCCCTCTGATTGCGCCAACTATAGAGGAATAAGTCCCCTTAACATCGCCTACAAAATCTTCTCTGCCGTTTTGTGTGAACGCCTGAAGCCTTTTGTAAATAAGCTGATAGGTCCTTATCAGTGCGGATTCAGGCCAGGGAAGTCCACCATCGACCAAATCTTCACACTACGGCAGATACTGGAGAAAACCATTGAATTTCTAGTCGACACTCACCACCTATTTGTCGACTTCAAAGCCGCATACGACAGCGTAATTAGAGACGAGCTATACAACGCTATGTCCACCTTTGACATACCTGCTAAACTCGTCAGACTATGCAGGATGACTTTGGAGAATGCTCGCTGCTCCATCCGAATCGGTGAACACCTTACCGACAGTTTTGATGTCAAAAAAGGATTTAGGCAGGGCGATGCGCTGTCGTGTGATTTCTTCAACATCATATTGGAAATGATTGTGCAAAAATCACTGGCCAATAGAAGAGGCACAATCTATTTCAAATCCTCGCAACTCCTTGCATACGCCGACGATATTGACATAATAGGTAGATCACAGCGAGATGTCAATGAGGCGTTTGCGAGTATTGAGATGGAGGCGGCGAAAATTGGTTTGGCGGTAAACGAGAGCAAAACTAAATATATGCTGTCATCAAAAAAGGACGCTCAACACCGACGTCTCGGCCAGAACGTTTGTATAGGCAGATTTAAGTTCGACGTAGTTAAGGACTTCGTCTACCTTGGCTCCGCAGTGGAACAACGACTGGAACAACGACATCAGTTCCGAAGTCAAACGCAGAATCACTCTTGCCAGTCGCTGTTTCTTTGGGCTCAGGAGGCAACTGAGTAATAGAGCCCTCTCCCGAACGACAAAGTTGACTCTATATAAGACCCTTATCATCCCGGTCCTGTTGTACGGCGCAGAAGCATAGACACTATCAAAAGCGGATGAGGAGGCACTTGGTCGGTTCCAGGGAAAGATTTTGCGCATGATTTTTGGGCCTATAAACGCAGACGGGGGATGGAGGAGAAGATTCAACCACGAACCTTACAGGCTGTACAGCGACATGATAATATTAATATTAATCTCGACCTTAGCAGCATATTTGATTGGTCTTTGAAAAACGGTTTGAGTCTCAACCCTGTTAAATCTAAATGTCTGGTTATATCCAGAACTAAATTGGACCTGTCGTATTTTCCACAATTAATTTTAAACAATACCACAATTGACTTTGTTGACACATCAAAGAATTTGGGAATTGTATTCAATAGGTTTTTAACATGGAATGATCACATAAATAGCATCGTAGGAAGGGCTTATGGTGTTTTGCGGACCCTATGGACGGTACAACCCTTTACACCATTGAATACACGTATCATGCTGGTAAAATCTTTAGTAATCCCTATACTTGTGCACGGCTGTGAAATATTTGGTAATTGTGATTCTGTATGCACTCGAAAATTACAAGTTGCCTTCAATAGTGCTGTTCGATATATTTATGGGCTCAGAAGATATGATCACGTCTCACACCTTTCCATGAATATTCTAGATATGTCATTTGAAAACTATCTTAAATTTCGAACATTGGTCTTTCTTTTTAACATCCTCAAAACACAGCAACCTTCTTATATCTATAACAACTTTAAATTCCCGGCATCAAATAGATCTACTTCTCTTATAATACCGAGGTTTAATTACCTTATATCTGAGAGACTTATATTCTACCGAACATTTTAAGAGCACTAAGCGATATACATAGATTTAAAAAAGAATTGCGGGGTTTTCTACGCATTCAAAATAATTGATTTTTCTTTCTTTTTTTTTTTTGCTGTTAAAATTGTCTATATCTTTTGTTATTTTATTTATTCAAATTAATGTTTTTATATCTTGTATAATTAAAGTAACTATATAATTAAGTAACTTTCCAGTGTCCTTTTGAACAGATATTTTAAATTAATTAATCTATTAATCTTAATTAAATCAATTCTAAATAATGTAATTAAGTATAAGTTTTAAATACTAGTAGCTATTGCAGATTTATAAGATTCATTCTTAATGTTTTAGCTTTCCACACATATTGTTAATAATAATAATAATAATAATAATAATAATAACATGAGCCTAGTCAGGCGTCTACGGATTCAACGCCTAAGATGGCTGGGCCATGTAGAGGGAATGGACACCACAGCTCCAGCCCGGAGAGTCTTTGAATCCTACCCCGAGGGACGAAGAAGCAGAGGACGGCCGCCCTTAAGATGGCGCACACAGGTGGAAGGGGACCTCAGCCAACTGGGTGTGCGGCAATGGAAAAGGCTAGCGAAAGATCGTGCTAGATGGAGGGGCATGTTGGTTGAGGCCTAGGTTCACCCCGAACTGTGGCGCCCTCTAAGTAGAAGAGGAACTTTTATCTGGCCACTACCATATATAGATCGCATTTTTAACCACCTTTAGGGGATTGCTATTAATGCATCTACGCATTCTCCTCAAAAATGTTACTAAATATTTGCTTTGAAAATCTCGCGTTTACAAAAATCTGTCCGTACCCATATTGCAGATAAGCAGATATTTCTAACATTTGAGATGTCTCTAGTTAAATTACATCTTATCAGCATTTAACCCATATAAGAAAGATTATCTTATCTTGCTAAAACGCGTATGTACCATATCTTCTTGGGTGAAGTCAGCATTTTGCTTTAGTCAACGTCAGTATTTAAAAAGATGAATAACAGATCGCTAATTTTTCTTTGCCTTCTTATAGCTTCTGCCAGGGTAAGTAAGAGAAATATTTAAGCATTCAGGTCTTATCCAATCTATATTTTCACTTATTTAAGGCTCAATCAAATACGAAAGACTCCAGTATAACGCATTCAGAACCTGGGCCAGACAATGTAACCATTCAACCCAATAACACTGAAGCAATCCATGAAGTACTCCAGTTTGGCGATAGTGTAATTTTCCTTGTGTCAAATCGATTACAGTCGTTACCACCTGAAATGGGGGTTACTGGCGAAAAGATACTAGTCGATACTAGGGATGGGCTGCAGACATGCGAAAAAGCGTTTAGGGAAACCGGTGTCGTGTGGCAATACAAGGTGTGCTGTAGTTCGTATTTGCGATACGCCCTAAGTGCACTCGACGGACTGGCTCACGAAAGTTTGCAATCGGTGGGCGGAAGAACAATTTCTTCTTTAAGAAAAATTGTATTTTGTCTCATTTTCTTACATTTGTTACATTCGAAAGTTTTAAAATAAAGTGCTGGTGAAGTCCTCTTTACATAATTTCTCAAGTTTTAGATACATTTTAGAGGTGGCTTGCAAAGTAAAAAAACAAGTTTGCTTAAGAGTGAAGTAGTAATCGACTAAACACTTCCTTAATGTTTGTCTAAGAATTGCTATCAGACCTTTTCCTCGCTTTAGTAAGGCGGACGAAAATTACCACCTGAAAATTCTTCATTAAAATGGCTTTGTTGTTGACCGCAGGCTGGAAATCTTTTGCTATGTAATTTTTCTCATATTGTTCGGGTTACTTGGGTGATTGCTAATTGAAACCTCATTACAAGTACAATAACGTCAACCGACATGTATCCTATGATCGTCTTCATAGAGACGTTCGGAACCTAGGTCACGTCACATCGGCCAAGAGTTTAAGAGTTTATGAGCGCATGTGGCCAGTGTGTTGGATTCTGTAGCGCGATGACCGAGTTAGGATTCCGATAGCGCCAACGCCATCGAATGTTTATCTCGCGGCGTCTCTCCTCGGCGGTGTACTGGCAAAACCCCCCGTAGTATATTAGCCTTCAAAAAGCTTCTTGACTCACGCCTTTCGGAATTGGCATTAAACTTTAGGTCCCTTTCATCTGTGTGAGAAATAAATCACAGACAACATGGATGATTGAGAGAAGCTTGGCTCTGGTCCTTCCTTTCATGGGCTGTAACGCCACCAAAGAAGGACTCTCTAATTCACATGCTTCATCTTCTCCTTCACTCTCCGCCAACACATGCGGCACCGAAGATTGTACGTAGAATTTTCTTCTCGAAACGACCAAGGGCCTCTTCATCCAATTTTGACAAGGTCCAAACCTCTGCGCCGTAGTGGACGACCAGAATGATTAAGGTTTTATAGAGGGCCACCTTAGTTCTCCGAAAGAGGGCTGCACTACTCAATTGCCTCTTGGGCCCGAGGAAACAGCGGTTACTCAGAGTTATTCTGCGTCTAATCACAGAGCTGATGTCGTTGCCACCTGTTGACAGTGAGCCAAAGTAGACAAAATCCTTGACTACATCAAAGTTATAACTGTTAATAGTGACGTCCTGGCCCAGATGTCGGTGATGTGCGTCTTTCTTTGACGACAGCATGTGTTTGGTTTTACCCTCGCCTACCTTCAGACACACTTTAGCCGCTTTTGCTTTAATGTTCATAAAAGCTTCATTAACATCTCGCTGCGTTCTCCCAATCATCATCATCAGCGTATGCGAGCAATTTTGCAGACTTGAAGTAGATCGTGCCTTTTGTATTGGCCAGTGAACGATCTTTCCAAAGCATGGTGTTGAAAAAATCACATGACAGCGTGTCGCCCTGTCTGGATCTTCATTGTCATCCTGCACCTGACGAGTTTGGCAGGGATGTCCAATCATAACATTGCTCCATATAGCTCCTCCCTATAAACACTGTCATATGCGGTTTAAAATCGACGAAGAGGTGGTGTATGTCTATCTGAAATTCCTGGATCTTCTCAAGATTTGCCGCAGTATGAATATTTGATCTATCGTGGATTTCCCTAGCCAGAAGTCACATTGAAAGGAACCTATAAAGATGTCCACGAATGGTTTCAGACATTCGCACAGCGCGGCAGAAAATATCTTATACGAGATGTTAAGGAGACTTATTTCCCTATACATGATGCTACGATGCTGAGATTTCATTCATCGGTGATGCTTTCTTCCGAGCATATCTTACAGATGAGCTAGTGCGTGTTACCAACCAACTCATCTACAGCTGTTTTAAATAGCTCAGCAGATAGGCCGTCTGCGTCAGCAGCTTTATTTTACTTCAGTTTTGATATCGCTATGTTAACTTCATGTAAGTCGGGTGGACGGAATTCTCTCTCATATTCGTCCAGTGTAAATTGTGCGTTCTGCCTGACAGCGGTATCTTGACCACACGTAGTCCGCAGAAATAGTCTTTCCATATTCTCGAGTGTGATTCAACTACAAGGTGTCCGTGTTCATCACTGCAGGATTTCGTTCGTTTACTCATTTTGCTCTTTGGCAAAACTTTTGAACGTCGTTCCTGCGACAACAGCCTCCATCTCCTGCAAATCTAATATGATGTATCAAGGGTTGAAGTGTAAAAAAAAAAAACGTGTTTGCTAAATTTGTGACATAACGGGCAGGCTAGGCTCACTGTGATATAACATGGATCATACTACCAATTAGTTCTTCTGGTGAAGCAATGGAGTTGAGCCATTTTTTTATGAAAACGAAGTGTGCGCCGATGTAGATCCAACTACGGATTGCAAAAGAGGGACATGAGCAGAGGAGGTGTTGAATTTATTCCTCTTCTTCCTCATCCATGCAGCCTCGGCAGAAATAATTGGCAGGTGCTCAGTTTGGCGGTATGTTTGCCGATGGTTCACCGATGGTCTATGCTTAGGGGTCCTCTTTTGGTGCCACATGGTCTATGATCCATCATAAGCTTAGATTGGGCCAGGTGTGTTTAGTGGTAAGGCCATTATTACTTTCGATCCATTGGAGGTTGGTAGCTTCTATGGTTTGAAGTTTTATCATAGTCTATTGGTGTTGGATGCTTGAGTGTGCTTGACCCTAGCTTTGCGGGTTCGTCGACAACACAGTTTCCTGGAATATCTTTATGCCCGGAAACCCACAGTAATTTTATGTGGAACTATTCAGCCCTCCGGTTTAGAGGTAGGCGGCAGTTAAGGGCTGTTTTGATTTGTGGGTTACCGCCACAAGGGATTTTATCGGTAAAGAGAAATATCGAGTCCTTCGGTATAACATTTCTTCCAGCCCAGTCCTCACGGGATGGAAAGATAACTTCGAAGATCTTGGTGAACACGTTTTGCGGGATGGTGTAGTCCGTATCCTTGGGTACCTCAAAATGCTGGAAAATTGTGGTAAAGCCTTTGTGTAGTGTTGACCGTTTTCCTATGCTCCTAAGCCCTAAGCCCTAAGACCGCGCAGGCAGCAACCTGTTTGCTAAAGAGCTCCAATGGTGGGAGATATAGTAGAATGTTTGTTGCCTCCGTAGTGGTCGATCTTATCGCACCACGCACGCAAATTCTGGCCGATCTTTGCACTCTTACCAGAAGGTTGCCATAGACTGCCTTGTCAAGAGTGGTCCACCAAACTGCGCCGCCCCCGTTCAGAGGGCTAGGTCCATTGTATTTTTAGAATCAAGTAGAGACCTGTTCTTGGAAACTCAAGATAATCATCATATACCCATAATCATTCCGGTCTCTTTCAAGGACTGAAACTTATCGAAAAGGGTGAAAAGGAGGTTCAAGGTCATTTTACTTCCCTTTGCATTATATTAAGGCAGTTCGGTTAAAAGAATATTGCACGAGTTATACGTTTACATGGACTGGGTCTTCGTATCCAAAATTAAAGAAGGCTAACCCACGTGGATCAAATATTAGACTTTAAATAACTTTTAATAACGCTATAAGACGATACAAGATGCACGATTATGAATAGAAACAAATTTGTATTCTCTTTATACTATATACATATATACACATATGCTGCAGACTGTATAACGGCGATAACGATTATAGCTGAGAATTCCGTCCCCCTGACATCGACGAGGTTGGGAATGCTTTTTCTAAGCTCTTTGCTTTTTTTTATAGTTCGTGCAGGTTCAAGAGTTATACTCTTATAATGTTTATCACACAACCTGAACGGAATGCAGTAGCTTGGGTCGTAGATATTCCTTTACTACTCTTCAGGTAGGTTGTTCTAGACAGGTTTCGAAAGGAACCGACCGAATTTTCACGTTGGTTACAGTTCTCTGCAACTGTTTCACGCACTTACAGTGTTATATTGAACTTGCTTAAGTTCAGCAAAGCTGCTGGAGCAGAGGGATTACCTACCGATCTCTTTAAGGCAGCTGAAGATGGTTGGGAGTATACATCTGCGCATCTGTAAGATATGGTCAGTGGAATGCATGCCCAATGAATGGAATCTTAGTATCGTTTGCCCGATCCACAAGAAAGGAGACCCCTTTGTCGGTGGCTATTACAGAGGTATAAGTCTCCTGAAATCTATTAACATCTGAAACCATTCGTTAATATACTGCTTTGTCCATATCAGTGAGGTTTCGGACCCGGGAAGTCCACTATCGATCAAGTATTCACACTGCGGCAGATCCTGGAAAAAACCAACGAGTTCCAGATGAACACCCACCATCTGTTTATCGACTTTAAAGCGACAACGCCGTGTCTAGTTTTGACATCCCCGCCAAACTCGGCAAATTGTGCAGGATGACATTGGAGAATTTTCGCTGCTCCATCAGGGTCAGAAGCGACTTGACCGATACCTTTTATGTCAATAAAGGTTTTAGACAGGGCGACACGCTATCGTGTAACTCTTTCACCATCATCCTTGAAAGGATCGTGCAAAACTCACTGGTCAATACTAGAGGCACCATCTTTTTTAAGTCCGTACAACTGCTCGCATATGCCGATGACATTGACATAATTGGACGAACTCGGCGAGATGTCATTGAGGCCTTCACGAGCATTGAGGCGGAAACGGCTTAAATGCGACTGTTGGTAAATGAGGCCAAGACGAAATATATGCAGTTGTCGAAAAAAGACACAAACCACCGGCGCCAGGGCGTACATATGGGAAGGTATAATTTCGAGGTCAATGCCAAAATCAAACGCAAAATAACTCTTGCCAACCGCTGTTTCTTTGGGTTCGGGAAGCAATTGAGACGCAGAGCCCTCTCTCGGAAAATTAAGGTGACCATATACAAGGCCCTTATCATCTCGGTCCTGCTTTATAGCGCAAAGACATGGACCTTATCGAAAGCGGATGAGGAGGCTCTTGGTCGTTTTGAGAGAAAAATGATGCGTACGATTTTAAGCCCGACCTGCATAAATGGCGAGTGAAGGACATGAATTAATAATGAGTTGTACGGGCTGTACAGCGACATGATAGTAGCACGGCATCTGTGGATCGAACGCCTAAAATGGCTAGGTCGTGTAGAGCGCATGGAAATTACAGCTCCGGCCCATAAGTTCTTTGAATCCAACCCTGAGGGCCGATGCGATCGAGGACGGCCAAATTTAAGGCGGCGTGGAAGAGGACTTCAATCAACTAGGCGTGCGGCACTGGAGACTGCTGGCGAAAGAATGTGCAAGTTGGAGAGGTTTTTTTAAAGGAAGCCCAGATTCGCCATGAACAGTAGCGACAAAGAAGAAGAAGATAGGCTGGCGTTACAGTCTATGAAGGACCACAGCCGAGCTTCTTTCAATCACCCATGTTGTGCATGATTTTATTTTCTCAATGGTGTAAGGGACCTAGAGTTTTTTACTTACTTACTTACTTACTTACTTACTTAGAGAGCGCCGTGGCGCAGTGGGTAGTGTGTTGGCCTCTGACGCCGATGACACGGGATCGAACCCCGACACAGCCATGTCATTGAACGTGTTTTCCACGGTGTTTCTCCTCAGGGGGGTTCTGACAAAACCCCCTGTAGTAAAATTGTCATGAAAAGCTTCTCCAAATTCGCCGTTCGGAACCGGCAATAAACAGTAAGTCCTTTTCACCTATGGGAAAATGATATCACACACAATATGGGTGATTGAGAGAAGCTCGGCTCAGGTTCTTCATGGACTGTAATGCCAACCTCGGTACATACATACTTACTTAATTATCAGACCAGCGATCCATGGAGGATCTGAGCCTGAGCTATAGCTGCCTTCTATCCTTGACGGTCCCGGGCACGCTGCTTCCAGTTATCAAGACCAAGATGTCTTACATCCGCGATTACTTGGTCTTCCTCTTCTTCTCGAAATAGGAGGCTCGGAGTCGAAGACCCTCTTAGCTGGAGCGTTGGTGTCCATGCGCTCGATGTGGCCGAGCCAGTGTTGTCGACGGATCTTTACCTTCCGGACTACATCTACATCTTTGTACAGCTCGTAGAGTTCGCGGTTGTGTCTTGTTCTTCATTCACCTTCCTCACAGACAGGACCAAATATCCGGCCCAGAATTTTTCTTTCGTAGGAACCCAAAATCAGCTCCGCCGTCCTGCTTGTCGTCCAGCTTTCAGCTCCGTACAGCAAGAATTTGGTCTTTCGAGTGAGGAGTATTGACCCCAGTTGTTTGGACAAGCCGAAGTAGTAGCGGTTGTGAAGGGCAATTCTATGCCGGATCTCCACTGTGGTGTCAATGTGTGTCATTTTACGATTGCCCCGCGGTAGACAAACTCCTTAACTACCTCGAAATCGAAGCTGTCAATCGTTATATTTTGTCCAAGGTGGTGGCCGACGGATTGGTTTTTGTTTGACAGCATATTTTTTTTTTTTTTAATAATTTGCGCGCACTCAAGGTCTAATAACCTTATTATGTCGGTGACACAGTGCGGGCAGAAGGTAGAGAGGAAGAGGAATAGAGGAGATGCCGATGGACATTGATCTTAAATGCTTGCATGTTGCATTGAGGGGGGAAAACCGAATCCGGCAGGGAGTTCCAGATTCGTGTGGTTCGGTTAATGAAAGATTCTCTATATTTGACAGTACGTCCGAAAGCGGGCTTCAGAGTATATTGGTGAGCATTCCTAGAGAGACGTGTATTGCGGGAGAAATGTTGAAGGGGCGGAATGCAACTGGCTATTTCATCAGAGCATTTTTGGTGGTAGTAACGATAAAACAGGGAGAGGCAGGTAACATTCCTGCGGTGTTCCAGCGAGTCTAATGTTTTGGTAATGCTGGAGTCACCTATCAGTTTTATGGCTCGTTTTTGTATTCTGTCTAGTAGGTGCAGTGAGGTCTTGGAAGCACCGGACCAGACATGAGCGTTAAACTCTAATTTGGGTCGAATGAACGCTTTATAGATTGTAGCCAGATCTAAGGGTGAAAAATATTTCTTGCATCTGTATAAGAATCCTAGGCATTTCGCAGCATTCTTGGCGACACTGAATATATGGTCGCTCCAATTAAGATTGTGAGCAACAGCATATACTTCGTCTTGTCCTCATTGACCTTAAGACCAACTCGTTTCGCCTGTTCTTCAATCGCCGTGAATGCTTCCACAATGCCACGGCGAGAGCACGCGATGATATCGATATCATCCGCGTATCCTAGCAGCTGGACGGACTTGTATAAGATAGTGCCTTCCCTGTTGACGCCTGCCCGTCGCACTATCTGCTCCAGCACCAGGTTGAAGAAGTCACATGACAGCGCATCACCTTGCCGAAATCCGGTGCATGTTTCAAACGGTTCCGAAGTCCTGGAACCTGAGTTGCACGGTGCTTCGCTTACTTTTTAGCGTGGCGCGACACAACTGGATCAGTTTTCCCGGGATCCCGAATTCGGCCATCGCACCAAACAGTCCTTCACGATGAATGCTGTCGTATGCGGCTTTGAAATCGTTGAAAAGATGATGTGTATTGATTCGAAACTCGTTGGTCTTTTCCAGGATTTGCCGAAGTGTGAAAATTTGGTCTATAGTCGATTTGCCGGGCCGGAAGCCGCACTGGTAGCTGCCGATTAGTGCGGTGCAAAATGGCCTTAGACGTTCACACAATACGCTGGACAGGATCTTGTATGCGACATTGAGCAGGGATATACCTCTATAGTTCTTGCAAGAGGTAGGATCGCCTTTTTTTTTTGGATAGAGCTGGTATTCCAGTCGTCGGGCATGCTTTCGTCTTCCCAAATTCTGCAGATGATCTGGTGCATACTCACTACCAGAACATGGCCGCCAGCCTTGAAGAGCTCTGATGGCAGGCCATCTGAGCCTGCGGCCTTGTTATGCTTCAGCTTCTGAATAGCTGTGCCGACTTCTTCGATGCTGGGTGGGAGGACTACTTCAGCGGCTGGAATCGGGATTACCTCGGTCCCTACCACTCTCTCTTGGTCATGCTCGTTAAGCAGCTGCTGGAAATGCTGCTTAAATACATCTGCTATTCCCTGCGGGTCGGTGAGAAGATTACCCTCGCAGTTTCGAAGAGCCTGTGTGCCCTTTTTGAAGTCTCCTGCAAGGCCTTTGGCTTTTTTATAAAAGGCTCGTGTTTTATGATTATCCCTAGACTCCTCGATATCCTTGAGTTGGGAGGCTTCGAAGATTCTTTTCTTTTGTCGCAGTAGTTTTTTCTCCTCCCTTCTTCTGACTCGGTACTCATCTTGCGCTACCCTGGTTTTCCACTGCAGCGCCTTTTGGTACGCCTCGTCGGCTGCTGCCCTTTTCTGCCTACAGTTTTTTACAATTTCCAAATGGAGAATTTTGAGAAACTTTTCATGACAATTATACTACAGGAAGTTTTGTCAGAGCCCCGCTGAAGAAAAGCACCGTGAAAAGTACGTTCAAGAACAATAATAATAATAAGAACATTTTTTATTTGTTAAAGAAAATCTACAAAATCACGTACAATCAAAATACATTAAAAAAGGCTAATTTTCGATATACTACAATATGTTCATATTCCAAAAGAAAAAAAGATTTTCCAGCTCGAAGTGACAGTGCCAGCACAACGTGTGCAAATTGTGAAACCATGCTTTGGTTCGCCAAACTTATCGTGCGCTACCTCCGTTTACATCATCCATCTGAGCAAGTTATTCGAAACACGATGAATCGTTTTTGCACCACGTACACTCTAGTGGATAATACTCATCCCCAAAAATGACAAATAGTGCGAACAGAAGAAGATATTGACGTGGTGGAGCATTGTGTTGAGGAGATCCCGAATGAGTCGATTCGCCATCACGCACTGCATTGTAGCTTTGTATGCCTTTCCACCATGTGAAAGATTTTACGCAATCAGCTTGGCTTAAAAGCTTATAGTTAAGCCGCGTGACCATTAAACGCGTTGTAGGTTCGGTAAATGTGCCAAAAACATGATTTAACTCGATCCCCATTTTCAATGCAAAGTTTTGTTCTCCGATGGGGTCCATTTTTGGTTAAAGGGACACGTAAACAAGCAAAATTGCCAAATTTTAAGTGTAGAAAACCCAAAAACCTTTGTCAAAATGCTCTTAAAACCATTTAAACTCACTGTTTGGTGGGCTTTATGGGCTGGTGGAATCATCGACCGGAATGTTACCGTCGATGAAGAGCGCTTTAGAAAAATAATTTCTGACTTTTTCGTTTTTCAATCGAATGGCATTGATTTGACAGAGCATTGGTTTCTTCAAGATGGCGCAGCATACCACACGGCACGCGGCGCCATCAATTTACTGCGGGAAAATTTGCCGAGCGCATCATTCCGCATAATGGAACTGAGAACTGGCTTCCACGATCCTGTGATCTCACACCTTTAGGTTACTTTCTATGGGGGTATGTAAAGTCAATAGTCTATGCCGATAAACCAGAGGTGTTGGACGATTTGAAAGACAACATTCGCCATGTAATTGCTGTTGTACGGCCCCATTTGCTCGATAAAGTTGTCAAAAATTTTACTTCAAGATAGCGCTTTTATTTGAGCTAGCCGTGGCGCGCATACATATGCCCGAAATCATATTTAAACACTAATGACATTGGTCATAGCTTTAAGTGTTTTGTTTTATAATGAATTTGTATACCTCTAAAGAAAACACCCTTTATTATTCTAAATGCGTTGAAACTGATGTTCTGTGGACTGAGGACAATAAGCGGCTACCGCATGATTTCGGGCGTAGTCGCATTTGTCATTGTTGGGATGGAGATGAAACGAATTCACCTGAGGGAACCCTCAAAGCCAACCGGTGGTGGGGAAGTAAGCAAAATCAGGGAGGAATAGAGGTCAATGTACATATGTATGTATGTCCAAACCGAACACAAAATACTGCAACTACCATCTTACGCAGTTCCTCTCTGGTCACAGTAGTCGCGATAATTCTCCTCTTTTCCCAGACTGTCCAAGCCAAGGCCCAAGACGTGGGTAACGTAATCTTTGAATGTAGACTCTTCATAGACTGAAAAGACACTCTATCAACACCAGGAAACAGAACCCAAGAGGAATACTGGCTGGCTATCTGCACGGAAAAGAAAACGGAAGAGGCAGTAAGAGCAACAGAAGCAAGAGGTACTCTACAACCACAGGGTGTGGTTTAGTTCCTAGGCACAGACTCGACGCAAATCGAATCGAACATACTAGTGGTACGGGCCCCTAATATCTTTGAAGATTCCCCATCTGTTGGCCTTATATACATACCGTGAACCAAAAAAAAAAATGGAACACCCATCATCCTTAAGTTGAGCTAATTATAAGTCTTTCCTTCAATATTTGGAAATAGTTTTTAGTTGACGTTTTGAAATTCTATTTAATTTTTGAACACAGTGATTGTGGATGGCCCTTCATGTTCCTCGGATAGGGATAGGGTAGCCACTCTTCAACTTATCCAGCTCAGAGTGCTTCGAAATTTGTCTTGATAAAAAAAAAATTGTGCATGTCAGCTCCGGCGCGTAACTGGAGTTTACTCCTTGAAAAAGGTTATCTTAAATATGATAGGCAAGGAAAGTAAATTAATTGTTATATTGATATGTTTATTGACATTAATATGATAAAATATGTTACTTATTACACAGTTTTCTGGTGACAGCTATTTAGCTATCACTTTCCTATGTTCTGTGCGTTTGATATGGCTTTGTTTGTGCTTTTGTGTGTTTTATAAAATATGTATGTTTCCGTGCTTGGAACCATTTTTAAGCGAAGATAAAGAGCTCAATGAGACATTGATGGAAGTTAGAATTCTGAGGAAAAGTTTGAGAAATCGGTCTAAATCGGTTTCCTTTTCCTGTACGCCGACAACATGTATAATTGGCCAATAAATGAATTTAATGCAATAATATCATTTCTAGTATGTACATTATTTACTTTTCCCAGTATTTGTGCAAAACAATCGGTGACAACGGCCCTGACTTTAATTTCAAAATTTCTTTTTAACTATCTAACAGCTGTCTTAAGGCAGCCCTACACGGCGAAGATGTTCGCCGATTTTGTTCGTGAATTTGCTGTGAATGTCGCCGAGTAAACATAAATAAATAACCATAAGCCCAACCACTTGTGCTTATGGTTCTAATGTTCTCCAAATGTGTTCGCCCTGTAGAGAGTAACGCAAACGAACGGATTCGGCGAACATGTTCGCCGTTTAGGGTTACCTTTATCTATCAGTAACTCCGAAAAAGCCAGTGTTGCTCCTTTTCTAAACACCAAAGTGACTATCACCTTAGCCGATTGCAGCCCAGATGCCGTACGACGTACGGGTTTCTGCCCGTCGTGTGCACTTTACCCTCGTGCTACTGACGAATTTAAAAATGACTCGCCAAACCACGCACTAAAACTCACTGAACACTATTATACACTAAACTACACGTCTCACGTGCACAGCTGTCAGTG
Organism: Eumerus sabulonum; assembly: GCA_951905685.1. NCBI lineage: Eukaryota > Metazoa > Arthropoda > Insecta > Diptera > Syrphidae > Eumerus > Eumerus sabulonum. The sequence goes on along the minus strand of OX645060.1, from coordinate 154,538,229 downwards.
AACGACTGACGACCGTGCACTTTACCGTTGTGCTACTGACGAGTTTAAAAATAACTCGCCAAACCGCGCACTCATACTATTTGCTCACTATTGTTCACTGCACTAAGTCGAAACACGTCTGACTAGTTCAGCTGTCAGTGGTCGACTGAACTCAAAATCCCAAAATTGTTAGTGTTAACTTTATATTGGTGCTCACTGTATGTATGAAACGATTCTTAAGGAGTAAACTCCAAAAAGAGGTATCTTTTATTTAGCACTTTTTTCTAAGAGATTTTCTTAAACTAATTAAATGTTGGTATTTGTCTATGTTTCTTTCAACAAACTGTTTCTTTCCTACTTAACACGCATGCCTTACCATCACATGGTCGCCACCGTATTTAACAATGAAACGCAAATACTTGCTTAGATGGCGCTATGGTTCCGAGTGAACCAAGGCCTTAACCAATAAGCCTCTCCAGCCGGCACGATCTTGGGCCAGCTGCTTCCAGTGCCGAACGCCCAGTTGGTTGAGGTCCCTTTCCACCTGTTCGCGCCACCTTAGATACAGTCGTCCTCTACTGCGTCGTCCTTCGGGGTGGAGTCGAAGACTCTTCGGGCCGGAGCTGTGATGTCCATTCGCTCTACATGGCCTAGCCATCTTAGGCGTTGGATCCGTAGACGCCTGACTAGACTTATGTCGCCGTACAACCCGTACAGTTCGTGATTGAATCTTCTCCTCCAAACCCCCTCTGTGTTGATAGGACCGAAAATCTTTCTCTCGAAACGACCAAGGATTTCCTCATCCGCTTTAGATAAAGTCCATGTTTCTGCACCGTATAACAGGACCAGGATAATTAAGGTCTTATATGAAGTCAACTGAGAGCACCGTGGCGCAGTGGGTAGTGTGTTGGCCTCTGACGCCGAAAACACGGGATCGAATCCCGCCACAGCCATGTCATCGAACGTGTTTTCACGGTGTTTCTCCTCAGCGGGGTTCTGACAAAACCCCTCTGTAGTAAAATTGTCATGAAAAGCTTCTCGAAATCCGCCGTTCGGAACCGGCAATAAACTCTAGGTCCCTTTCACCTATCGAAAAATTAAATCACATACAACATGGCTGATTGAGAGAAGCTCGGCTCTGGTCCTTCATGGGCTTCCTTAACTACCTCAAACTTGTATCTGCCAATATGCACGTTCTGTCCAAGACGTCGGTGGTAAATGTCCACAGTCCATCTGCGCCAGAAGCTTTATTCGACTTGAGTTTCGACATGGTAATCTCAACTTCGTCGAGGTCAGGGAGACGGAATTCTCTGCGATCTTCGTCGTTAAGAAATGGATCATTCTGCCTGACGGCGGTATGTTGGCTGTCATCGCCGTTATACAGTCTGCAGAAGTGGTTTTTCCAAGTTCTCAGCATCGACTGCGATTCTACTACTAGGTGTCTGTTCTCATCCTTACAGGCATCCATTCGGGCTTTATAGCCGTAAGACATTTGTTTTATCCGTTGATAAAATCTTCGAACGTCGTGCCTGCAATAGCACCTCTCCAAGTTTTCAATCGCCCGTTCCTCGTGCTCTTTCTTTTTTCTCTTGAGAAGCTTATGTTCCTCCCATCTTTCAAGCTCGTAGAGCTCACGAGCCGCTCTTGCTTTATTGTGTAATGGGGCTTTGTATGCCTCCTGCTTTTCCGCATGAATTCTTCTACACTCGTCATCGAACCAGGTGTTTCGTCGTGGTGGAGCTTTAAGGCCCAGCACTTCCGTTGCTGTGCTCTTCAGGGCTTGTTTGCACAGGCTCCATTGTTGCTCTAGTGAGTGAGTGGAGGATTGAGGCGTATTGGAGAGCAAAAGGGAGACGTGGTTGGCAAAGGCACTAGCGATCTCCGGCGATAGTAGCTTTTCGACGTCATAGCTTGGTGTTCTAACTCTACTCCGCGGTGTTCGTGTTATGCGTTGACGGATATTGGCTACTACAAGATAGTGGTCCGAGTCGATGTTCGCTCCTCGGAAAGTGCAAACATCAAGAATAGTGGAGGAGTATCTGACGTCAATCGCGACGTGATCAATCTGGTTGGTGACTGATTGATCTGGCGACCGCCAGGTTCCTTTGTGTATATCGAGGTGGGGAATTCGTGTGCTGGCTAAAAGAAGATTTCGCCCCGTGGCAAGGTCGATCAGCCTGTCTCCGTTATCGGATGTAGTGTTATGTCAGCTGTGTTTGGCCATGACCCGTTCAAAGATACTTTCTTTACCCAGCTTAGCGTTAAAATCTCCTAATATGATGTTGGTATCATAGATGGGGCATTTGGTATATGTATGTTCTGTTCTGAGATCAAAGAAATCATCTTTGATGGAGTCGTCCTTGTCTTCCGTGGGGGCATGGACACATATGATACGGATCGTTATGAGACGTTCACTCACATACTGGAGACCACCACCTCCAACAACAAATCCGCATCCAAATAGTCTCTGTCCTCTCTCCTTATAGCAATCACCGTAGTAAATGTCGCAGTTTTTCATCCGCTTTTTACCCGGTCCATTCTATCCCATTTCCTGGATGACGGTTATGTCCACTTTATAGCGGTCTAGGGCGTCCGCAAGTTGTTCGGACGCACGTGATCTGTTTAGGGACCTAACATTCCAGGTACATAACCGAAGGTCTTTGTTTGTTTTTTGTTTTCGTATAGGGTCGTCAATATATGTAGGTCCGTTCCGTTTTTCTATCCGAGGCTGTTTTTTGCTTCTGAGCAATTAGTGGTTTTACGGTTATGGTTTGCTAGACCATAGCCCAACCGACACTAATCCTGTTTGGTGGCGCAGGATACTCGCCTTTCGGCCTCTTCCGTCAGTAATTTCCCATGTAAGGAAATTCGCAGATGGCAGTTTATACACAAGATCCAAAATCCAGAAAATCTACATACCTTTGCCCAGATGATACGCACAAAGAATTTATAAACGGCATTTTGTTATTATTCGAGAGCACCGTGGCGCAGTGGGTAGTGTGTTGGCCTCTGACGCCGATGACACGGGATCGAATCTCGACACAGCCATATCATCGAACGTGTTTTTCACGGTGTTTCTCCTCAGCGGGGTTCTGACAAAACCCCCTGTAGCAAAATTGTCATGAAAAGCTTCTCGAAATTCGCCGTTCGGAACCGGCAATGAATCTGTAGGTCCCTTTCACCTATGGAAAAATGAAATCACACACAACATGGGTGATTGAGAGAAGCTCGGCTCAGGTTCTTCATGGACTGTAACGCCAACATACATTTTGTTATTATTCGCAACAAATTATTCTTTTTATTGTATCTTAAAAAGCAGTAACCTAAAGGTGCCTTTTCTTTTTTTTAGATATGTAGACACCAAAAGTCAAAATAGCGATATTAATACGTAAGTCTGCTGAGCTTCTTATGGCGGCTGGAGATGAGCTGGTGAGGTGCATGCACCATCTCATTTGCAAGGTATGGTCGGAGGAAAGCATGCCCGGCGAATGGAATCTCAGCATCGTTTGCCCGGTCCATAAGAAAGAAGTCCCCTATAACTGCGCCAACTATAGGCGAATAAGTCTCCTTAACATCGCATATAAGATCTTCTCTGCCGTATTGTATGAACGCCTGAAACCGTTTATGGATAACCTGATCGGCTCTTATCAGTGTGGTTTCAGGCCAGGTAAATCCACAATAGACCAAATATTTACGCTACGGCAGATCTTGGAGAAGAAGGAATACCAAATCGACACTCACCACCTCTTCGTCGATTTCAAGGCTGCATATGAGAGCGTGTATAGAGATGAGCTATACAAAGCCATGTCTGGTTTTAACATCCCTGCCAAACTCGTCCGACTGTGCAGGATGACAATGGAGAATTCTCGCTGCTCCATAAAGGTCGGTATTGAGCAAATGGATTTAGGCAAGGTGACCCGCTGTCATGCAACTTTTTCAACATCGTGCTTGAAAAAATCGTGCAAGAGTCACTGGCCAACACAAGAGGTACGATTTGTTTCAAGTCTACGCAATTGCTTGCGTACGCCGACGACGTTGACGTAATTGGACGGACACAGCGAGACGTCAATGAGGCTTTTGTAAGCATTGAACTAGAAGCGGCTAAGATGGGTCTCAAGGTTAACGAGGATAAAACCAAATATCTGCTTTCATCTAAAAGAGACGGACAATACCGACGTATTGACCAGAACGTCACCATGGGCGGATATAACTTTGAAGTGGTAAAGGAATTCGTCTACCTTGGCTCACTGATGACCAGCGACAACAACAGCAGCGCTGAGATAAAACGCAGAATCACTCTTGCCAACCGCTGTTTCTTTGGGCTCAAGAGGCAATTGAGAAGTAGAGCCCTCTCTCGGAAAACCAAGGTGACACTATATATAACCTTTATTATCCCAGTCCTCCTTTACGGCGCAGAGGCTTGGACCTTAACAAAACCGAATGAAGATGCCGTTGGTCGTTTCGGGAAGAAAAATCTGCGCACTATCTACGGTACCGTTCTATTCAAACGGTGTATGGACGAGAAGATATAACGAAAAACTGTACAGGTTGTGCAGCGACATCGCCTTGGCCATGTAGAGCGCATGGAAAATACAGCTCCGACCTGAAGAGTCTTCAAATCCACCCCGGAAGGAAGGCGCGAGTTACATGCTGCACCGCCTCCCCACACTTGTTGTTTTGCTCAGCAAGACAACAAATGTATTGTTTATCTTTGCAAAGGTTTCTCTCTCCAGCTCTGTCTTTGAAAGAAGATAACGCTGGAGCGAGTTATCAATTAGCATAGATCAGTCTTGTCCCGTCCTTTGTATTGTGTACTTGATGTAAAATATGTACATAGATGTTAATAAAGTTCGTGTTAACAATGTGTTTTTATTGTTTTTATTGGATAGTCTTCGGACTATTCATAACTCGCGGCAGAGGACGGCCGCATCAATGGTAGCGCACGCAGGTGGAAGGGGGCCTTAATCAACTGGGCGTGCGGCGCTGGAAACAGCTGGCCAAAGACCGTGCCAGCTGGAGACGTTTGTTGGTTGAGGCCCAGGTTCAACACGGACTGTAGCGCCACCTAAGTAAGTAAGTAAATAAGATACCAAAAGGCAATCACAAAACTATCTGCACAAGTAAAAGGGTTTCTTTGGATATTAAAATCAACGTGCTGAGCGACTTCATCTGATTAACAGGTATTGACTTTAGACGATTCACAGCAAATGCATATACATATTAAGAAAAAAAATGTAAACCAAACACGGAGGACAAAGCAAGGAAACTTAATTAAAAAAACGGAAACTAACTCTAAAATTAATTTGCGCTGGTAAAACATACCGAAAGATAGTCTAATTTGTTGGCAGATTGTTCTATGTAGTTAGGGATATTGTAAACAAATTTAGATATAAAGGAAATTTGGAAAACAAGCCAGGTAGAGGAAGGAAAAAAATGATTCCCGAAAGCTAATGAGAGGCATGTAGTAAAAAAAAATATGAAGCAAGACCGGAAGACACATGTAAAATTATTCACCGCTGAGCTGCCTTATATAATCAATAAGTCAGTCAGCATTGCACGGCCCAAGCACTTCATGTCAAAAGTTAATAGAAATAAAAAATTGCTTTTCAGAATGGAATGAATATGTATATCCTAAAACGAAATTTACAACAAAGTGCCACAGAATTAGGTCTGGGGTCAAATTAAGTTTTTCAACAAGACAATGACCCCAAACATACTACCCATAATGTTAGGATGGGGCTACGTTTTAATACCCTCTCATCAATCCTTTGATTTGATTTTGTGGGCCCAGCTTGAGAGAAATATAAGGAATCGGCCCATTAAAAGCAACATAGATCTATAAATAGAAACTCCTGCAGGGATGGGAATTATAAGCCCAGACAATAGAAAAAATATTGTGGACAGCATGTCAAAACGCTTGCAAGCTTCAAAGCAGAAGGGGGTCAACAAATCATTTATAAGCAATCCGCTAAATACATTTGATTATGTACATTTTTCGTTAGCTTCTTAATGCGTTTGGATTAGGCTTCTTATTATTTTCTTATTTACTGCTTTATGTCAATGAAGTCAGCTTTGGCTTCTAATTATGTAATCTTTGCCCTAGAAAATGATTTATTTCGCGCTTATTTATTGCAGAAGCTCTTGTGCGGATAATTTTGTGAGCAAACGTATGTATGTACACGTATAGTAATAAAACTCACATTGAGCCGTCTCAATGTTTGGGGTGGGTTGCGCTTAGGGTTAAAATCCCTATCGCATAAAACCAAAGCTTGCTCAAAGACAACTAACAGCCTCGGATTACATGTTGACGACCCCCGCAAACGTCTAAAAGGAAACGAATTCCGGATCTGCACCTGGAACTTTAGGTCCCTCAACAGACCAGATGCAGCCAGACAACTGGTCAACTCTTTGGACTGCTATAAGGCAGACATTACCGCGCTCCAAGAAGCGCGATGGGATGGGCCAGGCAAAAAGCGGATGAAAAACTGTGATATCTACTACGGAAACTGCTACAGAGAAAATAAACAACGCTTATTCGGATGCGGATTTGCTGTTCGAGGCACACTCGCGAAAAAAGTCTTAAGCTTCCAGTATGTAAGCGAACGCCTCGTAACTATTCGCATCAAGACCAATCTCGGCAATATAAGTTTATTATGTGTCCCCCCCCCCCCCCACAGAGGAGAAAAATGACCGACGTAAAGACAACCACTATGATCTCCTAGGCAGAACATATGCCCTATGTCCCAGCTGTGACACCAAAATCGTTCTACCAGATTTTAATGCGAATCTGGGTAAGGAAGCTATCTTTGAACGAGCCATAGGAACGCACAGCCTACACAACACCACGTCAGAAAACATAATCTGGTAGTAGCAAGTACACGATTCCCACACCTCAACATCCATAAGGGGACCTGGCGGTCTTTCGATCAATCGACAACCAACCAAATTGATCATATTGCGATCCTAGATGTCCGAACCTTTCGAGGAGCCAACATCGATTCGGATCATAACCTTATTGCAGCCAAGGTACGGATGCGAATTTCTCGGAATCAACGGAGTCGAGTAAGAACACCAAAATTTAACGTCGGAAAGCTGCAATCGCAGGAGAACGCCAGGACCTTCGCCGATCAAGTCTCCCTCAAGCTCTCTCAAGTCCCGATGCAATCTATAGAAACCATAGAACAGCAATGGAGTCGTTGTCAGAACGCCATTAGAGAGGCCGCCTTAGATGTACTCGGTTTCGAGCCACCACCGTCGAGAAACCCCTGGTTTGATGATGAGTGCAGACAGGCCCATGTAGAGAAACAGAATCCCTACTTGGCCACATTGCATCGACGAACGAGAGCTGCCCGCGAGCTTTATGAACAGAAAAAGAGGGGGGAGCATTCACTTCTGAGAAGGAAAAAGAAGGAGCACGAGAAGCGCGAGATCGAGGAGATGGAGAGATGTTACTGCAGGAACGAAGTTCGAAAATTTTACCAGAAAGTAAAACGAACATGCCAAGGCTATAAAGCCAGAGCAGAAGCCTGCAGGGATGAGCACGGACAACTAGTAGTGGAGTCACCGTCGATGCTGAGATTGTGAAAGGACCACTTCTGCAGACTGTATAACGGCGATGATAGTCAAAATGTCGCCGTCAGGCAGAGCGAACCATTCACAATGGACGAAGATGAAGGAGAATCCCGTCCACCCGAACTAGACGATGTTAAGATAGCGAAATCGAAACTTATGTCTTATAGACAGGGTGACGCACTGCCACGTGATTTCTTTAACATTATTCTTGAAAATATCGTGCGGGACTCTACGGCCAATACAAGAGGTACGATCTACTTCAAGTCCACACAATTGCTTGCCTAGGCAGATGACATTGACGTTATTGGACGGAAAAAGCGAGACGTCAATGAGGTGTTCGCAAGCATTGAAGCAGAAGCGGCTGGGTCTAAAGGGAAATGTGGACAAGACCAAATATATGCTCTCATCCAAGAAAGACGCGCAACACCGATGTCTTGGTCAGAACGTCACCTTCGGCAGCTTTATTTTTGAAGTAGTCAAGGACTTCATCTTCCTTGGCCCGATAGTGACAAGCAGCAACGATACCAGCGCTGAGATAAAACACAGAATAACTCTTGCTAACCGCTGCTTCTTCGGGCTCAAGAGGCAATATAGTAGTAGAGCCCTCTCTCGAAAAACTAAGGTATCCCCCTACAAAACCTTAAGCATTCCGATCCTCCTCTATGGCGCTGAGGCTTGGACGTTATCAAAAGCGGATAAAGAGGCTTGGGCGTTTCGAAAGGAAAATTCTGCGTGCAATCTTTCGTTCCGTTTGTGTAAACGGAGAGTGGAGGAGGAGATTCAACCAAGAACTGTACGGGCTGTACAAAGACATCGGCCTAGTTAGACGTCTTTGGATCCAACGAATAGCAGCAGAGGACGACCGCATTTAAGGTGGCACGCACAGGTGGAAAGGGACCTCAGCCAACTGGGCGTGCGGCACTGGAAGCGGCTGGCTAAAGATCGGGCCGGCTGGAGAGGCTTGCTGGTTGAGGCCCTGGTTCACCCCGAACTGTAGCGCCATCAAAGTAAGTAAGTAAGTGCTATTAAATAGCATTTGGCACTGCAACCTTTACAAATCTATTTTGTCTGCTAGCAGAGGAGCTTTTCCACTTCCCTAATGAAGTTGAGAATGCTTCTCGTAGGAGCCGAGATGATCCCCTCAGGAGTAATAACTTCACTGAGGAGGATACGGTTCCTGAGATGGCAGAGAGCAGCACAGTCACATAGTATGTGTTCTGCCGTCTCTTCGTCTTCGAGACAGAGCCGACACTCACTCTTAAGATGATGTCTATGACCGCAGTGTCCCGTCAGGTAGCTGACTAGTCTTCTGATATCCCTTCTATTAAGCTCGGATGCAGCAGTTTCACACTTGCCCGTAACAATGAGTACTAGGTCATCAGTATATCCGATGACCTCGTAGCCCCGAGTGGTTAGATTGCGTAGTACGGTGACAATCGACCAGAGAAGGGGTAAAAGGACTCCTCCTTGTGGACATCCTTTAGCCGCCGATACTGTCACTGAGACCTCTTCGCATGTGGCTGATATAATACGGCCATTTAGCATTGCCCTAATTCGATTATTATTGGGATGGTCTACATCCCTGCAGGATAGTGCAGTGGTGATCGAGTCAATCGATCGATCGAAAATCGCGATCTTTCTGTGTGTGGAACTATTTTCCACATGCGCCACTAGGTGGTCCAACGCATTCTTAGTTCTTTGCGATATGCATACTGATTGGAAAGCAGCGGTATCTGTTTCTCCAGAATATCTCTAATATGGAGCTCTATCAATTTTTTCATTGTTTTTAGTAGGAACGATGTTAGACTGATAGGGTGATAGGATTTAAGCTGTTCACTTGGTTTTCCAATCTTGGAGATGAAGACAAGGTTGACTTCTCTCCAGATTTGAGGGATGTAGACCAGGTTGAAACAAGACCTAAAAAGAATTATCAAAGATGATAAAATAGTGTGCAGGCCTCTCTGTTTAATAGCAGGATAAACAGCGTCATTGTCTGGGGCCTTATAGAGCTTAAATGAATCAATTGCCCATTTTACCCTATCAGAGCTAAAAAGTCTGCCAGAGAGGCAGACAAGCAAAGTCTCCGGAGTTTCCTTGCGATTGAGGGTAAGAGTACCATCTGATTTAGGAAGCAGCCCGAGTCCATTTGTGTGCTCTTGGGATACCGCTTTATGGAGTCAGGCCGCAGTTGGTAGCGAGTCTATGTTCTCGCACTGTTTTTTCCACGACATTCTCTTAGATTTCCTCAGTTCGAGAGTGTATTTCGTTACAGCTGATCTATAATCAGTCCAACTATTTTTTCGTTTAGCTCTGATAAACAGAGATGTTATCTGTTTTCTTAGAGATTCAAGTTGTGCATTCCACCAGGGTACACACCTCGTGTGTGTACTTGTCCTGGATGTACAGCTGTTTCTAAAGGCTGAGATAAGTGCTGCATTGGGCTGATAAGCTGCTTCATCGATATCATCTATCGATTCAGTCGACTTAAGAAGCATATCTTCTTTAGCGGCGAGCTGAGCCTGGAAAGGAGCCCAGTTTGTTCGTTTGGGCTGATATCCAGGCTCAGCTTCTTTAACCTCACTAGTGATGTTGAATCTGATATGCTGGTGATCAGATAGTGAGGCCTCATTGCAGACGTGCCAGTCACCAATTGAGTTTAGGATAAATGGGCTGGAGATAGTTAGGTCAAGCACCTCTTCTCTAACCGCATTTATACTGCTGGCTGTAGGTTGCTTTTTTTCTATAGCGATTGGTCGTACATCAGCTGGTGTTTTTTGATGATGACCCTAACGACACCATACCGGTAAGCCACTTTGCACCTGAGTTCTAGTAGTCGGGCCAACAACTTGTCACTAACTGTCAGGATCAGATGCAGGAAGTCTTTCGCCTTATTTGGCGTGCTCTGCATGACTCTCCAGTACTGTGCATACAGGCCAAGATATTGCGAATCCAGCATCGCCAACACCTTTGTGATGGATGAGCCGATGGTCTGTGTTAAGTAGTCCCGAAGGCTGTGTGATTTCGGGAAGGCGTCTTCTTCCACAAGCATGGTGTTCTTGATGCCATCCACTCTTGTTCTTGATGGCCGTAAACTTGGTCTTCATCCAATCGGCAGTGGTGGTGTCAGCACACACGAATCATAGCCAACCTAACTTATATATTGAATTGGGCGCTTTGCCCGGCAGTTTGATGGAGGTGTCAATTACAGCCTCCTGAACGGCTGCCATCTGCGCTGTGGTCAGGAGATTTGCTCCCAAATCCTTGGAGACGATGCCGAGTCGAATCCTTCCAGCTACACTACTGCAGCTCTTTTTGTCGGCTTGAGGGTTGCCGAACTTGCTGCCGGCTTAGCAGCCGGATTCGCGGAGTGTTGTCAGCGGAGCGATTCAATTTCGTTTCCGGACCTTTGATGGCAGGGGCAGATTTTGCATAAGCTAGAGCCTCATCCCTAGTTTTGCCCTGCTTTATTGCAGCTTTGAAACTTCGCTATTGGGACGTTTTCAATTTTAAGAAGCCACCAGATGGTAGAGACTTGTTCTCTACATGTTTGGTGGTTACATATCCTGTCCCATTTGTGAGTTCATCTGAGAGCATACTCACAGAATCCCCATCGAGTGTGGTATCGGAATCGGAGAGTGAAGACACATCTTCTGCTTTCTTTCCGACCGCAAGGTCGGAAAAAGATACCGGCATCGCTCCTGTTTCTTAAACCGCTGAGGACACATAAGCCCTACCAGGCGATGACATTTGATAGTCATCATTCTCTTCAAAAATATTTATGTTATCAATGGCTCCGACGAGGACACGGGAAAATACGGTCACTTATAGCGGAGCCCGAGACACTGTTAGAACTCTTTATTGAAATCAGAGGTCGCCCGGTGTCCGAAGTAGCTAAGCACCCTCTTAGCCATGCATCCGTCGGCGTATGCTGTTCCATCTTGGAGTTAGGGCAGTGAGGATGTGATGGGTACAAAGGAAGCGGAGAGTAGGCGAGCGGTCAGTAGTTGCTTCTTAGCTTCGGCTTCCTCTACAGATGTTTTCTCGAGAGTCATTATCTCTACTGAGCCCCCGTACCACTGCAAGGTGAGCAATTTCCACAGGGGTTCTATTTATATACTCGTGGCGCAGTGGTTAGTGGGTTAGACTCTGGCGCACGATGAGCGAGTTCGGATCCCGATAACACCAACGCCTTCGAATGTATATTTCGCGGCGTCTCTCCTCGTCGGGGTACTGGCAAACCCCCAGTAGTATACTTGCCAAGAAAAAGCTTCTCGACTCACGCCGTTCGGAATCGGCATTAGACTGTAGGTCCCTTTCACCTGTGTAAAAAAAAATAAATCACACGCAACATGGTTGATTGAGAGAAGCTTGGCTCTGGCCCTTTATGGGCTGTACATACACATGTACATAGTTTAAATATTTTCTTCGCACAAAAACCAAAGGCAACGTATTGGTAAAATGTTCGGCTACAAACAAAACAAAAAAAAAAAAAAAAAGAAAACAAGTTCATGGCTCTATATAAAGGTCAAGCGCAAACAAGCAGCCTCCTAATCATCTCGACAAATCTTATACATATTCCGGTATCTTATACATATTTAAAGCCTCTAACTACACAAATAACAAATTCAAGTTTACTTTCTCATGCAATAACTTTTTCGTGGGCCATCATAACAGAAGACTGAGATCCTCATTCTACTGTTTAGAATGAGTGTGTACAACAAGTCTTCTCTGTATCGTTGGTGGTAGGAGAAACCCTAAGTTCAATCTGACGGTAAAGGAAAATTGTATAACTCATTGCCCAAAGTGGAACACAAAGTTTCCAGAGAAGCTTCGGGTCGCGATGTTCGTATTGTTTTTTATAGGCTCAAGAGAACTCTATTCGTGGTCTCAACCCTTTTAAACCGTTCCGAAATCCACTTAAGGCACATTAAGTCGTCCGGAATGAAGTTCTTATATTTAAAGTAAAACTGCGTATGTGCGATAAACCGGGGACATTAACCACACACTTGCTTCGGATGCGAGGACTTCCTCCGTACGGGCTGCGGTCGTTTCTGTTCATGTCGCGCACTGATGAAGTGACACTTTCCATTTCAGACGGTGGATGAGGCTATGCGCTCGAATTGTTAAATGTCTTTGAATGTTGCTCCTCGAAAGTTTGTCCTTTCGAAACTTTCCCAACTCGAGGCAGATATTTCAATTAAATATAAAAATTCATTGGACTGTGGGCGTCGACGAAAGGGGAACGATAAGAGGCATAGCATTTAATTTGGTTATGTAGCTGTCATAGCAATTGTTGAAAGTCCTTGCAATTATTGAGGATACGAATATATCATGTGCTGCAACAGGCGCATATTATCTGTTCAATAATCGGAGGTTCATAAGAGGGAGCTGGTGGAAAGGATACAGTCTGACGCAATGTACTGCATAATGGAAAATAAAATGAACAGTCGAATTACTGTTGGAAAATGTATTCCTTTTTTTTTTGTATTTTCCTTCGTGCTGTCATGACATAACACTGGGAACTTCGCTTGAAGCCAATTGTAGATTTAATAAGCACCAAATTGAATAAGTATTTGTACTCCTGTACATACATATATGAATGTACATACATACATACTCGTACTTTCAATTCGCGCCTGAAATTTTCTGCCTTAATAGCTGAAAAAGCATGGCTGGAAATGCTTCATTTCCGGATGTTAATTTACAAAACATAACGCTTTCGACATGTCGTTTTCGCTTCCTTTTCTTCCGTCTTATGCTTCTGTTTTGATAAATATCATTCTATCACATAGCAAATCAACAGTTCAACAGCAAAATAGTTCCGAGTAGTTAACCAAATGTAGCATTGTGCTTTCATAGATATGAGTTTGTTTGCTGGTGTAGTATGCTTATCTAAGTTGCATCAATGATTACACAAACATTTACTAGGTAACCACATGACAAGTAGTCTGGAGAAAAGTTTTCCATCTTCGAGTTGGTGGATATGGACGGGATACGAACAGTAATATAAATATTGCTTGTAAACTCCCGTTTGCCCACGGTGTGATTTTACTACTTCCTTTAGAGATTGCTAATGAGAAAAGGCGATACCCACCATCCCCTGCAATAAAACGTTAGTATCGACTTAGACGAAAGTTTTGAGGATTCAGGCAATAGACGAGAAGTTAAAGTTAAACATACGCCTAGTGCCCAATTTACGATACAAATACCAAATATTTTAACTCAAAACATGGTGAATGTGACGACGTTGTTGGGTGATTCATTTTCCCTTAATTTTCACCTTACCTCAGTATAATTTCCCGATTTCCAGACAAGAATGAGGAGGAATTTATTAACGATAAAACCACACAAGGGGGGAGGGAGCGAGCAAACAGGGCAAAGAAGATGATAGCGGTTAACATGGCAAACGCCAGCTTCGGTCTCTATCCCTGCTTAATCCAAGTTGATACACAGCCTCCGCAATGTCGAAAAAAACATCATCACACGCCTTCAAAGTGTCGGCAAGTCAAGCACTCCAGGAGCTGAGCAAAGAGAAGTCGTCACAGAAGAATGCCGAAAATCAAACGAAGCAATTCCTCAAATCCCTCTCCAATGTTGAATCTAAGCTGAGTGAGCAAATAAACTACCTCATCCAGGTGTCGACTGGCCATCCACACGAGGGCTCCGGTGACGCGTCTATCAAGGTTTTACAAATGGCTTGGCATCGTATTCATCATGCCCGCTCGCGTGTCGGAATTGGAGGAATCTGCTTTAATCTAAAAAAAACGGACAACACCGACGTATTGCCCAGAACGTCACCATGAGCGGATATAACTTTAAAATTTTCAAGGAATTCGTCTACCTTGGCTCACTGATGACCAGCAACAACAACACCAGCGCTGAGATAAAACGCAGAATGACTCTTGCCAACCGCTCTTTCTTTGGGCTCAAGAGGCAATTGAGAAGTAGAGCCCTCTCTCGGAAAACCAAGGTGACTCTATATAAGACCTTGATCATCCCAGTCCTCCTTTACGGCGCAGAGGCTTGGACCTTAACAAAAGCGGATGAAGATGCCCTTGGTCGTTCCGAAAGGAAAATTCTGCGCACTATCTACGTTTCCGTTTGTTCAAACGGTGTATGGAGGGGAAGATATAACGAAGAACTGTACGAGTTGTACAGCGACATCGGCCTGGTACGACGTCTACGGATACAGCGTCTAAGGTGGCTAGGCCATGTAGAGCGCATGGAAAATACAGCTCCGACCCGAAGAGTCTTCGAATCCACCCCGGAAGGAAGGCGCGCCAGAGGACGGCCGCATCAACGGGGGCGCACGCAGGTGGAAGGAGACCTAAACCAACTGGGCGTGCGGCGCTGTAAACAGCTGGCCAAAGACTGTGCCAGCTGGAGACGCTTGTTGGTTGAGGCCCAGGTTCACCACGGACTGTAGCGCCACCTAAGAAAGTAAGTAACTAAAACCACACACAATAAAAAGTATTTATGGCCCGCGCACGCACTCTACGGGCACAGACCATTCGGCCGAGCCGCCGCCAAAATAATAGCTTCATTCTGATTTTGTTGGAATAATGATTGCTGCCGCGCATCCCCACTCACCAAGTCAGTCGCTGCCTGCGACGCATTTGCTGCCGTGCACCACCTGAGCATATAACGAGGTAGCCACCGCCTGGGACATTTGCCCCTTACTTCTCTAAAAGGCAGTCACCGCCTGCGTCCAACGACGTGCAACGTGCACCGTTTGCTTGCTTTGGTGGCGTTACATCCAGAGCCAGAGCCAAACTTCTCTCAATCACCCATGTTGTGTATGATTTATTTTTTTTTATTTACATAGGTAAAAGGGACCTACAGCTTTAATGCCGATTCCGAACGGCTTTTTCTTGACAATTATACTACGGGGGATTTTGCCAGTACTCTGCCGAGGAGGGATGCCGCGAAATAAATATTCGATGGCGTTGGTGTTATCGGGATTCGAACTCGCTCATCGTGCGCCAGAGTCCAACACACTAACCACTGCGTCACGTTTGCCGCCTGCAAAACATAGCCGTGGAATATTCCACATTAAGAGAAAAAAAAATCAAATATCAATCGAAGTGGACGTGAGTCATCGCCGCTCACCGCCAAGGAGGGTCAATGCCAGCCGAGCTTAAAGTTCGAACAAGCTCCCGCCTGGTCAAGGTCCCAGCGCAAGCAGAGGAACCAGCGACGATAGCGATAGCAAAAAGGGCAATTCGGACGCAAACAGCACTTTCCAGGAAAGAGAGATGACGGCAATGGAAGAAATCAACAGACAGTTGCGCGAGCTACATACATATGTACGTGCACAACTTGACGCCGCAGAAGGCGGCAGAACGCCAGCGCCTTCAGTAACTCTGTCGAAGCCAGCATAACACATCCACCAACACAAACTGTTCAAGGGAAAATGCTCACTCCGTCGATAGTCTTCTGAAATCGTCTTCTAACACGATTCCTATGCAAGTACCCGGATTGATGTTTCTTCCACGACAACCACAAGTCACGGTTGCGATGAACACGGGGCAGGCGACAACACCGACGATAACGCACTCTTCTATTCCCAGAGTGCCAACCTTTATGTCGACACATAATACGATCTTGCCATTCAATTCGTCGGCTGTTCGCGATCCACCATAGACGTCAACATTCCCGCCATCAACTCAAACAGTATACCAACATAACACCATGGGAAGACGAAAGTTATTCGATTTACCCGAACACGATGGACGGCTGGAAGGATGGCCCATGTTTGCTACAGCGTTCTTGGAGTCCACAGCGATGATGACTTACTCGAATGTGGAGTCTGCAGAAATTGTAAAAGGGAGAGAGAAAAATGAGCTTGTAAGCAAACTACCAATGAACAAAAGGATGCAATGGGCGCAGCACGGTATCATCAGTCGGCCTTACCCAACGATCAAACACTTCGACGAGTGGTTGAGTGGAGTAGCAAGATTGGCCAGTCTTGTCGTTCCGCCCGCTCTATTGTCGACTAACACGAACGAGAAGAAATTGAAGCCGAAGAACATTGTATACGTCATAGAGCAACTCAAGACAACCAACAAGTGTCGATATTGCGGAAAGGGACCACATCCAGTAGTTGATTTTCACATTTTCAACAAATTGGGCGTATCAGGCAAGTGGAAATTTGTGAAAGGCAACAGGTTATGTTTCTCCTGTCTGAAATATGGCCATCGTTCAAGCTTCTGCAAGTCATCAAAGAAATGTGAAATCGGCAGTTGTTCCAAGAATCATCATATGTTGCTGCATGAAGACCACGCGCCGCCGACTTCACCGTGTCTCGACGCAGGAGCGCCGGAAACGCTCATACTGAGCTGTAATTCCTTGAAGAAGAAAAACATTTTGTTTCGGGTAGTGCCAGTCAGACTCTACGGCGAAGGCATTGTAATAAAGGATTACACCTTGTTGGACGAGGGGTCTTCGGTGACAATTATAAACTCAAGTCTTGCAAATCGACTGGGTGTAAGGGGTCAAACAAAATATCTCACGTTGCAGTGGTTCCAGGAGGGACTTCATCAGGGAAGTCCTATATGATTAACGTTCAAATCAGCGCAGACAAGGAGGATGACGAACGGAAGTAGCTGAAGGAAGTGAGGACGGTTGATGACCTGAATTTACCTGTGCAAACGCTCAGCAAGGTTGATATACAATAAATGGGTCAACACTGGAGACCGGGTATGATTACTCAGTACGACAATGCGCAGCCTCAACTTTTGTTTGGTCTTGACCATTGCCAACTTGGAGTTCCGTTACGAATCATTGAATCTTCGAATGAAAGCCTGATCTTTGCAGAAACAAGGCTCGGTTGACTAGTATATGGAAAGTCGGAAGGGCCAAATACTTAAGAATTCGTACTCCACAATATTCGGGTCAGCAATGGGGAAGACCTACATCTGAATACGATCGTGGAGGAGTACCTGTTTAAGGAGAACTTGGGAGTCAAGAAACCGGCGGAGACGCTTATGTCCGCAGCAAACGAAAGAGCATTGCGGATTCTAAAGTCCGAAACTGTAAGGATCAATTGTCGATATCAGACCGGACTACTGCTGAAGGAAGACGCGTTCGAGGTTCCTGAAAGTTACGATATGGCCAAGCTTCGTGTTTGTGGTTTGGAGAGGAGATTCCAGAGGGTTTCAAAATTCGCGGCGAACTATCGAGCCGTTATCGCAGCCTACATTAGAAAGGAATTCGATAGGAAGTTGGCGAACGTCGAAGTGGAAACGAAGGGTCGTAAAACTTGGTACCCGCCACACTTCGGGGTTCTTAACCCCGAACAAGCCCGGGAAAATACGTCTGGTTTTCGACGCAGCCGCTGAAGTTAAGGGTGTGTCTTAAAAACGTTTCTGCTTCTTTCCACCGCTATGTTTTGCTTTAATTGAGCGAACTCCTGAGCGAATGCACCCATCTGTGCTTGGAGGCACAAGAGTCGTTCAGCTTCATCAATTTCCGCGACTGTAAGTTCTCCTCTTTCGGCCGATTTCCGACGACAAAGTTACACAAATCTGAGCACCCAGGCCACCGTTCTTCGCATCTTTGAATACTTGGAAAATCTCGATATATCAAATGTTGCATTACTTACTACGCTGACGTGCAGGAGAAACTTTGCATGTACCTCTTCGTGGCATACATGACCGCGGATGTCATATGGTTGCGGGGACCATTCCTCCTCGGGGAGCATGGGGAACGAGGGACCGCTCAGCCATTTGTTGTCAGTTTTGAACCTCGGCGGATATCGTGCCCGCGTGGTTTCATCTGCAGAGTTAAGCTTCGATGGCACCCAGCGCCACTGCCTCACATGACTGTTATCGAGCACCTCAGCCACGCGAAACGCCACGAAGTGTTTGTGTCGCCGTGGCTCCGAAGGGATCCAGTTAATAACTGTCCTGTTGTCGCTCCAGCAGACTCGACTGTCCAATTGTAGTTCGTGCTATTTCGAAATGGAGTTAGCAAGTCTGACACCCAGGATGGCGAGACGTTCGAGACGTTGGATGGACATCAGTTTTTGCGGGACGCATTTTGTTTTGCCACAAACGAATGACACGGACACTCAAATCCCGGATTCGACATCTAGGCGCACTCAACTGCAGTAAAGCCGACAAATTTGACTTCCATTGGCGCCAATGAAGACAGATCTCGTCGGGGATTCTCTTATCCCAAGCAACAGCACTTCTCCACACTGACCGCAGCAATAGTTTAACATAAATAGCGAAATTTGCGATCAATGGACATCGCTATGCGCAGAAGCTCTCGTGTGGTAGGACACTTGTCACTTTCCATAACTTCCCTGTTGGCTTTCGGAAATCGCAGCCTGAATACGAAAGCATCTTTATCCGGACACCAACACATGCCCAGAACCTTTTTCAATAATGTATCGATACCCACGTTCACAATTTCATCCCGCTGGTTAGAGCTCGAATCCTCAACGCCTTGCTACACCTCTCTTGAATTTGATCTGAAGGCTCTCAAATTGAAACCCCCTTCTGCGTGGATGCAGACTACGGCTTTAGTGACTTTGATCGCTTCCTTAACGCTGTTGAAGCTATCGACGTAATCGTCAACGTAGTGATGGTGGACGATAGACTTGACAACTCTGGGATGGCTTGCTGAGAATCTGAGGGCATTCAGGTTTTTAACGTTTCGCGTTGCTGAGGCTCGATAGCAGTCATGTGAGGCAGTGGCGCCGAGCGCCATCGAAGCTTAACCCCACAATGAAGCCACGCGGGCACATTATCCTTCTTCTTCTTCTTTTGGCGCTACAGTTCATGGCGAACCTGGGCGTCCTTTAACCCTTAACTACCCAGTATGCTTTTTTAACGTAACTGCCCAGTAGTGTCCAGCGGACTCGTTACATAAATCAAAATTATTTTGAAGAAAAGAAAACAAATTGTGAATTTAAGAAAGTTTTATTTGTTTCATTTTACATAAATATGTATATATACATACTTTACATTAGTATTTAAACTTCTGTTATGTACTTATTTTTCAGGACAGATAATGCATACAACTTTTTTTTGAGAGTGCTCAGCCCAGACATTGCGATTGCATATGTCGCAACATTGTTTAGATGTTCTGGATACTTTTGAAGGACAAATATGACAACGCTTCTTTCTTTTCGCAGCAGGATCAGATTGAGCAACTCGTTGATCTGTGGTAGGATCAGATGATCTTACCACGTCTTGGATGGCTGCTAAGTGATAAGTCGTTAGCCCCTTCTTGTTTCGTCTCCGTCACCAACTCAGCTGCTACCTCTCGTAAAAAAAATTTTCTGTTCGTATTCTTTTTACGTTGGCTCCAAGTAGGATACAATGTTTGGATTTTGCAACTTCAATGCTTGTAAAATAATTGTCAAAAGTAACGTTTCTGTTACTGTGAAAGTACGGCTCACATAATTGGTGGACTATATTGAACGCCAAATTTTCCGCACTGTTTGGTCCTTCTTTTCCAAGATATGGTATACCAAAAAGAGGGTAACTGTTTCTGCTGTCACAGATCCACCATATTTTCATATCATATTTGTCAGGTTTGCTAGGCAGATATTGTTTGAATGATACCCGTCCTGGAAAAAGTACCAGCTGTTCATCAATCGTGAGATTTTCTCCAGGCAAATAAAACTTTTTTAGATTAAGGCTCACATACTCCTAGGTGCAAGTTTATCTCTAGACTTTCTGAGATTTCTCGTATTTTTATCATCGAATCTCAAGAATCGCAGTAAAGAAGCAAATCTATTTTTCCCCATGGTAGCACGAAATATCGGATTTCCAAATATCGGATCCCAGTATTCTCTAAAATCGACGCCTCCCTGCTTATTGACACCTATAGTCAATAAAAGACCTTTGAGTGCTTCCATTTCGATTCTATCTGTTGGTTTCCATCGATTTTGTAACACTGTATGTGCTTCCAAATTGGTATGTTTCACGATCATTTCTAACACATGTTCAGTTTCAAATAGCTTGAAACTGTCTATCGGATCCATTATATGTTGCCTCGGAGGAAGAACCACCTTATGGATACCACCGCGAATTATGTTGTGTCGACGAATTCGACTTTGTTTCTCAGGTTCAGTTTTCCATATTGTTCCATCTCTGCCTTCATAAGTTTGGATTGACGCGTATTCTTGTAGCGGGACATCATCATCCTCACTCCATAATTGCTCATCGTCACCTTCAGATGCTGATTCTGTCGCATTGTTTTCACTTTCAGAACAGCTGTCCACAGCAAAATTTTCATCGTCGCTAGCGATCTTCACTAAAATTTCTTCACTGTCACTTGCATCAAGGGCATTCAACGTGTTAATTTTTTTTTTAGCCATTTCTTAGAACATCAATTAGCACAACCGGCTTATAACAATGATATGAAAGCACTGAAACCCAAGTAATCAAAATTACAAGTACAAAACTGTTACTGAAACAAACACTGCCCTGCGAGTCTTTGAACTGATATACTAAGATATGTATGTAGGTCTAATTCGCAAAAACAGAAAAGTGAAAAACAAACGGAAAAACCTCAGGCGACGCGAGAGTTACGACGCGTCGTCGCGACGGTCACGGCCTCAGCCCGTCGCCGCCTTACCAACCAACAAACCAACTATCCTGCTGCCATATCGTAAACATTTACAAGCAGATGCCTAAATAAATAGAAAACAGGCAAACTGCAAGATTGTAATAGATAAGACACTTACCCATACTTGTAAGTACATGCGATAGACTAAGAAAAATTGTATGTGTCCATTGGACACTTGTGGGTTGATAAGGTACTATTGTGGTTTATGGCTAATAACTACTAAACTATTCACGTTACAAATATTTTTATTGTAAATCTGGATTCACGAAACCCTGGGGGTAGATTAGATAAAACGGTTTATCATTAAAATAAGTACTTTAGGTTTTATGAGTAACAGAACTAAAAATAGTGTCCGCGAGACACTTGTGGGTTGTTAAGGGTTAAAAAACCTCTCCAACTGGCACGGTCTTTTGCCAGCAGTCTCCAGTGCCGCACGCCTAGTTGGTTGAAGTCCTCTTCCACGCCACCACGGCCCTCAGGGTTGGATTCAAAGACCTTATGGGCCGGAGCTGTGTTTTCCATGCGCTCAACATGACCTAGCCGTCTTAGGCGTTGGATCCGAAGACGCCGTGCTATGTTCATGTCGCTGCACAGCCCGTATAGTTCACTATTAAGCCTTCTCCCCCACTTCCCATTTGTGCAGGTCGGGCCGAAAATCGTACGTAGATCCGCTTTCGATAAGGTCCATGTCTCTGCGCCATAAAGCTGGACCGGGATGATACGGATCTTGTATACGACCACCTTGATTTTTCTAGAGAGGGCTCTGCTTCTCAATTGCCTCCCCAGCCCAGGTAGATTTCGGTACTACCTCGAAACTATACCTGCCAATATGTGCGCCCTGGCCAAGATGCCGGCGGTTCGTGGCCTTTTTCGATGACAGCATATATTTCGTTTTGCCCTCATTTATCGCCAGTCTCATTTTAGCCGCTTCCGTCTCAAGGCTCGTAAAGGCCTCAATGACATCTCGCTGACTTCGTCCAATTATATCAATGTCATCGGCATATGCGAGCAGTTGTACGGACTTGAAAAAGATGGTGCCCCTCGTATTGACCAGTGAGTTTTGCACGATCCTCTCAAGGACGATGTTGAAAAAGTCACACCATAGCTTGTCGCCCTGTTTAAAATCTTTTTTGACATAAAAGGTATCGGTTAGGTCGCTTCCGACCCTAATGGAGTAGCGAGAGTTCTCCAATGTCATCCTGCACAATCTGACGAGTTTGACAGGTATGTCAAAACTAGACATGGCGTTGTATAGCTCGTCTCTATTTATACTATCGTATGCAGCCTTAAAGTCAACAAACAGGTGGTGAGTGTCGATCTGGAACTCATTGTTTTTTTCCAGGATTTGCCGCAGTGTGAATAATTGATCTATGGTGGACTTCCCGGGCCTGAAACCACAGTGATATGAGCCAATCAGTTTATTAACGGACGTTTCCAAGCGTTCACACAGAAAAGCAGAGAAGATTTTATAAGCGATGTTCAGAAGACTTATTCCTCTGTAGTTGGCGCAGACAAAGGGGTTTCCTTTCGTGTGGATCGGGCAAACGATACTAAGATTCCATTTATCGGGCATGCATTCCTCTGACCATATGTTACAGTAGGTCTGGTGCATACTTCCAACCAAGTCATCTCCAGCTGCCTTAAAGAGCTCGGCAGGTAGTCCGTCTACTCCAGCAGTTTTGTTGGACTTTGTTGGAAAAAGCATTCCTAACTTCCTTCAGGTCAGGGGGACGGAATTCTCTGCTATCATCTTCCGCTGTGAAAGGGTTATTTTGCCTGACAGCGGGATCTGTTTCGTCATCGCCATTATACAGTCTGCTGAAGTAGTCTTTCTAGATTCTTAGTACCGACTGTGAGTCCACTACTAGGTTTTCATTTTCGTCCCTGCAGGCTTCCGTTCTGGTCTTATATCCCTGGCATGTTGGTTTCATTCGTTGATAAAACCTCCGAACGTCATTCCTGCGATAGCATCTCTCCATCTCTACGATCGCGAGCTTCTCATGCTACCTTTTTTTGTTTTGAGAAGCTTATGCCCCTCCCTCCTCTTCTGCTCATACTGCTCACGCGCAGCTCTCGTCTTTCTATGCTGCGCCTCTTGATAGGCTTGCTACTTGGCTGCGTGTGCCCTCCTACACTCGTCGTCAAACCATGGGTTTCTTGTTATTGGCGGTTTGAAACCCAGTACCTCAGAAGCAGCACTTACTAAGGCTTGTTGACAACGGGTCCATTGCTGTTGTACGGTCTGAGCAGGTGTTGAAGGGTTTTCTGAGAGCTTGAGGGAGACGCGATTGGCATAGGCTCTGGCGGTCTCTTGCGAGTGTAGCATTGCGACGTTGTATGCCGCTGGCCTTACTCGATTTTTCTGGGCCAGGCATATTCGTAGTCGCAACCTGGCTGCCACAAGATAGTGGTCTGAGTCGATGTTGGCTCCTGTAAAAGTCCGCACATCCAGAATATCGGATGCGTGCCTGCCATCAATCGAAATGTGGTCAATCTGGTTGATGTGGGAAACACGTGGATCACCATACTGTCGGTCATTGTGGAGTTTCCGTGATTCAAGATATTCATAAGTTGAAGGTTTATCAGCATTTCCATGACCTAGGAAAGAAGGGACGTTATTGCAATGGGTCGTTAGTTGGAGGGAGAGGAAGATTCGCACTTTTTAGGTATAGGTTGGACAAATGCTATTTTCCACCTACTCGGAAAGAAGTGTCCCATGGTGGAATTGACGCACTATAGTACAGGCGGAGACAAAGTACAAGCTGGGAGCTGAGAACTGGCTACGTAGTGGGCAGTAAGAAGGTTAGCTTTGTCCAAGAGCGTGACAGCTGGAATGTCATTGTGGATGAGCGTTAGTATAGACAACGTAGCTGAGTTTTTTATGTTCTTTACAAAAGACCAGACACCCTCGGTACCTTTGGGACTTGGAAGGATTTTGGTCGAACTGGAATTTAACCCATCTAGAGTTTATTGGAGATTGTTCATTGTTGAGCAAGTTTTCTTGGAAAGAGATGAAACACACGTAACCGTGAAGCGCGGCGTGCTAATAGCAGCAGGTGAACAAATCCCGACCAGAATGGCGGTTGTGCGGTGAGCTAACAATCCGCCCACGTAAACAAAAAACAAAGTTATGAATGAGCAAGATGCCTCGGATACACGGACGGATACTCGACGACGACAACGCACGAAAAAGGAACACGATTTGCGAGTATGCTCCTGGAATGTCAGAACCCTGATCCGTATCAGCGGAGCTGATTTTGGGTTCTTTCGAAAAATTCTGCGCCGGATATTTGGTTCTGTCTGTGAGGACGGTTAATGGAGAAGAAGGCACAACCGCGAACTATACGAGCTGTATAAAGATGTGGATGTAGTCCAGCAAAGATCGGTCGACTACACTGACTCGGTCACATCGAGCGCATGGACATCAACGCTCCAGCTAACAGGGTCTTCGACTCCGAGCCTCCTGGTTCAAGAAGAAAAGGAAAACCAAACCTTCGGTATAAAGACCAAGTAATCGCGGATGTAAGACATCTTGGTCTTGATAATTGGAAGTAGCGTGCCCGGGACCGTCAAGGATGGAAGGCAGCTATAGCTTAGGCTCAGATCCTCAATGGATCGCTGGCCTGATAGGTAAGTAAGTAAGAAAACGGTGGCCTGAATCGAGCTTTCTTATTTTTAAATTCTTGCCGGATGAAAATTTATCCATTTTTTAACAGATTTTTGTCCCAGATATGAGACGTACCATGAAGATCTTCTCGCCATACTTTGCGGTGCCACTCTGGTAGATATCAAAAAGCTTGTTTTCCTTTGCTTTATTACCTGCATAATAGGATATGGTAACCAGTCCTTTATCAATGTCCTTTCCCTTGTCGTAGCTAGGCCACAGTATTCAAGAGGATTTCCTGAAAAAAAACTTTCTTTTTGAACAAGTGGAAGATTCCTAACTCCTATAGCAGTAAATAGTTTATCAGGTTGGCAATTCAAATACTATTGGCAAACGCCAGTCAACCTACTAAATTGGTTTTACAGTAAATGCTTAGGCCAACTTGGGTCTTTTCAAATTCAATAACTATCAGTTTCAAATAACCACGCCATTTCTCAGGCAGATTACTTAAATCCTATAAGGTCAAACAATTTTCTTATATAATGGCTCAAGAAATAGCCAAGGGGGATATACCCAGATACCATCGATCCAAATTTATACAGATGAGATGAAGTCATCCACATACTCAATATGGCCAAGCTATAAATCAACGAATTCACTGCGGACACACAAATATTATTCCCGAATCAATTCACATCCAACTCGATAGTCCGAAGAGCATAAGACATAAAACGAGACCCATCAGGTTGCATTCCAAATAGAGATTACCCTAACTCCACGTAATAAGTCTTACCCTTGGCCTTTTGCCACATTTCTCTAAACGAATCCCTCACTGTGCAGTGTCGAAATGAGGAGCACGAACATAATGAAAATACGAAAATCCTTCTCTGACGTTTATTTGATATACGAGTATGTACGTTCTACCCCACCCGAGAATCTATCAATTTTATTTATGAAGTTTCCCCATAAATTTATTTCATATCTCTCAATTCAATTTCAATTTTGTTTTTCTTTTTTCTGCTAAGCAACTGCTGGCAAAAATGCGATGAACCGCAATGGAGCCCCAGCAATTATCCTTATATGTCTGATTGCAATATTGCCTACATTATTCACGGATGATAAGAGCCATTGGTCATTTGCTACTGCCGCTCCACTGTCTAAGCCTATAAATTTGTACACGACCTTCCGGGATCGACTGGGTGCGACGTCAGAACTTGCAGAAATGGAATACGAAAAGAATATGTCGAAAACGCTGAATAAAATTTACGACCTGGCCGGCAAACAGCTCATCGAGCAACTCAAACAACAGCAACAGCTGCAGGAGCAAGAGGAGAAGAGAAAAAGTAAAGCCCTGGTATGTGAATATAACAATTTTGCTTACAATTTGCTGAATGAAACCGAGCCGAGTGGCAATCTACCACAGGAATCTGTTGCATTCACAAACAACACGAGTTTTACAAAAACGCTACCACTGGCTAGTACTCACGTTGTTCTTGAAAGTGATGAAAAGCAATTGGACAAGGAACAATCTGCTCGTAAAACTCGAAAGGTCAACTACTACAATCCGCACAAAATGATAAAATCACATGAACACAGGAGTTCAAGTTCAAAGCCAAGAGGCTATGGGGTAAAGCCACTGATGTCGTTACCCTCTTCGTTGAGCGGCGATAAAGATTCTGAGAAATGGGAACATGCACCTCAACTTACCATATCGCCAATGACCAAGAAGCAGGCCATTGTGAATGTGGTCGAGGAGAACGATTATGATGAAGAATTGAGTGGCATAGAATGGAAAAGAAATCCTGATAATGAAGTAAATTTCCATGAAGGAAATATGGCCGAAGCCGCAGACGACAACGAAGATGTCAAGTGGCGGAAAAAGGCTGACGAGAGTGATAACCAGTGTCCGATGCCAGACGATAGCTGGCATGGGAAAATGCAAATTGAAGACAAGATGCAAGAAATTCAAATGTCAGGTTCAGGGGTAGTAATTGAATCAGAGGAACAGCCGAACTCAGTTAATATTATACGAATGTGCAGAATGGAAGACGAAGGTGAGGTTGGTGATGACGGTGATGATGGTGATGATAAGTATCAATTGCGAATAAATCCACGGAGCATTGATGCATTTCCGGAAGTGTTTACAAAACCGCTAGAAGAAACGGTTAGCTCAATGGAAGGAAATTTACGAAATACTAACAATTTACTAACACCTGTGACACCGATTCGCGGAGGCGATCCATCCGCATTCGTCCCGCCAGTGATGCCTCCATTGATAAATCCAGGTATGCTTTTCATCTGTTTAAATGAATACCAACAAAACATATTATTAATTCATCATACGAGCTCCCTCCGAGTGACCACAAATATGTAAAAAAAAACCAATTGGATCCCTTAATTGAATTGGATATTACCAATTTTTTCGCATAGTTCAGCGCAATCCGAAAGGTTCTGCACCTTGTTCTTTTGCCTAGAAATATACGTAGAATTTTTCCTCAAAACCATAATCCTCAATGTTGCTGTAAAACCATAAAGCAATCGAAGCGAACCCTTCAGACATAAATTATTGGAATTCCGTTCCATTTATCCTCTGAGATGTCGAGAAAAGTTATATACAACCACATGTATATGTATAGTAAGCAAACAAAAAATGATGAGGAATATACATACATATTTAGGCCTAAGATCCTTTGGCTTTCATATTGTATATTCTTTTCTCCCGGGTGTACCATCGCAGTGTCGTCCTCGACTTCTTTCACTCAACACCCCCTTTTCGATGACGCAATACCAATCACAATTCCTTGCTTTTGTTTCAATCGATCTGCGTTAGCTTTTGCTTTTCCCATTTGCACTCAATTTGATGAATGGCGATTTCCGATATTTATACTCTCGTTCCATAGGGATTATATTCAACGTTTTAAAGAATCATTTTTTGTTTTTCTGAATCGATCAACGTAGTCCTTCTGTTTTGTTAAGTTTCATTTGTGCTTTTCAGGAGATACTGTTCAGCGAACTAGTAAGGAAATACAACCGTATGAAATGTCAACATTGGTGACACAAGGTCAGAATCCACTCCCACAGCTTACTTCCAAGCCGGGAGAACCGAACGCGAATCTGACAAATGTCATGGAAAAGGTTTTGGACGAATTGCAGGATCTTAAGGAATGCAGAGGTGGTGACAATCTGATCCCTGAAGGTAGGCATCTGTATAAATTTTTTTTTCATAGAATACATATTTTGAAAGTTAAATTCAATAGTATTAAGCTTTGCTCAAATTCAGATCTTTCTCGGATAAAATGGCAATATTGTCTGAGTAAGATGGACTTTGATACATATCAAACTTAGTTTTGCACTCGTCAACAACCTCTTGAGCCGCTCAATTTCACTGTTCTCGAATGCTTCATTGACTCCTCACTGCACTTGCTTAGATGTCAAATTTATTTGCTTATGCGAGAATTTGAATCCACTTAATGCACTTTACCTCTTATATTGAAGAACACTATTTGCACGATGTTTAGTGATGTCGTAAAAATGAATGACTCACATTGCAAGCAACGTGTTGTGATTCAATTTAGTGAAGTCTGGTGGAAAACCTTTGGAAATCCTCCGAAAATTGTAGGGTACGAGTGTACGTATGTCGAAAACACGTGCGTTGTAATGGCCAATGTGGTCCAAGAAGCCGCGTGAATCAGTATAAGACGATCCATGTGAAAAAAAACTCCCGTCGCCTCCCGTACTGCGGCATCGTTCATCGCGAATATGTTTTTACAGACCAGACTGTGACTGAACAGTTCTATATTGGCATCCTGAAGAAGCTGCGAGCACGTGCTTTCTATCTCCGACTCGAACTCGCCAAGAAAGGCTGTACTTTGCACCTAAATCTATCCTGTCAATTATAAGATCTTCCACTACTATTTCTATACTAATCGGTTTATTTGTCCACTCTGTACAAATCAATCATACATACCTGACTACAAAAAGTCATCCTGTATCCTTAAACGTCTCTTGTTACCATATTTTACAGCTTCTTATAAGAATCCCAATTGGTGAAAGCAGAGCGGAACACACGCCATAATATTTCGTTCTACAAAACCTTTAGTTGATACTTACAATACCTTAGTCTTTCAAGTAATGACGACATCCAAATTTCGGATCACATACTAAACATATACATCTTCTGGTGGCGTTACAGTGCCCATGAAGGACCAAGGCCAAGCTTCTCTCAATCACCCATGTTGTGTGCGATTTATTTTTCACATAGGTGATAGGGACCTACAGTCTAATGCCGATTCCGAACGGCGTGAGTCGAGAAGTTTTTTCAAGGCAATTATACTACGGGGGGTTTTGCCAGTACCCCGCCGAGGAGGAACATCGCGGAATAAACATTCGATGGCGTTGGTGTTATCGGGATCCGATCTCGCTCATCATGCGTCAGAGTCCAATACACTAACTACTGCGCCACGACGCCTACATATACAAATGTACATATATTTGCCAGTAATTATTTGTTTTAGTCTCAAAATACAAAGAAAATAGAATACTGAAAACTAAACCGCAAAGAAATCTTCTTCCTCTTATTGGGCGCTACAGTTCGGGGTGAACCTTGGCCTCAACCAACATGCCCTTTCAACTAGCACGATCTTTTGGTAGCCTTCTCCATTGCCACACACCCAGTTGGCTGAGGTCCCCTTCCACCTGTGTGCGCCATATTAGGTGTGGCCGTCCTCTGTTTCTACGTCCTTTGGGTCTGCATTCAAAGACTCTCTGGGTTGGAGCTGTAGTGTCCCTTCGCTCTTCAAGGCCTAGCCATCTTAGGCGTTGAATACGCAGACGTCTGACGTGACGTCTTTCTCTCAAAACGGCCAAAGACTTTCTCATCCGCTTTTGATTGTGTTCATGCTTCAGCGCCGTACAGCAGGACCGGGATGATACGGGTCTTGAGTAGAGTCAACTTTGCCGTTCAGGAGTAGGCTCTATTACTCAATTGCCTCCTGTGTACAAAGAAACAGCGATTGACAAGAATGATTCTGCGTTTGATTAAGGACATGATGTAAACGAAGCCCTTAACTACCTCAAACTTATGTATACCTGCCAAATACAAATGTTCTGATCGGTGGCGAGCTTCCTTTTTTGATGACAGCATATATTTAGTTTTGCCCTCGTTTACTGCCAAACCAATTTTCGCTGCCTCCGCCTCAATACTTGTAAACGCCTCATTGACATCTCGCTGTGTTCTTCCGATTATGTCAATGTCATCCGCGTATGCGAGGAGTTGTGAGGATTTGAAATAAATTGTGCCTCTTGTGTTGGCCAGTGATTTTTGCACAATCATTTCTAATACGATGTTGAAGAAATCACATCGCATCGCTCTGCCTAAATCCATTTTTGACACCAAAATCAATTTATTTACAAAAGATTTCAAGCGTTCACACAAAACGACAGACAAGATTTTGTACACGATGTTAAGGGGACTTACTTCTCTGTAGTTGCCGCAGTCAAAGGGTCCCCTTTCTTGTGGATCGGGCAAACGATGCTGAGACGCCCATTCCTCGGGCATGCCTTCCTCTGACCATATCTTATAGATCAGCTGGGGCATGCTCCTTACCAGGTCATCTCCAGCTGCTTTAAAGAGTTCAGCAGTCCATCTGTGCCAGTGGCTTTATTTGGTTTGAGTTTCGGCGATCTTGACTTCGTCGAGATCAAGGGGATGGAATTCTCTGCAATCTTCGTTGTTAGGAAATGGATCATTCTGCCTAACAGCGGTATATTGACAACATCGCCGTTATACAGCCTGCAGAAGTAGTTTTTCCATATTCTCAGCATTGACTGCGATTCTACTGCTAAGTATCCGTTCTCATTCCTACAGGCCTTCGTTCTGGCTTTATAATCCTGACATGTCCGCTTTATCCAAGTCCTCAATCACGCGGTTCTCGTGCTCTGTCATCTTCCTGAGAAGCTTATCCTTCTCCGTTCTTTTTAACTCGTAGAGCTCATGAGCTACTTTTGTTCTACTTTTGTTTATCTGCCTCCTACTTAGCTGTGGAGGCAGCTAATCTGATCTCCGTACCAAGATCAATCAGCCTGTGTTCGTTATCGGATGTGGTGTCGTGCAGGCGATGTTTTCCTGGTACTATTTAATGTCATAGCTGGGACATCGGCCATACGTTCTCTCCAGTAGGCCGTAGAACTCATCTTTGGTGTCGTCATCCTTGTCTTCCGTAGGGACGCAGATCAGGATGATGTTAGAAAATGTAGCCTTGATACGGATCGTTATAAGGCTCACATGCCGAAGGCTTAGAACTTTTTGCCTTAGTCCAAACAACAAATTCGCATCCCAACAATCGTTGTCCTTTCTACCTATAGCATTCGCCTTAGTAGATGTCGCAGTTTTTCATCCGCTTTATACCCGGTCCATTCCATTGCATTTCTTGGATGGCGATTAAGTCCGCTTTATAGCGGTCTAGGGCGTCGGCAAGTTGTTCGGCTGCACGTGGCCTCTTTAGGGTCCTAGTATTCCATGTTACACAGCCGTTTACCGTTTTTTGCAAAGGTCGTCAACATTAATCTAGTCCTTTTTATCCGAGGCTTGTGGTTGTTTCTAAGCAATCGTGGGGTTTTCCGGTAATAGTTTGCTAGACCATAGTCCAACCGATATTAATCCTCTTTTGTGGCGCAGGATAATCGCCATTCGACCTGGTACCACGAGGAGGTGGAAGTGGGACCTGGCTAACAGGGCTGCAAGGTGTTCGTCTGCATAGACTCTTACTCGTTTTTTTGGAGTTTACTCCTCTAGAATCGTTTCATATATAGAGCACGGTATGAAAACTATAGGGGTGGTAAAATCAAGCGTTAACAAAAAGTGAAGGGACACATGAGTGAGTAAGTGAGTGAGTGAGTGAGTGAGTCTATTTTTTTTTTTTTTTTTGGAGACTCGCGCAGGTTCAAGAGTTTTTATATTCTCTTATGATGTGTTGACACACACAACCTGAGCGGAGTACAGTGGTTGGGGTCGTTGATGTTCGTTCACTACTCTCAGGGGTGGTTGTCCTAGACCTAGATAGGACGAGAGCCGACCAAATTCCGCGTTGGTTATAGTCCGTAGTAATTCGTTCAAGCACTTTTAGTATTGCATACGCAGAGGATGAATTTCGTTTGACCATATACTGTGAGTGTTATGCCTGCAGCAGTACGTCTGGTCACTTTCCATTCTCAACAGCGTTGCATACTTTTTGGCGGTATAGAAACTACTTTTTCTTGGCTATGAAGCGAATTTGAACCATAAACCTTCCGCTCGGCGGTCGATGATGTTAACCACTGCACCACGGCCAGTGGAGTTTATTGGAGTTTACTCCTTAAGAATCGTTTCATATCTATAGTGAAGGGTCACATTTCCTCTGCGCAATATACTCGCGCATCTTATAGCGCGTCCAGACTGGCCTGAACTGGGCTGGACGGGGTTTGGCTGGACTGGATGGGACTGGAATGGACGGGTCTGGACGGGACGGGACTGCACTGAACGGCGCTGGTCCGGACCGGACTGGGCTGGACGGGACGGGACTGTTCTGAATCGGACCGGATGGGATTGGACTGGACGGGACTGGATTGGACAAGACTGGGCTGGACAAGGTGGGACTGGAGTGGACGGGACTGCAATGGACTGGACTGGATTGGACGGGACCGGACTGGGCGGGGCTGGCCTGGACGGGACTGGACTGGATGGGACTGGACTGGGCTGGACAAGACTGGGCTGGCCTGGACTGGATGGGACTGGACTGGACTTGAATGGGCTGGACTGGAATGGACAGAACTGGACTGGACGAAACTGATCTGGACAAGGTGGGACTGGACTGGACGGGACTGCAATGGACTGGACTGGATTGGACGGGGCTGGTCTGTTCGGGACCGGACTGGGCGGGGCCATCCTGGACGGGACTGGACTGGATGGGACGGGACTGGACTGGACTGGACCGGACAAGACTAGGCTGGCCTGGACTGGACTGGATCGACCGGACTTGAGGGAGCTGGACTGAAATAGACAGAACTGGACAGGAAGAAACTGATCTGGACGGATCTGGACAAGGTGGACTGGACTGGACACACTGGGCTGGACTGGACTGGACGGGACTGGACTGGACGCGGCTGGACTTGAGGGGGCTGGTCTGGACTGGGCCGGACGGGATTTGGCTGGACTGGTTGGGACGGGAATGAACGGAACTGGACTGGACGGGACTGATATGGACGGATCTGGACATGGTGGGACTAGACTGGACGGAACTGGAATGGACTGGACTGGGCGGGACTGGACTGGACGGGACTGGACCGGTTTGAACTGGATTGGACGGGGCTGGTCTAGACCGGACTGGATGGGACTTGAGTGGGTGGGACTGGACTGGACGGAACTGGACTGGACGGAACTGGACTGGACGGGGCTGGCCTGGTCTGGACTAGACGGTACTGGACTGGAAGTGGTTGAACTGGATGGGACTGAACTGGACGGGGCTGGCCTGGTCTGGACTAGACGGTACTGGACTGGAAGTGGTTGAACTGGATGGGACTGAACTGGACGGAACTGGACTGGACAAGACTGGGCTGGACGGGGCTGGCCTGGACTGGACTGGACGGGACTGGATGGGCTGGTCTGGAGGGAACTGGACTGGACGTGACTGCAATGGACGAGACTGGACTGGACGGGGCTGGTCTGGGCGACACTGGACGGGACGGGACTGTTCTGGATCGGACCGGACGGGACTGGACTGGACGGGACTGATCGGGACTGCGGCTAGTACAAATTTGAAAGAAGTACTCAACTTAAATCTGGTTTCTGGTAGAACACTGGGGACAACTAAATATGGTACAACCATTGATGTAATGTTTTCACGATTCGTAACTCACGTAACTTCTGATGATGTTCAGTATTCCCAGTATTTTAGTTTTCAAAAACCTATTGTCACAATATTTAACAATGATGTTACTATTTCCGAAGTAAATAATGTAGTGTAAGAAATATGTTTTTGTGTACCATCATTTAAGTAATATATTTCATCAAATTAATATAAATAAACATATCAATATACAGATTAATTTACTTTCTTTGCCTATGATATATATTTCAATATATGTAATCATTTTTAAGGAGTAAACTCCAGTTGCGCGTCGGAGCTGACACGCACATTTTTTTTTTAGCGGACCAGCAGCCTCCGGCAAATGCTACTCCTACGAGGCCTTTGTTAGTCTTTTACCATCCCAACAAAGAAATCATTCATTACCCCATATTATTTATCCTCATTTGGTTGACTTAATCAAAAGTTAATTTCAGATTTTCTAAACTGTGGCAATCAGAAAAGCTTAACTGAGAAGATCATCGAGAACAAATGGTTTAGTGGGTACAGATGACCTAATAGCATTTTCTGCCCTGAAAAATATTTTAAAAAATTACGAATTTCTTTACTTCTTCCATTGCAGACTACTGGGTTTTTTTTTGTAAATTTTAAACAAGAAATTCCTTTATTGCAAAGTGATTTACATCCAACACACATTGCCATTTTTCAGAAGCTTTATATGTAATTTCATCGGTATTGAACTTCTGTGGTGAAAAACTTGGCCAACTGATTTTCAGCGGCATCAAAAATGTGGCCTGGCATTATAGTGATGTTGGTTAATTCTAGTCACTCTCTCTTGATTGCTTCGTTAAAATGGTCGAGATGTGTAAGGTAGAGGAACGAATATTTTATCAGCTTTTTTCAGTGGTTGGCCGACCAGAGCGAGGTGCCTCTATAGCATCACAGCGTATTTCTCCAAATTTCACTCATTTTCGAATCAATATAATATCTTACACAAGGGATGAAATACAGAACTCTGTATACAAAAAATGTAATCTGAGATTTCATCTTACCAACGCTCGTTTGTCAGATTTGGATTACTACTCAAAATATGGGTATCACACCACTTAATGACAAAAAACCCACGGGTACTTTTTATATGACATATGTATTACATGTATTTAGCTATGAGTACGGAGACGGATGCTGGCCTGCTAAAAAGCGAGAAGAGCCACCGCAGTCGAACATCTTGCGGCATTGTTAGTAAGTCCTATCCCCACCTCCTCGTGGTGCCATCTGGAGATTTCCTATGAAAATTGCAGACGGGGAAGGGCGAATGGCGAGCCTTCTGCTAAGCCTTCTAGTAAGTCGTAACCGTAAAAAAAACCACAAGCTCTGAAACAACCACAAGCCTCGGATATAACGGACCGGATTTATGTTGACGACTCTTGCAAAAAAAGAAAAAAGAACAATGATCTTCGGCTTTATACGTGGAATGTTAGGTCCCTAAACAGGCCATGTGCAGCCGAACAACTTGCGGACGCCCTAGATTGCTATAAAGCGGACATAACCGCCATCCAGGAAATGCGATGGAATGGACCGGGTATAAAGCGGATGAAAAACTGCGATATTTACTACGGCGACTGCTATAGGGAGAGAGGGCAACGATTGTTTGGATGCGGATTTGTTGTTCGAGGTGGACTAAGGCAAAAAGTCCTAAGCTTTCGGCATGTGAGCGAACGCCCCATAACAATCCATATCAAGGCTAAATTTTTTAACATCAGCGCGATCTGCGTCCACGCCCCCACGGAAGACAAGGATGACTTCGCCAAAGATGAGTTCTACGATCTCCTAGACGTATGCCCAATGTCCCAGCTATGACATCAAAATTGTACTAGGAGACTTCAATGCTAAGCTGGGTAAGGAAAGCATCTTTGAACGCGTCATCGGTAAACATAGCCTACACGACACCACCTCCGATAACGGACAAAGGCTGATTGATCTTGCTACGGGGCGAAATCTCCTTCTAGCCAGTACGCTCTTCCCGCACCTTTTGATCAATCGACTACCAGATCGATCACATCGCGATCGACGTCAGACACTCCTCCACTATTCTTGATGTTCGAACTTTCCGAGGGGCTAACGTCGACTCGGACCACTATCTTGTAGTAGCCAAGATGCGCACGGATATCACGAACGCAGCGGAGTAGAGTAAGAATACAAAGTTATGACGTCGGAAAGCTACCATCGCCAGAAACCGCTCGTGCTTTTAAGGATCGCGCCTCCCTTAAGCTCTCCCATACACCTCAATCCCCCACGCTATCAATAGAACAGCAGTGGAGCCTTTGCAAACAAGCCCTGAAAAGCTCTGCATCCGAAGTTTTGGGTTTCAAAGCTCCACCATGAAGAAACACCTGGTTCGATGACGAGTGCAGGAGGATTAATATAGCGAAGCAGGATGCATATAAGGCCTCGCTGCATAAAAGACCAAGAGCAGCTCGTGAGCTCTACGAGTTGAAAAGATGGGAGAAGCATAAGCTTCTTAGAAGAAAAAAGAAAGAGCACGAGAAACGCGCGATTGAGGATTTGGAGAGGTGTTACTGCAGGCGTGACGTTCGAAACTTTTATCAACTGATAAAGCGAACATGCCAAGGTTATAAGGCCAGAACGGAAGCCTGCAGGGATGAGAACGGACACCCAGTAGCAGAATCGCAGTCGATGCTGAGAATATGGAATAACCACTTCTGCAGACTGTATAACGGCGATGTTAGTTAATATGCAGAAAATCCGGTCCCCCTGACCTCGACGAAGTTAAGATTGCCATATCAAGTCGAATAAAGATGCTGGCGCAGACATACTGTCTACTGAGCTCTTCAAGGCGGCTGGGGATGACCTGGTTACGAGCATGCACAAGCTCATCTGTAAGATATGGTCAGAGGAAAGCATGCCCGAGGAATGGAGTCTCAGCATCGTATGCCCGATCCACAAGAAAGGAGACCTCTCTGATTGCGTCATATCCTATAGAGGAATAAGTCTCCTTAACATCGCCTTCAAATCTTCTCTGCCGTTTTGTGTGAACGCCTGAAGCCTTTTGTAAATAAGCTGATAGGTCCTTATCAGTGCGGATTCAAGCCAGGGAAGTCCACCATCGACCAAATCTTCACACTGCGGCAGATCCTGGAAAAAACCAATGAATTTTTGGTCGACACTCACCACCTATTTGTCGACTAATTAGAGACGAGCTATACAACGCTATGTCTACCTCTACCATACCTCATCAGAATATGCAGGATGACTTTGGAGAATGCTCGCTGCCCATCCGAATCGGTGAACACCTTACCGATAGTTTTGATGTCAATAAAGGATTTAGGCAGGGCGATGCGCTGTCGTGTGATTTCTTTAACATCATATTAGAAATGATTATGCAAAAATCACTGGCCAATACAAGAGGGACAATTTATTTCAAATCCTCGCAACTCCTTGCATACGCCGACGATATTGACATAATAGGTAGATCACAGCGAGATGTCAATGAAGTGTTTGCGAGTACTGAGATGGAGGCGGCGTAAATTGGTTTGGCGGTAAACGAGGGCAAAACTAAATTTATGCTGTCATCAAAAAGGACGCTCACCACCGACCAGAACGTTTGTATTGGCAGGTATACATACATAAGTTTGAGGTAGTTGAAGCATCGTTTACATCATTTCCTTAATCAAACGCAGAATCATTCTTGTCCATCGCTGTTTCTTTGTGCTCAGGAGGCAATTGGGTAATAGAGCCCACTACTGAACGACAAAGTTGACTTTACTCAAGACCCATATCATCCCGGTCCTGCTGTACGGCGCAGAAGCATGGACACTATCAAAAGCGGATGAGGAGTCGCTTGGTCGGTTCGAGAGAAAGGTTTTGCGCGTGATTTTCGGGCCTATAACTGCGGCTGTACAGCGACATGAGGCTAGTCAGGCGTCTACGGATTCAACGCCTGAGATGGCTGGGCCATGTAGAGCGAATGGAAACCACAGCTCCAGCCCGGAGAGTCTTTGAATCCAACCCCGAGGGACGAAGAAGCAGAGGACGGCCGCACTTAAGATGGCGCACACAGGTGGAAGGGGACTTCAGCCAACTGGGTGGGCGGCAACGGAAAAGGCTAGCAAAAGATCGTGCTGGTTGGAGGGGCACGTTGGTTGAGGCCCAGGTTCACCCCGAACTGTAGCTCCCATTAAGAAGAAGAAGAAGAAGCTATGAGTACGTCTTCTTTCTCAATATTTTATCCCTTTTAGTCGTATTTAAAAAATACCTTATAGCCTACCAAAGTATGTAAATAAAAAAATAAATTAACTAGATATTCGTTTTTATCAATAACACAATTTGTATCGCCCTGTAACCCCAGCTTGTAGACAAGCCTCCTTCCAACAGATGGAGAATCCGTAACATCTTCTTTATTACAAATAACATTTTCGTTGTTATCTTGTCCGTTTTTTTTCAATAACCCAAACACAATTCTGTTACTCTCATTTATTATATCACCATCTGTCAATCTGCAAGAGCACAGCAAACAGTCCTTATTGCCTCTACATCAATGTATCCATACTCCTACATCCTTACAAACTCTATTACTGTAATCCGTAAGCAGCCACTATGTACTCTGTATTCGTATGTCAAAAGATTTTATTGATATTTGTTTTGTTTTTGCTTTGCAGGTTCACCATGTGACCTTCTCGGTTCGTGGAACTCCGAAGCCATTGGATTACAGTTCCATATATCGCTCGCTGATCCGGCACCACCTCCGAACCGTGCCTTTCTCGAAGGTCGAAAAATCGAAATAGAAATTTCAGAACGAGTGCCCCCAAGAAATCATGACTTGATGGACTGCGAGTGGTTCCTGAAGGGAACTATGCTGAAACAATTCGGTGGACCATTCTACTTAACAGCTCACCAAGCGGACAAGCACATTGTGGCGACATTTGCCGGTACGAATGAATCGAATCCACTTGTCATTCAAATTGAAATGTGATAATCTCGTTACAGGTCTATGTAAGGTTTGTGGTAGTATACCGACGATTTTCGGCTCGTGGACGTTTGTGTTTCCTGCAAAGGATTGCCACGACATCTCGATGGCGATCGACAATAGACGAGATGTGATGCGAAAAAATAATTTGGAAGCGAAGCGCAAACATCGCATGGAAAGTGGAAGCGGCAGAGGACAGTACCTATCTTGCTCCTATAGCTAACAAATGATTTTATATTGTTACGTATCTCACAAAGCAATTTATGCAATCAACAAGTGCCCCATAATTTATTTCATTCGAATGTATTTTTATAACATATTTATTTAAGATTCAATAAAGAACACAAGTTAACCCCGACTTGTTGTATGAAGCTCTCTTAGGCAGTTGGAACTTGAGTAGCAGCGGCCCTAGCATCGGCTTCTGCCTTAATCAGTTTCAGCTGACTCAAGGCTATACGGAAGTTTGTGACCAAGCAAATCTTGTTTTGCCATACAATGAGACCGTCACAATCGGCACATCCTGCTTCAGCGTTGAGCAACACCTCGGCTACTTGCAATTTGAGATCCTCTGGTAGATCTGGAGTGTTGATCTTAGCGGCTTCCGACTGCAGGATGCCCTGGTAGATTTGGCAATATGGTTTCCCAGTTACTGGACCGAGCGCTCCGGTATCTTGCGCCTAAAATAGAATAAAGTGTAATTTGATGGAAAGATACTCTACAATTGTTGCTTACATTGCTCTTGGCGCATATGGCGAGCACTAAAAATGCGAATATTATAGTAGTAGTGACTTTGAATTCCATTTCGTGGGAGTAGAATATGGAATATCTTTGAAAAGATCGGGATGTAAGTTCTCGCTGTCCGACTGTTTGACACTGCCATCTTTTGAACCTTTACCACTTTTATAGTAAGTCTGTTGTTTGTGGAACTGCAGTTGTTCGCGACAAATATTTACTTTGAAAAACTAGAATATGAAAACATATTGGATTTGTTTTTCGCAGATAAGGTAACACTTTAAATTGTGGGTAATTAAAATGTTGGGGCTTAGCGGTTGTGTATGCGTCATCGGTAGTCGAGGGAGGTAAATATCTGATGCATGAATGGGCGGTGTAGGTTGCACCTATGGATAACGTTCATAAACAACTGTAGTTACGTAAGGGTACACCTGCTGCGGCATCGGTTGCTAGGAAAATAATTTATTAGAACGAAAAATGCAGGGAAAATGTGACTGTAGCTTGTAAGTGCCTATCATGATGCAAAAGTAGACAATCATCGTTCGATTGGTTGTAAGAGTGATCATGAA
The DNA here is from genome assembly GCA_951905685.1 of Eumerus sabulonum. Lineage (NCBI taxonomy): Eukaryota > Metazoa > Arthropoda > Insecta > Diptera > Syrphidae > Eumerus > Eumerus sabulonum. The sequence goes on along the minus strand of OX645060.1, from coordinate 154,498,362 downwards.
GTGCAAATGTTCAATTCTACATTTTGAAATGATTACCCTTAAAAACATACGATAAAACAAACGGATCTTTCAACCTGTCTGATTCCTCTCCCCAAAGCTTATTCCTTGGAACTCCATGAGAAACTACTTACTTACTTAGGTGGCGCTACAGTCCGTGGTGAACCTGGGTCTCAACCAACAAGCGTCTCCAGCTGGCACGGTCTTTGACCAGCTGTTTCCAGCGCCGCACGCCCAGTTGGTTAAGGTCCCCTTCTACCTGCGTGCGCCACCGTTGATGCGGCCGTCCTCAGCCACGCCTTCCTCCTTCCATCTCCACCATTCACCGTTTGAACAAACGGGACCGTAGATAGTGCGCAGAATTTTCCTCTCGAAACGATCAAGGCCATCTTCATCCGCTTTTGTTAAGGCGCCGTAAAGGAGGACTGGGATGATTAGGGTCTTATATAGTTTGGTTTTCCGAGAGAGGGCTCTACTTCTCAATTGCCTCTTGAGCCCAAAGAAACAGCGATTGGCAAGAGTGATTCTGCGTTTTATCTTAGCGCTGGTGTTGCTGTTGCTGGTCATCAGTGAGCCAAGGTAGACGAATTCCTTGACCATTTCAAAGTTATATCCGCCCATGGTGACGTTCTGGCCAATACGTCGGTGTTGTCGGTCTCTTTTAGACGAAAGCAGATATTTTGTTTTACGCTCATTAACCTTGAGACCCATCTTAGCCGCTTGTACCTCAGTGCTTACAACGGCCTCATTGACGTCTCGCTGTGGCCGTCCAAAAAAGAGTCTTCACGGACATGCATCAGTCTTGGATCGATGGGCCGTCTCGAGATTCAGAGCCGTAACGGACTATGTCACCCGACTTCCTTCCTGAGAGAGGAGATTCTCTATTAGAATTCCCTCCAGAGAGGAATGGACCGGTGATTTGGTACGCACGGAAAGTGAACTGGCATTCTACACCGACGTATCCAAAATGGATGTTGCCACAGGTGCCGGAGTCTACTTTGAGTCTCGGGATATGCATCGCTCCTATAGGCTCGATGATGGATGCGGTGTCTTCCAAGCTGAGGTCTTCGCTATCAAGCAGGCGGCGACCTGATCAGCAAAGAGAATATCTCAGGAAAAAGGATCAGTATCTATGTTGACAGCCAGGCAGCCATTAAGGCTTTGCAGGCGGCATGAATAAGATTCGAACTCTGCAAGGAGAAGTTAGAAGAGATATCCAATGTAAATGAGGTGACCCTTTGCTGGGTACCTGGTCATATGAATATCTCTGGAAACGAGAGGGCCGACGAGCTGGCCATTGCGCAGATCTCAGCTGAGGCCAAAGCACCACTCAGTGCGCTCTACAGGGAGATAGAGACGCAGCTATTAGTTAAAGCCAATAAGCGATGGTGTCGCTTAGATACATGCGCAACGGCGAGATTGACTTGGCCCGTCTATGTTAAGAAAAGAGCGGAAAATCTACTGAAGTTTAATCGTAGGAATATTCGACTGACAGGCGGTGCCCTCACCGAGCACTGCATGCTATGCTACCATGCAGCTCGACTAGGCCAGCCCTACAATGAAATCTGCAGGAGCTGCAGGAACGAAGTGGAAATCGAATCCATTCGTCACCTGCTGTGCGAATGTCCAGCGCTAGCCCAAAAAAGGAATATGTTCCTAGAAAGATACTTCATTTCGGGACTAGAAGAGGTAGGTAATATTGGGCTGAACAGAATACTGGTATTTTTATCCTCGTAAGGTTGATTCAGCTCAACGGTAAATGTCTAGGTATCAGCGGGTTAAATAAATCAATTGGGCACAATGGACTCTACGTAGTCTACGTGAGCCTTGACTTTTCGTCAATAGGGCATCCATGTACCTAACCTAACCTATACACCAAGCGACCCATTATTCCCGTTATTTGGTGTAAAGAACCATATGCTTGTGCCGAAAAGTATCCCTAAACCATAATGGAACCGCCCCTCTTCTTCAGACGCTTCAGAGTAGCCCGGTTGTTTCCCCGATTTAACCGTGTACCTGGCTCTCGACGAACATAAGCGATACCGTCGGTAGAAAAGATATTAAATTTGCCCTCATCGCTAAATAAAATGGATTTCCAATGTATTATTGACCAAGTTGAATATTAAGGAGCAAATTGGAGTCTAAATATTAGGAAATTAGAAGCAGGTTTTCATCAAACAAAACAACTACCTTTTTTGATGGTGTTTCAAACCCAACAGAGGCTTCTTAACAGCTCAATAAGCCCTCAAATTACTTTCTACGAACTGTGCTCCCATCGATTGATAAGTTGAGGTCCTTAACGATTGCAGTTGACGACCGGAAAGGTCGTTTTCAGAAGGAGAAAAAAAGGGCATGAGAAGCGCGAGAGCATAAGGAACGACGCTCAAAAGTTTGACCGAAAACTAAAACTAACATGCCAAGGTTATAAAGCCAGAGCGAAAGCCTGCAGTGATGAACACGGTCACCTCGTAATTGAATCACAGTCGATGCTGAGAATGTGAAAATACTATAAAATACTCTGCAGACTGTATAACGGTGAAGATGGTAAAAAAGCCGCTGTCAGGCAGAACGCACCATCCACACTGGACGAAAATGAGATATACATACTTCCATCCACCTGGCTTGGACGAGGTTAAGGTAGCGATATCAAAAGTGAAGTTTAATAAAGCAGCTAGAGCAGACGCAGCTGCTATTTAAAGCAGCTGGAGAAGAGTTGGTTGGGAACCAGCTGAAGTCTTTTTTTGGAAATGATTTACCCACAGAACGACTTTAGCCAAAGCGAAAACTTCGTTGACGTTCCATTTTGTTTGCTTCTAATATCATTGACATATACCAGCAATTATTGTAGGCTCTCAGTAGATCGGATGGTAAAAGACTAACAAAGGCCTTGTAGGATTAGCATCTGCCGACGGGTGCTGGGTCGCTAAAAGCTGTTAAAGCTTCTGCAGACGAACAGCTTGCAACTCTGTTTGCCAGGAACTACTTTCCTTTCCCAGTGGTATCATCTGGAAATTTCCTGACCCTGTAAATAACTAACGGAAGAGGACGAATGGCGAGTAATCTGCGCCACAAGACAGGATTAATGTCAGCTAGGCTATGGTCTAGCAAACCGTAACCGGAAAACCGAAAAATGTTCAGAAACAACTACATGCCTCGGATTAAAGGGACTGGATTAATGTTGACAACACGAAAACAGGACAATGATCTTCGGCTATGTACGTGGAATGTTAGGTCCCTAAACAGGCCACGTGCAGCCGAACAATTTACGAACGCCCTAGACCGCTTTAAAGCGGACTTAACTGCCATTGGGGAAAAGAAATGCAGTGGACAAAGGCGACTGCTATAGGGAGAAAGGACAACGATTGTTCGGATGCGGTTTTGTTGTTCGAAGTGGGCTAAGGCAAAAAGTCCTGAACTTTCGGCATGTGTGCCTCATAACGATCCTTATCAAGGCTAAATTTTCTAACATCATCCTGATCTGCGTCCACGCCTCTACGGAAGACAAGAATGACTAGACCAAAGATGAGTTCTACGATCTTCTAGCAGCAGAATCGCAGTTGATGCTGTGAATATGGAAAAACTACTTCTGCAGACTGTATAACGGCGATGTGAGTGAATGTGCCGCTGTCAAGTAGAATGATCCATTTCTTAAAGACGAAGGTCGCAGAGAATCCCGTCCCCGCGATCTCGACGAAGTTAAGATCGCCGGCCTGTCTACTGAGCTATTCAAACCAGCTGGAGATGACCTGGTTAAGAGTTTGCTCATCTGTAAGATATGGACAGAGAAAAGCACGCCCGAGGAATGGAGTCTCAGCATCGTTTGGCCGATCCACAAGAAAGGAGACCCCTCTGACTGAGCCTTATTAGTGGGGCTTCAGACCAGCCAAGTCCACCATCAACCAAATTATCACCCTACGACAGATCCTGGAAAAACCCAATCAATTTCAGGTCGACGTTCACCACCTATTTGTCGGCTTCAAAGCCGTATACGACAGCGTAATTAGAGACGAGCTATACAACGACCTTTGACATCCTTGCTTTGCTCTTCGGACTATGCAGGATGCTCCATCCGAATCGGTGCAAATCTGACCGACAGTTTTGATGTCAAAAATGGATTAAGGCAAGGCGAGCGATGTCGTGAGATTTCTTCAACCACGTATCAAAAATGATTGGGCAAAAACCACTGACCAACACAAGAGGCACAATTGACTTCAAATCCTCAAAAGTCCCTACGTACGCCGATGACATTAACATAGTCGGAAGAACACAGCGACTATGCTTAAGCTTTTGGTTTCATTGTCCGAACTCGTTGAATGGTGCCGAAAGAAAAAGGAAGTGTTCTCTACTTCAGCTTGCAGGAAGCCGAAAAAGGAGCAAGGCGAAAAAGAGCGATTCGCCTTATCGGAAACGCAAACTTGACTTGTTTGTCTATGTAAACGAATGAAGTGCAGCGATAAGTTATTTATTGCTAAAATGGCCTTATATAACAGTATGTATACTATCATCAGAAAAAAATGCTCACAACCACGTCTTTTTGGTTGCGCCAAAGGATGTGTAATTTTCAAAAGATGCCTGTAGCCCGGGCTTCTGACGTGTACGATTCGCAAACCCAAATACATACTGTAGGTACTCATCAGCCACTCTCCCCACGGAACTGCTGTTAGGTATCACTTCGCGAAATTTTTAGCAACTTATTCTATGTGCTACAAGATGACCATTTAAGCTCTCTTTATTCTTTCCAGCCTTCTTAGCTCGTTTTGCACGCTGGGTATAAATGAGCAGATCTCCAGCCAGTATTCTTCTGAGTTTGTCATACGGCTTTTTAGAAACTCTGGGATCGGCAAGTCGATTCTTGCCTCTGCGAATTATCTGCAGTGCAAATGGCGTGCTCCGCGTCATCTTCTTCCTCTGGACATTCTGGGCAGAAGGGCAAGCTAGCGTGTCAAAATCCATGGAGACGTTTTCGATATTTCAGACCGCTTAGGCTTGATTGGCCGGCTTCTAACCCAGAAGTTAACGTATTCCACGGTCTTTCGGCTGGTTATTAAGACAGCTTCCGTCTTATGGTCGGCTATTTCAAGGTTGGCAGAGTCTGGACAATTTTTAATCCTGACGACCACTTCATTTTTAGCAAACTACACCTCGTGAATGGGTTTTGATTCAGTAACTATGGCGATGTCATCAGCGAAACCAATTATCTTAACTCCCTGTGACAGCGTTATTCGCAGAATTCCGCATACATTATTTTCCACAGAAGGGATCCAAGTACTGAGAGACCTTGTAGTACTTGAGGCCATCGTCTGTTTGATACCTGAGCTTCCTGTTCGTAGAAGTAGCTAAAGATTGTCTTCACAAGATAATGTGGTGCGTCCATTCTGGTCCGAAACCTCCTGATGGAAGACCAGTATTAGGAGTTAAATGCCGTATTGCTTCGGCTGCTGTGTTTACAACCTCCTTTTTGGCATCGACGGTAGAACGCGATTTCCTTAAATAAGCTAGAGGTAGTTAAGAACTTCGTCTATCTCCGCAATGACCTGGAACAATGACATCCGTTTCGAAAGCAAACGCGGAATCACTCTTGCCAATCGCTGTTTCCTTGGGTTCAGGACGTAATTGAGCCAACTTGAATCTATACAAGACCCTTATCATCCCGGTCCTGCTTTACGGCGCAGAAACATGGACACCATTAAAAGCAGATGAGGAAGTCCTTGCCCGTTTCGAGAGAAAGATTTTGCGGGGTATGGAAGAAAAGACTCAAACACGAACTTTACGAGTTGTACAGCGACATGTGTCTAGTCAGGCGCATACGGATTCAATGTCTAAGATAGCTAGGCCTTTGAAGAGTCTTTAAATTCAATCACGGCGGGCGAAGAACCAGTGGACGGCCGCACCGAAGATGGAACACATAGGTGGAAGGGGACCTCAGTGAACTGGTTGTGCAGCATAGGAAAAGGCTAACAACAGATCGTGCTAACTGGAGAGGCATATTTGTCGAGGCCCAGGTACACCCCGAACTGCAATGCCCGATAAGAAGAAGAAGATAAGGAAAAGATTTGATGAAACAAGTAAACAAAGCACTATTACTGGCCGACTTCAAAACTCGATGTTATTCCTCTTTTGCAATTCCAAAGGCAAACCAAATTAACCCAAAACGCCTATATAACGAATTTGCTTCCATGAACACACAACGAATTTACTTCGATGGACACATTTCGCAAAATGTACAATCAATTAGCGTTGTGACGGTTGGTCGTTTCAGAATTCCCTTTCAGCCAACATAGAGCTTTCGGACTTTCATTCAACGTCACAAAATGTTCATGGCACACCTATCGAAAATACGGTACATCACGCTGTTAGCAAAATCACTCGCACGCTATGTCAAAGGCTGTATGTAACAAACGGCTTAATTGAATCGAACCTAGACGTGCTAACGCGAATCCATGAAGCTGGATGTGTTGCCATGAATTTGGAAAATCTCTTTACAATTTGATAAGCTATCGAAAAATGGTATCGCAGCTTAGGTTTTTTTTTTTTTTTTTTTGTAGTAACAGGCCTCATAACGTTTTTTTTTTTTCTGAACGTTGTGCGAGCGAAGGTAACAGGGAGAGGGAGAGTTTCGCACAGGTTCACACACACAACCTGAACGGAGTGCAGTGGTTTTGGGTTGTAGATGTTCGTTGACTACTCTCAGGGGTGGTTTGTCCTAGGACGAGAGCCGACCAAATTTCGCGGTGGTTATAATTCCCAGTAATTTGTTCATGCACTTTTGGTGTTAATATTGCATACACAGAGGATGAATTTAAATTGACCATATACTGTGAGTGTTATGCCTGCAGCAGTACGTTTGGTCGTTTTCCATTCACAACTGTGATGCATACTTTTTTCCGTATAGGAATTGTTTTTTTCTTTGGCTATGAAACGAATTTGTACTATAGACCTTCCGCTCGATGGTCGATGATGTTAACCACTGCACCACGGCCACCCCCAAGGTGACAGTTTTTTGATGAACTATTTTTTGCTTTTTTATTTTAGTGTAGAGTTTAGCAATGAAATACGATGGAAATGTATGTCCTAGGCATTTAATAATTGGAAACGAAAAATTCAAGTAAGGACTTAAGGAAATGGAAAAAATACTCCCTGAGACCTAAATGGTAATATGGTTTTTTTTTGTTGAAGGCTTCTGCTATCCGCTGGAGCACTCAGACGCAAACACTGGTCCATTGTACTCCAGACAGACATCTTACATTACTGTATTTTCCCCGTTTTCTGGAGAAAAATTTGAAGGAGCTTCAGTGATGTAGAGCTAAGGGATTCGGCACACACCACGTCGGCTCTAAGGGTGCGCCACCGTGCGCGAGCAAAGGCGGGACAATCACAGAGGAAATGCTCTGCGGTATCATCCTCCTCTTCGCCACATGCAGCACAAGTAGGCGTCTCACTGATGCCGAGCACGTAGAGATGCTTGGCAAAAGAGTAATGGCCCGTTATACAAACTTTCTGCAGTCGACTCTCCTTAAAGACAGGAGGAATGCTGCAGATTTTTTGCAGACATCAGGGCATACGCGCTTAGTCATCCTGCACCCTGGACAGTCCCTCCATCTACGGTACTGTGTATTAAATACACAATCGTTGATGTAGGAATTTACCGTGGACGCAGGTAGACCTAGAGCGGGTTCAAGTCCTTAGAACCTCTCTTCTGAACCCATTCTGTCGAGTTCATCAGAGATCTCATTCCCTGGGATCCCAGAGTGGCCTGGAACCCATACAGGCCTTAATGAATTTAGTCTGCCGACTTTGTTCAGGAAGGACTTGAGTTCAAGCACTAATTTGGAGCTAGTTAAGTGGTTACACACAGCTTTTAGTGCAGCTTGGCTGTCACTACAGACGCATATGCTTTCCCCCTTCCACCTGTGCTTCACAACGTAGTGCATGGCCATTAGGATTGCGTATATCTCTGATTGGAAGACAGACGCATATTTTCCTAAGGAGAAGTGCAGTCGGATGTTTTCGCGCTCAAAGAAGACCCCAGCACCGGACCCCCGCCCAGACCTGGAGCCAATCGTGAAAATGCGAAGACTATCCTTTCCAGATTCAGTATCCAGCCATAGCCAATCCTGGCGCCATGGAAACTCGTCTGTGAAACTACGGCGCAGTAGAATAAGGGGCGTCAGTGCGTCAGAAGGCAATTCCATGAGACAGGGGTCGAAGGACAACTCTTGCGCAAGCACGCCCTTATTCCTATGCGAGCTATACCAAAAGCCATTTCTCTTCAGGCGAGACATGGTTTTCAGAGCACAGCCTCTGATAAAAATATCAAGGAAGGCTCATCATAGCATCTAGAGCAGCGCCCGGCGTGCTGGGGAAGGCCCCCTAGCAGCTGAGACAAACCGTTCTTTGGAGTTTGGTGAAAGAGGCCACGACGTGTTCGCGTTTTAGTCTGTTTCACCAGACAACCGATGCATATGAGATTATAGGTCTTATCATTGCCGTGTAGATCCAGAGGACCTTTGCCGGTGATAAGCCCCATGTTTGCCAAAAACTCCTTTGCATTGCCAGAAAGCTGACAACGCTTTGGTGGTTTTTGACTCAACATGCTTTGACCAAAGAAGCTTGCTATCTAAGACGCCTCCTAGCTACTTAGCCTCCTTGGATATCGGGATGGAAGTGCCTTTTAGTACCAGCTGAGTCATGTCAGTATTTTTCCTCTTCTCGTTAAGAGAACGACATCGGTCTTAAGAGGATTGACGGACAGCCCATTTCTAGTACACCAATCATCAATCACATTTAGCGCCGCCTGTGCTTTGAGACGGACAGTCGCTGTACATGAGCTGACGGAAAGAATGGCGACATCATCCGCGTAGGCCTGGGCTTAGATTCCAGAGCATTGAGAGCATCAAGCAGAGAATCGACCACCATGCACCATAACAGCGGAGACAGAGCGCCACCTTGCAGGCAGCCCCTGTTTACGCCGGATTTGACATACGTTGCGTTATCAAAAGCTCCCTCAATGTCGATGAAAATGTCCAGCGCGTACTCTTTCCTTTCGAGCGCGCATTCAATTCGCCCAACTAGGTTCTGAAGCGCAGTCTTGCAAGATTTTCCGCGCTGGTAAGCGTGTTGCATCTCCGAAAGAGGGTGCATTCGAAGGGCAACTTTGCGCACGTGCAACTCTACCAGTCTCTCCATGCTTTTCGGCAGGAAGGATGTTAGACTAATTGGTCTGAAGCTCTCGGTAAGTGAGTAGTCCTCTTTTCCTATTTTGGGAATGAAGACCACTTTCACTGTGCGCCAAGGAATGGGTATGTGAGCAAGTGCTAGACTAGCAGTGAAAATTCTTTTCAGAGTAGGAAGCAGCTGCCTTATACTTTTTTGCAGCATAACAGGATATATCCCGTCGGTGTCCGGCGATTTGAAGCCATCGAAGGATGCCACAGCAAATTCAATAGCTTCAGTCGTAACCACGCGCGACGTAATATACCAGCTACGCCGAGTTGTTTTCATCGTTTCAGTTGCAGTTTCCCATGAAGGAGTGTGCAACGAGCCGATGTCGATCTGATTTCCCGGTAAATGAGTCCCAAACAGTAAACTAAGAGTTTCCGCTTTAGACTCAGTAAAGATACCATCAGATTTTCTGAGTGCTTCTAGCTTTGTCGGTTTTCCCCGTTTGAGGACTTTAACCAACTTGCTAGTCGCACTCAGAGACTTGATCTCTTCGCAGAAGGTCCTATAAGAATCGTTCTTCGATTTGCGAATAAGTTTATATTCTTTCTGCTTCGACCGATACTTGTTCCAGTCATCATCCGAACTCGATTTGAGCGATCTATTCAGAAGAATTCTGGCTTCCCTGCGAAGACTTTGGAGCTCGGCATTCCACCAGGGGACCGATTTCCTGCAGTGATCGGTTAAACAAAATCGTAACCGAATATCCAAGCTTTAAAACAGATGGAACAACTCTGTTGTGCAAAATTTGTAATAAAACGGTTTGTGCTGAAAAAATATTCACCGTCAAGCAACATTTGAAGACAACCAGGCATTTGGAACTTTTGCAGAGGAAAGACCGAAAAACGCAACAATTTCTCGGGCAATCATCATCGAATAACCACAATCAAAATGATACATTTGCAGAGGATTTATGTTGTGCATTCATTGCAGCGGATATTCCATTACATAAAATTCGCAATGAAAACTTAAAATCCTTTTTGGAAAAATATACGGAATATAAAATTCCTTCTGAGACAACTCTTCGCGGAAGATACACAGATAAACTGTATGAGGAAACCATGGCAAAAATAATGGCGAAAGTGCAAAACCGGAAGTTGTGGGTTGTCAGGAATCATTATTTCCTTCTTCCTCTCTTATTTACAATCAGGTATGTTGCCAATGTAATAATTGACATTTTAGATCCTGACGACTCAGTTGCAAAGGAGAAGTTTTTAGTTAATACTGCTTTAATGGATACAGTAAACCATTCAACAATAGCCAGGCTCTTCGATGACTCGGTAAAGATGTCGGGTGACCAGTTTGAAAAAGACTCCATATTGCTGTTTTTGTCGGATGCTGCTCCATATATGGTTAAGGCAGCTGGAGCAATTCAAATATTTTATCCGAAAATAACTCATGTGACGTGTCTAGCACATGGACTTCATAGAGTTTGCGAAACCATAAGAGGACAATTTCCTGAGGTCGATCTTCTTATTGCGAGTATAAAAAAAGTATTTTTGAAAGCTCCTTCAAGATTAAGAACTTTTAAGGAAGTTGAACCAAATCTGTCACTTCCTCCACAACCAGTTACAACTCGTTGGGGAACCTGGATAGAAGCAGTTTTATACTATGCAGAAAATTACGAAAAAATTATAAACATTTTCAATTCATTCAATGAGGAGGATTCTGCTGCTATCAAAACTGCCAAAGAATTATTTGAACGAGGTAATTTAAAAACTGACTTGGTGTTTTTGGCAGCAAACTACGGTTTTTTTCCTGAATCAATTAAGAAATTGGAAACGAATGGTCTAGAACTTGCCGCGTATATCGACATAGTCAACGATGCAGAAATTAAAGTCGGCTCCATTGACTGCGAAATAGGGAGAAAAATAAAAACCAAAATGTCAGATGTTTTGGAAAGAAACCGCGGTTTTAAGAATTTAAAAGAAATTTCCAGTTGTCTGTCCGGAAAAAATTCAACAGTGAATGAATACACAGTTTCTGAGATAATAGCATTTAAATTTGCGCCTATTACATCCGTTGAGGTAGAAAGAAGTTTTTCTATGTACAAAAATGTCTTTAGAGCAAATAGGCAAAGTTTTCTTTTTGACAATCTAAGCAAAATTATTTGCATTTATTGCAACAAAAATTTAAATGAATTATAATTCAAGAAAAATGTTTCATATATGTATTTAAGTTATTTAATTAAGTTGTTTCTTATTTATTTGTGTTTCCTCAAATAAAATTTATTTAAAAATAATATTTTTTGTTTAATTCAACCACTTTTCAATAGTTTTTAGAGCATATTTTAAGAGCATAAAACGTCTTTTTTAGAGCATATTTAAAGCGCTATAAACGGTTTTTTAAGAGCATGTTTCCGGTTGCCCTAGTCATCACATTAAATCACATTTTTTGTACGATGATAGATCTTGGTTGCAGGCAGGTTATTGGCATATTACTTTGATAATCAAAAATCTTCATGATGAGATATAGTTGATCATCAAAGTGTCCATTGAATTCAAATCAATTATCTTACTTGACAGCAACGATGTGAAAAGGTTAATAACAATAATGAGATAAATGGGAAAAGGTTTGCAGCTAGGATTAATTCATCAAAGACACAAAAGAGATCAAAACTCGGAAGTTTTCTACTGGTTGTGGGATATTGTCGACTAACCTTAGTTCAGTATGTGACCAAGGGGATTTTTTGGATGAAAATCATGTCTGTTGTATGGGAGCCCCCCTTAAATATTCATTTTGTTCTGTTTTTAGTATTTATCGTAGTAGCGCCAACAGAAATACATCATCTGTGAAAATTTCAACTGTCTAACTATCACGGCTCATGAGATACAGCCTGGTGACAGACGGGCGGACGGACGGACGGACAGCGACGTCTTAGTAATAGGGTTCCGTTTTACCTTTGGGTACGGAACCCTAAAACGAAATTGTAAACACTAACGATAAAGCTGCTCAAGTTCACTAAATACCGCTAAACGTCCGTCAAACTAAAGTGAGACCGATAGCAGAGGCTATGGATATGTCCAAAGAACACGTTGGCATACATACTTACTTTCGGCCAAGATGCAAATATGTCTAACTCAAATGTAGAGTCCCAACAATGCAATACAGTGGTAGTATTAACCCCAAAAGATAAAACTATTTATTTTTGACGGGGAAAGTGATGGTGTTTCGGGCTTTTTTTTTTTTTTTTTATAACACACGGAGGCACAGTGCGGCAAAAGGTAAGGTCAGAAAGGAACAAGGAGGAGATATGTACAACACCGAAGAGCAGAGTAGTGAAGTGAAGGTCTGTCACCACTTTTGCAAAACACTCGCTAACGCAGGTGTTATGCCATTGCGATAGTGTGATTTGCTTAACCAACAAAGAACAACATCCACGACCAGATATGTTCCAGTTATGTTTGTACTCGATCCTTGTGAAAGTCCAACGCAGGACGCAGTAAGGACAGGGTTAATTGAGCCCCGAAGTAATGATGTTTAAAGCTGATTTTTGGTTCTTCTCGTGGTGTAATCGAGTTCGGAAAATGTGTTTTATTCGGCGCGTCGACCTATTTTTAAGTGCGGCTTCATCAGGTCCATAAGAAAGGAGACCCCAATAACTGCGCCAACTATAGGGAAAAAAGTCTCTCTAACATCGCATATATGGATGGCAAAGGACTAACAAAGGCCTCGTAGGGATAGCATCTATCCGACGGATGCTGGCTTGCTAAAATGAGAGAAGAGCCACCGCAGTCGAACATCTTGCGGCACTGTTAGTAAGTCCTATCCCCACCTCCTCGCGGTGCCATCTGAAGATTTCCTATGGAAATTGCAGACGGAGAAGGGCGAATGGCGAGCCTCCTGCGCCAAAAAACAGGATTAGTCGGTTGGGCTACGGCCTAGTAAAAAAAACCACAAACTCCGAAACAACCACAAGCCTCGGATATAACGGACCGGATTAATGTTGACGACCCTTGCAAAAAAAGAAGAAAGGGCAATAATCTTCGGCTCTGTACATCGAATGTTGGGTCCCTCAACAGGCCATGTGCAGCCGAGAAACTCGCGGACGCTCTAGACCGCTATAAAGCGGACATAACGGCCATCAAGGAATTGCAATGGAATGGACCGGGAATAAAGCGGATGAATAACTGCGATATTTACTACGGCGACTGCTATAGGGAGAGAGGATAACGATTGTTTGGATGCGGATTTGTTGTTCGAAGTGGACTAAGGCAAAATGTCCTAAGCTTTCGGCATGTGAGCGAACGCCTCATAACGATCCGTATCAAGGCTAAATTTTTTAGCATCAACCTGATCTGCGCCCACGCCCTCACGGAAGACAAGGATGACTCCAAAGATGAGTTCTACGATCTCCTAGACAGAACGTATGCCCAATGTCCCAGCTATGACATCAAAATTGTACTAGGAGACTTCAATGCTAAGCTAGGTAAGCAAAGCATCTTTGAACGAGTCATCGTTAAGACGTCTAAAAGCTACTATCGCCAGAAACCGCTCGTGCTTTTACCGATCGCATCTCCCTGAAGCTCTGAAAATACACCTCAAACAAACAAACAAACCCTGAAAAGCTCTGCATCCGAAGTTCTGGGTTTCAAAACTCCACCACGAAGAAACACCTGGTTTGATGACGAGTGCAGGAGGATTCACAGAGCGAAGCAGGATGCATATAAGGCCTCGCTGCATAAAAGAACAAGAGCAGCTCGTGAGCTCTATGAGTTGAAAAGAAGGGAGGAGCATAAGCTTCTTAGAAGAAAGAAGAAAGAGCACGAGAAGCGCGCGATTGAGGATTTGGAGAGGTGTTACTGCAGGCGTGACGTTCGAAAGTTTTATCAACAGATAAAGCGAACATGCCAAGGTTGTAAAGTCAGAAGGGAAGCCTGCAGGGATGCAGTCGATGCTGAGAATATGGAAAAACCATTTCTTCTCCATTGTATTCTCAACGCTCTTTTGATATTAATATTTTCGAAAGCTCTGGGCTTAGGTGCTCTGCCTGTTTTTTTACGAACGTATTCGCTAAGTAAACATGAGCCTAGTCAGGCATCTACGGATTCAACGCCTAAGATGGTTGGGCCATGTAAAGCGAATGGACACCACCGCTCCAGCCCGGAGAGTCTTTGAATCCAACCTCGTGGGACGAAGAAGCAGAGGACGGCCACACTTAAGATGGCGCACACAGATGGAAGAGGTTTTAGACCAGGTAAATCCACAATAGACCAAATATTTACGCTACGGCAGATCTTGGCGCAGACCCCGGAATACCAAATCGGCACTCACCACCTCTTCGTCGATTTCAAGCCTGCATATGACAGCGTGTATAGTGATGAGCTATAGAAAGCCATGTCTAGTTTAAACATCCCTGCCAAACTTGTCCGGCTGTGCAGGATGACAATGGAGAATACTCGCTGCTCCATTAAGGTCGGTAATGATCAAACCGAGACCTTTGGTTTTAAAAAAGGATTTAGGCAAGGTGACGCGCAAGAGTCACAGGCCAACACAAGTCTACGCAATTGCTTGCGTACGCGAACGACATTGACGTGATTGGACGGACACAGCGAGACCTCAGCCTTTGTAAGCATTGAAGTAGAAGCGGCTAAGATGGGTCACAAGGTAAATGAGGTTAAACCAAATATCTGCTTTCGTCTGAAAGAGACGGTGAACACCGACATATTGGCCAGAAAGTCACCATGGGCGGATATAACTTTGAAGTGGTCACGGAATTCGTCTACCTTGGCTCACTAATGAGCGGCGACAACACGCCCACGCTGAGATAAAATGCAGAATCACTCTTGCCAACCGCTCTTTCTTTGGACTCAAGAGGCAATTGAGAAGTAGAGCCCTCTCTCGGAAAACCAAGGTGACACTATATAAGTCCTTGATCATCCCAGTCCTCCTTTACAACGCAGACTATAACCAACTCGGAATTTGGTCGACTCTCGTCCTATCTGGGACAATCACCCCTGAGAGTAACTGTGAATGAACATCAAACGACCCAAACCACTGCACTCCGTTTGAGGTTGTGTGTCTTAAACACATCAGAAGAGAATATAAAAAAAAAAAAAAGCTCTTGAACCTACGCGAGTCTCCAACAAAAAAAAAAAACAAAAAAAAAGGTCTTCGGGGTGTGATGCTGCAGGCGAGTCGGAATGCCATGCAGCTAAGCCTTTGGCGGCCTCGATTGACCATTCCGTGAAGTTGTTCCTTGAAGTTCATGTCACAGATGCTGAACCGATCCCACATCAATTCAATGTGGATGGCCTTTTTGAGTGAGCAACCGAAGGCAGCAATATATCGCTTGGAGGCCTTATTGCATCGACCTTAAACTCAACCTTAAGCTCTTCACCATAAGGGAAAAGGTTGAATTTGTTTGTGATTGTGTGATCAATTGTACATATTTGGTATTTTGACGTTCCGGTTAATGTTTGTCCAGGCCCTGTCACGTTCGCTATCAAAGTGTCCGTATTTAACTTCAATACTGGTGTGGCCCGTTCTGCGATGAATGTGGTTCCGTCAGAAGCTTGAGCCCTGACTAAACCGGTTGCAAGCATGACCTTGAAACGTATGTAGCTGATTGAAATTGGTAGTAATTATCGCGTTTGCTGGTCCATATTCGGCATAGGTTCCTAGTTCATATCTGTCTCGAAGGACCAGTATTTTGGGCTAGTCAAGCCCCAAAACAATGATGTAGTTTGATCTAGTTTTGTCTACGTGATAGCTTTATTCATTTTATCTCGTTTAGTTTATATGTATATATGTAGGTATATCATCAGCTGTGCACAGTACATACATATCTACCAGCTGTGCATTGCTGGGTCGTTGACAATTGCGCGTATACATGTGTAAAATACCTCGAAAGGCCCGTCACATATGTTTAGGCTGTTTTCCCACATGTTTTGTCATATATGTTTAGGCTGTTTTTCTAAATATCATTGTGTTGTTGTATCAGGTAGTCTAAGGCTATTAGGAAAATACTATTAGATCGTCTTGTCACATATCTTTAGGATGTTTTTGATTTGTGTTGAGTTTCCAGTGTGGTGGGGAATATTATTTGATTAACTGATGCCTGTTTCACAATGCTACTACACGGCGACGCGACAGCGCAACTACAAACGCCGTAGCTGTCAAATCCATATTCATTCAATGGAAGTATATGGAGTAAGTCACATAGGCACGTATCTTGTCGTGTCGCAGCGCTGTAATTTCGAAAATTTGAAAAACTGTCGCAACTACACGGCGTTGTGCCATTTGATTACTTGGTCTAACCCACCACCGTCTTCTGACTTTTGTTTTCGCTTTTAACTTTTTATAGGCTAAAGCAGCCGCACATGTTAGCAATAATGTTTTTTTTTAATTATTTTGATCCATTTATGAACTAAATTCAGTTTCAATCTTCGAATTTTTTACTGATGCCAACTTCACTCTATAGAATTCACCACCAACTTCCCTCACAGAAGTAACCGCGATGTCGAAAAAAACGCCGATGAAAGTAGCTCCATTGTGTATTGACTGAACGACTTTACAACCACAGCAAACGGCAGCGTTTGTAGTTGCGCTGTCGCGTCGCCGTGTAGTTGCATTGTGAAACAGGCATGAAGGCAGAAATTAAGAAGAAAAGACCACATCTGCATATTCGTAGTAAGTGTCAATCATCCTCATTCCCTAAATGGAAACGAACCTTCACAATTTTAACTCCTGATGATTACACGCCCTCTGTTTATCCCGAAAAAAAACATTTTTGAGATGATGTGGACAGAAGACCTCTTACAACATATAACAATTCAGATTTGTACCTACAACAAAATGGTAAGACTTACAAATCTGTTATTTATTTATTTTATTTATTTACTAAGCTAACTTACTTACTTATCAGGCCTGCGATCCATGGAGGATCTGAGCCTGAGCTATAGCTGCCTTCCATCCTTGACGGTCCCGGGCACGCTGCTTCCAGTTGTCAAGACCAAGATGTCTTACATCCGCGATTACTTGGTCTTTATACCGGAGGTTCGGTCTTCCTCTTCTTCTCGAACCAGGGGGCTCGGAGTCGAAGACCCTCTTAGCTGGAGCGTTGATGTCCATGCGCTCGATGTGGCCGAGCCAGTGTAGTCGACGGGTCCTTGCTTTCCGGACTACATCCACATCTTGGTACAGCTCGTAGAGTTCGCGGTTGTGTCTTCTTCTCCATTCACCTTCCTCACAGACAGGACCAAATATCCGGCGCAGAATTTTTCTTTCGAAAGAACCCAAAATCAGCTCCGCTGTCCTGCTTATCGTCCAGCTTTCGGCTCCGTACAGCAAGACTGGCAGAATGAGCGTTTTGTAAAGCATGACTTTGGTCTTTCGAGTGAGGAGTTTTGACCCCAGTTGTTTGGACAAGCCGAAGTAGCAGCGGTTGCCAAGGGCGATTCTACGCCGGATCTCCACTGTGGTGTCATTTGTGGAATTTACGTTTGCCCCGAGGTAGACAAACTCCTTAACTACCTCGAAATTGTAGCTGTCAATTGTTATGTTTTGTCCCAGGTGGTGAGCGACGGATTGGTTTTTGCTTGACAGCATGTATTTCGTTTTGTCCTCATTGATCTTAAGGCCAATTCGTTTCGCCTGCTCTTCAATCGCCGTGAATGCTTCCACAATGCCACGGCGAGAACACGCGATGATGTCGATATCATCCGCGTATCCTAGCAGCTGGATGGACTTGTAAAAGATAGTGCCTTCCCTGTTGACGCCTGCCCGTCGCACTATCTGCTCCAGCACCAGGTTGAAGAAGTCACATGACAGCGCATCTCCTTGCCGAAATCCGGTGCATGTTTCGAATGGTTCCGAGGTCCTAGAACCGAGTTGCACGGTGCATCGCGTGTTTTTTAGCGTGGCGCGACACAACTGGATCAGTTTTACCGGGATCCCGAATTCGGCCATCGCCCCAAACAGTGCTTCACGATGAATGCTGTCGTATGCGGCTTTGAAATCGATGAAAAGATGGTGTGTATCGATTTGAAACTCGTTGGTCTTTTCCAGGATTTGTCGAAGTGTGAAAATTTGGTCTACAGTTGATTTGCCGGGCCGGAAGCCGCACTGGTAGCTGCCGATTAGTGCGGTGCAAAATGGTTTTAGACGTTCACACAATACGCTGGACAGGATCTTGTATGCGACATTGAGCAGGGATATACCTCTATAGTTCTTACAAGAGGTAGGATCGCCTTTTTTGTGGATGGGGCATATAGAGCTGGTATTCCAGTCGTCGGGCATGCTCTCATCTTCCCAAATTCTGCAGATGATCTGGTGCATGCTCCCTACCAGAACATCGCCGCCAGCCTTGAAGAGCTCTGATGGCAAGCCATCTGAGCCTGCGGCCTTGTTGTTCTTCAGCTTCTGAATAGCTGTGCCGACTTCTTCTATGCTGGGTGGGAGGACTACTTCAGCGGCTGGAGTTGGGATTTCCTCAGTCCCTACCACTCTCTCTTGGTCATGCTCGTTAAGCAGCTGCTGGAAGTGCTGCTTAAATACATCCACTATTCCCTGCGGGTCGGTGACAAGATTACCCTCGCAGTTTCGAAGGGTGCCCTTTTTGAAGCCTCCTGCAAGGCCTTTGGCTTTCTTGTAAAAGGCTCGTATTTTATGTCTATCCCTAGACTCCTCGATATCCTTGAGCTGGGAGGCTGCGAAGATTCTTTTCTTTTGTCGCAGTAGTTTCTTCTCCTCCCTTCTTCTGGCTCGGTACTCTTCTCGCGCTGCCCTGGTTTTCCTCTGCAGCGCCTTTTGGTACGCCTCGTCGGTTGCTGCCTTTTTCTGCTCACACTCGCCATCATACCACGGGTTTCTTGTCGGGGGTGGTAGGTATCCTAAGGTGGTTTCGGCTACTTCCTGAATGGCTGAGCGGCAATGCAGCCACATATTATTGGCATTTGTATTCGACGTAGGCATACCGTAGAGTCTTTCGCTCAGCTGCTCCCTGTAGACTCTGGCAACCTCCGGTGTGCTCAGGCGCCCAATGTCGAACCTCCTCCTGATGGGCTGGTGCAGCTTTCTGACATTGGACAGTCGAGCTCTGAATCTTGCTGCTACGAGGAAGTGGTCAGAGTCGACATTTGCCCCTCTGAATGTTCGCACATCCAGGATGTTTGACGCGTGCCTTGCGTCAATGAGCACATGGTCGATTTGGTTGGCGGTTCGACCGTCCGGAGATCGCCAGGTTGCTGTGTGGATTCGCTTGCGAGGGAATCTTGTGCTACTTATCACCGCATTACGAGCTGTCGCAAAGTCAGCGAGTCGGAAGCCGTTATCTGTTGTTGTATCGTGGAGGCTGTGCTTTCCGATCACTCCGCCAAGGGTGTTTTCCTTTCCGATTTTGGCGTTGAAGTCCCCGAGCACGATTTTTACATCGTACTCCGGACAAGCTCCGTAGGCGTTGTCCAGGAGGTCATAGAAGTCCTCCTTGATAGGGTCTTCAGCCTCGTCGGTAGGGGCGTGTGCACATATAAGGCTGATGTTATAAAATCTGCCTTTGATGCGGATCACAGCCAGGCGATCACTTATAGGCTTAAAGTCGATGACCTTCGACCTTAACCGCTTTCCCACGACGAATCCGCATCCCAGTAAGTGCAACCTTTTGTGACAGCTGTAATAAATGTCGCAATTTTTCTTCCTAATCATACCGTTTCCTATCCAGCGTATTTCCTGGACCGCAGTAATATCCGCCTTGTACTGCGTGAGGATTCCTTCTAGTTTATGAGCAGCTCCGGGAGTGTACAGGGTTCTGACATTCCAGGAGCATACTCGCAAATCGTGTTCCTTTTTCGTGCGTTGTCGTCGTCGAGTATCCGTCCGTATATCCGAGGCATCTTGCTCATTCATAACTTTGGGTTTTTTTACGTGGGCGGATTGTTAGCCCGCCGCACAACCGCCATTCTGGTCGGGGTTTTCTTCGCTGCATACGTTTGTTCACCTCCCAACGGTTGTTGAAGAGGCTATCCAGAGGGCGCCGCGAGGAGGCCGTATGTCAACTTGACCCGGGCATTTAAACAGGGATCGTTGCTGGCATCTCGCCAGGTTGAGAGCAATCAACAACTTTACCCTGTATGTCCGAGCCCATGCCCTCCTTACTAAGCTAACACTATAATTAAAATTATGAGCAAGCTTTATCAGCCATAGCAACGGAGGCCTTCGGCTTTATGGTTAACATGTTCGATTAGATAAGATCATATAAATTGGTGTTCTTGAGAAAGTCTATTATAATTTTGATATTTTTAGTATTTGGGTTAGATAGAAGGTTGTTTATGTTGACGTTGGAAAAGAGTTGGAGTCTGGGTATCTGGAAAGCGGGACATTCGGAGAGGATATGGTGGACGTTGAATCGGGACTGGCTGCAGTATGTGCAGGTGGAGGGTTTGTTCTTGTTTAAGTAGTGTTCGTGGGTGAGCTTGGTATGACCGAGTCGTAGTCTGGTGATTTTTGTAAGGTCTGTTCTGGATGAGAATGTGTGTCCTTGTTCATAGTCTTTAATTGGGAGTTTATCTTTATTGGTAGTCCGGTACCATTGGGATGATTGCTCGAAGAGGAGCTGTTGTTAGGGGTGGTGGAGGGTTCTTCTGTTTTTGTTTATGTCTTTTAGGTTGAAGTTGGTGGAGAAAAGGGATGGGGTTGTTAAGGTCTGTTTGGCGGTATTGTCGGCAAATTCGTTTCCAGGAATTTGTACATGGCTTGGTATCCATATAAGTTTGGTTCTGGGGGATTGCTGATAGAGTAGATTGCGGATTGAGGAGGGATAATAGGTTTGGTTATTGACGTTAGCGACGGCGTCAATCGATGATAGGGAGTCGGTGCAGATGGCGAATTTGTTTTTGAATTCAAGGAAGAGGAACGAGATACTTCTGAGGCAGTGTGGGATTTGTTGTGAGAGCGGAGATCTGAGATGATGGTGGAGGGTGGAAATAGCCATGGGGGGTGGAAGTGGGCGGGTAGAAGGAAAGGTTTGCAGGGAATACCGTGTTCGTTGCAGAGGATTTTTGCACGATGTATGCAGGACGGTATTTTTGTACTTTTTGTTGTTCCGATCGAGTTGGATATTTTGTAAAGGGGAGAGTTATTGCAAAGTAGAATAGGTTGGAATAATTTTAAGGTGGACTGGTAGCGTAAGTTTTCGATCGTTGGCATGTTCGATTCGAGTAGTAAATGGTTAATGGGAGTTGTGCGTTGAGAGCCTTTCTGATGGCGGAGTTGTAGATGGTTTTGATTTTGCTCAAGTGTGTATTTGCCGAGTAGCCGTATAGGAAGAGGCCATATCGGACTTTGCTGGTTATAATGGACTGGATGGTGGAGGTTAGGGAAAGGGGGTTGCAGTTGTATTTGTTGCAGGAGAGAATTTTAATTATGTTCAGTTTTTTTTTTCTAGGGATAGGCGTAAATGGTCGATGTGTGAGTTCCATTTGTAGTTTTTTTGGAAAACGATGCCTAAGATTTTTAATTTATCGACTTTTTCCAGGGTGATGTTGTTGGTGAGGATGTCGCATAAGCAGTTGTGTTTCCTGCAGATGTGTAGGTGTTTGCTCTTCTCGAGGGATAGTTTAGCCCCTGAATGTTCACACCAGGAGAGGATATCTTGGAAGATGGGGTTTAGGTTTATGTTGGGTAAAGATCTTTTCTTTAGTTTTTTAATTATTGTGAAGTCTGCGTATGCGCAGAATTTGATTTGTTTGTGGGCAGAGAGGGTTTCACAGAGGCTGTTGTATGCTATAAGGAAGAAAGGGACGGAGAGAAGTGAACCTTGGGGGATGCCGTTGAAGAGGGGGTATGGGGATGAGAGGGAGTTACCAATGCGGATGGAGAGTTTTCGGTTAGACATGAATTGGAGGATATATCTAATGATGTTGGGACCCAGCTTCCATGCTTTAAGTTGATTGATGATAGTGTGGATACCTATTTTGTCAAAGGCTTTATTGAAGTCGAGGGAGATGAGGGAGATGTGACTTTTCCTGTTTAGGGAACCGGTAATTTGATGGTCTAGGTACAGTAGAGTCTCGTTAACGGATTTGCCTTTTTTGAAGCCCATCTGGTGACTACTGAAGAGTTTGTTACGGTTGACAAACCACCAGAGTCTGTTAGCAATTGTTTTGTTGAGCACTTTGGCGCAGCAGGGGATAAGAGAGATGGGTCTGTAGGATTTGGTGAGAGTTTTGTTAGAGTTCGGTTTAAGGATGGGGATGTTGGTGCTGTTTTTGTATTGTTGTGGAATGTTGCCCTGGAGGATGTTGTTGTATAGGTTGAGGAGTCCTGTTTTTAGAGCCTGGGATAGGTTGGAGATCATAGGGTAGGAGATACGGTCGTTTGCGGGAGTTTTTCCTTTTAATTTGTTTAGTGCAAAGTTTAATTCTAGTGGGGTGATGTCTTTTTCTATAGTTTCGGCACTTTTTGTGGGTGAGAAGGTGAGCAAGGGGGTGGTGACGTTTTTGAGTTGACGGAATGTGGGGGGGAAGTTGGAGTCGTGGGATTCGTTGGACCAATATTCAGCGAAGTGTTGAGCTATGTTGGCAGGGTTATGTAGGGGTTATGGAATGGATGTAGGATGAGGTATTGATGCCACAAAAGATTCTTATTGAGGACCAGATCTTAGCCGAGGGAGTGTTGGGATTATTTTCTGAGGTAAGTTTGAAGATGGATTCTCTTTTTGCAACTTTGACTTGCCTCTTGAAACGGGCGTTGGCTCTTTTATATAGGATAATGTTGTCTATAGAAATTTTGCGCTTTAAAGATTGCCATAATTTGTTTTTTCGGTTTTTAATCTGTCCAATTCCTTGTTCCACCAATGAACTTTTTTTCTGTCGGTTGGGATTGATGTTTGTGGAATTGTGGATCGGGCATACGATGCTGAGATTCCATTCGTCGGGCATGCTTTCCTCTGACCATATCTTATAGATGAGCTGGTGCATGCTCCTAACCAGGTCATCCCCAGCTGCCTTGAAGAGCTCAGCAGAAAGTCCGTCTGCGCCTGCAGCCTTATTCGACTTGAGTTTCGATATGGCAGTCTTCGTCGATTAGAAATGGATCATTCTGCCTGACAGAGGTATATTGACCAACATCGCCGTTATACAGTCTGCAAAAGTGGTTTCCATATTCTCAGCATCGACTGCGATTCTACTACTAGGTGTCCGTTCTCATCCCTGCAGGCGTCCGTTCTAGCTTCATAACCTTGGCATGTTCGCTTTATCTGTTGATAAAACTTTCGAAGTCACGCCTGGAGTAACACCTCTCCAAATCCTCAATCGCGCGCTTCTCGTGCTCTTTCTTCTTTCTTCTGAGAAGCTTAACTCGTAGAGCTCACGAGCTGCTCTTGTTCTTTTATGCAGCGAGGCCTTATATGCATCCTGCTTCGCTCTGTGAATCCTCCTGCACTCGTTATCGAACCAGGTGTTTCTGCGTGGTGGAGCCTTGAAACCCAAAACTCCGGATGCAGAGCTTTTCAGGGCTTGTTTGCAAGGCTCCACTGCTGTTCTATTGATAACGTGGAGGATTGAGCTATATTGGAGAGCTTAAGGGAGACGCGATCGGTAAAAGCACGAGCAGTTTCTGGCGATAGTAGCTTTCCGACGATGAACGATGACTCGTTCAAAGATGCTTTGGTTACCCAGCCTAGCATTGCAGTCTCCTAGTACAATTTTGATGTCATAGCTGGGACATTGGGCATACGTTCTGTCTAGGAGATCGTAGAACTCATCTTTGGCGAAGTCATCCTTGTCTTCCGTGGGGGCGTGGATGCAGATCAGGCTAATGTTAAAAAGTTTAGCCTTAATACGGATTGTTATAAGGCGTTCGCTCACATGCCGAAAGCTTAGGACTTTTTGCCTTAGTCCACCTCGAAAAACGAATCCGCATCCAAACAATCGTTGCCCTCTCTCCCTATAGCAGGCCCCGTAGTAAATATCGCAGTTTTTCATCCGCTTTCTATCCGGTCCATTCCATCGCATTTCCTGAATGGCGGTTATGTCCGCTTTATAGCGGTCTAGGGCGTCCGCTAGTTGTTCGGCTGCACGTGGCCTGTTTAGGGACCCAACATTCCACGTACAGAGTCGAAGATCATTGTGCTTTCTTCGTTTTTTGCAAGGGTCGTCAACATTAATCTAGTCCGTTATATCCGAGGCTTGTGGTTGTTTCTGAGTTTGTGTTTTTTTTACGGTTACAGCTTACTAGGCCGTAGCCCAACCGACTAATCCTGTTTTTTGGCGCAGGAGGCTCGCCATTCGCCCTTCCTCGTCTGTAATTTCCACAGGAAATCTGCAGATGGCACCACGAGGAGGTAACCTACATCTAAACGATAATAACATTGTTACGAAAATTAAATCGAGTGCAGGGTTCAATCACTGGATTGCGATAAACTACAACAATTTGTTTGTTTATTCAATACACACACACTAAATATTTCAGCTCAGATTAGTTATCTGAGCACGTCACCCTTATTTATTATTCTCACCTTATACACACTTTACACTTTGTGGCTTGCAGACATCACCACCGATCAATTATCTGGGCGTTTCACCTTTATTACAAGCTTTTACACACTTAACACTTTATTGCTTACGCACACTTTACTATTCCACTACAGATCAATTATCTGGGCGCTTCACTTTACAAGCTTTTACACACTTTACACTTTATTGCTTACACGCACTTTAGTATTTAACCACAGATTGATTTTCTAGGCGCTTTACTTTTACTACAAGCTTTTACACACTTTACACTTTATTGCTTACACACTTTACTATTCCACTACAGATCAATTATCAGGGTGCTTCACCTTTATTACAAGCTTTTACACACTTTACACTTCATTGCTTACACACACTTTATTATTCCACCACAGATCAATTACCTGAGCGCTTCACCTTTATTGCAAGCTTTTACACACATTACACATTACGTTATTACACATTACTTTGTGTTTAGAACTCACTTGGTGACTTGACAACTTTCACACTGGCTTACCGACTGATCACTCGTTATTGTTATTGAGTTCCGTTCCCGCTTATATAGCCCCCGGTCCACTTTCTGGAATGTTCGCCGTCAGACGTCCGCCTTCAGAAGTCTCTAAAATGCTCTGACACTCAGCAAAGAAATCTATAAGGAGCGGGTATCAGGTCTGCATTTCAAAATATGTATAAGCGGGGAAAAAAGGGAATCAAAGTGGAAACTAATTTGTGAAAAATTGGAAGGCAAGAACCACAGAGTTTACTTCGATAATTATTTCAATAGTTATAAACTCCAGCTTCAGTTACTTACTTATATACTTATTTAGATAGCGCTACAATTTGGGTTGAACCAGGGCCTCAACCAACAAGCCTCCCCAGCCGGCACGATCTATGGCCAGCCGCTTCCAGTGCCGCACGCCCAGTTGGTTGAGGTCCCTTTCTTCTGCTGCGTCGTCCCTCGGGGTTGGAGTCGAATACTCGTCGGGCTGGAGCGGTGATATCAATTCGCTCTACATCGCCAAGCCATCTTAGACGTTGGACCTGAAGACGTCTAACTAGGCCGATGTCGCTGTACAGCCCGTACAGTTCTTGGTTGAATCTCCTCCTCCACTCACCGTTTACACAAAAGGGACAAAGATTGCACGCAGAATTTTCCTCTCGAAACGCCCAAGAGTCTCTTCATCCGCTTTCGATAACGTCCGAGCCTCAGCGCCGTAGAGGAGGACCGGAATATCTAGGGCTCTTCTACTCAGTTGCCTCGTGAGTCCATGAGACCATGTCCATGTCCGAACCTGTATGTCAGGTATTATACCCTGCATCACTTGGTCGTGCAACACTCGGTAATTTTCTTTTGAACTGACATTCCGAGTCCCAAGTGCTATTACATTCTGCATCTCTCTATATCGCAGTGTTGTTCTTCTATTTTGACATTTCATTTTCACTTGATATGCGTCATTCAGTGTCGACGTTTGGTGGAGGTTTTTTTGAATATGAAATAAATATGGTATAATGAGGAAATATGGGCATGACATGGATTATAAAAAATTGTACGCGTCTCATAATTGCTTATGAGCTCACATGACAATTCCTTTGTCCACTCAAAACCACTCAGTTCACTCAAAATAACTACGCTATCTTCCGCTTTCTTGCAAATCCACACTTAGAAATGTGAAGTGCATGTGAAGCAACATCGCAAAATAAAGAAAAGGAGATAAGGAAATGCCAAAAAGATGCACGAAGTAGCCTACCCGTGCATCACCGTGCCAGTATATTTCTATTTCACTGACCATCTCTTTCGCACTCATTTGTGTCCTGGTCACTGTTGCAGGGTGTAATACGCGACTATGCGTACTCGCACCGATATTGAACTAGGTCCCTTATTACACGGCGTTTTTTTAGTACAGCTTGAATTAAGTGCGAAAGAGATGGTCTAACAGAGATGGTGAAACAGAAATACATTGGCACAGTCACGCGCGGGTAGCTACTTCGTGCGGCTCTTTGACATTTCCTTATCTCCTTTTCTTTGTTTTGCGATGTCGCTTCACTCCTGTTTCAGATTTGAAAGTGTACGTATGGATACCATTCTTACTTTTCAAATTTCACCACAGGCTGACGATAATGATATGTGAAACGAAATGTCAAAAAGACGCACACTGCTGCGAAATGAAAAAAAGGTCCATGGAATAAGTCTTGCTGCTCGGAATGTCAGTCCAAAAGGAAATCACACTTTTCAAGCTGTACTAAAAAAGCGCCGTGGAATAAGGGACTAGCAAACCATGTCCATGTCCGGACCTGAATGCATACATACATGTATGACATTCGTTCACGAACGAAATGCGGTGCTGTGCTGTTCCAGTGTGCTGTACAGTGTACACCAACTGTTCGAGCTTTATCGCCACATCTCCATACTTTTGGGTTTCGTGAAGACGTGAAAACTACGGGGTATAACTCATACCGTATGAGAAGCATGTGCGTTGCATTTATGTTTTTTTTTTTTTTCGTCTTGTACATATGTGATTGATGAATAAGGGTTGAATGGAACTATGGAACTATTTTCGTTCAATTTGCGGAACGAGAGGACATGTGTCCGAGAGAGGACATAGTTCCGTGAACTATACATGTCCGGAACTACCCAACTCTACATGAAACCACACTGGTAGTATTCTACCAGATTGTCCACGAATGGTGTTAAGCGCTTACATATTACGGCAGAGAGGATCTTGTACGCGATGTTCAGGAGACATCTCCCTCTGTGATTGGCGCAGTCATAGGGGTCTCCTTTCTTATGGACCGGGCAAACGAT
Organism: Eumerus sabulonum; assembly: GCA_951905685.1. NCBI lineage: Eukaryota > Metazoa > Arthropoda > Insecta > Diptera > Syrphidae > Eumerus > Eumerus sabulonum. The sequence continues at coordinate 154,470,894 of OX645060.1, read as the reverse complement.
GCTGAGATTCCATTCGTCTGGCATGCATTTTTCCGACCATATCTTGCAGATGAGTTGGTGCATGTTGATGACCAGCTCATCGCCAGCTGCTATAATAGTTCAGCTGGAGGTCCGTCTGCTCCAGCAGCTTTATAAGGCTTAAGTTTCGATATCGCTATCTTAACACCGTCTAAGTCGAGTGAACGGTATTGTGAATGGTTCGATCTGTCTGACGGCGGCATTTTGACTATCATCGCCGTTATACAGTCTGTAGAAGTGGTCTATCCACAATCTCAGCATCGACTGTGACTCCACTTTTAGTTGTCCGTGCTCATCCCTGCAGGCTCCTGCCCTGCCTTTACAGCGTTGGCATGTTCGTTTTACTTTTTGGCAGAACTTTCAAACATCGTTCCTGCAATAGCATCTCTCCATCTCCTCGATCTCGCGCTTCTCGCGCTCCTTCTTTTTCTTCTCAGAAGCGCATGCTCCTCCCTCATTTTCTGCTCATAGAGCTCGCAAGCAGCTCTCGTCCGTCAATGCAGTGTAGCCATGTATGCTTTCTGTTTCTCTACATGCGCCTGTCTGTATTCGTCATTAAACCAGGGGTTTCTCGAAGGTGGTGGCTTGAAACCGCCTAAGATGTCGGCTTCTCTGATAGCGTTCTGACAATGACTCCATTGTTGTTCTATGATTTGTGCAGAATGCATCGAGACTTGCGAGAGCTTGAGGGAGACTTGATCGGCGAAGGTCCCTGCGCTCTCTTGCGATTATAGCTTTCCGACGTTAAATTTTGGTGTTCTTACTCGACTCCGTTAGTATTGGCTCCCTGAAAGGTTCGGACATCTAGGATGCTGGAAGAGTGTCTGTGAATTTGATTGGTTGTCGATTGATCGAAAGACCGCTAGGTTCCCTTATGGATGTTGAGGTGTGGGAGTCGTGTACTTGCTATTATGAACTATGCTACTAAAACAAATCTGTTAGCGTAAAAATCATCAAAATCGGCTTAGCGCTTGGTCTCTAGAGTGCCAAAACTGAACGTACTACACAACTACATGTCCAACACATCCAGAACCTAAGATAACTGGGACATATAGGACAAATGGACGCACAAGTGGTAATGAGTCCAACAGAATACAAAAATCAAAAGAACAAGTTAGTCGCATAGACTTATTGATTAAGACCCAAGTTCACATCGAACTGTAGTGCCATCTAAGAATAAAATCAGTACATTTCCTGTAGCTCAGATTAAAGGAGGTAATGTGACCCTAGTGATGGCCAAGTTGAATGAGCGATTATTTCTTAAAAACCTTTGAGCCTGTTGTTTCCTGGCAAAGTCAACTTGCCAGAATTTTAAAAGGATAGTAATCCAATATCTTCAGTTCACCAATTTGAAAGAGAAAAGTTCAACCTACGTTACCACCATACTGATGAGGTTTACATCCAATGCTCTCTCAACATAGAACTCTACACTTTAGTTTCACCTTTCTAAGCTCTAATCTGCCTAGTTTATTGATTGAAACTTCCATGAAATAGAATCAACCATATCGATAATAAACTAGTGAATACAAGCGGCTATCATGGGGTTCAGTGACTAGCTAATCAGCTACTCAGCCATGAAAAAACAAAAACACAAAAAAAAAATCTAAAACCAGTAATAAAATAAAAACATGCTATCCACGTGCGAATACATTGAATACCCTACACAAGCTGATGCGGCAAATTGCTTATCAGCTCCTAATGCTGACAATTCACATTTTGCTTTATTTCAACGGCAAGGCTTGAGAAGTATAAATTGAGCCTCAAACATCAATTTCTTCAATTCACAGTTGTGATCTATCGAAGCAGTGTAGCACTTTAAGAATACAGTCTGCCTTATTATGAAGTTTCTTTGGGCGTTGAGTTTAATCTGTGCCGGAGTTTTCGCCAACGATGTAAGTTGTCTGAATTTGTCTGAAAACTACTTTATTTTACTGAATTTGTCTGAAAACTATTTATTTTATTTTAGTGGAACTCCGATGAAAACCAATTCCAGGCTTCAAGAGCCCCTTTAGTATTATCCAAAAATAATTCAGAAGATCAAGTATTTGATGAAGACAAGGAGGACGCCTCAATTCCTCGCCGCAACTTGATGAACGATTCCTATAATTCCAGGAGACACTCGTCCTATCAACCGCAGCAAACAGAGCAATATGACCGTCAAAATTTGAGCAACAATTCACCTCTGTCTGGTTGGGCGTCTTATCCTGAAGCAGCCTCATTCGAGGCGAAAATTCAAGCCCGTTTGAGTTCGTCTAGAGTATTAAGCTCCAAGCCAGAAGAACGCGAAAAACTTAAGGAAATAGCAGAAAACAAATTCAAAACATGCAAAGGATTGCCCGAAGACAAGGAACGACCTTGCTTAGGACGTGTTACCGGGCAGATAATGCAGTTGGTGTCGGCTGTCGAAAATATTAACCGCAATCCTGCGTAAACGAAAGTCGATGAATGAAAGTGCCAATTGCCCTTTTGCTATTATGCAATATTTAAATAAATTCTAATCAACCATATGTTTGTTTCTTTTAATTTTTTCAAATTTCTCTATCGATTCTGCCTAGTCCGCAAGTATTATAAAACCCAAACTGTTTTAGTTTTTTTGAATAAAAGATGTTTAGTCTATATCTACATCTTTTATAAAAAGATGATATAGCAAATGCACAAACCATTAGGCAGAGGGCATGGGCTCGGAAATACAGGGTTGTTGATCGCTCTCAACCTGGCGGGATGCCAGCAACGATCCCTGTTTAAATGCCCGGTTGAAGTTGACATATGGCCTCCTCGTGGCGCCCTCTGGACCTCTTCAACATTCGTTGGGAGGTGAATAAACGTATGCAGCGACAAAGCTCCGACCAGTATGGCGGTTGTGCGGCGGGCTAACAATTCGCCCACGTAAAAAAAACAAAAGTTGCTCATAAACTAGAAAGAATCCTCACGCAGTACAAGGCGGATATTACTGCGGTCCAGGAAATACGCTGGATAGGAAACGGTATGATGAGGAAGAAAAATTGCGACATTTATTACAGCTGTCACAAAAGATTGCACTTACTTGGATGCGGATTTGTCGTGGGAAAGCGGTTAAGGTCGAAGGTCGTCGACTTTAAACCTATAAATGATCGCCTGACTGTGCAGATTTTATAACATCAGCCTTATATGTGCACACGCCCCTACCGACGAGGCTGTAGACCCTATCAAGGAGGACTTCTATGACCTCCTGGACAACGCCTACGGAGCTTGTCCGGAGTACGGTGTTAAAATCGTGCTCGGGGACTTCAACGCCAAAATCGGTAAGGAGAACACCCTTGGCGGAGTGATCGGAAAGCACAGCCTCCACGATACAACAACAGATAAAGGCTTCCGACACACGGACTTTGCGACAGCTCGTAATGCTCGTAATGGTGATAAGTAGCACAAGATGTCCTCGTAAGCGAATCCACACAGCAACCTGGCGATCTCCGGACGGTCGAACCGCCAACCAAATCGACCATGTGCTCATTGACGCAAGGCACTCGTCAAACATCCTGGATGTGCGAACATTTAGAGGGGCAAATGTCGACCCTGACCACTTCCTCGTAGCAGCAAGATTCAGAGCTCGACTGTCCAATGTCAAAAAGCTGCACCAGCCCACCAGGAAGAGGTTCGACATTGGACGCCTGAGCACGCCGGAGGTTACCAGAGCCTACAGGGAGCAGCTGAGCGAAAAACTCTACGGTATGCCTACGCTGAACACAAATGCCAATAATATGTGACTGTATTGCCGCTCAGCCATTCAGGAAGTAGCCGAAACCACATGAGGATACCTACCACCCCCGACAAGAAACAAGAAAGTGTGAGCAGAAAAAGGCAGCAACCGACGAGGCGTACCAAAAGGCGCTGCAGAGGAAAACCAGGGCAGCACAAGAAGAGTACCGAGCCAGAAGAAGGGCGGAGAAAAAACTACCGCGACAAAAGAAAAGAATCTTCGCAGCCTCCCAGCTCAAGGACATCGAGGAGTCTAGGGATAAGCATAAAACACGAGCCTTTCACAAGAAAGCCAAAGGCCTTGCAAGAGGCTTCAAAAAGGGCACCCAGGCTCTTCGAAACTGCGAGGGTAATCTTGTCACCGACCCGCACGGAATAGTGGATGTGTTTAAGCAGCATTTCCAGCAGCTGCTTAACGAGCATCAAAGAAGTCGGCACAGCTATTCAGAAGCTGAAGAATAACAAGGCCGCAGGCTCAGATGGCTTGCCATCAGAGCTCTTCAAGGCTGGCGGCGATGTTCTGGTAGGGAGCATGCACCAGATCATCTGCAGAACTTGTAAAGATGAAAGCATGCCCGACAACTGGAATACCAGCTCTATTTGCCCCATCCACAAAAAAGGCGATCCTACCTCTTGCAAGAACTATAGGAGTATATTCCTGCTCAATGCCGCATACAACATCCTGTCCAGCGTATTGTCCGTTTGAAACATGCACCGGATTTCGGCAAGGAGATGCGCTGTCATGTGACTTCTTCAACCTGGTGCTGGAGCAGATAGTGCGACGGGCAGGCGTCAACACGGAAGGCACTATCTTCTACAAGTCCGTCCAGCTGCTAGGATACGCGGATGATATCAACATCATCGCGTGTTCTCACCGTGGCATTGTGGAAGCATTCACGGCGATTGAAGAACAGGCGAAACGAGTTGGTCTTAAGGTCAATGAGGACAAGACGAAGTACATGCTGTCAAGCAAAAACCAATCCGTCGCTCACCACCTGGGACAAAATATAACAGTTGACAGGAGTTTGTCTACCTCGGGGCAAACGTAAATTCCACAAATGACACCACAGTGGAGATCCGGCATAGAATCGCCCTTGGCAACCGCTGCTACTTCGGCTTATCCAAACAATTGGGGTCAAAACTCCTCACTCGAAAGACCAAAGTCATGCTTTACAAAATGCTCATACTGCCAGTCTTGCTGTACGGAGCCGAAAGCTGGACGATAAGCAGGACGGCGGAGCTGATTTTAGGGTCTTGCGAAAGAAAAATTCTGCGCCAAATATCCGGCCTGTCTGTGAGGAAAGTGAATGGAGAAGAACTCTACGAGCTACGAGTCTTCGACTCCGAGCCTCCTGGTTCGAGAAAAAGAGGAAGACCGAACCTTCGGTATAAAGACCAAGTAATCGCGGATGTGAGACATCTTGGTCTTGACAACTGGAAGCAGCGCGCCCGGGACCGTCAAGGATGGAAGGCAGCTATAGCTCAGGCTCAGATCCTCCATGGATCGCTGGGCTGATAAGTAAGTAAGTAAGTAGTACAAACCATTATGTATGTATGTATGTATGTTGGCGTTACAGTCCATGAAGAACCTGAGCCGGGCTTCTCCCAATCACCCATGTTGTGTGTGATTTAATTTTCACATAAGTGAAAGGGACCTACAGCCGTTCCATAGCCAAAAAAAAAAAAAAACAATTGCTTCTCGAAGTACAAACCATTAGGCGATTTGAAAATGTTGGTGAGAGTATCCGTAAGAAGCTAACAGGTATATTTTCAAATATTTCAAACGTGGTGAAAAACAATTCGTAGGTCAACCACAGCAAGCGTAGCAGTTAACTTGAAACATATTGACCACAACTTGGAAAACAATCTATCTGAATCTATCGTATTTTAAAATACGAACATAAAACTGGAGGACGCTGTGGCGCAGTGGTTAGTGTATTGGACTCTGACGCACGATGAGCGAGTTCGGATCCCGATAACACCGACGCCATCGAATTGTTATTTCGCGGCGTTCCTCCTCGGCGGGGTACTGGCAAAACCCCCGGTAGTATACTTGCCGTGAAAAAGCTTGTCGACTCACGCCGTTCGGAATCGGCATTAAACTGTAGGTCCCTTTCACCAATGTGAAAAATAAATCACACACAACATGGGTGATTGAGAGAAGCTTGGCTCTGGTTCTTCATGGACTGTAACGCCATCCAAGAGGAAGAAAACTGTTCCTATCTTAATTTATTGGGCTAAGCTCGAAGGACAATACAACCGAATGAGCAAAGGGGGCAACCATAGCACTCTACACTTGCAAGAGAACCTTCGGTAAAAATTGGGCATTCAAGGTACGGTCGAGACGAACCTGAGATGGACCCAAGGGCATACCTGCCTAATTACAAGGCAAATTTGGACTCGACTGGATCGAACGAAGTGACATCAACAAAATCGTTGGTGTCATCACTAGTCACTCTCTTATTCCCAGTCATGCACAAAAGCTGTGGCAAGTTTCGAACAACTTTTACAGAAGCTGTGAAGATGAAGAGGAGGATGAATCCATTCAACACCTGCTCTGCATCTGCCCGGCCCTCTGCCAAGGTAGAAAACGATACCTGGGATCATAATTCCTTAGTGACCTGACTGAGGTTTAGCGGATAAGGATAACTGACCTTCATAACTACGTAAGAAGCGCAAAATGGTTCCATGAATAGGAGGTCGACCCCCTCGTAGCAACACTAAGTGCCTCTCTGGATAATCTAACCTAACCCAACCTAATTTATCAGGTGGTTCAAATGCAAGCTTCTTTGTGGGTCTTTCCCACTCGGAAATCATGACTGTCAGTCAGTATCATACTTAAGGTGGATTTTTTTTTTTATAGTTCGCGCGTGTTCAAGAATTATACTCTTATGATGTTTGGCACACCACCTGAACGGAGTGCAGTGGTTTGAGTAGTTGATGTTCGTTCACTACTCTCAGGGGTGGTTGTCCTGGATAGGACGAGAGCCGACCAAATTCCGCATTGGTTGTAGTCCGTAGTAATTCGTTCGAGCACTTTAGTATTGCATACGCAGAGGATGAATTTCAGTTGACCGTATACTGTGAGTGTTATGCCTGCTTTCCATTCACAATTGCGTACTTTTTGTCCGTAGAGGAATTACTTTTTCTTGGCTATGAAGCGAATTTGAACGTTAGATCTTCCGCTCGGCGGTCGATGATGTTTACCACGGCACCACGACCACCCCCATGAAATGAAATGTTTTACTTACCATATTTTGAAAGCGTTTGTTCAATAGAATTTTTGGCTGAAATAAACTATACATCGGATCTGCTGTACGTATGTAAGCGTACTGTAAGACTGGCTTGCTTACCAAACCAATCCACATGAAATCCGAGAGAGTCCAATGTATCCTAAAAAAGTCACTCTTTGGTGTGGATTTTGGGCTGGGGTCCCAAAATATGTAGGTCCATACATATTTCTTTGAGAATGATGTTGGCCACCCTAAATGGGGAGCACTATGAACCAAGTATTACCAACTTATTTTGGCCTGAACTGGATGATATGGACACCAACGACTTGTGGTTTTAACAAGACGGCGCTACGTGTCATACAGCTCATGACACGTTGGAAATTCTGCACGAGCGATTCGACGGCATGGTTATCTCACGTGGAGGTGATGTGAACTTAAATGTTTTCTGAAGTCGCAGGTCTATGCGAATAAGCTTCAAGCCACAGTAGTCCTCGAAGCCAAAGCAGCCCGTGCCATCGGTCAAATTTAGGCTGCGCGCTATTCATAGAAGTCGTGGTAGACATTTGAACGATATTATATTCCATATACATATAATAGGTCTTTCAAACGAACGAAAAATGTCGATGATATTTCACGCACACTTTCTTTTATTTAAATCTAAATATAGGAAGCACTTAATGAAAGACCCTGTATGTATATATAAATAAAAGTAATATCATTGCCTACCCTACCCTATGTGTGCCATTGGTGGTGGCACTTGTTGCCTTAAAGAGACTTACTTATGTATATCAAGACGATGCCAGCTGAGTCCGGATAACGTCTCTCCGGTCAAGGATTGAAACCACCCTGTTGAGCCTGAGAAGCGAGTCACAGAGCAAAATGAAAAGCTCGAGGAATCGCCGTTCCACGAAATTACGGCTCACATGGAAGATTAGCTGTACCGCTAATCTCTTCTGGATTAGCCATTATCGATAAGAATATATTAACGCCTCTGGTGGGACAAAGTCGGTAAAACGTATCCTCTTATGACTCTAGAGGTCAACATGACCTTGAATTAGCTTTATCGGAAGTTGTCTATCCGTAAAACCCTCCCCCTATTATATAGGACCTCATTGACCTCATTGGGATAAAATTTCATATACTCCAACTGTGATTTTTTATGTAATCCGACGCAAGCCCTAAGACATTACCTCTCAAATACCCCAAAGGCAATCACGGGCTTGATTAAAGCCATATAACAGATTACCTTCACCCTGGAATCAAGTTGAATGCTATCAAGCCATCTTCTCAAAGCGAAAGCGTCCCGGGTCTTTGCAAGAACAGCATCCATATTTTCATTTAAATATAGCTACCGGTCCAGCCCAACGTATCTGACTACATTTTTATTAGCCCGTGGACGCCCGTCCGGTATGGAAAGGATCGTCGAGATGACCGTGCCTTGTTGCAGTCCATTTTTAATGTTTGAGCAGAATTCAAGTTAACAGTTTTCGAATAAACTTTCTACGCGTCAACATGTCGTAGATCGTATGCAGCAATGGTTTACTTATGTCCAGCTGTTTGTTTGTAATATAGTCCTTCTATCCATGCAGTATCGAAGGCTAGTTACAAGTCAAGCAAGCAGGCATTCTTGCATTTATTCCACTTAATATCCGGGACGAGTTTCAATGTGACATGTTTAGTATCATTCCCTCCCCTGAAACCAAATTGGTTATCTTTCTAACAACTACAAGATATTACTCTGAGAACCTTACTGAAAAAGGCACAAATTTGGCATTGAACAAATCATATTATAAAATTACAAGAACTCGTTAACTTAAATTTAAATTTTCCTTCAAATACGAGCTAGTTCTGTGATATATTATCTAAATGATTGTATATATTTTAGTAGTAAGGTATCTAAAACAAAATCTCTGTAAGATCCAATTGTAATTAACTAAAATGTGTGCAACAATAAATACTAAAATACTAAAATTACAAGAAGATGTGTTCTGAGAGTATGGTGAAAGAAGCGAAGCTTTTTAGTTAGATTTGACCACAGTCTTTCACATTTGCAATAAGTAACGTGATAGTCTCGATATTTATCATTCATTGTTGACAGTACAAATTAATGGCATGTCCTTTTTGCTTGTAAAGAAAGAAAACATATATAAGCCGGAGAAGCTGTGATCTGAATTGTGATACAATGACTTTAGGGACTGGCATTGTCGGTTCTTAGGTAGCTCTTAAATATGTAGTACTCAAACAAGATGACACGTTTTCATGTGATGTTTATGTGAATGGACTAATTCAACGAAACCTCAAATAGGGAAAAATAGAGAAATCAATAAGTAGAACCATCGTAGCACCATATTGGGCAGCAAGAACTTCAAGGACTTCGTTACGATAACGATCGTTATCCCGGCTAGCTCGTCAATTATAGATCATTTTTTTGCCACGAAATTGTTTAATCGCCTCGTTCAATCTGGGAGATTTTCACGTTGTAAGTTAAGCAACGAATTTCTCCACAGAACGATTAAAAAAGGCTTTAATCGTACATTTTTGACGCCCAACGTGAGGCACGGGTTCGTGGTAGAAAATAAAAAACAATAGACAATAGACATTAATTAGTTAATTCAAGTGAGTGCGTACTCGGTGCTCGGTTTTCGGTGCGCGGTTTCCGGTCAATATATATTCATATATACATATACCAGGAAAATCACCATCACCCCCATCAGCAGATGCACCACATGGTCGTCGTTGGAAATTAATTGCATATTATTTGCATATATCATATGTAAATGGAATGATAAGTACACTCACATTCCTAGCAGGTATGTGTCTCTGATTCTATTTATTCGAATGTGTGTTGGAATACTCGTGGAGTAGCATAAAGCCGATATATGTATAAGTTAAAATGTACATGTATCAATATTTTTCACATATACTGTTCCATAATCTAAATCTAAACTACTCGTAAGTTATTATACTAATTGGCATGTGAAACAATACATATAACAATCTTTAATCGCCCAATTGATCATAACATCCACACAAATTGCTCAGGATCCACAACATACTTAAAAAACTGTTATTAGATTGGCTGTTACTAGCCAAATCCATTATTTCGTGACAACGTCTATTATACGATTTTATGAATGATATATTATATATTCAACAATTACATATAATTTTTTTATTGATTTCAATGTTTTATTTTCATATTACAGTATTATACATGTATTTAATTGAATAAGACAATTTTATACTCAAACGTTTAAGTGTTCTTTATTTCTAATATTCTATCAACAATAGGTATATGATATGATTTTATTTGATTTAATTCCACTAAACGACGCCGAATTTTTTTTTTATCTGACATGTTGATCATTTTTGCGCGAGCTCACTACTACACATTCGCCAGGCCACGCCTACTCACACGGTTAGTCTACATTTTCTGCGTTTTTTGCGTTTCGGCATCCCATATTTCAGCGCTAACCGATTTAATAGACGTTGTCACGTCAAAAAAAAAAAAAATAATTCATACAACTTTGATCTCAATTCCTCCAATTGCAAAAAGCTCTCATATCACATCATATCACTCATATCATTCGATCGTACTCGTTCCGCTTTCGTTTCGCTCATTCGCTAAAGTCTCTCGGTTGCAGACTCCCACTCACTTGATTACATAAAATCGAAAAAAAAAATTTTTTAAATCACATTCGCTCATTACATTCCACATTGTTCATTGCTAATACTTGGTTCAGGACTCGACTCTCTAGTGGCTTAATCGAAGCATACTATTAGGATTCGATATTGGATATCAGTTTTCGTTTTTGTTCATATTCGCTTGCAAATTTAAGTTTCGCATACAAGCCAGCTATTCGCCATCCAAAAAAGGATAAATCAATTCGTACAATTTCATATTTTTATTGATTGAATAAAATAGAGTAAATTATCAAAATGCCAACACAACTAGAGGAATTGAAACAAGCTCGCGCTTCAACAAAAGGAAGCATTTCTCGGATCAAGACTTTAGTTGATACTAAGGATCTTTCACCGCCAGAATTGGAATGCCGTCTTGGCATATTGGAATCGTATTTCAAGCAAATATTAGCGTTTCAAAGTAAAATCGAAGAAATTTCACCTGACGACACTAGCCGAAATGAATTGGAAGATTTATACGTTTCCACAAAAGCTAAGATTTTATCACTCATGGGCAATGGTAGACGGAGTAGCACCTTCGAAACTTCATGGACTATTCCTTCTCCTGTCAACCATCTACCGAAATTGCAATTACCACATTTCAACGGAAAATATTCAGAGTATAAAAACTTTATCAGTACGTTTACAAGCCTCGTGGATAATAATCCAACCCTTTCCAAAATTGAAAAATTTAATCATTTGTTGACTTGCTTAAGTGATCAAGCACTTGGAACAATCAAGGCTTTTCAAATAACGGAAGATAATTATCCGAAAGCACTTAACCGCTTAAAGGAACGTTACGATAACGATCGTTTAATTTTTTTAGAAAATATTACTAAGCTTTTCGAGTTATTAGTGCAATTTTTAGTTCTCTTCTCTCGCTTGGTTCGGAATCTGACATTTGCAATGCTATTATCATTCACATCGCTATGAGTAAGGTTGATTTAGGAACTCAATCTAAATGGGATGAACAGTTCGACAACAATAGCTTACCAACTTGGGAACGTTGTGCTGAAAATTTAGAGAAGCGATGTCAATTCCTTGAAGCACGAGAAGGCAAAACTCTGCAAACAGACAACAGCAAACAACCGTTGACAAGGCATAAAAGCAATCGTTTCGGAAACCAGCAATCGTCATCCTTTATAGCCAATCAAAAATCGTGTTCGTTTTGCAGGGACAGCGCTCATTCAATCAGTAATTGCCCACAGTTCACCAAACTTTCCGTGTTCGATCGTTTCAATAACGTAAAGAAGCTAAGCTTGTGCTTAAATTGTTTGGGACAGGGTCATAATCTTGCTAAGTGTTCATCAAATTATAAATGTCGAATTTGCCATCAATCGCACCATACACTGCTTCATCGGACAAATCAAACTGCAAATGGCTCAACTACATATGGTTCTTCATCATCAGCAGCTACCAACCCTGCCCTCGAAGCAGATTTGAAACATAAGGCCGCAGAACAAGTCATCCTGGCAACAGCCCTTGTTCTTGTTAGGGATGCTTCTGGAAGTTTCCAAATAGGACGAGTTTTATTAGATTCAGGCTCACAGGTTAATTTTATCAAAGAGGATTTTGTTAAGTTGTTGAATTTACGAACTCAAAGAAAAGCAGTAGACATTATTGGAATAGGTTGCAAAGAGACAAAGATAAGTTCTCTAACTCAGTCTACAATTCGATCACGTATCTCGACGTTTGAACTTCCACTCGAGTTTTTAGTCACCCCCACCATAACAGGATACCAACCGGATTCTGCAATAAATATTGTTAACTGGGATCTTCCAAAAAACATACGTCTTGCTGACGAAGAGTTCCATCACCCCGGACCTATAGATATGCTCATCGGAGCAGAAACTTTCTTTGATTTACTATTGGTAGGACAAATAAAGCTTAGAGATGGTCTTCCTTCCTTGCAAAATACAAAGCTAGGTTGGGTTGTATCAGGAAGATACAAATCACTCGTCGATGATTCTCAGAAAAAACAGTGTGTAATCTCTATTGAAGACAAACTCGAAGAAGTCGTTGAGAGGTTTTGGGAACTCGAAGCCGTTACGGGGCATAAACCAAAGTGGACGGAGGAGCAATTCAACTGTGAAACACACTTCAAGCAAACATTGGAGGAGCTACCCACTGGACGACTCATGGTAAAACTACCCTTTAAGAAGGATCCAGCCTTACTAGGTGATTCATACCATATCGCTTTTCGCCGTTTCCTATATTTGGAAAAAAGATTGAAACATGACTATAAATTAAAAACATCGTATGGAAAATTTCTCGAAGAATATGAGACTCTAGGTCATATGTCTCTCGTAATCAACCCGGATTTAACTACACCCCATTATTATCTACCTCATCAATGTGTCCTACGGCCCAATAGCGTGTCGACAAAGTTACGAGTTGTATTTGATGGTTCTTGTCGCACATCGTCGCAAATTTCTCTTAACGAAACTCTAATGTCCGGTCCCACCATTCAGGATGATCTTTTCACAATTCTTCTTCGCTTTCGCATGAATAGATTTGCTTTAACCGCTGATATAGTGAAGATGTTTAGACAGGTTTTGGTACACCCATCTCATAGAAGATTTCAGTACATCTTGTGTAGAGAAAGTGAAAAGGAACCCATTAAAACGTATGCTTTGAATACTGTTACTTATGATACTACCTCAGCACCATATCTCGCAATTCGCTGTTTGCAATACCTTGGAGACAAATTTGAGAACGAATTCCCTTTGGGATCTCAAGTTGTACGTTCAGATTTTTACGTCGATGATATGATTACCGGAACAGATAATTTGGAAACTTTAGTACAGTTAAAAAGCGAAGTCGAAGCTGTGCTCCAATCTGCAGGCTTCGAGCTATCCAAATGGCATAGCAGTCATCCTTCCGTCGTCACAGCCCAAAACGACAAACAACTAAAAATGAGTGAATCTAACATCACGAGTACGCTTGGTATAACATGGAATTCATCAGATGATCAATTCTACTTTTCGTACAATCCGAATAAAACATATTCCTCATATTCTAAAAGATCGATATTGTCCTTATCCTCTTCATTGTTCGATCCAATGGGCTTACTTAATCCTATTTTAGTAAAAGCAAAAATAATTTTACAACAGTTGTGGATTAACAAAATCGACTGGGACGCAGCAATTCCACAACAAATCGACACGGAATGGCGAGAATTTATGGCTGACCTGAATTCTCTTCAAAATCTCTCAGTTCCACGATTCGTTCTCACTTCGGACAAACAAACAGTACAAGTTCATGGATTTTGTGATGCATCTATGAAAGCTTATGGGTGCTGTATTTATCTTCGGTCACTGGATCCGCAAGGTTCAGTAATAACTAACTTGCTAGTCGCAAAGTCTAGAGTTGCACCAGCAAAACGGATTTCGCTTTGCAGTGCTCATCTACTTGCAAAATTATGGTCAAAAATTAAATCGATTTTCAAGCAATCACCATCCGAGGTTTACTTTTGGACAGATTCCCTAGTCGTTTTGCATTGGATATCCACTCATTCCTCTAAACTAAGCACCTTTGTAGGAAATCGTATAGCGGAATTGCAGGACAAAACTGTTGACGTTATCTGGAGGCATATACCTACAGAAATGAACCCGGCAGATCTAGTATCCAGGGGATGCACAGTTAACGACTTTACAAAATCTAATTGGTTTACCGGTCCTGTATTTTTATTGAACTCATCGGAATATTGGCCACCGACAAACTACTCATCTGTAACTCCAGAAATAAAGAACTTAGAAAAGCGGAAAACAGTTCTATCAAATTGTAGGCTGACTCAAAATTATATGCTCGATGTAGTCAATAGATTTAGCTCATATACAAGGCTCATAAGAGTAATTTCATTGGTACTTAGATTTTTGGCGAGACTACGAAACAAAAAACTGGATATGACATCACCACTGAAGCCAATAGAAGTTGACAACGCTCTGTATAAGATCGTCGGAATAATACAAGCACATTAATTTTCAGAAGAAATCCAACAACTTCTTAAAAACAAACTAATAACAGGCAATCTCAAATGGTTGAACCCTTTTCTGGATAGAAGTAAGGGCTATCCTATCCTAAGAGTTGGAGGTCGCTTGAGAAACGCAAATATTCCCGAGGAACAAAAACACCCATTACTTTTGCCTAAAGGTTCTCACTTCGCCAATTGTGTTGCTCGTCATTTACATACAACTAACTATCACGCTGGACCCAAAGCACTCATTGCCCTGCTCCGACAAAAATTTTGGATCGTCAACATCAGGGACTTGACACGAAAAGTTGTACGCAATTGCATACATTGTGTTCGATATCGTCCTAGGCTGCTACATCAGATAATGGGAGATCTTCCTCCAGAAAGAATCAGTGCGACTCGTCCCTTTTTACGATGTGGTGTAGATTTCTGTGGTCCAGTATTTGTTTACCATAGAATTCGTGGCAAGGCGCCCTATAAAGCATACATAGCAGTGTTCATTTGCTTGGCGACAAAGGCAGTGCATCTCGAAGCTGTCTCTAATCTCTCTGCCGATGCCTTTATCGCATCGTTAAAGCGTCTAATCAGTCGTCGAGGTCTCCCACGAGATATATTCTGCGACAACGCGACGAATTTCGTAGGGGCCAATTCAAAGCTATCTGACCTACGGAAGCTATTGTTTCACAAGTCTACACAAGAAACCATTACCAATTTTTGTAGTTTCGATAACATTAATTTTCATTTTATACCCCCCAGGGCTCCGCACTTCGGTGGCGTTTGGGAAGCAGCAGTCAAGGTTGCCAAAGGTCATCTTTACCGATCGCTCAAAAATGCCAAGCTGTCCTTTGAAGAGCTTGCAACTGCTCTTTGTGAATTAGAAGCCGTGATGAATTCAAGACCACTTACACCATTAACGAACGACCCAAGTGACTTCGAAGCTCTGACACCAGGACATTTCCTCATCGGTTGTTCACTCAAAACAATTCCTGAAGCGGCAGATGATTCTCCTAAGACAGAACTTCTTCAGTATTGGCGGAGAATCAACAACATCAAAACTCACTTTTGGAAACGTTGGTCAAGCGAATATGTAACGGAGTTGCAGCAACGCTCCAAATGGCTTTCACTAGAGCCAAATCTACAAGTTGGTACCCTGGTTATCGTGCACGACGATACTCTGCCACCACAACGATGGCTGATGGGCAGAGTTCACACTACTATTCCTGGACAGGATGGAAGAGTTCGAGTAGCGGAAGTTCGTACAACAAGAGGGTTGATCATCCGACCTATCCGAAAACTTGCACCTTTGCCTTGTTGAAAGGGGATCCTTTCAAAGGGGGCGGAATGTTCGGTCAGACATCAAAGTAAAAATGTTGTATTGAGCTAAATGGCAACACTGCTAATTTTTGTTAAAAATTCAAAACTTAAGTTTGTATAACACTAAAGCAATTTAGACCACTTTTTGAATTTGCCGCCCATTAAATGTAAACGGCCATATTTTTTCCATAAACACTATGTACTAAAAGTTTTCCTGTACAGAATGAAAGAATAAACTTCACTTTTGTAATCGGATCAGTCGAAGAGTAAAGATCGTTATCCCGGCTAGCTCGTCAATTATAGATCATTTTTTTGCCACGAAATTGTTTAATCGCCTCGTTCAATCTGGGAGATTTTCACGTTGTAAGTTAAGCAACGAATTTCTCCACAGAACGATTAAAAAAGGCTTTAATCGTACAAGAGTCATCTCTCAATATACCAAACTGGCTTTATATTGTTACGAATTTATTCGATCCCCACACCAAATAGGGTTCGCACCACTGGATTGCGATAAACTACAATTGTCCTTTTTCTTTAAATTGAAACACACACACACTTTTATTTCTTTCACCACAGATCAATTATCTGTGTAGCTTCACCACTTTTATTTATTCTCCAATACAATCCACTTTAAACTTTATTACACAGTACAATCCACTTTAAGCTTTATTACACAATACACAAACCTTTATTGAAAGCTTTTCTTTTCACCTTGGTTGATCACACCGACTTGTTACACGCTGTTTTATACCACAAACTGAATGAATGTCAAGGGCGAGTGTTCGCGCTTATATAGCTCTCGGTCCACCGTCTCGAACGTTCGCCGTTGGAAGTTCCCTTTCGGAAATCTCTAGAACGCTCTGACAATTCCATTGGAAGTTGACATCATTCCCATCCCCGCTTCCAGAGAGTTTTCGAACTTAACGGTCCGCTTGCATCTCCGCAACACTGCCCTCCTCCTAAACTTGTTCGTCCTCGAACAAGCGATTGGATCCTTCTCCGTAATATGGTGCTAACCTCTCTACGTGGACAATTTTATACTTCGCCCGTCTGTTTCCCATCTGTTGTATCCGGTATACCACGTCATTGAGTTTCTTGATGACCTCATATGGTCCGTCCCAGTCTGATTGCAATTTGGGGCACAAGCCTTTTTTCCGTTGTGGGTTGTACAGCAATACCAATTGTCCGGTCTCGAATCCAGAAGTATTCGCCCTCAAGTCGTATCGCGCCTTCATTTTATCGCTGACCAAGTTCAGTCGCTCCCGGATGAACTGATGGATGGAGTTCAGCTGTTCCTTCTTTTCGGTTACGAAGTCTTCCCTGCCGCTAGTTGTCGGTAGTACCACGCCGAACTTCAAGTCCGATGGAAGTCGGAGACCAGTTCCAAAAATGGCTTCGGCGGGTGTTGTTGCCGTTGAATTGTGCTGTGCCGAACGGTATGCCATTAAGAAAAGGGGAAGATGTTCATCCCAGTCCTTCTGATCTCCGACGACGACTTTTCTCAGGTATTCCTCCATCGTCCGGTTGAACCTTTCGACCATGCCATCAGATTGTGGATGTAATGGTGTTGTTCGCGTCTTTCTGATACCTAGCATGTCGCAGAGTTCTTTGAACACCGTCGACTCGAAGTTCCTTCCTTGGTCTGAGTGCAGTTCCATTGGTACTCCATAACGCGAAACCCAGTTATTCACGAATGCATCCGAAATGGTTTTGGCTTCCTGGTTCGGGATGCAAAACACCTCAGGCCACTTGCTGAAGTAATCGATCACCACTAGCGCGTACTTGTTTCCAGCGTTGCTCGTTGGGAATGGGCCTGCAATGTCCATTGCGATACGTTCGAACGGTGCTCCAACATTGTACTGCTGCATATTTCCTCGAGTTTTCCTTACTGGACCCTTTGCCTTCGCACACTGTTCACACCTGCGAATGAAACGCGTAACCGACTCATGGCATCCTACCCAGTAGAAACGTCTCTTGATCTTTTCTACAGTCTTGTTAACACCAAGATGGCCCCCGCTTGGTCCCTCGTGGTATTCTCGGATGACCTCGTCGATTTGTCCTTTCGGTATTACCAGCAGATCGTTTACAATGTTCCCGTCCTCACTTTCCCAACTGCGGTAGAGGCAACCGTTCTTCAGCTTCAAACTCTGCCATTGAGCCCAGTAAGCTTTCACGATTGGGCTTTCACTGGATACTTGCTGCCAACTTGGTCGAAAACCTCGTTCCTGGTAGTCGATGATGACTGCCAGATCGGCATCTTCTCGCTGCTTCCCTCCGACCTTCTCGACAGTCCAGGAATCTTCTGGCAGCACATGGAAACGACGGATATCGGTGACCTGTTCCTTGGCTTCGGCACGTGAACAGTGTTTACATTCAACATCGCAAGGTCGCCTCGATAATGCATCCGCATTTCCATGACTGCTTCCCTTCCGGTGCTCGATACTGAAGTCATAACTCTGGATTCTCTCTATCCATCTAGCAAGCTGGCCTTCCGGGTTCTTGAACTGCAGCAACCATCTCAACGCTGCGTGGTCCGTCCTAAGATGAAAAGCTTGGCCATAGAGATATTTGTGGAAATGCTTGACGCAGTCAACCACAGCTAAAAGCTCCCTCCTAGTTACACAGTAGTTCCTCTCCGGCTTCGATAGGATCCTACTGTAGTAAGCGATGACCCGTTCTCGCCCGTCAATTGTTTGAGAGAGTACTCCTCCGATTCCATGTCCGCTCGCATCGGTGTCCAAAATAAACTTTTCCAAAATAAATTCCTTCAGGTGAATGAACGCTTCCTCCTGCGGCTTCTCCCACTTGAATGGCCGATTCTTTTTGGTGAGCTCGTGCAAACTGCTGGCAACGTTTGCAAATCCTGGGATGAATCGCCTGTAATATGTGCAAAGTCCCAGGAATGACCTTAACTCATGAAGATTCTTCGGCCGCGGCCATTCCTTAACCGCTGAGATTTTCCCTTCATCTGTATGGACTCCCTCTGCAGTCACCACATGTCCCAAGTACTTCACCTCGTTCTGGAAGAGCGAACATTTCTTCGGGCTCAATCTCAATCCGGCTGCTTGAATACGTTCCAGTACCTCTTCAAGCTTCTTAAGGTGATCGTCGAAATCCTTGCCCATGACAATTATGTCATCCAGATAGACAAGGCAAGTCCTCCAGTGAAGTCCTCTTAGTACCCGGTTCATAAGTCTCTCGAATGTGGCTGGCGCATTGCAAAGACCGAAGGGCATCACAGAGAATTGCCACAACTCTCCCCCGGCGGTGAACGCGGTCTTTTCCTTGTCTTGCTGGTCAAGCTCTATTTGCCAGTATCCGCTTTGCAAGTCCAGCGTCGAGAACCACTTTGCACCAGATAGTGTGTCCAAGGTGTCGTCGATTCTCGGTAAAGGATAGCTGTCCTTCTTCGTTACGTCGTTCAGCTTCCTATAGTCCACGCAGAATCGGGTGCTTCCATCCTTCTTCTTAACTAGCACTACTGGCGAACTCCATGGGCTCGCAGATGGTTCGATCACGCCCTCCTTTTCCATCTCGTCGATTAGTTTGATCACCTCTCCTTCTTTCGCCAAAGGTACCCTTCTCGGTGGTTGCCGGATCGGTCTAGAGTCCCCTGTGTCTATTCTGTGCTTCACAATTGATGTTCTTCCACAGTTCTTACCATGTGCAAAAACTGTCCAATATTTACGAAGCAGAGAGAGTGCTTTACTTTTCTGCTTCTCCACTAGGTGTTGCGTCCACTCTCTGGCCATTGTTTTTAAGAAGGCTTTGTTGGACTGGATTTCCTGTTGTTTCTTATCTTCGCAGTTCACAATAGCGGCAGCTTCTTGGCATTGAGCGATCGTTGTTCCCTTGTATATTGTCCTAGGTGTACTTGCAGGATTCAGGACTCGTACTGGAACCAATTGGTCTTGTCGGGGTTCCACGAGAGCCCTTCCAACAACTATATCGCTGGGTCGATTTCGTTTGTCGGGTTCGACCACCCACATTCGGCTTGTCCCCGCATCCTCTTCTATCTTTGCCCAAACCACAGCTTCTGCATTCGGGGGAACTGTTTGGCGCGCTTGCACGACTATTCGCCTGACCTTGTTACCTTGCCCATTATCCATTGTTAATGGGAGCTCCAAGTTGCCATACTTCATCACTTTTTGGTTGAGGTCCAATGTGAAGCCATGCCTAATCATGAAGTCGACGCCGATTATGATGTCATCAGTGATGTCCGCAACGATGAAATCATGCTGAAACTCGACGGTACCCATCGTAATTCTTTTCTGGACCTTTCCCTTAACTTCCGCCTTCTCACCAGTTACTGTACGAAGCCTTACCTCGGAAAATGGTTCGATGTCGGAAACCAATCCGCTTCGGATGACTGAATGAGTTGCTCCCGTGTCCAACGTCAGCAGATATCGTCGCCCGTCCATCGTTCCCTCGATGACCAAGCTGGTTGCACCCCTACAGATTCGGGATACGAGGATGCTGGGGCACTCCAATGTGGGAGCCAGCGCATGCCCCTCTGCACTGACTCGTTTTAGTTTAACGGATTGTTAGGTGCACCTTTTGCACCTCCACGGTCGCGTTCGCTCCCATGGTCTCTTTTTGGCGAACTAGACCTCGAACGCTTTCTTCGCAGGCGGCAGTTCCTCGCAATGTGCCCCTGCTGGTCGCAGATGTAGCATCTACCCGGGAATGAACCACTCCTACTCGCCGTTGTTGTTCTGGAACTATCCTGGTCTTGAGATATGCGCCGTAGTTTGATGGAAGGTCGGCATATCAAGAGCGATGTTTCACACGCGAGAGCGCTGGCAACTGTCTCCTTGAAAGATGTCTTCGGCAGGAGAATCAGGCTTCGTTGCGTATCGGGGTCCCTTAGCCCTTGGATGAAAGAATCCGTTTTCAGTTTTTCCACCACATCAACTGGAACATCCGCGTAGGCTAGATGAGACAGCCTCTCGATGTCGGCAGCGTACTGCTGGATGGTCTCGTTTCCACGCTGCTTGCGTCCTTTAAGTTCAAGCTTGTGCATCTCCTGCATGTGCTCACTGCCGTATCTTCGATGAAGAGCATCCCATATGGCTGTGTAGTTCCTTCTCTGGGTCTCCGGGATGGTCTGTAGAACGTCAGCTGCTTCACCTTTAAGGGAAATTACTAGGGCAGCCACACGATCTTCCTCTCCCCATTGATTCCGTTCCGCTGTTGTTTCGAACTGGAGCTTAAAGATGTTAAAAGCGCTCTTGCCGTCGAAGTTGGGAGCAGTGAATTTTGATGCTGCAGTCGGTACGACGATTCCTTGATGCTGTACGTTCTGGATAGTTTTCTCGAGTTCCAGAACCTTCTTGTCCAGTGTCTCGATTCTCTTTTCCTGGTTATTTTCGAGATCCAGAACCTTCTTATCCAGTGTATCGATTCTCTCTTCGACGCCCTGGAACCGATCGTTGACGGCTTGCTGGATGTCTCTCAAGCTTTCTCGATTGTTCTGTAGCATCTCTTCCAACGTCTCTAGCTTCTCTAGTTTCTGACCTATGGAAGTTGCATTCTCCTCCAATTTTTGATCTAATTTCTGGCTCAGGGAAGCACTCATAGCATTCATAGCCGCGAGAATTTGCTGCATATCGAACGCTGGCTCAGTGGATGTCGACGGCTTCTCCACCCCGAATTCATAACTCTCCCAGTCGACACCTTCTTCCTGCAACGCCGATCGCAGTCTCTCCACCAGGTTGGCTTTACTTCCCACTGTGGATAATTCCCGAGCATCCAGCTCTTTTTTCAGTTGTTCAATGGTCAACTTTTCCAATTTGACCATTTTCTCACTTTTGCAATAATTCACTTCACAACTCAAATAAAGTTTCACTCGTTTACTCGCAATCCCACTTCTGACACCAAATGTTACGAGAATTTATTCGATCCCCACACCAAATAGGGTTCGCACCACTGGATTGCGATAAACTACAATTGTCCTTTTTCTTTAAATTGAAACACACACACACTTTTATTTCTTTCACCACAGATCAATTATCTGTGTAGCTTCACCACTTTTATTTATTCTCCAATACAATCCACTTTAAACTTTATTACACAGTACAATCCACTTTAAGCTTTATTACACAATACACAAACCTTTATTGAAAGCTTTTCTTTTCACCTTGGTTGATCACACCGACTTGTTACACGCTGTTTTATACCACAAACTGAATGAATGTCAAGGGCGAGTGTTCGCGCTTATATAGCTCTCGGTCCACCGTCTCGAACGTTCGCCGTTGGAAGTTCCCTTTCGGAAATCTCTAGAACGCTCTGACAATTCCATTGGAAGTTGACATCATTCCCATCCCCGCTTCCAGAGAGTTTTCGAACTTAACGGTCCGCTTGCATCTCCGCAACAATATAATACCCTAATTATCCCAGTCCTGCTTTATGGTGCAGAGGCATGGACGCTATTGAAAGCGGATGAGGAAGCTCCTGGTCTTTCGAGAGAGAAGTTCTGCTTGCGATCTACACAAACTATACGGACTGTACGGCGCCATGTACCTGGTTAAGCGTCTACGAATACAGTGCTTCAGTTGGCTGGGCTATGTAGAGCATATGGACGACATAGCTCCGGCCCGAAGAATCTTCGAATCCGAGCCATTGGGGCAACCCACCAGAGGACCCCTCGGATCAAATGGCGTAGGACCTCAACCAACTAAGTGTGCGTGACTGGAGACGGCCTGCAATATCTGTAAAACCTGCCCTGGTGAGCGTTTGATTGATATTTTTGTTTCTTATATGTATGTAAATGGCGCTTAACGCCATTGGTTCACAGCGTCTACTTTCCTGCGCGTTATTCGGTCAACCGTACATACAAAGTTGAACACCCTGTTGGAATTTGTTTGGATTAAAATTAAAAGTTTAGCATTTATTTACGTATAAAGATTTAAAATCGTTGATCAGAGTGTTAATTTGGATTTTTTTCCTTATGTAGCTATATATGTATCATATTTTTTTTATTCCCTTTATTCAACACCTGTTTTGGATTAACATTTAGTTGAAGTTTTTACCATTTATTTTTTTGGGGTATACATACGTACAATGTAGGATCAATGTCCTTTACAATTGTGTTTTTACTCGTGTGTAGGAGAAGATAGCACAAGTGGGATTTAGTCCACTCGAAACGTTGGAGGTTTTATTCACACCGAGCGCCCCTTATCGCTCGTTGTTGTCGCCAGACGTTTTTTTTTTTTTACTTCCGTGATGTACCCAGCATTTACCCAAACCATTCGATTAGATCTGTTGGTCTGTATCGTTTAAGTCTTCGCATATGTGTTTGTTCGTCATTTGGGATGTTGCGTATTTCGTCGTTTGGATGTTGTAAAACCTTACTCTGGTATTTGACGCAGTGCTTTTTTATTTCGTCTGCAACAGTTGTTTTGTGAAGGTCTTTTTGAATTTCCGTGTTTGGCACGTACCATTCTGCGTTGGTAATTTTTCTTGATTCTGTTTTGTGTACGTTGGATTATCTGGATGTTTGAAGTTTTGGAAGTGCCCCATAGTTGTAGCCCATATGACCAGATAGGTTTAATCATAGCTTTGTATATCAGAAGTTCATTGTCTATTGTCAGTCTAGAATGTTTACCAAGCATCCAGTAGCATTTTCGGAGTTTGTCTTTTATTTGTTTTTTCTTTTCTAGAATGTGCTGTTTCCATGTTAGTTTACTGTCAATAACCATACCTAGATATTTGGCGTGATCGCTGGTTTTAATATTCTTATTGTTAATTGTTATAGGAGGTGGATTGTCAATTTTTCTAGTGGTGTAGATAACCTGGATAGTCTTTTCTTCATTTATTTGTATACCCCACTTTGTGAACCACTCTATTATATTATTTAAATGGCTTTGTAGTTTGTGGTTTGCATCGTTTACGTCTTCGTCAGATTGGAGTATGATAGTGTCGTCTGCAAATGTTGCTAGCATGGAGTGTTGCGATGTTGGGGTGGGTATCTCTGCAGTGTATATTAAGTAGAGTAGTGGCCCCAGATCGCTGCTCTGGAGAACGCCAGCTTGAACTACGTGCAAATAAGATTATTCTTCCTTGTGTTTTACGTAGAAGTGTCGTTGGTTAAGATAGCTTTTAAGTAGCAAACAAAAATCTAATGGTAAGGCTTTATTAAGTTTGTAAATAGTCCTTTGTGCCGGACTTTGTCGAAAGCTTTGGGTACGTCAAGAAATACTGCTGAGCAGTACCTTTTATTGTCTAAGCCATTTGATATTTTGTTTATTACCCTATGTGTCTGTTGTATAGTCGAGTGATGTTGTCTGAACCCGAATTGGTGATTCGGTACAACGTTGTTTTTGTCAAGTATTGGTTTTAGTCTTTTGTCTTTTGTATCATATTTGAAAGCCTAAGATTTCGCAGACGATCACATTAATGAAGTCATATTATTTCAATGCAATAGACAATTCGTTTATCCACCTTTGACCGTTCTACTTGTTTAGGTCCGAAATCCACAACGATTATTTCGGCTACCGCTCATCAGCCATAATAATCCATTCTAGTCATGTAAAAAGCACTAACAGAATCTATCTGACTGTATCCTATAACTGTCTAATCAACTCCATTATCAAACTCAATTGATATGCATACATCTACCTGGTATAAGAAGTGACATATTTGAAATAGCACTCGACTGATACTAGTCGTTAGTGACTTTAAGCATGAACTTTTACTGAATTCCCTTTGAAACAGAATCGCTATCTAACGTATCAAGTACATATTCCAAAGATTGAATTCATATATGTACGTATACAGTACCTACATTTGCTGTTTGCTAATTGTTCGAAGTACTGAGAGCCGGCGAGTAATTTATTTATCGAATTTCTGAAATCAGCTACTTAATCGGATGGACCGACTCAAGGCTTGTGTTGAATGTCAATAAGTATATTCACTTGTTTTCGGTTTCTGTTTTGCTCGGTATGTATGTCAAAAAACTTGAAATTGACATGCATCTTGACTCGGCGACCGATGACGATGCCCTTGTGAAGAAGTACCTTGTCAGTTGAAAGCAGTTGAGGGACAGTACATCATAACATTTCACATGGGCGAGTACAGAGATTGTGATGTTTGACCTGCCATGAATGGTTGAGGTGTAGTTTGGCTTGCTTGAATAACGAGACTGAGATTTGTTGTTTTTAATCGAATATACATTCATGGAGTCATTTAGGTAACCTTAAGGATTTTAGTTAGTAAAGCACGGATTAAAAAGTAGGTAAGGAGAGACTGTTGTGCACAGATAAGTTTATGGAACAAATTGTTATACCAAAATGAAGAACCCTCGTTTTCTCTACAGCAAAGGCCATTACAACTTTAGTTAACTTTTCAAAACGCGTTATAAGAAATAATTTACAAAAAGGGTTACTCATTACTTGGACTTACTTGCTTCAAATTCAGTTGAGAACTTCGCTGAGACAAACAATTTAACTCAGCTAGTAAATGAGCTGACACGAACCCCGAAGTGACAGTCACTCCGCTAGCACTTTGGAGTTGTTACTTACATCCCACCCTGATAAATGCACTATTAATGTGCTAGCATCCCAGCTAGCATGTGCTAGGATCATCCAACCATTGTGTCATATCAGCGAATCAGCCACATAGTTAAACAAAAAAAAACCTAAAAGGACGGTTTGGCAATATGAAAAGGCAAACTGGGACGATCTTAACAACTTCTTCATGAGCTTTAGCTGGTCGTTATGTCTCCTCAATAACAACGTGGATCCCACTGCTGATATGATCACAAATACCATTTTCCTTGGTATGAGAAACGTTGTTCCTACAGAGTAAAAAGTATTAAGCCCAAGGAGAATAAGTGGTACGACCTGAACTGTAATCATCAAGCAGTCATTCCGCTAGTCCTGATGGTATTCCCCCTATACTTCTGAAGAGGTGTTCTTCTACGCTGGCAAAACAAGTGCGTAAGCATTTTTTCAGCCCATCCCTAAAAAAGGTGAACCTTGCTCCTCCTTCTCCTCCTCAACATACTGACCCAATAGCGCTTATATCCCTTCTTTCCAAAGTCATGGAAACGTTGATCAACCGCCAGTTATTGAAATATCTTGAATTGCGGAAACTCTTCAATGACCGATAGTATGATTTACTTTGCCACAGATCCACTGGTGATTTGATAGCATGTCTTACCGAAAAGTGGAATCGCTCGCTTCACCAAGCTGGCGACTCCAAAATAATTGCACTAATCATTGCATTTGACAGGTTTTGGCACGAAGCCTTTTTGTCGAAAATGTGTGCTTTTGTGATCGGTCAGTCTCTTCTTCAATTGATTAGATTTTTCAAATCGTTAAATCTAAGTTGTTTTGAACTGTTTTAAATTTCGTGAGCTCTACGAGTTAAAAAGAAGGAGGAGCATATGCTTCTCAGGAGAAAGAAAAAAAGACGTTCGAAAGTTTTATCAACATATGTATAAGGCGAACATGCCAAGGCTATAAACCAGAACGGGAGCCTGTAGGGATGAGAACGGACACCTAGTAGTAGAATCGCAGTCGATGCTGAGAATATGGTAAAAACTACTTCTGCAGACTGTATAACGGCGATGTTAGTCAATATACCGCTGTCAGGCGGAATGATCTATTTGTTAACGACGAAGGTCGCCGAGAATTCCGTCCCCCCGACCTCAACGAAGTTAAGATTGCTATATCGACTTTATACTCAAGTCGAATAAAGATGCTGGTCTGTTTGCTGAGCTCTTCATGGCAGCTGGAAACGACCTGCTTAGGGGTATGCATCAGTTCATCTGTAGGATGTGGTCAAAGGAAAGCATGCCCGAGGAAAAGAGTCTCAGCATCGTTTGACTTAGCCTCATCAGTGTGGCTTCAGATCCTGGAAAAAAACCAGTGAATTTTAAGTCGACACTCACCACCTATACGACAGCGTAATTGAAGACGAGCTATACAACGCTATGTCCAGCTTTGACATACCTAAACTCGTCAGACTATGCAGGATGACTTTGGAGAATGCTCGCTGCTGCATAGTTTTGATGTCAAAAAAGGATTTAAGCAGGGCCATACGCTGTCGTGTGATTTCTTCAACATTGTATGAGAAATGATTGCGCGAAAATCACTGGCCAACACAAGAGGCACAATTTATTTCAAATCTTCACAAATCCTCGCAAACGCGGATGACGTTTACATAAACGGAAGAACACAGCGAGATGTCAATGTTTACGAGTATTGAGACGGAGGCAGTGAAAATTAGTTTAGCAGTAAATGAGGGCAAAACTTAATATAGGCTGTCATCAAAAAAAGACGCTCACCACCGACGTCTTGGCCAGAACGTTTGTATTGGCAGATGCAAGTTGAAGGTACTTAGGGTCTACCTTGGCTCCGCAGTGACCTGGAATAACGACATCAGTTTCGAAAGCAAACGCGGAATCACTCTTGCTAATCGCTGTTTCTGTGGGCTCCGGAAGCAATTGAATAATAGAGCCCTCTCCCGAACGACAAAGTTGACTTTATATAAGACCCTTTGAGCTAAATCACAATACTGCGTTAGTGAATTGCGTTTTTGCGTTACAAGAGAAATGCTTCACACATGCGTTGAAGTGACATTTCAAAATTATCAGCTGTTTTCATGTCAAAATTCTGGTAGCACCGCACGCCGCCGTGTATTTGATGTGATGTTCCAAGGGGAGGAGATACAGTAGGGTGTTTATTGCTTCGGAGGGGCATATTTTCATGGCTCCTGTAGTTCCGACTCCTGCTGATCTTTGGATCTTGTTGAGTTTGTCGATATTATAAGCTTAACTTAGAACTAGTCACCAAACTAGGGAGCCATAGCTGACGATAGGACAGACAACGGCTGTGTACATCCACAGGGTCAGCATAAGTCTGAGTCCCCCCATTTACCGAAAGTTTTGCTGCAGGCGTAGAAAGCTACACTAGCTTTCTTTACCCGGTTTTCTATAATGGACTTCCAGTTAAGCTTTGGGATAACATGTAGATACTTATTATTGGAGGATAGAGATAGATGCCGGTTGTTTTGCCATGGAAGTTTAAATGGCGGGGTCTTGGTTTTGGTGCCACAGCCTGTAACCCAAGAGTAAACTCTGACCAAAACCTGTTCTGTGATTTCACTTATCACAAAAAAGGACATCCCCGATGCAAAAATCCTCATTCGCTACCACTTTTATTCCCTTGCTGTCCAGCTCAACTAGGATACCATTGATGAGTAACAGCAGTAAAAGAGGTGAGATAACTTCACCTTGGGGAGTACCTCTATTAACGGATTTTGTACAGTGCAACCACACCTATAGCAGCAGAAGAAACATCGCGCGTTTTGTCGTCAGACTACTCAATCAGCAACCGAACCGCTGTCTTAAAATTTAATGAAAATCCGTTCAACCTAGTTTTTGCCGATCCTAATGTTCCAGGCGCTGTGGCGCAGTGGTTAGTGTGTTGGACTCTGGCGCACGATGAGCGAGTTCAGATCCCGATAACACCAACGTCATCAAATGTTTATTTCGCGGCGTCCCTCCTCGACGGGATACTGGCAAAACCCTCCGTGTACACTTGCCTTAAAAAAGCTTCTCGACTCACGCCGTTCGGAATCGGCATTAAACTGTAGGTCCCTTTCACCTGTGTCAAAAATAAATAACACACAACAGAGAAGAAGCTCTAGTCCTTCATGGGCTGTACCGCCACAAAAAAAAAAAAAAAAACAAAAGATGAAAGAAAGAATGGTCCATAGTAACTAAATTATGATAAAACGCAAAGTGCGGGCATAACTATTAAAAAGAAAAAAGTTTTAAGATCTAACCTATTCTAATCTTCGACCATAGACTCCATAGACTCTTCATCGTAACGTTGGCGCCATACAACTCAATTTAATCTATTGAATTGTAGTTTTTCTGATTAAAGATATAAACTTTATTTATTAGCACAATGCGTACCGATTTCCAAAGTTGTATTGTAATTGCAAAAACAACTGCTATAAGCCCCCTTAAAGTGCACTTTAGGGGATGTCCTAACTTGGTACTTCGCATTTGTTCTATGCGAACATTCAAATACTGAGTAAGCCTTATTCTATGAAACGATTCCGATGCATCTGATAGCGACTGGTAAGCATGTGAAATAAAACCGATAATGAATATGACTTACCCATCATTTTTAAGTGCCCAATTCCAAGCTAGCACTCTCTGTTATGAAGATGAAACTGCGACATATGTCAGTTGTCTGTTGCCTCCGACTCTGAGTCACGTCTTGACCATTTAAATTAATTGGCTCAGCACAGCCCTACGCAGTCGCTGTATGACAACGTTCAGTCACCCGCTTAGTCATGACTTAATCCGACAATCAGTTGGGTTTACTTGGCGGATAGATAGACACACTCGCATAATTCGCATGCACAGGTGCCCGCCTCTACCTGTCCACACTCATCTGTCATTACCGAGTGAGCTATGTACCAAAACAGTGGCACCGGTAGATCTTAGTCGCGTGAGATGTGATCTGAATAATTCGCGCCATAATCATCAGCCGTATTCGGACGAAGGAATCGCAATTAACGACTCGTCTTGATCGTAAAAAAAGGAAAAGAACAAATGAGATTCTAACCACAGCCATAACATAACCATCCGATCGAATGGTATATATTTGAACATCAGGCTAACTATAAAACAATTCTTTCGCGCATAGTTCTAGTGTCCACTTCAGAGTCAGACGAGCAACAACAAAAAATGCGCTGCGACATAGTCTTCATAGTCATCATAGCAGTACTGATCGGCTTCGCACAAGCCGTGTTCTTTCCATCCAGACGAAGTGGTGGCAGCAGAGGAGGATACACAAGGCACCGCACTGGTCGTACGTACTCGGATATCGCCCGTGTCATTAATCCCAATCCGTATGCATCACCTGGAAGCAGACCGTTCCCAGGCCAGCCCTTCTGGCCATTCGGATGAGAATCGAGTAACGACGCAACATGGTCTTATTTCAGTGTCAGCAGTATTAGTGTTAAAGTAAAAGTGTTAACAATAAATTATTTGTTTTTATAAAGCAAAATGTGTTGATTTGATTGTGTAAGGGAAAAGGGAAAGTAAGTCGATTAGCGCGGCTACCACCGTAACAGCTTCCGCGTGGTATTTTAGTTGAAACAGACGGTATAATATGAAGTTATGCCCCTAATTGTGTTAATATTCCAAATATGCACGTACAACGTACGCGTCATTATCACTCGACCCATGTGGTGAGCGCTGGTGTTTGAGTGATCAATAAAGTCGGAACACTATAGACGTGATTTGAATTTGGCCTGACGAAACGTGGGAACAACCAGCAGTTGGGGTTTAAGTGGTTTAACAGTTTTGTTGGCGGTAATCCGCATATGGAATACCTTAGTCGTAGCTATTTGCGGAGCTTGACGGATGTCTTGTTATTTTTCGGAGATCGGGTCGTCGTCCGTTAGAATTGTTGTTCGATTACGATTAGTTACTCATTATGAATGTATCTTCCGGGTTAATATTAACATAGAATAACTCGTCCTTGGCAAAGTAAAATGTACATTACTTCTACCGGGAAACAAAATGTGGCACGGGCCACGCCCAAAAAAGATTGAAGGGATTGGAACGTTAGGTTTCGAATATTCAGAGCTTACCATCTTTGTCAAAGCGCGCGTGTTTCATTTTTTGTTCCGTTATAATCTATTTCCTGAATTGGTCTTCTAAGTTCTTGAAGATTCATGCCCAGAGTTTTAGCTGCCAGTATACCCGTACTACAAGTAACCTAGTCAACAGTGTGCTAAAGAAAGACACCGCGAAATACATAATCGATAACATTGCTGCTCAAATCGGATGTCGTCAGAATCTTCCTACCGTGCAAAAGGTATTTGAATTCCAAGAGCTCACCTTCGCAGCTCGAAGCGAATTTCTAAAAGAAAAAGTAGAGTAGGAGGATAAGAGGAACATAGAAATCTGTCCCTATGACCTACGAGTCGAATTGAATACGGTAGAGGATATATCGATCAAAATAGAAGGGGCAAAGCCTCACAGAGACTTCCGTAAAGAAACTAAGCATTTGAGCGCTATTGGCAGGTTGCTTATAGTCTTCAAAGGAGAGAGATTAGGAATACCGAATTCAGTCAAAGAATCGAATGCTAACTTCCCCGAATATAAAGTTGAAACTCTCGGCTTTTTACAGACTCTATTAATGGTAGCTATGATTAAAACCATGAAGTTAATCTAAAGTAGCGCGTTTATTACGTCACACGTGACAACAGATAGAGTTTTTAGGCATGTTGTCGCATTATTCGGCTTTAAGTTACCAGAATGTGACCTTGTCTGTCCCAGACTCTGTAACAGAGCAACAGTCAACCAGATTATGTATATACGAGTATCAAGGTGATATCTTATTTTAACCGTGAGGCATGTATAATTCTGACTGCATGTTGTAGATGCCGAAATAAATGGTAAAAAATACTAAAATAATATCCGAACAAGATAAACGTATGCGTGGAGAAAACTTAGCAATCAATGTTATATGCAAACTTATTACATCCGCCAAGGTTTTCTTTTTAGTTAAATTTATATTTAGTTGAATGTGATCAACCTCTAATTCCAACTGCCAGCCTACCATCAATTCCGAATATATTTATGGCATTCAATCTGGGGGCACGGAAATGCAACACGGCCGTACCATCCTTTTCTCGAAACATTTCAGGCCATTTTCGACCCCCTATAACTTCGTTTTGGATAGAACCAGAAACCTGAATTTTCAGTAACCGAGCGAGCATTGCATAAACACAGTACATTTCAAATTTCATTCAATTTGAACCTGTAGTTTGGGAATTATAACTCGTCAAAATGTCTTAATTTTGTCACTCACTGACTGACCGATCATCAAAACTCTAAGGCACTTCTAGCAGACATAGAAGCTTCAAATTTGGAACACAATTAGTGTTTAGTATATAAATCAAGGAAAAACTAAAATATTTTACAATTTCGGTCCAGTTTTCTAGATACACCAACTGAATAAATATCTTTGTAATCCCATATAAATATATAAAGGGTCCGCCATCTAACGTTTTTTTTTTTTCAAGTAGTGCTTATTTCGTGAATGGTAACACTTAGCTCATGTCTGATTTGATAGATAATTAGTTTTATCCTTCCGTTGAGCGAATATGGTTGTTTATACGCTTGAACAACGCTGGGAAATATTGCGACATTACTTTGAAAATCATGGTAAGAAGTGAAGCACCGTCAGTTCGTTATCTTGTGATCTTCTTCTTGTGTACACCCGAGAATACTGCTGCTGCGGCAGAAAGTGTGCGTGAGGCAACATCAACATAAATTCACCGTCGTTCTCAACAATTGAACATTTCGGAGACATCATTGAGACGAATTTTGCATAAAGACCTTGGTATGACGCCATACAAAGTCCAATTGGTTCAGGAGTTGAAGCCAATTGACCATCCAATGCGTTTTCGCTTCGCTAAGTGGGCCTGCGGATGACTTACAGAAGATGCCGATTTTACCAAAAAAAATCATCTTTTCAGATGAAGCTCATTTTGATCTTGGCGGTTATGTAAACAAGCAAAATTGTCGCATTTGGGGCACAGAAAACCCGCACGAATACATTGAAAAGCCGGTGCACCCAAAACGAGCCACTGTTTGGTGCGAATTTTGGTCCAGAGGCATAATTGGGCCATTTTTCTTCGAAAATGAGCAAGGAGTGGACGTTACAGTCAATGGCGATCGTTATCGGGGCATTTTGAACGAATTTTTGTTCACAAAAATTGAAGAGGAGGATATTGGCAATATTTGGTTTCAACAGGGCGGCGCTACGTGCCACACAGCCGAAGCTACACTCGATGTTTTGCGCCCTGTTTTTGAAGATCGCACTATCAGCCGCAGAGCTGATGTCGTTTGGCCACCTCGAAGCTGCGATTTGACACCGTTGGACTATTACTTGTGGGGTACCGTCAAAGATAAGTGTTACGCCGACAAGCCAGAGACAATTGACGCTTTAAAGGACAATATTCATGAAGCCATTGGTGAAATACAGCTGCACACAATCGATAATGTGCTTAAAAATTGGACCGATCGTGTAGGCTACTGCATGGCCAGCCGAGGCAGCCATTTGAATGAAATTATTTTCCGTTATTAACCGGAAGGATTGTACTTTCAAATAAAAAAAGAAATTTGAAAAAATATTCAGTAGCTTTTTTTTATAGCATTTTCAAAAAAAAAGTTATTTGGCGGACCCTTTATGATTACAAACGTAAACATTTGCAGTGAATGAATCAGTGTACATGTATACAAATGGGATCTAGGTGTTTATAGAACACATCCTCCAAAGCTTCTTTTCTTCTACTACTTTACCGAGCATTTACTACCTTACCCCGTCAACCTCATGCTTAAGCCTATAAAAGGAATGAAACAGTTGGACTCTTCCTTCTTTTCCTCTTATTCTGCGAAGCATCAACCGTGGCCGTGGACGCTAAACCCTGTCGTTTTTTTCATCAAATTCTTAAATTATAAATTCCTATTTTGCATTACGTACTGAACTATTCTTAAATTATTATATACTCTTAATTTATACTACCTACTGAATTACTCTTAAATTATAAACTCTTAATTTGTACTACATACTGAATTATTCTAGAAATTTGAACTAAACTAATTTCCTATTAAATTGTCTACAACAAAATATACTTCAATATCGCATTGGAAATACTGATTGATCTCCACATACATATGTATAAAAAATGGAATAACAGGTGTAGTAAAGCGAGCACCCGTGTGTACTCGGCATCGGCCAGCTTAAAAGTATTCGTATCGTTTCGCATCGTAATCAGCGAGTATTCTGTATTCAGCAAGTTTCGCATCGGTATCGGCGAGTATTCACGCATCCTGCATCGCTAGGCATCGGTATCAGTGAAATTGTGCTTATGCTGAGGAAATATGTATGTATATACATACATAACAATGTATGAGGGATCCATAGGACGGGGGAGAAATGGGACATTAGACAAATTTAAAACAAAAAGTCAACTTACCCACAAATAAATAAATATAAATATGTATAGTAAAAAGGATCGAGGATCGTTTTTTTATCTTTTCTTCATACATACTAAAGAAACTTTTTCTTACCTTTTTTACTTTTTATTATACTCACTTACTTACTTAGGTGGCGCTACAGTCCGTAGTCCGTGAACCTGGACCTCAACCAACAAGTGTCTCCGGCTGGCACGGTCTTTGGCCAGCTGTTTCCAACGCCGCACGCCCAGTTGGTTAAGGTCCCCTTCCACCTGCGTGCGCCATCGTTGATGCGGCCGTCCTCTGCCGCGCCTTCCTTCTGGGGTGGATTCGAAGACTCTTCGGGTCGGAGCTGTATTTTCCATGCGCTCTACATGACCTAGCCACCTTAGACGCCGTACAGTACAGTTCTTCATTATATCTTCTCCCTCGTACACCGTTTGAACAAACGGGACCATAGATAGTGCGCAGAATTTTGCTCTCGAAACGACCAAGGGCATCTTCATCCGCTTTTGTTAAGGTCCAAGCCTCCGCGCCGTAAAGGAGGACTCGCATGATTAAGGTCTTATATAGTGTCACCTTGGTTTTCCGAGAGAGGGTTCTACTTCTCAATTACCTCTTGAGTCCAAAGAGACAGCGATTGACAAGAGTGATTCTGCGTTCTATCTCAGCGCTGGTATTGTTGTCGCCGGTCATTAGTGAGCCAAGGTAAACGAATTCCTTGACTACTTCAAAGTTATATCCGCCCATGGTGACGTTCTGGCCAATACGTCGGTGTTGCCCGTCTCTTTTAGATGAAAGCAGATATTTGATTTTACCCTCATTAACCTTGAGACCCATCTTAGCCGCTTCTACCTCAATGCTTACAAAGGCCTCATTGACGTCCCGCTGTGTCCGTCCAATGTCGTCGGCGTACGCAAGCAATTGCGTAGATTTGAAATAAATTGTAGCTCTTGTGTTGGCCAGTGACTCTTGCACGATGTTGAAAAAGTTGCATGACAGCGCGTCACCTTGCCTAAATCCTTTTTTAACATCAAAGGTCTCGGTTTGCTTATTACCGACCTTAATGTAGCAGCGAGGATTCTCCATTGTCATCCTGCACAGTCGGACGAGTTTGGCAGGGATGTTAAAACTAGAAATGGCCTTGTATAGCTCATCACTATACACGCTGTCATATGCAGCCTTGAAATCGACGAAGAGGTGGTGATTGTCGATTTGGTATTCCTTGGTCTTCTCCAAGATCTGCCATAGCGTAAATATTTGGTCTATTGTGGATTTACCTGGCCTGAAACCACACTGATAAGAGCCGATCAGGTAATCCACAAACGGTTTCAGGCGTATGGCAGAGAAGATTTTATATGAGATGTTAAGGAGTTATAGGGGTCTCTTTCCTTATGGACCGGGCAAACGATGCTGACATTCCATTCTTCGGGCATGCTTTCCTCCGACCATACCTTGCAAATGAGATGGTGCATGCACCTTACCAGATCATCTCCAGCGGCCTGCAAAAAAGTAATTTTAAACGGATTAGCCGTTTTATAGTCGAATCACAATGTCGCGTTCGAACGGTTGGGCTTTTGACGGGCGTTGTACCGACTTACAATAAACATGTGTCAAACGCGCGACCTAGGATTTTCTATAACGAAATGTGGCGTCAGGCACTTGGACGTTCATGCAACAAAAAAAAATCTAACATGCCATACATATGTATATGTAAGTATGTAGGTACATCAATGTATTGCGTGTTTGCTCCTTGACGTTGAAATCGAATACTTTTGTGCCTAATGACCGAATCACAACGTCGCGTTCGAGCGGTCGCGCTTTTGACAACATGGGTAGGAACAATGAATTCATATGGAGTAACACGGAATACGACCTCATGCGTTGCTTCGGCTAATATCGTAAAATCGAGATCAACGCCAGAGTAGAGCCAGTGGCTACTTGGTCGTGCGTTTTGCCAGCTGACAATGCTTGTCATTTGTTTAATAATGAAGGAACGGCGAAATTCGGGAAGTTTTTCTTGACAATTATACTACAGGGGGTTTTGTCAGTATCCCGCTGAGGAGAAGCACCGTGGAAAACATATTCGATGACATGGCTGTTGTCGGGATTCGATCCCGTGTCATCGGCGTCAAGGGCAACACACTACCCACTGCGCCACTGTGCTCTGGGCTAATTATATATGAAAAATAGATTATTGATGTTTGGTAGTACAAATTTAAACAGTTCAAAATCCCCTGCGTGGATGCTTCTTGATAAAGTCAGATAATGTTGAACAAGATTAATTATTATTAAATAAAACTACGATATCTTACCGAACTCGCCGTTGAGCGTTTGCTGCTTGTGAATGTTATAGTTATTGATTAGTTCATGAAGTTCTGGGTAACCCCAGAGGAGACATGGAGCCAAGATGTGGTCAATGGGCCGGATCAAGGTGTTACACGACCCATGCCGAAGATCAGCCTGGCTGGGGGCCCATCTCAAAAATAGCCCAGTCACTAACGGAGTATCCTGAGCACCAGGCGCACTCAGGATTATCCAGCATAATCAAGTGCAATGGAAACTCATCCGGCAAAGAGCAGGATGGCAAGCGCCAGAGGTCGGCTGAGAAACTTCCCTCTACCTCAAAGAAAGCGGGGTCACAAAATATCTCTCCCAATTCCCCAACACAACTCTCCTATCGCGACGTGCTAAATGTCTCGACCACAATGGCTGTTGTTGATAGAAGCGATGTGTATGGGAACGTCCCTCCGGCGAAGTGGCTTTTAATTAGCAATGTGCTACTTAAAAACTACTTCTCGCTACTCCAGGAATATCCTGGACCTTTTCCCATCACCCATCATTCAGGGTATTATTAAGGTAGGATCAAACTGATCTCCTTGGAAGACCAAAGGTCATTGGACCTTTTTAAGCTTGCACTCAGCAGAGTCGGCGAGGTCTGGGACGGAGCTCAGCTTGAGGCTGTACCCTTGAGCCAAATCCCAAATAGACATAGGGCTAGAGCTATCATACCGGCCTACCCCGTGGATCCTAAGGAGATTTTGGTACTTATGCAAAACTGCAACCCGCAGATCCCCACCAAGAACTTGAAAATTGCCAAGCTAGAGGATGTGAAAGGATCCTCGAGGTTGATAACTATAATAATCAATCAGGATTCCCTGGCACCTCTAGCAGAGGCAAACAGTATGGTCTCTCTGGGCTTTGACTCAGCAAGGCTCAGAATATATATATTAAAGACGGGATGACTCAGCTAAGAGAGCCTCTGGAGATGCATCAGTCAACTCCAGGGTGTCGACGAACCCGGAGCAACCCCCTACCCTGGAGCCGATGATCACTGAGGAGACTCTCTCGGTTGAGCCCGCCCCCAAAGAAGTGAATGAGATTACCGGGGAAGACAGCAATCTACTGTCCGACCTGAACCTTCCCGAGGTAGACATTGGAGAGACCATGTCAGACTTAGATCTGGATTCTGATGAAAAATCTGCCAACGTCACAACGGTCAGGGAACTCCCTCTCTGATCA
This sequence comes from Eumerus sabulonum, assembly GCA_951905685.1. Lineage (NCBI taxonomy): Eukaryota > Metazoa > Arthropoda > Insecta > Diptera > Syrphidae > Eumerus > Eumerus sabulonum. The sequence continues at coordinate 154,433,420 of OX645060.1, read as the reverse complement.
TCGCTATATTCAATTCAGCATAGTCAGCCACGTCAGTGCCCCAGCTCCCTTCAGGAACTACAGGAGAACTGATTGGCAAAAGTGAAGAACCTATGTTGAACCCTACCTAGGGACAAAACACCCGACCTATCCGCACAACCCTGCGGAATTAGGCAGTTTAGTAAATGAGCTGACAGGAACACTCAACAGAGCACTGTCTAAATCGTGTGCGGTTAGCACCCCCAGAGGCAAACCCAAACCACCCTGGTGGAATGAAGAGATAGTCTCCCTTAGGGAAGAGAGCAGAAAGCTCTTTAACAAAGCAAAATATACCCGCTTGCAAGAGGATTGGGACCTCTATAAGGAGCCACTTAAATCCTTCAAAGCAGCGACCAGAAAGGGCAAAAGGCAATCTTGGCGAAACTACTGCGAAAATATCATGGCAGTCTCGGAAGCTTCAAGAATTAGAAAGATTCTGGCTTCGGCCCCGTACAACACAAGCCACCTAATGCGGAATGATGGTTCCTGGACGACCTCCAGAACGGAAGCCCTGGAACTTCTTCTGAACGCACACTTTCCGGGCAGTAGTGACTCGGCTATGACACCTCCTCAAGTCATCCAGCCGACGACATCCTCCTTCGAGCGTGCTCCCAACCTGTTCAACAACAACATTGTTCTATGGGCTCTAAAAGCTTTGAACTCTACAAGTCTCCAGGACCGGATGGGATCATACCAGCAGAGCTCTAGCAGGTAGCAGATCTCATCCTTCCCTGGCTTGTGGTAATATACAAGAGTTGCCTCTCCCTGTCCTATATCCCCAGCAAGTGGAAGGTAACCAAATGTTTTGTTGCCAAGGCAGGCAAACGCTCTCACACGTATGCAAATGACTTGAGGCCTATTAGTCTTACTTCTTTTCTATTAAAAACTCTAGAGAAGATTTTAGACGCACACATACGTTACAGCTGTATCTCAGGAAGGCTGTCGAATAACCAACATGCCTACAACAAAGGCAAATCGGTGGAAACAGTACCACTACCTTGTTGTAGCGAAGACACGAATTAGAATATCAAGAATGCCTAGGAGTCGAGTAGGATAACGTAAGTTTGACGTCGGAAAGCTACAATCGCAAGAACTGCCAGAATCTTTGCCGATTGTGTCTCCTTCAAGCTCTCTCAAAATCCGCCAACAGCAGCACAAACAATAGAACAGGAATGGGCGCAATGCCAGAGCGCCGTCAGACACGCTGCCTCAGAGGTGCTGGGTTTCAAACCGCCACATCCTAGAAACCCCTGGTTCGATGAACAATGCGAGCAAGCCCATGCAGCAAAACAAGAGGTATATTAAGCCATGCTGCAACGCAGCAAGCAGAAGAGAAGAGAGGAACACATGCTTTTTAGAAGAAAGAAGAGAGAACACGGAAAGCGTGAGATCAAGGAGATGGAGAGATGCTTCAATAAGGTAAAACGAACATGCCATGGCTACAAAGCCAGAGCGGTGCGCGGCCTGCAGGGATGAAAATGGAAAACTGATAGTAGAGTCGCAGTCAATGCTGAGGATTTGGAAAGACCACTTCTACAGACTGTATAACGGCGATGACAGACAAGATACCGCTGTCAGGCAGAACGATCGGTTCGTAATGGACGACGATGTAAGAGAATTCCGTCCACCCGACCTAGACGAAGTCAAAATAGCGACATCGAGACTTAAGTCTAATAAAGCCGAGGGCGCAGACGGCCTGTCTGCTGAGCTTCTTAATGCGGCTGGAGATAAGCTGGTAAGGTGCATGCACCATCTCATTTGCACGGTATGGTCGGAGGAAAGCATGCCCGACGAATGGAATCTCAGCATCTTTTGCCCGGTCCATAAGAAAGGAGACCCTCTAACTGCGCTATCCAAAACTGGCCTTGCAATTACTTGTTCATTTTTTTTGAATTCCTGACAATTGACTTTGAGGACTTATTTCATAGTTGAATTTGGGGGGTTATTTCCTCATGAAAGAATCCCCCAATTTTAAGTACGAAATAAGTCCCCAAAAACCCATGAAACAAATCCCCAATTTTGGGGGCTTATTTCATATGAAAAAACAATCCACTCCATTCAAATGTTGGGGGGTTATTTCATTCTCGTGTTTGGGGGGTTATTTCATTGGGGAGTTATTTCCTGCAGCCATACAAAGCCATGTCTAGTTTTAACATCCCTGCCAAGCTCGTCCGACTGTGCAGGATGACAATGGAGAATTCTCGCTGCTCAATTAGGGTCGGTAATTAGCAAACCGAGACCTTTGATGTTAAAAAAGGATTTAGGCAAGGTGACGCGCTGTCATGCAACTTTTTCGACATCGTGCTTGAAAATACCCTGCAGGAGTCACTGGCCAACACAAGAGGTACGATTTATTTCAAGTCTACGCAATTGCTTGCGTACGCCGACGACATTGACGTGATTGAACGGACACAGCGAGACGTCAATGAGGCCTTTGTAAGCATTGAGGTAAAACCTCATCTGCTTTCATCTAAAAGAGACGGACAACACCCACGTATTGGCCAGAACGTCACCATGGGTGGATATAATTTTGAAGTGGTCAAGGAATTCGTCTACCTTGGCTCACTGAAAACGAAGAACTCTTGCCAACCGCTGTTTCTTTGGGCTCAAAAGCCAATTAAGAAGTAGAGCCCGCTCTCGGAAAACCAAGGTGACACTATATAAGACCTTAATCATCCCAGTCCTCCTTTACGGCGCGGAGGCTTGGACCTTAATAAAAGCGGAGAGCAAAATTCTGCGCACTATCTACGGTCCCGTTTGTTCAAACGGTGTATGGAGGAGAAGATATAACGAAGAACTGTACGGGTTGCACAGCGACATCGGCCTAGTACGACGTCTACGGATACACCGTCTAAGGTGGCTAGGCCATGTAAAGCGCATGGGAAATACAGCTCCGACCCGAAGAGTCTTCGAATCCACCCCGGAAGGAAGGCGCGGCAGAGGACCGCCGCATCAACGGTGGCGCACGCAGGTTGAAGGGGACCTTAACCAACTGGGCGTGCGAAGCTGGAAACAGCTGGCCAAAGACCGTGCCAGCTGGAAACGCTTGTTGGTTGAGGCCCAGGTTCACCACGGACTGTAGCGCCACCTAAGTAAGTAAGTAAGGTCCCATGATCCATAGCCGAGATTGGTTAACTTGTGGAGTACGCCGTCGATAACTATCGACCGGAGAATGGGTAAAAGGACTCCTGCTTGTGGACATCCCTTAGCCACCGATACTGTCACCGAGACCGATCCGGATGTAACCGATATAATACGCCTATTTAGCATCAACCTAATCCAGTGATTAGTGGGATGGTGATCAGGTCATAGCCAATGTTCGATATTTTTTATTATGCCCACATGATCTGATCTGGATCATGATTTACATGCATTACAATAACAACACGTGATCCAGCTCTTTAACTGGATCAATTTTCAAGATCCGAAAATTAGTTCATACTATTCCCCACTGGCTTTGCATTCAAATTACGAACATCAATGCCGGATGAACATATAAGCTTGTGACCCGGATTTGGTTAAACTAATTGTACTCATAACACTATAAAATATGTATGAAAAGAAAATTTTCTTTGACATGGCAGTTCCACACTTATTTTGTTTTCAAATGTCAGACCCTTGACAGGACTGAACACGACGAAATCTCAAGATGGCTTATCGTTGATCTGTACTGTTTTATTTTGTTCCAAGATCGAAATTGTGGACATAATAAAAATACCTATTGTCAAAAGTGCCTTCAATATCGAAAAAAAGCGCAAATTGCGATCTCCTTGGGTGTGCAACTATTTTCAACATGCGCATCTTAATGATGTAGCGCATGCTCAGTAGATCTTTTCTTTGCGATATATGTATAGTGGGAAGCAAAACTGTCCGGATGTTGTACACTTCTACGGTTATTTTGTTAAAATGAAAAAACTAACATTAGTTTTACAAATATTTTTAATTTATTTTTTCAATTCAACATTTATCTTATAAATTGAGTAACAAAAACTCTTAAAACAGTTAATTACAAAAAGAAAAAAAACAAAAACAGAATTCCGTATCCGAACACTTTTGCACATTAACCTTAAAAGGAGAATACAGTCCAGCTGTCCATGTACTAACATCTTGATCACCACCGCATTATCCTGCAGGGGTGTGGACCATCCCACTAATCACTGGATTAGGGCGATGCTAAATAGCCGTATTATATCAGCCACATGCGGAGAGGTCTCAGTGACAGTATCGGCGGTCAGAGGATGCCCACAAGGGGGAGTCCTCTCACCGCTGCTTTGGTCGATAGTCATCGACGATCTATTACGCAAGCTGACCACTCTGGGCTACGAGGTCATTGGATATGCTGATGACCTAGTAGTCATTGTTACGGGCAAGTGCGAGGTCACTGCCTGTGAGCGCATGCAACTTGCGCTCCAATTCATCTCTGACTGGTGTGGCAGAGAGGGGTTATCTATTAACCCAAATAAGACAATCTTAGTCCCATTTACAAGGAGGAGAAAGGTACAACCCTGCTCAATCCTTCTAAATGGAACACACATAGGATTTACAGAGGAGGTAAAATATCTAGGTATTGACCTAGACCGCAAACTCAACTGGAACTCCAACATGAAAAATAAACTCATGAAAGCGACTAAGGCCATGTGGACCTGCCGACGCACCTACGGTAAAACCTGGGGGCTTAAACCGAAGGTGGTCCACTGGTTATATACCGCGATAGTAAGGCCTATCGTTACCTACGGGTCCATCGTATGGTGGACAAAAGTTGAACAAAAAACTACTATTATTAAGCTTCAACGCCTTCAGGGACTAGCGTGTCTCGGCATCACAGGCGCTATGCCGTCCTGCCCCACGGCAGCACAAGAAGCACTCATTGGACTGGTTCCACTGCACCTTTTTATCAAAAAGGTGGCATTACGCAGTGCAATCAGAATCCTCTGCTCGGGAACAAATATGCCATGTAGACCCGCAGGCCACATGTCCATATTGCAACACTTTCCCGAGCTGGATATGATTACTACGGTCTCGGACGCGTTGCCACACACCTTCACCTTTGACAAGAGATTTGAAGTGCTGATCCCAAATCGCTCAGCATGGGAAGACAGTGATCCCCTGCTGAATGTCAAAGGCCTTAGGTGGTACACGGATGGCTCCAAGATGGCTTCTGGCGTTGGCGCCGGCATCTTTGGACCAAAACGTAAGATCTCGAATGCCCTGGGAGTAAGCCCCAGCGTCTTCCAAGCTGAACTGCACGCCATCCTAACATGCGTCAACCTAAATCTCGAGACCGGCATCAGAGGAGTAACTATCAACATACTCTCTGATAGCCAAGCAGCGCTTAAAGCACTGGGTTCGTACAGCACGAACTCGAAAACCGTCAAGGAATGCCATGACGCCCTGCAAGAGCTCGCCAAACTTTGGTGGGTGCCAGGACATAAAGGTATTAAAGGCAATGAAATTGCCGACCAACTTGCCAGAAAAGGTTCCAGCGACAAATACATAGGTCCGGAACCTTTCTGCGGCATTCCCGGGTCTAAGATAAATCACCTCTTAGACAAGTGGGAAAAGTCGCAACACCTGTCCTTCTGGAACAGTGTTCGGGGACTCCGTCAATCTAAACGACTTATACGACCCCTGAACAAACACCCTGTTGACATACTTAAGCTCAATAGAGGGGATATCAGAAGACTGGTCAGCTACCTAACGGGACACTGCGGTCTGAGATATCATCTAAATAAAATTAGTCTCTCGTCTGAAACTGAGTGTCGGCTCTGTCTAGAGGACGATGAGACGGCAGAACACATACTGTGTGAGTGTGCTGCACTCTGCCATCTTAGGAAGCGCATCCTTCTCAGTGAAGTTGTGACTCCTGAGGGGATCACCCTGGCTCCTACGAGAAGCATTCTCAACTTCATTATAGAGGTTGAGAGGCTATTTGGCTAATCGGCTAGCAGGCACAATAGATCTGCAAAGGTCGCAGTACCATATTGCTAAGAGTAGCACTAGCCCCATGTGTAAAAAAAAAAAAAAAAAAAAAACATCTTTGTTTATAGCTTTTGCAGCATTTTTGGTGTTCGAATGTCCAAAAATGCTGAAGCAACCGTTCCATCAACCGAGCATCACCATCAGAAATGATTCTTGGTCGACCCCCAATATTGCTTGAACAAATCACATTTCGGCGTTTTTTAATATTGTTAACTGTTGTTTTATTTAGTTGCAACGGTTTAGCATCTCACGGCATGAATAATTTTTTTGTAACAAATTTACAACATTATTTTCAAGATGAATTGAAATTTTCTTAATTTTGCCTTAAAACAACCACACAGTAGATTGATAAGTAATAATTTAAGCTCGAAACACTGCAGAAACCTCCATATAAAGGAAGACTCTTACGATACAAATAAAAATACAATATACGAATACCATGGGAATTCCCCTTTTAAATAGTATTCTCCTCTTAAGGTTAATGTGCAAAAGTGTCCGGACACGGAATTCCGTAGTTTTTGTTTGTTTTTTCTTTTTGTAATTAACTGTTTTAAGAGTTTTTGTTACTCAATTTATTAGATAAATGTTGAATTGAAAAAATAAATAAAAAATGTTTGTAAAACTAATGTTGGTTTTTTCATTTTGACAAAATAACCGTTGAAATGCTAAACATCCGGACAGTTTTGCTTCCCACTGTATGTACATACATATTGATTAGAATGCAGTGGTATCTGATTTTCTAGGGTACCTGCCTATAATATATGGCTCTACCAGTTTTTCCATTGTCTTTAGTAGAAACCGTGGATTTGAGTTGTTCACATGGTTTTCCAATCTTGGGGATAAAGACCAGTTTGACTCCTCTCCAGATTTGAGGGATGTAGCCCAATTTGAAACAGGACCTAAAAAGAACTACCAGTGGTGATAGAAAAATGTTGAGGCCTTTCTGTAGAATAGCAGGAAAGACAGTGTCTTTGCCTGGGGCCTTATAGGGCTTTAATGAACCAATTGCCCATTTAACTCTATCGGGGCTAAAAAGTCTACCATAGAGGCTGTTCGGTCTAGTGTCGATGTTATTTATAACGCATCGTCTGATCGTCAAAAGGTACCTATATGCTGGAAAGTAGAACCAGGGAAATGCACCTCAAGCAAGGACTCCAGGGTTTCCCTGTGATTCATAGTAAAGATACCGGAAATGTTATACTCGTTCAATAACGTGATTAGGTCCAACAACAAATAGCACTCGGTCAATGTGATTATTATTTGATACGGCACGCAGGAGAAGAGGCACAGGGATTTGTGAGGAATGTAATTCAGCGCAGCTTCCGTGAGCTGTAGGAGACGGAACTTTTTTATTTTTCATTATTTTTTACTATTTATTACACGCGACTCACACTCCTTGTATTTTCAATTTATGGCCGAATCACAATGTCGCGTTCGAGCGGTCGCGCTTTTGACAGCATGGGTAAGAACAATGAATTCATATGGAGTAACCACGGAATACGACCTCATGCGTTGCTTCGGCTAATATCGTAAAATCGAGCTCAACGCTAGAGTAGAGCCAGTGGCTACTCGGTCGTGCGTTTTGACAGCTGACAATGCTTGTCATTTGTTTAATAATGATTTCTTCAATAAATTTGCGCGTTAGGCACAAACTTATTCGATTTCAACGTCAAGGAACAAACACGCAATACATTTACATACTTACATATACATATGTATGTATGACATGTTAGATTTTTTTTTTTTTTGTGTTGCATGTCCAAGCGCCTGAAGCCACATTTCGTTATAGAAATTCTTAGGTCGCGCGTTTGACATATGTTTATCATTAGTCGGTACAACGCCTGTCAAAAGCCCGACCGCTCGAACGCGACATTGTGATTCGGCTATTAATAGTAAATTTCGTTCTTTCTAACTGCCATGTAAAGGCAAACTACGAGATCTGTTTCTGATCTTTTGTAGATTCTCGAAAATCCATATATGACGTCATCAGTCATCCAACTTTTCATGTAGAACAACTTCTCACACAGTTGACAGCGAACTGTCAAAAACTAAATCGGAATCTGTATCAAACCAATAATAGTAAAATAAAGAAAATACATTATATTGTGATAAAAAAAATCGAACACATCTCTTATTCCACCACTAAATCGGTAAAATAATCACTTTTAAATAAAATTTCAACAATTCCCAAAACTCAAAATTATACAATGGAAAATTATACCCCGTCAGGACAGCCCAATGACAAAAGAACACACTCCGGTGTATAACTTAACAAACGGGTTTACAAAATCTTGTTTTTAGATAGATTTGTTCGTTTTTTGCTTCGTTGTACTGCTTGATGTACCATTGGAGTGCAATTCGTGTTCTGATTGTTCCGGGCGGAACTCGGGGCCCATTTGAAACTGTTAAAACAGTGGAACTGTAATTTTTAAAAGACCATCAGCAATTTTTGCCCGTACTTGTTCGTGCTTTAGGTTGTAGCTAATTGAAATGTTTTATTAGCCTTATAAGGCTAACAAAAGTTCGTGCTAATTCCTTCCAGATCAAATACCTCTTCTTTTCCCAAATACGTTTCGCTATGTCCGATTGTTTTGATACAAAACTGTTCAACTTAAAACGAAACGTTTCATGGTAGGGCACTCATGAAACCGCGTTTTATCTACTTCTTTGTTAGTACGTATGGCCCATTTGCATATGTTTATATTCTTTTTAGGCTTTCCTTGGTGCAAGAGTTCAACAACAGAACTCAACCGATGGAGACATTCAATGATGTCTCAGTAGAGGACTTAATCGATTGTAAGTACTCATATCATATCACTGCAACATTTCCTAGTCAACACTTACATATTTGATATTAGACAATGTCGATGAATCGACTGGTTTCCAACACTCCAGCTGGACCGAACAGGCTTTGGATTTGTTCATTTCGAATTTGAAAAATGCCAAGAAATCAAACTTCCCTGATCAGCGCAAGATGCTCGAAGTAATAAAGTCGAGAATGTTGCAGAAGGGTTACAGGTTTTCAATTGAACAGATTGAAAAGAAATACAACAGTCTCCGGAAGATGTTTACCGAGAAGAGGGAAAGGAATCAGATGGTCGAACCGTGAGTCCACTATACCCCTTATTTAGCTACACATTTCATACTCTTTTTTCTTCGGTAGTGAGTTATACAAGTTGTTTAGCGATGTAGAAAGTAATCATTGTCGGTCATCGCAACAAGAACATGTGCCGGTTAAAAGGGCTCGATGGGCACATATGGACGACGGCAATGGTATTATCAACGCCTTTACGTGTTGGTACAACACACTTTCTTTTTTAAACCGTCATTACTTTCAGATTCAATGGATGATGGTGATGATAAACGAATTACTTGGTCGCCGATAGCGACTAAAGCATTCCTCGATTTACTCGAACGGTTACGCCCACAACTCGGTACCAAATTAGCCACAAAGAGACTGATGTGGTTGGAAATAGCCCGTCAACTCGGAGACCAAGGATACCACTTTACTGCGCCACAAGTCGAGAACAAGTGGAAAGCTTTGCTTCGTCACTATCGAAATCGTCTGGAAGTCATACGCTCTGGGTTCGTACGAATCAACGGTGTGTTATCATAATCAAATGTTTTCCCATAGGATCTATAAGCCACAATACAATTCCTGGCCAGATATGTTTGATGACATATTGAAAGTTGAGTTGAAAGGACTGAAAGAACGAACCGAGTGCAAAGAACAAAAAGAGTTCATGGAACAGAGTAACACTATAGGTGTAGAAGCGGACATCAGTTTCGCGAACGATCAAAAACTGCCGTACGACGAAAATGATGGTACTGATGAAGAAAATTTCGAATTCGAAGAGACAGTATCACTTCCTTATGTAGAGATCAATTCAGGTGATATTCCAAGTGTTTCCAAAGACTTGTAAATTAATTTAATCTTTCCTCAATAAAGACGAGCCGGATCCCGTGCTGATAAACGAGAGCATGTCAGCGTTTCCGGAATCCGACGACAAACCTTCCCCCTCGAATCTAGCTATGGAACGGATAGCCAACGAAATATTTATCTTTCGGCAGGATAACCGGAAACATCAGGATGAACTCTTGCGGTTAGAAAAACGTAAACTGGAAGCGTACAAACAGCGTACGGCGCAGTTCGGCAGAATTGCTGAAGAACTCGGTCGATTTATGACCCACTTCAAGCGAAGCGCTTCGAATGACAATATTTAGGACGCTCACGCACCACCACAACCCTTTTGTTGTCAGCTCAAAAATAAGTTTATAGATTAACAATTGCTTAATAATCACAGATGTACACCATACATACTATATAGTTCTTAATCTAAAGTCAACAGGGAAAAATAAAAAAGAATAAATCCCTTGACTACTTCCACAACTTAATCACACCATCTCGTGATGAGGACACTACGAAGATCTGTTGTTTATCCGATCGGCACATCAGCAAATCAGTAATAGCATCATGATGACTAAGCGACGGCATTTCGGGACCAGAACGCGGAGTCTCCTCGGTTGAAGCGCGCAAAGAACCCAATTCTGTCATGCCCAATGATACCACCCTCTCTTCGATTACCTGAATGCCATCAATCAAACGAGAGCTGCCCGGGAGAAAAGTAAAAATTAAAATCAATTTATCATTGCGCTGACTCTTATCTTACTCGTAGTTGAAGGAGACATTAGTTAAATTGTCCTTTGCTGATGGAACGACGAGAGCCGAGTTCTTCGGGGTGGTTAGGTCCCAATAACGTATCCTCTGATCCGAACTTCCGGTCAATACAAAAGGCGAGTTGTCAACTACTCCAGAGAGAATGGCGCAACTAGTCGACGGGTCGTTCTGAAATAATACACAGAAATAATACCGGAAGCCTTTTGGAGGATAGAAAAGACTTACAACACTGGTGTTGGAGAGCACAGGTGCCGAACTGGCCCATAACACTGTCTGACGTTGGCTCGTCTCGATATTCCAAATCGAGACTTCGTTATTCGATTGTGTGGCTGATATCAAGCAGGACGCCTCGGTGGGATGACAAGCCACTTTCCTTATCCACGAGTCGGACGGATGCTTGATCTCGGCTATTGGTAACTGGAATCTCAAGTCCCAGCAAATGTGTTTGCCGCCACTAGTGCCGGCAGCCAGCCAAGACGCAGCTGGATCTGCACAAATCGCTGTAATGACTCCATGGCGTAATTCGTTCTGAAGGCGCCAAGCGCTAGTCTGCATTCGAGTATCCCAAGCCACTATACCGCCATACAGCGTCGCGTATATGATTACACTCTGCGAATACTGATCGCATGTTTGCATATCCACCACCGGACCATCGTTTCTCCCGCTGTTGATCAGCAAAAAAATTGAAAATTACAAAATCAATCGACGCTCTTTACAAATCCACTTACTTTTCATCTAAATGAATTGCTTGCTGAAGTGTCATCTTCGAGGAGTTTCGATCGATTCTCATAATCAGCAGACTTCCGTCTTTTCCACCGACAGCAAGGGACTGACCACCATCGCAAGCAGCCAAGGAATACACCGGTGTGTTTGCTCTGTAAGTTTGTCGCGATTTGTTGATTCCCTGATGACCATGAAGTTTGTTACAGTCCCACAAACGCACTGTTCCGTCGATACTTCCACTCGCGAACAGGGGACCATGGGGCTTCAAAGAAGTCATCTTAATCACCGAACCACGATGCTCGTACAAATGCGCAATAATCGTCCCATTCATTCGCCACCCTGATGGATATGGTGACGGATTTTTCTCATAATTAAAGTTGTGAGTGACGTTATATCGTCCCTTGATCTTTGTCCGCAATTTCTCCACGTTCAAACGGCATTCAGACGGCCGATCTAGCGGAGAGGGGTTAAACATAAACCGCGCAACAGTACCATTGCGCTTACCTGGCCAGAAGTTGCGATCTGGGATAGTATACTCTCCCAATGAAGCAACTGCTGTTGGCGGCATCTGCCCAGATGACGAACTGCCACCGAGGGCCGGCGTAGCAGTCAAATCACCCGATGGCGACGTAATGCCAGGAGCATGTGCTTCATTGAAGATATGCTGCCAATCCAGATTCGAATTCGTATCGTCTTCATGACGATGATTACGCCTTCTCATATCCATCTTGTTTAACTTGTCAGCAAGCGGATACTCATGACAGAGTACCTTCTTACGATTGATCACAATACGCCCGTTTTGCAATGGCTCCTCAGGCTCGAGATGCTTATACTTAACCTTCAGAATGTAGGCTTTCATCTCGAGTAGCTGCATTTCAATCTGCTCGTTCAGACCTTCTGAATTCAAGCGACGGAAAAGCTGCAGAAGACGTATTTGCAAAATTCTCTTACAAAAACTAATTGTCGTACGTACGTTTTTCAACGACGTTCCAACTTCGTCATAGTGAGGCAGCATGCTTTCCGGGGTGTTCTGGCGAACTTTAGCACGTTCCTCCAAGACAGACACAAATTTTTGGATGTCGGCATACCTAAATGGAATGATGTATTACTAAATCTTAATTTATTTCAAAGTTAGTTGCCTTACTTTAGAACACTATCAAAGATGACTCGTGGTACGGGCGGTAACAAGCTATCAAGGAGCAGTTCTGGCATCTCCACCTGGATCAGAGGGCGGCGTAGAAACTTCTGGATGGCAGGTATGATTTTGCATTGAACATCGATATCGTGTAGGATATTTGCTGTCGTTGAGATCATTCCAGCTATTTCATGACGAATCCAAAGATTCGGATGGCAGAGATAACAAGCAGATTCTGCAATGATTTCAGTCACGGCCGGTTTGCAAATATGGCCAAGTTCGATGAGTGTCGTCACTGCCCTTATTGCTTTGGCAATCACAAATTCCTCGCGATCACTAAAGCCCTAGAAAATAGTAGAAAATTGAACATAACTGCTTCGTTGTGATGCAATTAAGTGTCAATCAAACCTGTTGTAATAGGGGAACCAGAATATCAGACGCCTGCCATCCGACATAGCCCGCCACACCGGATATATTGTCGTAAAACGCCCCGCGGAGGTTCTTATCGTCATCATTGAGGAATGTCATTATGTGCGACAAAACCACATCATTTGCTACGCCCAAGTTTGATTAGAAAAAAAAAATGTTCTCTTTCGACTAGAAGTCCAAACAACTCACCCTTTTCTTTGCCAAAAAATGCGCATAGGTCGCATATTCCCGATTCCATCAGAGTTTGCTTTACAATCGCTTTGGAGTCGGTTAACAGACTCAGCACAGTCTGTCGTATGAGATCATGGAGGGCATTGAGTTCGGCTTGATAACGTCGGAATGGCATTTCGGTTGGTGTATTCCTTTGTGTTTCCTCAAGGAAATAAATTGCTATTTTGGCCAATTTTGCTGTAACGATTAACAATTAACGAAACGCAACAAGATATGATTGAGTGGCGGTTCTTACATATATTCCTAGCAAAGGTAACACGCACAATCACGGCCGCTTGTTCGGTGGACAATGAAGCGATTGCGGGCAGAATATACTCTGGAAAAACATTGGCATCGCTGCGTGGAATTTCCTTGACCAGACCTAGGCAAGTAGTCAAGGTTTCAATCGCTTGCACTTGTACCTTGGCTGGTGAGTTTTGTACCAAGTGCAGCTATAGTCGAACATAATCAAAATAAGTTTGGGAAGAAAATTGCTCGTTTTACAAACTTACAATATAGGGAAGGATCCGATCGAGGATAGTTTCCGAGGTAGTGTAATGCGAAAGTTTCTGAAGAATCTCCAGACAGCAGATCTTACTATTCGAGTGTTGTAATCCTCTAATGCACGATGTGACCACAGTGATGATCAATATTAATCCATCTTGATCTTGATTCGCATTTTTGGTCGCTTCGTCGTCCGAATCCTTCTTTGATTCGTCAAATTCCAAGTAGTCACTGCTATTGCTTAACGGACGATTTGTTAGCACTTTGATGCAGTGCGTGATGTCCGAATGCAAACGGAGAATTTTATCATCTGGCGACATGATTGGGGTCGACGATAGCATTTGTAAGTACGACTGTAAAAACGAGTAAAAGTACTCAGGAAACAATTGTCCACGCTCTTGATCGAGGTAGTCTTCAGCACTGCGACGATGGATTGCATTTAGGCTTATCATCGAATAGAGCAAGTTCCTCAAATTTTCATTTTCAATATTCTGTAAATGCTTATCGACCAATTCACGTTCACCACGACGATATGCCAATAGCTGGGAGAGCTCGAACGGAGCTGTACCATCGGTCCATAATTCGATGAGGGCACAGCTATGTTGGTAAAAAATAAAATGCTGATCAAAAACTATTCTAGATATATGTAGTACAAAGCGATCTTACCCAGCGGAGAAAATATCCATAGCTGGAAGCAATTGATTTCCTGAATAATATGAACCCAAACGAACCAGTGAATCACTTGGAAGAAACGATTCATGGATATTCCCTTCGGTATCATCGGACGACATTGTTTTAAATCGCTCAGGAGCTATGTAGCACGTCCTTCGTCGGCTTGTGTCAAAGAAATACGTGTAATCGGCTGGATTATCCTCTGGCAGGTAAGTGGGTTTGAAAGATGCAAAATCGGAGAGTAATACCCAGTTCCAGGAGGTGATTAGTATGTTTTCCAGCTGAACATAACACGCAGCATTGTATAATGAACTCTATTTAGAAACATTTTACCTTAATATCGCCATGACAAATCTTCTGCTTGTGGCATTGATTCAATGCGCACAAGATTTGGAATGTAATCCATTTTTTCTCAAGCGTTGTTAGGAATGGCCGCGTGGAGACACGATCATACAGACTATGTTTTACATACTCCCGCATGATGTACGCTGCCTTTTCAGTAATCTAATAGTTTTTCGAATAAAATATCATTTAGACTCTTGGTAGCGGAATATATTTTTCGCAAATTACTCACCTCAACTCGCTGAAATGGAAGACAATTGACCGAGTTGGCGAGTATCTTCTTTATATGTTCGACTCTCTCTTTGTGATCTTCCAAAGGTAGCGTGGGGTCATGCTTTACGAACACCTTAACGACAATCAGGCCCTCCTCCGACTTTGCTTTGGCAACTTTGAAAAATCTCGTACTACCCATGCTATCACAAAAAAATTAAATTGTACCATTTAGTGTGATTCTCCATCACGTTACACTCTTTTTGCGTATTTACTTTGAATCAAAAACCAGTTCGGTACCGAAAGTACCCGAAAAGTAATGCTCCACAGGGTAGATTTGCGATGGCGCTATGCCAACGAGTTGATTACCCATTTTAACGCTCTCCAAACGACGATGTCGCAAGTGCTCTATATGATTTCTTAATTAAACAATTAATTGAGGGTGTTTTGTTTGATCCAACTTTTTTTCTTGCTTGAAAATCAGCTGAAAATTGCCTTATCAACAAACCGTATTGACAGATGAAATGCCGAGATGCAAGTGAAAAAGAAGAGACTTGCACTTAGGTTTATATCTTTGTCCTGCTCTTTGTTTATGTTTAGTTTGCGAAATGTGCATCCAGGGATTGGGGCTTGTTCTTCAATAATGACAGCATTCAGTACTCGTGATGTATATTGAAAATCTACTTTAATAACAATAGCTTACAAAATTTAACTTTTTGTCTGTTGTTATGAATTTTGTGGGCTTCTTTCAAATCTACCTTCAAAAATGATAGTGCAGCTCGAATTTCTTTGTTTCTGACTTTTATCATTTATGCATATTTATTCGTTAGTAAAAACGTTGCATCCTCAGCACAGGGGTTAATTACACCACATGCAATTGGATCCAACACATGCTTAGCAATAGGAAAATAAACACCTTACTAGGCAATGATAAAATCAGTGTAAATGGCGCGAAAGCATGCCCTCAAGTTAGGGTTCTCTCACCTCTTCTGTGGGCCATCGAGGTAAATGAACTGATTAACATACTCAGCAACAATGATTTCTATGTCCAAGGCTATGCTGACGACATAGTGATCCTGGTTAGAGGCAAATTCGAAAACACAGTCTCGGAACTCCTCCGACGGGCACTAAACCTTGTTGCAAACTGGACCATAAAGGTTGCACTAAAGGACAACCCTAGGAAAAGCACTATAGTCGCCTTCACCAAAAGGAGGAATAGGCACAAACTTACCAAACCTACCCTCTTGGGTGAAGCGATAGGGTTCTCAAAAGAAGTCAAATATCTAGGGATAACTCTAGACGAAAAGCTCACTTGGAACTCTCACATTACAAAGACCATTGAGAAAGCCAGGATCTTTTTATGGACCAGCAAAGGTCTCACTGAGCACCGTGGCGCAGTGGGTAGTTTGTTGGCCTCTGACGCCGATGACACGGGATCGAATCCCGACACAGCCATGTCATCGAACGTGTTTTTCACGGTGTTTCTCCTCAGCGGGGTTCTGTAAAAACCCCCTGTAGTAAAATTGTCATGAAAAGCTTCTCGAAATTCGCCGTTCGGAACCGGCAATAAACTGTAGGTCCCTTTCACCTATGGGAAAATGAAATCACACACAACATGGGTGATTGAGAGAAGCTCGGCTCAGGTCCTTCATGGACTGTAACGCCAACATACATACAAAAGTCTCACTGGCAAGAACTTTGGCACAAGCCCCAAAATGTCCCGCAAGCTATATACAGCAATCACCAGACCGTGGTGAGTGGTTAACGTCATCGACCGCCGAGCGGAAGGCCTATAGTTCAAATTCGCTTCATAGAAAAGAATTCCTATATTCCTATACGTACAAAAAGTATGAAACGCAGTTGTGATTGGAAACTGACCAGGCCTACTGCTGCAGGCATAACACTCACAGTATATGGTCACCTAAAGTTCATCCTCTGCGTATGCAATATTAAAAGTGCTCGAACGAATTATTACGGACTATAACCAAAGCAGAATTTGGTCGCCTCTCGTCCTATCTAGGACAATCACCCCTAAGAGTAATGAACGAACATCAACGACGCAAACCACTGCACTCCGTTCAGGATGTGTGTGTAACAACACATCATAAAAGAATATAAAAACTCTTGAATTGCACGAGTCTCTAAAAAAAAAAAAAAAAATATGCTGCGCATATTGGGTCATTGAGTCATCGTGGAGGATGACTCTAACCGTAGGCTCTTCATCCCTGATATCCTTACCGAAATAAACAGGCATGAAATCCTAAAGATATGTATGTCTCACAGACAACTGTCTCCCCAGATACAACTTCAGCCAAAACTACAAGGTCACAAAACTGGGTCCCCAACCGACAAAACTGGGAACAGGATAGACCCTCCTTCAATCATAGATCCTACGTGTGGTACACAGGTAGCTCCAAAACGAACGAAGGCGTTGGGACTGGAGTATACGGAGCAAATACAGGCACATGCATCTACGTCAGCATGGACAGATATAACTCCGGTTTTCAAGCAGAGATATTTGCTGTAGAACTCTGCTTTCATCTAAAAGAGACGGTCAACACCGACGTATTGGTCAGAACGTCACCATGGGCGGATATAACTTTGAAGTGGTCAAGAAATTCGTCTACCTTGGCTCACTGATGACCGGCGACAACAAAACCAGCACTGAGATAAAACGCAGAATCACTCTTGCCAACCGCTGTTTCTTTGGGCTCAATAGGCAATTGAGAAGTAGAGCTCTCTCTCGGAAAACGAATCATCCCAGTCCTCCTGTACGGCACAGAGGCTTGGACCCTTGGTCGTCAACGGTGGCGCACGCAGGTGGAAGGGGACCATAACCAACTGGGCGTGCGGCGCTGGAAACAGCTGGCCCATGACCAGCTGGAGACGCTTGTTGGTTGAGGCCCAGGTTCACCACGGACTGTAGCGCCACCTCAGTAAGTAAGTAGATAGTACCGGCTTACGATAAACATATGTACATATGTCAAACGCACGACCTAGGAATTTCTAGAACGAAATGGGGACTTGAAGCGCTTGGACGTTCATGCAAGAAAAAAAATTCTTACATATCCTACATATAGGTATGTACATAAGTATGTAAATGTATGGTGCTTTTGATCCTTGATGTTGAAATCGAATATTTATTTATTTTTATTTATTTATTAGAATATTAATACAATTACTAAAAATTGTAACTAACACAGAGGTAAGAGCAACTAGCAGCATAGGCTTTCGGCTCTTGAAATCGAATAAATTTGTACATAACGTGCAAATTTCTTGAAGAAAACATTACTAAACAAATGAGAGGCATTGTCAGCTGTCAAAACGCATGACCGAGTAGCCATACGATATTACCCGAAGCAACGTCTGACGTCGCATTCCGTGTTACTCCGTATGATTTCATTTTTTTTTTTTTGTTTTTTTTTTTTTTTTAGAGTCACACGCGCACTCAAGGCTAAGGCCTTATAACGTATTGAACGTTGTGCGAGCGAAGATAACAGGGAGAAAGAAAGTTTCGCACAGGTAGGTTGATGTTTTGACACACAACCTGAACGGAATGCAGTGGTTTGGGTAGTTGATGTTCGTTCACTACTCTCAGGGGTGGTTGTCCTAGATAGGATGAGAGCCGACCAAATTCCGCGTTTGTTATAGTCCGTAGTAATTCGTTCGAGCACTTTAGTATTGCATACGTAGAGGATGAATTTCAGTTGACCGTATACTGTGAGTGTTATGCCTGCAGCAGTACGTTTGGTCACTTTTCATTCACAACTGTGTTGCATACTTTTTTCCGTATAGGAATTGCTTTTTCTTGGCTTTGAAACGAATTTGAACTATAGACCTTCCGCTCGACGGCCGATTATGTTAACCACTGCACCACGGCCACCCCCATTGTTCCTACCCCTGTAGGAATTCATTGTGCACGCCATGCACTTACCAGTGCGTGCGGAGAGGAAAAGGCAACAGACAACGGCATCGACTTAGGATGGGCACATGGGAGTAGGATGTCTCATCGCTCACAGGGAAGTATCTCTTGGTTAATGAAGCTGCTAGGTATCGGTTAAATTTCGTAGGTATCTCTTCGGCAAAGCAAAGAGGATATAGAACTGTGGACCTTTTTAGGCGGGTGGAAACTCTGACTATCGGGAATTGCACTGCAAATGTCTGCACGAGCGGAAGTGGGGATACTCATAAGTCCCAGGCTGGCAGACAGGGTATTGGAGTGGATACCATTAGGAGGGAGAGTCGCGATCTTAAAACTTAGGGCCGAAATATCAACTTTGGCTCTGGTACAGGTGTTACTACTTACTTACTTATCAGGCCAGCGATCCATGGAGGATCTGAGCCTGAGCTATAGCTGCCTTCCATCCTTGACGGTCCCGGGCACGCTGCTTCCAGTTATCAAGACCAAGATGTCTTACATCCGCGATTACTTGGTCTTTATACCGGAGGTTCGGTCTTCCTCTTCTTCTCGAATCAGGAGGCCCGGTTTCGAAGACCCTGTCCCCCCCTGTCCATGAACGTTTTGTAAAGCATGACGTTCGTCTTTCGAGTGAGGAGTTTTGACCCCAGTTGTTTGGACAAGCCGAAGTAGCAGCGGTTGCCAAGGGCGATTCTATGCCGGATCTCCACTGTGGTGTCATTTGTGGAATTTACGTTTGCCCCGAGGTAGACAAACTCCTTAACTACCTCGAAATTGTAGCTGGCAATTGTTATATTTTGTCCCAGGTGATGAGCGACGGATTGGTTTTTGCTTGACAGCATGTACTTCGTTTTGTCCTCATTGACCTTCGCCTGTTCTTCAATAGCCGTTAATGTTTCCACAATGCCACGGCGAGAACATGCGATGATATCGATATCATCCGCGTATCCTAGCAGCTGGACGGACTTGTAGAAGATAGTGCCTTCCCTGTTGACGCCTGCCCGTCGTACTATCTGCTCCAGCACCAGGTTGAAGAAGTCACACGACAGCGCATCTCCTTGCCGAAATCTGGTGCATGTTTCAAACGGTTCCGAAGTCCTAGAACCGATTTGCACGGTGCACCGCGTATTTTTTAGCGTGGCGCTACACAACTGGATCAGTTTTCCCGGGATCCCGAATTCGGCCATCGAACCAAACAGTCCTTCACGATGAATGCTGTCGTATGCGGCTTTGAAGTCAATGAAAAGATGGTTTGTATCGATTCGAAACTCGTTGGTCTTTTCCAGGATTTGTCGAAGTGTGAAAATTTGGTCTATAGTCGATTTGCCGGCCCGGAAGCCGCACTGGTAGCTGCCGATTAGTGCGGTGCAACATGACTTTAGACGTTCACACAATACGCTGGACAGGATCTTGTATGCGTCATTGAGCAGGGATAGAGGTACATATATAGTTCTTGCAAGAGGTAGGATCGCCTTTTTTGTGGATGGGGCAAATAGAGCTGGTATTCCAGTCGTCGGGCATGCTTTCATTTTCCCAAATCCTGCAGATGATCTGGTGCATGCTCCCTACCAGAACATCGCCGCCAGCGTTGAAGAGCTCTGATGGCAAGCCATCTGAGCCTGCGGCCTTGTTATTCTTCAGCTTCTGAATAGATGTGCCGACCTCTTCGATGCTAGGTGGGAGGACTACTGCAGCGGCTGAAGTTGGGATTTTCTCGGTCCCTATCACTCTCTCTTGGTCATGCTCGTTAAGCAGCTGCTGGAAGCGCAGCTTAAATACATCCACTATTCCCTGCGGGTCGGTGACAAGATTACCCTCGCAGTTTCGAAGAGCTTGGGTGCCCTTTTTGAAGCCTCCTGCAAAGCCTTTGGCTTTCTTGTAAAAGGCTCGTGTCTTATGCTTATCCCTATACTCCTCGATATCCTTGAGCTGGGAGGCTGCGAAGATTCTTTTCTTTTGTCGCAGTAGTTTTTTATCCTCCCTTCTTCTGGTTTGGTACTCTTCTTGAGCTGCCCTGGTTTTCCTCTGCAGCACCTTTTGGTACGCCTCGTCGGTTGCTGCCTTTTCCTGCTCACACTCGCCATCATACCACGGGTTTCTTGTCGGGGGTGGTAGGTACTCTAAGGTGGTGGAATGGCTAAGCAGCATTGCAGCCACATGTTATTGGCATTTGTGTTCGACGTAAGCATACCGTAGAGTCTTTCGCTCAGCTGCTCCCTGTAGACTCTGGTAACCTGGTGCAGCTTTCTGACATTGGACAGTCGAGCTTTGAATCTTGCTGCTACGAGAAAGTGGTCAGAGTCGACATTTGCCCCTCTGAATGTTCGCACATCCAGAAGGTTTGACGAGTGAATCTTGTGCCACTTATCACCGCATTACGAGCTGTCGCGAAGTCCGTGAGTCGGAAGCCGTTATCTGTTGCTGTATCGTCCTTATCGATTTTGGCGTTGAAGTCCCCGAGCACGATTTTAACATCGTACTCCGGACAAGCTCCGTAGGCGTTGTCCAGGAGGTCATAGAAGTCCTCCTTGATAGGGTCTTCAGCCTTGTCGGTAGGGGCGTGTACACATATAAAGCTGTCGTTTTAAATCTGCCTCTGATGCGGATCACAGCCAGGTGATCGTTTATAGGCTTAAAGTCGATGAGCTTCGACCTTAACCTCTTTCCCACGACAAATCCGCATCCCAGTAAGTGCAATCTTTTGTGACAGCTGTAATAAATGTCGCAATTTTTCTTCCTCATCACACCGTTTGCTATCCAGCGTATTTCCTGGACCGCAGTAGTATCAGTGATAAAGAATGAGATACCAATCTTTTGGCTTTGACAGCCATTTTGACAACTAGCCCCTACAAACGCGTTGCGGTTTGACGGCGTCTTGACTATGTCATTCGACGTCTTGACTATGTCATTCGACGTCTTGACTCTTAAGTCAAAAGCGTTGTTTTTAAAGCGGCCTCTAGACGCTCAATATTATTGTGCAAAATATTGCACAATTTTATTGGCTTGCAGCCCCAGACGGTTCAATATTTTTCCCAATAATTTAGTTGACCGCTCATATTATTGGTTTTACCAGATGAAATAAAACAACCGACCGATCCAATTTCTGAAGAGGAACTGACTTCTGTATATTTTGCATGTATATATGTATATATTACAATAAAGGGATAATACGAATAAGAAGAACGAGAAAGAGACAATGAGAGTAGAGTTAATAGTTACAGTGGAGTCGTAATTTTCATTACAATAAATTATTTCGAACACTCCCACTTTTATTAATGTTCATTACGACTATTTCTTTGAATACACAAGTACTTGCAAATTTGTATTTTATTTTCATATTAATTGATCTCTGTCGGTTACAAATAATAAAAAAACTTTATAAAAACAAACAATTACTTGGGTATTATACCCATCAAATTTCGAAAACGTATAAATTTTTCTCTTACTAGAGGTTTGGTAAAGATGTCGCTCACTTGGTCCTCCGAACGAATGTACTCCAATTCAAACATACCAGCTTCAAATTTTTGGCGAATGAAATGGTATCTCACGTCTATATGTTTGGTACGCTTATGGAACTCAGGATTTTTTATTAATCTGATGGCTCCCTGGTTGTCTACGTAAAGCACAGGTGTAATTTTTCGACTTGGCCTCAGATCCAATAGTAGCTGACTGATCCAAACTAGTTCCTTAACCGCTTCACAGGCCGCAACATACTCCGACTCAGTAGTTGATAAGGACACGCATTTTTGCTGTTGCGATGCCCAAGCGATGCATGCTGAGTTCATCAAAAAAATAAAACCACTCGTAGAACGACGGGTTTGAACATCACCAGCATAATCCGCATCGCTGAAACAAGATAAAGAAAATTTATCTTCTGATGGAAAAAATATACCATAGTCCCTTGTGCCCTTTATGTATTTGAGTATTCTTTTCACCATGCCAATATGAATATCTTTTGGGTCTTCCATATAACGACTTGCACAACTAATCGCAAATGAAATATCTGGCCTTGTTGCAATCATCAGATACATCAAACTCCCAATTGCTTGACGGAAGGGAAAACGCGAATTTTTTTTATTTGCTGTCTGATTGGCCGTATCAACCAAAGCTGCATTAACCGATGGATCTGCCGGTGTGGCAACAGGAAATGCGTCAGACATATTAAATCTATCTAACACTTTTCCTGCATAATTCGATTGGCATACATGTATTGAACCATTATCCAGTTGACAAATCTCAAGTCCCAAAAAATGTTTTGCTTGAAACGCTTTGATTTCAAAATTTAGCTTCAAGTATTCTAAAAGTCCCCATACATCCCGTTCATTCTTTGCCGCCACCAAACCATCGTCGATATAAATTGCCAAAATTAGATTTCGTTGTTCATGTTGACTGACGAATACACACGGATCTGCACTGCTTGCACACAGATGAAAGTCCTTAAGCAATTTTGTAAATGTCTCGTTCCAGCAACGTGATGCTTGTTTAAGCCCGTACAGACACTTCAGAAGCATACACACCCGCTCACTACC
Source organism: Eumerus sabulonum (assembly GCA_951905685.1). Taxonomy (NCBI): domain Eukaryota; kingdom Metazoa; phylum Arthropoda; class Insecta; order Diptera; family Syrphidae; genus Eumerus; species Eumerus sabulonum. Next base: position 154,410,072 of record OX645060.1, on the reverse strand, counting down.
ATCTTCATAGCCCTTTGGTTGTTTCATAAAGATCTCTTCAGTAATAGTTCCATAAAGGAAGGCGGTCTTGACATCAAACTGCATCAAATAAAGTTTTTCTTTCGCTGCTATGCTGAGTATAGCACGAATGGACGTAAACCTCGCAACTGGGCTAAAAGTTTCGGTATAGTCAATTCCGAATCGCTGACTAAACCCACGTGCAACTAATCTAGCCTTGTACCGTTCTTCCTCATTACCAGTCGCTGATTTAATTTGATAAACCCATTTGCAATCAACAACTTTTCTTCCTTCAGGTAAACTTACCAGCTTCCAAGTGCCGTTTTTTTTTAAAGAGTTAATTTCATCATCCATTGCGTGTTTCCATTTAGAAGAGTTATCTGATGCTATTGCAGACTCAAAGCTTTGGGGAATAAAAGATTCAGCAACAAAAGCACATGCTTCCTCGATGCAATGGTTGACTACCCCTTGCACTTTCTGTCGTCTCCTTAATCTGTCCTTGATAGTTGAACTTGGGATGTTCAATAAGGTATCCTCCCCTTCAACAGATATATCTTCGTCATTCTGCTCGGGGCTTTCTCCTGTTTCCTTCTTCGAAGCCTCAGTTTCAGACTCAGTGGCACTGGCGATTAATTCCTCATGCGGTTTTTCGGGACATACAAGATACTTCAATCCTTTTACGGTTTGTACTGATTTATTTTCATAGGGGGCAAATATAACATCTCGTGCCACTCCTACCTTATTTTCAGATGGAAAATAAATGCGATATCCTTTTACACCGTCACCATACCCCACGAAAATACCTCTTTTTGACTTTTGGTCCCACTTTCTCCGGTTCTGTTTTGGAATATGTACAAAAGCTTCGCTCCCAAAAATACGAAGTTCTTCAATATCAGCTTTCTTGCCAAACCACAGATCATATGGACTCTTGCCTTTAACCGGACTTGATCCTGTTCTGTTTAAGATGTAAACAGCGGTGTTAACCGCCTCCGCCCAGAATTTGTATTGTAGATGTTTTCCATGGAGCATCGTTCTTGCTGCTTCGACAATCGTTCGCATCTCACGCTCAGCGCGCCCATTTTGTTCGGGTGTATATGGAACACTCCTCTGATGCACTACTAACTGATGCTGCAAAAGCCTCTGGACATCTAAACAGGTGAACTCAAGTCCATTATCTGAACGCAGGGCTCTTACTCTTTTCCTGGTTTCAGCTTGAACTCTTTTAAAGAACTTCTCCATATAAACATGGACCTCGGACTTTTCTTTCAGGAAGTAAACAAATCTGTAATGAGAAAAATCGTCCTTAAAGAGCAAAAAATATCTAGCTGAGCCAATTGATTTTTCCTGCATGGGGCCGCATACATCTGTGTGTATAAGTTCTGCAACACTGCTAGCTCTATTTTGGCTTTTAGAAAACGAGATACGATGCTGTTTGCCAAATACACAGGCATCACAAAAAAACTGAGCTTCATCAACAAATGATATTTGACGGTCTAATAGAATTTGTTTTACCTGTACAATGTTTTGGTGTCCTAGTTTTTCATGCCATACTCTTATCGATTGGTTTTTTACCTCTGCAATGTTAGCGCAAATATTCTGATTAGAACTCAGTACTACTCGAAACAAAAGTTTGAATAATTTTGATTCGCGTACTCCCACTGCTACGACAACATTTCCCTTCAGCAATTCACATCGTAAATTATCCGAGACGAGCCTAAGACCTTTGTCTAGAGCACTGCAGGACGAAAACAAATTTACCTTGATGTCGGGTACAAACAATACCGCCGCAAGATGATTTTCCACCCATGCTGAATTGTCGAATGACATAATATTGATATCTCCTTTCCCGTAAGCTTTGATCGTGTCTCCATTTCCAATGCGAATGAGGGCTGGAATCTCGTACTCTTCATAGTTGATGAACCACTCTCTTCTGTTTGTCATGTGGTGGCTTGCCCCTGAATCGAGATACCATTCATCTCCTTTCACCACACGCTTTGCCTCAGCTTCACACACAAAAGCACTTCCTCGTTTTCCAAAAGGTTTGTTGTTATCCTGTTCGCTCTTCCGCTGCCTTAGTAAGGGGCATTCTCGTTTCCAGTGGCCAGTTTTTTTGCATACAAAACACTTTCCAGGTTTTGTTTGACTTTTACTGTTGCATGTTTTTTTTCCCAGGAAATGCTTAGCAACGAGTGCACTATTGCTGTTCTCACTTTCATATTGATGACCGTTAATACGGGCTTCTTCCATCACCAAGCGAGCCGTTAGATTCTCCAGCGTTTGCAATTCCGATGCCGTTGATTCCCACGCACTTGTGAAATAACTGAAGCTTGAAGGAAGCGTCATTAGAATTTTCGTAATTACCATTGATGTTGATACAGTTTCGCCAACATCGGCAAGTTGTTGGACCAATGACTGCAGCTTTGAAATATGTATAGCGATGTCATCACGGGGATCCTTAGCAAAGCTATAGAATCGCTGTTGGAGCATGTGGATGTTAGCTTTCGATTTCATTTCATAAACACTCTGTAATTTCAGCCACATTTCTCTGGCAGTGTTGCAGTTCATAATATGCAAGAGGGGTTGCTGTCCGACCGAAGTAGCAATAATTTTCTGCGCTTTGCTATCAGCTAAATGCCAATTGCTTAGACTTTTAGTAAACGCCTCACTTTTTTCATCACTACTCTTATTCCACACAGGTTCAGGAAAATCACCGGAAACATGTTTGTAAAGATCAGCTGCTTTAAGCATTATTTTAATTTGAAATTTCCACACGTTCCACTGATCTCCATTTACAAGTGTTTCAATTTTCACTAAATCGCTTTCCATTTTCACACGTTATTCTCTACAGTCCTTTCGTCAAATCCAACCGATTGATCAATTTCTACGTTACTTATGTATACCGCAAATCCGCAAAAAAAAATACCCGGAGCTTTTCTAAAAAACTTTATCCTTTTTCGCTTGCAAATATCCCGTTCCTCAACAAATCGTAGAATACTTAACACCTTTTAAATTAAATCTCGCGTTGTTTAAACCTCGTGTCTGGGCCCATAACCTATTGGTTTTACCAGATGAAATAAAACAACCGACCGATCCAATTTCTGAAGAGGAACTGACTTCTGTATATTTTGCATGTATATATGTATATATTACAATAAAGGGATAATACGAATAAGAAGAACGAGAAAGAGACAATGAGAGTAGAGTTAATAGTTACAGTGGAGTCGTAATTTTCATTACAATAAATTATTTCGAACACATATTTGTATTAAATGTCAAAAGCGTTTTGATTTTCCGCAATATATCGCACAATCTTGCAATATTATCTACAGACGAACAATAATATTGTGCAATATCAAATATTGCACAGTATTATTAGGCGTCTAGGGGCCGCTTTAATTACAAAAGCAACAACCAACCCCTGCGGGGATCAACGGGCAGACGTACGAAAGTTTGGTATCTCATTCTTTATCCCTGGTAGTATCCGCCTTGTACTGCGTGAGGATTGGTTGTTGGATTTTTGCTGTGCAAATGATGTGTCCATTATGAACACCTCCTTTTTTTCACAAAGCCATTCATAAATATACGTGGTATCGTCTTCAACAGAAATCGTTGATAGATTTCTTTAAGGTAAACGAATTGTTTGTGACGTTCGTGTGTTGAGAGGGGCTGAACTGTCAACTGATCATCCCCTGGTGTTGTGTAAGCTGTATCTTACTGATAGAGTACCTCATCTGCCAAGGCGGAAACCAAGAGTGGTTACACGCATACGGTGAGAGAAACTACAGAGCAGTCAGGTGCGGCAGCACTTCGCACAACACATATCCGAAAGGTTTTGTTCCATCGCATGTAGAGGAAGAACGGCGACTATTTTCAACAGCTGTCAATGCTTCTGTACGTGATGATTGTGTGGAGAAGCGGTTTGATGTGGCGGCTGGTGGTGAGAAAAGAATTGCGTAGTTTAAAACACCCAGAGTTCAAGAATCCATCAGAAAGAAGAAGAAGGTCTACAGTGCGCGAAGAACTTGCAAATTGGCTGTGCGAGCAGCTAAAGAATAGTCCTGGAAGGAGTTCGGCGAGAAGTTGGAAGGCGACCATAGATCTGCGAGAAAGGTGTTCTGGCAAACCATTCGCCGGCTCAGAGGAAGGAAATTCAAAATAATCGAAGGAATTAAATCCAAAGATGGTGTGTTGCTTTCCTATGAGATGGGCTTCTTACGCAGATAGAGCGAGTACTTTTCGGAGCTGCTCAATCCCGAACAGGGCATTGAGGGGGACCGACCTATAGTCTTGAGAGGGCGGAGAATAGTCCAACGGTGGAGGAAGTCATTTTAGCGATTGAATCGCTAAAGTAGGCAAATCCGCCGGTGTGAAATTCGGCCAAAAATGCTTACGGCAATGGGTAAAGGGGGAGTATTTTGACTCTCACGTGTCACTAAGGTGGCCTGGGAATGCGGTGAGACACCTAGCGATTGGCAGACTGGGGTTATTGTCCCTCTTTTCAAAAAGAGGGTATGAAAAAGAGCGCTCCAACTATAGGGGCATATCTCTTAAGTGTCCCCGGTAAAGTCGATGTTAAGGTGTTGGAGGCGCATTCCAAAGCTATGCTCGAATCTAGGATAGGGGATGAACAGTGCGGGTATCGTCACGGTAGAATTCCATCCGACCAGCTTTTCACTCTAAGAATGGTACACGAGAAAGCTTGGGAGTACGCTAAACCGATATACAGCCGCTTTGTAGATTTGGAAAAGGCGTATGACCGAATTCCTCGAGGTAAACTCTGACGTGTTCTGCAGGAGTATGGGATCCATAGTCCTCTGTTGAGGGCCATTGAGTCTCCATACACAAACTGTAGCAGCTGTGTTCGGCTTAACGATAGTAAATCAACACCTTTCACCGTTGGCGCTAGACTTCACCAAGGGTGCGTCTTGTCACCTCTCCTTTACATTATACATATTATGGATCAGATGTTGCAGCGCATTCAATGCGAGGAGTGTTTCATATTGAGAGAGTTGAGGGTAAGCCATCTTCTTTTTGCAGATGACTTAGTTGTTCTCACATCCTCCCAGATGGAATTACAGCGAGCGCTAGATAGGTTTGTGGCCGTATGTGCTGATGCTGGAATAAGTGTTAACGTGGACAAATCCGAGGTTATGGTTATTTCCAGAACACCTGTACAATGCACTCTATATGTTAGTGGAGTCCCATTGAAGAAGGTGGAGAAGCTTAAGTATTTCTGGGTTCACGAGTGATGGGAGGAATAATACTAAGCTTTCCTGCAGGCTTCTCAAATCCTGGGTCAATTTTGAAATAGCTTGGAAGATCTGTAATCAGGAAGACCGAGCTTGGCGTCAATGCCAAGTTAGCGGTTTTTAACTCAGTATTTGTTCCACCTCCCACCAATGGTCATGAAATTTGGGTATTGGCCGAAAGAATAAGATCGCGACGACAAGCTGCCGAAATGGGTAGGGTAGGGTCTGGAGTGGCCTGGATGTCCCGCGTGCGCGGATTACCCCCGCGACCGTTATAGTGGAACATGCCGGCCACTGAAAATGTACGTAATTTATGTATGTATGTATGACTAAGCTTGAATTAAGAGCATATACAGCTTTCGTATCGGTGATTCAAAACTTTCTCGGAAAAGAAAGTCAGAACATTATACTGAACTTGTAGAAGAGCTCCTTTAACAATTAAGAACTTTGAGATGCAATATAAGCATTAAACTCCACTTCCTCCCTAGGCACCTAGATAGACTTCCAAAAAATGTTGGAGACATAAGCGAAGAGCAGGGAGAGTGTATGCATCATGATTTACACATCATAGAGGAGCGTTATCAGGGTTTCTGGGATAGGAATATGATTTCTGACTATTGCTGGTGCCTTATGCACCATTTCCCTAAGTCCTCACATAAGAGAGGAACTTTCATCCTATTACTGTGAAACATTCCGTGTTTAGTACTTCTTTTTCTTAGGGAGCGCTTAGCTCGAGGTGAGCCTGGGCCTCAACCACCACGCCTCTTCATCTAGCGCTATCTTTCACTAGTTTCCTCGAGTGCCTCACCACCAGTTGGTTGAGGTCCTCTGCCAGCTATGTACCTCATCTTAGGTACGGCCGTCCTCTACTCCGCCAGCTCCCGGGATAGGATTCGAAGGCTTTCCGGGCTGAAGCGGTTCATTCTTAGGCGTTGAATTCGTAGAGGCCTGATCAGACTCATGTTGCTGTACAACCCGTAGAATTCGTGGTTGAATATTCTCCTCCCTTCCCTGTCTGTGTTTATAGAGCCAACAATCATCGGCAGATTCTTTCTCTTGAAACGGCCAAGGGCCTCTTTATCAAACTTCGGTAGATGGTAGATAGTAGGACCGGGATGATAAGGGCCTTATATAGAGTCAACTTGATTGTACGGGAGAGTACTCTATTACTCAATTGTCTTCTGACCTCAAAGAAACAGCGATTGGTAAGAGTGATCCTTTGTTTGATTTCGTAACTGATGTCGTTGTTCCAGATAACTACGGAACCAAGGTAGACGAAGTCCTTGACTTACTTACTTACTTAGGTGGCGCTACAGTCCGGTGTGAACCGGGGGCTCAACCAATAAACTTCTCCAGCTGGCACGGTCTTTTGCCAGCTGTTTCCAGCGACGCACTCACAGTTGGTTAAGGGCCCCTTCCACCTGTGTGCGCCACCTTAGATTCGGTCGTCCTCTGCTGCGTCGTCCCTCGGAGTTGGACTCAAAGTCCTTGACTGCCTCGAAATATTAGCAGCCAATATTGACGTTCTGGTCAAGACGTCGATGGTGAGAGCCTTTTTTTTTGACGGCATACGTTCATATGTTTTGTTTTGCCTTCATTTATCGCCAAACTAATTTCGCCGCTTCCGCCTAGATACTCGTAAACGCTTCATTGCGGATGTCAATGTCATCCGCGTAAGCTTTAACGATTTAACGTAAGTTTCAACGATTTGAAATATATTGTACCTCTTGTGTTGGCCAGTGAGTTTCGCACAATTATTTCTAAAATTATCACACGACAGCGCATAACCCTGCCTAAAACTTATTTTGACAGCAAAGCTATCGTCTCTAATGCTCGTCTCTAATTACGCTATCGTATGCGGCCTTGAAATCGACAAATAAGTAGTGGGTATCGACCTTACATTCATTGGCTTCTTGCAGGATTTGCCCTAATGCAAAGATTTGATTGACTGTGGGCTTCCTTAACCGGATAGGGATAAGGATAAGGATCTATCAGCTGAACGGCTTCAGACGTTCACATAAACCGGCGGAGAAGATTTTGTAGGCGATGTTAAGGAAACTTATTCCTCTGTAGTTGGCTAAGTCAAAGGGGTCTCCTTTCTTGTGGATCGGGTAAACGATGCGGGGGCTTCATTCATCGGGCATGCTTTCCTCTGACCATATCTCACAGATGAGCTGGTGCATGCTCCCTGCCAGGTTATCTTCGGCTGCTTTGAAAAGCTCAGCAGACATGTCTCTCGTATGAGCTGAGTGGATCTCCTCAGGAGTCATAATTTCACTGAGAAATATACGCTTCCTAAGATGGCAAAAAGCAACACAGTAACATAGTATATTCTCTGCAGTTCCTTCGTTCGCAAGACAGAAGCAAGGCTGTATCTTTCTCCTCTTTGTAAACGGGTCTTAGATTTTCTTATTTGGGTTCATCGATAAACCCTCTCTGCCGCACAAGTTAGAGATAGACTGAAGCGCAAGCTACATGCGTTCACAGGCATGTCCGATGGCTTCGTAACCGAGATTGGAGAGTTGGTCGTCGATGACTATCGGTCAGAGAGGGAGCAAAGGGACTCCACCTTGTGGACACCCCTTAGCTGCCGGTACTGTCACCGAGACCTCTCTTGATGTAGCCGATATAATACAACTTTCTAGCATCGCCCTAATCCAGTAGTTAGTGGGATAGTTTACACCTCTGCGCCTCTGGTCAACACACGCGATCTGCTTGCGTGTAAAGCTATTTTCAACACGCGCTACTACATAAGTGATGTAGATCGTTCTTTGCGATATGCATTCTGATTTGGATGCAGTGGTATTTTATTCTCTACACAGCATTTTTGAGCTGATAGAGCGATAGGATTTAGGATGTTTACTTGGTTTACTAATCTTGGGGTTAAAAATAAGATTGACTTCCCCCTAGATTTGGAGCTTTGTAGGGGTTAAATTAACCATTTAACTCTATCGGGGCTGAAAAGTCTGGCAGAGAGGCTATTTGCTCTACTATTATTTATGACGCTCGTTCGATCATCAAAAGGCATTCGTTGGGGTGTAGAACCAGGGAAGTGTACCCGACGCAAGGTTTTCACGGCTTCCCTGGGATTGACACTAAAGGTACCGTCGGAGCAGCCCGAGTCCATTTTATGTTCTTGCAGTGTTCCCTCTAAGACATTCTCTTGGATTTTCTCAATTCGAGGTTGTAGTTTGTTTTGCTCCCTTAAAAGACTAGTTGAATGCTTCATTGAGTTGATAAGCCGCTTCTTCAATCTCATCTGTCGATTTCTCTTAAGGAGCAAAAGATTAACGAACGCAGTCTTAATTTAAACTCAACACGTTCTTCAGCATAAATCTTAACAAAATTACTTGAATGCAAACGGAGAATATTTGAATTTCTTCGAGACTGACCAAATGGCAAACTGTATTCATTAACTATCGTATCGTTTTAGTTAAATAACTTTATTGCACCAAATAATGTGATTTCCCATGATTTCAATACGTCTAACCACACTCATTTGTCTGTAGCCTGTCGCTTGTATTTTTGGTAAGGACTACTCGAAACAAGTCCGAAAATAGATCCGTCCAACACCAGCATATTCAAACGAACTTTTCTAATGACGACGAATTTGTGAATAATATTGAAACATGTACCAAGTTTATTAGGAAGTTCATGGCGAATTGCCAACTGAAATATTTGTTACCTGTTGTTGTAAGGCTATAGAATTTAATTCATTTGGTTTTATAGTCGCACATATGTATTTGCATATACGAATTTTTTTTAATGAAAATTTGAATGTTGATGTGTCATTACAGCGCGATTAGGCAATATTATGTTATAGAAACTGTTTAATGGGCATTCATGGCGGGGAATATGCTCCCACACAATTCCTTAAAAAAAGAGCTTTTTAAGCGTAATTCCATAATTAAAGATAATCGAGGCTTTTAAGTTAAATCATTTATTTATGACTGTTATTGACACCTGTCGACGTCTAACACTGACGCAACATGTATGGACAGTATATTTCAATAAAACCAACGAAATAGGAAATCGAGGGTAATAACTACTGCAGACAAACACCTAGTAACTATGGAATCGCATTGATTGTAAGAACTTTAATAGTATAGCCCGATTTGCGGGTCAGGGTACAATTAGCCCATAGGCGCCATTTTGATTACTTATTTTATTTGATGGCGCTACAGTTCGGGGTGAACCAGGGCCTCAACCAACAGGCCTCTCCAGCCGGCCCGATCTTTGGCCAGCCACTTTCAGTGCCGCACGCCCAGTTGGTTGAGGTCCCTTTCCACCTGTGGGCGCCACCTTAAATGCGGTCGTCCTCTGCTGCGTCGTCCCTCGGGGTTGGAGTCGAAGACTCTTCGCTCTACATGGCCTAGCCATCTTAGACATTGGATCCGATGATGTCTAACCAGGTCGATGTCGCTGTACAGCCAGTACAGTTCTTGGTTGAATCTCCTCCTCCACTCTCCGTTTACACAAACGGGACCAAAGATTGCACGCATAATTTTCCTCTCGAAACGCCCAAGAGCCTCTTCATCCGCTTTTGATAACGTCCAAGCCTCAGCGCCGTAGAGGAGGACCGGGATGATTAAGGTTTTGTAGAGGGATACCTTAGTTTTTCGAGAGAGGGCTCTACTACTCAATTGCCTCTTGAGCCCGAAGAAGCAGCGGTTGGCAAGAGTTATTCTGCGTTTTATCTCAGCGCTGGTGTCGTTGCTGCTTGTCACTACCGAGCCAAGGTAGACGAAGTCATTGAAGTCAATCCAAAAAAAAAAAGCTGCCGAAGGTGACGTTCTGACCAAGACGTTGGTGTTACGCGTCTTTCTTGGATGACAGCATATATTTGGTCTTGTCCCCATTTACCCTTAGACCCACTATAGCCGCTTCTACTTCAATGCCTGCGAACGCCTCAATGACATCTCGCTTTGTCCGTCCAATAACGTGAATGTCATCTGCGTAGGCAAGCAATTGTGTAGACTTGAAGTAGATCGTACCTCTTGGATTGGCCGCAGAGTCCCGCACGATATTTTCAAGTATGATGTTAAAGAAATCACATGACAGTACGTCAGCCTGTCTAAAACCTTTTTTAACATCGAAGGTCTCGGTTAGTTCACCTCCGACCTTAATAGAGCAGCGAGAATTCTCCATAGTCATCCTGCAAGGTCTGACGAGTTTAGCAGGAATGTTAAAACTTGACATGGCTCTGTATAGCTTGTCTGTATAAACACTGCCGTAGTGTAAATATTTGGTCTATCGTGGATTTTCCTGGCCTGGAACCACACTGGTAGGAACCTATCAGATTGTCCACGAACGGTTTCAGGCACTTACACAGCGTTCTTCCGACCATATCTTGCAGATGAGTTGGTGCATGTTCCTGACCAGCTCATCGCCAGCTGCTTTAAACAGTTCCGCAGGGAGTCCGTCTGCTCCAGCAGCTTTATAAGACTTAAGTTTCGATATCGTTATCTTAACATCGTCTAGGTTGGGTGGACGGGATTCTCCTTCATCTTCGTCCATTGTGAATGGTTCGCTCTGCCTGACGGCGGCATTTTGATTATCATCGCCGTTATACAGTCTGCAGAAGTGGTCCTTCCACAATCTCAGCATCGACTGTGACTCCACTACTAGTTGTCCGTGCTCATCCCTGCAGGCTTCGTTCGTTTTACTTTCTGGTAAAATATTCGAACGTCGTTCCTGCAGTAACATCTCTCCATCTGCTCGATCTCGCGCTTCTCGTCCTCCTTCTTTTTCCTTCTCAGAAGCGCATGCTCCTTCCTCCTTTTCTGTTCATAAAACTCGCGGGCAGCTCTCGTGCGTCGATGCAATGTGGCCATGTATGCATTCCGTTTCTCTACATGGGCCTATCTGCACTCATCACCAAACCAGGGGTTTCTCGACGGTGGTGGCTCGAAACCGAGTACATCTGAGGCCTCTCTAATGGTGTTCTGACAACGACTCCATTGCTGTCCTAGGGTTTCTGCAGATTGCATCGGGACTTGAGAGAGCTTGAGGGAGACTTGGTCGGCGAAGGTCCTGGCGGTCTCCTGCGATTGCAGCTTTCCGACGTCAAATTTTGGTGTTCTTACTCGACTCCGTTGATTCCGAGAAATTCGCATCCGTACCTTGGCTGCAACAAGGTAATGAACCGAGTCTATGTTGTCTCCTCGAAAGGTTCGGACATCTGGGATGCTGGAGGAGTGTCTGCCGTTGATGAGTGATGCAATATGATCAATTTGGTTGGTTGTCGATTGATCAAAAGACCGCCAGGTCCCCTTATGGATGTTGAGGTGTGTAGAACGATTTTGGTGTCATAGCTGGGACATTGCGCATACGTTTTGCCTAGGAGATCATAGAAGTCGTCTTTATGTCGGTCATCTTTCTCCTCTGTGGGGGCACATAATAAACTTATATTGCCGCGATTGGTCTTGATGCGGATAGTTAAGAGGCGTTCGCTTACATACTGGAAGCTTAAGACTTTTTTCCTGAGTCTGCCTCGACCAACAAATCCGCATCCGAATAAGCGTTGTTTATTTTCGCTGTAGCAGTTTCCGTAGTATATATCACAGTTTTTCATCCGCTTTTTGCCTGGCCCATCCCATTGCACTTCTTGGAGCGCGGTAATGTCTGCCTTATAGCAGTCCAGAATTGACCAGTTGTCCGGCTGCACCTGGTCTGTTGAAAGCATTAACGTTCCAGGTTTCCTTTTGACGTTTGTCAACATGTAATCCGTCCGTATCCGAGGCTATTGGTTGTTTCTGAACAAGTTTTTGTTTTACGCGATAGGGATGTTAACCCTAAGCGCAACCCCCAACCTGGAGGGCCAGTTTCCTCTTTCTCCACGAACATGGGGTCGGGTCGCTTCACACATTGGTTCACTACCTGGCGGGTGCCAGTATAGCTATCCAGGGGAGGCCACGCGGAGGCTGTGTGTCAACTTGGATTGAACAGGGACAGAGATCGAAGATTTGCTCTGTTTGCTCGCTCCCTTCTCCCCTAGGCGCCATTTTGATGCCAAACCTAAAACTTGTGAAACCCAAGCGATCGGAAGGGGAATGTTAATTTGAAACAACCTGTGGAGTTAGGAAAACTAGTTAGGTTGGCCAACCTGATGTTAGCTATCTCTGAGAAGTCATCGAGGAAGTATTTGCTAAAAGCGCATAATCTGCGACTATGCTGGGCATGGTGCACGGTTTCCTCTGCGTGGTTGTTGCGACAACGGCGGCAGTAGGTGTTAGACTGGATGGCAGCGTAAGTACTGACTGCCACAATTCTGTATTTGTTACAGTCCATTTAGGACCAAAGCCAAGCTTCTATCGATCAGTCATGTTGCGTGTGATTTTATTTTCGCATACGTGAAAGGGACAGTGAATTTCGATTATACCCAGTCGTTGACTTGACATGGCTATTGTCGGGATTCGATTACGTCTCATCGGCGTCAGAGGCTAACACACTACCCACTGCGCCACGGCGCTCTCGATGCCAGCTAAGTATATTGCAATAGTATCTATTCAAGAGGTCGTTTGTTTTGTTTTTTGAATAGGAGGGCCGGGATTTATTTGATATCCTGTATCTTTTTGATTTTGCCCACCTACAATTGACTATATTGAAAAGTGTTGCAGGATGTTGCCTTCGAAAAGTTTCAGCAGCAGACCCACAATTTTAGTAGAGAAGCTTGAGGTGGCCCCGAGCTAACTCATCGGCCCTCTCATTTCCCTCTATGTTGCTGTGTCCGGGAACCGAAAGGAGTGTGGTATCAGTCCAGCCGCCAGTTTGTTTCTTTTCTTTTTTGCATTGATCTCTCTAATATTTTGGCTATCAGAGGGTTCAGCATCAGCATCCTCTTCTATTCCTCATCGCAAAAGCAACAACAATGATTTTTGATATGCTGAGTTTCAAAAAAGAGTTCACCATAGGAACAATAAACTTCTTTACCAACGAGCACGAGAACTATTTCTGAGCTCTACGAGCTAAAAAGAACAGAAAAAGAAGGACACTTTACTGGGAAGAGTGCAAGTGAATAAAGTATGTATGTATGTATGTATGTATGTTGGCGTTACAGTCCATGAAGAACCTGAGCCGAGCTTCTCTCAATCACCCATGTTGTGTGTGATTTCATTTTCACATAGGTGAAAGGGACCTACAGTTTATTGCCGTATCCGAACGGCGAATTTCGAGAAGCTTTTCATTACAATTTTACTACAGGGGGTTTTGTCAGAACCCCGCTGAGGAGAAGCACCGTGAAAAACACGTTCGATGACATGGCTGTGTCGGGATTCGATCCCGAGTCATCGGCGTCAGAGGCCAACACACTACCCACTGCGCCACGGTGCTCTCGGTGACCTAGCTTTGGGTTATTTAAATTATTGGTTAGATAAATTCCATGCATCCGCTAGGTCCAAACTTGTTGCTCGTCTCCACCACACATCCGTCCGATGAAAATATTATATCGTCGTATTAACAAAAACAGTTAGATATAGCGAAATTCGATCTTATGTTCCGCAATACTTCTTAACCGGAAATGCACTAATTGGCAAATTGTTAAAACAAATATGCGCAATTGTATCTAGGGCTCTTGGCCCAAAGCCAATAAAAACATTCCTACTCGATATTCGTCTTATCAAAAAAAGAGAAAGCTCCACACTGCTACAGAACCTCCTGACAAGATCGAGGGAATACAACATTCAATGCAATTCGAAAAAAAGTTGTTTTAAGCAGCATTTCGTCATCTAATTTTATCGAAAACCGAATTTTTGAAAGAAAAACAAAAGAGAAAAACAAAAAAAAAAAAAATGAGGAAGAGGATACGAAATCCCAAGCAAACAAAGTGGTTTTTATTTTTAGATTACCCACCAACTGATAGGCAGCAGCTAACAAAGCTATCTGGTACCATAACAGCAAGGCCCTCCCACTGCCTCGGCACCTAAAAAAGATTCGTATCTGTGTCATAGTATCTCAGAATAAATGTTGGGTTTTTTTTCTATTTGAGTTTTTTTTTTATCATTTCTTTAAACTTTTCCTAAAAATAGGCAAAAATCATGGGCAATCATTATTACTCAAAATGCTAGTTGCTATCGGTTGGGTGTTCTCTCCTAATAGATTTGGCATCCGAACAACACAATATGGACACATAAATATCGAACTGTGCCCGATCACTAATCGTATCGGATGGATATGAAATAATATTCAAGTGTTCGGGGTCTCGAAAGAGTTTTCTGCAATATCTTTGCGCGTTGTCAAAAATATCAGGGTCGGATGGCTTACAAAACTAAAATTTGTACTGTATGCCGTCCATACCTGCCGCTAACTGCTGGGGGAAAAAAATCTTACAATGGCATATTGACCAAAACAAGAAAGCTATTCACGCATACTATTAGTCCCAGTATTTGGGCCTATACGATATCCAACACTATTCAAAGCTCACCAGACATTCGGACGGTAAAAATAGATCGATTTAGCTGAAAACATGATGCTATTCCACTTTATATATGAGCATATTTTGGATGTGTATTCGAGAATACATGCTCATGTGATATAGTCCTGTCAGATTAGACAGAAAAGTCGGCTCGTTTGTATTTACCTTCAAGTTACCTTTCCGTTCTCGTAGTAGCCAAGCAAGCATTGTTCAGTCGAGACCGAGCTCATCCGCGAGTCAGTTGATTTTTCTCATTCAAAATACAAAATGGTGAGTGTGACTGGGATCTCAGAAGGAGCTCCAGATCAACCCTCTTCTACATCATATCTTTGTTATTCCATTTTTTTTTCCATAAAAATTATGAAGAACGGTTTTTTTTTTGTAAACATATTTTCTGTAGTACTATATTGTTATATCTTTTGTTTTTGTCTCTCCGCACCATGTAGGCCGATGTTCCAAAGCGTGATATAGAAAGTAAGTATATGGCAATATATTTTAAAGTACTTTCACGAAAACAAAAAATCAATGATGGATTACTTTTCGAAGACAGCTTTCTAAAATAACGTGTTTTGTGCTTTCAAAAACAGTCAATAACCGTCAAAAAATGAGTGAATTCAAATGTGACATTGCATAACCGTTTTCCAAATAGTAGTGTTTTATTTTTGGGTTTTTAGACAGTAAAAAAAAAGAACAATTCTTGATACAAGTGTTCAAAAATCAATGAAAAAGACGATAAATTGGTATTTTTAGATTTACATACTGAGCGTGTGTGAGAGAATTAACAAAGTTTTCTGATCTACATGCATTACGCATGTCTTATTTTGGCAAAGTGAAAAAAAAAAAAACATATTTAGTGTATACAAATACACGTACACGTTCTTACAAACATTTATGAAGATCGCATGATATAGTTGCGTTGGTGTTGAGCACGCTGATCGCGTAGTGGTATGAACATGAATCTAAATAAGGACAGTGGGATACTTCAGACACCATCTCATGTTACAAGTGTGGCCAACTGAATCGCTTATGTATTATTACGTGTACATATCTATGAGAAGCAATAATCGAAATATGACTTTGAAAAATATATTTCTAAAAAGAAAAAGAAGAATTAAACATCTGGAGCGGAAAATGGGCTAAGGTTAAACATCTGAACACATAATTATATTGAGCAGCTTTTCGATTTTGTGGACTAAATCGGTACAACTACATATAACGAGATTTTCTGGATGTGTCTTATTAATCTACATTTATACCTTCGACGTTTTTTTTTTTTTTTTTTTTTGTTTTTTTGTATCTCCATGTTGTATCAAAAGAATTGAACGGAATCTCAAACTGTTAGTCTACTAAAGCAGATTGAATGTAGTCATATTGTAAATTGTTTTCTCAAGACAAACGGAAATGATAGAGAGCTCTAGAACTGGAACCTATGCATTTTGTTTTTAATCCGCTCGCATATTATACATCGATCAGCGCATTAAAGGCGATGACAACTTATAAAATATATTTCCTAGTGCAGGGGTTTTATGGGCGTACTAAAAATATGGAAGATTCGTAACTCGACCTTAACCTAATTTTGCGGCACTAACTTGCCATTTTTGATAGGTATTTCAAATAATTTTCTAATTTTTCCTTTGATGAACAAATGAAAAATGTTTTAAAATCCATCGAGTGCTCCCTGGATTTTTGTTTTTTATTTATTTACAACGAATCGTGTAAGAGTAATACAAGCTGCCCATTACTTAATAAATCATTTTCAGTTTGTTTTATTTTCGTAAGTTGTTTCGCAATGTACACCCACTTAAAACCGAACAGTTTGACAAAAAAAAAAAAGAATGCTCTATACAGCAGGCTATTTTTATGCTACGTTAAAAGAATTCTTTCTTGCATATTTATAGATTTTTTTTTGACATTTGTATATGTTCCTCAGGTATAAGGTTGAATATCGAGTTTCTTGTATAATATTGATTTTAATTTTTAATTGTTCAAAACCAGAAACTTCTCGGGAATGTTGTGCCTTAATATTTAATACAAGAAGAATACAAAACAAAAAGAAAAAAAAAAGCAAAACACTTAGCCAAATGATTAAAAATGACTTTTATAGAATTTAAGGAAATTTGGATCCTTAGATCAACAGATATTCGAGCAATGCATATCCACGTATGTTTTATAATACATATCACAAGCTGTCTTCCACAAAACCATCAATAAAAAAATGTATATTTATGTACATATAAAAATCTAATGTATCTTATGTTCAATTAGATATCGAATTCGTATTCGAAATCATGGGGTCCCCTAATGAGGGCATTGATGCCGTCGATCTAGGTGATGCCCTCCGCTCCCTGAATCTTAACCCAACATTGGCTCTGATTGAGAAAATGGGTGGCACAAAGAAACGCGGCGAGAAGAAACTGAAATTGGATGAATTCTTGCCAATCTATGCCCAAGTGAAGAAAGACAAGGATCAGGGCTGCTACGAGGATTTCATTGAATGTCTGAAATTGTACGACAAAGCCGAGAATGGTACTATGCTTCTCGCTGAATTGCAACATGCCCTTCTCTCACTTGGTAATTACTTAAAATAAATATTATGTTCATTATGAAAACTAACACAGAAATTTATATTATTTTCATTGATTAGGTGAAAACTTAACTGATGAGCAGGTTGAGGAACTGTTCGCCGACTGCATGGACCCCGAGGATGATGACGGCATGATCGTATATGCCCGTAAGTATTTAATAAAAAAAAAAAAATTAGTCTTGCCTTGTTTAGATGAAAATGTAGATAGGGTAATTTTAAAGAAAAAATCAATTTGTTATATGTTATCCACGTTTGAACAACACATATCTTCGACACGGTTTTTTTTGTACGCAAGCAAAGTGCACTGCTTTCATAAATCACTTAGATATAGAAGTAAGTCAATTTTCGTTAGGAGTTCAAGATAATTTAGATTAAAAAATACGCTAAATAAAAATTCGTTGTCGTTGGTGGCGTTACAGCCCATGAAGGGCCAAAGCCAAGCTTCTCTCAATCACCCATGTTGTGTGTGATTTATTTTTTACACAGGTGAAATGAACCTAGAGTTTAATGCTGATTCCGAACGGCGTTAGTCGGGAAGCTTTTTCATGGCAAGAATACTACGGGTACCCGTACCCCGCCGAAGAAGGACACCGCAATTAATTATTCGATGGCGTTGGTGTTTTCGGGAATTTGCGCATCGTGAATCAGAGTCCAACACACTAACCACTGCACCACGGTGCCGTCACCCGAATAAGAATAAGATAGGATAAAAGATAATATTAAAAAATACCTTCGAAAAGCTTTTAACAGTTTCAATAAATTATTTAAATTTTTTTTACGATATTCAAAGATACCCGTAAATGTATAAGTATCATACCAATATTTAGTTGGAGCGGAGGATCAATCTGATTTAAAATGATCTCATTTTATTCCATTCAATGTATTTAGGAGGGCATTAAAGGCTCCAGTTCTTCTTTGGTGGCGTTACAGCCCATGAAGGACCAGAGCCGAGCTTCTCTCAACGCTCGAGTTAGTAGATATTTATTTACCAATTTAAAAGTAGAAAAAATTGGTTCAAATAAGCATTTCTAAATAAGTTAAACAAGAGTATAATATTTTAATATTTAGGCAAATATTTAAGCAAATGAATTTACAAGAAAAGAGCAACATCTAAATTGGTTTTTTTTTTTTTTTGCACTATTTTATTTATATTTTCCACGTGTTTATCCTCTTGTCACTTGCACCAATCACAACATTCCCTCCACCAAATCATTTTGCACACCATTCGTCGAAACCACCAAAATAAAAACAAAACCCAACGCTGCAGAATTCATCAAGAAACTCATGAGCGATCCAGTCGTCTTCGATTAAACAGTAAGTAAAAAAATAAAAACAGCAAATCTGAAAGGATACAATCGCTTATGATGCACAAGAAAACATAACCGCTTTTGCAAAGTATTCGACAAGAAAAGGATAAACAATTCCCAACTGTCATCGTGTGTCTGTGTGTCTTTACTAATCAACTCAGTTCTTCTCTATCACTCTGTTCAGTTTGGTTTCTAAAATTATTTTCCTTTTATTCTATTCAATTTCCTTTAACAATTAAGACACTTGAAAAGGCAAAATTGATAATTGATTTCGTATTTTTCAAATAGCATTCCTCGCAAGAATGTGCGAACGACCAATTGAAGAATAAATTGTCAAACGCGACAATAAACAACATCAAAATAGTTTCAACAACAGCAATAACAACAACACCATTCGCCATCGATGTTATTTATCCATTACTTATTAAATTAATTATTACTCCTGCTATTTTTACTTTTAACTTTTCAAAGATATATAGATGAAAACAAATCTATTTTTTAAAAAACAACATAAAGAAGAAAAAAATATAATTTAAAGAGAAAAAAAGAGATTTTACAAAGAAAACATTTTGTTTTTTGTTGCTACTTCATACGACACGCAAAATAACATCAAATCAAAAACACCATCATCGCGTGAAACATGAAACTCAATTAGACCGAGAAATATGTGTAAATGTTAAATAAAAAGGAAAAAATACCAACAATTATGTAGTTTCTAAATCGAATTTATATGTGTATATATAGAATACATGCAATATGCGAACATTTTTATGGGATTTTTGTTTTTCATGTTTTTACAAAAAAAGGAAAATTAAATAAAATTAACAAAAAAAAGAAAAAAAGAATCAAAAAAAAAAACTATTTTAGTTTCTCCAAAGTGCTCGGATACAACCAAGTATATCTTGCATTGAACAGCTTTAAAGGTAGGCCGTTGAACAATAACAGCAACCTTAACATCTCAAACAATAAACACCAGAAAGAAGGGAAAACGAAAGAACAACGATTTGTATCAAAT
Organism: Eumerus sabulonum; assembly: GCA_951905685.1. Classification (NCBI taxonomy): domain Eukaryota; kingdom Metazoa; phylum Arthropoda; class Insecta; order Diptera; family Syrphidae; genus Eumerus; species Eumerus sabulonum. The sequence continues at coordinate 154,390,508 of OX645060.1, read as the reverse complement.
TTAATTTAATTTTAATATTTCCTGGAATTTAACATCTCGGCATCGCTCTGTTTTTGGTTCCATTTATAAAAAAATAAACAAGTAGTTCTGTTCACAGTTAATAGAGTGATTCGGAAATATTAAATTTGATTTAATTGAAACGGGTTTTACTTAAGGATTTCAACTTTCAGTTGTTTTTTGTATAATGTATTTGAAATGGAATGAGAAAATCAACGAAAAATCAAAAAAAGATTTCCCCACATTTTATAATACATTTTGTAAATTTTGAACAATGTATAAATCTGATAATTTGCTTATAGTTATTATAATGATTTTACAAGTCGAATAAAATGTGCAAAACAATATCTTGTGCCAACTACAATCGAACGTGTTTTGCCATTCCTTTTTTAATCTTAGTAATCAAGAAATACAATTTTAATAAGGTCAATATGCGATAGTATAAAATACATTCCACCACATGTGTCAAATCCACGGATGGCATCAGAATAGAAAATATTATTATAGGTGGAACAGCCTATTTTATTATATAGTATATATTTTAAAGTGACTACCAGTTGATTGCGAAACAACACGTCTTTCGGGAAACGATTGATGAGACCCTCTTGAACGAGCACCGCTTGCAAGTTAAGGCCCATAAAACGCATACGATCCACACATCGTTGAGCAGCATACAGACATGCAGAAACGACATCAGTGCCGAAATCAAACGCGGAATAACTCTTGCCAACTGCTGTTTCTTTGGGCTCGGGAGGCAATTGAAAAGCAGAGCCCTCTCTCGAAAAACCAAGGTGAGCATATACAAGACCCTTATCATCCCGGTCCTGCTCTATGGCGCAGAGACATGGACCTTATTGAAAGCGGATGAGGAGGCCCTTGGTCGTTTTGAGAGAAAAATGTTGCGTGCGATTTTCGGCCTGGCCTGCATAAATGGGGAGTGGAGGAGAAGACTTAACAGTGAACTGCACGGGCTGTACAGCGACATGAACATAGCACGGCGTCTTCGAATCCAACTCCTAAGACGTCTAGGTCATGTTGAGCGTATGGAAAACACATCTGCGGCCCGGAAGGTCTACGAATCCAACTCCGAGGGGCGACGCGGTCGAGGACGACCAAAGTTAAGGTGGCGCAACCAATTGGAAGAGGACCTTAACCAATTAGGCGTGCGGCACTGGAGAATGCTGGCGGATGACCGTGCCAGTTGGAGAGGTTTTCTGAAGGAGGCCCAGGTTCGCCATGAACTGTAGCGCCAAAGAAGAAGAAGATATGTATATTTTAAAGTACTTTCACGAAAACAAAAAATCAGTGATGTACTACTTTTGAACTTGTAAAACAGTCACAACTTCGACGGAATTCAAGCGACTACGACACAATTCTTAACAGGCATGTGGAAGCCTCGGGATCGATTAATAGCCACCTAAGCTGATCACAAAGGATGGCAAAGGACTAACAAAGGCCTCGTAGGGGTAGCGTCTATCCGACGGATGCTGGCCTGCTAAAAAGCGAGAAGAGCCACCGCAGTCGAACATCTTGCGGCACTATTAGTAAATCCCATCCCTACCCCCTCGTGGTGCCATCTGGAGATTTCCTATTGAACTCGCAGACGGGGAAGGGCGAATGGCGAGCCTCCTGTGCCAAAAAAACAGGATTAGTCGGTTGGGCTACGGCCTAGTAAACCGTAACCGTAAAAAAACCACAAACTCCGAAACAACCACAAGCCTCGGATATAACGGACCGGATTTATGTTGACGACCCTTGCAAAAAAACGAAAAAAGGACAATGATCATCGGAATGCTAGGTCCCTAAACAGGCCACGTGCAGCTGAACAACTTGTGGACGCCCTAGACCGCTATAAAGCGGACATAACCGCCATTCAGAAAATGCGATGGAATGTACTGGGCTACGGCCATTGCTATAGGAAGAGAGGGCAACGATTGTTTGGATGCGGATTTGTTGTTCGAGGTGGACGAAGGCACAAAGTCCTCAGCTTTCGGCATGTGAGCGAACGCCTCATAACAATCCGTATCAGGGCTAAATTTTTAACATCAGCCTGATCTGCATCCACGCCCCCACGGAAGACAAGGATGGCTCCGCCAAAGATGAGTTCTACAATCTCCTAGACTGAATGTATGCCCAATGTCCCAGCTATGACATCAAAATTGTACTAGGAGGAATTTTTCGAAATAATTCTACCTTTTTGAGATTTTCTTTCCTATTATAGGTTTCTTCCAAAAATTTCCAAATTTTCCATGTTTTTTACCAAAACTACTTGCTTCCATGGAGATTATTAACTCACACCTGGCATCCTTATCCTTGTTGGTGTATTCCTCCAATTTCTCAGGATCTGCTGGCTGCTGCTCCAATCCTTCCGTTATATTCAGTAGACGATTTTTATGAAGCACCGCCTCAATTTGCGCTTTCCACGTGGAATAATTGTCACCATTGAATAGAGGAATTTTCCCCGAAAAGGTCGAATTTTTTCCAGAAATTATAATTAGAATTTCGTTATAATGTATTTTCCTTCGGTCTGGGCCAATAACCTATTAAGATTTTATGGATGATGACAGATTTTGGTGGGAGCGAAAGAAAGAAAAATGCTAGTGCTTGAACAATAAAAGCGGAAGTGAGTTTTTATTAATCAAATCAAAGTGACATTAAAAAAGGATGAGACATTTGTTTTTATTACATATAGGGTTGAGAAATTAATTTGGTATTATCTGACTGTTATAACGCAAATACTTAAAACACTTCACAATGGGAATGATCTCACCCCTTTTATAGCTGTTCCTCATCAACGGTATCCTCGTTGAGCTGGACGGCATAGAAATAAAAGTGGTTGCGTGTTCGGACGACGTGGTAATATGTATTATTGTCAGGGATGTTACCTTCTATGATTAACTCCTTGGGCTAAAGACTGTGTGCCTAAGCATAAACTGTTTTTTGCCACAGGCCAATGACCGCCATTTAAACGCCATTTTCACGGCTAAAGAACCCAACTCTATCTTCTTCCTCCAACGCATTGTCCTAGATCCAAAACTTAACTGGAAGTCCAATATGTATAGAAAACCGGGTAATGAAAGCTAGTGTAGCTTTCTATGCCTGCAGCAACACTTTCGGTAAATGGTGGGGACGTATATCTAAGTGAATGTACACAGCCGTTGTCCTACAACATGTTGGACATCCAATATCTTACAACACTTTTTCAATATTACCAATCGTAGATGGGCAAAATCAGTTAGATACAGGATGTCAAGGAAAACCTGGCCCGCTTATTCAAAAAACAAAACAAACACATCCGGGCCTCATCCAACATGCCCCTCCAACTAGCACGATCTTTTGCTAGCCTTTTCCATTGCCGCACACCCAGTTGGCTGAGATCCCCTTCCACCTGTGTCCGTCATCTTAAGTACGGCCGTCCACTGCTTCTTCGTCCCTCGAGATTTGGATTCAAAGACTCTTCGGACTGGAGCTTCCATTCGCTCTACATGGCCCAGCCATCTTAGGCGTTGAATCCGTACACGCCTGACTAGACTCATGTCGCTGTACAGCCTGTAAAGTTCGTGGTTGAATCTTTTCCTCCATCCCCCGTCTGCGTTTATAGGTCCAAAAATCACGCGCAAAATCTTTCTCTGGAAATGACAAAGGGCCACCTCATCCGCTTTTGATACTGTCCATGCTTCTGCGCCGTACAACAGGACCGGGATGAAAAGGGTCTTATATAGAGTCAACTTTGTCGTTCGGGAGAGGGCTCTATTACTCAGTTGCCTCCTGAGCCCAAAGAAACAGCGATTGGCAAGAGTGATTCTGCGTTTGATTTCGGAACTGATGTCGTTGTTCCAGGTCACTGCAGAGCCAAGGTAGACGAAGTCCCTAGCTACCTCGAACTTATACATATCTGCCAACACAAACGTCCAGGCCAACACGTCGGTGGTGAGCGCCCTTTTTTGATGACAGCATATATTTAGTTTTGCCCTCGCTTGCCGCCAAACCAATTTTCGCCGCCTCCATCTCTATACTCACAAGCGCCTCATTGATATCTCGCTGTGATCTATCTATTATGTCAATATCGTCGGCGGATGCAAGGAGTTGCGAGGATTTGAAATAGATTGTGCCTCTTGTATTGGCCAGTGATTTTTGCACAATCATTTCCAATACGATGTTGAAGAAATCACACGACAGCGCATCGCCCTGCCTAAATCCTTTTGTGACATCAAAACTATCCATAAGGTGCCCTCCCTTCTTCGGGCGCCTTGTCATGGCGGGAGGCTTAAGAGGTCATAAGCGTCGAGCCCCAAAAATGAATGGACAAACAAAAAGAATTGAGTACTCCAGGTGGTACCCGCAGCAGCGGGAGTCCACCCGCGATCTCTTTGATTGCGGCTGGGGCACGGATTCTGGAGGATTCATTTTTAACACTACGGCAGCCCGGAACGACACCGACTCCTGCGGCTCATTAACTGGCCACCTGGTCGGACTGAGCATGAGCGGTGCATCCAGCGGAGGCGACACCAACGATGGCGTGGCACGGAAAACCGTAAAGGTGGAAAGCGCCCCAGAATTGGGACGTACCGTTGAATGCACTACTAAGTGCCAAAAAAGAAAGGAAAAGAGGCATGCCCGAAAATTGCGCAAAGAAGCTGACAAAGCTGAAGGCGCAGTGGTTGAGGCTATGCCTCTGGGGGAACCAGTTCAGAGGGTCAGGTCGACGGAGGTATCTCCTACCGAAATTGATCCGACCCTCTTTCCTGAGGTCCTCCCGTCTCTCGAAGGTGCGCAGCGCGGTAAACGTCGGCGATCGGGAAAGGTTGCTGAAGGAGGCGTAAGCATGCTCGCACTTTCGGCATGCGCCTCCAACCAACTTCCTCTTACTGCGACGCTTCAACCACCCAGTACGGCACTGCCGCCGTAAAAGGTGGCGGGCCGACATACGGACTCCGAACGCCCAAGGCCAAATCGCTACGGGTTCTAGCATTCCTCGAACTGGCGAGACGGTCCAAAAGCGGTGTCCGAAGGGAGCGGGAGCTTTAACCGAAAAAGGTAAAAGCCTCCGCAAACGGAAGACGGCCGCCAAAGATAACCTCGTTAGGGAGAGAGTTTATGATGCCTCCCTCTCCGGTGGGGCGGTGGGAAATCGGGGTCTAATAGCAGATGTGGCGAGCCAGATGGATCAAAGCATTGGCCAGAAGACGAAGATAGCCCAAAACTGCTCCTCGGAGGCGGGGGCATCACTTAAAAAAACCCCTTCCTCCGAGAAGGAGATCCAAGTGACCGTAAGGAGTCGAACGAAGCAGCCCTCTTATAGAGAGGCGGCCATCTCTTCTGAAAAGGTCAGGATAGGGAAAGCTGGCGATGATAATAGAATGACCAACGCAGACTGCAAACACTCTGAGGATCGTCTACTGGAGCTAGCCTCGGTAACGGGTTTCTGCTTACAGACAGAAAAGTCAGCTTTGATGAATGGCACATTTGTGGTGAGCTGTTCACCACAGTAGACGTCGGCCTAGATTAGGAACACGGTGCCGAAAATCTCCCCTCTGGGAACTGCTACTTACCAGGTAGTTAGTCTCCCGAAATTAACGCGCGCCATCTGCCGGATTCCGGGGAAACCTGGAAATAAGGTGGATGTGCTGACGCGCTTACGCACACAGAATCCACGGCTTGACACGAGAGCTTGGGTAATCTACTCCTACAAGGAGAGTAAAGGCTATCTGAAAAAAACTGTTATTAGATTGGCTGTTACTAGCCAAATCCATTATTTCGTGACAACGTCTATTATACGATCTTATGAATGAGGTATAAATATTATATATTCAACAATTATGTACATATAATTTTTTTATTGATTTCAATGTTTTATTTTCATATTACAGTATTATACATGTATTTAATTGAATAAGACAATTTTATACTCAAACGTTTAAGTGTTCTTTATTTCTAATATTCTATCAACAATAGGTATATGATATGATTTTATTTGATTTAATTCCACTAAACGACGCCGAATTTTTTTTTTATCTGACATGTTGATCATTTTTGCGCGAGCTCACTACTACACATTCGCCAGGCCACGCCTACTCACACGGTTAGTCTACATTTTCTGCGTTTTTTGCGTTTCGGCATCCCATATTTCAGCGCTAACCGATTTAATAGACGTTGTCACGTCAAAAGAGGGCTCTACTCTGGTTGTGGTGATGGATGAAGCCTCTCTCGGGACTCTGAAATCTGCGTACGATTCACGCCCCTACTTCGGCCCTGGTAGGATCTCTTTCTATTCTAATGTCAAGTAGTCGAAGGATGGGAAGTGCCCTGCAGTATGAATCTATGATTTTTACTCAGATCAATCTACAGCATTGCAAAGCTGCTACCGCTCTTTTAAGTAGCAGAATTGCATGCAGTAGTACAAACCCCCTCATCGTATCCCTTCAAGAACCATGTGTGTGAAATAAACGCCTATGTGGCCTTGGCGGTATACGTGATGTTACGATTCTTTATGATGAGCGATCCAAAAGGCCCATCATATCGAACTCACTATCGGCAACCAAACTTGGGCACTTTTGCGGACAAGATCTGGTGGCTGCTAGAGTAAGCTACAAAACGCACGGAGTTATGGAACACTTCGTCGTTGCGTCTGCCTACTTTCCCTACGATTCGATACTGCCACCACCGAAGGTAGTTTCTGAACTCGTAGAGTACTGTGAAGCCAAAAAGATCGGTCTCATCTTGTGTTGCGATGCTAATGCCCAAAACACTGCTTAGGGCAGCAGCAAGTGTAATACAAGGGGAAACCGTTTTTTAGACTTTATTCTCTCGTCTGACCTTACCATCAACAATGTTGGCTCTCTACCAACGTTTGTTACGACAAGACGACAGGAGGTGATTGACCTGGCCCTATCCAACAGATATGTGAAGGACATCACTAAGTGGCGAGTCTTGACTGATGCTACGCTGTCGGACCATAAATATATCGAATTCCGATTAAGTTGTGGAGCTCGGCATTCCACCAGGGGACCAATTTCCTGCTCCACTCAGATCCTACCTAAGCTCAGAACGAAACAATTGGTACAGGACGCTGTTCATAACCTGAATAGCGTCGTCACCAGTTGTTTTGAACTCGCATGTCCTGTCAGCAAGCCTATCTGCAGGAAATTGGTCCCCTGGTGGAATGCCGAGCTCCAAAGTATTCGCAGGGAAGCCAGAAGTCTTCTGAATAGATCGCTCAAATCGGATTCGGAAGATGACTGGAACAAATATCGGTCGAAGCAGAAAGAATATAAGAAACTTATTCGTAAATCGAAGAACGATTCTTATAGGACCTTCTGCGAAGAGATCAAGTCTCTGAGTACGACTAGCAAGTTGGTTAAAGTCCTCAAACGAGGAAAACCGACAAAGCTGGATTCACTCAGAAAATCTGATGGTACCTCGTCTGAAGAGAAATGGCTTTTGGTACAACTCGCATATGAATAACGGTGTGCTTGCGCAAGAATTGTCCTGCGACCCCTGTCTCATGGACATGCCTTCTGACGCACTGACGCCCGTTATCCTATTGCGTCGTAATATCACAGTCGAGTTTCCATGGCGTCAGAATTGGCTATGGCTGGATACTGAACCTGGAAAGGATAGTCTTCGAATTTTCACGGATGGCTCCAGGTCTGTGCGGGGGTCCGGTGCTGGAGTCTTCTTTAAGCGCGAAAACATCCGACTGCACTTCTCGTTAGGAAAGTATGCGTCTTACTCTACACCGCTGCGTTCGTGATATCCGTAAGCGCATCTTGGCTTCTACAAGATAGTGGTCCGAGTCGATGTTAGCCCCTCGGAAAGTTCGGACATCAAGAATAGTGGAGGAGTGCCTGACGTCGATCGCGATGTGATCAATCTGGTTGGTAGTCGATTGATCAAAAGACCGCCAGGTGCCTTTGTGTATATCGAGGTGCGGGAAGCGCGTACTGGCTAGAAGGAGATTTCGCCCCGTAGCAAGATCAATCAGCCTGTGTCCGTTATCGGGTGTGGTGTCGTGTAGGCTATGTTTGCCGATGACTCGTTCAAAGATGCTTTCCTTACCCAGCTTAGCATTGAAGTCTCCCAGTACAATTTTGATGTCATAGCTGGGACATTGGGCATGCGTTCTGTCTAGGAGATCGCAGAACTCATCTTAGGTGGAGTCATCCTTGTCTTCCGTGGGGGCGTGGACGCAGATCAGGTTGATGTTAAAAAATTTAGCCTTGATACGGATTGTTATAAGGTGTTCGCTCACATGCCGAAAGTTAGAACTTTTTGCCTTAGTCCACCTCGAACAACAAATCCGCATCCGAACAGTCGTTGTCCTCTTTCCCTTTAACAGTCGCCGTAGAAAATGTCGCAGTTTTTCATCCGCTTTATACCAGGTCCATTCCATCGCATTTCCTGGATGGCGGTTATAGCGGTCTAGTGCGTCTGCGAGTTGTTCGGCTGCACGTGGCCTGTTTAGGGACCTAACATTCCACGTACAGAGCCGAAGATCATTGTCTTTTTTTCGTTTTTCGCAAGGGTCGTCAACATTAATCCGGTCCGCTATAACTGAAGCTTGTGGTTTTTTTTTACGGTTACGGCTTACTAGGCCGTAGCCCAACCGACACCATTCTAACATAACTAAAATCGTAGCAGTCAGTAGGGACCATTGGCCTATAGGAACTCACGCTACCAGAATAGGTATCCGGTCTAACACCTACTGCCGTAGTTGTCACAGTACCCACGAAGAGGAAACCCTGCATCACTTTCTCTGCCAATGCGAGGTGGCAAGTCACAGGTTCTGACCCTTCCTCAAATACTTTTTCGGCGACCTCTCACAAGTAGCCAACCGAAGCTTGACCAACATAACCAGTTTTTTTAACTCCACAGGCTGCATTTAAATGTCAGTTTTCGTCTATGTTCTTGAATAACTTGTAAACTATTTATTTTAAAATTACAAAAAAACTACATCCAGTAGATCGGAGATAATTGACTGTGACCGACGGACAGACGGACACACGAGTGATCCTATAAGGGTTCCGTTTTTTTTTTTCGGACGCACGGAATCCTAAAAAAAAGTAAAAAGACGACAAGTGGTGTTAAATCGCATGGTCTTGCAATTGCGACGGTATGCTCACTCGTAGTGTGACAAGGTGTACCTGTAAGATCCAATTGGTGGGCCACACGACGCGCATGATGGTCAGTTGGCCTGAGCTCTTGTATGAGTGTAAATTCAAGTTGTTATGCATAATTCGCAACAAACTGGTCATTGGAATGCCCAATTCCAGTGATCGATGTTCTGTTGATTATTTCGGATCATCATTCACATTCTGCTTCAGTAAAGCGTTGGCTTGTAGTTGTTTCTGGGCAATTTAGCAGCAGTCCCGAGTGTTCTGCATTTCCTGCGATACAAAACTGAAGAAAGCAATTCCCAACCATTTTACTTGCCATTCCAAACTAATTTACTAGCAAATTGAACACAAGTAATTCAAGGTACGCAACCATGTACAAATTAAAAATTATAATGTGCTGATGACCTTCATTGCTCTCCTGAAGCCATAGCCTGTTCTTAATCAATTCAATGCACTCTCTCACAAACAGCTGTTAAGTGAACAACTGTAGCATCTTCTTCGTTTTATGAATGAAAGTGTAATATCCCGGCCAAATATTTACATCTTGAACTCAATCCAACCCGCCAACACGCAATCTCCACTCTCTTTCTATTTACATCTTCTCCACCTCATCCCTGGAACCAGGGAAAGTGACAAAGAAATAGTAGTGTGTATGTTGCGAAAGTGAGGGTGTAGCAAACAATTCATGAAAGCTACGTCTATCCAAACAACCCCTGCTGCTGTCTATCATTACAACCGTACCTCATCCACTCCCCTTTCAACCACATTTTATCTATACCATGGAATTCGGTACTGTAGCTAGACCAGTCGCCATTTTCTCTCATCAGTCTCCCTTCGAAATCCGTCGCTATTACATCCGCCGCGAATCCTGAATACCTCCAGTCTCTGATCAAAAGCTTCAATAAAAATCTCTTTCATTCAAAAGGTAAAATAACTAAATTAATTGCTCAATGAATTCGCGAAACCATTAGCACGAAACGGAATGTTTGTTTGCCTTAGCAATTTGCTCGATGAAAGTCCTGGGAAAAGCACTTCTTCTGTGACCTAGTGAAAATTTATTAACCTGGGTGTGCCTCCACTCGACGACAGGAGCCACTGGTGATTAAGTGTTTACTTAAGCCGTATTAGAGTTTATGATATCCCCTTTAGGGAGTAAGTGATAATGTTATCAGTTTTTCGTGAATTGTGTGCACTTAAGTTGGTTAGAAAATGAAATGAAAATTCAATTCCTCCAAGGATACATTGGAAAAATCAAATATGGTGGACTTTGGTTATATAACCAGGCAATCTGGTTGGTAGTCATCTGTGGGGTTTTTGCTGCTCGGCGCCGTGCTCTCGAGTTCAAGATGGACGACTTTTTCGGATACAGGTTTCTGGTGAAACCGGAGTCTGCGTCCGCGCACGCATTATACTATCAAAACATCAAACAGCTGTTTCAGCAAAGATGAGAGGAAAAGTGAAAATCAAATCAAAAACTCATAGTCAAATCATGGAGAGAAAGTGAAGACTTGGTTGTGAAGATTGATGTGAAAGGATAGGAACGAATAAGTGGGACACCGGTAGAATGCCACTTGTTGAACATACTTGTTGAAAGTACACATGTGAATATTTAATGAGTAAATGCAGAGGAGAGTTTTGTTTGCGTGACATGCGATTTACGATAAGAAACCGAATGACCATAAATGTTTGGGTGCGTGGTTCCCTCCTCAGGGCGTGTAGGGTGTTATTCTTAATTGAGTACGATAAAAAGGGTGATTATTAATGGCGTTGTCTTGACAAGGCTTTTAGGCGTTTGGGCCGAATTAACGAAATTTATGGATACTCGTATGTATAATAAAATTAGGAGTATTTGTGCTTTTTTGTGTTTCCTATGAAGAGGGCATAGTGGCGCAGTGGGTAGTGTGTTGGCCTCTGACACCGATGACAGGGGATCGAATCCCGATAACAGCTATGTCATCGAACGTGTTTTCAAGGTGCTTCTCCTCAGCGGTGCTCTGACAAAACCCCCTTTAGTATAATTGTCATGAAAAGCTTCTCAAAATTCGCTGTTCGGAACCGGCAATAGTCCATATGTCCCTTTCACCTATAGGAAAATAAAACCATACATAACATGGGTGATTGAGAGAAGCTTGGTTTTGGTCCTTCATGGACTGTATGTATCGCCAACATACATACATGATGACAAGAAAGGGAAGATGTATAATAGCACAATCATTGGCAAATTTTCTATCAATACGGAACTAAGTACAGCTTAGGATTGGCTTTTTTTTTTTGTATGAACAATATTTCTTGTTTCTTCAATGGACGGCACTAATACGAAAAGTAACTTCATCGACGTTCTGCATCACTGAATGAACCTCCCGAGCGAACTAGGCCAACTCGATTTGTCGCAAAAAGTGGCCGGCCCTGTTATGCTCGTTTGGCGGAGAATATCACTATTGTGACCGAGGACGTCCATATGTATGTATGTATGCATGTTGGCGTTACAGTCCATGAAGGACCTGAGCTGAGCTTCACGGTTCTGTATAATAAAATTATAGATTATTATGGATTGTATCCACATAAAATCCACGAAGGGATGTTGCATCCTTTCAAAGCTTTATGAAACTGCTTGCAATGCAAACAGCATAATCAACATTGAAGAAGAAATCACCGATTTGTAGCCGGATATTTTGCGAACAAGAATTCTATATGGCCTAAAACGAACATAAGCGTACATCTACTCAATAGGTGGTCGTTTGACTGAAACAAATGCAGCCAGTTCGCACCTTGTACATTTTGTTTTCATCCATTTTTTTTCTTCCCTTTCATGTTGTTATCATCATAACTAGCATCGACATACATACATATATTTATTTTAGAAGTTGTATAGCTTTCACCAAACTTTTCCTATATTTTTGCGGTAAACCCGCCAAAAGCCGAGTTTCTCTCGATCACCAATGTTGTGATTTTATTTTTCCATAGATGTAAGGGACCTATAGTTTATTGCCGGATCAAAAGGCGAAATCCGAAATGCTTTTCTTAACAATTATGCTATAAGGGGTTTTGTCAGTATCCCACTGAGGAGACGCACCGTGATAAATACGTTCGATGAAATGGCTGTTGTCAGTATTCGATCCCGTGTCATCGGCGTCAGAGGCCAACACACTACCCACTGCGCTACGGCGCTCTCACTCTAACGAGAGACATTCCTCCAAGGGATGTCTTGGAGGAAACACTGCGAGAGTATAGACTCACTACCAACTGCAGCCCGACTCTATAAACCGCTGTCTCAAGAACCTACAACCTTTACCTTTTCTGTCAATCGCAGAGAAACCCGAGAGGCCTTGTTTAGGGTGCACTTCCCTGGTTTTACTCCCAAACGAATGTCTTTCGACGATAAACGTGTGATGCTCGTAGAACAAATAGCCTCTCTGGCAGGCTTTTCAGCGACAATAGAGTTAAATGGGCAATTGGTTCCTTTAAACCACACAATGCTCCACGCAAAGATGGTGTCATGCTTTTCTCCAGAAAGGCATAGGCATCATTCCAGCACTACTGATAGCTCTTTTTAAGGCCTGTTTCAACTTGGCATACATCTGGCATAAATCTGGAGGGGTGTCAACCCTGTTTTCATCCCTAAGATTGGAAAACCAAGTTAACTACCTAAATCCTATCGCCCAATCAGCCTAACATCTTTCCTACAAAAAACATTGAAAAAACTGATAGAGCTTCATATCAGAGGTATACTATGAGAGAATCAAATACCAGTGCGTCCAAACCAATATGCATATCGCAAAAAACGAACTACTGAGAATGTGCTATCCATCACTTAGTAGCGCGTGTTGAAAATAGCCTCACACGCAAGGAGATCGCAGCTTGCGTCTTTTGATAATACTGGCTATAATTTAATCACCACTGCGCCATCCCCCAAAGTTGTACATCATCCCACTAACCCCTGGATTAGGGCGCTGCTATTGTAGAAGGCCGTAATATATTAGCTGCATCCGGAGAGGTCTCGATGACAGTATCGGCAGCTAAGAATTGTCCATAAGGTGGAGTATTTTTGCCTCTTCTCTGGTTGATAGTCATCGACGATCTACTCTACAAGCTAACGCCGATTACCTAGTGGTTATTGTTACAGGCAGATGCTAAATTTCTGCATGCAACTTGCGCTTCAGTCTATCTCTGACTGGTGCGGCTATTAGTCTCGTTTACAAAGAGGAGAAAGGTACAGCCTTGCTCCGTCTCTCTAAATGATACAAGCTTAGGATTTTCCGAAGAAGTTAAGTATTTAGGTATTGACCTTGATCGCAAACTTAACTGGGACCCCAATATGAAAAACAAACTCACAAAGGCGATTAAGGCACTGCGGGCCTGTTGACGCACTTACGGTAAAACATGGGGATTAAAACCATTAAATCACCATTAAAAGTGATCCACTGGCTATATACCGCGATAGTAAGACCTATCATCACTAATGCGCCTGCAGTATGGAAAAAGTTGAACAAAAAACCATTTTTGTTAAGCAGTAAACTGAGAATTTCCGCTTCAGACTCAGTAAAGGTAGCATCAGATTTTCTAAGCATGCAGCTTTGTCGATTTTCCCCATTTGAGGACTTTAACCAACTTGCTAGTCGCGCTCAAAGATTTTATCTCTTCGTAGAAGGTCTTGGAATTCGATATATCTGTGGTCTGACAGCGTAGCATCTGGTAAAACTCACCAGTTAGTGATTGACTTCACATATCTGTTCGATAGGGTTAGGTAAATCACCTCCTGTCGTCTCGCCGTTACAAACGTTGGTCAAACGAAATAATGAACTCTAGAAGACTGTCTCCTCTGAGATTGCATTTGCTGCATTGGCATCGCAACATAAGATAATACCAATCTTTCTGACTTCACAGTACTCTACAAGTTCAGAAACTGCCTTCGATTGTGGAAGTAGTACCGATTCGTAGGGGAAGTTAGCACGACGATGAAGTGTGTGCACTTCGTAGCTTACTCTGGTAATCACCACGTCTTGTCCACAGACCGATAGTGAATTCGATATAATGAGACATACCCTGGGCTTTTGGACCGCTCTTCGTAAAGAATCGTAGCATCACGTCTACCGCCAAGACCACATATGCGTTTATTCCACACCTGAGCGGATTGATACATAGTCCCAACATTCCAATGTCCAAATCAAGTCCTTCTTACATTGCATAAGTTCGCATTCAAAATATCGATTTGTCTTCTTCTATTTGTGAATTCTCGACTCAATTTAACCTTTAAAAGTAGCAGATAATTGGACCAACACTTTTTAGACTAGTGGCAGGGCTGCTGCCTTAGATGTATATTTTGTTGATGAATACTGCCACCCACCTCCATCACGCCATTTGTACTGCAAAGAATTTCCTCTCTGCACTCCTGATGTTGTAGAGTTATCTCGCTCCATATTCGCACAGCAAAGTCTCGTTAGAGGTAACAGGGAGGAATATTATTGCAATTGCAGAATTGCCTTAACCTTAAGGCTGAACCCACACCAAGGCCGACAAAACGTTTTTCCTTGTCGTGTACGACAAGAATACATTGCATCTTATGAGTCAACACACACCAAATGGGACGCAATACGACAGAACATTTTGTTCGGCCGCGCTCGTTGTTCCGATGTCCATTTTATATAGCATTGCATACAGCCAACCCACACCGAACGCAACAAACGTGTTGCGAACACGTGTCGTTGCCGAAAAGTACACACTACCTTAGCGGCCAACCCACACCGGACGAAATAAACAAAGCACGACACGACACAGCAAAAAAACGACACAGGTATAAAACATACACAGCAAACGACACGACACAGGTATAAAACATCAATCTGGACTATATTGTGTAGTCATTTTTATATTATATTTTGGATTTACTTGTACATTAAAACTTCCCAGCCAAAATCTTGCATACCTGACGGGGCATAATGGGAGATAACACTTTTCCTCTAGGTCAATACATTAACATTTTCTTTTAAATGACTGATAAAGAGCTAAGGATTAATCCTTTGATCATTAGATGTACCCCATTGTCGAAAATTTTCTTTCAGTCCCACCATCTTCTTCACTGTCGATCTTGGTTTGAGTCCACTGGTTCAGTAAACGATAAACCAACACCCGCGCATCGACGAAACGCAAGATTTGCCGAAAACATCGTCGTTGTCCATGAGAGTGTGCAGGAGAATCCGGGGCAGTAGAATTCAGTCACTCACAAGAACTCGGCCTATCACATACCACAATTTGGCGTATTTTGCGTGGGTCTGCACCCGTAAGACATTCAACTGACCCAGGAATTAAAGGTAAACGGCCATCGACAACGACGTGTGTTCGCTGAATAGGCTTTTGAGCAGTTGGAAACTAAGCCTAATTTTCATCAAAAAGTCATCTTAAGTGATTTCTGGATGAATGCACTGCCAATGCTTGTGTGTTAAACAACATGCATCAAGTGTGTCAGTCGACACATTTTAGGATTAAGTATGTCACTTAACACGTTTGACCTTTGAAATTCGTGTTAAAACTATAACACGTTCTATTAGGTGTCATGAATAAAAACCCTAATGGCATCTTAAGTCTGTTGCGGCAACACTTACTTACTTACTTAAATGGCGCTACAGTTCGGGGTGAACCAATGCCTCAACCAACAAGCCTCTCAAGCCGACACGATCTTTGGCCAGCTGCTTCCACTGCCGCACGCCTAGTTGGTTGAGATTCCTTTCCACCTGTGTGCGCCACCTTAAATGCGGCCCCCCTCGTCCCTCGGGGTTGGAGTCGAAGACTCTTCGGGCCGGAGCGGTGATGTCCATTCGCTCTACATGGCCCAACCATCTTAGACGTTCGATCCGTAGACGTATAACTAGGCCGATCTCCCCGTACAGCCTGTACAGTTCTTGGTTGAATCTTCTGCTCCACTTTCCGTTTACACAAACGGGACCAAAGATTGCATATAGAATTTTCTTCTCGAAACGCCCAAGAGCCTCTTCATCCGCTTTTAATAACGTCCAAGCCTCAGCGCCATAGAGGAGAACCGGGATGAATAAGGTTTTGTAGTTAGTTTTTCGAAAGAGGGCTCTACTATTCAGTTGCCTCTTGAGCCCAAAGAAGCAGCGGTTGGCAGGAGTTATTCTGCGTTTTATCTCAGCGCTGGTGTCGTTGCTGCTTGTCACAATCGAGCCAAAGTGTTACATTATAAGACTATATAAACTCTTGAACCTGCGCGAAATTAAAAAAAAAAGTCCTTGACTACTTCAAAAATGTAGCCGCCGAAGGTGACGTTCTGACCAAGATGTCGGTGTTGCGCGTCTTTCTTTGATGACAGCATATATTTGGTCTGGTCCCCATTTATCCTTAGACCCACATTAGCCGCTTCTGCTTCAATGCTTGCGAACGCCTCATTGACGTCTCGCATTGTCCGTCCAATAACGGTATTGTCATCTGCGTAGGCGAGCAATTGTGTACCTCTTGTATTGGCCGCAGAGTACCGCACGATCTTTTCAAGTATGGTGTTAAAGAAATCACATGACAGTGCGTCACCCTGTCTAAAACCTTTTTTAACATCGAGGTATCGGTTAGTTCAATTCGTACCTTAATGGAGCAGCGAGAATTCTCCATTGTTTTGCAGGGTCTGACGAGTTTGGCAGGAATGTTAAAATATGACATGGCTCTGTATAGCTCGTCTCTATAAACACTGTCGACTTTAGAGTCTCCAAGATCTGCCGTAGTGTAAATATTTGGTCAATTGTGGATTTCTTGGCCTGAAACCACACTGGTAGGAATCTACCAGATTGTCCACGAACGGTTTCAGGCGCTTATACAGTACGGCAGGGAGGATCTTGTACGCAATGTTCAGGAGACTTATCCCTCTGTGATTGGCGCAGTCATAGGGGTCTCCTTTTTTATGGACCGGGCAAACGATGCTGAGATTCCATTCATCGGGCGTGCATTCTTCCGACCATATCTTGCAGATGAGTTGGTGGCCTGGTGGGCTGGTGCAGCTTTCTGACATTGGACAGTCGAGCTCTGAATCTTGCTGCTACGAGGAAGTGGTCAGACATTTGTCCCTCTGAATGTTCGCACATGGTCGATTTGGTTGGCGGTTCGACCGTCCGGAGATCGCAAGGTTGCTGTGTGGATTCACTTACGAGGGAATCTTGTGCTACTTATCACCGCATTACGAGCTGTCGCAAAGTCCGTGAGTCGGAAGCCGTTATCTGTTGTTGTATCGTGGAGGCTGTGCTTTCCGATCACTCCGCCAAGGGTGTTTTCCTTACCGATTTTGGCGTTGAAGTCCCCGAGCTCGATTTTTACATCGTACTCCGGACAAGCTCCGTAGGCGTTGTCCAGGAGGTCATAGAAGTCCTCCTTGATAGGGCCTTTAGCCTCGTCGCGGCGTGCGCACACATAAGACTGATGTTATAAAATCTGCCTCTGATGCGGATCACAGCCAAGCGATCACTTATAGGCTTAAAGTCGATGTCTTTCGACCTTAACCACTTTCCCACGACAAATCCGCATCCCAGTAAGTGCAATCTTTTGTGACAGCTGTAATAAATGTCGCAATTTTTCTTCCTTATCATACCGTTTCCTATCCAGCGTATTTCCTGGACCACAGTAATATCCGCCTTGTACTGCGTGAGGATTCCTTCTAGTTTATGAGCAGCTCCGGGAGTGTACAGGGTTCTGACATTCCAGGAGCATACTCGCAAATCGTGTTCCTTTTTTGTGCGTTGTCGTCGTCGAGTATCCGCCCGTGTATCCGAGGCATCTTGCTCATTCATAACTTTGTTTTTTTTTTTACGTGGGCGGATTGTAAGCCCACCGCACAACCGCCATTCTGGTCGGGGTTTTGTTGCTGCATACGTTTGTTCACCTCCCAACGGTTGTTGAAGACGCTAACCAGAGGGCGCCGCAAGGAGGCCGTATGTCAACTTGACCTGCGCATTTAAACAGGGATCGTTGCTGGCATCTCGCCAGGTTGAGAACGATCAACAACTTTACCCTATATGTCCTAGCCCATGCCCTCTGTGCTTTCATAATAACACACTTTAAATTACATTAAAAATGACTACAACGAAAACACGCCTTTTTGTGTATTGCAGTAACACACTTAATATTTGCAGTGTGTGGCTTGAATAGAATGCTAAACAACCAAACAGCAGAATAATCACCTATTATGTCACATCAAATTCTCCCCTTCACAAACATGGCTTGGATATCATATGCGTTGCATAGTAGCTCTAAGAAGCCTTCCATCCTGGTTGACGTGCTATCCCCTGTAGGGTCGTCTGACCCAGTGGCGGATTTACCAGCAGGCTGGTATGTACAATGGCTTACAAGCTAAAATTCAAAGCCAAACACCGTTTCCTTGTTTCGTTCCCTGCACTGCCCACTCTTTAAATTTAGTGGCAACTGCGACTGCTGTGTACAGAAGCTTGTCGCTGCTTCATGTTTCTCCAAGAAATGCACGTTTGTTTTTTTTTTTTGTAAGTTCGACACAACGTTGGGAGGATGCTTGAGAGCTAGAGGGAATGCATGCAGAAGTTTAAGAGATTCTTGGCACGAAGTCCTTAAAGCTTTGGACATAATCAGGGATGCTTGTACCGAAAAGCCTGTCACACGAAACGAAGCTACAGGAATTCTTGTAAAATTAGAACAGCTGGAAATGGTTGTTGTGTGGAATGTTGTTTTGGAAAGAATGAACAAAGTGAATGTATAAATTGAGGCTTCTATCGTAGATTTGATTACTGTAGCCGATCTTTACGAATCTCCTCGCAAATTTTTCGTAGACCAAAATTTCAAGTATTTCGAAGAAAAGGCGATGGAATTAAGCGTGTCCAAGCAGTAGACAAAAGGCATGGGAAAAAGACAACCGAAAAGAAAACAAATATGATCAAACGCCCAATCACATTTCTCGTCATCATTGATATACTTTTTGGTATCTGAATTTGAAAAAATCCGGCCAAGTGCGACTCGGACTCACGCGCACAAAGGGTTCCGTACCATCTGTATATATAAATATGAAAGAGACGTTGTATGTTCCCCCTCAGCAGTCGTCACATTAAATCACATTTTTTGTATGATGACAGATCTTGGTTGCAGGCAGGTTATAAGCATATTACTTTGATAATCAAAAATCTTCATGATGAGATATACAGTGGTGTGCAAAATAATAGGTGTAAATTCAAAAATCATGACAATTGGTTATATTTGGTATAATAATGAAAGCAATCATAAAAACTTAGACAATTTGAAATTCATTCATTCTGAACTATATAATAATGGTGAAAAAAAAGTTAGAAACATATAAACAAAATTACTAAATACATCTAACTTTTTATTGCTGTGCAAAAAAATAGGTGTGTTACTCTTGGGCCTAAAAAAGAAGATAAAAACATGTTAGTTTCAAACGAATAAATTTGAATATATAGGTGAATGTACTGTGCATCAATATTTGGTTGCAAACCCGTTATTATTTTTCACCGCTTGACATCTCCTTGGCATGGAATCAACCAGTTTTTGGCACCTTTCCACAGGTATCGATTCCCACGTGACTCGCACCGATTGCCATAATTCCTCCTTGTTTTTATGCCTGGAATCCCCAAGTGCCCTCTTGACGTCGGCCCATAAGTTTTCTATGGGGTTTAGGTCTGGGGATTGCGCAGGCTATTCCATAAGGTCAATCTTTTTTCTGTCAAAAAAAGACTTTACCACCTTTGAAGTATGTTTGGGGTCGTTATCCTATTGAAAAATCCAACGTAATGGCACCTCTTCTTCCGCATAAGGTAGCATTACGTTCTCCAAAATATTGCTGTAATCTACGGCATTCATTATGTTTTTGATCCAGAAGATTGGACCAACGCCGTGCCAGGAGAAACAACCCCAAACCATCAAATTTCCACCTCCAGGTTTTACTGTTTTTAAGGTGAATTTAGGTGAATATTCTTTACCCGTTGGTCTCCTTACATGTTTATATGTATGTATAAATTTATTTTGGATTCATCTCACCATAGAATATTTCGCCATTTTTCTTTTGGCCAATTGAGATGTTCTTGCGCAAACTTTTTTCTCCTTTGAACGTTTCGCTTGCTTAATAATGGACACTCCCGTTGACTTCTGGAAGGTAATTTGTTGGCTACTAACCTTCTTCTAATGGTTGACGCATTGACATCCAACCCCAGGTCTCTCTTTATTTCTGCAAAAGTGGCAAACGGAACCGAGTTGCACGGTGCATCGCGTATTTTTCAGCGTGGCGGGACACAACTGGATCAGTTTCCCGGGATCCCGAATTCGGCCATCGCACCAAACAGTCCTTCACAATGAATGCTGTCGTATGCGGCTTTGAAATCGATGAAAAGATGGTGTGTATCGATTCGAAACTCGTTGGCCTTTTCCAGGATTTTTCGAAGTGTGAAAATTTGGTCTATAGTCGATTTGCCGGGCCAGAAGCCGCACTGGAAGCTACCGATTAATGCGGTGCAAAATGGCTTTAGACGTTCACACAATACGCTGGACAGGATCTTGTATGCGACATTGAGCAGGGATATACCCCTATAGTTCTTGCAAGAGGTAGGATCGCCTTTTTTGTGGATGGGGCAAATAAAGCTGGTATTCCAGTCGTCGGGCATTCTTTCATCTTCCCAAATTCTGCAGATGATCTGGTGCATGCTCCCTACTAGAACATCGCCGCCAGCCTTGAAGAGCTCTGATGGCAAGCCATCTGAGCCTGCGGCCTTGTTATTCTTCAGCTTCTGAATAGCTGTGCCGACTTCTTCGATGCTGGGTGGGAGGACTACTTCAGCAGCTGGAGTTGGGATTTCCTCGGTCCCTACCACTCTCTCTTGGTCATGCTCGTTGAGCAGCTGCTGGAAATGCTGCTTATATACATCCACTATTCCCTGCGGGTCGGTAACAAAATTAGCCTCGCAGTTTCGAAAAGCCTGGGTGCCCTTTTTGAAGCCTCCTGCAAGGCCTTTGGTTTTCTAGTCTAGCTTATCCCTAGACTCCTCGATATCCTTGAGCTGGGAGGCTGCGAAGATTGTTTTCTTTTGTAGCAGTAGCTTTCTCTCCTCCCTTCTTCTGGCTCGGTACTCTTCTAGCGCTGCCCTGGTTTTCCTTTGCAGCGCCTTTTGGTACGCCTCGTCGGTTGCTGCCTTTTTCTGCTCACACTCGCCATCATACCACGGGTTTCTTGTCGGGGGTGGTAGGTACCTGCTGCATTACACCCCTTCAAAAATTCATCTGCAATACCCATCACGCTCGGAATGCAAATCAGTTCCCCCTTAAGCCTGTTTTCGGCCGGACTTTCAAGTACAGAGAGTATAATCCACTGAAATTAAAAACCAATATCAATCGGAGTCTCCTCTTTTCCCCTGACTAATTCACTTACTAATTCCCTTCTGCTCGCGCTGTGTTTAAGCCTAAACATAAAAGGATACCTATCTAAGTCCCTTGTGCGCGTGTTAATCATAACAAAAAAATCGTAGTTTAAGTGCTATGTATAAACGAAGTTAAGATATGTACCACGAGTGAAATGTCAGATAATATCTATTTATTCGCTAATAGAACGTTGCTCATATTTACCAGTTGATAGAAAAATGAAATATTCTTCAAATAATCCGTATTTAGTACCGTAATTTATTATCTTACAGAAGGACATGTAACAATGGGATAATCGTAAAATCACCCTAAATACAAAAATGGTCACTGCTAACAACACTGAACTTTACGACATTGACCAGGATGATGGACTTCAGGACTTGGGCCTGCCAGTCTCTGTTCAGACCTTCCTATGGCGTCAAATAGCTCCATTCATTCGGCCAAAACTTGGCAAATTGCATGAAGCAAGCTGTATGGTAAGTCGTTGTAATAATTATTTAAAAAATAATTCTAATAAACGTTAAGTTTTTAAACCTACTCGTATTGGTAATTAAATAAATGGCAAAAAATAGATGTGTGGAATGTCCACTACCGCATATACGCAACAGAATATTTTAAATCAGGCGCTTAATACATACATACATATATACTTTATATACCTTGCTTTCACTTTTTTTTTCTGTCATCTATAATTGAAATAGATAAATTCATTCAAAAGAAGATTAAGCTGTAAATAAAGCTTTAAATATTGAATGTGGCAAGGCCAGATCTCAAGATCCTTGCCGATGTCTTGATGTTTTTATTTCTTTTTGTCTCAACTC
The DNA here is from genome assembly GCA_951905685.1 of Eumerus sabulonum. Taxonomy (NCBI): domain Eukaryota; kingdom Metazoa; phylum Arthropoda; class Insecta; order Diptera; family Syrphidae; genus Eumerus; species Eumerus sabulonum. The sequence continues at coordinate 154,368,193 of OX645060.1, read as the reverse complement.
TTTTTTATTTTTCTGTAACCTATTCTTATAAAAAAAAAATGCGCGGAAGGCCTTCAGTCCATGGGAATTGTTCTTTTGGCTATGAAATAGTGAACGATTTAAAGCAGATGAGGTTTTTCTTCGTTTACAAAAAGGCTAACAATCTCACCTGAAATTCCTATATATTTTTTTAGTTTCCAAATTTTATCTAGAATAAGTGTACAATTTATAAATAGATTCAAAAATTTGTCTAATTGTATTTTAAATGTTAAACTGTTTGCATTCGTCTTCTGCTTACACACCTGTATAAACCGCAATCGTCAACGCAAAATATACAAAACAAAAACAAAATATTTTATTAACTGTGTTTTTGTATGAAATCGATGTAGTTTTGTCAACATGCACCTGGCCATCACGTAAGTTAATTAACTAGACCAGAAATATATGTTTCTTTTAATAATAATATTTCTTATATATGTATTTATATATTTGTATAAATTAAAAAAACAATATGCGGAAAGGATTTCGGAAATACAGGATAGCGATGCGTTTATCGATATCCTCTTACAATGCACATATTTCGAACACTCAGTTGTTACATTTGGTACACATTTTCATTGTAATAGAAGTGGCTCCAGTTGATTGTCGAAAAATCAAAAAAAAAAACCGCGATATGTCCACTAATTAAGCGTAGCGAGCCGAAGGCGAGCGAAGCGCCTTTTAACCCTCAAACATGTATTTCGCAACAAATCGATCTCCTCCAAGACCACTGGTGCGATCTTGATCAAATTTGCCGTGGTGATAGTGTGGATATCGCTGAGTGTCGAATGTCCCGATCGGACTTACCATTGAGAATACATAGAATAGAGAAACATTGATTAGCAATATACTTGGAATGATAATGTAACAAGATATCCTGACATCGAGAACAATTTGGGTTTTTTGAAAAAAACGCCAAAGAAAATTTTGTCTAGACGTGTGTTGTTTCACGACCAGAGCGTATTGGACTAACTCCAGAACAATTGCAAGTTATCAACCACTTGACGAGACGATTAGATTCAACAACAGTCGAGAAACTAACTATCGTGCAAGGAAAAGCTGGCACTGGAAGGTAGTGTATCATTCGCCAAATGATTGGGTTAATTGAAGCAAAATTTGGTCCTGAATCGGTGTTGCTGATTGCTCCTACAGGTGTGGCTGCTAATAATATCGGTGGCGAAACAGTACACTCTGCTTTAAACTTAATGGTTACGAGGCACTATCTGATCTGTCTGGACAACACGAACGAGCATTCCAAGACAAAATGTCAAACAAGAAAGTTATTATCTGCGACGAAATGTCCATGGTCGGACTACGTTTGGGCGTCTCAGGCAAGCTTTCACAGAAAATCAATTTATTGAGTTTGGAGGTGCCATTGTGTATTTCTACGGTGGAGATACGTCAATATTAGGAATTCCAAAACCAAGTAACATGGCTGCAACCCGTGGGAAGATTCTATATCAGAAGTTCACCCGAGTATTTGTATTGCATCAAGTAATGAAGCAAACCGGAATCGAGCAAGAACAATTCAAGAAAACGCTCTAAAATAAATCGTCTGGCAAATATACAAACGAAGACTACGAGCTTTTGAAAACTCGATTTGTACAATGTAATCAAGCAAGCATTGAGAGCACCGTGGCGTAGTGGGTAGTATGTTGGCCTCTGACGCCGATGACACGGGATCGAATCCCGTCACAGCCATGTCATCGAACGTGTTTTTCACGGTGTTTCTCCTCAGCGGGGTTCTGACAAAACCCCCTGTAGGAAAAATTGACATGAAAAGCTTCTCGAAATTCGCCGTTCGGACCCGGCAATAAACTGTAGGTCCCTTTCACCTATGGGAAAGTGAAATCACACACAACATGGGTGATTGAGAGAAGCTCGGCTTAGGTCCATCATGGGCTGTAAAGCCAACTTACATATGTATATACAATCAAGCAAGCATTAGAGGATTTGAAAGCGCAATACGACTTAAAGCTCGGAAAACAGAAATTGCTATCTACAATGAACAGATATTACGAAATCTGCGTAAGCCGGTTGCATTGATAAAGGCTATCCATAACAACAATATTGCAAGTCGTGCTTCAGCTAATGACGCCCAAAAATTACAGCCCATCCTCAAGCTAGCAAGTGGTTGTCGTCTGATGATCACGCAGAATATTTGGACGGCAAAAGGATTATGCAACGGGACGCTTGGCACTGTTGTTGATGCAGTATGCGCCTTCCGATGCTGAAGATATAACGATATGCGCCTTGGTACGATTTGATGACTATGAAGGGCCTATTGTATATAATAGACTATTCCTATTCTGCCTAAGACTGTAGGATTCAAAAAAGGTGCTGCTAACTGTACACGAAAACAATTTCCGCTGGACGTCGCCTTTGCTATTACGATACATAAATCTCAAGGCATCACAGTTGATCGTGCCGTCGGCATCGTTGACATAGGAGATGCTGAATTTGGACTTGGTCTATCATACGATTGTCTTTCGCGTGTTCGCAAGTTGTTCCGACTACTTATAGAACCAGCCTTTCCTAAATTAAGTTTACTCTCAGGCAACAACCATGCTGGATGGATCGTTAAGCGCCCCGAATTATAACGGCTCAAAGAGCTATCATTACAAAATGACACTTCGTAGATTCTACCTATGTATGTATTTATCAGCCTAATGCTAATTAAAGCGAAAACGTTTTTACACTTGGAATATAATTGATGTTGTCCTTTTCTGATTTTGTGTGATATCGTGTTTCCATTTTATGTGTGTTTTATGTCAGATTTCATGGCTGCAATTGATGCAGATGCGAAGCCTTACATTTCCCTTACAGCTTATACAGAAAAGTCTGATGTCAAAAACGGTACAAAAATTAACATGTATGTACATATGTTGTGCAGATTTACATCCTTCGAAGGTCCGAGACGAGTTGTTGCCTATCTCGGATGCGATCGTGAAGTTTGCTTGCTCGCTACGCTTAATTTGGGTAGATTGCGAAGCGGATTACCGTCCTAGTTACAATACCCTTCCTTATCTCCCTGGAAAAGACATCCACCAATGTACACTTAATGAGCTTCTTAGCTCAACATTTACATTTCTAAAAATTGAGCATAGCTATTATTTAGCTACCTCAACAATAACTGCAAATGTTAATAGTACACATGTGCATGTGTATCCTTGTAACAAAAATAAAAGTATTGCCGGGATGCTTTCCAAATAATTTGAACGTTTTAATTGTCTACTCACAATACACTTGTTAAATATACACATCCAGAACCACAAACCTTAAACGAGAAGTTTAGATAAAGATAACTGATGATTTTGTTTTTTTTTTTTTTATGAAAATAATATAAACAACTTTTGTCACAAATTGCGGCAATCAGGAGCTAAAGGAAGCCTGCAAGGTATACTATAATATCATAAGCCTTTATAAATAAAACTCATAGCGTTTCTCATCTAAATTTTTGTTAGTCATTTGAAAAAGTCATTGTTCAAAATATTCAGTTTGGCCTTTCACCACCATTGACCAAGGCGCTTGCTACCATTCCGAGATGGAGACTACTGCAAGCTGCTTTGCCTCACGTTATGCACTGCGTAGCAGCTTTGCTACATAATAGGTAAGAGAATTCAGGCGTGTACAGGTGAAGCATTGCTTTCTGATATATCGATAAATTATAGAGTGAAGGATATGCAGGCGATTGGACCAGTGGAAACTAAATTGCTCTATACCATGCAATGGATACTTTTGTACGCTTCTGAGGAATGTGCCGACGAAGAGCAGGAATTCGATCCGACTGCGAAAAAGGACAAACTTAAGACTGAGAAATATTTATTCTCCGTGCCTACGATAACAGTATAGCTTACCCCCTATCCATGGGCAATAAATCATTTCATTCTTCCCTTTAGCTCTTTGTATATCTGTTTGCCCCAATCATCCATCACCTGAAAGAATCTGACTTTCAAAATTTTCGCTTGGAAAATGGCATTAAGTTGTGGCAAGGTATGTGGGATAATCGAGCACCCGGAGCACAATGCTTTTTAGCTCCAGTAAAACCAAAAGCGAGAAATCTCCTAAGTCCACCTTCACCAAAAGGTTCATCCGATGTTTTCCCCGCACGTAAGTTCAAAAACCAAACTATTTTTATGATGGTTTAATGTATTTATTTTTTAGGAAAATCCTCTACAGCTGGTGATGCTATCCTCTCACCCAAAGCCGACTCACCGAAGAGTATATCCTTCTCGGATAACTCCAAACACGACGAAGACGTAAGAAAAAATGATCTATTCTCTACAATATACAAACATCATATAGTCTCTATTCTAGGGATCTTGGGTGTCATCGCCAAAGGATTTTGCATTCCCGGAAACCATTCCTGAGGAAGCTTCGAGTGTCGAAGAAGAGAGAGTTGTCATCTTCCGACTACCATCTGGCCCATATCTCACTGATGCTTCATTCTATACTGTATGTTAATAATAAATAAAATAAAATATACACAATATTAACGTATTAATTTCCAGGCTGATGCAAGCCTCCTGCAACAGTCACAGAGTCGACGCGGAAGCCGTCAGTCTATATACTCCAAAGATAAACAGCCAACAAGATTTGACTTTGAACAGCACGAATTGGTGCATGGTGCTTCACAGAAGGACCCAAAAACAAGCACTTCCACCGAGAAGGAATCAGATTCAGATGAAAAATTCGCCGAACAGACAAAGACGGATGTGTCAGCAGCGACATTCTTAGATGTCGCAGTGCTGAGATGTCTTTTTATATCACACTGGCAAGAGGAAGGTGTTTATTGGAGTCTTCAATACTTCTACAATAGGTAAAGATTCCCAAATTCTCTAGCAAGGGTTAACAATACCACATTGTGCTTTACAGACTTTCTGAAATCGGTGAAGAAGCAGCCATACCCACACATCAGCCTCGAAAACGATCAAATTCTTTGCCCATTCCCCAAATTGAGATCTCGCTCTATCAAGGCCCTGGCACAAATAGCCGAGATAGTCCAAGTGGCAGTTCTACTGCTAAAGACTACATTGAAATCCCTGAACCGTCCATCAATACTATTATTGGTAAACTTTAATGATCCTTCAACTCGATATCAAATGTTTGATCAACATCTTTTCAGATGAGTCCAGTCCAATAGCGGAGCGTCGTGGAAGTGAGAAGAAGAAACGCGTTAAAATGGCCGATCTTAGGGCGTTCGTCGAAACGAAAATGTTCTCGAAATCCGAAAAAAATCTGGAAAAAGTAGGCCTTGATACTGGTACAAATGGCAAACGGTCACTGCAGCATGTCGTAAGAAAATCATTTTGTGTTTGGCGTCTTCCCGTGTTGCCCTCAAAAACACCAAAACACTTTTGAACAACATTTTGCAATTGGCCACTATCATTTGTCAAAAAAAAAAAAAAAAACATTTTCTTTTGTTTTTTCACGTGACATAGATGTTTCTACTCCACTTGAGGGTAGTTCTAATCAATGAAATTCCTTTTTACAGGACTACCATCGTAGCTTGGACACAGGCGAGAAGAAATTGTCACGATCGGCTTCGATGATCAGCAGAGAGCCGAGCAGTAATCTTATTAAGGGAAAGAGCATGCCTAGCCTTAGGTGAGTTTGTTGTTTCTCGACTCCTATTAGCCTATATCAATGCTTTCTTTGATATTATTCATTGAAATTAGTGAACCAGTAATGATCCTTTTCTGTGTATTCCAGAAGCCACTTCATAGATCCAGTGGTATTTTTAAGTTAAAACCTATATAAACGTGCTAACTTAAATCAATGAAGGATATTTTCCCATTATTTAACAACTGCCTAAGTGGCAACAAGTTAACGTTTCTTCAGCCTTGGTATTGATTACAACCATGACCATGCCCCTTACAATGTTTTTGTTTTTTTTTTTTTGTATTATTTTTCTTTTCTGCGATTGTTCTTCTTATCGGGTACTACTGTTCGGGGTGAACCTTGGGGTCAACCAACATGCCCTTCCAACTAGCACGATCCTTTGCTAGCCTTTTCCTTTGCCGCGCACCCAGAAGCTGCGGTATCCATTTGCTCAGCGCCCTACAGCAGGACCGAAATGATAAAGGTCTTGTATAGAGTCAACTTCTCAGCAGGGTTCTGACAAAACCCCCTGTAGTAAAATTGTCATGAAAAGCTTCTCGAAATTCGCCGTTCGGAATCGGCAATAAATCACACACAACATGGGTGATTGAGAGAAGCTCGGCTCAGGTCCTTCATGAACTATAACGTCAACATACATACATACATAGAGTCAACTTGACCGTTCGGGAGAGGGCTCTATTCGAAACTCCGGGAACAAGATAGACGAAGTCCTTAACTACCTCAAACTTATATATCCCCATTGATGCCCCCATTTACTGCCAACGTAATTTTCGCCTCCACCTCAATACTTGTCAACGCCTCATTGACATCTCGCTGGGTTTTTCCGATTATGTCAGTGTGATCCGCGTATGCGAGGAGTTGTGGGGATTTGAAATAAATTGTAACTCTTGTGTTGGCCAGTGATTTTTGCACAATTATTTCTAAAATTATGTTGAAAAAATCACACGACAGCGCCTAAATCGTTTTTTGACATCAAAACTATCGGTCAGATCCGCACCGATTCGGATGCAGCAGCGAGTATCCTCCAAAGTCATCCTGCATAGTCTGATGAGTTTAGCGGGGATGTCAAAGGTAGACACGGCGTTGCATAGCTTGTCTCTAATTACGCTGTCGAATGCGGATTTTAGGTCGACAAATAGGTGGGGTGAGTATCGACCGGAAATTGCTTTTTTTCAGAATTAGCCATAATGTGGAGATTTGGTCGATGGTGGACTTCCCTGGCCTAAGGCCACACTGATAAGGACCTATAAGCTTATTTACAAAAGGCTTCAGACGTTCATACAAAACGGCAGAGAAGATTTTGTAGGCGATGTTAAGAAAAGAGGTCCCCTTTCTTGTAGATCAGGCAAACGATGCTGAGACTCCATTCCTCGGGCATGCATTCCTCCGACCAGATCTTACAGATGTGCATGTCTTTTAAGTCTTTATAAGATTGTACGATAATACTCGTATGTCGTCCGTTGCAAGCATTGAGTATTGCTCTGTCGGGGTAGTGGCTCCAGTACTGAGTACACTACCCTGGGGGATGCCAGCTTAAACTGTGTATTAAGTTGAATATTCGTCATTGTATTTTATATGGAAGTGACGTTGGTCGAGATAGATGGATAAAAATCTAGTTGTAATGTTTTACTGAGATTGTTAAATAGTCCCATATGCCAAACTTTGTCCAAGCCTGGCTACGTCAAGAAATACTGTTAAGCAGTATTTTCTTATTATCACTATCACTCTATGTGATTGTTATATTGCCGAGTGATTTTGTCTAACCCCGAATTGGCGATTAGGTACGATGTTTTTATGGCCAAGTATTGGTTGCAGTCTTTTTGTATGATTTTTTCCAGAATTTTGGATAAAACTGGTAACAGAAAGATTGGACGGTAAGTATTTGCTTTTCTTTTGTCTAGATTGGGGATGGTATGTACTTTAGCGATTTACTCACAAGTCTTTCCAGCAAGCAAGATCTTTTGCTTTTCCAGTGTCGCACGCCCAGTTGATTGAGGTCCCTCAGGTTTGTAGTCGAAGACTGTTCGGGCAGAGCTATGTTGTCCCTTATCTCCACATGGCGTAGCCATCTTAGACGTTGTGACGTGTGCGTTCTGCCTGACAGTGGTATCTTGACCATCTTGGCCATTATACAATCCGCAGAAACAATTTTTCCATATTCTCAGCATCGACTGTGATTCAACTATAATGTTCATCCCTGCATGCTTTCGCTCTGGCTTTATGACCTTGGCATGTTCGATAGCATCTCTCCATCTTCTCGATCGCACGCTTCTCGTGCTCTTTCGTTCGTCGATGCAACATGACCATGTATGCATTCTGTCTTTCTGCATGTATGTACCTGCACTCGTCATCAAACAAAGGGTTTCTCCTAGGTGGTGACTGAAAACCTAATACATCAGAGACAGCGTCCCTGATGGCGGTTTGACAACGTCTCCATTGCTGTTCTATGGTTTGTACAGTTTGCATTGGCTCTTGAGAGAGCTTGAGGGAGACACGATCGATGAATTTCCTGGAGATCTCTTGCGATTGCAGCTTCCTGACGTCAAATTTTGCTGGTCCTACTCAACTCCGCAGTGTTCGCGATATCCGCATACAATGGTTCCTTGGAAGGTTCGGACATTCAAGATGTGCAGAAGAGTGTCTGGCGTCGATCGCAATATAATCAATTTGATTAACAGATAATTGATCAGGAGACCGCCAGGTCGCCTTATGGATATTGAGATATAGGAATAGTGTGCTAGCTACTAGGAGATTACACCCCGTCAGAAAGTCTATTAGCCTAAATCCGTTTTCGGATGTGCTATCGTGTGGGCTGTGCTTTCTTACGACTCGTTCAAAGATATCCTCTTTATCCAGCTTCGGTGGTGTCATAGCTGGGATATTGGGCGTATATTCTTCTAGAAGGTCATAGAAGTCATCTTTCACTCTATCGTCTTTTTTTTTCTGGCGAATGCTTAGGACTTTTTGCCTAAGTCCACCTCGAACAACAAATTAGCATCCAAGTAGGCGTTGTTTGTTCTCCTTGTAGCAGTTTCCGGAGTATATGCCACCATTTTTCATTTTCTTTTTACCCGGTCCATCCCATTGCACTTCTGGAGAGCGGTAATATCTGCTTTATAGCAGCTTAGACCATTTTCTAACTGCTCGGTCGCACCCGGTCTGTTAAGGGCCATAACATTATACGTATGCGTGGGTCATCAACATGTATTCCGTTATAATTTTTTCCGGTTACGGCTTACTAGGCCGTAGCCCAACCGACTAAACCTATTTTTTGGCGCAAGAAACTCGCCATTTGCCCTTCTCCGTCTGGGATTTCCAGCGAAAATATCCAGATGGCACCACGGGGAGGTGGGAGTGGAACTTATTAACAGTGCTCTTCTTGGTTTCATTGGTCTTTCATTGGTTTTTTCCAGGATCTGCCGTAGTGTGACGATTTGGTCGATGGTGGACTTCCCTGGCCTGGATCCACACTGATAAGGACCTATCAGCTTATTTACAAAAGGCTTCAGGTGTTCACACAAAACGGCAGAGAAGATTCTGTAGGGGAAGTTAAGGAGACTTATTTCTCATAGTTGGCGCAATCAGAGGGGTCTCCTTTCTTGTGGATCGGGCATACGATGCTGAGACTCCATTCCTCGGGCATGCTTTCCTGTGACCATATCTTACGGATGAGCTGGTGCATGCTCCTAACCAGGTCATCCCCAGCTGCCTTGAAGAGCTCCGCAAACAGTCCGTCGGCGCCAACAGCTTTATACGACTTAAGCTTCGATATGGCAATCTTAACTTCGTCGAGGTCAGGGGGACAGAATTCTCTGCGGTCTCCGTCGATTTTATGAATGTGTGTTGGCGTTACAGTCCATGAAGAACCTAAGCCGAGCTTCTCTCAATCACCCATGTTGTGTGTGATTTCATTTTCCCATAGGTTAAAGGGACCTACAGTTTATTGCCGCTTCCGAACGGCGAATTTCGAGAAGCTTTTCATGACAATTATACTACAGGGGGTTTTGTTAGAACCCCGCTGAGGAAAAACACCGTGAAAAACATGTTCGATGACATGGCTGTGTCGGGATTCGATCCCGTGTCATCGGCGTCAGAGGCCAACACACTACCCACTGCGCCATCGTGCTCTCTCTAATCTCTCTCTCCGTGCCGAGGAGGAACGTCGCGAAATAAACATCCGATGGCGTTGGTGTTATCGGGATCCGAACTCGCTCATCGTGTGCCAGAGTCCAACACCCTAACCACTGCGCCACGGTGCCCTCATAAAATTACTTGCTCAACTATAATGTTTCGGTTAAAGATTTACCAAGTTTGAAACTCATTTTTGCAATGATGCAGTAAGCACATTGTCACAAAACAATAACTTGGCGCCAACGGAAGATGTACTTTCCAACTAAGCAATCAATAGGCGGTGAAAAAGTCGTATCTGCCTTTGAATGCAGAAATCATGGTAAGGGATAGACTTCTCAGCTTTTACACTGGAAAGGGCAAACTAATTCATCTGTAAAGAACTTCCGACGTACCCAACGGGGAGCAGACATGATCGTCATAATTATATTACCTTTCAGGCACTTAGAAATGTAAGTGTGGTTATTACCTACTGTAGAACTGTTGCACTTGGATTTGATCTTTTCTAAAAAGAAAACATTTTTGCTCGCTTATAAACACATGGCGACGCCGATGACACGGGATCGAATCCCGATAACAGTCATGTCATCGAACGTGTTTTCACGGGGTTTCTCCTCAGCGGGGTTCTGACAAAACCCCCTGTAGTAAAATTGTCATGAAAAGCTTCTCGAAATTCGCCGTTCGGAACCGGTAATAAACTGTAGGTCCCCTTTACCTATGGGAAAATGACATCACACACAACATGGCTGATTGAGAGAAGCTCGGCTTTGGTCCTTCATGGATTGTAACGCCAACATACATAGATACATGGCAGTTTTCCTCCCAAAAGGTCTTGCGCAAAACAAGCGGCGACATCAAGCAGCTTAGAGCTTGCAATCTCATATTCAAAACTTTCTTTTTTTACGCGAATCGATTAAAAGGTAATTTCGAAAACATAATCTTAATCTTAAGTCGAGTTTTTGGATATCTCTCAATACAGTACGCGAATATCAGTGAACATTTTATAAACTCAATCCTTTGAGACTAACGTTCTTGCTTGAGTTTCTCCGTACCTATTATTTGAAGCCCAAATAGGAGCATTTGTCGTAGATCTTTCTCATTTTTCTTTGACTTTATGACTTTATCAACTCTCTTCACGAATTTCAGTGCTAGTTGTTCTATAGCAGTTTAGATGTCGCTCACGCATGGGCTCGGACATACAGGGTAAAGTTATTGATCGCTCTCAACCTGGCGAGATGCCAGCAACGATCCCTGTTTAAATGCCCGGGTCAAGTTGACATACGGCCTCCTCGCGGCGCCCTCTGGATAACCTCTTCAACAACCGTTAGGAGATGAACAAACGTATGCAGCGACAAAACCCCGACCAGAATGGCGGTTGTGCGGCGAGCTAACAATCCGCCCACGTAAAAAAAAAAAAACAAAGTTATGAATGAGCAAGATGCCTCGGATACACGGACGGATACTCGACGACGACAACGCACAAAAAAGGAACACGATTTGCGAGTATGCTCCTGGAATGTCAGAACCCTGTACACTCCCGGAGCTGCTCATAAACTAGAAGGAACCCTCACGCAGTACAAGGCGGATGTTACTACGGTCCAGAAAATACGCTGGATAGGAAACGGTATGATAAGAAAGAAAAAATGCGACATTTATTACAGCTGTCCCAAAAGATTGCACTTACTGGGATGCGCATTTGTCGTGGGAAAGCGGTTAAGGTCGAAGGTAATCGACTTTAAACCTATAAGTGATCGCCAGGCTGTGATCCGCATCAGATTCAGATTATATAACATCAGCCTTATATGTGCACACGCCCCTACCGATGAGCCTGAAGACCCTATCAAGGAGGACTTCTATGACCTCCTGGACAACGCCTACGGAGCTTGTCTAGAGTTCGATGTTAAAATCGTGCTCGGGGATTTTAACGCCAAAATCGGTAAGGAGAACACCCTTGGCGGAGTGATCGGAAAGCACAGCCTCCACGATACAACAACAGATAACGGCTTCCGACTCACGGACTTTGCGACAGCTCGTAGTGCGGTGCTAAATAGCACAAGATTCCCTCGTAAGCGAATCCAGACAGCAACCTTGCGATCTCCGGACGGTCGAACCGCCAACCAGATCGACCATGTGCTCATTGACTCAAGGCACTCGTCAAACATCCTGGATGTGCGAACATTCAGAGGAACAAATGTCGACTCTGACCACTTCCTCGTAGCAGCAAGATTCAGACCTCGACTGTCCAATGTCAGAAAGCTGCACCAGCCCACCAGGAGGAGGTTCGACATTGGGCGTCTGAGCACACCGGAGGTTACCAGAGTCTACAAGGAGCAGCTGAGCGAAAGACTCTACGGTATGCCTACGTCGAACACAAATGCCAATAACATATGGCTGCATTGCCGCTCAGCCATTCAGGAAGTAGCCGAAACCACCCTAACTACCACCCCCGACAAGAAACCCGTGGTATGATGGCGAGTGTGAGCAGAAAAAGACAGCGACCGACGAGGCGTACCGAAAGGCGCTGCAGAGGAAAACCATAGCAGCGCAAGAAGAGTACCGAGCCAGAAGAAGGGAGGAGAAAAAACTACTGCGACAAAAGAAAAGGATCTTCGCAGCCTCCCAGCTCAAGGATATCGAAGAGTATAGGGAAAAACACAAAACACGAGCCTTTTACAAGAAAGCCAAAGGCCTTGCAGGAGGCTTCAAAAAGGGCACCCAGGCTCCTCGAAATTGCGAAGGTAATCTTGTCACCGACCCGCAGGGAATAGTGGATGTATTCAAGCAGCATTTTCAGCAGCTGCTTAACGAGCATGACCAAGAGAGAGTGGTAGGGACCGAGGAAATCCCGACTCCACCCGCTGAAGTAGTCCTCCCACCCAGCATCGAAGAAGTCGGTACAGCTATTCAGAAGCTGAAGAATAACAAGGCCGCAGGCTCAGATGGCTTGCCATCAGAGCTCTTTAAGGCTGGCGGCGATGTTCTGGTAGGAAGTATGCACCAGATCATCTGCAGAATTTGGGAAGATGAAAGCATGCCCGACGACTGGTATACCAGCTCTATTTGCCCCATCCACAAAATAGGCGATCCTACCTCTTGCAAGAACTATAGAGGTATATCCCTGCCCAATGTCGCATACAAGATCCTGTCCAGCGTACTGTGTGAGCGTCTAAAGCCATCTTGCACCGCACTAATCGGCAGCTACCAGTGCGGCTTCCGGCCCAGCAAATCGACTATAGACCAAATTTTCGCAATTCGACAAATCCTGGAAAAGACCAACGAGTTTCGAATCGATACACACCATCTTTTTATCGATTTCAAAGCCGCATACGACAGCATTCATCGTGAAGGATTGTTTGGTGCGATGGCCGAATTCGGGACCCCGGGAAAACTGATCCAGTTGTGTCGCGCCACGCTAAAAAATACGCGATGCCCCGTGCAACTCGGTTCTAGGACTTCGGAACTGTTTGAAACATGCACCGGATTTCGGCAAGGAGACGCGCTGTCGTGTGACTTCTTCAACCTGGTGTTGGAACAGATAGTCGACGGGCAGGCGTCAACAAGGAAGGCACTATCTTCTACAAGTCCGTCCAGCTGCTAGGATACGCGGATGATATCGACTTCATCGCGTGTTCTCGCCGTCGCATTGTGGAAGCATTCACGGCGATTGAAGATCAGGCGAAACGTGTTGGTCTTAAGGTCAATGAGGACAAACCGAAGTACATGCTGTCAAGCAAAAACCAATCCATCGCTCACCACCTGGGACAAAATATAACAATCGACAGCTACAATTTCGAGGTAGTTAAGGACTTTGTCTACCTCGGGGCAAACGTAAATTCCACAACTGACACCACAGTGGAGATCCGGCATAGAATCGCCCTTGGCAACCGCTGCTACTTCGGCTTGTCCAAACAGCTGGGGTCAAAACTCCTCACTCGAAAGACCAAAGTTACGCTTTACAAGGCGCTCATACTGCCAGTCTTGCTGTACGGAGCCGAAAGCTGGACGATAAACAGGACGGCGGAGCTGATTTTGGGTTCTTTCGAAAGAAAAATTATGCGCCGGATATTTGGTCCTGTCTGTGAGGAAGGTGAATGGAGAACTCTACGAGCTGTACAAAGATGTGGATGTAGTCCGGTAGGTGAAGATCCGTCGACTACACTGGCTCGGACACATCGAGCGCATGGACACCAACGCTCCAGCTAAGAGGGGGTTCGACTTCGAGCCTCCTAGTTCGAAAAGAAGAGGAAGACCAAGTAATCGCGGATGTAAGACATCTTGGTCTTGATAACTGGAAGCAGCGTGCCCGGGACCGTCAAGGATGGAAGCCAGCTAAAGCTCAGGCTCAGATCCTCCATGGATCGCTGGCCTGATAAGTAAGTAAGTAAATTAGATGTCTCTCACATGTGTGTTTTTTTTTTTTTTGCGTACCGGGTCTGCTTTATAATATTGCATTTAATGTATAAACCAAAGGTCTTGGTTGCCAAGATCACCGAGTGTCTCGTAGCTGAGCATTCTCCAATTAAAAGAGCCTAAGTTCAACTTAACCACAAAATAAAAGTCTGGCCTGGGTTTCAAATCTATTGTAGTCGAAAAATGATGTTAGTAAAGTATTTCTGCCAAAACGAACAGCAGACAACGCCGTAAACCCTTCTCCACCATTTTGTCGCAGGAATTTTGCTTTCATGGCAACAAGGAAGATCAATATCCGTTCGCAAAAGTGAATAAATTATTCTTTCAACACTACGCTTTAAGAACTAATACTCGTAGCCTACTTCTATCTACACTACGAATCGCCTTTTCAGATTATTGGAAACAACTACTAGTCGTATGGCAAATGACTCATAGGGTATCACTAGTGTCCTTCTTCCCGAAATTGTGATTTTAGCCCTGTCCAGTTTTCTTATTTTGTACGTATGTAAGAAAGCTTACAAGACTTACTGAGGCGACAACTTTTAACCCATTAATCTGTGTATTCCAATAATCAATCCTTATCATCCATGTCTGTTACTTATTTTGGAACATGTTTACTACCATCTTCCTTCTTTCTTTCTGTATTTCAACTTCATTTCTGTTTACTTTCCGAATCCTTTCTATCGCCAGCTGTCTCCTAGATAGCGGGTAAGTTTTATTTCCTTCTTGAAACAAAAACATAATTTAATTTTCCAGTCTGTTTTGTTGAGTTCAATTGCTTGCTTGTTCCCAACATACATACACTGATATACACAAATACATAGTCACTTCTTTGCTATATTAACCATTGTTTTGCACACCGTTATTTCCTAACCATATCAGCACAATCATTCCATTCATTTTAACGCAATGCTCGTGAAAAACGACCAAGATATTACAGGTACGTGGAGCCGCAGAAAATCATCCGGTCATCGCAGTCTTCCGGCCCGCGCACGACATTCTTCACGCGGAATCCAATTATCACGGTTACCGAACACACCCCGACACCATCACCAGATTTCCTCAAGCGACAGGTACGCCGGTAAAATAAGTCCCGATATTGCTTAAATGTGAGAGTAGAATATGTTTCAGGGTTCTATTGATTCGCAACTAGACGCATTGAGTAATGGAGGAAGTTTAAGCGGAATCGCAGGTTTTCGTGGTCATATGCTACGATCGCACACGGACTCACATATCGACTACACGGGAGTTGATGAATCGGAAGCACCCGGATCGTCATTCTACATCACTCGCGACGGTGGTATTGACTACGAAGTTGTACTTCTGGCCGTCTTCAATGTATTCAAGAGGGATTTCAATATCGTATCATTGCGAGTTTTGGAGGCTGGTCTGAATATCTGCGAGGTGTTACTCGAGCTTGGCGTTATGAAGCTGGGCGAGCACGCTCATGAGGTTTCTATGGGGATTATCAAGAGGGCACTGTTGCATCTAGGGTGCCCACATGGATGCAATGATGGTAAGAAATTTCCACTTTGTAGAGTGTTCGTTGGACGTACACAGGTGGCGCTGCTGTTTTTAGGTAAATATCCTTTGTACGCTTTGTTAAAATTAGGTGCTGTTTATTCGCAGGTATCCGAGGTCCACCGGCAGATTTTCTACGCAGTCAGTGCCAGAAAATTCTCTCGCGCATGCTACGCCAAGCCACGTCTCGAACAAAGACTTATCTCCAGAATATGGTCAGAACGACACAATTGCATGAATTGATTGAGTTCTTTCATGCATTTGTGGCGTTTTGCGTTGATCCCAGTTCCCTACTATCGCCACTGAGTGAGTTGTCGTTTATTTCCTTATTTTTCTTTCGCTCTTTACGCACTTAGAGTTTTTAATTTTTCCAAAAATACTAGTAGAAATTTTTTGAAGCATGCTCTGCTTAATGTAGGCTCTGCTCAATCATGATCCATTCCAACAGTCTCATAGCTCATGTGCATACATTTGTATATAGGGCAAATTGATTACGCGGCTTTCACAAGTAGCAGCATGCATGCTATTTCTTTTCACTCCCACAATATGTATATTAATCTACATAGATCATAAACGATCGAGCGGATTTAAAAATGTTAACACCGATCTTGGCGCTATATCATCATCAGGCGGGCAGGGTGGTTACGCAACAAATTTCAGTGGTGGTTTAACTGGCGGCCCTGAGAGTCAGGTTATAACAGCTGTGTTTAAGCTGTTAGTGACGCGATTTGTCGACGCACAGAAGGAGTTGAAAGCATCTGAAAATACAGCGTTATACTGTGATATACGACAGTTGATTACATATGTAAAGGGTGCACATGGCGGGCCATTTAGACGAGTGGCGTTGAGCGGCATACTAGCCGTGACGCCACGACCACACAAGAAAGGTCCAGTAGTTCAGACAACCCGTGTAATTCGGTATGTTCCCATAGCTACCTGGTGATGGGGGGCAACATTTTACTAAACATGCTCCCCTTTCAGGCACATTCCACAAGCTGAGGTTGCCCAACCTGTCAGCATGTTCCAGATGGAGGACAACCGAAATCAACGAAAGTTACTCTTGAAGAAGCGCAGCACATCATCTGCCTGTGCCGTGGTGAGATTGAATATATTGGTCGGGAGTATAATTTCACACTTTCGTTATTTCCCACAGAGTCTTTTGGAAACCGAGACATACGATGAACATTACAAATCCAGTCAAAGCCCGTTGAGCAACATTAGACGTCGGGCCACAACAATACGTCCAACACTTACCCCGAGGCACTCGGAGCGAGCACTATTGTCCGACTCGACATCAAGTTCGGAGCGAAATTCATTGGGTCGTCTCAGCGGATTGGTTCGTTGGTTCCGTGGAGTTCCCAAAGAACCAGCTTCTATTGATTTGGAAATTGGCTCTCTTAATCCGGACATAACATCGACATTTATACGACATGCATCGCTGAAAATTCAACGTGGACGATCGAGTGATGGGATTGGACGATCCCTACAACGGGCACGACGTAGGGTAGAGAGAAGACTGAATAGGTTCGGAATTGTGAAAGGCAAGAAGAAAGTTGGTGGCACAGAGGAAACTGCAGGTACAAGTAAGCCCATCTCAATGTAGTTCTAAAATATCTTACAGTAGATCCTTTTTACAGATCTTAGCAGACGAAGCTCATCGGACTTGTGTGAAGGGCCACGAGAATCTGAAGTAGTGGTCTTAAAAGAAAGAAAATTGGTTCCTACCGAACCAATTCGAGAAGGAATGCTGAGATTTTCATTCTTACTAGAATCTTGCGCGCCCGGATCATTTCCAGATCCCCAGTTGGTTGCGGCTATTTTGGATTTAGTAGGATTTCTATAATTGCCCACTTGGATTTTGTAAACCCTTATACATTTTTCTTTACACCAGCCACAAGCACCGTTGATTGCTCGGGCAGCTTTTCTCATTGAATGTGCACATTTTGTGCATCTATGCAACAAAGGAATGTGGCCGATTTGGATGAAACAGAATATGATAAACTACAGGCCATCTGGAGCTAATATAAATGCACGGCAACAATTGTCCACTGGGACGAGGAGAACGCATATTCTGCAGAGAGCAGCTGGCAAAATGTTTCACCAGGTGGGTAGAATTAATTTTAATATATAATCCCTGGGGGCCATACCAGTTTCACAGCACTTACATAGGCCACTTGAATATTGTCAATAATGTCACTGATCAGGCTATAAATTTGTAAATATAAAGCTGCTGTTTTTGCCTTCGAACAACTGAGAGTAGAGTCAAAGTCACTACTCTCGAGCCTAAATCTCTTTCATTTATTTTCGAAAAGGTTTCGGAGCACACGTTGTTATTTCTTAAATCGTCTTCATTCCTCCACATATTACGCTGGCCGATATGGTAGTTATAGCCGCTGACCAACAGGATTTCAATAAATGTACGAAGCTCAGCAGTACTGAATCTTGGATTATTTTTTTTTTTACAAAAAGCAGCATATTTAGCAGATTCATCAATAATATGTCGCAATAATTCATCACCGAAAAATTTTTCGAATTGTTCATGTGGTCTTAAATTTCGACAGTCTTCAAAATTAAGTTCAGGAAATATGGGAATGGTGGGGCCCGATTTGTCACCGACATACCATGAAAAGCCTGATTTATTCGAGACTTTTTTCCGTTTTGAAACTACGGTGTACTTTGCTTTGGTTAATTGTCGTTTCTTAGGTATGTTTTCGGAATTTATTGTCCAATAAGGAACCCTCGTCATCATCCTTTCCGCCACCAAGGCTTTCAACACGTTCATCACTGTTCAAAACAATTTCACAGTCGGATTTCAACTCGCCAGAACAAACGTCATCAGGAATACCTGCTAACTTATCTTCTGCATCGTCTTCTTCGCTTAGGTAACCTTAATTTTCGGGAGGTTCAATGTAGATAGCGTGAACGTTGTCAGCGTTGTCGAGTTCTTCAAGGCAGTCAAGAACTTCTTTCAGCGTTAGTTTTCTAAAACCACAAAAATTCTAATAAAAAAACAATATACTTTGCATTACACCTATGCACATATACGAAATCTATCCACACAGAGTACCCGTGTGTCCATATGGCAACGCAGATAAAAAAACATGAGAAAAAAAAAAGCCGCGCAGAGTCTCGTCCCGACTCTGACGACCATATCCTAAATTAGGATTGAGAGCACGTTTCAAAAATTTTGAAGTTCCGTAGAGTTCCACGCAAAGAAATTGTAGATAAAATTTTCTCTTCGATCCGAGCTCGTATGTCGTGTTGGTCGATCACGAAAGTCTGCTAGCGTTTATATACAATTTTCTCTTCGATCCGAGCTCGTATGTCGTGTTGGTCGATCACGAGAGTCTGCTAGCGTTTATATAAAATTTTCCCTTCGATTCGAACTCGTATGTCGTGTTGCTCGATCACGAGAGTCCACTAGCGTTTATACAAAATAAAATTTCTCTTTTCGATCCGAGCTCGTATGTCGTGTTGGTCGATTACGAGAGTCCACTTGATACATTTTTCTAACCAAAATTTTATTTTTGTATGCTGCATGTCGTGTCGCGAAAACATGTCGATCGCAAAATTTTTGAAACGTGCTCTCAATCCTAATTTAGGATAAAAAACCGGCCAAGTGCGAGTCGGATTCGCCCACAAAGGGTTCCGTACCATCTGTATATATAAATATGAAAGAGACTATGTATGTTACCTAATCAGTCACTTGACAGCAACGATGTGAAAAGGTGAATAACAATAATGGGAAATATGGGAAAAAGGTTTGCAGCCAGGATTAATTCATCAAAGACACAAAAGAGACAAAAACTGGGAAGTTTGCTACTGGTTGTGGGATATTGTCGACTAAACTTAATTCAGTATGTGTCCAAGGGAATTTTTTGGATGAAAATCATGTCGGTTTTATGGGAGCCCCCCTTAAATAATCTGTTTAGTATTTGTTATTATAGCGGCAATAGAAATACATTATCTGTGAAAATTTCAACTGTCTAACTATCACGGTTCATGAGATACAGCCTGGTGACAGACGGACGGACGGACGGACAGCGAAGCCTTAGTAATAGGGTTCCGTTTTACCTTTGGGTACGGAACCCCAAAAAAATAAATATCAAGATTTATGTCACAAGACACGTGATCTTAATTGTTGACACCTGGGACATAAATCATAACTAGGAATGCAATGCAGGTGGGCGATTGCAAGGAATGAGCTGAGCGAGTTAATTGGTCAATTTGTTTATTAATTTGGTTTCCGGGATGACTCGCGTCGTAGCTTTCGTTCCAAGCTGAGTGAGTTTTCAACTCTGTTATGCATCTCCAAAGTTTATTCAGCGCTAGTCTTTGTTTGTAAAAAAACATCATACTGCTCTTGGTTTTCCAAGTTTGCCACCCTAGGAATGACTTGCAAAATTCGTTTTGATCTGCATTTGCGTATTTGTCCTTTCGACCAGTGATAATCAATTACGAAGTCTTTCAGACAAATTTCTTCGTAAAGTGCATCTCTTAAGCTATGGTGATTCATCATTGACCGCGGCACAACTTGTTCAGATTCGTCTCGGTCTACCGAAATTATCACGTAGTGAACAAGTCCAATGTAGATTTTCACGAATGTGCGGCTACTATGCTTTAGTGGTTCGCCAATTAGCAGGTGCATCACCTCACAGGCACTAATGTCGCGTTGACCAATCAGCTTGATAAGTAACTTCGAAATTGCTTTTTTGCTTGGGTCTTCGGGGTCTCAGGTTTGTAAAATATTCTGGAAAACTTCTCTGTAATTCATTGACTGCCGTCCACCTTTAGCTGCATATTTTGATAGATAGTTAATTATCGCTTGTTCGGAAGCAATAAATGTACAATCCGTGTCAGCTCGCCATATTTGTGAAACGAACTTCTTATGGTCATTCAACAGTTCATCGTTGCATTTAGGTGTGAATATCCAAACACCGTTTTCATCTTTGCATAGAGTTGATTCAGTTTGAATTTGTTTCGGATATTTAAAACGACAGAGATCTCTACCTCTGACTTTCTTAAGGCTGTATAATCCACATTTCGAATGACGATTCACACGATTGAGAAGTTCAGCAAACTGGGCTGGACAGTTGAATACAATATCAGTTGGCTTCAATCGAGAGGGAATCAATTCTGCTGGCGGTTGTTCAAGCATAGGATGCATAGCAGAGACAATCTAGTCAAAGAACTGAATGTATTGTTGTATTTCCTCAAATGTTGCTGTGTCAAAGTTTCGTGGATTAGGAGCGTTTGCAATCCAGACGATCATGTGTACATGAGGAGAACCACGATGTTGGTTTTCGAAACGATAGCAGAAGTCTTCTTCTTCCTAATGGGCGCTACTAGCACGATCTTTAGCTAGCCTTTTCCATTGCCGCACACCCAGTTGGCTGAGGTCCCCTTTCACCTGTGTGCGCCATCTTAAGTGCGACCGTCCTCTCCTTATCCGTCCCTCGGGGTTGGATTCAAAGACTCTCCGGGCTGGAGCTGTGGTGTGGCGTCTGCGTTTATAGACCCGAAAATCACCCGCATAATCTTTCTCTCGAACCGACCAAATGCCTCCTCATCCGCTTTTGATAGTGTCCATGCTTCTGCGCCGTACAACAGGACCGGGATGATAAGGGTCTTATATAGAGTCAACTTTGTCGTTCGGAAAAGGGCTCTATTACTCAGTTGCCTCCTGAGCCCAAAGAAACAGCGATTGGCAAGAGTGATTCTGCGTTTGATTTCGGAACTGATGTCGTTGTTCCAGGTCACTGCGGAGACAAGGTAGACGAAGTCCTTAACTACCTCGAACTTATATCTGCCAATACAAACGTTCTGGCGAAGACGTCGGTGGTGAGCGTCCTTTTTTGATGGCAGCATATATTTAGTTTTGCCCTCGTTTACCGCCAGACCAACTTTCGCGGCCTCGATCTCAACACTCGCAAACGCCTCATTGAGGATTTGAAATAGAGTGTACCTCTTGTATTGGCCAGTGATTTTTGCACAATCATTTCCAATATGATGTTGAAGAAATCACACGACAGCGCATCGCCCTGCCTAAATCCTTTTTTGACATCAGCGAGCAGCGAGCATTCTCTAAAGTCATCCTGCATAGTCTGACGAGTTAAGCAGGTATGTCAAAGTTAGACATAGCGTTGTATAGCTCGTCTCTAATTACGCTGTCGTATGCGGCTTTGAAGTCGACAAATAGGTGGTGAGTGTCGACTTGAAATTCATTGGTTTTTCCAGGATCTGCCGTAGTGTGAAGATATGGTCGATGGTGGACTTCCCTGGCCTGAATCCGCACTGATAAGGACCTATCAGCTGAACGGCTTCAGACGTTCACATAAACCGGCGGAGAAGATTTACAAAAGGCTTCAGGCGTTCATACAAAACGGCAGAGAAGATTTTATAGGCGATGTTAAGGAGACTTATTCCTCTATAGTTGGCGCAATCAGATGGGTCTCCTTTCTTGTGGATCGGGCATACGATGCTGAGACTCCATTCCTCGGACATGCTTTCCTCTGACCATATCTTACAGATGAGCTGGTGCATGCTCCTAACCAGGTCATCACCAGCTGCCTTGAAGAGCTCAGCAGACAGTCCGTCTGCGCCAGCAGCTTTATTCGACTCGAGCTTCGATATGGCAATCTTAACTTCGTCGAGGTCAGGGGTACAGGATTCTCTGCGGTCTCCGTCGATTAGAAATGGATCCAGAAGTCGGTTATGTTAAATTTTCGTTTCAAAATTTTATTTTCATTAACACGTCTTGAGAAATATTCGTTTGCAATTCTGGGATTCTCGTTTAATTTCTTTTGCATGAGTCTACCAAGGGCACGTTCACTAAATGTATTACGCAGTTCATCCGAGATACCATAGTGCCGGATTAAGCATGGCCACCAGAGATCAGCAGCACTTAGTGTTAGGAATATGGTAGGAACTCCAAGTTGCTTAACCATGGCCAGTAGTTCACATCTTTGCTGATACCAGTACGCCGAAGTTCCACGTAGTTTTGATCCCTATGATAAAAGGCGTTTAATAAGTGATGTCTGTTCTTGTATCCGTTGTGCTAATTGTTGAATATTTTGGATGTTTTGCAGATCACGGCTCTTTGCGATTACACCACTTTGTCTACAGGCGTTGTGTCGCTGCATCGTATTGAGGCAGAAGAAGCGGTGTTCTTGCGCAAAACATTGATCGTGAAATTTTATAAGGTATTCAGTCCACTCACGAAAATATACCTTAATTCCACGACTGAAGTCAAGGTAATAGCATTTACCATCGGGAAACAAATGAGGAAAAGTTTGTAAGATGTAACCACCTTGTCGATATTCATTCACTGGTAAGTCAGACGCACTCGGCCAATTCAACCCTGACTGGACTGATGCTTCTTGCCCTTGTCGTGGTGTAAACGGTACGGCGCATTCTTCAATATTGGCGCTTTCTGCTATTTCTCCTTCAACAGTACCTTCTTCAATGAAAGGTAATCAATCAGCAATATTTCCATCGCTTGGTAGGCTTGATATGACATCCAGACACGTCAGCGTAGAAAGGATTGAAATGTTGGAGACATTTTAAAGCGTTAAGAACAACTTGCACCGTGGCGCAGTGGGTAGTGTGTTGGCCTCTGACGCCGATGGCACGGGATCGAATCCCGACACAGCCATGTCATCGAACGTGTTTTTCACGGTGTTTCTCCTCAGTGGGGTTCTGACAAAACCCCCTGTAGTAAAATTGTCATGAAAAGCTTCTCGAAATTCGCCGTTCGGAACCGGCAATAAACAGTAGGTCCCTTTCACCTATGGGAAAATTAAATCACACACAACATGGGTGATTGAGAGATGCTCGGCTCAGGTTCTTCATGGACTGTAACGCCAACATACATACATACATACAAGAACAACTTGCTTGTGTACACGAAAGTCAGTGAATCCATTCATGCCAGCACTTCGAATGATGACAATTCCAAGTTCAGCAGGCATCACAGGTAGCAAGCGAGCCGGAGGTAGAATATCTTTTCCAACATTGATGATCTTACCAGAATAATGAAAATGTCTAGTGGAACCAGAAGCGCGAACTTGATATATCCTCATAACTGGGTGTACACGAGAAATAAATAATTGCTCAACCATTGTTAAAACTTGTTATTCTGGTGGAACAATACCTGGATGCATATTATTTGAAGCAGTACCTATATTTATATTTAATGCATGAGTTGCAGATGAAATGTTCAGTTGTGTGAGCAGATTCTGCACGTACAGTAAGATTTGTTATCAAGGCTAACTTGGAATTTTGTAGCATCTTGAGAATCAGTATTAGTACTTGACGTTATATTCTGAACGGTCCAAAAACAGGCTTGAGTCTGAACATTAATAGCTCTGCGTCCGAGATTTGCACCACGTCTCAATCTAGGCATAGTTTGACCTAAGCTTTGAAAAACGCGTTATTTTATATCGAAAATATTTAATTCTTGTATTACCTGTCTTTAGTAGAGGAAAGATGATTTAACGTCACTTGAAGATATGTATGACAGTGTTTGCTATGTAAAGTATATTACAGCTAAAAGTTCGACGAAATTCGAAGTCGTTGAGAATGTTCATAACTTTTATCTTGTCCATTATTGGCTTCTGTTCTTTACTCAGTTCGCTTCTCAATTAGTTGGCTCTCATCTTGATTGTTTTCACTTGTGGAGGTCGATCTAAAGCTGCATTAGAGTTGAATTTGAAAAAAAATTCAATATTCGACAAAATTCGAGTTCTAAGAATGTGATTTGTGCTGAAAAAAATGCACTTAGCCCCAGACCACATAGAACACCTTTAAAAAGTTATTTTCCGGCAAAGCCATTGTTTTTTCTACTTGAGAAGTGCTTAAGTTTTTTGGCGACTATTCCTCGGACCTCGATGATCCGATTCGAACACCCGACCCCTTACGACACTCAGCAGCACTTATACTTGACCAAAATACCGTGGTAGTTTTGGTCAAGATCGCAGTAGCGGTTCCAGAGGAGTACAATAACAAAGAAGATCCAATCCCGGGTATAAGAACAAGAACAACACAACATACATACTTTTCAATCAACTGGGAACTCGCTGAGACGTACTCGTAGCTAGAGACACACAAACCTTTAAGCAATAGTGATAAACAGTGTGTTGTTTCACGACCAGAGCATATTGAATTAACTCCAGAACAATTGCAAGTTATCAACCACTTGACAAGACAATTAGATTCAACAACAGTCGAGAAACTAAATAGCAAAGCACGACAAATGATTGGGTTAATTGAAGCAAAATATGGTCCTGAATCGGTGTTGCTGATTGCTCCTACAGGTGTGGCTGCTAATAATATCGGTGGCGAAACAGTACACTCTGCTTTAAACTTAATGGTTACTAGGCATGGAGCGCTATCTGATCTGTCTTGGCAACACGAAGGAGCATTCCAAGACAAAATGTCAGACAAGAAAGTTATTATCTGCGACGAAATTTCCATGGTGGGACTACGTTTGTTATCAATAATTGATCAGCGTCTCAGGCAAGCATTCACAGAAAATCAATTTATTGAGTTTGGAGGTGCCATTGTGTAACATACGTCAATGTAAGGAATTCCAAAACCAAGTAACATGGCAACATGGCTGCAATTCGTGGGAAGATTCTATATCAGAAGTTCACCCGAGTATTTGTATTGCATCAAGTAATGAGGCAAGCCGGAATCGAGTAAGAACTATTCAAGAAAACGCTCTAAAATAAATCTTTTGGCAAAATTACAAACGAAGACTACGAGCTTTTGAAAACTCGATTTGTACAATGTAATCAAGCAAGCATTGAGAGCACCGTGGCGTAGTGGGTAGTGTGTTGGCCTCTGACGCTGATGACACGGGATCGAATCCCGACACGGCCATGTCATCGAACGTGTTTATCACGGTGTTTCTCCTCAGCGGGGTTCTGACAAAACCCCCTGTAGTAAAAATTGTCATGAAAAGCTTCTCGAAAATCGCCGTTCGGATCCGGCAATAAACTGTAGGTCCCTTTCACCTATGGGAAAATTAAATCACACACAACATGGGTGATTGAGAGAAGCTGTACGCCAATATACATACAATCAAGCAAGCATTGGAGGATTTAAAAGCGCAATACTACTTAAAGCTCGGAAAACAGAAATTGCTATCTAAAATGAACAGATGTTACGAAATCTGCGTGAGCCGGTTGCATTGATAAAGGCTATCCATAACAACAATATTGCAAGTCGTGCTTCAGCTAATGACGCCCAAAGATTACAGCCCATCCTTAAGCCAGCAAGTGGTTGTCATGTGATGCTCACGCAAAATATTTGGACGGCAAAAGGATTCTGCAACGGAACGCTTGGCAGTGTTGTTGATGCAGTTTATGCGCCTTCCGATGCTGAAGATATAACGAATGAGTTCCCGATATGCGTCTTTTTTCGATTTGATGACTATGAAGGGCCTCTTGTATATAATGGACTAATCCCTATTCTGCCTACGACTGTAGGATTCAAAAAAGGTACTGCTAACTGTACACGAAAACAATTTCCGCTGGACGTCGCTTTTGCTATTACGATAGATATGTAAATCTCAAGGCATCATAGTTGATCGTGCCATCGGCGTCGTTGCTGAATTTGGACTTGGTCTATCGTACGTTTGTCTTTCGCTTGTTCGCAAGTTGTCCCGACTACTCATAGAACCAGCCTTTCCTAAATCAAGTTTAGGTTAGGTTGACGTGGTAGGCATAAGCCACACATAGGCCGAAGCCAGCCCATTGTGATATCACCTGGTTCAAGTTATCCTGATCCGCTACCTGGGAACCAGCCGGTGCTTTTAATGAAGCGGTAGAGTTGAGCTATTTTTTGGTTTGCTAGCTCACTCAGATTGTCGAAGAAGGGCGCGCCGAGGTAAATCCTCCTGCGATTCGCAAAAGATAAATCAAGTTTACTCTCAGTCAACAACCATGCTGGATGGACCGTTAAGCGCCCCGAATTAGAAAGGCTCAAAGAGCTCTCATTACAAAATTCTACCTACATATGTATGTACGTATAAGCTTAATGATAATTAAAGCGAAAGCGTTTTTAAACTTGGAATATAATTGCTGTTGTCCTTTTCTGATTTTGTGTGATATCGTGTTTCCATTTTATGTGTGTTTTATGTCAGATTTCATGGCTACAATTGATACAAATGCGAAGCCTTACATTTCCCTTACAGCTTATACAGAAAAGTATGATGTCAGAAACGGTACCGAAAATCAACATGTATGTAGATACATATGTATGTATGTTGTACAGATTTAAATCCTTCGAAGGTCCGAGACGAGATGTTGCCTATCTCGGATGCGATAGCGCCATTTGCTTGCTAAAAGAGCTCGCTACGCTTAATTTGGGTAGATTGCGAAGTGGATGACCGTCCTAGTACAGTCAAAATCGGCTATAACGACCTTCAAGGGACTGACGAATTTGGTCTTTATAAGCGGTAGGTCGCTGTAACCGATTTCAAAGTATATATGTAAATTAATCTGTTTTCAAGTAGATATTCCTTTTTGTTTCGTTTTTTTCATAGCTTTTATTTATTCTTAGGGTATGCATGCCTACAAATGTACATTTACTTTTTATTAAAAAAAGTAGAATTTTCTAATTGCTTCGTTTTTTTTTATAAACTTTTTTTCAATACATTTTTCCATTAATATAAGATTTTCGGTCAAATTGTTGCCACCAAGATCATCTAATAATAAGAATGTTCTTAAAGTGCGTACAGAACTCAGAGCGTCTTCGATTGTTGGCTGAACATAAAATAAAAAAAAATAAATAAAAAAAACAGTTTTTTATATGTTTTAATCGAGAAAATACTAAACTCAGTTACCTTCTTCTTCGTCGCCTTCTTGAGATGTATCATTTTGCACAAATACAATGATTTCTTCATAAGTCAAAGACGAGGTCGTCAAAAGGTGTTCGTCCACTTGCAGTAACGCATCAAACGAACATGGGAGTGCATTGTCAACATATGCCGCATTTTGAATCCACCGCCATTCATCCTCTTCCTCAAAATCTTTTCTTGGTTGAGCACTTTTCAATCCCGAATGAATAAAACAGTTTGCAATTACTGTACTAGTGACCCTTTCCCAGGCTTTTGAAATGAGTAAAATCGCTTCCAGTAAATTTATGTCGCATCGATGTTCAATATTTTTAATAAGCTCTAGCACTTGAAGCTTTCTGTAGTTGGCTTTAAGCGATCTTATAATTCCTTGGTCCATTAGTTGGAGGCCCGAGGTAGTGTTTGGTGGAGGGAATTCAAGTCGTATGGCTTGTAGGCCTTCCACTGCTGGATGCGCAAGACAGTTATCCACGAGTAGCAAAATCTGTTTATTATCCTTTTTTAGTCTGCGGTCCCAGTTTCGTAGGTACTTTTCGAAGATTGAAGATATCATCCAGGCTTTCTTATTGCTCTCATATTCTACTGGAAGCTTTTTTACATTCTTAAAGCATCTTGGGTTTCTTGATTTACCCACAACAACAAACTTCTCCTTTATTGTACCAGTCATATTTGCTCCCACCAGTACAGTAACTCGATCCTTAGCCATTTTGCCTCCAATACATTTTTCACCTTTAAATTTTTGCGTATTTGTTGGTGTCATTTTAAGAAATAGACCGGTTTCATCAATATTAAAGATGTTGTCATCTGTCTAATTTGTCCGGAGTTGGGGCCAAACAACCTGTAACCAATTGTCTACTGTGCCTTTAGAAACGCTTTTGGCCTCTCCTGCTATTTTGCCACTAACAATCCCATGACGTTGACGAAAACGCTGTATCCATGCTGACGAAAATGCGAAGTCGTTCTTGCCCATTTCCTTGGCAAAGTCATTTGCTTTAGCTTGCAAAATGGGTCCACTGATGGGTACATCGGAACTTCTCTGTGCCTTAAACCATATTAGCAGAGCCTTTTCGACCTCGGTGTGCAAAGAATTCTTTACTTTTTTTACAGTAAATTTTGCTTCCTCATATTGTTTTCGGATTTTTTCCTTATCCTTTAAAATTGTGGATATAGTGGAGTGTGAAACTGAATACTCTTTGGCAAGGTCTTTATTTTGCTCTCCAGTTTCCAATTTAAAAATTATACCTGCTTTCTCTTCAATCGTAAAGATCTTTCGTTTCTGATTCATTTTCAGATACAACTTTGTGAGAATCGAATAAAATTAAGCTTTTGTTGAAAATGCGTGCTTTTGGGATCGATGAGTCTCTCTTTCAATGGATTAGAAGCTACCTTTCGAATCGTTCAATTCAAGTTGTTTGTGACGGATTCAAGTCTGATACTCACTTTGTAAATGCCGGTGTTCCCCAGGGCTCCGTTTTGTCTCGCTTATTTTTATAAATGATCTCTTGTCTGTTACTTCTAATCCAATTCACTCCTTCGCTGACGACAGTACCCTCAGCTTCTCATATTCGTTCACCAGTTTACGACCCTGCACTTCGGTTGTAGATAATGAGCGGCAGCGTATGTTAAGCTCATTAAATTCCGATATCGACAGCATCATTCAATGGGGTAAAAACAATAGAGTGAAATTTAATGCTTCCAAAACACAATGCTGTCTCTTGTCGTTAAAGCCATTATCCAGGAATGGCACTTGCATCTGAGAAACTGAAAAGCTTTCCATCCTGGGTATGAGTGTTACTCACAATCTTAATTGGAGCGACCATATATTCAGTGTCGCCAAGAATGCTGCGAAATGCCCAGAATTCTTATACAGATGCAAGAAATATTTCTCACCCTTAGATCTGGCTACAATCTATAAGGCGTTCATTCGCCCCAAATTAGAGTTTAACGCTCATGTCTGGTCCGGTGCTTCCAAGACCTCACTGCACCTACTAGACAGAATACAAAAACGAGCCATAAAACTGATAGGTGACTCCAGCATTACCAAAACATTAGACTCGCTGGAACACTGCAAGAATGTTACCTGCCTCTCCCTGTTTTATCGTTACTACCACCAAAAATGCTCTGATGAAATAGCCAGTTGCATTCCGCCCCTTCAACATTTTTCCCGCAATACACGTCTCTCTAGGAATGCTCACCAATATACCCAGAAGCCCGCTTTCGGACGTACCGTCAAATATAGAGAATCTTTCATTAACCGAACCACTCTGGAACTCCCTGCCGGATTCGGTTTTCCCCCCTCAATGCAACATGCAAGCATTTAAGATCAATGTCCATCGGCATCTCCTCTATTCCTCTTCCTCTCTACCTTCTGCCCGCACTGTGTGGCCGACATAATAAGGTTATTAGACCTTGAGTGCGCGAATTATGGTATATGTTTATATATGTATATATATATATATATATATATATATATATATATATATATATATGTCTATTCAAATCAAACGCGGACACTTTATTTTTTAGTTACGTATAAACGAACACTTTTTTTTATTAATTCCTACTGCACTCACTGCTAACTTAAGACTAACTTAATTCTAACTACGCTACCTTATACATACGCTACTTATCTCGATTGTTACCGCCCACCAGCACGAGCATCTAACCTTATATGGTCATATCGCCTGCCGTCGACCAGGCACTAGCATCTTACCATATATGGTTTGCCCTCAACCGTCGTTCGCTCTGCGCGGCAACGGGACAAGGGACAGCCGATTTTGGCTTGGCTTCTCTGCCGTGCCAAGCCAACCCAAGCCATTGGCACCGTACGATATTCCCTCGTACGGCCCCCGCAATATAGTACGGGGTGCATCCGCCTGGTCATTGCCACGCTGATGCGCACGGGTGCATGTGCACCTGTGCGGTTGTGAACATACAAGCAACGAAGTACAGCCTGTATGTAACTCGCGCAAATTATTAAAAAAAAAAAAGCTTTTACGACCACTCGTCACAGAAAAATTTGCACTAAATAACTTTCCCAAACTCAAAAACAAAAATAAACGTAAACAAAAAGAATAACATGTCAACAAACGGTAAGTTGTAACATATCCGAAATTCTATGTACACAGATATGTACATCGCATCTACAAATAAACAGTTTACTGTTTTTGCAAAAAATGCCAGCTGCGTCAATTTTAGTCGTTGTAACCAATATTTTATCTAAAAAAAAAATTGGAAAAATCGGTCTTTGTAAGCGATATGTCGTTGTAAGCGATGTCGTTGTAAACCATATGTTATTCGATTGGATTAAAGAAGAGCTCAGCCGGGACCTAAGGATTTGGTCGTTATAACCGATACTTCGTTATAACCGATGTCGTTGTAAGCGATTTTGACTGTATTTCACTGAAGTTTTAAATCGTGTACTGCCCACACCAAACGCACAACTGAAATGATTTACTAAACCCTACAACTGGC
This sequence comes from Eumerus sabulonum, assembly GCA_951905685.1. Classification (NCBI taxonomy): domain Eukaryota; kingdom Metazoa; phylum Arthropoda; class Insecta; order Diptera; family Syrphidae; genus Eumerus; species Eumerus sabulonum. The sequence goes on along the minus strand of OX645060.1, from coordinate 154,337,160 downwards.
AAACCTTTGTAATACAATACAGGAACTAAACTGTTAGAATAAGCTTCCGTTATTTTGATATGTGTCCGCAAAAGCATGTGCACCTGGTGTTGCCATATGGCAACACGGGAACAATTCGGGTCAATTGTTGCTTCTATCGTCACTGCTAGTCTTTTTTGCATTTTGCAAAATCAAAAAAACAAAAAATACAAACGGAAGCGTGCCGTGGATTTGCCTGTACAATGAAGACTAATCATTATTGCAAAGCCCTCATCCCATCTCTTCAGTCCAATTCTACAATCATTCCCTTCCAATCAGTTTTGCTGGTATGTATGTACATGTACATATGTATGTATTTTTTTTTTTTGTGTTCCATTTTGTATTTTCTTGTATTGTGATTATTTAAAGGCAACGCAGATAGAGTTAGTTAAGCGGCCTACACACACGCTACGGATCGAATGGATCGGTTGCGATTCAAACAGATCGTCCTGTGTGTGGGCTAGTTTGCTACAAACCGCAAGTTTTCAAATGAGTTTGATATTCTTGCATTCGGTAGTGTGTGTGTGGCGCGGTTGAAAATGTTGCGATTCAAACAGATCGTCGTGTGTGTGGCACAGTCTGCTACAGATCGCAAGTTATCAAATGAGTTTGATATTCCTGCGATCGGTAGCGTATGTGTGGCGCGGTTGACGATGTCTAGGAAACGTCCACCCGAAGTTGCAGAGTGCATCTATGCAGTCTGTTTATATGTTTATGATTGTATTTATGATTCGTATGTGCACAAATGTATGTTAAAAAACTGTGAACATCGAATCATAAAATGAAAACAGGCCATAAAATGAAACAAGCAATAAACACTCGCAGGCAATAGGCAATAGAATTATGAGACCCTCATTCACATATTTGTGAATGCATGTATCTATATATGAATAAGTTATTAGGATCAGAAACCACTCCTGCATCCACAGTGAACGTTTCTCTTTCATTATCCTTTCTTTCCTTTTTTCACACAATATATACACCACACAACAAAATTATTTCTTCTCCGCGATCCATCCTTACTCGACGGCGAACAGCGTGAAATGAAGAACGTATACCGATCCACAAGTGTGTGGCGAAATGACTTCAAACAGATCCATTCGATCCGTAGCGTGTGTGTAGGCCGCTTTAGGTAAACTGAACCAACAACAAAATGTGTATTATGTGTAAGTGCATTATAATAACGTATGCATTACCAACCCTCCTACATGTCTAAACACATTTAAAAAAATTTGAATACATTTATTCAGAAAAAAATATTTCGACGAGGATGGGATTCGAACCCACGCGTGCAGAGCACATTGGATTAGCAGTCCAACGCCTTAACCACTCGGCCACCTCGTCTTCACATGGCAGCTGCCAAAGTACTCATTAGACAGCAGCATACTTGAATAGATAATAAAAAAATATCTTTGAATGGAAAAAAGAACGATATTATGCGAATTATCTTTCGCTGAATTTACTCGTAGATATTTAATGTTTTCCTTGTGTTTTTTATTAATGCACTTGAGGATTTGAGAAAATTATAAGCATGATGAAAGATGTATGTATACTCATTGAACAAATGGTGAAATGTTGCATTAGCATAGGTACTTACATATATGTATGTACAGTCGACTCTCGATAATCAAACATTCGACAATTCGAAGTAAACAGTAAACATTCTCTTGATAATTCTAAACTTTTGTATGCATTTGGGTACACTCAGTACTACGAAGTAAAATCAAAAAGGGCTTCGATCAAACCACGTGGTAATTCGAAGTTTCGTTAACGCATCTCTCGGCAATTCGAACCAACAGTCCTCGTATGTAAAAAAAATGCAAATAACGGTCTTATTGGTTTGCTTTGGTGTGCGTCAGTTTAGCACGAAACAAACATTTTTTGAACTGAAGTCTGAGATTGTTCGGAGTGCGATTGTGCAGTAAACGTGATTGTTGACATCATGATTCGTGCTACAAAGTATAAGTCCTTATCCATCTCCGACAAAAAAAAGTGATCGAAGCTGTTGTAGGCGATACGAAAGTTAACGTAGCTAAGAAGTTCGACATACCACTCTGTATACTATCTACCATTTTAAAGAACAAAAATAAGATCATTAACACTCAATCAACTGGAGGAAGAAAACGGAATACTAAAGGAGAATTTCCACAAATAGATGAGTGTTTATTAACGTGGATTAGACAATGCAGGGCATAAAATATTTCCGTAGGTGGTCTTTCATTAAAAGAAAAAGCGAAGTCATTTGCAAAGAACTTAAATATCCCAAACTTTTCGGACGAATTTTAAGAAGAGGAATGGTGTTGTTTTTAAAGAAATGTGTGGTGAAAGCGCGAGTGTTAATGTTGGTGTGTGCTCAGATTGGCAAAAACAATTGGCAGAGATAATACAAAGTTACGAATCGTGTAACATTTTCAACACTGATGGAGCGACAAATTTCCGTGCTTGATTGGCCGGCCCAAAGTCCCGATCTGAATCCTATCGAGAATCTTTGGAATGATGTTGACTCTCTTGTTGAAGACTCCGGTTCAAAAAATTTAGAAGAATATTGGCAAACCACAAACGCTGCTTGGAAAGCTATACCTGCCCAGAAATGTAAGCGCTTAGTAGAGAGTTTGCCAAAACGTTGTCAAGCGTGATAAGGAACATGGAATATCCTACCAAATATTAATATAATATTTACTTATACATTCGTTTTTTTTTGGATTATTTATTAATTTTTTTAAGTATTCCGTTGGATGTGCTATTTAAATGAACAACAATTTTTTTTTTATTTTTTCCCATTTTGAATTATTATTTTTAAATTAATTTAAAGAAATTATGTTGATTTTAATAAAGCACATCTGTTATAAAACAAAAAAAAAAACTGTTATTAGATTGGCTGTTACTAGCCAAATCCATTATTTCGTGACAACGTCTATTATACGATTTTATGAATGAGGTATAAATATTATATATTCAACAATTACATATAATTTTCTTATTGATTTCAATGTTTTATTTTCATATTACAGTATTATAAATGTATTTTTACGTTTAAGTGTTCTTTATTTCTAATATTCTATCAACAATAGGTCTATGATATGATTTTATTTGATTTAATTCCACTAAACGACGCCGAATTTTTTTTTATCTGATATGTTGATCATTTTCGCGCGAGCTCACTACTACACATTCGCTAGGCCACGCCTACTCACACGGTTAGTCTACATTTTTCTGGGTTTTTTGCGTTTCGGCGTCCCATATTTCAGCGCTAACCGATTTAATAGACGTTGTCACGTCAAAAAACTGAACCTCTTTTTAGACTTTTAGCACAACATAATGTATGAGAACTTACGGGTGTGCTATTTATCTGAACACCACTGTAAAAATAATTGTTTTGGTGGCAACTCTTCAAAAGGATAATGGGTCGATTAACCCCACTTCTCGACAACCTTGGTGAGCACTTTCCCCACTAATATGCGATACGCAGTACCTGTTGAAGGCGAGTACCCGACAAGTTGTATTGTGCTTCTAAGTGGAAAGTGTGATGATTTGGCTAGAAGTAGGCGGTAGTGTACCTCCGTACTATGATTGCTGAAATCACCGAACTTCCGCACGATCAAGAGAGAAGTGTGACTACTATCAGTGGTAGGCTGTAGTGAACCTCCGTACTGATAACCGCTATAAAGCATCAAACCTCTGATCAATCAGAAGGAAGAACTGTGACAATTTGACTATTATCAGTAGGCGGTAGTGTAGTTCCGTACTGCAATGCCAAAGAGCATTAGACTTCATCATCTTCGCTTCACAAATTCGCAATGCATCGATTTTGTCACAGAAAAACCAAATACCGGCGAACAGATTTCGACATGTTTTTTTGCTTTGTCGTGTCGTGCTCTGTTTATTTCGTCCGGTGTGGGTTGCCCGCTAAGGTAGTGTGTACTTTTCGCCGACACGTGTTCGCAACACGTTTGTTGCGTTCGGTGTGGGTTGGCTGTATGCAATGCTGTATTAAATGGACACGACAAAGCAAAAAAACATGTCGAGATCTGTTCGCCGGTTATTTTGTCTTTCTGCGACAAAATCGATGCATTGCGAATTTGTGAAGCGAGGATAGAAGTTGACGCAGAGAAGCTAGTTATTTTGATTGAGCAAAGGAGCGCCATGTATGCTACGGGGCAAAACCCCCCGTAGTATACTTGACATGAAAAAGCTTCTGGACTCAAGCCGTTCGGAATCGGCATTAAACTGTAGGTCCCTTTCCCCTGTGTAAAAAATAAATCACACATAACGTGGTGAGTTCGGCGAGAAGTTTGAAGGCGACCATAGATCTGCGAAAAAGGTGTTCTGGCAAACCATTCGCCGATTCAGAGGAAGGAAATTCAACATAATCGAAGGAGCTAAATCCAAAAACGGTGTGTTGCTTTTTAATGAGATGGACAGCACACGCAGATGGAGCGAGCACTTTTCGGAGCTGCTCAACCCCGAACAGGGCGCTGAGGGGCACAGACCTATAGTCTTGAGTGGGGCGGAGAATAGTCCAACGGTGGAGGAAGTCATTTTAGCGATTGAGTCGCTAAAAGTTGGCAAATCCGCCGGTGTGGTTGAAGTTCGGCCAGAAATGCTTAAGGCAATGGGTAAAGAGGGAGTATTATGGCTCTCTCGTGTCATTAAGGAGACCTGGGAATGCGGTGAGACACCTAGCGATTATCAGATTGGGGTGATTGTCCCTCTTTTCAAAAATGGGGATAAAAAAGAGTGATCGGGTTTCGTCACGGCAGAAGTACAACCGACCAGCTTTTCACTCTAAGAATGGTACTCGAGAAGGCTTGGGAGTACACCAAACTGATCTACAGCTGCTTTGTAGATTTGAAAAAGGCGTATGACCGAGTTCCTCGAGGTAAGGGCCATTCAGTCTCTATACACAAACTGCAGCAGCTGCGTTCGGGTTAACGGTAGTAAATCAACACCTTTCACCGTGGGCGATGGACTTCGCCAAGGGTGCGTCTTGTCACCTCTCCTTTTCATTGTATGTATATATGGACTGGATGTTGCAGCGCAGTCTAGGCGAGGAGTGTGTCACATTGGGAGAGTTGAGGATAAGCCATCTTCTTTATGCAGGTGACTTAGTTGTCCTCACATCCTCCCAGACGGAACTTCAGCGCGCGCTGGATAGGTTTGAGGCCGTATATGCTGATGTTGGAATGAGGGTTAACGTGGACAAAACCGAGGTTATGACTATTTCCAGAACACTTGTCCAATGCACTCTACATGTTAGTGAAGTCCCATTGAAGCAGGTGGAGAAGTTTAAGTATCTCGGGGTCTTCCCCGATGGTGGTGATGGGAGGAGTAATACTGAGCTTTCCTGCAGGATTGGCCAAGCTGGGTCAATTTTGAAATAGCTTGGAAGATCTGTAATCAGGAAGACCGAGCTTGGCGTCAGAGCCAAGTTAGCGGTTTTTAACTCAGTATTTGTTCCAACTCCCACCTATGGTCATGAAATGTGGGTATTGACCGAAAGAATAAGATCGCGAATACAAGCTGCCGAAATGAGATTTCTTCGTGCTGTTGTGGGAGTTACTCGCCGGGATAGGGTGAGAAACACGGCAGTGCGCGGGGAGCTCAATGTTGAGCAGCTGCTTCTCCAAACGGAAAGGGCTATGCTTCGATGGTTTGGTCACGTGAGACGAATGTCGCCATCATCACGACTTCCGAAGCGTGCCTTGGATGCGATACCATCAGGCAGGTGACCGCTTGGCAGACCCAGGACGAGGTGTTTGGACCAAGTCCAAAAACTCGCCTGGGTGCGCTTGGGCATAGCTCCTTCACGGGCTGTAACGCCACCAAAGCAAGCAAGCAAAGGAGCGCAATTTATACATAATTATATTGAATCAGACATTTCTAACGACGATAATTGAATTTGTTTTTTTCAACCCACACCAAGCGCAACAATTCGTGGGAAACATTTTGCTTGTCGGTATGTGTTGGGGTTGGTGTGGGTTAGAATGAAAAACGTACGACAAAAAAACGTTTTGTCGTCTTCGGTGTGGGTTCAGTCTAGGGGACTATATCCTTACCTGGTTTCCACCAAAGCTCCAGGGCCTTTGTAATGCTACTGCTGCTCTCAAGGTCGAGTGTTCGTCCATTCTGCTCAATGGTCTCCAATGGTCCTTGGCCAAGGTAATAGCCTCTTCGCTAGTACAAACACTATCCAGGAGATCGTCATCATAGTGATGTTCTAATATTGCCTCCACCGCTCGTGGATGTTTTTCTATGAACTTCTTGGCTTTGATGTCTTTTACGTATTGGGCAATGCTTGGCGAACATGATGCACCAAAGGTAAATACCTCCATCTCATATATATCAGGCTTTCGATCCGTTTGTCTCCCTCTCCAAAGAAACCTTTGTGAGCATCTGTCTCCTTTCCTCACTCGGATTTGGTGAACATCTCCTGAATATCAGCAGCGATAGCAGCCTTTCCATTTCTAAATCCGTGAGAAATTTCTGGGAGGGCCCTCATTTGATCAGGACCTTTAAACAACATGCTATTTAAAAAGGTATCTTGTGCTTTCGCTGCTGCATCCCACACCAATCTTAGTTTACTTGGCTTATTCGGGTTTACCACCACAAGTATGAATAAATACCAAACCCTTGGTGAGGGTTTTTCCAAATGTTGTGGATTGCATTTTCTCGCATGACCTTTAGCAATAAGATTTTCTACCTGTTCATTGACGCCTTTTAAAGCTGATGAGTTACAGACTATCTTTTTCTCGAGGCAATGTAAACGCTTCATGGCCATCGAAAAACTTTCGGGCATAGTGAAGTCATCAAATCGCCAGAGGAGACCGGATTCGTATTGTTTATTGATTGGCTTAGTTGTTGAAAGCAAAATATTTTGTGCTCGGATTTCCTCCTACAAGACCAGCTTTTTTCTAGATATACCATGGTCTTTTAGTTTAAAGTGCTCGCGTACAACATCGTGAAGGTCTTTGTTGCATTCGCACATTTCGCAACTGTGATGTACAGCACCGTCTTCAGCATCACTACCACCACCGTCACTCACGCATCAACCCAACTTAGTCTTTATGGCTATCGGTTGATTCCATTTGCCTCCACGGACCTCTATAGGCAAGCATTAAGGCCAATGAGAATTCCGCATCTTGCATTGTTATATGAGGGTAGCGGTACGTCTTTCAAGTGGGGACACTGCTTCTGTAAATCATGCGGGCGAATTCACGGCATGGGTAAGGCCAGTTGCTTTACTGTCCTCACCCCATGTAGATGGAAGACTTCACCAATACTTCCGAAAACAGCTACAGGTAGTTTTTGGGAGTCTTCTTCCCAACGAGTGGTATTTGCGATATCTCCGTACATTCTCCATAGAGCTTCACTGGCACAATACGGAACCAGGTCTCTTTCTTGTTTTTACACCCCATTATGTGTGCTACTGTGTCGGTCTTAGTCTCAGCCAGTCCATGAAGAAGCTTGTGATGCTTTTCCTTGCAGTCGTTGTGTTACATATCATCTGTTCCCGACATTCAAACCTACTCGGATGTTTCAACAAAATATCTGGAGACTGCTGCAGCCGAATCAGCCTTTGAATGAAGCCAATTTGCAAACCCTTTGATGTTCTGCTGATGCCCGATGCTAATACTGTCAGCCCATTCCATTTTCATCGACGGCGGTAGTTTCTCTACTAAATCATGTAGCACTAACAGACTGTTCAGCTGATCCGACATACCAGACGCTTCCATTGTACAACTCAGATTTTTGATCGCCAGAGCAAAGGAAATAATGGTGTTTAACTTTTCCATCCTGGGTGGCGGTTCTAACTTGAATTTGTTCAGCAACTCAATGACAATGTGTTCTGGCCTGCCAAACAACATACGCAGTGTTTCAATGGCTGTTGGTACTGTTTTAGGGAGTAGAAATAGATTACGTACCGCCTTGTATGCCTCACCCTTCAGAGCACCCTGTAGGCGTAATAAATTCTCGTCGTCAGAATAATTGCAGTTCGAAATGAAAACCGGTCATTCTTCTGTCCTCCCAGTAAAGATAGGCAACTCCTTGCACAACCCCTTCCGAGCTGCTATATGATGCCTGTTTCACAATGCTACTACACGGCGACGCGACAGCGCAACTACAAACGCCGTAGCTGTCAAATTCATATTCATTCAATGGAATTATATGGAGTAAGTCACATAGGCACGTATGTAGTCGTGTCGCAGCGCTGTAATTTCGAAAATTTGAAAAACTGTTGCAACTACACGGCGTTGTGCCATTTCGAATTCGACATTGGAGGAATACGTTTGATAGTTTGGTCTAACCCACCACCTTCTTCTGACTTTTGTTTTCGCTTTTAACTTTTTATAGGCTAAAGCAGCCGCACATGTTAGCAATAACGTTTTTTTTCAAATTATTTTGATCCATTTATGAACTAAATCCAGTTTCAATCTTTGAATTTTTTACTGATGCCAACTTCACTCTATAGAAGTAGACCGCGCTGTCAAAAAAAACGCCGATGAAAGTAGCTCCATTGTGTATTGACTGAACGACTTTACAACCACAGCAAACGGCAGCGTGTTTAGTTGCGCTGTCGCGTCGCCGTGTAGTAGCATTGGGAAACAGGTATGACTCTGAGTTAGTAGGCGTTCTGGAACTTCATCAGACGTTTTCTTGTTTCTCTCTTTGTTCTGATTTACCCACTCCATAACACGAAGATACTGTCACCACTGTACTCAGTGCATTCTTCCCTCTGCTTAAGTAACTCGTAATTTTTCTCTAAGTAGCGTTTCTGCCTTTCTGTCTCCAGTTCATTTTCCACCTCGAGCTTTTGCAATTCAATCTCGACCAACCTCTGACGACTTTTAATCGAGGATTCCCCACTACGTGATCTCGAGTTGGAACCCTGTCTGACTCTAGTGCAAGCGGAACACTTAAACTGCCTCTTCTTCACCGTTTCATTGACTCCCGCACATTCGTAGTGATACCATCCGTCGCAATCGTCGCACTGCACCATGTCATCCTGGTCGTTGGTTCTGTTGCACGCTTTGCAATCGCTCGCCATTTTCCCTATCTTTTGCAACCCACCGGGTCTCGTCGAAACGTAATTTACTTTTTTTGAGAATGGAACTTTAAAGATTTCTGCAGTATTATTGTGTTTATTAAATATAAAAGAAACAAAGGAAATAAAACTCAAAAAAAGATATTTTTCCTTCCATTCGAAATTAACGCTTTTTTCTTTCTCCCTTCTCCACGACTTCCCTCTCTGTTCTCCTCGTCCGCTCGTTTCCAACCTGAGAGTTTGATCCACGTTTACGGGTCAGTGGTACGCTCATCATTAACAACGACCTTGTACTTTGTATTTTTTTTTTTAAATGAAGATCGCGACTGCTCCGCCCTATATGCTTTTGCTCTCAGCAAGAGCACCCATTACGACAGAAAGTGCACTAGGCCCACCCGAGTAGATAAAATCTACTCGCTATTCGCCTGCTCATAGATCTACTCTTGGAATTGGTAAATTTGCCCGGCAATAAAGCTTTGCGAACAATCAATGGCAGTTGTAACGACTTTTCTTGACCTCCCGCCATTTGGGCACAGCAAACGTACTGTAATTCAATTTTTACTGAAATCTGCTTATACATAAACCCATTTCCGAAAATAACAGGTGGTGTTGGTGGTGGAGACAAGTGTATGTCGGAAACACGTGTATTTGATTGGGCACAGCGGTTCAATAAATACCGTGAATCAGTAAAAGACGATCCACGTGAAGGAGCTCCCGTCACCTCTTGTACTCTGGGTACAGTTAATCGTGAAAATGTTCTACGTTGGCCTTCTGAAGAGGTTGCAAGCACGTTTTTTTTTCGTGTGCGAACCGAACTCACCAGGAAGGGCTAGATCTTACACCACGAGAATGCACCCGCTCAATTTTCGTGTATTTTGCAAGAGTTTCTTGGCGAAAAAAAACATTCCAACGTTGCCGCATCCACCCTACAGCCAAATTTAATTTGCTTGTTTTTTGTTTACGAATTCCCGGAACTTAATTACCACCTCGTATGTCTATCCCTTTGAAATCCTGGATGGGCATATCAGGGACGGTGCACTGAAAAGATCACCACTTCACAAAAACCAATATGCCTACCAGCCTGGGAAATCGGCCACGCATGCTCTTCAGGAACTAACGGCCCGGATCAACAAATCCCTGAGCGACAAAGAAATTGCGATAGGTTGCTTTCTCGATATTAAGGGTGCTTTCGATAACACCAAATGCATCCAAATAAAACATTGCATCCTCAGCACAGGGGTGGATAACACCACATACAATAGGATCCAACACATGCTTAGCAACAGGAAAATAAACACCTCACTAGGCAGTGATAAAATCAGTGTAAATGCCGCGAAAGGATGCCCTCAAGGTGGGGTTCTCTCACCGCTCCTGTGATCCATCGTGGTTAATGACCTGATCAGCATACTTAGCCACAATGGCTTCTATGTCCAAGGCTACGCTGACGACATAGTGATCCTGGTTAGAGGCAAATTCAAAGGCACAGTCTCGGAACTCCTCCAACGGGCACTAAACCTTGTTGCAAACTGGTGCATAAAAGTTGCACTTAAGGTCAATCCTAGGAAAAGCGCCATAGTCGCCTTCACCAAAAGGAGGAATAGGCACGAACTTACCACTACTCTTTGGTGAAGCGATAGAGTTCTCAAAAGTAGTCAAATATCTAGGGATAACTCTAGACGAAAAGCTCACTTGGAACTCTCACATTACAAAGACCATTGAGAAAGCCAGGATCTCTTTATGGACCAGCAAAAGTCTCACTGGCAAAAACTGGGGCACAGACCCCAAAATGTCCCGCTGGCTATATGCATCGATCACCAGACCAATTCTTACATATGCTGCGCCCGTCTGGTGGCACAAACAAAACAAATATCAGTGCAAGCCAAGCTCAACAAATTGCTAGCTTGGCTTGCACCTGTATCACCGGGGCCATGAGAACAACCCCACTAGAAGTCATCACAGACCTGCCACCTCTTCATCTCCAACTGAAGAAAGAAGCAATGGTCTTCGCGTATAAAGCGATCTTGGAGGATGACTCTAACCGCAGGCTCTTTCACCCTGATATCCTTACCGAAATTAACAGGCTTGAAATCCTAAAGATATCTCTCACAGACAACTATCTCCCCAGATGCAACTTCAGCCAAAACTACAAGGTCACATTCCTCAACCGACAAAACTGTGAACAGGATAGACCCTCCTTCAACCGTGGATCCTACGTGTGGTACACAGATGGCTCCAAAACGAAGGAAGTCGTTGGGGTTGGAGTATAAGGAGCAAATACAGGCACATGCATCTACGTCAGCATGGACAGATACATATAACTCCGTTTTTCAAGTAGAGATATTTGCTATAGAACTCTGCCTCAGAGAAAATATAAACAGAAATATATTCAACAAAAACATTTACATTCTCTCTGACAGCAAGGCTGCACTCCTAGCCCTAAAGAGCTACGAAATCACCTCCAAACTAGCATGGGACTGCCTACAGCTGCTTCGCCAGCTGGCCAGCACAAACAGAGTTCACCTCATTTGGATACCTGGACACAGCGTCCATACACGCAACGAAAAGGCGGACCTACTAGCAAGGAAAGGCCCTGCATCACCATTTATGATGCCACGGCCCTTTTGTGGCATACCCATCAGCACCACCAAATGCTGCATAAACAATTGGTTAAGGAACACGATGGATCACTACTGGTTACAAACAAAAGGTAGCAGACAAGCCAAGTTGTTCCTCCCAACTACATCCCTCAGAAGAATGAAACAACTTCTCATGCTTTCAAGGAGTCAGATTCGTTTAATCCCAGGTTTCCTTACTGGACACTGCCCAGCTAACAAACACCTCAAAACAATGGGCATCATACAAGATGACACTTGACGAATGTGTAATGAAGACAAAGAAACAGCAGAGCACATACTATGCCACTGTAACTGTATTATCTTGAAGCAGAAGAAATCGCTGCTAGCTCACTCAAAAGCATACTAAGTTTTATCACGAACTCAGGTTTTCTGAGTGAACTGTAAGTGGGGGACATCACAATAGGCCCACTCGTGGCCGCAGTGATCAGGCGACTCTGTCCCACCCCCTTATCCTATCTATCTATCTATCTATCCCTTTGAAGCTCTGAAGTATTGTGTAGAGGTATGATAATGTGATCAACGTTTGAGTTTTACTGGCTGTACTTAGGCTTTCAACGTGGCCTTCATCCAGTGTGTACATGTATTCTTGTACGCTTCCCAGGGCTCATTCAAAAGACTTGTGAATGCTTGTGTTGCCAATAGGTTATGACTGTTTTCATAAGTTTTTTTTTTTATGGACACACGCGCACTCAAGGCTAATGCCTTATAACGTTAAACGTTGTGCGAGCAGAAGATAACAGGGAGGGGGAGAGAAGGTGCCTATTGACATTGGTCTTAAATGTCTGTATATTGTAGTGAGGGCGTTCCAAATTCATGTGGTTCGGTTGAAGAAAGAATCTATGTATTTGACAGTGCGACCGAAAACGGGCTTCAGAGTGAATTGATGCGCATTCCGGGAGAGACGTGTATCGCGGGAGAAGTTTTGAAGGGGCAGAATGCAACTGGCTATTTCATCAGAGCATTTATGGTGAAAATAACGATAAAACAATGAAAGACAAGAGACATTCCTGCGGTGACCCAGCGAGTGTAATGAGTTTGTGATGCTGGAATCTCCTTTGAGTTCTATCGCATCATTTTGTATTCTGTCAAGTAAGTGCAGTGAGATTGAGGTTGAGAAGTTACCCGGACTGACTATCCTACGAACAAATTTTGAAATAGATGCGAGGGGAACTTATCGTAGAACAACCTTTTCCCCGAACAAAGACGACTTTATGTCGATTGTATAACTTGAACGTCAACTTCGGTTGTTAAGAAAGTTTGTAAATAAAGTTAAGCAAGGGCTTATGAGTTGTTTAAAAAAAAGGTCATTTGACCGCCCTATACAACACCATTCTATATATGTATGTAGATTGTTGCAACACAAAAGGTCTTGACTACAATCTCTTGGCACAACGTTGATATGATTCTAATTACTGCTAGAATCCTACCTTAAGACTTAAGGTATCTAACGTTCTCATATCTCTTTTTTTCAGTGGGCGGAGATGTTAGGGGCGCGACTTGAAGAAATCTTATTCACGGAGCGAATGAATTTCGAATCAGCAAATTCCTGCCTGAACGACCCTGAGAAACAACGTGAACTTTTACAACAGGACGAAGAAGAAGAATTCTTGGATGAATGTAGGTTTAATAAACATACTGAAACCTTTTTTGACATAAATCTCTTTTAAAGCTTCCGTCAATCCTCATGGTAATGATTGTCCACATGCATTAAAGCTAATTGCGTGCGTTTTGCTACACGAGATAACTGCCTTTTTACGCGATACTTACCAAACCTTACCCAAGGCATCCAAACTTTTGCACAAAGACAAGCCCGCTCCGTGGGAGAAAGTCTATAGGTTCGTACAATGGAACCCTTATCCACCTTATACATCTCAATTACAGAAAGTTGCATTTTTAGGGAGGCCAATCGACGATGGTCAATGGCTCTTAGCTCCATGGGTCATTCACAGACTTCTGCTCAAAGTCTACAATCAATTGCAGGTAACCGAAAGTGGTAAACAAACATACCCGTGATCAAAACCTAGCTCATTTACATTTAGGTGCTACAACCGAACGCAAAATCTCATTCGTGCTCCATGAACCGGACAACGAATCTGAGAACAGCAGTAACACAACTCTTACCATTCAAGGCGACGATGGTAAACTCTTCTCATACTCCATCTAACAAAAGTACAACTTCCCATACATTTCTAGGGGCACTCCGACGTCCAGTTGCCGCCGTACGACCATTTCTCCTCCGACGTGGAACAACCGGAGCTGCTACCGGTGGATCGTTCAAGAGGCGATCGCTCAAACTACGAAGAGGCACTAAAGATGGCAAAGAACTCGAAGGAGAATGTGAGTCCTCCAACCTCAAGCATTCATTCTTTATCCACTTTTTCCGATTTTTAGTTAAACGAGTAGATTCCATTCAGTCGCGACGAAAGGTGTCATCCCTGTCGGACAGAAGTGACACTTCCGAACCGGGAATCGTCAGTGGCGGTGAAGAGTCACCTGGTATTCTAAGTGATGATCAGCAGCCAGAATCACCAACTGATTCGAATGAGGTCGACGACACTGCCAAAAATATGCCATGGATGAAGGCTGTGATTGATCTATTGAACAGCTACAACTTTTACTGCAATCACAAGGACTTTTGCCACCCCTATTGCTACAAGAGGCATATGAGGGCATCTTCGAGGCTGATCAAAGCTGTCAGAAAAGTAAGGTCCTCGCATTAGTACACTTTGTTTATACATATGATTAAAATTATTCTCAGGTATATGGCGAGGAATTCGGATACACGGTTGACCTCGAGCAACAGTCAGCTGAGAACTACAATACTGCCAAACAGACCACCCGACAAAGGTCCACTAGAAAGGTTTCCGAACAGAGCTCAACACAAACCTCTCCATCGAAGAGGAAAGACAGTATTGCAAAAAAAGACCGTATCGGCGATGACCCCGATTTGGACATGGTCAAGAAGCTCGCGAAAGCACTAAACACAGAGAAGGAGAAGAGAGATGAGAAAGAAGTGTCGCCGGTTTTGAAGTTTGTCAAGAATCACATTCGAACTCTTTTTCATTTTCCGATGTCCACGCTGCTTAAGGGAGCGGTTATTCTCACCGAAGAGCTTGTGATTGAGGCTCTTCCAGCTGCGTGGGAACTTTTACTCGAGCACAATCAGGAAACCGCTGCTGCAGCTGCTTCTGTCTTCTTGATGGGTTCCGTGAAGGCACAAAACTTTGCGTTTGACATTATGCAAAGAGCGCTCAAGAACAAGGACCCAGACACTAGAATTGGCGCGATCATGAGGTAAAGATGTATATACATACAGATAAATGTTATCGCTAAGTTAAATTTTTCATTCGACTAGATTCCATGTGCTGTGGAAGTGTCGCTTCCAAGTTTGGCCACGTATGGAAGACGGAGCTCATGATGTCACGTTCAAGGTACCTCCCGGTGGTATTGAATTCACACTTCCGTCTCCTAAGATTGGGATAGAAAGTTTGCCAGTCGTCGACCCACCTTGGACGCCAGTTCAACAAACTGGTGATATGGACGTCACTCTAAACCAGGACAGACACGTACGTTTTGTAACTCATAGTTCAAAGATACTTAAATTTTCAAGGTGGACTGTTCCATAGCGTTCCTTAGTGACTGCAACCAAGAGCAGGAAAATGCAGCAAACCGAAGCTATTCGCAATGCCATCCGACAACAACGAGATAAACAACGCGACGAAAGACACAGTTTCCTTATCACTACTATACCCATCAATCAGCAAGCCTCACATGAGCCTGGTCTAGATCATGCCCCCGGAGAAGATCACGCCGAGGGAGAAGAGGACATTGAAGGTGGTCGAGTAGCTCCACATCTGCACGCTGCTCACTCACTATTCCCGTCAGTACTCTGTTCGTCAGTGATGCAGATTGTCGCATGCCTGGATGACGCAGCTATCGGGTCTGATGGCAATTCCGTTTACGAAGTAGCCTATCAGGTCATCTGGATATGTCTGGTTGAAGAATCAGCACTATTCCTTCGTTACGTTCTAGAGCGATTGACTCGCGAGCGACAGGATCAAATGTTTAAGCTTCTACGGCACTTAATACGATTTGTGCCACGATTACCGCAACAAGCTGCATTCGCACTATACAACTCGATCATTGGTTATATCATGTTCTATGTGCGGTCGTCCAACGAGCACAAGCAGGAGGTGAGTAACCCTTTATTATAATCTACGGGCGTTAGTTAACTATTGAATTTGTTTCAGTTGGTAGGCTCTGCTCTCTCGGTGCTTTGGATGGTCGTACACAGTGTACATGGGATTATGTTCAAGGATTTGAAACAGATTTTGCGGAAGGAACAGTGTGATGCATCTATCCTTTTGACCGCCAATGTGCCAGCTGCCAAAAAGATTGTTGTCCATGGACCATTTGAAGGTACAACTAAGAGCACCTTAAAGTTCTCAATTAATGTAAAAGATGATTCTCCTTTACAGATGATGGCAATATTCCGTCGCAATTTCCAGTTCAAGAGGACACACTATTCAGTCAGCTGTTAAAGGAAGCATTGGACTTTTATCCAGTCGACGAGAAGAGCCATTATGTTCTCGTCGACTATAAGAGCGGTGAGTCCATAGGGTCTTAAGAAAAAAAAAAGCATTTTTCAGCCCTGATTTCCACCGTTTCAGGCAAAATCCTCAATCCAAATTGGTACATTCGAGATTTATACTTTTTCAAACGATCCCAATATCCAGAAGTTCGCTTGCATGCCATGAAGCTCGAAGAATCTTTCCTGGCATTGCAAAAACAGGAGTTGAGTAAGAAGTTCGTCGAGATCGGCAAAGTTCATCTGACATGGGCAATCTTAAAAAACGTCGATATGGTAGTGCAGCGAGTAGTGTTCCTTCATGAGGAGCTCATGAAGTTACCTTCGTTTCCGAGGAAGGCTCTCGAGGTTGATTTGGATCTACATCAAGGCGGAGAATATGGAAAAGTACGTCTCAAATATATTTCGAAGTTTAAGAATCATGTGTGTCTTCTTGGTCTTAGGCTCTTCTAGGACTTGATGTGCTGCACAAGTTCATGTGGGTCCGATTGATCGCTAGAATGTTCGAAGCTATGGCTGGAAATTTCGCATACTCTGCCGATATTCAATTGTTTCTCAATGTTCTTTCTGGAGCCGCTTTTCTCCACGCAGAGGACTCCTGCATCATGCGATATGTGATGGCCACATACATCAATGCGGCCTTTAACTTTAAGAACATTTTTTCTACCAATGGGTTAGTAACCACCTATTTCGCAAGACTCATAGGATCACTCTTATGTCATCCATTTCAGATATTTTATGATCATGCCAACATTGCTCCAGGTCTACTCATTACATCAGACAAACAAACTTATCACAACCACTATAGAGTATGCCGTCAAGCAGTTCTATTTGTTGAACCGGAAGCCATTCATCCTACAAATGTTCGGCTCCGTCTCAGCTATACTGGATACTGACGAAGAAGGAACTTACGGAGAGGCGCATAAAGTATGACAAGAATTTGTATATTACCAAAACTCACTGATAAACCTTTCCTCTTGTTTTCACAGGTCCAGTCCAGCTGTCTGTTTAACTTACTCCTCAGTCTAGAGGATCCATCGCCAGATCCACTCAACATCGCAGAACTAGTAAAGGAGCCGAAGCCACTGAAGGCAATTGATTTCTGCTACCACGACGAAGATGGCGATGTCACTGTACTCGATTGCATCACACTGTGCGTCATGGTGGTTTCCTATTCGGCAGAAAGCACGCGTGGCTATCAAATGCTGGTAAGATACAAATCAAAAGTCCGCAACAACCGAACATCAATTTCACCTTTAGATTATTTTGGAAGCCATTCTACCATGTTACCTACAACAAATTCAGTCACCAAGCTACATCCCGCTGCAAGGAAAGTCCGAACGCGATATAATCCTCCAGTTGGCAGTTGCAATTCGCACCATGGTCCACAATTGTGAGGGTCTCGCCAAGAGTTACAACGGTCCCTATCGCAACAGTCCCGAACATAAGGGCTCCAGTCAACGAAACTGCAGTCGCGGCCCACCATGCTCGCCGGGACTAGATTTCGAGGAAGAATCCCACTCGAAGTATGTCAGCGATGCTAGAGCAAAGAATATGATAGATTCCACAGAAGATTCGGAAATGATTCGCACTGAATACAGACGCCCACGAGATGTTCTTCTTTCAGTTGTCGGTGATTTTCTTAGCAAGTCTTCAACACGCCTTCAGGAGCTTTCGAAAAAATTGCCATCAGACGCAAAACCCACCGAAGTTCTGGACGTAAAGTGCCACATTCGCTTGGCAGAAATTGCACACTCACTGCTCAAGGTATCTCCGTATGACCCTGAATCCATGGCCTGCCGCGGTCTGCAACGTTACATGCAGGCGATCTTGCCCCGAGCTGAGTGGTCCAACGATGCGTTAAGAAACGCATTAGTCACAATACTTCGTAGAATCGATAAAGTATTCCTGAAAATCTCCAAGAAACCATCCATTCGACGCAACACAGACTGGGAAGCCGCAGCCGGTTTGTTGAAAGGAATACACGAAACCATCGTCCGACACCCATATGTACTACATTGGCAACATATGAAAACTCTGATAAACACGGTGCAAAATTTGATTGTCAACGAGCCGGGTTCTGCACCGGACGGTGTCTCTAGTGCGGGTGCTGCTCTTATGTCTCAGAATCCGCCGGCGTTCTTTTGCTCCACTGTCGTTCGGCTGGTCGCCCTACAGGTCGTCAGTCCGATCGATTGCTTCTCGTTGGTTCAAATTTGCGGTGGAAGTGCTGAATTTGCCACGCAAGAGAAGGCCGAAGGTTTTCTGATGCATTTGCTAATGCCGCTCTGTCTGAAAGTTTGTTCCGGGCGTGGCGTCTCGGATGTCGGTGAGCTCAAACAGACTGATGTATCATTTTTACTCACCGCCGTATTGAATGCTATGAGTCCACCTGCCGGTCGAACTGGACAGGCCGTCGCACAAATTAATCGAACGGGTGGTGATCTACGAGCAGGATCCCTCACGTTCACTGGAAGTCGTGATGCGAAACGTCCAGCAAGGATATCTGGATCATTATACCAAGCTGCTTTCCTAGCTCTGCGAATTGTGTGCATTTGTTTTGAGAATCGACTAGCAATTGAATGGCCACGAATTGCAAGGGTTATGAGGGACCTAGGAAGGAGGAACGAAGCCGCTCCGGATCTATGGAACTTTATGGAGTTTGTTGTGACCCATCGAACTCCACTGTACATAGTTCTCATGCCGTTTATTTTACATAAGGTATGTTGTAGCCTAATTTAGTTACCAGGCGATTTTCGGCAAATGTCTTTTTTCAGGTTGCACAACCACCAATTGGTGACCATGAACGACACATGCAATTTATCATTCGAGAACGATTGCGTGGCACTCCACCCCAGGGCGGAATCAAATCGAAAGGTGCTCTTCTGCTCGAATTGGCCCGCGAGCTTCGTGACCTCCGCGACGAACTTGAAGAGAAGCGCTATGGTTTGTGATAATTTTCCATTAAAGGTGCTTAATGTTGTTCTCCCAAAGGTTCTGTTTCAGATCAAACCAACTCGGATCACACGAAACGTGAAGCTGCAGCTGTAACATCGTCCGCCACTGACGCACACAAATCTCAACAACGTCCTTCACTTATTTCGATTTTTACTGGAACAACTGGTCAAACGAGTCATTCACACATATCGGCTGTGCCTGTCGATTCGAGAAGTGGTTCTGGAGGAATATACACTCCAAGTGACACTCTGTCGCAGCAAACCCTCCATCCTCCGCGTGAGTCGCTTTCAAGTGGTTCGACGGGGACTAATCGTGAACAAATCACCAGCGAAAGCCATAGCGGAGAAAATGTCGGGTCAGCCCCTACCTTAGGTCAAGTTCCAAGTGGTCAATCTGCGAGTACAACTACGATCGCAGCAATTCCTCCTGGTTTAGCTGCCCAACTGTCACATTCACAATCGCTGCAACAAGCTCCATTCAAGGCTCAAGCACCAAAACTTCGTTTTGTCACATCAGTGGAATTCAAGCATTCTTCGGGTGAGACGTCAACTACTCCACTATCGCCAGAAAGCCCGGCTGACGACAGCTCGGGTGAGCATCAAAGATCGCGTCTACAGCGAACGAAGCCGTCAAGCAGGAAAACGTTCAGATTGAAGCGAACACGCCACGCTCATCCAGAACCACCGCATTCGGCACCACATCACTCCGGGGATGATCGACAAAAACCACTTAATGAAATATCCTGGGACTCGGTATCCCAGACATCATCAACGTCTGGATACAGAGAAAATAATAGTCTACAAACGGGTTTGCTGTCGCCCGATGGTTCGTTAGGCGGTATGACCTTAGGTCGATCCCCATCACAGCATTCTCTTTTGATGTTGTTTGAGGCGCAGGATGAGGACACACTCATATAGGATTAGTAGAAAAGCTGATTCATGGGTGGAACTGAC
Organism: Eumerus sabulonum; assembly: GCA_951905685.1. Taxonomy (NCBI): domain Eukaryota; kingdom Metazoa; phylum Arthropoda; class Insecta; order Diptera; family Syrphidae; genus Eumerus; species Eumerus sabulonum. Next base: position 154,316,964 of record OX645060.1, on the reverse strand, counting down.
TGTTTTTTTATTGAGTTAGGTCCAATACACACGGAGCAACCGGAAAGAAACTGATCAGCGATGCGAATTGGCAACTAGTTTGCTTTGAGTCGTACCCAGTGTAATTAAATGGGATGATACACACGAGGCGACTGGTTGAAAACTCCTTTGCGATTCAAAAAAACACAGTTTGTTGTCAGTAAACAGTTGCCAATTGATTTACATGTCGGGTTGCCTATTGATTTCAGTTTCTAGTTACTGTTCCTTATATCAAAGCATTGGGAAAGCCTTCCGGAAATCTGTCGCAGCCACAACATGAGGGGGTGGTAGGACTTCCCGTAGGGGATGATGGGAGTTATTACGACCCACCATCTGAAACTCCATCACCATCCCCACAACCACCTCCAAGGTACGAGCCAATCCAACAGAAGCGTGCTGCGAAGAATGATGATGTGGATAAAGCGTTCATCGAATATTTGGAATGTAAAAAGGCGACTTCATTGGCCAGTGGTAGGCAGGTGGCTACAGAGCCCAGAAATGAAGCCTTGAAAATGTTCCTTCTTAGCATGCTCCGGATCTCATGCAAATGGCTGATCGTGAAGTGCGACAATTCAAGAGGAAAAGCTTGGATGTTGTGGATGACATACTGTCAGCAAAATCCACGCATATTCCCTCCTCATGCCCATCCACGAGTAGCTATTCATTTTCTGTTGAGATGCCTCCACCCACCACCGACCGAATTGGGGACTATACTTCGCTAGAGCCAGCTGAGATTTGGATCAGTGATGAGTTTCCTCGTCTGTGGAGTCAAGTCTCCGCTGAGTTCGTAACTGGTTTGTAACCCGAGTTGCTAACCGGTTTAGTTTCTTTCCGGTTGCTCCGTGTGTATTGGGCCTTAGTTCACACGCGAATCTGAATGTCGAATTATTGACTTGAATTAGCAAAATATTAATGATATGTACGTAGATTAGAAAAATGAATATGTTTTTTAAGTGTCAATTTGTATTGTTTCCTACGCACATGTTTTATTGTTGATGTTACTCAATAAATAAAAATACATAAATAAATGTTTACGATGAAATGTTTAAATTTTTTTTTTATTCTGTTGATACAACGAACATGTTATTTGACAACCATTTCCGCCCATACAAGCTACTGGTTATGGTATAACTTGACAGTTGTTGACATTTTGCCGAATAACTTTGTTTATTGACTAAAGTTTTTAAAATTAGTTGGAATTGGTTTTTAAAATAAAGGAATTTAAAATTTTAAATAATGGCTGCTAATAGGTCACGACGTAGTAATGCGGGAAATAAGATAGCTAAATTACTCGATGAAGAAGAGGAAGATGATTTTTATAAAACGTCTTACGGCGGATTTCAGGATGACGAAGATGATCAAGAATATGTGTAAGTGGATTGTATATTCCTTCTGTAATCCTACTTCATCTCCCCTTTTGGTGTTAGTCAAAAAGACGAAGAGGAGGACGTTGTCGACTCGGACTTTAGTATAGATGAAAATGATGAGCCCGTGTCGGATACTGAAGATGTTCCCGAGAAACGTAAACGAAAGGGAATCAACACTAAGGCCTACAAGGTATCGGGCCTTTGAAAATTATACTAATTATCGTCATTCTTAATAAGTTTTCTAACATATGGTAGGAGCCTCTGCCGCCTAAGAAGGATGCAAAAGCCACGACACCAAAAAAGAAACTTTCAAAGGTCACAAAAAGAAAGATGCGCCCCAAATTCACGATTCATGACTCGGGTAGGAAATCCATTCGCGCTTCTACTGCCATCAAAACGGAAGCGACAAAAATACGTCTAAAAGAGCTGATCGAAGCGAAGAAAAAAAAGAAAAGAATCATCCGTGTAGCTGAGAGCATGCCAACACAAGAAGAACTACTAGAAGAGGCAAAGATAACCGAACAAGAGAACATCAAATCACTCGGTAAGTAGTACATACATGTATTCCCCCAAAAACTTTAATTTGAATAGGGTCGTCTTGCAGAAAAATTTCAAAAGATGGAGCTGGAAAAGAAGAAAAGTCGTCCCACGAAGCGAACCTTTGCTGGCCCAATGATACGATATCACTCGATGACTATGCCAATTGTTAGGAAACCATCCAGAAACGATCGGATATTGTCAAATGTCGATACTGAAACTAAATGCGAACGGACTTTCATCACATACGAGAATGACATAGACGATAAGGTCTTCCAATCTATTTTTAAGCCAGTTCGCGTCAAACCAAAGGGCGATTATATCTGCCCCATAACCAAGTACATAATTACCTATTCTCGTACAGTATATGGTACCCGTGGCATGATACTTATTTTTCTATTTTAGACTGCCTGCGCGTTACTTTGACCCTGTCACTCAGTTACCTTTCTATAGCATTCAGGCATTTAAGATTCTCCGTGAAGCCTACTACTTACAACTGGAAGAAAGGGGCAACATGGAACATCCAGATATGGCGAAATGGTTAGAGTGGCGTAAAATGGTGCGAGAGAATCGTCTGAAGGCAAATAGCAAAACAAACAGCATTTAACTAAAAGCACATCGGGTGTGTTCGATTCCTAGCATTTGCTTAACTATAGGACTGTCTATATGTATTTTTATAGAAATAAAAAAAAAATAAATAAATGAAAGGAATTGCGTTTCCTAAATATTTGTGTTTTTACTGTTTCGAAATGTTGAGTGAGTGGACCTTCAAAAGGCTTCGATCTCACAATGATACCATTCCCACCTCAAAGAGACACGGGAGCACCGCTACGGCGCCTCGTCAGCGAGGTTGTGAGCGATCATCTGATCGTAGTGATCATAGATCGGGGCCATGAGGAGCGCCACATCACCAACGAGCACTTGAAAATCCTCGAAGGTTAGATTAACCTCAGCCTTCTCTTCATGTGCAAAAGAAGACCGAAGAAACTTCCCGGTTTCACCGATAGGGGCTGATTGTCTGCGACTATGAGAGCGCTGTAACTTTCGCTAGGACCGCTATGGCCGCGGCGGACAATTTGTGGAAAGGTACCAAACCGGAGGTTGTGAGCAAGGACGAGATCCCGCTAAGGCCTACGAGAGGTAGGCAATGGCCACCAAACCCAGCATCTTAGTCTCCTTCAGAATCAGGCAGGAATCCGGTTCCATATCCTCTGACTCAGAGGATCTAGCTAGACGCCACTGTGACAGAGGCCTCTGGTTTAAGCCATAGCTTTAATGCTGCGTGTAATCCAGGTAAGCCTCCACCACAATAAGGTTGTTTCTGCCAACCTTATTCTCCACCTTGCAGAAAGTGGAGACGACATAGCCTTTATCCAGGAGCCATGGGTCAACAACAATCGTGTTGCTCTTGCTACACGCTAACTGCGAAGGTAAACTTAGAACCTGCATTTTAGCAAAAACCCATATTAATATGTTCCTTTAAAGTAATTTCAGCACCTGCGACCTCACTGCTGCTAGAGTTGAAGTATCCCACGAGGAAGGCTTCTGGATCTCCACAGCTTTCCTGTAAATGACAAGACCACCGGTCCAGATGAGATGTGACGCTAATGTCGACCATACCATTTGGAGCAGCAGCGACATTAGCAAAAGAATCAAATCTGGTGGTTTGTAATAGGGGCACCTTCGTGACAAGAACTAGTCAGGAAGTTTTGGATTTAACCTTGGTATCCAATTCTTCCAACATCTCCGTTGCAAACTGGTCAGTGTCGGAAAATAATTCCTTTTCCGATCATCGATACATCTGCTTCCATCTTTTTCTTCTTCTTTTTGTCGGGCGCTACAGTTCAGGGTGAACCTGGGCCTTAACCAACATGCCCCTCCAACTAGCAATTTTCGCAGCCTCCGCCTCAATACTCGTAAACGCTTCATTGACCTCTCGCTGTGTTTTTCGGATTATGTGAAACTCAACTTAACTTCGTCGAGGTCAGGGGGAATTCTCCGCGATCTTCGGGATTGACTAACAACAGTCTGCAGAAAAGGTTTTCCCATATTCCCAGGATCGACTACGATTCTATTACTTGGTGTCTGTTCTCATCCCAACAGGCTTCCGTTCTGGCTTTATAGCCTTGGCATGTTCGCTTTATCTGGGGATAAAACTTTCGAACGTCATGTCTGCAGTAACACTTCTCCAAATCCTCAATCGCATGCTTCTCGTTTTCTTTCTTTTTTCTCCTGAGAAGCTTATGCTCCTGCCTTTTTTTAACTCGTAGAGCTCACGAGCTGCTCTTCTTCTTATATGCAGCGGGGCTTCATGCCACCTGCTTCGCCGTGGAGGGTTGAGATGTATGAGAGAACTTAAGGGCGACGCGATCGGTAAAAGAACGAGCGGTTTCTGGCGATAGTAACTTTCCGATGTTATAACTTTGTATTCTTACTCTACTCCGCTGCGTTCGTGATATCCGTATGCGCATCTTGGTCTTGGCTACTACAAGTTAGTGGTCCAGGTCAATCTTAACTCCTCGGAAAGTTCGAACATCAAGGAGTGTCTGACGTCGATCGCGATGTAATCAATCTAGTTAGTGATTGATTGATCTGGCGACCGCCAGGTGCCTTTGTGTATATCGAGCTGCGGGAAGCGCGTACTGGCGTACTGGCCCCGTAGCAAGATCAATCAGCCTGTGTCCGTTATCGGATGTGGTGTCATGTAGGCTATGTTTGCCAATGACTCGTTCAAAGATGCTTTCCTTACCCATTAACCAGCTAAGCATTGAAGTCTCCTAGTACAATTTTGGTGTCATAGCTGGGACATTGGGCATACGTTCTGTCTAGGAGAACGTAGAGCACATCTTTGGCAGATCAAGCTGATGTTAAAAAATTTAGCCTTGATACGGATCGTTTTGAGGCGTTCGCTCACATGCTGAAAGCTTAGGACTTTTTGCTTTAGTCCACCTCGAACAACAAATCCGCATCCGAACAATCGTTGTCCTCTCTCCCTATAGCAGTCGCCGTAGTAAATATCGCAGTTTTTCATCCACTTTATACCCGGTCCACTCCATACCTTTATACCCGGTCATATCCACTTTATACCCGGTCCATTCCATCGCATTTCCTGGATGGCGGTTATGTCCGCTTTATAGCGCACACGGCTGCACGTGATCTATTTAGGGACCTAACATTCCACGTACAAAGCCGAAGATCATTGTCCTTTTTTCGTTTTTTGCAAGGGTCGTCAACATTAATCCTGTCCGAGGCTTGTGGTTGTTTCGGAGTTTGTGGTTTTTTTTACAGTTACGGCCTACTAGACCGTACCCAAACCGACTAATCCTGTTTTTTGGCGCAGGAGGCTCGCCATTCGTCCTTCCCCGTCTGCAATTTCCATAGGAAATCTCCAGATGGCACCACGAGGAGGTGGGGATGGAACTTACTAACAGTGCCGCAAGATGTTCGACTGCGGTGGCTTTTCTCGCTTTTTAGCAGGCCAGCAGCCAGCATCCGTCGGATAGATGCTAACTCTACGAGGCCTTTGTTAGTCCTATCTTAAATATCTTATTTATTCATAGTAGCATACTTGACCTGAACGGGCACTTTCAGCTATACGGTAAATTTTTAATTTTGTCCTTCGACGTCTATTCTATTTATTGTGGAATTCGGTAGATTAGTTTCTTAGAACTTAGGCTAAGAAAAATTAGTTAAAAAAAACTTACTTACTTACTTATCAGGCCTGCGATCCATGGAGGATCTGAGCCTGAGCTATAGCTGCCTTCCACCCTTGACGGTCCCGGGCACGCTGCTTCCAGTTGTCAAGACCAAGATGTCCTACATCCGCGATTACTTGGTCTTTATACCGGAGGTTCGGTCTTCCTCTTCTTCTCGAACCAGGAGGCTCGGAGTCGAAGACCCTCTTAGCTGGAGCGTTGATGTCCATGCGCTCGATGTGGCCGAGCCAGTGTAGTCAACGGATCCTTGCCTTCCGGACTATATCCACATCTTGGTACAGCTCGTAGAGTTCGCGGTTGTGTCTTCTTCTCCATTCACCTTCCTCACAGACAGGACCAAATATCCGGCGCAGAATTTTTCTTTCGAAAGAACCCAAAATCAGCTCCGCTGTCCTGCTTATCGTCCAGCTTTCGGCTCCGTACAGCAAGACTGGCAGAATGAGCGTTTTGTAAAGCATGACTTTGGTCTTTCGAGTGAGGAGTTTTGACCTCAGTTGTTTGGACAAGCTGAAGTAGCAGCGGTTGCCAAGGGCGATTCTACGCCGGATCTCCACTGTGGTATCATTTGTGGAATTTACGTTTGCCCCGAGGTAGACAAACTCCTTAACTACCTCGAAATTGTAGCTGTCAATTGTTATGTTTTGTCCCAGGTGGTGAGCGACGGATTGGTTTTTGCTTGACAGCATGTATTTCGTTTTGTCCTCATTGATCTTAAGACCAATTCGTTTCGCCTGTTCTTCAATCGCCGTGAATGCTTCCACAATGCCACGGCGAGAACACGCGATGATGTCGATATCATCCGCGTATCCTAGCAGCTGGATGGACTTGTAAAAGATAGTGCCTTCCCTGTTGACGCCTGCCCGTCGCACTATCTGCTCCAGCACCAGGTTGAAGAAGTCACATGACAGCGCATCTCCTTGCCGAAATCCGGTGCATGTTTCGAATGGTTCCGAGGTCCTAGAACCGAGTTGCACGGTGCATCGCGTGTTTTTTAGCGTGGCGCGACACAACTGGATCAGTTTTACCGGGATCCCGAATTCGGCCATCGTCCCAAACAGTGCTTCACGATGAATGCTGTCGTATGCGGCTTTGAAATCGATGAAAAGATGGTGTGTATCGATTTGAAACTCGTTGGTCTTTTCCAGGATTTGGCGTAGTGTGAAAATTTGGTCTATAGTTGATTTGCCGGGCCGGAAGCCGCACTGGTAGCTGCCGATTAGTGCGGTGCAAAATGGTTTTAGACGTTCACACAATACGCTGGACCGGATCTTGTATGCGACATTGAGCAGGGATATACCTCTATAGTTCTTGCAAGAGGTAGGATCGCCTTTTTTGTGGATGGGGCATATAGAGCTGGTATTCCAGTCGTCGGGCATGCTCTCATCCTCCCAAGTTCTGCGGATGATCTGGTGCATGCTCCCTACCAGAACATCGCCGCCAGCCTTGAAGAGCTCTGATGGCAAGCCATCTGAGCCTGCGGCCTTGTTGTTCTTCAGCTTCTGAATAGCTGTGCCGACTTCTTCTATGCTGGGTGGGAGGACTACTTCAGCGGCTGGAGTTGGGATTTCCTCGGTCCCTACCACTCTCTCTTGGTCATGCTCGTTAAGCAGCTGCTGGAAGTGTTGCTTAAATACATCCACTATTCCCTGCGGGTCGGTGACAAGATTACCCTCGCAGTTTCGAAGAGCCAGGGTGCCCTTTTTGAAGCCTCCTGTAAGGCCTTTGGCTTTCTTGTAAAAGGCTCGTATTTTATGTTTGTCCCTAGACTCCTCGATATCCTTGAGCTGGGAGGCTGCGAAGATTCTTTTCTTTTGTCGCAGTAGTTTCTTCTCCTCCCTTCTTCTGGCTCGGTACTCTTCTCGCGCTGCCCTGGTTTTCCTCTGCAGCGCCTTTTGGTACGCCTCGTCGGTTGCTGCCTTTTTCTGCTCACACTCGCCATCATACCACGGGTTTCTTGTCGGGGGTGGTAGGTATCCTAAGGTGGTTTCGGCTACTTCCTGAATGGCTGAGCGGCAATGCAGCCACATATTATTGGCATTTGTGTTCGACGTAGGCATACCGTAGAGTCTTTCGCTCAGCTGCTCCCTGTAGACTCTGGCAACCTCCGGTGTGCTCAGGCGCCCAATGTCGAACCTCCTCCTGATGGGCTGGTGCAGCTTTCTGACATTGGACGGTCGAGCTCTGAATCTTGCTGCTACGAGGAAGTGGTCAGAGTCGACATTTGCCCCTCTGAATGTTCGCACATCCAGGATGTTTGACGCGTGCCTTGCGTCAATGAGCACATGGTCGATTTGGTTGGCGGTTCGACCGTCCGGAGATCGCCAGGTTGCTGTGTGGATTCGCTTGCGAGGGAATCTTGTGCTACTTATCACCGCATTACGAGCTGTCGCAAAGTCAGCGAGTCGGAAGCCGTTATCTGTTGTTGTATCGTGGAGGCTGTGCTTTCCGATCACTCCGCCAAGGGTGTTTTCCTTTCCGATTTTGGCATTGAAGTCCCCGAGCACGATTTTTACATCGTACTCCGGACAAGCTCCGTAGGCGTTGTCCAGGAGGTCATAGAAGTCCTCCTTGATAGGGTCTTCAGCCTCGTCGGTAGGGGCGTGTGCACATATAAGGCTGATGATCTAAAATCTGCCTTTGATGCGGATCACAGCCAGGCGATCACTTATAGGTTTAAAGTCGATGACCTTCGACCTTAACCGCTTTCCCACGACAAATCCGCATCCCAGTAAGTGCAACCTTTTGTGACAGCTGTAATAAATGTCGCAATTTTTCTTTCTAATCATACCGTTTCCTATCCAGCGTATTTCCTGGACCGCAGTAATATCCGCCTTGTACTGCGTGAGGATTCCTTCTAGTATCCGTCCGTGTATCCGAGGCATCTTGCTCATTCATAACTTTAGGTTTTTTTACGTGGGCGGATTGTTAGCCCGCCGCACAACCGCCATTCTGGTCGGGGTTTTTTTCCCTGCATACGTTTGTTCACCTCCCAACGGTTGTTGAAGAGGCTATCCAGAGGGCGCCGCGAGGAGGCCGTATGTCAACTTGACCCGGGCATTTAAACTGGGATCGTTGCTGGCATCTCGCCAGGTTGAGAGCAATCAACAACTTTACCCTGTATGTCCGAGCCCATGCCCCCTTAAAAAAAAAAAACTTAGCATATTATTAATGTGTATATCCTTACAACTAACTAAAATTACACTACCTACTTACTTAGGTGGCGCTACAGTGGTGAACCTGGGCCTCAACCACCAAGCGTCTCCAACTGGCACGGTCTTTGGACAGCTGTTAAGGTCCTCTTGGTTATGGTCCCCTTCCACCTGCGTGCGCCACGGTTGATGCGGCCGTCCTCTGCTGCACCTTCCTCCCGGGGTGGATTCGAAGACCCTTCAGGTCGGAGCTGTATTTTCCATGCGCTCTACATGGCCTAGCCACCTTAGACTGTAGACGTCGTACCAGGCCGATGTCCATACACCGTTTGAACAAACGGGACGGTAGATAGTGCGCAGAATTCTCCTCTCGAAACGACCAAGGGCATCTTCATCCGCTTTTGTTAAGGACCAAGCCTCTGCGCCGTAAAGGAGGACTGGAATGATTAAGGTCTTATATAGTGTCACCTTGGTTTTCCGAGAGAGGGCTCTACTTCTTAATTGCCTCTTGAGCCCAAAGAAACAGCGGTTGGCAAGAGTGATTCTGCGTTTTATTTCAGCGCTGGTGTTGTTGTCGCTGGTCATCAGTGAGCCAAGGTAGATGCATTCCTTGACCACTTCAAAGTTATATTAGCCCATGGTGACGTTCTGGCCAATACGTCGGTGTTGTCCGTCTCTTTTAGATAAAAGCAGATATTTGGTTTTACCCTCATTAACCTTACGACCCATCTTAGCCGCTTCTACCTTAATGCTTACAAAGGCCTCATTGACGTCTCGCTGTGGCCGTCCAATCACGTCAATGTCGTCGGCGTACGCAAGCAATTGCGTAGACTTTAAATAAATAATACCTCTTGTGTTGGCCAGTGACTCTTGCACGTTCTTTTCAAGCACGATGTTGAAAAAGTTGCATGACAGCGCGTCACCTTGCCTTAATCCTTTTTTAACATCAAAGGTCTCGGTTTGTTCATTACCGACCTCAATGGAGCAGCGAGGATGCTCCATTGTCATCCTGCACAGTCGGACGAGTTTGGCAGGGATGTTGAAACTAGACATGGCTTTGTATAGCTCATCTCTATACACGCTGTCATATGCAGCCTTGAAATCGACGAAGATGTCTTCTCCAAGATCTGCCGTAGCGTAAATATTCGGTTTATTATGGATTTACTTGGCCTGAAACCACACTGATAAGAGCCGATCAGGTTATCCACAAACGGTTGTAGGCGTTCACACAATACGGCAGAGAAGATCTTATATACGATGTTAAGGAGACTTATTTCCTTATAGTTGACGCAGTTATAGGGGTCTCCTTTCTTATGGACCGGCCAAACGATGCTGAGATTCCATTCGTCGGGCATGCTTTCCTCCGACCATACCTTGCAAATGAGATGGTGCATGCACCTTACCAGCTCATCTCCAGCCGCCTTAAGAAGTTCAGCAGACAGGCCGTCTGCGCCCGCGGCTTTATTAGACTTCGTCTAGGTCGGGTGGACTGAATTCTGTTACATTGCTGTCCATTACGAATGGCTCGTTCTGCCTGACCGCGGTATCTTGTCTATCATCGCCGTTATACAGTCTGCAGAAGTGGTCTTTCCAAATCCTCAGCATCGACTGGGACTCAACTACCAGTTCTTCATTTCCATTCCTGCAGGCCGCCGCTCTGGCTTTGTAGCCATGGCATGTTCGTTTTACCTTATTGTAAAACTTACGGGCGTCTTGCCTGCGGAAGCATCCCTCCATCTCCTCCATCTCACGCCTTCCGTGCTCTCTCTTCTTTCTTCTGAAAAGCGTGTGTTCCTCTCTTCTCTTCTGCTCATAGGTTTCGCGAGCAGCTCTCGTCCGTCGTTGCAGCATGGCTTTATATGCCTCGTGTTTTGCTGCATGGGATTGTTCGCATTGTTCATCGAACCAGGGGTTTCTAGGTGGTGGCGGCTTGAAACCCAGCACATCTGAGGCAGCGTCTGTGACGGCGCTCTGGCAATGCGCCCATTCCTGCTCTATTGTTTGTGCGGCTGTGGGCCGATTTTGAGAGAGCTTGGAGGAGACACGATCGGCAAAGATTCTGGCAGTCTCTTGCGATTGTAGCTTTCCGACGTCAAACTTACGTTGTCCTACTCGACTCCTAAGCATTTTTGATATCATTATTCGTACCTTGGCTACAACAAGGTAGTGGTCCGAGTCGATGTTGGCCCCCCGGAAGGTTCGTGCCTCGAGAATACAGGAGGAGTGTCTGGCGTCGATCGCAATGTGATCAATCTGGTTGGTGGTCGATTGATCAAAAGATCGCTAGGTACCCTTGTGGATGTTGAGATGGGGGAATCGCGTGCTTGCTACAAGGAGGTTACGCCCCGCTAGGAAATCGATTAGCCTAAGTCCGTTGTCAGATGTGGTGTAATGAAGGCTATACTTTCCTATGATTGACTCAAATATGTTCTCTTTGCCCAGTTTTGCATTAAAATCTCCTAAGACTATTTTTGTGTCGTAGCTGGGGCATTGGGCAGATGTTCTGTCTAGGAGATCGTAGAATTCTTCTGTGAGTCGATCGTCTTTTTCTTCCGTTGGGGCGTGATCGCATATTAAGCTAATGTTTCCAAGTTTAGCTTTGATGCGGATTGTTATGGGGTGTTCGCTTATATCTCGGAGGCTTAAGACTTTTTGTCGGAGTCTTACTCGAATAACGAATCCGCACCCGAATAGGCGCTGTTTGTTCTCCTTGTAGCAGTTCCCGTAGTAGATGTCGCAGTTTTTCATCCGTTTTTGCCTGGCCCATCCCATCGCACTTCCTGGAGTGCGGTTATATCTGCTTTATAGCAGTTGAGGGTTTGCTCCAATTGATCGCCTGCACCCGGTCTGTTAAGGGACCTCACATTCCAGGTGCAGACTCTCAAGTCCATTTGTCGTTTGCAGAGGTCGTCGGCTTTGTATTCGTCCGTATCCGAGGCTTGTTGTTGTTTCGGAACAAGTAGGTTTTTACGTGATAGGGATGTTACCCCTAAGCACAACCCCCAACCTGGAGGGTCAGGTTCCCCTTTCCCCAGGAACAAGGGGTTGGGTCGCTGCTCACATTGGTTCACTACCTGGTGGGTGCCAGGGTATCTATCCAGGGGGGGGCACGCGGAGGCTGTGTGTCAACTTGAATGGAGCAGGGACAGAGATCGAAGCTGGCGTTTGCCATGTTAAACGCGATCAACTTCTTTGCTCTGTTTGCTCGCTCCCTCCCCCCTACCTAGTAATCCTAATCTGGCCTAGCCTATTTGATATGTAAATAGATATGTATATATACATGCATAGGCACGTATATATATATATATATATACATATACATAACTTACAACTAACTATCTAACCTAATTAACTTACTACTTCCTAAATCTATAATCAGCTATTGGCCTTTATATTCATAGTGTGTTTTTATGGCGACGGAGACTCTTCGAGCCCCCGGAAACGTTGCGGTTGTCAAGTAGCGTCGAGCATCGAGTAGCGTTGCCATACTGAAACGGAGGCGCTCCGGCTCACGGAGTGCAGCATCCCGTTCGTAAGATAAGCTCTTTTCCACAGACCTTCGGGCCACGTAGAAGATTAACGGAATTGCCGATTTGTCCTGTATTAGTTCGCGGTTGTCGTAATATAAAAATGCTTCTGGGGGAACAAAGCCGCTAAAACGGGCTCTTTCGTGATATAACTCATTCGGGCTCATTTCGACTCAAATTATTGGTCGAAGTCATTGCCCTTGCAACGTGACTTCGAATAAGTTTGATCAAAAAGTTGTCAATCCTAATAATGTTGGCTCTATTGTATAGGACCATGGGGGAGGCAGCGAGCAAACAGAGCAAATGAGTTGATCGCGTTTAACATGGCAAACGCCAGCTTCGATCTCTGTCCCTGCTCATTTAAAGTTGACACACAGCCTCCGCGTGGCCCCCTGTCATATACTGGCACCCGCCAGGTAGTGAATCAATGTATGCAGCGACCCGACCCCTTGTTCCTGGGGAAAGTGGAACCTGATCCTCCAGGTTGGGGGTTGCGCTTCGGATTAACATCCCTATCGCGTAAAATAAGTAAAATAAATATTTGTTCAGAGACAACCAACAGCCTCGGATATGAACGGATTACATGTTGGCGACCCGCGCAAACGTCCAAAAGGAAACGAATTCCGGATCTGCACCTGGAACGTTAGGTCCCTCAACAGACCAGGCGCAGCCGGACAACTGGGCAACTCTTTGGATTGCTATAAGGCAGACATTACCGCGCTCCAAGAAGTGCGATGGGATGGGCCAGGCAAAAAGCGGATGAAAAACTGTGATATATACTACGGAAACTGCTACAGAGACAACGCTTATTCGGATGCGGATTTGTTATTCGAGGCAGATTCAGAAATAACGTCTTAAGCTTCTAACATGTAAGCGAACGCCTCATAACTATCCGCATCAAGGCCAATCTCGGCAATATAAGTTTAATATGTGTCCACGCCCCCACAGAGGAGAAAGATGACCGACATAAAGACGACTTCTTTGATCTCCTAGGCAGAACATATGCCCAATGTCCCAGCTATGACACCAAAATCGTTCTAGGAGATTTCAATGCGAAGCTGGGTAAGGAAGCAATCTTTGAACGAGTCATAGGAAAGTATGGCGTACACAACACCACGTCAGAAAACGGACTAAAGCTAGTGGACTTTATGGCGGGACATAATCTCGTGGTAGCAGGTACACGATTCCCACACCTCAACATTCATAAGGGGACCTCGCGGTCTTTCGATCAATCGACAATCAATCAAATTGATCACATTGCGATCGACGGCAGACACTCCTCCAGCATCCTAGATGTCCGAACCTTTGGAGGGGCTAACATTGACTCGGATCATTACCTTGTTGCAGCCCAGGTACGGATGCGAATTTCCCGGAAAGTTGCAATCACCGCCGTCAGGCAGAGCGAACCATTCACAATGGACGAAGACTAAGGAGAATCCCGCCCACCCGACCTAGACGATGTTAAGATAGCGATATCGAAACTTAAGTCTTATAAAGCTGCTGGAGCAGACGGACTCCCCGCGGAACTGTTTGAAGCGGCTTGCGATGAGCTGGTCAGGAACATGCACCAACTCATCTGCAAGATATGATCGGAAGAACGCATGCCCGGTGAATGGAATCTTAGTATCGTTTGCCCGGTCCGTAAGAAAGGAGACCCCTATGACTGCGCCAATTACAGAGGGATAAGCCTCCTGAACATCGCGTACAAGATCCTCTCTGCCGTACTGTGTAAGCGCCTGAAACCGTTCGTGGACAATCTGATAGGTTCCCACCAGTGTGGTTTCAGGCCAGGAAAATTCACAATAGACCAAATATTTACACTGCGACAGATCTTGGAGAAGACCCATGAATTCCAGGTCGACACGCATTATCTTTTTGTTGACTTTAAAGCCGCGTATGACAGTGTTTATAGAGACGAGCTATACAGAGCCATGTCATGTTTTAACATTTCTGCCAAACTCGTCAGACTGTGCAGGATGACTATGAAGAATTCTCTCTGCTCCATTAAGGTCGGAGGTGAACTAACCGACCCCTTTGATGTTAAAAAAGGTTTTAGACAGGGTGACGCACTGTCATGTGCTTTCTTTAACATTGTTCTTGAAAAGATCGTGCAGAACTCTGCGGCCAATACAGGAGCTACGATCTACTTCAAGTCCACACAATTCGTTGCCTACGCAAATGACATTGACGTTATTGGACGGACAAGCATTGGTTGGTTCGCGAGCATTAAAGCAGAAGCGGCTAAAGTGGGTCTAAGGGTAAATGGGGACAAGACCAAATATATGCTGTCATCAAAGAAAGACGTGCAACACCGACGTCTTGGTCAGAACGTCACCTTCGGCAGCTATATTTTTGAAGTAGTCAAGGACTCCGTCTACTTTGACTCGATAGTGACAAGCAGCAATGACACCAGCGCTGAGATAAAACGCAGAATAACTCTTGCAAACCGCTGCTTCTTTGGGCTCAAGAGGCAACTGAGTAGTAGAGCCCTCTCTCGAAAAACGAAGGTATCCTTAATCCTTAATCATCCCGGTCCTCCTCTACGGCGCTGAGGCTTGGACTTTATCAAAAGTGGATGAAGAGGCTCTTGGCCGTTTCGAGAGGAAATTCTGCGTGCAATCTTTGGTCCTGTTTGTGTAAACGGAGAGTGGTGGAGAAGACTCAACCAAGAACTGTACGGGCTGGCCATATCGGTCTAGTTATACGTCTTCGAATCCAACGTCTAGGATGGCTGGGCCATGTAGAGCGAATGGACATCACTGCTCCGGCCCGAAGAGTCTTCGACACCAACCCCGAGGGACGACGCAGCAGAGGACGACCGCATCTAAGGTGGCGCGCACAGGTGGAAAGGGACTTCAATCAACTTGGCGTGCGGCACTGGAAGAGGCTGGCCAAAGATCGTGCCGGCTAGAGAGGCTTGTTGGTTGAGGCCCTGGTTCACCCCGAACTGTAGCGCCATCTAAGTAAGTAAGTATTGTATAGGACCTCGTTTTGATAGTATTTTGTGTACTCGGATTCTGGTGTTCTGTGCAATGAGAGACAAGTCCTTAGATATTGTCTCTCAAACACTCGAATCCTTTTCATCAAGTTGGCACTCACATTGAACCAAACGGGACATCCATAGGCGATCATGGGCCTGATTAAAGCCATGTAACATATTACTTTAACTCTCTTATCAAGTTGGCTGCTATGAAACAGACACTTTAACAAAGTAAAAGCTCCGCGAGCCCTAGCCAAAGCAATATCTATATGTATATTAAAATACAGATACTGAGCCAACCAGATTCCAAGGTACCTGACTATATTTTGGTTCGCCAGTAGGCACCCATCTGATCCAGTAATGGAAAATTTTCGCCAGTTTTTCCTGGTATCACTAGAGGCCCCAGACAATTTCTTTCTAAATAAAATAGTTTCCGATTTTTGGAAGTTGATTTTCAGTTTCCAATCATTACAAAACGTTTGAATTTTTTCGAAGTCACGTTGCAAGAAAGTAACTATGACGTCAATCGTTGGACCTGTCCTGTACGCGACTAGGTCGTCTGTGTATGCTATCGAGGGACGAAGCGAAGCTATCAGACCAATGACGTAAATGTTGAAAAGGATCGGCGAGTTCCCCGTGCATTGTTGCAGACCATTTTTGATATCAAATGTTTGAGAGGAAGTCACGTTGGCAATTTTTACAATGAACTTTCTTCCCATTAACATATCATAGATCATATACAGCAGTGGTTTACCTATGCCTAGCTGGTTGAGCCTGTAGTAGAGTCCCTCTAACCATACGGTGTCGAAGGCCTTTTCCAGGTCAACCAGACAGGCACCCGTGCATGAATAGTACCACCCCCGCCTTGAAACCGAATTGGTCATCCGGAATGATGTCTTTATCCTCAACCCATTTTGAAAGGGCTCTGTGAATCGTCTTCTCGAATTCCTTGCTGACGCTCGGAAGGAGACTTATCGACCGGAAATTCGCCGGGTTGGACGAATCTTTTCCTTTATTGGAGATTGGCTGCACCACCGCTGTTTACCAACGCATACAAATCTGCAGGTCCGGATGGGATCTACTCGGTTGAGATGCAACGTGCTTATGACATTCTCGAACCGTGGCTGTTAGTACTGTTCTCTTTCAGCCTAGATTGGGGTTACATACCACTATCCTAGAGAGAGGTAAAAGTAACCTTCATACCAAAAGCAGGAGCTCACACAAAAGCAATAGCTCCCACACAACTGCCAAAGAATACAGACCCATCTTACTACATATCGCAGCATGCCTATTGTAATGGGAAATCTACACACTATAGTTGGAATCATTGAGAAATCACTTTCCAACAAAGAATTCACAATGATTGCTTTCCGCAACATTGAAGGGCCTTTCAATAACATTAAACCACTAGTCATCAGCGATGCATTAAGCAAGCTAAAGGTTAATAGTAATGTATCACTTTGGATCAAACAAATTCTCTCAAGCTGGTTGGTTCGTTCGAAATTCGGCTGCTACCAGCGGAATGGATGACGATGGAAACAGGCCTAGGAAAACTTGCCAAAAGGGGAGAGAACTGCGGGCTTGAAATAAATCCTTGCAAAACGGAGATAGTTTTATTCACAAGAAAATGGCAGATACCTTAAGTCTCTCCTCCAAAACTCAATGAGGCTCAATGAATACCCATGGCGTGATACTCGGCAGGAAGTTCGACTGAGGACTGAATGCCCTTGGCGTGATACTCGACAGGAAGTTCGACTTGAGACTGAATGGCGTGATACTCGACAGGAAGTTCGACTGGAGGCTGAATGCGGAAGAACGCACCAAAAGCAACTGTACAGAAAGCAAGAAAACAAGAGAGCCTTGGGCACCATATGGGGTGTCAAAGCCCATATCACAAACTGATTGCGTACCGCGGTCGTCAGTTCTATGCTGACGTACGGCTGCTTAGTCTGGTGGACGGCACTGTGCAGATCTTACTATGTCAAACTTCTAAGTAGGGCACAAATGTTGGCATGCATCTCTATAGCCGGGGCACTACGAACAACCTCCACTGCAGCCCTCGAAACGATGCTCCATCTACTCCCCTTGGATCTCTTTGGCAAAGAAATCGGCATTGTGACTTAAGAAATCAGCCCATTGGAAGTTCTCCGAAATAGGGTCCGCTGGTATTCTACGCCAAAACAGTGATTTAAGTGAAGTCACCGACTACTTAATCCCAATCCTAGACTTCAAGATTCTATATAAAACAGCAATTCCCAACCAACGACAATGGGAAGGGAATGAATTCACAACCAAGGACACGGGTCCAGGACGGGTAACGGTGTGGGTGACGGGTGTCTAAGCACCGACCTTGGAAATCGGCCAGTCCTTTAGATTACCGAACCACTGTCGTGTATTCTAAATTGAATTAACGGCTACTGGCCGACTGGCTGTCTTTGAGACTGAAGGAATACAATGATATTGTCATCTACACAGCAGCCAACCGGCATGATATACCAGAAGCAGACGAACTAGGCAAAAAGGTCAACAGAGATCTCGACGGTTAAGGGGGGTATCCGTTCATCAATGAAACGCTAAAATATAAAACTCGAAACTCGACCCAGTGCTTTAGGGAAACATGCCGCTTAATTAGGACTACCACATAATGACTATTGCGGTTGGTGTCATGATGAGGAAGAGGAAGAATTTCCGTCCCATCTCCTATACAATTGCCCTGCACTAATTTTCTCAAGAAGACGATTTCTGGGAGAATACTTCTTTGATGAACTGACGGATCTGTCCGAAATGGAGATCAGCAAACTATCGAATTTTATTCGAAGCATAAAATGGTTCCAGGAGTTACGGTGAGCGTAACTCTCAAGTAGTAGCACAATGGACCAATCGCGGTCTAAGTGACACCCGTTAAGCGGTGGGGAGCCACCTAACCAACCAACCAAGAGCCAACATGTTGAAAATAAGTATTATCAGTTGTTGCAGCGAAACAACTTTCTAAAACACCTGTCAGGCAAAATAACTTTTTGATTGGGGCCCAGATAGACATCAGACGGTCCTTTTAAAACAGAAATAATTTCGCTGGTTTGAGAGTCACTGGACTTGAAAACCAACTGACAGTAAATTGACAGTACGCACGTCAAACCGATAAACACGGAAAACAACTTGGTGTGATTGATGTCTTTTTTCTTGTTCTTAGTCCGTTTTTGGTCATGTTTGTGTGCTTTTGTAAACACAGATGTGATGCCGGAGGGATAAGCGTTTTGCTAAAAATCGATAATATTTAAACCGCCCCAGTGATTACCAATGTGATATATATATATATGTATATATTTTAATAAATACGAACCATCATAGGAAATATAACAATGAATCAATATCGACACATAAATCCCACATCGTCCAAGGTGAGACTGTGATAGTTTGGATTTCTTATTCTCATTCTTGTAATTAGCACGCGAACTATGGTACTCCGGTAGAGCTATTTTTATCAAACTGAGGTGTGACTCCATGGGGTATAAGATATATTCAACGACAGCGTGTGCTTGTAACACTTGTAGGAAGTTTACATACGAAGTTCCTTGTACAGAAACAAGCTCTTTCCCTTGTTAGTAATAGAAACAAAAATCATTTGGTCGGTAGGCTAATATGCATAAGTGCACGTACGAACATGGATAATATGGTTCTCTAAACGCTTGACCTGTTTAAAGTCAAGAGATTAAATAAACAGCAATGAATTGCGAACTAAGATAACAATCGTAACTATTCAAAGTTGCGAAAAGGCCCATTGCTCGTGGATCTCTTATCAAAAAGTAACCTACTTGCAGTGCATGACGATTTATTATTTATTTTTACAACGTCTATTGGATTCCTAAGCGTAACGTCATATCTCAAAAACCCGAAGCGAACGAAACAACCCGTGAAGATATTGCCATGTCCACTCGGCCGAGCAAAAGAAGAAACCATAAAATCTATTCACTTTCCATATGCAAACCGTTTCTCGCAAGTGTACGCAGGTAACCATTACGCAGTAGTAGGCACCGAGAAAAGAAGCTCTCTATCGGATTCCGAGGGCGTGAGCGATTGTCAGTTTTCTAATCAGATCAACATTCTTCACACGCTTGCCAAATGTTCATTGTATTCTAACGTCACTTTTCTTCTTTTATTTCCTTTCTACAGAGAACGCCAATCCTGTTAAGATGTTTCTGTGGCTGTTCCGAGGTTACTGTGGACGAAGTCAAAAGATTCTATCGTTTCAACAGCCGAGAAACACTAATTAATATCCAGGCAGCTAAACTGCTACGAAAACACCTTGAGCTCAATCGAAGGGGCGACAAATCCATAGCCGAACAAATGCTAGACATCTACGAAGCATGCAACAAGTACCTGAATGAATCAAACATTCTAACCGAAGACGAACTGGAAGAGCTTGCCGATCTAGGTCTACCATATGAACAGGAAAGAGATCTGCTAGAGAATATTCAAACCGGTAACACATTGGACATCCAAAGATGCCTAATGCGAATACAAGGAATATGTTGCAACGTAATCGAAGGAAGTGAAAATTACAGACAATTCAAAAACGATCTTCTCGGCAAACTCAAACAAGTTGAGCAGAGATAGTAGTCATCTAGTTTATTTACGTATTGTATGTACTTTTGACATCACACACAAAAAGTCTGCTTCATATGTGCTTAATTTAACACGTATGTGGTTCGATTTGTTCCTTAAAATGCTACTCAATGTCACAAGCTTACTTTTTTTTTGCGCCGATACCAAATACCGGACATATTCTAAATATACAAAAACCAAACAGATAGAACGATCTTTTGAATTCCAATCCCTATTGCAGTCAATACAACGGTTTAGAGAAGCAGGTAATTTAATGAAGCGCGATGGAAATGCCCCTCCCAAGCCAGTGGATTTTGTATTACAAAATAAAAATAGAATAGAAGCGCCTTAGATGAGTACTAAAACCACTCATGAGTCATATTCTGAATTTAGTTCTTAGCCAACACATTTTCGATCCTCGTGCAATGGACATGAACAAAGGCTAACTATGTATGTATGTGCTGTAAATCAAAATAAAAACTACCAAATTATGATTAAAATGTTCAACTTGTTTTGGGCTACCTTCAAATACAAGTAACTCGACATATGAGCGTGTTTCCCCTTTTTAATCGATTACACTTAAGTATGATAGTTAGGTGGACAATTAGACATAATTGTGGGCACAGAAAATGAAATTGAACGTTTCCCCACGTGACTGGAAAGCTTAAACAGTGAGTTTCTCAGATTTAACCATAATCATTGTTGGATATTCCACAAGCATTGAGATAGGCGAGCGATATATGCAATACCTTGATAAATGAGTGTCTAAACGTTTCCACGACAGTTTATCTCAACGTGCAGCTGAATAGTCTTCAATTCAGGTCAACTGGAATCTATATACATATGTTATATGAAATCAACACATTTTTTTTCAGTGTGTATTAATC
Organism: Eumerus sabulonum; assembly: GCA_951905685.1. Classification (NCBI taxonomy): domain Eukaryota; kingdom Metazoa; phylum Arthropoda; class Insecta; order Diptera; family Syrphidae; genus Eumerus; species Eumerus sabulonum. The sequence goes on along the minus strand of OX645060.1, from coordinate 154,296,181 downwards.
CTTCAAGGTACAAAGTAGTTGACAGTATTTTTACCAACTTAGTTTTCATCCAGCTTTTATAAGATCTCTGCTGAATGCACCTACTATTAGGAAGTGTACGGGTAAATGCAACCGAGTAGGTTAATTACTTTTGTTTTCGTGATATTTATGGGCTTTTGCTCACCATGCTCGTATGCTCACCATACGAATGTAAGCGCTCGACGGTTCTGTTGTGTAACAAAACGGCTCTGCCAATGACAGATTCATGTCGAATATACCTTGGGTCATAAAAAAAACTCCTTAACTTGTTGAAGAAACCAGTTCTGTAGACTGTATAATGGCGATGGTAATCAAAATACCACCACGTTCACCCCGAACGAAGGTGAAGCGAAATTCCGCCCATTCAATCTAGACATGGCTAAGAGCGAAACGGAGAGTTTAATGAAGCTGCTAGCACAAATGAACTAGAAATAACCTGGCCGGAAACATGCATAAACTCAACTGCAGGACAACAATTATGCTCGATGAGTGGAATCTCTGCCCTATTCACAAGGAAAGGAACACCTGCCCAGTTTTGGTATATCGACCTAACTCACCAGACTGTGCAGGATAATAATGTATGTATGTTGGCGTTACAGTCCATGAAGAACCTGAGCCGAGCTTCTCTCAATCACCCATGTTGTGTGTGATTTCATTTTCACATAGGTGAAAGGGACCTACTGTTTTATCGCCGGTTCCGAACGGCGAATTTCGAGAAGCTTTTCATGGCAATTTTACTACAGGGGGTTTTGTCAGAACCCCGCTGAGGAGAAACACCGTGAAAAACACGTTCGATGACATGGCTGTGTCGGGATTCGATCCCGAGTCATCGGCGTCAGAGGCCAACACACTACCCACTGCGCCACGGTGCTCTCAGGATAATAATAATAACAATAATTTCCATACTCCTATTTGGTCGGGTGCAAAGCATAGCTCAACCTACAAAATGTCATCCTCACCTGCACGTGGTGCACCTTACTTTTGCTTAACGAGGCTCTGTCGACCGAGTAGAGGCGGTATAACCCCCCAGCCCGCCCAAGGGAAATGTTGCGGCCAACGAGGGACCGCGCAACGGAACAAACGGCGTAATACGTATTAAGGCTAAGTTACTGTTACTATACTGTTACCTGAGTAAGCAGGATTGTCATCCTTTTGAAATGGTGTTCAGGCAAATGCTACATGCGCCCCCGTCCCACTAAATATATTCGGTGCTTCGTCACCGTCATCTGATGGTGCCTCTACTGAGTCTAAAGTGGAAACTCTTAGTTGACTGCTTCAGACTCATTTCCCGGGAAATCAAGTCATCGGCTCGTTGCAAACTCCTTCAAACTGGAACTGAAACGATGAAAACAACTCGGCGTTGCTGGTATATTGCGTCCCGCGTGGCTACGACTGAAGCCATTGAATTTGCTGTGGCATCCTTCGATGGCTTCAAATCGCCAGGCACCGACGGAATTGTGTCCTGTTATGCTGCAAAAAGGTATAAGGCAGCTGCTTCCTATTTTGAAAAGAATTTTCACTGCTAGCCTAGCACTTGCTCACATACCCATTCCTTAGCGCACGGTGAAAGTAGTCTTTATTCTCAAAATAGGAAAAAAGGACTACTCACTTGCCAAGAGTTTTAGACCAATTAGTCTAACATCATTCTTGCTGAAAAGCATGGAGAGACTGGTAGAGTTGCACGTGCGCAAAGTTGCTCCTCGAATGTATCCTCTTTCGGAGATGCAACATACTTATCAGCGCGGAAAATCCTGCGAGTTATCTCTGGATCTACACGGCAATGGTGAGACCTATAATAGCATATGTATCGGCTGTCTGGTGGAACAGACTAAAACGCAAACACGTCGTAGCCTCTTTCGCCAAACTCCAAAGAATGGTTTGTCTCAGTTGCACGGGGGCTTTCCCCAGCACGCCGGGTGCTGCTCTAGATGCTATGATGAACCTTCCACCTCTTGATATATTTATTAGAGTGAGTGCTCTGAAAGCAATGTCTCGTCTGAAAAGAAATGACTTCTGATATAGCTCGCATAGGAATAACAGTGTGCGCAATAATTGTCCTGCAACCCCTATCTCATGGGCATGCCTTCTGACGCACTGACGCCCGGTATGTCGGAGTCTACACGAGGGCTATCTTTTTGCGCCTTTTTCTTTTGAACCTACGTTCCAATTTGAGGAAACGTCCACACGGAGTTTTACTGCGTGTGCCTGTTTCTTGACATTTCGCTTCACATTTCAATTTCGTTGCCTGTGGTGACGTTTGAAAAGTAGGGATGGTATCCAAACGTACACTACCAAGTCAGAAACAAGAGTGAAGCGACATCGCAAAACAAAGAAAATGAGATAAGGAAATGGCAAAAAACCCACGAAGTAGCTACCCGCGCGTGAGTGTGCCATTGTATTTCTGTTTCACTTACCCTCTCTTTTACACTTATTTAAGCCCTCACCAGATAGCCCTCGTCTAGACTCCGACTATTCTACTGCGCCGTAATTTCACAGTCGAGTTTCCATGGCGTCAGGATTGACTCCGGCTGGATACTGAACCTTGAAAGAATAGTCTTCGCATTTTCACGGATGGCTCCAGGCCTGGGTGGGGGTCCGGTGCTGGGGTCTTCTTTGAGCGCGAAAACATCCGACTGCACTATTCGTTAGGAAAATATGCGTCTGTCTTCAAATCAGAGATATACGTAATCCTAATGACCATGCACTATGTTGTGAAAGACAGGTGGAGGGGAAAACCATATGCGTCTGTAGTGACAGCCAAACTGCACTCAAAGCTGTGTGCAACCCCTTAACTGCCCTGATATCTGCAAGAAATCCGCAGCATTCCTCCTTTCTTTAAGGAGAATCGACAGCAGAAGACTTTGTGGGAGTCATTACGGGCCATTACACTTTTGCTAAGCGTCTCTGCCCGCTTGGCATAAGTGAGACGCCTATCTGTACTGTATGTTGCGAGGAGGATGACTCTGCAGAGCATTTTCTCCGACTGTCTCGCCTTTGCTCGCGCACGGTGGCGCACCCTTGGCGCCGACGTGGGGTGTGTCGAATCTCTGAGCTATACATCACTGAAGCTTCTGAGTGCTCCAACAGATAGCAGAAGCCATCAACAAAAAAGAAAAAAGAGCTTCGTCACCGGGGGGAGGGACCGAGCAAACAGAGCAAAGAACTTGATCGCGTTGATGGCAGACGCCAGCTTCGATCTCTGTCTCTGCTCAACCTATGTTGACATAGTTGACAGCCTCCGCGTGCCAAATTGGGCAAAGAGGACGTATTTGAGTCGATCACGGGGAAATATAGCCTACACGACACCACGTCCGTAAACGGACATCGGCTACTCGACTTTCTGCCCGGGCACAATCTCCTTCTAACTACCACACGATTTCCACATCTCAATATGTATTCACAAAGGAACCTGGCGATCATTTAATCCGTCTACCACCAATCAGATTGATCACGTTGCGATCGACGCCAGACCCTCCTCCAGCATCTTAGATGTACGAACCGTCCGAGGAGCCAACATTGACTCGGATCACTACCTTGTTGTAGCCAAGGTACGAATGAAGATATCAAGGATGCCACGGAGTCGAGCTGGACAACGAAAGTTCGACGTCGGAAGGCTACAATCGCAGGAAATCGCTAGGACCTTTGCCGATCGAGTTTCCCTCAACCTCTCGCAAACTTCAATGACACCGAAACAACCCACAGAACAACAGTGGGAGCATTGCCAGCGTGCCATCAGAGACGCTGCCTCTGATAGGTTGGGTTTCAAGCCACCGTCAGCTAGAAAGACATGGTTTGATGAACAATGTGGGCAAGCCCATGTAGCAAAGCAAAAAGCCTACAAAGCCATGCTATATAGACGGACGAGAGCCACTCGTGGATATAACGAGCAGAAACGCAGAGAGGAACACACACTTTTAAGGAAGAAGGAGATGGAGAGATGCTATCACAGGAATAATGCTCGCAAGCATCTGGCTATGAAGCCAGAGCGAAAGCCTGTAGGAAAGAAGACGGGCGACTAGTAGTAGAATCACAGTCGATGCTGAGAATATTCAAGGAACACTTCTATAGACTGTATAACGGCAATGAAAGATATAATACCGCCGTCGGGCGGATGATCCTTTCGCTACCGACGAAGATGCAAGGAAATTTCGTCCACCCGACCTAGATGAAATTAAGCTAGTAATTTTACAGCTGACGGGTTGCCTGCCCAGCTATTTAAAGCGTCTGGAGATAGTCTGGTAGGGCGCACGGACCAGCTCATCGGTAAAATATGGTTGAGGAAAGCATGCTCGACGAATGGAATCTCAGTATCCGTTGCCCAGTCCACAAGAAAGGAGACTCCTATAACTGCGCCAACTACAGGGGAATAAGTCTCCTTAATATCGAATATAAGATCTTCTCTGCCATACTGTGTGAACGCCTGAAACCCTTTGTGGATAATCTGATAGGTTCGTATCAGCGTGGTTTCAGGCCAGATAAATCAACAAAAGACCAAATATTGACACTGCGGCAGACCTTGGAGAAGACCAAAGAATACCCAATCGACACCAATCACCTCTTCGTCGATTTTAAGGCCGCGTATAACAGTGTGCATAGAGACGAGATATACAGCATTATGTCTAGTTTTGATATCCCTGCCAAACTCGTCAGATTGTGCAGAATGACAATAGAGAACTCCCGCTCCTCCATTAAGGTCGGTAGCGAACTAACCGAGACATTTGATGTTAAATGACACAGCCATGTCATCGAACATGTTTTTCACGGTGTTTCTCCTCAGCGGGGTTCTGACAAAACCCCCTGTAGTCAAATTGTCATGAAAAGCTTCTCGAAATTCGCCGTTTGGAACCGGCAATAAACTGTAGGTCCCTTTCACCTATGGGAAAATGAAATCACACACAACATGGGTCATTGAAAGAAGCTCGGCTCAGGTCCTTCATGGACTGTAACGCCAACATACATACATACATTTGATGTTAAAAAAGGATTTAGACAAGGTGCCGCACTGTCGTGTAATTTCTTCAACATCGTGCTTGAAAACATCATACGAGACTCACTGGCCAACACAAGAGGTACGATCTATATCAAGTCTCTACAACTGCTTGCGTATGCGGATGACATTGAAGTAATCGGACGAATACAGTGGCACGTCAATGATGCATTCGTAAACATTGAAGCAGAAGCGGCTAAAATGGGTTTTTCGGTTAACGAAGGTAAAACGAAATATATGCTGTCATCAGCCGACGTCTCGGCTAGAACGTGACAATTGACAGCTACAAACTCGAAGTGGTTAAGGACTTCGTCTACCCTGGCTCCCTAGTGACCAGCGACAACAACACCAGCGCTGAGATCAAACTCTTGCCGCTGCCGCTGCTTCTTTGGGCTCAAGAGGTAAATGAGAAGCAGAGCCCTCTCTCGAAAGACCCAAGTTGCGCTGGGCAAAACCTTAATCATCCCGGTCCTCCTCCATGGCGCAGAGGCCTGGATTTTAACGAGAGCGGATGAGGAGGCCCTTGGTCGTTTCGAGAGGTCGTCTATGGTCTCATTTGTATAAACGGAGAGTGGAGGAGAAGATACAACGACGACTAAACAGGCTGTACAGAGACATCGGCCTAGTACGACGTCTACGGATCCAACGTCTAAGATGGCTAGGCCATGTAGAGTGAATGGATAATATAGCTCCGGCCCGAAGAGTCTTCGAGTCCAACCTCGGGGGACAACGCGGCAGAGGACGACCGAATCTAAGGTGGCGCACACAGGTGGAAGGGGACCTTAACCAACTGGGAGTGCGTCGCTGGAAGCACCGTGCCAGCTGGAGAAGTTTGTTGGATGAGACCCAGGTTCACACCGGACTGTAGTGCCACCTTAATAAGTAAACTTCGTCACCGTTAAGTTGGTGGTGTAGGTGCAGATGTGGCATTCCTGCTTAGCACCGATCACCGAGCACTGAACACATAAGCCTATAAGGGTGTGTGTCAACCCTTGCATGGCCTCACTGTATGCAAAGGTAACCATGGGATCACGTGATGACTACACATCCGAACACCAATAGCGGCTGTGAGTGAAAAAGCTATTTACCGTCCATTTGAGCTTCGGTTTGCTTACTACTTCCTTAGAAATTAACGGAGTACTCGGTGTGAGTTCCTCTGCATTATCAGGAAAGTACGTATTAAGCAAAAGGTATAGCGACTCCTTACCGGTCAGCGTTGCGGTGCCATCTGGTTTGTTAATTAGGGCGGGTATAGTGAGAGCACCGTGGCGCAGTGGGAAGTGTGTTGGCCTCTGACGCCGATGACACGGGATCGAATCCCGACATAGCCATGTCATCGAACGTGTTTTCACGGTGTTTCTCCTTAGCGGAGTTCTGACAAAGCCCCCTGTAGTAAAATTGTCACGAAAAGCTTCTCGAAATTCGCCGTTCGGAACCGGTAATAAACTGTAGGTCCCTTTTATCCATGAGAAAATGAAATCGCACACAACATGGGTAATTGAGAGAAGCTCGGCTCAGGTCCTTCATGGACTGTAACGCCAACATACATACATACATAGTGGGAGTCTTTGACAATATCTTCCTCACTCTACTGGCCTCACTATTTCCTTCTATTTCTGAGCAGAAACTACGCCAAGATGTCCTTTGTGCCTTTCTTATCTCTGTTTTCTATAGTCTAAGTCTGGTCTTGTAACGGTTCCAGTTCTTATTTCCGTTTTGACTCTTTGCTTTATTAAAGAACCGTCTGCTTTCCTTTTTGAGGGTACCAAGATCTGCAGTCCACCATGGGGATTTGGTTCCCTTTGCTGGTCTGCTGCTTCTTCATTGCTCCTGTAAGCTTAGTCGGCAGACGTCCAATAGCCACATGCGACTTAGTGATGCTTAGCTGAGCGGGTTTAAGGGCGCATTTAAGGTTAGCCTCATACATATTAGTCCCAGTTGATCCGTTTAGGGTTCCTAAATGGTTTCTTGGATGGAATCTCAAAGTTTAATTGGTAGCATATGTATCGATGGCCGGAAAAGGTGTTCTTTTCCGATACCGACCAGTTTGTCACCGAGATTTTGGAAGAATTAGATATTTAGCCCACGATCAACCAAGTCCTCCCCCTCCGGCCAATTTGGTAAATCTGGTCAGGGATGCGGAGCAAACAAATACCGGACTAATAATAGAGTGCGATGCGAATGCGCACTACAAGATTTGGGGTAGCAGCAACATAAACAAGCGAGGTGCGTCTTTGTTTAATTATTTATTACATACTAACCTCACCGTTTGTAATAACGGCTGTGAACCAACTTTCATCATAAAGAACAGACAGGAGGTTCTGAATGTAACTTTTGCATCGCAGGACATTGTCGACAAAGTCAGGGAATGAAAAGTCCTAAAAGAGCACTCCCTCTCTGACATCGCTACATTCAATTCAGCATAGTCAGCCACGTCAGTGCCCCAGCTCCCTTCAGGAACTACAGGAAAACTGACTGGCAAAAATATATAACCTATGTTGAACCCCACCTAGGGACAAGACACCTTTCAGATCCGCTAAACTCCGCGGATATAGACAGCTTAGTAAATGAGCTGACAGAAACACTTAACAGAGCACTGTCTAAATCTTGTGCGGTCAGCACCCCCAAAGGCAAACCCAAACCCCCCTGGTGGAATAAAGATATAGTCTCCCTTAGGAAAAAGAGCAGAAAGCTCTTTAACAAAGCTAAATGTACCCGCGCCCTTCTTTGGCAATCTAAGTGAGCTAGCAAACCAAAAGATAGCTCAACTCCATCGCTTCATTAGAAGCACCGGTTGGTTCTCAGGTAGCGGATGAGGGTAACTTGATCCAGGTGGTATCACAATGGGCCGACTTTGGCCTACGTGTGGCTTATGCCTACCACGTTAACGTAACCTAACCTAGATATTAAGGTTATACCTAAAACTTCTTGCCTATTTTTTGTTATGAAGGTTGGCCTATTTCCCCTAATACAATTGACAGTCTTTTTTCAATTACATATATACGTAAGTAATAACTCACCTCTTTTGTTGATGCCACTACGGCCCCAAATGGTGTGGTGAGCGTTTACGTCACATCCTATCAGGACCGGTATTTTTGTGCCTCACTGACCATTCTTCTGAATGGTGTTGATGGCAATGGCTCGGTGTCATCGTAGGCCAGGTAAGCTACGGAGATCCAGAAGCTTTCCTCGCAGGATACTTCAACTCTAGCAGCAGTGAGGTCGCAGGTGCTGAATTTAATTAAAAGGAATATATTAATAGAGCACCGAGGCGCAGTAGGTAGTGCGTTGGCCTCTGACGCCGATGACACGGTGCTTCTCCTCAGCGGGGTACTGACAAGAAAAGCTTCTCGAATCTCGCCGTTCGGAACCGGCAATAAACTGTAGGTCCCTTTCACCTTTGGGAAAATAAAATCTCACACAACATGGGTGATTGAGACAAGCTCGGCTTTGGTCCCTGATGGACTGTAATGCCAACATACATACATACATTTTGCTAAAATTCAGGTTCTAAGATTACCTTTGTAGTTAGCATGTAGCAAATGGCATTATTTTGTCCTTAATGCAGCAAAGCGGTTGTTGTTGGTCCATGGCTCCTGGATAAGGACTATGTCGTCTCCACTCTCTGTAAGGTGGAGAATGAGGTTGGCAGAAGCAACCTTACTGTGATGGAGGTTTATCTGAATTACACGCAGCATTAGAGCTTTTGCTTAAGCTAGATACCTCTGTAACAGTGGCGCCCAGATCCTCTGCATCAGAGGATGGAGTACGGAATTCCTACCGGGTTCTGAAGGAGGCTGAGGTGCTGGGAATGGTAGCCATCGTCTGCCGTGTCGGACATTACCTTCCTTCCCTAGTGGAGGGAGGAACTCTCTGTTCAGCAACAAGGCGGACTATTCTTTCAGAGTCTTTTTCAATCTCTATCTTAATGACCTTCCAACTAGCAATCGGAAGAAAGGGGTTTTACGTCTGCAACAGAAGCAAGATGTCCTGTGGGTCGCTGGCTTCACGGGTATGCGTGAGCGGGCTCTTGGCCTCCGACTTGGCAACTTTTACAAATTGTCATTAAAAAGGAAGCAGCGCTATTGATGTCGCAGCCAATCAGTTTGTAATACCGACGGAGCCAGCCCCTATCGATGAAACCTGGAAGTTTCTTCTCCGGCTATTCTTGCACATGGAGAGAAGGCTAAGAATTACTATTTTTGGCTGTGGAAGGTCGACTCTTCCACTCCTCTATGGCTTCCGAAGCCCATAGGTACGAGTCAGCATCCTTCTCGTCTCAATTGTCCCTGCCATTTTTATTCAGTCGGCTAAGGACTTGAAATGCCGCACGCCTCTTCCTGTAGGCTACTGTGCTAGCTCTTATTTGCTTGCTGGTGACCAATGACGTTGCCTGGGAAGCGCTTTCATTCTCGGACTGAGTGCTGTCAGAGCGCGCGTCGGTGGTGTCGTGTGCCTGTAGCACTCTTTGGGTGGGTTTATTTTAGGGGGTTGCCCCCAGTCTTCCATTCCGCGGCACGTTGTCCCCGTTCACATCACCAGGGATTGAGGTAGCTGTTGTTACCTCTTTCTAATGGTCCACTACGAACGATTGATGCATGCGAGCAAGACCTTAGCTAACACTCTGGTGGTTAGTCATTTCCAGTGGACGCCCACGAGGACTAGAAGGAGAGGATTTTTGCCGGTTGAAAAGGCATTTTGGCTGAGGATCAAGCTCATCTCGGTCTGTAGCGCCACCTAAATAAAGTTTAGCTTAGTTTCGCTAGCTGACTTCCTGACCTGTAAATATGGTTATTTTGAATGAAATGAACACTTTTGCCAGTATCCACATATCATGCCAGTCATACAGTAGATTTTAATCAACTAATCAGAAATCCGACATACATATATGTAACTTCCAATTGGGTTTAGACTTGGATTCCTTACCTTTCGTACTTATACTGCTCTCTCATTTTTATTAGCTCTTTATCTAGCCTTCTGTACCATCGGCAAATACATAAAATACATAATAAGACGTACATACTAAAATCAAATACGCATACGTAGGTAATTAATTTATCTTGACATTTATGAGATAGGGAAATGTGTTAAAGTCCCACTCTCTTAATGAGAGTGACTCAGTGGTCCCTAGGACTTTTTCCACGAGTAGTACATCTCCATTGGCTTATTTACCTGTAAAATAAAACAAATTAGGCACGGAAATCACGAATGTCGGAGGTTTACCTTCCAAAATTTATCATTCACTTGGTGCAAGGTTTGATTGCCGCTCAAGATGACCAACTGCTGTGGTTGTGGTGCTATATAAATACAGAAGTTTATCATGCGATAAGCCTCAGGTAAGTCAGCTCCCAGGTCGAGAGTCATCCGCGTTGCCAAGTATTTGCTCAAATGGTCAACTTAAATTGAATATTATGGATTATGTACTTTCTATATGGACAGACAATTACATTCCCACTTACCCGTTGCATTAGCAGTCGTCTTAATATACCTTACGCAGTTCTCCTTCAGAGCTTTCATTAGTTGATTATCGCCAGCCATCTCGGTCGGGTGTGGCTTAAAGACCAGCTCAATTTCATCATTTATACCCAATTCGGACGAACCCTCGCCCTCTGTATCGATATTCGAATCACCTTCGGTGCGACAATCCATTTGACTGTCGCTCTCCGATTCCTCGGAACGTTCGGATGTTAGAACGGACATTGCCCGCTTCGGTTTACTGCTGCTACTGTTCGATGGAACTGGAGATGGTGTACTTCGGACCGAGGGCGGATTCGAAGCATTTCGGCTGTCGGACGCTTCATCATTGCCACGATTACTTGATGCACTCGAGCCGGCATTGTTAGCATTACTATTACTGCTGTTACTATTTGACGTGTGATGCGAATGTTCCCTGTGATCTCGATCACTTTCGTTACCCTTGCGATAGCGTTGCGGTCGATTTTGCGACTGCAATTTAATGCCTTCCTTTATAGAATTTACCAAAGCCTGTTGCGACTGGGTTTGATTGAATTTGGCCATCACTTTCTCCTGAATTGCTTCGTACTCCTCGCGACTGGGATAGATTTTCGAAATCAATAGATCAAAGTTGGGATCCGGACGAAGTGATCGTTTCGAAACCAATTTTTTACGGCACGTTGGGCATTCCTTATTGCCCGATCGTAAAGCAGTTATGATACAATCCGAACAGAAGCGATGAAGGCATTCTTTCGTAGTCATGGTTCGCTTGAGCATATCGAGGCAAATCGGGCACATAAGTTCGCTGTGAAGGCTTCGCGGGGAAACTGCGATTTCTGTACTGTCCGTGATAATTTCTTGAGGCTTACGCTGCAGCTCGTAGAGAGATAGATCCCATGTTTTGTTCTGTGTTGGCTCCATTGTGGTCATAACAACTCAACATGCAATTGAACCACGTTTTATGGAGTTCTTTAAGGGATTTAATTAACCAATTTCGTTTAATACTCTTTTCACAATTTTCAATGTTGATAGATGTCAAAAAGAAAACAATAGATGATACAAAGTGAAGTTGTTAGTATTTGCAAAAATTGCTTGCAACAACCCGAAAAGTTTTCGGAATTCAAAATGGTTCGTGCATTAACTTACTTACAACTCATATGCTCTCAAACTGTCAAATAAGCAAAAGAGCAATTCTTTGCAGCTTGTTACCCTCCCGTATCCTTATTAGCTATTCAGTTCCATAAGAAAAGTAGAAGAACAAAAAATCAATTCTTTCCAATAGTCGTTACATTGTCGTCACGAAGATCTTTCACCTCGGTGATCCATTAGCACCATATTAAAGAGCATCCATCAGTTATGGGTGCGTCATCTTCATTCCTGTTTACTCATTGCTCGTGTAAGCAAATAACGCATCGTTGCAAACGACTGGTGATCGCTTGACTTAACCAAATACCACGAACCACTTCGATATGAATAGAGAAAACGCACGACACGCAGGCATTCACGTCAATCACGAACGGATACTCTTATGTCCGATTATGAATCTGTGTGGAGAAAATGGTAAAAGAATTAACATTTACTTATCTAATCCCCGTACGTTTGGAGCACCTGTTCCAATCGTAAAAGAAGTCAATCATTCTCTGTACCCGTACAGTTGAAAAGTCGTTCTAATTTAATCTGTCGACAATTGCTGACACTAACAGAGGAATATCATCCTTATATGATCGACATGATGGTCGATCAATGGGGAATGTAATGTGTCCCAAAGGAGTGCCTTACTGTTCCGGGTCGGTCAAGTTATTGGTACAAAATGCTGTTGCGGCCTGTCTATGGTTGGCATTCGACTGGTGATGACAAGTTGCATTCATTAGTCATGTGTGGATTGTTTTTTTCAAGTATCTTATGGACTTGCACGCGTGGATGTAGCGCAGCGGCATGAATTAGTTATGGGGAGAAAGGAACCGCAAGACATGGTTGCGAATTTGTAACTCAATCAGCAGGTGGATATGGCGGTAAGTGATGCGCATTTTGATATGCGCTCAATGCGTGCAGTGCAGATTGTGGAACGCATACTAATGACACGGATGGAAAGTAGGTGTGAATGAGGAACTAAGATCATGTGGAGCTCTCGAATACTTACTTGGATACTCTACAGATAGGTGAGGACCTGGCCTTCACCCAACAAGGTTTTTTAGTTATCTGAGTGTCGCAACCCCAGTGAGCTGAGGACCGTTTCCACCTACGTGCATACGTACCTACGTATGTACATATGTTACCGGTCTCCCCCGGTACTTCGTTAAGGTTGTACCGCCCTACCTTCGATACATGGCTCAGTCATCTTAGACAATGGATCTGTCGAGCTCTGATTAGGCCGATATCCTTGTCCAGCATATGCTGACCAGCGGCCAATGCGAAATTATAGAGTCCCACGCTGGTTTTTGAACTATGTCGGGAACTTTACCAGAACGCACAATGGCAGACGGGAGTAGTAGATGTCGTCGTCGCTAGGTTCGTAAACTATGTCCACTACTTCCCTCACCGTACCGTTGCACAAGCCTTTGTTGGTCCACAAATTCGATCGAGGCACGACGACGGAGCCTTTAACGAGCCGTAGTTCGGCACGAAACGATGCTGCGTCGTCGCCTGCTGTGCGTCCCGAGGCGTTATTGTGTTTGGCTCGGATCAATGCCACTGGTTGTTGCGAAGCCGCCAGACGCTCGTAATTAAACGATCTGACCTCCGCGTTTTTGGCCATTATGCGAACGGCATATTCAATGCCCGGAATGTTGAAGGCTTGGGTCACACTTTGCTGAAATAAGCTGACGTCTTCATTTGCAGATTCGCTGCGAGAGAGTCGCTCTAGGGTTTTGCGAAACCCTTGTTGCTCGTCTCCGGTCTGACGCATGATTTCGCGGAGTGTGAAGCAAGTGTCTATCAGGGTGTAGACGAACTTGGCAGCAAGAGCATCTGAGTTGTCGGGATGCGCGTTGGCGTAGAGTGCAGTGTCCACCACGGGGTCGAGCTGAGAGAAGTCACCGCAGAAGTATACGATGAGGCCACCGAACGCTTCCTCTGTGTTGGACTTCGGTAGACGCAGACGTGGGTCGATCGTGTGCATAATGCGTAGTCCAGAGATATTCATCCCAAATCGCTCAGCATGGGAAAACAGTGATCCCCTGCAAAATGGCGCCGGCGTCTTTGGACCAAATCGCAAGATTTCGAAGGCCATGGGAATGAGACCCAGCATCTTTCAAGCAGAGCTGCATGCCATCCTAACATGCGCCAATCTAAATCTTGAGACCGGCATTAGAGGAGTTATCATCAACATACTCTCTGATAGCCAAGCAGCGGTCAAAGCGCTGGGTTCCTACAGCACAAACTCAAAAACCGTCAAGGAATGCCATGACGCCCTACAATACCTCGCCAAAACAAACAATGTTAAACTTTGGTGGGTGCCAGGACATAAAGGTATCATGGGCAATGAAATCGCCGACCAACTTGCCAGGAAAGGTTCCAGCGATAAATATATAGGTCCGGAACCATTCTGTGGCATCCCCATGTCTAAGATAAATTTCTTCTTAGACAAGTGGGAAAAATTGCAATACCTGTCCTTTTGGAATAGCGTTCGAGGACTTTGTCTATCTAAACGTCTTAGACGGCCCCTGAACAAACACTCTAGTGATATACTCAAACACAATAGGGTGGTGACAGAAGACTAGTCAGCTATCTAACAGGACTCTGCGGTCTGAGAAATCATCTAAACAAAATTAGCCTCTCGCCTGAAACTGAGTGTCGGCTCTGTCTTGAAGACGAAAAGACGGCGGAACACATACTGTGTGTGTGCTGCTCTCTGCCATCTTAGGAAGCGTATCCTTCTCAGTGAAGTTATGAGTCCTGAGGGGATCACCTTAGCTCCTACGAGAAGCATTATCAACTTCATTATAGAAGTGAAGGGGCTCCTCGGCTAATTGGCTAGCAGACACAATAGATCTGCAAAGGTCGCAGTGCCATATGCTAATGGTAGCACTAGCCCCATACAAAAAAAAAATCCATGTTGTGACTTTGCACGCAAGATAATTTCCGCCACTGTGTTTCGTAGAGTCTCACAACCCGCCGCTACGCAAAAATGCATTCTTGCCAAGGTCAATGCAATTGAAGTTAACGTACTGGGTAAAATCGATAAGCTGCAAGCCCGCTGCAAAGAGCTGGAATCCCGCATTGACTCTCTGGAGCGAGCAACAACAAGTGCCGACGCAGTTTTGGTTGGAGTGCCAGCAGTTGATAATGAAGATTTCACGGAGGTCTTTGGTAAAATCTGCTCTGCTCTCAACGTGACCACTCCACCAATGAAAAAAATATTCCGGGTTCGACCTGCTGCCTCTAAGGGAAGATCTAGTTCATACGATAGCACTGCCAATTTGAAATTCGCTGACCCCTACGCTCTTAAGCTTAAGTTGACGAAGAAAATATCCACCATCCACACCAACAACGGACTTGCTTAAGTGCGCACTCTGAGCGGTGAGTCTGTACTCATCACAAGCAAAGAGGATTTGAAGAGGTTACAGCAACAACAATGTGTATCGCGCTGATCATTGTCTAAGTTAAACTGATTTATTTCTAATTTGAAAAAAAAAATAGTTTTTATTTTTCACTCCTCTGTTGGGCAGAGGTTCCCCTTCCAAGTCCACTTAATGATTAACTCATATTTTTCTTACACTAGCTTAAATACTAATCCGCTATCTGTATTCTCTCATCCAGTGTCGATGTGTTTCCACTGGAGCACTCGTGTTACCGTCGGGTACGTGATGGAATGCACCTGGTGTCCGGTGATCTGGATGCGGTGTCATCATCTTATCGGTTCCACCCGTGGGAGCGAAGTAGATTACGCGTTTCAGCGTGTTTGTCCTCCATCACAGTAAGGCCGCATCAGCCAACCTTATGCTGCTTCTGAACAGGGAGTAGCTTGATGTGGCCCTGATCCAAGAACCATGGATCCTCCATAATCGGGTTAAGGGATTAGGGTCATCGAAATACAGCCACTTCTATAACAGTAGCGAAGGCAAGTTTAGATCTTGTACTCGTTGCTAGCAAAGATCTCCATCTCCAGCTCGGGTGACCAGACGGTGGTGGAGGTTACGGAAAAAGAGGATGCACTAACGATGGCTTCGGTCTATCTACCGCACGACGAAGGCACGGACGTCCCCTCTAGAGAAACAAGGTTATTGATCGCAATGGCCGAACAAGGTAAGAAGAACTTAGTCGTAGGGTATGATGCTAACGCCCATCACACTACTTGGGGTAGCTCTAATACTAATAGTAGGGGTGAGGCTTGGTTCAGTTTTGTCCTTAGTACTAACCTAGTTATATGTAATCGGGGTAATTCACCATTTTTTAAACTAGTAACAGAAGGGAAGTCTTATACATAACGCTTATAAATGATGACGGTACTGCGGAAATCTCAAATTGGAGAGTATCTGACAAAGCATCACTTTCTGATCACAGTCACAGGAAAGTCTTTCGAAATCCGCGGAAGGCGGATTTGCAGAGGTTTAACGCGGAGCTGGGTGGGACCCTTAACCGACATCCGGAAGGGAACCCCGGCTTCACGGAAGACATCGATGAGATGGTATTAAACCTTACCAGCAAGCTAAACCGGTCATTTGAGAAGGCATGTCCTACCAGACGACCCAGTAAAAGAAACCACCCACCATGGTGGAATGCTAAAATAGCGGAGCGGCTTCGTATCTCTACACTTAGTTGGAATCTGGCAAAAGAGGGGGCCATTGATTGGTCAATCTAAAGAGATGGTGTTACTACTTACTTACTTATCAGGCCTGCGATCCATGGAGGATCTGAGCCTGAGCTATAGCTGCCTTCCATCCTTGACGGTCCCGGGCACGCTGCTTCCAGTTGTCAAGACCAAGATGTCTTACATCCGCGATTACTTGGTCTTTATACCGGAGGTTCGGTCTTCCTCTTCTTCTAAAGAGATGGTGTTAAGCGGCTCAAAAAAGAAATTAGATTTGCCAGGAAGGACTCTTGGAGAAGCTTGTGTGGCTCTATTGAATCATGTACGGGCGCAGCTCTTCTGAGGAAGGTCCTGGCAAAAGTTCCCACACAGATGTCCTCTATAAAGAGATCTGATGGTAGCTGGACTGACTCAAACGAGAGCGTGCTTGATTCTTTACTGAAGTGTCATTTCCCTGGCTGCGAGGATGCAGGAATCTTCAATTCGGCGCTCACGATGCCAAGGGAATGTATAGAGCATAAGACAGTCGATAAGATTGTTACGGAGAAAAAGATGCTGTGGGCAATCAACTCTTTTCACCCCTACAAGCCGCCAGGAATGGATGGGATCTTTCCGATCATGTTACAGGAGCCATGTGAGGTAATTTTCCGTGGCTGAAACGCATCTAATCCTGGTGCCTCAGGATGGATTATGTTCCTCAAGCGAGGAGGGAAGTTAGGGTGGTTTTCATACCCAAGTCGGGTAAAGTCAACCATGCTTCTGCAAAAGACTTTAGGCCTATCTGTCTATCGTCCTTCCTGATGAAAACGCTGGAACGAATAATAGATTTGTACGTAAGGAAAGAGATTGGTGTAGGTTATTTGTCACAATCACACAACGCGTATGTAAAGGGAAAATCGGTAGATACTGCTCTGCATAGGGTAGTCTATACGATAGAAAAATCGCTCAATATCAAGGAATTCACTCTAGGTGCCTTCCTAGACATTGAGGGTGCTTTTAATAACGTCAATACCGAGGCAATAGTGTCCAGCCTTCATATGGCCCAAATAAACCCGGAGTAAAGTAATTGTTAAGGTATTCTACACCAAACCAATAAAACAAAAAACACCTTTTTATTTATTTAATTTTCTTTTATTTTAATTTATTCTTTTTTTTCTTTCAATTTATTCTTTTTTTTTTCTTTTTCACTTTTTTCCTCACTGGCTTCTGTTCCTGAAGTGCCAGTTTTGAACTACTTCACAGCCTTATATATTCTTAATCTACAACATTAACTAGAACAAACAACCAGATAACATTTAAGAGAGCGATACTAAAATGAGTGCCCAAATTGAGATCACACATACACTATAATTTGATTGGCTGCTGAACAAAGAGCATAAACAAATGCGGGAGAGCACTCGGCTTGTTTTTGATTGGCAACATGCACGGCTTGGGTAAACAGCACGAAAACAATAAGCGTGGCTGTACCAAAACCAATCTTTGTGGTAAACAGATTCCCGCTATTGGTTGGTTTGTACGTTTTGTACAATCTGTACCAAAATGTTATTGTCGGGTATTGTTATTGGTTTCCACATATAACTCCGGGTGTATGCAGTTGGATTGGGCAAATGCTGGGTACTCGTATAGTAAATTCGATGATGGGGAGAGCAAAGGGAAGGGTGAGAGTGAATAAAGGTACACCACAAGGTGGCGTTCTGTCACCCCTCCTATGGCTCCTTGTGGCCGACGGAATGGTCAAGATTCTAGAGACGGAGGGTTTTCATGTAACGGCGTACGCCGATGACATTGCCATTTTAGTATCTGGAAAATTTCCGCAGGTCCTCAGCGATAGACTAAGCTATGCACTGATGTTAGTGGATAACTGGGTCAAAGGGCGAGATCTGGGAGTAAATCCGGCGAAAACAGAGGTAGTACTCTTTACAAGGAAAAGATCTGTATCAAGATACACCTACCAAATCTGCCAAATATCTTGGCACAATCTTGGACTCCAAGCTTAGCTGGAGAGAAAATATTGGGGAAAGAATCAAAAAGGCCTACGTGGCCCTATATTCGTGTAAGGTAGCCTTTGGAAGAACATGGGGCCTCAAACCGAAGTTAGTACATTGGTTGTACATTGCGGTGGTAAGACCTATTCTAGCCTTGGGCTCGGTTGTCTGGTGGAAAGCGCTCGAGAAAAAATGTCATTTTCAGAGTGTGTCAAAGGTTCAACGGGCAGGCTGTCTGGCGGTGACGGGATCTATGAAATCCACACCAACGGCAGCTCTTGAAGTCATGCTGAACCTCCCACCCCTGGACATATACTGCGAGAGCGTCGCAACCAGAACTGGGCTAGGACTACAGGAATCCGATCTCTGGAAAAAGAGTCCTCACGAACATGCATCAGTCTTGGATCGATGGGCCGTCTTGAGATTCAGACTATGTCACCCGACTTCCTTCCTGGGAGAGGATATTCTCTATTGGAATTTCCTTCAGGGAGGAATGTACCGGTGATTTGGTACGCACGGAAAGTGAACTGGCATTCTTCACCGACGAATCCAAAATGGATGTTGGCACAGGTGCCGGAGTCTACTTTGAGTCTCGGGATATGCATCGCTCCTATAGGCTCGATGATGGATGCAGTGTATTCCAAGCTGAAGTCTTCGCTATCAAGCAGGCGGCGGACCTGATCAGCAAAGAGAATATCAGGAAAACTGATCAGCATCTAAGTTGACAGCCAGGCAGCCATTAAGGCTCTGCAGGCAGCATGGATAAGATCCAAACTCGTCAAACTCTGCAAGGAGAAGTTAGAAGAGGTATCCAATGGAAATGAGGTGACCCTTTGCTGGGTACCTGGTCATATGAATATCTCTGGAAACGAGAGGACGAACGAGCTGGCTAGGGTGGGATCAAGTGCTAACACTGTGCAGATCTCAGCTGAGGCCAAAGCACCACTCAGTGCACTCTACAGGAAGATAGAGACGGAGCTATTAGTGAAAGCCATTAAGCGATTATGTCGCTTAGAAACATGCGCAACGGCGAGATCGACTTGGCCCGTCTATGATAAGAAAAGAACCGAAAATCTGCTGAAGTTCAATCGTGTAAATATTCGACAGGCAGTCGGTGCCCCCACCGGGCACTGGATGCTACCCTACCATGCAGCTCGACTAAGCCAGTCCTACAATGACTTCTGCAGAAGCTGCAGGGACGAAGACGAAATTGAATCCATTCGTCACCTGCTGTGCGAATGTCCGGCGCTAACCCAAAAAAGGAATATATTCCTAGGAAGATACTTCCTTTCGGGACTAGAAGAGGTAGGTAATATTGGGCTGAACAGAATACTGGGATTTTTATCCTCGTCTGGTTGGTTCAGCTCAGTGGTAAATGGCTAGGTATCAACGGGTTAAATAAAACAATTGGGCACAATGGACTCAACGTAGTCTACGTGAGCCTTGACTTTTCGTCAATAGGGCACCCATGTACATGACCTAACCTAACTGTGAAGATCCCTCTTTCTTGCAGCCCAAGAGGAATCCAGGGAGATCAACAGGATACAGTTTAGGGGGGAGCTGGAAGATTTCAGTATAAACTCACCTAAGCTATGGATGAGACAGAGAGTAGAATATGCCGTTAAAAATTTGAACAGCGCCATTACCACGTGTTTCGAGCTGTACTGTCTTACTGCATAACCTCCTCTAAGAAATCGGTCCCCTCGTCTTCACTTCAATGCCGGGAATACCCATGAGGGTATTGGTAGCTAAAGCTGTCGCAACCACTCTCAGAGGGGTTCGACCAGCGGAAATTGCCGTGAACAAACACAGAGTTCCGGCTGGCTGAAGTTGCTGCGACTACCCAAAGGGGTTCAGCCAGCTGAAGCTGCCGCGAACACTCATAGGGGTCCCGCAAGCTGAAGCTGCGGGAGCGAGCATAAGATAACAGAGAGAGGGAGAGGAGGTACCTATTAACATTGGTAGCGCGAATCTGTATATTTGACAGTACATACGACCGAAAACGGGCTTCAAAGTGAAATCGTGAGCATTCCGGGAGAAACGTGTATCGCGGGAGAAGTTTTGAAGGGGCGGAATGCAACTGGCTATTTCATCAGAGCATTTATGATGAAAGAAACGATAAAACAATGAAAGGCTGGAATCTCCTATGAGTTTTATCGCAGTAAACGGTTAGATGCGTCAGACCAGGCATGAGCGTTGAACTCTAACTTAGGACGAATGAACGCCTTATAAATTGTAGCCAGATCGGAGGGTGCGAAAAATTGTTTGCATCTGTGTAGGAAACATAGGCATTTCGCGGCATTCTTGGCGATACTATGTAAATGTATGATTGTTACAACAAAGAGGTTGCCACTAATACACATACCCAGGATAGAAAGCTTTTCAGTTTCAGAGATAGAAGTGCCATTCATGGATAGTGGCATTGGGTCAGTGCTGCGCTTTGACGACAGAAGACAGCATTGTGTTTTGGAAGCATTCAATTCCATTCTATTACTTTTATCCCATTGGATTATGCTGTTGATATCGGAGTTTAATGAGATTAACATACGCTGCGCTCACTATTTACAGCCGAAGTGCAGGGTCGTAAAGAAGTGAATGAATATGAGAAGCTAAGGGTACTGTCGTCAGCGAAGAAGTGAATAGGATTAGAAGTAACAGACAAGAGATCATTTATAAAAATGAGAAAGAGTGTCGGAAACAAAACGGAGCCTCGGGGAACACCAACATTTACAAAGTGAGTGTCAGACTCGAATCCGTCCGAGACAACTTGAATGGAACGATTCGAAAGGTATGTAGCTTCTAATCCATAGAAGAAGGGAGTAATCGATACCGAATGCACGCATTTTTGGCAAAAGAGTGGTGGAGCGAACAATTCCATTTCTCGGTGAAATATGCCATCAAATCACCAGTGAATTTGTCGCTGCGGCAACCATAATGCCGGTCATTGAGGAGTTTCTGCTACTCGAGATATTTCATTAGTTGACGATTTATCAGCGTTTTCATGACCTTGGAAAGAAAGGACGTTAGTGCAATGGATCGGTAATTGGAGAGAGAACAAGATGCGCCTGTTTTCCACCTACTCGGTAGAGCCCAGAAGAGTAGGAAAAGTGAAAAAGTTTACACAGTGGTTTTACCAGCGTAGAAGAACACCTCTTCAGAATTATTGGGGAAAAACCATCTGGACTAGCGGATTTGTGTATATCAAGTTCTTTAAGAGCTCTTCCAACTGTACGAGTACGGAAGTAAATTTGTCCCATGGTGGAATTAACGTACTCCAGAACAGGCGGTGACAAAGATGATTTCGGGAGCTGCGATCTAGCGGAGAAGTGGGCAGCAAGTAGATTGGCTTTGTCTGAGGGCTTAACAGCTGTGATGTCATTGTGAATGAGCGTGGGTATAGACGACGAGACGGAGATCTTGATGTTTTTGTCGAAAGACCAGACAATTCTGCTACCTTTGGGACATTGTAGGATTTTAAGCCTTAGTTTTTGGTCGTGTAAAAATTTGGCTCGTCGAATGTGGGAGTTGCAGTAATTTCTAGCATGTATAGGTATGTATCTTATTCGGTTTTCCTCAGTGGTGTTTGCCTTATAATTCCGAAAGCTTATCGGAACCTCTAATAACCCCTTTGCAGCTCAAGTCAAACCACGCATTATACTCCGGCTTAATACTTTTTATCCTGTTGGGGATAAAAGTGGTTATGCCAGTATGTATAATGTTTGTGATCATATCAGCGGCGGCGTCCACGTCGTTGTCGAGAAAGCACAACGACCAGTTAAAGTTCCGAAAGAAGTTGTTAGGGCCACACAAATTAGCTTTCTTGTATACCCATGTTATTATTTTGGGAGCATTTTCTTTAACTGTGTGTAATGAATATGGGAATTCAGCTAATATGACACAGTGATCAGACGAGCCTAGAGGAGATAATACATCTAAAGTGTATTTATCAGGTTGAGAGATAACAAACAAGTCCAGTGTATTGGCGATATGACTGGCAACATCCGGGATATGGGATGGCTCATTCAGAAGCTGAGTTAATTGGTCTTATAGACTTCACTCTTTCGTCTGACCTCAAATCAACAATGTAGGCTCTCAACCCAACATTTGTTACGGCAAGACGACAGGAGGTGATTGACTCGACTCTATCCAACAGATATGTGAAGGACATCACTAACTGGAGAGTCTTGCATGATCCTACGTTGTGGGACCGATTAATTTATGGAATCTCTTCCTTGCAACCTAAAAGGAATCCGAGAAGGATGGACTCGGTACGGTTTAGAGAGGAGTTTGAGAAATCCACTCAGACCCTACCTAAACTTAGAACGGAACAATTGGTAGAGAACGCCGTTCATAATCTGAATAGCGTCATCACCAATTGTTTTGAACTCGCATGTCCTGTCAGCAAACCTCCCTGCAGGAAATTGGTTTACTGTTGGAATGCCGAGCTCAAAAGTCTTCGCAGGGAAGCCAGAAGTCTTCTGAATATATCGCTCAAATCCAACTCGGAAGATGACTGGAACAAGTATTGGTCGAAGAAGAAAGAATAAAAGAAACTTATTCATAAATCGAAAAACGGTTCTTATAAGACCTTCTACGAAGAGATCAAGTGTCTGAATGCGACTAGCAATTTGGTTAAAGTCCTCAAATGAGGAAAACCGACAAAGCTGAATACACCCAGCCCTCAGGTACCTTTACTGAGTCTAAAGCGGGAACTCTTAGCTTACTGCTTCAGACTCATTTCCCGGAAAAACAGATCGCCATCGACTCGTTGCACAATTCAAAGGAACCTGCAACTGAAACGATGAAAACAACTTTACGTAGCTGGTATATTGCGTCGCGTGTGGTTACGACTGAAGCCATTGAATTTGTTGTTGCATCCTTCAATGGTTTCAAATCGCCAGGCACCGACGGGATTTATCCTGTTATGCTGCTAAAAGGATTAAGACAGCTGCTTCATACTTGAAAATAATTTTCACTGCTAGCCTAGCACTTGCCCACATACCCGTTCCTAGGCGCACGGTGAAATTAGTCTTTACTCCCAAAATAGGAAAAGAGGACTACTCACTTGCCAAGAGTTTTAGACCAATTATTCTAACATCCTTCCTGCTAAAAAGCAAGGAGAGAATCGTAGAGATGCACGTGCGCAAAGTTGCCCTTCGAATGCATTCTCTTTCGGAGATGCAACATGCTTATCAGCGCAGAAAATCCTGCGAGACTGCGCTTCAAAACCTAGTTGGAAGAATTGAATGCGCACTCGAAAGGAAAGAGTACGCGCTGGGCATTTTCATAGAAATTTTGGGAACTTTCGCAACTTTCGACAGCATGTGCAACGCTACCAGACGTCATGGCGTAGATGAAGCACTGCGAATGGGAGGAAAAATACTGACATGACTCAGCTGGTACTTAAAGGCACCTCCATCCCGGTATCCAAGGAAGCTAGGTATCTAGGAGTCATCTTAGATAGTAAGCTTCTTTGGTCAAAGCATGTTAAGTCGAAAACCACCAAAGCGCTGTCAGCTATCTGGCAATGCAAAGGAGCTATTGGCAAAAGATGGAGTTTATCGCCGGCAAAGATCCTCTGGATCTATATGGCAGTGATAAAACCTATGATGTCATTTGCATCGGTTGTCTGGTGGAACAGATTAACATGCAAACACGTCGTAGCCTCTTTTACCAAACCCCAAAGAACGGTTTGTTTCAGCTTTCCCAAACGTTCGCTGAAGTTTTCAAGAAATCCATAGCATTTTCTCTGTGACTGTCCCGCCTTTGCTCGCGCATGGTGACGCACCCGAATCTCTTAGCTCTACATCACTGGAGCTCCTTCTCATTTTTCTCCGGAAGACGGGGAAAATACAGTAATGTAAGGTGTCTGTCTGGAGTACAATGGGCCAGTATTTACGCTGACTGCTCCAACAGACAGCAGAAGCCTTCAACACAAAAAAAAAAGCTTCGTCAACCGCGGTCCATAGTTATAAGCACTATCGACGCCCATGCAAAGCTCGTACATTTCTGTTGTTCTCGGATTCGCATAATTAAGTGACAAAGCTCTGCCATTTAAGACGAATTTGGTTTTGTACAGGACCTGTATGAGATCACGATCATTCGTCATTTTGGGAGAAGACTCCAAGTACATAATCAAGTCTGGGACCTGTGAATGAAAATCGACCATATACTATACGGTAGCAGAATATTCCTCAAGAAATTTAACCTTTTATATGACATTGAATGAAAAGACTAGTCAACTTATTCAATTAATGCATGTTGACAGTCGCCTAAAGTCACGATAAATTTGAAGTCCCGCCGATTGCAGAGGTTGTTGTTTGTATGTTGCTGGGATCAACATAACTTTCTATGGAACGGTTTCATTCCATGTATGTAGTTTCGCTTGGCAAGTCCCAATTTCATAGAATAAACACAAACAGTATCGCTCCACAGAATTCAATCGTACTGCATCGGTCCATTCATTCAAGCCGGAACTAAAAGCTCCTCTGGGAGTCTGGCTACGCTATGCTCAACACATGTACTATGATTAGTACACTTAGTAAACCGCGACCAGCATAATGCAAATCTTCGCACACAAGGAAGCCGCCAAGGAGTACAGATTACCTCCACACTTGGTTGACTGCCACTATACACTCTCCCTCAAGTGTACCTCTTCTGGAGGCCAACTAAATCAAGTGCATGAAAAACCGTTTATGAGTTTCATTCAAATCCCATTCTCTCGCTAATTTCATACAGAAGCTCAGCCCACATAATTGCCACCTACATAAAAGAGAGCCATAGGGCCCAAGAATAAAGAGCCTCTTCACTTAAAATGTCACAAATGATGTTAATACCCTTTAAGACGTTATTTTTTTTTTTTTAACAAAATGCATACATACTTAATATGATCCCTGCCATCCTGAGAGCTTGCCATAACCACGACCATCAGCAACTCTGCCACCGTACCATCGGCTGTGTGCCATTTCATCGTCGTTCGTCCAACAGTCGGCAACTTGGGTTTCGACTCGAATAAATTCTGTGTTCATAAAACCCCAATAGGAGCGCATATGGAGCTGTCGGGTAACTCAAACACTCACAATCTGATATGGAGGATGAGCACATAATATAAAATAAAAAATAAAAAGAACCACATTGTTCTTCTCTTG
Organism: Eumerus sabulonum; assembly: GCA_951905685.1. Lineage (NCBI taxonomy): Eukaryota > Metazoa > Arthropoda > Insecta > Diptera > Syrphidae > Eumerus > Eumerus sabulonum. The sequence goes on along the minus strand of OX645060.1, from coordinate 154,270,840 downwards.
GCACTGCTGACTCATTGTCGCCATGCCCGGGTGCATGTGTGGCAGGAGCGATATTGGCTGCAACCCTGGAACAATGAATAATGGGTAAGATAAACGAGAAGTATATATTTAGTTTATGGGGAATCGAGAATTCATATAAAATTCCCAGAGAAGAGATACGGATACTGTTTGGCATGACGATGCCTGTTTGCCCTAAAGAAGGTGTCTGCTAGTTTGTGGCATAACTGTGTCATTCGGAAATCGGAAGGCTGTACAGATACGAAATCCGAGGTAAATGGCATATCAAATTTATGATTACTTGCTGAAGATTTATTTCAACTTGTGTGTAGGTACAGGTATAGGCTTTGGCGTGCTTTGTGACACGCATTTTAGTGGTTGCATGAAATCGAATCCTCCGATGCATGGAAGTATATCACCGTTGTGGGAAAAGTTACAAAAAGATCGATTCACCTTCATTAAAAGATGTCTGCTAAGTACATCTTTATTCATCATTTTCTTGGATACTATAGTTGTCTTGTATTCACCGTGGCAACAAATCATCGTCTTTTTTCAACTAACCTTTGGTTGTAGTTAAAAAATCCTACGAATGCTACTTTTTACCTTCAGAGATATATGTATGTGCGTATATGTGTATCGCATCCAAGTTAAATTAACACATACATATCAGCGGCTAACTGTTGATAGTACCAAGGATAATTACTCTGAGCTCTACGACAAGATTTACGAATCGCTACTGATCTTACTGATCGATCTTTTTACTATTCCGAATAAAATCTTTTTCCTTTTACACCAAGGTCAATGACAATGCGAATTAATATCATCGAATTTTAACCGCCGCCACCTAGAACGAGGACGAGCATAGAAAGCATACGAATCAGGAAGACACTTGCAAGGTGACTGTGAATGAGAGCACTTAAACTTTATGGTAGAGTTTAATGACGTCTTCTGAGGAAACACACGATTGGTTTTATCGAGGTACGTCATCGTATGCAAGAGATTAAAAAATTGGAACTATGCACCTAAGCATGCAGTCATGGAATTAAGAATCACGTCTACCAAATGAGAACAACGGATGAATTATATTCAACCCTGTTTTGTGGCGGAACGATAGCAAATGATACCATCAATTTGACCATGAGGAAGTAGAGCTTACCACTGAAATAAACAATTTATCTGCGGTGGATGATAGTATTTATTCCTTGCCCTGTCCGTAAGAAAGGAGATACTGCCAACTGTGGCCTGAATAAGATATTTATTATCCTCCTGTCCTGATAAACAACTTAGTTCTTATCAGTATTCATTCCATTAAACCCTCCCCTTGGGGTCCAGCGTAATTGAAACTTACTTACTTACTTACTTAGGTGGCGCTACAGTTCCGGGTGAACTTGGGCCTCAACCAACAAGCCTTTCCAGCTAGCACGATCTTTTGCTAGCTGTTTCCAGTGCCGCACGCCCAGTTGGTTAAAGTCCCTTTCCACCTGTGTGCGCCACCTTAGATGCGGCCGTCCTTTGCAACGTCATCTTTCCGGGTTGGAGTCAAAGACTCTTCGGGCCAGAGCTGTGCTGTCCATTCGCTCTACATGGTATAGCCATCTAAGACGTTGGATCCGTAGACATCGTACTAGGCCGATGTCGCTATACAGTTCCGGGTTTAATCTTCTTCTCCACTCTCCGTCAACACAAAGGGGACCGGAGATTTTACGCAAAATTTTCCCCTCGAAACGATCAAGGGCCTCTTCATCCACTTTTGACAAGGTCCAAGCCTCTGCGCCGTAGAGGAGGACCGGGATGATTAAGGTTTTATAGAGGGTCACCTTAGTTTCCCGAGAGGGGGCTCTACTACTCAATGGTCTCTTAAGTCCGAAGAGACAGCGGTTGGCAAGAGTTATTCTGCGTCTATTCTCAGCGATGGTGTCGTTGCCGATTGTTACCAGTGAGCCAAGGTAGACAAAATTCTTGACTACATCAAACCTATAGGTATCAGTAGTGACGTTGTTGCCAAAACGTCGGTGTTGTGCGTCTTTCTTTGATGACAACATATATTTGGGTTTTCCCTCGTTTACTTTCAGACACACTCTAGCCGCTTCTGCTTCAATGGTCACAAAAGCTTCATTGACGTCTCGCTGCGTTCTCCCAATTACATCAATGTCATTAGCGTATGCGAGCAGTTGTGCAGATTTGAAGTAGATGGGCCTCTTGTATTGGCCAATGAATCAAGCACGATCATTTCCAGGATAATGTTGAGAAAATCACACGACAGTGCGTCGCCCTGTCTGAATCCTTTTTTGAAATCGGAGGTCTCGATTGATTCAAAACCGAACTTAATGGAGCAGCGAGAATTCTCCATTGTCATCCTGCACAACATGGCCTGCATAACATGGCTTTATATAGCTCATCCCTATAGACACTGTTATATACGATATAAAAATGTTGATGTTGTGTGACTCCAAAACGGCTTATATGCTAGATGCTTCCGTATATGTGGGTAAGGATTCGGCACCCACAAATGTTTCATCTGCACATAATACAGCAAAATTTGCTTTTTCTAAAGAACTTGTTTTACAGTCTTAATGTCCACGAAAATCCGAACGTAAGAAAATTGTCCCTTTGTTGTCAACAATACATACAAAAGCTTATCCTGATGTCAAATACTAATTACATGAGATAGTGGATCTTTACAACAAGACGAAATGTGGTGTTGATTTGTTGGACCAAACGATTTTTTAGGATTTCGAATATTGTGGGTGTTCTTATGTTCTTCTAAAAATGGCGTCGAATCAAACACAAAAGAGACGAAGCTTCCTCAAAAACTTGGCGCTGGCCCTGATCAAACCCCAAATGGAGGAATGCTTCACTTGGCCAACTTTGCCGTCAAATCCGCAGCTTCTTATTGGAGATATTTTGAAAGAGAAACGACCATTAGTTGAGTCAACTACTGCTGTTACGAAAATAAAGTGTGGGTATTGCCGAAATCATCTATGTGACGAACATAGCTGTGTGCCAAATATACTTAATAATTTTTAACATTGCAACTTTTCTATGATCTTAATAAATATAAATAATAAATTTCATTGAATTGTTTTTTAAGTAGAATCCAAAATTGTTTGGGCCTCCAAGACCCCAGGATAGTAATAGTGTTTCTCCCGGGATGGGTGGGGTTCAAGTGTTAAGTCGATATACATATGTAAAATGATATTGATCAGAAGTAATTTACGTTAAAACCTTTGGTGTCACTCGAACCCAAGGCAACTTCCTAAACATCAAACCTGGTAAGATTGCAAAAGATACCGAAATTAGATGAAAAATTTACTACAAGTCAGTCGTCATAATTGGACGACCCATGTTAGCCACCGAGGAAACATTTACAAGTGTCAAAGCTTGTGAACTACTCTTTACAGCGCTGTACCGAAAATGTTTTTCTGTGTAAACACCACCAAAGCACATCAACTACCGTCTACCGAGGAAAATTAGATACAGCAGATTCCGAGGCTCGATTCGATGGCCTAGTTTAAATATATTTGAAGAAAGCGCATGTGCTCTGGTTGTGGAAGTGAAGACGATTTTCTGAGGACTCTGAAGTCTGTCTACAATTCATGTCTCTATTTCGGCCATGGTCGAATTCATTTCCGATACGATGTCAAGTAATCAAAGGACGAGTGTAAATCAATGATTTTTACTTAGATTTACGGCGCTGGTTTCTTAGTAGTATTCCTTAGTAGTATTCATATGTGCAATAGTGCAAAACATTGTAGCTACCAATTCAGGAGAATGAAGAGCAGTCAGAAAGGCACTATTTCGGGAAAAAAAACTCGACCAATTTTTTGGCTATGACTTGCTTATTGCCAAATCAATTCTCGAGGCGCACTTCAACTCAACTCGGTTAGGGACATCATAAATTCATCAGAGCATCCTGTCGTCTAGCCTAACAACCATGTTGATTCACAACCAGAATATGTTATGGCGACAGAAGGTGAGCGACTTAACCCTACATAGCTTGTATATCAAATTCGCCACATACTGAAAAATCTCTTCAGAAGCCACCCAGTCAAACCATAGATACATTGAATTTCAAAAGAACTTTGACAGCAGCAGGAATCCAAGAAAAACTAATTGATTGAATACGTTGACTCGGAGGAATGCTCCCCAGGACCTGAACAAGCCTTTGGTGTGTTCCCCACCCAAGGTAAAATCTTCTGTCCTTGGCTAGGTCTCTAAGGCCCACAAACGCAGTTGGTGATATACATATATACAAAGATCAGGATGCAACCTAATATAACGTATACGGAAATGAAGAAAATGTGTTTCTGGCAATAAACTCATATTAGACCAGTAGTTGCATCTGCATGTGAGTGCTTCATAGACGTTTGATTCGGGTCCTCACGGTAGGCAATTGTAATTTGGGATAATGAAAGACTTAGTTCACCTTAGTTAGAAAATTAGCTTGCCAACAACAATAACAATGAAATCAGTAGAAGAATCATTCTTGCCGGTCACTGTTGATTTTGAATGATGTAGACAATCGAGTGCCAAGGCCCTTTTTTCCGAAATTCAAGTGACACTTTATAAGATTTTCGTTGTCATAGTCTTTTCTATGTCGCAGAAGTACATATTTTATTTTGAGTTTTGTAGGAAGTATGCAGGTTATATAAAGGAGTGCTATTTGTAATTATCTGGAGAAGAAGTCTGGCCAGGAAGTGTGATCGGATGTGAAGTAATATCTGCAGACGAGGTGGTCATCGTTAGCCATACATTGCTATACGTGAAGGTCGATTTTATTTCTTAGTTTCGTATAGTGTGGCGCTGCTATTTAAATGCTTCAGGTTTCCAATTATTTTTTTACCTAGTTTTTTTCCACAACAACTCTTCTATGTTCCCACTCAATTGTCTTCAGCAATTGAACTCTTGTCTGAGGGTCATGTAATCAATGGCTGTCCCACTTATCCACTCAAACATCCATCGATTTAAGAATAATAACATAACCGCGTTGTTCCTAAATAACCTTTTATCCCAAGTATGTCACTCTGTATCTGTTACTTAAGAACAAGTTCTCGATTGAATCAACAAATCCACGTTCTCCTATTCTCAGTTGATCACGTATTCTCTTAAAACTGACTCACGTTCGCTGCCTCATCGCACACGGCATCAGTAAACCGCAAATAAAATTGATGATATACAATCGATCCTATAACGATCCTTGCTCACACGAGCATACTAGAAAATTGATAGGCAAATTCCTATCCAGGAAGAGTGACGCTACTTCTCCAGGCTAGTTGTATGTCTATGTAATGTATGTATCTTTCATTGAGGATGGGTTATTGTTCGAGAGATCTGTAGATGCACGTTTCGTAGGTTGCGCACATTGATACATATGTTGTGCGCATGATCTTCGGAGTAAATTATTTAGTATCGAGATTAACGTGTTAGTATATCAGGATACATTCGATGTGAAATGAGATTTAATTTGCATCCCATGAAAAATGTCGGGAAGAGAGTGCTTGAACTGGTTCCGCGAAGCAAGAAGACTATATGTTTAAAGGTGAAGTTGTATAAATCCCTAAACTTATATTGAGTGTTTTAATATTGATAACTAACATACAATTAACATTCAATAGGCTCTTCCCCAGTTTGGTGCCACTACACCGCCAACTAACTGTTGCCATACCGGATTAGGTACTCTTTAAATGAAAGCTAGAAGTAGTGAGGTGTTAACTGTTGTCAAATGGTTATTTAAAAGCAAAAGTCGTGGTTTAACTGAGAACTTGCTTAGGCGATATTGACTCAAACAAAGAATTTTATTTCACTGCTAGGTTCAAACCTTCAATCAAGCATGAATATAAATTAGTTGAAGAGGAGAAAAAGGCAGCTGGCGTTGAAGCGTTAAATGGGTTGCAGTTAAACCGCAAACATCACCAAAAGGTACGGGTCGGCAGAGGTATCTCCCACCAAAACCGACTTGATCATCAAGTTCGGCATTCCCTGAGGTCCTTCAAGCTTACAATGCGAGAAGAAGCGCCAACTAGTGATTGCCTACATTAATCCCCCTTCTTTGTGAGGAGAAATCCCACAGTCTGCACTCTGGTGTAGGCCGGTGTAATTGAAAGAGCTTGATATTTTGCTGCAGCTAGCGATGGCCATCCAGGTTGGGGGTTGTGTTTACTGGTAACATCCCTATCACGTAAAAACCTACTAGTTCCGAAAAGACAACCAGCCTCGGATGCGTACGGATACAAAGCTGATGACCCCTGCAAACGACTAACGGACTTGAGAGTCTGCACCTAGAATGTGAGGTCCCTTAATAGACCGGGTACAGGCGATCAATCGGAGCAAACCCTCAACTGCTATAAAGCAGATATAACCGCACTCCAAGAAGTGCGAAGGGATGGACCAGGCAAAAAACGAATGAAAAACTGCGACATCTACTACGGGAACTGCTACAAGGAGAACAAACAGCGCCTATTTGGGTGCGGATTCGTTATTCGAGGAAGACTCCGACAAAAAGTCTTAAGCTTCCGAGATATAAACGAACGCCTCATAACAATCCGCATCAAAGCTAAATTTGGAAACATTAGCTTAATATGCGCTCACGCCCCAAGAAAGAAAAGGAAAGGACGATCGACTCAGAGAAGAATTCTACGATCTCCTAGACAGAACATATGCCCAATGCCCCAGCTACGATATACATATATAAAACAGTACTAGGAGAATTTAAAGCGGAACTGAGCAAACAGGACATATTTGAGTCGATCACGGGAAATATAGCCTACACGACACAACGCCCGAAAACGGACTTCGGCTACTTGACTTCCTGGCGGGACGTAATCTCCTTCTAGCTAGCACACGATTCCCTCATCTCAACATCCACAAAGGAACCTGACGAGCACCTGATCAGTCGACCACCAACCAGGTTGATCACATTGCGATCGACGCCAGACACTCCTCCAATATCCTAGATGTGAGAACCTCCAGATAAGCCAACATCGACTCGGATCACTACCTTGTTGTAACCAAGGCACGAATCAAGGATATCAAGGATACCACGGATTCGAGCTGAACAAAGAAAGTTTGACGTCGGGAAGCTACATTAACCGATCGAGTTTGCCTGAAACGTCGCAATTTCCGATCACACCAGCACAATCAACAGAACAACAGTGGTAGTATTGCGAGCACGTCATCAGAGACGCCGCCTCTGATCTGTTGAATTTTAAGTCACCGCCAGCTAGAAATCCCTGATTTGATGAGCAATGCGGGCAAGCCCATGTAGCAAAGCAAAACGCCTACAAAGCCATACTACATAGACGGACGAGAGCCACTCGTGAACATTACGAGTAGAAACGGAGAGAGGAACACACGTTTTTAAGGAAGAAAGAAAAACAGCATGAAATGCGTGAGATCGAGGAGATGGAGAGATGCTATCACAGGAATAATGCTCGCAAGCATCTGGCTATGAAGCCAAAGCTAAAGCCTGTAGGGAAGAAGACGGACGACTAGTAGTAGAGCCACAGTCGATGCTGAGAATATTCAAGGAACACTTCTATAGACTGTATAACGGCGATGAAAGATCTAATACCGCCGCTGGCAGAATGATCCTTTCGCAACCGACGAAGATTCGTCCACTCGACCTAAATGAAATGAAGCTAGTAATTTTACAGCTGAAGAATAATAAAGCCGCGGACGCAGACGGGCTGTCTGTCCAGGGGCTGGAGATAGTCTGGTAGGGCGCATGCACCAGCTCATTGGTAAAATATGGTCGAAGGAAAGCATGCCCGACGAATTGAATCTCAGTATTGTTTGCCCAGTCCACAAGAAAGGAGACTCCTATAACTGCGCCAACTACAGGGGAATAACTCTCCTTAATATCGAATACAAGATCCTCTCTGCCGTACTGTGTGAACGCCTGAAACCCTTTGTGGATAATCTGATAGGTTCGTATCAGCGTGGTTTCAGGCCAGGTAGATCCACAATAGACCAAATATTCACACTGCGGACGATCTTGGAGAATACCCAAGAATACTAAATCGACACCCATCACCTTTTCGTTGATTTCAAAGCGGCGTTTGACAGTGTGCATAGGGACGAGCTATACGGAGCCATGTCTAGTTTTAACATCCCTCCCAAACTTGTCAGATTATGCAGGATGAAAATGGAGAATTTCTGCTGCTCCATTATGGTCGATAACGAATTAACCGAGGCTTTTGATGTTAAAAAAGGATTTAGACAAGGTCATGTAATTTTTTCAACATTTCAACATTGAAATTTTAGCTTTAAGGGTAGTCTCGTTTGTTTTCCTTTTACACACGAAACACAGTTAAATGGCGTTTAATTTAATTAATTTAAATTTGGTAATCCCAGAACCATTTGGTGATCTTTGAGTTTTAAAAGCGACTGTATATTAAGATGACCATAACGTTTGTGCCATTGTTCATGGTTATTTTCTTCATGCGGTATACTAATTGTTTTAACATTCCCTAAACCGTTAACCAAATATAGATTGTTTGATTTAACTGCTTTCATCAACGTTTTCCCATTTTTTCCAGATCAGTGCATGTTTAGATTTCATTACAACCTTACACCCATTGTCAATAGCTTTACTCGCAGAAATCAAATTACTTCTAAGATCAGGTACAGATAGTACAGTTTTCAGACTACCATTCAAATTAACATTTATCGCTACGGTTCTGTGCCGCGCGGACACTAGCGATTATTGAAAAGAAAAATACGATGAGTCCAACTAAGGACTGTATCTTATGCCTGACGCAAAAATTAAACTATAGATTGTTGAAAGAGGAACAAAGATTTATTTATCATATATCACTGGGCTCAGTACAAGAAGTGATCGAAAAAATGCCTATCATGGGGTATATGTACACTCGCCATAGTACACTCGCTCCTTTACGTGAGCTGGTCTCTGCATGCGATTCCCGTCGGATCAGCTGATTCATTGTTGTGTAAGGTCATTGACCTTGACTACGGCATTTGTCACAAAAATGCGAATAGCTCCCTCTACTCCCCCACACGGCGATGTCGTCTAGGCCTGGCATGGCTAGTCTACTACACACACATGTGTGCATGCGTAAGTGGGAGGAGCCAGCAAAAAAACATCGCATTTTTTGCATAGAGAGTTGATGGGCGATTCTCGTGTTCAATCATGGTCTCCCGGATTTGAGATTCAATGCAGTTTTACCGTCGGCTTTTGCGTTTTTGGCAAATGGTAAAATGAAGTAATGTTGCGCTGCAACATCCTGCCGGCCGCCGGAAAGTTCATTCATCATCAGACTTGCGTGTTGATCTGCTTCGGTTGCGAAAAGCAATCGTCCCATGATTGCTCGTAGTTGCGATATGAAATATTGGAAAAGATGAAGGGGATGAAATGGTGTGTGGCCATATTGGGTTATAAGTATTATTTTATTAGGTCAAAAAAAATTCAATTGATAAATTCATTTGTGTGAGTGAGTAAGGGAACCTGAGTCTTTAGTGGTGTATTTCTTGTTCATTTATCATTGGAAGAGGGCAAAGTTTGGCTATCGGACGTTTCATTACTGTCGTTGATGTTTTGACTGTGACAACTCGAATTTTTCCATCAGTGCCTGGATGCGTTGCTTCAATCCTCCCTAATCGCCAGAGGGTTGGAGGCGTTTGATCATCTAGTAGGAGGACAAGATCTCCTACCTTCAGTTGGACGTTAGAGTTCAGCCATTTTGGTCGCTGTTGGAGTCGAGCGAGGTATTCCGTCTTCCATCTTCGCCAGAAATCTTGCTGTATTTTCTGCATTAGTAGCCACCTGCTTAAATAATTTGGATTGATGTTGTTTAGATCGTCTTCGGGTGTGGTGTTTAAGGCTGAGCCAATTAAAAAATGTCCTGGTGTCAGAATTGAGAAGTCATTTGGATCATCAGTCACTGGACAAAGTGGTCGCGAGTTTAGACAGGCCTCTACTTGAGCTAAAATTGTTGCATATTCCTCAAACGTTAGAGTATGTTGACCGATGATTCGTTTCAGGTGGTACTTCATTGACTTTACGCCGGCTTCCCAAAGTCCGCCAAAATGAGGAGCAACAGGAGGATTGAAATGCCAAGTGGTACCATTAGCTTGAACCATTTTCACGATGTCATCAGTCCAATGTTTCGTCAACCTCTTCTTTTCCGCCTTAAGCATGTTTGCAGCTCCTTGAAAGGTGGTTCCACAGTCACTGTAAAGATTGACGCATATCCCCCGGCGGGCTGTGAAGCGCTTGAACGCCGCTATAAATGCAGCTGAAGTATAGTCGCTGACAAGCTCAAGGTGAACTGCCTTTGTGCAAAAACATACAAATATTGCGATATAGGCCTTAGTTACCTTACTGCAACGGCCCTTCCAAGCCTTAAGTTGTACAGGGCCAGCGTAGTCTACTCCTGAAGTCTGAAATGGTCGTGCTGGATTCACTCGCGCAGCTGGAAGATTCCCCATTTTTTGATTCATTTGTGTAGCGGTGTGCCTGTAGCATGTTAAGCACTTATGAATACACCTTTTGACATTGGATTTCAGGTGTAAGATCCAATAATTTGTTCGAAGCGTTGCCATTAGAAGCTGTTGTCCTCCGTGCAGTGTCCTGATGTGTGCATCATGAATTATGAGGGACGTCAATGCATTTTGAGAGGGAAGTATAATTGGATGACGCTGCGAATAAGGTAAATCAGCGTTTTCTAATCGACCCCCAACACGTAAGATGCCATTCCCGTCTATTATTGGAGAAAGTCGTGATAGTCTGCTTCCTTTTGGGACCGTCGTACCCTTCGTTAGCTTCGAGATTTCTTCACCAAAGTCTTCTCGTTGCACCAATGCAATCAATCGAGTCAGAGCTCCAGTAACTTCGCCTACGGTAAGTATTCCACCAATGGGTGGTGATTTCCTTCGTATGTTATTAGCGAATCTCAGACAATATGCCACAACTCGTTGAAGTCGCTGTAGTGTGGAAAACCTGGTGAGAACGATATTGGAATCAAAGGACATGAAATGAGTGCAGAGTTGATTTTGAGATTTTTTAATTTCCGATGCCTTTAGTTCTTCTGCGGTAGCTGGGATGTTGATCTTCCAATGTTCCCCTTCATTAAACGTTTGTAGAAACTCTGGCCCTTGCCACCATTGACAGTTATTTGAAAGCTCGCTTGGAGACAATCCCCTAGATGCTAAATCTGCTGGATTACTCTTAGATGGGACATAGTTCCATTGCCTGGGATTTGTTAACCGCTGAATTTCTGCTACTCTATTTGCAACAAATGTTGTTCTAGTGTAAGGCGGCGAGTTGATCCACGCAAGCGTGATTTTCGAATCGCTCCATGCAAACACCTTTGCATCATTAAACTGCATGATATCCATAACGTGCTCTAATAAACGGGCTAGCAATACTGCTCCACAAAGCTCTAATCGTGCTAGCGATTGATTTTTTAGAGGAGCAACCTTTGTTTTCGCAAGAAGAAGATGCGAATGAGATATATCTTGCTGGATTGCTCGCACATATACTACTGCAGCATATGCTTTCTCGGAGGCATCACAAAATCCATGGATTTCTACCGGTGATTTGCTGGTGATGTTAATCCAGCGTGGAATCTCAATGTTGTCGAGTTGTCTTAATCCCATCTTTAGAGCTTGCCACTTACCAATGATCGCTGATGGTAACTCGCTGTCCCATGTTTGCTTCTCTTTCCAGATTTCCTGCATTAGAATCTTACCAACAATGACGCAAGGAGAAATCCATCCCATGGGGTCGTATAAACGAGCAATGTCGGATAGGATAGATCGTTTGGTAGTTGTCGGAGAATCTTTGAGGACCACCTTGAACTTGAAAATGTCCCTTCCAGGATGCCATTGGATTCCCAATGTCTTGATTGTATTGTCTTCGTCGAATGAGAGAGGGATCTGGACTTCTCTATCCTCTTCCGGAACTGCAGCTATCAGCTTTTCGCTGTTGCTAGCCCACTTCCTTAATGGAAAACCTCCGCGTCTCAGCATGGTTGTAAGTTGGCGTTGCATTTCCATAGCTTCCTCTGTGGAATCTGCCCCATGAATTACATCGTCCACATAAAAATTCGTGGCAATGTTTGATGCTTTCGGGAAATCATCACGTTCATCAGCAGCCAGCTTTTGCAGAGTACGGACTGCCAAATACGGCGCAGAGGCAGTGCCAAAAGTTACTGTATTGAGACGGTATGTTTTAATGTTGCCATCTCTGTCATCTCTCCACAGAACAAGTTGATACATCGAATCGTCCGCTGAAACCCAAATTTGTCGGTACATTTTGTTGATATCTGCCACAAAGCCAATCTTATATTTTCGAAACCGGAGAATATGATCCACGATGTCATTTTGTAACCTTGGACCAACTAGTTGATGATCATTCAGGGACGTGCCGTCGGAAGTTTTGCAGGAAGCATCAAAGACGATTCGTAGTTTCGTTGAGGAGCTCTCTTCCTTTATCACAGCGTGGTGAGGCATGAAGTAGTGCTTGCATGCAAGTGATTTGGGATCCACTTCTGTCATATGTCCTAGTGCATTGTATTCCTCAAAAACCCTTTTGTATTCAGTGTAGAATGCTGAATTCGAATAAAATTTTTTCTCCAGCTGCAAAAATCGTACAAGAGCTGATTTGTAGGAGGGACCTAATGTTGGAGGAGTCCCTTCTTTGAAGGGAATTCGGACCACGTATCTGCCATCCCTCAATCGCTGATGAGTTCGGAAGAAATGAGTCTCACATTGTTCTTCTGCTGGCGAAAGCATTTTCCTTTTTGACACTTCTTCTAATTCCCAGAATTTGTGCAACATGCTTTCAAGCTTCTGATCCTCCGTTGTTATATGAAGGGAGGTTAGGGTTGGTGAAGTGTTGGAGTGAACGCTACCAGAAACGACCCAGCCCAGTTCCGTACGCTGAGCCATGGGAGTACCTGGGGTGCCTTTGATGATGCCATCAAGAATTACTGCCGAATATATATCGCTTCCCAACAAGATATCGATCTTGCTTGGCTTGTAAAATGTTGGATCCGCTAATTGAATCCTTTGTAGATGATCCCACTTGGTGCAGGATATGCTACTTGTTGGAAGTGCAGCCGTGAGCTTGGGTAGAACCATGGCCTTTACCTGAACGTTGAACTTCTCATTGATATTTGAGAAGATGGTGAGAGACACTGCATGCTTAGCTACACTTGTGCTGCCTCCTCCGACGCCTATGATGTTTACGTGGCTTCGTTCCCTTCTAAGTTTGAGTGATTGTGCGGCAAACTCAGAGATGAACGAGGCCTCCGACCCCGGATCCAGTAGCGCTCGCAGCACCAACGGTTGGCCAGTGGTTGAGTAAACCTTGACTAGCGCAGTAGCAAGAAGAACCGTACGTGTTGTCGGGTTTTCTGCTATGCAAGTGTTGTGTGTTGAAGCAGTCCTGATAGAGGATATTGGATTTTGAGATTGTTCACCATGGGTGGAAGAAGAGCTGAAATGATGTGATGGCTGGCTAGCCACTGTTGAGCGTGATTCATAAACATGCACTTCGTTGGTTGGCTCACTTATGTGGAGCAACGAATGATGTTTTTGTTTGCACGTAACACACGTAAATGTACTTGTGCAATGATCTGTGATGTGCGAACCCGAAAGACAGTTGAAGCAAAGGCGATTCTTCTTGACAATTTCTTGTCTTCTCTTAGGATTCAATGCCTTAAATTTGAAGCATTTCCTGATGGAATGCGGTTCTTTACACATCGCACATTGAGACATAGTATGCGAAAGATGTGATCGAACTACGCCCGATGTGTGTTTCTTGGACCTTATTTGAGACGAAGACGAGGAAGATTCCATAATCTTCAAAGTTCTTGCCTTCGTAAACAAAAAATCCTCAAGAACACTGTATGTGGGATAGTCGACATACGATGATATGTGTGCTTCCCACTGACCTCTGGTTGTATGCGGTAGTTTCTGCACGGTATGATAAATTAAAACGTCTTCCCAAGATTTGACAGGCACTCCCAGATTTTCAAGCGAACGCCTTGCCTCGTTTGTGGTATCTATGAGCAATTGTATATCGTCGGATGATTCTTGGGAGAGAGCGGATTGGTCGAAAAGTAATCTAAAGTAATTATCCTTTAGGAATCTCAAATTATGGTATCTCTTCGTAAGCGTAGCCCATGCAGACTCAAAATTGCCGTCGGTGATTGCTGTATTTCGAAGTATTCTTTCCGCTTCACCACTTAGATTGCATTTCAAATAATGAAGCTTCTGAGCATCAGATATCGACGAATTTTTTACAACGAGACTTTCAAACAAACTTCTAAATTCAGGCCATAATTGGTATGAGCCCGAGAAAGTTGGAATTTTGATTGCCGGTAATTTTAATTCAACTTCTGGAGGTTTGGATGGTGATATTGAATTGTTTAAACTTCCTTGAGTTTGATTTTCGACGCTGGCTAACTGTTCTTTTAGCATGGACGAGTACGTGTAGTACAATTCCTTTAATTTATGAAACGTCGAGGCTTCCATATATTTGCGCCTTGTCTCTTCGTTCGGAGCTGCTACAATCTTCTGATGTAGTCCTCTAGCTTCTTCAAAAGATTTCTCCAAATTACTTAACCGCGCATCATACATATATACGGATTTGCTCGACCCCTCTAACGCCAAATAAGCCCTATAGTCATCGCGCAACTCTAACTCAATGGTTTGCACCGTCTCTATTAAATTGTCTAACTTCGCCTTACTCATTTTACTCACACACTCAGGATAATAAATTTATATATTGAAATGTATTTAAATATTATGAAATTTATTCTTAGAAGAGAGCCACACACCTGATGTAACGCGTTGCTCCAGAAGAACCTCGAACCAGGAACGCTTGCAACCAGGAAAGGTTTGCTTTCGAAGAGAACTCGAACCAGGAGCGCTTGCTACAGATGAACACACGAACCACGAACACTTCGCCGACCAACAGCTTTAGAGCAGATCTTCACTTCGTTTCCCACGGATAGGAATTTACGATCTACCTTTAAATTGTCCCACGACCGTACACAAAACGCCTTGAAATCAAGCTTTTTTTTTGTTTTTGTAAGATTTTACACTGTTTTAATTGTTTGTTACGCCAAATCCGGCTCGAAGGACCACAATGTGCCGCGCGGACACTAGCGATTATTGAAAAGAAAAATACGATGAGTCCAACTAAGGACTGTATCTTATGCCTGACGCAAAAATTAAACTATAGATTGTTGAAAGAGGAACAAAGATTTATTTATCATATATCACTGGGCTCAGTACAAGAAGTGATCGAAAAAATGCCTATCATGGGGTATATGTACACTCGCCATAGTACACTCGCTCCTTTACGTGAGCTGGTCTCTGCATGCGATTCCCGTCGGATCAGCTGATTCATTGTTGTGTAAGGTCATTGACCTTGACTACGGCATTTGTCACAAAAATGCGAATAGCTCCCTCTACTCCCCCACACGGCGATGTCGTCTAGGCCTGGCATGGCTAGTCTACTACACACACATGTGTGCATGCGTAAGTGGGAGGAGCCAGCAAAAAAACATCGCATTTTTTGCATAGAGAGTTGATGGGCGATTCTCGTGTTCAATCATGGTCTCCCGGATTTGAGATTCAATGCAGTTTTACCGTCGGCTTTTGCGTTTTTGGCAAATGGTAAAATGAAGTAATGTTGCGCTGCAACAGGTTCCTATACCTTTAACCTCGGAAAACTTATCATTTGCTACTTGAACTGCACCCATATAATCAATATTTTGAACTGTAAAAAGCTCCTCCTTACATCACATACATATGTGACGTAACACCACTATCAATTTCCGGATCTGGCTCAACGAATTTAACAGTATAAGTAACGGCCTGAATTACATCACTATTTTCTCTTAAAGTTTCTATTGTCATGAATCCATATTTTGCAGACACCCTTAATGTGAAAAATTTGACCTATGTGACTTATCTTTGGCTAAATTAACATGATAATCCCTCTTCATATTCGTAAACCTTACTTTCAACGCGTCTACTTTTCCCTCACCCTCACTGTTTTTCCATTTTTTATCAGCGAATTCCAGCACTTCCATAGTGGAGAATTCTAACTGCCTGAACACAATGAGGTCGCAGTCGCTGTCTCGGTTGCCTGTCAAAAGTTAAGTGCACGTAAATCCCATAACGTAAACACAATGATGTCGCGTTCGCTGTCTCGTTCGTAGGGTGTGTCGCGCGAGTTGGGTAACTTTTAACTCGGTCGCACGATATTGTGACAGCTGTGTAGAAAACACAAGGAAATTTTCAAATCAGCGGTTGACGGTTCGTTGTAAGTACAAGGTGTCTCAAAAGAAAGTTTATATTTAGTGGATCGATTAAAAACGAAGCAAACATTCTATCGAAAACAATTTTATTTATCATTAATGCTCACAACTCTTGCGTGACTACACACCTCGACGCGGTGCAAGGGCCTAGTAAAGGTCAATGACTCTCGGGGCAACCCCAGAGAAGACATGAAGCTAAGATGTGGTCAAATGGGCCGGATCAAGGTGTTATACGACCCGTGCCGATGATCAGCCTGGCTGGGGGCCCATCCCAAAAATAGCCCAGTCGCTAACGGAATATCCTGAGCACTACGCGCACTCAGGATTACTTAGCCCCCCCCCCCCCCCCCCCCCCCCCCTGCGTAATGCGGATCTCTGCGCGGGGGTGGTATTCCCTTTCTCCGCTACTCGTGGGACTAATATGAACAAAAACAATAACAAAAGCAATAACAATGATAATGACAAAAATAACGACGACAACAACAAAAGAGGAAACAAGAAACCGGCAGAATGTACAGAAACAAGTACAACTGCCGAGTCTCGGCGAGGTGCTGTGACAGGGGCCCCCCAAAGTCTGGTCCAGCATCCTCTGATAGTGGTACCGTGACAGTCGCTCTACAAGGAGCGTGACATACCAAGAGAGATCAGCTCTCGGAAAGGAGAAAAAAGGCTCTTGACTGGGCGGAATGCACAATCAAGAGCTTTGGTAACTCATCCGTTAAAGAGCAGGATGGCAAGCGCCAGAGGTCGGCTAAGAAAGCGCGGTCTCAAAGCATCTCCCCTGGATCCCAAACACAACTCTCCTATCGCGACGTGCTGAAGGTCTCCGGCTAAGTGGACTTTGATTAGCAATGTGCTGCTCAAAAGCTACTTCCCGATACTCAAGGAACACCCTGGACCCTTCCCTATTACCCACCATGCAGGGTACTACCAAGGCAGAATCAAGCTGATCTCCTTCGAAGACCAAAGGTATATGGACCTCTTTAAGCTCGCACTCAGTAGAGTCGGCGAGGTCTGGAAGGGAGCTCAACTAGAGGCTGTACCCTTGAACCAAATCCCGAATAGACCCAGGGCTAGAGCCATTATACCGGCCTATCCCGAGGACCCTAGGGAGATTTTGGCAATCCTGCAGAATTGCAATCCCCTAATCCCCACCAAGGATTGGAAAGTAGTCAAGCTAGAGGATGTTAAGGGACCTTCAAGATTGATTACCATCGTAATCAATCAGGATTCCCTGGCACCTCTAGCTCTGGTCAACAATATGACCTCTCTGGGCTTCGACTCTGCGAAGCTCAGAATATACAAAAAAGACGGGGAGGACTCAGCTAAGAGAGCCTCCTGTGCTGCATCAGCCGACTCCATGGTGCCGACGAACCCAGAGCAACTCCCTACCATGGAGCCGATGATCACTGAGGAGACTCTCTCGACTGGGACCCCCTCCAATGTAGTGAACGAGATTACCGGGGAAGACAGTAATCTACTGTCCGACCTGGACCTTCCCGAGGTAGACTTTGGCGAGACTATGTCAGATTTCGAGCTGGAGTCTGACGAAGAGTCTGCCAACGTCACAGCGGTGGGGGTTAAAGACTGCGGCCATCATGCTGCGGATTCTTCAAATTAATCTCCATCATTCTATCGCGGCCTCGGTCGCCCTAATGCTCCGCCTCACCAAAAGCGGAGAAGACGTCGTTCTGATCCAGGAACCATGGATAGTAAATAACATGGTACGTGGACTCGGAACATCCGAATATAAGCTCACCTACGTACGCGATGCAGGTAAGCCAAGAGCTTGTATCCTAACCAAATCACACATAAAAACCCTTCTACTCCCATCCTACAGCGACCAGGATATCACGGCTATTAGTGTCGAGGGCAGTTCCCTCAAGGTCTGGATTGCCTCGGCCTGTTTAGCCCATGACCACCCAAGTCCTCCCCCTCCGGCCAACTTGGTAAACCTGGTCAAGGATGCGGAGCAAACAAATGCCGGACTGATCATAGGATGTGATGCGAATGCACACCATACGATTTGGGGAAGCAGCAAATTAAACGAGCGAGGTGAGTCTTTGTATAACTATGCATTACATACTAACCTCACCGTTTGCAACAACGGCTGTGAACCAACTTTTATTACCAAAAACAGACAGGAAGTCCTGGATGTAACTTTTGCATCGCAGGACATTGTCGACAAAGTCAGAGATTGGAAAGTCCTAAAACAACACTCCCTCTCTGACCACCGATACATTCAATTCAGCAAATTCAACCACGTCAGTGCCCGAGCTCCTTTCAGGAACTACAGGAAAACTGACTGGCAAAAATATAGAACCTATGTTGAACCCCACCTAGGGGCAAGACACCCCACCTATCCGCTAAACTCAGCGGAATTAGACAACTTAGTAATTGAGCTGACAGAAACCCTCAATAGAGCACTGTCTCAATCTTGTGCAGTTACCACCCCCAGAGGCAAACCCAAGCCCCCCTGGTGGAACAAAGAGATAGTCTCCCTAAGGAAAGAGAGCAGAAAGCTCTTCAACAAAGCTAAATACACTCGCTTGCAAGAGGATTGGGACCTCTATAAGGAGGCACTAAAGTCTTTCAAAGCAGCGACCAGGAAGGCAAAGAGACAATCCTAGAGGGACTACTGCGATAATATAAGGATGGTTTCCGAGACCTCAAGAATAAGGAAGATTCTAGCCTCGGTTCCGTATAATCCAAGCCACCTGATGCGTAATGACGGCTCCTGGACAACCTCCAGAGAGGAAGCCCTGGAACTTATCCTAAGCGCACACTTCCCAGGCAGTAGTGACTCGGATATGACATCTCCTCGGGTCAATCAGCCAACGACACCCTCCCTCGAGCGTGCTCCTGACCTGGTCAACTACAATACGTCCTTTGGGCCATAAAGAGCTTTGAACCCTACAAGTCTCCGGGACCGGATGGGATCATACCAGCTGAGCTCCAGCAGGTAGCAGATATCATCCTCCCCTGGCTTGTGGTTATATACAATAGTTGCCTCTCCCTTTCCTATATCCCCAGCAAGTGGAAGGTAGCCAAAGTCATTTTCATACCCAAGACAGGCAATAGCTCCCACACGTATGTAAATGACCTAAGGCCTATTAGTCTCACTTCTTTTCTATTAAAAGCTCTAGAGAAGATTTTGGACGTACACATCCGGTACAGCTGCATCTCAGCAAGGCTGTCGGGTAACCAACACGCCTACAACAAAGGCAAATCGGTGGAAACAGCACTCCACTCATTGGTCAGTAAAATAGAAAGGTATCTAGAAAATAAACAATACACTCTAGTCGCCTTTCTCGACATTGAGGGCGCCTTTAACAATGTTGAACCATGGGCCGTCATCAAGGCGCTGTCTGATCTGGGTGTTACGGGATCAGTGATAGAACTGGTACGACAGCTGCTAATACAAAGAGTTGTCAAAGCCAACTTCGCTGGTGCCGTCTCAACCAGGATGGTCAGCAAAGGTACACCACAGGGTGGAGTACTCTCCCCTCTCCTCTGGAACGTGGTGGTCAACGAACTACTGCTGTTGCTGGAGCAGGAAGGGTACGCTGTGATCGCCTATGCGGATGACATTGCTATTGCCGTCATAGGAAAATTTCCCAGCACTCTATGCGACCTTATGCAGAGTGCACTACATACAGTAGAAACCTTGACACGGTCTGTGGACTTGGGGTGAACCCAAAGAAGACCGATCTAGTACTGTTCACTAACAAATATAAAATTCCGCCCCTCAACCCACCGAGGCTGGGTGGAACTCAACTAACAATCAAAGAGCAGGCTAAATATCTAGGCCTAGTCCTTGACAGGAGGCTGAATTGGAAACCCAACATTCTTGATCGGATCAAGAAAGCAACTGTTGCCCTCTACAGCTGTAAGAAAGTAGTGGGCAGGAGGTGGGGTCTCAAACCAAGCATTATGTACTAGCTTTACACAGCAGTCATAAGGCCTATCCTCCTCTATGGCGTCGTAGTCTGGTGGACTGCTCTGGACAAAGCAGTCAATCGAAACCTTCTGGGGAAGGTACAAAGATCGGCCAGCTTATACATATATAAGCGGAGCGATCAGATCAACCCCCACGGAGGCCTTAAATGTTCTACTACATCTTCGACCATTAAACCTTTTCAGCAAGCAAGTTGCTGCATGCGCGGCCCTAAGGATGAGGAGCATAAGAAAATGGCCCACATCTCAAAGAGGCCACACCTCTATTCTAAAACACTTCAAAGTACCCATGGACTTCGAAGTTGTCTTTCCATACAGGGAGGAACGGGCTGAAGGGAAAGTTATACCAAAGGACTCGATCTCCCTCTATACCGATGGCTCTAGGATGGAGTCGGGTGTAGGCAGTGGGGTCTTCTCCAAGGAGCTTAACCTCAACCTCTCATTTAGACTCCCAAATTACTGTAGTGTCTATCAGGCAGAAATAACTGCGCTAACGGAGGCCCTGGCATGGCTCAGGATCAATGTAATATCCACAAAGGATATTAACATTTGCACGGATAGCCAATCTGCGATAAAATCCCTGGCAGCGGTAACCCACAAATCAAAAACATCCCTTAACTGTCGCCTATCTCTAGATGAGATGGCTGAACAGTTCAACATTAAAATACTGTGGGTTCCCGGGCATAGTGATATTCCATTAAACAGCGCGGCCGACGAACTCGCAAAGTTAGGGTCAAGCACACTCAGCCTACCTACCCTCGGGTACCTAGAAAAACCAATAAGTACGGTAAAGCACATGATAAAGCTTCAAACCATAGAGGAGACCAACCTCCAATGGAATGAGAGCAATATCGGCTTTATCACCAAACAATTGTGGCCTAAGTTAAACCTAGGACGAACCAGGGACCTATTGGCAACCAAAAGGGCAACCTTAAGTACTCTAGTGGGTGTCATTACAGGTCACTGCACCATTGGAAAACACTCTGCCAGTCTGTGGCTACCCTACAATGACTTCTGTCGCGGCTGCATGGACGAGGAGGAGGAGGAATCAATACACCATCTCCTCTGCTCATGTACCTCTTTTGCGAATCGCAGGAGGATTCACCTCGGCGCGCCCTTCTTCGACAATCTAAGTGAGCTAGCAAACCAAAAAATAGCTCAACTCCACCGCATTATTAGAAGCACCGGTTGGTTCCCAGGTAGCGGATCAGGGTAACCTGATCCGGTGATACCACAATGGGCCGGCTTCGGCCTAAGTGTGGCTTATGCCTACCTAACCTAGCGAATGCGGCACCCATTATGCATATGGTTTCATGATGAATGAATTCTAATATTTATTAAAAAAATACACTGAGATACGTCAATTTAGAAACATTACAAATGATGATAGAGTAATCTATAATATCGTTAGAACAGTTGTAGTTCTTTTTCAACCAACGAGTGCGCCAATTATTTTTTCTTCCTTCAAATACTACGGTATCGATTTCCTAACAAGATGTTGGACAAGAAAAAGAAAAACCACAACTAGGTTAAATCAAAACATAGGAGCATTTAGAATCCAATACCAAATGCATCGAAACCTGTTCACTATAAGTCAAGCACAGACAAACCACCAGCCTGTTGCCCAATCAATGAAATCAAAAACACAATTAACTGTCAGGAAACCGCTCCACTGGGCACTCCAGCTTCCATTCAGTACGATTGTTCTGCATCGGTCAAAGCCAATATCAAGCGGCTCTACATCCGTCACTCGATAATGTCTGTTCTCGTTTGCGAACTAAGTCCTCTAGGAAAGAGGCCGGGAAACATCAAACTTGATCGCATGCAATATATCGAGCTCAACACTTAAATAGAGCGAAGGAATGTGACAAAGTCGAATGCCTAACAGCTATTTCCGTAACGTCGTAAACGTTCATGTTCTCTTGACAAGGAGCTATGTAATCCTTTGTATACCGTCTTATTGATGGATTCCTTCCCACAGCGAGATACCACGGGTAACTGCTGGAATCACTTGGCATTATTGTTCCAATTTGTCGTCATCAAGTGAAGTGCAGTGCAGTAGGTTCCAGCACCGTCCATCGCACACGTATGTTTATTGCATCGTACGTGCATATGTTCCACAGCACGGCACAACACTAAATGGCACGGTCACTGCTCATGTTCTATGTGTATAAATCACATAATGATATGGTAAGGCATTGTTCCGGGATTTGAGAATCAATGTCCACGAATAGGTATACAACAACAAAACAAGTCGGTACGTTACAGGCATAACCGAATTGTGTTCAATGGAACTGATGAAGTGGTTTGGCAACGACTGCGACGATGATGATGCTCTCTCTGGTGCTTTTGTTCGACATCCGACCAATGTATACCACCCGCTTCCCATTAACACCACCACCGGTAACGACAAACAGTGTGACAAACAAGTTTATTGGTTTATTGTTCCTGTTCAAAGAAATTCTGTGCCGGGGGATACCTAAGAACATTTACGGCGTTATTTGGTTTTAACCCGGTTTTTTTTTTTTTTTTGCAAATTCCCCTACTATCTCATCCATAGGCCTGCGTCACAGAAGTCTAAGAAAGATGCATTCATGTGTTTTTTCTTGTTGATTCCACTACTATACGTAGAGCAGCAGGGTGTGTGCACCACACACCATCTGTGTTAGCGTCATAGTGCCACTACCCAACAGCGTGTCAGCATCTCCAAACATTGCACACGAGAGTGCTCGTACTATTGGACAGTGCGAGGAAGCCATTCAGTTCTTGCTCTCACTATTGTATGCCGCGTGGTACGAACAACATCGAATGGAATGAAATAGAATAGAATAGAAAAGAATAAATTTAAATACCTGCGCCTTGCTTGTGGCACATCCATCTATCCATGACCAGCACCGTACACATTCCGTGGTATATGTGCACAAGAAGTCCGTCATCATCATCGTCGCCGTCGTCGTCGTCATAGTCATCATCATTGTCGTGGTCGTCGTCGTTGTGCAGTGCAGGTGAAGTCAAAAGACCAGTCAACAGCCGCAACACAGTCAGTATTCGCTGAGATTTTATCTAGAACGTGCGCGTGGGACTGTGTATCTTTTTGTAATACATACATATCTGCATGTGAAATACGAGTCGTATCTTTGAGTAGTTCAATTATAGATAGAGTGATTGCAAGAAAGGAAGGCGTAGTTGATTGGTTTTGAATTGTTCTGACTATCGACCGGTAACGAATAGTGCAGTTAGACGGAAAAGTCCTCGATTAACGTGATTATTAGATAGTGACATTTTAAGCCAAAACTGTGGTGAATTTTTGGTTTAAGTTACAAGTGACAGACAACCACAATTATCCGTCCCAATTTAAAAGGATTAACTATAGTGAGCAGCTGAGGATCACTGGAAACAACAAAATGCATTTCTTAAAGCTGTATATTGTGAGGTTTGTTTCAAGCATGTGTGGTGCCATTACATGTCCCCTGAATTGTTTACACCTTTATATCGAGGCAGTTAATTGTCTCGTTGATACGAATTGAATTATGAATGAAAGAGCCGCTGTGTCATAGTCCTCGGGGTAGAAGACTCAATTAATGCTCATAGTTGGTTATGTATTCATTCCATAATTGTGTCTAAGCTGACGGTATTTTATGTCTCTTTGTTTCGTCGTTAATCTGCTTACGGAAAGAGTAACTTAATTCTAAACCGAGCTAGTGGTGGTAAAGAACCTAATGATGGACTAATCCAATGGGATAGCGCCCTTTCATATCAATTCTTTGAGGACTTGATAAATGAGTGATGTTTTTTTTTTAAGCTAATCCATAAAAGTATAAGTATACTCATATATACATTTCTGCATTTGTTTCAAACTGTTGCAGACAGTATTGAGACTCTCGAAAATCCCTTTTAATTATTCCGTCCATTTCAACTAATTTATAAATGGCTAACTACGACAAAAGTCCAAGAATTACCTGACCCACGTGGCATCTTTTAAGTTTAAAAATACGAAGCAATAGAAGGGAAACCAAATCTCACGAAAAGACCGACAAAGGAACAATCTGAACTTTATCTGAATAATTTCGGCTTTACTACGAGGGTGTGTGAAAGGGTTCAATATCTTAATGATACATTTTTTTTCCGCCACAGGCGGTTGTTGATGATCTTTCATTTCTAAAGATGATTAATCCTTGGTTATATTCAATGAAAACTATTCCCAGTTGATCCCATATAACTGACTGCATGACCTTACTGTGATGGCCTTTGACAGAGGTGAATGGAAAGTGACCAGACATACTGCTGCAAGCATAACACTCACAGTATATGGTCAACTGAAATTCATCCTCTGCGTATGCAAAATTAAGGTATTTGAACGAATTTTTACATACTATAACCAACGCGGAATTTGATCGGCTCTCGTCCTATCTAGGACAACAACCCCTGAGAGTAGTGAACGAACATCAACGACCCAAACCACTGCACTCCGTTCAGGTTGTGTGTCTAAAACATCATAAGAGAATATAATAAGAGAAAGAGCCGAAAGCCTATGCTGCTAGTTGCTCTTACCTCTGTATTAGTTACAATTTTTAGTAATTGTATTAATATTCTAATAAATAAATAAATAAATAAATAAATAAATAATAAGAGAATATAAAATCTCTTGAACCTGCGCGAGACTCTAAAAAAAAAAAAAAAAAAAAAGCCGGGTCTCGCCTTCTTATCCATTGTCTTGATTGTTTTCTCGCTTTTCGTCTCGTATGTGAAGTGAAGTGAAGTGAACCCGGCCTCATTGCTGTATATCTTTACCAATCATTCGATTGACGAATCCTTATAACACTGTTTTTATCTCGCATGAGTAAATGCGGAGCCCATCTGGGGCTGAGTTTTACCAGTCACCCGAAATATCACTTACCAGCCTGTCAAAATATTACCGAGGCTAAGACTTCGAATGGACCACGTTAACTGTTTCTTAAAGAAATTATTCCCATATTAGTGAAACTCTCATCTTTTTTCATGCTGGTCAACTTTTCGTTTGAAGTAAACACAATGATTAATCTTAAGTGCTATCAGTATTTAAGCAAAGGATTTACTTCAAGTTTTGTATTCCGAATAAGAATTCTGTAACTTTCTAAGAGAGAACAGGAGGATCTGAATGGAACAGAGCGGCTAAAGAGAATAGTAAAATTGTTGAAAACTTGCCTCTACCGAGACTGCTCACAACGGTAGTTTCTAAGAAAAATCCATCAGTGACGGTTGGTGTTATTCTTCAAAGGAATCATCACAAAAGAATTGCAGCACACATGGATGAGTCAATTCGAACCCCATATCATGGAATTTTTTTCACTTGAGTCTGGCGCCTCAACCCGGTTGACCATCCTGACAATTAATTACATTTCATTACAGGCTTACATGTACATGTACCTAAGTAAGCCAACAGGCATCAAATTAACTAAAACCGAAAAAAAACCGTCAACGTTTTTCAAAAGTCGTTCGTGATGTTGCTCACATATTCTTTGGGTGGGTCATACATACATATAATGAATAAGCATTTAAGCATTATGGATTGTTTGAAAAGGGCATCCACCGAAAAAGATCGACATTGTGGCAAAACAACTCCAGGACTATAAACCACGATAATACAACGCCTAGCAAATTGAAATTTATGAGCGATATTCTGACCAAAGACTCTATCAATATTATTAAACAAGCACCACGTTCTCGAGATAATAGTACATCAAAGAAAATTCGCTAAGAGAACTAAAGGCAATCCCGAAATGTATGGATGACTAGATCGTTAATTGGAAAAAAATTATCAAATAGGGACACAGCTTTGAGCGCAGCTTGGTTTTAGACGCCTATGCTTTACAACATAGTGCATGACCATCAGGATTGCGTATATCTCTGATTGTAAGACAGGCGCAAATTTTCGAAAAAGTGCAGTCGGATATTTTCGCAATCAAAAAAAACAAAAACCCAGTGTTGGACCCCAGGCCAGAAAATGCGAAGACAATCCTTTCCAGGTTCAATATGCGACCAGAGCCAATCCTGACGCCATGGAAATTCATCTGTGGAGTTATAGTGCAGTAGGATGACAGGTGTCATTGCGTCAGAGGGCATATCCATGAGACAAGGGTCGTAGGATATTTCTCGTACAAGCGCACTGTCATTCCAATTAGAGTTGTATCAAAAACTATTGCTCTTTAGACGAAACATGGCTTTCAATACACACCCTCTGATAAATATGTCAAGGGGTGGAAGGTTCATCATAACATCTAGAGCAGCGCCCAGCGTCCTGGGGAAAGCCCCCATACTGCTGAGATAAACCGTTATTTGGGGTTTGGTGGAAGAGGCTACGACTTGTTTGCGTGTTAGCCTGTTCCATCAGACAACCAATGCATATGAGATTATCGGCCTTATCATTGCCGCCTAGATCCAGAGGATCTTTGCCGGCAATAAACCCCATGTTTTGCCAAAAGCACCTTTGCGTTGCCAGAACATTGACAGCGCTTTGGTAGTTTTTGACTCAACATGCAGTTGGTTAATACGTCTAGATGATTTTCGAGTTCGATGATCGCCTGTTCGCGAATTTCGTGCGAGATAAGTACGATGTGGGAATGTCGGATGTACATACATATGTATAAGATATAATTCAGGTCCGAGGACGCTTACTTGAGGAACTCCGGCTTCTGCTATAAGAAGATTTGAGAGCTCGTTTCTGTTTTGTACATAGACGCAGCGGTCATTAATGTAGTTTTTAATGAGTGGGAAGAAGTCAGTTGGGGGTAAGAGTTGTAGTTTATACAAAGGGCCCTTATGCCAGACTGTATCAAAAGCCTGCTATATCTCAGTTCGTCCAATCTCTCGATATCATCTTGATTATTTGATGTATTTGTTGTACAGTTGAGTGCTTTCTTCTAAGTTCAAACTGGTGGCTGGGAATTATATTATTTGCGCCTATTATTGTCTGTAGTCTGTCTATTGATTGTTGCGTCTATTATTGGTTGTAGTCTGTTTATTAGGATTTTTTTCGAATAACGGGGATACTATTTGCAGTAAACTTATTGGTCTATAATTAGCGGTTTAAGTAGCACTTTCCCAGATATTGGAACTAAACTTAAAGTAATTTTTATAGTTCCGTACCCAAAGGTAAAACGGAACCCTATTACTAAGACTTCGCTGTCCGTCCACCGGTCACCAGGATGTATCTCATGAACCGTGATAGTTAGACAGTTAAAATGTTCACAGATGATGTATTTCTATTGCCGCTATAACGACAAATACTAAAATACTTAAAAATGAATATTTAAGGGGGCTCCCATACAACAGACATGATTTTCATCCAGAAAATCCCCTTGGTCATATACTGACCTAAGGTTAGTCGACAATATCCCACAACCAGTAGCAAAATTTCCTAGCTTTCATCCCTTTTATGTCTTTGATGTATTAATCCTAGCTGGAATCCTTTTTTCTGTAATTACGAACAACCAGTAATAAATACCCTTTAAACTTTGATGATCCCTATTGTGTCACTGCTAAGTTAATCCTTGCTGCAAACCTTTTCGTGCAATTGCTATTCCCCTCCTTTCCTTTTATATACAGATAGTACGGAACTCTTTGTGAGCGAGTCCGACTCGCACTTGGCCGGTTTTTAAACTCTATATACTATATACTGAGGGCGGCGTGGCGCAGTAGTTAGTGTGTTGGACTCTGACGCACGATGAGCAAGTTCGGATCCCGATAACACCAACGCCATCGGATGTTTATTTCGCGGCGTCCCTCCTCGGCGGGGTACTGGCAAAACCCCCCGTAGTATAAGTTGCCTAGAAAAAGTTTCTCGACTCACGCCGTTGGGAATCGGCATCAAACTGTAGGTCCCTTTCACCTGTGTGAAAAATAGAATCACACACAACATGGGTGATTGAAGGGAAGCTTGGCTCTGGTCCTTTATGGGCTGTAACGCCACCAAAGAAGAAGATATACTATATACTTTATAAGAGATTGCCGTGGCGCAGTAGGTAGTGTGTTGGCCTCTGACGCCGATGGCACGGTATCGAATCCCGACAACAGCTATGTCATCGAACGTGTTTTTCACGGTGCTTCTCCTCAGCGGGGTACTGACAAAACCCCCTGTAATATAATTGTCAAGAAAAGCTTCTCGAATCTCGCCGTTCGGAACCGGCAATAAACTGTAGGTCCCTTTCACCTATGGGAAAATAAAATCTCACACAACATGAGTGATTGAGAGAAGCTCGGCTTTGGTCCTTCATGGACTGTAACTTTATACTTTATAAACTCTACTGATTGATAGAATTTCTACTTCTTGACGAATTCTACTGTGCTTTTTATTTAACACAAGGAATGAGCTGCTTGAATAACTTATGCCTTCAAAACTTTCGTTCGAAGCTGGTCTACCAAACTATTTTTGTCAAACAAATGAAGAGTGTGAGGCTTAAAAATACCGATTATAATGGAATGTTCAGTTCTAAAGTCTACGTTTGGCTTGAGTATTCTGACACAATTACTCTATCCTGCGGAGTATTCAAGAGTAGGGCAAGCTGTTTCCGAGATGTATCTTATGACCGCTCCAACTGATGGCAAATTGTTTTTGAATCAGGAATGACCAAGTGAACCTCAGAATGCATTTTTTTGGTATTATTTTCCCTTATGGTGTATAAGTGTCAACGGCAACTTAACCTCATGTAATCCAAGTTGCTAAATTATTTAACTCGACAAGAGCTCAAGGCCCCGACGCACGCCCTGCACAAGTAATACCTGCTCAACATGGTGTACTTGGTGGGACTCGCTCGGTCGCTCTTCATCTGGACTAAACGTCAGCCGGTGAATCTTTTGTGTTTGCACTATGAACGCTTCGCATAAAGAGATTTCTTTCATTCCTGTCATGCCCGAGGGTGGTTTTGGCAATATTTGATCCAACAAAGAGACGAACAGTTGTCCGTATGTTTCCCTTTTTTGCTCATATTGTTGTTGTGCTGTCCCATTACCGGATGAAAATGCGTGCAAGTCAATGCTGTGCAGAGATTTAATTTAGATATAAAAGCAGACAACTGCACACACACGTACGAGTACTATGCAGTACGAGGAACACGATGAGTACGATAGCTCATACATCACGTGGACACATGGAGTCGGTTATTGATTTTGTCCGTTTGCCAAAAAATATATTTTTTTTTTGTTTTACTTCAGGCTAGAGCGGAATTTTAAGTATTTTGTCGGCTTTTGTATCAGCTGGATGCTTGTTTGCTTTTTATCCGTCTAAGGTATTCATGTAACCTGCTGCTGCATCCTATACGGGATGTTGTACTTTACTCTCGAAGGTATTCTGTCTGATGAGGAGTTTTCGTTTTTTTCTTTCTTTTGATTTTGTCTTCGTCGCTGGATTGGTTCTTTGTATCGAAGATTATCCTTGCCCTCCAGCTATTTCCGCTCCAACATATTTTATTCTCAAGGAAGGGTTTCGCCACCGACCAGGATTTGCAACCTTACAATCACAATTCCATGTGTTTGTGTGCTCTCGGAATGGGATAGAGTTAAGCTCTCGTTGTTTTTTGTTTTGATTACCTCCATACGGTGTGTGGTTTTGATTGGCAGGCACGTAACACAAAGTGGGAGGTGGGTAAATGGACAATGCCGACGGGAAGCATTATACCCCCACTCATGGATTGAACATCAATTAAATGCACGAAGTGTGCAATTGAAAGTTGCAGAGTATGGAGAAAGTATTTTTTTTGCAGAATTCTTGAATTATTTACGTGATTTGTCATGAAAGTGAGATTGTAATTGTAGACGACAGATGGAAGGAACTCTTGTCCTGCTATTGCGGCCAGGGTATTTAGCCTTTGTTCCTGCAAACGAGGGTCTTTGAATATTTTATAGAGATATTGGTTACAAAGAAGAAAGTGAAGAAGCATGGTTGTTTCTAAGTTTAATGCACTCACTACTGTTCTATTGATTTTATTGATGTCGAGTGATAGGGTTTTCCGTCTCTCTGCACAAATCGGCTTACTTGTTATTAAAGAGAAAGCTTACTTGATCAACTCTTGAGTACATTCCGCAGAAGACTTACCTTCAGATAACTCCAATAGATAAAAATAACAATAACACCGAATTAGTGAATTACTTGACTATTTGACCTGCCCTTATTCTTGCTACTTGACATCAACACGAAAATCATTCTTTTATGGATTTCGTCTTTAACTTTCCATAATTTTGGATTTAAATATGTACATACTTGACATGATATTTTGAACTTTATATTGTCGCAGGCACGATTCGCTTGTGGTCATGAAGAAACAAAGTAACATTTTTACGGGCTGATGGAGAAGTCAAGATAACGAGATACAACCGAACGTTTAATGACTCATGGAACGTGCTGATTAAAGAATCGTTTGTTGGACAAGCCCTTTGTATATAATGTCATATGTACATGTATATCTCAACTGAAAGTGTTCTAGAAAAAATACATAATTTTTTCCAAGAGATGTCGTATCAACTATTGACAAAGGGTTTGTTGATCTGTTCGACCTTGTTCTATACGTTCAACATTTCTCAATGGGGTATCGCAAGGCGCCGTGGCAACAGTTAGTATGTTGGACTCTAATACACGATGAGCGAGTTCGGATCCCGATAACACCAATGCCATCGAATGTTTATTTCCCGGCGTCCCTCCTGGACGAGGTACTGGCAAAACCCCCCGTAGTATACTTGCCATAAAAAAGCTTATCGACTCATGCCATTCGGAATCGCCGTTAAACTGTAGGCCCCTTTCGCCTGTGTAAAAAAAATGAATCACACACAACATGGATGATTGAGAGAAACTTGGCTCTTGCTCTCCATGGGCTGTGGCGTTACAGCCACAAAGCAAGCAAATACCGCAAGGCACTAGTAATATTAACCGCCAAGCTTGAATTTTGTTATTGGCTAGTAGCATACTCGTCAGAAGATAGTCGTGAAGCCAATATGCTGTAGGGAGCCAATGGAATAAGTGAATTTGCCGAAATCGGCAAATTATTTAATTAAACACCTTCTACGGTGCAAGGTAAATGAAGAATTGTTCATATGTAAATGGATTCCTTAAACCTAACTCCGCCGTGACTCTAAACATTTTACATTCTTCTTCTTCTTTGATGGCGTTACAGCCCATGAAGGACCAGAGCCAATCTCCTCTCAATCACCCATGTTGTGTTTGATTTATTTTTCACACAGGTGAAAGGGACCTACAGTTTAATGCCGATTCCGAACGGCGCCCTCAACATTTTACATTAGTGGATATTAACTATGGCCTTAGATGTGCCTTAAATTGATGTCAATACGGCAAAAGAGCGCTCTTTCGTTCGATTATTCGTTTCTTATTTATCTGTCTAATAACATGCGATTAGTCAAAATGTAGGGTTGACCAAATTAGGTACAGACTAATAAACGTAACGTAATTTATGCAGAAAGGATTATACTACTCAAATGTCCACAACAACTTATTTTAGAGGCGTCGGCATTTGATGTTATTGTTTAGAACACGAATGGTGGCTGGCCCATCAGCATACATTTTGCTTTTCAAAAATCCCCGTACAAATGTCAAGTGATGTTAAATCAAAGGCAAAGGACTGACAAAGGCCTCGTAGGGGTAGCATCTATCCGACGGATGCTGGCCTGCTAAGAAGCAAAAAGAGCGCCCACAGACGAACATCTTACGGAACTGTTAGTAAGTCCCAACCCCACCTCCTCGTAGTGCCATCTGAAGATTTCCAATGGAAATTGCAGACGGGAAAGGGCAAATGGCGATCCTCCTGCTCCAAAAAACAGGATTAGTCGGTTGGGCTACACCCTAGTAAGCCGTCGTGATGATCCTTGCAAAAAACGAAAAAAGGACAATGATTTTCGGCTCTGTACGTCGAATGTTAGGTCCCTAGACAGGTCACGTGCAACCGAACAACTGACGGACGTCCTAGACCGCTATAAAACGGACATAACCGCCATCCAGGAAATGCGAGGAAATAGACCGGGTATAATGCGGATGAAATACTGCGACATTTACTACGGCGACTGCTATTGGGAGAGAGGACAACGATTGGTCGGATGCGGATGTGCTGTTCGAGGTAGACTAAGGCAAAAAGTCATAAGCTTACGGCATGTGAGCGCACGCCTCATAACGATCCGTATCAAGGCTACATTTTTTAACATCAGCCTGATGTGTCCACGCCCCCACGGAAGACAAGGATGACTCGACCAAAGATGAGTTCTACGATCTCCTAGACAGAACGTATTCCCAATGTCCCAGCTATGACATTAAAATTGTACTAGGAGACTTCAATGCTAAGCTGGGCATCTTTGAATGAGTCATCGGTAAACATAGCCTACATGACACCACATCCGATAAAGGATACAGGCTTATTGAACTTGCTACGGCGCGTACTGGCTAGAAGGAGATTGATCACATCGTGATCGACGTCAGACACTCCTCCGCTATTCTTGATGTTCGAACTTTCCGAGGAGCTAACATCGACTTGGACCACTATCTCGCAGTAGCCAAGACGCGCCTACGGATATCACAAACGCAGCGGAGTAGTGTAAGAATAGAAAGTTATGACGTCGGAAAACTACTATCGCCAGAAACTGCTCGCGCTTTTACCGATCGCGTCTCCCTTAAGCTCTCCAATACACCTCAACCCTCAACAGCCGTGGAACCTTTGCAAACAAGCCGTGAGAAGCACTGCATCCGAAAGTTTGGGCTTCAAGACTCCACCACAAAGAAACACCTGGTTCGGTGACGAATGCAGGAAGATTCACATAGCGGAACAGGATGCACTCGCTGCATAGAAAAACAAGAGCAGCTCGTGAGCTCTACGAGTTAAAAAAGGGAGGAGCATAAGCTTCTCAGAAGAAAGAAAAAAGAGCACGAGAAGCTAGCGATTGAGGATTTGGAGAGCTGTTGTGTTATTGCAGGCGTAACGTTCAAAAGTTTTATCAACAAATAAAGCGAACATGTCAAGGTTATAAAGCTAGAACGGAAGCCTGCAGGGATGTGAGCGGACACCTAGTACATAGTAGAATTGCAGTCGCAGCTGAGTTACCTAGTTTTTTTTTTAGGTTATCGTTTTTTTTTGTCAGGACAATACTGGTAAGTTAAAGGCATTGCTTCCGTTGGATAAAGTATCTTGTCACGGCCAAGAAGACAAGCTAATGAGCATCGATAGAAACATAACTGTTATATTTTCTTTTACCACACGTTATTGCCCTGATCCAACCTTTGGATCAAAGTGTAATTAATCTTTTGAAACTTGAATAAAAGACAAGAATGCTGTCTGAAATTGTTGCCAAACAAGACAATGAACTTAAGCTTAGTTTTAAAAAAGGTAAAAAGTTTATTTTACAAAATGCTGTAAGCATTTAAATTCTCAAGGCGTGTATTATCATTTCTACACGCGTTGCATAACAGTATTCAATAAACTATTCAGCATTGTCTCGGGTAATATTAAGAATCCGCTCTTATTCTCTTCCGCAATTGAAAAGTGCGAATCTAATTAATTTCCTGCACGTTCGTTCTACTTCTTGGGGAACGAATTCAATTCTTTTGCAGCAGATACTGGGAGAGGTGGCATTCATTGGCAGTTTGTGAAAGCGATGAAATGCATGTAAATAAAGTACGCAGTCAGAAAAGACATAATATTGCTTGAGAATTGGATTTAATTTTTAATTAGGGTATTATTTCTGCCGTATTTGGTCCTGTCTGTGAGGAAGGTGAATGGAGAAGAAGACACAACCGCGAACTCTACGAGCTGTACCAAGATGTGGATGTAGTCCGGAAGGCAAGGACCCGTCGACTGCACTGGCTCGGCCACATCGAGCGCATGGACATCAACGCTCCAGCTAAGAGGGTCTTCGACTCCGAGCCTCCTGGTTCGAGAAGAAGAGGAAGACCGAACCTCCGGTATAAAGACCAAGTAATCGCGGATGTAAGACATCTTGGTCTTGACAACTGGAAGCAGCGTGCCCGGGACCGTCAAGGATGGAAGGCAGCTATAGCTCAGGCTCAGATCCTCCATGGATCGCAGGCCTGATAAGTAAGTAAGTATTATTTCTGCCGTGCGTATCTTTATTAAATGCGTCTTTATTTCTGCCGTTGAGAATGTCTCTCGTAGGAGCTGAGATGGTCCCTTCAGGAGTCATAATTCCACTGAGAAAGATACGCTTCCTAAGATGGCAACGGGCATCACACTCATATAGTATGTGGTGAGGGTCAACCGAGGCACACCACAGAGGGGTGTTCTATCGCCTCTCCTATGGCTCCTCGTAGTCGACGAAATGCTACGGCTCCTAAAAACACAGGGTTTAAATGTCACGGCCTACGCTGACGACATTACCATTCTGGTACCTGGGAAATTTCCCCATGTCTATTAGTCTATTGGTGAGTAACTGGGTCAAAGGACGAGGCCTAGGGGTAAATCCAACGAAAACCGAGATTGTCCTCTTCACAAGGAAAAAATCAATACCAAGTTACACATATCCACGCATAAATGGTATCGACCTGATTCCGAAGAAGTCCGCTAAATAACTTGGCATAATCTCAGATTCCAAGCTTTGCAGGAATGGCAACATAAATGAAAGAACCAAAAAGGCTTACGTGGCACTATATTCTCGCAGAGTAACTTTTGGAAAGAAATGGGGCTTTAAACCAAAGGTGGTACACTGGCTATACACCACGGTGGTAAGATCTATTTTAGTCTATGGATCAATTGTCTGGTGGAAAGCACTTGAGAAGAAATGCAACCTTCAAAGTCTCACAAGGATTCAGAGGGCTGGCTGTCTAGCGGTGACCGGATCTATGAAATCCACACCAACGGCAGCCCTTGAAGCGATGCGAAACCTTCCACCACTGCGCTAAGGATGCAGGAATCCAGTCTTTGCAAAAGGTGTCCTCATGGCCACGCATCAATTATGGATCGATGGGCTATCTTGAGGTTCGCAAACGAAATGGACTATACCACCCGATTTTTTTGCTGCGAGACGATATTCTCTATCCGGATTCCCTCCAGGGAGGAATGGGCCAGTGGTATGTAAAACACGGAAGAAGAACTGGCAATCTATACCGACGGATCCAAACTTGTACACAAGTCGGAGTCTACTTCGAACCTCGGGAAGCATTTCACTCCTACAGACTTTTGATGCTGACTGTAGTGTCTTCCAGGCAGAGATCTTCGCAATTAAATAAGCTGCGGGTCTGATTCTTAGGGAGAATATCTCGGGTATGAGAGTCAAAATCTATGTTGACAGTCAGGCAGCCATTAAGGCTCTACAAGCAACATGGATAAGATCCAAACTCGTAAAACTCGAAGAGATATCAGATGTCAATGAAGTGACCATCTGCTGGGTACCAGGGCATGTGAATATCCCTAGAATTGAGAAGGCGAACGAACTAGCTAGACCGGGATCAGGCGCAGATTCTGCGCAGATCACAATTGAGGTTAAACGCCGCTCACCACCCTATTCAAAGAAATAGGGGCGGAACTTCTTAAAAAAAACCACCAAGCGATGGTGTCAATTAGCTCATTTATTCCCATGTTTGCGTTAACGCAACATTGAAAAGGCTATATTTTTTTAAACTAAAAAGGTAACATTTCTGATGCAATTTTTATTCTATTGCATTAAGGAATATCTGAACTATCATGTATGTATGTATGTATGTTGGCGTTACAGTCCATGAAGAACCTGAGCCGAGCTTCTCTCAATCACCCATGTTGTGTGTGATTTCATTTTCACATAGGTGAAAGGGACCTACAGTTTATTGCCGGTTCCGAACGGCGAATTTCGAGAAGCTTTTCATGACAATTTTACTACAGGGGGTTTTGTCAGAACCCCGCTGAGGAGAAACACCGTGAAAAACACGTTCGATGACATGGCTGTGTCGGGATTCGATCCCGAGTCATCGGCGTCAGAGGCCAACACACTACCCACTGCGCCACGGTGCTCTCATCTGAACTATCATACAGTTTTTTAATATGGGTAGTAGTTCTTAAGGATTTGATTATTTAAAAAAATAAAATTCACAAATGTCCAAGAAAACCCACATGCTTACTAAATTCCCTTAAAACTATTGTTTCCAATATTTGACAGTCAGAATGTGGTTTCGTATAAAATATATGTATATTACTTACTTACTTAGGTGGCGCTACAGTCCGTGGTGATCCTGGGCCTCAACCAACAAGCGTCTCCAGCTGGCACGGTCTTTGACCAGCTGTTTGCAGCGCCGCACGCCTAGTTGGTTAAGGTCCCCTTCCGCCTGCGTGCGCCACCGTTGATGCGGCCGTCTTCTGCCGCGCCTTCCTTCCGGGGTAGATTCGAAGACTCTTCAGGTCGGAGCTGTATTTTCCATGCGCTCTACATGGCCTAGCCACCTTAGAGGCTGTATCCGTAGACGTCGTACCAGGCCGATGTCGCTACACAACCCGTACAGTTCTTCGTTATATATTCTCGACCATACACCGTTTGAACAAACGGGACCGTAGAGAGTGCGCAGAATTTTCCAAGGGCATCTTCGTCCGCTTTTGTTAAGGTCCAAGACTCTGCGCCGTAAAGGAGGACTGGGATGATCAAGGTCTTATATAGTGTCACCTCGGTTTTCCGAGAGAGGGCTCTACTTCTCAATTGCCTCTTGAGCCCAGAGAAACAGCGGTTGGCAAGAGGGATTCTGCGTTTTATCTCAGCGCTGGTGTTGTTGTCGCCGGTCATCAGTGAGTCAAGGTAGACGAATTCCTTGACCACCTCAAAGTCATATCCGCCCATGGTGACGTTCTGGCCAATACTTCGGTGTCGCCCATCTCTTTTAGATGAAAGCAGATATTTGGTTTTACCCTCATTAACCTTGAGACCCATCTTAGCCGCTTCTGCCTCAATGCTTACCTCATTGACGTCTCGCTGTGTCCGTCCAATCACTTCAATGTCGTCGGCGTACGCAAGCAATTGCGTAGACTTTAAATAAATAATACCTCTTGTGTTGGCCAGTGACTCTTGCACGATCTTTTCAAGCACGATGTTGAAAAAGTTGCACGACAGCGCGTCTCCTTGTCTAAATCCATTTTTAACATCAATGTTAAAACAAGGCATGGCTTTGTATAGCTCATCTCTATACACGCTGTCATATGCAGCCTTGAAATCGACAAAAGGTGGTGAATGTCGATTTGATATTCCTGGGTCTTCTCAAGATCTGCCGTAGCGTAAATATTTGGTCTATTGTGGAGAGCGCCGTGGCGCAGTGGGTAGTGTGTTGGCCTCTGATGCCGATGACACGGGATCGAATCCCGACAACAGCCATGTCATCGAATGTGTTTTTCACGGTGTTTCTCCTCAGCGGGGCAATAAACTGTCGGTCCCTTTTACCCATGTAAAAAATAAATCACACACAACATGGGTGAGTGAGAGAAGCTTGGCTCTGGTCCTTCATGGGCTGTAACGCCAACATACATTGTGGATTTACCTGGCCTGAATCCACGCTGATAGGAGCCGATCAGGTTATCCACAAACTGTTTCAGGCGTTCACACAATACGGCGGAGAAGATCTTATATGCGATGTTAAGGAGACTTATTCGCCTATAGTTGGCGCAGTTATAGGGGTCTCCTTTCTTATGGATCGCGCAAACGATACTAATATTCCATTCGTCGGGCATGATTTCCTCCGACCATACCTTGCAAATGAGATGGTGCACGCACCTTACCAGCTCATCTCTAGCGGCCTTAAGAAGCTCAGCACACAGGCCATCTGCGCCCGCGGCTTTATTAGACTTAAGCCTTGATATCGCTATTTTTATTTCGTCTAGGTCGGGTGGTCGGAATTCTCTTACAATGTCGTCCATTACGAATGGCTCGTTCTGCTTGACAGCGGTATCTTGTCTATCGCCGCCGTTAAACAGTCTACGGAAGTGGTATTTCTAAATCCTCAGCATCGACTGCGACTCAACTACCAGTTCTCCCTTTTCATCCCTGCAGGCCGCCGCTCTGGCTCTGTAGCCATGCCATGTTCGTTTTACCTTTTATTGTAAAACTTACGGGCATCATTCCTGTGGAAGCATCTCTCCATCTCTTCGATCTCACGCTTTCCGTGCTCTCTCTTCTTTTTTCTGAAAAGCGTGTGTTCCTCTCTTCTCTTCTGCTCATGGATTTCGCGAGCAGCTCTCGTCCGTCGTTGCAGCATGGCTTTATATGCCTCTTGTTTTGCTGCATGGGCTTGTTCGCATTGTTCATCGAACCAGGGGTTTCTAGGTGGTGGCGGTTTGAAACCCAGCATCTCTGAGGCAGCGTCTCTGACGGCGCTCGGGCAATGCGCCTATTCCTGCTCTATTGTTTGTGCTGCTGTGGGCCGAATTTGAGAGAGCTTGGAGGAGACACGATCGGCAAAGATTCTGGCAGTCTCTTGCGATTGTAGCTTTCCGACGTCAAACTTACGTTGTCCTCCTAAACATTCTTGATATCCTCATTCGTACCTTGGCTACAACAAGGTAGTGGTCCGAGTCGATGTTGGCCCCTCGGAAGGTTCGTGCGTCGAGGATACAGGAGGAGTGTCTGACGTCGATCGCAATGTGATCAATCTAGTTGGTGGTCGATTGATCAAAAGACCGCCAGGTACCCTTGTAAATGTTGAAATGGGGAATCGCGTGCTTGCTACAAGGAGGTTACGCCCCGTTAGGAAATCGATTAGCTTCGGTCCGTTATGGAGGCTATGCTTTCCTATGATCGACTCAAATATGTCCTCTTTGCCCAGTTTTGCATTAAAATCTCTTAGAACTACTTTTGTGTCGTAGCTGGGAAATTGGGCATAGGTTCTGTCTAATGTTTCCAAATTTAGCTTTGATGCGGATTGTTATGAGGCGTTCGCTTATGTCTCGGAAGCTTAA
Organism: Eumerus sabulonum; assembly: GCA_951905685.1. NCBI lineage: Eukaryota > Metazoa > Arthropoda > Insecta > Diptera > Syrphidae > Eumerus > Eumerus sabulonum. Next base: position 154,231,707 of record OX645060.1, on the reverse strand, counting down.
GAAGTTTTGTCGGAGTCTTCCTCTAATAACGAATCCGCACCCGAATAGGCGCTGTTTATTCTCCTTGTAGCAGTTCCCGTAGTAGGTGTCGTAGTTTTTCATCCGTCTTTTGCCTGGTCCATCCCATCGCACTTCTTGGATGCGGTTATATCTGCTTTATAGCAGTTGAGGGTTTGCTCCAATTGATCGCCTGCACCCGGTTTGTTAAGGGACCTCGCATTCCAGGGGCATACTGTCAAGTCCGTTAGTCGTTTGCAGGGGTCGTCAGCTTTGTATCCGTCTGTATCCGATGCTTGTTGTTGTTTCGGAACAAGTAGGTTTTTACGTGATAGGGATGTTACCCCAAAGCACAACCCCCAACCTAGAGGGCCAGGTTCCTCTTTCCCCAGGAACAAGGGGCTGGGTCGCTGCATACATTGGTTCACTACCTGTCGGGTGCCAGGGTAGCTATTGGTGTTTTTCTGAATATCTATACTAGTGGTCCTAAATGGGTTAGACACATGCGCCACAGTAAGGCTAACGTGGCCCGTCCGTAATAAGAAAAAGACGGAAAATCTGCTAAATCTTAGTAGAGGGAAAATGCGACTGTTAGTCTGTGCCCTCACTGGGCACTGCATGGTATCATATCATGCAGCTAGACTAGGCCATATTTTTCCCCACTTGTCTAAGAAAAAGTTAATCTTAGATTTGGGAATGCCGCAGAAAGGTTCGGCACCTTTGTACTTTTCCCTGGAACCTTTCCTAGCGAGTTGATTAGCGATTTTATTGCCCTTTATTGCTTAGTGCCCTGGTACCCACCAGAGTTTGACCTTATTTCTTTTGGCAAGGTCCTGTAGGTCCTCATGGTATTCCTCAGCGGTTGTTTGAGATTATATTGAATTATCATGATTGCATTGAGATTATCTTATTGATTGAGATTATAGTAAATTATATTGCTTACTATGTACATAAAATTTAATTGTAACACCCTGTACCGAGAGTCACTCAACAGCAACTATCAGCTCCCCTAGTACAACTATTATTGCGCTCTCCTCCTTAACCTTCGTATAACTTGTTGTTCTTGCATGCAATGGAATATGCCTTATTATAAACCTCGCGCTCAGAGAGCATCCTTTAAGTATTTTATAGAGCTTGAGTTGAGTATTTTAAACATAGAGGTCGGAAGCTGATTGTTGCTGCTGAGTGAACACTTCGAGCACTCTACTAGTGGACTTCACCAAGCTGACATCAGAAAATAAATTGTATCGAATTGGCGGCATTTTTTTCTTCTTGTGGATCCCACCGTGCTATTTCTCAACAACGGTCTTTGAGTTCGTGCAATACGAGCTCAATGATTTGAGCACTGCTTGACTATCATAGATTATATTGATGGTTACTTCTCTTATGCCAGACTCTAAGTTTAGGTTGACGCACATCAGGATGGCGTATAATTCGGCTTGGAAGATTCTGGGACTCATTGTTGGAGTTCGCAATGATAAGCCGACGTTTACTTTTAGAAGTATTTATTACGACTGCTTAGATTCATTTATAATGTTTCATTTTATATAATACCTATTCCAATGGATTGGAATTAACAAATATGTGTGTGTGTATTTAACAGTATTTAGAAGAAAGAAATATGTATTGTATTGAAGTATATAAATTCATATGTTAACACTCATTCTTTGAGTCTTCGAGATTTTCCGATTTGGTCCAAAGATGCTGGCGCTAACGCCAGAACCCATATTGGAGCCATCTGTGTACAACCTAAGGCCTTTGACATTGAGCAAGGGATCGCTGCTTTCCTCAGATGTGGGGTTTGGGACTAGTATCTCAAATCTCTTGACAAAATGTGAGGGCGTGTGGTAAGGCGTCCGAAACCGTGGTTATCATATCTAGCTCAGGTTGATGTTGCATCAGGGACCCATGGGTCCACATGGCAGGCCTATTTCCGAGAGTAGAATTCTGATTGCACTGCGTAATGCAACATTTTTAACAAAAAGGTGCAATGAAGTAAGCCCAATCAGTGCTTATTGGGCTGCCTTAGGGCAGGTTGGCATAGCGCCTGTAATGCCGAGACACGCTAGTCCCTGAAGGCGTTGAATTTAGACGATTACCGTTTTTTGTTCAATTTGTTTTGAGTAAACAAGAGAGGTATGCATGGACGCACATACATGTCATCAGGACAATACAGCCATACTCAGAAAATGGGCATATATTCTGGAATGTCTGATCTATCTGACGTGTCTAAATCGACGAAGCATAATCCTTTACTGTCGCGTACGGTATTACATTGTCTGAATTGTGAAATTTGATTTAGGAGATGTTTTCCACCTTCAGTCAATATTTCCAATCCTGAATTGTTTAAGGGCAGAATAAATTGCACCACCAATTTAATAAGGGAGACTACAAAGAAAACGTTCGGATGTCTGAGTTACAGGTGGTACAAGTCGGTGTGAATAGGTATTAAAAAAAGGATGATTAATAATGAAAAACGTGACTGTAGGTAAATCCAATACGAATGAAAGCGCCGGACATGCTGCATGCAAGGAAGTAGATGATTTATTCGTCTTGTAGAAGTCACACCTCCCTGTTGTTGCGAAAAAAGAAGTATGAAAAATAGAACTCGACTCGACCAGCCAGACTGTTGAACAAGAACAAGCGTACAAGGGATAATGGTTTATAGACTAGTAGTCAAGAATTTTTAATTATACAAAATTGCGTCCAGCCCACATGAGAAGCGTACGTACACGTACATTCGTTGTACTATGTATGACTTTGAATGATTCCTGTTGTGATAAGTCTACATTTTTTCTTTGTATCGCTTTACCGCATTATGCAAACTCTTGTACTTGGGACTTAAAAAGGCATCCTTATGAATTTCATCACCCCACTTGTCTGCTCATGTCGGCTTAACAATTCTAACAATCTAGATTTCTTAAGTTTGATCAACACATAAGGCGACCTGAAGATTCTGAAATGTCTAGTTGAGAGACTGTCAGCTTATATCGCAGTTTAGTTGTTGAATAAGGTTTATATCAATTTATTTATTTTTTCTTAACTTCCCAGTGGGAAGCAAGATCGGTTCAGCCATTTTTTGTTAGAAGTTAAATAACTAAAGTGTAGTCTGTTATCATAATTATTGTTTAGTTACTTGAAAGTGAAGAAATATTAATTCACCATTCCTAGTTGATTAATGGTACTTACTTACTTGGTATAGCGCTACAGTTGGAGGTGAATCAAGGCCTCAACTAACAAGCCTCTCCAGCCGGTATGATCTTTGGTCAGCTGGTTCCAGTGCCGCACGCCCAGTTGGTTGAGGTTCCTTTCCACCTGTGCGCGCCACCTTAGATGCGGTCGTACTCTGCTGCGTCGTCCCTCGGGGTTGGAGTCAAAGACTCTTCGGACCGGAGCGGTGATGTCCATTCGCTCCACATGGCCCAGCCGTCGTAGACGACGTCCTTGACTACTTGAAAAATATAGCTGCCGAAGGTGATGTTCGAACAAAGACGTAGGTGTTGTGCGTCTTTCTTTGATGACAGCATATATTTGGTCTTGTCCCCATTTACCCTTAGACACACCTTAGCCGCTTCTGCTTCAATACTTGCGTCTCGCTTTGTTCGTCCAATAACGTCAATGTCATTTGCATAGGCAAGCAATTGTGTGGACTTGAAGTAGATCGTACCTCTTGTACTGGCCGCAGAGTCTCGCACGATCTTTTCAGGAATGATATTAAAGAAACCACATGACAGTGCGTCACCCTGTCTAAAACCTTTTTTAACATTGATGGGGTTGGTTAGTTCACCTCCAACCTTAATGCAGCAGCGAGAGTTCTCCATAGTGATCCTGCACAGTCTGTCGAGTTTGGCAGCAATGTTCAAACATGACATGGCTCTGTATAGCTCGTCTCTATAAACATTGTCATATGCGGCTTTAGGGTCGACAAGAAGATGGTGCGTGTCGACCTGGAATTCATGGTCTTCTCCAAGATCTGCCGTAGTGTAAATATTTGGTCTATCGTGGATTTTCCTGGCCTGAAACCACACTGGTAGGAACCTATCAGATTGACCAGGAAAGATTTCAGGCGCTTACAAAGTACAGCAGCGAGGATCTTGTACGCAATGTTCAGGAGACTTATACCTCTGTAATTGGCGCAGTCATAGGGGTCTCCTTTCTAATGGACTGAGCAAACGATGCTGAGATTCCATTCATCGGGCATGCATTCTTCCGACCATATCTTGCAGATGAGTTGGTGCATGTTCCCAACCAGCTCATCGCCAGCTGCTTTAAACAGTTCCGCGGGAAGTCCGTCTGCTCCAGCAGCTTTATAAGACTTAAGTTTCGATATCGCTATCTTAATATCGTCTAGATCGGGTGGGCGGGATTCTCGTTCGTCTTCGTCCATTTTTCGTTCTGCCTGACGGCGGCATATTGACTATCATCGCCGTTATATGGTCTGCAGAAGTGGTCCTTCCATAAACTCCGCATCAACTGTGACTCCACTATTGTCCGTGCTCATCCCTACAGGCTTCTGCTATAGCTTTATAGCCTCGGCATGTTCGTTTTACTTTTTGGTGAAACTTTCGAACGTCGCGCCTGCAGTAACATCTCTCCAAATCCTCAATCGCGCGCTTCTCGTGCTCTTTCTTCTTTCTCCTGAGAAGCTTATGCTCTTCCCTTCTTTTTAACTCGTAGAGCTCACGAGCTGCTCTTGTTCTTTTATGCAGCGAGGCCTAATATGCATCCTGCTTCGCTGTGTGAATCCTCCCGCACTCGTCATCGAACCAGGTGTTTCTTCGTAGTGGAGCCTTGAAACCCAAAACACTCGGATGCAAAACTTTTCAGGGTTGTTTGCAAAGGCTCCACTGCTGTTCTATTGATAACGTGGAGGATTGAGGTATATTGGAGAGCTTAAGGGAGACGCGATCGGTAAAAGCACGAGCGGTTTCTGGCGAGTAGCTTTTCGACATCATAACTTTGTATTCTTACTTTACTCCGCCGCATTCGTGATATCCGTAAGCGCATCTTGGCTACTACAAGGTAAAATATCGCAGTTTTTCATCCGCTTTATACCCGGTCCATTCCATCGCATTTCCTGGATGGCGGTTATGTCCGCTTTATAGCGGTCTAGGGCGTCCGCAAGTGATTCGGCTGCACGTGGCCTGTTTAGGGACCTAACATTCCACGTACTGTCCTTTTTTTCGTTTTTTGCAAGGGTCGTCAACATAAATAAATCCGGTCCGTTATAGCCGAGGCTTGTAGTTGTTTCGGAGTTTGTGGTTTTTTTACGGTTACGGCTTACTAGGCCGTAGCCCAACCGACTAATCCTCTTTTCTGGCGCATTCGCCCTTCCCCGTCTGCAAAAGCTATAAACAAAGATGTTAGTACATGAACAGCTAGACGTGCACTAAAAAGAGCAGGTTTGGTCGCCAGCGTAAAATAAAGGAAGTCCGCTCTTTCAAACAAAAACGTTGAGCGACGTATGAGGTTCTGTAAGGAGCACAAAAATTGGACTGTAGATGACTGGAAAAGGGTTATTTGGAGTGAGTCAAAAGTTAATCGTTACCAATCAGATGGTAAAGAATACTACTGGCATCGAATTCATGAGCGAATCCAAAAACATCATATAAAGGAAACAATGAAACACGGCGGCAGAGGGATAATGGTTTGGGGCTGTTTTACTTGGTGGCACATCGGGCCGGCTTCCTCTATTTGACGCTGGCGACCAAACCTACTCTTTTTAGTGCACGTCTAGCAATCCATGTACTAAGATCTTTGTTAATAGCTTTTTCATCATTTTTGGGTGTTCGAATGTCCTTATTATGAAGCAACCGTTCCATCAACCAAGCATCACCATCAGAAATGATTCTTGGTCGACCCCCAATATTGTTTGAACAAATCACATTTCGGCGTTTTTTATTATTGTTTACTGTTGTTTTATTTAGTTGTAACGGTTTAGCATCTTACGGCATGAATCATTTTTTTGTAACAAATTTACAACATTATTTTCAAGATGAATTGAAATTTTCTTAATTTTGCCTTAAAACAACCACGCAGTAGATTGATAAGTAATAATTTAAGCTCGAAACACTGCAGAAACTTCCATATAACGGAAAACTCTTACGATACAAATAAAAATACAATATACGAATACCAGGGGAATTCCCCTTTTAAATAGTATTCTCCTTTTAACCCTAGAAGGGTAACCTCCATCGATTCGACGAACATGAATTTTATTTTTTTAGTTTTCTCCTTAGTCCTCTTACTGATAAAATCCTCTTTTCGTGTAACCCTAGCCAACTCTAAGTGCTTTTAGTGTGTGGACGTACGGTAGTGTACCTTCTTGGGTAAGTGCATTTTTTGATGAAAAACGACGCAAATGTTCGTCGAAACGACGAAGGTTACCTTTTATGTAACTTTTAGGGCGCAATCAGATTCCTAATATGCAAGTTAACACAATCAGTGGTGACGACCGTGTTGGCCGCCGTTTATGTGCAACATTGCGTTGCACATTGTGTTTCTTGCAAGGGCATCATAAAATGGCGAAGATCGCGGCTAGCTGGCTTACTATGCGAAACGGGCTGTGGGACTATTCTTTAGCATTTAAGTTCATTCGCATTTGGAACGGCACCGAAACAAAACGTAGGTTTTTCCGTAAATATAATAGAGGAAAAACTCGTAGTACCATGGATGAAGAAATGGTTAGAAGCACCAATTTTACCCACTATTATTAGACCTGGTATTGAAAAAAATATCCTCGAAAATGAAATGGCCATTAGGCCAAGCGCAAATTGAGACACGTATAGCGCATGTGAGGTGGCGCAGCGTGACGCATTTTTTTGTAAACTACAGAATTCAATAGAACGGCGCAAATTGGTAAACACGTGTGACGTGCCGCGACTCGCGCTAGCCGACCGACGCGCGGCGCAGTAGTCGAGTCACAGTTTCACGTGCCATTCTCTCGCGTGGGGTTCTTGGTTTTGGAGAAATGGCAGAAGAATGAATAGAGGCAGTTAGGGCTCATAAAGAACTGTATGATACCCAATATGCCAACTATATGAAGACAAAATTATGAATTGATCACTCTTATGTGTTCGATCTGCGAGTACCTGCGTCTCAATTTGCGGATCACCACGCCACGCGCTTGGCGCGTACGCCTCATGGCACTTATATCATGTCACCTCACGCGCGCTATACGTGTCTCAATTTGCGCCTGGCCTTAAGGCCTTAAGGTAAATTTGCAAATATTGTTCGTACACACAAGGACGTATGACTTAGTCAACGTGCAATAAATGTGAAGAGCATACAGTTGAACTATGCTGTAAATGCTCCAAATAATTTTGTTTATTTTTTACTTTTATTATGTTTTGTTATTCCAACAATTATCTTTTATGTTCCTACTTTGTTTTATTAAAAAATATATATTTGTAATAACAACAAAAAAAAAAAAAAAAAAAAGGAAAACGAAAAACAAGCCATCTCAAAAATGCAAGCTCATGTGAAGAGCATAAAGTTGACCTCAGCAACAAATGACCAACTTTATTTTCGTTTTTTTATTTTGAATACGTTCTGTTAACTAGTGAATAAACTTTTAAGTTCCAACTTCTATTTACAAAAAAACAAAAACGCCTTTTTATTAAAAATTAAAAAAGCAAGTGATCTCAAAATCAATAGCTCCAGGGACTCTTTCGATAATAAAAACTCAAGAATTAAAAAAAATACATTTTTTTTTTACGTTTTCTTAATAAACAACACACAATAAACAAAAATTATTTTACTTCACAAGTACTTACTTAATAACATTTCCTTAAAAACGAAGTTGAATATCACTTCGTCGATTCGACGAATGGTTACCTGTGCCGTACTAAAAAATAAGGTTACCTTTCTAGGGTTAAGGTTAATGTGTAAAAATGTCCGGATACGGAATTCCGTAGTTTCTGTTTTTGTTTTTTGTAATGTTTTAAGAGTTATTGTTACTTAATTTATTAGATAAATGTTGAATTGAAAAAATTAATTAGAAATATTTGTAAAACTAATGTTAGTTTTTTTCATTTTGACAAAATAACCGTAGAAGTGCAAAACATCTGGACAGTTTCGCTTCCCACTATATAATCTTCTGTTCGTCAACTACTGCAGTTGAAAGAAATAAATCGTGACAGAAAATCTACAAGATACAACACACTGACCCAATTACTACAAGATACTTGAGAATATTTAAGCGGAGGAAATATCTGGCAACCATTCAAGAGTTCAATAATCATAATTTACGACAGCTGAATCGACGTGATTTTTAGAAGGAAATCAATCCACTTGAGATCGATTATTAATTTCACGGGTGAAGCTCTCAATTCTGATGAATACAAATTTACGAATACGGAAATACTTAACTGTAAATAGAACATATTCGAAGTTATAGCTAATTGGTTAGATTTTGATATTCAAAGGTTTTTTTTTTGCTAGCACTGCTTACTCCATTCATATTTACCACGAAAGTGATGAAATTTTTATAGAATTTTCAGTGCATCCCCCCGCCGTCAAATTCTAATTGCCCATCAATCCGAAAAGCTTTTAAATTCTACTCCCTCCTTTCTATCTCATTTCAGCATATGCTGCGTGGTATCCGTCAACGTCTGTGTGAATGGATTAACCAGTGATAATGACAGCCAGGCCAGCTCAACTTCATTATCTGTCGAAAACAACCCTACAAAAACGGCATCTGCTCGGGAAATGTTCATTCCCGCAAAGAAGGCCATCAAATCCAGCAAGCACACACACACACTCAATAAAAAATTACTTAAGTAAGTATGTTCGTCAGTATTTGCGTGCGGCAACGCACGGATTTGCTGCAATTCAATTGCCTCGCCGATCAGTTTACATTCTTATTCATGCTGATTTGATGTCACTTCTCTTGTTGCAGCAAGTTGGGTTTGGCTAAAGTTCGCGCGCCAAACAGTCATAACCGGAAACGTCTGGCTGTGGAGTCACGCCGTCATGCATCGCCGGATGATTCACACATGTTCATCATAAAATTGCCTCCGAACCTTTACTACTACACGAGTCCAAAGTCTGGCAGCAGTGGCTTCTCGAAAGGCAATGCTCTGGATCATGATAACGGGAAAAAGGTAAGTCTTCATTTCGTTTATAATCCATGTTTAGATCGTTCAACTCTGCCTCAAGGCGAGGCAATCACTCGACCAGATACCCCTTATACATAATCGTTAGAGCGCCTAAACCTACATCGTATACGAGTAGTTGGTAGATGTTGTTCCTTCAAGTTCCTCCAGATTTGTTTCATTGAATTTTGCCTTTCTATACAATGACCAGCAAAGTGGCAGAGCAACTGTGCTCATGCGTTTCTGAGGTGTGCGTACGTATGTTGTTCTAATAGAGTTTTGTGGCACCTTGTCATGGGAAGTGTTTACATTTGATAGTTTCGAGCAACAAGTGTCCGCCACTGTTATAGTAGGGTACCATCAAGTGTCTAAGCAGGCAGTGGACTGCTGCTAATTGACAGAACAGTCGAGTTCGTAGAAGGTGTTCTACGATGAAACTGGAATGTGAGTATCTGTGGACGAGCATGAACGGATTACATTAGGTATCAGAATTGCAGTTGAATTTCTTTCACAATCTTACTAATGGGAGGATAATAGCTATTCCAATTGTAAACAAGATGTTAGGCACGTTTTTCATGTCACGGAAAACCAACAAGATTACTGTCGCTCATGCATACGTAGCTCGTATGGAAATGATATTTGAATGCAATGAATTAATTAAAAAATTAATTGAAAAATATAGTTGTTATAGAGTTGCAATACAAGTTAGATAAAGACGGCTTTCAGGGCTCCATATAATTTTCCTTGCAGTGGCTAAAGATTTCCTGAGCAGCCTTAACAGCTTTCAATTAATTCAGATTTGAGAGGTTCTGACATCAACTTATTGTTCATAACAGCTAACTTGCAACACTTTCTGAACGTGAATAAAATTCAAGTTCACTGTTCACAGATGAGATCCACACGTATATTAGGAGTTTATGACACTCTTATCAGTCCTCTTTACTTATACGCGCCTCAAAGGAGGAAAGTAATGTTTGCTTAGATCTTTTAAGCATGTTGTTGAATGCGCCGATATGAAATGCGTGAGTTTTTTTTTTTTTTTTTTAATTTTACTAGGTGTAAATAATGAGGACGCCGTGGCGCAGTGGTTAGTGTGTTGGACTCTGACGCACGATGAGCGAGTTCGGATCCCGATAACACCGACGCCATCGAATGTTTATTTCGCGGCGTTCCTCCTCGGCGGGGCACTGGCAAAACCCCCCCACTCCGACTATATGACCGGTTGTAATACTGTTGAACTGTAAGCTCATTCAGGGCTAGTTTGTCGAAATCCTTCACGTGTGCTGTTATCTTAGGGCTTTTGGGGTCAACCGTTGATAAACTAGACTAGGTCTCATAGTAGTATATTAAAGATGCCTTTCTTTAGAATGAACGACACTGAACTGAACCACGCAAATAAAGTCAGGTACTTGTATCTTATCCTGAAACAGATATTATATGGAAACTTCAGAAATAATATATATATTGACCTCTTACCTATATAAGCCGTCGATCGCTACCGGAAGAAATTCGAAGTGAACAACACGGCCTTAAGGCTTGTCTGCACGTCAAACTCGTTAACCCAGGTCGCGTCGGCGTATTGGATGAAACAAGTTTCCAATAGCTTTGCGGCCCACATTGAATGCTTTGTACCGCTCCGCATTTAAAATTCGTAACGTTTATAATTATAAATACTTTAACGTTCTACTTCAAAAAACTTTAAAAGCCGCTAAGGCTTTAGATGATTTTAATTATTCAATTGAAGCATTTTCCAGGAAAGTCAATCATTTTATATACTTCAATAGCTTGAAAGACTTTATGTCTTCTTGTTTAATCATTTCAATGATCTTAAATATTTCCAATATTCTTAAAACCCCAAAGATTTCAAAAAACTTAATATTAGAATTCGTCAAATTTAATGACTGCACAGCGCCCAACGAGTTCAACTTACTTAATTCTATTAACGACTTCAAAATATTAATTTTCACAACCTTTAAGAACTTAACCTAAGGTGCAAATGAAATTAGGAAATCATCCTGTAGAAATAGCGGTCTTTCAAAACAAGGTCTTATGAAGGATTTATGGTGCAGAAGACAACATGGAGCTGAATAGATAAAATGGATCTTATATAGTTTCAAGCACTGTCTGATTCGAAGATACGTACAACAAACAGTCAAAAGAGTAATAAATTAGAAAAATCTTAGGAAAATAAAAAATAAAAAAAACCTGTTAGGAAAACCGCTGTGTGAAACTGTGTGACTGTCAGTAAATATTGTATATCTAACTCGAAATTTGAGTAGACTTTGGGTGCTAGCACTGGGGTCTTTGAGTCAGTATCAATCTTAAAAGAGCTTTTGTAACTGACTTCAAAGAAGTCAATCTTATGAAGCATTCTCATTGTTTTTATACAACATATGGTACATACATATGTATGTCTACCATGGACCACGTAAATCAAAAGTAAGGGTGCGTGTTCTTTGTCAGGTGGACGAAGTTCTCTCTTGTCTTTGTTGAATTCAAACGGTTCAAAGGGTCATTTCGACAACCAGCGTTACAGTCTGCTAAAGACTGTTTCATCCATAATCTTCACAGACTTTATAGGCTTGATATACTCATTTTACTTTTTGGTAAATCTTACCAATTTTTCAAGAGTCTTTATATTGTTATATAAACTCATGCACACCCTATTAGTAGTTAGTACTAATATTAATATTAGTACACATACTGTACACAGCCACGCTTGTGGTTTGGAGAAAACCACGAGCGTAACTGTCTTTTCCATAAAGCACTCTCCTACTCTCGTCTTGCGGGAAGACGAAAGTGGAGAGCTAGTTCTTTAAAATGAAAGAGGACGCTACTCTTTGTTCGATTGTCATAGCAAGCAGTTTAAATGAATAAGGCCACAATTATTTTTTCGTGTTTTCCTTTTTCCCCTTTCCTTTTCCTTTTCCTTTTTCTCTTATAATGTGTTTTAGACACACAACCTGAACGGAGTGCAGTGGTTAGGGTCGTTGATGTTCGTTCACTACTCTCAGGGGTGGTTGTCCCTGATAGGACGAGAGCCGACCAAATTCCGCGTTGGGTATAGTCCGCAGTAATTCGTTCGAGCACTTTAGTATTGCATACGCAGAGGATGAACTTCAGTTGACCATATACTGTGAGTGTTATGCCTGCAGCAGTACGTCTGGTCACTTTCCATTCACAACTGCGTTGCATAATTTTTGTCGGTATAGGAATTACTTTTTCTTGGCTACGAAGCGAACTTGAACTATAGAACTTCCGCTCAGCGGTCGATGATATTTACCACTGGACCACAGCCACCCCCATATGATATTTTTATAGAAATTGCCGTTTTCTTCTGATTTGAAATTTAGCACTGTGCAGCATACTTTGACAGATACTTTGACAATGTCGTTGTACAGTATCGGTGCATTTTGCGAAGCATCTGGGTTCAGTAGAGTCTTAATCAAGTCTCTGGAGACTACCACATTTTTTTAGGTCAAAGTTTAATAATCGTCTTCGATTCGAAATATTTGCTGCCAAAAAGCAACTGTTCGAGTAAATGTTGGCTCCTCGAAAGGTTCACAAAGTAATCATTTTAGTTGACTGTTGATTGTAAGTATGTGCATGATATCACCTATTCGCGTATGGATTTTAGGATGGTTTCTTATGTGTTAACTTATTTCCAGTCGGCTAAACCTATTTCTAGTGGGCTTTATATTACATAAAGTATTTTTACCCGGTCTCGCACTTATGTATGTATGTATTTCGGCGATACAGTCCATGAAGGACCTGAGCCGAGCTTCTCTCAATCACCCAGGTTGTGTGTGATTTAATTTTCCCATAGGTGAAAGGGACCTACAGTTTTATTGCCGGTTCCGAACGGCGAATTTCGAGAATTCATGACAATTTTACTACAGGGGGTTTTATCAGAACCCCGCTGAGGAGAAACACCATGAAAAACACGTTCGATGACATGGCTGTGTCGGGATTCGATCCCGTGTCATCGGCATCAGAGGCCAACACACTACCCACTGCGCCACGGTGCTCTCGGTGGTCTCGCACTTAGGTCATCTGTTGTTATAGCCAGGGTATTAAGCGTCGTTATTCTCCTGGGATTATTCGAATACGTACTCCAGTTCTAAGCAATGTTTGGAAAATGTTGCAGAATTCGTTTAATAATCGCTTTTAGTTGGACCTTTCAGGTTAAGTAAGCCTGCCCAACATAGTTTAGGCAGAACCAAAATAGTAATTAAGCCATTCAATTACAACAAAATAGCCGTCGTCGAGCCCTACTGTATTTAGTAAAATGGCTTCAACCGCATGAGTGGATTCTTCTCTGACTTAACTTATCTTAACTTATCACAGTGCTACACCATTTCATATTATACACAGCGAATATGTATTTGCTGTATTTACAAACATCTGCATTGTTTATCCAGTAACTTAACTCTGTTGTATTAGCCATCAAACAAGATGCTTTACACAGTACGTTCTACGCCAACGGGTTACCCCCTCTTTGAAGGGGAGTTTTGCCGTCCACTAAACTACCGATGATGCAGCGATTCAATGTCTGCTCGTCCTTCGTTCTATAATTAGCTACCAATGTAATATGCTCATATTGTATTCAGTCAATAACATAATTCGAAATTATTTATTTCAAGGTTTCATTCAATTTCAACTCGAATGGTAAGCCAAGTCGCGTCTACCACTGGAATTTGCCCGTACTCAAGAAGATACTCTCCGATAAGTCGAGATTCCCCTCAACCCTACGTTCGAAAGACGAACTACTCGACATTAAAAGCACTCCGACCTGGACGAAACCATGGGAAAACGAGACCATTGAGAAATCCTATGCCAAATCCAACATGGCCGAGAAGAAATCGCTGAAGAAGAAATCGCCAACGTACTATGCCCCATCGAATGCAGTCAACAAAAACAGCTTCAACAAATACTTCTCGGGCAACGGCAAACCGAAAGGCTTCTACTTACTCAAAGAGAATCATAAAAAGTCGTCATACTATAAAAATATAACTCCTTGAAGGACATGACTGAACGCAAGCATTGACATCGTTACTTATTCGTAGTAATTGTACTGCACAAAATCAAGATACGGAATGAATTCGATAATAGTTAAGTCTTTTGTACTTTTTTACATGATATAGTACTATAGATTCAATAGATACAGATGGACGATAGTGGGGAAGCTTTTTTTCGATTGAATAAAAAACGGCAGTAAAGTTTTACGAAGGAATTAGTTACACATATTGGTACATATGTATGTATGTAGATTGTAATTTGTCGCAGTTAGGTTGTCCGATTGAATTATATGTACTAGTGGATACGTAGACACTTCTCGAACGAAAAGTAGTGATTAATTAAGTTTTTCTTTTTGTGGCGGTGCAGAAGAGAGTTATGGAATAAGTTAAAGGTTTGTTTTATTTGTTAATTGTATTTTTACTCATACATAGATACGGATTAATATAAGCACACACTGACTGATAAATAAATTTAAAAGATACTTTTTTTTGCAAAAACGGTGTTGTTTTAATAATACTCTTTAACTTTGAAGGGTGTTGTGTGATCGCTTTGATGATTGCAATACTGATCTTTTCAGCCACGTTAGATGCCTAATGGTTGCCACTCGAACAAAGTAGTTGCACTAAGGAAGACTTTGTACGAGCTTATTTTATGGGTGTTAGCATAGCTATAATAAGAAACGACATCATTGGTTTCCAAAAACCTTTGAGATGATATTGCAATCAACTTGCAAGAGCCCCTATCTCCAGTGGCTGCAGTGATGGGCAAACGGTTAGATACATATTAAAATTAAATAGAACAAGTTACGTGTGAGATATCAAAGATTTTTCTTTTGTTTCATTTGAAACATAAGTATATTCGAGAGGTCAAATTTTCAATGATTCTGGCGCATAGATCAGACTGAATTTGACCAATGGTACGGGCTACGTTGACTTTGACAGCTCTGGTAGTTTGCGGTTAAGGAGCATAGACCACATTCTAATCCATAGAACATTGTCACATCGCTCATGCTGAATATTCACTGTGGCACGACCGAATAGTGCTGTCTTATTGAAATTACATGTCGTTCACTTCCAGGTTAACCACGTTGAATCCAGAGAAATTTTGTATCTTTAAACGATAAGTTTATTCATAACTGCGTAAGTGTGAATTTGGGTTTACCACCTTCACTGATCTTCACGTGCTCTTTGAGATTGCACGACATAACTAAGACAAAATTGACGCCTGAAACTACTCTCTCTGCCTTACCACTTTCCTGGGACTCGCATGTACCCATACGGTTACGGTGATGATGTTATTGAAAGTTCTCAAGCCTATAAGTATTTGGACATAGTTTTACAACCAAGGATTTTCAAATTGTACTCACCAAAGAAGTGAAAACTACAAGCACTGTCGTAACTAAACATAGGCAGTTGTACGGCCAAGACTTTATTTGGCTGACAATTTATACCAGCAACAGATTGAACTTTGAACTTATAATGACAAAATTTTTTAAATTCTTACATCAAACCTTATCATCAGTCAATTTACAGCAAACATTTATAATAGCAAAACACCAGGAGACTGCCAAACATGAAAGATTACTTACCTCTAATATGTTATAAAATACCCAATTGATATGGAATCCAAGAAGGACGAATTTAACAAGAAGCAGGAGATTTCCAATGAACTTTTTTAACCTAAGTGAAAGAGGAATTACAAAGAGAAAAGCAACCACCATTAAGGCTCTTTAATTTATTTAATGCATATTTTCTAAGTACAGAGGCACAGACATATATAGGAAATCTGACCTCAAAATCCAGAAAAAGCTAGACTGCTAGAACAAAACTTGCCTTCAACTCTTATCTCACCACAACTATATCATTGTTACGAGACCAAAACTATCACATTTACGGACTATAACCGAAGCGGAATTTGGTCGGCTCTCGTCCTATTTAGGACAACCACCCCTGAGAGTAGTGAACGAACATCAACGACCCAAACCACTGCACTCCGTTCAGGTTGTGTGTGTAACAACACATCATAAGAGAATATAAAACCTCTTGAACCTGCGCGAGTCTCTAAAACCAAAAAAAAAAAAAAAAAAAAAAACAAAGCTCAATAAGACAACTAACTGGCAACCAATGACCAAAGATCTTCTGTACAAAAACATATATTCTTCGTCTTTGGTGGCGTTACAGCCCATGAAGGGCCAGAGACCAGCTTCTCTCAATCACCCATGTTGTGTGTGATTTAAATTTCCCACAGGTGAAAGGAACCTACAGTTTAATGCCAATTCCGAACGGCGTGAGTCGAGAAGCTTTTTCAGGGCAAGTTTACTACGGAGGGTTTTGCCAGTACCCCGCCGAGGAGGAACGTCGCGAAATAAACATTCGATGGCGTTGGTGTTATCGGGATCCGAACTCGCTCATCGTGCGCCATCGTGCGCCATCGTCCAACACACTAACAACTGCGCCATATATTAATATATAGATACTACAAAAAGTTTCCTTAATGACACAATGGTCTATACTTAGGACCGATGGATTATAAGAAAATGAATTAAGCAAATCTGTTGAATTCAAAATTAGACTAAACAAGACTCCAAAAAACTTAAAATACAAAACTATGAAACCAATTTTTGGCAAACTTGACACCAGCTCTCTAACAAATGCAGAAATAGTCAAAATTGTTCTTAAAAGTAATGAGATGGAGGCGGCGAAAATTGGTTTGGCGGTAAACGAGGGCAAAACTAGATATATGCTGTCATCAAAAAAGGACGCTCATCACCGACGTCTTGGCCAGAACGTTTGAATTGGCAGATATAAGTTCGAGGTAGTTTAAGGACTTCGTCTACCTTGGCTCCGCAGTGACCTGGAACAACGACATCAGTTCCGAAATCAAGCGCAGAATCACTCTTGCCAATCGCTGTTTCTTTGGGCTCAGGAGGCAAGTAGGTAATAGAGCCCTCTCCCGAACGACAAAGTTGACTCTAATAAGACCCTTATCATCCCGGTCCAGTTGTACGGCGCAGAAGCGTGGACACTATCAAAAGCGGATGAGGAGGCCCTTGGTCGGTTCGAGAAAACGATTTTGCGCGTGATTTTCGGGCCTATAAACGTAGACGGGGGATGGAGGAAATGATTCAACCACGAACTTTACGGGCTGTACAGCGACATGAGTCGAATCCAACCCCGAGGGACGAAGAAGCAGAGGACGGTCGCATTTAAGATGGCCCACACTGGTGGAAGGGGACCTCAGCCAACTGGGTGTGCGGCAATGGAAAAGGCTAGCAACAGATCGTGCTAGTTGGAGGGGCATGTTAGTTGAGGCCCAGGTTCACCCCAAACTGTAGCGCCCGTTAAGAAGAAGAAGAAGAAGTTCATAAAATAACTTCCAGACCAAATTTACTACTCCCTGCGTTTGTTGTATAATCAAATAACGCTGTCTTAAATCGATTTTCTGAATTGGTGCAATTTTGTTATTGTCAAATATGAGATGTAGTCTTGCGTGAAAGATTTTTTTTCAAGAGCTTATATAAAGCTAATAAAGCTCTTATACACGGCAGAGCCACTTCTGTCATGATACAATGTCACAATGTCATGATACATCCGATATTGACCAAATTTGCCATGGTGATGTAAGACATCGAGAGGAAGATTTAAAAATTAGGAAATCAATAAATCGGATGTACCATATGGCCGAAGGCTCTGTGATTTTTTTTTTTATCAGATTGCTCGGACATTGTTGTGGTTTGGTAAGGAAACGCAAACACTTATGAGCTGCTCGTGAGTGTACGCTACCCAACAAGCAATTATTAAACGCACGCGCTCATGAGAAATTGACTGTGAGCATTTTTTTTTCGAATTGGAAATGGGCACATACATAGTATATACATATATACATATATCCAACATACACACTCCAGACTTTTTCACGTTCTTCAGGATCGTTTTTGTCGTGTAAAAACAGAATTAGGGTGAATGCATGTACGTTTGTATCACCTGGATTACTGATCACTCCTAAAAGTATGCATACGTTTTATGCAAATTTTTTGACGTGATAACATCTTGTAAATCGATGAACACCGGCTACACGTGTGTACGAAAAAGTATGACTCATTGTCACGTTCCGCCAGAGCTGATCGTGCAAGCGAGAGCCCGAAACGGGCGATAGAGAGGCATCTATTTTGCCTATGGGATAGAATTTTGTTTGCATACTTGGGGGCATGAAAAAATTTTGCGATGACATGATGCTGCATAAACCTACATGCATAAAACGTAGGCATAGCCTAGTGATCGGCTGATTACACAAAGAAAATCTCGTCAAGTTCAGAGAAAAACACGCGAATCCAAACTTCAAAATATTGCCACCTGTGATGGAAACTGTCATCCGTAAGAAAAAGAACAAATATATTCCTATTAGTCAACAATGAGAAGAAATGAGAAAATTATATATGTAACGTCACACATTCTAAGAAATGTTATTTGGATCTTGAAAACGGTCCTTATCTTCAAGCCTTTTAAACTTACAGATTCAATCAAATCTATGCCTTCCCGTAAACCAAATCAAATTTGATAGATTAACTCGCTCAGCTCATTTCTTGCAATCGCCCACCTGCATTGCAATCGCCCACCTGCATTGCATTCCTAGTAATATTTCAATTACGTAGTTGGTAGTCTTTCGCTATGTATTTTCCTGGTATTGGAAATTGAGTGTAGTTCAGCGATCTTTTATGTTTTTGGAAAGTAATTTATTCAAAATTTGCTTCTAATATAAAAACATGAAATGATGCTGTCAAGTGATTTGTTATAAGCTTTAACTAATACTATGCACGCCCTGTATTTGATGTATGTATCTGGAAAAGATGCTGTTTGAGTGTTTATGTGGAATAATGTACTTTGCGGACCTAACTCTACGCGCAACAGCCCACTATAGCTTATTCATGCATACGTTTGTATGTATGTATGCCAGCGTTACAGTCCATGAACGACCTGAGCCGAGCTTCTCTCAATCACCCATGTTGTGAGTGATTTCATTTTCCCATAGGTGAAAGGGACCTACAGTTTATTTCCGGTTCCGAACGGCGAATTTCGAGAAGCTTCTCATGACAATTTTACTACAGGGAGTTTTGTCAGAACCCCGCTGAGGAGAAACAACGCGAAAAACACGTTCGATGACATGGCTGTGTCGCGATTCGATCCCGTCTCATCGGCGTCAGAGGCCAACACAATACACACTGCGCTATGGTGCTCTCATTATACATGCATAAATTGAGGGAAATTCTCATTAAACGTGCTAACTTCCAATTATAGATATTTTGTTTTCCTTTCTAAATAAATTGTTTCTAAATAAATTGTAATGGCAACTGTTATGATGCTTCATTTCGCTTATCAGGTCAAATAAGGCAGCTTTATTTATTAACATAACCATCCAAGTAGAAATGATATACGTCACTGAAGACAATTTTTCGATAAGAAAGTCGTTCAGCTTCAGTTCTTGTACGAGCGGTAAGATCGACAATAAATTGACAAACCTTTATTAACACGTACGTATAGAGCAGCAATATTTTCCTCAGTACGCACTATACGTTTTAGAGGAAGTGGTTTCATATCTGAAATGAATTCTGATTATTTAGCAGGTCAATTATGACAACCAAAAACGTATGTTTCAGAAAACACGAGCCTTGATAACAAAATTTAAAGCGTTTTCCGCATGTAAATCTTTTATAATAAAATGGCAATGCTAAGTATGCCTGACTTAAAATACAAACCAAGTGCGAGCTGTCAAAAATGGATCATTGAAAAACCAAACTGCAAAAAAATCATCCACTTGTTGCTTAATACTTATTCTCCTTCCGAGTATCAGCAAGGTCTTCGAGAAGGTAATCCATAGAGCCCTGTCTAGATGGGCTGGGGACAAAAACATCATTCCGGATAACCAATTCGGTTTCAGGGCGGGGCATGATACCATACATGCCGCGTCGAAACTCGTATCGGATATCCAATGGAATAAATGCAAGAACCAATGTACGGGTGCCTGCCTGGTTGACTTAGAAAAAGCCTTCGACAAGCTCAAACAGTTGGGCATAAGTAAACCATTGCTATATATTATCTATGACATGATGAAGGGTAGAAAGCTCGTTGTGAAAATTGCCAACGTGACTTCTACTCAAACATTCGAGATTAAAAATGGACAGGGCACAGTGAACTCACCGACCCTTTTCAGTATTTACATCATCGATCTGATAGATTCTCTTCGCCAATCGATAGCGTACGCGGACGACTTAATTGCGTACAGACCAGGTCCAACGATCGAATTCATTGCTATTTTATTGCAGCGTGACTTCGACAAAATTCAGCAGTTTTGTGATGACTGGAAGTTGAAAATCAACTTCCAGAAATCAGAGACTATTTTATTCAGAACGCCTTTGTCTAGGTCCTCTAGGGACACTAGAAAGCACTGGCGAAGGTTCTCAATCCTTGGACCGGACGGCTTTGTCTCCCTCTATTTAGATCATTGTGGGCTGATCATTGTGATTGGCGGTACCGCTAATCTTCCATGTGGCCCGTAATTACGTGGAGCGGCGATTCTTCTACGAGCCTGACGTCGTGCTCTGCGAGCCGAGGTTCAGCAGATCGATTTTAAATCACGATCGAAGAGACATTGTTTGGCAGCATCAACGCTTTTGGTGGCTAGAGATGACTCCGCCGGCGTCCGAAGTTAAGTAAGCCTCTTCAAGGTAACAATCGCCAACACCAATCGCATACATAGGGTAGGGTAGGTTAGGGTAGACTAAGGTAGTATAAGTACAGACATAAAAAAATATATATATATACATATATACAAATGTATGTATATTAGTTAAGTCACTTATTAGTAGGTTAAGGGTAGCCTAAGATTAGTTAGTTGTAGCTGGAATTAGATAAAACATAAAATTGGATAGTATGCTAAGTTTTTTTTTTAAATTGCTTTTCTTACGTCTTAATAAATATTTTAAATTAAATTTAAAGCAGGAAAAATATACATAAGTCGAAAGACTTGTTTAAAAATAAAGTATATATTATCTTAGAGTGTCCGCATGGGGCCATTAGGATATTTATAAGTAATAAAGTAATTAAGTTAGTTTAAGTCATTTTGTCTAGCGTAAGATAGTTATAAGATAAATATTAATAAAAATGATTTTGTAAAATGTAAAAAAAAAACTTATTCACAGGAATACGATAAAAGCCACCTGGTCATCCGGGCAACAATTTTAAGGAATATATATCTTCTTCTTCTTCTTTGGTGGCGTTACAGCCCATGAAGGACCAGAGTCAAGCTTCTCTCAATCACCCATGTTGTGTGTGATTAATTTTTCACACAGGTGAAAGGGACCTACAGTTTAAATCCGATTCCGAACGGCGTGAGTCGAAAAGCTTTTTCATGGCTGGGGGTGGCCGTGGTGCATCGGCTGTCGAGCGAAAGGTCTATAGTTCAAATTCGTTTCATAGCCAAGAAAAAAGCAATACCTATACGGAAAAAGTATGCAACACAGTTGTGAATGGAAAGCGACCAAACGTACTGCTGCAGGCATAACACTCACAGTATATGGTCAACTGAAATTTATCCTCTGCGTATGCAATATTAACGCCAAAAAGTGCATGAACGAATTACTGTAAATTATAACCAATGCGAAAATCCGGTCGGCTCTCGTCCTATATAGGACAAACCACCCCTGAGAGTAGTGAACGAACATCTACGACCCCAAACCACTGCACTCCGTTCAGGTTGTGTGTAAACCTGGGCGAAACTCTCCCTCTCCCTTCGCTCGCACAACGTTCAAACGTGATAAGGCCTTAGCCTTGAGTGCGGGTGTAACTATAAAAAAAAAAAAAAAAAAATGGCAAGTATACTACGGGGGGTTTTGCCAGTACCCCGCCGAGGAGGGACGCCGCGAAATAAACATTCGATGGCGTTGGTGTTATCGGGATCCGAACTCCCTCATCGTGCGTCAGAGTCCAACACACTAACCACTGCGCCACGGCGCCCTATACATAAACCTCAAACATGCACATAATCTAACATACACAACACAGAATCACAACCCGATGAGTTAAGCTCAGAAAACAACGACCTGTTTAACCCTTATCCTGTATTCATGGGTCAAAATTGCCCAAACACACCTTTCATATGAGTTATTTCGCCCATTTGTGAATATATTTATCTGAAATTTCTTGGCTTTTATTTTTTTAAGCAAATGAATAGAACTATGAAAAAAATTATAACATTTGCTAAGTTATATTTTTTATGATTTTTTCTTTTTTTTCAAAAAACGTACGTTGTTTTTGTGGGTCAAAATTGCCCAATATATTTTTTCCAACAAACGTTGACTGGAGTACCCTGTTTTCTTCGACGTGTAATATTATTTACATAAGTTAGGTATATATGTACGTGTATATACTTACTCCTGTCGACCCACTCGATCACAATTTTTTTTTTCTACAAACATAATGGTAAGATTTGCACAGCAAAAAAGCTGAACGTGTGTCACATCATAGTAAGGAAGTGTTCTTCGCGTGGGTTACGATCCCTATCACAAATAGACACAGGATAATCACTCCGCAGACCATTATATATCATAAAGTAATAAAATATCATTGCACAGACGATACAAAGAACCAATAACTTAGCGTCCAGTTCACATCCGGTCTTTGTGTCTACTAGGCAAACAATAAAACACAAAACCATATATAAAACGATAGAAATAAAAAATAAACACAATTGTTATTCATACAAAGAAGAGAAAGGACCTTTTTAGGGTTCCGTACCCAAAGGTAAAACGGAACCCTATTACTAAGACTTCGCTGTCCGTCCGTCCGTCTGTCACCAGGCTGTATCTCATAAACCGTGATAGTTAGACAGTTGATTTTTTCACAGATGATGTATTTCTGTTACCGTTACCACGACAAATACTAAAAACAGAACAAAAGGAATATTTAAGAGGGGCTCCCATACAACAGACATGATTTTCATCCAAAAAATCCCCTTGGTCACATACTGAGCTAAGGTTAGTCGACAATATCCCACAACCATTAGCAAACTTCCGAGCTTTGATCTCGTTTGTGTCTTTGATGAATTAATCCTAGCTGCAAACCGTTCCCCCATATTTCCCGTTATTGTTATTCACCTTTCTATATCGTTGCTGTCAAGTCAAGATAATTGATTTGAATTCAATGGACACTTTGATGATCAACTATATCTCATCATGAAGATAGTACATACATAGTCTCTTTCATATTTATATATACAGATGGTACGGAACCCTTCGTGCGCGAGTCCGACTCGCACTTGGCCGGTTTTTTTTTTAATTTATCCTCCGCTACTAGAAAACTATAGAAACGTTCGAACTGCGTGTAACTAAGTGATTTCTAATATTCTAAAATAAAACAGAAGTAAGTGCTTTATTTGTGCATTTGATCACTGTTCTAATTTTTACATTTCATAGAATCAATATGGCCGGATTGAGTCGCGAAGAAATTGAGCAAATGCTTGATCGTGATGAAAGTGGTAGTATGTATTGCGATTGATACGGCATGCGAGGTAGAGGAGGAACATTTGTCGTATAATAGTTCCTTATATGAAACTCATCGTATCCCTTCAAGAACCATGGGTGTGGAATAAACGCCTATGTGGCCTTGGTGGTTTACGTGATGTTACGATTCTTTATGATGAGCGATCCGAAAGGCCCAGGGTCGGCCTCATCATATCGAACACACTATCGGCAACCAAACTTGGGCACTTTTGTGGACAAGATCTGGTGGCTGCTAGAGTAAGCTACAAAACGCACGGAGTTATAGAACACTTCGTCGTTGCGTCGGCCTACTTTCCCTACGACTCGATACTGCCTCCACCACCAAAGGTAGTTTCTGAACTCGTAGAGTACTGTGAAGCCAAAAAGATTGGTCTCATCTTGTGCTGCGATGCTAATGCCCAAAACACTGCTTGGGGCAGCAGCAAGTGTAATACAAGGGGGGACCGTCTTTTAGACTTCATTCTCTCGTCTGACCTTACCATCAACAATGTTGGCTCTCAACCAACTTTTGTCACGACAAGACGACAGGAGGTGATTGACCTGACCTTATCCAACAGATACTTGAAGGACATCACTAACTGGCGAGTCTTGCCTGATGCTACGCTGTCGGACCATAAATATATCGAATTCCGATTAAGTTGTGGGATCTCTTCCTTGCAGCCTAGACGGAATCCGAGAAGGACGGACTGGGTACGGTTTAGAGAGGAGCTTGAGAAATCCACTCGAGTCCTACCTAAACTCAGAACGAAACAATTGGTAGAGAACGCTGTTCAGAACCTGAATAGCGTCATCACCAGTTGTTTTGAACTCGCATGTCCTGTCAGCAAACCTCCCTGCAGGAAATTGGTCCCCTGGTGGAATGCCGAGCTCCAAAGTCTTCGCAGGGAAGCCAGAATTCTTCTGAATAGATCACTCAAATCGAATTCGGAGGATGACTGGAATAAGTATCGGTCGAAGCAGAAAGAATATAAGAAACTTATTCGTAAATCGAAGAACGATTCTTATAGGACCTTCTGCGAAGAGATCAAGTCTCTGAGTGCAACTAGCAAGTTGGTTAAAGTCCTCAAACGGGGAAAACCGACAAAGCTAGATGCACTCAGAAAATCTGATGGTACCTTTACTGAGTCTAAAGCGGAAACTCTTAGTCTACTGTTTGGGACTCATTTCCCGGGAAATCAGATCGACATCGGCTCGTTGCACACTCCTTCAAGGGAAACTGCAACTGAAACGATGAAAACAACTCGGCGTAGCTGGTATATTGCGTCGCGCGTGGTTACGACTGAAGCCATTGAATTTGCTGTGGCATCCTTCGATGGTTTCAAATCGCCGGGTACCGACGGAATATATCCTGTTATGCTGCAAAAAGGTATAAGGCAGCTGCTTCCTACTTTGAAAAGAATATTCACTGCTAGTCTAGCACTTGCTCACATACCCATTCCTTGGCGCACAGTGAAAGTGGTCTTTATTCCCAAAATAGGAAAAGAGGACTACTCACTTGCCAAGAGCTTCAGACCAATCAGTCTAACATCCTTCCTGCTGAAAAGCATGGAGAGACTGGTAGAGTTGCACGTGCGCAAGGTTGCTCTTCGAATGCACCCTCTTTCGGAGATGCAACATGCTTATCAGCGCGGAAAGTCTTGCGAGACTGCGCTTCAGAACCTAGTCGGGCGAATTGAATGCGCGCTCGAAAGGAAAGAGTACGCGCTGGGCATTTTCATCGACATTGAGGGAGCTTTTGATAACGCAACTTTTGACAGCATGTGCAACGCTGCCAGACATCATGGCGTAGATGAAGCACTGGTCCTTTGGATCAAAGCTATGCTCATGCACAGGACATTGACAGCTGATGCAGGCCTCGACCAGTGTGTCAAATCCGGCGTAAACAGGGGCTG
Source organism: Eumerus sabulonum (assembly GCA_951905685.1). Taxonomy (NCBI): domain Eukaryota; kingdom Metazoa; phylum Arthropoda; class Insecta; order Diptera; family Syrphidae; genus Eumerus; species Eumerus sabulonum. The sequence goes on along the minus strand of OX645060.1, from coordinate 154,206,151 downwards.
CCCTCAAGGTGGCGTCCTGTCTCCGCTGTTATGGTGCATGGTGGTCGACTCCCTGCTTGATGCCCTCAATGCCTCTGAAATCTATGCCCAGGCATATGCGGATGACGTCGCCATTCTTTCTGTCGGCTCATGTTTAGCGACTGTCCGTCTCAAAGCACAGGCGGCGCTAAGCGTGATCGATGATTGGTGTACCAGAAATGGGCTGTCAGTCAATCCTCTTAAGACCGATGTCGTTCTCTTTACGAGAAGGAGGAAAAATACTGACATGACTCAGCTGGTACTAAAAGGCACTTCCATCCCGATATCCAAGGAAGCTAAGTATCTAGGAGTCATCTTAGATAGTAAGCTTCTCTGGTCAAAGCATGTTGAGTCAAAGACCACCAAAGCGCTGTCAGCTTTCTGGCAATGCAAAGGAGCTTTTGGCAAAACATGGGGTTTATCGCCGGCAAAGGTCCTCTGGATCTACACGGCAATGATAAGACCTATAATCTCATATGCATCGGTTGTCTGGTGGAACAGACTAAAACGCAAACACGTCGTAGCCTCTTTCACCAAACTCCAAAGAACGGTCTGTCTCAGCTGCACGGGGGCTTTCCCCAGCACGCCGGGCGCTGCTCTAGATGCTATGATGAACCTTCCACCTCTTGATATATTTATCAGAGGGTGTGCTCTGAAAGCCATGTCTCGTCTGAAGAGAAATGGCTTTTGGTACAACTCGCATAGGAATAGCGGTGTCCTTGCGCAAGAATTGTCCTGCGACCCCTGTCTCATGGACATGCCTTCTGACGCATTGACGCCAGTCATCCTATTGCGTCGTAATTTCACAGTCGAGTTTCCATGGCGTCAGGATTGGCTATGGCTGGATACTGAACCTGGAAAGGATAGTCTTCGCATTTTCACGGATGGCTCCAGGTCTGGGCGGGGGTCCGGTGCTGGAGTCTTCTTTGAACGCGAAAACATCCGACTGCACTTCTCGTTAGGAAAGTATGCGTCTGTCTTCCAATCAGAGATATACGCAATCCTAATGGCCATGCACTATGTTGTGAAGCACAGGTGGAAGGGGGAAAGCATATGCGTCTGTAGTGACAGCCAAGCTGCACTAAAAGCTGTGTGTAACCCCTTAACTAGCTCCAAATTAGTGCTTGAACTCAAGTCCTTCTTGAACAGAGTCGGCGGACTAAATTCATTGAGGCTTGTATGGGTTCCAGGTCACTCTGGGATTCCAGGAAATGAGATCTCTGATGAACTCGCTAGAATGGGTTCAGAGGAGAGCTTCTCAGGACCTGAACCCGCTATAGGTCTACCTGCGTCCACGGTAAATTCCTACATTAACGATTCTGTATTTAATGCACACAACCGTAGATGGAGGGATTGTCCAGGTTGCAGGATGACTAAGCGCGTACGCCCTGATGTCTGCAAGAAATCTGCAGCATTCCTCCTGTCTTTAAGGAGAATCGACTGCAGAAGGCTTGTGGGAGTCATCACGGGCCATTACACTTTTGCCAAGCATCTCTACGTGCTCGGCATCAGTGAGACGCCTACCTGTGCTGCATGTGGCGAAGAGGATGATGACACTGCAGAGCATTTCCTCTGTGATTGTCCCGCCTTTGCTCGCATACGGTGGCGCACCCTTGGAGCCGACGTGGTGTGTGCCGAATCCCTTAGCTCTACATCACTGAAGCTTCTTCAAACTTTTCTCCGGAAAACGGAGAAAATACAGTAATGTAAGGTGTCTGTCTGGAGTACAATGGACCAGTGTTTGAGTCTGAGTGCTCTAGCGGATAGCAGAAGCCTTCAACAAAAAAAAAAAAAAAAAAAAAATATGAAACTGATTCATTGGGTGGGGAAATTTTTCCCATGATAAATGAGGAGCATATTAGTTCGGATGACGAAGCACTTCCCACTCCAACGCAATTTCTCTCAAAAAAAGGGAAGTATAAATGGTGCAGGTGGCCAGTACGTAATTTATCTGTCGGGCATCATAGAACGGAAAATGTTTTGAACACTTCCCCAGGACCGACCGCGTATGCTATCTCCAGAATATCCGGCAAAAAATCTGGTTTTCGTTTGTTTTTACCATCTGATATCATTGATATTTGATTTGAGGGCGCCGTGGCGCAGTGGTTAGTGTGTTGGACTGTAGCGCACGATGAGCCAGTTCGGATCCCGATAACACCAACGCCATCGAATGTTTATTTCGCGACGTTCCTCCTCGGCGGGGTACTGGCAAAACCGCCCGTAGTAAACTTGCCATGAAAAAGCTTCTCGACTCACGCCGTTCGGAATCGGCATTAAACTGTAGGTCCCTTTCACCTGTGTGAAAAATAAATCACACACAACATGGGTGATTGAGAGAAGCTTGGCTATGGGCTGTAACGCCACCAAAGTAAGCTCTAAAGCAGTACACCTTTATAGCTTACATGATTAAGCTCTACATCTCTAAAGGCAACATCGATTTATTCAAAAGTGCCCCTCACGCAGTGATGCGACAAAATAATCTATAATATTCACAAATTAACTTCAATTTAATACATGCAAATGGAAACGAGTGATCCCATATATGTATGTAAGCCCAAAAAAACGGCCTCCCAGTTCAGCTTACAAATTACATATTCAACATGAGACAAATGACTTTAATTGCACCTCGTAAAAAGGGTGTAATTGTGTTTAATTGAAACTACCCGCGATCCATAACAATCCGCCGCGATAAATTTCCATAATACCAGCCATTATGTTCAATGTCCAGCAAACACATTTGTTAGGGCAGTTCCATGCAGCCGCACTCTGTGGGACCTCTCCTTTCCACACCATTCTGTGACCACAACTTTCTGTGCGACTACCAAGTCATTTCGGTCAGTGCACATGCATCGAATAGCCCAAAAAAAAAAAAAAAAAAACTAAAAATACCCTGAAACAATGAAATAACAACCCAGTCATTTGCCATGCCACGCCGGATCGTGTGAATTGTTGCACTATGCCATCTGTATGCATTTACACTGCACAACCAAGGCACAGCGGCAAACAATTTACACGTTAAGGTTGGGTCCGATGGGAAAAGGAATGTGCTTAAGCACTTGATGCAGCCACACTGTTGCAGAGACGCTAAAATAACAAAAGCCAAGGAATCACGGAAAGACTCCTACTCGTCGAGACGACGACGCACGTCCCTCGGCCCAACTCTATGTCATTATGATTTTTTTTCTCTTCTTTGAATTGATTGCATTTTGAGATTTCCTTTCAATATTTAGCTCACGCAGGCTTTTGCAAACGCTCGAAAATTCTTAATTATGATAATAAGGGAAGAGACCTAAAGCAGACTATACGAGTACATTTTATGTATGGAACGATTGTACTTGGCATCAAGTCGAGCACAAAGGAAGCACTGGCGCCGTAGATACATGGCTATGTGGGGCTATTGATAGAGGGAGCGAAATCTTAATTGTAAAATATCAATAAGAACGTGATTACGAAAATTCCTTGACCTAATTGTCATGCATGTGACTTGAGGAACCGCGTCTCTTTCGTGATGCGTGTGGGATATTGTTAGACGCAATACGAATTTCAATTAACCATACAGGTTTATGTATGCAAATTAGCAAATTATATTCGCTTTATTGTTGGAGACTTCTTCTGGACGTTGGAATACCGAATGACGCGTGTACATATGTATATTGATTCCAACTTTTCCTTGTTTGATCGATTTTGATATTCGTTAAATATCAATTGTAGATGACGATTTGCTTAAATGAACGATAGTATTTTTCTTTTGGTGGCGTTACAGCCCATGAAGGACCAGAGCCAAGCTTCTCTTCAATCACCCATCTTGTGTGTGATTTATTTTTCACAAAGGTGAAAGGGACCTACAGTTTAATGCCGATTCCGAACGGCGTAAGTCGAGAAGCTTTTTCAAGGCAAATTATAATTGGGGTTTTGCCAGTACCCCGCCGAGGAGGGACGCCGCGAAATAAATATTTGTTGGCGTTGGTGTTATCGGGATCCGAACTCGCTCATCGTGCGTCAGAGTTCAACACACTAACTTCTGCGCCACGTCGAAGTTAGCACTTTCTGGATCAGATGTCTTAGCCAACGCTGCCATCTTTATATCAAAATTACTCTGTTTTGTAAAAGGAGAGTAGAATACTGTGGATATTGTAGCCTGCCTTTTACAATATCCTGTATTCAACGGTTCAGAAAGCAGCAATGCTGATGCTGTTAGAGCTGCTGTTTCATCAAATTTGTCGAAGTACCCTGGACCTTTGGTCAATTTTACCATAAAACTTGGTGGCTAAAGCCAAAAATAATAATCTCTCTGATATACGGCGATGCTGAACACAAGACCATGGATGATAATTGAACTACAATACCTTTAAAGACTGGCATGTATTCGTATAGGCATCACAGGTGACTGGTATGTTGGGCACTGCAGCAAGAATCCACCATTCAGAAAACCTTTTTGCCCAGCAGGTCAAGGGATCACCTGGCAGTTGTTGCGTGATATAAAGTCGCCGCGGTTTTTCTTTTTTGTACATTTTTTAAGTAAGTAAGTAAGTACATACATATTTGACACTATCATCTACCATATTTTACCATTTTTTGGGTAGCTTCATAATTCCACCGGTGTGGAACTTCCCTGGTTTATCGGCGAAAGACTTGAGTGGTACATTTTTTACAATCAAAATGGTAATGGTAACCAAAAGGTTCAAGATCCGGGCTATATGATATATGAACCAAAACTTTCCAACCAAGTTCCGTCGATTCGATCCAAGGCATGAAAGATGTATATGGCCTAGCATTGTCATGTGAAACACAACTCCTTTTGTTGGCCAATTCTGGTCGCGTCGATCAAACAATCGAGTTTCGCACCATAGGTGACCGCCATGTTATGCTGGTTGATAATGAAAAATTTCCCTTCAATCTCACCAAACACTCAGCATCACTTTGCTTGCCTTCAATCCAAGCTTTGATGCGTTCTAAGCTGCAGTTAGTCGATTCGATGTGGCACTAAAGGTGTCTGACCTACAACTCAATTTTTTGCAGCAATCGTCAAGTGTTTTATGATCGACTTGATATGTGTGCGCATTCTTAGAACTATACAGTTATGTAAGGCACTTACTCCAATTTAAAGATCCACAAGTGGAACTCGGTCGTCTGAAGAGGTCAACATTTTAACACCCAACCAAACATCATCAAAACCATGGAGCTGGTTCACAGCGAGTGAACAATAAAGGAGAGAACACACAAGTAAATTAAATCCGAGATCATAAAGTTCTCAAAGTCAAAGTAATTTTCTCCAGCGACGAATTGCGAATATATATATATACCTACATACTTCGTTCGAATGGACATGGACTTATGACGATGATATTACTGCCTTTGTGGGATCAACGAAGCGAACACGTCGTAACTATGTATGTATAGGTATATGTATATAATTAGTTATGCAAGACGATCTCAGTGTTCAGGCGCTGGCTCTGGCGCTGGCTCTGGCACTGGCCCCGGTTCAGGCAGATGCATCTCTGTAAATCACATTGGTCCGATAAAGTTGGGTTAAGCGGCCTACACACGCGCTACGGATCGAATGGATCTGTTTGAAGTCATTTCGCCACACACTTGTGGATCGGTATACGTTCTTCATTTCACGCTGTTCGCCGTCGAGTAAGGATGGATCGCGGAGAAAAAATAATTTTGTTGTGTGGTGTATATAGTGTGTGAAAAAAGGAAAGAAAGGATAATGAAAGAGAAACGTTCACTCTGGATGCAGGAGTGGTTTCGGATCCTAATAACTTATTCATATATAGATACATGCATTCACAAATATGTGAATGAGGGTCTCATAATTCTATTGCCTATTGCCTGCGAGTGTTTATTGCTTGTTTCATTTTATGGCCTGTTTTCATTTTATGATTCGATGTTCACAGTTTTATAACATACATTTGTGCACATACGAATCATAAATACAATCCTAAACAGACTGCATAGATGCACTCTAACAACTTCGGGTGGACGTTTCCTAGACATCGTCAACCGCGCCACACACACGCTACCCATCGCAGGAATATCAAACTCATTTGATAACTTGCGATCTGTAGCAGACTGTGCCACACACACGACGATCTGTTTGAATCGCAACATTTTCAACCGCGCCACACCCACACTACCGAATGCAAGAATATCAAACTCATTTGAAAACTTGCGATCTGTAGCAAACTAGCCCACACACAGGACGATCTGTTTGAATCGCAACCGATCCATTCGATCCGTAGCGCGTGTGTAGGCCGCTTTATGATTGTAATCTGTGGGCCGTGCATTGTATCCGGCGTGTGTATGATTACTTGATGAAGTGGGGGTACTGCAGACGAGTTGGCTTTATTGTTATTTATGAATCGAGGTTGAAGAAGTTCAACCAAGATAGTCTTGAAATGGGATCGCACTTCTTCTTTGAGCATAAATGATCAAGGAAATTGAAAAGTGCAAGCGAAGTGATCTGCCTATATGCACTAGGCCATGTTCAGCAAATGATTTGTAAAACTATTTTGCTGGCGCTATAGTTTCTAATAGACATGGTCTCAATGCATCGTTAAGCGGATAGATTAGTGCTTAAATGTAACATAGCGGTTGCGACGAAGTTATTTTTTTCTTTTTCTTTTAAAGGGGTGCTAACATATGGCGTACCTCCCTTCTTCGGGCGCCTTGTCGTCGCGGGAGGCTTAAGAGGTCATAGACCTCGAACTAAGACTCGAATACCCCAAAAATGAATGGACAAATAAAAGGAATTGATAACTCCAGTTGGTACCCACAGCAGCGGAAATCCACCCGCGATCTCTTTGATTGCGGCTGGGGCACGGATTCTGGAGGCCCCGACATTCATTTTTAACACTACGGCAGCCCGGAACGACACCGATTCCTGCGGCTCATTGACTGACCACCTGGTCGGACTGAGCATGAGCGGTGCATCCAGCGGAGGCGACACCAACGATGGCGTGACACGGAAAACCGTAAAGGTCTAACGCGCCCCAGAATTGGGATGTACCGCTGAATGCACTACTAAGTGCCAAAAAAGAAAGGGAAAGAGGCATGCCCGAAAATTGCGCAAAGAAGCTGACAAAGCTAAAGGCGCAGTGGTTGAGGCTATGCCTCTGGGGGAACCAGTTCAGAGGGTCAGATCGACGGAGGTATCTCCTACCGAAATTGATCGGACCCTCTTTCCTGAGGTCCTCCCCTCTCTCGAAGTTGCGCAGCGCGGTAAATGTCGGCGATTGGGAAAGGTTGCTGAAGGAGGCGTAAGCATGCTCGCACTTTCGGCATGCGCCTCCAAGCCCCTTCCTCTTACTGGGACGGTTGAACCACCCAGTAAGAGCGTGATCAGTTCCCGTAGCAACGGGGCCGAAAGCGCTCAGGCTTCTGCCATGGCTGGCACTGCCGCCGTAAAAGGTGGCGGGGCCGACATATGGACTCTGAACGCCGAAGGTCAAGTCGCTACGGGCTCTAGCATTCCTCGAACTGGCGAGGCGGTCCAAAAACGGTGTTCGAAGGGAGCGGAAGCTTTAACCGAAAAAGGTAAAAGCCTCCGCAAACGGAAGACGGCCGCCAAAGATAACCTCGTTAGAGAGAGAGTTTATGATGCCTCCCTCTCCGGTGGGGCGGTGGGAAATCGGAGTCTAATAGCAGATGTGGCGACCCAGATGGATCAAAGCATGTGCAAGAAGACGGTGATAGCCAAAAACTACTCTTCGGAGGCCGGGACATCACTTAAAAAACCCCTTCCCCCGAGAAGGAGATCCAAGTGACCGTAAGGAGTCAAGAGAAGCAGCCCTCTTATAGAGAGGCGGCCATCTCCTCTGAAAAGGTCAGGATAGAGAAAACTGGCGATGATAGTAGAATGACCAACGCAGAGTGCAAGCACTGTGGGGATCGTCTATTGGAGCTAGCCTCGGCAACGGGTTTCTGCTTACAGGCAGAAAAGTCAGCTTTGATGAATGGCACATTTGTGGTGAGCTGTTCATCACAGCAGACATCGGCTTTGATCAGGAACACGGTGCCGAAAATCCCCCCTCTGGGAACTGTTACTTACCAGGTAGTTAGTCTCCCGAAATTAACGCGCACCATCTGCCGGATTCCGGGGAAATCTGGAAATAAGGCGGATGTACTGACGCGCTTACGCACACAGAATCCAGGGCTTGACACGAGAGCTTGGGATATCTACTCCTACAAGGAGAGTAAAGGCTCTCTGAAATAAGGGGGCTCTACTCTGGTTTTTGGGGAAGGATGAAGCCTCTGTCGGGACTCTGAAATCTGCGTACGATTCACGTCCCTACTTCGGGCTTGGTAGGATCTCTTTCCATTTTAATGTCAGGTAGTCAAAGGATGGGAAGTGTCCTGCAGTAGGAATGAATCTATGATTTTTACTCAGATCAGTCTACAGCATTGCAAGGCTGCTACCGCTCTTTTAAGTAGCAGAATTGCATGCAGTAGTACAAACCCCCTCATCGTATCCCTTCAAGAACCATGGGTGTGGAATAAACGCCTATGTGGCCTTGGCGGTATACGTGATGTTACGATTCTTTATGATGAGCGATCCGACAGGCCCGGGTCGGCCTCATCATATTGAACTCACTATCGGCAACCAAACTTGGGCACTTTTGTGGACAAGATCTGGTGGCTGCTAGAGTAAGCTACAAAAAGCACGGTGTTATAGAACACTTCGTCGTTGCGTCTGCCTACTTTCCCTATGATTCCATACTGCCTCCACCACCGAAGGTAGTTTCTGAACTCGTAGAGTACTGTGAAGCCAAAAAGATTGGTCTCATCATCAAATCGAATTCGGAAGATGACTAGAACAAGTATCGGTCGAAGCAGAAAGAATATAAGAAACTTATTCGTAAATCGAAGAACGATTCTTACAGGACCTTCTGCGAAGAGATCAAGTCTCTGAGTGCGACTAGCAAGTTGGGTAAAGTCCTCAAACTGGGAAAACCGACAAAGCTAGATGCACTCAGAAAATCTGATGGTACCTTTACTAAGTCCACAGCGGAAGCTCTTAGTTTACTGTTTGGGACTCATTTCCTGGGAAATCAGATTGATATCGGCTCGTTGCACACTCCTTCAGGGAAAACTGCAACTGAAACGATGAAAACAACTCGGCGTAGCTGGTATATTGCGTCGCGCGTGGTTACGACTGAAGCTATTGAATTTACTGTGGCATCCTTCGATGGCTTCAAATCGCCGGGCACCGACGGGATATATCCTGTTATGCTGCAAAAAGGTATAAGGCAGCTGCTTCCTACTCTGAAAAGAATTTTCACTGCTAGTCTAGCACTTGCTCACATACCCATTCCTTGGCACACAGTGAAAGTGGTCTTCATTCCCAAAATAGGAAAAGAGGACTACTCACTTGCCAAGAGCTTCAGACCAATTAGTCTAACATCCTTCCTGCTGAAAAGCATGGAGAGACTGGTAGAGTTGCACGTGCGAAAAGTTGCCCTTCGAATGCACCCTCTTTCGGAGATGCAACATGCTTACCAGCGCGAAAAATCTTGCGAGACTGCGCTTCAGAACCTAGTTGGGCGAATTGGATGCGCGCTCGAAAGGAAAGAGTACGCGCTGGGCATTTTCATCGACATTGAGGGAGTTTTTGATAACGCAACTTTTGACAGCATGTGCAACGCTGCCAGACATCATTGCGTAGATGAAGCACTATTCCTTTGGATCAGAGCAATGCTCATGCACAGGACATTGACCGCTGATGCAGGCCTCGACCAGTGTGTCAAATCCGGCGTAAGCAGGGGCTGCCCTCAGGGTATCGTCCTGTCTCCGCTGTTGTGGTGCATGGTGGTCGATTCTCTGCTTGATGCTCTCAATACCTCTGGCCTATGCGGATGACGTCGCCATTCTTTCTGTCGGCTCATGTTTAGCGACTGTCCGTCTCAAAGCACAGGCGGTGCTAAATGTGATCGATGATTGGTGTACCAGAAAGGGGCTGTCAGTTAATACTCTTAAGACCGATGTCGTTGTCTTTACGAGAAGGAGGAAAAATACTGACATGACTCAGCTGGTACTAAAAGGCACTTCCATCCCGATATCCAAGGAGGCTAAGTATCTAGGAGTCATCTAAGATAGTAAGCTGCTCTTGTCAAAGCATGTTGAGTCAAAAACCACCAAGGCGCTGTCAGCTTTCTGTCAATGCAAAGGAGCTTTTGGCAAAACATGGGGTTTATCGCCGGCAAAGGTCCTCTGGATCTACACGGCAATGATAAGACCTATAATCTCATATGCATCGGTTGTCTGGTGGAACAGACTAAAACGCAAACACGTCGTAGCCTCTTTCACCAAACTCCAAAGAACGGTTTGTCTCAGCTGCACGGGGGCTTTCCCCAGCACGCCGGGCGCTGCTCAAGATGTTATGATCAACCTTCCACCTCTTGATATATTTATCAGAGGGTGTGCTCTCAAAGTCATGTCTCGTCTGAAGAGAAATGTCTTTTGGTACAACTCGCATATGAATAGCGGTGTGCTTGCGCAAGAATTGTCCTGCGACCCCTGTCTCATGGACATGCCTTCTGACGCACTGACGCCCGTTATTCTATTGCGTCGTAATTTCACAGTCGAGTTTCCATGGCGTCAGGATTGGCTATGGCTGGATACTGAACCTGGAAAGGATAGTCTTCGCATTTTCACGGATGGCTCCAGGTCTGGGCGGGGGTCCGGTGCTGGAGTCTTCTTTGAGCGCGAAAACATCCGACTGCACTTCTCGTTAGGAGAGTATACGTCTGTCTTCCAATCAGAGATATACGCAAACCTAATGGCCATGCACTATGTTGTGAAGCACAGGTGGAAGGGGGAAAGTATATGCGTCTGTAGTGACAGCCAAGCTGCACTAAAAGCTGTGTGTAACCCCTTAACTAGCTCCAAATTAGTGCTTGAACTCAAGTCCTTCTTGAACAGAGTCGGCAGACTAAATTCATTAAGGCTTGTATGGGTTCCAGGCCACTCTGGGATCCCAGGAAATGAGATCTCCTGGGACCCGCTCTAGGTCTACCTGCGTCCTCGGTAAATTCCTACAATAACGACTGTGTATTTAATACACACAACCGTAGATGGAGGGATTGTCCAGGTTGCAGGATGACTAAGCGCGTATGCCCTGATGTCTGCAAAAAATCTGCAGCATTCCTCCTGTCTTTAAGGAGAATCGACTGCAGAAGGCTTGTGGGAGTTATCACGGGCCATTACACTTTTGCCAAGCACCTCCACGTGCTTGGCATCAGTGAGACGCCTACCTGTGCTGCATTTGGCGAGGAGGAGGATGACACTGCAGAGCATTTCCTCTGTGATTGTCCCGCCTTTGCTCGCGCATGGTGGCGCACCTTTCGAGCCGACGTGGTGTGTGCCGAACCCCTTAGCTCTACATCACTGAAGCTCCTTCAAATTTTTATCCAGCATTTCCAGCAGCTGCTTAACGAGCATGACCAAGAGAGAGTGGTAGAGACCGGGGAAATCCCAACTCCAGCCGCTGAAGTAGTCATGACAGCTACGATTTCGAGGTAATTAAGGAGTTTGTCTACCTCGGGGCAAACGTAAATTCCACAAATGGCACCACAATGGAGATCCGGCATAGAATCGCCCTTGGCTACCGCTGCTACTTCGGCTTGTCCAAACAACTGGGGTCAAAACTCCTCATTCGAAAGACCAAAGTCATGCTTTACAAAACGCTCATACTGCCAGTCTTGCTGTACGGAGCCGAAAGCTGGATGATAAGCAGGACAGCGGAGCTGATTTTGGGTTCTTTCGAAAGAAAAATTCTGCGCCGGATATTTGATCCTGTCTGTGAGGACGGTGAATGGAGAAGAAGACACAACCGCGAGCTCTACGAGCTGTACAAAGATGTGGATGTAGTCCGCAAGGCAACGATCCGTCGACTACACTGGCTCGGCCACATCGAGCGCATGGACATCAACGCTCCAGCTAAGAAGGTCTTCGACTCCGAGCCTCCTGGTTCGAGAAGAAGAGGAAGACCGAACCTCCGGTATAAAGACCAAGTAATCGCGGATGTAAGACATCTTGGTCTTGATAACTGGAAGCAGCATGCCCGGGGCCGTCAAGGATGGAAGGCAGCTATAGCACAGGCTCAGATCCTCCATGGATCGCTGGCCTGATAAGTAAATAAAGTCAATATCAATCTTTTCGATTGACAGGGTCTTATAACACTGTTGCAGAAGGAAAGCTGTTGCGATTTTTTGCACTTGAGTAGGTTACGTTGGCCTATGCACTTAAGCCAGTACCCTCAACTTCTCCAATTCGTGCACTAGTTTACGACCCTGCACTTCGGTTGTAGATAGTGAGCGACAGCGTATGTTAAGCTCATTAAATTCCGATATCGACAGCATCATCCAATGGGATGTAAACAATAGAGTGGAACTTAATGCATCCAAAACACAATGCTGTCTCTTGTCGTTAAAGCGTATAACTAACCCACAGCCATTATCCGTAAATGGCACTTGCATCTCAGAAACCGAAAAGCTTTCCATCCTGCGTATGTGTGTTGCTCACAATCTTAATTGGAGCGACCACATACTCAGTATCGACAATTATGCTGCGAAATGCCTAGGCTTCTTATACAGATGTACCCTTAGATCTGACTACAATTTATAAGGCGTTCATTCGCCCCAAATTAACGTTTAACGCTCATGTCTGGTCCAGTCTTCCAAGATCTCATTGCACCTACTAGACAGAATACAAAAACGCGCAATAAAACTGATAGGTTACTCCAGCATTCCGCCCCTTCAACATTTCTTCCGAAACACACGTCTCTTTAGGAATGCTCACCAATATATCCTGAGCCCGCTTTCGGACGTAGCGTCAAATATGGAGAATCCTTCATTAACCCAACCACACGAATCTGGAATTCCCTGCCGGATTCGGTCTTCCCACCTCAATACAACCTGCAAACATTTAAGATCAATGTCCATCGTTCTATCCCTCTTCCTTTCTACCTTCTGCCGCACTGTGTCACCGACATTGTAAGGTCATTAGACCTTGAGTGCGCGTAAATTATTAACAAAAAAAAAAAAAAAAAAAAGCCAGAAAGGCCCGTTGTGTTGCTACGAGGGGGGTCGACCCCCTATTCATTGAACCACTTAGTGCTTCTTCAATAATTAAGAAGGTCAGTTATCCTTACCCGCTGAACATCAGTCAAGTCGTTGAGTAAGTAGGATCCTAGATAACGCTTCCTGATTGAACAGAGAGCCGGACAGGCGCGGAGTAGGTGATGAATGCATTCGACCTCCTCTTCGTCTAAGCAGCTTCTACAGAAGTCGTTCGAAAGTTGCCCTAGTTTTGTGCGTGACTGCCAATGCGACAGTGACCGGTGATGACACCAATAATTTTGTAGATGTCAGTTCAGTTCGTTTTAGGTAGATTAGTCCCTTGGTCCATTGACTGTCAAGCGGAGACCAGACTTGCCTGGTAGTGAGGCAGATGTGCCCGTGGGTTCATCTCAGGTTCATCTCAGCCATGGTGAGATTAGTAAGTTTGAGTTTTATGGCTGCAAGAGGTATACCTGCACATGCCATGTTGCCATGCGCCGTTCCTAGTCTGGCGAGTACGACTTATTTTTCCTAAGACATCGCTGTGCCCTGGTACATATAGGAGATGTATGTATGTTAAACTGATAGGCGGCAGTCAAGGCTTCTTTTTGAAGTGTACACATAGGACTCCAGCTATTTTAAGGATGCTTGACTGTCTTAAAGCATTCCAATATCCGTAATGGACAGGGCCTCCTTTATTGCCAACAGTCTGAAAAAGGTTGTAATAATCCGGTAGTTTTATAGCCTGGCTCAGGTTTAATTGTTTGCAGAATACTCCACTGCCCACCCCGTCTTTGGCCTTTGACCCGTTGGTGTAGAAGTCCACGCAGCTCTTGCAAGGTTGCGTCTGGAAGGACCAGTTACGTCTATCCGGGTATGTTATTTTGAATTGCTTCTCAAAGACTGTGGTGGGCTCAATGTGGTCGGGGTTTTTCGCCAAGGTTATCCTGTTGTTCATGATGTAGGAGTGGGTAATGATGTAGCTTATCCATTTTGAGCTGGCTTTTAATCTGCTTGCCGTGTATGTGGCTTTATGCTTGCTAAGGATATCGAGTATAGTTAGGTGGAGTATCATGTTGAGCGCTGCTGTTGGGGGTGAACCCTAGGGCCCCGGTGATGCACATGCATGCCAGCCTTTGTACCTTCTCGATTTGCTTATGTTATGTTGTTTTGTCCAGAGCGGTCCACCAGACTACCACTTCAAATATTAGAATAGGTCTAACGACTGTAATGTATAGCCATAGGGTAAGCTTAGTGTTGTATCCCCATTTTGTTCCTAAGGCATTTTGTCTACAAGTATAGAGAGCTATAATTGCTTTTTTCGCTCGCTCGATTGTATTGCCCTTCCAGGTTAGTTTCCTATCTATTACCATGCCAAGATATTTGGCACTAGAAAAGTAGGTTAACCTGGTGCCAAGTAGAGTGATTGGGCATATTTCCGGGATATTATGCTTTCTGGTGAACAGCACAAGCGCTGTTTTCTGAGGGTTTCCACCAAGCCCATTGTGTTGTGCCCATTTCAGGAAAGCGCAAAGCCAGTTCATTTGTTATCGGAACAAGCCTTTATATGACTAGCTATTCTTTAAAAAGCGTTTTAGGTAAAATTCTCTTTATGGTGTATTCGCAGATGTCTGACCAGCCCATAGAGTTCGTGGTTGAATCTTCTCCTCCATTACACTCAGTATTTTCCTCTCGAAGCGTCCAAGTGCCTCCTCATCCATTTTTGATAGGGTCCAAGCTTCTGTGCCATAAAGGAGACTCGGAATGAATAAGTTTTTTCAGAGAGTTACCTTGGTCTATTAAGAGAGGATTCTACTTCTCAATTGTCTGAGTTTAATCTCAGCGCTGGTGTCGTTGCCGCTCGGCACTAGTGAGCCAAGGTAGACGAAATGCATGACTACATCAAAGTTATAGCTGCCAATAAAGACGTCATTGCCAATACGTCGGTCGATGTTGAGGTTTTGCCCTAGTTTACCTTCAGACCCATTTTACCCGCTTCTGCTTCCAATGCTCACAAAAGCTTCACTGGCGTCTCGCTGTGCTCTTTCAATTACGTCAATGTCATCAGCATATACAAGCAATTGTGCAGACTTGAAATAGATTGTATTGGCCAATGTACATGTATCATCTATTGGCCAATGTACTCAATCTTTTTAAGAATGCTGTTGAAAAAGTCACATGACAATGCGTCGCCCTGCCGGAATCTTTTTTGACATCAAACGGGTCGGTTAACTCGGCGCCGACCCTAATATAGTAGCGAGAATGCTCTATTGTCATCCTGCACAACCTGACGATTTTGACAGAGATATCAAAACGCAACATGACCTTGTATAGCTTGTCATATGCGGTCTTATAATCGACATGAAAATCGACTTGAAATTCATGGGTCTTCTCCAGAATCTGCCGCAGTATACCTCATCGTGGATTTTTCTGATCTGAAACCACACTGATAGGAACCTATCAGATTGCTCCCTAACGTTTTCAGGCGTTCACACAGCACGGAAGAAAAGATCTGATATACCATGTTAAGGAGACTTATTCCACTTTAGTTGGCATATGCACCAGTTCATCTATTTTACAGATGAACTGGCGTATCTGCCGCTTTAAATAGCTCAACAGAAAGACCGTCCACGGCCGACAGGTTTTTGCTCTTAATACCTTTGGCATGTTCATTCTATTTTTTGATAAAACTTCCTAGCGTCGTTCTTGCGAATACATCTCTCCATTTCGTCGGCCTCGTGTTTCTCGTGCTCCTACTTTTTCCTTTTGAAAACCGCGTGCTCCTTCCTTCTTCTCCGTTCATCGAGCTCACGAGTGGTTCTCGCCCGTCGATGCAACGGGCATCATCAAACCAAGGCTTTCTTCTAAGTGGTGTTTGGATACCTAATACATACATCTATGGTTTGCGAAGCTGGCATCTGATCATGGGAAAGCTTAAGGGAGAAATGGTCGGCAAAAATCCTGACGGTCGCTTGCAACTGCAGCTGTTCGACATCAACTTTTGCTGGTCTTGCTATTGTTTATTCTCCTTGTAGTGATATCCGTAGTATACATCACTGTTTTTCATCCATTTTTTACCCGGTTCATCACATCTCACTTCCCGAAGTGCGGAAATGTCTGCTCTATAGCAGTTGAGGGCCCTTGTTGTTCGGCTGCACCTGGCCTGCTAAGGGACCTAACATCCCACGGTGCAGAAACGAAAATCGTTTCCTTTTAAACGTTTACAGGGGTCGTCAACAAGCAGTCCGTCGAAGGAGTTTGGTTGTTTTATAGTATTTTCCTTTTTTTTAGCTTACGGCTTCCTAGGCCGGAGCCCAACCGGCTGATCCTGTTTTTTTGCGCAGGAAACTCGCCATTCGCTCTTCCCCGTTAATAACTCCCAGAGGGAGTCTCCAGATGGTACCATGAGGAGGTGGAGATAGGACTTAGTTTACTTTTACTGCAACCAAGTTCGGAGCACTGAATTGACCAAGTTTATTGGTCGAAGTTGTATTCGATACATTGACGCATTACATCGATCATAAGAAGTCATAAGACTACAGGATTTTCAGCTCGATTTTCCTTAGATTTCACAGAGTGCCATTGCTGTGATCGTCTACTAGCCGGAATAGTAAAAATCTTACTGATAATCAAAAGGGAAAATTGATTTGCTGAGAAATTGTTCCAAGCAAGAATAATTTCCAAATCGCTCCAAAAATGTACAGGTACTCCCTCGGTGTCAATATTATTTCCTACTCATTAATCAAGGCTTACAGTCAACTGCACACGATTCTAGCCTTCGTTCACCTTCGGGGTGAACCTGGGCCTCAACCAACATGCCCCTCCAATTAGCACGATCTTTTGGCTAGCCTTTTCCATTGCCGCAAGCCCAGTTGGCCGAGGTCCCCTTCCACCTGTGTGCGCCATCTTAAATGCGGCCGTCCTCTGCTTCTTCGTTCCTCGGGGTTGGATTCAAAGACTCTCTGGGCTGGAGCTGTGGTGTCCATTCGCTCTACATAGCCCAGCCATCTTAGGCGTTGAATCCGTAGACGCTGACTAGACTCATGTCGCTGTACAGCCCGTAAAGTTCGTGGTTGAATCTTTTCCTCCATCCCGGCGGCGTTTATAGGCCCGAAAATCATGCGCAAAATCTCTCTCTCTCCATGCTTGTGCGCCGTACAACAGGATCGGGATGATAAGGGTCTTATATAGAGTCAACTTTGTCGTTCGGGAGAGGGCTCTATTACTCAATTGCCTCCTGAGCCCAAAGAAACAGCGATTGGCAATAGTGATTCTGCGTTTGATTTCGGAACTGATGTCGCTGTTTTAAGTGACTGCGGAACCAAGGTAGACGAAGTCATTAACTACCTCGAACTTATATCTGCCAATACAAACGTTCTGGCCAAGACGTCGTTGGTGAGCGTCCTTTTTTGATGACAGCATATATTTAGTTTTGCCCTCGTTTACCGCCAGACCAATTTTCGCCGCCTCCATCTCAATACTCGCAAACGCCTCATTGACATCTCGCTGTGATCTACCTATTATGTCAATATCGTCGGCGTATGCAAGGAGTTGCGAGGATTTGAAATAGATTGTACCTCTTGCATTGGCCAGTGATTTTTGCACAATCATTTCTAATTTGATGTTGAAGAAATCACACAACAGCGCATCGCCCTGCCTAAATCCTTTTTTGACATCAAAACTATCGGTAAGGTGTTCACCGATTCGGATGGAGCAGCGAGCATTCTCCAAAGTCATCTTGCATAGTCTGATGAGTTTAGCAGGTATGTCAAAGGTAGACATAGCGTTGTATAGCTCGTCTCTAATTACGCTGTCGTATGCCGACTTGGAATTCATTGGTTTTTTCCAGGATCTGCCGTAGTGTGAAGATTTGGTCGATGGTGGACTTCCCTGGCCTGGATGCGCACTGATTAGGATCTATCAGCTTATTTACAAAAGGCTTCAGGCGTTCACATAAAACGGTAGAGAAGATTTTGTAGGCGATGTTAAGGAGACTTATTCCTCTGTAGTTGGCGCAATTAAAGGGGTCTCCTTTCTTGTGGATCGGGCATACGATACTGAGACTCCATTCCTCGGGCATGCTTTCCTCTGACCATATCTTACAGATGAGCTGGTGTATGCTCCTAGCCAGGTCATCCCCAGCTGCCTTGAAGAGCTCAACAGACAGTGCGTCTGCGCCAGCAGCTTTATTCGACTTGAGCTTCGATATGGCAATCTTAGCTTCGTCGAGGTCAGGGGGACAGACAGACCACAAGCTCCGAAACAAGCCTTCGCACTGTCGGTTTCTTAATTTTGTTGTTTTTATGGTGTAATTGCTGTTTAACGTATAACATTCGAACTACACTTGAAATGTTGCCAGTATGAATCATAATTGAAAATATGTACTAGAACGAAATTAGTCGTCTTTCATTCCAGTGGTGGTTTATTTTTTTGGAGTGCTCAACAGTTAACCTCAGAGTATTGCGGTTGAGCTGCAGTTTAAGTTTAATTCCAATAGCTGTTTTTGAAACAAAGATAAAACTGATCTTCTTGTTGCCGACTTCGCAGTCAGTTCACATTTTACAGCTTGCACTTTGTCTCCACCTGTACTAGGGCGCGTCAGTTCTATCGTGGGATAAATCTACATTCCTACTCATACAGTTGCAAGAGTTCTGGATGACCTAGACATCACAATAGTTCTGAAGAAGTGTTCTTCTACGCCGGCACAACGACTGCATAAGACTTTTCACCTTTCCTACTGCTCTGAGCTCTTTCTAAGGACGTGAAAATTAGTACATATCCCGTCCATCATCAAAAAGACGAATCTTAGTCTCCCTGTAACTACTGACTCAATGCACTAACGTCATGTCCCTTGTTTCTAAGGTCATGGAAACTCCTTAATGGCCGACAGTATGATTTCAATAAAAACAGATCGATTTGTGATTTAATGGCGAATCAGGCAAAAGCAAAATAGTTGCACAGGATATTTCAAGAGCATTTGACAGGATTTAGCATGAGACCCCTTTATCGAAAATGCGTGCTTTGATATCGACGAATTTCTTCTTCAATTGATTAGAAACTACCTTTCGAATCGTCCAAATCAAGTTATTTTGGACATATTCAAGTCTCACATCCACTTTTTAATTGCTGGTGTTGGTGTTCCCCAGGGCTCCGTTTTGCCTGCGGTACTCTTTCTCATTTTTATAAATTACTTTTGGTCCACTCCTTCGCTGACGAGAGTACCCTCGCATCACTTATTCGTTCGCTACCTTACAGCTCTTCGGCGGTAAATAGTGAGCGGCGCGTATGTTAAGTTCAATAAATTCCGATATCGGCAGAACATTTTGTGGAGAAAAAAGAATGGAGTGGAAGTTAATGCTTCCAAAACACAGTACCGTCTTCTGTCATCAAAACGTATCACCGAACCGCAGCCATTGGATAATGGCATATAGCATTTACATCTCAGAAACCGAGAAACTTTCCATTTTGGGTATGTGTGTCGCTGACAACCTGAGTTAAAACGATTCAACATTCATCCTCGGATTTCTCTACAATCTACAAATCATTCATTCGTCCTCAATTAGAGTTTAACACTCTATGATGGCCAGATGGCATGATTTTTGGCCAGATGCTTTCAGTGCCGCACGCCCAGTTGGTTGAGGTCCGTTTCTAACTGTGCGTGCCACCTTAGATGTGGTCGTCCTCTGCTGCGTCTTCCCTGGGGGTTGGAGTCGATCACTCCTCGGGCCGGGGCGGTGATGTCCATTAGCTCTACGTGGCCCAGCCATCTTAGACGTTAGATCTGTAGACGTCTTACTAGGCCGATGGCGCTATACAGCCCGTACAGTTCTTGTTTGAATCTTCTCCTCCACTCTCCGTTTACACAAACAGGACCAAAGATGCACGCAGAATTTTCCTCTTGAAATGCTCAAGACCCTGTTCTTCCACTTTTGATAACGTTCAAGCCCCAACGCCACAGAGGAGGACCGCGATGATTAAGGTTTTTTAGAGGAATAGGATACCTTAGTTTTTCGAAAGAGGGCTGTACTAATCAGTTGCCTCTTGAGCCCAAAGAAGCAGCGGTTGGCAAGAGCTATTCTGCGTTTTATCTCAGCACTGGTGTCGTTGCTGCTTGTCACTATCGAGCCAAGGTAGATGAAGTCCTAACCTCTTGGTTAGGTGTTGCGCGTGTTTCTTTGATGACAGCATATACATATTTGGTTTTGTCCCCATTTATCGTTAGACCCACTTTCGCCGCTTTTGCTTCAATGCTTGCGGACGCCTCATTGACGTCTCGCTTTGTCGGTCCTATAACGTCAATGTCATCTGCATAGGCAATCAATTGTGTAGACTTGAAGTAGATCGCACGATCCTTTCAATAATGATGTTAAAGAAAACACATGACATTGCGTCACCCTGTCTAAAACCTTTTTTAATTACGTTAGTTCACCTCCGACCTTAATGGAGCAGCGAGAATTCTCCATAGCCATCTTGCACAGTCTGACGAGTTTGGCAGGAATGTTAAAACATGACATGGCTCTGAATAACTCGTCTCTATAAACACTGTCATATGCGGCTTTAAAGTCGACAAAAAGATGATGCGTGTCAACCTGGAATTCATGGGTCTTCTCCAAATCTGCCGTACTGTAAATATTTGGTCTATCGTGGATTTTCCTGACCTGAAACTACATTGGTAGGAACCTAACAGGTTGTCCACGAACGCTTTCAGGCGCCTACAGAGTACGGCGGAGAGAATCTTGTACGCAGTATTCAGGAGACTTATCCCTCTATAATTGGCATAGTCATAGGGGTCTCCTTTCTTATGGACCGGGCAGACGATGCTGAGATTCCATTCATCGGCTGCTTTAAATAGTTCAGTGGGATGCCCGTCTGCTTCAGCAGCTTTATAAGACTTAAGTTTCTACAAATATCGCTAAATTAACATCGTCTAGGTCGGGTCTAGGTCTTCGTCGATTGTGAATGGTTCGTTCTGCCTGACGGCGGTATTTTGACTATCATCGCCGTTATACAGTCTGCAGAAGTGGACGTTCCACAATCTCAGTATCGACTGTGACTCCACTATTAGCTGTCCGTGCTCATCCCTGCAGGATTCTGCTCTAGCTTTATAGCCTTGGCATGTTCGTCTTACTTTTTAGTAAGATTTTCGAACGTCGTTCCTTCAAAAGCAACTCTCCATCTCCTCGACCTCGCTCTTCGCGTGCTCCTTCCTGTTCATAGAGCTGGCGCGCAGCTCTCGTCCGTCGATGCAGCCATGTATGCATTCTGTTTCCCTACATGGGCCTGTCTGCACTCGTCATCAAACCAGGTTTTTTTCGAAGGTGGTGGCTTGAAACCGAGTACATCTAAGACGGCCTCTCTGATGGCGTTCAGACAACGTCTCAATTATGGCGTTCTGACAACGTCAGACAGCAACGACAATTGCTATTCTATGGTTTGTGCAGATTTCATCGGGACTTGAGAGAGCTTGAATGAGACTTGATCGGCGAAGGTCCGCTCTCTTGCAGCCTTCCGACGTTAAATTTTTGGTGTTCTTACTCGACTCAGTTGATTCCGAGAAATTCGCATCCGTACCTTGGCTGACACGGGATCGAATCCCGACACAGCCATGTCATCGAACGTGTTTTTCACGGTGTTTCTCCTCAGCGGGGTTCTGACAAAACCCCCTGCAGTAAAATTGTCATGAAAAGCTTCTCGAAATTCCCCGTTGTTGTCCTTTCACCTATGGGAAAATGAAATCACACACAACATGGGTGATTGAGAGAAGCTCGGCTCAGGTTCTTCATGGACTGTAACGCCAACATACATACATACCTTGGCTGCAACAAGGTAGTGATCCGAGTGGATGTTGGCGTCGATCGCAATATGATAAATTTTATTGGTTGTCAATTGATTGGGGGACCGCCATCCAGGTCCCCTTATGGATGCTGAGGTGTGGGAATGGTGTACTTGCTACTACGAGATTATGTCTCGCCATAAAGTCCACTAGCCTTAGACTGTTTTCTGAAGTGGTGTCGTGTAGGATGTGCTTTCCTATGACTCGTCCGAATATAGCTTCCTTACCCAGCTTCGCATTGAAATCTCCTAGAACGATTTTGATGTCATAGCTGGGACATTGAGCATATGTATGTTCTTTCTGGGAGATCATAGAAGTCGTCTTTAGGTCGGTTGTCTTTCTCCTCTGTGGAGGCGTGGACACATATTAAGCTTATATTCCTGAGTCTACTTAAAATAACAAATCTACATCCGAATAACCGTTGTTTATTTTCTCTGAAGCAGTTTTCGTAGTAGGGCGCCGTGGCCCAGTGGTTAGTGTGTTGGACTCTGACGCACGATGAGCGAGTTCGGATCCCGATAACACCAACGCCATCGAATGTTTATTTCGCGGTGTCCCTCCTCGGCGGGGTACTGGCAAAACCCCCCGTAGTATACTGGCCATGAAAAATCTTCTCGACTCACGCCGTTCGGAATCGGCATTCAACTGTAGGTCCCTTTCACCTGTGTGAAAAATAAATCACACACAACATGGGTGATTGAGAGAAGCTTGGCTCTGGTCCTTCATGGGCTGTAACGCCACCAAAGAAGAAGTTTCCGTAGTAGATATCACAGTTTTTCATCCGCTTTTCGCCTGGCCCATCTCATCGCACTTCTTGGAGCGCGTTAATGTCTGCCTTATAGCAGTCTAAAGATTTGATCAGTTGTCCGGCCGCACCTGGTCTGTTGATCCAGAATTCGTTTCCTTTTAGACGTTTGCGGGGTTCGTCAACATATAATCCGTCCGTATCCGAAGCTATTGGTTGGATCGGGTCTACTAGATCTATAGTTGAGGTACTAGGCAACCAGGCGCCACCTCATGGAGGTGAGAGTAGGAGTTGGTAAACAGAGGCTGGAGTATCTACCCCTTTAGCACCTAACGTTCTTTATTAAAAGTAATTAAAAGTAATGAATTCACTGTAAATATTAAGTAGTTGAAAGACGTAAGATAGATATACGAATATTGTTTGTTTGTAGGATATTTTTGACTTGGATAGCCAATTTAAGCGCCGAGTCTTTATGGAGTTTTTTTAGTCTAACTTGACTACCCCAAAAATAAGGACTTTTAAATGGATGCCAGTTGGAACCACGAAGCAAATATACATAATGTCATTGGGGGACGTATTGGATGTTTTGATGGACTTATCGAAAACTGCCCTGAGTTTGGTAGTTTTGCTATTGGGCTTTGGAACGCAGTAGTACGGCAGGAAGTAGTGTAGTGAATTTATGTAGGATACGCTACTTCTGAGCCACGTCGATTTTTTTTTTTTTGTTAAGGGGGTACTGCCAACAAATAGCATGAAGCATTGCGACCTTTAAGACTATTGTGTCTATTAGCAGATTAGACGAGGAGCTTCTCCACTTCCTTACTGAAGTTGAGAATGTCTCTCGTAGGAGTTGAGATGATCTCCTCTTGAGTCATAATTTCACTGAGAAGGATGCGCTTCCTAAGATGGCAAAGAGCAGCACACTCACAGAGTATGTGCCCTGCAATTTCTTTGTCCTCAAGGCAGAGTCGACACTCAATTTAAGACGAGAGTGCCTCGTAAGGTAGCTGACTAGACTTCTGATATCGACTCTATTAATTTTGGGTATATTAATAGAGTGATTGTTCAGGGGCCGTACAAATCGTTTCGATTGGCAAAGTTTTTGAACGCTGTTCCAAAAGGGCAGGTGTTGCGATTTTTCGCAATTGTCTAAGGAGAAGTTATTCCTAGACTTGGGAGTGCCGCAGAAAGGTACAGGACCTATGTACTTTTCGCTGGAACCTTTCCTGGCGATTTGATCGCCGATTTCATTGCCCTTAATACATTTGTGCCCTGGCACCCACCAGAGTTTGACTTTGTTGCTTTTAGCAAGGTCTTGTGGGGCATCGTGGCATTCCGCAACGGATTTTGAGTTCGTGCTATACGAACTCAGCGTTTCAAGCGCTGCTTAGCTATCAGAGAGTATATTGATGGTTACTTCTACTATGCCAGTCTCTAAGTTTAGATTGACGCATGTTAGGATGGCATATAATTCCGCTTCGAAGATGCTAGGACTCTCCTAGGGCCTTCGAATTCTTCCGATTTGGATTTCCAAAGATGCCGGTGCCAATGCCAGATACCATCTTGGAGCCATCAGCGTACCACCTAAGGCCTTTGACGTTGAGCTGGGGATCTCTGGTTTCCCAAGCGGTGCTGTTTGGGATCAATATTTGCAATATCTTGTCAAAAGTAAAGGTGTGTGGTAATGGGTCCGAAACCGTGGTAATCATATCCAGCTCAAGAATATGTTGCAGGATGGAAATATGACCCATAGGTCTACATGGCAGGCCTGTTCGCCAGCGAGGAATTGTGATAGCACTACGTAATGCAACCTTTTTAATAAAAAAGTGCAGTGGCGTAAGTCCAATCAGTACTTCTTGAGCTGCCGTAGGGCAGGTTGCCATAGCGCCTGTAATGCCGCGACACGCTAGTGTCTGAAGGAGCTGAAGTTTAGCGATTATAATTTTATCATCTCAGGTTCGTCTGAGCTATGACTTGATTCATTAGATCTAATTTGATTGCTACTAGTGGTGTACCAGCATATGCCATGTTAGTTCGTCGTTCCCTGTTTGGCAAGACATCAGCTTTCTCATTTCCTGAAATGTTGTTGTGTCCAGGTACCCATAAAAGGTGAATGTTAAACTGTTCAGCCATCTCGTTAGAAGGTCGGCGGCAGTCAATACTTGCCCTGGATGTGTAGGCATAAGACACTAGCGATTTCAGGGCAGCTTGGCTTTAAGTGAAAATTCGACTTCCTCTATTGCTAGCAGCTTTGCCTGGATGACGCTGCAGTGGCCTGGTAGTTTTAAGGCCAGATTCGGTTTCAGTTATTTGCAGAAGACCTCGCTACCAACCCCGTCTTTGGTTTTTGATCCATCTGTGTAACAACACATCACAAGAGAATATATCGTATACTGCGTGGCCCGAAGTATAGCTCGTCCATTTTAATGTATGTATGTATGTTGGCGTTACAGTCCATGAAGAACCTGAGCCGAGCTTCTCTCAATCACCCATGTTGTGTGTGATTTCATTTTCACATAGGTGAAAGGGACCTACAGTTTTATTGCCGGTTCCGAACGGCGAATTTCGAGAAGCTTTTCATGACAATTTTACTACAGGGGGTTTTGTCAGAACCCCGCTGAGGAGAAACACCGTGAAAAACACGTTCGATGACGTGGCTGTGTCGGGATTCGTTCATTTTAAGCTTGCCTTTAATCTCACAGCTGTACATGTGGCTGGCTGCTTGCCGTGGATATCGAGTGGGTTTAGGTGGAGTAACATGTTGGTCCTTGCCGTTGGTGTGGACCTTAGGGCACACTATTGCTATTGCCTGAGATAGCAATAGCAACATTATTAGCGTAGGCAATAACACAATAACATCAAGGCCTTCTTTCTCCAGTTTAGTTAGTAGCTCGCTTGCGACTTCGTACCATAGAAGAGGGGAGAGGACCCCCCCCCCCTCGTGGAGTTCCTCTGGTAACCGGTCTAGTGGTTCCTTGGTTTCCCTATTTAGAGAAGATCTTGTGTTTTGAAAGCACTCGCCAATCAACTCTTCTACAGTCCTCTCCACTTTTAATTTTTTTCTGTAATCGCTTTCGGTGTGACGTTGTTGAAAGCGCCCTCTATGTCCGAAAAGACTACTAGGGTGTATTCTTTGAGGTGGATTGATCTTTCAATTTTCCTCAGCAGGGTATGCAAGGCCGTTTCGCCCGATTTACCTTTGCAATATGCATGCTGTGCCTTGAGATTGACGCTGGATCAAGGTTATTTCGTATGTGTACGTCTATCACCCTTTCCAGGGTTTTTGGTACAAAGGAACCTCTGCTGGCCTTGGGGATGAAAATTACCCTTGCAGGCTACCACTTTTCTGGCATATATCTCCGGACTAGATATCCTCTGAAAATGATTTCCAGCCATGGTATTGTCCATTCCATAGTCTGTGCAAGTTCGATGGGGTAAGCTCCATCCGGCCCCGAAGACTTAGAGGGCTTTTTATAGCCCAAGTGATTGTGTCTTTGGATATTATGTGATCGTACTGTCCCTCTGTAGCTGGAGGGGTCTGAGTTCTCCGTGTTTGCTCTGAGTTTTGTATATCAGAGCAGCCTGGGAAGTGCGTGTTAAGGAGAAGATTGGGTGTTTCTTCTTCCGACGTTGCCCATACTCCATTAGAGAGTAGGCAGCTAGGATTTGAAGGATCTTTATAGAGGATTTTTTCTTAGTCTGTAGGCATCTGAAATGTCTTCTAGACTGCTGCAGAAAAGTCTCCATGATTTCCTTTGCTCTATCCGTAGGATTTTTTTATAATCCCTTAGTGATTCTTTGTATAGGCTCCAATCTGTATCGTTGCCGGTACTCTTCGCTTTACTGAAGAGTCTACGATATGCTTTTCGGAGCCTACTTAAGTTAGCGTTCAACCAAGGTGGATACGATTTCTTCTTGGGCTTCTATTTTGCACGGATGGTGATCCCTGCGTTGCCCAATGTCTGTGTTAGGATATCTACCAGCGTGTTAGGTATTGCTTTCACTACAGAATTGCCTACCAGTGCATTGTAACATTAATTACAATGCTGAATTAATTTCAGCATCGGGGCTTGCGTTAATTCGATTTACCTCCACGGTAGTATTGGAGTCTTCCGAATCCGAATCCAGAAGGTCCTCTTCCATGGGTGAGCTTATTGAGTCCACAGTAGCTTCGCTTCCGGAGTCGAGCAATATAACTTTCGCAGGACCCTTACTTCCCTAGGGAGTTGGGGATTCCTGCTTGGTTGTGCTTTCTGTGACAGCCAGGTGGTTTTCCTGGCTATCGCTGCCGGATGGTGGCATTTCCTCATCCTTTTTATAAACATTGAGTTTGACTCTTTTAAAGCCAAACTTTATATAGTAGTCGTTTGGGGCCAGCATATCCAAGAAGAGACATTATCAAGTCTCCCTCAAGCTCTCTCAGCTCCCGATGCAATCTGCAGAAATCATAGAACAGCAATGGAGCCGTTGTCAGAACGCCAGTAGAGAGGCTGCCCCGACCACCGTCGAGAAACCCCTGGTTTGACGATTTTTTTTTTTTTTTTTTTTTAGAGACTCGCGCAGGTTCAAGAGTTTTTTTTTTTTATATTCTCTTATGATGTGTTGACAGCTATGACACCAAAATCGTTCTAGGAGATTTCAATGCGAAGCTGGGTAAGGAAGCTATCCTTGAACCGGTCATTGGAAAGCACAGCCTACACAACACCACGTCAGAAAACGGACTAAGGCTAGTGGACTTTATGGCGGGACATAATCTGGTAGTAGCAAGTACACCATTCTCACACCTCAACATCCATAAGGGGACCTGACGGTCTTTCGGTCAATCGACAACCAACCAAATTGATCATATTGCGGTCGACGGCAGACACTTCTCCAGCATCCTGGATGTCCGAACCTTTCGAGGAGCCAACATCGACTCGGATCATTACCTTGTTGCAGCCAAGGTACGGATGCGAATTTCTCGGAATCAACGCAGGAGACCACCAGGACCTTCGCCGATCAAGTCTCCCTCAAGCTCATGTCCCGATGCAATCTGCAGAAACCATAGAACAGCAATGGAGTCGTTGTCAGTCGTTGTCAGAACGCTATTAGAGAGGCCACCTCGACCACCGTCGAGAAACCCCTGGTTTGATGATGAGTGCAGACAGGCATATAGAGAATGCATACATGGCCACATTGCATCGATGGACGAGAGCTGCCCGCGAGCTCCATGAACAGAAAAGGAGGGAGGAGCATGCGCTTCTGAGAAGGAAAAAGAAGGAGCACGAGAAGCGCGAGATCGAGGCGATGGAGAGATGCTATTGCAGGAACGATGTTCGAAATTTCTACCGAAAAGTAAAACGAACATGCCAAGGCTATAAAGCCAGAGCAGAAGCCTACAGGGATGAACACGGACAACTAGTAGTGGAGTCAAAGTCGATGCTGAGATTGTGGAAGGACCACTTCTGCATACTGTATAACGGCGGTGATAGTCAAAATGCCGCCATCAGGCAGAGCGAACCGTTCACAATGGACGAAGACGAATGAGAATCCCGTCCACCCGACCTAGACGATGTTAAGATAACGATATCGAAACTTAAGTCTTATAAAGCTGCAGACGGACTCCCCGCGGAACTGATTAAAGCAGCTGGCGATGAGCTGGTCAGGAACATGCACGAACTCTTCTGCAAGATATGGTCGGAAGAACACATGCCCGATGAATGGAATCGCAGTATCGTTTGCACGGTCACTAAGAAAAGAGACCCCTACGACTGCGCCAATTACAGAGGGATAAGCCTCCTGAACATCGCGTACAAGATCCTCTCTGCCGTACTGTGTAAGTGCCTGAAACCGTTCGTGGACAATCTGATAGGTTCCTACCAGTGTGGTTTCAGACCAGGAAAATCCACGATAGACCAAATATTTGCACTACGGCAGATCTTGGAGAAGACCCAGGAAGACACGCACCATCTGACAGTGTTTATAGAGACGAGCTATATGGAGCCATGTCATGTTTTAACATTCCTGCCAAACTGCCTGTCAGACTGTGCAGGATGACTACGGAGAACTCTCGCTGCTCCATTAAGGTCGGAGGTGAACTAGCCGACCCTTTTGATGTTAAAAAAGGTTTTAGATATGGTGAAGCACTGTCATGTGATTTATTTAACATTATTCTTGAAAAGATCGTGCGGGACTCTGCGGGCAATATAAGAGGTACGATCTACTTCAAGACCACACAATTGCTTGCCTACACAGATGACATTGACGTTATAGGACGGACAAAGCGAGACGTCAATGAGGCGTTCGCAAGCATTGAAGCGGAAGCGGCTAAAGTGGGTTTAACGATAAATGGGGACAAGACCAAATATATGCTGTCATCCAAGAAAGACGCGCAACACCGACGTCTTGGTCAGAACGTCACCTTCGGCAGCTATATTTTTGAAGTAGTCAAGGACTTCGTCTACCTTGGCTCGATAGTGACAAGCAGAATAACTCTTGCCAACCGCTGCTTCTTCGGGCTCAAGAGGTAATTGTGTAGCAGAGCCCTCTCTCGAAAAACTAAGATATCCCTCTACAAAACCTTAATCATCCCGTTGCTCCTCTACGGTGCTGAGGCTTGGACGTTATCAAAAGCGGATGAAGAGGCTCTTGGGCGTTTCGAGAGGAAAATTCTGCGTGCAATACTTGGTCCCGTTTGTGTAAACGGAGAGTGGAGGAGGAGATTCAACCAAGAACTGTACGGGCTGTACAGCGACATCAGCCTAGTTAGACGTCTAAGATGGCTAGGCCATGTAGAGCGAATGGACAACAACGCTCCGGCCCGAAGAGTCTTCGACTCCAACACCGAGGGACGACCGCATTTAAGGTGGCGCGCACAGGTGGAAAGGGACCTCAACCAACTGAGCGTGCGGCACTGGAAGCGGCTGGGCAAAGATCGGGCCGGCTGGAGAGGCTTGTTGGTTGAACCCCTGGTTCACCCCGAACTGTAACGCCATCAAAGAAGAAGTCGGGAGATTAGGATTGCAGTTCGCAATCATCTCCATAATTTCTAGAGGGTCATCAGGCACCGGAGGCAGCCAGCATCTTGCTCACGGTCGACGGTCATTTTGCCGTCTGGGTCGCTATCATCAATGATAGCGGCCATTAGACACTCCCTCGCAACATCCTGCAAGGACTTTGAAAGATTGGCCGGTGGTATATAAAATAAAAACCATATTTCTAGCATAGTTTTACTGCCTTTCAGCCCTTTTATTTCTATCCTTTTGTTTTTATTGTAAACAGTGATAAATATTATAGTTCCAACGCATGCTCTAAAATATATGATTTATAAAAGCGTGCAAAACATCATTCTTATATTTTCATCTTTTTCATAATCATATTTCCCATGAACTAAACTGAGGTTAAACTTGCAAAATACGTAGATACATTTTGTATACAAAAAAAGAAAAACAAAAGCTCGGACGCATTACAACGACGTAATTACCAGCCTGGTGGCTTCTGATTTGGATATCCTCCTTGTTGGTTAGCAAAGCTGCCCGGATAGGTGCCATAATGACCAGGCTGTGGTCCTTGCGGGAAACCAGAATACTGAAAAGCATCTGAAGAAAACAGTGAGCGGTTGCATTAATTTGTTTGTGATATTAGGCAACTAGTCTTACTGTTGGGATATGGAAGTGTTGCATATGGATTGAAACCTTGTGGCATTGGCGGTGGAATATATGTTGGATATGGAGTGTTAGCTGATGCTCCATATGGTACGGGCATGCCTTGCATTTGTTGAGGATATGGAATACCTCCTGCCGCTCCAGCTGTAGGTGCAATTGGAGCAGATCCGCCAGAAGAATCTGAAATCAATAAATCCAGTACCGAACCGAATCGAGAAAAAAAAAACAAAGAGTTGTTGAGGCGCTTACCGGTCACGTTGGTCGATGCATAATGAGATGGAATTTGTGGTGTTGGTGGCGGAGCTTGTCTACTAGACTCTGTAGTGAGGTCTTTCAACAGTTCTTCCTTTTCCGTCTTGCGGGCAAAACAGAAATCTGAAATTTTGTTTTGGAATACAACCAGTAATTGAGTCAAATCGTTATAGAATTTTGTGCCCTCCTTAAGATTGCTGAGTAAGTCGTTGAATATATCGTACGCTGCAGCCAATTCGGTTAAGAGAGCATCACGAGAGTTGCCTGTACTGCCATTTTGCGCACTAAAGTCACGATGTGCCTCTTGAATATCGCTGACTAAAGCTGTCTGACGTTGAATACTCTCTTGTACTTGCGATTGTAATGGTCCGAGGACCTGACCGATGCTTGTAATAGAGAGTGCCGGCTCATCGATGGCTCCGTCTTCGGATAATGCGCGAAGAAATTGATCTTTCATGTTTACAGTAGCTGATTTAAGTTCTGATTCGATCGCATCACGTTCTGCTTTAATCGTCTCGACCTAATAAAAATCAACCAGACTATAGACAGAGATATTAAACTAAATTCAAATGATCAACTTACGTCCTCCATGAGACTTTTCAACCTTTGCACACTTGAACAGTTCTGATTGACACTACATCCCGACGATGGTATTGATTGCTGTAATTGATCTGCTGGCAGCGAAAGCAATTGAATTCCCTGAAAAAAGCCAAAACCCAATCAGTTTCTTAATTATTTCGAGTGACCTCTGCGTAATTCACCTTCGCATTAGTTTCGAACTTCTGACGGACAATTTTATCGGCCTCCACAGCGTTGTTGATGACTTCGCGGTACTTTTTCGCATTCGTCCTAAACATTTCTGTAAGCTTCTCCGATGGAATCCTAGTCCAGCGCTCTTTAAATTGAGCTCTCAACTGATTATCGGAATCCCGTTCCTCATCTAGCATATTCTCAGTTGCATCGAGAATCTCTCGATTTCTCTGCAACAACTCGGGCAATTCCTTCATATAAGTATTAATGCTCTCAATACCACCTTTGTTACGCACATCATTCGACTTGTCTACCAATGATGGCGGTAGTCCCGAGCCAGCATCAGCCGTTTCTACAGCTGCCGGCAGGTTCAAGCTGGACAGCACACCATTCAACATTGTGGTGGCTTCGCGTAACTTCATGATTTCCGCATTCACAATTTCATTCTTTCGCATTTCCGATGCCGACAAGGCTCGATGTAATTCAACTGGAACCAATTCGCCGAATATATCTTTGAATTTCGATGACATCGGCGAAGCGACCGGCAACACCTTTGCCAACTGAGCCTTTCCCGGCGAAGCAAGTGATGTAACGTCCGGAATGATTTCATTGTAAATGAATTCATTGTCTTTTGTCGATTCAGCCAGATTTCGCTTGGCACGATTGGCGTACTCATCGAAAAAATGCGGATTACCTGAACGTGTTTGGGCGGATTTGAAGAGCTCGACAGCGTTGCGTAAACGGGAAATTTCCTCGCCAATACGCTTGCTCGCGCGGCACACTAAACTCTGATAGAGATGAGTGAGAGCATGGAAACCGGCTTGTTTGCCAGCTATCAATGGCACCCATTCCTTTTCCCAGAGATTCCGTAAAGATTCCTTCTGCATAAGACGTAATACGTCGGCATATAATTCTTCGCATTGACAACAGAGTTTGGCAATGATCTGGTCATTCATTTCATCTACGTAAGCATAATTTTATATGAATCCTGTCGGTTAAAAAAAATAATTTTTAATAGAATTACCTTTGATGGCTTTGTTTACGAACACTTCCTGAGCTTGAGCGACCATTAAGCTGGTGAGCACGGATAAAGTGTCTTGGCTTAGATCCGGTGTTGGTTCGGATGGAATTGCTGCCGGTACTGCTCCCTTAAGGTGTTGGTAAATGCCTGCACTTTGTTGAAATAGCTTCAGAGCCAATTTAAGTCCGTCATCCGAATCAAGGGGCTGAGACGCAGCAACGTTACTCTGTAGCGCGGCTATGTTAAAGAGCACGCAAACCTTTTCATACAATAGGGAAGAATGAGCTAGAAGGGAATGGATTTCGTTAGAAGGCGCCAAATCAAACTGTCAATTTTCTCGAAATTGTGCTGCTTAACTAGAACTATGAACTTGAAACAGTCGCCAAACTAGTTGCGGTCGCACCAGCCTTTCTTAACCGCACCCATACTTCGATATTATTCATGCTTTCAGTAAAAATATTTTTCTGAACAAAATACGATAATTAATGCGGTCTCCTTATCAATTACCTTGTTAATCAAATCGATCATATTGCGATCACGCCAGATACTCCTCCAGCATCTCGGAGGAGCTAGGATTGACTCGGATCATTATCAAACACTGCGAACTCGAGTAGGAACAGCAAAATTTGACGTCGAGAAGCTGCAATCGCAAGAGACCGCCAGAAGCTTCGCCGATCGTGTCTCCCTCCAGCTCTCTCAAGAGCTGAAGCAACTTGCACAAACCATAGAACAGCAATGGAAACGTTTTCAAAACGCCATCAGGGATGCTGCCTCTGATGTATTAGGTTTCCAGCCACCACCTAGGAGAAACCCTTGGTTTGATGATGAGTACAGACAGGTACGAGCAGAAAACAGGATGCATACATGGCCACGTTGAATTGACAAACGAGAGCTGCTCGTGAGTTCTATGAGCGGAAAAGACGGAAAGAGCATGCACTTTTCAAAAGGAAAAAAGACACAGCACGATGGACGGATGATATCACAGGAACGACGTTCAAAAGTTTTACCAAAGAGTAAAACGAACATGCCAAGGTAATAGAGCCAGAGCCAGAATCACACTCTGTGTAGATGACAATGTCACTGTATTTCATCGATCTCAAAGGTAGCCAGTCGGCGGCCACACTAATAGTTACTAATTCAGCTTGGAATACACTACAGTGGTTCGGTAGAATGGCCGATCTTCAGGGTCCCCGGCACCGTTGCCGGTACTGGACCTTGGTCCGTGTATATTTCCACTGCAGTGCCCTTGCTTTGGAATTCATGGCGTAGAATACCAGCGTGCCCTATTTCTAAAAAGTTCCAATGAATGATTGCTTCCTGTTTATGGTGTGCCTGTCTAAGATTCCTTCGAGGGACTTCAGGACAAATGATGTCAGTCTGATAGGTCTAAAATCCACTTGCGAAATCACGAGATCAGGCACAGAAGGTGATGTTGTGTGTGTAGTGGAGCTATACGATTAATTTATTTCTTTTTTTTTTTACCAATAAGAAAAGTGTATTCCATCTCGACGACAAACTTCTATAATAACCCATCCGAAATTGCGAATCCGGTTGGAAAGCTCTGAAGCATAAGCCTTTGCAGATATCTTTCTATGCCACTGTGTCGACACAACAATGTAGCTAGAGAGACCTTTTCGGTACAAGCTCGGAATCTTGCGGGCCTGCTTCTGGAATGCAAGGTCCCTTAACAGAACGGTTGCAGGCAAACAATTGGAGCAAACCCTCAACTGTCCTCAACCCAAGAAGTGCAATGGGATGGACCAGGCAAAAGGGGGATGAAAAACTGCGACATCTACTACAAGGAGAACAAACAACGTTTATTCGGAAGCGGATTCGTTATTCGAGGAAGACTTCGACAAAAAATCTTAAACTTTCGGGATGTAAGCGAACTCCTCATAACAATCCGCATCAAAGCTAATTTCGCGAACATTAACTTGATATGCCTCCACACCCCAAACGAAGAAAGGGACGATCGACTCAAAGATGACTTCTACAATCACCTTGATAGAACCTGTGCCCAATGTCCCAGCTACGATATAAAAATAGTAACTACTATGAGAACACGCGCTTTTAAAGAAGAAAAATTGAGAGCATGAAAATCGTGTGATCGAGGAGATGGAGAGATGCTACCGCATCATTCCTGCTCGTAAGTTTTACGAAAAAAGAAAAACGAACAAGCCATGGCTATAAAGCCAGATCGGAAGCCTGTAGGGATGAAGACGGACAACTAGTAGTAAAGTCACAGATGCTGAGAATATGGAAGGAACAACAAATAAAAAATCTAATACCACTGTCAAGCAAAATGATCCATTCGCAACGGACGAAAATACAAGAGAATTCCGTCCTCCCGACCTGGATGAAATTAAGCTGGTAAGTTTAAATCTTAAAACTAATAAAGCCGCGGGCGCAGACCGCCTTTATGCCGAGCTTTTTAAAGCGGCTGGAGATGAACTGGTAGGGCTCATGCACCTGCTCATCTGTAAAATATGGTCGGAGGAAAGCATGCCCGGCGAATGGAATCTCAGCATCGTTTGCCTAGTCCACAAGAAAGGAGACCCCTAAAGGGGTATAAGTCTTGGCATATAAGATCTTCTCTGCCGTACTATGTGAACGCTTGAAAACCTTTGTGGATAATCTGATAGGTTCTTATCAGTGTCGTTTCAGGACAGGTAAATCCACAATAGACCAAATATACACACTGTGGCAGATCTTGGAGAAGACCCAAGAATACCAAATCGAGCTTTACGGAGCTCTGTATGTCTAGTTTTAGAATCTCTGCAAAACTCGTCAGATTGTGCAGGATGACAATGGAGAATTCTCGCTGCTCCATTAAGGCCGGTAGTGAATTAACCGATAACTTTGACGTTAAAAAAGGTGATTCGGTGTCAAGTAATTTTTTTTGACCTCGTACTTGAAAAGATCACACGAGACTGCGCAACTGCTTGCGAACATAATTGGACGAACACAGCGGAGTGCCAATGAAGCGTTCGGAAGCAATGAAGCAAAAGCGGCTAAAATGGGTATTTTGATTAACAAGGTAAAAACGAAATATGTATATGCTGTCAACCAAAAAAGATGCACAACCCCGACGTTTCGGCCAGAACGGCAGCTACAAATTCGAAGTGATCAAGGACTTAGTCTACCTTGGCTCACTAGTGACCAGCGACAACAATACCAGCGCTGAGATCAAACGCCGAATTACACTTGCCAACCGCTGCTTCTTTGGGCTCAAGGGGCAATTGAGAAGTAGAGCTCTCTCTCGAAAGACCAATGTTGCGCTATACAAAACCTCTATGGCACAGAGGCCTGGACTTTAATGAAAGCGGTAGAGGAAGACCTTGGTATTTTAGAGAGGAAAATTTTGCGTTCAATCTATGGTCCCGTTAGCATAAACAGAGAGTGGGGGCGAATATACGACGAAGTTTACGGGCTCAACAGCGACATCGGCCTAGTACGACGTTTTCAGATCTAACGTCTAAGATGGCTTGGCCATGTAGAGCGAATGGACAGCACAGTCTTCGACTCCAACCCTGAGAGACGACGTTGTAGAGGACAGTCGCATCTAAGGTGATGCACACATGTGGAAGGGGACTTATAGTTAGAGTTAGAGAGGGTACGGGGGTGGGACAAAGTTGCCTGATCACCGCGGCCACGAGTGGGCCTATTGTGATGTCCCCCACTTACAGTTCACTCAAGAATCCTGAGTTAGTGATAAAACTTAGTATGCTTTTGAGTGAGCTAGCAGCGATTTATTCTGCTTCAAGATTGCCTAAGTGACGATGACGTGTACTGACAACGCAGTTACAGTGGCATAGTATGTGCTCTGCTGTTTCTTCGTCTTTATTACACATTCTGCAAGTGTCATCTTCTATGATGCCTATCGTTTTGAGGTGTTTGTTGACTGGGCAGTGTCCAGTAAGGAAACCTGTGATTAAGCGAATCTAACTTCTCGAAAGCATGAGGAACGAATCTGACTTCTCGAAAGCATGGGAGGAACAACTTGGCTTGTCTGCTACCTTTCGTTTGTAACCAGTAGTGATCCGTCGTGTTCCTTAACCAATTGTTTATGCAGCATTTGGTGGTGCTGATGGGTATGCCGCAGAAAGGCCGTGGCAACATAAATGGTGATGCAGAGCTTTTCCTTGCTAGAAGGTCCGCCTTTTCGTTGCCTGCATGGCCGCTGTGACCAGGTATCCAAATGAGATGAACTCTGTTTGTGCTGGCCAGCTGGTGAAGTAGCTGTAGGCAGTCCCATACCAGTTTGGAGGTGTTTTCATAGCTCTTTAGGGCTAGAAGTGCAACCTTGCTGTCAGAGAGAATGTAAATGTTTTTGTTAAGTATATGTATTTCTGTTTATATTTTCTCTGAGGCAGAGTTCTATAGCAAATATCTCTGCTTGAAAAACGGAGTTATATCTGTCCATGCTGACGTAGATGCATGTGCCTGTATTTGCTCCGTATACTCCAGCCCTAACGCCTTCGTTCGTTTTGGAGTCATCTGTGTACCACACTTTAGACTTTAACCAACTGGAAGTGCGTCGCTGGAAATAGTTGGCAAAAGACTATGCCAGCTGGAGAAGCTTGTTGGTTGAGGCACAGATTCACACCGGATTGTAGCGCCACCTAAGTAAGACATGTCATCGAACGTGTTTTTCACTGTACTTCTCCTCAGCGGGCTCTGGCAAAAAAAAATTGTCAAGAAAAGCTTATCGAAATTCGCCATTTGGAATCGGCAATAAACTGTAGGTCCCGTGAAAAATAGATTCACACTAGAACATGGGTGATTGAGAGAAGCTAAGCTTAGGTTTTCCATGAACCATAGCACCACATACATACCTACATGTACATGTTTATGTTCGTTTGACTGGAACTTATTCTGAGTAAACCTAGACTCGCCTTGCCGATAAGTCAACTGCCAAAGTAATAGACAAATCTAGGTAATTCAATATCACTTGATTTTCTTTCATCCTGCTCATCTTTACTACGTGATACAACAAAAAATAAAGTTTTTAAACAAGCCGACAGTGGCACGTATGTAAATAATTCGCTGGATGGGGCTAAGAACTCACAAAATACGCGCATGATATTAAGTGAATGACAAAAAAACATTCACCATAGAACTGATAGACAGGATTAACAAGATACAAACACTCTAGTAAAGTACTGAAGTATTTAATATGCTTTGCAGGCGAACGCTTTAAAATGTTTGATTAACCTACAAAACAGTACGAACGTTTTTTGTTGACTTCTTTTGGACGTAAACCAGCAGATAGTGAGTCACGGTAATAAATAATTAAAACCAAGAGATAACCTACATGCGTCAGGATTTATAACCACCACTATACGCATTGCATCGGAAAGTCTTAAACAATATAACTACTCTACTGTAGTCAATTACTTACTTAAACTGATTTTTCCACCGAAGATTGAGCCCTTATCAAAGGCATCCTTCCATTTGAACGGCACTTGGAGTTCATTAACCGGTATCTTTGTTTCCAATGCGCAGATCTGATCGTAATACCTACAAAGACAGGAAGAAAAACTTCAATGCTTGGCATTTGTTACAGAAAATGTCATGGAGAGTAAAGAACGAAATTGTAAAATGAGTTAGCTCTCGTAATTGTTAACTAATTCCATCGATGACTCACTTGTTGTCATTCTTCATCTACGCTACTCATTGTTGCTTCTTCAGCTCGTTTCTTTTCTCACTCCATATGAAAGTGTAGGGAAAACGGGCAATACTTACGCATAGACAATGTCCAACGATGATTCGTATTTTTCGAAAAATTTCCAAATTGCAGCGTTTCTCTGCTTGGAAAATTCAGATACAGCTTCCGCATAATTAACTTTATCCGACGTTGGACCACTGTAAGTGCTTTGAATCAGATGTGTTAATGGCTTAATGATATCAACTTCGGATGGCTTTTTCAGCGGTACGCCCAACAGTTTCGTAGTCATTTTCACCTCTGCCTTACTTCTTCACTTAATTAAATCAATTTAACAGATCTTGCAAGTGGTCGGTTTGAAGAGAAAAACAAAAAGAAAAACACAATATCCGGAATGCAGTGTGCGGACAATCTTTTCAGGCAATGGGATTCTTCAGAATTTTTATTGGTGCTTGCGATGACGAACTTTTTTCTCTTCTGCTTTGACAGACCGTTGCTATTGCTGCAGCTGACAGTTCGATGAGTGCGTTCGAGTTCTTCTTTGTTCGAATTGGAAAAGTGTTATACAAATTCAAAGGCCGGCGATATTAGAAAACGACCGTTAAAACAACATCAATTAGAGAATGGTACCTAAAAAAAATGTGGTCTAGGTGCGACTCCCAAGGCCGACACGATTAAATACCAGTGGGAAAAATGAAAACACCCATTTAATTTCATATTTTTTATGTCGATAAACTTCCGATTTTTACATATACGAAAAGTTTTAATGAACCTCAATCCCGAACATCAACAGCAATATAAACAATTGCTTCTACAATTACTACAATATTTGATGAACAGTGACATTTTTTCTTCATGTTATCAAGAGACCATCAGAGACCGAAATAACGGAAAAAAGAAAAAAAAAAAACGTAGTGCAGTGTAATGCGAGCAAAAAAAATAAATAAAATAAAAAGAAAAGAAACCGAAAAAGTGCCGCAACCGAACATCTGGTAGGCAGCAGCGCTTTACTGTACTCCTGTCTGTCTCCCTTCCCCCCTCGTGACCAGTGTTCACAACGTCGGAGTCTACACGATGGCTTTCTTTTTGCGCCTTTTTCTTTTGAACCTACGTTCCAATCTGAGGACGCGTCTACACGGAGCTTTTCTGCTGGTGCCTGTTTTTTAACATTTCGCTTTACATTTCATTTTCGTTAGCCTGTGGTGATGTTTGAAAAGTAAGGATGGTATCCAAACGTACACTTCCAAGATAGAAACAGGAGTGAAGCGACATCGCAAAACAAAGAAAAGGAGATAAGGAAATGGCAAAGAAGCCCACGAAGTAGCTACCCGCGCGTGACTGTGCCAATGTATTTCTGTTTCACTTACCCTCTCTTTTACACTTATTTTAGCCCTCGTCAGATAGCCCTCGTGTAGACTCCGACTACCCGCGCGTGACTGTGCCAATGTATTTCTGTTTCACTTACCCTCTCTTTGCACATATTTTAGCCCTCGTGTAGACTCCGACAATCAGCACACACACTGACTGAGTGCTAACTGGTGCTAACGCATTCGGCGCATAACCGGTCGTGTATGTTGTTCCTTGTTGGTGGAGCAAATCTTACCTGATCTTAAGCGCGGTTCACATTGAACGATTTATCAAGCGATTTGCTTGTCGACCAAATAATGCGTAGCGTTCACACCCAGCAACTTGTTGACCGACTTCACTTGCGATAGAAATTTCGAAGTATTAACATGGCGGCGCATGCTCTGGTTACAGGGATGATTATTGATCAAATACTCGAAAATGAAGAAAAAACAAAGCGAATGTAGATTAAACCATGGGTCGGAAAACGTAATAATTTCTCATCGCTAACTGTTAAGAGAATTTCATCGAAATTTGCCAGAGGATTTTCGTATTTATTTGCGAATTGTATGGAACGTATGATGAGTTACTGAGAGAAATAATTCCTCATATGAAAAAATCAACCCAAAATTATTTTTCTTTGTTTGAAGTCATATTGTTCATTCCGCTCAAAGTTGGTGTTGTTTCTCTGAACGCACAATCGAAAGTGAAAAAATGCTCTGAAGATATACGACAACTGTTCACACTTAACGATAAATCGTTCAACCACGGCTGTCAAACAAAAAGTTGGAAATTTTCGACTTCCTGACTACAAATCGTACCGACTTGTAGCTAGAGCGTTCACATTGGTTTTGCATACACAATTTGTCGTCCAACCACGATTGTCAAGCAAATCGCTCGATAAATCGTTCAATGTGAACCGCGCTTTACTGTCGTAAGTGCCATAACTCTTTCCGTCTCACTGGTTCAAAATTTGTACCACATATTCCTAGCCGTTGCGGCTAGGTGGGACAAATTTTAAACCATGTAGAAAATATTTTCTGCAACTGGTTCAAAGGTTTGAAATTTGTACCGTATAAAAAAGAAACATTGTGTGACTTCCCAAAGAGAGGGGAGAATTTTCCGTTTTAATTTTGTTCTTACGGTGAAGTGAATAACGGTGCTTTTGTGAAGTTGACATTGGAGTTTCATTTCTTAAATTTCGTGCTGGTATAAAGTCGTGTTTTCGCAAAATTATTCACAAAATTTTTAATCTGTAAAGTGTTTATTGTATTTATAACATATTTGACTATTATTAGTATAAAAATTTCCTAGACACGTGTGAATATGGAAGAAAAACAAGTGGTACGTTTTTTAACCCACTGGGACAGAAGCCTTATTTTCATTTTCTCACTTTTTTACTTATTTTAGTTATGTCGGACTATAAGGAGCCAGAATTTAAATTGATTGGTATGAGTTTCGATGAACTTTTGAGAGAACTGGGAACAGACGATGATGCAGCTTCACTTCCTTCAGGACCTGACTCTGACATTTCTGCAGGGACTTCATGTGGGTCAGGTTCCAATTTACGTCCTGAGGGTCAGAAACCTCAGTTGGTATTACCTTTTGATTCGGAGGACGATATTCCTCTTTCGGAAATCCAGCATCAAATTCCAAGAGCTAATCCTCCAAAAGTGACTCGTAACTGGACTCAAGTCATTCAGAATATTCAGGAGCAAATTTTACTACTGATTTCGTCAAAAATATTGAATTTCCAACACCCATAGATCTTTTCCAGCTATTGTTTGACGACCAACTTTTTGAGCATTTGACTTTCCAAACAAATTTATACGCTGAGCAAAAGCACATAAAGACAGGCAAACCATTTGAGAAAACGTGTATGAGCGAAATGAAAACATTCATTGGGTTGAACTTACTTATGGGAATAAAGAAGCTCCCTAGCTATAAAGATTATTGGTCTTCTTCACCAGATTTACACGACTCCTACATCAGTTCCTGTATGAAGCAAGCTCGGTTTAGTTGGTTGCTGGGCAATTTACATGTAAATGATGGGTGTCTAGAGCCAAAACGAGGTGCTCCCAATTACGACAGACTCTACAAAATTAAACCTATGCTCCAAATGCTCTCAACAAATTTCAAAAAATGTGCAAGTCCCACTCGTGAAGTAGCCATAGACGAGTCTATGATCAAATTCAGGGGTCGGAGCTATATGAAACAATATATGCCAATGAAACCGACAAAAAGGGGGTACAAGGTGTGGATGCTCGCAGATAAAATAGGATATTGTCACGGGTTTGATATTTACACCGGCAAGTCAGCATCTGGAACTGCAGAAACCAATCTTGGAGCTAAAGTTGTAAGAAGTTTGAAGTCTGATTTGAAACACAAAAATCATGTGGTGTACTTTGACAACTATTTCACTGGTGTGGAGCTAATGGAAGACTTGAAGAAAGACGGAATCCATGCCTGTGGAACGGTAAATGCCACGAGAAAATATCTTCCACGGTTCCCACCAGATAATCAGATGAAAAGGGGAGACTCTGAGTTTTTCTACAGTGACACAAACCTAACCGCTATAAAATGGAAAGATAAGCGGTCTGTACATATTCTCTCCAATTTTAACCCCGAAGAAATATCCAGTGAAGTTTCACGTAAGAACAAGGATGGAACTGTATCAAAAGTACTGTGTCCAACTGCAGTTGTTGACTACAATAAACACATGAATTACGTAGACAAATTCGACCAAAACTTGTCAGTTTATAAATTGGACAGAAAAAGCATGAAATGGTGGCATCGGATATTATTCTTCTTTCTAGATGCAACAGTCGTAAATTCCTTTTGCTTGTATAAAATGGTCAACCTTCCGCATATGGACATGAAGACATTCAGGCGCTCTGTTGTAAATAGTTTATTGGCGAAAAATCTAGTTGAAAATAAACGCCCATTGGAAAGATCATCACCCATTATTGCCAAAAAAGGTTGTAAGCCTTTCGTTCCCTTTGGAGTTCGTACATTTTCGGCGGCTCATCAGCCGGAACGCAGTACCCGTCGAAGATGTTCCATCTGCAGTACGCTTCAGAAAGAAGTAAGGACAAATTGGATTTGTTCCATTTGTAAAGTTCCTCTGTGTTTGGGAAAAAATAAATCATGCTTCCAGCATCACTACACAAAATAAACCGACCCTTGTGGTGCACTGGTTCAAATTTTAACCCACCTGTTTTAATACAATATTTAAGAAAATACATGTAAAAAAAAATGGAAATAGTTTTTTCTATTTAGTTTTGTATCTATATCAATAAATTGGAGTACTTTTTTTTAGAATCTAAATTTTTTTGTTTTTGGCGACGCATGGGTCGATCTTCTTAGCAAATTTTCGCGCCGGAAAGAGATAATGCCCATATCACAATACTGCGTTGGTGTGCGCTTCGAGTGACGTTTAACATCCAACACATGCAATTCAATGGGGTAGCCTTAAATACTGCGTTGGTGTGAGCATAGATAAATGAACAAGATGGAAAACTTTCGTAGGTCTGCCCTGTGATCCTCGCAGGGGTTGATTTTTTTTTTTTGTTTTTATTACACCGATACTATGCGTGTTATTCTCCGTTTAGAAACGACGCTTTTGACTAACTATATGATAGTCTCAAGACGTTGATGTGTAGAGTCAAGACGTGCGTCGGTACCAGGTCGGAACAAGGCAGAATGACATAGTCAAGACGTCGTCAAACCGAAACGCGTTTGTAGGAGCAAACTGTCAAAGTGCCTGTCAAAGCCATCAGATTGCCATCTCTATGTATTTATCTATGAGTGTGAGACTCCTCACGATAGTAACAGAGAACATGTAACTCACGAGAGAACATGTAACTCACGTAACCAAAGCAGACAAAAGTCAAACACGTTGGAAATCTCTGTGCGTTTGAACAGCTGTTGGTGTGTCTTGTTTATTGATTTGTATGCACAGATTTTGTGGTTTGTGTTTGTGGTGACAAAATTGAATTGTCCTTTTCATCGCATGCGCCGAAGCATTTCTCGTAACACGTAAGGAGACTCGCGCCAACGCAGTATTGTGATATGGGCATAAAGCCAGATTCACAATACTGCGTTAGTGCTATCGTTCTCTACGAATGCGAATGCGTCAAACGTACTTTGAAATGACATTTCATATCAGCTGTTTCAAGCTATTTCAACATTGAAAAAATCTAATTTCAAAACGCAGTCGATTTCTGACAATGTCAAAACATTTGCGTGAGAGCGAAGCCCGATTCACAATACTGCGTTAGTGCTACCGTTCTCGACGTTACGTGCGAATGCGTCAGACGTACTTTGAAACAACATTTCATATCAGCTGTTTTAAGGTCACCAA
Organism: Eumerus sabulonum; assembly: GCA_951905685.1. Classification (NCBI taxonomy): domain Eukaryota; kingdom Metazoa; phylum Arthropoda; class Insecta; order Diptera; family Syrphidae; genus Eumerus; species Eumerus sabulonum. Next base: position 154,162,456 of record OX645060.1, on the reverse strand, counting down.
TCTAAAACATTGAAAAAAATAAATTTCAAATTAAATTGCAATTGAGCTGACAGCTCAAGCTCCAGTTCGTTTTGACAAAACGCACTAGATTTCTGACAATGTCAAAACATTTGCGTGAGAGAGTGCGAAGTTACGTAAAGTTACGTCCTTATTCGCTCTTATTTTTGTGACAAACGTAAAAAAATGTCCTCTCTTTATCTCAAGTTTTTCGACGAATAAGAAATTTTGTTCTCTCTCGGCTCTAATTGTTCGCAAACGTAAGGAACGGTAGCACGACGCATTATCTCAGAGACTCCCATTGAATTGCGTGTGTTAGATGTCGACGGTAGCACTAACGCAGTACTATGAATCAGTGGTTTGTTTTTGCAAATCCGGCGATAGAGCTTCACCTCACGGCTCTGCTTAGACCGTATTGTATCTATATAATATGCGCATCTACTCCTGGTGCCTCAGGATGGGTTATGTTCCTCAAGCGTGGAGGGAAGTTAGGGTGGTTTTCATACCCAAGTCGGGTAAAGTCAACCCTATTACTGCAAAGGACTTTAGGCCTATCAGTCTGTCGTCCTTCCTGATGAAAACGCTGGAACGAATAATAGACTTGAACGTAAGGGAAGAGATTGGGGACGGTTATCTGTCACAATCACACAATGCGTACATAAGCGGAAAATCGGTGAATACTGCTCTGCATAGGGTAGTCTATACGATAGAAAAATCAAGGAATTCACTCTAGGTGCCTTCCTGGACATTGAGGATGCCTTTAATAACGTTAGTACCGAGGCAATAGTGTCCAGCCTTCATATGGCCCAAATAAACCCGGGTGTATGCAGTTGGATTGGGCAAATGCTGGGTACTCGTATAGTAAATTCGGTGATAGGGAGAGCATGCGGAAAGGTGAGAGTAAATAAAGGTACAACACAAGGTGGCATTCTGTCACCCCTCCTATGGCTCCTTATGGTCGACGGAAAGGCCAAGATTCTGGAGACGGAGGGTTTTAGTGTCACGGCCTACGCCGATGACATTGCCATTTCCGCAGGTCCTCAGCGATAGACTAAGCTATGCGCTGATGTTAGTGGGTAACTGGGTCAGAGGCGAGGTCTGGGAGTAAATCCGGCAAAAACAGAGGTAGTACTCTTTACAAGGAAAAGATCTGAACCAAGATACACCTACCCCCGTATGAATGGTATAGATCTGATCCCTGGAAAATCTGCCAAATATCTTGGCATAATCCTGGACTCCAAACTTAGTTGGAGAGAAAATATTGAGGAAAGAATCAAAAAGGCCTACGTGGCACTATATTCGTGCACGGTAGCCTTTGGAAAGACATGGGGCCTCAAACCGAGGTTAGTACATTGGTTGTACACTGCGGTGGTAAGACCTATCCTAGTATATGGCCCGGTTGTCTGGTGGAAGGCACTTGAGAAAAAGTATCATCTTCAGAGTGTGTCAAAGGCTCAAAGGGCAGGCTGTCTGGCGGTGACGGGATCTATGAAGTCTACACCAACGGCGGCTCTTGAAGTTATGCTGAACCTCTCACCCCTGGACATGTACTGCGAGAGCGCGGCAACCAGAACTGCGCTAAAACTACAGGAATCAGGTCTCTGGAAAAGGAGTCCTCACGGACATGCATCAGTCTTGGATGGATGGGCCGTCTCGAGATTCAGAACCGTAACGGACTATGTCACCCGACTTCCTTCCTGAGAGAGGAGATTCGCTATAAGAATTCCCTCCAGGGTGGAATGGACCGGTGATTTGGTACGCACGGAAAGTGAACTGGCATTCTACACCGACGGATCCAAAATGGATGTTGGCACAGGTGCCGGAGTCTACTTTGAGTCTGGGGATCAGCAAAGAGAATATCACAGGAAAAAGGATCAGCATCTATGTTGACAGCCCGGCAGCCTGCAGAGCACTAAGGCTCTGCAGGCAGCATGCATAAGATCCAAACTCGTCAAAATCTGCAAGGAGAAGTTAGAAGAGATATCCAATGTAAATGAGGTGACCCTTTGCTTGGTACCTGCTTATATGAATATCTCCAGAAACGAGAGGGCGGACGAGTTGGCTAGGGTGGGATCAAGTGCTAACATTGCGCAGATCTCAGCTGAGGCCAAAGCACCACTCAGTGCGCTCTACAGTCGGTGCCCTCACCGGGCACTGCATGCTATCCTACCATGCAGCTCGACTAGGCCAGCCCTACAATGACTTCTGCAGAAGCTGCAGGGACGAAGAGGAAATTGAATCCATTCGTCACCTGCTTTCCGGCGCTAGTCCAAAAAAGGAATATATTCCTAGGAAGATACTTCCTTTCGAGACTAGAAGAGGTAGGTAATATTGGGCTAAACAGAATACTGGGATTTTTATCCTCGTCTGGCTGGTTCAGCTCGATGATAAATGTATAGGTATCAACGGGTTAAACAAAACAAGTGGGCACAATGGACTCAACGTAGACTACGTGAGCCTTGACTTTCCGTCAATAGGGCACCCATATACCTAACCAACCTAACCATCTATATATGTTTTGTAGTTTGTAATGATGAGGAATTTCTGTGTGCAGTTCTGCAACATTCGTAGGTTACGGGAGAATTTCTTGGCGTCGTATGCCCATCTTTCTATCCACAAACCGGCTGTTTTGGCACTTTGTGAAACACAGGTCGATGAAAAGTCTGACCCTTCGGATTTTAGTCTTACTGGATATAGCTTAGTGCCATTATTCGTTTCGCACCGCGGTCTCGCCGTCTATGTTCGTCGTGACATTGCTTACCAGCTACTTCCACAGTATAGCCAAACACCCACCTCGGAATTTAATTTCATATGGCATGAATTCACACTCCGTCAGGCCTCCGTTCACTACTGTTTTCTTTATAGAAGCTGCAATTTAGACAGGAATGCAACATTTGGTGCATCCGACGCACTGTCTGATTCCATCCAAAAAATTGTTTCTCTGCTCTTTCGCACCAAAATCGTTTTAGCGGGCGATTTCAATGTAAACAATTCTCAGTGGCTTCGACATTCTGGACAGACAACACCCGAAGGAAGGTATGTTGAAATTTTTGCTGAGTTAAATCAATTAACTCAACTTGTGAATGCTTGCTGGTCATACCGCCAACACATTGGACTTGTTCCTTACCTCTCAGCCTTACAAATACATGATCTTGTCTGACCACTTCGTAATATCAGCTAAATTCTCGAACTCCCACCATCCAGTTAAAGCCAACTGGTGCGGCTATAGCAACTTCTTTCGGATCTTTAAATGGTCGTTGCGCTTTCTCGACAACGACGTGGAGGCCGCCATTCGCCCTTCCCCGTCTGTAATTTCCCGATGGCACCACGAGGGGATGAGGCTTACTAACACTGCCGCAAGGTGTTCGTATGCGGTGGCTCTTTTTCCTTTTTAGCATGCCAGTAACCGTTGGATAGATGCTATCCCTACGAGGCCTTTGTTAGTCCTTTGCCATACAATAACAGAAGGAATATAGTAAGCTAATCCGTTAGTCGAAGAATGAGTCTTATTAAAACTTTTATAAAGGCATTGCATTATTGAATGTTACTATTATGTCCTTAAAAGGGGCAAGCCAACAAAGCGGAACGCACCAAAGAAATCTGATAATAGCCTAAATGAAACAACATTGCAGACTCCACAACTGGCTACTGTACCTCGTCACGCGTCGTAAAGACTGGGACGGTTGATTATACTATTATATATAATCTTTCACTTATGCAATCTTCTACTCTGCCATGCTGCATGAAGAATCAGACATCTTCTTCCTACACTAAAAATAATTTTCACTTCTAGCTTGGCACTCGCTCACATACCTCTCGCTTTACTGCTCTGACCAAATTCGTGTTAAAAAGTATGGGTTGCACGAGTTGCAAATTTGCACATTTGCCTAGCCCTACGAAGGTGGCCATTTTATGAGATGCAATCTGTTTATCAGCGAAGAGAATTCTACGAGACTGCGCTTCAAGACCTTTTTGGGAGATTTAAATGTGCGTCGGTCATTTTAATCGACAATGAAAACGCTTTCGATAGCATGACTTTTGATACTAATACTGTAGATCAAAGCAATGCTGGTGCATAGGACACTGACTACAGACGTGTGTCTTGACTAATGCGTCAGATCTGACATAAGCAGTGACTGTCTGCAAAGCGTTCTGTCTTCGCTGTCTTCTCTGTCGTCTTATGTTTAAGAAAGGTGCGACTGACCTTAGACAAGACTAAGTACGAGGTGTGGCAATTAAGTTCCGGAAATTTAGTCATAACTCTGAAATTGGTAACATTGCGCTATTCGTCACCGTCTATATAGGAAGGGCGGCTTTTTCCTTCAGTTTTCCTTAAAGACAGAAATCGACAGAACGTTATGTTTGTGTGTTGCGCATATTTTTCGAAAAAAAAAAAAAAAAAACTTTTTTTAAGTGACGTCGTAAAAATGACATTACAAGCAACGTGTTGTGATTCAATATTTAGTGAAATTTGATGAAAAACCCTAGGAAATACTCCGAAAATTGCTGGTGGTATATACAGACCAGTGTATGTCGAAAATATTTGTATTTGAATGGAAAAAGCGGTTTAAGAAGGGCCTTGAATCAGTAGAAGACAATCCACGTGAAAGAGCTTCCGGCACCTATCGTACCGCGGCGTCGTTCACCGTAAATATGTTCCTATTGACTAGGTACTGACTGGACAGTTCTATGTTAGCGTCCTGAAGAGGCTTTTCAAAATTCGGAATTTGTTTTTGAACTATTCTTAGAATGAGGATTGGTTGGTTAGGTGGCTTAGACACTTAGACCAAGATAGTCCATTGTGCTACCACTCGAGTTGGCTTTGTCACCGTTACTCCTGAAACTAATTTGTGCTTTGAATAAAATTCAATAGATTTGCTGATCCCCGTTTCGAATAGATTCACTAGTTCATCAAAGAAGATTCTCCCAGAAGTCGTCTTCTTAAGGAGGCTAGAGAAGGGCAATTGCATAGGATATGGGATGAAGATTCTTCCTCTTCCTCATCATGATACCAACTACAATAATCGTAATATGGCAGCCCTAATCTTGCGGCATGTTTTTCTAAAGCGCAATGCCCCATTAGGATAAGGCTGCCCTATTTTTAGCAGGCTTGTGGTTCTAAGTTGACAGTATGTGGGAGAGGTTTGTCTCGCGTAGTTGCGTGGGCTCATTGGGCTATTGCAGTGCCTGTTTCGAGATTTTATATTTTAGCGTTTCCTTTGGTGGATGAATTTCCCCTTTATCAGTCGAGATGTCCAGTATGGTGTCCATTTTACTAGTTCGTTTACTTCACAGTTATCTGGTACAATAACAACGCAGCTGCTCGATAAATCATTTAGAGACAGTGCCTGCTTTTTTTGCCGCTTGGCTTTCTGTATAGATGACAGTGTCACTATAGTCCATCGATCTCAGAGACAGCCATTCGACGGCCTCACGAATTTCCGTTAATTCAGCTTGAAATACACTACAGTGCCAGTGGTTCGATAGTTTCATGGATTGACCGATCATTAGGGTCGGTGCATAGTCCCGTGTATATTTCCAGCGCAGTGACTTTGCTTGGGAATTCATTCCCCTCCCATTGTCGTCGGTTGGGAATTGCTGTCAAGATTCTTTATATGTAAATATATGTAAATATCCTACAGATCCACGTAGATCTATCGAGTCTGCTAGCCGATCAGACGCTTCGTAAGATGGTAAAGGGCAGCACACTATCATGTGTAGTATGTGGTCTGCAGTCTCTTCGTCATCAAGACATAGTCGACACTCAGTTTCACGCGAGAGGTTAATTTTTTTGAGGTGATATCTCAGATTGGAGAATTCCCATTCGTGATAATATGAATATTCTTCTTCTTCTTAGTGGGCGCTACAGTTCGGGATGAACCTGGGCCTCAACCAACATGCCCCTCCATCTAGCACGATCTTTCGCTAGCCTTTTCCATTGCCGCACACCCAGTTGGCTGAGGTCCCCTTCCATCTGTGTGCGCCATCTTAAGCATCTTAAGTGAGGCCGTCCTCTGCTTCTTCGTCCCTCGGGTTTGGATTCAAAGACTCTCCGGGCTGGAGCTGTGGTGTCCATTCGCTCCACATGGCCCAGCCATCTTAGGCGTTGAATCCGTAGACGCCTGACTAGGCTCATGTCGCTGTACAGCCCGTAAAGTTCGTGGTTGAATGTTCTCCTCCATCCCCCGTCTGCGTTTATAGGCCCGAAAATCATGCGCAAAATCTTTCTCTCGAACCGAGCAAGGGCCTCCTCATCCGCTTTTGATAGTGTCCATGCTTTTGCGCCGTAAAACAGGACCGGGATGATAAGGGTCTTATATAGAGTCAACTTTGTCGTTCGGGAGAGGGCTCTATTACTCAGTTGCCTCCTGAGCCCAAAGAAACAGCGATTGGCAAGAGTGATTCTGCGCTTGATTTCGGAACTGATGTCGTTGTTCCAGGTCACTGCGGAGCCAAGGTAGACGAAGTCAAATGTTCTGGCCAAGACGTCGGTGGTGAGCGTCCTTTTTTGATGACAGCATATATTTAGTTTTGCCCTCGTTTACCGCCAGACCAACTTTCGCCGCCTCGAACTCAGTACTCGCAAACGCCTCATTGACATCTCGCTGAGATCTACCCATTATGTCAATGTCGTCGGCATATGCAAGGAGTTGCGAGGATTTGAAATAGACTGTGCCTCTTGTATTGGCCAGTGATTTTTGCACAATAATTTCCAATATGATGTTGAAGAAATCACACGACAGCGCATCGCCCTGCCTAAATCTTTTTTTTGACATCAAAACTATCGGTAAGATGTTCACCGATTCGGATGGAGCAGCGAACATTCTCCAAAGTCATCCTGCATAGTCCGCGATTCTGGCAGGTATGTCAAAGGTAGACATAGCGTTGTATAGCTCGTCTCTAATTATGCTGTCTTATGCGGCTTTGAAGTCGACAAAAAGGTGGTGAGTGTCGACTTGAAATTCATTGGTTTTTTCCAGGATCTGCCGTAGTGTGAAGATTTGGTCGATGGTGGACTTCCCTGGCCTGAATCCGCACTGATAAGGACCTATCAGTTTATTTACAAAAGGCTTCAGGCGTTCACACAAAACGGCGGAGAAGATTTTGTAGGCGATCTTAAGGAGACTTATTCCTCTATAGTGGGCGCAATCAGAGAGGTCTCCTTTCTTGTGGATCGGGCATACGATGCTGAGACTCCATTCCTCGGGCATGCTTTCCTCTGACCATATCTTACAGATGAGCTGGTGTATGCTCCTAGCCAGGTCATCCCCAGCTGCCTTGAAGAGCTCAGCAGACAGTCCGTCTGCGCCAGCAGCTTTATTCGACTTGAGCTTCGATATGGCAATCTTAACTTCGTCGAGGTCAGGGGGACAGAATTCTCTGCGGTCTCCGTCGATTAGAAATGGATCATTCTGCCTGACAGCGGTATATTGACTAACATCGCCGTTATACAGTCTGCAGAAGTGGTTTTTCCATATTCTCAGCATCGACTGCGGTTCTACTACTAGGTGTCCGTTTTCATCCCTGCAGGCTTCCGTCCTGGCTAATATGAATATTGCACATGATATTATACCACCAGTGGCCTTAGTATGGGAAAGCCGCAACTTAGCAGTTAATATAAGAGAGATTATAAGATTTCAATATCCGAGACAGACCGAGAATTTCGATCAGCTTCATCAAGAAAGGAATTAAGTCCCTAGTCCTAAGGCATACCTGTGGACCTCATCAAGGGGTTATTATGACTAGGATCGATGACATGCTATCCGGTAATAAAAAACGCTTTTGTCAACGCCTTATTCAATGCTAAAAATTGTCTGGCCCTTTATGGGCTGTAACGCCACCAAAGCAAGCAAAGCTAAAATTATTCAACGAAGCTAGGGGTTAGAAAGTCAAATACTCAAAATTGCCTTAATGGCAAAACACTTGATTTTGCGATTCAAACGAAAGCTCAATGCAATTGAATACATCAAGAGTCTACAGAAATACAAAATGTGTGTATATCCTTTGGAAATGCTATTATTCTACGCAGTACGTCAACACGACACCATGGGATTTCTCATTCGTTCTGGGGCCTTCACTATTCCTTATTCTTCTAGTATTAAGCCATTCCTCTCAAGTTAAATAATTCATAAATAAAATATTTTTGGCGGTCGCTCTTCGCACGCTCCGCACCTCAAATGTGTAGGTAGGTACCTATACAAAAAATTAATAATTACCATATTCTCCTCGTTAAGCAATCCCCAATCACAACTCTATCAATAATGGTTTAGCACGAAATAGTAAAATCACATGCTCCGTAACACTGCACTCACAGAATATAATCGAAAGTTGAATGTAATTTTCTCAGCTGATATTTACTTTTAATTACAATATTTATAGACGAATCACGTACATAGCAGACATAGAGAGTGTGGGAGATTGCAAGAGAATCCTTGCACGAGTCCTGACAGCTGCGCACTTCAACCCAATCGAGCCGGAGCTTTTCCCCTTTAGCGAAACTACGCTTCGCTACTTTCTGCCCATTCGAACAAGTGTGCTATACGTAGTCTGAAAATTCACATTACCGAGGTCGCAACTAACTATCTATCGTGTAATATCTCTACACTGAGAGAGAATAAAAAAATTAATAAAAACTAAACCAAGAGTTGAACGAAAAACGATTCCACAGGAAATCCGATCAAGTTTCATTCAATTTAAACACAATTATTAACCAATCTGAACTTGTACTCTTCTAGCTTGACTTTCATCTCGATCTTTTTACAATTACTATAATTATTTAATCGCGATACTTCTTACTATAATATCATCTCCTTAAAGAAAGTTTAAAGTGCAACTCAATTAGAGGAAAAAATATTATAGATATACATATGTACACAGCTGTATCTGCAAGTTTTACTTCATATACTTGGAGCATTTAAAGGTAAGTACACGAATTCTTACCACCTTTAGCACGTTCGAGACAGAAGACGGGGAACTTTGTCGATACATGGCAAGTTAAGGATAAAAAAAAAAGCCTAATCTGCCAAAGTCCAAAAAAGACGAAAGAGCATAAGGTGAATTGTGGTCAGGAAGCGACAGACAGACATTTAGTGTCCATCTATGTATGTATATAAGTAGACGATACGGTGGTATCCTAATGGCCGTCAAAATACCATAGTAAATTAAATGCTGTAAGACGGAAAGACCTTCTAAGGAAGCGAAACACTTCTTCTATTTTTTCCTTGCGTCCTTGATCTTTAAATAAAACATTTTTTTTTCTCAATTGGATGAGACAAGTGGTGCAATAATTTTAATTACCACTCCACATAGAATGGTAGAACGATGAATGGATTGTTTATTTAAAAATATCAACACAAGCACCCAACCACTATAGGCCGCATCGTTATAGTGCTATTATGTGATACCTTCATACTACAAGTGGTAGGCAGGAGTGGGATTATCTGCTTTCTTTACTTTTCTTTTGTTTTCCTTCTTTCACTTTTGCGTTTCGTTCTTATTTTTGTCGACTACTTCGCATCCATTGTAGTATGGCAAGAGCATAAAAGTAGCGCAAGAGAATGATACTTGTGCAATGTTGTGGTAAAATTGACACATATTTGACGGGCTAGATATTCTTTGAATGGAAACCAGAAAATACAAGGGTGAACACTCAAGATAAGAAGTACGTTAGGACCATGAGTATGTCGATTAAGAGTGGGTCAAGGCGAGCGACAGTAATATGATGCGGGGCAGCAAGAGATTAATTCAAACTTGTGAGGGTTCGCTTTGAGTGTCTGTATAATGAGCTTATAACAGGTGACCAAGGCTAATTGTGCGACTTAATTTCTTATAGGTAAGAGGAATATATTCAAGTTTGATTGATCTATGAGTAGGTAGGGTGATCTTTTTTCAACCACAACCAACCGAACTAATTGCATACTATTCTCGCAATTGATGCAGAGTGTAATAAATAAATTTGGCGCGGTTCCAAGTATTTATTAAGATTCGTGTGTTCCATCACCTTTTTGTCGTATAAATTTAATTTAATACGACAAAAAGGTGTCGTATTAATATAATTTAATTTGAAAATGTACTTAACTAACAAGAGAGAGCGCCGTGGCGCAGTAGGTAGTGTGTTGGCCTCTGACGCCCATGGCTCCCCATGGTGCTTCTCCTCAGCGGGGTACTGATAAAAACCCCTGTAGTATAATTGTCAAGAAAGGCTTCTCGAATCTCGCCGTTCGGAACCGGCAATAATCTGTAGGTCCCTTTAACCTATAGGAAAATAAAATCTAAGACAACATGGGTGATTGAGAGAAGCTCGGCTTTGGTCCTTCATGGACTGTAACACCAACATACATACATACATTGTAAATACTTAACTAACAAGCTGTGCGCCTTAGACAATGTGGTTTTATTATATACAATGTCAGGTTGTTCTGTATTTTTCGCTGTTAAATTCTTTTTATGAAATGAGTTTGGACTTTTAGACAACTTCCTATTCCTCCCTTCCTTGGTGGCGTTACAGTCCATGAAGGACCAGAGCCAAGCTTCTCTCAATCACCCATGTTGTGGGTGATTTACAACAACAACTTCCTATTACACAAATTTAATCAAAATTACACTTTTGATTAAAGCGCTTCCAGTTCGATGCGCAAATTGAAAAATTTAGCTTCGATTCTTTGAATTTGTTAAGGCTGCATTATAGTAGATGCATTTAAAGCCTATTGTTTGCTTATATGCTTCCATCAAAACCTTACAAATGTCTTTAGACATGTCTCTAAAAGGCACTAAATACTTAGGTATTTTTAGCATCGCAGACGCCTTCACCACTCTTGCCAATCACTGTTCTCGCAATTAAATACTAGAAATCACATAACCCAGTCTTCCTCCATAGTACAGTATGCGCTTCAACTCTAGCAGTTGGTTTGTCGGTTTTGAGACAAAATCCAAAATTTCGACTCCAGAAGACCCACTAGCATATCAAAGCCCGAAGCAAATAAGGCAATATACAATCCCCTCCACAATCCACAGCATTTAAATTCACTGAGATTAGAAGGTGATTGCGTCAAAGAGCGTTTTCTTGTCATGAATCATCTGAACAGCTCATCCAGTTTCTGTTAACATTATTAATCGCACCTTTGAACATGTCTGCCATACATATTTGCAGTGTGGATCATTATAGAGCAACTTCTCTATTTAATTTGTCTCGTAATGTAACACGTAAAGTTCCTCAAGTTGTATAGACTGTCTAATAAAGGCGAGAGAAATGTCGAGTCTCAGTTTTCGAATGAAGACTAGGGAATTGATTGGCTTTGAATAGAGTTTAACAACCATCTCATCTGCACCTAAATTGGTTGTGGACTTAACTGCCCAAAGCATAAGAGCTCGGTGTTCCCCTACTTTCAGCCAATCCAACTTTCAGGGATGTGGGTATCGAAATCCGAGGCAAAATGCGTCAGCGGCCAATATACCACGGTTTACATGCCTGAGCATGAAGATGTCAGCTTTATAAGCTTTACTTATAAATGCCCAAGTGTCTGCCCGCCCTTCATTCTAAACATCAAGAAAGGTTACAACGGTGTTTTCCTTGTAATGCAGTGAACTTGCAAGAGCGGTTTCAATCGATCCCTCGTTGCAAGCTAGTCATACTGGAGTCTGAACTATGGTATTACTACTCAGAAAGTCCGTATTTAGGTATAACTTCAAACCACATCTTACACGGTATGTACATATGACAAACACCTCTAACAAAGAAGCCAATTATTTTCGATAATAATATATGTACATGTAGACTTGGCTACAGTGTCGTTACAAAAATTATTGGAGACAAGTTTGCCACCATCCCAGGATTTTCACATTGCAATTATTGATTTCATCAGAAGTAATACTTGATTAGACGCGAAGCATTGAAGCAGACTTAGAAAGTTAATCGGCTTTTTGATACAAGGCACTCATACAAGTTTGATATTGAGTTCCTCAGCTACCTTGTACAGAAAGACATCAAATTGTTTGTTGCTTTTGAGCTATGAGAGGGACTACTTGATCCCTCGTATATTAATTAATACAATAATCTGCAGTCCAAAAAGATGTTATGGTCATGTTTCTTAAAAAAGGTATCGCTGCACACGTTTTGACGCTCCGAACCGTCAGGTTCATACAGAAAACAGATGTAATACAGAGCCGTGGCGGTAGGTGAAGCAGAATATTCAAGGCCAACATATGGTCTCTTAACACACTCATAGAGAGGAGTAGCAGTTTTCTTGACACTCTTGGTAACAGTTTCCTATCTAAGATAAGACCCAAGAGCCTTAGTTTTGCGCAGTAAAAGTTGTAGAAACGGAGTGAAAATACACTGCCGTAGCTGCGTCAGCGTATTTAAATCTAATGACTCTCCAATTGATGTCCGGACTGACCCTGCAATTTCTAGACCAATGAGCGCTGGAATAACCAGGATTCGATATTATTAAAAGCGTTATCGATATAGAGTAAGACCACAAGGATACATTACTTACATTACTCTGTGAAATGGCATGCCGAAATAAATGCTACTGATGGAGCTAATGAAGCAGATATTGGTTTTTCCAAAATTTACGATAAAAATGATGAAACTTGAGAACTACAGATCTCTATCACAAACACATAAACTTTTGTCCGTTTGTGGGTAACGACTCAAAATTCATTGTTTTTACGAGTGGAACCTCAGTCAGAGTGATAGCATCCGGTCCATGGTATTCGTAAGGTTTAAAGCTGTACATGTTTTTGAGTTGTTTGTATTAATCATAGGATCGGCAGAGGTGACAATGGTTATACCGAAAGAACTCACTGCATTGCAGGAATAGCCGCGAATCTAGAAAGTCATTATTTCGATTCCAATGACTGGAACTTCTTTAAAGCTTCTTCTAATCTGTCACTGAGGAGACGCCGTCTTAGCCGTTGGGCTTCCCTTACGTTTGCCTTGAAGGTCCTAAATGCTTCCTTATAAGAACTGCGATCTTGCGTAAGCTTTTGATTGGGTTCAAACCTTGTCTGCATTTCTTTCAAAGGAGCGTTACAGATCTGCAGACCTATTTTGAAGAGGCAATAGGTATCTGCCCGAACTAGTCTTGAATTTAAGCCAAATACTTCTTTTATGGTGCCTGAAATCTAGATGATTTGGTAGGTAATTTTCTAGTCAAGTATTTGATCAAGCAAAGCTTTAAGAGATTCATGTCTGATCCAGATGGAGTTCTAACGAATTTTGTTATATACCTTTACCCCATCAAAGTGTTGACTAAATTTAATTTAATCTTATTAAGGTTCATATTCAAGAAATTATCATAAATTGTTTGCAAAGTAAAATAATTACAAAAAAGCTTTAAGCCATTAATTAAAGTCAAACATTCAGTCGAATTACGGGAAAGCCAGCCTTAGATCCTGTGCCCTTGGCACTTGTTTGCATTTTATTTACATATTTTATGTGTTAGTTTAGGTTCTGTAAATATCTTTCGCGCTAATTAAAACTTTCCTCAGGGGTGTCGCCACCCTTTACATATTTTAATCGAATAGCATCAACTAATTAGAAGCGCATCATATCTTATTTATTTGTTAGTTAAATGCCACGCCACAAACATCTGTAAGCTCTCATTTTCCTGCAGCCCTCTGTGCAATATGAACTTAATTAAAAATGTAATAGAACGAGTCATGGGCAAATATTGCCTACACGACACCACATCCGATAACGGACAAAGGCTGATTGCTCTTGCTACGGGGCGAATACTCCTTCTAGCCAGTACGCGCTTCCCGCACCTCGATATACACAAAGGCACCTGCCGGTCTTTTGATCAATCGACTATCAACCAGATTGATCACATCGCGATCGACGTCAGACACTCCTCCACTATTCTTGATGTCCGAACTTTCCGAGGGGCTAACATCGACGCGGACCACTATCTTGTAGTAGCCAAGATGCGCCTACGGATATCACGAACGCAGCGGAGTAGAGTAAAAATACAAAGTTATGACGTCGGAAAGCTACTACCGCCAGAAACAGCTCGTGCTTTTACCGATCGCGTCTCCCTTAAGCTCTCCAATACACCTCAATCCTCCACGCTATCAATAGAACAGCAGTGGAGTCTTTGCAAACAAGCCCTGAAAAGCTCTGCATCCGAAGTTTTGGGTTTCAAGGCTCCACCACGAAGAAACTGCTGATTCGATGACGAGTGCAGGAGGATTCACACAGCGAAGCGGGATGCATATAAGGCCTTGCTGCATAAAAGAACAACAGCAACAGCAACTCTACGAGTTAAAAAGAAGGGAGGAGCATAAGTTTCTCAGAAGAAAGAGCACGAGAAGCGCACGATTGAGGATTTGGAGAGGTGTTACTCCAGGCGTGACGTTCGAAAGTTTTATCAACAGATAAAGCGAACATGCCAAGGTTATTAAGGCAGAACGGAAGCCTGTAGGGATGAGAACGGACACCTAGTAGTAGAATCGCAGTATATGCTGAGAATATGGAAAAACCACTTCTGCAGACTGTATAAGGGCGATGTTAGTCAATATACTGCTGTCAGGCAGAATGATCCATTTCTGATCGACGAAGACGGCAGAGAATTCCGTCCCCCTGACCTCGACGAAGTTAAAATTGCCATATCGAAACTCAAGTCGAATAAAGCTGCTGGCACAGACGGACTGTCTGCTGAGCTCTTCAAGGCAGCTGGGGATGACCTGGTTAGGAGAATGCACCAGCTCATCTGTAAGATATGGTTAGAAGAAAGCATGCCCGAGGAATGGAGTCTCAGCATCGTATGCCCGATCCACAAGAAAGGAGACCCCCCTGATTGCGCCAACTACAGAAGAATAAGTCTCATTAACATCGCCTACAAAACGTTCTCTGTCGTTTTGTGTGAACGCTTGAAGCCTTTTATAAATAAGCTGATAGGTACTTACTAGTGCGGATTTAGGCCAGGGTAGTCCACCATCGACCAAATCTTCACACTACGGCAGATCCTGGAAAAAACCAATGAATTTCAAGTCGACACTCACCACCTATTTGTCGACTTCAAAGCCGCACTCGACAGCGTAATTAGAGACGAGCTATACAACGCTATGTCTACCTTTGACGTACCTGCTAAGCTCGTCAGACCATGCAGGATGCTCGCTGCTCCATCCGAATCGGTGAACATCTTACCGATAGTTTTAATGTCAAACAAGGATTTAGGTAGGGCGATGCGCTGTCGTGTGATTTCTTCAACATCATATTAGAAATGATTGTGCAAAAATCACTGGCCAATACAAGAGGCACAATCTATTTCAAATCCTCGCAACTTCTTGCATACGCCGACGATATTGACCTAATAGGTAGATCACAGCGAGATGTCAATGAGGCGTTTGCGAGTATTGAGATGGAGGCGGCGAAAATTGGTTTGGCGGTAAACGAGGGCAAAACTAAATATGTGCTATCATCAAAAAAGGACGCTCACCACCGACGTCTTGGCCAGAACGTTTGTATTGGCAGATATAAGTTCGAGTTAGTTAATGACTTCGTCTACCTTGGCTCCGCAGTGATCTGGAACAACGACATCAGTTCCGAAATCAAACGCAGAATCACCCTTGCCAATCGCTGTTTCTTTGGGCTCAGGAGGCAATTGAGTAATAGAGCCCTCTCCGAATAACATAGTTGACTCTATGGGGCATATTTCTATATCCGCCGGGGGGAATGATTCGTACGTTCGCATTTCTATACCCGTCGGCCGATTTGAACGACTATAGAAATATGCCCCTATATAAGACCCTTATCATCCCGGTCCTGTTGTACGGCGCAGAAGCATGGACACTATCAAAGCGGATGAGGAGGCCCTTGGTCGGTTCGAGAGACAGATTTTGCGCGTGATTTTCGGGCCTATAAACGCAGACGGGGGATGGAGGAGAAGATTCAACCACGAACTTTACGGGCTGTACAGCGACATGAGCCTAGTCAGGCGTCTACGGATTCAACGCCTAAGATGAATGGGCCATGTAGAGGGAATGGACACCACAGCTCCAGCCCGGAGAGTCTTTGAATCTAACCCCGAGGGACGAAGAAGCAGAGGTCGGCCGCACTTAAAATGGCGCACACAGGTGAATGGGACCTCAGCCAGCTGGGTGTGCGGCAATGGAAAGGCTAGCAAAAGATCGTGCTAGTTGGAGAGGCATGTTGGTTGAGACCCAGGTTCACCCCGAAGAAGAAGTTGCTCGAAGACCCTTGCATATATAGATATAAACAATTTTCTGTCTCAGATGCAAGAAACCAAACTGAAAGTATTGCTCTTTGGATTCTATTTGCTTTAAACTAGGTCGAAGTAATGGAAAACTTCTAGTCACCCCTTAAATTACAATACGACATTATTTCGCCACTCGATGCAACATACTTACAGCATATTCAAATGAATATGATCAAGACACCATGTCAACCGGCCCATATCTATGATGAGCCACTGCAAAAAAAAAAAAAAAGGACTAGGAGCAGCATGCACGACGCAATGCATATACTCGTGGTAATCCTTCTGTCCGTGCGATGAATAAAATCAATGCATCTGCCTCCTTTTTCTTCCTATCATCATCGGCGTCGCCCAAAAGAGTCCATGCCACAGCTTCAATGCACTTCGTACATATAGCATACTGCATCATCATGACTTATTTTTCTCAAACGCCACTTTCGTTTCGGTGCCAAAAATGCTTCACATATTCTCCACTCCTCCCTGCTAAATGTAAGCGTCAATCAAACAAATCATGACAGTCGGCTGCTATTGCAGTGAAACGATGCCATTTTGTAGAGGTTCAACAACCTCGCTCCTTGTCGGTCGGTGTCGTGTGCCAGGATATAATAGCAATATATAGTTTGTGTACATTTCAACTGCTGGTGGACATACATATTAGTAAATCCAGCTACCAAGTTGATACATATACCGCTTAACGAACTCCCGTGAAAGTTGCATGCAACAATCTTTTCGTGTTAAATAATTGATATCTTTTGCTTCTATCGACTACTTCTGGCCTTTGTTTCAATTCAAATCCACGATTCAGATGGCATAGCACTAAGACGGAGCATGAAATTCATATCGATTACCGTCGGCACGACAGGCAGGTTGCTTTCCCACAATGTTACATACCCGTACACACCGAATAGGAACTTATCTTTGGGCGGCATCGTAAACACTAGCATGGGGAAGCCAGTTGCCTCCAACCACACAGTTTTTTGCTTTTTTTTTGCGCGGCAGTTGCATTTATGTACATAAATGAGGATTGAGCGGCTGGTTGCCGGCTAGACGAAATAGGCGGAAATGACTTTGTTTTCTTTTGGTTTTTTTTTTTTTTTTTTTTTTTTTTTGAGGGTTTACTATGGAAACTTCTTCTGTCCATTACACAACGAGTACCACAACAGTGGTAGTTGTTAATTTTAAATGCATTCAACCTTGACTTAAAAATATAACTGCTTGTTAAGCACAGGATGCACAACTACTAGCGCTTTCTCATTGTTCTCGGTTTCGTTTCAGACAATCTGCTTTTCCCACGCGATTTAGACATATTCAGAAACATTCGTCGATCTAATGTGAAAGCCAGAAATACCACAGTTCAAAATGTCAAACGTAAAAACCACCATTTGCCATCAAAAAGTTGCAACAAATCTAATTAAGCATTTTTTGATATTTGCTTTTCTTAGTCGCTATTTTTAGATGAATCAAATGGAAATGGACTTTTTGCAGCAAAGGCACAAAATATCAACAATACACTACCGACATCGACATCCAATGAGGACCTAAGTCAGAGTCTGTCTGAGTACACAGATGCCGACGAAAGTATGTCGGCTCCAACGGAGTTCTTAGCCGAGGTAACCACAGACTATCTCGTAAATCTATAGTGAAACCAGAGTGCCTTCTCAACATTTTGATTTGTAATCACTTTATTTGTTTTTCCTTGTACTTTGCAGTTCCTGTCTGCCGTTATGCTGAAAGACTATAAGAAAGCCTTAAAATATTGTAAACTAAGTAAATTGAATAATGTTTAGAACCCCATTTAGATATTTTTTGAATTTGGTTTTCCTTCGTTTTCGCAGTTTTACAGTATGAACCAAACAATGCAACAGCTAAAGAGTTCCACCCTCTGATCATAGAGAAACTCAAAGGTATTTATTTGAATACTAACTTAATGCAATTTAAATTTTTTATTCAAAGTTGATTGTCGTGCGGAGAACACAAATTATTTAGTCGTAAGTTACAATTCAATTGCATGGTGTTTTAAACTCGATAGAGACATTTGCGCTACATATGTAACTCTACGGTGAGGCTGTTTTGGACTTTATTTTTTATATGTATAGCTCAGGGGAATTCATACATAACTATCAACTTCAACATTCCAAAACTTGCCTTGAACAATACAAGTGCTAATAGACTTACTGTCACAAAAGTGACTTCTTCCATACTATTCAATTATTTTAGCCTACTTCTTTAAGCCCCCATCACGGGAAATCAGATCGACACTGGCTCGATGTGGACTCCACAACTGTTTATTTTAACCGTGCCAATAAATATACCTTCGTATGCTGCAAAAATAAATTAGCTAGACACTTCCTACATAGAAAAGAATCAGGTTCCAGGTCTGGGCAGAGGTCTAGAGCTGGAATTGTCGCAAAGCACGTGTCGTTAGGCAAGTAGGCATCTTTGACAAAATAAGGCGCATAAAGTTAAGCGCGAATTAAGACCACAAAAACTTATTTTTAAAACATGTTGCCCACTTTACTTGAAAGGTATATCGATACCATTTAAGTACAAAAAATCACATCACCCACATCTTCAACATGGTTGGTTTTACGTTTTAGACATCGATTCAATGCTAAACATTTTTGTGGGCATCTTATATTCGGGAGGTTTCTATTTAATCTATCCAACTATTAAATATCTCCATAAAAACGTCAAGTGGCATTAAATCGTATGATCTTGCAAGCCAATTCTGAGACCCGAAATTCAGCGATGTTCGAATAACTTTTGCAATTCATCAATATTCGTACTGTGGTAAGCTGCATCACCTTGTTGAATGTATACATCACGCAAGTCGCATCCATCTAGTTGGGGCTAAAAATAGACACTTATCATTTTCTGAACAAAGCCGGAAACTGAGTTCACGGAGCCTTGTCGGCGATCCTGGACACAACGGCGCACTTTTTCATGACCGACCTACACCGGTCTCCAAAAACAAGAATAAAAAAATTTAAAATTTCTCCCCATCTTCCACAGAAACCTGTAGAACTACCGTCTTTTTTTTTTGGTGGCGTTACACCCCATGAAGGGCCATGGATATCCGATATACTCGTACGACCACTTTCGATTGTCAAATACCTGAACTTCAACAGAACTAAACTTGTATTTTCTCCGTTTTAGAAATGTTATTGAGAAAAGTTATTGCGGATTATAGTATAGTAGAAATATATTCCCTCCCTGATAGAATGGCAAACTGACAAAGCTGAAGATGCTAGCAAGGGCTACAAATCATAGCAGTGACACAACGAATGCAATTAAATTTGCCAAAGAAATTTCTGGGCAGGCTGCTCTCTTTCTACTAAAGAATTCAACGTACTTACCAATTTATCAAAATTCAACAAGCCAGGTTGGAGAGCGCCGTGGCGCTCACAACATGGGGGATTGAGGGACGCTCGGCTTTGGTCCTTCATGGGCTGTAATGCCAACATACATACATGGGTCCGGTTGTCCATTTTTGACCTCTGGTATCCATTCATCTGCATGGTCTAGCCGTCTTACGGATTGGATGTACAAACTAACTGACTGGATCGACGTCGCTGTATAGCCCTTAGAGTTCGTGATTGAATATTCCTCATTCTTCATACCCCATCAAGGCAAACAGAAACAAAGATCGAAGACAGAATTTTTTTTCAAAGCTACCAGAATCTTCGTCATCCGGTTTTAATGGGTTCAAGCCTCTGCACCATAAAGAAAGACCGATTGGCTGGTACTTACGAACGTTTCACTGACTGATCGCTGTGTTCATGTAATCACGTAATTTCCATTGGCGTATACGACAGTTGCACGGACTCGAAATATGTAGGTTTTGCCTTTTGTCTTAGTCAGAGTGTTTTGCACGACTTTTACAAGCATCATATCGACCTCACGACACCTAACCTGTAGCCTTTTTAAAAAAATCAATGTCGACCTCAATAGAGCAGCGAAAGTTGAACAGACTGTAACGAGTTTTATATATATAGCCCGTCTCCATGCACGTGTTCTGTTCGTTTGCGACTGGGGCGGGGTACTGGCAAAACCCCCCGTAGTAAACTTGCCATGAAAAAGCTTCTCGACTCACGCCGTTCGGAATCGGCATTCAACTGAGGTCCCTTTCACCTGTGTGAAAAATAAATCACACACAGCATGGGTGATTGAGAGAAGTTTGGCTCTGGTCCTTCATGGGCTGTAACGTATTTGTCGATGAAATTTGTGAATCTTCTCCAAGATTTCCCCTAATGTAATAATATTGTCGAAGGGGGCTTCTCTCGCCTGAAATCACATTCATAGGGCCTACAAAATAATTCATTAGAAGTTTCAGAGGCTTCAATGAGGTCACCTCCTACTTTGAATAGCTCTATATTTAGTCAGTCTTCGCTAACCTCATTCAGGTCGAATAGATGGAATTCTCTTTTTTCCTTGCCCAAGTTATGATTCATTCTATCTGGCAGCAGGATTTCTATTGTGATCATCGTCATGTCGCTTGAAGAAATGGTTTTTCCAAGTTTTCAACAACGATTGTGACTCTACTATTAATTGCCCATGCTCGTCCTTGTTCTGGCTTTATATCCTTTAAGTGCAGCTTTATAGGCATCACTTTGCTTGCCTACTGTTTCTTAAAACCTCTTCTTCTTCTTCTTAGTGGGCGCTACAGTTCGGAGTGAACCTGGGCCTCAACCAACATGCACCTCCATCTAGCACGATCTTTCGCTAGCCTTTTCCATAGCCGCACACCCAGTTGGCTGAGGTCCCTTCCACCTGTGTGCGCCATCTTAAGTGCGTCCGTCCTCTGCTTCTTCGTAACTCGGGGTTGGATTCAAAGACTTTCCGGGCTGGAGCTGTGGTGTCCATTCGCTCTACATGGCCCAGCCATCTTAGGCGTTGAATCCGTAGACGCCTGACTAGGCTCATGTCGCTGTACAGCCCGTAAAGTTCGTGGTTGAATCTTCTCCTCCATCCCCCGTCTGCATTTATAGGCCTGAAAATCACGCCCAAAATCTTTCTCTCGAACCGACCAAGGGCCTCCTCATCCGCTTTTGATAGTGTCCATGCTTCTGCGCCGTACAACAGGACTGGGATGATAAGGGTTTTATATAGAATCAACTTTGTCGTTCGGGAGAGGGCTCTATTACTCAGTTGCCTCCTGAGCCCAAAGAAACAGCGATTGGCAAGAGTGATTCTGCTTTTGATTTCGGAACTGATGTCGTTGTTCCAGGTCGCTGCGGAGCCAAGGAAGACGAAGTCCTTAACTACCCCGAACTTATATCTGCCAATACAAACATTCTATTTAGTTTTGCCCTCGTTTACCGCCAAACCAATTTTCACCGCCTCCATCTCAATACTCGCAAACGCCTCATTGACATCTCGCTGTTATCTACCTATTATATCAATATCGTCAGCGTATGCAAGGAGTTGCGAGGATTTGAAATAGATTGTGCCTCTTGTATTGGCCAGTGATTTTTGCACAATCATTTCCAATATGATGTTGAAGAAATCACACGACAGCGCATCGCCCTGCCTTAATCCTTTTTGACATCAAAACTATCGGTAAGGTATCGATTCGGATGGAGCAGCGAGCATTCTCCAATGTCATCCTGCATAATCTGAGGAGTTTAGCAGGTATGTCAAAGGTAGACATAGCGCTGTATAGCTCGTCTCTAATTACGCTGTCGTATGCGGCTTTGAAGTCGACAAATAGATGGTGAGTGTCGACTTGAAATTCATTGGTTTTTTCCAGGATCTGCCGCAGTGTGAAGATTTGGTCGATGGCGGACTTCCCTGGCCTGAATCCGCACTGATAAGGACCTATCAGCTTATTTACAAGAGCCTTCAGGCGTTTACACAATACGGCAGAGAAGATTTTGTAGGCGATGTTAAGGAGACTTATTCCTCTATATTTGGCGCAATCAGAGGGGTCTTCTTTCTTGTGGATCGGGCATACGATGCTGAGACTCCATTCCTCGGTAATGCTTTCCTCTGACCATATCTTACGGATGAGCTGGTGCATGCTCCCAACCAGGTCATCCCCAGCTGCCTTGAAGAGCTCAGCAGACAGTCCGTCTGCGCCAGCAGCTTTATTCGGCTTGAGCTTCGATATGGCAATCTTAACTTCGTCGAGGTCAGGGGGACAGAATTTTCTGCGGTCTCCGTCGATTAGAAATGGATCATTCTGCCTGACAGCGGTATTTTGACTAACATCGCCGTTATACAGTCTGCAGAAGTGGTTTTTCCATATCAAGAATAGTGGAGGAGTGTCTGACGTCGATCGCGATGTGATCAATCTGGTTGGTAGTCGATTGATCAAAAGACCGCCAGGTGCCTTTGTGTATATCGAGGTGCGGGAAGCGCGTACTGGCTAGAAGGAGATTTCGCCCCGTAGCAAGATCAGTCAGCCGGTGTCGGTTATCGGAGGTAGTGTCATGCAAGCTTTGTTTGCTTTTACCGATCGCGTCTCCCTTAAGCTCTCCAATACACCTCAATCCTCCACGCTATCAATAGAACAGCAGTGGAGTCTTTGCAAACAAGCCCTGAAAAGCTCTGCATCCGAAGTTTTGGGTTTCAAGGCTCCACCACGAAGAAACAGCTGATTCGATGACGAGTGCAGGAGGATTCACACAGCGAAGCGGGATGCATATAAGGCCTCGCTGCATAAAAGAACAAAAGCAACAGCAACTCTACGAGTTAAAAAGAAGGGAGGAGCATAAGTTTCTCAGAAGAAAGAGCACAAGAAGCGCACGATTGAGGATTTGGAGAGGTGTTACTCCAGGCGTGACGTTCGAAAGTTTTATCAACAGATAAAGCGAACATGCCAAGGTTATTAAGGCAGAACGGAAGCCTGTAGGGATGAGAACGGACACCTAGTAGTAGAATCGCAGTATATGCTGAGAATATGGAAAAACCACTTCTGCAGACTGTATAAGGGCGATGTTAGTCAATATACTGCTGTCAGGCAGAATGATCCATTTCTGATCGACGAAGACGGCAGAGAATTCCGTCCCCCTGACCTCGACGAAGTGGCGATGTGATCAATCTGGTTGGTAGTCGATTGATCAAAAGACCGCCAGGTGCCTTTGTGTATATCGAGGTGCGGGAAGCGCGTACTGGCTAGAAGGAGATTTCGCCCCGTAGCAAGATCAGTCAGCCGGTGTCGGTTATCGGAGGTAGTGTCATGCAAGCTTTGTTTGCCGATGACTCGTTCAAAGATGCTTTCCTTACCCAGCTTAACATTGGAGACTTCAATTACATTTAGTACAGTTTTGATGTCATAGCTGGGACATTGGGCATACGTTCTATCTAGGAGATCGTAGAACTCATCTTTGGCGGAGTCATCCCTGTCTTCCGTGGGGGCGTGGACGCAGATCAGGCCGATGTTAAAAAAAGTATCCTTGATACGAATTGTTATGAGGCGTTCACTCACATGCCGAAAGTTTAGGACTTTTTGCCTTAGTCCACCTCGAACAACAAATCCGCATCCAAACAATCGTTGCCCTCTCTCCCTATAGCAGTCGCCATAGTAAATATCGCAGTTTTTCATCCGCTTTGTACCCGGTGCATTCCATCGTATTTCCTGGATGGCGGTGATGTCCGCTTTATAGCGGTCTAGGGCGTCGGCAAGTTGTTCGGCTGCACGTGGCCTGTTTAGGGACCTAACATTGCAAGGGTCGTCAACTTAAATCAGATCCGTTATATCCGAGGCTTGTGGTTGTTTCGGAGTTTGTGTTGGTTTACGGTTATGGCTTACTAAGCCGTAGCCCAACCGACTAATCCTGTATTTTGGCGCGGGAGGCTCACCATTCGCCCTTCCCCGTCTGCAATTTCCAAAAGAATTCTCCAGATGGCACCACGAGGAGGTGGGGATAGAACTTACTAACAGTGCCGCAAGATGTTCGACTGCGGTGGCTCTTTTCGCTTTATAGCAGGCCAGCATCCGTCGGATAGATGCTACCCCTACGAGGCCTTTGTTAGTCCTTTGCCATCTTAATACCTACTGTTTATTAAAGGTGAAACCTTAAAACTAAATACAACAGAGGCGGCGTCTTTGATGGCGCACTGACCACGTGCTTGTCAGTGTCAAATGTTGGTGTTCTTGCTCGACTCCTCTGTGTGCGACATTTACATATTTACCATTATTTACAAGGTAATGCTCCGAGTCGATGTTGACTTCCAGGTAGGTTTAGGCATCCAGAATAATAGAGTATTTTCTGGCGATCAATCTAGTTAATGACTGATTGATCTGGGACCGCCAAATCCCCTTGTAGACTTGTGGATTGGAACTACTGCTAACTACATTAAGTCTGTGTCCCAAGTAATTTAAACCCATTCGTGAAGCTTGCGCCTACCTGTAATCTGCTCAAAGAGGCGACAACTAACTCCTACATATGTACAAGGCTCGTGAATCCTTTTTCGAAATGACCATTTGCTTGCACTATCAATCTGTGATTGAACGTCAGAGAATATGGTGAGAACTAGAATTGCCTATAACGACCTACATCTACCCAATGAGAAAGAAACGCTTTCTCACGGAAATCCTTACCAATGTCTCCTTTCGAGAACCACCACCTCTATATATGATCTATTGATGGCAAAGCATTGACTCTAGTTTTAAAATACTATGTCGGACTGGTACAATATTTCTTTGGTGTGACTGCATATTTTAAAACAAAACTTGAAACTATTAAATACTCGAAGGCCATATATGCTCTGACTATATATAGTTTTAATAAGTAAATAAAAAAAAACTATTTAGAAAAAAAAAAGAAGCAAAAAACGAACAAAAATTTAAAAAAAATCTTTGAATAGGTGAGCCTTCGAGCGACAGCGATGAGAACTACAACAAATCATCTTCCCCCGAAATTGCTCTCGACCATTCGGAAGACGAGCTAATTGGTAGCAACGAATCGAGTGAGTCGCATCCAATCGATGATGCCGACGTGGATTGTGACAATTCGTCAAATGACAATGCTGACGACAGTCGTCGTTCGAGCTCAGGTAGTAGTGGCCTTGCTGGAGAGAGTATTAGCGACTCTGAGGATGTGATTAGTAGCGACGAATTAGAGGACAATAATTTGTGTGTTTTGAATTCACGAAACTCATCGAGCAATGGAAGTAATCGCAGCCGTAGCGATAACACAACCCATTCATATTCGAGTTTATTGCTTGAAGAAGAAGATGATATTGTACCTAATACATTACATTTCACCAAGGACCTATCTGCTCAAGACTTAGATGTTAGCAATGGTATGTGGTGATTTTTATATGCTTTGATATCTAAATGTTTTCTACAATTCTTAAATGTTTAAGGTAATAAAGTAAATTCGACATCATGCAGTGATTCGGAATCTCCAACTGAACCGTTGACACAACGTTTAGCCGCTATTCTACGGTCCAAATGCGGTGTCAGTGAGGACAAGTAGACAGAATGAACAAAACCACTATTAACCACACAAGTACTGTTTTGTTTTTGTTTTTAAGTTCACTGTTCAATTATTGCAGAACAATAAAAAAAAAAAAAAAAAAAACTCCATTAGAGGATGTCTGACAATGATCCAAGTATAGGCCTACCTCAGAAAACCGTTAATTCCGAAAAACCGAAAGACAGGAATCTGAAATGAAATATATTTTTATTTTGTACCAGAATAGAGTCGTAAACCCATAGAACTAGGCCATCATTTTAACATGTATTCGTAGTATTTGAACGAGAACATCGTTATTCCGATAATTGATATTCTCGCAGGCATTGGGGATAAATAGCAATAACAGTCGATGTTATCTGTTCAAATGATGTACTTAAAAAAAAAAAAAAATATAAAAAAGAGTAAGACTTTAATGGACAAAACTATGTTAAACATATCGTACAAAGGTATATGAAATGAAAGGAGAAGGGTTTTTGCAATTTAATAGACAAGCTCAAAGGTACCAAACCTTATGCTGAATTAAATTCGCCTGAATGTGTTGCCATACATTTATATGTTTGTATACACACATTGCACATATACCCTGTTAGGTAAACATAAAAAGAATATATTGAAAAGACCCTTAAAGTAAAACAGAAACCATATATATACAAACATATATATATATATATATATATTTATACTAATAAAGAAACAAATACAAAACTAAAAGAAAACAAGAAAAATAGAAAACCATTCATATATATATATAAATGTAAATTAATGTAATTTTTTGAAACATATACGAAAATAAATGAATAGTGATAGGCATAGATTTATCTCCTATTTTAAACCTACACAACAACAAAAAACAAAGACAAATGTGTTAAATACAAAAAGGTCCAACGTTTTGTTTCCTTTCCTTTATTTTAATTTTTTTTTCCATTTAATTAAAAGTATCGTACATACTTATATAACCATTATGTAATCTATTATTAAGTACTTAATCGGATAAAACACAAACGAAGAGAAAATGCAATACGAGGATGCAACATTATACATATGTATTTTACTATTGTATAAACTTTGTACGCATTAGATGTGGAGACTTATATACTAGAACCACTTAACGAAAGACTTATAATCAACTGACTTGTGTAAAACGAAATGTGTTTGAATATTTATGTATCTATTTATTATTACTTTCTTTTTTAATAAAGCGAATGCTAAACTATAATGGAATGAAACGAACAGGGAAGCGAGTGTCTTTTTTTATTTTATTTTAGATGAATTTTTTGTTTTTGAAGAAACAATGATCGTCTTTATATTGAGGAGTCGATTATTTTCGGCGCTCAAAAAGAAAGAAATTTTAAGAAGATCGAAGAAACTATTTTTATTTAGAGACAACTTTACACGTCCAAACCGCTTAACGGCGTATGCAATATTAAAAGTACTTGAACGAATTACTACGGACTACAACCAACGCGGAATTTGGTCGGCTCTCGTCCTATCTAGGACAACTACCCCTGAGAGTAGTGACCGAACGACAACGACCCAATCCACTGCACACTCCGTTCAGTTTTGTGTGTGTAACACGCATTAGATGTGGAGACTTATATACTGGAACCACTTAACGAAAGACTTATAATCAACTGACTTGTGTAAAACGAAATGTGTTTGAATATTTATGTATCTATTTATTATTACTTTCTTTTTTAATAAAGCGAATGCTAAACTATAATGGAATGAAACGAACAGGGAAGCGAGTGTCTTTTTTTATTTTAGATAAATTTTTTGTTTTTGAAGAAACAATGATCGTCTTTATATTGAGGAGTCGATTATTTTCGGCGCTCAAAAAGAAAGAAATTTTAAGAAGATCGAAGAAAGTGTTTTTATTTAGAGACAACTTTACACGCCCAAACCGCTTAACGGCGTATGCAATATTAAAAGTACTCGAACGAATTACTACGGGTCGGCTCTCGTCCTATCTAGGACAACTACCCCTGAGAGTAGTGACCGAACGACAACGACCCAATCCACTGCACACTCCGTTCAGTTTTGTGTGTGTAACACATCATAAGAGAATATAAAAAAAAAAAGCTCTTAAACCTGCGCGAGTCTCTAAAAAAAAAAAAAAAAAAAAAAAAACCGGCCAAGTGCGAGTCGGACTCGCGCACGAAGGTTTGCGTACCATCTGTATATAAAAATATGAAAGAGACATGGAATGTTACCTCATCAGTGATCACATTAAAACGGCTAATCCGTTTCAAATGATTTTTTGCATGATGACAGATCTTGGTTGCAGGCAGGTTGTAGGCATATTACTTTGATGATCAAAAATCTCCATGATGAGATAGTTGATCATCAATTATCAATTTTCTTACTTGACAGCAAGTAGGTGAAAAAGTGAATAACAATAATTACGGTAAAAAGGTTTGCAGCTAGGATTAATATATCAAGGACACAATAGGGATCAATGCTTGGAAGTGTTTTATTGGTTGTGGGATATGATCGAAAGTTAATTTCACAACAATTGAATTTGTTGCAACATTTGATATCTCAATATATCAGGATGGAAAAGAAGGGGAATAGCAATTGTACGAAAGGGTTTGCAGCAATGATTAACTTAGCAGTGACACAATAGGGATCATCAAAGCTTAAAGTGTTTTTATTATTGGTTGTTCGTAATTATAGAAAAAAGGGTTGCAGCTAGGATTAATACAACAAAGACACAAAAGGGATCAAAGCTGGGAAGCTTGCTACTGGTTGTGGGATATTGTCGACTAACCTTAGGTCAGTATGTGACCAAGGGGAAGCCCCCTTAAATATTAATTTTATTCTGTTTTTAGTATTTGTTACTATAGCGAGAACAGAAATACATCATCTGTGAAAATTTCAACTGTCTAACAATCACGGTTCATGAGATACAGCCTGATGACAGAAAGACGGATGGATAGCGAAGTTTTAATAATAGGGTCCCGTTTTACCCTTTGGGTACAGAACCCTAAAAAAAGGCATCAAACTGTTCTGCTTCTATTTTTTGCTGCAGTCAACACTGGTCGGTAATTGAGTTCAATGTGACATTATCATTTTATTTCTACAGCACTGTAAGGCTGTTACCACTCTTTTCAGTAAAAGCATTGCACGCGGTAGTACAAATCATCACGATGTATCCGTGGGTATGGAATAAGCCTGTGTGGTCTTTGGGGTAAACGTGGTCCTATAATTCTTTATGACGAACTCATTACCGGCAACCAAACTTGGACAATTTTGTGGACAAGACTTGGTGACTACCAGATTAAGCTACGAAGCGCACGGAGAAATTGAACACTTCGTCGTTGCGTCTGCTTACTTTCCCTACGACTCGGTACTACCTCCACCGCCGAAGGCAGTTTCTGTACTCGTAGAGTCCTGTGAAATCGGATTGGTTTTATCTTATGTTGCGACGCTAATGCTCAAAACATTGCGTGGGGCAGCAGCAAATACAATCTAAGAGGGGACCGTCTTTTAGGATTCTTATAAGACCTTCTGCGAAGAGATAAGATCTCTGAGTGCGACTTGCAAGTTGGTTAAAGTCCTCAAACGGGGAAAATTGACAAAGCTGGATGCACTTAGAAAATATGATTGTACCTTTATTGAGTCTAGAGCAGAAACTCTTAGTTTAGTTTGCCTTCAACGGTAACTGCGACTGAAAACACGAAACAAACACAACTCAGCGTAGCTGGTATATTGCGTCTTGCGTGGCAACAACAGAGACCATTGACTTTGTTGTGGCGTCCTTTGATGGCTTCGCCAGGCACCGAAAGGATATACCCTGTTATGCTGCAAGAAGCTATAATGCAGCTGTTTCCTACCTTGAAAATAATTTTTACTGCCAGCCTGCCACATACCTATCATAGCGCACGGTGAAAGTAGTCTCTATTCCCAAAATAGCGAAAGAGGATTATTTACTCGCCAAGAGTTTTAGACCAATCCATCTAATATCCTTCTTGCTAAAAAGCATAGAGAGAATAGTAGAGCTGCACGTGCGCAAATTTGCCCTTCGAATGCATCCTTTTTCAAAGATGCAACATGCTTATCAGCGCGGATAAGCAGACTGTGGTTCCAAACCTACTTGGGAGGATAGAATGCACACTCGAAAGGAAAGAGTACGCGGTGCGCATTTTCGTCGACATTGAGGAAGTTTTTGATAACGCAACTTTTGACTGCATGTGTAATGCTGCTAGACGACATGGCCTAGATGAAGCACTGGTTTTGTACATCAAAACAATTCTCGTGTACAGGATATTGATCGCTGATGCAGGCTTCGGACATTTTGTCAAATCTGGCGTAAACAGGGGCTGCCCGCAAGGTTGTGTCCTGTCTTCGACTCTCTGCTCGATGCTCTCAATGTCTCTGGAATCTATGCCCAGGCCTATGCGGATAATGACGCCGTTTTCTCTATCGACTCATGTTTAATTATTGTCTGTCTGAAAGCACAGGCAGCGCTGAATGTGATCGACGAGTGGTGCACGAGAAATGGGCTGTCAGTTAATCCTCTCAAGACTGAAGTCGTTCTCTTCACGAGAAGGAGATAAAATACTGGCATAATTCAGCTGGTGCTAAAAGGCATTCCCATCCCGATATCCAAGGAAACTAAGTACCTGGGAGTTATCTTAGACAGCATGCTTCTTTGGTCAAAGCATGTTGAGTCAAAAACCACCAAAGCACTGTCAGCGTTCTGGCAAGGCAAAGGTGCCTTTAGCAAAACATGTAGTTTATCGCCGGCAAAGGTCCTCCGGATCTACACGGCAATGATAAAACCGCAATTGTGAATTTTTATGACATAAAGCGACACTGTGTCAAACGTCGGCAATGGTAAAATGTTGTAGTAAAATAGTAATTCAAAACGATGACAGCTTTAGAATACACCTACGAGTTGACATTTTGATAAGGATAAAAAGAAGAGCAATGATTAAATTAAATCAGATAGGTATTATTTGATATTCTTCTTCTTAACGAGCGCTACAGTTCGGGGTGAACCTGGGCCTCAACCAACATGCCCCTCCAACTAGCATGATCTCTTGCTAGCCTTTTCCATTGCCGCACACTCAGTTGGCTGAGGTCCCCTTCCACCTGTGTGCGCCATCTTAAGCGCGAACGGATTCAAGGACTCTCCGGGCTGGAGCTGTGGTGTCCATCCGCTCTACATGGCCCAGCCATCTTAGGCATTGAATCCGTAGACGCCTGACTAGACTCATGTCGCTGTACAGCCCGTAAAGTTCGTGGTTGAATCTTTTCCTCCATCCCCCGTCGGCGTTTATAGGCCCTAAAATCACGCGCAAAATCTTTCTCTCGAACCGACCCAGGGCCTCCTCATCCGCTTTTGATAGTGTTCATGCTTCTGCGCCGTACAACAAGACCGGGATGATAAGGGTCTTATATGAAATAAATCTTGTCGTTCGGGAGAGGGCTTTATTACTCAATTGCCTCCTGAGCCCAAAGAAACAGCGATTGGCAAGAGTGATTCTGCGTTTGATTTCGGAACTGATGTCGTTGTTCCAGGTCACTGCGGAGCCAAGGTAGACGAAGTCCTTAACTACCTCGAACTTATATCTGCCTATACAAACGTTCTGGCCAAGATGTCGGTGGTGAGCGTCCTTTTTTGATGACAGCATATATTTAGGTTTGCCCTCGTTTACCCCAACACCAACTTTCGCCGCCTCGAACTCAGTACTCGCAAACGCCTCATTGACATCTCGCTGAGATCTACCTATTATGTCAATGTCGTCGGCGTATGCAAGGAGTTGCGAGGATTTGAAATAGATTGTGCCTCTTGTATTGGCCAGTGATTTTTGCACAATCATTTCCAATATGATGTTGAAGAAATCACACGACAGCGCATCACCCTGCCTAAATCTTTTTTTTGACATCAAAACTATCGGTAAGGTGTTCACCGATTCGGATGGAGCAGCGAGCATTCTCCTAAGTCATCCTGCATAGTCTGAGGAGTCGACAAATAGGTGGTGAGTGTCGACTTGAAATTCATTGGTTTTTTTCCAGGATCTGCCGTAGAGTGAAGATTTGGTCGATGGTGGACTTCCCTGGCCTGAATCCGCACTGATAAGGACCTATCAGCTTATTTACAAAAGGCTTCAGGCGTTCACACAAAACGCCAGAGAAGATTTTATAGGCGATGTTAAGGAGACTTATTCCTCTATAGTTGGCGCAATCAGAGGGTTATCCTTTCTTGTGGATCGGGCATACGATGCTGAGACTCCATTCCTCGGGCATGCTTTCCTCTGACCATATCTTACAGATGAGCTGGTACATGCTCCTAACCAGGTCATCCCCAGCTGCCTTGAAGAGCACAGCAGACAGTCCGCCTGCGCCAGCAACTTTATTCGACTTGAGTTTCGATATGGCAATCTTAACTTCGTCGAGGTCAAGGGGACGGAGTTCTCGGCGGCCTTAGTCGATTAGGAATAGATCATTCTGCCTGACAGCGGTATATTGACTAACATCGCCGTTATACAGTCTGCAGAAGTGGTGTTTCCATATTCTCAGCATATACTGCGATTCTAGTACTAGGTGTCCGTTCTCATCCCTGCAGGCTTCCGTGCTGGCTTTATAACCTTAGCATGTACGCTTTATCTGTTGACAAAACTTTCGAACGTCACGCCTGCATTGACACCTCTTCAAATCCTCAATCGTGCTTTTCTCGTGCTCTTTCTTCTTTCTTCTAAGAATCTTATGCTCCTCCCTTCTTTTTAACTCGTAGAGCTCACGAGCTGCCCTTGTTCTTTTATGCAGCGAGGCCTTATATGCATCCCGCTTCGCTGTGTGAATCCTCGTGCACTCGTCATCGAATCAGGTGTTTCTTCGTGGTGGAGCCTTGAAACCCACAACTTCGGATGCAGAGCTTTTCAGGGCTTGTTTGCAACGGCTCGATTGCTGTTCTTTTGATAGCGTGGAGGATTGAGGTGTATTGGAGAGCTTAAAGGAGACGCGATCGGTAAAAGCACGAGCGGTTTCTGGGGATAATAGCTTTCCGACGTCATAACTTTGTATTCTTACACTACTCCGCTGCGTTCGTGATATCCGTATGCACATCTTGGCTACTACAAGATAGTGGTCCGAGTCGATGTTAGCCCCTCCGAAAGTTCGGACATCAAGAATAGTGGAGGAGTGTCTGACGTCGATCGCGTTGTGATCAATATGGTTGATAGTCGATTGATCAAAAGACCGGCAGGTGCCTTTGTGTATATCGAGGTGCGGGAAGCTCGTACTGGCTAGAAGGAGATTTCGCCCCGTAGCAAGATCAATCAGCCTGTGTCCGTTATCGGATGTGGTGCCGTGTAGGCTATGTTTGCCGATGACTCGTTCAAAGATGCTTTCCTTACCCAGCTTAGCATTGAAGTCTCCTAGTACAATTTTGATGTCATAGCTGGGACACTGGGCATACGTTCTGTCTAGGAGATCGTAGAATTCATCTTTGGTGGAGTTATCCTTGTCTTCCGTGGGGGCGTGGACGCAGATCAGGCTGATGTTAAAAAATTTAGCCTTGATACGGATTGTTATGAGGCGTTAGCTCACATGCCGAAAGCTTAGGACTTTTTGCCTTAGTCCCCCTCGAACAACAAATCCGAACAATCGTTGCCCTCTCTCTCTATAGCAGTCGCCGTAGTAAATATCGCAGTTTTTCATCCGTTTTATACCGGGTCCATTCCATCGCATTTCCTGGATGGCGTTTATGTCCGCTTTATAGCGGTCTAGAGCGTCCGCGAGTTGGTCGGCTGCACGTGGCCTGTTTAGGGACCTAACATTCCACGTACGGAGCCGAAGATCATTGTCCTTTTTTCGTTTTTTGCAAGGGTCGTCAATTTGTTTAATTTTTCGTGGGACGAACACCCCCATTTATTGGGCTAAATTCAAGCCAACTTAATCTGACTTCATCTAACTTAGAAGCTAAGGATGGTGGGGGAAGGGGGCGTGATTAAATAGTCGGGTTTTTAAGAATGGAGTGCTGAGATTGAAGTCGAAGTAAGGATTTGAGTTAACACTTCCCAGCATACCAGAAATGGGTTCATTGGAGCCATAGGCGGTTCCGGGGGTGGGTAGATAGAAGAGATGGGGATTACGTACACGCGAGGGTCAGTTTTTATAGAGACAGAGTCATAGAGGGTCGCCCAATCAATGGTACCTGAAAGGAGTCGATGGATGAAGAGAATGTCAGACACAATTCTTCTTTCCTCCAACGTGTTCATGTTTATTAATAAAGGCGGCATTGATAGGGTGTTAGGAGCAAAGGATTATTCCAGGGAAGACCTCGAAGTGCAAGACGTAGGAATTGGCGTTGGATGCTCTCCATTCTACAAATGTGGGTTTGTTGGTAAGGAGAGGCGTATTCCAGAAGGAGCCGGACAAAGGTTGTGTAGTGAGATCGGGTAACGTAGGGGTTGGAGAATTCTTTAAACCATATCGCTTCACGAAGCCGAGTGCTGAATTAGCTTTAAGGATTATCTCGTCGATATGTGCCCGAAAAATTAACTCCTGGCCACATAATATGCCAAGGTCCCGGATAGCCTGAACGGTGGCAATGGGCTGATTTTTTAGAAAGTAGAGACGGGGAGGAGGTTTGATTCGTTTACGTGAAAAAGTAATAGATTGGCATTTGGGAATGTTGAGTTCCAAGCAGTTTTTGGAACACCAGGTGAAAAAACTATTGAGATCTAATTGGATTAGGGAAGGGTCATGACATGAGATGTGGGAATGTTTGATCACCATTTCATTATCTTTAATGGTAAGGACGAAAAAAAGAGGACCTAAGTGGCTACCTTGGGGGACACCAGAGGAAGCTAGGTTTAGAAAAGGCAGATCTGAAGCGAACACTATATTAGCCATTGTTCAAATAAGAAGATATCCACTTCACGGAAATGGGATCGAAACCAAGGTTAGACAGTTGGTAGAGTATTAGTCTGTGGGAAATTTTATGAAAAGCTTTACTGAAATCGGTAGAAATAACGTCGACCTCATTGCCATTATCTAAGGCCGAGGGGGTAAAGGACACAAATTCACAAAGATTTGTGGTTGTAGATCTGCATTTGAGGAAACCGTGTTGTCTAGGGGAGATTAAAGGCATGCAGCGAAAACTTAAGATTTCGTACAAAATGCTCTCGAAGAGTTTGGGTATATGTGACAGTTTGGCAATGGGACGATAATTGTTGATATCGTTCTTCGGCCCTTTTTTGTGTATAGAGGTTATATGTATATGAGGTTTTCCATAACTGGGGGAATTCGCCCAAATATAGGGATAAAGTGAAGATTTTCGTGAGAGGGAAAGAGAGGGTTGAGGAGCATTTGTTTAGGAATATAGCAGGGAGACCGTCGGGTCCAGAAGTGAATTCATCTTTCAGTTGATTTAGTTTGTTTTCGATGACACAGGGGTCGACTGTACGAGGAATAAAAGGTCCAAGGAAGAAATTCGGTAAATAATCGAAGTAAGCGGGGTCCGGAACAAAGGAGTCGTCCGCGAAAAATTATTTGAAATAGGTGGCAAAAAATTGGCGATAATGTTAGGGTCATTTGAGGTTTGATCATTGAAGGAGAGAGAGGTGGGGTACCCATCAGATTTTCTTTTGTAGTTAACAAACTTAAAGGACTTTGAATCGCTTATAAGATTGGCTTGCGTTTCAGCTATATAGCGTTGATAGATAGCTATCCAAGTAGTTAGAGAAGTCTTTAGGGAATTGAGTACGAAGAAATATTGACCACTATTTATTTCTTTTGTTTCTTAAGGAACGGAGCCTGCGATTATACCATGGTGGGGAGGAGGACAAAGTTATGCGTTGGGAAAATGGGACGTAAAGAGAGATAGAATTAAATATTTCCCTGTAGAATATGGATATAGCATCATTTAAAGTTAGATTATCAAAATTGAAAAGCGCTTTTTTAAGGTATTCGTTAATTTGGTGAGATTTCGCTTTGTGGAAATCGTGAAAAGGCAGAACTGAAGAAGGAGTATTCTGTGATGGAGAATTATGAAAAAAGGAAAGAAGGAGGGGAGGATGGAAATTATCGATGGTTGAAAGGGAAAGTGGACAAAGAGAGACAGAAGAATTGAAGAGATCGGTTGTAAATATGAGGTCTAGTTGTCTACCCATGTAGTTTGAGATGCCACTAACTTGGCTAAGGTTTGAATCAGCAAGGCGATCCAAGAAGAGACAGTAGTGGGGTTGGTGGCAATATAAAACGATTCTTCGTCTGATTGAGACCATTTAAAATGAGGAAGGTTGAAATCGCCGAAGAGAAGGATTTTATCCTGAGGGTCTCTTAAATCAATTATTTGGTCAATTGTGTTAATGGCGAGTTGATAAGATTCTATGGGTTGTGAGGGCAAGATGAAGAAACAAGTGATGTAAGGTGTCTTCTGGGGTAGCACAATCTTAATTGAAATAAAGTCGAGATGTGGGGAGGATGATACTGCAATAAGGGAACAGTCAATTGAATTAAGGACGGCTAGAAGGACGCCTCGACAGGGGCAACCCTCACTGGGTCGGCCGAGCTCGTCATCGCGATAAACATTGAAATTTGATGGGAACAGTTCGGAGTTATTTATGCCGGGGATCAGGTTCGTTTCGGTCAGAGCAAAGATTTCAAAGGGGATATAGCATGTGATTGTTGGAAGACAGTTTGGGTTTTTGAGCGGAGACCTCTTACATTCTGATATTAGAAGGAAAGAGGAAGATTTTGACGGAGTGATGGTATTGCAGGAGGGGGGAGAGATTTAGGGACAAAAAAAATTATCGTGATCAGCTCTACTACGTTGAAGGTGGGATATTCGTTTAGAATGAATGTATTGGCGATAGGTATCAAGATCATTTGATACTTCTTGGGGCAACATTAATCCGGTCCGTTATATCTGAGGCTTGTGGTTGTTTCGGAGTTTGTGGTTTTTTTTTAAGGTTACGGCTTACTAAGCCGTAGCCCAACCGACTAATCCTGTTTTTTTTTTTGGCGCGGGAGGCTCACCATTCGCCCTTCCCCGTCTGCAATTTCCAAAGGAATTCTCCAGATGGCACCGCGAGGAGGTGGGGATAGGACTTGCTAACAGTGCCGCAAGATGTTCGACTGCGGTGGCTCTTCTCGCTTTTTAGTAGGCCAACATCCGTCGGATAGATACTACCCCTACGAGGCCTTTTGTTAGTCCTTTGCCATCCATTATTTGATATTCGCAATTCGCAATTACCACATCAATTTTATCGTAAAATAAGTTAAATCAAAACACATTTTTTCTTATTAGTTCAAATTTGAAATTTTATTTCACTTTTTTCTTAGACCTTTTGCATACATACATATATATATAATTTTTTTTCAATAAATCTAGATACTTTCATTAAATATTTTATTAGATTATTTACACTCTGGGGTTTCATTACCGCTCTTTGCAAATTTGAAAAATAAAAAAAAAAAGATTGTAGTGCAGAAATCATGTGGTTGAGGGAAGTTCAGGCTCTAGACCTCCACGAGATTTATGCTAACCTATGCATATGTGTTTGCATAAATCACAAGAAAGATATATGAAGTTGTTTACAAAACATACAAAATTGTTTGTTAACATCGGATACTTTTGCTTAATTTCTTTTATCTTATATAATATTTATATATATTTTTTTTTTTACCAATTTAGTGATTTTTGTTGTTTTGATATGTCAAAAACTTTTATTTTACCACCGACGCTTGATAATTTTATGTAAACAAGATGGGAACTGTTAATACAAATAAAAAATCTATTGAAAACATATTATAATATAAATCTAATTCGTTTATACGTATATGATTTGTTTTACTCTTTTTCTTTTAGTCCAGTCAAATTAGTCCTTAAAATAGAAGTAAGGTTACAAAAATTCCCATAGAGCTAAAAATTGGTATGAATGTTCAGAATACTATTATAAATGAATTGTGAAAAGTCCCCATCAATCCCATTTGTGCAAAAAGTTATATTGACGGTGAAAGTTTGCAAAAATACGTATTTCGCGTTTTTCAGACAAAAACGGTAGATCATCCGATTCTCTACAAAAAATGTATCTACACTTTTTTTCATAAATATAAGTATTGCCATTTCCATGATATAGCGGTTGAAAGAATTGAAAAAAATATTTTATTCGTAATCTGCACGTTAATGTACTTTTATATACATTTTCGAACCATTATACGAGTAAACATATGAGTCCCTATTAGAGTTGCGCAAAATAGTTCCAACCGCGGAACGAACATGGAACGTCTCTTTTCCCGATCGGAACTAGTTCCTCGGAACTATAATACAGATGTATGTATGTAAATATGTATTTAGTTTTTCTGTTATTTAATTCAATGGCAAAATAAGACTGGATCGATTTATTAAAACAATTTTGTATTACCATTTTAAACCAAAACAACAGTAAAAAATATAATACAAAAATATAGACTTCATACATACATACATATGTACATACATACATACATACAGTATTGTGCAAAACATATGCAATTTTTTTTTCCTCTGACATATTGCTTGCTCTACTGTACAAAAAACCAATTTTCATAAATTTTTTAAGTAAAAATCTGTTAGTGACAATACATTTATCGATCGAAGTAAGAAATTTAGGAAAGGCACCGTTAGTTTTGTTGAAAGAGGAACAAATGTTAGCTTGTCGACTTTTCAGCTGTGCAAAACATATGCAATTTTTTTTTATTTCTTCCTTATTCTTGTATTAGTTAGTAGAAAATTATTTTTAATTACATAAATTAAATAAATAATGGTTTTTGTCATTCGGTTTGTATTAAAAGTTTGCTTAAAACATGGGCCGCACTAAATATGACCCGTACAAAAGAGCTTGTCATTGAGGCATTTAAAAATGGGTTGAGGCAAAGGGAGATAGCCAAACGATTCAAAATTCACGAATCAAGTGTCTCGCGTGTATTGGCAAAGTTTCGACGCAATTAATCCCTTGTAACCATTCATTCGGGTGGTCGACCTCGAAAAACGGATAAAACAAACTGATGACTTGATCCGCCGAGAGCCCTTCCGATCCTCAGTTCAATTGTTAAAGACCTCAATCTGTCCTTTGATTCTAGTACGGTTCGTAGACGAGCAATTAAATACCATTTGAAGGCATACAGGGCAGTTAAGAAGCCTCTATTAACTTTAAAACACCGTCAAAAAAGGTAAACGTTGTGGTTTTAATCAAAACTGTTACTAATTTCATATCAATTAGACTTGCATTTGCTCACAAGTACTCATCTTGATCCCTGAAACAGTGGAGAACCGTTTTATTTAGTGATGAGAGCAAGTTTAATATGATGTCGTCAGATGGAATCGGCTATGTTCGTCGAGAGCCGGGTACTCGCTTGAACCGCGGAAATATTACGAGCTACTCTGAAGCATGGAGGCGGTTCATTTATGGTTTGGGGGTGCTTTTTGGCTCAAGCATGTGGTCCCTTACACCAAATAACAGGTATAATGGTCCGCTTTGTATATAAAGACCTTTTAGAAACCGTCATGCTGCCATATGCTGAAGAAGAGATGCCGTTGTTGTGGAGTTTCCAACAGGACAACGACCCAAAACACACTTTAAAGCTTGTGAAAGAGTTTCTTACAACTCAGGGAGTCAATGTTTTGGATTGGCCTCCACAATCCCCCGATTTAAACCCCATAGAAATCCTATGGGAGTTATTGAAAAGGCGCATAAGCGGACAGCGGTTTACCTCGCATAAGGCTCTATACGAAGCTTTGAAGGATGAGTGGCTTCGAATTTCCCCTGAGTTAACTCACTTATTGCTTCCATGCCAAAAAGGTGTGCGGAAGTTATAAAAAACGATGGTTTTTGGACCAAATATTAACAATCAATAAAAATTGCATTTGTTTTGCACAGCTCCAAATGGAATAAACTCGGTTTTTTGTATACGATCAAAGTACAATCGCAAATCTTCGGATTTTTTTTTTTTTTTGTTCCTTTTAATATATTAAACTCTAAGCAAAACTTTTGAATACAAGTTTCTTTTAAATTCCCCCCTTAAAACAGTTAATAAAGAAATTATTGTATGAGGAAAAATACTTGCATATGTTTTGCACAATACTGTATGTAGTTGGCAAAAAAGTCAGTCTAACAAAAAATTATATTTAGCATTAGAAACCATTCACAAAATATGCTTTTAGTGTGTCAAAAAAAATCTCTTAGAATGGAACTACGAATAAAAAGAATTCGATCCTGCACGCATACTCGCACCGATATGTAACTAGCAAAAACATGTCCATGTCCGGAACTAAATGTATACTCGCACCGATATAGAACTAGCAAAAACATGTCCATGTCCGGAACTAAATGTATACTCGCACCGATATGGAACTAGCAAAAACATGTCCATGTCCGGAACTAAATGTATACTCGGACCGATATGAAATTAGCTAAAACATGTCCATGTCCGGAACTAAATGTGTACTCGGACCGATATGGAACTAGCAAAACATGTCCATGTCCGGAACTAAATGTACATATGCTCGGACCGATATGGAACTAGCAAAAACATGTCCATGTCCGGAACTAAATGTATACTCGGACCTATCGGAACTATCAAAAACATGTCCATGTCCGGAACTAAATGTATTATCGCACCGATATGGAACTAGCAAACCATGTCCATGTCCGAACCTGTATACGTACTCGCACCGATTAGAGTTGGGTAGTTCCGGACATGAACTATGTCCTCTCTCGGACACATGTCCTCCCGTTCCGCAAATTGAACGAAAATAGTTCCATAGTTCCATTCAACCCTTATTCATCAATCACATATGTACAAGACGAAAAAAAAAACATAAATGCAACGAACATGCTTCTCATACGGTATGAGTTATACCCCGTAGTTTTCACGAAACCCAAAAGTATAGAGATGTGGCGATAAAGCTCGAACAGTTGGTGTACACTGTACAGCACACTTGAACTGAAATGAAGAAAAGAAATGAAAGAATATAATGCCCGCACCGCATTTCGTGAACGAATGTCATACATGTATGTATGCATTCAGGTCCGGACATGGACATGGTTTGCTAGTTCAATATCGGTGCTAGAGATGCGCAAAATAGTTCCAACCGCGGAACGAACATGGAACCGTTCTTTTCCTGATCGGAACTAGTTCCTCGGAACTACAATACATATATAGTAGTAAAGTCGATCGTCCTCAAGATGAAGCTACAAATGAGAGAAATATTTAAGTATATTGAAAATAACGATGATTGTCAATTCACATTAAACGAATTGAAAAGTATTTGTAAAAAACCAAAAATAGCTAACAGAACCATTAAAATGTTCAAGTGTGGCTTGGTAATAAAATGGATCCAGAAGACTGGGGTTGGAAGTTAGTTGACAATGCATTGGAACCAATTCATACGTTACTCCCACCTGCACTAGAAAAACTCCTTAACACCATCTTTTGCAATTGCAAAATAGGTTGCATACATAGCTAAATGTATGTATGTTTTGTTCTTTAGCATGTACCAATTGTCAAGGACAGTCGTGCTCCAATGTTGAATCGATACTAGATGAGGATGAGACATATGATGCATCACTTTTAGAACATATTTGTATCCAGCAGGAATATGAAGAACAAGAGGAAGAAGAAAACGAAGACAGTACACTAGAAGTTCCATTGGATTATTATGAATCCGACGAATAATTTTTCCAAATTATTTTTTCATTTATGTATATCTATACTAATGTTATAAATGTGAAAGTGTTTGTGACTGTTTGTCCGTCTTTCACGGCAAAACGGAGCAACGAATTGACGTAATTTTTTAACTGGAGATAGTTGAAGGGATGGAGAGTGACGTAGGCTACTTTCTGTTTCTTTCTAACCCCCGTTAAGTTTGTATGCAGCAAAAAAAAAAAATCAGTCGGGGAGGGAAATTTGTGTGAGATTCTCCGCAAAATTAGTATAGGTTCTATGATACAAACGAATAATAAAATAATTTAATTAAAACAACCAACAATCAATATTCGAAACATAAATAAGTGTTACTCTTGAATTACGATAGATGGCGCTGATATGTTTCTGAAACGCGCTAACGTTGTGTGCTCTCTATCTGTACTTAAGTGCGGGCATCGGGCCGCGCTTCACACTATAGTGCATACGGTACCTATACTCTGTTATTTTACTACTAAGCGTCCCAGTCATGCTTATACGAAATTTAGATGCCCCGAGATTATGTAATGGGACGAGACTTCGTGTCACACAACTTGGCCGCAATATCATTAGCGCCACTATCTTAACCGGCGTAGGAAAGGGTGAAAATGTAATGATCCCACGAATCCCAATAATTCCCACAGATCTCCCGTTCCAGTTTAAAAGGCTACAATTTCCTCTAAAGCTTAGTTTCGCTATGACCATTAACGAAGCGCAAGGTCAAACATTAAAGGTGGCTGGGGTGAACTTAGAAAAGCCGTGCTTTTCCCATGGACAATTGTATGTAGCATATTCGCGTGTGTCCAATGCTCAGAATCTTTACATTCTATCCCCAAATGGAAAGACATATAATATCGTCTACAGTAGCGTATTAAAATAACATTCTGTTCCGAGTTCTCTTCTGTGTTCTAAATCAGGAAAGGGGAGCGAAGCCGCGGGTAAAAGCTAGTATTACATAATTTACAGAGTTTTCATCATTTTCAATACTCAATTTGAATTCAATAGGATCACAATAGATCGTGGAATAGGCCTACCGGGGAAACCACGTTAAAAAAAAAGCGCCAAGCACACTACCTCATAGGTGGTGTGGAAACGTGTGCATATTACGAATAAAATATTTTTTTTCAATTCTTTGAACCGCTATATCACGGAAATGGCAATACTTATGAAAAAAGTGTGGATATATTTTTTTTGTAGAGAATCGGATGATCTACAATTTTTGTCTGAACTATTTTTGCTGTAAAACCCACCGTTTAGCTGAAAAACGTGAAAAACCTATTTTTGCAAACTTTCACCATCAATAAAATTTTTTGCATAAGGGGGATTGATGGGGACTTTTCACAATTCATTTATAATAGTATTCTGAACATTCACACCAATTTTTAGCTCTATGGGAGTTTTTGTAACCTTCAAAGTCTTATTTGACTGGACTATTTCTTTAGCACCATTAATTTACATTCATCCCATTACCTTTTAAAAAAGTTTGCTTTTGTTTTTTTTTATTTAGAAATTATGAAACAAGCATATGTATGTAAGTCGCAGTGGGTGAATTTTATTCGTTTGCAAAGTACTTCAAAAGATGGATGTATTGTCTTAAACCATGTTTGTTTCTTTCCTATTATTTAAATTGTATTTAAATTATTTTTTTTTAAAGTTTGAAGCAGCGCTATAAATCTAAAGTTACTTCTCAAAATTATGATCGTAAACCTAAGATGCATTAAATAGATTCTCGATTGTGTAGCGACAAAACCTAAGCTTGTCATCTTATTGCATAAAAAAGCATAATTGATTGGAAACAGATAAGAAAAACGAACAATCTAAAAATATATTTAAAAAGTCAGGTATACCATAACAATATCAATAATTCAACTATAATATTTTTTTTCATTCAACCCTACGATCTTCCTTCAAGATATAATAAATGATTAGATTTTATCCGCTTACATAATAAATATAAACTGTGTTATTACTTTGTGTTTTCTCGCAATTAAAATTGTATTAACTTTAAAACAAACTTCAAACAAAACTAATTTGAAAACTGTCAGGTATATTGTACTTTTCAGATAATCAAATCAGTAAGATATTTGCTTAAGGAATTTAAGCAAGTATCTTACTGATTCAATTGTTATTTACCCTATATTCTTGTAGATTTTATACAATTATCCGTGTGTATCCATATCCAGTACTGTTTAATTAATTCTATGCAGATAATGTGTCTATTATATTTTAAACTTTTCTTTGTGAAATCAATCTAGATATTAACAATGATTTTTTACGGTATATTCTATTTAGATATTTGATGTGAATTTCTGAAACAATAATAGAACGGAAACTCTTGTTAGGTTTTCTTTTGGCACATCATGTCCACAAAGTGTTTACTATATCCTTTCAAAAGCCCTCTTTCCATCATTTAATATTTTCTTTTAAACCTTTCATTTTTAAAACTCTACTCATAGATACTCTATTTATTCTAGTGATACCTTTTTGGATTACAATGTATCTTTTTTTTTAGATGTTTTTTTTAATGCACTTTTATACCTTTTATTAGTATTTAAAGCAAAATTATGGAACAGTTCCAAAAAGATTTATTTTAAATGCATTTTTGAAGTTTAATTACTACTGATATCCTTAAAAAACCAAACACAAACGAAGACTTTCTAAAACAAATATGTACTCCGAAAGCCAGAAAATTACTATGTGAAATAGGCAGCTGATGTATTGAGTCATGTCATAATCTCATCTCGTTCTTTAGACCGTGGCGTAAATATGAAGCCTTCTACCTTATCACAGTAGCTCGTAAGGAAAGGAAGAAATAAAACTTGTTTACTTAACATTTCATGGAGAATCATAGCAATATCGAACGCAAGAACAGGCAATTCCCGAGCTTTATGTCAACTAATATACAGTCTAATCCATAACCTTTACTATTCATTTTCCCATGGTGTTTTAAAGCAAGTTTACATCCAGTATGTATGCCGGGCATTCGTTTTCTAAGATTACTACGTTGCACAAAGAACTTACAAAGTAATCAAAAAAAAAAAAAAAAAAGCCTTAGTCGTACGACTGACACAATTTGATTGATCATGACTCCCTTAAGAAAAGCAGAATGCATACACGGCTGCACTTCACCCGGACGGGAGTTCGTTTAGTTCCACAAATGGAAAATAATGAAAAGAGCATGGGCATTTCAGACATTCGCCTGACAGCAGA
This sequence comes from Eumerus sabulonum, assembly GCA_951905685.1. Taxonomy (NCBI): domain Eukaryota; kingdom Metazoa; phylum Arthropoda; class Insecta; order Diptera; family Syrphidae; genus Eumerus; species Eumerus sabulonum. The sequence goes on along the minus strand of OX645060.1, from coordinate 154,117,932 downwards.
TCTTGAAGATTTATGAATTTCAGCTCGACACGCACGTTCAATCTGTCAACTTAAATGCCGCATATGGTAATATCTGTAAAGACGAACTATGTACATAGTCTGCCAAATTCGTCACCCTATGCAAAGCGAACAAGAGTTATAAATACCCTTATATGGCTTAGGTAAAACGCAGCGCCAGCAGAAGGGATTTAGTAGGGCGAAAAGAGGAGGAACGGATGAACATTGGTATTAAACTTCTTTGGGTTGTAATGGTTGGGAAACACAGAGCTTGGTAGAGCATTTCACATACATGTTATGCGGCTAAAAAAGACGCTCTATACTTAACTGTAAACAGGCTTGAAGGTAAACTGCTCTGCATTCCGAGCTTGGCGGATTTTTCGGGTGAAGCCTTGAAGGGGTGGAGCGCAACTAGCTAATTTGCTATGCACTTATTATGGAAAAATACGATAAAACAGTGAGAGACAGGAGACACTACTACAGTACTCAAGTGATAGTCTCTTTACACCCATTCTCCTTTGGTTTGATTCTCTTTACTCTGTGAGGAATAGTTTCTCATACCAAGAAGAATGGTATTTGTGATCATATCAGCAGTAGCATCCACGTCGTTATCGGGGAAACATAACGACCAGTTAAAGCTCACAAAAAAGCTTTTAAAAGCCATCCTAGTTGGCTTTTTCATATTGCCAAAACGTCCTTTTAAGAATTTCTCTTTTAACTACGTGGCTCGCGAACGACAAATTTGCTGCTATGACACAGTGGTCGGACGAGTCTAGAGGTGATAGCACATCGATACTGTATTCATTAGGGTGGGACTGTCAATGTCGGGTGTTCGTGTCGGCCCATTTGCTATCGAAATTCTCAACATACCTTCCCTCGGATGTTGTATGCCCGGAATGTCGAAATCGCCCGCATCAACGCCATATGGCGGATTTCAACCAATACTAAAAGCAGTCATAGAACACAAGTCATGTCTGAACGCCTGAAGCCTTTTGTAAATAACCATCGACCAAATCTTCACACTACGGCAGATCCTGGAAAAAACCTATGAATTTCAAATCGACACTCACCACCTATTTGTCGACTTCAAAGCCGCATACGACAGCGTAATTAGAGACGAGCTATACAACGCTATGTCTACCTTTGCCATACCTGCTAAACTCATCAGACTATGCAGGATGACTTTGGAGAATGCTCGCTGCTCCATCCGAATCGGTGAACACCTTATACGGTAGTTTTGATGTCAAAAAAGGATTTAGGCAGGGCGATGCGCGGTCGTGTGATTTCTTCAACATCATATTGGAAATGATTGTGCAAAAATCACTGGCCAATACAAGAGGCACAATCTATTCCAAATCCTCGCAACTCCTTGCTAACGCCGACGATATTGTCATAATAGGTAGATCACAGCGAGATGTCAATGAGGCGTTTGCGAGTATTGAGATGGAGGCGGCGAAAATTGTTTTGGCAGTAAACGAGGGCAAAACTAAATATATGTTGTCATCAAAAAAGGACGCCCACCACCGACGTCTTGGCCAGAAAGTTTGTGTTGGCAGATATAAGTTCGAGGTAGTTAAGGACTTCGTCTACCTTGGCTCCGCAGTGACCTGGAACAACGACATCAGTTCCGAAATCAAACGCAGAATCACTCTTGCCAATCGCTGTTTCTTTGGGCTCAGGAGGCAACTGAGTAATAGAGTCCTCTCCCGAACGACAAAGTTGACTCTATATAAGACCCCTATCATCTCGGTCCTGTTGTGCGGCGCAGAAGCATGGACACTATCAAAAGCGGATGAGGAGGCCCCTGGTCGGTTCGAGAGAAAGATTTTGCGCGTGATTTTCGGGCCTATAAGCCCCGACGGGGGTTGGAGGAAAAGATTCAACCACGAACTTTACGGGCTGTACAGCGACATGAGCCTAATCAGGCGTCTACGGATTCAACGCCTAAGATGGCTGGGCCATGTAGAGCGATGTTTGTTTAGATGTTCGTTCACTGTTACTCTCAGGGGTGATTGTCCTAGATAGGGCGAGAGCCGATCAAATTCCGAGTTGGTTATAGTCCGTACTTATTCGTTCAGTTGACCATATACTGTGAGTGTTATGCCTGCAGCAGTACGTCTGGTCACTTTCCATTCACAACTGCGTTGCGTACTTTTTGTCCGTCTAGGAATTACTTTTTCTTGGCTACGAAGCGAATTTGAACTATAGACCTTCCGCTCGGCGGTCGATGATGTTAACCACTGCACCACAGCCATTAAGAAGAAGAACAACGAACAATTAAACAATCTCTTTTTAAACAGTAACTCCTCCAATAGCCATCAAATACCTACAGGGCTTGGACCTTATTAAAAGTAAATAAAGATACACCCATAGACATTCCGAAATGAAAAATCTCTGTCCTATCTTTTGTCCCGTTTGGATTATATTCGAAAGTGCTCAAATCGGCTTCGCCATTTAGAATATATAGACAGACAAGCTCCCCCCCGAAGTCTTTGATTTCAACACCAAGAAAGAAGTAGCAGAAATTAAGCGCATCTAACAGCACTCACGTGGAAGAATGCCTTGAATCCACTCAAAGTAGCATGAAACGACTAAATATTATAGTTAAAGCTCAAACTCAACCTAAACTCTGTCACCATCCAAGAAATTAAATAAATCGCTGAAAATCAAAAAAAAAAAAAAAAAAAAAGGATTTTGATGAAAATCAAATCCATTTCACATGGACTGTGTTGTACGGTCAACGGTATCTTCCCACTTCGCCAATTCCCATTTCGCCAATTCCCACTTCGCCAACGATTTTTTTCCCACTTCGCCAAATCCCATTTCGCCAACAGATAAGATAAACTTAATCCGGAAATTCCCATTTCGCCAACAAAACAAAAAGATTAGTGAACGACAGTTGAAATGAAGTTTAAAATCAATTGATCGCTCAATTAACATACCCGGGTGTACCATACATTTTTATATGTAAACGGTCGTCGGAAGGAGTTGATTATGTTTCTGCCAATTGTGTCTTAGAATTGTTTAAAGTGTTTTCTCTTGTTACAACATTTGTTACGGCATTTGGATACAAAGACGCTCTTATTTTTCACGCAACGCATTTGAGAAGTCAGCATAATTTTTTTTAGTTATTTATGCATATATTTATTATTTTTTAATTATTTCTTTATTTTTTTTTTATAGTTCGCGCAGTTATACTCTTATAATGTTTATCACACAACCTGAACGGAGTGCAATGGTTTGAGTCGCGGATGTTGGTTCCCTACGATTTTTCACGTTGGTTGTACTTCTCAGCAACTATTCCATGCACTTATGGTGTTATATTAGAATTGCACATACAGAGCATGAATCTGTAGTGACCATATACTGTGAGTGTTATGCATTCATCAGTATGTTTGATCACTTCTCATTCACAACAGCTGTGTTGCATAGTTTTTTTCCGTATAGGAATTGTTTTTTCTTGGCAATGAAATGACTTTGAACTGCAGACCTCCCGCTCGACGGTCGGTGATGTTTACCACTGCACCACGGTCACCCTTTACAGGTTTTTAAAGTAACTATTTATAAAAATAAATTAAAATTATATTATGGCTGATGGTTAATGGTTAACTCCCCAGCAATTGCAAGGACTTAGCTTTGAAGACAGAGAACAGTACATAAGCCAAAGATTAGAGGAATTTTTGGAAGTTGATAGTGAAGATGAGCAAGAAATGTGTTATATAATAATTCGCGAAATCAATAGAAAACAACCCATTGTTACGATCGTGAACATGAAGAAAAACCAAAAAAGACCACTTGGTATATGGAAACCTATTACTATAACTGAATTTGATTGACGCTTATCTGGGCATACTTTGGTTAGCTGGTGTCACACACAACTGATATATGTTAAACTAACTCACATCCGTTGTATCGTGTTTTGAATGAGTCTCCAACGTTTTTGGGCTTTCAGTCGTTTTATCGGATTTTATAATGGAAACACGCGCCAGCAACCTCTAGGATAACTATAAAGCAGGAGTCAATGTCACTGTTGATGAACAACTTTATCCTTATCGTGTTGGCAGCGGATTCACTCAACATTCCTTCAAAACCGGCCAAGTATGGTATTAAGGTTAGTGGGTATGCGAAGCTTTCTTATCCAGTCAAAGGACAAATCCGTACTGGTAGGACACCTTCTGGAGAAAGAGAAAAAAAGTCAAGGTGAGCGTGTGGTCAGAGATTTGTGCTGCAATCTGTTCCGTGGAAGGGCTCGAAACATCGTATGTGACAACTTTTTTATAAGCTATAATTAGGCTTCTACTCTGATGTTAGACTACAATTTGTCAATATTTTGCACTGTAAACAAAAGACATACATACATTCGTACCAGCCGAATTTTCTAATCCAAAAGGAAGAGCAGTAGAATCACCAATTGGATTAATCAGCTACATCAGTATGTTGTTCATATATTCCAAAAAATAACTAATCGGTTTTGCTTCTTTCCACTTCCCAATATCGTATCGAAATTGAGGGTCCTAAAAGAAGCCAAAAATGATACTCGATCACAACAGAAGCAAAGGAGGTGTTGACAATATGGACAAATGCCTTGGTGAATATGCACACAAATAACATTGCGTTCGAAGTAAACTTGTTCACTGATTGAGACGAAATTTACCATGATCATTTAGTTTGATAAGAAACACATATACAAAATTGAATTTATTTGTATATATGCCTGAAATGATTGGCGAAATAGTTGGCGAGATGGGAACTGGCGAAGTGGGAATTGGTGAAATGGGAATTGGCAAAGTAGAAATTGGCGAAGGGGGAATTGGCGAAATGGGAATTGGCGAAGTGGGAATGAACCCGGTCAACTAGTTATTGGACAACTACCCGGGAAACCTACTGCTACATTTTCAACAGCTAAATACAACTCAAAACGCAAATTAAAAATACGAAATTAAAATATTTAAATATATTTTTATGAACATAAAAAATAAACAAAATTTGTTTTTATACTTAAAATTAAATCCAACCCGTCGATCCCGTAAACACTTGCATAAAGACTAAGATGATATTCAACTATAAATAGCGATCGTTTTTTTAAGAATCATGATTTGTTATTGCACAAAAAAGGAAAAGTGTTTTTTTTTTTTTTTGTTTATTCTCAAACAACAAATATCGCAAAGCTACTAATATTTTGAAACACAACCCATTCTTAGATGTAATAAAAACCATATTTTCTTTAAGAGTTAGTGTTTATGGTTCGACTAGGTTAAAAGGCAACAATTAAGACTTAAACAAAATTATATAAAAATAAGCAAAGGTAAACACAAAATAAAAAACAATACTAAGTGCGATTGAACTAAAAACTACAAAAATAAGGTTAAGAAAAAAATATTGTGATATTCACATTGATTTCTTATTACTGCTGCTGCCGTTGGCTTTTAAACTTAAGTTAAAAAAAAAAAAACGTTACAAAAGTCTTATAAATAATTGTATTACAAAACTAAAGATTCGCTTTAAGGGTAGCTAAGATTGATTTCTTTCTTATCCTCTTTTATATAAAACTTGTTGAACTTTATTATATTCATTTATGAAAACAAAGTTCGTTTCAGTCGACATTGTTTAAAATATTTTTCTTTTCTTTATCGTATTAGGTCTATTTTGTTGATAGCTATCTAGAATAATGTACTCGCGGTCGTAGTACGAGAGCCGACCGAATGATCATACATATATTCTATTCGACCCGACGGAAAAATAAAATAGCGTTTAAAAGTGGACACGTGATTTAAACTATTATTATATTGCCGGCGTAAACAGGCGCAGTAAGGGAAGACAAACATTTTTTGTTTTCTTTTCTAAGTTTTTTTTTTTTTTTTTTTTAAGTGATGTCCATTATTTTATAGAACTAAGTTTGTACCTTATGAGATAGGCTAACGCCATCGTTTTATTTTTCCACTTTAATACAATATCTCATTCCTTTGTTGTATCCGATAAGATAAAGATAATCATGCGGTCAGCTCCCACATTTACACAGTTTGATAAAGTCTATTTCTCCACGCACCGAAAAATGATGTGGACCGATGTGAAAAGGGTATGAATCTACTTACATGAAACTCTAAGATTGATTTTTTGATTTTGATTTCACTTTTGTTATTGTTTCTTACTTTTTCCTTCTTTTTACTAAAACAGATCTAAAATCTAGCTGGGTACTTATGTATGTTGTCCTTATAAACAATTCGACGTTTCCCGTATTGAGTCATCGGTGTTAGTCTCTATGAATAGTGGCATTTGCGGATATTTGTTGAACTGTGAGAAGCGCTCCATAACGCAAGAAGAAGAGAGCCGCGCCTCTGCGTCATGATCCCAGCATTCTTCCATTGTGTCGCAAAAGACACTTAGACCCTAGAAAACAAATTTCAATTTTAGTATCGCTTATCGATTAAGTAATGTTATATTCTAACAATAACAATAAATTATCAGCTACAACTCGTAAAAAAATGGCCGAAATAGCAACTTAACTAGCAACCAACGAAGGTTGCAACGCTTGCGACGCAATTACTGGTCCACTGCACTACCAGATACACTTTGCATTATTGCAATTTCCTCCTGCTTTAATGTATTTCAGTGACGTAGAGTTAAGATATTCGGCACACACCTCATCGACTCTTATGGTGCACGATCTGTTGCGAACAATCAGAGAAGAAATGTTCTGCTGTGTTGTCTTCCTCGCCACAAGCAATGCAATGATGTTGAGGTGTTTAGCAAAAGTGCCATGCTGTCCGTAAAGGTTTGCAATTCATTTTCCTTAGGAATAACTATAAAGTGACGAATTTCTTGTAGAAATTAGATCGTATACGCTTTGCCAGCCTGCAAACTGATTTACTCTACATCTACGACAATAAGCCGCGACGATTATATTAATAGAAAACTTGACGGTGAATACGGGCAAATCTAAAGCGGTTTCAAGTTCTAAAAAGCCCATTCATCATAGACCTCACGGCGTAATCCAGGATCCGACGCTCAGCTTTTCGGGGTGGTATAAGTTTTATATGAAACGCTCACTCAAATTTTGCCACCCCGTCGGTCGTACCCTTGGACCACAGAAAACAGCATTGTTTGGGAAACATTCATTTTATGCCCCAGTTTTTTGGCAGGATTAGAATTTGGCTCGTTGGATAAGTGTATTGCAGACATTTCGAGCTCGTGTATGATTTTTCCTGTTTTCCTCACAATTATTTGCTTTATAAGCCCTTAGCCTAATGGCATCTTTGCAGTTCATGTCAAACCAATTATTATCCTTTGGCCTGGTGATTTTAATCCTGCTAGGAATAAAATTTGCCAAGCAAATTCGGATAATATTTGCGATAATATCAGCCTCGACATTCGCGTCGTTGTCGAGAAAGAAGCTGTTAAAGCTGCACCAGTCGGCCTTCTCTATTACGTAGTAGTCGGACAAGCCGACTCAGGTTGGGAAGTAGGGAATAAGTCCAGGGTATTGGCGAACTGACTGGAATATCGGCGATACGCGACGGCTTGTCCACGATTTTAGTCGAGTGATTTAACTCAGAAAATAACTCGACATACCTTCCTTCAGGTATCGTCTGTCTAGAGTATTGAAGCCACGAAGACTTCTGTCCATTGAAATCGCCCGCGGAAACGATTTCAGTTCGAGGGAAAAGGGAAAAATTCTTTGGATAAAGTCAGACAATGTACGCATCAAACGTTGTGTTTCTGTCTAGCCATGTGAAATTGAATCCTGTGGAGGATGGTTGGCTGTATTTAGAGAGAAGTTGGTAAGCAATGTCACTACGGATATAAACGGCGAGACCGTGATGGAGTATGAATAATGACACTAAGCTTTATCCAGGAAGATTAAAATTGATACTCTTGGCTGTCACTACAAACGCAAAGGCCCTTTCTTTTACAAGGCTGCTTCACAATATTGTGAAAAATCAGTGGAATTGCAAATATGTATCTTGATATATGTCCCAAGAACGACCACTTTTTAGATCAGCTATGACTCAGTGTACTCCACAAGTTAAATTTATCAAGGGATTGGGAGATTCATCATAACATCTAGAACGAAACCCGGGGTGTTAGGAAGAGCTTCCGTGCATCAGAAACAGATTATTTTTTGGCGTTTACTGATAGAGTTTGTTAAATGATTATTCCACCAATGAATATGTGGTCTTATCACCACTGAGTAGTTCCAGAGATCCATGCTTTCTCACTGCAGTGACAAAAATCAACAACGTCGGTTGTTATTTTTACTCAATAAGTTGTGACGAGAAAAGCTTGTCATCTAGGATCACTTCAGATATTTAGCTTCCTTGAATATCGGGCATTTAGCAAGCAGTAACAACACAGGACAGTCTCAGTCTTAAGGATTTACAAGGAGCCCGTTTCTCGTGCAACAGCCATCGATTACAATTAGCCTTAGCTTTGCGATAGACATTCATTAAACGTAGGTCAATAGGAAAAAGTCAGTTTGCGCATAGACTTCAAAGGCATTGAGCAGAGGATTAATCACCATGCATCATATTAGCAAAGATTGAGCGTCAAGTGGACCAGCCTTGAAGTGAAATGGTCGCATTTGAGGGATCAGGATATTCAAGAATGACTGGCGAAATACAACAGCGAGTAACTGGTTACACAGATTTTGCATTGGTAGTATCTTCGAATCTACTTCGAAAATGCGGACAATAACAGTTTACGGTAGCGCGACGTGGATTTTTATGCCAACGATAAGGAAGCATTGGAAGCAATTCAATAATTACATGGGTCGTTGGCCGTATAATTAAAATAAAAAGCAAAAATAATAAAATCTGAATTGCTTACCGGATGTGACCTCCAAGCGTCCAATATTCGGGGACGTAACTTTTTCCCAACAACTCTCTCTTGCACCTCCTCTAAGGTCGGCCGGGGACCAAGCTATAAAAATGGACAAAGGATGCTCTAGATAACACGTTTTTGATAGTTGGTCTGCCATCTCACCTCGGCTTCAAATGGTTGCGCATACTCTGCAACCGGTCCGACAACGTTACATCGCGAAACCATCTCCCACAGAACTAGCCCACATGCATACACATCGATACGTAGAAAAGCATCTCGATTGAAATTAATAGCACCCTCTAGTACCTCAGGTGCCATATACCTTCTCGTTCCAACTTGGCCATGTGTATCACCACATGACTTACCTGTAACACCACCAGATTGCCATTTAACTCTAAACATCTTCGCTTCCAAAATACTCCAAACTTACCTGGCTGGAAAATCATGGCCAGACCAAAATCTGCGATACACGCTGTTAAGTCACTCTTCAGCAAAACATTTTTCGACTTAAAATCTCTATGGGCAATGGCTGGTTTAAGATCATCCGTTTTTGTTGGCAGAATTTCCTCGTGCAAATGCATTAATCCTCTTGCCATTGATTCGGCGATTTTGCACAGCTCTGTCCATGAGAGCGTGTGCGATTTCAAATAGTCGCACAATGACCCGTTCGTGTGGTAGACTGTGATTAGCCAGAATTCCGATTTAATTTTTTCCTTTTTTTCGAGCTTCTCACCACCTAAGAACTCGAGAATGTTTGAGTGTTTCATGCGTGGAAGCTAAAATGATCAGACATTATGCAATATTGTTATATTTTGTTTCCTGCAATAGTTTACCTTGTAAATTTCCATTTCAGTATTCCAAGAGTCTTCTTCGGTCAGTATCTTGACAGCAACATCTTGATTATGCAACTTTCCTTGCCAGACATCACCAAACCGACCTTTAGCTTTAAGCTCCAGTAGTTGTATGGATCGTAATGCCAGGCGTGGCGATGAGTTTGTCACTTCTGGTTCGATCTAAAATATAATTGGAATGTTAAGCAATTGCTTGCTACAGAAGAATAAAGTCACTTACACTCGGTATTTCGTTGAACATTCCTTGTTTCCTCTTCTTGTATACTAAGAGGCCAGTCACGAAAACAAAAATTAGAATTGTGAGTATTACCACAGCTAGAATTATGTACAGGAAATTCTCCTCGGATGTCTTCTCTTTCGGTACTGAAAGGTATCGGAAAATCTATTAGTCAGAGCAATTCTTTTCCTAGAAGTATGTATGTATATTTATATAGAAGAGGGAAAAGGATGTTTATTGTGCGCTTCGCGACCTGATCTTAACGAGACGGACAAACCTTAGTGAAGTTACAAGCAATACTATCAATGTGGAAAAGCCTTTTCGAAGACGAAGTCTTAATCTTTAAGAACATAAGCGCACGTCTCATAACAGTTCGCATCAAGGCTATATTCTGCAACATTAGCATGATTTACACTCACACTCCGACAGAGATGAAGGATGACAATAGCAAGGATGACTTCCATGATCTAGAAAGAACATACGATCAATGCCCCAGCAATAAGACAACAAGATTCAATGCATGCTGAGCTGTATCAATAGAAAAGAAGGGAAGAGAACCAACTCCTCAGGAAGAAAAAATGAGCATGAGAAGCGCGCGGTTTTGGAGATGGAGAGGTGTTATGGCAGGAATGAAGTCCGAAAGTTTTACTGAAAGGTAAAGCAGCTATCCAGTGGATACAAACTACGAACCCAAGCCGGGATGAGAATGGACAACTTGTAGTGGAGTCGCAGTCGATGCTGAGAATTGGGAAAATTAATTTCTGCAGACTGTTAAACGGCGATGACGACTCATTTCCGCTGTCAGGCAGAACGGTACACTCACTTTGTACGGTCCCCCCGACTTGGACGAGGTCATGATAGCAATGTCGAGACTGAAGTCGAACAAAGTCGAACTGTCCGCAAAACTGCAGCTGGAGATGATCTGGTTGGGCGCATGCACCAGCTCATCTGTAAGAATGGTCGGAGGAAAGCACGTCCGACCAGTGAAATCTCGGTGTCGTTTATCGGTCCACAAAAACGGAGACCCTTTCAACTGCCCCAACTACCGAGGGATCAGTCTCCTTAACATAGCGAACAATATTCTTTCTGCGGTTTTGTGTGAACGCCTGAAACCGTTCTTCACACTGCGGCAGATTCGGGAAAAGGCCCAAAAAATGCAAATCGACACTCACCACCTATATGTCGATTTCAAGGCCGCATATGACAGCGTGCATAGAGACGAGCTAAACAGTGCCATGTCTAGTTTTGACATTCCTACCAAACTCGTCAAATTGTGCAGGAGGACGACCAACCAGTCGGAAACGAACTCACCGTGGCCAAAAAAGGTTTTAGGCAAGGTGACGCGCTGTCATGTAACTTTTCCTAAATTTTCCTTGGGAAGATCGTGCGAAACTCACAGGTTAACAGTAGAGGCACGATCTTCCAAAAGTCCGTTGAACTGCTAGCTTACGCGGATGACATTGACGTGATTGGTCAGACACAGGGAGCCGTCAATGAAGCGTTTATTGGCATTGACGCGACGGTGGCCAAAATGGTCCTGGCGGTAAACGAGGACAAAACGAAGTATATGCTGTCATCAAGGAAGGAAATTCAGCATCGACGTCACGGACAGAGCGTCACAATGGGTAACAAAAACTTTGACGTAGTAAAGGACTTCGTCTACTTCGGCTCCGCAATAAATAGGGACAATAACATCTGTACCGAAATCAAACGCACAATTACTCTTGCCAATCGCTGTTTCTTTGAGTTCAAGAGGCAATTGAGTAAAAGAGCCTTCTCTCGAGAGACCAAGTTGGCTTTTTATAATACTTTAATCACCCCTGTCCTGCTCTAAAGCGCAGAAGCATGGACGCTATTAAAAGCGGATGATTTTTAATTCTGTTTGCGTTTATGGAATATGGAGAAGAAGATTCAACAACGAAATGTACGGGTTGAACAGCAATACAGCCCTGGCCGGAGAACTCTTTGAATTTGACCCATGGGGACAACGCAACTGAGGACGCACTCAACTGAGAAGTGGAGAAGAATCTCAACCAAATTGATATGCGTAATAGGAGGCAGCTGGTAAAATATCGCGCTGGATGGAGAGGTTTGTCGGACTGCTCGACCCAATAAGAAGAAGAAGGATAAATTGGTCGGAAACATGCGTCAAACTCGCCTGTAATACATAATCGAGTAGAATCTATAAAACAGGAAATTCTCGTAATCCCTTAGAAACGTCTGAATACAATCTGAAATCTTGTAGAAATAAGTCTATTTCTACAGAGTAGCTCTTTGGAAAAGAGGGCGCCATGGCTAGTGTGTTGGACTCTGACGCACGATAAGCGAGTTCGGATCCCGATAACAGCAACGCCATCGACTGTTTATTTCGCGGCGTCCCTCCTCGGCGGGGTACTGGCAAAACCCCCCGTAGTATACTTGCCTTAAAAAAGCTTGTCGACCCACGCCGTTTTGGAATCGGCATTAACTGTAGGTCCCTATCACCTATGTGAAGAACAAATCACACACAACATGGGTGATTGAGAGAAGCTTGACTCTGGTCCTTCATGGGCTGTAACGCCACCAAAAGATAGAAAAGCTCTTTGGAAAAATTATACGCGCGAGCTATACAACAAAAGCAACTTGACCAACGTTAATCAGAAAAGAATATTCACATCATATCCAATCCTTACAAAGACTTGCCTTAACGATATACCATTAGTCAGGTAGATCTAGGATACCTTACTCTCGCGGAGACACTAAGATAAAGTGAATGGTCTGCTGCTAAAGAAGTTGCTTATTGCGGGTTCGTTATGAAGTTAGCTATTGTTTAAGGGAAATACAAAAATTGGCTGGATAATAGTTGAAGATGGCTAGCATCCTGGGTACTTCAGCGCCTCAACAACTGACAGAAATATGTATGGAAAATGAACCAACCGATTATGGACGTTGAGGATGTTGGTATATCAATTGTCTTATGTTTTATCCGGATGTTTTTGAGTGAACATTTATTCTAAAAATGTTGAACAAAATCACCGGCAAATCTATTGTTGTTTAGATATCTGAGTTAAATACATAATACATAATTAGCCCGTCACAACAGATAAGAAAACATGGGCTTATAAATACAGTACGATATGGTGGCTTTCTGTACAATTTCTCTAAAACAAAAAAAAAATAAAAAACCAATTGTACAAACCTTGTGTGGTGGCCTCGGTTGATGTAGGTATCCACTTGTGTTCCCTATTACACAATGAACCTTTGCAACAGCAAAAGTTCATATTATTCCGCGGCTCATTAGTCGATATACATTCGGTCTGATTACATTCGTGGCTGTCGGTAAAACATCCTTTCATTGTAATTATTGAGTCTCCTGAAAGAGTTTATTTTTTACGTTATTAGGACAATTTTCTTGTATCATTTGATTAAATATGTGCAATGTAAAAGGAAAACATAACGCCGAAAAAATGTTTAGACGTTCAAACTGCTTCCTTATGCATCCCCATTAAATATACAAACGAATTTGTTGAAATAAAGTCCATCAACTGATTGATTCTAGGGCGAAAAAATATCTGTTGACTAATTGCCAACAACTTTACCAAAACAGAAAAACGTACGACCATTGTAAAGGAAACTAAAACTATAACGGGTCATCCAAGTGAGGTTCAATTTGCCGGATAATATCGCTCTACTAAAGCAAAGTGTAAAAGACGATCCGAAACAATTAACCACACGTCGATCACTAGAATCGCGTTATTCAAGGAGGAATTTGTTGCAAATTATGCACAAGAACTTGAGCTTAAATGTATACAAGATTCAATTAATACAAGAGCTTAAGTCAAGTGACCATCATTCGCGTCGCTCTTGCCTCTTACAGCATCTTGTAAGATTGAATGGGACGATGAACAAGCAAACTTGCTGCTTTTGTGACTGTTTGGTATTATTTGTGTCAAAACGTGTCCTCGGACCTTTTCTTTTGGAAAATGACGGCGAAAAGGCTGTTACCGTCAATTCTTTGCGATACCATGCAATGATAACAGATTATTTTTGCCTCAGTTTGGTTGGAATCGACTTAAATCATTGTTGTTACGCGTGAGAACATCGACGAAATAGCAAGGTTATTCGAAAATCTCTTAATTTCGCATTGTGATCTAACACCATTTAACTTCTAAATTTGAGGATTTTTGAAAAGTACTGAGTAAGTTGTTAGGTCAGCCACCATTTAAAACTTTAAAAACAACAACACTTCGATGAGTTCGTGTTAATACGTTTGAGGCAGGATTGAAGGAAAGACAAATGTTCCAGGACAGACTCTGAAGAGCAAAGTTTAGGAACTGCTGTTGGATGCTCTCGATTCTGGAAGTGGGAATCACGAGGAGGAGGAGAGATCACGCTTGAGAATTAAACCAAACTTGTTGAGATTCCGAAGAAACGGTATTGAAAAACTTCGTGTCGTCGGTATACAGTGAGAAAGTTTAATTATTAATTCAATATCACGATAATAAGGTTTAAAATGGACCTAGGTGGTTACTTGGCGGACGCCGGAGTAGGTGTAGAAAGGAAAGGTTTAGAAAAGGCACATCAGATAAATTCGAAAAGAAGGATTTTCTCTTATAACTAGTCGACCGACTTAATATAGAATTAGAATCGGTCAAAGAGCGTTGTTAAAGGAAGTTACGAAGCTCGGGAAAATGCAGATTGGTTTATTTATAGTTACAAAAATAATTAAAGGAATGAATATGAAGGAAAATTGCCCATTGTTTGTTCCCTCTCAGAGTATGGAGCCCTCAAAGGGAAAAGGGAAGATACATAGTGATAATTAAATACCTAGTGCGGCACGGAGACCGAACGTATTTCTAAACACTCTAGCTCAGGAACGAAAAGATGCAGAATTTCATCAATTTTTATTTGGCATAATCATATTTTATCACAGATTCATGTCTTAAAAATAATATCGCATAAATTACCACCCTTATTTTTGATGGCATCCTCTGCGCGTTTTCTGAAATTTTCAGTAACTTTTTTAGCTTTGCCCCTGAGTTGCTCCAGGTTTCTCGGTTTGTTGCTGTATACCTTAGACTTCAGATATCCCCAGAGAAAGTAATCGCAACACGATAAATCGGGTGAACGCAGCGGCTAGCATAAATCAGCGCCTCGCGAAATTATGCGGTTACCAAAATGTTTACGCAACAGTTCCATGGTTTCCCCGGTAGGATGACAGGTGGCGCCATCTTGTTGAAACCAAGTGGACGACAATTTACGTTTTGTACGCAGCGCAGGCACCAGCTGCTCTGTCAACATCTCGCGACCGATGAGACCGTAAGATGCCACTCCCATCCACACAGTCAACTTCGGAGAATGAAGAGGCTTTTCGTGTATTATACTCGGATTCTCGTCGCTCCAGTAACGCATATTTTGGTTATTTGCATCGCCCGTGTAAATAAAAATGAGCTACGTCGGTAAAGAGAATACGGAGGGAGTTCTCCATTTGCGATTTTTTCGAGTATGCGTTTACAAAATTGTAACCGAGCTGGGGAATCGAATCGGTGGCCAATAATTGTTGAGTCAACATCATTCTGTATGGGTGAAAGTGTAAATAATCCTGCAAAATGCGTCGTACGGTTCGATCTCTTAAATTTACACTCAAAGAGTGCTTCTGCGCCGATCTTTGCAGACTATTTTGAAAGCAACACGAACTTTTTAAATGTTTTGCTGTGTCCGAACCGTTTTGGGAGGTCCCGGCGGCTTTAATTTATTCACAGTACCTTTCTCCTGAAAGTTTTTTACCCAAAGGCGGACAGTTTTTTCACTGGGTACTGGTTTACGCGGTGCGATAGCGAAATGTTTACGAAAAGCGCGAATGGCGGACATGTAAGATTCCTGACTCTTGAAAAACCACTCTACCGCAAAAACGCGGTAAACCGTGTTCCATTCAGCCATAACAATTGGCAACTGTTAGTAAACAAAACTTGACGGACCAGACTACCAGAAGCCGAAGTCTCGTTTCCCCCACTCTTTTATTTTAGGCACAATAGCGTTTAGAAATACGTTCGGTTTCCGTGCCGCACCCGTTATTTGTCTGTGAAAAAAGGATTTGGCGGTTTAAAAGATTGTGTGTGTGGTGAGAACCTAAGACTAGTTTCTCTCAATCACCCATTTCGTACGTGAATTTATTTACCCTAGGTGAAAGAGACCTACAGTTTGTATTGTCGATTCCGAAAGCCGAATTTTGGAAAGCTTTTCATGAAAATTATACTACAGGGGCTTTTGTCAGTACCCCGCTGAGGAGAAGCACCATGAAAAAACATTCGATTATGTGGCTATTGTTGGCATTCAGTTCCGTGTCATCGGCATTAGAGGCCAACACACTTCCCATGCACCACGACGGTCAAAAAATCAGGTTATCAAAATTAAAGGGTGTTCTGTTAAGATATTCATAGATTTTTTTCCATGGACGAAAGAGAAAAGTAGAGGAGGGTGGTAGTTCTCGGTGGTTGATAGGAGAAGGAGACTAAGCGAAACGAAAAAATTAAGGGTGTCGGTGGTGAAAACTAAGTCTAAATGTCTTCCTATGAAATTTTAGAATCCACTAACTTAGTGTGTATCTTGTACAGTCTATGTACAAAACAGGCAAACATAAGGAGCAGACAACATAAAGTCAATTGATCTGAAATTGAATGTCAAACTATTACCTACTAACAAAAGTTTTGTATCCAGTATATTGTAAACATCGGTCAAAAAAAAAGTACAACCAAACCAGTCTAGATCCCAAAAAGGATCAACCACTGGCAACTGCTTAAGCAACGAAGGACGAAAATAGACCCAGGCTGTTTGTTCGTCATGTTCACCAACGAAATTTTGCATATTATATCGAAAAGTACGAAGTTGAAGCACACATGTCTTGATACTAGAATAGACATAGTGCAGGAAGAAATGGATAAACATGCACATTGGTTACTGGACAAGTACTCTATTACCTAAATTTACTTTATACTATGTCATGATTAGAAATTTGAAATATAGTGCGTTCAAATAAAATTTAGATTTATTAAAGGTTTTTAGATTTATTAAAGGTAAGTTATCCCACTTGTAAACCAACTAATAGTTGATTGAAATTCGCCTTTTTTCATTAGTGAATTGCGTAATTTTTTTATCATTATTATTTTTTTTTTTTTTTTTATTTATTCGTATTATTTATTATTTATTTATTTATTTATTATTTATTTATTTACTTATTTGCTTATTTATTTATTTAACTTATTTATTCATTTGTTATTTATTTAATATTATTATTTATTATTTATTTATTTATTTATTATTTATTTATTTATTATTCACTTATTTATTATTTATTTATTTATTATTTATTTATTTATTATTTATCTATTTATTATTTATTTATTTATTTATTTGTTATTTATTTAATATTATTTATTTGTTATTACTCTTGCTATTATTTATGCATGTATTAATTTATGGATCTATTTATTTATTTATTTATTTATTTATATATTTACTTTATTTATTTATTTATTTATTTATTTGATTGTTTTTTTTTTATTTTTTTTTTTTTTTTTTTTGTATGGAAGGTTTTTTGTCGTATTTTCCTTCTGTTAACACCAAAGATATGTTAAATGTAACTCTGTTTTTTTTTCTCCTCATTTGTACAATAATTCAGTGGAAAGATATGTAAGTTAATCGAATCCCTGTGCTTTAAGATGTGCGATGACAAATGTATGTAACAATTGCTTATACGAAACAAATAAAATATCTATATCTATCTATCTTAAAGGTAAGTTATGTATTTCCAAACCTTCAAACAATACTTAGTTGATTAATAACACCCAAACATGTAAAAAATGGCTGAGTGGTAAGAGATTTATCTAGCCAGAAGATGATGAACCTGCTGCTGATGGCTATTTTTTCGACAATTCTCACTATGAACATCGATAGAAATAAAGATGATTTCTTCCGTTTTTGCATATTCTTTGATGTGCCAAGTATGTATGGAACTACAATTGGCAATAGCCAAAGGAAGAATTCAAAGGTAAAGGGAAACGAGTTGATTTGCAAGAAGAATAGAGTATAGCATGAAAAGACGATAGTAACCAAATGTTTTTGACTCTGATTTTTATCATTTTTGGCCACCCTGCAATTTTATTCCTTTTCTTATATTACAAGATCGACTAATAGATCCGATTCATTCAAGGGCTTATCAGAAAGCTACGCCGATGCATTGCCGAGGACAGAAACTATGTAGTACATGGAACCAGCAAGTTGGTGAAGCATGTTGATAAAGTTTCAAATCTACATAGAATTAACAAACAACTCGGATTCCAAAATTTACAAGATATTTTCAAAACAATGCTCAAACGCTGGAAAGTAAGTGGTTGAACACCTCTCATATGACGTACTTGAGAACTGCTTCCATAAGTTGAATGTTCCCGTTCAAAACAAAGACTGGAAATCACCAATCCGGCTGTGACACCCCCACATTATTCACCGAAAAAGCTATTCTGCCTCCGTAAAGTAAGTCTTGTCCTCGCATACAAAACATGCATAAGTTCCCTTAGTAATTGGATACTACTTCAAATCCCCCCAGAATAAAAAATAAAAAATTGAAAAAAAAGAAGGTAAAACAATGAGTTAACTAGATGTTGGCTATACCAAATCGTACAACGCGCTTGCAGTGAACTTAATTCGCTTGGACTACATTTTCAAGTGAAAAGGGACGGATGGGTCGATACAATAAGCACAGAGAAGCACACAAAAAAAGGAGGCTAAATACAACACAAAGTTGAAAGTAAGAACAAGTGCCCACCACAACCTGCGCAATATTTTACAAACTTTTCCTTTGTTTTGTTTTCCATTTTACATATGCACCCCACATAGATAGATACTTTAATCGGGGTAACACTGTATGTAACATCAATTGGTTACACTCGTATGTATACATATAGCATTTGTACCTGTCGCAGGATCCACACGCCACAGGACATAGCAACTGGGCGATTTATCCGAATCAATTTTACACACTTCAACGGTTGGTGTACACTCCAACGGCGAATGGGAGCAGTTCCGCTCATTGTATTGTTCGCATTCAACTTTCGGGACGTTTATTATTGATCCACAAACTGTTTGAGCTGCAACGAGAAGCGCGTACACATTATAAATATATACTTATGTAGGTACTTACTACACTGTTGTATCCCCGATCTAATGGCGCAATTCATTTAACACCCTACTTACCCACAAACGCCAACAGGATCACAAGCAAGTAATCGAATTTTCCCATATTAGCATTCATCACGAATATGATCCAGTTCATGCACTAATCCCTGGATACAGGATGTGACGACGATTGTTGAAAGAAAAAAAAAAGGGGCACCAGGCCAAAAGCGCAAACACTACAACTCTCCTCACGAATTACTTTTTCACTTTTCCTCTTAACTCCAATCACTTTTCACGATGTTAATTTATTTTCCATACACTTTACACTGTCCTACCTCGACCACATACCACCTACACGACCGAGGAGCCAAATATACATATTTATTTTTAATTTTCAATAGCTACTCACGTTTGACGTTTGGACATTTTGGATTCTTTTACTTTTACAAGCGTTGCCATGCGATAGATATGTGTGAGCTGTTTGTGGGTGGATTGCCGCGACGTGCGCGGATGCGTTGTGAGTGCTAATGAAGTGTGCGATGGAACGCGTTGAGAGCTGACAAATGGTGAAAGTGAATGGTCACATTAAGGCCACGACTACACTTTGTAAATTTTTATAAAAAAGAAATGTATTCGAATGGGCTTTATAAGTTAAAAATATTATTTTACCAACTTGGTGATGTCTGAACCACTGGTCAATACGAGTATCATTAGTAGGCATATCTTTGGACGATCGAACCCTAACTGCTTCGAATCATGGCAGTGCAACTAGTACCTCCTCATGGTGATCGCTGGTAATAACCAGTTCAGTAAGGTCATGTCTCTGCTAAACGGCTGGTTAACTCTAGTTGGGCGAGGAGAAGGATAACTTCTTAATAATAACTCCCAAATCCAAAGTGGAACAGCATAAGCCGCAGCATGAATGACAAGTGGGTCAACTAGTCGCTAATATACGGACTTGGAATGCCTTGGCAAGGTCCCATTTCAATAAATGCCCATTCGGGCTAATCCGAAGCTCTGGCGCGAATGACATATTGACTCGCGGCACTTGTGGGAATAAAGTCTCGAATTACAACAGATACAAGGGCAGTGTTGAAGTCAATTCAACAAATAAAAACCGTTGTTTTTCCGAAAGTTTGAGCTGGTTCAGCCGACTCCTAGACATCAATGAATGATTCCTATTGGTTTAGTCAACAGGTTATATTCTATTTTATAGTATATATTCTTTTTTAAAATGCAAGTTTTAAACGCAAATTTCTAATTTAAACACTTGACACGTCTATTCCGCTATCCCGTCTTCTTTTTTTTTTTTTTTTTTCTCTCTTACGTCAGCCCGCTGTCAGACTGTCAAATAAGTCCGGGGCTGTCCGACTTATTGGTTCGCCCCATAGTGTTACCAAGTTCGTACAACACTCCCCCCTGATAAGCTGGGTCCCGGACCCTGATTACCACCTTCTTCGAACTTGTGGACATCAAGAACAGCTAGCTTTACGGATGGTCGAGTGTAAATGCATCATCATGTCCGCACTCGGTACTACTCCACCTTGAGCACCTTTCCTTTTGGCCATGTTTTTCTAGGGTTGGAAGCATCAACAACAAGGACGATGTCTCCTTCTCTAATTGGTTTAAGTGGCTTAAGTCATTTAATTCGTTTGGCCATCTCGGGTAAGTATTCGCGAAGCCATCTGCTCCAGAATGCTGTTGCATACTTTTCGGATGCCAACCAATTTTTTTTATTAATGGATGCCTCATCAATCACCTCTGCGCTTAAGACTTCTCGGTTTGAGGAGCCAATCAATTGATGATTTGGTGTAAGTGCCTCACTATTTTCACAATCGATCGGCATAGGTTAAAGGTCGTGAGTTAACTATATTTTCTATCTCCGCCATCATACTCAAGAGAAGTTCTAGGTTCGGATTACGTGTGGGTGTAATTCAGCTAGTGTTTGCGTCGCTGATCGAACCATGCGCTCCCAACTCCCCCCCATGTGGGGAGCTGCTGGTGGGATAAAGTACCATCTTAACTCCATTTCAAATTCCTTGGCGATAGTGTTCTCGTTCAATTGTTGTATGACTCGCTTAAGCTCCTCACTTGCGCCACGAAAGTTGGTTCCATTATTGGAGTATACCTCGCACGGCCTGCCTCTCCTTGAGACAAATCTTTTGAATCCAAGAATGCAAAAGTCACTTGAGAGACTATGTGCTATTTCAATGTGGATTGCCTGAATGGTCAGCCAGGTGATCAACATACCTCACCTTTTTTCTGGGTGTCTTCCACATAGAGCTGACCGAAGTAATCCACTACTATGTATGAAAATGGCCTCCTGAATGGTTGCAAACGTGCCGGTGGTAGATGGGACATAAGTGGAGGTTGTGGAATTGCTCTCTTATTCTTACAATGCTGATATTTTTCCAGCACCTTCTCAACACACGTCTAATATTTGGTATAAGGTATCTCTGCCGTAACTCATTTAACACGGTTTCACTATATAAGTGGTGAATCTTTGTATGAAATTCATGAACAATGAGTCTGGTAATGTAGGATGATGGGCCTTTTTACTTGCGTTGGTACATTCTCAATCGCATTCCATGTATTCGGATGATACTATTCTTATCTAAGTAGGGAGAGAGATTATATAAGATTTACTTTCGCCGCCGCATCTCAAACTAATCAAATTTTATTCGGTTTATTTGGGTTCATAACAGGAAAAATTGGTAAATACCAAACTGGTGGCTCCTCGTTGCTCGCTTCAAGATCGGTTAACCTTTTTGCATGTACTTTTCAGGTGTATTCGCCAGTTTGTCGGTTTAAGGCTTCGGCAACCAATGGTTCTTTGGAGAGTCGCTTCTCGAGACAGAGCAATCTTTTTTCGGCCATAGCCTTACTTGATGGGAGAGAAGGAAGGTAGGTTGGTAGGACTGTAGCCTTCCCAAAAAATTAGAAGAACACACATAGGCCGGGGAGGCCCGTTGTGCAGCTACGAGGGGGTTTAGCCCCCTATTCGTGGAAACATTTTGTGCTTCTTAATAAATTAAGAAGGTCAGATATCCCTACTTGCTGAGCTTCGGTCAGATCGTTAAGGAAGTAAGATCCTAGGTATCGTTTCCTGATTGTGCAGAATGCCGGGCCGGCGCAGAGAAAGTGATGAATGGATTGGACCTCCTCCTCGTCTAGACAGCTCCTGCAAATATCGTTCGGAGTTATACCTAGTTTTTGCGCGTGGCTGCCAATAAGGCAGTGTCCAGTGATGACACCGATAACCTTGTGGATGTCAGTTCTTTTTAGGGAGATAATACTCCTATTCCGTTGACTGTTGAGCCAGCATGATGAGGCAGGTATGTCCCTGAGTCCATTTCCGGTTCGTCTCGGCTCTGGCGAGATTTGTAAGAATATGTTTAATGGTTGCAAAGCCACGATTGATTGTAGCGTCGTTCCTTGATGGGAGAGAAATCCCTTTGTATTTCCATAGGAGAGGAACCGCATATCTTTTACCTAAAAACACAGTCCTTTCTTCGAGGGGTTGAACCGCTCTCTCATCTTCATAGGAAAGTATACCTTTACTCGCTTTTGTACCCGTGCTTTTTAAGAAGAAATATTTCCATTTTGTTTTCCTAAAAGTAGAGACTCACAGATGATTAAACAATATCGAATTGGCATTTGCATGATGAACCCTTCCGCTAAAATGCGTAACTCTCCCATCAGGTTCCCTAGCATTTGGCGGAGCCGCGGTTTTATGGAGAAGATGATTGTGCCGGAAGTTGCATCCATTTATCCCACACCGCTGTGTCGAGAGATAGCGGCCCTTGCCATGTTGACGTAAGCAAGTACAGCAGGAAAGGTAGCGCTTAACCATTGACCATCTATCTTAATTAGACATGTTAAGGAAGTAGATTTACACTCTCCTTTGCAAATGAGGCATTGGCGTTAGATTGCCCGTTGGAGTCTTGATGCACATTGAGAAACGAGAACTTTTAATAATCTTAAACTCCGACTGCCCAGCAAATGTCAAGGCTACTTCTGAAGCTGCCTTTCCTACCTGCGTCAGCCAGTTGCTGAACACGGAGATGTGTGTGTGAGAAACACTTTGTACGGGCAGTTTATCCACAAGTTCTTGTAGTAGCCAAGGGTTGTTTAGATGTGCGCTTAGGCCAGTGGCTTCCATTGTGCTGCATATATTCTCAACAAAAAGAGCGAAATTTATAGCCGTCCCTTATTTGTCATACCTAGGTGATAGATCGCTTCTAATCTTTTCCAAAAGTGATCGGATAACTAACTCAAGTCTGCCAAACAATGTGTTCAAACTTTTGATTACATTTTTGACTTGATCAGGATACAGTAGCCTAAACCGTACAGCTTTCAATGCATTCCCATTTAAGCACCGTTGCAATCGGATTAGGTTCTCGTATTTACTATAGCCGCACGTTTCCGATGAATTTTTCCACCAGCTAATGAAAAGCGGCTATTCTTCGGGACGTCCCGAGAAAGTAACCTGATCTTTGGCCATGACTTGCCTTGCCGCTAGTTGAGTTTTACTCAACGTCAATGTTTCTTCTTTCTTTTCGCATTGCGACTCTCCTTTTGCTTTGGCGTGCTGCTTAGTGCCTAACCACGTATCGTATACATTTTCGCATGCATTTTTACTTCCTTCCTCATTTACATCTTTTACCGTGCTGTTATTTATCCAATCTCTCAGCCGATGTTCATAGTATGCTTCAGAACGAAACTGCATCCTCTTCATCATTAGATGAAAGCTGTTCAAGAATGGCGTACTTTTTTTGGAGATACTCATGATCGCGTTTTTCCTTGTTCCTTGCATGGACTGCGATATGCGTTCAAAATGTCGATGTTCATGTGTCCTGCACTTCACACGATGACGCGCAGCTAGCTGCGTTCTTCATCGACCCATGAGCCAAGTGATCCACCGCTTAGAGTAAAATATATTTTTCTTTTTAATTTACAAGTCAATTTAGTTTACGAAAAAAGAAAAACAAAAACACAATTGTGCTTGCAAAGACATCGCCTAGGTCGGGTGGACGGGATTCTCCTTCTTCTTTGTCAATTGTGAGCTGTTCGCTCTGCCTGACGGCGGCATTTTGACTATCATCGCCGTTATAAGTCTGAAGAAGTGGTCCTTCCACAATCTCAGAATCGACTGTGACTCCACTATTAGTTATCCGTGCTCATCCCTGCAGGCTTCTGCTCTGGCTTTATAGCCTTGGCATATTCGTTCTACTTTTTGGTATAACTTTCGAACATCGTCCCTGCAATAGAATCTCTCTTAACAACATAAAGACTAAATTAAAAATCAATTTAAATGTAAAAGCAGTAAACCACCTACTTTTCAAAAATAAAAGGACTTTTGACTCACCATCAAAATGAACATCTTTTGTAAACCAATACCGACATAGCAAGTATTACAAATCAAATGCCACAAAAACTGTAATACATAAATGTCCTTTATAAAAATAAATTTTGAAAAGAAATATTTTCGCTTATCACTTCAATTTACTATGAAGCATTACGATTTTCGGAGCTTTTCACTACAATTTCAAAAAGATTAAGTGGGAACGCTGATCGTTGGACACTTACCAGGTAATTTCTTCTCTAGCAACCATCCCGTGAAGTACTTCGCGTTGCGACCGGCATTTGAAAATAATATTGTTCTCGATTGATAAGATTAATGTTTGATTTAAATGCAGTCCACTTGAAATTAATTACTTTGTTTTAATCTTTATCAGAAATCTTCTATTCTAGAGTTATTAATATATTTTCGACAATGATGAATCACGTTCGAATACACGAAAGGCACAACAATGTAGTTGAAGCTAAGAAAACGCTGTACGAAGAGATGTGTCTAAATACATTTTTGTCTGGCTTAACTGAACCTTTAGGGTCAACAGTTAGAGCTATGAAACCATCAAAGCTACCGGAATCGCAGAACTATTTTCTCGAAGAACAAAATCCCTCTACTACATTTTTCACTACAACTCCTGCTCGAGTACCTTACCAATCTACATCGAACCTCTTCAATACTTATCGTTTCACACCATTTAGCCCGAACTCACGTATTCCTGCACCTTACCACTCGAGAACGACCACCTTTGTCCTTTGGGGAACAACCCCCAACATAGCTACACGAGTAGTTCTTATACGAACCCTATTAGGCAAAATCACAATTTTCGATCTCCTCAACAAGCTGAAGGCATGAGTGCATCTACAAATGCCCCTAGCAGATATCACCTTAAATCGGGCGAAACAATGAGCACCTAACAAATACAATATGTCACAACAACAACAATTCCATAACATTGAAATAACGTTAACGATAATCCACAATTCCGCAGCCTGACGATTACGTTTCAGAAATTAGATATCCCGAAATATCTTCTTTACCTCCACAACATAATCAATTATTATGTTATATTCAGTCTTTCGAGTTCAGCCCGCTTTAGTAAGAACGCTGGCTTGGAGTTCATTGGAGTTGAACACGAAACGTAGGCCAACCCGGCACTGAATTCACTTATCCCTAAGTTCACAACTGCTTTGTCCAATGTAATTCCTTGCGACCTGTGAATACTAATGCCGTAAGACAGCGATAACGGAAATTGCTCCCTCGTGTCATTGACTGCTCCTTTTTTGAATGACTTTACGACCTGCGTTAGAGGAATAGCGCCTGAAGCGAAAGTCGGTCCCGTGTAAGTTTCAAACTTGACCACGATGCAGATAGGAGCTTCGCTTGGTATGGAGTTCTCGACTCTGTTTTCGGTCGGACCGTAAATAATGTCAATGACTGTGCCCATCGAGCCATTGCACAGTCCGCAAGAGGTCCACAGTCCTTGAGCTTCGTCATCTGACGCTTGAGCGGCTGGTACATTATTGTTTGAGGTATTTATTCGAGTCACTAGGCATCCAAGCGATGGTAAGGCGTTCTTATTATAAGCTTTGATGTTTTTGTGGGTCGCCATCTATCGTGTCGCGTCCTTGAAATCTCGGGTCGATCCTGGATTATTGCCGACAAAGCGTTATGACCAGAATTCATAGTACGAGAGGTTGTTCTCGCCTAGGGCTAGAGCATGAAGTGCTTCTCGAAATTGTTTGTGTTCATCGCCAGTCTGTCGCATGATCTGTTTGATAATAAACGTCTTCCGAATCTACAAATAAGCTGCTTTGCCTCGCAGGGAAAACTCATCCGGCTCTTTAGGTACGCCATACAGAGGCTTGTCTAAAACTGGCTGTAGCTGATTGAAGTCGCCAAAGAATATAACAACAAATCCTCCCCAACATTCGTGCTGCTTCTCAGGGTTAGTTTCTCCAAGCCGGCCATCTATCTTGCCCAGCATACGCAACCCAATCATGCTGAATTCGTCTATCAATATCACCTTGATATTACTGAAATGCCCCTGAAACTCTCTTTGGGTCTTTCCGGTTAGGGGCGTAACTCTGGCTGATTTGGCAATTTGCAGTCCGGAATGCAGAGTTTGGCCACCGATATTGTTTGCAGCCACGCCAATTGGAGCCATTAGCTGGACGTGCTCCAAGCCGAAGCTTTTAACAACTTCGTTGATGACTAACGACTTGCCGGTTCCAGCAGCTCCCATGACTATTGCCATTTTGTCATGCATCAATGAACTTGAGCTCGTTTTCTACTTCTGGATATTTGCTGAAAGACAAATACCAGTCATGCTGCCGATCGACATCTCGGATTCCAAGTTCGACGTCTGCAGGTGCTTGATTCGGAAGCGCTGCGGCAGCAGCCATCCAATCGTGTGGCTCATATATGGGAGTTTCTGGCCCGTCATTATCTTCGACAACGTCCGCCATATCTATGTTTAACCACCAAACAGCAACGCCATGTACCTTGTATGACTCTTCCCATGTCATGTGCGTCAGCAAAGTTTTCATATCGACTCTCCATGGAATATGAAGTACCAGTTGTTGCTTGTAGTAAATTTCGTCGGTTTCACGGGATTTACCTTTCACGACTTTAGGAATGACTTGAACAACTCTCTCTTTTCTAGCAAGATGAGTCTTGTAAACGGGAACTATGATCACTGGGCGTGCAGCGGCCCTTGACGTAGAAGGAAGGTCCACCGATTGAAAACTTGGTTTTCCAACAGCAACAGTGTATTTTCTGGCAAAGTCTATGAATGTCAAGTCGTTCAAATTTGCTGCTCTGTACGCATATCCTTGGATTATTCGCGGAGCATCAGAAATGTCGTTTTCATCATCTTTCATGCCTCGTCTCTTTATCAAAACACTTTCCTGCGTGAAGATGTACAGCTTCACAAACTGACGAGCGGCTTTCATCAAAGGTTCTTCACACCCAGATATATCTCTGCTGCCAATAACCTTCATGAGGAACTTCGTCACAGTTCTTTGTCTTGACTCAGTACCGATACTACTCTCTAGAAGAGCCCTCAGTGTCTGTTTGAAATGTTCAGACTTTGGTTCACCTTTTGAAGCATACTTAGTGATGTAAGATGTCACTGCATATTCAGAAGCGATAATGGAGGTGTCTGTGTTTGCTCGCCACGCGAATGAAACAAACTTGTTGAATGGGTTGAGTAGTCCATCGTTTCGAGCAGGTGTATAACAGAAAACTCCTCGTTCGTCTTTCGCAAGCTTCGATTCAATGAGTAGTGGTTTTGGAAATCCAAACCGGCGTTGCTCATGTCCATTGATTGTTCGCAGACAGTACGACTTCGAGCAAACCGTGTGTCTTTGAAATCTGTTCACACCTTTGGCTATGTTTTCGTCAATGAGTTCGAGGTCTGTTGCTCTCATTCTACTGGGGTGCAGGTCTGATCTTGCCGAATGATTGGCGTTGATCGTAATAATGTTTGGCATTTGTCAGCTCTTCAATATTCATTGACTCAAAGTTTCTACCGTCAGGAGCTCCAGACAGCCAAAATACGCCATGAACATGTGGGCTTCCTCTATGTTGATACTCGAAACGGTGCCAATAGTCTATGACCGGATACTTCTTCTCCAATACTTCCACAAACAGTTCCACTCTCTTGTCAAAGTAACTTTCTGCCACTGACGGATTTTTTGAGAGCAATGATTGCATGTCCCTTGCAACTTGAGCTTCAGACTTCCCAGTTGCATCGTATCCAAAATGCTTCGTTAGGCATGGCCACCAGAGACCTGCCGCGCTTAACGTCAAGAAAAATGTTGGAACACCACGCTTCTGATTCCAGTAGTAAAACATTGTGCCTCTGATATTTGAAGCAAAGTAGAGAAAAGGGTTCATCAGCGCCGCATTCTCTCTGGCTTGTTGTTGTAGATACTCCGGGGATCCATTGAAATTTGTCATGTTGGCGTAGATTAAGCCTTTGCTAATTGCGTAGTGGCGTTGCATCGTGTTGAGGCAGAATAATGGAAACCTCGGGTCTTGCGCAAATCTCTTGTCATGGTAACTCATCAAATACCGAGATTATTCCTGAAATGGTTGATTTTCTCTAGAAAGTGTATTATCATTGAAGTCAGCAGCATAGATGAATGAACAAGATGGAAAACTATCGTACGTCTGCCCTGTGATCCGCACAGGAGTTGTTTTTTTTTTTTTTGTTTTTATTACACCGATACTATGCGTGCTATTCTCCGTTTAAAAACGACGCTTTTGACTAACACAATGATAGTCTCAAGACGTCGATGTGTAGAGTCAAGACGTCGGTACCAGGTCGGAACAAGGCAGAATGACATAGTCAAGACACCATCAAACCGCAACGCGTTTGTAGGGACTAGTTGTCAAAATGCCTGTCAAAGCCATCTGATTACCATCTTGTTCATTTATCTATGGTCAGCAGCACCAGAAGGGAACAGATGAGGAAAAGCTTTCACAATGTATCCAACAGTCGTGAATTCGTTGACCGGATTTGCTGAAGCTGCGGGCCAATCGATTACATCACGAACAACTGTGCACGCTCTGCTACAAAAACGCTGGTTTACAGTATTAAACGTTATGAAAACAGAAAATAAACTTTATTGGGTCCATACAAGCGGGAGTTCAGTTTAAAAGTGAGAAAGGCATTTCACAATAAGAAAAGGGAAGAAGGAATAGTTGAACGAAGCACAAGATACATGACATACGTAACGATCACTGCGCCATCGTGTGGTGATTGGAGCGCAGCTTGAAGATATGTTCAACAACAACCTCGGTTTGTCTCATACCACGTGACACGGGAAGCGCATTAATAACCACATCGGCACTGTCTTCAGCAACATCGCGCATTGAGTCGTTGGCAACACTTCCGTCGACATGTCTAAGTTGATCTTGAACGCTTCCGTCTTCTGGAAGTGCCGCCAACGCAGACATATTGATTTGCAAGTCAGCATAGAAGCGATTCTGTTGCTTTAGAAACACCAGAACAACGTGTACCACCTGTCGTCTGACCCTGAAGTGTTTGTAACCTTGGGCTCCCTGCTTCCTAACTAGCAAGATGTTGTCTGTATTAGGAACTCTAGGCAACTCGGCAACTCGTTTGCAATCGGTTGGAGATCTTGCTCGACGTTCAGCACGTTTCCTTTGTAACGGAATTGACCATTGACACCTTGACTGCGGAGCTGATAGACGCTGAGAACGGATTGAATCCGTGCAACCAACATCTGCTCGACGACTGACAATGTCTTCATAACCTCTGGAACATCTCCTGGATCCTTATTGTTTTGAACAGTGTACTTGACAGAGTTTTTAGTGCAGTAATGGCAGATGACTTCATGGTGGCTGAGTTGTAGCCGTGAGCAGTTGTCGCAGAGTCTGAACACGTGCTTGTCAAGATTCTGGGTGAATGTTCTGATAAATTCAGTGTCTCCAAAATGTGTTGTTTCTATGTTTGAGTTTCGAAGAGGGTCCTCGATAATGTTTTGGCGAACGTTCCTCATTCTGGCTGCGTCTCTGGTCGATCGTGCTAAGTTCCGGGATCGTTTAGGAGGAAGTGGCATATTGTCTCAAACTTTATTTTTGTAGACTTCAGTTGATATATGAGATTTATTGTTGTTTTTTGTTATTTTCTTTTTTATACCTATTTCTTGTTGTTTTCTGTTTTTGGAGTTTACTCCTTAAGAATCGTTTTGTATATAGAGCACGGTATGAAAAATAGTAGTAAAACCAAACGTTAACAAAAAGTGAAGGGTCACATGAGTGAGTGAGTGAGTGAATTTATTGGGGTTACTCCTTGAGAATCGTTTCATAATTATATAGAGGGAAGGGTCACATTTCCTCTGCGCAATATACTCGCGAATCTTATAGCGCGTCCAGACTGGAATGGACTGGACGGGGCTGGACTTGAGGGGGCTGGCCTGGACTGGGCTTGACGGAATTTGGCTGGACTGGATGGGACTGAAACGGACGGGTCTGGACGGGACGGGACTGCACTGAACGGGGCTGGTCTGGACGGGGCTGGCCTGGACGGAACTAGACTGAATAAGACTGGGCTGGCCTGGACTGAATCGGACGGGATTGGGCTGGACGGCACTGGCCGGAATTGTACACGACGGAACTGGACTGGACGGGGCTGGTTTGGACCGGACTGAATGGGACTAGACTGGGTGGGACTGGACTGGACGGGACTGAACTGGACGGGTCTGGTCTGGAACGGATTGGATGGGACTGGTCGGGGTAGGACTGGACTGGACTGGACGGGACTGGACGGTACGGGGCTGGAATGGACGGGACTGGAATGGACGGGACTGGTCTGAATGTGAATGAATGGGACTGGACGGAATTGGACCGGGCAAGACTGGACTGGATTGGACGAGACTGGACTTGAGGGGGCTGGCCTGGACTGGACTAAATAAGACTGGGCTGGCCTGGACTGGACTGAACGGGACTGGACTGCACGGGGCTGGCCTGGACGGAACTAGACTGAACCAGACTGGGGTAGACGGGGCTGGCCTGGACTGAATTGGACTGGGCTGGACGGCACTGGACGGAATTGTACTAAACGGGACTGGACTGGACTGGACGGGGCTGGTCTGAACCGGACTGAATGGGGATGGACTGGGTGGGACTGGACTGGACGAGACTGGACTGAACAAGACTGGGCTGAACGGGACTGGACTGCACGGGGCTGGCCTGGACGGAACTAGACTGAACCAGACTGGGGTAGACGGGGCTGGCCTGGACTGAATCGGACTGGGCTGGATGGCACTGGACGGAATTGTACTAAACGGGACTGGACGCGGCTGGTCTGAACCGGACTGAATGGGGATGGACTGGGTGGGACTGGACTGGACTGGACAAGACTGGGCTGAACGGGGCTGGCCTTGACTGGACTGGACAGGATTGGGCTGGACGAGGCTGGTCTGGACCGGACTGGACTGGACGGGAC
Organism: Eumerus sabulonum; assembly: GCA_951905685.1. Lineage (NCBI taxonomy): Eukaryota > Metazoa > Arthropoda > Insecta > Diptera > Syrphidae > Eumerus > Eumerus sabulonum. Next base: position 154,086,568 of record OX645060.1, on the reverse strand, counting down.
GGGGCTTGTCGGGACGGACTGGATGGGACTAGACCGGACGGAACTGGGCAAGACTAGGCTGGACTGGACGGGACTGGAATGGACGGGACTGAAATGGGCGGGACTGGACCGGAGGGGGCTGGTCTGAACGGGACTATTCTGGATCTGACCGGACGGGACTGGACTGGACGGGACTGGTTTGGGCTATGGCTAGTACAAATTTGAAAGAAGAACTCAACTTAAATATGGTTTCTGGTAGAACACTGGGGACAACTAGATATGGTACAACCATTTATGCAATGTTTTCACGATTCGTAGCTCACGTAACTTCTGATGTTCATAAATCGTATTTTAGTTTGCACAAACCTATTGTCACAATATTTAACAATGATGTTACTATTTCTAAAATAAATAATGTAGTGTGAGAAACATGTTTTTGTGTATCATCATCAAATAATATGAATGTGTAATATAATTCATCAAATTAATATGAATAAACATATCAATAGGTGTTGTTTATTATGCGTCCGTATCGCTATCTGGATCACGATTTACATGCATTACAATAACAACACGTGATCCAACTTTCTATCTGGATCAACTTTTGTGATCCGAAAATTAGTTCACACTATTTCCCACTTGAGGACGCCGTGGCGCAGTGGTTAGTGTGTTGGACTCTGACGCACGATGAGCGGGTTCGGATCCCGATAACACCGACGCTATCGAATGTTTATTTCGCGGCGTTCCTCCTCGGCGGGGTACTGGCAAATTCCCCCGTTGTATACTTGCCATGAAAAAGCTTCTCGACCCACGCCGTTCGGAATCGGCCTTAAACTGTAGGTCCCTTTCACCTATGTGAAAAATAAATCACACACAACATGGGATAGAAGCTTGGCTCTGGTCCTTCAGGGGCTGTAATGCCATCAAAGAAGAAGAAGATTTCCCAATGGAAGATGAACATATAAAATTGTGACCCTGATTTGGTTAAACAGTTTTGCCTTCAGTATAAACTAATTACACTCATAACACTATAAATTGTGTGTATTATTTTAAATTAGTAAAACCTTGATTGAATTGGGGATACATTACCCCCAATCAGTGTATATCGATAAGATTATAATCATCAGCATTTAATCAATCGTATCAAGTTTGTATGAAAATAAAAATGTTCTTTGTCATGGCAATTCCACACTTAAATTTAAATAGCAGCTGCTTCGATTTTCAATTTGTTCATTTTGTTTTCAAATGTCAGATCCTTGACAGAACTGTCTAATACGAAATGTCAAGAACACTACTCGTTGATCTCCTACTCGATGATCCGGACTGGTTTATTTTGAACCATGATCCGGATCCTGACTTCCTAAAATGTCAGGAAGTGGTCCAAAACGCGAACAACGTTTTGAGTCCGATTCAGCACAAAGAAAGCTCACCTTCGGTTTGCTTTGAAAAACGCCTATTGTAATGCATGTAAATCATGATTTATATAGATCATGTGGGCCTGATAAAAAACACCTAATAAATCACACATACAACCTAGGTGATTGAAAGAAGCTTGGCTCTGGTCCTTCATGGGCTGTAACGCCACCAAAAAAGAAGGAGGAGGGTGAACAACAATTAGCCCCGTCGGGATTTGCTCCGCACTACTAAATTCTTCAATGACTAGGACCTTTATACCATCCGTTTAGTCAAATTTGAAAGAAAATCATAATTCTTCAGTAATCGTATAAGCTTATACTATTCACCACTAGGTGCCACACCAATCAGTAGAAGGCTATCAGTTCAGTTGGACAAATTAATTGTCTCCCTCTCGTAACAATTGAATGTTCTGTTATTTTTTCCGAGACTTCTCTGTTGTGTGTATTGCGTCGCCATTTTCCCAGTGCAAGGCAAAGTGGCAGTAAGTGGGTCGTTACCTCCGCTTGGAATCAGCCGAATCTAATTATTTTTCTCCATACAAATTACAGTTGTGAATTTTTCATCGACTAAAAAGTACTTAACAAGTAATATTGCCTGAACAATGACTGGACGCGGAAAGGGTGGTAAAGGTTTAGGAAAGGGAGGCGCCAAACGTCATAGGAAGGTGCTCCGTGATAACATCCAGGGCATCACGAAACCCGCAATTCGTCGTCTGGCTCGTCGTGGTGGCGTGAAACGTATCTCGGGTCTCATCTACGAGGAAACGCGCGGTGTCCTCAAGGTATGGATGTTGTAAACCAGTATAACTAATCAGTGAATTCCTAATAGAATTTGTTGTCTACATATACTGCAGGTATTCCTCGAGAACGTTATCCGCGATGCAGTTACTTACACCGAGCACGCTAAGCGTAAGACCGTAACTGCTATGGACGTGGTATATGCTTTGAAACGCCAAGGACGTACTCTGTACGGTTTTGGCGGTTAAGTATCCAAACCAGCATAATATATCATCGACAAGTCCAGCCTATTATGTCCATACTGATCCCCTGATTATGAATGGTCAGATGAATATCTCGGCAGCTGGACGCGCATACCATATTACTGCTGTATTCCATTATATCTATTGTATTCTTCATATAAGACATATTCAATAAATTGTATTTCGGTGTAAATGTTAACGTTTATTGACACAAACTACAATTTTGCTGTTGGGTTTAAGTGTAGGGGTGTGGGGGGAGCGGTCATTGATTGAGACCTAAAAATAATGACCTTGGTGAGAGGCTGTGCTCTCTGTTGGCTACGGTTTCGCCATTGTTCTTTTTGCGGATAAACACTTTAACCGGATCTGGTACTTCGACTTGTTCATCACTGTCGGTAGTGACCGATGGCGGCGGGGACATTGGGATATTGTTGCCTTTGCCTCTCTTGAATGGGTGTATCTCGCTTTTCTCGATCCTTTCAGTCAGTTGTAGCTGATGGTTGATGGCGTTATCACCGATATTCTTTTCGAGGATTATATCCTTTGGATATACCGACTGGTGAAGTGGATATACTTATGATTACGATTTATTATCGGTGTGGGACTTTGTAATACTTACTTTTTTCATGAATCCTCCGAATTCATAGTCGGATTTCGATATCTTATTGATTACACCTTGTTGCTTGTACTTCATCTCGCTCTTAACCTTTCTGACTTTACTGATCTTCTTCAAGTAACCTTTGGTCTTGTTGGCCTTCAACGATGATGCTGTTTTGTATAATTCATTTCTCCTAAAGAAAAAGGAATATATTTTACATCATATTGCCTCAAATATATCAAAATATATTCTCGCAAAACCAAAATTATTAAAAAGGTGCGAATGTGGTAGCTATAAATCAATTTACATCAAAAGACAAAGTTTGGCAAAAGTAAAGCATACTTTTGGGTACTTCACTAGCTCCATGGCAAGAGAAGGTTATTCTAGGTCCATAGAAGAATGTCTGCGATTCCTATGATCGGTTCAAAGTACTAACATTCTTTAAAGATGTCCAGTCATCTGAGAGGGCATGGGCTCGGACATACAGGGTAAAGTTGTTGATTGCTCTCAACCTGGCGAGATGCCAGCAACGATCCCTGTTTAAATGCCCGGGTCAAGTTGACATACGGCCTCCTCGCGGCGCCCTCTGGATAGCCTCTTCAACAACCGTTGGGAGGTGAACAAACGTATGCAGCGAAAAAACCCCGACCAGAATGGCGGTTGTGCGGCGGGCTAACAATCCGCCCACGTAAAAAAAACAAAGTTATGAATGAGCAAGATGCCTCGGATACACGGACGGATACTCGACGACGACAACGCACGAAAAAGGAACACGATTTGCGAGTATGCTCCTGGAATGTCAGAACCCTGTACACTCCCGGAGCTGCTCATAAACTAGAAGGAATCCTCACGCAGTACAAGGCGGATATTACTGCGGTCCAGGAAATACGCTGGATAGGAAACGGTATGATTAGGAAAAAAAATTGCGACATTTATTACAGCTGTCACAAAAGGTTGCACTTACTGGGATGCGGATTTGTCGTGGGAAAGCGGTTAAGGTCGAAGGTCATCGACTTTAAACCTATAAGTGATCGCCTGGAGTTATCCGCATCAGAGGCAGATTTTATAACATCAGCCTAATATGTGCACACGCCCCTACCGACGAGGCTGAAGACCCTATCAAGGAGGACTTCTATGACCTCCTGGACAACGCCTACGGGCTTGTCCGGAGTACGATGTAAAAATCGTGCTCGGGGACTTCAACGCCAAAATCGGAAAGGAAAACACCCTTGGCGGAGTGATCGGAAAGCACAGCCTCCACGATACAACAACAGATAACGGCTTCCGACTCGCTGCCTTTGCGACAGCTCGTAATGCGGTGATAAGTAGCACAAGATTCCCTCGCAAGCGAATCCACACAGCAACCTGGCGATCTCCGGACGGTCGAACCGCCAACCAAATCGACCATGTGCTCATCGACGCAAGGCACGCGTCAAACATCCTGGATGTGCGAACATTCAGAGGGGCAAATGTCGACTCTGACCACTTCCTCGTAGCAGCAAGATTCAGAGCTCGACTGTCCAATGTCAGAAAGCTGCACCAGCCCATCAGGAGGAGGTTCGACATTGGGCGCCTGAGCACACCGGAGGTTGCCAGAGTCTACAGGGAGCAGCTGAGCGAAAGACTCTACGGTATGCCTACGTCGAACACAAATGCTAATAATATGTGGCTGCATTGCCGCTCAGCCATTCAGGAAGTAGCCGAAACCACCTTAGGATACCTACCACCCCCGACAAGAAACCCGTGGTATGATGGCGAGTGTGAGCAGAAAAAGGCAGCAACCGACGAGGCGTACCAAAAGGCGCTGCAGAGGAAAACCAGGGCAGCGCGAGAAGAGTACCGAGCCAGAAGAAGGGAGGAGAAGAAACTACTGCGACAAAAGAAAAGAATCTTCGCAGCCTCCCAGCTCAAGGATATCGAGGAGTCTAGGGATAAACATAAAATACGAGCCTTTTACAAGAAAGCCAAAGGCCTTGCAGGAGGCTTCAAAAAGGGCACCCTGGCTCTTCGAAACTGCGAGGGTAATCTTGTCACCGACCCGCAGGGAATAGTGGATGTATTTAAGCAGCACTTCCAGCAGCTGCTTAACGAGCATGACCAAGAGAGAGTGGTAGGGACCGAGGAAATCCCAACTCCAGCCGCTGAAGTAGTCCTCCCACCCAGCATAGAAGAAGTCGGCACAGCTATTCAGAAGCTGAAGAACAACAAGGCCGCAGGCTCAGATGGCTTGCCATCAGAGCTCTTCAAGGCAGGCGGCGATGTTCTGGTAGGGAGCATGCACCAGATCATCTGCAGAATTTGGGAAGATGAGAGCATGCCCGACGACTGGAATACCAGCTCTATATGCCCCATCCACAAAAAAGGCGATCCTACCTCTTACAAGAACTATAGAGGTATATCCCTGCTCAATGTCGCATACAAGATCCTGTCCAGCGTATTGTGTGAACGTCTAAAACCATTTTGCACCGCACTAATCGGCAGCTACCAGTGCGGCTTCCGGCCCGGCAAATCAACTATAGACCAAATTTTCACACTTCGACAGATCCGGGAAAAGACCAACGAGTTTCAAATCGATACACACCATCTTTTCATCGATTTCAAAGCCGCATACGACAGCATTCATCGTGAAGCACTGTTTGGGGCGATGGCCGAATTCGGGATCCCGGTAAAACTGATCCAGTTGTGTCGCGCCACGCTAAAAAACACGCGATGCACCGTGCAACTCGGTTCTAGGACCTCGGAACCATTCGAAACATGCACCGGATTTCGGCAAGGAGATGCGCTGTCATGTGACTTCTTCAACCTGGTGCTGGAGCAGATAGTGCGACGGGCAGGCGTCAACAGGGAAAGCACTATCTTTTACAAGTCCATCCAGCTGCTAGGATACGCGGATGATATCGACATCATCGCGTGTTCTCGCCGTGGCGTTGTGGAAGCATTCACGGCGATTGAAGAACAGGCGAAACGAATTGGTCTTAAGATCAATGAGGACAAAACGAAATACATGCTGTCAAGCAAAAACCAATCCGTCGCTCACCACCTGGGATAAAACATAACAATTGACAGCTACAATTTCGAGGTAGTTAAGGAGTTTGTCTACCTCGGGGCAAACGTAAACTCCACAAATGACACCACAGTGGAGATCCGGCGTAGAATCGCCCTTGGCAACCGCTGCTACTTCGGCTTGTCCAAACAACTGGGGTCAAAACTCCTCACTCGAAAGACCAAAGTCATGCTTTACAAAACGCTCATTCTGCCAGTCTTGCTGTACGGAGCCGAAAGCTGGACGATAAGCAGGACAGCGGAGCTGATTTTGGGTTCTTTCGAAAGAAAAATTCTGCGCCGGATATTTGGTCCTGTCTGTGAGGAAGGTGAATGGAGAAGACACAACCGCGAACTCTACGAGCTGTACCAAGATGTGGATGTAGTCCGGAAGGCAAGGACCCGTCGACTGCACTGGCTCGGCCACATCGAGCGCATGGACATCAACGCTCCAGCTAAGAGGGTCTTCGACTCCGAGCCTCCTGGTTCGAGAAGAAGAGGAAGACCGAACCTCCGGTATAAAGACCAAGTAATCGCGGATGTAAGACATCTTGGTCTTGACAACTGGAAGCAGCGTGCCCGGGACCGTCAAGGATGGAAGGCAGCTATAGCTCAGGCTCAGATCCTCCATGGATCGCAGGCCTGATAAGTAAGTAAGTCCAGTCATCTGCCAGTCTTAGCTCTTTCCAGACATATCATGAAAAATAAAAGAAATTACCAGAAGTCATGGCATGCATAACACACTGCCTCTCAAACCTCTCTCTATTTCCTGATGGTTTTAGTTGCACGCAATAACAACTTATGAACTTCGTCGCTTAAAATAACTTTTTTAGCTAACTTCCGGATTGCAATTGGCCGAAAGTCAGTACTATTGGTTGAAGATGATTTGGGTATCGGTACAACTTTGGCGACTTTCCAGCATTGTGGGTATGTGGAGGTGGTAATTATAGTATTTATGATATGTGTGAGCTGATGTAGTATGCAGGGCAAAAGAGTTTTGATAAAGACGGGATGTATGTCGTCGGAGCCTACAGCCTTAGATTTAATCTTTAGTACGGCGAGTCCTACACAAACTTCATCAACACATGCGAAGGAGAAGGAGTTCTGAGCACCTTCTGAATTAGAGGGAATACGGGTGAAATCACTTTCTCCATACGATGATGACTGAATAAAATTATTATTAAGTGCTTCAAGATCACGATTGGGAGTGATAGTAGGTTTGTTCGGACAAATGCCCATTTGACGAATATTATTCCAAAATATAGAGCTCGAATTGTTGGAGGAAAATTTTCTTGAATAATATTGAGATGTTAAGGTATTTCGTGCCGCCCTGTAACTGATCAGTAAATCAGGACACCTGTATTTTCTCCATCTAGAATAAAGGATATCACGTCGTTTGATGAGGTTAAGAATTTCGTCCGTTAGCCATGGTGTTATATCTTTGTCCTTTCTAACCTTGATTGGGACATGTTTGTTGAATAATAAATGGATGTTATTATTCAAACAATTTGTTTGTGTATCAACATTGTTATTATTGTATACCAATGACCAGTCCAAATTAAGGCAGTCCGAGAAGAGTGACGTAATGTTCATATTATAAAAACCGAAATAAGAAGTGTTGATATGTTAGTAGGTGACGAGTTGTTGAGTGATAGTCCCTTATTCCACGGCACTTTTTTAGTACAGCTTGAAAAGTGTGATTTCCTTTTGGACTGACATTCCGAGCAGCAAGAGTTATTCCATGGACCTTTTCTTCATTTCGCAGCAGTGTGCGTCTTTTTGACATTTCGTTTCACATATCATTATCGTTAGCCTGTGGTGAAATTCGAAAAGTAAGAATGGTATCCAAACGTACACTTTCAAATCTGAAACAGGAGTGATGCCTGTGTCACAATGTCGGAGTCTACACGAGGGCTATCTGGTGAGGGCTTAAATAAGTGTAAAAGAGAGGGTAAGTGAAACAGAAATACAATGGCACACTCACGCGCGGGTAGCTTCTTCGTGGTTTTTTTGCCATTTCCTTATCTCCTTTTCTTTGTTTTGCGATGTCGCTTCACTCCTGTTTCTGACTTGGAAGTGTACGTTTGGATACCATTCTTACTTTTCAAACATCACCACAGGCTAACAAAAATGAAATGTGAAGCGAAATGTCAAAAAAACAGGCACGCGCAGAAAAGCTCCGTGTGGACGCGTCTTCAAATTGGAACGTAGGTTCAAAAGAAACAGGCGCAAAAATAAGCACTCGTGTAGACTCCGACCTACCAACAGCTTTCTACCAGTTATAAATACTTCAATGAAAGAGTATTCAAATATGTCTGTACATGAAGACTTACAGACAACATTGAAATTAAAACGTTTTTGTATATAGATGCCAACGCCTCCACCGATTTTACCGTCTCTATCTGCCCGTACCAATTTGTACCCATTTACATAAAAAAGATCCGAACACATCTCCGGCTTCAACCAAGTTTCCGATAAGCACATAATATGAACCTTGCTACCATCTAACAGGCGGCGTAGATGGTCTATTTTGTTTTTTATGCTCTGGGCGTTTAAATGGCATATGTTTAAACCCTCTTTTTATTTACACAGAATATTTAACGTTTTTGGTTCATCAGTGAAACCTCCCCGAATGGTTGAGGTCATAACTGACATGAACTCGTATTATAACAACAACGCATGACCAAGCAGCGATCAGCACAATCGCCAACAATAAATGCATGATTACGACTTTTTTAGCCGATCAAGCCCAGCCGTTTAGACACGATCAGTCATAACTTAAAAAAATGTATAATTGCATTCAAACCTATTTGGTAACAGAAGAAAAGGTTTAAAAGGCGTGTTTCATATTGAAGACCAATTTCTGGAGATATTACCTATCAAATTCTTGGTTTATTGTTGTGCAATGGAAATCACACGTATCATGGAAAGAAAACGCTCTCATGCACACTCTAAAGACTTGATACATATTAGTTCGTCATCCCTTCTCCTGAATAAAAACAATCTGGTGCTCTTGGATTCTTATATGAACTGCAGATTATCAGTATGTCAGAAAGCTTACAGCTAGTGAAAAGGTGCAGAGAGTACAATATTGGAACCCTTACTCAAACATTTTTATTAATATCGGTTATAAAAAGCATTAATAATTGTGCTTGAAGCAATGCTCATCGCCAGGCAACGTACTATTTCCCTTTTTTTTTTTTAATCGTAGTGATCAATAAACTACTTGAACATCTCTGGCAAGTATCCCACTACCCTAAGTGACTCAGGGTAAACTATAAAATAAACCGAACTGTTCCCATAAAGAAACAATAATATTCGAAGCACCTCTACTGAGGAACACCAAACTAGTATTCACGGGAAAAGTTATGTACTGGATCTGGAGCAGCCGCCATTACCATTACTGCTGCAATAAGGCAGGTAGAGTTTTTAACCAAATATAAAATACATTACATACGCAATGACCCTACACATCGGTCACTAAACCTGTACTTTCGGTACAGCGCTGTGATACAGAGGACCGCTCTCGGCAAATACTTCTCCTGTAAACTCTTAAAGTGCATCCGAGAAATAATGGCGACCAGAAAACTTTATTCCATTCATCAGATCTGAATAGCCAAAAAGGTTAGATTGATAGTCGCTGGTTCTAATTTGTCGTGGGCCTTTTTTTCACGCTAAGCTTACTAATGAAGCGTACTATATTTATCTATCCTGGAGGAACTTGTACTCAAAATGCTTAAACAAAATTAATATTAGTACATATTTTTGTGATGCCCGATCCACAAGAAAGGAGACCCCTCTGATTGCGCCAACTACAGAGGAATAAGTCTCCTTAACATCGCCTACAAAATCTTCTCTGCCGTTTTGTGTGTACGCCTGAAGTCTTTTGTAAATAAGCTGATAGGTCCTTATCAGTGCGGATTCAGGTCAGGGAAATCCATTATCGACCAAATCTTCACACTATGGCAGATCCTGGAACCAAGTCAACACTCACCACCTATTTGTCGACTTCAAAGCTGCATGCGACAGCGTTATTAGAGACGAGCTACACAACGCTATGTCTACCTTCGTAATACCTGCTAAACTGATCAGACTATCCAGGATGACTTTGGAAAATGCTCGTTGCTCCATCCGAATCGGTGAACACCTTACCGATAGTTTTGATGTCGAAAAAGGATTTAGACAGGGCGATGCGCTGTCATGTGATTTCCTCAACATCATATTAGAAATGATTGTGCAAAAATAACTGGCCAATACAAGAGGCACAATCTATTTTAAATCCTCGCAACTCCTTGCATACGCCGACGATATTGACATAATAGGTAGATCACAGCGAGATGTCAATGAGGCGATTGCGAGTATTGAGGTGGAGCGACGAAAATTGGTTTGGCGGTAAACGAGGGCAAAACCAAATATATGCTGTCATCAAAAAAGGACGTTCACCACCGACGTCTTGGCCAGAACGTTTGTATTGGCAGATATAAGTTCGGGGTAGTTATGGACTTCGTCTACCTTGGCTCCGCAGTGACCTGGAACAACGACATCAGTTCCGAAATGAAACGCAGAATCACTCTTGCCAATCGCGGTTTCCTTGGGCTCAGGAGGCAACTGAGTAATAGAGCCCTCTCCCGAACGACAAAGTTGACTCTCTATAAGACCCTTATCATCCCGGTCCTGTTGTACGGCGCAGAAACATGGATACTATCAAAAGCGGATGAGGAGGCCCTTGGTCGGTTCGAGAGAAAGATTTTGCGCGTGATTTTCGGGCCTATAAAGGCAGACGGGAGGGATGGAGGAAAAGATTAAACCACGAACTTTACGGGCTGTACAGCGACATGAGTCTAGTCAGGCGTCTGCAGATTCAACGCCTAAGATGGCTGGGCCATGTAGAGCGAATGGACACCACAGCTCCAGCCCGGAGAGTTTGAATCCAATCCCGAGGGACGAAGAAGCAGAGGACGGCCGCACTTAAGATGGCGCACACAGATGGAAGGGGACCTCAGCCAACTGGGTGTGCGGCAATGTAAAAGGCTAGCAAAAGATCGTGTTAGTTGGAGGGGCATGTTGGTTGAGGCCCAGTTTCACCCCGAACTGTAGCACTCATTAAGAAGAAGAAGATGTATTTTTGTGTAGATAACCAATCTATTAACTAAATTATTTATTGACGAACTTATGTGTCTGTCGGGGGGAAACTGCCAGTTCGGTTCAACTACTATTCGTCTTCTACTTCTTGCAAATCTGTACATTCCCTTAGGATCTGTCAGAGAGATGCCACGTATCGTCACAAGGAACAGAGTTCAACCTTTCAAACTACGAGAGGAAGTTGGCCTAAACTCGACGGATAAAAAGTAAGAGAACACCGCAAGAAGACATGTGTAGAGCAAGGAAGATAGAGAATCAGCTCAGAACTGAAGGTATCTTTCTACGATAATATCAGGGTAATAGGAAGTATTAGCATGAACGCCTTAGCCGCTTTTTCACAGGGTTTTATGTTTTTAGAATTAGTTAGCTCTACAACGAGACTAAAACCCCGCAACTATGCAGGCATTTTAATGACAAAGAGGTTCGGTTTGGCACTTTCTCTAAATTGATCACTTGAACTCCAATATATACCGTTATCCTGAACTACAATAAAGCAGTCAATAGCCTATTACAAGCTAGTGCGAAATTGTTTACGGCTTAATGAAAACACCATAACAGCGTACGATCATGGACGAGAGTTTAAATTTTGTTAATATTCTTCTGAACAATAAGATGATGATGCTCGATGAAAGAATAAAACCCATTTCAACGCTGAAATCTTTTAAGAACCACTTATGCCTCTCATTCCCTATATTTGTAGTCTCCATTACATGCGCTATTTCTAATGTCAAATCCTCACTATTAAGAATAGCCAAATACCTAGTTTGACGAGGGATTCTAAAGTGCTCATATAGAGAACCAAGAGAAGGTAAACCTTGCTAATTGGACGAACATAATTAGCCCTGGTGATGTATTTGAAAACCGTCATAAATCTTCTCCTATCAGTTCGCACTACATACTGAGATCAGTGTAACGATAGATGGGAATCGAAATCAAATGTGGGAATAGACACTTAGAAATGAGACCTGCCGAGCTGTTGTTAACGAAGCTCTGAACTTGATATGTAATCAAATCAGAATTTAAATAAATTATCATCAGATCGGTCCAAAATTATAAACCAACGTTTGATTAATTGGTTCGATCATCCACTATCCATATTTTGTAATGTCATACTTACTCGTTTATGATAGACTCTAGAGCATCGTTCTTCACCATGACATAGCCATCTGGAATGTCCGAAGTCGCGTTCGCAGCCAATTGATTCTCATATATTAAAATTTGTCGATGTAATTTTTCATTTAACAATTCGACTTGCTTCCTAAGGACCTTCTCCGATGCAATCTGCTCTTCCAGAAACTTTAGACGCTCCATTAGATGGGCAATAGAGACTCGAGACTTCTTCAAGCTACTACTGCTCTCAGCCGAATTTTCCTCATCTTTACCTAGTTGCTGACGTATATTTTTTTGTAAAAATTTGCTCACTTCCGTATTGTTACGAATGTTAAAATCAATAATTGTATTATTGATTTCAAGACAATCTAGAATTGTATTGGCGCCAGTGTCTGTGATGCCACAGTTTTCCATGTCAATTACTAATAAAACGAGAAAATTGTAGGTGCTGTAATTGTACAGGAAAGATATAACTACTCAACTTTTTATCCATGCATCTTCCTTAAGAATCTCCACTAAGATAATAACCCCTTCGTCTGTTATATTTGGATTGCGGGCAAGCGAGATGACGCGTAAGCCCGGCATTGAATCGGGATCAACATCACGATACCTTAAGGATTTTTGCCAACCATCAGAATATCTGGATATTTTTTGAAACTACGATATAATCGTTAGATGAATAAATATCTTGCTTTGGAGATAGGATAGGTATTTTGTACTATACCTTAATCATGTCGCTGATATAGACAGCAGCCTGTGCCGTAAGACTGCACTCGGATAAATTGACAGTATCAATGCTACCTACATACTTAATAGTAGAACAAATTGCTTCGCACCCTTTATCACCGATCGGAGAGCGTTGAAAGCTAAGCTGACGCAAGTGTTCGTTGGTAGAAAGTGCCTAAATAATTATATATTGAATGAAAAATAAAAACCCAAACATCATTTCCATCGACTTGAGTAACCTTTGCGATGGTAACTACATATTTCTCGCTAAGCGGTAACGCTTCCAGATTGAGTACAACAAGATTCTTGTTAAACTGTAGGCAATTGGCAACTGCTTCAACGACACCAGTAAATACGTATTTGGTAAGGACGGCTGGCTTTTGTTTAAAGATCTTCGCCTTCTTTTCACTGTCGAGATGTTCAACAACTTCGATACCACAAAATAAGAAAATAAATTAATATACATAGGTATGTTTATATGTACCATATGATATAAAGATAGAGAAATTCGATACATTACCATTGCCGTAATTTTTTCGCATACGAATGGAAACATGCTGCAGAATTTGATCATACTGCAGTGCCTCGACGATAAAAAGCCAATCGTCTACTTTGAGTTTATCGCCGAAAAAGTCTAAAACCGACGTTGCATTATTCTTCGATTTAATCTCCGAAATCGGTGGATAGTTTTTTGCTCTGCACAGTTCCAAATAACGAAAGTGAAAACTTCTGCAACGATTTATTTTTTTTATAGAGGTATTGCAACCTCCATTGAAACTATTCTCTCGCATGGTTTCTATTTCGGGGAGCTAAGGGGCGCTCTTCGTGTTGGAAGATTCTTTTAAACGAAAATTGAAAATATAAAAATAGGAAAAATTAAAAGTTATTTTTCATTGTTTTTGATTGATTTGTATATGACGAAGTGAGTTCTAAGTTGTTTTTTTTTTTTTTTTGTTCAGTATTTCTCAGTAGTTCGGTAGATGCAGGTTGTGTGTACGAGTGCTTGTTGCTGTGAAGTATTTTTGTATTCATAGAAATTATGAGAAAATTATTCAATTATTGTATATCTTAAGGTGTCTACATGTCTAAAGTATATTTTAACAAAGTAATCTACTTAAGTAAGAGCATATCTCGTTACATTCCAGAACGAACGCACACTTATACCACACTTATACATATCGGTGATAAAAAAACCTCTAAATAAGATCCCATTTACTATGGTGGACAAAAGTATTTTGACACAGCTTCACGGATCCTAATCTCGCTTATCATTATTAACTGAGAGAAGTAACGGTTTTGTATTGATTTTTAAAAGAAAGAAACTATTTAGCTTTGAGAGCGGAAAAGGTAACGGCGATTACTTCACGCGTTTCTTTTCTGTGCAATTTACCATGCGAGATTATGCTTACTTGTCTGGACAAAAGTATTTTGACAAAAGATATTTTTATTACTATTATTTTATAAGTGCAGGGGGGAGGGAGCGAGCAAATAGAGCAAAGAAGTTGAGAGCTTCGATCTCTGTTCCAGCTCAATTCAAGTTGCCTCCGCTGGGCCCCCCTGGATAGCTACCCTGGCACCCGCCAGGTAGTGAACCAATGTGTGCAGCCCAGGTTGGGGGTTGTGCTTAGGGGTAATATCCCTATCACGTAAAAACCTACTTGTTCCGAAACGACAACAAGCCTCGGATACGGTCGGATACAAAGCTGACGACCCCTGCAAACGACTAACGGACTTGAGAGTCTGCACTTGGAATGTGAGGTCCCTTAACAGACCTGGTGCAGGCGATCAATTGGAGCAAACCCTCAACTGCTATAAAGCAGATATAACCGCACTCCAAGAAGTGCGATGGGATGGACCAGGCTAAAAACGGATGAAAAACTGCGACATCTACTACGGGAACCGCTACAAGGAGAACAAATAGCGCCTATTCAGGTGCGGATTCGTTATTCGAGGAAGACTCCGAAAAAAAGTCTTAAGCTTCCGAGATAACAATCCGCATCAGAGCTAAATTTGGAAACATTAGCTTAATATGCGCTCACGCCCCAACGGAAGAAAAGGACGATCGACTCAAAGAAGAATTCTACGATTTCTTAGACAGAACATATGCCCAATGCCCCAGCTACGACACAAAGAGGACAAATTTGAGTCGATTATAGGAAGCATTGCCTCCATAACACCACATCCGACAACGGACTTAGGCTAATCGATTTCCTAGCCGGGCGTAACCTCCTTGTAGCAAGCACGCGATTCCCCCATCTCAACATCCACAAGGGTACCTGGCGGTCTTTTGATCAATCGACCACCAACCAGATTGATCACATTGCGATCGATGCCAGACACTCCTTCTGTATTCTCGACGTACGAACCTTCCGAGGGGCCAACATCGACTCGGACCACTACCTTGCTGTAGCCAAGGTACGAATGAGGATATCAAGAGCAGAAGAGAAGAGAGGAACACACGCTTTTCAGAACAAAGAAGAGAGAGCACGGAAAGCGTGAGATCGAGGAGATGGAGGGATGCTTCCGCAGGAATGACGCCCGTAAGTTTTACAATAAGGTAAAACGAACATGCCATGGCTACAAAGCCAGAGCGGCGGCCTGCAGGGATGAAAATGGAGAACTGGTAGTTGAGTCACAGTCACTTCTGCAAACTGTATAACGGCGATGATAAACAAGATACCGCTGTCAGGCAGAACGAGCCATTCGTAATGGACAACAATGTAACAGAATTCAGTCCACCCGACCTAGACGAAGTCAAAATAGCGATATCAAGACTTAAGTCTAATAAAGCCGCTGGCGCAGACGGCCTGCCTGCTGAGCTTCTTAAGGCGGCTGGGGATGAGCTGGTAAGGTGCATGCACCATCTCATTTGTAAGGTATGGTCGGAGGAAAGCATTCTCGCCGAATGGAATCTCAGCATCGTTTGCCCGGTCCATGAGAAAGGAGACCCCTATAACTGCGCCAACTATAGGGGAATAAGTATCCTTAACTTCGCATATAAGATCTTCTCTGCCGTATTGTGTGAACGCCTGAAACCGTTTGTGGATAACCTGATCGGCTCTTATCAGTGTGGTTTCAGGCCAGGTAAATCCACAATAGACCAAATATTTACGCTACGGCAGATCTTGAAGAAGACCCAGGAATACCAAATCGACACTCACCACCTCTTCGTCGATTTCAAGGCTGCATGTATAGCGTGTATAGAGATGAGCTATACAAAGCCATGTCTGGTTTTAGTATCCCTGCCAAACTCATCCGACTGTGCAGGATGACAATGGAGAATTCTCGCTGCTCCATTAAGGTCGGTAATGAGCAAACCGAGACCTTTGATGTTAAAAAAAGGACTTAGACAAGGTGACGCGCTGTCATGCAACTTTTTCAACATCGTGCTTGAACAAATCGTGCAAGAGTCACTGGCCAACACAAGAGGTACGATTTATTTCAAGTCTACGCAATTGCTTGCGTACGCCGACGACATTGACGTGATTGGACGGACACAGCAAGACGTCAATGAGGCCTTTGTAAGCATTGAAGTAGAAGTGGCTATGATGGGTCTCAAGGTTAATGAGGGTAAAACCAAATATCTGCTTTCATCAAAAGAGACGGACAACACCGACGTATTGGCCAGAACGTTACCATGGGCGGATATAACTTTGAAGTGATCAAGGAACTCGTCTACCTTGGCTTACTGATGACCAGCGACAACAACACCAGCGCTGAGATAAAACGCAGAAATACTCTTGCCAACCGCTGTTTCTTTGAGCTCAAGAGGCAATTGAGAATCTACTTCTCTCGGAAAACCAAGGTGACACTATATAAGACCTTAATCATCCCAGTCCTTAGTTAGACAAATCTGAGAATCCGATTATAGAAATTAACTTTTACGAAACACCAATTAATTATTTTAAAAATAAGATATTTATGGAAACTGTATTGCATTCACCTAAATCAATAAAATTGTCTCGTTTATTTGGTACCAAGACTAGAACGTTGGTAGAAATATCCAAAAATAATTTTGAAACTGAAGTCATAAAAATTTTCAAAGAATTATCTATTTCCAATAAGAAATTTGCTATCAATTTAGATACACCTGAATTTATCCCAAGATTTTGCACAATTCTAACGAATACTTTCAAGAACTTTGCATTCAGACTTGCTCTTTGTAACACTGTTAACACTGTTGTAACACTTGTTAATATAGTGAAGCATTTTCATGAAAGAACTTCTAACCATCGAGGAATTTTAGAAACCAAAAATGAAATAAAACGTTTGTATTATTGGCCAGTTTTATTAGGATAACCGTTACTGAATTTGTGAACGCGTGCTCGCTATGTCAGCGAATGAAGCATGATGGTCATCCTCCAAAACAAAAGTTTTCAATAACTCCAAAGCCAAGCAAACCTTTTGAAATAATGCATGCCGATACTTTTACTATCAACCTAAAGAAATTTCTAATTCTTATGGAAACTTTCTCTAAATATGCCTATGGACCTCCCTTCTTCGGGCGCCTTGTTGTGGCGGGAGGCTTAACTAAGACTAAGACTCGAAGACCCAAAAATTAATGGACAAATCTAAGGAATTGTGTACTCCAGGTTGTACTCGCAGCAGCAGAAATCCACCCGCGACTTCTTTGATCGCGCCCGGGGCAAGGATTCTGGAGGCCCCAACATTCATTTTTAATCCTACGGCAGCCCGGAACGACACCGGCCCCTGCGGCTCACTGTCTGACCACCTGGTTCGACTGAGCATGAGCGGTGCATCCAGCGGAGGCGACACCAACGATGGCGCGGCACGGGAAACCGCAAAGTTGGAACGCGCCCCAGAATTGAGACGTACTGCTGAATGCACTGCTAAGTGCCCAAAAAGTAGAGGTAAGAGGCGTGCCCGAAAATTATGCAAACAGGCTGACAAAGCCGAAGGCACAATGGTCGAGGCTAAACCTCTGGGGGAACCAGTTAAGAGAGCTAGGTAAACGGAGGTATCTCGTACCGAAATCGATCCGACCCTCCTTCCTGAGCTCCACCCCTCTCTCGAAGGTGCGCAGCGCGGAAAGCGTCGGCGATTAGGAACGGCTGCTGAAGGAGGCATAAGCATGTCTGCACTTTCGGCATACGCCTCCAACTCTCTTCCTCTTACAGGGAAGGTTCAACTACCCAGTAAGAGCGTGATCAGTTCCCGTCATGACGGAGCCGGAAGCTGTCAGGTTTCTGCTATGGCCGGCGCTGCCGCCGAAAAGGTGGCGGGGCCGACAGGCAGACTCCGGACGCAGAAGGCGAAGTCGTTACGGGTCCTAGCAATCCTCGAACTGGTAAGGCTGTCCCGAACCGTCGCCCGAAGGGAGCAGGTGCTTTAACGGAAAAAGGTAAAGACTCCCGCAAACGGAAGACCACCGCTAATGATAGCCTCGCTAGGGAGAGAGTGTGCGATGCCTCCCTCTCCGGTGGGGCGGTGGGAAATCGGTGTCCAATGGCATATGTGGCGACCCAGAAGGATCAAAGCATAGACCAGAAGGCGAAGATAGCCAAAAACCATTCCGGAGGCGGGCACATCACACAACGAAACCCCTTCTTCCCAGAAGGAGATCCAAATGACCGTAAGGAGTCGAAAGAAGCAGCTCTCTTATAAAGAGGCGGCCATGTCCTCTGAAAAGGTCAGGATAGTTTTTATCCAGATCATTCTACAGCATTGCAAGGCCGCTACTGCCCTTTTAAGTAGTAGAATTGCATGCAGTAGTACAAATCATCACGTTGTATCCATTCAAGAACCGTGGGTGTGGAATAAACGCCTATGTGGCCTTGTTGGTGTACGTTATGCTACGATTCTTTATGATGAGCGATCCGAAAGGCCTAGGGTCGGCCTCATCATAACGAATTCACTATCGGCAGCCAAACTGGGGCACTTTTGTGGACAAGCTATAAAGCGCACGGAGCAATAGAACACTTCGTCGTTGCGTCTTTCTACTTTCCGTACGATTCGTTACTACCTCCACCACCGAAGGAAGTCTCTGAACTCGTAGAGTACTGTGAAGACAAAAAGATTGGTCTCATCTTGTGTTGCGATGCTAATGCCCAAAACACTGTTTGGGGCAGCAGCAAGTGTAACACAAGAGGGGACCGTCTTTTAGACTTCATTCTCTCGTCTGACCTTACCATCAACAATGTTGGCTCTCAACCAACGTTTGTTGATTGACCTGACCCTATCCAACAGATATGTGAAGGACATAACTAACTGGCGAGTCTTGCCTGATGCTACGCTGTCGGACCATAAATGTATCGAATTCCGATTAGGTTGTGGGATCTCTTCCTTGCAACCTAGCCGGAATCCGAGAAGGACGGACTGGGTACGGCTTAGAGAGGAGCTTGAGAAATCCACTCAGGCCCTGCCTAAACTTAGAACGAAACAATTGGTAGAGAACGCTGTTCATAACCTGAATAGCGTCATCACCAGTTGTTTTGAACTCGCATGTCCTGTCAGCAAACCTCCCTGCAGGAAATTGGTCCCCTGGTTTAATGCCGAGCTCCAATGTCTTCGCAGGGAAGCCAGAATTCTTCTGAACAGATCGCTCAAAACGAATTCGGAAGATGACTGGAACAAGTATCGGTCGAAGCAGAAAGAATATAAGAAACTTATTCGTAAATCGAAGAACGATTCTTATAGGACCTTCTGCGAAGAGATCAAATCTCTGAGTGCGACTAGCAAGTTGGTTAAAGTCCTCAAACGGGGAAAACCGACAAAGCTAGATGCACTCAGAAAATCTGATGGTACCTTTACTGAGTCTAAAGCGGAAACTTTTAGTTTACTGTTTGGGACTCATTTCCCGGGAAATCAGGGAAATCAAGGGAAACTGCAACTGAAACGATGAAAACAACTCGGCGTAGCTGGTATATTGCGTCGCGCGTGGTTACGACTGAAGCTATTGAAATTGCTGTGGCATCCTTTGATGGCGTCAAATCGCCGGGCACCGACGGGATATATCCTGTTATATTGCAAAAAGGTATAAGGCTGCTGCTTCCTACTCTGAAAAGAATTTTCACTGCTAGTCTAGCACTTGCTCACATACCCATTCCTTGACGCACAGTGAAAGTGGTCTTCATTCCCAAAATAGGAAAAGAGGAGTAATCACTTGCCATGAGCTTCAGACCAATTAGTCTAACATCCTTCCTGCTGAAAAGCATGGAGAGACTGGTAGAGTTGCACGTGCGCAAAGTTGCCCTTCGAATGCACCCTCTTTCGGAGATGCAACATGCTTACCAACGCGGAAAATCCTGGGAGACTGCGCTTCAGAACCTAGTTGGGCGAACTGAATGCGCGCTCGAAAGGAAAGAGTACGCGCTGGGCATGTTCATCGCCATTGGGAGAGCTTTTGATAACGCAACTTTTGACAGCATGTGCAACGCTGCCAGACATCATGGAGTACATGAAGAAATGGTCCTATGGATCAAGGTAATGCTCATGCACAGGACATTGACCGCTGATGCAGGCCTCGACCAGTGTGTCAAATCCGGCGTAAACAGGGGCTGCCCTCAAGGTGGCGTCCTGTCTCCGCTGTTGTGGTGCATGGTGGTCGATTCTCTGCTTGATGCTCTCAATGCGTCTGGCCTATGCGGATGACGTGCCCATTCTTTCTGTCGGCTCATGTTTAGCGACTGTCCGTCTCAAAGCACAGGCGGTGCTAAATGTGATCGATGATTGGTGTACTAGAACTGGGCTGTCAGTCAATCCTCTTTAGACCGATGTCGTTCTCTTTACGAGAAGGAGGAAAAATACTGACATGACTCAGCTGGTACTAAAAGGCACTTCCATCCCGATATCCAAGGAGGCTAAGTATCTAGGAGTCATCTTAGATAGCAAGCTTCTTTGGTCAAAGCATGTTGAGTCAAAAACCACCAAAGCGTTGTCAGCTTTCTGGCAATGCAAAGGAGCTTTTGGCAAAACATGGGGTTTATCACCGGCAAAGGTCCTCTGGATCTACACGGTAGTGATAAGACCTATAATCTCATATGCATCGGTTGTCTGGTGGAACAGACTAAAACGCAAACACGTCGTGGTCTCTTTCACCAAACTCCAAAGAACGGTTTGTCTCAGCTGCACGGGGGCCTTCCCCAGCACGCCGGGCGCTGCTCTAGATGCTATTAAGAGCCTTCCACCTCTTGATATATTTATCAGAGGGTGTGCTCTGAAAGCCATGTCTCGTCTGAAGAGAAATGGCTTTTGGTATAGCTCGCATAGGAATAGCGGCGTGCTTGCGCAAGAATTGTCCTGCGACCCCTGTCTCATGGACATGCCTTCTGACACACTGCCTGGAACTGGAAAAGATAGTCTTCGCATTTTCACGGATGGCTCCAGATCTGGGCGGGGGTCCGGTGCTGGGATATTCTTTGAACGCGAAAATATCCGACTGCACTTCTTCTTAGGAAAATATAGGTCAGTCTTCCAATCAGAGATATACGCAATCCTAATGGCCATGCACTACGTTGTGAAGCACAGGTGGAAGGGGGAAAGCATATGCGTCTGTAGTGACAGCCAAGCTTCACTAAAAGCTGTGTGTAACCCCTTAACTAGTTTCAAATTAGTGCTTGAACTCAAGTCTTTCCTGAACAAAGTCGGCAGACTAAATTCATTAAGGCTTGTATGGGTTCCAGGCCACTCTGGGATCCCAGGGAATGAGATCTCTGATGAACTCACCAGAATGGGTTCAGAAGAGAGCTTCTCAGGACCTGAACCCGCTCTAGGTCTACCTGCGTCCACGGTAAATTCCTAAATTAACGATCGTGGACGCCGTGGCGCCGTGGTTAGTGTGTTGGACACTGACGCACGATGAGCGAGTTCGGATCCCGATAACACCAACGCCATCGAATGTTTATTTCGCGGCGTCCCTCCTCGGCGGGGTGCTGGCAAAACCCCTCGTAGTACAGTTGCCATGAAAAAGCTTCTCAACTCTCGCCGTTCGGAATCGGCATTAAACTGTAGGTCCCTTTCACCTATGTGGAAAATAAATCACACGCAACATGGATGATTGAGAGAAGCTTGGCTCTGGTCCTTCATGGACTGTAACGCCACCAAAAGAAAAAGAACGATCGTGTATTTAATACACACAACCGTAGATGGAGGGACTGTCCAGGGTGCAGAATGACTAAGCGCGTATGCCCTGATGTCTGCAAAAAATCTGCAGCATTCCTCCTGTCTTTAAGGAGAGTCGACTGCAGAATGCCATTACATTTTTGCCAAGCATCTCTACGTGCCCGGCATCAGTGAGACGCCTACCTGTGCTGCATGTGGCTAAGAGGAGGATGATACTGCAGAGCATTTCCTCTGTGATTGTCCCGCCTTTGCTCGCGCACGGTGGCGCACCCTTGGAGCCGACGTGGTGTGTGCTGAATCCCTTAGCTCTACGTCACTGAAGCTCCTTCAAATTTTTCTCCGGAAAACGGGGGGAATACAGTAATGTAAGGTGTCTGTCTGGAGTACAATGGACCAGTGTTTGCGTCTGAGTGCTCCAGCAGAAGCGGATAGCAGAAGCCTTCAACAAAAAAAAAAAAAAAAAAAAGGTCGTCCCATGGATATAATTATAATTAAGGGACATTTAGATTGTAATAACCCTTTCGATATGGATGTAAACAAAATTCTGTCAACGAATTACATTAGGCAACATAAAGAGAGTACGTTAACCTTATATAATACCATTAACCAAGGATTAGCCGATCAGAAACAACGAAACATAGATAAAATAAACACAAATAGAGAAAATGCTCACCCATATGAGCCACAAAGCAAAACATATCACATTAGAAGAGCACGTAATAAAAAAAGTCCTAGGTTTAGAATATTATTATTATTATCATTTATTAACAAGTAATTAAAATTACAAGGTAATATGAGATTAAAGAGCCTAGCTGCGGAGACTATTGGCTCTGATTTGCAACAATTAAAGACTTAAACCTAGATAAGAGACGAATTTATTGACGTTTTCGATATTTAAAGGACTTGGGTTTTTCAGTATTTCATATATTGATACATTTTGAAAGATAGATTTTACGATGGGTTTAGATAATTTGCAGTGTTCTAATAAATGTGTGATATCAAGGGCTACGTTGCAAGTAGTGCAGATTGGAGGATTGTTTTTTGATAGTAGGTGCTGGTGCGTAACTGCAGTATGGCCAAGTCTTAGTCGGATGAAGTTAGAAATTTTCATTTTTGATACATTTGTAGGATGTTGTTGGTGGGATTTATCGACGTTAACTTTTTTATAATGATGGTGGTATAGGCTCCAGTCAATTTGTTGTTTGATTATTAACCTTTTATGTATGCTTTTCTTTAGGTCCTGTTTGGTGAATATATTAAATTTATATACTGGTGCTTCCCTTGCGCGGTTCGCAGCTATGTCAGCTTCCTCATTTCCACGGATATTAACATGGCCAGGAGTCCACATCAATTTTATTTTGTTTGGCATCATCATAATTTTATTTCTTATTTCAGATATTAGGTGGGAATTGTTGTTTGGATTGCTAATTGCTTTCAAGACTGATATACTGTCGGAGCATATAACAAATTTACCTCTGCAATTCGTTGTTGTCTTGGTCGCTTGTAGGATGGCAAAGGCTTCTGCCGTAAATATTGAGGAAAATTCGGGGAGGGTACCAATGCTCAATATATATCCATCTTCAAGTGTGACAGCAAATGTGGTATTATGTTGCGATTTTGATCCATCAGTGAAAATAAATGTCCATCCTTTATTTTTGAGTTCAGATGAGATACTTGAGAATAATGAGCAGTATAATACGTTGCTGGTGTTTGTTTTCGCATATTGTGCTAGGGTCATTATGAAGGACTCAGATTTTATGTGCCATGGGGGGAAAGATGCGGTAGTGCTGCGTGTCCTTTTGATTGGAAGATCCATTTGCTGAGTGTTATTGAGGACGATGCTTATTGCCGACGGGATCCGTTTTTTACGTTTGTGTCCTACGGATTGGTGAATGTCATTATCGACAATCGAGTTTTTGGAGAAGACTAGCTTAGCAGCTAGTTTTGATGTTAGCTCCTCGATTCGTTGCTCCAAAGTCGGGAGTCCTGCTTCGGCGAGGATATTTTTGATTGGTGTTGTAGGAAAAGCATTAACGCTTCTTCTTGCCGCTTGGTGGTAGGTTGGCTTTAATATTTTAAGAACTGATTTCGGGCAATTGCCATAAATATAAAGTCCATAATCGATTTTACTTAGAACTAACAGCTTGGTTATAGAAGAAATGGTGTTAATATGTACATGACTTTTCTTACTACTTAAGTACTTAATAATATCGACTCTCGCAGCTAGGGTTTTCTTCAGATCTAAACAATGTTGTTTCCATTTATAACGATTATTAAAAGTTAGTCCTAAGATGCTTAAATTTTTGACATTTTCAATTTGTACGTTATGAATACTTAAATTAAGTTCTGGACACTGAAGTTTGCGACAAACATGTAGTAGCTTACATTTATTTAATGATAATTTGGCGCCAGAGGCATTTGACCATTCTAGAATATCATTTATAGCATTACTTAGGAGATGTTTACATTCATTTAAATCGTTTATTTTACTTAAAATATAGATATCGTCTGCGTAAAAACAACTATCTAGACGTGTATATTTGCTTAGGATGGTGGAAATGTCGTCGAAGGCGATTATAAACAAAACTACCGACAATGGTGATCCTTGGGGTATCCCATTGTGTAATGGATAGGCGTTGGAAAAAATATTATTGGATTTGATAAAGAATTTTCTGTTCGTTAGAAATGATTTAACATAACCGAATATTTTCTTTCCAATACCCCACATTTTTAGTTTATTTAGGACAACATGTATCCCGATTCTGTCGAATGCTTTTTCGAAGTCCAACGTTAGTACAGAGACATGATTTTTCGAGGATAGTGCTTTTGAGATATAGTAATCTATATGAAGGTGGGCATCAATACATCCTTTGTTGGCTTTAAAAGCTACTTGATTCGAGGAGATCAGTTTTCTTGTTTCGAGAAACCAGAGAAGACGTTTCGCAACCATTTTCTCCAGAATCTTAGCTGAACAGGAGATGAGAGATATTGGACGAAAACCTTCAATGGAACTTTTGTCCTTAGTTGGCTTAGGGATGGGAAGTAATGTTGCGGTTTTCCAACTTTGTGGAATGACCCCGGTATCGAGTATAATATTGTATAGTCTTATAAGTCTTTCTTTTACATCTAACGGCAAATTTTTGAGCATTGGGTAACAGATTCTATCCCTTCCAGGAGTTTTACCTTTGGCTTTGCTTAAGCATGCTTCAAATTCAATAATCGAAAAGGGTTCTTCAATTCGCCGAGCAATAGGGTTGATTTTGGGTTGGTAGGTGGGATAGTTGAGAGCCTCATTTTTTTTTGCTCTGAAGGTAGTGTGAAAGTGTCGGTCGTTTGAAAATTCTGACCAATTTTGGCCAAAAAATTCGCAGATTCGTAATGGATCTATAATAACTTCAGTCGGAGATTTGATGTTTAGTATGGTAAGAGGGTTAGAGTTACCTGTAAAATTACGAATGTTTTGCCATATTTTGGTCGAAGAAGAATTGGGGTTTATGCTTGCAGTAAGCTCTGTAAAACTCTTAGCTTTACTGTCTTTAAGGAGTCGTCTGAATTTTGCATTGGACTTTTTATAAGTTATCAAGTTTGTTTGAGTGGAAGTTTTTTGGAATTCTTTCAGTGCCTTCAATTTTATTTTGCGGAGCTCTGAGAGTTCTTGGTTCCACCATGGGACAGTACGTTTCAATGGTTTTGTTGGAACTGTTTGAGGGATTGACGAATTAGCTGCAGTTCTGATAGCTTTATGAATTAATGCAGCTTCTTTGTTGATGTTTGGTGTAAATTGTTTATACGCTAAGTACTCGGAGGCTACTCTCCTGAAAACTAACCAATTAGCTATATCTGTTTTGAATTTCGTGCTCGGAGGAGTATTTCTATGGGTCTGACCTAGATTCACAGAGGTAATAATGGGGAAATGATCGCTGTTGTGGAGATCGTCCAAAGTTTTCCAGGTGATTTTTGGAAATAGATCAGATGAGCAACAGGTAATGTCAACATGGGTCAGAGTGCTATGTGTTGAAAGGAGGGTTGGAGAGCCATCGTTTAAAAGCAGGAAATTAGCGTTAAGTAGGAAGTCTTCCCAAATTTTTCCCCTCTTACTTGAAATAGGGGATCCCCAAAGCGTACTCCACGCATTGACGTCACCTCCAAGAATCAGGGGAGATTTAGTTTGACTGACGATATTGTCAAGATCGTTTTTATAAAAAGTTTGGTCCGGGTGGATGTATAGGTCGATATAGGTTATTTTTTGCTTAAATTGCATTTCTAGGGCCAGTGCTAGAATACTAGTGTTAAGTGGTCGGATATTATGTGGGATATTTTTCTTTATCAATAAACCTATTCCTTGCTTAGATGTCGTGTTATTGGGGAAATTGGTGAAATAACCGACGTAGCCTTTCGGAATAATTGGAGTAGAACTATATGGACAATGTGTTTCTTGAAGTGATATAATGCTTGGCATTTGCTCTTTAATTAAAATATTTAGCTCATCAAAGTTATTCAAATAATCTTTCATATTCCATTGAAGAATATTGAGAGCTGTATTTTTTATCGTACTCTGGGTACACAAGCTTCTTCTGTGTGGAACAGGAAGAGTGTGTTTAGGCGTGGTTATGTTTATTATTTGGGAGAATTGTGTTTGTTGTAAATACATAGGGTTTGCTAAATTTCTGTTGATTAGGTTATGACTCCGCGATCCAGAAGTTGAATCATCCAAGCTCCCGGTGGAGCTTGAATGATTCAACCTCTGAGCCGCAGAGTCGGTATTTTGGTTATAAGGTGTGTTATTACATGACGACATTGTTGTTTATTTTTGGAGATTCATTTAGATTTTCATCTTTGCTAAGGAGAGTTGTTTGATGTGATATGGCAGGTTGGTGAGAGTTTGAGGAGTTTTTTTTGGTATAGAGGTTAGAGTTGGATAGTAAAGGAGTGTTTTGTTGAATAGAGAATGAGTGTATACATATGTGGGGATTGAGTTGGAGTTTGAGAGATTTTGTAGGTGGGTGTAGAGGTTTGAGCTTTTGTTGGAGAGTTTTCAGGGAGAGAGTGAGGATAAGACAATGGGTTAGCGAGAGAGTGGGATTCGTTGGAGTTGACAGATTTTGTTTGTTTTGAACTGGGATAGGTTAGAGGTAATTTTTCGTTATTTTCTATGTGTTTGTGTTTTATTGGGTTATCAGGTGTCGGCTCGGGAGAGATCGTCGTGGTTTGGGATATTTCTGGTTTGTCTTTATGAGTGGGCTTATTTTGTTTGAGCTTTTCAGCGAATGTTTCGGATGACGGTGGAATTTGAGAGGGGTTACGATCCCTGTAAATGCGTTTGGCTTCTCCCATGGTACATTTGTTTGTGGTCTTAATGGTTAGAATTTCTTTGGCTTGCTTGTAGCTTGAGCAGATTTTTGATGATGAAGGGTGAGAGAGGGAACAGTTAGCGCACATAATTCGCGAGCATTTTTCAGGGGTGTGTGGGGGAAGACTGCATGAGTCACATTTTGGATTACTGTTACAACGTTTTGTTGTGTGTCCAAGTAGTTGACAATTTTTACAGCGCATGGGATTTGGGATATACTCTGTAACTTGTGCATTGTATATACCAATTTCGATAGTTTTGGGGGGGTTGAAGAGATCAAAGGTAAACAATATTAAACTAGATGGTTTTTGCTTACCTTTGTCATCGGTTTTCAAAAATTTGTATACCTCTGTGACGCCTTGGTTTTTCATCTCGTTTACGATTTCGGTTTCGCTAACGTTAATAAGGCATGGAGCGTATGCGATTCCTTTAGATGAATTGAGGCGGTCATGGAGTCTTACTTCTACTGGACAGATATTAGCTAGGTTGTTAATTTTAATGAGCTTATCCGCAATTCTTTGCGATTTTGCCATAATAAGTAAAGTACCGTCACGAAGCAAAGAAATTTTTTCGTATTCTGTGGTAATATTATCTATTGCCTTTTTGAGAAGAAAAGGGCTTAGAGATGATACAGGCTTGTCATTATTTTTGGAAGTAATTACCACGAATCTTGGGTTTTTATTATTTGATATAAGCGGTAGGTCGGGATACGTATGAAGGGGTACCTGGTGGGTTCTTTGTTTTTTGGATGGAAGGGAAACAAAATCAGGATCTGGGTCGAGTTGTCTGAAACGACACCCGTCCGATCTGTTTGGCCCGAGGGCCATTTTTGCACTTAAACCAAACACTAGCAAGGAAGAATATGCAAAACACTACACTAGGAGAAACTAAGTATTGTTTCGAAGTGAGTGGTATAACGGGAGATACCGGTTTGCGCACTTGCGACAAAAAGAAAGGCACACGACAGGAGAAGAACGATGCGATCGGTTCGAAAGCTAGTCGGTGACTGTGGGTTTAGAATATTCCTCTCACCTCTTCTCTGGAATGTAGTCGTTAACGAACTACTAATTAAACTGGAGAAAGAAGGCCTGGACGTTATTGCCTACGCTGATGACGTTGCCATTTCAATCTTAGGTAAATACCTATCCACACTGAATGACCGTATGCAAACGGCATTCTCAATTCTTTGCAAAAGGGCGCATAGCAACGGGCTCAGGGTGAATCCCCAGAAAACGGAGCTCGTGCTATTCACCAAAAAGCACAAAATCCCGGAACATTGTCCTATTACTCTGCTTGGTACCAGATTAAACTATTCCTCCAATGCCAAATACCTTGGCATTATACTAGATAGGAAATTAACCTGGAAGAGCAACACAATCGAAAGAGCTAAAAAAGCAACTATAGCTCTTTACACATGCAAGAAAGCCATAGGGAAAAAATGGGGATTCAACCCCAAGATTACCCTATGGCTCTACATCACGGTCGTCAGACCCATACTAATGTATGGAGTAACAGTCTGGTGGACAGCACTGGACAAGACAACATACCTCAAGCAATTCGGGGAGGTACAAAGGTTAGCGTGTATGTGCATTACCGGGGCCCTCAGGTCCACCCCAACGGCTGCGCTTAACATGGTACTCGACCTTACACCACTCGATATTTTCGGCAAGCAAATTGCTACACAAGCGGCCATTAGACTTAAAGCAAACTCGAACTGGTCGAGCTATGTCACTGGCCACTCCTCCATCCTGAGTAACAGGTCAATTATGGCAGAAAACCTAGACCTCACAGAACCCACCACAGTCTTGGAAAAAAACTTTACAACGACCTACCCGGATAGACAAAACTGGACTCGCCAGACTCAACCTCGCAGAAACTGCGTAGACTTCTACACTGACGGGTCTAAAACCAAAGACGGGATGGGTAGTGGGGTATTCTGCAAACAACTCAAGCTAAACAAAGCGCTGAAACTACCAAATCACTGCAGCGTTTTCCAGGCAGAACCGTTGGCAATAAAAGAGGCTTTGTCTTGGCTGAAGTGGAACGTGTTATCCACGACGGATATCCGCATTCTCACGGATAGCCAAGCAGCCTTAAAGTCGTTGGAGTCCTACGTGTACACATCAAAAACTAGCCTCGACTGTCGCCTATCTCTTAACGAGATGGCCGAACAGTTCAACATACAACTTATCTGGGTACCGGGACACAGCGACATCCCAGGAAACGAAAGAGCCGACAAACTCGCCAAACAAGGAACGACGCTACAATCAATCGGGGCTTGTGAGGGTATACCTTTTGCAACCATTAAACACAATCTTATAAACCTCGCCAGGGCCGAGACGAACCGGAGATGGACTCAGGGACATACCTGCCTCATCACCAGGCAAATCTGGCCCTGGCTCAACAGTCAACGGACTAGGAGTATTATCTCCCTAAAAAGAACTGACATCCACAAAGTCATTGGTGTCATCACTGGACACTGCCTTATTGGCAGTCACGCGCAAAAGCTAGGTATAACTCCGAATGATTTTTGCAGAAGCTGTCTGGACGAGGAGGAGGTGGAGTCCATTCATCACCTTCTCTGCGCCTGCCCGGCATTCTGCACAATCAGGAAACGATACCTAGGATCTTACTTCCTTAACGATCTGACCGAAGTTCAGCAAGTAGGGATATCTGATCTTCTTAATTTCCTAAGAAGCACTAAATGGTTCCACGAATAGGGGGCAAAACCCCCTCGTAGCTGCACAACGGGCCTCCCTGGCCTATATGTGTTCTTCTCATTTTCTTTTTGGGAAGGCTATGGTCCTACCTACCTACCTACCTAGGTTTAGAAAACGTACTGTTGTTAACGACAATGCTTTACATGTTTTCACTTCCGATAATTATTATCATCTAAACAATCTCAGACGACGATTAAGAAATGAAAATATATCTCTTCCACAGACTGTTCCTTATAAATTGAGTACTAACCACTGCACAAGGCAAGATACAAACCCTGGTATTTCGCAATTTGAACTAGGAAATACGAAAGTTGGCGAGACCTACCACAGTTTCGTCCATTATTATGATCGTTCCCTTTTAGAAAACAATATTGTTTTAATAGTTTAGGATTATGACTCTTGGAAAAAATCTGAATTCTTGATTATAAGGAATTTAGATAAATTAGTCAAATTATAAATAAATTCACTTAACCAGCAATCCACTTCATTTAAATAAAATATCAAAGCGTGGTATAATAAATGAGTTGGGGACCACATTTAAAAATATAACAGGCAATTTGGACTCAACACACCAGGTGCGGCCGGACAACTGGTCAACTCTTTAGACTGCTATAAGGCAGACATTACCATGCTCCAAGAAGTGTGATGGGATCAGACAGGCAAAAAGCGGATGAAAAACTGTGATATGTACTACGAAAACTGCTATAGAGAAAAGTAACAACGCTTATTCAGATGCGGATTTGTTATACGAGGTACACTCAGGAAAAAAGTCTTAAGCTTCCAGTATGTAAGCGAACGCCTCATAACTACCCGCATTAAGGCCAATCTCGGCAATAAAAGCTTAAGATGTGTCCACGCCCCCACAGAGGAGAAAGACGACCGACATAAAGACGACTTCTATGGTCTCCTAGACAGAACATATGCCCAATGCCCCAGCTACGGCACCAAAGTTCTAGGAGTTCAGTACAAAGCTGGTTAAGGAAGCTATCTTTCAACGAGTCATAGACAGTCATAGATATAGACAGTCTACACAACACCACGTCAGAAAACGGACTAAGGCTAGTGGACTTTATGGCGGGACATAATCTCGGAGTAGCAAGTACACGATTCCACACCTCAACATCCATAAGGACACCTGGCGGTCTCAATAAAATTGATCACATTCCGATCGACGGCAGACACTCCTCCGGCATCCTAGATGTCCGAACCTTTCGAGAAGCCAACATGGACTCGGACCTTGTTGCAGCCAAGAGCGCATTCAACTATTACGTAACGCAATTGGGGGGGGAAGGGCGGTCTTGTAAAGCGTTACGATGCATTACGAGGGCGGGAGTGGGTCGCGAACAAGGCCTTATATAACATCTTTTTTATTTAAATAAAAAACTAGGGAATTAAAGTCTCCGAAGTTGGCAACCTTTTTCGTTTATGTTTTACGGCTGATCACTCGTTTCGCACATTATTTTTATTTTGTTTTCGTAGTCAGCATTCGTTAATATTTTAAACACGTAATACGCACAAGCAAATTGCTGTAATCAGTGTTATTAAGGTTTGTTCATACTGTAATGTCCTCAAAAGAGGGAGATTTGCATCATCTGCCGTTCTTAGCCTATAAATGCTCTCATGCTAACTTGCCAGCGCAATTGCGCCAAAAAAAATGCCAACCTGCCCTACGGCAGTTTAAGCACTAATTGGACTAACTCCACTGTACCTTTTTATTAAAAAGGTTGCATTACGTAGTGCAATCAGAATTCTTCGCTCGGGAACAGGCCTTCCATGTAGACCAATGGATCACATGTCCATCCTGCAACATCTTTCAGAGCTGGATGTGATTACCACGGTCTCGGATGCATTACCACTTACCTTAACTTTTGACAAGAGGTTTGAAATATTGATCCCAAACCGCACAGCTTGGGTAACCAGTGATCCCTTGCTCAACTTCAAAGGCCTTAGGTGGTACACTGATGGCTCCAAGATGGTTTTTGGCGTTGGAGCCGGCATCTTTGGACTAAGTCGTAGGATTTCGAAGACCCTAGGAATGAATCCTAGTATCCTTCAATTTGAATTAATGCCATCCTAACATGCGTCAATCTAAACTTAGAGACTGGCATAAGAGAACTAACCATCAATATACTTTATAATAGCCAAGCAGCGCTTATAGCATTGAGATCGTATAGCACAATCTCCAAATCCGTTAGGGAATGCCATGATGCCCTAAAAGACCTTGCCAACAAAAAAAAACAAAATCAAACTCTGGTGGGTGCCAGGGCAAAAAGGTATTAAAGGCAATGAAATCGCTGATCAACTCATCAGAAAAGGTTGCAGCGAAAGGTACATAAGTCCTGAATCTTTCTGCGGCATTCCCAAGTCTAAGATAAACTTCTTTTTAGAAAAGTGAGAAAAATCGCAACACCTGTCCTTTTGGAACAGCGTTCAAGGATTTTGCCAATCGAACAGATTTATACGACCCCTGATCAAACACTCTATTAACATCCTTAAACTTAATAGAATCGATATCCGAAGACTGGTCAGCTACCTCCCGGGACACTGAGGTCTGAGATATGTATCTTACTTACTTACTTATCAGGCCTGCGATCCATGGAGGATCTGAGCCTGAGCTATAGCTGCCTTCCATCCTTGACGGTCCCGGGCACGCTGCTTCCAGTTGTCAAGACCAAGATGTCTTACATCCGCGATTACTTGGTCTTTATACCGGAGGTTCGGTCTTCCTCTTCTTCTCGAACCAGGAGGCTCGGAGTCGAAGACCCTCTTAGCTGGAGCGTTGATGTCCATGCGCTCGATGTGGCCGAGCCAGTGTAGTCGACGGATCTTTGCCTTCCGGATTACATCCACATCGTTGTACAGCTCGTAGAGTTCGCGGTTGTGTCTTCTTCTCCATTCACCTTCCTCACAGACAGGACCAAATATCCGGCGCAGAATTTTTCTTTCGAAAGAACCCAAAATCAGCTCCGCTGTCCTGCTTATCGTCCAGCTTTCGGCTCCGTACAGCAAGACTGGCAGAATGAGCGTTTTGTAAAGCATGACTTTGGTCTTTCGAGTGAGGAGTTTTGACCCCAGTTGTTTGGACAAGCCGAAGTAGCAGCGGTTGCCAAGGGCGATTCTACGCCGGATCTCCACTGTGGTGTCATTTGTGGAATTTACGTTTGCCCCGGTAGACAAACTCCTTAACTACCTCGAAATTGTAGCTGTCAATTGTTATGTTTTGTCCCAGGTGGTGAGCGACGGATTGGTTTTTGCTTGACAGCATGTATTTCGTTTTGTCCTCATTGATCTTAAGGCCAATTCGTTTCGCCTGTTCTTCAATCGCCGTGAATGCTTCCACAATGCCACGGCGAGAACACGCGATGATGTCGATATCATCCGCGTATCCTAGCAGCTGGATGGACTTGTAAAAGATAGTGCCTTCCCTGTTGACGCCTGCCCGTCGCACTATCTGCTCCAGCACCAGGTTGAAGAAGTCACACGACAGCGCATCTCCTTGCCGAAATCCGGTGCATGTTTCGAATGGTTCCGAGGTCCTAGAACCGAGTTGCACGGTGCATCGCGTGTTTTTTAGCGTGGCGCGACACAACTGGATCAGTTTTACCGGGATCCCGAATTCGGCCATCGCCCCAAACAGTGCTTCACGATGAATGCTGTCGTATGCGGCTTTGAAATCGATGAAAAGATGGTGTGTATCGATTTGAAACTCGTTGGTCTTTTCCAGGATTTGTCGAAGTGTGAAAATTTGGTCTATGGTTGATTTACCGGGCCGGAAGCCGCACTGGTAGCTGCCGATTAATGCGGTGCAAAATGGTTATAGACGTTCACACAATACGCTGGACAGGATCTTGTATGCGACATTGAGCAGGGATATACCTCTATAGTTCTTACAAGAGGTAGGATCGCCTTTTTTGTGGATGGGGCATATAGAGCTGGTATTCCAGTCGTCGGGCATGCTCTCATCTTCCCAAATTCTGCAGATGATCTGGTGCATGCTCCCTACCAGAACATCGCCGCCAGCCTTGAAGAGCTCTGATGGCAAGCCATCTGAGCCTGCGGCCTTGTTGTTCTTCAGCTTCTGAATAGCTGTGCCGACTTCTTCTATGCTGGGTGGGAGGACTACTTCAGCGGCTGGAGTTGGGATTTCCTCAGTCCCTACCACTCTCTCTTGGTCATGCTCGTTAAGCAGCTGCTGGAAGTGCTGCTTAAATACATCCACTATTCCCTGCGGGTCGGTGACAAGATTACCCTCGCAGTTTCGAAGAGCCAGGGTGCCCTTTTTGAAGCCTCCTGCAAGGCCTTTGGCTTTCTTGTAAAAGGCTCGTATTTTATGTCTATCCCTAGACTCCTCGATATCCTTGAGCTGGGAGGCTGCGAAGATTCTTTTCTTTTGTCGCAGTAGTTTCTTCTCCTCCCTTCTTCTGGCTCGGTACTCTTCTCGCGCTGCCCTGGTTTTCCTCTGCAGCGCCTTTTGGTACGCCTCGTCGGTTGCTGCCTTTTTCTGCTCACACTCGCCATCATACCACGGGTTTCTTGTCGGGGGTGGTAGGTATCCTAAGGTGGTTTCGGCTACTTCCTGAATGGCTGAGCGGCAATGCAGCCACATATTATTGGCATTTGTGTTCGACGTAGGCATACCGTAGAGTCTTTCGCTCAGCTGCTCCCTGTAGACTCTGGCAACCTCCGGTGTGCTCAGGCGCCCAATGTCAAACCTCCTCCTGATGGGCTGGTGCAGCTTTCTGACATTGGACAGTCGAGCTCTGAATCTTGCTGCTACGAGGAAGTGGTCAGAGTCGACATTTGCCCCTCTGAATGTTCGCACATCCAGGATGTTTGACGCGTGCCTTGCGTCAATGAGCACATGGTCGATTTGGTTGGCGGTTCGACCGTCCGGAGATCGCCAGGTTGCTGTGT
The DNA here is from genome assembly GCA_951905685.1 of Eumerus sabulonum. Taxonomy (NCBI): domain Eukaryota; kingdom Metazoa; phylum Arthropoda; class Insecta; order Diptera; family Syrphidae; genus Eumerus; species Eumerus sabulonum. The sequence goes on along the minus strand of OX645060.1, from coordinate 154,051,511 downwards.
GGATTCGCTTGCGAGGGAATCTTGTGCTACTTATCACCGCATTACGAGCTGTCGCAAAGTCAGCGAGTCGGAAGCCGTTATCTGTTGTTGTATCGTGGAGGCTGTGCTTTCCGATCACTCCGCCAAGGGTGTTTTCCTTTCCGATTTTGGCGTTGAAGTCCCCAAGCACGATTTTTACATCGTACTCCGGACAAGCTCCGTAGGCGTTGTCCAGGAGGTCATAGAAGTCCTCCTTGATAGGGTCTTCAGCCTCGTCGGTAGGGGCGTGTGCACATATAAGGCTGATGTTATAAAATCTGCCTCTGATGCGGATCACAGCCAGGCGATCACTTATAGGTTTAAAGTCGATGACCTTCGACCTTAACCGCTTTCCCACGACAAATCCGCATCCCAGTAAGTGCAACCTTTTGTGACAGCTGTAATAAATGTCGCAATTTTTCTTCCTAATCATACCGTTTCCTATCCAGCGTATTTCCTGGACCGCAGTAATATCCGCCTTGTACTGCGTGAGGATTCCTTCTAGTTTATGAGCAGCTCCGGGAGTGTACAGGGTTCTGACATTCCAGGAGCATACTCGCAAATCGTGTTCCTTTTTCGTGCGTTGTCGTCGTCGAGTATCCGTCCGTGTATCCGAGGCATCTTGCTCATTCATAACTTGGATTTTTTTACGTGGGCGGATTGTTAGCCCGCCGCACAACCGCCATTCTGGTCGGGGTTTTTTTCGCTGCATACGTTTGTTCACCTCCCAACGGTTGTTGAAGAGGCTATACAGAGGGCGCCGCGAGGAGGCCGTATGTCAACTTGACCCGGGCATTTAAACAGGGATCGTTGCTGGCATCTCGCCAGGTTGAGAGCAATCAACAACTTTACCCTGTATGTCCGAGCCCATGCCCTCAGAGATATGTATCATCTCAACAAAATGAACCTGTCGTCTGAAACTGAGTGTCGACTCTGTCTTGAGGACGATGAAACTGCAGGACACATACTATATGAGAGCGCTGCCATTTGTTATCTTAGAAAGCCTTTCCTTCCCAGTGGAATGATGACTCCTAAGGGGATCATCTCAGCTCTTACGAGAGAGATTCTCAACTTCATTAAAGAAGTGGAGAAGCTCCTCGTCTAACCGGCTATCAGGTACAATAGATCTATAAAGGTCGCAGTGAGGTTGTGCATCTTGGGGAAACAACAAGTTCCCTCGGAATTCATGATAAGCCTCTATATGTATAAAAGATCATCATACCTATCCTACTTATCGTACCTTATCGGGTGTTGATAATAAACATTTGGCCTTTTTGTTCGATTTGTACTTGTGTATAAACAGGTAATGCCAAACTGTAAGCGAATTTCGGTGCAGCCGAACAATTGGAAAGAGCCCTCAACTGCTATATAGCAGACAATATCGCACTCCAGGAAATGGGATGGATCGGGTAAAAAACGGATGAAAAACGAGAGTAAACAACGCCCATTTGGTTGCGGTTTCGCTGTTTGAGGCAGATTTAGGCAAGAAGTTTTAAACTTCTGGCATGTGAGCGAACGACTTATAACGCCTCTCGGGACATCAGCTCGAAAGCTTTTGAAAGCATTGAAGCAGAAGCGGCTAAAGTGGGTCAAAACCAAATATGTTGTCATCGAAGAAGGACGCTCAACACCGACGTCTTGGACAGGACGTCAACATTGGCAGCTATATATTTGAGATGGTCAATAATTTCTTCTAGCTCGGCTCACTAACAACACCAGCGGTGGGATTAGGGGATAACTCTTGCCTACCACTCTTTCTTTGGGCTCAAGAGGCTATTGAGAAGTAGTGTCTCCTTTCAAAAACCAAGGTGATCCAAAGCCTTAATCATCCCGGTCTTCCTTTATGGCGCAGAAGCTTGGACCGTTGGCACTCTGACGCTCCGAGAGGAAAATTCTGCGTGTAATCTTCGGTCGCGTTTGTGGTAACGGAGAGTGGAGGAGAAGATTCAACCACGAACTCTATAGGCTGTGCAGCAACATCGGCCTAGTCAGACATCTACGAATACAACGTCTAAGATGGCTGTGCTCAGGAGCGAATGGACTCCAGCCCGAAGAGTAATCGAATCCAACCCTGAGGGATGACGCAACAGAGGACGGTGGCGCAGGAAGGTGAAAAGGGACTTCAAAAGCTTAACATGCGGCAATGGAAACAGCTTGTCAGAAGGTCTTCAAACTTACAGAAAATGACCACATCTCAGATGGCAGGCGACCTTAGACAGATTTGGAATGTGGCATTGAAAGATATTACAAGAAAATCCAACGAATTGGTGTTGTTCTTCTTCTTCTTAGGGGCCTCAACCAACATGCCCCTTAATCTAGCACGATCTTTTGCTAGCCTTTTCCATTGCCGCACACCCAGTTGGCTGAGGTCCCCTTCGAGAGAGGGTTCTATTACTCAATTGCCTCCTGAGCCCAAAGAAACAGCGATTAGTAAGAGTGATTCTGCGTTTCATTTCGGAACTGATGTCGTTGTTCCAGGTCACTGCGAAACCAAGGTAGACGAAGTCCTTAACTACCTCGAGCTTATATCTGCCAATACAAACGTTCTGGCCAAGACGTCGGTGGTGAGCGTCCTTTTTTTATGACAGCATATATTTAGTTTTGCCGTCGTTCACCGCCAAACCAATTTTCGCCGCCTCCATCTCAATACTCGCAAACGCCCCATTGACATCTCGCTGTCATCTACCTATTATGTTAATATCGTCGGCGTATGCAAGGAATTGCGAGGATTTGAAATAGAGTGTGCCTCTTGTATTGGCCAGTGATTTTTGCACAATCATTTCCAATATGATGTTGATGAAATCACACGACAGCGCATCGCTCTGCCTAAATCCTTTTTTGACATCAAAACTATCGGTAAGGTGTTCACCGATTCGGATGGAGCAGCGAGCATTCTCCAAAGTCATCCTGCATAGTCTGATGAGTTTACCAGGTATGGCAAATGTAGACATAGCGTTGTAAAGCTCGTCTTTAATTACGCTGTCGTATGCGGCTTTGAAGTCGGCAAATAGGTGGTGAGTGTCGACTTGAAATTCATTGTTTTTTTCCAGGATCTGAAGATTTGGTCATTGGTGGACTTCCCTGGCCTGAATCCGCACTGATAAGGACCTATCACCTCATTTACAAAAGGCTTCAGGTGTTCACACAAAACGGCAGAGAAGATTTTGTAGGCGATGGTAAGGAGACTTATTCCTCTCTAGTTGGCGCAATCAGAGGGGTCTCCTTTCTTGTGGATCGGGCATACGATGCTGAGACTCCATTTCTCGGGCATGCTTTCCTCTGACCATATCTTACAGATGAGCTGGTTCATGCTCCTAACCAGGTCATCCCCAGCTGCCTTGAAGAGCCCAGCAGACAGCCCGTCCGCGCCAGCAGCTTTATTCGACTTGAGTGTCGATATGGCAATCTTAACTTCGTCGAGGTCAGGGGGACGGTTTTCCGTTCTCATCTCTGCAGGCTTCCATTCTGGCTTTATAACCTTGGCATGTTCCTTTTATCTGTTGATAACACTTTCGAACGTCACGCCTGCAGTAACACCTCTCCAAATCCTCAATCGCGCGTTTCTCGTGCTCTTTCTTCTTTCTCCTGAGAAGCTTATGCTCTTCACTTCTTTTTAACTCGTAGAGCTCACGAGCTGCTCTTGTTCTTTTATACAGCGAGGCCTTATATGCATCCTGCTTCGGTGTGTGAATCCTCCTGCACTCGTCATCGAACCATGTGTTTCTTCGTGGTGGAGCTTTGAAACCCAAAACTTCGGATGCAGAGCTTTTCAGGGCTTGTTTGTAAAGGCTCTCCTGCTGTTCTATTGATAGCGTGGAGGATTGAGGTGTATTGGAGAGCTTAAGGGAGAAGCGATCGGTAAAAGCATGAGCGGTTTCTGGCGGTAGTAGCTTTCCGACGTCATAACTTTGTACTCTTACTCTACTCCGCTGCGTTCGTGATATCCGTAAGCGCATCTTGGCTACGGTGTTAGCCCCTCGGAAAGTTCGGACATCAAGAATAGACACTCCTCGTCTGACGTCGATCGCGATGTGATAAATCTGGTGGGTAGTCGATTGAACAAGAGACCGCCAGGTGCCTTTGTGTATATCGAGGTGCGGGAAGCGCTTACTGGCTAGGAGGAGATTTCGCCCAGTAGCAAGATCAATCAGCCTGTGTCCGTTATCGGAGGTGGTGTCGTGTAGGCTATGTTTGCCGATGACTCGTTCAAAGATACCTTCCTTACCCAGCTTAGCATTGAAGTCTCCTAGTACAATTTTGATGTCATAGCTGGGACACTGGGCATACGTTCTGTCTAGGAGATCGTGGAACTCATCTTTGGCGGAGTCATCTTTGTCTTCCGTGGGGGCGTGGACGCAGATCAAGCTGATGTTGGAAAATTTAGCCTTGATACGGATTGTTGTGAGGAGTTCGCTCACATGCCGAAAGCTTAGGACTTTTTGCCTTAGTCCACCTCGAACAACAAATCCGCATCTGAACAATCGTTGCCCTCTCTCCCTATAGCAGTCGCCGTAGTAAATATCGCAGTTTTTCATCCGCTATATACCCGGTCCATTCCATCGCATTTCCTGGATGGCGGTTATGTCCGCTTTATAGCGGACTAGGACGTCCGCAAGTTGTTCGGCTGCACGTGGCCTGCTTAGGGCCCTAACATTCCACGTACATAGCCGAAGATCATTGCCCTTTTTTCGTTTTTTGCAAGGGTCGTCAACATAAATCTGGTCCTTTATATCCGAGGCTTGTAGTTGTTTCGGAGTTTGTGTTTTTTTTTTTACGGTTACGGCTTACTAGGCCGTATCCCAACCGACTAATCCTGTTTTTTGACGCAGGAGGCCCGCCATTCGCCGTTCCCCGTCCGGAATTTCCATAGGAAATCTCCAGATGGCACCACGAGGAGGTGGGGATAGGACTTACCAACAGTGCCGCAAGATGTTCGACTGCGGTGGCTCGCTTTTTAGCAGGCCAGCATCCGTCGGATAGATGCTACCCCTACGAGGCCTTTGTTAGTCCTTTGCCATCCATCCAACGAATTGCAAACACATATATGTAGATTTAAGCCACGTTCATCCTAAAAATCATCTTGTTCCTCTTACAATCGAGAACACTTGAAAAGCGTCCACATTGTTATTGTTCCTTTGAACACAGTCATAGCAAATTAGGATAAGCACGTGGATTTCGCACAATGAAACACACCGCCGCAACTTGATTGACAATTATATAGCATCCCCGTTCGATCGACCGAACATAGCTCCGCTTCCTAGTACCACCATGTCTACCACATGCATTCTTCGAATTTCGAAATGCATGAACGAAGCCGAATAAATAAAAATAGTGAGGGATTTGTACTCGAAACTGTGTGGATGCGAATTCGATAGTACAAGAGTGAGCGAGTACAATCCATATATCGGCAACTAAATCATAATTCGTTCTTTTTTCTTTTCTTTTTTGTTCATTGAATTTCCAACCAAAAAAAGTCTGCACGCGATTTTTTCCATTCACGAATTTACCGATTTTTGTTTGCATTAATTCAATTTACTAGAAACAACAAAGTAGCACAACGTCTAGAATACTCAGCATCACAGCTACGAAAAGGGCAATTCGTAGTAGGAAAATCACATTGTACGGTTGTCAGAAACAGAAATTGTCACAGCGAAAGACCTAAAACCAAGAGGCAAAGAAGAAAAGCGAGAGCAGCAATAGCAGTAGCAGCAGCACAAAAGGAATCGTGTGAAAGAGGAAGGAACAAGCTGAACGTGGAGAAGGAGGAAGAAATATATCTGAAAAGGGAGAATCGGCCGACCTCAACTGGGGCAAGGAAAAAACTGAAAATTCCACACCTTTACGTGGAAAATACTTAATTTTTCGCAAACGAACTTGATTTTTAAGTCGCCTTTTTTGAAATAATCTACAAATTGCGTATACGGCTGTAGTAATAGCAGAGGAATATTCTAATTAACAAAATGGACGACGACTTGACGGTAGAGGTTTGCGGTGAGAACGATGCCTACTACAAGGTTTGTATTTGTTAATCTCTTGATTGTTTCGACTTTTCGTTTCGGCTTGCTTCTTGCTAGATGCTCACAATAAGTTGATCACGGTTAGCATTCATATTTCAGTGTTTCTAGATCCCTTGATTTTTTCATCTCGCACATGATAATGGCGTCTCGTTGCCGATCTGTTGGTCGGACGGCCGCTCGCTCGTTCGTATTATATGAAAACCGGAAAATTTGCAATGTGCTGTGGCATAGTATGCTTTCGTTTAGGTGTGGAACAAACGAAAATTACAAAAAAAAATGTATCAAAAGGAATTCGTCTATTGACGGGGGGGATAAAGGAATTCAAAAAAAATAAAAATTAAAAAAAAATCGAACAACAGCAAAAGAATTGGAATTCGCATAAGGAATTATGGTAATAGACGTTGTACCGTCGTCACTGTCGTTTGTGTTTCGTCGTTCGTTCGACGACCTCTCTTTCGCTCGGTAGTGGCTTCGCTGCCAAGGTGCTGGTGCTGATGTTTTTTTTTCTTGTACCTCCTCCGCTCTTTCGGGTGCTGATATAAACATCGCGGCCGCGGGGACCGTCAGTCTTACTAAAAGTAATTAAGTGATTTGAATTCCTAAAGAAAACTACTCCTGCCATGTCTTGTATGATATCTTTAAACAGATGTCTCGCGAAATCGGCCGGCTTACGGCCACACCTGAATAACATCGAACGTCTCTCTATAGTAGTGTCGCACTAAGAAGGATGACATCTCGATGGAGATTACAAATCATTTCTTTCATTACTATCTCATTAAAAGAATGCATCCAACACTTATACGCTTGTCTAATTGATCCTTTTCTTTCTATTTTGTTAATTTCAGGGAACTGTTACCGATGTCTTCGACGATGGAGTGCTGGTCAGTTTGGATGAGTAAGTAAAGTGTACATGATTTCCGATGAGCGTTCACCGGGCGCCTATTAAAATTATTGCTTCAGTTACTTACGTTTGAGCGTATAAATTTCTTTCTTGACATCTATTTTCGATATCTATTTATATCCATTAATGTGTCGACACAACACCACTCTTATTCGAAGATAGAGAGAAACTTCTCCATGTGTCTATATAAAAAAAAAAAAAAAGAATAGAAGGAATATACATGATCTATTGTAGTACGGCTCGTTCAGTTTTCTAGCCGGCCTCTTGATTCTATATCCCTGTTAGTGGACGGGTTTTGTTCATTTAATTTTCCCCTCGCATTTTTCTTCACTCCTCCCTAACGCAGAGAATAGGCGATCAGAAATGCAGTTGACAGTTAAGTCATTTTTTTCTTTTTTTTAAATAAGTATTATTTTGGAAATGAGGATTCAAAGCATCTCGTAATGATTTATAGTTAATAGCACGGCCTTATGTTTTGTGTTTTTCTTCGTAGACGGTTTTCATTTTGCTGTGATTCTATTTCACTTTCGTTTTATTTTTGTCGTTTGTCGCAATGAAACTTTAATCCTATCGTATTACGTAATATCTTTCATTTAAATAAACTGAAATTAAGATTCTGTCTACACATCTATGAGTAGAATCGTTCGAAACTCACACGCATTGGATATGTAAACAAATGGTGAATGCTATTGGATATAATTTAAATTAAAATCCTTTAGTTTGATTACTTTTCTATCATATAGAAACTTGTTCAAATTGACATCATTAAGACTACCAAGCTGGTCTATATGATGTCATCTTCCTTCGATAATATCGACCTTCCAATTGGCTGCTAGCACCTGATCCCTATTTGGTCATATTGCCGACAGCTTTTTAATTTATGTCTTATTTATCGGTCTCGAGGTTCCAGTTATGTTTTTTTGTTTGCGAACACATTAACTGGTAGTACTTATTTTGCTCACGATCTAATGCATTTCTTTGTTTACGAAATACTTCGTTCGATAACACGTCACAGATTAGATATAATACCATTGCACTCAGATCCGTAACCATACAAGTGTAGTTAATGCAGGGCTTTCGAATGGACAGTTAAAATTACACTTTATGACAGACGACACGAATCCTTGTAATTTTTGTAAACCTATGTTAATTCAGCTCTGGCACGTCGCGCATCACTTCATCTTAAAATTCCTCGCTTGACAGGTTGGGAATGGTCGATTTCTATATTATTTGCGAATATGTCTGAAGTCGAATTTTAAGTCCATCAACACTATTATATTAATTGTAAACAGGACCTACCGGGTACCATGCCCATTTGTTATACTAAATTTTAGTAAAACCATTGGTTATTTTTTTAAGAAGATCTCAGGACAGGGTATGACTAATTAGGCATGTTTTTATATACTGTGAAAGACGACCAGATAGACAAAATGTTGTATTTATTCGGAACATATAATATCCCATAAAAATTGATTATTTCGTTGTCCCTACTAACACACCAAAAACCTCATTATTTTCGCTTGTGCCTCTACGATATCCCATCGGGAGAATTTTTTTCCGTGATTAGAAACAAAAAAAAATCCCAGTATAACCATTAATTAATTTAATTATGCCACAACTTCTCATTGTCATAGTTAAACAAGACTGTTTTCTTATCTCAGTCGTGCCATGTATCCTCCAATTTTTTCATTGAGTTCGACCAAATAGTTCACAGTCATTTTGTTTCAGTTCATGTGGCATTGATCTGACCCTCGGGTATAGCCGCTTCAGAGATTTCTCGCCCACAGAATTTCACTGTTTCCACTGCTTCTTGCTATACACAATAAATCCGATTTACATACATATGTATGTACATCCTCGTGTGAGATTCGTCGCTAAAACTTACTTATCAGGCCAGTGATCCATGGAGGATCTGGGCCTGAGCTATAGCTGCCCTCGATCCTTGACGGTCCAGAGCACGCTGCTTCCAGTTATCAAGACCAAGGTGTCTTACATCCGCGATTACTTTGTCTTTATACCGGAGGTTCGGTCTTCCTCTTCTCGAAGCAGGAGGCTTGGAGTCGAAGACCCTCTTAGCTGGAGCGTTGATGTTCATGCGCTCGATGTGGACGAGCCAGTGTAGTCGACGGATCTTTGCCTTCCGGACTACATCCACAGCTTTTTACAGCTCGTAGAGTTCGCGGTTGTGTCTTCTACTCCATTCACCTTCCCCACAGACAGGACCAAATATCTGGCGCAGAATTTTTCTTTCGAAGGAACCCAAAATCAGCTCCGCTGTCCTGGTTATCGTCCAGCTTTCGGCTCCGTACAGCAAGGCTGCCAATATGAGCGTTTTGTAAAGCATGACTTTTTTGTTTTATGCTTATCCCTAGACTCTTCGATATCCTTGAGCTGGGAGGCTGCGAAGATTCTTTTTTTTTTTTTTTTTTTTTTTTTGTCGCAGTAGTTTTTTTCTCCTCCCTTCTTCTCGCTCGGCACTCTTCTTGCGCTGCCCTGATTTTCCTCTGTAGCGCCTTTTGGTACGCTTCGTCGCTTGCTTCCTTTTGCCGCTCACACTCGCCATCAAACCACGGGTTACTTGTCGGGGGTGGTAGGTACCCTAAGGTGGTTTCGGCTACTTCCTGAATGGCTGAGCGGCAATGCAGCCACATATTATTGGCATTTGTGTTCGACGTAGGCATACCGTAGAGTCTTTCGCTCAGCTGCTCCCTGTAGACTCTGGCAACCTCCGGTGTGCTCAGGCGCCCAATGTCGAACCTCCTCCTGATGGGCTGGTGCAGCTTCCTGACATTGGACAGTCGAGCTCTGAATCTTGCTGCTACGAGGAAGTGGTCAGAGTTGACATTTGCCCCTCTGAATGTTCGCACATGCAGGATGTTTGACGAGTGCCTTGCGTCAATGAGCACATGGTCGATTTGGTTGGCGGTTCGACCGTCCGGAGATCGCCAGATTGCTGTGTGGATTCGCTTGCGAGGGAATCTTGTGCTACTTATCACCGCATTACGAGCTGTCGCAAAGTCCGTGAGTCGGAAGCCGTTATCTGTTGTTGTATCGTGGAGGCTGTGCTTTCCGATCACTCCGCCAAGGGTGTTCTCCTTACCGATTTTGGCGTTGAAGTTCCCGAGCACGATTTTAACATCGTACTCCGGACAAGCTCCGTGGGCGTTGTCCAGGAGGTCATAGAAGTCCTCCTTGATAGGGTCTTCAGCCTCGTTGGTAGGGGCGTGTGCACATATGTATAAAGCTGATGTTATAAAATCTGCCTCTGATGCGGATCACAGCCAGGCGATCACTTATAGGTTTAAAGTCGATGACCTTCGACCTTAACCGCTTTCCCACGACAAATCCGCATCCCAGTAAGTGCAATCTTTTGTGACAGCTGTAATAAATGTCGCAATTTTTCTTGCTCATTATACCGTTTCCTATCCAGCGTATTTCCTGGAACGCAGTAATATCCGCCTTGTAGTGCGTGAATCGTTCTAGTGGAATCTTTATAGTTTATGAGCAGCTCCGGGAGTGTGCAGGGTTCTGACATTCCAGGAGCATACTCGCAAATCGTGTTCCTTTTTCGTGCGTTGTCGTCGAGTATCCGTCCGTGTATCCGAGGCATCTTGCTCATTCATAACTTTTATGTTTTGTACGTGGACGGATTGTTAGCCCGCCGCACAATCGCCATTCTGGCCGCCGTTTTGTCGCTGCATACGTTTGTTCACCTCCCAACGGCTGTTGAAGAGGCTATCCAGAGGGCGCCGCGAGGAGGCCGTATGGCAACTTGACCCGGGCATTTAAACGGGGTTCGTTGCTGGCATCTCGCCAGGTTGAGAGCGATCAACAACTTTACCCTGTATGTCCGAGCCCATGCCTTCCAAAACTATTATTTTTTATTTCATTTAAACAGGTCCTATTGCTTAAAATCATCAGCCACATTCGCTTGTTGACCATTTTAACAAACGCTGTAGGCATTAGGCCATTCCTAATATATTATAGACATTTTCAACAATATTAATGGTTATAACGACTGCCGGGCGGTCTCAACACTGCCCCCATAAGTAGTATCCACATTTTTCTCGCACATTTTCCGGTCATCAAAAACCAAATCACTCAACAATGCTTTTCTCCCTTTCTTTTCGCTTTGGCAATAACTCGAAAACAGATCTTGGGTTAGGTTATCTGTAGCCTCCACAAGGAGTGTACCCTTAGGTCCTTTGTTTTGCTACGAGGGAGGATCAACCCCCTATTCAAGGAACCACTTCTTCTTACGTAGGTCGTTAGGAAAGTAGGATCCTAGGTATCGTTTCCTCATTGGCAGAGGGCCGGACAGGCGTAACTTGCCCTAGTCTTTGTGCATGACTGCCAACAAGGCAGTGACTACTGATGACAACAACAATTTTGTCAGTTCATTTTAGAGAAATTAGTCGCTTGGTTCGCTCAGCGCCGTAGAGGAAGACCGGGATGATAAAGGTTTTGTAGAGAGATACCTTAGTTTTTCGAGAGAGGGCTCTACTACTCAATTGCCTCTTGAGCCCGAAGAAGCAGCGGTTGGCAAGAGTTATTCTGCTTTTTATCTCAGCGCTGGTGTCGTTGCTGCTTGTCACTATCGAGCCAAGGTAGACGAAGTCCTTGACTACTTCAAAAATATAACTGCCGAAGGTGACGTTCTGACCAAGACGTCGGTGTTGCGCGTCTTTCTTGGATGACAGCATATATTTGGTCTTGTCCCCATTTACCCTTTGACCCACTTTAGCCACTTCTGCTTCAATGCTTGCGAACGCCTGATTGAGGTCTCGCTTCGTCCGCGCAGGCAAGCAATTGTGTGGACTTGAAGTAGATCGTACCTCTTGTATTGGCCGCAGAGTCCCGCACGATCTTTTCAAGAATATGTTAAGAAATCACATGACAGTGCGTCACCCTGTCTAAAACCTTTTTTAACATCAAACGGGTCGGTTTGTTCACCTCCAACCTTAATGCAGCAGCGAGAGTTATCCATAGTCATCCTGCACAGTCTGACGAGTTTGGCAGGAATGTTAAAACACGACATGGCTCTGTATAGCTCGTCTCTATAAACCCTGTCATACGCGGCTTTAAAGTCGACAAAAAGATGGTGCGTGTCGACCTGGAATTCAAGATCTGCCGTAGTGTAAATATTTGGTCTATCGTGGATTTTCCTGGCCTGAAACCACACTGATAGGAACCTATCAGATTGTCCACGAACGGTTTCAGGCACTTACACAGCATGGCAGAGAGGATCTTGTACGCGATGTTCAGGAGAGTTATCCCTCTGTATTTGGCGCAGTCATAGGGGTCTCCTTTCTTACGGACCGGGCAAACGATACTGAGATTCCATTCATCGGACATGCGTTCTTCCGACCATATCATGCAGATGAGTTGGTGCATGTTCCTGGCCAGCTCATCGCCAGCTGCTTTAAACAGTTCCGCGGGGAGTCCGTCCGCTCCAGCAGCTTTATGAGGCTTAAGTTTCGATACCGATCGCTATCTTAACATCGTCTAGGTCGGGTGGACGGGATTCTCCTTCGTCTTCGTCCATTGTGAATGGTTCGCTCTGCCTGACGGCTGCATTTTGACTATCATCGCCGTTATACAGTCTGCAGAAGTGGTCCTTTCACAATCTCAGCTCATCCCTTCAGGCTTCTGCTCTGGTAAAATTTTCAAACGTCGTTCCTGCAGTAACATCTCTCCATCTCCTCGATCTCGCGCTTCTCGTGCTCCTTTTTCCTTCTCAGAAGCGCAAGCTCCTCCCTTCTCCTCTGTTCATAGAGCTCGCGGGCAGCTTTCGTCCGTCGATGCAGTGTGTGTATGCATTCTGTTTCTCTACATGGGCCTGTCTGCACTCATCATCAAACCAGGGGTTTCTCGACGGTGGTGGCTCGAAACCGAGTACATCTGAGGCGGCCTCTCTAATGGCGTTCTGACAACAACTCCATTGCTGTTCTATGGTTTCTGCAGATTGCATCGGGACTTGAGAGAGCTTGAGGGAGACTTGATCGGCGAAAGTCCTGGCGGTCTCCTGCGATTGCAGCTTTCCGACGTTAAATGTTGGTGTTCTTACTCGACTCCGTTGATTCCGAGACATTCGCATCCATACCTTGGCTGCAACAAGGTAATGATCCGAGTTCGGACATCTAGGATGCTGGAGGAATGTCTGCCGTCGATCGCAATATGATCAATTTGGTTGGTTGTCGATTGATCGAAAGACCGCCAGGCTTCCTTATGGATGTTGATGTGTGGAAATCGTGTACTTGCTACTACACACTTGTTTGATTTGTTAATTTTAGTTTACTATCTGTTAGTAGTATACCTGCGTATGGTATGTTTGTTTGTTGTGTAGTCCCTTGTCTAGCAAGCATGACAGCTCTTTCATTTCCCGAAATATCGCTGTGGCCTGGTACCCATATCAGGTGTATGTTTAACTGTTTGGCCATCTCATTAAGAGATGTGCGGCAGTCGAGGCTTACATTAGAAATGTACTTAAAGACTCCAGCGATTTCAGGGCACCTTGACTCAGGTTTAATTGTTTGCAAAATATTCCGCTGCCCACCACGTTCTTGATTTTTGACCCATCAGTGTAAAAGACCACAACCCTTGCGAGGTTGCCCTTGTCGGGACCAGTTCGGTTTATCAGGGTATGTTATCTTGAATTTTCTCTCAAGGACTGTGGGTTGGTGGGCTCAATGTGGTCGGACTTTTCTGCCAAAGTTATCCTGTTGTTCAGGATAGAGAAATGGCCAATAATATAGCTCGTCCTTTTTGAGCTGGACTTTAAAACACATTTAACGCAGATGTTTATCAATTTTAAACTAATAAATGTTTGATATAAAATTTACTATAATTTCCTCAGCAATACCATAGGTTTATGACCTTTTCATGTATAAGCACACCGGAATGTAAAAATAATACAAAACATACGGAACTGCAAGATAATGACATGTCGCAATGGGCTAGGCTGTAGAAAGTTCAGAATGTAGTTCTGCCCCAGTCATTGCTGTATAGCGTTGTATAGCTCGCCTCTAACTACGCGTTCGTAAGCGGCTTTGAAGTCAACAAATAGGTGGTGAGTGTCGATTTAGAATTCATTGGTTTTTTCCACGATCTGCGGTAGTGTGAAGATTTGGTCGATGGTGGACTTCCTTGGCCTGAATCCGCACTGATAAGGACCTACCAGCTTATTTACAAAAGGCTTCATGCGTTCACACAAAGCGGCAGAGAAAATTCTGTAGGCGATGATATTCCTCTGTAGTTTGCGCAATTAGAGGGGTGTCCTTTCTTGTGGACCGGGCATACGATGCTGAGACTCCATTCCTCGGGCATGCTTTCCTCTGACCATATCTTACAGCTGAGCTGGTACATGCTCCTAACCAGGTCATCCCCAGCTGCCTTAGCAGACAGTCCGTCTGCGCCAGCAGCTTTATTCGACTTGAACTTCGATATGGCAATCTTAACTTTGTCGAGGTCAAGGGGACAGAATTCTCTGCGGTCTTCGTCGATTATAAATGGATCATTATGCCTGACAGCGGTATATTGACTAACATCGCCGTTATACAGTCTGCAGAAGTGGTTTTTCCATATTCTCAGCATCGACTGCGAATCTACTACTAGGTGTCGGTTCTCATGCCTGCAGGCTTCCGTTCTGGCTTTATAACCTTGGCATGTTCGCTTTATCTGTTGATAAAACTTTCGAACGTCACGGCTGCAGTAACACCTCTCCAAATCCTCAATCGCGCGCTTCTCGTGCTCTTTGTTCTGAAAAGCTTATGCTCCTACCTTCTTTTTAACTCGTAGAGCTCGCGAGCTGCTCTTGTTCTTTTATGCAGCGAGGCCTTATATGCATCCTGCTTCGCTGTGTGAATCCTCCTGCACTCGTCATCGAACCAGGTGTTTCTTCGTGGTGAAGCCTCGAAACCCAAGACTTCGGATACAGAGTTTTTTAGGGCTTGTTTGCAAAGGCTCCACTGCTGTTCTATTGATATCGTGGAGGATTGAGATGTATTGGAGTGCTTAAGGGAGACGCGGTCGGTAAAAGCACGAGCGGTTTCTGGCGATAGTAGCTTTCCGACGTCATAACTTTGTATTCTTACTCTACTCCGCTGCGTTCGTGATATCCGTAAGCGCATTTTGGCTACGGTGTTAGCCCCTCGGAAAGTTCGGATATCAAGAATAGTGGAGGAGTGTCTGACGTAGATCGCGATGTGATAAATCTGGTTGGTAGTCGATTGAACAAGAGACCGCCAGCTGCCTTTGTGTATATCAAGGTGTGGGAAGCGCGTACTGGCTAGAAGGAGATTTCGCCCCGTAGCAAGATCAATCAGCCTGTGTCCGTTATCGGATGTGGTGTCGTGTAGGCTATGTTTGTCGATGACTCGTTCAAAGATGCTTTCCTTACCCAGCTTAGCACTGAAGTCTCCTAGTACAATTTTGATGTCATAGCTGTGACATTGGGCATACGTTCTGTCTATGAGATCGTATAACTCATCTTTGGCGGAGTCATCCTTGTCTTCCGTGGGGGCGTGGACGCAGATCAGGCTGATGTTAAAAAATGTAGCCTTGATACGGATTGTTATGAGGCGTTCGCTCACATGCCGAAAGCTTAGAACTTTTTGCCTTAGTCCACCTCGAACAACAAATCCGCATCCGAACTATCGTTGTCCTCTCTCCCTATAGCAGTCGCCGTAGTAAATATCGCAGTTTTTCATCCGCTTTATACCCGGTCCATTCCATCGCATTTCCTGGATGGCGGTTATGTCCGCTTTATAGCGGTCTAGGGCGTCCGCGAGTTGTTCGGCTGTACGTGGCCTGTTTAGGAACCAAACATTCCACGTACAAAGCCGAAGATCATTGTCCTTTTTTCAAAAACCAAAATGTTACTATACACTATGAAAATCTTCTACTGGGGACAAAACAAAAACGGACAGAATCATTGCAAGCAGATTGTTCATTAACTCTGTCTACATATAATATCATTCTCTCATTGCCCGAACCTATGATACTTACTGAATTTCCGTACATTTGTAATAAATGATCATGCTCATCATCACTTGTCGATTTCTATTTCAAAATAGATAAAAGTATGCGATAATGCTGGTTAACACAAGTGTGTATTTTTAAAAAACGACGCCACCCACTGAATGTTGGCAATTTATACAAAACAATTGTTCTTTAGAATTGTATGAATCTTAAACATCAAATAATGGGCGGTGGCGCGACGGACTTATTTTTTCAAAATAAGAATTAAACAGTCCACGGCCAAATGTTCGGCAAATGTTATGTTATACATATCCCCTCATGACATACATTTATCGAAAACAACTCCATTCGTTTTTAACATACTTTATTTTAGAATCACTCAAACAATATGACAAACAGACTATCCTGGAATGGCAATTCACAAATAAGCACACATATACAGCTTGATTCTCTGCTTTTTTGCTACAACCGCCTTCTTTATCTCGCGCCGTAACCTATAGTTCGTGTTTTAAATATAACTTCCTCAAGATATCGTTGCGATTTAGAAATGTCTTCACATCATGACGTTCACCTACTTGTTATCATCAATTACTTATATTTATTTCCCTGACGCATCATCCATTTCATACTAAAAATATGTAAGCATTTTCAAAAGAACTTCCCATCGAAGCAAACGTCACCTGTCTGTTGCTTGTTAAAAATGATTTCCTCCCTCCTTCATTCGTATTGAAAATAACTTAATATGTACATGCTTGGTTTGAACCCGTCGTTCTTAATATCTCATTATATTATGTGTAAATACTACGAAATATGCATTTGAGTAAAACAACGTTTTTAATAGCCTGCGATATTTGTTTCGGCACATTTCCCCCCTTTTCTTGTGTCATTCAATTTGATTTGGAACGATGCCAGGCTACTATTTACATGAATAATGTCTTTGTATGCCTGTTGTGGTTTTGTACTTCCCTCTATTAATTAAATTTTAATTAGTTCTAAGGAGAGACAAGACAACACACCGGGTTTTTTTTTTTCTCTCGTTTTCATTTCATTTTTTATGTAAATTTGACTTTTTTTTTCCCAAAGATTAATGATGATGAATTGCATTTGATATTTTATTTTTTTACGTAGATGCCAAGAAGAACAAAAATGTCCCTTCCATCAAGTCCGCTTACCGGCTGAAGATACAGATCAACCTCCGGTTTATGAAGAAGGTATGGAGGTCGAGGTGTTTACGCGTTCGCTTGAACGTCAAACATGCGGCTGGTGGACAGCTGTTATAAAACTATTAAAGGCTGAATTCTGCGCGGTCAGTTATTTAGGTTTCGACAATCAATATACGGAAATTGTTGAACTGAAGCGGCTGAGATTAAAAAACACAAATCCTCCAATAACGGCTAAGACTTTTCACAAATTCGAAATCAGCGTGCCTGCAGAATTGCAAGAAGAGTAAGTACATCTAATTATTTTTAATTTTTTTTTCTAAATTTACTGACTTGTTTGTTTTGTAAAATGTTTTATTTTATTTACAGAGCTATCTGGTAAGCCTGGGATTTTTTTTACAAAACAAATGACTTTACGTAGACTTAACTCTCGCTCGAGTTAGGGTCTGTGGTTGGTAGGTTGAGTGGTAGCCGGTTTGGCTGTATCGCCAAAGCACTAGCGCACCTATTTGATGTTGCAAACTTGTGTGAATTTGCTTTTCAGTGTATTTTAAGGGGAATGTTGTCCTATCTTTACAAATAGGGATATTTATATATTCATAGTTTGGGTTGTACATTGCCTTAAACTTTCTGCTCAATAGCTTGTTGGGTAGATTTATTTTGGAGCATGTCATGTCGTTCTGTTAAGTTCTGCATTTTAGATAATATCCAAGTATTGAGCATATATTCCACGGTCGAGGCGTTGTGAATATGCGTCCCTATTAACCGGAAATTATTTTAAATTTAGATAGATTTTTTGACAACTCGGCTGCCGTACATACTTCCTAATTAGCTATTCGGTTTGTTGTTGTTTTCTTTTAACCTTCTGCAACACGTAACTTTTTAATAACTTTCTCTCTTCTTAACAAATACCACATAAGAACATCCAATGAAATTAGTAAAACCTCAGAAAATATCAGAACTGTTAACGCAAAACATCCAATGTTACACGCCTAATACACAGTTCTGCTAAAGGCACATGTGTTTCATATCAATCTTCGCTGATTTCATGCTGAAAATATTCGATTATCGGTCGGCTATCACTGTTTGGTCGTAATAGTTTTCAGAAAAAGAATTATGACTGACAAATGCGCACCCTCTTTGCTGTTCTCATAGCAACATATACATACGTACATACATATGTACATCTTCGATGACGTTACAGCGCGTGAAGGGCCAGAGCCCACACGTGAAAGGGACATAATGCCGATTCCGAATGGCGTAAGCCGAGAAGCTTTTTCATGGCAAAAGTATATTACGGGGGTTTTGCCAGTACCCCGCCGAAGAGGGTCGCCGCAAAATAAACATTCGATGGCGTTGGTGTTATCGGGATCCGAACTCGTTCATCGTGCGCCAGAGTCCAACACACGAACCACTGCGCCATGGCGCCCTCTATACCATGATGATGCCACCATCATCAAATTGCGTTTTGATCGAACTCCGTCATGCTTTTCAAATCATACCAGTTGTTAATGTTTGTCCTTTTCATGCCGATTGGACAGTCGTTGTTTTATTTTTAATTTTTTTGTCCACTTTAATCAATGACTGAGCATTGAAATATGACGGGGTTTATTCTTGATTTGTTTAGAAGATTTTTAGTTGCTTCGTGGCGAATTCGTCATTAGATTATCACTGCATCTCGTCTTGAGGCTAGTTAAACGTTAGTCAAGACTTATACCTCTCGATATAGAATTAAATAAAAACAGCACACGATAAGAACAGTCAATTGATAACCTTGAGTCTATAAAGTAATAGTCGTATTAATTTCTAATCTGTTCTGCAGAGCTACTTCAATCATTAAGTCATTAGTAATGCAAATCAAAACTTTCACTAAACTTGACAATATAGGTCATTAGAGTTAGCATGCAAAAAAAAAAAAAAAAACTCCAAACCACTTAATTGATTCTTTTAATTTCAGATATTGTGTTTGTCAAGCTTCATAAAGCAGTCGTCTTTTGATTCCACTATTCTTATTTTTAAAGCTATTAAATGTGTTTCTTCTTCTTATCGGGCTCCTTCAACTAGCACGATATTTTGCTAGCCTTTTTCATTGCCGCACACCCAGTTGGCTGAGGTCCCCTTCCACCTGTATGCGCTATCTTAGGTCCCTCGGGGTTGGATTCAAAGACTCCGAGGTGGAGCTGCAGTGTCGAATCGATTTATATGGTCAAGGCATTTAAGGCGTCGAATCCGTAGACGCCTGACTAGACTCATGTCGCCGTATAGCCCCTAAAGCTCGTGGTTGAATCTTTTGCTCCATACCCCGTCTGCGTTTATAGGACCGAAAATCACCTGCAAAATCTTTCTCTCGAAACGGCCAAGAACCTCCTCATTCGCTTTTGATAGTGCCCATGCTTCTGCGAGTACAGCAGAACCGGAATGATAAGGGTCTGTATAGAGTCAATTTGGTCGTTCGGGAGAAGGCTCACTCAGTTGCCCCTCCTGAACCCGAAGAAACAGCGATTGGCAAGAGTGATTCTGCTCTCGATTTCGGAACTAATGTCGTTCCAGGTCACCCAAGGTAGATGAAGTTGTTAACTACCTCAAGCTTTTATCTGCCAATATAAACGTTCTGGCCAAGACGTCGGTGGTGAGCGTCCTTTTTTGATGACAGCATATATTAAGTTTTGCCCTCATTTACTGCCAAACCGCCTCAATATCCGTAATCGCCTTGTTGACTTCTCGCTTTGTTCTTCCGATTATGTCAATGTCATTCGCGTATGCAAGGAGTTGTGAGGATTTGAAATAAATTGTGCCTCTTGTGTTGGCCAGTGTTTCTTTTACAATAATTTCTAATACAATGTTGCAGAAATCACACGACAGCGCATTGTCCTGCCTACATTCTTTTTTTTACCTCAAAACTATCGGTCAGGTCTGCAGCGAACATTTTCCAAACTCATCCTGCATAGTCTGACGAGTTTAGCAGGGATGTCAAAGGTAGCATGTCAAGTCGACAAGTGGGTGGTGAGTGTCGACCTGAAATTTAAGTTTTTTTTTTTTTCAGGATCTGCCGTAGTGAAGATTTGGTCGATGGTGGACTTCCCTAGCCTGAAGCCGCACTGATAAGGACGTATCAGTTTATTTACAAAAGGCTTCAGGAGTTCACAGAAAACGGCAGAGACGATTTTGTAGGCGGTGTTAAGGAGACTTATTCCTCTGTAGTTGGCGCAGTCAAAGGGGTCTCCTTTCTTGTGGAACGGGCAAACGATGCTGAGACTCCATTCCTCGGGCATGCATTCTTCTGACCATATCCATGCTCTCTTCTGACCATATCTGACAGATGACCTGGTGCATGGTCCTGACCAACGTAACTTCTTCGAGGTCAGGGGGATGGGATTCTCTGCGATCTTCGTCATTAAGAAATGGATCATTCTGCTTGAGAGCGGTTTTTGGATATGGTTTTTCCATATTCTCAGCGTCGACTGCAATTCTACTACTAGGAATCCGTTCTCATCCCTAGAGGCTTCCGTTCTGGCTTTATAACCCTGGCACGTTCGCTTTATCTGTTGATAAAACCTCGAACCTCGTAGAGCTCACGAGCTACAATTGTTCTTCTATGCAACGAGGCTTTATGTGCCTCCTGCTTCGCTGTCTAAATCCTCCTGCACTCGTCATCGAACCAGGTGTTTCTTTGTGGTGGAGCCTTGAAGCCCGAAACTTCAGATGCAGAGCTTTTCAGGGCTTGTTTGCAAAGGTTATATTGATTGCGAGGAGGGTTGAGGTGTATGAGAGAGCTTAAGGGAGACGCGATCGGCAAAAGCACGATTGGTTTCTGACGATAGTAGCTTTCCGATGTCATCACTTTGTGTTCTTACTCTATTCTGCTGCGTTCGTGATATCCATAGGCGCATCTGGGCTACTACAAGATAGTGGTTCGAGTCGATGTTAGCCCCTCGGAAAGTTCGGTCATCAAGAATAGTGGAGGATTGTCTGACGTCGATCGTGATGTCATCAATCTTAGTGATTGATTGATCTGGCGACAACCTTTGTGTGTATCGAGGTGCGGGAAGCACGTACTGGCTAGAAGCACGTACTGGCTAGAAGATTTCGTCCCGAAGTAAGATCAATCAGCCGAAGGACCAGAGCCATGCTTCTCTCAATCACCCATGTTGTGTGTGATTTATTTTTCACACAGGTGAAAGGGACTTACAGTTTAATGTCGATTCCGAACGACGTGGGTCGAGAAGTCGAAGAGGAGGAGGAACGTCACGAGATAAACATTCGGTGGCGTTGATGTTATCGGGACCGAACTCGCTCATCGTGCGCCAGAGTCCAACACACTAACCACTGCGCCACGGCGCTCTCATGCGGGTTAAGTCCCCTTTATAGCATTCTAGGGTGTCCGCAAGTTGTTGTACATTCCACGTACAGAGCCGACTCGAAGACTCTTCGGGCCGGAGCTGTGTCATCTAAGATGGCTAGGCCATCCGTATACGTCGTACTAGGCCGATGTCGCTCCACGTCCCGTTAATGCAAACGGGACCATCGATTGAACGCAGAATTTTCCTCGAAACGACCAAGCATCATTGACGTCCAGCTGTGTTCGTCCAATTACGTCAATGTCATCCGTGTACGCAAGCAGTTGTGCAGATTTGAAATAGATCGTACCTCTTGTGCTGGCCAGTGAGTCTCGTATGATATTTTCAAACACGATGTTGAAGAAATTACATGGCAGCGCATCACCTTGTCTAAGTCCTTTTTTAACATCAAAGGTATCAGTTAATTCGCTACCGACCTTAATTAAGCAGCGAGAGTTCTCCATTGTCATTCTGCACAATCTGACGAGTTTGGCAAGGATGTAAAAACTAGACATGGCGCCGTATAGCTCGTTTTTATGCACACTGTCATACGCGGCCTTGAAATCGATGAAAAGATGATGCGTGTCGATTTGGTATTCTTGGGTCTTCTCTGTCGCAGTGTGAATATTTGGTGTAATGTGGATTTACCTGGCCTGAAAGGGTTTCAGGCGTTCACACAGTACGGCAGAGAAGATATTGTATGCGATATTAAGGAGATCTATTATGGAGCCGACGTGGTATGTGCCGAATCCCTTAGCTCTACATCACTGAAGCTCCTTCAAATTTTTCTCCGGAAAACGGGGAAAATACAGTAATGTAAGGTGCCTGTATAGAGTACAGTGGACCAGTATTTGCCGTCTGAGTGCTCCAACAGATAGCAGAAGGCTTCAACACAAAAAAAAAAATAGTTGGCGCAGTTATAAGAGTCTCCATTCTTGTGGACTGGGCTAACGATGTTGAGAACCCATTCTTCGGGTATGTTTCCCTCTTACTTTATAGCCCTGGCATGTAGCATAGTTTTTTAGGCGTTTTGCTTTACTACATAGGCTTGCCCGCATTGCTCATCACACCAGATGTTTCTAGCTGACGGTGGCTTGAAACCCAACACATCAGAGGCAGCGTCTCTGATGGCACGCTGGCAATGCTCCCACTGTTGTTCTGTGGATTGTCCCGGTGTCATTGGAGTTTGCGAGAGGTTAAGGCAAAGATCCTAGCGGGTTCCTGTATTATGTAAACCTAGATTATTCGTCTACGTTAGGAACATGAAATTTAGCTTCGTTTTTTACTTCATATCATTTTTTGTGTTGTACGTTGTTGTTGATTTTCTATAAATTTAATTTCTATGATTTCCTTTGTACTTTTAGGGCTAAAGAAGAAGGAATTCATAGAGAATTTCAACGATCGATATTAGCTGGAATATGCCGCTATGATCCAGATCGTGGTATTCTTACCGTTATTTCGAAATATGAATTCTCACAGAAAAGGGCGAACTTGCTGCAGGACATGCATTTCCGTAATCTATCCCAAAAGGTTAACATTCCAAATAGCTTGAAAAAAAGTCACACTTAAGTGCGATCATACGTTTTATTTGTATTTTGCAGGTTATTCTATTAAAACGAACAGAAGAGGCTGTTCGCCAACTAGAATCAACGAAGCTAAATAGTCGCGGGTAAGTTCGCATCTTTGTATTTTGTGTGTACGAGCAATAATTTATTTACTTTGTGACTTACAAATCAACACTAGCTAAGCTAATTCAATGCATCTAATAATCATCCTTGAATTTACCTTTTTTAATAACAAGCAATATACCTTGTAATGACAATAGCTTAGGGGGACATGCGGACATTTTCATCTAAATCAAGTTTTTCCGATTCCAAGATACACTACTTACTTTCATGATGAGTAAGCATACTTGTCACTAGGGTAATACCTAGTGACAAGTATGCTAACTCTTTTACTTCTTGTTGTTCTAAAAAAAAAAAAAAACAATGGCAACCCTGGATTGTGGCAACACAGTCTAGTAAATTTTCGAATACATTTTTATTGGTTGGATGCCTTCACGAATACGTCGATCAATATTGTGCACTTAGGCTGAACCCACACCGAAGACGACAAAACGTTTTTTGTCGCACGACAAGTAAACGTTTTTCATTCTAACCCACACCAACCCCAACACTTACCGACAAGCAAAATGTTTCTGACGAATTGTTGCGCTTGGTGTGGGTTGAAAAAAACAAATTCAGTCATCGTCGTTTGAAATGTCGTCTGATTCAATATAATTATAAATTGCGCTCCTTTGCTTGCTTGCTTTGGTGGCGTTACAGCCCGTGTTCCATATTGCCAATGTCCACCTGATGGTCCTAAATTTATCTTCACAATCCCCGTTTTGATTTTTATTGTTATTTTTGGAATCATTCCTATCCTTCAAAGGTATGCACAATTAAATGTACGTTAACTTCTCACTATACTACTTTCAATGAATTCTTTGCATTCAATCGTCAAGTATGTATTACCTCCTCCGGGTAGTTGTTACTTAAATCGACTGCTATCTCTAGTTGATGTTGATTACACCTACTGCAAGAGTGACTAAGGAAACATTATAATCCTCAATAGCCAGGACCAGATCAATAATTTATTTCTGAGCCTCATTGTGCATTTTCGTAATCATTCTAATGCCGACAGCTTAAGAAAATTGACAAGTTTATTCGACCAGTCTAAAAAATTAGAACCATTCACTATTTCTAAGATGGATTTGTCCTGCTGACAAAGAGGGTTTGACTGACTATTCCTCTGCAGTGTTATAGTCGCTTTTACTAGCATCTCATAGTCATACAATCATCATCATTATATTTATGTGGAGTATAACAAATCACGATCTCAAGTGCAAAACAAAGAAATTGGAAGTGTGAGTGACTTGTGTTGTGCAGCTAATCTAGCTTTAGACATTTTTTTTTTTTTTTTTTTTTTTTGTTTGAGAGAGAAAATCTCTAATCAACAACAACACCCAAGGAAACATTTTATTGATCGGCGATTAATTGTTAAAACTAAAAGGGCCACGCCGCTCTTATCTAATTCTAGATTCACAGATGAGTTCAGTGTTCGTGAAGACCTAATGGGTCTAGCTATCGGGTCGCATGGCACCAATATACAGGCAGCTCGAGTTTTAGAAGGCGTCACAAATATCGAGCTGGAAGAAAAGAGCTGTACATTTAAAATAACCGGCGAAACAGAAGAATCGGTACGTCGTGCCAGATCCATGTTAGAATATGCCGAGGAATTCTTTCAGGTACCGAGAGAGTTGGTCGGTAAGGTGATTGGTAAAAATGGACGAATTATACAGGAAATTGTCGACAAAAGCGGAGTGTTTCGAATCAAGGTTAGATTTGATAATTTTAAAAAATACGATCGATTGTCTAATCTTTTTATTATTATTAACATTTTAGATCGCAGGCGATAACGAACAGGATCAGAATATTCCCCGAGAACATGGCCATGTACCGTTTGTATTTATAGGCACCGTAGAGAGTATTTCAAATGCCAAAGTGCTACTGGAATACCATTTGGCTCATCTAAAGGTTATCTCCATCTTTCCCTCACAAATGTTTATTGTTATTGATGTGTTTGTTGTTATATTTTGGTTTTTTTTAGGAAGTGGAGCAGCTTCGTCAAGAAAAATTAGAAATCGACCAACAACTGCGAGCCATACAAGAGACGAGCATGGGTTCGATGCAAAATTTCCCAGTAAATCGAAGATCCGAACGAGGTTATAGCAGTGATATTGAATCTGTACGATCGGGACGAGGCGGTGGATCACGCGGGCGTGGGCGTGGACGAGGTCGAGGCGGAGGTGGAGGCGGTGGCAACCAGCGTTATCACCAGGGTATATATTGTCTTGCAATTTTCATTGGATTGATTCAATTTAGTTTTTTTTTTTTTTTTTTTTCTGCTGTAGGTCGACGCGATGATGACGATTATGTGCGCGGCGATCACCCCAGAGAGAGATACTCTGACCGAAGTGGCGGTGGTGGGTATCGAGGCAATGATAGACGTGGCAATCGACGGCCAAACCGAAATGAACAAAATGGCAGGGAACCCTATAACAATCATGAGGACATTCGAGAGAATAGAGAAGTTAGCAGTGTCGAAAGAGGTAAATTTCCTATATTAGTATAGCGGCTAAATATTGTCCTTGGAAGAAGAGTAGCGCAGACTCATCCAGCACGAAAATATTAGACTAGTAAAACTAAGCGTTGCCTGTATTGGTCGTAGGAGAACACGTGCACGATCATTCGAATTCCAGTGCAAATTGTATCAATAATTACCTCTCTTAAGACTAGAAATTCCTTTCAGCTAAGACACCTTCTATCAGAAAATTGATGCGTGCGTTGTTGTGAGTCTTATCATTATCCTATAAATTCAAATTACCTCTTAGATTGAAAAGTTCTATATTTTTCACCCAATCCCAGCAAGGAATTTGAATTGAGGAGTTTAACTAAGAAGTAGAGAGTGAGAGTATCTTATTTGGGGAATGTTACAACAGCAATGAAGGTGGCACCCACGCAGATAAGGATAAATGCCAGCTGTTTCTCATGATAGAATTGAAAGACATCATCTGTTGACGCGAAAAACGTGATATACCATTTGCACCAGGTGGTTTACATGAACTATGAAAGAAAAATATGTTGGGTGCATTCTTTGTCAAGTATCGAAAGATTTTCATAAACTTAGCAAATGGAGCACATATTCCACCTCCTCTTCGTCTATACAGCATCTGTAGAAATCTTTAGCAGGTAAATCGATCCAGCTATGCTGTCAAACTTGAAATGATGCAATCACGGGTTGGGAATGTATGTGTAATACGGGCCAATACCAAAATTATTTATCACATAACTTACTCCAAAAACGAACAAGTGTTGCGAAATTATCACAAGTGGGTGCCTTACTGACGAAAAGTCAAGGCTCACTTAGACTACGTGGAGTCCATTGCGCCCAATTAATTTTTTACCCGTAGAAACTTAGACATTTTCTGTTGAGCTGAACCATCCAGACGAGGATCAGAATCCTAGTGTTTTGTTCAGCCCAATCTTACTTACCTCCTCTGGTCTCGAAAGGACGTGTCTTCCTAGGAATACGTTCCTTTTTTGGGCTAGCGCCGGGCATTCGCACAGCAGGTGACGAATGGATTCAATTTCTTCGTCCCTGCAGCTTCTGCAGAAGTCATTGTGGGGCTGGCCAAGTCTGGCTGCATGGTAAGATAGCATGCAGTGCCCAGTGAGGGCACCGTTATGGAGGCTATGCTTTCCTATGATCGACTCAAATATGTCCTCCTTGCCCAGTTTTGCATTAAAATCTCCTAGGACTATTTTTGTGTCGTAGCTGGGACATTGGGCATATGTTCTGTCTAGGAGATCGTAGAATTCTTCTTTGAGTCGATCGTCCTTTTCTTCCGTTGGGGCGTGAGCGCATATTAAGCTAATGTCTCCAAATTTAGCTTTGATGCGGATTGTTATGAGGCGTTCGCTTACATATCGGAAGCTTAAGACTTTTTGTCGGAGTTTTCCTCTAATAACGAATCCGCACCCGAATAGGCGCTGTTTGTTCTCCTTGTAGCATTTTCCCGTAGTAGATGTCGCAGTTTTTCATCCGTTTTTGCCTGGCCCATCCCATCGCACTTCCTGGAGTGCGGTTATATCTGCTTTACAGCAGTTGAGGGTTTGCTCCAATTGATCGCCTGCACCCGGTCTGTTAAGGGACCTCTCATTCCAGGTGCAGACTCTCAAATCCGCAGGGGTCGTCAGCTTTGTATCCGTCCGTATCCGAGGCTTGTTGTCGTTTCGGATCAAGTGGGTTTTTACGTGATAGGGATGTTACCCCTAAGCACAACCCCCAACCTGGAGGGCCAGCTTCCTCTTTCCCCAGGAACAAGGGTTGGGTCACTGCACACATTGGTTCACTACCTGGCGGGTGCCACGGTAGCCATCCAGGGGGGCCACGCGGAGGCTGTGTGTCAACTTGGATTGAACAGGGACAG
This sequence comes from Eumerus sabulonum, assembly GCA_951905685.1. Lineage (NCBI taxonomy): Eukaryota > Metazoa > Arthropoda > Insecta > Diptera > Syrphidae > Eumerus > Eumerus sabulonum. The sequence continues at coordinate 154,024,068 of OX645060.1, read as the reverse complement.
AGATCGAAGCTGGCGTTTGCCATGTTAAACGCGATCAACTTCTTTGCTCTGTTTGCTCGCTCCCTCCCTCCCAAAAGGGACTATACTATACAGGAGACTAGACTATACTTCACAGGATCATTTCTGTAGTCAGTCTTCATTTACTTTCAAAGTAAACTAAAAGAGTTCTTCTTGGTGAATCTAATTTCTTTCTTGAGCCCCTTAACACTATCTCCATAGGTTGACCATTCGATGGCCCACTGTTTTGCAAGATTCCAGCTAAGTTTAGAGATACGAAGCCACTCCGTTATTCCAGCATTCCACCATGGTGGGTGGTTTCTTTTACTGTGTCGTCTGGTAGGACGTGCCTTCTCGAAGGACCGGTTTAGCTTGCTGGTGAGGTCTAGTATCATCTTATCGATGTCTTCCGTAGAGTTGGGGTTCACTTCCGGAGGTCGGTTGAGGGTCATACGCAGCTGTATTTCGATAACCCTAATCCCTTAACCCGATTATGAAGGATCCATGGTTCTTGGATCAGGGCCACATTAAGCTGCTCCTTGTTTAGAAGCAGCATGAGGTTGGCTGATGCGGCCTTACTGTGATGGAGGTTTATTTGCACTACCTTCATTTGTAGTAGTACGCTTCTTCACCACAGTTGCCGTACCGCCATCTGCACTTTCTTCGTTAGTGTCAAAAGAAACTCACTCTCCTTTTCCATAATTTCCGGCGGATCCTCGGTAACGACCATTATTCTTTTGGTACCGTCTTCGTTGCTTTCAAGCGCGACTACTTCCCAGTCATCTATAGGGACCGCTGGGTTTTGTGCCCTGAGAAAGCCGAGGATGTCGCTTTTATCGACGTCTATATCGTCTACACTCATTTTGGTCTAAGGCCTCTCCAGTACTTCGTCTAAGGGGACTGCTTCAGTGTAGCGCCGTCCCACAGCTTAAAGGTGGGAACGATCTTCTTCGCTAAATCGTGCGAGAGCTGGTCCTTGCCATCCAGCCTACTCACACCTCGCCTCCAGTTTGTGAGACCAAACTTTGGCGCAGTTTTTCCAGTATTCTCTCCAATGTGGTCGAAGATCGCTCTAGCTAAGGGTTTTTCGATCATCTTCCCCTGTTCGAAGGTATACTGGCCGCTCGGTCTGCCGGAATCTATCACAGGTAGCTGTAGAGCATTCCGAGCAGCCCCGCCGAACTGCACCGTAGTGTTGACTCTCACTCTTTTTGCTGGGTTGTTGGCTTCCTCCTGGGATCTCACCCTCGTTAGGACATCCTTGGCAATCACCTCCTCAGCCCATGCGAGCTTCTTCTCCAAATCGAAGAGCAGGGGAATGCCCTTTTCTTCAAGTATGTGCTTAAGGTGTATGGCGTTTTTGTACTCCTTAAGCCTCAACTTACCTTGAGTTAGCTTTTTGGCCTTCTTGGCATCCTTTTTCCATGTCACACCTTCCTGGGCTGTTTCTTCAGAATCAGCGAGTAATTCCTCCTCTAATTCTTTGAAGACGTCCTCGTCTAAAACGTTTGCCTCTTCCTCTCTGTTAGCGGCCATGGCATATAGTGCGTCTGCCACCGATTCGAGAAAGAGCTCTTGGTTCCGTTTTCTGAGTTATTATTTATATTTGGAATCTTGTTCCCACGAGTACGGCCGGAATTCAAGAGAAGTAGCCTCATTGGCCAACTGCTATTGACACCCCATTTCGATCAATATTTAACGCAACAGACCCGTGATTACTGAATATTTGTGCTGTTGTGATATAAGTTAACCGCCCTTCTGGTTGCTGAGTTGCCATTTGACCCTTTAGGCAAATATTTTGTGTGGTGTCCTTAAACAACGATACATCGTTCCATTCGTAAGATAGAGACCAAGCTCGTCAACAAGATATTGGGAAAATGGTTTAAAAGTGTGCTGCTGCGATGCCAGTCGGAACAGTCACATGAATAAAATCATATTCCATATTCAATGGAAATGTTTGCTCTCAACACGCCATAAATATTAAATTTTTCTTAATTTTATTTGATTTAAAAAAAAAACATGATTTGACAACTCTGCGCACGTACATACATATTTACATTAAAATAAAATATGTACTACCCACTGAGCACCGTGGCGCAGTGGGTAGTGTGTTGGCCTCTGACGCCGATGACACGGGATCGAATCCCGACACTGCCATGTCATCGAACGTGTTTTTTCACGGTGTTTCTCCTCAGCGGGGTTCTGACAAAACCCCCTGTAATAAAATTGTCATGAAAAGCTTCTCGAAATTCGCCGTTCGGAACCGGCAATTAACTGTAGGTCCCTTTCACCTATGGGAAAATGAAATCACACACAACATGGGTGATTGAGAGAAGCTCGGCTCAGGTTCTTCATGGACTGTAACGCCAACATACATACATACATACATGTACATATATTGGACTCGAAACGCTTTAGACAAATGCCTCATCCAGTAAATAAAAACCATTTAAATTGAATTTCTGACTTCCTGTCGCGGCTAGTCCTTTTAATGAAATTTAATCGTCTTTTCAATTATTTTACCTACTTAGGTGGCGCTACAGTCCGTGGTGAACCTGGGCCTCAACCCACAAGCGTCTCCAGCTGGCAAGGTCTTTGGCCAGCTGTTTCCAGCGCCGCACGACTAGTCGGTTATGGTCCCCTTCCACCTGCGTGCGCCACCGTTGATGCGGCCGTCCTCTGCCGCGCCTTCCTTCCGGGGTGGATTCGAAGACTCTTCGGATCGGAGCTGTATTTTCCATGCGCTCTACATGGCCTAGCCACCTTAGTCGCTGTATCCGTAGACGTACCAGGCCGATGTCGCTTTACAACCCGTACAGTTCTTCGTTATATCTTCTCTTCCATACACTGTTTGAACAAATGGGACCGTAGATTTTTGTTAAGGTCCAAGCCTATGCGCCGTAAAGGAGGACTGGGATGATTAAGGTCTTATATAGTGTCACCTTGGTTTACCGAGAGAGGGCTCTACTTAAACCCAAAGAAACAGCGGTTGGCAAGAGTGATTCTGCGTTTTATCTCAGCGCTGGTGTTGTTGTCGCTGGTCATCAGTGAGCCAAGGTAGACGAATTCCTTGACCACTTCAAAGTTATATCCGCCCATGGTGACGTTCTGGCCAATACGTCGGTGTTGTCCGTCTCTTTTAGATGAAAGCAGATATTTGGTTTTACCCTCATTAACCTTGAGACCCATCTTAGCCGCTTCTACCTCAATGCAGAGGCCTCATTGATGTCTCGCTGTGTCCGTCCAATCACGTCAATGTCGTCGGCGTACGCAAGCAATTGCGTAGACTTGAAATAAATCGTACCTCTTGTGTTGGCCAGTGACTCCTGCACGATCTTTTCAAGCACGATGGTGAAAAAGTTGCACGACAGCGCGTCACCTTGCCTAAATCCTTTTTTAACATCAAAGGTCTCGGTTTGCTCATTACTGACCTTAGTGGAGCAGCGAGAATTCTCCATTGTCATCCTGCACAGTTGGACGAGTTTGGCAGGGATGTTAAAACAAGATATGGCTTTGTATAGCTCATCTCTATACACGCTGTCATATGCAGCCTTGAAATCGACGAAGAGGTGGTGAGTGTCGATTTGGTATTCTTGGGTCTTCTCCAAGATCTGCCGTAGGGTAAATATTTGGTCTATTGTGGATTTTTACCTGGCCTGAAACCACACTGATAAGAGCCGATCAGGTTATCCACAAACGGTTTCAGGCGTTCACACAATACGGCAGAGAAGATCTTATATGCGATGTTAAGGAGACTTATTCCCCTTTATTTGGCGAAGTTATAGGGTCTCCTTCCTTATGGACCGGGCAAACGATGCTGAGATTCCGTTCGTCGGGCATGCTTTCCTCCGACCATACCTTGCGAATGAGATGGTGCAAGCACCTTACCAGCTCATCTCCAGCCGCCTTGAGAAGCTCTGCAGACAGGCCGTCTGCGCCCGCATCTTTATTAGACTGAAGTCTTGAGATCGCTGTTTTGATTTCGTCTAGGTCGGGTGGATGAAATTCTCCTACATCGTCGGATTATCCAAATCCTCAGCATCGACTGCGACTCTACTATCAGTTCTCCATTTTCATCCCTGCAGGTCGCGCTCTGGCTTTGTAGCCATGGCATGTTCGTTTTACCTTATTGTAAAATGTACGGGCTTACTTGCGGAAGTATCTCTCCATCTCCTCGATCTCACGCTTTCCGTGCTCTCTCTTCTTTTTTTTCTGAAAAGCGTGTGTTTCTCTCTCTTCTCTTCTGTGCTTGCTACAAGGAGGTTACGCCCGGCTAGGAAATCGATTAGCCTAAGTCCGTTTTCGGATGTGGTGTTATGGAGGCTATGCTTTCCTATGATCTGAAATATGTCTTCTTTGCATTAAAATCTCCTAGAACTATTCTTGTGTCGTAGCTGGAACATTGGGGCATAGGTTCTGTCTAGGAGATCGTAGAATTCTTCTTTGATTGTCATTTTCTTCCGTTGAGGCGTGAGCGCATATTAAGCTTTGATGCGGATTGTTATGAGGCGTTCGCTTATATCTCGGAAGCTTAATACGTTTTGTCGAAGTCTTTCTCTAATAACGAATCCGCACCCGAATAGGCGCTGTTTGTTCTCCTTGTAGCAGTTCCCGTAGTAGATGTCGCAGTCACGTGTCACTTTCAATTGTGTATTCACAAAATTCAATATTGATGCTAAGCTAAGTTGTAAACTGATGCTTAAAAGTTTTATTTATTTTATTTTGTAAACAGCGGAAAGTCATTCGTCAAATGAAGGCAGCACGAGAAGACGACGAAGACAAAGGAGCACCGTTCCGAACGCTAACAATAGTGAGTATGAATATAAACCCTAACATCTTTGTCGTAAACAAATTCAAATAATAATATTTTCATACACAAACTTAATAGCAAATGGTGGCGTAGCAAATAACAAACAGCAAAAGAATCAAAATATTGATAAAACAGCTACTTCGTTAGAAAGATCAAAGCAGCAGGTGCCAACACCGCAGCAGCAACAACAACAGCAGCAATTAAATACTCCCAATAAAGATATAGTTGTGGTCAATAGTGTTCCGAATAAATCTGAAAAAGTCCCACAACAGCAGCCGCAACCACAACAACTGCAACCGCCTCAACAACCCTCGCCGCCACAGCAACAACAACAGCAGCCAGCGCCAAAAGGTCGTCGCAATAAGAACCGCAACAATCCCGACAATGTTGAATTAAAGAAGGAAGCACTAGTGAATGGAACATCCTAATTATTTTCAAAATAAACTATTCAGAGAACAATTGAAATACTGAGTCCATTAATTCATATACATATATATATATAATTTCTTATATATATACTAGCTGTTATTTTAAATAGAAAAAAAAGAAAGAAAACAAAACAAGGAAAAGAAAACACTGTACACACACTAACCAAACCGTAACGAAGAACAAAGCAAACGATGAGAAAATCGAATAATTTGATAGTGGGTGTTAGATCAAAACATCAATACATAAACATATACACATACACACATCTAGTATAAATATTTAGTTAGGAGTGCCACTCAAAACTATTTAATTTTGTCGCGTCGTCGTGGTCAGATCGCGGCCCCTGCTACATCGTCGCCGCCTTCGATTCAGACATCGTTTCATCGCTTTGGGTCACACGTTAATATTCATCATCACCATTAAAACTGAAAATAATCTCATCTTCATCTCGTAATGAGTCAATCGAACGACATCAATAATATGTATACATGCAAATATGAAATAAGCTCATTACTACATAAAATCAAAATCAATTCAGTAGCAAGCGGTTTTTTTTAACGACGTTTGCCTTAAAAATTTTCATTTTTTTATATATAAAAAAAAGAGATATATGATATATAAATATATATATACATATTAAATGTACATTATGTTAGAAAGAACAACAAGGTTCTTAGTAAAGAAACTATAAACGGAAAATTAAACGAAATATTCGCTTTCATACGAAAAGAAACATTAAAGCGAGATACTAGTGAAAACTATTCGACTACTCGTAGAATCGGCATCAATAATTTAAGTTGTTTTTTGAAAAAAACAAAAAAAAAAAAACGCCGCGTACAGTAACTACGTTTTCTTGTTAATTTTTATTTTTTTTTTTCTGATATATTACTAAAAAAACAATAGAGATGTACAATGTATTTGCATCACTACTATCATCCCTTCGATTTCGACCTATCGACATTCGGAACCGTCATCAAGTACGGTCACCCCTCCAAATGCAAATGCTATTCGTATTTGTATTAACAACTGACTCTTATAATACGATTTTAATGAGGTTTGTGTGAGCACTGTATGTTTCTTTCTTTGCTATATGATTTCTGTTTTGTTATCATTCAGTAGTCATAATAATCGTTTTTGTTTTTTTCTATTTTTTCTTTTTCTATTTCCTTATAGAAAATTAACTTTATTTGAAAGATTCTAGCTTTATCTACAACATTTATAACATATTTTTTTTTTTCTTCTTTGTTTGAATTTGCTGTTATCATTTAGTTTAAAAACATTATATTACGGAACATTTATTTAAAATTAAATAAATTAAAATATATATATATAAAAACGTATTTGTAGATTGCGAAAAAAAAAATCCAAAACTAAAAAACAATGGAATAGAAGTAAAACCACAACGTTTTTACTTCTAAGCGATTTCTACATTTACACATGCGTCTAACAACAGACAAGAAGAAGAAAATCAATAAAAAAATAACAAACAAATCAAAATAAATGAAAAGAATTATCAACCCTTTGAGTTAGCTTTTTAATCTGATTTTATAATTATTTTAATAATAATTAAATATATTATTATTTTTTTTTTTTTTGTTAATTTTATGTAATTTATTGATTAATTTTAGTTCTTCAATTAATGCGCTTTTTTTCTCATTACTATTATTATTTTGTATTAATTATGAAATAGAAAGAGAACAGAACAATTCTATTATATATGTAAAATTATAAACAAATCACGATATCGTATAAAAGAACAAAAAAGAGTATAATAAAAACCAGAATAATTGAATTATTATTTGAGAAATGGTTTTATTTTAATTCATTCATTTTATTGTTTTTTTTTTTTTTTTTTTCAATTAACCTTTTTATTTGCTCAGCGTTTTTGTTATGTTGTATTCATTTGTGCACTTTGATACCATTTTTGTTTTTTTTAACCAGATATTTAGTAAATAGGCTGAAAAAGAAGGAAAAACAATTGAAAATACTTAAGTAGGTTGTAAATAAAATATTGAAAGTACTTGATTATATTTGAATTGTAGAATGTACGTGACTTTTGCCAAAACAATTATTGGGGAAATTTCCATTTTTCCATACCATGCAGTTTACTCCATAATCTTGAGCAGTGATGATGAGCCCTGTGTAATCCACGTTGATCTTTGTAAATACGAGTATATTTTTTATACCATAAATTAGTCAAAATCGTCATCAGTCCGAAATACATTATTAAAAAGGAAACGTAAACGTTTTAAAATCGAAAATCAGAAACGGAGCGAGGTTAATAACTTTATTTTCTTTCCAACCAAATGACGCCAGTAGCCTAGTGGCCTAATGAATGAGCTAGTACAAAAAAAAGGGGGGTACACCTAATTCTGTTTTTACTCGACAGATACGTTCCTGAAGAGTTCGTGTAGAAAAATCCGGAGTTTATATGTAGATATGTACGTACATATTTACATACCCCTTTCAGACCGTTTTGTCTTCAATACATATTTCCATTTCTATTTAACGTATATGAATCAGACCGGCATGCAACGATTGTGCTTGTTATTTGTCACACTTGTTTCTCACATTCACCCCTATTCTCAAATCCGACGGATCGAACGGTCCGCCAAATTCGAACGATTCGCATTCTCAAATCCGTTCGAAGTGATGCCTGTGTCACAATGCTACTACACGGCGCAGCGACAGCGCAACTACAAACGCTGCCGTTTGCTGTGATTGTAAAGTAGTTCAGTCAATACACAATGGAGCGACTTTCATCGGCGTTTTTTTTGACAGCAGGGTACTTCTGTGAGTGAATTTGGAGGTGAATTCTATAGAGTGAAGTTGGCGTCAGTAAACAATTCGAAGATTGAAACTGAAATTAGTCCATAAATGGATGAAAACAATTTGAAAAAAACATTATTGCTAACATGTGCGGCTGCTTTAGCCTATACAAAGTTAAAAGCGAAAACAAAAGTCAGAAGAAGGTGGTGGGTTAGACCAAGTTATCAAACGTATTCCTCCAATGTCGAATTCGAAATGGCAAAACGCCGTGTAGTAGCGACACTTTTTCAAATTTTCGAAATTACAGCGCTGCGACACGACTACATACGTGCCTATGTGACTTACTCCGTATAATTCCATTGAATGAATATGGGTTTGACAGCTACGGCGTTTGTAGTTGCGGTGTCGCCGCGCCATGTAGTAGCATTGTGACACAGGCATGAATCGATTTACGTGATCCGTGTGAATCGAATCTGTCCGTACAAAATGTGACGTTTCAGATTCGCACCAAAATCGTTGCGGATCTGTACAGAATTGGATTGAATTGTGTGGGAATCACTGAAAATGTAAGTTTTATATTAGATGCAGTTTATTTGTTAAATACAAGCAAATTGATTTATAGGAAGAGGACAACTAATAGGGACCAATTCAAGGAACTCGTTGAAGAAATACCCAAACATTGCTAAAAACCTTACCAAAAGACCACCCGAAGATTTTTGGGAAAATTTGCGCGAGAAGCTCAACGGACTGGGGCCTCCAATAAAGAAATAATAAAATGGAAAAAGGTAATTTACATATGGAATTGCGTGATAAGTTACTTAGCAGTGTCACTACTCTTCTTTACAGGTTTGGAGTGGTCACAAATCGCATTTCCATGGAAAGGAAAATAAGCGCAACAGGTGGTGGACCAAATAAGCGGATTTGCTTAACACCCGAAGAAGAGGAGGTGGCACAACTTGTTGTTTTGACAGAGTCGGTCGAGGGTATAGAGAATTCCTTTACGTTTGGAGTAAAGACAGGCGCTAAGCGAAAGTGAACTTCTTAACAAACAAATATGTATCCAAGAAAAAAAGTACAATACTATAGTAAAGATGTGTGATATGCAAGAGGAAACCAATGCGCAAAGCAACTCATTTTTGCGAAGAATATATAAGTCATTAGAAGAAATGTAACCGCATTATTTTTTTGTGCACACCCGCGCCTTGGTAAAAATGGGCATTCTATCCATGATATATTTTTCCAGCTTTATGCAAACAAATACTCCAAAATGTTTGTTTAAAATTATTAAAACAAACGTCAGTGAAAGTGAAGTCGATAACGTGGTTCATCCGACGGTTTGGGAATAGGTGAATGTGAATCGAACGAGTGAAGTGAATCTCCGATCCGTCGGATTTAGTATTAGGGATGATTGTTTCGCTCTTCACTTTACCGTTACTTGAACAAGCGTCGATTTGTCGAGAAACATTTCACTTTTCGCAAAATGAGCCGCAGAAGTAAGTTGTGTTGTCAATTACAGAAATTATTAATAATAAAAAACTATTGAAGTTAACGCATTTTGATTGAAAAAATAGCAGATTGTAGTGTCTTATATGGATTATAATTAATTGGTGCAAAAAAAAAAATGCTTTTAAGCTCAAATTTTATACGACTGCATCAATTGTGCGTGGTGGGTCTTATGTAGCTAAACAAATGTGTTTTTTTCTTCTTCATCGTAGAAGTGCTTACCAGAGAGTTGCATTGAGTAAAAATTCGATACAAATCATTACAACACACGGTAGCTGTGTGGTCGTTCGAGCTGCGCACTCTAATTCTTGGCAAGCATGTATGAGACACAACATTATTTTTTCGAGTTTATGTAGTATGCAGATTAGTTTCTCTTGGAACTATTACTGATTGGTAATGTCGTGTATGTCTCACCACAAATGAATGCTACCGAACTGATGGATGTGTCCATATGCATGAATTGATTGTGAATGTATGGTATATTTGAGTGTCTCGGGTATTTCGATTGTCTCGAGTGTGTTCCACCACCGGAACAACAAAAAATACGTTAGCTCTCATTCTTTACTGATAAGGAACAAAATATCTGACAACAATAATACATTTATGATACTACCCGCGTGTTGCATGGGTATGATATATTACCAACTGTAAATAACAGGTAAAAAAATGCATAATTAGAACAAACAATACAAAGAAAAAACAAAACATATGAAATCAAATATTTAGGCTTTATTACTATTAATCATTGAAGTTTTTATAAAAGGAGTTTAAGAACAACAAGCTATCAACCGATCCTGGTCCTAGTCTATTTCGTTTTTCTGATATTATATTGCCAGCCAATGAAAAACATCTCTCAGCCGCTGCACTGCTAGCTGGTATCGAATTTGCATAGCTAGTTGCGATAAATGAGGGTATTTTTTTTTTGATTTATTTGCCACCATTCCATCAAATTAAAACTTTCAGTCATCTCCACGATTTCCTTACTATATCTCTCTACTTCGTCTTCAGGCTTTTCTATGACTTTTGAGGCAGATAGGTTTAACAGATTAGAAAAAAAGAATTGTGCATCGTTGGTATTGTCGGAAATTGAAGGCGGTTGATTTGATTGACTTTGATTTAAGCTTGAAGAGTCACTTTCCGTAATTACCGACGACGTTGGATCAGTGGGAGATGGTGCTGCGATTGCCATATCTTTAATCTGAGAACTACAAAAATTCTTTATTACATCTAAATCGTTTGGCCGCATATTTATAGCTGGTGGGTATAAAAAGTATGCAGTTTTATGCCATACATTAAGATTGGTGACCCATATTTCTTCAATGTTTTGTCTTATATTTTGCTTAAGAACGGAAATTGCACCTATATCTTCAATCTTCGGCTCACAAAGACTCTTAATTTTCAAAATTGATGGTAAAACGTAACAAAGCGATGGAGAACTGCAAACTTGCAATTTTTTGAATATAATTTCAAAATTTTTACACATTTCCACTAAAACCGTAAGAATTGATATATTTATGAGCAATAATCGTTGGCTTTGTTCATTCGTAGTCAGAATATTGTTAATTTGAAGCCAATTATCAGTTATAGATTTAAACATTCTGTAATTTGAATTCCACCGTGTTGGACATTGGCTTTTTAGCGAAGTGGTTAGGAGATGCTGCAAATGTGCTTTTTTAAAATATTTTACTATTTTTTTGCACGATTCTGAAACTTCTGTAAGTTCCGTTGTATCAGCCAACGACTTCTCCAATACATTCGAAAACAAATGGCTGCTGCAATTTAGGCGCGTGTTTTGTTGTAAAGCCTTGGTTATATTTTTTCCCCTGTCAGTAATGAATTTAATTTGTCCTATATTTCGAACACCAAATTCATCAAATAGACTGTTAAGCTTTTTTATTATATTGTCACCCGTAGATCTTTCGAAATCCATTGATTTCAATCCCAAAACTATATCAAAGAACTGAAATTGTTTTTGGTAATGGAAGGTGACGCCCAAAAAGTTTCGTTTTACGTAGTTGTCTGTCCACATGTCAATTGTAGCCGATGCTCCACCACTGTTCACAACATTACTTATTTCGTCCTTAAGTTCTTGTTTTTTTTCATTTGCGCACGTTTTCGATCTACGGGAAATTGTTGTTGCATCCGGTAATAAATCCTCCACATCCACATGTTCGCCATATGTTGCACCGATCTTAATAAAAAACTTAACCAATTTAGCGAAGCCAGAACCTTGCACTACCGAGAATGGTCGGCTGTCCTCAACTACCCAAGTGGTGCATTTTTCAATGGCCTCAGTTTTGTCCAATGCTGTGACGGTTTTCAAAACTTGGGACTGCTTAATGTTTTTGCAGCATCTGTGCCGATTTAAGTTTGACGTTTGGCCGGCGGTATATTTTAAAGTTTTAGAGCAGGTACGGCAATAAACGAAACCAGGCAGAAGAGTTTTGTCCGGCTTCAGAATTTCCGAGACTATATTCCATACGGAACTTCGGCCTTTGCGTCGGCTAGACAAGGTGTAGTTACCATTCGCAATTTTTCCGAAATAAATACTATATCACTTTCCATTGTTTGAAGATATTTAACTTGATAAACACTCGAAATTACTATCAATAGCCACTGTTCAACCACTTTACAAAAAACAATCACCGTGACTGGCGATAATGCAAATCGATACACTTTGTGTATAGACATGCGTAGGGGTATACTCGAGTGTCCTGAGTATTTTCAAACCCCGAAACAAACGGAAATGCGCTAAACGATCATTATATGCTGATACTACACAAAATACCCGATCACTCGAATGCAAGTATGAGTATGACTCGAGTGTTTCAACCAACATGTATATTTAAAGCTCATGCGCAAACGATCATCCCTTGCCGCTGAACGAAAGTGGTTGCATCAAACAAAATATGAGTCAATGATAGGGTATACACAAATACAAGGTACCCGTTGCAGCTCTCTGGTGCTTACCGATGGTGCCGATGATTGGCTACGTTGGAGGATTCGGATGCGTTCGTTTTAGTAGCGAGGATGACGGGGTAGATAACAATTATGTGATGGAGGAGAGCACTGATAGTGAAAGCGAGGAGCAATTATCAAGCCGTAGACACTCTGGTTATTGAACCAAGTGTGATTCAAAATTTAGAACAGGTAGGGTAGATAAAGTTTCTGTGGTCGTTATAAATCATAGAGTTCTAGTCCTATTCGGCGAAAGGTTTGGAAGAGAAAACTCTTTTTGGCCACAAATTTTGAATGTCCCTGTTGGTAAAGATATTGTAAGTCAACTGTTAAACTGAGGGTCGATTTGAACAGGTGATTTTAATGATAATTTAATAACAGAATGACGCGGTGCAGGCGGCAACGCCTTTGGACTATTCAAAAAATATTTTGATTACGCATTAAACATTTTTTTGGAATGCATATTGCTATGGGCTGCATTCGTTTCCCAAGGCTACGAATTTACTGGCAAAAAAAGTACACTATTCCAATTGTGGCAGAAAAAATGAGTCGTGACAGATTTTTTAAGCTACAGGATGCATTCCATGTTGTTTAAAATGATTTATCTGGCAGAAAAAAAGCAAATGTTTTTTGGAAAGTTCAGCCCATTATTGATGTAGTAAGGAATGCTTGCTTAAAAATTCCTCGGCAAGAAAATGGACGATATTCAATTGATGAACAAGTGGTTCCATTTACTGGGCGTTGTCCAGTACGCCAAAGTTTACCCAACAAACCTAGGGGTGTTGGTTTAAAAAACGAGGTATTGACGGCATCTGACGGACTTGTTCTCGACTTCGAGATATATCAAGGCAAGACAACACCTCTTCCTCAGGATAATATTGGACTCGGTCCTGCGTTCGCTCTGCGCCTTGTACGAACGTTATCAAAAGGTTAGAAAGTATTTTTTGACAGATATTTTACCACATTGCCCTTTTTGGAAAAGGGAATTTTCGGAACTGGAACGATAATGAAAAATCGTGTAAAAGTTGTTCACCTGACTGAGGAAAAAAAGATGAAAAGGGGAGATATGGAGGAGTTTTGTTGTCCTGAGGATAAAGTTGTGATTGTTCAATGGAAAGACTCGATATCGGTCTTATTGGCATCATCCGCTTTTGGATGCAGTCCTGTCAGTGATGTTCGTCGTTGGTGCAAAAAAGGAAAAAAAAAATCATTGAAGTAATACGTCCAAGCATAGTGCAGCAGTACAATGAGTCAATGGGAGGTGTGGATATTTGCGACCAACAAATGGAAGCGTAGCGTTTTTTTTTTTTCAAAACCCGAAAATGGCCATTGAAAGTTGCGATACACGTTATAGACTTAGCATGCTGCAATGCTTGGATGGAATACCAAAAGGATTGCAGAGCAGTCGGAGAACCACTGAAGGATATTCACGACTTATGCCCGTATCACCGTTCGCGAGTCGAACGTTCGCAGTCGATACGATTTGTAGTAAAAAATTTGTTGAGAAAGAGAAAATAAACGCCAACTACTTGAAATTCATGCATTTTATTTGTTATTACTTACATTTTACTATTTTCTGTCAAATTTTTCTTTTGAATGTAGCAAACGTTCGCCTCCCAGTCACCAACTTTTTGTGTTCGACTGAATTTGACATAAGAAACAGCAATCCAGTCGAACGTTCGCCAACGGTGATACGGTGAAATCGGAGTTCGCCGAAATTGTGACATTTGAGTCGAATGCCATCTGCGCGACTCGCGAACGGTGATACGAATTTGTGTGACTCGACTCATTTTTCGTTCGACTCGCGAACGGTGATACGGGTATTACTTAGTTTTCGACTTGCATTGGCTGAAGCAATTTCGAAAAGTAACAATTTGGAGTGGAGCTCTGAACCGGAAACGGACGAGGGTGAAACTGCTCCACAACCAAAACGGTACTGCCCAGCTGACCAGCCGTGTCCCGAAAGACGACTGGATGGTTTTAAGCATTGGCCGGTAGAAGTTGACTTAAAAACAGCCCGTATGTGCCGTCGCAAAGACTGCAAGTCGCGTGCACGAACACGATGCACTAAATGCGACGTATTTCTATGTTTTAGTAAAAAAAATAATTGTTTCAGGCTGTATCACACTGAAAAATAAAAATAATTAAAAAAAGTTATCAAATGAGTTTTAGTTATTAACTTCCCAGTGGGAAGTTATTGTAATGGGGCCGATTTTGCGAATTCCAAATGTTGACATACATATGTATCTCCACGTTTGCACATACGTGTATGTACGTATGTGCGCATGTGCATTTCGGAATTTCCGAATACCAAAAATGGATTGGGTTCATTTTACGCGTAATTACGCAACTTGGTACTGAATAAGTTTTCAGCAAAATCGGTGCAGCTGTTTTTTTTTTTTTTTTTTTTTTAGAAATTAAATAACTAAAAAATAGGCAAAAAAATTAACAAAACGCGGTGTTCCCAAGCGGGCCCTCATCTAAGTACTGACCGCACCCGATGCTGGTTGATTGCGGTGATCGGACGACAACCGATACATTACCCATTATTCGTCTAAGAAAAACAAAAAGCTATTATAATTGGTCCATTTGTTCAGGAGTTACGATACCACAGACAGACACAAAGGCACGTCAAACTCCCCTCTCTTTGCGTCGGCGGCTACAAATGAAAAAAAAATTTAATGAAATATGTGTTTCCATTTTTCCCACTGGGAAGTTAGTCGTTTGGGTCTTACGGGTTGCACCTAGACCACATTTTTTTGATTTGAAATGAGACCGACATGCATCAGTTGTGCGAGTCCTGAAAAACCTTGATGGACATGCAAAATGTAAAACCTAGACATAGTTTTGAACCATGTAAAGGCTACACATTTTAAAAATCATAAAAAAATGTTCGGTAGTTTAGCGTCGGGTCTGAAAGGGATACATATATGGGAAACAAAAGATTGGGTCCAGACTAGCACATGTAATACAATACTTCTTCTTCTTAGTGGGCGCTACAGTTCGGGGTGAACCTGGGCCTCAACCAACATGCCCCTCTATCTAGCACGATCTTTCGCTAGCCTTTTCCATTGCCGCACACCCAGTTGGCTGGGGTCCCCTTCCACCTGTGTGCGCCATCTTAAGGGCGGCCGTCCTCTGCTTCTTCGTCCCTCGGGGTTGGATTCAAAGACTCTCCGGGCTGGAGCTGTGGTGTCCATTCGCTCTACATGGCCCAGCCATCTTAGGCGTTGAATCCGTAGACGCCTGACTAGGCTCATGTCGCTGTACAGCCCGTAAAGTTCGTGGTTGAATCTTCTCCTCCATCCCCCGTCTGCGTTTATAGGCCCAAAAATCACGCGCAAAATCCTTCTCTCGAACCGACCAAGGGCCTCCTCATCCGCTTTTGATAGTGTCCATGCTTCTGCGCCGTACAACAGGACCGGGATGATAAGGGTTTTATATAGAGTCAACTTTGTCGTTCGGGAGAGGGCTCTATTACTCAGTTGCCTCCTGAGCCCAAAGAAAAAGCGATTGGCAAGAGTGATTCTGCGTTTGATTTCGGAACTGATGTCGTTGTTCCAGGTCACGGCGGAGCCAAGGTAGACAAAGTCCTTAACTACCTCGAACTTATATCTGCCTATACAAACGTTCTGGCCGAGACGTCGGTGTTGAGCGTCCTTTTTTGATGACAGCTTATATTTAGTTTTGCCGTCGTCTACCGCCAAACCAATTTTTGCCGCCTCCATCTCAATACTCGCAAACGCCTCATTGACATCTCGCTGTGATCTACCTATTATGTCAATATCGTCGGCGTATGCAAGGAGTTGCGAGGATTTGAAATAGATTGTGCCTCTTGTATTGGCCTGTGATTTTTGCACAATCATTTCTAATATGATGTTAAAAAAATCACACGACAGCGCATCGCCCTGTCTAAATCCTTTCTTGACTTCGAAACTATCGGTCAGTTCTGCACCGACTCGGATGGAGCAGCGAGCATTTTTCAGGGTCATCCTGCATAGTCTGACGAGTTTAGCAGGTATCTCCAAGGTAGACATAGCGTTGTATAGCTCGTCTCTAAGTACGCTGTCGTATGCGGCTTTGAAGTCGACAAATAGGTGGTGAGTGTCGACTTGAAATTCATTGGTTTTCTCCAGTATCTGCTGTAGTGTGAAGATTTGATCGATGGAGGACTTCCCTGGCCTGAATCCGCACTGATAAGGCTTCAGGCGTTCACACAAAACGGCAGAGAAGACTTTTTAGGCGATGTTAAGGAGACTTATTCCTCTATAGTTGGCGCAATCAGAGGGATCTCCTTTCTTGTGGATCGGGCATACGATGCTGAGACTCCATTCCTCGGGCATGCTTTCCTCTAACCATATCTTACGGATGAGCTGGTGCATGCTCCCAACCAGGTCATCCCCAGCTGCCTTGAAGAGCTCAGCAGACAGTCCGTCTGCGCCAGCAGCTTTATTCGACTTGAGCTTCGATATGGCAATCTTAACTTCGTCGAGGTCAGGGGGACAGAATTCTCTGCGGTCTCCGTCGATTAGAAATGGATCATTCTGCCTGACAGCAGTATATTGACTAACATCGCCGTTATACAGTCTGCAGAAGTGGTTTTTCCATATTCTCAGCATCGACTGCGGTTCTACTACTAGGTGTCCGTTCTCATCCCTGCAGGCTTCCGTTCTGGCTTTATAACCTTATCATGTTCGCTTTATCTGTTGATAAAACTTTCGAACGTCACGCCTGCAGTAACACCTCTCCAAATCCTCAATCGCGCGCTCCTCGTGCTCTTTCTTCTTTCTCCTGAGAAGCTTATGCTCCTCCCTTCTTTTTAACTCGTAGAGCTCACGAGCTGCTCTTGTTCTTTTATGCAGCGAGGCCTTATATGCATCCTGCTTCGCTGTATGAATCCTCCTGCACTCGTCATCGAACCAGGTGTGTCTTCGTGGTGGAGCCTTGAAACCCAAAACTTCGGATGCAGAGCTTTTCAGGGCTTGTTTGCAAAGGCTCCACTGCTGTTCTATTGATAGCGTGGAGGATTGAGGTGTACCGGAGAGCTTAAGGGAGACGCGATCGGTAAAAGCACGAGCGGTTTCTGGCGATAGTAGCTTTCCGACGTCATAACTTTGTATTCTTACTCTACTCCGTTGCGTTCGTGATATCCGTAAGCGCATCTTGGCTACTACAAGATAGTGGTCCGAGTCGATGTTAGCCCCTCGGAAAGTTCGAACATCAAGAATAGTGGAGGAGTGTCTGACGTCGATCGCGATGTGATCGCGATGTGGTTGGTAGTCGATTGATCAAAAGACCGCCAGGTGCCTTTGTGTATATCGAGGTGCGGGAAGTGCGTACTGGCCAAAAGGAGATTTCGCCCCGTAGCAAGATCAATCAGCCTGTGTCCGTTATCGGAGGTGGTGTCGTGTAGGCTATGTTTGCCGATGACTCGTTCAAATATGCTTTCCTTACCCAGCTTAGCATTGAAGTCTCCTAGTACAATTTTGATGTCATAGCTAGGACATTGGGCATACGTTCTGTCTAGGAGATCGTAGAACTCATCTTTGGCTGAGTCATCCTTGTCTTCCGTGGGGGCGTGGATGCAGATCAGGCTGATGTTAAAAAATTTAGCCTTGTTATGAGGCGTTCACTCACATGCCGAAAGCTTAGGACTTTTTGCCTTAGTCCACCTCGAACAACAAATCCGCATCCAAACAATCGTTGCCCTCTCTCCCTATAGCAGTCGCCGTAGTAAATATCGCAGTTTTTCATCCGCTTTATGCCCGGTCCATTCCATCGCATTTCCTGGATGGCGGTGATGTCCGCTTTATAGCGGTCTAGGGCGTCCGCAAGTTGTTCGGCTGCACGTGGCCTGTTTAGGGACCTAACATTCCACGTACAAAGCCGAAGATCATTGTCCTTTTTTCGTTTTTTGCAAGGGTCGTCAACATAAATCCGGTCCGTTATATCCGAGGCTTGTGGTTGTTTCGGAGTTTGTGTTTTTTTTACGGTTACGGCTTACTAGGCCGTAGCCCAACCGACTAATCCTGTTTTTTTTTTGGCGCAGGAGGCTCGCCATTCGCCCTTCCCCGTCTGCAATTTCCATAGGAAATCTCCAGAGGGCACCACGAGGAGGTGGGGATAGGACTTACTAACAGTGCCGCAAGATGTTCGACTGCGGTGGCTCTTCTCGCTTTTTAGCAGGCCAGCATCCGTCGGATAGATGCTACCCCTACGAGGCCTTTGTTAGTCCTTTGCCAAGTAATACAATAACCCAATGAATATTCCTTGCAACTTTATCTTACTAACCATTAAAAGGGTAATAATTCAAAGGTACAAACAGCGAAATATGTAGCCATTATATGAACATTTTATTCGTTGCCGTCTGACAAAAGAAGTGCAAGGGCATCCGGGTCCACACGGCGCGTGTTTGACGAAGGGTGAAATGAGTGCAAAAAAGAGGGTAAGTGAAACAGAAATACATACATTGGCACAGTCATGCACGGGTAGCTTCTTCGTGCGTTTTCTGACGTTTCCTTATCTCCTTTTCTTTGTTTTGCGATGTCGCTTCACTCCTGTTTCTAATTTGGAAGTGTACGTTTCGATACCATCCTTGCTTTTCAGACTTCACGTCACTTGAACGAAGGTTCAAAAGAAACACGCACCGTGTGGACTCGGACATTGCTAACGCCAGAAATATCATGTACATTGATTGTGGATAAGGCCAATTTTTGCGTCGAGTCACGAACCATGGTCACAAATGTCCAAACTTTCGAGCGCACGCCGATTTTTCATTAAGTTCAAAAATGTTTACATTTTGCGCGCCCTCTATATTTTGAGATTCTTTAACCCTGTCCCACGTCCGTGGTAACCGTAACGATAAAGCACAACACAGAGCACCTAAATAGGTATGAATTACAGCACGATTGCATTCGTGTTGGTCAATTGTGTGAATTGAGCAATGAGTGAGTTACATAAACGATTTAAAGAAATGTCGAGTAGTTAGAGAGGTTTCTTTTACGCTACGCCTCATTATTTTGGTGTAGGAGCAGATAACCAGGTCCGTCTACCGCCCTAGTAATATATTCTCCACTTGACTATAGAAAACACAATCAAATGTAAATTTTGCATGACATCAAGTCCACGTCTTTCAGGTGACACGATTTTGGAGTTATGCAAAGATTTCAAGTGGCAGTGTATAGCTTAATTTTGGCAGTGGCGATTTATATACAACTCACAAATTTTGAGCTCTTTAGTGGCGTTACAGTCCGGTTTGAACCTGGGCCTCAACCAACATGCTTCGCCAGCTGGCACGATCTTTTACCGGCTACTTTCAGCGCCGCACGCTCAGTTGGTTAAGGTCCCCTCTCAACTGTGCGCACCACATTAGAATTCTGTTGCCTCGGGGTCGGACTCGAAGACTCTCCGGGCGGGAGCTGTGTTTTCCACTCGCTGTACATGGCCTAGCCGTCTTATACACTGGATCCGCAGACGTCGTACCAGGCCCATGTCGCTGTACAGGCCATATAGATCGTCGTTGTATCTTCTCTTCCACTTCCCGTTTATACAAACGGGACCATAGATTGAACGCAGAATTTTCCTCTCGAAACGACCAAGGGCTTCTTCATCCGCTTTCGTTAAAGTCCAGGCCACAATACTCTCTATACACTGTCATACGTGGCCATGAAATCGACGAAAAGGTTATGGGTGTCGATTTGGTATTCTTGGGTCTTCTCCAAGATCTGCCGCAGTGTGAATATCTGGTCTATTGTGGACTTACCTGCCCTGAAACCACACTGATAAGAACCTATCAGATTATCCGCAAAGGGTTTCAGGCGTTCACACATTACGGCAGAGAAGATCTTGCATGCGATGTTAAGGAGACTTATTCCCCTGTAGTTGGCGCAGTTATAGGGGTCTCCTTTCTTGTTGTTTGGGAAAACTTTGCTGAGATTCCATTCTTCGTGCATGCTTTCCTCCGACCATATTTTACAGATAAGCTTGCATGCGCCCTACCAGATCATCTCCAGCCGCTTTAAATAGCTCGACAGACAGCACGTCTGCGCCCGCGGCTTTATTGTTCTTCAGCTTTAAAATTACTAGCTTAATTTCATCTAGATAGGGTGGACGAAATTCTCTTACATCTTCGTCCGTTGCGAATGGATCATTCTGCCTGACAGCGGTATTAGATCTTTCATCGCCGTTAAACAGTCTACAGGAGTGTTCTTTCCATATCCTCAGCATCGACTGTGACGCTGTTACTAGCTGTCCGTCTTCCTCCCTACAGGCTTCTGCTCCGGCTTTTTAGCCCTGGCATGTTCGTTTTACTTTTTCATAAAACTTGCGAGCATTATTCCTGTGATAGCATCTCTCCATCTCCTCTTTCTCACGCTTGTCGTGCTGTCTTTTTTTCTTACTTAAAAGCGCGTATTCCACTCTCCGTTTCTGCTCGTAGTGCTCACGAGTGGCTCTCGTCCGCCTACGTAGCATGGCTTTGAAGGCGTTTTTGTTTGCTACATGGGCTTGCCAGCATTGTTCAACAAACCAGGGGTTTCTAGCTGACGGTGGATTGAAACCCAACACATCAGAGGCAGCGTCTCTGATGGCACGCTGGCAATGCTCCCACTGTTGTTCTGTGGGTTGCTCCGGCGTCATTGAAGTTTGCGAGAGGTTGAGGGAAACTCGATCGGCAAAGATCCTAGCGGTCTCCTGCGATTGAAGTTTCCGACGTCAAACTTTCGTTGTCCAGCTCGACTTCGTCCCTTGGCTCCTTGAAAGGTTCGTACATCTAGGATGCTGGAGGAGTGTCTGGCGACGATCGCAACGGGATCAACCTGATCGCCAGCTTCCTTTGTGAATATTGAGATGCGGGAATCGTGTGTTAGCCAAAAGGAGATTGCGCTCCGCCAGGAAGTCGAGCAGCCGATGTCCGTTTTCGGACGTGGTGTCGTGTAGGCTATATTTTCCCGTGATAGACTCAAATATGTCCTCTTTGCCCACTTTTGCATTAAAATCTAGTAGAACAATTTTTGTGTTGTAACTGGGACATTGGGCATAGGTTCTGTCCAGGAGATCGTGGAATTCTTCATTGAGTCGATCGTCCTTTTCTTCCGGTGGGGCGTGAACGCATATTATGTTAGGTCTGCTTTATACCAGCTGAGGGTTCGCTCCAGTTAATCGCCTGCACCGGGTCTACTAAGGGACCTCACATTCCAGATGCAGGTTCTCAAGTCCTTTAGTCGTTTGCGGGGGTCGTAAGTTTTGTATCCGTCCGTATCCCAGGCTTGTGGTTGTTTCGGAACAAGTGGTTTTTTCCGTGATGGGGATGTTACCCCTAAGCACAACCCCCAACCTGGAGGTTCCTTTTTCCCCAGGAACAAGGGGTTGGGTCGCTGCTCACATTGGTTCACTACCTGTGTGTCAGCTTGGATTGAGCAGGTACAGAGATCGAAACTGGCCATGTTAAACGCGATCAACTTCTTTGCTCTTTTTGCTCGCTCCCTCCGCCCACTCTGTATGTGCAATTCTAATATAACACCAAAAGTGCACGGAAAAGTTGCTGGGAACTACAACCAAAGCGAAAATTCGGTTGGTTCCTCTCTTTCTATCTAGGACAACCACCCCTGGGTCTACGACCCAAACCACTGTACTCCGTTCAGGTTGTGTGGTAAACATAAAAAAAAGATATATGCATAAGTTACAGATTTATTTTTTAGATTATTTCCTCTATGAGGAATTCTTTATTTTCTTGGTTATTATTATTCTGACCGATATGGTCAGATGTTCTCTTAAAACTAACTACACTGTTTTATACTAACTACTCGGCGTTCATTGGGTGGTGACCTTGCCGAAGTTGGTCCCACGGTTGTTGGTCGGCGGTGTTGATAAACGCTGAGCTAGCGTCTGGTCCCACGCTGCTCTTATTGCGGGACAGTGTGTTAGCTGAGAAGCGTCTGTTCGCTGCTCAGCTTTCATTAGCGGATGTGGGGCCGTGTGTTAGCTGAGAAGCGTGTGTTCGCTGCTCAGCTCTATTAGCGGATGTATGTGCTAACTGCTCCCCCTCTAAGTTGAGACCGTCCTCGGTTGATTTGAGAATATCTTGAATAAATTTTTCTTTGCGAAGCTCCTTCAGCTCGATCTTTTGTGCGCTATTCCTAACTATGCTCTTAAGAGCAAAAACTACTGCCGTCAGAATACACACAATAACAATGACCGTTAGTATGCCCCCCTGGGATGAGTGTGATTTGATTTCTTCATGTAAGGCGGTGATGTGCTCGCGATTCTTTATAAAGCTTTTGTTCAAATAAGGTAGAGATATTAGCGCCAAATGCTCAGTGACATTAAATAACTGTGTTGAAGGAGCTCTGGGCTTGGAAGACTGATCCGCTTTTGTGCCATTTACGTCCAAGTTGTTATAAAAAGTGACCAGAAATGTACCGCTGACCATAATAATTGATGAGTTACTCCCTTCCCTTAGTAAAACTGTTTGATCGTTGATAACGACTAAGCCTTCGTCGATTTCACTGATGAGCTCAATATAATGAGCAGATGTAGTTTTGCAGTATGCTGAATAGTTATTCAGTAATTGCTTCACAAATGGGCTGTTTGGATGAATCTCACAAAAGGTTACAGCTGCCGCTTCTTTACAATTTTTTAGAGGTTTATACGAACTTTCGTATTGTGTTTCTAGTATTATGGTAGTTTTGATATGTATCACCGGGAGCAATTTAATTTTGTTACATACGGTTTTAATTATAGGAAATTTAATAATGAAGTAAATCAATTCGTTATCTTGATAAATTTTTAACTTAGAAATACTTATAAAATCACTTACACTTACACCGCACTCCAATGGGATGAACCAGGCAAAAGACGGATGAAAAACTGCGACATCCACCACGGGAACTGCTACAAGGAGAACAAACAGCGCCTATTCGGATACGGATTCGTTATTCGAGGAAGACTCCGACAAAAAGTCTTAAGCTTCCGAGATATAAGCGAACGCCTCATAACAATCCGCATCAAAGCTAAATATGCGCTCACGCCTCAGCGGAAGAAAAGGACAATCAAAGAAGAATTTTACGATCTCCTAGACAGAACCTATGCCCCAATGTTCCAGCTGCGACACAAAAATAGTTCTAGGAGATTTTAATGCAAAGAGGACAAAGAGGGCAAAGGGGACATATTTTAGTCGATCATAGGAAAGCATAGCCTCCATAACACCACATCCGACAACGGACTTAGGCTAATCGATTGTAGTAAGCACGCGATTCCCCCATCTCATCACCCACAAGGGTACTTGGTGGTCTTTTGATCTATCGACCACCAACCAGATTGATCACATTGCGATCGACGCCAGACACTCCTCCTGTATTCTCGACGTACGAACCTTCCGAGGGGCCAACATCGACTCGGACCACTACCTTGTTGTAGCCAAGGTACGAATGAGGATATCAAGAACGCTTAGGAGTCGAGTAGGACTACGTAAGTTTGACGTCGGAAAGCTACAATCGGAAGAGACTGCCAGAATCTTTGCCGATCGTGTCTCCTCCAAGCTCTTTCAAAATCCGCCCACAGCAGCACAAACAATAGAGCAGGAATGGGCGCCATTAGAGACGCTGCCTCAGAGGTGATGGGTTTCAAACCGCCACCACCTAAAAACCCCTGGTTCGATGAACAATGCGAACGAGCCCATGCAGCAAAACAAGAGGCATATAAAGCCATGCTGCAACGACGGACGAGAGCTGCTCGCTAAATCTATGAGCAGAAGAGAGGAACAGAACAGAAAGAAAAGAGAACACGGAAAGCGTGAGATCGAGGAGATGGTGAGATACCTCTGCAGGAATGACGCCCGTAAGTTTTACAATCAGGTAAAACGAACATGCCATGGCTGTCAGGCAGAACGAGCCATTCGTAATGGACGACGATGTAACAGAATTCAGTCCACCCGACCTAGACGAAGTCAAAATAGCGATATCAAGACTTAAGTCTAATAAAGCCGCGGGCGCAGACGGCCTGTCTGCTGAGCTTCTTAAGGCGGCTAGCGATGAGCTGGTAAGGTGCATGCACCATCTCATTGGCAAGGTATGGTCGGAAGAAAGCATGCCCGACGAATGGAATGTCAGCATCGTTTGGCCGGTTCATAGGAAAGGAGGCCCCTATAACTGCGCAAACTATAGGGGAATAAGTCTTCTTATCATCGCATATAAGATCTTCTCTGCCGTATTGTGTGAACGCCTGAAACCGTTTGTGGATAACCTGATTGGCTCTTATCAGTGTGGTTTCAGGCCAGATAAATCCACAATAGACCAAATATTTTCGCTACTTCAGATCTTGAAGAAGACGATTCGATTTCAAGGCTGCATATGACAGCGTGTATAGAGATGAGCTATACAAAGCCATATCTTGTTTTAACATCCCTGCCAAACTCGTCCAACTGTGTAGGATGACAATGGAGAATTCTCGCTGCTCCATTAAGGTCGGTAATGAGCAAACCGAGACCTTTGATGTTAAAAAAGGATTTAGGCAAGGTGACGCGCTGTCATGCAACTTTTTCAACATCGTGCTTGAAAATATCGTGGAAGAGTCACTGGCCAACACAAGAGGTACGATTTACTTCAAGTCTACACAAATGCTTGCGTACGCCGACGACATTGACGTGATTGGACAGCGTTGAGGCCTTTGTAAACATTGAGGTAGAAGCGGTTAAGATTGGTCTCAAGGTTAATGAGGGTGAAACCAAATATATGCTTTCATCTAAAAGAAAGGGACAACACCGACGTATTGGCCAGAACGTCACCATGGGCGGATATAACTTTGAAGTGGTCAAGGAATTCGTCTACCTTGGCTCACTGATGACCAGCGACAACATCAGCGCTGAGATAAAACGCAGAATCACTCTTGCCAGCCGCTGTTTCTTTGGGCTCAAGTAGAGCCCTCTCTCGGAAAACCAAGGTGACACTATATAAGACCTTAATCATCCCAGTCCTCCTTTACGGTGCAGAGGCTTGGACCTTAACAAAAACGGATGAAGATGCCCTTGGTCGTTTCGAGAGGAAAATTATACGCACTATCTACGGTTCCGTTTGTTCAAATGGTGTAGGAGTAGAAGATATAACGAAGAACTATACGGGTTGTACAGCGACATCGACCTCGTACGACGTCTACGGATACAGCGTCTAAGGTGGCTAGGCCATGTAGAGCGCATGGAAAATACAGCTCCGACCCGAAGAGTCTTCGAATCCACCACGGAAGGAAGGCGCGGCAGAGGACGGCCGCATCAACGGTGGCGCAAGCAGGTGGAAGGGGACCTAAGCCAACTGGGCGTGCGACGCTGGAAGCAGCTGGCCAAAGATCGTGCCAGCTTGAGACGCTTGTTGGTTGAGGCCCAGGTTCACCACAGACTGTAGCGCCACCTAAGTGAGTAAGTATTTGCCGATCATTGGCCTCGATCAAAGTTTCTTCCATTGTCCTGACCTCATTGAAGTCGTCAAAGGCAGGGTTTCCGGCTATGTATTTTAAGGCTGGGCCCAGGATGTTAATTGCGTGAGCAAAACGGTGGTGAATTCGCAATCTGTCCACAAGACGGAGAATTTGCTCAATATCCGATTGAAGCATTTCTCTCATATGTGGCAGGGGAAAAGACTGAAATATGTAAGTCTTGAATTTCGTAAATGATTTTCTGATAAGCCGTCAAGTTTGTGTTATGTGTCAGGTATCCGTAATGATCCCAAATGACTACTTTCCAATCATGAATCGGAATATAATTTGGCCGTGTTCGATATCCACCAATTTAGAATTGGTTTGCTGATGGGCTATTATAAGGAAGCATCTGAAACGAAATATGTAATTACCTTATATTACTTTTATGAACCTTCCTATTGTCTATAAGGACAAATGTACCAACATCTTTAACGGTTGGATTTGTTGTTAGAGGTGGACTAAGACATGAAGTCCTAAGTTTCCAGTATGTGAGTGAACGCCTCATAACGATCCGCATCAAGGTAAATTTCTGTAACATCAGCCTCATATGCGCCCATGCCTCCGCGGAAGACAAGGATGAATCCATCAAAGATGTTGTCGTAGTTTGCATTGATGAGGGTTTCTGTGTGCAGTTCTGCAATATTCGTGAGTTACGGAAGAATTTCTTGGCTACGTATATCCATCTCTCTCTCTCCGCAAACCGGCTGTTTTGGCACTTTGTGAAACACAGGTCGATGAAAAATCTGATCCTTCGGAATTCAGTCTTCCTGGATATAGCTTAGTGCCATTATTCGTTCCTCACCGCGGTCTCGCCATCTATGTCCGTAGTGACATTGCTTACCAGCTACTTCCACAGTATAGCCAAACATCCACCTCGGATCTTAATTTCATATGGCTTAAATTCATATTCCGTAAGCACTCCGTTCACTACTGTTTTCTTTATAGAAGCCCCAATCTAGACAGGTTAATTGTTTCTCGCTTTGAAATTCTGTATTCAAAACTTTCTTATAATGTTTAACACACAACCTGAATGGACTGCAGTGGTTTGGATCGTAGATATTCACTTACTACTCTCCAGGGGTGGTTGTCCTAGATAGGAGGCGAGGAACCGAATTTTCACGTTGGTTGTAGTTCTTAGCAACTTTTTCGATGCACTTATCGTGTCATATTAGAATTGCACACACTGACTCTGAATTGAAAGTGATCACATACTTTGAGTGTTATGCCTTAATCAGTATGTTTGATCATTTCTCATTCACAACAGCTGTGTTGCATAATTTTTTTTTTCCGTATAGGGATTGTTTTTTTTTCTTGGCTATGGACGGATTAGAACTACAGACCTTCCGCTCGACGGTTGGTGATGTTTACCACTGCACCACAGCCACCCGCAAATGTGATCATGTTTCACGTATGATCTTCCTTAGTCAGAAGACTTAAGCCCTTATACGAAAACTTGTTTTCGGTTATTTCTCTGCAGTAATACCATTATTTTTTACAAATAAAATTACTAAATGACCTCGAACGGAATCTACATTTTAAGATTTATTAAAACCCATAGCTTGGTTTGACCATAATACTTTCTTGTCAACTTAAAGTCTCTCGAAAACAAAAAACCTGATTCAGTGGCAAAAAATGTACGCAACGAAGAGGTGATTGCTGTTTTAATTAACACGAATCTTACAATAAACAAGGTTTCAAAAGCTATTGGTCACCGTTAGAGAATAAGTATTGGACTGGGACTTTCAGCTCTAATGATTCTCAAAATATATTAACAAATAATTTCGTAAATAAAACTTTAATTAAAATCAATTGCTAGTAACATCGGCGAGTTGGGAAAGCATGTCGCCGCGGCAGGGTAGGTAGTGGCTGTGAATCAATAACCACACAACCAGCTAACCACACTGCCAAAGCGCATAGCCAATTATTCGGGCAAAAATGTATAAATTTTAGCATAAACGAAAAAATATATTTTATTATTAAAACAAGTTAAAATCCCTGTGAGAATGTACTAATTAACTTACCTCTGTACATTAGTAAACAAGTAAAAACGACAAGTTTCTACGATGAAATTAGGCACCACTGTTTAATGTGGTGTTTGTCATAACCTCGTTGGTGGTATAGTTACGCCCTCTTCTGGATTAGTTTATTAATGCGTTTGAAATGACATTTCGCATACAGGCGAAGCGACGGTTAGTGTAATCATTTTAAATATATTTAAAAATGAGAAATGCCAAGACGTGGATCGGTGAACGACATGTTAACATTTTAACGCATGATTAAGTGGTAGTCACTGAATTGCATCTTTGCTTTTCCTAGAAACGTTATTAATTTTCAAATATAGATACATATGTATGTATGTAACAGACGTTTTTTTTTTTTGTGTGTCTCTCGACAGTTTCATTCTGTGGAGCCGTGAATTTGGGTCAACCAACGTTTTCCGTGGGTGAAGTATTCACCGCGTTTAGTGGGTGGTATGTTTGTAAAGATATGAACTTAAAACAACGTGGTACTTGTTGCTTTCGTAATATGGTATACACATGTACATGCACAAATGCTTTATAACTAAGTCTGATAAGAAGCGACATCCAAGAAAATAGCTTTGAGAAATTGTTTCGGCTAATTGGATAGGTCGCTGGCGTCGATGACATGGCAAAATTAATCTTAATCTGGACACTAATCAACAAGTCAACTTATGATCCAACATGGTAACGCATTAATGTCCATACAAAACCAAAGATTGAATTGTGTACAGAACACGTGCGTTTTATGCCAAAAAAAGCGTATTTTTTTACTACTTAGGACAAATTTAATATATCTCTCCTTCAGTACGAGTTTTTATGAATCCATGGTGCAATGAAAGTGCATCGAAGTTTCCTTTCTTAGTTCTGTTTATTTTAAGATCCTACATTCGTATGAACCCTATGTTAAATAAATATACTTGTTCAATTAAGACAATCGTAAATAATACAGTCAAATAATATTAAATATAAGAAAAAGTCTGTCCGTGTTTTCAAATTTTCATTTTATTTATATATACTTTTTAATTTTTCTTTTACACAGTTTAAATCTTAAAAATAACTTTTAAATAAATTAACAAAAATTGTCTGCGATTAAACGAAAATGTCGATTTTCACAACATCTTTCATCTATCGAGTCATTCGACTAGTGAAAATTAGTTTTGTTGTTGTTAAATTGCCATAGAAGATTGTGTGTGATGGAATGTCGTACCAGATAGTGCATTTACAACCTCCAAAAAATAAACAATGCAAATGCACACCTGACACGCACTCCAAAACTTCAAGTTAAAATGTTATCGCTTTAATTATGCTTCACAAAGACTCTGCTCGCACCGATTAGGTATCGGTTTTTTTCTGCATTCATTTACTACTAACCTTTTCAAAAACAGCTCTTATTATTTTCTTTACTAACTTTCCAGTGGGAAGTTATTTTGGTAATGATTTTATCAAATTTTCTTACGCATATTAAAAACAGTGAAGCATTGCCAGTAAATGGAATAAAACAAAAATGAAACAAAGAAACAAATAACATTTGATTGAGAGCGCAAAATATTGATTGAAATGGTAGTGCATGAACACAGAACGGAAATAAAGCACAAATAGAAAAAATCAAGTGAAAAACGAGTTAGACGGAAAGCTGTCTTATCAACAGATGAGGAACGTGGTAGTGTGGTCGAAAAAAGGTACAGAATTTTTGATCTTGTTTGTTTTTCTAACTTCATTAGGTTTTCAGTCACATATCGCGCGACTCGTGTCGTTGCGATAAGGAGTCATTCCACTATTCGCAATCTGGACATTGAACTTTGTTTCGTTTCTGTTCTGCTCTTTTTTTTTTATAAAACGAATGGGAGGTAGAATACCTGGGTATGCAATTTGGTCTGGCTTGTGTAAATGCCTATTGCTAGCATGAAAAATACAATGGAATAAAAAGTACGACATCCAATCGCTATTTAAAATAGTTTCTTGAATCAGAAAAAAAAATTGAAATAAAAAACCCAGCAAAGTCAAGTGGCTAGACAGTGAAACTGTTATCACAATTGATAACGCCGTGAAGAGTATTTATACATATTCATGTTCACGTCGTTTGCAAGTCAAAAAGTCGTTGAATGAACTTTAACAAATGAAAAAAACGTGATATTTGATTTAAGGCACTGATAAGTATTCTGAAGACTATTGTTTGCTCGAGCTTATAACGATTGCATCGATATATCGATTCTTGGGAACAAGGGCTCTACATACACCATTTCATTCTATGGACATTCTCAGGAATGGGAAGAATTGCATATTTGAGATATGCTTATTTAAAATGTCCACTCTTACAAATAACGTTATAAGAAGAGTGAAAGATTGTCGTTAGTCGAATGTCCGGAAATACATGCACATATAGTGTATGGGAATTAAATCTTATCGCAAAACAAAACTCAGCTGATTACCCATGTATAAATGTGCAATATAAATGAATAATTTTTAGTTCTCAAATAGACGACAAATACATATGAGTATGTATGTATGTATGTTGTTTTGGCCGTATGTACGAAAATGACCCATGCTTTCGGCGTAGATATATGTACATACATATGCAGATACCAATACAGCAAACTGTTGTAGTCGCGTTCTTATCTTCCTTATCTTCGATACAAATTGCCTTTACATTGGAGACACAAAACGCAAGAACTCGTACTAATTCGATATATGGAAACTGTTCATTAAACAAATTATTGCTAAATTAAATAAACCAAGAGCAGAAACGTACTAGTAAAACGAACAAGCGCGTTTATCCGAATCAATCCAGACAATTACTAAAATGTAGATCGTCATGCGCCGTGACGCAGTGGTTAGTGTTTTGGACTCTGGCGCACGATGAGCGAGTTCGGATCCCGATAACACCCACGCCATCGAATGTTTTTTTCGCGACGTTCCTCCTCGGCGTAGTAAGCTTTCCATGAAAAAGCTTCTCGACTCACGCCGTTCGGAATCGGCATTAAACTGTAGGTCCCTTTAGGTAGGTCCCTCTCCCTGTGGGAAAAATAAAATCACGCACAACATTGGTCCTTCATGGGCTGTAACGCCACCAAAGAAGAAGAAGATCATCGTATATAGAACACACAAGGGTTATACGTAATAATCAAAAGCTTTTCATGGGTATGTGAAGAGAAAATCAGGTTCAGTGTTTCCCCGCACGCTCGATGAATTAATAATATCGATGCGGTCTTGAGCAACTGGCTGCATACCGAGCAGAACCATAAAATGCACAAAAACACACCAAGGCATTCTCCCACATGGCCTGGTGGTTAAAACGGTGCTCTCGCTACTCCATCACACGCATGAAAATCATTTACACGCCGATGAGAATCGAAACGAACATTTGTACATAATTAAATTCATTATCATTTTTTTAAGGTAACCGAATGCTGATACGTGTTTGCACGTATGTATCTAACATCAATTTAACTGGAGCGTTTAGGAGCGTGCTAACAAACAGTTAAGAGAACGTTAAAGGAAAACTTTCTTTCAACAGAATGTGACATCGAAACAGGTATTGTAAGAGCAGCAGAAATTATGAAATATACTATGAATACGAGGTTTTTATAATACATATATCTCAAGTCCACTGGCCGCATTTGAACCCACTAAATTCACGTGACACATGCGCTTATAAAATTATACACGTGTATGTACACATTCATTTATCTTCATGTCGGTCTTTAAAAAAAAGAGAACAAACAAAAGCTAGATGCGAAATTAGGTTACTAATCATTGAGCCTTAGTGCTGCATGAGTAGTTTATACAAATTTATTTCTCTTTTGACCTCGCGTAAGTGTATGCATACAAGTTTGTACCGTCCCGACTAAGTTGATTATAAGAATCGGGCGTCGTTAACTACGGAAGTTGGATTTAAAATACAATACGATACGAACCTCTTTAAGACAGAAAGATTTTCTTTTGTAAAAGAGAAAGTGTAGGACAATCGAACATAACGTAATTATTGTAAATGAGGACTTCAATTATAATATATGACATTTGCATTGCACTTGTACAGACTATAGTCAGTGGTACAAAATTTAAACAATCGATACTTTTGATTCACCGACAAGGTTACTTGGTACGAAACAAAATGAAAAGGAATGAAAAATCCGCAAGCAAATCGATGACAATGCGCTTCTTCATTCCTCGACAAACTTATACCATCAATATCGTCATCGATTTTAAAAACGGGTTGAAAAAATATAAAAAAAAAAAACTTCTCGAAAGGCAGCGTTTCAATGTCCTTGATGTGTCTAAGAACGGTACAAGATACAACAACAAGTAGTAGATAGGTACGTCGATTTTCAAACGACCTTGTTTTACATTAGCCATTGGTCATTTAATTTTTTACTTGGAAATTGCAATAACGTTATAGGCTTTTAAACAAAATCACTTAAACGATCAAACTTAGAACTTACTGTTTTTTTTTTTTTTTAGATTGAAATAAACAAAACAGAAAAAAAAAGAACTAAATACAAATTCACTCTATTGATTAAGTGAGAGTACACACAAGACAGCAAAACAATACTATTGCGAGAACAAATTGCATTCGCTGTGGTGCTAATAAATGCTCGATCTAGACTGAAAGTCCTCATCATAAAATCAAAAATTATAAACAAAACAATCGAATCTGCCACGTGCCATTTGAATTCAAAACAAAAACAATATGTACATACATATGTATATACATATGTACGTTTGAATGACTGCAAAGGTATTTCGAAAACAATGAAAGTTCGAGTGCAAAATCAAAATCATTTCTTTGTTTAATTTGTTTGTCCTGCCAAATCAGGATCAACGATATGTGCCCTTTTTGGCAATAGCAGCACGAGTATTTGTGGCGACACGCTGACCACCATACTTATCTAAGCGGATGTGTGTAGCATTCTCGTGCATCGATTTTAAAATTTACATAATTTCAAATTGTCCTTTTTTTCCGTCGTTGGCTTACAGCCATGGAAAATATATATGTACATATATGTATATGCATGTATACATACTTACATATATTAAATCTGAATGGGTATAAGTCATGCACCCAGTTTAAATGTAATTACGTGTAAGTGATCAATCTGAAAACATCACATTTTCTCTATTTGAAAACAACGAACAAGAACATCGAAAAAATAGATTGAAAATCAAGAAAAAAAAGAAGAGCAAGAATAAGAATTATTTATATCGAAAATGACTTGTGTGATTATGCTTCGAGGAAAGAATGGCGTAAGGAAGCGATCATCTAATTTGTTCAATGACACATTATAGGTAGTAAACGTATTTAGAGACCGAATTCTGGCCTACACACATACATACATATGTATGTAAAGTGTATTCGAAATATGATTCATGAAAAGTTGAACTGTCACATGACACGTGTAGGATTCTTTATTTATTTTAGCGCCTAGTAAAAAGGGTAATGAAATTGCGCAGAGAGTAAACAGCTATCGGGCATTTATACATCAAAATTATTCCTCAAGAGAACAAGAAAGTTGACTAAACCCTTTTCCAATTCTAACTGAAAATTATTAAATTAATGTAATTTTGTGTTCTTTCTCCGCTTTTATGTAAAAAGTTCGGCACAAAGTTAAAGTCACCCCCCCAGCACTTAACTTTGTGGGTGCACTTCATAGGAAATATGTTCTTCAAAAACAAAACGACTATAACTCGACTGATCATCCCGACTATCGTTGATGAATCATTCTTATGTAACAAAAAATCGAGAAACACTTAAAACAAAGTAAAACGGCATGTACATACATACATATGTGCATAAACGAACAGTTTACTAGTAGATTTCCGTAAAAATCCACACATTGATTGCATTCAATCAAGGTCGTGCGAAAGCCTTCACATAAAAGGGGGTACACAGAAAATTCAAAAATAAACCCCATTCGGGAGGGGGACACAGTAGACGACACGTTGTATACCTTTAATACTTCTCGCTGTTGTTTTTCACTCAATTACCGACTATTCTGTGGAACTAGCCATTTTATTATTTCAGTATCTGTGACCCCTACCCACTATTATTAAGCCACACGTCCGCGAGCACAAATATACTAGTTGGCATATGAGAGTGCAACAAAATTGCACATTTGCAAAAACATGAAGGGGGCGGAAAACAATAAAATAATACAAATGTTAGCGTACACCACTCTGGTGACCAAGTGACTATTTTTGACGTGACAACGTCTATTAAATCGGTTAGCGCTGAAATATGGGATGCCGAAACGCAAAAAACGCAGAAAAATGTAGACTAACCGTGTGAGTAGGCGTGGCCTAGCGAATGTGTAGTAGTGAGCTCGCGCGAAAATGATCAACATGTCAGATAAAAAAAAATTCGGCGTCGTTTAGTGGAATTAAATCAAATAAAATCATATCATAGACCTATTGTTGATGGAATATTAGAAATAAAGAACACTTAAACGTTTGAGTATAAAACTGTCTTATTCAATTAAATACATGTATAATACTGTAATATGAAAATAAAACATTGAAATCAATAAAAAAATTATATGGAATTGTTGAATATATAATATTTGTACCTCATTCATAAAATCGTATAATAGACGTTGTCACGAAATAATGGATTTGGCTAGTAACAGCCAATCTAATAACAGTTTTTTTTTTCCTGTCTATTACTCATCACACTAAAAGTGGTAAGTAACTACTAAAAGCAAATACATACATATATACAACAGGGCACATGCACAAAAACGAATGTGTGAGGTGCTGCTGCATTATCGAATGTCTCTCCCACTAAATGTGCCAGTTTGCTGTTAGACCCCCTCCTTTTATGCAACTTTCCTCTGCACTATTATTGGATCTACGTACACCCAGTCCTATATATCCTTTTAACGTACATATATTTATTGCAAATACAAACAAACTGTCACTTGGCGGTGCCGTACCGGTGTGAAAAAGATTGCAAACGAAAAAACTATGCAGAAACATATTTTGTTAAATGTGAATATTTAAAAAAAAAAAAATCTTTTCCGTTTAGTTTGCTAAAACGAAACGAAAATAGAATATGTTCCACAAATTTCGCAACATGCACTTGTGTGTATGTATGTGTCTGTTGTAATTCGAATTGATATATTGTATATATCGTACTCGTACGTTATCATTTTCAGTGTGCATGTGCATAACACAAAAATATCTCACACTGCAACAGCAAATAGACAGATAGGTAGGTATTTTTGCTATTTCTCAAGAGTTGCATAATTGCATTCGAAACACGACAAACTGGGTTTCAAGTTGAAAAGAACATACGAACGAATGAACAAATGAACATGTCTATGAAATTGACAAATTCTTTTCTACCACAACATAGTATGTATGATGTAACGTGATTCAATGCAATATGCTTCACTGTTTTTTTTTCCATTTTCCGGTGGTGCTAAATAACGGTTACAACTCAATTCATTGTATATTAGTTCAAATCTTTAAAAACCACGCGTTTTTATCGATGTTGTATCCAAAAATGATGTTTTTTGCTTGCGAGTATAATCCTTTGTGAAAAAAATAAAGAATTGTAATAAAGCCAAAAATAAACTGTTTCAAGAGCTGTTGTTGATCCAATGAATAAATTAGCACTGATGGTCTAAACGTTGCCTATGTCATATAGGTGGTTCTTTCCTTTCGAATCTTTGAATGTTCGTCGTCGTTTCTTCTTTTCAATTTGCTTTGAAACTACTAATTTATTCGCTTTCCTCGTGTACGTGGTTAGTTTTCCTTTTCCGTTTTCAATTCTCTTTTTTATATATTTAATTTCCCGACTTTTTCTTTTTTTGTCAATGAAACAACATCGTTACTCTTGTGATCGCACGTTGTCGCAAAGGAAGGTGAAAACCAAAACACGAATCCGATACTCATAACAAGAAAAGTTAGACTAGGTACATTGTAGTTGTATTTTAATGTAACACACCACGTTGCACTTGCCGAACGACGAATGACTATAGGTTTAGACAAGGCACGTCCGTACACCACAAAGCCATTTCGAACTAAAACTAAGAACACTCAGTCATAATTGGGTCTTTAGTTCTCTACTGTCGAGCCTTATGAGCTGGTGGTATTAGTTGTATTCGCACGTATTCGTGTATGAGCTGAAACTTACACTCATTCGCTTTGGCTTGTCGTTTTTGATCGTCTCTCTGCCATTATGAATTTCTTTTCCAACAATTACATTCTCTTACCTATCGTTTCTCATACCATATGAAATTTGTGACTGTTTTCTTATTTTTATTTTTTTTTTGTTTCTATTCTATTTCTATTCGAAGCTTATTTTCGTCCTCATTCAGTACCCATCTATCGTGTCAGGTGTACAGTAAAAGCTTTTTTAATTTGAAGGCTTTATAGCATACATTTAAACACCAACTCAATTCAATCACTGGGAAATAGATGCAAGTATAGAGAGAGGGAAAAAGAGAGAGAGAGAGAGAGAGAGAGAGACAAATAAGGAAAGTGAGAGAGGGCAGCGGTCAACAGTTGGGTGGAAAAATTCACTGCCATCAATGCGCCATCTGGTTTACGTCATCTTTATGGAAGAGGAAAGAAGAGTATCAAAGTACAAAAAGTTGAAAAAGCAAATGACTAACAAGTTACTCTCGATGATGCTGTGACGACCTTGAATTCTGAGAATGAGTGCATTCCAAAGCGAGTGGAATTTTATCACTGCAACTGCGAATTTCATATATTTGTTTGTATGTACAGTATGTAGTATGTTCTCAAAAATTGTTTTTGATACATACATACATATGTATGACTACTCATTTGTTATGATCTCAGTCATTAAAAAAAAAAAAAATTGGGAAACACGGTCTTTAATTCAATTCATTCTATAAAGCAAATTCGATTGTGATTACGCAATCTCTTTGATTGTTTGCTTTTTAATATAATTGAATTACATGCATACGTATGTACATATGTATGTGTGCATATTGCGTTGAGATAAAGCTTTCCTAAACACGAAGAAGACGTAGTTTGCTTAGGCAATTACCCTTGTAACTATGCCGCCGCCGTCAGGCAGAGCGAACCATTTACAATGGACGAAGACGAAGGAGAATCCCGTCCACCCGACCTAGACGATGTTAAGATAGCGATATCGAAACGTAAGTCTTATAAAGCTGCTGGAGCAGATGGACTCCACGCGGAACTGTTTAAAGCAGCTGGCGATGAGCTGGTCAGGAACATGCATCAACCCATCTGCAAGATATGGTCGGAAGAACGCATGCTCGACGAATGGAATTTCAGTATCGTAGGAGACCCCTATGACTGCGCCAATTACAGAGGGATAAGCCTCCTGAACATCGCGTACAAGATCCTCTCTGCCGTACTGTGTAAATGCCTTAAGCCGTTCGTGGACAATTTGCTAGGTTCCTACCAGTGTGGTTTCAGGCCAGGAAAATCCACGATAGACCAAATATTTACACTACGGCAGATCTTGGAGAAGACCCAGGAATTCCAAGTCGACACGCACCATCTTTTTGTCGACTTTACTACTTCAAGTCCACACAATTGTTTGCCTACGCAGATAACATTGACGTTATTGGACGGAAAAAGCGAGACGTCAATGAGGCGTTCGCAAGCATTGAAGCAGAAGCGGCTAAAGTGGGTCTAAGGGTAAATGGGGACAAAACCAAATATATGCTGTCATCCAAGAAAGACGCACAACACCGACGTCTTAGTCAGAACGTCACCTCCGGCGGCTATATTTTTGAAGTAGTCAAGGACTTCGTCTACCTTGGCTCGATAGTGACAAGCAGCAACGACACCAGCGCTGAGATAAAACGCAGAATAACTCTTGCCAACCGCTGCTTCTTCGGGCTCAAGAGGCTATTGAGTAGTAGAGCCCTCTCTCGAAAAACTAAGGTATCCCTCTAAAAAACCTTAATCATCCCATTCCTCCTCTACGGCGCTGAGGCTTGGACTTTATCAAAAGCGGATGAGGAGGCTCTTGGGCGTTTCGAGAGGAAAATTCTGCGTGCAATCTTTGGTTCCGTTTGTGTAAACGGAGAGTGGAGGAGGAGATTCAACCAAGAACTGTACGGGCTGTACAGCGACATCGGCCTAGTTAGACGTCTTCGGATCCAAAGTCTAAGATGGCTAGGCCATGTAGAGCGAATGGACATCAACGCTCCGGCCCGACTCCAACCCCGAGGGACGACGCAGCAGAGGACGACCGCATTTAAGGTGGCGCGCACAGGTGGAAAGGGACCTCAACCAACTGGGCGTGCGGCACTGGAAGCGGCTGGCCAAAGATCGGGCCGGCTGGAGAGGTTTGTTGGTTGAGGCCCTAGTTCACCCCGAACTGTAGCGCCATAAAAAAAAAAAAAAAAAAAAAAAAATTACCGTTGTAACATCCTACAGTATTGTCAATCAAGATAGCTTTAGGGAGGTGTTCTTTGCCAGTTATTAGACCATCGCAAGAAGATTACATGCACCTTAGTACCAGAGAAAAAGTCCATATCCGTCACATGACACCTACATACATATTTACATATATGTATATGTATGTATGTAGGTATACATTCATTTTAGGAAATAATTAGATATGAGGTTTAAGCCAGATGTTTCACACAAGGACAGCTGTTTTCATTTTGTTATAGGCGCTCCAAAGCATTTACATCTCAGTTTTGTAGATTTGTTTTATCCGCAATCTCTTCCCTTTCTTCCTCAACCCTATGCCCTCAACTGCCGCCATTGTTTTTGTGGCCAATAGAATTCTTATTCAAACGGAACGAAAACCTTCGGGGACTCTATCGAAAACAAATCATTTTAAATGTCTTCGTTTTTTTTTTCTTGTATTCCAATACAATTTCAATAAAAAAAAAATGCCGCACATTGAATAGTTCAGTTCAATTGATTGAGTGTCCCTTACATTACCTGAACTAACTTTCTAATATTTGCTGAAAGCCTTCTTTGTAAATCAAATTCATCGTGTCCTTTGAAATCTGAATGAAAAGGTTCACTTTTATATTCGTTTGTTATTTAGGTTACTTAATCTGAAGAGAGGAATTTTGGGAATGTAACCAAGTCGATTGCCCATAGCTCAATTTTCGACCTTCAACCTTTCAGCTCAATGATGTAAAAAACAAAAAACCCACTTTCCAATCCACATGTGCATAAGTTAAGTATGTAGGTCGCAGCGGCTGACATGAAATGTTGCCAAGAAAATTAGGTTTATCTTACGACAAATTGTCTTCTTTTTTTCCTTCTTTCTCTATTCTCATTTACATTTGTGTAAAAATAAACACGAAACTATAACCTTTCGTTCGCTTCGAGTTCATCAAGTAAACCCAATAAAAAGGTAAAAATACAAAACTCGAAAATAGTAACGAAATGCATTTGGTTAAATGTGGCATGGAGATTTGTTGTTACGGTATTAATGTGTTACTTCACGCCACATTGAGCTTTGGATAAATTAGTATTACACTACTCGAGAAACTGATGAAAAATGAAAAGGAAAACATTAAAAATAGTTCACATACGCCCAAGTGACATAAAAATACATATGTCCGAATGGGTTATACATATGTAGATATACATATTCATAATTCTGCATTAGTTTAGGCAAAAATAATATTTCCACATGCAACAGTTGCCAAAAAGAGGTATGACAGAGTAAAAAACTAATTTTCAAATACGATTCTGGAGACGCTTTTTATAATTTCTTTTAAAGATAGCCATTTAAATAAATACGAGTAGATCGTAGCGAGGGATACAAGGTTAAGAAATACGCCTTAAATGAATAAACTACATCGACGTTTTTTGTTTATTTCATGACTTTTTTCAACAAAAAAGAAGCTAAGCAATATAACAATGTTGCAAAGGTCACGACCACTTTAGACCATGATTGCGAAGGAAAATCAGACAGTCTCATTTAACGTTTATTCGCAATTCAATTACAATGCAATGTCATTTCAAATATTATGCAAGTCTAAGCAATCTAAATTCAATTTAGATAGGAAAAGAGAAGGATTATCGAAATCAAAATAGAACCTGAAAACTTGATGCACGTGTGCAGCTGTACACATACATACAACTGCATACTGCAACTGCATTTTTTTTAAATTTCACATTTGTCTCCGCGTACAAGATGGATGTCTGCAACTAGAGCACTTACTGTTGAAAGACGACGAAGAACAACAATCTTACATTGTAAAGAAACCAAACTATCTCGTGAGCTCCGAACGATAGATACAATTGGCGGTCATTTAGAGGGCCAAGTGACATAGAATAGAACAGAAAGAATAACGAAGTGTAGAGAATCGACAATGACAGTAGCAAAGAAGAAAAACTGCATCAAAAACGCAACCGAAGAATGTCGTTCTAAAGTGAAACAACAAACGAAAAAGGATATCCGAAAATAAACAACCCGACTTTTTTATAACCAAAACTAATGCCAAATGTACGAGTACGTCGCCAATTTGATTACTAGCCAATTATTCATTGGATATTTTTACTTCACTTTACAAAGGTATAAACAGACACTAGATGCTGTGCAATGGGAAAAGAAAAACACACAACAATCCCAATATCGTTCCTGAGAACTATCTTTATTCGGAAATCAAATCGATTGGATATACTTATGTATGTATGTACATACGTATGTAAATGCGTTGATTGCTCGAAATGCACAAGTGGATGTGCATGGCATCCTTCTGTGGCAGTAATTATCTGCAGTTCTAATTA
Organism: Eumerus sabulonum; assembly: GCA_951905685.1. NCBI lineage: Eukaryota > Metazoa > Arthropoda > Insecta > Diptera > Syrphidae > Eumerus > Eumerus sabulonum. Next base: position 153,983,409 of record OX645060.1, on the reverse strand, counting down.
CTGATACAGCTACGCGCAACAACAAGAATATCGCTTACTCAAGTATTTCATGATCTGCCAATTATTCAAGATTTTCTTCGTTTTTCTTTAGTGCAGCTTTAAATCTCAATGCCTCACGGTCTGACAAGTATTAGATTGACCGACTTTAATTTTTCTGTTTTTTTTTACTTAAGAAATTAAAAAAAAAAAAATCACAACCACCTCTATGCCGATTCGAAATTAACGAATGTGAGATGGTCTGTTAAATACTAGCAGTTGGGATCATTAATAACTCATAAAATGGAACGCTTTACTCTTTATAACGAATAATGAACACATTTAGAGCAAAACGCTTACTATTAGTCTTGCCTCCAGATACATATGTATGTATGTATGTAGGAGATAAATGCAATGGACTATGGAGAAAATGAAAATTAATCTTCAAAGCGTTAACGGTTTAATATTACTCAAAATGTATATATGTACATATTTCATTACTGTAAGAATGCAATTCCTTACAAGTGTACATGCATGTACATATGTATTTACGTTTATACACTATCAACCGCCCACATCTTTAGACGAGTATTCAGTAGGCGCAAGAGGACTGATTGATATTTAAATTTTCAGTAAAAGCTGAGCAGACTCGAATGGTGGTAGTTGGAAGAAAACATCATGTGCATCTGCATAACAAAGCTTGCCTTGATTAGAAAAGAAAAAAAAAAACCATAACCATTTTTTGTAGACTTTGCAAGAAAAAATATATATTATTTTCTCTTGTTCTAGCTTACCAATCAACAACAACAAAACTAAATAGTAATAACGGAAAACAAATTTTTTTGTTTATTTTTTCGCTTTCTTTTTAATCGCAGAATAATTTAAATTCTAATTCTATTAAATTTTTAATAGATAAATAGAAAAATAGAAAATAAATCCTGATATGAATTCATATATGTACATACATATGTACATTTAAAAAAAAATATATTTTGCCGATCCATTTTGCAGCTAAAGCTAAAATCAGAACAAAGCAATTTTATATCGAAATACCCATTTATGTATGTAATATGTATGTATTCTATATGGCTGATATGTTTTATTGCATGTTCTGCCCTTGCATTATAGCATTTTCATAAGATATAGTTAAAAGCAAATAGTACGAAATGATTTTTAGATATACAAATAAAGAAACGTAATGTTAAAAAAAAAATACAGAATAGACTTACCCGTGTGAATGAGCTTTGGACGTCTCAACCATGCAGCTTTGGCTTTGAGTTGCCCTTGAAGAATTGTATGCATCTGCAACTGAGATACCACCAGCTGTGTTCACTAGCAAAATAACAAAGTGACCACAGGGTGTATCCCGGTAATAGATGCATTTTAGTTTGTTTGTCGTCACTGTTGGTTGTGTTCTTAGACAAAAGCTTCAAAGAGCTTTTCCTCGGTATATTGTTGCGCTTACCGGGGAAAGAAACCAATTTTAGTTTTTTCGAAAAACACTCACATGAAAAAGTTTTAACACAATTTTATAGGAAACAATTACACTTGGAAGAAAAGTACTTTGTATCTTTTTTAATCATTAATGTTTGATGATTTCCTTGTACGATACACTGAAATTCAGTAAAAAATTGATTTAAATTGTAAATATTATAAATATTTTTTTTAAAAGGAAAACAATCCAAACTACTTTATTATAATTACGTATGTACATGTTAATGTGTTTATTGTATGGTTTTTTATGATATAATACCTCCTGCGGATCTAAAACTTAAAAAAAAAAGGTTTAACGAAGTACCCAATTAAAAAAAAAAAAACTGACCTACAAAAAGTGGATAATTTTCCGAAAATCAATAAAACAAAAAAGCGATACACATATGTATGTACGTATGTATGGTTATTTGTAAACAAGTGTTTTCCTTTTACGACATCTTTGTCATTTTACTCCAGGTCCGCATTTTAGAAAGTATTTAAAGAATAAAAAAGCGCGTCTTCCACGGTTCATCAGAAAATCATATTAACTATCCTTATTCAAAGACAAAAAAAAAAACACTCAGATCTCAATTTAAGGACTAGTCTTGAATATCCTTATATTTCTTTTTATGGGCTGATCTCAATAAATAAACCGAGAAGGAGCAGCCGAGCAAGACTATACTATTACCTATTCCATTACAGAAAAGAAAAAAATTGTTGTGCTTAAAAATGTCCTCCATAAAAGACATCTATCAAAGAGGCTAATGAGAAGAATTTTTAAGTTGTTGTAAGTTTTTTTGCAATTAAAAAAAATGAATAGTCCTGAAGTGAAGCCGAACTTCTTGGGCAGCCTAAATATGATTGCTTTCAACTACATTAATATATTATATAATGGCACTTCCAATGCGTTGATGATTTTTTATACATTTTAATATTAAAGTAAACTTGTATATTTTAGGTTATAATTTTGATTTCAAGTCTGTAATCGTACAAATATTTCACATAAAGGGAAATGTGGAAAAACGTATTTTTTTTTTGGTTTCTTAAACCTGTGAAAATCGGCTATCTTAAGGAAAAAAATTAATACAAACATTGAAAATGCAGTAAAAAAAGTAGCAAACTGCTATATAGAATAGAAAAGTTGACGAAAAATGTGAACAAGTGACTCGCAATATTCTTATTAAAGCCAATTGCACATTTCCATAAATTCAATACGCTATATACTGTTTAGAAAATATGTGCCGAATTTTCCTAATATTCAAGTGATCTATCAATCTTAGAGCTTGAACTGTTCACACTATAAACATGACATATTCGCAGTAACATATTTTAATATGCGACGTCTATGGAGCACGCAGGAAGAACTTTTTCCGGGATTGGAACCTAACTCAGATCAAAAGTTTAATGTCCATTTATCGTATAGCAAACAATTAAAAATGAACCAGTAAGAAGGGAAGAGGGAAACATTGGAGATATTGTACCAATAAAAATTGCCTTTGAACATTTTTTTTTTTTTTTTTTTTTTAAGAAATTAAGTGAAAATTTACTATAGCTGTATTCAATAATAATTATGGAATATAAAATGGCAAATGTCAAATACAAACATTATTTCCAAGCCCAACATTTTGATAATATTTTAAAACACAATCGCTACAACTGTTTTCAGACATACTAACTAATATGGAACAAAATTCATGCAGCGATTACATGGATTTAAAAAAAACAAGAAACAACATTTTAAGTTGGTTGTCATGCAATATGGCAAGGGATAAAGAAACACATGTACCGAATGTGTATTGCATTTTTATAGACGTTTACATGCATTGTCGATTGGGCTTGTTTCCTTTTTTGATATAAACTCCATTGGGGAAAAAACACACTCTGTTCAATTGAATTGTGATACAAAATTCTGTTAATTTTACTAATTAATAAAAAAATAAAAAAACCTTTAGAGAAACAGAGAATTCACAGGTCATACTATTCACTTTCCCCTCAAGGACAAGCTGCAATAAGAGGGAAAAATAGAAACAAAACTGCCCCACATCAAGACATCAAAGTGTTCTTGTATATCCTAGGCATGTGGCGAGGAATAGTTTGACTGAGTCACTAAAAGAATCTCCAGTAATTTTAATTAACAACAAATTGGCCACCACATTCGCGTTTACTCAAAAACATATGCTTCTCACTAGGTACCTATGCTTTACTTTCCTAAACCAAAACGTACGATAACTTACCAATTGTTTTTGTTTTTATAATTTCACTAAACACTGCGATGTTTTTTTTTCAGTCTTTTCACTCGTTCTAGAGTAAACACTGAAAGAATTGAGATATCTTGTGAAATTTGTATCCGGAAGCAGGAACAAAGTGCTTGTGCAGGTATAACAGTGCAATTAAACAATGCGATGATTACAACAAGATACATACATAGTATCAAAATATACATGAGAGATAACGAGAGGGAGAGAGAGAGCTTTGCAATACATTTTCCAGTCACAATTTTCAAAAAAAAAAATATATATATATATAAATATATATGTATATATATATGTACATGCATACATGCATGCATATATGTACATATATGTATTTCACAGATCGTTTTTGTTTTATTATCATTTCTATTCACAATCTTTTCACTTGAATACTTTAACGTATAACATAAGTAAGTCATCCGTTGAGGTTAAGGTTATGCTAGTCTTCAAGTTGAAGTCGAAATGTCGAAATTGTGAGATACATTTTGATATCGAGAATGAGTGACGGCTTGCGATGCGAGAGCTGAACCACCTACGCAATAAAAATTCTTCAGCACCAACAGTAAAAATATAGTACACTTTTGTGTACAAAACGACGACAATAACGAACATTGAGTATAGCAGGAGCAATTGAGCGAATGAAGCTTTCGGTAAAGTTTTGGATACGATGTACATATGTACATATATGTATGTATGTATGTACGTCTCGGCCCGAACTAAAATCTTAAATTCTCTGCTAAAAGCTCTCGTAATCACAAAGTGAACTAAAGTAGGGGGTGTTTCACATACACACTCGATATTCGTGCGGTACAGTGACAAACAGATAGATATACACAAATGCACCTGCTATAATGGATAAATAAAATATACATACATACATATACATATGTACGTATATGTACGTATTCCGACTTCCAAGCGTAGTTTACTCTCACTTTGCACGACGATAGTGTAAGTTTGACCGAATCGTTGGTTTAAGTTTGTTTTGAACTTTTGCTTTTCAAAAGCCACCAACTGATAGACACAAGTAAGCACTTACACATGCACAATTAAATTGAATGGAAAACAAATATGTATGCGCAGGTATCACGAACGTGTATATGTAGATACTAAATCACCAACTAACCGAGCGACCGACCTAGTACAGCCAGCACTCAGCTGTGTGCATACAGCTTCAAATGGCTAAGCTATCTCTCAGATAGTATAGTATATTCGCGTACATGCTATATACAATACATACAGATGAAGCAAATAAAATTAAATTCTGAAAGTGAAGCGTTTTATTGATTTTGTTTTGTATAGCCTCACTTACCTACCACCACAAATCGAGAGCGGAATTTTCAAGTTCAAGTTGAATAATGGTGCGCATGAGTTGTATGGATGGAACACATTTCTGGTGCGGAGTGACGATGGGTGGTAGTATGAACGACCAACTGCTTGCTCGTCTGCCTGCCCGCCTGACTGGCTGCCGGAATGACCGTCATCTGCCCTCGTCATCCGCGAAGTAGCAGCAATGAAATTGAAATTGAATTATTGTATGAAACTGGGATTCTATGGGCTATATGTCGTATTTCCCGCCAGTGCCATTTAGAGCTACACCACCCAAGTGGGTGGGTGTATAAGTATACATACATACATTCTTATGTATATTAGTATGATGCAGCGCGCAGCAGCGCTTGGGGCACGCGTCATTTTTTTCTTATTCGTTTTCTCTATTTTAGGTGTTCTGTATTAAATGCATATACATACATATCTATGTATGTACATACATAGTATGTTCACTATTTCCTTTTATGAGCACATATTAAATGCACTCTGTGACGTGGGTGGCAGCCTTGAAGGGTAAAGGTTGCATCTGGGGTTAGTTTCGGATGAGATTTTTCATCTGTTCCATCTAAAATGATACATAAATGTTGTCAATATTTTCATTAATATAATTGTATTTTAAGCAAAGAAAACCTAATGACATACATACATATGTATGTATATGCATATGTATGTACACCACGCATGTATGCTTTTGAAACTCAACTCGTGAAAGTTACTCAAATTGGGAGAAGAAATGTAGTTCTACTTTTAAATAAGCGGACAATCCCATAAAGAAGTCACGCACGTGTCTATACATTTTTTTTTTTTACATATGTACATATGTAAAAGCGTGTACATATACATGTATGAAATTGAAACTAATGTACATGGCCACCAAGAAAATAGTTTTCCAATATGATGTGACAGCGAATTCAATTGACCGTCACATCTTGACAGTTTGCATCGGCTCATCTTGATGCACATGTTGGTTGGTTGCTTTCCAAAAAAAAAACTTAATAGTTTTGAGGTCAAAGACAAACTTTATGTTGTGAAACATTGGATTCGCAGCTAAGTTTCCGCCGTTTTTCGTCACTAGAGGGTTTTGATACCCATTTATTAGACAGCAATAATTCGATTCTGTCAAACGCGTTATTCGTCACCTTCGTAAAAACACATATGTACATATGTATATTGAGTTCACAGTGAGTAAAATATCTGGAAAAATACGCTGATGCAAACATATGCTAAAAAATTTGTGGAGTGTACCGAGATGAAAATAGTGTGATTCCGTTCCGGAATCTAAGCTAAGCTAATGAAGCTAAGAAGCAATTTACGGACACCTCCCCACCTCTTCGCTTCCTTGTACCCATCACTCCCTCACTCCCCTAACTCCAAGGTGGAACAGCATACGACGACGGATGCATGGCTAAGAGGGTGCTTAGCTGTTAGTATGCGAACTTCGGATACCGGACGACCTCCGATTTAAATAAAGTCTTCCTGTAGTTTCTCGGGCTCCGCTGCAGGTGACCGTTCTTTCCCGTGAGTTCGTGGGAACCATTGAAAAAATAAATATTTTTTGAAGAGACTGATGACTCTCTAACGTCATCGCCGGCGGCTAGGGCCTGTGAGTCCTCAGCGGCTCAAAAACCGCAAGTGACGCCGGCACCTTTCGCCGACATTGCAGCCGGACGGAAAGCAGGGGACGTGTCTTCACTTTTCCGATTCCGACACTACACTTGGCGGGGTTTCTGTGAGTATGCTCTCAGATGAACTCCCAAGTGTAACAAAGAACGAAACCGTCAGGCAGGTAGAGGAAAAGCCTGTACCACCTAGTGGCTTCGTCAAACTCAAATCGTCGGAGCAGCGACGTTTTAAAGCTGCTATAATGCAAGGCAAAACCAGAGATGAGGCTCTAGTTTATGCAAAATCTACCCCTGCAACCAAAGGTCTGGAACTGAAACGTGATCATTCCGCAGAGACTACTCCACCAAACCAGGCAGCTAAACGCAGCAAAATCGGCAATCACCAGGTCGATAAAAAGAGCTACAGTAGTGTAGCTGGGAGGATCCGACTCGGCATCATCCCCAAGGACTTGGGAACGAACCCCTTTACAACAGCGCATATGGCAGCCGTTCAGGAGGCTGTAGTCGCGACCTCCATCGAGCTGTTGGGTAAGGCACCCAAACCTCGTTTTAGGGGATCGACCTACAAGTCAGGGTGGTTATACTTTGTGTGTGACAACCCAGCTACGGCCGATTGGATGAAAACCAATTTTACGGCCATCAAGGACAAGAGTGGACTTGATATAACGCTTGTTGAATAGGAAACTTTCCCGAAGCCACATATCGTACAGGGCTACTTCCCACAAAGCACCGGCTTACCCATCACGAAGGTGTTGGCGACGCTGGATTCTCAAAATGACGGCTTACACGCACAGAACTGAAGAGTCATGCAGAGCACGTCAAATAAGGAGAAAAACTTCCTACACTTAGTTCTGGCAGTCAGTGACAAATCCCTCGCTCGACTAAGAGAACTTAAGTGCCAAGTGGCTTACAGATTTGAAATCATAAAGATGATTATCAAAAGCCAGTTGAAAACATCCTTGGATGTAGCACCAATCGCTGTAGGAAAACCTACAACCAGCAGCATGGTGGGTCACCTACTACCGAATAGTAGTATGGTGGTTGCACCTACTACTGTAGTAGAAAAACCTAGAGCATGCAATATGGTGGCTGCACCATTGCTGTAGTAGACACGCCCAGATGTGACGAGCCAAAACCCTCTGCCACATCTCAGCCGGCGACCACTAAGGGTCGGCCAAATAGAAGAAACAAACGTCCCCCAACTAAACAAGGGGAAGCTTCGATGGGAAGTGGATCAGAGGATCACTCCCATAGGGCCGGAAACTTCAGGCGAGGAAACAACAAGTCTTACAGAACGAAGGATCCGGCCTACCGTCGCAAATAATGGGTGGGCCGCGTGTGCTGCAGGGCAACCTGCACCATGCCAAAGGTGCCTCGGACACCTTTAGCCTGCGACTGTACCGCGACAGGATCAGCATTGGGTTCATCTGAGAACCATGGGTCCATAAAGGTAAGATTATGGGTCCGCAAAACAGGTCGCGCAAACTAATTTACGCCGCAGGAGGTTCTCCTCCTAGGGCCGCATGTGTGATCGGCACTAATCTAAATTTTCTCCCCATTCCAGAATTCATCACAAGGGACCTGGCAGCCGTCATTGTGGAAGTCCCCACCAATGGAGGAGTAAGGGAGGTTGTATGCGCATCCGCTTACTTTCCTGGAGACGGCCAACAAATCCCTCCCACTGAAGTCTAGGATCTGGTTAGGTATTGCAACCAGAAAACACACCACCTGGTAATTGGATGCGACGCCAACGCGCACCATACGGAATGGGGCAGCAGCAATACCAACAAACGAGGCGAGTCACTCCTTGAATTTTTAATCATTAACGAATTCACCGTTGCCAATAGAGGCAACAAACCCACATTCATAAATGCGGCTAGAGAAGAGGTGCTTGACCTCACCATCTCTAGCCCATTTATCTCAAATGTGATTGGGGACTGGCATGTCTCCAATGAAGCCTCACTGTCTGATCACCAAAATTTCAGATTCAACATCTCCGGTGAGGATAATGAGGCTGAGCCCGGATATCAGCCCAAACGAACGACTTGGGCTCGGTTCCAAGCTCAACTCGCCGCTAAAGAGGATATGCTTCTTAAGTCGATTGAATCGACAGACGATATCGACGAAGCGGCTTACCAGCTCAATGTAGCACTCATCTCATCCTTCAGAGACAGCTGTACACCCAGGACAACTACACACAAACGGTGTGTGCCCTGGTGGAATATTCAGCTTGAGTCCCTAAGGAAGCAGGGGAGATCGCTGTTTAACAGAGCTAAACGGTATAATAGTTGGACTGATTATAGATCTGCTCTAACTAAATACAACCTCGAATTGAGGAAATCCAAGAGAACGTCTTGGAGGAAACATTGCGAGAACATAGACTCGCTTCCAACTGCGGCCCGACTCCACAAAGCACTATCTCGAGAGCACACAAATGGGCTTGGGGTGCTTCGCAAATCAGACGACACCTTTACCGTCAATCGCAGTGAAACCCTGGTGACTTTGCTCGAGGTGCACTTCCCTGGTTCTACTCCTGACTCGATGTCCTCTGACGATCAAATTAACGTCATAGATAACATCGACAGTAGAACAAATAGCATCTCTGGTAGACTCTTCAGCACTGACAGGGTCAAATGGGCAATTGGTTCATTCAAACCCTACAAGGCTCCAGGCAAAGACGGTGTCTTTCCTGCGATCTTACAGAAAGGCTTGAATACAATTCTACCATCACTGATAGTTCTTTTTAGGTCTTGCTTCAACCTAGCATACATACCCCAAATTTGGAGAGAGGTCAATCTTGTCTTCATCCCCAAGATTGGGAAACCAAGTGAGCAACCTAAATCCTATCGCCCTATCAGTTTGACTTCGTTCTTTCTAAAAACAATGGAGAAACTGATAGAGCTCCATATTAGAGGTGTATGTATATATGTATGTATGTATGTTGGCGTTACAGTCCATGAAGAACCTGAGCCGAGCTTCTCTCAATCACCCATGTTGTGTGTGATTTCATTTTCACATAGGTGAAAGGGACCTACAGTTTTATTGCCGGTTCCGAACGGCGAATTTCGAGAAGCTTTTCATGACAATTTTACTACAGAGGGTTTTGTCAGAACCCCGCTGAGGAGAAACACCGAGAAAAACACGTTCGATGACATGGCTGTGTCGGGATTCGATCCCGAGTCATCGGCGTCAGAGGCCAACACACTACCCACTGCGCCACGGTGCTCTTAGAGGTATCCTGGAAAATCAGATACCTCTGCATCCCAACCAGTATGCATATCGCAAAGAGCGATCTACCGAAAATGCACTACACCACTTGGTGACGCACATTGAAAATAGTTTCATACAAAAGGAGATCGCAATCTGCGCCTTCCTCGATATAGAGGGAGCTTTCGATAATACTGGCTATGATTCGACACTGGATTAGGGCGATGCTAAATAGCCGTATTATATCAGCCACATGCGAAAAGGTCACAATGACAGTATCGGCGGTTAGAGGATGCCCACAAGGGGGAGTCCTCTCACCACTACTTTGGTCGATAGTCATCGACGATCTACTACGCAAGCTAACCACTCGGGGCTACGAGGTCATCGGATATGCTGATGACCTAGTAGTCATTGTTACGGCCAAGTGCGAGATCACTGCCTGTAAGCGCATGCAGCTTGCGCTCCAACTTATCTCTGACTGGTCTGGCAGAGAGGGTTTATCTATTAACCCAAATAAGACAATCTTAGTCCCATTTACAAAGAGGAAAAAGGTACAACCTTGCTCAATCTTACTAAATGGCACATGCATAGGATTTTCAGAGGAAGTAAAGTATATAGGTATTGACATAGACCGTAGACTCAACTGGAACTCCAATATGAGAAATAAACTCATGAAAGCGACTAAGGCCATGGGGGCCTGTCGACGCACCTACGGTAAAACCTGGGGACTTAGACCTAAGGTAGACCACAGGCTATATACCGCGATAGTAAGACCTATCATTACCTTCGGGTCCACCGTATGGTGGACAAAAGTTAAGCAAAAAACTACAATTGTTAAGCTTCAACGCCTTCAGAGACTAGCGTGTCTCGGCATCACAGGCGCTATGCCAACCTGCCCCACGGCAGCCCAAGAAGCACTCATAGGACTCACTCCACTGTACTTTTTTATCAAAAAGGTGGCATTACGCAGTGCAATCAGAATTCTCTGCTCGGGAACAGATATGCCATGTAGACCCGCAGGCTACATGTCCATATTACAACACCTTCCTGAGCTAGATATGATTACAACAGTCTCGGACGCATATCCACACACCTTCACCTTTGACAAGAGATTTGAGATACCGATCCCAAACCGCTCAGCATGGGAAAACAGTGATCCCCTGCTAAATGTCAAAGGTCTTAGGTGGTACACGGATGGCTCCAAGATGGCTTCCGGCGTTGGCGCCGGCACCTTTGGACCAAAACGCAAGATCTCGAAGGCCCTGGGAATAAGCCCCAGCATCTTCCAAGCAGAGCTGCATGCCATTCTAACATGCGTCAGTCTAAATCTCGAGACTGGCATCAGAGGAATAACCATCAACATACTCTCTGATAGCCAAGCAGCGCTCAAAAACCGTCAAGGAATGCCATGACGCCCTACAAGACCTCGCCAAAAGAAACAATGTTAAACTTTGGTGCGTGCCAGGCCATAAAGGTATCAAGGGCAATGAAACTGCCGACCAACTTGCCAGGAAGGGTTCCAGTGACAAATATATAGGTTCGGAACCATTATGCGGCATTCCCGGGTCTAAGATAAATTACTTCTTAGACAAGTGGGAAAAATTGCAACACCTGTCCTTTTGGAACATCGTTCGGGGACTCCTTCAATCTAAACGACTTATACGACCCCTGAACAAGCACCCTATTGACATACTCAAACTCAATAGGATGGATATCAGAAGACTAGTCAGCTATCTAACGGGACACTGCGGTCTGAGATATCATTTAAACAAAATTAGCCTCTCGTCTGAAACTGAGTGTCGGCTCTGTCTTGAGGACGAGGAGACGGCAGAACACATACTGTGTGAGAGTGCTGCTCTCTGCCATCTTAGGAAGCGTATCCTTCGCAGTGAAGTTATGACTCCTAAGGGGATCACCCTGACTCCTACGAGAAGCATTCTCAACTTCATTATAGAAGTGGAGAGGCTACTCGGCTAAATCGGCTAGCAGGCACAATAGATCTGCAAAGGTCTCAGTGCCGTGTTGCTAATGGTAGCACTAGACGCACTAAACATCAACTATATGACAAAAAGAGATGCACGATGTTAGGCTGCCACATGAATTAACGCAAAGAAATTAAATTGGCCGAATTACCATCAGTGGAACGAAACGAAATCAAACTATTTTTGAAGTGAATATTACGGTCGATAAAAAACAGATAAAGTATCCAACGCATGCGATCATGGCAAAAGGTCGGCGATCCACCACAAACAATAGTAAACAAGGTGATACAGGGTTTGCTATCCTACCTAGTGGTGGTCTGTTACAACTTGATCGTCAATTCTGCCCTCTACTGTTCAAAACTCGACGAATGAAGGGATCAAGGAAGAGCGACCAAAACTGGCCAACAGTAAAGTGTTGTGTTCCGTTGTGACAATTCCAGGCCACACACACATTTTCGATGCCTCGGAACAAATAGACGGAAGTTGGTTAGTAAGTTTTGATGCATCCATCGTATAGCCCGAACCTTGCACCCTCTGACTACCATTTGTTTCGGTTACTCTTTTCATAGTAAATAATTAACGGGCCGAAAAACCACTGAAAATCATTTGGTCACGTTGTTTGCACATAAACCACGAAAGTTGTACACCTATTGAATCCTTTTTTATTCTCTTTAAAAAACCACAAATGTTGCTGAGAAAGTCGCATTCCGATGATGTTTTGTTCCACTGATAGCGATACCAGTATGACACTTAAAACGAGGATCTTGCACTCAGACATCTCTCTCTGTAATTGATATTAATAAGGACTCTTGGTACACCACCAGTTTAACCATCTACGGGTACCGATGGTCTTTCAGTCATACTCATCAAGAAATGTATCAATTCTCTTTGCAAGCCTCATTCTACCCACTTTCACCTTTCACTTCGTCAAGCTTCCTGCCCAACTACATATTTGGAAAAATTCTTTCACTGTTGTTTTGAAGAGATATTTCTAACTACAAACCGATTGCTCAACTGTCCGCTATCCTTAATGTTCTTCTACTGCAGATCGACCTTTTTCTCCCCGGCAGCAGGCAGAATCACCACAACCAACCCTATCAAATTCGTCTCCAAAACACTTCTAACACTGGAGCAAGGCAATGACTTCTGCACCGACTTCAGCAAACACTTCGATAAGCTAAGCTATTCATTTATTTATTTTAAACTAGAGGCTTTGGGCTCCCCGCCCCAAATAATCCCATTGCTTAAATCGCACCTTGCAAATCGCCATGATAAAGTATTTTACAGAAGCTCGATCTCTGATTCCATCATTGCCTCTTCCGGTGTTACGCAAGGCAGTCATCTCGGCCCTTTAATCGTTGTCGTTATTGTTAACGATGTCGACCTCATTATAGAAGACTCCATCTTATCAGTCAACGCAGAGGACATGAAAGTCAGCAGGACAATATCAACTCCGGCTGACTCGCTCGCACTCCAAAAAGACCTTGATTCCTATACTACTTGGTGTAATATTAACTTATTGCAGCTCAACATCGGTAAATGCCAATTCGTCACCTTTTCTCGAAAACGCTTCCCCTTAGCTCCTAGAATTTACATATATGTAGCGCTCAACCTAGTAATCATCATATTCCTCTACATCACTTACTTCAGACATCTCCTGGAATTCGCCAGTCAAGTCTGGCTTCCTTACTACGTTAGCCATTTTGTACGAACTAAAGCTGTGCAACGTAGAATTCCTGCGTTTTGCCTTAAAGGGTATCTATGCAGAACTGTATTACCACTACGAAGACGGGCTGCAGTTGATCGGCTTACAAACTCTAAAACCCCGCCAGGAAATAGCCGACATTATCCTTGTATTCCAGCTTATAGCCTGCCTGGAAATGTTCCCGCTCAACACCAACCCTCATCGCATAAAATCTACTCCACTTTTTCGACTCCCCCTTCATCGCACGAACTATGGCCACTTTGAACCAATTTGTAGAATGTTAACCATGAATGTTAGATCTTCTAACTTCTACACTTCCCGCCTCCATAGTTCATCACCTCCTTAAGTTTCGTTTTAGTAGGTTGTGATAAGGTTAATAAATAAATAAATAATCTTTCCGAATTGTTTAACAGTCAATACCTCTCATCTAGAAGCATGTCACTAAGTAGAAAGACCGCAACTTATAAGTCAGCCAGCTATTTGTCAACTAGTTAGACGGCGCTACAATGCCGTGTGAATCTGGGCCTCAACCAACAAGCTTCTCCAGCTGGCATGGTCTTTTGCCAACTGTTTCCAGCGACGCACTCCCAATTGGTTAAGGTACGTCAATGCATATTTGAAATAGATCGTACCTCTTGTGTTGGCTAGTGAGTCTCATGATATTTTCAAGCACAATGTTGAAAAAATTACATTACAGCGCGTCACCTTGTCTAACTCCTTTTTTAACATCAAAGGTCTCGGTGAATTCGCTACCGACCTTAATGGAGCAGCGAGAATTCCTCATTGTCCTCACAGTCATCTGTCATAATTTGACGAGTTTGGCAGGGATGTTAAAACTAGACATAGCTTATCCCTATGCACACTGTCATACTCGGCTTTGAAATCGACGAAAAGTCGATGGGTGTCGATTTGATATACTTGGATCTTCTTCAAGATCTGCCGCAGTGTGCAATGTTAAGCAGACTCCCCTGTAGTTGGCGCAGTTGTAGGGATCTCCTTTCTTGTGGACCGACCACATTTTACAGATGAACTAGTGCATGCGCCCTACCAGCTCATCTCCAGCCGCTTTAACTAGCTCGGTAGACAGGCCGCCTGCCTCGACGGGTTTATTAGCCTTAAGCTTCGAAATTATCAGCTTAATTTCATCCAGGTCGGGTGAATGCAATTCTCTTACAACTTCGTCCGTTTTGAATGAATTATTCTGCCTGACAGCGATATTAGATCTTTCATAGCCGTTAAACAGGGCAACAGGCCCGTTAAACAGGGCTTGCCCGCATTGCTCATCAGCTAGTTTGTTGTAAGTAAAAAAAAAAACAACAGTCGAGCAAAGTGTTAGATTTTTTTGTTGCGAGTGGCGAACAAAATTTTTCTTTGGGAATGTTGGTGAAAACCTCCGCGGACACTGTTATATTCGGAACAAGAATATGGAGTGCTCAAAGAGGATCGGGAAACTGTTGAAAACTTGTCTCATCCGAATAGCTTGCAGCGGCTCATCCGAGAGGCTAGCAGCGGCTCATCCGAGAGGCTTGCAGCGGCTCATCCGAGAAGCTTGCAGCCGCTCACCCCAGAGGCTTGCAGCGGCAGTGATTTGTGCGTAGAGGTAAAGCTCATTCCAGATGGGCTACATTTTCTTTAAATTAATCGCCGCGAAACAATTATTATAGACATGTTAGCAGTAGTCATTTCATACTACAAATTGACATCAATTGATTTTTTTTTTGTGGCTTTAAAGCCCATGAAGGATCAGAGCCAAGCGCTTCTCTCAATCACCCATGTTGTGTGGGATTTATTTTTCACGCAGGTGAAAGGGACCTATATATCGATTCCGAACGGCGTGAGTCGAGAAACTTTTTCATGGCATGTAGATATACTACGGGGAGTTTTGCCAGTACCCCACCGAGGAGGGACGCCGCGAAATAAACATTCGATGGCGTTGATATTATATTATCGGGATCCGAACTTGCTCATGGTGCGTCCACGGCAACGGCGCCCTCATCAATTGATATTCGTGATTTTATTCAATCGAAATATCTTCCCGTGCATCCAAGAGTGAGTAAGCAATATTGTTGAAGCGTTAAGAAGATTATGGGTGAGAATATTTGGCGAAAAAGACCAAAATTGTGGCAAAACTCTTGGATTTTGCATAATTTAATGCCATCTCACAAATCCTCTTCTGTGAGCGACATTTTAACCAAAAGCATTATAAATGTAAGCGAGCAAACACTTCATTCTCCCGATCTGCTACAATGTTGCTTTCTCCTATCTCCGAAAACCATATTCGGCCGGATGGCATCATTGGCTCGTTTTTAGCCGGCTTAGGATACAGAGGAGAATTTGCTTAGAAAGCCCGTGGATGGCTAGATTGTACCACGGCACATGTGACAGAAATATCATTACCAAATGTTGACGCTCCTATGTACATATAAGCAAGAACTATGTATTGGGAATATTTTATACAAAAAAACAAAACAAAAAAATCCGATGAAGAGCGACTCAATCTTAAGTTAATTGTATACTCGGTTAGTAAGTACATATGGCTTAACATGAACACCTGCCTTTATGGCTTAATTCCACGGTGGGCCTAGCCACTCTGGGACCAAGACAAGCATTGGTCGATGGCCCAGGACAGTACAAGTACTACCCTGGTATAATATAGTGAACATGTTATATGTTCCCGCGATACTAGGCTACCATAGCCGCCACGATACTCCCACTAGGGGGCCTACCTCAAAGACAGGACCGGACTGATGTTGGGCGATTGACTACCGACAGTCAGTTGCGAGGACTCCTGTCCCCATGGCACCAGAAGATAGCCTCTGGTAAAGCTCCGCGACCGACGTCACTTCCAGCTGAGCCCTCCAAAGCTCGAGATCTGGAACCTCCTTCGTATTTGCTACTTTGCCCCTTCATATTTCATCATATTTGCAACTTTGCTTGACACATACAAATGTATGTGCCACTCCGTTTTCCTGGGTGCATACACGTTCACGCACCCAGGCCCATAAAAATCTTAAAAAAACAGTTAAGAAAACTCAAGGAATTCTTTAAATATCCAGGGGGTTCTTGGGCCCCTTGTTTTATTAAGAAAACTCGAAGAAATTCTTTTAAATATCTAGGGACTCCTTGGGTCCCTTGTTTTATCAAGAAAACTCAAGGAATTATTTTAAGTATCTGCGGACCTTTAGCCCATTGACCCTGGATCGACGCTCCTGCCTTACAGCCTCAATCCTATTCATACCCCTACCCGAAGGGGGAGCATACTCGGTCAGTAAGAAAGCATTTCCGCTCTAAAAATGTTGTATTTTGCTAGTGAGTTTCTCAACACATCAATGGATAAATATATGTACATACATTCAGTTTAGCTGGGGTCGTGGAAAAAGAAGAACAATTGAGCCCAATACCTGGTTTATAACATGCATACATATACATACATATGTACATATGTGTGTCCAATTTTCTTCTTTTTTATTTTGTACTGCTACTGAGCAGTACGTTCATTGAAATCTGTACTGGCATATCCGGAAAAACCAGATTGGTTTAGTCGATGCAGGTATGCAATGATGTAGAAGCTGAGGAGCAACGAAAAAGTTCGACTGACATTGATCATGACATTGAAGGCTTCATTGTTCTATTCTTGTCTTTCGTGCGCGTTTCAAAGGCGTTTGTGACCTTATTTCCAGAGTTTGTTGTTGGCATGTATGGAATGGTAAAAGGTCATATTCGCAGAAATTTGTCATAAACGACATGTGCACATTATTTAAATAATAATAATAACTAATTTATCTACTGAGTTTCAAGGTAGAACATTTAATTCTACAGTTACATAACTTATTATTCAACTTATCGTGTTTTGGAAACGTACATACATATGTGTGTGTAACTGACGTACATAGGCTCGTAGACCTATAGCATATAGTCCAAACACTAGCTTGAATGTTTCTTCTTTCGATAACATAATACTCACAATTAACGTAACAACCACCATATTCTCCGCATACATGTGCTCCAATACGAATCAGAATCTTTTTTATACATACATATAAAATCGACCATATGCCTACTAAATGGCAAACCGGTTGATGATGCTGCAAAAAATGTACAAAAAGTGCAAAACAGAAAGCCAAAGTTAAATAACTTTAGCAGTATCCGTGGCTAAGCTGATACTGCCTGCGAGAGAAGAGCAACAAAGTTCTACCTCTGCGGTAACCGCTGTTCTACAGAACCAGCTGGTTTCCTGAAAGATAAAAATTACTCCACCACGAGGGAGCGAAGCAAATAAGACGTATCTCTAGAGAACTATGCGAAGAAAGCAAAATCCAACTACAATTGAATGGCACATGTTGTTCTTGTTCCGTGATTGCATACATCTACATATGTTCATACATATGTATGCATGTATATTAAAGTTGCTATGCAAAAAAAGGGGAACAATTTAAAACTGGTTTCGAGTCGGCATGTGTTTGTTAACGTGCAAGCGAGATGGAGCAGTTTTGGTCAGAGGCGCGAGTCAACTTCTTCACCTTGAACTTGAAACAACTTACCCACCTAGTTCTTGTGGCGTTTATTTATTTTCTCCTTTTTCTCATATATTATTGTAGGTACGTACGTACATACATACATATCTAGATTTCTTTTCAATTTTTTTTATATCAGAATTATTTTTTATTTCGTTGCATGGAGTAAAGTACGAGATACACGATACAATGGTTGTACCAACGGTTGTACAATTTTGGTGTTGTATACAACAATTGTAGCGTATATTTCCACCCAACCGACCGTTGTTGTATCGATATTGTATAGTCGCATGGTCATAACCATACAGCCGCCGCGGTCGCATGCACAACGCAAGTCGGCACAACCATTGTATCGTGTATTTCGTACTTAAAAAAAAATAAACTTTTGAACTACGGAACTGCAGCTATACCGTGCTGTACAAAAAGTTGCTAGTTCAAGTCATACGTATTTATGCCCCATCATTCCCTTCTTTCCAAGGTCATGGAAACGCTGATTAACCGTCAGTTTATGAAATATCTTGAATGACGGAAACTCCTCAATGACCGTGAATACGGTTTCCGCAGCAACAGATCCACTGGTGATTTGATGGCATATTTCGCTGAAAAGTGGAATCACTCGCTTCACCAAGTAGGTGAAAGCAAAATTGTTGCACTGGATATTTCGAAAGCATTTGACAGGGTTCGGCACGAAGCCCTTTTGTCGAAAATGCGTGCTTTTGGGATCGAATCGTTCAATTCAAGTTGTTTTGGACGGGTTCAATGCTGATACTCACTTTGTAAATGCTGGTGATCCCCAGGGCTCCGTTTTGTCTCCGACACTCTATCTTATTTTTATAAATGATGTCTTGTCTGTTAATTCTAATCCAATTCACTCCTTCGCTGACGACAGTACCCTCAGCTTTTCATATTCGTTCACTAGTTTACGACCCTGCACTTCGGTTGTAGATAATGAGCGGCCGCGTATGTTAAGCTCATTAAATTCCGATATCGACAGCACCATCCAAGGTAAAAACAATGTATGTATGTTGGTTTTACAGTCCATAAAGGACCTGAGCCGAGCTTCCCTCAATCACCCATGTTGTGTGTGATTTTATTTTCCCCATAGGTGAAAGGGACCTACAGTTTATTGCCGGTTCCGAACGGCGAATTTCGAGAAGCTTTTCATGACAATTTTACTACAGAGAGTTTTTACAGAACCCCGCTGAGGAGAAGCACCGTGAAAAACACGTTCGATGACATAGCTGTGTCGGGATTCGATCCCGTATCATTGGCGTCAGAGGCCAACACACTACCCACTGCGCCACGGTGCTCTCGGGTAAAAACACAATACTGTCTCTTGTCGTTAAAGCGTATAACTAACCCGCAGCCATTATCCATGAATGGCACTTGCATCTCAGAAACCGAACCGAAAAGCTTTCCATCCTGGGTATGAGTGTTGCTCACAATCTTTATTGGAACGACGATATATTCAGTGTCGCCAAGAATGCTGCGAAATGCCTAGGCTACTAGACAGAATACAAAAACGAGCCGTAAAACTGGTAGGTGACTCCAGCATTACCAAAACACTAGACTCGCTGAAACACCGCAGGAATGTTACCTACCTCTCCCTGTTTTATCGTTACTACCACCTAAAATGCTCTGATGAAATAGCCAGTTGCATTCCGCCCCTTCAACATTTCTCCCGCAATACACGCCTCTCTAGGAATGTTCACCAATATACCCTGAAGCCCGCTTTCGGACGTACTGTCGAATATAGAGAATCTTTCATTAACCGAACCACACGAATCTGGAACTCCTGCGGGATTCGGTTTTCCCCCCTCTATGCAACATGTAAGCATTTAAGATCAATGTCCATCGGCATCTCCTCTATCCCTCTTCGTTTCTACCTTCTGCCCGCACTGTGTCGCCGATATAATAAGGTTATTAGACCTTGAGTGCGCGCAAATTACTAACAAAAAAAAAAATCTTTTCATTTTGCGATATCTTTAAACAGAAGTAGATTAGTGGAATTTATCATGTCACGCTCTTTCGATTCTCTCTTCCAAGATGACTTTCTGTTTCACCAGCTAGGTTTTGATTCAAGCACTTTAAAGCTAAAACTGTAAGATATGGTACCGATTGTGTTGGAATAATGACACTACAGCCCATGGACGACCTGAATTAAGCCTCTCGAGGGGTCAAACGCCATAATAGCTGACATTTCAAATAAAGTCTAGCTTCTTTCTATTGGATAGTTTCAAGTTCGAGTTAACGGCGAATTATTAGGGCTCCTACAATCCCTTCATTTTTGATGACCTTTTGAGCTTACGATAGTGAATAGAGGGATAACATCACAGTCCAGAGAGACAATCTACTCGTACCCCGCAAACGTTTACAAGGTGATACACTTCGATTTTTCATCTGAAGATGACTATAAATGGATCACAATGCTGAATTCTTGCCGCTCCACAAAGACAGGTAATAGAATTACCGAACAGGGTACTCACTTCCCCGATACAAGAGACATAATCTATTAAAACTGCCCAACTGCGTACACTTATAACATTGAAGTGATCGAAACAACACGTCGAACATTTAATAAAGATCTCGGGAGCACTGAAACGAAAGAGGTTAAAAGTCGGCTAAATATTTTCTCTTTTCAAGAAAGCACATGTAACATCGAAGTCATGATACTAGTTATAACTTTAGACAAGAATTTTTTTTACCAATACTCGGCAACAATGTTAAACTTGAGATCCAATGCAGAATAACTCTTGCCAATCGATGTTTCCTGGAGCTAAGGTAACACGGGTAAGAATTGAGAACTGAGGTATAATTTTGAACATACGTTGCCCTCCATGGCACATCATCTTGGCCTGTACTTCGTCGAAAGCAGATGAAGAGTTAAATGTTCTACTTGCACTCGTTTGTTTTGAAGAAAATTTAACCATTAACTCCACTTCTCTGTACTCAAAATTCTAAAATGACGATTGAATCTGTCTTAAATGGACATGCGGTACCATCGAGGTATGTTAAAAGGAATCGAAATATCCCCTTTAGCATACTTACTTACTTAGGTGGCGATACAGTTTGGGGTAAACGTGGGCCTCAACTAACAAGCCTTTTCAGCTAGCACGATATTTTACTAGTTGAATGTTTTCCTCCATTAAGGTTTTGTATAGCGCAACCTTGGTCTTTCGGGAAAAGGCTCTACTTCTCAATTGCCTCTTAATCCCGAAGAAACAACGGTTGCAAAATCTCTAATTTCAGCGCTTGTGTTGTTGTCGCTTGTTGGGAGTGGCCGTTACAGACTGTCGAGTGGCGGGTATGTAGGTCAAAGTCTGCGAATAACCAGGAAATACAATTCCTATACGAAAAAAAATTGCAACACAGCTGTTGTGAATGGGAAGTGATCAAAATACTGATGAACACGTATGGTCTAATACATATGTATAACACCATAATGGCATGGAACATATGCTGAGAACTACAACCAACGTAAAAATTCGGTCGTGTTCCTCTCGAATCCTATCTAGGGCAACCAGTGAACGAACATCTACGATCCAAACCATCTACATTCAGCCCAGGTTGTGGCAAAAATAATAAGAGTATGACTCTTGGACCTGCGCGACTTCGCCAAGGTAGGCGAAATTCTTCACCACATAAAGTTGTAGCTGCCTGTAGTGAAGTTGTGGTCAAGGCGCCGGTGTTTTGCGTCTTTCTTTGATGACAGCAAATATTTCATGTCCACTTTAGCCGCTTCTGCTTCAATGCTTCAAAACGATTAACTGACGTCCCGCTGTGTTCTCCCAATCAAGTTAATATCATCAGCGTATGCGAGCAGTTGTGTAGACTTGAAGTTGATCGTACCTCTTGCGTTGGCTAGAGAATCCTGCACGATCTTTTCAAGCGTTGCCCTGTCTGAATCCTGTAATTAGCTACCGACATTAATGGAGAAGCGAGAATTCTCCATCGTCATTCTGCACAATCTGACGAGTTTGGCAGGTATGCCAAAACATAGCATGGCTCCATATAGCTCGTCCTTATAGACACTGTCATATGCGGCATTAAAATCGGCGACTTGAAGTTCATGGGTTTTCTCCAAGATCTGCCGCAATGTAAATATTTGGTCTATCGTGGGTTTTCCTGCCTAACAGAGAAATGCCGGGATTTAATTAATTATGGTACCAAGATACACGCCAGTTATAAAAAATTGGTTCCGACAAGGGCAACCTCGCGTGGGTTGTGTGGACTTTTACACTGATGGATCAAAAACCAGGGACGGTGTGGGCAGCGGAGTATTATGCAAACAATTAAACCTAAATTAGGCCCTGAAACTGCCGGATCATTGCTGTGTCTTTAAAGCGCAGCTGTAACCAATAAAGTGGAGCATTATTCCTACTATTGATATTCGTAACCTCACTGACAGTTAAACTGACCTAAAATGGCTGAAGTCTTATGTGTACATTACTAAAACAAGCCTCGACTGCCGCCTATCTCGTAACGATATGGCCGAACGGTTTAATATATACCTCTTATGGATACCAGGATATTACAGCTGTCACAAAAGATTGCACTTACTGGGTTGCGGATTAGTCGTGGGAAAGCGGTTAAAGTCGAAGGTCATCCACTTTAAACCTATAAGTGATCGCATGGCTGTGATCCGCATCAAAGGCAGATTTTATAATATCAGCCTTATATGTGGCACACGCCCTACGGAGCTTGTCCGGAGTACGATGTAAAAATCGTGCTCCGGGACTTCAACGCCAAAACAGATAACGGCTTCCCACTCACGGACTTTGCGATAGCTCGTAATGTGGTGATATGTAAGTAGCACAAGATTCCCTCGTAATCGAATCCACACAGCAACCTGGCGATCTCCGGACGGTCGAACTGCCAACCAAATCGACCATGTGCTCATTGACGCAACGCACTCGTCAAACATCCTGGATGTGCGAACATTCAGAGGGGCAAATGTCGACTCTGACCATTTCCTGGTAGCAGCAAGATACAGAGCTCGAGTGTCCAATGTCAGAAAGCTGCACCAGCCCATCAGGAGGAGGTTCGACATTGGGCGCCTGAGCACACAGGAGGTTACCGGAGTCTACACAGAGCAGCTGAGCGAAAGACTCTATGGTATGCCTATGTCGAACACAAATGCCAATAATATTGGCGGCTGCATTGCCGCTCAGCCATTCAGGAAGTAGCCGAAACCACCTTATGTTACCTACCACATCCGAAAAGAAATCCGTGGTATGATGGCGAGTGTGAGCAGAAAAAGGCAGCAACCGACGAGGCGTACCAAAAGGCGCTGCAGAGGAAAACCAGGGCAGCGTAAGAAGAGTACCGAGCCAGAAGAAGGGAGGAGAAAAAACTACTGCGACAAAAGAAAATAATCTTCGCAGCCTTCCAGTTCAAGGAAACCGAGGAGTCTAGGGATAAACATAAAACACAAGCCTTTTACAAGAAAGCCAAGGCCTTGCAGGATGCTTCAAAAAGGGCACCCAGGCTCTTAGAAACTGCGAGGGTAATCTTGTCACCGACCCGCAGGGAATAGTGGATTTATTTAAGCAGCACTTCCAGCAGCTGCTTAACGAGCATGACCAAGAGAGAGTGGTAGGGGCCGAGGAAATCCCAACTCCAGCCGCTGAAGTAGTCCTCCCACCCAGCATCGAAGAAGTCGGCACAGCTATTCAGAAGCTGAAGGATAACAAGGCCGCAGGCTCAGATGGCTTGCCATCAGAGCTCTTCAAGGCTGGCGGCGATGTTCTGGTAAGGAGCATGCACCAGATCATCTGCAGAATTTGGGAATTTTGAACCGCACTAATCGGCAGCTACCAGTGCGGCTTCCGGCCGCACTTCGACAAATCCTGGAAAAGACCAACGAGTTTCGAATCGATACACACCATCTTTTCATCGATTTCAAAGCCGCATACGACAGCATTCATCGTGAAGGACTGTTTGGTGCGATGGCCGAATTCGGGCTCCCGGGAAAACTGATCCAGTTGTGTCGCGACGGGCAGGCGTCAACAAGGAAGGCACTATCTTCTACAAGTCCGTCCAGCTGCTAGGATACGCGGATGATATCGATATCATCGCGTGTTCTCGCCTTGGCATTGTGGAAGCATTCACGGCGATTAAAGAACAGGCGAGTTGGTCTTAAGGTCAATGAGGACAAGACGAAGTATATGCTGTCAAGCAAAAACCAATCCGTCGCTCACCACCTTCGACAAAATATAACGACTGACAGCTACAATTTCGAGGTAGTTAAGGAGTTTGTCACGCTTAGGTATACCACTAGCAACCATTAAACTAACGAATCAGTCCACGGCTGAGACGAATGTGGGATGGACCCAAGGGCATACCTGCCTAACCACCAGGCAAATCTGACCTCAACTCGATCAGATTAAGAAGTGCAAAGTGATTCCATGAATAGGGAGTCGACCCCCTCGTAGCAACACAAACGGCCCTTCTGGCCTAAGTGTATGCTCCCTGTGGAAGGCATAGATAACCTAACCTAACTTAGAAAAAACAAAATTATGTATATTATGTAACTATTGTTTAAAATCTTTTGATGAGTTGGCAGTTAAAGTTTCACCAAAAATCAAGTCTCAGGATACACATATGAGATTGTCCATACCTTCCTCCTCTTTGTCTTATAAGGGTTAATCGATAAATTCTCTCTGCCACACCAGTTAAAGATAAACTGAAGCGCGAGCTGCATGCGCTCACAGGCAGCAGGTTCACACTTGCCCGTAGCAATGACTACAAGGTCATCTAAATATCCGATGACTTCATAGCCACGAGTGGTTGGCTTGCGTCGTAGGTCATCGATGACTATCGACCAGAGAAGGGGTTAAAGGACTCCTCCTTGTGGACGCCCTTTAGTCGCCGATACTGAGACCTCTCCGCATGGGGCTGATTTAATACGGCTATTTAGCATCGCCCAAATCCAGTGATTAGTGGAATGGTCTGCAGGATAGTGCAGTGGTGATCAAATCATAGTCAGTATTATCAAAGGCCCCCTAAATATCGTGGAAGGCGCAAATCGCGATCGTCTTGTGTATGAAACTATTTTCAACGCGCGTCACCAGGTGGTGTAGCGCATTCTCAGTAGATGGTTATTTGCGATATGCGAACTGATTGGAATGCAGTGGTACCTGATTCTCCAGGATACCTCTAATATGGAGCTCTATCAGTTTTTCCGTTGGTTTTAGAAGAAACGATGTCAAACTGATGGGGCGATAGGATTTAGGTTGCTCACTTGGCTTTCCAATCTTGGGGATGAAGACAGGATTGACCTCCCTCCAGATATGGAGGAGCAGACATTTTTTTTTATCTCCTAGATAAATAATTCTACATCAAATCCTTCCATATTTGACTTTTTTTATTAAATCGAAATTAGTACGCGGGTAAAATGACGCATGTGTGCAC
This sequence comes from Eumerus sabulonum, assembly GCA_951905685.1. Lineage (NCBI taxonomy): Eukaryota > Metazoa > Arthropoda > Insecta > Diptera > Syrphidae > Eumerus > Eumerus sabulonum. Next base: position 153,957,936 of record OX645060.1, on the reverse strand, counting down.
AATACAAAACCATGTATTGAAAGACGCAACTGCGTTTGCGGTGACGCTGCGGTCCCGCAGAAACTTGCGAGTCTTTTTGCCGGCAAGAATAACGCACGAAGACGCAGCGTCACCGCAAGTGCGTGTGCACCACTCAATTTATTTATGAATGCGATGCCGCTGCGTCACCGCGAGTCGAAAAACCGCATGTGTGCACCGAGCCTAACTGGTAGAAAACCTCGTGAAGCTCAAATAGGTTAAACTTAATCTACACGCAGAGTAATGTACTGCAGTGTTTTTCATCAGCACGACCTATGTATAGAAACTTAAACTAAATGTGTTAATAAAGTTAATATAGTTAACAATGCCTTTTAACCTAAATGCCCCCTTAAGAGGTTAATTAAAATCATAAAGATAACGTCAAAGCAGAAAGACTATCTAATGTAATGTTTTCATTTTTGTTCCTCAAATGAATACAACAAAAAAACTTATTTCGATTCCTTTGTCTCCTTTCTAATGGCTGATGTTTAGATGACGTTGTTATATGTACATATGTATGCGTGTGTGCAAGCTCCCAGGCCCCAACACACTTTAGTCTATATGTACAATGTGTGTGTTGGATAGATGATACATCTTCAGGCATTGATTTTTTTCCACTCAGCGCTCTCTGACAACCAGCTGTTGCCTACGTCAACGGAATGCTACATAGCCCTGTACTCGTGTATGCACGGACTGTGCTTCGCCGAACTTTCATTCAATGATTAATTTACCTACGTAAGCAATTCAGGTTTAAAACAGAACACAACAATAAATAACAAATGTATAAACGACTAACGCGAATACGAAGAAAGCCAGGCAAAAAAAAAAAAAAAAGTATACATATGTAGGTATGTACATATGTAAATGTATTGCGGGCTAAATAGTTAATCGAATGAATTGCTAATATAAAGGTAATAAAGCTACAGTATCACTAAACGCGAATTGTGTACACCTCATTTGTGTGGACTGTTGTCGATGCATCGACAAGCTTCGAAATTGTTGAGGTTGTTACCAAGCGCACCCATATATATATATATATGTACATACATATGTATATATGTATGTATGTATGTAGGAAAAAAATATATTAAAAAAAATCCGACCAGACAGAGCGAAATATATTTTTATATTACGAATTCTAATTGAGGATTTTGTATTTGTTCAACCTGCAACATAATATTCCTTCTATTATATACATATAAAAGAATAACACTCTTTACGGCTAAGTGCTTCGATACTTTGATATACATATCATCATTCTATTTGCCACGTAAGTAACTCAGATCAGTCCGCATAGAGAAGGAAAACAGATGAGAGAGCGTCACTACAGATTAGATAAGCAATTACCCTACTCCAAGGCTTCTGTTGTGCCACTGGCCAACCACCCTCCTCTCCTGTTGAAGACATCAATTGTTTTATACAATAGCTACACACAAGCACAGCGCTTATGGTTGCGAGTACCACCTACCTACAAATTAATCACAGAATGATGTAAAATGAATAATTCATTTACTCGGTTTTTAATTTCACATCAGAATGATATCTGCCAATTGAAATGATGCAACAGCTTGACGGATTGGTTATTTACGCAACATATCTATCAAATGATACTCTGAAACTCAGTACGTACAAACATATTTAGGTTTGATATCTCCTTTTTACTATATTTTACTCAATGCGATGTGCATCACGAATCCAAAATTTCGAGGGCATTAAATACATAGAAAGATCAATAAAGGATGCCTCTCCCGGGTACACAAAGAAATCTTTTCGATATCAAAGGATGGCCACCTACGTAAAGGCGAAGATATTCGTAAGAAAAATAAGCATATGAGTAAGTGCTGACACTCAATAATTGTCTAGTAAGTGTCGAAAGTAACTAAGACACTGATTATTCGAATCATTTGAAATATTATCTTGTGTCACTACCTGAAAATTTATGTTCCACAACTTAACCAACACAACGCCAAAGTCGCCAAAGTGATTACAATGAAAACTATGTATATATCTCCACATATCTTTCAGCTCGGGCGATCAGACGGTTGTGGTAGTCAAAGGGAAAGATGGTACCTTCACGATGGCGTCGGTCCACCTACCATACGACGGAAGGAGTAAGGAAACTGGTCTCAATGACCGAACAAGGTAAGAGAACTTAGTCTTAGGGTGTGATGCTAACGCCGATCATACTACTTGGGGTAGCACTAACACAAATAGTAGAGGTGAAGCTTTGTTCAGTTATCTCCTTAATACTAACCTAATTATAAGTAATCGTGGTAATTCACCAACTTTTATTACTAAAAATAGAAGGAAGGTTATAGACGCAACTTTGGTAAATGGAAACGTTAACGGAAAGGTCTCAAACTGGCGACTGTCCGACAAAGCGTCACTTTCTGACCATTGCTGGATACTCTTTGATCTGAATCTGTGCGTAACTGATGGCAACGTCTTTCGGAATCCGCTGAAGGCGAATTGGCAAAAGTTCAATATGGAATTTGGAGAAACCCTAATTCGACCTCCGAATGGAAATCTCAACTCCACAAAAGGCATCGATAAGATGATATTGAACCTAACCGATAAGCTCAACCGGTCCTTCGAGAGATCTCGGCCCATTAGAAAACCAAGTTAAAAGAACCACCCGCCGTGGGGAACGCTAAAATAGCAGAGCGGCTACGTATCCAGACATAGTTGGAACCTCGCTAAAGAAGGTTCCATCGAATGGTCAACTTACAGAGATAATGTTAAGCGACTCAAAAAGGAAATTAGATTCGCTAAAAAGAACTCGTGGAGAGATTTCTGCGGGTCTATCGAATCATGTATGGATGTGGCTCGTCTGAGAAAGGTCCTTGCCGAGGCTTCCACGCAGTTTTCTTCTATCAGGAAATCTGATGGTAGCTGGACAGACTCAAACGAAAGCATGATTGACGCCCTACTAAAGTGTCACTTCCCTAACTGTGTAAGCACGGGAACATTCGAGAAGGCAAATACACTGATAACGGAACAGACTGGGCCTGAAATAATCGATAAGATCGTTACCAAAGAAAAAATTCTGTGGGCGGTAAAATCATTTGACCCCTACAAGGCGCCAGGAAAAGACGGCATATACCCGAAAATGCTGCAAGAACCAGGGGAACTTATCATCCCCTGGCCAGAACGCATATACTGCTGGTGCCTCAGGATAGGTTGTGTCCCACAAGCATGGAGGGAGGTTAGGGTGGTATTTATACCCAAGTCAGGCAAAGGAGTATAGACCTATCAGCCTATCCTCCTTCCTTATGAAAACACTGGAACGACTCATCGACAAATACATAAGAGATGAGATTGGTGATAGCTACTTATCACAATCACATAACGCTTACATAAAGGGTAGATCGGTAGATACCGCTCTTCACAGGGTGCTCTGTACGATATAAAAAGCTCTCAATGACAAAGAATATGCCCTGGGGGCCTTTCTAGATGTTGAGGGTGCCTTCAATAACGTCGGTACCGAGGCAATAATGTTCAGCTTACGGATGACCTGCATAAACTCGGGAATCTGTAGATGGGTTGAACAAATGCTAAGTACTCATATAGTAAATAGTCGATAAGAGGAGCAAAGGGTAGGATGAGAGTCAACAGAGGCCCGCCACAGGGGGGTGTTCTATCGCCTCTCCTATGGCTCTTCGTAGTCGACGAACTGCTAAAGCTCCTGGAGACACAGGGTTTCAATGTTACGGCCTATGACGATGACATTACCATCCTGGTACCTGTTAAATTTCCTCAGGTCCTCAGTGAAAGACTAAGATTCGCTGCTATTGGTGAATAACTGGGTCCAGGAACGGGGCCTAGGGGTAAATCCAACCAAAACTAAGATAGTCCTCTTCACAAGAAAAAGATCAATACCAAGATATACATAAGAGGTTCCCCTCGGGTTAGTTTTTTTTTCAAAATGGGTAAAATGGACTCCTCGTAGTCTAAGTGAGCCATGACTTCATGTCAATAGGGCACCCAATTAACCTAACCTAACCATGTATCTATCTCTCACCTTGGTAATAAGGTTAGTTATGACCTAGGTCAGTTGAGACCCAGGTTCGTTCTCAAATCCTAGATTCGTCTTTGAATTCTAGTAACACTTTGAGTACAGCCCAGTGTCATAAGTTTATCTGAAAAGCTTTTAATGAGTGGTCGTGGTGCAGTGGTAAACATCACCGATCGTCGAGCGGAAGGACTGTAGTTCAATAAAAGTCGTTCCGTAGCCAAGAAAAACCAAATCCTATACGGAAAAAAATCATGCAACACAGCTGTTGTGAATGAGAAGTAATCAAACGTACTGATGAAGAACGGCTTATAGATCACGCAAAAATCCTGAGTTCAAAAATAAAACTTAGTATGCTTTTGAGTGTGCTGCGATTTCTTCTGCTTCAAGCTAGTACTTGCCTAAGCTGACGAGGCAGTTACAGTTACATGCGCTCCTGTTTCTTCGTCTTCATTACACATTCTGCAGGTGTCATCTTGTGCAATGCCCATGGCTTTAAGATGTTTGTTGCCTGGACAGTTTCCAGTGAGAAAGCCTGTGACTGCGAATCTGACTCCTAGAAAGCATGAGGAGTTGCTTCGTTCTTGTAAAGGAAGAGGTATCCAAATGAGGTACTTTGTTTATGCTGGCCAGCTGGTGTAGGCAGTTCCATACCAATTTGGATGTGACTTCGAAGCTCTTGAGGGCCAGAAGTGCGGCCTTACTGTCAGAGAGAATATTAATGTTTTTGTTTGTTATGTTTCTGTTTATATTTTCTCTAAGGCAGAGTTCGATTGCGAATATCTCTGCTTAAAATACGGAGTTGTATCTGGCCATGCTCTGATACATATGTATATGGACTTATGTGTATTCCGGTATTGGCTCTGTATACTTCAGCCCCAACGCCTTCATTCGTTTTAAAGCCGCCTATGTACCACACGTAGGATTCACGATTGAAAGCGGGTCTGTTCTGTTCCCGAGAGGGAATTGTGACCTTAAAGTTCTGGCTGAAGTTTTATGTATCTGGGGAGACGATTGTCTATGTGAGATATTTTTAGGATTTCATGCCTGTTCAGTTCACTGAGAATGCCTAGAATAAGAGTCATCATCCGCAATGAGCTTGTGGGCGAAGACCATGGCTTCTTTCTTCAGTTGGAGGTGAAGGTCCTTGACGACTTCTAATACTGCTGTTCTCATGGCCCCTGGGATGCAGATACAAGCTAGTCTTGCAATTTGTTAAGTTTGGCTTGCACTGATGCTTGTTTTGTTTTGTGCCACCAGACGGGTGCAACGTATGTGAGAATTAGTCTGCTGATAACTGTATATAGCCAGCGTGATATTTTGGGATTGGTGCCCCCATTTTACCTTTTGCTGGTCCATAGAGAGATTCTGGCTTTCTCAATGGTTTTTGTGATGTGAGGATTCCAAATGAACTTTTCGTCTAGTGTTGCACCTACATACATACATAAGTATTTGACTTTTGAGAGTGAGGCGACTGTAGTGCTTTCCTTTGGTTTGACATTTAGTTCAACATTTATGCATCAATTCGCAACAAGATTGAGTGCCCTTTGAAGTAGTTGCGAGATTGTGTTTTTGAATTTTCTCCTGATTAGGATCGCCAGCGTAGCCTTGGACGTAAAAGCCATTGCTGCTGAGTATAGTAATCAGTTCACTGACAACGATGGACCATAGAAGGGGTGAGAGAACCATTCCTTGAGGGCAGCCTTTCGCAGCTTTCACATTGATTTTATCATTGCTTAGGGAAGTGCTTATTTTCCTATTATGTATGTACTTAGCATATGTTGAATCCAGTTGCATATAGCGTTATCTACCCCTGTGCTAAGGATGCAGCGTTGTATTTGTCGCATTTTCTTTGTCGCTGAGAGATTTATTATTTACTGATCCGAACTGTTAGTTCCTGAAGAGCACGCGTGGTTGATTTCCCAGTCTGGTAAGCATATTGGTTGGTTATTGTGAATAGGTGAACTCTTCAGAGGACCGTGCTTTAAATGTCTATCCAGTATTTTTCCATTGTTTTTAGGAAGAATGAGGTAAGGCTTATCGGTCGGTAAGATTTGGGCAGGTCGGTAGGTCTACGGCCTGCTTTGGGAATGAAGTTTACCGTCCCCTCTTTCCAGCTTGTCGGTATATACATACATGCCATGAGCCTATCACCTACCTTGCAGCCAACGGAACTTGAGATTGTCCGAGCTAGTATAAACCGTGTTGACATCACAAAGAATGACTGGTTCGCAGCAATGCAACTTTATGATGAGAAACTTGTCAGAATTAAGGAGGGTTTTTCATCCAAACACGAACCAACATCCGAAGAACATCTGCGAGAAATCTATACGATTCATAAGGGAAGGTTATATCGAATCGTTGATGGTGGTAAGAAACTTGTTATTCCTAAAGCTATTGGATGGGGGGTATTGCAATACTGTCACGATGAATATGGTCACTTTAGCGTCGACAAGACTATTCAGCGTATTTTGAAATATTTCTGGTTTCATCGGATGCGAAGATACGTGAAGCAGTACATATCGTCTTGCCTATCTCGTTCGTATAGCAACGGTGTTGGAGAAAAGCCGTTGGGTGAACTAAGTTTATGGAATGCAGACCCGATTCCATTCAAGACTCTTCTTATCGATCATTTGGGGCCTTTCATCAAAAGCCGACAAGGAAATTCCTATGTACTAGCTATTTCAGATGCTTTTACAAAATACCTAGTTGTTAAGGCAGTGAGATCAACAAAAACTCAACCTGTAATTCGAACTCTCAATAAGCTTACTTCGAGTTTTTTTATATTCTCTTATAATGTGTTGTTACACACACAACCTGAACGGAGTGCAGTGGTTTGGGTCGTTGATGTTCGTTCACTACTCTCAGGGGTGGTTGTCTTGGATAGGACGAGAGCCGACCAAATTCAGCTTTGGTTATAGTCCGTAATAATTCGTTCGAGCACCTTTAATATTGCATACGCAGAGGATGAATTTCAGTTGACCATATACTGTGAGTGTTATGCCTGCAGCAGTACGTCTGGTCACTTTCCATTCACAACTGCGTTGCATACTTTTTGTCCGTATGGGAATTACTTTTTCTTGGCTATGAAGCGAATTTGAACTATAGATCTTCCGCTCGGCGGTCGATGATGTTAACCACTGCACCACGGTTAGTATTAATTTTCGATTTTAATATTCGAGATCGTCAAGAAAATGTTTTAATCGACTGTCGAGATTCGATCCCGTGCCATCGGCGTCAGAGGCCAACACACTGCCTACTGCGCCACGGCGCTCTCAATGCACGAGTGTATACGTGTGCAATTTCAATGGCTAAAATTGAGTAATTTCAGATCCGGTATTCACCAGATCTGATCCCGATGTATGGTTGTTTTAGGATGCACATGGTCTTCAGTCGATCATTGGACAATATTACATTCGAATAAAACAAAATGTCGTATTTCTCTAGGATAATGCACGAGTGTATACGTGCACAATTCCAATGGCTATTGCTAAAATTGAGGAATTGACGTTTGAATTAATCGACCATCCATGTAAAATATTTTACATCGATAGAGGAGGTGATTGATTGAGGACCTACCACAATCATAGTTTTCTGAAGGCTTAAAAAGATTGGAGGGACGTCTGTCGAAGTGTATGGAACCAAAATTATGTAACAAAAACTTACATACATAGTACAAAAACTTACCCAAAAAAAGCCTGGCCTGCCCTCGTACTATACTATTAATTGAAACCAAGTTTAAATACAATTGACAAATACATACATATGTACATATGTATAGTGCTGTGCAACATAATAAGCACAGGCATGTCAAAGACACTAATTGCGGCTTTCAAGTCAAAAACTATGAGTAAACGCTTAAATGTTATATTTTTTCGGTTTTTATTCAGTCTTTAAATAAAAATTCAAAACATAAATATGGAATTCAAAGAGTACAATTTTGAATAAAACAAAAACCAGATTTCTTATTCAATTTAAGCTGTGCAAAAAAATAAGTACATTCAAATAAAAAATCGAAAATATTTGCATAAACAAATAATAAATGAATTATAATGAATTGCAATGTGTGTTAGTAGTAATATTTAGAGTGCTACCGTTATTTTATAAAACGGTAATGCACCTACAAGGCAATGAGTGCACTAGTAATTGACAAAGTAAATCTGGTATTTCATACCAATGCACTTTTGCCAAAGTTCCAATCGATGTTTGGGCTTTGAAGTTTTTTGGAGCCTATCTCTATCGGATTCAGGTCTGGGGACTGTGCTGGCCATTCAAGAACAGTAGCTTTTTTATCTGCAAAACACTTTCTCGTCACTTTGGCAGTGCGTTTAGGATCATTGTCCTGGTGGAATTGTCAAACCAACGGTGAGTTGTACTCTGCATATGGAAACATCAGAAGGAAAAAGAAGGAGCACGAAAAGCGCGAGATCAAGGAGATGGAGAGATGATACGGCAGGAACGACGTTCGAAAATGTTACCAGAACGTAAAACGAACATGCCACGGCTATAAAGCCAGAGCAGAAGCCTGCAGGGATGAGCACGAAGAACTAGTAGTGGAGCCACAGTCGATGCTGAGATTGTGGAAGGACCACTTCTGCAGACTGTATAACGGCGATGATATTCAAAATGCAGCCGTCAGGCAGACCGAACCATTCACAATGGACGAAGACGAAGGAGAATCCCGTCCACCCGACCTAGACGATGTTAAGATAGCGGAATCGAAACTTAAGTCTTATAAAGTTGCTGGAGCAGACGGACTCCCCGCGGAACTGTTTAAAGCAGCTGGCGATGAGCTGGTCAGGAACATACACCAACTCATCTGCAAGATATGGTCGGAAGAACGCATGCCCGATGAATGGAATCTCAGTATCGTTTGCTTGGTCCATAAGAAAGGAGACCCTTATGATTGCGCCAATTAGAGAGGGATAAGCCTCCTGAACATCGCGGACAAGATCCTCTGTGCCGTACTGCGTAAGTGCCTGTGTGGTTTCAGGCCAGGAAAATCCACGATAGACCAAATATTTACACTACGGCAGATCTTGGAGAAGATCTTTTCGTCGACTTTAAAGCCGCGTATGACAGTGTTTATAGAGACGAGCTATACAGAGCCATGTCATGTTTTAACATTCCTGCCAAACTCGTCAGACTGTGCAGAATGACTATGGAGAACTCTCGCTGATCCATTAAGGTCGGAGGTGAACTAACCGACCCCTTTGATGTTAAAAGGGGTTTTAGATAGGGTGACGCACTGTCATCTGATTTCTTTAACATCATACTTAAAAAGATCGTGCCGGACTCCGCGGCCAATACAAGAGGTACGATCTACTTCAAGTCCACACAATTGCTTGCCTACGCAGATGACATTGACGTTATTGGACGGACAAAGCGAGACGCACAAGAGGGACAAGCATTGAAGCAGAAGCGGCTAAAGTGGGTCTAAGGGTAAATGGGGACAAGACCAAATATATGCTGTCATATGTCTTGGTCAGAACGTCACCTTCGGGAGTTACATTTTTAAAGTAGTCAAGGACTCTGTCGCAGTGGGTAGAGTGTTGGCCTCTGGCGCCGATGACACGGGATCGAATCCCGATACAGCTATGTCATCGAACGTGTTTTTCACGGTGTTTCTCCTCAGCGGGGCTCTGACAAAAAACCCCCTGTAGTAAAATTGTCATGAAAAGCTTCTCGAAATTCGCCGTTCGGAACCGGCAATAAACTGTAGGTCCCTTTCACCTATGGGAAAAGTAAAATCACACACAACATGGGTGATTGTGAGAAGCTCGGCTCAGGTTCTTCATGGACTGTAACGCCAACATACATACATACATACATACAAGGACTTTGTCTACCTTGGCCCGATAGTGACAAGCAGCAACGAAACCAGCGCTGAGATAAAACGCAGAATAACTCTTGCCAACCGCTGCTTCTTCGGGCTCAAGAGGCAATTGAGTAGGAGACCCCTCTCTCGAAAAACTAAGGTATATCTCTACAAAACCTCAATCATTCCGGTCCTCCTCTACGGCGCTGAAGCTTGGACGTTATCAAGAGCGGATGAAGAGGCTCTTGGGCGTTTCGAGAGAAAAATTCTGCGTGCAATCTTTGGTCCCATTTGTGTAAACGGAGAGTGGAGGAGGAGATTCAACTAAGAACTGTACGGGCTGTACAGCGACATCGGCCTGGTTAGACGTCTTCGGATCCAACGTCTAAGATAGCTAGGCCATGTAGAGCGAATGGACATCAACGCTCCGGCCCGAAGAGTCTTCGACTCCAACCCCGAGGGACGCCCGCATTTAAGGTGGCGCGCACAGGTGGAAAGGGACCTCAACCAACTGGGCGTGCGGCACTGGAAGCGGCTGGCCAAAGATCGGGCCGGCTGCAGAGGCTTGTTGGTTGAGGCCCTGGTTCACCCTGAACTGTAGCGCCATCAAAGTAAGTAAGTAAGTACTGAATATTGTAATATTGAGACAACAGTCGTCCGATATTTTATCCGTTATTTCAGACTAGACGAAAAAATCCTAAATCCCTTTGTTTCATTATCACTGTACATATGTGTAAAAAGGAATAATATGCTTACAGTAGCACGCGTGCTTATAATTTTGCACAGCAGTAGGTGTACATATATGGGAAATAATAAAACAAGATTTGATTGCATGTGGCAATAAAACACAATTTTAGACGAAAGGGTGCTACCTACAAAATGAATACAGTGAAATCTCCCACTGCGCACACCTCCCTTAGACGGACAAATTTTTTAAACAATCCAATTCCCGTCCAATTTCCCTTGGACGGGCATTCCTTGAACGGACACGGACAGCAATTACTCATATAAAAAAATATTTTCTTTTAGGCGGACACCAAAGGAAGATTAAACTTGTCATCAGACGGATATTCTGGCAACAGTATTTTCTTATTACTTGCAGTCTACTTCAAGTGCAACTCACCTTAAAAGGCGTTTCGTTTCATCGAGCGGGAGCCTAGGCAGCAGAAGTTGCAAATCGTTTAGGAGTCACAGAATTTACACCATCTGCAGGTTGGCTGGATAAGTTTCGGAAACGTCACGCTATTTCCTACGAAAACGTGAGCGGAGAGGGTGGAGATGTTAATCTTGGGGACGTGAAAAATTTCCTTCAAAATCTACCTACAATAACAGCCGGTTATGATCCTGACTGTATTTACAATGCAGATGAAACTGGTCTTTTTTTTCGAGCATTACCCACAAAGACGATGGCTTTGAAAGGTGAAAATTGCACAGGAGGAGAGGAGAGGCTCACTATTTTGCAATGTGCCAATATGGCAGGAGACAAGGAAAAACTTTTAGTTATTGGAAAATCTCGTCGCCCAAGAGCATTTAGTGGCCTCAAACATGTTCAGCTGTCTGTAGACTGGAAGCACAACAAAAAAGCATGGATGACCCAAGAAATTATGATAGAGTGGCTTCAGAAGAAAAAAATGTTGCTCCCTCTTGACAACGCTGCTTCCCATCCTAAAGACTTGAAACTGGAAAATATAAAAGTTGTTTATCTTCCGCCAAACACCACATCGATTTGCCAGCGCTTGATCAAGGTGTGATAAGAAATTTTAAATTTCACTACCGCTGGCTTATTTTAAAGCATCTCATTGCCGGTATGGACAGCCGGTATGTCCTAGACGTTATTTATTTTATTAATAATGCATTTGACAACTAGTCACAAGAAAAACAGTTGCAAATTGTTTTAAGAATGCTTTTGGACAAAGTTTTAAACTGGAAAAAGATGAATTCGATCCTGAAGATGACTTGCCTCTTTCGAATTTAAGGGCAATTTCCAAGCTTCTTACAGAATGCAGATTAGAAGCAGAATCCGAACATTTTGTCATAATGGATGAGACTGTAAATGTGGAAGATGACTTCGAGATGGTACCAGAAGAAGTTGGTGAAATTGTTGAAATAGAAAGTAAATGACGATGAGGCTGTTCAAATTTTGTTTGATCTACAGACAAGATTCCAAAACAAATCCGCCTTTTCTAAAACTAAACAAACATACATTTGAGGTATTTTTTTGAAAAAAATACTTGAATACATAAATACATATCTACTATTTCTTGTGTGATGTAACATAGAGGCTCATAATTCACCACCTAGGTAGGTAGGATCGTAGCCTTCCCGGAATTGAGAAGAATGAAAATAGGCCAGGGGGGCCCGTTGTGCAGCTACGAGGGGGTTTTACCCCCCATTCGTGGAACCATTTTGTGCTTCTTAAGAAGTTAAGAAGATTAGGTATCCCTACATTCTGAACATCTGTCAGACCGTTAAGGAAGTAAGAGATATTGCAAAAAGCTGGACAGGCACAGAGAAGGTGGTGAATGGATTCCACCTCCTCCTCGTCCTGACAACTTCTGCAGAAATCATTCGGAACTATTCCTAGTTTTTGTGCGTGACTGCCAATGAGGCAGTGTCCTGTCATGACACTGATGATTATGTAGATGTCAGTTCTTTTTAGAGAGATTATACTCCCTTTTCGTTGACTGTCAAGCCGAGGCCAGATTTGCCTGGTGATGACGCAGGTATGTCCCTGGGTCCATCTCAGGTTCGTCTCGGCCCTGGCGAGATTGGTCAGATTATGTTAAATGGTTGTAAGGGGTACTCCCACGATTGATTGTAGCGTCGTTCCTTGTTTGGCGAGTGTGTCGGCTTTTTCATTTCCTGTTATGTCGCTGTGTCCTGGTACCCAGATAAGCTGTATGTTGAACTGTTCTGCCATCTCATTAAGAGATCGGCGACAGTCGAGATTAGATTTTGATGTGTACACATAGGACTCCAACGACTTTAAGGCTGCTTGACTGTCTGTGAGAATGCGAATATCCGTGGTGGATATTACAATCCACTTCAGCCAAGACAAGGCCTCTTTTATTGCCAACAGTTCCGCCTGGAAAACGCTGCAGTGATCTGATAGTTTAAAAGCTTTATACAGCTTAAGTTGTGTGCAGAATACTCCACTGCCCACCCCGTCTTTGGTTTTAGACCCGTCAGTGTAAAAATCCACGGATTTTCTGCGGGGTTGAGTTTGGCGGGTCCAGTTCTTCCTGTCCGGATAGACTATCGTAAAGTTCTTGTTCAAGACTATGGTGGGTTCTGTGTGGTCCAAGTTTTCTGCCACAGTTATCCTGTTTTGTAGGATGGAGGAGTGGCCAGTGACATAGCTCGATCATTTCGAGTTTGCTTTTAGTCTTATGGCCGTGTATGTGGCAATTTGCTTGCCGAAAATATCGAGTGGTGTAAGGTCTAGTATCATGTTAAGCGCAGCCGTTGGTGTGGACCTGAGGGCCCCGGTAATGCACATACATGCCATCCTTTGTACCTTCTCGAGTTGTTTGTGGTATGTTGTCTTGTCCAGTGCAGTCCACCAGACTATCACTCCATACATTAGTATGGGTCTAACGACCGTGATGTAGAGCCATAGGGTGATCTTGGGGTTGAATCCCCATTTTTTTCCTAGGGCTTTCTTGCATGTGTAGAGAGCTATCTTTAAATTGTATTGCTGTTCCAAGTTAGTTTAATATCGAGTCTAATGCCAAGGAATTTAGCACTAGAGGAATAGGCTAACCTGGTATCGAGCAAGGTGATAGGGCAGTTTTCCGGGATTTTATGCTTTTTGGTAAATAGCACGAGCTCCGTTTTCTGGGGATTAATCCTGAGCCCGTTACTATGCGCCCATTTGCACGGAAATGAGAATGCTGATTGCATGCGGTCATTCAGTGTGGATAGGTATTTACCTGAGATTGAAATGGCAACGGCATCGGCGTAGGGAACAACATCCAGGCCTTCTTTCTCCAGTTTGATTAGTAGTTCGTTTACAACTACATTCCAGAGAAGAGGTGAGAGGACCCCACCTTGCGGGGTTTCCTTGTTGACCACTCTGGTAGTTACTAGGCTTCCCCACTTAGAGTGAATCTTGCGCGTTAATAACAACTCGCTAATCAGCTCTATCAGAGTCCTCTCCACCTTTAGCTTTTCTAGCCCTTCTATTATTGCTTTCGGAGTGACGTTGTTAAAGGCGCCCTCTATGTCTAGGAAGGCGGTAAGAGTTTATTCACCACCTAATAATTTGAAGAAATTTTCTGTTAATTATTGAATACCTTCATTATTAGTTTCGAAAAATAATGTTTTTTAGGGTTCCGTACCCAAAGGTAAAACGGGACCCTATTACTAAGACTTCGCTGTCCGTCCGTCCGTCCGTCTGTCACCAGGCTGTATTTCATGAACCGTGATAGTTAGACAGTTGAAATTTTCACAGATGATGTATTCCTTTTGCCGCTATAACGACAAATAAAATGAATATTTAAGGGGGGGCACACATGATTTTCATCCAAAAAATCAGGTTAGTCGACAATATCCCACAACCAGTAGCAAACTTCCCAGCTTTGATCCCTTTTGTGTCTTTGATGTATTAATCCTAGCTGCAACCCTTTTTTCTATAATTCCGAACAACCAATAATAAATACCCTTTAAGCTTTGGTGATCCCTATTGTGTCACTGCTAAGTTAATCCTTGCTGCAAACCCTTTCGTACAATTGCTATTCCCCTCCTTTTCCATCCTGATAGGTTAAGATATCAAATGTTGCAATAAATTCAATTGTTGTGAAATTAACTTTCGATCATATCCCACAACCAATAAAACACTTCCAAGCATTGATCCCTATTGTGTCCTTGATATAGTAATCCTAGCTGCAAACCTTTTTCCCATGATCATTGTTATTCACCATTCACCTCCTTGCTGTCAAGTAAGATAATTGATTTGAATTCAATGGACACTTTGATGATCAACTATCTCATCATAGAGATTTTTGATCCTCAAAGTAATATGCCTATAACCTGCCTGCAACAAGATCGGTCATCATGCAAAAAATCATTTCAAACGGATTAGCCGTTTTAATGTGATCACTGATAAGGTAACATACGTCTCTTTCATATTTTTATATACAGATGGTACGGAACAACGGAACCCTTCGTGCGCGAGTCCGACTCGCACTTTGGCCGATATTCTTTTTTTTTTTTTTTTGGTTTCGCTTGAACAGACACCACACTTGTGTGTACACATGTGTCGGTGTGCGAACATGTCTGCTGTCTATGCACACGCCGTTTTCGGTGTCAGACACGGAGCGAGTAAAAATCGAAAGTTTTTGATTTTTGGTGCTGGTGTCTCTATCGGAGTGACGTGTGTGGCGGAATCACACATCGGTGTCGATACACATGTGTACACACAAGTGTTGTATCTGTGGGCCCTTTTAAGTTCGGTACACACCTTCGATCAAAAGTGACGTCAGTTTTGAGTGAAGTGCCTCATGTACACACTGTAGATTTTGTTTGACACGCAAAACATCATTCAAGTATGTACATAGTTTCGCGCACTCACCATGGACAGCGAATTTGTATTTTTTCATTAAATTACTAATTCCTGGTAACCTTCGTCTTTTTTATACCGACGTATATGTATATTCTGGACACATTACGTCCCAGAGACAGCGGTGAGACTCGTAAATATTTATAAATTCCTCGAGAAATTGTCTGCTTTTATGCGCTCTCATCCATGTCCAACGCTTGAATGACACAATTCATGTAGACACACACTGTCGATCAAAACCAACATGGCCGCTGATCGTCATGCTACCACGAACATTTTTGCAACTCGACACTTTTGATCGTCAAACCATCATTCACATGTACAAACTATCAGTTTTGAGTGACACTCAACTAAAACGTCACTTTTGATCGAAGGTGTGTATGTACCTCGCTTTAGGCGGACAAAAAATGTGCACCACTCTAAGACACGTACTGCGGCAAAGATGTCTGTTAAAATTAGTTTTTCCTTTCTTTCCTCATCAGTTAAATTAGAATCAACATCTTTTTTTTTCTCTCGCGTTTATCTATTTTCAATAATAGATAATAATATGTTTATTGTTATATTTTTGGACGTACGATTATTTATCAAATAGTACCTGGGTACTGCCGATCTCAGCTTATGAGAATTCAGTCTGTTAAAAATTACGAAATACAAGTTGTTCTTCAGGGTATTCACCACTTATTCTTTTGAAACGGAAACTAACGGTGTTATTAACCTCACCAAAACGAAAGTATTTACAAGTATACATATAATAAGGAATATTAAACATTTTTATTTCAACTTACATATGTACATATGTACAGTAGTGTCTGGGTAGCGTGAACCCCTGATTGCGTGAACATTCCGCTGGCGCGAACACCCATTTTTTATGAAAACTGAAATTCTTATCATTGAAAGAAGAAGGTAAAGTTATTGAGAAGTAGGAAACACGGTGTAGCCAAATCCACCTTTCAGCGATAATAAAAAAAAAAAAATAACAAAATCTTTGAAGTAGTGACCACTAGCCAAATCAGTTCGTTAAAAAGAAACACATTAAAGCAAGGTGAGTATCCTCGTATGGAATGAGCGTTATATAAATGGTTTTTGAAGCAGCGTGGTAAAAATCGACCAGTTGGCGGAGGAATGCTGAAAGAAAACGCGAAGCTATTGCGTACTCAATTAAAGGAGAGAGAAGGGGCCTTAAGTGCCAGTTCTGGCTGGCTAAGTGGGTTCAAGTCACGTTATGGTATTGGGTTTTTAACAATCTGTGGGGAAAAAACTTTCATCCGATCGTGACGCAGTTGGGCCATTCAAAAATGATTTAGAGAAAATAATTCATAAATCGGGGTTCTTTTAGAAGATGTTGCCGGTGGTGAAGAAACGGCTCCAGACCGAAAAGTAGAGAAGGCCAGGATTACGTTCTTAGCGTGTACAAACGCTACTGACCTTCACAAAGTAAAGCCACTGATTATTGGCAAGGCAAAAAAAACATCCATCCTTCAAAAACATTGATATTCCGGTTGATTTCCGTAACTCGAAGAACTCTTGGATGACTGCAGATATTTTCAAGGAGTGGTTTTACAAACTGTTTGTTCCACAAGTAAGAATAGAATAAGAAATTATTGATGATGGTAGGCTCGTTTGTTTCAGGTACAATATTTTTTACAAAAGGAAGGTTTGCCAATACAAGTTGTTCTACTCCTGGATAACGCACCATGTCATCTGTCCCAGCTTTTATTAAAAACGGATGATGGTTCTATTTTCACACTATACATGACACAATTGATTCAGCCAATGGACCAGAATGCGATCCGTATTACAAAGCTCTATTACAGAAAAATTCTGTTAAGATTAGCTGTTGGAAAAAGAAATGTTTTGGATTTGTTTAAAGTCTTTAACAATAAAAGACGCAGTTTCTTCGTCCACAATAGATTGGAATCAGTTCAAACCAGACGTGATAGAAAAATGTTGGCGTAATATTTTGTCTCAGACTTGCGCAGGAAAATATTCCTCTTATCTTGATACGGGATATATTGAGGCAGCAGCGAAGTGAAGACACTAATGAATTGCAAGATTTGCTACAAATCATTATCCGAGAAATAAGTCTTATGTGACTACAAATATTATACAAACCATAGCGAGATACCACTTGATTTTGTTTAGGTAAGATACTCTGCAGCAGATATTAACATATTGAATACAAAGGCCAGATGAAGCTGAATGCGAAGAGATTATTTCTGATGAAGACGAATTGTTGGAAAAATCGGCCGATCAACCTCGATCAAAGATAATAGCATCTGAAGATGTTCAAATTCTTGATAAAGCAATGAAGCTAATACTACGGAGTTTTTCGACATACTCGTTTTAAAAACAATCCGCGTTAAAGCTGTGCACAAAGTATTGCAAAGTAAAAATTTAAAACGGACCAGTATTAAGGACTTTTTTTTTAACAAACTAAGAGAATGGAAATTAAATCTCAATAAATATCAATGAAACTACTGCCTAAGTGTATTTTATGGGTAAGAAAACACGATTGGATAATGTGAACAATCTTGTTTGCGTGAACGGCCTGTGCAATAATTAGTTCACGCTATCCAGACAGCACTGTAGCATGTATTTATGTATTTATATTTTTGGCCGAGAAAAAAATATCAAAGAGTTTTGCCATCCTACCTATTTGCTTTTGATTTGAGTGCCCCAACAGTCTACTACGTAGTTAGGAAATTCGAAAATGTATTCTCGCATCACCCAGAGCCAATTATTGTTTTTTGCTCATGCGCAGGAGATAGTGGGATCGTAGTTACACGCATACACCTTAATTGTTGTTTTAAATGTCAACTTGATGCATATACATACATACATATATAGATGTTTTTCTCACTGCCTGATGAATACCTATGTATGTATGTATGCATGTCGTCAACAAACATGACGCATTATGCACGATAGTGAAATGATTTAATTTTGTTTATTCCTATTCTATTGGCAGACCTACATATTTCTTGGTAAACGGATTTTCCGTACACGATACATACGAGATCTAAAGAGGCTTGAAATGCATTCCCCAATCCTTGTGGACCCGTCCGGAAAAGCAACAAAAAACAAGAAGCATACGTCCGTATGTATGTACATCCAAAGGCGATAAACCAAAATAAAAGTTATAGTGATATTGAGGCAGAAACGATAGCAATACGTAGGTACAAATCTTGAATTATAAACAACTATCCACCAAAATATACCAAATATCACAAATACTCTGCATTTTTCTTAATCTTTTCCGTCAAACCCCCCTTTCCAATAAAACGAAAGAAAAAAAAAACAAAACCATACTCGTCAAAAGTGTCTATGTGTTGAATGTGTTATTACAATATCGTATAAGTATGCGATATACTCGTACGCTTCAATATCGATTTCCCTATCCCATTCACTTAGTACCATCACTCCCGATCTCTCTTTCTCTGTCGCTTGTTATTACAATACTGTGTAGTTATCGGCGGCAGATCAAAACTGCACGTAATCAATTGTCCTACTGCTAAATATAAAAAAAATATATATATAGTATTTTCCCAACAAACTGTGAGCCACTGTACCTACTTTCATTGGCAAATACATATGTATGTACATTCTAAAGTGAATGTTTAAAATTAAATTTGTATATGTAGGTATGAATCAGCAACGTTCGTATTACGACGCAGATAGGCGGTGTCAACACCTTGGGAAAATATGCAAAATTTACAAAACAAATATTTAAAAAAAAATCTGTTTTCCGTAAAGTAAATCTACATACATATGTATGCATGTATGTACATATGTATGTATGTGCATACCTACTTCAAAATAAACAAAAATAAATTAATTATAAACATAACAACATACACATCGATAACTCACCTCATTAGCTCAACTTTTCATTTTGTTTTGATTTGTAATTTAAAAAACCGTTATTAATATCAAATTCTAGTTAGTTCAAAATTCTTGCTCAAACGATACTGAACAAGCAACTAGTTTTGTAAAATAATAATAATAATAAAAAAAAAGAGTCCAAAAGATAAAAACAATTTCTCTTCAAAGTACATCAGAATTGAATATCAAAATAATGTTCTCTATAGGCAAACACTTTGTACAATGCTTTGAGAGAGAGACTCAAGGCCATTCGTATATGTATGTACGTTCGCATAGGACGATGACTAAAAATTCTCGTCGATTGCGTATCAGAAATGAGATTTTTCACGACGCAGTTGGAATGTTTTCATGTTTTGCTTTGACTACTCAAATACTCTTTCTCATTTTTCGAATTTCCTCAACTACCGAAAAATATCTACATACATATATATGTAAGTACTTTCTCGTCGAACAACGCAAAAACCCTTCCCAATAATATCCATACCCAATGGTAAAACAATATACGAATAATAACATCACTTTTGATGGAAAAACAACATTTTGAACAACAACCACTTAACTAAAATGCAAGTATGTATGTACATATATGTATGTATATTTTTTTTTAAGCAAATCCACCGTTTATTATCACTTTCTTTTCATAGTAACTATTCTTTTTTTCTTTTCATTTTCATAATCTTGAACTTGAAAATAAACAGTCCAATCAAAAGCAAAGTATCACAGCGACAGTTGAAGTCAACACGGCCTACATTTCCCTTGAAGCGAACAACAACTCGCGAGCGAACGTGCGAATGGATGGACGATCCCCTGGTTGAGCGAGTAGGACTTCTCAATGCTAAAACAACGGCAGCGACGAGATACGAATACGAAATCGGCATCAGCAACTGACGTACATAGAAATGTATATGTGTATGTAATAAAAGTTCTAAAGTTCCACCTCTGGCTGAGCGCCGAGGCAAACGAAGGCACCTACCGCCTAGTCATCCCATCCAAACACACAAGCACAGCATATAATACTACCACACGTATTGGTGCGGTATATTGCTAAAGTGTGCGAAAGCTTGTATATAAGAAATTCGCAAAAGCAAAGGAGTATGTGTATGTGCCGAGGAGTGAAGGGACAGCGGACGATTGCTAATGTGTTTGTGTGTTGCATCATGGCCACAGCTATTTACTCGGAAAAATAGACAACAGAGACAGAACAGCAAAAGGCTCCCCAGTACACGCATACATATGGATGCACGGGCTTCAATGTGCATACGTGTGTATGACAAGCCGAATAAGAACGGGTTCGACCCATATGTTCAGTTCGGAGTCCATCAAAACGAAAAAAAAATCCCCTTTAACTGCGTATATGTATGTATGTACATATGCATGTATATGCACATGAATGTATGTATACATGTATTTACAGAATAAGCTCTAACCATTTATCTCGAATAAATCAACATAACAGGCAAATGCATATTTGTCATACAGGCAATTCTCTTTTTACCATCTACTTCATTATCCTAGTTATGTACGCATGTACATATGTACATATTTATATTCCACCCCAAAAATCCGATTGTGTCATCCCAAGTGGCCTGCCCTATCCCAACTCCTCTAACGCCGTGGTAGAAAAAGCTCTACTACTACCACTTTCTCCGCTTACTTTTCGTGTCTCTTGGCAGCTGTACTAGCCTCTACCTCTCTTAACTCCGCGACAATGAATCAATCCAGCCGCTACCCAATTCATTCGCGTGTCGGGGTGAGACTGTTGATTTAAAAATATGTACATAGGTAGGTAAGACTCTCGATAGGAAAGATTGCATTTAGGTATTTCTGATTTATTTTCAAAAAAATAACTAAAATAAAATAAGAAAACAAAACGATTTCCTACATACATCATACATAAAAATGCATGAGTATGTACATACATATGTACCTATGCAGAAAGTCTAACATCCCTGTTAGTTGTATAGTCCAAAGAGTGTCAGATACCTACCTTTTCATCACTAGGTTACATTACGTTTTGGGAATTATGTGCATTACCAGTTCAAACGGATTTTTTTCTGTTTGGTTTATGTTGCATCAACATGGAACAGGCGAAATGGGTGTTGGGTGCGGGATTGTTCTAGGCAGATTCTGAGTCATTTTTCCATCCAGATGATTGTATAATAGATTTTTTTTGTCAGTACCTGAACTCACACCCATATTGTTGGCGTTGTTATTCTGTTTTTTATTTTTGCTGGAGTGGGTTCCACCTATGGTCGTTATAACATGCATACATATGCATGTACATATGTATATACATATGTTTGGTTTAAATTTTAATTTTTTTTTAGAGGCTCCATTGATTATTAATGAAATTGAGTTGGTTTAAGCGTCCCTCACTTTTATTTTGTCAGGCAGAGAAAGCATGGGAAACGGGGACCATACCACCTCCCTTAAATACCAACGGGATACTTATTCCAGGGGAACGAACATTTTAAATCTGAAGGTATGTACATAGGTATGTATATGTAAGTTTAGGAATGCATACATAGTAGACCCACTAGATAAAATTACAAGTAGAGTATTGATGTACTTAAACCTAAACAATACGATGAGATAATCTAAGTGACGATGTCAAATAAAAAGGCTGCTGATTCCTTTATATAAAAATGCCAGGACGTGGCCCATCGATTATCACTTCCTGTCTACAGCAGATATTGATGAAAATCAAATATGTAGGCCGAGTAAGGACATCTTAGTCGTTAATATCTGAGAATTTTAATCGAATTTCAAAAGTCCAAAAAGAAAACTAAAAATGCTTTATTTCAGGAAATACTCGAATTCTCCAGTCACACAGCATATTACAAGTCTTATTCTCACACATCAAGTTATACTTATGATAAAAGACAAACGCCTTGGACGTGTGTGTATACCGATGACAATTTTAACATCAATCAATTGTATAACAATAAGCTGTGAAAACCGCCCTAACCGTGTTTATTTACAAAGTGGTAATTGACAGTAAAAGAATTGACATTTCAAGGTGCTTGCGATAATTACCTATGCCGCTGGTGAACTTTGCATAACCGTGGGTGCAAAGCTCACTATGAACACCATAACATGATAGGATGGAGAATAATACAAGTCATGACGGCAAAATCTCTGTCGACCAATCAACTGAAAACGGGTGAAAACGAAATAATATTTCTGCTAGCTGACTACTTGTACATGAATTCTTAACGAGCAACAAGTTAAAGTTAAATAAAAATCACATCATTCGAAGATGAGTATACACTCCGCTCTCGAGAAAACGAAAAGTTGTCTATCAAGACTAAGATAGCCCTAGGAAGACCCCTTAAAAAGAATAATATAAAGAAAAAGAATAAATCAGCAGTAAAATTACTCCACTGAGTAAAAAATATAAAGTTCCACAGCACAAAATACGTTATAATTTCGAGAGACAGTCGAAGGCCCTTAACTTTTAAAGAATAAAAAAAAAAACTTTCTTTGATAAGTAAACGCACAATGGCAAAGCAGTCCCTAAACACAAACACTTCATTCCAATTCACTATCGCTTGAGAAAAAGTGTCATCTTGAGAGTGTGTCAAAGGTTCCAAGGGCAGGCTGTCTGGCGGTGACGGGATCTATGAAGTCCACACCAACGGCGGCCCTTGAAGTAATGCTGAACTTCCCACCCCTGGACTTGTACTGCGAGAGCGCCGCAACCAGAACTGCGCTAAGATTGCAGGAATCAGGTCTCTGGAAAAGGAGTCCTCACGGACATGCATCAGTCTTGGATCGATGGGCCGTCTCGAGATTCAGAACCGTAACGGACTATGTCACCCGACTTCCTTCCTGGGAGAGGAGATTCTCTATTAGAATTCCCTCCAGGGAGGAATGGACCGGTGATTTGGTACGCACGGAAAGTGAACTGGCACTCTACACCGACGGATCCAAAATGGATGTTGGCACAGGTGCCGGAGTCTACTTTGAGTCTCGGGATATGCATCGCTCCTACAGGCTTGATGAAGGATGCAGTGTCTTCCAAGCTGAGGTCTTCGCTATCAAGCAGGCGGCGGACCTGATCAGCAAAGAGAATATTACAGGAAAAAGGATCAGTATCTATGTTGACAGCCAGGCAGCTATTAAGGCTCTGCAGGCAGCATGGATAAGATCCAAACTCGTCAAACTCTGCAAGGAGAAGTTAGAAGAGATATCCAATGTAAATGAGGTGACCCTTTGCTGGGTACCTGGCCACATGAATATCTCCGGAAACCAGAGGGCGGACGAGTTGGCTAGGGTGGGATCAGGTGCTAACATTGCGCAGATCTCAGCTGAGGCCAAAGCACCACTCAGTGCGCTCTACAGGGAGATACAGACGGAACTATTGGTGAAAGCAAATAAGCGATGGTGTCGCTTAGATACATGCGCAACGGCGAAATCGACTTGGCCCGTCTATGATAAGAAAAGAACGGAAAATCTGCTGAAGTTCAATCGTTGGAACATTCGACTGGCAGTCGGTGCCCTCACCGGGCACTGCATGCTATCCTATCATGCAGCTCGACTAGGCCAGCCCTACAATGACTTCTGAAGAAGCTGCAGGGACGAAGAGGAAATTGAGTCCGTTCGTCACCTGCTGTGCGAATGCCCGGCGCTAGCCCAAAAAAGGAATATTTTCCTGGGAAGATACTTCCTTTCGGGACTAGAAGAGGTAGGTAATATTGGGCTGAACAGAATACTGGGATTTTTATCCTCGTCTGGCTGGTTCAGCTCGACGGTAAATGCATAGGTATCAACGGGTTAAACAAAACAGGTGGGCACAATGGACTCAACGTAGTCTACGTGAGCCTTGACTTTACGTCAATAGGGCACCCATATACCTAACCTAACCTAATTCACTATCGCTTACCAAAAGTTTATTTTTGACCGTCTCTACCTCTAACCGCGCTCTTGCAAATTATTTTTCCGAGAAATACTTCTACGACAATGTTTATCTTAAAAATCTCTACTATGTTTAATGAGTTAAGTGGTCGATTGGAGCAGTTTTTAAACTTTCTTTTTTAAGTTGAAACATATTGCTATTATGTACATATATATGTATGTATTAAAACATTAAACCAAACTGAAATAAAATTTAGATGACCCCATCATCTTAGTCTTAGTCTTTCCACATTCGAGTAAAAAATAACAAATACGAGTATGTGCTTAAAAAAACAAAATCCATAATTCGATACCTTTTTAGACATATTACGAGAATGTTACATAATCAAAATAAAGCAGAAAATAGAGTTAATGGAAATTGTTATAGTCAATTACACATTTTAAATGTTCGCCAATTCAAGATGATAGAGCAACATTCTACGTTTCGTTGCTTTTGCGTGGCATACTCATAACTGACTGTTAGACTGTTACTTGCGTGTTTCCTTCCATTGTCAAAGCAGTTCGTCATTATTCATTGGCAGCAATAAGCAAATGGTGAGAGATTAGATATTTCTGAAATTCCCGAAGCCATTACCATTATTATTATGTCATCCTTGGTCATGACATTGTCGAGCTACACATTCCGGCTGTTCAACTGAAATTCACTCATTTTGCGGTCTGCGTTTCTTGAGGTATGCATTCAATTTAAATAAATCAAATTAATATTGTGGTGTTGAATTACTCACTAATTTGGACTATTTAGGCATACAAATGGAGAACGACGCAACTCAGTGAATAGTGTTTAGGCCTCTGACATTGAAGACATAGAGGAGGGAACAGTAATGCCAGTGCATTGCAAATTTTACGAGGTTTTCCTGCAAAACTTAGTCCTTCGTATTTATCACACAACATACACGATTAAGAGTTAAGATACTCTCCTATGTAGGCCGTAGTTAATAAAGAGAAACTTAAGATACAATAGACTAAGCGAAGGCATGTTTTGATAGAAACTAAGTTCTTGATGCTGTAGGCAACTCAAATTGTCATCGAAAATGCTCATTATAGTCAGATTCGTTAAAGTCATAGAGGGCCGAGAACCCCAGCAACTAGTACTTCGTTTCCATTATTAGGCTTTAATTTTTATTATTAGCCAGATTACAGACAGAGGGCGCCGTGGCGCAGTGGTTAGTGTGTTGGACCCTGACGCACGATTAGTGAGTTCGGGTCCCCATAACATCAACGCCATCGAATGTTTATTTCGCGGCGTTCCTCCTCAGCGGGGTACTGGCAAAACCCCCCGTAGTATACTTGCCTTGAAAAAGCTTCTCGACCCCCGCCATTCAGAATCGGCATTAAACTGTAGGCCCCTTTCACCTGTGTGAAAAATAAATCACACACAACATGGGTGATTGAGAGAAGCTTGGCTCTGGTCCTTCATCAGCTGTAACGCCACCAAAAGAAGAAAAGAAGATTACAGACAGGGAGGGCTATTGCATCATAAAACCTCATTTTGTTCGAAAAACTCTCAATTAACTCCATTAACAAGCTAAATAAACTAAATATTGGCTTGACATGGAATCTGATGTCGTTAATCTTATATTTGTATGTACATATACATATGTGTGTATATACATGTGTATGTATAATAGAATTTGAAAATCACGAATAATCAATTGTAATGTTACGTGATCCCTTCTGTTACATACTAAGCCATCAGTTCTATTACAATGGAAGTACTCAAAATGGCAACTTGCTCTTAATTTGCATACAGAGCGTACGAAAGGCCTATACAATATATGTTATACAATAACATTCAACAGAGTGATCTGTATACAATCAAAGCTCATCCCTATAAGGCCTTCTTCACATTAGTCCCTCTTTATAGCGTTTATAGCGTGACTACTGGCCGAAGTGAGTCGATCAAGACTTAGTGAAAAGAAAATTTTAACAGACAGTTTTCTAAAAAAATTGACTTAATTTGGAAGAAAAATATTAAAAATCAACGGTTATACCCACAATGCCGTGATATACTTCTTTGTAAAGCCAGAAACCTCTTCTTTCATCTTGTTTTTAAACGAAGCTGTTTTAAGGAACAGTTTTTGAGAAATTAATTCTCAAACTCAACATTTTGAAAAAAAACATGAAAAAAAAAGTTCAAACTATTTTTTTTTTCTAAATTTTATGTAAGTACTAATTTATTTTCAAAAATTCAATTCTCTCAAAAGTTTTAAGTTAAAAACAGAAAACCGGATGCAAAAATGTCTTGTGGTTTTTGAGAAATTAAAAAAAAAACCCAATCCACTTTTTTCTAAGAAAAATAAAGTGACAGTATTGGGGTAGTCCTGGATTAATCCTTTTTTTCCATTTTTCAATTTCGTCTGGGTCCGCCCACCGTCGATGGGTTCTACCCTTAAGACAATAAAACCGCAATTTTTCTTTATTGAAAAACAAAATATTTGCAACCCAAGTGTAAATAAAAAGCATCGCATTTTTAATAAAAAAACGTTTCCAAATTGGATGTTAACTCATCAACACATTACGATGTCAAACTCATACTGTGGAGAAGAATTAACGGGCATGCACTTCTGCTACGGTCTAGCTAATGGTCGAGATCGTGAAGCCGAAAGACTCTACGCTGAAAGATATCCCAATCGGAGGTGTCCCAGTCGTAGCATGTTTTCAAGAATCCACCTACGCCTGCGAGAGCACGGAGTACTAGAGCATCGAAGAATTGAATTATCAATTACAGATGGATCAGGAACCTTAGATGAAAGAATTTTGGATTTGGTCCGACGTAATCTCTCCCCAAATATAAGAAGGATACCTATTATGCTTCTAGTGCCCAAATGTTTCATATATTCATTTGCCAGCCGCCTTAAAACAAAAAAAAATTAAAAATTTTCTTAGAAAAAAGTGGCTTGGGTTTTTTTTTTTAATTTCTCAAAAACTACAAGACATTTTTGAATCCGGTTTTCTGTTTTTAACTAAAAACTAATCAGAGAAATGAATTCTTGGAAAAAATTTGAAGGTTTCTGGTTTTACAAAAAATATATTACGGCATTGCAGATGTAACCGTTGATTTTTAATATTTTTTTTCCAAATTAAGTACATTTTTTAGTAAATGGAGGGGTAGACTCCCTCCTCCCATACGATTTTTTTCTTGTCTTGACCAGACCTACACGGTCTAGCTTTTTGGCACACTACTCGTGGGGCACAATAAAAAACTACTGGATGAGTTAAATGTTCCACTAAAACATTTTTTTTTTTCCAAAAACTGCATTAACGGATGTTTGCCAAACGCTTAACGATTGATCACTTCCTTTACCATTTGATCAAAATGTATTGGAACTAGTGAGATAAGTTGTCTCTGTGGCAACCGAAGCCTAAGTGGAGAATACCATTCTAGTGAGATAAGTTGTCTCTGTAGCAACCGAAGCCTAAATGGAGAATACCATACTTCTTTTATTTAATAAGTATGTATAAAAACGGCAACAACTTCGAAAACGCTATAAAAGAGCAAGAGCAGAAGAAATCCAAAATGGCCGCACATAAGGCGCTTCTATCTAAATCTAGGTAGGTATTTTGTTCAAATATTTTTATAAAATGTTTGTCCGTAAAAAAGTTAACCCTCTCTTGAAACCAGAAACGTACAAACATACATACATATGTAAGTCGCAATTACTTGACACATAGGGGATTCCCAAAATTTCTTTTTTTTTTTGTAATTCTGATCAAGATTAGATATACATACATACATATGTACAATGTACCTACATAAAGAAAAGAATAAATTTTAAATCAAAAACTGCCTATAAAAAAAAAACAAAACGGCTATCCAAACAGCAGCTCTCGCTTACGTAATCCGTACTAGAAAAATGTTTAGCAATAACCAAATTAAGGCCTACATATGTATATGTATAGATATTACGTTCTATATACGTACAATCGTAATTGTTATACTGTAGGGCAATGTAGAATATGTATATATAAAACAAATCAAAAACAAAAATGAAGAATTACCTCTCGTTCTCTCGCATCCTTTCGTCCACGTCGGTCACGTAGCGGAAACTAGTTTATTTTTTTTTTTCGCAAAAATTATGAGAAAAAAAAAATGGAATGAAATAGTGAAAAGCGCAGTAATCACTCCACAAATTCGTTAATCGCACACAAATACTGGCAATAGAGATACAGTACTTAGCAATCAATACTAAAACAAATGAATAGTTTTCCACCTATCGGTTCGATCGCAAATGATGCGGATGAGGTCATATTTCGCTGTTTTCTCTCGATTTTCACATATGTATGTATGTACATATGTAGGTACGTATTTTTTGTTTTTGCGTTTTTTTTTTAATTAAGAAGAAAATGAAAATAAATTCGTGCGTACATTGTACGTACATACATATGTGTATGGAAATAAGAATTATCGCTCGATGGAGACGGGGCTCAAGTAGACAGGAACAGGGGCACAACACTTGGGCTGCAGAGTTGCTGATCCGCTTTTGCTGCTTTCGCGGCTGCTACTACTGCTGTTGTTGCGACCTAACAAATACACTGCTGCGACTGCATCAACTGTACCACTTCAAGTTCAAGGATGTTATGTAACCAGGCAACCAACCAACCAGCCCAGTCAGTGTCGCTTTACGTTCCTGTTTTCTCGTTTTTATTTTTATTTATTTATTTTTTTTTGTTTGATTTGTTTTATAGTTAATTACAACACATTTACATGAACGATTATTATAGTGGTAGATATCGAACAGTTTGCACAAGTATTAGTAACACGTACTATGGAACGACTATCTCAGTAATTCAATTATATCGGATAAGAAAAAACAAAAAAAAAAAAAAAAAACGCTAAAATTCACTATATTGTTTCAAACCTCTCTTTAATTGAATATAAATAAACAAAATTTAATTTATTTTTATATGCAAAAATGAAGAAACTAATTTTTTTTTTGGTTGCAAAAACGTTTTGAGGCAGTTTCTGAGAGGCACACGTTTAATTCGGTGGACCGTTGAAAGCGAACTGTGATGATTGCCACACGTATCTGAAGGCTCTTGGATAAGCGTCGACGACGAGAGTAGCCACAATGTATGTATAAGCGTAATGTAGAGTGTAGAATGCCTGCCTACTACTGTCTTTGCTCCGGCTGATGTAAAGAGGACTACGCCAAAGGCAAAGGCACCAGCACCGCCACAAACAGCAATTAAATAAACTTAAAATGATTTTTTTTTTGTGATTTTGTTGTAAATTTCTTTGCGCTCGTGCATAATCATAATGTTCGCACGAATGTGATGCGGGGTGAAGGGCATTCGGAGGCTACGATTTTGTTTAAAGACTGAAGGAATGAGTTTGCTACCCTTATTTGTATTTGGACACCCTGGCCATACATACAGACCGATTTACAGAGGGATGGATATTACCTATAGACTATAGTTTCTACAGTTTGTGTATAGTCTTTTCTAGTCATTCGCCATGCCCTTTTCTAAAATTGTGAGCTAAGCCATAGTGTATAGAAAAGTATTGGAGAAATGAAGGAAAATAAAGAGCAGAGGGTACAGAAAGAAAAAAGTACAAGGAAATTGTAGCTTGTGAGCCCATCTGTGTGCCACCCAAAAGGTGTATTGTGTGTTAGTAAATTGTAAATTATACCCATATATAGGGTATAGCAATGTTTAAAATAGAACGTTGTTTTTGCTGTTGCTGCTCTTTTGAATTGTATTTTCTATTTAATTTTTGATGATTTTATTCATTTTTTTTCCTATAGGTACATAGACATGTATGTATGTATATACCTACAAATATCTACCATGTTGTATACTAAAAGCAAAAAACAAAAAAAAAAACTGGATAAAGGACAGTGAAGTAACAATAGATACATACATATATAGATATGTAGTTAGGAACATACGTACCCGTGTTTGTTTTTATTTACAAAACCCAACGAATGGTAGCCTATTAGGTATCTGGCGTTTTTTGCACTTGGACCACACTTAAAAGATACTTTTTTCTTCCAATTTATATTGTATTTATTACGTATGTATGTATGTACATATCTATTGATTTGAAATAAAGAAAAAAGAAAACATTGAGGAATTTGTTTAAAAAGGAAATACTTACCTAGAGTATCTACTACAATCACATAACTAACGAACGAGCAATGAAAATGAAAACAAGTGCGGTGCTGGGCTGACAGAACGAAGATCGAAAGCAACTAACAGCAACAACACGAAAAACAAAACAAAATAATGATAAAAAAAAAACAAAAAAGAAACATCCACATGCATACATAATAAGTTTCTCTCTCATTCTCCCTTTACATTCGCTTTCTGCAGTGCAGAGTGAGCGCATGCTAACTAAAAGCGACCTTGACAGTGAACTTGAACATTATCTACAAGGATTTTTCACTCTACGAGTCATGTACACATCATGGATGGAGAGACGTTGTGTCTATACACGTGACTGTGTATTTGCTAGCTGTGTTGATATATTAGTTACTGGCACGAACTATTTCTATCCATATACTAGTTTCACATCTACATATGCACCAATGAAATGATGACGAAGAATGCTTATAGCGGAGCCACTGTAGCTGAACTTTCGAGCTTCCTCGATAATCTGGGGATCTGTCGAATATGTATGTATACAGCGACGACAATGGTGTTTTGCGAAAGATGGTGGGTGCGGTGGAGTGGTTGAAAGTGATGAATAAGGGTATGAGCGCAAGTGACGCTCGGGAGCAGCAAAACACTATGCATGCAAGTATTTTTCTTTTTTCAAATTGGAAAGCTTTTTTTCAGTGTGCTTTGTGAGTAGTTGTGTGATTTGAATGGTTTTGTTTACCTCAGCTATGTGTTTGTAGTGGTGAGTTGATGTCTTAGAGATTTCAAAGTACCTTTTCAATACCTTTCCACTACCTTCTGTACAGTAGGCACTAAATGTCTTCATCACGGTTTCCAGATGTGCTTTACTTTACTGATGTTTTTTTCTCTACCACAAAAGGTCTAGAAATGGGTATTGACTGAAACGATTACAGTCAGTTATAAAAATACGAGTACGTAAAGCACCCTTACACAAAACAGAACAGAACATTTCATTAATAAAAAGACTTGTGCATCTGCATGTATGTAACATATGTGACTGAAACGATTACAGTCAGTTATAAAAATACGAGTACGTAAAGCACCCTTACACAAAACAGAACAGAACATTTCATTAATAAAAAGACTTGTGCATCTGCATGTATGTAACATATGTATGTACTTACTTACATATGTAGGTCTGCTTTAATCAACATGCCCCTCAAATCGGCACGATCTCAGGCCAGCTGTTTTCAATGCCGCACGACCAGTTGGTTGAGGTCCCTTTCCGATTGCGTGCGCCACCTTAGATGCGGTCGTCCTCTGCTGCGTCGTCGATTCGAAGACCTCCTCCACTCTGTTGACGCACCACCGTGGTGGAGGCACATCGAATTAATAACAGCCATGATGCTGAGAATAATTCAGATTAATGTCCACCACTCTAAAGCGGCGACCGCGAACCTTCTTCTCAGGCTGGCCAAAGGAGAAGAAGACATAGCCTTAATCCAAGAACCGTGGGTGCATGAACACAAGGTTCGTGGACTAAGAACCCCAGCCTACAACCTATTTATACCACAAAAAGAAGGTAAGCCCCGCACTTGCATACTTGCAAAGAAATCCTTAAACGCTTACCTTCTTCCAAATTACAGCTGCCCTGACACCACAGTGATTGGACCCGGGATCAAGCTATGGATAGCCTCTACTTACATGGCGCAGGAAGAGTCCATTCCTTCGGACGAAATCAATAGACTGGTCAAGGACTCTTCGGATCATCAATCTGGGCTCCTTATCGGAGCAGATGCGAATGCGCATCACATGATTTGGGGCAGCAGCGGTACAAACGAAAGAGGTGAGTGGCCTATTGAATTCATCCTAACCGCTAACCTTTTTATTTGCAACAAGGGTCATTCACCCACATTTATTACAAAAAATCGCAGGGAGGTACTAGACCTAACTCTAGCATCCCCCTCTCTCATTGAGAAAATAAAAGAATGGAAGGTTTCTGAGGAACATTCCTTCTCAGATCACCGCTACCTGGTTTTCAACCTAGCCTACACGGTCCCAACCCCAATTGACTCATCCTGTAACCCAAGAAGAATCGATTGGGAGCGTTATAGAGCCTTCATTGGCAACTCTATAGTTAGTAGGACCCCTGACACCCCGCGGACCACGTTAGATATAGACAATATGGTCTAACAATCACATTGGGCAACGCAAGGGCCAACAGCTGCGCAATCCACAAAGCAGGAAAAAAATCTTACCCTTCTTGGTGGAACGCAGATCTAAGCAAGCTCCGCAAAGCCTGTCGTAAACTCTTTAATAGAGCAAAGAACATAAGCAACGACAGAGACTGGAGCCTATACAAAAACTCACTCAAGGAGTACAAACAAAACCTGAGGAAAGAACAAAGGCTGTCTTGGAAACTCTTCTGCAATAACATGGAGAAAATTTCAGACGCCTATAGACTGAGGAAAATACTCTCGAAAGATCCACAATCTCCTAACTGCCTCATAGCAAATAGAGTTTGGACAACATCTGAGGAAGAAACTCTAAATCTTCTCCTCAACACGCACTTCCCTGGCTGCTCTGAATCGCAAGACTCAGTACACTCGCGAGGAACTCATATCTCCTCTGCGGTAGAAGGGCAGTACGATCACATTATCTCCAGAGAGAAAATTATATGGGCATTAAAAAGTTTCAAGCCCTACAAATCGCCGGGTCCAGATGAAATTTACCCTATCGAACTAACACAAACTATGGAATGGACTATACCATGGCTAGAGATAATCTTTAAAGGATGCCTAGCTTGGAGTCATATTTCAGAAAAGTGGAAGTGCGCAAAGGTACTTTTCATCCCCAAGGCCGGCAGGAACTCTCATACTTCCCCCAAGGATCTAAGGCCTATCTGTCTATCATACTTCGGTCTAAAAACTTTAGAGAGGCTGATAGACTTACACAAACTGGAGAAAGAAGGCCTGGACGTTGTTGCCTATTGCGAATAGTAACGGACTCAGGGTTAATCTCCAGAAAACGGAGCTTGTGCTATTTATCAAAAAGCATAAAATCCCGGAACATTGCCCTATTACTCTGCTTGGTACCAGATTAAACTATTCCTCCAATGCCAAATATCTTGGCATAATACTAGATAGGAAATTAACCTGGAAAAGCAACACAATCGAAAGAGTTAAAAAAAACAACTATAGCTCTTTACACATGCAAGAAAGCCATAGGGAAGAAATGGGGATTCAGCCCCAAGATCACCCTATGGCTCTACATCACTGTCGTTAGACCCATACTAATGAATGGAGTGATAGTCTGGTGGACTGCACTGGACAAGACAACATACCACAAACAACTCGAGAAGGTACAAAGGATGGCATGTATGTGCATTACCGGGGCCACACCAACGGCTGCGCGTAACATGATACTACCCTTACACCACTCGATATTTTCGGTAAGCAAATTGCCACACACACGGCCATAAGACTAAAAGCCAACTCGAATTGGGCGAGCTATGTCACTGGCCACTCCTCCATCTTGCAAAACAGGATAACTATGGCAGAAAACTTGGACCACATAGAACCCACCACCGTCTGGGACAAAAACTTAACGACCATATATCCGGACAGACAGAACTGGACTCGTCAAACTCAACCCCGCAGAAAATGCGTGGATTTCTACACTGACGGGTCTAAAACCAAAGACGGGGTGGGCAGTGGAGTATCCTGCAAACAACTTAAGCTTTATAAAGCTCTAAAATTACCAGATCACTGCAGCGTTTTCCAGGCGGAACTGTTGGCAGTAAAAAAGGCCTTGTCTTGGCTGAAGTGGAACGTAATATCTACCACGGATATTCGAATTCTCACAGACAGTCAAGCAGCCTTAAAGTCGTTGGAGTCCTATGCGTACACATCAAAATCTAGTCTCGACTGTCGCCGATCTCTTAACGAGATGGCAGAACAGTTCAACATACAGCTTATCCGGGTACCGGGACACAGCGACATTGCAGGTAATGGAAAAGCCAACACACTCGCCAAACAAGGAACGACGCTACAATCAATCGTGGCTTGTGAGGGAGTACCCCTTACAACCATTAAGCATAATCTAGCTAATCTCTCCAGGGCCGAGACGAACCTGAGATGGACCCAGGGACATACCTGCGTCATCACCAGGCAAATCTGGCCTCGGCTTGACAGCCAACGCACAAGGAGTATAATCTCCCTAAAAAGAACTGACATCTACAAGGTAATTGGTGTCATCACAGGACACTGCCTCATTGGCAGTCACGCACACAAACTAGGAATAGTTCCGAATGATTTCTGCAGAAGCTGTCAGGACGAGGAGGAGGTCGAATCCATTCACCACCTTCTCTGTGCCTGTCCAGCTTTTTGCAACATCAGGAAACGTTACCTAGGCTCTTACTTCCTTAACGGTCTGACAGATGTTCAGAAAGTAGGGATACTTGACCTTCCTAACTTCTTAAGAAGCACAAAATGGTTCCACGAATAGGGGGGAAAAACCCCCTCGTAGCTGCACAACGGGCTTCCCTGGCCTATGTGCATTCTTCTAAATTCTGGGAAGGCTACAAACCTACCTACCTAGGTCATGGCCAGGACGACGGTGTTGGGCGCCTTCCTTTTTTGAGGCCTTTTTGGCCTCGTATACCTTCAGCCCCACTTTAGCCGCTTCTGCATCAATGCTCACAAAAGCTGAGCTCTTCCAACTATTACAATTTTATCAGCGTTTGCAAGCAATTGTACAGACTTGAAATAGATTCTTGTATAGGCCAGTGCGCTCCGCACAATATTTTCAAGAATGATGTTGTAAAAGTCGCATAACAATGCGTCGCCCTACCTGAATCCTTTTTTGATTCCAAAGGACTCGGTTAATTCTGCGACTACCCTGATGGAGCACCTGCATAGCCCGACGAATTTGGCAGAGTTGTCGAAACGCGACATGACTTTGTATAATTCGTCCCTTTAAACATTGTCAAATGTGGCCTTAAAATCAACGAAGAGTGTGAATATCTGGTTTATCGTGAATTTCTTGGTCTGGAACCACACTGATTGGACCCTATCAGAATGCTTACGAATGGCTTTAGGCATTCACCCACCAAGGCAGAGAAGATCACTCATAAGACATGATTTCTTCCGAACATATTCTTAAGATAAGTTGGTGCAGGCTCCCTATCAACTCATCCTCAGCTATTTTAAGGATGAGTTTTTTTTTTTTAATCTCACAGTCCGTTTTCAAGTTAGGAAAACGTATACATCCTTCTTTAGTATGCAACGATAAAAAGCAGCACGAAAAACCTTTAAATCCCCATCGCCGACGTTAACTTGGAAATCCTCTGTATACCTCGGTCACCACCTTTCTTAAAAAGAGGTGAAAGTCGGAATAGATTCCAGCATCAATCAGTACAACAATAAACTTTATTACGGAATTCCCTCTGAGAGAACGTGAATATGATTAGTTAATTGTCCAGAATAGGGTTCGATCACTGGATTGCGATAAACTACAACCGTTTATTCAAAACACACTTTATTATTCCAACTCAGATCAATTATCTGGGCGCTTCGCTTTCTTACAAACTTTACACTTTATTGCTTACACACACCAGAGGGCGTCATGGCGCAGTGGTTAGTGCGTTGGACTCTGGCGCACGATAAGCGAGTTCGGATCCCGATAACACCAACGCCATCAAATGTTTATTTCGCGGCGTCCCTCCTCGGTGGGGTACTGGCAAAACCCCCCGCAGTACAACTTGCCTGGAAAAAGCTTCTCGACTCACGCCGTTTGGAATCGGCATTAAACCGTAGGTCCCTTTCACCTGTGCGAAAAATAAATCACACACAACATGGGTGATTGAGAGAAGCTTGGCTCTGGTCCTTCATGGGCTGTAACGCCACCAAAGAAGAAGCTTCCACACACCTTTATTACATTCTTTGTCTCTACAACTCACTTGGTGAGCTGATTACTTTCACACTGAACACCGACTGATCCCTGATTACTGAATCCCGATTATTGAATGCTCATGAGGGCGGTACGGGGGTACGGGGGTGGGACAAAGTCGCCTGATCACTGCGGCCACGAGTGGGCCTATTGTGATGTCCCCCACTAACAGTTCACTCAAAAATCCTGAGTTCGTGATAAAACTTAGTATGCTTTTGAGTGAGAGCACCGTGGCGCAGTGGGTAGTGTGTTGGCCTCTGACGCCGATGACTCGGGATCGAATCTCGACACAGCTATGTCATCGAACGTGTTTTTCACGGTGTTTCTCCTCAGCGGGGTTCTGACAAAACCCCCTGTAGTAAAATTGTCATGAAAAGCTTCTCGAAATTCGCCGTTCGGAACCGGCAATAAACTGTAGGTCCCTTTCACCTATGTGAAAATGAAATCACACACAACATGGGTGATTGAGAGAAGCTCAGCTCAGGTTCTTCATGGACTGTAACGCCAACATACATACACGATGACATGCATTGACAAGGCAGTTACAGTGGCACAGTATGTGCTCTGCTGTTTCTTCGTCTTCATTACACATTCTACAAGTGTCATCTTGTATAGTGCCCATCGTTTTGAGGTGTTTGTTGACTGGGCAGTGTCCAGTAAGGAAACCTGTGATTAAGCGAATCTGACTCCTCGAAAACATGAGGAGTTGTTTCGTTCTTCTGAGAGATGTAGTTGGGAGGAACAACTTGGCTTGTCTGCAACCTTTCGTTTGTAACCAGTGGTGATCCGTCGTGTTCCTTAACCAATTGTTTATGCAGCATTTGGTGGTGCTGATGGGTATGCCGCAGAAAGGCCGTGGCATCATAAATGGTGATGCGGAGTCTTTCCTTGCTAGTAGGTCCGCCTTTTCGCTGCCTGTATGACCGCTGTGTCCAGGTATCCAAATGAGATTAACTCTGTTTGTGCTGGCCAGCTGGTGAAGTAGCTGTAGGCAGTCCCATACCAGTTTGGAGGTGATTTCATAGCTCTTTAGGGCCAGAAGTGCAGCCTTGCTGTCAGAGAGAATGTAAATGTTTTTGTTAAGTATATTTCTTTTTATATTTTCTCTGAGGCAGAGTTCTATAGCAAATATAGCAAATTGAAAAACGGAGTTATATCTGTCCATGCTGACGTAGATGCATGTGCCTGTATTTGCTCCGTATACTCCAGCCCCAACGCCTTCGTTCGTTCTGTGTACCACACGTAGGATCCACGATTGAAGGAGGGTCTATCCTGTTCCCAGTTTTGTCGGTTGGGGAATGTGACCTTGTAGATTTGGCTGAAGTTGTATCTGGGGAGACAGTTGTCTGTGAGAGATATCTTTAGGATTTCATGCCTGCTTATTTCTGTAAGGATATCAGGCTGAAAGAGCCTACGGTTAGATTCATCCTCCACGATCAGTCTATGGACGAAGACCATTGCTTCTTTCTTCAGTTGGAGACGAAGAGGTGGCAGGTCTGTGATGACTTCTAGTGCTGCTGTGGGGGTTGTTCTCATGGCCCCGGTGATACAGATGCAAGCTAGTCTTTGCAATTTGTTGAGCTTGGCTTGCACTGATACTTGTTTTGTTTTGTGTCACCAGACGGGCGCAGCATATGTGAGAATTGGTCTGGTGATTGCTGTATATAGTCAGCGGGACATTTTGGGGTTTGTACCCCAGTTTTTGCCAGTGAGACTTTTGCTGGTCCATAAAGAGATCCTGGCTTTCTCGATGGTCTTTGTAATGTGAGAGTTCCAAGTGAGCTTTTCGTCTAGAGGTATCCCTAGACATTTTACTTCTTTTGAGAACTCTATCGCTTCACTAAAGAGGGTAGGTTTGGTAAGTTTGTACCTATTTCTCCTTTTGGTGAAGGCGACTATAGTGCTTTTGCTAGGGTTGACCTTTAGTGCAACCTTTATGCACCAGTTTGCAACAAGGTTTAGTGCCCGTTGGAGGAGTTCCGGGACTGTGTTTTCGAATTTGCCTCTAACCAGGATCACTATGTCGTCAGCATAGCCTTGGACAAGAAACCATTGTTGCTAAGTATGTTAATCAGTTCATTTACCACGATGGACCACAAGAGAGGTGGGAGAATCCGACCTTGAGGGCATCCTTTCGCGGCATTTACACTGATCTTATCATTGCCTAGTGAGGTGTTTATTTTCCTATTGCTAAGCATGTGTTGGATCCAATTGCATGTGGTGTTATCCACCCCTGTGCTGAGGATGCAACGTTTTATTTGGGTGTAGTCGGTGTTGTCGAAAGCATCCTCAATATCGAGAAAGCAACCTATCGAAATTTCTTTGTCGCTTAGGGACTTGTTGATCCGCGCTGTTAGCTTATGAAGAGCATGCGTGGTCGATTTCCCAGGTTGGTTGGCATATTGGTTTTTGTGAAGTGGTGATCTTTTCAGGGCACCGTCCCTGATATGCCAATCCCGAATTTTTTCTATTGTTTTTAGGAAGAAGGAGGTAAGGCTTATCGGTCTGTAGGACATAGGCAGGTGGGTCTATGGCCTACTTTGGGAATAAATTTTACCTTTACCTCAGTCCAGCTCATTGGTATGTATCCCCAGGCATAGCTGGTTCTAAAGATGTTGATAAGCATGGGGCTAATAAGCGAACTTCCTTTCTGAGGGAGGGCTGGGAAGATGCCATCCTCCCCCGGCGATTTGTACGGGTCAAAAGAATTAATGGCCCATTTTATGCTTCCCTCGTGGAAAGTTGTTCGTGCTCCCTTCCAGACCTCCCTGTTGAGTCTAGTTGCCCTGATCTGCGGAGGTATGTTAGAGAGATTAGAGGGAATGATGTTGGAGTCTGGGAAGTGCGTACTGGTTAAAATTTTAAGTACTTCTGTATCATTCTCCGCGTAAGTGCCATCTGCTCTCCTCAACAGTCCAATTTGGTTAGTGTGCTCTTTGGCGAGAACTCTGTGGATGCGAGCGCTACTCTGTATGTCTGATAGACTACTGCAGAACTTTCTCCGTGAGTCATTTTTGGCTCTTCTAATCTCTTGGTACCGTGTGCAGTCACCAGTCCGGTTAGCTCTGTTGAACAGTTTCCTGGTCAGTGCTCTTAGCTTGGCCAGATTGCTGTTCTACCACGGAGTGGTACAATTGCCTGACTCGACTTTCTCTGGGCAAGCGTTGTGAAAGGCACAGCTGAGTTCGAGACGGTCTATGTCTCTGATGCTATTAGGACAGTTTCCGATCGATTGTGCGATTTCTAGTCTATATGTGTCCCAGTTTGTCGCTCTCGGTTGTCTGTATGTTCTGGTAATTCTATCTCCTACTTTTATGTCAAAACAGATCTGTCGATGATCTGACATTGATGTTTCTGTTGCGACATGCCAGCTTAGGATAGAGTTACTTATGAACGGAGTGGTTAGGGTGAGGTCTAGTACCTCTTCTCTAATTCTATTCATAAATGTGGGACTATTTCCCCGGCTTACGATATTAAGGTTGTTCTTGTAAATAAATTCTAACAGGTACTCACCTCTTTTGTTAATGCCCGAGCTTCCCCATACTTTGTGGTGGGCGTTCGCGTCACAGCATATGATGATTTGTGAGCCTCTTCTTTTGACGCCGTTCTATGTCAATATTATATTAGTGCGTGCACAGTCTGGCCATATTTCCTGTCATATAATTAACGATTTTAATTCCTGACTCGCTTATGTTGAAGATGAAATTTTTGATATTCTAACTTTTCTACTTCTAATTCTTGGGATGATATACAATATAAGGTGTGGGAATTAAGTTATGACCATTTGTAAAGAAAACACAAGCAAATTAAGTTAGTTCCTTGAGATATGACTTCATCTTGGGGAATAGAAATAAGTCGCAGGGGCATTATCGGGTAGATGCGGCAAACGGCTTCTTTCGGCAAAATATTGTCGTGGTGCAAGATGAAGCCGTTCTTGATGAGTTCAGGTCGCACATGCAAAACACGTGCTCGCAGCCT
The DNA here is from genome assembly GCA_951905685.1 of Eumerus sabulonum. NCBI lineage: Eukaryota > Metazoa > Arthropoda > Insecta > Diptera > Syrphidae > Eumerus > Eumerus sabulonum. Next base: position 153,917,739 of record OX645060.1, on the reverse strand, counting down.
CTACAGGATGTCAACACAAAATCACAGTCCCTACAGGACATCAACATGAAACTGTCCAGTCACTGTCTGGTCAGAAGAAACATATTCACGATAAACGATGCCACGGTATGAGATGTGATTCACGGGCTTTCTTGAACTATTTTGCCCATTCAAACACATGTGTTTTCGACATACACTGGTCTCTATACAGGACCTACAACTTTCGGATGATTTTTGAGAGTTTTTCACCAAATTTCACTAAAAATTTAATCATAACACGTTGCTTGTAATGTGAATCATTTTTCTTTTAGAAAAAAACCCACAACACACAAACAAAACGTGTTGTCCACTTCAGCCTTGGATGAAAACTGAAGAAATAGGCCCCCTTTTCTGGACAGTGTTGCTAGTTCCCGAGTTGTAAATAAATTCCCGGAACTTAATTGCTACACCTCCAAAAGTAATTCTGAAACAGCCAAACTCGAAAGAACATTTTTGTCATCAAAGACTTCTTATTGGATATCCAAATGACTGGTAATTCTTTCCCGTTTACTTCCCCAAAAACTCTTCAATGAAAATATACCAACAACGGTTTTACCCTCGCGGCATTAGCGCTCATAAGAAGAGTTAAGCTCTTGTGGTTTAGACTTTCAACTTGATTTTGTGCAAGCCATGTCGATGTTAAAATTGTTCACAATTTATCGAGGATGCTTTCTCGTCCAAATAACTTTACAGATAACTGGTTAAATATAAGCAAATGAGGTCCCTGTCAAAGAATTCCACTATGGAGTTCTATACGTCCACTCCAAAAGCCGAGAGGCTGCAGGCAATGCTCCTCAAAGGCCTGGAGTCCATAACTGACTCGAGGCATTGCTCTCAGAGCTCAAAAAATCCGAGAGTGGTGACCTTACGTTCGTGGGAGTCAAGCCATTTACCACGGTATGGGCCAAAAGGCAGAAGTGGTCATTACACTTCTTCCTGGTCCAGTTGATAGCCAACATCAGCCTGTGGCGTCTACGGAAAATCACCATCATAGACGCCCAGGTCCGGAATTCGGAAGGGCGCGAAAACATTATTCAATGTATCCGCTGCCAAAGGTTCGAACACATCGCATCGATTTGCGAAATGAAGCATCGGTGCGCCAAGTGTGCACAGAACCACCACCGAATGCGATCGGGGTCAAGAGAAGGTTGTTGAAAGAGAACGACTTTTATGCGCACTCTGTGTGAACTCGGGGCACCCGGCAAGCTATCGGGGCTAACTTAAATTACAGCACCTAAAACAAACAAGCGAAGCTCGACAGAAAGTCGAGAAGATATCTCCCATGCAAACTTTAGCCGTCACACCCTTACAGACTTACGTCCAAATGACGGCAGGTCAGGGAAAAACGGTACAAGTACCGAAGGCTGCTCTCAAAGTCGCAATGCCAGTCCCTAAGGTACCGCGTTCCGAGGCGAACCTGCTACCGATTCTGCTCGCCATTCGAGGGCAGCAGATCACAGAACAGGCGAGATGAATGGACAGGATCTACTCGTTTCTGCCGAACTTAGCGCCTCTACAGTCGTAATGGGGTACGCCGGAGTTTCTCGAAGATCATGGCTGTGAATGTCAATTTACTGATTAAGATCGAGCGACGTTTCGTTCTTTTTAACCTGTGGCAGGAAGAAAGCCCTGCGTTGTTTCTGGCTAGCGAAACTAAGCTAAGCCGGAGGAACGAAATTCGGCACAATTCCTATAATATAATAAGAAGAAACCGACCCAATGCCATTCAAGTTGGTGGGGTCGCAATATTCATACAAAAAAGATGTTAAACATGAAATAATATATAGCGATGAAGTGTTTAGGTTCCAGGTGCTAGTATCGGCCTATGCACCTAAATCACCTCAGCCCAATATCTTCATTGCAGAGCTCGAAATACTCTTTCAATTTCTGCGCTTACACTCGGCAGAAAACTTGTATGTTTTGGCCGAAGATCTAAATGGTGATTAGGGCATTAATGTATTAATGTATCTATATGGTGATTAGGGCATTAATGTATCCAACACAGAGAGAGCCTACTAAGCCATAGTGGGACCTGCACAACACTGAGTATAAAACTGACCGGTCGAACGAATGGTCTACGAACTGTTTACGTATGACAGTGACCATTGCGGACTTGGTGCCATAATCCAAATACCTGATGAATGTGCAGAGATGGCCAAATGTATTCTTACGATTATAGCAGGACACGTTGGCTATGCTTTCCCAACTGCCTGACGAGAGCACTCACTTCGAGCGCCTTCTACCCACTGAACAATAGGAACCTATCAAATGACCAGATGGATAGGGACCTAAAACCAATGGACGAAATAGTCAAACAGACGATCGACAGAACGATACTACGCCATCGGGATTACGATACCACGCATGTGTACCGAAACGTGACCATAGACGCACTTCACAGACAGAAAAAGTAGACTCCTGTCAAAAATCAAACGGTTTATCGACAGACAAAACTGAACGCTGAAGTCACTGATTAAAAATCTCCAACAATTAATCAAAGAAAATCGATAATCTCTGCACTGGAGCAACAAAATTCGCGCTATAAAATCCAACAAGGCGAATAAAATATCTAGGAGAAAAAATAAGACTCCTCTAACCCGGCAAATCTCCGGTCGATAAGTCTCCTTCCGAAATATCAGCAAGGTCTTCGAGAAGGTAATCCACTGAGCTCTGTCTAAATGGGCTGAGGACAAAATTATCAAACCGGCAAATCTCCGGTCGATAAGTCTCCTTCGGAGTATCAGCAAGGTCTTCGAGAAGATAATCCACAGAGCTCTGTCTAAATGGGCTGAGGACGAAATTATCATTCCGGATAACCGATTCGGATTCAGAGCGGGGTATGATACTATACATGCCGCGTCGAAACTCGTCCCGGATATCCAATCGAATAAATGCAAGAAGCAATGTACGTATACCTGCCTGGTTTACTTGAAAGAAGCCTTCGACACGGTATGGTTAGAAGGACTCTACTACAAGCTCAAACAGTTGGGCATGGGTAATCCATTGCTGTATATGATTCATGATATGTTAAAGAGTAGAAAGTTCGTTGTGAAAATTGCCAACTAACTTCTACTCAAACACTTGACATTAAAAATGGATTGCAATAAGGCACGGTCCACTCGCCGATCCTTTTCAGCATTTATATCAGTGATAGCTTCTCTTCACCATTCAATAGCGTACACGGATGACTTATGTGCGTACGGATCAGGTACGATCGAAGTCATTGCCATCTTATTGCAACGAATTCAGCAGTTTTGTGTGAAGTTGAAAATCAACTTCCAGAAATCAAAGACTATTTAATCCAGAACGCATTTGTCTAGGGCCTCTGAGGATACTAGAAAAGACTGGTGAAAGTTCGCAATCTTTGGACCAGACGGGCATCCACTGGAAAATAAAAGTTTAGTCAGATACTTCGGGATCTGACAAGCAATTACGGACTTCTCTCTACCTCTCCCCTTCCTCTGTACCCAGCACTCCCCTATTCCCCTAACTCCAAGGTGGAACAGCATACGCTGACGAATGCATGGCTAAGAGGATGCTTAGCTACTAGTATGTGAACTTCGGATACCGGGCGACCTCCGATTTCAATATAGCCTTCCTGCAGTGTCTTGGGCTCCACTGCAGGTGACCGTTTTTTCCCGTGTCCTCGTGGGAACAATTGATAATTTAAATATCTCAAAAGAGAATGATGACTCTCAAATGTCATCACCTGCTAGGGCTTGTGAGTCCTCAGCGGCTCAAAAAAAGGAAGTAATGCCGGCATCTTTTGCTGGCACTGCAGCCGGACGGAAAGCTGATGATGTGTCTTCACTTCTGTGAGTATGCTCTCGGATGAACTCCCAAGTGTAAGAAGGAACGAAATCATCAGGCACGTAGAGGAAAAGCCTGTACCACCTGGTGGCTTCGTTAAACTCAAATCGTCGGAGCAGCGACGCTTTAAAGCTGCTATAATGCAGGGCAAAACTAGAGAAGAAGCTCTATTTTTTGCAAAATCTACCCCTGCTACCAAAGGTCCGGAACTGATACGAAATCGTCCCGCTGACAGTACCCCACCAAATCCAGCTGCTAAACGCAGCAAGATCGGCAATCCCCAAGTCGATAAAAAGAGTTACAGTAGTGTAGCAGGGAGGATCCGACTCGGCATCGTCCCCAAAGACTTGGGAGCGAACCCCCTCACCACAGCGCAGATGGCAGCCGTTCAGGAGGCTGTCATTGACACCTCCATCGAGCTGATGGGTAAGGCACCCAAACCTCGCTTCAGGGGATCGACTTACAAGTCAGGGTTAAACCTTGTGTGTGACAACCCAGCTACGGCCGATTGGATGAAAACCAACTTTACGGCCATCAAGGACAAGAGTTTTTTTTTAGAGACTCGCGCAGGTTCAAGAATTTTTTTTTTTTTTTTATATTCTCACACACAACCTGAACGTAGTGCAGTGGTTGGGGTCGTTGATGTCATTCACTACTCTCAGGGGTGGTTGTCCTATACCTAGATAGGACGAGAGCCGACCGAATTCCGCGTTGGTTATAGTCCGCATTAATTCGTTCAAGCTTTTTAGTATTGCATACGCAGAGGATGAATTTCGGTTGACCATATACTGTGAATGTTATGCCTGCAGCAGTACGTCTGGTCACTTTCCATTCACAACTGCGTTGCATACTTTTTGTCCGTATAGGAATTACATTTTCTTGGCTATGAAGCGAATTTGAACCATAAACCTTACGCTCGGCGGTCGATGATGTTAACCACTGCACCACGGCCACCCCAGAGTGGACTTGATATTATGCTTGTGGAAGAGGAAGCTTTCCTGAAGTCACACATCGTTCGGGGCTACTTCCCACAAAGCACCGGCTTACCCATCACAAAGGTGTTGGCGACGCTGGACTCCGAAAATGACGGCTTACATGCACAGAACTGGAGAGTCATGCAGAGCACGTCAAATAAGGAGAAAGACCTCCTGCACTTAGTTCTGGCAGTCAGCGACAAGTCTCTGGCTCGACTTATAGAACTCGAACTCAAGTGCCAAGTGGCTTATCGATTTGACAGCATTAAGATGATCATCAAAAGCCAGGTGAAAACATCCTTAGATGTAGAACCAATCGCTGCAGGAAAACCTACAGCCAGCAGTAAGGTGGTTGCACCTACTGCCGCAGTAGAAAACCATACAGCCAGCATTATGGTGGTTGCACCTACTGCTGTAGTAGTGACTAGTGACGCCAAGATGTGACGAGCCAAAACCCGCTGCCACATCTGGGCTGACGGCCACCAAGAGTCGTCTGAGTTAAAGAACAAAACGTTCCCAAACCAAACAAGGGGAATCGTCGATGGGAAGTAAATCAAAGGATCACTTCCATCGGGCCGGAAACTTCAGGCGTGGTAACAACAAGCCATACCGGATGAAGGATCCGGCCTACCGTCGCAAGTAATGGGTGGGTTGCGTGTGCTGCAGGGCAACCTGCACCATGCTAAAGGTGCCTCGGACACCTTTAGCCTAAGACTCTACCGCGACAGGATCAGCATTGGGCTAATCCAAGAACCATGGGTCCATGAAGGTAAGATTATGGGCCTGCAAAACGGGCCGCATGTGTGATCGGCACTAATGTAAACTTCCTACCCATTCCAGAATTCATCACAAGGGACCTGGCAGCAGTCATAGTGGAAATCCTCACCGAGGGAGGAGTAAGGGAGGTCGTATGTGCCTCCGCCTACTTCCCTGGAGACGGTCAGCAAATCCCTCCCATCGAAGTGCAGGATCTGGTCAGATATTGCGACCAGAAAAAACATCACCTGGTAATTGGATGCGATGCTAACGCGCACCATACGGAGTGGGGTAGCAGCAATACAAATAAACGAGGTGAGTCACTTTTTGAATTTTTAATAAGTAATACACTCACCGTTGCCATTAGAGGCAACAAGCCCACATTTATAAACGCGGTTGCTCGACCTCACCATATCTAGCCAGTTTATCTCAAATGTGATTGGGGACTGGCATGTCTCCAATGAAGCCTCACTGTCTGATCATCAATATGTCAGATTCAAAATCTCCGGTGAGGTTAATGAGGCTGAGCCCGGATATCATCCCAAAAGAACGAATTGGGCTCGGTTCCAAGCTCAACTCGCTGCTAAAGAGTTGAGTTCTTAAGTCGATTGAACCGACAGACGATATCGACGAAGCGGCTTACCAGCTATACACCCAGGTCAACTAAACACAAACGGTGTGTGCCCTGTGGAATACTCAGCTTGAGCCCCTAAGGAAGCAGGTGAGATCGCTGTTTAACAGAGCTAAAAGGTATAATAGTTTGACTGATTATAGATCTGCTCTAACCAGATACAACCTCGAATTGAGGAAATCCAAGAGAACGTCTTGGAGGATACATTGCGAGAACATAGACTCGCTTCCAACTGCGGCCCGACTCCACAAAGCACTATCTCGAGAGCACACAAATGGGCTCGGACTGCTTCGCAAATCAGACGGCACCTTTACCGTCAATCGCAGGGAAACCCTGGAGACTTTGCTCGAGGTGCACTTCCCTGATTCTACTCCTTACTCGATGTCCTCTGACCATCAAATTAACGTCATAGAAAGCATCGACAGTAGAATGAATAACCTCTCTGGTAGACTCTTCAGCCCTGACAGGGTCAAATGGGCAATTGGTTCATTCAAACCCTACAAGGCTCCAGGCAAAGACGGTGTCCTTAATGCGATCTTACAGAAAGGCTTGAATACAATTCTGCCACCACTGATAGTTCTTTTTAGGTCTTGCTTCAACCTGGGATACATACCCCAAATTTGGAGAGAGGTCAATCTTGTCTTCATCCCCAAGATTGGGAAACCAAGTGAGCAACCTAAATCGCCCTACACCTGCGCCTTCCTCGATATAGAGGGAGCCTTTGATAATACTGGCTATGATTCGATCACCACTGCACTATCCTGCAAGGGTGTGGACCATCCCACTAATCACTGGATTAGGGCGATGCTAAATAGCCGTATTATATCAGCCACATGCGGAGAGGTCTCACCACTGCTTTGGTCGATAGTCATCGACGATCTACTACACAAGCTAACCACTTGGGGCTACGAGGTCATCGGATATGCTGATGACCTAGTAGTCATTGTTACGGGCAAGTGCGAGATCACTTCCTGTGAGTGCATGCAGCTTGCGCTCCAACTTATCTCTGACTGTTGTGGCAGAGAGGGTTTATCTATTAACCCAAATAAGACAATCTTAGTCCCATTTACAAAGAGGAGAAAGGTACAATCCTGCTCAATCCAACTAAATGGCACACGCATAGGATTTTCAGAGGAAGTAAAGTATCTAGGCATTGATCTAGACCGTAGACTCAACTGGAACTTCAATATGAGAAATAAACTTATGAAAGCGACTAAGGCCATGTGGGCCTGTAGACGCCCCTACGGTATAACCTGGGGACACAAACCTAAGGTAGTCCACTGGCTATACACCGCGATAGTAAGACCTATCATCACCTACGGGTCCACCGTATGGTGGACAAAAGGTGAGCAAAAAACTACAATTGTTAAGCTTCAACGCCTTCAGAGACTAGCGTGTTTCGGCATCACAGGCGCTATGCCAACCTGCCCCACGGCAGCCCAAGAAGCACTCATTGGACTCACTCCACTGCACCTTTTTATCAAAAAGGTGGCATTACGCAGTGCAATCAGAATTCTCTGCTCGGGAGCAAATATGCCATGTAGACCCGCAGGCCATATGTCCATATTACAACAACTTCCCGAGCTGGATATGATTACTACAGCCTCGGACGCATTGTCACACACCTTCACCTTTGACAAGAGATTTGAGATACTGATCCCAAACCGCTCTGCATGGGAAAACAGAGATCCCCTGCTAAACGTCAAAGGCATTAGGTGGTACACGGATGGCTCCAAGATGGCTTCCGGTGTTGGCGCCGGCATCTTTGGACCAAAACACAAGATCTCGAAATTCCTGGGAATGAGCCAAGCAGAACTGCATGCTATCCTAACATGCGTCAATCTAAATCTCGAGACTGGTATCAGAGGAGTGACCATCAACATACTCTCTGATAGCCAAGCAGCGCTTAAAGCGCTGGGTTCGTACAGCACGAACTCAAAAACCGTCAAGGAATGCCATGACGCCCTACAAGACCTCGCCAAAAGAAACACTGTTAAACTTTGGTGGGTGCCAGGACATAAAGGTATCAAGGGCAATGAAATTGCCGACCAACTTGCCAGAAAAGGTTCCAGCGACTAATACATAGGTCCGGAACCTTTCTGCGGCATTCCCGGGTCAAAGATAAATTGCTTCTTAGACAAGTGGGAAAAATCGCAACACCTGTCCTTCTGGAACAGTGTTCGGGGACTCCGTCAATCTAAACGACTTATACGACCCCTGAACAAACACCCTATTGACATACTCAAACTCAATAGAGGGGATATCAGAAGACCGGGACACTGCGGTCTGAGATATCATTTAAACAAAATTAGTCTCTCGTCTGAAACTGAGTGTCGGCTCTGTCTAGAGGACGATTAGACGGCAGAATACATACTATGTGAGTGTGCTGCTCTCTGCCATCTTACGAAGCGTATCCTCCTCAGTGAAGTTATGACTCAACTCAATTTCTCAACTTCATTATAGAGGAGAGGCTACTCGGCTAATCGGCTAGCAGGCACAATAGATCTGCAAAGGTCGCAGTGCCGCATTGCTATTGATAGCACTAGCCCTATATATAAAAAAAAATCAAAAAAAATCTGCTATATGGCCTTAATCAGGCTCATGATTGCCTATGGATGTCCCGTCTGGTTTAATGACTTTGGTCAATAACTTGATCGCTGGATCTTACTACTCCAACAATATGTACATATTACAAGAACGTGTGGCCGAACGGCTTTGTTCCCCTAGAAGAATTACTTTATTTAGAGACCAATGTGGGCTGATTCAGGACAGATTGGCTGTCCCGCTAATCTTTCATTTGGTCCGTAATTCTGTGGAACGGCGACGGATGATTTTTCGCTGAAGATGATTTTTCGATGAAAATTAGAGTCCGTTTCCAACCGCTCCAGAACCCATTCAGCGAACATACGTCGTTGTCTATGATCGTTTACCTTCAGCTCCTTCAGCACGCTTCATGGAAAGGATTTGGGTGTTTGAGAGACAATGTCTGAGGACTTGTCTTGGATTACACAGAACACCAGAGCCTAAGTACAGAAAGTAACATCCCAGCGAGGTCCTATACGATAGGGCAGGAACTTTACGGATAGACAACTTTCTGATTAAATTGATTCGAGGTCACGTTGCAATTGCAAGGGCAATGACTTCGACCAATAACTTGATCTCTGGGGCTTACTACCCCAACTCTATGTATTACGAAAAAGTGCGTCTGAATGGCTTCGTGCCTCCGGAAGCATTTCTTAATTTTGATAATTGTGGGCTGATCCAGGATAGAATGACGGTACCGCTAATCTTCCATGTGGCCCATAATTCTGTAGAACGGCGACTCCTTTACGAACCTGACGTCGTGCTCTGGGAGCCCGAGCGCCTCAGGTTCAGTAGAGCGGTTTCTCGCTGAGATAGAGAAGACGTTGTCCAGAAGCATCAACGCTTTTGGTGGCTGGATTCCGTAGTGGAATCTTTCAGGTAGCCTCTTCAAGGCAGATTCGCCGAACACCAGTGGTGGACTTATATAGGGTGGGGTAGGCTAGGGTAGAATAAGGTAGTGTTTTAGGCTTTTTATGAAAAAAAAAATTAAATCATAAAACAACAAAAAAGTCACAAAATTAAAAAAGAAAAAAAGAATGTATATATACATATGTTATATGTATATGTATATACATTTTAGTTAAGAGATAGGTTGAGGCAGAGGTAGTAAGTTTTAGTTAGATTTAAGTAGATACGCTAAGTTTTTTTGTAGGCAATTTTCCTAGCAATAAAATATAACAAAAGTAGAATACTGTTAAATATTAAGTAGTCGAAAGAAATGGGTTAAGTGTATATATAAATAGTGTTTGTCTTAGAGTGCCCGCTTAGGGTAAGATATCTAATGTAGTTATGGTATAAGCTAGTTGTCTAGCACGTAAGATAGTTATAAGATTGTCAAAAATAAAAATGAATTTAAAATGTGAAAAGAAAAAATGTATCCACTCTCGTCCGATCACCGCAATCAACCAGCGTCGGGCGTGGTTAGTACTTAGATGGGGGACCGCTTGGGAGTACCGCACGTTGTTAGAACGGCTAGACTCAGTTCTAGGTTGCATGATTACGCGTGGTATGAACCCGATCTCATGTCAATATCATCTTTGGTTGTCGAGAAAATCGAGGCGAAAGTTTCGAACGCACATACGTACATAAACACACAGAGAAATTTCTATAAAAACCTTGGATTTGAATTTTTGATTTCTTTTATTGTAGCTAAAATGTCAGATTTTCCTTAAAAACTACATTGCACAATTTACAGAGATGTGGTATGGACTACCTTGCTACTGAAAACTATTATAAACTGTGGGAAAATATATCACTACTTATTTTTGAATAAATATTTGAAGCAAAAGCTACAGAAAAAACCTTTATTAATATGCAAGATTACCTATATGAATCTACAATTTTAGCGTTGAGAAAAAGGGGAGGCAATGACTGAGTGTTAGAACTGCTACTTGATTTCCATCACAATTAAAAATAATTGAACAATTTTTGACACAAATAGATAACAAAATATAATAATTATTAAAAATAAAGTTTAAATAATAAATAAATAAATAGAAACGGAAAACGAATACAGTATTAAATAATAAACAGTTAATAATAAATAACAAATAATAAATAATAAATAACAGATGATAAATAATAAACAATAAATGCAAAATAATAAATAACAAATAATAAATAGTAAATAATAGCTAATAAATAATAAATAAATAAATAACAAATAATATATAAATAAAAAAAATAAATAAATAAATAATAAATATTCTATAATACAAAAAAAAAAAAAAATGTAGTTAAAAACATTTATGTGACTAGATTGGAAATCAAATAATTGTCGGACGAACTACAAGACGTATTGTAATGATTCGATAGTATTAAGATTCTGCCTTGAACTTTTTCAATATTTGCCAAAGTATGTAATTCTTCAGTGGAGAAATGCCACGGGAGATTTAACATCATTTTTAAAAGTTTATTTTGTGTTATTTGTAGTTTACGAATATGACTAATTGCACATTTTCCCCAAACGGGGGAACCGTAGAACATTATTGCCTGGAAAATGACCTTGAAAATTACCAATTTATTTTCAGTACTCAGCTTTGATTTGCGATTAATAAATGGATAAAGGATTTTAATATAAGCATTTATTTTACGTATCGTTTGTTGTATGTGTAAGCCGATTTGAATTTTGATGGCCTTGAAACGTGGAGATATGTTAAAATTTGGAATTCGCAAAATCGGTCCCATTACAATAACTTCCCACTGGGAGGTTAATAAATGACAGACATAAATCCAATAAAATTGCCCCATCAACTGTCAAAGTTAAGCAGTCCCTATTGGAAAACCCCATATATTAGTTAAGACAGGCTAAGTGTAGTTAGATTTAGTTACAATAAGTTAGAATAAGAATAAAAAGTACGATCGTTTGCTAAGTTTTATTTTTCTTTGTATAAGCATTTTCTTGTTTCTGAGCAATCAGTGGTTTTACGGTTATGGTTCGCTAGACCATAGCCCAACCGACACTAATCCTGTTTGGTGGCGCAGGATACTCGCCATTCGGCCTCTTCCGTCAGTAATTTCCCTTTTAAGGAAATTTCCGGATGGCACCACGAGGAGGTGGAAGTAGGACCTGACTAGCAGAGCTGCAGGATGTTCCACAAAAAAGGAGACCCCTTGGACTGCGCCAACTATAAAGGAATAAGTCTCCTTAATGTCGCACACAAAATCTTCGCTGCCATTTTGTGTGGACGCCTGAAGCCATTCGTAAACAAGCTGATAGGTCCTTATCAGTGTGGCTTCAGGCCAGGGAAGTCCACCATCGATCAAATCTTCACACTACGGCAGATCCTGGAGAAAACTAATGAATTTCAAGTCGATACGCACCATCTATTCGTCGACTTCTAGGCCGCATACGACAGCGTAATTAGAGACGAGCTATATAACGCCATGTTTATTTTTGACATCCCTGCTAAGCTCGTCAGACTATGCAGGATGACCCTGGAAAATGGTCGCTGCTCCATCCGAGTCGGTGCAGAACTGACCGATAGTTTCGAAGTCAAGAAAGGATTTAGACAGGGCGATGCGCTGTCGTGTGATTTTTTTAACATCATATTAGAAATGATTGTGCAAAAATCACAGGCCAATACAAGAGGCACAATCTATTTCAAATCCTCGCAAATCCTTGCATACGCCGACGACATTGACATAATAGGTAGATCGCAGCGAGATGTCAATGAGGCGTTTGCGAGTATTGAGATGGAGGCGGTAAAAATTGGTTTGGCAGTTAATGAGGGCAAGACTAAATATCTGCTGTCATCGAAAAAGGACATTTACCACCGACGTCTTGGACAGAACGTGCATATTGGCATATATAAGTTCGAGGTAGTTAAGGACTTCATATACCTCGGCTCCGCAGTGACTTGGAACAACGACACCAGTTTCGAAATCAAGCGCAGAATTACTCTTACCAACCGTTGCTTCTTTGGGCTCAAGAGGCAACTGAGAAGTAGAGCCCTCTCTCGTACGACCAAGTTGACCTCATATAAGACCTTAATTATCCCGGTCTAGTTTTACGGCGCAGAAACATGGACTTTATCCAAAGCGGATGAGGAAATCCTTGGTCGTTTCGAGAGAAAGATTCTGCGTTCGATTTTCGGTCCCATAAACACAGAGGAGGGTTGGAGGAGAAGACTCAATCGCTAGGCCATGTAGAGCGAATGGACACCAAAGCTCCAGCCCGTAGAGTCTTTGAATCCAACCCCGAGGGACGAAAAAATAGACGACGGCCGCATCTAAGGTGGCGCGCACAGGTGGAAAGGGACCTCAAACAACTGGGTGTGCGGCATTGGGAAAGACTAGCGAAAGATCGTGCTAGGTGGAGAGGTATGTTGGTTGAGGCCCAGGTTCACCCCGAACTGTAGCGCCAGTTAAATAAGTAAGTAAGTAAGCATTTTCTTAGTAATAATAAACATATAAAATGGGGTCAGTAAGGTATTTTTAAGGTAATTATGAAAGTTATATAAGCTTCTTCTTCCTTCCTTCATGGGCTGTAACCATGAAGGACCAGAGCCAAGCTTCTCTTTAATCACTCATATTGTGTGATCTCCTAGACAGAACATATGCCCAATGTCCCAGCTATGACATCAAAATTGTACTAGGAGACTTCAATGCTAAGCTGGGTAAGGAAAGCATCTTTGAACGAGTCATCGGCAAACATAGCCAACGCGACACCACCTCCGATAACGGACACAGACTGATTGATCTTGCGAAATCTCCTTCTAGCCAGTACGCGCTTCCCGCACCTCGATATACACAAAGGCACCTGGCGGTCTTTTGATCAATCGACTACCAACCAGATTGATCACATCGCGATTGACGTCAGACACTCCTCCACTATTCTTGATGTTCGAACTTTCCGAGCAGCTAACGTCGACTCGGACCACTATCTTGTAGTAGCGGAAATGTGCTTACGGATATCACGAACGCAATGGCGTAGAGTAAGAATACAAAGTTATGACGTCGGAAGAATACAAAGAATACAAAGTTATGGCGTCTCCCTTAAGCTCTCCAATACACCACAATCCGCCCCGCTATCAATAGATCAGCTGTGGAGCCTTTGCAAACAAGCCCTGAAAAGCTCTGCATCCGAAGTTTTGGGTTTCAAGGCTCCACCACGAAGAAACACCTGGTTCGATGACGAGTGCAGGAGGATTCACACAGCGAAGCAGGATGCATATAAGGCCTCGCTGCATAAAAGAACAAGAGCAGCTCGTGAGCTCTACGAGTTACAAAGGAGGGAAGAGCATAAGCTTCTCAGGAGAAAGAAGAAAGAGCACGAGAAGCGCGCGATTGAGGATTTGGAGAGGTGTTACTGCAGGCGTGACGTTCGAAAGTTTTATCAACAGATAAAGCGAACATGCCAAGGTTATAAAGTCAGAACGGAAGCCTGCAGGGATGCGAACGGACACCTAGTAGTAGAATCGCAGTCGATGCTGAGAATATGGAAGATCCACTTCTGCAGACTGTATAACGGCGATGTTAGTCAATATACCGCTGTCAGGCAGAATGATCCTTTTCTAATCGACGAAAACCGCAGAGAACTCCATCCCCCTGACTTCGACGAAGTTAAGATTGCCATATCGAAACTCAAGTCGAATAAAGCTGCTGGCGCAGGTGGACTGTCTGCTGAGCTCTTCAAGGCAACTGGGGATGACCTGGTTAGGAGCATGTACCAGCTCATCTATAAGATATGGTCAGAGGAAAGCGTGCCCGAGGAATGGAGTCTCAGCATCGTATGCCCGATCCACAAGAAAGGAGATCCCTCTGATTGCGCCAACCAAACATCCTCCTCCTTAACATCGCCTACAAAATCTTCTCTGCCGTTTTGTGTGATCACCTGAAGCCTTTTGTAAATAAGCTGATAGGTCCTTATCAGTGCGGATTCAGGCCAGGGAAGTCCACCATCGACCAAATCTTCACACTGCGGCAGATCCTGGAAAAAACCAATGAATTTCAAGTCGACACTCACCACCAATTTGTCGACTTCAAAGCCGCATACGACAGCGTAATTTGAGGTGAGCTATACAACGCTATGTCTACCTTTGCCATACCTGCTAAACTCATCAGACTATGCAAGATGACTTTGGAGAATGCTCGCTGCTCCATCCGAATCGGCGAACATCGTACCGATAGTTTTGATTTTAAAAAAGGATTTAGGCAGGGCGATGCGCTGTCGTGTGATTTCTTCAACATCATATTGGAAATGATTGTGCAAAAATCACTGACCAATACAAGAGGCACAAACTATTTCAAATCCTCGCAACTCCTTGCATACGCCGATGATATTGACATAATAGGTAGATCACAGCGAGATGTCAATGAGTCGTTTGCGAGCATTGAGTTCGAGGCGGCGAAAGTTGGTCTGGCGTTAAACGAGGGCAAAACTAAACATATGCTGTCATGAAAAAAGGACGCTCACCACCAACGTCTTGGTCAGAACGTTTGTATTGGCAGATATAAGTTCGAGGTAGTTAAGGACCTCGTCTACCTTGGCTCCGCAGTGACCTGGAACAACGACATCAGTTCCGAAATCAAACGCAGAATCACTCTTGTCAATCGCCGTTTCTTTGGGCTCAGGAGGCAATTAAGTAATAGAGCCCTCTCCCGAACGACAAAGTTGACTCTATATAAGACCCTCATCATCCCGGTCCTGTTGGACACTGTCAAAAGCGGATGAGTTCCGAAAGAACCACTCTTGCCAATAGCCGTTTCTTTGGGCTCAGGAGGCAATTGAGTAATAGAGCCCTCTCCCGTACGACCGAGTTGGTTCTATACAAGACCATTTTTCTTGGATGTATAATCAAGGGATGTATAATCTTCTAAAGATGCCTGTAGCCCGGGTTACTGACACGAACGATTCGCAAACCCGAATACTCGATGCGCCTAAGTATTACTCGTAAACCATACCCTGAGTGCAGGGTGACTGACGTTAGGTATTACTTCGCGGGGATGGTTAGCAACGTGTGCTATGTGCTCCAAGTCGACCGTTTCAGCTATTCTTATTCTTTCCAGTCATCTTAACTCATTTTGCACGCTCGCTATAAATTAGCAGATCTCCAGCCAGTAGTCCTCTGAGTTTATCATACGGCTTACTAGAAGTTCTGGGATCGGCAGATCTATTCTTGCCTCTGCAAAGCATCTGCAGTGGAATATGGCGTGCTCCGCATCTTTTTCTGAGCAGAAGGGCGAGCTAGCGTGTTCAAATCTTTGGAGATATTTTCGATAGCCGCCGTAACTTGACAGGTCTATCGGCCGTTTGTTGTGTTCCACCTGGCTTGACTTAATGCTATGGATGTTGTCCTTTCTTCGGCCTTTATCCTCCGGATAACATTGATCTCTTGACGGTTTGTTGTTCGCCTAAGATAAGTCCTGTGCACCTCATTGGCGAGGATGTCTATGGGGACCATATCCGCTATGACACAAGCTGCTGCAGACGAGAGCTTTCCTTGTAAGGGCTTCCGCACAGACCGGCACAGTGCAAAGGAATATTGAGCTTACCACTCTGGAAAGCAGAATCCTCCTCGTATCTCGGTCCACCGATGTTCGGCAGAATTCTGGAAAGCGATGCCTGCATATGTGACGACTTTTTACTGCAGTTTTGACATGGGCTTCAAAATTAAGTCGGTTGTGGAGCGTTACCCCCCAGTATTTTAAGGCCACTTTTGACTTGACTGGCTGGCTCCCAACCCGGAAGTTTGAGTATTCCACGGACTTTTGGCCGGTAATTAAGACAGCCTCCGTCTTCTGGTCGGCAGACTCTAGCCCATTTTTAATCCTGACGACTGCTTCATTTGTGGCAGACTACCTTATGGATGTGTTTCGCTATGGTAACTGAGGTGACTACGATGTCGTCAGCGAAACCGATATCCTTAACTCCCTGTGACAGCTTTAATCGTAGAAATCCGTCACACATTATGTCCCACAGAAGAGGTCCTGAGGGATTCCCCCAGAAACATTGTAGTACTTAAGCCCATCGTCCGTCTGATACCTCACCTTCCTGTTAGTGAAGTAGCTAAAGATTATGTTCACAAGGTAATGTGGTGCGACCATTCTGATCAGAGACCTCTTAATAGAAGACCAGTTTGCCTTTAACTTCGCAAACTGATTTATATAAGGACCTTATCCTTCCAGTCCTGCTATATGGCGCAGAAGCATTTACTCTATCAAAAGCGGATGAGGAAGTTTCGAGAGAAAGATTTTGCATATGATTTTCGATCCTATAAACATAGACGGGGGATGGAGGAAAAGATTCAACCACGAACTTTACGTGCTGTACAGCGACTTGAATCTAGTCAGGCGTCTACGGATTCAATGCCCAAGATGGCTAGGCCGTATAGAACGAATGGGCACCGCAGCTCCACCCCGGAGAGTCTTTGAATCCAACCCCGAGGGACGAAGAAACAGCAGACGACGGCACCTAAGATGGCGAACACAGGTGGAAGGGGACACCAGACAACTGGGTGTGCGGCTAGCAAAAGGTCGTGCTAGCTTTAGGGTCATGTAAGTTAAGGCCCAGGTTCACCCCGAGCTGTAGCGTCCGATAAGAAGAAGAAGACCTTTATCGAAAGTCCTGATGATTATGTTAAAAATGCTGTATTCAATACGAAATTGAAAACTATCGCAATTTCTCGTATAGGATGCAGTGCAGAACTTATTTTCTATACATGCATGACAATTGTTCTAAAAACAGCATGATAAAAAGAGCATACTGTAGTCATAGCAAATGTCTGCATCTTTGACTTTTATTTTATAAATGCATTTCATCGTAGCATCATCAGGCTTTTCGCACGGCCACCAGTAAAACAAACGTGGGTGCAACTCGATACCACATTAGATTTTCGCACCGGAACCAATTGATGGTTAACTGATTCTGTTTCACTCCATTCGTTAATTAAGAGGACAAGGTACATGAAGCACAGAATTATGAAATTATTCATTTCATCAATTGCCTTATGAAAGAACGGACAAATCTCACTCATACCCCCGGGGGTTTGAATGAAAAGTGAATGCAATAAAATCGATTTTCAGTCCATCATGATTATATTAAGCACAAACACCAATACCAGTGTATAATACCAGCATACATGTGCATGTATGTACATGCAATTGTGTCACCATCATCATCATTACCATCGTCACCTTGAAATAAAACTTTGAACATCTCATTCCAAGTTCGTTTCATGTGCATCCCGGGTACTCACTGAACTTCCCTTGGAATCCTCTTATATACATATCACTTTTTATGTGTATTTGCGTGGGGGCGAATTATCAGTGTATGAGTGCCGACTTATATGCTTTAAACTGACGCAGACTCCCAAGTTGCATTCAAGCTCCTTTCTGGCATCCTTCTATTTCCTGCCATTCGTTCAAGGTCATGATAAAAAAAATCAAAAACAAAAGCCAACCATAGTACAACCATAGAAACATGGGGAGGCATACTGGCATGCTTGCACACATGCACAATTGTGCAAATTTTGAAAAATCAATTTTCCTCAATTGGTCATGCCTGACAAGTAGTCAGGCGGGAACCTAATAAACCGAAACTTGGTTACAGGACTTCCTGATAGCTCTCTAGTATCGGAGAATGCACGCCATTATCATAATTGCTGTTAGCTGCACTGCTTCTGACACTTTTGTTTTCGCAGACATGGAGCTGGTTCTGGCCGCATCAGATACAATCGTTAAGAACGGTCCCTCCTTTGATGTAGTCCAGCAGATAAAGTACCATCTATGTAGATTGAAACTGAGTGACATTGATTTTTTATCATCGTTCTTCGATTGGTGTACATTACATTCTTTGGAAGCAGTTGGGTTCTATAATCTAGCAGCTTGAGACTTTAGTCGGGATTTACTTAAACAGTGCAACAACTGTACTTAGAATAGGTTCCTTGTTCTAAGATCAAATTATAATGACTCTATTCTTATGACACAGAGGCTTTTATCTTATAGGAAATCTACTGGTAATGCCCTAGAGAAAAATAGGGCGACATCAACCTAAGGTGGTAAAAGTAGCAGACCAAAACTAAATTTGCATGATATGTAGTAAGTAAGTTGAAGACATCAATGAGCAACTATTGTATGTATTCTTTATCAGGACAATGTTAAGGTATTTTATTTATGTAAACAGCCCATGAAGGACCAGAGCCAAGCTTCTCTTAATCACCCATGTTGTGTGTGATTTATTTTTTCACACAGATGAAAGGGACCTACAGTTTATAGCCGATTCCGAACGGCGTGAGTCGAGAAGCTTTTTCAAGGCAAGTATACTACGGGGGGTTTGCCAGTACCCCGCCGAGGAGGGACGCCGCGAAATAAACATTCGATGGCATTGGTGTTATCGGGATCCGAAATCGCTTATCGTGCGTCAGAGTCGAACACACTAACCAAAAAAAAAAAAAAAAAAAAATACATTTTTCAAGTATCTTCGGATAACTTCCTCTTTTCCATAGACGATTGTGGACTTAAATCGAAATATTGATCGTGTCAAGCAGTACATTTTTTGTTCTAATGTCTAATGCCACTTTGTGGAAAATTAATTTCAACGATCAATATTGGGCAAAACGTATTATTAAACGATCCATATCGTGAAAATCTTAAATTAAATATTAATTCTCGAAAGGCAGTTCGATTTAATGGACATGTGTTTATCATTGAAGCATGAACCATGTGTGCATCTTAATCTTCTTCAGAGTTTTTGGGAGAATAGAAGTAAGGCTTATAAGTCTCAAGTCCTTTGCATACGTGTGGGAGCTTCTGCCTGCCTTGGGTATGAAAATGAATTTAGTTTCTTTCCACTTGCTTGGGATGTAAAATAAGGAGAGGCAGATTTTAAAGCCAAGCCGCTGGTATTATCCCATCCGGGACTGGAAACTTATATCTTGCGAAGTTTTTAGAGCCCAAATGACATTATTATTTGTGCCAAGATTTCGAGTTCGCTTATAGGAGGACACTCTGATTGGTTATCTTGAGGAAGTGTCGTAGCTGACGTACTACTGTCCGGAAAGTGTGTGCTCAGAAGGACGGAAGGGCTTCCGTCCAGGAGGTCGTCCAAGAACCATCATTCTGCATTAAGTGGCTTGGATTCTAAGGGATCGTAGCCAGAAGCAACGGCTAACGCAAATAGAGCATTGCCGCTTTGACTGACTATACTCAGTCTAAGTTGCTTTATGTTTAGTACTAGCTGTGCTCCGCGAGTCATGTACGAGATCCGAACCCTCATAATATATGTATGTCAATACTTTGGGCATTGCACATACAACAACCAGGTTCGGATCATCGAATAACGACATTGTGCTGTCATACGCTTGTTCTGCATGACTACATACTGGTTTTCTTCGCAACCTGATCTTGATAATGCAACATACACATACGAGAATAATTATTCGTACAAACCCTTCCCGTGTCCAAATTTATAGTTTGTGGAGCAAAAGAACGTGAAAAGGGCAAAACTTTAGGAGAAATCGGTGAATTATTTAATTTAAGCCATTCTGCAGTGCAGTGCATTTACAATAGATATTATTTAGCAGGTAGAATAGAACACAGTTTATATAGGGTAAGGACAAGAGGCAAGAGAGCGAAATGGATGCCCTTCCAACTAGTACGATCTTTTGCTAGCCTTTTCCATTGCCGCACACTCAGTTGGCTGAGGTCCCCTTCCATCTGTGTGCGCCATCTTAAATGCGGCCGCCCTCTGCTTCTTCGTCCCTCGGGGTTTTTTTTTTTTTTTGTATTTTCAAAGACTCTCCGGGCTGGAGCTGTGGTGTCCATTCGCTCTACGTGGCCCAGCCATTTTAGGCGTTGAATCTGTACCTGACTAGACTCATGTCGCTGTACAGCCCGTAAAGTTCGTGGTTGAATCTTTTCCTCCATCCCCCGTCTGCGTTTATGTATGTATGTGTATGTATGTATGTTGGCGTTACCCATGGCGTCACCCATGTTGTGTGTGATTTCATTTTCCCATAGGTGAAAGGGACCTACAGTTTTAATGCCGGTTCCGAACGGCGAATTTCGAGAAGCTTTTCATGACAATTTTACTACAGGGGGTTTTGTCAGAACCCCGCTGAGGAGAAACACCGTGAAAACACGATCGATGACATGGCTGTGTCGGGATTCGATCCCGTGTCATCGGCGTCAGTATCCATGCTTCTGCGCCGTACAACAGGACCGGGATGATAAGGGTCTTATATAGAGTCAACTTTGTCGTTCGTGAGAGAGCTCTGTTACTCAATTGCCTCCTGAGCTCAAAGAAACAGCGATTGGCAAGAGTGATTCTGCGTTTGATTTCGGAACTGATGTCGTTGTTCCAGGACACTGCGGAACCAAGGTAGACGAAGTCCGTAACTACCTCGAAATTATATCTGCCAATACAAACGTTCTGGCCAAGACGTCGTTTTGATGACAGCATATATTTAGTTTTGCCCTCGTTTACCGCCAAACCAATTTTCGCCGCCTCCATCGCAATACTCGCAAACGCCTCATTGACATCTCGCTGTGATCTACCTATTATGTCAATATCGTCGGCGTATGCAAGGAGTTGCGAGGATTGCCCTGCCTAAATCCTTTTTTGCCGTCAAAACTATCGGTAAGGTGTTCACCGATTCGGATGGAGCAGCGAGCATTCTCTAAAGTCATCCTTCATAGTCTGGTGAGTTTAGCAGGTATGTCAAAGGTAGACATAGTGTTGTATAGCTCGTCTCTAATTACGCTGTCGTATGCGGCTTTGAAGTCGACAAATAGGTGGTGAGTGTCGACTTGGAATTCATTGTTTTTTTCCAGGATCTGCTGTTGTGTGAAGATTTGGTCGATGGTGGACTTCCACACAGATAAGGACAGATAAGGTTTCAGGCGTTCACACAAAACGGCAGAGAAGATTTTGTAGGCGATGTTAAGGAGACTTATTCCTCTGTCGGACGGAAGGACAGAATTCTCTGCGATCTTCGTTGTTAAGAAATGGATTATTCTGCCTAACAGCGGACATCCGTTCTGGCTTTATAACCTTGGCATGTTCGCTTTTTCTGTTCACAAAACTTCGAACGTCACGCTTGCAGTAACACCTCTCCAAATACTCAATCGCGCGCTGCTCGTGCTCTTTCTTCTTTCTCCTCAGAAGCTTATGCTCCTCCCTTTATTTTAACTCGTAGAGTTCACGAGCTGCTCTTGTTCTTCTATGCCGTATGAATCCTCCTGCACTTGTCATCCAACCAGGTGTTTGTTCGTGTTTCGGTGGAGCCTTGAAGCCCAACACTTCAGATGCAATGCTTTTTAGGGCTTGTTTGCAAAGGTTATACTGTTGTTCTATTGACTGCTTGAAGGGTTGAGGTGTATGGGTGAGCTTAAGGCAGACGCGATCGGTAGAAGCACGAGCGGTTTCTGACGATATATTAGCTTTCCGACGTCATAACTTTGTATTCTTACTATACCCCACTGCGTTCGTGATATCCGTAGGCGCATCTTGGCTACTACAAAATAGTGGTCCGAGGCGATGTTAGCTCCTCGGAAAGTTCGAACATCAAGAATAATGGAGGAGTGTCTGACGTCGATCGCGATATGATCAATTTGGTTAGTGGTTGATTGATCTGGCGACCGCCAGGTGCCTTTGTGTATATCGTGGCGCGGGAAGTGCTTACTGGCTAGAAGGAGATTTCGAAGATCTCGCCCGTAGCAAGATCAGTCAGCCTGTTTCCTTTATAGCATGTGGTTTCATGTAAGCTGTGTTTGCCGATAACTCGTTCAAATATGCTTTCCTTACCTAGCTTAGCATTGAACATTGAAGTCTCCTAGTACAATTTTGAAGTCATAGCTGGGAGATTGGGCATAACTTCTGTCTAGGAGATCGTAGAATTCATCCTGGTCATCCGTGGGGGCCTTACGCAGATCAGGCTAATGTTAGGAAATTTAGCTTTGATACGGATCGTTATGAGGCGTTCGCTCACATGCCGAAAGCTTAGGACTTTTTGCCACAGTCCACCTCGAACAGCAAACCCGCATCCGAACATTCGTTGTCCTCTCCCCCTATAGCAGTTGCCGTAGTAGATGTCGCAGTTTTTCATTCGCTTTATACCCGGCCTATTCCATCGCATTTCCTGGAAAGCGGTTAAGTCGGCTTTATAGCGGCTTAGGGCGTCCGCAAGTTGTTCGGCTGCATTTCACATACAGAGCCGAAGATCATTGTCCTTTTTTCATTTTTTGCAAGGGTCGTCAACATAAATTCGCCCCGTTATATCCGAGGCTTGTGGTTGTCTCTGAGCAATTGTGGGGTTTTCTGGTTACGGTTTGCTATACCATAGCCCAATCGACATTAATCCTGTTTTGTGGCACAGGATGCTCGCCATTCGTCCTCTTCCGTTGGTAATTTCCAAGGCCAGGAAATTTTCAGATGGTACACGAGGAAGCGGAAGTAGAATCTGGCTCACAGAGCTGCAAGGTGTAGAGGCGCTTACTCGCTTTTTTATTTTAGCGGACCAGCACCCGTCAGCAGATGCTACTCCTACGAGACCTTTGTTAGTCTTTTACGGCGCCAACTACAGGGGAATAAGTCTCCTTAACATTGCATCTAAGATTTCCTCTGCCATACTGTGTGAACGCTTGAAACCTTTTGTGGATAATCTGATAGGTTCTTATCAATAGACCAAATATTCATACTGCGGCAGATCTTAGAGAAGTGTATCAAATCAACACCCATCACATTTTCATCGATTTCAAAGCCGAATATGACAGCATGTATAGGGACGAGCTATACGGAGCCATGTCTAGTTTTAGCATCCCTGCCCAACTCGTCAGATTATGAAGTATAACAATAGAGAATTCTCGCTGCTTCATTAAGTTCGGTAGTAAATTAACCGATACAGCAGGACAGCAGGACGTCAATGAAGCATTGAAGCGACTAAAATTTATCTTTCGGTGAACGAAGGTAAAACAAAATATATGCTGTCCACCAAAAAAGACGCACAACACCGACGTCTCGGCCAGAACGTCACAATTGGCAGCTACAAATTCTAAGTGGTAAAGGACTTCGTCTACCTTGGCTCACTAGTGACCAGCGACAACAACAACAGCGCTGAGATCAAACGCAGAATGACGCTTGCCTACCCTGCCCTGGAAAGACCAAGGTTGCAGATCGGTCCTCCTCTATGGCGCAGTGGCCTGGACCTTAACGAAAGCGGACAAGGAGGTCCTTGGTCGTTTCGAGAGGAAAATGCTGAGATCAATCTATGGTCCCGTTTGTATAAACAGAGTGTGACGAAGAAGATACAACGACGAACTATACGGGCTGTACAGCGACATCGACCTAGTACGGCGTCTACGGATCCAACGTCTAAGGTGGCTAGGCCATGTAGAGCGAATGGATAGCACAGCTCCGGCCCGAAAAGTCTTTGAACTTAACCCTGAGGAACGATGCAGCAGCTGGCAAAAGAACGCCATCTAAGTAAGTAAGTTATAGTTTTTGATTTGAGGGAATGTGGAGGATGCCACTCGGACTTAGAGAATTGATAAATTCTTGTGGGTAATGTACAGCATCTTCTTGATCCATTACATTATCAATGGAAATGTACTTTGCTCTATCTCCAGAAAATGTACTCAGTATTATGTCATTAATTTCGTCAACACAACTATTTCTAGTATCCAATGTTGCCCTTTGACACACCCATTGATAGTCTTTGTTTACTACTTGGGCTACATATGAGTAGACTTTGCAGATTACTTCTTAATCAACCTCTTGATCAATTTCAATTTTGTTTTGAAAATTAGATATTTTCCTCCTCCTATTAAAAGTAACTTTGAAATAAAATTTGTACTACCTCCACCCAAATATGCTCTCATATTAGTAGATAGTTTTAGGTTATGAACTAGCGTCCGTAACAGCGAAGTTTTCAAGCAAGATTTCACAATGTCAGCTCTAGTTTCCCTATCCCTATCACCGGTAACGTTTGTGGAAATTCACCAGCAAACATGACAGTGATTCCATATTTGCTGGTGATGATTTTGCTAGAGCTTTAATATCTCTAAGAGTCCCATCTAAAGCCTCTACATGAGGCGTTCATCCCAAATTATTAAACTGTCATCTTTGCAAAACTTTTCCCAAAAGGTAAATTTTTATGGATAGAGCATAAGCTAATATAGTCGCAGCCGTACCCGACACGCAACTACTAGAGCTCAGAGTAGTTTTCTCTGATACCTAACTTTTGATAATATTAAAATAGTAATGACCGTGTTGCCTATCCACCTGGGCCATAAAAAAAAAATGTATCTTCCCTTCGTTAAAACCAACACTGTTTAAAACATAATTGTACGCCGTAGGTTGGTCAGTCACTAATTTAGGTTCATTTTCAGATATACATATATTCCATTCATTTATTTATATCATACGGTTCCGCAAAGCTTCTTCCAACGGATCCATATCATTATTTGAATTATTCCTATTCGATTCTGGAAGTCCAAAATCAGTTAAAGATTTATCACAAATCTCGCGAATCTTATCTTCAACCATTATAGGTCCTCCATTGTATATATGTACCATCATTATATTTTAATGTTATATCCAGATTGTCATTACGAATTCTGTTTAATATATTAAACAGAAATTTACTCCATAGCTCAGAAGGGTCAGATGGTTGCGCTAATTATGATCGATGAATTATTTACTCTCAGCACACTAACCAAATTGGACTGTTGAGGAGAGCAGATGGCACTTAAGCGGAGAATGGTACAGAAGTACTAACAATCTTAACCAGTACGCACTTCCCAGACTCCAACATCATACCCTCTAATCTCTCTAACATGACTCCGCAGATCAGGGCAACTAGACCCAACAGGGAGGTCTGGAAGAGAGCACGAAAAATTTTCCACGAGGGAAGCATAAAATGGGCCATTAATTCCTTTGACCCGTACAAATCCCCGGTGGAGGATGGCTTCTTCCCAGCCCTCCTTCAGAAAGGAAGTGCGCAAATTAGCCCCATGCTTATCAACATCTTTAGAACCAGCTATGCATGGGGATTCATACCAACGAGCTGGACAGAGGTAAAGGTGAAATTCATTCCCAAAGTAGGCCGTAGACCCACAGACCTAAAAACAATGGAACAAATTCTGAATAGGCATATCAGGGACGGTGCCCTGAATAGAACACCACTTCACAAAAACCAATATGCCTACCAGCCTGTGAGAACGACCCCGCATGCTCTTCAGGAGCTAACAGCTCGGATAAACAAATCTCGGAGCGACAAAGAAATTGCGATAGGTTGCTTTCTCGATATTGAGGATGCTTTCGACAATACCGACTACACCCAAATAAAACGCTGCATCCTCAGCACAGGGGTGGATAACACCACATGCAATTGGATCCAACACATGCTTAGCAACAAGAAAATAAACATCTCACTAGGCAATGATAAAATCAGTGTAAATGCCGCGAAAGGATGCCCTCAAGGTGGGGTTCTCTCACCTCTCCTGTGGTCCATCGTAGTAAATTAACTGATTAACATACTCAGCAACAATGATTTCTATGTCCAAGGCTATGCTGACATAGTGATCCTGGTTAGAGGCAAATTCGAAAACACAGTCTTGGAACTCCTCCAACGGGCACTAAACCTTGTTGCAAACTGGTGCATAAAGGTTGCACTAAAGGTCAACCCTGGCAAAAGCACTATAGTCGCCTTCACCAAAAGGAGCAATAGGCACAAACTTACCAAACCTACCCTCTTTGGTGAAGCGATAGAGTTCTCAAAAGAAGTCAAATATCTAGGGTTAACTCTAGATGAAAAGCTCACTTGGAACTCTCACATTACAAAGACCATAGAGAAGGCCAGGATCTCATTATGGACCAGCAAAAGTTTCACTGGCAAAAATTGGGGCACATACCCCAAAATGTCCCGCTGGCAGCAATCACCAGACCAATTCTCACATATGCTGCGCCCGTCTGGTGGCACAAAACAAAACAAGTATCAGTGCAAGCCAAGCTCAAAAAACTACAAAGACTAGCTTGCATCTGTCATGTCTGGCCATGAGAACAACCCCCACAGCAGCACTGGAAGTCATCACAGACCTGCCACCTCTTCATCTCCAACTGAAGAAAGAAGCAATGGTCTTCGCCGATAGACTGATCGTGAAGGATAACTCTAACCGTAGGCTCTTTCACCCTGATATCCTTACCGAAATAAATAGGTATGAAATCCTGAAGATATCTCTCACAGAAAACTGCCAGCCAAAACTACAAGGTCACATTCCCCAACCGACAACTCCTTCAACCGTGGATCCTACGTGTGGTACACAGATGGCTCCAAAACGAACGAAGGCGTTGGGGCTGGAGTATACGGAGCAAATACAGGCACATGCATCTACGTCAGCATGGACAGATATAACACCGTTTTTCAAGCAGAGATATTTGCTATAGAACTTTGCCTCAGAGAAAATATAAACAGAAATATACTTAACAAAAACATTTACATTCTCTCTGACAGCAAAGCTGCACTTCTGGCCCTAAAGAGCTATGAAATCACTTCCAAACTGGTATGGGACTGCCTATAGCTACTTCACCAGCTGGCCAGCACAAACAGAGTTTATCTCATTTGGATACCTGGACACAGCGGCCATACAGGCAACGAAAAGGCAGACCTACTAGCAAGGAAAGGCTCTGCATCACCATTTATTATGCCACAGCCTTTCTGCGGCATACCCATCAGCATCACCAAATGCTGCATAAACAATTAGTTAAGGAACAGGACGGATCACTACTGGTTACAAACGAAAGTTAGCAGACAAGCCAAGTTGTTCCTCCCAACTACATCTCTCAGTAGAACGAAACAACTCCTCATGCTTTCGAGGAGTCAGATTCGCTTAATCACAGGTTTCCTTACTGGACACTGCCTAGTCAACAAACACCTCAAAACGATGAGCATTATACAAGATGACACTTGCAGAATGTGTAATGAAGACGAAGAAACAGCAGAGCACATACTGTGCCACTGTAACTACCTTGTCAGTACACGTCATCGTCACTTAGGCAAGTATTATCTTGAATCAGAAGAAATCGCTGCTAGCTCACTCAAAAGCATACTAAGTTTTATCACGAACTCAGGATTTTTGAGTGAACTGTAAGTGGGGGACATCACAATAGGCCCACTCGTGGCCGCAGTGATTAGGCGACTTTGTCCCACCCCCATATCCTCTCTAACTCTAACCTCAGCTGGTGCTTAAAACATTCTCATTTCTGTCACTAATCAAACTAAATATTGGGCTTTACCTTAAATAGCACATGACTTTCATCAAAGCGCATCGTCAACATTTTCTCATGACCTTGCTCGAGAGTTGAACTATAATTTCTGGCTTACGAACATGTCATCTAACGTAATTACACCTTTCATATGCTATTCGCTAGAAGTAGCTCGGAGGATTTTTTTAGGCCCTAGCAACGTGACTTTCATATTATCCTGAAAGAGAATTGACTGCAGGGGGCTTACTCGTATAGCCCACTAGATTTGTGTTTATTTCCTTATTGTGTCAGTTACTTGTAAGATGAGCATTTCATCTGCGCTGCACCGGAAATAAAAGAATGGGGGGTGACTTCAAGCCAGTAGCCAGTAAATATAATAGTAATACCAAACAAAACCGAAAAAAATTAATTTACAAATTTTGTCAGATTGCGATAGGGTTCTATACAAATTTCATTCGAATAGAAAACTATACAGGTGGCAGTCCGATTAGTTGCTAGATGCATGCATCCTATTTATAGGTTTCCATGAACAATAGAACACCAAACCCTAGATAACTGAAATCCAATATGCCTGTTTCCAGCAACAATCTGGCTTGTACGTCAGCATCGCCAGTAAGAGTGTTCTCTACTCTAAACAAGGATCTAATAGATGTATAGTATGTACATATGTATGTATAATGTACAGCCTGTAGGCTTTTGGCTCAAATATCATAGGGCAGTGTGTCTATAAATGTGCATCGTCGACTATTTGTATCGCTTGTTAATGGTTCGGTGGGGCGGGAAAGTCAGCAGGAGATGGTAAAAACCAAGAAGAATACAAAAGAGAACGTGTAATGAATAGCTTTGCAGCACTGGAGCTGCACACATTTGCAATCATTTACGGAGCACACAGCTATATTGAGGCTTGACGTTTATCCATTTACGTATTGTCGTTCTGGGGAAGCTTGGACAAAAGCTCAATGCACACTATGTGCATGCAGTTGTGCATTGCTTCGGTAGTTGAATACAAAACGAATTGAGTAAAAATAATATTTATATCTACATATCTACATATATAGTCGTATATACGAAAATGTAGATGTGCCTTATTTACCCATGGGCAGTCGTATTGAGAGTATGGTGTATGCGATTTCCCCTTCTTCGGATCTCACTTGCTTCGCATTTGTATAGATATTTGTACATATATTCAAGTATGCATGTATCCAGAATTTTATATTTCATTTTCGAATGCAGTTCATGTTCAAGGCCAGATACAAGTAATGAGTGTACTATAGTGGTAACTATGGGATTGCTTTGCTTAAACATACCTACACTTTGTTCGTTTAGTCGTTTGCTTGGTTGCTGGTTTTTTACAAATGCACATGCTAGCATTAGATATGAATAGCTATATATATGTAGTGCATTTAAGTGCAAACGGGCAAATACATATGTACATTTGTATATAACATATCTGACTAATGATTTTTAGTTGTTGTAGCTGGTTTAGATGGATGTATTGGTTCTATATGGTTGTTAGCTGACAAATATGAATAGTTATTAATAAATTCAATAAGAGTTTTTCTTCCTTGCCTTTTGAAATTACAATCTGGTTATTGGTATTGTTGTAGCATTTGATGCACATATGAATGTATGTACATACATATGTACATAGTACTGGACACTGATGCATCAGGAGAATCTATTCGATGCGGGTATGTTCTCTTTTACTGAGAAGACAATCAGACCGATTGTCTTCGCCACTTCAAGTGCAGCAAAATGTTATCTATCAAGACTAGAAATGCAATTGAATCTAAATGCTAAGTTGCCTTGTAATAAAATACTTCCAAATTAAATCATGCCAACTTAGAGAGGGTGCCTCTCTCCACTGTCTGATGTCATTGATTATTTTAATTTCTACTTTTAGTTCCCTCTTGCCACTCCAAATCATGTGGTTGATTACATAACATACTAATCGTTGTCCGGCATACACCACTTCATTCATTAAAGCTCGGCTTAGCCGTTCCTCGCGGCTTCAATGAAATCTGAATTGAATTAGTCAGGTATTCGTTACGAAACCAAAGTGAAGGATTAATGAAACCTTCTCTGCACTACTGTTGTGGCTATTTCATCGACTTTTATCGCACAACAACACAGAATCATTATGTAACCTTCTACACAGAACCTTTTCGCAATAATTGGCAAGTGTTTTTGCACTTCAAATTGGCTTTGGGAATTATACGACAACGATGTGTATACAATTGCGTGTGGGCCAGTTTAGGTAGGCGCATCGATTGTTAGATAAATCGAATGTCAGTTTGTGTAACAGGTTGGATGCGCGTGCGACCTTGGAGAATTCTTGTAAGGAGGCCATTTCGAAATTCTGACTCGCTTGTAATATATCGTTTTGAGTATCTGTATGTTTTTATATAAAAAGCAGAGCAGGGTCTCCTTCCTCGCTTTTGGTAAGCTATCGTTTTCGCTATTTATCAAAAGTCCGTGAAAACGGCATATAAAAAGTGGAAAACGGATCCCTGGCACTACCTCATTTTTAGGTATACAATTTTAAATATCCAGATGTCTAGAGGGATAAAGCATGTACTGTGTAGATGGTAAATATGTACATGTGTACGCTATCAGTACGAATTATTTGACTTCGAACTGGACCATGCGCTTTTAATCGCACGCGCGGAGAAGAAGAAAACTGCAATTCACCCCGCGCAAACACTTGCACTTCACATATACGATGTAATCCATGGATAGGATATCTACATACATATGTATGTATATCTACATACATATATGTATGCTCAGATAGGATGTACGTATGTAGGTGCATTTGCATGCAGGCATCCTTTGACCTTGGCCTCTAAATCGGTATTCCTTTATGCAGTACTTGAATGCTTGATTATAGCGAAGTAGAGGAATGTGTTTGCCATGGAAAAAGAGCTAGTCAGAGGAAATGAAGTCGACATACCTATCTATTATACTTCGGTTGTTGCAGTGATTATCCCTTTATGCGCCATCAATTATTATTTGTGAACAGTGTTGAAATGCACGCGCAGTTAGGAAAAAAGTATCTAGGTAATTGGTTGTTAAATGGATGTGCATGCAAGTGTTTCTATGCAACGCAAAAGAAAATGCATTCGAAATAACTTTACGACGAGCGCGACATCTAGTGTAATATGTGCATGCATTTGTTGGTTTTTGCCTGGGTTAGGCTATAAGTTTAGCACGCACTCAAGGCACACTTGGTCGCATTTTTGAATAAAGCTTTTCCTGTGCTCCCGCTTACATACACTGGTATATGTTAGCAGGGGCGTAGCTACCAGGGGGCCCTCGAATCCTTACCAGAAAATCTCGATCGAACTATGACAGGTTGCAACCCTTAATCATGGCAACTCAGTTGAGAGAAATTCAAAAGATATACCTAGGGAATTCCCCTAAATTCTTTCTGTTGGTTGGCAGTGTTGTTAATTTGACGGATAGCGATATGGGCGTTTTATTATTTATCGATGTGCGTTTTATTGTGAATTCGAGCCAAGAATTTTTTTTTCGAGAACGATTAAAAAATGAAATCTGTATCAGGAGTAAGTAAGCTAATGTCAATAAACTTTTTAGTACTGGTCAATATAGTGGTTCAATTTGATTTTAGTATCACTCATATTGCTGTCCGTTACTTCAATAAATCATGTCAAATCTATAGATTTCGGCTACTCATTGTATAAGGGGGCGTTCAAGTATTACGTAACGCAAGTTTTTAAGATTTTTGACCCTCCCTCCCCCCACGTAACGCGCCGTAACGTTTTTCTGTACCCCCCCCCCCCCCCCCTCCCTAAACGTTACGTAACACCCAAGTGACCATTTTTACCTAAAAGTCACAATTATTTTGCCCACAGTAACACAAAGTCGCTAAAATATCGTTGTTACTGTTTTAATCGCGCTTGCGGTAATAATAAATAAAACAAGAGATTTATAACTCGCAATTTTTTAACCATGGGGACTAGTGCTAACAAATAGCAAGAGGCACTGCGACCTTTATAGATCTATTGTGCCTACTAGCCAGGAGCTTCTCAATTTTTTTAATGAAGTTGAGAATGTCTCTCGTAGGAGCTGAGATGATTCCATTAGGAGGCAGCGCACTCATATGTTATGTGCCCTGCAGTTTCTTCGTCCTCAAGACAGAGTCGTAACTCAATTTCAGACGACCGTAAGGTAGCTGACCAGTCTTCTGATATCGACTCTATTAAGCTTAAGAATATCAATAGAGTGTTTGTTCAGGGGTCGTATAAATCTTTTCGATTAGCAAAGTCAAAAGGGCAGGTGTAGCGATTTTTCTCACTGCCGCAGAAAGATTCAGGACTTATGTACCTTTCGCTGGAACTTTTCCTTTCGAGATGATCAGCGATTTTATTGCTTTTAGTATCTTTGTGCCCTGGCACCCACCAGAGTTTGATTTTGTTTTTTTGGCTAGGTCTTTTAGGGCATCATGGCATTCCCTAACGGATTTGGAGTTCGTGCTATACGAAGTCAGCTCTGCTTGGCTATGATAGAGTATACTGATGGTTATTCCTCTTATGCCAGTCTCTAAGTTTAGATTGGCGGATGTTAGGATGGTTATAATTCAGATTAGAAGATACTGGGACTCATTCGTAGGGTCTTGCTAGTCCTCCAATTTGGTCCAAAGATGACGGCGACAACGCCAGAAATAATTTTGGAGCCATCAGTATACCACCTAAGGCCTTTGACGTTGAGCAGGAGATCACTGGTTTTCCAAGCTGTGCGGTTTGGTATCAATATCTTAAATCCATTGTCAAAAAGAAAGGTGTGTGGTAATGCGTCTGAGACCGTGGTATTCATATCCAGCTCAGGAAGCTGTTGCAGGATTGACATGTGACCCATAGGTCTGTTCCCGAGCGAAGAATAAAAAGGTGCAGTGGAGTAAGTCCAATTAGTGCTTCTTGAGCTGCCGAAGGGCAGGTTGGCATTTTTTTTTTTTGACACAATTGCGCTGTCAAGTCAGTATGAGAGCCTTTATAGGCTAAGAACGGCTGATGATGCAAATCTTCCTCTTTTGAGGACATTACAGTATGAACTCACCTTAACAACAACGATTACGGCAATGTGCTTGTGCGTATTTCGTGTTTAAAACACTAACGAATACTGACAACGAAAACAAAATAAAAATGATGTGCAAAACAGTCGAGGGATTAGCCGTAAAACAAAAACGAAAAGAGTTGCCAACTTCGGAGACTACGCGTTACGTAACGCGTTGTTCGAACCCCCCTCCCGCCCTTGTAACGCATCGTAACGTTTTACAAGACCCCCCCTCCCCCCCCCCCCCCCCAAATTGCGTTACGTAATACTTGAATGCTCCATAACGCGAAATATCGTGAAAATAAATGCTAGCGGAGATAAAATATTTGCCGGGGATTCCCCAACCACGTCCTGCAGCGTATCATTACGTTTCTCCTTCCTTTTACTTTTAACGTCGTCAGTGAACAGTGAGTACCTATTCGAGCAAAATCTAATATAAACATTGTATCAATAAATAAGAAAACTGAAGTTATGGACGGATGGCAAAGGACTAACAAAGGCCTCGTAGGGGTAGCATCTATCCGACGGATACTGGCCTGCTAAAAAGCGAGAAAAGCCACCGCAGTCGAACATCTTGCGGCACTGTTAGTAAGTCCTATCCCCACCTCCTCGTGATGCCATCTGGAGATTTCCTATGGAAATTGCAGACGGGGAAGGGCGAATGGCGAGCCTCCTGCGCCAAAAAACAGGATTAGTCGGTTGGGCTACGGCCTAGTAAGCCGTAACCGTAAAAAAAACCACAAACTCCGAAACAACCACAAGCCTCGGATATAACGGACCGGATTTATGTTGACGACCCTTCCAAAAAACGAAAAAAGGACAATGATCTTCGGCTTTGTACGTGGAATGTTAGGTCCCTAAACAGGCCACGTGCAGCCGAACAACTTGCGGACGCCCAAAGCGGACATAACCGCCATCCAGGAAATGCGATGGAATGGACCCGGTATAAAGCGGATGAAAAACTACGATATTTACTACGGCGACCGCTATAGGGAGAGAGGGCAACGATTATTTGGATGCGGATTTGTTGTTCGAGGTGGACTAAGGCAAAAAGTCCTAAGCTTTCGGCATGTGAGCGAACGCCTCATAACAATCCGTATCAAGGCTAAATTTTTTAACATCAGCCTGATCTGCGTCCACGTCCTCATGGAAGACAAGGATGACTCCGTCAAAGATAAGTTCTACGATCTCCTAGACGGAACGTTTGCCCAATGTTCCAGCTATGACATCAAAATTGTACTAGGAGACTTCAGTGCTAAGTTGGGTAAGGAAAGCATCTTTGAACGAGTCATCGGTCCGATAACGGACACAGGCTGATTGATCTTGCTACGGGGCGAAATCTCCTTCTAGCCAGTACGCGCTTCCCGCACCTCGATACACACAAAGGCACCTGGCGGTCTCTTAATCAATCGACTACCAACCAGATTGATCACATCGCGATCGACGTCAGACACTCCTCCACTATTCTTGATGTTCGAACTTTCCGAGGGACTAACATCGACTCGGACCACTATCTTGTAGTAGCCAAGATGCGCTTACGGATATCCCGAACGCAGCGGAGTAGAGTAAGAATACAAAGTTATGACGTCGGAAAGCTACTATCGCCAGAAACCGCTCGTGCTTTTACCGATCGCGTCTCCCTTAAGCTCTCCAATACACCTCAATCCTCCACCCTATCATTGGAACAGCAGTGGAGCCTTTGCAAACAAGCCATGAAAAGCTCTGCATCCGAAGTTTTAGGTTTCAAGGCTCCACCACGAAGAAACACCTGGTTCGATGACGAGTGCAGATGGATTCACACAGCGAAGCAGGATGCATATAAGGCCTCGCTGCATAAAAGAATAAGAGCAGCCCGTGAGCTCTACGAGTTCAAAAGAAGGGAAGAGCATAAGCTTCTCAGGTGAAAGAAGAAAGAGCACGAGAAGCGCGCGATTGAGGATTTGGAGAGGTGTTACTGCAGGCGCGACGTTCGAAAGTTTTATCAACAGATAAAGCGAACATGCCAAGGTTATAAAGTCAGAACGGAAGCCTGCAGGGATGAGAACGGATACCTAGTAGTAGAATCGCAGTCGATGCTGAGAATATGGAAAAACCACCAGTCAATATACCGCTGTCAGGCGGAATGATCCATTTCTAATCGACGGAGACCGCAGAGAATTCTGTCCCCCTGACCTCGACGAAGTTAAGATTGCCATATCGAAGCTCAAGTCGAATAAAGCTGCTGGCGCAGACGGACTGTCTGCTGAGCTCTTCAAGGCAGCTGGGGATGACCTGGTTGGGAGCATGCACCAGCTCATCCGCAAGATATGGTTAGAGGAAAGCATGCCCGAGGAATGGGGTCTCAGCATCGTATGCCCGATCCACAAGAAAGGAGACCCCTCTGATTCCGCCAACTATAGTGGAATAAGCCTCCTTAACATCGCCTACAAAATCTTCTCTGCCGTTTTGTGTGAACGCCTGAAGCCTTTTGTAGATAAGCTGATAGGTCCTTATCAGTGCGGATTCAGGCCAGGGATGTCCACCATCGACCAAATCTTCACACTATGGCAGATCCTGGATAAAACCAATGAATTTCAAGTCGACACTCACTACCTATTTGTCGACTTCAAAGCCGCATACGACAGCGTAATTAGAGACGAGCTATACAACGCTATGTCTACCTTTGACATACCTGCTAAACTCGTCAGACTATGCAGGATGACTTTGGAGAATGCTCGCTGCTCCATCCGAATCGGTGAACACCTTACCGATAGTTTTGATGTCCTAAAAGGATTTAGGCAGTGCGAAGCGCTGTCGTGTGATTTCTTCAACATCATGTTGGAAATGATTGTGCCAATACAAGAGGCACAATCTATTTCAAATCCTCGCAACTTCTTGCATACGCCGACGATATTGACAAAATAGAAAGATCACAGCGAGATGTCAATGAGGCGTTTGCGAGTATTGAGATGGAGGCGGCGAAAATTGGTTTGGCGGTAAACGAGGGCAAAACTAAATATATGCTGTCATCAAAAAAGAACGTTCACCACCGACGTCTTGGCCAGAACGTTTGTATTGGCAGATATAAGTTCGAGGTAGTTAAGGACTTCGTCTACCTTGGCTCCGCAGTGACCTGGAACAACGACATCAGTTCTGAAATCAAACGCAGAATCACTCATGCCAATCGCTGTTTCTTTGGGCTCAGGAGGCAACTGAGTAATAGAGCCCTCTCCCGAACGACAAAGTTGAATCTATGTAAGACCCTTATCATCCTGGTCCTGTTGTACGGCCCAGAAGCATGGACACTATCAAAAGCGGATGAGGAGGCCCTTGGTCGGTTCGAGAGAAAGATTTTGCGCGTGATTTTTGGCCTATAAACGTAGACGGGGGAAGAAGGAGAAGATTCAACCACGAACTCTACGGGCTGTACAGCGACATGACCCTAGTCAGGCGTTTACAGATTCTACGCCTAAGATGGCTGGGCCATGTAGAGCGAATGGACACCACAGCTCCAGCCCGGAGAGTCTTTGAATCCAACCCCGAGGGACGAAGAGGCAGAGGACGGCCGCACTTAAGATGGCGCACACAGGTGGAAGGGGACCTAAGCCAACTGGGTGTGCGGCAATGGAAAAGGCTAGCGAAAGATCGTGCTAGATGGAGGGGCATGTTGGTTGAGGCCCAGGTTCACCCCAAACTGTGGCGCCCACTAAGAAGAAGAAGAATTTGTATGTAAACAAACAGCAATTTCAACCAGCTGTCAAATTTCTGGTCACGCGTGACGTAGATGCGCAGAACAAAACAAAAATGAACACTCGAAGGCGTAATCTTTTCTCTCTCAATCGTGGCTTGATATTGCCTTCTAATTGTGACACCTTTTATTTGATCTACCTCATGGGCATCTTCCCTCAGTCTTGAACGCGAACACTCCTCATACTGGAGCCGTGGCGTTCATAGCTCAGTCAACTCTAAATTTTCCTGTTGTCGCGTTGTATCTATACGGATCATATTGTTACGAATTTATTCAATCCCCACACCAAATAGGGTTCGCACCACTGGATTGCGATAAACTACAATTGTCCTTTTTATTAAAATTGAAACACACACACTTTTAATTCTTTCACCACAGATCAATTATCTGTGTAGCTTCACCACTTTTATTTATTATCCAATACAATCCACTTAAAACCTTATTACACAGTACAATCCACTTTAAGCTTTATTACACAATACACAAACCTTTATTGAAAGCTTTTCTTTTCACCTTGGTTGATCACACCGACTTGTTACACGCTGTTTTATACCACAAACTGAATGAATGTCAAGGGCGAGTGTTCGCGCTTATATAGCTCTCGGTCCACCATCTCGAAGGTTCGCCGTTGGAAGTTCCCCATAGGAAATCTCTAGAACGCTCTGACAATTCCATTGGAAGTTGACATCATTCCAATCCCCACTTCCAGAGAGTTTTCGAACTTAACGGTCCGCTTGCATCTCCGCAACACTGCCCTCCTCCTAAACTTGTTCGTCCTCGAACAAGCGATTGGACCCTTCTCCGTAATATGGTGCTAACCTCTCTACGTGGACAATTTTATACTTCGCCCGTCTGTTTCCCATCTGCTGTATCCGGTATACCACGTCATTGAGTTTCTTGATGACCTCATATGGTCCATCCCAGGCTGATTGCAATTTGGGGCACAAGCCTTTTTTTCGTTGTGGGTTGTACAGCAATACCAATTGTCCGGTCTCGAATCCAGAAGTATTCGCCCTCAAGTCGTATCGCGCCTTCATTTTGTCGCTGACCAAGTTCAGTCGCTCCCGGATGAACTGATGGATAGAGTTCAGCTGTTCTTTCTTTTCGGTTACGAAGTCTTCCCTGCCGCTAGTTGTCGGTAGTACCACGCCGAACTTCAAGTCCGATGGAAGTCGGAGACCAGTTCCAAAAATGGCTTCGGCGGGTGTTGTTGCCGTTGAATTGTGCTGTGCCGAACGGTATGCCATTAAGAAAAGGGGAAGATGTTCATCCCAGTCCTTCTGATCTCCGACGACGACTTTTCTCAGGTATTCCTCCATCGTCCGGTTGAACCTTTCGACCATGCCATCAGATTGTGGGTGTAATGGTGTTGTCCGCGTCTTTCTGATACCTAGCATATCACAGAGTTCTTTGAACACCGACGACTCGAAGTTTCTCCCTTGGTCTGAGTGCAGTTCCATTGGTACTCCATAACGCGAAACCCAGTTATTCACGAATGCATCCGAAATGGTTTTGGCTTCCTGGTTCGGGATGCAAAACACCTCAGGCCACTTGCTGAAGTAATCGATCACCACTAGCGCGTACTTGTTTCCAGCGTTGCTCGTTGGGAATGGGCCTGCAATGTCCATTGCGATACGTTCGAACGGTGCTCCAACATTGTACTGCTGCATATTTCCTCGAGCTTTCCTAACTGGCCCCTTTGCCTTCGCACACTGTTCACACCTGCGAATGAAACGCGTAACCGACTCATGGCATCCTACCCAGTAGAAACGTCTCTTGATCTTTTCTACAGTCTTGTTAACACCAAGATGACCCCCGCTTGGTCCCTCGTGGTATTCTCGGATGACCTCTTCGATTTGTCCTTTCGGAATTACCAGCAGATCGTTTACAATGTTCCCGTCCTCACTTTCCCAACTGCGGTAGAGGCAACCGTTCTTCAGCTTCAAACTCTGCCATTGAGCCCAGTAAGCTTTCACGATTGGGCTTTCACTGGATATTTGCTGCCAACTTGGTCGAAAACCTCGTTCTTGGTAGTCGATGATGACTGCCAGATCGGCATCTTCTCGCTGCTTCCTTCCGACCTTCTCGACAGTCCAGGAATCTTCTGGCAGCACCTGGAAACAACGGATATCGGTGACCTGTTCCTTGGTCTCGGCGCGTGAACAATGTTTGCATTCAACATCGCAAGGTCGCCTCGATAATGCATCCGCATTTCCATGACTGCTTCCCTTCCGGTGTTCGATACTGAAGTCATAACTCTGGATTCTCTCTATCCATCTAGCAAGCTGGCCTTCCGGGTTTTTGAACTGCAGCAACCATCTCAACGCTGCGTGTTCCGTCCTAAGATGAAAAGCTTGGCCATAGAGATATTTGTGGAAATGCTTGACACAGTCGACCACGGCTAAAAGCTCCCTCCTAGTTACACAGTAGTTCCTCTCCGGCTTCGATAGGATCCTACTGTAGTAAGCGATGACCCGTTCTCGCCCGTCGATTATTTGAGAGAGTACTCCTCCGATTCCATGTCCGCTCGCATCTGTGTCCAAAATAAACTTTTCTCCCGGGACAGGATATGCAAGAATCTGCGCACTGCAGAGCAATTCCTTCAGGTGAATGAACGCTTCCTCCTGCGGCTTCTCCCACTTGAATGGCCGATTCTTTTTGGTGAGCTCGTGCAAACTGCTGGCAACGTTTGCAAATCCTGGGATGAATCGCCTGTAATATGTGCAAAGTCCCAGGAATGACCTTAACTCATGAAGATTCTTCGGCCGCGGCCATTCCTTAACCGCTGAGATTTTCTCTTCATCTGTATGGACTCCCTCTGCGGTCACCACATGTCCCAAGTACTTCACCTCGTTCTGGAAGAGCGAACATTTCTTCGGGCTCAATTTCAATCCGGCTGCTTGAATACGTTCCAGTACCTCTTCAAGCTTCTTAAGGTGATCGTCGAAATCCTTGCCCATGACAATTATGTCATCCAGATAGACAAGGCAAGTCCTCCAGTGAAGTCCTCTTAGCACCCGGTTCATCAGTCTCTCGAATGTGGCTGGTGCATTGCAAAGACCGAAGGGCATCACAGAGAATTGCCACAACTCTCCCCCGGCGGTGAACGCGGTCTTTTCCTTGTCTTGCTGGTCAAGCTCTATTTGCCAGTATCCGCTTTGCAAGTCCAGCGTCGAGAACCACTTTGCACCAGATAGTGTATCTAAGGTGTCGTCGATTCTCGGTAAAGGATAGCTGTCCTTCTTCGTGACGTCGTTCAGCTTCCTGTAGTCCACGCAGAATCGGGTGCTTCCATCCTTCTTCTTAACTAGCACTACTGGCGAACTCCATGGGCTCGCAGATGGTTCGATCACGCCCTCCTTTTCCATCTCGTCGATTAGTTTGATCACCTCTCCTTCTTTCGACAAAGGTACCCTCCTCGGTGGTTGCCGGATCGGTCTGGAGTCCCCTGTGTCTATTCTGTGCTTCACAATTGATGTTCTTCCACAGTTCTTGCCATCCGCAAAAACTGTCCAATATTTACGAAGCAGGGAGAGTGCTTTGCTTTTATGCTTCTCCACTAGATGTTGCGTCCATTCTCTGACCATAGTTTTCAAGAAGGCTTTGTTGGTCTGGATTTCCCGGTGATTCTGATCTTCGCAGTTCATAATAGCGGCAGCTTCTTGGCATTGAGCGATCGTTGTTCCCTTGTGTATCGTCCTAGGTGTACTGGCAGGATTCAGGACTCGTACTGGAACCAATTGGTCTTGTCGGGGTTCCACGAGAGCCCTTCCAACAACTATATCGCTGGGTCGATTTCTTTTGTCGGGTTCGACCACCCACATTCGGCTTGTCCCCGCATCCTCTTCTAACTTTGCCCAAACCACAGCTTCTGCATTCGGGGGAACTGTTTGGCGCGCTTGCACGACTATTCGCCTGACCTTGTTACCCTGTCCATTATCTATGGTTAATGGGAGCTCCAAGTTGCCATACTTTATCACTTTTTGGTTCAGATCCAATGTGAAGCCATGCCTAATCATAAAGTCGACGCCGATTATGATGTCATCAGTGATGTCCGCAACGATGAAATCATGCTGAAACTCGATGGTCCCCATCGTAACTCTTTTCTGGACCTTTCCCTTAACTTCCGCCTTCTCACCAGTTACTGTACGAAGCCTTACCTCGGAAAAGGGTTCGATGTCAGAAACCAATCCGCTTCGGATGACTGAATGAGTTGCGCCCGTGTCCAACGTCAGCAGATATCGTCGCCCGTCCATCGTTCCCTCGATTACTAGGCTGGTCGCACCTCTACAGATTCGGGATACGAGGATGCTGGGGCACTCCAATGTGGGAGCCAGCGCATGCCCCTCTGCACTGACTCGTTTTAGTTTAACGGATTGTTAGGTGCACCTTTTGCACCTCCACGTTCGCGTTCACTCCCTTGGTCTCTTTTTGGCGAACTAGACCTCGAACGCTTCCTTCGCAGACGGCAGTTCCTCGCAATGTGCCCCTGCTGGTCGCAGATGTAGCATCTACCCGGGAATGAACCACTCCTACTCGCAATTGTTGTTCTGGAACTATCCTGATCTTGAGATATGCGCCGTAATTTGATGGAAGGTCGGCATATCAAGAGCGATGTTTCACATGCGAGAGCGCTGGCAACTGTCTCCTTGAAAGATGTCTTCGGCAGGAGAATCAGGCTTCGTTGCGTATCGGGATCCCTTAGCCCTTGGATGAAGGAATCCGTTTTTAGTTTCTCCACCACATCAACTGGAACATCCACGTAGGCTAGATGAGACAGCCTCTCGATGTCGGCAGCGTACTGCTGGATGGTCTCGATTCCACGCTGCTTGCGTCCTTTGAGTTCCAGCTTGTGCATCTCCTGCATGTGCTCACTGCCGTATCTTCGATGAAGAGCTTCCCATATGGCTGTGTAGTTCCTTCTCTGGGTCTCCGGGATGGTCTGTAGAACGTCAGCTGCTTCACCTTTAAGGGAAATTACTAGGGCAGCCACACGATCTTCCTCTCCCCATTGATTCCGTTCCGCTGTTGTCTCGAACTGGAGCTTAAAGATGTTAAAAGCGCTCTTGCCGTCGAAATTGGGAGCTGTGAATTTTGATGCTGCAGTCGGTACGACGATTCCTTGATGCTGTACGTTCTGGATAGTTTTCTCGAGTTCCAGAACCTTCTTGTCGAACTTCGATTCCAAGGTCTCGATTATCTTTTCCTGGTTATTTTCGAGATCTAGAACCTTCTTGTCGAACCTCGATTCTAGTGTCTCGATTCTCTTTTCTTGATTATTCTCGAGATCTAGAACCTTCTTGTCGAACCGCGATTCTAATGTCTCGATTCTTTCTTCGACGTTCTGGAATCGATCGTTGACTGTCTGCTGGATGTTTCTTAGGCTTTCTCGATTGTTCTCTAGCATCCCTTCTAACGTCTCCAGCTTCTGGCCCAGGGAAGTGGAATTTTCCTCCAACTTTTGATGTATGGTTGCTTCTAGTCTCTGGCTCATGGAACTGGAATTTTCCTCCAACTTCTGATCCAGTTTCTGGGATATGGAAGCACTCATAGCATTCATAGCTGCGAGAATTTGCTGCATATCGAATGCTGGTTCACTGGATGTCGACGGCTTCTCCACCCCGAACTCGTGATTCTCCCAGTCGAAACCTTCTTCCTGCAACGCTGATCGCAGTCTCTCCACCAAGTTGGCTTTACTTCCCACTGTGGATAATTCCCGAGAATCCAGCTCTTTTTTCAGTTGTTCAATGGTCAACTTTTCCAATTTGACCATTTTCTCACTTTTGCGATAATTCACTTCACAACTCAAATAAAGTTTCACTCGTTTAATCGCAATCCCACTTCTGACACCAAATGTTACGAATTTATTCAATCCCCACACCAAATAGGGTTCGCACCACTGGATTGCGATAAACTACAATTGTCCTTTTTATTAAAATTGAAACACACACACTTTTAATTCTTTCACCACAGATCAATTATCTGTGTAGCTTCACCACTTTTATTTATTATCCAATACAATCCACTTAAAACTTTATTACACAGTACAATCCACTTTAAGCTTTATTACACAATACACAAACCTTTATTGAAAGCTTTTCTTTTCACCTTGGTTGATCACACCGACTTGTTACACGCTGTTTTATACCACAAACTGAATGAATGTCAAGGGCGAGTGTTCGCGCTTATATAGCTCTCGGTCCACCATCTCGAAGGTTCGCCGTTGGAAGTTCCCCATAGGAAATCTCTAGAACGCTCTGACAATTCCATTGGAAGTTGACATCATTCCAATCCCCACTTCCAGAGAGTTTTCGAACTTAACGGTCCGCTTGCATCTCCGCAACAATATTGTTGTGGATACGAGCCGACGGTTGAGTTCGAATTTCGCTGTTAAAAGGCGTTTTTTATTATGCATCCAGATCCCGATCAGGATCATGGTTCAAAATAAAACAGTACGGATCAACGAGAAGCATTCATGACATTTCGTCTCATTCAGTTCTGTCAAGGATCTGATATTGGAAAACAAAGTAAGTGTGGAACTGCCATGTCAAAGAAAATGTTTGTTTTCATACAAGTTTGATAAGGCCGATTTAAATGTTGATGATAATATTTATTATCGATGTACACACATTGGGGTAATATAACCCCAATTCACCCAAGGTTTTTAGAAATTTAAATTAATACACACATTTTATAGTATTATGAGGAGAAATTCTTTATACGGAAGGTAAAACTAATTAACCAAATCCCGGCCACAATTTTATATGTTCATCAGGCAATGATCTTCCTAATTTCAATGCGAAACTAGTGGGAAATAGTTTAACTAATTTGCGGATCATGAAAATTGAACCAGATCAAGGAGGTGGTTCACGTGTTGTTATTGTAATGCGTGTAAGTCGTGATCCGGATCGGGATCTCGATGCATAATAAAAAACACCTAAAGATTGGAATGCTCTGAGGCATCTAAAAAGGAAATGATTGTAACTTTCAGGGGCACACTGCTGTATTTTGGCATTTACTTAGTTTTCCTTTGAGGTACATCAACATCAACATCAACGACCCAAACCACTGTAACACATCATAAGAAAATATAAAAAAACAAAACAAAAAAAAACCCTTGAACCTGCGCGAGTCTCAAAAAAAAAAAATTACTCAATATCCGGTGATCAGTCGGTAATCCAGTGTGAAAGTAATCAAGCCACCTAGTGAGTTAATAGACAATTATTTAACAGTTATAGAGACAAAATGAGGGCGCCGCAGCGCAGTGGTTAGAGCTAAATTACAATACTGCGTTAGTGAATTGCGTTTATACGTTACAAGAGAAATGCTTCAAACATGCATTGAAGTGACATTTCAAAATTATCAGCTGTTTTCATGTCAAAATTCGCAAGAATAAACAAACGTCTTTTCCTTATCATCAAATAACGAGAACTGTCACCAAAACGCAGAGGGCATGGGGTCGGACATACAGGGTAAAGTTGTTGATTGCTCTCAACCTGATGAGATGCCAGCAACGATCCCTGTTTAAATGCCCGGGTCAAGTTAACATACGGCCTCCTCGCGGCGCCCTCTGGATAGCCTCTTCAACAACCGTTGGGAGGTGAACAAACGTATGCAGCGAAAAAAATCCCGACCAGAATGGCGGGTGCACGGCGGGCTAACAATCCGCCCACGTAAAAAACCTAAAAGTTATGAATGAGCAAGATGCCTCGGATACACGGACGGACACTCGACGACGACAACGCACGAAAAAGGAACACGATTTGCGAGTATGCTCCTGGAATGTCAGAACCCTGTACACTCCCGGAGCTGCTCATAAACTAGAAGGAATCCTCACCCAGTACAAGGCGGATATTACTGTGGTCCAGGAAATACGCTGGATAGGAAACGGTATGATTAGGAAGAAAAATTGCGACATTTATTACAGCTGTCACAAAAGGTTGCACTTACTGGGATGCGGATTTGTTGTGGGAAAGCGGTTAAG
This sequence comes from Eumerus sabulonum, assembly GCA_951905685.1. Classification (NCBI taxonomy): domain Eukaryota; kingdom Metazoa; phylum Arthropoda; class Insecta; order Diptera; family Syrphidae; genus Eumerus; species Eumerus sabulonum. The sequence goes on along the minus strand of OX645060.1, from coordinate 153,872,979 downwards.
GTCGAAGGTCATCGACTTTAAACCTATAAGTGATCGCCTGGCTGTGATCCGCATCAGAGGCAGATTTTATAACATCAGCCTTATATGTGCACACGCCCCTACCGACGAGGCTGAAGACCCTATCAAGGAGGACTTCTATGACCTCCTGGACAACGCCTACGGAGCTTGTCCGGAGTACGATGTAAAAATCGTTCTCGGGGACTTTAACGCCAAAATCGGGAAGGAAAACATCCTTGGCGGAGTGATGGAAGGCACAGCCTCCACGATACAACAACAGATAACGGCTTCCGACTCGCTGACTTTGCGACAGCTCGTAATGCGGTGATAAGTAGCACAAGATTCCCTCGCAAGCGAATCCACACAGCAACCTGGCGATCTCCGGACGGTCGAACCGCCGACCAAATCGACCATGTGCTCATTGACGCAAGGCACTCGTCAAACATCCTGGATGTGCGAACATTCAGAGGGGCAAATGTCGACTCTGACCACTTCCTCGTAGCAGCAAGATTCAGAGTTCGACAGTCCAATGTCAGAAAGCTGCACCAGCCCATCAGGAGGAGGTTCGACATTGGGCGCCTGAGCACACCGGAGGTTGCCAGAGTCTACAGGGAGCAGCTGAGCGAAAGACTCTACGGTATGCCTACGTCGAACACAAATGCCAATAATATGTGGCTGCATTGCCGCTCAGCCATTCAGGAAGTAGCCGAAACCACCTTAGGATACCTACCACCCCGACAAGAAACCCGTGGTATGATGGCGAGTGTGAGCAGAAAAAGGCAGCAACCGACGAGGCGCACCAAAAGGCGCTGCAGAGGAAAACCAGGGCAGCGCAAGAAGAGTACCGAGCCAGAAGAAGGGAGGAGAAAAAACTACTGCGACAAAAGAAAAGAATCTTCGCAGCCTCCCAGCTCAAGGATATCGAGGAGTCTAGGCATAAACATAAAATACGAGCCTTTTACAAGAAAGCCAAAGGCCTTGCAGGAGGCTTCAAAAAGGGCACCCTGGCTCTTCGAAACTGCGAGGGTAATCTTGTCACCGACCCGCAGGGAATAGTGGATGTATTTAAGCAGCACTTCCAGCAGCTGCTTAACGAGCATGACCAAGAGAGAGTGGTAGGGACTGAGGAAATCCCAATCTGGTAGGGAGCATGCACCAGATCATCTGCAGAATTTGGGAAGATGAAAGCATGCCCGACGATTGGAATACCAGCTCTATATGCCCCATCCACAAAAAAGGCGATCCTACCTCTTGCAAGAACTGTAGAGGTATATCCCTGCTCAATGTCGCATACAAGATCCTGTCCAGCGTATTGTGTGAACGTCTAAAACCATTTTGCGCCACACTAATCGGCAGCTACCAGTGCGGCTTCCGGCCCGGCAAATCAACTATAGACCAAATTTTCACACTTCGACAAATCCTGGAAAAGACCAACGAGTTTCGAATCGATACACACCATCTTTTCATCGATTTCAAAGCCGCATACGACAGCATTCATCGTGAAGCACTGTTTGGAGCGATGACCGAATTCGGGATCCCGGTAAAACTGATCCAGTTGTGTCGCGCCACGCTAAAAAACACGCGATGCACCGTGCAACTCGGTTCTAGGACCTCGGAACCATTCGAAACATGCCCCGGATTTCGGCAAGGAGATGCGCTGTCATGTGACTTCTTCAACCTGGTGCTGGAGCAGATAGTGCGACGGGCAGGCGTCAACAGGGAAGGCACTATCTTTTACAAGTCCATCCAGCTGCTAGGATACGCGGATGATATCGACATCATCGCGTGTTCTCGCCGTGGCATTGTGGAAGCATTCACGGCGATTGAAGAACAGGCGAAACGAGTTGGTCTTAATATCAATGAGGACAAAACGAAGTACATGCTGTCAAGCAAAAACCAATCCGTCGCTCACCACCTGTGACAAAACATAACAATTGACAGCTACAATTTCGAGGTAGTTAAGGAGTTTGTCTACCTCGGGGCAAACGTAAATTCCACAAATGACACCACAGTGAAGATCCGGCATAGAATCGCCCTTGGCAACCGTTGCTACTTCGGCTTGTCCAAGCAACTGGGGTCAAAACTCCTCACTCGAAAGACCAAAGTCATGCTTTACAAAACGCTCATTCTGCCAGTCTTGCTGTACGGAGCCGAAAGCTGGACGATAAGCAGGACAGCGGAGCTGATTTTGGGTTCTTTCGAAAGAAAAATTCTGCGCCGGATATTTGGTCCTGTCTGTGAGGAAGGTGAATGGAGAAGAAGACACAACCGCGAACTCTACGAACTGTACCAAGATGTGGATGTAGTCCAGAAGGCAAGGATCCGTCGACTACACTGGCTCGGCCACATCGAGCGCATGGACATCAACGCTCCAGCTAAGAGGGTCTTCGACTCCGAGCCTCCTGGTTCGAGAAGAAGAGGAAGACCGAACCTCCGGTATAAAGACCAAGTAATCGCGGATGTAAGACATCCGTCAAGGATGGAAGGCAGCTATAGCTGAGGCTCAGATCCTCCATGGATCGCTGGCCTGATAAGTAAGTAAGTAAGTAAGTCACCAAAACGCATCAAATTTTCACCGTGTTGGACTTTTGTGTGCGTTGTTATGTCGCCGCTCTCATTTTTTCTTATTTTCTCTCATTTTTCAAAGAACGTAAGCTCGCCAACGCAAACGCAGTATTGACGAGTCTCCCATTGAATTGCCTGTGTTGGATGTTAAACGCATGAGTTAACGCAGTATTGTGATAGGGGCAGTGTGTTGGACTCTAACGCACGATGAGCGAGTTCGCATCTGGATGACACCAACGCCATCGAATATTTATTTCATGGCGTTCTCCTCGGCGGGGTACTGGCAAAACTCCCCGTAGTATAACTTGCCTGGAAAAAGCTTCTCGACTCACGCCGCGCCGTTCGGAATCGGCATTAAACTGTAGGTCTCTTTCACCTGTGGGAAAAATAAATCACACACACCATGGGTGATTGAAGAGAAGCTTGGCTCTGGTCCACAAAAAGAAAGAAGAATTCACAAGTATTTTGCCAAGACAAATCAAATCAACAAACCGAATGTATAGTAGCAAAAGCAAACCCATCCTGAATAGTTCCATTGGAGTTAAATGTGAATGCAAAGATGTGAATAAAAGATACATTTTTCTTTAAGTGTAATATTTTATTGAATTTTCTTTTCCGTTTATGTTTATTTTCTATTATTTCCTTATTTAATTTTCTTAAGTCCCATAAAGTTATTGGAAATGAGCATTAACTTGGTTGAAGACGTCTTCCAATTCCTTCATGTGAAGCATGAGTTCACTTGTTGGTTTGGATATACCACCCTCATTTAGGTGATTTACCCAAGTCCACGAATCATCGTTGGATTTCCCCGTGCGGATCTCTGGCATTTACAGCTTATGACAGATACATATAACCTGCTAGGTTTTCTAATCCGTCATTAGCCATAGAGTCCACTTATATTTCTTCTTTATCTTGCCCCGGTATGTTCCTTGGATTTATCCATGTGCTTCTTAAAATTGTACCTAATACAAGAAGAAAAATGAATTAGTAGAATGTTTAGCAAAAGCAAGGATTACCTGTGAGAGTAAAGTCCAACTCGAGATCGGAGGTGTTATCCTCAGCTACATTTACGTGGTCAGAAAGAAGTCCTTCATTATAAACTATTAAGTATGACCTCAACGTGTACTTGAATTCTTGTCGATCAGGGTGATCGTGAAGGTCTCCCTCGCTACGAATCACGCCGAAGAAATTTTCCAACACATCTTGCTTAAGGCGACGCAAGGAAAGGAAAGCTAACAAGTTTTCCTTATTTCTGTGATACCACATGGATCATATTACCTAGATCCGCTACCTGAAAACCAATCAGCGCTTCTGATGAAGCTATGGAGTTGAGCTATTTTTATATCTGCTAGCTCACGCAAGTTATCATAGAAGAGCGCGCCGAGGTAGATCCGAGGTCCAATGGTGTGAGTCGATCTGATCGCGCCACTAATATATATGCTGGCCGATCTTTGCACTTTCCCCAGAAGGTTTCGATAGACTGCGTTGTCCAGATGAGTCGATGCCGTATAGGAGGATGGGACTTATGACTGCTGCTGTATAGAGGCAGTGTATAATGCTTGGTTGGAGATCTTACTTTCTGCCCACCACTTCCTTACAGCTGTAGAGTGGTGGTACAGGCCAAGGTATTTAGCCTGATCTCTGATTATTAATTGGGTTTTACCCACCATCGGTGAGTTGAAGGGCGGCTTTTTATATTTATTTGTAAACAGTACTAGATCAGTCTTCTTGGGGTTGACCCCAAGTCCACATTACTGCGTCCAGGTTACTACTGTATGTAATGTTGGGAAAATTTCTGAGACGGCTATAGCAATGTCATCCGCATAGGCGGTCACAACGTACCCTTTCTGCTCTAGCAACGGCAGAGAAGATTTAGTAGGCGATGTTAAGGAGACTTATTCCTCTGTAGTTGGCGCAATCAGAGGGGTCTCCTTTCTTGTGGATCGGGCATACGATGCTGAGACTCCATTCCTCGGGAATGCTTTCCTCTGACCATATCTTACAGATGAGCTGGTACATGCTCCTAACCAGGTCACCCCAAGCTGCTTTGAAGAGCTCAGCAGACAGTCCGTCTGCGCCAGCAGCTTTATTCGACTTGAGTTTCGATATGACGATTTTAACTTCGTCGAGGTCAGGGGGACGGAGTTCTCTACGGTCTTCGTCGATTAGAAATGGATCATTCTGCCTGACAGCGGTATATTGACTAACATCGCCGTTATACAGTCTGCAGAAGTGGTTTTTCCATATTCTCAGCATCGACTGCGATTCTACTACTAGGTGTCCGTTGTCATTCTTGCAGGCTTCCTTTCTGGCTTTATAACCTTTGCATGTTCGCTTTATCTGTTGATAAAACTTTCGAACGTTACGCCTGCGGTAACACCTCTCCAAAACCTCAATCGCGCGCTTCTCGTGCTCTTTCTTCTTTCTCCTGAGAAGCTTATGCTTTTCCCTTCTTTTTAACTCGTAGAGCTCATGAGCTGCGCTTGTTCTTTTATGCAGTGAGGCCTTATATGCATCCTGCATCCTGTGTAAATCCTCTTGCACTCGTCATCGAATCAGGTGCACTGAAGTCTCCTAGCTTAGCACTGAAGACTCCTAGTATAATTTTGATGTCATAGCTGGTACATTGGGCATACGTTCTGTCTGGGAGATCGTATAACTCATCTTTTACGGAGTCATCCTTGTCTTCCGTGGGGGCGTGGACGCAGATCAGGCTGATGTTAAAAAACGTAGCCTTGATACGGATTGTTATGAGCCGTTCGCACATATGCCGAAAGCTTAGGACTTTTTGCCTTAGTCCACCTCGAACAACAAATCCGCATCCACACAATCGTTGCCCTCTCTCCCTATAGCAGTCGCAGTAGTAATTATCGCAGTTTTTCATCCGCTTTATACCCGGTCCATTCCATCGTATTTCCTGGATGGCGGTTATGTCCGCGTTATAGCGGTCTAGGACGTCCGCAAGTTGTTCGGCTGAACGTGGCCTGTTTAGGGACCTAACATTCCACGTTCAAAGCCGAAGATCAGTGTCCTTTTTTCGTTCTTTGCAAGGGTCGTTATATCCGAGGCTTGTGGTTGCTTTGGAGTTTTTGGTTTTTTTTTTACGGTTACGGCTTACTAGGCCGTAAGCCCAACTGACTAATCCTGTTTTTTGGCGCAGAAGGCTCGCCATTCGCCCTTCCCCGTCTGCAACTTCCATTGGAAATCTCCAGATGGCACCACGAGGAGGTGGGGATAGGACTTACTAACAGTATTCGACTGCGGTGGCTCTTCTCGCTTTTTAGCAGGTCAGCACCCGTCGGATAGATGCAACCCCTACGAGGCCTTTGTTAGTGCTTTGCCATCCACCGAGAAAGGTATTAACTACTGAGTGGAGTGTTGTTTCCACCGATTTGCCTTTGTTGTAGGCATGTTGGTTATCCGACAGTCTTCCTAAGCTATAGCTGTGTAATGTGCAGAGCATATACATACGAGCTGTGCTTGGATTCAAATAGTCCTTCCTTCTGCAGAAGTAAATCCACTGCTTTCGCAAGATATTATCTTTTGGAAAGCCTTTCCCTTTCATTACAATTAAAAACTGCACACCTCATTTTGAGAAAATAATGCTACACTTTTAATACAACTCCAATAACTTTTTAAATTTAACGCGCACAAAAAACCTCTTTCGTATTCGTATATGCATAAAGAAGGCAACTACGAATCAGATGGTCACGGCCTACGTCATCAAACATTGACAGATTGGTAGCAAACATGGCGAACATGCGCAATGCGTAATCTGTAATATTGTTGCGGAGATGCAAGCGGACCGTTAAGTTCGAAAACTCTCTGGAAGCGGGAATTGGAATGATGTCAACTTCCAATGGAATTGTCAGAGCGTTCTAGAGATTTCCTATGGGGAACTTCCAACGGCGAACGTTCGAGACGGTGGACCGAGAGCTATATAAGCGCGAACACTCGCCCTTGACATTCATTCAGTTTCATTCAGTTTGTGGTATAAAACAGCGTGTAACAAGTCGGTGTGATCAACCAAGGTGAAAAGAAAAGCTTTGTGTATTGTGTAATAAAGCTTAAAGTGGATTGTACTGTGTAATAAAGTTTAAGGTGGATTGTATTGGATAATAAATAAAAGTGGTGAAGCTACACAGATAATTGATCTGTGGTGATAGAAATAAAAGTGTGTGTGTGTTTTAAATTGGGAAAACGTAGAAAATTGTAGTTTATCGCAATCCAGCGGTGCGAACCCTATTTGGTGTGGGGATTGAATAATTCGTAATATTTGGTGTCAGAAGTGGGATTGCGAGTAAACGAGTGAAACTTTATTTGAGTTGTGAAGTGAATCATTGCAAAAGTGAGAAAATGGTAAAATTGGAAAAGTTGACAATTGAACAACTGAAAAGAGAGCTGGACGCTCGGGAATTATCCACAGTGGGAAGTAAAGCCAACCTGGTGGAGAGACTGCGATCAGCGTTGCAGGAAGAAGGTTTCGACTGGGAGAGTTACGAATTCGGGGTGGAGAAGCCGTCGACATCTACTGAGCCAGCGTTCGACATGCAGCACATTCTCGCGGCTCTTAATGCCATGAGTCAAAAACTGGAGGAAAATTCCGCAGCTGTAAGTAGAAAGTTGGAGGAAAACTCAACTTCCCTAAGCCAGAAACTAGATCAAAAGCTGGAGGAAAATTCCGTTGCCGTAAGTAGAAAGTTGGAGGAAAATTCCACTTCCCTAAGCCAGAAACTGGAGGCGACCGTACATCAAAAGTTGGAGGAAAATTCGACCTCCTTGGGCCAGAAGCTGGAGACGTTAGAAGGGATGCTAGAGAACAATCGAGAAAGTCTAAGAAACATCCAGCAGACAGTCAACAATCGATTCCAGGACGTCGAAGAGAGAATCGAGACACTAGAATCGAGATTCGACAAGAAGGTTCTAGATCTCGAGAATAATCAAGAAAAGAGAATCGAGTCACTGGAGTCAAGGTTCGACAAGAAGGTTCTAGATCTCGAAAATAATCAAGAAAAGATAATCGAGACACTGGAAAAGCGGTTCGACAAGAAGGTTCTGGAACTCGAGAAAACTGTCCAGAACGTCCAACATCAAGGAATCGTTGTACCGACTACAGCATCGAAATTCACAGCTCCCAACTACGATGGCACGAGCGCTTTTAACATCTTTAAGCTCCAGTTCGAGACAACAGCGGAACGGAATCAGTGGGGAGAAGAAGATCGTGTGGCCGCTCTAGTAATCTCGCTTAAAGGCGAAGCAGCTGGTGTTTTACAGACCATCCCGGAGACCCAGAGAAGGAACTACACAGCCATATGGGATGCTCTCCATCGAAGATACGGCAGTGAGCACATGCAGGAGATGCACAAGCTGGAACTTAAAGGGCGGAAGCAGCGTGGAAACGAGACCATCCAACAGTATGCTGCCGACATCGAGAGGCTATCCCATCTTGCCTATGCGGATGTCCCAGTTGATGTGGTGGAAAAACTAAAAACGGATTCCTTCATCCAAGGGCTAAGGGATCCCGATACGCAACGAAGCCTGATTCTCCTGCCGAAGACATCTTTCAAGGAGACAGTTGCCAGCGCTCTCGCATGTGAAACATCGCTCTTGATATGCCGACCTTCCATCAAATTACGGCGCATATCTCAAGACAAGGATAGTTCGAGAACAACAACAGCTAGTAGGAGTGGTTCATTCCCGGGTAGATGCTACATCTGCGACCAGCAGGGGCACATTGCGAGAAACTGCCGTCTGCGGAGAAACCGTTCCTCCAGCGAATTGTGGCGTAGTTCCAGAGAAACAACGATGAGTAGGAGCTGCCCGTTCCCAGGTAGATGCTACATCTGCAACGAGCAGGGGCACATGGCGAGAAATTGTCATCTGAGAAGAAGGCGTTCGAGGTTTGATTCGCGAATAGGAGAACAAGCGAGAGCACGCGAATACCGGAAGGGAAGCAGTCATGGAAATGCGGATGCATTATCGAGGCGACCTTGCGATGTTGAATGCAAACATTGTTCACGCGCCGAGACCAAGGAACAGGTCACCGACATCCGTTGTTTCCAGGTGCTGCCAGATGATTCCTGGACTGTCGAGAAGGTCGGAAGGAAGCAGCGAGAAGATGTCGATCTGGCAGTCATCATCGACTACCAAGAACGAGGTTTTCGACCAAGTTGGCAGCAAATATCCAGTGAAAGCCCAATCGTGAAAGCTTACTGGGCTCAATGGCAGAGTTTGAAGTTGAAGAACGGTTGCCTCTACCGCAGTTGGGAGAGTGAGGACGGGAACATTGTAAACGATCTGCTGGTAATTCCAAAAGGGCAAATCGACGAGGTCATCCGAGAATACCACGAGGGACCAAGCGGGGGTCATCTTGGTGTTAACAAGACTGTAGAAAAGATCAAGAGACGTTTCTACTGGGTAGGATGCCATGAGTCGGTTACGCGTTTCATTCGCAGGTGTGAACAGTGCGCGAAGGCAAAGGGTCCAGTTAGGAAAACTCGAGGAAATATGCAGCAGTACAATGTTGGAGCACCGTTCGAACGTATCGCAATGGACATTGCAGGCCCATTCCCAACGAGCAACGCTGGAAACAAGTACGCGCTAGTGGTGATCGATTACTTCAGCAAGTGGCCTGAGGTGTTTTGCATCCCGAACCAGGAAGCCAAAACCATTTCGGATGCATTCGTGAATAACTGGGTTTCGCGTTATGGAGTACCAATGGAACTGCACTCAGACCAAGGAAGGAACTTCGAGTCGACGGTGTTCAAAGAACTCTGCGACATGCTAGGTATCAGAAAGACGAGGACAACACCATTACATCCACAATCTGATGGCATGGTCGAAAGGTTCAACCGGACGATGGAGGAATACCTGAGAAAAGTCGTCGTCGGAGATCAGAAGGACTGGGATGAACATCTTCCCCTTTTCTTAATGGCATACCGTTCGGCACAGCACAATTCAACGGCAACAACACCCGCCGAAGCCATTTTTGGAACTGATCTCCGACTTCCATCGGACTTGAAGTTCGGCGTGGTACTACCGACAACTAGCGGCAGGGAAGACTTCGTAACCGAAAAGAAAGAACAGCTAAACTCTATCCATCAGTTCATCCGGGAGCGACTGAACTTGGTCAGCGATAAAATGAAGGCGCGATACGACTTGAGGGCGAATACTTCTGGATTCGAGACCGGACAATTGGTATTGCTGTACAACCCACAACGGAAAAAAGGCTTGTGCCCCAAATTGCAATCAGCCTGGGACGGACCATATGAGGTCATCAAGAAACTCAATGACGTGGTATACCGGATACAGCAGATGGGAAACAGACGGGCGAAGTATAAAATTGTCCACGTAGAGAGGCTAGCACCATATTACGGAGAAGGGTCCAATCGCTTGTTCGAGGACGAACAAGTTTAGGAGGAGGGCAGTGTTGCGGAGATGCAAGCGGACCGTTAAGTTCGAAAACTCTCTGGAAGCGGGAATTGGAATGATGTCAACTTCCAATGGAATTGTCAGAGCGTTCTAGAGATTTCCTATGGGGAACTTCCAACGGCGAACGTTCGAGACGGTGGACCGAGAGCTATATAAGCGCGAACACTCGCCCTTGACATTCATTCAGTTTCATTCAGTTTGTGGTATAAAACAGCGTGTAACAAGTCGGTGTGATCAACCAAGGTGAAAAGAAAAGCTTTGTGTATTGTGTAATAAAGCTTAAAGTGGATTGTACTGTGTAATAAAGTTTAAGGTGGATTGTATTGGATAATAAATAAAAGTGGTGAAGCTACACAGATAATTGATCTGTGGTGATAGAAATAAAAGTGTGTGTGTGTTTTAAATTGGGAGAACGTAGAAAATTGTAGTTTATCGCAATCCAGCGGTGCGAACCCTATTTGGTGTGGGGATTGAATAATTCGTAACAATATTTTATTCGTGATCTCAACCAACTGGATGAGCATATTGTTCATGAAAACATCTGCGCGTTTCACTAAATAGTGCTCCACGTAACCTTAGCGGTCTTTCAAATCAAGTTATGAAGACAAACCAAACCTCAGTACTACAACCACCAAACAGAAATGTTCCCACTGTCCAAAATGAAAATTACCTCTAACAACTTGGCCAATTATTTGTTGATGCAATTAATACAAATTCACCTAAATTCATCAACAAAGTACCCACTTGCACCCATCAGCTGTTTGAATATAGGCCCTCTGTCGGTGAATCTGCAAAGCACCAACTTATGAAAAGTATACACAAATTTATAGTTCAGTGTATCTCGGAACAGCTGTCAAAATTATATCAAAAAAGACCCCCTGCAGTGTACTTTTGGAAAAAGGAATCGAAGCAATTTGCCGTTAATTCCAGGGGAGCAGAGCCAGCAAAAAAAAACCCGAACAATAGCAACAAAATTTTCTAAAAGTAAAAATTCATTTTCGATAGAAAAAAAAAAGTTCAACGGATAAAAGAGAAACAATCAAAAACTACAAATATCAGCCACAAAAATTCCATTCCAATAGCAATACAACAAACTAAATGCTCAATTGATTATGGCAACTGGGGTGACTTCGACGGCACCACAATCAACTACATCACTGTCAACGCCACCGTCGCAGCCACCGCCTAGAATTCAAGAGAATTCAGTTGAAGTCTCCGGATCAACATTCGTGGACAATCAATACTTTTATGAGGATGAAGTGTTTCGCATTGATAGAAAGGGTCGTATTAAATTCGGTCTAGTGCTAGAGAACTCGGAAGCGTTCTCGGGTGACGATGATGACGATTTGGATGTATTGTCGAAGGGCGAAATCCGAGTGATATGGCATCCCGAGGGCAAGGAGGAAGTCGTAACGGATCGTGTGGTGAGTTATGTGTGGAGACATCACGTGGTTTAAGCGAAATTTCTTTTTATTATTTTGTTTTTGCTTTTATCCAATTTCGGATGACTGCGCGGTTGTGTTTATGCAATCGCCCGTATTGCGGGTGAGGGGCTTAGAGGATATAATCGAATTCCGATATTAGTTTGTTGCACAATTATGCACCAAAAGCATAAAAGTCAATAGATCAACCGATTGGTGGTTTATAATGTCATTTTCGTTCCAGGTGGGCCTTGCAGATAGGACTCTCATGCCCGGCGATGTTGTTCGTCGTTTGGTACCAGGCAAGGATACCCAGCGGGGATATTGTCGCGAAATCAATATGCGATCAGATGTTCGTATTCTAGAAACAAAGTACATTGTTAAAAATGTAATGGCTGAGAGGTTACAACCAATGGTCCGTATGCCCCGCGACAGTGCTGTGTGTCTAGATTCTTGGGTCGGCAGTGTTAAAGGTGTCAACGAGAAAATTGTCTTAAAGTAAGAAAAACCGAATTCTATCAATTTCGAGTCTAATAACACTTGCCATTCTAGATCATCATGTGGTGCCACAATCGAAGTATCGGATTTGGATTTACTACATTTTACAGATGCTAATACAAAATTTCGTAATGGACACTTTGCGGAGATGGTTTACTATCCCGGTCAAATGATTAATGGACGTCTGGAGTCAATGGAGAATATCAGATTACTTTCGCCTTCAAATCCGCTGAAAACCAACCGAAAGGGGAAACCATTGTCCCGAAAGGTGTGTGGAATTTCTTTTTTTTTTTGTTTTTTTATAAAATGACAACACAATGACTCATGCTTTGATGGCTAATATGATTTCATTGGGCGGAAGCTGCTTATTGCACATGATACACTTAATTTAATTTGATTAAATCTAATTAGGATAACCTTTTACGAATTTAATTTTTATTGTTCCATTATAGTTTACAGTTCAATCCGTCGAACTCGAGTCAGTTTGGGTGCATTGGCAGTGCAAAGCTATCTCCGAAGACAGCGACATCAAATCGAATCTCTTACAGCAACCCGGTGCATGCGTAACTGGTGAAGATTTGCAACGGCTCAAACGACTGAATTTATTCGAATCGTGCATGCTTCAAATCAACGATAAAAGTTATCTCAAATTAGCCGACTGTGATTTAGTAATACGAAAATCCCAATGGGATAAGGAACAAGCAATAAAATACAAACTCATACTCAATCAGCAAGAGAAGGAGGAGAATCTTAACAAAAACCAAAGTCGAATAACCAAAGTGGCACCGTCGCGTAATGAAAAACTTAAAATCCGAGTGCCTGGCTCGCAATCGGATACATCGAACGTTGAGAGGCAATCGCTGAAAACGTCCTGTAAATCGTTAAGTAAGACGAATCTGGAAAAGTTCAACACATCGAAGGAGAGAGGCGAGACTGAGAAGAAGCCGGTCGACGGCGGCGAAACGAATGCTAATTCGGCCGATGATTGGCAAACGGAGGACGACGACGAATGTGATGGTATTGTCTGTAACTTGGACGACGAGACAGAAAGTACCGCCACGACTATTTCAACTTGTTCGAGTCCGACACCACGTAGTAGTCCGAAGCATTCATCCAGATTGCAGAAGAAGCAAGTGAAAAAGTTAAAAAAGAGCAGTTCGACTGCAGGTGCGAATCAGCCATTACCAGCAGTCGGCGATGAATTGGTTACCGAAGCAATGCTGGTGTATAGTACTGCGACTGTTGTCTGGCAGGATGGAGCGGTTGAGACAGGCATATCATCAACACAATTGTATCCAATTCACCATTTGGATGATCATGTATGTCGTATAAAATTCTTTTTCATTCGTATGCTCTTGTTTCTTATGTACCTTTTGTAGGAATTTTTTCCCGGCGACTTCGTAGTAAATGGCAAAGAGGATACTGATATGTCGTTTCTCGACTACGGCGTTATTCAGACAGTTGATCATCATGGCAGAACAGCACTTGTCAAATGGTTTACCACATATACATCGGCTGCTGAGCCTAGGTAAACCTTAAACCCAACCATTTCCAGCCTAATTTGATATTGCGATGTCATGCTTTTCAGGCCAACTTACAAGGGTCAGTCGGAGATGAGCGTCTACGATTTGAAAGATCACCCAGATTTTCAATACCGTCCCGGTACGATGGTTATACGTGTGGCGAATTTCCTTGGTGAAGATGAAGGTTGCACTGCGGGACAAATTATCGACAATTTCATCGATGGGCGAGTTAAAGTATGGTGGGTTGAGGGCCATATAAGCATGTGCTGGCCACAAGATCTATTTGAAGTTGGTCAATACGATCATGCGGATTGGGCACACGACACAGATGACTCGTGGGAAACTGAAAGTGAAACAAGTGAATTCGGTGGAGGTTCGCCGCAACTCAAATTCTCCGAATCTCACATTCTGTCGAACTTCGAGAGGGCGCGGTCAGCTATTTCTCGATTGGAGGAGATTTTTAGCATAAACCCGCATTTGCAGAATCATGATGTAAGTAGACTTCTTTTTCTATCCTAATCTCAAGCAATCTATTCCCTTACTTTCGTAGGTTATGAGGAAGTTGCTTGGGGTCTACAAGAACTGCAGGTACTTGGATCGATTAATGAACACAAGTTTCTTTCACGAAGATCACTTTATGGTGAGTTTAATAACTAATCAATATAAAGGCAAAAAGAAACACTAAATACGCTTTCAGGGACTTCTGGAGCGTGTGCGAAAGGATGGCTGTCAAACGACCTCGGATTGTTCCCAAGACCGTAAAAATGGCACTCCCAATGAAGTGTCAAGTCAACATTCCGAAAAAACGATCGGCATAGTTGTCCCTGTGAACAGCACTCAATCCGCGCCTGGTGGTCTGACCTCACCAACAGACTATGCACCCAAAGTAATATTCAACATCTCGTCAACACCATTCAAGTGTACCAAAAAGAAAACCACTAAAGCAGACGTCACATCGTCAAATACCAGCACCAATGAGCCTCAGGAATTCACTGAAATACAGTCGCCACAGAAGAACCTAAGTAGTGCCTCAAGCAATACCAAAATGTCGCTTATCGATTCGCCAAAGAATCCCTACAATCAGGAAAAAAACAAATTGCTCACGTCAGTAATGCTCAACATTGAGAAAGCCACAGAGAAAACCACACAATTAAAGCTGGTATCAGTTGTAGTGGCAAATTGTGCAAGCAGTAAATCGCAGGACGATTCGGGTAACTACACTCGTACCGAGAACTGTGACGGCAGCTCGACAAGCTACGCTAGTTCGAATGATCTTACGAATATCGATACGAACGGCAGCCTTCTGAAGGCAAACGACGATCCCAAATCGATCTCATGCAGTAGTATTGAATTCACTGAAGATGCACCAGAATTCGTGTGCATTCGACTTTGTGTGCTGCTCAAGGAACAATTAGTGAAATGTATCAATGAGATACGCAAGAAATACTATATGGAGAATTTGAACTTGAGCGAAATAATCGAACAGGATCTTGCCGAAGACGATACAACGGTCGATTCCAGTAATATACTTCTGGAGGAGAACAGTCCGGCAGTCAAGACTCTGGAAGTAAACTATTTTAGCTCACCAGAGACACCGACTACAGATGACGTAGATACGGTTGTGTCTTTTTCGATTTTACCGCCAATTCCACCGGATTGTTTTCAAGCTCTGGATGTGGCACCGAAAACTCACAAGTTCGAGTTGACTATTTTGCATCCGAATAATCCACAGCAGTATTACAGAGCGATTCAGAAGGAGCATAGAATGTTGCGATCGTCACTTCCTCCCGGCGTCTGGGTTAGGTACGAACATAGGACATATGGCAGTGTAAGAAATTATGTTTTTCCTTTATTGTAGAGTCTTTGAAGATCGCATGGATTTGCTTAGTGTAATGATTGAGGGCCCGAAAAATACACCGTACGAGGATGGCATGTTCTTTTTTGACATACAGCTTGGGCGTGATTATCCAAAAAGTCCACCGCTTTGTCATTACATCAGTTATTGTACAGATAGATTGAATCCGAATCTTTATGAAGACGGCAAGGTATGCGTGTCGTTGTTAGGAACATGGTCCGGACGTGATACAGAAGTGTGGGGGCCTAATAGCACGCTACTCCAAGTAATTGTATCTATTCAGGGATTGATATTGGTGCCAGAACCGTACTTCAATGAAGCTGGCTACGAGAAACAAAGGGGTAAGTTCAAGCAATCTCTAATATTTATATCCTATACAGTTTATTCCACGTTTTGTGTGAGAGGACGATAGCAATCTTTTATTTTGGTGGCGTTACAGTCCATGAAAGACCAGGGCCAAGCTGCTTTCAATCACCTATGGTGTGTGTGGGGGTTTTTTGCCAGTACCCCGCCGAGGAGGGACGTCGTGGAATAAACATTCGTTGATGATATCGGGATCCTAACTTCGCTTACAACCATAGTGCCACGGCGCCCTAGGAATCAGTCCGCCTTAATGGTCGTATGACTTTCTGTAAAAGGGGGAGCGTTATCCGCTGTCCGTTGTACGGATTCGGCCGTAGCTTTTCCTCTTTTTCAGATGCGTTTGTCTATATATTTACGTGCCTTTGTGGGCGCATGTATCTGCGTATGTCTGCCTGTTTGCGGTTGCGAAGGCACATTTTGGTGTACAGATGCGTAGTCGCTCACTCCCATTCTGTTGGTTCTTGTGTTTCCCTCCCTCTTCTTTCTCGCTCTAGTCTCCCTAACTCCTGACATATATATGTCCTACGAACTATATCAATGGGTAACATACCTGCGATGACGCAGGTTGCATGTTCCGAGGTTGTGCGGTAAGCGCTATTCACCCTTAGTGCACATTGTAGTCGATCTACTGCTACGATCTTCTATTTGTATGAAATCACCTTCATAGCTCCGGCGCAAACTGACACTGCGTGACTTCGTCTTCTTCTTAACGGGCGCTACAGTTCGAGGTGAACCTGGGCCTCAACTAACATGCCCCTCCAACTAGCACGTTCTTTTGCTAGCCTATTCCATTGCCGCACACCCAGTAGGCTGAGGTCCCCTTCCACCTGTGTGCGCCATCTTAAGTGCGGCCGTCCCCTGCTTCTTCGTCCCTCGGGGTTGGATTCAAAGACTCTCCGGGCTGGAGCTGTGGTGTGCATTCTCTCTATAAGACCCAGCCATCTTAGGCGTTAAATCCGTAGATGCCTGACTAGACTCATGTCGCTGTACAGCCCGTAAAGTTCGTGGTTGAATCTCTTCCTCCATCCCCCGTCTGCGCTTATAGGCTCCAATTGCCTCCTGAACCCAAAGAAACAGTGATTGCCAAGAGTGATTCCGCGTTTGATTTCGGAACTGATGTCGTTGTTCCAGGTCACTGCGGAGCCAAGGTAGACGAAGTCTCTAACTACCTCGAAGTTATATCTGCCAAAACAGACGTTCTGGCCAAGACGTCGGTGGTGAGCGTCCTTTTTTGATGACAGCATATATTTAGTTTTGCCCTCGTTTACCGCCAAACTAATTTTCGCCGCCTCCATCTCTATACTCGCAAACGCCTCATTGACATCTCGCTGTGATCTACCTATTATGTCAATATCGTCGGCGTATGCAAGGAGTTGGAGGATCGCCCTGCCTAAATCCTTTTTTAACGTCAAAACTATCGGTAAGGTGTTCACCGAGTCGGATGGAGCAGCGAGCTTTCTCCATAGTCATCCTTCATAGTCTGATCAGTTTAGCAGGTATGTCAAAGGTAGACATAGCGTTGTATAGCTCGTCTCTAATTACGCTGTCGTATGCGGCTTTGAAGTCGACAAATAGGTGGTGAGTGTCGACTTGGAATTCATTGGTTTTTTTCCAGGATCTGCCGTAGTGTGAAGATTTGGTCGATGGTGGACTTCCCTGGCCTGAATCCGCCCTGATAAGGACCTATCAGCTTATTTACAAAAGGCTTCAGGCGTTCACACAAAACGGCAGAGAAGATTTTGTAGGCGATGTTAAGGAGACTTATTGCTCTGAAGTTGGCGCAATCAGAGGAGTCTCCTTTCTTGTGGATCGGGCATACGATGCTGAGACTCCATTCCTCGGGCATGCTTTCCTCTGCCCATATCTTACAGATGAGCTGGTGCACGCTCCCAACCAGATCATCCCCAGCTGCCTTGAAGAGCTCAGCAGACAGTCGGTCTGCGCCAGCAGCTACGTGACTACTACAGTCTACGACTGTATCGTGGTCCTCCTAAATTCGGCGTAATACGCGCAATGGAGGTTCCCACACGAAAGGATTTTTTGCTTACATACTCCAGGTGTTCTTTAAATGTAAGCCTTGAGTCGATCATAACGCCAAGACTTGTTTGGATGCTATCTCATGCCCACCTTCCGTGTGGTGATGAGGATCGCTTCGGTTTTTTGTTCAGCTAGCGTGAGGTCGACTGATGTTAGCCATTGTCGAATAGTCTAATGGCTTCGTAGCTAATTTGAACAACCTCTTCCAGTAGTTTTGCGGTTTTACAACTATTCCTATGTCGTCCGCGAATCCGACAATTTTGAGCTTCAGCTGGTATTTCAAGACGAAGGACGTCATCGTACATGAGGTTCCAAAGCCCTGTGGACTTCTCCAGTTACTGCGTATTCCCTTATACCATCGTCTGTTCCATAGAGCAACATGTTATCACGTTTGCCAGCTGATTATTTGAGTGCTTCTCATACAAAAAAAGTGATGTATGACTTATAGAACCAACTGTCGACTGTGGACATAGATAGTGTAGCTGCATTTTCATTTGAACTCTTTTCTTTCATTTTGCCAAAAACTCTAAATACGTCTAGGTAGGTAGGTAGGTAGGATCGTAGCCTTCCCAGAAATGAGAAGAACACACATAGGCCAGGGAGGCCCGTTGTGCAGCTACGAGGGGGCTTACCCCCCTATTCGTGGAACCATTTTGTGCTTCTTAAGAAGTTAAGAAGATCAGGTATCCCTACTTGCTGGACCTCTGTCAGTTCGATAAGGAAGTAAGAGCCTAGGTATCGTTTCCTGATTGTGCAGAATGCCGGGCAAGTGCAGAGAAGGTTGTGAATGGATTCAAACTCCTCGTCTAGACAGCATCTGTAGAAATCATTCGGAACTATACCTAGCTTTTGCGCGTGACTGCTGATAAGGCAGTGTCCGGCGATGACACCTATAACTTTGTAGATGTCAGTTCTTTTTAGGGAGATTATACTCCGTTGTCCGTTGACTGTCGAGCCGGGGCCATATTTGCCTGGTGATGACGCAGGTATGTCCCTGAGTCCATCTCCGGTTCGTCTCGGCCCTAGCGAGATTACTAAGATTAAGTTTAATGGTTGCAAGGGATATTAAGTTTAATGGTTGCAAGGGATATTCGTGGCGAACACGAATGCCTGCTAGTTGACCAATGTTTTATAAATTGCAGCAACCTTCCTCAGCAGTAGTATATAGTATGTTCTCAAACACGAATATTTATTGACCTTTGCTCGTATACATATTTCCCTTTATGATGACATTCGTCCTCAACTTTCTTATAGGCACACAGCAAGGATCGGAGAACTCGCGCATGTACAACGAGATGACCATAATTAAAATGGTACAAGCAATGACGAAGCTTCTCTCCAATCCGCCCTTGATATTCCGTGAACAAATCGAAGATCATTTCAAAAGAAAAGGCATGTCTATGTATAATCGTATCAAAGGCTGGATGGAATTATCACGCTCTCAAAACAACTTAACATCAGAAGCTGAAGACCATCCACCTCCTCTGCCAAGAGACGATATTGTTCCACCAGATTTTCCACTTGTGCCTGCAAGCCGTGGCTTTTGCCTAACACTCGGTGGTCTACTTGAGACATTCAGCAAAAAGATCGAAGCACTGAGCGCATCAACAGCCAATAAAACCGAATAGCCCTAACCCAATGTAGTAAACCGAAATTTGCGTTCCTAGCTAATTTTACATAAAACAAAAAATTAATTAAATTAATTCAATTAAATGAAAATTGTACTAACGAATTATGCGATTCATCTTTTTTAACCGACATTCCAAAGGAAAAGGCCCAAAGAGAAAAAAAAAAACAACAAAAATACAATTCGCTTACTACGAACTGAGAGAATTTAAAGTGATGGTACATCGACATCGACATTGTTTATTGAGATTCTCAGCTCAGCTTTGAAATTACTCGCGTAAAGTTACCGGGAACGTCCATATTTCGTTAATTTCTCGCTCTCCCCCCTCATAATTTTAATGTTTTGTTACACAAGTATTAAATATGTTTTGTTAAATTATTACCAATACTACCACTAGATATACAACAGCAATATTTTATTTTTATATAAAAAAAAAATATTGTAACATTTCAAATTAATTTCAATCCTAATTTCTCAGAAAATTAAATTTTTTTCATTATCTGTTTTTTTATTGCCCCTCGTTAATGTGTTTTGCTTTTCTTTTAATCGCCTTTCCAGTTGTCTATCACTAACAACAAAATATGAAAATATTTATATAAAAGTAAATAAATCATATAAGTGATGTCTATCTACTATAGCTTTCGCTACAGTTCGTTAAAAAAAAAAAACCGCTAATTATATTGGTTTTTAAAAATTATAGTCGCTAACAAAAGAAAACAATAAACACAGCACTCAAATGCCTATTTTCACCAAAAAATAAAATTATATTTAAGAAGGAATAGATTATAATAATTATAGTAATCGGTGATATGGATGGAGAGATGCAATCCCTCTTTTCTTGTTTCCTGATTTTCCAAGTGTCTCAATTACATAGAAGCAAAAACACACGTTTAATGAAAGTCAACGAAAAGCTTTATCTTAACAAATATTTATAAAAAGAAATTTAAAGTTATACGTTAAAATTATTCAATTATTATTACATAAATAGATATTTCAATTAAAAATCCTCAAAATATGATGGTGATGTGGTGCGAAGATGTACTATTTTATTTGGAGGTTAATCAGCGAAGCACAAAACAGTCTAGTAAATATTATTTATTTATTTATTTTGTTCGATAGAAACCAATAAAGGCGCGACATTTCAAATGAATAAAGTTTTCTTTTGTTTTTGTTTGTTTGTTTTTAAAAATATCAAAAACGAAGTTGGTGGTGAACCTGGGCCTCAACCAACAAGCGTCTCCAGCTGACACGGGCTTTGGGCAGGGGGCAAATCATCTCTTCCGTGAACGTATGACTCGTCACGTAAAAACACACATTTGGGATTATGTTGTCCGTGAACGTATAACTCGTAACGTAATTTCGAATGATGTGTTCCGTGAACGAGCACTTTTGTTTACGTGAACGTACTCATTATTTCGAAACGTCATTCGATCTTCAATTTCGTGACGGAGTTATTTTAAGTCGGCAGCGAAATGGAGGGAATGTAAGTTTTATTTATATAATTTAAGAAGGGAGGGAGCGAGCAAACAGCAAAGAAGTTGATCGCGTTTAACATGGCAAACGCCAGCTTCGATCTCTGTCCCTGCTTAAAGCCAGATATACACTGTTCAAATGCATGACATGCACGTGCAAGTGTATTAGTGAAAAATTCACACGTATAGATTGGGTGTAGAGGGCATGGGCTTGGACATACAGGGTAAAGTTGTTAATTGCTCTCAACCTGGCGAGATGCCAGCAATGATCATTGTTTAAATGCCCAGGTCAAGTTGACATACGGCCTCCTCGCGGCGCGATCTGGACAGCCTCTTCAACAACCGTTGGGAGGTGAACAAACGTATGCAGCGAAAAAAACTGTTATTAGATTGGCTGTTACTAGCCAAATCCATTATTTCGTGACAACGTCTATTATACGATTTTATGAATGAGGTATAAATATTATATATTCAACAATTACATATAATTTTTTTATTGATTTCAATGTTTTATTTTCATATTACAGTATTATACATGTATTTAATTGAATAAGACACTTAAACTCAAACGTTTAAGTGCTCTTTATTTCTAATATTCTATCAACAATAGGTTTATGATATGTGTCTAAGTTCCCATGACTCCTTCAATTTCAAATATTCCGTTCGCCATTCCCACAGGCCATTCTGCTGGCGTATTCATCTTTATTAAAATTAATTTCCCACTTCCTCCTATTACCTTTTCATTTTCACATCAGTTCGGCTGACGTATTAGTTTGTCTTTTGGTGAATCTCCATACGAAGTGTTATATTTCGTTTGGGGATCCAGTGCGAAAGAAAACTGATATTTGGCAGCGGAACTGAAAATAATTTTCCCACACTAATTCATTGTAACTAGTATATAAGCTTCAAGATTTTTGAAATAAAGTCACTTGCTCACATCAAATCAAATGAGGTTTGATCATTTTTTGGTGACCCCGACGTGATATACCTAATATCAACATGGAATCTCTGATCAAGGAACAAGCAGAAGCAGCGGAGAAGATCAGCAAGCTGTACACCAACTTTAAGAAGGATGGGCCAAGTAGACGAACGCAGTCCTATTTGGATTCCCGCTTAGAACGACTGGAATTTGAATGGAGTGAGTTCGAAAATCGGGATATACAGCTTCAGGCGTATAAAAAAGAAAAACCCGAAAGCGCTTACTTTGAAAAAGATTACTACAAGCAAGTCGAGGCGGTATACAACAACTACAAGTCCGCCATACAGCAAGCTCAGACTGACATAAAGAATACAGCAACTACCAAATCCTCAGAAGCAGGCAGTTTGGTACTACTAAGGCTAATAAGGCAGCAAAGAGCAGCAATCAGTTCCCTTGAGAATTTTCTGTCGGATGTTGAAAGTCATCTAACAGATCAGTCGATTGCATTTTACAAGCAAAAAATCGTCAGTATTAATACACAGTTGTCCACCATAGCCACGCGACATTTAGAAATCATGGCTGAAGAAGAGATATATGATTACTCTAGTGACGAGCCCTACAAGTTGGAGGAGCGTTGTCAGTCTCTTCTCATCAAACTTCAAGAGGGGTTAGATGCTAAAGTGGGAAGTCCGTTACCACATCCAACCAGTGAAGAGCAGTCGTGCTCTTCATCAACGCATAAGCTTCACTTGAAACTCCCAAAAATAACTCTGCCGGTATTTGACGGGAATTACCTTCACTGGAAGGAGTTTCACGACTTGTATGTCCAGCTTATTCATCAACAACCCATGAGCAAAGCGGAAAAAATGTTCTACTTGAAGGCTAATTTATCTGGAGAAGCGGCAAAACTTATCCAACACCTACAAGTATCCGATGAGAACTACGCTTCTGCCTGGTCGACCCTGGAGCATCGTTATAATAATAAGCGACTGCTTCTTTCAGCGTTGCTCCATAAACTAGTGGGGCAAACAGCAATCACCGGAGACTCGTCCGGTGCAGTCAAGCGATTACATGATACCACAAAAGAATGCCTTCTTGGTATCAGCAATCTAGGAGTATCGATCGCGGACTGGGATCCCCTGCTCATTTTTCTTATTCTTCCCAAATTAGATAAGGAAACGCATAGACTTTATGAGCAATCTCTCCCCCAGCCTCGAGAATTACAACCACTCAAAATCCTACTTACGTTTCTAGAAGGACGTTTCCAAATGTTGGAGGCATTAGGAACCAAGGAGAAATTTTCAGCAAATCGTTCAACAAAAATCGCCCTAACCTCCACATCTGAAGAGACAAAATGCCCAATCTGTAAGCAGTTAAATCACCCTGTCTACAGGTGTAAAAAGTTTCTTCAGCTTACAACAACGGAGAGAATAAAACGGATAAAAACGCTAAACAGATGCATTAATTGTTTGCGATTTGGGCACCAAGCCTCGAACTGTCATTCCGGACATTGTATAAAATGCAAACAGTTTCACCATACCTTGCTCCACGTCCCAAACTTTGAACCAAAGGCAGGAGCACCGGAGCTCAAGTTCGACAACAGAACTATTATGTCCGCAATGGAAACAAATAATACAAAGAATAGTTACATATTTTTAGGAACAGCTGTTGTTAATGTTCTTAACCGAACTAACCACCCTATGAAAGCAAGAGCATTGCTTGACTCAGGCTCACAAGTAAACCTGATTACGGAAAAATTAGCTAAACAATTAAAGCTAATACTGAAACATGAGCCAGTTGAGATATCGGGAATGGGACAGAATACACTAAAAAGTAGCAAGAAGGTTAATATTTGTATACAATCAAGGGTTAATGGATATACTACCAATCTGGAAGTATTCGTACTTAACAGTATAACCTCCCTCCAACCTAGTGTATACATCGAAACAAACAGCTGGAAAATACCGAAGAACATACGTCTTGCTGATGAGACGTTCAACCAACCTCAAGAAATTGACTTGTTGATTGGAGCTGAATTATACCCAGAGCTATTATCAATTGGACAAATAAAACCAAGGAATAATGTACCAGCTCTTCAGAACACTCTACTTGGATGGGTGGTTTTAGGTAAGGCTACAGTTGAAGCAACCTCACTCCCATTTTGCGGCATTGGGCTAGTACCTCCGACTTTAGATGATGCCTTGCAACGATTCTGGGCTATAGACGAGATCCCACCTACAACTGGAGTTAATAAGAGAAAATTGTCTACCGATGAAAGGCAATGTGAAGAGAGTTTCCTAAAAAACACCAAGAGATCATCTACAGGGCGTTATATTGTAAAGCTGCCATTCGCAAACAGTCCCAACAGCCTCGGACAATCAAAAGAAATAGCCACACGTAGATTTCTAAATCTAGAGAGAAAACTCCTTCGAAATCCGAACATCCAACAACAATATAGAACATTCATGTCAGAATACTTGGAACTGGACCACATGACCGAGATTGACCACGATGAAGATTCAGCTAAAGCTCCGCATTATTTTTTACCACACCACTGCGTACTACGTCCTGAAAGTAGTTCAACCAAACTACGAGTAGTTTTTGATGCGTCTGCAAAAACATCGACGAATATATCTCTAAATGATATACTGCACGCAGGACCTGCGCTACAAAATGATCTATTCGCTATTCTGTTACGCTTCAGAACTCTTCTTTACGTATTCACCACTGATATCTCTAAAATGTATCGCCAAATATTAGTAGACGATGACAGTAAACGCTTCCAACGCATTATTTGGAGAGAGTCTCCAGATCAGCCATTAAAAACTTATCAACTGAACACCGTGACCTATGGAACAAAATCCGCACCTTATTTGGCGATAAGATGTTTGAAGGATCTTGCAGCAACTGCCGACAAACGCTGTTCTTTGGGAGCTACCATCATACAGCGAGACATCTACATGGACGATATACTAACTGGTAGCAATGATTTAAAGGAAGCATTGCAGATGCAGGTGGAATTAAAGGGTCTACTCGCAAAAGGACAATTTCATTTACGAAAATGGTGTGCAAATACACATGCACTTCTAGCGGAAATTCCTGAAGAAGATCGGGAGACAGAAAACGAGCTGCATGGTGAAGATGAAAGCTACGTAAAAACCCTTGGTCTGACCTGGCTACCCACCTCGGACCAATTCATCATTAAAACAAGGTGGAAAGAAGCAACAAAAATTACAAAGCGCACCATTCTATCAGACACTGCTCACATATTCGATCCCCTTGGAATTGTGAATCCAGTTGTCACCCTTGCAAAGATTTTCCTACAAGAACTGTGGAGGACAAAATTAGACTGGGATGCCGCATTACCTATGGAGATGCACACAAAATGGGTAAACTTCAGAAAAGATCTATTGCTCCTTAACAAAATAAGAGTATCAAGGCATATGATATCTAAAGACGCAACAAATATAGAACTTCATGCATTCTCGGACGCATCAGAACGAGCTTATGGAGCAGTAGTTTATCTAAGATCTACAACAGAATCCGGTAAGGTGAAGGTACAGCTCGTTTGTTCCAAGTCCAGGGTGGCACCCATCAAACAACTTACAATCCCTCGTCTGGAGCTCTGTGCTGCTAAACTTATGACACAACTCGTAAAAGTCATCAAGGATAGTATATCAGTAAACTTAAATGACACAGTGTTTTGGACGGACTCTCAAATCGTGTTAGCATGGATCCACTCCCAGTCACCTTTGCAGACCTTCGTGGCGAACCGTATTTCGTTCATACAAAGCGAAACTAGCAAGCATCAGTGGAGATTTGTGAATTCCGAACATAATCCAGCTGATCTGCTTTCTCGGGGGATGTTTCCAAATCAACTATTAAAATCAGAAATTTGGTTTACAGGACCAGACTTTTTGAGAACCAAACACTCATCCTGGCCAACCCAACCACCACTAGTGTCAGCAGAGAGGATGCCTGAAATTAAGCGAATCAAAACTGTATTAACCGCAGCAAAGCCAAAATCCCACTTTCTGGATAACATCAATCATCGAAATTCATTTAGGACATTGCAGAGAATAACTGCCTACGTTATACGCTTTGTCAGCAACTTGAAAAGATCCACGAATTATAGATTACGGAACGCTAAACTCTCCGTTCAAGAGCTGAAAGCCGCCATGCTTACAATCGTGAAGTATGTGCAAGGAATTAACTTTATAGAAGAAATTCATGCACTAAAGACGACAGGACAAGTATCCGAGAAAAGTCGATTAAGCCCCTTGTCACCATTTCTGGATGATCAGAACTTGATCCGCGTGGGCGGTAGATTGGAAGCTTCCAGTCTACCGTATGAAGCTAAACATCAGCTAATACTTCCCAGCTCACACGAATTTACCAAGTTGCTAATGGTACACTTACACGAAGAAAATCTTCATGCTGGCCCTCAAGCTTTACTCGCTAAAGCTAGACAAAACTACTGGATACTTAGAGGAAAACAACTAGCCCAAAATATTATGCATAACTGCATGCGATGCTTCAAGGCTAGACCAAGAAGTATTGAGCAAATGATGGGTAATCTCCCCCCGGAACGTGTTCAGCCAGCCAGACCATTCATCAACGTTGGAGTTGATTTTCTTGGTCCAGTCTACATCCACTATAAAATTCGTGGAAAGAAACCAACCAAATCGTACGTCTCAGTATTTATATGCTTTGCGACTAAGGCTGTTCACCTGGAATTAGTATCAGACTTGACCACTCATGCCTTTCTGGGAGCACTAAAACGATTTACGGCACGACGAGGGTGCCCGTCGAAAATATTCTCGGATAACGCAACCAACTTTGTAGGAGCCCGAAATGAACTAGAAGAGTTATACTCTAAGCTTTATTCAGAAGAAAGTCAAGAGACCATTCATAATCACTGTGCAGATAGAGGCATTGAATGGAAAACGATTCCACCACGTTCACCGCATTTTGGAGGTTTATGGGAGGCAGCTGTTAAGTCGGCGAAATACCACATGAAACGAGTATTCTGTGGTGCATCCCTAACTCAAGAGGAACTGGCGACGGCTTTAGCGCAAATTGAGGCAGTGCTCAACTCTCGACCACTGACGTCAATGTCCTCAGATCCTAATGACCTAGAGGTTCTCACCCCAGGGCATTTCCTAATTGGCGCACCACTAACTGCAATTGTGGATGCAGACTCCAGACCACTCAACATCTCTAACCTAGCTAGATGGAATCTAGTATCGTCCATACATCGAGAGTTCTGGCGAAGATGGTCCAATGAATATTTACAGGAAATACAAAATCGATACAAATGGAAACATCCGCAGAAAGATTTGCCGGTGGGAACACTAGTGTTGATAAAGG
This sequence comes from Eumerus sabulonum, assembly GCA_951905685.1. Lineage (NCBI taxonomy): Eukaryota > Metazoa > Arthropoda > Insecta > Diptera > Syrphidae > Eumerus > Eumerus sabulonum. The sequence goes on along the minus strand of OX645060.1, from coordinate 153,845,901 downwards.
AAGATAACCTACCTCCTCTCAAATGGCAACGAGGAAGAATACTACGTCTGATCCCTGGAAAAGACAATCTCAGTCGAGTAGCAATCATAAAAACCGCCACAGGAGACATACAAAGATCCATTTACAAAGTGTGCCCACTTCCAGAAGAAGTAAATCAACCCGAAACTAAGAACTCTGAGATCTCACTCAAAAGAAAAAGAGTAACCCATCCTCTTAAAGGTCGATTCCGCCCTATTCGACAGACTGTAAAAAACAACACCACGGAAATCGTCCAAAGATCTGAAGGTCCAGCTACTCCTCCCGCACAGAGAAGAAAAATTAATACAAATCCACTGTCGTTACTTTTAACAAGCCTGATAATAATAGGGACACTGTTCGCCCAACCCTCTACGCAGAATCCAATAGAAATTCAGCAATTTGACAACAACCCTGGAATGTATTTTGAAAATCTGGGAGAAATTAATTTAATCACCGATGAATGGAATCTATACGTTTACTTTAATATGTCAAACTATTGGCACGAGTATAATGGTCTGAAAGAAAGTATTAATACCCTGAGAATAAAATGCGAAGGAATGCAGAAACATAGGAATAATTTCTGCAAGGCTGTCATCATTCAACTCGAACAACGTCTTAAAGAAACAGAGAGTTTAAACGATATCCTAAAGCAAAGAAATGGTGGGTTAGCCCGAAAAAAAAGATCACCATTCGATTTCATTGGTTCCATCACAAACAAACTTTTTGGCATACTGGACCAAGACTATGCTAATTATATCGAAGATTGTATTCAGAAGGCAAATAACAACGAAGACCATCTTCTTCAACTAATTAAAAACCAAACATCTCTGATAGAAGCAACGGCCAACTTCATGAATAAATCCACCGTTGCAATTCAGGAACAGTACCAGATAATAGATCAACAATTGGCTCTGGTCGCACAACAAAGCCAAGAAGCCAATGAAGGGAACATTTTTAATTACGTTGCAATCTATGTATCATTAATAGCGGATAACTTTCAAAGGACCCAACTAGCTCTTCTAGAAGCAATTACAGATACCCATCAAGGAAGACTGAGCTCATTGCTTTTATCACCACGACAACTACGGAAGGAACTTGAAAATATTCATAAATACATTCCAACCAACCTAAGGCTGCCTGGATATGACCAGTACAACTTAGCAAAACTATACGAGTTACTACGAGTTAAGGCACGCGTGACTACTTCGACTATCCTTTTCCTAATTAAGGTACCATTATTGAGCAACCAAGGCTTCCAGATCTTCAAGCTTATACCATTGCCAATTAAGCGAAATGATTCATTTGCGTTAATCCAGCCCTCTACTGCGTTTTTAGCAGTCAACTCCTACCGAGATCAATATTTTTCACTGTCCTCAGATGAATTTAAAGGTTGTCTGCAACTCGATGACCAGGATTATTTGTGCAAACAACGACATCCCATTTTCAACACACATTCTTCGGAAAATCAGTGTGAAATCCAGTTACTCAACCATAACCAAAGGCTATCACCTCAGTGCATACTTAAATCTTCCAGTTCGAGAAAAATATGGATCCAGTTACATAACCCAAATCATTGGATATATGCACTTCAAGAAGAAGAAATGTTATCCATGGTATGTGGATCCCAAATTTTAAATACAAGATTGAACGGGATTGGACTCTTAAAACTAGCTAAAGATTGCGTTATTAAGCAACCCACAATGACGATACAGTCCCACAATTTTTACCAAACAAAGTCTACAGTCTCATTGGTACCAGCATTAAACTTAAGCCAACTACTAAGGGAACCAACATTGAAGGCACCCCATGAAATATATTACTCCAAGGAACTCTTGATCCATGTAAACGAAGACCTATCACAATTAAATAAAGGAATTACGGATTTACGAACTCAGCAATCTCTTCCAAACACTATTACGCATCATGATGTTCATCAATACTCAGTCAGCTACCTAGCACTATCTGCGGTACTATTACTAATGATTGCGCTTTGGTATAGGAAGCGAAGGTCCAGAAACCACCAGCATCTCCAAGTCCAGGAATTTGAGCTCAAGGATCTCAAGGTCGGGGAGGATGTCTAAGTTCCCATGACTCCTTCAATTTCAAATATTCCGTTCGCCATTCCCACAGGCCATTCTGCTGGCGTATTCATCTTTATTAAAATTAATTTCCCACTTCCTCCTATTACCTTTTCATTTTCACATCAGTTCGGCTGACGTATTAGTTTGTCTTTTGGTGAATCTCCATACGAAGTGTTATATTTCGTTTGGGGATCCAGTGCGAAAGAAAACTGATATTTGGCAGCGGAACTGAAAATAATTTTCCCACACTAATTCATTGTAACTAGTATATAAGCTTCAAGATTTTTGAAATAAAGTCACTTGCTCACATCAAATCAAATGAGGTTTGATCAATATGATTTTATTTGATTTAATTCCACTAAACGACGCCGAATTTTTTTTTATCTGACATGTTGATCATTTTCGCGCGAGCTCACTACTACACATTCGCTAGGCCACGCCTACTCACACGGTTAGTCCACATTTTTCTGCGTTTTTTGCGTTTCGGCATCCCATATTTCAGCACTAACCGATTTAATAGACTTTGTCACGTCAAAAAATCCCGACCAGAATGGCGGTTGTGCGGCGGGCTAACAATCCGTTATGAATGAGCAAGATGCCTCGGATACACGGACGGAAACTCGACGACGACAACGCACCAAAAAGGAACACGATTTGCGAGTATGCTCCTGGAATGTCAGAACCCTGTACACTCCCGGAGCTGCTCATAAACTAGAAGGAATCCTCACGCAGTACAAGGCGGATAATACTGCGGTCCAGGAAATACGCTGGATAGGAAACGGTATGATTAGGAAGAAAAATTGCGACATTTATTACAGCTGTCACAAAAGGTTGCACTTACTGGGATGCGGATTTGTCGTGGGAAAGCGGTTAAGGTCGAAGGTCATCGACTTTAAACCTATAAGTGATCGCCTGGCTGTGATCCGCATCAGAGGCAGATTTTATAACATCAGCCTTATATGTGCACACGCCCCTACCGACGAGGCTGAAGACCCTATCAAGGAGGACTTCTATGACCTCCTGGACAACGCCTACGGAGCTTGTCCGGAGTACGATGTAAAAATCGTGCTCGGGGACTTCAACGCCAAAATCGGAAAGGAAAACACCCTTGGCGGAGTGATCGGAAAGTACAGCCTCCACGATACAACAACAGATAACGGCTTCCGACTAGCTGACTTTGCGACAGCTCGTAATGCGGTGATAAGTAGCACAAGATTCCCTCGCAAGCGAATCCACACAGCAACCTGGCGATCTCCGGACGGTCGAACCGCCAACCAAATCGACCATGTGCTCATTGACGCAAGGCACGCGTCAAACATCCTGGATGTGCGAACATTCAGAGGGGCAAACGTCGACTCTGACCACTTCCTCGCAGCAGCAAGATTCAGAGCTCGTCCAATGTCCAATGTCAGAAAGCTGCACCAGCCCATCAGCAGGAGGTTCGGCATTGGGCGCCTGAGCACACCGGAGGTTGCCAGAGTCTACAGGGAGCAGCTGAGCGAAAGACTCTACGGTATGCGGCATTGCCGCTCAGCAATTCAGGAAGTAGCCGAAACCACCTTAGGATACCTACCACCCCCGACAAGAAACCCGTGGTATGATGGCGAGTGTGAGCAGAAAAAGGCAGCAACCGACGAGGTGTACCAAAAGGCGCTGCAGAGGAAAACCAGGGCAGCGCAAGAATAGTACCGAGCCAGAAGAAAGGAGGAGAAAAAATTACTGCGACAAAAGAAAAGAATCTTCGCAGCCTCCCAGCTCAAGGATATCGATGAGTCTAGGGATGAACATAAAATACGAGCCCTTTACAAGAAAGCCAAAGGCCTTGCAGGAGGCTTCAAAAAGGGCACCCTGGCTCTTCGAAACTGCGAGGGTAATCTTGTCACCGACCCGCAGGGAATAGTGGATGTATTTAAGCAGCACTTCCAGCAGCTGCTTAACGAGCATGACCAAGAGAGAGTGGTAGGGAGCGAGGAAATCCCAACTCCAGCCGCTGAAGTAATCCTCCCACCCAGCATCGAAGAAGTCGGCACAGCTATTCAGAAGCTGAAGAACAACACGGCCGCAGGCTCAGATGGCTTGCCATCAGAGCTCTTTCAGGCTGGCGGCGATGTTCTGGTAGGGAGCATGCACCAGATTATCTGGAGAATTTGGGAAGATGAAAGCATGCCCGACGACTGGAATACCAGCTCGACTCCGAGCCTCCTGGTTCGAGAAGAAGAGGAAGACCGAACCTCTTGGTCTTGACAACTGGAAGCAGCGTGCCCGGGACCGTCAAGGATGGAAGGCAGCTATAGCTCAGGCTCAGATCCTCCAATTTTTTTTTATTCTTAATTCTTGTTTTGCTTGCTCCATTTTCTTTTTAAACTTCCCTTTCTCGCATTTAAATTTCAGTTTCCTCCTTTGGTACCGAGCAATATCCATGGTGGATTTTTTTATTTCTATGAGTACTTCTGTAACTTATGGATTTCTGCCTTGCACTGTCCGATGGAAGATACCTTCCAGGCACTCTGAACTTGCCTGCACATGAATTCCACCACGACTTCAAACTGCTGAGCATAGATAAATTAACAAGATGGCAATCTCGATGGCTTTGACAGGCATTTTGACAACTAGCCCCTACAAACTCGTTTCGATTTGACGGCGTCTTGACTATGTCATTCTGCCTTGTTCCGACGTCTTGATTCTAAGTCAAAAGCGTCGTTTTTAAAGCGGCCTCTAGACGCTCAATATTATTGTGCGAAATATTGCACAATTTTATTGGCTTGCTGCCCCAACGATCGTTTGTAATAACGGCTGCGAACCAACTTTTATTACAGGACACTGTCGACAAAGTCAGGAAGTGGAAAGTCCTAAAAGAGCACTCCCTCTCTGACCATCGCTATATTCAATTCAGCATAGTTAGCTACATCAGAGAACTGATGGGCAAAAGTATAGAACCCATGTTGAACCTTACCTAGGGACAAGACACCCGTCCTATCCGCACAACCCTGCGGAATTAGACAGCTTAGTAAGTTTGCTGACTGGAACCCTCAACAGAGCACTGTCTAAATCTTGTGCGGTCAGCACCCCCAGAGGCAAACCCAAGCCCCCCTGGTGGAATGAAGAGATAGTCTCCGTTAGGAAAGAGAGCAGAAAGCTCTTTAACAAAGCATAATGTACCCACTTGCAAGAGGATTGGGACCTCTACAAGGAGGCACTTAAATCCTTCAGAGCAGCGACCAGGAAGGCCAAAAGGAATTCTTGGAGGAACTTCTGCGAAAATATCAAGGCGGTCTCCGAAGCTTCTAGAATAAGAAAGATGCTGGCTTCGGCCCCGTATAACCCAAGCCACCTAATGCGGAATGATGGTTCCTGGACGACCTCCAGAACGGAAGCCCTGGAACTTCTTCTGAACGCACACTTTCCGGGCAGTAGTGACTCGACTATGACACCTCCGCGACGAGATCCTTCTTTGAGCGTGCTCCCAACCTCATCCTTCCCTGGCTTGTGGTAATATACAAGAGTTGCCTCTTCCTGTCCTATATCCCCAGCAAGTGGAAGGTAGCCAAAGTCATTTTTATACCCAAGGCAGGCAAAAGCTCCCACACGTATGCAAATGACTTGAGGCCTATCAGTCTTACTCCCTTTCTATTAAAAACTCTAGAGAAGATTTTAGACGCACACATACGTCACAGCTGTATCTCAAGAAGGCTGTCGAATAACCAACATGCCTACATACAGCAAAGGCAAATCGGTGGGAACAGCACTCCACTCACTGGTCAGCAAAATAGAAAGGTCACTGGAGCGTAAGGAATACACTCTAGTCGTATTTCTCGATATTGAGGGCGCTTTTAACAATGTTGAACAATGGGCCGTCACCAAAGCGCTGTCTGATCTGGGCGTTACGGGTTCAGTAAGAGAACTGGTACGACACATGCAAACGCAAAGAGTAGTCAAAGCCAACTTCGCTGGTGCCGTCTCAACTAGAATGGTCAGCAGAGGTACACCACAGGGTGGAGTACTCTCCCCTCTCCTCTAGAACGTGCTGGTCAACGAACTACTAGAACAGGAAGGGTACGCTATGATCGCCTATGCAGATGATATTGCTATTGCCGAAACAGGAACATTTCCCAGCAGGGTGCATTATGTACAGTAGAAACCTGGACGCAGTACTGTGGTCTTGGGGTCAATCCTAAGAAAACCGACCTAGTACTGTTTACCAATAAATAAAAAATTCCGCCTTTCAACCCACCGAGGTTGGATGGAACCCAACTAATAATTAAAGATCAGGCTAGATACCTAGGCCTAGTCATCGACAGGAGGCTGAATTGGAAACCTAACATTCTTGATCGTGTCAAGAAGGCAACCACTGCCCTCTACAGCTGTAAGAAAGTGGTGGGCTGAAGGTGCGGTTTCCAATCAAGCATTATGCACTGGCTCTACACGGCGGTCATAAGGCCCATCCTTCTATATGGCATCGTAGTCTGGTGGACTGCTCTAGACAAGGCAGTTTACCGAAACCTTCTGGGAAAGGTACAAAGATCGGCCTGTTTATATATAAGCGGAGCGATCAGATCAACCCCCACGGAGGCCCTAAATATCTTAGTACATTTTCCACTGTTGGACCTCTTCAGCAAGCAAGTTGCTGCCTGCGCGGCTCTACGCATTAAGGGCATAGGAAAATGGCCCACATTACAAAAAGGACATACCACCATTCTTAAGCACTTCAAAGTACCCTTGGACACAGACTACATCATCCCGCAGAATGTGTTCACTAGGAACTTAGAAATTGCCTTTCCATCCAGGGATGAATGGGCTGAAGGAAAAGTTATACCAAAGGACTCGATCTCCCTCTATACCGATGGCTCCAAAATGGAGGCGGGTGTAAGTAGTAAAGTCTTCTCCAATGATAGGTTGAGTTATCATTCAGACTCCCAAATCACTGCAGTGTGTATCAGGCAGAATTAACAGCGATAACGGAGGCCCTTGCATGGTTCAGGATCAATGTAATATCCGCTAAGGATATTATCATTTGCACGGATAGCCAAGCTGCGAAAAAATCCCTGGCCACCGTAACCCAGAAACAAAGACATCCCTAAACTGTCGCCTATCTCTAGACGAGATGGCTGAACAGTTCAACATTAAAGTATTGTGGGTTCCCGGGCATAGAGATATTCCAGGAAACTGCGCGGCCGACGAGCTCGCAAAGTTAGGGTCAAGCACACTCAGTCTTCCTACCCTCGGGTACCTTGAAACACCAATAACTACGGTAAAGCACATGATAAAACTTCGAACCATAGAGGCGACCAATCTCCAATGGAGTGAAAGTAATATCGGCTTTATCACTAAACAAATCTGGCCTAAGTTAAACCTAGGACGAACAAGGGACCTAGTAGCACTCTAGTGGGTGTCATTACAGGTCATTGCATTATTGGAAAACACGCCGCCAGACTGGGGCTGCCCCCCAATGACTTTTGCCGCGGCTTCATGGACAAGGAGGAAGAGGAATCAATACATCACCTTCTCTGCTCATGCCCCTCTTTTGCGAACCGAAGGAGGATCTACCACGGCGCGCCCTTCTATGAAAATCTAAGTGGGCCTACCTAAGCAAACCTAAAAATAGCCCAACTCCATCGCTTCATCAGAAGCACCGGCTGGTTCTCAGGTAGCGGATCAGGGTAATGATCGATGTGGTATTACAATGGGCCGACTCCGGCCTACGTGTGGCTTATGCCAACCACTTGTACCTAACCTAACCTATACTGGCACCCGTCAGGTAGTGAACCAATGTGGGAAAAGAGGAACCTGGCCCTCCAGGTTGGGGGTTGCGCTTAGGGTTAACATCCCTATCGCGTAAAACAAATCTTGTTCAGAAACAACAAATAGCCTCGGATACGGACGGATTACATGTTGACGACCCCCGCAAACGTCAAAAAGGAAACGAATTTCGGTTCTGCACCTGGAACGTTAGGTCCCTCAACAGACCAGGTGCAGCCGGACAACTGGTAAATTCTTTGGACTGCTATAAGGCAGACATTACCGCGCTCCAAGAAGTGCGATGGGATGGGCCAGGCAAAAAGCGGATGAAAAACTGTGATATATACTACGGAAACTGCTACAGAGAAAATAAACGACGCTTATTCGGATGCGGATTTGTTGTTTGAGGCAGTCTTAAGCTTCCAGTGTGTAAACGGACGCCTCATAACTACCCGCATACGTCTTGATCTCGGCAACATAAGTTTATTATGTGTACACGCCCCCACCAGAGGAGAAAAATGACCGACATAAAGACGACTTCTATGATCTCCTAGGCAGAACGTATGCGCAATGTCCCAGCTATGACACCAAAATCGTTCTAGGAGATTTCAATGCGAAGCTGGGTAAGGAAGCTATCTTTGAACGGGTCATTGGAAAGCACAGCCTACACAACACCACGTTAGAAAACGGACTAAGGCTATTGGACTTTATGGCGGGACATAATCTGGTAGTAGCAAGTACACGATTCCCACTCCTCAACATCCGTAAGGGGACCTGGCGGTCTTTCGATCAATCGACAACCAACCAAATTGATCATATTGCGATCGACGGCAGACACTCCTCCATCATCCTACATGTCCGAACCTTTCGAGGAGCCAATATCGACTCGGATCATTACCTTGTTGCAGCCAAGGTACGGATGCGAATTTCTCGGAATCAACGGTGTCGAGCAAGAACACCAAAGTTTAATGTCGGAAGGCTGCAATCGCAGGAGACCGCCAGGACCTTCGCCGATCAAGTCTCCCTCAAGCTCTGTCAGGTCCCGATGCAATCTGCAGAAACCATAGAACAGCAATGGAGTCGTTGTCAGAACGCCATTAGAGAGACCGCCGGTTTCGAGCCACCACCGTCGAGAAACCCCTGGTTTGATGATGAGTGCAGATAGGCTCATGTAGAGAAACAGAATGCATACGTGGCCAGACTGCATCGACGGACGAAAGCTGCCCGCGAGCTCTATGAACAGAAAAGGAGGGAGGAGCATGCGCTTCTGAGAAGGAAAAAGAAGGAGCACGAGAAGCGCGAGATCGAGGAGATGGAGAGATGTTACTGCAGGAACGACGTTCGAAAATTTTACCAGAAAGTAAAACAAACATGCCAAGGCTATAAAGTCAGAGAAGAAGCCTGCAGGGATGAGCACGGACAACTAGTAGTGGAGTCACAGTCGATGCTGAGATTGTGGAAGGACCACTTCTGCAGACTGTATAACGGCGATGATAGTCAAAATGCCGCCGCCAGGCAGAGCAAACCATTCACAATGGACGAGGACGAAGGAGAATCCCGTCCACCCGACCTAGACGATGTTAAGATAGCGATATCGAAACTCAAGCCTTATAAAGCTGCTGGAGCAGACGGACTCCCCGCGAAACTGATTAAAGCAGCTGGCGATGAGCTGGTCAGGAACATGCACCAACTCATCTGCAAGATATGGCGGAAGAACGCATGCCCGATGAATGGAATCTCAGTATCGTTTGCCCGGTCCATAAGAAAGGAGACCCCTATGACTGCGCCAATTACAGAGGGATAAGCCTCCTGAACATTGCGTACAAAATCCTCTCTGCCGTACTGTGTAAGTGCCTGAAACCGTTCGTAGACAATCTGATAGGTTCCTACCAGTGTGGTTTCAGGCCAGGAAAATCCACGATAGACCAAATATTTACACTACGGCAGGTCTTGGAGAAGACCCATGAATTCCAAATCGACCCGCAACATCTTTTTGTCGACTTTAAAGCCGCGTATGACAGTGTTTATAGAGACGAGCTATACAGAGCCATGTCATGTTTTAACATTCCTGCCAAACTCGTCAGACTGTGCAGGATGACTATGGAGAACTCTCGCTGCTCCATTAAGGTCGGAGGTGAACTAACCGACCCCTTTGATGTTAAAAAAGGTTTTAGACAGGGTGACGCGCTGTCATGTGATCTCTTCATCATTATACTTGAAAATATCGTGCGGGACTCTGCGGCTAATACAAGAGGAACGATCTGCTTCAAGTCCACACCATTGCTTGCCTACGCAGATGACATTGATGTTATTGGACGGACAAAGCGAGACGTCAATGAGGCGTTCGCAAGCATTGAAGCAGAAGCGGCTAAAGTGGGTCTAAGGGTAAATGGGGACAAGACCAAATATATGCTGTCATCCAAGAAAAACGCGGAACACCGACGCCTTGGTCAGAACGTCACCTTCGGCAGCTATATTTTTGAAGTAGTCAAGGACTTCGTCTACCTTGGCTCGATAGTGACAAGCAGCAACGACACTAACGCTGAGATAAAACGCTGAATAATTCTTACCAACCGCTGCTTCTTCGGGCTCAAGAAGACGTCTTGGGGTGGCTGTGGTGCAGTGGTTAACATCATCGACCACCGAGCGGAAGGTCTATAGTTCAAATTCGCTTCGTAGCCAAAAAAAAGTAATTCCTATACGGACAAAAAGTATGCAACGCAGTTGTGAATGAAAAGTGACCAGACGTACTGCTGCAGGCATAACACTCACAGTATATGGTCAACTGAAATTCATCCTCTGCGTATGCAATACTAAAGTATGTATGTATGTTGGCGTTACAGTCCATGAAGGACCTGAGCCGAGCTTCTCTTTCAATCACCCATGTTGTGTGTGGTTTCATTTTCCCCATAGGTGAAAGGGACCTACAGTTTTATTGCCGGTTCCGAACGGCGAATTTCGAGAGCTTTTCATGACAATTTTACTACAGGGGGGGTTTTGTCAGTGCCCCGCTGAGGAGAAACACCGTGAAAAACACGTTCGATGACATGGCTGTGTCGGGATTCGATCCCGTGTCATCGGCGTCAGAGGCCAACACACTATCCACTGCGCCACGGTGCAATACTAAAGTGCTCGAACGAATTATCTAGTGCTCTCGTCCTATCTAGGACAACCAGCCCTGAGAGTAGTGAACGAACATCAACGACCCAAACCACTGCACTCCGTTCAGGTTGTGTGTCTAAAAACACATCATAAGAGAATATAAAAACTCTTGAACCTGCGCGAGTCTCTAAAAAAAAAAAAAAGAAAAAAAAAAAGAGGCAATTGAGTAGTAGAGCCTTCTCTCGAAAAACTAAGGTATCCCTCTGCAAAACCTTAATCATCCCGGTTCTCCTCTACGGCGCTGAGTCTTGGAGGTTATCAAAAGCGGATGAAGAGGCTCTTCGGCGTTTCGAGAGGAAAATTCTGCATTCGATCTATGGTCCAGTTTGTGTAAACGGAGAGTGGAGGAAATTCAACCAAGAACTGTACGGGCTGTACAGCGACACCGGCCTGGTTAGACGTCTTCAGATCCAACGCCTAAGATGGCTAGGCCATGTAGAACGAATGGACATCAACGCTCCGGCCTGGAGTCTTCGACTTCAACCCCGAGGGACGACCGCATTTAAGGTGGCGCGCACAGGTGGAAAGGGACCTCAACCAACTGGGCGTGCGGCACTGGAAGCGGCTGGCCAAAGATCGGGCCAGCTGGAGAGGCTTGTTGGTTGAGGCCCTGGTTCACCCCGAACTGTAGCGCCATCAAAGTAAGTAAGTTGTGTTTTATTTGCAAAACAATTAGCATAAGAAAGTAAAAATGCTGCCGAATATCACTATTCCCCTCGGACGAAGTCGCGGGCAGAGCTAGTAATAATGCAGTTGCTAAAGGCTTGGTGGTTTGAGTGAAATTAAAGAGCAACGATGTGTGGTGGTGTTGTTGTTTTTTATTGAACAGAATATACTTTATGGAATAATTACTTTTTAAATGAAAAATCATAGTCTGCTTGTTTCACTTTGTTCGACTAATAAAATACGGATTTTTTTTTTGAAAAGTAAATCTTCAGCTCCCGCACCTCTCTTATTTCACGTATAAAAATCAAGTGTTATTCGCAGTATTTACGTTGAAGCTTAGTTTCGTTTGCCGCTGCCGTAGCTGTACACGGGTTGGAAAGTTTCATTATCATCGTCACACTCCTCTGAACCATCACTCTCGAACGTATTATCAGGGATATCGTACAAGCGAATCATCTGCTTGTTTGGATCCTTCATAATCAAATATTTGCCATCCTTTTGCTTCATGACAATATCGATAATGCAACGTAAAATACCCCAGGCATTATCCATACTCAAATTAATCTGAGTGGCGAATTCATGTGGTTTGAATTGTTGTGTACCGAGAATGACGTGGCGAGAGTTATCTCGTATATGGGCACGAGATACATAACCGAATTTCAATTGATTCGAACCGGCAAGTACAGCTTGAACAGTCCACTTGGCCAGTTTGCAGGCGTTATTACGCAGTTCGTTAGCCAACACAGCACCACGTTGGGTGTCGAGTTTTTGACGCCACTCAACACCGTTTGCCAATTTTGAATCCCATTCGTTGAGGGCCTTAATAGTAAGAAATTGCACTTCATTATTGGGCATTTGCAAAACAGCATCGTGTTCGCAACGGGCAACCAGAACCTACAAGAAAGGAGCAAGGATTAACAATTCATTCGCAAGTAATTTCTTTTTTTACTTACGATTCCTCCACCAAGATCCCATTTTCTGTAACGATATCCGACGCTGGCGATTTCAACTTCCTCGTCTTCTCCAATGAACGGGTTTGGCTCCTCAAACTTGTACTTAGGCTCCTTTTCACCAGTTTTTAGAACTTGTTGACTGAAGTTATGATTGATAAATGTCGCCTCGATAGCCAGATTTCTTGGTGAGTTAGGAGAAGCATCATCATCGGTCGGTGGCTCAACCGATGTCTCATTGACAGTCAATAAATCGAATTCAGTATTATCGCGCTTGTCCATGAAAATCTTGTCACCGAATTTCTCAATAACAATGTCCCAAGAGTAATTCGATCGAGTACAGCACATAATTGTGGCCAAGATAGCATCAGTGGCAAAGACATTACCAACGGTTTTTGACAGACGACGAATGATAGGATCATCGGTCGTTGTGACCGTATGCACAATACGATCAATCTTCTGCAATGGACGTTCGTTTTTAACATTCACGCGATCATAACTCTTGTCGTAGTACTCGAGTGTGCCACACGTGACGATATCGTCGCCTTCCTTAATATTTGGCAACGACAATTTGACTAAACGTGGAAAGTCCATTGATTCTACAGTCTGCCAATCGGCTCGGACAGTCACAGAAGCATCGCGTATCTTTGGTGGTGCACCACGATTACCGAATTTCTTACCCATTCCACGACGATTATCACGTGACTTGACATTTTTGCCAAGTGTGGTCATACCACTTTGGAATCCGCCACGAGCATTGCGGCCTCTTCGAACAAACGAGAATAAAACCATTAGGAACTCGTGATAACGTTGATAAAACACTAATTGCATACCTGGCGTTCCTTAGATTACCGCGGAAACGACCACGTTGGTGAGGTGGCTTCTGTATACGTGCAGTATCTACCAAATGGAAAGTCGTCTCGTCCTCTTCATGGAAGTAGGCATATTGACTGCCCGTACCAAAGCTTGATTGGTACTTATCTGAAAAAGAAAGAAAGAAATAAAACCATTATTAGATGAAACTAATTTTAATAAGATGCACCAGCGATTGTTTACAACACATTCGTTGACAGATTGCACAAAGGGATGTTTTTTCTCTTGATGCAAAAAATATCCCAAAATGGCTCTGCAACGAGTATACGGTCAACCCGATGACGGCGACACAAAACCAACATAACCTCACTTTCATGGTTCACAGAAAGTAATTGTAATTTCAAGTTTTTCCTAAAACAATTATTTACTTACTTTGGTATTTTTTATCGTTAGTATTGGTGCCGGTCCAATCGCAAATCTTGCCCAAACGATCGCTCTTGCTGAACGGCTGGTAGGGCATATCCTTAAAGGTTTCTGGCAACTCGCATGGTCCCCATCCGTTTTCGTTAAATTGAAGGACGGGTTTCTCGAAAATCGGGAACGTTTGTGCCGTAGAAATTGGTTCACTCATTACTGAAACAAATTTAAGTAATTTTTAGTCGATTTATTTGGGTTTTCAATGTGAAATTTACTTTTTTTATGCTCCCCGGAAAAGTTGACGTGACAGTCGAAAAAATCTATTGGGGGAAAAGGCAGCTGCCCATATTACCATAGTTAATGTTCGTAATGACAGCATGAGTTGTTTGAGGTCTTAAGAGATAGATGGTGCGGTCAGCGAGAAGATGTGGCGACAGTGTATCGACAGTTGCGCCTCTGCCAGTGAACAACTGAAGTTCAAACGATTCATATACCAACTCTTAACGAACAAAGAAAAGAAATTCAAAAGAAAGAAAACGAACACTTTGCTTTAACATAAAATACATTCTTTGCCGTTTGTTTCCCTTGTGCTCTTGGTGACGTTTAGCTTTTAAGTAGTTAGTGTCAAACCGAGACACTATATTGGTGACCCCGACGTGATCGCAAGTAGAAATTGTTCTAATTATCTATGACTAGCAGAACACCTACCAAAAGCATCCATACACTGGGGGCCATGGCAGAGGACAGTACCGACAACGCCAAAAACCAGAGTCTGTTGAACATCAACAATCCCCCGCTTCAGGATGCACACATCACCGTCGCACATCCTGAGGGTGTGCTACCAGGACAGGGATACAACCTTCCACATCATACAACGCTCTTTCCAACACCCTACAACCACAGGATCACATATATGCCGTGAACTTACAATTACCCCAATTCTCTCCGGACACCCCAGAACTTTGGTTTGCGATTACTGAGGCAGATTTTGTTGCCAAAAGAATCCCCAGCGATGCCCATCCATCCATCTATTAAAGTCCACAAGAAAGGAGACCCTCTGATTGCGCCAAATATAGAGGAATAAGTCTCCTTAACATCGCCTACAAAATCTACTCTGCCGTTTTGTGTGAACGCCTGAAGCCTTATGTAAATAAGCTGATAGGTCCTTATCAGTGCGGATTCAGGCCAGGGAAGCCCACCATTGACCAAATCTTCACACTACGGCAGATCCTGGAAAAAACCAATGAATTTCAAGTCGACACTCACCACCTATTTGTCGACTTCAAAGCCGCATACGACAGCGTAATTAGAGACTAGCTATATATACAACGCTATGTCTACCTTTGACATACCTGCTAAACTCGTCAAACTATGCAGGATGACTTTGGAGAATGTTCGCTGCTCAATCCGAATCGGTGAACTACTTATCGATAGTTTTGCTGTCGTGTGATTTCTTCAACATCACATTAGAAATGATTGTGCAAAAATCACTGGCCGATACAAGAGGCACAATCTATTTCAAATCCTCGCAACACCTTGCATACGCCGACGATATTGACATAATAGGTAGATCACAGCGAGATGTCAATGAGGCGTTTGCGAGTATTGAGATGGAGGCGGCGAAAATTGTTTTGACGGCAAACGAGGGCAAAACTAAATATATGCTGTCATCAAAAAAGGACGCTCACCACCGACGTCTTGGCCAGAACGTTTGTATTGGCAGATATAAGTTCGAGGTAGTTAAAGACTTCGTCTACCCTGGCTCCGCAGTGACCTGGAACAACGACATCAGTTCCGAAATCAAACGCACTCACTCTTGCCAATCGCTGTTAAATTGAGTAATAGAGCCCTCTCCCTAACGACAAAGTTGACTCTATATATAAGACACTAATCATCCCGGTCCTGTTGTACGGCGCAGAAGCATGGACACTATCAAAAGCGGATGAGAAGGCCCTTGGTCAGATCGAGAGAAAAATTTTGCTCGTGATTTTCGGGCCTATAATCGCAGACGGGGGATGGAGGAAAAGATTCAACCACGAACCTTACGAGCTGTACAGCGATATGAGTCTAGTGGGGCGCCTACGGATTCAACGCCTAAGATGGCTGGGCCATGTAGAGCAAATGGACACCAGAGCTCCAGCCCGAAGAGTTTTTTAATCCAACCTTAAGGGACGAAGAAGCAGAGGACGGCCGCATTTAAGACGGTGCACACAGGTGGAAGGGGACCTGAGCCAACTGGGTGTGCGGCAATGGAAAAGGCTAGCAAAAGATCGTGCTAGTTGGAGGGGCATGCTGGTTGAAGCCCAGGTTCACCCCGAACTGTAGCGCCCGTTAAGAAGAAGATTAAAGTCCTTACCGTCAGCAATAGCCATACAACTTATTGATGTCATCAACAACCCTCCACCACAAAACAAATACAACGGCTTGAAAACGGCCGTTCTTCAACGTTTTTCGGAATCGCGACAGAAACAACTGCAGAAAATTCTCCGAGAAAAGGTCCTGGGCGAAAAAAAACCTTCCCAGCTTCTCAGGGAAATGAGAGAACTAGCCAAGAATGCCGTTACTGACAAGGTGCTGCAACAACTTTGGACGGAACGAATGCCGGAAAGAATTCGTCCGTTGCTGGTCGTGTCCGACAATCTGCAAGACCTAAATGCACTCGCTGCATCATGGATGCTCCCAACAGTGTCCCCATCATGGCCGTCCTTAGCAAAGATTTTGTGCTACCCAAATTCCAAACCCCCATTGCAGCCGAAACCACCCATTTGGAACGACAATTGCTAGAGATGCAATTGACTCTACAGAACTGCCAAAGTGAGGTTCAAGACCTCCACTCCTATCATCAACAACAAGACAAAATAATCCAGGGCCTCAGGATCGCACTCCAACAACAGCAACAACAACAACACCTGTCGTACATGACGCCACCACAACAGACGCAGCAACTTCACCAGCAATATCCGCATACCAACCGCCACAGAACCAGATCCGCCACTCCTAATCGCAACAATGGCATTTTTTACTACCACAACAGATGGGGAAAAGATGCCCGACACTGCACCCAACCATGCAAATACTCAGCTGGAACTTCCAACCGCGGAAACTAAGTGCGCTGTCATCAACCGCGGCAGTAGTTGATGACAGCATAGACTCTCCATCAACTCGAAAGGAAACCCGAATCCTCCACAAATCAAACCTTCTTAATAGACTCAGGCTCCGTTGCGTCTATTGTTTTAATGACACTTTTCAACTCTACGCGGCGAAATCATCAACAATCAATACCTACGGCGTCAAGAAACACAGGCTTGACCTCAACCTCCGACGATGTTTTCCGTGGACATTTATTATTGCGGACATTGCAACTGCAATAATTGGAGCAGATTTCCTCACACTAATAGATATCTTTAATATATCAACAATTGACACATCAGTTCCAGAAACATACGCTAAACTCTTAAAAGAACTCATCCAAATAACCAAACCCACAATAAAACCAAACCTCGACAATATCCACCACGCTCATCGTATCACCACAAAAGGTCCTCCAGTAGCAGCACACTCCTACAAGCTCGAAGGAGAAAAGGCTTCCGTAGCAAAAAAGCAAATAGCCGATATGTTTGAAGAATGGCGTCTCTGCGGCGACTACAGGAGGCTAAATTCATTCACCGAAGCGGACAAATATGCACCTCCACTCATTCAAGACCTTTTTCCCCGCTTGCACGGTGCCAACGTATTTACCGAACTTGACCTGGACAGAGCATTTCACCAAGTTCCAATGCATCCTGACGACATCCACAAAACGGCCATCATAACACCCTGGGGCTTAATTGAATACCACACAAACCTTCCAAAGATTTATGGACTCCATCTTCCGAGGCCTGGAATTTGTCTATGTGTATATTGATGATGCTTATCGTCCAGCTTTCGGCTCCGTACAGCAAGACTGGCAGAATGAGCGTTTTGTAAAGCATGACTTTGGTCTTTCGAGTGAGGAGTTTTGACCCCAGTTGTTTGGACAAGCCGAAGTAGCAGCGGTTGCCAATGACGATTCTATGCCGGATCTCCACAGTGATGTCATTTGTGGAATTTACGTTTGCCCCGAGGTAGACAAACTCCTTAACTACCTCGAAATTGGCAGCATATATTTTGTTTCGTCCTCATTGATCTTAAGACCAACTCGTTTCGCCTGTTCTTCAATCGCCGTGAATGCTTCCACAATGCCACGGCGAGAACACGCGATGATGTCGATATCATTCGCGTATCCTAGCAGCTGGATGGACTTGCAAAAGATAGTGCCTTCCCTGTTGACGCCTGCCCGTCGCACTATCTGCTCCAGCACCAGGTTGAAGAAGTCACATGACAGCGCATCTCCTTGCCGAAATCCGGTGCATGTTTCGAATGGTTCCGAGGGACCAGAACCGAATTGCACGGTGCATCGCGTGTTTTTTAGCGTGGCGCGACACAACTGGATCAGTTTTACCGGGATCCCGAATTCGGCCATCGCCCCAAACAGTTCTTCACGATGAATGCTGTCGTATGTGGCTTTGAAATCGATGAAAAGGTGGTGTGTGTATCGATTCGAAACTCGTTGGTCTTTTCCAGAAATTGACGAAGTGTGAAAACTTGGTCTGTAGTTGATTTGCCGGGCCGGAAGCCGCACTGGTAGCTGCCGATTAGTGCGGTGCAAAATGGTTTTAGACGTTCACACAATACTCTGGATAGGATCTTGTATGCGACATTGAGCAGGGATATACCTCTATAGTTCTTGCAAGAGGTAGGATCGCCTTTTTTGTGGATGGGGCATATAGAGCTGGTATTCCAGTCGTCGAGCATGCTTTCATCTTCCCAAATTCTGCAGAACATCCCTACCAGAACATCGCCGCCAGCCTTGAAGAGCTCTGATGGCAAGCCATCTGAGCCTGCGGCCTCGTTGTTCTTCAGCTTCTGAATTGCTGTGCCGACTTCTTCGATGCTGGGTGGGAGGACTACTTCAGTGGCTGGAGTTGGGATTTCCTCGGTCCCTACCACCCTCTCTTGGTCATGCTCGTTAAGCAGCTGCTGGAAATGCTGCTTAAATACATCCACTATTCCCTGCGGGTCGGTGACAAGATTACCCTCGCAGTTTCGAAGAGCCAGGGTGCCCTTTTTGAAGCCTCCTGCAAGGCCTTCGGCTTTCTTGTAAAAGGCTCGTATTTTATGTTTATCCCTAGACTCCTCGATATCCTTGAGCTGGGAGGCTGCGAAGATTCTTTTCTTTTGTCGCAGTAGTTTTTTCTCCTCCCTCTTTCTGGCTCGGTACTCTTCTTGCGCTGCCCTGGTTTTCCTCTGCAGCGCCTTTTGGTACGCCTAGTCGGTTGCTGCCTTTTTCTGCTCACACTCGCCATCATACCACGGGTTTCTTGTCGGGGGTGGTAGGTATCCCAAGGTGGTTTCGGCTACTTCCTGAATGGCTGAGCGGCAATGCAGCAACATATTGGCATTTGTGTTCGATGTAGGCATACCGTAGAGTATTCCGCTCAGCTGCTCCCTGTAGACTCTGGCAACCTCTGGTGTGCTCAGGCGCCCAATGTCGAACCTCCTCCTGATGGGCTGGTGCAGCTTTCTGACATTGGACTGTCGAGCTCTGAATCTTGCTGCTACGAGGAAGTGGTCAGAGTCGACATTTGCCCCTCTGAATGTTCGCACATCCAGGATGTTTGACGAGTGCCTTGCGTCAATGAGCGCATGGTCGATTTGGTTGGCGGTTCGACCGTCCGGAGATCGCCAGGTTGCTGTGTGGATTCGCTTGCGAGGGAATCTTGTGCTACTTATCACCGCATTACGAGCTGTCGCAAAGTCAGCGAGTCGGAAGCCGTTATCTGTTGTTGTATCGTGGAGGCTCTGCTTTCCGATCACTCCGCCAAGGGTGTTCTCCTTACCGATTTTGGCGTTGAAATCCCCGAGCACGATTTTTACATCGTACTCCGGACAAGTTCCGTAGGCGTTGTCCAGGAGGTCATAGAAGTCCTCCTTGATAGGGTCTTCGGCCTCGTCGGTAGGGGCGTGTGCACATATAAGGCTGATGTTATAAAATCTGCCTCTGATGCGGATCACAGCCAGGCGATCACTTATAGGTTTAAAGTCGATGACCTTCGACCTTAACCGCTTTCCCACGACAAATCCGCGTCCCAGTAAGTGCAACCTTTTGTGACCGTTTCCTATCCAGCGTATTTCCTGGACCGCAGTAATATTCGCCTTGTACTGCGTGAGGATTCCTTCTAGTTTATGAGCAGCTCCGGGAGTGTACAGGGTTCTGACATTCCAGGAGCATACTCGCAAATCGTGTTCCTTTTTCGTGCGTTGTCGTCGTCGAGTTTCCGTCCGTGTATCCGGGGCATCTTGCTCATTCATAACGGATTGTTAGCCCGCCGTACAACCGCCATTCTGGTCGGGGTTTTGTCGCTGCATACGTTTGTTCACCTCCCAACGGTTGTTGAAGAGGCTATCCAGAGGGCGCCGCGAGGAGGCCGTATGTCAACTATACTATACTATATAGTGATGATAATGTTAATGAATAACGGCTAAACAATGTTCACATGCAAGGTAACCACCATTTATGGTAAGTATTTTGCGTGTTTTGCAATTCTCCATTTTCTCTGTCGACATTTAGGAAAATAACTTAAAGCTATTTCAGTAATTTGAAACACCGAGTCATCATAATGTTTTATGGGAACATTTGCCTTGAAACCATGGACTTGTATTTGAAACTCATAAACCAAGTTGGATGTTTGTTTGGTGTAACTTTCTATTTCGAGTAGTCCTATGCTAACTGTTGGATGAAAAAAAAAGAAGAAAAAAACTTTTCATGGCCGAAAGGGACTTTTGAGAGATTCACGCAACTGCCACAAACATTCCAAGTCCATATGCAAACTCCCGCACATCCTACGTCGTGCTCATAAAAGATAAATCGTTTAATTAAGCTAATGTCAGTCGCAGATATTCAGAACAATTAGGGAACTTTGAATCGAATTGCAGCAGCATATCGGCTTTCAAAAACTTTTCTCCTCTTATCCTGCTCCATGTCGTATTAGTTAACCATTTGCAGTTACAGCAAAATCGTTTCCATGCAACAAGACAAAAGTTTTGCGAGCACACTCTGCTCTTTTCATCGTCACTGCTTTTTTGCTTCTTCCATTTCCGGTTTCTGTTTTCTTTTTCGAATATCCGGCAACAGTAAGTATTCGTACAAGCACACAAACAAACCTCCTTACAATGTCGGTAGTTTGAAACTATCAGGAACTTTCCGAATACACGCCTCGAAGAAAAATACAGTATAAGGAATCGATTAGCGTCAGTGCAATAAATCTTCGGGTATGACTGGCTCTCTGTGTTATCAGCCTTCCAAAGTTTGTAAGGTGTTATCAGTAAAAAAAAGATGTATCTATTGAGCTCGTACATGCCCGTATACTAATATAAACAGCAAAATTATCGTTTCTGTTTTTTGTTTTTTTTTTGTTGACTTTGGGCAAAAGTTTGAGTGGGGGTATTAAACTTTCGATGTAATTGATCGAAACTGTGGGATTTCGATTTGAAGATGCTTGACTTAGGAAGAATGAAGGCGCGTAGGCTTGAAGTGGTTTGAAAATTATCGTTCGGATAACTATCAATTTCTTGAAAGATATACACTTGTAGTTTAGTGGATGGCAATCATTATGAATATATTTACTTTTTGTTTTGTATCAGGATTATCAGTTTAATTGCCTGGACTCAGAAGCGTCGGCTCGTCCTTACTTACTTACTTACTTTGATGGCGCTACAGTTCGGGGTGAACCAGGGCCTCAACCAACAAGCCTCTCCAGCCGGCCCGATCTTCGGCCAGCCGCTTCCAGTGCCGCACGCCCAGTTGGTTGAGGTCCCCTTCCACCTGTGTGCGCCACCTTAAATGCAGTCCTCTGCTGCGTCGTCCCTCGGGGTTGGAGTCGAAGACTCTTCGGGCCGGAGCATTGATGTCCATTCGCTCTACATGGCCTAGCCATCTTAGACGTTGGATCCGAAGACGTCTAACCAGGCCGATGTCGTTGTACAGCCCGTACAGTTCTTGGTTGAATCTCCGCCTCCAGTCTCCATTTACACAAACGGGACCAAAGATTGCACGCAGAATTTTCCTCTCGAAACGCCCAAGAGCCTCTTCATCCGCTTTTGATAACGTCCAAGCCTCAGCGCCGTAGAGGAGGACCGGGATGATTAAGGTTTTGTAGAGGGAAACCTTGGTTTTTCGAGAGAGGGCTCTACTACTCAATTGCCTCTTGAGCCCGAAGAAGCAGCGATCGGCAAGAGTTATTCTGCGTTTTATCTCAGCGCTGGTGTCGTTGCTGCTTGTCACTATCGAGCCAAGGTAGACGAAGTTCTTGACTACTTCAAAAATATAGCTGCCGAAGGTGACGTTCTAATGACAGCATATATTTGGTCTTGTCCCCATTTACCCTTAGACCCACTTTCGCCGCTTCTGCTTCAATGCTTGTGAACGCCTTATTGACGTCTCACTTTGTTCGTCCAATAACGTCCATGTCAACTGCGTAGGCAAGCAATTGTGTGGACTTGAAGTAGATCGTACCTCTTGTATTGGCCGCAGATTCCCGCACGATCTTTTCAAGAATAATGTTGAAGAAATCAAATGACAGTGCGTCACCCTGTCTAAAACCTTTTTTAACATCAAAGGGATCGGTTAGTTCACCTCCGACCTTAATGGAGCAGCGAGAGTTCTCCATAGTCATCCTGCATAGTTTGACGAGTTTGGCAGGAATGTTAAAACATGACATGGCTTTGTATAGCTCGTCTCTATAAACACTGTCATACGCGGCTTTAAAGTCGACGAAAAGATGGTGCGTGTCGACCTGGAATTCATGGGTCTTCTCCAAGATCGGCCGTAGTGTAAATATTTGGTCTATCGTGGATTTTCCTGGCGTGAAACCATACAGGTAGGAACCTATCAGATTGTCCACGAACGGTTTCAGGTACTTACACAGTACGGCAGAGAGGATTTTGTACGCGATGTTCAGGAGGCTTATCCCTCTGTAATTGGCGCAGTCATAGGGGTCCCCTTTCTTATGGACCGGGCAAACGATACTGAGATTCCATTCATCGGGCATGCGTTCTTCCGACCATATCTTGCAGATGAGTTGGTGCATGTTCCTGACCAGCTCATCGCCAGCTGCTTTAAACAGTTCCACGGGGAGTCCGTCTGCTCCAGCAGCTTTATAAGACTTAAGTTTTGATATCGCTATCTTAACATCGTCTAGGTCGGGTGGACGGGATTCTCCTTCGTCTTCGTCCATTGTGAATGGTTCGCTCTGCCTGACGGCGGCATTTTGACTACCATCGCCGTTATACAGTCTGCAGAAGTGGTCCTTCCACAATCCCAGCATCGACTGTGACTCCACTACTAGTTGTCCGTGCTCATCCCTGCAGGCTTCTGCTTTGGCTGTATAGCCTTGGCATGTTCGTTTTACTTTCTGGTAAAATTTTCGAACGTCGTTCCTGCAATAACATCTCTCCATCTCCTCGATCTCGAGCTTCTCGTGCTTCTTCTTTTTCCTTCTCAGAAGCGCATGCTCCTCCCTCCTTTTCTGTTCATAGAGCTCGAGGGCAGCCCTCGTCTGTCGATGCAATGTGGCCATGTATGCATTCTGTTTCTCTACATGGACCTATCTGCACTCATCATCAAACCAGGGGTTTCTCGAAGGTGGTGGCTCGAAACCGAATACATCTGAGGCGGCGTCTCTAATGGCGCTTTCACAACGACTCCATTGCTGTTTTATGGTTTCTGTAGATTGCATCGGGACTTGAGAGAGCTTGTGGGAGACTTGATCGGCGAAGGTCCTGGCGGTCTCCTGCAATTGCAGCTTTCCGACGTTAAATTTTGGTGTTCTTACTCGACTCCATTGATTCCGAGAAATTCGCATCCGTACCCTAGCTGCAACAAGGTAATGATCCGAGTCGATGTTGGCTCCTCGAAAGTTTCGGACATCTAGGATGCTGGAGGAGTGTCTGCCGTCGATCGCGATATGATCAATTTGGTTGGTTGTCGATTGATCGAAAGACCGCCAGGTCCCCTTATGGATGTTGAGGTGTGGGAATCGTGTACTTGCTACTACCAGATTATGTCCCGCCATAAAGTCCACTAGCCTAGTCCGTCTTCTGACGTGGTGTTGTGTAGGCTGTGCTTTCCAATGACCCGTTCAAGGATAGCTTCCTTACCCAGCTTCGCATTGAAATCTCCTAGAATGATTTTGGTGTCATAGCTGGGGCATTGCGCATACGTCCTGCCTAGTAGATCATAGAAGTCGTCTTTATGTCGGTCATCTTTCTCCTCTGTGGGGGCGTGGATACATAATAAACTTATATTGCCAAGACTGATCTTGATGCGGATAGTTATGAGGCGTTCGCTTACACACTGGAAGCTTAAGCCTTTTCTCCTGAAGTAGACATCACAGTTTTTCATCCGCTTTTTGCCTGGCCCATCCCATCGCACTTCTTGGAGCGCGGTAATGTCTGCCTTATAGCAGTCCAAAGAGTTGACCAGTTGTTCGGCTGCACCTGGTCTGTAGAGGGACCTAACGTTCCAGGTGCGGATCCGAAATTCGTTTCCTTTTTGACGTTTGCGGGGGTCGTCAACATGTAATCCGTCCGTATCCGAGGCTATTGGTTGTTTCTGAACAAGATTTAGTTTACACGATAGGGATGTTAACCCTAATCGCAACCTCCAACCTGGAGGGCTAGGTTCCTCTTTCCCCAGGAACAAGGGTCAGGTCGCTGCACACATTGGTTCACTACCCGACGGGTGCCAGTATAGCTATCCAAGGGAGGCCACGCGGAGGCTGTGTGTCAACTTGGATTGAGCAGGGACAGAGATCGAAGCTGGGGTTTGCCAAGTTAAACGCGACCAACTTCTTTGCTCTGTTTGCTCGCTCCCTTCTCCCCTAGTAAGTAAGTACCTAAGTCAAGCATAGCTAAATTTAAAGAAAATGCAAACTGATAACAAAATCACTTTGTGTTTCCAATTCTCCACGATGCAAAAAACCTTGCCTTATCTACCATAGTACTACCCACAATGAGGCCAGTGTCAATCTAGCTATGTAGTTATATACAATTTGACGCCAACAAGTCGAACTTCTTTGAATCAATATATTACTGCTTTGCTTCGTGTAGAGCAGAAAAGATAAAAGGTCAATTAAATGTTGTTGCCGATACTAAGATACACATACGAATATCTATCTATACAAGCCTACGCGGTAGCATTATTGAATATATTTTGTGTTAATTTCTTTCTTGTTGTTTGAATCTTTACTGGTTGAACGGATAAATGCACGTAATTATCGTCTGCGAATAATTTTTAATGACAATATATTATATATTATGCCGGTAACTGATGGAAATAAAAGGATTTTTAATTTGATTAATATCCTGACGTGAACAAGTAAAATAGTGTTTCTCCAATTGCTCGGAGGCGATTATTGGACGGTGTGCAACCGATGCGAGGTGGATTGTTGCCTGGGATTTTGACCTCAGCATTACCGCTGTCGAAGTAAAAGCAGAGAACAAAGGAACAATCAAAACCAAAGGCTATTTATAGTTTAGGTATTTATTGTTCACTTGTTGGCGTAAAACTCAATTTAATCTAATTACATGGCAACGTACAAGCACTGCGAAAACACCTGAGCTTATTGATTTGTTCGTTGCAAAAGGCATTTCTGATCGCCATATTAAAGTCGAAGAGAATGTTGATCCCTCGTCGGACCATTCTCCAGGTATATTGACCTTGAGTGAAACCCTTATTAAAGAGTCTGAATCATCTAGGCTTTCGAATTTCTAATCGTAAGACAATAGAGAAGGAAGTTTTTAAGTTTTCAAGAAGGTATTAGTCGAAGAATGCCACTTAGGACGCCGTACAAATTAGAATTCGAAGTCGACCGATTCATTTAAGCTATTCGGCATAGAAAAAAGCGCCATCGAATGTTTATTTCGCGGCGATCCTCCACGGCGGGGTACTGGCAAAACCCCTCGTAGTATACTTGCCTTGAAAAAGCTTGACTCACGCCGTTCAGAATCGACATTAAACTGTAGGTCCCTTTCACCTATGCGAAAAATAAATCACACACAACATGGGTGATTGAGAGAAGCTTGGCTCTGATCCTTCATGGGCTGTACCGCCACCAAAAGAAAGAAAAAAGAGAAGAAACGACAAGCTCGGCAATAACGTCGAGCGCCGCAGCATAAAACATATTTAAACCGACTATGTAACCTGCTGCGGAAATCTCTCGGGGAATTTAAAAGATCATGGAGTTCGTTCGTATTTTTTTTTTTTTTTTAAATAATTTGCGCGCACTCATGGTCTAATTAGCCTTATTATGCCGGCGACACAGTGCGGGCAGAAGGTAGAAAGGAAGAGAAATAGTGGAGATGCCGATGGACATTGATCTAAAATGCTTGCATGTTGCATTGAGGGGGGTAAACCGAATCCGGCAGGGAGTTCCAGATTCGTGTGGTTCGGTTAATGAAAGATTCTCTGTATTTGACAGTACGTCTGAAAGCGGGCTTCAGGGTATATTGGTGAGCATTCCTAGAGAGACGTGTATTGCGGGAGAAATGTTGAAGGGGCCGAATGCAACTGGCTATTTCATAAGAGCATTTTTGGTGGTAGTAACGATAAAACAGGGAGAGGCAGGTAACGTTCCTGCGGTGTTCCAGCGAGTCTAATGTTGTGGTAATGTTGGAGTCACCTATCAGTATCAGTTTTATGGCTTGCTTTTGTATTCTGTCTAGTAAGTGCAGTGAGGTCTTGGAAGCACTGGATCAGACATGATCGTTAAACTCTAATTTGGGGCGAATGAACGCCTTAAATCGCATCTGTATAAGAGGCCTAGGCATTTCGAAGCATTCTTGGCGACACTGAATATATGGTCGTTCCAATTAAGATTGTGAGCAACACTCATACCCAGGATGGAAAGCTTTTCAGTTTCTGAGATGCAAGTGCCATTCATGGATAATGGCTGCGGGTTAGTTATACGCTTTAACGACAAGAGACAGCATTGTGTTTTGGATGCATTAAATTCCACTCTATTGTTTTTACCTCATTGGATGATGCTGTCGATATTGGAATTTAATGAGTTTAACATACGCTGCCGCTTATTATCTACAACCGAAGTGCAGGGTCGTAAACTGGTGAACGAATATGAGAAGCTGAGGGTACTGTCGTCAGCGAAGGAGTGAATTGGATTAGAAGTGAAAGACAAGAGATCGTTTATAAAAATAAGAAAGAGTGTCGGAGACAAAACGGAGCCCTGGGGAACACTAGCATTTACAAAGTGAGTATCAGACTTGAATCCGTCCAAAACAACTTGAATTGAACGATTCAAAAGGTAACTTCTAATCCATTGAAAAATGAAATGCTGTTTTCCACCTACTCGGAAAGAGCCCAGAGGTGTAGGAAAGGTGAAAAAGCTTACGCAGTGGTTTTGCCAGCGTAGAAGAACACCTCTTCAGAACTATTGGGGCAATACCATCTGGACCAGCGGATTTGTATATGTCGAGGTCCTTAAGACCTTGTAATTGTAATTTGGCAAGGAATCAAATGACTCCCTCTGGAAAGCTATTAAGGGCATTAAAAAGCTTATATGCACGCACCAACAATAAGGAAAAATCGAAATGAATGGGCCAAAGGCGATAAAGAAAAGGCTGCAGTGTTTTTGGATATCTTGCTGAAACCTTCAAGCCATTCAGAAGACCGGGGAATACTTTCCAAACTGGAAAATATCATATCCCTCAAGTAAACTACCAGACTACGACTTAATTACAGGAGATGTCCTTAAAAACTTGCCAAGAAATGCTCTGCTCAAACTTTTAGGTTAGAACAGGTTCCGAGCCAAACTTTTTATGGTTTTAAAGCCCGGAAAGCCACCGATGGATAAAAAATCTTACTGCCGAATATCATTGTGGTCGATAATTTCGGAAAGTCTTCGAAAGAGTTATAATCAATCGCTTAAAGTCGATTCTCGAAGAAAAGCATCTTTTGCTGGGTCATCAGTTTGGTTTCAGAAGCAAGCATTAAAAAAACCGATGTGGTCAAAAAAGCACTCGAACATAAGCTAATATGTTAGAGTGTATTTCCTGACCTCTGCCAAGCCTTTGACAAATTTAAGAGCAATTAACCCGGCATGACTATCTATCTTGTCATGGTGCTGTTGCTTATAGTAGCCCAGGATACCATGACGAATAGCATGCTTACGACTGTGTCTCCGGAAGGCCATTAACTAAGAGGTAGTCAAGCCTATTCCAATGATGGTGTGAGCTTCTTGAAACCGTGCCCAAGGATGAAAGGTTGTAGGGCTTATTTCCAACCGCTAACGTGCTCCCTTAAGTGCACAGGCGAGGCGTAAGGTATCTAAATGCTTACTCCGATATTCGTTGGTTCTGTCGGAGTGGACCTATATTTCGGCCGTACTCGTGGGAAAAAGATTCCAAATAATAGTAAAACGTTAGAAAAAGGAATCTCTCTCGAGTAAGCGGCAGATGCACTAAATGACGTGGCCGCTAACAGGTAGGACGAGGTAAAGATAACAGAAGCCAGCATGTTAGACGGGGGCATTTCTAAGGAATTGGCGGAGAAATTACTCGCTGATACTGCAGAGACAGTCCTGGAGGGTGTTGCACGAGGAAAGATTGCCAAGAAGCTATCTCAAGGCATACTAAGACTTAAGTAGTACAAAAAAGCTGTACACCTGAAGCGCATTTTTGAGGAGAAGTGCATCCTCAAGGAAGAACTCTCTCTCTCTCAAGTAAGTGGCAGATGCACTAAATGACGTGGCCGCTAACAGGTAGGACGAGGTAAAGATAACAGAAGCCAGCGTGTTAGAGAAATTACTCGCTGTTACGGCAGAGACAGTCCTGGAGAGTGTTGCACCAGGAAAGAATGCCAAAAAGCTAGCTCATGGTATGCTAAGACTTAAGTAGTACAAAAAAGCTGTACACCTGAAGCGCATATTTGAGGAGAAGGGCATCCCCCTCCTCTCCGATTAGGAGAAGGGGGTGCTCAGATGGACCGAAAAGGTGATTGCTAAAGACCCCCTAACAAGATCAAGGGCTGGCCAAGTCGCACCTAGCAAAGACACAAATACGGGCAAGGGTGAGAAAAACCTCAAAAAGCCCCCAACAAAGAGAGAGCGACCGACTGGGCCGTCTGGAATCGTAACCGATTAGGTGGGTGTCTGCTGCACCCGAGCGGCCAGTTTACCTTCAAACAGGGGAGGTTGATCGAGAAAGCTTTAGCTAGGGCGACCTTCGACCACATTTGAGAGAATAGCGAGAAAACTGTCATTCTCACCTTTAAGCCGTGGGAAGGCGCTACACTAAAAGCAAGCCCCCTGGATGAGGTAACGATAGGCCTAAAGCCAAAATGAGCGTTCCGGATATAGGTAGATAAAAGAATGAGATTCTTGACATCCTTAAGGCACAGAATCCAGCGGTCCCTATAGATGACTGAGAGATGACGCTGGAGAGCATCGAAGGCGGTACCAACAATGTTATGTTCGTTATCGAGGATCCACCGGAAAGTCTGAAAAAAAAGAGGCATATGCCCTCGTTTTTCGGAGCTGGGGAGTTTCCTTTGAGATTTGCGAAGAAAGCGCAGCCTGGCGGGGTGGCACTTGCTGTGAAGGTACTGCAAATAAACCTCCAGACATCGATAAGATGATATTAAATCTAATAAGGTAATCTGCTCCTTCGAGAGGTCCTGTCCTACCGGACGACCCAGTAAAAAAAACCACCAACCATAGTGGAATGCAAAAATAATGGAGCGACTAAGTATTTCTAGGCACAGCTGACACCTCACAAAAGAGCGTGCTACCGAATGGTCAACTTATAGAGATAATGTTAAGCAGCTCAAAACAAAATTGAATTCGCCAATACAAGCTCCACGACCTATGCTGACGAGATTGCCATTCTGATATCTGGGAAGTTTCCTCAGGTCCATAGCGAAAGACTAAGTTATGTACTGCTATTAGTTAATAATTGGGTCAAGGGGTGAGACCTTGACCCAGCGAACTCCGAGATAGTTATCTTCATAATGAGAAGATTTATACCAAGATGCACTTTCCTGCGTATAAATGGCATCGATCTGATCCCCAGAAAATCTGTCAAATATTACTAGAAGGACATCATCAATGAAAGAACTAAAAGCCTAGGTGGCACTGTATTTGTGCAGAACAGCCTTTCGAAAGGCATGGGGATTCAAACCAAAAGTGGTGTATCGGTTGTACACTGCGGTAGTAAGACCTATTTTAGTCTTTGGTTCGATTATCTGGTGGAAGGCACTTGAGAAAAAATGCCATCTTTAAAGAGTTTCAAAGGTTCAGAAGGGCAGGTCTGGCGTTGACTGGATCTTTGAAATCCACACCAATGGCGGCTCTTGAAACAATGCTGAACCTTCCACCCTTGGACATATACTGCGAGAGTATCGCAGCCAGGACTACGACTAGAACGCAAGAATCTGGTGGCCAAGCATCAGTCTTGTATCAATGGGCCGACTCTACATTCAAAACCGAAAAGGACTATAAAACCCGGCCTCCTTGCTGCGGCCTCTATCAGAATTCCTTTCAGTGGAAGGATCCAGGATCCGGAGTCTATATCGAATTTCGTGAAATAAACCGCTCCTATAGATTTGATGATGGCTGTAGCGTTTTCAAAGCTGAGGTCATATGAATATTTTCGGAAATGAGACGGCAGACGAGTCAGCTAGAATAGGATCAGGCACAAAATCCGGACAGATCAGAAAGCCAATAAACGATTGTATCAAATAGTGACATGCGCAATGGCAATATCAACTTGGCACGTCTGTGATAAGAAAAGGACAAAAAGTCTACCTAAGTTCAGTCGGGGGAATATTTGATTGGCAGTCGGTGCCCTCATTGAACACTGCATGATATCCTACCATACAGGCAGACAATGACTTTTGCAGACGCTGCAGGGATGAAGAGGAAACTGAATCCATTCATCACCAACAGTGCGAATACCCAGCATTAGCCCATAAAAGGAACATATTCCTTGGAAGTCATTTACTTTCGGGAATTAAAGAGGTAAGTAACATTGGGTCGAACAGACTACTGGGATGTCCATCTGCGTCTAAGTGGTTTAGCTCTACGGGAAATGTTTAGGTTTCTACGGGTTAAGCGTTGGACTCCTCATAGTCTAAGTGAGCCTTGACCTTTCACCCAGTCACCTAACCTAACCACTTTAGAGCAATTACCACTGGCGTTTCGCAGGGAAGCGAATGTGGTCGGATGCTTTACCTGCTAAGATATACCACAAAAGGATGGCACTATGTTGGACACATTCGCCGATGATACTGTAATTTTGGCCAAAGGAAAATCAGTAGAAGAATCAACGACTAAATTGAAATATGGCCTGAAACGCATAAGCGACTGGACAAAGATTTGTCGGATCGCGCAAAACAAAACCAAATCTGTCCACGTAAATTTCGCTTGTGGAAATATACGTGCACTACCTCTCTTTGTAAATGAAGTTTAGATCCCATTCGCAAACGAGGCAAAATACTTAGGCATGACTCTAGACGCACGGCTCAAGTGGAAAGCCATGTAAAGAAAAAAAACGTGAAGAGTTTGTGTTCACGACTGTTCACAATGCGTCAGAATGTGACACCGGACATTCATGCTTGCTATCGACATCGAACTGAGTTTAACTCTCAGCAACATAACACCTTACGTTTTTCGCATTTGAACTAAGTTCACCATACAGCTAGGTGTCCTGTTGCTTTCATTTAGCTTATATTATTATGCACGTTGTATTTATTTGAATAACCCTTTTTTGCACAGTTTGCAATTTATACAAATAATCTTATGTTAAGAATAGGGGGGAGGTAGCAAGCAAACAGAGCAGAGAAGTTGATCGCGTTTAAATGGCAAACCCCCGCTTCGATCTCTGTCCTTGCTCAATCCAAGTTGACACACAGCCTCCGCGTGGCCCCCCCTGGATAGCTACCCTGGCACCCGCCAGTTAGTGAACCAATGTGTGTAGCGACCCAACCCCTTGTTCCTGGGGAAAGAGGAACCTGGCCCTCCAGGTTGGGGGTTGCGCTTAGGGGTAACATCCCTATCACGTAAAAACCTTCTTGTTCCGAAACGACAACAAGCCTCGGATACGGACGGATACAAAGCTGACGACCCCTGCAAACGACTAACGGACTTGAGAGTCTGCACCTGGAATGTGAGGTCCCTTAACAGACCGGGTGCAGGCGATCAATTGGAGCAAACCCTCAACTGCTATAAAGCAGATATAACCGCACTCCAAGAAGTGCGATGGGATGGACCAGGCAAAAAACGGATGAAAAACTGCGACATCTACTACGGAAACTGCTACAAGGAGAACAAACAGCGCCTATTCGGTTTTAAGCTTCCAAGATATAAGCAAACGCCTCATAACAATCCGCATCAAAGCTAAATTTGGAAACATTAGCTTAATATGCGCACACGCCCCAACGGAAGAAAAGGACGATCGATTCAAAGAAGAATTCTACGATCTCCTAGACAGAACATACATATGCCCAATGGCCCAGCTACGACACAAAAATAGTCCTAGGAGATTTTAATGCAAAACTAGGCAAAGAGGACATGTTTGAGTCGATCATAGGAAAGTATAGCATCCATAACACCACATCCGACAACGGTCTTAGGCTAATCGATTTCCTAGCAGGGCGTAACTTCCTTGTAGCAGCACGCGATTCCCCCATCTCAATGTCCACAAGGGTACCTGGCGGTCTTTTGATCAATCAACCACCAACCAAATTGATCACATTGCGGTCGACGCCAGACACTCCTCCTCGTGTCTCCACCAAGCTCTCTCGAAATCTGCCCTCAGCTGCACAAACAATAGAGCAGGAATGGGCGCATTGCATTGCGCCGTCAGAGACGCTGCCTCAGAGGTGCTGGGTTTCAAACCGCCACCATCTAGAAACCCCTGGTTCGATGAACAATGCGAACAAGCCCATGCAGCAAAATAAGAGGCATATAAAGCCATGCTGCAACGACGGACGAGAGCTGCTCGCGAAATCTATGAGCAGAAGAGAAGAGAGGAACACACGCTTTTCAGAAGAAAGAAAAGAGAACACGGAAAGCGTGAGATCGAGGAAATGGAGAGATGGTTCCGCAGGAATGACGCCCGAAAGTTTTACAATAAAGTAAAACGAACATGCCATGGCTACAAAGCCAGAGCGGCGGCCTGCAGGGATGAAAATGGAGAACTGGTAGTAGAATCGCAATCGATGCTGAGGATTTGGAAAAACCACTTCTGTAGACTGTATAACGGCGATGACAGACAAGATAACGCTGTCAGGCAGAACGAGCCATTCGTAATGGACGACGATGTAACAGAATTCAGTCCACCCGGTCAGAAAACTCAACAGGCACAGAAAAGAGCGAATACTAAGATAGGATCTCGCCTCAATGCATTCCTTTTAAGGATGGAAGCCCATGTCCTTCCGAAAATAATATCAAATCAACCCGGCGAATCATTTGATACATCATATTCATATATATATACATATTCCATTGGCAGATCCTACATTTTATCAGCCTGATTCAATTGATGTCCTTATTGGAGCTGAGTTATATCATTCTTTTCTCTAAGTGGGACAGATCGATCAAAATACAGTCTTTGGATGGATCGGTACTGGAAAGATTGGAGATGTCAATACCACAAGTATTATATGTGGAGTATGTATTGCAGATGAAGCACTTGATCACCAAATAGAGAAATGTTGGCAGTTGTATGAACAAACCTCCAACGTACGGCATCTCACAGCATCCGAGAAACAATGCGAACTTTATTTCAACCAAACGCTGTCACAAAACAACGATTTATTGTTAGACTCCCATTCTATCCATAAATCGCATTTCAGCGATTTATATCCCTCGAACGTAGACTTGCCAAGTCAAAAGATCTTAAAACAAAATACATTGGGTTCATGTAAGAGTATCAGCAGTTAGGACACATGGAAGAAGTTAACTTCCCGCCCATACCACTTCTTGTCACATCATTGTGTAACAAAGGCATAACAAAACTCAGAGTAGTTTTTGATGGATCAGCAAAAACGTCGTCGAACTTTTCATTACATGATCTCTTATCAACAGGCCCCTCCATACAAGATGATGTATTCTCAATTCTTGTGAGATTTCGGATGCCAGGATACGTGTTTACCGCAGATGTCGAAAAAATTTATCGCCAAATATTGCTGCACGAAGGGGATACAAAATACCAACTGATATGGTGGAGAAGCAGTCCCAATGAAGCACTTAAATGTTTCAAGCTGAAAACAGTATCATACGTAACAACTTCAGCTCCGTATCTAGCAATAAAATGTCTTAAGCAATTACCTGAAAATCATCAGGTACAATTCCCGTTAGCATCACGAGCAATCAAAATAAATTTCTACTTTGACGATGTGATGACAGGTTCTGACAGTTTATCTGAATCGCTTGAAATTCAAACCGCTGGATTAAGGCTCCGGAAGTGGTGCGCTAACCATCAAGCACTCATCCAAAATATACCAACGAAAGATCGCGAAACGGAATTGAGTTTCGACACTAATATTGAAGAGCACGTCAAAACAGTTGGCAAGACTTGGTTGCCAAAATCTGATGACTCTTGCGTCAATTCATCATGGGTCGGACAAGAACGTGTAACAAAAAGAATTGCATACTCCGATATTGCTCATCTCTGTGATCCTCTCGGACTTATCGCTCCAATTGTTGTAACGGCGGAAATATTTTTACATGAATTATGGAAACTTAAATACGACTGGGATGCAGCACTCCCACAAGAAATGCAAACTACGTGGTTGAAATACAGAGAAGGCTTAAGGGACTTACATAACATCAAAATACCCAGGCACATCTTTCCTCACAAAATTCCCACGAATGTTCATTATCACGTGTTTGCGGATGCATCAGAGAAGGCGTATGGCCTTCCGCCGTCTTTTAAGGCCAAAGCCACTTGATTTAGCGCTATGAACCTAAACCACACGCACACGCAAAAAAATTAACTCGAAGGGTGCTGTTTTTAGTGAGTCGAATCTCACACTATTATGAGCACGCTCTTTCGGTCCTCATAATGTCTTTTCAAGATTTTCACCAACTGGAGTTTCATGTTTCATTCGCAATTTCTTAGCTATCCCACGGTTGCTTCGCTAAAGTTTCGGGTGTCATACTGTTTATTTGAGTGTTTGTTTTTATTGCAGTTTTATTTTTTCATGCTGCTGATATTTCATCTTCTTCTTAACGGGCGCTACAGTTAGGGGTGAACCTGGGCCTCAATCAACATGCCACTCCATCTAGCACGATCTTTTACTAGCCTTTTCCACTGCTGCACACCCAGTTGGCTGAGGTCCCCTTCCACCTGTGTGCGCCATATTAAGTGCGGCCGTCCTCTACTTCTTCATCCCTCGGGGTTGGATTCAAAGACTCTCCGGGCTGGAGCGGTGGTGTCCATTCGCTCTACTTGGCCCAGCCATCTTAGGCGTTGAATACGTAGACGCCTGACTAGGCTCATGTCGCCGTACAGCCCGTAAAGTTCGTGGCTGAATCTTTTCCTCCATCCCCCGTCTGCGTTTATAGGCCCGAAAATCACGCGCAAGATCTTTCTCTCGAACCGACCAAGGGCCTTCTCATCCACTTTTGATAGTGTCCATGCTTCTGCGCCGTACAACAGGACCGGGATGATAAGGGTCTTATATAGAGTCAATTTTGTTGTTCGGGAGAGGGCTCTATTACTCAGTTGCCTCCTGAGCCCAAAGAAACAGCGATGACATCATATATTTAGTTTTGTCCTCGTTTACCGCCAGACCAACTTACGCCGCCTCGAACTCAATGCTCGTAAACGCCTCATTGACACCTTGCTGTGATCTACCTATTATGTCAATATCGTCGGGGTATGCAAGGAGTTGCGAGGATTTGAAATATATTGTGCCTCTTGTATTGGCCAGTGATTTTTGCACAATCATTTCCAATATGATGTTGAAGAAATCACACGACAGCGCATCGCCCTGCCGAAATCCTTTTCTGACATCAAAACTAGCGGTAAGTAGTTCAACGATTCGGATGGAGTAGCGACCATTCTCCATAGTCATCCTGCATAGTCTGATGAGTTTAGCAGGTATGGCAAAGGTAGACATAGCGTTGTATAGCTCGTCTCTAATTACGCTGTCGTATGCGGCTTTGAAGTCGACAAATAGGTGGTGAGTGTCGACTTGAAATTCTTTGGTTTTTTGCAGGATCTGCCGTAGTGTGAAGATTTGGTCGATGGTGTACTTCCCTGGCCTGAATCCGCACTGATAAGGCCCTATCAGCTTATTTACAACAGGCTTCAGGTGTTCACTCAAAACGGCAGAGAAGATTTTGTAGGCGATGTTAAGGAGGTTTATTCCTCTGTAGTTGGTGCAATCAGAGGGGTCTCCTTTCTTGTGGATCGGGCGTACGATGCTGAGACTCCATTCCTCGGGCATGCTTTCCTCTGACCGTATTTTACAGATGAGCTGGTACATGCTCCTAACCAGGTCATCCTGGTTTATTCGACTTGAGTTTCGATATGACAATCTTAACTTTGTCGAGGTCAGGGGGACGGAGTTCTCTGCGGTCTTCGTCGATTGGAAATGGATCATTCTGCCTGACAGCGGTATATTGACTAACATCGTCGTTATACAGTCTGCAGAAGTGTTTTTTCCATATTCTCAGCATTGACTGCGATTCTACTACAAGGTGTCCGTTCTCATCCCTGCAGGCCTCCGTTCTGGCCTTATTACCTTGGCATGTTCGCTTTATCTGTTGATACAACTTTCGAATGTCACGCCTGCAGTAACACCTCTCCAAATCCTCAATCGCGTGCTTCTCGTGCTCTTTCTTCTTTCTCCTGAGAAGCTTATGCTCTTCCCTTCTTTTTAACTCGTAGAGCTCACGAGCTGCTCTTGTTCTTTTATGCAGCGAGGCCTTATATGCATTCTGCTTCGCTGTGTCAATCCTCCTGCACTCGTCATCGAACCAGGTGTTTCTCCATGGTGGAGCCTTAAAACCCAAAACTTCGAATGCAGAGCTTTTCAGGACTTGCTTGCAAAGGATCCACTGCTGTTCTATTGATAGCGAGGAGGATTCAGGTGTATTGGAGAGCTTAAGGGAGACGCGATCGGTAAAAGCACGAGCGGTTTCTGGCGATAGTAGCTTTCCGACGTCATAACTTTGTATTCTTTCTCTACTCCACTGCGTTCGTGATATTCGTAAGCGCATCTTGGCTACTACAAGATAGTGGTCCGAGTCGATGTTAGCCCCTCGGAAAGTTCGAACATCAAGAATAGTGGAAGAGTGTCTGACCAATTTGGTTTGTAGTCGATTGATCAAAAGACTGACAGGTGCCTTTGTGTATATCGAGGTGCGGGAAGCGCGTACTGGCTAGAAGGAGATTTCGCCCCGTAGCAAGATCAATCAGCCTGTGTCCGCTATCGGAGGTGGTGTGGTGTAGGCTATGTTTGCCGATGACTCGTTCAAAGATGCTTTCCTTACCCAGCTTAGCATTGAAGTCTCCTAGTACAATTTTGATGTTATAGCTGGGATATTGGGCATACGTTCTGACTAGGAGATCGTATAACTCATCTTTGGCGGAGTCATCCTTGTCTTCCGTGGGGGCGTGGGCGCAGATCAGGCTGATGTTAAAAAATTTAGCCTTGATACGGATTGTTATGAGGCGATCGACTTTTTGCCGTAGTCCACCTCGAACAACAAATCCGTATCCAAACAATCGTTGCCCTCTCTCCCTATAGCAGTCGCCGTAATAAATATCGCAGTTTTTCATCCGCTTTATACCCGGTCCATTCCATCGCATTTCCTGGATGGTGGTTATGTCCGCTTTATAGCGGTCTAGGGCGTCCGCAAGTTGGACCTAACGTTCCACGTATAAAGCCGAAGATCATTGTCCTTTTTTCGTTTTTTGCAAGGGTCGTCGATACACACAGGGGTGACTGTGGTGCAGTTAAAATTCGCTTCGTAGCCAAGATAAAGTAATTCCTAGACGGACAAAAAATATGCAACGCATTTGTGAATTGAAAGTGACCAGACGTACTGCTGCAGGCATAACACTCACAGTATATGGTCAACTGAAATTGATCCTCTGCGTATGCAATACTAAAGTGCTCGAACGAATTAGTACGGACTATAACCAACTCTGAATTTGGTCGGCTCTCATCCTATCTAGGACAACCACCCCTGAGAGTAACTGTGAACGAACATCAACGACCCAAACCACTGCACTCCGTTCAGCTTGTGTGTCTAAAGCACATCATAAGAGAATATAAAAAACTCTTGAATCTGCACGAGTCTCCTAAAAAAAAAAAAATTAATATAAATGTTTGTTCGTCAAAAAAAGCCGATGCCTGTTGTCAGATATTAGTGGCCGACAAGCTCTGAAATTGTTCAACTTAGGGTATTTCTTCATATTCTTAAATACCTGTTTATTCTTCTTCTTTGGCGGCGTTACAGTCCATGAAGGACCAGAGCCAAGCTTCTCTCAATCACCCATGTTGTGTGTGATTTATTGTTCATACAGGTGAAAGAGAGCTACAGTTTAATGCCGATTCCGAACGGCTTGAGTCGAGAAAGCTTTTTCCAGGCAAGTATACTACGGGGGGTTTTGCCAGTACCCCGTCGAGGAGGGACGCCGCGAAATAAACATTCGATGGCGTTGGTGTTATCGGGATCCGAACTCGCTCATCGTGCGCCAGAGTCCAACACACTAACCACTGCGCCACAGCGCCCTCCTGTTTATATT
This sequence comes from Eumerus sabulonum, assembly GCA_951905685.1. Classification (NCBI taxonomy): domain Eukaryota; kingdom Metazoa; phylum Arthropoda; class Insecta; order Diptera; family Syrphidae; genus Eumerus; species Eumerus sabulonum. Next base: position 153,807,203 of record OX645060.1, on the reverse strand, counting down.
AATGGGTTATTCTAGCGGCTAAAATTGGTCAGTATAAATATTTTTTTTTGGCCGACCAGACACAGAAAGCTTCAATTCAATGGTCCCTTAAGATACCAGGTGCAGGAAATTAATCGAAGCAAACCCACCACTAGAGGGCGCCGTGGCGCAGTGGTTAGTGTGTTGGGCTTTGGTGCATGATGAGCGAGTTCGGATCCCGATAACACCAACGCCATCGAATGTTTATTTCGCGGCGTCCCTCCTCGACGGGGTACTGGCAAAACCCCCCGTAGTAAACTTGCCATGAAAAAGCTTCTTGACTCAGGCCGTTCGGAATCGGCATTAAGCTGTATGTCCCTTTCACCTGTGTGAAAAATAAATCACACACAACATGGATGATTGAGAGAAGCTTGGCTCTGGTCCTTCATGGGCTGTAACGCCCCTAAAGCAGAAGAAACTCCAAGGAGTGCGATGGGTGGACCAGGCAAAAGACGGATGAACAACTGTGATATCTATTACGGGAATAGCTACAAGGAGATCAAACAGCGTTTATTCGGATACGAATTCGTTATTCAAGCAAGACTCCGACAAAAAGTCTTAAGCTTTCGACATGTAAGCGAACGCCTCATAGCAATCCGCATCAAAGCTAATTTCGGGAACATCAGCTTTATATGAGTTCAACAAAGGAAAAGGTCCATCGATGCAAAGATGACTTCTACGATCTCCCAGACAGAACCTATACCCAAAGTCCCAGCTACGATACGACAATAACATTAGGAGAATTTAGTGTGGAACTGGGCAAAGAGAACATATTTGAGTCGATCACGGACCATCTCTTTGTTAATTTTTAAAGCCGCATATGACAGTGTGCATAGGAACGAGCTTTACCCAGCCCTATCTATTCAGATTGTGCAAGTTGACAATGGAGCATTTTTGCTGCTCTATTAAGGTGGGCAGCGAATTAATCAAGACTTTTGATATTAAAAAAGGATTTATACAAGATAACGCACGGTAATGTAACTTTCCCAACATCGTTGAAAAGATTCTACCAGACTCACTGGCTAACGCAAGAGGCAGGATCTATTTCAAGCCTACGCGGATGACATTGACGTAATTGGATGAGTACAGCGAGAGGTCTATGAAACGTGAAAGCGTTAAAGCAGCAGTGGATAAAATGGGTCTTTCGGTAAATTATGGTGAAATTAAATGTATGCTGTCATCAAAAAAAAAAAAAAAAAAAAATCGCACAACGCCGATTCTTGGCTAGAACGTCGCTTATGGCAGTTACAAATTTGAAGTGGTCAAGGATTTCGTCTACCTGGGCGCTGAAATCGAACGCGAAATCACTCTTGTCAGCTGCTGCTTCTTTGGGCTCAAGAGACAATTGAGAAGTAGAGCCCACTCTGGAAATATCAAGGTAGCACTAAATAATTCATTGATCATCTTGGTACTCCTTTAAGGCACAGAGGCCGTAGGAGGGTGGAGGGCAAGATACAACAACGAACTAACTGTACGGGTTGGGCAGCAACATCGCCCTTGTCGATGTCTCCGGATCCAACGTCTAAGATGGTTAAGCGATGTAGAGCGAATGGACAACACAGCCTAGACCTGTATAATCTTTGAATACAACCCCGAGTGACATCGCAGCAGAGGGCGATCGAATTAAGCAGGCGCACACAGGTGGAAGGGGCCTTAACCAACTGGGGGTGCCGTACTGCAAACAATTGGCAAAAGATCATGCCGACCAGAAACGCTTGTTGGTTGAGGTCCAGGTTCACACCGGACTGTAGCGCCATCTAAGTAAGTAAGTAAGTAAGTTGGGAGTGTCCTTGCGTGCTATCTATGACATCACGTATAAAACAGAAATAACTAGATTAAGGCAGGAGGGTTAATTCGAGATTAAGAATTTACTTACATCGAGTTACTTTAGTTTACATCGAGCATCTTAGTTTGATGCCTGCATATTGCATGCCATAACCAAGATGAAAAGTTTTTAGCTTCATGTGCTCTTTAATGATATAATCCTGATGGTGATTCCCTATATGTACATATATCATCCCAAAGTGGCCGCATAAAATATCACTTGGTAATTAAATTACATTAAACAATAAATGCAATTAGTCAAGAAGTAAATATATCATAAAATATGTATCTACGATTACTTCACCATCTAATAAAAAGAAAACCAACAAAAAATGGTTTCACTGATAAGTCAATTACTCGTTTGCCATTAATCCACGCGTCAGCACCAAGAACCATGTTCAACCCAAACTCAAGAGCATACCGCTACGGTAGACACTGTTCCACTGCTCCAACGCCGAGTATATATGCGCCAAGCCTATGCCATTTGAATCTAGTTCTGGTTCAGTCGTTGTCTTAGTCGTTTGCACGCAGCAATGTCGAATCTTGGATTTGTGGCTTCAAGAAAATGTATTTTCTTATCAATTGTGCTTGTCATTTCCTCGCTCCAAGTCGACGCCAAAGTAAGAACAATTCATGGAGCATGATGTTGCTGTGGGAATAAGTTGAAATAATCATTTTATTATTTTTTCTGAATTTTCGTAAGGTTGGGCCTATTAAGAAACTAGAGGTAAAAATTTATTACGAAGCCCTATGCGGGGATAGTATTCAATTCATAAGGGGACAACTTAATCCGTCCCTGTCGCGAATCGATCGTTTCAAAGCTGCCGATGTCAAGTTTGTCCCTTATGGTCATGTGTTTGTTCGTAAAACAAATGTCTTGACATTGGAAGAATTCTACTAATTGCTTTCTGTTCAATTTCAGAACTATATCAATCCCAGCACGAATAAGACAATTCTAGTTTGTCAACATGGACAGAATGAATGTGATTTAAATGCCCAACATGCCTGCATCATTGAAAACCACTCAAGGAGAGAAGCATTCGATATAATTACTTGCTTGATGAGTGGATATCGCACAAAGCTGGATCGAGTGAGTAGACCTATGTACATGTATAGGAAGATTGGAGAAATTTCATTGACTGGCCTTAATTCTATGACATGTAGTGTGCCGCCCTCTATAGAGTGAATGTTGATGCGGCAAAGGAATGCACATCCACAAGGAGTGTTGCGGATATTTTGGCAAAGTATGGTAAGGAAACGAATGCACTGAATCCATCGTTTGTACCGGCGATTTCCTTTGATGGGGTGAGTATGGCATAAAAAAAAATCTAATTTCCTCTGACAAACTTAATTGATACAAGGGCGTAATTATGGTGGCAGTGAAATGACTGGTTGTAAACAGTGTCGGAACACAGATAAGTAGTAGAAGAAACACGGGTTTCTAAAGACTGTTGTCACGTTTTGGGCACAGATAGTGAGTGATACGAAGCAATTTAGGAACTACACAATACTTAGACTACTTCAAATGTATTATGTTGATATAGATTTGGCAGTGAGAGATGTACGCTCTATTTATCTGGGTACATAAGTTGACCTTGGTACATGCATACATACATAGGTAGACATTGTATTTCTGTGATGCGTTTGAAGTTATCTAAAACATACAAGCCAAGTGTATTTGGTATATCGGTCATAGTTGTCTGACCAATTTGTATAACGTCTTATTGACCCTGAGCACTTTGTGTTAAACAGTCCGCCCTATTTTAAAAGGCAATTTGTATATTGTTTTGATATTTAATCCCCAAATATTAAGCAGAGATTTTATGCCCTGGGGTCAAATTAAAACTTCGTTACAATTTTATATACAATACATACTTTGGGTCGAAAAAAATGCATTAAATTGCATAGTACAGTGGAGAGCCGATTAACCGGGATGGCCGGGACCGAGCTCGTCACGGAAAATCGAAAAACCCGGATATGCGAATTTCTTTCTATGAAATAAAAAATTAATTAAAGTTAACAAAAACTAATTTATGTATTATGTAGGTACCTATGTTAATAAAGCAAAAACGAAACAGAAATAAACAAAAATTCATGGAGAAAAACCTAAACTAAAATAAATAAAATTCATTAGCAACAATTCATAAAACATGTATGTGTATGTATGTTGGCGTTACAGTCCATGAACCTGAGCCGAGCTTCTCTCAATCACCCATGTTGTGTGTGATTTCATTTTCCCGTAGGCGAAAAGGACCTACAGTTTATTGCCGGTTCCGAACGGCGAATTTCGAGAAGCTTTTCATGACAATTTTACTACAGGAGGTTTCGTCAGAACCCCGCTGAGCAGAAACACCGTGAAAACACGATCGATGACATGGCTGTGTCGGGATTCGATCCCGTGTCATCGGCGTCAGAGGCCAACACACTACCCACTGCGCCACGGTACTCTCTTCATAAAACATACATACACGTAAAAGGTACAAATACATATGTACATGGGTATACATATAAGCAACTAAATGCGAGAAGTCTTAAAAAATTCGCCGATTGTTGTCTGCTTCTTATATTTAACTCGATTTTTTTCTTTAATAAGGCTTTCCCTGATGCGATAAACCGTACCGTAGGCGAGTCAAAGCCTTCTAAAAAGTCCAAAAGGGTATTACTTACTTGCTTAGGTGGCGCTACAGTCCGCGGTGAACCTGGGCCTCAACCAACAAGCGTCTCCAGCTGGCACGGTCTTTGGCCAGCTGTTTCCAGCGCCGCACGCCCAGTTGGTTGGGGTCCCCGCCCACCTGCGTGCGCCACCGTCGATGCGGCCGTCCTCTGCCGCGCCTTCCTTCCGGGGTGGATTCGAAGACTCTTCGGGTCGGAGCTGTGTTTTCCATGCGCTCTACATGGCCTAGCCACCTTAGACGCTGTACCCGTAGACGTCGTACCAGGCCGATGTCGCTGTACAACCCGTACAGTTCTTCGTTCCCTCTCGTAACGACCAAGGGCATCTTCATCCGCTTTTGTTAAGTTCCAAGACTCTGCGCCGTAAAGGAGGACTGGGATGATTAAGGTCTTTATAGTGTCGCCTTGGTTTTCCGAGAGAAAACCTCTATTTCTCTATTGCCTCTTGAGCCAGCGGTTGGCAAGAGTGATTCTGTGTCTTATCTCAGCGCTGGTGTTGTTGTCGCTGGTCATCAGTGAGCCGAGGTAGACGAATTCCTTGACCACTTCAAAGTTATATCCGCCCATGGTGACGTTCTGACCAATACGTCGGTGTTGTCCTTCTCTTTTAGATGAAAGCAGATATTTGGTTTCACCCTCATTAACCTTGAGGCCCATCTTAGCCGCTTCTACCTCAGTGCTTACCAAGGCCTCATTGACGTCTCGCTGTGTCCATCCAATCACGTCAATGTCGTCGCCGTACCCAAGCAATTGCGTAGACTTGAAATAAATCGTACCTCTCGGTTTGCTCATTACCGACCTTAATGGAGCAGCGAGAATTCTCCATTGTCATCCTGCACAGTCGGACGAGTTTGGCAGGGATGTTAAAACTAGACATGGCTTCGTATAGCTCATCTCTATACACGCTGTCATATGCAGCCTTGAAATCGACGAAGAGGTTGTGAGTGTCGATTTGGTATTCCTGGGTCTTCTCCAAGATCTGCAGTAGCGTAAATATTTGGTCTACTGTGGATTTACCTGGCCTGAAACCACACTGATAAGAGCCGATCAGGTTATCCACAAACGGTTTCAGGTGTTCACACTATAAGGACGAGAAGATCTTATATGCGATGTTAAGGAGACTTATTCCCCTATAGTTGGTGCAGTTATAGGGGTCTCATTTCTTATGGACCGGGCAAACGATGCTGAGATTCCATTCATCGGGCATGCTTTCCTCCGACCATACCTTGCAAATGAGATGGTGTATGCACCTTACCAGCCCATCTCCAGCCGCCTTAAAGAGCTCAGCAGACAGGCCGTCTGCGCCCGTGGCTTTATTAGACTTAAGTCCTGATATTTCTATTTTGACTTCGTCTAGGTCGGGTGGACTGAATTCTGCTTCATTGTCATCCATTACGAATGGCTCGTTCTGCCTGACAGCGGTATCTTGTCTATCATCGCCGTTATACAGTCTGCAGAAGTGGTCTTTCCAAATCCTCAGCATCGACTGCGACTCTACTACCAGTTCTCGATTTTCATACCTGCAGGCCGCCGTACTGGCTTTGTAGCCATGGCATGTTCGTTTTACCATATTATAAAACTTACAGGCGTCATTCTTGCGGAAGCATCTCTCCATCTCCTCGATTTCACGCTTTCCGTGCTCCCTCTTCTTTCTTCTGAAAAGCGTGTGTTCCTCTCTTCTCTTCTGCTCATAGATTTCGCGAGCAGCTCTCGTCCGTCGTTGCAGCATGGCTTTATATGCCTCTTGTTTTGCTGCATGGGCCTGTTCGCATTGTTCATCGAACCAGGGGTTTTTAGGTGGTGGCGGTTTGAAACCCAGCACCTCTGAGGCAGCATCTCTGACGGCGCTCTGGCAATGCGCCCATTCCTGCCCTATTGTTTGTGCTGCTTCGGGCGGATTTTGAGAGAGCTTGGAGGAGACACGATCGGCAAAGATTCAGGACAACTTACGTTGTCCTACTCGACTCCTAAGCATTCTTGATATCCTCATTCGTACCTTGGCTACAACAAGGTAGTGATCCGAGTCGATGTTGGTCCCTCGGAAGGTTCGTACGTCGAGAATACAGGAGGAGTGTCTGGCGTCGATCGCAATGTGATCAATCTGGTTGGTGGTCGATTGATCAAAAGACCGCCAGGTACCCTTGTGGACGTTAAGATGGGGGAATCGCGTGCTTGCTACAACGAGGTTACGCCCCGCTAGGAAATCGATTAGCCTAAGTCCGTTGTCGGATGTGGTGTTATGGAGGCTATGCTTCCTATGATCGACTCAAATATGTCCTCGTTGCCCAGTTTTGGATTAAAATCTCCTAGGACTATTTTTGTGTCGTAGCTGGGGCATTGGGCATACGTTCTGTCCAGGAGATCGTAGAATTCTTCTTTGAGTCGATCGTCCTTTTCTTCTGTTGGGGCTTGAGCGCATATTAAGCTAATGTTTCCAAATTTAGCTTTGATGCGGATTGTTATGAGGCGTTCGCTTATGTCTCGGAAGCTTAACAGTCTTCCTCGAATAACGAATCCGCACCCGAATAGGCGCTGTTTGTTCTCCTTGTAGCAGTTCCCTAGTAGATGTCGCAGTTTTCCAGCCGTTTTTTACCTGGTCCATCCAATCGCACTTCTTGGAGTGCGGATATATCTGCTTTATAGCTGTTAACCGCGGTGGGTTCGATGTTTGTGCGTCCAAAATGGAGTGGAAAGAATTAAAAGACGATTTAAAAAACTGAACCGTTCCTCTCAGTAGGTTTCTTCCAATTCCGCTTTATTGGTTCACATACATTAAGAGTAGTGAACAATGACAAGAGAGAAGGAAAACATAATTAATAAGAGAGATGGAAGATAATCTAATGATGTGCTATACATTATTAATTGTAATAGAAGTGACGACTTAACATCTCGGCCTCCTTAAGTACTACTAAGTAGACTTAACTTCTTCCAACGGGAGGGGAAACAGCTTAGCCATTGCACGTCTAAGCTCTCCGGTTTGAGTTTTCACCTGGGCTACACGATGAACCCCGTCCTTGCCAGGAAATGTTGCGATGACACGCCCCAGCGACCATTTGTAGGGAGGCAAGTTGTCATCTTGTAGAAGAACCAGGGTACCTATTGCCACGGGAGTACCCCTTCGTTCCCATTTGTAACGCTGCTGGAGCAAGTGTAAATAGTCGGTTGACCATCTTTTCCAAAATACCTGTTGAAGGTGTTGTAGTCGTCGAAATCTGGATAGTCGTTGTGGCTTCATCTCTGAAATATCTGGTTCAGGGAACGACGTCAACGGAGCCCCAATCAGAAAATGCCCAGGAGTAAGCACATTTAAGTCATTCGGATCCGATGATAGTGGCATTATAGGCCTGGAGTTTAGTATGGCCTCGATTTGTGCCGTCAAGGTAGTAAGTTCTTCAAAGGTAAGTATGGCTTGCGCAATCACTCTGAGCAGATGATATTTTGCTGTCTTGACGGCGGATTCCCAGAGCCCGCCGAAGTGTGGAGATCTTGGAGGAATTGGACGCCATTCGATACGATCCCTTTGACACATTTCATGGATTGCTGTTTTGTGGGACTCCTTTTCAAATAGTTTGCAAAGCTCAGAGAGCTCATTTTTAGCACCGACAAAGTTAGTGGCATTGTCGCAGAATATGACTGAACAAAGACCTCTTCTGGCGATAAAGCGTCGTAGAGCGGCTATAAATGCTTCAGTCGTCAAATCACTAACTACCTCCAGGTGAACTGCCTTAGTAGTGAAACACACGAAGAGGCATAGGTAAGCCTTTACCGGAGCACGTCCACGGATTTTGGAACTGATGTAAAGAGGTCCACAAAAGTCAATTCCAGTGGTCAAAAAAGCTCGACCTGGTTGTACTCTTTCTCTTGGTAAGCTGCCCATGAGATAATCTGATGCTCTTGGCTTGATGCGGAAACACCTAACGCATTGATGTACAATTCTGCGGCACAAGTTCTTCCCATCAAGAGGCCAGTAACGTTGTCGAGTAATGGAGAGGAGTGTTTGAGGCCCAGCGTGCATATACATGAAATGAAAAGATGTAATTAGAAATTTTGTGAATTCAGATTTTGAAAGTAGCACTGGATGTTTAAAATCATAGCTTCCTATTGCGTTATGTAGGCGGCCACCAACACGAATAATTCCCTCATCATCTATGAATGGACTGAGACTTCTAAGACGACTTGATCTTTCAACTTCTTGTTTAGCTAGTAAGTGATTGTAGTCTTTCGCTAAATATGTGCGTTGATTGTTGCGTAAGATTATAGTAAGTGCTGCTTTGAGCTCGGAGATATTTAGAGGCCCGTAGATCCGTTTCGATTTGGGGACTTTAGAATTGTTGAAGAATCGGTAGCAATATGCGAAAATGCGTTCCAGTTTCTGCAATGATCCTCTGTGTAAAACAGATGAAAATAGATCGATGTACTGTACATTTGTTGAAATGAGGACAGTTTTGATATGACGATGATCAGGAATTTCATTGACGTCGAGCGTGGTTGAATGTTGTGGCCATTGATCTGACGAAGACTGCAGGAATTTTGGTCCTAGATTCCAGAGTGCGGAATGCATTAGAGCTTCGGGCAAAACCCCTCGCGAAACTAAGTCTGCCGGATTCTCCTTAGTGTTTATGTAGTTCCACTCGTGAGGCGATGTTAGTTCTTGAATCTTCGCAACTCGGTTAGCGACGAATGTTTGCCAGTTATACGAGGGCCTTGACACCCAGGCCAACGTAATCTTGGAGTCGCTGTAATAGAACTTCCTTTGAACCGTTATAGGTAAAATCTTAAGGAGCCGTTCAACCAGTTCAGTCATAAGAAGGGCAGCGCACAATTCCAGTCGAGGAAGTGTAATAGCCTTTGTAGGAGCTACTCTAGATTTGGAGCAGATTAAGTGTACCTGGATGTTTTCTTTCCTGTCAACGCTACGTAGGTAACAGCAAGCTCCATATGCAACTTCACTACTATCCGAGAAAGAATGGATTTCAATGGCCTTCGGTTCCGAGTCACAAAGCAAATGGCTATGGACCTTAAAATCGCTGAGCACATGTAGCTGCTGGAGGTATTGAGACCAATTGATTTGATATTGTTTTGGCAGTTTCTCATCCCAAGAATAATTGTGCTTCCACAATTCCTGCAAAAAGATCTTGCCCAGCACAACCACTGGTCCTATCAAGCCGAGGGGGTCGAATATTTTACCTAGATCAGATAAAACATTTCGCTTAGTAATGGTTTCATGGTTGGTGATTGAAATGTGAAATACGAAGACATCAGCAGCGGGTTCCCAGGCGAGTCCGAGTGTTTTGACAATATCGTTTTGGCCGATTTTCAGGCAAGGTTGCCTATACTCCTCAGGAATTTCGGTTAGCAATGAAGGATCATTGGAACAAAATTTGCGAAGTTCGAATTGCGATTTTGACAACAACTGTACTAAGTCCCTTCGCAGTTGAACCGCGTCTTCAAGTTTATGAGCACCGGTCATGATGTCATCGACGTAGGTTTCGTTTTGCACTGCCGCTGATGCTCTAGGGAATTCTGCTTGTCCTTCAATTGCTGCCTGCTTAAGGCATCGAGTCGCCAAATATGGTGCGGCCGAAGTCCCATAGGTAACCGTGGTTAACTCATAGAAATCCATAATATCGTTCGGATCCCTTCTCCAGACTATCATCTGGAAGGGACGGTCACTGGGATTGACTTCAATTTGCCGGAACATTTGTTTTACGTCCGCCGTAAATACAAAGCGGTATGCACGGAAGGAAACAATTACTGAAAATAAATCCGACTGCACTGTGGGCCCGGTCATCAAAATGTCGTTCAACGATACATTCGTAGTGGTTTTTAAAGATGCGTCGAACACAACACGCACCTTTGTAGTGGAACTTTCTGATTTTATGACAGCGTGGTGTGGTAGAAAGAAGTTGCCTGTAGCTGGGGTCGAAATCTTTCGCATATGATTGAGCGATTCGTACTCGTCCATAAATTTTATATATTTTTCATGAAGCGTAGGATCTCTTCTAAATTTCCTTTCAAGTAATAATAATCGCCTTTTGGCCGCATCGAGCGAGTTTCCTAAGAGTGCTGTAGGTTTCCGAAAAGGCAAGCGTACCACGAAACGACCGTCCTCAGTTCGTTGCACCGTTTGTAAAAAATGAGCCTCGCAGAGGTGTTCTTCTTCAGTCAATGGCTTGTGGGGGGCTTCATGACCTTCGATTTCCCAAAACTGACGGAGCAGTTTGTCGATCGATGAGATTGAAGGAATCGAGGATGTGTGACAGTAAAATGTCGTATTCTGCCTTGGAGCAGCTGGGACTCCTCCAGTAATGACATATCCTAACTTAGTGTTTTGTAAGATCGGATAGTTATCACCGAATCGAATTTGATCAGGACTCAAAAGGTCGAAGTAAATCTCGGCTCCCAATAGGACGTTGATCTTTGAAGGTTCATAGAAGCATGGATCTGCTAATGTTACTGAATCAGGTAGTTCCCAAGCCGACGTATCGATGCGAATATCGGGCAGAGAATCAGTAATTCGGGGCAGTATATGTAAGCGAAGATTTCTGGTAAAAGCCGTTATGGCCGATTGAATAGTCGCACAGATAGTATATCTCACTGTTGACATACTATTGCCAATGCCACAGATTTCAGTTTCAGACTTGTCTCGTTCTATCCCAAGTCTTTGTGATAATTCCTCAGTGATGAAATGCAACTGGGAGCCAGAATCTAGAACCGCTCTACAACGAACTAACTGGCCGTATTTATCGAGTATATTGATCATCGCTGTTGCAAGCAAGATGCGTTTGGGTTCGTTCGCTGTGCGAAGAGCAGTAAGGCTTGACTGTGGAGTCGATGCTGAAGTGGAGGATGTCTCTCCAGTAGATGGATATCGATTGTGAGTGAGATTTGAATAGGAATATGCATGTAAAAGGGTATGATGAACTCCTTTACAGGTTTTGCATTTTTCCGAAGGACATTTTAAATGCGAGTGACCGGTTTTGAGGCAGTTAATACAAAGGTTTGCTGTATTTGCTGCGAGAAATCTCTCCTTGGGAGTTAATGTCAGATATTTTCTACAGCGGTATATATTGTGATTAGAGCCGGAACAATAATAACATACCTTCGTCTCCGGAGCCACGAACAATGAAGCCCTTGATGATGTTTGCGAATTATTGTTGATTCTAGGATGTGATAACTGTGGCGATGTGGAAGGGTGATTCAATTTAGCAGCCTTTCTTTCCAGTTGATGACAGCGCTTGTCTAGGAAGTCAAACAGCTCCTTTAACGTTGGAATCCGGTTACTTGGACGCTCATCAATCCATTTGTCATTCGTGTAATGATCAAGCTTAGATAAAACAATGCCAGTGATCAGATCGTCCCAATGCGCGACTGGTCGTCCAAGTGACGTCAAAGAACGCAAGTGGACGTTCACAATGTCAACAAGTTCACGAACAGTATTAGCTGTTACCTTCGAAAGAGATGGAAAGTTTAGAATTTTCTTTATGTGTTCTTCAACTATAATTGATTTTTTGGCATAACGATCCTTTAACATTTGTAGCGCTTCGATATAATTTCTTGAAGTTTCTTCGATAGATTGGATGCGTCGAAGTGCCTCGCCTGAAAGTGACGCCCGCAGATAGTGAAACTTCGTTATGTTGTCCAGTGACTCGCTTTGGTCTACTAGCGCCGAAAATGTTTCGAAATAGCTCATCCACTTCGTATAGTCGCCAGAGAATGTTGGTAGTGGGACCTTTGGAAGTTTTATTGTACTGCCTCCGACGGTGGTATTGAATACAGAATTGTCCTTATCTGAAGATTCGCGCCTTGTTGGCTGGCAGTCAGAAATCGCGACTGAGATTGCTGGCTGTAAGACGAAATATAATTCTTCAAAGGTGGCTCGCACTTCTGACTCACCTGCTGTAGAATCCAATTCCTCGATTGCAGATTGGATTGCTTGGAATTCTAAATAGTATTTCTCCAATGCACTAAGCCGAATTTGGAGTTCCTGGAGTGTAGCTGTGGACATTTTCTGCACGAACTGCTGTATTCTTTCTTGTTGCCCGATCAGCGTTTGCCGTTTAATTTTTAATTTTGCAATTTTTGCTTCTGACATCTTGAAAAAGTACTTTATGTCTAATTATAATTGACCGCACTGGGAAAAGATCATATGATTGTATTTAACCGCTATGGGAACTGTATTTTCGTATCACGCGATGTGAATGTACCGGTTTGGGTACGTATATACGTATATATATGATGTACCAGAAAATGCAACTGGTAATGGCGGAATTTGTCAACTACGTAGAAAAAGTTTTTGTTTGCAGCTGGTGCAGTAATTATGAACACTTTTTTGATCTTGGACACAAACTGGTGTCCTGTCACGGTCGCCAATGTTAACCGCGGTGGGTTCGATGTTTGTGCGTCCAAAATGGAGTGGAAAGAATTAAAAGACGATTTAAAAAACTGTACCGTTCCTCTCAGTAGGTTTCTTCCAATTCCGCTTTATTGGTTCGTATTACATGTCAACACATACATTAAGAGTAGTGAACAATGACAAGAGAGAAGGAAAACATAATTAATAAGAGAGATGGAAGATAATCTAATGATGTGCTATACATTATTAATTGTAATAGAAGTGACGACTTAACAATAGCAGTTGAGGGTTTGCTCCAATCGCCTGCACCTGGTCTGTAGAGGGACCTAACGTTCCAGGTGCAGATCCGAAATTCATTGCCTTTTTGACGTTTGCGGGGGTCGTCAACATGTAATCCGTCCATATCCGAGGCTATTTGTTGTTTCTGAACAAGATTTGTTTTACGCGATAGGGATGTTAACCCTAAGCGCAACCCCCAACCTGGAGGGCCAGGTTCCTCTTTCCCCGAGAATAAGGGTCGGGTCGCTGCACACATTGGTTCACTACCTGGCGGGTGCCAGGGTGGCTATCCAGAGGGGGCCACGCGGAGGCTGTGTGTCAACTTGGATTGAGCAGGGACAGAGATCGAAGCTGGCGTTTGCCATGTTAAGCGCGATCAACTTCTTTGCTCTGTTTGCTCGCTCCCTCCCCCCAAAAGGGTATTGCTTGATTTAATAGCTTCATCTAAAGATATTTTTGAAACCACTATATCGTCATCGTCAAATTCATCAGAATTGGAATAATTCATTAATATCCTCCGCAACTTCCATCATTTCCACTACTTCGTCAGAGTCATCTTCAACTTGTGCTAATAAAATCAATGGAAATGAAGACATTAAAAAATGGCTCCTATAAGTATTGCAATAAAGCATGTGCAATGTACCTGTTGCTTCCGTTTCAGGGCATAGTAAATTATGCCAAACATTTTTTAAAACGTCGGCAGTAACCCGATTCCAAGATGTCGCGATAGTCCAAATTGCAGTCTTGATGTTGAATGACTTAGAAAATTCTTGACGGCTTTCCGAGCTCACTTATTTATGTAAAATATGCTTGCGATAATGACACTTTAAACTTCTTATGACACCCTGATCCATTGGCTGGATCAAAGATGTGCAGTTTGGTGGCAGATATCTCACAATGGCATTATGTCTCTTAAACTCGTCTACATCCGGGTGAGCTGGGCAATTACCAAATAGAAAAAGAATTTTTGCTGTTGTTAGAATTTTGAGTGCACCGTGGGTAGCAGTGGGTAGTGTGTTGGCTTCTGACGCCGATGACATGGGATCGAATCCCCACAAAGCCATGTCATCGAACGTGTTTTCACGGTGTTTTTCCTCAGCGGGGTTCTGACAAAACTCCTTGTAGTAAAATTGTCATGAAAAGCTTCTCGAAAATCCCCGTTCGGATCCGGCAATAAACTGTAGGTCCCTTTCACCTATGGGAAAATTAAATCACACACAACATGGGTGATTGAGAGAAGCTCGGCTTAGGTTCTTCATGGGCTGTAACGCCAACATTTTTTGTGTTTTTTTTGTTTTTTTTTTTTGTTGAATACTTCTGCTATCCGCTGGAGCACTCAGACGCAAACACTGGTCCATTGTACTCCAGACACTCACTGATGCCGAGTATGCAAGATACTTGGCAAAAGTGTAGTGCCCTGTAATGACGCCCGTAAGTCTTCTGCAGTCGATTCTCCTTAACGGCAGGAGGAATGCTGTGGATTTCTTGCAAACATCAGGGCATACGCGCTTCGTCATCCTCCAACCTGGATAATCCCTCCATCTACGGTTGTGTGTATTAAACACCCATTCGTTAATGTAGGAATTTACCGTGGACGCAGGTAGACCTAGAGCGGGTTCAAGTCCTGAGAAGTTCTCTTCTGAACCCATTCTGGCGAGTTCATCAGAGATCTCATTCCCTGGGATCCCCGAGTGGCCTGAAACCCATACAAGCCTTAATGAATTTAGTCTGCCGAATTTGTTCAGGAAGGACTTGAGTTCAAGCACTAATTTGGAGCTAGTTAAGGGGTTACACACAGCTTTCAGTGCAGCTTGGCTGTCACTACAGACGCATATGCTTTCCCCCTTCCACCTGTGCTTAACAAAGAAGTGCATGGCTATTAGGATTGCGTATATCTCTGATTGGACGACAGACGAATATTTTCCTAAGGAGAAGTGCAGTCGGATGTTTTCGCGCACCGGACCCCCGCCCAGACCTGGAGCCATCCGTGAAAATGCGAAGACTATCCTTTCCAGGTTCAGTATCCAGCGATAGCCAATCCTGACGCCATGGAAACTCGACTGTGAAATAGCGGCGCAGTAGAATAACGGTCATCAGTGCGCCAGAAGGCATGTCCATGAGACAGGGGTCGCAGGACAATTCTTGCGCAAGCACGCCGTTATTGTTATGCGAGCTATACCAAAAGCCATTACTCTTCAGACGAGACATGGATAAACCCCATGTTTTGCCAAAAGCTCCTTTGCATTTCCAGAAAGCCGACAACGCTTTGGAGGTTTTTGACTTAATATGCATTGACCAAAGAAGCTTGCTATCTAAGATGACTCCTAGATACTTAGCCTCCTTGGATATCGGGATGGAAGTTCCTTTTAGTACCAGCTGAGTCATGTCAGTATTTTTCATCCTTCTCGTAAAGAGAACGACAGAGGATTGACTGACAGCCCATTTTTAGTACACCAATCATCGATCACATCTAGCGCTTCCTGTGCTTTGAGACGGACAGTCGCTAAACACGAGCCGACAGAAAGAATGGCAACATCATCCGCATAGGCCTGGGCATAGATTCCAGAGGCATTGAGAGCATCAAGCAGAGAATCGACCGTCATGCACCATAACAGCGGAGACAGGAGGCCACCTTGCGGGCAGCCCTTGCTTACGCCGGGTTTGGTCGAGATCTGCATCAGCGGTCATGCAGCATTGCTTTGATCCATAGGACCATTGCTTCATCTACGCCAAGATGTCTGGCAGCGTTGCATATGCCGTCAAAAGTTGCGTTATCAAAAGCTCCCTTAATGTCGATGAAAATGCCCAGCGCGTACTCTTTCCTTTCGAGCGCGCATTCGATTCTCCCCACTAGGTTCTGAAGCGTAGTCTCGCAGGATTTTCCGCGCTGGTAAGCATGTTGCATCTCCGAAAGAGGGTGCATTTGAAGGGCAAACTTTGCGCACGTGCAACTCTACCAGTCTCTCCATGCTTTTTCGCAGGAAGGATGTTAGACTAATTGGTCTGAAGCTCTTGGCAAGTGAGTAGTCCTCTTTTCCTATTTTGGGAATGAAGACCACTTTCACTGTGCGCCAAGGAATGGGTATGTGAACAAGTGCTAGACTAGCAGTGAAAATTATTTTCAGAGTAGGAAGCAGCTGCCTTATACTTTTTGCAGCAAAACAGGATATATCCCGTCGGTGCCCGGCGACTCTTACCAATTACCATCAACTTACATTTGTGAGTCCCTGCAGCATTGGAGCAAACTAGCACAGTAAGTCGTTCCTTTGAATCTTTGTAGCCCTCTACAACATGTTCTTCATTACGAGCCAAAGTATTCCGTGGTAAGCACCTCCAAAAAAGGCTTGTCTCGTCCGCATTTTATATTTGCTTACTAGTCAAATTTTCGTTTTTTATAAGTTCAGCTAGTTCTTGAACAAAAAACGTAGCAGATTCATAATCAGCTGATTCTTTTTCACCTGAACTTTTAAGACAATGAATTCCATGACGGTTCTTGAAATTTCTCAGCCAGCCGGATGAATATAAACATTCAGAGTTTTGACCCAACTCCACGTGAAAATATTTTGCCTTTCCCACAATCATTTCGCCAGAAAGCGGAGTTCCTCTGAATCTTTGCTTACGTACGCATTCATATGTTGCACTATCCATTTTTGGGTTCTCAGCTTTCTTTAATGTCTTACGTTTCTGCAAACCTTTGATGGAATCACTTTCGACAAAAAATTTGAGAATCCTATCTTTATTCTTAAGCAAGTCATATACAGTTTGTATTCAATTTAAATGATGCGTCCTGCAAAAATGATGAAAAGCGTACAGATTGATCAATAAACACGGACATACAGTGTAAAGTGGCCCTTACACAATCAGTCAGTCGACATCATGCATCGGGTCTATGTAGATTGACGCTACCCCTTACACAGCTCAATCGATTAAAGCAAATTTCTAGTGAAATTTAGTGAATTTCGGTCGTCTACTGGCACTTTGTGTAAAGAAGAAGAAGAATAGAATGGCAAAAAAAGAAGAGAATTTGGATGAAACAGTGGTTAAAAAAAAGGAATCAATTCACTCATGAAATACTTTGAGGTGAATTAAAAATATCTGCATCTTTCGTTCTTCATCCTCCTTCAATTTAAATGTTCCGCTCCCGACAGACATCACATTCCACGCTCGCGACACCACACCTGCACGACACACAATAAGCTTATTCGGTCAATCCAACCCTTACACACGTCAGTCAGCATGATAATGGTCATGCAATATCAAAAATATTTTGATTTTTGTCAATCGGTCACCAACGAATGTGTGTGACGCACACAGACGCATTTTCACAAACACACGTAAATATTTGATGTCATTCGATTGATCGTGTAAGGGTACCTTAAAGACCTGGGATAAAGAATGAGATACCAATCTATTGGTTTTGACAGGCTCTTTGACAGTTTGCGCCTACAAACGCGTTGCGGTTTGACGCCGTCTTGACTATGTCATTCTCTACTCTACACATCGCCGTCTTGAGACTATCCTTTTGTTAGTCAAAAGCGTCGTTTTTAAACGGAGAATAACACGTATAGTATCGGTGTATATTACAAAAGCAACAACCAACTTCTGCGGGGATCAACGGGCAGACGTACGAAAGATTGGTATCTCATTGTTTATAGCTATCGCGTTAAGCGATATGTGTTTTACGTACAAATGTTGGGTCGTATGCCAATTTAATTATCGACGTTAGCAATAGTCCCCCTCCCTTTTTTTGTCGGAGGCTTCTGCTATTTGTTGAAGCACTCAGGCCCAAATACTGGTCCTTTGTACTGCCAGATAGATACCAACCTTTACTGTATTTTCCCCGTTTTCTGGAGTAAAATGAGAAGGAGCTTCAGTGATGTAGAGCTGAAAGATTTGGCACACAACGCCGCCGGCCCCAGGGACAGTCGCAGCACAAGTAAGAGTCTCTCTAATGCCAAGCACGCAGAGATGCTTAGCAAAAGTGTAAAGGCCCGTAATGACTCCCAAAAGTCTTCTGAAGTCAATTCTCTTTAAGGACAGCAGGAATGCTGCGGATTTCTTGCAGACATTAGAGCATACGCGCGTTATCAACTGCATACTGGCTAGTCCCTCCATCTACGGTTGTATGTATTAAACACCCAATCATTAATGTAAGAATTTACTGTGGACGCAGGTAGACCTAGAGCGGGTTCAAGTCCTAAGAAACTCTCCTCTGAACCCATTCAGAGTTCATCAGTTCATCAGTCCCAGAGTGACTTGGAACCCATACAAGCCTTTGTGAATTTAATCTACCGACTCTGTTCAAGAAGTTCTTGAGTTCATGCACTGATTTGGAGCTAGCTGAGGGGCTGGACACAGCTTTGTCTGCAGCTTGGCTGTCACTGCTTTTTCCTCTCCACCTGTGCTTTACACCATAGAACATGGGCACTAACATTGCGTATACATATTTATGATTGAAACACGGACGCATATTTTCTTAACGAGAGTTGCAAGTGGATGTTCTTGCGCTCAAAGAAGATCCTAGCTCCGGACCTTCGACCAGACCTGAAGCCATTCGTGAAAATGCAAAGACTAACCTTTCCAGGTTCAGTATCCAGCCAGAGCCAGTTCTGATTCCATGGGAACTTGACTGTGAAATTACAGCGCTGTAGGATAACGGGTGTCAATACGTCAGAAGGCATATCCATGAGTCAGGGCTCGCAGGATATTTCTTACGCAAGCACACTGCTGTTCCTGTGCGAGTTGTACCAAAAGCCACATCTCTTGAGACGAGAAATGGCAACGATTCCAACGTTACTCTCAGTCATTCATGTGGGTAACACGTAAAGATAATTTAAATTTTGTCACTTATAAGGATGGATTTGTGGGGTGGTGTATTAATGTGTTGCAAAATCTAAGAATTCCGCTAAAAACCATGCGCTTTCCTGGCGGATATTCTCCCTATAACACATCCTATTGCTTAAATAAATATAAGTTTTAATCAACAAGGCTTTCCAGCTAACACGGTCTTTGCTAGTGGTTTCCAGTGCTTTACTCCAATTTAGCTGAGGACGCCCGTCCACCTGTGCGGAAGATGAGGTTGTTCCGTGCTGCTACATTCCTTGGAAATGGAATTAAAGACTTGGATTTGTAGACACCTAATAAGGTCAATATCATTGTGTATCGTATATATGTATTCTTCATCAATACGTTCTTCAAGCGTTTAAGCGCTTCCTCAGGCACTTCTATAGATAATTTTTTGTAGAAGTATCGATAATAGAAGGAAAGGAGAGTCTCCTATAAATTTTACCGCGCGGCTTCGAATACTGCCTAGCAGGTGCATTGAGGTTTAGATGCAATTGACCATACATGAGCAGTAAAATCTAAT
This sequence comes from Eumerus sabulonum, assembly GCA_951905685.1. Classification (NCBI taxonomy): domain Eukaryota; kingdom Metazoa; phylum Arthropoda; class Insecta; order Diptera; family Syrphidae; genus Eumerus; species Eumerus sabulonum. Next base: position 153,787,686 of record OX645060.1, on the reverse strand, counting down.
TTAGGGCGAGTGTACGAATTATGGGCAATTATAGGCAAGAGCCTCTGTATAAGAAGTCTAGCAGTTTCGCAGCATTCTTCCCGGATGTACATACAACGATGCATGATGCTGTCGAGACAAAACGGAGCTCTTGAGAATACCTTAGGAATACCAATTCGAAAGGTAGTTTCTATTCCACTAGAGAAGGGACTCATCAGTCTTTAATGCACCCATTTCAAACAAAAGGACTTTGTGCCAGATCCTGTCAAATCCTTTCGAAATATTCAGTGATACTGTTTTGCTTTCACCTGATAGGTGAGGCCAAAGATTCCACTTTTCGGTAATAGATGCCATCAAACCCCCAGTGGATTGGTTGCAAGGGTTACCATACTCTCGCTCGCTGAAGGGTTTCTGCGACTTAAGATATTTCAATAACTGACGGTTAATTGGGATCGGTAGTTATAGGAAGCAGATTCGCTTTTTTTGTTTTCGACATAATCTAAAAGAGCCCAGAAGAGTAGGAAAGTTGAAAAAGTTTGCAACTGTACGAGTACAAAAGTAGATTTATTCCATGGTGGAATTGACGCATCTAGTACAAGGTGGGACCTGCGAGGTGGCTACGAAGTTGACAGCAAGAATGTTAGCTTTAGGCTGAACCCACACCGAGGCCGACCAAACGAGCACTTTTCGGAGCAGCTCCGGAGAATAGTCCAACGGTGGAGGAACTCATGTTAGCGATTAAATCGCTAAAAGTTGGCAAATCCGCCGGTGTGAATGAAGTTCGGCTAGAAATGCTTAAGGCAATGGGTAAAGAGGGAGTATTATGGCTCTCTCGTGTCATTAAGGTGGCCTGGGAATGCGGTGAGACACTTAGCGATTGTCAGATTGGGATGATTGTCCCTCTTTTAAAAAATGGGGATAAAAAATAGTGCCCCAACTATTGGGGCATATCTCTTTTAAGTGTCCCGGTAAAGTCTACGCTAGGGTACTGAAGGTGCGTTCTAAAGCTATGGTCGAATTCAGGATAGGGGATGAACAGTGCGGGTTCCGGCACGGCAGAAGTACAACCGACCAGCTTTTCACTCTAAGAATGGTACTCGAGAAGGCTTGGGAGTACGCCAAACGGATCTACAGCTACTTTGTAGATTTGGAAAAGGCGTATGACCGAGTTCCTCGATGTAAACTCTGGAGTGTTCTGCAGGAGTATGGGATTAATGGTCCTCTGTTGACGGCCATTCAGTCTCTATATACAAACTGTAGCAGCTGCGTTCGGGTTAACGGTAGTATATCAACACCTTTCACCGTGGGCGTTGGACTTCGCCAAGGGTGCGTCTTGTCACCTCTCCTTTTCATTATATGTATATATGGACTGGATGTTGCAGTGCAGTCGAGGCGAGGAGTGTTGCACATTGAGAGAGTTGAGGATAAGCCATCTTCATTTTGCAGATGACTTAGTTGTCCTCTCATCCTCCCAGACGGAACTTCAGCTGGTCAACAGAAATTTCTCCTCTGCGTATGCAATACTAAAGTGCTCGAACGAATTACTACGGACTATAACCAGCCCAGGACAATCTAGGACAATCACCCCTGAGAGTAGTGAACGAACATCAACGACCCAAACCACTGCACTCCGTTCAGCTTGTGTGTCTAAAACACATCATAAGAGAATATAAAAAAAAATCTCTTGAACCTGCGCGAGTCTCAAAAAAAAAAAAAAAAAAAAAAAAATCCTCCCAGACGGAACTTCAGCGCGCGCTAGATAGGCTTGTGGCCGTATGTGCTGATGCTGGAATGAGGGTTAACGTGGACAAATCCGAGGTTATGATTAATTCTAGAACACCTGTCCCACGCACTCTACATGTTAGTGAAGTCCCATTGAAGCAGGTGGAGAAGTTTGAGTATCTCGGGGTCTTCCACACGAGTGATGGGAGGAGTAATACTGTGCTTTCCTGCAGCATTGGCCAAGCTGGGTTAATTTTGAAACAGCTTGGAAGATCTGTAATCAGGAAGACCAAGCTTGGTGTCAAAGCCAAGTTAGCGGCTTTTAACTCAGTATTTGTTCCAATTCTCACCTATGGTCATGAAATTTGGGTAATGACCAAAAGAATAAGATCGCGAATACAAGCTGCCGAAATGAGATTTCTTCGTGCTGTTGTGGGAGTTACTCGCCGGGATAGGGTGAGAAACACGGCAGTGGGGAGCTCAATGTTGAGCAGCTCCTTCTCCGAACGGGCTATGCTTCGAGGGTTTGGTCACGTGAGACGAATGTCGCCATCATCACGACTTCCGAAGAGTGCTTTGGATGCAATACCATCAAGCCGGCGACCGTTTGGCAGACCCAGGACGAGATGGTTGGGCCAAGTCCAAAAACCCGTCTGGGTGCGCTTGGACATAGCTCCTGACGAGTTAGAGTCGATGGTGGAGGATCGAGTGGCCTGGAGTTCCTGTGTGCGCGCATTACCCCCGCGACTCTTTTGGTGGAACATGCAGCCACTGAAAATGTATGTATGCATGTATGTACAGCGTGGGTGATTGAAGCTTGGCTCTGGTCTGGTTGGCTCTGGTTACGCCACCAAAGCAAGCAAGCAAGCAAAGGAGCGCAATTTTTAATAATTAAATTGAATCAGACGACATTTCAAACGACGATGACTGAATTTGTTTTTTTCAACCCATACCAAGTGCAACAATTCGTCGGAAACATTTTGCTTGTCGGTAAGTGTTGGGGTTGGTGTGGGTTAGAATGAAAACGTTCTCTTGTTGTGCGACAAAACACGTCGTTTTCGGTGTGGGTTCAGCCTTAATGAAAGTAAAAAAAACAAAAAAAAGAAAAGGAAAGTCATTAACAGTGTTGGTATAAGCGACGAAGACGAGATTTCAGTATTTTTGACAAAAGGCCATGAAGTTTTGTTACTTTTGGGACATAGAAGGATTGTATGCCTCATTTATTTGTCGGATTGGAATTGCACGCATCGAATGTCGGTATTGCAATCATTTCTGGCTCGTAAACACCTTTTCTGGGTTTGCTGAGAATTATTTGCTTTATAGGCCCGAAAACTTCTTCCAGCTTACATATGTCGAACTATGTATTATCTTTAGCCTTGTGCTTTAAATCCTACTAGAAATACAATCGTATGTATGTATGTATGCTGGCGTTACAGTCCATGAAGGACCTGAGCCGAGCTTCTCTTAATCACCCATGTTGTGTGTGATTTCATTTTCCATAGATGAAAGGGACCTACAGTTTATTGCCGGTTCCGAACCGCGAATTTCGGGAAGCTTTTCATGACAATTTTACTACAGGGGGTTTTGTCAGAACCCAGTTGAGGAGAAACACCGTGAAAACACGTTCGATGACATGGCTGTGTCGGGATTCGATCCCGTGTTATCAGCGTCAGAGGCCAACACACTACCCACTGCGCCACGGGGCTCCCTAGAAACACAATTAGTCACGTCAATTCGGAAAATATTTGCTATAATATCAGATTCGAAAGAAGTTGTTAAGGCTGAACCATCGAATTTCACGTAAATCCATACTACTTTTGTCAGAGGTTTTTCTCTAATTGGCTAGTACAAGTACGATATTTTGGCTGATATTACGCTGTGACGAGTGCTTGTTTAAAGTAATAAGACATTTGTTTCATAGCATGGTGTTTTCATGAGTAATTCATGAGTGATTTACTTTATAAGTATACATATAATAATAATTACGAACCCATAAAACGTGAATTGTTTATGACGTAATCATTAGATTACATTTAGAAGTATTTTTCTTTGACTTTCTGGCTGTACATATCTTGTGATAAGACTACGTCTGCGTAGAGATGTGTTAATGATTTTTTACTTGTGTTACACGTGCTTCTGCTTGTACTTATCACTCAGTTCTTAAGTTCAAACGTAATTGATTCGAGGTACATGTTGCTACGCCATGGTTCTAGAGAAATGTTCCCTGAAAGCAACTAGGAACTTACATATTCGACTTGGATGGGGTCCATATTCGTAATGATTAATCGTAATTCCCCCCTAAGCGTGAGCTGTTAATGTCCATATATTTTCTCTACCCCCCGTTAGGCTTGATGGTTATTCAATGGTCATCATCCCAATTTCAAGCCAGAAACTTCTAGTTGATTGAAAGCCTTTTTTTTTTTTTTTTATATACACATGGGGCTAGTGCTACCATTAGAAATACGGCACTGCGACCTTTGCCGATCTATTCTGCCTGCTTGTCGATTAGCCGAGGAGCCTCTCCACTTCTACAATAAAGTTGAGAATGCTTCTTGTAGGAGCCGAGGCGATCCCCTCAGGAGTCATAACTTCACTGAAAAGGATATGCTTCCTAAGATGGCAGAGAGCAGCACACTCACATAGTATGTGTTCCGCCGTCTCTTCGTCCTCGAGACAGAGCAGACACTCAGTTTCGGGCGAGAGGCTAATTTTGTTTAGATGATATCTCAGACCGCAGTGTCCTGTTAGGTAGCTGACTAGTCTTCTGATATTAACCCTATTGAGTTTGAGTATGACACTAAAGTGTTTGTTCAGGAGTCGTATAAGTCGTTTAGATTGACGGAGTCCCCGAACACTGTTCCAAAAGGGCAGGTGTTGCAATTTTTCCCACTTGTCTAAGAAGAAATTTATCTTAGACCCGGGAATGCTACATAATGGTTCCGGACCTATATATGTAGGATTTAATTAAGCACACACGGTTTTAGTTCAAATTACACTTTATTTACTTGTGTTGTCTAATAATCTACGTAGGCACGTCTGCACTCGCTGCTGGTCTGACGGAGAATGTCTCTTCCCTGTTTGTCATTGTCGGTCGGTCTCCTCGTTCTTTGTTCATTTCGTTCTTCTGTTCGATGTTTAGTACATCGTGTGATCTGTCGTCCGTTTGGCAGCGTCCCGTTGCTTCGTAACAATGTCTATGTCTGTGTTGTATGTTCTGTGGAGTCTTCTTTGTCTCTCTATGTGGCTCGTCGTTCGTCTACGTTCAATCATAGGTAAATGGGGTATGTTTGTATGTGTTATGTAATTCCCTGTGTTTCGTACGTTCGTTAGGCTCAATCCCACATTCGGCTATCCTGACGGATCATTCGGCCCGAATGAAGAATTCCACTTCTTCATGTTCTCCACCACGGTGCTTGTCATCGCTGGTCCTTCTTGACTTCCGACCTTCTGGACCTCATATCTTCCGTGACTCAACCTCTTAACGACCTTATAGTGTCCTAAGAACTAGGGACGTAACCTCATCCCCGTCCCGAACTGAGTGCGCTTGATGGCGACCAACTCGTTCACATCGTAGATTCGCTCCATTCTACGAATTTAGTCGAAGCCCCTTTTGTTCTCTTGCTGAATTTCAGCAATATTCTCTTGGGCTATTTCTCGTTCCGCGTCGAACTCTTGCAGGGCAGTGTCTTCCACCCACTCGCGGAGACTTGGAAAATCGGGCAGTCGCATCTCCAAACCAGTCAGTATTCTGAAAGGACTGAAAGGACTGAATAGCGGCGAGCTATTGATTACCTGCTGTACGCGATCCGCAAACTTGTACCAGTTTTGCGAGCTTACATGACACGCTTTGGATAACATCGGCACTATGATTCGGTGAATTCTTTCTACCTGGCCATTTCCGCGAGGTACCCCTGTCGCGATCAGCAAATGTTGGATACCTTCCTCTGTACAGTAATCCTTGAATACCGTTGATGTGAAAGCTGCGCCCCGAACTGATATGATCCTACGCGGATTGCCAAAAATCACAGCTTGCTTCCGCAGATGATTCATCACCTCCTCTGCTCCCGTACTCTTCGTTGGATGAAGCCAGACGAATTTAGAGAAACTATCTACTACTACCAGGATGTAATTGTAATTCTTCCGTGTCTGTTCCATCGGCCCGATGTGATCCACATGGTGAGTCTATAAAAGCCGGTCCCCTTTGTCGATGGGTCTCAGGAACCCCTCCTTTTTTCCTGCTTTGGCCTCGGTAATGAGGCATTTAACGCAACCCTTTACTGCATCTGTCATCTTCGCCGCCAACCCAGGTATGAAGAACGTTTTCTCAACAAGGTCTTGAGTCTTCTTGATGGAAAAATGACCCTGCTGGTGCTCGAGACCGATGATTTCCTTCTCCATAACGGTCGGTATTACCATCAGTTCCTTGACTGGATCCTTGAACAGTATATCTGACTTGATGTAGAAGTCTTCATACTCGTTGCTTTCTAGAACTTACCGGACGGCGCGAATCCGATCGTCCTTAAGCTGGGCTTCCTTTATCCGATGACCCAACGAATCTTCAATCAATAGGCATGACACGCGACTCAGGGCATCCACGTGCCTCATCTTAGAACCTGATCGGTGCTCTATGTCTTATCGGAATTCCTGAAGAAACATTGCCCAACTGGACACTCCCAGCGGAACGTCATCCTTCTTCTTCGTCATTTCGAAAGCGTTGCAGTCGGTCACGATTTTAAATCTGACTCCTATGACATATACCCTCCATCGCTTCAGGGTCTCAATGACTGCCTGCACCTCCAGTTTGTAAGAGTGGTACTTTTCTTCAACCGGGGTTGTCTTCCGACTCATGTACTGTATCGGGTGAAGCTGTTGGTCGTTTGGATCCTTCTGCAGAAGTACAGGTCCATATCCGAACCTACTAGCATCAATATGAATCTCGGTGGGCGCCTTGGGATCGAATAGCTTTAGAACCGGTGCGGTCAGGAATCCGTTCTTCAGTCTCTGAAAAGCAGTTTGTTGTTCGACTCCCCACTCGAGCCCCCTATTCTTACGAAGTAGATCGGATAACGGCTTCGCAGTGACTGCAAACCCCTCGATAAAGCGCCTAAAATATGACGTCAGTCCCAAAACCGCTGAAGCGTCTTCTTACAAGCCGGCACTGGGAACCCACTTACCGCTCTTGACTTCTCGGCCGATGGGCGTATCGTGTTGTTAGAGATGATGTACCCAAGGAACTCGATTTTTCTCCTAAGGAATTGATAGTTATTCCAGTTCAGTTTCAGCCCGTATTCCGATGCTGTCTTCAAGACCAAGTTAAGCTTCTGTATGTTTTCTTCCTCATCCTTCGCGGGAATGATTAGATCGTCTACATACACCATCACTACTCCTTTCTGAATAAGCTCTTGAAACACTGCAAAGATGAACCTTCCAAAGACCGCAGGCGAATTCGAAATTCCGAAAGGTACATACAAGAACTCGAACTGTCCCTCTTGCGTCACACAAGAAGTGTATTCCCGGGAGTTCGTTTCTACTGGAACGTGGAAGAACCCATTCTTCAGGTCCAACGTGGTAAAAACTCGGGATCCTTGCAGGCGCTCTAAGACATCGTCTATCAAGACCATTGGGAAGTTGTCCTTAATGACTTTTTGGTTTAACTTCCGGTCGCAGCAAAGTCTTTTCGAGCCATCCTTCTTCGGAACCAACACGATCGGCGACGCGTACTCGGACGTACCTGGCTGTATTATCCCTTCTGCTAGCCACTTCTCGAGTTGTTCCTTTACCGTTTGTCGCTCGCTGAACGGTATGCGTCTAGGACGATGAACTACCGGGATGTCGTCTGACAGAATCAACTTCATTTCGATGGGCGATTGTCTCGTCTTAGTGGGCGTGTAATCGCTTATCATGGTCTGAACCATCCTCTGAGTTCCATAATCTAGGTGACTTAAGTCAACGTCCACCTCTGTTTCGAATGCCCCGTCCTGTGCGGCTAAACTAATTGGTTTTAGTTCGTCCGTGACATTCTCTATCTCTTCGCTCTCTTGCGCCCCGCTTACACCGGTACCACGGCCGCTTACACTTTCTTCTCCACTGGCACTTATGCCCACGCTTTCAACCCTCTGGTCTGATCTCTCGATGCTCCGATTCACCTTCGACCCAGGAGATTCGTCTCTATCCCCTTCTGCCTTACCACCCAGCCTTTCAGCACATTTGCCGACTCTTGTGGTTTGGTCCGCTCTCAACTCACTCTTCGAACCAGGAGATCCACACCTACTCCCTTTTGGCTTTAACACTGCCCTTCCGTGGTTAGTGTCAAATCAGCATTGTCCAATACGTCGTTGCTCAAAATCGCTGCATAAGGCATATCGGATTCACGTACAACGTGGAATCTAAGTTTGGTGACCATTCCATCTACTATTACGTCGTCCCAAAAACTCCCTAGCGTAATTAATCCGCCCGCCTCTTGGTTGAGTCAAGGTCAACGTACTTCATTCTCAACAGGCTATCGTATCTTATCAGGTTCAAATCGCTCCCCGTGTCTATTAGAGCCGATAAGTTAGTACCCCACACCGAAATATCCTTGAAGATGCGATTAGTTCCGGTTGCTAAAGAGACCCTCGCCACCGGGCAAGATTCGCTTGCGTTGCCCGATGATGCAGGTCGAACGTTGCTTCCCTCAGCCCTTAATCGCGAACTCGTCGTTGGTTATTTCGGCATTCCGCCGCACGGTGGATGTGAATTCCCTAGCAAGATAGGACGTCTCTCCACACCTGTAGCATTTGGGTTGTGTTGTTTCCACTTTCACCTCTCTTCCTGTAGGCTTCCATGTAGAGCATGGTATTCTGTGATACCTTCTTAAGTTGGTTGCTGTGTGTTGGGACCCCGTACCTTTTCGTAGATGCGCAACTGTGTCTTCAACTCCTGTATGTTCCTAGCCTGGTACAGCACAGCCTTGTTCGCTCTACTATCAGGGACACCCTCGACGAAATACTCTTCGACGCTTTCCTCTTCCAGACTAATAGGTTTTGCCATCTCCATAAGCGCGTACACGTATTCTATCAGCGATTCACCTGGTTGGTTTTTCCTCTCGGCTAGCGCCCTGCCCCCAAACTCGCTTTGAAGAGCGACCTTTAATGCGGTCAATTCTTTGATTCCTGATTGACTGCGTACAAACGACTTCGCAGCTCCCTGCAGTAATTGCTTCGCGTGAATAAACTTCTGCATTATCCTCGAACTCCTGAATCCATGAATCAATGCCCGGTCGGCCACTACCATCGAATGCTGTCAAGCAGTCTTGGAGAATTCCTCTTCCCTGTTTGTCATTGTCGGTCGTTCTCCTCGTCCTTTGTCCATTTCGTTCTTCTGTTCGATGTTTAGTACATCGTGTGATCTGTCGTCCGTTTGGCGGCGTCCCGTTGCTTCGTAACAATGTCTATGTCTGTGTTGTATGTTCTGTGGCGTCTTCTTTGTCTCTCTATGTGGCTCGTCGTTCGTCTACGTTCAATCATAGGTAAATGGGGTATGTCGGTATGTGTTATGTAATTGTCTGTGTTTCGTACGTTCGTCAGGCTCAATCCCACATATATTTATCGCTGGAACCTTTCCTGGCAAGTTGGCCGGCAATTTCATTGCCCTTGATACCAGGAGCAAATGCAATACAAGGGGGGACTGTCTTTTAGAATTCAATCTTTCGTCTGTCCTTACAATCAATAATGTTGGCTCTCAACCAACGTTTGTTACAGCGAGACGACAGTAGGTGATTGACCTGACTGGTACTAAAAGGAACTCCTTCCTATCGCGGTATCCAAGGAAGCTAAGTACCTGGGAGTCATTTCAGAAAGCAAACTTCTTTGGTCAAAGCATGTTAAGTCAAAAACCACCAAAGCGCCGTCAGCTTTCTGGCAATGCAAGGGAGCTTTTGGCAAAACATGGGGCTTATCGACCGCAAAGGTCGTCTGAGCCTCCATGGCAATGCCAAGACAAATAATCTCTTGCCTATCTGGTGGAACAGATTAACACGTGAACACGTCGTAGCTTCTTCCACCAAACTTCAAAGAACGGGTTGTCTCAGCTGTAGGGCTTTCCCCAGCAAGCTAGGTGCTGGGTGTCTTGTCTAAAGAGAAATGGCTTTTGGTACAACTCACACAGGAATAACAGTGTGCTTACGCAAGAAATGTCCTGCGAGCCCTGTTTCATGGACATGCCTTCTGACGCATTGACACCCGTTAACCTACTGCGCTGTGATTTCACAGTCGAGTTTCCATGGCGTCAGGACTGGCTCTGGCTGGATACTGAACCTGAAAAGGATAGTCTTCGCATTTTCACGGATGGCTCCAGGCCTGGGCGGGGATCCGGAGCTGGTGTCTTCTTTGTGCGCGATAACATCCGACTGCACTTCTCGTTAGGAAAATATGCGTCCGTCTTTCAATCAGAGATATACGCGATCCTAATGGCCATGCACTATGTTGTGAAGCACATGCGTCTGCAAGCTGCACAGAGGGTGTTTAATACACACAACCATAGGTGGAGGGATTATCCAGGATGCAGGATAACAATGCGCGTATGCCCTGATGTGTGCAAGAAATCCGCAGCATTCCTCCTGCCCTTAAGGAGAATTGACTGCAGAAGACTTGTGGGAGTCATTACGGGCCATTACACTTTTGCTAAGCATTTCTGCATCAGTGAGACGCCTGCTTCTGTTGCATGTTGCGAGGAAGATAACAAAACAGAGCATTTACTCTGCGACTGTCAGGCTTTTGCTCGCGCACCCTTGGGGCCGATGTGGTGTATGCCGAATCTCCCCGAAAACGGGGAAAACATTTGACATTGACCTATGTACATATAAATATTCGTAAATGTAGTGGGTTCATTAAACCAGCTATCCCCCACTGCTCAATGGTCCATTACTTTTTTATTAATTTGACTTCAGATGTTATTATGTTAGTCCTGATGCACTATAGTATGTACATGCAGGACGATGTATAGGAAATCCCTAGATGGCACCACGAAGAGGTGGTGATGTGACTTACTAACAGTGCCGCAGTCGAACATCTTGACTGCGTTGGCTCTTCTCGCTTTTTAGCAGGCCAGCATCCGTCGGATAGATGCTACCCCTATGAGGCCTTTGTTAGTCGTTTTCCATCTTTGGGGCATGAAAAAATGTTGCGATGACATGAAGCTGCATAAACCAACATGCATAAAATGCAGGCATACTTTTAGGAGTAATCAGTAATCCAGGTGATTTGTATGTTGGATATACATACATATGTACGTATATGTATACATACATATGGGCACGAGTACGATATCTTTGGCGCCGAAAATTGACAACGGTTTTTGGTAGAGTGGTCTAAAATAAGCATTTTTTACTATTTGGGTTGGGGGGGGGGGGTCTATCTCGCCCCGTTTACGAAAATGTAATCAAGGCCACCTGTTCTTCAATAAAAAATATAAATTAAATTATTTGTTTAACTGTTTTTGAAAACTTCGCATGCAAACTCGAAATTTTGATAAGAAAAAAAAAAAAAAAAAAAAAAAGTTCAGTTTATCTTAAGACTTTGAAATGAAGTGCCAAATTAGATTTCTGTAGTCAATGCTTATATCAATTCTGGATCGAACACAAAAAACCGGATGGTTTTGTGTCTTTTCGTTTTTGAAAAAAATGAAATTTACTATTTTTATTTTGTTTTTTGGCATTTTCTTGGTTTCACCTTGAGGTAATTGGGGAAAGTACGATTTCCGTGGCGCCGCGATCTGACGACTAAACCGCCCCAAAATAAATCGAAAACGATGAATAACATTTTTCAATACCTCGCTTCGTTTTCGAGATATCAATATTCTCCCCACTTACCTCAAAGAAGACCAAGTAAATGCCAAATCTTTGTGTTCCAATCAGAATTCACTTCATTTCAAAATTTAGAGAAAAATTGGTCTAAGTTTTTTTTTAAACAAAATTTTGAGTTTGCATGCGATTTTTTTCAAAAACTGCTAACATCAATTATATAATTTGAAATCAGCATAAGAGAATAGTTTTCCGGCGTTCAGAATTAGTATAGTACTTCATTGCAGGTGTTGCCGTTGTTTCCTAATATTTTTTTTTCATATTAAGTAATTTGTTCTTAAATTGACCTTACCTCCTAAACGCGGCGGCAATGGGAAGGGCTAGCAAAAGATCGTGCTAGTTGGAGGGGCATGTTGATTGAGGACCAGGTTCACCCTGAACTATAGCGCCCGTTAAGAAGAAGAATTGCTCCGCATTTTGAAGGCAAACAATTAACAGGCTCCCTTTCGCAAATGCGATTGACTGTGGTCTTTAGCGCTTAACCTACGGCTTCCACCCATAGCTTGGACTGTTGTCTCGTTTCTGGCGTATAGTGATGGTCTCACCCGTTGTGACAAATTGTCGCACAAAATCGGTCGAATCCCTTTTGAATCAGTCCAAAGATTGTTGCGAAAATCGTTCACGAATTTGCTTTTAATTAGTGTTCAGTAAATGCGACATCCATCTGAGCTTCCTAATTCTTTGTACAAAATGTTGCGCACGCACAGCCTCATCTATCTCGTTCATTTTCATTAGTCTTTTGTTCAATACGATATCATGCACATTTTCCATAGTTCCCGGTGTGGTTGCGATTTTTTTCATCCTTCACATCGGCCGTCTTCGAGGGATGTGCGACTTGGTTCAAATTCACTGAAGCACAACAATAAGTACTCAATTTGAATGGCTACGGTAATCGGAGTTGGCGATAAGCTAACAGATGAAAAGACTTTGAAGACAATCTTAAGAGATATTACCAAACGACTTTGTGCATTCTCTGGTGAATGGTACATTTGTTATACAAGAGGTTTACTATAATGAGCTTTAAGCCTTTATAGTATTTGTACTTAGTCATAGTCAAGAATCAAGCATGTACGAGTAGACTGATTGAAGTGTTCCGTTTGACAAGAATCTTATATATGTATAGTTTGTATCATAATCTCCCATATCACATGTGTGTTCATACACTTTTACGCTCTAATGAGATTATTTTCAATCAGTAGGAGTACTTTGATAGATGCTGAAACGTTATCTTTTCTTTTTTTATATCCTTTTCTTTCGAGTTTGTTTGGGAACGTTTTTTTCCCAAGTAGTGCTTATTTCGTGAATGGTAACACTTAGCTCATGTCTGATTTGACAGATAAATAGTTTTATCCTTCCGCTGAACGAATATGGTTGTGTATACGCTTGAACAACGCTGGGAAATATTGCGACATTACTTTGAAAATCATGGTAATGTTGCAGAATGTGTGCGAAAATTGGGTACGGATTTTGGAAGAAGAGAAGCACCGTCAGCTCCGTATGTTCGTTATCTTGTGAAAAAAGTGAAAGAAACTGGCATCCTCATCGATAAACCAAAGCGTGAAAAGCCAAAAACAGTGCGTACACCCGAGAATATTGCTGCTACGGCAGAAAGTGTGCGTGAAGCACCACCGTCGTTCTCAACAATTGAACATTTCGGAGACATCATTGAGACGAATTTTGCATAAAGACCTTGGTATGACGCCATACAAAGTCCAATTGGTTCAGGAGTTGAAGCCAACTGACCATCCAATGCGTTTTCGCTTCGCTAAGTGGGCCTGCGATCGACTTACAGAAGATGCCGATTTTGCCAAAAAAAATCATCTTTTCAGATGAAGCGGGTATGTAAACAAGCAAAATTGTCGCATTTGGGGCACAGAAAACCCGCACGCATACATTGAAAAGCCGGTGCACTCAAAACGAGCCACTGTTTGGTGCGGATTTTGGTCCAGAGGGATAATTGGGCCATTTTTCTTCGAAAATGAGCAAAGAGTGGCCGTTACAGTCAATGGCGATCGTTATCAGGCCATGTTGAACGAATATGTGTTCACAAAAATTGAAGAGGAGGATATTGGCAACATTTGGTTTGAACAGGACGGCGGTACGTGCCACACAGCCGAAGCTACACTCGACGTTTTGCGCCCTAATTTTGAAGATCGCATTATCAGCCGCAGAGCTGATGTCGTTTGGCCACCTCGGAGCTGCGATTTGACACCGTTGGACTATTATTTGTGAGGTGCCTACAAAGATAAGTGTTACGCCGACAAGCCAGAGACAATTGACGCTTTAAAGGACAATATTCGTGAAGCCATTGGTGAAATACAGCTGCACACAATCGATAATGTGCTAAAAAATTGGACCGATCGTGTAGGCTACTGCATGGCCAGCCGAGGCAGCCATTTGAATGAAATTATTTTCCATTATTAACCGGAAGGATTGTACTTTCAAATAAAAAAAGAAATTTGAAAAAATAGTCAGTAGTTTTATTTTTTATAGCATTTTCAAAAAAAAAAAAAGTTATTTGGCGGACCCTTTAGTTTTCAGTCTTCTACTGAACGCCGTCAAATAAAGAAGCGGATTTGGGAACATTTGTTATTTCTTTGTGTTTTCCTATATTTGTTTTTAACATCCTTTATTAGACATTGGAAGATGAGGGCGCCGTGGCGCAGTGGTTAGTGTGTTGGACTCTGGCGCACGATGAGCGAGTTCGGATCCCGATAACACCAACGCCATCGAATGTATATTTCGCGACGTTCCTCATCGGCGGGGTACTGGCAAAACCCCCCGTAGTAAACTTGCCATGAAAAAGCTTCTCGACTCACGCCGTTCGGAATCGGCATTAAACTGTAGGTCCCTTTCACCTGTATGAACAATAAATCACACACAACATGGGTGATTAAGGGAAGATTGGCTCTGGTCCTTCATGGACTGTAACGCCACCAAAGAAGACATTGCAAGAAATCAGTATTGGTTAACATGTGTTTTTTATTTTTTTCTAGGTTTTCGAGTGGGATGAGCAGGACGAGATACTTAAAAATTTCGAGCAAGTATTTTGTCGCAAGTACAAAAGCAAATTCAACGAAACATTGACTGGTTGCTGATATGGATTTCGTAGATACAATTGTTGGTTGTGTGATGAAAATAAACTCTTTGCGAAACCATTTTGCGTTTTACTAATACCTTTCAGTAAGCACCCGCTCTTGTTCATATTCATGTCCTTGGAATCCTCGGTGAATCAATGCAAGCCGGAGAATTGTTGAACAAATGCAAAAACAAGCACACGCATAGGCATCACTATAAGCTGCCATTGTTTTGAGAGATGAGAATCTGGGTAAAGGCAGAATTCGATGATATTTATGCGTGGATCGACTGCGTATAGAAACACTTTTTTTGGAAGAGAAAGGAAATACGTACGAATATAAACAACCATGAGCTTAAAAGTGTTGTTGTATGGCTTTGGGGAATCTACACCAAAATTCATGTGCAAATGGTTTTGTGTGGAAAACTACGGGTGCAGTCGTCTGATGGGGGTTTAAAAGATTTTTCTTCCTTGTCAATTATAAAGTGGTGGATTAATGCTAGAGTCTTGGAGTTGTTCTGGTCACTCAATACATACATACATATGTACATCTGGAATATTAGAAGAACATGAGAATTAAAAAACTGGCAAGTGCGAGTCGGACTCGCGCACGAAGGGTTCCGTACTATCTCTATATAAAAATATGAAAGAGACGTTGTATGTTACCTCATTAGTGATCACATTATTCCGTTTGAAATGATTTTTTGCATGATAACAGATCTCGGTTGCAGGCAGGTTATAGGCATATTACTTTGATGGTCAAAAATCTCTATGATGAGATAGTTGATCATCAATGTGTCCATGGGATCCAGATCAATCATCTTACTTGACAGCAAGTAGGTGAAAAAGTGAATAACAATAATTATGGGAAAAAGGTTTGCAGCTAGGATTAATATACCATGTGTTTTATTGGTTGCGGGATATGATTCAAAGTTAATTTCACAACAATTGAATTTGTTGCAACATTTGATATTGTTACGAAATTTAATACCACACCGAATGGGGTTCGCACTACTGGATTGCCATAAACTACAATTGTCTTTTTATTCGAATTGAAACACACACACTTTTCTTGTTTTACCACAGATCAATTATCTGTGCAGCTTCACTACTTTTCTTTATTATCCAAAACCTTTTGAACACCTTAAACTTTATTACACACACAAACCTTTATTGAAAGCTTTTATTTTCCCACTGTTTTATCGATTGATCATACCGACTTGTCACACGCTGTTCAGTTCAGGTCCTGTTTTACCCTTCGGGTACGGAACTCTAAAAATCAGCCGCATTTATGGAAGTCAGTTGATGGAAGGAACGAAGAAAGCTAAACGGCATAAGACATCTGTTATTCTGGAGAATATCTGCATCTATATTTCGATGTACATACATACATACAGCTGTTGCCAACTTATTAGAATCGATACTATGTTTGCTATTTGCACGCTTCGTTCAGTAACTGTTTCCATTACTACCGTACATCTTTTCATCATTGTTTGTCTTAAGATAACAAACAAGTAGTTACGTACTTACTTAGGTGGCGCTACAGTCCGTGGTGAACCTGGGCCTCAACCAACAAGCGTCTCCAGCTGGCACGGTCCTTGGCCAGCCGTTTCCAGCGCCGCACGCCCAGTTGGTTGGGGTCCCCTTCCACCTGCGTGCGCCACCGTTGATGCGGCCATCCTCTGCCGCGCCTTCCTTCCGGGGTGGATTCGAAGACTCTTCGGGCCGGAGCTGTATTTTCCATGCGCTCTACATGGCCTAGCCACCTTAGACGCTGTATCCGTAGACGTCGTACCAGGCCTTCTTCCTTATATCTTCTCCTCCATACACCGTTTGAACAAACGGGACCGTAGATAGTGCGCAGAATTTTCCTCTTGAAACGACCAAGGGCATCTTCATCCGCTTTTGTTAAGGTCCAAGCCTCTGCGCCTTAATGGAGGACTGGGATGATTAAGGTCTTATATAGTGTCACCTTGGTTTTTCGAGAGAGGGCTCTACTTCTCAATTGCCTCTTGAGCCCAAAGGAACAGCGGTTGGCAAGAGTGATTCTGCGTTTTATCTCAGCGCTGGTGTTGTTGTCGCTGGTTATCAGTGACCCAAGGTAGACGAATTCCTTGACCACTGCAAAGTTATATCCGCCCATGGTGACGTTCTGGCCAATACGTCGGTGTTGTCCGTCTCTTTTAGATGAAAGCAGATATTTGGTTTTACCCCCATTAACCTTGAGACCCATCTTAGCCGCTCCTACCTCAATGCTTACAAAGGCCTCATTGACGTCTCGCTGTGTCCGACCAATCACGTCAAAGTCGTCGGCGTACGCAAGCAATTGCGTAGACTTGAAATAAAACGTACCTCTTGTGTTGGCCAGTGACTCTTGCACGATCTTTTCAAGCACGATGTTGAAAAAGTTGCATGACAGCGCGTCATCTTGCCAAATCCTTTTTTAACATCAAAGGTCTCGGTTTGCTCATTACCGACTGTATACAGTGCTTTTACTGTATATATGTAGATGTATGATGTTGATAGACAACGGTTCGGTACCGTGACTATCGGCGGTATTTCCAGTACAGTACTAGAACACCAAATTGTGATAAATTCGAGCAACAGAAACTAACGAAACGATTGGTTTAGCTGTTGAATTATATCAGGCCAGTTCAATGTTTATTAGCTAGTATTTATACATGGAAATCTTAATCAAATTAGCTTACTCTACTAAATATTACATACATACAACGGAAATGTAAATTTGTCTATTCTGCAATATGTACAATTTTATTATTACTTGTGGTGCAAACTGATTAAAGTGCAAATATAATGAAACAAAGAATAAAAGAAAAAGAACGGTGTTATGTTACATCCGCTTGCATACATCCGCTTTCGGGTTGAACTCAGTTCAATGTCAGGCAACTGAGTTAGGTGTCTAATTCAATGTCGTGCGGCTGGCAACTGGATGCCGGTGCACTGTGAATACTGACCGTACTCAACATCCTGCCCCCCATTGAACTGCGTTCAATCGTTCTGTTGATAGATGGTTGTTGATTCGACTGCCGAACTCCTCTTGGTGACGGAATCGGATATTCTGCACGTCTATGGATGAATCGACTGGATGTCCAAATTAAGAATCCAATGACTCCAACTGTTAAGAGTAACCCGGAGACACTGAGAGCGATATGTATGGTATTATGCTGCTGAATTTGATGTGGTAACTCCAACTGCTGGGACCTAATCTGTTCCCGTATTCCTTGCAATTCTGCTTGATAAGTGGTGATATTTGGAGCCTTGTAGTGAATCGCAATCGTATGCTCCACATTTGTGAGGTTCATATCTCTACTTAGTCTGGTATATGCCACCCGTATACTGTTTGAATATATACGATGAGCTTGAATCGTTATGTGATCGTGTTTGACAACACAATCTGAGTTCAACTTCAGAAACCCACTTCCTTCAATCGTTATAAAGAACGGATGGTGATTGCATACTATGTTCAGCATTGTTTCCTTTATTACCGCGTAAATCCATTGATTTGTCTGAGGAATTTGTGTCCACACGGAGGTATTTTTGATAGTTTTCAATTTACATGTTGACAATGTTGATATGTTATTTAAGAAGTTAATTTCACACGTGCTGATGTTAGCTCCAGGTCGGTAAATTGGATGAGTTTGGGTGCATAAGTGATATGTATCTTCTATGTGATTGCATATAGATAGTTCATCTTCTGAAATCGGGTAGTATTGATCGTGATGAGCACTCACCGCCAATAGTGTTGATGAAGGGTCTATGGCTATTAGTACATTGTTGACAACTGCCGGAATAGGGATGAGCTTAAATAGTACAAATTCATCTAGGCCAATCAATGGTAATTCGACCTTGAAAATTACCTAACAACGTTATTAAAGAACCACACGTCATTATTAGATTCTCGAAGAACTGTCCTTTGAGATATTAACCCTTAATTTCTGTAGCTCATCTGCCAGAACCTTCTGTCGAGCGACAATGATGAAAATGTCTGTTTCATCCATTTTAATTGATGCTTCCTGTAGCTTCTAATCTTCTGATGGGAAATGTATAACAATTACGCTGCGATCAGTGTTTTAGCCCTGTCGACGCCTTTATGTATATTGTTGAAGTTACCAGTGTATTCCCCAGCGGGACTATCCACCTTGCCGTGGTGCTGGGGCTTACACTGGCCAGGGAAGCCTTGTCAACGACATGGGTTCCGGGACGGGAACCAAGAGATAGTCAACCCTACTCCAGTGGTGGTGTGAGCTTCTTAAAACCGTGCCGAAGGATGAAAGGTTGGAGGGTTTATTTCCAACCGCTAACGAGCTCCCTTAGGTGCACAGGCGAGGCCTAAGGTATTCAAATGCCTTACTCCGATATTCGGCGGCTCTGTCGGAGTGGACCCATATTTCCGGCCGTACTCGTGGGTACAAAATTTCAAATTTAAACAAAACAAAAACACAAAAAGAAAGTAAAGAGGAAGAGCTCTCTCTCGAGTCGGTGGCAGACGCACTACTTGCTGTGGTCAGTGACAGAGAGGAAGAAGCCAAACCTAGGGGATCCAGCGTGTTAGACGAGGTCATCTCCAAGGAATTAGAGGAGGAATTACTCGCTGATTCTGAAGAGACAGCCCAAGAAGGTTTAACACGGAGAAAGGATGCCAAGAAACCTAAGAAATTAACCCAAGGAAAGCTGAGGCTTAAGGAGTACAAAAAAGCTGTACACCTTAAGCGCTTGCTTGAGGAAAAGGGCAGACCCCTGCTCTCCGATATGGAGAAGGAGAAGCTCGCTTGGGCAGAAGAGGTGATTGCCAAGGATGTCCTAACGAGACCAAGGGCTGACAAGGGCACATCCGGCAAAAAAGCCAGAGAAGGCAAGGGGGATAAAAAGACCATAAATCCCCCCAAGAAAAGGGAGCGGAGGGCTGGGCCAGGTGGAACCGAAGCCGATAAGGCGGGTTCTAGCTGCACCCAGACCCTAGGCGAAGGTGAGAACCTGAAAACCAAGGGCACGGGAAGGACTGTAGCCGCTAAGGCAGGTTCTACTAAGGTGGCCCCTAACGCGGTCGATAAGACTGGTAAGGGCAAACCAGAAAACGTGCCAGCTCCCAAGAAAAGAGAGGATTTCAAGGCGAAGAGGGTAAGATCCCAAGAGGAAGCCGGAAATCCATCAAAAAGAGTGAAGGTCAACACGGCAGTGCAGTTCGGAGGGGCTGCTCGGAATGCTTTACAGCTAGCTGTGATAGATTCCGGCAGGCCGAGTGGCCAGTATACCTTCGAACAGGGGAAGATGATCGAGAAGGCTTTGGCTAGAGCGATCTTCGACCACATTCGAGGGAATGCTGGGAAAACTGCGCCAACGTTTGGTCTCACTAACTGGAGGCGAGGTGTGAGTAGGCTGGACTGCAAGGACCAGCTATCACATGACTTTGCGAAGAAGGTTGTACCCACCTTCAAACTGTGGGAGGGGGCTGCACTAAAGGCAGTCCCCTTGGACGAGGTACCAGAGAGGCCTAAAGCCAAGATGAGCGTACCGGAAATGGAATTTGAGAAAAGCGAGATCCTCGGCTTTCTAAAGGCACAAAACCCAGCGGTCCCTATGGATGACTGGGAAGTAGTAGCAATTGAGAGCAACGAAGACGGCACAAAAAGCATAATCTTTGTTATCGAGGATCCGCCGGAAGCGATGAAAAAAGAGAGGCATATGCGCCTATTCTTCGGGGCTGGTGAGTTTCCTGTGAGACTCATGAAGAAGGCGCAGCCTGGCGGTACGGCAGCTGTGGTGAAGGAAAGTGCTACTAAAAATGAAAGTAGTGCAAATAAACCTGCATCACAGTAAGGCCGCATCAGCCAATCTTATGCTGCTCATGAACAAGGAGCAGCTTGATGTGGCCCTGATCCAAGAACCATGGATCCTCCATAATCGGGTTAAGGGATTAGGGTCATCGAAATACAGCCTCTTTTATAACAGCAGCGAAGGCAAGGTTAGAACTTGTATCGTTGCTAGCAAAGATCTCCACGTACTAATGTTAACTAATTTCAGCTCGGGTGACCAGACGGTGGTGGAGGTTACGGGAAAGGAGGGTGAACTAACGATGGCTTCGGTTTACCTACCGTACGACGAAGGCACGGACGTCCCCTCTAGAGAAACAAGGTCATTGATCGCAATGGCCGAACAAGGTAAGAAGAACTTAGTCGTAGGGTGTGATGCTAACGCCCATCACACTACTTGGGGTAGCTCTAATACCAATAGTAGGGGTGAGGCTTTGTTCAGTTTTGTCCTTAGTACTAACCTAGTTATATGTAATAGGGGTGATTCACCAACATTTATTACTAGTAACAGAAGGGAAGTCTTAGACATAACGCTTATAAATGATAATGGTACTGCGGAGATCTCGAACTGGAGAGTATCTGACAAAGCATCACTTTCTGATCACTGTTGGATCCTCTTCGACTTGAATGTCCGTAAGCCGGATAGGAAAGTGTTTCGGAATCCCCGGAAGGCGAACTGGCAGAGGTTTAACGCGGAGCTGGGTGGGACCCTCAACCGGCTTCCGGATGGGAACCCCGACTCCACGGAAGACATCGATGAGATGGTACTGAACCTTACCAGCAAGCTAAATCGGTCATTTGAGAAGGCATGTCCTACCAGACGACCCAGTAAAAGAAACCACCCACCATGGTGGAATGCTAAAATAGCAGAGCGGCTTCGTATCTCTAGGCTCAGTTGGAACCTGGCAAAGGAGGGGGCCATTGAATGGTCAACCTATAGAGATAATGTTAAGCGACTCAAAAAAGAAATTAGATTCGCCAAGAAGGACTCTTGGAGAAGCTTCTGCGGCTCTATTGAATCATGTACGGGTGCAGCTCGTCTGAGGAAGGTCCTTGCAAAAGCTCCCACACAGATGTCCTCTATAAAGAGATCTGATGGTAGCTGGACAGACTCAAACGAGAGCGTGCTTGATTCACTATTGAAAGGTCATTTCCCTGGCTGCGAGGATGCAGGAATCTTCAATTCAGCGGACACGTTGCCAAGGGAATGTATTGAGCATGAGACAGTCGATAAGATTGTTACGGGGAATAAGATCCTGTGGGCAATCAAATCTTTTGACCCCTACAAGGCACCGGGAATGGATGGGATCTTTCCGATCATGTTGCAGGAGTCATGCGAAGTCATTCTTCCATGGCTGGAGCGCATCTACTCCTGGTGCCTCAGGATGGGATATGTTCCTCAAGCGTGGAGGGAAGTTAGGGTGGTTTTCATACCCAAATCGGGTAAAGTCAGCCACACTACTGCAAAGGACTTCAGGCCTATTAGTCTGTCGTCCTTCCTGATGAAAACGCTGGAGCGAATAATAGATTTGTACGTAAGAGAAGAGATTGGGGACGGTTATCTGTCACAATCACATAATGCGTACATAAGGGGAAAGTCGGTGGATACTGCTCTGCATAGGGTAGTCTCTGCGATAGAAAAATCGCTCAGTATCAAGGAATTCACTCTAGGTGCTTTCCTGGACATTGAGGGTGCCTTTAACAACGTGAGTACCGAGGCAATAGTGTCCAGCCTTCATATGGCCCAAATAAACCCGGGTGTATGCAGGTGGATTGGGCAAATGCTGGGTACTCGTATAGTAAATTCGACGATAGGGGGAGCATGCGGAAGGGTGAGGGTAAATAAAGGCACACCACAAGGTGGCGTTCTGTCACCCCTCCTATGGCTCCTTGTGGTCGACGGAATGGTCAAGATTCTGGAGACGGAGGGTTTTAATGTTACGGCCTACGCCGATGACATTGCCATTTTAGTCTCTGGAAAATTTACGCAGGTCCTCAGCGATAGACTAAGCTATGCACTGATGTTAGTGGATAGCTGGGTCAAGGGGCGAGGCCTGGGAGTAAATCCGGCGAAAACAGAGGTAGTACTCTTTACAAGGAGAAGATCTGTACCAAGATACACCTACCCCCGTATGAATGGTATAGATCTGATCCCTGGACAATCTGCGAAATATCTGGGCACAATCCTGGACTCCAAACTTAGTTGGAGAGAAAATATTGAGGAAAGAATCAAAAAGGCCTATGTGGCACTATATTCGTGCAAGGTAGCCTTTGGAAAGACATGGGGCCTCAAACCGAGGTTAGTACATTGGTTATACACTGCGGTAGTAAGACCTATCCTAGTCTATGGCTCGGTTGTCTGGTGGAAAGCGCTTGAGAAAAAGTGTCATCTTCAGAGTGTGTCAAAGGTTCAAAGGGCGGGCTGTCTGGCGGTGACGGGATCTATGAAGTCCACACCAACGGCGGCCCTTGAAGTCATGCTGAGCCTCCCACCCCTGGACTTGTACTGCGAGAGCGTCGCAACCAGAACTGCGCTAAGATTACAGGAATTAGGTCTCTGGAAAAAGAGTCCTCATGGACATGCATCAGTCTTGGATCGATGGGCCGTTTCGAGATTCAGAACCGTAACGGACTATGTCACCCGACTTCCTTCCTGGGAGAGGAGATTCTCTATTAGAATTCCCTCCAGGGAGGAATGGACCGGTGACATGGTACGCACGGAAAGTGAACTGGCACTCTACACCGACGGATCCAAAATGGATGTTGGCACAGGTGCCGGAGTCTACTTTGAGTCTCGGGATATGCATCGCTCCTACAGGCTAGATGATGGATGCAGTGTCTTCCAAGCTGAGGTCTTCGCTATCAAGCAAGCGGCGGACCTGATCAGCAAAGAGAATATCACAGGAAAAAGGATCAGCATCTATGTTGACAGCCAGGCAGCCATTAAGGCTCTGCAGGCAGCATGGATAAGATCCAAACTCGTCAAAATCTGTAAGGAGAAGTTAGAAGAGATATCCAATGTAAATGAGGTGACCCTTTGCTGGGTACCTGGTCATATGAATATCTCCGGAAACGAGAGGGCGGACGAGTTGGCTAGGGTGGGATCAGGTGCTAATATTGCGCAGATCTCAGCTGATGCCAAAACACCACTCAGTGCGCTCTACAGGGAGATACAGACGGAGCTATTGGCGAAAGCCAATAAGCGATGGTGTCGCTTAGATACATGCGCAACGGCGAAATTGACCTGGCCCGTCTATGATAAGAAAAGAACGGAAAATCTGCTGAAGTTCAATCGTGGGAACATTCGACTGGCAGTCGGTGCCCTCACCGGGCATTGCATGCTATCTTATCATGCAGCTCGACTAGGCCAGCCCTACAATGACTTCTGTAGAAGCTGCAGGGACGAAGAGGAAATTGAGTCCGTTCGTCACCTGCTGTGCGAATGCCCGGCGCTAGCCCAAAAAAGGAATATTTTCCTGGGAAGATACTTCCTTTCGGGACTAGAAGAGGTAGGTAATATCGGGCTGAACAGAATACTAGGATTTTTATCCTCGTCTGGCTGGTTCAGCTCGACAGTAAATGTATAGGTATCAACGGGTTAAACAAAACAGGTGGGCACAATGGACTCAACGTAGTCTACGTGAGCCTTGACTTTACGTCAATAGGGCACCCATATACCTAACCTAACCTACCAGTGTATAGCCCTGGTAAACGCTTTTATATGTATGTATGTTATTAAAGTTACCAGCGTATAGCCCTGATAAACGCTTTTATTAGTATCACGTCGGGGTCACCAAAATGTATACAGTGCTTTTACTGTATATATGTAGATGTATGATGTTGATAGACAACGGTTCGGTACCGTGACTATCGGCGGTATTTCCAGTACAGTACTAGAACACCAAATTGTGATAAATTCGAGCAACAGAAACTAACGAAACGATTGGTTTAGCTGTTGAATTATATCAGGCCAGTTCAATGTTTATTAGCTAGTATTTATACATGGAAATCTTAATCAAATTAGCTTACTCTACTAAATATTACATACATACAACGGAAATGTAAATTTGTCTATTCTGCAATATGTACAATTTTATTATTACTTGTGGTGCAAACTGATTAAAGTGCAAATATAATGAAACAAAGAATAAAAGAAAAAGAACGGTGTTATGTTACATCCGCTTGCATACATCCGCTTTCGGGTTGAACTCAGTTCAATGTCAGGCAACTGAGTTAGGTGTCTAATTCAATGTCGTGCGGCTGGCAACTGGATGCCGGTGCACTGTGAATACTGACCGTACTCAACACCGACCTTAATGGAGAAGCGAGAATTCTCCATTGTCATCCTGCACAGTCAGGCGTTCACACAATACGGCAGAGATGATCTTATATGCGATGTTAAGGAGACTTATTCCCCTATAGGTGGCGTAGTTATAGGGGACCTCCTTTCTTATGGACCGGGCAAACGATGCTGAGATTCTATTCGTCGGGCATGCTTTCCTCCGACCATACCTTGCAAAGGAGATGGTGCATACACCTTACCAGCTCATCTCCAGCCGCCTTAAAAAGCTCAGCAGTCCGTCTGCGCCTGCGGTTTTATTAGACTTAAGTCTTGATATCGTTATATTGACTTCGTCTAGATCGGGTGGACTGAATTCTGTTATTTCGTCGTCCATTACGATTGGCTCGTTCTGCTTGACAGCGGTATCTTGTCTATCATCGCCGTTATACAGTCTGCAGAAGTGGTCTTTCCAAATCCTCAGCATCGACTGCGACTCCACTACCAGTTCTCCATTTTCATCCCTGCAGGCCGCCGCTCTGGCTTTGTAGCCATGGCATGTTCGTTTTACTTTATTGTAAAACTTTCGGGCGTCATTCCTGCGGAACTATCTCACCATTTCCTCGATCTCACGCTTTCCGTGTTCTCTTTTTTTTCTTCTGGAAAGCGTGTGTTCCTCTCTTCTCTTCTGCTCATAGATTTCGCGAGCAGCTCTCGTCCGTCGTTGCAGCATGGCTTTATATGTCTCTTATTTTGCTGCATCGAACCAGGGGTTTCTAGGTGGTGGCGGTTTGAAACCCAGCACCTCTGAGGCAGCGACTCTGACGGCGCTCTGGCAATGCGCCCATTCCTGCTCTATTGTTTGTGCAGCTGTGGGCGGATTTTGAGAGAGCTTGGAGGAGACACGATCGGCAAAGATTCTGGCAGTCTCTTGCGATTGTAGCTTTCAAACTTACGTAGTCCTTCTCGACTCCTAACCATTTTTGATATCCTCATTCGTACCTTGGCTACAACAAGGTAGTGGTCCGAGTCGATGTTGGCCCCTCGGAAGGTTCGTACGTCGAGAATAAAGGAGGAGTGTCTGACGTCGTTCGCAATGTGATCAATTGGCCTAAGTCCGTTGTCGGATGTGGTGTTATGGAGGCTATGCTGTCCTCTTTTCCCAGTTTTGCATTAAAATCTCCTAGAACTATTTTTGTGTCATTGGGCACATGTTCTGTCTAGAAGATCGTAGAATTCTTCTTTGAGTCGATCGTCCTTTTCTTCCGTTGGGGCGTGAGCGCATATTAAGCTAATGTTTTCAAATTTAGCTTTGATGCGGATTGTTATGAGGCGTTCGCTTATGTCTCGGAAGCTTAAGACTTTTTGTCGGAGTCTTCCTCGAATAACGAATCCGCACCCGAATAAGCGCTGTTTGTTCTCCTTGTAGCAGTTCCCGTAGTAGATGTCGCAGTTTTTCATCCGTCCAGGGCAGCTATCCAGGGGAGGCCACGCGGAGGCTGTGTGTCAACTTGGCTTGAGCAGGGAGAGAGATCGAAGCTGGCGTTTTCCATGTTAAACAAAGAAGTAGTAATAAGAAAAATATTCATTCAAAATTAGTACACAGTTGCTGTTGGTACCTAACTAGGCGGGACAACTAATTAGAAACGTTAAAAAAATTTGTAAAAAATTAAATATTTTTTATATATTCTGCACTTTTGTTGGTAAGTTCAAATGTAAGGAGATTTCAGCAGCCCTAGTTACTTAAAAATCTTAATATTAGTAAAAGAGTTGTACTGCAACTGTACGATAGGCAATTGTAGAGTTGCATTCAACTGGGCCTTTCGTATAATAAAATTGGGATACAATTGCAATACTCAAAGAAGAAGGTTTTTAATGCGCTGGAACATATCTGTAAGTATCAGACCACAGAGAATATCCCTAGTAAAAAACGGATTCGAAAAACATCGCAAAAAATGGACCGTAAGATCGTTCGACTGGCACAAGCAGAACCGAGAAAAAGTGCTGCTGACGTTATGCGTGAAGCTTATACTGGAACCGATTACACAATGTCCAGTTGCACGATTGCACGTCGTATAGATCCGGATGGCCGAAAGTATGTACGACGTCCAAAAATGCTGCTACTGATCCGAAGTATGTTACGACGGTTGTCAAGCATGGCGGAGGATGGATTAATGTGTGGGGATGTTTTTCTTGGAGAGGAGTTGGGCCATTCCACCGTATTAACGGTTTGCTAATAAAAGAAAAGTATGTCGACGTTCCGCGAAGCGTTATGCTACCTTGGGGTCATTCAACAAAACAATGACCCCAAACATACCGCAAAGCTCACAAAAAAGTTTTTCGAAGACAACTCAGTTACAGTTCATAATTGGCCGTCTTGTAGTGCAGACTTGAATCCAATCGAGCATTTGTGGGGCGATGTCAAACGAATTTGTGCAACACTTTTCCCAACAAACTAAAAAAATACTACATCAGTGCGAAATAGTCACATCTGCACATAAGAATAAAACTGTTGCCAACACAATTTTCCCATTCGAAGCTAATGTAGTAGAAGTCTATAATATAATTAAACAAATATCCGAAAATAAATCCCCGGGAATCGATGGAATTAGACCGACTGATATAAAGCGGCATGCATTCATTTTCGCTCCCGTCCTTTGTAAACTTATTAACCTGAGTATAATACAAGGTAAAATACCAAAAGCCCTTAAAACTGCAGTGGTGAGACCAGTATATAAGGGGGGTCCAAAAGCAGAAATAAGCAACTATCGTCCAATCTCTATATTGCCAATTATTGAGAAATGCATGGAAGATGTGATCACCAATAGACTAAGTAGCTCTCTCATCCACAAAAGTCAGTACGCGTTCCAGAAGAACAAAAGCACTGGTAATTTGTTAGCTGAATTTGCAAATTGCATTAATGAAAGCCTGTAATAAAAGAAGAGTTATCTTTGGCTTTCTTTCCGAAAATAAAAGACAACCAAATGATTTCCGGACTTTTCCTAGAGTATCTCACAACTCCGAGTATCTCTTGACTTCGTCACTTTATTATTTTTTCTTTTAACGCAAAAAATATATATATATATATGTATATAAAAAAAAAACAGGGCCGAGGGACCAACAAAATTGTTCACCTCGTCCACTGAACACCCTAACACAGTCAAAATTGAAATCGGTACGAGATGGCTCCAAACAAACGCTGTATGCTCACTCATATGACTTCATTCAACAGACTGCGAATTCGTCCAACTCACATCGCCCTTTTATACCCGAATTGTAACGGTTAAAACATTTTTTCCCTTATTCTTTATTTTCCTGCATTCGTTTTCCGAGTATTTTGAACGACGGTGTGAGAGGACGGACTCAGGGTGGGTGTAGCACATATAAGCAGTTAAGGAGCGTGTGTGAGGCACATACAAATAAATAATATATAATGAATTGTATAATGAATTGTATTATACGAAAATAGAGGATGGCCGCTACAATCTCCCCCTCTGCCTCAGAGATCGTCCCGATGATGTGGCAGGAACAGGTGATGTCATCCTTCTTGTCGCTTTCTGTGAAACCTTGGACTGCGAGACGTTCTTATTCACTTTCACGGGTCTTCCCCTCTTCTTGATAGAAATTACTGGGCTAGGTAGCCCCTCAGAAGTACCCGTGTAAGTTGTCAGCATCGATGCGTGATATGTCCCCAAAGGAGTCGTTGGGTTGTCTTCACTGGCTATTACAAAACTTGTCGAACCCTTTTTCGCTAGTATAGTATAAGGACCGTCCCTCCTTGGAGCGAATTTGGCTGTGAAACCTTTAGCGGCTCGGCTGATTGGATGCGTTTGAACAAGAACCTTATCACCAACTTCCAATTTGCTATGTGGTTTTCTTTTGCGGTCTGCATACACTTTGTTCTTGTCTTGCTTCCTCTCCGACACTTGTCGAGCTTCTGATAGGGTATTTGCCATCTTTAGCAAATGTGACGTTATTTGGGGCACAAAGTTTTCAGACTGAATAATGCCTCTTAAGTCATGATTAACTTCATCTGGGGTTCTTAGTTCGCGTCCAAAGGTGAGGTAAGCTGCCGAGAATCCCGTACTCTCACATTTGGCTGTGTTCATTGCGAATCGTATGGCGGGAAGTTTGAGATTCCATGAAGCATGATCACTTCCAACCATTATGGATAACTGCGTCTTTAAATCTCGGAATTTTGGAATCGCCCAGACTACAGCAAGGGCTTCCCTTTCCGTCGTTGAGTAATTCCGTTCTGCAGGTAATAGGAGACGGCTTGCATACTCGATAGGATGCTCCATCTCTCCCTCCCCCTGGAGTAATACTGCACCGATAGCATAACTGCTGGCATCGGTTTTCAATATAAATGGGATTCCTTCTTTTGCCTGCTGCAAAACTGGGGCGGTCGTCAATAGTTTTTTCAATTGGTCAAATGCATTTTGTTCTTCGACTTCCCATTTCCAAATGGCATTCTTCTTAGTGAGATTCGAAAGTGGTTTTGAAATACTGGCAAAATTGGGTATGAATCTTCTGTACCATGAACATGTCTGTAAAAACGACAGTACTTGTTTCGGGTTTTTAGGTTTCGCTCGTTTTACTATGGCATCGGTCTTGCCAGGATCTATCTTGAATCCACAATGTGTAAGTACATGACCCAAATATTTCACTTCAGAGCAACAAAATCTACATTTATTACGATTTAGTCGGAACCCAAATTCTTTAAGGCGAGTTAATACTCTTCGCAGACCATCGGAGTGCTTCTGAAAGCTTTCGGAGCAAATAATCAGATCATCGATATATGCCAACAACAAAATGTCTGTTAGACTTCGTTTGAATTTGTCAATTATGCGTTGGAACGTTGCTGGTGCATTTCGCAAACCAAACGGCATACGTTTAAAGATGTACGTGCCGAATGCTGTAATAAAAGCGGTTTTCATTTGGTCTTCTTCTGCAACCATTATCTGCCAGTATCCTGAGCGTAAGTCTAATGTTGACATATAGGGTGTGCTCTTAGCTTCATGAAGTAGGTCATCAATTCGTGGTAGTGGGCAGCGATCTGGAAGTGTAACCGCGTTGAGTGCCCTGTAGTCGACACAGAGTCGTATGCTCCCGTCACCTTTTGGGACTAGAACAACGGGGAACGCCCATGGAGATGCCTTTCCTTCAATTATGCCTTTCTTTAGCATATTCTCTATTTCCGCCTTTAACTGTATTTTCCTGGCTGGTGAGATTCTATATGGCGCAACGGCAATAGGGGTGGCCGTTCCAGTTATAATTTTATGTTCGACGTTTGGTATAGGTGTCTCTATTTCACCAAATACTTCAACCTGTTCGTCTAATATTTTTTCCAGTTTTTCCTTCTGCCTTAAATCCAAGTGTTTTCCTTCTTCTGGACGTAATCTGATGTCAAGGCTGTTAAGCTCAAACCATGTGTCAGGATCTGAAGGTTCTATTCTTCGTGGCTCATTAAATAACTGACTGGATCTTTCTGGGGTTCGCATATCAATTGGTAATGAGTCGGCGAAAATGGCTTGTACACTATGAGGTGAGTAATCGTTTGATCTCTTTCGTTTGGTGTGGCCCCTATTGGACTGATTGTGTGTAGATTTTCTACCCAAGTATGATATGCAGATACTTCTTCCATAACGTCCTTTTTAGGTATTTTGGGTTCTTGCTTCGCTTCAGGTGATCGGTGATTGTAATTGTCTTGATACTCGGTTGATTTCAATACGCAGCTATCGGCCGATTTGAAATCAAATGTTGTTGTTGGATCGTCCACAAAGTGGAATGATCTTTGTGCAATATTTAACACAATTCCACATTGTTCCATGAAGTCAATTCCGAGTAGCGTTCGATTTCCTTTCGCTTTTGGCAGCGCGATTAACCGAATTTTCCGATATCTCTTCCCAATGATGATGTCGACCACTGTAGCATGAACGACATCTTTTCTAGGTACACCGTCAGCAAAAGTCAACTCCGCATTAACTGGCTTGAACACACAACCTTTTTTCAGGAGTTGTTGATATAAACGTGCTCCCGCTACACTAGTTCTAGCCGCCGTGTCTAAATATGCCTCTCCGCGAAGTCCATTAATATTAACGTCCACTGTAGGAACATTTCTTCCGATCACAAGAGAATCTACCAAATTAAAGTCTAGAGAATTCGGACTATTTGCATTTTTATTACTGCAGTTAGGACAATTCGTTCGATAATAGCCAGAAGCTCCGCAACCATAACAGTTTAATGCTGGTTTCTTATTTTTGTCCTCAGTAACCATAGCCATTTTCGCATGCTCCGTGCTTTTTGTTTTTTTAAAACAAGTGTCGGCTAGATGTCCTTTCTTTCTACAGAAAGTGCAACGTGTCTTCTCTCTGTTCTCTGCAGGGTTTACCGATTGTTTGTTCTCATTATTGAACATTTCCACCTCTCTTGTTTGCTCTAATAGGTCCTGAAACGTTTCAATTGAGTTTCTTGGGACCTTCTCTCTTATTTTTGGAAGAATTTGCCCATAAACCATATTGAGCATAGTGGGTTCAGATATCTCATCTGTTAATTGTGCTAACAGGGCTCTTTTTCTGCACACAAATTGATCCGTCGTTTCTGTCACTCGTTGTTTATCTTCGAACAACTCAGTATATATTCGCCATGATGGTTTAGCTGGTGCAAATGCTGCTCGAAACAGTCTTACTGCGTCGTCAAAACTCTTGGCTTCCTTTTTGATGCCTTGCCACCAGGTTGAAGCGAAACCTTCCAGCAAGAGCGGAATACCAATGAGTGCGTTAGCCTCCGTGATGTTTTCGGACTCTTTATACACCGTAATTGTTGCGATAAAGTCGTCAATTTTGGACACATTTCTGGTCCCATCGAAACGGGCGGTACATCTACTGAACGTCCCATGATTTTCTTTGGCATGGATAGCCATTACTAATCGCCGTAATTGCTCTTCTGAAAGTGCCGTCAATGCTGCTGCGCTCGTAGAAGCGGCAGAACTTGCAGTCGATGACATATTGTCAGGCATTTCACTTTCTCGTGCAGGATCGTTTCTCGAGGTTTTTGCAGGCGTCTTTGATGCCTTACGTTCACTCTTTCTTTGCATCCAGAGGCGTATTCCTCTTTCGATCCTTCAATGATCTACCTTTAGGGGCTCTACTGTGATTTTCAACTTGTTCCGTTGCAAAACACGTGGCCGCAATGCTGGGCGCCAATGTAATAAAAGAAGAGTTATCTTTGGCTTTCTTTCCGAAAATAAAAGACAACCAAATGATTTCCGGACTTTTCCTAGAGTATCTCGCAACTCCGAGTATCTCTTGACTTCGTCACTTTATTATTTTTTCTTTTAACGCAAAATATATATATATATATGTATATAAAAAAAAACAGGGCCGAGGGACCAACAAAATTGTTCACCTCGTCCACTGAACACCCTAACACAGTCAAAATTGAAATCGGTACGAGATGGCTCCAAACAAACGCTGTATGCTCACTCATATGACTTCATTCAACAGACTGCGAATTCGTCCAACTCACATCGCCCTTTTATACCCGAATTGTAACGGTTAAAACATTTTTTCCCTTATTCTTTATTTTCCTGCATTCGTTTTCCGAGTATTTTGAACGACGGTGTGAGAGGACGGACTCAGGGTGGGTGTAGCACATATAAGCAGTTAAGGAGCGTGTGTGAGGCACATACAAATAAATAATATATAATGAATTGTATAATGAATTGTATTATACGAAAATAGAGGATGGCCGCTACAAGCCTCAATAAAAGCCACCATATTCTAGTGATGAGGGCATGGGCTCGGACATACAGGGTAAAGTTGTTGATTGCTCTCAACCTGGCGAGATGCCAGCAACGACCCCTGTTTAAATGCCCGGGTAAAGTTGACATACGGCATCCTCGCGGCATCCTCTGGATAGCCTCTTCAACAACTGTTGGGAGGTGAACAAACTTATGCAGCGAAAAAAAAGCCCGACCAGAATGGCGGTTGTGCGGCGGGCTAACAATCCTCCCACGTAAAAAAAAACGTTATGAATGAGCAAGATGCCTTGGATACACGGACGGATACGACAACGACGACAACGCACGAAAAAGGAACACGATTTGTGAGTATGCTCCTGGAATGTCAGAAACCTGTACACGCCCGGAGCTGCTCATAAACTAGAAGGAATCCTCACGCAGTACAAGGCGGATATTACTGCGGTTCAGGAAATACGCTGGATAGGAAACGGTATGATTAGGAAGAAAAATTACGACATTTATTACAGCTGTCACAAAAGGTTGCACTTACTGGCATGCAGATTCGTCGTGGGAAAGCGGTTAAGGTCGAAGGTCATCGACTTTAAACCTATAAGCGATCGCCTGGCTGTGATCCGCATCAGCGGCAGATTTTATAACATCAGCGTTATATGAGCATACGCCCCTACTGACGAGGCTGAAGACCCTATCAAGGAGGACTTCTATGACCTCCTGGACAACGCCTACGGAGCTTGTCCGGAGTACGATGTAAAAATCGTGCTCGGGGACTTCAACGCCAAAATCGGTAAGGAAAACACCCTCGGCGGAGTGATCGGAAAGATAACGGCTTTCGATTCGCTGACTTTGCGACAGCTCGTAATGCGGTGATAAGTAGCACAAGATTCCCTCGCAAGAGAATCCACACAGCAACCTGGCGATCTCCGGACGGTCGAACCGCCAACCAAATCGACCATGTGCTCATTGACGCAAGGCACGCGTCAAACATCCTGGATGTGCGAACATTCAGAGGGGCAAATGTCGACTCTGACCACTTCCTCGTAGCAGCAAGATTCAGAGCTCGACTGTCCAATGTCAGGAAGCTGCACCAGCCCATCAGGAGGAGGTTCGACATTGGGCGCCTGAGCACACCGGAGGTTGCCAGAGTCTACAGGGAGCAGCTGAGCGAAATACTCTACGGTATGCCTACGTCGATCACAAATGCCAATAATATGTGGCTGCATTGCCGCTCAGCCATCCAGGAAGTAGCCGAAACAACCTTTGGATACCTACCACCCCCGACAAGAAACCCGTGGTATGATGGCGAGTGTGAGCAGAAAAAGGCAGCAACCGACGAGGCGTACCAAAGGGCGCTGCAGAGGAAAACCAGGGCAGCGCAGGAAGAGTACCGAGCCAGAAGAAGGGAGGAGAAAAAACTACTGCGACAAAAGAAAAGAATCTTCGCAGCCTCCCAGCTCAAGGATATCGAGGAGTCTAGGGATAAATATAAAATACGAGCCTTTTACAAGTAAGCCAAAGGCCTTGCAGGAGGCTTCAAAAAGGGCACCCTGGCTCATCGAAACTGCGAGGGTAATCTTGTCACCGACCCGCAGGGAATAGTGGATGTATTTAAGCAGCACTTCCAGCAGCTGCTTAACGAGCATGACCAAGAGAGAGTGGTAGGGACCGAGGAAAACCCAACTCCAGCCGCTGAAGTAGTCCTCCTAGTAGTCCTATTCAGAAGCTGAAGAACAACAAGGCCGCAGGCTCAGATGGCTTGCTATCAGAGCTCTTCAAGGCTGGCGGCGATGTTCTGGTAGGGAGCATGCACCAGATCATCTGCAGAATTTGGGAAGATGAAAGCATGCCCGACGACTGGAACACCAGCTCTATATGCCCCAACCACAAAAAAGGCGATCCTACCTCTTGCAAGAACTATAGAGATATATCCCTGCTCATTGTCGCATAAAAGATCCTGTCCAGCGTACTGTGTGATCGTCTAAGACCATTTTGCACCGCACTAATCGGCAGCTTCCAGTGCGGCTTCCGGCCCGGCAAATCAACTATAGACCAAATTTTCACACTTCGACAAATCCTGGAAAAGACCAACGAGTTTCGAATCGATACACACCATCTTTTCATCGATTTCAAAGCCGCATGCGACAGCATTCATCGTGAAGAACTGTTTGGGGCGATAGCCGAATTCGGGATCCCGGTAAAACTGATCCAGTTGTGTCGCGCCACGCTAAAAAACACGCAATGCACCGTGCAACTCGATTCTAGGACCTCGGAACCATTCGAAACATGCACCGGATTTCGGCAAGGAGATGCGCTGTCATGTGACTTCTTCAACCTGGTGCTGGAGCAGATAGTGCGACGGGCAGGCGTCAACAGGGAAGGCACTATCTTTTACAAGTCCATCCAACTGCTAGGATACGCGGATGATATCGACATCAAACCAAAAATTCTGCGCCGGATATTTGGTCCTGTCTGTGAGGAAGGTGAATGGAGAAGAAGACACAACCGCGAACTCTACGAGCTGTACCAAGATGTGGATGTAGTCCGGAAGGCAAGGATCCGTCGACTACACTGGCTCGGCCACATCGAGCGCATGGACATCAACGCTCCAGCTAAGAGGGTCTTCGACTCCAAGCCTCCTGGTTCGAGAAGAAGAGGAAGACCGAACCTCCGGTATAAAGACCAAGTAATCGCAGATGTAAGACATCTTGGCCCGGGATGGTCAAGGATGAAAGGCAGCTATAGCTTAGGCTCAGATCCTCCATGAATCGCTGGCCTGGTAAGTAAGTAAGTAAGTAGTTCACTTTTTACCTGTGTTATCATTATTATTTAGTAGCAAAACCTTTCTGCTTCAATACTGCGAGACATCGCTTAGTCATTGAGCTGATTAAACTTTGTCATCTTTCGACTGGGATGGATGTCCATGCTGCCTTTCCTTTTTCAAAGAGTTCGTCAAGGTTGGCAATATTTTGCGCACTAACAGCCTTCTTAACATTTTGAATTTAAACTTTATTTATGTCTTTATAGTTCACAATCAATATGTACAGTTTTCCTGCGAAGCCTTTTAGGCTTTTCTGCAGAATATTACATTGCAAATAACAATCATTCTTTATTGAGCTCGATTTTAAATTCAAATGCTTCTTTGACTTCAATTATTTCATTTCTTATGTACAGACCTTGACAATTAACATTATTATTATATTAATAGGAATCAATTATTTCTAACATATCATTATAACGATTGAAAGAAGTTTTTAATACATTTTTTTCTATATTTAAAATTTCTAACGTTTTTTAAGGGTTCTGGTATTTCATTTAGAGCTGATGGTACACTATACGCTAACTGCCTTTTACCGTAGATGTTACAGATTCTTGGAATATGATACAGGCCCTGTGTACGTCTTCTTGTGCCGAACTCGTGTGAGATAGGCTTCTTGAACCGCTTGTCAAGAGGTTGAGGTCCCCTTCCACCTGTGCGCGCCACCTTAATTGCGGTCGTCCTCTGCTGCGTCGTCCCTCGAGTCCCCCGAAGACTCTTCGGGCCGGAGCGTTGATGTCCATTCGCTCTCCATGGCCTAGCCATCTTAGACGTTGGATACGAAGACGTCTAACCAGACCGATGTCGCTGTACAGCCCGTACAGTTCTTGGTTGAATCTCCTCCTCCATTCTCCGTTTACACAAACGGGACCAAAGATTGCACGCAGAATTTTCCTCTCGAAACGTCCAAGAGCCTCTTCATCCGCTTTTGACAACGTCCAAGCCTCAGCGCCGTAAAGGAGAACCGGGATGATTAAGGTTTTGTAGAGGGAAACCTTAGTTTTTTGAGAGAGGGCTCTACTACTCAATTGCCTCTTGTAGTAGAGCAAGAAGAGGCAGCGATTGGCAAG
The DNA here is from genome assembly GCA_951905685.1 of Eumerus sabulonum. Classification (NCBI taxonomy): domain Eukaryota; kingdom Metazoa; phylum Arthropoda; class Insecta; order Diptera; family Syrphidae; genus Eumerus; species Eumerus sabulonum. The sequence goes on along the minus strand of OX645060.1, from coordinate 153,751,320 downwards.
AGTTATTCTGCGTTTTATCTCAGCGCTGATGTCGTTGCTGCTTGTCACTACCGAGCCAAGGTAGACGAAGTCCTTGACTACTTCAAAAATATAGCTGCCGAAGGTGACGTTCTGACCAAGACGTCGGTGTTGTGCGTCTGTCTTGGATGACAGCATATATTTGATCTTGTCCTCATTTACCCTTAGACCCACTTTCGCCGCTTCTGCTTCAATGCTTGTGAACGCCTCCTTGACGTCTCGCTTTGTTCGTCCAATAACGTCAATGTCATCTGCGTAGGCAAGAAATTGTGTGGACTTGAAGTAGATCGTACCTCTTGTATTGGCCGCAGAGTCCCGCACGATCTTTACAAGAATAATGTTGAAGAAATCACATGACAGTGCGTCACCCTGTCTTAAACCTTTTTTAACATCAAAGGGGTCGGTTAGTTCACCTCCGACCTTAATGGAGCAGCGAGAGTTCTCCATAGTCATCCTGCATAGTCTGACGAGTTTGGCAGGAATGTTGAAACATGACATGGCTCTGTATAGCTCGTCTCACTATCATACGCGGCTTTAAAGTCGACGAAAAGATGGTGCGTGTCGATCTGGAATTCATGGGTCTTCTCCAAGATCCGCCGTAGTGTAAATATTTCGTGGATTTTCCTGGCCTGAAACCACACTGGTAGGAACGGGGCAGATTGTCACGTACGGTTTCAGGTACTTACACAGTACGGCAGAGAGGATCTTGTACGCGATGTTCAGGAGGCTTATCCCTCTGTAATGAGCGCAGTCATAGGGGCCTCCTTTCTTATGGACCGGGCAAACGATACTGAGATTCCATTCATCGGGCATGCGTTCTTCCGACCATATCTTGCAGATGAGTTGGTGCATGTTCCTAACCAGCTCATTGCCAGGAGCTTTAAACAGCTCCGCCGGGAGTCCGTCTGCTCCAGCAGCTTTATAAGACTTAAGTTTCGATATCGCTATTTTAACATCGTCTAGGTCGGGTGGACGGGATTCTCCTTCGTCTTCGTCCATTGTGAATGGTTCGCTCTGCCTGACGGCGGCATTTTGATTATCATCGCCGTTATACAGTCTGCAGAAGTGGTCCTTCCACAATCTCAGCATCGTCTGTGACTCCACTACTAGTTGTCCGTGTTAATCCCTGCAGGCTTCTGCTCTGGCTTTATAGCCTTGGCATGTTCGTTTTACTTTCTGGTAAAATTTTCGAACGTCGTTCCTGCAGTAACATCTCTCCATATCCTCGATCTTGCGCTTCTCGTGCTCCTTCTTTTTCCTTCTCAGAAGCGCATGCTCCTCCCTCCTTTTCTGTTCATAGAGCTCGCGGGCAGCTCTCGTCCGTCGATGCAATGTGGCCATGTATACATTCTATTTCTCTACATGTTCCTGTCTGCACTCATCATCAAATCAGGGGTTTCTCGATGGTAGTGGCTCGAAACCGAGTATATCTGAGGCGGCCTCTCTAATGGCTTTCTGACAACGACTCCATTGCTGTTCTATGGTTTCTGCAGATTGCATCGGGACCTGAGAGAGCTTGAGGGAGAAGGTTTTGGCGGTCTCCTGCGATTGCAGCCTTCCGACGTTAAATTTTGGTGTTCTTACTCGACTCCGTTGGTTCCGAGAAATTCGCATCCGTACCTTGGCTGCAACAAGGTAATGATCCGAGTCGATGTTGGCTCCTCGAAAGGTTCGGACATCTAGGATGCAGGAGGAGTGTCTGCCGTCGATCGCGATATGATCAATTTGGTTGGTTGTCGATTGATCGAAAGACCGCCAGGTCCCCTTATGGATGTTGAGGTGTGGGAATCGTGTACTTGCTACTACCAGATTATGTCCCGCCATAAAGTCCACTAGCCTTAGTCCGTTTTCTGACGTGGTGTTGTTAAGGCTGTGCTTTCCAATGACCCGTTCAAAGATAGCTTCCTTACCCAGCTTCGCATTGAAAACTCCTAGAACGATTTTGGTGTCATAGCTGGGACATTGCGCATACGTTCTGCCTAGGAGATCATAGAAGTCGTCTTTATGTCGGTCATCTTTCTCCTCTGTGGGGTCGTGGACACATAGTAAGCTTATATTGCCGAGATTGGCCTTGAGGCGGATAGTTATGAGGCGTTCGCTTACTTACTGGAAGCTTAAGACTATTTTCCTGAGTCTGCTTCGAACAACAAATCCGCATCCGAATAAGCGTTGTTTATTTTCTCTGTAGCAGTTTCCGTAGTATATATCACAGTTTTTCATCCGCTTTTTGCCTGGCCCATCCCATCGCACTTCTTGGAGCGCGGTAATGTCTGCCTTATAGCAGTCCAAAGAGTTGACCAGTTGTTCGGCTGCACCTGGTCTGTTGAGGGACCTAACGTTCCAGGTGCAGAACCGAAATTCGTTTCCTTTTTGACGTTTGCGGGGGTCGTCAACATGTAATCCGTCCGTATCCGAGGCTATTGGTTGTCTCTGAACAACATTTTTGTTTTAAGCGATAGTTATGTAAGCCCTAAGCGCAACCCCCAACCTGGAGGGCCAGGTTCCTGTTTCCCCAGGAACAAGGGGTCGGGTCGCTGCACACATTGGTTCACTACCTGGCGGGTGCCAGTATAGCTATCCAGATGAAACTAGTGAAGAATTATAACGATAAATAGCCAATTTCGAGTTTTTTGATATCATTAGGTACCACAGAATCCAAGTGCTTATTACCTATAATTCGTGTAGCATCAATGAGTTATTCATGTGCTTTATTGTATAAATATCTGTCCCTTTATCCCCAAAACTCTGGAGAACCTTTTCGTTATGTCTAGCAACTTGGACATTCGTTGAATAGATCCTTAATGCTATCTCAATCGAGAACTCATTAGATGTATCTGTTGACACTTTTCCTAGAAGAATTTCAAGATGCTCAGGCGTCAATTTTCCAACTCTTAGGGCACTTAGCACATCTTTAAGTGTCGTGTCCCCTTGTTGGCGCATGTTTTGTTTGAGTTCAACCAGACGAAACTGCCACCAAAAATGTAAAGCGGGTTTCATATGTTCTGGTTGACGGAAAACTTGATGTTCTCGAACAGGTGGTAACTGTATTAGATCACCAAAGAGTAAAACATTTATGCCTCCAAAACAAGCGTTGGGGCTTTTCAGCTGTCGCAGACGGGAGCCGATCATGCAAAGCATCTCATAAGGTAACATAGAAATTTCGACTATGAACAGAAACTCAAGGTTTTGCCATAATTGATGCATTACTCTTAAATGTGAGCTAGATGCTCATTAATTGGTCATTTGGGTCGTCTGTGCAATAACGTTTTTTTATTTTATTATGTGTGGTCGCTTGCGGGTTGATAATGCTTTATCTATGTCGGGCTATGTGTGTGAGTGGGATCGTAACTCGCGCATGCGTAGTTCGCGCACTAGCTCTATCTCTCTTACTTTCATGCAAAGGATCCCAAAAGAAATTCATGAATCCTGGCGAACCTAATCAGGATAATCGGATATTTTGATCGAATTATTGTATAGCCTTCGGTCTTTGACAAGTGTGCAAAGTTTAAACCAAATCTGATCTGATCTGATCTAATCCAAGAGCCAGTTACAAACAAACATACAGGTGAAACTAATAAAAGCGTGTTAAAAAAGAAGTCTGACGGGTTCTCTTCCACCTTCTTCCTCCGATGACTATACAGTACTGACAGTACTATAGTCAAAAAACCGGCTCTAATTTTTAAACTACATGAATAATTGCTCCCAGATATCTCTCTTTTATTAACATAAAAGACTTATCTCCGGGTGCCGAAGGTCTTCCAGCCATATTCCTCAAGAAATGTGTCAACTTCCTATGTAAACCTCTTTCTGCCCAGTTTCGTCTTAGGCTTTGTCAAGCTTCTTTCCCAACAATTTGGAAAAAAAAACTCTTTCATCTTCCCCCACGGACAAAAAGGGCCTTAGGATTGATATGTTCAACTATGTCCGATTCTAGTTCTAAACTAGTCTAGTCCATTGTGTATGACTTAATGTGTCTTTAGTGCAAATCCATCTTTCCCCCCAAGCAGCATGGTTTTCTAAAATGTAATCCACAACAACTAACCTTATAGAATTTGCCCCCAAAACGCTTTTGACTTTGGAGCAAGATAATGAAGTAGATGTTATTACTACCGACTTCAGCAAAGCTATCGATAAGTTAAGCCATTCATTAGTCTATTTTAAATTTGAGGCTTTAGGCTTCCTGCCCCTGATTCTCGCATGGCTTAAATCGTAACTCGAGAATCGATATTACAGAGTGCTTTTCAGAAGTTCAATTTCTGACCCCATTATTGCCTCTTCCGGTGTTCCGCAAGGCAGCCATCTCGGTCCTCTAATTTTGTCTTAACACTTAACGATGTGCACTTTATCATAAAAGACTCAAACCGGTCCATTTTTGCTGATGATATGAAAATTAGTATGACAATATCTACTCTGAGAGCACTGTGGCGCAGTGGATAATGTGTTGGCCTTTGACGCCGATGACACGGGATCGAATCCTGACATAGCCATGTGATCGAACGTGTTTTCACGGTGTTTCTCCTCAGCGGGGTTCTGACAAAACCACCTGTAGTAAAATTGTCATGAAAAGCTTCTCGAAACTCGCCGTTCGGAACCGGCAATAAACTGTAGGTCCCTTTAACCTCTGGGAAAATAAAATCACACACAACATGGGTGATTGAGAGAAGCTCCGCTCTGGTCCTTCATGGACTGTAACGCCAACATACATACATACAATATCTACTCTGGTTGACTCGCTCGCACTCCAAAATGACCTTAGTTTCTTCCGTACTTGGTGTGATAACTTTCGGGAGCTCAACGTCGGTAAATTGCCAGCCTGCTACCTTTTCTCGAAAACGCTTCTCCTGACCTTCCAGAACATACTACCTTCTTAACGAGCCCGTACCCCAAGTCTCTTTCATATGGAACCTGGGAACCTTTTGGGATAGAAAGCTACATTTTCTCTCCCATATCAACCAAATGATACACAAAGCCAATTTTGAGAATTCTCGAACCCTTATGTTACCAAATACCTCTACATCACTTACTTCATACCTCGCCTTGAATACGTTAGCCAAGTCTGGTCTCCATACTACATCAACCATTTAGTAAGAATTGAAGCTGTGCCCAAAGGAGTCTCCTATGGTGTGATAGGTTTGTAAGTAAACCCTGAAAGCACGTCGGGAGGTAGCAGGCACCCTCTTCGCACATCAGCTGCTAGCTAGAACTATTGATTCCCCTACCCCCTACCTACCCTTTCTCATTTAATACCAACCCTCGCCGCTTAAGGTCTATATGTTGCGCTTAGCTAACCAATCACAATTATCGCTCGACTTTCATTGCATCTATAACTGCTCGCCCCCTTTCTAACTCAGCATTATCTAAGTTAGGTTCCCTTAGTTTACCTTATATTTAATTTTAGATTGGTAAAGTTGAGAATTTATAAATAAGCTTAAATAAATAAATCAACTGTTAGTTAATACGGAATTATTCGAAAAAACAAGTGCGCACAATGAAGTAAAAAGTTTGGAATGAGAGTAAACCAGGTTAGTATGTTCGACAACTGCGTTTAAATAAACAAATCAGGGATTTATGTAATTTAATTCTAGGTACTTGTACTTGTACTGGGCAAAGAGGACATAAATGAGTCGATCATAGGAAAGCATAGCCTCCATAACACCACATCCGACAACGGACTTAGGCTAATCGATTTCCTAGCGGGGCGTAACCTCCTTGTAGCAAGCACGCGATTCCCTCATCTCAACATCCACAAGGGTACGTGGCGGTCTATTGATCAATCGACCACCAACCAGATTGATCACATTGCGGTCGACGCCAGACACTCCTCCTGTATTCTCGACGTACGAACCTTCCAACGCCGACTCGGACCACTACCTTGTTGTAGCCCAGGTACGAATGAGGATATCAAGAATGCTTAGGAGTCGAGTAGGACTACGTAAATTTGACGTCGGAAAGCTACAATCGCAAGAGACTGCCAGAATCTTTGTCGATCGTGTCTCCTCCAAGCTCTCTCAAAATCCGCCCACAGCAGCACAAACAATAGAGCACGAATGGGCGCATTGCCAGAGCGCCGTCAGAGACGCTGGGTTTCAAACTGCCACCGCCTAGAAGCCCATGCAGCAAAGCAAGAGGCATATAAAGCCATGCTGCAACGACGGACGAGAACTGCTCGCCAAATCTATGAGCAGAAGAGAAGAGAGGAACACACGCTTTTCAGAAGAAAGAAGAGAGAGCACGGAAAACGTGAGATCGAGGAGATGGAGAGATGCTTCCGCAAGAATGACGCCCGTAAGTTTTACAATAAGGTAAAACGAACATGCCATGGCTACAAAGCCAGAGCGGCGGCCTGCAGGGATGAAAATGGAGAACTGGTAGTAGAGTCGCAGTCGATGCTGAGGATTTGGAAAGACCACTTCTGCAGACTGTATAACGGCGAAGATAGACAAGATACCGCTGTCAGGCAGAATGACGTAATGGACGACGATCCACCCAACCTAGACGAAATCAAAACAGCGTTATCAAGACTTAAATCTAATAAAGCCGCGGGCGAAGACGGCCTGTCGGCTGAGCTTCTTAAAGCGGATGGAGATCAGCTGGTAAGGTGCATGCACCATCTCATTTGCAAGGTATGGTCGGAGGAAAACATGCCCGACGAATAGAATCTCAGCATCGTTTGCCCGGTCCATAAGAAAGGAGACCCCTATAACTGCGCCAACTATAGGGGAATAAGTCTCCTTAACATCGCTGTGAGATCTTCTCTGCCGTATTGTGTGAACGCCTGAAACTGTTTGTGGATAACCTGATCGGCTATTATCAGCGTGGTTACGCTACGGCAGATCTTGGACCCAAGAATACCAAATCGACACTCACCACCACTTCGTCGATTTCAAGGCTGCATATGACAGCGTGTATAGAGATGAGCTATACAAAGCCATGTCTAGTTTTAACATCCCTGCCAAACTCGTCCGACTGTGCAGGATGACAATGGAGAATTCTCGCTGCTGCATTAAGGTCGGTAATGAGCAAACCGATACCTTTGATGTTAAAAAAGGATTTAGGCAAGGTGACGCGCTGTCATGTAACTTATTCAACATCGTGCTTGAAAATATCGTGCAATAGTCACTGGCCAACACAAGAGGTACGATTTATTTCAAGTCTACGCAATTGCTTGCGTACGCCGACGACATTGACGTGATTGGACGGATACAGCAAGACGTCAATGAGGCCTTTGTAAGCATTGAGGTAAAAGCGGCTAAGATGGGTCTCAAGGTTAATGGTGGTAAATCCAAATATCTGCTTTCATCTGAAAAAGACGGACAACACCGACGTATTGGCCAGAACGTCACCATGGGCGGATATAGCTTTTAAGTGGTCAAGGAATTCGTCTACCTTGGCTCACTGATGACCAGCGACAACAACGCCAGCGCTGAGATAAAACACAGAATCACTCTTGCCAACCGCTGTTTCTTTGGGCTCAAGAGGCAATTGAGAAGTAGAGTCCTCTCTCGGAAAACCAAGGTGACACTATATAAAACCTTGATCATCCCAGTCCTCCTTTACGGCGCAGAGGCTTGGACCTTAACAAAAGCGGATGAAAATGCCCTTGGTCGTTTCGAGGGGAAAATTCTGCGCACTATCTATGGTCCCGTTTGTTCAAAAGGTGTATGGAGGAGAAGATATAACGAAAAACTGTGCGGGTTGCACAGCGACATCGGCTTGGTACGACGTCTACGGATACAGCGTCTAAGGTGGCTGGCCATGTAGAGCGCATGGAAAACACAGCTCCGACCCGAAGAGTCTTCGAATCCACCCCGGAAGGAAGGCGCGGCAGAGGACGGCCGCATCGACGGTGGCGCACGCAGGTGGAAGGGAACCTTAACCAACTGGGCGTGCAGCGCTGGAAACAGCTGGCCAAAGACCGTGCCAGCTGGAGACGCTTGTTGGTTAACGCCCAGGTTCACCACGGACTTTAGCGCCACCTAAGTAAGTAAGTACTTGTACTAAAGACAAAAAGATATGGCGGAGTCTTAGGGTTCTGCATGATTTTTCTTATGCAGACTTTTCAATATTTTTGTGCGTAACTGAGTGCAATGACGGAAAGCAATGAAATTCCAATAAACTTACTCGGATGTATTAAATATTCAAATCAACTGCACTCTTAACACCTTAATTTTATTACAAGCTTGTCAATAAGAAAACCTTGACGTATCTAGTGACCTTTATTTTACAAAAATCCGCACACCAATTGTTTTTGCCATTGAAGCATTCAACTTGCATTTAACCTAGATAACATCATTCATCTGTGTTTACAGATGTACAGATTCAAAAATTGTATGCGACGAATCAATTACATGTAGATATTCACTCGTATATATGTACTATAGTACATATACAATGCTATCACTATGTTCACATTGCAAGGTAGAAAAATGCATTCTATGAACTGGAAAGCCAAGGTAATTCCCTTGGAGCCGAGTATCATGCAAACATTACATCCTGAGTACTGACCCGATATCAAATGAGACTTTGGGTTTGAAATTTTCTGCAGGCGATATTGATGGTATGTACAGAATAGCCAGCTTTAGCCTCTAAACGAGAAAGGAATTTTCTTTTCAGACTTGTAGAGATGGCAAACAAAACTCAAATTCCGAAACATTAAACGATAGACGAGAAGTATTATATGTACATACTTATGCACGTACTGGAAAGAAAGTATCTCGAGAGCTACATCCATATGTATGTGTCTATGCGACGATGACAACGATGCATATGGATTCTATACAAGATGGAGTGGGTTCGTCACCATGAGGATAAGATTCAATGCTACGTTAAGCAAATAGCTAGGAGCATATCCCCCTTGTGTACATGAGTATGTGCACAATGGGTGCTTGTATCGGTGGTGACTTACATAGATTTATGTACAGATTAGAGACATACCAAATACTATTGTTGCTTGTACGAATACAAGTAATATTGGAAGAACATGGAACTGTGCTGAATCCATCTTGACATTGCACATCATTGAAGCAGTTCTTGAATGTACGGAAGCTAAAACGTAAAATACTTCGTACTGTGAATACGATGGTGTTGGCAAGTGTTAGACAATATACATTTTGAGTTTGTATGGCTCAGTAAAATGCTTTGCAGGATGACACATCGCAATGCTATATACCAACAGACTTAAATGCGCTATGTCGGGATGCAAATATGAATGGAGAATTTTCGGACGAATATAACTAAAAGCCTCTTCACTCGCTTTTGACAAAGATCTTCATAGTAGACTTTAAATCAATCCGATCTTTGATTAAAGATCCCGTGGGTGTGGGTGGCCGTGGTGCAGTGGTAGTTCAAAGTCGTTCTATAGCCTAATTCCCATACGGAAAAAAAAAATTATGCAATACGTTGTAAACGATGATCACATATGATCACATAAACTGACAGAGGCATAACACTCACAGTATATGGTCTCTTTAAATTCATACTCAGTGTGTGCAACTCTAAAATAACACCATAAGTGCATGGAACAGTTGCTGAGAACTACAACCAACGTGAAAATTCCGTCGATTCCTCTCCTCCTATCTAGGACAACCACCCTGAGTAGTGAACGAACATTTACGATCCAAACCATTGCACTCCGTTCAGGTTGTGTGATAAATATTATAAGAGTATATAAGGGGATGGCCGTGGTGCATTGGTTAACATCATCGACCGCCGAGCGGAAGGTCTATATGTGGTTCAAATTCGTTTAATAGCCAAGAAAACGTAATTCCTAACGGACAAAAAGGACGCAACACAGAGGTGAATGGAAAGTGACCAGACGTACTGCTGCAGGCATAACACTCACAGCATATGGTCAACTGAAAATTCATCCCCTGCGTATGCAATACTAAAGTGCTCGAGCGAATTACTACGGACTAAAACCAACGCGGAATTTGGTCGGCTCTCGTCCTATCTAGGACAACCTCCCTTGAGAGTAGTGACCGAACATCGACCACCCAAACCACTGCACTCCGTTCAGGAGTGTGTGTATCACATTATCAGAGAATATACAAACTCTTGAACCTGCGCGAGTCCTTAAAAAAAGAAAGAAATAGTTTCTCTCACAAAATTCTGTACGTTCCCCTGCCCTTATCTGGTATTTTTTAGTTTTGGTAGGTCAAAGAATAAATCAACTTCGAAAGATACATTCTAGGTAGTCGGCAGTTATCTAAGTAATTTTACCGAATGTCGCATGAATATATTCCCTGAAAGTGAACTTAGAACCGATAGCTTCATACAGAAGTTAACATTTAGTATAGCAACCAGTTGAAATATGCTTATTAACCTTAGCTTAGCTAGATACTTACGCTAAACATTAGTCTGCTATATATTGCAGCCAAGAAAATTCTTTCATCACAGACTGTTAACAAATATTTGAACAAAGAATGTCGTAAACCATCTTGAACGCAAAGCTCATTGTAATAGATATACATATACAAGACAATGAGGAAATGCGATCAACTTTGGAACGAATCAATTGCATTTGTATCCTCTTATTGTTTTCCACAATTTTCATTGCCACATCATTCTTCCGTTTCAAATGCAAGTCATTACGACTGTTACAGGAGGAATCCCTTTTTGATCTTATTCACCGTCTTCATCTTGTCCTTCTATTGCCTTTTAGTTTAATGGCGTGCGATAGTAAACATTATCAATTTACCTCAACGTCAGATACTTGCTTGGTTACTCAGTAGAGATGAGTTGTTTCTCCTGTTTTACCTTCCTACTTCTGCCTTCGACTTGCCTTTAAAGATGGATTTCTTGATACGACAGTTTACATGCATATTAACGAGTATATTAAAGTTGCAGGAACATCTCACAAATTGATTGAAGAGAATTTAATGTGTACGATGTGTGTAGGATTTAATATTGGGAATGTATGAACTGACAAGAGCATGTGAATTAAAATCTGATGAAACCGATAAATGGGAATGTTACGTTGATCTTCACAACGATTTTGGTATTACAAGCGATAAGATTACAATTTTGAGACAAGCATTTATTTACTAAAACGAATTACTCCTATCCTATTTAGAACTTAGGACTATAGCATATGCATACATCTAATATAAAGAATAGATTGCTCTGTCGAATCAGAGCACTTCTAATCCAATCCACTCCTTCGCTGACGACAGTACCCTCAGCCTTTCATATTCGTTCACTTCTTTACGGCCCTGCACTTCGGCTGTAAATAGTGAGCGGCAGCGTATGTTAAGCTCATTAAATTCCGATATCGACAGCATCATCCAATGGGGTAAAAACAATAGAGTGGAATTTAATGCTTCCATAACACAATGCTGTCTTCTGTCGCTAAAGCGTAACGCTGACCCAATGCCATTATCCATGAATGGCACTTGTATCTCGGAAACCGAAAAGCTTTTTATCTTTCTATTTGTGTTGCCAAGAATGCCGCGAAATGCCTAGGTTTCCTATACAGATGCAAGAAATTCTTCACACCCACCGATCTGACTACAATTTATAAGGCGTTCATTAGTCCTAAGTTGGAGTTCAACGCTCATGTCTGGTCTGGCGCATATAAGACCACTTTGCACCTACTAGATAGAATACAAAAACGCGCGATAAAACTAATAGGTGACCCCAGCATTACCAAAACACTAGACTCGCTGGAACATCTTAGGAATGTATCCTGCCTTTCATTGTTTTATCGTTACTTTCATCGTAAATGCTCTGATGAAATAGCCAGTTGCATTCCGCCCCTTCAAAACTTCTCCCGCAATACACGTCTCTCCCGGAATGCTCATGAATTCACTCTGAAGCCCGTATTCGGTCTTGCTGTCAAATATAGAAATTCTTTCCTCAACCGAACCACACGAATGTGGAACGCGCTACCTCGTTCGGTCTCCCCCCCCCCCCCCCCCCCCCCCTCAATACAATATGCAGACATGTTTGTCAATAGGCAGCTCCTCTACCTCTCCCTGTTACCTTCTGCTCGCACAACGTCTTTCGTTATAAGGCCTTAACCTTGAGTGCGCGTGTGACTCTAAAAAAAAACAAAAAAAAAAGATTCGCAGTAAGCGAATCCTCGTATTAAATGCAAGGTTTGATTTGTGAAGACTGTAAGTATTGGAATCATCTTTTTTTTCTTAGTGAAAATTATTGTTTTTCACTAATATAGCGTCGTAGAATCTATCAAGACTCAGTGTATTCACGAGGAACTCAGCTCTCCTCGGCGATAGAGGGAAAGTACGATCATATTATCTCCAGAGAGAAAATTACATGGGCGTTTCAAGCCCTACAAATCGCCAGGCCCGAATGTAATTTACCCTATCGATTTCAACTATAGAATGGACTATGCCATGACCAGAGATTATCTTTAAAGGATGCCTAGCTTGGAGCCACAATCCAGAAAAGTGGAAGTGCGCAAAGGTACTTTTCATCCCTAAGGCCGGCAAAAACTCTCACGCTTCTCCCAAGGATCTAAGGCCTATCTGTCTATCATCCTTTGTACTAAACACTTTTCAAAGGCTGATAGACTTACACATACGCCACAACTTGGATCCGTCACTAAGGCACAGCATGCCTACTGTAAGGGTAGATCTGTCGAAACAGCCTTGCATACACTAGTGAGGAAAATCGAAAGATCAATCCATCTTAAAGAATATACTCTAACAGCCTTTCTAGACATAGAGGGCGCTTTCAACAACGTCACTCCGAAAGCAATAATAGAAGGGCTTGAAAAGCCAAAGGTGGAGAGGACTCTGATAGAGTTGATCAGCGAGTTATTATTAACGGGCAGGATTCCCTCCAAATGGGGAAGCCAAGTAACCACCAGATTGGTTACCATCCAATGAGAGGGGTCCTCTCATCCTCTCTGGAATGCAGTTGTAAACGAACTACTAATTAAACTGGAGAAAGAAGGCCTGGAGGTTATTGCCTACGCTGATGATGTTGCCATTTCAATCTCAGGTAAATACCTATCCACACTGAATGACCGTATGCAAACGGCATTCTCAATTCTTTGTAAGTGGGCGCATAGTAACGGGCTCAGGGTGAATCCCCAGAAAACGGAGCTCGTGCTATTCACCAAAAAGCACAAAATCCTGGAACACTGCCCTATTACTTTGCTTGGTACCAGATAAAACTATTCCTCCAATGCCAAATACCTTGGCACTAGACTAGATAGGAAACTAGCCTGGAAGAACAACACAACCGAGCGTGCAAAAAAAGCAACTATAGCTCTCTACACATGCAAGAATGCCCTAGGGAAAAAATAGGGATTCAACCCCATACTGATGTATGGAGTGACAGTCTGGTGGACAGCACTGGGCAAGACAACATACATACCTCAAGCAATTCGGGAAGGTACAAAGGCTGGCGTGTATGTACATTAGCGGGGGCCCTCAGGTCCACTCCAACGGCTGCACTTAACATGATACTCGACCTTACACCACTCGATATTTTCGGCAAGCAAATTGCTACACAAACGGCAATTAGACTTAAAGCCAACTCGAACTAGTCGAGCTATCATTGGCCACTCCTCCATCCTGAATAACAGGCCAACTATGGCAGAAAACCTGGACCTCACAGAACCCACCACAGTCTTGGAAAAAAACTTTACAACGACCTTCCCGGACAGACAAAACTGGACTCGCCAGACTCAACCTCGCAGAAACTGCGTAGACTTCTACACCGACGGGTCTAAAACCAAAGACGGGGTGGGTAGTGGAGTATTCTGCAAGCAATTTAAGCTGAACAAAGCTCTAAGATTACCAAATCATTGCAGCGTTTTCCAGGCGGAACTGTTGGCAATAAAAGAGGCCTTGTCTTGGCTGAAGTGGAACGTGATATCCACCACGAATATCCGCATTCTCACGGATAGTCAAGCAGCCTTAAAGTCGTTGGAGTCCCTTGTGTACAACTTATCTGGGTACCGGGACACAGCGACATTCCAGGAATTGAAAGAGCCGACACACTCGCCAAACAAGGAGCGACGCTACAATCAATCGTGGCTCGTGAGGGAATACCCTTTGCAACCATTAAACTTAATCTTACAAATCTCGCCAGGGCCGAGACGAACCGGAGATGGACTCAGGGACATACCTGCCTCATCAACAGGCAAATCTGGTCCCGGCTCGACAGTCAACGGACTAGGAGTATTCTTACTTTTTTTCTTTTCGTGGCGTTACAGCCCATGAAGGACCAGAGTCAAGCTTCTCTTCAATCACCCATCTGGTGTGTGATTAATTTTTTTTTCACACAGGTGAAAGGGACCTAGAGTTTAATGCAGGTTCCGAACGGCGTGAGTCGAGAAGCTTTTTCAAGGCAATTTATACTACGGGGGTTTTGCCAGTACCCCGCCGAGGAGGGACGCCGCGAAATAAATATTCTATGGCGTTGGTGTTATCGGGATCCGAACTCGCTCATCGTGCGTCAGAGTCCAACACACTAACTGACATCTACAAAGTCATCGGTGTCATCACTGGACACTGCCTTATTGGCAGTCACGCGCAAAAACTATTCCACTAACATATGATGAATGATTCCATTCATCACCTTCTCTGCGCCTGTCCGGCATTCTGCACAATCAGGAAACGGTACCTGGGATCTTACTTCCTTAACGATCTGACCTAAGTTCAGCAAGTAGAGACATCTGATCTTCTTAATTTCTTAAGAAGCACAAAATGGTTCCACGAATAGGGGCCTAAACTCCCTCGTAGCTGCACAACGGGCCTCCCTGGCCTATGTGTGTTCTTCTCATTTCTGGGAAGGCTACGGTCCCACCTACCTACCTAGTACCCATAGGAGTTGTATATTAAAAATTAAACTGTTCGGCCATCTCGTTAAGAGATGGGCGACAGTCAAGGGTTGTTTTTTGAAGCGATTTCAAGGCTGCTTGACTGTCCGGGAGAATTCGAATATCCGTAGTAGACATTACGTTTCACTTAAGCCAAGACAGAACCTCTTCTATCACCAACAACTCCGCCTGAAAGACGCTACAATAATCTGGTAGTCTTAGAGCTTGGCTCGGGTTTAATTGTTTGCAGAATACTCCACTACCCAGCCCGTCTTTGGTTTTTGACCCGTCGTTGTAGAAGTCCACACAGCTCTTGCAAGGTTGCGTTTGGCGGGACCAGTTTCGTCTGTCCGGGTATGTTACCTTGAATTGCTTCGCAAAGACTGTGGTGGGCTCTATGTGGTCTAAGTTTTCTGCCATGGTTATCCTGTTGTTCAGGATGGAGGAATGGCCACTGATATAGCTCGTCCATTTCGAGTTGACTTTAAGTCTTATTCCAGTGTATGTGGCTATTTGCTTGCCAAGTATATCAAGGGGTGTAAGGTGAAGTATCATGTTAAGCGCTGCCATTGGGGCGGATCTTAGGGCCCCGGTGATCCACATACATGCCAGCCTCTGTGACTTCTCGAATTGTTTATGGTATGTCGTTTTATCGTTTTATCCGAATAGGTCTAACGACTGTAATGTAGAGTAATAGGGTGAGCTTATGGTTGAGTCCCCATTTTTTCCCTAAGGCTTTCTTGCAAATGTAGAGATCTATAGTAGGTTAGTTTCCTATCTAGTACAGTAGGTTAACCTGGTGCAAAGTAGAGTGATTGCGCAAGTTTCCGGAATTGTAAGCTATCGGGTGAATAGCACAAGCTCCGTCGTCTGGGGTCTTACTCTGAGCCCATTGTGTTGCACCCATTTGCACAGTATGAACAATGCTGCTTGCATACGGTCATTCAGAGTGGGTAGGTATTTGCCCGAGATGGTAATGGCAACGTCATCAGCGTAAGCAATAACGTCGACGCCTTCTTTGTCCAGTTTGGTCAGTAATATGGAGCCTCAACATAGGTAAACAATCTACAAATATTTTGTTAGATTCTTCTTGTTTGGTGGCGTTACAGCCCATGAAGGACCAGAGCCAAGCTTCTCTCAATCACCCATGTTGTGTGTGATTTATTTTTCACACTGGTGAAAGGGACCTACAGTTTAATGCCGATTCCGAACGGCGTGAGTCGAGAAGCTTTTTCATGGCAAGTTTACTACGGGGGGTTTTGCCAGTACCCCGCAGAGGAGGAACGTCGCGAAATAAACATTCGATGGCGTTGGTGTTATCGGGATCCGAACTGGCTCATCGTGCACCAGAGTCCAACACACCAACCACTGCGCCACGGCGCCCTCAGGTAGCTACTGCAGTTAAAAAATCCGGAAGGCCAACTTGCTAGATGGATAGAGAGGATCCAGAGTTATGACTTCAGTATCGAACACCGGAAGGGAAACAGTAATGGAAACGCGGTTGCTTTATCGAGACGCAAGCATTGTTCACGTGCGGAAACCAAGGAACAAGTCCCCGACATCCGTCGTTTCCATGTGCTGCCAGAAGATTCCTGGATTGCGTAGAAAGTCGGAACGAAGCAGCGAGAAGATGCCGACCTCGCAGTCATCATCGATCACCAAGAAGTAGGTTTTCGGCCAACGTGGCGGCAGATATCCAGTGAAAGACGAATCGTAAAAGCTTACGGGGCTCAATGGCAGAGTTTGAGGTTGAAAAACGCAACCGTTCGAACGGTTGCCTCTATTGCAATTGGGAAAGTGAAAACGGGGACATCGCAAACGATCTGTTGGTAATTTCAAAGGAAAAAGTCGACCAGGCCATCCGAGAATACTTCGAGGGACCAAGCGGGAGTCATCTTGGTGTTAACAAGACTGTAGGAAAGATTAAGAGATATTTCTACAGAATAGACTAGACCATTTGCCCATGAATCGGTCACAAATTTCATTCGCAAGTGTGAACAATCTGCGAAGGCAAAGGGACCACTTAGGAAAACTCGAGGAGTTGGAGCACAATGCGAACGTATTGCCATTTAAATACTGGCCCATTTCCAATGAGCAACGCTGGAAACAAATACGCGCAGGTGATCGACTACTTCAGCAAATAGCCTGAAATGTTTTGCATACCGAACCAAGAAGCCAAAACCTATTCGGATGCATTCGTGAATAACTGGGTTGCACATTGCGCGTTATGGAGTACCGCTGGAACTGCACTCGAACCAAGGAAGCAACTTCGAGTCGTCGGTGTTTAAAGAACTCTGCGACATGCTAGGTATCAGAAAGACACGGACAACACCAGACAACACAAAAGAATTGCGCTGTCAAAATTGGAATTACATGACGTTGATGGCTGCCACCTGTGTGCAGTGAGGCAAATTTAAACGAAAAACAAAATGCTTTCAGATCTAACAATTTGCCTATCGTTTGTGAATTTTTTTTTGTTTGCCGCCGATCAATTAACCGACAAATTTGCATGTATTTGAAGTTGAAAACTTTTAGTTCAATTAAGCGGGTAAATCAATTAAGCGAGCGTCAATTAAGCGGGGAATACCGTATATGTATAACATCATAAGAGAATATAAGTGTAAAACTCTTGGACCAGCGCGTGTTTCTAACAAAAAAAAAAAAAAATTCCAGAGGAAATCTCCAAAAGGCACCACGAGGAGTTGGGAAGGGGACTCACTAACAGTTCCGCGGTGGCTCTTCTCGCTTATTACCAGCTAGCATGCGTCGGATAGATGCTACCCCTACGAGACCTTTATTAGTCCTTTGCCACTCTCTTGAGTGCACATCAAATTATTCCAGCAATGTTTTAAAGTGTAAGATCACATGATTTTCCTTGATGAAAAATTTATTGTAAGTTTATCCTCATGGATAGTCCCATATTTTTTATTTATTCTTAATAGATTTATCTGATACCATGCGTGCTAAAAGGAGCAGTAGATCTGAGAGTGGTCCCGAGACCATACATTTTGGACTAAACTTAGTGTGACCCTCTGATTTACCAATCTTGTTCTTATATCTGCTTCTATATATGCTTCTTGGGCTACGGCCTAGTAAGCCGTAACCGTAAAAAAACCACAAACTCCGAAACAACCACAAGCCTCGGATACAACGGACCGGATTTATGTTGACGACCCTTGCAAAAAACGAAAATAGGACAATGATCTTCGGCTTTGTACGTGGAATGATAGGTCCCTAAACAGGCCACGTGCAGCCGAACAACTTGTGGACGCCCTAGACCGCTATAAAGCGGACATGATCGCCATCCAGGAAATGCGATGGAATGGACCGGGTATAAAGCGGATGAAAAACTGCGATATTTACTACGGCGACTGCTATGGGAAGAGAGGACAACGACTGTTTGGATGCGGATTTGTTGTTTGAGTTGGACTAAGGCAAAAAGTCCTAAGTTTTCGGCATGTGAGCGAACGCCTCATAACAATCTGTATCAAGGCTACATTTTTTAACATCAGCTTGATCTGCGCCCACGCCCCCACGCAAGACAAGGATGACTCCACCAAGTTCTACGATCTCCTAGACAGAACGTATGCCCAATGTCCCAGCAATGATATCAAAATTGTACTAGGAGACTTCAATGCTAAGCTGGGTAAGCAAAGCATCTTTAAACGAGTCATCGGCAAACATAGCCTACACGACACCACCTCCGATAACGGACACAGGCTGATTGATCTTGCTACGGGGCGAAATCTCCTTCCGGCCAGTACGCGCTTCCCGCACCTCGATATACACAAAGGCACCTGGCGGTCTTTTGATCAATCGACTACCAACCAGATTGAACACATCGCGATCGACGTCAGACACTCCTCCACTATTCTTGATGTTCGGACTTTCCCAGGGGCTAACATCGACCCGGACCACTATCTTGTAGTAGCCAAGATGCGCTTACGGATATCACGAACGCAGCGGAGTAGAGTAATAATACAAAGTTTCGACGTCGGAAAGCTACTATGACCAGAAACCGCACGTGATTTTACCGATCGCGACTCCCTTAAGATCCCCAATATACCTCAATCCTTCACGCTGTTAATAGCCTTTGCAAACAAGCCCTGAATAGCTCTGCATCCGAAGTTTTGGGTTTCAAGGCTCCACCACGAAGAAACACCTGGTTCGATGACGAGTGCAGGAGGATTTACACAGCGAAGCAGGATGCATATAAAGCCTCGCTGCATAAAAGAACAAGAGCAGCTCGAGAGCTCTACGAATTAAAAAGAAGGAAGGAGCATAAGCTTCCTAGAAGAAAGAAGAAAGAGCAAGAGAAGCGCGCGATTGAGGATTTGGAGAGGTGTTACTGCAGGCTTGACGTTCAAGAGTTTTATCAACAGATAAAGCGAACATGCCAAGGTTATTATGAGCGAAATGTCAAAGAGCCGTTTGCGAGTATTGAGATGGAGGCGGCGAAAATTGATTTGGCAGTAAACGAGGGCAAAACTAAATATATGCTGTCATCTGGCCGACGTCTTGGCCAGAATGTTTGTATTGACAGATATAAGTTCGAGGTAGTTAAGGACTTCGTCTACCTTGGCTCCGCAGTGAACTGGAACAACGACATCAGTTCCGAAATCAAACGCACAATCACTCTTGCCAGCCGCTGTTAAATGAGTAATAGAGCCCTCTCCCTAACGACAAAGTTGACTCTAAATAAGACCCTTATCATCCCGGTCCTGTTGTACGGCGCAGAAGCATGAACACTATCAAGAGCGGATGAGGAGGCCCTTGGTCGGTTCGAGAAATGGATTTTGCGCGTGATTTTCGGGCCTATAAACGCAGACGGGGGATGAAGGCGAAGATTCAACCACGAACTTTACGGGCTGTACAGCGAAATGAGCCTAGTCAGGCGTCTACGGATTCAACGCCTAAGATGACTGGGCCATGTAGAGCGAATGGACACCACAGCTCCAGCCCGGAGAGTCTTTGAATCCAACCCCGAGGGACGAAGAAACAGAAGACGGCCGCACTTAAGAAGGCGCACACAGGTGGAAGGGGACCTCAGCCAACTGGGTGTGCGGCAATGGAAAAAGCTAGCAAGAGATCGTGCTAGTTGGAGGGGCATGTTGGTAGCGCCCATTAAGAAGAATAAGATATATGCTTCTTTCGATGGATTTGGCTTTCTAGCTTAACGTTCGGAACATCATCAAGAAGGCAATTTTCTGCAAGGAAGTTTTGTAACAAGACCTGTCACTACTAAGCAGATAGTGGTGACATTGAAGAATATTCGTTTGTGTTCTTCTTCTGCAATCACTGGCGGTGAGCCAAAATAGTTGGTGGTCACTATCAGAAAAATGAGCAAAATTCAATCTTGCAAATTTTATAAATGACTTTTGGGTTATTTATAACAATTCGACTGTCAAAATGTACGGAATGGAATTTGAGTATATAGATACTTTCGGTAGAATTTGCAAAAACCATTTTTTCCCCCTTATGATAGCCATTTTCACATTTACTGAATCTGTCAGTTCCCGTGTCCATTACATCAATACTATTCCGTTCATGGATATTTTACTAACAACATGATGGATCTCTGAAAACAGCACAGGTCAAACTGCGCACAGGAAATCAAATCATCACTTTTGTATATTGACGGTTTGACATCGTATTATCTGACTCACGTTCATCTAAATTGAGTGATCATACATACGACCCGCAGCTCCAGATGCATTATACATTATTCTTAGATGTTCATCAACGTGCTACGCTGAATGTCAACGAGAAAGTCAGGTGAACATAGTGTGCTAATTAGTATTTTGCTACCACTTGTCCGGAGGATCCGTAGCGCTCACAGTTCAACAAAGCTCCCACCGAAGCGAGCTTAATCTGTAGTCAAGTAACCACGTATACCGCAGCGCATACGGGCAAGCTAAGAGCACATCCAAAATCCGTCACCATGTGTGCTCGCTGCTGGCACTTGTGGCCATATTACATACAGCATTACATGATGCTTTCCGAAGTTCCAGTTCCCAAACTGCTGCTTCTCATCCTGCCAGTATACCTTAGAACAAGAACAAAGTAACGAGAGGGAAAATTCGATTTCAGCTTAATTGAAACCAAAAAGGCAATAAATTTCGGACTAATTTGGTAATGGACAGGTAGAGGTGAGTAATTTGTTCAGTGTTCGGCGTTTGGCATGTGTGTCCTGTGCCTTGCTTGTACAATCCGGCTACTTGTGTGTAGTTTCTTTTACATTCTTTTTCGCTCTCGATACCCTGGGGAATTGCACTCCTGCTTTCCGGGATGTGTTAATACCAAATTGGTTTGTGGGTCTAGCTTCCATTTCGGGACAGGTGAACGTTGACCGGCACAGGATACATAAATTCAATTGTCGAAAACGTTAAAACATTAATACAAATTAAATTTCATGGATTTCCGTTACCTACCACAGTCCTCTATTCATACAATGGTATTTCAAACAAGAAAAAAAAAAAAAAAAAAAAAAACTCACAACCAGAAAAAGAGATGAAGGCAGTCAAGTTATAGAATATTCTATTGATGCTCACTGAATTGGTAAGCGGGAAACGTCTTGGCATATGACTCCACATATTGTCCTACATTCCGTCTTGCCCGGAAATCCGTACACCAAAACTTGTATGCGGTGTTTCTGCCATTGTCCTTTCTCGTGTATTGTATTATCGTTGGAAATTAGTCGGAAAGAGATTAATGGAACTGGAAAATAAGGCTGACATACACGGGTTGTCCGAAACAAAGCTGCTCGTTCAAGCCGACACAGGGCAAGTGTGTTTGAGGAGGAGGAAAAGAAAAATTTGTCAAGACAAACAAGGCGAATTAATTCGTTAAATTAATGTATTGCTCGTATCATATATTTATATACTTGTATGTGCATATGTACCATCGGGTGGAATGTTTGTGGAGCATGTCGCAAAGTGAAAAAAGGTTGTGTCTCGACATGCCAGGATATTAATGTATTGTAGTTCCAAACACGATAAGTGGTTGCTCTAACGTAAGTTTCCGGGATCGGATTCGTGATACAAGAATGACGGCTGTGCCAATTATATTATAGTTAGTTCGTAAATCGAAGATAATTAAGTGATTATAATCGCAAAACAATCAGTTGATTAGTGGTAATTGCCCCGATTACTTCGCTTTGACGGTTAGGCAATTCATTACCCAATGTTGGATTGTGAGCACATAATAATTAATTACAATATTAAAATGCATTTAATTGGTAAGATATTGGGCGAAGTCTAGAGAAATATTTTATGGAAACTGAAAATCAGATTGGATTGTGTCCGTCTGCCAGAGTAATGTTCTTCGACGGCACTCGACTTTAAATATAAGCTATTATTATATGGACGGTGAAGGACTAGCAAAGGTCTCCTAGGGGTAGCATCTGCCGACGGATGCTGGCCCGACAAAAAGCGAGTAAGAGTCTCTGCAGCCGAACATCTTGCAGCTCTGCTAGTCAGGTCCTACTTCCACCTCCTCGTGGTGCCATCTGGAAATTCCCTTAAAAGTGAAATTACTGACGGAAGAGGCCGAATGGCGAGTATCCTGCGCCACCAAACAGGATTAGTGTCGGTTGGGCTATGGTCTAGCGAACCATGACCGTAAAACCACTAATTGCTCAGAAACAAAAAACAGCCTCGGATAATAAAACGGTACGGATCTATGTTGACGACCCTATAAGAAAACAATAAACAAACAAGGACCTTCGGTTCTGTACGTGGAATGTTAGGTCCCTAAACAGACCACGTGCGGCCGAACAACTTGCGGACGCCCTAGATCGCTATAAAGCGGACATAACCGCCATCCAGGAAATGCGATGGAATGGACCGGGTAAAAAGCGGATGAAAAACTGCGACATTTATTACGGTGACGGTGACCCTACGGTTATAGGGAGAGAGGACAGAGACTATTTGGATGCGGATTTGTTGTTAGAGGTGGACTAAGACATAAAGTCCTAAGTTTCCAGTATGTGAGTGAATGCCTCATAACGATCCGCATCAAGGCAAATTTCTGTAACATCAGCCTCATATGCATCCGTGCCCCCACGGAAGACAAGGATGACTCAATCAAAGATGATTTCTTTGATCTCCTAGACAGAACATATACCAAATGCCCCAGCTATGATACCAAAATCATACTAGGAGATTTTAACGCTAAGCTGGGTAAAGAAAGCATCTTTGAGCGGGTCACCGGCAAACACAGCCTACATGACACCACATCCGATAGCGGACACAGGCTGATCGACCTTGCCACGGGGCGAAATCTTCTTGTAGCCAGCACACGATTTTCCCACCTCGATGTACACAAAGGCACCTGGCGGTCGCCAGATCAATCAGTCACCAACCAGATTGACCACATCGCGATTGACGTCAGACACTCCTCCACTACTCTTCCGAGAAGCGAACATCGATTCAGACCACTATCTTGTAGTAGCCAAGATGCGTCAGCGCATAACACGAACACCGCGGAGTAGAGTTAGAACACCAAGCTATGACGTCGGAAAGCTACTATCGCCGGAGATCGCCAGTGCTTTTGCCAACCGCGTCTCCCTCAAGCTCTCCGATACACCTCAATCCTCCACTCAGTCAGTAGAGCAACAATGGAGCCTGTGCAAACAAGCCCTGAAGAGCACAGCAACGGAAGTGCTGGGCCTTAAAGCTCCACCACGACGAAACACCTGGTTCGATGACGAGTGTAGAAGGATTCATGTGGAAAAGCAGGAGGCATACAAAGCCTCACTACACAAAAAAAAACAAGAGCGGCTCGTGAGCTCTACGAGCTCAAGAGAAGGGAGGAACATAAGCTTCTCAAGAGAAAAAAGAAAGAGCACGAGAAGCGGGCGATTGAAAACTTGGAGAGGTGCTATTGCAGGCACGACGTTCGAAGATTTTATCAGCGGATAAAACGAATGTCTCAAGGCTATAAAGCCCGAACGGAGGCCTGTAAGGATGAGAACGGACACCTAGCAGTAGAATCGCAGTCGATGCTGAGAATTTGGAAAAACCACTTCTGCAGACTGTATAACGGCGATGACAGCCAACATACCGCCGTCAGGCAGAATGGTTCATTTTTTAACGACGAAGATCGCAGAGAATTCCGTCTCCCTGACCTCGACGAAGTTGAGATTGCCATGTCGAAACTCAAGTCGAATTAAGCTGCTGGCGCAGATGGACTGTCTGCTGAGCTCTGCAAAAATCACAGGCCAATACAAGAGGCACAATTTCAAATCCTCGCAACTCCTTGCATACGCCGACGACATTGACATAATAGGTAGATCGCAGCGAGATGTCAATGAGGCGTTCGCGAGTATTGAGATGGAGGCAGCAAAAATTGGTTTGGCAGTTAATGAAGGCAAGACTAAATATCTGCTGTCATCGAAAAAGGACATTTACCACCGACGTCTTGGATAGAACGTGCATATTGGCAGATATAAATTCGAGGTAGTTAAGGACTTCATATACCTCGGCTCCGCGGTGACTTGGAACAACGACACCAGTTTCGAAATCAAGCGCAGAATTACGACCGCCAACCGCTGCTTCTTTGGGCTCAAGAGGCAACTGAGAAGTAGAGCCCTCTCTCGTACGACCAAGTTGACCTTATATAAGACCTTAATTATCCCGGTCCTGTTATACGGCGCAGAAACATGGACTTTATCTAAAGCGGATGAGGAAATCCTTGGTCGTTTCGAGAGATAGATTCTGCGTTCGATTTTCGGTCCCATAAACACAGAGGAGGGTTGGAGGGGAAGATTCAATCACGAACTGTACGGGTTGTACAGCGACATGAGTCTGGTCAGGCGTCTACGGATCCAACGCCTAAGATGGCTAGGCCATGTAGAGCGAATGGACACCACAGCTCCAGCCCGTAGAGTCTTTGAATCCAACCCCGAGGGACGAAGAAATAGAGGACGGCCGCACCTGAGGTGGCGCGCACAGGTGGAAGGGGACCTCAACCAACTGGGCGTGCGGCATTGGAAAAGACTAGCGAAAGATCGTGTTAGGTGGAGAGGCATGTTGGTTGAGGCCCAGGTTCACCCCGAACTGTAGCGCCCGTTAAGTAAGTAAGTAAGATTATTATTATATATTATATATTTTTACATAAATCCAGGTACAACAGTTATTCAATATACATACAAGTAGGAG
Source organism: Eumerus sabulonum (assembly GCA_951905685.1). Taxonomy (NCBI): domain Eukaryota; kingdom Metazoa; phylum Arthropoda; class Insecta; order Diptera; family Syrphidae; genus Eumerus; species Eumerus sabulonum. The sequence goes on along the minus strand of OX645060.1, from coordinate 153,726,351 downwards.
AGCAAAAATATATAAGAAAGTATATGTGTCAAACTGTATTTATATACAAGGACACAATAGTGTAGAATGTGACTTAAAAAAACTTAAACGTGTAAGAATAAATACCACGAAATAAAACCACGTCTGTCGCTTTCAAGGTACGCTTTTATTCTGACTTGCTTTTCAAGTCAATCTTCATAATACATACATACATACATATATTGGCTGACGAAAGAGAGTGATGTTGGCTGAATATATACATAGGAACAAATAGTAGTAAAAGGCACAACTACAGTGGGTTCGGGAAGTCGTGTCGCACCATTTGAAACAACTGCTACAATTCGGCCTTCCTGACATTATAGATCACCCGATCTATGCCTACTTTATGTATTTGACCCCCTACGTCCCTCGAACCATCGGCGCATGTTTCCCACCGCCCAAACACCCTTATATGGTACTCGTGACTGTTGAAATCCCTCAACATCCTTAAGAATATATCGGTCATGGCGTAAAATTCTCACCACTTGATATGGCCCTTTGAATTTTGGTATTAGTTTTTTCGACACCCCAGCATGTGAGTCGAAATTCCGTACCATGACGTAGTCACCTACCTGATATTTAGAAGGTTTCCTACGTTTTCTGTCTACATACTGCTTATTATATTCCTGACTTTTCTTCTGTTTTATTTCTGCCTGCTCTCTTATTCGCTCATGATCTTTTCGCCCTACCGGCTCTTCGAGTTTTTCCAAACATTCCTTTAGCGGATCTGTAACTTCCCCTCTTTGTCGAATTCCAAAAAGCATAACACTTGGGCATTCGTTTATAGATCGGTGCACGGTATTATTTAGAACATGTTCAACTTTCTCTACAACTGAGTCCCAGTAGATGCCTTCACTTGGATTTACTAATTTTGCCATCATCGGTCCTAAACTACGATTCACTCTCTCTACTTGTCCATTGGCTTGTGGTGAACCAGTCGCAACCTTTAGGTGGAGTACACTATTGAGCTTCAGAAACTCCTCAAAATCGTAAGACGTAAACGAACTTCCCCTATCCGATACTATACACTTAGGACGGCTGTACGATCTAAAATAATCCTTAAGCGCTAGAATAACTTCCTTGGTCTTTGTTGTTTTTGTAGGATACAATCTCACGAATTTGGTACAAGCATCAATCACGACTAGAATATGTTTCTTCGCCATTCTTGAGTGATCTATTGGCCCATAGTGATCTATGTGCACCATTTCGAAAGGGATATTTCCCTTGTGTATACTGTTAAGGAATCCCTCCCCACGGCCGTGGTTTGAGGAATAAACAATACATTTCAAACAATTTTTTATATGATTTTTTACTTTGTCCCTTATTTTTGGGAACCAGTATCCCTTTGATATCAACTCTACTACTTTGTCGATGCCTACGTGACCAAATTCATCATGATACTTGTACATAACGTGTTCCTCCATGTCTCCGGGAACATAAAATGCAACTGTACCATCATTTTTTTTCCTATACAGTACACCATTGTGCATTTCAAAAAAACTATGCTCTGAGCTTTGTAACATCTCGCGTAATTCCTTCAATTTACTATCTCTGCCCTGACATATAATTAAATTTTCTTCTAATGTGTTGCTTTCCAGCATCAAAATGTTAGTTGAACGACTTAATGCGTCGACATGCTGCATGCGAGTACCTGCCCTATGTTCCAACACGTAATCATAATTCTGCAGTTCCAGCGCCCACCTCGCTATTCTTGGGTTTAAGTTCTGTTTACTCAAAGTTAACGCTAGTGAATTACAGTCGGTTACAATTTTAAAATGTTTACCCTGGAGATACACCCGAAAACGCTTTAGGGCGTTTACTATTGCCAACGTTTCCAACTCAAAGCTGTGATATTTCGCCTCGGTCTCTGTGGTTCTTTTGGAATAATAGAAAACAGGATGCAATTTCTCGTCACACTTACGTTGCAATAAAATCGCTCCGAAACCTATCGCGCTTGCGTCGCAGTGTAGTTCAGTATAGCTCCTTGGGTCATATAGGGCTAATGTAGGGGCTTCCATCAACTTTTGCTTAAGAATCTCGAAAGCTTGCAATTCTACCAAACCGAATCGAAACTGTATTTCTTTCCTCGTCAGGTCATATAAAGGTTTTGCTATCACCGAAAAGTCCTTAACGAACCTTCGGAAATAGGAACACAGACCTAGAAAACTTTGGACTGCGTGTACATTCTGCGGTATTGGAAAACCTTTTATAGCTAACAAACCACCCTCATCAGCTTTTATACCTTGTTCTGAGACCATATATCCCAAATATTTAATGCTTTCTTTAAAGAATTCACATTTATCTATTCTTAATTCAAGGTTGTTCTTAACCATTCTTTTAAAAATTTCCTCTAAAATTTCAAAATGTTCTTCATACGTTTTTGTAGCAATCATTATGTCATCTAAGTATATTATTAATTTATCTTCTTTAACCATATCTGCAAATATCCTATTTATGAATTTCTGGAAAATCGAGGGGGCATTTTTTAACCCAAATGGCATCCTCAAAAACTCATACTGTCCTAGGGGGGTAATGAACGAGGTATATTTGATTGAATCAGGGTGCATATACACGTGAAAGAACCCATTCTTCAAGTCTAGTTTCGTAAAAATTTGTTTGTCCGCCAATCTATCTAGTAAATCGTCAATGAGAGGAATTGGATAATTGTCCTTAGCCGTTACTTTGTTTAGTGTACGGTAATCTACGCACATCCTCAGATCACCAGTTTTCTTTTTCACTAAGACAATCGGAGAAACGAATTCCGACTCACTCTCTCTTATATACCCTTTCGTTAAATAATCGTCTAATAATTTCTGCAAGTTCGCCTTTTCAGCATATGATAGCCGACGAGGAGGACAATGAAAAGGTTTCGCACAGTCTAATGTGAGTTTCATCTCGGTTTTCACTGCTGGTTCCTTTGGACGTATAGGGCTCAAATACAGTTCGTCAAATATTTTAAGCAATCGTTCTTTGTTCTCATAGCTTACCTCTTTTCCACAACCTAAATCTATTGTTTTACTTTCATTTTCAAGCTCAATCGACAGAAGTGATTTTTCAAAACTTTCATTCTCTTTTTGCTCCTCTAAGCTATCATTTTCAACCATGGATTTTGTTTTTCCAGTCTTACAAGACAAACCAACTTTACTTTTCTTTAAAAAATCCCTTCCTAACACTACTTCATAACCCATGGACCTATCGGGTACCACATTCAAATCCAGTTTTACTTTGCGATTGCCAAAAATAACAATACACGAAACCTTGCCAATTATGCGAAGTTTACTTTTATTGATACCCACATAACTAACATTTGGAACTATAGCAATTGCTGTATTCTTGGGTAGACACGACTCCTTCACGAAACTGATTGGGCTCCCAGTGTCTAAGAGGCATACTAAAATTAAACTAACGCTAACATCACTCTTTACAAAAACATTTAAATTTCTTACGTATTCGCTCTCTTCCACAAGCTGGATAGGTTTCTTCCTGTCAGGACAGATAGCTGCATGATGATCCTGGCTGCCACAAGCAAAGCAGGCTCCATATTGTCTTCTTGGTTTTGTACAGTCAGCAGCAAAGTGTCCAATGGAGTTACAATTATAACACCTCAACCTGGCATCTGAAGGTGATGAACTTACACTTGCTGTTACCGAAGGTCCTCTTGGGAATGCACTTGGTTTAAGCGTAATCTTGGAAAACGCCTGTAACAGTTGCGCTTTCGAACGGAAACACTGTATGTTGGCTTGCATCCTTAGTTGCGCATCTGGAATTCCTTCGATGAGGTAGTCTACCATTTCGTCCTCTTCCAATTGTAGATTGTTCGATAGTATTATTTTATCGTTGTAGTAGCTTGCGAAATCTTCGCCCGCTCGCCATTTACGAGCCTCAAACTTATGTCGTAATTCCAGCTTATTCGTTTTTGAACCGAACAATTCTTGCATTTGTGCCACCAAGCTGTCTACGCTCTCGTCGACGAAATTGGGTTTAGAGTGTAACCACTGTTGTGCCTTACCCTTTAGCTTTGTCATTACCAGAGCTCGCAGCATGTTCTCATCAACAGAATATACTTTGTTGATGCCTTTGAGTTGCGAAACCCAGATGTCTAGGGATATACCACCGTCATATTCTGGCAACAAATCCCTTAAGATGTTGAACGGGATTGAACTTGAATCAGCGGAAGATACTGAAGCTATCGAACGCTCTCTTTCTCTTGCGGTAGTGGTGCTCTCCAGGCTAGCGATCTGTTTTAATACATCATTCTCTCTTAAGAGAAGCTCTTTTTCACGTTTCACCAATTCCAACTCACGACGACAGTTCTCAAGTTCCGTTAATCCAACCTCTGAGGATTCGTGTACAGCTTGCGCATTATGTGCTGACGCCTGTTGATGTTGTAGATGAACCGTTTGATGCTCGGCTTGCTGTTGCGGATCTCCGCCTTCACCGTCATCGCATGGCACCGCACCTCGATCGCCGGCAGGAATCTCATTTAGCCGCATTACCAGTGAAGATTTCGTTCCACTGGCAGATAAATTTAATTTCTGAAGCCACCTTCGCAATTGAACGACACTATAGTCATTAATATTAATGGGGTTTTCCATTGTTCAATCTTTATCCTTTTCACTCTTTTTCTTGCCGATCTTTTTCTTGTCGATCTTTTTCTTGTCTATCTTTTTCTTTTCACTCTTTTTCTTTTTCACTCTTTTTTTTTTTTTTTTCTTCTTTTTCACTCTTTTTTCAAATTTTTTTCATTGCAATGAAGGGAATAAAAAAAAAGAAAAATAAACTTTTACACTTTCCGGACCGGGGTGCAGTGAAGCGACCAACCGAAACTCTGGGAATTCTTTCTCCGCAGCGGAACGAGACGCGGATTTGAATGACGCGACCACGCTGGCTGAGTAATATTCTATTCCCCTTCCCCCGATGAACGGAATGCACAACACCCACGACTACGATTACACAAACATCAAAAGGTCCTCTATAGGGATTTAGTAGTTCTTTTTAAATTTTTTTTTTCTTTTATCGTTTGTCCTGATCCCACTTCTGAGATTTGTAAGAATAAATACCACGAAATAAAACCACGTCTGTCGCTTTCAAGGTACGCTTTTATTCTGACTTGCTTTTCAAGTCAATCTTCATAATACATACATACATACATATATTGGCTGACGAAAGAGAGTGATGTTGGCTGAATATATACATAGGAACAAATAGTAGTAAAAGGCACAACTACAGTGGGTTCGGGAAGTCGTGTCGCACCATTTGAAACAACTGCTACAAACGTATACAGTGAAAGATTGGGGTGACCTAGCAAGTTTGAGCAAAATATGGTTTTCGAATTTGGAATGCACCGAATAAAAATAACTGAAGCACACCAGTTAAATGAAGATGCCATGAAAAACATAACTTGTAAAAAAACCAAGTCTCGCAACTCAGATCTTCTACCGTAAAAAGTTGTAAGATCAATGTATTACCAAGTCAGTTAATTTATTCAGTCCCTACTTAAGGGACCTTCTGCCTTGATTGATTATGTAATTAGCTAACCTAACAACATCTTATAGTGACCATACCAATATCGAAATCTTTTATGTTTTAAGTAAATAGATTGACCTGACCATCGCATGAAAACACAATATATCTCACAAGTAATACATATTATATTAAATTAGATTATTTAGTGCGATTTCCAAGTCAATCTATTTACTTAAAACATAAAAGATTTTGATATTGGTATGGTCACTATAAGATGTTGTTAGGTTAGCTAATTACGTAATCAATCAAGGCAGAAGGTCCCTTAAGTAGGGACTGAATAAATTAACTGACTTGGTAATACATTGATCTTACAACTTTTTACGGTAGAAGATCTGAGTTGCGAGACTTGGTTTTTTTACAAGTTATGTTTTTCATGGCATCTCATTCCTTTTTGTAGATGTATGTATGTTTTTATGTATGTTGGCGTTACAGTCCATGAAGGACCAAAGCCGAGCTCCTCTCAATCACCCATGTTGTGTGTGATTTCATTTTCCCATAGGTGAAAGGGACCTACAGTTTATTGCCGGTTCCGAACGGCGAATTTCGAGAAGCTTTTCATGACAATTTTACTACAGAGGATTTTGTTAGAACCCCGCTGAGGAGAAACACCGTGAAAACACATTCGATGACATGGCTTTGTCGGGATTCCATCCCGTGTCATATCGGTGTCAGAGGCCAACACAGTACCCACTGCGCCACGGTGCTCTCACTTCTTTCTTTACTTACATATGTATGTATAATATATCGAGGATCGCTATTTTTATCTTTTCTTTAAAACTGAGTTACTTTCTTTTTACTAGAAGGTAGAAACTACATACACATAAAGAAACCAAAGAAACTTTTTATTACTTTTTTTACTTTTTATTATATCTATATTTATTTATTTTGGGTGATAAAGTTAACCTTCTGCTTCAAATTTGTCTAATCTCCCATTTCTCACCCGTCCTATGTATCCCTCATACAGTTATGTATGTACATACACATGTATTTCTTCAGCGTAGGCACAATTTCGCTGATACCAATGCCTATGCCAGATATACACTGTTCAAATTCATGCAATGCACGTGCAAGTGTATTAGTGAACAAATCACACCACGTATAGATGGGTTATATGCTTGAAGTAAAACCAAATCTTTCTGATGCGTAAATACATACATATGTATGTATATACTCGCCGATACCGAATACAGTAAGCCTACCTACCCTTATTATTCCATTGTTTATTATGTATATGTATCCAGGCAAACAGATTCATTCACTGATGTATGTATGTACATACGTTTATGGGATTATTTATGCAGTTGGTGTATCTAGAAAACTTAAAATTGGTGTATCTAGAAAACTGAACCGAAATTGCAAAATATTTAAGTTTTTCCTTGGTTTATACACTTAACACTAGTTGTGTTCCAAATTTGAAGCTTCTACGTCTGCTAGAAGTGCCTTAGACTTTTGATGATCGGTCAGTCAGTCAGTGAGTCAGTCAGTGAGTCAGTCAGTGAGTGACAAAATAAAGAAACTTTGACTAGTTATAATTCTTAAACTACTGGTTCAAATTGAATGAAATTTGAAATATACCGTGTCTATGCAATGCTTGCTTGGTTACTGAAAATTCAGACTTCTAGTTCTATCCACAACGAAGTTATAGGGGGTCGAAAATGGCCTATTATGTTCGACTTGGCAGGGGCACTGCCGTGCCCCCAGATTAAAGCTCAATCGAGTCGAAGATAAAGAGCCAAGATTTACGCCCGTATTCTGGCATACCTCAGTGATGCCTCATAAGTCACAACAACCTCACAAGAGTGTGGTGAGTCACAACTTGTGAGGTTTTCGTATTCTAACCAAAACCTCACAAATTGTGAGCATCACAGTAACTGTCAAAATTGTGATGTCCGATTGAGCAGCTCACAAGTCGATCACAAGAGATAAGATGGAGGAAGAATTTTTGCTTTTGCTTCTTATACTTATGTCTTGTTGGACAGTATACAAATTTATAAATATTTCTTTTGGTTTTGAGAATACAACAACAACGGGAAAAGAAATAACCCATTTTCATGATAGCTGTTTCTGAAATTTTTTTTGTCTTGAAATCTCGTTTCAGATATTTGTTGTTATTACTACCTTGTACAAAATTATTTGCCATTATTTTTTCGTTTTCCGTTTTTTTTTTGTTGTTCTTTACTGTCTGCTCGATTGATTGAAAGTGATAGCTGTCAAAAAAAGGAATTTTATTGCATGTTAATACATTCACCACAGTGTGGTGACTATTATTCTGTGTTTTCTTGTGATGTGTTTGCCAGAATACCAAACAGCTGATTACTCACATGAAACCTCACAAGAGAGACATCACAATTTTAGCATCACTGAGGTTTGTGAGTTGTGACCACATCACAGCCAGAATAGGGCTGTAACTTCTTTTGTAAACACTCCATATGAAGTTATTCCCCTGACATAATAAGGTAAATTATTGAATAACCGACAAGATAAAATAAAGTAAAAGTTACGGAAAGCAGTGGTTCTAAATTTAGGAACAGCTAGCACATTAGAATTATTACCACGTAATTTATAGTCAGAGATTAAACGAAAATGACGGTAACCAGGCTTCATGAAGAATAGTTTTAACACTTTAAAGCAGTACAGGTGACGAACAGGCAGTATTTTCAGATCACAGAACAGCGGATAGCTAGAGTATCTATTAGGTTTGCGACTAATTTTCCTTAATACACACATATTTCTGTGTAACTAAAAGAGGTTGAATTGTACTACAATACACATCACCCCAACAGGCTATAACATATTGTAGTTTTGATTGAAAAATACCAAAACAAATTGCTCTTAATAGCTTTGTTGAACAAATTCTACGTAAATAATAAAAATTTCGTAGTGTGCAAAGGAAATATTTTTTCAAAGCATCCGTGTGATTTGCAAAAATCACGGACGGATTACATGTTGACGACCCCCGCAAACGTCAAAAAGGCAATGAATTTCGGTTCTGCACCTGGAACGTTAGGCCCCTGTACAGACCAGGTGCAGCCGAACAGCTGGTCAACTCTTTGGACTGCTATAAGGCAGACATTACCGCGCTCCAAGAAGTGCGCTGGGATGGGCCAGGCAAAAAGCGGATGAAAAACTGTGATATATACTACGGAAACTGCTACAGAGAAAATAAACAACGCTTATTCGGATGCGGATTTGTTGTTCGAGGCAGAGTCAGGAAAAATGTCTTAAGCTTCCAGTATATAAGCGAACGCCTCATAACTATCCGCATCAAGACCAGTTTCGGCAATATACGTTTATTATGGAGATAGATAGGAGATTTCAATGCGATGCTGGGTAACGAAGCAATCTTTGAACGGGTCATTGGAAAGCACAGCCTACACAACACCACGTCAGAAAACGGACTAGGCTAGTGGCATGACATAATCTGGTAGTAGCAAGTACACGATTCCCACACCTCAACATCCATAAGGGGACCTGGGGGTTTTTCGATCAATCGACAACCAATCAAATTGATCATATTGCGAACGACGGCAGACACTCCTCCAGCATTCTAGATGTCCGAACCATTCGAGGAGCCAACATCGACTCGGATCATTGCCTTGTTGCAGCCAAGGTGCGGATGCGAATTTCTCGGAATCAACGGAGTCGAGTAAGAACACCATAATTTAACGTCGGAAAGCTGCAATCGCAGGAGACCGCCAGGAACTTCGCCGATCAAGTCTCTCTCAAGTTCTCTCAAGTCCCTATGCAACCTGCAGAAACCACAGAACAGCTATGGAGCCGTTGTCAAGACGCCATTAGAGGGGCCGCCTGAGATGTACTCGGCTTCGAGCCACCACCGTCGAGAAACCCCTGGTTTTTTCTTAATGGGCGCTACAGTTCGGGGTGAACATGGGCCTCAACCAACATGCCCCTCCATCTAGCACGATCTTTCGCTAGCCTTTTCCATTGCCGCACACCCAGTTGGCTGAGGTCCCCTTCCACCTGTGTGCGCCATCTTACGTGCGGCCGTCCTTTGCTTCTTCGTCCCTCGGGGTTGGATTCAAAGACTCTCCGGGCTGGAGCTGTGGTGTCAATTCGCTCTACATGGCCCAGTCATCTTAGGCGTTGAATCCGTAGACGCCTGACTAGGCTCAGGTCGCTGTACAGCCCGTAAAGTTCGGGGTTGAATCTTCCCCTCCATCCCCCGTCTGCGTTTATAGGCCCAAAAATCACGCGCAAAATCTTTCTCTCGAACCGACCAAGGGCCTCCTCCCGCTTTTGATAGTGTCCATGTTTCTGCGCCGTACAACAGGACCGGGATGATAAGGCTCTTATATAGAGTCAACTTTGTCGTTCCGGTGAGGGCTCTATTACTCAATTGCCTCCTGAGCCCAAAGAAATAGCGATTGGCACGAGTGATTCTGCGTTTGATTTCGGAACTGATGTCGTTGTTCCATGTCACTGCGGAGCCACGGTAGACGAAGTCCTTAACTACCTCGAACTTACATATATCTGCCAATACAAACGTTCTGGCCCCTATGGAAGTCGCCGTAGTAAATATCGCAGTTTTTCATCCGCTTTATACCCGGGTCCATTCCATCGCATTTATTGGATGGCGGTTATGTCCGCTTTATAGCGGTCTAGGGCGTCTGCAAGTTGTTCGGCTGCACGCGGCCTGTTTAGGGACCAAACATTCCACGTACAAAGCCGAAGATCATTGTCCTTTTTTCATTTTTTGCAAGGGTTGTCAACATAAATCCGGTCCGTTATATCCGAGGCTTGTGGTTGTTTCGGAGTTTGTGTTTTTTTTTTTTACGGTTACGGCTTACTATTCCGTAGCCCAACCGACTAATCCTATATTTTGGCGCAGGAAGCCCGCCATTCGCCCTTCCCCGTCTGCAATTTCCATAGGAAATCTCTAGATGGCACCGCTAGGAGGTGGGGATAAGACTTACTAACAGTGCCGCAAGATGTTCGACTGCGGTGGCTCTTCTCGCTTTTTAGCAGGCCAGCATCCGTCGGATAGATGCTACCCCTACGAGGCCTTTCTTAGTCCTTTGCCATCCTTCTTAGCTTATTAAAATCAATCTTGGTACATCGCATTGAGGAGATCTTAATGCTGTTAATTTTATTCCTTGCAATTTTAGTTAAAGTCCTAGCATAGAATGATCAGTAATCTTTAAGTCACAGACACATGCTTCACATTGATTGGACACTACATCACTAAAACGGCCATAAATATGACCTTGTCGGCATATTTATAAAGCATTCAAGATCATGTGACGCTAATAAGGATAACTAATTAGCAACGGTTTCATCTTTATTAAAATATTTAAATTAAAGTCACCTAAAATGATTCGATTTTTTGATTTAATTCTTGATAAAAAGTCAGAGAATTCACAGACAAATGAAGCAATGTTTAACATATGAAGTCTATATATACAAATGAACACAAATATCTCACTACTAATAACAACAGAGACCTTTAAGACGTCAGCACTGGCAAAATTAACAAACTCGGAATCAACAACCCTGTAGTCCTCTTTTATAAAACATCCAACGCCACCTGAAACGTAATTTTCGTTAGTTCCCGCAAGAAATTTATCATCAGTCTATCAATGCCCATGCAGAGTTATATTTATATCCGGACTTCGTTTCCAATAAAATTAGGTTTCAAGTCTCCATAAGGTTGAAGAGCCAATTTGATTTTATTGGGATAAAAGTCAAGAGGAAGCACTCGAAAAAATAAAGTCAATAAAACTTTATGAAGTCACCAAGTCGATGTTAGCTCACTAGCAATGGGTGCCGTAGATACACAAATACACAAGCAAAGTACTCAACATTTTTAAAGGATGTACTAGCCACAAACCATTGGTACATTTTTCGGATACCGAATCACTTCGCCACCAGGACCTCGGAGAATAAAGCTATTGCTTTTGACGTTCAATTCAGTGGTTGTATGCATAATTTGTAATCAAATGCTGCTGGTAAAAAAACAAAACGTCGGACCGAAACCATTCGCTCGAAGTCCTACCAATACTACTAAAGTTAAAGATATTGTATACCAAGAATTAATCAAAGTGGCAGGGGAAAATGGCCACTGTCATAGAAATCCCACTCAAAGATTTTCAAGAATATGACAATTTTCAAGATGAGCATACTTATAAATCATTCAAAGCTATAAACAAAGCCTTGCTAAGAAAATCTTTAAAGGCATTCATAGAAGGTACTATTGTTATGTGTGATACATGTATGTTGGCGTTACAGCCCATGAAGGACCAGAGCCGAGCTCTGTGATACATAGGGCAAGATAATCTTTTTTCTGGTTCAGGGTGAGTCAGGACACATTAAACTTCGCAAAGAAATGCTTAGAATATCAAGTACATCAACGAAATAGTTCCAAAGTTAAAATTGTTTTTAAGGATATTACATTCAATATATTTGACATATGAGCCTCAGATCTTTTGAATTTTTTTCAGGTGAACCTATGTATGTTTACTTAGTATACTCATGCAAGTTAAGAATGTCCTTTAGGAGGACATTAAAAAAAACGTGAACGCCAATCAAGAGGTTGGCCCAACAATTCACTAGAAGAAATAAAACGCACGCACTACTTTATTCTTCGGTTACAACGTATTTTATAATTATATTTTACAACTGTGCAGCTCGAAGGTTCTCTAAAAACTAACCTAATCCTATCCTCCCACCTTGCATGCAATCGCTATCTTCTTCTATCAAACCGCTGAGTCAAAAGTTGGGGTCGTCGCTTGTATCCGGTGCATCGCGAATGTAACCCAAGCGTAAACCAATTACCGTGGGAACATACATATTTGCACCTGAACAAGTGTATTGTGCTTACATTCCTCGTGGCTCGCGTGCGTGGTGTTAACTTGCACTTCGGGTATTGTGTTTTTTCTAAAAAATATCTGTCCCAATTGTCAAATGATATCTGCTGCTCTTATTGTTTTTTAGTTTCCCACAATTTTCTACGTGTTTTGGTTATTTGGAAATATATTTTCAGTTGTAAATGGTATTCAGGTCAGAGGTTTGGTTTTTAACCTAGGGACACTGTTTCTATAGATTGTCAATATGACATCTGAAAGTTGATTTGTGGTTAGTATATTTTACCATTTTACGATGAATATACTAAAAATGATTTTACGGTCGACATAATCGCTCATTTTAGCTAGTTATTCGGCACACGATGAATCGTTCTCGCACCACGTACATATCCCCAAAGAATAGAGGACGCCGTGGCGCAGTGGTTAGTGTGTTGGACTCTGGCGCATGATGAGCGAGTTCGAATCCCGATGACACCAGAAACGTACCTCTTCGGCGGGGTACTGGCAAAACCCACCGTAGTGTACTTGCCATGAAAAAGCTTATCGACTCCCGCTACTCGGAATGGGCACTAAATTGAAGGTCCCTTTCACCTGTGTGAAAAATAAAATCACACACAACATGGATGATTGAGAGAAGCTTGACTATGGTCTTTAATGGGGGGAACACAAGAAGTTATTGCTGTTGTGGAGCACAGTGTTGTGGAGAGTCCGAATGAGTGGATTCGCCATCGTGCACAGCAATTGGAGCTTATTGGATGAATTTGCGCAAAGATCTTGCCTTGAAATCTTATAAGATCCAGTTTAAGCAAAAGTTAAAATCGCGTGACTATTATACGCGATATAGGTTCGGTGAATGGGCCGAAAACATTGTTACCGATACTCCCCTCCACCGGCCGCGACGTCGTACGAAAGGGGTGCTAGTCCAGCTGCGAGGATTGGCCGTGAGTTAGGATGGTAAAATGGGCGCCACGCGATTGCCCTCCCGCCGACTTACCCGCAGCAAGAATCGCGAATTCGCTACGAGACTTGCGAAATATCCCACGCAAAAGAAATAAAATCACCGAAAGGAATCACACTTAATCGTTTCCGATTCAATATCTCACAAATTTAGTTTCCTTAACCTAACTTAATCTAGGTTTACAATTATTCCTTAAAACTACCCTACACTGTATGTAAAAAAAAAATCGAAATAAATAAAAAAGAAATATATAGAATAAGAAAAAAAAAAAATAAACGAATTCACTGTCCGAAGAAAAGAATAAACCGCAACTTGAGTATCCGAACAGTCGTACCGAAACTCCTCTGACCAACGATTTAGCCCGCAACACGAACCGCGACACGCAAGTTTGCGATTTTAATACCTTATACAAGGAACGTGATACCCGCGGCCAACGTATGCAATAAGGACACTGCTTAAAATCTTGCACGTTACGACTACAATAAACTTGTCGCGAGCGATATAGCTAGGTACCTTGCTCCGGTTTCCATGGGTAGCCGTGCTGGTGGTCCTGCCCTTCATCTCGATGTTACGAGCTGCTTTTATGATGTCTGCCGGGGTTCCACGTGTGACGACGTTTGCACTTCCGGGCACGTCCGCCTTTTCCTTTTTTTTTTCAGCCGGCTTCAGCCAAAGATTAGGGGAGAAAGGAAAACCTCCAACCACAAATTACCTGCAAAAAAACGGAGTCTGAAAACCAAAAAAAAAAAAATAAAACCTACGATCTGACCCTCATTCTTACCACAATATCCAGAAGCAAAAACAAAAAAAATAGGAAAAAAAAATCACCCAATTATATGTATGTCACTGCGCTGGTCGGCCTACTTTTCTCGCTGGTCGGTCGTCTATCTCTGACTCCCTAACCTACTTAGCATTTCGACCCGGACCTGCCGCACGCACACTTCCTTGTTGTTTTTTTTTTTTTTTTCTATTGACATATATAAGGGACATGTGGCGTGATGAGCATGACCTGTTTCCGGCCTTATGTTTTCCAATGGCACAGAAGATCACTCTCCGAGTTCTTCGCCAAAGATCACTCTCCGAGTACTTCGCCGAAGATCCCTCTCCGAGTTCTTCGCCAAAGATCACTCTCCGAGTACTTCGCCGAAGATTACTCTCAGAGTTTCTTCGCCCACTCTCCCTTAGGTGCCACTAGGAACAAAAAAACAAAAATGTTGACCTTCTGCGGGCTGAACTCCACTCGTTCGCGTGTCAAGCGCTGATCGCACCATCGGGCTACTCGCTTTCCGTGGGGGCCATCTTTCAAAATGGAAGGCTACGAGCCGCCCACGAATGGGAACTGAACGAAAGATGACAACGAAAACCTTTCGAAGATCGAATCGTAGCACCATGATTCAGCGTGATCCTCATTTTCAACTCAAAATTTTGTTTTCCGGTGAAGCCCATTTTGGGTTAAATGGGTATAGTAACGTACGGTCCGCTCAAGTAGGCGTGGGCGAGTGTCGTGGGCGGATGTCGATCGTGAGGAATACGATACGACGTGCATTCCAACGGTTATCAGACCACCCGTGGATGCTTATTCGTTACCGGCACGTTTCGCCTCGCCGTCTGCTTTGCGCGTCCGTGGGTTGCTTATCGCTTGCTTTCCTGGGGATCATATTGCGAGTCTGTGCATTTTTCAAAATGCTTCTTGATCGCGTTATGCTTTTCCGGGATGGCTTCAGTCAGTTAGTCTCTGTCCTGCAACCACTCGGCACACATAAACATATGCAAATAATAGAGCAGGAATGGGCGCATTGCCAGAGCGCCGTCAGAGACGCTGCCTCAGACCACTTCTGCAGACTGTATAACGGCGACGGATGCTGGCCTGCTAAAAAGCGAGAACAGCCACCGCAGTCGAACATCTTGCGGCACAGTTAGTAAGTCCCATCCCCACCTCCTCGTGGTACCATCTGGGGATTTCCTATGGAAATTGCAGACGGGGAAGGGCGAATGGATTAGCCGGTTGGGCTACGGCCTAGTAAGCCGTAACCGTAAAAAAACCACAAACTCCGAAGCAACCACAAGCCTGTTGACGACCCCTGCAAAAAACGAAAAAAAGAAAATGATCTTCGGCTCTGTACGTGGAATGTTAGGTCCCTAAACAGGCCACGTGCAGCCGAACAACTTGCGCACGCCCTAGACCGCTATAAAGCGGACATAACCGCCATCCAGGAAATGCGATGGAATGGATGAAAAACTGCGATATTTACTACGGCGACTGCTATAATGAGAGAGGGCAACGATTGTTTGGATGCGGATTTGTTTTTCGAGGTGGACTAAGGCAAAAAGTCCTAAGCTTTCGGCATGTGAGCGAACGCCTCATAACAATCCGTACCAAGGCAACATTTTTTAACATCGGCCTGATCTGCTTTCGCGCCCCCACGGAAGATAAGGATGACTCCGCCAAAGATGAGTTCTACGATCTCCTAGACAGAACGTATGCCCAATGTCCCAGCTATGACATCAAAATTATACTAGGAGACTTCAGTGCTAAGCTGGATAAGGAAAGCATCTTTGAACGAGTCATCGGCAGACATAGCCTACACGACACTACCTTCGATAACGGACACAGGCTGATTGATCTTGGTACGAGGCGAAATCTCCTTCTAGCCAGTACGCGCTTCCCGCACCTCGATATACACAAAGGCACCTGGCGATCTTTTGATCAATCGACTACCAACCAAATTGATCACATCGCGATCGACGTCAGACACTCCTCCACTATTCTTGATGTTCGAACTTTCCGAGGGGCTAACATTTACTCGGACCACTATCTTGTAGTAGCCAAGATGCGCCTATGGATATCACGAATGCAGCGGAGTAGACTAAGAATACAAAGTTATGACCAGAAACCGAGCTTTTACCGATCGCGTCTCCCTTAAGCTCTCCAATACACCTCAACCTTCTCAAACAAGCCCTGAAAAGCTCTGCATCCGAAGCTTTGAGCTTCAAGGCTCCACCACGAAGAAATACCTGGTTCGATGACGAGTGCAGGATGATTCACAAAGCCAAGCAGGATGTATATAAAGCCTCGCTGCATAAAACAACAAGAGCAGCTCGTGAGCTCTACGAGTTAAAAAGAAGGGAGGAGCATAAGCTTCTCAGAAGGAAGAAGAAAGAGTACGAGAAGCACGCGATTGAGGATTTGGAGAGGTGTTACTGCAGGTGTGACGTTCGAAAGTTTTATCAGGGATGAGAACGGACACCTAGTAGTAGAATCGCAGTCGATGTTGAGAACATGGAAAAACCACTTCTGCAGACTGTATAACGGCGATGTGAGTCAATATACCGCTGTCAGGCAGAATGATCCATTTCTAATCGACGAAGACCGCAGAGAATTCTGTCCCCCTCGACGAAGTTAAGATTGCCATATCGAAACTCAAGTCGATATGGTAGACGAACTGTCTGCCGAGCTCTTCAAGGCAGCTGGGGTTGACCTGGTTAGATATGGTCAGAGGAAAACATGTCCGAGGAATGGAGTCACAGCATGGTGTGCCCGATCCACAAGAAAGGAGACCCTTCTGACTGCGCCAACTACAGAGGAATAAGTCTTAACATCGCCTACAAAATTTTCTCTGCTATTTTGTGTGAACGCCTGAAGCCTCAAATCTTCACACTACGCAGATCCTGGAAAAAAAAAACAATGAATTTCAAGCCGAAACTCACCACCTATTTGTCGACTTTAAAGCCGAATACGACAGCGTACTTAGAGATAAGCTATACAACGCTATGTCTACCTTTGACTTACCTGCTAAACTCGTCAGACTATGCAGGATGAATTTGGAGAATTCTCGCTGCTCCATCCGATTCGGTGAACACCTTACCGATAGTTTTGATGTCAAAAACTGATTTAGGCAGGGCGATGCGCTGTCGTGTGATTTCTTCAACATCGAATTTGAAATGATTGTGCAAAAATTACTCCTCGCAACTCCTTGCATACGCCGACGATATTGACATAATGGATTGATCACAGCGAGATGTTAATGAGGCGTTTGCGAGTATTGAGACGGAGGCGGCGAAAATTGGCTTGGCAGTAAACGAGGGCAAAACTAAGTATATGCTGTCATCACAAAAGGACGCTCACCACCGACGTCTTGGCCAGAGCGTTTGTATTGGCTGATATAAGTTCGAGGTAGTTAAGGACTTCGTCTACCTTGACTCCGTAGTGACCTGGAACAATGACATCGGCTCCGAAATCAAACGCAGAAGCACTCTTGCTAATCGCTGTTTCTTTGGGCTCAGGAGGCAATTGAGTAATAGAGCCCTCAACCGAACGACAAAGTAGACTCTATATAAGACCCTTATCATCCCGGTCCTGCTGTACGGCGAAGAAGCATGGACACCATCAAAAGCGGACGAGGAGGTCCTTGGTCAGTTCGAAAGAACGATTTTTCGCGTGATTTCTGGGCCTATAAACGCAGACGGGGGATGGAGAAAATGATTCAACCACGAACTTTACGGGCTGTACAGCGACATGAGTCTAGTCAAGCGTCCACGGATTCAACGCCTAAGATGGCTGGGCCACGTAGAGCGAATGCATACCACAGCTCCAGCCCGAAGAGTCTTTGAATCCAACCCTGAGGGACGAAGAAGCAGAGGATGGCCGCACTTAAGATGGCGCACACAGGTGGAAGTTAACCTCAGCCAACTGGGTGCGCGGCAATGGAAAAGGCTAGCAAAATATCGTGCTAGTTGGAGTGGCATGTTGGTTGAGACCCAGGTTCACCCCGAACTGTAGCGCCCGTTAAGAGGAAGAAGATATGTGACACGCGCGTAGGTGTACGATCTCAGAGGCGGGTTTTGGCAGAGTGCCATCTCTTTTCTCCTTTTGCGGTGATGCCATCACCAATATCTGAAGCAGTGATGCCAAATCTTGCAACAGCATCGACATATGATATCGAAGAAGCGGCTTATCAACTCATTGAAGCACTCATTTCATCTTTTAGAATCAGTTGTACACATTGTGTATACTTACAAGCGGTGTCCATCTTGATGAGATGCACTGATCTCGGCTATGAGGTCATCGGATACGTCGATTACCTAGTAGTTATTATTACGGGCAGGCGCGAAACGTCTGCCTGTGAAAGTATGCAACTTGCGCCTCAGTCCATCTCTGACTGGTGTGACAGAGAGGGTTTATCGATTAATCCAAATAAGACACTTTTTGTCCCATTTACGAAGAGGAGAGGGATACAACATTGCTGCTACTCTCTAAATGGTAGAAACATAGGATTTTCAGAAGAAGTTAAGTATATACAGGTACTGACCTTGATCGCAAACTTAAGTGGAACTCCAACATCCAAAAAAAATCACAAAGACACTGTGAGCCTGTCGACGCATTTACGGTAAAACCTGGGGAATAAGACGTAAGGTAGTCCACTGGTTATCCCGATAGTAAGACCCATCATTACCTATGCGTCCGCACTATGGTGGACAAAAGTTAAACAAAAAACGAAAATCGTTGAACTTCAATGACTGCAGAGACACTTACTATGCAGACTTACAGACACTATGCCAACCCGCCCTACTGCAGCTCAAGAAGCACTGATTGGACTTACGCAGTGGAATCAGAATTCTTCGCGTAGGAACAGGCCTACCACGTAGACCAACTCCATCCTGCAACATCTTCCTGAGCTGCGTATGATTATCACGGTCTCGGGCGCATTACCACACAACCCCAC
Source organism: Eumerus sabulonum (assembly GCA_951905685.1). Classification (NCBI taxonomy): domain Eukaryota; kingdom Metazoa; phylum Arthropoda; class Insecta; order Diptera; family Syrphidae; genus Eumerus; species Eumerus sabulonum. The sequence goes on along the minus strand of OX645060.1, from coordinate 153,707,305 downwards.
CTTTGACAAAAGATTTGAGACACTTATCCCAAATTGCACAGAGTGGGAAACCAGTGATCCCTTGCTCAACGTCGAATGCCCTAGGTGGTACACTGGTGGCTCCAAGATGGTTTTTGGCGTCCTTGTATTTCATGGTGATACATCAAATCCCTCGTTCCGGAATAGAACTTTGCACGTGTTGTTAGTCAATGCGCTCAAAAGAGTGACTCGAATTTGGACTCTCCATCGGAACTACTTAAAACGTAGTCTTGGTTAGTATTTTTACTAAAGCAAGTATTGGTCCGTTGATTCAGTGTGGAGTGCATGCTTGTGCAAAAGAATTTAATTACTTTTTTGATGACACAGGCTTACTTACTCACTTATGTAGGTAGCGTTACAGTTCAGGGTGAACCTGCGCCTCAACCAACAAGCCTTTCCAGCTGGTACAATCTTTTGCTAACTTTTTTCAGTGTCGAATGCCCAGTTGCTTAAGATCCCTTTCCACATGTGTGCGCCGCCTTAGATGCGACCGTCCTCTTCAACGTCGTCCTTCTGGGTTGGAGTCGAAGACTCTTCGGGCCGGAGTTGTGCTGTCCACTCGCTCTACATGGCCTAGCCATCTTAGATGTTGGATTCGTAGATGTCGTACTAGGTCGATATCGCTGTACAGCCCCTAGGGTTCGTCCACTCTTCGTGAACACAAACGCGACCAAAGATTATACGCATAATTTTCCTCTCGAAACAACTTGCGGTCTCTTTATCAATTTTTGATAAGGTCCAAGCCTCTGCGACATAGAGGAGGACCGAGATGGCCCTCTTATAGAGGGCCACCTTAGTTTTCCGAGAGAGGGCTATACTACGCAATTGCCTCTTGAGCCCGAAGAAACAGCGGTCGGCAAGAGTTAATCTGCGTCTAATCTCAGCGCTGGTGTCATCGCCGGTTGTTACCAGTGAGCCAATGTAGACGAAATCCTTGACTTCATCAAAGTTATAGTTGCCAGTAGTGACGTTCTGGCCAAGATGTTGGTGCTCTGCGTCTTTCTTCAACGACAGCATATATTTAGTTTTGCCCTCGTTTACCTTCAGCCCCACTTCAGCCGCTTCTGCATCAGTGCTCACAAAAGCTTCATTGACGTCTTGCTGCGTTCTCCCAATCATATCAATGTCATCGGCATATGCGAGCAGTTGTGCAGATTTGAAGTAGATCGTGCCTCTTGTATTGGCCAGTGAATTCCGCACGATATTTTTGAGGATGATGTTGAAAAAACCACATGACAGTGCGTCGCCCTGTCTAAATCTTTTTTTGACATCGAACGTCTCGGTTAACTCCTTACCGACCTTAATGGAGCAGTGAGAATTTTCCATTGTCATCCTGCACAACCTGACGAGTTTGGCAGGGATGGCAAAACATAAAATGGCACTATATAGTCCGTCCCTATAGACACTGTCTTATGAGGCCTTAAGATCGACGAAAATGTGGTGTGTGTCGACCTGAAAGTCATGGGTCTTCTCCAAGATCTGCCGCAGTGTGAATATTTGGTCCATCGTAGATTTTTCTGGTCTGAAGCCAATGGTTTCAGGCGTTGACAAAGCACGGGAGAAAAGATCTTATACGCGATGTTAAGGAGACTTATTTGCCTATAGCTGGCGCGGTTGTAGGGATCTCCTTTTTTTATGAACCGGGCAAACCATTCTGAGATTCCGACCATATCTGACAGATGAACTAGTACAAGTTTTCAACCAACTCATCTCCAGTTGCTTTAAATAACTCAGCAGGCAGGCAGTTTTGATATCGCTATGTAGACCACGTCTAAGTCGGGTGGACATTTCCGTCCAGTCTGAATGGTGCGTTCTGCCTGATAGCGGCATCTTGGCCATCTTCGTCTTTATACAGTCAACAGAAGTAGTCTTTCCATTCTCAGCATCGACTATGATTCGAACTTTCGAACGTCGTTCCTGCGCTACATCTCTACATCTCCTCGATCGCGCCCTTCTCATGCTCTTTCTGTTTCCTTCTGGAAAGCGCGCGCTCCCTTCTTTTCCGCTTATAGAGCTCACGAGCAGCTCTCGTACCTCAATAGAATGTCGCCATGTATGCATTCTATTTTTCTGCATGTACCTATCTGCACTCATCATCAGACCAAAGGTTTTTCCCAGGTGGTGCCTGGAAACCTAATACATCAGAAGCAGCATCCCTGATAGCGCTTTGACAACGTCTCCACTGCTGTTTTATGGGTTGTGCAGTTTGCATCGGATCTTGAGAGAGCTGGAGGCAGACACGATCGGCGAAGTTCCTGGCGATCTCTTGCGATTGCAGCTTCTCGACGTTCTACTCGACTCCGCAGTGTGCAACAAGTTAATGATCCGAGTACACAGTGGCTCCTCGGAAAGAATGTCTGGCGCCAATCGCAATATGATCGATGTGATTAATAGATAATTGATCAGGGAACCACCAGGTCCCCTTATGAATATTGAGATGTGGGAATTGTGGGTTTTTTTTTTATATGTATGGGGCTAGTGCTACCATTAGCAATACGGCACTGCGACCTTTGCATATCTATTGTGCCTGCTAGCCGATTAGCCGAGGGGCCTCTCCTCTCTTACTATGACGGTGTATAACTAGTGGACTACCTTAGCTTTAATTCCCCAGGTTTTACCGTAGGTGCGTCGACAAGCATGGACTTTCATGAGTTTATTTTTCATATTGGAGTTCCAGTTGAGTCTGCGGTCTAGGTCAATAGCTAGATATTTTACCTCCTCTGAAAATCTTATGTGTGTGCCATTTAGAAAGATTAAGCAGGGTTGTACCTTTCTCCTCTTTGTAAATGGGACTAAGATTGTCTTATTAGGGTTAGATAAGCCTTCTCTGACACACCAGTCAGAGATAAGTTGGAGCGCAAGCTGCATGCGCTCACAAGCAGTGATCTCGCACTTGCCCGTAACAATGACTACTAGTACATCAGCATATCCGTACATCAGTAGATCATCGATGACTATCGACCAAAGCAGAGGCGAGAGGACTCCCCCTTGTGGGCATCCCCTAGCCGTCGATACTGTCACTGAGACCTCTGCGCATGTGACTGATATGATACGGCTATTTAGCATCGCTCTAATCCAGTGATCGGTAGATCGCTCTTTGCGATATGCATACTGGTTGGGATGCAGAGGTGTTTGATTTTCCAAGATACCTCTAATATGGAGCTCTATCAGTTTCTCTATTGTTTTTAGAAAGAACGAAGTCAGACTGAAAGGGCGATAGGATTTAGGTTGCTCACCTGGTTTCCCAATCCTGGGGATGAAGACAAGATTGACCTCTCTCCAAATTTGGGGTATGCATCCCAGGTTGAAGCAAGACCTAAAAAGAGCTTTCAGTGGCGTTAGAATTGTATTCAAGCCTTTTTGTAAGATCGCCTGGAGCCTTGTAGGGTTTAAATGAACCAATTGCCAAAATGCCCTGTCAGGGCTGAAAAGTCTACCAGAGAGGCTATTTGTTCTACTGTCGATGTTATCTGTGACGTTAATTTGATCGTCAGAGGACATCAAGTAAGGAGTAGAACCAGGGAAGTGCACCTCGAGCAAAGTCTCCAGGGTTTCCGTGCGATTGACGGTGAAGGTGCCGTCTGATTTGCGAAGCAGCCCGAGCCAATTTGTGTGCTCTCGAGATAGTGCTTTGTGGAGTCGGGCCGCAGTTGGAAGCGAGTCTATGCTCTCGCAATGTTTCCTTCAAGTCGGTCTCTTGGATTTCCTCAATTCGAGGTTGTATTTAGTTAGAGCAGATCTATAATCAGTCCAACTATTATACCGTTTAGCTCTGTTAGCGATTTCACCTGTTTCCTTAGGGGCTCAAGCTAAGTATTCCACCAGGGCACACACCGTTTGTGTGTAATTGACCTGGGTGTACAGTTGTCTCTAAAGGATGAGATGAGTGCTGCATTGAGCTGGTAAGCCGCTTCGTCGATATCGTCTGTCGATTCAATCGACTTGAGAAGCATATTGTTATATAAACTCATGCAGTAGTTAGAACTAACATTAAAATTAGTACACATACTGTACATAGCCACGCTTGTGGTTTGGAGAAAACCACGAGCGTAACTAAAGTAAAGCACTCTCCTACTCTCGTCTTGTGAGAAGACGAAAGTGGAGAGCTAGTTCTTTAAAATGAAAGAGGACGCCCCACTCTTTGTTCGATTGTCGTAGCAAGCAGTTTAAATCAATAAAGCCACAATTATTTTCTCGTGTTTTCCTTTTTCTCCATTAAGTATACAATTATATCCTCTTTGGCGGCGAGTTGAGCTAGGAACCGAGCCCAATTCTTTCGTTTGGGCTGATATCCGGGCTCAGCCTCTTTAACCTCACCGGAGATGTTGAATCTGATGTACTGGTGATCGGACAGTGAGGCTTCATTGAAGACATGCCAGTCCCCAATCACATTTGAGATAAATGGGCTAGAGATGGTGAGGTCAAGCACCTCTTCTCTAACCGCACTTATGAATGTGGGTTTGTTGCTTCTATTGGCAACGTTGAGTTCGTTAATAATCAAAAATTCAAGAAGTGACTCACCTCGTTTGTTGGTATTGCTACTGTCCCATTCCATATGGCACGCGTTGGCGTCGCATCCAATTACCAGGTGGTGTTTTTTCTGGTTGCAATACCTAACCAGATCCTGGACTTCAGTGGGAGGGATTTGTTGGCCGTCTCCAGGAAAGTAAGCGGAGACGCATACAACCTCCGTTACTCTTCCATCGGTGGGGACTTCCACAATGACGGCTGTCAGGTCTCTTGTGATGAATTCTGGAATGGGAAGAAAATTTAGATTAGTGCCGATCACACATGCGGCCCTAGGAGGAGAACCTCCTGTGGCGTAAGTTAGTTAACGCGACCTGTTTTGCAGGCCCATAATCTTACCTTTATGGACCCATGGTTCTTGGATTAGCCCAATGCTGATCCTGTCGCGGTACAGTCGCAGGCTAAAGGTGTCCGAGGCACCTTTGACATGGTGCAGGTTGACCTGCAGCACACGCAGCCCACCCATTATTTGCGACGGTAGGCCGGATCCTTTGTTCTGTAAGGCTTGTTGTTTCCACGCCTGAAGTTTCCGGCGTAGGGGTATACATCATATGAAAAAACCCACCTCCATACAAATTTGGGGTCGTTATTTCATTTTCCATGAGGGGAGGGGTTATTTCCTGGGGTGATATTTTCTGCAGCCGGAATCGTGTGCTAGCTACTAGGAGATTATGCCCCGCCACAAAACCTATTAGTCTGAATCCATTTTCGGACTTGGTGTCGTGTAGGCTGTGCTTTCCTACGGCTCGTTCTAAGATATCCTCCTTAGCCAGCTTCGCGTCCAAATCTTCTAGAGCAATCTTGGTGTCATAGCTGGGTCATTGAGCGTATGTTCTATCTAAGAGGTTATAGACGAACGCATATCAAGCTGATGTTCCCGAAGATAGCTTTGATGCGGATTGTTATGAGGCATTCCTTCACATGCCGGACATTTAGGATTTTTTGTTGAAGTCCACCTCGAACAAAAAATCCGCATCCAAATAGCCGCAGTTTTTCATCCTCTTTTTACCCAGTCCATCCTATCGCACTTCTTGGAGTGCAGTAATGTCTGCTTATAGCAGTCTATGGCGTTTCCCGATTGCTCGGCCGCACCCGGTCTGTTAAGGAACCTAACATTCCAGGTGCAGAACCGATACTCCTGTCCTTTTATACGTTTGTGGGGTCGTCAACATCTAGCCCGTCCTTTAAAACCGAGGTTTCTGGTTATCTATGAGTTTTTTTTGGTTACGGCCGTAGCCCAACCAACTGAACCTGCATTTTGGAGCGGGAAACTCGTCATTCGCCCTTTCCCATGTGTTGTTTCCAATGGAACAATGGAAATCTCCAGATGGCACCACGAGGAGTTGGGCATGGGATTCACTAACAGCGCCGCAAGGTGTTTAGTAGGCCAGCATCCGTTGGATAGATGCTACCCCTACGAGGCCTTTGTTAGTCCTTTGCCATCCGATGACGCAGGCTACTTCACCAATTTTCTACGAACCCACTTTTCCTTTAGAGCCATTGATTGTACCAGAATACCGTGTCCGTTTTGCTTTATTTGTATATTTGATGAGCGATATGAGCATCATTCTAACTTGACGTTATTGCTTTTTGACACCCTAGGCTCTTAATGTGATCAAAAGGTAAGCTTTATGAGTATTTAGTGTGGCTACATTGGCAACTCTTGTACACAAGCATAGCATGAACTTTACCATAATAAGGTATGTAGACTATTTTTAGGGGCAATTGCTCATACTCATCAATTTTAATTTTATGATGGCTTCCAACTTAATATGCTTATTGATGTGACAATTTCAGAGAGATTCCCGGAAAACGTTATTGGTGCACTCCTCTCAATCTACAACTGAGCGAAATTGCACAAAATAAAGCACACACTTGCGGCATTCAAATAGCAGGAGATCATCTTACCATAACAGGTTCACAATGGGCTACTGCTTACTTCGAACGACTATTCCTACCCAACCATCTAGATTGATACACTCTAGTTTCTCGTATGAACGCACGAGCGTAAATGCAAATACATATCCAAATTGGACGATATCTCATGTTTCATCCTTTCCAACAACGATTCACATGTCCGGGCAACTTTGCCTTCCTCTCGACTGGCACATAAACGTAAAACCTTTTAATTAGATGCTAACCACGGAGCCATGCAGTCAATTGCACAGCTCCACAGCTCCGTTACAGAACTCAATACCCGGCCACCCATCTGTGTACCTACCAAATGCCGGATGAGAACCACTGAGCATAATCGCCGACCAGTGTCAGTGCAAATGGACATCGAATCATGCACCGACACACAAATCGCATTCGATGGTATTTACGTAATTTTACGTCGTAGTTTCATTTACCTTGATAATGAAAGCAAATGTCCGTTACGAGATGCCCAGAAAAAATCCAATTCACGCATAAATTAAAGTGGCCCATAAGCTCGGTCTGATCGCTTGGCCTTCTGTTGTATTCGATTCAACGTGCCGTCGGAGCACTTGTATTCATTCGAGTAGACCAACTTGCCGGGTAAATGTTGTCAGCAGATAATTCGAAAAGTCGAAAGCCTATTTAATCAGCAAACAAGTTTGAAATCCCCAATGCCAGAATAACTGGGCTAAGTTAGTGCGGCAAGTGCATTCGGGTATTCGAACTCTTACATTAAACTTGCCTCTGGTTCCTTGTCTAGGTGTGGTCGAGCGTACTAAGTGGAAAACTTGATCTACACATGCTTGCAGGCGTTGGCATTACAATAGATACGAGTGCTCACTATACGTACGTACATGCGAAGGATGGTTGTAAGGAAGTACTTTTGCCATACGAGTATCTACGATGGAATTTTAAATAATTGTTGGACGAGCATGCATGTATCGTAACGAGGCGCCATTGATGAACGATGAATGACTTTATGAGGCAGGAGCAGAACTCCATACTATTCGACTTTTCCCTTGTGTTTAGTACCTCAGACTATGCTGTATGTTCCCAAAGCCTTCGGCCTTATCTGGTCAGTTGTGTTGTTTGACAACAGTAATTGTTGTACGATGAAAAAGGTACGCAACAACTGGTTTTTGTAATTTTAACAAAGTGTAACTAACGTGTATATAGTTACAGTTGAAAATTGTTTGCTTGTTGATTAGGAATAACAAGACACACCCGAACTGCAGAGTACACTCTTTGGTCCTTTTGTTTTCAAAAAACCTTCAATGACTACTTGAATTAATTAACTTTTGAGGATACTATTTCATGAGGAATGGAGTAGTTTAATTTACACTTGCTTTCACCGCATAATTAAATACAGACAAAGTATTTTATAAGAGAATATAGGTTAAGGACAGAGGGCATGGGCTCGGACATACAGGGGAAAAGTTGTTGATTGCTCTCAACCTGGCGAGATGCCAGCAACGATCCCTGTTTAAATGCCCGGGTCAAGTTGACATACGGCCTCCTCGCGGCGCCCTCTGGATAGCCTCTTCAACAACCGTTGGGAGGTGAACAAACGTATGCAGCGAAAAAAATGCCCGACCAGAATGGCGGTTGTGCGGCGGGCTAACAATCCGCTCACGTAAAAAAAACTTAAAGTTATGAATGAGCTAGATGCCTCGGATACACGGACGGATACTCGACGACGACAACGCACGAAAAAGGAACACGATTTGCGAGTATGCTCCTGGAATGTCAGAACCCTGTACACTCCCGGAGCTGCTCATAAACTAGAAGGAATCCTCAAGCAGTACAAGGCGGATATTACTGCGGTCCAGGAAATACGCTGGATAGGAAACGGTATGATTAGGAAGAAAAATTGCGACATTTATTACAGCTGTCACAAAAGCTTGCACTTACTGGGATGCGGATTTGTCGTGGGAAAGCGGTTAAGGTCGAAGGTCATCGACTTTAAACCTATAAGTGATCGCCTGGCTGTGATCCGCATCAGAGGCAGATTTTATAACATCAGCCTTATATGTGCACACGCCCCTACCGACGAGGCTGAAGACCCTCTCAAGGAGGACTTCTATGACCTCCTGGACAACGCCTACGGAGCTTGTCCTGAGTACGATGTAAAAATCGTGCTCGGGGACTTCAACGCCAAAATCGGTAAGGAAAACACCCTTGGCGGAGTGATCGGAAAGCACAGCCTCCACGATACAACAACAGATAACGGCTTCCGACTCGCTGACTTTGCGACAGCTCGTAATGCGGTGATAAGTAGCACAAGATTCCCTCGCAAGCGAATCCACACAGCAACCTGGCGATCTCCGGACGGTTGAACCGCCAACCAAATTGACCATGGGCTCATTGACGCAAGGCACTTGTCAAACATCCTGGATGTGCGAACATTCAGAGGGGCAAATGTCGACTCTGACCACTTCCTCGTAGCAGCAAGATTCAGAGCTCGACTGTCCAATGTCAGAAAGCTGCACCAGCCCATCAGGAGGAGGTTCGACATTAGGCGCCTGAGCACACCGGAGGTTGCCAGAGTCTACAGGGAGCAGCTGAGCGAAAGACTCTACGATATGCCTACGCCGAACACAAATGCCAATAATATGTGGCTGCATTGCCGCTCAGCCATTCATGAAGTAGCCGAAACCACCTTAGGATACCTACCACCCCCGACAAGAAACCCGTGGTATGATGGCGAGTGTGAGCAGAAAAAGGCAGCAACCGACGAGGCGTACCAAAAGGCGCTGCAGAGGAAAACCAGGGCAGCGCAAGAAGAGTACCGAGCCAGAAAAAGGGAGGAGGAAAAACTACTGCGACAAAAGAAAAGAATCTTTGCAGCCTCCCAGCTCAAGGATATCGAGGAGTCTAGGGTTAAACATAAAATACGAGCCTTTTACAAGAAAGCCAAAGGCCTTGCAGGAGGCTTCAAAAATGGCACCCTGGCTCTTCAAACTGCGAGGGTAATCTTGTCACCGACCAGCAGGGAATAGTGGATGTATTTAAGCAGCACTTCCAGCAGCTGCTTAACGAGCATGACCAGGAGAGACTGGTAGGGACCGAGGAAATCCCAACTCCAGCCGCTGAAGTAGTCCTCCCACCCAGCATCGAAGAAGTCGGCAGAGCTATTCAGAAGCTGAAGAACAACAAGGCCGCAGGCTCAGATGGCTTGCCATCAGAGCTCTTCAAGGCTGGCGGCGATGTTCTAGTAGGGAGCATGCACCAGATCATCTGCAGAATCCAGCGTATTGTGTGAACGTCTAAAACCATTTTGCACCGCACTAATCGGCAGCTACCAGTGCGGCTTCCGGCCCGGCAAATAAACTATAGACCAAATTTTCACACTTCGACATACATGGGCTCGGACATACAGGGTAAAGTTGTTGATTGCTCTCAACCTGGCGAGATGCCAGCAACGATCCCTGTTTAAATGCCCGGGTCAAGTTGACATACGGCCTCCTCGAGGCGCCCTCTGGATAGCCTCTTCAACAACCGTTGGGAGGTGAACAAACGTATGCAGCGAAGAAAACCCCGACCAGAATGGCGGTTGTGCGGCGGGCTAACAATCCGCCCACGTAAAAAAACCCAAAGTTATGAATGAGCAAGATGCCTCGGATATACGGACGGATACTCGACGACGACAACGCACGAAAAAGGAACACGATTTGCGAGTATGCTCCTGGAATGTCAGAACCCTGTACACTCCCGGAGCTGCTCATAAACTAGAAGGAATCCTCAAGCAGTACAAGGCGGATATTACTGATTATAACATCAGCCTTATATGTGCACACGCCCCTACCGACGAGGCTGAAGACCCTATCAAGGAGGACTTCTATGACCTCCTGGACAACGCCTACGGAGCTTGTCCGGAGTACGATGTAAAAATCGTGCTCGGGGACTTCAACGCCAAAATCGGAAAGGAAAACACCCTTGGCGGAGTGATCGGAAAGCACAGCCTCCACGATACAACAACAGATAACGGCTTCCGACTCGCTGACTTTGCGACAGCTCGTAATGCGGTGATAAGTAGCACAAGATTCCCTCGCAAGCGAATCCACACAGCAACCTGGCGATCTCCGGACGGTCGAACCGCCAACCAAATCGACCATGTGCTCATTGACGCAAGGCACGCGTCAAACATCCTGGATGTGCGAACATTCAGAGGGGCAAATGTCGACTCTGACCACTTCCTCGTAGCAGCAAGATTCAGAGCTCGACTGTCCAATGTCAGAAAGCTGCACCAGCCCATCAGGAGGAGGTTCGACATTGGGCGCCTGAGCACACCGGAGGTTGCCAGAGTCTACAGGGAGCAGCTGAGCGAAAGACTCTACGATATGCCTACGTCGAACACAAATGCCAATAATATGTGGCTGCATTGCCGCTCAGCCATTCAGGAAGTAGCCGAAACCACCTTAGGATACCTACCACCCCCGACAAGAAACCCGTGGTATGATGGCGAGTGTGAGCAGAAAAAGGCAGCAACCGACGAGGCGTACCAAAAGGCGCTGCAGAGGAAAACCAGGGCAGCGCGAGAAGAGTACCGAGCCAGAAGAAGGGAGGAGAAGAAACTACTGCGACAAAAGAAAAGAATCTTCGCAGCCTCCCAGCTCAAGGATATCGAGGAGTCTAGGGATAGACATAAAATACGAGCCTTTTACAAGAAAGCCAAAGGCCTTGCAGGAGGCTTCAAAAAGGGCACCCTGGCTCTTCGAAACTGCGAGGGTAATCTTGTCACCGACCCGCAGGGAATAGTGGATGTATTTAAGCAGCACTTCCAGCAGCTGCTTAACGAGCATGACCAAGAGAGAGTGGTAGGGACTGAGGAAATCCCAACTCCAGCCGCTGAAGTAGTCCTCCCACCCAGCATAGAAGAAGTCGGCACAGCTATTCAGAAGCTGAAGAACAACAAGGCCGCAGGCTCAGATGGCTTGCCATCAGAGCTCTTCAAGGCTGGCGGCGATGTTCTGGTAGGGAGCATGCACCAGATCATCTGCAGAATTTGGGAAGATGAGAGCATGCCCGACGACTGGAATACCAGCTCTATATGCCCCACCCACAAAAAAGGCGATCCTACCTCTTGTAAGAACTTTAGAGGTATATCCCTGCTCAATGTCGCATACAAGATCCTGTCCAGCGTATTGTGTGAACGTCTAAAACCATTTTGCACCGCACTAATCGGCAGCTACCAGTGCGGCTTCCGGCCCGGCAAATCAACTATAGACCAAATTTTCACACTTCGACAAATCCTGGAAAAGACCAACGAGTTTCAAATCGATACACACCATCTTTTCATCGATTTCAAAGCCGCATACGACAGCATTCATCGTGAAGCACTGTTTGGGGCGATGGCCGAATTCGGGATTCCGGTAAAACTGATCGAGTTGTGTCGCGCCACGCTAAAAAACACGCGATGCACCGTGCAACTCGGTTCTAGGACCTCGGAACCATTCGAAACATGCACCGGATTTCGGCAAGGAGATGCGCTGTCATGTGACTTCTTCAACCTGGTGCTGGAGCAGATAGTGCGACGGGCAGGCGTCAACAGGGAAGGCACTATCTTTTACAAGTCCATCCAGCTGCTAGGATACGCGGATGATATCGACATCATCGCGTGTTCTCGCCGTGGCATTGTGGAAGCATTCACGGCGATTGAAGAACAGGCGAAACGAATTGGCCTTAAGATCAATGAGGACAAAACGAAATACATGCTGTCAAGCAAAAACCAATCCGTCGCTCACCACCTGGGACAAAACATAACAATTGACAGCTACAATTTCGAGGTAGTTAAGGAGTTTGTCTACCTCGGGGCAAACGTAAATTCCACAAATGACACCACAGTGGAGATCCGGCGTAGAATCGCCCTTGGCAACCGCTGCTACTTCGGCTTGTCCAAACAACTGGGGTCAAAACTCCTCACTCGAAAGACCAAAGTCATGCTTTACAAAACGCTCATTCTGCCAGTCTTGCTGTACGGAGCCGAAAGCTGGACGATAAGCAGGACAGCGGAGCTGATTTTGGGTTCTTTCGAAAGAAAAATTCTGCGCCGGATATTTGGTCCTGTCTGTGAGGAAGCTGAATGGAAAAGAAGACACAACCGCGAACTCTACGAGCTGTACCAAGATGTGGATGTAGTCCGGAAAGCAAGGACCCGTCGACTACACTGGCTCGGCCACATCGAGCGCATGGACATCAACGCTCCAGCTAAGAGGGTCTTCGACTCCGAGCCTCCTGGTTCGAGAAGAAGAGGAAGACCGAACCTCCGGTATAAAGACCAAGTAATCGCGGATGTAAGACATCTTGGTCTTGACAACTGGAAGCAGCGTGCCCGGGACCGTCAAGGATGGAAGGCAGCTATAGCTCAGGCTCAGATCCTCCATGGATCGCAGGCCTGATAAGTAAGTAAGTAAGTAAGTCTGTCCATCACTGTCAGTAGTGAAAGACATTGGCTAACCTCAAATGTTATCGGTGGTTATTGCTTGAAAGCTTCAATAATAAGACCCTCTCTGAGGTTCAGAGCGTTCAAAGGGGGCTATGAGGTTATTGAAAACTTGCCTCATCCCAGATGGCATGCAACTGCATTTACAAAAAAAGTTGATTTGGCGATGAATATTGTTCTTGAAAATCCTCACTAATTGAATGCCATTAGGCGTCAGGCGTCCAATGAAAACTATCAAAGTCGCTCAAAAGTCAAGGTTTTACTTTGTGGCAGCTTGAGAACCTTTCTTTTTTTTACAGGCTACGAAGGACCAGCGCCAAGTTTTTCTTTAATCACCCATGTTGTGTGTGATTTATTTTTCACACAGCTGAAAGAGATCTACAGTTTATGGTAAGGCCGATTTCGAACGGCATCAGTCGAGTAGCTTTTTCAAGGCAAGTTATACTACGGGAGGTTTTGCCAGTACCCCACCGAGCAGGAATGCCGCGAAATAGCCATTCGATGTCGTTGGTGTTATCGGGAATCGAACTCGCTCATCGTGCGTCGGAGTCCAACAAACTAATTACTGCGCCACTTCGCCCACAAACAACTTTTCCTTTGGAAAATCACTCGTTTCGGAAGGCGACTATGCACGTGTTACGTGTAACGTGTTACGACTATTCAAAACGTAGACGTGGACAACATTTTCTTGAATCCACCACTGATTTGTAGACTCATTGTGGAGTGCAATAATTATTTTCTTGATGACACAGGTTGCTTCACCAATTTTCTACGAAACCTTGCCTCGATTGGTCAGAATACCGTGTCCGTTTTGTTTTATCCATATATTTGATAAGCGATATGAGCATTATTCTAACATCACGTTAGGCTCTCAAAGTAATCAACCTCAGCGGGGTTCTGACAAAACCCCCTGTAGTAAAATTGTCATGAAAAGCTTCTCGAAATTCGCCGTTCGAAACCGGCAATAAATTGTAGGTCCCTTTCACCTGTGGGAAAATGAAATCACACACAACATGGGTGACTGAGGGAAGCTCAGCTCAGGTCCTTCATGGACTGTAACGCCAATATACATACGTACAACCTCACCGTTGCCAATAGAGGCAACAAACCTACTTTTAATAACTCAATTAGAGAAGAGGTACTTGGCCTGAAAATCTCTAGCCCCTTTGTCTCAAATATAATTTGTGACTGGCACGTCTCCAATGGGGCCTCACTATCTGAACAGCAACATATCAGATTTAACATCTCTAGTGATGTTAGGAAGTTGAGCAAAACTTGCCGCTAAAGAAGACGTGCTTCTTAAATGGATTGAATCGACAGATGATATTGTAGAAGCGGCTTTTCAATCCAATTAAGCATTTATCTCATATTTTAGAGTCAGCTGTACACCTAGGATAAGTACACACAAGCTGTGCGTACATTGGTGGAATGCACAGCTCGAATCTATAAGGAAACAGGTGAGATTTCTATTTTCGAAAGCTCTATGCTCTAACGAAATACAACCCCGAACTAAGGAAATAAAAGAGAATGTTTTGGAAGAAACACGACCCGACTCTATAAAGTGGTGTCTCAAGAATAAACAAACGGACTCGGACTGCTTCGCAAATCAGACCGTACCTTCATAATCGCAAGGAAACCCTGGATATCTTGCTTGAGGTACATTTCCCTGGTTCTACTCCCCAGCATATGCCTTTTGACGATCAGACCAGCGTCACGAATAACATCGAAAGAAGAGCGAACAGCCTCTCTTGTAGACTTTCCAGACCCGATATAGTTAAATGGGCAATTGGTTGAATTAAACCCCTTTAAGGCCCCAGGCAAAGACGGATTTTGTTTTTTTTTTTTTTAAGGCTTCTGCTATCCGCTGGAGCACTCAGACGCAATCACTGGTCCATTGTAATCCAGACAGACACCTTACATTACTGTATTTTTTCCGTTTTCCGGAGAAAAATTTGAAGGAGCTTGAGTGATGTAGAGCTAAGGGATTCGGCACACACCACGTTGGCTCCAAAGGTGCGCCACCGTGCGCGAGCAAAAGCGGGACAATCACAGAAGAAATGCTCTGCAGTATTATCCTCCTCTTCGCCACATTAATCATTAGGAGCTAGGTAAGGGGCTTCACACAGCTTTTAATGCAGCTTGGCTGTCTCTACACACACATATGCTTTCCCCCTTCCACCTGTGCTTCACAGCATAGTGCATGGCCATTAGGATTGCGTATATCTCTGATTGGAAGACAGACGCATACTTTCCTAACGAGAAGTGCAGTCGGGTGTTTTCGCGTTCAAAGAAGAGTCCAGCACCGGACCCCCGCCCAGACCTGGAGCCAACCGTGAAAATGCGATGACTATCCTTTCCAGGTTCAGTATCCAGCCATAGCCAATCCTGACGCCATGGAAACTCGACTGTGAATTTACGACGCAATAGGGTAACGGGCGTCAGTGCGTCAGAAGGCATGTCCATGAGACAGGGGTCGCAGGACAATTCTTGCGCAAGCACACCGTTATTCCTATGCGAATTGCACCAAAAGCCATTTCTCCTCAGACGAGACATGGCTTTCAGAGCACCCCCTCTGATAAATATGTATATCAGGAGGTGGAAGGTTCATCATAACATCTAGAGCAGCGGCAAAGACGGATACTTTTCTGCTATTCTAGAGAAAAGCCTTAACATTATTCTATCACCACCAATAGTCATTTGTAGGTCCTGTTTCAACTTGGGCTACATCCTTCAAATCTGGGGAGAAGCTAGCCTTGTCTTCATCCCCAAGATTGGAAAACCAAGTGAACAGTCTAAATCCTATCGTCCTATCAGCCTAACATCCTTCCTACTAAAACCAATGGAAAAACTGATATAGCTCCATATTAGATGTGCCCTAGAGAACCAGGTACCACTGCATCCAAATCAATATGCGTATCGCAAAGGCTGTTCTGCTGAGAATGCGCTACATCACTTAGTGGCACGTGTTGAAAATAGTTTCACACGCAAGGAGATCGCAATTTGCGCCTTGCTCGATATTGAGGGGGCTATGACTCGATCACCACTGCACTATCCCGCAGAGGTGTAGACTATCCCACTAACCACCGGATTAGGACGATGCTAAATGGGCGTATTCGCCACATCCGGAGAGGTATCGGTGGCTAAGGGTGTCCACAAGGACGAGTCCTTTAACACGTTCTCTGGTCGATAGTCATCGATGACCTCCTCCACAAGTTAACCAATCTCGGCTACCTAGTAGTTATTGTTACGGGCAGGTGGGAAATATCTGCCCGTGAACGTATGCAACCTGAGCTTCAGGTCAGCTCTGACTGGTGTGGTAGAGAGGGCTTATTGATTAACCCAAATAAGACAATCTTAGTCCCGTTTACAAAGAGGAGAAGAATACAGTCTTGCTTCCTCTAGGGTTTTCAGAAGATGAAAAATAGTTGTTGACCTTGATCGCAAACATAACTGGAACTCTAACATCAAAAACAAACGCGTAAAAGCGACTAAGGTGCTGTGGCCCTATCAACGCACGGTAAAACCTGGGGATTGAAACCTAAGGTAATCCACTGGCTACATACCGCGATATAACGACGGTATGGTGGACGAAATTTGAGCAAAAAACGATAATCTATAAGCTTCAATGCCTCCAGAGACAAGCGTGTCTGGGCATTACAGGCGCTATGCCAACCTGCCTTACGGCAGCTCAAGAAGCAGTGATTGGACTCACTCTGTTGCAAAAGATTGTATTACATAGTGCAATCAGAATTCTTCGCTTGGCGATAGGCCTCCCATGTACACCTATGGGTCACATGTCCATCCTGCAACATTTACCTGAGCTGGATAAGATTACCACGATCTCGGACGCGTTACCATACACTTTCACTTTCGACAAAAGATTTGAGATATTGATCCGAAGCCGCACAGCTTGGGAAACCAGTGATCCCTTGCTCAACGTCAAAGGCCCTAGGTGATACACTGATAGCTCCAAGATGATTTCTGGCGTTGGCGCCGTCATCTTTGGACCAAATCGGAGGATTTCGAAGGCCCTAGGAATGAGTCCTAGTATCTTCCAAGCTGAATTATATGCCATCATAACATGCGTCAATCTAAACTTAGAGACTGGCATAAGAGGAGTATCCATCAATATACTCTCTGATAGCCAAGCAGCGCTTAAAGCGCTGAGTTCGTATAGCACGAATTCAAAATCCGTTAAGGAATACCATGATGACTTATAGGACCTTGCCAAAAGAAACAAGGTCAAACTCTGGTGGGTCCCAGGGCACAAAGGTATTAAGGGCAATGAAATCGCCGATTAATTCGCTAGGAAAGGTTCCAGTGAATGGTACATTGGTGCTAAACCTTTCTGCGGCATTTCCTTGTCTAAGATTAACTTATTTTTAAACAAGTGGGAAAAATCGCAACAACTATCCTTTTGGAACAGCGTTCGAAGACTTCGTCAATCGAAAAGATTTACACGGCCCCTGAACAAACACTCTATTAATATACACGTCTGAGATATCATCTCAATAAAATTAATTTCTCGTGTGGGCTCCGTCTTGAGGACGAAGAAACTATAGGGTACATACTATGTGGATGTGCTGCTCTTCGCCATCTTAGGAAGCGTATCTTTCTCAGTGAAATGATGACTCCTGAGGGGATAATCTCAGCTCCTACGAGAGACATTCCCAGCTTTATTAAGGAAGTAGAGAAGCTCCTCGCCCTATCGGCTAGTAGCCACAATAGATCTATAAAGGTCGCAGTGCCTCATGCTCATTGTTCCCACTAGCCCCTTATAAAAAAAAAAAAAAAAGAAATACATAAATACTATCAATCGGGCTAACTCCCATCATGTTTTTTAACTTAACAGTGGGAAGTCATTGTAATGGGACCGATTTTGCGAATTCCAAATTTTGAGATATCTCCACGTTTCCAGGTCCACGTTTCCAGGTTTCCAGTGCATGGAAAAGTTGCTGAGAACT
This sequence comes from Eumerus sabulonum, assembly GCA_951905685.1. NCBI lineage: Eukaryota > Metazoa > Arthropoda > Insecta > Diptera > Syrphidae > Eumerus > Eumerus sabulonum. The sequence continues at coordinate 153,689,437 of OX645060.1, read as the reverse complement.
ACAACCAACATAAAAATTCGGTCGGTTCCTCTCTTTCCATCTAGGACAACCACCCCTGGAGAGTAGTAAACGAACATCTGCGACCCAAACCACTTCACTCCGTTCAGGTTGTTTGATAAACATTAAAAAAAAAGAAGATATACATACGTATGTATTAGTACTATGTGCATCTTCTAAACCATTGAATACCGCATACTCTTAGGAGTTACAAAACGCGAAAAATTTGATTATTAAAACTTGTTGCATAGTTCCAGGCCAAACTATGATTGAACTAAAACAAAATAAATCCGTATTGTTACGAACTATTCAATCCCACACCAAATAGGGTTCGCACCACTGGATTGCGATAAACTAGAATTGTCCTTTTTATCCGAATTAAAAACACACACACTTTTCTTGTTTCACCACAGATCAATTATCTGTGCAGCTTCACCACTTTTATTTATTATCCAATACTATCCACTTTAAACTTTATTACACAAACAAACCTTTATTGAGAGCTTTTATTTTCACACTGTTTCATCACACTGACTTTTCACACGCTGTTCAATACCATAAACTGAATGAATGCCGAGGGCGAGTGTTCGCGCTTATATAGCTCTCGGTGCACCTTCTCGAATGTTCGCCGTTGGAAGTTCCCCTTCGGAAATCTCTAGAATGCTCTGACAATAAGCATTACGCCGTTGGAAGTTTTGATCATTCCAATTTCCCCTTCACCAGAGCTTTCGAACTTCGACAGCGAAATTCGAAATTAACCGTCGGCTTGTGTCTCCGCAACACTGCCCTCCTCCTAAACTTGTTCGTCCTCGAACAAGCGATTGGATCCTTCTCCGTAATTTGGCGCTAACCTCTCTACGTGGACAATCTTATACTTCGCCCGTCTGTTTCCCGTCTGCTGTATTCGGTACACCACGTCGTTAAGTTTCTTGATGACCTCATATAGCCCATCCCAGGCTGATTGCAATTTGGGGCACAAGCCTTTTTTTCCTTGTGAGTTGTACAGCAATACCAATTGTCCTGTCTCGAATCCAGAAGAGTTCGCCCTTAAGTCGTATCTCGCCTTCATCTTATCGCTGACCAAATTCAGTCGCTCCCGGATGAACTGATGGGTGGAGTTCAGCTGTTCTTTCCTTTCGGTTACGAAGTCCTCCCTGCCGCTAGTTGTCGGTAGTACCACGCCGAACTTCAAGTCCGATGGAAGTCGAAGATCGGATCCAAAAATGGCTTCAGCTGGTGTTGTTGCCGTTGAACTGTGCTGTGCCGAACGATACGCCATTAAGAAAAGGGGAAGATGTTCATCCCAGTCCTTTTGATCTCCAACGACGACTTTTCTCAAGTATTCCGCCATCGTCCGGTTGAACCTTCCGACCATGCCATCAGATTGTGGGTGTAATGGTTTGTCCGAGTCTTTCTGATACCTAGCATGTCGCAGAGTTCTTTGAACACCGACGGCTCGAAGTTCCTTCCTTGGCCTGAGTGCAGTTCCAGCGGTACTCCGTAACGCGCAACCCAGTTGTTCACGAATGCATCCGAAATGGTTTTGGCTTCCTGGTTCGGGATGCAAAACACCTCAGGCCACTTGCTGAAGTAATCGATCACCACCAGCGCGTATTTGTTTCCAGCGTTGCTCGTTGGGAATGGGCCTGCGATGTCCATGGCGATACGTTCGAACGGTGCTTCAACATTGTACTGCAGCATATTTCCTCGAGTTTTCCTAACTGGACCCTTTGCCTTCGCACACTGTTCACACTTGCGAATGAAATTTGTGACCGACTCATGGCATCCCACCCAGTAGAGACGTCTCTTTATCTTTTCTACAGTCTTGTTAACACCAAGATGACCCCCGCTTGGTCCCTCGTGGTATTCTCGGATGACCTCGTCGATTTGTCCCTTTGGAATTATCAGCAGATCGTTTACAATGTTCCCGTCCTCACTTTCCCATTTGCGGTAGAGGCAACCGTTCTTCAGCTTCAAACTCTGCCATTGAGCCCAGTAAGCTTTCACGATCGGGCTTTCAGTGGGTATTTGCTGCCAAGGTGGTCGAAAACCCCGTTCTTGGTAACCGATAATGACTGCCAAATCGGCATCTTCTCGCTGCTTTCTCCCTATCTTCTCGGCAGTCCAGGCATCATCTGGCAGCACATGGAAACGACGAATGTCGGTGACCTGTTCCTTGGATTCGGCTCGTGAACAATGTTTGCATTCGACATCGCGAGGTCGCCTCGTTAATGCATCCGCATTTCTATGACTGCTTCCCTTCCGGTATTCGCGTGCTCTCGCTTGATCTCCTTTTGGCGAATCAGACCTCGGACGACTTCTTCCCAGATGGCAATTTCTCGCCATGTGCCCCCGCTGGTTGCAGATGTAGCATCTACCTGGGAAAGGGCGGCTCCTACTCACCGTTGTTTCTCTGGGACTTCGCCACAATTTGCTGGAAGGACACTTTCTCCGCAGACGACAGTTTCTCGCAATGTGCCCCTGCTGGTCGCAGATGTAGCATCTACCCGGGACCGAACCACTCCTACTCGCCGCTGGTGTTCTGGAATTATCCCGATCTTGAGACATGCGCCCTAGTTTGATGGCAGGTCGGCATATCAAGAGCGATGTTTCACATGCGAGAGCGCTGGCAACTGTCTCCTTGAAAGATGTCTTCGGCAGGAGAATCAGACTTCGTTGCGTGTCGGGGTCTCTTACCCCTTGGTTTTCAGTTTTTCCACCACATCAACTGGAACATCCTCGTAGGCCAGGTCTCGTTTCCACGCTGCTTGCGTCCTTTAAGTACCAGCTTATGCATCTCCTGCATGTGCTCATTGCCGTATCTTCGATGAAGAGCTTCCCATATAGCTGTGTAGTTCCTTCTCTGGGTCTCCGGGATGGTCTGTAGAACACCAGCAGCTTCGCCTTTAAGCGAAATTACTAGAGCGGCCACACGATCTTCTTCTCCCCATTGATTCCGTTCCGCTGTTGTCTCGAATTGAAGCTTAAAGATGTTGAAAGCGCTCGTGCCCTCGAAGTTGGGAGCTGTGAATTTCGATGCTGCAGTCGGTACAACGATTCCTTGACGCTGAACGTTCTGGACAGTTTTCTCGAGTTCCAGAACCTTCTTGTCCAGCGTCTCGATTCTCTTTTCCTGGTTATTTTCAAGATCTAGAACCTTCTTATCCAGTGTATCGATTCTCTCTTCGTCGCCCTGGAACCGATCGTTGACGGCTTGCTGGATGTCTCTCAAGCTTTCTCGATGGTTCTCTAGTATCTCTTCTACCGTCTCCAGCTTCTGCCTCAGTGGAATTTTCCTCCAATTTCCGACTCAGAGAAGTGGAATTTTCCTCCAATTTCTGACTCAGAGATGTGGAATTTTCCTCCAACTTTCTACTTACGGACGCAGAATTTTCCTCCAGTTTCTGGCTCAGAGAGAGCACCGTGGCGCAGTGGGTAGTGTGTTGGCCTCTGACGCCGATGACTCGGGATCGAATCCCGACACAGCCATGTCATCGAACGTGTTTTTCACGGTGTTTCTCCTCAGCGGGGTTCTGACAAAACCCCCTGTAGTAAAATTGTCATGAAAAACTTCTCGAAATTCGCCGTTCGGAACCGGCAATAAAACTGTAGGTCCCTTTCACCTATGTGAAAATGAGTTCACACACAACATGGGTGATTGAGAGAAGCTCGGCTCAGGTTCTTCATGGACTGTAACGCCAACATACATACATACATTCTGGCTCAGAGAAGTGGAATTTTCTTCCAACTTTTTGCTTACGGCAGCGGAATTTTCCTCCAGTTTTTCGTGTATGGTCGCCTCTAGTTTCTGGGATATGGAAGCACTCATAGCATTCATAGCCGCGAGAATTTGCTGCATATCGAATGCTGGCTCACTGGATGTCGACGGCTTCTCCACTCCGAACTCGTGATTCTCCCAGTCGACACCTTCTTCCTGAAACGCTAATCGCAGTCTCTGCACCAGGTTGGCCTTCCTTTCCACTATGGATAGTTCCCGAGCATCCAGCTGTCTTTTCAGTTGTTCGATGGTCAACTTTTCCAATTTCAACATTTTCTCACTATGTTAATAATTCACTTTTAATAGTGCAATTCACAACTCGAATAAAGTTTCACTCGTTTACTCGCTCCCACTTCTGACACCAAATGTTACGAAATATTCAATCCCACACCGAATAGGGTTCGCACCACTGGATTGCGATAGACTACAATTGTCTACGTTTTCTTCATATTGAAACACACACACTTTTCTTGTTTCGCCACAGATCCATTATCTGTGCAGCTTCACCACTTTTTTTTATCATCCAAAACCAATTGAACACTTTAAATGTTATTACACACACAAACTTTTACCCCACGTTTTTATTTTCCCACTGTTTGATCACACCGACTTGTCACACGTTGTTCGATTCCACAAACTGAATGCATGTCGAGGGCGAGCGTTCGCGCTTTAATAGCTGTCGGTCCACCTTCTCGAATGTTCGCCGTCGGAAGTTCCCCTTCGGAAATCTCTAGAACGCTCTGACAATTAGCATTACGCCGTTGACAGTTGACATCATTCCAATCTCCGCTTCAAGAGAGCTTTCGAACTTCGACAGCGAAATTCGAACTTAACCGTCGGTTTGTGTCTCCGCAACAATATCAAGGACACAATAGGGATCAATGCTTGGAAGTGTTTTATTGGTTGTGGGATATGATCGAAAGTTAATTTCACAACAATTGAATTTGTTGCAACATTTGATATCTCAACATATAAGGATGGAAAAGGAGGGGAATAGCAATTGTACGAAAGGGTTTGCAGCAATGATTAACTTAGCAGTGACACAATAGCTTAAAGGGTATTTATTATTGTATTGTATGTTGGCGTTACAGTCCATGAAGAACCTGAGCCGAGCTTCTCTCAATCACCCATGTTGTGTGTGAACTCATTTTCCCATAGGTGAAAGGGACCTACAGTTTATTGCCGGTTCCGAACGGCGAATTTCGAGAAGCTTTTCATGACAATTTTACTACAGGGGGTTTTGTCAGAACCCCGCTGAGGAGAAACACCGTGAAAAACACGTTCGATGACATGGCTGTGTCGGGATTCGATCCCGAGTCATCGGCGTCAGAGGCCAACACACTACCCACTGCGCCACGGTGCTCTCTATTTATTATTGGTTGTTCGTAATTATAGAAAAAAGGGTTGCAGCTAGGATTAACTCATCAAAGACACAAAAGGGATCAAAGCTGGGAAGTTTGCTACTGGTTGTCGGATATTGTCGACTTACCTTAGGTCAGTATGTGACCAAGGGGATTTTGTGGAAGAAAATCATGTCTGTTGTATGGAAGCCCTCTTAAATATTCATTTTATTCTGTTTATAGTATTTGTTGCTATAGCGGGAACAGAAATACATCATCTGTGAAAATTTCAACTGTCTAACTATCACGGTTCATGAGATTCAGCCTGGCGACAGACGGACGGACGGATGGATGGAAGTTTTAATAATAGGGTCTCGTTTTACCTTTGGGTACAGAACCCTAAAAAAGGCGTCAAACTGTTCTGCTTCTACTTTTTGCTGCAGTCAACACTGGTCGGTAATTGAGTTCAATGTGACATTAGCATTTTATTTCTACAGCACTGTAAGGCTGTTACCACTCTTTTCAGTAACAGCATGGCATGCGGTAGTACAAATCATCACGATGTATCCATGGGTATGGAATAAGTGCCTGTGTGGTCTTTGGGGCAAACGTGGTCTTATAATTCTTTATGACGAACTCATTACCGGCAACCAAACTTGGACAATTTTGTGGACAAGACTTGGTGGCTACGAAGCTACGAAGCGCACGGAGAAATCGAACACTTCGTCGTTGCGTCTGCTTACTTTCCTTACGACTCGGTACTATGTACCTCCATCGCCGAAGGCAGTTTCTGTACTCGTAGAGTCCTGTGAAATCGGATTGGTTTTATTTTATGTTGCGGCGCTAATGCTCAAAACACTGCGTGGGGCAGCAGCAAATGCAATCTAAGAGGGGACCGTCTTTTAGGATTCTTATAAGACCTTCTGCGAAGAGATCAAATCTCTGAGTGCGACTTGCAAGTTGGCTAAAGTCTTCAAATGGGGAAAATTGACAAAGCTGGATGCACTCAGAAAATATGATTGTACCTTTATTGAGTCTATAGCCGAAACTCTTAGTTTAGTTTGCCTTCAACGGTAACTGCGATTGAAACGACGAAAACAACTCAGCGTAGCTGGTATATTGCGTCTTGCGTGGCAACAACAGAGACCTTTGACTTTGCTGTGGCATCCTTGGATGGCTTCGCCAGGGACCGAAAGGGTATACCCTGTTATGCTGCAAAAAGTTATAATGCAGCTGTTTCCTACCTTGAAAATAATTTTCACTGCCAGCCTGGCACTTACCTATCATAGCGCACGGTGAAAGTAGTCTCTATTCCCAAAATAGCGAAAGAGGATTACTCACTCGCCAAGAGTTTTAGACCAATCAATCTAATATCCATCTTGCTGAAAAGCATAGAGAGAATAGTAGAGCTGCACGTGCGCAAATTTACCCTTCGAATGCATCCTCTTTCAAAGATGCAACATGCTTATCAGCGCGGATAAGCAGACTGTGGTTCAAAACCTACTTGGGAGGATAGAATGCACACTCGAAAGGAAAGAGTACGCGGTGCGCATTTTCGTCGACATTGAGGGAGTTTTTGATAACGCAACTTTTGACTGTATGTGTAATGCTGCTAGACGACATGGCCTAGATGAAGCACTGGTTTTGTAGATCAAAACAATTCTCGTGTACAGGATATTGATCGCTGATGCAGGTTTCGGACACTTTGTCAAATCTGGCGTAAACAGGGGCTGCCCGCAAGGTTGTGTCCTGTCTCCGATTCTCTGCTCTATGCTCTCAATGTCTCTGGAATCTATGCCCAGGCCTATGCTGATAATGACGCCGTTCTCTCTATTGACTCATGTTTAATTACTGTCTGTCTGAGAGCACAGGCAGCGCTGAATGTGATCGACGAGTGGTGCACGAGAAATGGGCTGTCAGTTGATCCCCTCAAGACTAGAGTCGCTCTCTTCACGAGAAGGAGAAAAATAAGTGGCATGACTCAGCTGGTGCTAAAAGGCATGCCCATCCCGATATCCGAAGAAGCTAAGTACCTGGGAGTTATCTTAGACAGCATGCTTCTTTTGTCAAAGCATGTTGCGTCAAAAACCACCAAAGCACTGTCAGCGTTCTGGCAAGGCAAAGGTGCCTTTAGCAAAACATGGAGTTTATCGCCGGCAAAGGTCCTCCGGATCTACACGGCAATGATAAAACCGCAATTTTAAATTTTTATGAGATGAAGCCACACTGTGTCAAACGACGGCAATGGTAAAATGTAATAGTAAAATAGTAATTCAAAACGATGACAGCTTTAGAATACACCCACGAGTTAACATTTTGATAAGGATAAAAAGAAGAGCAATGATTAAATTAAATCAGATAGGTATTATTTGATATTCTTCTTCTTAACGGGCGCTACAGTTCGGGGTGAACCTGGGCGTCAACCAACATGCCCCTCCAACTAGCACGATCATTTGCTAGCCTTTTCCATTGCCGCACACCCAGTTGGCTGAGGTCCCCTTCCACCTGTGTGCGCCATCTTAAGCGCGGACGGAATCAAAGACTCTCCGGGCTGGAGCTGTGGTGTCCATTCGCTCTACATGGCCCACCCATCTTAGGCGCTGAATCCGTAGACGCCTGACTAGACTCATATCGCTGTACAGCCCGTAAAGTTCGTGGTTGAATCTTTTCCTCCATCACCCGTCTGCATTTATAGGGCCGAAAATCACGCAAAATCTTTCTCTCGAACCGACCAAGGGCCCACTCATCCGCTTTTGATAGTGGCCATGCTTCTGCGTCGTACAACAGGACCGGGATGATAAGGGTCTTATATAGAGTTAATTTTGTCGTTCGGGAGAGGGATCTATTACTCAATTGCCTTCTGAGCCCAAAGAAACAGCGATTGGCAGGAGTGATTCTGCGTTTGATTTCGGAACTGATGTCGATGTTCCAGGTCACTGCGGAGCCAAGGTAGACGAAGTCCTTAACTACCTCGAACTTATGTATATCTGCCAATACAAACGATCTGGCCAAGACGTCGGTGGTGAGAGTCCTTTTTTTATGACGGCTTATATTTAGTCGATGCCGAGAATATGGAAAAAACACTTCTGCAGACTGTATAACGGCGATGTTAGTCAATATACCGCTGTCAGGCAGAATGATCCATTTCTAATCGACGGAGACCGCAGAGAATCCTGTCCCCCTGACCTCGAAGAAGTTAAGATTGCCATATCGAAGCTCAAGTCGAATAAAGCTGCTGGCGTAGACGGACTGTCTGTTGTGCTCTTCAAGGCAGCTGGGGATGACCTGGTTAGGAGCATTCACCAGCTCATCTGTAAGATAGGGTCAGAGGAAAGCATGCTCGAGGAATGGAGTCTCAGCATCGTATGCCCGATCCGCAAGAAAGGAGACCCCTCTGATTGCGCCAACTATAGAGGAATAGGTCTCCTAAACATCGCCTACAAAATCTTCTCTGCCGTTTTGTGTGAACGCCTGAAGCCTTTTGTAAATAAGCTGATAGGTCCTTATCAGTGCGGATTCAGGTCAGGGAAGTCCACCATCGACCAAATCGTCACACTACGGCAGATCCTGGAACAAATCAATGAATTTCAAGTCGACACTCACCACCTATTTGTCGACTTCAAAGCCATATACGACAGCGTAATTAGAGACGAGCTATACAACTCTATGTTTAACTTTGACATACCTGCTAAACTGGTCAGACTATGCAGGATGACTTTGGAGAATGCTCGCTGATCCATCCGAATCGGTGAACACCTTACCGATAGTTTGATGTCAAAAAAGGATTTAGGCAGGGCGATGCGCTGTCGTGTGATTTCTTCAGCATCGTATTGGAAATGATTGTGCAAAAATCACTGGCCAATACAAGAGGCACAATCTATTTCAAATCCTCGCAACTACTTGCATACGCCGACGATATTGACATAATAGGTAGATCACAGCGAGATGTCAATGAGGAATTTGCGAGTATTGAGTTCGAGGCGGCGAAAGTTGGTCTCGCGGTAAACGAGGGCAAAACTAAATAACGCTCACCACCGACGTCTTGGCCAGAACGTTTGTATTGGCAGATATATGTAAGTTCGAGGTAGTTAAGGACTTCGTCTACCTTGGCTCCGCAGTGACCTGGAACAACGACATCAGTTCCGAAATCAAACGCAGAATCACTCTTGTCAATCGCTGTTTCTTTGGGCTCAGGAGGCAACTGAGTAATAGAGCCCTCTCTCGAACGACAAAGGTGACTCTATATAAGACCCTAATCAACCCGGCCCTGTTGTACGGCGCAGAAGCATGGACACTATCAAAAGCGGATGAGGAGGCCCTTGGTCGGTTCGAGAGAAAGATTTTGCGTGATTTTCGGCCCTATAAATGCAGACGGGTGATGGAGGAAAAGATTCAACCACGAACTTTACGGGCTGTACAGCGATATGAGTCTAGTCAGGCGTCTACGGATTCAGCGCCTAAGATGGGTGGGCCATGTAGAGCGAATGGACACCACAGCTCCAGCCCGGAGAGTCTTTGATTCCGTCCGCGCTTAAGATGGCGCACACAGGTGGAAGGGGACCTCAGCCAACTGGGTGTGCGGCAATGGAAAAGGCTAGCAAATGATCGTGCTAGTTGGAGGGGCATGTTGGTTGACGCCCAGGTTCACCCCGAACTGTAGCGCCCGTTAAGAAGAAGAATATCAAATAATACCTATCTGATTTAATTTAATCATTGCTCTTCTTTTTATCCTTATCAAAATGTTAACTCGTGGGTGTATTCTAAAGCTGTCATCGTTTTGAATTACTATTTTACTATTACATTTTACCATTGCCGTCGTTTGACACAGTGTGGCTTCATCTCATAAAAATTTAAAATTGCGGTTTTATCATTGCCGTGTAGATCCGGAGGACCTTTGCCGGCGATAAACTCCATGTTTTGCTAAAGGCACCTTTGCCTTGCCAGAACGCTGACAGTGCTTTGGTGGTTTTTGACGCAACATGCTTTGACAAAAGAAGCATGCTGTCTAAGATAACTCCCAGGTACTTAGCTTCTTCGGATATCGGGATGGGCATGCCTTTTAGCACCAGCTGAGTCATGCCACTTATTTTTCTCCTTCTCGTGAAGAGAGCGACTGTAGTCTTGAGGGGATCAACTGACAGCCCATTTCTCGTGCACCACTCGTCGATCACATTCAGCGCTGCCTGTGCTCTCAGACAGACAGTAATTAAACATGAGTCAATAGAGAGAACGGCGTCATTATCAGCATAGGCCTGGGCATAGATTCCAGAGACATTGAGAGCATAGAGCAGAGAATCGGAGACAGGACACAACCTTGCGGGCAGCCCCTGTTTACGCCAGATTTGACAAAGTGTCCGAAACCTGCATCAGCGATCAATATCCTGTACACGAGAATTGTTTTGATCTACAAAACCAGTGCTTCATCTAGGCCATGTCGTCTAGCAGCATTACACATACAGTCAAAAGTTGCGTTATCAAAAACTCCCCTCAATGTCGACGAAAATGCGCACCGCGTACTCTTTCCTTTCGAGTGTGCATTCTATCCTCCCAAGTAGGTTTTGAACCACAGTCTGCTTATCCGCGCTGATAAGCATGTTGCATCTTTGAAAGAGGATGCATTCGAAGGGTAAATTTGCGCACGTGCAGCTCTACTATTCTCTCTATGCTTTTCAGCAAGATGGATATTAGATTGATTGGTCTAAAACTCTTGGCGAGTGAGTAATCCTCTTTCGCTATTTTGGGAATAGAGACTACTTTCACCGTGCGCTATGATAGGTAAGTGCCAGGCTGGCAGTGAAAATTATTTTCAAGGTAGGAAACAGCTGCATTATAACTTTTTGCAGCATAACAGGGTATACCCTTTCGGTCCCTGGCGAAGCCATCCAAGGATGCCACAGCAAAGTCAAAGGTCTCTGTTGTTGCCACGCAAGACGCAATATACCAGCTACGCTGAGTTGTTTTCGTCGTTTCAATCGCAGTTACCGTTGAAGGCAAACTAAACTAAGAGTTTCGGCTATAGACTCAATAAAGGTACAATCATATTTTCTGAGTGCATCCAGCTTTGTCAATTTTCCCCATTTGAAGACTTTAGCCAACTTGCAAGTCGCACTCAGAGATTTGATCTCTTCGCAGAAGGTCTTATAAGAATCCTAAAAGACGGTCCCCTCTTAGATTGCATTTGCTGCTGCCCCACGCAGTGTTTTGAGCATTAGCGCCGCAACATAAAATAAAACCAATCCGATTTCACAGGACTCTACGAGTACAGAAACTGCCTTCGGCGATGGAGGTACATAGTACCGAGTCGTAAGGAAAGTAAGCAGACGCAACGACGAAGTGTTCGATTTCTCCGTGCGCTTCGTAGCTTCGTAGCCACCAAGTCTTGTCCACAAAATTGTCCAAGTTTGGTTGCCGGTAATGAGTTCGTCATAAAGAATTATAAGACCACGTTTGCCCCAAAGACCACACAGGCACTTATTCCATACCCACGGATACATCGTGATGATTTGTACTACCGCATGCCATGCTGTTACTGAAAAGAGTGGTAACAGCCTTACAGTGCTGTAGAAATAAAATGCTAATGTCACATTGAACTCAATTACCGACCAGTGTTGACTGCAGCAAAAAGTAGAAGCAGAACAGTTTGACGCCTTTTTTAGGGTTCTGTACCCAAAGGTAAAACGAGACCCTATTATTAAAACTTCCATCCATCCGTCCGTCCGTCTGTCGCCAGGCTGAATCTCATGAACCGTGATAGTTAGACAGTTGAAATTTTCACAGATGATGTATTTCTGTTCCCGCTATAGCAACAAATACTATAAACAGAATAAAATGAATATTTAAGAGGGCTTCCATACAACAGACATGATTTTCTTCCACAAAATCCCCTTGGTCACATACTGACCTAAGGTAAGTCGACAATATCCGACAACCAGTAGCAAACTTCCCAGCTTTGATCCCTTTTGTGTCTTTGATGAGTTAATCCTAGCTGCAACCCTTTTTTCTATATGTAATTACGAACAACCAATAATAAATAGAGAGCACCGTGGCGCAGTGGGTAGTGTGTTGGCCTCTGACGCCGATGACTCGGGATCGAATCCCGACACAGCCATGTCATCGAACGTGTTTTTCACGGTGTTTCTCCTCAGCGGGGTTCTGACAAAACCCCCTGTAGTAAAATTGTCATGAAAAGCTTCTCGAAATTCGCCGTTCGGAACCGGCAATAAACTGTAGGTCCCTTTCACCTATGGGAAAATGAAATCACACACAACATGGGTGATTGAGAGAAGCTCGGCTCAGGTTCTTCATGGACTGTAACGCCAACATACAATACAATAATAAATACCCTTTAAGCTATTGTGTCACTGCTAAGTTAATCATTGCTGCAAACCCTTTCGTACAATTGCTATTCCCCTCCTTTTCCATCCTTATATGTTGAGATATCAAATGTTGCAACAAATTCAATTGTTGTGAAATTAACTTTCGATCATATCCCACAACCAATAAAACACTTCCAAGCATTGATCCCTATTGTGTCCTTGATATTGTTGCGGAGACACAAACCGACGGTTAAGTTCGAATTTCGCTGTCGAAGTTCGAAAGTTCTCTTGAAGCGGAGATTGGAATGATGTCAACTGTCAACGGCGTAATGCTACCGCGTGGTGAAGCTGCACAGATTATTGATCGAAACAAGAAAAGTGTGTGTGTTTCAATATGAAGAAAACGTAGTCAATTGTAGTTTATCGCAATCCAGTGGTGCGAGCCCTATTCGCTGTAGGATTGAATATTTCGTAACATTTGGTGTCAGAAGTGGGAGCGAGTAAACGAGTGAAACTTTATTCGAGTTGTGAATTGCACTATTAAAAGTGAATTATTAACATAGTGAGAAAATGTTGAAATTGGAAAAGTTGACCATCGAACAACTGAAAAGACAGCTGGATGCTCGGGAACTATCCATAGTGGAAAGGAAGGCCAACCTGGTGCAGAGACTGCGATTAGCGTTTCAGGAAGAAGGTGTCGACTGGGAGAATCACGAGTTCGGAGTGGAGAAGCCGTCGACATCCAGTGAGCCAGCATTCGATATGCAGCAAATTCTCGCGGCTATGAATGCTATGAGTGCTTCCATATCCCAGAAACTAGAGGCGACCATACACGAAAAACTGGAGGAAAATTCCGCTGCCGTAAGCAAAAAGTTGGAAGAAAATTCCACTTCTCTGAGCCAGAATGTATGTATGTATGTTGGCGTTACAGTCCATGAAGAACCTGAGCCGAGCTTCTCTCAATCACCCATGTTGTGTGTGATTTCATTTTCCCATAGGTGAAAGGGACCTACAGTTTATTGCCGGTTCCGAACGGCGAATTTCGAGAAGCTTTTCATGACAATTTTACTACAGGGGGTTTTGTCAGAACCCCGCTGAGGAGAAACACCGTGAAAAACACGTTCGATGACATGGCTGTGTCGGGATTCGATCCCGAGTCATCGGCGTCAGAGGCCAACACACTACCCACTGCGCCACGGTGCTCTCTATTTATTATTGGTTGTTTGTAATTATAGAAAAAAGGGTTGCAGCTAGGATTAACACATCAGAGACACAAAAGGGATCAAAGCTGGGAAGTTTGCTACTGGTTGTGGGATATTGTCGACTTACCTTAGGTCAGTATGTGACCAAGGGGATTTTGTGGATGAAAATCATGTCTGTTGTATGGAAGCCCCCTTAAATATTCATTTCATTCTTTTTTTAGTATTATTAGTATTATTTTTAGCTATAGCGGGAACAGAAATACATCATCTGTGAAAATTTCAACTGTCTAACTATCACGGTTCATGAGATACAGCCTGGCGACAGACGGACGGACGGATGGATGGAAGTTTTAATAATCGGGTCCCGTTTTACCCTTAGGGTACAGAACCCTAAAAAAAGGTGTCAAACTGTTCTGCTTCCATTTTTTGCTGCAGTCAACACTGGTCGGTAATTGAGTTCAATGTGACATTATCATTTTATTTCTAGAGCACTGTAAGGCTGTTACCACTCTATTCAGTAACAGCATTGCATGCGGTAGTACAAATCATCACGATGTATCCGTGGGTATGGAATAAGCGCCTGTGTGGTCTTTGGGGTAAACGTGGTCCTATAATTCTTTATGACGATCTCATTACCGGCAATCAAACTTTGACAATTTTGTGGACAAGACTTGGTGGCTACCAGATTAAGCTACGAAGCGCACGGAGAAATTGAACACTTCGTCGTTGCGTCTGCTTACTTTCCTTACGACTCGGTACTATGTACCTCCATCGCCGAAGGCAGTTTTTGTACTCGTAGAGTCCTGTGAAATCGGATTGGTTTTATCTTATGCTGCGACGCTAATGCTCAAAACACTGCGTGGGGCAGCAGCAAATGCAATCTAAGAGGGGACCGTCCTTTAGGATTCTTATAAGACCTTCTGCGAAGAGATCAAATCTCTGAGTGCGACTTGCAAGTTGGTTAAAGTCCTCGATCGGGGAAAATTGACAAAGCTGGATGCACTCAGAAAATATGATTGTACCTTTATTGAGTCTATAGCCAAAACTCTTAGTTTAGTTTGCCTTCAACGGTAACTGCGATTGAAACGACGAAAACAACTCAGCGTAGCTGGTATATTGCGTCTTGCGTGGCAACAACAGAGACCTTTGACTTTGCTGTGGCATCCTTTGATGGCTTCGCCAGGGACCGAAAGGGTATACCCTGTTATGCTGCAAAAAGTTATAATGCAGCTGTTTCCTACCTTGAAAATAATTTTCACTGCCAGCCTGGCACTTACCTATCATAGCGCACGGTGAAAGTAGTCTCTATTCCCAAAATAGCGAAAGAGGATTACTCACTCGCCAAGAGTTTTAGACCAATCAATCTAATATCCTTCTTTCTGAAAAGCATAGAGAGAATAGTAGAGCTGCACGTGCGCAAATTTACCCTTCGAATGCATCCTCTTTCAAAGATGCAACATGCTTATCAGCGCGGATAAGCAGACTGTGGTTCAAAACCTACTTGGGAGGATAGAATGCACACTCGAAAGGAAAGAGTACGCGGTGCGCATTTTCGTCGACATTGAGGGAGTTTTTGATAACGCAACTTTTGACTGCATGTGTAATGCTGCTAGACGACATGGCCCAGATGGTTTTGTAGATCAAAACAATTCTCGTGTACAGGATATTGATCGCTGATGCAGGTTTCGGAAATTTTGTCCAATCTGGCGTAAACAGGGGCTTCCCGCAAGGTTGTGTCCTGTCTCCGATTCTCTGCTCTATGCTCTCAATGTCTCTGGAATCTATGCCCAGGCCTATGCGGATAATGACGCCGTTCTCTCTATTGACCCATGTTTAATTACTGTCTGTCTGAAAGCACAGGCAGCGCTGAATGTGATCGACGAGTGGTGCACGAGAAATGGGCTGTCAGTTAATCCCCTCAAGACTAGAGTCGCTCTCTTCACGAGAAGGAGAAAAATAACTGGCATGACTCAGCTGGTGCTAAAAGGCATACCCATCCCGATATCCGAAGAAGCTAAGTACCTGGGAGTTATCTTAGACAGCAAGCTTCTTTAGTCAAAGCAGAAATGGTGCACGAGAAATAGGCTGTCAGTTAATCCTCTCAAGACTGAAGTCGTTCTCTTCACGAGAAGGAGGAAAAATACTGGAATGACTCAGCTGGTACTAAAAGGCATTCCCATCCCGATATCCAAGAAAGCTAAGTACCTGAGAGTTGTCTTAGACAGCATGCTTCTTTAGTCAAAGCAGAAATGGTGCACGAGAAATGGGCTGTCAGTTAATGATAAGGGTCTTATATAGATTTAATTTTGTTGTTCGGGAGAGGGATCTATTACTCAATAGAACTTATGTAACTATAAGTTCCCCCAATCTTGTCCCCCTGACCTCGACGAAGTTAAGATTGTCATATCGAAGCTCAAGTCGAATAAAGCTGCTGGCGCAGACGGACTGTCTGCTGTGCTCTTCAAGGCAGCTGGGGATGACCTGGTTAGGAGCATGCACCAGCTCATCTGTAAGATAGGGTCAGAGGAAAGCATGCCCGAGGAATGGAGTCTCAGCATCGTATGCCCGATCCACAAGAAAGGAGACCCCTCTGATTGCGCCAACTATAGAGGAATAAGTCTCCTTAACATCGCCTATAAAATCTTGTCTGCTGTTTTGTGTGAACGCCTGAAGCCTTTTGTAAATAAGCTGATAGGTCCTTATCAGTGCGGATTCAGGTCAGGGAAGTCCACCATCGACCAAATCGTCACACTATGGCAGATCCTGGAAAAAATCAATGAATTTCAAGTAGACACTCACCACCTATTTGTCGACTTCAAAGCAGCATACGACAGCGTAATTAGAGACGAGCTATACAACGCTGTGTCTAACTTTGACGTACCTGCTAAACTCCTCAGACTATGCAGGATGACTTTGGAGAATGCTCGCTGCTCCATCCGAATCGGTGAACACCTTACCGATAGTTTTGATGTCAAAAAAGAATTTAGGCAGGGCGATGCGCTGTCGTGTGATTTCTTCAACATCAGATTGGAAATGGTTGTGCAAAAATCACTGGCCAATACAAGAGGCACAATCTATTTCAAATCCTCGCAACTCCTTGCATACGCCGACGATATTGACATAATAGGTAGATCACAGCGAGATGTCAATGAGGCGTTTGCGAGTATTGAGATGGATGGAAATCACACGATAGCGCATCGCCCTGCCTAAGTCCTCCAAATTCTCCAAAGTCAACCTGCATAGTCTGACGAGTTTAGCAGGTATGTCAAAGGTAGACATAGCGTTGTATAGCTCGTCTCTAATTACGCCGACAAATAGGTGGTGAGTGTCGACTTGAAATTCATTGGCTTTTTCCAGGATCTGCCATAGTGTAAAGATTTGGTCGATGGTGGACTTCCCTGGCCTGAATCCGCACTGATAAGGACCTGTCAGCTTATTTACAAAAGGCATCAGGTGTTCACATAAAACGGCAGAGAAGATTTTGTAGGCGATGTTAAGGAGACTTATTCCTATGTAGTTGGCGCAATCAGAGGGGTCTCCTTTCTTGTGGATCGGGCATACGTTGCTGAGACTCCATTCCTCGGGCATGCTTTTCTCTGACCCTATCTTACAGATGAGCTGGTGCATGCTCCTAACCAGGTCATCCCCAGCTGCCTTGCAGAGCACAGCAGACAGTCCGTCTGCGCCAACAGTTTTATTCGACTTGAGCTACGATATGGCAATCTCAACTTCGTCGAGGTCAGGGGGACAGGATTCTCTGCGGTCTCTGTCGATTGGATATGGATCACTCTGCCTGACAGCGGTATATTGACTAACATCGCCGTTATACAGTCTGCAGAAGTGCTTTTCCCATATTCTCATCATATACTGCGATTCTAGTACTAGGTGTCCGTTCTCATCCCTGCAGGCTTCCGTTCCGGCTTTATAACCTTGGCATGTACGCTTTATCTGTTGATAAAACTTTCGACCGTCACGCCTAAAGTAACACCTCTCCAAATCTTCTTTCTTCTAAGAAGCTTATGACCCTCCCTTCTTTTTAACTTGTAGAGCTCACGAGCTGCTCTTGTTCTTTTATGCAGCGAGGCCTTACATGCATCCTGCTTCGCTGTGTGAATCCTTCTGCACTCGTCATCGAACCAGGTGTTTCTTCGTGGTGGAGCCTTCAAACCCAAAACTTTGGATGCAGAGCTTTTCAGGGCTTGTTTGCAAAGGCCCCATTGCTGTTCTATCGATAGCGTGGTGGATTGAGGTGTATTGGAGAGCTTAAGGGAGACGCGATCGGTAAAAGTACGAGCGGGTTTTGGCGATAGTAGCTTTCCGACGTCATACCTTTGGATTCCTACTCTACTCCGCTGCGTTCGTGATATCCGTATGCGCATCTCGGCTACTACAAGATAGTGGTTCGAGTCGATGTTAGCCCCTCGGAAAGTTCGGACATCAAGAATGGTGGAGGAGTGTCTGACGTCGATCGCGATGTGATCAATCTGGTTGGTAGACGATTGATCAAAAGACTGCCAGGTGCCTCTGTGTATATCGAGGTGCGGGAAGCGCGTACTTGCTAGAAGGAGATTTCGCCCCGTAGCAAGATCAATCAGCCTGTGTCCGCTATCGGATGTGGTGCCGTGTAGGCCATGTTTGCCGATGACTCGTTCAAAGATGCTTTCCTTACCCAGCTTAGCGTTGAAGTCTCCTAGTACAATTTTGATGTCATAGCTGGGACATTGGGCATACGTTCTGTCTAGGAGATCGTAGAACTCATCTTTGGCGGAGTCATCCTTGTCTTCCGTGGGGGCGTGGACGCAGATCAGGCTGATGTTAAAAAATTTAGCCTTGATACGGATTGTTATGAGGCGTTCGCTCACATGCCGAAAGCTTAGGACTTTTTGCCTTAGTCCACCTAGAACAACAAATCCGCATCCGAACAATCGTTGTCCTCTCTCCCTATAGCAGTCGCCGTAGTAAATATCGCAGTTTTTCATCCGCTTTATACCCGGTCCATTCCATCGCATTTCCTGGATGGCGGTTATGTTCGCTTTATATCGGTCTAGGGCGTCCGCAAGTTGTTCGGCTGCACGTGGCCTGTTTAGGGACCTAACAGCCGAAGATCATTGTCTTTTTTTCGTTTTTTGCAAGGGTCGTCAACATTAATCCGGTCCATTATATCCGAGGCTTGTGGTTGTTTCGGAGTTTGTGGTTTTTTACGGTTACGGCTTACTAGGCCGTAAACCAACCGACTAATCCTGCTTTTGGGTGCAGGAAGCTCGCCATTCGCACCTCCCCGTCTGCAATTTCCATAGGAAATCTCCAGATGGCACCACGAGGAGGTGGAGATAGGACTTACTAACAGTGCCGCAAGATATTCGACTGCGGTGGCTCTTCTCGCTTTTTGGCAGGCCAGCATCCGTCGGATACCCCTACGAGGCCTTTGTTAGTCCCTTGCCATCTTTAAATACGTGAATATAATTTAGAATTTTCATATTTTCCGCATATTGCCTAAGTAAATCAATTGCTAGATGAGCGGCTGGGTACTATGTTCTGATCGACCAAAGAGATAATTATTTTTGCACTATAATCTACGTGGTGCTCATTACTGTGCCCTTCCTTTATTTACTGTCTTAATTATGTATGTAAATATAAAATCACCCATCTTTCTGACCACATTCACGAATAGCAGATTGATTTACAAAGACAATATTAATCGCATATTTTAACACCCTAACACTAACGCACACACAATACTCCCCAATGTCTATGCCAATAATCATAAATCCCTCGCATTCAAATGACGCTAAATCTCATCCTCGAAATATATCCTCGAATTTAAATTCAAATCACTAACCCCATCCGCACCATATGACTGAGCTCAAACGCCTTCATTTCAAATGTTCATCTATTTTTGTTCGCCATGCTCGTAAAACCTCTAATACCAATTAACTTTTCTCCACACACACTTCAATTGTACCCAATACCTTAGTGCTGAAGAACGGGAGAGACACTCAAGGTCCCAACAAAATACGCAACAACCAATAGACAGCATGTTCCCGGACATATGTACATATTTGCATGAGAAAGAATACAAAGATTACCTTCCTCCGTAACGTATGTATAGGACCTTAGTTCCGGAGGTAGCGACATAAGAATTTACCGGATGATGTTTGTATATTAATTGGTAATTACTGCCGGTGTAAAAAGGGTTCCCCTTCCGTTCTATATCATACGGTATAGAGGTACGTACGTATCTAATCCTGAAACGACAGCTCATCAATTTAGTCGTGTGTTCGCATAATTTATTTATTCTTCGACGCAGTTCAGTATGTATTTAGTCAACTAACCATACAGCAGCAATCGAATAAATTACAGGTACGTGCATAGTTCCACCTCCCATACAAGGTACGAGATACGAATATGTTTCTTACCTCATTGCGGGACTCTATGATCTTCGTTATGAAGTGCGTATGGACGTGTGTATGCTGGGCTGTGAGTTTAGCTTTCGAAAGGCGAAGGGATGAATAAAAAATTGTATGCGGAGAGGAATTTACGAGGCGCGTCTTTACCTATGAACGTTGGGCTAATTATTTTGTATTCACTGAGAACGGAAATTAATTGTGAAGCCAGACGCCGCCGGCACGTTGGAACGCAGATACCATCAATACCCACACTGTTATGGCCTTACACCAGTGCTTACTTGGCTGGATAATAACTTTCTTTGGATGTTATCTTTATGTCCTGAAACTTGAAATTCGAGGGTAGAGGTTTTGCCCTATGTAGGGTTAAAATTCCTCTTCATTTATGATATCTACGAGTACTTGAAAGTTGAACTCCATTTTGAACTGTTGCTGCAATGACCTACTATTGCTGTATTTTAACCGCATCCATTTATCTATTTGAAAATAACGCAAATGCAATCACGAACGAATTAATCATCACCAGTGACATCTGCACTCTATCACAGAAAAAGGTGCTGGAGCAGTAGGAAAAAATTCGATGAGCTTAACGAAGCAAGAGTCGATAGTGAAGTCATTAGTCGTAGACAATAATTGTTGTATCGACACATTCCAACTACTTCGATTGGTGGCGCAATTCCAGTTTAATTGCATTTAAATTGACAAACCTAAGCGTTTCGATTTGCATCGTTGACGCCGCGCCGGACGAACCTCATTCATTAGCCTCACTTATGTCTGTACTTCAAAGCTATTGCTGCACCCTGACCACACGTGGTCGTTCGTACAGATTGAGAGAGTGGATGAATAACATCGATTCATTTCTAAATCTAAATTCAACTATAGTTTTGTAGGTTTGCTCTCAATAAATGTCGGCCAAACAATTGGCTTTCTGATTGTTGAAAGTTCTATTGGATTTAATTCGCTTTTGAAGCAACACCACGTCCTTGCTATAAAGTGAGTCGTGGTTCTGTTCATATATGTATGTAAGTAAGAAGATAAATGGATCGACATACATATGTAAATATACGTACTAGAAAAGGTAGATGGTCGATTTCCCAGTAAGATGTAGTGCCCCACGAGTAGTGTGCCAAAAAGCTAGAGCGTGTAGGCCTGGTCAAGACAAAAAAAAATCGGGGGGGGGGGGGGGGGGGGGGTCTATTCCCCCGTTTAGCCGGGAGGGGCAATTTTCGAAAAAAAATCATTTAATTTGGAAAAAAAGTATTAAAAATCAACGGTTACATCCACAATGCCGTGATATACTTTTTTTGTAAAGCCAGAAACGTCTTCTTTCATCTTGTTTTTAAACGAAGCTGTTTTAAGGAATAGTTTTTAAGACATTAATTTTCAAACTCAAAATTTTGAACTAATTTTCTTCAAAATTGTATGTAACTAACTACTAATTTTTTTCAAATTTTCAATTCTCTTATTAGTTTTTAGTTAAAAACAGAAAACCGGATGAAAACATGTCTTGTAGTTTTTGAGAAATAAAAAAAAAAAAATACCCAAACGACTTTTTTTTAAGAAAAACCTTTTTTTTTTGGTTTCAACGCGGCTGGACTTGTAGGCAAATGGGTCCGCCAAATAACTTTTTTGAAAACTCTATGAAAAAAAAAACTACTGAATATTTTCTCAAATTTCTTTTTTTATTTGAAAGTACAATCCTTCCGGTTAATAATGGAAAATAATTTCATTCAAATGGCTGCCTCGGCTGGCCATGCAGTAGCCTACACGATCGGATCGGTCCAATTTTAAAGCACGTTATCGATTGTGTGCAGCTGTATTTCACCAATGGCTTCACGAATACTGTCCTTTTGCCCTTTAAAGCGTCAATTGTCTCTGGCTTGTCGGCGTAACACTTATCTTTGACGGCACCCCACAAATAATAGTCCAACGGTGTCAAATCGCAGCTCCGAGGTGGCCAAACGACATCAACTCTGCAGCTGATATTGCGATCTTCAAAAATTGGGCGCAAAACATCGAGTGTAGCTTCGGCTGTGTGGCATGTAGCGCCGTCCTGTTCAAACCAAATGTTGCCAATATCCTCCTCTTAAATTTTTGTGAACAAAAATTCGTTCAACATGGCCCGATAACGATCACCATTGACTGTAACGGCCACTCCTTGCTCATTTTCGAAGAAAAATGGCCCAATTATGCCTCTGGACCAAAATCCGCAGTGGCTCGTTTTGGGTGCACCGGCTTTTCAATGTATGCGTGCGGGTTTTCTGTGCCCCTAATGCGACAATTTTCCTTGTTTACATACCCGCCAAGATCAAAATGAGCTTCATCTGAAAAGATGATTTTTTTGGCAAAATCGGCATCTTCTGCAAGTCTATCGCAGGCCCACTTAGCGAAGCGAAAACGCATTGGATCGTCAGTTGGCTTCAACTCCTGAACCAATTGGACTTTGTATGGCGTCATACCAAGGTCTTTATGCAAAATTCGTCTCAATGATGTCTCCAAAATGTTCAATTGTTGAGAACGACGGTGAATTGATGTTGATGGCGCTTCACGCACACTTTCTGCCGCAGCAGCAATATTCTCGGGTGTACGTACTGTTTTTGGCTTTTCGCGCTTTGGTTTATCGATGAGGATGCCAGTTTCTTCTCTTCTTCCAAAATCCGTACGCAATTTTCGCACACATTCTGCAACATTACCATGATTTTCAAAGTAATGTCGCAATCTTTCCTAGCGTTGTTCAAGCGTATACACAACCATATTCGTTCAGCGGAAGGATAAAACTAATTATCTGTCAAATCAGACATGAGCTAAGTGTTACCATTCACGAAATAAGCACTACTTGAAAAAAAAAAAAAAAACGTTAGATGGCGGACCCTATATAAAACATTGACCTCTTTTCATTATTTTAAAAAAAATCAGAGTTATTATAGAGTTATACAGAGATTATAATATATCTTCAATATGATACCCATTTTTTTGAAGACGAAGATTGTATCTAGTGGCGGCACATAAGTCTATGCTTGATAAATTTTCCTGCAATTTGACTCCAGCGACTTCAATCCGTTCTTTCAATTATTCCAAAGATACAATTTCCACTTCGTAAACATAATTCTTCATGAATCCCCACACATAAAAATTTTGAGGAGTTAAATCTGGTGATCTGGTTGGCCATTCCGTGGGGCCTCTTCTTCCGATCCAACGATCACTAAAATGATCATCCAGCCAGTTTCTAACCTGTAAACTGTAGTGTGCTGGTGCTCCATCTTGCTGGTAGATTAAACAAATTGCTGTGGCCAAGGGAACGTTGTCCATCAAATCGGGCAAAAGGTCTCGTAGGAACTGAAGGTATGATTCTCCATTAATAACGGCATTCAAAACCCGGGGCCCGATTACAGTTTGTCCAACATTACCAAGACAAACATTACAGCTGAAGCGGTGTTGTGATTTATTTTGTTTTTTGTTGTGTGGATTGGTGCTATTCCAATGATGCAAACTGTGGAAGTTAGTAATCCCATATATGGAAAACTGTGCTTCATCCATCCAGAGTATCGTTGCAAAATAGTTTCGTTCAGTTTCATCTCGAAGCAGTAATGATCGACAAAATTCTACTCTCAAAATCTTGTCGTTTGAGGTGAGTTCCTGAACTGGCGTAAAATGGCACGGTTGTAATTTTGTGTATGAAGCACTCTCTATACTCTATATTTGGGCACTCCAAGCATAATAGCTATCCTCCTTGTACTAAGGGAGGGATTACGTCGGACCGAATCCAAAATTCTTTCAAAATTCTTTCATCATTGCTGATCCATCTGTAATTGATCTTTCGCTTCTTCGATGCTCTAGCACTCCGTGCTCCCGCAGACGTCGGTGGATTCTTCAGAACATGCTACGACTGGGACACCTCCGATTGGGATATCTTTCAGCGTAGTGTCTTTCGGTTTCACGATCTCGACCATTAGCTAGACCCTAGCAGAAGTGCATGTCCGTAAATTCTTCTCCAGAGTATGAGTTTGACATCGTAATGTGTTGATGAGTTGACATCCAATTTGGAAATGTTTTTTTTTTTTATTAAAAATGCGATGCCTTTTATTTACATTTGGGTTGAAATTATTTTGTTTTTCAATAAGGGAAAATTGGGGTTATATTGTCTTAAGGTCCTAGTGGGTAGAACCCATCCTCGGCGGGCGGACTCAGACGAAATTGGCAGGTCAGTTTTCGGGCGTTATTAATGAAAAAAAAAAGGATTAATCCAGGGCTACTCCAATACTGTGTCACTTTATTGTATCCTCATAAGACTCCGAATTTCTTAAAAATAACAAAAAATAGGTCTATGTTTCATACATTAATTTGCCTACAAGTCCAGTCGCGCTAAAACCAAAACAAAGGTTTTTCTTAGAAAAAGTCGTTTGGGATTTTTTTTTAATTTCTCAAAAATTACAAGAAATTTTTGCATTCGGTTTCCTGTTTAAATTTTGAGTTTGAAACTCAAAATCCATTCCTTAAAACAACTTCGTTTAAAAACAAGATGAAAGAAGA
The DNA here is from genome assembly GCA_951905685.1 of Eumerus sabulonum. Classification (NCBI taxonomy): domain Eukaryota; kingdom Metazoa; phylum Arthropoda; class Insecta; order Diptera; family Syrphidae; genus Eumerus; species Eumerus sabulonum. The sequence goes on along the minus strand of OX645060.1, from coordinate 153,664,870 downwards.
AGTTTCTGGCTTTACAAAAAAGTATATCACGGCATTGTGGAGTAACCGTTGATTTTTAATATTTTTTTTTTCCAAATTAAATAATTTTTTTCGAAAATTGCCCCACCCGGCTAAACGGGGGGAATATACCTTCCCTCCCTTCCATACGATTTTTTTCTTGTCTTGACCAGACCCACACGCTATAGCTTTTTGGCACGCTGCTCGTGGGGCACTCTGTATACCATTATATGTTGATGCTCTACTAAGTCTATCTTTTTGGCACGTATTCGGAAATCTTAACCATATTTTTGGGCACTCCAAGGACATACTTTGAAAGGCAAACATTTAACAGATGGTTAACGAGGACAGAATTTTTTATTTGGCCGAACACAATTGTTACAATTTTGGCTCTGGAAAAGACATTGACCCTGTAAGGTAAAAGTGGTTTTAACGTTAAATTCTTACTCATACCTAACGCCATCTATGACTGTCTTCGGAAAGATAAACCCATTTTGCCAGAAGAGAATAGGAGCTCCACCTATTCACCATGAAGGCTGCCCTTTTGAACCGAATTACAAGGTTGTTATAGAAGCCATTCGGAATAATCGTTATGAAGACAATGCCATAAAGGACTTTACCCTCAGGAATTGGATATTAAATTAGTACTCAAGTCAATCAAGACAAGCATCAGAAGCGTCAGAAGACAAGCATCAGTAGTCTACATACATGGTGTTGGCATTGCCCTATAGAAGCCTCGCAAGCTTCTAGATTGATAAAATGTCATTGACACTTCGTCTCAGTATCGAACTTAGTCACCAGTACTAAAATGCATTGGGTCGTACACAGCTTCAAACCCTAAAAGGCTTTATGTCTGGACAGGATTATATCAAACAGGCGACAGAACTCATTTTTCCGCAGCAGAATTGTAATTTTCGGACCACTATCTTGTAGTAGCCACGATGCGCCTACGGATATCACGGACGCAGCGGATTAGAGTAAGAATACAATATTATGGCGTCGGAAAGCTACCATGGCCAGAAACCGCGCGTGCTTTTACCGATCGCATCTCCCTTAAGCTCTCCAATACACCTCAACCCTCCACGCTGTCAATAGAACCTTTGCAAACAAGCTTTGAAAAGCATCTGAAGTCTTGGGCTTCAAGGCTCCACCACGAAGGAACACCTAGTTCGATGACGAGTGTAGGATGATTCCCACAGCGAAGCAGGAGGCATATAAAGCCTCACTCGAAAAGAACAATAGCAGCTCGTGAGCTCTACGAGTTAAAAAGAAGGGGGGAGCATAAGCTTCTCAGGGGAAGGAAGAAAGAGCTCGTGAAGCGCGCGATTAAGGATTTGGAGAGATGTTACTCAGGCGTGACGTTCGAATGTTCTATCAACAGATAAAGCGAACATGCCCAGATTATAAATCCAGAACGGAAGCCTGCAGGGATGAGAACGGACACCTAGTGGTAGAATCGCAGTCGATGCTGAGAATATGGAAAAACCACTTCTGCAGACTGTATAACGGCGATGTTAGTCAATATACCCCTGTCAGGCAGAATAATAAATCTCTTAACGACGAAGATCGCAGCGAATTCCGTCCCTCTGACCTCGACGAAGTTAAGATTACTATGTCGAAACTCGAATAAAGCTGCTGGCGCAGACAGATTGTCTGCTGAGCTCTTCAAGACAACTGGAAATGACCTGGTGTCATCTGTAAAATATGGTCAGAGGAAAGCATGCCCGAGGAATAGAGTGTCAGCATCGTATGCCCGATCCACAAGAAAGGAGACCCCTATGACTGCGCCAACTACAGAGGAATAAGTCTCCTTAATATCGCCTACAATATCTTCTCTGCCATTTGGTGAGAACGCCTGAAGCCTTTTGTAAATGAGCTGATAAGTCCTTATCAGTGTGGATTCAGGCCAGGGAATACCACCATCAACCAAATCTTCACACTACGGCAGATCCTGAAAAAAATCCAATGAGTTTCAAGTCGACACTCACCACCTATTTGTCGTCTTCAAAGCCGCATACGACAGCGTAACTATACAACGCTATGTCTACCTTTGACATCCCTGCTAAACTCGTCAGATTATGCAGGATGACTTTGGAGAATGCTCGCGACCGATAATTTTGATGTCAAAAAAGAATTTAGGTAAGGCGATGCGCTGTCGTGTGATTTCTTCAACACTCTATTAGGAATTATTGTGCAAAAATCACTTGCTAACACAAAGGTACAACTTATTTCAAATCTTCACAACTCCTCGCTTACGTGGATGACATTGACATAATTGGAAGAACACAACGAGATGTCAGTGAGGAGTTCACGAGTATTAAGGCGGAGGCGGCGAAAATTGGTTTGGCAGTAAACGAGGGCGAAACTAAATATGTGCTGTCATCAAAAAAGGACGCCCACCACCGACGTCTTGACCAGAACGTTTGTATTGGCAGATACAAGTATGAGGTAGTTAAAGACTTCGTCTACCTCGGCTCCGCAGTGACCTGAAACAACGACATTAGTTCCGAAATCGAACGCAGAATATCTCTTGCCAATCGCTGGTTCTTTGGGCTCAAGAGACAATTGAGATACTTGCCCTCTCTCGAAAGACCAAAGTTGCGCTGTATAAAATCTTAATCATCCTTATGGCGCAGAGGCCTGGGCTTTAACGAAAGCGGATGAAGAGGCCCTTGGCCGTTTCGAGAGGAAAACTCTGCGTTCATTTTACGGCCCCCTTTATATAAAGGGGGAGTATACGGGCTCTACAGCGACATCTGCTTAGTGCAACGTCTACGAATCCGACGTCTGAGATGGCTAGGCCAATGTAGAGCGAATGGATAAATCAGCTCCAGCCCGAAGAACCTTCGAGCCAACCCCGTGGGAAGACGCAGCAGAGAACGACCGAATCTAAGGTAGCGCACACAGGTGGAAGGGGAGTGCATCGCTGGAAACAGCTAGCAAAGACCATGCCAGCTGGAGAAGTTTGGTGGTTGAGGCCCAGGTTCACAGCGGACTGTAGCCGTACCTAAGTAAGTAAGTATCCATAGATGTTTACCAGGCCAATGTCCCTGTACAGTCCGTAGAATTCTTGGTTGAACCTTCTCCTCCACTCTCCGGTTACACAAATGGGACCGAAGTTTGCAAGCAGAATTTACCTCTCGAAGCGTCTAAATGCTCCCCATCCATTTTTGATAGGGTCCAAGCCTCTGCGCCATAAAGGAGGACCGGGATGACTAAGGTTCTGTAGACTGTCACCTTGGTCTTTCGAGAGACGACTTTTCTTCCCAATTGCCTCTTGAGCCTCTTGCGTCTAAACCCAGCATGTCAAAACGCGACATGGTTTTGTATAGCTCGTCCCTGTAAACACTGTCTATGTGACCTTAAAGTCGACGAAGAGGTGGTGCGTATCGACTTGAAATTCATGGGTCTTCTTCAGAATCTGCCGCAGTGTGAATATCTGGTCAATCGCGAATTTTCCTGGCCTGAGGGCACATGGAACCCATCAGATTGCTCACAAATGGTTTCAGACGTTCACACAGCAGAAGATCTTACAACTGATGTGAAGAAGGCTTATTTCCCTATAATTAGCGCAGTAATACATATCTCCTTTCTTATGGACCGGACAAACGATGCTGAGGTTCCGTTCATCGGGCATGCTGTCTTAGCTTCGTCTAGGTCGGGTGAACGGAATTCGCTTCCACATTCGTCCAGGGTGAATGGACTGTGAGTCAACTACCGCTTTCATACCGGCAGGGTATACCCTTGGCATATTCGTCTTATTTTTAGGTAAAACTTCATTGTCATTCCTGTGATGACATCTCTTCATCTCCTAGAACTCGCGCTTCTCGTGCTTCTTCTTTCGCGTGCTCCTCCTTTCTTTTCCGCTCTTAGAGCTCACGAGTTGCTCTCATCCATCGATGCGACATGCCTATTGCTTTCGGTTTTTCAACATGAGGCTGTCTGCACTCGTCATCAAACCAAGAGTTTCTTCTAAATGGCGGCTGGAAATTTAATACTTCAAAGGCGACTCTTCTGATGGCGTTTTGATACTGTATCCATTGATGTTCTATGTTTACATCAGATCTTGGGAGAGCTTGAGGAAGAAATGGTCCTGGCGGCCTCTTGCGACTGAAGCTTTCCAACATTACATTTTGCTGGTCTTACTCAATTCCGCACTGTTCGCGATATCCGCATCCGTACGTTGGATGTAACAAGGTAATGATCCGAGTCAATGTTGGCTCTGCGGAATGTTCGGATATCCGATATGTTAGGGGAGTGTCTGACGTCGAACCCAATCGGAGGGCATCCTTCATGCGAAATTTAATCTCTCATAACGTGCATCACTAAGGCCAATATCGACTTCATCACAAACCACATTGAACCATCAATCTCCCGAAAACAAGAAGTATTGCTCTGTCATAAAGTTTCTGTTTTTTTCTCTATCAAATTATCTCTGTAAAAAATGCCCAAACTAGAGTTAAGTGGTTATTCATGAGTTGAAAGAGGTTTCCTCCAAGATACAATTCATGCATATCCACGAACCTCGTAACCTTTCAACCCATGCCCATCTTTCATCTTGCAGTAACAAGACGGAAGTGATGAAACCAACAATTTTTAGGTGTTCGCTGCTCATCACTAGTATAGCAATCTAACCTAACCAGGTGCACTCTCATCTCTCACCTCTATACATACCTAACTGTTGTTCCCCTTACACTGTATTGCAGTTTAAAATGGGTTAAAGGCATAAAGCCAACAAAAAAAATACCCGGCCACATTCGTAATCTCCTCCAGCAATACCGTACTCCGATCTTTCTTGTTTGTCCTAAACCAATCTAACGAGAAACTTTAAGCAGTTGATGATACGCTGATTAGTACATCAGAGTATCCGTTCGTACGTTAAGTGCACGTAGCGTGAATGACGAAAAAATTATTAATCGACGCTAGGCCAATGTGACATCAATAGTTATGTGCCATAAGCTCGGTGGAGAACTGTATTAACTGTTCTGTCACAATAACTTGTCATCAATGAGAATCATGGAATACACTTTAATCTACTTTAGATGCAGCTCGTCATCTAACCACACCGCCAGTAAGAGTTAGTTAGTAATAGTAATCCCATTTCTCGCTTTTGGCCACTTTGCATTTTTTCCTACCGAACTTGAAACTCAAAGCTCGTCAACAGTTAAGCATACTGGGTCAATAACTTGAGATAACTGGTTGTTGGCGGTCGTTGGCTGCGCTGCGGGTTCGTTGAATGAAATGACGTAGATGGTTATGTCATGCGTTCGGCTGACGTTGTATGTATGTGGTTACTGGTTAGAAAGAGGAACTGAAAAATTTCCGGTTTTGTATTTCAATCTGGTGCACGAGGACCGAGAGAGCACGTGATTGTACATATATGTATGTACATATATATACAATGTAATACTATTGTTGTGCGCTATATATACATATATCCATAAATACTTACTTATGTTGCATACCAGGTAGCTGTGATCCGATTTCGAGGAAACTATTTGCCGGTGCCGTAGTTTCGAGTTCGTGTTACTAGTATGATGGTCGGCAAGGGTGCGATGGAACAAGGTTATGGTTTGAATGTTCTAGTTTTTCGCGTTCGCTTGTGCAGGGTGTCTTGTACGATATCCAATACCATGAGATGGGGGTGTTGATGCAAATGTGGGTGTTAATGAGGCCACTTGGTGAGAGTGCATAGCTCTTACGTATAGATAATTATAATCGAGGGTCGAACCGAGGCCTAATAAACTACATACAATCCTTATAAATAGGGCTAGAAAAGTAACGTCGAATTGAATACCCGTATGTAGGTATATGTACGTTACTTTTGTTTTGAATATTTGTTACAAAATTGTCGTTACTCGTTACTTTCGTTTCTTTCATAGAAAGTGGTATGCTTTAACCCATATAATCCCAGCCTTGTTAAGTTTTGTTTGATTTGAAAGAAACTCGTTCCACAAACTATATGTATAGAACTATTTGATCACTTTTATAAATTAAAAACAAGAAATATTATTTTAGACCTTCCCTCCTTTCCTTTGATGACGCTACAGTTCGGGGTGAACCAGGGCCTCAACCAAGAAGCCTCTCCAGCCGGCACGATCTTTGGCCAGCCGCTTCCAGTGCCGCACGCCCAGTTGGTTGAGGTCCCTTTCCACTTGTGCGCGCCACCTTAAATGCGGTCGTCCTCTGCTGCGTCATCCCTCGGGGTTGGAGTCGAAGACTCTTCGGGCCGGAGCGTTGATGTCCATTCGCTCTACATGGCCCAGCTATCATAGACGTTGGATCCGAAGACGTCTAACTAGGCGGATGTCGCTGTACAACCCGTACAGTTCCTGGTTGAATCTCCTCCTCCACTCACCGCTAACACAAACGGGACCAAAGATTGCACGCAGAATTTTCCTCTCGAAACGCCCAAGAGCCTCTTCATCCGCTTTTGATAACGTCCAAGCCTCAGCGCCGTAGAGGAGGACCGGGATGATTAAGGTTTTGTAGAGGGAAACCTCATCGAACGTGTTTTCACGGTGTTTCTCCTCAGCGGGGTTCTGACAAAACCCCCTGTAGTAAAATTGTCATGAAAAGCTTCTCGAAATTCGCCGTTCGGAACCGGCAATTAAATCACACACAACATGGGTGATTGAGACAAGCTCGGCTCAGGTCCTTCATGGACTGTAACGCCAACATGCATACATACATACAGAGGGAAACCTTAGTTTTTCGAGAGAGGGCTCTACTACTCAATTGCCTCTTGAGCCCGAAGAAGCAGCTATTGGCAAGAGTTATTCTGCGTTTTATCTCAGCGCTGGTGTCGTTGCTGCTTCTCACTATCGAGCCAAGGAAGACGAAGTCCTTGACCAAGACGTTGGTGTTGTGCGTCTTTCTTGGATGACAGCATATATTTGGTCTTGTCCCCATTTACCCTTAGACCCAATTTAGCCGCTTCTGCTTCAATGTTTGCGAACGTCTCATTGACGTCTCGCGTTGTTCGTCCAATAACGTCAATGTCATCTGCATAGGCAAGCAATTGTGTGGACTTGAAGTAGATCGTACCTCTTGTATTGGCCGCAGGGTCCCGCACGATCTTTTCAAGAATAATGTCTAAAACCTTTTTTAACATCAAAGGGGTTAGTTCACCTCCGACCTTAATGGAGCAGCGAGAATTCTCCATAGTCATCCTGCACAGTCTGACGAGTTTGGCAGGAATGTTAAATCATGACATGGCTCTCTATAAACATTGTCATACGCGGCTTTAAAGTCGACGGAAAGATGGTGCGTGTCGACCTGGAATTCATGGGTCTTCTCCAAGATCTGCCGTAGTGGAAATATTTGGTCTATCGTGGATTTTCCTGGCCTGAAACCACACTGGTAGGAACCCATCAGATTGTCCACGAACGGTTTCAGGTACTTACACAGTACGGCAGAGAGGATCTTGTACGCGATGTTCAGGAGGCTTATCCTTCTGTAATTGACGCAGTCATAGGGGTCTCCTTTCTTATGGACCGGGCAAACGATACCGCGATTTCATTCATCGGGCATGCGTTCTTCCGACCATATCTTGCAGATGAGTTGGTGCATGTTCCTGACCAGCTGCTTTAAACAGTTCCTCGGGAAATCCGTCTGCTCCAGCAGCTTTATAAGACTTGAGTTTCGATATCGCTATCTTAACATCGTCTAGGTCGGGTGGACGGGATTCTCCTTCGTCTTCGTCCATTGTGGATGGTTCGCTCTGCCTGACGGCGGCATTTTGATTATCATCTCCGTTATACAGTCTGCAGAAGTGGTCCTTCCACAATCTCAGCATCGACTGTGACTCCACTACTAGTTGTCCATGCTCATCCCTGCAGGCTTCTGCTCTGGCTTTATAGCCTTGGCATTTTCGTTTTACGTTCTGATAAAATTTTCGAATGTCGTTCCTGCAGTAACATCTCTCCATCTCCTCGATCTCGCGCTTCTCGTGCTCCTTCTTTTTCCTTCTCAGAGGCGCATGCTCCTCCCTCCTTTTCTGTTCATAGAGCTCGCAGGCAGCTCTCGTCCGTCGATGCAATGAGGCCATGTATGCATTCTGTTTCTCTACGTGTGCCTGTCTGCATTCATCATCAAACCAGGGGTTTCTCGACGGTGGTGGCTCGAAACCGAGTATATCTGAGGCGGCCTCTCTAATGGCTTTCTGACAACGACTCCATTGCTGTTCTATGGTTTCTGCAGATTGCATCGGGACTTGAGAGAACTTGAGGGAGACTTAATCGGCGAAATTCCTGGCGGTCTCCTGCGATTGCAGTTTTCCGACGTTAAATTTTGGTGTTCTTACTCGACTCTGTTGATTCCGAGAAATTCGCATCCGTACCTTGGCTGCAACAAGGTAATGATCCGAGTCGATGTTGGCTCCTCGAAAGGTTCGGACATCTAGGATGCTGGAGGAGTGTCTGCCGTCGATCGCAATATGATCAATTTGGTTGGTTGTCGGTTGATAGAAAGACCGCCAGGTCCCCTTATGGATGTTGAGGTGTGAGAATCGTGTACTTGCTACTACCAGGTTATGTCCCGCCATAAAATCCACTAGCCTTAGTCCGTTTTCTGACGTGGTGTTGTGTAGGCTGTGCTTCCCAATGACCCGTTCAAAGATAGCTTCCTTACCCAGCTTCGCATTGAAATCTCCTAGAACGATTTTGGTGTCATAGCTGGGACATTGCGCATACGTTCTGCCTAGGAGATCATAGAAGTCGTCTTTATGTCGGTCATCCTTCTTCTCTGTGGGGGCGTGGACACATAGTAAGCTTATATTGCCGAGATTGGCCTTGATGCGGATAGTTATGAGGCGTTCGCTTACATACTGGATGCTTAAGACCTTTTTCCTGAGTCTGCCTCGAACAACAAATCCGCATCCGAATAAGCGTTGTTTATTTTCTCTGTAGCAGTTTCCGTAGTATATATCACAGTTTTTCATCCGCTTTTTGCCTGGCCCATCCCATCGCACTTCTTGGAGCGCGGTAATATCTGCCTTATAGCAGTCAAAGAGTTGAGCAGTTGTTCGGCTGCACCTGGTGACCTAACGTTCCAGGTGCAGATCCGAAATTCGTTTCCTTCTTGACGTTTGCGGGGGTTGTCGACATGTAATCCGCCCGTATCCGAGGCTATTGGTTGTCTCTGAACAAAATTTTTGTTTTACGCGATAGGGATGTTAGCCCTAAGCGCAACCCCCAACCTGGAGGGCCAGGTTCCTCTTTCCCCAGGAACAAGGGGTCGGGTCGCTGCACACATTGGTTCACTACCTGGCGGGTGCTAGTATAGCTATCCATGGGAGGCCACGCGGAGGCTGTGTGTCAACTTGGATTGAGCAGGGACAGAGATCGAAGCTGGCGTTTGCCAAGTTAAACGCGATCAACTTCTTTTATCTGTTTGCTCGCTCCCTTCTCCCCTGCTAAGAAAGACCTAGGCTTAAGCATTTTGTTGGTGATAGCAGGGTCACTTGGGTTATTTTTAGCCTATAGATATGTTGTAACAATGGATCTGGTAAAAGATAGCAAGTCGTGCCTGCTGTTTCCTTTTGCAAGGAGTGATATTTTGTTGAGTTGGAAGGCTTTGTTGACGCTTGCATTGAGTGGAAACATAAGCAGCTGCCAACACCATCTTTTCAATGATATGTACCTGTTATGTTAATGATACAACGATCGACGTCTTCCTTTTTTTTGTCGTTTCACCTTTTCAAGAGGACTTACACCACACTGAGTTGAGGCAACAGTAACGATGTTGTTGTCATGATATCGGCCTCAGGTAATGCCCGAAAAGGTATCTGTTATTTGCATGAAAGATCCCCTCGCCATAAATCAAGTAGCCATGTCGAGTGCAAATAGACCAGTTCTTGTAACCAAATCGGATTGGATTGTCTTGGATATGCTGCTTTGCACTATGGGATGATTGACTCGCCTATACGTCCATCTTGCATTTAGCAGATTCCAAAGAGGTCTTGCTTTTGCAAATTTATCGTTCGGGGCTAAATTATTTTTGTCGGAAGCGTGGAAATATCGCAGTAATTCCTCGAATCTATTTCTTGAGAAAGCTGATGCAACTCCCTGAAAATTGCAGTCAAGACTTGTGTTCCAATACATTCGGTATCTTGCTACGTTATTGTAGCCTGACAATAATAATAGCGATGAAACGTTTTTATCGGACAAAGTTACTCTAAAATTGTGATTTCCTTTCTGTACAGCATTCTTCTCCGTTTCTGAACGTAAAAGTTGCATCACTTCATCAAAGAACAGTTCGAAAAATGTAACCAGATTAACCAACTCTTCTAAAAAATGAAGGGGGTCAAATCCTTTCTCTGGTTTTTCCGGAATATCCACAGCCTTCCAATGCCTTAACACTACACGCTTTTTTCAGAGGGTGGAGGGTTTTCACCTGAGGTGTTTTATAAGATTATTAAGTTGGTTGACAAGTGACTCATCTTTAGTTTGATTTGATATTTCAATTTGCCCTTGATTTGAAACCGCTGCCTGGAATTCCGCCTCGGCTAAAAGTTGATTTCTTGATAAATGGTATATATTTGACGATTCTTCATCACTAATATTGTTGTTTTCCGGGGGTGTTATGAAAATATCTGCGGCCATAACATTGTCATCATCCTCCAACAGTAATATTATATCATTTACAGTTAACCTGAGTCAAAACAAATACAAAAAAAAAAACATAAGCTTCATTGGTCCTTCACATGAATGTTACATTAGTATAATATCCTACAGTTCCATTAATGGAACGGTTGACAAAAAAGTGGAAAAAACAAAGCGTTTTTTTAGTAAAGATTGCGGGAAAAAAACGTAATGTAATATATAATGGCTAATTCAACACGAATTAGGGGTCTCCTTCTAGCAAGTACGCGCACAAAGGCACCTGGCGGTCTTTTGATCAATCGACTACCAACCAGATTGATCACATCGCGATCGACGTCAGACACTCCTCCACTATTCCTGATGTTCGAACTTTCCGAGGGACTAACATCGACTCGGACCACTATCTTGTTGTAGCCAAGATGCGCTTACGGATATCACGAACGCAACGGAGTAGAGTAAGAATACAAACTTATGACGTCGGAAAGCTACTATAGCCAGAAACCGCTCGTGCTTTTACCGATCGCGTCTTCCTTAAGCTCTCCAATACACCTCAATCCTCCACGCTATCAATAGAACAGCAGTGGAACCCTGAAAAGCTCTGCATCCGAAGTTTTGGGTTTCAAGGCCCCACCACGAAAAAGGATTCATACAGCGAAGCAGGATGCATATAAGGCCTCGCTGCATAAAAGAACAAGAGCAGCTCGTGAGCTCTACGAGTTAAAAAGAAGGGAGGAGCATAAGCTTCTTAGAAGAAAGAGCACGAGAAGCACGCGATTGAGGATTTGGAGAGGTGTTACTGCAGGCGTGACGTTCGAAAGTTTTGTAAATAAGCTGATAGGTCATCATCAGTGCGGATTCAGGCCAGGGAAGTCCACCATCGATCAAATCTTCACACGCGGCAGATCCTGAGAAAAACCAATAAATTTCAAGTCGACATCCACCACCTATTTGTCGACTTCAAAGCTGGATGTATGTATGTATGTATGTTGGCGTTACAGTCCATGAAGAAGCTGAGCCGAGCTTCTCTCAATCACCCATGTTGTGTGTGATTTCATTTACCCATTTTCGAGAAGCTTTTCATGACAATTGTACTACAGGGGGTTTTGTCAGAACCCCGCTGAGGAGAAAACCGTGAAAAACACGTTCGATGATATGGCTGTGTCGGGATTCGTTCCTGTGTCATCGGCGTCAGAGGCCAACACACTACCCACTGCGCCACGGTGCTCCACGGTGCCGGATACGACAGCGTAATTAGAGACGCGCTATACAACTCTATGTCTACCTTTGAAATACCTGCTAAGCTCGTCAGACTATGCAGGATGACTTTGGAAATGCTCGCTGCTCCATCCGAATCGGTAAACACCTTACCGATAGTTTTGATGTCAAAAAAGGATTTAGGCAGGGCGATGCGCTGTTGTGTGATGTCTTCAACATCATATTTGAAATGATTGTGCAAAAATCATTCCTCGCAACTCCTTGCATACGCCGACGATATTGACATAATAGGTAGATCACAGCGAGATGTCAATGAGGCGTTTGCGAGTATTGAGATGGAGGCGGCGAAAACTAGTTTGGCAGTAAACGAGGGCAAAACTAAATATATGCTGTCATCAAAAAAGGACGCTCACCACCAACGTCTTGGCCAGAACGTTTGTATTGGCAGATATAAGTTCGAGGTGGTTAAGGACTTTGTCTACCTTGGCTCCGCAGTGACCTGGAACAACGACATCAGTTCCGAAATCAAGCGCAGAATCACTCTTGCCAATCGCTGTTTGTTTGGGCTCAGGAAGCAATTGAGTAATAGAGCCCTCTCCCGAACGACAAAGTTGACTCTATATAAGACCCTTATCATCCCGGTCCTGTTGTACGGCGCAGAAGCATGGACACTATCAAAAGCGGATGAGGAGGCTCTTGGTCGGTTCGAGAGAAAGATTTTGCACGTGATTTTCGGGCCTATTAACGCAGACGGGGGATGGAGGAAAAGATTCAACTACGAACTTTACGGGCTATACAGCGACATGAGTCTAGTCAGGCGCCTACGGATTCAACACCTATGATGGCTGGGCCATATAGATCGAGTGGACACCACAGCTCCCGCCCTAAGAGTCTTTGAATCCACTCCTAGGGACGAAGAAGCAGAGGACGGCCGCACTTAAGATGACGCAGACGTGTGGAAGGGGACCTCAGCGAACTGGGTGTGCGGCAATGGAAAAGGCTATCAAAAGATCGTGCTAGTTAGAGGGGCATGTTGATTGAGGACCAGATTCACCCCGAACTGTAGCGTCCGTTAAGAAGAAGAAGACGAAGAAAAAGTATGCAAACAAAAATAATATTCTTAGAATACTTTACCATGGTAATCGGGATCTCCCCCATAGATCATCAAACTATCGGTAGGTCAGAAGATGATCTGACACCTGTAGCGTCGTGGAGCCCCTTTTATAACCCACCTCTGCTGATATAAATGATTTAAAGTGGTTGGCAGTTATTTGAATTGGATGCAATTATTTGGTATGTTTGCTATGGATGAAAACAGAAATTGACAAATTATTTGGTATGGTTGTTATGAAAATTGATCCTCCACCTGATTATCTACCTTGTAGCCGTGTGGGGGCTTTTGTCGAAATCGAATGAAGAGATGAGTGTGAAGTTCCACACTATTTGAGGGCGCCGTGGCACAGTGGTTAGTGTGTTGGTCTCTGACGCACGATGAGCGAGTTCGGATCCCGATAACACCATCGCTATCGCATAATTACTTCGCGGCGTTCCTCCTCGGCGGGGTTGTAGCAAAACCACCCGTAGTATAACTTGCCTTGAAAAAGCTTCTCGCACGCCGTTCGGAATCGGCATTAAACTGTAGGTCCCTTTCACCTGTATGAAAAATAAATCACACACAACATGGGTGGTTGAAGAGAAGCATGGCTCTGGTCCTTCATGTCTGTAACGCCACCAAAAGAAAAAAGAATATATCCGAGGCTAGTCGTTCTCTCATAACATTATTTTTGTACGTGGCTGGGTTGTTAGCCCTACGCACAACCGCCAGACTGGTTAGGTTGGTTAGCACCCTGTTGCCTAGAACGCGTGCATCGGTTCACTTGCCAATGAGCGCTGACAAAGCTGTCCAGGGGGACGTCAACTTCTGCTGCACACGGACAGGGACAATTTGGCCACTCGCCATACTGAAGTATTGGAGCCAATCAAAATCTTTACCGTGAATGTGAAAAACCAAACAGCAAACAAAAATCACAAAATATAATCTATCTCTCTGGCATGTGGACGTTATGTATATCTAACATGTATGTTTCACGCTTATAGTTATCCTAATCGTTCAGTTATGTATGAAAAAAAAAAAATGAAAAGGAATTTAATGGCCTGAAAATGTGCGTTAATAATTTATTTGCTTATAATTGAGCACATACGAGTATTTCATGGCGTGTTTAACCCTCTCTAACGTTTAAAAAGCGATATGAGTGGAATTCATTTGTACTTATTTTATGAGATACTTATGGAAGAGACAACAAAGTGAGGACAACTATTGTACCTAATAGCCTAAAGCGAAACTTAAGTCTTATAAAGCCGCTGGAGCAGACGGACTCCCCGCGGAACTGTTTAAAGCAGCTGGCGATGTGCTGGTCAGGATCATGCACCAACTAATCTGCAAGATATGGCCGGAAGAACGCATGCCCGATGAATGGAATCTCAGTATCGTTTGCCCGGTCCATAAGAAAGGAGACCCCTATGACTGCGCCAATTACAGAGGGATAAGCCTCCTGAACATCGCGTATAAGATCCTCTCTGCCGTACTGTGTAATCTGTGTGGACAATCTGATAGGTTCCTACCAGTGTGGTTTCAGGCCAGGAAAATCCACGATAGACCAGATATTTACACTACGGCAGATCTTGGAGAAGACCCATGAATTCCGGGTCGACACGCACCATCTTTTCGTCGACTTTAAGGCCGCGTATGACAGAGACGAGCTATACAGAGCCATTGTTCAGTTGAATTACTTATGACGCAGCGCATACAACAATTGTGTGTCAAGGTAATTCACCGCACGACGTCAACACCAACCCTTGCGCTGACGCAGCACGTATTCCAAAACAAATGTGTATATGCCGATGCGTGATTCTGAATTGGGTGCCAATGACCCATTATGCTGACGGTGCATTGCCGGCAGCAATTTAGTTTTAAGCAATCAATATATGTAATTGTTACCATTATGCTGACAGTAATTTAGTTTTTTATCATTGTTAGAGTAAGCTAAATTTAAGTATAAAAGATGTAAGCCAATTACAAAAATATATCAGTTATTCAGTTAATCTGAAGTAATAGACACTGATCGTTTCATTCCTTTACCCATAAAAACTCCGACGTGAACAAGTTCAAGTGCTTGCTTCACTTAATAATATAATATATCAAGTTTATGTGCTTGATACTATAATACAAGAAAACGCTAATATCATCTCCGACGTGAACAAGTTCAAGTGCTTGCTTCACATGGTAATATAAAATATCAAGTTTATGCGCTTGGTACTTTAATTCAGGAAAACGCTCCTGAACATTTTGGTGACCCCGACGTGATCCAGAACAAGGATCATACAACCAAGGATTCTCATCGAATTCCTCAATTCATCATCTCAGCAAAGGTTGTCCGTTTCATCAAGGAGAAAAGATGACATCATTCGAAGAGCTGATTGTGGCACAGTTGGCAACTGGCCAAGAAATTCAGCGAATAATAACCAACTTCAAGAAGGATCCCGCAGACAGAAAGAAGTCCAGAACCTATCTAGAAGAGCGACTACAACGCTTACAGGAGCACTGGAGTACTTTTGAAATGGCAGATGCAAAAATAAAATCATTGCCGAATGCTCCGGCTGAACACGATTATTTCGTTAATCAGTACTTCAGCAAGATATCAACGTTATGTGACGAATATAAACTTCGTTTTGAAGACGGAATAAGGTCAATAACGAATTCAGAAGAGAGGGCAACCACATCAAAGATAAATCCCATTAAGACAACAGTCGAAACCGTTGAAGAAAATCCACCAAAAATCGTTGGTGCGATAAGAAGACAACGGACAATCATGGGTTCGTTACGTAGGCTGATCGAGGGCCTATCTCTGAGAGAACATGAACCCTCACAGTATTATAAATGTATGTACCGAACACTTGAACAACTCTGGCAGCAAATAGAAGCACTGAATTGTACAATTTGGGAATTAAGGGACAACCCAACTGAAATTGGGTACGATCACGCGGAATATATCGCAATCGAGAAAATGGCACAGGAAAACCTTATCGCTTTATCGATAAAGCTAGAACCACAGAACAATGGGATTATCGAAGATGCCTCATCAAATGGCATCATCACCCATAACTCTCTAAATCTGCCAAAAGTCACTATCCCAAAATTCGATGGCGATTATCTACAGTGGAGACAATTTTTTGATCTCTTCTCCCAAATGGTTGACAGCCAACCAATACCGAACATACAAAAGATGTGGTATCTGAAAACACATCTAAGCGGAGAAGCAGAGCATCTCATCCGCCATATATCACTCACGGAGGACAACTACAAAACTGCTTGGAGCATCCTTCAAGATCGCTACAACAATATAAGGGTTCTCACGTCAAATCTTCTGCAAAAAATACTTGGACAACCAAACCAGGCACAGCAGCAACCATCAGCAGGGGCCATCAAGGCTCTCCACGATACCACCCAAGAATGTTTGATGGCATTAAATAACATAGGTGTTAATACAACAACATGGGACCCTCTCCTTCTACATTTACTAGTTAACAAACTAGACCAAAACACAAGATTCCTATATGAACAATCACTCAAGAAGCCAAAGGAATTGCAGTCCATTAATGAATTTTTAACGTTCCTTGAGAACCAGTTTCAATCATTAGAATCAATCGGACGAAAGAAAAGGGATACATCGTCTCGAGCTTGTGCGTCAGTAACCTCGAGTAACAACAACAGAGGAAACTGCAAGGCTTGTGGAACAGAGATACACCCGATATTTGCTTGCAAACAATTTATACAATTGCAGCCAATAGAGCGTGTACATTTAGCGCAAAAACATAAACTTTGCCTAAATTGCCTTAAAACTGGTCATGGAACAAAAAATTGCGCTTCAAGAAGCTGTTTAAGGTGTGGTCAAAGACACAACACGATGCTACATCTTGAGAGTAACACGAAGGGTTCTCCCACCAAAAAACAGTCAAACAACACGAACAACAATCACCAAAACACTACAAGTCAATCAGTAACATTAGCAGCGTCCAAGAGCTCAGAAAAACATCATTACGTGCTCCTCAGTACTGCCATCGTAGAATTGGTTGCTACCAATGGACAAAAGACGACTTGCAGGGCCATTCTGGATTCAGGCTCTCAAGTCAACTTGATCACCACACGTCTAGTAAAGAGATTAGGACTCAGTGCAAGAAGCTCATCAATGAGTATTCAAGGCATTGGCGATGGGAGAAAGGAAGCCCATCAACGTGTGAATGTAAAACTACAGTCAAGAACAACCGATTTCAATATCCACCTGGAAGCATTTGTCCTGCCGAGCATAATACCACCACAACCTTCACAACATATTAACATTTCATCATGGCCAATGCCAAGAAATATTCCGTTAGCCGACCCTAAATTCAATCACTCCGACAGCATAGATATTCTCCTTGGTGCAGAATTCTACCATCAACTGCTCTCCATCGGGCAGATACGTTTGGCAGACGATTTACCTATTCTTCAGAATACAGTCCTCGGATGGATACTAGCTGGTAAAATAGCTGTAACTGAATCTGATACAGCAACATGCGGCATCTCCACTTATGATGACAATGATCTTCATCAGATAATCGAACGATTATGGAGCCTCGAAGAAGTTGAACCGGCGCGTAGCAAGTTATCGAGGGCCGAAGAGATGTGCGAAGCTCACTTTGCTCAAAACACACATAAAACCATTGATGGTCGCTTCGTTGTCAAACTACCGTTTCATGAGAGCCCAAACACTCTTGGCAGGTCCAAGGAAATAGCAACCAACAGATTTCTGGCCCTTGAGCGACGGTTAGAGAAAACCAAAGAAGTGAAAGACCAATATATCAAATTCATGAAGGAATATGAAGACTTGGGTCATATGACAGAAATCGCCCTCAATAACATTGTAGCTCCGAATTACGTCATTCCCCATCATTGTGTCTTCAAGGCTAGTAGCAGTACTACTAAACTCCGAGTAGTTTTTGATGCATCATCCAAAACATCAACTGGGGTATCGTTAAACGACATCATGTACACAGGGCCAGTAGTGCAGAGTGAATTATTTTCATTATTACTTCGATTCCGCTTACCACGATATGTGTTTTGCACTGACATTGAGAAAATGTATCGACAAATAGTCATGGATCCGGAGGACAGGAGATATCAAATCATCGTATGGAGAAACAACGTAAGCGAGTCTCTACGGTACTATCAACTCAACACGGTAACATATGGTACAAGATCAGCACCTTATTTAGCTACAAAATGCTTGCAGCAACTGGCAAAGGAGCATAACGCAACATTTGCATTAGGTGCAAGGGTTCTCCATAGCGATTTCTACGTTGATGACTGCCTGACGGGAGATAATAATCTATCGACTGTTGTAGAAATGCAAAATCAACTTATACACATTCTACAGTGTGCAGGGTTCAAATTACGAAAATGGAGCGCCAATCATCCCCGTCTGCTACAAGGCATTGCCAAGGAAGATAAAGAAATTGATCTTGACTTTAACGATGAAAGTAATGCTTCAATTAAGACATTAGGATTAACATGGCAGCCAAAGAACGATTCATTTTGTGTCAAAACTAATATGAGCTCGACCAGTAGAGTTACAAAACGAAGTGTAACCTCAGATCTTGCCAAGTTATTTGATCCATTGGGCATGATGGCTCCACTAGTGGTCACAGCGAAAATATTCGTCCAGGAGCTTTGGTTGCTAAAACTCTCATGGGATGAAGCACTGCCAGCTGAGCTACACACACGATGGATAACATTTCGGAATAACTTGAGGGAAATAAACAATTTTCAATTTCCACGCCACATGTTCAACAATGGTGTACCCACAGCCATTCAAATTCACACCTTTTCTGATGCATCTGAGAAGGCATATGGTACAGTGGTATACTTGAGAGCAATTATGAAGGATGGAAGAATAATCGTAAGATTCCTGTGTTCTAAATCACGAGTGGCTCCACTGAAGAAACAAACTTTGCCACGCCTGGAATTGTGTGCAGCGGTTCTTGGCGCTCAGTTAACCGCTCGAATTAAGAAGGATTTAAACCTCATGGATACACCCACATTCTTATGGACAGACTCTGAAATTGTTCTCGCATGGATAAATTCTCCTTCTTCATCATTTCAAACATTTGTGGCTAACCGAGTTTCCACTATACAAGAACTAACACTTCCCGAGCAATGGCGGCATGTACCGTCAAAACACAATCCAGCGGATATACTATCGAGGGGTCTTCAACCAGCAAACTTGCCATCATGCACACTATGGTTTTATGGTCCTCTTTTCTTATCAGGCCATCAAGATATGTGGCCAACGAAATATATGAAGGAGCTCTCAATTCCGGAAAACACAGAGAGAAAACGAAAACTACCAATTGTCGCAGCAGCGACTCATGATGGCAATAACGAGTTGATATATAAAATTAACCATCGCAATTCATTCAGGACACTTCAGAGAATAGTTGGGTATATCATACGTTTCTGCAAGAATGCCAGATGTAGCAAGGGTCAGCGTCAAAATGAAATACTACTAACTACTAAGGAATTAGAAGACTCATTGATCACAATAATTCGAGCAATGCAGGCATTCGATTTCAAGGAGGAAATCAGTGACCTGCAGACATACAAGGAGTCAAAACAAAGAAGTAATTTCGCCAGTCTGAGTCCATTTTTGGATGATAATGGAATTATTCGGGTTGGAGGTCGACTAGAGTCTGGGACACTTTCTTTTGACGCGAAGCATCCAATGCTATTACCATACAACAATTCTCTAGTAAAACTTTTGATGCAGGATATCCACGAAAACAATAGCCACTGCGGCGCCCAAACATTGCTAGCCCATCTTCGACAACGATTTTGGCCAATTAAGGGCAAAATAATGGCGCGGTCCATAGTACACCACTGCGTGAAGTGCAATAGAGACAGACCACAATTACTGCAACAAATCATGGGAAGTTTACCGTCACCAAGGATAACACCATCAAGACCCTTTATAAATACAGGAGTTGATTACTGCGGACCCTTTTGGATTCACTACAAAATTCGCGGAAAACGACCCCTCAAGGCCTATGTGGCAATTTTTTGTTGCTTCGCCACAAAGGCAGTTCATATTGAACTCGTAAGCGATCTGACTACCGAATCGTTTCTTGGAGCACTGAGACGATTCATCGGCCGTAGAGGACATTGCCAGAATCTATATTGCGACAACGCAACGAATTTTGTGGGAGCCAATAATCAATTGTCCGAGTTGGAAGACGCTATTTACTCCCAAAAGGCACGTACGACCATTATAAAGGAATGCAGCAATAAGGCCATACAATTCAACTTCATTCCCCCCAAGGCTCCCCATTTTGGAGGTCTTTGGGAAGCAGCCGTTAAGTCAGCAAAACACTTATTAAGAAAAAGTGTTTCAACAGCCTCGTTGACGTACGAAGAATTAGAAACGGTATTAATTGGAATCGAAGCTATCCTAAATTCGAGACCACTAACACCACTTTCAAGTGACCCGAACGATCTAGCGGCGCTAACACCTGGACACTTTCTCATCGGTGAACCCCTTACTGCACAAATCGACGCAAACACAGTTCCTGCAAAACACACTCATCTGACAAGATGGAACTTGGTCTCACATCTCAAGCATGAATTTTGGAAACGCTGGTCACAAGAATACTTAAACGAACTCCAGTATCGCCATAAATGGAAGGAATGTTCTAAGAATATCAATGTGGGAGACATGGTCATCATAAAGGAAGATAATGTTCCAGCCCTTCAATGGCCACTCGGCAGAATTACCAAGACTTATAAGGGTACTGATGGTGCCGTACGAGTAGTTGATGTTCGAACAGCATCAGGTATCTGGAAACGTCCGATCCACAGATTAGCGCCACTCCCAATTGAGCATGAAACAAAGAATGACATCACTACGGGGAATGAGGCCCAAGAATCAACACATCAGTCTCAAGTACCAGACCAAGTAACCACAACAACGACAAAAAGACGGCGAATATCTGGTACCGAGGGAATTGCCTCATTACTAACAATTCTTCTCATCTTGCCAACAGTATTTAGTAAAAACATCGAGATCAGCAAATTTGAATCCAATTTGGGCATCTACTTTGAAGGAATTGGTTCAACAAAAATAGCAACAAGCGAATGGAACTTCATCATCCATTATAATTTGAATCCGTTAATAGGAGAATACAATGCATTATCCAACGGAACATTGACCCTTAATCATTTATGTCGAGAAATTCAAAAAAGGAGCTTTTGTATAAGCACCTTAAATCAAGTTCAGCATATTATAACCGAACTACAGTCGGAAAACACTCTTTTACCTAACAAACGAATTAAAAGAGGAGCTTTTAACATAGTTGGAAAACTTGCTAACTCTTTATTTGGAGTATTGGATACCGAATATGCTGAACAAATGTCCGACACCATAGACCAAGTAAACACCAATGAAAATCACCTATTAAACTTGCTTCGAAATCAAACCTCAGTCGTTGATTCAACAATCAACATTGTAAAACAAGACCAAACTATTATAAATAATAGATTCGATCAAATCAACAACCAACTGACTGAAATACGAGCAAGAATACGTGACAACGATGAAGAAGACTACCAATCCAAAATATCTCAGATCGCCTCATCACTGTCATCCCAAATAATCATCATGATACTTAATATACAAAGGATGCAATCAGCTCTCATTGACGTACTCACGGACACCCACCACGGCAAAATTAGTTCGCTACTGTTGTCAACAACTCAACTGAAGAAAGAACTTACAACCATTAAGGCGCACCTACCAACATTTCTAGAGATGCCCGTAGATGAAGAAGATTTCCTACAACTATATAAGCTGATGACAGTGAAGGGAGGAGTAGCAGATAATCGAGTCGTGTTTTGGGTCACACTCCCGTTAGTAGATCACGAACAATACAATTTATTTAGAATCACACCTATACCACATTTCATAAACAACACCATGTTAACCATCACTCCCTGCGCCCCAATACTGGCTTTGAATGCACATAGAGACCATTACTTTCCGATACAGTCAACTACTTTAGAAGGATGTATCAAATTAAGGGAAGAACAATATCTATGTCTCAATATACAATCAAGATATAACGACGGAGCAGAAATTTGTTCCTGCGATATGGGTCTTTTCAATAATGAAACAAGGGCTACATGTACACTGACCAAATCTGGAAGAAACTCTACTTGGATTCAACTAGAACACAAAAACAAATGGCTGTATTTCACAAATAAGCCATCTCGACTTACAGCAATTTGTGGAAACCAGAACGAACAGTTACTCTTGGAGGGATCCGGAATAGTTTCGTTGCAGTCAGGATGCATCTTAAGACACAATTCCATTACAATTCAAGGTCATAACACATTCTCTACTAACCTTCAAACTTCCTACACCAGCTTCGGAAGCGTATCAGACATTTTAGCGCCAGACCAACATATAGCATTGTTTCACAAATTCAATACCACACAATACGATATTCAACTGAAAAATCTAACGGACCTACAAAAAATAATCAAAGAACAAGAAGTTCTTGACCTACCACACAAACTTCAAGTCCGCAGTCATCACCACTTTGCAACTGGATATTCGGCTCTAATATTATCCATTATGTTAGCCGTCTACGTAATTTGGAGGCACAAATTAGCAAGATCAGCAGATATTACGGAACCAGTACGGCCAGCACCTCATCAAACACCAACAAATTCAGAATTTGTAGTTACCATCGCTTAGAGTATTGAATGGTCATTCAACGCGGGGGAGAATGTTCAGTTGAATTACTTATGACGCAGCGCATACAACAATTGTGTGTCAAGGTAATTCACCGCACGACGTCAACACCAACCCTTGCGCTGACGCAGCACGTATTCCAAAACAAATGTGTATATGCCGATGCGTGATTCTGAATTGGGTGCCAATGACCCATTATGCTGACGGTGCATTGCCGGCAGCAATTTAGTTTTAAGCAATCAATATATGTAATTGTTACCATTATGCTGACAGTAATTTAGTTTTTTATCATTGTTAGAGTAAGCTAAATTTAAGTATAAAAGATGTAAGCCAATTACAAAAATATATCAGTTATTCAGTTAATCTGAAGTAATAGACACTGATCGTTTCATTCCTTTACCCATAAAAACTCCGACGTGAACAAGTTCAAGTGCTTGCTTCACTTAATAATATAATATATCAAGTTTATGTGCTTGATACTATAATACAAGAAAACGCTAATATCATCTCCGACGTGAACAAGTTCAAGTGCTTGCTTCACATGGTAATATAAAATATCAAGTTTATGCGCTTGGTACTTTAATTCAGGAAAACGCTCCTGAACAGCCATGTCATGTTTTAACATTCCTGCCAAACTCGTCAGACTGTGCAGGATGACTATGGAGAACTCTCGCTGCTCCATTAAGGTCGGAGGTGAACTAACCGACCCCTTTGATGTTAAAAATAGTTTTAGACAGGGTGACGCAATGTCATGTGATTTCTTTAACATCACACTTGAAAATATCGTGCGGGACTCTGCGGCCAATACAAGAGGTACGATCTACTTCAAGTCCACACAATTGCTTGCCTACACAGATGACATTGACGTTATTGGACCGACAAAGCGAGACGTCAATGAGCCGTTCGCAAGCATTGAAGCAGAAGCGGCTAAAGTGGGTCTAAGGGTAAATGGGGACAGGACCAAATTTATGTATGCTGTCACCTTCAGCAGCTTTATTTTTGAAGTAGTCAAGGACTTCGTCTACCTTGGCTCGATAGTGACAAGCAGCAACGACACCAGCACTGAGATAAAACGCAGAATAACTCTTGCCAACCGCTGCTTCTTCGGGCTCAAGAGGCAATTGAGTAGTGGAGCCCTCTCTCGAAAAACTAAGGTATCCCTCTACAGAACCTTAATCATCCCGGTCCTCCTCTACTGCGCTGAGGCTTGGACGTTATCAAAAGCCGATGAAGAGGCTTTTGGGCGTTTCGAGAGGAAAATTCTGCGTGCAATCTTTGGTCCCGTTTGTGTAAACGGAGAGTGGAGGAGGAGATTCAACCAAGAACTGTACGAGCTGTACAGCGCCATCGGCCTGGTTAGACGTTTCGGATCCAACGTCTAAAATGGCTAGGCCATGTAGAGCGAATGGACATCAACGCTCTGGCCCGAAGAGTCTTCGACTCGAACCCCGAGGGGAAAAGGACGGCCGCATTTAAGGTGGCGCGCACAGGTGGAAAGGGACCTCGACCAACTGGGCGTGCGGCACTGGAAGCGGCTGGCTAAAGATCGGGCCGGCTGGAGAGGGTTTTTGGTTGAGGTTCTCAACTTGATCCTCATTGTCAACACAACATTTTTTTCTCAATAAGGACGATGCCAGCTACAGCTTAGGAGGGCTGCCGGCGAACCAACATGCCTAAAATAAAGGCACTCCACTCAGTTGATATCATAGAAAGGTAATTGAAATATAAGGAATATACCATAGTGGCCTTTCTCGATATTGAGGGCGCCTTTAGCAATGTTGAACCACGGGCCGTCACCAAAGCGCTGACGGGTCTGGGTGGAACGGGATCAGTGATAGAGCTGGTACGACAACTGCTAACAAAAAGAGTCGTCAACGCCAACTTCGCTGGTGCCATTTCGACAAGAATGGTCAGCAGTGGAAGACCGGAGAGTGGCATACTTTCCCCTCTCCTCTGAAACGTGGTAGTCAATGAGCTACTGCTTTTGCTAAAACAGGAAGGGTACGCTGTAACCGTCCTTGCGGACGATATTGCTATAGCTGTTTCCGGAAAGTTCCCTAGCACTCTAAGTGACCTAATACAGTGAGCCTCACAAACGTAGTAAACTGGTCGAAAATGGCGAACCTGGGGTGAACCCCAAGAAAACTGATCTGTTTACTAATAAATATAAAATTCCGCCCTTCAACCCACCGAGATTGGAAGGAACCTAATTAGCAAGATGTGGCAAATGGCTCGGCCTAATCATCGACAGAAAACTAAATTGGAAACCCAACATTCTTGATCCATGGGGTCTCCAACCCAGCATTATGCACTGGCTCTATATAGCAGTCATAAGACCTATCCTTCATTACGGCCGGCATCGTAGTTTGATGGACTGCTCTGGGCAAGGCAGTCTATCAAATCTTTCTGGAGAAAGTGCAAAGATTGGCCAACATTTGGATCAGTGGTGCGATTAGATCGACGGAGGCTCTCAACATTCTACTTCATCTCCCACCATTAGACCTTTTCAGCAAACAAGTTGCTGCCTGCGCGGCCCTACGGATTAGGAGCATAGGAAAATGGCCTACACTACACAAGGGCCATACTAATATTTTCAACCACTTTGAAGTACCCATAGACATAGACTACACCATCCCGCAAAACGTTTCCATACCGAAGGGCTCGATATCTCTCTACGCCGGTGACTCCAAGATGGAGACGGGTGTAGCTAGTGGAGTCTACTCTAAGGAACTTAACCTCAACCTGCCATTTAGACTTCCAAACCATTGCAGTGTGTACCAAGCGGACATAACAGCGATAACGGAGGCCCATGTATGACTTTGTATCAATGTAATATCCGTAAAGAATATTATTATTTGCACGGATAGCCAATCTGCCATAAAATCCCTGACAGCGGTAACCTACATATCAAAAACATCTCTCAACCGCCACTTATCTCTAGACGATATTTCAGGTCACTGCGCAGCCGATAAACTCGCAAGGTTAGGGTCAAGCACACCCAGTCTTCCAACAGTCGAGAACTTAAAAACAACAATAAGCTCGGTAAAGCACATGATAAAAACTCGAACCAACCAACCCTTAATGGAACGAAAGTAACAAAAGCTTTAGCATTAAACAGATGTGGTCTAAGCTAAACTTAGGACGGACCAGCGACTTTGTGGCAACCAAAAGGGCAGCCTTAAACACTTTAATGGGTGTCATTACAGGTCACCGCACCATTGGAAAACTTGCCGTCAAACTAGGGATACCTGCCAACGACTTCTGCCGCGGCTAAATGGATGAGGAGGAAGAGGAATCAACTCAAATTATATTTCTGCGATAGCCTTAGTGAGCTAGCAGATATGTATAAAAATAGCTCAAATCCATCGCTTCATCGGAAGCACTGATTGGTTCTCAGGTTGCGGATCTAGGTAATATGACCAATGTGGTATTACAATGGGCCGATTTCGACCTATGCTTAGAAGTATGCCAACCACTACCTAACCTAACCTAGCCTAAGGACCAATCACGTCAATGGTCTATTGTGGATTAACCTGGCCTGAAACCACTCTGATAAGAGCCGATCAGTTTATCTACAAACGGTTTCAGGCGTTCACACAATACGGCAGAGAAGATCTTATATGCGATGTTAAGGAGACTTATTCCCCTATAGTTGGCGCAGTTATAGGGGTCTCCTTTCTTATGGACCGGGCAAACGATTTTGAGATTCCATTCGTCGGGCATGCTTTCCTCCGACCATACCTTGCAAATGAGATGGTGCATGCACCTTACCAGCTCATCTCCAGCTCAGCAGACAGGCCGTCTGCGCCCGCGGCTTTATTAGACTTAAGTCTTGATATCGCTGTTTTGATTTCGTCTAGGTCGGGTGGATGGAATTCTCCTACATCGTCGTCCATTACGAGTGGCTCGTTCTGCCTGACAGCGGTATCTTGTCTATCATCTCCGTTATATAGTCTGCAGAAGTGGTCTTTCCAAATCCTCAGCATCGACTGCGACTCTACTACCAGTTCTTCATTTTCATCCCTCTAGGCCGCCGCTCTGGCTTTGTAGCCATGGCATGTTCGTTTTACCTTATTGTAAAACTTACGGGCGTCATTTCTGCGGAAGCATCTCACCATCTCCTCGATCTTACGCTTTCCGTGCTCTCTCTTCTTCTTTCTGCGTGTGTTCCTCTCTTCTCTTCTGCTCATAGATTTCGCGAGCAGCTCTCATCCGTCGTTGCAGCATGGCTCTTGTTTTACCTCATGAGCTTATTCGCATTGTTCATGAAACCAGGGGTTTTTAGGTGGTGGCGGTTTGAAACCCAGCACCTCTTAGCCTAAGTTGGTTGTCGGATGTTGTGTTATGGAGGCTAGGCTATGCTTCGACTCCAATATGGCTTCTTTGCCCAGTTTTGCATTCAAATCTCCTAGAACTATTTTGGTGTCGTAGCTGGGACATTGGGCATATGTTCTGTCTGGGAGACCGTAGAATTCTTCTTTGGGTCGATCGTCCTTTTCTTCCGTTGGGGTGTGAGCGCATATTAAGCTAATGTTTCCAAATTTAGCTTTGATGCGGATTGTTATGAGGCGTTCGCTTATATCTCGGAAGCTTAAGACGATTTGTCGGAGTCTTCCTTTAATAACGAATCCGCACGCAAATAGGCGCTGTTTGTTCTCCTTGTAGCTGTTCCCGTAGTAGATGTCACAGTTTTCATCCGTCTTTTGCCTAGACCATCCCATCGCATTTCATGAAGCGCGGTTATATCTGCTTTATAGCTGTTAAGGGTTTGCTCCAATTGATCGCCTGCACCCAGTCTGTTAAGGGACCTCACATTCCAGGTGCAGACTCTCAAGTCCGTTAGTCATTTGCAGGGATCGTCAGCTTTATATCCGTTCGTATCCGAGGCTTGTGGATGCTTCTGAACAAGTAGGTTCTTACGTGATAGGGATGTTATCCCTAAGCACAACCCCCAACCTGGAGGGCCAGGTTCCTCTTTCCCCAGGCACAAGGGGTTTGGTCGATGCACATATTGGTTCACTACCTGGTGAGTGCCAGGGGGGCTATCCAGTGGGGGCTACGCGGAGGCTGTGTGTTGACTTCGATTGAGCAGGGACAAAGATCGAAGCTAGCGTTTGCCATGTTAAGCGCGATCAACTTCTTTGCTCTGTTTGCTCGCTCCCTCTCCCCTCCCTTCGAGTTTGCTGTGGGACTCATATACCCGAAGTCATATTTAATCACTAATGGTATAAAATTGTCTATTCTTCTTCTTTGGTGGCGTTACAGCCCATGAAGGACCAGAGCCAAGCTTCTCTCAATCACCCATGTTGTGTGTGATTAATTTTTCGCACAGGTGAAAGGGACCTACAGTTTAATGCCGAGTCCGAACGGCGCGAGTCGAGAAGCAAGTTTACTACCGGAGGTTTTGCCAGTACCCCGCCGAAGAGGAACGTCGCGAAATAAACATTCGATGGCATTGGTGTTATCGGGATCCGAACTCGCTCATCGTGCGCCAGAGTCCAACACACTAACCACTGCGCCACAGCGCCCTATTGTCTATTAAATGTAATTAATATCAGAGACATTAACATTAGGTTGAAGTATTTTACTTCATATTGAATTTGTATACTGGATTGTGTATATTCTTGATTATTTTATAGATATCCTATCAGTTGAATAATATACAACATTATGAATTATTTTCTCTTGAAAGTTTTTGTTTGAATTATTTATGCTTAATGATTCGAGATAACCATGCAAACGAATCAAGGTTGTTATAACAACCAAGACTTGTGAATCTAATAAACTTAGATATCGAAGCCTCTGTCGCCTCATGCATGCTGTTGTGCGTGTTTCGCATAGATTTTGCGCTTCAGGTAGCAAGTTGCTTTGAACGTCTCCGACAGGCACCTTGTCATGAATAACACATTTGCCACGTGTATACCTACAGGTTATTCGCATTCATCCACCCATGAAAATGCAGGAAATCATTTTACAGATACTCTCGCCATATTGTGCTGTCTATTTTTCCTGAGTACGAAATAAAAAATAGACGAATATGTATTCCCACATTATCTGACAATTGTTTAGCATTTCTCATACAAAATGCAACTCATGGGATAAAATTTCAAAAAGTATTAAAACAATCTTACAAATTCCCACCCCAGAACAATACGGATATGTGAACGAAGTATCTTTTGTTTCCACACCTCACCAAAATACAACAATTCAGGAATAGACGTATTGTATATGGGTATACTCTTAGTCATATAATTTATCACCTGCATTGCGAAAGTGCAATAGATCGGTGTCATGAGAACGACACTATCGTGGTGTGTGCCAAAAACCCAAAAGAAAAAACAAGAATCCTAAAATTATTTTAATCGACGCACTTGCTAGCTTGAGTATAATATGTGTGTTTGTGTAATTTTGGCTAGTCGTGAGGCAGATTTTATTCGCTAAATGACAGACTAAATTATCATTAGTGCTCGTGGCCAATGTCGAAAAAGCTTGTCGGGGTGGCGGAAGGACGAATTCACGAGCCGTGTGCTTGTGTGCCAGGAGCAACAGGTGTGACAACTGCAAGTGGGAATACGACATGCAACCATCTGTGTCGCTGACAGATTATTGAAAATTAAATTTCAAAAACCCTTTTTAGCTGCACACTGCATCAAAGCGGTTTATTAATATGTTTCAAATTTTCCGTGACGGTATTAATATAGATTTTTTATTTTTAATATCACCTTTCATACGGTTCAAGGCTAATGAGATTATATTTTACGAGCATGAGTCATTGCTTGATATTGCGAATGATTCAATAAATACATGAATTGCCTGGACGCTTATACACTACCCAGTCAAGCATATCGCCTACGCTAAGCGACTGTTATTGTGCCACATTTGCTTCACGAAACGAAAGACCAAATTGCTTTCGATTGGATTGTCGTAATCGTAGTATAATCAAATTTATTATCTATGTAAGTCCATTGCACAATCAATAGAAACACTCTGCGAAACCACCAATTACTTGCCCTACCATTCCATCTCCCGGCATAGTCCGTTGTAATGGTAACCCTTATCTGAAATTGAATTCGTTGAATCCACTTTTAATTCCAATTAATTATACCATTAGATGCGGTTGAGAATTCTCTCGATTCGGACGGAGTAGTTCTCGTACGAATGTCGATTCCTCTCCACCAGCTACAATTCGGATCTGTATGGTGTTCCAAGCACGTACGAAATGGCAAAGTTCGATTTCTATGCCGTCCCCATTCATCTCAGTTGTGGTTATTACTTGGTTTTTGTTTTCACTCTTTAGTTTCCTTTTCCTATGTCGGCTCTCGTATTGCAAATGCACTCGAGCGTATCGATTGGGTTTAATACTATGTCAATCCCAACATCAGTTAATGGTACTGTGAAAACGCAAATGCCCTACCCTAGACCTAAAATTGAAAAACAACGTATTATCCAATTTCTTTTACTCATTTTGCTTTCCTTAGGTGTATTGGATAGGTGTGATCGTGAAAGACTAGTTAATTACAAGAATGTGAACATGAAAGCCTGCCCACGCTTCTAGACTGTGCTATGGAATTTATTTTCTTCGTAAGTGGACCAATCTTACCTCCTAAATAGTATGATACGGGCTTTATGCGAACTGGCTACCAAATAAATTGGTTTGCACGTGAATTTGCTTCTTCAGCTCCTCTTGATAATGAGTTTGATGTGAAGACCTAAGCAACACAACGTTGGATTTGGATTTCTGAAATGAAAGCTGAGAGCTATGGTAAAATGTGGGTTTTAAGCTTAAGCTGTGAGTCTGTGAGCCATCATCAGTATGTTTGATCACTTCTCATTCACAACAGCTGTGTTGCATAATATGTTTGCCTTTTTTATTTTTTTAATTTTGCTGGAAACTTTATCAGTTCTAAGTTACGTAATTCGGCGCGTAGTTAAATCAGTCCCATTTCAATACCATATTTCCGACCGCACATGCGCACATACGTACATACATATACATATACATCTCTATAAAAACCTTGGATTTGGATTGTGGCGACCTTGAAACGTGGAGATATTATATGTCAAAATTTGGAATTCGCGAAATCGGCCCCATTGCAATAACGTCCCACTGAGAAGATAAAAATTCGTATGACTTCTTGCGGGGGTGACGTTCGAAAGTTTTATCAACAGATAAAGCGAACATGCCAAGGTTATAAAGCCAGAACGGAAGCCTGCAGGGACGAGAACGGACACCTAGTTGTAGAATCGTATTCGATGCTGAGAATATGGAAAAACCACTTCTGCAGACTGTATAACGGCGATGTTAGTCAATACAATGCTAACAGGCACAATGATCCGTTTCTAATCGACGAAGACCGCAGAAAATTCTGTCCCTCCTGACCTCGACGAAGTTAAGATTGCCATCGCCCACAAAATCTTCTCTGCCATTTTGTGTGAACGCCTGAAGCCATTTATAGATAAGCTGATAGGTCCTTATCAGTGCTGATTCAGGCCAGGGAAGTCCACCATCGATCAAATCTTCACACTACGGCAGATCCTGGAAAAAAACAATGAATTTCAAGTCGACACTCACCACCTATTTGTCGAATTCAAAGCCGCATATGACAGCGTAATTAGAGACGAGCTATACAACGCTATGTCTACCTTTGCCATACCTGCTAAACTCATCAGACTATGCAGGATGATTTTGGAGAATGCTCCATCGAATCGGTGGACCACCTACCGATAGTTTTGATGTCAAAAAAGGATTTAGGCGGGGCGATGCGCTGTCGTGTGATTTCTTCAACATCATATTAGAAATGATTGTGCAGAAGTCACTGGCCAATACAAGAGGCACAATATATTTCAAATCCTCGCAACGCCTTGCATACGCCGACGATATTGACATAATAGGTAGATCACAGCGAGATGTCAATGAGGCGTTTGGTGGTATTGAGATGGAGGCGGTGAAAATTGGTTTGGCGGTAAACGAGGGCAAAGCTCACCACCGACATCTTGGCCAGAACGTTTGTATTGGCAGATATAAGTTCGAGGTAGTTAAGGACTTCGTCTACCGTGGCTCGGCAGTGACCTGGAGCAACGACGTCAGTCCCGAATTCAAACGCAGAATCACTCTTCCTTGGGTTCAGGAGGCAATTGAGTAATAGAGCCCTCTCCCGAACGACAAAGTTGACTCTATATAAGATCCTTATCATCCCGGTCCTGTTATACGGCGCAGAAGCATGGACACCATCAAAAGCGAATGAGAAGGCCCTTGGTCATTTCGAGAGAAAGATTTTGCGCGCAATTTTTGGGCCTATAAATGCAGACGGGGGATGGAGGAACAGATTCAACCACGAACTTTACGGGCTGTATAGCGACATGAGTCTAGTCAGGCGTCTACGGATTCAACGCTCAATATGGCTGGGCCATGTAGAGCGAATGGACACCACAGCTCCAGCCCGGAGAGTCTTTGAATCCAACCCCGAGGGACGTAGAAGCAGAGGACGGCCGCCCTTAAGATGGCGCACACAGGTGGAAGGGGACCTTAGCCAACTGGGTGTGCGGCAATGGAAAAGGCTAGCAAAAGATCGTGCTAGTTGAAGGGGCATGTTGGTTGAGGCCCAGGCTCACCCTGAATTTTAGCGCCCATTAAGAAGAAGAAGACTTGCAAGTATAAGAAATAAAAACAATAAGTATAGAGCACGGGAACGAGCGATCTAAGGGAGATGCTACCGGAAGATTAACAGATTAAAAATCTCGTATAGCTTCACCACAAAGACATATACGAAAACAACATGACACTTTAGGCTAATTAGTACGCTTATCACAAAAAACGATATATTGAGAAAGCCCAATTTATGATAAGGTCCAAGCCTCTGCGTCGTAGAGGAGGACCGGGATGATTAAGGTTTTATAGAGGGTCATCTTAGTTTACTTATCAATTGCCTCTTGAGCCTGAAGAAACAGCCATTGGCGAGTGACCAAGTTGGTCTGCCAAGGTTGGTCCTTGTCTACATCAAAGTTATAGTTGTCAATAGTGACATTCTGGCCAAGACATCGGTGGTGTGCGACTTTCTTTAACGACAGCGCATATTTGGTTTTGCCCTCGTTTACCTTCAGACCCTCTTTAGCCGCTTCTACTTCAATGCTCACAAAAGCTTAATTGATGTCTCGTTGTATTCTCCCAATAACGTTAATGCCATCAGCGTATTCGAGCAATTCTGCAACTTTAAAGTAGATCGTGCCTCTTGTACTGGCCCGTGAATCCCGCACGATCTTTTCAAGCATGATGTTGAAAAAATCACATGACAATGCGTCGCCTGTCTGAATCCTTTTTTGACATCGAAGGGTTGGGTTAACTCGTTACCGATCTTAATGGCGCAGTGAGAATTCTCCATTGTCATCCTGCACAACCTGACGAGCTTGGCAGGAATGATAGTTCATCTCTATAGATACCGTCATATAGGACTTTAAAATTGGCGAAAAGGTGGTATGTGTTGACCTGAAATTCATGGGTCTTCTTCAAGATCGAATGGTTTCAGGCGTTCACACAGCACGCTAGAGAAGATCTTATACGCGATGCTAAGGAGATTTATTCCCCTAGAGCTGGCGCAGCTATAGGGTTCCCCATTTTTTTATGGACCAGGCAAACAATGCAGAGATTCCATTCGTCAGGCATGCTTTCTTCCGACCATATCTTACAGATGAGGTGGTGCGTATTTCCCACCAACTCATCCCAGCTGCCCTAAATAGCTCAGCAGGAAGGCCGACTGCGGCAACAGCTTTATTGCAGTTTTAATAATGCCATCTTAACCTCGTCTAAGTCGGGTGGAATCATCTTCGTCCAGTGTGAATAGTCCGCTCTGTCTGATAGAAGTATCTTGACCATCTTCGCCGTTATACTGCTCGCAGAAATAGTTTTTCCATATTCTCAGATTCTACTGTGTTTCCGTCCGTGTTCATTCCTGCAGGCTCCCGCTCTGTCTTTATAACTTAGGCATACTCTTTGGTAAAGCTTTCAAACGTCGTTCCTGCAAAAAAATCTCTCCATCTCCTCGATCGTGCGCTTCTCCTGGTCATTCTTTTTCGTTCATAGAGCTCAGGAGCAACTCTCGTTCGTCGATGCAACGTGGCCATGTACGCATAATGTTTTTTTCTGCATGTACCTTATTGCACTCGTCATCAAACCAAGGGTTTCTCCTAGGTGGTAGCTAGAAACCTGAGACATCCCTGACGGCGCTTTGACAACGTCTCCATTGCTGTTCTATGGTTTGTGTAGTTTGCATCGACTCTTG
Organism: Eumerus sabulonum; assembly: GCA_951905685.1. NCBI lineage: Eukaryota > Metazoa > Arthropoda > Insecta > Diptera > Syrphidae > Eumerus > Eumerus sabulonum. Next base: position 153,630,937 of record OX645060.1, on the reverse strand, counting down.
ACAACACTCCGCAGTGTTCGTAATATTCGCAAACGTACCTTAGCAAGGTTCATGGTAATGATCCGAGTCAACATTGGCTGGATATCCAAGATGTTGGATGAGTTCTTGGTGTCGATCGCAATACGATCGATTTGATTAACAGATCATTTATCCGGGTCCCCTTATGGATATTGAGTTGTGGAAATCGTGTGCTAGTTACTAGGAGACTACGCCATTCGCAAAGTCCATTAGCCTGAATCCGTTTTCTGACGCGGTGTCATGTAGGCTGTGCTTTCCCATGACTCGTTCAAAGATGTCCTCTTTACTCAGTTCCGCATCGAAATATCATATAACAATCTTGGTGTCGTAGCTGGGACATTGAGTGCATGTTCTATCTAGGAGGTCATAGAAGTCATGTGTGACTCTGTCGTCTTTTTCTTCTGTGGAGGCGAAAAAGATAGCTGTGTTATGAGCTTAATTACCGAGAGCTTAGGACTTTTTACCTAAAGCGCGCATTAAGTTCTATTTTAAGCATGATAAGATAGTTACGAAAGCCTAATTAGTGTTTATGCCTTAGCAGAGTTGATGAGTAGTATACTCCCTTTAAAGATGGACTTGAAGATCGAAAGGATAACCATCATTATTGTGTGTAAATTGAATTGGACATTCTCAAAACTACAATTTTTCGTACAGTAACCGAATGTTTATATACGAGGCGTGTATAAAGCCATTAAGAAGCTAACGATATATACTCCCCATCAAGGCAAATGATGGCACCGCTCTAACATCAGACAGCGACCACACAGCTGGGAGGAATTTTTCAATGGTGAGACTACCGCTGAGGAAATAACTGAACGCACATACAGCACAGAAAGAAGAAAAAACCCAAACAGGAGCATCTCCACAGAGACACCATCGTTCAGCGAGATTTCAGAGGCGATAGGCAAATTAAAAAATAATGAGTCACTTGGCCCAGATGAGCTTCCCGCCGAGCTGCTTAAGCATGGTGTCAGCAATATTGCAAGCGCGTTAGATCCCATCATACAGTCGGCATGGGCGGACTCCAGCATCCCTGGATATTGGAAGGAAGGCATAATCATTACCATCCCGAAAAAGGATCACCTCAGCCAATGCAAGAATTGTAGTAGCGCTCGTCATATCAAAGGGAATCTTGTCCACCATGAATGCACAATTGCGAAGAGAAGAAAATGGTTTCCGACAAAACAGGTCTTGCTTGGACCACACTAACACTTTGTGAATAATCATAGAGGAGTCAAACGAATGGAGATCGCCAACTTATATGCTCGACTTTGAGCGCTGTCTTCCGGAATGTCATCTGGAGATCCCTACAAAGCTGCGGCGCGCCTGATAAAATCATTGATAATATTAAGGCCCTATACACAGACGAAATGCTTAGAGAATGCTTCAAAGGTAAACACAAACGTAACTTTCCCGTCGAGAAAGGATTCCGGCAAGGTTGCTTCATATCACCGCTCCTATTTATAGTAGTTCTCGACAGCGTTTTAAGACGCACAAATACGGAGGGCTTACAATGGAGGCTCAGTCAGAGAATAAGCGATCTGGACTATGCTGACGACGTCTGCTTCATGTCGCACACGCACACACTGCGAAACTTCGCCAACTTGATATGATATGCGCCTGAAGTCGGTATCAAAATAAACTTTACAAAAACTATGGTAATGAGATTACAAACAATTTGTTCTTCTCCTCTCGAACTCGCTTCGGATAAAAGCACTATCATCATCGAAGACGTAGATGAATTCTGCTATCTTGGAAGCCAAATCACAAAAGACGGCGGTGCTGCGTCAGATAGGGCGGCACGCATTTGCAAAGCACGTAATGCGTTTCACAAACTAAATCGCATATGGCGCTCCTGCATCCTGAAACTGACATCTAAAATAAAAATTTTCAACACGTAAAACCAGTCCTACTATATGGATCTGAGACCTGACTTGTCTGTGACCGCATATCCCGGTGCCTCCAAACGTTTGTCAACAAATGTCTAAGGACTATCTGCCGAATCTTCTGGGCAAGAAAAGTCTCAAATGATGACCTACTCTCGCTCACTTACAGCAGTCCAATTAACTTTGAAATTAGGAGACGCACAATTTTAATGGATCCCACAGGGTACGCGGCGCAGAGGGCGCCCACGACAACCTTGGAGGCGAATAATCTTCCAGGAGAGCTCTTTCACCGTCACCTGAAATGAAATAAGACACATAACTGTAGACAGAAATCGCTGGAAGGCCTATACTCCTACCATCACTTACCCATACAGCATACTCGCCCGATCAAGTATTGTCTGATTTTTGCCATATTCGAATAATGCATTTGTCAAAGAAAGGAAAGCATTTTGGAGACCATTTAAAAGGTTTACAACGACGTTCTCAAGGACGATCCACATCGCCTTTGTTTGATATAACCATGAACCTAAACCGCTCGCAGTTTGATAGTAGCTCGACGCTGCAATGGTAATTTGTCTTTCTTCTTCTTAACGGGCGCTACAGTTCGAGGTGAACCTGGGCGTCAACCAATACGCCCATCAGATTGTCCACGAACGGTTTCAGGCACTTACACAGTACGGCAGAGAGGATCTTATACGCGATGTTCAGGAGGCTTCGGAGACACGTTGAAGAATAAACTAAGTATAACTAAGTGTAACTGGCATTAATTGCAAGTCAGCAAAATGATAGATGTAATGATCTCAATACTCGTCATTCCCGGTGTTACAGGCGTAAATATTCCCTATTCAAATATGTATACTCTGCCTAAATAAAGGACGCATGAAGTGTCTAAAAATACATTGAGGGCCTTTTTACAAGTATTTTTCATTGCCTGTGTTCATGAAGCAACTATGCAATGTTTCCAATTCCTCAATGATCTTGGAATATATATCACATCTACCACTTAGTTGAACGTGACTATCAGACTATCAGAAGAAAAAACGACCACTAAATAAAAAAATACAAAATATGTACATTAAAGCAAGGTCCACATGCCTTTAGAAAGACACCAAAATGTGCAGCAAAATGTCCGTCTCGATCTGGTAAGTAGAATTCAATATACTGAATGTCGTCGAGGTCGCAAAAAAACTCTCACAACCTTGTTCTTCCTATGTCAGGTTTTCCTCGAGCCGAGGTGTTAACAACCGCTCAACCGTTCTGCTGCACACAACATATGACATTTTATACGCCATTAACGTGTTATTCCACAAGCGCGGTAAAAAAAAAAAATTAGCAGACAGTCTTCTGTGTAAATGTAAACGGTCGATACCTTCCGTCAAGCTTGTTTCCCTCGTGATACGGCAAGACGACAATAAGAAAGCAAGTCATTGACTTCCAGTCTATACTCATCAGTCTTCACTGAGGTTTTCACGGACATTAACGGCGAAACTATGGAGAAAGATGTCACTTTGAATTCAGGCAATTTGTACCATGACATCGACGTGCTAAATACTTGTATTCGCTAAGCTATGCATATGTTTTCCGCAAATAAATTGACTATAACGCAATTAGAAGAGAATGCACTTCCCCACGTGCATTCGTGTAGATTGCAGATTGCAGAAGCATGATCTGCATAACAACTTCGTGTCCGACTATGCCCACTCGGCTATAAGTTACGTTCCAGCAACTAAACGCCGTTCAAATAAGCGAGACTTAACTAACAGTCAAGTATTGTACATAAAAAACATATGTACTTCCTGCTTAGAGACGATAAGGCTTTCTAAATCTTCGTCGCACATTTGATTGCACTTTCCTCGCCAATTGCGCACATAATCAGAAGCAGTCGTTTTAAAAGTTGTTTTTTTGTTTTGTTTTTGTTTTCTTCATTCTTACCATTCTGATTAGAACGAATTGAAAAAATAAAAAGCAGAAACGACATCAATACTAAACTACTAACATACATTCACTGTTTTTCTTGTATCCTTATCTTCGTAATCACTTTTAATTCAATAATCGAAGCAAGCGAACATCGGGTTAAAGTATAATTGACTTTGAGAATGGAAGCGGCACGAAGACAAGTGCCGAAGCATGGAAATCCAAGTATTGGGAGGGAACTGAAGGATATTTAATTAAACTATCGTCAGCATGTTCGTGGCCCGGAATCATCATCTACAGTGCATCATACGAGTTCTGGATTTCAACCTCGCTTCCATACCACACTTACGTTGGTATATACAAAAATGATTATGCGTTAATCTATAGATTTATTCAATTACTGTTAGCTGGAGCAATGCAAAGTTGAGCTGATTGGTATTTTCAGGTTTCATGAGTATTAATCCATGACAACGCGGATATCATTTAAGTAGAACTGAGTCGTACGTAATGGGTCTTCCAATAGGGACTTCCGAACTTTGACAGTTGATAGCTGATAGACGTAGTGTTGAAGCCACGCTTGTCAAACGGGCTGTAATTTATTCAGTCTGTTCTGCCAATTCAAAATGGATGGAAATAGCGTTCAACACCACGTGCAAATGATAAAATTGTTTTATCAAAATGGGTGTTCTGTTCGGGCAACGTTCCGTGCGCTTCTTCTTCTTTTAAACGGGCGCTACAGTTCGGGATGAACATGGGCCTCAACCAACATGCCCCTCTAACTAGCACGATCTTTTGCTAGCCTTTTCCATTGCCGCACACCCAGTTGGCTGAGGTCCCCTTCCACCTGTGTGCGCCATCTTAAGTGCGGCCGTCCTCTGCTTCTTCGTCCCTCGGGGTTGGATTCAAAGACTCTCCGGGCTGGAGCTGTGGTGTCCATTCGCTCTACATGGCCCAGCCATCTTAGGCGTTGAATTCGTAGACGCCTGACTAGACTCATGTCGTTGTACAGTCCGTAAAGTTCGTGGTTGAATCTTTTCCTCCATCCCCTGTCTGCGTTTATAGGCTCGAAAATCACGCGCAAAATCTTTCCTTCGAACCGACCAAGGGCCTCCTCATCCGTTTTTGATAGTGTCCATGCTTCTGCGCCGTACAATAGGACCGGGATAATAAGGGTCTTATATAGAGTCAACTTTGTCGTTCGGGAGAGGGCTCTATTACTTAGTCCCTTCCAGCGATTGGCAAGAGTGATTCTGCGTTTGATTTCGGAACTGATGTCGATGTTCCAGGTCACTGCGGAGCCAAGGTAGACGAAGTTCTTAACTACCTCGAACTTATATCTGCCAATACAAACGTACTGGCCAAGACGTCGGTAGTGAGCGTCCTTGTTTGATGACAGCATATATTTAGTTTTGCCCTCGTTTACCGCCAGACCAACTTTCGCCGCCTCGAACTCAATACTCGCAAGCGCCTCATTGACATCTCGCTGTGATCTACCTATTATGGCAATATCGTCGGCGTATGCAAGGAGTTGCGAGGATTTGAAATAGATTGTGCCTCTTGTATTGGCCAGTGATTTTTGCACAATCATTTCTAATATTATTAGTTCCGTGCGCTTGGCCCATTTTTTTTTTTCAGTTCGCAGTGTGGTGGATAAATTTGATTCCACTGGTTCAGTAAACGATAAACCAACCCCCGTAGGTCGACGAAACGCAAGATCCGCTGTCCTTGTGAGTGTGCAGAGAATCTGAGGCAGTCGATTTCGCGTCGCACATTTCGGTTAATGTGGTAGGCATAAGCCCCACGTAGGCCGAAGTCGGCCCATTGTGATACCACCTGGATCAAGTACCAGAGCTAGTTTGCTAGCTCACTTAGATTGTCAAAGAAGGGCGCGCCGAGGTAGATCCTCCTTCGATTCGCAAACGAGGGACATGAGCAGAGGAGGTGGTGTACTTATTCCTCCTCCTCCTCGTCCATGCAGCCACGACAGAAGTCATTGGAGGGTAGCTCTAATCTGGCGGCGTGTTTTCCCATGATGCAGTGACCTGTAATGACGCCCACTAGATTACTTAAAGTTGCCCTTTTGGTTACCACTACGACCCTGGTTCGTCTTAGGCTTAATTTAGGCCAGAATTTTTTGGTGATAAAGCCAATATTGCTCTCATTTCATTGGAGGTTGGTCTCCTCTATGGTTTGAAGTTTTATAATGTGCCTTACCGTACTTATTGGTGTATCTGTATACCCGAGGGTAGGTAGGCTGAGTGTGCTTGACCCTAACTTTGCGAGTTCGTCGGCCGCGCAGTTTCCTGGAATATCCCTATGCCCGGGAAGCCACAATATTTTAATATTGAACTGTTCAGCCATCTCATTTAGAGAAAGGCGACAGTTAAGGGATGTTTTTGGTTTGTGGGTTACCGCTGCCACGGATTTTATAGCAGATAAGATCCTTTGTGGATATTACATTGATCCTGAGCCATGCCAGGACCTCCGTTATCGCAGTTATTTCTGCCTGATACACACTACAGTAATTTGGGAGTCTAAATGATAGGTTGAGGTTAAGTTCCTTGGAGAAGACCCCACTACCTACACCCGACTCCATCTTAGAGCCATCGGTATAGAGGGAGATCGAGTCCTTTGGTATTACTTTCCCCTCAGCCCATTCCTCCCTGGATGGAAAGACAACTTCGAAGTTCCTAGTGAACACTTTCTGCGGGATGATGTAGCGTGAGTTGAGAAGCTTTTTCATGGCAAGTATACTACGGGGGGTTTTGCCAGTACCCCGCCGAGGAGGGACGCCGCGAAATAAACATTCGATGGCGTTGGTGTTATCGGGAACCGAACTCGCTCATCATGCGTCAGAGTCCAACACACTAACCACTGCGCCACGGCGCCATCCTCCTGTCGAGGACTAGGCCTAGATATTTAGCCTGCTCTTTGATTATTAGTTGGGTTCCACCCAGCCTCGGTGGGTTGAGGCGCGGAATTTTGTCTTTGTTAGTAAACAGTACTAGATCGGTCTTCTTAGGGTTTACCCCAAGTCCACGGTACTGCGTCCAGGTTTCTACTGTATGTAATGCACTCTGCATAAGGTCACATAGAGTGTTGGGAAATTTACCTGTGACGGCAATAGCAATGTCGTCTACATGGGCGGTCACAGTGTACCCTTCCTGTTCAAGCAACCGCAGTAGTTCGTTCACCACCACGTTCCAGTGGAAAGTACTCCACCCTGTGGTGTACCTCTGCTGGCCATTCTGGTTGAGACCAGCGAAGTTGGCTTTGACGACTCTTTGTGTTAGCAGTTGTCGTACCAGTTCTATCACTGAACCCGTAACACCCAGATCAGACAGCGCTTTAATGACGGCCCATGGTTCAACATTGTTAAAGGCGCCCTCAATGTCGAGAAAGGCGACTAGAGTATATTACTTGCGTTCTAGTGACCTTTCTATCTTACTGACCACCGAGTGGAGTGCTGGTTCCACCGATTTGCCTTTGTTATAGGCATGTTGGTTATCCGACAGCCTTCCTGAGATGCAGCTGTATCGAATGTGTGCGTTTAGAATCTTCTCTAGAGTTTTTAATAGAAAAGAAGTCATGTGCATGTGTGTGGGAGTTTTTGCCTGCCTTGGGTATGAAAATGACTTTGATTACCTTCCACTTGCTGGGGATGTAGGATAGGGAGAGGCAGCTATTTTATATATGTATCTCCTACCTGCTGGAGCTCAGCTGGTATGATACCATCCGGTCCTGGGGACTTGTATGGTTCCAAGCTTTTTATTGCCCAAAGGACAATGTTGTAGTTGACCAGGTTGGGAGCACGCTCGAAGGAGGATGACGTCGGCTGAAAGACCCGAGGAGGTGTCATAGCCAAGTCACTACTGCCAGGGAAGTGTGCGGCCTAACGCAGACCACAACTTGGCGAATTTTGCGTCGTGACTTGGGCCTGCACCCGTACAAAATTCAACTGACCTAGGAGCTGACTGACTTTCGAGTGCACGAGTTACGTACTTATATGGCTGTACTCATAGATCACGACATTGCTGGCATTGGTGTACCTGCGTGGCTTATTTACAAGTTAAGCTAACCGAGTCGAGCCAAATACAAGAGAGTACGGTTCTTGCGTACGGTAGACTGCTTAGACTAAAACCCAAGCCAAGCCGTTTTTACTAGCCGTGGTGAGTTTTATGTTCTCTTTTATGCGTTATTTGTTTACGAAAAGTCAATTTTATATATTTAAGTATAAGCTAAGAGATTCATACATCATTCTGGGTCGGAGAGTCAATGCGTTACCATCTATTAAAATAAAATATAGTTTATAATTAACGAATTTATATGTGTTTCTCTTATAACTCATAACTGGTGCATTCGGGTATAAAGTGCAAAGATGAAGAGTAGAAGCCTTGATCATAGACAACGACGTGTGTTCGCTGAATGGGCTCTGGAGCAGTTGGAAACTGTACCGAAACTCCCCATTTTCTCATTTTAAGGTTATTTGGTTGTTAATACTGTTGACATCCCTAGTGAGTAGTAAATAAGCACTGAGCTAAAAATAAAAATAAAAATGATCTTATATTGTCCCCATTTTGAATATGTGGAACTACTTCATCCGACGAGTGCAGAATAAATGTCTGCGCAAGCAAAAATGTGGATACTCAATTGAAATGGGCACCATTAGTGAGGAATGCTACATGCTAACTTATAATAATACATAGATATTCTAGGAATGAAAAATCAGTTCCTAGCCTACCACTCCAGCCTTTAAATGATGACGAAAATCTCGTACCTGGGATATGCTTTGTTTTGGCGGTGTTGCAGCCCATGAAGAGCCAGAGCCAAACTATTCTCAGTTACTCATGTTGTGTGTGATTTAATTTCCACATAGGTGGATCTACAGTTTCGCCAGTACCCCGTCGAGGTGTTATGGTAAAGAAATTGATATATGTATATCTTTTCTCTTATCCACCCTTCTTTAAGTATATATCATACACACACTTGTGCCTATACAATTAAACTACGTTTCGTGGAACCCAAAAACCTACATTTTTGGAAATTATTCATCTGGAGCGATGAGCCCGAATTCAATATGATTGAAAACGATGATAGATTATCCTTACGGAAGGCGAATAAGATTAAGATCCAAAAGGAGGAAATTACAGCTGGTGAGGCCCTCCTTGCCGTTAAATCAAATTCTGTAGGGCTTGACGAAATCCACCCCAAATTCGTGAAAATACTGTTACCTGTTATACTTAAACACCTCACGCATATGTATTTTCAACACAATAATAACAACAGTCATTATGGAAGCAAGCAATAATTGTACCCATACCAAAATGGCACTCTCAGGGAAACCACGATTTTAGACCTATTGCTATTCTTTCCTTCCTAAGTAATGTTTTTGAAAAAGTGACAAGAACATAACTGCATCACTGCATCACTGCATCACTAGAGTTGGTATTGATGAAGATATGATTTCTCTACTCATATTCTTAGATTTTTCGAAAGCTTCTGATTCAGTATGCCACCCTATACTTCTGTACAAGTTAAAGAATCAATTCGCCTTTGATCGTTATGCGTGTCAACTTGTGGGATCATATCTTCAAGATAGGAATCAAACCGTCCACTATGATGACAAAATTTCTACATGTCTACCCGTTAAGTCAGGTGTACCCCAAGGATCCGTTCTGGGACCTCTCCTTTTTACCCTCTTCATAAATGACATCCATAAATAGATACACAATTGTGACTACCATATATATGCCGACGATGTGCAGCTATATAAAAAGCTTACTAAGTCAGACGTTTCATCAAATGTTAGTGTCATTAACTCGGATTTAAATCACATCTATCTATGGTCACAGAACAACCGCTTGAGTCTTAATCCTTCTAAAACCAAGACACTTAGAGTATATAAGACCCATTTGGAGTTACCTCCCATCAATGTTGTACTCAATAATGAAACAATCCTGTTTGTTGACACAATAAAAAATCTGGGAGTGTACTTCAACTATAAGCTCGACTGGAATGATCATATAAACCTTATTGTTTCAAAAATATATGGCATCCTAAGGGGATTAAGCCCCACAAAATTGTGTCTACCTCCCGCTGTAAAACTTAAACTGATTCAACCCTTCGTTTTACCTACTGCGCTATATGGTAGTGAAATGTTTGCATGTTTGGACTCAGTCTCGTTGAGGAAACTTAATGTCGCGTTAAATAACTGCGCTAGATATGTCTTTAATCTGAAAGTCCAACTCCAATATGAAAAATAAACTCATGAAAGCGACTAAGGCCATGTGGGCCTGCCGACGCACTTACGGTAAAACCTGGGGGCTTAAACCTAAGGTAGTCCACTGGTTATAAACCGCGATAGTAAGGCCTATCGGTGGACAAAAGTTGAACAAAAAACTACAATTATTAAGCTTCAACGCCTCCAGAGACTAGCGTGTCTCGGCATCACAGGCGCTATGCCGTCCTGCCCTACGGCGGCACGAGAAGCACTCATTGGACTCGCTCCACTGCACCTTTTTATCAAGAAGGTGGCATTACGCAGTGCAATCAGAATCCTCTGCTCGGGAACAAATATGCCAAGTGGACCTGCAGGCCACATGTCCATATTACAACACTTTCCCGCGCTAGATATGATTACTACAGTCTCGGACGCATTGCCACACACCCTCACCTTTGAAGAGAGATTTGAGATACTGATCCCAAATCGCTCAGCATGGGAAAACAGTGATCCCCTGCTGAATGTCAAAGGCCTTAGGTGGTACACGGATGGCTCCAAGATGGCTTCTGTCGCTGGCGCCGGCATATTTGGACCAAAACGCAGGATCTCGAAGGCCCTGGGAATAAGCCCCAGCGTCTTCCAAGCAGAGCTGCATGCCATCCTAACATGAGTCAATCTAAATCTCGAGACTGGCATCAGAGGAGTGACTATCAACATACTCTCTGATAGCCAAGCAGCGCTTAAAGCACTGGGTTCGTACAGCACGAACTCAAAAACCGTCAAGGAATGCCATGACGCCCTGCAAGACCTCGCCAAAAGAAACACTGTCAAACTTTGGTGGGTGCCAGGACATAAAGGTATCAAGGGCAATGAAATTGCCGACCAACTTGCCAGAAAAGGTCCCAGCGACAAATACATAGGTCCGGAAGATAAATTACCTCTTAAACAAGTGGGAAAAATCGCAACACATGTCCTTCTGGAACAGTGTTCGGGGACTCCGTTAATCTAAACGACCTATCCGACCCCTGAACAAACACCCACCCTATTGACATACTCAAACTCAATAGAGGGGATATCAGAAGACTAGTCAGCTATCTAACGGGACACTGCGGTCTGAGATATCATCTAAACAAAATTAGTCTCTTGTCTGAAACTGAGTGTCGGCTCTGTCTAGAGGACGATGAGACGGCAGAACACATACTATGTGAGTGTGCTGCTCTCTGCCATCTTAGGGAAGCGCATCCTTCTCAGTGAAGTTATGACTCCTGAGGGGATCACCCTGGCTCCTACGAGAAGCATTCTCAACTTCATTATAGAGGTGGAGAGGCTACTCGGCTAATCGGCTAACAGGCACAATAGATCTGCAAAGGTCGCAGTGCCATATTGCTAATAGTAGCACTAGCCCCATGTATAAAAACAAAAAATCTGAAACGATATGACCATATTTCTAGATTTACCAAAAAACTCGCTGGCTGTAGATGCGCTTTTAAAATACAGAACGGTCCTTTTACTACACAAGATTGTTCACAATAAGGCTCCTACTTACTTGACAAGCAAAATGAAATTCGCTTGGCCGCAAAGAACCCTGAAAATAAGCCCCCCGAAATATAGATTTTTGATAAGTAGACGTCAATTCTTCATAAATGCAGTTGGTCTCTTCCTATAAATCTTAGGGGTGTGAGCGAGGAGAAACACTTTAAAAAAGGGCTTTTCCAATACTTTGTTAGTAGTTATTAACAACATGCCGGCTTCAAACTTCAAACTATAACTATAATCTACTTCTATGTCTATTTTAAAACTCCGAATTTTTTAAAAATAATAAAAAAGAGGTCAATGTTTCATACATTAATTTGCCTACAAGTGCAGCCACATTAAAACCAAAAAAAAAGTTTTTCTTAGAAAAAAGTTGTTTGAGTTTTTTTTTAATTTCTCAATAACTACAAGACATTTTTGCATCTGGTTTTCTGTTTTTAACTAAAAACTAATAAGAGAATTTAATTCTTGAAAAAACAATAGTACTTAATTACATAAAATTTTGAAAAAAATTGGTCCAATTTTTCTTTTATTTTTTTTTTCAAAATTTTGAGTTTGAAAATTAATTTCTCAAAAACCATTTCCTAAACCTGCTCCGACTAAAAACAGAATGAAAGAAGAGGTTTCTGGCTCTACAAGAAAGTATACCAAGATATTGTGGATGGAACCGTTGATTTTTAATATATTTTTTCCAAATCAAGTAAATTTTTTTATAAAATTGCCCCTCCCGTCTAAACGTGCGGAATATACCCCCCCCCCCCCCATACGATTTTTTTCTTGTCTTGACCAGACCTCCACGCTCTAGCTTTTTGGCACACTGCTCGTGGGGCACCCTGTATACTTCTCTACCTAGTTAGATTCCTTTTTTAGGGTTCCGTACCCAAAGGTAAAACGGAATCCTATTACTAAGACTTCGCTGTCCGTCCGTCCGTCCGTCTGTATCTCATAAACCGTGATAGTTAGACAGTTGAAATTTTCACAGATGATGTATTTCTGTTGCCGCTACCATGACAAATACTGAAAAGAGTAGAAAATTAATATTTAAGGGGGGCTCCCATACAACAGACATGATTTTCATCCAAAAAATCCTCTTGGTCACATACTGATCTAAGGTTAGTTGACAATATCCCACAACCAGTAGCAAACTTCCCAGTTTTGATCTCTTTTGTGTCTTTGATAAATTAATCCTAGCTGCAAACCTTTTCCCCATATTTCCCATTATTGTTATTCTCTTTCATATATTGTCAATTTACGGAATAATTTAAGAACACGCCTATAGATTGTAAATATGTATTTTTCTGTACAAGGCCAAAAGTTATATAACTTATGAATATTTGTAAGTTGAATAAATCAAATATCAAATCAAAATCAAAACATAATACAAAAAAAAAAAAAGTGGTCTAGGTGCGACTAACTTCCTTGTGGGAATAATGCAAACACCCATTTAATTTCATATTTTTAAATTTTTAACCCCCGACGTAAAAAGAGGGGTGTTGAGTTTGAGGTGTCTGTGTATCTGTGTCATCGTAGCTCCTTATTAACGAATGGACCGATTATGAATCTTTTTTGGTTTGTGTTTTTTTTTTTTTTTTTTGTATAGCTAACGTGATCGAGATGGTGCTTAGCTACAAGTTGTGAAGAGATCTGCTCAGGTGTTTCAAGGTCATCATCTCTTTTCGTTGACTGCGGTAGGGCTCTTAATGGATAATGTATCATTTCTCGTCCGATCACCGCAATTAACCAGCGTCACTCGCGGTCTGTAATTAGATGGATGACCGCTTGGGAACACCGCGTGTTGTTATTTTGTTGGCCTATTTTCAGTTATTTATTTTTTAACAAAAAACGGCTCTCCCGATTTTGCTGAAAACTTCATCGTTTCTAAGTTGCATAATTATGCGTGGAACGAAACTGGTCCCAAGCCAATATTTGGTATTGGTTCTCGAGATAATTGAGGCGCTCGTACGCACATACGTACATACGCACACACATTTGGGATTCGCAAAATCGGCCCCACAAAACGGTGGTGGTCTGAGATGCATTATCTTAGCCTGCGTTGGTCCAATGGTCAAAATAAATTCAATTTTTAATTTTTTTTACGAAGACAGGTGAAAATCTTCTACAGACACTATGAGGATCGTAAGCGCGTGCCCATAGCAGTGTGAGATTTCTACTCACTAAAAACACCTCCCTTCGAAACGATTTTATACTGCAATTAAGTTGTGCAACTTGTTCAGTAATATCCCGTCCTTGATGTGTTCGCATTTGGCAGGCGAAATTTCAACGAAGGTTCCTGCAATCTCCGCTGTGTTCATGCGATTAAAGTTGATCCCGCTTAGTCAAAAGGTTTTGTCCTCTGAAGACGGCGTAATACATTATTTTTGTGGAGTAAGTGAAAAGCAGTGCTATTAACGTGGTCTTCAAGTCGACATTTATGTTTCCCTGCGAAATTTTCCGTTTCATTTTCCACAGTTACAATACTCAGATCTCGGTGGATATCCTCGTTTCTAATATACCACGGTGCATTGACGAGAGCTCATAGTACCTTACTTTGAAACGTCTATATGACGTTAGAATTAATTTTCTTGGTGCAACTCCAGAGTTGTATACTATAAGTCCAAACTGGTTTTAGCACCTATTTGTATAGAAGCAGCTCAATATTGGGTTTAGAATACTTCTCTAGTAACCAGTACATTTCTTTGTATTTATATTCAAGCTCGTTACGTTTTTTCTCAACGCGAACCTTCTATTTCAATTTCGCGTCGAGAGTCATCTCGAGATTCTTAGCCTCAATCGCGAACGGAATCCTCGCTTCGTTAACAAAAACGCGAAACCTATCCGCTTTTCTGTATGTAAAATGAACATGGACAGATTTAGTGTTATTATGTGCTATTCGCCAGGTTTTTGTCCAGTCATTTACACGGTCAAGGGCACGTTGCAGTTTCATAGTTGATTCCTCAACCGATTTGCCCGTTGCAAGAATAGCTGTGTCGTCAGCGAACGTAGCTAGAATTGAATCTTGCATTTGCAATACATATATCACGAGTGTAAAGTAGATATAGGAGTGGGCCGAGTACACTTCCCTGAGAACCGCTATCTGAAATTACTTTAAAGTCAGAGTGCACACTTCCGTATTTAAATGGTCAATTTGGAGGGTATGTACCTAAAATATGGGATAGCTTCTCTGGTAAGATTTGTCTTAGTTTAGACTTCAAGCCTTCGTGCCACACTTTGTCAAAGGCTTGAGACACGTCAAGGAATACACTCGAACATATTAGTTTGTGTTTGAGTGCTTTTTCTATTACATCAGTTATTCGATATGCTTGTTGAATGCTTGCTTCTAAAATCCAACTGATGATCTGGTGAGAGACCTACGTACTTACCTAGGTGGCGCTACAGTCCATGGTGAACCTGGGCCTCAACCAACAAGCACCTCCAGCTGGTACGGTCTTTGGCCAGCTGTTTCCAGCACCGCACGCCCAGTTGGTTAAGGTCCCCTTCCACCTGCGTGCGACACCGTTGATGCGGCCGTCCCCTGCCGCGACTTCCTTCCGGGATGGATTCGAAGACTCTTCGGGTCGGAGCTGTATTTTCCATGCGCTCTACATGGCCTAGCCCCCTAGGCCTAGGCCGATGTCGTTGTACATTCCGTACAGTTCTTCATTATATCTTCTCCTCCATACACCGTTTGAAAAAACGGGAACGTAGATAGCGCGCAGAATTTTCCTCTCGAAAAGCCCAAGGGCATCTTCGTCCGCTTTTGTTAAGGCCCAAGCATCTGCGCAGTAAAGGAGGACTGGGATGATTAAGGTCTTAAATAGTGTCACCGTGGTTTACCGAGAGAGGGCTCTACTTCTCAATTGCCTCTTAAGCCCAAAGAAACAGCCGTTGGCAAGAGTGATTCTGCGTTTTATACCAGCGCTGGTGTTGTTGTCGCTGGTCATCAGTGAGCCAAGGTAGACGAATTCCTTGACCATAACCAACGGCCCATGGTGACGTTCTGGCCAATACGTCGGTGTTGTCTGTCTCTTTTAGATGAAAGCAGATATTTGGTTTTACCCTCATTAACCTTGAGACCCATGTTAGCCGCTTCTACCTCAATGCATACAAAGGCCTCCTTGACGTCTCGCTGTGTCTGTCCAATAACGTCAATGTACTCCAGCTATTGCGTGGACTTAAAATAAATCGTACCTCTTGTGTTGGCCAGTGACACTTGCACGATCTTTTCAAGCACGATGTTGAAAAAGTTGCATGACAGCGCGTCACCTTGCCTAAATCCTTTTTTAACATCAAAGGTCTCGGTTTGCTCATTATCGACCTTAATGAAGCAGCGATAATTCTCCAGAGAAAATCTTATATGCGATGTTGTATGTATGTATGTATGTATGTTGGCGTTACAGTCCATGAAGAACCTGAGCCGAGCTTCTCTCAATACCCCATGTTGTCTGTGATTGCATTTTCCCATAGGTAAAAGGGACCTACCTACCTTTCACCTATGGGAAAATGAAATCACACACAACATTGGTGATTGAGAGAAACTCGGCTCAGGTTCTTCATGGACTGTAACGCCAACATACATACCTACAAAAGGGACCTACAGTTTATTGCCGGTTCCGAACGGCGAATTTCGAGAAGCTTTTCATGACAGTAGATATCGCAGTTTTTCATCCGTTTTTTGCTTGGTCCATCCCATCGCACTTCTTGGAGTGCGGTTATATCTGCTTCATAGCAGTTGAGGGGTTGCTCCAATTGATTGCCTGCACCCGATCTGTTAAGGGACCTCACATTTCAGGTGCAGACTCTCAAGTCCCTTAGTCGTTTGCAGGGGTCGTCAGATTTGTATCCGTCCGTATCCGAGGCTTGTTGTCGTTTCGGAACAAGTAGGTTTTTACGTGATACGGATGTTACCCCTAAGCGCAACCATTGGTTCACTACCTGGCGGGTGCCAGGGTAGCTTCCAGGGAGGGGCCACGCGGAGGCAGTGTGTCAACTTGGATTGAGCAGGGACAGAAATCAACTTCTTTGCTCTGTTTGCTATACCATCTCCAAAGGTGATTGAAAATCAGTCGACTTCTCATTCTCCCTTCTACGTCACCACCCACCTGTCGCCACTTCTTGTTATTCTTATGATACTGTACCTACAGGGTCATATGCATCTGATTAATCCATCCCCCTCTCCCCGCACGTTTTGCCAAATACATACATATATTGCTACTGGATGATAGTGTGGTCCGGAGACCTACAATTATTGATTCGTCACCCTTTGCGTTTTCCGTATAAAGTTCAATAAAAGCAAAAACGCGGACGTGATATAAAAAGATCATCAGGAAGTTAATGGTGATTTTTTTGAAAACTATAACGGTCACGCAGTAACAGTCAAGGGCACTCTATAGACTTAACGCGAGTTAGTTATTATTTTTGACTACCTACCTGTTCTCTTTCTTATAAAATTACAAAAATTCCGCTTAATTGCTTTGCTGATCTATGTACGTATACATATGTATATATGTATGTATAATAAGGTACTACTCGCTTTATTGCATTGAAAATGCGCAAAACACAGATAGTCCTGAAAGTTGTAGGCCAATTAGCTCGCTCAGTAGCCTAAGTGAAATATTAGAGAGAGTTCTTAAGGAACAAATGCTTAACCATAAAGAACAATTTGGCTTTAGACAACACCATAATGCCTCTCATCAGGTGCTAAGAGTCATGTGAAAGCAATCCGTACTGTTGGAAAATCAACTGGAATGGTACTATTGGACCTCGAGAAAGCCTTCGATTCTGTTTGGCACAACTGTCTGATATGTATATGTACAAAATGATTAACTTCAATTTTCCGTCCCATATCTGTGAAATAGTTAGAAGATTTTTATGCAATCGTCGTTTTAAGGTTCATATTAAATGTGGTGTTTTCTGGCAATCGCCAGCTTCGATCTCTGTCCCTGCTCAATCCAAGTTGACACACAGCCTCCGCGTGGCCCCCCCTGGATAGCTAACTTGGCACCCACCAGGTAGTGAATCAATGTGTGCAGCGACCCAACCCCTTGTTCCTGGGGAAAGACAACAGGCCTCGGATATGGACGGATACAAAGCTGATGACACTTGCAAACGCCTGGAATGTGAGGTCCCTTAACAGACTGGGTGCTGGCAATCAATTCGAGCAAACCCTCAACTGCTATAAAGCAGATATAACCGCACTCCAAGAAGTGCGATGGGATGGACCAGGCAAAAACCGGATTAAAAACTGCGATATCTACTACGGGAACTGCTACAAGGAGAGCAAACAGCGCCTATTCGGGTGCGGATTTGTTATTAGAGGAATACTCCGACAAAACGTCTTAAGCTTCGAAGATATAAGCGAACGCCTCATAACAATCCGCATCAAAGCTAAATTTGGAAACATTAGCTTAATATGCGCTCACGCCCCAACGGAAGAAAAGGACGATCGACCCAAAGAAGAATATTACGATCTCCCAGACAGAACGTATGTATGCCCAATGTCCCAGCTACGACACAAAAATAGTTCCTAGGAGATTTGAATGCAAAACTGGGCAAAGCATAGACTCCATAACACCACATCCGCTAACGAACTAAGGCTAGTCGATTTCCTAGCGCGGCGTAACCTCCTTGTAGCAAGCACGCGATTCCCCTATCTCAACATCCACAAGGGTACCTGGCGGTCTTTTGATCAATCGACCACCAACCAGATTGATCACATTGCGATCGACGCCCGACACTCCTCCAGTATTCTCGACGTACAAACCTTCCGAGGGGCCAACATCGACTCGGGCCACTACCTTGTTGTAGCCAAGGTACGAGGAGGATATCAAGAATGCTTAGGGGTCGAGTAGGACTACGTAAGTTTGACGTCGGAAAGCTACAATCGCAAGAGACTGCAGCATTCTTTGCCGATCGTGTCTCCTCCCAGCTCTCTCAAAATTCGCCCACAGCAACACAAACAATAGAGCAGGAATGGGCACACTGCCAGAGCGCCGCCAGAGACGCTGCCTCAGAGGTGCTGGGTTTCAACCCGCCACCACCTAGAAACCCCTGGTTCGATGAACAATGCGAAGAAGCACATGAGGCAAAACAAGAGGCATATAAAGCCATGCTGCAACGACGGACGAGAGCTGCTCGCGAAATCTATGAGCAGAAGAGAAGAGAGGAGCACACGCAGAAAGAAGAAGAGAGAGCACGGAAAGCGTAAGATCGATAAGATGGAGAGATGCTTCCGCAGGAATGATGCCCGTAAGTTTTACAATAAGGTAAAACGAACATGCCATGGCTACAAAGCCAGAGTGGCGGGGATGAAAATCGAGAACTGGTAGTAGATACGCAGTCGATGCTGAGGAATTGGAAAGACCACTTCTGCAGACTGTATAACGACGATGATAGACAAGATACCGCTGTCAGACAGAACGAGCTATTCGTAATGGACGACGATGTAACAGACCTAGACGAAGTCAAAATAGCGATGTCAAGACTTAAGTCTAATAAAGCCGCAGGCGCAGACGGTCTGTCAGCTGAGCTTCTTAAGGCGGCTGGAGATGAGCTGGTAAGGTGCATGCACCATCTCATTTGCAAGGTATGGTCGGAGGAAAGCATGCCCGAAGAATGGAGTCTTTGCATCGTTTGCCCGGTCCATAAATAACTGCGCCAACTATAGGGGAATAAGTCTCCTTAACATTGCATATAAGATCTTCTCTGCCGTATTGTGTGAACGCCTGAAACCGTTTGTGGATAACCTGATCGGCTCTTATCAGTGTGGTTTCAGGCCAGGCCACAATAAACCAAATATTTACGCTACGGCAGATCTTGGAGAAGACCCAAATTGACACTCACCACCTCTTCGTCGATTTCAAGGCTGCATATGACAGCGTGTATAGAGATGAGCTATACAAAGCCATGTCTAGTTTTAACATCTCTGCCAAACTCGTCCGACTTTGCAGGATGACAATGGGGAATTCTCGCTGCTCCACTAAGGTCGTCAATGAGCAAACCGAGACCTTTGATGTTAAAAAAGGATTTAGGCAAGGTGACGCGCTGTCATGCAACTTTTTCAACATCGTGCTTGAAAAGATCGTGTAAGAGTCACTGGCCAACACAAGAGGTACGATTTATTTCAAGTCCACGCAAGCTTGCTTACGCCGACGACATTGACGTGATTGGACGGACACAGCGAGACGTCAAGGAGGTATTTGTAAGCATTGAGGTAGAAGCGGCTAAGATGGGTCTCAAGGTTAATGAGGGTAAAACCAAATATCTGCTTTCATCTAAAAGAGACGGACAACACCTACGTATTGGCCAGAACGTCACCGTGGGCGGATATAACTTTGAAGTGGTCAAGGAATTCGTCTACCTTGGCTCACTGATGACCAGCGACAACAACGCCAGCGCTGAGATAAGACGCAGAATCACTCTTGCCAACCGCTGTTGCTTTGGGCTCAAGAGGCTTTGGGCTCTCTTGGAAAGGTGACACTATACATGTAAGACCATGATCATCCCAGTCCTCCTTTACAGCGCAGAGGCTTGGACCTTAACAAAAGCGGATGAAGATGCCCTTGGTCGTTTCGAGAGGAAAATTTTGCGCACTACCTACGGTCCCGTTTGTTCAAACGGTGCATGGAGGAGAAGATATAACGAAGAACTGTACGGGTTGTACAGCGACATCGGCCTGGTACGACGTCTACGGATACAGCGTCTAAGGTGGCTAGTCCATGTAGAGCGCATGGAAAATACAGCTCCGACCCGAAGAGTCTTCGAATCCACCCCGGAAGGAAGGCGCGGCAGAGGACGGCCGCATCATCGGCGACGCACGCGGGTGGAAGGGGACCTTAACCAACTGGTCGTGCGGCGC
Source organism: Eumerus sabulonum (assembly GCA_951905685.1). Taxonomy (NCBI): domain Eukaryota; kingdom Metazoa; phylum Arthropoda; class Insecta; order Diptera; family Syrphidae; genus Eumerus; species Eumerus sabulonum. The sequence continues at coordinate 153,610,512 of OX645060.1, read as the reverse complement.
TGGAAACGGCTGGCCAAACACCGTGCCAGCTTGAGACGCTTGTTGGTTGAGGCCCAGGTTCACCACGGACTGTAGCGCCATCTAAGTAAGTATGTTTGGAGATGGTATACATATGTGCATATGTATGCGTAGATGCTTAGAGCCTAGGGTGTTCATAGTAACAGATTTCGCCGACCATGCAATTCTAGAGATATTTTCTGGTCTGTACGGAGACACTTCTAAACTTTTTCAAAAAAAAAAATATACATTTGTAGATACCTGGCAACGCCTCACATCATTCAATTGCCACAATTGCCCATTACACTAAACGGAACATCATAATCAAACAAAAATAAATAAAATACGCTCAAGTATGTACATACATACATATACATATGTATGTATGTATGTACAATATTTATGTAGAAAACGACGAACCGGCATGCACTAATTTAATAAATCAACCACTAAACAAGCCACAGAGGCCACAATAGTTCTATATACATATGTACACACATAGGTAGATACATGCATGCATACATACATACATATGTACACACGTGTAGGTTCCTTTTATATTTCGCGCTTAATAAGAACAACCCATCGGCCACCGGCAGAGCATACGGATAAAACTTGATGCCAGCATAGTTGTTCCCATGCATATGTATGTATGTATGTTCTCATAAAACAGTGCGGTCACATAGTTTTCTCTCTATAATTCCAATGCATACATTTACTCGTGCTACACGTGACCTGGAAAGTCTGTCCACGAACGAAGTACTCTTACACAAACACGTCACAAATGCGATTTGGAGCCAATACGTCGTGGGGCTCCAACTTTGGGGCTTCTTTCCGAATGGTTACATGTCGCCGTGCATACTGGCTTTGCTCTTCACGCTTGTCATTTTTTTTTTTTTCGTTCTCTTACCACAACTGGTTTTTGCCGTGTTTTGTAGGTTATGATTACGGTATATTGTAAAAAGGAAAGCCTTGTCTTTTGTAAAAAAAAAATCAGCATATGTATGTATGTATGCTTTTGCTGTAGACATAGTATGTATGGAAATGTCATATGGTTAGGTTCACGATACCAAATAACGATAGTCAGTAAATGGTTGTCGAATGGATACGAGAATGCGTGTGTAGATGAAGCAGGTACTATGCACTTGTAGATAGAGTCAAGTGCATTTTTGAGGTTAGATGTTCTAACCGCTATCAGTGGATGATAGTGAGATATTCTTAATCCCACGTCAATCTCATTTATGAGATACAAATATATGCTCAGAGACGCACTATACTAGTCTATACACTTGCTCTATGAATAAGCAACAATATAAGGCTCTTCGACTAACTTTACTCTCTCATGCAACCACTTGCTCTCTGTTTTGGTTTTCTTCTTCTATTCCTTATTCGTTTTCTTCCTACGAGTAGGTAGTGCATATTGCTAACTTGAGACTTCTGCTTTTCATTGCTTCCGACATTCTCTCACTCTCTATCCACTCTTACTATGCATTATACAACACGAATACACAAACAATTCAAATCATCGTATACCATAAAAAAAAAAAAAAAAACAACAAATACGAGTAATCTTCCAACCAAAGTACTTTAATGCTAAGTAGAAGTATAATAAGAAGAAAAAAAACAATCTAGATCCACCGGACGCCGACAACACTGACTAGCGCCGAACAGTGGAACGAAAAAGCAAAAAAATGTAGGGAAAAAAAAGTGCCAACGAAAACAACAACAAAACGAACTACAGTCGAAGTGAATCGAGAAGATACACACATTCTGTGCGCTTTTGGCCACAAACAGTTGATATCGGAACTTGCTACTACTAAAGTGTGTCGTAGCTTTGCTCGTCGCTATTTTTTTCCGCCGTTTTCACTAGCCTTTCTTTTTTTAAACTTGCGTATTGTGAAATTTTGCGAAAAAAAATTGCAGTCAAAAAAGTCGGGAAAATTCGCAGTTAAAAAATTGTAAAAAAAACAAAAGATCATTTATCTTCTTGCCAATACATACATACAAGTATCTAGCACTTTGTTTGTTTGTTGATTATCAGTACATTTTATTTCGTGCTTTTGTTGTTATCCTTTTTCCTTGTCTCCTCTTTTGACACCACCCAACATGTTTCTGTTTCACCTGGTTACGTTGTCCGTGAGATACTTTTGATGATACGTCAAAGAAAATTCGATGGGAAAATCTTGGGGGTGGTGCGATGTTATTCGACTGCTCTCACTCTCTTCCAGTTCCTTTCTATTCCTGCTCGCAGCCCTACGTATACCGAAATCAGCCTCGATCTGAGTTCTTCTGTTATCATTCGATTGAAGGCTTCAGATACTTTTTTTTTCTCTCTCAGTTGTGTTTGTTATTGTTCCTGTCAGTCGCTCTCCGCGCATTTTGCTTTCGTTCTCACCTCATGGTAGACGGTTGTATTTTCTATTTTGTTTTTTTTTTGTTTTACTATCTGCTATGGATTAATAATATTGTATCTTAACATAAATTTGTTGTGCTGCCTATTTTTTTTTTTTTTTGTTCGCTTAATATTCGTGTAAACGTACTGTCATTACATGTTCAATTTCGCGTATTTCATTCGAAACAGTGTTCGCGGCGCGACGTTAATCCGGTCGTGATAACAGAAGAAGCGTAACGATATCAGTGCGTGGGGATAAGAAAAACGATTATCACTTCGCTAATCGCTCGCATGTGATATTTGTTTTCTATCAGTGGATTATGTTTATTTTTTTTATTTTGTTTTTGTCGATATTTCCTTAGTTCTACTCACTGAGACTTCTTGTGCTATGAAATCGATTAAACCATTTCGGGGTCAAAGATGCAGTGTGCACTATGCATTGTGCAGTCATCGATGAGCTTTCCTCCGTTCACCCTTGTTTCAGAATCAAATTAAAAAAAAGAAAAGAAAAAAAGGAATTGTTGATGAAGAAAAATCGAAAATAGTGCTCTAGTGTAATAAAAACAAAAAGGTGCGTCAAACGTCCATCCCTTAGGTCCCGGGAACTCCATACTTGGATGACAGCATTACCGTTGTTTCAAGGTAAGTACCTACCCACCATATTTTTATACATAATTGTATGCACATATGTACATGTGTGGTGTCTGTTTTTAAGGGGTTGTCAATAGAATTTGTTATGAAATTAATGAAACAGAACTTCACCTTGTATTTGACGTCGTTTGATAATCACATCGGGCGAGGGTGACAGGACGATGATATCAAATGTCAGTTAGTACACTCCTTTGGTTCGGTGCGCAATACCTGAATGGTGCTTGCTCTCCAGCGTTGAACTTATGCTCTTTTCGGTTGGTTATTGCGTACCATAGGGGGAGATTGTTTTCACATTTATCCCTGTTTTGCTTATTTTCTTTCCCATTTCTTGCTCTTTATTTTTCTAAACAAATTTAGTTGCATTCTAATGCAACGTATCCTTGTACTTTGTTATTTGACGTTTGACGTTTGCACAATCTTCTTTTTATTAAGTGCAGCAGAGAGTTGTATGAAAAGCTCTCATTATGTCAACTTTACGATAACCAGTGGGTGGCTGGGTGATGTCTGTGTGCCTTGTTTTTGGGGTAAAGGTAACAGGAATGATGTTTGTTTTGATACTTGTTGATTTTACTGAGAAACATACATACTTATTACTATTGATTTTGTATCATGCCATAACATCCTATGATGATGTCACCTACTCCTAATTCATATTGACTGACTCCTTCTCGTAGAATATTTGATTAACTCTCATGCTTTGAGAGGATCTGTTTTCGAGATTGACATGACTGTTTACGAGTAGGTGGAATGCCGTCTAGACACCTTGACGCTGAATTTAATAATAATGGGGGGAACACTGAAAGTTTTGTTATTGTCGATTCAAATTTATTGTTTTTGTTTAAAGAGTGAGGTATACATACATACATGTGTATGTAGCTTTGGGTATAATCGAGTGACATTTGCTATTAATCACTTTTCAAGGAATGTCGGTTCCACCCGATGAGAATTTGGTTTGTGTAGTCTAAAGGCCGGAAAAACAGATAACGTCTTCCGACTCTCAGACTTTGCGACAGCTCGTAATGCGGTGATATGTAGCACAATATTTCCCCGCAAGCGAATCCACAAAGCAACCTGGCGATCTCCGAATGGTCGAACCGCCAACCAAATCGACCATGTGCCCATTGACGCATGACACTCGTCAAACATCCCGGATGTGCGATCATTCAGGGGGGCAAACGTCCACTCTGACTATTTCCTCGTAGCAGCAAGATTCAGAGCTCGACTGTCTGATGTCAGAAAGCTGCACCAGCCCACCATGAGGAGGTTCGATATTGAACGCCTGAGCACACTGGACGTTACCAGAGTCTACAGGGAGCAACTAAGCGAAAGACTCTCTGGTATGCCTATGTCGAGCGTGTGGGCCTGCTTTGCGGCTCAGCCATCCAGGAAGTAACCGAAAACACCTCAGATTACCTATCACCCCCGACAAGAAACCCGTAGTATGATGGCGGGTGTGAGCAGAAAAAGGCAGCAACCGACGAGGCGTACCAAAAGGCGCTGCAGCAAAAAACCAGGGCACCGCGGGAAAAGTACCGAGCCAGGAAAAGGGGGGAGAAAAAACGGCTGCGACTAAAGAAAATAATCTTCGCAGCCTCCCAGTTCAAGGATATCGAGGAGTCTAGGGACAAACATAAAGTACGGACTTTTTATAGGAAAGCTAACAGCCTTGCAGGAGGCTTTAAGAAAGGCGAAATTGAATTTGGGAAGATGAGAGCATGCCCGACGACTGGAACATCAGCTCTATTTGCCCCACCCACAAAAAAGGCGATTCTATCTTCTGCAAGAACTACAGAGATATATCCCTGCTCAATGTCGCATACAAGAATCCGTCCAGCGTGCTGTGTGAACGTCAAAAGCCTTTTGCACCGCACTAATCGGCAGCTGCCAGGGCGGCTTCCGGCCCGGCAAATCAACTATAGACCAAATTTTCACACTTCGACAATTCCTGGAAAAGGCCAACGAGTTTCGAATCGATACACACCATCTCTTTATCGATTTTAAAGCCGCATACGACAGCATTCATCGCAAAGAATTATTTGATCCGATATCCGAATTCGGAATCCCAGGAAAACTGATCCGGCTGTGTCGCGCATTGCTAAAAAATACGCGATGCGCCGTGCAGTTCGGTTCTAGGACATCTGAACCGTTTGAAACATGCACCGGATTTCGGCAAGGAGATGCGCTATCGTGTGACTTCTTTAATTCATTGCTGGGGCAGATAGTGCGACGGGCAGTATCGGGCAGTGCGAAGGCACTATCTTCTACAAGTCTGTCCAGCTGCTAGGATACGTGGCGTGAAGTTGTAAAAGCTTTCACGGCGATTGAGGAACAGGCGAAACGTGTTGTTCTTAAAGTCAACAAGGATAACACAAAGTATATGCTGTCAATCAGAAACCGATCGCTCTCCACTTGGGACAAAATATGACGATTGACAGCTATAATTTCGAGGTGGTTAAGGAGTTTGTCTACCTCGGGGCAAACGTAAACTCCACAAACGACACCACAGTGGAGATCCGGCATAGAATTTCCCCTGGCAACCGCTGCTACTTCGGCTTGTCCAAACAACTTGGGTCCAAACTCCACACTCGAAGAACCTAAGTCATGCTTTGCAAAACACTTGTACTGCCAGTTTTGCTATACGGAGCTGAAAGCTGGACGATAAGCAGGACGGCGGAGCTGATTTTGGGTTCTTTCGAACGAAAAGTTCTGCGCCGGATATATGGTCCTATCTGTGAGGAAAGTGAATGGAGGAGAAGACAGAGCCGTGAAATGTACGAGCTGTACAAAGATGTGGATATAGTCCGGAAGGCAAAGGTCCGTCGACTACACTGGCGCTGCCACATCAAGCGCATGGACATCAACGCTCCAGCTAAGAGGGTCTTCTACTCCGAGCCTCCTTGTTCGAGAAGATGAGGAAGACCGAACCTCCGATATAAAGACCAAGTATTCGCAGATGCACGACAACCGTCAAGGATGGAAGGCAGCTATAGTTCAGGCCGGATTGCCAGCCTGATAAGTAGGTAAGTCTAAAGACTGACTCAAAAAGACTTACTGTCAAGATGTTCTATGATAGGCTGGATCAGTAAGATCTGATTGTCCAAAAACGGATATACATACACATGTACACATGCAAATTCGGATGACTTGACACAACAATATTCTGCTAAGGTTTTTGGCTTTAAGCCTACGAGGCAGATTTCCAAGCAATTTGACTATCGACTTAAATGTACTTATAAAAGCTGAGTCAACAGATGGTGTGGATGTGGACGAATAACCATGAAGGACCAGAGCCAGGCTTCTCTCAATCACCCATGTTGTGTGTGATTTATTTTTTTTTACAAAGGTGAAAGGGACCTACAGTTTAGTGCCGATTCCGAACGGCATGAGTCGAGAAGCTCTTTCATGTCAAGTTTACTACGGGGGGTTTTGCCAGTATCCCGCCGAGGAGGAACGTCGCGAAATAAACATTCGATGGCCTTGGTGTTATCGGGATCAGAACTGGCTCATCGTTCGCCAGAGTCCAACACACTAACCACTGCGCCCGCATCTAGTAACCGCTATTTACTAGATTCAAATTCCCTGATGTTACTTATACATATGTATGTAGATAAGAGGTACGGACCTTATTTTGAACAGGGGTGATCTTTTTAACACGCTTTTATTAGTTTCACCTGTATGTTTGTTTGTTTATAACTGACTCTTTTGGGTCGATTTTGGCTTACTTCAAGTGATCAGATTTGGTTTAAACTTTTAAACATTTGTCAAAGACTGAGGACAATACAATAATTCGATCAAAATATCCGGTTATCCTGATTAGGTTCGCCAGGATTCGTACATTTCTTTTGGGATCCTTTGCGTGAGAGTAAGACATATAGAGCTAGTGCGCGGACTACGCATACGCGAATTACGATCCCAGGGTCAAGTATATTCCGAAGACATTCCGTCAGTCCGTATCGATTTCGGTTCAAATGGTGTTCACGTAATTAAACCAATATCGATACAGTTCCCAGCAAAATACAGCCATGGAACTGTTGAGAGAAGAATGTTGCCATTAATCCTGAGTTGGGCATCGACTGTCCACAATATGCAAGGTTGTGCAGTCGATCATGCAGTCATTTATTTAGGCTCACGACTGTTTGCTGCTGGACGAGCTTATATAGCACTTAGTAGTGGAAGATCCTTGGATGGTATTCGAATTGAAGAACTTTATCGCTCAAAACTAACAGGAAGAACCCCATGTAATAGTGAAGCATTTGATGAAATGGTTCGATTACGAAACAATCCATAAGACTTGATCGCAAAGAGAGTTACACCACTATGTTTCGTTGTGTATTTGTATTGGCAACATAGAAATCTTTGAATATGTTTTCTAAATCGAGATGCAATTGTTAACGCATCTGTACATATTTTAGACGGTTGTTTCATAGCAAATGCTAGTAGTTGTTAGTTACTAGTACGCCCTTCCCGGATCTCAGTATCCACAAGGGGACCTGGCGGTCTTCGGATAAATCAACCGTCAACTAGATTGACCACATTGCGATTGATGGCAGGCATGCATCCTAAAATTTTGATTTTTTTTTGTTTTTGTCCATCAATGGACCCGTTGACAACAAGTCTTTGGGAGCGCTGCTTCTGAGGTACTGGTTTGCAAAATGACGCCAATAAGTTAAGTATGGTTTGATGACGAGTGCACACGCAGCCAAGCAGCAAGACTATCAAGTGGCGCTGCACGGAAGGATGACAGCTGCTCGTAAACATTATGAGCAGAAAAGGAGAGAAGGTCGTAAGCTTCTAAAAACAAAAAAAGAGAGTATGAGAAGCTTGCGATCGAAGAAATGAAAGAATTATGTCCCAGGAATGACATTCGGAGGTTTTATCAACGAATAAGACAAACATGCTGAGCATATAAAATCAGAACGAAAGCCTGCAGGTACGAAAATGGAAATCTAGTAATAGACTCATAGCTCGTACTAAAAATCTGCAAAGACTAATTGCGCAGACTGTACAACGTTGATGGCGAAATAGATTCCGTTGTCAGGTTGAATGACCCATTCAAAACAGATGATGATAGAAGAGAATTCCGCCTCCCTGACCTGGGCGAGGTAAGGAATGCTTTTTCTAAACTTAAATCCAACAAAGCTGCCGGGGCAGACAGACTACGGGGATGATTGGCAATTTTCACCAGCTCATCTGAAGGATAGAAAACTTAAACAAGATTATTGAAAAGCCACAACGTTTCTATATGGTGACTATTATTAGTTGGTGGCCACTGCCTCACTTATTTTTCAGAGGCTCGTTTGCAGATATGTATGTCATCATATTACCATCAAGGATGTTGGCTTACAGACACACTTGCCATAGACCAAACAGACCAATATTGATTTCGTAGACCAAAGGGTGTTAAATTAATTATACACTTCTACACTAACTGTTGTGTTACATAAGGTGAGCAATCGCCACGGCTTCATTTGATACCTTCCAAATCAAATCCATTACGTCGGTGCTTCTTTTAAAGCACGTTTGTGCCGAATCCTGAAAATTATCAAGCTCGTGTTAAATATTTATTTAATTTTCTATTCCATTGTAACCATTTTCACTTTTTTACTTTTTTGCAGTAAGAATATCTTCGGTCGTACTATACGACGCAGTCATTTTCTATATTTAGGGCGACTTTTATTTCAGATCATATCTTCAGCACTTAACTACAAATTTCAGTGCATCAATTGTGATTTGTGATCATTTTGCGTCAATTTAAGATTGTAAGCATATTCAGTAGCCAACCGTGGACCGATTAATTCAAAAAATGCTTTTCTATCTGAGGAAGGTATCTAGCACATTGGAGAGTTGGATATCAACGATGTTGTATTGTAATTTATTTTAACTTTTGATCTTCCGTATGTCGGTCGTAGAAAGGGGAATCCCCGAAATATTATCTTATAACCTTGTACTCTATGGGAGTTTTTAAAGCCAGTATGTTTTAAGCTTTTATAGCTCTTATCCACCAGTAGCACTTCACAAACTTCTAGATAAGCGATGTACATAAAGTCCGCTTTCTTCTTTTTCTTCTTCTTCTTCTTAATGGGCGCTACAGTTCGGGGTGGACCTGGGCCTCAACCAACATGCCCCTCCAACTAGCACGACCTTTTGCTAGCCTTTTCCATTGCCGCACACCCAGTTGACTGGGGTCCCCTTCGACCTGTGTGCGCCATCTTAAGTGCGGCCGCCCTCTGCTTCTTGGTCCCTCGGGGTTGGATTCAAAGACTCTCCGGGCTGGAGCTGTGGTGTCCATTCGCTCTACACGGCCCAGCCATCTTAGGCGTTGAACACGTAGATGCCTGACTAGACTCATGTCGCTGTACAACCCGTAAAGTTCGTGGTTCCGCTTTTGATAGTGTCCATGCTTCTGCGCCGTACAACAGGACCGGGATGATAAGGGTCTTATATAGAGTCAACTTTGTCGTTCGGGAGAGGGCTCTATTACTCAATTGCCTCCTGAGCCAAAAGAAACAGCGATTGGCAAGAGTGATTTTGCGTTTGATTTCGGATTACTGATGTCATTGTTCCATTTCACTGCGGAGCCAAGGTAGACGAAGTCCCTAACTACCTGAAACTTATATCTACCAATACAAAAGTTCTGGTCAAGACGTCGGTGGTGAGCGTCCATTTTGATGACAGCACATATTTAGTTTTGCCCTCGTTTACTGCCAAACCAATTTTCGCCGCCTCCATCTCAATACACGCAAACGCCTCATTGACATCTCGCTGTGATCTACCTATTATGTTAATATCGTCGGCGTATGCAAGGAGTTGCGAGGATTTGAAATAGATTGTGCCTCTTGTATTTGCCAGTGATTTTTGCACAATCATTTCTAATATGATGTTGAAGAAATCACACGACAGCGCATCGCCCTGCCTAAATACTTTTTTACATCAAAACTATCGGTGAGATGTTCACCGATTCGGATGGAGCAGCGAGCATTCTCCAAAGTCATCCTGCATAGTCTGATCAGTTTAGCAGGTATGTCAAAGGTAGATAAAGCGTTGTATAGCTCGTTTCTAATTATGCTGTCGTATTGGGCTTTGAAGTCGAAAAATAGGTGGTGAACGTCGACTTGAAATACATTGGTTTTTTCCAGGATCTGCCGCAGTGTGAAGATTTGGTCGATGGTGGACTTCCCTGGCCTGAATCCGCACTGATAAGGACCTATCAGCTTATTTACAAAAAGCATCAGGCGTTCACACAAAACGGCAGAGAAGATTTTGTAGGCGATGTTAAGGAGACTTATTCCTCTGTAGCTGGCGCAATCAGAGGGGTCTCCTTTCTTGTGGATCGGGAATACGATGCTGAGACGCTATTCCTCGGGCATGCTTTCCTCTGACCATATCTTACAGATGACCTGGTGCATGCTCCTAACCAGGTCATCCCCAGCTGCCTTGAAGAGCTTAGCAGACAGTCCGTCTGCGCCAACAGCTTTAACTTCGTCGAGGTCAGGGGGACGGAGTTCTCTGCGGTCTTCGTCGTTTAGAAATGGATCATTCTGCCTGACAGCGGTATATTGACTAACATCGCCGTTATACAGTCTGCAGAAGTGGTTTTTCCATATTCTCAGCATCGACTCCGATTCTACTACTAGGTGTCCGTTCTCATCCCTGCAGGCTTCCGTTTTGGCTTTATAATCTTGGCATGTTCGCTTTATCTGTTGATAAAACTTTCGAACGTCATGCCTGCGGTAACACCTCTCCAAGTCCTCAATCGCGCGCTTCTTGTGCTCTTTCTTCTTTCTCCTGAGAAGCTTATGCTCTTCCCTTCTTTTTAACTCGTAGGGCTCAGGAGCTGCTTTTGTTCTTTTATGCAGCGAGGCCTTATATTCATCCTGCCTCGCTGTGTGAATCCTCCCGCACTCGTCATCGAACCAGGTGTTTCTTCGTGGTGGAGCCTTGAAACCCAAAACTTCGGATGCAGAGCTTTTCAGGGCTTGTTTGCAGAGGCTCCACTGCTGTTCTATTGATAGCGTAGATTGAGGTGCATTGGAGAGCTTAAGGGAGACGCGATCGGTAAAAACACGACTGATTTCTGGCGATTGTAGCTTTCCGACGTCATAACTTTGTATTCTTACTCTACTCCGCTGCGTTCGTGATATCCGTAAGTGCATCTTGGCTACTACAAGATAGTGGTGCGAGTCGATGTTAGCCCCATCAAGCATAGTGCAGTAGTGTCTGTTGTCGATCGCGATATGATCAGTCTGGTTGGTAGTTGATTGATCAAAAGACCGCCAGGTGCCTTTGTGTATATCGAGGTGCGGGAAGCGCGTACTGGCTAGAAGGAGATCTCGCCCCGTAGCAAGATCAATCAGCCTGTGTCCGTTATCGGAGGTGGTGTCGTGTAGGCTATGTTTGCCTATGTACAATTTTGATGTCATAGCTGGGACATTGGGCATACGTTCTGTCTAGGAGATCGTAGAACTCATCTTTGGCGGAGTCATCCTTGTCTTCCGTAGGGGCGTGTACGTACATCAGGCAGATGTTAAAAAATGTAGCCTTGATGCGGATCATTATGAGGCGTTCGCTCACATGCCGAAAGCTTAGGACTTATGCCTTAGTCCACCTCTAACAGCAAATCCGCATCCGAGCAATCGTTGTCCTCTCTCCCTATAGCAGTCGCCGTAGTAAATATCGCAGTTTTTCGTCAGGTTTATACCCGGTCCATTCCATCGCATTTTCTGGATGGCGGTTATGTCCGCTTTATAGCGGTCTATGGCGTCCGCAAGTTGTTCGGCTACACGTGTCCTGTTTAGGGACCTAACATTGCACGTACACAGCCGAAGATCATTGTCCTTTTTCCGTTTTTTGGAAGGGTCGTCATCATAAAACCGGTCCGTTATATCCGAGGCTTTTACGGTTACGGCTTACTGGGCCTTAGCCCAACCGACTAATCCTGTTATTTTGGCGCAGGAGGCTCGCTATTCGCCCTTCCCCGTCTGCGATTTCCATAGAAAATCGCCAGATGGCACCACGAGGAGATGGGGATGGGACGTACTAAAAGTGCCGCAAGATGTTCGACTGCGGTGGCTCTTCTCGCTTTTTAGCTCGCCAGCATCCGTCGGATAGATGCTACCCCTACGAGGCTTTTGTTAGTCCTTTGCGGTTGGTGCCGCTTTACGTTAGGGATTTTATGGGAAATGCCAAGACGTGAAAACTGTGGTGAAGTAGTAGCTTAAAATATGTTTTCTCACATACATACTATTATTATAGTATATATTCGTACGAACAAAGGTGTCGATATAACAACAGACTTCCGATAAGTTTCATTAGCTTCGTTGAGTATATTCATTGCCGGTCTATGCGACTAATGCCTAATTTTCTATAGATCGGTCGAGATGTCTGGCGCTTTATTCACAAATTGATTCCCTTTTCCTTATGCTTATTAGATTCCCCTAACTAACTCACCTAAAAGAAAATGAGCTACTAATAGATGGCTCTAAACGACGTAATAATTTATTTGTTAACTCATCGATTTGGCTTTTCGTGGTAGTGGTATTCGTTTAACGTCGTTTTTTGGGTTTGATTACCATGACAGGCGAAAAACCGATCCCATGCTATAATGATGTGTACGATAAGATCTTAACACTACAATGTGAAATTTATCACATTACACCCATGTATAGTTGATAACAACAACCATCCACACTCCGTACTATTTAAATGGAACAACCTAGCCGCAAGTGCTTTTCCTCATTGTGATTGTTAACACAAATTGCAAACACATGCCGACTCATTAGATTGGTTTGAGGACGCTAAAAGCCGCTCTTGTACGAATCATTGTTTCGGCAAATAGGGTACATACATATGTATGTACATCCGTGACATATTAGTGTCTCGACAAAAAACGTTTCTTCTTCGAGCATTTCGTTCTCTTTTGTCGAAACAAGTGCAAGTGCACCAAATTCATCTTTATGACGCCCCTAAAATTCCCCAAATTGGTATAGAGTATGGTTGGTCGGGCCTATGATGGGGCGACCAAAGACGCCCTTTATATTGTTTCATATTTACATATACTGACCTACATTGTAGTGCATGAACCTGGAATCTCAATTGTCCGCAGATGTGTATGTTTGAATGAGGAAAAATGATTTTTTTTAACTTTCGACTTAAGAAAAGTCTCTACTAGATGTCACTAGTATTTTTCAAATATCACATATGCTCCTTATGTCCTCTGGCAAAACTAGTATCTATTATCGATTTTTCACACAATTTCTGAGTGAAATTCAATTTAGGATGTAATTTTTCATCCAGCCATTCGTTGTTCATAAATCACTCGAGCCGAAAGAGAAATTGAATTAAATTTCAAGAGCAGTAAGGTGTATAGTGTCAAGACGGATGGTACAGATACACTTTCAAATATACGATTATCTATGAAAGATGACAAAAAATGGTTGACAATTGTACTTGGTATTTACAGAAGGTATTGGACATAGGAAAAAAGAGTTCATAGTGACTTGCATTTTGCGTGAATTCAAGCGTTGTGTTGTCTGTGCAGTGAAGCGTAGAGATGTGCTCGGAAGAAAACATTCTGGTAATCTGATTGTCGACCCTTTAGAAACTCTTTGACTATTTGAGTAGATGAAATTCTCGTTAAAGCTTATCGCTTTTCTTTGAGATCGATGTTGCGATGCTATTTGGGTCAAATATCTGTTTGTATAAACGACTTTATTCCGATCTTAATGAGAGCGGGTTAAGTGATAATGAGGAAAACGAGGAAAACTTCGATGAGCTATCAGTAACGGAAAATCATATGAGATATATAAGCTTATGGTGTGACGAATTCCGTCTATCATACTTTAGTTTTGTAGCTTAGGTATACAATACAGTTTTGTGTGATTGGATTCAAAAGATCTTTAGTGTGAATACATATAAAATTCACCAAGAATGCTCATGTTTAACGATCGACCTGCCATAGTCCGAGTTCATCCATCTCTAATCCTTACTCGAATGTTTTAGAAAATTGGTTGACTAATAGGTTTTCCGAACTCAGTACTCAGTAGGATTTAAGCAGAATGCATCAATATAGCACTCAAACACCCCCTGGCAATCAAAAGCACTATAGATAAATATCGTCCATACCAATTTACACTACCCTCTTCAGCTTTAAAGATTCGAACGTTTTCGAAACAGCTTACAGACTAAATGCCATGAAAGGAACTTTTTTCAGTAGGCTTTTTTCAACTCTGAAATTTGAAAATTGCATACAAAAGCTTGTACGAGATGGACAGTGCCAACTATGGCTTTTTGGGAAATATTTAAGTTTTTTGGGTAAAGAAACTGATTTTCTTCTTATATTTTCTCATATTAGTGTTGTACATGTCACAGAAAGTCACAGGCACTCAAACTTGACAAGCTTCTTAATCAACCTCAGCTCTAGAAGAAGCGTAGCTTTCAACAATTTTTTTTTTTTTTTTTTTATGGGCATACGCCCATTCAAGGCTAAGGCCTTATCGCGTTAAACGTTATGCGAGCAGAAGGTAACAGGGAGGGGGAGAGGAGGTGCCAATTGACATTGGTCTTAAATGTCTGCATATTGTATTGAGGGGGGAGATCGAACGAGGTAGCGCGTTCCACATTCGTGTGGTTCGGTTGAAGAAAGATTCTCTGTATTTGACAGTACGACTGAAAACGGGCTTCAGAGTGAATTCATTCGCATTCCGGGAGAGACGTGTATCGCGGGAGAAATTTTGAATGGGCGGAATGCAACTGGCTATTTCATCAGAGCATTTATGGTGAAAATAACGATAAAACAATGAAAGACAGGAGACATTCCTACGGTGACCCAGCGAGTGTAATGAGTTAGTGATGCTGGAATCTTCTATGAGTTTTATCGCACGATTTTGTATTCTGTCAAGTGCAATGAGGTCTTAGATGCGCCAGACGAGACATGAGCGTTGAACTCCAATTTAGGACGAATCAACGCCTTATAAATTATAGCCAAATCGGTGGGTGTGAAGAAGTTTTTGCATTTGTATAGGAAACCCACGCATTTCGCGGCATTCTTAGCGACACTAAATATGTGATCCAACAAAGGTTGTCACTGTTGCACATACCCAGGATGGAAAGCTTGTCGGTTTAAAAGATACAAGTGCCATTCATGGGAAATGGCATTGGGTCAGTGTAACGCTTTAACGACAGAAGACAGCATTGTGTTTTGGAAGCATTAAATCCCACTCTATTGTTTTTACCTCATTGGATGAAGCTGTCGATGTCGGAATTTAATGAGCTTAACATACGCTGCCGCTCACTATTTACAGCCGAAGTGCAGGCTCGTAAAGAAGTAAACGAACTGTACAACCCGTACAGTTCTTCGTTATATCTTCTCCTCCATACACCGTTTGAACAAACGGGACCGTAGATAGTGCGCAGAATTTTCCTCTCGAAATGACCAAGGGCATCTTCATCCGCTTTTGTTAAGGTCCAAGCCTCTGCGCCGTAAAGGAGAACTGGGATGATTAAGGTCTTATATAGTGTCACCTTGGCTTTCCGAGAGAGGGCTCTACTTCTCAATTGCCTCTTGAGCCCAAAGGAACAGCGGTTGGCAAGAGTGATTCTGCGTTTTATCTCAGCGTTGGTGTTGTTGTCGCTGGTCATCAGTGAGCCAAGGTAGACGAATTCCTTGACCACTTCAAAGTTATATCCGCTCACGGTGACGTTCTGGGCAATACGTCGGTGTTGTCCGTCTCTTTTAGATGAAAGCTGATATTTGGTTTTACTCTCATTAACCTTGAGACCGATCTTAGCCGCTTCTACCTCAATGCTTACAAAGGCCTCATTGACGTCTCGCTGTGTCCGTCCAATTACGTCAATGTCATCGGCGTAGGCAAGCAATAGCGTAGGCTTGAAATAAATGTTGACTGTGTTGGCCAGTGACTCTTGCACGATCTTTTCAAGCACGATGTTGAAAAAGTTGCATGACAGCGCGTCACCTTGCCTAAATCCTTTTTTAACATCAAAGGTCTCGGTTTGTTCATTACCGTCCTTAATGGAGCAGCGAGAATTCTCCATTGTCATCCCGCACAGTCGGGCGAGTTTGGCAGAGATGTTAAAACTAGACATGGCTTTGTATAGCTAATCTCTATACATGCTGTCATATGCAGCCTTGAAATCGACGAAGAGGTGGTGAGAGTGATCTGCCGTAGCGTTAATATTTGGTCTATTGTGGATTTACCTGGCCTGAAACCACACTGATAAGAGCCGATCAGGTTATCCACAAACGGTTTCAGGCGTTCACACAAAACGGCAGCGATGATCTTATATGCGATGTT
This sequence comes from Eumerus sabulonum, assembly GCA_951905685.1. Lineage (NCBI taxonomy): Eukaryota > Metazoa > Arthropoda > Insecta > Diptera > Syrphidae > Eumerus > Eumerus sabulonum. Next base: position 153,594,162 of record OX645060.1, on the reverse strand, counting down.
AAGGAGACTTATTTCCCTATAATTGGCGCAGTTATAGGGGTCTCCTTTCTTATGGACCGGGCAAGCGTTGCTTAGATTCCATTCGTCGGGCATGCTTTCCTCCGACCATACCTTGCAAATGAGATTGTGCATGCACCTTACCAGCTCATCTCCAGCCGCCTTAAAAAACTCAGCAGTCTGCGCCCGTGGCTTTATTAGACTTAAGTCTTGATATCGCTATTTTGACTTCGTCTAGGTCAGGTGGACTGAACTTAGTTCAAATAAAAAAAAAAAAATACTTTTCCGCTATCATAATTCTTCTTCTTCTTCTTAACGGGCGCTACAGTGAATCTGGGCCTCAACCAACATGCCCCTCCAACTAGCACGGTCTTTTGCTAGCCTTTTCCATTGCCGCACACCCAGTTGGCTGAGGTCCCCTTCCACCTGTGTGCGCTATTTAAAGTGCGGCCGTCCTCTGCTTCTTCGTCCCTCGGGGTTGTACCCAAAGACTCTCCGGGCTGGAGCGGTGGTGTCCATTCGCTCTACATGGCCCAGCCGTTGAATCCGTACACGCCTGACTAGGCTCATGTCGCTGTACAGCCCGTAAAGTTCGTGGTTGAATCTTTCCTCCATCCCCCGTCTGTGTTTATAGGAACGAAAATCACGCGCAAGATTTTTCTCTCGAACCGACCAAGGGCCTCCTCATCCGCTTTTGATAGTGTCCATGATTTTGCGCCGTACAACAGGACCGGGATGATAAGGGTCTTATATAGCGTCTACTTTGTCGTTCGGGAAAGGGCTCTATTACTCAATTGTCTCTTGAGCCCAAAGAAAGAGCGATTGGCAAGAGTAATTCTGCGTTTGATTTCGGAACTGATGTCGTTGTTCCAGGTCACTGCGGAGCCAAGGTAGACGAAGCCCTTAACTACCTCGAACTTATATCTGCCAATACACACGTCCTGGCCAAGACGTCAGTGGTGAGCGTTCTATTTTGATGACAGCACATATTTAGCTTTGCCCTCGTTTACCGCCAGACCAATTTTCGCCGCCTAAACCTCAATACTCGCAAACGCCTCATTGACATCTCGCTGTGATCTACCTATTATGTCAATATCGTCGGCATATGCAAGGAGTTGCGAGGATTTGAAATAGATTGTGCCTCTTGTATTGGCCAGTGATTTTTGCACAATCATTTCCAACATGATGTTGAAGAAATCACACGACAGCGCATCGCCCTGCCTAAATCCATTTTTGACATCAAAACTATCGGTAAGGTGTTCATCGATTCGGATGGGGCAGCGAGCATTCTCCAAAGTCATCCTGCATAGTCTGATGAGTTAAGCAGGTATGGCAAAGGTAGATATAGCGTTGTATAGCGCGTCTCTAATTACGCTGTTGTATGCGGCTTTGAAGTCGATAAATAGGTGGTGAGTGTCGACTTGAAATTAAATTTTTTTTCCAGGATCTGCCGTTTTGTGAAGATTTGGTCGATGGTGGACTTCCCTGGCCTGAATTCGCACTGATAAGGACCTATCAGCTTATTTACAAAAGGCTTCAGGTGTTCACACAAAACAGCAGAGAAGATTTTGTAGGCGATGTTAAGGAGACTTATTGCTCTGTAGCTGGCGTAATCAGAGGGGTCTCCTTTCTTGTGGATCGGGAATACGATGCTGAGACCCCATTCCTCGGGCATGCTTTCCTCTGACCATATCTTACAGATGAGCTGGTGCATGCTCCTAACCAGGTCATCCCCAGCTGCCTTGAAGAGCATAGCAGACAGTCCGTCTGCGCCAGCAGCTTTAACTTCGTCGAGGTCAGGGGGACGGAGTTCTCTGCGGTCTTCGTTGATTAGAAATGGATCATTCTGTCTGACAGCCGTATATTGACTAACATCGCCGTTATACAGTCTGCAGAAGTGGTTTTTCCATATTCTCAGCATCGACTCCGATTCTATTACTAGGTGTCCGTTCTCATCCCTGCAGGCTTCCGTTCTGGCTTTATAATCTTGGCATGTTCGCTTTATCTGTTGATAAAACTTTCGAACGTCACGCCTGTGGTAACACCTCTCCAAATCCTCAATCGCGCGCTTCTTGTGCTCTTTCTTTTTTCTCCTGAGAAGCTTATGCTCTTCCCTTCTTTTTAACTCGTAGGGCTCAGAAGCTGCTTTTGTTCTTTTAGAACCAGGTGGTTCTTCGTGGTGGAGCCTTGAAACCCAAAACTTTGGATGCAGAGCTTTTCAGGGCTTGTTTGCAGAGGCTCCACTGCTGTTCTATTGATAGCGTAGATTGAGGTGCATTGAAGAGCTTAAGGAAGACGCGATCGGTAAAAACACGATTGATTTCTGGCGATAGTAGCTTTCCGACGTCATAACTTTGTAATCTTACTCTACTCCGCTGCGTTCGTGATATCCGTAAGCGCATCTTGGCTACTACAAGATAGTGGTGCGAGTCGATGTTAGCCCCATCAAGAATAGTACAGTAGTGTCTGTCGTCGATCGCGATTTGATCAGTCTGGTTGGTAGTCGATTGATCAAAAGACCGCCAGGTGCCCTTGTGTATATCGAGGTGCGGGAAGCGCGTACTGGCTTGAAGGAGATCTCGCCCCGTAGCAAGATCAATCAGCCTGTGTCCGTTATCGGAGGTGGTGTCGTGTAGGCTATGTTTGCCTATGTACAATTTTGATGTCATAGCTGGGACATTGGGCATACGTTCTGTCTAGGAGATCGTAGAACTCATCTTTGGCGGAGTCATCCTTGTCTTCCGTGGGGGCGTGGACGCAGATCAGGCTGATGTTAAAAAATGTTGCCTTGATACGGATTGTTATGAGGCCGTCGCTCACATGCCGAAAGCTTAGGACTTTTTGCTTTAGTTCACCTCGAACAACAAATCCGCATCCAAACAATCGTTGTCCTCTCTCCCTATAGTAGTCGCCGTAGTAAATATCGCAGTTTGTCATCCGCTTTATACCCGGTCCATTTCATCGCATTTCCTGGATGGCGGTTGTATGTTGGCGGTACGGCCCATGAAAGACCAGAGCCAAGCTTCTCTCAATCACCCATGTTGTGTGCGATATATTTTTCACACAGGTGAAAGGGACCTACAGTTTAATGCCGATTCCGAACGGCGTGAGTCGAGAAGCTTTTTCACGGCAAGTCTACTATGGGGGGTTTTGCCAGTACCCCGCCGAGGAAGAACGCCGCGGAATAAACACTCGATGGCGTTGGTGTTATCGTGATCCGAACTCGCTCATCTTGCGTCAGAGTCCAACACACTAACCACTGCGCCATGGCGCCCTCCAGGATGGCGGTTATGTCCGCCTTATAGCGGTCTAGGGCGTCCGCAAGTTGTTCGGCTACACGTGGCATGTTTAGGGACCTAATATTCCACGTAAAAAGCCGAAGCTCATTGTCCTTTTTCCGTTTTTTGCAAGGGTCGTCATCATGAATCCGGTCCGTTATATCCGAGGCTTGTGATTGTTTCGGAGTTTGTGGTTTTTTTTATGGTTACGGCTTACTAGGCCGTAGCCCAACCGACTAATCCTGTTTTCTTGGCGCAGAAGGCTCGCCATTCGCCCTTCCCCGTCTGCAATTTCAAAAGGAAATCTCCAGATGGCACCACGAGGAGGTGGGGACAGAACTAACTGTCTAACAGACTAACTATTGCTAACAGTGCCGCAAGACGTTCGACTGCAGTGACTCTTCTCGCTTTTTAGCAGGTCAGCATCCGTCGGATAGATGCTACCCCTACGAGGCCTTTGTTAGTCATTTGCCATCCCGAGATCATAATTAAGATCTATAAAATTATGTATATCAAACGTAGTTCCCATAGTGTTTGCCCGAATATTAAGGTGAGTGACTGTATATTAAAGAACTGGTCACAGAACTTCACCTCTATTTTACACATTTTTTATTTTTATTTCTTTTTTTTTTTTTTTGTTTTTGTTGTGCTTTACACATTGCTACATACCCGGAGTTGAAGGTTCCGTAGCAATGTTTCAAAACTACATATATGCAGATCAACAAAAAATCAGCTTTAATACGAAAACGAAAAAACACATTTTTAGGGTTCAGTACCCAAAGGTTAAACGGGACTCTATTACTAAGACGTCGCTGTCCGTCCGTCCGTCCGTCTGTCACCAGGCTGTATCTCATGAGCCGTGATAGTTAGACAGTTGAAATTTGCCGCTATAACGATAAATACTAAACAGAATAAAATGAATATTTAAGGGGGGCCCCCATACGACAGACATGATTTTCATCCAAAAAATCCCCTTGGTCACATACTGGCCTAAAGTTAGTCGCCAATATCCCACAACCAGTAGCAAACTTCCCAGCTTTTATCTCTTTTGTGTCTTTGATGTATTAATCCTAGCTGCAACCCTTTTTTCTATAATTACGAACAACCAATAATAAATACCCTTTAAGCTCTGATGATCCCTATTGTGTGTAAGATAATTGATTGGAATTCAATGGAAACTTTGATGATCAACTATCTCATCATGGAGATTCTTGATCATCAAAGAAATATGCCTATGACCTGCCTGCAGCCAAAGTCTGTCATCATGCAAGAAATTGTTTCAAACGGATTAGCCGTTTTAATGTGATCACTGATGAGGTAACATACAACGTCTCTTTCATATTTTTATATATAGATGGTACGGAACTCTTCCTGTGCGTGTTCCGCGCAGGACTCGCACTTGGCCGGTTTTTTTCTCAATCAGAGGAGTGAAAATCCAGCTTCAATTAAGCTGCTTCGCTGTAATGAATAAGAAATGTCTAGAAAGAAATTATTTACATTTTTTAATAAAGTGTATATTACTTCATCGAAAAATAAAAACAATTAAAGGATATTTTCAGTTTTAATTTTTGAATTAATACCAGCTTTTGGGTCGTTTTGCCCCACTGTGCGACGCAACTAAAATTTATTAATTTTTTTTTTCCTTGGATCAGGTGTTCCACACCTTGTATGTGTTCTTCTTTGGTGGCTTTACAGGCCATGAAGGACCAAAATCAAGCTTCTCTCAATTCCACACAGGTGAAAGGGACCTACAGTTTACTGCCGATTCCGAACGTTGTGAGTGGAGACGCTTTTTCATGACAAGTAAACCAACGGAGGTTTTGCCATTACCCCGCCGAGGAGGGTCGCCTCGGTATAAACATTGGAAGGCATTGGTGTTATCAAGATCCGAACTCGCTCATCGTGCGTCAGAGTCCAACACTCTAACCACGGCGCCCTCACGTGGGGGCGCCGTGTCGCGGTCTGAGAGCTTGACATGTACATATGTACATAAGTAGGGGTGGGTTATCGGGATTCGTTGACTTATCCCGAGGGTTTGCTCGATTTCATTTCATTCGTTAGTTTGTCATTTGCATACTTATAGCAACTGCCGTCTTCTAAAAAGTTTCGATTCTGAACCTTGATATTAATAAACTAAAACTCAATTTGGAACACAGGAGGCCCTTTTGAGTACATTATCTTATAAAGTTCGCTTAAACCTTTAATGGGAGTATAGCAGTTAAACCAATTTCCATCGAAGCTTGACGCTCAGGGATACAAACGTGAGAATAAGATTTCAAAAGAGGATTAAAGTGACAATTTATATCTTTAAAAGACAAGCGTAGTGTTGCATCTTAAGATAGCAATCGTCATACGTTTCGTGGAAAAAGGCGGTAAAGAATTAGTCATTTCTGCAACATGCATTCGCTGTTTACACTTTGATAACAGTAGGTCATGACTACAGGGTAAACATTGTTCAGGAGAACGCCTGACTAATTTCTAAAAACACATCCTTAAGGTTGTATTTATGTTTCAAAAGGAAACAGTTTGGATTAGTATTGAATTTCATCTGACGGCAAGTTGATTACGAGTAGATGGATACACGCTCTCTATCTTCTTACCTGTCTAAATCGGAACCGTCTATCCATACATACCCACATCTTCATGAGTATAATCGTCGATCTATATCGCAAGTTGGTGCTTATTTACTTATTCTCGTATAATTAACGGAAGCACTTAGTATCTCATCACTGTCTTCCATATCCACCCTTAGAGCTCAGTCATAAAAAATATGGGTATGTACTACCGTCTCTCAGTAATAAACTCTACCATCGTAAATCCAATCCATTCCAATCCAATTTTAATGAAGCTCTAGTTGGGCGGTCATAAAAAAATGAAACTTTCAGAGTGAAGTGCATCTCATTAGTTTTTATTTCTGCTTTTGTGCGTACATTACTTGCAATATTCCCCCACAGTGTAAACAACCAGATCGTCTTTGTTGTGCAGTTCTCGCCGAAGATACAATAATACATACCTACAATACAGATACAAGTGCAATAAACATTTGCACGCAAGTTCCACTGCAAGAGCTTTATGCTGTTCATTTCAGCTGCTGCTTCTGCTAATAAATTCGTGGCATGAGGAAATCCATCTTCTAGGATGCATGAGAAACGTATGTGTATGTATGTGTGTTCCTGTTTCGTTTCAGCTCATCCCAAGGTACGTATTCAAGTGAAAATATAAAATCAAAACAAAAACAAATCTTAGCGCGCCCCATTACCGTTGTACGTGACTTATGTATCAAATCCTCCCTTTCCGAATTCAGTGACTGCAACACACGATTCAGCTTATCCCAAAGTAGATAGTGATTGATTTATTATTCCACATCCCGTGCCCCGTGGGAGCTTCAATAGCTTTCGATGTAAAAGGTTTCTTTTCCTTGGGAGTTGCGATAAGCAGCTACTGATTTCCACTTTGTTGCGAAAAAGTTTGTCGCCGAGAACATGGCACAAATATCGTCACGTATTTGGGCAGGACAAGTGATAAAAATCTTTTGATTCGATTGTTTTGTGAAAAAAACAATTTGAATTGAAGGCGTAACACTATCATCGCACGTTGACTTTGCACCTTGCACTAGTGAAGAACAGAACAATAGAAGTGAGGCGCATTTTTACGGGCAATTTAACAGGAAAATCAATGCCAACTCTTTTGTATTGCGGTCACAATTTAGATACTATTGTAGATAGTTCACCTTTTTTATACGTTTCAGGTTTCCGGTATGCTACGGCATTCCGCATCCGTACTCGTATCGTACTTGTATCGTGCTTAGTATTTTAGGGGCCCGTTTCAAAGGCAAACAATGTACCAGAGCGGTGACACAAATATTTTGCAACGCCAGAGATATTGTTGTTTTATTAGTGGTTTTTGTTTAAATGCGCGAATACAAATTTAGTCGGAATCGAACAGTTTATGGCAGAGAATACCGATTTTTGTACTTTTTGCAGTTGACAGCGTTGTTGAAATATCAAACGAAGCGGAATACATTTATCTTAGGTTAAGATCAGTCGTTTTGTTATTAGAACGTATTTATTTATATTTTTTTATTATGGAGCGTTGTTTCCTGGCTAGTCCAAATGCGGGACTAAATTAGTTTAAATTATTCTTCACACTTCTAAACGTGTGCACGTTATTCCTATTATACATTTATATCATAACTTTGCTATAGACATACTTTGTTGCTTGTAATTTAAGAAGGAAAACTGAATCTGTTGCATTGTCTCAAAATTATTACTGACTTATGTAGGTTAAACCACTGAAGGTATGCACAAAGTTATGGGTTGGTACCATTCGACCTGTGTTAAATTTAACTAACCTTACCCTTACAGGGCCAATGTTATATCTGCTATTCTTTAAACAAGCTATGTATGTACAAATCCATATGAGAACAGAAAAAGGAGGATAACGGTTTATTGTAGAGGGATCAAAAACAAACATTTTTTACTATCGGAGGGGGTCTATCCCGTCCCATTTAGGAGGTAGGGGCAATTTAAAAAAAAAATACGTAAAATGGGAAAAAAATATTAGAAAACAACAGCAATACCCACAATGAAGTACTGTACCAAATTTAAAAGCCAGGAACCTGTCCTTGAATACAAAATTTAAGTTAAATCGTGGCTGATCCAGGATAGATTGGCGGTACTGCTAATCTTCCATTTGGCCGGTAATTACGTGGAGCGGCGATTCCTCTTCGAGCCTGACGTCGTGCTCTGCGAGCCCGAGCGCCTCAGGTTCAGCACATCCATTTCAAATCACGATCGAAGAGACGTTGTTCGGCAGCATCAACGCTTTTGGTGGCTGGAGATGACTCTCCGCCGGCGTCTTAAGCTAAGTAAGCCTCTTCGAGGCAACAATCGCCAACACCCATGGCATACATAGGGTAGGCTAAGGTAGAATAAGTATACTTACTTACTTACTTAGGTGGCGCTACAGTCCGTGGTGAACCTGGGCCTCAACCAACAAGCGTCTCCAGCTGGCACGGTCTTTGGCCAGTTGTTTCCAGCGCCGCACGCCCAGTTGGTTAAGGTCCCCTTCCACCTGCGTGCGCCACCGTTGATGCAGCCGTCCTCTGCCGCGCCTTCCTTTCGGGGTGGATTTGAAGACTCTTCGGGTCGGCGCTGTATTTTCCATGCGCTTTACATGGTCTAGCCACCTTAGACGCTGTATCCGTAGACGTCGTACCAGGCCGATGTCGCTGTACAACCCGTACAGTTCTTCTTTATATCTTCTCCTCCATACACCGTTTGAACGAACGGGACCGTAGATAGTGCGCAGAATTTTCCTCTCGAAACGACCAAGGGCATCTTCATCCTCTTTTGTTAAGGTCCAAGCCTCTGCGCCGTAAAGGAGGACTGGGATGATTAAGGTCTTATATAGTGTCACCTTGGTTTTCCGAGAGAGGGCTCTACTTCTCAATTGCCTCTTGAGCCCAAAGGAACAGCGGTTGGCAAGAGTGATTCTGCGTTTTATCTCAGCGCTGGTGTTGTTGTCGCTGGTCATCAGTGAGACAAGGTAGACGAATTCCTTGACCACTTCAAATTTATATCCGCCCATGGTGACGTTCTGGCCAATACGTCGGTGTTGTCCGTCTGTTTTAGATGAAAACAGATATTCGGTTTTTCCCTCATTAACCTTGAGACCCATCTTAGCCGCTTCTACCTCAATGCTTACAAATGCTTGATGCCTCGCTGTGTCCGTCCAATCACGTCAATGTCGTTGGCGTACGCGAGCAATTGCGTGGACTTGAAATAAATCGTACCTCTTGTGTTGGCCAACACTCTCTGACTCTTGCACGATCTTTTCAAGCACGATGTTGAAAATGTTGCAAGACAGCGCGTCACCTTGCCTAAATCCTTTTTTAACTTCAAAGGTCCCGGTTTGCTCATTACCGACCCTAATGGAGCAGCGAGAATTCTTCATTGTCATCCTACACAGTCGGAGGAGTTTGGCAGGGATCTTAAAGCTAGACATGGCTTTGTATAGCTCATCTCTATACGCGCCGTCATATGCAGCCTTGAAATCGACGAAGAGGTGGTGAGTGTCGATTTGGTATTCCTGGGTCTTCTCCAAGATCTGCCGTAGCGTAAATATTTGGTCTATTTTGGATTTACCTGGCCTGAAACCATACTGATAACAGCCGATCAGGTTATCCACAAACGGTTTCAGGCGTTCACACAATACGGCAGGAAGATATTATATGCAATGTTAAGGAGACTTATTCCCCTATAGTTGGCGCAGTTTTAGCGGTCTCCTTTCTTATGGACCGGGCAAACTATGCTGAGATTCCATCCGTCGGACATGCTTTCCCTCGACCATACCTTGCAAATGAGATGGTGTGTGCGACCGCCTTAAAAAGCTCAGCAGACAGGCCGTCTGCGCCCGCGGCTTTATTAGACTTAAGTCTTGATATTGCTATTTTGACTTCGTCTAGGTCGGGTGGACTGAATTCTGTTACTTCGTCGTCCATTACGAATGGGTAGTTCTGCCTGACAGCGGTATCCTGTCTATCATCGCCGTTATACAGTCTGCAGAAATGGTCTTTCCAAATCCTAAGCATCGACTGCGACTCCACTACCAGTTCTCCATTTTCATCAATGCAGGCCGCCGCTCTGGCTTTGAAGCCATGGCATGTTCGTTCTGCCTTATTATAAATTCCTGCGGAAGCATCTCTCCATCCCCTCGATCTCACGCTTTCCGTGCTCTCTCTGCTTTCTTCCAAAAAGCGTGTGTTCCTCTCTTCTCTTCTGTTCATACATTTCGCGGGCAGCTCTCGTCCATCGTTGCAGCATGGCTTTATTTGCTGCATGGGCTTGTTCGCATTGTTCATCGAACCAGGGATTTCTAAGTGGTGGCGGTTTGAAACCCAGCACCTCTGAGGCAGTGTCTCTGACGGCGCTCTGGCAATGCGCCCATTCCTGCTCTATTGTTGGTGCTGCTGTGGGCGGATTTTGAGAGAGCTTGGAGGACACGATCGGCAGAGATTCTGGCAGTCTCTTACAATTGTAGCTTTCCGACGTTAAACTTACGTAGTCCTACTCGATTGTCTTATTAGGGTTAATAGATAAGCCCTCTCTGACACACCAGTCAGAGATAAGTTGGAGCGAGTTAACAGAAAAGGAAAAACGATTTATTTAATTTAACAAATATGTGTCTCTAATTGTCTAATGATAAGTTTATTAACAATTTGCACTTAACAATTTAATTTCATTAATTGATCTTTATTGGTCTACTGTTGTCTTCAAACTGATCTTACCGGGAGGCAAATTACTTTATTTCCCTATTTATTCCCGAGTTAGTTTTGGGCGCGAATCTCGTTCCCAACCTGAACTAATTGGCGGGAATGTTCTTCCTCCAGAACTCGTTGTACAAAGAGCTGCGATCGGTGTGTGGTTTGTGTCTTGGGTCCAGTGATGTGCAATTGTTGTGTGTACACATAACTAGCGCAAGCTGCATGCGCTCACAGGCAGTGATCTCGCACTTGCCCGTAACATTGACTACTAGGTCATCAGCATATCCGATGACCTCGTAGCCCCAAGTGGTTAGCTTGCGTAGTAGATCATCGATGACTATCGACCAAAGCAGTGGGGAGAGGACTCCCCCTTGTGGGCATCCTCTAGCTGCCGATACTGTTACTGAGACTTCTTCGCATGTGGCTGATATGATATGGATATTTAGCATCGCCCTAATCCAGTGACTAGTGGGATGGTCCACACCTCTGTAGAATAGCGCCGTGGTGATCGAATCATAGCGAGTATTATCGAAGGCTCCCTCTATATCGAGGAAGGCGCAGATTGCTATCTCCTTTTGTGTGAAACTATTTTCAATGCGCGTCACCAAGTGGTGTAGTGCATTCTCGGTAGATCGCTCTTTGCGATATGCATACTGGTTGGGATGTAGAGGTGTTTGATTTTCCAAGATACCTCTAATATGGAGCTCTATCAGTTTCTCCATTGTTTTTAGAAAGAACGAAGTCAGACTGATAGGGCGATAGGATTTAGGTTGCCCACTTGTTTTCCCAATCCTGGGGAAGAAGACAAGATTGAACTCTCTCCAAATTTGGGGTATGTATCCCAGGTTGAAGCAAGGCTTAAAAAGAACTATCAGTGGTGATAAAATTGTATTCAAGCCTTTCTGTAAGATCGCAGAAAAGACACCATCCTTGCCTGGGGCCTTGTAGAGTTTTTATTTTTATTTTTATTTTTATTTGAAGAGTCTACCAGAGAGGCTATTTGTTCTACTGTCGATATTATCTATGACGTTAATTTGAACGTTAGAGGACATCGAGTAAGGAGTAGAACCAGGGAACCAGGGAAGTGCACCTCGAGCGAAGTCTCCAAGGTTTCCCTGCAATTGACGGTGAAGGTGCCGTCTGATTTGCGAAGCAGCCCGAGCCCATTTGTGTGCTCTCGAGATAGCGTTTTGTGGAGTCGGTCGCAGTTGGAAGCGAGTCTATGTTCTCGCAATGTTTCCTCCAGGACGGTCTCTTGGATTTCCTGAATTCGAGGTTGTATTTAGTTAGAGCAGATCTATAATCGGTCCAACTATTATACCGTTTAACTCTGTTAAACAGCGATCTCACCTGTTTCCTTAGGGACTCAGGCTGAGTATTCCACCAGGGCACACACCGTTTGTGTGTAATTGACCTGGGTGTACAGCTGTCTCTAAAGAATGAGATGTGTGCTGCATTGAGCTGGTAAGCCGCTTCGTCGATATCGTCTGTCGATTCAATCGACTTGAGAAGCATATCCTCTTTGGCGGCGAGTTGAGCTTGAAACCAAGCCCGATTCGTTCGTTAATGCTGATATCCGGGCTCAGCCTCTTTAACCTCACCGGAGATGTTGAATCTGATGTCCTGGTGATCAGACAGTGAGGCTTCATTGGAGACATGCCAGTCCCCAATCACATTTGAGATAAATGGGCTAGAGATGGTGAGGTCGAGCACCTCTTCTCTAACCTCATTTATGAATGTGGGTTTGTTGCCTTTATTGGCAACGGTGAGTTCGTTAATGATTAAAAATTTAAGGAGTGACTCACCTCGTTTTTTGGTATTGCTACTGCCCCATTCCATATGGTACGCGTTGGCATCGCATCCAATTACCAGGTGGTGTTTTTTCTGGTTGCAATACCTAACCAGATCTTGGACTTCAGTGGGAGGGATTTGTTGGCCGTCTCCAGGTAAGTAAGCGGAGGCGCATACATCCTCTTTTACTCCTCCATCGGTGGGGACTTCCACAATGACGGCTGCCAGGTCCCTTGGGATAAATTCTGGAATAGAGAGAAAATTTAGATTAGTGCCGATTACACATGCGGCCCTAGGAGGAGAACCTCCTGTAGCGTAAATTAGTTTACGCGACCTGTTTTGCAGGCCCATAAGTAAGAATGCTTGACTTTGACACATGTCACGAATCACGCATAAGCTGTCAAAATGAAATAAATGCGCTCGCTTTGTGGTGCCAACATTTATCACATGCTACGCTCAAAATGCATGCTCAGATTTTTCGCTAAATATTTGATGACTTCGTTCGAATATTCGGTATATTGCCAGAGCAAAATTCGTCGCATCACCGCTGTACACCTTTTTGGACTTAGCGGTTTAAAAGCTTTAGAGTATATTCTTTATCGGTGAAATCCTGATTTTTAGGCTGACGTTAGGCTGACGATTTCCTCGTCTAATTCACTTTTGGCGGAAAGGATAGCATAGCTATGTAACTTTAGAAACAAAAGTGTATCCCACCAAAAACATTCTGTAAAAAACTAGCCAAGTCTCGATGGAGCTGCTTGTTTATATCTGAAAAATAATGAAATCTAGACAAAGTCGGGCCAAGTCTAAGGTTCCTTACTGCGATTTCTTTATTATTATAGTTAATGTTGTGTGACTTGGCCGTTGACGATGGAAAATTGCCACTTGGAAAACGTTGATTCAATAACCAGTCAATTGTAGGCTTGATAAAGCTGCGTATTTCAATAATACTTATGTATAGGCGAGCCTGAAACAAACAATATAAAAAATTATTTCCAGTACAGACGGATCGTCGAGATCGTCAGTGGGTAGTGGTTCTGGCGACAGATTGGTGCAATGGTGTCATGGAGCACCTGGTTTTGTACCCTTGTGTACCCTTCAACGGCCAAGTCACACAACTTTAACTATAATAATAAAGAAATCGCAGTAAGGAACCTTAGACTTGGCACGACTTTGTCTAGATTTCATTATTTTTTAGAGATAAACAAGCAGCTCCATCGAGACTTGGCTAGTTTTTTACAGAATGTTTTTGGTGGGATCACACTTCTTTTTGTAGAAACGTGGGCTTATTGATTTATTTTATTAGATTTTCTTATTCGACACAGTTTTTTGTTATTAGGAGTAGTTTTTTTACTATTACAAATCTTTCTTTTCTATTTTTCCGGTTCTGATTCTTGTACAGTAGCAACAGTTATTGCAGTATTGCTTATTCGCGTATATACAGTATTGCTTATTCGCGTTCATTGTTTATTCTTTTAGACGGTTTAGAAGATTTAATTTCTGAAAGATCGGTATTTACGCCTAACCCGATTGTATTCGGTGATCGCTGAAGCTTGAGCTTTTATACTCTTGAAGTCAACATTTATTAGGTGCACCCCATGATGATTGGTTACTCGTAAAAGCGCCACGTAGGCTTGGCCACAAGAGAATATGGAGGTGTCAATGTCCATGAGGGCATTTTTTAGACTTGGACCTTGACTCTTGTGAATTGTTAGGGCATACGCCACACAGATTGGGAACTGTTCTCTGTTCACGTATGCCCGAAGTATGATCTCAAATTTTCACTTAATAGGCAATAATTGAGGACGCCGTGGCGCAGTGGGTAGTGTGTTGACCTCTGACGCCGATGACACGGGATCGAATCCCGACACAGACATGTCATCGAACGTGTTTTCACGCTGTTTCTCCTCAGCGGGGTTCTGACAAAACCCTCTGTAGTAAAATTGTCATGAAAAGCTTCTCGAAATTCGCCGTTCGGAACCGGCAATAAACTGTAGGTCCCTTTCGCCTATGGGAAAATTAAATCACACACAACATGGGTGATTGAGTGAAGCTCGGCTCTGGTCCTTCATGGGCTGTAACGCCAACATACATACATTATAGCTTACTGGTTGACGAAAATTTCTGCGTTTTGGTCCTATCCAGAGGTTATCAAATAGGGGCCTGAAAATACGGCGAAATGGTTCCAGTAAAGGATGGTACGGCAGTGTTTTCTTGGCGCTCGACTTGGCGGGGGCACTGCCGTGCCCCCCGATAAGATCTACGAAAACTCTCTAAACTATCTAAACTTGTGTCGATAGATTTACGTTGGTAAAGTTAATGTCTACATATACATATGTATTTGTACACGGCCAGCTAAAAAATAATAAAAAAAATCCTTGAACAATCTGGGTAGATAGTCTTAAAATGAAAACCTTATACAAAATAATGCAAGTAGCACATGGGTTAAAGTACATTAAGTTCACATTCGCTCTATGTAGACATTCTGCCCTGGGGTTTCACCAAGCACCAATAACGAAAAATATTTTAAAATCATCAATCATCATAGAAAAAAAACTCTTTCGCGACCTTGACTTATTACTTCTATGTTTATGTCTCGTTCGAAAACCAATTAGCTTACATTAACATATTCACTATAGTGACTATTTCCATAAATAGTATGTCGATTGACTTACTCATACAGTCTATCCAAAGCTTGGTTCTTTTGCTCAAATAACCACGCACGTCCATCTTTCGTTATGCGGCTTATGGAGTCCCAATAAGTTGGAGAACTGCTATTCGAATCCATATATGTCTTCCTGTTTTACAGCTACATATTTTCCGAGGAATTCCGATACCCAGTATCACGTTATACCGCGCTATTCACTTGAGCTACATTATAAATGGTGTCGATGAACCTTTTAAATTTATTTCGTAATTCTTTCTTTCCATTTTGTGTTTTTTTTTTTTTTTTTTTTGTTATTTTTTGGATTTAAATGTCCATAGCCAATTAAAACTACACAGGCGAGTTGTATTGGTATTTAAGTTTGGGTTAAAGCGAACTCCTTAACCCGTCTGAGGTGCGTTAGTCCATTAAATTTGCATAAAACTCGAGTTCAGGTTCACGAGCCAAATCGTCATCGTCAGTATCGTCATCTACATACATCCACTTCTCAGATTTGTGTTCTTTTAGGTGCTTGGGTGATTATTTAAAGATTGTGATCAGCCATAGTGAGAAGAGGCACGGCAGGAATTATATCTTATGTTAATTGCAGTTATTCCCACAGAACTGATTTTATCATTCGGTAGAGATTTTTCGTTGAGAGTGAGCGAGTACAACATACAAACATTTATGGAACTGAAATAATATCTTAAAGCAAGTAACGAGCTATATACGTTGAGGTTGGTTGATTAATGGTTTAAAAAATTGTTCATTAAAAAAACAGATGGGTGATCGCAACAAAATTTGCTCGATGGTAGATTCCAGCTAAGAGAATGATAAGAGGTTGTTTTACGTACAGGGTTTGAAATATAATTTGACTGCGCGCTCTATTGGCAATATAACCTTTGCATGACGAAACCAATCTATGGGTTGATGTCGGAGTTCAAGGAAATGTAGCTGCTAACTATTATTTAAAGTAGAAAACTTGACGTAGCAAATGTGAAGATCTTTGAAAGTCGGCCTTACGATAAATTATATTCACCTTTCAAGTATAAGGTCGGAGATCGTGGTAATAGTTCCAAAACCGGCCGAAATAAAATTCGACTACGATTCTGCGATATTGTTTGCATAAGCGAGTACATATGGATTCGGATATTTACATAGTTTTACAAATTACTTAAAGTTGTCCTTTATGTTCGTTAAACCACAAAGTCGTTGAGTTTGAAAGAAAGTTTCTACAACTAAAATATCTTGGCCTGGATCGTTCTATGAGACACTTTACTTGTGGTATTGCCTGAATATGTTTTGCAATTGTGAGAATTTTTTATCATCCGATCAACCAATATTCTTCTTCTAATACGAGGTGTAGCAAGGTACATGCAGAAAAGAAGAATGCATATATGAACACGTTGCTTCGACGAACGAGAGCTGCTCGTGAGCTCTACGAGAAGGGAGGAACAAGCTCTTCTCAGAGGGAAAATGAGAGAGCACGCGAAGCGCGCGATTTATAGATGGAGAGAAGCTATCATAGGAAGGACGTTTGAAAGGTTTACCAAATGGTAAAACGAACATGCCAAGGTTATAAGCCTGCAGTGATGAACATGAAAACCTCGTAATTGAAACACAGCCGGAGATTATGGAAAGCCTTTTTTCTAGACTGTTTAACGGAGGAGATAGTCAAAGTACCGCTGTCAGGCAGAACGCACTATTCACACTAGGCGAAGATGAGAGCGCATTTCGTCCACCCGACTTAGACGACGTTAAAATAGCGATATCGAAACTGAAGTCTAATAAAGCTGCTAGCGCAGCCTGCTGAGTTATTTAAAGCAGCTGTAGATGAGCTGGTTGGCAACATGCACCTATCCAACCGAAAGATATGTTCGGAAGAAACCGTGCTAGATGGAATCTCAGCATCCTTTGTCCGGTCCATAAGAAAGGAAACCTCTATAAATGCGCCAATTATAGGGAAATAAGTCTCCTGAACATGGCGGATAGAGCCCTCTCTACCGTGCTGTGTGAACACCCGAAACCATTCGTGGACAATTTAATAGGTTTCTATCAATTTGGCTTCAGGACAGGAAAATCCACGACAGACCGAATATTCACACTGCGGCAGATCTTGAAGAAGACCCATGAATTTCAGATCAACACACACCACCTTTTCGTCGATTTTAAAGCCGCACATGACAGTGTCTTAAGGGACGAGCTATATAGAACCATGTTATATTTTAACATCCCTACCAAACTCTGCAGGTTGTGCAGGATGACAATGGTGATTCCCCAACAGCGACATCGGCCTTGAACGACGTCTACGGATCCAACGTCCAAGAGGGCTAGGCCATGTAGAGCGAATGGACTGCACAGTTCCGGCGGATAGAGTCTTCGACTCCAACCCCGAGGGGCATACATAGGTGGAAAGGGACCTCAACCTGGGCGTGCCTCACTCGAAACAGCTAGCAAAAGATCGTTGGTTGAGGCCCAGGTTCACCCCAAACTATATCACCACCTGAGTAAGTTAGTAATACGAGGTGTAGCAATTAAGTTCCGGGAATTCTTCTTCTTCTTAGCGGGCGCTACAGTTCGGGGTGAACCTGGGCCTCAACCAACATGCCCCTCCATCTAGCACGATCTTTTGACAGCCTTTTCCATTGCCGCACATCCAGTTGGCTGAGGTGCGGCCATCCTCTGCTTCTTCGTCCCTCGGGGTTGGATTCAAAGACTCTCCGGGCTAGAGCTGTGGTGTCCATTCGCTCTACATGGACCAGCCATTTTAGGTGTTGAATCCGTAGACGCCTGACTAGGCTCATGTCGCTGTACAGCCCGTAAAGTTCGTGGTTGAATCTTTTCCTCTATCCCCCGTCTGCGTTTATAGGCCCGAAAATCAGACGCAACATCTTTGTCTCGAACCGACCAAGGGCCTCCTCATCCGCTTTTGATAGTGTCCATGCTTCTGCGCCGTACAACAGAACCGGAATGATGAGGGTCTTATGTAAAGTCAAATTTGTCGTTCCGGAGAGGGCTCAATTACTCAATTGCCTCCTGAGCCCAAAGAAACAGCGAGTGGCAAGAGTGATTCTGCGTTTGATTTGGGAACTGATGTCGTTGTTCCAGGTCACTGCGGAGCCAAGGTAGACGAAGTCTCTAACTACCTCGAACTTATATCTGCCAATACAAACGTTCTGGCCAAGACGTCGTTGGTGAGCGCCCTTTTTTGATGACAGCATATAATTAGTTTTGCCAGCATATAATTACTTTCGCCGCCTCGAGTTCAATACTCGCAAACGCCTCATTGACATCTCGCTGTGATCCTCCTATTATGTCAATATCGTCGGCGTATGGAAGGAGTTGCGAGGATTTGAAATAGATTGTGCTTCTTGTATTGGCCAGTGATTTTTGCACAATCGTTTCCAACACGATGTTGAAGAAATCACCCGACAGCGCATCGCCCAGCCTAAATCCTTTTTTGACATCAAAACTATCGGTAAGGTGTTCATCGATTCGGATGGGGCAGCGAGCAATCTCCAAAGTCATCCTGTATAGTCTGATGAGTTTAGCAGGTATGGCAAAGGTAGACATAGCGTTGTATAGCTCGTCTCTAATTACGCTGTCGTATGCGGCTTTGAAGTCGATAAATAGGTGGGGAGTGTCGACTTGAAATTCATTGCTTTTTTTCAGGATCTGCCGTATTGTGAAGATTTGGTCGATGGTGGACTTCCCTGGCCTGAATCCGCACTGATAAGGACTTATCAGCTCATTTACAAAAGGCTTCAGGTGTTCACACAAAACAGCAGAGAAGATTTTGTAGGCGATGTTAAGGAGACTTATTGCTCTGTAGCTGGCGCAATCAGAGGGGTCTCCTTTCTTGTGGATCGGGAATACGACGCTGTGACCCTATTCCTCGGGCGTGCTTTCCTCTGACCATATTTTACAGATGAGCTGGTGTATGCTCCTAACCAGGTCATCCCCAGCTGCCTTGAAGAGCTCAGCAGACAGTCCGTCTGCGCCAGCAGCTTTATTCGACTTGAGCCTCGATATGGCAATTTTAACTTCGTCGAGGTCAGGGGGACAGAATTCTCTGCGGTCTTCGCATGGATCATTCTGCCTGACAGCGCTATATTGACTAACATTGCAGTTATATAGTCTGCAGAAGTGGTTTTCCCAGCATCGATTGCGATTCTACTACTAGGTGTCCGTTCTCATCCCTTCATGCTTCCGTTCTGGCTTTATAACCTTGGCATGTTCGCTTTATCTGTTGATAAATATTTCGAACGTCACGCCTGCGTTAACACCTCTCCAAATCCTCAATCGCGCGCTTCTCGTGCTCTTTCTTCTTTCTCCTGAGAAGCTTATGCTCTTCCCTTCTTTTTAACTCGTAGAGCTCACGAGCTGCTCTTGTTCTTTTATGCAGCGAGGCCTTATATGCATTGTGCTTCGCTGTGTGAATCCTCCTGCACTCGTCATCGAACCAGGTGTTTCTTCGTGGTGGAGCCTTGAAGCTCAAAACTTCGGGTGCAGAGCTTTTCAGGGCTTGTTTGTAGAGGCTTCACAGCTGTTTTATTAATAGCGTGGATTGGGGTGCATTGGGGAGCTTACGGGAGACGCGATCGGTAAAAGCACGAGCGGTTTCTGGCAATAGTAGCTTTCCGACGTCATAACTTTGTATTCTTACTCTACTTCGCTGCGTTCGTGATATCCGTAAGCGCATCTTGGCTACTGCTAGTGGTCCGAGTCGGTGTTAGCCCCTCGGAAAGTTCGAACTTCAAGAATAGTGGAGGAGTGTCTGACGTCGATCGCGATGTGATCAATCTGGTTGGTAGTCGATTGATCAAAAGACCGCGAGGTGCCTTTGTGTATATCGAGGTGCGGGAAGCGCATACTGGCTAGAGGGAGATTTCGCCCAGTAGCAAGATCAATCAGCCTGTGTCTGTTGTCGGAGGTGGTGTCGTGTATGCTATGTTTGCCGATGACTCGTTCAAAGATGCTTTCCTTACCCAGCTTAGCACTGAAGTCTCCTAGTACAATTTTGATGTCATAGCTGGGACATTGGGCATACGTTCTGTCTAGGAGATCGTAGAACTCATCTTTGGCGGAGTTGTCCTTGTCTTCCGTGGGGGCGTGGACGCAGATCAGGCTGTTGTTAAAAAACTTAGCCTTGATACGGATTGTTATGAGGCGTTCGCTCACATGCCGAAAGCTTAGGACTTTTTGCCTTTGCCCACCTCGAACAACAAATCCGCATCCAAACAATCGTTGCCTTCTTTCCCTATAGCAGTCGCCGTAGTAAATATCGCAGTTTTTCATCCGCTTTATACCCGGTCCATTCCATCGCATTTCCTGGATGGCGGTTATGTCCGCTTTACCGCTTTATAGCGGTCTAGGGCGTCCGCATGCTGTTCGGCTGCACGTGGCCTGTTTAGAGACTTACGATTCCACGTACAAAGCCGAAGATCATTGTCCTTTTTTCGTGTCTTGCAAGGGTCGTCAACATAGATCGGGAATTGGTATACCAAAAATAAGCAAATTATGTTTTTCGCAACATTTTATTGCCGACCCCCACAACGGTCCCTCTCTAACTCTTTCTGTTCAAATGGGCGCATAGTAACGGGCTCAGGATTAACCCCCAGAATACGGAGCTCGTGCTATTTACCAAAAAGCACAAAATCCCGGAAAACTGCCCTATCACTCTGCTCGATACCAGGTTAGCCTACTCCCCTAGTGCCAAATTCCTTGGCATTATACTCGATAGGAAATTAACTTGGAAGAGCAATAGAATTGAAAGAGCAAAAAAAGCAACAATAGCTCTCTACACATGTAAGAAAGCCCTAGGAAAAAAATGGGGATTTAAACCCTAGATCATCCTATGACTCTACATCACGGTCGTTAGGCCCATACTAATGTTTGGAGTGATAGTCTGGTGGACTGCACTAGACAAGACAACATACCACAAACAACTCGAGAAGGTACAAAGGATGGCATGTATGTGCATTACCGGGGCCCTCAGGTCCACACCAACGGTTGCGCTTAATATGATACTAGACCTTACACCACTCGATATTTTCGGTAAGCAAATTGCCACACACACGGCCATAAGACTAAAAGCCAACTCGAAATGGGCGAGCTATGTCACTGGCCACTCCTCCATCCTGCAAAACAGGATAACTATGACAGAAAACCTGGACCGCACAGAACCCACCATAGTCTTGGACAAAAACTTTACGATAATCTATCCGGACAGGAAGAACTGGACCCGCCAAACTCAACCGCGCAGAAATTGCGTGGATTTCTACACTGACGGGTCTAAAACCAAAGGCGGGGTGGGCAGTGGAGTTTTCTGCAAACAACTCAAGCTATATAAAGCTCTAAAATTACCAGATCACTGCAGCGTTTTCCAGGCGGAACTGTTGGCAATAAAGGAGGCTTTGTCTTGGCTGAAGTGGAACGTAATATCCACCACGGATATTCGCATTCTCACAGACAGTCAAGCAGCCTTAAAGTCGCTGGAGTCCTATGTGTACATATCAAAATCTAGCCTCGACTGTCGCAGATCTCTTAACGAGATGGCAGAACTGTTCAACATACAGCTTATCTGGGTACCGGGACACAGCGACATTACAGGTAATGAAAAAGCCGACACACTCGCCAAACAAGGAATGACGCTACAATCAATAGTGGCTTGTGAGGGAGTACCCCTTACAACCATTAAACATAATCTGACCAATCTCGCCAGGGCCGAGACGAACCTGAGATGGACACAGGGACATACCTGCGTCATCACCAGGCAAATCTGGCCTCGGCTTGACAGTCAACGCACAAGGAGTATAATCTCCCCAAAAAGAACTGACATCTACCAAGTCATCGGTGTCATCACAGGACACTGCCTCATTGGCAGTCACGCACAAAAACAAGGAATAGTTCCGAATGATTTCTGCAGAAGCTGTCAGGACGAGGAGGAGGTCGAATTCATTCACCACCTTCTCTGTGCCTGTCCAGCTCTTTGCAATATCAGGCTCCTACTTCCTTAACGGTCTGACAGATGTTCAGAAAGTAGGGATACTTGATCTTCTTAACATCTTAAGAAGCACAAAATTGTTCCACGAATAGGGGGGTAAAACCCCCTCGTAGCTGCACATCGGGCCTCCCTGGCCTATGTGCATTCTCCTCAATTCTGGGAAGGCTACGACCCTACCTACCTACCTACTCTCGTCTTCCTACACTATCTGCAATTTTCGAAGAATCTCCGAGAGTTTTTCAACAGATTTCACTAAAATTCGAATCACAGCACATTGCTTGTATTGTGAGTCACTGATTTTTACGAAGCCACTGAAAAAGTTTTTTTTTTTCGACAAACACAAACGAACCGTGCTGTCGACCTTAGGCTTGGATGAAAATGGAAGGAAAGGGCCCACATTCCAGAAAGATGTTGACGAGCTTTGCAGTTTTGCCAGTTTCCGAGTCACGACTAAACTCCCGGAAATTAATTGCCACGCCCCGTACGTCTGCATATTTTTTAACTATTTTAATAAAGGGTTATGCAACTGTGGTACGGGAAAGAACATAATTATCAATCTGGTCAATCTATACCTTATTTCGTCAGCCGAATGTTTGACATTTATTGCTATGAGGTCGTATTTGATTGAAGACCGCATTTAATAATCTAAATGCGGTCTTCAAGAGCACTACAAAAATGTAGAAAAAAAAAAAAAAAAAAAAATCGTGAACATTTTAGCCACCCAAATAAAATGGGTTCCGCGGGACCAAAGTCTAGCAGGTCGCAGACTGAAGCCATGTGGGGAAGATGATCCTAAGCAATCGACAACGCACTCCAAGGACCAGTTTGTTTCGAATTATGCGCAAGGACTTGAAATTTAAATGCGCACAATATTCAATTCACAGAAGAACTTAAGTCACCTGAACACCATCGCGTCGTGTTTTCGTCGTGCAATGGATGGCCAATCTTTATCAAAACTAATCTCTAGCGAAGGGCACGTTTCATATTAAACGGGACGGTGAACAAGCAAAACTGACACATTTTGGGCCAACATGACAACGCAGGGTATTGTTGCACTTGTAGATTTTCGAACTAAAATGCGCAATACAGAAAGAGTAACAGGTTTTTTTACATGGAATATAAGCTAGTCTCGTACCACCTATACCAAGTAGCAAATAACACAATTCGTCTCACCGGTCTCCTAGTAGTATCTATGGATCTAGAAAAGATCTGGTGACCTTTGGGGCATATTAGAAAAAAAATATGAGGAATTTTATATGTCTCAACATCAACAAGTAGACAGTTCTCCTCTGTCCTTCAATCTAAACCGTTCATGGATTGCATGTTCAAAAATTCATTCAGAGTATTGATCGGTTGACTAAATTAGTGGAGGTCACTTTCTCAGTTTTCACAATCTCAAAGCTTTTGATAAATATATTGCAGTTATGTGAGATATATTCTATACCGTTGCATACTTAATGGTCCGCAGTCTATTAGAATTAGAACTACTTAAAACAATTCGATATGCTTGACGTGTCTCGACGGTAATTCTGTGAATTTCTTTCAACAGAACGTCGCAAATTTGTAACAGCAAATATGAGAAAAAGCTGTTTGTAGGATCCACATCTGTTGCTCTATGAGACGGAAAAACTCGGTCAACCGCTTTTGGAATTAACAGGGCGTGGTGTTCAAAAACGATGCTCGAATGAACTTTGAAAAATACTAAACCTATGATCCATCGTTAAGTAACCGAAGGCATACCGTGTCGAAAAGAGTAATAAAATTACAGGTATCTAGTTCCCTCAATCAAGCAAATTTATTAAAAGATTATGTTGAATTTGTTTACTCAGAATTGAGGAAAGCCCGCTGCTTGCTTTGTATTCACATAAATCCAGAACGTGCGTTATTGGTATTATAACTACTCCTTACAAATGTCCGCTGGTATGAGCTTGGTAGTACGCGGCAGTTCATTTAAAGAATCGTGGAGTAATATTGACAATATTAATAATAAAATGTAACAAAGTCTCAGAGAACCTCACGTGACATACAAGATTATTCAAAGTCATCACCAGCATCATTATGAAAGAATTTGTTAATGTCGCCCAATGAATATTTGTGGCTTTTCATCAACACTTTCCCGAACTATTCGTTTGTCGACGATTGTTTCGAACACACCTGCAATTATCTGCTTTTTCCTTAGACTAAATGCTTAAGATGTGTGAACAAGTCGATTGGTAAGTGCTTTCAGGTGGGTGATTATGCAAACTGTCTACGTTATGTATTCGCATATATCGTGCAAGAAATATTACGAAAGTAGCATGATCGGGGAAACAGCATTGACTGTTTAAGCTATATGCACATTCAATTGGACATAGATGGGATGACCCGCAATTAGTCGTATTCGTATTCGCCTTTTCCAAAATTGAAGGGGATTTCGAGAATACGAACTTGCTGTAGCTTCATTACAAATGCTTTATCTTATAGTAGTGTCGATAATTATTATTATTATTTTAGCTTTCCACGTTGATTGCTCTTATCTTTTAAGTATGATGAAGTTATATGTCCAACCAGCCCATACTCGAAATCGTTTACTATTTAAAATCGATTTTCATCGTACAAACTATGGCAATAATGAGCCATTAACGCGATGTACTCGTGAAGCCAACTTAGCTTGCAATGTTTTGGACTTTTTTGATAATTGTACTAGAGAAATATTCAAAAGACGTATTGTAATGTATTTATTAAACTTAAGTAGTTAATATATCCCTACTGTTATTTTATTAAAGCTATGAAATATTGTTATTTAGTCTGTAAGAGAAGAACTCTGATTGATGTAAATAAATAAATAAATAAATAAATAATCGTTGGTTTGGCGTAAAGCTCGTGAATTTTCAATGACACTATTAGTAACAAGAGGATTCCCACTAGATGAAGTACTGTCACCACTTTTATGGTTGATAATAATTGATGGCCTACGCTATGTCTACTAAGTTCGGCTATAATATTCTTGGAATATGCAAACGCATATAATACATTTATATGGACATGCGCTAGTCTTCTTCTTCTTAGTGGGCGCTACAGTACGGGGTGAACCTGGGCCTCAACCAACATGCCCCTCCATCTAGCACGATCTTTCGCTAGTCTTTTCCATTGCCGCACACCCAGTTGGCTGAACTCCCCTTCCACCTGTGTACGCCGTCTTAAATGTGGCCGTCCTTTGCTTCTTCGTCCTTCGGGGTTGGATTCAAAGACTCTCCGGGCTGGAGCTGTGGTGTCCATTCACTCTACATGGCCCAGCCATCTTAGGCGTTGAATCCGTAGACGCCTGACTAGACTCATGTCGCTGTAAAGTTCGTGGTTGAATATGTTCCTCCATCCCCCGTCTGTGTTTATAGGCCCAAAAATCACGCGCAAAATCTTTCTCTCGAACCGACCAAGGGCCTCCTCATCCGCTTTTGATAGTGTCCATGCTTCTGCGCCGTACAACAGGACCGGGATAATAAGAGTCTTATATAGAGTCAACTTTGTCGTTCGGGAGAGGGCTCTATTACTCAGTTGCCCCCTGAGCCCAACGAAACAGCGATTGGCAAGAGGGATTCTGCGTTTGATTTCGGAACTGATGTCGTTGTTCCAGGTCACTGCAGAGCCAAGGTAGACGAAGTCCTTAACTATCTCGAACTTATATCTGCCAATACAAACGTCCTGGCCAAGACGTCAGTGGTGAGCGTCCTATTTTGATGACAGCACATATTTAGTTTTGCCCTCGTTTACCGCCAGACCAATTTTCGCCGCCTCCATCTCAATACTCGCAGACGCCTCATCGACATCTCGCTGTGATCTACCTATTATGTCAATATCGTCGGCATATGCAAGGGGTTGCGAGGATTTGAAATAGATTGTGCCTCTTGCATTGGCCAGTGATTTTTGCACAATCATTTCCAACATGATGTTGAAGAAATCACACGACAGCGCATCGCCCTCCCTAAATCCTTTTTTGACATCAAAACTATTGATAAGGTGTTCATCGATTCGGATGGGGCAGCGAGCATTCTCCAAAGTCTCCTGCATAGTCTGATGAGTTTAGCAGGTATGTCAAAGGTAGACATAGCGTTGTATAGCTCGTCTCTAATTACGGTGTCGTATGCGACTTTGAAGTCGACAAATAGGTGGTGTGTGTCGACTTTAAATTCATTGCTTTTTTTCCAGGATCTGCCTATATGCCGATCTGCTGCCTGCTTATCAGCTTATTTACTTCAGGCGTTCACACAAAACGGCAGAGAAGATTTTGTAGGCGATGTTAAGGAGACTTATTCCTCTGTCGTTGGCGCAATTAGATGGGTCTCCTTTCTTGTGGATCGGACATACGATGCTGAGACTCCATTCCACGGGCATGCTTTCCTCTGACCACACAGATGAGCTGGTGTATGCTCCTAACCAGGTCATCCCCAGCTGCTTTGAAGAGCTCAGCAGACAGTCCGTCTGCGCCAGCAGCTTTATTCGACATTGTATGGTAAACTTAACTTCGTCAAGTCAGGGGATATAATTCTCTGCGGTCTTCGTCGATTAGAAATGGATCATTACAGCTTCACAAATAACCAATATTTCACTCATCTTCCCTGATGAGATCTCAGTGCTCATCAATAGAGATGTGTAATTAACAAAACCAATTTTATATTTTATGGAAATGGGTTTTATTCTTGGTCAGCCTGGATTCTTTGTCAGCTAACTTGTGAAATTGGTGAATATACTAACATTTGAGAATTCAGGAAACTTAAAGTAATTGAATACATAATGCTTTATAAATACATACGTCTCTCCAAAACAATTTTCAACTAGAAATTGCGAAGCCATCGCTTGCCCTATTCACAGATAGCTAAATTAGCGTTTCCCCCTCAAAATTACTGTTGCTAATATGACATTAATGACATTAACACAAATAACTCATTCACACCAAGCATCTAATTTCAAGCCTACCTTAAGGTTATTAATGATTTTTTTGCCGACGACGATAACAATGAAGTTGTGAATGAGCCAAACTACATGCTTAAAAGCTTTCACAAAACGGGCTCATACGTCACCTCGCCGAACTCATTCCACACTGTCCGACTACCACGTGTCGCATGGCGCCATTACTATTGGTATCGCAAACTTGTTGTGTTCTACTTTGTAGCAGTTTTCCACTTGACAAATTTAAACGCAGCCCGTCTGGGCGTTCATAGTTTTGACTCTACAGGCGCATAATCCACATAAAATAACTTCGAGTTCATGAGTTTTATTGTCTCAAATACACAAGAGGTATTTGTATTTGGCTCTACTCGATCGAAGAATAAATGTTAAATTCGTATTCAAACATTTCTCGAAACATCATGGTACGGCCTTGACATCCAAGATTTAATCGCATCGTCTTGCATTGCAGTTAAATCGCCTAGAATGAAATTATTTGTCCTTAATCCATCCCAGAGCCAGACGGCAGTCCGCCATAGCTATTGACGTCTATTGTCACTTCGCCTTTCCTTGTCATTTTAATTTTTCTATCACACAACAAACATCAACGCACCCGATCCTAAAACATGAAATTTTCCACTTGGCTGTGCAGTTACTCCCATTTGGTTACATTCTCTCCAGCATCCATTCCACAGCATGACAACCAAGCATTCTGCTTGCCAGGAGCAAAGAGACCACAGGCAAGGCGCACGTCCCAAAGCATTCAATTCTCATTCTACCAAACTGAATCCTATTTTCTATGGCTCCCGTCCCGGGTCCGTCAAAGCGATTATCCTTTGATTTGATTTCTTCGATCGATGACAGGAGAAAATCAAACGGAAAATTCACCGCTGTAACACAAAGGACGCAAGGCATGAGACGACCACTCCCGAATGTTTACATTAGCGAGGGAGCACTACGCGCCCTGATCAACCGGGGTTATGGTAGATGCGAGAATGCGACCAACCGAGCTTGTCGGTCATAAGCAAACACTGTTTACCATCATGCAAACTCTTAATATAGGATTTATCCACCCAACACCCAATGCCATCATCACCATTACCACCTGTAGCATTTTTCAGTTGACTCGTTACCGTGAGAAGTTGATTATGCGTTCTCTGGTCTCCGTTCCAGAACCGAACGCGAGGGTTGAAAAACAAATTCATGGCATCAGAATTCTGTCAACTGATTTAATGGGATCTACAAGACATTTGGGACTATCGCGAGCAGTGCTGTAGACCTCATTCCGTCTAGAACGCTCTGGCTATAATCGGCACTTCTTCGTCTGATGATAGTTTGCAGTTTGTTTAACCTAACAGAGCATGGATATAAACATAGCGCCCTAGGCGGAGTGAGATATTTGTGGTGGATGAATTGTGGGCAATATATGTTTACGGGATGGTCTCTAGTTCGTGAGGACAAAGTTTAATTGTCAACTGTTTACCGTGCGGTAGGGATAATTACTCAACTTTCGCCAAACATATAGATGGCGAAGACAATAGCGAACACAACAACGAAAACTACGACGACGACGATAAGGATGAGACTAGCAAAAATGATGATGATTAAGGGTACATAGTAACATGGATCGTTAACGAATTTAAGCTTTTTTGGGCATCAAGAATCCGTGAAAATTAAACGTATTTGTTTTTATTTCGAACAGAGGCGTTGGATACACTAAATCTTTATACATCAGTGAGAAGTTAGTAGTTTTCTTACATTTAGAAAAAAAAAAAACAAATTACGTTCTTTGGAAAGTTGATGGGTTGATACGTAACGTTGCGTTGAATAGAGTTTAAAGAAGTGGAGCATGACGATGCTTCTTGTGGAAAATTGCTGATGAGAAGGGCGTGGAGAGATTGACAGATTCGTATTGTCGTCGGGACCACACACATACTCGTTTTAAGGTCGGTGTTTAGCTTTATGTACTTTAAAGCCAATTAAATAGTAAGATTTGGGAAATTCCTTTTAATAGGCATCTGTGTGGGCGATTACATCCTCCATCGGCGTGAATCGCTATCTTTGGATCCCTTTTTTCTACATACTATATGTTATATGTTATAAAAATAAATCCATTATATATGCATCAAATGCATCGAAAGTTTTATCAACAGATAAAGCGAACATGCCAAGGTTATAAAGCCAGAACGGAAGCCTGCAGGTATGGCAGTCGATGCTGAGAATATGGAAAAACCACTTCTGCAGACTGTATAACGGCGACGTTAGTCAATATACTGATGTCAGGCAGAATGATCCATTTCTAATCGACGAAGACCGCAGAGAACTCCGTCCCCCTGACCTCGACGAAGTTAAGATTGCCATATCGAAACTCAAGTCGAACAAAACTGCTGGCGCAGACGGATTGTCTACTGAGTTTTTCAAGGCAGCTGGGGATGACCTGGTTAGGAGCATGTACCAGCTCATCTGTGAGATATGGTCACAGGAAAGCATGCCCGAGGAATAGAGTCTCAGCATCGTATGCCCGATCCACAAGAAAGGAGACCCTCTGATTGCGCCAACTGCAGAGGAATAAGCCTCCTTAACATCGCCTACAAAATCCTCTCTGCCGTTTTGTGTGAACACCTGAAGCCTTTTGTAAATAAGCTTTTGTAAATAAGGTCCTTATCAGTGCGGAAGGGAAGTCCACCATCGACCAAATCTTCACACTACGGCAGATCCTGGAAAAAACTAATGAATTTCAAGTCGACACTCACCATCTATTTGTCGACCTCAAAGCCGCATACGACAGCGTAATTAGTGACGAGCTACACAACGCTTTGTCTACCTTTGCCATACCTGCTAAACTCATGCTCGCTGCTCCATCCGAATCGGTGAACACCTTACCGATAGTTTTGATGTCAAAAAAGGAATTAGGCAGGGCGATGCGCTGTCGTCTGATTTCTTCAACATCATATTGGAAACGATTGTGCAAAAATCACTGGCCAATACAATAGGCACAATCTATTTCAAATCCTCGCAACTCTTTGCATACGCCGACGCTATTGACATAATAGGTAGATCACAGCGAGATGTCAATGAGGCGTTTGCGAGTACTGAGATGGAGGCGGCGAAAATTGGTTTGGCGGTAAACGAGGGCAAAACTAAATATATGCTGTCATCAAAAAAGGACGCTCACCACCGACGTCTTGGCCAGAACGTTTGTATTGGCAGATATAAGTTCGAGGTAGTTAAGGACTTCGTCTACCTTGGCTCCGCAGTGACCTGGAACAACGACATCAGTTCTGAAATCAAACGCAGAATCACTCTTGTCAATCGCTGTTTCTTTGGGCTCAGGAGGCAATTGAGTAATAGAGCCCTCTCCCGAACGACATAGTTGACTCTATATAAGACCCTTATCATCCCGGTCCTGTTGTACGGCGCAGAAGCATGGACGTGGACAACGTGTTCTTTAAATGTAAGCATTAAGTCGATCATAACGGCAAAGTATTTAATAGCAGGTTTTTATACTATCTCATGCCCACCTAACGGAGCGTGATCGTTTCTCCTTTCCCTCTACTGGTGATAAAGACCGCTTCGGTCTTCAACTAGCGTGAGGCGAACTAATGTTAGCCACTGTGGAACAGTCGAAATGCCTTCATTGCAGCTATTGCTATGTCGTCCGCGAATCCGACAGTTTTAGTTTCAAGACGCAGGACACCATCGTACGTGAGGTTTCACAGTATTGGTCCGAGGGCTAGGGCTCAGGGCCCTAGTGGACTCCTCCAGTTACTGTACATGTATGTTATAGTACGTTCGTAACGTCGGTCGTGAGTCTCTCCTCCATAAACGATATCTCAAGAACGAGTAACGGTAACCAGATTCACTTAAGATTTATGTATAACCTGGTCGGCATGAATATAGAAAAGGGGTTGATTCCTAATCTCTAATTCCTATTGGCTCCATGCTGTTTTTGGAATTTGAGGCTGAGTGTACTAAAACTTAACTCTAGTGCTTATTTGCCATTCAATTATCTGTCAAACACAAGTAACCGCTTGAGATATAAGCAGCACCAACCGTCGTCTACGGTGACAATTCGTGTGTTGCGACATCTAAACGTCTTTCCCTACCGTACCATAAAACGATACCGGGATACTGGCACAACAAACAAAAAAATATGATAGACGTCGAACGACTATAATATCAGCTTAGAACGTATAGAAGGTGAGAAACAAATTGAGAGGAAATCCACGAAACGGAAAAGAGTCAGGTATTCGTTAAGCTGATGGTCAAGCCTGTCCAAATACAAAACGTTCAATATCATACCCCAACAAGCAATGATGGCGTTGGGGTAGAGGTTGCTTGCTCGCTGACGGAAAGATGTTCACTGTACAGCAATTCGTAAACAAACAAAACCATCGAGTTTGGTAGTCTGGATGGTCTGCTATGAATTTGGATTGATTGAGGGCATTTCATCGTCAAAAACAAAAAGGAGTCTGTGATAGTTTGGACCGGAGTAACCAAGCGTGGCCGCACTCCGCTTGTTTTTGTGCTAGAAGGAGTGGAATTGAGCGTCGAAGTTTTTCAAGAACGTTTATGTCAAACCTTGGACAGCCTAACATTTAAAAGAAAAAAGTACCGTTGGGTTTGCCAACAGGACTCTGCATCCGGTCATAAAGAACAACGCAGATTTGACTTGAAAAATAATTTCTTGGCTTCGGAAATGCGTTTTCGACTTCCTCACACGACTTCAATCCGGTTGCCTTCGCCACGTGCGGCATTTTGGAGAGCATGGCTAGCAACAGAAATGCAAAAGCGTTGAAACGTTCGTTATAGATCGGACACTATGATCTTAGTGAAAATTAAATTGAATAAACGTTGATGGGAATGTTTGGTTGACGCTTAAAAAAAAAAAAAACGGGCCAAGTGCGAGTCGGACTCGCGCACAAAGGGTTCCGTACCATCTGTATATATAAATATGAAAGAGACATTGTATTTTACCTAATTAAATCACATTTTTGTATGATGACAGATCTTGGTAGCAGGCAGGTTATAGGCATATTACTTTGATAATCAAAAATCTCCATGATGAGATAGTTGATCATCAAAGTGTCCATTGAATTCAAATCAATTATCTTACTTGACAGCAAGGATGTGATAAGGTGAATAACAATAATGGGAAATATGGAAAAAAGATTTGCAGCTAGGATTAATACATCAAAGACACAATAGGGATAAAAGCTGGGAAGTTTGCTACTGGTTGTGGGATATTGTCGACTAGTTCAGTATGTGACCAAGGGGATTTTTTGGATGAAAATCATGTCTGTTGTATGGGAGCCCCGCTTAAATATTAATTTTGTTCTCTTTTTAGTATTTGTCGTGGTAGCGGCAACAGAAATACACCGTATATGAAAATTTCAACTGCCTAACTATCACGGATCATGAGATACAGCCTGGTGACAGACGGACGGACGGACGGACAGCGAAGTCTTAGTAATAGTCGACGGATCTTTGCCTTCCAGACTACATCCACGTCTTTGTACAGCTCGTAGAGTTCGCGGTTGTGTCTTCTTCTCCATTCACCTTCCTTACAGACATCACCAAATATCCGGCGCAGAATTTTTCTTTCGAAAGAACCCAAAATCAGCTCCGCTGTCCTGCTTATCGTCCTGTATGGCAGTATGAGCCATGTAAAGCATGACTTTGGTCTTTCGAGTGAGGGCTTTCGACCCCAGTTGTGTCATTTGTGGAATTTACGTTTGCCCCGAGGTAGACAAACTCCTTAACTACCTCCAAATTGTAGCTGTCAATTGTTATATTTTGTCCCAGGTGGTGAGCGACGGATTGGTTTTTGCTTGACAGCATGTACTTCGTCTTGTCCTCATTGACTTTAAGACTAACTCGTTTCGCCTGTTCTTTAATCGCCGTGAATGCTTCCACAATGTCACGGCGAGAACACGCGATGATATCGATATCATCCGCGTATCCTAGCAGCTGGATGGACTTGTAGAATATAGTGCCTTCCGTGTTGACGCCTGCCCGTCGCAATATCTACTCCAGCACCATGTTGAAGAAGTCATATGACAGCGCATCTCCTTGCCGAAATCCGGTGCATCCGCCAAGGGTGTCCTCCTTACCGATTTTGGCGTTGAAGTCACCGAGCACGAATTTAACATCGTACTCTGGACAAGCTCCGTAGGCATTGTCCAGGAGGTCATAGAAGTCTTCATTGATAGGGTCCTCAGCCTCGTCGGTAGGGGCGTGTGCACATATAAGGCTGATATTATAAAATCTGCCTCTGATGCGGATCACAGCCAGACGATCACTTATAGGCTTAAAGTTGATGACCTTCGACCTTAACCGCTTCCCCACGACAAATCCGCATCCCGTTTCCTATCCAGCGTATTTCCTGGACCGCAGTAATATCCGGCTTGTACTGCGTGAGGATTCCTTCTAGTTTATGAGCAGCTCCGGTAGTGTACAGGGTTCTGACATTCCAGGAGCATATTCGCAAATCGTGTTCCTTTTTCGTGCGTTGTCGTCGTCGAGTATCCGTCCGTGTATCCGAGGCATCTTGCTCATTCATAACTTTAAGTTTTTTTTACGTGAGCGGATTGTTAGCCCGCCGCACAACCGACATTCTGGTCGGGATTTTGTCGCTGCATACGGTTGTTGAAGAGGCTATCCAGAGGGCGCCGCGAGGAGGCCGTATGTCAACTTGACCCGGGCATTTAAACAGTGATCGTTGATGGCATCTCGCCAGGTTGAGAGCGATCAACAACTTTACCCTGTATGTCCGAGCCCATGCCCTCCAAATATCATTCGCTATCGTAACTAATTGAATAATGCTATCCAATTTATAAATATTTTTAATCTTCCCTCTTTGGCTCTCTTATTGGTGGCGTGTTTCATTTTTTTTTTCTTCTTTGTTTTATTGTTTTTTCGTTATTTTTTATGGGTATTTTTAGACACTTTCCCGCAAACTGAGTAGCCGGAAGCAATGAAGGAATTTTATGACGAAGCGACACAATTTTGCCGGTTGGTAAAATAACGCTTTGTGTTGTAGATACTTTTCGGGCCGAAAATCCGGTACACTTGGTCGGTCTGGACAACAATTTTGTTGTTATTCTGTTCACCTTAGTGTAGTTCTTGGCATAGTTAGATAGTAACTGACGATCATCATTATTTTCTTTGAATTTGAGTTTACTAACGCTCCTCGTTGACATTGCTAATATTTTTCGTGCCATTTGAGATGAATAACATCAATTCGACGTGTTATTTTTGACGACAACACATGCGGGGGGCGATACTTTATCTGTGACCAAAATAATTGAAT
This sequence comes from Eumerus sabulonum, assembly GCA_951905685.1. NCBI lineage: Eukaryota > Metazoa > Arthropoda > Insecta > Diptera > Syrphidae > Eumerus > Eumerus sabulonum. Next base: position 153,559,947 of record OX645060.1, on the reverse strand, counting down.
TTTATTCTCGTTTCACGTAGTCGTTTGGCAAAGATTTCAATTTTACAGACGCCCCCACAGCGGATCACATCACGTCACTCGGCGCTTTTTTGTATGGGGAATGGTAATATTAGAACAAAATGCGTCAGAATAGTAATCAACATGGATGGATGTGATCAATTGGTTTCATTGGGGTCGAAACGCCGAGGGACAATATTGGTCGCGAACGGAGAGGCATGCCTTAATGGAAAAGTGAAATTCGGCGTGAATGCGGAATTATAACGTCTACATACAATACATACATTTGTACGTTTACATTGGCGTTCGACAGACATCGCGTTGGTTAATTTCAATTTCTCACGCTCTGTACAGCGAATATGTATGTACGTGACATCGTACAATTCCACATTACAATACAGTTATTGTTGTAAACAAAATTATTCGAATAATTTGTTGCGAGTTGTGTTTACACAAAACAAAGGCCTCGTAGGGGTAGCATCTGCCGACGGATGTTGGCCCGACAAAAAGCGAGCAAGAGCCTCTGCAGCCGAACATCTTGCAGCTCTGCTAGTCAAGTCCTACTTCCACCTCCTCGTGATGTCGTCTGGAAATTTCCTAACAAGGGAAATTACTGACGGAAGAGGCCGAATAACGAGTATCCTGCGCCACCAAACAGGATTAATATCGGTTGGGCTATGGTCTAGCAAACCATAACCGTAAAACCACAAATTGCTCAGAAGCAAAAAACAGCCTCGGATAGAAAAACGGAACGGACCTATGTTGACGACCCTATAATAAAACAAAAAACAAACAAGGACCTTCGGTTCTGTACGTGGAATGTTAGGTCCCTAAACAGAACACGTGCGGCCGAACAACTTGCGGACGCCCTAGACCGCTATAAAGCGGACATGACCGCCATGCAGGAAATGCGATGGAATGGACCGGGTAAAAAGTGGATGAAAAACTGCGACATTTACTACGGTGACTGTTATAGGGAGAGAGGACAGCGACTTTTTGTGTGCGGATTTCTTGTTAGAGGTGGACTAAGACATAAAGTCCTAAGTTTCCAGTATGTGTGTGCACGCCTCATAACGATCCGCATCAAGGCAAATTTCTGTACCATCAGCCTCATATGCGTCCATGCCACCACGGAAGACAAGGATGACTCCATCAAAGATGATTTCTTTGATCTCCTAGACAGAACATATACCAAATGCCCCAGCTATGATACCAAAATCATACTAGGAGATTTTAACGCTAAGCTGGGTAAAGAAAGCATCTTTGAACGGGTCATCGGCAAACACAGCCTACATGACACCACATCCGATAACGGGCACAGGCTGGTCGACCTTGCCACGGGGCGAAATCTTCTTTTAGCCAGCACACGATTTCTCCACCACAATATACACAAAGGCACCTGGCAGTCGCCAGATCAATCAGTTACCAATCAGATTGATCACATCGCGATTTACGTCAGACACTCCTCCACTATTCTTGATGTTCGCACTTTCCGAGGACCGAACATCGACTCAGACCACTATCTTGTAGTAGCCAAGATACGTCTACGCATAACACGAACACCGCGGAGTAGAGTTAGAACATTAAGCTATGACGTCGGAAAGTTACTATCGCCGGAGAACGCCAGTGCCTTTGCCAACCACGTCTCCCTTAAGCTCTCCGATACACCTTAATCCTCCACTCAGTCAGTAGAGTAACAATGGAGCCTGTGCAAACAAGCCCTGAAGAGCACAGCAACGGAAGTGCTGGGCCTAAAAGCTCCACCACGACGAAACACCTGGTTCGATAACGAGTGTAGAAGGATTCATGCAGAAAAGCAGGAGGCATACAAAGCCTCGCTACACAAAAAAACAAGAGCGGCTCGTGAGCTCTATGAGCTTAAAAGAAGGGAGGAACATAAGCTTCTCAAGAGAAAAAAGAAAGATCACGAGAAGCGGACGATTGAAAACTTGGAGAGGTGCTATTGCAGGCACGACGTTCGAAGATTTTATCAACGGATAAAACGAATGTCTCAAGGCTATAAAGCCCGAACGGAGGCCTATAAGGATGAGAACGGACACCTGGTCGTAGAATCGCAGTCGATGCTGAGAATTTGGATAAACCACTTCTGCAGACTGAATAATGGCGATGTTAGTCAATGTACCGCAAGTCCCCTTAATATCGCCTACAAGATCTTCGCTGCCGTTTTGTGTGAACGCCTAAAGCCATTCGTAAATAAGCTGATAGGTCCTTATCAGTGTGGCTTCAGGCCAGAGAAGTCCACCATCGATCAAATCTTCACACTACGGCAAATCCTGGAGACACTCACCATTTATTCGTCGACTTCAAGGCCGCATACGACAGACGAGCTATATAACGCCATGTTTGCTTTTGACACCCTGCTAAGCTCGTCAGGCTTTGCAGGATGGCTCTGAAAAATGCTCGCTGCTCCATCCGAATCGGTGCAGAACTGACCGATATCTTCGAACTCAAAAAAGGATTTAGACAGGGCGATGCGCTGTCGTGTGACTTTTTTAACATCATATTAGAAATGATTGTGCAAAAATCACTAGCTAATACAAGAGGCACAATCTATTTCAAATCCTCGCAACTCCTTGCATACGCCGACGACATTGACATAATAGGTAGATCGCAGCGTGATGTCAATGAGGCGTTTGCGAGCATCGAGATGGAGGCGGCAAAAACTGGTTTGGCAGTAAATGAGGGCAAGACTAAATATCTGCTGTCATCGAAAAAGGACATTTACCACCGACGCGACGTCTTAGCAGAACGTGCATATTGGCAGATATAAGTTTGAGGTAGTTAAGGACTTCATATACCTCGGCTTCGCAGTGACTTGGAACAACGACACCAACTTCGAAATCAAGCGCAGAATTACTCTTGCCAACCGCTGCTTTTACGGCGCAGAAGCATGGACTTTATCTAAAGCGGATGAGGAAATAAGGGCGCCGCCGTGGCGCAGTGGTTAGAGTGTTGGACTCTGGCGCACGATGAGCGAGTTCGGATCCCGATAACACCAACGCCATCGAATGGTTATTTCGCGACGTTCCTCCTCGGCGGGGTACTGGCAAAACCCCCCGTAGTAAACTTGCCATGAGAAAGCTTCTCGACTCACGCCGTTCGGAATCGGCATTAAACTGTAGGTCCCTTTCACAAGTGTGAAAAATAAATCACACACAACATGGGTGACTGAGAGAAGCTTGGCTCTGGTCCTTCATGGGCTGTAACGCCACCAAAGAATTTTAGCCGCTTGACATCTACGTAAAGCATTTTTCAATGAATACGAATCCTCAACTTTTAAGATCACATGTTAGGCTTAAAGATATTCTAGAAAAAAAACGAAATAATAACGATAATTAAGAAAGAACACATTAACGAAAATCATCGGGGAATCAGTGAAACGTTTTCAGAACTGAAACAACAATATTATTACCCGAAATTGCAAGTTGAAATTCAAAAATTTATCAATAACTGCGATATTTGTAATATAGCCAAACACGATCAGCAACCAATTCGCATCCCGATGCAAGTTACGGAAACACCACAATGTTTCAACGATATCGTTCACATGGACATTTGGTTTCCTGAACGAAACAAAATGTTCTTAACAACTATTGATAAATTCTCGAAATACGCATCAATTCATCAATTAAAAGATAGGAATTGGATAGAGATCTTGAGATCCATAAAGGAAGGAATTCGATTTTTGGCTAAGCCAAGAAAGCTCATATCCGATGGGGAGACTTGCATATGTAGTACTTTCAGCCGTTGAACAATTCTTAAAAAGAACAGAATATCGGGTTTCACAAAACAACTGGCTCACTTAAAGCCGGCAATGCGGATGTCGAACGATTGCGTGGGACACTGAACGAACGCCTTCGGCTCAAAAATGCAGCTAGGGATACTCCGGACTTGGATGAAAAATTGTTTGGCGTTATAACAATCTGTAATAATACTATACACGCAATGCGAATTAGACCTATGGATTTCATTTCTAAGAACATAAGCAGGGAAGGGGTTCAGGAACTCGCAAACAAATTTAAAATTGAAAAAGAGAATAGAATACAAAAGACGAATGGGCGCTACAGTTTGGGGTGAACCTGGGCCTCAACCAACATGCCCCTCCAACTAGCACGATCTTTTGCTAGCCTTTTCCATTGCCGCACACCCAATTGGCTGAGGTCCTCTTCCACCTGTGTGCGCCATCTTAAGTGCGGCCGTCCTCTGCTTCTTCGTCCCTCGGGGTTGGATTCAAAGACTCTCCGGGCTGGAGCTGTGGTGTCCCTTCGCTCTACATGGCCCAGCCATATTAAGCGTTGAATCCGTAGACGCCTGATTGGACTCATATCGCTGTACAGCCCGTAAAGTTCGTGGTTGAATCTTTTTCTCCATCCCCCGTCTGCGTCTATATGTCCGAAAATCACGCGCAAAATATTTCTCTCGAACCGACCAAGGGCCTCCTCATCCGCTTTTGATAGTGAAACAGCGATTGGCAAAAGTGACTCTGCGTTTCATTTCGGAACTGATGTCGTTGTTCCAGGTCACTGCGGAGACAAGGTAGACGAAGTCCTTAACTACCTCGAACTTACATATATCTGCCAATACAAACGTTCTGGCCAAGACGTCGGTGGTGAGCATCCTTTTTTGATGACAGCACATATGTATTTAGTTTTGCCCTCGTTTACCGCAAAACCAATTTTCGCCGCCTCCATCTCAATACTCGCCAACGCCTCATTGACATCGTGTCACGCCTGCGATAACACTTCTCCAAATCCTCAATCGCGCGTTTCTCGTGCTCTTTCCACCTTCTTCTAAGAAGCATATGCTCCTCCCTTCTTTTTAATTCGTAGAGCTCACGAGCTGCTCTCGTTCTTTTATGCAGCGAAGCCTTATATTCATCCTGCTTCGCTGTGTGAATCCTCCTGCACTCGTCATCGAACCAGGTGTTTCTTCGTGGTGGAACCTTGAAACCCAAAACTTCGGATGCAGAGCTTTTCAGGGCTTGTTTGCAAAGGCTCCACTGCTGTTCTATTTATAGCGTGGAGGATTGAGGTGTATTGAAGAACTTAAGGGAGACGCGTTTCTGGCGATAGTAGCTTTCCGACGTCATAACTTTGTATTCTAACTCTACCCCGTTGCGTGCGTGATATCCGTAAGCGCATCTTGGCTACTACAAGATAGTGGTCCGAGTCGATGTTAGCCCCTCGGAAAGTTCGAACATCAAGAATAGTGGGGGAGTGTCTGACGTCGATCGCGATGTGATGTTATTATTATTATTGGGAGATTGAAGTAATACAAGCATTGTAATACAAAAATGTTTATATTTGTTAACACTGCCGGCCACAATATTTATGTTTAAGGTTTTTGTTAAGATATTTTTTGGGACCAAAAACCTTTGGTGGGGGAGGTGTTACGTATGATCTACGACCTCTCCCACATGCGTATCCCTTACGTCTGCCCTGGCACCACCGTAAGTACGTATAATTGTCTTGGCGACACTTGGTGTTTGATCTATGCAAACAGTAAGTGTACGTTCGATTTTCAAACCGCCCTATCTCTACTATGTGCCCTCCTTTCGGAGATATAGACGAAGATGCTGTGGAGCGATTGAGTAGAAAGCCTTAATACGGGGCCGGCTGTGGACTGTACCGAATGGTGTGCAAATAAATATGTGTTTTTTACCGGGTTAAATAAATATCTATTTTTGTAAAGCAATCGTCTTTTATTACCAATATAACTACATGTATACATATTTAATGACTCAGCTAATTGTATGCCTGTTTGCTGTGTTACTTTTTCTTAACTATGTTCGATCTTCTGATTCTTTTTGTTGAATGCGTTTTTTAGTTTTGTTAAAGCTCCTCTTTTAACAACTTTTTGTTTTTATTACAGGTTAGTAATCTACAGTTTTTATTCGGATGCACAGTTGAGAGTCTAGATTTATTTAAGTGCTCCAACTTTTACCGAAACTATGAAGACGATGGGGAAAGGAACCACCTGGTAATGTTTTTTCTTGATCCTTGACAGTAAGTTTTTTTCTATCACGAAAATGTACGTTAAGGTTTATAAAAATGGCAGGTACTATTTCAAGTTTCCCAGTAAAATGCACAATAGCACTGAATGTCCGGATACGACCAAGCACGGAATGGATACTTTGTAAACAGTACGTTAACACGTATTCGGAAGCACTATACCTTCACCAAATAAATACATGTACATATTTGTTCAAGTGTCATCCTTTTTCCTAGTTTGTTAGTAACCTTACACACTGACTACGTGTTTATTCTCCGCCTAGCCTAGTCGAACAAATATTTAACTACGTCGCTTGTCACGAGCTACGCACGATAATCTATTAGACGTGACTTTATCGGTCATATTTTCTCCAATATCAGCGATATGCAGGCGCTAAGAGTATAAACAAATTGCCAGAAATGAAGTGAAGTCAACGTTCAAGTACAAGTTTATATGGGTTTTTACTTAACAGCATTTTTTATCTTTTAATTACGGGCTACTACTTTTGTACGAGAATAAAGAGTTTTCCAATAGGGAATTGACAACTTCGAATTCAATTTGTGAACGCACCCTTTCACTAATCATCGAACTGTCAATTTATTCAGTAAACTCAACATTTTTCTCGTGATAAAGTACACTAATGAGCAACGTCTGCAAATTATAAAAATTTTCTACCGAATTTCGGAGTCGGTGACCGCAACTGTAAGAGCGTGAACTCCAATTTTCGGTCGTAATTCTCGCCCTAGTAGGCAGGCAATAACAAGTCTAGTGCAAATATTAGGGTCTAAATATTTGTTGTGTGATGTTGCCGTGTCAGTGAGACAACGGGTTGGTCGAAGTGTCGAAAATATCGCGGCCGTTCGGCCGTCCGTCGCAAACGATCCGAATCAGTCAATTCCACAGCGTTCTCAAGAATTGGGCATCGCTCAGCCCACATTATGGCGTATTTTGCATAAGGATCTTGGCTTACACCCATACCAATACCACCCATACCACCCATTCGGGGTGGCCATGGTGCAGTGGTTAACATCATCGACCGCCGAGCGGAAGGACTATAGTTCAAATTCGTTTCATAGCCAAGAAAAAGTAATTCCGATACGGACAAAAAGTATGCAACACAGAGGTGAATGGAAAGTGACCAGACGTACTGCTGCAGGCATTACACTCACAGTATATGGTCAAACGAAAACTCATGAACGAATTACTACGGACTATAACCAACGCGGAATTTGGTCGGCTCTCGTCCTATCTAGGACAACCACCCCTGAGAGTAGCGAGCGAACATCAACGGCCCAACAACTGCACTCCGTTCAAGTTGTGTGTCTTGAACCAGCGCGAGTCTCTAAAAAAAAAAATACAAGATCAAGCGTACGGAGCGACGTACGTTCTCCGACTGGGCTCTGGAGAAGATGCGCCAAGATGAGGAATTTCATCACAAAATCATCTTCAGTGACGAAGCTCATTTTTGGCTCGATAGGTTCGTCAATAAGCAAAATATGTGGTATTGTATGTATGTATGTTGGCGTTACAGTCCGTGAAGGACCAAAGCCGAGCTACTGTCAATCACCCATGTTTAGTGTGATTTATTTTAAGGCCGATTCCGAACGGCGTGAGTCGAGAAGCTCTTTCATGGCAAGTTTACTACGGGGGGTTTTGCCAGTACCCCGCCGAGGAGGAACGTCGCGAAATAAACATTCGATGGCGTTGGTGTTATCGGGATCCGAACTCGCTCATCGTGCGCCAGAGTCCAACACACTAACCACTGCGCCACGGCGCCCTCGTACGTTATTAGTCGGGTGAAAATCCACATGTACTTCATGAATCACCATTTTATCCACAAAAAATATCTGTTTGGTGCGGTTTGCATTCCGGCGGCGTTATTGGGCAGTATTTTGTCGTCGACGATAACGATTGTCACGTTACTGTGACTGGCCAGCGTTATCGCGCCATGAAGAGTTATTGAAGAGTAAGTTTGATGAGCGTGTTATCTCAAGAAATCGGCCAGTCGATTGGCCGCCTCGTTTGTGCGATCTAACGCCTCAAGACTATTTTCTTTGGGGCTACGTTAAGTCATTGGTTTATGCCAGCAAGCCGACGACGTTGGAAGAGCTCAGAGCCAACATTGAACGCGAAATAGCGGCCGTTTCGGTCGAATTGTTTAGCCGAGTAATCGAAAATTGGGTCCAACGAATCGACCGCTACAAACGTAGCCGCGGTGGCCATATGAACGAAGTCGAGTTCCATTCATAAACGTCTTGATTGTACTTTAAGCCGATAATAAAGTTTATGAAATATCTCAAATGGTTTGCGTTTTATTTAAAAAAACAAATTGTCAAGTCCTTATTGGAAAACCCCATAGAATTACCGATGTAGAAAAAATATCTACTAAACATATGTATTTATTTATTTATTTGAAATACAACATTTACACAAAAAGATTTAAAATCTTATACATAGCGTAAGGCTTAAAGAAAATCCAAGAAAAGATAAGATATACAGATGCAGAAGGCAAAAATTAAAGGTATATATATAAACAAATGAATACTCTATTTAGGTACATATTTAAATTTGGGAGACAATGTTCGGAGCGGGATTAGGGTGATGACAGGTATTTTAGGAGGGAGGTTTTAAAAGTGCGATGGTTTGCTATTCTTCTTATTTCCATTGGTAGGGAATTTCACTGACAGGTGGTATAAACAAAGAAGGTGCGTTCTGAGGTCGTGCACAAATATATTGGTTGAATAAGCGCATAAGATCGCTGTGAAACTGGAAAGTCCAGTTTCCTATAAAGATAGTCTGGTTGGCCAGTTTGCAGAACTTGATGAATGCAGCACAATGATTTGAATCTTAAATAGTTTATAAAAGAGCAGCCAAAGATCTTTATTGAGTGTTGTGATATGTGGTAACATTTAATTTTCTTAACGAGGTAGAGTCGGTGTTTGGCCATTCTTTGCGGACGAAGTATTTCGTCCCCGTCGTGCGAATGGCAGCATAAGTCTTACCAGTGGTAGCATTTACATGATCAGACCAAGTAAGTGTGTCGTTGAAGACGTTTCCAAGATTCTTAATTTTTTCAACTTGGGTGACCACAGAATCAGCCAGCTTGACAGGCGGAAGGAAGAACTTATCTAGTTTAGTTCTGTTAATGGCTATGGTTTTACATTTGGTTGCATTGAGACTCAGGTTATTACTCTGTGCCCACCTCTGTATGCAATTCAAATCATCGTTCATTGCTTCTGATACCTGGGAGAGTTCTGCGAGGGGGCTACTAATAAACACCTGAACATCATAAACAAACATTAGAACATTAGAACACTGTTCTTACCTGTGTCACCCTTCTTCCAGTTGTGGTGAACTTCGTTGACACCTCTTGGCATAAACGTCGAACTCTTCAGTGCTGTTGATTACGAAACTTTTCCCCGTTGTCATGTTCTTCATAAAGACTGATCCATGCGGGGTGTATATTGAGAACAATTTATTACGATCTTTTATGCGTGCAGCTCTCTGCAGAATCGAGCGAATTCGCTCCGTTAAATTCTCGTTTACGTAGATTTTGTTGTCAGAATTTAGACCAACATGATGGAGTGAGAGATGCATTTTGCTGTTTTTGCGGTAGGCGGATATCGATCGTAACAACTTGTTCCTCTCTGTGGGAGAGCTGAATTGGTGCATGACGAACAGTGTTTTGTTGTCGTTGACGAATTCTGAACATGCTTTTGAGACAGAGCTTCTCGCAGGAAACAGAGTCACGCAATCGGGTGAATAGCTCGTTCAGGTTCTCATCGGACACCTGAGGAATACCAAACAAGACGGCACCCGCTAAAGTGAAATATAAAATCGAATGGGGAACAAATGTATGTATGTATGGCAAGTCTATCACCTCAACTGCGTTTCTAAATGAAAAATAAATAAAGAGACATATGTATAAGGCAAACAACATAGATATACACATACACTAAGCAGAGTGTCAGTTTCGTCAGTTTTTGTTACAATACACTTCCACTGTGGCTCCGTCAGCCTGAACAAGTTTCTTTCCAACAGCTGATAACAATTGTTTATCCATCAACCGAGAGCACCCTTGAAACTAAGCCCACAATCCTAGCAAAGATAAATAATGAAAAAAAAAAAAAAAAACAACAAACGTCTATCCCATCCACAGTAATGGTGCGAGTGCATGAGTATTGCTTGTAGATGCACATTCGTGCTAGCAATTCAATTATTTATTTAGCGGCGTACCACGAAACACTATTTTATTGCACATCAAATAGTTAGTTGCCAAAATTCCAATTCTCCTCGATTTGGTTCAGTGGATTTGTTGATTCTCGGTCATATTGACCGTACACCTACGTATATGTGTATCTAATTGTCATATATCTAAGTATCTTTATATAACGTTCGATTCGTTTAGGTTTGATTTTGAGCATTATCAAAACCATATTCAGTGTGGGCTGTTGATGTGTGGGTACCTAAATCAAATGAATTACATCCGAATTAAATAATTTTGTGGATGGGGTCGGCCAGACGTTGTCTAAACATAATATATGTATGTATGTATGCTCATTGTATGAGCTACTTGTGCTGTGGTTTGACATGTTGATTAATATGGTATCGATAAGCTCTAATCACGTTTATAATAGTAAACCGCGCATGTGGCCGCATCAATAGACTGATTTAAAACGAAAAGAAATTTATGTTGAATTAGATCCTTCAAGTCCGAGCTGGAATTTCAGAATTCAAAATCAATGCACCCTCCTCGTATACACAGGGACGTACATCACATATGTACATACGTACCTATATAAGCATACTTGAACAACTAGCTCAGTTTCCATCTAACCAAACATAAAACAAAAGATGCGAGATGGAAGGGAAATTGTTTTGAAAGTCTAAATAAACAGACTTGGAGTGTAAATCCGTGCTTGGGTTTTTGTTTTCAGTATTTTCCTAGAGAGATAGATTAAGTTTGTTGATATTCTGTCAGTTGCATTTGGATATGTGTAGACTAGTAGTTATGTATGTTGATGAATAGATTGTCGGATACGTAGCTGAATTAAAGGGATACATCGGATTGTCGTGCATGTTTCTTGTATTTATTTGTAATGTTCCTCGAATGATGTACTCTTAAGCTTAAAAGCAGTTAAGAAAATATTTATCGAGTACTTGGCTACACAGGTGAATGGGTTATACGTATTTGCCTGCAATATTGTACATATGAATCGGAGTTGTTTGACATTGAGTGGGGTCAGGGGCAGATTTCAATGAAGTTCAATTGAAACAACTACAGGGTCTTTCATCAAGTGCTTCCTTTCTTTAAATTTGAAAAAAAAAAAAAAAAAACGAAGTGTGTGTGAGGTATCACCGAAACTTTGCAGTCGTTTGAAAGGCCCATCGATGCAATTATTTATGAAGTATAACATCATTTAAATATTCGCCACGGCTTCTCTGGGTGGCGCGCATCCGAAATGTCAAAATTTCCATGACTCTGGCCCAAAAATCGGGCTGTATTTGACCGACGGTGGGATTTATGTTGGCTTTGAGGATCGTTGTGGTTTGTGGCTAATTCGCATAAACCTTCAGCGACTTCAGAAAACCTCACAAAAAAAAGTCTAACGGGGTCAAATTGCATGATTTCGGTGGCCAGTTCACAACATCTCCACGTGAGATGATCATGCCCCCGAATCGCTCGTCCAGATTTTCCAATGTGGTGTAAGCTGTGTGGTACCTACCGCCGTCCTGTTTGAACCACATGTCGTTTATCGTCATATCATTCAATTCAGGGCAAAAAAATTGGTAATCATCGACATATAGTGCTCGCCGTTGACAGTGATGGCCTGGCCAGCGTCGTTCTCAAAGAAATATGGACCAATTACGCCGCTAAACGAAAATTCACACCAAATAGTGACTTTTTCGAGATGCATTGGACACTCTTGGGTCTCATGTAGATCGGTATCGTCCCAAATTCTAAAATTTTGTTTATTGATGCACCCACTCATCCAGAAATGGGCCTCATCGTTGAAGATGATTTTCCAATGAAGATTAGGGTCAGTTTCCAACTACTCCAGGGTCCATTCAGCGAACACGAGTCATTGTCTATGGGCGTGTACCCTCAGCTCCTGGGTCAGTTGAGTTTTGCATGTGTGAGTTAGGACTCCTCCGACAAGAAACCCGTGGTATGATGGCGAGTGTGAGCAGAAAAAGGCAGCAACCGACGAGGCATACCAAAAGGCGCTGCAGAGGAAAACCAGGGCAGCGCAAGAAGAGTACCGAGCCAGAAGAAGGGAGGAGAAAAAACTACTGCGACAAAAGAAAAGAATCCTCGCAGCCTCCCAGCTCAAGGATATCGAGGCGTCTAGAGATAAACATAAAATACGAGCCTTTTACAAGAAAGCCAAAGGCCTTGCAGGAGGCTTCAAAAAGGGCACCCTGGCACTTCGAAACTGCGAGGGTAATCTTGTCACCGACCCGCAGGGAATAGTGGATGTATTTAAGCAGCACTTCCAGCAGCTGCTTAACGAGCATGACCAAGAGAGAGTGGTAGGGACTGAGGAAATCCCAACTCCAGCCGCTGAAGTAGTCCTCCCACCCAGCATCGAAGAAGTCGGCACAGCTATTCAGAAGCTGAAGAACAACAAGGCCGCAGGCTCAGATGGCTTGCCGTCATGATATCAATAATACCGAACACATTTCTACAATATCAGAAGCTGAACGATTACGTCGGTATAGACAACAAAAGAAATTGCAAAAGTTACAAGATGTTCAAAATAAATCTACATCTCTATAGGATGAAATCTATTACTCTGCTGATGTAAAATTCAATAAAAATTTCTATGAGAGTCCGTTTGGCCATACATGCACTGTTTGCGATCGGTTATGGTTTCTGAAAGATTTAAAACCTGCACCAATGAACTCTTTACCATTGCTTAGGATTGAACTTCCTAATGAACCTGTTGAAGAATTTAAGGTTTGTAGTACGTGTTATGGATCACTCGTTGTACGAATGTTTCTTCAGACCTGCTCTCTATCATTAATGATCTGCCTGCAGACACCTGTGATCGGCCGCCTATTTTTTTTTTTTTTTTTTTTTGTTCAAAATTTGTGTAATGATAATTGTGTTTTGTTTATAACTATTAGAAAAATATGTATAATACAAAGTAAAACAATATAAAAGCTAATTTTTGGATATCAAAAAAAGTAAAATATGTTTGTTTTCGTGGTGTACGCTCAATTTTGAGAGCAACTGTAAGTTAAAATGTGGCAGGTCACCTTCCAGCGATGGTTCCTGCTGAGCTCGCCAGTCCACATGAGTAATTGTTTATTTACTATCGCGCTAAATCGAGCGCTTTGGTTCTTTGTAGACGGCGTAATAAATGATCTTCGTCTAAAATTGGAAGTACAGCGTTATTAGTGTGTTCCTCTAGTCTTCGTTTGTGTCTACGAGCAAAATCTCTAGCTGCGTAGGCGATTGTTACGATTCTTAGATCTCTGTGGATATCCTCATTTCGCAGATACCACGGTGCATTAACAATTGCCCGTAATACTTTGTTTTGAAAAGTCTGCAGGATCTCAACATTGCTCTTTTTGGTACAGCCCCATAGTTGTATACCATAAGTCCATATAGGTTTTAGCAGTTGCTTATATATAAGCAGTTAGTTATAAATACTGAGCTTGGAATACTTTCTTAATAGCCAGTACAGTTTCCGATACCTATGTTCGAGTTCTCCACGTTTTTTCTTAACGTGAGTATTCCATTTTGATTTCGCATCAATTGTCATTCCGAGATACTTCGCCTCGTTTGCGAACGGAATTTGCGCAGCGTTAATGAAAACTGGTAAGTCATTTATTTTTCTGTAGGTAAAGTCAACGTGAACAGATTTGGTTTCATTGAACGCGATCCGCCAAACCTTTGTCCAATTATTTACACGATCTACAGGATGCTGTAGTTTGACATTTGCTTCTTCAACCTTTTTACCTGTTGCCAGGATGGCAGTGTCATCGGCAAACGTTGCTAACACAGTGCCTTCTGTCTATTGTATATCACGAGTATAAAGTAAGTCTAATAGCGGGCCTAAAAGACTACCCTGTGGTACACCGGCCGTTATCGCCTTCAGCTCGGAATATTCATTTCCGTGTTTTACACGGAAGAGTCTGTTCGATAGGTGGGATCTTAGAATATTATATAGCTGCTCTGGTAGAACAGGTTGTAGTTTGTACTCCAAACCTTTGTGCCATACTTGGTCAAAGGCTTGTGAGATGTCAAGAAAAACGGTTGAACACATTAACTTTTGTTTTAGCGCTTTTTCAATTACATCAGTTATTCGATGTACTTGATCTATGGTGGAATGCATGCTTCTGAAAGCAAACTGATGAGACCTTCAGTAATTGGCTTAGGTCGATTAAGTAGAATTCTCTCGAATACTTTGGAGATGATCGGTAGAAGAGAAATCGGTCTATACGACGTAACCTCAGTCGGCGGTTTCCCGGGTTTCGGAACCACGGTAACTTCTGCGACTTTCCATTGGCTTAGTACATGTTCTAATCTAAGTGCCGTATTTACGAGAAAAAGAAGTTTAAGAAGTGCTTTCTTCGGCAATGCTTTAAGAATTTCTCCCGTGATTAAGTCGTAACCAGGAGTTTTGTTCGACTGACTTTAACGATTTTAATACTTTTTTAAGTTCCGAGAGCGTGGCTGCTGGTAGTCCATAGTCCGTTTCTGTATTCGAGCGATTGTCGTTATCCTGGACCGGTTGGGTTTAAAAGTACCTCTTTGGTGAAGCGATAGAGTTCTCAAAAGAAGTCAAATATCTAGGGATAACTCTAGACGAAAAGCTCAATTGGAACTCTCACATTACAAAGACCATTGAGAAAGCCAGGATCTCCTTATGGACCAGCAAAAGTCTCACTGGCAAAAACTTGGGCACAAACCCGAAAATGTCCCGATGGCTATATACAGCAATTACCAGACCAATTCTTACATATGCTGCGCCCGTCGGATGGCACAAAACAAAACAAGAATCAGTGCAAGCTCAACAAACTGCAAAGACTAGCTTGCATCTGTATCACCGGGGCCATGAGATCAACCCGCATAGGAGCACTAGAAGTCATCACAGACCTGCCACCTCTTCATCTCCAACTGAAGAGAGAAGCAATGGTCTTCGCCCATAGACTGATCGTGGAGGATGACTCTAACCGTAGGCTCATAGACAACTGTCTCCCCAGATATAACTTCAGCCAAAACTACAAGGTCACATTCCCCAACCGACAAAACTTGGAACAGGATAGACCCTCCTTCAATCGTGGATCCTACGTGTGGTACACAGATGGCTCCAAAACGAATGAAGGCTTTGGGGCTGGAGTAAATGGAACATGCATCTACGTCGGCATGGACAGATATAACTCCGTTTTTCAAGCAGAGATATTTGCTATAGAACTCTGCCTCAGAGAAAATATAAACAGAAATGTACTTAACAAAAACATTTACATTCTCTCTGACAGCAAGGCTGCACTTCTAGCCCTAAAGAGCTATCAAATCACCTCCAAACTGGTATGGGACTGCCTACAGCTACTTCAGCAGCTGGCCAGCACAAACAGAGTTCATCTCATTTGGATACCTGGAAAGGTAAGAGCAAGGAAATGCTCTGCTCAAAAGAATGAAACAACTTCTCATGCTTTCGAGGAGTTAGATTCGTTTAATCACAGGTTTCCTTACTGGACACTGCCCAGTTAATAAACACCTCAAAACAATGGGCATCATACAAGATTACACTTGCCGAATGTGTAATGAAGACGAAGAAACAGCAGAGCACATACTATGCCACTGTAACTGCCTGGTCAGAACACGTCATCGTCACCTAGTCAAGTATTATCTTGAAGCAGAAGAAATCGCTGCTAGCTCACTCAAAAGCATACTAAGTTTTATCACGAACTCAGGTTTCTGAGTGGACTGTAAGTGGGGGCATCACAATAGGCCCACTCGTGGCCGCAGTGATTAGGCGACTCTGTCCCACCCCCTTATCCTATCTATCTATCTATCTATGATTAAAACATTGGCAGCGCTAACACTGAGGAATTAACGCCCTATTCTGTCGAGGTGGTACGATTTTACCGACAATATCTAACATCGTTTTGATGCCGTAGATTTTCTCTAGATCTTCGGTTTTTTCGAACGTTAGTCTGAATAAGGTAAGACCGCATTTGTCTACGGATTCTTCCCCGTTTATCTGGAAGTGATCTGATCTTAACAATTCTTATTGGACTTAACACGTGTCATGCTAAAACACATCGCATGAATGAATCTACAGGAAATCGTGCAAACTCAAGCCCGAAACATCTTAAATATTTTAACAGCTTCCCCATTCTTCGTATGAAGTCTTATTACTCATATCACTCATCACTGTTGCTCATTATCTGACAACCTAACGTGAGAGTAAACAATCATGTTCGGCTAGCATAAACATTCCCCATTTAGTGAATGAAGCGTACTGGCGCTATGAATGAATTTTTTTATGTCAAACTTTTTTCGTAATTAGGTCTAAACACCGGGTTCCTCGTATCTAAGTTTTTTTGGTGTTAAGATATGTTTACCGAAAATCGAAATATAATGAAGATAAGCTTTCGTAACATGATGTTGTTGTTGTGGTCATATTCGGGAGAATTCGCGTTGGTAACAAATATTCAGCTATAAGCCTTTTATACCATGTCCTTACTTATGCTTTCTGCACTTCATTTGTTTTTTATCTGTCTTTTGATAATAAATGCTGGTTTGTACGCAGTAGATTTGTCGTTCAGGAGTTCTACATTGTTGATTGTCCCCGAACAGCCTTACACATTTCATAAATTGATACATATTCTTATGCGTCTTCTCGTTCTAAGATATGAGGAATTTTAGAAAATCCCTTTAGGCATTATTTTACAAGTCGCTGATATCTTGTCCCCACTTTATGCTATGCGATTCTTCTAAGCCACCTTACCACCTCTGAACCTGAGCTATGGCTGCCTTCCATCTTTGACGGTTCCGGGTACGCTGCTTTCAGTTATCAAGACCAAAATGTCTTATAACCGCGATTACTTGCTCTTTATACCGGAGGTTCGCTCTTTCTCTTCTTCTCGAACCAGGAGGCTCAGAATAGAAGACTCTCTTAGCTAGAGTGTTGGTGTTTATGCGCCCGATGTGGCCGAGCCAATGTAGTCGACAGATCTTTGCCTTCCGGAATACAACCACATCTTTGTACAGCTCGTAGAGTGTCCGGTTATGTCTTCTCCTCCATTCACCTTCCTCACAGACAGGACCAAATATCCGGCGCAGAATTTTTCTTTCGAAAGAACCCAAAATCAGCTCCGCCGTCCTGCTTATCGTCCAGGTTTCGGCTCCGCGCAGCAAGACTGGCAGTATAAGCGTTTCGTAAAGCATGACTTTGGTTCTTCGAGTGAGGAGTTTTGACACAAGTTGTTTGGACAAACCGAAGTAGCAGCGGTTGCCAAGGGCGATTCTATGCCGGATCTCCACTGTGGCGTCGCTTGTGGAGCTTACGTTTGCCCCGGTAGACAAACTTCTTAACCACCTCGAACGAAATAATGGCTGTCAATCCTTATATTTTGTCCTTGGTGGTGAGCGATGGATAAGTTTTTGCTTAACAGCATGTATTTTGTCATATCCTCGTTGATTTTATGACCAATTCGTTTCGCCTGTTCCTCAATCTACAACGTCACGCTGGACCGCACGATGATGCCAAAATCCTAGCAGCTAGACAGACTTGTAAAAGATAGTGCCCTCCCTGTTGACGCCTGCCCGTCGCACTATCTGCTCCAGCAGAAAATTGAAGAAGTCACACGACAACGCATCTCCTTGCCGAAATCGCGTATTTTTTAGCTTGCCGCGATATAACCGGGATCCTGGCATCTCGAATTCGGCCATCGCATCAAACAATTCTTTGCGATGAATGCTGTCGTATGCGGCTTTAAAATCGATAAAGAGATTGTGTGTATCGATTTGAAACTCGGTGGTCTTTGCCAGGATTTATCGAAGTGTGAATATTTGATTTACAGTCGATTTGCCGGGCCGAAAGCCGCACTGGGCTTTAGACGTTCATACAGTATGCTGAACAGGATCTTGTATGCGACATTGAGCAGGGACATACCTCACAGGGCACAAGGCCCCACTGTGCTCCCATTGTTTTAGCTTACGAAAGCGACGCTGACCAAGTCGCGTGTTGTTAATCGTTCGATGGATATCTGATCAATCCTTTTTTCCCTTTCATCGTTCACAGGCGTCTTAAGGATGTGGTCAATGTAAATTCACGTATTAAGAATGTGCGGTTGTTTTGGTACTGTTCCCGGGCACGTGACGTCAAAAGCCCCAGTAAGGCTTTCATCCTCAGATGGGGTGAATTCTGGAAATCCCGAGGATAGTGCAGTGAAATCTTTAGAGATGACAGCGGAGGCGAAGAGAATCGCCGAGCTACGGAAGCTTACTCGGAACCAGCTTCGTGATCAATTACGAGCATGTTGCCTTGCAATTGGTGCAAAGAGGAAAAGCCAATTGCTAAAGAAGTTGTTGTCACAAGGGTTTAATTGTGGGCGATATTCTTGATGGAACAAGAGAGGAGTACACCGAAGAAGAGGAAGAAAGCAGAACTGGAACAACGAGGCTGGGGGAAAAGGTACGGCAGATGAGGCAATTGCTTGAAAAGCTGACGATGGAGAAAGCACATGGCTCCAAAAGCACGGTGAGTCCAAACATGAAAACTGTCGGTGCTGTTGGTCAGAAGCAGAAGGCTTCTGATGTGGCTGTGGATGTGGATGTGGCTGACATGATACCATTATTACGTCCCAGAAACCAGATGTCGGTTTGATGGGAGGGCGCCGCCGTGGCTCAGTAGTTAGTGTGTTGGACTTTGACGCACGATGAGCGAGTTCGGATCCCGATAACACCAACGCCATCGAATGTTTTTTCGCGGCGTCCCTCCTCGGCGGAGTACTGGCGAAACCCCCGTAGTATAACTTGCCTGGAAAAAGCTTCCCGACTCACGCCGTTTGGAATCGGCATTAAACTGTAGGTCGCTTTCACCTGTGTGAAAAATAAATCACGCAACATGGGTGATTGAAGAGGAGATTGGCTCTGGTGCTTCATGGGCTGTAACGCCACCAAAGAAGAAGAAGTACGGGCGAGGACACGGAAGATTTCGTGTACGAAATAAGGGCGATTGCATCAAGGGGATAACTGGATGAGAAATCTTTGGTGCGATACGTTGTGCGAGGGATGACTGACAATGAATGCTTAGAAGCCTTCAGAGCATCAAGATCAGAATCGATTCAAGAAGTGCTGCAGCGTGTTCGCTGGATTGCGGGGCTCAGATCAGTCCACAAACTACCGCAGGTAAAAGGCCAGCGATCCTTCGATGTCAACTAAACCCATTCAGATCCAGAGAATTGAAGTGTTACCAATGTTTGCAACCGGGGCACATACCCATTTACGAAGCGTGGTATAGTAAAGGAGAGTGTACACCAATTTTTACGACAGGAGGTGATTCGGAAATCCACGTCTTCGTACTGTTCGCCGATTGTCCCCACAAAAAATAGAGAAGGAAAAGTACGTTTTTGTATTGACTTCCACGAGTTAAACAAAGTCACAATTAAGCAAAAGTTTCCTATGCCCGTCGTGGAGGAGACCCTGAGGTCGTTGATTGTAAATTATTTTTCACGGTATTGGATATGGCTTCAGGATATCATAAAATAAGGATCCAGGAGGATTGTATACGGCATTCGCAACAGATGAAGGACTATACGAATTTAATCGGATGCCATTCGGGCTTGTCAATGCGCCGGTACAATTTCAGAGCCTTATGAACAAGGAAACCAGGAGCAATCGCTGTATATTTGTACGATGTCATAATCCCTAGCATGTCCATTGAGGATGGTCTGACGAGGTTGGAAGATCTTCTTCATACACCCCCCGAAGTATAAGGAAAGACAGGAGAGCAGATACTTCCACCAGAGGAAGTATTTGCCAAACGCGGGTCAGCCCTCGACCATATCCGAAAAAATCAGGCGTTGCAAGTGGAGAAGTTTGATGAGAGACACCGAGCCCCAGCGACATACACGGTAAATGATTTCGTACTAGTAGAAAAAAAAAATTGCAGGGACTGACGAATCGAGAAAACTAAAGCCAATGTAGAAGGGCCCATATTTGGTGATGAGGGTGTTGCCAAACGACCGCTATTTGATAGGAGACGTGCCCCAGAGGCAAAGGTCCCAGAGAAGGTACGAGGGAGTCGTGAGCAGCGACAAATTAAAACGATGGTGCGAGCTACCAGACGAGGGACTTCTTGAGAATGGCGAAGCGGATGAAGATGATGTCGACTCAATGGCAGATCGCGAGGTCGCGATTGGCCTCGCTGAGGCCGATCTGTAAGCCCAACCCGATGACGCCACAAAGCAGAAGGCCCCACTGTGCTCCAATAATTTTTAATTTTTTTTTTTCAGAGTCACACGCGCACTCAAGGCTAAGGCCTTATAACGACGGACGTTGTGCGAGCCGGAGATAACAGGGAGAGGGAGAGGAGCTATTGACACTGGTCTTAAATTGGTCTTAAAATACCGAACGTGGTAACGCGTTCCACATTCGTGTGGTTCGGTTGAAGAAAGAATCTCTGTATTTGACAGTACGACCGAAAACGGGCTTCAAAGTGAATTCATGCGCATTCCGCGAGGGGCGTGTATCACGGGAGAAGTAATGAAGGGGCTGAACGGAACTGGCTATTTTGTCAGAGCATTTATGATGAAAGTAACGATAAAACCATGAAAGCCGGGATACGTTCCTATGATGTTCCAGCGAGTCAAGTGTTTTGGTAATGCTGGGGTCATTTATTAATTTTATCGCGCGTTTTTGTATTCTATCTTGTAGGTGCAATGAGGTCTTAGATGCACCAGATCAGACATGAGCGTAGAACTCCAACTTAGGACGAATGAACGCCTTATAAATTGTAGCCAAGTCGGTGGGTGTGAAGAATTTCTTGCATCTGTATAGGAAACCTAGGCATTTCGCGGCATTCTTAGCGAAACTAAATATGTGATCATTCCAACAAAGGTTGTCACTGATGCACATACTCAGGATGGAAAGCTTTACTGTTTCTGAGATACAAGTGCAATTCATGGATAATGGCAATAGGTCGGTGTCGAAGACAGCATTGTGTTTTGGAAGCGTTAAATTGTTTTTACCTCATTGGATGATGCTGTCGATGTCGAAATTTAATGAGCTTATCATACGCTGCCATATGGGATGGACCAGGCAAAAAACGGATGAAAAACTGCCACATCTACTACGGGAACTGCTACAAGGAGAACAAACAGCGCCTATTCGGGTGCGGATTCGTTATTAGAGGAAGACTCCGACAAAAAGTCTTAAGCTTCCGAGATGTAAGCGAACGCCTCATAACAATCCGCATCAAAGCTAAATTTGGAAACATTAGCTTAATATGCGCTCACGCCCCAACGGAAGAAAAGGACGATCGACTCAAAGAAGAATTCTACGATCTCCTAGACAGAACATATGCCCAATGTAACAGCTACGACACAAAAATAGTCCTAGGAGATTTTAATGCAAAACTGGGCAAGGAGGACATATCTGAGTCGATCATAGGAAAGCATAGCCTCCATAACACCACATCCGACAACGGATTAGGGCTAATCGATTTCCTAGCGGGGCGTAACCTCCTTGTAGCAAGCACGCGATTTCCCCATCTCAACATCCACAAGTGTACCTGGCGGTCTTGTGATCAATCGACCACCAACCAGATTGATCATATTGCGATCGACGCCAGACACTCCTCCTGTATTCTCGACGTACGAACCTTCCGAGGGGCCAACATCGACTCGGACCACTACCTTGTTGTAGCCAAGGTACGAATGAGGATATCAAGAATGCTTAGGAGTCGAGTAGGACAACGTAAGTTTGACGTTGGAAAGCTACAATCGCAAGAGACTGCCAGAATCTTTGCCGATCGTGTCTCCTCAAAGCTCTCTCAAAATCCGCCCAGAGCAGCACAAACAATAGAGCAGGAATGGGCTCATTGCCAGAGCGCCGTCAGAGATGCTGCCTCAGAGGTGCTGGGTTTCAAACAGCCACCACCTAGAAACCCCTGGTTCGATGAACAATGCGAACAAGCCCATGCAGCAAAACAAGAGGCATATAAGGCCGTTCTGCAACGACGGACGAGAGCTGCTCGCGAAATCTATGAGCAGAAGAGAAGAGAGGAACACACGCTTTTCAGAAGAAAGAAGAGAAAGCACGGAAAGCGTGAGATCGAGGAGATGGAGAGATGCTTCCGCAGGAATGACCCCCGTAAATTTTACAACAAGGTAAAACGAACATGCCATGGCTACAAAGCCAGAGTGGCGGCCTGCAGGGATGAAAATGGAGAACTGGTAGTAAAGTCGCAGTCGATGCTGAGGATTTGGAAAGACCCCTTCTGCAGACTGTATAACGGCGATGATAGACAAGATACCGTTGTCAGGCAGAACGAGCCATTCGCAATGGACCACGAAGTAACAGAATTCGGTCCACCCGACCTAGGCGAAGTCAAAATAGCGATATCAAGACTTAAGTCTAATAAAGCCGCTGGCGCAGACGGCCTGTCTGCTTAGCTTTTTAAGGCGGCTGGAGATGAGCTGGTAAGGTGCATGCACCATCTCATCTGCAAGGTATGGTCGGAGGAAAGCATGCCCGACGAATGGAATCTCAGCATCGTTTGCCCGGTCCATAAGAAAGGAGACCCCTATAACTGCGCCAACTATAGGGGAATAAGTCTTCTTAACGCCTGAACGCCTGAAACCGTTTGTGGATAACCTGATCGGCTCTTATCAGTGTGGTTTCAGGCCAGGTAAATCCACAATAGACCAAATATTTACGCTACGGCAGATCTTGGAGAAAACCCAGGAATACCAAATCGGCACTCACCACCTCTTCGTCGATTTCAAGGCCGCGTATATAGAGACGAGCTGTACAAAGCCATGTCTAGTTTTAACATCCCTGTCAAACTCGTCCGACTGTGCAGGATGACAATGGAGAATTCTCGTTGCTCCATTAAGGTCGGAAATGAGAATACCGAGACCTTTGATGTTAAAAAAGGATTTAGGCAGGGCGACACGCTGTCGTGCAACTTTTTCAACATCGTGCTTGAAAAGATTGTGCAAGCGTCACTGGCCAACACAAGAGGTACGATCTATTTCAAGTCTACGTAACTGCTTGCGTACGCCGACGATATTGACGTAATTGGACGAAAACAGCAAGACGTCAATGAGGCTTTTGTGAGCATTGAGGTAGAAGCGGCTAAAATGGGTCTCAAGGTTAATGAGGGTAAAACCAAATATCTGCTCTCATCTAAAAGAGACGGACAACACCAACGTATTGGCCAGAACGTCACCATGGGCGGACATAACTTTGAAGTGGTCAAGGAATTCGTCTACCTTGGCTCACTGATTACCAGCGACAACAACACCAGCGCTGAGATAAAACGCAGAATCACTCTTGCCAACCGCTGTTTCTTTGGGCTCAAGAGGCAATTGAGAAGTAGAGCCCTCTCTCGGAAAACCAAGGTGACACTATACAAGACCTTGATCATCCCAGTCCTCCTTTACGGCGCAGAGGCTTGGACCTTAACAAAAGCGGATGAAGATGCCCTTGGTCGTTTCGAGAGGAAAATTCTGCGCACTATCTACGGTCCCGTTTGTTCAAACGGTGTATGGAGGAGAAGATATAACGAAGAACTGTACGGGTTGTACAGCGACGTCTACGGATACAGCGTCTAAGGTGGGTAGGCCATGTAGAGCGCATGGAAGATACAGCGCCGACCCGAAAAGTCTTCGAATCCACTCCGGAAGGAAGGCGCGGCAGAGGACGGCCGCCTCAGCGGTGGTGCACGCAGGTGGAAAGGGACCTCAACCAACTGGGCGTGCGGCACTGGAAACAGCTGGCCAAAGACCGTGCCGGCTGGAGACGCTTGTTGGTTGAGGCCCAGGTTCACCACGGACTGTAGCGCCACCTAAGTAAGTAAGTATCATACGCTGCCGCTCACTATTCATAGCCGAAGTGCAGGTTCGTGAAGAAGTGAACGAATATGAGAAGCTGAGGGTACTGTCGTCAGCGAAGGAGTGAATTGGATTAGAATTAACAGACAAGAGATAATTTATAAAAATGAGAAAGAGTGTCGGAGACAAAACGGAGCCCTGGGGAACACCAGCATTTACAAAGTGTGTGTCAGACTTGAATCCTTCCAAGACAACTTGAATTGAACGATTCGAATGGTAGCTTCTAATCCATAGAAGAAGAGAGTCATCGATCCCGAATGCACGCATTTTCGACAAAAGAGCTTCATGCCAAACTCTGTCAAATGCTTTCAAAATATCAAGTCTAACCACTTTGCTCTCACTCGCCTGGTGGAGCGAATGATTCCACTTCTCGGTGAGATGTACCATCAAATCCCCAGTGGATCTGTTGCTGCGGAAACCGTACTGCCGGTCATGAAGGTGTTTCTGCGACTCGAGATATTTCGTTAACTGACGGTTTATCAGTGTTTCCATGACCTTGGAAAGAACGGACGGTAGTGCAATGGGTCGGTAATTGGAGAGAGAAGAAGATGCACCTTTTTTGGGAACGGGCCGGACAAATGCTGTTTTCACCTACTCGGGTAGAGCCCATAAGAGTAGGAAAGGTGAAAAAGCTTACGCAGTGGTTTTGCCAACGTAGAAGAACACCTCTTCAGAATTATTGGGGAAATATCATCTGGACCAGCGGATTTTAGTATGTCAAGTTCTTTAAGAACCCTTGCAACTGGACGAGTACGGAAGTGAATTCGTACCATGGTGAAATTAACGTACTCCAGAACAGGCGGTGGAAAAGACGATTTGGGGAGCTGCGAGTTCGCTGCGAAGTGGGCAGCAAGCAGATTAGCTTTGTCTAAGGGTTTGACAGCTGGAATGTCATTGTGATTGAGCGTGGGTATGGACGACGATACGGAGTTTTTGATGTTTTTAACGAAAGACCTAACAATCCTGCCACCCTTGGGACATTGTAGGATTTTACGCCTCAGTTTTCGGTCATGTAAAAATTTGGCTCGTCGAATGTGAGAGTTACAGTCATTTCTGGCTTGCATATATCTTTTTCGGTTTTCCTCAGTGGTGTTTGCCTTTCGCTAATGAAAGTGGTACTGACCAAATCGCATGTTGTCAATCGTTCGATGGATAGTGGATCAAGGCGAATGCGTCAAAATGCAATTCGCAAGACGGGATCGGGTTTTTTTTTCCCCTTTTTATCGGTCGTCTGAGGGAGTGTAAAGCATCATTAAGAAATAAAGTAAATTGAAATATTAAGAGTGTGTGGTTGTTTCGGTACTGTTCCCGGGCAGTTGACATCAAAAGCCCCAGATAGGCTTTCATCTATAGTTCTTGCAAGAGGTGGGATCGCCTTTTTCGTAGATGGGGTAATTTGAGCTGATATTCCAGTCATCGGACATGCTTTCATCTTCCCAAATTCTACAGATGGTCTGCTCCCTACCAGAACATCGCCGCCAGCCTTGAAGAGCTCTGATGGCAAGCCTTCTGTGCCGCGATTTCCTCAGTCCCTACCACTCTCTCTACCTTATTGTTGAACAAACTTTTCTTGCTCTTATTATATGCATCTTATCTTAAGTCGTTGATCCCAAGGGGTACATTTCCGCGACAAGATACTCGTATTTAATTTAGTAATAAAACACGTAAATATTTTCCACTTCTAGTAAAGGAAGTGCCAACCATAAAGATCTGTTTAATAAGTATTCCTGTAGTTGGTATGACTAATGGAAATATACTTGTGCATATAAACTTTGTAGAGTGTTTATAAAACCCTACGAGAGTGTTTACGAGCTTAACTAGGAAGGTTGGATGTAACGACAAATTTAAATATTTTGTTCTTGCGAATCGTAGCGCTTTTAGGAAAATTATTTATACATATCATCTACTGATTTTATAATCCAACTGGATTAAAGTGATTATACACCTTAGATATAGAAACTGCCCCATTCCCGAGTAAATAAATTCGGGCGTCAGAGGAGTATAATTCAATTTAGTAACTTATCATCAGGGTTCCAACGTCACGGCCTATGCCTATGACATTACCATCCTGGTACCTGGGAAATTTCCTCGGGTCCTCAGAGAAAGACTAAGTTATGCGCTGCTATTGGTGAATAACTGGGTCAAGGAACGGGGCCTATGGGTAAACCCAACTAAAACTGAGATTGCCCTCTTCACACGAGTACACCTAAGTATACACCTAAGTATACACATCCACGTATAAATGGTATCGACCTGATTCCGAAGAAATCCGCTAGGTATCTTAGAATAATTCTAGATTCCAAGCTTAGCTGGAAGGACGACAAAACCAAAGAACCAAAAAAGCTTACGTGGCACTATATTCGTGCAGGGTAGCTTTCGGAAGGACATGGACACTGGCTATACACCGCGGTGGTAAGACCTATTTTAGTATATGGATCAATTGTCTGGTGGAAAGCACTTGAGAAGAAATGTAACCTTCAAAGGATTCAGAGGGCTGGCTGTCTGGCGGTGACTGGATCTATGAAATCCACACCGACGGCGGCCCTTGAAGCAATGCTGAACCTTCCACCACTAGAAATGTATTGTGAAGGCATTGCGGCCAGGGCTGCGCTAAGGATGCAAGAATCCAGTCTTTGGAAAGATGTCCTTATGGCCACGCATCAATCCTGGATTGATGGGCTATCCTGAGGTCCGCAACCGAAACGGACTATACCATCCCACTTTCTTGCTGTGAGAGGAGATTCTCTATTAGGATTCCCTCCAGGGAGGAATGGGCCAGTGGTATGGTAGAAACGGAAGAGGAACTGGCAATCTATACCGACGGATCCGAAACGGATACCGGTACAGGAGCCGGAGTCTACTTCAAATCTCAGGAAGCGTGTCACTCCTACAGACTTGATGATGGCTGTAGCGTCTTCCAGGCTGAGATCCTCGCAATCAAAAAAGGCGCGGATTCTTAGGGAGAATTTCTCAGGTAAGAGAGTCGAAATCTATGTTGACAGTCAGGCAGCCATTAAGCTCTGCAAGCAACATGGATAAGATCCAAGCTCGTAAAACTCTGTAAAGGGAAACTAGAAGGAATGTCGGATGTCAATGAGGTAACCATCTGCTGGGTACCAGGGCATGTGAATATTTCCGGAAATGAGAAGGCGGAAGAACTAGCCAGACTGGGATCAGGCGCAGATACTTCGCAGATCACAACTGAGGCTAAAACGCCACTCAGCACACTATTCAGAGCAATAGGGGTGGAACTACTAGGAAAGGCCAACAAGCGATGGTGTCAATTAGATACATGCGCTACGGCAAGGCTAACATGGCCTGTCTATGACAAAAAAAGGACGGAAAGTCTGCTAAATCTTGGTAGAGGGAATATACGACTGGTAGTCGGTGCCCTCACTGGGCACTGCATGATATTATATCATGCAGCTACAACGATTTTTGCAGAAGCTGTACGGACGAAGAGGAAATAGGATCCATTCGTCACCTACTGTGTGAATACCCTGCACTGGCCCGAAAAAAATGTACGTACCTCGGGAACTATTTCTTTTCGGGTATAGAGGAGGCAAGAGACATTAAGAAAAACAAACAGCTAAGGTTCTTAATTGAATGTGGATGGTTCAGCTCAGCGGGCATCTAACAGGTTCCCCTCGGGTTAGCATTTAAAAATGGGCACAATGGACTCTTAGTAGTCTAAGTGAGCCGTGACCTTATGTCACTAGGGCGCCCAACTATCCTAACCTAACCTAACTTATCATCTAATTCGTCGTTCTTTTCCATTTTGTACGAGTGTTAATCGGGCAGAAATAAACATACATATCTTTCATACACATATTCCTTATTTCTCGTGAGTTATTTGTAAAAGTATGATCATGACGCATGGTAACGATTTCAACTTAAACTGATGCCTTTCTGGCTTAAATGGACTATGGTTGTATCGGTGAACGGATAAACTTCTTAAATAGAGTTATGAAATAGTACATAACCAATATTCAAAATTAAGGTGAAAAACAACGTTCTAGTCGGCTATAGAAGCCGCTACGAGAGAAGCAGAAATACACATCATTCACAATGCTGATATTGTTTAAGCCAAAACGAAAAATATGATAAGGCTAGTCACCTTGTGAGAATGCTTTATTTTGCAGAGCAAATTATAAACTGGAATTGAAACAAAGCAATCTGTGTTAGTTGAAAGATTATGTGTTTCTCCGACATCCGAGAGGATGGCAGAGTTGCCCGGGCATGTGGATCATTGTTGGAAAAGAAAACAGATGAACATGAGATACCGCCTGAATTGGATATGTGCATTTGCTCATGTGCTCGTACAAGAAATTAGTGTGTACGAATACAGATGGTCAAGCAGGAATACCTGCTCGAAGCCAGAAGTAGGTCACTACGAACCTGTTACGGTAACGCGATCTCTGGCTATTTGAATGTTGGAAGTGTGTACTTTACTTCTAACGATTCCGTTTGGCCGTAACAAAGTTTTCCGGGAATCTCTCTGAGGTTGTCATACCTATGAATAAGTACATTGGAAACCGCCATATTTGTTTTTAAATGAATTTGAGTCGTATAGTAAGTATAGTCGTTGTACATAGTGAAAATCATGTTTTTCGATAAACATTGAATCACAAAAGTAAGTAAGCACCCAGCGTGGTCACATACTTACTTACTTTGATGGCGCTACATTTCGGGGTGAACCAGGGCCTCATCCAACAAGCCTCTCCAGCCGGCCCGATCTTTGGCCAGCCGCTTCCAGTGCCGCACGCCCAGTTGGTTGAGGTCCCCTTCCACCTGTGCACGCCACTTTAAATGCGAAGACGTTGATGTCCATTCGCTCTACATGGCCTAGCCATCTTAGACGTTGTATCCAGTCTAACCAGGCCGATGTCGCTGTACAGCCCGTAAAGTTCTTGGTTGAATCTCCACC
Organism: Eumerus sabulonum; assembly: GCA_951905685.1. Classification (NCBI taxonomy): domain Eukaryota; kingdom Metazoa; phylum Arthropoda; class Insecta; order Diptera; family Syrphidae; genus Eumerus; species Eumerus sabulonum. Next base: position 153,530,930 of record OX645060.1, on the reverse strand, counting down.
TCCACTTTCCGTTTACACAAATGCGACCACAGATTGCACGCAGAATTTTCCGCTCGAAACGCCCAAGGGCCTCTTAATCCGCTTTTGATAACGTCCAAGCCTCAGCGCCGTAGAGGAGGACCGAGATGATTAAGGTTTTGTAGAGTGATACCTTAGTTTTTGGAGAGAAGGCTTTACTACTCGATTGCCTTTTGAGCCGGAAGAAGCAGCGGTTGGCAAGAGTTATTCTGCGTTTTATCTCAGCGCTGGTGTCGTTGCTGCTTGTCACTATCGAGTCAAGGTAGACGAAGTCCTTGACTACTTCAAAAATATAGCTGCCGAAGGTGACGTTCTGACCAAGACGTCGGTGTTGCGCGTCTTTCTTGGATGATAGCATATATTTGGTCTTATCCCCATTTACCCTTAGACCCACTTTAGCCGCTTCTGCTTCAATGCTTGCGAACGCCTCATTGACCCCTTTGTCCGTCCAATAACATCAATGCCATTAATGCCATTTGCGTAGGCAAGCAATTGAGTGGACTTGAAGTAGATCGTACCTCTTGTATTGGCCGCAGAGTCCCGCACGATCTTTTCAAGTATGAAGTTAAAGAAATCACATGACTGTGCTACACCCTGTCTAAAACCTTTTTTAACATCAAAGGGGTCGGTCAGTTCACCTCCGGCCTTAATGGAGCACCGAGAGTTCTCCGGTTAGTTCACCTCCGGCCTTAATGGAGCACCGAGAGTTCTCCGGTTAGTTCACCTCCGGCCTTAATGGAGCACCGAGAGCTCTCCATAGTCATCCTGCACAGTCTGACGAGTTTGGCAGGAATGTTAAAACATGACATGGTTCTGTATAGCTGGTCTCTATAGACACTGTCATACGCGGCTTTAAAGTCCACGAAAAGATGGTGCGTATCGACGTGGAATTCATGGGTCTTCTCCAAGATCTGCTGTAGTGTAAACATTTGGTCTATCGTGGATTTTCCTGGCCCGACACCACACTGGTAGGATCCTATCAGATTGTACACGAACGGCTTCAGGCACTTACACGGTACGGCAGAGAGGATCTTGTACGCGATGTTCAGGAGGCTTATTCCTGTGTAATTGGCGCAGTCATAGGGGTCTCCTTTCTTATGGACCGGGCAAACGATACTGAGATTCCATTCATCTTGCAGATGAGTGGGTGCATGTTCCTGACCAGCATATCGCCAGCTGCTCTAAACAGTTAAACAGTTATAAGACTTAAGCTTCGATATCGCTATCTTAACATCGTCTAGGTCGGGTGGGCGGGATTCTCCTTCGTCTTCGTCCATTTTGAATGGTTCGCTCTGCCTATCATCGCCGTTATACAGTCTGCAGAAGTGGTCCTTCCACAATCTCAGCATCGACTGTGACTCCACTACTAGTTTCCCGTGCTCATCCCTGCAGGTTTCTGCTCTGGCTTTATAGCCGTGGCATGTTCGTTTTACTTTCTGGTAAAATTTTCGAACATCGTTCCTGCCGTGACATCTTTCCATCTCCTCGATCTCGCGCTTCTCGTGCTCCTTCTTTTCCCTTCTCAGAAGCGCATGCTCCTCCCTCCTCTTCTATTCATAGAGCTCGCGGGAAGCCCTCGTCCGTTGATGCAATGTGGCCATGTATGCATTCTGTTTCTCTACATGGGCCTGTCTGCACTCATCATCAAACCAGGGGTTTCTCGACTGTGGTGGCTCGAAACCGGGAGGCCGTTTGACAACGACTCCATTGCTGTTCTATGGTTTCTGCAGATTGCATCGGGACTTGAGAGAGCTTGAGGGGGACTTGATCGGCGAAGTTCCTGGCGGTCTCCTACGATTGCAGCTTTCCGACGTTCAATTTCGGTGTTCTTACTCGACTCCATTGATTCCGAGAAATTCGCATCCGTACCTTGACTGCAACAAGGTAATGATCCGAGTCGATGTTGGCTCCTCGAAAGGTTCGGACATCTAAGATGCTGGAGGAGTGTCTGCCGTCGATCGCGATATGATCAATTTGGTGGGTTGTCGATTGATCGAAAGACCGCCAGGTCTTGATGTGGATAGTTATGAGGCGTTCGCTTACACACTGGAAGCTTAAGACTTTTTTCCTGAGTCTGCCTCGAACAACAAATCCGCATCCGAATAAGCGTTGTTTATTTTCTCTGTAGCAGTTTCCGTAGCATATATCACAGTTTTTCACTTCTTGGAGCGCGGTAATGTCTGCCTTACAGCAGTCCAAAGAGCTGACCAGTTGTTCGACTGCACCTGGTCTGTAGAGGGACCTAACGATCCAATTGCAGATCCGAAATTCGTTTCCTTTTTGACGTTTGCGGGGGTCGTCAATATGTAATCCGTCCGTATCCGAGGCTATTGGTTGTTTCTGAACAAGATTTGTTTTACGCGATATGGATGTTAACCCTAAGCGCAACCTCCAACCTGGAGGGCTAGGTTCCTCTTTTCCCAGGAACAAGGGTCGGGTCGCTGCACACATTGGTTCACTACCTGGCGGGTGCCAGTATAGCTATCCAGGAGAGGCCACGCGGAGGCTGTGTGTCAACTTGTATTGAACAGGGACAGAGATCGAAGCAGGCGTTTGCCAAGTTTAACGCGATCAACTTCTTTGCTCTGTTTGCTCGCTCCCTTCTCCCCTAGCGTTGTCACATATCCCTTGAAAAAATAGAAATAGAACAGAACAGAATTTCGCAACGACTGTATATTCAAAATAGTGTTCCCTATTTCTAATCAATAACTATACTGAACTATACAAACGTATAGCTATATGCTCATGTTACAAAAGCCAATAAGTGGAATTTGGTCGTGTTAATTAAGGACCAGGAATTTAGTAACTTGGGAACTGGCAACATTGCATTCGTCAACATCTTAAAAGAAAATGGGAGCTCTTTCTTTAAGTTTTTATCCAAAGTTAAAGTGTAAAGCACGTTTTGTTTTGTTGTGCATATTATTCGAAAAAAAAAAGCTTTTTTAGTGGCGTCGTAAGAATTCGTAAGAATGAGTGACTCATATTACAAGCAACTTGTTGTGATACAATTTTAAGTTGAAATTGGTGAAAAAACCCTCGGAAATCCTCCGAAAATCGCTGGTGGTGTATGAAGATGACTGTAAAAAAAACACGTATGTTTGCACGCAAAATGGTTTAGGAAGGGCCGTGAGTCAGTAGAAGGCGATCCACGTGAAGGAGTTCCCGTCACCTCTCGTACTGCGGCATTGTTCATCATGAATATGTTTCTACCGACCAGACAGTGACTGGACAGTTCTATACTGGCCTCTTGAAGAGGCTAAGAATACGTGTTTTCCGTGTGCGAACCTAACTCGCCAAGGAGGGCTGGATCTTGCGCCACCACAATGCACTGGCTCGCTCATTGATTGTGCAAAACTTTCTGGCGAAAAAAACACTCCAACGTTGCTTTTTCGTTTTTTTTTTATTATCAGGATGAAGTCAAACCTAAAGAGTACTCATCATGGCAGGGTATAAAAGGTCAAAGTGGCCGTAGTCGTCTGAATGAGTTAACTTCGTTTGTTTGTTTACGAATTCCCGGAATTTAGTCGCCTCGTATGCTGGTAATTTTAGTATATTCGTGTCTGTATTTATTTATAGCTATTTTACATTAATATATTGTGTTTCGATAAAGTTTTACAATTATTAAAGAAAAAAGCACAACGATTAAGGATTTGAAGGAATTTATTATAAAACTGATTGCAGTTTGTACATAGAAATATATTTATCAATGAACTTCAACGTCTATTGTGCTCTATCAAGTGTGATAAGATCTGTCTAGTGGGGACATATAATCAATCTTCCAAAGGACTGTGAGGACTATATGCTTATGTTATCGTTTTGAGGTTTTCAAGCACTCATCAATCTTCCAACAAGAGTTGGTGATGAGTCAAAGTCATGCATTGACCACATATTTTTCAAATTCTCAAGTCATACTAATGTCTGTCCTTACATTCTGGAAATTGGTATAATTGACCATTATTCAATTGGCATAGTTGTGAAAAACTTTTAAACAACATTTCTGATGAAAACAGATTAAATCTGTATACTAGGGTTTTCGCGCAGGAAACGTCTCAAATAGACTATTCAAAATGTGTCTGTGTCTATCATTAGAAACATGGGACTCTGTTTATTGCACGGATTGTCCCTCCAGCGCCTTTTCAAACTTTATTGAAAAACTCAAAGCTTATATCAATGTCTGTGAAAGTGATAAGCAAGGAGTTGTGCGCCATCTTAAGTGCGACCGTCCTCTGCTTCTTCGTCTGTAGTGTCCATTCGCTCTACATGGCCCAGCCATCCTAGGCGTTGAATCCGTAAACGCCTGACTAGACTCATGTCGCTGTACAGCCCGTAAAGTTCGTGGTTGAATCTTTTCCTCCATCCCCCGTCTGCGTTTATAGACTCGAAAATCACGTGCAAAATCTTTCTCTCGAACCGACCAAGGGCCTCGTCATCCGCTTTTGATAGTGTCCATGCCTCTGCGCCATACAGCAGGACCGGGATGATAAGGGTCTAGTATAGAGTCGTCCGGGAGAGGGTTCTGTTAATCAATTGCCTCCTTAGCCCAATGAAACAGAGATTGGCAAGAGTGATTCTGCGTTCGATTTCGGAATTGATGTCGTTGTTCCAGGTAACTGCGGAGTCCAGGTAGACGAAGTCCTTAACTATCTCAAACTCATATCTGCCAATACAAAAGTTCAAAGTCGATGGTGAATGAGGGTGTATACACGAGAATATATCATCCGAAAAAAAACCGGTTTTGTGGGAGAGGGAGCTGAAGGTTGCGGTACGAAACGGATTACCATTTTCCTCCGCAAATTTAGTGGGTGAACAGAAGTGGAAAACTAATACATATACAACTCTTCAGTTTTCGAGTCCGCACTTTTTTTACCTGGTGTTGCGCTTCAATCGTCATTGGTCTTTCAAGCAGTGAACATCGGAAAAAAACAAAGGGACATTTTAGTGAGTGGTTGCACTTAATATCTCTGTCAAAGGAAATATCTCTTTCAAATGAACTGTCAAAAAGACAGAAACACTAACACAATTGAACAAGGTTCACATATACAATTTTTTCTTCTAGAAAAATGAATCCCGTGTATGCTTCATTGTAGAGCATCAAACCGGTCTTCCTGCTGCTAGCGTTATTCTCGTGTGTACAGGCCCAATGTCCTTTTTTGATGAGAGCATATATTTAGTTTTGCCCTTGTTTACTACCAAACCAATTTTTGCCGCCTCCGCCTCAATAAACGTCAACGTCTCGGTGTATTCTTCCGATTATGTCAATGTCATTTACACATAGGAAGAGTTGTGGGGATTTAAAACAAATTGTGCCTCTTGTGTCGGCGAGTGATTTTTGCACAAATGTTTCTAATATGATGTTGAAGAAATCACACGACAGCGCCTGGCCCTGCCTAAATCCTTTTTTGACATCAAAACTATCGGTCAGGTCTGCGACTGACTTATTCGGATGGAAGAGCGACCCTTCTCAAAAGTAATCCTGCATAGTCTGACGAGTTTAGCCGGGATGTCGAAGATAGACGTAGCGTTGTATAGATCGTCTCTCAATACGCTGCCGTTTGCGGCTTTGACATTTGACATTTAGACATTTTTACTGGCACGCAATTCATTACAATATTTTGCCATCACAAATATCTAACAAGAGAATCGATACTAGCATAAATGGTATCTTACATCTTTAATATTTTATTAGAGTTTAGAGTATTGATTTTATTTATTTATAAATTAAATCTAGAAGGAAAGTACGAAAAAAAACCATCCATTGGCAAAGGTAGGTCAGCACATACATACATATGTATGTACCAGTACCGGTCAGGTAATAAAATGAAAACAATGTTTGTATAAGGAAAACAAGATAATTGAATAGAGATGTGAATAAATGAGTAAGTAAATAAATGTGAAGTGATTGATTTGATCAATCAAGATAAATAAAGTAGTGAGTAAATAAACACATGGTTAAATAAATAAATAAATATAAGAGTGACTACTTAAGACAAGTAAATAAATAAATAAATAAATAAATAGATAAATAGGTAAATAAATACGTAAATAATTACGTACATAAATAAATGACCAATACAGAAAAAATATGAAATATAGATAAATAAATGTTTATACGAGTTGAATAGTGTTTAAAAATAAATTCTTTACTTATATTTAAACTAACATCAATAACATTATCATGAGCGTGTATAAAACAATAAGATTAGATTACATGCGTAGAATATATCTCTACATTATAACAACAATTTAAGATGTTATTATCTGAAGTTTGCATCACCTAATGGATTTATTAAAGGGTATTCGTTAACGGAACACTTTTGCAAAAACCAGACTGTAATCTTACGAATCCTGTCGGGAATCAGATCAACATTCTCCTTTTCGTGCAGAATTGATGTTGAATAATGCCAAGGAAGATATCATTTTTAATATCTTATTTTGTGCAACTTGTAATTTTTTAAGGTGACACCGAGCACTCTTTCCCCAAATCTGGCACCCATATAGAAGTATGGCTTGAAAAATGACCTTATGTATAACAATTTTATTTTCAACCGATAAGGCAGACTTCCGGTTAATGAACGGGTACAACATATGTATACCAAGGTTTACCTTTTTAACGGTTCTTAGTATGTGTTCCTTAAAAGTTAGCTTTGGATCAAGGTATATTCACAACGGGTTCCCAATTTACAACAATGCCATTGTATTCTAAACTGCTGTTGGGCATAAAACAAGCTTTCCTTTTTCGGGTGAAAAAAGTGGCTTGCACTTTTTCCCTATTATTTTTTGGATTTTTCATTAATTAAAATAATTGAATAAAACTTCCAACGCATGTTTAAGATTTGTCTCAATATCGAGAGAAAACTTATGAGAAGAAAGTATCGCTGTGTCATCAGCAAAGATTGCAGCTTCACAGCCGGGAACCCGAGGAAAATCGGAAGTGAACAAGTTATACAAAGTTCGACTAAGAGCTGAACCTTGTGGAACTCCAGCCATACATTTAATCGGACGTGATACACCACCATCAACGTATACTTTAAAATATCGATTAAACAGAAAACTTTGAACAATTTTACACAGATATTGTGGGAAGTTGTAACTAAGCATTTTATAAATAAGGCCATCGTGCCATACGGTATCAAAAGCCTTTTCTATGTCCAATAGTATCATGCCAGTGGATTTGCCCTGGTCTCGATTATCCTTCACATTTTTGTGTACTCTCGCTACTTGATGTATTGTACTGTGATTAAGTCTAAAGCCAAATTGTTCGCTTTGGAAAATATCATGCTCCGAAACGAAATCCATAATTTTATTATTAAGTATTTTTTCAAATATTTTGCCCACATTACTTAACAGACTTATTGGACGATGACTTTCGGGATTTTCCTTGGGTTTTCCAGGCTTGAGTATTGGTACTATCTTAGCGTTTTTCCAAGCATTAGGAAAGTATACGGTTTTAATGCAAGCGTTATAAAGAAACATTAAATTCTTTACTCCCACTGGAGGTAATTTCTTTAATTAGATATTTTTTAATCTATCCGCTTTCCTAACTTTTAACTGTTTAATAATAGAAGCAATTTCTTCTTCTCTTACAAAAAAGGCTGAAGATACACAAGGACTTGAAAGATCAATATTAAGCAAGGATGTATTGACTGCGTCAATTGTTAAAGGATCACCTAGATTATTTGATCTCAAGTGATTTTTAAGAAAGTTATCTCCTAGAGCATTTGCTTTTTCTTCACTTGAAAAGTAAGAGCGTATGTTATTTTTGAGGCAAGGGAGTTGTTGATTTTTGTTTTTTATAATTCGAATTATGTTCCAAAATGGTTTGCTACCTTTGTTCAGCCTCATCAATCTTATGTTACAATCCGCGTTGCGCTGCGATTGTATAAGATTAGAAATTAGTTTTAGTTTTAGTTTTAGTTTAGTTATTTTAATAATACTTAACACACAAAGTGGGAGTTTCGTAGATACACATTTTTGGATCAATGTACGATAATATCAACCTGATTTGGATTTTGGATGTTTTCAACGTTCATGCTAACATTCTGTAATGCGCTCTTCATGAACTTACGAAAACTCGACCAGTTAGTGCTTTTTAAATCCAAAACATAATTGTGTATTATTTTCCCTGTACAATTCAACCTACATAGAACTGGATTGGGATCAGAGTAAGTTGCTCTGGAGCAACCCCACTCCCTGTGTATGTTGGCGTTACAGTCCATGAAGGACCTGAGCCGAGCTTCTCTCAATCACCCATGTTGTGTGTGATTTCATTTTCCCTTAGGCGAAAGGGACCTACAGTTTATTGCCGGTTCCGAACGGCGAATTTCGAGAAGCTTTTCATGACAATTTTACCACAGGGGGTTTTGTCAGAACCGCGCTGAGGAGAAACACCGTGGAAAATCGTTCGATGACATGGCTGTGTCGGAATTCGATCCCGTCTTATCGGCGTCAGAGGCCAGCACACTACCCACTACGCCACGGTGCTCTCAACCTGTGACGGCAGTTAAAATCGCGACCAATTAGTAGATTAACCCCGCTGAGAAAAGAGTTTTTGAAAATCACTCTTCAACTTTTGTTCCTTAGCATCTGTAGCAATACCACCGGGAAAATACACACAGAAAATTTTAAAGGGAGTTCCATTTTCTAACATTAACTCCACACCAACATTTTCCACAACATGTGTTGGAATAAAAGCTAAAGGCGAATGTTGAAGAGACCTTTTAATGAGTATTGCAACTCCGCCACCTCTACGATCGACTCTGTCAACACGGTAACATTTGAATTCAGAAGTAGATAACTTTATTTCTGAGTTAAGCCAAGCTTCTGACACCAGCGCAATATCGACATTTTTCTCAACCAAGAAACTAGTTAATTCCGAACGTTTGTGTCGAACACCCCTAGCATTCTAAGTGACAACATTTAAATTGTTATTATTTAACATCATTATATAAAAATTTAACTGCTAAATGTGCAATGACATTAAACTGTTCTACTCTAGTTTTACAGACAGAAACTTGTGTAACCATCTCCATCGTTAGTAAGTTGAGTTCTTCAGCAGAGAACAAGCCATTGTAGCTAGACATGTTGCTAGCACTAATTTTCTGCGTTGAAAGATTTGGTGGGTTAGAGTTGAAATTCGCCCAGGCTAAGGAGGAAGGATTTGTAGAGTTCACCACTGGTTTTCTCTCAGACGGTGCACTAAAGGTGGAAAATCAGACATTGATGTATGAGAGAACTCACTGTTTTTTTTTGCTAGTCGATGTTGGCTCCGAACGGATGGGAATTGTTGGAAGTGACTTCGACTTCATACTTACGGACCTCTGCTTAACTTCCAAGTATTGTGATCGGGTGATGCAGGTAACATCTTTGGCCTTATGCATCCCGTTGCAGTTTGCGCACTTGAATGGAGCAGCTGAATTAAGGCAGTCTGTAGTTTTGTGTGTACCAGCACAGATGGCGTAATACGTTTTCACATGGCAGTTTTTTTTCGCCATGACCGAACATTTGACAATTCTGACATTGTGTCAACTTGCCCTTTTGCTTACGAACGAAGTTCCAGTCGATTTGAGTGTGCCTTATCGAGCGGATGTTTCTTTTTAAGTCATTAAGCTTGACCGACCCATTTTCAATCGAGATTAGATAGTAATAATCTTTAAATTTCTCAAACTGCCTTACTATTTTTTTAACACCAATACACTTTAGGCCTAATTTTATGAGTTAACTCTTCAAGACATGTTCTCCCATATCTCCCATGCCGTATAGCATGGTTTTAAACACTTTAGCACTTCTTAAATCGTGAGTGAAATATTGGTAGTTAGCATTTTTTAGTGCCTCCAATACGCGATCATAAGATGCAATTGAGTCGCACTTTTTTCCCTGAGGACAGCGGCCAGTCCTCAGTAATTGCCGTTCTACGTTTAGCTATTGTCTTTTAAGTATTTTCTATTAACTTAGAGATAAAGCCACACGTCTTTCTCGTACGAGACACTCAGAATGACTAATTGCGGCTTTGAAATCGACAAAAAGATGGTGAGTGTCGACTTGAAATTGATTGGTTTTTTCCAGGATCTGCCGTAGTGCGAAGATTTGGTCCATGGTGGACTTCTCTGCCCTGAAGCCACACTAATAAGGACTTATCCGCTTATTTATAAAAGGCTTCAGGCGTTCACACAAAGCGGCAGAGAACGTATTGTAGGCGATGTTAAGGAGACTTATTCCTCTATAGTTGGCACAGTCAAAGGGGTGTCCTTTCTTCTGGATCGGGCAAACGATGCTGAGACTCCATTTCTTGGGCATGCTTTACTCTGGCGTCTGCGCCAGCAGCGTTGTTCGACTTAAGTTTCGATATGGCGATCTTAACTTCGTCGACTACAGGGGGATGGAATTATCTGCGATCTTCGTCGTTAAGAAATGTATCATTCTACCTGATCATTGACTAACATCGCTGTTATTTAGTCTACAGAATTGGTTCTTCATGTTCCCATCATCAACTGCGATTCTACTACCAGGTGTCCGTTCTCGTCCCTATAGGCTTCCGTTCTGGCTTTATAACCTTGGCATGTTCGCTTTATCTGTTGGTAAAACTTTCGAACGTCATGCCTGCAGTAACACCTCTCCAAATCCTCAATTACACGCTTCTCGTGGTTTTTCTTATTTTTCCTGAGAAGCTTATGCTCCTCCCTTCTTTTTAACTCGTAGAGCTCACGAGCTGCTCTTGTTCTTCTATGCAGCGAAGCATTATATGCTTCCTGCTTCGCTGTGTGAATCCTCCTGCACTCGTCATCTAACCAGGTGTTTCTTCGTGGTGAAGCCTTGAAGCTCAAAACGTCGTATACAGTGCTTTTCAGGGGTTGTTTGCGAAGGTTCCACTGTTGTACGATTGACTGCGTGGAGGGTTGGGGTATATGAGAGGGTTTAAGGGACACGCGATCGGTAAAAGGAGGAGCAGTTTCTGGCGATAGTAGCCTTTCGACGTCATAACCTTCGTATCCACCCTCCACCATTATAAAAAACGGTGCCCTTCTTTGGATATTCGACTTGATGATGTTGCTATCATACATGATCCATCACCTCCGAAAACGCTTTGGAAACTGGCTCTGGTTGAACAAATTGTTTACTGGACGAGAAAATCTAGTTCGAGCATGTCAAGTTAGACTAGCAAATAGGTCAAGCTTACGTTTAACTGCTTTATTCACTTGAAGTACGTTAATGCCATCCTTGCGGGGCGGAGGTTGTAGAAAATGGGGCCTATCTAAAGTTCTTCATAGGTCATTCTACTACCATAATCAGGGCAGACTGAATTACTACCACTCTCTTCTTTGTGTAACTGCTATATTAATAAAAAGCAAATTTTGAAATCCGGGCTGTTTTATTTCCTTTTCTTTTAATTATGAATTACTCTACTCCGCTGCGTTCGTGATATCCGTACGCGCATCTTGGCTACTACAAGATAATGGTCCGAGTCGATGTTAGCTGCTCAGAAAGTGCGAACATCAAAAATAGTGGAGGAGTGTCTGACGTCAATCACGATGTGATCCATCTGTTTAAGGATTAATTGATCTGGCGACGGCCAGGTGCCTTTGTGTATATCGAGGTACGGGAAACGCGTACTAGCTAGAAGGAAATCTCGCTCCGCAGCAAGATCAATCAGCTTGTGTCCGTTATCGGATGTGGTGTCGTGTAGGCTGTGTTTTTCGTTGACTCGTTCAACGATACTTTCCTTACCCGGCTGAGCATTGAAGTCTCCTGCACAATTTTGATGTCATAGCTGGGACATTGGGTATACGTTCTGTCCAGGAGATCGTAGAACTCATCTTTGGTGGAGTCATCCTTGTGGGGGCATGGACTCAGATCAGGCTCCGAAAGCTTAGGACTTTTTGCCTTAGTCCACCTCGAACGACGAATCCGCATCCGAAACATAGTTGTCCTCTCTCCCTATAGCAGTCCCCGTAGTAGATATCGCAGTTTTTCATCCGCTTTATGTCCGGTACATTCCATCGCATTTCCCGGATGGCGGTTGAGTCCGCTTTATAGCATAACATTCCATGTACAGAGCCGAAGATCACGGCAATATGCCATTGTTATCGAATGTGTAATTTGAGATGTCTCCCTGTTGTGGAGTGTGACATAGAAAATGTCCTGCTTCTCATGTAATTGAAAAATTATATGGGAAATACTTTTATACTTTTTTCATGAAGAATAAATAATAAGTGAAATCCTCATATACATATGATAGAATTCCAAGCTCTAAAAAGAACATGCGATACTCGTTGGATGGAATTCTGTTTATACCTCTGTTATAAATCTAAAAAACTGTAATGATCTGCCATGATAGCAAGCCCATTACAAACAAAGGCAATTGTTATACCCATAAATGCATACCCTATCTACATAACATGCCACTAGCGACAGGCAGACAGCTTGTAGACATTGGTAATTGTCCAACTTCGAGCACGAGTGGTCGAGTTCACGATTTGTCATCTAGCACCCAGTGTTCTTCAATTTTGTGATCAAACAAGCTCATGTATCCCACTTGTACGCTAATCAAATTAATCAGTACACTTAAAACAAAAAAATCACGAATACACCCATTGCCCTGGTGGCAATGCTGCTAACATTAACAACATCCGTCGTGGGATTCCGTACGGTCAGTGAATTGTTGTTAGTTTCCGTTTGTTGGTTTCTTTTATGCTCTCGCTCCCCGATTGACCTTCTGTTGCTGGAGAGTGATAAGTATCTGAAAAATTAATTCAATTCTGTCTAACAGACAAACGGACGGGCGAAGGTATAGGATGTACAATACAAGCCAAGTGTTTCGAACTTTGCACTTACTACCATACTCCGGGGGGTCTCGGTCAATCTTTATGTTGTTGTTGTGCGATTTGTACGCGACCAGTTGTAGATCTACCCTGCTGTGATACAACGTGAACAGTGTTGTGCACTAGAGAGACCCTCTAGTCAAGAAGCATGACCGGAGCAATAGATTCAAGATTTTATTGCTTAAGATTGACCGACCGTCAGTAACGGTAGCATTGTTTACTACATTCAACATCCTCCGATTTATGTTCGGAGGGGTTATGCGTTCAGAAGCGAAAAATACTTCAACGAAAAATTGAAAATGGACAACGGTTCATTAAGGTATGCATCTGCGGAATTTACGAGCTTCACGTTGTTTATGATGATAATTCGTATGGATCTGCGTTTCATTGGGCTTCCGTTAAATCATCTCGACGGTCATTGAACGTCACAAATCATAAATAAACTGTGCAGTTGGATTGATAAGCAAATCTCTTACATCCGAAAGCATTGAAGTGCGAATTTGCAACGAGTAACACCTTCGAACGAGGAAACGAACCATTAACCTGATGGTCGGAAGTAATGGCTTCAAAGGGAATCAATTCGTGCCAACACTTTTGCCCATGAAAACCTTCACTGCAATGGCGCAAAGTTTACTCGAAATTGTTTTCTCTTTTTTTTACATCGTAAAGATAAACATGAAGTTCATGTGTCGGTAAAAGTGGCTATAAACACGATTTAAACACAATATATTTGTAACCTTCCCTTGGTGAGAAATTCAGATAAATACGGCTCAGTTATTCAAACAATCGGTGTGCTGACTTTTACAAGACAAGTGAATAGATGAATGACGTGACTTATCACGGTAGTCGTCCTTTGCTGAGTTATAATAAAGTTCAAATAATTTATGACAAAGCCGTTCATTTAAAAGATTCATGGAATAAAATGTCAGTATAAATCGAAGTAAGATAGATATTTAAATTATTTAAGGTATGCAGCTAAACTATACTGTTCAATGTATTGTTCTCAGAATCCTTCTTTTTATAATGGAAGCTCGCTTACTATACTTATATTTTGCCAGTTAGTATTTCACGTTGAAGGACCATGATTATTCCGATTTTCTACTCCTCCTTCAATAGCTCGAAAGGTCAGTGTCAGATATTTTATTACATCTGGAGCTTATTTAACCCGTAACTCCCAGTATTTGTTTCGGTCGTCATTTGTTTTTGATTTATTTATTTAATTAGCTTATTACAAGCTACTCATAATCTAAACTTAAAAACTGACTAAATTAAAGACTAAAGGAACTAACATAGGAAAGTATGCATAAGGTAGAAGAACAAGTGGATGAACTGTGGGGGCGGAGAATGGTGTATTTTAAACTGAAAGAGCAGAGCTAGGATACTATTTGGATTTGTTGTTCGAGGTGGACTTAGGCAGAAAGTCCTAAACTTCCGGCATGTGAGCAAATGCCTCATAACAATCTGCACCAAAGTATCTTTTGGACCATCAGCCTAATATGCGTTCATGATCCCAAAGAAGAAAAAAACGACAGAGTCAAGGATGACTTCTATCACCTCCTAGATAGAACATACGCTGAATGTCCCAGCTATGCCACCAGTATTGTTCTAGGAGAATGCAGCACGATGTTGGGTAAAAATATCCCACATCTTAATATCCATAAGAGGATCTGGCGGTCTCCTGATCAATTATCTGTTAACCAAATCGATTATATTGCGATCGGTACTAGACACTCCTCCAGCATCTAGAATGTCCGAACCTTCCGAGGAGCAAATATTGACTCGGATCTTTACAGTCAAGGTACATATGCGGATATCGCGAACACATCGGAGTTCAGCGGACTCCGGAAACCAGCAAAACTTGACTGCTCGTGAACTCTACGAGCGGCAAAGAAAGGAGGAGCATGCCCTTTTTAGAATGAAAGAAAAAGACGAGAAACGCGCAATGGATGAGATAGAGATACATAAATACCACTGTCAAGCAGAATGCACCATTCACACTGGAAGGAGATGAGAGACAATTCCGTCCACCCGATTTAAACGATAGCGACATGGAAACTGAATCTAATAAAGGTGATGGCGCAGACGGCTTGCCTGTTGAGTTATTTAAAGCAACTGGAGATGAGTTAGTTGGGAACATGCTCCAGCTCATCTGTAAGATATGGTCGGAAGAAAGCTCATCTGTAACATATGGTCGATGCATGGAATTTCGGCATCCTTTGCCCGATTCACAAAAAAGGAGACCCATATAACTGTGCCAACTCTATGGGAATAAGTCTCCCTAACATCGCATACAAGATCTTTTCTGCCGTGCTATGTGTACGCCTGAAACCATTCATGAACAACCTATCAATTCCTATCAATATGGCTTCAGGCCAGGAAAATTCACGATAGACCAAATATTCACACTGCGGCAGAGAATGGCTAGCGTAGTATAGAGGCCAAGCTCGACTAGCGTTTTCGGGGGGAGGTTTCGCGTAAATGATTTAGAAGGATTTGGTAACGTAAGGGTTCGACAATTCCGTAGACCATTTTTTTATTGGTGAGAAAACTTAGCTCTCTATAACATAAGATTCCTAGATTTCGTATGAAAGAGACATGGGGGTATGAACTTGTTAAGAAGGTAGTAAGTAATAAGCTTTTTTCAAAAAAAGAATTAAGGTCATTTTGGATTGCGACCGAGTCAGCCGGAGTTGATATTGTAATGTTAATTTTTACATCTGCGTAGATTGACAAGTTAGGGTCTCTTATGATGAAGTCGACATCATTAAGAGATAGGACAAAAAATAAAGGGTTGGGATGACTGCCTTACGGGACATCACAAGAAGTTGTACTGGTGGTATGATTCCATGGGTTTTGCCAAAAGTACAGTCAACCTATTACGGTATAAATGTACCAGAAGCTTAAATCTCACCACTTGTTTTAGTATAAGTTTTACAGCATGAAGAGTGTATTAGTGATAGCCGTAGTCACCGATTTTTAACAAAAACATCAGCTTCTTTTCGTCTATACATCCATACGTCAGAGGCAAATGACCTATCCTCAGTGCAACATTACGTAGGCTGCTGCTTGAGTCTAGAGATATAACAACATCAGTGTGAATATGTTGAACACATCTTTCTAAAGGAGTGGAATTAGATAGTGAATGTTTTCGTGTGGTTTTATTCTATGACTTGGAACATGGATTAAACTAAACAGTGTGCCGACCAACTCGCTTTAATTTTTGGTAAAGAAGCACCAACTCAAGCCACCGTGTTTCGATAGTTTTTCGAATTCAGTCGCGGACACAATTTACCACAGTGCAAGGTTCGTAGAAGTCGTTCACAATTGGTGGCTGTGCCGGAAAAAATCGATACTGTGCGCTAACTGATGTTTCAAGATCCTAATGTGACATACCGTGAGACTAGATACTACTACTTAGTCCAATCCATACATCCTCATGTAAACTTTACCAGGAAAACTTGAGGAAAATAAGCCCCAGTAGTGTTAACAGTCTCTTTTGTACCCTCGTTTTGCGTACTTACCTACGGACTTTATCAACTTCGGTATAAAGTTTAATTGATGATCACCTCTTAAGTTGCTCGCAAAACTTTATATTTGTAATCTCTTTCACAATGTTGGCATGTAAGACTTGCAAAGGTCCGTAGGTTGTTGCGATAAACGTGTTATGTGAAAAGAAACAACACTCTGTACCCAATCCAGTAATTTGCGGTAAAAAAGCTCTTTTAACATCTGTCTGCAGCACTTTTCAGCTACAGTAGTACTGGTGCCATTGTCGGTCTAGAAAAATAAGTGTAAACAAATCTTTCATTTGGATTGCCTACAATCAATTTGAGGGAATGCAATGGGACTTCCAGCACTACAGCCAGTGAATTCTCCGCGCCCCAAAAAATGCAAATTTTATGTTCGTGTATTTACATAATCAGTTTGATGAAAATGAGCACAATCGCTCATTGTGATTTTGGAAGTAAGCTAACCTTATTTGGTTAGTAGATAGCAACAGCAACAAGAGAACTGTAATGAAGGTATGCTGATGCCAAATTGTGATTATTGTAGATTTTCCTCGAAGTCTTCGGCCACAGTAGTGGTTGGCCCACTATGGGCGAGACGCTCAGCTGAACGCTTTATTGTTCGCACGCATGGTAAAGCACGACGGGGAAAATGATAATAGAATGTACGTTGTTCAATAAACTGTGATATTCGTACTTTTATACTGCATTCGCGTAAACCAAAATAGAGTAAGAAAAGATTTAGCAAGAAAAGGCCTTCGTAACACATCTAGGATTTATAGAGCAAAAAGTCCCTTGTTGCCCCTTGTTATTTTTTTAAAATCCAACCTGATTTCCTTAATCTTACTTTGTAAGCTTTCGATCTTAAAAAAGAACGATAGAAATGTAACGAGGGTCCCAAGACTCTTGAAGTTCCTCATACTTGAAACCCGTATGAACAGATGGGTTTCGAATTCCTAGAATTTTCGCCAATCACCTAGTATTTGTAGAGAACGCATGAATGCTGAAACGCCTGCATCTTGGAACATTCATCCTTACATCTTAAGCAGCAAGAATGTGTTTAGTGGTCTTGTGGTTTTGTTGATCATGCTGATCATTAGACAATCGGTTATTCTATTGTGAAGAAGTGTGGTAGATTTAGTCTTTTGGGTGATGATAACAGGGGAGTAGTCAGACAAGAAACCAAGTCTAGTTTTTGCAGATAAGCTTGTCCTAGGTATACGTTTGCTATACAATAGTCTATGAGGCTTCGTTTTTTGGTTAACTCAGTGTGTTGGTTTCCTTTTGGGAAAACATAACATACGATAAGTGAGTAATAGCACCTAGAAGAAAGCTAATTTTTATATTTCTTATTCTAGAATCCCAGTCTGTGTTCCTTACATTAAAGGTGTTTTGGTTTTTATATTGTTCTGTCGATATTTCTGAGGACCAAAAAGTGATTAAGTTGAATCATTTGATTTATTGATATCATATTTGCTTCCATTATAATTGATATACCACTATGATTATATGGTACGGTCACTCTTTTTGTTTTTTTTAATCTAAAATGGACCTGTTGCTGTGAGACTTCGCCAAACTCCTAATTGAAATTAAACTTAAATGTTAAGCAAAAAATTACAACAGATATTTATACTAAAATACTCAAATGAGGCCAGATTTATCCATCCGTGATATTCTTCAAACTTTTGTGTTTGTACAAAAGAAAGTGAAATATGTATCGAAAAAATAAATATTTAATGTTGCATTACATATCACACTACCCTGTTCAAAAGGTTAGATGGCAGTGGGTGAAAATAGATTTAGGGAAATGCTTTTATGAAAGGAATGTGTTTGACATCGGTGCCAAGTCTCACATCTTGTCTTGGGGGTGGCCGTGGTGCACTGGTTAACATCACCGACCGTCGAGCGGAAGGTGTATAGTTCAAATTCGTTTAATAGCCAAGAAAAAGCAATTCCTATACGGAAAAAAGTATGCAACACAGTTGTGAATGGAAAGCGACCTCTGCGTATGCAATATTAACACCAATAGTGAATGAACGAATTACTGTGAATTATAACCATAGCGAAATTTGGTCGGTTCTCGTCCTATCTAGGACAAACCACCCCTGAGAGTAGTGAACGAACATCTACGACCCAAAAAACTACTGCACTCCGTTCAGGTTGTGTGTCAAAAACATCAACCTGCGCGAAACTATCCCTCTCTCTGTTACTTTCGCTTGCACAACGTTCAAAACGTTATAAGGCATTAGCCTTGAGTGCTCGTGTAACCAATAAAAAAAAAACGAAGAATTAACATTTTCGCGGCGCAGTGGTTAGTGTGTTGGACTCTGACGCACGATGAGCGAGTTCGGATCCGGATAACACCAATGCCATCGAATGTTTATTTCGCGGCGTTCCTCCTCGGCGGATTACTGGCAAAACCCCCCATAGTATACTTGCCGTGAAAAGGCTTCTCGGCTCCCGCGGTTCGGAATCGACATTAAACTGTAGGTCCCTTTCACCTGTGTGAAAAATAAATCGCACAGAACACGGGTGATTGAGAGAAGCTTGGCTCTGGTCCTTCATGGGCTGTAGGTAATTAGGTCGGTAGAATCGTAGCCATCCTAGAAATGAGAAGAACACACATAGGCCAGGGAGGCCCGGTGTGCAGCTAAGTGGGGTCTTAGCCCTTAGATCAGGGATACCTGATCTTCATAACTTCTTAAGAAGCACAAAATGGTTCCACGAATAGGGTGCTTCTTAAGAAGTTATGAAGATCAGGTATCCCTACTTGCTGAACCTCTGTCAGTTCGTTAAGGAAGTAAGAAGCCGGGCAAGTGCAGAGAAGGTGGTGAATGGATTCGACATCCTCCTCGTCTAGACAGCTTCTGCAGAAATCATTCGGAACTGTACCTAGTTTTTGCGCGTGACTGCTGATGAGGCAGTGTCCGGTGGTGATACCTATAACTTTGTAAAGCCGGGGCCAAATTTGCCTGGTGATGACGCAGGTATGTATGTCCCTGAGTCCATCTCCGGTTCGTCTCGGCCCTGACGAGACTAGTAATATTAAGTTTAAAGGTTGCAAGGGGTATTCCCTCACAAGCCGCGATTGATTGTAGCGTCATTCCCTGTTTGGCGAGCGAGATGGGGGGCTGTAACACCATCAAAAGAAAGAAGTAGCAGTAGATACGTTACGTTTTTTTACCTGCTAAAATTAACATTTTTTGTTTGACAGTTTTGAATTACATTTTCTGTTTAAAAGAAATTGCATTTTTTTTATTTTTTTCGGAAAATATTTATTTACTCATCAGTGTCTATTTTGTCCCCTTTAAAGTTATCACCCTACACATTTAACAACAATCTTGCGCTAGCGCTTTTTCCAATTCTCGAGGCACATGCTTCCTGGTATGGCCTTTATGTCCTCAACCGGGGCAAATCCCTGTCTTTCACGGGCTTTTCTTGTAAGAAGAGAAAAACATGTTCGAAGAGCTTTTTACACTATGGCTCTATATTACGGTCCGTAGACCCATACTAATGTATGGAGTGATAGTCTGGTGGACTGCACTAGACAAGACAACATACCACAAACAACTCGAGAAGGTACAAAGGATGGCATGTATGTGCATTACCGGGGCCCTCAGGTCCACACCAACGGCTGCGCTTAACATGATACTAGACCTTACACCACACACGGCCATAAGACTAAAAACCAACTCGAAATGGGCGAGCTATGTCACTGGCCACTCTTCCATCCTGAAAAACAGGATAACCATGACAGAAAACCTAGACCACACAGAACCCACCATAGTCTTGGACAAAAACTTCACGATGATTTAACCGGACAGGAAGAACTGGACCCGCCAAACTCAACCGCGCAGAAACTGTGGATTTCTACACTGACGGGTCTAAAACCAAAGACGGGGTGGGCAGTGGAGTTTTCTGCAAACAACTCAAGCTACATAAAGCTCTAAAATTACCAAATCACTGCAGCGTTTTCCTGGCGGAACTGTTGGCAATAAAAGAGGCTTTGTCTTGGCTGAAGTGGAACGTAATATCCACCACGGATGCTCGCATTCTCACAGACAATCAAACAGCCTTAAAGTCGCTCGAGTCCTATGTGTACACATCAAAATCTAGTCTCGACTGTCGCAGATCTGTTAACGAGATGGCAGAACAGTTCAACATACAGCTTATCTGGGTACCGGGACACAGCGACATTACAGGTAATGAAAAAGCCGACACACTCGCCAAACAAGGAACGACGCTACAATCAATCGTGGCTTGTGAGGGAGTACCCCTTACAACCATTAAACATAATCTGACCAATCTCGCCAGGGCCGAGACGAACCCGAGATGGACACAGGGACATACCTGCGTCATCACCAGGCAAATCTGGCCTCGGCTGGACAATCAACGCACAAGGAGTATAATCACCCTAAAAAGAACTGACGTCACGCACAAAAACTAGGAATAGTTCCAAATGATTTCTGCAGAAGCTGTCAGGACGAGGAGGAGGTTGAATCCATCCACCACCTTCTCTGCGCCTGTCCAGCTCTTTGCAAGTTCAGGAAACGTTACCTAGGCTCTTACTTCCTTAACGATCTTCTTAACTTCTTAAGAAGCACAAAATGGTTCCACGAATAGGGGGGTAAAACCCCCTCGTAGCTGCACAACCGGCCTCCCTGGCCTATGTGCATTCTTCTCAACTCTGGGAAGGCTACGACCCTACCTACCTACCTACCTACGTCCTACGTGTAAGGTGATCCATTTTATATGTACATGTTTTTCAATAGCAACAATTCTATCAAAGGCAGGCAATATACCAAAAATTGTCCACGATGTCAACATATTATGTTAGAGAAACATATGTGTTAACACTGGAAAAATTAAGACGTTTTATTCATAGATCATAATCCTTATTTTCTTGAAGATACTCGGCTTCCGAGTTCGTTAAAAGAGGAAAAATGCTCTTCTTAGCATGCTTGTATTCTACTGGATTGCTTAAGACTATTGACTAATTAAATGCTAAATGCTAATTCAAATATCGGTAATTGATTGTATTTTATTAACTTCTGACAACTAGTTATCAAAAACGAATAACTAATCTTTTACAAATAGCAAAGGAGCTCTGCACGAATTCATTGTAATCGGATTTCATGGTCGATCAAATGTCATTTTTACCCTATGCCTCAATATCATTAAAATTTGTGGAAAAGTCAGAAGAGTGTGACCATCCATACCATAATAGAATTTACTTTCCATTTGATTTGAATTACCTTTTGATTGTTTAAATAGTTTTGTCGATGACCCACAATGCGATGAATTAGGGTAATCACTTAAGACTACAGCACATGGATAGTAACCAGGTTAGAATGCTCGTATCTGAGTACTGAGTATCTGTACCTACATATATGTATATGCATTTTTTTATTTCGAATATTTGTTAAGTATTTAACACATTCAATTTTTGTGATGCGTGAACATAATCCTAGATAAGTTGTTTATAAAACCAATTGCTTGGTAGTGGTCAGTTAACGACAAAATTTCGTATTACGACTTCCATGTGTTCATGTTTACGAGAAAACAAGCTGAGGGTTGATAATTTGCATAAAGAAAACAAACAAGCACACTTCATCGTATATACATCATTATTGGATCTACTATACAAATATGCTAATTTCTGTTTTATATGAATTTATTTTTGAGTTCAAGGACCATTTCTCCATTCGGTGCCAAGTACGTCGATGACCTATTTTTAAGTTCCTTACATGCCATGGGTACACAATTCAAAAATAGCCAACTTACAGAATCCACTGAGTATTTATCCATACAATATACACAAACATATTTCATTGCCAGATTAATTCTAATAATATCTGATTGATAGCTTTTTAATTGATTGACACCAAAAAATATATATATACATATCTCGACTGGTAATGGACTTTTATTGATTTTTGGTGCATGTGCGGGTTTGAAGGACCGTCATTGTGAAATGCAAAGGCCAGAACGTTGATCAATAGTGCACAGGTAAAAAAAGCTTCCGAGGAAGGTATACACTCAGCTGGTTATTAATGCTTGGCCATACATCACACTGATGATGGTGACGCAACATTTGCTCAGTGCTTTGAGGTGTTTAAGAATCTAAACGAATATGAGTAAGAGAACGGTGCTGTTATTGTTGTTACTCGTAAATGCTATCTTGTGAGCTTAGGTTTTCTTATGATGGATTTGCTTACACCTACTGAGTGTAATTACAAATGATATACGAGTACACATGACGGGACGTATTTTAAAGCTCTGTTTTTTTACAATATATGATGTTGGTAATTTATTACTGTTATGGTTATTAAATATGGTGTTTTAACTTCGTGTTGGAACAGTTGAAACAGTCTTTGTTGTTTCAGTTAGTAGAAACGCGATTCTGTCTCCTTTTAAACACACATTTTCAGGTGTAAAGCTAAATTTGATATTAAAATTAATTTTGCGTTGGTCGTCGCTCTCGTGTCAACATTTCGGACGAAGAAGAACGTCTAGGCAAAGCAGCTTTATGGTTCATTTTACGCTATGACCACAAGTCAAGAACCTGAAGTGAATGGTGTCTGTCTCTATTCTTACTGGTAGCCTGTCACCAGTTTCGTTTGGCCCCAGGATACTTGTTATTCGCACTTACTCAAGGACATATTTCAATCATAGTACTCAGAGGTTCAAATGGAATTTTTATAACTCAGCTATATTCTGTAATTCTCTCCCGCATCACATTTATTAGTATACTAGCTTTTGCCCGCGGCTTCGCTCGCGTTAAATTCGGGGTAACACGGTTCCCCTTTCCTGATTAAGAACACAGAAGAGAACTCGGAACAGAATGTTATTTTAATACGCCGCTGTAGACGATATTATATGTCTTTCCATTTGGGGATAGAATGTAAAGATTCTGGACATTGGACTCACGCGAACATGCTACATACAACTGTCCATGGGAAAAGCACGGCTTTTCTAAGTTCACCCCAGCCAGCTTTAATGTTTGACCTTGCGCTTTATTAATGGTCATAGCGAAACTATGGGAATTATTGGGATTCGTGGGATCATTACATTTTCACCCTTTCCTACGCCGGTTAAGATAGTGGCGCTAATGATATTGCGGCCAAGTTGTGTGACACGAAGTCTCGTCTTATTAAATAATCTCGGGGCATCTACATTTCGTATAAGCATGACTGGGACGCTTAGTAGTCAAATAACAGAGTATAGGTAGAGTATAGGTACACTATAGTGTGAAGCGCGGCCCGATGCCCGCACTTAAGTACAGATAGAGAGCACACAACGTTAGCGCATTTCAGAAGCATATCAGCGCCATCTATCGTAATTCAAGAGTAACACTTATTTATGTTTCGAATGTTGATTGTTTTCTCAAATGCTGATTGATTTATGGTTGTTTCAATTAAATTATTTTATTATTCGTTTGTATCTTAGAACCTATACTAATTTTGCGGAGAATCTCACACAAATTTCCATCCCCTACTGATATTTTTTTTTTTTTTTTTTTGCTGCATACAAACTTAACGGGGCCTAGAAAGAAACAAAGAGTAGCCTACGTCACTCTCCATCCCTTCAACTATCTCGACTTAAAAAATCACGTCAATTCGTCTTTCCGTTTTGCCGTGAATGACGGACAAACAGACACAAACACTTTCACATTTATAATATTAAATATATAGTGTAGTATATAGATGTACGACAATTCTACGAAACTTTTGCTTGCACTTCGCAATCAGTTTGTTAATCACATTTGATATTGTTGCGAGAAGTATACGTAGTGGAGCTTCAATAAAAAATAATATACTTGGCCAAGGTGGAAAAAGAGCAGTATCTTTTGATAATTCACAAGTAAATACAACAAAACAAAATGTGAATGTCCTTTTGGGAGTCTTTTGTGATTGATGATGTTCGTCAGATATTGTTTGAACCATAATAAACGTACCCACCAGACACGGTAACATAAAATATACCGGCGATATTATAACAATCTCTCGATGTATTGAATAGGATAGGAAAATAAGGATGGAAAAGGCTGAAAATATAGAACTGATACCTTACTTACTACTTAGGAGGCCCTACAGTCCGTGGTGAACCTGGGCCTCAACCAACAAGCGTCTCCAGCTGGCACGGTCTTTGACCAGTTGTTTCCAGCGCCGCACGCCCAGTTGGTTAAGGTCCCCTTCCACCTGCGTGCGCCACCGTTGATGCGGCCGTCCTCTGCCGCGCCTTCCTTCTGGGGTGGATTCGAAGACTCTTCGGGTCGGAGCTGTGTTTTCAATTCGCTCTACATGGCCTAGCCACCTTGGACGCTGTATCCGAAGACGTCGTACCAGGCCGATGTCGTTGTACAACCCGTATAGTTCTTCGTTATATCTTCTCATCCATACCGGACCGTAGATAGTGCGCAGAATTTTCCTCTCTAAACGACCAGGGGCATCTTCATCCGCTTTTGTTAAGGTCCAAGCCTCTGCGCCGTAAAGGGGGACTGGGATGATCAAGGTCTTACATAGTGTCACCTTGGTTTTCCGAGAGAGGGCTCTACTTCTCAATTGCCTCTTGAGCCCAAAGAAACAGCGGTTGGCAAGAGCGATCCTGCGTTTTATCACAGCGCTGGTGTTGTTGTCGCCGGTCATCAGTGAGCCAAGGTAGACGAATTCCTTGACCACTTCAAAGTTATTTCCGCCCATGGTGACTTTCTGGCCAAAACGTCGCTGTTGACCGTCTCTTTCAGATGAAAGCAGATATTTGCTTTTACCCTCATTAACCTTGAGACCCATCTTAGCCGCTTCTACTTCAATGCTTACAAAGGCCTCCTTGACGTCTTGCTGTGTCCGTCCAATCACGTCAATGACGTCGGCATACGCAAGCAATTGCGTAGACTCTTGCACAATTTTTTCAAGCACGATTTCGAAAAAGTTGCATGACAGCGCGTCACCTTGCCTACATCCTTTTTTAACATTAAAGGTCTCGGTTTGCTCATTACCGACCTTAATGGAGCAGCGAGAATTCTCCATTGTCATCCTGCACAGTCGGACGAGTTTAGCAGGGACGTTAAAACTAGACATGGCCTTGTTTAGCTCATCTCTATACACGCTGTCATATGTAGCCTTCAAATCGACGAAGAGGTGGTGAGTGTCGATTTCGTATTTCTGGGTCTTCTCCAAGATCTTCCGTAGCGTAAATATTTGATCTATTGTGGATTTACCTGGCCTGGAACCACACTGATAAGAGCCGATCAGGCTATCCCCAAACGGTTTCAGGCGTTCACACAATACGGCAGAGAGATATTGATATGCGATGTTAAGGAGACTTATTCCCCTATAGCTGGCGCAGTTATAGGGGTCTCCTTTCTTATGGACCGGGCAAACGATGCTGAGATTCCATTCGTCGGGCATGCTTTCTTCCGACCATACCTTGCAAATGAGATGGTGCATGAGCCTTACTACCTCGTCTCCAGCCGCCTTACGAAGCTCAGCAGACAGACCGTCTGCGCTCGCGGCTTTATGAGACTTAAGTCTTGATATCGCTATTTTGACTTCGCCTAGGTCGGGTGGATTGAATTCTGTTACATCGTCGTCCATTACGAATGGCTTGCTCTGGCTGACAGCGGTATCTTGTCTATCATCGCCGTTATACAGTCTGC
Source organism: Eumerus sabulonum (assembly GCA_951905685.1). NCBI lineage: Eukaryota > Metazoa > Arthropoda > Insecta > Diptera > Syrphidae > Eumerus > Eumerus sabulonum. Next base: position 153,504,933 of record OX645060.1, on the reverse strand, counting down.
AGAAGTGGTCTTTCCAAATCCTCAGCATCGACTGCAACTATACTACCAGTTCTCCATTTTCATCCCTGCAGGCCGCCGCTCTGGCTTTGTAGCCATGGCATGTTCGTTTTACCTTATTGTAAAACTTACGGGCGTTATTCCTGCGGAACCATCTCTCCATCTCCTCGATCTCACGCTTTCCGTGCTCTCTCTTCTTTCTTCTGAAAAGCGTGTGTTCCTCTCTTCTCTTCTGCTCATAGATTTCGCGAGCAGCTCTCGTCCGTCGTTGCAGCAGGGCTTTATATGCCTCTTGTTTTGCTGCATGGGCCTGTTCGCGCTGTTCATGGAACCAGGGGCTTCTAGGTGGTGGCGGTTTGAAACCCAGCACCTCTGAGGCAGCGTCTCTGTGGCGCTCTGGCAATGCGCCCATTCCTGCTCTATTGTTTGCGCTGCTGTGTGCGGATTTTGGAGGAGACACGATCGGCAAAGATTCTGACAGTCTCTTGCGATTGAGGCTTTCCAACGTCAAACTTACGTAGTTCTACTCGACTCCTAAGCATTCTTGATATCGTAATTCGTACCTTGGCTACAACGAGGTAGTGGTCCGAGTCGATGTTGGCCCCTCGGAAGGTTCGTACGTCGAGAATACAGGAGGAGTGTCTGGCGTCAATCGGTACCCTTACGGATGTTGAGATGGGGTAATCGCGTGCCTGCTACAAGGAGGTTACGCCCGCTAGGAAATCGATTAGAACTGATACCACGAGCAGAAAATAATAGGTGTTATACGGGGTCTTTCATTAAACGCTTCCCATCTTTAAATTTATATAAAACAAAGTGTGTGTGAGACATCATCAACTTTTTTTATTCGTTTGAAAGACTTGTCGATGCCCTCATGTACGGAATATAACATCGTTCAATATCCGTAGCGGCTTCTATGGGTGGTGCGCATCCAGAATGTTCATATTTTTATGAGTCGGGCATGGCATGGGTTATGTTTGCTGTGCTGTGCAGAAAATCATTGCACTGTGCTGTGCAAGAAAAAGTCCAACGGGATCAAATCGTGCGATGTCGAAATGCTCGTGCGGAGCTGTGTGGCACGTGGCGCCGTCCAGTTGAAACTACATGTCGTTGGTGTCCATAAGCAAGTTATTGAAGATTGACTATAGTAAGATTAAACACAATCTTTCTTCTGAGTTTTGGGATGATGTTTACCATTGTTCAGATGCTGTAACGTCATATTCAATGTTCATTGTTTCTATGATGAATCATATCCTTAATTGTTCCTCTACTAGTCTTCCCAAAAGTTCTCCTAAAAGGCTGAAACCTTGGATTTCTACGTACTTATTGAAAAAAGTAAAGACTCCGCATGCATCCAGCAAATCTTATATTGCATAGTAAATATAAATAAATGTGTACTGAACCAAAAAGGGATGTACCAATTTGTCGGGATAATTACTACCGTTCCCGATTCAATTCTGCTAGAGGAAACCTAAAAAATGAATGAAACTCAGTTAATAATATTTTGAATAAATGCTCAGCCGCTAAGAAATCGACCGTTCTTTGTGCCGATGAATGTGTTGTCTTTGATAAACCGGTTATTGCTGATGCTTTCAATAATTATTTTACCAATATAGCTACCAATTGCAACCAGATTCCATCAGCTTCTTTGTCAAATAAAGACCCGATTTCTTGTAACAGTTACATCTGCGTTACCATAACTCCACTTGAAGTTTTAAAAGTAGTGGGAACTTTAAAAAATACTAATTCTTGTGGTGGTGATGGTATTTCAAATTTTTCTTTTTTTAGTTCCTTCTTCTTAGTGGGCGCTACAGTTCGGGGTGAACCTGGGCCTTAACCAACATGCCCCTCCATCTAGCACGATCTTTCGCTAGCCTTTTCCATTGCCGCACACCCAGTTGGCTGAGGTCCCCTTCCACCTGTGTGCGCCATCTTAAGTGCGCCCGTCCTCTGCTTCTTCGTCTCTCGGGGTTGGATTCAAACACTCTCCGGGCTGGAGCTGTGGTGTCCATTCGCTCTACATGGCCCAGCCATCTTAGGCGTTGAATCCGTAGACGCCTGACTAGGCTCATGTCGCTGTACAGCCCGTAAAGTTCGTGGTTGAATCTTCTCCACCATCCCCCGTCTGCGTTTATAGGCCCGAAAATGACGCGCAAAATCTTTCTCTCGAACCGACCAAGGGCCTCCTCATCTGCTTTTGATGGTGTCTATGCTTCTGCGCCGTACAACAGGACCGGGATGATAAGGGTCTTATACAGAGTCAACTTTGTCGTTCGGGAGAGGGCTGTATTACTCAGTTGTCTCCTGAGCCCAAAGAAACAGCGATTGGCAAGAGTGATTCTGCGATTGATTTCGGAACTGATGTCGTTGTTCCAGGCCACTGCGGAGCCAAGTTAGACGAAGTCCTTAACTACCTCGAACTTATATCTGCCTATAGAAACGTTCTGGCGGAGACGTCGGTGGTGAGCGTCCTTTTTTGATGACAGCATATATTTAGTTTTGCCCTCGTTTACCGCCAGACCAACTTACGCCGCCTCGAACTCAATACTCGCAAATTCCTCATTGACATCTCGCTATGATCTACCTATTATGTCAATGTCGTCGGCGTATGCAAGGAGTTGCGAGGATTTGGAATAGATTGTGCCACTTGTATTGGCCGGTGATTTTTGCACAGTCATTTCCAATATGATGCTGAAGAAACCACACGACAGCGCATCGCCCTGCCTAAATCCTTTTTTGACATGAAAACTATCGGTAAGGTATTCACCGATTCGGATGGAGCAGCGAGCATTCTCCAAAATCATCCTGCATAGTCTGACGAGTTTAGCAGGTATGTCAAAGGTAGACATAGCGCTGTATAGCTTGTCTCTAATTACGCTGTCGTATGCGGCTTTGAAGTCGACAAAGAGGTGGTGAAGGTCGACTTGAAATGCCGTAGTGTGAAGATTTGGTCGATGGTGGACTTCACTGGCCTGAATCCGCACTGTTAAGAACCTATCGGCTTAATTACAAAAGGCTTCAGGCGTCCACACAAAACGGCAGAGAAGATTTTGTAGGCGATGTTAAGGAGACTTATTCCTCTATAGATGGCGCAATCAGAGGGGTCACCTTTCTTGTGGATCGGGCATACGATGCTGATACTCCATTCCTCGGGCATGCTTTCCTCTAACCATATCTTACGGATGAGCTGGTGCATGCTCCCAACCAGGTCATCCCCAGCTGCCCTGAAGAGCTCAGCAGACAGTCCGTCTGCGCCAGCAGCTTTATTCGATTTGAGCTTCGATATGGCAATCTTAACTTCGTCGAGGTTAGGGGGACAGAATTCTCTGCGGTCTCCGTCGATTACAAATGGATCATTCTGCCTGACAGCGTTATATTGACTAACATCGCCGGTATACAGTCAGCAGAAGTGGTTTTTCCATATTCTCAGCATCGACTGCGGTTCTACTACTAGGTGTCCGTTCTCATTCCCGCAGGCTTCCGTTCTGGCTTTATAACCAGGGCACGTTCGCTTTATCTGTTAAAACTTTCGAACGTCACGCCTGCAGTAATACCTCTCCAAATCCTCAATCGCGCGCTTCTCGTGCTCTTTCTTCTTTCTTCTAAGAAGCTTATGCTCATCCCTTGTTTTAAACTCGTAGAGCTCACGAGCTGCTCTTGTTCTTTTATGCAGCGAGGCCTTATATGCATCCTGCTTCGCTGTATGAATCCTCCTGCACTCGTCATCGAACCAGGTGATTCTTCGTGGTGGAGCCTTGAATCCCAAAACTTCGGATGCAGAGCTTTTCAGGGCTTGTTTGCAAAGGCTCCACTGCTGTTCTATTGATAGCGTGGAGGATTGAGGTGTATTGGAGAGCTTAAGGGAGACGCGATCGGTAAAAGCACGAGTTTTCCGACGTCATAACTTTGTTTTCTTACTCTACTCCGTTGCGTTCGTGATATCTGTAAGCGCATCTTGGCTACTACAAGATAGTGGTCCGAGTCGATGTTAGCCCCTCGGAAAGTTCGAACATCAAGAATAGTGGAGGAGAGTCTGACGTCGATCGCGATGTGATCAATCTGGTTGGTAGTCGATTGATCAAAAGACCGCCAGGTGCCTTTATGTATATCGAGATGCGGGAAGCACGTACTGGCTAGAAGGAGATTTCGCCCCGTAGCAAGATCAATCAGCCTGTGTCCGTTATCGGAGGTGGTGTCGTGTAGGCTATGTTTGCGGATGACCCGTTCAAAGATGCTTTCCTTACCCAGCTTAGCATTGAAGTCTCCTAGCACAATTTTGATGTCATAGCTGGGATATTGGGCATACGTTCTGTTTAGGAGATCGTAGAAGTCATCTTTGGCGGAGTCATCCTTGTCTTCCGTGGGGGCGTGGACGCAGATCAGGCTGATGTTAAAAAATTTAGCCTTGATACGGATTGTTATGAGGCGTTCGCTCACATGCCAAAATCTTAGGACTTTTTGCTTTAGTCCACCTCGAACAACAAATCCGCATCCAAACAATCGTTGCCCTCTCTCCCTATAGCAGTCGCCGTAGTAAATATCGCAGTTTTTCATCTGCATTATGCCCGGTCCATTCCATCGCATTTCCTGGATGGCGGTGATGTCCGCTTTATAGCGGTCTAGGGCGTCCGCAAGTTGTTCGGCTGCAGGTGGCCTGTTTAGGGACCTAAAATTCCACGTACAAAGCCGGAGATTATTGTCCTTTTTTTCGTTTTTTGCAAGGGTCATCAACATAAATCCGGTCCGTTATATCCGAGGCTTGTGGTCGTTTCGGAGTTTTGTGGTTTTTTTACGGTTACGGCTTACTGGGCCGTAGCCCAACCGACTAATCCTGTTTTTTGGCACAGGAGGCTCGCCATTCGCCCTTCCCCGTCTGCAATTTCCATGGGAAATCTCCAGATGGCACCACGAGGAGGTGGGGATAGGACTTACTAACAGTGCCGCAAGATGTTCGACTGCGGTGGCTCTTCTCGCTTTTTACCAGGCCAGCATCCGTCGGATAGATGCTACCGCTACGAGGCCTTTGTAAGTCCTTTGCCATCCAACAGTAAGACATTGTGCCTCTGATATTTGAAGCAAAGTAGAGAAAACGGTTCATCAGTGCCGGATTCTCTCTGGCTTGTTAATCTGTTTCTTGTATATACACTTATATATCTTAAGTTTCAAATTCTGTCTCTCAAGGATCACTCCACCATAATAAATTAAGCTATAATGTGTAATTTTGCACTTTGGAGTGGCATTCGACTCTATTTTTATTACTTAAGTATTTAAAATATAGAATGCCATATGAATTTCTTATATTTTCATACCAATCTTATGTCCATGTATGCTATGTTATTCTAATTGTCAAAGGCCCATACAAGCCACTGAAGGCTTGTTTAACAAGTTCGAAGGTCGTCATAGCAACTAGAGTAGCGCCGGCCTGCTGGGGAAAGCCCCCATACAGCTGAAAAAAAACCTGAAGTTTGGTGAAAGAAGCTACGACGTGTTTGCGTGTTAGCCTGTTCCACCAGACAACAGATGTATATGAGATTACCGGCCTTACCTTTGCCGTTTAGATCCAGACGACCTTTGCCGGCGACAAGCCCCATGTTTTTCCAGAGGAACCTTTTCATTACCAGAACTCTGACAGCGGTTTGTTGGTTTTTGATTAACCATGCTTTGATCAAAGAAACTTGCTGTCTAAGATAACTCCCAGGAAGTTAGGTTCGTTTCATTTCTCGTGCACCACTCATCGATCACATTTAGCGCTGCCTGTGCCTTAAAACAGACAGTCGCTAAACATGAGTCGACAGAGAGAACGGCGACATCATCTGCGAAAGCCTGGGCAGAGATTCCAGATGCATTTAGAGCCTCGAGCATAGAGTTGACCATCGTGCACTAAAATAGCGGAGACAGGACGCCACCTTGCGGGCAGCCCGAACGACAAAGTTGACTCTATATAAGACCCTTATCATCCCGGTCCTGTTGTACGGCGCAGAAGCATGGACACTATCAAAGGCGGATGAGGAGGCCCTTGGTCGGTTCGAGAGAAAGATTTTGCGCGTGATTTTTGGGCCTATAAACGCAGACGGGCGATGGAGGAGAAGATTAAACCACGAACTTTACGGGCTGTACAGCGACATGAGCCTAGTCAGGCGTCTACGGATTCAACGCCTAAGATGGCTGGGCCATGTAGAGCGAATGGACCCCACAGTTCTAGCCCGAAGGGTCTTTGAATCCAATCCCGAGGGACGAAGAAGCAGAGGACAGCCGCACTAAAGATGGCGCACACAGGTGGTAGGGGACCTCAGCCAACTGGGTGTGCGACAATGGAAAAGGCTATCGAAAGATCGTGCTAGATGGAGGGGCATGTTGGTTGAGGCCCAGGTTCACCCCGAACTGTAGCGCCCACTAAGAAGAAGAAGATATATGTAGGTACGAGGTTAGCACAGAAAATTATTTTTAAAGTAGGAAGCAGGTGCATTATACCTTTTGCACCATACCAGCAGGCCGTCCGTGCCTGGCGATTTAAAGAAACCAAAAGACGCCACAGCAAATTCAATGGCTTCAGTCGTTACCACGCCCGACGCAGTGTACCATCTACGCCAGGTTGTTTTCACCGTTGCAGTCACAGTTACCCTTGAAGGCTCATGCAACGGCCGATGACAGTCTGATTTCCCGGCTTTAGGCTTTAGATTCGCTAAAGCTTCCATCAGATTTCAAAACAACGTACCACAAACGAATCGTACAAACGTACCTTGTATGCGCATCACTGGGACCCTAAGGTCAAACCCAACGGCGGCGGTCAACATGCTACTCTACGTTATTCCACTCGATATCCATGGTTGGCAGCTAGCCACATACACTCAAAGTGCGTTGAACCCACCACAGTCTTTGAAAAAAATAAAAAATAAAAATCAGGATAACATACCCTGATGGGAAAAATTGGTCCTGACAAACGCATCCTCGCAAGGTCTACGTGGACTTTTAAACTGATGGGTCAAAAGTCCACGGAGTGGGTAGCGAAGTATTCTGCAAACAATTTAACCTAAGTCAGGCCATAAAACTACCGAACCATTGCAGCGAAAAGGAAGTCCTGTCTTGGCTCAAGTGGAATCTGATATCGACTATTGAACTTCATATCCTCACTGACAGTCAAGCTGCCCTGAAGTCGCTGGAACTTATGAGTACACTTCTAAAGCAAGTCTCGACTGCCGCCTATCTCCTATCGGGATAGTTTAACATACACCTGTTATAGGTACCAGGACCCAGGCATATTTCGGAAAATGAAAAAGCTGACATACTCGCCAGGCAAGGAACGATGCAACAGACAAGCATGGCAGGCGTAGGTATACCACTAGGACCAATTAAACTGAAACAATCGAATCAAGCCATAGCTGAGACAAACCTACGAACCTGAGATTGACCCTAGGGCATACCTGCCTAACCACCTGGCAAATCTGGCCTCAACTCCCTCTCTAAAACGAACCAACGTCAGCAAAATTGTTGGCGCCATCACTGGTGACTGCCTTATTGGCAGCATGCATAAAGACTAGGGTAAATTTCGAATGACTTTTACAGAAGCTATGAAGACGAACACGAGGATGAATCCAATAAACACATGGTTCTGCGGCTGTCCGACCCTCTGCCAAAGCCGGAAACTATACCTAGGATTCTACTTCCTTAACGACCTGACGACCCGTTCAGCGGATAACGATGAGTGACCTTCTTAACCACGTACGAAAGCGGTTCCATGATTAGGGGGTCGATCCCCCTCGTAGCAACACAAATGGTCTCCCTGGCCCTCCTATAAAGGTAGTTCGATTTTCTATCTGCAATCTCTAGGTCGCTTGGACTTTTACATGTCCTTTTAATAGTCGCGAATACTTCTATCTATATATCCTCCCCTTAACTGTAAATTCTTGTTGACTTAAACAAACAAACTCTACACACTCATCGAAACCATAAATACTGCATACTGAACTTATTTCATTTATTTATTCACAATGAACACATAAGCCCCTATTAGCCCCAGCTACTATGGTGGTGGCTAATATGTCATTATGTCAGAATATCAAACAACATTTCCCTAGATAGTTATAATTATTTTCATGGCGATTTAACTTGAATGTCGACTCGTATAAATTATCTATGATTTGTGGCATTTAAATGGATTAAATAACATTGCGAGCAAAAATCAATTGCGACTGTAATGAATACCATGCGGCATAGAGTGGCTGATGATGGGAATCATTTTCTTTTTATTTTTCAACAGGATGTTTGTAATTAAAATGTCATTATTTGCCCTGAGATACATACATGTGATAAAGTGTCATGGTTAATTACAAAATGTCAAGGGTCATTAATGCATTTTAGAAGGAAGCAATCATGTTGGGCTTATCTATTTGACGCTCCATCAGTAATCGTCCATTAAGTTGTGTCATTACTTTTTCCTTATGTACTCGTATCATCAAGGCAATTTCCCTAATCAATTTAATATCGGCACTCTTGAAACCACCATTAACAATTTATCAAAGGATTTCAGCAATACCAATTTTCATGCTCAACTACCGTCACATTTGTGGCTACATGTCATATAATCCTGCGGTATCTATAAACGCAACACGTTGTGTCGCTTTTTGCCACCACCGCTTCTGTAAAATCGCATTTTCAACAATTGTGGATCTACTTCCGCCACAGAAACCGCACTTTGATAAATTCCAAAATACCGCTTAATTTTGAAACAATTTTAAATATTTGTGTAAATTCGACACACCCGGCAAATTCAACACCGCCACAAAATGTGCACGTTACATTTAGCGTCTACCGTACGCTAATAAAGCTTGTAATGTGCAAGTTTGAAAATTCGTAATTTTCATAACCCTGCGGCATGAAGCTGTTCTGTGAAGAGATTTGCTTTCCATTTTTTCCTCATTTTTGTTTTTTTTTTTACCACAAATGGGATATCGGAATAGATAAATTGTGGGCACGTTCTAAAAGAAATGGGATGTTTCGATGAAAAAATCTATTACTCGCTTGTGGTTTTACATAACCTTAGTTATGTTCCATAATTTAATTGGTTGTGGTCAAAATAATGCTTACGTAAATATTTTGTTCATTATTTTAGTAACACAAAATAAATTGAAATCCTTTTTTGTTTGATAATACTTTATTATATTTTTTTTTAATTGCAGGTGAGTACAAAGCCGCAAATGGAATAATTCCACTTATTTATGAGAACTGCAGAACTGCAAGTATTATTAGGTGCTTTCCTATAATTTTAATGACTAATTACATTACTATATACTATATTTTCACATTTTAAAAATGTGATAATGAATCAAATCTTAAAAATGTATCCACGGAAAAGGAAAATATAATAAAAAGGAAGAAACTGAACTAATGATAGCACGAGACAATAGGGGGTGCCAACACTAACCTTGCTTCCAAATAATTGAATGCCGTCAAAAACACAACTTGTAAAAAAACCAAGTCTCGCAATTCAGTTCTTCTACCGTAAAAAGTTGTGAGATCCATGTAATACCAAGTCGGTTAATTTATTCAGTCCCTACTTAATCCTAGAAAGGTAACCATATTTTTTAGTACGTTACAGGTAACCATTCGTCGAATCGACGAATTGGTATTCAACTTCATTTTTAAAGAAAAGTTATTAGGTAATTCTTGTGAAGTAAAATATTGTTTGTTTATTAGGTGTTGTTTATTAAGAAAACGTAAAATTAAGTGACGCAGTAGTTAGTGTGCTGGACTCTGACGCACGATGAGCGAGTTCGGATCCCGATAACACCAACGCCATCGAATGTTTATTTCGCGGCGTTCCTCCTCGGCGGGGTACTGGCAAAACCCCCCTTAGTATAACTTGCCTAGAAAAAGCTTGTCGACTCATGCCGTTCGGAATCGCCATTAAACTGTAGGTCCCTTTCACCTGTGTAAAAAATAGAATCACAGAATCCTGTCCCCCTGACCTCGACGAAGTTAAGATTGCCATATCGAAGCTCAAGTCGAATAAGTCTGCTGGCGCAGATGGGCTATCTGCTGAGCTCTTCAAAGCCGCTGGGGGGGAGCTGGTTAGGAGCGTGCACCGGCTCATCTGTAAGATATGGTCAGAGGAAAGCATGCCTGAGGAATGGATTCTCAGCATCATATGCCCGATCCACAAGAAAGGAGATCCCTCTGATTGCGCCAACTATAGAGGAATAAGTCTCCTTAACATCGCCTACAAAATCTTCGCTGCCGTTTTGTGTGATAAGCTGATAGGTCCTTATCACCAAATTTTCACACTACGGCAGATCCTGGAAAAAAACAATGAATTTCAAGTCGACACTCACCACCTATTTGTCGACTTCAAAGCCGCATACGACAGCGTAATTAGAGACGAGTTATACAACGCTATGTCTACCTTTGACATACCCGCTAAACTCGTCAGACTATGCAGGATGACTTTGGAGAATGCTCGCTGCAAAAATCACTGGCCAATACAAGAGGCACAATCTATTTCAAACCCTCGCAACTCCTTGCATACGCCGACGATATTGACATAATAGGTAGATCACAGCGAGATGTCAATCAGGCGATGGCGAGTATTGAGATGGAGGCGGCGAATATTGGTTTGGCCGTAAACGAGGGCAAAACTAAATATATGCTGTCATCAAAAAAAGGACGCTCACCACCGACGTCTTGGCCAGAACGTTTGTATTGGCAGATATAAGTTTGAGGTGGTTAAGGACTTCGTCTACCTTGGCTCCGCAGTGACCTGGAACAACGACATCAGTTCCGAAATCAAACGCAGAATCACTCTTGCCAATCGCTGTTTCTTTGGGCTCAGGAGGTACCTGAGTAATAGAGCCCTCTCCCGAATGACTATAAACGCAGACGTGAGATGGAGGAGAAGATTCAACCACGAACTTTACGGGCTGTACAGCGACATGAGCCTAGTCAGGCGTCTACGGATTCAACGCCTAAGATGGCTGGGCCATGTAGAGCGAATGAACACCACAGCTCCAGCCCGGAGAGTCTTTGAATCCGATCCCGAGGGACGAAGAAGCAGAGGACGGCCGCACTTAAGATGGCGCAGACAGGTGGAAGACGACCTCAGCCAACTGAGTGTGCAACAATGGAAAAGGCTAGCAAAAGATCGTGCTAGTTGGAGGGGCATGTAAAGTATTTGGTCATTTGTTGCAGAGGTCAACTTTATGCTCTTCACATGCATTGCATTTTTGAGATGGCTTGTTTTTTTTTTTTTTTTGTTATTTTAAATGTATTTTTTTCAATAAAAAATAATAATTGTTGGTATACCAAAACAAAATAAAAGTAAAAAATAAACCATATTATTTAGAGCATTTACTGCAGAGTTCAACTTTATGATATCCGCACTTGCTGGCATCACATTTATTACACGTTGACTTAGTCATGCGTCCTTGTGTGTACGGACAATATTTGCAAATTTTTCCTGTTATTATTTTTGTTACACGAACGTTGTGCTCTACTCTATTATATTTACGGAAGCACCTTCGCTTTGTTTCAGTGCCGAATGAACTTAGCGCTAAAGAATAGTCCTAGCTCTCCTGCCCGTTTCACATAGTAAGCCAGCTCGCCCCGATCATCGCCATTTTATGATGCCCTTGCAAGAAACACAATGTGCAGGATATTGCATTATCAACGCAATGTTGCACATAAACGGCGAACCGGATGGCGGCCGCGACAGCCAACCCGGTCGTCGCCACTGATGGTGTTAACTTGCGTATTAAGAATCTGATCGCGCCCTAAAACTTACATAAAAGGTAACCTTCGTCATATATTCATTCCATTAGGTAATGTTGAAAAGGGATGCATCAATAAATTTTAAGAAATCTTCGATTATTTAGTTCCCTAGATTTTAGACTCCCAAATAACTGCAGTGTATATCAGGCAGAAATAACAGAGATAACGGAGGCCCTTGCATGGCTCAGGATCAATGTAATATCCGCCAAGGACATTTACTTTTGTACGGACAGCCAATCTGCGATAAAGTCCCTGGCAGCGGTAACCCACAAATCAAAGACGTCCCTTAACTGTCGCCTATCTCTAGATGAGATGGCTGAACAGTTCAACATTAAGATACTGTGGGTTCCCGGGCATAGGGATATTCCAGGAAACTGCGCGGCCGACGAACTCGCAAAGTTAGGGTCAAGCACACTCAGCCTACCTACCCTCGGGTACCTAGAAACACCAATAAGTACGGTAAAGCACATGATAATGCTTCAAACCATAGGGAAGGCCAATCTCCAATGGAGTGAGAGCAATATCGGCTTTATCACCAAACTATTGTGGCCTAAGCTAAACTTAGGACGAACCAGGGTGGCAACCAAAAGGGCGACCATAAGCACTCTAGTGGGTGTCATCATTGGAAAACACGCCGCCAGACTGGGGCTACCCTACAATGACTTCTGTCGCGGCTGCATGGACGAGGAGGAGGAGGAATCAATACACCATCTCCTCTGCTCCTGTCCCTCTTTTGCGAATCGCAGGAGGATCTACCTCGGCGCGCCCTTCTTCGACAATCTGAGTGAGCTAGCAAACCAAAAATAAGCTCAACTCCACAGCTTCATTAGAAGCACCGGTTGGTTCCCAGGTAGCGGATCAGGGAAACCTGATCCAGGTGGTATCACAATGGGCCGGCTTCGGCCTAAGTGTGGCGTATGCCTGCCACGTCAACCTAACCTAACCTAACCTGGGGGCATGAAAAAATTTTGCGGTGACATGATGCTGCATAAACCTATATGCATAAAACGTAGGCGTACTTTTAGGAGTAATCAGTAATCCGGGTGAAACATCTAATTCTGTTTTTACACGAGAAATACGATCCTGAAGAATTCGTGTGAAAAAGTCTGGAGTTTGTATGTTGGATATACATATGTACATACATACATATGTACATATGTATGTATGTGCCCATTTCCAAATTGAAAAAAAAAATTCTCACAGCCAATTATTCATGGGCGCGTGCGGTTAATAATTGCTCGTTAGGTAGCGCACACTCATGATCAGCTCATGAGTGTTTGCGTTTCCTTACCAAACCAAAACACTCTCCAAGCAATCTCATATGTATCGGCTGTCGTCCGATCACCGTAATCAACCAGTGTCGGGTGCGGTTAGTACTTAGATGGTAGACCGCTTGGGAACACCGCGTGTTGTTAATTTTTCATCAATGTTTTTTAATGACGTTATCACGTAAAATAATCGTACGTAAACCGACTTTACAGACAACCAAAACATTTTTTTTTTTAACGACTTTTGGTTTTGTTTGCCAAAATTATATCCGCAGAGCCGCAGGAATGTACTTCACCAAGCCAATTATCGCTTTTTTATTCTTATATTCGCAAATTAGCGTACAGCGAAATCATCTAACTACGCCAATGAACAAAACAAGCTCAAGTACCAGAAGCAAGTCCTTCTCAGACCCTACGTGTTTTATTTGCATAAGGCTTAAAGATTTTGTATATCACTATATCATAGTTTGCTCAAATAAAAACATTATCATGGAAATTACATAATCATATAAAATGCCCGTCAGTAAACTTTAGGTACACAAAGTGCAAATTAACAAATTAAGTATATTACTCTTCCGTCATAAATTTCATCTTATCCACCGCGTTTATTGACTAATTACATCATCAAACCCCGGGACTCACAGTCAGGATGGCATGTTTATTAGTGTCATGAAAGCTCCATGAGGATAAATTCTATTCCAGGCAATCGCTCTATTAAGCCTGCTATATGTGGTAATATAGCGTGGCGTTAGATTTGTAACTTAATTAAGAGTGGTTAGAGGGTTAATATCGGCCTTTTATAACCCGTTATCGGTAAGTGACTGGAGTAGCACTAGAGAAGAGAGATACTTTCACCATTTCTATGGCTACACAATATCTTACACGACGTGGTAATTATTAATTAATTACTCATTAGTTTCTCGCCCTCGTAGCAACAATCTAGCGTTGGGTTTCTTGCTCCATAGCAACGAAGGACTTGTTGTATCTGATGTGTACTTCAACAGTTCGTTTTCTATTTCGCTGTCGAGATAAAATGTATTTGGCTTCTCTTTACTATACATTTATGAATAATTTGACGCCAATTACTGCAAGCCTGTTTCAAAAAGAATTCATATTTTTACTTAAACTTAAAAAACCTCACATTGAAGAGGTCCACAGCTTCTGGCGTAACATCACTTTAGCGCCAGCGCAGAGTAACAGTTCTGCGCTCAGTCCTTGAGCTTCGTCATCTGATGCTGTTGCATTATTGTTTAAGGCATTTATTCGAGTCTCTGAGCATCCAAGCGATCGTAAGGCGTTCTTGTTATAAGCTTTGATGTTTTTGTTGGTCGCCATCAATCGTGTCGCGTCATTGAAATCTCGGGTCGATCCTGGATTATTGTCGAAAAAGCGTTCTGACCAGAAATCATAGTGCGAGAGGTTATTCTCGCCTAGGGCTTCTCGAAATTTTTTATGTTCATCATGTACATCATGTGAAAATGTGCAGTCCGAAATGCAGAGTTTGCTTGCTTGCTTATCAGGCCAGCGATCCATGGAGGATCTGAGCCTGAGCTATAGCTGCCTTCCATCCCTGACGGTCCCGGGCATGCTGCTTCCATTTGCCAAGACCAAGATATCTTACATCCGCGATTACGAAGACCCTCTTAGCTGGAGCGTTTATATCCATACGCTCGATGTGGCCGAGCCAGTGTAGTCGACGGATCCTTGCCTTACGGACTACATCCACATCTTGGTACAGCTCGTAGAGTTCGCGGTGGTGTCTTCTTCTCCATTCACCTTCCTCACAGACAGGACCAAATATCCGGCGCAGAATTTTTCCTTCGAAAGAACCCAAAATCAGCTCCGCTGTCCTAATTTCATGGTGGCTGAGTTGTAGCGATGAGCAGTTGTCGCAGAGTCTGGACACGTGCTTGTCGAGATTCTGGGTGAATGTTCTGATAAATTCAGTGTCTCCAAAATGTGTTGTTTCTATGTTTGAGTTTCGAAGAGGGTCGTCGATAACGTTTTGGCGAACGTTCCTCATTCTTGCTGCGTCTTTGGCCGATCGTGCTAAGTTCCGGGATCGTTTAGGAGGAAGTGGCATATTGTCTCAAACTGTTTTTTTGTAGACTTCAGTTGATATATGGGATTTATTGTTGTTTTTTGTTATTTTCTGTATTCATCAGTAGTTTTGCTCCACGTATATTCAGCTTTGATGATGAATATGATCGTATTCAGTCATGCAAAATTCTTGAAGAAAAATGACGTGACTTGGGGGCGAAACGCATCAAAAACGGAATTTTTGTTCAAATTTAAATAACTGCGCGCGCAAATTTTTTTTTCAAATATTTTAATTTTTTCCAGATTTTATTTTGTTTTCTTATTTTTTTTTTTTACAATTAAACTAAATTGAAATTCAAAATTCCGGATTCGTCATGACCCGATTTATATGGTCAACTAAAAGTGTACAAAATTTCATCTCTCTAAAATATCAGGAAGTGGTCAAAAAACGCGAACAGCCTTTTGTTCCGAGTCAGCACAAAGAAACCTTCGGTTCGCTTTGATAAGTTATTCGGGCAAGGTCAGAGAACTAGGTCGAATTTGCAACAAGACCTGGTGACGTATGTACTATGCATATGCACTTGTATTTTTGCCCCATTTCTTTCAAATTCGTAATTTAATTTTGATTTTGATTTGTATTCTCATATGAATTGCGCTTGATATCCAAGTGATGTATTCTACTGTTTCATTGGTGACTGCGCATGTGATCGGTCTTATTAAAATTCAGAATAACTATGCAGTTCAAACACAAGTGCATGGCATTCCTATTCAAAATAATAAGAAGAAAGCGCTCTGGAGGCAGCATTTCCTATTTATACGATGGCAACAACCATTGAACGCACTATGTACAATGCTAGTTACTAGCGGATACTGGATGCTCGCCGCGCAATTTTATTTTCTTGACGGGAAACAAACTAGGATTCTATGAAGTTCAGATGTACTTCCTCTGACGCGCTCAGCCATTCATAGGCCTATTGTTCTCATTTCTTCATCGAGATGGCTGTATGTGGGCGTAATACATTCATTCGTTCAACATTCATTTTCTTGGAAATTTACATTTGTAGGGAACTGAGATTTATTTCGATATGGCATACATGCGGAAAGGCATTTGGTGCAAGTTGCAGGAGAAGCCGATTAATATACTAAATTGCTTAATTGGTTGTCCGATATGAAGGTTTTTGGGTCAGATGTAAAAAATTAAGGTTTTGAAATTTGAAAAGGTGTAATTGTTGCAATAAAATCACGCCTTTTTACCACAATTTCTGATTTTTCCTTTACTTTCGTTTTAATGACTTTTGAGTATTTCGTTAGGGACCATACTAGTTCTTACAAAATTCCCATTTGCACTTAAGGGCATGATTTTCCTTAACATCTCTTTTTAATTGGATGGATTTTGCCAAAAAAATCCTTTCAATCCAACTAACACTAATAAAAGTTACCTACTTAGGTGGCGCTACAGTCCGTGGTGAACCTGGGCCTCAACCAACAAGCGTCTCCAGCTGGCACGGTCTTTGGCCAGCTGTTTCCAGCGCCGCACCCTCAGTTGGTTAAGGTTCCCTTCCACCTGCGTGCGCCACCGATGATGCGGCCGTCCTCTGCCGCGCCTTCCTTCCGGGGTGGATTCGAAAACTCTTCAGGTCGGAGCTGTATTTTCCATGCGCTCTACATGGCCTAGCCACCTTAGACGCTGTATCCGTAGACGTCGTACCAGGCCGATGTCGCTGTACAACCCGTACAGTTCTTCGTTATATCTTCTCCTCCATACACCGTTTAAACAAACGGGACCGTAGATAGTGCGCAGAATTTTCATCTCGAAACGACCAAGGGTATCTTCATCCGCTTTTGTTAAGGTCCAAGCCTCTGCGCCGTAAATGAGGACTGGGATAATCAAGGTCTTCTATAGTGTTGTTTTCCGAGAGGGGGCTCTACTTCTCAATTGCCTCTTGGGCCAAAGCAACAGCGGTTGGCAAGAGTGATTCTGCGTTTTATCTCATAAGCTTTCCAGAGGAAGTAATTTGATTCCCTGTCAGCGGTTAGGCTTTCTAAGTACGAACGATCCCCATGATTTTTTAGTTCTCTGAGAGATTTCTTCAATAGGTTATGTAACCTACGATGTATCGGTTGTACGATGTAACCGATTATGTATCGGTTTAAATATGTTTTATGCTTTATGTTGTTGCTGTTTTATGTTCGACTTTGTTGCCATCGTTACTGACTTTTCGTTTCTTCTTTACCAGCTCTTTAATTTCTGGTGGATCTTTTATCAAACGATTGTTCGGGGAGTATTATTCCACGCTTCGTGCTAAATAGCTTCAATGAATCGGTCGACTTCTCATTCAAATTCGTACGGCGTCCTTAGTGGCGCTCCCAGTTTGTCTTTCTATTCGTAAGCCTAGATAGCTCAGGCTTTTTACTAACAGTTTCACTCATCGTCAATCTAACCGGAAGATCGTCTGAGCGAGATCTTCAACTTCAACTTCTCTTCAACTTTAATGTAGTGATGAGATATGCCTTTTGCAACGAAAAAATCGATAAGGTCAGGTGTTTTCGCAGTTTCTGTAGGCCAGTACATTGGTTTGCCAGTTGAGTAAAAGTTGAAACCGCAATCCATACCAGCTTTATACAGCATTTTGCCTCTCTGTGAAATTCATCTTGAACATCAAAATGTGTATTTGGCGTTAAAGTCACCACCAAAAAGAAAATTCGGTCGAAGGTCATTAAAAATATTGATGAACTAGGCTGCTTTCAACGGACAGTGCGGTTGGCAATACACTTAAGATGCATTTAAGGGATCATATTTATTCTTAACGCGCACTACTTTGAATTGAACCGCCTCAAACTCTACTCTTCATCACAGAGGTAGCTAGGTAGGTAGGATCGTAGCCTTCTCAGAAATGAGAAGAACACAGATAGGCCAGGGAGGCCCGTTGTGCAGCTACGAGGGGGCGTAGCCCCCTATTCGTGGAACCATTTTGTGCTTCTTCAGAAGTTCTGGTACCCAGATAAGTTGTATGATGTTGAACTGTTCGGCCATCTCGTTAAGGGATAGGCGATAGTCGAGAATAGTTTTTGATGTGTACACATAGGACTCCAACGACTTTAAGGCTGCTTGGCTGTCCGTGAGAATGCGGATATTCGTAGTGGATATCACTTCCACTTCAGCCAGGACAAGGCCTCTTTTATTGCCAACAGTTCCGCCTGGAAAACGCTGCAAGGATTTGGTAATTTTAGAGCTTTATTCAGTTTTATTTGTTTGCAGACGACTCCACTATCCACCCCGTCCTTGGTTTTAGAACCGTCAGTGTAAAAGTCTACGCAGTATCTGCGGGGTTGAGTATGGCGGGTCCAGTTATGTCTGTCCGGGTAAATCGTCATGAAGTTTTTTTCCAAGACCGTGGTGGGTTCTGTGAGGTCCAAGTTTACTGCCATGGTTGTCCTGTTGTTCAGGATGGAAGAGTGGCCAGTGATATACATAGCTCGTCCATTTCGACTTGACTTTTAATCTAATGGCCGCGTGTGTGGCAATTTGCTTGCCGAAAATATCGAGTGGTGTAAGGTCGAGTATCGTGTTAAGCGCAGCCTTTGGGGTGGACCTGAGGGCCCCGGTAATGCACATATACGCCAACCTTTGTACCTTCTCGAGTTGTTTGTGGTATGTTGTCTTGCCCAGACTATCACTCCATACATTAGTATGGGTCTAACGACCGTGATGTAGAGCCATAGGGTGATCTTGGGGTCGAATCCCAATTTTTGCCCTATGGCCTTCTTGCATGTGTAGAGAGCTATTGTTGCTTTTTTAACTCTTTCGATTGTGTTGCTCTTCCAGGTTAATTTCCTGTCTAGCATAATGCCAAGGAATTTTGCATTAGAGGAATAGTTTAATCTGGTACCAAGCAAAGTTATAGGGCAGTGTTCCGGGATTCTATGCTTTTTAGTGAATAACACGAGCTCCGTTTTCTGGGGATTCACCCTGAGCCCATTGCTATACGCCCATTTGCAAAGGATTGAGAATGCCATTTGTATAGGGTCATTCAATGTGGATAGGTGTTTACTTGAGATTGAAATTGTAACGTCATCAGCGCAGGCAATAACGTCCAGGCCTTCTTTCTCCAGTCTAGGAAGAAGTTCGTTTATAACTACATTTCAGAGAAGAGGGAACCCCTCCTTGCGGGGCTCCCCTCGTGATCACTCTGGTGGTTACTTGGCCTCCCCATTTGGAGACAATCTTGCGTGTTAATAATAACTCGCTGATCAGCTCTATCAGGGTCCTCTCCACCTTCAGCTTTTCTATCCCTTCTATTATTGCTTTCGGAGTGACGGCTGTTATAGTGTATTCCTTAAGATGGATTTATCATCCCAGAGAGTGTTCGATATCATCTTTAATAAATAACGATGATCCGCTTCGCGCCCTACTCGATGTATGATAAGCGTGGTAAGCCTGATAGCCTTCTAAATTAGCACGCGTTTGCGTTGTCAGATGGGTTTCAGAAACCAATCATATATCTATATTTTTTGTTCCATGAACATTTCTAATTCGTCACGTTTTTGAGGAAGCCCATTGTCGTTCCAAACGAGTATTTTTAAAAATTTCATATTGGCCGCGAACGAGGCCTATTTTCGAGACTTTTGATTCTTTTGCTCTTCAAGCTTAGCAAGAATAAGAGACAAGATATTCATTGCCCTTGTTGATCCCGCAATTTGGTCGAACGTCTTTGCCACTGGTCTTATCTTTATTGGCGTAGTTTTAATGTTTGAATTCCTTATGCAACCAATTTAGTTGTCGTCTGTTTTCGAGTCTTTTTCGCGTGTGCTCGCCATATCCAATTTTTTCTTTTCATCCATGAAAGTGAGAGTAAAAACTGAAATGCTTATAAATTTTCCCGATATAATACTTCTTTGAATGCATTGCGGGAACTAAGCAATAATGAATGCACTGCGGCAAGGCAAAGTCAAATTAATTTTCTCGGGAAAAGGGAAACCTCAAGTTACAGCAGTCAATTCAATACTAATATTTTCTATGCAATTCTCCAGTACTTCCAAAATAATTAATAAGAGATTCCACATTATTGCCCTGATAGGACCAGGTGGTTTATTGCTAAGCCCTTCGCATCCCAAAAACGTTGCTTAAAAGATCAATCTGGCCAAAGGCAATCAAAGAGATGAAAACGAGAAGTCTTAAGTTCAATTTAAGGTGGTCTTATCCCTCCCAACTAAAAATTATTTCACAAGGAGTTATTCAAAAGGTTTTCATTAAATGAATTTCCCACCTCCCAAAACTTATCAAGAAACATAACATAATGAAAATAAAGCAAAAAGCAAAAGCTCAAATACAAAATTTCATAAACTACGTTTGCCGCATTTGCATCCATCTACATTCGGTTCTTTGGGAGTACATAAACACAACTATGTACGCTTGTAGGGTCTACGAACACGACGAAGAATTAAGGCCGTATTTGTAGGATGCAATGCATACATTTTCCACCGTGGTAATTGTAATCTGCATTATAATGCAAAAATTCTCATAAAAGATTTTTTCTTTCGTTTTTATTTTTAATTTTTTTCTTTGGAGCTTTTCCTGTTTCCAAATTCTTTTTAGTCTACTATAACGCTGTTCAGGTTTCGCATCGCTTCGTATCTCGTCGCTAGGCTTAAACGTTTTTTGTACGAGCTGTCTCTGTGAAGATTTTAATTGTGTTATACTCTAAGGATATGAAATTCCAACGGTAAAGTTTCCTTTACAGCCAAACACTGCAGGAGTGGATCTTGTTTGCGTTTTCCCCGTCCAAACTTTGCTCTTTTTCTTTTATTTTTATTTTATCCCTTCTGTCTGTCTAGGTGGTTCTTTTCCCTTCTCCTTTCGAATGCACTAGCTAATTTTATTTGCTTCAATTTGTGCAATGTAAAACCTATTAGACGGAGTACAACCACACCATGGCCACCTTCGAACACATGGCTAGAAGTAGGTAATACACTCTAATGATGGTATGCGCTATTCGGGGAAAACATTAATAAATTACAATTGCAAAACTACTTTCGTAATTAGAAGATTTCGAAAAAGAAAAAGCCAATAAGTGGCGAACGAACTTCTTTGCCCGTCCTTCAAAAGTTGTGCTTCACCCGCAATTACTCGCCAGAAAATATACATTTCCCTTAAATATGGGCGTGTACTTCCGTGTCCGAACTTCAACTTTTGGATCCTTTTTCTTTTTGATTAATATATTGCATAATTTTACTATCATAGTTCAGTACCTAGAACGGATTTAACATGTTTGAACAAGGAATCGACTCATTGGATATTTTGTTGAATTACACGGATCGATTTAAGCTTATTTGAATTCCCTAGTTCACTTGTGCCTCAACTGAGTCTCGTTTTACAAATTAAATTAATTGAAATAGATTTATTTAAGACTCAGATAAAAGCAGTTTGATTCGATGCTATTCATCTGTTATTCATTAGGGAAAGACAAAATATATATACAATCAACAAGAGTCAGCTAAGCAATAACAACCTATCAATATTCCAATGCACAGGTACAGACGTCGGCTTGAATGCATATAATTCGAACAAAATTTTATTCGCATATTGATACACTTGGATAGATACGCAAATATTTAATCTATATTTTTATCAAACAGTCAGATGCAGATAGGGTGTATACTCGTACATAAACATATGTAAATACACATGAAATGTGTCTCTATCTATTCGATCGCATACGCCCGAATGCATGCAAAATCACAAAGTACTGCATTTCCTTAACTCTTTGAGTTTACTGTTTACCTGCTTTTCAATCGAAGTATCTTCGATTTGCGTTTCAATTTCCAAAATACGATTTAATTTAATCAAGATATATCACTTCTCATTGAGCGAATTTGGAAAATGCATCTCTATCACATAAGAAATTGTTCAAAAGGTTTCGTTCACCTAACATGGTATAAGCATTTGAAGCAGAAAGGCATTAACAAATGAAATGTAAATATGCGAATTAGAATATGTTTTGTTAAGTTCACCGATAGATACATGAAATATGCATAATACGTTTATTTGGTCACTTGCTTACTTACTTACTTACTTTGCTGGCGCTACAGTTCGGGGTGAACCAGGGCCTCAACCAACAAACCTCTCCAGCCGGCCCGATCTTTGGCCAGCCGCTTCCAGTGCCGCACGCCCAGTTGATTGAGGTCCCTTTCCACCTGTGCGCTTCCACCTGAAATGCGGTCGTCCTCTGCTGCGTCATCCCACGGGGTTGGAGTCGAAGACTCTTCGGGCCGGAGCGTTAATGTCCATTACCTCTACATGGCCTAACCACCTTAGACGTTGGATCCGAAGAAGTCTAACTAGGCCGATGTCGCTGTACAGACCGCACAGTTCTTGGTTGAATCTCCTCCTCCACTCTCCGTTTACACAAACGGGACCAAAGATTGCACGCAGAATTTTCCTTTCGAAACGCCCAAGAGTCTTTTCATCCGCTTTTGATAACGTCCAAGCTTCAGCGCCGTTGAGGAGGATAGAAGAATTCTCTATATTTGACGGTACGTCCGAAAGCGGGCCTTAGAGTATAAATTAATAAAACAAATATTCACTTTTTGTAAAAACTTATTTATTTCCTTTTATATAAACTCCTCTATGAGGAGGTCCGATCCACTTCGCTTTCGGGAGACTTCTGCCCAAGCTCGATGGGGAAATCAAGCCACAACGCGCTTTGTTATTTGATGTTTTGTTTGCTGGGTTTACATTGTTGATTGTGTTCAGAAGACGTGTTGTCTTCGTACATAACTATCCCCATCCTTAAATGAAGTCGTCCTCGGCTTCTTGCAAATACTTTTATTTAATAGTTCATATTACATATTAAGGTATCTAGTTTTCAACAAATATGTTTAATATGGAATTCATTGTTAATTCATTTTCAATTACACATTTTCAGTAATGCTATTTTCCTTGGATTACAGAAAGTATTCTTATTTAATAAATATATATATTTATGTATAAAAAATCTTAACTACCAAATGTTTTCAAGGCTTACAGGGTAATTAATAACTAAAACGAAATATTTGGGTTTTCTATTATCTATCTTTTGTTATAAACAAATACTTTTTTAGAAAAAGAAATAGAATTACTGATTTAATTTCTTAACCTTCTTTAATATATAATTTTTATCTCAGATTATCTTTGTGAATTTTTTTGCCGTCAATAAGAACCGTAGTTCCTAGGTCCTTTTGAACCGTCTTTTCGATAAAAACCTTAGAGAATTTGTTACCAATGCGTCTATTTGTTCGCACAAAAACTTTGTCGCCTGGTTTGAATGTCTGAGTTTGTCTATTTTTGTTGTGATAGTCTAGGTTCGCCTTTTGAGCTTTAATTAACTTTCCTCTGATCTCATCTCTTAACGCTGTTGGAATTGAGTGAATGATGTCAATTGGTCTGTAGTTTGTTACCGAATGAATCGTCCTGTTGTACTTAGCCGTGGCAAGTAAAAGGAGCTCACTGGGATCACTAATATTTTGTTCAAATTTTGTGCATCTTGCTATTTCCGATAAAGTGCTGTGGAACCTCTCTACTTGTCCGTTCGTGGTACTGTGAAAAGGTGGGGTAGTGAAAATAGTTATTGCGAAGTGATTTCTTAGCATTGATCTAATGGTTTCTGAGTTAAGTGATCTTTCGTTATCACAAATTATTGTTTTTGAATTTTTAAAAATGTTCAGTAATTCCAAAAGAGGGTCTTTAATATCAATTATTGCACGGGATTTAATTGGCTTTACCACAGCAAATTTTGAAAATTTATCTAATAATGTGAGAAAATGAGTTCCGGCAGTAGTATAAATGTCTAAATGAAGAATTTCACCTGGGTGGTGAGGTATGGGGGTTTCTCCTATCTGAGGCTTTGGTGGATGCCTCTGATACTTTGCCTCATGGCAAATTTTACAGTTTGAAACTATTTGCTTTAAATGTTTTCTAATATTAGGAAAGAAGTAATCTTTCAGAACTTGCTGGGTGTTTTCACGCGCAGATCGATGAGCACGATTGTGTTCAGCAGTGAGAATTTCTAGTTGATCAGTTGGATTAAAAATGTCTGTGACCATTTGTTCGGTATGAAAGAACTTCACTGAAGGAAACGAAGAAATTAGCTTATCCTGAATTTTGGCTAAAGTTTGCAAGTCGCAATGAATTGCGTTAACGACATCCGGGTTAATAGTTTCTTTAAAGAGTTTAAACAGATTATCTAGGCTATTGAATGTAACTGTGTGTCTAATTTGAGTTTTAAAAATTATTTTGGTTATTTTTGACAGATCAAACCCCTCCTTGAGGATTATTTGATTTCTGAAGCAGTTGACTGGATTCTGAATACTGGCTATTGTTCGAGTGAGGGATTTTTCGGAATGAAGAGTTGAGGAAGTTGAGTCTAAAGATTGATCCAAAGTATTTATATGCTGTCTTGATAAGGCATCGGCAACAAAGTTTTCTTTCCCGGGCTTATAAAAAAAAGATGGTGAGAATTCTTCAACGAAAGCCCTCCACCTCTTAATTTTCGAATTAGGGTTTTTGTCCGAAATAGCAAACGTGAGTGGTTGGTGGTCAGTATAGATGTTGAGCTGTTTCACTCCATAAAGATAGTTTCGAAGTTTCTGCAGTGACCATACTATAGCCAGAAGCCCCCGCTCATTTGTAGCATAGCTTTCTTCGGTAGAGGACAATGTTCGAGAAATCATTGTGATGGGCCTACCGCCTTGAGAGAGCACAGCGCCAAGTGCTTGGGACGAAGCATCCGTTGTCAAGTCAAATGGTTTCTCATAATCAGGGTAAAGAAGCAGTACATCTTCTGAAGCTAGGATTTTCTTAATCCTATTAAAAGCCTGCATTGCATCCGTATCTAACTTTATTTTCGTGTTTTTGGATAGATTGGTACCTAGATTTCCATTCTCACCTCGTAAGTATTTTGTGAGGGGTTTCGAAACTTGTGCATAGTCTTTAATGAATCGACGATAGTACCCCGAGAGTCCAAGAAAAGATCGTAGACTGCGGAGTGTCTTAGGAATTTCATAACCTACAATGTCCTTTACTTTTTCAGGGCACGTTCTTATTCCCTTTTTCGACACTACAAATCCTAAGAATTCAACCTCTTCCTTAAAAAATACAGATTTTTCAAGAGAGACCCTCATATTTGCTTCATAAAGCTTTACAAGGATTCGCTCAACGTCTTTGATATGATCTTCTTTTGTTTTTGAGAAGATAATGACATCATCGATGTAAACATGGCAGGTTTTACCAATATCTTCCCTAAGAACATCATCTATGGCTCTTTGAAAAATACTCGGTGCATTTTTCAGGCCAAATGGAAGTCTGCAAAACTCAAACTTTCCGTTATTAACGGAAAAAGCAGTCTTCTCTCGATCCCGTTCAGAAAGTTTTATTTGGTGAAATCCTGCCTTCAAGTCAAGTGTGGTAAATAATGCAGCTTTCCCAAGGTTAGCAAGTATAACTCCAGTATCTGGAATCGGGTATTTATCACTTATTGTTTTACTATTTAACTTTCGAAAATCTATGACTAGACGCATTTTCCGCCTACCAAGTTCATCGACACCTTTCTTGTCAACAACCCAAATGGGGTTGTTGTATGGGGATCGAGATGGTCTAATAATTTCATTACGCAGCAAATTTGCAACTTCACTGTTGACAAACTCAGTTGCAGCCATAGGATACGGGTAAGACTTCGAATAGACTGGGTTATTGTCAGTAGTCCTTATAGCTGCAACAACATTCGTGGTAAATGGCAATGATTCATGTGGGTCAGCGAAAACTTTCGATTGTCGGTTTAATACCGTAGAAAACTGTTCTGGAAGGGTGGGGTCATTGATTGAGGAGACATTGTTTACATCTCTGCAACGGAAATAAAGTAATTTCTCCTCATTTCCATTGTAGGACAAAATTCCGTTCATTAAATCGAGATGAGCAGCTATTTCTTTTAGTAGGTCAAATCCGATAATGCCGTCAAATGAATTAAGGGTTGGGAGTACAAAAAATGTAGTATTCCTATCAAAAATATTTATAATGCACTTTGACGTTATCTGGCTAGTTCCATGTATAGATTTTACAGAAAACGGTGCATTGACTAGCTTGATGGCTTTAAGTGTGCTGAAATTCTTAATGTAATTCTTTGCAGCACCAGTGTCTACTAAGAGCTTTATTTCTTCCCCCGCCAATGTTCGGCTAATATATGGCAGGAGGGACCTTCCCCTAAAAAAATTAATCTCGTCTGACATTTCTGGGATTTCATTGCTCCTGATATTATTACATCCAATCTCATGAGTTTCGTTGTCGAAGAATTGCTTTTCATTAGAACAGGTGCAATTATTTAACCCTTCACTGTGAATATTCAAATCCTCATCTGAATTGTATTGGTTGATCACATTAGTATTTGAGGTCAACTTTTGCTGATTAAGATTATTTATTCGTTGAAGTTTCGGAAGGGTTCGCCTATCAGATTCATAATGTCGCTTACATGGTCTAGTCTGCTCGTATGGGTTATTAATAGGTCTTTGGAAATGATTGAGGTCTTCCGAATTTTTCCGAAAATTACGATTGGAGTTATTTACAAGTGGTTGGAAGTTATTCGGACTTTGTATAGATTTTTGAAAATTGTTTGGATTTCTGGCATGGGAAAGGGTTGGATCCACGTCCATGGGAACTGTCTTATGACGAATTTGGTCGGGAGAAACTTGTCTGTAATGAGGCAAATAATGTGGGTTATATTCATTGACGTTAAGGAACTGTCTAGGCACAATGTGATTGGATCCCAAATATTCATTTCTGTTGAAAAATGAATTTGCAAAGGCAAGCCTTGTTTGGTTTGCCTTTAGTTCCTGTGCAAGGGCTAAAGCGCTTGGCAAATCGGTAGGTCGAGATGAAAATATAATATCGCCCATAGGTTTCCGCAAGCCCGAGATAAAAGTCCTTAAGGCATCTTAATAATCATAGTTAATTTCTTTTCTACCTCATCATAAAACTCATGAATTGTCATTTTACCTTGGCGTAAGGTGGACATTTCCTGTTCTATCAGATAAACAGGTCTTTTGTCAGAATACGTGAAGTCTAATCTTGCAATTATTGCATTAAAGTTAAGTACTGTATTGAAGGATGCTAGAACTTGATCGGCAGAGCCAACGATTTTATTTCTTATAATGGCCACCGCTTGATAGTGTCCAGAGCTTCCTTCATATGCCTGGAAAGGTTTGTAGGCAGTGAATGCAGCTTGTCGCCATGAAATGTAACGAATCTGTTCTCCGCTAAATTCAGGCAGGTATTTGATCAAGTCTAATGATTCGTTGCAAGTTACATTAGGTTCGATTGTTATTGGCTTATATTCTTCAATAAATGTAGGAGTTTCTAATGTTCTTAGTCGAGTCGTAAGTTCGTTGATCGTCGCTTCAAACGCTTGTCGGGTTTGTTCGGTTGCAGCCTGAACTGCAGCGGTTACTACCGCACTCAATTGTTCCGCGTCCATTAAATCAGTAATTTAACAAAAATTATGTGGAAAAGAAAGGAAAATCTAACTAAATACTACGCAATTCAAGTCTTAAACTAACCTTAGTATTATAATATCTTATGTAAATATTGTGGAAAACAATCTAAATTACTATTATTACTAAACTATTATAAATATTATACTATTAACAACTAAGTATTACTAGTACTAAAGAAAGAAAGAGAAAGAGTATGGCTTGGGCTTACAGTAAATTGTTGTTATCTTGCGTTCAATCACGAAGCGTCGGCTTCGGTTGTGGAAACAGTTATTTAATGGCTTGGCTTGGGTTTTTCTCTAATCTTTTATCTAGCAGTTAATCGGTCTGTTTGAAGGGAAATTTCACCACTCAACTGTAACTGTTATTGTTGTTGTTTTAAACTTTTCACTTGTTTCACGATATAGTTTTAATTTTGAAAATTTGGAATTTATCTTTAACTGATTGGAATTTTTTTCACCTCATCAATGGGGTTACTTATTTGTGGCATCAGCAGAAATTTGATTCGCCGTGTCCGAACTACCTACCAACGCACTTTTGCTGTTTTTGTTTTATAGTTATCACTTGTTTCGCGAAATAGTCTTATTTTTCAAACATTTTTACGCTTATTTTGAATTTTTTTTTTCACCTCTTCAATGGGGTTACTTTTACGTAGCACCGGCAGAAAATTTAATTCACTGTGTCCGAACTACTTAGCAACGCGATTTATTATCCTTTATAAGAACTTTTTTTAAAATTCGCGTCGCTCCACGTTGGGCGCCAATTAATAAAACAAATATTCACTTTTTGTAAAAACTTTTTTTTTTCCTTTTATATAAACTCCTCTATGAGGAGGTCCGATCCACTTCGCTTTCGGGAGACTTCTGCCCAAGCTCGATGGGGAAATCAAGCCACAACGCGCTTTGTTATTTGATGTTTTGTTTGCTGGGTTTACATTGTTGATTGTGTTCAGCAGACGTGTTGTCTTCGTACATAACTTATATTGGTGAGCATTCCTAGAGGAACTGGCTATTTCATCAGAACATCTTTTGTGGAAATAATGTTAAAACAGGGAAAAGTAGGAAATATTCCTGCAATGTTCCAGCGAGTCTAATGCTTTGGTAATGCTGGAGCTACCTATCGGTTTTATCCATTTTGTATTCTGTCAAGTAGGTGCAATGAGGTCTTCGATGCACCGGACCAAACATGAGCATTCAACTCAAATTTAAGGCGAATAAACACTTTGCGACAATATCAAGGCGGTCTCCGAAGCCTCAAGAATAAGGAAAATTCTGGCTTCGGCCCCGTACAACCCAATCCACCTGATGCGAAATGATGGTTCCTGGACGACCTCCAGAACGGAAGCTCTGGAACTCCTCCTAAGCGCACACGTTCCGGGCAGTAGTGACTCGGCTATGACACCTACGCAGGTCATTCAGCCGACGATATCCTCCTTCGAGCGTGCTCCCAACCCTGTCAACAATAACATTGTCCTATGGGCTATCAGATCAACCCCCACGGAGGCCCTAAATATCTTATTACATTTCCCACCGTGGGACCTCTTCAGCAAGCAAGTTGCTGCGTGCGCGGCCCTACGAATTAGGGGCATAGAAAAATGGTCCACACTACAAAAAGGACATACTACCATTATTAAACACTTCAAAGTACCCATGGACACAGACTACATCATCCCGCAGAGTGTGTTCACTAGGAACTTCGAAGTTGCCTTTCCATCCAGGGAGCAATGGGCTGAAGGAAAAGTTATACCACAGGACTCGATTTCCCTCTACATTGATGGCTCCAAGATGGAGTCGGGTGTAGGTAGCGGAGTCTTCTCCAGGGAACTTAACCTCAACCTATCATTCAGACTCCCAAATCACTCCAGTGTGTATCAGGCAGAATTAACAGCGATAACGGAGGCCCTTGCCTGGCTCAGGATCAATGTAATATCCGCTAAGGATATTATCACTTGCACGGATAGCCAATCTGCGATAAAATCCCTGGCCGCGGTAATCCACAAATCAAAGACATCCTTAAACTGTCGTCTATCTCTAGACGAGATGGCTGAACAGTTCAACATTCAAGTATTGTGGGTTCCCGGGCAACTGCAGGAAACTGCGCGGCCGACGAACTCGCAAAGTTTAACGTCAAGCACACTCAGTCTTCTTACCCTGGGGTAACTTGAAACACCAATAAGTACGACAAAGCACATGATAAAACTTCGAACCATAGAGGCGACCAACCTCCACTGGAATGAAAGTAATATCGGCTTTATCACTAAACAAATCTGGTCTAAGCTAAACCTAGGACGAACAAAGATCCTAGTAGCAACTAAAAGGGCTACTTTGAGCACTCTAGTGGGTGTCATTACAGGTCATTGCATCATTGGAAAACACGCCGCCAGACTTGGGCTGCCTTCCAATGACTTTTGCCGCGGCTACATGGAAGAGGAGGAAGAGGAATCAATCCGTCACCTTCTCTGCTCAAGCCCCTCTTTTGCGAACCGCAGGAGAATCTACCTCGGCGCGCCCTTCTATCAAAATCAGGCGTTCAAACAGCACGGCAGAAAGATCTTATACGCGATATTAAGGAGACTTATTCCCCTATAGTTGGCGCAAGCATAGGGGTCTTCTTTTTTATGGACCGGGCAAACAATGCTGAGATTACATTCATCGGGCATGCCTTCTTCCGACTATATCTTACAGATGAGCTGGTATATGTTCCCAACCAACTCATCCCCAGCGACTATAAATACCTTAGTTTGCGCCAGCAGCTTTATTAGACCTCATTTTTGATATCGTTATCGTCATCGTCTAAGTCGGGTGGACGGAATTCTCTCTCATCTGCGTACAGTGTGAATGATGCGTTTAATTGGCCGAATGATGCGTTTAATTGGCCGATCGTTTTTCTGCATGTACCTGTCTGCACTCGTCATGAAACCAAGGGTGTCTCCTAGGTGGTGGCTGGAGACCTAATACATCAGAGCAGCAGGTGTCGTAGCTGGGATATTGAGTGTGTGTTCTATCTAGGAAGTCATAGAAGTCATCTTTGACTCTGTCGTCTTTTTCTTCTGTGAGGGCGTGAACGCATATCAAGTTGTTGTTCCCGAATGTTGCCACCTCGAACAACAAATCCGCATCCAAATAGTCATTGTCTGTTCTCCTTGTAGCAGTTCCCGTAGTAAATGTCGCAGTTTTTCGTCCTCTTTTTACCCGGTCCATCCCATCGCACTTCATGAAGTGCAGTAATATCTGCTTTATAGCGATTTAGGGCGTTTTCTAACTGTTCGGCCGTACGCGGTCTGTTAAGGGACCTAACATTCCAGGTGCGGAACCGATACTCCTGTCCTTTTATACTTTTGTGGGGGTCGTCAACATGTAGTCCGTCCGTTACATCCGAGGCTTGTGGTTGTCTATGAATTTGTAGTTTTTTTTGCAGTTATGGCTTACTAACCCGTAGCCCAACCGACTAATCCTAATGTTTGGGGCAGGAAGCTCGCCATTCGCCCTTCCCCGTCTGTAATTTCGATAGGAAATCTCCAGATGGCATTACGAGAAGGTGGGGATGGGACTTACTAACAGTGCCGCAAGATGTTTGCCTGCGGTGGCTCTTCTCGTTTTTTAGCATGCCAGCATCCGTCGGATAAATGCTACCCCTGCGAAGATTTTGTTTGTCCTTTGCCATCAGACGCTCACATTACATACAAAATAAGGAAGGCAATGCACAATCTCTATTAAAGGAAGTATAGCGATCATGCAAATTATAGAGATATCTTGTAATGGGTTTGGAGGTTGGTGTGTATGTACATATGTATGTAAGTTCATGGGGCCCTTTTAGTTATCGATATCTTATTCGACCCAATCTATCTTTTCGGGACAAATTTTACCTGTAACTTCGTACAGGCTTAGAAGAACGAACAATGATTCTTTTATTATGATAAAAAGAACAATAAAAACCTTGTAAAATGGTCTTTGACTTAAATAACTTGAGAATTGACTTGAGACAAGTTTCATTTGACCTGTAGTTACATACATATATAACACTAATTATTACTTTTTATAATGTACATAGATACGTAATATAATTTCATGGAATGAATAAAATCGCAGTCATGATTTCGATTTATGCGATGACAAAACGCTTCCAACAGTACTCGTATCCGAGCACGTTTTAAAAATTATCTTTTTAGCAGCACCGTCGTATACACGCAAACACTCATTCCCAGAACAAGCTATTCGATCACGAGTGCACAGGTAGCTTTCCGAATAACGTTACATCATTTTGGATGAGTTACTTTCCTATCACGTTTTGCATCCCCATATGCAGATGCATAACAATCTGAAAGTATACCATATCCGTGTACACATCGTTTACTGTTCCTTACAGTCTCAATCACGTAACAGATTCCACAGTCGAACGAAGCCTATAGTTACAACGAAGCTACAACGCTATCTAACATCACAAATCATCATCCAGCACGTTGTCACGAGACGATATTGCTCGCTTATGAAACCCAAAATTAAACACCGTGCAACAATTTAGATTGTTCCAGCTGTATAGCATCATACCCATATCAATCCGTCGGGTCGTGAGTATGAGTGAATGGAAGCTGAACAGATTTGTGTACGAACACGGTACACAATCGTGAAATTCCGAATGCATTGAATGCAAATCTTGACAATTTAAATTTTAACTTTCACTTTAAATATTTGCCAAACCGCTCGTCCTTGATCGGGAATCGCAAACACTTGTAACAGTCCATCAGTAGACAGCTGGTCAGCCTACACATCGGAAGAGATTTCATCACCAGCAAAATGCTTTTTCTCACTTATTTACTCAAACGACATAATGCTAATATAATAGTGTTCTAACGCACACCCAGTGTCCTTAAATCCCTCCATAGTCATCTCAAAGCAGTTACTGTTTGGCCTATCCTTGACATCCCTGCCATTTGTCCGCATATGTATGTATTTTCATAAATTGTTGATTTGTCATTTTGTCCACACATCTGCTTGACCTTCATTTTCGAAATAACATACTCTTGTCCTTACTATCTGACCATATGGCCAGCTGTCCTCATAGAAAACGGTCCTTTTGTATTCATATATGTATGTTCGAGAAGAAGATGATGACCTATAGAATGGGCAGGGTGGACGAAAACCGAAAAGGAACTTTTCCTTTTTGTCAGGAATTGGATTTTTCTGAATTGGAATTAGGGGCCATAGAGGTTGACAGATACAGATACTATGTGTAAACGGTAAAAGGGTTACGCTTGATTGAAAATTGAATTTCTTATTTCATGTGAAAGGTGAAAGGGTGAATGCGGATGTGCCGATTAAGATGAAAAATGGACGAGGGAAGATAGGTCGCCTCATTGTTATTCATTATGTCCACAAGCGGTGCTCCAATAGTTTATAATTCAATAAAGTCGTCATTCCTTCCATTTGAGAGCCTGATCTTCCTTGGGCATAGTAGAAAGTTTATCTTTGAAAAATAATGGGAGAGATGTTCAGTTTCCGGACTTCCGATTGAGCTGAATTTGTGGATTAAAATATTGGTGAATACAGATTTATAAACATATCAAATACACATGATAGAGATATAGAGTGCGATACTTAACAATATAATTTGAAACAACACTGAATTTTGAATGTAATGCACCTCCCACCATATGTCTATATTCTGAATATAGACGCAGCAATGTTATTCTAAGCTATATACAATGTAATAAGGTCTTTGACCAAATTTAGATTTGATCTGCGGACTGCAAACCTTTAGTCCTGACCTGAAGGACCTTGGGCCCTTCAATTGTTTGTTCCAAAGTTTGAGTCTATTGAATAGACTGGCCCTAAGAAATAGCGGTGATAATTAATTTCATTGCACTGAGGATTAGCCGCCTTCTATCGAAAGGCTAAATCGTTCTTTATTAAGGGCTTCTGTTTGAATAGATTTGTCCAATATTGCTTTTGTTTTCTGCATTTTCGTTTTTTTTTTTTTTTTTTTTTCAACTAAGGGGCTAGTGCTACCAAAAAGCACGAGGCACTGCGACCCTAACAGATCTTTTGTGCCTGCTAGCCGATTAGCCGAGGAGCTTCTCCACTTTCTTAATGAAGTTGAGAATACTTCTCGTAGGAGCCGAGATGATCCCCTCATGTGTCATAATTTCACGTCTCTTTGTATTCAAGACAGAGTGGACACTTTCAGACGAGAGGTTCATTTTGTTGAGATGATATCTCAGACCGCAGTGTCCCGACAGGTAGCTTCCTAGTATTTTATTATGTACTCTATTAAGTGTGGATATGTTAATATGTTGATATGTTTGTTTAGGGGCCGTATAAATCGTTTCGATTTGCGAAGTGCCTGAACGCTGTTCCGAAAGGATATATGTTGACATTATTCCCACTTGTCAAAGAAGATGTTGATCTTAGACTTGGGAGTGCCACAGAAAGGTTCAGGACCTACATATGTATTTTTCGCTGGAACCTTTCCTGGCGAGTTTGACCTTTTTCTTTTGGCGAGGTTAAGGCATTCCTTAACGGTTTTTGAGTTCGTACCGTACGAACTCAACCCTTTAAATGCTGCTTAGTTATCAGCGAGTACGTTGATAGTTACTCCTCTTATGCCAGTCTCTAGGTTTAGATTGACGCATGTAATTCTGCTTAAAAGATATTAGGACTCATTCCCAGAACCTTTGAGATCTTCCGATTTGGTCCAAAGATGTCAGCGCCAACACCAAACATTTTTTAGCCATCAGAGTACCACCCAAGGCTTTTGGCCTTTGGGATCACTTGTTTCCCATGCTGAGCGGTTAGGGATCAATATCTCAAACCTCTTGCAAAGGTGAAGGTGTGTGAAAGATAAAAGGAAGATGTTGCAAAATGGACATGTGACCCATGGGTAGGCTTGTCCCCGAACGAATAATTCTAATTGCACTGGGTAATACAACCTTTTTAATAAAAAGGTGCAGTGGAGTATGTTTAATCAGTGCTTCTTAGGCTAGCGTAGGGCAGGCTGCCGAGACACGCTATTCTCTGGAGGCGTTGAAGTTTAACGATTATCGTTTTTTGCTCAACTTTTGTTCACCATACCGTGGACGCATAGGTGATGATAGATCTTACTATTGGGTATATAGCCAGTGGATTACCTTAGGTTTTAATCCCTAGGCTTTACCGTAAGTGCGTCGACAGGCCCACAGGATCTTAGTCGCTTTTGTAAGTTTTTTTTAAGATTGGAGTTCCAGTTGAGTCCGCGATCAACGTCAATACCTAGATACTTCACTTCTTCTGAAAATCCTATGATTGTGTCATTTAGAAAGACGAAGCATGGCTGTGCCCTTCTCCTCTTCGTAAACGGGACTAAGATTGTCTTATTTGGCTTAATCGAAAAACCCTCTCTGCCACACCAGTCAGAGGCAAACTGAAGCGCGAGCTGCATGGGCGCACAGGCAGCAGTTTCGCACTTGCCCGTAATAATAACTACTAGGTAGGTCATCAGCATATCCGATGACCTCGTAGCTACGAGTGGTTAGCTTACGTAGTAGGTCGTCGATCATAAACGACCAGAGAAGGTGTGAAAGGACTCCTCTTTGTGGACACCACTTAGCCGCCGATACTGTCACCGAGACCTCTCCGGATGTGGCCCATATAATACGGCTGTTTAGCATCGCCCTAATCCAGTGGTTAGGGGGTTGGTCTACACCCCTGCAGGATAGTGCAGTCGAGGAAGGCGCATATCGCGATCTCCTTGTGTGTGAAACTGTTTTCAACACGCGCCATTAGGTGGTGTAGGGCATTCTCAGTATATCGTTCCTTTTGATATACATACTGATTGGGATGCAATGGTACCTGATTCTCCATGATACCTCTAATAAGGAGCTCTATCATTTTTGCATTGTTTTCAGTAGGAACGATATTAGGCTGAGAGGGCGACGGGACTTAGGTTGTTCACTTGGCTTTGCAATCTTAGGGAAGAAGACAAGGCTGACTTTGAAGTATGTGCCCAGGTTGAAACAGGTCTTAAAAAGAACTATCATAGGTGATAGTGTCCAGGCCTCTCTGTAGGATAGCATCTATCGATGCATTCAACTTAAGAAGCATATCTTCTTCAGCGGCAAGTTGTGCTTGGAAAAGAGTCTAATTTCTTAGTTGGAGCAGATATCTAGGCTCAGCTTTCTTAACCTCATTCGAGACGTGCCAGTCTTTAATTGTGTTTAGGATTAATGGGCTAGAGATACATAGCACCTCTTCTCTAACTGAACTTATGAAGGTGGATCTGTTGCCTCTATTGGCAACGGTGAGATTATTACTGCTGCCAGGTCCCTTGTTATAAACTCTAGAATGGGGAGAAAATTTATGTTATGACGATAACCGATTACACATGCGGCCCTAGGAGCGCATTTTCCAATAGCGTAAACTAGCTTACGCATCCTGTTTTGGAGGCCCATAATTTTACCTTTGTGGACCGACAGTTCTTTGATGAGTCCAATTGAGATTTGTTCGCGACAGAGTTGCAGTCTAAAGGTGGCCGAGGCACCAGTGGGTAGTGTGTTGGCCCCTGATGCCGATGACTCGGGATCGAATCCCGACACAGCCATGTCAACGAACGTGTTTTTCACGGTGTTTCTCCTCAGCGGGGCACTGACAAAACCCCCTGTAGTAAAATTGTCATGAAAAGCTTCTCGAAATTCGCCGTTCGGAACCGGCAATATAACTGTAGGTCCCTTTCACCTATGTGAAAATGAAATCACACACAACATGGGTGATTAAGAGAAGTTCGGCTCAGGTTCTTCATGGACTGTAACGCCAACATACATACATACATACATACATACACGCAGCCTTTCGGTATGGGTTATTGTTGCCACGCCGGAAGTTATCGGTCCGATGGAAGTGATCCTCTGATCTACCTCCTATCGGGGATTCCCCTTGTTTAGTGGGGGATGTTGTGTTATTTTGGTTGGACAACCCTTAGTTGTCGTCGGCCAAGATGTGGCAGTGGGTTTTGGATTGTCATATCTTGGCGTCTCTGTTACAGCAGTGGGTGCAACCTTCATACTGCTCGCTGTAGGTAACTTGGTTTCTACAGCATTTGGTCGTACATCAGCTGATGTTTTTTCGTGGCTTTTGGTGATGACCTTAACGGTAACAAACCGATAACCTGTCACTAACTGCCAGAGAAAGATGCAGGAGGTCTTTTTCCTTATATGGCGTGCTCTGCATGACTCTCCAGTCAATTTAATTTTTTTGTTGTTACATTTTTAAATCATTTTATTCAATTATATCTTATAACCATCTTAGGCTAGACAAAGTTACTAAAACTAACTTAAATAATACGGTTACATTGGAATATCTTACTGTACGGGGTCAGTACGGGTACTCTAAGACAAACAATATCTCTATACTTACCTTGTGTCCTTCGACTACTTAATATTTAATTGTGTCTACATTTATTACGTTTGTACTATCGATATGTATATATCGATTTTTTTTAGAAATTACCTTACTCTACTTTGCTCTACCCTAGCCCACTCTACCCTAAGTAAGTCCGCCGTTGGTACTCGTCGGCCCAGCGCGGCCTATGGTTTGAAGAGGCTGTTTATTCCACTGAAGGAGCCCGATCCAGCCACCAAAAGCGTTGCTGTTGTCGGACAATATCTTCTCGATCTCGGCGAGAGACCGCTCTACTAAACCCGAGGCGCTCGCGCTAACAGAGGACGACGCCGGGTTCCTAGAGGAGGCGCCATTCAACAGACTTATGGGAGCATGGAATATTCGCGGCCCCGCTCATCTATCCTAGGTTAGCCGACAATGATCTAAATAAAAAAGTGCTTCTGGGGGGACAAAGCTGTTCAGCCGCAGTTTCTCGAAATACATATTGCTGGGGTAGTAAGCCCCAGAGATTAAGTTATTGACCGAAGTCATTGCAACGTGACCTCGAATCAGCTTTATCAGAAAATGATCTATCCGCAAAACCCTTGCCCTATGGAATAGGACCTCGTTGGGATAGAGCTTTCTGTATTCGGAATCTGATGTTCTGTGCAATCCGAGACAGGACTTTAGACATTGCCTCTCAATCATTTCCTTTAAGCTTGCGTTCATATTAAACCTGGTTAAGGCTATGTAGCAGATTATCTTCATGCTAAAATAAAGTTGGCTGCAATGAAACAGCCATCTTGTCAACGCGAAAGCGGCCCGGGCCCTTTTTAGAACAGCATCTACATTTTTATTAAAATATAGGTGCTGATACACCCAGATCGCGAGGTACTTGACTACACTTTTATTTGCTAGTGATGCCAATCCGGTCAAATGATTGCGAACTTTCGCCAGTATTTTCTAGTATCCCTAGAGACCCTTAACAAAGGCGTTCGGAATAAAGTAGTGTCTGATTTCTGGAAGTTGATTTTCAACTTACAGAAACCGAATCAGTTTTTTTGATATTTTTGTACTCACTCCATTTAGACAAGTTTCTATGGATCACCTTCTCGAAGACCTTGCTGATACTCGACCGGGGATTTGTCGGGTTAGAGGAGTCATTACCCCTCTTGGGGATTGGTTGCACCACCGCCATTTTTCAATGCGCGGCATAATATGCATTATTCAATGCGTTGCTAAAGAGGATGATATACCGCTCTATAGTCTCTGGTGGAACCTGTCTAAGTACAACATTGGATTTTCCTTCAATATCCGCGAATTTCTTCTTTATTAGTGGCTCGATGACCAATTAGGGATCCTATGGTAATAGCACTTTCATGTGCGATGGCGCTGTTTGTCGTCATTGAACCTGGTGAAACCTTGGCTCTCAAATCGCCAATGTTCGTCATCATTTTGAAGGTAAAAGTGGTGAACGGTCGTGGTTTGGGCGAATGCTTTCATTCATCTTGTACACTTCGTGGAAGACGGCACCTGCTGTCGCTATTTTCTCCTGAGGATCCTCGATCATAAAGAAGTTAGCGTATAGGACGACGCTCTCTGGGTCGAGGCTGACTATGCGTAGTCGTTGTCTGACATTCAGATCCTGAATGTCACTCTGATATTTCCTCCGTAATATTTAATTTACCTGCGGGGACAGCGCGATTTTTTTTTCGTTCCAATGCAAACTTACGGATATTTTGTAATTTCCTTTAAATAATTGTTGGAGATTTTTAATCAGTGACTTTAGTTTCCTGACCTCTGAGTTTTGTCTGTCGGTAAATCGCTTGTACAAGAGTTTGAGTATTGACAGGAGTCTACCTTTCTGTTTTTTCTGATGGGCAATTTCCCTATGAGTCAGTGTTCAGTATTATTGTTTCATTTCATTTCATTTATTTTTTTTGTTATTATTGAGTGTATGAATACTCTTGATTACTACTATATATTCTAAAATATGAACTATGTATTATAATATGCCAGCCAGATGATCATGCCACCTTACAGTTTTGTATAGACTTATTCATGTTACATAACTACCGTTTATACTTATGTATGTATTTCCTAATCGCTTCTAAAAGCTTATCGAACTCATTTCTCTTTCTGTTCTTGGCATTGGCACAATAAAGACATTCCTCCTCAGTTCTCTTCAGTTTGTTAATTCAGCTTAAAAACTATTAAGTTGACAGAACATTGGCGACCGTGACAGGACGTGGAACGTGGAAATTTAATACAAGTTGCAGTTCACCTATACTTTCTTTTGATAATTTGCCTAATAGATTGTAGATTAAATAAAGGTTAACACAATGGCTACAAACGAAAAGGAAATAAATGCAGTGAAAGTGAAGCGCTCATCAGTCATCGGACAATTAACCAAAATAAAAAATTACTTTGCAAGTGTTCCTGATAACATAACCATTCCTGAGCTGGAAACAAGGTTAGGTATGTTGGAGTCATACTCAATAAAATTCGACCAAATCCAGACAGAATTGGAAGTATTGGATTGCAAGGAACTTGAAGGTGACAAACGTTCTATATTTGAAGATAATTATTGTTATATTAAAACCAAAATTTTAACGCTTATTGCTTCGAAAAAACCACGTGCTTTACCACCTGTCCATGACGAGTCATTATCCATATGTGCATCAAGATCACGGAATGCTCATCTTCCCAAGTTGAAGCTCACATCATTTTCTGGGAAATATACCGATTGGCCCAACTTTCAATCGATGTTTTACACTCTGGTTGACTCAGACGAAGAGCTATCCAGCATAGAGAAGTTTCAACACCTTCGTTCTTGCCTAGAAAACTCAGCACTCCGGACAATTGAATCGTTGGAAATCACTGCCGAGAATTATAAGAAGGCTTTGCAATTATTAAAAACAAGGTTTAACAACAATCGTTTAATTTTCCAGGCTCATATAAGAGAAATCTGCGCTCTGCCTCCAATCAATCAACCCACTGCTCTGGGATTAAGGAATATTTGTGACTCGGTTAATTCGCATTTACGGGCATTGCAGTCATTAGCCACTAAGGACCAAATCACCGATGGAATTTTGCTCTACTTAGTAGGAAACAAACTGGACCCATCGACGCAGGGTAAATGGGAGGAAGAAGCACCAATGAATGTCATACCATCGTGGGAAGAAATGTCAACATTTTTGGAAAGGAGGTGCCAAACCCTTGAAAACATTGCAAGCTCAACGCAACAACATACCACAAGAAAAACTATCTGCAATACTCATCCTACTGGTAGTAAAGGGAACACTCGAAAGGTACTTGTTACATCAAATTCTGCATGCGTATTTTGTAGCTCAAGTAGCCATAGTATATATTTCTGCCAAGAATTTCTTGCTCTTTCTATTGATAAACGTATTGCTCAGATTAAGGAACGTGGTCTATGTTTAAATTGCTTACGAAAGGGTCATTTCACTCGTTTTTGCAAGTCTAAGGGCTGCAAGCAATGTAAAGGACGGCATAACACACTCCTTCATTTAGAAGATAATATACATTTTCAATCCAAGACTCCCCCGTTCTTGGAAGCAAATGCCAAAGAGCATCAATCCTCCTCCTCATTTACCCTAGTCTCTTCGACGGCCTCAAGTAATGCTGTTCTCACCTCAAAATTATTTCAAAATACATCTTCATCGATAGTAAAACCTAAGCGCAATCGATTTGTCTTTTTGGCAACTGCTATTATTCTCGTCCAGGATAAATACGGGCAATTTATACCTTGTAG
Organism: Eumerus sabulonum; assembly: GCA_951905685.1. Classification (NCBI taxonomy): domain Eukaryota; kingdom Metazoa; phylum Arthropoda; class Insecta; order Diptera; family Syrphidae; genus Eumerus; species Eumerus sabulonum. The sequence continues at coordinate 153,464,230 of OX645060.1, read as the reverse complement.
AGCTATTCTCGACTCGGCTTCTCAATTAAATTGTGTCACTCATAGACTTGCTCAGCGTCTAGCACTCAAACGCTCTAAGGTAAACATCTCAATCAGTGGTATTGGGTCCACCCAAGCGTCTGTAAACTATAAGGTTAACATTACTCTACGATCTCGAATAAATGATTACTCGGCCACCATTGATTGCCTCTTATTGCCATCTATAACGGGAAATCAGCCAGAACAACGCTTTGATGTGAACTCATTCAATCTTCCCAAGAACATTGAATTGGCTGACCCATATTTCTATCAATCAGAGAGAATCGATATGTTAATCGGCGCATCATTATTTTTTGAATTGCTTTCTGTGGGACAGATTCAACTTGGAGAATATCTACCAACGCTGCAGAAGACAAGATTAGGTTGGGTAGTTTGCGGCAACTTTAACTATCTAGATAACAAATCTATATGCTTAAATGCGATAGTTTTAAATTCAATTGATTCCGTTAACAACAGTGATTCATTGGATAATCTAATAAAACGTTTCTGGGAAATTGAATCCTGTGACAAACCCAGTCAAACTTATTCCCAAGAAGAGCTCGATTGCGAAAATCATTTCGTCCAGTCGCATAAACGATTGCCATCAGGGAAATATTCGGTCAGGCTACCTTTCAAGGCTTCTCCATCAAATCTCGGTACGTCCTTTGACATGGCTAAGAAGCAATTCTTAATTCTAGAGTCAAAACTCAATCGTCATCCTGAAGTCAAGCAGCAATATATAACGTTCATCTCCGAATATAAATCGCTTCATCATATGAGTCCAGCTTCTTCAGATGTTTTACGTCAGTCACACTATTTTTTACCCCATCACTGTGTTTTCAAGGCCGATAGTAGCAGTACAAAGCTTCGCGTAGTATTTAACGGCTCCGCTAAGACAACAAGTGGTTCATCCTTGAATGACATCTTAATGGTTGGCCCAACAATACAACGTGATCTATTCAGTATCCTACTAGCTTTTCGAGTTCACTCATTGGCTATTACAGCAGATATAGAGAAAATGTATCGATGTGTACAAATGCAAGCTCCAGACAACATATTACAGTGCATTCTTTGGCGTGATAATAATGCAGAAGATATAAGCATATACACTCTCGATACTGTCACCTATGGCACATCTCCTGCCTCCTTCCTTGCCGTGCGTAGTCTTACTCAGCTTGCGATAGATGAAGAGCATGATTTTCCTATAGGATCGAAGGCAGTGAAGTCTTGTTTTTACGTTGATGATTTTCTAGCAGGGGCTGACACACTTGAAGATCTACTTAAGATAAAAAACGAGGTATTTGACCTACTTTCAAAGGGTGGATTCCATTTACGAAAATGGTGTTCCAATTCGGAAGGGGCCTTAGCAGACATCCCCCTGGCGGATAGAGAAGTGTATCTTCAAATTAATGATGGCAATGCAACTAAGACTTTAGGATTAATATGGAACCCAGAGACAGATGATTTTTTATTTTCAAATAACAAATTGAACATTTCAAATAAGGTTACCAAACGTACAGTCCTATCTACAATTGCCCAACTCTACGACCCCCTTGGATTAATAGGGCCGATCATTTTAAAGGCTAAAATTCTTATGCAAACCTTGTGGAAGGCAAACTTAACTTGGGATGAATCTCTTCCCACTGTACTGCACACGTCATGGTTACATTTTGTTGATGAGTTAAAGAGCATGGATACAATTAGCTTTCCTCGACATGCATTTACGCCCCACAGCAAATTTCAAATCCATGGCTTTGCCGATGCCAGCATACACGCTTTCGGAGCTTGTGTCTACATTAGGACCACCAACGCTAATGGCACCGTAAGGGTGCGACTACTTTGCTCAAAATCTCGAGTAGCTCCTCTTAAAACTATATCTATTCCGCGACTAGAGTTATGTGCTGCTCTTTTGTTGGTTGAGCTAATTAGCCGTGTTCGTCAAGCTATTACACTCGTTCCGGAAGACACATTTTGTTGGTCTGACTCAACCATTGTATTGGCATGGATTTCATCTTCATCTTGCAGTTGGAATACGTTTGTTGCCAACAGAATTACAAAAATTCAGAATCTCTCACACGGTTTTAAATGGAGACATATTAGGACAAACGAAAATCCTGCAGATATTCTTTCAAGAGGAATTTCTCCAGAAAATTTAAGTCATTCTAACTTATGGTTCTGCGGTCCGCAATTTCTTTGTGATCCTCCTGTTTCATGGCCCTCATTGGAAACTTCTTCACTTCAGAACATTCCTGAAAAACGTGTTCCTAAAGCATGTCTAGTGGCATCATTGGCTCAGGATATTACATTAAAATGTAAATTCATGAATGACTTTTACCGTATTCGCAGAACCTTCGCTTATGTATGGCAATTTATTAGGAAGTTAACTTCCCCTAAGGAGAATAGAAACAACGTAAAACTTTCACCAACGGACTTGGATTATGGTCTTCGTTTGCTTATTCGAACCATCCAAATACATGTTTTCGCTCAGGACTACAAGGAAGTTCGAAATGGTACTGGTATAAATGCCAAAGGTGTGCTCTCTGGATTAAATCCTTTTATAGATGATTTTGGATTACTACGCGTCGGAGGCAGATTAAAAAATGCGAATTTAAACTTCGATGCTAAGCACCAAATTATCTTGCCCAGATCGCATCCGTTTACTGAAACATTGATTATCCACTATCATCTAACAAATTTACATGCTGGGTGCCAAGCTCTCATGGTTCTTACAAGAGAGCGCTTTTGGATTTTAGGAGGAAGACAGATCATTCGCAAGGTAGTTAATAAATGTGTTCGATGTTTTAGGGCTCGGCCCCTCACATGTAGCCAGATCATGGGAAATCTGCCGGAAGAACGCATAAGGCCTTCCAGACCATTCTTACATGCAGGAATAGACTTTTGTGGACCGTTTTACGTCAAATCGGGAATCCGTGGTAAAGCTCCTACAAAAACCTACATCTGCCTATTTATCTGTTTATGCACCAAGGCAGTGCACTTAGAGTTGGCAACTGACCTATCGACAGCAGCTTTTTTGGGGGCACTCCGCCGGTTTATGTCAAGGCGTGGAAAACCACAAACCATTCTGTCGGACAATGCAACGAATTTTGTGGGTGCTAACTCTCAGCTGAAGGAACTCAAACGCATATTCCACGAGGACCAAAGTGAAAGCGAACTCATCCAAAGTGAATGTGCCAACGAGGGAATATGTTGGAAGTTCATCCCAAGCCGTTCTCCGCACTTTGGAGGATTGTGGGAAGCGTCTATAAAAACCGTCAAATATTATCTTCGTCGTGCCGTTGGTTATGCCGCATTAACCTACGAACAACTTCATACGCTAGTTTGCCAAATTGAAACAATTATTAATTCTCGCCCTTTGAGTCCCGTTTCAGATGATCCTAATGATTTAAACGCTCTAACTCCAGCACATTTCTTAACCGGTTCTCCTGTGTCCACCATTCCGGAAGTAGACCTAACTCAGCAAAATATTCTTCGACTTGGAAGCTGGCAGCAAGTGCAATATCTCCAGCAGCTATTTTGGAAGAGATGGAGCAGGGAATATCTCAACACCATGCAGCAGCGAAAAAAGTGGAAGAACACTACAAAAAATGTTGAAGTCGGGTCCCTAGTTATTATCAAAGATGAACATTTACCACCGCTTAAATGGCCTCTGGGGCGCATCGTGGAAGTATTCACCGGGTCTGATGGTTTCGTCCGCGTAGTGAATATTAAAACTCAACACGGAATCTTAAAAAGAGCCATAACCAAAATTTGCGTTTTGCCCTGCAACAACACTGAGGATGAGCAGAAAAACCAACCTAAATAACCTTGAAGAAACTGTCTTGAAAACTAAAGCTTTCAACGCGGGGAGAATGTTCAGTATTATTGTTTCATTTCATTTCATTTATTTTTTTTGTTATTATTGAGTGTATGAATACTCTTGATTACTACTATATATTCTAAAATATGAACTATGTATTATAATATGCCAGCCAGATGATCATGCCACCTTACAGTTTTGTATAGACTTATTCATGTTACATAACTACCGTTTATACTTATGTATGTATTTCCTAATCGCTTCTTAAAGCTTATCGAACTCATTTCTCTTTCTGTTCTTGGCATTGGCACAATAAAGACATTCCTCCTCAGTTCTCTTCAGTTTGTTAATTCAGCTTAAAAACTATTAAGTTGACAGAACAGTCAGAGTAAACCTAAAAGCATTTTTTTTCAAAGAAATAAACAATGGGTCTAAACAAGATTTTTGTGTAGAAGTATGCCTCCAATAGTATTCCCCCAGTGTAGTCATTTGCAATTGTGATAGGGCATATTTATTTCTATTTATTTATTTCGCGTAAAACAGTGGTTAGTGTGTTGGACCCCGACGCACGATGAGCCAGTTCGGATCACGATAACATCAACGCCATCAAATGTTTATTTCGCGGCGTTCTCCTCGGCGGGGTACTGGCAAAACCCCCCGTAGTATACTTGCCTCGAAAAAGCTTCTCGACTCACGCCGTTCGGAATCGGCATTAAACTGTAGGTCCCTTCACTTGTGTGAAAAATAAATCACACACAACATGGGTGATTGAGAGAAGTTTGGCTTTGGTCCTTCAAGGGCTGTAACGCTACCAAAGAAGGAAGAAGAAAGCATCGTTTCATTTACGTTCATTTAGTTCGTTCACTCCATGAGCCCTGCAGAAATCTTCTATCTTTTATTGACTTTTACATGGCTGGATGGGTACTATTTCTTTGAAAACACTTTTGCATATAATTGAATACCCTTTTCTGTTTTAAGTATCTCGATAGCATTTTTTTCTGCCCCTAAACCTCGAAACCCTTCCATGAAAAAATTGAAGGCGAACTGGAAAAAGAAATCTCAATTACCGAATTCGCTCTGTTCATATCCATCTTTTTGTTTCTCTTTCAATTCTAATTCGGACGGCGAAAGTCCTGGAGAATTACAACAGTAAAGAAAAGGTCCCAGCCATCCTTTGATATGCAAATATTGTAAATCCAACAGTGTTGATAAATAGAAAGCCATCTCCAGCTCATTACTGACGGTTATTCAAATACTCATTGGGTTTTGTGACATTGTAATCCTTTAGAGTATGGTAGATAGGATAAGTCCGATGGAGAAAAATACTCGAATGCAGCGAATCGAACAGTCTGATATTATTAATTTTCATTCCCCTGTCAATGCCATCATTTTACTTCAATTGAAAGTAAATAAACAAAGATAGAATTGAAATAATCCATCATCCATATAGCCCGACATACCCTAACGTGCAGGAATCTATTAAGCGGAAAGCTACAATAAAAAAACACATCATCGTTGCATAAGGAGGAATGAAACAAAAACGAGTCAAATCAATGGCAGAGCTCGTTTCCGCTTGAGAAATCTAACAAATGCGACCCATTTAAACTGTGGCATCCGATACCGGTCCTGGAGACCATAGTCATTAAAAAAGTGACTAATATTTCAGTCAGCACGAACAACCAACGGAAACTGACGTTGGAAACGTCATTCGGCTGATGTCAAGGCAACAGACCTGAGTATCTAATCCGAATGGTGAATGACGGAAGGGATGTGGGTTTGAGTTGAAAGTGTCAAAGGAAACTACGAGTAATGATAACTCAACATCCTTATTCGTGATGGTCAGACATGGTTATGTTGTCTCTTCCTACTATTGCTGGTATGACGCTTCTTGCGCTTTCAGAAATAGGAACAAGCTTCAGTGGCTATGTGGAAAACTCGTAATTATCGACGATTACTAACATCTCTCTTCCTGTCATCCTGTCACTGTAGATTCCGGTGCGGGCATTATCGTCGGTAAGTGCTTAACACTTGAATGGTTCACTTGATGTTGATGATTTGAAATTTTTGGGCTAACGAATGATACTGGTCTTGGGTATGATAAGGGAATTATGTATATAGAACCCCAGGGTGTAGCAAACTGAGCGTCAATGTACCCTCGTTTCACGTTCAATGAGACAAAGCCGAGTGCAATCATTCGATATATTAATTGCAGCGCGGATAGACATATAAGCGAAGGATAACGACGATGCTCGCTTGGGCTTCATGATATATTTATTACAGACGTTTAAACTTGTCACGGGCTGGTAAAGGGGAATGCAATGAATGACATTAGCGAATTTCCGTAGTACATCGTTGGGCATTGTGTTTTGTGCCTGCCATTCAACGATTTGGTACCTCTTGGACTCAATCTAAGTGGAACAACAGGCTCCAAAAAATTTGCGACAACAACTCCGCCCAACTCACCATCGATGGAACTCCCGAAAAAGCTGATGCTGCTTGGTTAACTAACTGTTTAAAGAAAAAGTATAATATAATTAAAAGTAATTGTAACAAAATACCCAATAAGCCTAACTCCTTCCAATTTGATATTCCCCTCAAATACAAATGGCTTTTCCTCATCCCCTCTAGTAAAACTTTACATTTCCATAAAATCTTTCCTAAAATAAAACCCAAAGCACCAAAAAAGCAAGCGTCCATACGTCCAAAACCTAACAATTTTCAACCCAAGGTCAGCAAGCATCCAAAAATTCCACTGAATTCACACCAAAACTGGAGTTTTAAAATCAACCTCTTTCCAAATTTTACACATTCATCCATTTCTCATCTATCTAGCAAAATTCAGCCAAAACCTCAACGTAAAAGCGTTTCATTTAAATTGAATACAACAACTATCAACACCCCTCCTTCCCAATCACCTATCCCGAATTCATTTCCGCATGTCGACCTCATGTCAGGAGCCAGGTTTTCTAACCTCCGTAGCTCTCATATCCTTAACCCCTCCCAACCATCCCCCTCCACACAAAATCCCATCCCTTTGTCCGACTCTTCATCTCTCCCCACAGCAACAATTCCTTCCCCACTCACCCATTCTTCTGTCGCAACTCAATCTTTAGTTGATCCCCTTATTCCTCCTACAGTTAAACTTACTCAGCTTACTACTTACTACGCTCTCTCTCGACTAAGAGATAGGAAGATATATAAGATCATTCGTCTCTTTTTGGCTTACCTTCATGAGAAATCTGACTCGGTTTGCTATGAAGGTAATACAAACACAACCCGTGCAGTTCTTGGTTGAATCTTCGCCTCCACTTTCCGTCAGAGAAGATTGAACGCAGAATTTTCACCTCATCCGCTTTCGTCAAAGTCCAGGCCTCTGCGTCATAGAGGAGGACCGGGATGATACAGCGCAACTTTGGTCTTTTGAGAGAGGGCTCTACTTCTCAATTGCTTCTTGAGCCCAAAGAAGCAGCGGTTGCCAAGAGTTTGATCCAGCGCTGGTGTTCTTGTCACTGGTCACTATTGAGCCAAAGTCCGTGAGTACTTCGAATTTGTAGCTGCCAATTGTGACGGTTTAGCCGGGGCTGTATAAATCTTTTCAATTGACGGAGTCATAGAAAGCTGTGTCAAAAGGACAGGTGTTGCGAATTTTTCTACTTGTCAAGGAAAAAGTTTATCTTAGACATGGGAATGCTGCAAAAAGCTTCGACAACTATGTACAATTCGCTGAATCCTTTCCTAGCGACGGACGAACTTCGCTAACCTCAAGAACCTCTTCATCAAATACAACGAATTCCTTAATATCGTATCGCCAATACATTCATTCTAAACGAATATGCCACCTTCAACGTAGTAGAGCTGATCACGATAAGCTTTTCGTCCCAAAATCTCTCCCCCTTCCGGCAATACCATCACTCCGTCAAAATCTTCCTCTTACCTTCTATTATCAGAATGTAAGAGGTCTCCGCTCAAAAACCCAAACTATCTTCCAACAATCACATGCTCTACCCTTTGACATCTTTGCTCTGACCGAAACGAACCTGATCCCCGGCATAAATAACTCTGAACTTCTTCTTCTTTGGTGGCGTTACAGCCCATGAAGGACCAGAGCCAAGCTTCTCTCAATCACCCATGTTGTGTGTGATTTATTTTTCCCACAGGTGAAAGGGACCTACAGTTTAATGCCGATTCCGAACGGCGTGAGTCGAGAAGCTTTTTCCAGGCAAGTTATACTACGGGGGGTTTTGCCAGTACCCCGCCGAGGAGGGACGCCGCGAAATAAACATTCGATGGCGTTGGTGTTATCGGGATCCGAACTCGCTCATCGTGCGCCAGAGTCCAACACACTAACCACTGCGCCACGGCGCCCTAATAACTCCGAACTGCTCCCATCAAATTTCAAAGTTTATCGCGATGACGAACTCGGCCGACCCATTGAGGGTTGCCCCTGTCGAGGCTTCTTTTTGGCCGTCTTTAATTCAATTGACTCTTCAATCATTGCAGTATCATCCTCCCCACATCTCGGCTTTATTTCAATAAAGGTTGTACTAGCCCAGAAGACACTTTACATCATTTGTTTCTACATCTTGCCCTCACAACCCATAGAATCTTATCAACTCGCCATTAACACAATTGACCAAATAATTGATTTAAGAGACCCTCAGGATGAAATCCTACTCTTCGGCGGTTTCAACCTTCCTCATCTTAAATGGTCTCAATCAGACGAAGAATCGTTTTATATTGCCACCAACCCCACTACTGTCGAAGAATGTCTCTTCTTGTATCGCCTTGCAGATTCAAACCATAGCCAAGTTAGTGGCATCTTAAACTACATGGGTAGACAACTAGACCTCATATTCACAACTGATCCCTTCAATTCCTCTGTCTCTCTTTGTCCACTTTCCCTTTCTACCATCGATAACTGCCATTCTCCCCTCCTTTTTTCCTTTTTTCATAATTCTCCATCACAGAATACTCCTCCTACAGTTCTGCCTTCTCACGATTTCCACAAAGCGATCCAAAGTCCTTCTTTAAGTTTGTTAACTACAAAAGAAAATCTAATGGGTACCCCACCTCTCTCTCCTTCAATAATCAAACCTCAAATGACCCTAACATTATCGCCAATTTTTTTGCCACCTATTTCAAACAATCTTTCGCCGACGACTCCTTTGTTCCGGACCCCGCTTACTTCGATTACTTACCGAATTTCTCCCTTGGACCTTTTCTTCCTCATACAGTCGACTCCTGTGTCATCGAAAGCAAATTAAATCAACTTAAAGATGAATTCACTCCTGGGCCTGATGGTCTCCCTGCTATATTCCTAAAAAAATGCTCCTCAGCTCTCTCTTTCCCTCTCTCGAAAATCTTTACTTTATCCCTATGTTTGGGCGAATTCCCTCAATTATGGAAAACGTCATTTATAACCCCTATACACAAAAAAGGGCCAAAGGACGATATCAACAATTATCGTCCTATTGCCAAACTGTCACATAAACCCAAACTCTTCGAGAGCATTTTGTACGAAATCTTAAGTTTTCGTTGCAAGTCTTAAATCTCCCCTAGACAACACGGTTTCCTCAAATGCAGATCTACAACCACAAATCTTGTTGAATTTGTGTCCTCTCGGCCTAAGAGAATGGCAATGAAGTCGACGTTATTTCTACCGATTTCAGTAAAGCTTTTGATAAAATTTCCCACAGACTACCTGTCTTCCCTTGGTTACGATCCCATTTCCGTGAAGTGGATATCTTCTTACTTGAACAATCGCTATTATAGTGTTCGCTTCAGATCTGCCTTTTCTAGCTTCCTCCGGTGTCCCCCAAGGTAGCCACTTAGGTCCACTTTTTTTCGTTCTTAGCATTAACGATATTGAAATGGTGATCAAACATTCCCACATCTCACTATATGCCGATGATATCAAGTTCTTCAGAAGTATTTCCTCCAGTCATGACCCTTCCCTTATCCAAATTAGATCTCAATAATTTTTCCACCTGGTGTTCCAAAAACTGCTTGGAACTCAACATTCCCAAATGCCAATTCATTACTTTTTCACGTAAACGAATCAAACCTCCTCCCCGTCTCTACTTTCTAAATAATCAGCCCATAGCCACCGTTCAGGTTATCCGGGATCTTGGCGTATTATGTAACCAGGAGTTACATTTTCGGACACATATCGACGAGATAATCCTTAAAGCTAGTTCAGCATTCGGCTTTGTGAAGCGGTGGTCTAAAAAATTCTCCAACCCCTACGTTACCCGATCTCTCTTTGTCCGGCCCCTTCTTGAATACGCCTCTCAAGTGTGGTCTCCTTACCAACAAACCTACATTTCTAGAATCGAGAGTATCCAACGCCGATTCCTAGGTTTTGCACTTCGCGGTCTCCCCTGGAATAATCCTTTGCTCCTACCACCCTATCAAGACCGCCTTAAATCAATCAACATGAACACGTTGGAGGAGAGAAGAACTGTATCTGACATTCTCTGTCTCTATCAACACTAACCCTCGCAATGTACGTAATCCCCGTCTCTTCTATCTACCCACCCCCCGCACCGCCTATGGCTCCAATAAACCCATTTCTTGTATGCTGGGAAGTGTTAACTCAAATCCTTACTTCGACATCAACCTCAGCACTCCATGCTTAAAAACCCGTCTTTTTAATCACGCCCCTCCCTCACCATTCTTGCTTCTAAGATGAAGTTAGATTAAGTCAGATTAAGTTGGCTTGAATTAAGCCCAATAAATGGGGGTGTTTGCTCCCACGAGAATACAATAAAAATTCAAAATTATTATATCGTTTTGGCCATGAAGCCTTCTGTCGCCTCTTTCAGTAGTAGCTGTCATAACAGTTAAATAAAGATTTGATAGTTTTAAAATTGAGTATTATGGAGGTGAAAAAAAAAACCAAGAAAAGAAGACTTCCAGGCCACTTGCAGGGTAATATTATATGATCAGGAGTATACCGCACAGCCAATTGACATTATTGGGAAAAAGGGCAAAGGGAAATTCAAACACGTCTCTCGACTGCCTTCGCCAAGTAAAAATTTAAACGTCGTCATGTGTAGGTAATTTGTAATTCTTGTTTCTAGAAATAAGTAAGAGGTCATTGATACGAATGTTTCTACTGAATCCCATGTCCGATTCGGTTTACCTCGTTACTCGAAGTACAACGAACAAGCAATTAAGGCCAATGCTCATCGTTATATTCTCTTATATCGTTCCTCTTTACCATCGGCCCGCACTATGCCGTAGTATCTTGGCAAACCTTGAGTGCGCGAGTAATACATATAAAAAAAAAAATACAGACAAAGGGGAACTTCATTTGTCAAATTGCAAGACAAAACTGACTTAAGTTAAACTTTGAATGGACAGAAGGGTTTGTAATGACCAGCAGGGCTCACTTAAGTTTCGTTCCTTTTGTTCCTACATAGGTCTTGCGACCTCTTGAATACATGGAAGCAAGCTTGTTAACATTAAGTTCCGAATTAGATCGCCTTACGTGTTAGTTGTAACTAATCCAATTGCCGTCCCCGAACCACTGAAACATTTCGGCAGCAAACGTGCTGCCCGAGAATGTCATTTTATCTTCGTACAAAGGCGTCTTTAGACGCACAGTGGCGCAGTGGGTAGTGTGTTGGCCTCTGACGCCGATGACACGGGATCAAATCCCGACAAAGCTTCTCGAAATTCGCCGTTCGGAACCGGCAATAAACTGTAGGTCCCTTTCACCTACAGGTAAATAAAATCACATACAACATGGGTGACTGAGAGAAGCTCGGCTCAGGTCCTTCATGGACTGTAACGCCAATATACATACATACATACAAAGGCGTCTTTATCTCACGTCAATATTTCTGTGCTTTCTTTTATTACATGCTTATTGAGAACGTTAATCGACAACCGGCAACCACGTACCTTTATACCTGCCACACCATTTCATAGCCTCATTTTAGCTTCTCACGCAAGACTTACCATCGATTCTCTGCCTACACTATTGCAAAAATTGCAACTTTCAACACCAACTATCGACATTCGTTTACCATCTAAATATAGAATATTCTCACGTTTAAGTGGAACGACGTACCTATCCATAAACCGTGGCCCAAATTACTCTTATGCGTAAACGAAACCAACGGTGGATTATCTTTTTATAATTGCCCTTAAAATACCGTATCTACATATGTAGGCTGTTGGCTTTATCGCTCACACAATCTTCATTACTCTATCTGAAGCTGAATAAGATTTTATTTGTCAGTGACGTCAACGATTTGCGAGAGTGAGAAGCATATCCATGGAACAACAACCCACTAACTCTAGGCCAAGATAATGATGTAGTTTTTGCATATTACGGTAATAATTTGCAGCATTACCGAGAAAGATTAGCACATTGGGTACGGCAACTATATTACCTTGCAACGTTTACGTGAAATGGGATGCGGTAAATAACTTTATTAGCATGACCAATGGAAGTGAAGAATTCTGGAACCATGAAATGTTGTAGTGCCGGTGGTAGTCTGAAATCACTTGTATAGAGAAGGAGAAAAAGGAAATATGTATTGTTATTACTAGCCGGGCTTTTAAAGCTTATTCTAAAGACTAATGCCGATGCTTTGAAAGTGAACGCAAAGTTGTTGTTTTTTTTTTGATATTTTTATATGAAGTTCTTTTTGATATCCATTCATTCGCAACCGTGTATGCATGTATATACGTATATATTCAGTTATTCCGGTTGGTTTTTTGTGATGCTTCTTGGCCCTTTTTTATTACCCGTTTGCTCCCTAAGAGATAATAATAGCTTGTCTGGACTGCCCTCTGTGATGCTATATACACATCCTCTAGCATTAAGACCACTTGAGACAATGATGGAAGTAAAAGCAAGTTGAAATGACGCCTTTTATTGTTTCATTTTCTCATTACAGATAACATTCCAGCCAATTAGAGTTCAGTCGTGGCAAGCAGCAAAGACCTTAATTCGAGAGTAAGTTCAAGTCATCCGGCGTTGTCATCACAGTATTGCTTTCGCCATCATCGTTGGGTTCGCAGTCGTGTAGGGTAAGCTGGTATCTTTTTTTTGTTTTTTTTTTTTTATACTCTGTCGTCAAGAAGCATTTAATTAGTTCGCTGGGGTCGACCCGTTGTCGTTCCACTGTGGCCTTGTCATTCAATTTCTACCCTTATACCCCGGTCAGCATGACCTCAAAATTCAACAGACTATGGACGGCTGTGGACTTTAGCGGTCAGACATTGGCCCTGGCATAAATACACATCCACATATAACCGAGAACGTTGCAATTTAATCTATCCATCACCGGTGATTGTCATCCAGTCTTGGTCGATGGCTTCGCGCTCATATACTGTACATGTCTACATATGTAGGTATATCTACTGCCGTTTATACTTCTTTGATTTGATTTTATGTGAATTGGAGAAATGTGTTCATGGTTTCCGTTGATGAGAGAGAAGACGGCTGCCCGCCTTAATGTCCACTCTACCACGAATAAAAACAGTAATTCGAGAATGCTGTAGAATTCCAAGGAAAGTCCGCTTCGAACTCTCGAATTTCTTATAATAATTACAAACTGAAATCGGATACATTTGATTACGTCTAAGGTGTCAAATGCATAAATGTGGTGTGCAAAAGACACGTGGTGGCATGTGCAACCACGTCGAAAATATTATCTCGTTGATTGTGTCGTTTATGCCACTCAGCACACCCACGGTGGTCGTTTTGCTTTGGTGATGTGTCAGGAAGGTTGGCAGGAGCGCAACCAGTTTAATGTACACATATTGCTGCCGAAGGCAGTGACAGTTGTGGCTAAGTGAAGAACGATTCGAATATACATACATACGTATGTATATTGTACTTAAATTGAAATTTTGACCTGTGGCAACAACTGTTCAAATCGGTGGATGAAGGTTAATTCAATTTGAAATATAAAGCGAGTAAACTCATTTTAAAAAATGAAGGCGGTAGCTGCGGTTCAAGATGTACATTACAGTTTCGAGGGATATATTGTTGGTGATGCCAAAGGCGAGAGGTGTGTTTTTGATTAGGATGCAATATGCTGTCTATCTGCTCTTAGCTGGCAAGGTAGATACGTGATCAGGTGGTAGAGTATTTGAGCTTGGGCCCTTAAACAGGCATGTATGAATGTAAGAAATAATCGACTTTTTATAATGCCACGTCTGGCGGTTTCACTTTAAGGGTGCTACCACGTTATTGATATGTACATGAGAAAGTTGATATCTTTTGGTAGATATCTGTACTTTGTTTCTTTGCCTACACTCCCAGTTGTAGTTTTTACGATTCCATCAACCTGTAAGCGATGCACATTAATGATGAATAGGGACTTTTGAACTTTAACAGCTGATAGCGGTCACATTGTTGATGCTACATATGCCAATTTAGCTGTCGTTTTTTCAGTCTGTTTTCCAAAGAAAGGAGACCCCTATGACTGCGCCAATTACAGAGGGATAAGCCTCCTGAACATCGCGTACAAGATCCTCTCTGCCGTAGTGTGTAAGTACCTGAATCCGATCGTGGACAATCTGATAGGTTCCTACCAGTGTGGTTTCAGGCCAGGAAAATCCACGATAGACCAAATATCTACATTACTGCAGATCTTGGAGAAGACCCATGAATTCCAGGTTGACACGCACCATCTTTTCGTCGACTTTAAAGCCGCGTATGACAGAGTTTATAGAGACGAGCTGTTCAAAGCCATGTCATGTTTTAACATTCCCGCCAAACTCGTCAGACTATGCAGGATGACTATGGAGAATTCTCGCTGCTCCGTTAAGGTCAGAGGTCAGAGGTGAACTAGCCCTTTGATGTTAAAAAAGGGTTTAGACAGGGTGACGCACTGTCATGTGATTTCTTCAACATTATTCTTGAAAAGATCGTGCGGGACTCTGCGGCCAATACAAGAGGTACGATCTACTTCACGTCCACACAATTGCTTGCCTACGCAGATGACATTGACGTTATTGGACGAACAAAGCGAGACGTCAATGAGGCTTTCACAAGCATTGAAGCTGAAGCGGCGAAAGTGGGTCTAAGGGTAAATGGGGACAAATATATGCTGTCATGACCAAATATATGCTGTCATCCAAGAAAGACGCACAACACCGAAATCTTGGTCAGAACGTCACCTTCGGCAGCTATATTTTTGAAGTAGTCAAGGACTTCGTCTACCTTGGCTCGATAGTGACAAGCAGCAACGACACCAGCACTGAGATAAAACGCAGAATAATTCTTGCCAATCGCTGCTTCTTCGGGCTCAAGAGGCAATTGAGTAGTAGAGCCCTCTCTCGAAAAACTAAGGTTTCCCTCTACAAAACCTTAATCATCCCGGTCCTCCTCTACGGCGCTGAGGCTTGGACGTTATCAAAAGCGGATGAAGAGGCTCTTGGACGTTTCGAGAGGAAAATTCTGCGTGCAATCTTTGGTCCCGTTTGTGTAAACGGAGAATGCAGGAGGAGATTCAACCAAGAACTGTACGGGCTGTACAGCGACGTCTTTGGATGGCTAGTCCATGTAGAGCGAATGGACATCAACGCTCCGGTCCGAAGAGTCTTCGACTCCAACCCCGAGGGACGCCGCAGCAGAGGACGACCGCATTTAAGGTGGCGCGCACACGTGGAAGAGGACCTCAACCAACTGGGCGTGCGGCACTGGAAGCGGCTGGCCGAAAATCAGGCCGGCTGGAGAGGCTTGTTGGTTGAGGCCCTGGTTCACCCCGAACTGTAGCGCCATCAAAGTAAGTAAGTAAGTTTGCCAAATGCAAAAAAAAAAAAAGAAAAAAATGGCGTTCAACAAGACGAGCAAATGATAAAATTGTTTTATCGAAATGGACGTTCTGTTCTGTTCTTTGCCTATTTTATTTTGGATTATTCGCAGTATGATGGATGAATTTGAGTCCACTAGTTCAGCAAGGGATAAACCAACACCCGTACGTCGACGGAACGCAAGATCTGCTTAAAACATCGCCGTTGTGCGTGAGAGTGCGCAGGAGAATCCAAAACAGTCGATTTATTTATTTCGTCTTCAAGTACGAAAGCTTTTTAAGACTAGTTGTAATAATAATAACAATTATAATATAATAATAATAGTACTGATAGATAAATAGATAGACAAGTTTTTTATTTGTTAACCATTGCTTCGTTCGTTACATCTTTTACAAAAAAAAAAAAAAAAAAAAAAAACAAGAAAGCATGGCTTGATTGCCGTCTGCCTAGTTGACAAAACATAGATATATATACATTGAAATTCATTATTTATACTTTATTCTGGAATTCAGTAATCACAATCAGTTGCATCTACACAATATACATATATATATTTACATATAAGTTTCAACTATGGTTTATTTTCTCTTTTTTTTTTTTTTTCTTTTTCTATTTCTTCTAAAAACTTTCAGTTTTAATTCTATTTCTGTAGAGAAGACCTAGCCTGCAGAATTTAAATAACTTTTTAACCTCCATGTTGTTAAGCAAGAGTATTATTTCGCTTTGCGTCAGCATGTCGCTTCCAAAAGCTTCTCTTCTTATTTCTTTTAAAATTGGGCATCTCCCGATAAAGTGGTGAATATCCTCCCTTTTACCAAGGTTGCACAAGGAGCATATACTGGGTAGGTCATCTCTATGTGGTATGAAATTCAACTGCAGAAGTTCTCCCCGCAGCTTTACCATCATTGATATTTCAGCCACACTGTTTTCATCACGAAAATAATTCCTCTCCCCCAAGTTGTGACTAAGTTGACAGTAGAGTTGTCTGTGAAACGATCCTGTTGCATCGTTCAAATACTTCTCTCGCTGCTTAAGGTCCACCGCGGATATGAGCTGGTAAAGAGAAGCTCTTAACTCTTCATGTCCAATAATATTTAAGTTAATTTCCATCCCACATTGTCGCGCTAACTCCATTCAGTCCGCACACCAGCTTGTTTTGGTCCTTATGGCTTGGAGAGCTACTATCTTTGGGAGCCGGTTATCATTCATCTTTAAAACTTTCAATATACAGGGTGCGCCACGAGCAGTGTGCTAATAAGCTAGAGCATGTAGGTCTGGTCAAGACAAGAAAAAAATCGTACGGGAGGGGTGGGTCTATTCCACCCCATTTAGCCGGGAGGGGCAATTTTCTAAAAAGTTGTCTTAAATTGACAAAAAAAAAAAAAAATCAAAATCAACGGTTCCATCCACAATGCCGTGATATGCTTTTTTGTAAAGTTAGAAACCTCTTCTTTCATCATGTTTTTAAACCAAGCTGTTTTAAGGAACGGCTTTAGAGAAATTAATTTTCAAACTCAAAATTTTGAAAAAAAAAACTGGAAAAAAAAATTTCGAACTAATTTTTTTCAAAATTGTATGTAATTAAGTACTCATTTTTTTTCAATAATTCAATTCTCTTATTAGTTTTTAGTTAAAAACAGAAAACCGGATGCAAAAATGTCTTGTAGTTTTTGAGAAATTAAAGAAAAACCCAAACCACTTTTTTCTAAGAAAAACCTTTTTTTTTTTCGTTTTAACGCGGCTGGACTTGTAGACAAATTAATGTATGAAACATTGACCTCTTTTTTATTATTTTTAAAAAAAATCGGAGCCTTATTATAATAAATTTTCAATATGATCCCCATTTCTAGAAGGCAAAGATTATATCTCCTTCTAATGGCTGCACATAAGTCTATGCTTGATAAATTTTCCTGCAAATTGACTCCAACGACTTCAATCCGTTCTTTCAGTTGTTCCAAAGATACTATTTCCACTTCGTAAACATAATTCTTCATGAATCCCCACACATAAAAATCTAGAGGAGTTAAATCTGGTGATCTAGGTGGCCATTCTGTGGGGCCCCTTCTTCCGATCCAACGGTCACTAAAATGACCATCCAGCCAGTTTCTAACCTGTAAGCTGTAGTGTGCTGGTGCTCCATCTTGCTGGTAGATTAAATGATCTGCTATGGCCAAGGGAACATTGTCCATCAAATCGGGCAAAAGGTCTCGTAGGAACTGCAGATATGATTCTCCATTAATAACGGCATTCAAAAACCGGGGCAAGATTACAGTTCGTCCAACAATACCAAGCCAAACATTACAGCTAAAGCGGTGTTGTGATTTGTTTTGTGTTTTGTAATGTGGATTGGTGCTACTCCAGTGATGCAAATTGTGGAAGTTAGTAACCCCATCTCTGGTAAACTGTGCTTCATCCGTCCAGAATATCCTTACAAAATAGTTTCGTTCAGTTCCATCTCGAAGCAGTAATGCTCGACAAAATTCTGCTCTCAAAAACTTGTCGTTTGAGGTGAGTTCCTGAACTGGCGTAAAATGGTACGGGTGTAAGTTTTCGGTATGAAGCACTCTCCATACTCTAGTTCTGGGCACTCCAAGCATAATAGCTATCCTCCTTGTATTAAGGGAGGGGTTACGTCGGACCAAATCCAAAATTCTTTCATCTAAGATTGCTGATCCTTATTAAATCCTTATTAAAAATGCGATGCCTTTTATTTACATTTGGGTTGCAAATATTTTGTTTTTCAATAAAGAAAAATTGCGGTTTTATTGTCTTAAGGTCCTAGCGGGTAAAACCCATCGGCGGCGGGCGGACCCAGACGAAATTGACAGTTCAGTTTTCAGGCGTTATCAATGAAAAAAAAGGATTGATCCAGGGCTAATCCAATACTGTATCACCTTATTGTATCCTCATAAAACTCCGAATCTTTTAGAAATAATAAAAAAGAGCTCAATGTTTCATACATTAATTTGCCTACAAGTCCAGCCGCGTTAAAACCAAGAAAAAAGGTTTTTCTTAGAAAAAAGTGGTTTGGGTTTTTCTTTAATTTCTCAAAAACTACAAGACATTTTTGCATTCGGTTTTCTGTTCTTAACTAAAAACTAATAAGAGAATTGAATTGTTGAAAAAAAATTAGTACTTAATTACATAAAATTTTGAAAAAAATTAGTTCGAAGTTTTTTTTCCAGTTTTTTTTTTTTTTTTTCAAAATTTTGAGTTTGAAAATTAATTTCTCAAAAACTATTCCTTAAAATAGCTTGGTTTAAAAACATAATGAAGGAAGAGGTTTCTAGCTTTACAAAAAAGTATATCACGGCATTGTGGATGTAACCGTTGATTTTGAATATTTTTTTTTTTTTTTTAATTTAAGCCAACTTTTTAGAAAATTGCCCCTCCCGGCTAAATGGAGGGGAATAGACCCCCCCCCCCCTCCCAAACGATTTTTTTCTTGTCATGACCAGACCTACACGCTCTAGCTTTTTGGCACACTGCTCACGGCGCACCCTGTATAATCTATTTGCATTTTCAGGGTACGTATAAAAAGAGGCGATAATAATGACGTAGTTGGGTGTATTAAGAGGCCTTTGAAATATCCGTTTGCAGAAGTATCGCAGAAGTTTCTCAACCGTATCATACTGCTTCGTTCCCCAAGCTTGCGCTGCATAAAAAAGGGCTGATTCTGATACTGCCTCAAATTCTGCTGAATAAGGGGTTGGAATAATATGTGCATATGTATGTACATACATATGTATGTACTAGCTTTTACCCGCGACTTCGTCCGCGTTTGCATACTTAGAGGTCAAATTTCCATGGTATAATTATAATTTTAATTATGTGTAATAAAAAACACAACATCAATACTATTTACCTCCTTTTTCTTTTTTGCTCAACTGAAACCGTTCAAATTAACTCCCGATCTTATTGTACTGTCTTTCAAATCGTATCTAATTGAAGTAAACATTTTCTTGCGTCTCGAAAGATCATGAATAAAAAATACTCTGGCATATATATATAGCTTCCTTACCCGCGGCTTGGCTCGCGGGGCATTGGCTGGGGTCCAAGACATTGGTCACGGTATCGGGCATTGGTTAGGGTCTAACTCCAGTAGGGTCGTATTTTGATCTTTTCAAAGTATTTCCTTATAAACTATATTTTTTGTTTCTTTATTGGGTGGCACCAACATCACCAAGTTCTTAGGCAAACTTATACGCGAGCAAGCTACGTAAAACTGTCCGTGGGAAAAATAATCGTCATGGCGAAGCATATTTTCAGGGGGAACTGTAGTCTTTTGAAGTCGAATGGAAGATCATTGGGTATTAAAGGAAAACGTGGAATTAACACTGTATCTCCTCGAGCACATCCGGTCAGAATAATAGCTTCGGTTAAATTTTTATGCATTGCTTTGACTTGTAACCTAGTACCATTACACAGTTTCGGTGGCTGTAGGTTTCGAAGTAGCATTACCGGTGTGCCCTTCCGCAAAATAAGCCTGTGGTATGGAATTCCCGGTGGTTTAAGCGAATTCAAAAATTCTACCGGATAATTTACAGCTTCATCTGCGTTACACACAGTATCTATCGACCTGTAGACCATTTCTTCCGCGTCAAAGAACTTCAGTAACATGTCATTAATAAGCACGGCTTGATCGTTTTTTGGAGTTAAAATTGCCCGCTCACAAAACCATTCGATACTTTTCTCCTGTATTTGAGCAATTCCTGGATAAATGCGATCTATCAGTTCTTGAGAAGTAGTTACGAATGTACACAACTCATCCGGGACAACAATCATGTTATCTGTTGATGGATGATCACCATTCCCTATTTTCATTAAAATATCTGAAAATTTAGCAGCTGATATATCGTCTATCGTCTTTCAGATATACTCTCATATTTTTGGTAAGCTTGAGGATTTCTACTGACGGCCATAAAACAGATTTTTTCAGACAGGCTTTAATTTCATCAGCTCGGGTTCCTTTAAGTACCACAGGTAATGTTTGACGAAAATCTCCTGCCAATAGTACTGTCACACCACCCATCAGGTTCTTGTTACTACGAATATCCTGTAGAGACCTATTGATAGCCTCAACGCTTCTCTTGTGTGCCATTGTAATTTCATCCCAGACAATTATTTTAGTATTTTTTAATACCTCGGCCAGATTGCTTTGTTTTGATATACTGCATATAGGCGTCTCTATACGTGTAAGGTCAAGTGGCAACTTAAAAGCGGCATGCGCAGTTCGACCACCCTCTAGAAGCGTGGCAGCGATTCCGGAAGACGCGACAGCTAAGGCGATGCTATGACCACTCCTTACTTTTGCTAAGATCAAGTTAATAAGGTAGGTTTTTCCAGTGCCAGTCGGAGCGTCTAGAAAGAAAAGTCGTCCCTCATTTTTCTCAACACTGGTTATAATTTCATAATACGCTAACTTTTGTTCTGCGGTTAATGTACCCTGATTTTCCATGACAGACCGGTCCAGAGCTTCAACGTCATAGTTAGTTTCCCTCAAGTATTGTACATTGCCTAAATCTTATGGTCTGTTTGGCTGCGGCAAGCCATATTCTTTGAGGGCACGTCCACCTAATGCCAAGACAATTTCTTCAATAACATATAAGCATTTATTGTACAGAAAACTGCTCAATATTATCTTTAAGCTTAGTGGATCTGATACTTGACAAAACACTAACATTATTGTAAACAGTTCGCGAATCCTAAATGGTGATTTACAAAGTACGGCCTCTTCCAGAGTGGCATACCAGTGCTGATCGTCTTCAAGCAAGCCTAAACTCTTGCAAGCAGATTGAAAAGTCGGATATACCACATTATTTACCATTCTTAATGCTTCAAAAGAAGTTGGGCCACGTACTTCATGAAGCAACATACGGAGATAATAACACTCTGTATTATTGGGATGCACCGTGTACACTCTACACGTCGCTAGTTTGAGTTTCACTAATAAATGGTTTCGGAAAATTCTTACTGCATTCGTTATTTTTCATGCTAGGTGACTGGTAATTGAAATCTCCACAAGGACCATGTACCATGTTAGTTTTTACTATTTCGTACAATTTAGGGTCTTTCTCTGGATCAGGTATTTCAGCGCAAATAACTTTATCATTAATGTCTGTAGAAGTCCGATTAATAAGCCATAGTAGTATATGAATGTGTGGGAGACCACGTTTCTGCCATTCAACAGAGTACATGAAGCATCTTACTTCACCGAATATCTTACCTTTGGTCAACAGATTCATCATTTTTTTAACTTTAAGATGGAACACCCTAGCAATTAAATCGTGACGATCATGTGAAGTTTGACCGGAAAGCAAATTTCTTGTAATGTCGTCCCAGCGAGGGTTGCAGGTAAAAGTAATGAGAAGATCGGGGCGACCATAGCATCGTACATATGTCATCGCGTCTTGAGTACGTTCATGCATGTACCTGTACCCACCTGTAAAAGACGATGGCAGCACCACCATTTGACCGAGAGTCTCAGGATTAGCGTCTTGCCTATCTACCGCATCGTTCAGATGAATATAATTTTCAGAGCGCAATTTCGACTGATTACTTCTAATGAAGTTAAGTCTTTCAGTTTCTATCTTAGCGTATTGGTCAACCAAAAATTGATTTAATAGGGAACGAAAATAGATAAGATGATTTCCCTCCCTAACCATTATGCGATAAGCGTAGAAGCTCGCTGCAGAAATATTTTTTGTTGGATCGCGTTGTGGCAAATTAATGGAGTATCCATCCTCACCACGACAAAATAGCAAAGGATATTGTAAGGCATCATACGACCTATGAATCTCACTAATGCGACGCAAAGTGCTATTGTTGCTTTCTAATACAAAAGCGTCCGGGGTAGGTTGTATTGCCTATACTGGGAATTTGATTCAATACTTTGACATTTCTCATTCTCTTTTTCTCTTTTTTTTGCGAGTGTTTGTGCGGTGTCTCTCAGCATAACGTAAAATCCACAAACACAAAGACAAAATGCGGGCTAAGTGTCACTTTGTGATGAGCTCCCTATTGAATCGTGTAATGATTCATCGAATACGAACAGAGAGCCCAAAAGAGAAGAAACAAAAATTGACTCAAATAATTGAATCAAATAATACCTGACTTAGGAGTGGAATTTTGAAAAATCCTTTCTTAGCGGATATCTATGTCACTATAAGAATACACTGTCAAAATTTCAGCCTTATAGGTTCAGCGGTTTGGCCGGTGCGTTGTCTGTCAGTCAATCAGTCACGGAACTCTTTTATATATATAGATGTATGTTGGAATAGGGGTCATTTAATAATTTCTTGTCCAAATCCGAGGGGACGCCAGCTCTTCGTAGCTGTAGGTAGAAATCAATTTTAAACCAAACGAACGTGTCTTTATTTAAGTACATAAAAGACAATTGCCTGCTGAGGATAATATGATTTTCGGTGTAACGACACAAACAGCATACACTGTCACTTATTGGTAAACAAATTTTTCATTATTTTTTCCGTTCGTTTTTAATAAAAGACAAAGCTCCCTAGCTTATTGGCGACCAGGTGTTTTGATACGAGCGCGCTTTTGGCGTGTGCGGCGAACGGGTTTATTTATAATTTACCTAAACCATATTATGTGGATGCTATTACTGAGCTACAATACATACGGACAAACGTGGTGTAAGCCTCTCTTCTCAAGGGTGGTTGGGACAATTTGCACAAGGTTCGAATTAATTTCAAAGTTTTGAGATTATTGCATGAGAGCACACAACGAGTAATAACGGTATTGGCATTAGAGGCCTGTCATTGAAAATTACACCTATCTGAAATTTATGCAAACGTAGTTGATGGTTTCATTTCGCTTTGGCCCCCGTACCATGAGGAAGACTGTTTTACGAAATGAATGTGCCAGTAGGGCGAAGCTAATTCACGAGTATCAGTTACCTGCCATTTCAAGGGACAACACAACCGAGATAGGGGTCATTATTATACCGATTTGGGTGGCTATACTGACAAGTATTCAATTCGGCCTGCCGAATGTTGAATTGAACAACTTTAATAAGAGGATTTACCATTCATGGCTTACTGGTGATAAATGAGGGTTTTGTTTACCCGACATCTAATAACACCAATTTTTTCCAGTTCTAAAAAGAGGAATTTCGATTGGCTCCTGATTTATATGTACATGTAATTTGAAACGTGGGCTTAGTCTAACCAAATGTGGTTACATTGCTAATGGGTTTGCGAACATGAAAAATTTGTTCATTAGCTCAACCGTGAATCAAAACTTCGATTACTAGAAATATATACACATTCTCTGGTTCAGTCCGTGGTGAACCTGGGCCTCAACCAACAAGCGTCTTCAGCTGGCACGGTCTTTGGCCAGCTGTTTCCAGCGCCGCACGCCCAGTTGGTTAAGGTCGCCAACTGTTGATGCGGCCGTCCTCTGCCGCGCCTTCCATCCGGGGTGGACTCCAGGACTCTTCGAGTCGGAGCTGTATTTTCCATCCGCTCTAAATGGCCTAGCCACCTTAGACGCTGTATCCGTAGACGTCGTACCAGGCCGATGTCGCTGTACAACCCGTGCAGTTCTTCGTTCTATCTTCTCCTACATACACCGTTTGAACAAATGGGACCGTAGATAGTGCGAAGATTTTTCCTCTCGAAACGACCAAGGGCATCTTCATCCGCCTTTGTTAAGGTCCAAACCTCTGCGCCGTAAAGGAGGACTGGGATGGTTAAGGTCTTATATAGTATCACCTTGGTTTTCCGAGAGCCCAAAGAAACAGGTTGGTAAGAGTGATTCGGCATTTTATCTCAGCGCTGGTGTTGTTGTCGTGGTCATCAGTGAGCCAAGGTAGACGAATTCCCTAACTACTTCAAAATTATATCCGCCCATGGTGACGTTCTGGCCAATACGTCGGTGTTGTCCGTTTTTTTTGACGAAAGCAGATATCTGGTTTTACCCTCATTGACCTTGAGACCCATCTTAGCCGCTTCTACGTCAATGCAATTGCGTAGACTTGAAATAAATCGTATCTCTTGTGTGACTCTTGCACGATCTTTTCAAGCATGATGTTGAAAAGGTTGCATGACAGCGCGCCACCTTGTCTAAATCCTTTTTTAACATCAACGGTCTCGGTTTGCTTATTCCCGACCTTAATGGAGCAGCGAGAATACTCCATTGTCATCCTGCACATTCGGACGAGTTTGGCAGGTATGTTAAAGCTGTTGTAAAGCTTATCTCTATACACGCTATCATATGCAGCCTTGAAATCGACGAAGAGGTGGCGAATGTCGATTTGGTATTCCTGGGTCTTCTCCAAGGTAGCGTAAATATTTGGTCTATTGTGGATTTACCTGGCCTGACACCACACTGATAAGAGCCGATCAGGTGATCCACATACGGTTTCAGGCGTTCACACAATATGGCAGAGAAGATCTTATATGCGATGTTAAGGAGACTTATTCCCCTATAGTTGGGGCAGTTATAGTGGTCTCCTTCCTTATGGGCCGAGAAAACGATGCTGAGATTCCATTCGTCGTCCATGCTTTCCTCGAATCATACCTTGCAAATGAGATGGTCCATGCACCTAACCAGCTCATCTCCAGCCGCCTTAAGAAGCTCAGCAGACAGGCCGTCTGCGCCCGCGGCTTTATTAGACTTAAGTCTTGATATCGCTATTTTGACTTCGTCTAGGTCGGGAAGACGGAATTCTGTTATATCGTCATCCATTACGAATGGCTCATTCTGCCTGACAGCAGTATTCTGTCTATCACCGCCGTTATACAGTCTGCAGAAGTGGTCTTTCCAAATCCTCAGGTTCGTACGCCGAGAATACTGGAGGACTGTCTGGCGTCGATTGCAATGTGATCAATCTGGTTGGTGGTCGATTGATCAGGAGACCGCCAGGAACCCTTGTGGATGTTGAGATGGGTGAATTGCGTGCTTGCTACAAGGAGGATACGCCCCGCTAGGAAATCGATTAGTCTAAGTCCGTTGTCGGATGCGGTGCTATGGAGGCTATGCTTTCCTATGATCGACTCAAATACATATGTCCTCTTTGCCCAGTTTTGCATTAAAATCTCTTAGAACTATTTCTGTGTCGTAGCTGGGGCATTGGGCATAGGTTCTGTCTAGGAGATCGTAGAATTCTTCTTTGAGTCGATCGTCCTTTTCTTCCGTTGGGGCATTTTTTTTTTGTATTAGAGACTCGCGCAGGTTCAAGAGTTTTTATATTCGCTTATGATGTGTTGACACACACAACCTGGACGGAGTACAGTGGTTGGGGTCGCTGATGTTCGTTCACTACTCTCAGGGGTGGTTGTCCTAGACCTAGATAGGACGAGAGCTGACCGAATTCCGCGTTGGTTATAGTCCGTAATAATTCGTTCAAGCACTTTAGTATTGCATACGCAGAGGATGAATTTCGGTTGACCATATACTGTGAGTGTTATGCCTGCAGCAGTACGTCTGGTCACTTTCCATTCTTACAGCGTTGCATACTTTTTGTCAGTATAGGAACTACTTTTTCTTGGCTATGAATTTGAAGCATAAACCTTCCGCTCGGCGGTCGATGATGTTAACCACTGCTTCACGGCCACCCCCATGAGCGCATATTGAGCTAATGTTTCCAAATTTAGCTTTGATGCGGATTGTTATGAGGCGTTGTTTTTCATCCGTCCTTTGCCTGGTCCATCCCATCGCACTTCCTTGAGTGCGGTTATATCTGCTTTATAGCAGTTGAGGGCTTACTCCAATTGATCGCCTGCACCCGGTCTGTTAAGGGACCTCACATTCCAGGCGCAGACTCTCAAGCCCGTTAGTCGCTTGCAGGGGTCGTCAGCTATGTATCCGTCTGTATCCGAGGCTTGTTGTTGTTCCGGAACAAGTATGTTTTTACGTGATAGGGATGTTACCCCTAAGCACAACCCCCAACCTGGAGAGCCAGGTTCCTCTTTCCCCAGGAACAAGGGGTTGGGTCGCTGCACACATTGGTTCACTATCTGGTGGGTGCCAGGGTAGCTATCCAGGGGGGCCACGGGGAGGCTGCGTGTCAACTTGGATTAAGCAGGGACAGAGATCGAAGCTGGCGTTTGCCATGTTAAACGCGATTAACTTTCTTGCTCTGTTTGCTCGCTCCCTCCCCCTCTATCTATGCCCTATTCCTGCTTATTTCATGTACATACATACATACATGAATCAGTATATTGTATGTGGTGTCAATTTCAAGTTGTAATTGCAATTTGTACGGTGCACACGTACGTGGTTTCCGTCGAGTTGCTATCAACGAATTACCCGTCAGCTTTTGTGTGTCTTCCGAATCTGTATCTGCCGATTACGATACTGGCAAGATACTTGGTTACATGATTATACCATACCTGCATTTTTCACCTAGTCACGAATAGTTCCAAATTACCGACTAAAGAAAGGAGCAAAGAGTTGAGCAATTTTCAACAATTTCGCTTTTTCATGGTTGTACCTGATTATTGTCGTCTTCTTGTTATGCAGTGTTGATTGTCTAATTACAGGCCTAGAGGTTGTTTCAGTGCACAGCCTGGTACATTCAGTTGAAGCTTCCAACTTTTTATGACCTGTTTGTTATTTTTTTTCTTCTGTTGCTTATACACTGCAATTGTAATGGATATAATGATATGGAAAGAAACCCAAGTGCCATGGAAAGCGTGACATGGTCGCTTTCAAACAATATAAATACGTGTGACTTAGTGTCAGCTTATATACGAATTGTGAAGGGTTAAGATATCCCCTGTTTCATACCTTTCCCATGATTTCTTTTTCATATTTTTCTTACAACTTTCATCGCTACCACCTTGCTCTTGTCTCTCTACTAGTGTGTTTTGCATTTTTCACTTATTCGGTCAGTGTGCCTTCACATTTATCTACTCATATACAAGTAATTGCAACTTTGCAAATGTAGATTTTTTTTTTTTTTTTTTACATATGGGGCTAGTGCTACTATTAGCAATACGGCACTGCGACCTTTGCCGAGTAGCCTCTCCACCTCTATAATGAATTTGAGAATGCTTCTCGTAGGAGCCAGGGTGATCCCCTCAGGAGTCATAACTTCACTGAGAAGGATACGCTTCCTAAGATGACAGAGAGCAGCACACTCACATAGTATGTGTTCTGCCGTCTCATCGTCCTCTAGACAGAGCCGACACTCAGTTTCAGACGAGAGACCATTTTTGTTTAAATTATATCTCAGACCGCAGTGTCCCGTTAGATAGCTGACTAGTCTTCTGATATCCCCCCTATTGAGTTTGAGTATGTCAATAGGATGTTTGTTCAGGGGTCGTATAAGTCGTTTAGATTGACGGAGTCCCCGAACACTGTTCCAGAAGGACAGGTGTTGCGATTTTTCCCACTTGTCTAAGAAGTAATTTATCTTAGACCCGGGAATGCCGCAGAAATGTTCCGGACCTATGTATTTGTCGCTGAAACCCTTTCTGGCAAGTTGGTCGGCAATTTCATTGCCCTTGATACCTTTATGTCCTGGCACTCACCAAAGTTTAACAGTGTTTCTTTTGGCGAGGTCTTGTAGGGCGTCATGGTATTCCTTGACGATTTTTGAGTTCGTGCTGTACGAACCCAGTGCTTTAAGCGCTGCTTGGCTATCAGAGAGTATGTTGATGGTTACTCCTCTGATGCCAGTCTCGAGATTTAGGTTGACGATGCTGGGGCTTATTCCCAGGGCCTTCGAGGTCTTGCGTTTTGGTCCAAAGATGCCGGCGCCAACGCCAGAAGCCATCTTGTAGCCATCCGTGTACCACGTGGGGCCTTTGACGTTTAGCAGGGGATCACTGTTTTCCCATGCTGAGCGGTTTGGGATCAGTATCTCAAATCTCTTGTCAATGGTGAAGGTGTGTGGCAATGCGTCCGAGACTGTAGTAATCATGTCCAGCTCGGGAAAGTATTGTAATATAGACATGTGGCCTGCAGGTCTACATGGCATAATTGTTCCCGAGCAGAGGATTCTGATTGCACTGCGTAATGCCACCTTTTTGATAAAAAGGTGCAGTGGAGCGAGTCCAATGAGTGCTTCTTGTGCTGCCGTAGGGCAGGATGGCATAGCGCCTGTGATGCCGAGACACGCTAGTCTCTGAAGGCGTTAAAGCTTAATAATTGCAGTTTTTTGCTCAACTTACTATCGCGTGGTATAACCAGTGGACTACCTTAGGTTTAAGTCCCCAGGTTTTACCGTAGGTGCATCGGCAGGCCCACATGGCCTTAGTCGCTTTTATGAGTTTATTTTACATGTTGAAGTTCCAGTTGAGTCTGCGGTCTAGGTCAATACCTAGATACTTTACCTCCTCTGAAAATCCTATTTGTGTGCCATTTAGAAAGATTGAGCAGGGTTGTACCTTTCTCCTCTTTGTAAATGGGACTAAGATTGTCTTATTTGGGTTAATAGATAACCCCTCTCTGCCACACCAGTCAGAGATAAATTGGAGCGCAAGCTGCATGCGCTCACAGGCAGTGACCTCGCACTTGCCCGTAACAATGACTACTAGGTCATCAGCATATCCGATGACCTCGTAGCCCGGAGTGGTCAGCTTGCGTAGTAGATCGTCGATGACTATCGACCAAAGCAGTGGTCAGAGGACTCCCCCTTGTGGGCATCCTCTAACCGCCAATAGTGTCACTGAGACCTTTCCGCATGTGGCTGATATGATACGGCTATTTAGCACCACCCTAATCCAGTGATTAGTGGGATGGTCCACACCCCTGCAGGATAGTCCAGTGGTGATCGAATCATAGCCAGTATTATCAAAGGCTCCCTCTATATAGAGGAAGGCGCAGATTGCCATCTCCTTTTGTGTGAAACTATTTTCAATGCACGTCACCAAGTGGTGTAGTGCATTTTCGGTTGATCGCTCTTTGCCATATGCATACTGGTTGGGATGCAGAGGTGTCTGATTTTCCAGGATACCTCTGATATGGAGCTCTATCAGTTTCTCCATTGTTTTTAGAAAGAACGAAGTCAAACTGATAGGGCGATAGGATTTAGGTTGCTCGCTTGGTTTCCCAATCTTGGGGATGAAGAAAAGATTGACCTCTCTCCAAGTTTGGGGTATGTATCCCAGGTTGAAGCAAGACTTAAAAAGAACTATCAGTGATGGTAGTATTGTATTCAAGCCTTTCTGTAAGATCGCAGGATCTTCTTTGCCTGGAGCCTTGTAGGGTTTCAATGAACTAATTGGCCATTTAACCCTGTCAGGGCTGAATAGTCTTCTAGAGAGGCTATTTGTTCTACTGTCGATGTTTTCTATGACGTTAATCTGATCGTCAGAGGACATCGAATAGGGAGTAGTACCAGGGAAGTGCACCTCGAGCAAAGTCTCCAGGGTTTCCCTGCGGTTGACGGTAAAGGTGCCGTCTGATTTGCGAAGCAGCCCGAGCCCATTTGTGTGCTCTCGAGAAAGTGCTTTGTGGCGTCGGGCCGCAGTTGGAAGCGAGTCTATGTTCTCGCAATGTTTCCTCCAAGACGTTCTCTTGGATTTCCTCAATTCGAGGTTGTATTTAGTTAGAGCAGATCTGTAATCAGCCCAACTATTGTACCGTTTTGCTCTGTTAAACAGCGATCACACCTGCTTCCTTAGGGACTCAAGCTGACTATTCCACCAGGGCACACATCGTTTTTGTGTAGTTGACCTGGGTGTACAGCTGTCTCTAAAGGATGAGATGAGTGCTGCATTGAGCTGGTAGGCCGCTTCGTCGATATCGTCTGTCGATTCAATCGACTTAAGGAGCATGTCTTCTTTAGCGGCGAGTTGAGCTTGGAACCGAGCCCAATTTGTTCGTTTGGGCTGATATCCGGGCTCAGCCTCATTAACCTCACTAGAGATGTTGAACCTGATGTACTGGTGATCAGATAGTGAGGCTTCATTGGAGACATGCCAGTCCCCAACCACATTTGATATAAACTGGCTAGAGATAGTGAGGTCAAGCACCTCTTCTCTAACCACGTTTATAATTGTGGGTTTGTTGCCTCTATTGGCAACGGTGGGAATATTACTTATTAAAAATTCAAAAGGTGACTCACCTCGTTTGTTGGTATTGCTGCTGCCCCATTCCATATGGTGCGCGTTGGCGTCGCATCCAATTACCAGGTGGTGTTTTTTCTGGTTGCAATACCTAACCAGATCCTGGACTTCAGTGGGCGGGATTTGTTGACCGTCTCCAGGAAAGTAAGCGGAGGCGCATACAACCTCCCTTACTCCTCCATCGGTGGAGACTTCCACAATGACGGCTGCCAGGTCCTTTGTGATGAATTCTGGAATGGGGAGAAAATTTAGATTAGTGCCGATCACACATGCGGCCCTAGGAGGAAAACCTCCTGTGGCGTAAATTAGTTTACGCGACCTGTTTTGCAGGCCCATAATCATACCTTAATGGACCCATGGTTCTTGGATTAGACCAATGCTGATCCTGTCGCGGTACAGTCGCAGGCTAAAGGTGTCCGAGGCACCTTTGACATGGTGCGGATTGCCCTGCAGCACACGGAGCCCACCATATTGCTGGCTGTAGGTTTTTCTACTACAGTAGTAGGTGCAACCACCATACTACTGGTTGTAGTTTTTCCTATTGCGGCAGTAGGTGCACCCTCGGTACTGCTGGTTCTAGGTTTTCCTACAGCAGTTGGTGCTACATCCAAGGATGTTTTCACCTGGTTTTGATAATCATCTTTACGATTTCAAATCTGTAGGCCACTTGGCACTTAAGTTCTATCAGTCGAGCCAAGGATTTGTCACTGACTGCTAGAACTAAGTGCAGGAGGTTTTCTCCTTATTTGACGTGCTCTGCATGACTCTCCAGTTCATCGCGTGTAAGCCGTCATTTTGTGAGTCCAGCGTCGCCAACACCTTCGTGATGGGTAAGCCGGCGCTTTGTGGGAAGTAGCCCCGTACGATATGCGGCTTCGGGAAAGCTTCCTCTACCACAAGCATAATATCAAGTCCACTCTGTCCTTGATGACCGTAAAATTGGTTTTCATCCAATCGGCCGTAGCTAGGTTGTCACACACAAAGTATAACCACCCTGACTTGTAGGTCGAACCCCTAAAGCGAGGTTTGGGTGCCTTACCCGACAGCTCGACGGAGGTGTCGACTATAGCCTCCTGAACGGCCGCCATCTGCGCTGTTGTAAGGGGGTTCGTTACTAAGTCCTTGGGGACGATGCCGAGTCGGATCCTCCCAGCTACACTACTGTAGCTCTTTTTATCGACCTGATGGTTGCCGATTTTGCTGCGTTTAGCAGCCTGGTTTGGTGGAGTAGTGTCTGCGGAACGATCACGTTTCAGTTCCGGACCTTTGGTTGCAGGGGTAGATTTTGCATAAACTAGAGCCTCATCTCTAGTTTTGCCCTGCATTATAGCAGCTTTAAAGTGTCGCTGCTCCGACGATTTGAGTTTAAAGAAGCCACCAGGTGGTACAGGCTTTTCCTCTACGTTCCTGATGGTTTCGTTCCTACTTACACTTGAGAGTTCATCCGAGAGCATACTCACAGAATCTCCGCCAAGTGTGGTGTCGGAATCGGGGAGTGAAGATATAATTGCTTCTTAGCTTCGGGTTCCTCTAGAGATGAACTCTCGCGAGTCATTACTTGTACCACGACAAGGTGAGCAATTGTCACGGAGGTGCGAATGACGATAGCAAAAGTTGCTGTGTAGTCCTGCAATAAGGAAAGACAATGGTAGCAATATCTTTCGGAGCTATACTCCTTCTTCCCTTGATTCCTCAAATTTAATTTCTGACTCCATAGTCGTTAATGACAGTATTAAGCATATAAAACAAAAACAATTTGACTGCACTTGAATTAACCCTTTGGTCAACTCGTGGCTCAGTCCACTTCGAAATCATTCTACAAAGTACATAATTACTGTTATTTTAATTGCAATCTCTTGTTTATAAAATCGAGCAGTAAAACCTCGAACCTCGCCGTTAATACACTCTTCCGAAAATGGTTAATTAAAGTGTAAATGTGTGAAAAACAAAAATGGCGATACAATGGGATTTAAATAATAATCCAAATAGCCAACGCGTTGCATGCGTTGTACAGTCTCCCACAAAAGGCTAAACACCAAACAAATCAATAATAAACGACATAAATGAGAATTCAAAAAGCATCAATACCCCATTCCTACTATTCGTCCTTGTGTGCTCGTATTTCCATTCAATTGACATAAATCCGATTCGGGGCCCCCTTTAGTTTGTAAATAATAAAAGTGGTCCCGTGATAATCTGAGGGTAGTATTCGGCCGTTTCACGTTGGTATTTTTATCACTGACACTGCCCTACACGGTTCATACTCAATCACTTTACCAGTCTCCCATGGTTCGAAATGAATGGGTTTCCTTCGTTGATTGCATAAAAGTGTCGGACTGGGCACGTGGGCTGTCGTGGAGGTAAGCCTGTAGTAGATATATAAATGGACTTAGAGTTTGTTTGTCCGGGATCGGTAAAGGCAGCAGTAATACGAGGAGTAAGAGGCCTGTTGGTGCGCTTCTTCTTCCTCTTTTTCTATCTATGTATTGCGGGAAGTGTGGCATAACATGAAAATTACCCTGATGATGATCGGATCAAATGACACTTTTATGATGGCTTTACATTTCTTATCAGTTAATTGCTTCTGAGAACAAGCGTGGTACTATTGCCCCATCTTTGCTCCGCTGTTTGCAGTCAATGGTGTTCACTTCTTCTTCGGTTTCCAATTCCCCTTTTGCAATTTTTTTTTTGTTTTTCTCCATAAAATCGTTTCTTTAGGGCGAGCATGTCGTTGCGAGCTGGGGTGGCTTATTTTCTTTCTTTTGGACTTTTCCCATCATTTACTCCGTGATAAACGTCGTCGGAGTGTTATTATATTTTTCCCGATTTCAGTTTTATTCATGTTTGCTTTATCTATCAAGAAATTACAATCAGGCAATTATGTTGGTGTACATAATTTTTTTTTTTTTTTCAAGGAGGTACCTATAGGTGACTCTGAATTTTGGGATATTCGCTAAGAATCTCACTTTGCATTCTATAATTTATGCAAGAAATGACTTGGTTTATATGGTGTGCGAAAGAAAGTAGTTTTTCCCAAATGGAGTGTGGTGCCTTATCCGTGTCATCCTCGATCACAATTTTAGGAACTAAATACATTTAGTTCAAAAATATTTACTTGAAGTATTTTAAGATGTCTGTGGCCACAATCAAACAGCCGGTCACTCCCAATACATATTCTCAAAGATAATATTATTCTACATAGTAGATTAAGCTTAAGCAGGCATTTTTTATTGGTGTGGAAGTGGCTCCACTAATATAGAATTTTTGTGAAGATTCAACCTTCACAAAACCTTCCCGTCCACCATTGTCAAATGAAGATCGTGCCGGCAGTGGACTTCGAAACCATTTAGTATTAAGTTTGTTTACTCAAGCTTATTAATTCTGCATTTCCCGTTCTTGGGTGTAAATCAGATCAGTGTTTTATTTTTTTATAATGAATTTCACCAGCCTGCAGTATCTTGTGGAATTTGACGTAGGGTCTTGCCAAACAATTTTTCCAGATAAGTCATCAGCCAACCGAAGTGGGACGAAAGTTACCGACAAGAGATTTTCTATACCCCTCTGTTCGGGAGGTCTCTTTTATTTCTGAGGCAATTTTGGAGGACGGTGTCTAATGTCCCTTCTTTATCATTAAAATAATTTTCCTCTTATCCCTCAATGTCAGTTTACTCGGACGACCACTCCTAGGCTTTTATTTAAGTTAAGAATTTTTCAAACGTTTTGTAATGTCATATAAAGTTGTGTAGCTCTTTTTCACTATGTCACTAATTTTTTTTTTCCTGATTCACCACTTTAAAAGGATTTAAAATTATCGTTCGCTCTTCAGAAGTAGTTTCTTTACTTTTACGTACCATCCTGCTCATACATATCAGTAAATTGTACTTTGCTGTATCATAGCTGATATCAAAT
Source organism: Eumerus sabulonum (assembly GCA_951905685.1). Classification (NCBI taxonomy): domain Eukaryota; kingdom Metazoa; phylum Arthropoda; class Insecta; order Diptera; family Syrphidae; genus Eumerus; species Eumerus sabulonum. The sequence continues at coordinate 153,429,667 of OX645060.1, read as the reverse complement.
TATAACAGTAAATACCTTAAAGTTTAAAATGTTCTCGTTCAAGCATTGTATTTTGTTATTGTGTTTGGAAATATTGTATGCTATTTAGAAATTACGAATACTTTTGTCCAACCAAATTCTCAATTGTTTAATTACTTTTATTGCTACTGTTTGTTTTCGTTATGGATTTTATTCCGAGTTTTATATAATTTGTTGTTTATATCTTTCTCTATAGGATAAGAAAAACGATTTCCAAATAATAACTTTTTAAACGTGTTTTTTCTGCTTTTTATTGTTAGTAACACCACATTACGAATACTTTTGTCCATCAGTGTATATATATATATTTTTTAATTTCCTCTGCTTTAAGAACGCAACAACCGCGCAAGTCCCGTTAGAACTCTCTTGCCACTGTGTCGGCTGTTAGTCCCATAATCCCACTTCTGAGATACATATAAAGTCCAATCAACGCAAACGAGAAAAAGCACCAGGAACCTAAGAAATCACAACCAGTCCTGTCGTTACAATTTATTCAACTCTGTCAAACAACATTTCACATTGACAGCTTAAGGGCCATACACATAGAACGCGTCCGTGCGTGCGTGCGCTAATTTTCATTGACAGCCAACGCACGCGAGGCAAGCATCGTCCCATAGAATCCGTCCACGCGTGCGCCTGTCAGAATTGAATGTCAAATTGGTGTTGTGCGCTCAACTGGAAAACATTCCTAATTGTTAAATAAAACATAAAAATATGGACGAGCTTCTTTCGACAAACATATTTATATGTATTTTGTCGCCAGCATTTTGTATTTGTATTTGTATTTTATCGCAAGTATATTGTGGGCGAAACTTGCGATATTCTCTGGAATAACCAAGGCCATATATGCATATTTGTCGGCCCCGAATAAGACTAATTGCCGGTGACTAAACACCAACTAAACACCCGTTCTTGTGATATCGAATCGAATAGTACTTTGAAATGTCAACCGAATTTGAAGTTTCTCTCATTGCGAGAGAGTTCCTAAACATTCTCTCAATGCATCCACCAATGAACGTGCTTACTCTCAATTTGTCTATATGTGAACTTCAAATTGTAAATGTGAAGCTCCAATATGTGAATGTGTGAACTGTCAGCGCGTCAAAAAGTAAACGAGTAGCTCTACTCGGCGCGTCGAAGCGCGTGCGTCCGTCGGCTAAGTGCCCTTTCCCATAAAGAATGTGTGTATTCTACTTGGCTGCCAAAGCACGCACGCACGGACGCGTTCTATGTGACTGGCCCTTTACTCTGGGCAACCAGTGCTGCCGTTCAAGAATAATTGTTACGCCTTACCGGTGTTGTCAACGACGCTTTTTCGATTTGACATTCGATTCCTGACTCGAATTTGTATCTACTATTTTTATATTGTTTCAATTAATTGTATGTTTTGTGATTATTCTTTAAAGACAAAATGTATTCACGAAATTAAGATATCAATTCAATTTTTATCTTATCGAAGAGACGTTTGTAAACATACGAATTTGTAAGAATTTATTATCTCTTCGAATTGTTTTGTTCATATCTTGTAAATGTAATCGGGACGATTTCTGTTCAGAATGGCCGATCTGTAGGCATCATTTATTAAATGACACTTGTACAAAACACTGTCTACTAAACAGTCGAAACAAATGTACATACATATATACTATCTGTGTATTTATTAAAGTGATCGAATGATCAGTGGCTGCGCGTCTACACTACTTAAAGATTTTAGATTTTCAAGGCATACCGGAGGGCTCTTCCAATCCTACTTGGTTGGCAAATAAAATGTCAAACATTTCCGGGTACACATATGCGCAGATGACGTGCAGTTACAAATATCCTTTCCATTTCACTCGGCAGTAGCATACGTTGCTAAAATGAATGAAGACCTCCAAGTTATCCTTGACTGGGCCCAAGCCAATACCCTTTGTTTCAATCCCAGTAAATCGAAGTCAATGGTTATATACCCAAATCTGGTGAACACCTCCACGCTCTGGCTATCAAACTGGGTCAATATAATATTAGTTTTGTTGAGAGCGCGAGGAATCTTTAAAAGCACTCTTACATGGGACAATCACGTCAACGCTAGATCGGAAAGGTGTACGGCATGCTGCGAAATCTCTGGGCATCACAGCACTACATCCCTGTAAAAACTAAAATGATTATCGCCAAGACTTTGCTGTTTCCAAGTCTTACATATGGTTGGGAGTTTTTTTGCAATTTGGATTTCAGATCTAAACGAAAACTTAATGTGGCTTTTAACAGCATTGCGCACTAAATTTTTAACATCCATACATCTACACATCCATCCGAGCATATCTCCAGCTATTCAAAGACCATTTTTGGCTGCACATTTGACAACATCCTCATCTACCACACCCTGACGACTTGCCGTCATAAGATCCAGCATACCCGACAGCCCAACTGCCTCTTTAATAATTTGACTTTCCCATTACCTGAACGAACGAACATACTCATCAACCTAGATACATGTGCTTAACATCTGACAGAAAATTTTTTGTTCATTCCACACGCCTTTGGAACTCTCTCCCAATCGCATGTAGAAGAATCAGAAATTCAAAGCAATTTAAAACCGAACTACTTAAATATTTGGCCAATGATCACATGCTATTCACCACCTCTAAGTAAGCTTATCTAACTATACTATTTCGTCACCTCTTTCTTTTCATATTTCTTTCCTTCATGCTTTATTAATTCCTCCTTTAACACCTTGTCAAACCTTAAACTATTTTGTACATGCATTCTGACCTGGTTAATAAATATATAAAAAGTAAATGAATATGGTCAGAGGAAAGCATGTCGGAGGAATGGAGTCTCAGCATCGTATGCCCGATCCACAAGAAACGAGACCCCTCTGATTACGTCAACTACAGAGGAATAAGTCTCCTTTACATCGCCTACAAAATCTGCACTGCCGTTTTGTGTGAACGCCTGAAGCCTTCTGTAAATAAGCTGATAGGTCCTTACCAGTGTGGATTCAGGCCAGCGAAGTCCACCATCGACCAAATCTTCACACTACGGCAGGTCCTGGAAAAAAACAGTGAATTTCAAGTTGACACTCACCACCTATTTGTCGACTTCAAAGTCGCATACGACAGCGTAATTAGAGACGAGCTATACAACGCTATGTCTACCTTTGCCATATCTGCTAAACTCATCAGACTATGAAGGGTGACTTTGGAGAATGCACGCTGCTCCATCCGAATCGGTGAACACCTTACCGATAGTTTTGATGCCAAAAAAGGATTTATAGGATTTAAAGGCAAAATAGGTAGATCACAGCGAGATGTCAATGAGGCGTTTGCGAGTATTGAGATGGAGGCGGCGAAAGTTGGTCTGGCGGTAAACGGGGGCAACACTAAATGTATGCTGTCATCAAAAAAGGACTCTCACCACCGACTTCTTGGCCAGAACGATTGTATTGGCAGATATAAGTTCGAGGTAGTTAAGGACTTCGTCTACCTTGGCTCCGCAGTGACCTGGAACAACGACATCAGTTCCGAAATCAAACGCAGAATCACTCTTGCCAATCGCTGTTTCTTTGGGCTCAGGAGGCAACTGAGTAATAGAGCCCTCTCCCGAACGACAAAGTTGACTCTATATAAAACCCTTATCATCCCGGTCCTGTTGTACGGCGCAGAAGCATGGACACTATCAAAAGCGGATGAGGAGGCCATTGGTCGTTTCGAGAAAAAGATTTTGCGCGTGATTTTCGGGCCTATAAACGCAGACGGGGGATGGAGGAAAAGACTCAACCACGAACTTTACGGGCTGTACAGCGACATGAGCCTAGTCAGGCGTCTACGGATTCAACGCCTAAGATGGCTGGGCCATGTAGATAGAATGGACACCACCGCTCCAGCCCGGAGAGTCTTTGAGTCCAACCCCGAGGGACAAAGAAGCAGAGGACGGCCGCACTTAAGATGCCGCACAAGGGTGGAAGGGGACCTCAGCCAACTGGGTGTGCGGCAATGGGAAAGGCTAGCAAAAGGTAGTGCTAGATGGGAGGGCATGTTGGTTGAGGCCCAGGTTCACCCCGAACTGTAGCGCCCGCTAAGAAGAAGAAGAAGATCCTTTTAATCTTACACAAATTTATAAGATTCTCATCTTAATGTGTCAGAATATTATTATCGAAAATAAATGGTAATGTGTCTTAGTGTTCAGGTTGTTAAAGTAAGACTATTGTGCTGGAATCGTCAGATTGCGTTTCTTCGTAAGGTAAGCAGGACTGCTTCACCAGAGTAAGAGAAATTCCCTCAAGCAACTACCACGCAATTTTTTAATTGTCACTTTTGTGTAAGTTTTCAAATTTGAGTAAAATTGGAGTAAAATTCCTGCTGACATCTTGCTAAAATAACACTTGTAAGGTTTTCTTCTAAAGCTGCAATTGATACAAAATCGTACGAAGATAAACTTTACTATCAATGGCGTTCGCTAGCTATCGTTTAGTGATATGAGAAATGAGTTCGGTGAGCAATTTATCACTCGTTTTGCATCAGTGAATTGGCTCTAGCCGGCCAACGTGTGATAATTTGCTGACCAACTCATGATAGTCACAAGGACCAAAATACTTTGGATTCCAAACTTTGCTGAATTTTATCCTGAATCAGCTCACAAAGATCTAAATAGAAGGATGCTTCTGGGGTGACAAAACCGTACAACCGCACTTTCTCATGATACATATTGTTGCCTCTCCGTAAAATCCTTGCCCTATTGCATAGTGTCTCATTGGGATAGAACTTCGAGAACTCGGGCTCTAGTGTTCTTAGGCATTGTCTCTCAAATACTCAAATCCATCCCACCAAGCTTGCACTCACATTAAACTACGGGACATCCTTAGGCAATCATGGGCCTGTAGCAGATTACCTTCGCCCTGGAAACAAGTTGGCTGTTATGGAACAGCCACCTAGTCAGAGCGAAAGCGCCCCGGACTCTTACTAAACGGCATCCACATTTTTGTTGTCTAATCTTTGAGTTGAACGTTGAACGAACTGGATAGTACGCATTATTCAGTGCATGGGGAAATTCTCATTAGCCTCTGGTGGAAGGTGCCTAAGCACAACAATGGTAGTTCCGTCAATACCCGCACATTTGTTCTTTTCAAGTGACCCGAAGATCAATCAGAAATCTTCCGTCGATATTAACGCAGTGCCGCCTATTTTAATATTGAAATTGTATATATGTATCTAATAAGCGAGATCCCCGGCGATAGGTGGTTGACCAAATATGGTTCGTTAGAACCATCTTCCATTTCTGTTCCATGTATAGAAAGTAGATGCACCTTATGTACAGTTCAATTATTGTGAGATTTTTGGCACAATCCCTTTTATTCACACTTTGTTTCCCCACTTTGGGGAAAGAGGAACCTGGCCCTTCAGGTATGGGGTTGCGCTTAGGGTTAACATCCCTATCGCGTTAAACAAAAACTTGTTCAAAAACAACCAATAGCCTCGGATACGGACGTATTACATGTTGACGACCCCCGCAAACGTCAAAAAGGAAACGAATTTCGGATCTGCACCTGGAACGTTAGGTCCCTCAACAGACCAGGTGCAGCCGAACAACTGGTCAACTCTTTGGACTGTTATAAAGAAGTGCGATGGGATGGGCCAGGCAAAAAGCGGATGAAAAACTGTGGTATATACTACGGAACTGCTACTGAGAAAATAAACAACGCCTACTCGGATGCGGATTTGTTGTTCGAGGCAGACTCAGAAAAAAAGTCTTAAGCTTCCAGTACGTAAGCGAACACCTCATAACTATCCGCATCAAGACCAATCTCGGCAATATAAGTTTATTATGTGCCCACGCCCCCACAGATGAGAAAGATGACCGACATAAAGACGACTTCTATGATCTCCTAGGCAGAACGTATGCGCTATGTCCCAGCTATGACACCAAAATCGTTCTAAGAGATTTCAATGCGAAGCTGGTTAAGGAAGCTATCTTTGAACGGGTCATTGGAAAGCACAGCCTACACAACACTACGTCAGAAAACTGACTTAGGCAAGTGGACCTTATGGCGGGACATAATCTGGTAGTAGCAAACACACGATTCCCACACATCAACATCCATAAGGGGAGCTGGCGGTCTTTCGATCAATCGACAACCAACCAAATTTATCATATTGCGATCGACGGCAGACACTCCTCCAGCATGCTAGATGTCCGAAACTTTCGAGGAGCCAACATCGACTCAGATCATTACCTTGTCGCAGCCAATCAACGAAGTCGAGTAAGAACACCAAAATTTAACTTCGGAAAGCTGCGATCGCAGGAGACCGCCAGGACCTTCGCCGATCAAGTCTCCTTCAAGCTCTCTCAATCTCTCTCCCGATGCAATTTGCAGAAACCATAGAACAGCAATGGAGTAGTTGTCAGAACGCCATTAGAGATGTACCCGGTTTCGAGCCACCACCGTCGAGAAACCCCTGGTTTGATGATGAGTGCAGACAGGCCCATGTAGAGAAACAGAATGCATACATGGCCACAATGCATCGATGGACAAGAGCTGCCCGCGAGCTCTATGAACAGAAAAGGAGGGAGGAGCATGCGCTTCTGAGAAGGAAAAAGAAGGAGCACGATAAGCGCGAGATCGAGGAGATGGAGGGATGTTACTGCAGGAACGACGTTCGAAAATATTACCAGAAAGTAAACCAGTTATAGCCAAGGCCATAAAACCAGAGTAGAAGCCTGCAGGGATGAGCACGGACAACTAGTTGTGGGGTCACAGTCGATGCTGAGATTGTGGAAGGACCACTTCTGCAGACTGTACAACGGCGATGATAGTCAAAATGTCGCCGTCAGGCAGAGTGAACCATTCACAATGGACGAAGACGAAGGAGAATCCCGTCCACCCGACCTAGACGATGTTAAGATAGCGATATCGAAACTTAAGTCTTATAAAGCTGCTGGAGGAGACGGACTCCCTGCGGAACTGTTTATAGCAGCTGGCGATGAGCTGGTCAGGAACATGCACCAACTCATCTGCAAGATATGGTCGGAAGAACGCATGCCCGATGAATGGAATCTAAGTATCGTTTGTCCGGTCCATAAAAAAGGAGACCTCTATGACTGCGCCAATTACAGAGGGATAAGCCTCCTGAACATCGCATACAAGATCCTCTTAGCCATACTGTGTAAGTGCCTGAAACCGTTCATGGACAATCTGATAGGTTCCTACCAGTGAGGTTTCAGGCCAGGAAAATCCACGATAGACCAAATATTTACACTACGGCAGATCTTGGAGAAGACATGCACCATATTTTCGTCGACTTCAAAGCCGCGTATGACAGTGTTTATAGAGGCGAGCTATACAGAGCCATGTCATGTTTTAACATTCCTGCCAAACTCGTCAGACTGCGCAGGATGACTATGGAGAACTCTCGCTGCTCCATTAAGGTCGGAGGTGAACTAACCGACCCCTGTGATGTTAAAAAAGGGTTTAGACAGGGTGACGCACTGTCATGTGATTTCTTTAACATTATTCTTGAAAAGATCGTGCGGGACGCTGCGGCCAACACAAGAGATACGATCTACTTCAAGTCCACACAATTGCTTGCCTACGTAGATGACATTGACGTTATTGGACGGACAAAGCGAGATGTCAATGAGGCGCTCGCAAGCATTGAAGCAGAAGCGGCTAAAGTGGGTCTAATGGTAAACGGCGGCAAGACTAAATATATGCTGTACGGGCTGCACAGCGATATCGGCCTAGTAAGACGTCTTCGGATTCAACGTTTAAGATGGCTAGGCCATGTAGAGCGAATGGACATCAACGCTCCGGCCCGAAGAGTCTTCAACTCCAACCCCGAGGGGCGACGCAGCAGAGGACGACCGCATTTAAGGTGGCGCGCACAGGTGGAAAGGGACCCCAACCAACTGGGCGTGCGCACTGGAAGCGGCTGGCCAAAGATCGGGCCGGCTGGAGAGGCTTGTAGGTTGAGGCACTGGTTCACCCCGAACTGTGGCGCCATCAAAGTAAGTAAGTAATAAATAATAATGAATGATGACACTTTCTTCTAGTTACGATCCATTTTCCATCAAATCTAATCATACGGTTGCAGTAACGGGTAACAAACCAAATTGAATTCCCAACAGGTCCCTGCCTAGTCGGCAAATTTTTAGTCAAACGCGTATAATAACTTCAGTAATCGGATTGAACATTTCAACCAAGTTCAGCACTTTTATTCCAATTTCGCTCAATCACCTTGGGTCACGGTGAATCCAAAGTCTACACCAAACTGCCAATGAGCGAGTAAAAATTTAATTGTAAAAGGCAATTGACGTGCAGTAAAAAATAACGATATTACGACACAGAAGTGGAAGAAGCTAATGGAAAAGAAGAGGAAAATTGATGAATTGGGTGCAAATTGTAGATACTTTTTTTCTCGTACTTTTTTTATATCTTGCTGACGGAAATTTCCTCCAATGTTACTCAAATGACTTAAATGAGTATACTTTCCTGGTGATTAGCGTTTGTGTGAGATACCTTCCACAGTCGTCTTGAAGGCGACAGAGGGTGTAAAAAAAAAATAAAACGGTTACCCTCAGGACATCCGGGCGACGCTTATTTCTTTTTACCTTAAGCCAATTTTTATATACTTTTTATTGCTTTGTCGTTGGAGATGTTTGCAGTTGCTCATTTCTTCACTGGTACCTACTTGTTTCTGCGAAACTTCCCATCCGGTTGCTTTTCATGGGTGCTGCCCTGCTTCTGGGCTCTTGCATTTATCGCTTAATTGTTTCCTTTGGATGAGATTTAGTTTTTCTTTTGCACAGACTTGTTCTTTGAAATTACGGTGTCGTTGTGCATTTTCATATTAAGTGAAAGAAAAACAGTCTGAAATGCATTGAAACGGAATTACTCCTCAGGGATTTTCAACTTGCTTCTATTGGGAGACAGTTCCTGCGACAGTTCTGTGAACTTTGTGATAATGAGACATTTTGTTTTGTAGAATAATGTAAGATAGCATTACTTTCTCTCCACCATATTATTTACACGCTCATAACAATGGGAGGGCGTCGTGGCGCAGTGGTAAGTGTGTTGGACTCTGACGCACGATGAGCGGGTTCGGATCCCGATAAGACCAACGCCATCGAATGTTTATTTCGCGGCGTCCCTCCTCGGCGGGGTACTGGCAAAACTCCCCGTTGTATACTTGCCATGAAAAAGCTTCTCGACTCACGCCGCTCGGAATCGGCACTAAACTGTAGGTCAATTTCACCTGTGTAAAAAATAAATCACACACAACATGGGTGATTGAGAGAAGCTTGGCTCTGGCCCTCCATGGACTGTGACGCCGCCAAAGCAAGCAATAAAAATGGAACTGGGCCACGATTGGAAAACGAAAGCGACTAGATTTTCATGCAGACGAAAAATATTGATCAGTCTGGAAAGCATTGACTTCGAACTTTGAGGTACTTAACTTAAGGGTTTCTTGTATATTCATTCCATTAGGTAATGTTGAAAGGGGATGCATCAATAAATTTTAAGAAATCTTCGATTATTTAGTTCCCTAGATTTTAGACTCCCAAATAACTGCAGGCAGAAATAACAGCGATAACGGAGGCCCTTGCATGGCTCAGGATCAATGTAATATCCGCCAAGGATATTATCTTGCGGTAACCCACAAATTAAAGACGTCCCTTAACTGTCGCCTATCTCTAGATGAGATGGCTGAGCAGTTCAACATTAAAGTATTGTGGGTTTCCGGGCATAGGGATATTCCAGGAAACTGCGCGGCCGACGAACTCGCAAAGTTAGGGTCTAGCACACTCAGCCTACCTACCTTCGAGTACCTAGAAATACCAATAAATACGGTAAAGCACATGATAAAACTCCAAACGATTGAGGCAAACAACCTCCAATGGAATGAGAATAATATCGGCTTTATCACCAAATAACTCTGGCCTAAATTAAACCTAGGACCTAAAGATAAAATTAATGTCTGGAGGCCTGTAAGAATAAGAACGGACACCTAGTAGTAGAATCGCAGTCGATGCTGAGAATTTGGAAAAACCACTTCTGCAGACTGTATAACAACGATTACAGCCAACATACCGCCGTCAGGCAGGATGACCCATTTCTCAATGACGAAGATCGCAGAGACCTCGACGAAGTTGAGATTGCCATGTCGAAACTTAGGTGGAATAAAGCTGCTGGCGCAGATGGATTGCCTGCTGAGCTCTTTAAAGCAGCTGGAGGTGAGCTAGTTAGGAATATGCACCAGCTCATCTGTAAGATATGGTCAGAGGGAAGCATGCCCAAGGAATGGAGTCTCAGCATTATTTGCCCGATCCACAAAAAAGGAGACCCCTTTGACTGCCCAAACTACAGAGGAATAAGTCTCCTTAATGTCGCATACAAGATCTTCGCTGCCATTTTGTATGAACGCCTGAAGCCGTTCGTAAATAAGCTGATAGGCCCTTATCAATGTGGCTTCAGGCCAGGGAAGTCCACCATCGACCAAATCTTCACACTACGGAGAAAACCAATGAATTTGAAGTCGACCCCCCCCCTCTATTCGTCGACTTCAAGGCCGCATACGACAGCGTAATTAGAGAAGAGCTATATAACGCCATATATACTTTTGACATTCCTGCTAACCTCGTCAGACTTTACAGGATGGCTCTGGAGAACGTTCGCTGCCTTAAATAAATTGAATTGAAATTGATGCGCTGTCGTGTGATTTTTTTAACATAATAATCGAAATGATTGTGCAAAAACCACAGGCCAATACAAGAGGCACAATCTATTTCAAATCCTTGCATACGCCGACGATATTGACATAATTGGTAGATCACAGCGAGATGTCAAAGAAGCTTTTGCGTGTATTGAGATGGAGGCGGCGGTTTTACCCTATTTTGGCCTGAACGTTTCTAATGGCAGATATAAGTTCGAGGTAGTTCTTCGTCTACCTTGGCTCCGCAGTGACCTGGAACAACGACATCAGTTCCGAAATCAAAAGCAGAATCACTCTTGCCAATCGCTGTTTCTTTGGGCTCAGGAGGCAATTGAGTAATAGATCGGTCTCCCGAACGACAAAATTTACTCTACATAAGACCCTTATCATCCCGGTCCTGCTGTACGGCGCAGAAGCATGGACACTATCAAAAGCGGATGAGGAGGCCCTTGGTCGGACGGCCGCACTTAAGATGGCGCACACAATTGGAAGAGGACCGCAGCCAACTGGGTGTGCGGCAATGGAAAAGGCTAGCAAAAGATCGTGCTAGTTTGAGGGACATGTTGGTTGAGGCCCAGGTTCACCCCGAACTGTAGCTCCTGTTAAGAAGAAGAAGAAATATGTTTTCTTTTATGTTTTTTTCCTCATATCTACAAAGTGAAAAAAAAAAATCTCAATTAAGACGATTAAGAACGTCTCGCTTGGTTACATTTTTCCTTCTGGCAAGTAGCCCATCTTTCTAAATGTATGTTGTCTGTTCATTACCACGTAAATTATACTAAATAATCACTTCGCTGTCACCTGTACACGCGCGTCACCCATCCCGTACTTGTGAGATAATCGTCTCATATCCCAACACGAAATGTGTCAATTCCAAAAGTGAGGGCGGAACGAATTTCCGGCAAAGTAATGAAATAGAATCCTCTTCCAAACAGCCCTGACATGTCGTATCTTCCCTATTTGTTTACTGCGGTTTCAATCTTAATTTGTCTTCAGGTGACACTATCGTACGTGTTTCCTTTTTTATGTCGTATCTTCGTGTCCGCTATTGTATGTATAATGGTCAGATGTTGAAATACAATTTCCAGCCTCAGCTGACAGAATGATGTACAAGTAGAAGGACGGAGCCTTGGTTTTAACACAAGTCCTAGAAACGTGAAACCATTACCAATGTGCCCTTGTGCATTTCCAGTTGACCTATATATGTTTGCGTGTATATTCTATCGATGCATGTGGTAAAGTTATCGACAATAATTCTGTCAAGGGTTGCTGTCTAAGATTGTTTGTTCGTTGGTTTATTCATTCCCTGCACATCATCTGTTTAACACTGAATTTCGTATGTACCACGGACACGCTTGCTAATATTTGTCTGGACGTTTACGATCGCTTTTCAATCCTTGAATCCTTCCGCATCTATTTGAATTAAATGATGCGATTAATATCGATATGATGCACCCCTGGGTCTGTTTGAATGCCTGAAATGTTTGGATGGATGCACCAAAGGCTAACAATGTTAGAATGCACGCAGCTTGTATGTATAGCGGTCGTATGGTGGTGGTTTTGTTTACTCTGAATAATATTGGTGGAGAGGCGTCCACTTGGGTTTCGCATCCAATAATCATGTTCTCAAATTTATCGCTTCATTGTTTGAATTGTTGTTGCCACGTAGCGTCGAGTGCATGCTGAACAGGATGTACATACATATATTCAAATAATACTGGCGGAGTACAGGATAATTCAGCACACATTAGACATACATCATCTAATTATTATTGATTAAATCCCTTTAAGCGTGGTCGAGTTAGGTCATGTTATCCTTGCGATCTCGGCAATGTTGTAAAATCGGTTACGATGGTTTGAGTATGTTCAGCTGTTATCGTCTGATACACGGCACAGACGGTAAGCAAAGTGTTGATGCAGCATAATATCGACTTTGACTAAGCTGGGTTATAATGCCTTTTGTGGCACCATTTAGTAGATTAGTGTGATCTTCTAAAATATCAGTATTCAAGTATTATTAATTACGGTTCTGTGTAGGATATAGATATTTCTATCGTTCTTGTTATACACTGGCAGTCCATGGATAACAAAGCAATTGACGAAGCAACTGCTTCGCAATTATCGCAAGACAATCTCGATCCGGCTAATTAGGATGATTTGTTTTATCTAGCGTCTGCAGACTTCTCCAGGAAACACATCAGTCAGCGTTGTCTGTCGATTACTCTCGGCATGAACGCCTTAATCCTTTCACATGGTCAGTGTTTCTCTTCTTTATGAACTTCTAAGTTCTATTCTACATCCAAACTGTTCCACTGATGGGAATAGTCTAGTGTCAGGAACTATTAATTAGTAGTTCAAGGATCTACACTATTGTCCAAACTGTACGAATAATGACGACGATAAGTGTGAGGTGTTTGGTTTCTTATACGCTGTCGTAGAATTCGATTTACGGGGAGCTTTTTTTTTCGTTTTTCTATAATTCGCGCAGGTTCAAGCTAGCTGAGATTCGAGAGGAACTCGACTGAATTTTCACGTTGGTTGTAGTATTTAATACCATTTTGGTGTAATATTAGAACTGCACACCTATTTACTTACCTGGGTCTCAACCAACAAACTTGTCCAGCTAACACAGTCTTTTGACAGCTGTGTTCAGCGACTCATTCCCAGTTGGTTAAGGTCCCCTTCCACCTGTGTGCGCCACCTTAGATTCGGCGATTGTTATCTGCGTCGTCCCTCGGGCCGGAGCTGTGTTATCCATACACTCTACATAGCCTAGCCATCTTAGACGTTAGATCCGTAGACATCGTACTAGGCCGATGTGGCTGTACAGCCGTATAGTTCGTCGTTATATCTTCTCCTCTACCCCCCGTTTATACAAACCATGGAATGAACGCACAATTTCCCTCTTGAAACGACCAAGGGCCCCCTCATCCGCTTTCATTAAAGTTCAGGCCTCTGCGCCACAGAGGAGCACCGGGATGATTAAGGTGTTTCGAGAGAAGGCTCTGCTTCTCCTTTGCTTCTTGAGCTCAAAGTAGCAGCGGCTGGCAAGAGTAATTTTGCCTTTGATCTCAGCGCTGGTATTGTTGTCGCTGGCCATCAGTAAACTAAGGTAGACGAATTCCTTGATTACTTCGAATTCGCAGTTGCCAATTGTAACATTCTGGCGGAGACGTAGATGCTGCGCATCTTATTTCGTTTCACCCCAGTTAACCGAAAGACCCATTTTAGCCGCTTCTGCTTCAAAGCTTTCGAACACATCATTGACGTCCGGCTGTGTTCGTCCAATAACGTGAATGTCATCCGCGTACGCCCGCAATTGTGCAGACCTGAAATAGATCGTACCTCTTATATTGGTCAGTGAGTCTCGCGTGATCTTTTCAAGCATGATGCCCGTGCGTCACCTTGTCTAAATCCTTTTTAGGGTTCCGTACCCAAAGGCAAAACGGAACCCTATTGCTAAGACTTCGCTGTCCGTCCGTCTGTCACCAGGCTGTATCTCATGAACATCACAGATGATGTATTTCTGTTGCCGCTACCACGACAAATACTAAAAACAGAACAAAATGAATACTGTCTCCCATACAACAGACGTCATCCAAAAAATCCCCTTGGTCACATACTGAACTAAGGTTAGTCGACAATATCCCACAACCAGTAGCAAACTTCCCAGTTTTGATCTCATTGTGTCTTTGATGAATTAATCCTAGCTGCTAACCTTTTCCCCATATTTCCCATTATTGTTATTCACCTTTTCACATTGTTGCTGTCAAGTAAGATAATTGATTTGAATTCAATGGACACTTTGATGATCAACTATATCTCATCATGAGATATATACAGATGGTACGGAACAATTCGTGCGCGAGTCCGACTCGCACTTGGCCGCTTTTTTTTATTTAACATTAGGAGCTCGGTTATTTCTCTGCCGACCTTAATGGAGTAGCGGGAATTCTCCGTTGTCATCCTGCATAATCTGACGAGCTTAGCAGGGAGGTTAAAACTAGACATGATTCGGTACAGCTCGTTTCCATGCACACTATCATAAGCGGCTTTGAAATCGACGAAAAGGTGACGGGTGTCCATTCGGTATTCTCGGGTCTTCTCCGAGATCTGCCGCAGTGTGATTATTTGGTCTATTGTGGATTTACCTGCCCTAAGACAACACTGATGAGAACCCACTGATTATCCAAAAAGGGTTTCAAGCGTTCACACAGTACGGCAGAGAAGATGCGATGTTAAGGAGACTCATTCCCCTCTAGTTGGCGCAGTTATAGGGTCTCCTTTCTTGTGGATTGGGCAAACGATGCTGAGATTCTATTCGTCGGCCATGCTTTCCTCCGACCATATCTTACAGATGAGATGGTGCGCTCTACCAGATCATCTCCAGCCGCTTTAAATAGCTCGGCAGACAGGCCGTCCGCGCCCGCGGCTTTATTTGTTATGAGCTTTGAATTTACCGGCCATTCTGCCTGACAGCGGTGTTAGATCCTTCATCGCCGTTAAACAGCCTACAGAAGTGTTCCTTCCATATTCCCAGCATCGACTGTGACTCAACTACTACTTGTCCATCTTCATCCTTACAGGCTTCCGCTCTGGCTTTATAGCCCTGGAATGTCGTTTTACTTGTTCGTAAAACTTGCGAACTTTATTCCTGTAGAGGAGATGGAGACTCCTCGATCGCACGCTTTTCATGCTGTCGTTTTTCTTCCTTAAAAGCGTGTCTTCCTCTCTCCGTTTTTGCTCGATAAGTTCCCTAGCGGCTCTCGTCCGTCTATGTACGATGGCTTTGAAGGCGTTTTGCTTTGCTACATGGGCTTGCCCGCATTGCTAATCCAACCAGGGGTTTCTAGTTGTCGGTTGTTTGAAACCCAATACATCAGAGGCAGCGGGTAGATTGATCATGTGACCGCTAGGTTATCTTGTGAATGTTGAGATGGGGAAATTGTGTGCCAGCCAGAAGAAGATTACGTTCGCCCAGGAAGTCGAGTAGCCGATTCCGTTTTCGGACGTGGTGTCGTGTAGGCTATATTTCCCCGTGATCGAATCAGATAGGTATATCGCCTTTGCCCAGTCTCGCATGAAAATTTTCCGTAACTGTTTTTGTATTGTAGCTGGGACATTGGGCATAGGTTCTGTCTAGGAGACCGTAGAATTCTCCTTTTTGTTTTTTTTTTTTTCTCGAGACTCGCGCAGGCTTAAGAGTTTTTTTATATTCTCTTATGATGTGTTTTAGACACACAACCTGAACGGAGTGCAGTGGTTTGGGTCGTTGATGTTGGTTCACTATTCTCAGGGGTGGTTGTCCTAGAATGGACGAGAGCCGACCAAATTCCGCGTTGGTTATAGTCCGTAGTAATTCGGTCGAGCACTTTTGTGTTGCATACGCAGAGGATGAATTTCAGTTGAAGATATACTGTGAGTGTTATGCCTGCAGCAGCACGTCTGGTCACTTTCCATTCACAACTGCGTTGCATACTTTTTGTCGGTACAGGAATTACTTTTTCTTGGCTACGAAGCGAATTTGAACTATAGACCTTCCGCTCGGCGGTCGATTATGTTAACCACTGCACCACGCCACCCCAAAGTCTTTGAGTCTATAGAATTGCGTACTCTTTTTTTCTTTTTGGTGGCGTTACAGCCCATGAAGGACCAGAACCTTC
This sequence comes from Eumerus sabulonum, assembly GCA_951905685.1. Lineage (NCBI taxonomy): Eukaryota > Metazoa > Arthropoda > Insecta > Diptera > Syrphidae > Eumerus > Eumerus sabulonum. The sequence continues at coordinate 153,413,298 of OX645060.1, read as the reverse complement.
TCTTCTTCTTTGCCCATGTTGTATGTGATTTATTTTTCACACAGGTGAAACGGACCTACAGTTTAATGACGGTTCCGAACTACATGCTAGAAGCTTTTTCGAGGCGAGTTATACTACCCTACCCCGCTGAGAAGGGACACCGCGAAATAAACCTTCGATGGCGTTGGTGTTACCGGGATCCGAACGCGCTTATCGTGCGTCAGAATCCAACTCACTAACTACTGCGCCACGGCTCATAGAACTCCATACATAAATATGCGTATTTTATTTTTATATAAAAATATAAATTTGATGTGCAATGCCTTCATCAGTATTTTAATCACTTCCATTCACAATTGCTGTGTTTCACAATATTTCCGTATAAGAATTGTATTTCTTCACTATGGACAGACTTTGAACTACAGACCTTCCGCTTGACAGTCGGTAATGCTTACTATTGCACCACGGCCACCCCCAGTGGCCAATATACCTCCATAACTTTGATTGTACTTATATATTCGGGCCTCATTTTCCCAAATAGAAAATTCAAATAAAAAGAAAGGCATTCATTAGCTCGGCGTCAAATCAGATCCGCTCAGCACTATGCACATTAGCAAGCGCAAAAGTATATATGTAGGTATGTACATGTGTAAAGCCAATTCAACCCTTGTATAGAGTGGATGTCTGTCTAATTTCAATCACTGCCATAGATAATGACAATCCTTCCTCATGGGTAGGATTCATGCACTGAATTCACTGACAATCTATGAAATACAAATTCATACCCAGTGTTTTCGGGTATGTCAGCAGTTGAGTAACGTTTAGCAGGATATCCCAAACCGGCGTACCATACCTCCCACACGCTCAGCCCTGGACACCCAGACAGCATCAATATTGTGTTGCAACAAGCTCAGTTCCAAAGAGCGTGAGCATATTAATAATTATCGCAATTATCACAGGCCGTCACGCAATCGTTTTTATTTTTTTTATTTTTGTGCCCGCCATATCGATCAGCGTTGATGGCGGGATTTAATTAAGTTCTCCATTGTTGTAGAACATGAGGTCTCTAATAAGAGCAATTGTCAGTGAGACAAAATCTAATCACGTCGGAAAGGTCGCCCATGGCTATGCAGTTTCAATGAAATTAGGCACATGGTAATTTAAACGTGTTGTCGAATGAACTGCTCTGTCGAACGGCTGACATGGACAGCAATTTGCGTTCGTGTTGTGGTTAGAGATAATAGAGACTTTTAGGCTGCCAATGAAATATCATATATACCTATGTTCCTAGCGGCACAATCTCTTTGGGAACACTGCAACGAATAGATTTAGTTAGAGAGGGTACGGGGGTGGGACAAAGTCGCCTGATCACTGCGGCCACGTGTGGGCCTATTGTGATGTCCCCCACTTACAGTTCACTCAAAAATCCAGAGTTCGTGATAAAACTTAGTATGTTTTTGAGTGAGCTAGCAGCGATTTCTTCTGCTTCAAGATAATACTTGCCTAAGTGACGATGACGTGTACTGACAAGGCAGTTACAGTGGCACAGTATGTGCTCTGCTGTTTCTTCGTCTTCATTACACATTCTGCAAGTGTCATCTTGTATAATGTCCATCGTTTTGAGGTGTTTGTTGACTGGGCAGTGTCCAGTAAGGAACTGTGATTAAGCATCTGACTCCTCGAAAGCATGAGGAGTTGTTTCGTTCTACTGAGAGATGCAGTTGGGAGGAACAACTTGGCTTGTCTGCTACTTTTCGTTTGTAACCAGTAGTGATCCGTCGTGTTCCTTAACCATTTGTTTATGCAGCATTTGGTGGTGCTGATGGGTATGCCGCAAAAAGGCTGTGGTATCATAAATGGTGATGCAGAGCCTTTCCTTGCTAGTAGGTCCGCATTTTCGTTGCAACGAATAGATAAAGTGCCGGAATGCGTGATGAAGTGGAATGTTGAACTCCAATGTTTGTAAATTTCTTGGACAGGCTTCCTCCACAATAAGGGGATAAAAGTACTGAAAGACTATTTGTGTGTTTGACAGTATAAATCCGCTTTTTGTTATCAAAATTCCATACGAAATGACACTATCTAATTGAAATATATTGAAATAAATATTTACCTTGTTATCATATCTAATAGGTTAGTTAGAGAGTAGAGGGTAATATTTAGTCGAAATCCTTATCGGATCTAGGGATTAATCGACGACAAAAGACAAAATTACATTTCTGGTAAAAGTGGTTACCTGTTGCCCATTCTTAGCTTCGAAGATGTCATTCTGAATCCATTTACCTTAATGCACCTATTATTTACCCACGGTACTAAGAACTACGTGCCTTACACAATGCTTTGATTGGAACTGATGATTCGCCATATGGAGTTGATATTAGCCCTGTATGTGTTTGTATGTTGGCGTTACGGCCCATGAAGGACCAGAGTCGAGCTTCTCTCAATCACCCATGTTGTGTGTGATTTAATTTTCCCATAGGTGCAAGGGACCTACAGTTTAGTTTATTGCCGGTTCCGAACGGCTAATTTCGAGAAGCTTTCCATGACAATTTTACTACAGGGGGTTTTGTCAGAACCCCGCTGAAGAGAAACACCGTGAAAACACGTTCAACGACATAGCTGTGTCGGGTTTCGATCCCATGTCATCGGCGTCAGAGGCCAACACACTACCCACTGCGCCACGGTGCTTAGCCCTGTATCCTGCAAAAATAAAACAATTCTGACAATGAACAAAATACTTAACTTATTCTGAAGCATTGTTCTTATGTACATAATCGTATCTTTGACTGCAGGCTGAAATTATCAAAACGCGTATTAAGGGAAATTTACAAACACTTTTCTACAAAACAACGTGCTCCATCTGCCTTTCGAACCAGGAGGCTCGGATTCGAATACTCGCTTAGTCGCAGCGTTGGCGAAGTGCTCTAACCGCAGGTCATCTGAGCCTATGATCAGGAAGTTTGGGAAAATATTCGCAGGTAATTGCTCTGCCTCTACGGAGTTAAGGTCGCCATATCGAATAAAGTTGCTGGCGCAGACGGATTGTCTGCTGAACTCTTCAAGGCAGCTGGGGATTTCCTGGTTAGGAGTATGCACCAGGTCATCTTTAAGATATGGTCAGAGGAAAGCATGCCCGAGTAATTGAGTCTCAGCATTGTATTCCCGATGGCTTTAGGCAGGGCAGCGCTGTCGTGTGATTTCTTCAACATCATAATAGAAATTATTGTGCAAAATCACTGACCAATACAGGCGGCACAATTTATTTCCAATCCTTACAACTCCTCGAATACGCGAATGATAGCGAGATGTCACTGAGGGTTTATGAGTATTAAAGCGGAGGCGACGAAAATTGGTTTGGCAGTAAACGAGGGTAAAACTAAATATATGCTGTCATCAAAAAAGGACGCTCACCACCGACGTCTTGGTCAGAACATTTGTATTGGCAGATATAAGTTTGAGGTAGTTAAGGACTTCATCTACCTTGGCTCCGCAGTGACCTGGAACAACAACATCAGCTCCAAAATCAAACGCAGAATCACTCTTTCCAATCGCTGTTTCTTTGGGCTCAAGAGGCAATTGAGTAATAGAGCCCTCTCCCGATCGACAAAACTGACTCTATACAAGAGGAAAAGACTCAACCACGAACTTTACGGGTTGTACAACTACATGAGTCTAGTCAGGCTGCTACGGATTCAACGCCTAAGATGGCTAGGCCATGTAAAGCGAATGGACACCACAGGTCCAGCCCGGAGAGTCTTTGAATCCGACTCCCTAGGGACGAAGAAACAGAGTACATGTCGCACACAGGTGGAAGGGGACTTCATTCAACTGGGTGTGTGGCAATGGAAAAGGCTAGCAAAAGATCGTGCTAGTTGGAGGGGCATGTTGGTCAAGGCCCAGGTTCACCCCAAACAGTAGCGCCCGTTAAGAAGAGAAGGAATTGCTTTGCTTTTCCGCTGGTTATGATCTTTCCGCCAGATCGACTTTCTTTTCTTTGGTGCTGAACTCCCTTCTTCCACATATGCTTTGGACCGGCATTCAGTGGCACTTACATTGCGCAGAGATTTCGCATTCCTAATTCCCTCACAGTTTCAGTTATCTTACTTACTGTCACACGGTCCAAAAAATGTGATTTCATTCATTATTGCTCAAGGTAACAAATCATACAAGGTGGCGCAAAATGATCATTCTAGCAGAAGATGTTATAATTTGCAAATGGCGCCGTACGTCAATCATATTTGACATTTGCAGTATACATCAGACAGTATACAAACAGACAAGCACTGGAGGGCCATACTCCACCGATAAAGATTTCCGTCTCTCAAAATCTTTTCTCTTATTTAGTAAAAAAGGTAATTCAAAAACAAAATGGGATGATCAATTTTGCACCACGTTTTATATTTGTCAGCTTTCTGGGTTTCTCCTATATGACTGGTTGAGAAACAGTGATAAGATGACTGGAGAAAGCTTTTGCTACAACAGCTTTAAACATCATTCTTGCTTTCGTTGCGTTACAGCCCATGAAGAGCCAGATCTAAGCTTTTCTCAATCACCCATGCTGTGTGTGATTTATTTTTCACACAGGTGAAAGGGACTTACAGTTTTATGCCGATTTCGAACGGCTTGAGTCGAGAAACTTTTTCATGCAAGTATACCACGGGGGGTTTTGCCAGTACCCCGCCAAGGAGGACACCGCGAAATAAACATTTAATGGCGTCCATCAGAGTCCAACACACTAACCACTGCGCTACGGCGCCCTCAAAACATCATTCTTACTTACTTACTTACTTACTTATCAGGCCAGCGATCCATGGAGGATCTGAGCCTGAGCTATAGCTGCCTTCCGTCCTTGACGGTCCCGGGCACGCTGCTTCCAGTTGTCAAGACCAAGATGTCTTACATCCGCGATTACTTGGTCTTTATACCGGAGTTTCGGTCTTCCTCTTCTTCTCGAACCAGGAGGCTCGGAGTCGTAGACCCTCTTAGCTGGAGCGTTGATGTCCATGCGCTCGATGTGGCCGCGCCAGTATAGTCGACGGATCCTTGCCTTCCGGACTACATCCACATCTTGGTACAGCTCGTAGAGTTCGCGGTTGTGTCTTCTTCTCCATTCACCTTCCTCACAGACAGGACCAAATATCCGGCGCAGAATTTTTCTTTCGAAAGAACCCAAAATCAGCTCTGCTGTCCTGCTTATCGTACAGCTTTCGGCTCCGTACAGCAAGACTGGCAGAATGAGCGTTTTGTAAAGCATGACTTTGGTCTTTCGTTTGAGGAGTTTTGACCCCAGTTGTTTGGACAAGCAGAAGTAGCAGCGGTTGCCAAGGGCGATTCTATGCCGGATCTCCACTGTGGTGTCATTTGTGGAATTTACGTTTGCCCCGAGGTAGACAAACTCCTTAACTACCTCGGAATTGTAGATGTCAATTGTTATATTTTGTCCCAGGTGGTGAGCGACGGATTGGTTTTTACTTGACAGCATGTATTTCGTTTTGTCCTCGTTTCGCCTGTTCTTCAATCGCCGAGAATGCTTCTACAATGCCACGGCGAGAACACGCGATGATGTCTATATCATCCGCGTATCCTAGCAGCTGGATGGACTTGTAAAAGATAGTGCCTTCCCTGTTGACGCCTGCCCGTCGTACTATCTGCTCCAGCACCAGGTTGAAGAAGTTACATGACAGCACATCTCCTTGCCGAAATCCGGTGAATGTTTCGAATGGTTCCGAGGTCCTAGAACCGAGTTGCACGGTTCATCGCGTATTTTTAGCGTAGCGCGACACAACTGGATCAGTTTTACCGGGATCCCGAATTCGGCCATCGCCCCAAACAGTTCTTCACGATGAATGCTGTCGTATGCGGCTTTGAAATCGATGAAAAGATGGTGTGTATCGATTCGAAACTCGTTGGTCTTTTCCAGGATTTGTTGAAGTGTGAAAATTTGGTCTATAGTTGATTTGCCGGGCCGGAAGCCGCACTGGTAGCTGCCGATTAGTGCGGTGCAAAATGGTTTTAGACGTTCACACGATAAGCCGGACAGGATCTTGTATGCGACATTGAGCAGGGATATACCTCTATAGTTCTTGCAAGAGGTAGGATCGCCTTTTTTGTGAATGGGGCATATAGAGCTGGTATTCCAGTCGTCGGGCATTCTTTCATCTTCCCAAATTCTGCAGATGATCTGGTGGCTGCTCCCTACCAGAACATCGCCGCCAGCCGTGAAGAGCTCTGATGGCAAGCCATCTGAGCCTGCGGCCTTGTTGTTCTTCAGCTTTTGAATAGCTGTGCCGACTTCTTCGATGCTGGATGGGGGGACTACTTCAGCGGCTGGAGTTGGGATTTCCTCGGTCCCTACCACTCTCTCTTGGTCATGCTCGTTAAACAGCTGCCGGAAGTGCTGCTTAAATACATCCACTATTCCCTGCGGGTCGGTGACAAGATTACCCTCGCAGTTTCGAAGAGCCAGGGTGCCCTTTTTGAAGTCTCCTGCAAGGCCTTTGGCTTTCTTGTAAAAGGCTCGTATTTTATGTTTATCCCTAGATTCCTCGATATCTTTGAGCTGGTAGGCTGCTAAGATTCTTTTCTTTTGTCGCAGTAGTTTTTTCTCCTCCCTTCTTCTGGCTTGGTACTCTTCTTGCGCTGCCCTGGTTTTCCTCTGCAGCGCCTTTTGGTACGCCTCGTCGGTTGCTGCTTTTTTCTGCTCACACTCGCCATCATACCACGGGTTTCTTGTCGGGGGTGGTAGGTATCCTAAGGTGGTTTCGGCTACTTCCTGAATGGCTGAGCGGCAATGCAGCCACATATTATTAGCATTTGTGTTCGGCGTAGGCATACCGTAGAGTCTTTCGCTCAGCTGCTCCCTGTAGACTCTGGCAACCTCCGATGTACTCAGGCGCCCAATGTCGAACCTCCTCCTGATTGGCTAGTGCAGCTTTCTGACATTGGACAGTCGAGCTCTGAATCTTGCTGCTACGAGGAAGTGGTCAGAGTCGACATTTGCCCCTCTGAATGTTCGCACATCCAGGATGTTTGACGTGTGCCTTGCGTCAATGAGCACATGGTCGATTTGGTTGGCAGTTCGACCGTTCGGAGATCGCCAGGTTGCTGTGTGGATTCGCTTGCGAGGGAATCTTGTGCTACTTATCACCGCATTACGGGCTGTCGCAAAGCCCGTGAGTCGGAAGCCGTTATCTGTTGTTGTATCGTGGAGGCAGTGCTTTCCGATCACTCCGCCAAGGGTGTTTTCCTTACCGATCTTGGCGTTGAAGTCCCCGAGCACGATTTTTACTTCGTACTCCGGACAAGCTCCGTAGGCGTTGTCCAGGAGGTCATAGAAGTCCTCCTTGATAAGGTCTTCAGCCTCGTCGGTAGCGGCGTGTGCACATTTAAGGCTGATGTTATAAAATCGGCCTCTGATGCGGATCATAGCCAGGCGATCACTTATAGGTTTAAAGTCGATGACCTTCGACCTTAACCGCTTTCCCACGACAAATCCGCATCCCAGTTAGTGCAAGCATTTGTGACAGCTGTAATAAATGTCGCAATTTTTCTTCCTAATCATACCGTTTCCTATCCAGCGTATTTCCTGGACCGCAGTAATAACCGACTTGTACTGCGTGAGGATTCCTTCTAGTTTATGAGTAGCTCCGGGAGTGTACAGGGTTCTGACATTACAGGAGCGTACTCGCAAATCGTGTTCCTTTTTCGTGCGTTGTCGTCGTCGAGTATCCGTCCGTGTATCCGAGGCATCTTGCTCAATCATAACTTATCTTTGTATACGTGGGCGGATTGTTAGCCCGCCGCACAACCGCCATTCTGGTCGAGGTTTTGTCGCTGCATACGTTTGTTCACCTCCCAACGGTTGTTGAAGAGGCTATCCAGAGGGCGCCGCCGCGAGGAGGCCGTATGTCAACTTGACCCGGGCACTTAAACGGGGATTGTTGTTGGCATCTCGCCAGGTTGAGAGCAATCAACAACTTTACCCTGTATGTCCGAGCCCATGCCCTCCAAAACATCATTCTTAGTGACACAAAATCAGGGACCTTACCGAGCTTTTTGTTTTCACATTTCATAATCACGTGAACAAACTAACGTCACAACTTCTGCTCGTAGATCATTGGATACCAGCCTCGAGCGACGGCATCTAGAATGTATGTATGTATGTTGGCGTTACAGTCCATGAAGAACCTGAGCCGAGCTTCTCTCAATCACCCATGTTGTGTGTGATTTCATTTTTCCATAGGTGACGGCATCTAGAAGGGCATCCAAAATAAAAATACCCCTGCTCCACTGTAGAGATTGGTTACACTGCTTGCCTTTTATTTTTGAAATTTATCTCATCATTGGTGATATTGTGCGAGTTTTTTTGTCTTTTGGTTTTTCTTCGCCGATCGGTCTTCTCTCAAATTGTGGAAACGTTAGCCTTTTTTTGTTAGTGTAATCTACAAGAATAAGCCAGAACTGAGATAGGTAGAGCAACCATCAACTCGGTAGATGTAGCCTTATTGTACATATAGATGATTAAAACAAACATTTCATAAGTCAGCATGTCTTTTGCAATGCCCTATATCAAGTATCCTACCACTGACTTTACGACGGGTAGTTAAAGGCACTCAACACAAATATAAATCTTCTGAAAATGAAGTCCTTTTTCTCCTACTCACGAATAAATATGTACATGTGAAATTAGGGCGATGGGATACAATATCCACAATTGTGGACGAGTATTTAGAGATACATACATACACATGGAACTGATTTAGGTATGTCTATGCACATATGGTGAACGAATCCGGTGGCTAAATTCCTTGGCAGTAACTGCCAAGAACATCGCGTGCGTACAATTCATTTCTATTTTGTCTTGGGAATAACTTAACGCAACTGAACAAAGCATCAATTATTCACATGAAGAGCCCCGCGAAGAGTTGTTTGCAATTTGGCATTACCTTCTATTCACTTATGTAGCTTCACGTTACCCAACTATTGAGTTACATAGATACCGCACCAATCTGTTAAGCATAGGGGTAGGAAATACTCCTACAAACGAGTGCACGCAAAAAGGATAGATATTTCGTGTGTAAGGAACATTTTGGCTGGAGTTCATGTCACTAGTAGCATACGCTTTCAATCGTTCCTAATAGTGATAGTTGCTTAATAGAGTCACGAGTTGTACTAGTGTCTAGGCAGCGCTTGAGGCTAAAATTTCGTGTCTTTGTTCACGCGTTTGACTCTGGGGAGTCATTGAGTGCGCTAATCAATTAGAATCGGTTCCTCGTACTCAAAGCAAAGTGTAAATGGTACCGCCGCCGCCACCCGTGAGTGTGTATTTACTGGCTTCGTAAACGAATCTGAAAGCAATTCCCAAATGCGCTACAAATCACAAATCACAATTAACGGGCGCGTGCTAGCGCATATGTGCGCTATCAAAAAAGCTAAATACGGATTGCAGTACGACATGCAAATGCCGTATGACGTAATTTGTATTTTACACAACGACGGATAGTTACGCGAACAAATAATAAGAAAATTGGAAACATTTAGAGCTAACGTGAGCTTGAATCACGGTCTAAGCAAGACCAGATTCAGCGTATTAATCAAGCGGAACGGACACGCAAGCGATTGAAGCCTTCCATCGTAGCTATGATTGTAGCATGTTCGAAGATCGGACAGAAATATTTGTTTTTGATTTCACAGCCGAGTGCAGTTTGTGGTACGAAATAATGTTGGAGCAGTACTAACGCAAGGCGGAAATTTTGCAATCTCGAACTGAGGTTAAGTGGAACCGGTCAACTGGCTGTGGATGTCCGTTGCCCTCTCTAGATACTTACTTACTACTTTCCTTGATACGTTGTAGATGTGCATATGAAGAGGATGAGTGAATAATTGAACCTGCCATGAGCAGCTTGTTGTTGTTTTCTTTTCTTCGAATCCATGCGGTTTGGGCTTTTGCTTATTTTTAATCAGACTTGATTGGTGTACTGGGGTGGAGATCTTGTTTGCAGCCGTACAATGGAAACTCATGCTACTAATCATGAGGCTGAATGTACTATGTTAATACTACTATGTACTATGTTAAATGGCAATATGTAATTAGTTGGAGTATCTGAAAACTTAATGGCACGTGAGAGGAGGAGAACGTGCCAGTTCATTGGGAGTTCAATTTCCTGCATCACTCAATCATTTTTATTTTTTTTACTTTTGTTTCATCGTATCTAGGTTGGTTTTATTCATGTCTACTGGAGCGCATTAAAATTCTTGTCTTGTTTCCCGTATTCTTTAATATGAATGCAGCAATATAGCGGAGATACTCCCTTCGTTCATGACGGATTAGTTGTCTTCATCTGATCCATGAATGATTAACTTAGCTACGACTGGTTCATTATTTCCGCTTTCATGCTTTTAACATGAGACTCCTATTGAGTCATTTTACTCGCTTTTATGACTTTAGGCTAGAACAATTATTACAACTTTTCTTGCAAAAAATACAGAGGGCTGGAAGTTAAGCAAGTAGTTATTTATCTTCATCCATGGATTACATTGAACCGTATGCGATATGCATTCTTGACCAACCAAGCGAACCATCAGCGTTGTAGCATGTTTTCTAATTAAAGGTTTTCTAAGAGGGTTCGTGGTTCTAAATCACTAACGAATGTTTTGTTATCTGACAAGGTGTATAAGTTTTGTGATTTGGTTACCTTGTCTAGGGGTCTAGCCATTTTCGATCTCAAAACGTAGGATTCCTTGACCTTTATGGCAACTTGGAGATGTGACTGTACGGTCCCTAAGTGAATGTTTTTCAATTTTTTTTTTTTTTGCTTTCCTTGTAAAGTGAAGTTGCCTTTCTCACTTTTCACACCTCATATTCCTTCAATTAACAGTAAAGTTGAGGAATACCCTTTCAGGTAATTCAACAAAAAATTCAGTACCTTCGGAAAATGTTAAACAAGCATCCGAATATCCATAATACGCGTACGATGTATGTATGGACGCTCTTATTTCTCGATGGCGTCGGATTCTTTATTGCCACTTTTATGATTTACAAAAGAATCTCCAAAAAAGACTTCTCCAGTCACGCACACCAAAAGTTGGTTGAGATCCTTCTGCTCTTGTTAACACAATCTGAGTAGAGGGCATCGTCTGTTGCACTGTCACAATGGCTCGGACTCGGAGATTCTTCGGACCGGGTCGTCCCTAGGTCCCCAAGACCTAACTCTTGGGGAAACATTTTGTCCAATCTGTCCTCAACATTACCAATATCTGTCTTGTTTCCCCCCAATCCTACATACATATGTATGCACCAGCTAGTGCTCGTGTAAGTCCGTTAGTTATTGATTTATTTGTAACTTACGTGCCTGGTTATGTATCTCAGCCAATTTTGATTAATGATTTATCTTCTGATCACAATCCAGTGCTCTGCCGACTTCTCGTATGCAGTGAAAGAGAAGTTGACTATACTTTTGATTTCAGGAAGGCAAATTGGAACACTTTTAAAAGGAAGCTTGAAAATATTCCAGTGAATCTTGATGAAATCGCCAATACTCAAGACGTTGACAGTATTATCAACAGTTTCAATAAACATATACTAAGCTCGCTCTGTTGATGCTAGTGTCCCAAAAGTTATTAGACAATGCTATTCGAAAACACTTCCAATACAAGTTCTGCAGCTTATAAAGTTGGCAATAAGCATAGAAGAAATTGGCAGAGATATCGGCAAACTAATTCCAGAATACTGGTTAAACTTTTTAATCATACGATAGTGAAGTACGTCAACAATATTCGTAACAATCAGTGGGATAACAAGCTTAGTTTTTTAGAAAAAGCATCTAAACATTTTTGGAATATAGCTAAAATAATAAACGGTTTCGGCCCGGGCAGGGGCTGCCTTATATATTTTAAAATATTTAAAGAGTACAGGGGGAGTTTCCATAAATGCCGACACACTCGTGTTCGTGAGCTAAAATGAGTTGATTTGGTCACAGCCAATTACTCATGAACGCGTGCGTTTAATTATTGCTCATTTGGTAGTGCACACTCACCTACGGCTCATGAGTGTGCGTTTCCTTACCCAAACACAATAGTACCAGTACTCGTCCGATCCCCGCATTCGACTAGCGTCGGGCGCGGTTAGAAGTTAGATGGCGATCCGCCATCGTGAGAACGCCGCGTGTCGTTCGTTTTTTTTTCGCCTATTTTTTAGTTATTTAATTTCTAACAAAAAACGACTGGACCGATTTTGCTGAAAACCTACTCAGTTCTACGTTGCGTAATTACGCGTAGAATGAACCTCATGTCAATATGCCCGTATGGAGATTTAGGTATTTTAAAAAAGCTTTTTTGGTGGTTCTGACAATTTGTAATCAAGTTCGATATTCATTTTCATAAGTGGGTTGAGATACTTTATCAGTCAACGGCTAACAACCAGGCGATTTTTTTTGCTGACATCTGACTTAAAGATTGTTTTTGAAACTTTGGTTGGGTTATGTCATATTAGCAATTGACTTATATCACTATCTGTAAGTATTATGCTGCATTTCAGAATCGATTTAGGTTCGGGTGACTATCCATTCATTTTTATTGGCACATTCGTATTTCTGCATTTTGAGATGTACTCATACACGACATATTGAACCGCGAATGAAAAAGAGAAAATAGATTGTGTGCCAGTTTGAGCAGATCACGTCAAATTGAAACTGTAGGTGGGACATATGTAAATAATTCTACGGTTCCAGTGGAATGTAGCGAACACAACCGCCGCCCGTGCTACACGCAGCTAGGTTTGAAAGTAGAAATTTGCAAAATTCTATATGACTGAATGTATGTATCTGAAAGGTGGCGCACACCTTCTGATGTCCAGTGACACAAAAAAAAAAAAAAAGGAAAAGGAAAAAATCAATGACCCAAATGATTAAAAATAAAATGTAAAAGTTTGCCGAACGTGAAAGTATGAAACAGTAGGAGGATGATTTGCGATACACGGTATAAAAGTGATGGGCAACATTTTTCTAATTAAATGGTTTTAAATCTCTGGCAACAGAATTGCTAACAAAATCAATCACGCCTTGATGCCTTGCCTTGATGGCTTGTAGGGTTTTCTCTCACGAAACTTATATGGCCAATTAAAATTTAATTAAACGTTGACATGTGAATGATTAGTCCAAGCTCCATATTCAAATCACTTTTTCACGAATAACTCGAACAGGGTCTGAAACGAAATTTTCCACTGTCGAGATCAACTAAACTTCCACTCATGGAACTTGATTACGGGTGAAGGTGAAAATTACCTTCAATTTTCCAGTCGAATGCGATTTTGTTGTACTACTTATGAGGCTAAGTCATAAATTAACTTCACTACTAGCTAGATGATTGAATATCAGCAACATATGTAAGATACAAAATGATTCTAAAATGCTAACTTAATTGTTAATATGTTTTGACACGCATCAAACCGACTTAATAAAGTAATTACGGAAATGCCTTGCGTGCCGATTTAGATATAAAACACTGCACCTTAGATTTCAACGACTACATGTGTTGAATGTGAATTAAGAAAATGGTTTAGTGTTGAAATCTAATTTAGCTTTTAGATTATCTTTCGCTTTAGTCGTTTTATCTGCTCATGTTTGGCGTATTGGTGCATTCGACAAACACGAGCTATTCTGCATTATCCTTTCGAGTACCACATTCATGCTACAGTTTAATGCCGATTCCGAACGGCGTGAGTCGAGAAGCTTTTTCATGGCAATAATACTACGGGGGGTTTTGCCTATTGCCCGTCCTTATCGGGATCAATAATTATAATAAAAAGAAAAACTATTCTAAAGGACACGGAAACTGCTACAGAGAAAATAAACAACGTTTATTCGGATGCGGATTTGTTGTTTGAGGCAGACTCAGGAAAAAAGTCTTAAGCTTCCAGTATGCAAGCGAACGCCTCATAACTATCCGCATCAAGACCAATCTCGGTAATACAAGTTTATTATGTGTTCACGCCCCCACAGAGGAGAAAGATGACCGACATAAAGACGACTTCTATGATCTCCTAGGCAGATCGTATGCGCTATGACACCAAAGTCGTTCTAGGAGATTTCAATGCGAAGCTGGGTAAGGAAGCTACTTTTGAACGGGTAATTGGAAAGCACACCTCAACATCCATAAGGTGACCTGACGGTCTTTCGATCAATCGACAACCAATCAAATTGATCATATTGCGATCGACGGCAGACACTCCTCCAGCATCCTAGATGTCCGAAGCTTTCGGGGAGCCAACATCGACTCGGATCATTAACTTGTTGCCGCCAAGGTACGTATACGAATTTCTTGGAATCGACGGAGTCGAGTAAAAACCCCAAAATTTAACGTCGGAAAGCTGCAATCGCAGGAGACCGCCAGGACCTTCGCCGATCAAGTCTCCCTCATGCTCTCTCGAGTCCCGATGCAATCTGCAGAAACCATAGAACAGCAATGGAGTCGTTGTCAGAACGCCATTAGAGAGGCCGCCACAGATGTATTCGGTTTCGAGCCACCACCGTCGAGAAACCCCTGGTTTGATGATGATTACAGACAGGTCCATGTAAAGAAACAGAATGCATACATGGCCACATTGCATCGACGGACGAGAGCTGCCCGCGAGCTCTATGAACAGGAAAGGAGGGAGGAGCATGCGCTTCTGAGAAGGAAAAAGAAGGAGCACGAGAAGCGCGAGATCGAGGAGATGGAGGGATGTTACTCCAGGAACGACGTTCGAAAATGTTACCAGAAAGTAAACCAGTTATAGCCAAGGCCATAAAGCCAGAGCAGAAGCCTGCAGGGATGAGCACGGACAACTAGTTGTGGGGTCACAGTCGATGCTGAGATTGTGAAAGGACCACTTCTGCGTCGATGATAGTCAAAATGCCGCCGTCAGGCAGAGCGAACCATTCACAATGGACGAAGGCGAAGGAGAATCCCGTTCACCCGACCTAGACGATGTTAAGATAGCGATATCGAAACTTAAGTCTTATAAAGCTGCTGGAGCAGACGGACTCCTCGCGGAACTGTTTTAACTGGCTGGCGATGAGTTGATCAGGAACATGCACCAACTCATCTGCAAGATATGGTCGGAAGAACGCATGCCCGATGACTGGAATCTTAGTATCGTTTGCTCGGTCTATAAAACCGGCCAAGTGCGAGTCGGACTCGCGCACGAAGGGTTCCGTACTATTGTGTATAAAAACGGCAAAAAAAGCATGTCTGTTGTATGGGAGCCCCATTTATACAAATATTTATTATATTCTGTCTAAGTATTTGTTGTTAAAGCAGCAACAGAACTACATAATCAGTGACATTTTATTCTCACTTTTCGGATAGTTAAAATCTAGAATGTTGTAATTTTTAGAAAATACTCATTTTTTGAGTGATTGCCAATTTGGGTTTAGACGTGGCAAATCGACTGAAACTGCTTTATTGAAATTAACTGGGGAAATATATAAGCACTTCTCAAATACCATCAACATTATTTGTTGATATCAGTAATGTAGACGAATAAAAAGATTTAACATTTCCTTGCCTTTTGAACACCACTGTATATGTTCACGAATTTCAACTATTTATAATACATAATGTTGTCTACAGATTGGGTCATATGATGGGGTTATCGTACAGAAAACTCTCCACTAACAGAGATTAACGTTTATATAAAGGGGTACTTGAATAAAGCAATGAGGTCTTTCTGTTACTAACAGCCGCTCTGTGCAGTGTTTTTTTATTGAAGAAACGCCCTACAGTAAGGTCTTTGATATGGTTAATCATACTTTGCTACTCGATAAACTTTACAAAGCGGGTTTCAGAGGCTCCATTTATAAATGGTTTTCTTCTTATTTATCCAACCGTTATCAAGTTGTGAAAATTAGGAATGTTTACAGTTCTATAGACTTCTTAAATATGGATGTTCCCCAAGGAGCAGTATTGGGCCCAATCCTTTCTCTAATTTATGTTAATACGTTTTTCATACAACCTTTTAAAGGCAAAATAACTGCCTTTGCTGATGAAACATCTCTTTTCCACTCAAACACTAACTTAATTGATAGTTTTGCAGATGTTAACTATGACCTAGATATGTTAAGGAGATGGTTTAATTATCATAAACTAATAATTAGCAACAAAACGAAGTACATGATATTTAATATCAATGGTAGAGTTTTCAGAGACCTTCCCTTATATTATCATGCACCATTGTGTAATCGATTTGTTCTTGAAGATATAGTATTTAACAATCAAGAATGTTTGAAAATTGCTTCTTGATTGAACACGTGGACAGTTTTAAATATTTAGGTGTTACATTGGACCAACAACTTTGTTGGAAAGACCATTCAATATATTTGAAACATTATCTAAATGGGGTTATAAGATAATTATTCCATCTCAGTATGCACTTTAATCTCTACCCGTTTTAAAATACTAAATGTATACTCGCACCGAAATGGAACTAGCAAAAACATGTACATGTCCGGAACTAAATGCATTATCGCACCGATATGGAACTAGCAAACCATGTCCATGTCCGGACCTGAATGCATACATACACATGTATGACATTTGTTCACGAAATGCGGTGCGGGCATTATATTCTTTCATTTCTTTTCTTCATTTCAGTTCAAGTGTGCTGTACAGTGTACACCAACTGTTCGAGCTTTATCGCCACATCTCCATACTTTTGGGTTTCTTGAAAACTACGGGGTATAACTCATACCGTATGAGAAGCATGTTCGTTGCATTTATGGTTTTTTTTTTTTTCGTTTTGTACATACATATGTGATTGATGAATAAGGGTTGAGTGGAACTATGGAACTCTTTTCGTTCAATTTGCGGAGCGAGAGGAGATGTGTCCGAGAGAGGACATAGTTCCGTGAACTATACATGTCCGGAACTACCCAACTCTACTTCGTAATGTACATATGTATGTATGTATGTATGTATACTTATACATAGCGTAGAGATGTGTGAGTGTATGCACGTATGTGATGCGTATGCACGTATGAACGTATCGTTTCGTATGTGTGCAAGATCGCTTGCTCCTCTTGCTCACTTGCTCCTCTCCACCTGCCGCGACGTCGTGCGAAAGGGATGCTAGGCCAGCTGCGAGGACTGGTCGTGAGCAATGGCGCCACGCGATTGCCCTCACGCCGACTTACCCGCAGCAAGAATCGCGAATTTGCTACGAGACTCGCGAAATATCCCACGCAAAAGAAAAAAAACACCGTAATCGTTTCCAATTCAATATGTCACAAATTTAATTTCCTTAACCTAACTTAATCTAGGTTTACAATTAATCCTTAAAACTACCCTACACCGTATGTCAATAAAAAAGTCGAAATAAATAAAAAAAATATATGTAAAATAAAAAAAAAAGGAATTCACTGTCCAAAAAAGTAAGCAAACCGCAGCTTGAGTATTCCAACAGTCGTACCGAAACTCCTCTGACCAACGACTTAGCCCGCATCACCAATCACGACAAACAAATTTGTGATTTCAATACCTAATACAATGAACGTGATATCCACGACCAACGTAGGCAATAGGACACACGATACGGCCGCGTACCGGGAACTGCTTAAAACCGTACCGGAGTTCTTCCCCGAAGATCACTCACCGAGTACTTCGCCGAAGATTTCACCACGAGTTCTTCGCCCACTCTCCCTCAAAAAAAAAAAAACAAAAATCCTGCCCTGCTGCGGGCTGAACTCCACTCGTTCGCGTGTCAAGTGATGATCGTACCCTCGGGCTATCCGCTTTCTCTGAGTTTCGTTTCCCAAAATGGATGACTACGAGCCGCTCAAAAATGGAAAAGATGACAACGAAAACCTTTCGAAACAATTTATTATTGGTTGTTTGTAATTATGTATATGTATAATTAATTTTTGTTCTGTTTTTAGTATTTGTCGTGGTAGCGGCAACAGAAATACATCATCTGTGAAAATTTCAACTGTCTAACTATCACGGTTCATGAGATACAGCCTGGTGACAGACGGACGGACGGACGGACGGACAGCGAAGTCTTAGTAATAGGGTTCCGTTTTACCTTTGGGTACGGAACCCTAAAAAAAGGAGACCCTTTCTGCGCCAATTACAGAGGGATAAGCCTTCTGAACATCTCGTACAAGATCCTCTCTGCCGTACTCTGTAAGCCCCTGAAACCGTTCGTGGATAATCTGGTAGGTTCCTACCAGTGTGGTTTCAGGCCAGGAAAATCCACGATAGACCAAATATTTACACTACGGCAGATCTTGGAGAGGACCCATGAATTCCAGGTCGACACGCTCCATCTTTTTGTCGACTTTAAAGCCGCGAATGACATTCTTTATAGAGACGAGCTATATAGAGCCATGTCATGTTTTAACATTCCTGCCAATCCCGTCAGACTGTGCAGGATGACTATGGAGAACTCTCGCTGCTCCATTAAGGTCGGAGGTGAACTAACCGACCTCTTTGATGTTAAAAAAGGTTTTAGTCAGGATGACGCACTGTCATGTGATTTCTATAACATTATTCTTGAAAATATCGTGCGGGACTCTGCGGCCAATACAAGTGGTACGATCTACTTCAAGTCCACACAATTGCTTGCCTACGCAGATGACATTGACGTTATTGGACGGACAAAGCGAGACGTTAATGAGGCGTTCGCAAGCATTGTAGCAGAAGCAGCTAAAGTGGGTCTAAGGGTAAATGGGGACAAGACCAAATATATGCTGTCATCAAAGAAAAACGCGCAACACCGACGTCTTGGTTAGAACGTCACCTTCGGCAGCTATATTTTTGAGGTAGTCAAGGACTTCGTCCACCTTGGCTCGATAGTGACAAGCAGCAACGACACAGCGCTAAAATAAAACGCAGAATAACTCTTGCCAACCGCTGCTTCTTCGGGCTCAAGAGGCAATTGAGTAGTAGAGCCCTCTGTCGAAAAACTAAGGTATCCCTCTGCAAGACCTGAATCATCCCGGTCCTCCTCTACGGCGCTGAGGCTTGAACGTTATCAAAAGCGGATGAAGAGGCTCTTGGGCGTTTCGAGTGAAAAATTCTTCGTGCAGTCTTTGGTCCCGTTTGTGTAAACGAAGAGTGGAGGAGGAGATTAAACCAAGAACTTTACGGGCTGTACGGCGACAGCGGCCTAGTTAGACGTCTTCAGATCCAACGTCTAAGATGGCTAGGCCATGTAGAGCGAATGAACATTAACGCTCCGGCCCGATGAGTCTTCGACTCCAACCCCGAGGGTCGACGCAGCTGGGGTCGACCGCATTTAAGGTGGCGCGCACAGGTGGACAGGGACCTCAACCAACTTGGAGTGCGGCACTGGAGGCGGATGGCCAAAGATCGGGCCGGCTGGAGAGGCTTGTTGGTTGAGGCCCTTGTTCACTCCGAACTGTAGCGCCATCAAAGTAAGTAAGTTTCTCTCAAGCAATGTTGTGTGTGATCTATTGCCGATTCCGAACGGCGAATTACGGGAAGCTTTTCATGACAGTTATACTACAAGGTGTTTCGTCAGTACCCCGCTGAGAAGAAGCATCGTGTTTAAAAACACGTTCGATAACATCTCGTCGGGATTCGATCCCGTGTGCCAGGGTGCTCACATTAGTTTATGTGTCTTCTTTTTTTTTTTTTTTTTTGTTTTTTTTTAGAAAATTAAAAACCAAACGCTTAAAAAATCACACGATGATATCATGACTAAGTACGTACAAGTGACCTGGAGCGCCAGGTTCCTCTTTCCCCAGGAACAAGGGGTTGGGTCGCTGCACACATTGGTTCACTATCTGGCCGGCGCCAGGGTAGTTATCCACACACGCGGAGGCTGTGTATCAATTTGGATTGTGCAGGGACAGAGATCGAAGCTGGCGTTTGCCATGTTAAACGCGATCAACTTCTTTGCTCTGTTTGCTCGCTCCCTGCCCCCTAAATGTTTCTCACTTCTACAGGTAAATTCTGGATAGAGGCTATTTAAAGCAGATGATATGGATGGAAAGCTTTGATCTTTTCGGGTTGTGCCATTTTACCGTGACTTACAAATTCAAGGTTTATTTCTCCGTACTCGTATCAATTTAATAATATAATGTCTAATAATGTAGACGAAATATTAATATGTAATTATATGGATTAATAATAATGTACCAAAATGCTTTGTTTCTTTCCCTGCTTTAATCATATTTTCCCTTTAATCTGTTTTCAGGACATCTTGTAAAGTGGCAAATTCCAGTGGTAAGTTGACTACAACCACCATTTTCACCTTTTAAGTGTTTTTGCTTTTTATTTCTCTTCCGGAAGAAGAGACCGTAGACGTACATAGGTATGTACGAAACAGAATTGGAAAAGACAACTGTCGAACTCGCCAAATAGTATGATTTTATACGTTTGTGGAAAAAAAACCTTTATCTCGGTTGCCCCATATCAGGCGGTCTTAAAATTTATATGATACCAAAAGGAAGTTAAAAATATAAAATCTTGACGGAACCTAATTTTCCAATTGTGTTTCGACCGGAATATTTTAAGGACGCGTTCACTATATAGAAAGTAGCGTTGAGAACGAAGAAGGCAACAGCTACATACACTAACAAAAAATCAGACGAAATGCACCATTTAAGCTGAAATTTTAAGATTTTTTCTTGATAATTTGTTGCCATTTTGAAAGCAATTCCATCATGCTTCTCCATCGAAGCTGGAATGGTAGTTTTTTTTTTTTTTTTTTTTGTGCAGTTACACGCCATTGAAAGGAACGGTAGGTAATCATATGACACAAGGTACGGACTAATAAGGTGTATAATAAGATGCATATAAACGTTCTAACCAAGCTCCCGGAACTTCTGACGAGACACTATCGATGGATGTGGTCTGGCCATTGTAATGAATCACAATTTCTGTTCTGTTTGCCAAAGGTTACCGCTTCTGGTCTCCCTTCAGGCGATCCAATTGTTGACAGATTAGATCTGAATTAAGAGTATCGCTAGAATGTAGTTCATAGTGGTGGCTTAGCCACCGTTGTCGTAAGTGATCAACTTTTTATCATCAATCACTATCCGATTCGGAAATTGGTCAACTGAATCAATACATTTGGACATTTTATCTTCTTCTTCTTCTTTTGGCGCTACAGTTCATGGCGAACCTGGGCCTCCATCATAAAACCTCTCCAACTGGCACCGTCATTCGCCAGCAGTCTCCAGTGCCGCACGCCTAGTTGGTTAAGGTCCTCTTCCAATTGGTTGCGCCACCTTAAATTTGACCGTCCTCGACCGCGTCGTCCATCGGGGTTGGATTCATAGACCTTCCGGCCCGGAGCTGTGTTTTCCATACGCTCAACATGACCTAGCCATCTTAGGCGTTGGATCCGAAGACGCCGTGCTATGTTCACGTCGCTGTACAGCCCGTACAGTTCACTTTTAAGTCTTCTCCTCCACTCCCCATTTATGCAGGTCGGGCCGAAAATCGCACGCGGAATTTTTCTCTCAAAACGACCAATGGCGTCCTCATCCGCTTTCAATGAGGTCCATGTCTCTGCGCCATAGAGCAGGACCGGGATGATAAGGGTCTTGTATATGCTCACCTTGGTTTTTCGAGAGAGGGCTCTGCTTTTCAATTGCATCCCGAGCCCAAAGAAACAGCGGTTGGCAAGAGTTATTCTGCGTTTGATTTCGGCACTGATGGCATTTCTGCATGTCACTGCGGAGCCTAGGTAGACGAAGTCCTTGACTACCTTGAAATTATACCTGCCAATATGTGCACCATTTCAGCCGCTTCCATCTCAATGCTCGTAAAGGCCTCAATGACATCTCGCTGACTTCGTCCAATTATGTCATGTCATCGGCATATGCGAGTAGTTGAATGGACTTGAAAAAGATGGTGCCCCTCGTATTGACCAGTGAGTTTTGCACTAACCTTTCAAGGACGATGTTGAAAAAGTCACACGACAGCGCGTCACCCTGTCTAAAACCTTTTTTGACATAAAAGATATCGGTTAGGTCGCTTCGGACCCTGATGGAGCAACGAGAGTTCTCCAAAGTCATCCTGCACAATCCGACGAGTTTGACAGGGATGCCAAAACTAGACATAGCGTTGTGTAGCTCGTCTCTATTAATACTATCCTATGCAGCCTTAAAGTCGACAAACAGGTGGTGGGTGTCGATCTAGAACTCGTTTGTTTTGTCCAGGATCTGCCGCAGTGTGAATTATTGATCTATAGTGGATTTCCCGGGCCTGAAATCACACTGATATGGGCCATTCAGTTTATTAATGAACCGTTTCAAGCGTTCACACAGAACAGCAGAGAAGATCTTATAAGCGATGTTCAGAAGACTTATTCTTCTGTAGTTGGCGCAGACAATGGGGTCTCCTTTTTTGTGGATCGGGCAAACGATGCTAAGATTCCATTCATTGGGCATGCATTCCTCGGACCATATCTTACGGTCCGAACTTCATTCCTGCGATAGCATCTCTCCATCTCTACGATCACGAGATTCTCATGCTCCCTTTTTTTTTGTTTGTTTTGAGGATCTTCCGAGAGCTTAAGGGAGACGTGATTGGCATAGGCTCTGGCGGTCTCTTGCGATGGCCTTAGTAGATTTTTCTGGGCCAGGCATATTGGAAGTCGAAACCTGGCTGCCACTAGATAGTGGTCCGAGTCGATGTTGGCTCCTCTAAAAGCTCGCACATCTAGAATATCGGATGCGTGTCTGCCATGAATCGCAATGTGGTCATTCTGGTTGACGGTTGATTGGTCCGGAGATCGCCAGGTCCCTTTGTGGATGTTGAGAGGTTGGAAACGCATGCTAGCAACTGGAAGATTTCGCCCCGTTGCGAAGTCATTCACCCTAAATCCATTTTCGGATGTGGTGTTGTGTAGGCTGTGCTTGCCAATAACCCTATCAAAGGCGACTTCCTTGCCCAGTTTTGCGTTAAAGTTTCCCAGTACGATTTTAACATCGTAACTGGGACATTGTCTTATCTAGTAGGTCGTAGAAGTCGCCTTTTGTAGCGTCATCCTTGTCCTCGGTAGGGGCATGAGCGCAAATTAGGCTGATGCTTGCGAATTTAGCCTTGATGCGGATTGTCATGAGGCGTTCGCTTACATGCCTGAAGCTCAAGACTTTTTGCCTAAGAGTACCTCTAATAATAAATCCGCATCCGAATAAGCGTTGTCTTCTCTCCTTGGAGTAGTCGCCGTAGTAGATATCACAGTTTCTCATCCTCTCTTTGCCCAGTTCATCCCATCGCACTTCGTGGATTGTGGTAATATCTGCCTTTGAACAGTCTAGGCCCTTCTCAAGTTGTTCGCCTGCACGCGGTCTGTTGAGGGACCTTACATTCCACGTACAAAGCCGAATATCATTCTTTCTTTTCCTTTGGTTGTTTCCTGGGTCGTCATCGGTTAATCCGTCCGTCTTTTTTGCTTTCGGGTTTTTTTTTTGGGTTTTATGGCTTGTTGGTTTTTTTCCAGGTATGGCTTGCCGAGCCATAGCTTAACCGATACTTATCCTGTTTTGTGGCGTAGGAAACTCGCCATTCGCCCTTTTCCGTTCGCGATTTCAAAATAGAAATCCCCAGGTGGCACCACGAGGATTTGGAAATAGGGCTCAATAACAGAGCTGCTAGATGTTCGCCTGCACTGGCTTCTGCTCGCTATTTTACGAGACAACGCATGTCGCATACGTTACTCCTATGAGGCCATTGTTAGTCGTTTACCACCTTTTTTTTTTAATCTAGTCCTGTGCAAATGGTTTCAAACAGTCTTTATGTATTATATAGCTCCTGGGCAATCATGTGCGTACATGATGGTCAGACTCTACCATTACCATGAACTTATCAGACATTTTTCCCATATGGTCCTCCAGAGTATGGCACATCTTAGACCCTAAAAACTGCGCATGATTGTCTCTTAAGGTATCAGGACCTTAACCACTATGAACATTTTCAAATAATTTTCTTTTCACTGGTGTCCATCTTCACACAACCGTCGGAGAGGTGTTTTTTAGTGCGAAGTAAACCCTACATCCTATCTTACTGTCTATAATTGGTGAGCATTCCAATAATGTGGGTAAATTGACAGTGCCTACAGAAAGAAGTAATTTTCCACAAACATTTCCGAATTCAAGTTAAACGAAAACAAAATTTCAACAATTTAAGAAACCCTTAAGCGTAAGTAACCATTTCTCATTCAACTCATTCAACTTTTGGCTAATCTTACAGCACAAGACGTGACTTTTCTGACACCTTAAGTCGATGCAATAATTTCAAATCGCCAAGCGAGCACATGATTCAATTTCATTATACTCCTTTGACCTGAACCAGTCGTACATAGTATCTACACCGCAGGCCTTAATGAGGTACCACACAAATTACGTCAAAGAAGTTACCTTCACTTGGATTCGGAATATAAGTATATAGGTCTTTATTAATAATTGATGCCCTACGGCTAGATACAGTCTATCGCACCCACTCGTTTCTCTGCTCTTATTCTAAATCTTCTCAAAACCAATTTTACAAGCTGGCAAATTCGATAATAACCTATCGCAATTCACTTTACTTCAGCGGTATGCTCAGAGCTTCCATGCTAGCCTGGTGATGGTAAACCATTATTCCCAGCTGTGAGTCACGACCGAACACTTTTCGGGGGAAGGCGAATACTAACTCAATTATTAATAGCGGGGATTAGTGTTTGTTGGGAATAAATTAGCAATTAAGATGTAAATAGGTCAGAATGCGTAAGCGTTAGGGTATTCCGTAATTCGCGTTGATTCTCTTCAGTGGTGCGAAGGCTTGGATTGAATATTTGATTTGTGGGGCAATTGCATGTGGGGTAGTAGACATTATAGTCAGTGATGGTACATAAAAGAGAAGTATCTGAATTATAAACAAAAGCAATATTTCCTGTGCCAATGGGTTGCAATAGCATCCATTGTATATATGTATTTAGCTTACTATCATATCGTCGATTACTCGCATTTCTTTCGGTGAGAAAACGTATATTCGTACCCAATTCTTCACATATCTGGAGTTTAATCAACGATCATTTGATACAGTAATTACTTGCTTACTTTGATGGCGCTACAGTTCGTGGTGAACCAGGGCCTCATCCTCTCCAGCCAGCCCCGCCAGCCGGCCCAGCCAGCCGCTTCCAGTGCCGCACATTCAGTTGGTTGAGGTCCCTTTCCACCTGTGCGCGCCAAATTAAATGCGGTCGTCCTCTGCTGCGTCGTCCCTCGGGGTTGGAGTCGAAAACTTTTCGGGCCGGAGCGTTGATGTCCCTTCGCTCTACATGGCCTAGCCATCTTAGACGTTGGATCCGAAGATGTCTAACTTGGCCGATGTCGCTGTACAGCCCGTACAGTTCTTGGTTGAATCTCCACCTCCATTCTCCGTTTACACAAACGGGACCAAAGATTGCACGCAGAATTTCCCTTGCGAAACGCTCAAGAGCGTCTTCATCCGCTTTTGATAACGTCCAAGCCTCAGCGCCGTAGAGGAGGCTGATTAAGGTCTTGTAGAGGGATACCTTAGTTTTTCGAGAGAGGGCTCTACTACTCAATTGCCTTTTGAGCCCGAAGAAGCAGCGGTTGGCAAGAGTTATTCTGCGTTTTATCTCAGCGCTGCGCTGGTGTCGTTGCTGCTTGTCCCTATCGAGCCAAGGTAGACGAAGTCCTTGACTACTGCTGAAGGTGACGTTCTGACCAAGACGTCGGTGTTGCGCGTCTTTCCTGGATGAAAGCATATATTTGGTCGTGTCCCCATTTACCCTTAGACCCACTTTAGCCGCTTCTGCCTCAATGCTTGCGAACGCCTCATTGACGTCTCGATTTGTCCCTCCAATAACGTCAATGTCATATGCGTAGGCAAGCAATTGTGTGGACTTGAATTAGATCGTACCTCTTGTATTGGCCGCAGAGTCCCTCACGATCTTTTCCTTTTACCCAGTACGGCAGTCCCTCCATAATTGGCGCAGTCGTAGGGGTCTCCGATACTGAGATTCCATTCATCGAGCATGCGTTCTTCCGACCATATCTTGCAGATGAGTTGGTGCATGTTCCTGACCAGCGCATCGGCAGCTGCTTTGAACAGATCCGCGGGGAGTTCGTCTGCTCCAGCAGCTTTATAAGACTTAAGTTTCGATATCGCTATCTTAACATCGTACAGGTCGGGTGGACGGGACTCTCCTTCGTCTTCGTCCATTGTGAATGGTTCGCTCTGCCTGACGGCGGCATTTTGACTATCATCGACGTTATACAGAATGCAGAAGTGGTCCTTTCACAATCTCAGCATCGACTGTGACCCCACAACTAGTTGTCCGTGCTGATCCCTGCAGGCTTCTGCTCTGGCTTTATAGGCTTGGCATGTTCGTTTTACATTCTGGTAAAATTTTCGAACGTCGTTCCTGCAGCAACGTCTCTCCATCTCCTCGATCTCGCGCTTCTCGTGTTCCTTCATTTTCCTTCTCAGAAGCGCCTGCTCCTCCCTCCTTTTCTGTTCATAGAGCTCGCGGGCAACTCTCGTCCGTCGACGCAATGTGGCCATGTATGCATTCTGTTTCTCTACATGGGCCTGTCTGCACTCATCATCAAACCAGGGGTTTCTCGACGGTGGTGGCCCGAAACCGATTACATCTGAGGCGGCCTCTCTAATGGCGTTCTGACAATGACTTCATTGCTGTTCTATGGTTTCTGCAGATTGCATCGGGACTCGAGAGAACTTGAGGGAGACTTAATCGGCGAAGGTCCTAGCGGTCTCCTGCGAATGCAGCTTTCCGTTAAATTTTGATGTTCCTACTCGACTCCGGTGATTCCGAGAAATTCGCATCCGTACCTTGGCTGCAACAAGGTAATGATCCGAGTCGATGTTGGCTTCTCGAAAGTTTCGGACATCTAGGATGCTGGAGGAGTGTCTGCTGTCGATCGCAATATGATCAATTTGGTTGGTTGTCGATTGATCGAATGACCGCCAGGTCTTGATGCGGATAGTTATGAGGCGTTCGCTTGAGTCTGCCGCGAACAACAAATCGGCATCCGAAAAAGCGTTGTTTATTTTCTCTGTCGCAGTTTCCGTAGTATATATCATCCGCTTTTCGCCTGTCCCATCCCATCGTACTTCTTGGAGCGCGGTAATGTCTGCCTTATAGCAGTTCAAAGAGTTGACCAGTTCGGCTGCACCTGGTCTGTTGACGGACCTTACGTTCCAGGTGCAGTTCCGAAATTCGTTTCCTTTTTGACGTTTGCAGGGGTCGTCAACATGTAATCCTTCCGTATCCGAGGCTATTGGTTGTTTCTGAACAAGTTTTTGTTTTACGCGATAGGGATGTTAACCCTAAACGCAACCCCCAACCTGGAGGGCCAGGTTCCTCTTTCCCCAGGAACAAGGGATCGGGTCGCTGCACACATTGATTCACTACCTGGCGGGTGCTAGTATAGCTATACATGTCAGGCCACGCGGAGGCTGTGTGTCAACTTGGATTGAGCAGGGACAGAGATCGAAGCTGGCGTTTGCCAAGTTAAACGCGATCAACTTCTTTGCTCTGTTTGCTCGCTCCCTTCTCCCCCTTGATACAGTAAATATAAAATAATAATAAACGCGCGTAGACTACCGAATCGCGATTTTTTTTTTTTTTTTTTTTTTTGTTTGTTGAAGGCTTCTGCTATCCGCTGGAGCACTCAGACGCAATCACTGGTCCATTGTACTTCAGACAGACACCTTACATTACTGTATTTTCTCCGTTTTCCGGAGAAAAATTTGAAGGAGCTTCAGTGATGTAGAGCTAAGGGATTCGGCACACACCACGTCGGCTCCAAGGGTGCGCCACCGTATGCGAGCAAAGGCGGGACAATAACAGAGGAAATGCTCTGCAGTATCATCCTCCTCTTCGCCACATGCAGCACAGGTAGGCGTCTCACTGATGCCGAGCACGTAGAGATGCTTGGCAAAAGTGTAATGGCCCGTGATAACTCCCACAAGCCTTCTGCAGTCGATTCTCCTTAAAGACAGGAGGAATGCTGCAGATTTTTTGCAGACATCAGGGCATACGCGCTTAGTCATCCTGCAACCCGGACAATCCCTCCATCTACGGTTGTGTGTGTTAAATACACAATCGTTAATGTAGGAATTTACCGTGGATGTAGGTAGACCTAGAGCGGGTTCAGGTCCTGAGAAGCTCTCCTCTGAACCCATTCTAGCGAGTTCGTCAGAGGTCTCATTTCCTGGGATCCCAGAGTGGCCTGGAACCCATACAAGCCTTAATGAATTTAGTCTGCCGACTCTGTTCAAGAAGGACTTGAGTTCAAGCACTAATTTGGAGCTAGTTAAGGGGTTACACACAGCTTTTAGTGCAGCTTGGCTGTCACTACATACGCATATGCTTTCCCCCTTCCACCTGTGCTTCACAACATAGTGCATGGCCATTAGGATTGCGTATATCTCTGATTGGAAGACAGACGCATATTTTCCTAAGGAAAAGTGCAGTCGAATGTTTTCGCGCTCAAAGAAGACCCCAGCACCGGACCCCCGCCCAGATCTGGAGCCATCCGTGAAAATGCGAAGACTGTCCTTTCCAGGTTCAGTATCCGGCCATAGCCAATCCTGACGCCATGGAAACTCGACTGTGAAATTACGACGCAATAGGATAACGGGCGTCAGTGCGTCAGAAGGCATGTCCATGAGACAGGGGTCGCAGGACAATTCTTGCGCAAGCACACCGTTATTCCTATGCGAGTTGTACCAAAAGCCATTTCTCTTCAGACGAGACATGGCTTTCAGAGCACACCCTCTGATAAATATATCAAGAGGTGGAAGGTTCATCATAACATCTAGAGCAGCGCCCGGCGTGCTGGGGAAAGCCCCCGTGCAGCTGAGACAAACCGTTCTTTGAAGTTTGGTGAAAGAGGCTACGACGTGTTTGCGTTTTAGTCTGTTCCACCAGACAACCGATGCATATGAGATTATAGGTCTTATCATTGCCGTGTAGATCCAAAGGACCTTTGCCGGCGATAAGCCCCATGTTTTGCCAAAAGCTCCTTTGCATTGCCAGAAAGCTGACAGCGCTTTGGTGGTTTTTGACTCAACATGTTTTGACCAGAGAAGCTTACTATCTAAGATGACTCCTAGATACTTAGCCTCCTTGGATATCGGGATGGAAGTGCCTTTTAGTACCAGCTGAGTCATGTCAGTATTTTTCCTCCTTCTCGTAAAGAGAACGACATCGGTCTTAAGAGGATTGACTGACAGCCCATTACTGGTACACCAATCATCGATCACATTTAGCGCCGCCTGTGCTTTACGACGGACAGTCGCCAAACATGAGCCGACAGAAAGAATGGCGACGTCATCCGCATAGGCCTGGGCGTAGATTCCAGAGGCATTGAGAGCATCAAGCAGGGAATCGACCACCATGCACCATAACAGCGGAGACAGGACGCCACCTTGAGGGCAGCCCCTGTTTACGCCAGATTTGACACACTGGTCGAGGCCTGCATCAGCGGTCAATGTCCTGTGCATGAGCATTGCTTTGATCCAAAGGACCAGTGCATCATCCACGCCATGATGTCTGGCAGCGTTACACATGCTGTCAAAAGTTGCGTTATCAAAAGCTCCCTCAATGTCGATGAAAATGCCCAGCGCGTACTCTTTCCTTTCGAGCGCGCACTCAATACGCCCAACTAGGTTCTGAAGCGCAGTCTCGCAAGATTTTCCGCGCTGGTAAGCATGTTGCATCTCCGAAAGAGGGTGCATTCGAAGGGCAACTTTTCGCACGTGCAACTCTACCAGTCTCTCCATGCTTTTCAGCAGGAAGGATGTTAGACTAATTGGTCTGAAGCTCTTGGCAAGTGAGTAGTCCTCTTTTCCTATTTTGGGAATGAAGACCACTTTCACTGTGCGCCAAGGAATGGGTATGTGAGCAAGTGCTAGACTAGCAGTGAAAATTCTTTTCAGAGTAGGAAGCAGCTGCCTTATACCTTTTTGCAGCATAACAGGATATATCCCGTCGGTGCCCGGCGATTTGAAGCCATCGAAGGATGCCACAGCAAATTCAATAGCTTCAGTCGTAACCACGCGCGACGCAATATACCAGCTACGCCGAGTTATTTTCATCGTTTCAGTTGCAGTTTCCCTTGAAGGAGTGTGCAACGAGCCGATGTCGATCTGATTTCCCGGGAAATGAGTCGCAAACAGTAAACTGAGAGTTTCCGCTTTAGACTCAGTAAAGGTACCATCAGATTTTCTGAGTGCGTCTAGCCTAGTCGGTTTTCCCCGTTTGAGGACTTTAACCAACTTGCTAGTCGCACTCAGAGACTTGATCTCTTCGCAGAAGGTCCTATAAGAATCGTTCTTCGATTTACGAATAAGTTTCTTATATTCTTTCTGCTTCGACCGATACTTGTTCCAGTCATCTTCCGAATTTGATTTGAGCGATCTATTCAGAAGAATTCTGGCTTCCCTGCGAAGACCTTGGAGCTCGGCATTCCACCAGGGGACCAATTTCCTGCTGGGAGGTTTGCTGACAGGACATGCGAGTTCAAAACAACTGGTGATGACGCTATTCAGGTTATGAACAGCGTTCTCTACCAATTGTTTCGTTCTTAGCTTAGGTAGGGCCTGAGTGGATTTCTCAAGCTCCTCTCTAAACCGTACCCAGTCCGTCCTTCTCGGATTCCGTCTAGGCTGCAAGGAAGAAATCTCACAACCCAATCGGAATTCGATATATTTATGATCCGACAGCGTAGCATCAGGCAAGACTCGCCAGTTAGTGATGTCCTTCACATATCTGTTGGATAGGGTCAGGTCAATCACCTCCTGTCGTCTTGTCGTAACAAACGTTGGTTGAGAGCCAACATTGTTGATGGTAAGGTCAGACGAGAGAATGAAGTCCAACAGACGGTCCCCCCTTGTGTTACACTTGCTGCTGCACCAAGCAGTGTTTTGGGCATTAGCATCGCAACACAAGATGAGACCTATCTTTTTGGCTTCACAGTACTCTACGAGTTCAGAGACTTCCTTCGGTGGTGGAGGTAGTAACGAATCGTAGGGAAAGTAGGCAGACGCAACGACGAAGTGTTCTATTGCTCCGTGCGTTTTGTAGCTTACTCGAGCAGCCACCAGATCTTGTCCACAAAAGTGTCCAAGTTTGGTTGCCGATAGTGAATTCGATATGATGAGGCCGACCCTAGGCCTTTCGGATCGCTCATCATAAAGAATCATAGCATCACGTATACCACCAAGGCCACATAGGCGATTATTCCACACCCACGGTTCCTGAATGGATACAATGTGATGATTTGTTCTACTACATGCAATTCTACTACTTAAAAGAGCAGTAGCGGCCTTGCAATGCTGTAGATTGATCTGGATAAAAGCTATCCTGACCTTTTCAGAGGAGATGGCCGCCTCTTTATAAGAGAGCTGCTTCTCTCGACTCTTTACGGTCATTTGGATCTCCTTCTGGGAGGAAGGGGTTTTGTTGTGTGATGCGCCCGCCTCCGAGGAGTGGTTCTTGGCTATCTTCGCCTTCTGGCCTATGCTTTGATCCTTCTGGGTCGCCACATCTGCCATTTGACTCCGATTTCCCACCGCCCCATCGGAGAGGGAGGCATCGCACACTCTCTCCCTAGCGAGGCT
The DNA here is from genome assembly GCA_951905685.1 of Eumerus sabulonum. Classification (NCBI taxonomy): domain Eukaryota; kingdom Metazoa; phylum Arthropoda; class Insecta; order Diptera; family Syrphidae; genus Eumerus; species Eumerus sabulonum. The sequence continues at coordinate 153,381,711 of OX645060.1, read as the reverse complement.
ATCCCCAGCGGCGGTCTTCCGTTTGCGGGATCCTTTACCTTTTTCGGTTAAAGCACCTGCTCCCTTCGGACGTCGGTTCGGGACAGCCTTACCAGTTCGAGGATTGCTAGGACCCGTAACGACTTCGCCTTCTGCGTTCGGAGTCTGCCTGTCAGCCCCACCACCTTTTTCGGCGGCAACGCTGGCCATAGCAGAAACTTGACAGCTTCCGGCTCCGTCATTACGGGAACTGATCACGCTCTTACTGGGTAGTTGAACCTTCCCAGTAAGAGGAAGAGAGTTGGAGGCGCATGCCGAAAGTGCAGACATGCTTATGCCTCCTTCAGCAGCCTTTCCCAATCGCCGACGCTTTCCGCGCTGCGCACCTTTGAGAGAGGGGTGGAGCTCAGGAAGGAGGGTCGGATCAATTTCGGTACGAGATACCTCCGTCGACCTAACCCTCTTAACTGGTTCCCCCAGAGGTTTAGCCTCGACCATTCTGCCTTCGGCTTTGTCAGCCTCTTTGCACAATTTTCGGGCACGCCTCTTACCTCTACTTTTTGGGCACTTAGCAGTGCATTCAGCAGTACGTCCCAATTCAGGAGCGCGTTCCACCTTTGCGGTTTCACGTGCCGCGCCATCATTGGTGTCGCCTCCGCTGGATGCACCGCTCATGCTCAGTCGGACCAGGTGGTCAGACAGTGAGCCGCTGGGGCCGGTGTCGTTCCGGGCTGCCGTAGGGTTAAAAATGAATGTTGGGGCCTCCAGAATCCTTGCCCCGGCCGCGATCAAAGAGGTCGCGGGTGGATTTCCGCTGCTGCGAGTACCACCTGGAGTACACAATTCCTTTGGTTTGTCCATTCATTTTTGGGTCTTCGAGTCTTAGTTCGAGGTCTACGACCTCTTAAGCCTCCCGCCACGACAAGGCGCCCGAAGAAGGGAGGGAATCGCGATTACTTGAGGAGGCAGTGACACATGTGGCTCGTCGGCAGCTGTTGTCTATTTAAATTAAACTGAGTCAGCTGATTAGATAATTATAATCAATTCCCAAGAGCGGTGTGGTTGATGACATTTCGGATGCTACTCTTAGTACACTAACATATATATTTACGTTAAAATTCAATTTAAATGTTAATAGTTATTAAATGGTCATTAATTATTATTTAATTTAATCGTAAGCCCAAAAGTTAAGGTCAGCATACATATGCCATTTTTTACAGCATAATGTCAATTACCAACTTGCTCTTTGCATTGCATTTAGGATGAATCAAAATAAATCAATAATAAAGCAATCTGTAACCCAATATGAATTATAGATATTTGACTTTATTGGTTATTGCTACAATTTGCTTGGAAAAACATGAAAACTATACAGTCTCCATGAAACTTGTAATTAAATATCCGTTAATGGAGAAAAGTACTTACGGGTCCCTTGATTAATTTAAGGTAATTTAAACGATTTTATGTGTTGAAAAATAAATACTGTTGTGTAGGTATGAAATTGAGGTAATTGTAATGTAAATATGTTAAATTCGATTTAATTACCACAAAAATGGGCAATGAGTTAATTTACGGGTAAACAGCAATTTGGTTTTCCAATGTTGGCTTTCTTTGATATGATTCTATTTTAGGACTAGCCATTTAATGAATTTGGCAAACACTATTTTTTCCGATTAGCCAAACATTTACTTTGAGGATGCTATAAGTTTAAATACGGGGGCAACGTTTTTAGCGCAGTAATATTTTAAATCGTAGCGACCTTTTTATATAATTGCAGCATAGGCAAAAGATTGAATTGTATACGTGGAAGTCATTTCTGATGCCTATAGGTGTACATGCATACATATTGAATATAACATAGTAAAAAGGATAATTATGGAATTAGGATGGACATTTTTGAAACGTAGACATAACTTTAATTTTTAATTTGCGGTTTTCTGTTGAAGAAACCCGTTTTGTGTCACATGCAATTATTGTTTGCTGTGTGGAGAGCAAGTGACTTCAATCATTACAGATAAAATATATCATAATCTAAATCACGTGCTGAAAGTCAATTTAAAACCCTTCGTGCTTTATTGTATAGTGTTACAGTATGTCATGTCTTATAGTCATAGGCGGGAATAAATTCACCAAAACAAAGCGAACCTCTAGGTTAGGTTAGGTTAATGTGGTAGGCAAAAGCCACACGTAGGCCGAAGTCGGCCCATTGTGATACCACGTGGATCAACTTACCCTGATCCGCTACTTGAGAACCAACGGATGCTTCTAATGAAGCGATGGAGTTGAGCTATCTTTTGGTTTGCTAGCTCACTTAGATTGTCAAAGAAGGGCGCGCCGAGGTAGATCCTCCTGCGATTCTCAAAAGAGGGACATGAGCAGAGGAGGTGGTGTATTGATTTCTCTTCCACCTCGTTCATGCAGCCGCGACAAAAATCATTGGAGGGTAGCCCTAATCTTGCGGCGTGTTTTCCGATGATGCAGTGACCTGTAATGACACCCACTAGAGTACTTAAAGTTGCCCTTTTTATTGCCACTAGGTCTGAAGTTTTATCATGTGCTTTACCGTACTTATTGGTGTATTTATGTACCCAAGGGTACATAGGGCGCCGTGGCGCAGTGGTTAGTGTGATGGACTCTGGCGCACGATGAGCGAGTTCGGATCCCGATAACACCAACGCCATCGAATGTTTATTTCGCGGCGTCCCTCCTCGCCGGGGTACTGGCAAAACCCCCCGTAGTATAACTTGCCTGGAAAAAGCTTCTCGACCCAAGCCGTTCGGAATCGGCATTAAACTGTAGGTCCCTTTCACCTGTCTGAAAAATAAATCACACACAACATGGGTGATTGAGAGAAGCTTGGCTCTGGTCCATCATGGGCTGTAACGCCACCAAAGAAGAAGAAGAATGTACCCAAGGGTAGGTAGGCTGAGTGTGCTTGACCCTAACTTTGCGAGTTCGTCGGCCGCGCAGTTTCCTGGTATATCCCTATGCCCGGTAATCCACGTTATTTTAATATTGAACTGTTCAGTCATCTCGTCTAGAGATAGGCGACAGTTTAAGGATGTCTTTGATTTGTGGGTTACCGCTGCCTGGGACTTAATCGCAGCTTGGCTGTCCGTGCAAATGATAATATCCTTAGCGGATATTACATCGATCCTGGGCCATTCAAGGGCCTCTGTTATCGCTGTTAATTCTGCGTGATACACACTGCAGTAATTTGGAAGTCTGAAAGATAGGTTGACCCCACTATCTACACCCGACTCCATCTTAGAGCCATGGGTATAGAGGGAGATCGAGTCCTTTGGTATTACTTTTCCTTCAGCCCATTCCTCCCTGGATGAAAAGTCAACTTCGAAGTTCCTAGTGAACACATTCTGCGGGATGATGTAGTCCGTGTCAATGGGTGCCTTGAAGTGGTTTAGAATGGTAGTATGACCTTTTTGAGATGTGGGCCATTTTCTTGAGCTCCTCATCCTTAGGGCCGCGCAGGCAGCAACGCTGAAAAGGTTCAAAGGTGGAATATGTTATAGAATGTTTACGGCCTCCGTGGAGGTTGATCTGATCGCTCCGCTTATGTATAGGCTGGCCGAAATTGGTACCTTCCCCAGAAGGCAACGATTGACTGCAATGTCCAGAGCAGTCCGCCAGACTACAACGCCATACAGGAGGATGGGCCTTATGACTGCTGTGTAGAGCCAGTGCATAACGCTTGGTTGGAGACCGCCCTTCCTGCCGACCACTTTCTTACAGCTGTATAGGCAGTTGCTTTCTTGACGCGATCAGGAATATTGGGTTTCTAATTCAACCTCCTGTCGGGGACTAGGCCTAGATATTTAGCCTGCTCTATGATTATTAGTTGGGTTCCACCCAGCCTCGGTGGGTTGAGGGGCGGAATTTTGTATTTGTTAGTAAACAGTACTAGATCGGTCTTCTTAGGGTTTACCCCAAGTCCACGGTACTGCGTCCAGGTTTCTACTGTATGTAATGCACTCTGCATAAGGTCGCATAGAGTGTTGGGAAATTTGCTTGTGACGGCAATAGCAATGTCGTCTACATAGGCGGTCACAGTGTACCCATCCTGTTCAAGCAACCGCAGTAGTTCGTTGACCACCACGTTCCAGCGGAGAGGGGAGAGTACTCCACCCTGTGGTGTACCTCTGCTGACCATTCTGGTTGAGACCAGCGAAGTTGGCTTTGACGACTCTTTGTGTTAGCAGTTGTCGTACCAGTTCTATCACTGATTCCGTAACACCCAGATCAGACAGCGCTTTGATGACGGCCCATGGTTCAACGTTGTTAAAGGCGCCTTCAATGTCGAGAAAGGCGACTAAATTATATTCCTTGCGTTCTAGTGACCTTTCTATTTTACTGACCAGTGAGTGGAGTGCTTTTTCCACCGATTTGCCTTTGTTGTAGGCATGTTGGTTTTCCGACAGCCTGCCTGAGATGCAGCTGTACCGAATGTGTGCGCCTAAAATCTTCTCTAAAGTTTTTAATAGAAAAGAAGTAAGACTGATAGGCCTCAAGTCATTTGCATACGTGTGGGAGCTTTTGCCTGCTTTGGGTATGAAAATAACTTTGGCTTCTTTCCACTTGCTGGGGATTTAGGATAGGGAGAGGCAGCGAACCTCTTACTTCACGAACTAAAATGGTGTGACAACTTTTGGCGCTAAAGTATGAAAATTGTGCAATTGTTTTTTCATAGATTATTGCTTCATCTATGGAAAATGAAATCACGCACGGCATGGGTGATTGAGAGAAGCTCGGCTCACGTCCTTCATGGACTTTAATGCCAACATACATACATACATTGCTGCGATTTTGATGAAATAAAATGTGTCACTGTTATATTTGTAGAAACTCATTTTATTTGAATTCTTTTTTTTACACACATCTATTGCATACTATTCAGTCTTTCGAGTTCAGCCCGCTTTAGTAAGAACGCTGGTTTGGAGTTGGTTCCCAACAACCTTTCGGATGGAAAACTTTGATCGAAAAGGATTCCATCAATTTTCTTAACCCTCGAACACGCAACGTAGACCAACCCAGCACTAAATTCACTTATACCTGAGTCCAGAACTGCTTTGTCCAATGTAATTCCTTGCGATCTGTGAATACTAATGCCGTAAGACAGCGATAACGGAAATTGCTTCCTCGTGCCATTGACTGCTCCTTTAATGAATGACTTTACGACCTGCGTTATAGGAATAGCGCCTGAAGCCAAATTCGGTCCCGTGTAAGTTTCAAACTTGACCATGATCCTGCTTGGTATGGAGTTCTTGACTCTGTTTTCGGTCGGACCGTAAATAATGTCAATGTCTGTGCCCATTGAGCCATTGCACAGTCCGCAGGAGGTCCACAGGTTCTGGCGTAACATCATTTTATCACCAAAGCATAGTAACAGTTCTGTACTCAGTCCTTGAGCTTCGTCATCTGACGCTTGAGCGGCTATTGCATTATTGTTTGAGGCATTTAGTCGAGTCAGTGGGCATCCAAGTGTGCTTGTCGAGATTCTGGGTGAATGTTCTGATAAATTCAGTGCCTCCAAAATGTGTTGTTTCTATGTTTGAGTTTCGAAGAGGGTCGTCGATAATGTTTTGGCGAACGTTCCTCATTTTGGCTGCGTTTGTGGTCGATCGTGCTAAGTTCCGGGATCGTTTCGGAGGAAGTGGCATATTGTCTCCAATTTTTTTTGCGGACTTCAGTTGATATAGTTGTTGTTTTTTTGTTATTTTCTTTTTTATACCTATTTCTTGTTATTTTCTGTTTCTATCAGTAGTTCTGCTTCACGTATATTCAGTTTTGATGATGAATATGGCCGTATTCAGTCATGCGAAATGCTTTAAGAAAAATGACGTGACTTGGGTGCGAAAAGCATCAAAAATGAGTCCGAGTCAGAACAAAGAAAGCTCACCCTCGGTTCGCTTTGATAACTTTCGAGCTCCCATGGATTTTGGCTGGCTATCCATAGTGTCACAATCTTAGGCCCTTTACAGCGCTATCGTTAGTGGTTAGAATTTTACTTGGTTCTGAGGACCTATCCATACTCCTATCGATGAGAACCGTCTACATTCTCTCGTTGAATATCGCCGACCATTACATTGTGAGACAAACCAGTCTATATAGAAAGATGAGAATACATTGACTTGTTGGATCGGGTACGGGTGTTTAACTCTTTGGTGTCGCTAAGTGGGCCATGACCTTATCTAATATGCCCCTTCATATAAAACGATCCTTGCATTAGCTGTCTCTAGTATTTCCACTTGAGTTGGTTCTAGTCCTCGAAGCACATTTGATATGCGCCTCTTGGTATGGCCTTGAGCACTTCCAGCGTATGGTATTCGTAGACACGAATCAATTATACAAATGTTCCGATAAATTTTTTGCAATGTAAGTACGCTAATAAGCAAAGTATCTTAAATGGCTGACTACGCTAATATATGTTAAGCAGATGTCCACCAATATAACAAAAAAACATCGAACCACTTATAAGGCCAGGAATCAATGGAAGTTCTACATCCATCCATGACGGTCCCGGGCTTCCAGTTATCAAAGCCAAGTTGTCTTACCTCTGCGATTACTTGGCCTTTATACCGGAGGTTCGGTCTTCCTTCTCTAACCAGGATGCTCGGAGTCGAGGACCGAGTTCGCGGTTATGTCTCCTCCATTCACCTTCCTTACAGAAAGGACCGATGCAAAAGCCTCCGACAAAAGTAAGAAAATAAAATAATGCTGTGTATACTCGTGTTCATATTGAGAAGCCTTAACAAAAGTGGTTTAGCCTTGACTACCTATTTTGGGGGGAAAAATCGAAATTATTCGACGGCGTGATGAGTTATAACCTGAATCTATTTAAATTGCCCTCTCTCTGGCCTTTTGAACTGTTTCCGATTCTCCGTCGATTTTCCTCGCGCGTATTGCAAGACCACAATTTCGTTGTTAACAAGGCATAATCCACTTTCAATTTGTCGTTCATTAAATACAAATTAGTTAAATGACATCTCGTCATACAACTCGGACCAAACCACAATTCGCATACCGCAAATATTAACAATCAACAGCAGTAAGGCTTTATTCAGTTATGTCCTTAGTACTAACGTAGTCACATATACATATGTATGTAGGTAGGTAGGTAGGTAGGACCGTAGCCTTCCCAAAAAGAAAATGAGAAGAACACACATAGGCCAGGGAGGCCCGTTGTACAGCTACGAGGGGGTTTGGCCCCCTATTCGTGGAACCATTTTGTGCTTCTTAAGAAATTAAGAAGATCAGATATCCCTACTTGCTGAACTTCGGTCAGATCGTTAAGGAAGTAAGATCCTAGGTATCGTGTCCTGATTGTGCAGAATGCAGGGCAGGCGTAGAAAAGGTGATGAATGGATTCGACCTCCTCGTCGTCTAGACAGCTCCTACAAAAATCATTCCCAGTTATACCTAGTTTTTGCGCGTGACTGCCAATAAGGCAGTGTCCAGTGATGACACCGATGACTTTGTGGATGTCAGTTCTTTTTAGGGAGATAATACTCCTAGTCCGTTGACTGTTGAGCCAGGGCCAGATTTGCCTGGTGATGAGGCAGGTATGTCCCTGATCCGGTTCGTCTCGGCCCTGGCGAGGTTTGTAAAATTGTGTTTAATGGTTGCAAGCCACGATTGGTTGAAGCGTCGTTCCTTGTTTGGCGAGTGTGTCGGCTCTTTCATTTCCTGGAATGTCGCTGTGTCCCGGTACCCAGATAAGTTGTATGATGAACTGTTCGGCCATCTCGTTAAGAGATAGGCGACAGACGAGACTAGTTTTAGATGTGTACACATACAACTCCAACGACTTTAAGGCTGCTCGGCTATCCGTGAGAATGCCGATATTCGTAGTGGATATCACTTTCCACTTCAGCCAGGACAATGCCTCTTTTATTGCCAACAGTTCCGCCTGGAAAACGCTGCAGTGATTTGGTAATTTTAGAGCTTTTTGTTGAGGTTAAGTAGCTTGCAGAATACTCCACTGCCCAGCCCGTCTTTGGTTTTAGACCCATCAGTGTAGAAGTCTACGCAGTTTCTGCGGGGTTGAGTCTGGCGAGTCCAGTTTTGTCTGTCCAGGTAGGTCGTTGTGAAGTATTTTTCCAAGACTGTGGTGGGTTCTGTGAGGTCCAGGTTTTCTGCCACAGTTGACCTGTTATTCAGGATGGAGGAGTGGCTAGTGACATACATATGTATGTATGTGGTGGCGACAATCCACCCACTTTCATTACTATTAACAGAAGGGGAGTTCTAAACATAACACTTCTAACTGGAAACGGTACTAAAAAGTCTCAAATTGGAGAGTATCTGACAAAGCATCACATTCTGATCACTGTTGGATCCTCTTGGACAGGACAGGAATGTCTTTCGAAACCCGCGGCAATTTGTCAGAAGTCTAATGGGAGCTGTGTAAGACGCTTGATCGCCTTCGGGAAGGGAATACCAACTCCATAGAAGACATCGATAAAGTGATATTAAACCTCAACAATAAGCTTAACAGGTCTTTCGAGAGGTCCTGACTTACCGGACAAATGTAAATATAGCGAAGCGACTACGTATCTCAAGACATAGCGGGAACCTCGTAAAAGAGGGTGCTAACGAATGGTCAACTTATAGAGATAATTTCAAGCGGCTCATAAAAGAAATTAGATTCGCCAAGAAGAGCTCCTGGGCAAGGTTCTGTGGCTCTATTGAATCCTGTACTGATGCGGATCGTCTGAGAAAGGTCCTTGCCAAGGCTACCTTATAGATGTCCTCTATTTACAGACTTAAATGAGAGCGTGCTCGACGCCCTATCAATTCGGCAAATACAGTGCCAAGGGAATGCAATGAACCAGCAACAATCGATAAGATTGCTACCGAGAAAAAGATTCTGTGAGGAGTCACTTCATTTGACCCCTACAAGGCGCCAAAAATTTACCGTATATATCCGATAATTGCGGAAACCGGGCGAAGCTATAATGCCATGGCTGAAGCGCATTTAATCCTGGTACCTCCAGATGGGTTATGTTCCACAAGCGTGGAGGGAATTTGAAGGTGCCTTCATATGGCCAGTACTAAGGCAGCCTTCATATGGCTAAAATAGGCTCGGGAATATGTAGTTGTATTGAAAAAATGCTAAGTACTCATATAAAAAAAATTCGGTGATAGGAGAAATAATCGGGAGGGTGAAGGTCAATCGAGGTACACCACAAGGTGCTGTTCTATCAGCTCTCCTATGCTTCCTTGTGGTTGACGGAATGGCAAAACTTCTAGAGGCAGATGGTTTTAACGTCATGACCTATGCTGACGACATCTGTGAAGTTTCCTCAGGTCCTCATTGAAAGACTAAGTTATGCACTGCTATTAGTTGATAACGGGTAAAGAGGAGAGGCCTGGGAGTAAACCCGGCTTAAATGTTCACTTCACAAGAAGAAAATCTATACCAAGATTCACTTACCCTCGTATGAATGGTATCGACCTGATCCCCAGAAAATCTGTCAAATATCCTGGCATAATCCTAGTTTCCAAGCCTAGCTGGAAGGACAACAATAATGAAAGTACTCAAAAAGCTTACGTGGTACTATATTCGTGCAGAGTAGCTTTTGGAAAGACATGGGGCTTCAAACCAAAAGTGGCATATTGGTTATACACTGCGGTGGTAAGACCTATTCTAGTCTATGGTTCGATTGTCTGATACTTGAGAAGAAATGCCATCTTCAAAGTGTATCAAAGGTTCAGAGAGCAGATTGTCTAGCGGTGACTGGATTTATGAAATCCACATCAACGGCGGATCTTGAAACAATGTCAAACCTTCCACCAGGACCGCACTAGGAATACAGGAATCCGGTCTCTGGGTAAGGAGTCCTCATGGCCACGCATGAGCCTTGGGTCGATGGGCCATCTCAAGATTCAAAAGCGAAACAGACTATGTCAGCCGGCTTTCTTTCTGCCTGAGAAGATTCGCACGGGAAATGAACTTGCAATCTATACCGACGGATCCAAAATGCATATCGGTACAGGAGCCGGGATCTATTTCGAATCTCGTGAAATAAATCTGTGCTATAGACTTGAAGATGGCTGTAGCGTTTTCCAAGCTGAGGTCTTCGCAACAAACAGACTGCGAACCTGATTCTTAGAGAAAACTTCTCAGCAAAAAAGATCTACATCTATCTCGATAGTCAGCCATAGTGTGTGGTTTCATTTTCCCATAGGTGAAAGGGACCTACAGTTTATTGCCGGTTCCGAACGGTGAATTTCGAGAAGCTTTTCATGACAATTTTACTACAGGGGGTTTTGTCACAGCCCCGCTGAGGAGAAACACCGTAAAAAACACGTTCGATGACATGGCTGTGTCGGAATTCGATCCCGTGTCATCGGCGTCAGAGCCAACACACTAACCACTGCGCCACGGTGCTCTTACATAGAAGGACGAATGTCAAGGTCCAGGTGACAACATTAATCGAGCTTTGAATGGAAACAAAAAAAAAAAACCAAATAAGTTCATGACTGGCATTGATATGACTTCCAGGGACTGTCGCGATGATACCAGACGCAAGCGCGTCTAACGCGAACGTGAACAGGTGAAACAAAATAATAATTGTGGTTACCACAGCACATGGAGTAGCTTCTGGACACGGTTTGAATGCCAAGCTGCTTCGGTAGGTCGTGGAGAAATTCGTGGATGGATATTTTAATTGTTTTATTATTTAAATCGTTTGCGGTCTTTGGCACAGAATACGTGCCGGACGAGGTCAGCATGAGCGGTGCTTATGTAAGACGATTTGACGTAGCATGAAGTGAACCTGTAATTCATTAATTAATTTAATTACACAACGTAATTTGTTTACATTCTGACTGTTGCTGTGTTTTTTTTTTTTTTTTTTGTATGTTTTATTGGATTTCGTCAGGGAGAGGACAAATATTGTTTTATTGCGTGTATAGATTCGACTTACTGGAAGGATTTATTCAAGGACTTTCGGGGTTTTTCATGTTTTGAATTACAAAGGAATATCGGTGCGTGCGCAGTGTCTTTAACAACTTTAAAGATTGTTGAATTGTATCACGTACTACGTGCAAAAGTAATTGAACATTATGTGCCAACGTAAAATGTGTAGAGAGAAAAAAAAAAAACTAATTGATGTGATTCCATAGATAAGGAAGCATAATGATTGTAAACAGATTGAAACAGTATCTAATTAGTCATTTGTCTTAATTATGCCAAAGCGATTTTTAATTGCGATACATTTCCATTTAATTTGAGTTTACATACATTCACTATTGTAATAAAGGGCGCGGAATTAATTAGATTTTATTTATGTTTCCTCTTAATCCTTATTGAATAGAGTGGGAGTTTACTTGTTTGGTGGCCGGCCACGCACCCCAATTGGAATGGGTCCATTGGAAAGCTGCAAGGATCCGGTTCCCAGCCCCTTATCCCTAAAACTATTTAGAACTCCCGATGAAGCGATATAAGCCAGCTCACCGATGTCCAGAGAGAAGATGCTTCTTCCTGGGAAGTTCAAGGCAAGGCCACGTGCAAAGTAGGTAGAGAATTAATTTTTCCTCCTCCTCATCCCCGCAGCTTCGACAAAAAAAGTGAATGAGTCGTAGACGTAGTCTGCCCGCGAGCTCTCCAAAACTGCAGTGGCCTGTTATGATCGGCGATAACAGAGCTAATTATTCCTATTTCAGGCGCAATTAGATCCTTTGTCCGCAAGTGACACTTTCCGAAGCAAGAGGGGTATAAATATCATTTAGAACGAGAAGACCTATGCCGATCCTGCATTCCTTTTGGAATTTCCCTGCGTCCGGAACACATATGTACAAGTCATATACGTTTAATATCAAATCGATCAGAAAACTTATTGAGAAATAAATGGCCGACATGACAGCAATGAATTTTATCGCAGATTGGTTGCGGCCGCATTTGTAAGCCCACACAGCAAGACTACGAACAATTTTTTTTTTTTCTTTCTTTCTGTATTGCGTCATTTAATATTTTGGGATATTTGCCAGTAGTGACAATTGCAATGTTATATGCGTAGACAGTCATTACTTACTTATCAGGCCAGCGATCTATGGAGGATCTGAGCCTGAGCTATAGCTGCATTCCATCCTTGACGGTCCCGGGCACGCTGCTTCCACTTATCAAGACCAAAATGTCTTACATCCGCGATTACTTGGTCTTTATACCGGAGGTTAGGTCTTCGTCTTCTTCTCGAACCAGGAGGCTCGGAGTCGAAGGCCCTCTTAGCTGGAGCGTTGATGTCCATGCGCTCGATGTGGCCGAGCCAGTGTAGTCGACGGATCTTGGTCTTCCGAACCGCATCCACATCTTTGTACAGCTCGTAGAATTCACGGTTATGTCTTCTTTTCCATTCACCTTCCTCACACCGTGCACCGTGCAACTCGGTTCTAGGACTTCGGAACCGTTTGAAACATGCACCGGATTTGGGCAAGGAGATGCGCTGTCGTGTGACTTCTATAATTTCATGCTGGAGCAGATAGTGTGACGGGCAGGCGTCAACAGGGAAGGTACTATCTTCTACAATTTCGTCCAGCTGCTAGGATACGCGGATGATCTCGATATCATCGCGTGTTCTCGCCGTGACATTGTAGAAGCATTCACGGCGATTGAAGAACAGGCGAAACGAGTTGGTCTTAAGGTCAATGAGGACAAAACGAAGTACCTGCTATCAAGCGAATATCAATCCGTCGCTCACCACCTGAGACAAAATATAACAATTGACAGCTACAATTTCTAGGTTGTTAAGGAGTTTGTCTACCTCGGGGCAAACGTAAATTCCACAAACGACACCACAGTGGAGATCCGGCATAGAATCGCCCTTGGCAACCGCTGCTACTTCGGCTTGTCCAAACAACTTGGGTCAAAACTTCTCACTCGAAAGATCAAAGTCCTGCTTTACAAAACGCTCACACTGCCAGTCTTGCTGTACGGAGCCGAAAGCTGGACGATAAAAAAAAAAAAACGATCGCTTTCAGCGTCTGACTATTGTATGGTCCATGTGTCATTTTTTACGGTAAAATTTCCACGATTTCGTTTAATCGACTGAGTGCTTCTATTCCGAAGACATTAATCGGTGGCGGTAGACTTTGCTCCGTTTTCCGTTTTTCTACCGACGGGGGCTGCTTACCTTGTTGCAGTTTTCCGTTTTTTTTTTTCAAGTGCAGACGCCTTTTTTGTATGTATGTATGTTGGCGTTACAGTCCATGAAGGACCTGAGCCGAGCTTCTCTTTCAATCACCCATGTTGTGTGTGGTTTCATTTTCCCATAGGTGAAAGGGACTTACAGTTTATTGCCGGTTCCGAACGGCGAATTTCGAGAAGCTTTTTCACGACAATTTTATCTTTTTATCTTTTTATTTTATCTTTCAATCACCCATGTTGTGTGTGGTTTCATTTTCCCATAGGTGAAAGGGACTTACAGTTTATTGCCGGTTCCGAACGGCGAATTTCGAGAAGCTTTTTCACGACAATTTTACTACGGGGGGTTTTGTCAGAGCCCCTCAGAGAAGAAACACCGTGAAAAACACGTTCGATGACATGGCTGTGTCGGGATTCGATCTCGTGTCATCTGCGTCAGAGGCCAACACACTAACCACTGCGCCACGGTGCTCTCCTTTTTTGTACTCTCGAATAAAACTTCGGGCAACGGAATAGCTTTACTCTTCTTTAGCGGGCGTTTTGAAACCCAATCGGTTTCTTGACTCAGCTCTTCTTTGTCCGTATCGTAACTTATAATGTGCGGACGGTTATGTTGAGGTTCGGTTTCGGTTTTCTGCCGTGATTTTAGATTATTTGTTTTATTTCTTAACTCCGTGCGAGTAGCGGAGGAAGGGTGATCCGTCTGCCCAGAGATCCGCAATAAGCAGATAAGGCTCACTTATCCGGAGGGCGGCAGGTATCTGGATGCACCATTAGAGATTGGGCTAGTTTTTAACTTCCCAGGGGGAAGTTATTGTAATGGGCCGAGTTTGCAAATTCCAAATTTTGAAATATCGTTTCAAGATCACCAGAATCCAAATCCAAGATTTTCATGGAGATGTCTGCGTATGTGCTTGCTAAATTTTTGCCTCGATTATCTCGAGAACCAAAGAAGATATTGACCTGGGACCCGGTTCATTAAACGAAATCGGTCTAGTCGTTTTTTGTTAGAAATTAAATAACTAAAAAATGGAAAAAGATTGAACAACACGCGGTGTTCCCAAGCGGTCCTCCATCTAAGTACTGATCGCACCCGACGCTGGTTGAATTTGGTGACCGGACGAGAACCGATATTCGTCTGAGAACCCTACCGCGGCTAACAAAAAGAGTTGATGACCTTGAAACAACTGAATAGATATTCACAAATTGTAGCTAAAAACCATCTCGATCACGTTCGCTTTCAAAAATAAAAGCATCATATCGGTCTATTCGTTAATAAGCTACGACGCTACAGACAGACACACAGACACCTCAAACCTACATATAGCACCCCTCTTCTTGCGTCAGGGGTTAAAATTCAAAAATATGAAATTAAATGGGTGTTCATTTTTCCCACTGGATCGCACCTATACCACACTTTTTAAACTGGACTCCCAACCAAGCTGATTCTCGGCAAAGGTTTTACTACCCTTAAATCCAGCCCAGACGTTAGTAGAACTGACGATGGATTTAAGTCGCTTCTTATGACGGGCATGCCTTACCTCGAGTATATTCTGACCCCTATCAGACCAGCTTGACTTTATGTGACTATAATGGATCTTAACTTCCAATTGCTAGAAATTTTCAATGGACATTAAATATCCATGCAGTAACACGTTTTACTCAGGATTAAACCAAGATTTAATCCAGCAAATTAATCCGAATTAAATCGTTCTACATATTCTGGTTCTATTCTCATCTATCCATTTGCATTTACTAAGAAGGATTTTCCTCGTTAAGTTTTTTCTCTCAATCTGAATAAAAACTGTTTACAATATTCTGTATCTGTACCTATGTAGCCAGTTTGCATCTCTTCGACATTTGCTTGTCATGCATTGCGATCGACGTTGGAGTAGAACACGCAGTAGCTATATGTAGTTATCGTTACCGATCCCCACATCGCATGGACCTTTATTACGAGTTCATAAAAAATAGGAAGTATAAAAAAACCTCAATTAATTACGCTTCGAATAGCATGAACATTAAAAGCATTAAGTAGGTACAAAGTTCTGTTCCCTTCCACTAAAAATCTCTTCCGTTTCCTTTATATTTCTGTTTGTATTTGTATTTCTGTTTTTTTCTCTTTAATCAGTCTTTTGCAATCCCTTTCATTCGAAGGATGCAGTAATCCTTTCAATTTTTTAATTAAAATATATACTACGCTCCTCTTTGGATAGATAGATAGATACGAGAATATAAAAATCCCGATATACCTTCATTTGAAATGCAACCTTTAAAAAAAACAATACACAACTTACGAGTAATCTGTTCTGAATGGTGCAAAATGCCAACGACAGATTGCTGACATGATTATCCTCCGACATTTACCTCGTAATTCCGTTTCAAAGGACATGTCTGAAGAGATAGACACGAGTATGACTCTGTATTTTCGTGCTTCGAACCATCTACCGAATTAAGCTTATACAATAAGTTTCCTCTTTACAATAGAATAAGCGAAGACGCCTCCAGTCCGCCCTGAAAGCATACTTGAAAAAAGTTAATGGATCGGAATAAATCTCATAATTCATCAGATGCGAAAGACAGTGCATGAATAAAGAGCCTTAAGCACTATTGTCTATTTGAACCAGACTGCAGGAAAGGAAAAACAAAAATTGTATTGATTGTCAATTATTTATATCCCATGTACGCAGGACATGATTAAATCTACCATGAAATTGTCGACTGCTGTGCTTTTCCCTATACCGTCATGCGAGTTCATCACTTGTACTGTCACATTGTTAAAGATCAGGTAATTTCTCAATTCTTACTCGTCTCGTTGGCTGGGTAACTTTTTTGAACTGGAAACTAATAACTGTCACATTTCCATAAGCAACATGGAGATTGGACGGACGCACACTGACCCGGACGTCGAGCTATGTTATGTGGACTAATGATGACATGTCCAGATATCGTCTGAGCATTGGAGTGTGTAACCCAACAAGTCAGCTGTCCAGAAGAACGACTGCTATCCAAGACGAAGAATTTTCCTGCGATGAGGATTTCATTCATTTTCTTTTCGGTTTTTTCTCCACAAATGTGTTGCTTTGTACGGTTGGGTTTTTTTGTAAATCCTTGTCTGTCCCATGGATGTGGGACAAGCAACGTCACTTTGGTGAGTTAGTGTCAGTCGTTTCTGTGTGGCATGAATGGGTTATTTGTCTCAATTTGTCTGGATGCCACTCTCGTTGACATATAATTTCTTTTCGATGGTAACGGGAATTTGTCAACCGTATGAGAAAGGATTTACAGAATGAGCCTCTGATCAGTTGACTGGAGTATGATGTGTAGCATAAGAAGACCGATTTTTAACTACTTATAATTCTAAGTGTTTATTTACGTCCTCTTTTGAAACTCTAACAATTGACAACTACAAACATATGTATGTAAGCATGTATCATTTATTAATTGATTGAATATGGTCAAGGCAATAAAAAATCGCATGGGAGGGGGGTCTTCTTCTTCTTTGGTGGCGTTACAGCCCATGAAGGACCAGAGTCAAACTTCTCTCAATCACCCATGTTGTGTGTGATTTCATTTTCCCATAGGTGAGAGGGACCTACAGTTTATTGCCGATTTCGAACGGCGTGAGTTGAGAAGCAAGTATACTACGGGGGGTTTCGCCAGTACCCCGCCGAGGAAGGACACCTCGAAATAAACATTCGATGGCTATGGTGTTATCGAGATCCTAACTTGCTCATCGTGCGCCAGAGTCCGTTACACTCACCACTGCGCCACGGCGCCCTCGCTGAAGTAAATACGGAACTTAAAATAAGTGATGACCAAACGCTAGTAATCCATTTCAACCTTAAACGACGAATTGTAGAAAAAAAATAAGGCGAATAAAGTTGAATTCCCAAGATACAACAAAACATATTTTGATCCACACCTGACAATGAGGTTTAACGAGGACAAATCCGAGGTTATGGTTATTTCCAGAACACCTGTCCAATGCATTCTACATGCTAGTGGAGCAGGTGGAGAAGTTTAAGTATCTCGGGGTCTTCTTCACGAGTGATAGAAGGAGTAATACTGATCTTTCCTGCAGGATTGGCCAAGCTGGGTCAATTTTGAAACAGCTTGGAAGATCGGTAATCAGGAAGACCGAGCTTGGTGTCAAAGCCAAGTTAGCGGTTTTTAACTCAGTATTTGCTCCAACTCTCACCTATGGTCATGAAATGTGCGTACTGACCGAAAGAATAAGATCGCGAATACAAGCTGCCGAAAAGAAATTTCTTCGTTCTGTTGTGGGAGTTACTCGCCGGGATAGGGTGAGAAACACGGCAGTTGCGCGTGCGCGCATCACCCCCGCTACTCTTTTAGTGGAACATGCGGGCCACTGATAATGTATGTATGTATGTACTTGTCAGCGAGCAAAGCATTATTCAGGCGACATGATCGATTAATCAAAAGAATGATTTTAATCACGTAAGTGCCAAAATGGGCGCAAAAGAGATAATCGGCCCCTTCTCCGAGCGTGTGATAAATCTATTTCTAAGCAGTGGAACGTTTCCTGACTCATGGAAGTTAAAGGAATCGACAAATGCGAAAACTTTTGGCCGATAAACGCGCTACAAGTCTATGAGAAGATTTTGGAAAAAATTTTCAAATGCAGATTGAGACCTATTTCGAACATAATAACCTGTTTCTCGAAAACCAGTCGGGATTTCGTAAAAAACATTCCTGCGAGACAGTGCTCAATAGTGTCTTAATATCTTGGAAAGAGGAGCTTTAAACAAAAAATGATGTGGTGGCTGTCTTTCTTGACTTCAAAAGAGCATTAGAAAGAATAGACAGGAGTATCCATGTCTCAAAACTTTATAGATACGGTTAGAGGCAAAGAACTGGATTGGTTTAACTCGGTTCCAAATAGAAGGTTCCAGAGAACAATATAATTAGCAGGGTATCATCTAGAAGTGTTGAAACAACCCATGGAGTACCTCAGGAATCAATTCTGGGCGCACTTCTTTTCATAATATATATAAACGATATAAATCTACAGCTGAAGTACGTTCAAGTAGCTCTATTTGCTGGTGACACTCTTTTATTTATATCCTGGAGAAATTTAGATGAATGTGAGAGGCGAATGCAGGACTTAGGACTTACACGGATTGAGTATAGGGTTAAGGGCAAACAAGCTTAAATTAAATATCAGCAAGCCAAAATACATAGTTCTTACTCACAATGTTCACATAAATATTGCTATAGAAAATGAGTTAATCGAAAATATTAAATATCTAGGCGTAGTCATCGACTCCAAATTAAACTTAAGCCACCATATAGAGTACATTGTTAAAAAAACAGCAAAAAAGTAGGTTTCTTTGGTAGAATTAGAAATAAGATTTCAGTAAGGAGTGCAATATACATATACATATAATATTATGATAAACCATCACTTCGAATACTGTTCAACCATTTTGTATCGTTCATGTGAATCTATGATTACTAGGGCGGTGGACGGAGCTGGTTATCCACTCCTACACCAAAATATTGGGGCGAAGCTTACAGCAACGTAGTGAAGCTGCGAGATGACGAGCACAGGTCGAAACCAAGAGCCAAATGCATCGTTTCGCATACGCTCATGTCCCGTTCTGTCATCAATCGATTTCAAGTTTTCGTGAATGCTGAAGCAGCTCGAGCGCCATTGGTCGTCGAATCAACCGCATTACGAAACACGTCCTTGAGCGCCATGGACTGTTTAGCAATGTAGTTAATAACTGCGTATTCTGATGTGGTTATCTTGAAATCGGTGTTTGCCCTCCTCGACCACATGAAGAACGGACAATTATCGTTAATGTAAGCATCATTTCCAGCACGGAGAAATTGCCACTGTCCATTCTCCATCTTCAATGTTTCCAATAAGGGTTTTGGGTAGCCCAAGCGACACTTTCCGTCCGTGCGCAAACATGACGGTCCACACTATGTATGCCGCTGCAGTCTGTTTGCAATGCGTGTATGTCCTGCATTACCTTTAGCACGCGGGTCTGAGTACTGTATGCGTGACGAATGCAGTGGGGCAGGCTCTTGGTTAATGTTGGGATTAATCGCTGATGCCAGGTTGTCGTAAAACACTCGCGCTGCTTCAACCTCTACTGCTGACAAATCACTTAGTCGGTCTACGTCAGGAGCATTTTTCAACCAGATGGCACTCGTAGCGGTACCAATAGTCTTCGACGTCGTACAGTGGAATGATCACATTATTCAAGTATCTCCTTGTTTTAGCAGTTTTTGTTGCTGCTGTGCAACTCCCAAAAGTCTCGCGAGATCCGGCCACCAAAGATCAGCTGCCGAGTGCGTAATGAATGCTGTCGGAATTCCAAATTGTGAAACCATTGCTTCTAGGCTTGTGCGATTGGCGTACCAGTAGCATCTGGTTCTTTGAAGTTTAGATGCCCAGTGAATTAGTTTGCCAAGTATCGAGTTGTCAGTTGCCACAGCTTCACGCAACTGTCCCACGGTGCCATTAAAGTCGTTCTTTCCGCAAAAATCATGCCGCGTTTGTTTGTCTTAGATCGCTGCATCGTGTTCCAGGCAAAGTAGCGAAAGCGTGGATCTTGCGCGAATCTGCGTGACTTGTGTTGCAGTAAATAGACGAAATAATCGTGCAGTGTTGGCCTCAAATTTGTTGGGCGATTGTTATCGTTGATGTCTGAATTTCCGTATGGAAAAAGGTACGGAAAGGCCATTGTGACGTATCCTTCATGCGTCCATTCAAGCACAGCGACAGGGCGCGCCGCTGACCATTCAATAATCGATTGAATTCGCTGGCTAGTCGTGATGCCAGTCTCAACGTCAACCATGTCGGTTTGGGCATTTTCTGGCTGCTCCTGATCTGTTGTCATTGCCATGTCGCTTGCCTCGGCTTCAGTGCTAACTGTCTGAAGTTCCGTTGACACGTCGCCATCGACTGGGAGACAACTTAGCGCTTCTTCGGAGATCACAATATGGCCGTAGTACTTGTGATTCGACTTGAGCCAATGAAGAGCACGAACGACTTTTGGGCGGCGAACACAAAAGTCTCTGCGGCCAGTTGGTGTGTGACGACGTACCGTCATGATAGGCAACGATGGCACAGTGTGAGGAAGAGCCGTTGCCAGCGAATGCACACCCTGCTCAATATTGATCATATGTCCACCGTACGCAAACTGGCCTGGTCCATTGCGACCTCTTATGCGATACACGCGCATTACCGGGCGGATTCTGGCAATGAGCATCATTTCCACAAGCGTAAGATCTTGAAGCTCATTTGGAACCTCGCCTGGATCCATAAAATGTGCAGCAAGGAACATGTCTGCAGCATTTGACGGTCGACTACACCTGTTGCAGGGTCCTGGTTCGGAACGAAGAGTTTCGTGGTCGGCGTTTGTGCACGGAAAATACTGCATTTCAGCCATTGCTGCTTCGACCTTTGCCATAAGACGATCTGCTTTCTTTTCCCGTCGCGTTGCACGCATACGCTCAGCAGCTTGAGCATTTGTAGTATCTCGTTGTTCAGCAGTTTGATTTGCACGGCTTTCTTGATGTCGTGCTGCGTCGCGTGTACGTCTCTGTACGGGCATGATGCTTTATTATGATCTTTAAGTAGGCGCAGGTATTAGTTAGCAGGTCTATTAATAAATGCAATAGTCACCTGTAGTAAGGTTTAGGGATTATCGTTACAACCATGAAAACGGCATTGAGTTTCTGTTGACTATCCCGAATTTCAACCTGCGTGTAGACTGCAGCTCGAAAGTTTGGACATTTTCATACCTATTTAGGTGTTCTGTGTTGTGCTCTATCGTTACGGTTACGGTTACGGTTCAAAATTTTTGAACTCAATGAAAAATTGTCAATTTTATAACTATCTACTAACAAATATGAAAAACGGATGTAACTTACAAGGATATGAAAGGACTAATTACATAAGGGACACTCTTCCACACCTATGTATAATTTTAATGATTGCTAATGATGAATTAACACACTAGGTTAAATATGTGTTAAATATCTATAATTTTTGTACCATTGTTAATAAAAGCAAAGTTTGCTAAATAAACGAATTCAACCAATCAATACAATGGCTCGGTATGTGTTCTAACTCAAGCGCTACTTTAACAAGATGTAAAAGTTTGAGCAAAGCATTTCTCAGCAATTAAGAACAACTCCTGTAATTAAGTCGTAGCCTCGTGTTGACTTGGCATCAGGGATTTTATGGTACTTTCCAGTTCGGGAAGCGTAGTTCGTAACATTCTGTATTTCCCGGTAATTTCCAGAGTATTGCTAGTAGCGGGTGTCCCCTGATTGCTTTGAAGGTTTCAGCTCAATATTCAGCAAAAACTTAAGCCTTTTCTTCATCGCCTTTCGTCCATTAATTCCGATTTTTTTCTTATGGGTGGTGCCTGCAATTAAGGCTTTTTAACGCCCTTAATAGCCTTTCGAAGGGAGTGATTTAATTCCTTGTCAGCGGTTAGGCTTTCTAATTTGTATCTTAATATTAACCGAATTTGCTTAGCTTCAACTTGAAAAAATGAGTGTAGATAACATTTGGTTTTATAAGGCAGTGCAATTTTTCGCACAACATGACCAGTGAGTTTCGTTTTGTGAGCATTTTCAAACAATCGTTTTCACAAACCTTTGAAGCCCTATATGTATCGAAAATTACCTGGTTAGAATTGAGCCCTGCAAGAATTTCTGTGGAGGCCATTTAAGATACAAACAATATTTTGAAATGAAAATTTTATCCACATCGAAATCATAATAATAACTCGGATGCGTCTACTATATTTGCAAGAGAACTTCGTTTTTGGATTCATGGACTTTCGGTTTCCATATATCTCGACCATATAGAAGTTTCATCCATTTTTGTTTAGTTACTGTAGAAATCGATTTCAACAGCATGCGTTGTACATATGCAGTAATTGATGTCCAGCACCCTTAATACCTCTGCTATAGACAACTAAGTACATTTCTAAACGTATAGTTCCCTGAAGTGTGAAGCTATCCTGTTTTGCGTATACTTTTTGTTTCGTTATTGCTGAACAAATTAAATTCATTTAGCTAATAGAAACAAAGTTTTGTGAGTTCTTGAAATTTTGCATAAGCTTCGTGTCTGGAGTAGAGTGTGATATGAATGTTAAAAGTTTAATTTAAAAAGGGCGACTAAAAGGGCAATGGAAGGCGAACATAGACACATTTTAACCTTTTGTAGTGTTATCACAATTAAATCAATTGTTCGGAGATGCTTTTGCAAACTAAATTTTAAAATGTATTTAGGTATTGTTGAAGCCTTAAAAATGGGGGTGAGTCTGGGCCGCAACCAACATGCGCCTCCAACTAGCATGATCTTTTGCTAACCTCAACCATTGCCGCACACCCAGTTGGCTGAGGTCCCCTTCCACCTGTGGCGCACACAACTAATACGTTGTTGTCATCTGCATCTTCCTGCCTCGGAGTGGAATTCAAAGACTCTCTGGGTTAGAGCTGCGGTGTCAATTTGCCCTACATGGCCTAGCCATCTTAGACGCTGAATCCGTAGACGCCTGACTAGAATCATTGCGCCGCACAGCCTGTAAAGCTCCTGGTGGAATCTTTTTCTCCATCTCCCGTCTGCGTTTATAGGACCGAAAATCATGCGAAAAATCTTTCTCTCGAAATGGTCAATCCTCATCCGCTTTTGATAGTGTCCATGCTTCTGCGCCATACAGCAGGACCGGGATGATAAGGGTGTTTGTCGTTTGGAAGAGGGCTCTATTACTTCATTGCCTCCTGAGCCCAAAGTAACAGCGGTTGGCAAAAGTGATCCTGCGTTTGATTTCGGAAGTGATGTCGTTGTTCCAGATCACTGCGAAGCCAAGGTAGATGAAGTCCTTAACTACCTCAAAAATATATCTGTCAATACAAATGTTCTGGCATACGTCGGTAGTAAGTGTCTGACAGCACATACATATGTAGTTAATTTTGCCCGCATTTAATGCGAAACCAATTTTCACCGCCTCCGCCTCAATACCCATAAACGCCTCATTGACATCTCGCTGTGTTCTTCCAATAATGTCAATGTCATCTGCATATGCGAGGAGTTGTGAGGATTTAAAATAAATTGTGCCTCTTTTGTTGACAAGCGATTTTTGCACAATTATTTCCAAATACGATGTGGAACAAATCACACGACAGCGCAGCGCTCTGCCGAAGTTCGTTTTTGAAATCAAAAATATTGGTCAGGTCTGCAGCAATACGGATGGAGCAGCGGGTATTCTTCAAAACATCCTGCATAATCTGACGAGCTTTTGCGGGGATGTCAAAGGTAGACATGGTGTTATATATGAATGTATGTTGGCGTTACAGTCTATGAAGGACCAAAGCCGAGCTTCTCTCAATCACCTATGTTTAGATGATTTTATTTACCCATTGGTGAAAGGGACCTACAGTTTATTGCCGGTTCCGAACAGCGAAATTCGAGAAGTTTTTCTTGACAATTATACTACAGGAGATTTTTTCAGTACCCCGCTGCTGAGGAGAAGCACCGTGATAAATGCTTTCGATGACATGGCTGTTGTCTGGATTCGATCCCGTGTCATAGGCATCAGAGGCCAACACACTACCCACTGTGTCACGACGCTCTCAGTGGCGTTATATAGCTCGTCTTCAATTACGCTGTCGAATGCGGCTTTGGCGCTGACAAGTAAGTGGTGAGTGTCGACCTGAAATTAATTGTATTTTTCTAGAATTCGCCGTAGTGTCTGCTGTAGTGCCATTCTGATAAGGACAGCTCATTCACAAAAGGCTTGAACCGTTCATACAAAACAGCAGAGATGATTTTGTAGGCGATGTTAAGCAGACTTATTATTCTGTAGTTGTGCAGTCAAAGTTGTCTTCTTTCTTGTTGATGGGGCAAACGATTCTGAGACTCCATTCCTCGGGCATGCTTTCCTCTGACCGTATCTCACAGATGACCTGGTGCATGTTCCTAACCAGGTCATCTCCAGCTGCTTTGAAAAGCTCAGCAGATAGTTAATCTACGCGGTGTGGCGATAGTAATCTCGTCAAGGTTAGGGGGCGGAATTATCTGGATCATTCTGTCTGAAAGCGGTATATTGACTAACGTCACCGTTATACAGTCTGCAGAAGTGGTTGTTCCATTTTCTTACCATCGACATCGATTCTACTACTAAATGTCCGTTCTCATCTCCATAAGCTTCCGTTCTGGCTTTATCTGTTGAGGAAGCCTTCGAATGTCATGCCTGCAGGATACCTCTCCAAGTCCTCAATCACGCGCTTCTCGCGCGTGCTCACGAGCTGCTCTTGTTCTTCTATACAGCGAGACTTTATATGCCTCCGGTTTCGCTGTGTGACTCGTGCCTGCACTCGTTATCGAACCAGGCGTTTCTTCGTGTTCGGAGCCTTGAAGCCCACAGCTTCAGATGAGATGCTTGTCAGTACTTGTTCCATGGTTGTTTTATTGACTGCGATCGGCGAAAGCAGGAGCTGTTTTTGGCGAATTAGTTTTCCGGCGTCACAACTTTGCTCTACTTCGTTTGCATTCGTAATATCCGTATTCGCATGTTGGCTACTACAAGATAGGCCTTTGTTAGGCTGTTACCATCCAAGAGGTGTGGACATTAATTGGCGGGAATTCGTGAACAAAAAGCAGGCAAATTAATTTTGTCGCAAAATGTCATCATCGACCTTCACATTAGTATCCCTCTAACTCTACATATCGATTCCAACATTGCTTTCGCGATTCAAAGTAAACTCGTTAACGACCTTCTCTACGCCACCATGGTTAATTTTCCCTTCATCTTGGGGACTGAAGAAAGGTGGGAAGGGATAATATAAACTCATAATATAAACTTGCATAATCAACGAGGAATGGGCCGTCACGCAGTGGGGCCAATGGGCCAAAAAACTCTATTTCTCGAGAACAATGGGCCGTATCAATGGGAACATTTCCTTGTGAAGTGAAATCGATACTATTTATACTCGGCGGCCCAAAATTAATCAACCTATTGGAAGGTGTTGTAATTTACAAACGACGTCGTAAGTCGATCATATTTGACATTTGTGAACTAGACAGCTGCAGAATACAAACAGACAAGCAGTGGAGCGGTATACTCCACAAATAATGATTTCCATCGCTCAAAATCATTGTATTTTTTTTATTCAGTAAAAAAGTAATTCAAAAACAAAATTAGATGATTAATTGTGCACCAACTTGTAGTATTTGTTCCTGCTTCCTTGTGCTTCTTCGGAATGTAATCCAAATAGTAATGCTACTGTTTCTATAGTCTCGGCTCCGTGAATTAATCTTTTATCGGCCGTGGAAGGCATTTAATACCACGGGTACATTTCTATTGTCAACTTCGCCGTGTCTGTCGCATACGATTTACATTTATCCGACTCAATGGATGAATTACTATTAATCACCTCCAAGTTGGTGAATCATGTTACTGTCGAATTTTGGAAATTTGCTCTCGATATGTTTCCGATATTAGAGTAGAGTAGTTTTCCGATATTGGTAGAGTAGTTTTCGTAGTGCTCCAATCATGGAGCTCTAAATTATAGCCATGGAAGGGAAATACTATATACATTTTTTACTAGTTTTAGTTTAGTTGAACAGAAAAGAAGGGAGGAGCATGCCCTTCTCAGAAGGAAAAAGAAGGAGCACGAGAAGCGCGAGATCGAGGAGATGGAGAGATGTTACTGCAGGAACGACGTTCGAAAATTTTACCAGAAAGTAAAACGAACATGCCAATGCTATAAAGCCAGAGCAGAAGCCTGCAGGGATGAACACGGACAACTAGTAATGGAGTCACAGTCGATGCTGAGATTGTGGAAGGACCACCTCTGCAGACTGTGTAACGGCGATGATAGTCAAAATGCCGCCGTCAGGCAGAGCGAACCATGCACATTGGACGAAGACGAAGGAGAATCCCGTCCACCCGACCTAGACGATGTTAAGACAGCGATATGTGTAAGCACCTCAAACCGTTCGTGGACAATCTGATAGGTTCCTACCAGTGTGGTTTCAGGCCAGGAAAATCCACGATAGACCAAATATTTACACTACGGCAGATCTTGGAGAAGACCCATGAATTCCAGGTCGACACGCACCATCTTCTCGTCGACTTTAAAGCCGCGTATGACAGTGTTTATAGAGACGAGCTATACAGAGCCATGTCATGTTTTAACATTCCTGCCAAACTCGTCAGACTATGCAGGATGACTATGGAGAACTCTCGTTGCTCCATTAAGGTCGGAGGTGAACTAACCGACCCCTGTGATGTTAAAAAAGGTTTTAGACAGGGGGACGCACTGTCATGTGATTTCTTCAACATTATTCTTGAAAAGATCGTGCGGGACTCTGCGGCCAATACAAGAGGTACGATCTACTTCAAGCCAAACACAATTGCTTGCCTACGCAGATGACATTGACGTTATTGGACGAACAAAGCGAGACGTCAATGAGGCGTTCACTAGCGTTGAAGCAGATGCGGCGAAAGTGGGTCTAAGCGTAAATGGGGACAAGACCAAATATATGCTGTCATCCAAGAAAGACGCACAACACCGACGTCTTGGTCAGTACGTCACCTTCGGCAGCTATATTTTTGAGGTAGTCAAGGACTTCGTCTACCTTGGCTCGGTAGTGACAAGCAGCAACGACACCAGCGCTGAGATAAAACGCAGAATAACTCTTGCCAATCGCTGCTTCTTCGGGCTCAAGAGGCAATTGAGTAGTAGAGCTCTCTCTCGAAAAACTAAGGTTTCCCTCTACAAAACCTTAATCATCCCGGTCCTCCTTTATGGCGCTGAGGCTTGGACGTTGTCAAAGGCGGATGAAGAGGCTCTTGGACGTTTCGAGAGGAAAATTCTGCGTGCAATCTTTGGTCCCGTTTGTGTAAACGGAGAATGGAGGAGGAGATTCAACCAAGAACTGTATGGGCTGTACAGCGACATCGGCCTGGTTAGACGTCTTCGGATCCAACGTCTAAGATGGCTAGGCCATGTAGAGCGAACGGACATCAACGCTCCGGCCCGAAGAGTCTTCGACTCCAACCCGAGGGACGACGCAGCAGAGGACGACCGCATTTAAGGTGGCGCGCACAGGTGGAAGGGGACCTCAACCAACTGGGCGTGCGGCACTGGAAGCGGCTGGCCGAAGATCGGGCCGGCTGGAGAGGCTTGTTGGTTGAGGCCCTGGTTCACCCCGAACTGTAGTGTCATCAACGAAGAAGAAGAAGTTTAGTTTTATTGACTTCTAAGATTGTACACAGTTCAAAATTTTCTTTGTTGTATAAGTATAAGTCTTTAAACGGTTTGGCCGAGGGCCGTCTACCAGACTGACATTCTCATTAAAAGTTATGAGTATGCATACTTAAGAAAAACTAATATAAAGTTTTCATAAATGAATTTAGCTATTTTCGATTAATTAAAAACTTTCATGGATTATCATTGTTCTGTATCGAAGAGCGTTCAAACAATAGTGACATAGACGGTCCCAATCTCGTTCTCCATTCAGAATGTTTATAACCTCCTCCAAATTAAGAAATTCCGCGCCAAAGTGTCGCATACGAAATTCTTTGAGGATTGGGCAGATTCCCAAAAAATGGAATACGTCTTCATGTTCATTGCGATTGCATAAATCCCACAAAGTAGGAAGATCTGGACGGTGTGGAATGAAGTTTAAGCCGATGAGTTCGCCTCGAACTTTATATATAAAATTTATTTTTTCTGTTGTGTTGTCGACTACGAAGTAGAACTTTTGGTCTAAGAAGTGGTTTAGTTTACTGTAGTAAGCTCTGTATATTGACGATTCAGCTTCCTCAATAAACTTTGCGTACATTCTTTTCCTGATTTTCTTCACCAAAACAAAAAATTTTGTCTTGAGGGATGCAAGGTTTTCTTCAGCTGATATTGTCAAGGTTATTGAGCAATCGGTTGCCTGTTTGTACCGCTCTTATACGCACGCTCCTCTAGAATTTATGATTTGAGATAACACTAACCTCGGAATCCTATTTTCTCCCATCGCCATAACTCTTGTCACATAATTTAGATGTAATTTAAGTGTATCCATGAAAAGAGGTCCTAGTCCTGTTTCAAGGTGCAGCATATAGTTGGGCGACGTACTTGGCAGCCTAAAAGTGCTTCTGATGAAGAAACGGAGGAACTTTTCTACCGCATCGTACGGAAGATATCCCCACACTTGTGCTCCGTAGTATAAAATTGCGATTGCGGTTTCTCGGAAAACTTTGTATTTCGCTATATGGGAAACATTATTCTTAAAATAGCAGGTTCTCCAGACAGAACACATAGCACGTTTAGCTTCCGCTACTTTTGTTCGAAGATGCTTATCTAAATTCAAGTTTGAGGTAATCAAGACTCCTAGATATTTATACTCCTTAACTGTTTTCACTGCATCCTCTTGGAACGTCCACTTTTCCATTCTAGAGTATCTGCCTCCACCACTTCTAAATATCATCATTTTTGACTTCGAAAGGTTAACCGATAAATTCCAGGTTGTACAAGTCTATTCATCATCAGCTGCATCCCGTCTATAGATTCGGCAAGGAAGACTATATCATCTGCATACATGAGACCTGGGACAGTTTTTCCACTCAGCACTATACCACCCTTCACTGAATCAGGGATGTCATTTATGTATAATATGAAGAGAAGAGTGCTTAGGACCCATCCTAGCTTAACTCCCATCGAAGTATGAAGCTCATCCGAAAGTAGTTTTCCATCCCACACTCGTGCAACATTTTCTTTATACATTGCTCTAATGACTGCCATGATTTTTGTTGAAATACCATATTTGTAAAGTTTATAGAAAAGAGCTTCCCGTGGAATGGAGTCGAACGCCGATCGAAAGTCAACAAAGAATGCATACAGCTTATTTCCATTCTTCTTGTATATTTCGGCAATGTTTATTAAAGAAAAGATTTGATCGACTGTCGAGTAATTTTTCCTGAACCCTGCTTGGTATTCGTTCAAAATCCCTTTGAGTTCAATCCAGTCGCAGAGTCTAGTATACAATACTGAGCTAAAAAGCTTCGTCGCAGTGTTAAATAATGATGTGCCCCTATAGTCTGTTGGGCCTTCAGGATTTCCTTTTTTATATATCGGAAAGATAATTGCCATTCGAAAGCTCCCGGAAGCGTCAGCTGTCTCGAAAATCCTGTTAAATTCGATAGTAAGGAGTCAAAGAAATGCAGGTGTAAGGTTTTTAAAAAATTCGAAAGGTATTCTGTTCTCCCCAGGGGCTTTGCCATTATGTGCGTTTTCTATAACTATTTCCACTTCGGATTGAGAAATTGAGACATCGAGAATTTCATCTACTATTAAAGGGGCTGCTTACTGGATCAGAGGCGATATTTGCACTGTGTTGAGAAGACTGGAAAAATGGGTTTTAAGATGATCAATCAAAAATCCATCGAGTTTTTGGCTTTGTTTATTATATCTATATTTGTTAGATCGAAATTTCGTTTTTTTAACTTACAAAGCTCTTTGAAGTTTTTGTTTGCTGATGCGTAGGGGACTTTGAAGTTTATGTTGTCAGACGTTCTGAATAATTTTAAGTATGCAAGAGATAGATTTCTTGCTACCAGACATTCATTATCGAACCAGTTTTGCTTATTTCGAGTGACTTATTTTCTCGGCGTCTTTTGAGGGGTTGCACTTTTAGTGAGGTTTATTAGCGTGTCCAAGTCAGGGTTGCCTGGAGTTTCCGAAGCTATCCACATATTTATCTGACTATTTAGATTCTGCTGTAAAAACTCTCTGCAACTGTGATACCAATGGAGTTTTGGAGGAAGACAAAGATCAATTGTTTCGGCACGATATGTTCTTATTTTAAACGAGACCTCCAACGGCATCTGGTCTGAGAACGTTTTCGCTGCCAGTTGAAATTCGTCAAAACATAGGATCCAATCTCCAGATAGAAAACAATAGTCTATCACTGAACACGCTGTTCCACAGAGCTTTTCTTATATGAACCACTTTGACAGATCGTAAAATTGTCAGTCTTTACTATGTAGCATGACGTGGAGAAATACCCAACTGAATTGTTTCTTCATTGCGAAGCTTTACTTCGAGTTTTGGTATATCGTTCATCACAGATGGACGAGCACCTCAAACGAAGAGGTTGCTTGATGCAATTGTTTTGGTAGCATGTGCAGCTACTCTTCGGTCCAGCACCGTGATGGTATTATTCTCGTATTGCAGAACTGTTGCTCGCAAGTTATTTATTTCATTTTGAATACGGTCTTTTTCAGATCTTATCAATTTAGCAGTTTCTTTTAGAAATTGAAGCCCATGGGTCTATAATATCGAGTAGAGAATGATGGGGTTTAACTAGAATAATTTTCAGTGACACAATCGAGCTCATAAATAAATTTGAATCACTTCTTGTTTCACTGTCATCAATAAATGATTGAGAGAACTCATTCTGGCCGGGTGACCCGCCAAAGCCCCATTTAATATGTAAAACCAGTTCACTATTTTCCAATATATCGAACTCATCATCTTGCATGGTTTTGAAAATTCTTTTTACGGTGTGGTCTGCAAAGGAATTTCGGCACAGGATTCTGTAACGTTTACATCGTTTGGGTACCATTCTTTTTTTGCTTCTTGGAAGCCATAAGCTACTTTGCAGCTGCTCTAATAATTTATATTGAAATCTAGGCCATTGTCTGTGTAAAAATTCTGATTGCAAGATCAGCGCTTCAATTGACTAATTGACTTCGGATTGATTTATTGGCTGGTAAGCTCTGCTTTCTCAAGAAGTTGATTGCGTTTAACTTGGCAAAGGCCAGCTTCGATCTCTGTCCCTGCTCAATCCAAGTTGACACTCAGCCTCCGCGTGGCCTCCCCAGTATAGCTATACTGGCACCCGCCAGGTAGTGAACCTATATGTGCAGCGACCCGACCCCTTGTTCCTGGGGAAAAAGCAACGTGACCCTCCAGGTTGTGGGTTGGGCTTAGGGTTAACATCCCCATCCCAGACGAAAAACTGTGATATATGTATACTACGAAAACTGCTACAGAGAAAATAAACAACGATTATTCGGATGCGGATTTGTTGTTCGAGGCAGACTCACGAAAAAAGTCTGAAGCTTCCAGTATGTAAGCGAACGCCTTATAACTATCAGCATCAAGACCAATCTCGGCAATATAAGTTTATTATGTGATCACGCCCCCACAGAGGAGAAAGATGACCCACATAAAGACGACTTCTATGATCTCCTAGGCAAAACGTATGCGCAATGTCCCGGCTATGACACCAAAACCGTTCTAGGAGATTTCAATGCGAAGCTGGGTAAGGAAGCTATCTTTAAACGGGTCATTGGAAAGCACAGCCTACACACCACCACGTCGGAAAACAGACTAAGGCTCGTGGACTTTATGGCGTGACATAATCTGGTAGTAGCAAGTACACGATTCCCACACCTCAACGCCCATAAGGGGACCTGGCGGTCTTTCGATTAATCGACAACCAATCAAATTGATCATATTGCAATCGACGGCAGACACTCCTCCAGCATCCTTGATGTCCGAACCTTTCGAGGAGCCAACATCGACTCGGGTCGTTACCTTGTTGCAGCCAAGATACGGATGCGAATTTCTAGGAATCAACGGAGTCGAGTAAGAACACTAAAATTTAACGTCGGAAAGCTGCAATCGCAGGAGATCGCCAGAACCTTCGCCGATCAAGTCGCCCTCAAGCTCTCTCAAGTACCGATGCAATCTGCAGAAACCATAGAACAGCAATGGAGTCGTTGTCAGAACGCCATTAGAGAAGCCGCCTCAGATGTACTCGGTTTCGAGCCACCACCGTCGAGAAACCCCTGGTCTGATGATGAGTGCAGACAGGCCCATGTAGAGCAACAGAATGCATACATGGCCACATTGCGTCGACGGACGAGAGCTGCCCGCGAGCTCTATGAACACAAAAGGAGGGAGGAGCAGGAGCTTCTGAGGAGGAAAAAGAAGGAGCACGAGAACCGCGAAATCGAGGAGATGGTGAGATGTTACTGCAGGAACGACGTTCGAAAATTTTACCAGAAAGTAAAACGAACATGGCAAGCTATAAAGCCAGAGCAGAAGCCTGCAGGGATGAGCACGAACAACTAGTAGTGGAGTCACATTCGATGCTGAGATTGTGGAAGGACCACTTCTGCACACTGTATAACGGCTATGATAGTCAAAATGCTGCCGTCAGGCACAGTGAACCATTCACAATGGACGAAGACGGAGGAGAATCCTGTCCACCCGACCTAGACGATGTTAAAATAGCGATACACGCAAGATTGTCTCCAAATGTTCTCTCCTCTCTGGAATGTAGTTATAAACGAACTACTAATTAGATTGGAGAAAAAGGCCTGGGCGTTATTGTCTACGCTGATGGCGTTGCCATTTCAATCTCAGGTAAATACCTATCCACATTGAATGACCTTAAGCAAATGGCATTCTCAATCCTTTGCAAATGGGCGCCTAGCAACGGGCTCAGTGTGAATCCCCAGAAAACGGAGCTCGTGCAATTGACCAAAAAGCATAAAATCCCGGAACACTGCCCTATTACTTTGCTTGGTACCAGATTAAACTATTCCTCCAATGCCAGATTCTTTGGCATTATACTAGACAGGAAATTAACCTGGAAGAGCAACACAATCGAAAGAGCTATAAAAGCAACAATAGCTCTCTACACATGCACGAAAGCCATAGGGAAAAAATAGTATTACGAAATACTAATGTATGAAGTG
This sequence comes from Eumerus sabulonum, assembly GCA_951905685.1. NCBI lineage: Eukaryota > Metazoa > Arthropoda > Insecta > Diptera > Syrphidae > Eumerus > Eumerus sabulonum. Next base: position 153,348,804 of record OX645060.1, on the reverse strand, counting down.
ATAGTCTGGTGGACTGCACTGGACAAAACAACATACCACAAACAACTCGAGAAGGTACAAAGGATGGCGTGTATGTGCATTACCGGGGCCCTCACGTCCAACCCAACGGCTGCGCTTAACACGATACTTGACCTTACACCACTCAATTTTTTCGGCAAGCAAATTGCCACACACGGCCATTAGACTGAAAGCCAACTCAAAATGGACGAGCTGTGTCACTGGCCACTCCTCCATCCTGAACAACAGGACAACAGAACCCACCACGGTCTTAGAAAAAAACTTCATGACGATTTACCCGGACAGACAAAACTGGACCCGCCATACTCTACCCCGCAGGTAATGCGTAGACTTTTACACTGATGGGTCTAAAATCAAAGACGGGTCGGGTAGTGGAGTCTTCTGCAAACAAATTAAGCTGAATAAAGCTCTAAAATTACCAAATCACTACAGCGTTTTCCAGGCGGAACTGTTGGCAATGAAAGAGGCCTTGTCCTGACTGAAGTGGAACGTGATATCCACTATGAATATCCGCATTCTCACGGATAGCCAAGCAGTCTTAAAGTCGTTGGAGTCCTATGTGTACACATCAAAAACTAGTTTCGATTGTCGCCTATCTCTTAACGAGATGGCTGAACAGTTCGACATACAACTTATCTGGTTATCAGGATACAGCGACATTCCAGGCAATGAAAGAGCCGACACACTCGCCAAACAGGGAACGACGCTACAATCAATCGCGGCTTGTGAGGGAATACCCCTTGCAACCTCGCCAGGGCCGAGATGAACCGGAGACGGACTTAGGGACATACCTGCGTCATCACCAGGCAAATCTGGCCCCGGCTCGACAGTCAACGGACAAGGAGTATAATCTCCCTAAAAAGAATTGGCATCTACAAAATCATTGGTGTCATCACAGGACACTGCCTTATTGGCAGTCACGCGCAAAAACTAGGAATAGTTCCCAATAATTTCTGCAGAAGCTGTCCAGACGAGGAGGAGGTCGAGTCCATTCACCACCTTCTCTGCTACTGCCCAGCATTCTGCGCAATCAGGAAACGATACCTAGGATTTTACTTCCTTAACGAACTGACAGAGGTCCAGCCAGTAGGGATACCAGATCTTCTTAACTTCTTAAGAAGCATAAAATGGTTCCATGAACAGGGGGCTAAACCCCCTCGTAGCTGCACTACGGGCCTCCCTGGACAATGTGTGGTCTTCTCATTTGTGGGAAGACTACGATCCTACCTACCTACCCACCTAGAGTGTCATCTTCACAACTTCCATTGGTTCCAATTTCTCAATACCGGCTTGCAGCTTTTCGAAGGCATTGAAGCTGTCGTCCAATTCCGCAGTCCGCAATTCGACTTGAGATAGTGTGATATCGGTTCCAATAACATCCAGAAATTCAGTAATGCGGTCCATTTGTATGATGTGGAGCGTCGAGGTTAGAACTTCTGATCTCAAAAAATAATAACTTGGCGATCACGTCGGGGTCACCATGAAAAAGTAGAACACAAGCCTTTTTATGTTCTCTGAATGAAATACCGTGATCGTATATTACAAGAAAAAAGAGAGAGCTGCCAGAGAATTTTACATATATACTGTGAGCGTCAAAAGAAAGTTTACACCTCAGTGTTTTATGTTCTTATTTCAACTACCGATCTTATTAAAGGTATATCTTATAACTAGTTTAACATATTCACTTGTCTATTAATTCTTAATCGAACAAGGTATGTTACCTCATCAGTCATCAGATGAAATCACATTTTTTGTATGATGATAGATCTTGGTTGCAGGCAGGTTATAGGCTTGTTACATTGGTAATCAAAAATCTGCATGATGAGATAGCTGATCATCAAAGTGTCCATTGAATTCAAATCAATTATCTTAGTTGACAGCAAGTAGGTGAAAAAGTGAATAACAATAATTATGGGAAAACGGTTTGCAGCTAGGATTAATATATCAAGGACACAATAGGGATCAATGCTTGAAAGTGTTTTATTGGTTGTGTGATATGATCGAAAGTTAATTTTACAACAATTGAATTTGTTGCAACAGTTGATATCTTAACCTATCAGGATGGCAAAGGAGGGCAATAGCAATTGTACGAAAGGGTTTACAGCAAGGATTAACTTAGCAGTGACACAATAGGGATCATCAAAGCTTAAAGGGTATTTATTATTGGTTGTTCGTAATTATAAAAATATAAATTAATACATCAAAGACACAAAAGGGATCAAAGCTGGGAAGTTTGCTACTGGTTGTAGGATATTGTCGACTAGCCTTAGTTCAGTATGTGACCAAGGGGATTTTGTGGAAGAAAATCATGTCTGTTGTATGGAAGCCCCCTTAAATATTCATTTTATTCTGTTTTTAGTATTTGTCGTGGTAGTAATACATCATCTGTGAAAATTTCAACTGTCTACCTATCACAGTTCATGAGATGCAGCCTGGTGACAGACGGACGGACGGACAACGAAGTCTTAGTAATAGGGTACTTGAAATTAATCTATGTCGACAGAAGCGACCTATGCATGTGATCGGTTACTTCAAGAATGACATTTACAAATAGAAACACATCATCCTTGAAACTTGAACATATATACACTCAAATCCCTATCTTAATAGAAAAATTCACGCACATTATGTCTGGTATCATCGGTCTAAGTACCAAATTCGGTGCCAGGATCACATTAGTGGTATTCACGAAAATTCGCTGATTGGAATCCTCTAAGAGCAGTATATCCTCTTCATTTATGAAAAAAATACTTAACCCTTGAAAGGTAACCTTCGTCGATTCGACAAACACCAAATTTATTGTTTTTAGTTTTCTTCTTAGTCCACTAGGTTAGTTATATGGGTGCCCTTCTGACATAAAGTCAAGGCTCACGTAGACTACGTTGAGTCCATTGTGCCCTCTTAGTCCTCTAACTGATTGGACTTTCTTTGCGTGTAAACCAAGTAATCTCTAAACTATTTTTTGTCTTTAATTTAATACTTACTTTACAAGAATTACTTAATAACTTTTCTTTAAAAACGCAGTTGAATATCACTTCGTCGTTTCGACGAATGGTTACCTGTAACGTACTATAAAAATATGGTTACCTTTCTAAGGTTAATGTACATCCAGCCGGTTGTATCACCTGCCTATATATCGGTAGGCCCCAGTCGAAAGCTTAATATTTACAATTGAAAAACACAGACAACATTATACTCTGCTCCAATGTGTTCATTGAAAACAAAAATAATAAAAAATTCTGGGATCTTTAGCTCATGTCGAAACAAACTTCTGTGGTCGGGAATTGAATTCAACTTTTCCCGCGCAAAAACTTTCGGCGAGTTTCCATGTTTTTGTTGTTCGTATAGTACTTTTTGCCAGTGTTTTAACGACATGCCTAACATTCCTAACCGAAGCTTATCCTAACAAAACCGAATTTTAAACTTCATTATATGAACAACAAAACAAATGTTATCCAAACAGCTTTGGTCCTGATTCTTTCTGTTACTATTATTTTCTTCACAGGACCATTCCGACAAATGCGCAAGAGAATTTTTTTATGCCACACGGCTGCGTCCTCAATCTCGACGGACGGTTTCAACTTCATGACTAAGCGATGCCATACGACAAGTGTGTAACTAAGTTCATCCGACTACTGCGAGCATCCAAACGCCGACAATACGATACATGCACAGCGCATCTAACCCGAACAACCAACTTTAACCCAAGTGGAAGGCTCCGTTTAAAGGATTATACTCGTTTGTGAGGACGAGCTGAACACAAAACCAGTCTGTGTACAGCGACATGTATGCAAAACAAAAAAACAAAGAAAATGATGGAACAAAAGCCAAAAAATTAAATAAAAGCAAATGCCAAAGTTTGAGGTACACAACGTGTTTCATCTATTTGCTGCCTGTGTTTTCAAAATATAAGCTAAAAGATGCAAGAAACGATGTTTCGTTTGACAACAGAGAGTGCTTTTGCCTCCCCCAAGGCTCTGTTTATGTGGCGTCCTTTTAAAAGTGAAGAGTGTTTGCTTGAAGTTGAAATTTGTCTTGTTCGTTTGTTCTTTTAGATTTTTGAATGCTTCTGTTTTTGTGTTTTTTGGTTTAGAGATTTTGTCAATTTTTTCCTTCTAGTGTTGTTGGTTTTTGTTCCTTTTCTGATTGCTATTTTGCGTGGTGTGACTTCTTATGTAAACATAGTATAAAGACTAACAGGTATGCCATCCCCATAACACAAAACAAAAAAAAAAAAAAAAAAAAAAAACATTAAAGCACATGGGCAAACAGTGCATCGAGGATTGTTGCTTAGCTTTGGTTACTCTTGGTAGTTTTGGGTTGAAGAGAGTTCTGAGCTCGCGCCTATCCGCAGCACAGAGGGCGGTTGTTGCAGATTTCCGTGGCGGTAGTGACTTAACCCATTTAAAACCAAAGTCATTTAGAATTTGAAATTCCTTATTTTTTTTCGACATATTCTTACTAAACACTATCAATACAAGGTGAATAAGACAAAGTTTATTTTTTTAAATAGTAACTTGTATGGTTACGGGTACAATGGCAATGTGCCATAGAGCAACAGCACATAGCTCACACTTCCACCTTGCCCTCATGTGACATTCTTTACATCTTATAGGTTGTTCTACCTTTTGAGGAAAATGGGGTCCCTCGGTATACGAGACACTTTCGGCAATAGTGCGTTTCGTTGTTGTAATATTAAGGGTATAATTTCTGAAATAATGGCGTGCAATGCTTCTTTGGAACGATAGTAAGTCGTCCTGAGAATCATTCGCAAACTTGAAGAATTTCCAAAAATTGACAGATAAAGCAAAGACAAAGATACAAACAATTCGAATATTTTGTACCCAAGCTCGTACAGTGGTAGTAAATGGGTTAAGTCACCTGAAGAATATTTTTTTCGTGAGTGTAAATCGATGGCGTGATACGGTCACGGTATGTCTCTATAAACCTTGGCTTACATGGAAAATATTTGACACTCAAGGGTTCGTGCGAAGATCTGCTACAATTTCAGGACTTGATGTATTATGAAATTGTCCGGCATAGAAATACCAAACCAGTTTACTCATAAATAACATCAAATTAGCATAAAGTATGGCAAACAGAATATGAAGCGCGATATGAGGCGCTTGTCTTGATTATTGTCGTAATTAAATAATTTTCTTTTTATTAAACGAGGCGAATAATGCTTAAGTCCCATTTATCGGGCATACAGTGGTGTTCTTATAAATAGCACACCCTTATTCAAATGTGTATTTGCATGCAATACACGCTGTAGTTACAAGCTGCACAGGAGTAAAGCCATAATATCCCAAGGTAGTACCGTTATGAATATGAAAATATACTACAAAGAAGATCCCGTTAGGTTTTCCTGGTTTTGCATTTGTTAGAGCTAGTGATCATTGCAATATGGGTGTTCATATAAATAGCACATATCATGGTGTGTCAGAAAAAAAATACTTTTTAGTGATTTAAGTGAGGTTAGTTTGAATATTTTTAATGATAGCCATAATTACACTAATTTCTTACACAACTAGGAGTATTTAAAATGGGCAGAGGAAAGCGTTGCACGGAGGAAAGGAGGCAAATAGTCGGTACCATGATACAAGATGGAAAGACTATTTAAGAGGTGGTAAGGATATTAAGGTGCTTTAGGAAGCTTATTCAAAATGCAATGAAGGTCATATGGTGCAGCCAATCTTCCGCAAATCCCGTAAGGAAAAACAAAAAAAGAAAAACTTCAGAAGTGACTGACAGAATTATCCACAAAATTAGTGGCAGCGACCTTTTCATGGAGAGATGCTTCCGCAGGAATGACGCCCGTAAGTTTTACAACAAGGTACAACGAACATGCCATGGCTACAAAGCCAGAGTGGCGGCCTGCAGGGATGAAAATGGAGAACTGGTAGTAGAGTCGCAGTCGATGCTGAGGATTTGGAAAGACCACTACTGCAGACTGTATAACGGCGATGATAGACAAGATACCGCTGTCAGGCAGAACGAGCCATTCGCAATGGACCACGAAGTAACAGAATTCAGTCCACCCGACCTAGACGAAGTCAAAATAGCGATATCAAGACTAAAGTCTAATAAAGCCGCTGGCGCAGACGGCCTGTCTGCTGAGCTTTTTAAGGCGGCTGGAGATGAGCTGGTAAGGTGCATGCACCATCTCATCTGCAAGGTATGGTCGGAGGAAAGCATGCCCGACGAATGGCATCTCAGCATCGTCTGCCCGGTCCATAAGAAAGGAGACCCCTATAACTGGGCCAACTATAGGGGAATAAGTCTCCTTAACATCGCATATAAGATCTTCTCTGCCGTATTGTGTGAACGCCTGAAACCGTTTGTGGATAACCTGATCGGCTCTTATCAGTGTGGTTTCAGGCCAGGTAAATCCACAATAGACCAAATATTTACGCTACGGCAGATCTTGGAGAAGACCCAGGAATACCAAATCGACACTCACCACATCCTCGTCGATTTCAAGGCCGCATATGACAGCGTATATAGAGACGAGCTGTACAAAGCCATGTCTAGTTTTAACATCCCTGTCAAACTCGTCCGACTGTCCAGGATGACAATGGAGAATTCTCCCTGCTCCATTAAGGTCGGTAATGAGCAAACCGAGACCTTTGATGTTAAAAAAGGATTTAGGCAAGGTGACGCGCTGCCATGCAACCTTTTCAACATCGTGCTTGAAAAGATCGTGCAAGAGTCACTGGCCAACATAAGAGGTACGATTTATTTAAAGTCTACGCAATTGCTTGCGTACACCGACGATATTGACGTAATTGGACGAAATCAGCAAGACGTCAATGAGGCTTTCGTGAGCATTGAGGTAGAAGCGGCTAAGATGGGTCGCAAGGTTAATGAGGGGAAAACCAAATATTTGCTTTCATCAAAAAGAGACGGACAACACCGACGTATTGGCCAGAACGTCACCATGGGCGGATATAACTTTGAACTATGAAGTGGCGATCTTTTCAGAGCACCGTCCCTTATAGGCCTGACCAGTATTTTTTCCATAGTTTTCAGAATGAAGGCTTATCGGTCGGTAAGGCTTGGGCAAGTCTGCAGGTCTACTTTGTTTTGGGAATAAATTTTACCGTTACCCTTTTCAACTTGTTGATATGTATCCCCATGCATAACCGGTTCTAAAGATGTTGATTAGCATAGAGCTGATTTGCGCACTCCCTTTTTGAAGGAGGGCTGAGAGGATGTCATCCTCTCCAGACGATTTAAAAGGGTCAAATCAGTTATTGGCCCATTTTATACCTCCCTCGTGAAATATTGCTCGTGCTCTCTTCCAATCCTCCCTGTTGGGTCTGGTTACCTTGATCGGCCGAGGTGTATTGGGTGTATTGAAGAGAGTGGAGGGAATAATGCTGGAGTCTGGGAAGTGCGTACTGGTTAGAACGTATAATGTTTCTAAACCATTTTTCGTGTGCTGCACATCTTACAATGAGCTACAATGGGGAGTTTATTACAGAATCGAGGCTGCGTTAAAGTAATAGACTAACAATAGATCAAATGAGAAGTAACAAGTCGTAACAGCGTAATCAAGTGAAAGGTTATGCATTCTTCCTCTGACCAGAGTAGTGCTTGAATACTACAAGTATGGGGATACATTTGTAATTAGATCATAAAAAAATAGGGTCTTTATGCAAGGAACCAAATTTTGAATTGGATTAACAGAGTCGTGTGGGGTTTCGTATGATAGGGCTTCATTGGCACAAGCTTCAACAGATTTTTATTTAATTTTATGATGCATAGTTTTCCATTTATGACGAAGATAGGTACCTAGTAGTTTTAGTGTATGTAGTACCTAACAGTTTGCACTGTTATGCATACCTGCTTACTTAATTCACAACTTTGTAACTAAACATAGCCCTATATAGGTACCTATCTACTTAAGTATTTTGTACCTAGTAGTATTATACGGAACCCTCAGTGGGCGAGTCCGATCCGCACTTGTCCGATCTTTTTATTTCTATTGGTGCCACAACTTGGCACTCGGCCTCCACTGTTGGCTTTCTAGCGTCAGGTTCTTTTTGCATACCAATTATTTTGGTAATTGTCCTTTTATTGATATTTTTGTCGTGATCCCTTGTCAGTTTAAGATTTTTATTTTACTCTTTCCCGTCGTTTTTGTAGCTTTTTAGCTACTTCATAGACTCGGTGGTTTGCCGGGTGTTTTTTTTTCCTGCAAACATGGTTTGGGGACCATTATTTCCATTTGTGAATGTTAAGATGTGAGAACCGCATGTTAGTTAATTAAGTTTAAGCTCCACGGTGAAGCTCAAAAGCCGAAATCCATACCCGGCGGTGGTGTATATGTATAAATAGGTTGTGATTACCCATTATACCCTCAAAAGTCGACTTCTTACCCAAGATTGTGTAGAGGTCTCATAAATCGATCTTGTGTCGTACCTGAGACACTGTGCTCAGCCAAGGAATGAATATAATTCGTTTTTTGATGCTGTGGACATATACATATGTTGTATAGGCTCGACAGGACGTGGTATCGACGTGGTTTGGACGTGGTATGGACGTTTTAGGAACATAATGTTCCAGATAAAATTGATAGTCACTCTTCATTCAATATTTGTCTGCCCATATAAGAGTACTTGGACCATCTCACAATGATTTGCTTTTTGTTTTTTTGAGTTGCTTTTTAAATACTATATAAGAGGTCCATATGGCGACTACAATTGTGGGTTATTTTGGCCGCGGCGCAGTGGCCAGCACTATCGAGGGGAAGTTCTGTAGTTCTGTTGTGGATGGGAAACTGAAATATACGAAAATGGTGTGAATGGGAAGCAGTCAAAATACGTAACACTTAACAGGCATAATACATAATACATAATGGTCACTTCAAATTCATACTCTGTGTGCAGTTCTAATATAACACCAAAATGGCATGAAACGTTTGTTGCGAACTACAACCAACGTAAAAATTCCGTCAAGTTCCTCTCGAATTCTATCCAAGACAACCACCCCTTGAGAGTAGTGAACGAACATCTACGACCCAAACCATCTGCACTCCGTTTAGGTTGTGTGACAAGAAACATAATAAAAACATGACTCTTGAACCTTCTCGAACTATAAAAAACCAAAAAAAATAAAAAAATTACTCCTGTCATGTTGTCTTCCATGGTTGCATTTGGAGCTGGCTGGATTTAACGTAACCTCATACAATTTAACCTAAAACCACCAAACCGCATGATCTAGCTTATGAATTCACTATAGGCTGAATCACTTTCTTAGAAGGTCGATTATGACGATCATGAAATGGCCGAAGTGAACGAAAAACTGTCTCCACAGAGCACGAATTTTACCGTGTTACCCTTTGGGTGCGGAACCCTAAAAAAGGGGAGTAAGCAAGGACCGCCGAATATACATATTTTGTATTTTGTAATGAGCGTGAATACGTTATGCATTGCTAAACCGATATTGGACATACATCGCAATTAGTTTGCCTATGAAATAGAAACTTACATTACATATACAGTTGTGTGCAAAATAATAGCTGCACCTGCAGTACAATTCATAATATGTAAATATTTTTTTCTTCATACGTTCTACTAAGAGCACCGTGGCGCAGTGGGTAGGTAGTGTGTTGGCCTCTGACGCCGATGACACGGGATCGAATCCCGACACAGCCATTTCATCGAACGTGTTTTCGCGGTGTTTCTCCTCAGCGGGGTTCTGACAAAACCCCCTGTAGTAAAATTGTCATGAAAAGCTTCTCGAAATTCGCCGTTCGGAACCGGCAATAAACTGTAGGTCCCTTTCACCTATGGGAAAATGAAATCACACACAACATGGGTGATTGAGAGAAGCTCGGCTCAGGTTCTTCATGGACTGTAACGCCAACATACATACATACATTGTACTTAAATGACGTCTACATGCCAAGATTCGCAACTTCTTTTAGCACTGAATTCACTAATTTAAAATGATCTTTTGCAAGAGAAAAAAAAATTAAGGATAACGACTTTCTAAAAAGTCAGTTTTGATGTGTGCAGTTTTGATGTGTGAACCGATTCTTAGCGCACTGGCTTGTTTGCTTCGGATCATAATCCTGCATAAAAACCCATCACAGTGACATAGCACAAGATCTCCAGTTGGAAGTTGCCACCTCAACAATTCGCAGGTGCCTCAAAGAAGTTGGATTACCCGGGAGGAGTCCAAGAAAAAAGCTATTGTTGAACCAGAGACATGTGGAAAACCGTCTCAAATTTGCTTCAGATCACCTGCATTGGCCGGCTAGCAAATGGCGTAATATTTTGTGGTCGGACGAATCCGAAATTGTGCTATTTAGTAGTAGTGGTCGCTGACAATATGTGCGAAGGCCTGTAAATCCAGCTAGTGGCCCAAACTCCACTATATAAGCAGTGAAGCACAGCGCAGGAAAAATTATGATTTGGGCTTGTTTATCGTTTTATGGTCCTGGCCCAATATATCGCATAAAAGGCAACATGGATGCAAAGGGATATGTTCACATATTGGATTCGGTAATGATGCCTTACGCTGAGGAGGATATGCCACTGCGAAGGGGCTTTACGCTGGATAATGATCCGAAGCACACCAGCAAGTGCGCTAGGAATCGGTTCACTACCAACAACGTAAGCGTTATGGACTGGCCAGCTAAAAGTCCCGGTCTCAATCCTATTGAGAATTAATGGGGGGATATAAAGGAAGCTGTCTTTAAAAAAAACCAAGCAAGGAAGACCAACTCTGGCGTATGGTGGAGGCGGCCTGGTACGCAATCCCAATAAAGAGATGTCAACGATTAGTTCACTCTATGCCCCGCCGATATGATGGAGTTAGTGCAAATATAGGCTTTCAATTAAAAATTAATAAAAAAAAATGTTTTCTCAAAAAATAGTATTGTTTCCATGTTATTTCATTTTTAAATCAAAAACATGAAATCGCAGCTATTATTTTGCACACATCAAAACTAACTTTTCAGAAAGTCGTTATCCTCAATTTTTTTTCTCTTGCAAAAGATCATTTTAAATGAGTGAATTCAGTGCTAAAAGAAGTTGCGAATCTTGGCATGTATGTATATGTCATTTAAGTACGATGTATGAAAAAAAAATACTTACATATTTTGAATTGTACTGCAGGTGCAGCTATTATTTTGCACACAACTGTACATAGTTGTCGTCATTGTCATAAAGCCCTTAACTTCTTGGAATTTGCATATAGCAAAATATTATACATACATATACATACATACATAGGTATAAGCGTGCTTTCGTCACTTTAGTTCGGTGGCTTTTGCCTCTCGGTCTCACTGTAGTATAATGAATCGAAAAAAGCGTCTATAAGTCAACAAATCCGTGTTGACCATAGATATTAGCTTGCATCATTACTTTGCTTATTAGCGTTTGGACAGTGTTCTGTTTGCGTAAATTGATTGTTATAACAACAGGAAAAATGCGTCATTCAAGGTGAGACTTTTTTATCATAGTGGTCGTTTTTACTTATACTTTTCACGAAAATTCTCTCTTCTTAACACAACACATGCCAATCATTTTAACAGCTTTTCTCGCGCTTGCGGTTTCTAAATCCCTTTATCGATGCAACAGCATGTGGTTGATTGTCTGCATTAATCCCTTTAATGCGAACATGTGCACTTATCCTTTCGTCAACTACTTAAACGACCTCCCTCATTCATTCAGGTAGCATCTGCTGTGAACCTATGAACTTCACCGAAGGATCAGCAGCTGTACTTCTTCATACTCTGGCTAAAGGAAAGAAATCATTTTGTCTACACAAAGCAATCAGATAGCTTAACTTCAGCTAAAATTGTCCATTGGGAATTAGATTGTCGCCGACTGAGGGAGACCTTTCTCCTAATTTATCAAAGAACTCATGCTGAAAAATTCCATCCATAAATCGCATTGTTATTCCAGATTCGTCTTCGATTACAACCCTTACCGTTGTGTTGCAATCAAGACGGGATGATGGCAACGATGCCATCAGTGCAATCAGATGCCAGCAAAAACAATGCCACGGGCCGAAACAATGTGCTCGAAACAAGGAAAATTCGATCACCATCTTGGTGGTGGTATGGGCGAAAAAACTGGCAACATGATCCAAACAACCCGACGAACCCAAGTGCCACCGCCACAAGCTTGCACGATATTATACAGCGTAGAGCTATTGGGGAACCATTGTCAACGGCAGCATCAGCACAAGGAAAAAGAACAATGACTACAGCAGGACAAACAAAAACAACAACGAATGGCTTTTGTTATTTACCGGAAAATTCTATTAACCACGTTACCACTGGCTGTCCTGGTCCTGGTGATCCTTTGTGCTCGCCTGAAGGTGAAATTGCCAAGCAGTCCGGTATACGAGCTGTGGTAGATACGAGTGGAATGTCAACGGAGGGCGGTGAAGAAGATACCCGACAACACCTAAGCTGGCGAAATTCCCCATCGGAAGAGTTGCATTTTATTCCTGATATCCTTTATTCAGACTCGTTTGACCAACAAGCATCCCGACCGACAACCGAAGAGAATAAATTTGCTTCGGGGGGTGATAGCCCATTCCACTGTTATAATCAAAGGTAAGATGAATTTTTAATTTGCTTGGGGCGATTTTAATTTAGCATCCATCCTTGCTGCTTCGAGGACAAGATGCGTATAGGAATGGCGAAGTGGCTGCTGTGTGTTTTTTAGCTCGTGCCTCTGCTTAACTAGCTACAGGTTTCATCACATAGAGTCCTTCGTTCACCTCAACGGACTTGATATTCTTGTTTGTTATTTTTTCGGCCCCTCCTTTTCCTTCCTTTTTGCTTTTGAGCAATGTATTCAGTTGTTATTGCATGTCTCCAACAAGTTGCTTGGATGGTTTTTTGGTCCTTTCGAACTATGAACTATTGCACTCAAACGCTAAAACAAGTGTTCTTGTACACTGACGCCGAATAGATGATAAAAGAGTTAACAAATCACAAACTCACATAAAATGAATACGGGAAATCACTTCAACATCCTCCATTGCCGGGTACCCTTGTCGACAAACTCATATTGTATGTATACATGTTGTCCTCGTCAACGTGCTCATAATCCTGCCATTCTAAGGGTAGTCCTAGATTAGTTTCCAGCCGCAGCAATATCACTCACACCGAAGTTTCTGCACCTACATACATATGTATGTATACACATATTTACGTATACATGAAAGTAGAAATTCCGACAAGGAGGGTGTGCTCTTTAGGGAGATGTTCCTTTTGTGCGCCTCCTCTATAGGTATATTTATAGTGCTCCTCCAGTGTTTCATGTTAACGAAGAGCTTAATGCAATTTAGGTGGATATTTGCCAGTGTTTACCTTCTCTCCTGAAATTTCTTTTTCTTCTTTTCTTCAATCGGGCTTCCTTTTACAATTTTTTTTTTCACTTCTATTTACTTGTTATTGTATTTTGTTTCTTATTTGTTGATCCTGGTTTGTTGCTTTTTTGTGGCTTCTGCTTGCTTTGTTCGTTCTCTTTTGATATTCTAAGTGACGATGTGTGTGCGGTAAATTGCGATACAAACTTCAAAATTTTCTTTTTCATTTTACCCGTTTTATATAGAGTCTTTTGTATGAGAAGGAGGCACTGTGTTTCCTGTACAGGTTTTGAATAATCATATTTCCAAGGAACGGTTGAATGTGATCACATACCATGCTAGGTGGATTGTTGATTTTGCCCTATTACTTTGTTTGCATTTCCTTTCACGAAATGGTAAAGAATAAAAAATAAAATTTCGCAATTGACTCTTGGAGTACTTGTTCCTCCCCTTTCTCTCTGTTTTAGAAAATATGAAACGTTCGACCCCTACACACAATATTATTGATTTGTTACTGTTTAAATGGAACAAACGAGGGCTTGTTCTCTTATATCGAACCGATTGGTTCTTCTTTTGGCGCTACAGTTCATGGCGAACCTGAACCTCCTTCAAAAAACCTCTCCAACTGGCACGGTCTTTTGCCAGCAGTCTCCAGTGCCGCACGCCTAGTTGGTTAATGTCCTCTTGCAATTGGTTGCGCCACCTTAAATTTGACCGTCCTCGACCGCGTCGTCCCTCGAGGTTACATTCATAGACCTTCCGGGCCGGAGCTGTGTTTTCCATACGCTCAACATGACCTAGCCATCTTAGGCGTTGGATCCGAAGACGCCGTGCTATGTTCATGTCGCTGTACAACCCGTACAGTTCACTGTTAAGTCTTCTCCTCCACTCCCCATTTATGCAGGTCGGGCCAAAAATCGCACGCAAAATTTTTCTCTCAAAACGACCAAGGGCCTCCTCATCCGGTTTCAATAAGGTCCATATCTCGGCGCCATAGAGCAAGACCGGGATCATAAGGGTCTTGTATGTGCTCACCTTGGTTTTTCGAGAGAGAGCTCTGCTTTTCAATTGCCTCCCGAGCCCAAAGAAACAGCGGTTGGCAAGAATTATTCTGCGTTTGATTTCGGCACTGATGGCATTTCTGCATGTCACTGCGGAGCCTAGGTAGACGAAGTCCTTGACTACCTCGAAATTATACCTGCCAATATGTGCACCCTGGCCAAGACGCCGGTGGTTCATGTCCTTTTTCGACGACAGCATAAATTTCGATTTGCCCTCATTTACCGCCAGTCTCATTTTAGCCGCATCCGTCTCAATGCTCGTAAAGGCCCCAATGACATCTCGCTGACTTCGTCCAATTATGTCAATGTCATCGGCATATGCGAGTAGTTGTATGGACTTGAAAAAGATGGTGCCCCTCGTATTGGCCAGTGAGTTTTGCACTAACCTTTCAAGGACGATGTTGAAAAAGTCACACGATAGCGTGTCACCCTGTCTAAAACCTTTTTTGACATAAAAGATATCGGTCAGGTCGCTTCCGACCCTGGCGGAGCAGCAAGAGTTCTCCAAAGTCATCCTGCACAATCTGACGGGCTTGACAGGGATGTCAAAACTAGACATGGCGTTGTATAGCTCGTCTCTATTGATACTATCGTATGCAGCCTTAAAGTCGACTAACAGGTGGTGGGTGTCGATCTGGAACTCGTTTGTTTTGTCCAGGATCTGCCGCAGTGTGAATAATTGATCTATAGTGGACTTCCAGGGCCTGGAGCCACACTGATATGGACCAATCAGTTTATCAACGAACGGTTTCAAGCGTTCACGCAGAACAGCAGAGAAGATTTTATAAGCGATGTTCAGAAGGCTTATTCCTCTGTAGTTGGCGCAGACCAAGGGGTCTCCTTTCTTGTGGATCGGGCACACGATACTAAGATTCCATTCATCGGGCTTGCATTCCTTTGACCATATCTTTCGGATGAGCTGGTGCTTACTTCCAACCAGGTCATCTCCAGCTGCCTTAAAAAGCTCGGCAGGCAGTCCGTCTACTCCAGCAGCTTTGTTGGACTTAAGCTTAGTAAAGCATTCCTAACTTCGTCCAGGTCAGGGGGAAGGAATTTTCTGCTATCAATGTCCGTTGTGAAAGGATTATTCTGCCTGACAGCGGGATCTGTTTCGTCATCGCCGTTATACTAATTTCATTTTTCAAAAATTCAATTCTCTTATAAGTTCTGTTCTCCGAAATATAGTTGTAAACGAACTACTAATTAGACTGGAGAAAGAAGGCCTAGACGTTATTGCCTACGCTGATGACGTTGCCATTTCAATCTCAGGTAAATACCTATCCACATTGAATGACCGTATGCAAATGGCATTCTCAATCTTTTGCAAAGAAAACGGAGCTCGTGCTATTCACCAAAAGCATAAAATCCCGGAACACTGCCCTATCACTTTGGTTGGTACCAGATTAAATTATTCCTCCAATGCCAAATTCCTTGGCATTATACTAGACAAGAAATTAACCTGGAAGAGCAACACAATCGAACGAGCTAAAAAAGCAACATTAGCTCTATACACGTGCAAAAAAGCCATTGGGAAAAAATGGGAATTCAACCCCAAGACCACCCTATGGCTTTACATCACGGTCGTTAGACCCATACTAATGTGTGGAGTGATAGTCTGGTGGACTGCACCGGACAAGACAACATACCACAAACAACTCGAGAAGGTACAAAGGTTGACGTGTATGTGCCAACGGCTGCGCTTAACACGATACTCGAACTTACACCACTCGATATTTTAGGCAAGCAAATTGCCACACACACGGCCATTAGACTAAAAGTCAACTCGAAATGGACGAGCTATGTCACTGGCCACTCCTCCATCCTGAATAACAGGACAACCATGACAGTAAACTTGGACCTCACAGAACCCACCACGGTCTTGGAACTTCATGACGACTGCGAAGACTTTTACACTGACGGGTCTAAAACCAAAGACGGGGTGGGTAGTGGAGGCTTCTGCAAACAACTTAAGCTGAATAAAGCTCTAAAATTAGCAAATCACTGCAGCGAAGAGGCCTTGTCCTGGCTGGAGTGGAACGTGATATCCACTACGAATATCCGCATTCTCACGGATAACCGAGCAGCCTTAAAGTCGTTGGAGTTGTATGTGTACACATCAAAAACTAGTCTCGACTGTCGCCTATCTCTTAATGAGATGGCCGAACAGTTCAACATACAACTTACCTGGGTACCAGGACACAGTGACATTCCAGGGAATGAAAGAGCCGACACACTCGCCAAACAGGGAACGACGCTACAATCAATTGCGGCTTGTGAGGGAATACCCCTTGCAACCATTAAACTTAATCTTACTAATCTCCCCAGGGCCGAGACGAACCGGAGATGGACTCAGGGACATACCTGCGTCATCCCTAAGCAAATCTGGCCCCGGCTCGACAGACAACGGACAAGGAATATAGGTATCATCACCGGACACTGTCTTATTGGCAGTCACGCGCAAAAACTGGTTATAGTTCCGAATGATTTCTGCAGAAGCGGTTTAGGCGAGGAGGAGGTCGAATCCATTCACCACCTTCTCTGCACTTGCCCGACATTCTGCACAATTAGGAAATGATACCTAGGCTCTTACTTCCTTAACAAACTGACAGGGGTTCAGCAAATAGGGATACCTGATCTTCTTAACTTCTTAAGAAGCACAAAATGGTTCCACGAATAGGGGGCTAAGCCCCCTAGTAGCTGCACAATGGGCCTCCCTGGCCTATGTGTGTTCTTCTCCTTTCGGGGAAGGCTACGATCCTACGTACCTAAATACAATTTTGAAAAAAATTAGTTCGAAATTTTTTTTTTTTAATTTTTTTTTTCAAAATTTTGAGTTTGAAAATTAATTTCTCAAAAACCAATCCTTAAAACAGCTTCGTTTAAAAACAAGATGGAAGGAGAGGTTTCTGGCTTTACAAAAAAGTATATCACGGCATTGTGGATGTTGCCCATCCGGCTAAACGGGGGGGAATAGACCCTTCCACCTATCCGATTTGATTCTTGTCCTGACCAGACCTACACGCTCTAGCTTTTTGGCATACTGCTCGTGGGGCACCAAGTATATATATATATATGTATATTTATATGTGTGTGTGTCAATGCCCATGTGTTTTTCAAGTTTGTCCAGAAAAAGTAATTCTCGCTACAATCAAGAAACCATATAAATCGAGAGCTGATATGAAGATGACGTAGATTGTCAAAAAGGTCTTGCATTTAAAATGTTAACTTATATGCTAAGCTAACATAGTGATGATACTGAAGTCCAACAAAATCTCATGGAATGAAAAAGTTTCACTCCCTAGTGTGGAAGGTAAAATATTCAATGTGCCAATGCCACAAAGTTGTTGTCAAGCCCCGAGTGTTGATGAACACAATAGAGGGATTATCAAATCTGAGGTTCTCCGAGTCAAGGAAAGTTTAAAACGTCACTAGCAGTGTCATGTGTGGCAGTTTTTCGGAGTAATTATAAAATAGCTTATGAGTATGTTGCAAAAAGTTAACTCTGTGAAAAAGTCGTACGTGTCATGGTCGTAGCATGTTGGAAAAAGTTTAGAATGGTGAATGAAGGTTAGTCTATTGGAAGTTGATTAATTCATTTTAAATGCTTAAATGTTTTGGATTAACAGGGAAGAGAGAGTCTATTATTAGGAAATGATCTCTTGGCCTCTCCTGGCACATCTTTGATGTCCAGAATAATTACACAAAACAAAGCAAATGAAAACCATCATTTCCGTCCGTTGTCATTGGACTACTTGGTATTATTGTTCTGCTTAATAATGTGACATTTGAGTAACCGCATACCTATACTTTACTTTATCCTCCTTTCGAAAAGTTCATTATGTGCAGAGAATCTAAATCGTTGCCCATCTGTTCCTTCTCGAAACAATAGTAAAGACAGTGCTTGTGTAGCACACTCCATATACGGTTGGCAGAAGTATAAAATGCCTCTTGGGCAAATGTTCCCTTGTATTGCGCTACTTATAATTATATGCTTTAGTTTCAATTCATTCGGGCCTTTCGAGACAGAAAGGAAACAGGCTCAGCTGTACGACTGTGAACGAGTTGAAGTACGTTGGCAATGTACCGGGGCTTTGACTGTAAAATAATTGTCGACTGGTAGAGAATGGAAACAATTGCGACAGTTTTAATTACTCTCCTTGTTAGAATGACTGACTCACTGTCTAGCTGCGACATTGCAGTTAACAAATCATCTCTTTGCTGCATTTACGTAGGTGGAAATTTGGGAGGGAGTCCTGTGAGTACGTATGTGTATATACACATATACATATATGTACATGCAAATATGCATTGGTTCAGTTGGCTAAACGGTACACTGTTTCAAAGCATGGGCTTGTGCATTGGTTATTACTTTCTTTGTGAGGCATCCTTTGATGTGTTGGATGGATCTTTTGAGAATCCTTCTTGTGCGAGGACGAAATCTTGTTCGGCTTGTTGCGTTTCTTTGAGAAACGAATCCTTTTTGGATGGTTTGATTAACTCAATTCGTGTCTCCTTCGCACGCATTCTGGCGAGTTCATCAGAGATCTCATTTCCTGGGATCACAGAGTGAAGTGTAGCCTTAGTCTAGGGACTCTGTTCGAGAAGATCTTGAGTTCACGCACTAATTTGGAGCTAGTTAAAGGGTTCGACACAGCTGTGAGTGCAGCTTGGCTGTCACTGCAGACGCATATGCTTTTTCTCCCTCCACCTGTGCTTTACAACATAGCGCATTGCCATTAGAATTGTGTATATCTCTGATTGAAAGACAGACGCATATTTTTCTAACGAGAAGTGCAGTCAGACGTTTTCGCGCTCAGAGACCCTATCACTTTCCAGTTTCAGTGTCCAACCAGAGCCAGTCCTAATCCCATTAAAATTCGACTGTGAAATTACAGCACAGTAGGATAGCGGGTGTCAATGCGTCAGAAGGCATGTGATGAGACAGTGGTCGCAGGACTATTCCTGCGCAAGTACACTGTTATTCCTGTACGAGTTGTACCAAAAGCCGTTCCTCCTGAGATGAGACATGAATTTCAGAGCACACACTCTGATAAATATATCAAGGGATGGAAGGTGCAACATAGCATCAGCTGTGCATGTTGGGGAAAGCCCCCAACGGCTGAGACAAACCGTTCTTTGGAGCGTAGATCCCGATGACCTTTGCCGGCAATAAGCCATGTGTTTTGCCAAAAGCTCCCTTGTATTGCCAGAAAGCTGACAGCGCTTTGGTGGTTTTTGACTCAAGCTGTTTTGGCCAAATAAGCTTGCTCCCAGGTCCTTGACTTCCCTGAATACCAGGATGGAAGATCCTTTTAGTATCAGCTGAGTAATGTCAGTATTTTGCCTCCTTCCCGTGAAGAGAATGACATCGGTCTCAAGAGAATTAACCGACAGCTTATTTCTTGTACACCAATGTTCGATCACATTTATCTCCACCTGTGCTTTGAGACGGGCAGTCGCTAAGCGTGAGCCGATAGGAAGAACGGCGACATCATCCGCCTAGTCCTGGGCATAGATTTTTATCTTTTTTATTAATATTTTACTCGCGCAGGTTCGTGCAACATCCGTGTTGCACAATTTTCCCGTATAGGGATTGTATGCCTTAGCTATAGACAGACTTTGAATTACAGATCTTCCGATCGACGGTCGGTGATGTTTACCACTGTACGCTCTACGCCATGCCGCCTGGCAGCCTTACACAAGCTGTCGAAATTGTTGTTATCAAAAGCTCCCTCAATGCCGACGAATATGTTCAGCTCGTACTCTTTCATTTCGAGCGCACATTCAATTCTTCCAACTAGGTTTTGTAACGCATGATAAGCATGTTGCATCTCCGAAATAGGATGCATTTGAACGGTATCCTTGCGCACTTTCATGTTTAGCAGTCTCTCCATGCTCTTCAGCAGGAAGGACGTTAGACTAATTGGTCTAAAACTCTTGGCAAGGAATGGGTAGGTATTCAAGTGCCAGACTAGCATTATAAATTTTTTATCAAAGTAGGAAGCAGCTGGCTCGGGGCCTGGCAATTTAAAGCCATCGATGGATGCTTTAGCAAATTCAATGGCATTACAATCCATTGTTTCGATGTACATACTTTGGTTCCAGGGACAGCAAATGCTATGGCCGCTGATATTACTAAGCAAGTAATGAGGGCTTGCGATGCATCCATGGTCCGAAAAATGTCATCAAATCGCCGGCCACCAGTATACTGGTAGAATTAGGAGATAGCAGAGCTACGCACCAAGTGTCATAGAGTGAGAAGACTGTCCCAGCGATCCAGAGGTTTGCCCTCTCATCAGAACCTACAGGCGCAATACAGAGTTAGACGTAGGGATCTGAATTTGGCCATTAGGAGAAGCAAAAATAACAAATTTAAGGAGCTCTGCGAGCAAGCAGACGTAAATCCTTCGGGTACCGCTTACAGGACTGTCATGACAAAACTCAAAGGCACCACCAGGGCCCCCTCGTCCTCATGCCCTCTCCTAATGAAAAAAAATAGCGTCGGGACTATTTCCATCGCAAAGAACGATAGAGCGTATAGAAGTACCCCAGGATGAACAGGAATTCATAACTATCATGGAAACTGAACTCCTAAAGGCGTGCAAACATTTTGAGGACAATAAGTCCCCTGGGCTGGATGGCATTCCAAATAAGGCCCTTAAACTAGCTATTAAAACAAGCACGGGACCATCCCTAGAAATGTACAATAAGTGCCTAATCGAAGGGATCTTTCCAGACCAATGGAAGAAACAACGCTTGGTGCTGCTGCCTAAAAGGAAAAAACAACCAGAGGAGCCGTCGTCATACCGTCCAATTTGCCTATTAGATACAATGTGTAAGATACTGGAGAAAATAATAGCCAACAGACTCGAGGTGGCAATAAATGAAGCCGGGGGGCTTTCAGACGAACAGTACGGATTCAGGCAAGTCCGTTCTACAATCGATGCCATACGGAGGGTAACCACAGTTCTGGAAGAAGCTATTCAGGGCAAGAGATGGGCAGGTGGCGCAAAGAAATACAGTGTCGTAATAATACTGGACGTCAAAAATGCGTTCAACTCTGCAAACTGGGGCGAATTGTACACTCTCTTAGAGAAAAGATGGTGCCAGGATTCCTCAGCAAAATAATTTAAAGCTATTTCGAGAAACGGTATCTTTTCTATGATACCGACGACGGGGTAGTGCAGTACCACATATCTGGCGGAGTACCACAAGGATCGGTGCTAGGTCTTATTCTGTGGAACCTTATGCATGGTGGAGTTCTGAGGCTAGAAATTCTCAATGAGGCAAAAATCATAGGCTTCGCTGATGATATTGCAATCGTAGTAGTAGCGAAACACCTAGAAGGAATAGAGGACATAGGGAACGAATGTATCAGAAAAGTGAGTCGCTCAGAAGAGGTACTAGTAAGCAGCCGCAAGAAAAGGGAAACAACCACCATCAGGGTAGGCGATCAAAATATAACGTCGAAACCGTCTATCAGATACTTAGGTGAAGAGATTGTTGCTAGGCTCAGCTACAAGGAACACCTTGAAATAAAGTGCGACAAAGCAGCTCAGGTGTTTGCTGCCTTAGCCAGAATAATGACAAACATCGGAGGAACCAGGCAGCAAATAAGACTAGTTTTGTCAAGAGTGGCGCAGTCAATAATTATGTACGCGGCACCAATATGGGCAAAGGCGATGAAAACTAGGTCCCACTCAAGAAGAGTAAATTCCACCAACCGACTATCCACACTAAGAGCGCAGCGCTTTTCGGACGATATCGGATGATGCCATACGTGTAATTGCTGGAATGCTACCAGCCGATATCTTGGCCATCGTGTTGCAAAAGTCCTACGACGCCAAAATTCAGGAACCCCCCTTACCTCAGTCAGAGATATTAAACTAGAAGAAAGACGGCGTAGCATTGGAATATGACAGGAGAGATGGAATCAGTCAACAAAGGGAAGATGGACCCATCGACTTATACCGGACATACAAATTTGGATAAACCGGCATCACGGAGAAGTAGATTTTTATCTCCCCCAGTTCATAAGCGGACATAGCTGCTTCCGAGCATATCATTACAGGTTTGGCCTTGATGAATCTCCTATCTGTGCAAACTGTGGGGAGGTTAGAGAAGATGCAGAACACGTATTTTTTCAATGCTTACATTTCGAGGCGGAAAATAAATATCTCGAAGATAAAATTGAAGAAACACCGACTGCCGAGAGCATCATAAAGCATATGCTGACATCGGGCGAAATATGGGACGCTGTCAAAGAAACCGCAGCGGGATTCATGAAGCAACTCCGGCGTCTGGAGAGAAACAGGGAGAGCAACCAAAACCAAACGACAGCTCCTTTGAAACAGGAAACACCAATTAGAGAAAGAAGGGCATAAAGTGCAAACCAGGCCCGCGAAGTAATACCTAACCACAGTCCTGTGGGGAGAGTGGTTGAAGGGTGCAGGTTATGGTTTAGTACGTAGGCGTATTCCTGGCATCGATTATTCAGACTTGCGAATCGTACATGCCAGTAACCCGGGCTACTGGTATCTTTTGAAGATTCCACATCCGTTTGGCGCAACCGAAAAAAAAAAAAATTTCTTTGGTTCGATTTGGCCATAGTGGGGGGATAATAGCAATTCTTACATCTTCCCATCAACTTTTTTGTGTACATGTGATCTGCAGTTCTTATATGGCGATAGCCTATGTAATTACTATCAATCATCTGATAACCAGTATTTTCGATGACATTGCTGTTTTCGGAATTAGATTCTGGTTTTATTTATGCCACATTGTATCTAAGTATTATCGGTTTAAAGTTTTGGACACTAGTCTTCACTAAAAGTGAATCCAAACGACCAATTCTTCTATGGCTACCAATTAATTTCATTGATTTTAAACGCGTTTTATGCCAACAAATTTCGTTAATTTGCCTATTAACTCTTTTACCAACTGACTAATCCTCATTGAGCTTGAAATTTAAACAAGTCCTATTAGGCGACTTTACAATCTACACAACATTTACAGATCAACTGGTTGTCAATTGAGGTTTTCCAAAATGAATTTCCACACAAGCCCCATTACTTACTTATCAGGCCTGCGATCCATGGAGGATCTGAGCCTGAGCTATAGCTGCCTTCCATCCTTGACGGTCCCGGGCACGCTGCTTCCAGTTGTCAAGACCAAGACGTCTTACATCCGCGATTACTTGGTCTTTATACCGGAGGTTCGGTCTTCCTCTTCTTCTCGAACCAGGAGGCTCGGAGTCGAAGACCCTCTTAGCTGGAGCGTTGATGTCCATGCGCTCGATGTGGCCGAGCCAGTGTAGTCGACGGGTCCTTGCTTTCCGGACTACATCCACATCTTGGTACAGCTCGTAGAGTTCGCGGTTGTGTCTTCTTCTCCATTCACCTTCCTCACAGACAGGACCAAATATCCGGCGCAGAATTTTTCTTTCGAAAGAACCCAAAATCAGCTCCGCTGTCCTGCTTATCGTCCAGCTTTCGGCTCCGTACAGCAAGACTGGCAGAATGAGCGTTTTGTAAAGCATGACTTTGGTCTTTCGAGTGAGGAGTTTTGACCCCAGTTGTTTGGACAAACCGAAGTAGCAGCGGTTGCCAAGGGCGATTCTACGCCGGATCTCCACTGTGGTGTCATTTGTGGAATTTACGTTTGCCCCGAGGTAGACAAACTCCTTAACTACCTCGAAATTGTAGCTGTCAATTGTTATGTTTTGTCCCAGGTGGTGAGCGACGGATTGGTTTTTGCTTGACAGCATGTATTTCGTTTTGTCCTCATTGATCTTAAGGCCAATTCGTTTCGCCTGTTCTTCAATCGCCGTGAATGCTTCCACAATGCCACGGCGAGAACACGCGATGATGTCGATATCATCCGCGTATCCTAGCAGCTGGATGGACTTGTAAAAGATAGTGCCTTCCCTGTTGACGCCTGCCCGTCGCACTATCTGCTCCAGCACCAGGTTGAAGAAGTCACATGACAGCGCATCTCCTTGCCGAAATCCGGTGCATGTTTCGAATGGTTCCGAGGTCCTAGAACCGAGTTGCACGGTGCATCGCGTGTTTTTTAGCGTGGCGCGACACAACTGGATCAGTTTTACCGGGATCCCGAATTCGGCCATCGCCCCAAACAGTGCTTCACGATGAATGCTGTCGTATGCGGCTTTGAAATCGATGAAAAGATGGTGTGTATCGATTTGAAACTCGTTGGTCTTTTCCAGGATTTGTCGAAGTGTGAAAATTTGGTCTATAGTTGATTTGCCGGGCCGGAAGCCGCACTGGTAGCTGCCGATTAGTGCGGTGCAAAATGGTTTTAGACGTTCACACAATACGCTGGACAGGATCTTGTATGCGACATTGAGCAGGGATATACCTCTATAGTTCTTACAAGAGGTAGGATCGCCTTTTTTGTGGATGGGGCATACAGAGCTGGTATTCCAGTCGTCGGGCATGCTCTCATCTTCCCAAATTCTGCACATGATCTGGTGCATGCTCCCTACCAGAACATCGCCGCCAGCCTTGAAGAGCTCTGATGGCAAGCCATCTGAGCCTGCGGCCTTGTTGTTCTTCAGCTTCTGAATAGCTGTGCCGACTTCTTCTATGCTGGGTGGGAGGACTACTTCAGCGGCTGGAGTTGGGATTTCCTCAGTCCCTACCACTCTCTCTTGGTCATGCTCGTTAAGCAGCTGCTGGAAGTGCTGCCTAAATACATCCACTATTCCCTGCGGGTCGGTGACAAGATTACCCTCGCAGTTTCGAAGAGCCAGGGTGCCCTTTTTGAAGCCTCCTGCAAGGCCTTTGGCTTTCTTGTAAAAGGCTCGTATTTTATGTCTATCCCTAGACTCCTCGATATCCTTGAGCTGGGAGGCTGCGAAGATTCTTTTCTTTTGTCGCAGTAGTTTCTTCTCCTCCCTTCTTCTGGCTCGGTACTCTTCTCGCGCTGCCCTGGTTTTCCTCTGCAGCGCCTTTTGGTACGCCTCGTCGGTTGCTGCCTTTTTCTGCTCACACTCGCCATCATACCACGGGTTTCTTGTCGGGGGTGGTAGGTATCCTAAGGTGGTTTCGGCTACTTCCTGAATGGCTGAGCGGCAATGCAGCCACATATTATTGGCATTTGTGTTCGACGTAGGCATACCGTAGAGTCTTTCGCTCAGCTGCTCCCTGTAGACTCTGGCAACCTCCGGTGTGCTCAGGCGCCCAATGTCGAACCTCCTCCTGATGGGCTGGTGCAGCTTTCTGACATTGGACAGTCGAGCTCTGAATCTTGCTGCTACGAGGAAGTGGTCAGAGTCGACATTTGCCCCTCTGAATGTTCGCACATCCAGGATGTTTGACGCGTGCCTTGCGTCAATGAGCACATGGTCGATTTGGTTGGCGGTTCGACCGTCCGGAGATCGCCAGGTTGCTGTGTGGATTCGCTTGCGGGGGAATCTTGTGCTACTTATCACCGCATTACGAGCTGTCGCAAAGTCAGCGAGTCGGAAGCCGTTATCTGTTGTTGTATCGTGGAGGCTGTGCTTTCCGATCACTCCGCCAAGGGTGTTTTCCTTTCCGATTTTGGCGTTGAAGTCCCCGAGCACGATTTTTACATCGTACTCCGGACAAGCTCCGTAGGCGTTGTCCAGGAGGTCATAGAAGTCCTCCTTGATAGGGTCTTCAGCCTCGTCGGTAGGGGCGTGTGCACATATAAGGCTGATGTTATAAAATCTGCCTTTGATGCGGATCACAGCCAGGCGATCACTTATAGGTTTAAAGTCGATGACCTTCGACCTTAACCGCTTTCCCACGACGAATCCGCATCCCAGTAAGTGCAACCTTTTGTGACAGCTGTAATAAATGTCGCAATTTTTCTTCCTAATCATACCGTTTCCTATCCAGCGTATTTCCTGGACCGCAGTAATATCCGCCTTGTACTGCGTGAGGATTCCTTCTAGTTTATGAGCAGCTCCGGGAGTGTACAGGGTTCTGACATTCCAGGAGCATACTCGCAAATCGTGTTCCTTTTTCGTGCGTTGTCGTCGTCGAGTATCCGTCCGTATATCCGAGGCATCTTGCTCATTCATAACTTTGGGTTTTTTTACGTGGGCGGATTGTTAGCCCGCCGCACAACCGCCATTCTGGTCGGGGTTTTCTTCGCTGCATACGTTTGTTCACCTCCCAACGGTTGTTGAAGAGGCTATCCAGAGGGCGCCGCGAGGAGGCCGTATGTCAACTTGACCCGGGCATTTAAACAGGGATCGTTGCTGGCATCTCGCCAGGTTGAGAGCAATCAACAACTTTACCCTGTATGTCCGAGCCCATGCCCTCCATTAGCCCAAACTAACTAGCATCAGTTTAACATGGATACGACCATAACAACCGCCACAGCATTCGACGGCTCAAAGAGCATACACATCTTCAATCATACAAGTAGGTAGTCAAGCAGCCAGCTTGTCATATAGTCCCCATTCATCGTTCATTCCCTCTTATACCGATCCCATTGCGATGAATGTTGAAAATGTTTTCACTTAATTTAATCTCATAATAAACTAATTTAGGAAAAGTTCTCCTGTTCTTCTTTGACATGCATACACATAAAACCAAACAGAAATGATATTTCATGCGGACGTAGTACGAGCCAGTATTCCTATTTAAATTGCTCACATTCGTATCACTAGTCACTACATCGAGTCCTTACAGAAAGTACTCATAAGCTTTTAAGTACATATACATACATACGCTATATATCGAAGTTTGCGAGCGGGCCGATGAAGGGCCGATGTTAGCGAAGGACGAGGGGTACAAGGATACTTACAATGCCGAAGATGATGATGTCGATGATGACTAGGACGAGGGTGATGATTGCGACAACTATGAGGACAAAACTGCGTTCGCATTCTGAGGAAATGTGTCGAAATTTTGCCGAGAAAGGGATCCGGCAGCGAGATGCTACATACATACTACTAAAGTAGGACACGTCCGTGACTTTTTTATCGGTTTTTTGTCTACTCTTGTTTGTGTACAGACGAGTGTGTAGAGGCGGCGAAGTGGGATGCTGACCCTTTCACCGTGAATTGGGCCATGGGGTGGCAAAATTACATCAAGCATTTTTGTACATACTGAGAACTATCATATAAAGTGCAGAAAACCAAATATTTCAAGGACACTATGTTCCTGATGAAAGTACGACAGAATGTCGACAACCCTTAAGGGACACATCCTTGGTGTTTCCTTTTGTAGGTATTGACACTTAAAAAAATTCGTTGTAGCTTGCACCAAAATGAGCCGTGCTTTACTTACTACTAAAGTGAAAGCGGATTCAGTTAGATTTCATCATCTCGGTAAAGAGGTTCATATGTTGTTGATATGTAGGCTGGAGTTTTCTGTATAGAATCCAGCAATTTATGCACTTTTTACGTATCGGTGAAAAAATAATTAGCCATTCTTTGGATTTGAAAGTGTCAGCTGTTTATACAGGATGGTCCAATTAAAGTGTTAGCATCTGCTTCACCGTGAGAATTTTCACTCTGCTATCTATGCTGCTTCTTCCCGATAGTAATTTCATCGCCTCATTTTGAATATCTTGCAGATTCGCGATGTGTGTATCATTCTTTTTGGTTTTAATGCCGAACGCTTTTCATTTAAAATTTGGCCGGATTTTGAGAATATGCGTTCTGATGGTACTGATGTTGCCATAACTGATAAATATTTTTTAGCTAAATCAGAAAGTTCGGGATACAGTAGTTTTCGAGCATTCCACCATTTCAACGGGTTATCTTTTCTCGGTATATCCTTCTCCTCCATATACTGCCGAATCGTATTGATATTTGCAGCAACTGTTGTTACTGATGAGCCCAAAGCTATGTTTTTGTCGTGTTCCTGCCAAATACCAACTTCTTCATCTTCATACTCCATTAAAGGAGGATATCTTTCATCTTCCAGACCTACTGAGGTTTCCTGCGTCCTTGGCATTCTTTCAAGTTCAGCTTGCAATAATTGCTTAGCATTATTGTAGCAAGATTCATGAACAAAAGATTGTTTTTTGAATCTAGGGTCTAGAAGAGCTGCCTTCGATAAGATCGGGTCGCGCGAGCTGTTTCTAAAGCGACAATTTAATTCCAAAATAAGTTTGTCCAGCAGATTTTTAGATAATGCATTCATAGGATTTGAACTTAAATTATTCAAAATACGTAGAATGCTGTTGGTTCCGCCTAAAACTTTCGAAATTGAAACTTCAGTTTGAGACGACAGTTCTTCAGTAAGCGCTTTAAATGGTTTCAACATTTTAATGATAGTTGGAAGCATGGCCCATTCATCTTCGGATAAATTTTCAAAGTTGTACTTAAAAGATACCTAGTTGGCATTTTGGAATTTGGTTCCAAGTAATTTATTAAGTCCTTAAACCCAGAATCTTCCACCATAGAAAAGGGTTGCAAATCTTTAATAATCATTTTTAAAATAAGATCAGTAATTTTTTTTCACGTGCAACATTCAAACGTTTTCTTGCAAACATTGAAATATCAGTTTGTTTTTTTACTGTTGGAATTAACGCTAAGGAAGGGACTAAAAATTTACGATCGTTACCCGGATCTTCCTGGATATCCTCGCACGATTGTTGACTTGTCGAAGGTATTGAGGGAGGACGCACAGCTGGAACTGACACAGATTGGTTGAATTCATTTATATATGACGTCCGATGTTTTGTCATTAAATGTTTTTTTAAATTTGTTACCGAGCCTCCTTTAACGGAATAACATGAAAGGCACAAGTCACACTTCACTTTTTCCCGATCGTCTGGTATAGTACTAAAAAAATTCCATAATTTACTTCTTTTTCACTCCATTATGCAAATTTAAAAAATGTTTTTTTTAACACATTTATCCAACAACTGTACTAACGACTCAAGTCACAATAAAATTCAACTAAATAGAAGAAAGGATACCAAACCAAAAACAAATAACACAAACAAAAATGTACACCTACATAAACATAACAAAACAACAAATATTTTCCGTTTTGCATCTTGCACCCTCACACCAAAAAATAAAGCGCACATAAAGCAACAAGATTATTATCATAGAAAAAGTACCAATAACCAAAAACCAACCCCTTTAAATGCACTACAACAGTACAAACACATTGCATTATTCTCCGCATTTACATGAGATGCACAAAAAACAGTGCAATGAAGAACAAGAACACACCATTTGATACAAAATACATTGTACTGCTATCAGTATACTCAAAACAGATACCCACATCAAACAGTATAATGCAGAATAAGTCAGGTCAGGCAGTTTGAATGATAGGTACCGATACCGATCGACGACGATATACTAGGTACCATTATACCCAAAATACCCAAAGTACAGTACAATGGTATGCGTATCGATAATGATACTTCGCTACTCAGTAACGAATACATACGATTTGCTACAGCATTATTCGTTATACTCAAATACAGAAGTAACGAAATCGTGCTAGTAACGACATTTATTCGGGAGTAACGTTTCGTTACTTGGTACAAATTAAAATACCCGTTACTCAGTAACGAATACATACGATTTGCTACAGCACTACACGCTAGTATACCATATTTCAATCTTGACTCGATAA
Source organism: Eumerus sabulonum (assembly GCA_951905685.1). Taxonomy (NCBI): domain Eukaryota; kingdom Metazoa; phylum Arthropoda; class Insecta; order Diptera; family Syrphidae; genus Eumerus; species Eumerus sabulonum. The sequence goes on along the minus strand of OX645060.1, from coordinate 153,318,785 downwards.
GAGCATGGTACACTTGTTATTGCACGCAGTGTGAGGACTTATGCTTCAGATTAGAGAGTGCAAACAGGGATCCTTTCAGCTTTTTCCGCAGATCGTTTATGTGTGGTTCCCATATAAAATGACTGTCGATCGTTACGCCAAGATATTTGTACGTATCCCCGACATCTATAACCTGACAGTTTCTTGGGTCGGTGCAGTTGAATGTTTTAATATTTATTTCTGACATCGGGTACTGTGGGCTACGGATATGCAATAATTTTGTTTTTGCCGCATTTATTACTAGCCCATTCCCTGCTTCGTCAAACTATGCCTGCATTATCCTGGTTGCTTCTACGATAGATTTGTGGCAAACAACAATCGCCGTGTCATCTGCATATGCGAAGGGGGAGCTCATCTTAAGGGAGTTTAGTAGCTTGTTGGTATATAACATGAACAGTAAGGGGCCAAGTTTAGAGCTTTGTGGGACTCCATACTGCACTGTGTTAGCTTTGCTGTAGTCGCGTTTAATTTTCACGTGGAATGTTTTCGTTTTAAGGTAGTCCCTCAACAAATCCGCCAGTCTCCCTCTAATTCCTAATCTTTGCAGTGCATCAATAAGTTTATGGTGATCGAGGGTACAAATGCTTTGCTAAAGTCTATGAAAAGCATTGAGGTGGTGACTTTTGTTAAGGCTTGTATTAATTAATCTCGTGAAATCGCCGAGAAGACGATTGGTGCTTTTTCCCTTCTGGAAACCGTACTGATTCTTGCTTATCAGCCTATGCTTATCAACAAATTCCCATATTCGATCTGCAATGATTTGCTCCAAGATCTTTTCTATCACCGGCAATATTGCAATCGGGCGATAGATCGCTATCTCGTGATTGGCTCCTCCCTTGTAGATAGGTCTAACAAGTGCATCTTTGAGCTTTTTTGGAATCTTCTATGTATTCAAACTCATATTGATAAGTTTCGTAATTATGAGCGTAAAGCCATCGGCATTTGATCTTATGTCTATTGCCCTAATCCTATCCATTCCAGGTGACTTTTGATATTGAGTGAGCTATATACATGGTGTTACTTCTGCACTGGTTTATAAATAACTCGAAATAAAAACACATTTATTTGTTGTTAAGTGGTTTGTCTTTTATTTTGGACCTTGAGCAATTTTGATCACTTCTTGAAGATGACATCATGTAAATGGTCGCCTTTACTACGGATGGCGAAATGTGCTTGTTCTTGAGCATTTTCCATCAGTTTGTGAAGTGTTGCCGGCTCTATAGGGGCTATTTCGCGTCGGATATTGACCTTGAGCTCATCCACAGTCCGTTGACATAGATTTTGGACTTTAAAAAGCCCCACAAGAAAAAGTCCGGTAGCATAAAATCAGCCGATCTTGGTAGCAAGTCAAAATTGTTTTTTGGGAAATTAGACATCGACGAACTTACGGCGCAATAAAACGATGGTGGCCCGAGCTGTGTGGGCTATCGCACCATCTTGTTGGAACCAGAAGTTGTCCATGCCATGTTCCACTAATAGTGGCAACAAGAAATCCGTTATCATCTCCCGATAACGCTCGCCATTAACGGTGGTGGGCATCCCATCGTCGTCTTCAAAAGAGAACGGCCCAATGACCATATCCGCATAAATTCCGGCCCGAACAGTCACGCGTTGGTCGTGGAGAGGTTCTGTGTAGATTATTGAGGATTTTCAGCAGCGTACATTCGGCGATTTTGTTTGCTGACCGTTCCACGATGATTTTTTCCCAGAAATCAGTATCGGTTTGAGCCAAGTTTACGACGAATTTCGCATAATCCAAGCGTCGTGACTTATAGGTTGGCAATAATCGATGAGTAATTTGAACTTTGTATGGAAATAAATTCAAATCATACCGAATTATGCGTTGCAGTGAGCTAAGATTGATGCGAAACGGCGACGACTCGATGTTCTTGGTGAGGTCTCAACTGAGGCCCGTAAAGCCTAAATTTTATCATCGGACCGTCTCGTACGCTGTCTCCTTCGATGAGTGGCATTGCCAAGATTACTGGTGTCCAAAAATGTTTGGTGCAAACGCCTAGTGGTCATGTGAGATGGCGCGTCTATCACTTCAACGATACGCACGGTGTGTTTTCACCATTGAGAAATTGTTTTGAATGCAAAGCTTCACATTAACAAGGCGTTTTTGTGGCGTATACTATTCCATAGTTTGAATGCGGCCCTTCACAATCCGTTCTGCCAACCGGAGTCAAAGTTATTGGGTTGCATGATACTTACACTTTAACTCGGTCACCCGGTAGCTTCATAGCCTTTACAGTACCATTCATTCACTTGACCTCTCAAAATAATGGATACAGTCATCCATTGTATGTAACTTTTTTTCCCTCTTTAAGAAAATATAAGGTGCATTTACTCGTACAATATAGGACTAACGTCCTTTACAATTGCTTGGTGTTTAACTTTTTGGCACAGGTGGGTTCTTGACCACTTCAAAGTTATATCCGCCCAAGGTGACGTCCTGGCCAATACGTTGTTCGTCTCTTTTAGATGAAAGCAGATATTTGGTTTTACCCTCATTAACCTTTAGACCCATCTTAGCCGCTTCTACCTCAATGCTCACAAAGGCCTCATTGACGTCTCGCTGTGTCCATCTTTCACGATCTTTTCAAGCACGATGTTGAAAAAGTTGCCTGACAGTGCGTCACCTTGTCTAAATCCTTTTTTAACATCAAGGGTCTTGGTTTGCTCATTGCCGACCTTAATGGAGCAGCAATAATTCTCCATTGTCATCCTGCACAGTCGGACGAGTTTGGCAGGGATGTTAAAACTAGACATGGCTTTGTATAGCTCATCTCTATACACGCTGTCATATGCAGCCTTGAAATCGACGAAGAGGTGGTGAGTGTCGATTTGGTATTCATGGGTCTTCTCCAAGATCTGCCGTAGTGTAAATATTTGGTCTATTGTGGATTTACCTGGCCTGAAACCACACTGATAAGAGCCGAACCGGTTATCCACAAACGGTTTCAGGCGTTCACACAATACGGCAGAGAAGATCTTATAGGCGACGTTAAGGAGACGTACTTACTTACTTACTTACTTACTTGGCGCAGTTATAGCAAACGATGCTGGGATCTCATTCGTCGGGCATGCTTTCCTCCGACCATACCTTGCAAATGAGATGGTGCATGCACCTTACCAGCTCATCTCCAGCCGCAATAAGAAGCTCAGCAGCAGAAGGGCGCAGACGGCCTGCCCGCGGATTTATTTGACTTACGCCTTGATAACGTTATTTTGCTATCGTCTAGGTCGGGTGGACTCAATTCTGTTACATCGTCGTCCATTACGAATGGCTCGTTATGCCTGACAGAGGTATCTTGTCTATCATTGCCGTTATACAGTCTGCAGAAGTGGTCTTTTCAAATCCTCAGCATCGACTGCGACACTACTACCAGTTCTCCATTTTCATCCCTGCAGGCCGCCGCACTGGCTTTGTAGCCATGACATGTTCGTTTTACCTTGTTGTAAAACTTGGGTGCGTCATTCCTGCGCAAGCATCTCCCCATCTCCTCGATCTCACGCTTTCTGTGCTCTCTTTTCTTTCTTCTGAAAAGCGTTTGTTCCTCACTTCTCTTCTGCTCATAGATTTCGCGAGCATCTCTCGTTCGTCGATGCAGCATGGCTTTATATGCCTCTTGTTTTGCTGCTTGAGCTTGTTCGCGTTGTTCATTGAACCAGTGGTTTCTAGGTGGTGGTGGTAGTTTCTGAGGCAGCGTCTCTGACGGCGCTCTGGCAATGCGCCCATTTCTGCTCTATTGTTTGTTCTGCTGTTAGAGATGGTTAGAGAGAGCTTGGAGGAGACACGATCAGCAAATATTCTGGCAGTCTCTTGCGATTGCAGCTTTCCGACGTCAAATTTGTGTAGTCCTACTCGACTTCTAAGCATTCCTGATAAGATGGTGGAATCGCGTGCTTGCTACAAGGAGGTTACGCCCCGCTAGAAAATCGATTAGCCTAAGTCCATTGTCGGATATTGTGTCATGGAGGCTATGCTTTCCTACCATCGACTCAAATCTGTCCTCTTTGCCCAGTTTACCTTCAAATCTCCTAGAACAATTTTTGTGTCGTAGCTGGGACATTGGGCATATGTTCTGTCTAGGAGATCGTAGAATTCTTCTTTGAGTCGATCGTCCTTTACTTCCGTTGGGGCATGAGCGCATATTAGGCTAATGTTTCCAAATTTAGCTTTGATGCGGATTGTTATGAGGCGTTCGCTTATATCTCGGAAGCTTAAGACCTTTTGTCGAAGTCTTCATCGAATAACGAATCCGCACCCGAATAGGCGCTGTTTGTCCTCCTTGTAGCAGGTCCCGTAGAAGATGTCACAGTTTTTTATCCGTCTTTTGCCTGGTCCATCCCATCGTACTTTTTGAAGCGCAGTTATATCTGCTTAATAGCAGTTGAGGGTTTGCTCCAATTAATCTCCTGCACCCGGTCTGTTAAGGGACCTCACTTTCCAGGTGCAGACTCTCAAGTCCGTTAGTCGTTTGCAGGGGTCGTCAGCTTTGTAACCGTCCTTATCGGAGGCTTGTTTTCGTTTCGGAACAAGTAGGTATTTACGTGATAGGGATGTTACCCCTAAGTACAACTCCCAACCTGATGGGCCAGTTTCCTCTTTCCCCAGGAACAAGGGTTTGGGTCGCTGCACATATTGGTTCACTACCTGGTGGGTGCCAGGGTAGCTATCCAGGGGAGGCCACGCGGAGGCAGTGTGTCAACTTGGATTGAGAAGGGACAGAGATCGAAGCTGGCGTTTGCCATGTTAAACGCGATCGACTTCTTTGCTCGTTTTGCTCGCTCCTTCCCCCCTGTTGTTTTCGCCTTCTCCATTCAATTTTCTCGATATTCCTTTTGAGAACTACTGGTATCCCCAGATTTCAAGAAAACCTATAAACTAAGTGAGTTGGTCGAAATGGCTCTAATGGTCTGGTCAGTGTTTGTTCGTAAGAGTAAGGGTGAAATACAGTTTCTATCGACTTCAGTTTGTAGCAAACGTGCTGGGATACTGACAGCTGCACTGGAAAAGTTTTTCAAACTTTTTAGTGAAAGAGTAGGTATGATGACGGTCTCAGATTCATAAGATAGATGTGAGAGCTTTTGCCTGCCATTTGCTATCTGTTTTCAATGTACCACAACCAAACGCTGGGACCGTATGATAGCTGTGTTTTAGTGTTCATTCTTAGCACATAAACAATCTAATTTGTAAGGGCTATTTCCGCTTTTTTAGCCTTTGAAGCCAGTGCTTCGATATACTCACATTTGTCACGTTTGACACTACGCTGCACTTCCTTCTTCTTCGCGCGATATTGGGTTTCTAGCTCAGTTTTCTCTACTGCTGAAGCCGCTGCCATCCGCGCTTTTATTGCTGTACGCTCATCGATCCGTCTCCAGGAGTCTGCCGAAAGCTATGTGCGGTGTTGCGGCATGCCCCAATTGCAAATTGTCATCCATGCTCTCGTGCATAGAGCTGGCGATTGTTTTTGCTTCTAAGGCAAGGTGGTTCCTAAACTGCTGGGGCAATTGGAGAATCTTGATCCTAGCAGTAGGTATTGAACCGGTTAATGTTCAGCAAGTTCGATCGGTTCTTGTTGGCAGTGCTTAAATAGCGTGCCTGCAATGACTAAGCGGTTGGTATTGCAGAAGTCTACAAATCGTTCACTATTGTCGTTAGCTCGCATCACGTGCCTAAACTTAGTGAGATCCCCCATCACCACCACGATGTCTCCATTAGGTGTTTCGTTCAAGACGGCACCTATCTGACTATAGAAATTCTCTTTTTTATCTGCAACCGCGTCATCAGTTGGAGCATAACATTGGCCGTCAATATCCGCTCAGTGTGAGGTTTGCAGGATATGAGGTCAGAGTAGATCATGACAGGATTTTTTGTTGGGGAGACGTATTCCCCTGCATCAAACCATCTTATCTCGCTGGGCCCTAAGATATATATATATTTTCTGTACTGCATGAAATCACGTCACATTTGCAGAAATCTGGCATTGTAATGCCCTTCTTAGAGTGAGTCTAGGAGGGTTTTAATGTTCCAGAATCCGATCGTGGGCTGTGTTCGATAGTTAAAGGTCGTCGAAATTCAAACGTATACATATTTTCGATTTTTTTATTCGTTATGTAGAGGAACATGTCTCTTTGCATTGCTTGTTTTGAATAGTTGGTTTGTTTTTGACAGAAGTAAACGTTAGATATGTTTGGTGTGCTGGCCGATCCTTTGCTATCGAAAAAATGGATCAAAGATCAAAAAATGTTTGGGCGCAAACAGTGCCGTAATCTTCTCTCAACCACCATATTCACTGGATTTTTTCAAGACAAAATAGAAAAATACTTCAATAGACTACTTACGTTGCTTTTAATATTTTTTTCAACGGAAAAATGTTTAGCATTACTTACCTTAAAAACAGTTCTTCTGATGGCTTGTTAAGATACAATATGTCCAAGTGATTGACAACCTAACCCACATCTTGCTTTTTTGAATAAACTTCCATTCTATGGAAGCTGATATTTTCAATACAGCTTTAAATTCCTATGATAAGAGGGTAGATCTTATATTCGTAACCGTCAAAATTAGTCTCTTACGGCACATTTTAGACTTTTCTACTAACATTTTTACTATTTGATTTTTGGAGATGAGCAAATAGATTGTAGACGAAGAAGTTTTCGAGAAAATGTTTACAGAAAAAATTTCGATTTAGAAAACAAACAACAATTAGTCAATGCCAATCCTAATGCGGTCGACCTTACATACATACAAGTAAGTAGTATATATGTAAGTGGCGCTACAGTTTGGGGTGAAATTCGACCTCAAGCATTTCCAGGTATCACGATCCTTTGCTATCTGTTTCCAGTGTCGCACGCCCAGTTAGTTGAAGTCCCTTTCCACTTGTGTGCACCCCTTAGATGAGGCCGTCCTTTACAACGTCGCCCCTCGAAGTTGGGGTCGAAAGCTCTTCGGTCCGGAGCTGTTCTGTCAATTCGCTCTACGTGACCCAGCTATCTTAGACGTTGGATCCGTAGATGAACATTCTACATACATACATATGTACTTGTAAGTGCAACCATCAAAAGAACGAGCGATTTGGAAGGGAATGTCAGTCCACAGTGTGATCTTTGGTTGTTGTAAAGGAAGTGGTAATGAACTTATTACCCCGTCGTTTACTTTAACGAGACTTTCTTTGTCGCATCGAAAAGCTTATTATTGATACGTGAATATAACTTTTCATAAGACCTGGGCTTAATTCCTATTTTTGGAATACACATGTCAGCCTTCTTTCTTGTTTGCATTTTTCTTTTTGCAGTTTTGTTTTTTTTTAACAAAGTTCGATTAACTTTTAACAAAGCAGCGTCATGAAAGTCGATGTTGACTAATGTCATTAAGTGCGTCATCGATGGGTTTAGTATATGAGATGTCGAACTAGGCCGATGTCGCTGTACAAACCGAACAGTTCTTGATTGAATCTTCTCCTCAATTCTACGTCAACACAAGCTGGACCGAAGATTATACCAGAGTTTTCCTCTCGAAACGACCAAGAGCTTCTTCAGCCAATCTTGATAAGGTCCAGGTCCCCGCGCCGTAGAGGACGCTTGAGCCTGAAAAAAAAAACATCGGTTGGCAAGAGTAGATCTGCGTCTAATCTTAGTGCTGGTGTCGTTGCCGCTTGTTACCAATGCGCCAAGGCGGACGAAATCCTTGACTACATTAAAGTAATAGCTGCTAATAGTCACCTTTTTTTTTTTTTAGAAACTCGCGCAGGTTCGAGTTTCTTTTCTATATTCTCTTATGATGTGCCATCTTAGACGTTGGATCCGTAGATAAACATTCTACATATTTACTTGTAAGTGCAACCATCAAAAGAACGAGCGATTTGGAATAGAATTGTCAGTCCGCAGTGTGATCTTTGGTTGTTGTAAAGGAAGTGGTAATGAGCTTATTACCCCGTCGTTTACTTTAACGAGACTTTCTTTGTCGCATCGAAAAGCTTATTATTGCTACGTGAATATAACCTTTCATAAGACCTGGGCTTAATTCCTATTTTTGGAATACACATGTCAGCCTTTTTTTTTATTTGTTTTTTTTTTTTTTTTTTTTTTTTTGCAAATTTGTATTTGTATACACACAAACTGAACGGAGTGCAGTGGTTTGGGTCATTGATGTTCGTTAACTCTCAGGGGTGGTTGTCCTAGATAGGACGAGAGCCGACCAAATTCTGCGTTGTTTATAGTCCTTAGTAATTCGTTCAAGCACTTTAATATTGCATACGCAGAGGATGAATATCAGTTTACCATATATTGTGAGTGTTATGCTTGCAACAGTACGTCCGGTCACTTTCCATTCACAACTGCGTTGCATACTTTTTTTGTCCATATAGGAATTACTATTTCTTGCCTATGAAGCGAAGTTGAACTATAGACCTTCCGCTCAGCGGTTGATGATGTTAACCACTGCACCAAAGCCACCCCACCTTCTGGCCAAGACTTTGGTGTTGTGTATCTTTCTTTGATGACAGCATATACGTACGTATGTATTTGGGTTTACCCTCATTTACCTTCAGATCTACTTTAGCCGCCTCTGCTTCAATGCTCACAAAAGTCTCGTTGCGTTCTCGCAATCACATCAGTGTCATCAGCATATGTGAGCAGTTGTGCAGAGTAGATTGTGCCTCTTGTATTGGCCAGTGAATTCGGCACGATATTTTCCAGTCTGAGTCCTCTTTTGACATCGAAGACCTTAGTTAACTCCTTACCGACCTTAATGGACCTTAATGTCATCCTGAAAAACCTGACGTGTTTGGCAGCGGTGTCAAAACATAACATGGCTCTATCTACATAGCTGTCCCTATTTGCGGCTTTGAAATCGACAAAATAATGATGGGTATCGATTTGGAATTCTTGGGTCTTCTTCCAGATCTACCGCAGCGTGAATATTTGGTCTTTTGTGGATTTTCTTGGCCTTAAGCCACATTGATAGGAACCTATCAAATCGTCCAAGAATGATTTCAGGTGTCTACACAGCATGGCAGAGAAGGTCTTATACGCGATATTTAGGATCATTACTCCTTTATACTTAGTCGGCGCGGTCATAGGGGTCTCCTTTTTTATATGTCGTCGGTCGCCTTATTTTTTTAGAGCTCAAAATTAGATGATATTACTACAACGCAGCAGAATCTGTGACTTTGATGCTAAGTTTTTGAGACATGTTGCAGTTTCAAGACCTTACTGTAAGTGGTTTTATTAATAACTTAATTTATCTGGTTTATAAATGAGCTACAAATGTCGTACGATATATACGTATATTCTATTTTTGGCACTTCAAATCTTAAAGAACCTCTACATGTGTATGTTAAAATATCTGAAATGTCCACGTTCGTTGTCTGGTGACTGAAATTGGAAATGTGCTACTCAGTGACATACATTTATATTTATTAACAGCTTAGAGACATGATGAAGTCTACATACATACATATGTAGCATAACTTTTTTCCATAAGATTTGTGAAAGCATTCAGAATCATCGTTCGGTGAAAAGAGCTAAGTTTGTGTGGTTAGTTGTTTCAGTTTTAAAGCCGTTATCCATCCCAGAGAATGTTTCTAAGACTACGATTTACGTTTCAAGTAAAGGTCAAGATCAAATTGAACCCTTTAGAAGGGTTACTATGCTAGATAGGATCTAGACATTATCAAATCAAGTACTACTCAAGTGGAATAAGGAAGCTTGTGGTAGAGACCCAACAAGGAAACAATCTTCTTAACACACTAGTTACCGGTCATCTAATCTCGCGTTACTTCCAGTACAACTACGACTGGTAAGCACAACTTTGCACAACTTTAAATTCTGGAATTAATGAAAACCAGTCGGTGAAATATATTTCGTCTTCGTTATGTAATCTCGCCCGTTTACGTTCTCTACTTATCTCTACAATTAATTTACTCCAAGTGTACATTTTAATTCATTTCAGCACGATTGTTGAGAAACTTTAAATGAAGTGTATCTACAAACATCTGATAGTTGAGTTGTTATCTTGTTCCACACTTTAAATTAACTTCTCATTGAGTTATGTATCCTTCTCACACTTGGATTTCCGAAAAAGGATTGCACAAGGCACCTACAAAAATGACTCCTTAACTTTAAAATATCTCACTGACCAAAATACCACGCCGCCGGTTGATTAGAACATTTTAGAATAGAGAAACATCCTTACCCTCTATAGGTCTGACTTAATTTAATTTAATATAAATGCAAATCCCGCATGAACAACCCCACCGAGGAGAACGACTACAATGAAGAAGAATCAAAATGAAGAAAATAAACGAAAAAGAAAACAAAATTAACCTCAAACATGAAAATTTCGTTTATTACCAGATAAGCCCAACAATAACGAACGAGAGTAAGACAGAGCAAGAAAAACAAAAATGGAAATTGTAGCTTGTGTCGCCAATTTAGATTGACATTTGTTCAACCCCCAAGCTGTGAGAAAATCGAATTTTACTATTACATTACCGTAATATCGATCGGTCGTATCCACTTGCCTGCCTGACTCTAATAGCCTTGACCGTAACAGAAAACAAATTTCGTTATCCCTAATCCTTTCAATTGAGAAAATTGATTATTTATGAAAATTCAATACTCTTTCAACAATTCGTATAATTATTTTATTTTTTCTCATTTCAGCTGCGTCAACACTAACCGGAATCAACAGGCCTACATCACCTCACAACTTTCTCAAGAAGCCCTCTCCCCTGATAAGAAGCATCCAGCGATATCACATCAACACGCGAGAACGATTGCCGAACGTCTACGAAATTTTCGTCGATCATCCGAATCAGTATCATCGCGACAGCACTTTGATTTACATCGACGTGAACCCTTATCGTCAGTAAATCCGTCGTCGTCATTATACACCGACGTTGCTGACTTCACCGGGTCAAGTGATAATCGTGAAAACTTGTTTACATTTCGTATTAGTCGCAGTCAATCGCCATCACATGTCGACGGAACTGATGACAATTGCAATACCGGCAGGAGCGAATGCACTACACTTGATCCGGTAGTGTGTACTGCTGACCGCAGCAAGACCTACTCTGGTTACCTTCGACGCGTCGTCAACAGTGTGCCCCTGAACCTATCGCAGTCTTCATTGGACTATATCGATTCGAGAAGTCGTAGCACCGCAGCGCGATTGAAATCGATCGATAATACGCGTACGGTTGCTTCTGAAAATAGTTGTAGTGATTTGGTTGCAAGCGATAAAGCAGTCATCGTTGATGAATCCAAGCGAAAGCGTGTAGTACGTAGACGTGTCCGAAAATCAATCCGTAGTGAAGAACTTTCATTCGACCGCAGTGTCGAAAATGTCAGTTGGGCGGTAAAGCAACCCATAGAGAGTAATTCCAAAATTTCTGGTATCCAAGCACTGCAACTGCAGACAACGTCCACTGCAACTGCCACAAGTGTCACAAAGTCGACCGTCATCATGGGAATTTTTCGTTCAGTAAAATTGAAAGAACGCCTAGCCATCGGTCTTGGTGCTCTGCTGATACTGTTCACTCTGTTGCTCGTGATCGATGTACAGATGGATTTTGGTGTCACCAATCGACATTTGATGCCGTCGCATGCCAAAGTCCGGTATGTCAACGACGAGGACCGAAACGGGGTGTTTCGGGATTTCAAAAGGAAGTTCCTGCAGAAGAGGTAAGTTTTTCTTTGGGCCCCTTCCACCGTCTGAATATTGAATTATGGAAAGTTGAAAACCAACATGATAGAATGAGTGAAATCGGTAAAAGCTCTACGAGGGCTTTGGGGGTGATTATTCGAGCGTGCGTGTTCTTGAAGTGATCTAATTGCGGCCAAATTGACTTAACGCGGCTATTGATTTTCTTTCCTTTTGTGGCATAAACATTCTACATGTGTACTTATAACTACACCCGTTAAAAGAATTAGTGGTTTGGAAGGGAATTGTCAGTCAGCAATGTAACCCTTGGTTGTTGTCACCTAAGCTTAAACGAGACTCTCTTTGACGCATCAAAAGCTAATTATTGATACGTGGATATAACCTTACCCAAGACGTGGGTTTAATTCCTATTTTTGGAATACACATGTCAGCCTTGCTTTTGTTTGTTTTCCTTTTTTTTTTTTTTTTTTTTTTTTTTTGTATCTTTTTAACCACGTTCGATGAAATTTGAACAAAGCAACGTCATGAAAGCGAATATTGACTATTGTCATTGACGAATTACCAAAATTCACAGCGCGTCATTGATGGGTTCAGTATACGAATATTTATTTGTTTATTTACCGTCTTTCAAGTTACAAACTCTATGAAGACTACACACTAAGACTAAATTATAAAACACACATTTTTTTTAAATAATTTAAATATCGTAACATCTACAACTTAGTTACTTACTTATCAGGCCAGCGATCCATGGAGGATCTGAGCCTGAGCTATAGCTGCCTTCCATCCTTGAACGCTGCTTCCAGTTGTCAAGACCAAGATGTCTTACATCCGCGATTACTTGGTCTTTATACCGGAGATTCGGGCTTCCTCTTCTTCTCGAACCAGGAGGCTCGGAGTCGAAGACCCTCTTAGCTGGAGCGTTGATGTCCATGCGCTCGATGTGGCCGAGCCAGTGTAGTCGACGGATCCTTGCCTTCCGGACTACATCCACATCTTGGTACAGCTCGTAGAGTTCGCGGTTGTGTCTTTTTCTCCATTCACCTTCCTCACAGACAGGACCAAATATCCGGCGCAGAATTTTTCTTTCGAAAGAACCCAAAATTAACTCCGCTGTCCTGCTTATCGTCCAGCTTTCGGCTCCGTACAGCAAGACTGAATGAGCAGAATGAGCGTTTTGTAAGGCATGACTTTAGTCTTTCGAGTGACGAGTTTTGACCCCAGTTGCTTGGACAAGCCGAAGTAGCAGCGGTTGCCAAGGGCGATTCTATGCCGGATCTCCACTGTGGTGTCATTTGTGGAATTTACGTTTGCCCCGAGGTAGACAAACTCCTTTACTACCTCGAAATTGTAGCTGTCAATTGTTATATTTTGTCCCAGGTGGTGAGCGACGGATTGGTTTTTGCTTGACAGCATGTATTTCGTTTTGTCCTCATTGACCTTAAGACCAACTCGTTTCGCCTGTTCTTCAATCGCCGTGAATGCTTCCACAATGCCACGGCGAAAACACGCGATGATATCGATATCATCCGCGTATCCTAGCAGTTAGATGGGCTTCTAGAAGACAGTGCCTTCCCTGTTGGTGCCTGCCCGTCGCACTATCTGCTCCAGCACCAGGTTGAAGAAGTCACATGACAGCGCATCTCCTTGCCGAAATCCGGTGCATGTTTCGAATGGTTCCGAGGTCCTAGAACCGAGTTGCACGGTGCATCGCGTGTTTTTTAGCGTGGCGCGACACAACTGGATCAGTTTTACCGGGATCCCGAATTCGGCCATCGCCCTAAACAGTTCTTCACGATGAATGCTGTCGTATGCGGCTTTGAAATCGACGAAAAGATGGTGTGCATCGATTCGAAACTCGTTGGTCTTTTCCAGGATTTGTCGAAGTGTGAAAATTTGTTCTATAGTTGATTTGCCGGGCCGGAAGCCGCACTGGTAGCTGCCGATTAGTGCGGTGCAAAATGGTTTTAGGCGTTCACACAATACGCTGGACAGGATCTTGTATGCGACATTGAGCAGGGATATACCTCTATAGATCTTGCAAGAGGTGGGATCGCCTTTTTTGTGGGTGGGGCATATAGAGCTGGTATTCCAGTCATCGGGCATGCGTTCATCTTCCCAAATTCTGCAGATGGTCTGGTGCATGCTCCCTACCAGAACATCACCGCTAGCCATCTGAGCCTGCGACCTTGTTGTTCTTCAGATTCTGAATAGCTGTGCCGACTTCTTCGATGCTGGGTGGGAGGACTACTTCAGCGGCTGGAGTTGGGATTTCCTCGGTCCCTACCACTCTCTCTTGGTCATGCTCGTTAAGCAGCTGCTGCTTTCTTAAAGCCTCCTGCATGGCCTTTAGCTTTCTTATAAAAAGTCGGTATTTTATGTTTGTCCCTAGACTCCTCGATATTCTTGAGCTGGGAGGCTGCGAAGATTCTTTTCTATTGTCGCAGTAGTTTTTCCTCCTCCCTTCTTCTGGCTCTGTACTCTTCTTGCGCTGCCCTGGTTTTCCTCTGCAGCGCCTTTTGGTACGCCTCGTCGGTTGCTGCCTTTTTCTGCTCACACTCGCCATCATACCATGGGTTTCTTGTCGGAGGTGGTAGTTATCCTAAGGTGGTTTCGGCTACTTCCTGATTGGCTGAGCGGCAATGCAGTCACATATTATTGGCATTTGTGTTCGACGTAGGCATACCGTAGAGTATTTCGCTCAGCTGCTCCCTGTAGTCTCTGGCAACCTCCGGTGTGCTCAGGCGCCCAATGTCGAACCTCCTCCTAATGGGCTGGTGCAGCTTTCTGACATTGGACAGTCGAGCTCTGAATCTTGCTGCTACGAGGATGTGGTCACACATCCAGGATGTTTGACGAGTGCCTTGCGTCAATGAGCACATGGTCGATTTGGTTGGCGGTTCTACCGTCCGGAGATCGCCAGGTTGCTGTGTGGATTCGCTTGCGAGGGAATCTTGTGCGACTTATCACCGCATTACGAGCTGTCGCAAAGTCAGCGAGTCGGAAGCCGTTATCTGTTGTTGTATCGTGGAGGCTGTGCTTTCCGATCACTCCGCCAAGGGTGTTTTTCTTACCGATTTTGGCGTTGAAGTCCCCGAGCACGATTTTTACATCGTATTCCGGACAAGCTCCGTAGGCGTTGTCCAGAAGGTCATAGAAGTCCTCCTTGATAGGGTCTTCAGCCTCGTCGGTAGGGGCGTGTGCACATATAAGGCTGATGTAATAAAATCTGCCTCTAATGCGGATCACAGCCAGGCGATCACTTATAGGTTTAAAGTCGATGACCTTCGACCTTAACCGCTTTCCCACGACAAATCCGCATCCCAGTAAGTGCAACCTTTTGTGACAGCTGTAATAAATAAATGTCGCATTTTTCCTTCCTAATCATACCGTTTCCTATCCAGCGTATTTCCTGGACCGCAGTAATATCCGCCTTGTACTCCTTCTAGTTTATGAGCAGCTCCGGGAGTGTACAGGGTTCTGACATTCCAGGAGCATACTCGTAAATCGTGTTCCTTTTTCGTGCGTTGTCGTCGTCGAGTATCCGTCCGTGTATCCGAGGCATCTTGCTCATTCATAACTTTTCTTTTTTTTACGTGGGCGGATTGTTAGCCCGCCGCACAACCGCCATTCTCGTCGGGGTTTTGTCGCTGCATACGTTTGTTCAGCTCCCAACGGTTGTTGAAGAGGCTATCCAGAGGGCACCGCGAGGAAACCGTATGTCAACTTGACCCGGGCATTTAAACAGGGATCGTTGCTGGCATCTCGCGAGGTTGAGAGCGATCAACAACTTTACCCTGTATGTCCGAGCCCATGCTCACTCAACTTTTACAACAAACGTAATAATTTTTTTTAGCCCAGAAATGCCTAAGGTGTTATGAAATATAAATTATTTTTTTTACATATTTGTAATAATAAATTGATAATAAAGCAATTTTTTTCCATTTGGACAAGTTTCGTAAGTATATTTTCAAAATGGCGACCGTCCTATATAGTGGTGTTCAGATAAATAGCACACCCGTGAGTTCTCATACATTTGTTGTGCCAAAAGTCTAAAAAGAGGTTCAGCTTTTTTTGTTTTATAGCTGATGTGCGTTTATATGTACTTTATTAAAAAACGCATAACTCCTTTAAATCAATTCAAAAATAATAATTCAAAATGAGAAAAAATAAAAAAGTTGCTGTTAATTTAAATAGCACAGTCAGCGGAATACTTAAAAAAAATAATAAATATCTACCCTAAAAAACGAATGCATAAGTAAATATTTTATTAATATTTTGTAGGATATTCCTTGTTTCTTATCACTCTAGACAACATTTTTGCAAACTCTCTACTAAGCGCTTACATTTCTGGGCAGGTATAGCTTCCCAAGCAGCCTTTATGGTTTGCCGAAATTCCTCAAAATTTTTTGAGCTGGAGTTACGGCTGATATTTGGACATTGTGTTGGTCAGGTAGTCGTTGCTTTATCTCCCGGGAAGTTATGAAAAGGTCGCTGCCACTGATTTGGTGGATGACTCTGTCAGTCACTTCTGAAGTTTTCCTTCTTTTGTTTTTCCTTACGGGATTTGCGGAAGATTGGCTGCACCGTATGACATTCATTGCATTTTCAATAAGCTTCCTAGAGCACCTTAGTGTTCTTGCCACCTCTGAAATACTCTTTCCATCCTGTATCATGGTACCGGCTACTTGCCTCCTTTCCTCCGTGCAACGCTTTCATCTGCCCATTTTAAATTCTCCTATTTATGTAAGAAATGAGTGTAATTATGGCTTTCTTTAAAAGGATTCACACTAACCTCACTTAAATCACTGAAAAATATTTTTTTTTTGACACACCATGGTATGTGCTATTTATATGAACACCCAATTTGCAATGATCCCCAACTCTAACGATTGCAAAACCAGGAAAACCTAACGGAATCTTCTTTGTAGTATGTTTTCATATTCATAACGGTACTACCTTGGGATATTATGGCTTTACTCCTGGGCAGCTTGTAAGTACAGTGTGTATTGCAAGCAAATACACATTTGAATAAGGGTGTGCTATCTATAAGAACACCACTGTATATAGGACGTTTGGCATTTATGGTACCATAGTAGAGCTCATTCACGGCTAATGGTATTCCACAAAGCACTTGATATGAGCGCCGACATGGTGACATCACACTTTCCACATCTTGTCGTCCTTTTCATATGGCATAAAGCGTTATGCCATATGAAACGTTTGCGTTTCTTGTGGAAGTACCATAAGGTCGAGGCGATCATATCGTAAGTTTGTCCATTTTTTTTTTTTTTTTACATTTAAAAAGCTTTTTTTTTTTATTAATTTTGGAAACAACTTATTCTAGGTAAAAACGCTTTAACCTATCTTAAATATCTTATATAATTAAAGTAACCTACTAGACCTAGACGGGCACTCTAAGCTATGGTGAATATTTTTTGTTTTTGTCTTTCGACGACTTATCTGTTTCTGATTTTATTTATTTATCAAAAACTGAGGCTAAGAAAAATTATTTTTAGAAAAAAACTTAGCATATTATAGGTATATTGTTACAACTATCTAAAACTACAGCACCGAGAGCATCGTGGCGCTCCGAACTCGCTCATCGTGCGTCTGAGTCCAACGCACTAACCACTGCGCCACGGCGTCTACTACCTAAATTTAAAATTATATGTAAATTATTATATACAATTTTTTGTTATGGCAACAGGCCCAAGGGATTTAGCGACAGAGTCTCCTCGAGCCACCGGAAACGCTACGCTTGTCGAGCTCCATCTACTCGATCTTGATTGGACGTTGCCACACTGAAACTGAGACGCCCCGGCTCACGGTATGCAACATCGCGTTCGTAGGACAGACTCTTTTCCACAGACCCTCGGGACACGTGAAAGATTAACGGAACCGCCGATTTGTCCTGTATCAGTTCGCGGTTGTCGTAATGCATGAATGCTTTTGGGGAAACAAAACCACTAAGGCGCGCTTTCTCGTGATATAACTCATTTGGATAATAAGCCCCAAATATCAAGTTATTGGTCGAAGTCATTGCCCTTGCAACGTGACTTCGAATCAGTTTGATCAAAAAGTTGTCAATCCTAATAATTTTGGCTCTATTGTATAGTTGGGATAGTATTTTGTGTACTCGGATTGTGGTGTTCTGTGCAATGAGAGACAAGTCCTTAGACGATGTCTCTCAAAGACACGAATCCTTCCCATCAAGCTGACACTCACATTGAACCAAACGGGACATCCATAGGCGATCATGGGCCTGACTAAAGCCATGTAGCAGATTATTTTCACTCTCATATCAAGTTGGCTGCTATGAAACAGTCACCTTAACAGAGCGCAAGCTCCCCGGGCCCTGGCCAAAGCAGCATCTATATGTTTATTAAAATACAGATACTGGTCCAACCAGATTCCAAGGTATCTGACTACATTTTGGTTCCCCAGTGGACGCCCGTCCTGTACAATAATGGAAAATTTTCGCCAGTCCAGTCCAACAATGGAAAATTTTCGCCAGTTTCGCCTGGTATCCCTAGAAGTCCTAGACAATGGCGTTCTGAACAAAATCGTTTCAGATTTTTGGAAGTTGATTTTTAACTTCCAGTCGTTACAAAAAGTCTGAATTTTTTCGAAATCACGTTGCAAGAGCGTAGCTATGACATCAATCGTTGGGCCCGTCCTGTACGCGACTATGTCGTCTGCGTATGCTATCGAATGTCGAAGGGAAGCTACCAGATCACTGACGTAAATGTTGAAAAGGATCGGCGAGTTCACCGTGCCCTGTTGCAGACCATTTTTAATATCAAATGTTTGAGAAGAAGTCACGTTGGCAATTTTCACAACGAACTTTCTTCCGGTTAACATATCATAGATCATATACAGCAGTGGCTTACTTATGCCTAGCTGGTTAAGCCTGTAGTATAGTCCCTCTAACCATACGGTGTCGAAGGCATTTTCCAGGTCAACCTGACAGGCAACCGTGCATTGGTTCTTGCATATGTTCCATTGGATATCCGAGACGAGTTTCGACACTGCATGAATCGTACTATGCCCCGCCTTGAATCCCAATTGGCTACCCGGAATGATGTCTTTGTCCTCAACCCATTTTGAAAGGGCTCTGTGAATCATCCTCTCGAATGCCTTGCTGATGCTCGGAAGGAGACTTATCAATCGGAGATTTGCCGGGTTTGACGGTTCTTTTCCTCTCTTGGGGATCGGCTGCACCACCGCTATTTTCCAATGCACCGGATAATATGCATTATTCAGTGCGTTGTTAAACAGGATAGTGAATGCCTCTATAGCCATCGGTGGAAGGTGTCGAAGTACAATAGTAGATATTCCGTCAATGCCAACGGATTTCTTCTTCCTTAGTGATTCGAAGATCGTTTGGAGCTCTACCGCCTATACAAGAGGGGTATTAAGACCATCATTGGCGACGACATTGTTTGCCGTGAAATCGTGACTGAACCTGGTGAAACCAGTGTTTTCGGATCGCCAATGTTCGATATCATTTCGAAGGTAGAAGTGGTGGAGCAGGGCCCTGTTTTCCAGGTCGTGGTTCGGACGAATGATCATTCACCTTATACACTTCCTTGTGGATCTTGTGGATCTTCAATCACAAAGAAGTCGTCATCCAGAACAGCATCTTCCGGATCTATGCTCACGGTTCGTAAGATTCGTTCACTATCTGGTGTCCTCCGAAGTTTCAAGTTCTGATTGTCATTTAGATTGTTTCTTCGAAAAATTGTATTGATTGTTCGGGTTGTTGGACTTCACATTCCGAATTTTGTTGTTCCAGTACGAACTTACGGATATACTGTAGTTCTCCTTATCAATTGCTTGAGTGTTTTAATCAAGGATTTCAGTGTCCTGATTTCCGGATCTTGTCTATCCGTAAATCGTCTGTAGAGGAGTTTGAGTCTCGACAGGAGTCTACTTTTTTGCCTATGTAGAGCGTCTATGGTCGCGTTATGTGGATGGCGTGGTATTGTTCTATTCATTGTCTGTTTGATTATCACATCCATATTATTGAGATACCCATCAATTTCTGAATTTGACAGGCTTCTGTTGGATGGTGGAAAGGAGGCACTCGAAGTGAGTGCGCTCGTCAGGGATCTGGTGAAGCGTGGGCCACGCACTATACGGTAATCGTAAAGGTGCATCTGCGCATTCTCCCTCAATTCCGCGAATTCGTCTGGTATTTTGATTACGGCTCCAAAGCCGCAATGGTTACTGTCGTATGCCAAGGTCCGTAGACAGTTTGTAGACCATTCGTTTGTATCTGTCAGTCGTGAGTCGAGCAGCATGAGATCCAGATAGGAGCCAATCCTTGGGAATGACGGATCATCTGTTGCCAGTAATTTGAGCTTATACTCGATATTGTGTTGGTTGCACCAATGACTTAAGAGGTTGCCTCTTTTGTTGGATGTGATATTACCCCAATCGACGTGTTTGGCATTTAAATTTCCTGCTAGGAGGTAATCGTATGTTTGTCCCTTCAGAAGCAGATGGACGTCCTCGTGCATAAGAGCTTGGCTTTTTCATTTGCGTCAACAACGCTACCGCTATTTGCCTTCTCAAACTTAGTTGGTCTAAGTCGCCGCCGTGGATCCGGCGTATTTGCCAAGCATTATGTACTGCGAGATCGATGCAGTGTGTGACCAGCGAGCAGTACCACTTCTTTCCTCGAATTGATGTTCTATATCTATCTACACGTCCCATGTTTGCATTGTATAGATGCACCAGGTGCGGCTGTTCTACCTACCTAAAATCGTACGATACCTTTTTTTCTTTTTTCAAGGACTTAGAGTCGACCAATGGATTCTGTGGTTTCCGGTTTTCACGAACGATATCAGTGGCAAAAAAAAATGTGTAGACGAGAAGATCTATAAGCTCCGTCGAAGCTTTTCGAATATTGTCGAAAAACAGATGAAATTTGTTTCTTGGCCATTTTCTTCTCAAAGCATCTGCTCATTCCAGTACCGACCCAGCATCAACTCCGTATTCTGTATAACTGGAGCTTATATTGGTGAGTGTGCCTTGGTAAGGTTCGAACCAGTTGACATATCCCAACCTTGTTGTACCTTTGTAGCCGTAACTAATGGGCTTACCGTGGATAAATTGTTTACACCCATGGCGACCGAAATAAGGCACCATCGCTTCACCCACGGAATGATTTTGTTAAAATGGGTCGTTATCCAAAAACTTTTGGTTGAGATGCTTGAACAAAACTCTCACTTTGGCAAATTCATCGGCTTGGTCCAAATTATTCCCTTGTAATTGCATCTTCAACTAGATTATTGTGACCATCCTTCTTTCCTTTCCCATATATTCTTCTTCGTGGAACCTGAACATACCCACTGAGAATCAACACTCCAATAAAACTCTTGAGCTCCTGCAACTCGATGTTTCGTTGCCTGTTTTTTTGTGATATATACCTTTTTTTCATCCAAAATTATTTAAAACAGTTTGCCGTCAAAAAAAATTATAAAATAACTCCAAAGGTGATCATAAACTGTTGAAGTTTTCAGGCTTTTCATAGTTGACCCAGGTGGGAAATAATAAATCCTCTCTTATCCAATGGTAGCACTTTTTCATATTTTTCTGTGGCTTCTTGGATTGTGATGAAGTGCATTGTGCCGAATTTGAAAAGTGGGACAAGAGAATGTCATCTTCGGTCAAATACTAAAGAGGAATACCACTGTTGCATATTATTTCACCTGGAGCTTGTAACTGAGAACCTGGTAAGTTGCTCACAGAAACCAGAAACCTCGCCACCAGTTCGCACACGCATTTTTCGGTGGAAATATTGTAATCTCGTCTACTTTTGAGACCAATTCCTCATCATCCTCGAGAAAAGCATGTATGAAGCAAGGAAAATCCTCTAAAAAAAGACGTATATTTGCCTGACGTCCTATATATAGTACACTATATATGTATTATAGTGTGTATTATAATGGCCCATAAGAAAGGAGACCCCTATGACTGCGCCAATTACAGAGGGATAAGCCTCCTGAACATCGCGTACAAGATCCTCTCTGCCGTACTGTGTAAGCCCCTGAAACCGTTCGTGGACAATCTGATAGGTTCCTACCAGTGTGGTTTAAGGCCAGGAAAATCCACGATAGACCAAATATTTACCCTACGGCAGATCTTGGAGAGGACCCATGAATTCCAGGTCGACACGCACCATCTTTTTGTCGACTTTAAAGCCCCGAATGACATTCTTTATAGAGACGAGCTATATAGAGCCATGTCATATTTTAACATTCCTGCCAAACCCGTCAGAATGTGCAGGATGATTATGGAGAATTCTCGCTGCTCCATTAAGGTCGGAGGTGAACTAACCGACCTCTTTGATGTTAAAAAAGGTTTTTGACAGGGTGACGCACTGTCACGTGATTTCTTTAACATTATTCTTGAAAAGATCGTGCGGGACTCGGACCTGCGGCCAATACAAGAGGTGCGATATACTTCAAGTCCACACAATTGCTTGCCAACGCAGATGACATTGATGTTATTGGACGGACAAAGCGGTCAATGAGGAGTTCGCAAGCAGAAGCGGCTAAAGTGGGTCTAAGGGTAAATGAGGACAAGACCAAATATATCCGTCATCCAAGAAATACGCGCAACAGTAGTAGAGCCCTCTCTCGAAAAACTAGGGTTTCCCTCTACAAAACCTTAATCATCCCGGTCCTACTCAACGGCGCTGAGGCTTGGACGTTATCAAAAGCGGATGAAGAGGCTCTTGGGCGTTTCGAGAAGAAAATTCTGCGTGCAATCTTTGGTCCCGTTTGTGTAAACGGAGAGTGGAGGAGGAAATTCAACCAGGAACTGTACGGGCTGTACAGCGACTTCGGCCTAGTTAGACTTCTTCGGATCCAACGTCTAAGATGGCTGGGCCATGTAGAGCGAATGGACATCAAGGCTCCGAGACGAAGAGTCTTCGACTCCAACCTCGTGGGACGACGCAGCAGAGGACGACCGCACTTTAGGTGGCGCGCACAGGTGGAAAGGGACCTCAACCAACTGGGCGTGCGGCACTGGAAGCGGCTGGCCAAAGATCGTGCCGGCTGGAGAGGCTTGTTGGTTGAGGCCCTGGTTCACCCCGAACTGTAGCGCCATCAAAGTAAGTAAGTATATGTATTAAATGCAAAAAACACTGCGAAACATAGTTCTAAGAACTCACTTGATTATTATTATCAGAAGAATAATATTTTGGCAAATCAAAATGTAACCAATGGAATTTGTAAAACTAAATCTTAACATAAAAAAATTCTTACTTCGTGAAGCGAATAGCGTATTCAGTCATGCTGCAAATTCCATGAAATTGAACACGATCAAATCAAACTTTTTAGCACTAAATTCACTAAAAACACATCCAATTGTGAAGAGTGACTGAATCTGAATACGAAAAACCAACGAGCAAGCAGCACGCGCCTAACGGTGTATTGAATTTTGTGTATTTCTTGACCGGCCTACATGTAGGACGTCAGGCACATCTGGGTTAATTTCATTCCTATTTACATTAAAATCAATAGCCGAATCAAACTCATTAAGATCAATACATGCACTATTAATTGGATTGTTCTCGGCATAACGTGTACTATGGTATGGAAGATTCAAAAAATCTCCGTGCCTTGGTCGCAAACTGCGGCAAGGTACATATATGTATATTAAACAATGATAACAACACCGAACAATTTATGTTACCATTTAGGACATCATAAGCAAAAAGTACAGAATTCAATTTCCTTCTCGAAACGAGAGGTTTAAGGTCAATAAGAATACATCTGTTCTCGCAGCATGGAACACTTATATTTCCAAAAGTTTTTCGTAAGGCAATTCTAGTAAGTTTCTTCGGAACTTTTGAATTACGAATTCGAAATCCCAACATCGAGTTGGCTCTTGAAATTATGCGATCGATATGAAGAGAAAAATTAAGTTTGGAGTCAAAAATCACTCTAAGATCTTTCTGGTTATCACACCTTTGTAAAGAATCGTTACTAAATTTGTATTCGAAATACACAGGATTTTGAATCATAGAATAAGTTACGACACTACATTTATGATTATCAAAATAGAGCCCATTTAATTTACTCCATTGAAACATTTTATTAAGGTCAGCTTAAACACAATTTGCGTTGAGGACACCTAAGAGGTTATCGATTTCTTCAGACCAAACGTTGCCAATTTTGACAAATTGTTTTCTTCCTAATACGTAACTCTTTATCCACTTGAAAAGAGAAGAGTGAAAACCAAAGCTCTCAAGCTTATTCAGTAGAACATTGTGTTGAACACGGTCGAACGCCTTAGAAAAATCGGTATAGACGGTATCGATTTGAGATCGCTTTTCCATGTTTTTTTTTTTATATATATGGGGCTAGTGCTACCATTAGCAATACGGCACTGCGACCTTTGCAGATCTATAGTGCCGAGGAGCATCTCCACTTCTATAATGAAGTTGAGAATGCTTCTCGTAGGAGCCAAGGTGATCCCCTCAGGAGTCATAACTTCACTGAGAAGGATACGCTTCCTAAGATGGCAGAGAGCAGCACACTCACATAGTATGTGTTCCGCCATCTCTACGTCCTCGAGACAGAGCCGACACTCAGTTTCGGATGAGAGGCTAATTTTGTTTAGATGATATCTCAGATCGCAGTGTCCTGTTAGGTAGCTGACTAGTCTTCTGATATCCACCCTATTGAGTTTGAGTATGACACTAGAGTGTTTGTTCAGGGGTCGTATGGGTAGTTTAGATTGACGAAGTCCCCGAACGCTGTTCCAAAAGGACAGGTGTTGCAATTTTTCCCACTTGACTAAGAAGAAATTTATCTTAGACCCGGGAATGCCGCAGAATGGTTCCGGACCTGTATATATATCACTGGAACCTTTCCTGGCAAGTTGGTCGGCAATTTCATTGCCCTTGATACCTTTATGTCCTGGCACCCACCAAAGTTTGACCTTGTTTCTTTTGGCGAGATCTTGCAGGGCACCATGGCATTCCTTGACGGTTTTTGAGTTCGTACTGTACGAACCCAGCGCTTTGAGCGCTGCTTGGCTATCAGAGAGCATGTTGATGGTTACTCCTCTGATGCCAGTCTCGAGATTTAGATTGACGCATGTTAGGATGGCATGCAGCTCTGCTTGGAAGATGCTGGGACTTATTCCCAGGGCCTTAGAGATCTTGCGTTTGGGTCCAAAGATGCCGGCACCAACGCCGGAAGCCATCTTGGAGCCATCCGTGTACTACCTAAGGCCTTTGACATTTAGCAGGGGATCACTGTTTTCCCATGCTAAGCGATATGGGATCAGTATCTCAAATCTCTTGTCAAGGGTGAAGGTGTGCGGCAATGCGTCCGAGACCGTAGTAATAATATCCAGCTTGGGAAGGTGTTGTAATATGGACATGTGGCCTACGGGTCTATATGGCATATTTGTTCCCAAGCAGAGGATTCTGATTGCATTGCGTAATGCTACCTTGTTGATAAAAAGGTGCAGTGGAGTGAGTCCAATGAGTGCTTCTTGGGCTGCCGTGGGGCAGGTTGGCATAGCGCCTGTGATGCCGAGACACACTAGTCTGTGAAGGCGTGGAAGCTTAACAATTGTAGTTTTTTGTTCAGCTTTTGTCCACCATACGGTGGACCCATAGGTAACGATAGGTCTTACTATCGCGGTGTATAACCAGTGGACTACCTTAGGTTTATGTCCCCAGGTTTTACCGTAGGTGCGTCGACAGGCCCACATGGCCTTAGTTACTTTCATGAGTTTATTTATCATATTGGAGTTCCAGTTGAGTCTGCGGTCTAGGTCAATACCCATATACTTCACCTCCTCTGCAAATCCTGTGTGTGTGCCATTTAGAAAGATTGAGCTGGGACTAATGTGAAGTGTAGGGTAGTGTGAAGATTTGGTCGATGGTGGACTTCCCTGGCCTGAATCCGCACTGATAATTCCTATCAGCTTATTTACAAAAGGCTTCGGGCGTTCATACAAAACGGCAGAGAAGATTTTGTAGACGATGTTAAGGAGACTTATTCCTCTGCAGTTGGTGCAATCAGAGGGGTCTCCACTCTTGTGAATCGGGCATACGATGCTGAGACTCCATTCCACGGGCATGCTTTCCTCTGACCATATCTTACAGATGAGCTGGTGCATGCTCCCAATCAGGTCATCCCCAGCTGCCTTGAAGAGCTCACAAGATAGTCCGTCTGCGCCAGCAGGTTTTAACCAACTTGAGTTTCTATATGGCGATCTTAACTTCGTCGAGGTCAGGGGGACGGAAATCTCTGCGGTCTTCGTTGATTAGAAATGGATCATTCTGCCTGACAGCGGTATATTGACTAACATCGCCGTTATACAGTCTGCAGAAGTGGTTTTTCCATATTCTCAGCATCGACTGCGATTCTACTACTAGGTGTCCGTTCTCATCCCTGCGGGCTCCCGTTCTGGCTTTATGACCTTGGCATGTTCGCTTTATCTGTAGGTGCAACTTTCGAACGTCACGCCTGCAGTAACACCTCTCCAAATCCTCAATCGCGCGCCTCTCGTGCTCTCTCTTCCCTCTTCTGAGAAGCTTATGCTCGTCCCTTCTTTTTAACTCGTAGAGCTCACGAGCTGCACTACACTTTTATGCAGCGAGGCCTCATATGCATCCTGCTTTGCTATGTGAATGCTCTTGCACTCGTCATCGAACCAGGTGTTTCTTCGTGGTGGGGACTTGAATCCCAAGACTTCGGATGCAGAGCTTTTCAGGGCTTGTTTGCAAAGGCTAGACTGCTGTTCTATTGATAGCGTGGAGGATTAGGGTGTATTGGAGAGCTTAAGGGAGACGCGATCGGTAAAGCCACGAGCTGTTTCTGGGCATAGTAGCTTTCCGACTAACTATCATAACTTTGTATTCTTACTCTACTCTGCTGCGTTCGTGATATCCGTAGGCGTATCTTGGCTACTCCAAGATAGTGGTCCGAGTCGATGTTAGCCCCTCGGAAAGTTCGGACATCAAGAATGGTGGTGGAGTGTCTGGCGTCGATCGCGATGTGATCAATCTGGTTGGTAGTCGATTGATCAAAAGACCACCAGGTGCCTTTGGGCCTGTCGAGGTGCGGGAAGCGCGTACTGACTAGAAGGAGATTCCGCCCCGTAGCAAGATCAATCAGCCTGTGTCCGTTATCGGATGTGGTGTCGTGTAGGCTATGTTTGCCGATGACTCGTTCAAAGATGCTTTCCACCTCGAACAACGAATTCGTATCCGAACAATCGTTGTCCTCTCTCCCTATCGCAGTCGCCGTAGTAAATATCGCAGTTTTTCATCCATTCGGTCCATTCTATCGCATTTCCTGGATGGCGGTTATGTCCGCTTTATAGCGGTCTAGAGCGTCCGCAAGTTGTTCGGCTGCACGTGGCCTGTTAGGGACCTAACATTCCACGTACAAAGCCGAAGATCATTGTCCTTTTTTCGTTTTTTGCAAGGGTCTTTAACATAAATCCGGTCCATTAAATCCGAGGCTTGTGGTTGTTTCGGAGTTTGTGGTTTTTTTACGGTTACGGCTTACTAGCCCAACCGACTAATCCTGTTTTTTTTTTTTTTTTTTGGCGCAGGAGGCTCGCCATTCGCCCTTCCCCGTCTACAATTTCCATAGGAAATCTCCAGATGGCACCACGAGGAGGTAGGGATGGGACTTACTAACAGTGCCGCAAGATGTTCGACTGCGGTGGCTCTTGCTAGTCCTTTGCCATCCTCAAGATCACATTTACCTAGCTGTCCAAATTTTGGCAGTGGTAAATGATGGTGCAGAGTTCACGTATCCGCTCGTCTTTGATTTGCGTAGGCGATTGCCATACATTATTATTTTCCTTTGACAGAGAACCTGATTAGACCCAAATTCTTTTGTCCAGTATTATTTTACCCGTAGATATGAATACATATATGAAAAATGTTTGTCAGTAAGCACACACTGGAACCTTTTATTTTCAAAGTATACTGATCTGAGCATAGATAGAAGTGCTATTCGTGTATTAGAAATCATTTATGAAAACAGGTAGAATGAGTCGTGGCATGTACTGCTCCCAGCCGGTAGGGCATTGCTCGAAACCATTTATTTTTAATCCCTTAGATTCGCCAACATTTCACTACAGGTCGGCGAGGAAAATGATCGCGGAAGATGGCGCCCCAATTCAAAATAGACCTCTTTAAGTTAGCTGCCGACATCACGATTGAATTGAGCGTTAATTTTCTCTCTATTTTCTGTGTGAAGACGACTCGAAGAACAACATTTGTTTAAAGACGTCCCAGAGTAGTTCCTCTTCTTATCAAAATCATCGAAAGAACAGTTTATAATTCGCAAAAGAATGTTATCAATAAAAATGTTGAACCACGACGGTGATGGTATAATAGTTTGGGAATATTGTTCGCAGTATGGTATAGGTCCAGTATTTTGGATCAAAGAGACCATAAACCATCATCAGTACGCCAAAATATTAGAGGATGTCAATCTTCCGTCCAGTTCAAAGGGAAAATAAAACAGTGAAAAACAGTGGTGGAGATTGGTACCCCACCTCATCGAGCAAGGTTACGCTGCTCGAATCCTTACCTAAATAAGATCGTACAACTTCACGAACGAGAAACGATAGATACTAGATTCTATACATATACTTCTGATATTCTAAAAAGACAGTTTCATGTCGGATGACCCTATTGTTTTGTATATCACTGTACATTGTAAAAATGTCATAATTATATTCAGGTTTCGCAGGTAACGTTGCAATAAAGCTTTTTCTTGTTTCTATTAAGGACTAAATCACGGCACTAATGTTACAGACATATATCTATATCCGTTGACGTTAATAGCGTGAAAAAATCTTAACCGACATTGTATTTGTGGAAAGGTACGAGTTTAATTAAGTGAAATTTGAGAACACGAGTCAGAGGAAAGAATGTTGAAAGCAAACTGATTGACTTAATACCATTTTGAAAATATTGGTGGATCTATTACGAACGTTAATAAGGATGTTGCGGTTCTCTTGAGCTTAAGGAACTTCACCTTGTTACTTATGAAAATATGTACGTACATATGTACATATATTTAAAACCCAAAACGAAATCAGCTATCACCCTTTTCACATTAAAACCACATCACACAATCATCGAAGCGGACGAATTTAATTAACGAGAAATCATAATCACTGCGGCAACGCTACAGAAGAAGATTAATTTTCGAATCGACTGAATTTCCGTTCAATTATTTTTATTTAACATTGCGCTACGCTAAGTGATTGTCGCCATGGACACGCCACATCCAAAGTGTTTCGCCAACTTGCGTCACTACGGAGTGAATAAGAACATTAAATTGGTGGGCTGCAAATCTATAAACCTGGCAAACTGGTTCTTGTTTCGTTTGAGTTTTGAGCTGTAAAGCATTGTTTACCGTTAGAGGTTGGGACTAGAGAAAGGTAGACGGATGGAGTTTATTGAAATGGTTTCAATGGATATGAAGGAAATGGGCATTTATTTTACAAGTAATTTCATTCATTGAGACATGTAAACCTGTAGGTTGTTGTGGCAAGTGGGTGAATCTTTACATTAAGGAGAATCGGTGTCGTAAGTGGTGCCGGTTGCATTTTTAGCTAAAAAAAATATTTACCGTGGTTTTGTTTGCGTGTTTTTGAGGTAATTAAACTTTGAGAAACAAAATTAACTTGAGGTCTTGTGTTGTAATATATGTATGTTTGTATGCTCTTCGTGTTTTCTTATAAAAATTGAATTTTCGTTCCCAGAAAAAAAGTACAGTACAGCCTCGCTAGTCCGGACTAGCGAAACGTCCGGACAATAGAGACAAACACCTTTTATTAAAAAAATAAATCTCATATTTGTATGAACATACTCTTCTTCTTCTTCTTAGCGGGCGCTACAGTTCGGGGTGAACCTGGGCCCCAACCAACATGCCCCTCCACCTAGCACGATCTTTTGCTAGCCTTTTCCACCGCCGCACACCCAGTTGGCTGAGATCCCCTTCCACCTGTGTGCGCCATCTTAAGTCCGGCCGTCCTCTGCTTCTTCGTCCCTCGGGGTTGGATTCAAAGACTCTCCGGGCTGGAGCTGTGGTGTCCATTCGCTCTACATGGCCCAGCCATCTAAGGCGTTGAATCCGTAGGCGCCTGACTAGGCTCATGTCGCTGTACAGCCCGTAAAGTTCGTGGTTGAATCTTCTCCTCCATCCCCCGTCTCCGTTTATAGGCCCAAAAATCACGCGCTGAATCTTTCTCTCGAACCGACCAAGGGCCTCCTCATCCGCTTTTGATAGTGTCCATGCTTCTGCGCCGTACAACAGGACCGGGATGATAAGGGTCTTATATAGAGTCAACTTTGTCGTTGAAACAACTTTGTGAAAGTAACAGCGATTGGTAAGAGTGATTCTGCGTTTGATTTCGGAACTGATATCGTTGTTCCAGGTTACTGTGGAGCCAAGATAGACGAAGTTCTTAACTACCTCGAACTTTTATCTGCCTATACAAACGTTCTGGCCAAGACGTCGGTGGTGAGCGTCCTTTTTTGATGACAGCATATATTTAGTTTTGCCCTCGTTTACCGTCAAACCAATTTTCGCCGCCTCCATCTCAATACTCGTAAACGCCTCATTAACATTTCGCTGCGATCTACCTATTATATCAATATCGTCGGCGTATGCAAGGAGTTGCGAGGATTTGAAATAGATTGTGCCTCTTGTATTAGCCAGTGATTTTTGCACAATCATTTCCAATACGATGTTGAAGTAATCACACGATAGCGCATCGCCCTGCCTAAATCCTTTTTTGACATCAAAACTATCGGTAAGGTGTTCACCGATTCGGATGGAGCAGCGAGCATTCTCCAAAGTCATCCTGCATAGTCTGACGAGTTTAGCAGGTATGTCAAAGGTAGACATAGCTTACTTCAATTGCGATTATAATTTACTACATCCAATATGTATATTTCATTTACGACGGTTGGTTCGATCGATCCATAGCAAACAAATATTTTCCGGAAAAGATAAGTTTTGTAGAGAAAAGAGCCAATAACGTTTCTATCCTTATTAATTTTATAAAGTTTATTCCATAAACATGGCTACAGACTAATTTACTTTGATATTTGGTATGGGCGGGGGAACTTTTATATCTTCCCCCATACCTGGTCCAATTGCTGCCTTGGTTTTGTCATAAATCCTAGTTACTCGTCAATCTTCCATATTTTCACGATTTACGACTTTGTGTATACGTATATGTATCTACTGTGTACTTATTCCATAATCCGATTATATGTATGTACATCATGAAATGTATAAAACATCCTTCCGGAAGTATGAAGCTGCATCACGTTGAAAATAAGTTTACACCCGTTGCGACTTGATCTCCAGTAATTACGTTTGACGGGAAACCATTTACTTGATTCCAGCGCAAAACACAATCAATTTTTTTTTTAATGTCTCGAAATTACGATTATTATTTTCCGACACTAGACCCAGTAGTCGTACGGATGCGAAGGAAGCACGAATACAATTACTAATGGTGGATAGTAAGCGAAACCTTCTGCATCGTTATAAGTTTTCTGTCCGGTAATAAAAGTATTATCCTATGACTGCTCTGAGATCAAGGACGACGTGATGGTAGTTCTCGCTGTTATTCGTATTTATTTCTGTTTATTCAGGTATACAAAGATACAGAGATATGCATGTATTTACTGGCTATAGTGTGTGTGGAACAGCTGGTCTTCCTTGTGGGGACAAGGGTAGTGCCATAGCAATTGTGTAGCACTACTGGCATGCTGATAGTTACCGGGTGTAGACGTCGGTTGCTGTTTTGCTAGTTTATGACTTACCAACTATTTTAGTTACTTAGGTTCATTTCAGTAGTGGTGTTATGGGGTAGCAGTCATGCCTCGGTGAATTTTATGGTTGTCGGAAGGAAGTAAAAAGGAAAAAAATAAACCAACGCCGAATGATGGGTTGTGCCTTATTTATACGGCGAGTTATAAGAGCTATAAGACTTTAAGCTAAAATTGCTTTGAGCTAAAAAAGCAATTTAGAGAATAATATTTCTCATACTTGTCGTTGTGCGCCTTTATGATTCACTTTACCCCGATCATCAAGAAGGAAAAAGGACCAGTCGACACGCAAACGTATAGCACGTTGGCTTTCTTCGTTTTCAGATTAAGTGTGAAGACTTAATGCAGTTTTCAATATAGCAATTTTTCGTATGGATATTTATGCAAATTACGTTCCTTTGCAAAAAGATCCGGTACCCTGAAGAATCTGATGTTCGAACTTGGCAGGATATCGCAGCCTTCTCCAGCGACAATATCCTTGAAGAGAATACGTTTCCTCAGGTGACAAAAAGCAGCACATTTCTTACGTTCCATCATTCTCCATATAGAGTCTACACTCATTTTTGGAGGATAGGCTAAATTCGTTAATATGGTATCAGAGACTGCAATGGTCTGAGAGGAATCTGCCGACTCTTTTGATATCGACCCTCTTAAAGTCAAATTGTCTTATGGTAGGCGCGGACCTTATATATGATGGAAATAGGAGAGATGTCTATATTGATTCTAGATTTAGAGAAAGGCTACGCCGAGGCGTCTATGATGAGTTTTTTCATACTACTTAGTCAACTGTCCCATTATCCAATATGCCTATATTTCTCGTTACCACCAAGTGAACCACCTTATTCAACTTGGATACTGTTTGGAAGGACACTATACAGTTCTACGCTATCTTTTTAAAAAAGATTTGACTTGGAATAAATCCTACGAGTGTTTCTTGTCCAGGATGTTTGACGAATGTCCTGCGCCAAGGAGCCCATGGTCGACTTAGTTGGCCGTTCGACCATCCGGAGATCGCCAGGTTGCTGGACGGATACGCCTGCGAGCAAATCTTGTGCTACTTATCACCGCATAACGATCTGCCACAAAATCTGTGAATCGGAAGCCGTTACCCGTTAGTATATCGGGGAAGCTGTGTTTTCCAATAAATCTGCCAATGAAGTCCTTTTACGAGCAGCTCCGGGAGTGTGCAGAGTTCTGACATTCTAAGAGCATGTCGCAAATCGTCTTCCAAAATCCGTCCGTTTATCGGAGGCAGTTTGTTCCCTCATATCATATTGCAAGTCCGGTCGGGGTATTCGGGCGCCCCCTTGTGTAGGGCGATAGCTCCATACATTCACTCCCCAAGGGGTGTTAGAGAGGCTATCCAGAGGGCGCAACGAGGAGACTGTATGTAAACTTGATTCGGGCATTGAAACAGGGATTGTTGCTGGTATCTCGCCAGGTTGAGAGCAATCAACAACTTTACCCTGTATGCCTAAGTTCATGCCTTCCTTTCCCGTAAGCATTAAAGCCTCTGATCATTTTCCACAGCTCAAAACACATTTAAAACAACTGTCTATAAAATGTAAATAAAACGAAATTTTTATTTTTTTTTTAATTAAATATTGCGTCGCAATAAAGAAAGGAGACCCCTATAACTGCGCCAGCTATAGGAGAATAAGTCTCCTTAACATCGCATATAAGATATTCTCTACCGTATTGTGTGAACGCGATCGGCTCTTATCAGTGTGGTTTCAGGCCGGGTAAGTCCACAATAGACTAAATATTTATTCAGGAATACCAAATCGACACTCACCTCTTCGTCGATTTCAAGGCTGCATATGACAGCGTGTATAGAGATGAGCTATACAAAGCCATGTCATGTTTTAAGATTCCTGCCAAACTCGTCCGACTATGCAGGATAACAATGGAGAATTCTCGCTGCTCCATTAAGGTCGGTAATGAGCAAACCGAGACCTTTGATGTTAAAAAAGGATTTAGACAAGGTGACGCGCTGTCATGCAACCTTTTCAACATCGTGCTTGAAAATATCGTGCAAGAGTCACTGGCCAACACAAGAGGTACGATTTATTTAAAGTCTACGCAGTTGCTTGCGTACGCCGACGATATTGACGTGATTGGGTGGACGCAGCGGGACGTCAATGAGGCCTTTGTGAGCATTGAGGTAGAAGCGGCTAAGATGGGTCTCAAGGTTAATGAAGGTAAAATCAGATATCTGCTTTCATATAAAAGAGACGGACAACCCCGACGTATAGGCCAGAACGTCAACATGGGCGGATCTAACTTTGAAGTGCTCAGGGAACTCGTCTACCTTGGCTCACTGATGACCGGCGACAATAACACCAGCGCTAAGATAAAACGCAGAATCACTCTTGCCAACCGCTGTTCCTTTGGGCTCAAGAGGCAATTAAGAAATAGAGCCCTCTCTCGGAAAACCAAGGTGACACTATATAAGACCTTAATCATCCCAGTCCTCCTTTACGGCGAAGAGGCTTGGACCTTAACAAAAGCGGATGAAGATGCCCTTGGTTGTTTCGAGAGGAAAATTCTGCGCACTATCTACGGTCCCGTTTGTTCAAACAGTGTATGGAGGAGAAGATATAACGAAGAACTGTACGGGTTGTACAGCGACATCGGCCTGGTATGACGTCTACGGATACAGCGTCTAAGGTGGCTAGGCCATGTAGTGCGCATGGAAAATACAGCTGCGACCCCGAAGAGTCTTCGAATCCACCTCGGAAGGAAGGCGCGGCAGAGGACGGCCGCATCAACGGTGGCGCACGCAGGTGGTAGGGAACCTTAACCAACTGGGCGTGCGCCTCTGGAAACAGCTGACCACAGACTGAGCCGGCTGGAGACGCTTGTTGGTTGAAGCCCAGGTTCACCACGGACTGTAGCGCCACCTAAGTAAGTAAGTAGTCGCTTAATAAACGACAATATGCCATTGCAACATGTTACCAGCAATACCTCTTAGTAAGTAAGACCATATGTTTTTAAGTATTGGTATTGTTGTTCCTTTTCCATAACTTACCGTAGCCTATTATAGTTATCCTGTCAAACACAAGGTTTATGCAAATGTTTGCCTACTCATTTCAGCAATTCCTCGGGTTCCAAAGAAGCTTCAACAACTGTGACAACTAAAAATCAAGCAACTTCAAAAGAACACAACAGTCTGACCACTACCAAAAAACCATCGCATCATGATCGATTCGAAGATCTCATCAAAATACTTAGAGACGATAGTAGTAATAAGTATCCAAACATCATCGTTAATAGTCACTTGGAAAAGGACACCATTAATCCTACACTCGCCGAAGTTCTGAACATGAAAATCAGGTAAGCAAAATTGAATTTTTTTTTTCATGCGTCACGACCATACAATCTTCAACACTTGATCCCTTTAAAGTAAAGTGAAGAACCAAACAAAACTCGAACTCCAAGTTCAAATGACTTTTTTATGCAGCGTTTCAATTATCCTTTTCCTTAACACATTAAGGGAAAATACGAATATCGGAAGAAGCTATGGCAGGGTATCGACGGGTAATCTCGACCGAAAGACGGTTTCGGATACGCAACGTAATCTGTAATAACAGCTTTTACCAATTTTTTGTTTTGTATTTTTGGTCGCGTTTCCCTTTATCGGCTTCTAGGCTTGACGTAATTGCAATATAAATGCTAAAATGGTGAATGGTGGGAATATACTCGTCATAAGTACATTGTTTGGCTGCTGTTTAAGAGATCATTATTGGATCAATAACCAATGAAACTAGGAGTGAGAGTTTTGTACATATTTTTGGAAGTGGTGACAACTGCTATTTTTTGCTCTAGCAAATATACAAATTAGCAAGATGACACAGTTCTCTGTATCCTTGAAAAAAATTCATTAAAGCGGGAGTGACAAATAAGTTCATACCGGGAGGATACAATAGATGAAAAGTTGAAAGGATGTGGCAAAAGAAATTCTATTTAATACAATCATGCACCAAAAGTGAGATCAAGCACTGGTGGTGAGTTGATAGGAATGACTATAACCGGGGCACATGTGTTTCATGCAGGGCTAGTGACGTTACGAGGCCACAATGCATTTCATGTGACACAAGCATTGTATTTCTCAGGATGATGACAATCTCCAACTGCGATACAATTTCTCCTGATTACTCGGTGGAGGTGTCTTAGTAGTGCTCGTATTGTGTTATTGCTCTGTGCTTCTGCTTTTAATCATTGTCGTTAATGTCAAGAGCATGAAAGTTATTTGTCATTTCGCAGTTAAGTTGCTACCGAGGACATGTTAAAACAGACAGAAAATTTCACATTACTCTGATGGATTGTATCAAAGCCACATCTGTATACACATTCCAGTGCGTTTAAATTAGATGACAACGGCAACGGG
Organism: Eumerus sabulonum; assembly: GCA_951905685.1. Taxonomy (NCBI): domain Eukaryota; kingdom Metazoa; phylum Arthropoda; class Insecta; order Diptera; family Syrphidae; genus Eumerus; species Eumerus sabulonum. The sequence goes on along the minus strand of OX645060.1, from coordinate 153,282,824 downwards.
AATTATGATAGGTGCCAGTAAAATGTCAAGTGGACGAAAGGACATTTGTCCAAGGCTTATGACCGCATTCTTTCATTGTAATCAGATGTGAGTGGTAATTGGAAATCTGTAATCCACCCTTTCTTTTGGTTAAATGAAGCGATCTGGTATTGTGTAACTGTCCGGAAATCTGTTATAATCTTGCCCTCGGGAGAATGATACCATATGTAGGGGTGGTCGTTTAATTGAATCGAAGTGTTCAACTGTACAAGAGATTCACTCACTTGTCTCTTGTAATGCCACTAGTAGACACATGCATTCGTTATCAATTGAAACCACGCTGCTACACCGTTGCTCAAGGTGTCATTTGAGAAGATTTTTGAGCGGTAGGCTAACAATTTACACAAAAATTAGCAATCAATTCTGATTTGATGTATCGAAATCGATAACATTGTACTGAATGCTACCGCGCTTCATCCATGCCATCTTCCACACGTTGCTATAGCGAATACTTGGCCATATAGAATGTGAAATGAAGTGCACGATATATGATTAACGATGTGACATCGCGCAATTGGCCAACTCTTGTTTGTCTGGCATCGGGCCAGAGTGTAATTTTTAAGCTCGACACCATTGGAGAAAGGAAACGAAGAAAAAAAGAGGACAGTTACTGCAACAAAGTCATCTCCGTGATCGATCGATTCGGTAGCATTGGTGACATCCGACCCTGAGTGAAAGGGATGACAAACGCCCGACTGCATGCAACCTGACCGCTTGTGCAATTCAGTGCTGTACGGTTGCCATATACTGTAAATTACCATCGGCGACGACGACGGACGCTGACGATGTACTAGTAGTAGGTGCCTGCGATGCTATAGTTTGCCCCTTTGTTCATTCGTTCGTTTGGTTCATCGTGTGGCAGGAACTTTGTCATGTGGAAGAGTTGAGTATAACCACCCCTCGTTTGATGCGAAAGAGTTTTGACGTTGTACCTCTGCCAGCTAGCACAGACGGCAGTGTCCCATCATCATAAATTCAGATTCTTCAAGCGCATTCTGGACCTCGGTGGTTGTGGCGAAAGCGATGGCAATGGTACTTTTCTACCATCTGACACCCACTCTAATGTTGTCGAGAAATTGCCAGACTGGCAACCGGAAACTAGTGCAGAAGTAACAGCTGTCGGAGCATAATAGACTTCGACGGTTTTCCTTTTACAACACCAAAAACTCAATTTGGCGCGAACTTTGACTATCTCGACGAATGAGTCTTGCTCGTGCTTGAGCTCGCTCTCTTCTTTCGCGTCACCATCACTTATATTAGGTGGCACTGAATGATGTCATCATGGCAAATGAATTTGGGAGCTATGCCTGAAGCACGACACATGGCTAGGTTTTTGAAGGATGTCACCTTGGAGAGTGTTTTTTTTTTTTGCTGCTTAGTTTGTCAGTTTTTTTGGCGTGTGTTTGGAAACGAAGGACACCATACTTTGAGTTTGAGTTTAAGTATGTATTAGATTTTAAGTATGTATTAGATTTTGAGAAAATACGTTCTGATTGGTAAACGGTAAGCAGCATAGTCTAGCGATGATTTATGATGTAGTTCATTCGTATGCATGTGTCCTTATGCTACTGCATGGCTGTCGGATTTCCAGATACCGTATCCATGTATACAATCTCATTTAATTACTTACTTAGGTGGCGCTACAGTCCGTGGTGAACCTGGGCCTCAACCAACAAGGGTCTCTCCTCTGCCGCGCCTTCCTTCCGGTGTGGATTCGAAGACTCTTCGGGTCGGAGCCCCCAAAGGCGAACTTTCATTTTATGTCTTATAAATAAGACATAAAGTTACGAACTGGGAGGTAGTAACTGAGGATAGTGTATAGATTTGTTGGTGAAGGGAGGAATAAATTATTGTCTAAAAAGAGGTAAGACCGTGAATGCATGACATTACATAAATACATATATTTATGTACTGCTGTGTCCCAAAAGTAAGATGACATTTGGAATTTTAACTGCACGCGCAAATGGATTTAAATGGATTTGGAGAAATGCTCTTATTTTTAAGTTGGCAGACTGTCTTTGATATTCGTGCCAAATTCCAGATCAAAATATCCATTCGTGTTTTAGATACTACGTATACATACATATATGTATGTATGCTTCATTTCGCAAGCTGCTGAGGATAGAAAGCCTTGAGGCCTTGTCGAAAGGAAAATTATTTACAAGTACATAGTATAAATACTTCCAAGAAGGCCGAAAACGCGTCGAAGACAAGAGCCGACTCTTCGCCTTAGTCGTCCGAAATTCCATCAACTTTAATCGACAGAAAATCAATGATGTGGTGCCTGCAAGCCATCGATTGACAATTAGACATCTTGCTGATGATATTGGCATTTCAGAGGGATCGGTCAATACCATTCTAAAGTGTTTTTTGGCTCTCAGATGCACCCAATCTCGATTGGTACAAAGATTTTTTTCGTTTTTTGGAAAACCATCGTCGCGCTGAAGTGTGTGAAATAATGCTTTCTATGTAAAGGTGAGGCAAGAGACAAGAGTTTTTAAGAGCATTGTGGCGCAGTGGGTAGCGTGTTGGCCTCTGACGCCGATGACACGGGATCGAGTCCCCATGTCATCGAACGTATTTTTCACCGTGCTTCTCCTCAGCGGGGTACTGACAAGAGCCCCTGTAGTATGTATGAACCCTCCAGGTTGGGCGCTGCGTTCGGGGTTAACATCCCTATCGCACAAAACCAAAGCTTGTTCAGAGACAACTAACAGTCTCGGATACGGACGGATTACATGTTGACGACCCCCGCAAACGTCTAAACGGAAACGAATTCCGGATCTGCACCTGGAACGTTAGGTCCCTCAAGAGACCAGGTGCAGCCGGACAACTGGTCAACTCTTTGGACTGCTATAAGGCAGACATTACCGCGCTCCAAGAAGTGCGATGGGATGGGCCAAGCAAAAAGCGGATGAAAAACTGCGGAAAAACTACGGAAACTACTACAGAGAAAATAAACGCTTCGTTGGATGCGGATTTGTTGTTCGAGGCAGATTCACGAAAAAAGTCTTAAGACCAATCTCCGCAATATAAGCTTATTATGTCTCCACGCCCCCACAGAGGAGAAAGATCACCGACATAAAGACGACTTGTATGATCTCCTAGTCAGGACGCATGCGCAATGTCCCAGCTATGACAACAAAATCGTTCTAGGAGATTTCAATGCGAAGCTGGGTAAGGAAGCTATCTTTGAACGGGTCATTGGAAAGCACAGCCTACACAACACCACGTCAGAAAACTGACTGAGGCTAGTGGACTTTATGGCGGGACATAATCTGGTAGTAGCAAGTACACTATTCCCACACCTCAACATCCATAAGGGGACCTGTCGATCAATCGACAATCAACCAAATTTATCATATTGCGATCGACGTCAGACACTCCTCCAGCATACTAGATGTCCGAACCTTTCGAGGAGCCAATTTCGATTCGGATAATTACCCTGTTGCAGCTAAGGTACTACGGCTGCGAATCTCTCGGAATCAACGGAGTCGAGTAAGAACACCAACATTTAACGTCGGAAAATTGCAATCGCAGGAGACCGCCAGGACCTTCGCCGATCAAGTCTCCCTCAAGCTCTCTCAAGTCCCGATGCAATCTGCAGAAACCATAGAACAATAATGGAGTCGTTGTCAGAACGTCACTTGAGAGGCCGCCTCAGACGTACTCGGTTTCGAGCCACCACCGTCGAGAAACCCCTGGTTTGATGATTAGTGCAGACAGGCCCATGTAGAGAAACAGAATGCATACATGGCCACATTGCATCGACGGACGAGAGCTTCCCGCGAGCGAGGGAGGAGCATGCGCTTCTGAGAAGGAAAAAGAAGGAGAACGAGAAGCGCGAGATCGAGGAGATGGAGAGACGTTACTGCAGGAACCACGTTCGAAATTGTTACCAGAAAGTAGAACGAACATGCCAAGGATATGGCGACGGAGCACAAGCCTACAGGGAAGGACCATCTCTACAGACTGTATAACGGCGATGGTAGTCAAAATGCCGCTGTCAGGCAGAGCGAACCATTCGAAGACGAAGACGAAGGAGAATCCCGTCCACCCGACCTAGACGAAGTTAAGATAGCGATATCAACACTTAAGTCTTATAAAGCTGCTGGAGCAGACGGACTCTCCGCGGAACGGCTTAAAGTAGCTGGCGATGAGCTGGTCAGGAACATGCACCAATTCATCTGCAAGATATGGTCGGAAGAACTCATGCCCGATGATTGGGATCTCAGTATCGTTTGCCCGGTCCATAAGAAAGGAGACCCCTATGACAATTACAAAGCGATAAGCCCCCTGAACATCGCGTACAATATCCTCTCTGCCGAACTGTGTAAGCACCTGAAACCGTTGGTGGACAGTGTGGTTTCAGGCCAGGAAAATCCACGATAGACGAAATATTCACACTACGGCAGATCTTGGAGAAGACTCATGAATTCCAGGTCGACACGCACCATCTTTTCGTCGACTTTAAAACCGCATATGACAGCGTTTATAGAGACGAGCTATACAGAGCCATGTCCTATTTTAACATTCCTGCCAAACTCGTGAGACTGTGCAGGATGACTATGGAGTACTCTCGCTGCTCCATTAAGGTCGGAGGTGAACTAACCGACCCCTTTGATGTTAAAAAAGGTTTTAGACAGGGTGACGCACTGTTATGTGATTTCTTTAACATTACTCTTGAAAAGATCGTGCGGAACTCCGCGGCCAATACAAGATCTACTTCAAGTCCACACAATTGCTTTCCTACGGAGATGACATTGACGTTACTGGACAGATTAAGCCAGACATCAATGAGGCGTTCACAAGTATTGAGGCAGAAGCGGCTAAAGTGGATCTAAGGGTAAATGGGGACAAGACCAAATATATGCCGTCATCCAAGAAAGACGCGCAACACCGACGTCTTGGTCAGAACGTCACCTTCGGCAGCTATATTTTTGATGTAGTCAAGGATTTCGTCTACCTTGGCTCGATAGTGACAAGCAGCAACGACACCAGCGCTGAAATAAAACGCAGAATAACTCTTGCCAACCGCTGCTTCTTCGGGCTCCAGAGGCGATTGAGTAGTAGAGCCCTCTCTCGAAAAACTAAGGTATCCCTCTACAAAACCTTAATCATCCCGGTCCTCCTCTACGGCGCCGAGGCTTGGACGTTATCCAAAGCGGATGAAGAGGCTCTTGGGCGTTTCGAGAGGAAAATTCTGCGTGCAATCTTTGGTCCCGTTTGTGTAAACGGAGAGGGGAGGAGGAGATTCAACGAAGAACTGTACGGGGTGTACAGCGACACCGGCCTAGTTAGACGTCTTCGGATCCAACGTCTTAGATGGCTCTACATGGCGAGGCCATCACCGCTCTGGCCCGAAGAATCTTCGACTACAACCCCGAGGGAAGACGCAGCAGAGGACGACCGCATTTAAGGTGGCGCGCACAGGTGGAAAGGGGCCTCAACCAACTGCATGTGCGGCACAGGAAGCGGCTGGCCAAAGATCGGGCCGGCTGGAGAGGCTTGTTGGTAGAGGCCTTGGTTCACCCGGGACTGTAGCGCCGTCAAAGTGAGTAAGTAAGTATTTATGAAAAGCGTCTCGAAATTCGCCGTATGGGCAAATAAAATCACACTCAACATGGGTGATTTAGGGGAGCTCGGATTTGGTATTTCATGGACTGTAACGCCAACATACAACTCTTGGTTTTTGTACGACGATAATGCTCCGTCTCACACTGCTTTCATTCTTCGTGTCAATTTCGCCAAAAACTTCAACCATATCGTTCCACAACCACCGTGTACAACTTGCACATGGTGTTGTAATTCGCTTACAACTTTGTATGGTAAACTATTCGGCTCTACATTTTTCATCTCGAAATAATTATTTCAAATGTGGTATGCATCCTTATTGAGATTGTAAGCTCTTAAGAGAAATCGGAATTCGGAGAAATCTCCGAAATATGTGGTGGATTACGAAAACCTTCCGACTAGGATCCCGGAGCTACTGACGAGTTACTATCAATGTCTTTGCATTATACTGTTCGAATACATTTCCTCTCCTATCAGCGAAAGTTGTCCGCTTTTGGGCGACAGTATAGTTCTGAATGACCAGTTTTACCGAAGGGGAGCAACTCATATTAGCTGATTCCCTACCAGTCCTAGTTCGCCATATCTCGCCCAGGACTGTTCTCGCTTGTGGTTGTCGTGAATGATCTTTTCGTCACCAGTTACGACCCGCTTAGAAACGGGCCGATTTTGTTGCAATTCAACAGCCATTCGCATTTTTAATTTTTTCTTTTGCATTTTTTTTCATAGATCGAGTTTCTTTTTTGTATCCAGCCTTATTCAAATAATTTAAAACAGTTATTTTGTACAATGGGCCTTCCAGAGCTTATTGTGTGTTTGACACTGAAATTACTGAAACGGAAAAGTGGTCCGAGGTTAATGAGGTTACATGGCTTTCACCTTATGATCGGCACTTCTATGAGATACGACACTCGTGAGTGGCTCATCGACTTGAAGACTGAGAATTTTCTACGCATTCCGGAATTAGGACAAAAAAAAAAAAAAAAAAAAACAACGAACTAAGTTCGTAGTTATATTTTATTATAGACCCTCATAATAGTCCCCCTCTAACCCTACACAATGATTCCAATACTCCTCCTGCGATTCGAAGCACTCTTGATAATCCACCGAAGTTAACTCGTTTAGAACCATGGTTGTGGCCTCCTTGACTTTTTCTACACCGCCGTGATGAGTTCTCTTGAAGTGTAGATTCATCTTGGGGAATGAAAAAAAAAAGTCGCAAGGGACAATGTTGCGGTTATATGTAGATAGGAGAGCAAATTGCGTTTAATGTGGCAAACGTCAGTTTCGATCTCCGTCCATGCTTAATTCAAGTTGATACACAACCTCAGCGTGGCCTCCCCTGGATAGCAGCCCGACCCCTTGTTCCTGGGGATAGAGGAACCTCCAGGTTGGGGGTTGTGCTTAGAGGTAACATCCTTATCACGGAAAAAAATGAAATGTTTAGAAGGAACAACAAGCTTCGGATACAGACAGATACAAAGCTGACGATCCCTGCAGGCGCCTAAATGACTTGTGAGTTTGCACCTGGAATGTGAGGTCCCTTAAAAGACTGGGTGTAAGCAATCAATTGGAGCAAACCCTCAACAACTATAAAGCAGATATAACCGCACTCCAAGAAGTGCGATGCGAAATCGTTATTCGAGGAAGACTCCAACAAAAAAACACCTCATAACAACCCGCATCAGAACTAAATTCTTGAACATTAGCTTTATATGCGTTCACGCTCCAACCGAAGAAAAGGACGATCGACATAAAGATGACTTCTACAATCTTCTAGAACGAACCGGTGCCCAAATATGTAGTACAAGGAGATTTCAATGCGAAACTGGACAAAGAAGACATATTTGAGTTAATCACGGGGATGTATAGCCCACACGACACCACACCCGAAAACTGACACAGGCTACTTGACATTCAGGAGCAGTGTAATCTCCTTCTAGCTATCACACAATTGCCGCATCTCAAAAACCCACAAAGGAACCTAGCAATCACCTGATCAGTCGATCGCCAACCAGATTGATCATGTTGCGATCAACACCAGACACCCCCAGTATTCTAGATATACGAATCTTCCGAGGAACCAACATCGACTCGGACTACCTTGTTGTAGCCAAGGTTTGAATGAGGATACCAAGGATGCCACAGAATCGAGCTGGACAACGAAAGTTTGACGTCGGAAAGCTACAATCGCAGGGGACCGCTAGGATCTTTGCCGATCGAGTTTCCCTCAATTTCTCGCAAAATCCGATGATAATAGCATAATCCACAGAACAACAGCGGGAGCATTGCCAGCGTGCCATCAGCAAGCTTTATGAACAAGTTAAACGAATATGCCAGGGTCTTGAAGTTGGGGCGAAGCCTGAGAATATGGAAAGAACAGTGTGTAAACTGTTTAGCGGCGATGATAGATCCGATGCCGCAGTCAGGCAGAATGATCCATTCACAACTGACGAAGATGCCAGAGAATTGCATCCACCCTATCTAGATCAAATTAAGCTGGCGATCACGAAGCTTAAAACTAATAAAGCTGCGAGCGCATACGGCCTGTCTGCCAAGCTATTTTAAGCGGCTGTAGATGAGCTCGTCTGTAAAATATGGCCAGAGGAAAGCATGCCCGACGAATGGAATCTCCTTTCCTTAATTTTCGCTGCTCCTATAAGGTAGGTATCGAATTAACTGAGACCTTCGATGTTAAAAACAGATTTAGACAAGGTGACGCGCTGTCGTGTAATTTTTTTCAACATCGTACTTGAAAAAATCATACGAGACTCACTGGCCCAAACAAGAGGCATAATCTATTTTAAGTCTGCGCTACTTCTTGCGTACGCGGATGACATTGACATAATTAGACGAATTTAGCGACACGTTTATTGAGCGTTCGAATGCATTGAATCGGAAGCGGGTAAAATGGGTCTTTCTGTTAACGAAGTTAAAATTAAATATACATATGCTGTCAACGAAAAAAGACTCACAACACTGACGTTTCGGCTAGAAAGTCACAATTGGCAGCTACAAATTCAAAGTGGTCAAGGACTTCATCTACTTTGGCTCACTAGTGACCAACGACAAAAACACCAGCGCTGAGATCAAACGCAGAATTAACAACCACCGCTTCTTTGGATCATGAGGCAAATAAGAAGTAGGGCCTTCTCTCGAAAAACCAAACTCACGCTATACAACACCTTGATCCTATTCTAGGCGCAGGGGTCTGGACTTTAACGAAAACAGATGAGGAGGTCATTGGTCGTTTTGAGTGCAAAATTCTGCGTTCAATTTATGTCCCGTTTGTATAAACGGAGAGTGGAAAAGAAGACACAATGACGAACTGTACGGGCTGTACAGCGACATCGGCCTAGTATGACGTTTTCGGATCCAACGACTAAGACGGCTAGGCCATACAGAGCACCGCGCACTGGGTGTGCGCCACTGGAAGAAGCTGTCAAAAGTTCGTGCCAGCTGGAGAAGCTTGTTAGTTGGGGTCCATTTGCACACCGGACTATATCGCCACCAAAGTAAGTAAGTAAGGTTCAATTCAATTCAATTGAAATCAATGAAGAATCACAATCGGTGCATTGTCGTGGTGTAACATCCAGCCTTTTTTTGGCGAGTTCGGGCCGCACATGTAAAACACGTGCCCACAGGCGTCTCAGGATGCGAACAAAGAACTTTCGAGTCACTGTCTGGTCGGTAAGAACATGAATGAAGCTGCGGTACGAGGGGTGACTAAAGCCGGAGGATGGGCCAGGTAACATTGTTGCCTGGTTCATAGTGGGGAGAGAAGGGAAATTTTTCCCTAGATATCTAAAGATTTCATAATCTTATTTTGATGAAATCCATTCGATAGAAGCATGCTTCATTCAATGGTACGACGTACAGACGGCATCAATCGATGTTTCGAGGAACCCTTCGGGGAGACGTAAAAAGATGAACCCTTCGGGTAAGACAGTATCAAATGATAGTTCGAACCCGTTGGGAGATAGAAAATATAGAAAAAATGAACCCTTCGGGGAAAGAGGTGCCCTCCGGGGCTTTCGATGACGCATAGGCGGTGCCGCCCACACCCCTATGTATTCGTAGCAAATGATGGCTGGGCCTGGTTGAAGGCCCACACTAAAAAAATATCCCAGCAGAGTGTGCCGAATCCCTGGCACACTCAGGAATGTACGAAAGGGAAGTGTAAGGGACTCTAAATCCCTAGCTATCTAAAGAATTCCTTCTGGTTTTTCTCATATAAGGGACCCAAGGGTCCCTAGATAATTAAAAGAATTCCTTGAGTCTTCTTAAATTAAGGGACCCTTAAGGTCCCAGATATCTAAAAGAATTCCTTCGGGTTTTCTTAATATGGTGCATGGTGGAACAAGCAACCCAAGTGGTTCCTAAAACCTGGTGGTGCATGGTGGAAATGGGCCTGGCTGGAGGCCTATTCAAAAATACCCAGTCGAGCATGCGAAAATCCTGGCACGCTCAGATGAACGGAAGGTAAGCTGTCAGACTTGAGTTTTTGGGGAAGCTTAACTGAAAGTGACTAAGGTTTAGTTGCGGAGTGAAAACCAAAGCATTTCAAAAATAATTGGTACCACGGGAACAGGAAGCCCCCGGAACATATTCGGTTACTATTCACCGATGGTTCTGGTCCTGTTTGTTGAGGTAGGCCCCCTTGTGGGAGCATCGTGGGGGCTGTGGTTATCCCAACATCGCGGGAACGCATGGCACCAGGTATCCTAGAGTAGCCTGGTGCAAGAGGTGTTAGGTAGACCTCGGCCTCCATCAAGGGCGGTGAACATGTCCCCAAGCATGTTCACTAATTGAACCAGGGTATTCGTAACCTGGGGCAATGACCAATGCAGTCTTGGTCCCGATTGTGGGTAGGCCCACCGTAGGATTAGACCGTAAAAGTAGGTGCCCACGTAAAGCCAATTCTCAATCTCTTTAAAATCCTTTTAACTTATTCGCCAAGGAACTTCACTAAAGTGCGTAGATTATCAAAAGAAACCGAAGACGAAACAAAAGTACTTCAAATTTATTTCCATAACTCCTTCAATCATTAAAGATCCAAAAAGTAATTCCAACGAAAATGTTAAAGTTGATAGTTAATAGCGAATAGGTGTCTCGTTGATTGTTCTTGGAATCGAGTTTGCTACACTAAAAATAACATTCGCACCCACATATCCATCTACCTACATACGGGATCGTGATAAAGATAAATACGATCTCGTTATGTAATTTAATGAATGAAAGTCAAACCAATACCTTTTTTCAAATGCGTGGCCTAAAGGGAGTGTAAAAGAATCTACACCCTCAATCCGGATGATAAGAAATCAATAAAAATCCGGGCTAGTGTAGGCGTGTATTACGTATATTATCTCGCGAATTTGACTTCCTCCAATCTCCTCTTCGATTTGGGCTGAAATCAAATCAGTGTAATGAACCAATTCTGATAACCATTTCTCCACACCATATACCACTTAATACCAGGAAAATAGCTCATTTTCTCGGGCGTTAGCGCATTTTTTTTTCTCCCCATCGATATTCTCTTTCAGTCTGAAATAGGCGAAAATAGAAAATCGAAAATGATTAAAAACAGCTCAACTCTCATGGACGTTTCAAGATTCAATTTCGTTTATGAGGAATTGGAAAATCATTTTCTCTATCCCTCATCTAGGGCACAGAGAATTAAAACACTTCATTGTTCGTATTATCCTCTTCGTCTTCTTTTATAATGCAGTCTAGCAATGAATTACAAAACGAAAATTTGTATCTATGATGGGGTGTCATTCCGCTACTCACTTCCCATTGCGCCCATTATCCGAAATTACCTTATCAAATTGTCGTTTCTACAGGCATCGAATACGTTGTCGTAGAAGTGGGACCACCACGTTTCGTGGGTAGATAAATATCATTTATCCGATTCTATCTAATTTACGTGACTCAATTACAAAGGATTTATATTCGTTCCTACTCCTCTCTGCGCTCGTCATGTTCATTTTATAATTACGAACATTGAACTCTTCAATCCATGTACGTATAGGCGGTCGTTCCTTTCGTTGAATACAACCTCTCTTGGGGGCTGCATTTTATGCATAAAATCCGAGCTACGCCAACGACACAGATGCAAGATGCTAACAGGTGAATGTTGGATGCCTCCTTCATTGCCATTAATAACACGGTGTACTCGTGGCGCGGCCGTATTCCTTCGCTTTAAATTCCACGCGGAATATAAATTAAGCGGTGTATCCTCGTTTTTTTTTCCAAATTATTCTTTGTCCTTTGTACCTTTGTGGTGTAGAATGAAGAAGATGTGAATGAAATGAAAACGCGGCTTGCTGACGTGGTACATTTCCCGGCCTTAAGCTTTATCTATGCACTCGTGTACTACGTAGCGCAGATAATAAACGTTGTTCGCTTTTGAAAAGCCTTCCATAGACAAAAAAGAGAATCAAATCACCCCAAATAGAAAAGGCAAAGAAAAGATTGAAAAGTCCGCAATCTGCACCAGATTCAACCAACCCATTTGCTGTTCGACGTGCATACATACTGACATCCGTATCTGCCTTTACCCCATGTTATTATCAGACACTCATTAAGTATTAAGCGAACCTATAGCCAATTCAGCACTATGCCTACACACCTGACATTTAAACCGACATCCACCGTTGAGCGTACAACAAAGGCATCCGTAGCGCCACACCGTAGGGGCGCATTTAATTGCCTGTAAGCTAGCAAACTCCCGTAGGGGTGCGGCACCCTTGGCTTTCGGGATACAAAGTGAGAGCTTACAGATACAATAATAATAATAATTAATTACACGTATCATACAATACAATAGCTGTGCGTGCGCGAATCGCATGCAAAACAGCGGTTCGTCGTAGTGGTAGATGCTTGAGTGTGTGGGAAAAGGGTGGCGAACGATGGGGTCTTCTCCTTATGGTTACTGTTTGTTTGGTGTTCATTTCTTCGCTGAAATCTTCCCCTTCAGCTCTTCAATTTGTCTACTTTGCCGTGAAAGGGAATTAGCGACAGAAGCTTTTTATAGCCCAACAGATGTTTGTTTTCTTTATGAACATTGACGCTAACGTTGTGTTGTTTCCTAATAACCATCTTTGATTGTTTAATAAAAACATTCTTAGTGATTGGTGTTCGGGAGTGGAGGATAATGGGGACGGGACGTCAGCTGAGGAAAAGTGTTCTTACGTACATGGGTGGTACCCTTTCGAGGACGACTAAATAGTTTATCGTCTATTGTACAACGCTAATCTGGACGTTAACAAGCGTCTTATTTTGAGTGTGTTTAAGACTTACGTCGAATTATGGTACGTTTTATAGATAAACGGATTAGGTAACTAAAAGCGTCCTTTCAACCGGCTAAGTCAACTGCAACCAAATTCATTTGCTTATATTGTAGTTGGAGAGACAAGGTGTACAGCAATTTCATGCTATACGAGGTGCAAAATCTAAGTTTCGTGAATTTGTAAACAAAAAGCAAGCAAATTAAGTTTGTCGCAACATTTTACTATCGATCTTTACAATAGACCTCCTTCAAGTCTACATAACGATTCCAATGATTCTTCTACGATTCAAAGCACCCTTGATAACCCCGCGAAGTTAACTCGTTCAGAACAATGGTTACTGTCTTTTTTTATCTTCTCTACATCGCCATGATGAATTCCTTCAAGGTGTGACTTAATTTTCGAGAGCTTGGGTCCCACACGAAAAACGCATGCTCGCAGCCTCTACAAGACGCCAACATGGAACTATCTAGTCAGTGTCTGGTCGCTAGAACTACATATATTCACGGTTAACGATACCGCGGTGCGAGAGCTGCGAATCGTCTTCTACAAACACAGAAGTTTTCGACACTCATCTCTATACACCTCCTGTGATTTTCGCCAGATTTCCTATAGTTTTCAACATATTTCGCTGCAAATTTAATCACAGCACGTTGTTTGCAATGTGAGTCATTCAATTTTACGGCGCCACTTAAAAATGATTTTTTTCCCCCGAAAAAAACACACACCACACAACCAAAATCTTCTATCGACTTCAGCTTTGGATGAAAACTGAAGGGCCCACTTTCTAGACAGAAGTTTATAAACAACGCAGTGTTGACAGTTCCCGAATTGTGTCTAAACTCCCGGAACTTAATTGCAACACCTCGTACAGATAATTTTCGAAGTCGTGTAGAGTAAAGCGTATTTTTGCTTTCGCTGAACGGCTTGTCAATAACAGTACGTGTGATATATGACATTGTTCGGCCCGCTGTGGTCTCGCCTTTGCCATTTTTCGTGTAGCTTCATAATTCCAGCGGTGTAGAACTTCTGGCATCTATCCGCGAATAACTTGGCCAAGTAATTTCCAATGGCTATTTAGTCCGCCATTTTTTTCCATCAAGTGGTAGTCAGTCGGTGAAACTTACTTACTTACCTACTCCATCCTTATCAAGACCAAGTTGCCGTAGATCCGCGATTACTTGGTCTTTATACCGGAGGTTCGGTCTTCCTCTTCTTCTCGAACCAGGAGGCTCGGAATCGAAGACCCTCTGAGCTGGAGCGTTGGTGTTCATGCGCTCGAAGTGGCCGAGCCAATGTAGTCGACGAATCTTTGCCTTCCGGACTATATCCGTGTCTCTGTACAAACAGACAATCAACTTAAAGCTTTATAAACCAGAAGTTCTAACAAACGACCCTTGCAAAAAACGGAAAAAAGACAATGATCTTCGGCTTTGTAGGGGGGATGTTAGGTCCCTAAACAGGCCACGTGCAGCTGAACAACTTGCGGACGCCCTAGACTGCTATAAAGCGGACATAACCGCCATCCAGGAAATGCGATGGAATGGACCGGGTATAAAGCGGATGAAAAACTGCGATATTTACTACGGCGACTGCCGTAGTAAATAAGCATATAGGTCCTTAATCAGTGCGGATTCAAGTCAGGAAAGTCCACCATCGACCAAATCTTCGCACTACGATAGATCCTGGAAAAAACCAATTAATTTCAAACCGACACTCCCTACCTATTTGGCGACTTCAAAGCCGCATACGACAGCGTAAGTAGAGACGAGCTATACAACGCTATGTCTACCTTTGACATACCTGCTAAACTCGTCAGACTATGCAGGATGACTTTAGAGAATGCTCGCTGCTCCATCCGATAGTTTTGATGTCAAAAAAGGATTTTGGCAGAGCGATGCGCTGTAGTGTGATTTCTTCAACATCATATTGGAACTGATTGTTCAAAAATCACTGGCCAATACAAGAGGCACAATCTATTTCACATCCTCGCAACTCCTTGCATACGCCGACGATATTGACATAATGGGTAGATCACAGCGAGATGTCAATGAGGCGTTTGCGAGTATTGAGATGGAGGCGGTAAACTAGGGCAAAACTTAATATGTATATGCTATCATCAAAAAAGGGCGCTCACCACCGACGTCCTGGCCAGAACGTTTGTATTGGCAGATATAAGTTCGAGGTGGTTAAGGACTTCGTCTACCTTGGCTCCGCAGTGACCTGGAATAACGACATCAGTTCCGAAATCAAACACTGAGTATCTCTTGCCAATCGCTGTTATAGAGCCCTCTTCCGAACGACCAAGTTGACTCTATATAAGACCCTTATCAACCCGGTCCTGTTGTACGGCGCAGAAGCATGGACACTATTAAAAGCAGATGTGGAGTCCCTTGGTCGGTTCGAGGGAAATATTTTGCGCGTGATTTTCGGGCCTATAAACGCAGACGGCGGATGGAGGAAAAGATTAAACCACGAACTTAACGGGCTGTACAGCGACATGAGCCTAGTCAGGCGTCTACGAATTCAATGCTGCAGATGGCTATGCCATGTAGAGGGAATGGACACCACAGCTGCAGCCCGGATGGTCTTTGGAACCAACCCCGGGGGACGAAGAAGCAGAGGGCGGCCGCACTTAAGCGGACCTCAGCCAACTGGGTGTGCGGCAATGGAAAAGGCTAGCAAAACCATTAAGAAGAAGAAGAAGTTCTAACAAAGGCTTATTAGGCGAAGCCGTTTATAAAATAATCTTACTAAGATAAGAATTCGGATAACTCTGATTGCTTATCGGGCGTTGGTTAGATAAAATCAAGCCATTCCTTGAGCTCGCTCGAGCATCTCTCTTGACGGGTTAAATTCATTAGCGGACTTCTTCTTCTTCTTCTTCGGCGCGTCATGGCAAACCTGGATCTCCCTTAAAAAACCTCTCCAACTTAGGTGTTAGATTGCCCGTACAATACACTATTAAGTCTTCTCCTCCACTCCCCATTTATGCACATCGGGCCAAAAATCATGCGCAGAATTTTTCCCTCAAAATGACCAAGGGCCTCCTTGTCCGCTTTCGATAAGGTCCATGTCCCAAAGAAGCAACCATTGACAAGAGTTATTCTGCGTTTCGGCACTGATGCAATTGCTGCATACCACTGTGGAGCCTAAGTAAATAAATTCCTTGATTACCTCGAAATCATACCTACTAATATGTGCTCCCTGGCCAAGAGGCCGGCGGTTCGTGTCCTTTTTCGACAACAGCATATATTTCGTCTTGCCCCCATTTATCGCCAGTCCCATTTTAGGCGCTGCCGCGGACTTGAACAAGATCATGCCCCTCATATTAACCAGTGAGTTTTGCACGAAGCTTTCAACTACAATGTTGAAAAAGTCATACGATAGAGTGTTGCCCTGTCTACGATCTTTTTTGACATTAAAGGTCTCGGTCCTGCATAATCTGACAAGTTTGGCAGGGATGTCAAAACTAGACTAAACTACGCTATAGTATAAAATCACATGGTGGGCCTGAAACCACAGTGATATGAATCAATCTATTTATTAACGAACGGTTTCAATCGTTAACACAGCGCAGCAGAGAAGATCTTATAAGCGATGTTCCAGAGACTTATACCTCTGTATATGGCGCAGACAAAGGGGTCTCCTTTCTCATGGATCAGGTAAACGATACTAAGATTCCATTCATCGGGCGTGCATTCCTCTGACCATATCTTACAGATGAACTGGTGCATACTCCCAACCAGGTCATCTCCAGCTGCCTTAAAGAGCTCCAGCAGCTTTATTGGACTTAAGCTTAGAAAAAGCATTCCTAACTTCGTCCAGGTCATGGCGACGGAATACTCTGCTATCATCGTCCGTTGTGAATGGGTCATTCTGCCTAGGTTTCCATTTTGGTCCCTGCAGGAATCCGTCCTGACTTTATATTCCCGGCATGTTTTATGCGTTGATAAAAACTCCAAACCGTATCTTTTCCTTTCTTCCGTCGGGACCTTCTCATGCCATCGTTTCTTGTTTAGAGACGCTTATGCTCTTTCCTCTTCTTGTGCTCATAGTGCTCATGAGCAGTTGTCGTCCTTCTGTGTAGCTCCGCTTGATAGGCTTAATAGGCTTGATCCACTTGATAGGCTTGCTCCTACGTCCTCTTCTGCTCGTAGTGCTTTCGTCCTTCTATGCAGCTCCGCTTGATAGGCTTGCTGCTTCGTTGAGTGTGCCCTCCTCCTGTTGGTAGCGTTTTGAAACCCAGAAACAGCACTCTGCCAGGTTTTTTGATAACGGGTCCTTCGGTGTTGTACAGTCTGAGTAGGTGTTGGAGGGGATTCCGATTAGCTTAAGGGAGACGCCATTGGCATAGCCATCGGATACGTGCCTGATGGCCTATCTTCATCCAAAGTTATCGTCACGAACGGGCGTTTTTTTACGTTGAGTGGATTGGTGAATCAGCAAAACTGGTGCGTTTGGGCCAACAAAAATCGTGAATATCAAAAGCATTATTTTTTTCGAAGATGACGACGAAAATGCAACTACCGTCGATCCTACGCGATCTCATGCTATGATGTGTATGTATGTACACATGTATGTATGATGGCGTTGCAGTCCATGAAGGACCAAAGCCGAGTTTCCCTCAATCACCCATATTTATTTTCACATAGATGAAAGGAACCTACAGTTGATTGACGATATCAAACGACGAATTTCGAGAAGCTTTTCCTGACAATTATATTACACAGGATTTTGTCAGAACCCCGATGAGGAGATGCAACGTGAAAACACGTGCGATGACATGGCTGTCAGAGGCTACACTACCCATTGCGCCAAGGCGCTCTCCTGATGCTCTGATAATGAGCTATTTTTAGCCCAAAAAAAATAGTAGCCCGGAATTGACTCGGGATACAATTCCAAACCTTTAAAATAACCCACAATGGAAACTTCGTCAACGAATCTTCAAAATGCAGTACCCAATCTCATTCAAACTTAAACATTTGTAGTCCTATTTCGCGTTAACTTACCTCCGCCTTATTCGGTCAACCCTATACATATAAAGGGTGTCCAACGTCAAATTTTCAACTTTAATTTTGTATCGAATGTTCGAAAACCAGTGAGGAGTGGTCAGTTTGGGAGGCATCGTTCGATGCGCATCAGGAACACACCGCGCATTCGCGGTTGAGCAATATTTGAAAACGGGTGAATCGTTGGTTCGTGCGCCATGCAATTTTATATTCACTTGAATTTACGAAGACTGAGTGATGGTCCGAGCACGCAACTTATCTGATCGTGGGTGTATGGTCCTTCGGGACCACAAACACCAGCAACGATGCTGGAGTATGTCATTCAAATTCGACACGAAATTCGCGTAGACCCATAAAAAAGATTGCAAAAGACTGTATTTGAAAAACACAAAAAAAAAAAAAAATATTTTCCACCCATACTATCCTTTCCGAGAAACCTTTGCAAGAACAATGCTCGAACGTTTTTAAACGAACACTTGGTAACATAGTGATGAAGCACATTTTCATATCGACGGCTAAGTAAATAATGACACTTTGCGTGTCCAAACAACCCTAAAGAACGCCATTTATGTGGTGTGCCATTTCTGCCGGAAGGATATATGTATGTGTGTTGGCGTTACAGTCCATGAATGACGAAAAACCATGTTGTCTGTGATTTTATTTTTACATAGGTGAAAAGGACCTACAGCTTATTGGCGTTTCCAAACGGCGAAATTTAAGAAGCTTTACTTGAAAATTGTACTACAGGTGTTTTGTCAGCATCCCGCTGAGGAGAAGCACAGTTCGATGACATGGCTGTTGTCGGGATTCGATCCCGTGACATCGGCGTCAGAGGCCAACACACTACCCACTGCGCCACGGCGTTCTCCATAAGTATTATTGGTCGTATTTTCTTAATCCACAAGAGACAGTCACTGCTGAAGTGTACTGCAGAATGATCGACGAGTTTATGTTGCCGCAACTGCAGCTATTCCCCAGGCGCAACAACAGAATGCTATTTCAGCAAGATGGTGCTACACCAGACAGGACTAGGATTTCGATTGAGAAGTTGAGGGCTATTTTTCTGAATTTTTCTTATAAATTAGCAAGTATGGAGACATACCGTCTCTAACTCGCTCGCCGGACCTCACGCCATGCGACGTTTTCTTGTGAAAAATAGAGAGTACTTCAGTGGTACATACGAGTATTAATAATTGTCCAGTTGAAGTCGTAAAAAAGTGTAGAAACTTAAGTATTTATTTCAATGAGCAGCTAAGTTGGCGCGATCACGTGAATCCCATTGTATCTTAGGTCTATGGCATTCTTCGTGGCTTAAGTCCTACCAGACGATACCTACAGCCAGAGATTAAGAAGAAACTTATTAAGGCGTATGTTTTACCCTTAGTTATATGGGGTGGCCGTGGTGCAGTGGTTAACATCATCGACCGGCGAGCGGAAGGTCTATTGCTCAAATTCGCTTCATAGCCACGAAAAAGTAATTCCTATACGGACAAAAAAGTATGCAACGCAATTGTGAATGGGAAGTGACCAGACGTACTGCTGCAGGCATAACACTCACAGTATATGGTCAACTGAAAATCATCCTCTGCGTATGCAATAATAAAAGTGCTTGAACGAATTATTACGGACTATAACCAAAGCTGAATTTGGTCGGCTCTCGTCCTATCTAGGACAACCACCCCTGAGAGCAGTGAACGAAAATCAACTTTCCAAACCACTGCACTCCGTTCAGGTTGTGTGTGTAACAACACATCATAAGAGAATATAAAAACTCTTCAACCATCGCGAGTCTCTAAAAAAAAAGAAAAAATATATGGGTGTGGAATCTTCTCAGATTTAGAGTCGAACTTGGCTAGAAAACTTAATGTCGCCTTTAACAGCTGCGCCAGATGTATACATATTTAATTTAGGCAGATTTGATCACATATCTGTTATTACAAAAAAGATAATTGGTTGCACCCTACAGTCTCATTTAAACTATAGGACGCTTCTAAAACTTTTTACGATCATTCATAACGAATCCCCCAAATCTAATAATTTGGGGATTCTGGTGACTCCTATCAGTTCTATCGCGTGACTTAGAATTCTGTCTAGCACGTACAATGAGGTCTTAGATGCAATGGACCGGAAGGGAGCGTTCAACTCTAATTTAGGGTGAATGAACCCCTTACAGATTACAGCCAGGTCCAAGAGAGAGAAAAATTCTTTGAATATGTGTAAAAAGCCTGAGCATTTCATAGCATTTTCGGCGAAACCAAATACGTGATCGATGCAAGTGCTATTCACGGATAAACGCTGCAAGTCGGTGATACCTTTGGACGACAGAAGAAAGCACTGTGTTCTGGAAGCATTCAATTCTGTTCTCTTTTCCCCATAAAATCACTATGTACAGCCGTGGAACAGGGTCGTAAGGTAGTGAAGGAATATCTGAAGCTGAATGTCTGTCTTCGGCAAAGGAATGGATTGGATTAGAAGTATCAGACGAGAGGTAATTTATGGAAATGAGAAAGAGTGTCGTAGACAACAAGGAGCCCTGGGAAACACCAGCACCTAAAAAGTTTACAGACTTGAATCCGTCCAAAATAACTTGAATTGATCGATTCGAAATGTAGATAGTTTCTAATACGTTGAAGTAGAGACTCGTCTATTCCAAAAGCACGTATTTTCGAATAAAGGGCTTCGTGCCAAAACCTGAAGAGAGCGATTCCACTTTTCGGTAAGATATGCCATTAAATCACCAGTGGATCTGTTTCAACGGACAGATTCAAGAAATTTCAATAACTGACAGCTGATCAGCGATTCCATGACCTTGAAGAGAAAGAGCATTAGTGCACTGGATCCTTAGTTGGAGGGAGGATAGGCCTTTTTGAGGATAGGCTTAACAAATGCTGTTTTCCACGTACATGGAAAGAGCCCAGAAGTGTAGGAAAGGTGAGAAAGCTTACGCAGCTGTTTTGGCAGCGTAGAAGAACACTTCTTCAAAACTATAGGAGAAATGACATCTGGATCAGTGAATTTCTGTATGTTGAGATCATTGAGAACCCTTGCAGCTGTACAAGTAGGAAAGTAAATTTGTCCAATGGTGGAATTGAGGCGTTCTAGTACAGGCGGAAACAAAGTTCAAATTGGAAACTGCGAGCTGGCTGCAAACAGGGCAGCAAGAAGGTTAGCTTTGCTTAAGCGTGTGACAGAGAGACGATGAGAATAAGTTCCTAATGTTTTTGACAAATAGAGGCGATAATACATCAATGTTGTATTTTTTCCGTTTGGGAAGTAAGGAACAAGTCTAGTGTCCTGGCGGTCCTCGATTTGGGTTACATTTTTTAACTCAAGGAATAATTCGACATAACTTCCTTTGTGTGTTGCCTTTTTTGTTGTAATAAAGACTGAAAATATATACCACAAATTTCAATATTCATTCATTAATGTCTAAGACTGTATTGGCCTTCGCATGATATGATTCGTTTATGCAGCCCTCCACAGTGCCCGGTTTCGATTTCGTCCATTTTCTGATGCCTCTCATTCCTGCTACCATCGCACCGATCGTTTGCCGTATATTATTGGCCATACATAAGAAAATTGCACTGTCCACGTGTCAACAATTCCACTGTGTATAATGCAAGGAAACATTTGCCGCGTTATTTGGATTGCTGCTAAAGGCCATTTGTTATAAGGAGCTGTGTATGAAATCATGAACCCAAACCTCCGAGCATACATACATATGTTGTATTTCGTATTGGTTCACCCACCAAGGACCACATATTGTTACATAGAAAAAATAAGGAAAGCTTAATTTGGTTTCGAAATGGCCAAGCAAATGCAAAAAACCACTCTGGATCCCATTCTTTGCGCAATTTCATTTCCATATCCAATTTCAATCTAAAATTAGAAAATCAATCATAAGTTTCTGTGTACCAAGAACCGATCCCCACTTGGATAAAACAATAGAAGTTTTTCAAACTCAATTGATACCACCTGCAGCCACAAAATAGTTATTTCGTTCAATATCGAAAAACAGGAAAAACAAATTTACAATCATACAACCATAGCTGTCGTAGAACTCGTTGAAGGAAGGAAATTCGTTTCCATTAAATTAACCCCGCACGTTTCGCAAATTTGACTAACAAATCAAAGACGAAACAAAGGGAAATCGAGCAAATAGAAAAATTGTAAGAAAAGATGGAACAATAGAATTGTGAGCGTCCATTGCTCGATATTGAGGCGACAATGACGTGGATGGATTCGTATCCTAGACATTTCAAATCTAAAGCAAATCATTCTATGCCGACAATAGTACGTATACGTACCGGTGTGCCATCGAGACCTTTGAAAGCAAACAGAAACAATTCCATCGATTGGGCGCACAAACGTTAAAACTCAGCAGACGTGTAACTCGATACTACATTTGTGTAAGTTGCATCGATCTTCGCTTCTGCATTTCAAAGGGCACGACAAATGTACGGATTATATCTATGTGAAGCCTTCTAGCCATCATTTTATTTTTCATCTATGAACACACCATTTAATTTGTGCTCCTTTTCCTCCTCCTGCTGTTTTCCTACGCCTCCATTTTTAATTTCTGTACTTTTTCATTTTTTTTACCATATCCTCGTACTTTTCAATCCAGTTATGCTCATTTTCCTCGAATTTTTTCATGCCATTTCAGCAAGAATGCAACAAACTTGGAAAAGTTCCAACTGAGGATATCAAAGAAGGAGCTGTACCGTGAGAACGACACAGTTGTGGATGCCGTCTTACGCGACATAGCCAATTTGCCCATACAGCACGTATGTAAGTATTTGCCAATGCTTTTTGTTCCTTTTGCTTTCAGGATTCACATTGTATGCATATCTGTGTGATTCCGCCGCGCCCTTTAAAATTGTAAAAGACAAAAGGCGGTAGCGAGGTTCCCATTTTGCACGTTACTGCATTGAATGTTGGTCTGTTACAGCTACGGTTGCCGTCACTTATGGTTGACTTTTACGTCCTTGACGTCAGGTTATTTGTACGTACCTTTTGTCATTCGAAGGGATAGCACTCATAACTCTCGAGTGGTATAGGAGTGAAGTGAATAGTTCAATAGAGCTCCATGCCGTGGCTGGGAAACCCATTATCATAATCATGTACACGCATACGGGGACCTATCCCTGTTATTATGGTGTTTCCTCTTTTGTTTAACAACACTACAACCGTTCGTTTGTTGTGTTCTCCGCAAATTGTAAGGTGATATTTTTCCTTGTTCCGAGCCAGCCATTTCCGAGAATCAAAACATATGGGTGGGTGTATGAAGATGCACAGAATGTAGTTTGAAAACTTAATGCCTTTTGACTTATTTATCGATACGTCGTGCATACGAAACCATCTGCACACAAGATGTGCTACAGAATTGCATAAGGATGGTATCATTACTAGTAAATAATTCGTAGAACGATCGAAGAATATATATATTATTCTTAGGAAAATGTCGACAAAAGGTTGACTATGGAAAGCGGCCTTTGTAAGTCATTTAGTCGGAAAATGGGTAATCCTTACTTCAAGAGTTCTCCAAACTCACACATAGCCTACATAGATCATTACAGGTTATGTTCAGCCTTTTGTGTATGTACTTCAATTTTGCAAAAACAACATAAATTGATTTTGAGATCCTTCATAGTAGCCAAATGAACAATTTCCTGATATTCTGCCAGTTCTCAGGTGTTGTAGAAGTACAACAATTATTAAAAACAATTATTAGGCCTCTGAGTGACTAGCTAATGTATGTTCCAGCTGCCATTTTGGCATTGACATTTTTACATATCTTGCAAAATGATGAAAAGTGCGGATTGTTTTGAATGGAAATTCATGAAGCACTCATCTTCAGGCTAGGTGTCCATTAATAGGCAAAAAAAAGAAGAGCAAAGTCTTGCGCAATGTTGTGCGCTTTTCTTGACATCTCTCAAGTTTTTAACAGGGTTTGGCACTTCAAATTAAGACAAACCCTTCCAGAACAGTTACATAAGATTAAAAAATCTTATCTTGCAAAAACGCTTTTCCTTGTGGAACATGGAAGTGAATACTCATAATACAAGAAAATCGCTGCTGCTCTTCTTCAAGTCTGTTTGGCCTGCATTTGTTTCTTCTTAACACTTGAGACATATCTTAACAACAAGGTACGACTGTTGAAACGTTTGCCGACGATACGGCCATTTTAGCATATACTAAACTTAACAGTTCCAAATAGTTTTAAACAAAATTTGATAATGGACAAAGACTAGGTACATGGCTCTAAATTAAGTTAAATCTACTCATGTCATGTTGCGCTCAGACACAAATATTGGTCCATTGTACCGCCAGACAGACACCTACTTTCACTTTATTTTCTCGGCTTTCCGAGTTCAGTAGAGCTTCAGTAGTGTAGAGTTAAGAGATTCGGCCCACACCACGTCGGCCTCAAGAGAAAAGGCGGGACAGTCGCAGAGAAAGTATTCTACTGTGTCACCTCAGTAGAGGTGACCTACCTTCGCACAGGTAGGTGTCTCACTGATGCCATGCATGCAGAGATGCTTGTCAAAAGAGTAATGGCCCGCAATGAGGCTTGCAAGTATTCAGCAGTCAATTCTCCTTCAGGATAAGAAGAATGCTGCGCATTTCTCGCAGACATCAAGGCTTACGCGTTTGAACGTTCCATCCTGGATATTCCATCCACCTACTATTGTACGCATTGAAGACCCAATCGTTGATGGGGGTCAATGGTTCGGGTCCTAATACATTCTCCTCTGAGTCCACTTACTTAAAGTTGGTTAAAGGGTTGGACACTGCTTTTGGTGCAGCTTGGCTGTCAATGCAGAAGCATGTGCTTTTTCCCTGCCACCTATGCTTAAGAAGACAGTGCATGGGCATTAGGACTACGTATATGTCTGACTGAAAAACAGATGCATATTTTACTAACGAAAAGCGCAGTCGGACGTTCCGAATTCAAAGAAAACACAAGCGCCGGACCCCAGCCCAGACTTGGAGCCATCTGTGGAAATGCGAAGTCAATCGTTTCCAGGTCCATTTTGTGGCCAGAGCCAATATTGACGCCATGGAATTTCGACTGTGAAGTTATTGCATCAGAGGGTATATCAATGAGACACGGGTCATAAGATATTTCTCTCATTCCAATCCGAGTTGTACCAGAAACCACTTTTCTTGAGACGAAACATTGCTTTCAGATAATATCAAGGGTGGAAGGTTCATCATAGCGTCTAGAGCAGTACCCGGCGTGCTCAAAAAAGCCCACATATAGCAGACGCAGACCGTTCTTTGGAGTTTGGTGAAAAGGTTTAGGACGTGTTCGCGTATTAGCGTGTTCCACCAGACAACTGATGCAATGAGATTATCGGTTTTATCACTGCCATATAGACCTACCAGACCTTAGCCGACGAAGGAGCCCATATTTTGTCAAAAGCACTTTTGCATTGCCAGAAAGTTGACAGTGCTTTTGTGGTTTTTAACTCAACATGCTTTGATTAAAGAAGCTTGCTATCTAAAATGACTCCGAGGTAGCTTCTTCAAAAATCGGGATGTAAATGCTTTTTATCAACAACTAAATCATGCCAGTGTTTTTCCTCCTTCTCGTGAAGAAAATGACATCAGTCATAAAATGATTAATCGACAGCCCATTTCTCGTACACCAATCTTCAATCACATTTAGTGCCGCCTGTACTTCGAGACAGATAGTTGGTAAACATGAATCGACAGAGAGATTGGCAACACCATCCGCGTAGGCCTGGGCATAGATTCCAGAGTCATTGAGGGCAAAAAGTCGACCACCATGCACCATAACACCGGAGACAGGAAGCCACCTTGCGGGCAGGCCCTGCTTAAGCCAGATTTGACAAATTGTTAAAGCCACGTGCCTGCACGAGCATTGCTTTGATTCACAAAACCAGTGCTTCATCTACGCCATGTCGTCTAGCAGCGCTATACATTCTGTCAAAAGTTACGTTATTAAAAGCTCTCTCAATGTCGTCGAGAATGCCCAGTGCGTACTCCTTCCTTTTGAGTGCGCACTAGATCCACAGTTTAGTGAAGCGGCATGTTCAGAGACATATTCGTCGCCTGCCAGGAAGTTACGACGTCTGTTGAAGCACTGCGATATAGTTTTTTCAACATTTCTTTAGACCAATGGACACGACCCTTTTTTTGACGCATTGTTAAATATTGTGGTATGTCACATAACAATCTTGCAATATAAGCTCACGCTAACTACCTTCGATATTCGTGCTCTTGCAAACCTCGACTACTTGGACTGGTTGTTCAATCGATCAGTTGATGGGGAATACAAGTAATATCCACAACTCAATCATATGTGTTACTTTTTTCGTATACTGGCTGTATTTGTACACACTACAATTTTATATTTTATGCTTACGTTCCATTAACGCCGCTTACTTCATGTTCCTAGGTCAAGCTTTAGATAACGGTTGTCAAAATCTAACTACGCATATAGCAGTAGTATATCATATATTCATATTTCATATTCATATTTCATATTTTTATTTATTCATATTAAAAAATATTTAACAGATATCTTGAGAATCCGCAAAGCCTTGGAGGCTTGTCTGCAGAAGACTAATTACAAAGTTTTTTTACATATTTATTTGATGTACATACAATTCAATTAGAAACAGAAATTCGTAAAAAGAAAATATAACAATTAAAAGACGCTCATGATCACTATTTACAAAGTATACAATCATTGAGGGTTACAATATAGCTCTTTGACATTTTTTAGTAATCTGTTTTTTGACATGCTTCTGAAACTAGTTGGAAGCTCGTTGAAAATCGTATATATATATATATATATCTTCTTCGTCCATACTCGTTCCAGGCCCTTGAGAAGTCATAACGCCTTTGCTTTCTTGAGTCGGTTCTTTATAGGTGCTGTCATTCTAAAAGCTAGAGATGACTTCAAGTTTATGGTGGTATGATACGCTCAACATCTTTATGCCATTTACAATCTGTCGTTGTTGGTACTGGTTTCCATATTGCACCCTATATATTATTTTCTGAATCATTTTCCTTGTCAATTCGAGTAGAGCCGTTTGCGATGCTTTACCCCATGCTAAGATACCATATCTCAGATGGGAGAACCAAGCCAAGATAACATTGGTGTAGAACTGATGCTGGGCAAAAGTTGCTCAGGTGGTAAAGTGCATATGATGATTGTTGCAGTTTCTTTGTCATCGCTTCAAGGTGGTAGCTCCATTTGAGATTGTAGTCTACAATGATGCCCAAATATTTGTAGACCGATACGATTTCTATCATTTCGCTGCATTTATCAATATCTTGCAGCTGCGAATGACATTCAACATCATGAAGGCATCTTCGATCGTGCATTTTCAGAAAAATGTTCGTTTTAGGAATATGCGGTGGACGTATGTGCATTACCTTCGTTTTTTTTTAACGCTTATAACAAGACCATGATCGTGGCACCACGCAGTGATTGTATTAATATCTTTTTGCATCATTTTTATTGCCTCTTCCACCTGCTTATGGCTTGCAATAATGGCCGTGCCGTCCGCGTAGGCGTAGCCAGTACTTTGTTGAAGGACTGACAGCATTTTTTTTTTTTTTTTTTTGTTTAGAAACTCGCGCAGGTTCAAGAGTTTTTATTTATATATTCTCTTATGATGAGCTATAGACACACAACCTGAATGGAGTGCAGTGGTTTGGGTCGTTGATGTTCGTTAACTCTCAGGGGTGGTTGTCCTAGATAGGACGAGAGCCGACCAAATTCCGAGTTGGTTATAGTCCGTACTAATTCATCCGAGCACTTTAATATTGCATACGCAGAGGATGAATTTCAGTTGACCATGTACTACTGTGAGTGTTATGCCTGCGGCAGTACGTCTGGTCACTTTCCACTCACAACTGCGTTGCATACATAGGAATTACGTTTTCTTGGCTACGAAGCAAATTTGAACTATAGACCTTCCGCTCGGCGGTCGATGATGTTAACCACTGCACCACGGCCACCCCGTTGTGGCATATCGTTGACATATATGATGAATATGAGCGGTTCCAGTTTTGGCACTTGCGGGACTCCATGTTTGACGCTTTCTTCCTCACTATACTCGTCCCCGATTTTCACTTTGAACCAACATAAAATACTTCCACGAACACCGATTTTCTCGAGCTGCTTTAAAATATTTGTGTGGCATAAGGTATCAGAAGCCTTATTAAAATCAGTGAATAGGACAATGGACCTGTGATTTTTATCCAGGCTACTATATTATCTGTTCGCAAAGTCTCCTAGCAATCGGCTTGTACTTTTGTTTTTTCTGAAACCAAATTGTCTGTCAAGAAAGATGTTATATTTCTCGATATAATTGTACAGTCCCTTGGTCAGAACTTCTTCCAGCACTTTATGGGCCTGTAGTTCTTTATGTCATTTTTCTTTCCACTCTTGTAGATCGGTCGGACGAGAGATGTTTTTAAGAGAGTTGAGACGCTGGATTGGTCTAGGCTCATGTTAACCAGTTTAGTCCTGACAGGTGCTAATGTTATTGCGTTCATTTTCAGGTCTCTTGGTCTAATTCCGTCTATGCCGGGTGACTTGTTATCTTTGAGAATATTTTCTATTTCTACGACAAATACTTCTTCCAGAAACATTGATCTTTGTACGTTGTCTGTTGTTCGGCTCAACTTCCGAAGAGAATGCAAATCTGTTAGCTAAATCCTTTGTATTGTTTTTGCACGCGAAATTTGACTTCAGAGTCTGATCAAGGTTATTAGCCCTCTTACCCAAAATTGAGTTGACTAGCTTCCAGGTTTCTTTAGGATTGGCTCTGGACTTCTGAAACTGGAACTTATATTATTTCCAGGAGCCAAAGATAAAAAATTTCATCACTGTTTCCGTCTCAGAAACTTTATGACAACAATAAACTTATTGAAATTTGAATTAAAAATCAATTCCCTGCAACGAAACTACTGTTGTTCATGAACCACTTAAACAACATGTTCATAATTAATGTTTGTCTCTCAAAAAGTATCTCATTTAGTTGCATGGACATACATACATATTTTTGCATTTTCATTGCAGACCAAAAGGAGGGTGGTACTCAGTTAAAACTAATTATTGAATATCCCAATGAAATCAAGTCGCTAATGAAGCCCATGAGGTAAGTACGCAATTAATAATTTCTGCTTTTTATTCAGTACACTTTTAATACATAATCACACATAAAGCTTTGCACAGATGTACAAAATGTATTCATATAAACAGAAACTTAAAGTCGCATGAATAACAATAAAAAAAGTTGTGCAGCTGCTTAAACAAATTCGTTTTATGCCAATAATTCCAATAAAAATGTGTTTTGCTATTTAATGAGATCGTGCGTAAATTGCTGTTGTGGTAGACGTGTCTTTGACTTGGAATTTTTAAAAACGCCTTGACAGTTTTTCGATATTTTACATTACATATGTGTTAACACTTGACAATACTACTCAACTGGCAAACCAAAGTACTGGCTTACAGACACTGCGAAAACACCTGACCTTATAGATTTTTTCGTTGCAAAAGTCATACCTGATTGCTTTGCTACATTGAAGTCGAAGAGAACTTTGATCTCTCCTCAGACCATTCCTCAGTTATATTGACGATAAGTGAAACTCTTATTAAAAAGCCTGAATCACCAAATCATACTGGGTAGATTTTAGAAATGAAATTCAAGTAGGTATTATTCTAAGAGTGCCACTTAGGACGCCGTACGTATTAGAATCCGATGTCGACCGATTCATTGAAGCTATTCAGCACTCAGCATGGAATAATCATGAAATAATACTCCGAAATATTTTTCCTGAATTATCCACCAGAAGCTAAAGAGCTGGTAAAGGAGAAACGGAAAGCCCGTAAATGATGGCAACAATGTTCAGCGCCGCAGTATTAAACATTTTTAAACCAACTCTGTAACCTGCTGCTGAAATCTCTCAGAGAACTCGAAAATCATGGGATTCACTCGTACTTAGAAAGCCTAACCCCTGACAGAGAATCGAATTACTCCCTCTGGAAAGTTATTAGGGAATTAAAAAACCTAAACTGCAGGCACCGGGGGCGCCGTGGCGCAGTGGTTAGTGTGTTGGACTCTGGCTCAAGATAAGCGAGTTCGGATCCCGATAACACCAACGTCATCGAATGTTTATTTCGCGACGGTCCTCCTCGGCGGGGTACTGGCAAAACCCTCCGTGATATACTTGCTATGAATAAGCTTCTCGACTCACGCCATTCGGAATCGGCATTAAACTGTAGGTCCCTTTCACCTGTGTAAAATATAAATCACATACAACATGGGTGGTTGAGAGAAGCTTGGCTCTGGCCCTTCATGGGCTGTAACGCCACCAAAGAAGAAGAAGAAACTGCAGGGAAAACCGATATGAATAGGCGAAAGACAATTAAGTGTTTACTGAATATTAAACTGAAAAGTTCAAGCCATTCAGAGGACAACCGCTACCGGACAATAGCAATGTACTGGAAATGACCGGAGAATAAAGAACAAAGCGAGCTATGCTTCCGAACTGGAAAATGTTATACATTCTCTCAAGCCAAATAAAGCACCGGGCCACGGCTTAATTACAGGTGATGTCCTTAGAAATTTGCCGAGAAATGCTCTGCTCAATCTTTTATATCTTGTTAATACAGCGCTTAGGTTAGAACTCGTACCGCGCCAATGGAAGGTAGTCGAAGTCATTATGGTTCTAAAGCCCGGAAGGCCGCCGACGCATGAGAAATCTTACTGCCCAATATTATTGTTGCCGATCATTTCGAAAGTCTTTGAAAGAATTGTAATCTATCGCTTAAAGCCGATTGTCGAAAAAATGTGTCTTTTGCTGGAACATCAGTTTGGTTTCAAAAGCAAGCATTCGACTTTAAACCAAGTGCATCGAATTACCAATGTGGTCGAAAAAGCACTCGACCATAAGCTTATATGTTTGAGTGTATTTCTTGACGTCCCCCAAGCATTTGAGAAAGTGTGGCACGAATGTTTCGGATATAAACTAAGACAAGTTTTCCCCGAACAACTATCGAACGTTCTGGGAAACTACTTATCTATCTTTCTTGGTGTTAAAGACGGGAGCGAATACTCAAATCTTAGAGCAATTACGGCTGGCGTTTCACAGGGAAACGTTCTTGGTCCGCTGCTTTACCTGCTATATACCAGAGATATACCACAAGCGGATTGCACTGTGCTGGCCACATTCACCGATGATACTGCAGTTTTAGCCACAGGAATATGAGGCCAAGAATCAACGACTAAATTGCAATATACCCTGAACCAAATAAACGACTGGACAAGGACTTGGCAGAACGCGCTTAACGAAACCAAATCTGTCCCCGTAAGTTTTACTTATTGAAAAGTAAGTGCACTACCTCTCTTTGTAAATGAAGTTCGGATTCCATTCGGACTCTCGACGCGAAATTCAAATGGAATGCACATGTAAAGAAAAAACTTGAAGGGCTTGGATTGAAATATAGGGAAATGTACTGGCTACTAGGAAAACATTCCCCGCTTAGTACGGAAAACAAGCTGATTGTCTACAAGCATGTGCTTAGACCTGTTTGGACTTAAGGTATACAACTCGGGGGTTGTACCAAGAAGAGTAAATCTTCTATTATAGAAACGTTTCAAACGTTGTTAACGCGCCGTGGTACATTCGAAACGACGATATTCGTCGTGATTTAAACATTGAAAACATTGAAAGTGAGGCTTAGTTGTTCGTCCGAGAGATCGGCTGGAAAGTCATATCAATTATGCGGCTCTTGAAGTAATAGTGGAACGAAACCTGTTGCGCCGTCTTCAAAGGATAAAGCCACTTGATTTGGCGCCACGAACCTAAACCGCACGTACTTTAAGGATTGCAGGAACTCTCACTGGAAAGCTGTCTATTAACTTTGATTACCCCGAGAACCGAAAACTCTTAGATAAGTCAATTGACTTAGTTGTATTAAAAAGCAAAAATAATTAACTCGAAGGGTGGTGTTTTGAGTGAGTTAAATCTCACACTACTATAAGCAAGCGCTGTCGGTCCTCCTAGAGTCTTTTGAAGATTTTCACGAACCCTCGTAAAATCAAAAAAAACTTTGCTAAATTCCTCCGATATTTCAAGTACGCGGCTGTATTATGATTTTCGTTTTCAGTAACTAATAGTAACGATGTGTGATAATATGTATTTTTCTTATCTTTTCACAGATTTCCTCGAGATCAACAAACTCTACCGAATCACTTTTACTTTACTGATTATGAGAGACATAATGCGGAGATAGCTTCTTTCTACTTAGACAGGTAAGATATTAAGTTGTTCGAAAAATGAGATCGGTTTTTCAGCTTTTTAACTTTAAAAGCATAGATTTTAAGTGGAGCAAAACTTTATTAATCACAATATCAACCGTTGTGATCAACACTCTTTTGTAGGAAGGAAGGAAGAGGTATGAACTTTTTGAAGGCAATTTCGGCGTCTTGACTCTTGAAGCATTTCCCACCCAAGAAACTGTCGAGATGATTTAACAAATGGTATTCGGTTGATGATTTAACAATGGTATTCCCGATGACACGGGATCGAATCCCGACACAGCCATGTCATCGAACGTGTTTTTCACGGTGTTTCTCCTCACCGGGGTTCTGACAAAACCCCCTGTAGTAAAATTGTCATGAAAAGCTTCTCGAAATCCGCCGTTCGGAACCGGCAATTAACTGTAGTACCCTTTCACATATGGGAAAATGAAATCACACACAACATGGGTGATTGAGAGAAGCGTGGCTCCGGTCCTTCATGGGATGTAACGCCACCAAAGAAGAAAGAAGCCGACCAGAGGAGGTTTCTCCACTTTCTTAGTACAGTTGAGAATATCTCTCATAGGGGCTGGGATGATCCTTTCAGGAGTCATAGTTTCACTGAGAAGGATGGCATCCTAAGTTGGTAAAGGCCAACAAACCTACATTATATGAGTCCTGCAGTTTCTTCGTCCTTAAGACGGAGCAGACCCTCAGTTTCAGACCAGAGGTTAATTTTATTGTGCTGATATGTCAGACCAATGTCCCGTAAGTTAGCTGACCAGTCTTTTGATATCTACTCCAGTAGGTGTAAAGATATTAATAGGGTGCTTGTTCAGGGGTCGTTTAAAATGTCTCGACTTGTCTAGGAAAAAGTTAGACTTGCGAATGCCACAGAAACGTACGTTTCGCTGATGGTCAGATAATCAGTGATTTTACAGCCTTAATGCCCTTGTGCCCTGGCAACCGTGGTGTCCGTAGTGCAATGGTAAACATCTCATACTGCCGAGCGGAAGGTCTATAGTTCAAAGTCTGCCCATAACCAAGAAATACAATTCCTATACAGAAAAATTGTGCAACACAGCTGTTGTGAATGAGAAGTGATCAGAATACTGATGAAGACACAACACTTGCAGTATGTGTTCACTTCAAATTCATACTCTATATGAGCAGTTCTAATATAACACCACAATGTCATGAAACATTTGCTGCGAACTATAACCAACGTAAAAATTCAGTCGAGTTCCTCTTGAATCCTATTTAAGAAAACCACCCCTGGAAAATATTGAACGAACAACTTCGATCAAAACCTGCACTTCGCTCGAATCTGCGCGACAAGAAAAAACACAAGAAAAAAAGAGAGATTCTTAAATGGCATACAGTCTCCTCCTCCTGTGTTTCAAACAGTAGGGCGGGTCAATAAGTCCTTAGAAAGTCTAGGAGATGGCGCCCGTAGCATGGGGAACGTTCCGATTTTAGTAATCATCATTCCTCACTAGATATGTACATATTATGTGTATGACAAAGTTGTAGTCATATTTGAGGGGATTGTTTTTATGGTCAGTTAAAGTAAACTTGTGCCCCTGTATTTGCAACAATTTATAATTGAATGTAAACCTGGCCATACACCAACAGAAGACGAACATCGATCAGGACGCCCCGCAGACGTTGGTACTCCGGAGAAGATCGATAAAATCCACGACGAATAAAATTGCGCAAACAATTTGAGGCCACAGGGTTTTCGAGAGGTACCGTCGATTCAATTTTGCAATGCAAATTGGGTATGAAGAAAAAATCTGCGTGATGGAAGCCGCAGTTGCTTTCAACTGGGAATAAACGCATCTGTGTGGTCACTTATAAGGTTCTTTCGGAGCACATACATCGCAATCCCGATGCGTTGCTCCTCAGATTAGTAACTCAAGGTGAAATACACCACTACACTCCCGAGAAATAGGCCAGCTAAGTGAGAAAATATAAGAAGAAAATAATCTTCTTTCTCTGGGATAATGCACGAGTCCATACGTGGGCAGTTTCCGTGGCTAAAATCGAGAACCTGGAATTTGAATTGATAGACCATCCCACCGTATTCTCCAGATCTGGCCTCGACTTCCTGTTATTTCCAAATTTTAAAAAATGGCTCAGCGGACAATGGTTCACATCGAATAAGAAGGTCGTCGCTCACTCGAATGCTTGGAGCGACGTCTGTCGCAGTACATATAATGAACTAAAAGGAGATTATGTTAAAAAAAAAAAAGAAAAAGTTCCAGTCTTCTTGGCATTCTCTCAGCCAAGTGAAGTCTGCTGGCATTTTTCACCACTCTAATAAGAACACCGTCTTTAATGAGTCTTTGATATTTATTACATGTATGCGAATCTACCTATTCAAATATACTTACTTACTTACTTATCAGGCCAGCGAGCCATGGAGGATCTGAGTCTGTGCTATAGCTGCCTTCCATCCTTGACGGTCCCAGGTACGCTGCTTCCAGTTTTCATGAGCAAGATGTCTTACATCCGCGATTACTTGGTGTTTATACCGGAGGTTCGGTCTTCCTATTCTTTCCAACCAGAAGGCTCGGAGTCGAAGACCCTCTTAGCTGGAGCCTTGATGTCCATGCGCTCGATGTGGCCGAGCCAGTGTAGTCGACGGATCTTTGCCTTCCGGACTACACCACATAATTGTACAGCTCGTAGAGTTCGCGGTTGTGTCTTCTTCTCCATTTACCTTCCTCACAGACAGGACCACACATCCGGCGCAGAATTTTTCTCTCGAAAGGACCCAATATCAGCTCCGCTGTCCTGCTTATCGTCCAGCTCTCGGCTCCGTACATCAATTCTGGCAGTTTGAGCGTTTTTCAAAGCATGACTTTGGGCTCTCGAGTGAGGAGTTTTGACCCCAGTTGTTTGGGCAAACCGAAGTAGCAGCGGCTGCCAGGGCTATTCTATGCCGGATCTCCACTGTGGTTTCGTTTGTGGAATTTACGTTTGTCCCGAGGTAGACAAACTCCTTAACTACCTCGAAATTGTAGCTGTCAATTGTTATATTTTTTGCCGAGTCTTGCCCTCATTGACCTTAAAACTAACTCGTTTCGCCTGTTCTTCAATCGCCGTGAATGCTTCCACAAAGCCATGGACTTGTAGAGCATAGTGCCTACCCGTCGCACTATCTGCTCCAGCACCAAGTTGAAGAAGTCACGTGACAGCGCATCTCCTTGCCGAAATCCGGTGCATGTTTCAAACGATTCCGAAGTCCTGGAATCGAGTTGCACAGTGCATCGCGTATTTTTTAGCGTGGCGCGACACAACTGCATCAGCTTTCCCGGGATCCCGAATTCGGCATTCGTACCAAACAGCCATCACGATGAACGCTGTCGTATGTGGCTTTGAAATCGATGAAAAGATGGTGTGTATCGATTCGAAACTCGTTGGTCTAGTTATCACATCGCCAGCGGCGCTGACCGAACATGCGCGACCTTGACCGTGGATTGCATCAGCCAATGCATACGAACGCATGCTGACAAAGCATGTATGCGTTTCCGATCAGGTAACCGTGCTCGGTAATCTACACCTGTGCAACCGTGGGAACGGGCAAGCGTGCGAATCATCGTGTCAGCATTTAGTGAAGTTCAAGCGAGGTGGCGAGCGTATGCCAAGCAGATCGAGGAGGCAGTCTTCTGGTGACATCAAACACAGAAACATTAAATTGGTTTTAATAGGAAATAAAATTATAAAATTGTATTCGTGCGTTTGAATTAGTAAGTCGAACAGTTGGGTCAGCCGTCAGGCTGACGTTCGCGTTTTTTTTGGCTTCCCCTTAAGGGAATGCATTAACTGGCGCCCGAGCAGGGACCGGCCTCTAAATCGATCTATTTCTTTCATTGACCAATAGCCACGGGTCCTTTCATACAGGACGAAAGGGTCAGTACGCTCTATCTGAGTGAACGTAGCTGTAACCATGGGAACACAGTAGACCACTCTGACCCCGATGTGGCCGATTCCGACATAACCATGGGAACATGTACGGAGATTGGTTAGATAAGTAGATCGATTGTGAAGTGATTCGTGCCGCGAGTAGGTCGCCTGCAATCTCAACGCAGGCTTCCAAAAGGGACAACCACGAACCTTCCATGGCCGGTGCCCTAAGAAAAATTCGGTACGGTTCGGTTCAATCGGTTTTATCGGTTTTCTTCATTTTCAGATAATTGAACTAACCATACTGTACCATACCGCGATAGTATGAAAACACTGATTACGCTGTAAGTGGAAAGAAAAAAAGTTAAACCAACCGAAAGGATTCACTTCGGAACAGTGTTACAAGTGTATAAAGGATAGAAATAGAAAAAAAAAGAGGAAAAAATATAATAGAAATAATAAAGAATTGTGCCAAGTTAAATAGTGTCAGTGCCATCCCAAAACCAAAAAGAAAGTAGATAACATAAGTGTAAATCCAAATAAAGAAAAAAGAGTGTAATCTGAATTAAGAAATTACTAGATACCTAAGCCAGAATTCCTAAGGTAAGCTCTTGCAACTTAATTTTTCTTGTTTACATACTGCGTAATGGAACAAATTACCAATTCCCTAACCGAATTAACTGGAGCGGTGAACAACATTCTCGCCCAGTTAAAAGGGTTCGAATTGCGGCTAAAAGTTCTCGAAAGTAGACCAATAACACCAGTGTCGCCAAATGTCGAAGCAGAGGGGGACAGTATTACTGTGCGATCCAATCCGCCGCGAAACGAGACCGAGCTAAAGGAAATTAGCCGTTTACCCGATTGCGTGAAGGAATTGCAAGTGTTTGATGGGAACCCAACCCAGTATGTATCCTGGATACATGCTGTGGAAAGCATCCTACGGGATTTTGATATCGTGAGGGAAAAACCCATATACCGTGCAATACTCCAACATATCCGTGGAAAAGTCCGCGGTCCGGCAAATTCCGCCCTGGTTTTATACAACATCTTCGACGCCGACTGGCGCAGTATGAAGCAAGTTCTTTCTCTGCATTACGCAGACAAGCGGGACATGAGGACGCTGGAACACCAGCTGAATCAACTCAGTCAGAGGAACAGCAGAATAGACGAGTTCTATGCTGCTGTCAACCATCAACTGTCCTTAATGGTTAACAAACTGAAAACTGAGTCCTACAGCGAGGAGACGGCCAGGGCATTGGTGGAAACATATAGGAACAGGGCTCTGGACGTGTTTGTCAGAGGCCTGAACGGCGACCTGTCAAGGATGCTGATAGTACAGAGACCGAAAAATCTTCCGGAAGCATATTCCACCTGCCTGGAGATACAAAATGTTAATTTTAGAAGCAATTCCATCCACTCGTCTACAGGCCCTAACTTGATCACGGCTCCCATAAACCAATCCTTTAGGAATCTAGATACAGGGCACACTCCACAGCATAAAAAACCGTATCAAGGCCATCCAAGCGGGTCAAGGCAGTTCACGTGGAAACCCCATCAACGTGACAATGGTAATCCCCCAAGACCCGGACCAAAGCCATCGGAGAAGATGGAAGTCGACCGGAGCATCCAAACTCGACAGGTCAACTACGTCAATCGCCCGAAGTCAATGAACCCTTTTAAACGAAGGGCGATGTCAGATAATTTCCTAAACAAACAACAGCGGGTATATCACGCCGTGGTTGAAAATGACGAGGAAGCCTACGGCGAAGTTGCAGAGGAGGCCGTCTGCGATGAGGTAAATTTTATGACGGACGGTATTCCAGCGTACCATATATAGAATTTATGGTGAAAGACGGGGCTGTTCTGGAATTTCTTGTCGATACGGGGCGAACAAGAATTTCATCAGCTCAAAAGTAAAACAGACCACGATTCCCCTTGAAAAGCCATTTTTTGTACGATCTGCTGCCGGGAAAATTAACATCTCCGAATATGTTCGGGGAAGGTTCTTCGCGAAGGTTGGTAATGATACCCTGTTGAATTTTTATGTCCTGCCAGGGCTCGAGTCATTCGATGGAATCATTGGCGATGATACATTGAAGGAACTCGAGGCTGTCATTGATAGGAAGGAAAACATCCTCACGCTAAAACCAGGGATAAAATTACCACTGAAAGAAAAGCTTTCCAAGCAGATTAATGTAACACTAAATGAGAATCTTCCTCGCGAGGTCAAACAGACGTTGCAGAACCTAATAGACGAATATAGCTCACTCTTTGGTCCAATCAACGTTAACGAGGCAATCGATACATCGGTCCAAGCAGAGATAAGAACAAATACGAATGAGCCAATCTACACGAAAAGCTATCCATATCCAGCTTCACTTAGGACCGAGGTAGAAAAGGAAATAGCTAAGCTCCTGGAAGAAGGCATAATCAGACCATCAAGAAGTCCCTACAACTCGCCAATTTGGGTAGTCCCTAAGAAACCGAAACCAAATGGCGAGAAACAATACCGAATGGTCGTAGACTATAAAAGACTAAACAGTGTGACGATCGCTGATGCGTACCCCATTTCCGACATCAATTCTACCCTTGCGAGTCTTGGTAAAGCTCGATACTTTTCAACCCTAGATTTGACATCTGGCTTCCACCAGATACCCATGAAGCCTTCGGATATCCCTAAGACAGCGTTTTCGACGATGAACGGGAAGTACGAGTTTCTGAGATTGCCCTTTGGGTTGAAAAACGCGCCGGCAATTTTCCAACGAATGATTGACGATGTGCTAAAACCGTTCATAGGCAAAATTTGTTATGTCTACATAGACGATATTATCGTCTTCGGTGATAGCCAAGAAAGTCACTTAGAGAACCTTAACACCGTTCTAAACAGATTAAACGACGCCAACCTAAAGGTCAACCTGGAAAAGACACACTTCATGGATACTGAGGTGGAATTCCTCGGGTACGTAATAACCTCTGATGGTGTACGCCCAGATGGTAAAGAGGTCGAGGCTATACGCCATATTCAGCCTCCCGAGAATTTGAAGTAACTAAAATCCTTCCTTGGGTTGACTTCTTATTATAGGAAATTTATACGGGATTATGCCAATATCGCTAAACCACTCACCAACCTGACTCGGGGAGAGTACGCCCAAGTGAAGGCCAACCAGTCTAAGAACATCCGGATCACGCTTGGCGATGATGCTATAAAAGCCTTCAATGATCTCAAAACGCTACTAACATCTGCGGATGTCCTCTCATTCCCTGATTTCGATAAGCCATTTAATCTGACCACAGACGCCTCGAATGCGGCGATTGGAGCCGTATTGTCGCAGGGTGACATAGGGAAAGACAAACCTATCGCCTATATCTCACGGTCCCTCAACAAAACCGAGGAAAACTACGCGACCAATGAGAAAGAAATGCTCGCGATAGTATGGGCCCTGGACAATCTTCGGTCATACTTGTATGGGGCGAAGAAAATACGTATATTTACAGATCATCAGCCTCTCACCTTTGCTCTTGGAAATCGGAATTACAATGCGAAGTTGAAACGTTGGAAGGCTAGGATAGAGGAGTATAATTGCGAATTGGTTTACCTAATCCTAATGTCGTAGCTGATGCTCTCTCGAGGCTTAAGATTGACAACCAACACCTGACCGCTTCAGCGAAAGCTAAAGCCGAGGTTCAGGTAAACACGCTTCACAATAGCTCTCCAACGGAACCAGATAACTCTGAAACTAATTCCACTAAATCTGCAACCGAAACGATGCATAGTGCTGAGCAAGATGCGTCAGACCTAATCCCACATGTAGAAGCGCCCCTTAACGTCTTCCGAAACCAGATCGTGATAAAAGTGGGAAGAGGTCTTAGTATCTATGAAGGACCTCATCCCGGTTACTCGAGATACTATGTCGCGGTAGAGAATCCGGATACAACGTCATTGGTGGAAATCTTGAAGACCAGATTGAGACCAAATGTCGTAAACGGGATCAAGATTCCTGAATGTTATATAGAATTACTACAGAAAGTGTATATAGAGTACTTCACCTGCTACAAGGTCAGGATTACGCAAAGGATAGTGGAAGACGTGGCAAATGAGAACCGAATATGGGACCTCATAAGCAGGGAACACAGGCGAGCTCACAGGAATGCCCGGGAGAACAAAGAACAGCTTCTGGAAAAATACTATTTCCCAAAAATGAACAGCCTTATCACGCGGTACACAAAGTCGTGCGACGTCTGCCTCGCCAACAAATATGATCGACATCCGGCAAACCCTGAAATACAGCCTACACCGACACCAACATTCCCATGCGAGATACTTCACCTTGATATTGTAGAAATACAAGGCGAAAAATTCATATCCTGTCTGGATAAGTTTTCTAAATTTGCAAAATTATTTCATATAAAAAATAGATCTTCTCTTCACCTGAGGGACAAGTTGA
Source organism: Eumerus sabulonum (assembly GCA_951905685.1). Taxonomy (NCBI): domain Eukaryota; kingdom Metazoa; phylum Arthropoda; class Insecta; order Diptera; family Syrphidae; genus Eumerus; species Eumerus sabulonum. The sequence continues at coordinate 153,242,262 of OX645060.1, read as the reverse complement.
TTAAAATTCTCCATTATTTCACAGTCCCCAGGATGATAGTTACCGACAACGAAAAGGGCTTTCTCAGCCCAATCGTGGTTAATTTCATAAAAATGCTTGGCATAAAAATGTACCAAACACCCGTTAACCGAAGCGAAGTCAATGGTCAGATTGAACGATTTCACTCCACCATCCTTGAAATTTATCGGTGTCTGAAGGCTGAATACAAAGACTTAACGTCGAAAGAGCTACTGAACGTCGCTATAGATAGATACAACAATACAATCCACTCAGTGACGCAGAGGAAGCCTTCCGACATATTTTTTAATAGAAGCAGTAGGTTTAACTTTCGACTCAAGGTGAATCAGGAGTTGAGGGAAAAATTACGCGAAAAACAAGTAGAAAGGAATGCATGGCACAATAAAAAGAAAAAAGTCCCAAAAAAATTCAAAGAAGGAGATGTAATTTATACTTCCTTTAAAAGAATTCAGGGCAAACACAAGCCCTTATATAGAAAGGAAGTCGTTGCAAAAAACAACAAGGTGACTGTGGTCACGACGACGGGGCGTAAGGTGCATAAAGCCCAAGTCAAAAATTAAATTAATTAAACAAAAAAAAAAAAAAAAAAAAAAAAAAAAAAAAAAAAAAGAGGGGATGGCACGAAGCACAGTAGTATAGTAAAAAATTGCACAGTGGCACATGCATTATGGCAGATTCTCACTTAGTCATTCACTACTTTTACTCATTATGACATGACTATGGAAACCTTAAGTAAAATAATTATATGTATGTTCTTAGAAATAGTAATTGATTGAAATAAAAAATGAGGCAAGATGTAATAGAATAAAAGTAAATGTAATGAAAAATTATAGTTGTAAAATTTAAGGGAAAAATGTAATACCATGCAACTTTATATACTGGAATATGTTAGAATGTTAGAAAAATGTAACCCTTGTTATTTAATAATTTGATATAACCCTCTCATCTGTCACAAGCTGCCTGATCTGCCTGGCGACAGCCGAAGGCTTCCAGATTTGCCAGTACACCGCTCCACTCGTCCCCATTAAGGAAGGCAAGGCGTGGATAGTCGACGGGAACCTCAACCTAGTGCATGTCATCAACCTAAACCAATTTGAGCGGCAAGTAGCAGAGGTCACCAATATAATTGGGAAATATATAAATGACCATGGCGATAGACGCCTGATTAACATCCATCTCACCACCATTATGGGTCGCATCGAATTACTAAGGAAGAGGGTAACAAGGAAGCAGAGGTCTATCAACTGGATCGGCTCAGCATGGAAATGGGTCGCTGGAAATCCAGATGCTTCGGATTGGGACGAAATCCTCAAGAGTCAAGAGCACATCGTGGAGAACAATAATCATCAGTACAGAATTAACGAACGAATCTTTGGGACAATGGGCGAAATGACTAAGAAACTTAATTGGGTCATCAACAATTCCAATAACGAAAAAACAGTAGCAGATGTCCAAAGATTCAAGCGAGACATACTAGATCAGGTCCTACTAATGAAGGAGGAGGTAAATGAAATAGTGCGAGCATGCCAGATGGCGAAAACGGGCATCGTGAATACTAATCTTCTAAACCATGAAGAGATCAACATGTTAGTAAACGAATTTGAAACGCTTCCATACGAAAACGAAATCGAAGCGGTCGAATTTGGGACACCATCCGTTTACACAAATGGTTCCTCGCTCCTGTATGTCCTGTCAATGCCGAAGGTGAAGAAAGATGACTACAACATGTTACTTGTGAAACCCTCGATAATCAACGATATGCAAATAAGCACTGAATTTGATAGGATACTCATCAACCAAGAAGAAACCTACGGAGTAAATAAAAAATGTCTATCAATCAGCAACACCACCGTGTGCAAGGAGGAGTCCTTGTCAAGGATTCCAGAAGATCACTGTATGACCCGATTATTGAAGGGGGGTCACGCAGCATGCAGCTACCGAACCAACACCCGTGAAGTCATCGAAATGGTAAACGGCAACACCATTTTTGCAACAAACTTCAATGGCCAGCTTATCGCGGGAGACATCAACCAAACTCTAACAGGTACCTTCGTTATTCAGTTAAATAATGAAACAGTTAAACTAGGGAACAGGACCTTTGTGAGCTCAAGCTACACTACTCTCCAAATCCTACCGACGGCGCTGACGAACATCACTAGCAGGGGACACGAAGTTGATCTCCAGTTCCTTCACAAACTGAGCATTGAGAACATCAAACGACTCGGCCATTTGACCACCAGGATGGGGCTCTCGACACTGTGGGACGTCGTCATTTTGGTGCTACTAATCCCATGCATCTTCATCATGTGGCGTAAGCTTAGTGGGACATTAAGTCTTCCGGCGCTAAGGTTGCCAGAGGACCCTGCATCTGTAACCTCAACATAAGGACCCAACAACCAACCAACCAACGACGTCATCGATCTGCGGGGCGCAGATTTTCGAAGGGGGAGGAGTTATCACATCGCCAGCGGCGCTGACCGAACATGCGCGACCTTGACCGTGGATTGCATCAGCCAATGCATACGAACGCATGCTGACAAAGCATGTATGCGTTTCCGATCAGGTAACCGTGCTCGGTAATCTACACCTGTGCAACCGTGGGAACGGGCAAGCGTGCGAATCATCGTGTCAGCATTTAGTGAAGTTCAAGCGAGGTGGCGAGCGTATGCCAAGCAGATCGAGGAGGCAGTCTTCTGGTGACATCAAACACAGAAACATTAAATTGGTTTTAATAGGAAATAAAATTATAAAATTGTATTCGTGCGTTTGAATTAGTAAGTCGAACAGTTGGGTCAGCCGTCAGGCTGACGTTCGCGTTTTTTTTTGGCTTCCCTTTAAGGGAATGCATTAACTGTCTTTTCCAGGATTTGTCGAAGTGTGAAAATTTGCTCTATAGTCGATTTGCCGGGCCGGAAGCCGCACTGGTAGCTGCCGATTAGTGCGGTGCAAAATGGCTTTAAACGTTCACACAATACGCTGGACAGGATCTTGTATGCGACATTGAGCAGGGATATATCTCTATAGTTCTTGCAAGAGGTAGGATCGCATTTTTTGTGGATGGGGCAAATAGAGCTGGTATTCCAGTCATCGGGCATGCTTTCATCTTCCCAAATTCTGCAGATGATCTGGGGCATGCTCCCTACCAGAACATCGCCGCCAGCCTTGAAGAGCTCTGATGGCAAGCCATCTGAGCCTGCGACCTTGTTATTCTTCATCTTCTGAATAGCTGTGCCTACTTCTTCGATGCTGCGAGGCTGCGAAGATACTTTTCTTTTGTCGCAGTATTTTTTCTCCTCCCTTCTTCTAGCTCGGCACTCATCTTGCGCTGCCCTGGTTTTCCTCTGCAGCGCCTTTTGGTACGCTTCGTCGGTTGCTGCCATTTTCTGCTCACACTCGTCACCATACCACGGGTTTCTTGTCGGGGGTGGTAAGTACCCTAAGGTGGTTTCGGTTACTTCCTGGATGGCTGAGCTTCAATGCAGCCACATATCATTGGCATTTGTGTTCGACGTAGGTATACCGCAGAGTCTTTCGCTCAGCTGCTCCCTGTTGACTCTGGCAACCTCCGGTGTGCTCAGGCGCCCAATGTCGAACCTCCTCCTGATGGGCAGGTGCAGCCTTCTGACATTGGAGAGTCGAGCTCTGAATCTTGCTGCTACGAGGAATTGGTCAGAGTCGACATTTGCCCCTCTGAATGTTCGCACATCCAGGATGTTTGACGATTGCCTTGCGTCAATGAGCACATGGTCGATTTGGTTGGCGGTTCGACCGTCTGGAGATCGCCAGGTTGCTGTTCGGATTCGCTTACGAGGGAATCTTGTGCTACTTATCACCGCATTACGAGCTGTCGCAAAGTCTGTGAGTCGGAAGCCGTTATCTGTTGTTTTGTCGTGGAGGCTGTGCTTGCCGATCACTCCGGCAAGGGTGTTCTCCTTACCAATTTTGGCGTTGAAGTCCCCTAGCACGATTTTAAAATCGTTTTCTGGACAAGCTCCGTAGGGGTTGTCCAGGAGGTCATAGAAGTCTTCCTTAATAGGGTCTTCAGCTTCATCGGTTGGGGCGTGAGCACGTATAAGGCTGATGTTATAAAATCTGCCTCTAATGCGGATCACAGCCAGGCGATCACTTATAGGTTTAAAGTCGATGACCTTCGACCTTAACCGCTTTCCCACAAGTCCGCATCCCAGTAATTGCAACCTTTTGTGACAGCTGTAATAAATGTCGCAATTCTTGTTCCTCATCATACGGTTTCCTATCCAGCGTATTTCCTGGACCGCAGTAATATCCGCCTTGTACTGTGTGAGGATTCTTTCTAGTTTATGTGCAGCTCCGGGAGTGTACAGGGTTCTGACATTCCAGACGCATACTCGCAAATCGTGTTCCTTTTCCGTGCGTTGTCGCCGTCGAGTATCCGTCCGTGTATCCGAGGCATCTTGCTCATTTATAACTTTTGTGTTTTTTACGTGGGCGGATTGTTAGCCCGCCGCACAACCGCCACACTGGTCGGGGTTTTGTCGCTGCATACGTTTGTTCACCTCCCAAAGGTTGTTGAAGAGCATATCCAGAGGGCGCCACGAAGAGGCCGTATGTCAACTCGACCCGGGCAAGTTGCTGGCATCTCCCCAGGTTGAGAGCGATCAGCAACCTTACCCTGTATGTCCGAGCCCATGCCTTCTCTTTGATACTTATTTCATGTTTACGAATCTTCCTATTCAAATATAGCCACAAATATTACATCGGATTAAGGGCTGGGGATTTCGGAGGGTAAACCAGCTGCCTCGATAAAGTGGCCACTCCCTTCGTTGTTCTGCTGGAATACTCAATTTTGGTTTAACACCGATTACATTGACTCTTAAAATATTAAGTTAATCGGCTTAATGAATTATGTTATGCAGCCCCAGTTCATCACCGAACCACCACCATGCTTAACATTCGAATTTATAATCTGTTCTTCAATTTTTTTGTTTTTGGCTCTCCACATCTTCGGTGGCCTTTTTGATCCTTCATTTTAAAATGTGCTCTCATTGGTAATGAAAATGTTGATTCAAAATGTAAAATCTTTCGTTCTTGTGGGATATGTGAGATTTGCATCGAGGCACTCTCTGTAACTCATTACCATTAAGCGTCCGGCGAACAGTATTTGCACTAACGAAAACTTTAAAGGAAAGGTTTATGTTTGATCACTTTCCTGGCGATAATCTTTTCGAACTACACACATGTTCCGTACAAATTGAGCTATGGCCAAAAATTGTGACTCAGCTTTTGACTAAGAATTGCGTTCTCACCACTCGCTGTATTCACCTGATATAACACGTTTCTATCTAGTCGATAAAGTATATTCGTAGATGAAGAGTTAGAGTTAGAGAGGGTACGGGTGTGGGACAAAGTCGCCTGATCACTGCGGCCACGGGTGGGCCTATTGTGATGTCCCCTACTTACAGTTGACTCCAGAATCCTGAGTTAGTGATAAACTATGCTTTTGAGTGAGCTAGCAGCGATTTCTTCTGCTTCAAGATAATACTAGCCTAAGTAACGATGACGTGTACTGACAAGGCAGTTACAGTGGCATAGTATGTGCTCTGCTGTTTCTGCCGTGGCATCATAAATGGTGATGCAGACCCTTTCCTTGCTAGTAGGTCCGCCTTTTCGTTGCCCGTATGGCCGCTGTGTCCAGGTGTCCAAATGAGATGAACTCTGTTTGTGCTGGCCAGCTGGTGAAGTAACTGTAGGCGGTCCCATACCAGTTTGGAGGTGATTTCATAGCTCTTTAGGGCTAGAAGTGCAGCCTTGCTGTCAGAGAGATTGTAAATATTTTTGTTAAGTATATTTCTGTTTATTTCTGGAGTTATATCAGTCCATGCTGACGTAGATGCATGTGCCTGTATTTGCTCCGTATACTCCAGCGCCAACGCCTTCGTTCGTTTTGGAGCCATCTGTGTACCACACGTAGGACTCACGATTGAAGGCGGGTCTATCTTGCTCCCAGTTTTGTCGGTTGGGGAATGTGACCTTGTAGTTTTAGCTGAAGTTGTCTGTGAGAGATATCTTTAGGATTTCATGCCTATTTATTTCGGTAAGGATATTGTTACGAATTTAAACACTGTGCTTCTAATTAAATTCGCAAAACTTTATTATTCACAATGAGAGGTTAACTCCAGTATTTATATAAAAAAATTGCGCGCGAAAACTGGTTCTCTTCGCGCCTTTTCGGAATGTCATTTTTAAGTGACAGACCTGCCTGTTTGACACTTACAGGGTTGTCATTACCGAATTTACATTCCTGCCATTCACACGGTGCATTAGATATCAAGGTGAAAGAGCCTACGGTTAGAGTCATTCCCACGATCAGTCTATGGGCGAAGACCATTGCTTCTTTCTTCAGTTGGAGATGAAGAGGTGGCAGGTCTGTGATGACTTCTAGTGCTGCTGGGGGGGTTGTTCTCATGGCCCCGGTGATACAGATGGAAGCTAGTCTTTGTGCCACCAGACGGGAGCAGCACATGTGAGAATTGGTCTGGTGATTGCTGTATATAGCCAGCGGGACATTTTGGGGTTTGTGCCCCAGTTTTTGCCAGTGAGACCTTTGCTGGTCCATAAAGAGATCCTGGCTTTTCCATGGTCTCTGTAATGTGAGATTTCCAAGTGAGCTTTTCGTCTAGGGTTATCCCTAGATATTTGACTTCTTTTGAGAACTCTATCGCTTCACCAAAGAGGGTAGGTTTGGTAAGTTTGTGCCAATTCCTCCTTTTGGTGAAGGCGACTATAGTGCTTTTCCTAGGGTTGACCTTTAGTGCAATCTTTATACACCAGTTTGCAACAAGGTTTAGTGCCCGTTGGAGAAGTTCCGAGACTGTGTTTTCGAATTTGCTTCCAACCAGGATCACTATGTCGTCAGCATAGCCTTGGACATAGAAACCATTGTTGCTAAGTATGTTAATCAGTTCCCTTACCACGATGGACCGCAGGAGAGGTGAGAGAACCCCACCTTGAGGGCATCCTTTCGCGGCATTTACACTGATTTTATCATTGCCTAGTGAGGTGTTTATTTTTCTATTGCTAAGCATGCTTTGGATCCAATTATGGTGTTATCCACCCACCCATGTGCTGATGATGCAACGTTTTATTTAGGTGTAGTCGGTATTGTCGAAAGCACCCTCAATATCGAGATGGCAGCCTATCGCAATTTCTCTGTCGCTCAGGGATTTGTTGACCCGGGCTGTTAGCTCCTGAAGAGCATTCGTGGTCGATTTCTCAGGCTGGTAGGCGTATTGGTTTTTGTGAAGTGGTGATCTTTTCAGGGCACCGTCCCTGATATGCCTATCCAGAATTTTTTCCATTGTTTTTGGGAAGAAAGAGGTAAGGCTTATCGGTCTGTAGGACTTAGGCAGGTCTCTACGGCCTACTTTGGAAATGAAATTTACCGTTACCTCTGTTCAGCTCGTTGGTATGTATGCCCACGCATAGCTGATTCTAAAGATGTTGATGAGCTTGGGGCTAATTAGCGCACTTCCTTTCTGAAGGAGGGCTGGAAAGATGCCATCCTCCCCCGGGGATTTGTACGGGTCAAAAGAATTAATGGTTCATTTTATGCTTCCCTCGTGGAAAATTGTTCGTGCTCTCTTCCTCCCCGTTGGGTCTAGTTGCCCTGATCTGCGGAGGTATGTTAGAGAGATTAGAGGGAATGATGTTAGAGTCTTGGAAGTGCGAGCTGGTTAGAATTTTGAGTATTTCTGTACCATTCTCCGCGTAAGTGCCATCTGCTCTCCTCATCAGTCTATTTTGGTTAGTGTGCTCTTTGGCGAGAACTCTGTGGATAGGAGCGCTGCTCTGTTTATCTGAACTTTTTCCATGAGTCTCTTTTGGCTCTTCTAATCTCTTGGTTGTAGTTGATGAGTGAAGCACGGTACTGTGTCCAGTCACCAGTCCGTTTAGCTCTGTTGAACAGTTTTCTGGTCAGTGCCCTTAGCTTGGCCAGATTGCTGTTCCACCAGTGCAGTGGTACGAATGCCTGACTTGACAGGATGAAAGGAATGCGTTATGGTTTGTTAAGTGGATACCATTTAAAAGGAATGCACTGACCATCTTAAGCACCGTATATAATGTCGAAACGATAGTTTATAGAGGTGCGGATGATATTGTAAAACTAACATTTCCGAAGAGTGTATAACTATTACGATGATATGGCTCAATTTATGCGGAAACTATAGGTAGAAAGAATTCTCTCTACTAGTTGAGGCAAGGTTAATATAGGTATAGCGACATCAGAATTGAAGTCGAATTTTGTGTTGATATTTGATGAGCATCGTCAATAAAAAAGCGCATCCGTATATGTACAATTTGGTTCCGGGTATTTATTCATAACTCGGAAACTAGCACCACTGTGTCGTTCGTCAACATTTGTTTAAAAACGGGAGCCCTTTCTTTCAGTTTTCCTTCGAGGCTTTAGTCCACAGCACGTTTTGCTTGTGTGCTATTCAGTGGTGCAGTCAAAATAGGTGACTTGCGTTACTAGCAAGTGCTGTAATTCAATTTTTAGTGAAATCTGGTGAAAACTCTCATCCGAAAATCACAGGTGGTGTATGAAACCCCGAGACAAAGTCAGCAGTGGATGAAAAAGGGTGGTGAGCGGCCAAGGAAAGCGAGGATGTAAGAGTCGCGGTTGGAGGAAATGTTGATTGTTTTTGTTTATATCCGCGGTATCGTTCATCGCGAATATGTTTCTACCACCCAGACAGTGACAGGACGTGCTCCGGGCACGTGTTTTACGTTTGCGACCCGAACTCGCCAAGAAGGGCTTAATCTTGCAACACGACAATGCGCTCGTTGATTGTGCAAGAGTTGATATTGTCCCTGCGACTAATTTTCTTTGTAGAGAAGGTCGTTGTCGACATAACTTTGAATCGTGGGAATATCGTTGGAATCGTTTACAGATTCCCGGAACTTAATTTTCACATCTCGTAAATCATCTTCTCTGTACCGTATACCCATAACTCATCGTGAACAATCAAACATATTCTTATCACTTTATGTATGTAAGCCCAAAATGAGGTATGTATTAAAAATGACAACTTAATATACCCTTTTCTTCGACCTTAAAGCTATTCTGGGCATTGTCCTAAAAGATAAGCAGTACGGAGCCATACCACATTTTACCTACCACGTTAAACTAATTAGATTTATTGGAGAACTTTAGCTACCCTTTAAGATGGATGACGAAAAATCCAGACGAGGTGCAGCATAATCAATGGAAAGATCATTCGCAATCCCTCGACCGGGAAAGAAACATTTTGCATGGTTGCCCTATTCGCTAATGGCAAATGATGAAACACTTTCAACCCCGAACACTAGATCAACGTTTTCTGCAAAGAGTACTCAGCACGCATCAATTGCATCTTAGTACTTGAACCATAAAACTGATGCATTATTCCTCTTCTCCAATTTCCATTTTTTTTTTAAATTGACGTTTCTCTAGTTGTCTGCAGCTAGGAGGTCTGTACCAGATGTACTTATACCTCATTTTTGAAAACATCAATTAAATTTGCTTCTTACACAACCGATGATGACCTTTATCTTCGCCCCTCGAATAATTGGGTGAAATCCATAAATTCTCGTTACCAGTTTGTTGTATCTCCTGAACAATAGTCGAATCCTCGTTCCATTTGCGACATGACCCATACTCAAATGATAAACTTTACGTCGAGACCAACAGCCGAAAACCAAATTTCCATTCAAGTTTCGGCTCGTTGACTGTGTACATCCTTGACATAATTTATTCACCTGCACCCGAGGAATACTCGTCGCTCCACCGTCGATGACAGACGGAAAATAATGTTCTTTCACTGTCTAATGAACAAAGTTAGGCCAACGACGATGCTTCACTTATTGTATATCATACTGAAGCTCTTGTCCGTTACCGTCTACATAAATACGCATAAATCAATTTACATTGCCAGGATGGTAATGTAGTCACTTCCGCCTTCTGGTTTGTGACGGTGACTACTAAATTCCCACTAGGGTGGCAATAAAATTTCAAAATCCATAAAATAAATTATTTATTCAAGTTTCGTTTCGTTTTCTGGTATTTTTATGATTTACCTTTTATCTTCTTCGTGATTTTATTGTACCATGTAAGTATGTGTTCTTTGTAAAGAACCTTACATTTTGTCCTTTTCTTAATGAGCTGCCTGATATCTGCTCATACATTGAAATCAAATCAAATTAATGGTTTATCGGAACTGACTACCTCCTATGGTATTCAAATTTTATCTGCGACTGAACAAGTAGGTATGTGTTCTTATCCACTTCAAAGCCAAGACGATGGTATAAATACGAGTGAGTTAGTATAAATCATCAGTGTCATGCTTAGGCTAAAGGACTCGCTCTGATAATTTAAACTTTGACTTGACTTAATTTTTCACAAGGAAAACGGCTGAGAAGGGCGAACTATGCTTATATGTACTTTATGTTTTATAATATACAAAAACCGAGACCGACGATACCCTCATGTGTACATTAACACTTTTAACATACCCTACTTGGAGGTTTAGTATTATATGTGTCTGTATATGTATCTTTTATTTCTTTCAGACTCTTGGGATTCCGTCGTGCAATGCCAGTAACCGGTCGCCTATTAAACATAACCACAGATATTTACCAGGTTGCTGATGATAATTTATTAAAGACATTCTTTGTATCTCCGTCCAACAATTTATGTTTCCACGGGAAATGCTTATACTATTGTGATACATCGCACGCCATCTGTGGTAATCCAGACACACTCGAAGGATCCTTTGCCGCCTTCCTACCAGAATTCGAGCGCGCACAGCGAAAGGTAAGATTAATGTTGTACATTAGAATATTATTATGGAGCCGCCTGCACTGGAACAGGGTTCGGATGGTGACACTACTGCTTCTGCTGCTGTTGCTGACGTCCTAGTGGAAGGATTCGCTGTCGGCCGAAATATTAGATGAAATATCCTGCAGAAACTGAGTGGCGGAAAATGTCCACGAAATAGTTTTTGTCTTTTTTGCTTTAGCCTTTTTGCTCGTGTATGTTTTAGCGTCTGCCATGAGGCTGCAACAATATTTTTTAGTGTCTTTCGCATGTCCCCATTTTATGATATATTAATCCGCCAAGTTGGCGAAAATGTTCGGAAGCAGAAAAAAGAAAAAATACATAGTTGCACGGAGTTGGTTTTTTGGGTGATGCTCCATGCTGCTTCGTTGCGGAAATGTGACATTTTAATAAGAGTTATTTAAATGATAATGACCGGGCACTTTTTGTCGCTGTAGCGCCATGTCATATCACAATATCAAACTGCTGCCATTTAGATATTGTTAATGAAACTTATACTCGAAGTCCGTGGGTGAACAAAGAGATCATTTTGATTCGTTCGCTATAGTTATTGAGTACTGGCAGTTATTTAAAATTGCTATTATTAGCTTTTCCGTAGAGAACTTCGTCCCCCTGACCTCGACGAAGTTAGAACTGCACTAACGAAACTTAAGTCGAATAAAGCTGCTGGCACAGACGGACTGTCTGCTAAGCTCTTCGACGCAGCTGGGGATGATCTGGTTAGGAGCATGTACCAGCTCATCTGTAAGATATGGTCAGAGGAAAGCATGCCCGAGGAATGGAGTCACATCATCGTATGCCTGATCCACAAGAGAGCAGACCCCTCTGATTGCGCCAACTACAGAGGAATAAGCCTCCGTAACATCGCCTACAAAATCTTCTCTGCCGTTTTGTGTGAACACCTGAAGCCTTTTGTAAATAAGCTGATGGGTTCTTATCAGTGCGGATTCAGGCCAGGGAAGTCCACCATCACATTACGGTAGATACTGGAGAAAACCAATGAATTTCAAGTCGACACTCACCACCTATTTGTCGACTTCAAAGCCGCATACGACAGCGTAATTAGAGACGAGCTATACGACGCTATGTCTACCTTTGACATATCTGCTAAACTCGTCAGACTATGAAGGATGAATTTGGAGAACGCTCGCTGCTCCATCCGAATCGGTGAACACCTTACCGATAGTTTTGGTGTCAAAAAAGGATTTAGGCAGGGCGATGCGCTGTCGTGTGATTTCTTCAACATCATATTGGAAACGGTTGTGCAAAAATCACTGGCCAATACAAGAGGCACAATCTATTTCAAATCCTCGCAACTCCTTGCATACGCCGACGATATTGACATAATAGGTTGATCACAGCGAGATGTCAATGAGGCGTTTGCGAGTATAGAAATGGAGGCGGCGAAAATTGGTTTGGCGGGCAAAACTAAATATATGATGTCATCAAATAAGGACGCTCACCACTGACGACTTGGCCAGAACGTATATATTGGCAGGTATAAGTTCGAGGTAGCTAAGGACTTCGTCTACCTTGGCTCCGCAGTGACCTGGAACAACGACATCAGTTCCGAAATCAAACGCAGAATCACTCTTGCCAATCGCTGTTTCTTTGGGCTCAGGAGGCAATTGAGTATTAGAGCCCTCTCCCTAACGACAAAGTTGACTCTATATAAGACCCTTATCATCCCGGTCCTGTTGTACAGCGCAGAAGCATGGACACTATCAAAAGCGGATGAGGAGGCCCTTGGTCGGTCCGAGAGAAATATTTTTACTCGTGATTTTCGGGCCTATAAACGCAGACGGGGGATGAAGGAAAAGATTCAACCACGAACATTACGGGCTGTACAGCGACATGAGCCTAGTCAGGCACCACCACCGCTCCAGCCCGGAGAGTCTTTGAATCCAACCCCGAGGGACGAAGAAGCAGAGGACGGCCGCACTTAAGATGGCGCACACAGGTGGAAGGGGACCTCAGCCAACTGGGTGTGCAGCAATGGAAAAGGCTAGCAAAAAATCGTGCTAGATGGGGGCATGTTGGTTAAGGCCCAGGTTCACCCCGAACTGTAGCGCTCGTTAAGAAGAAGAAGAATTATTAGCTTTTAGTAGAAAGTAGATTTGCGGACAAATGTTCTAATAGGCAAGAAAAAATGTTCGTCGCTTAGATCTTATACTACAAGGAGTTTTGTCAGTACCCCGTTGAGCAGAAGCACCGTGTTGTCGGGATTCAATCCCGTGTCATCGGCGTCAGGGGCCAACACACTATCCACTGCGCCACGATGCTCTCACAATAGTACACCTTGATTCCTACGTTACTCTCATGCCCCGACGCAAACTTGATAGTCCTCCAGAGATAACTATAGTTCTGAACCATGTTTATAGCCTCTTTGAGCTTTTCTACATTACTATGATGAGTTCCTTTGAGGGGTGTGACTTCATCTCGAGGAATAAAAAAACAATCGCAGAGGGCATTATCGGGGCTATAGGGTGAGCCTGGCAACGTTATAATGTTTTCTTTCTTTTTTTTTTTCGCCGAGGCTCTTACACAATTAACGACGAGTATGGGTGTGCGCATTGTCTTGGTGCAAGATCCAGCCCTTGTGCTCGCAGCCTCTTTAGAACGCGAACATAGAACTGTCCAATCATTGTCTGGTCTGGTACATTTCGAGGTTGATCCCTCTCCTCCACTCTCCGTCATCACAAACAGGACCGATGATGGTGTACAAAATTTTCCTCTCAAAACGACCAAGGGCCTCTTTATACCTTTTTGATAAACTCCAAGACTCTGCTCCTTTGGCGAGGACCGGGATGATTAAGGTTTTATGGAGGGTGACCTTAGCTTTACCGAGAGAGTGCTCTATTTCTCAACAGCGGTTGACAAGAGTTAATCTGCGCCAAATCTCAGCTTGGCGTCGTTGCTGCTTGTTACCAGTGAGTCAGGAAATCCTTGACTGCATCAAGCTTATAGCTGCCAATAGTGGCGTTCTGGCGAAGACGTCGCTGTGCGTCATTCTTTGATGACAGCATATACATATGTATTTGGTTTTGCCCTCATTTGCCCTCAGACCCACTTTAGCCGCCGCTAGTCACAAAATGTTCATTGACGTCTCGTGTCTCCTGTTTCGATCAGAGAATCCCGCACAATATTTTCAAGCATGATGTTAAAAAAGTCACTTGATAGTGCGTCATATCTGAATTTTTGACATCGAAAGTTTCAGTTAACTCCTTACCGACCTTAATGGAGCAGCGCGAATTCCCCTTTGTCATCCTGCATAGCCTGACGAGATTCTCAGGGGTGTCAAAATATAACATGGCGCTATATAGCTTGTCCCTATAGACACTATCATATGCGTTTTCAAAGTCGGAGAAAAACGTAGTGTGTATCTATTTGAGATTCGTGGGTCTTTTCCAGTGTGGTCTATCGTATATTTTCCTCGACTGAAGCCGAATAAATAGTAACCTATCTAATTGTCCACGAATAGTTTCAGGTGTTCACACAGCATGGCAGAGAGGATGTTAAAGAGACTTATTCCTCTATAGTTGGCGCAATTATAGCAGTCTCCTTTCTTATGGACTGGGTAAAGGAGGCTGAGATTCCATACATCGGGCATTCTTTCTTCCGTACATACCTTACAGAAGAGCTGGTTCACAACCAGCTCATCTCCAGCTGCTTTAATTAGCACAGCAGGCAGGCCATCTGCGCCAGCAGCATTATTCGACTTTAGGTCCGATATTGCTATGTTAACATCGTCTAAGCCGGGTGGGCGGAATTTTCTGTCATCGTTCCATATTCTCAGCATCGACTGTGATTCAACTACGTGGTGTCCAAATTCATCCCTTCCGCCTTCCGCTCTGTCTCCATAGCCTTGGGATGTTCGTTTTATTCTTGGTAAAACTTCCGAATGTCGTTTCTGCGATAACATCTCTCCATCTCCTTGACCGCGCACTTCTCGTGTTCCTTCTTTTTCCTTCTAAAATGCGCACGCTCGTCCCTTCTTTTCCACTCGTGACCATGTATGCATATTGTTTTCCTGTATGTACCTATCTGCACTCATCATCAAACCACGGATTTCTCCTAGGCGGTGGCAGAGGCAGCATTCCTGATGGCGCTTTGTGCAGTTTGCATCGGCTCTTGAGAGAGCTTGGGGCGAATCCTTGCGATTGCAGCTTCCCGACGTCAAATTTTGCGAGTCCTAATCGACTTTGCAATGTTCGTGCACATATGTGAGGGGTAATATTCCGAGTCAACATTGGCTCCTAGAAAGGTTCGGACATCCAAGACGCTAGGGGAGAGTCTGTCGTTGATCGCAATATTATGAACTCGGTTAACAGAAAATTTATCCGGAGACCACCAGGTCCCCTTATATTGAGATGTGGGAATCGTGTGCTAGCTACTAGCGGACTACGCCCTGTCACAAATTCAATTAGCCTGCATGCGTTTTCGGACGTGGTGTCGTGTAGACTGTGCTTTCCTATGATTCGTTCAAAGATGTGCTTTTTACCCAGCTTCGCGTTAAAATCGTCTAGAACAATCTTGGTGTCACAGCGTTGACATTGAGCGTTTGTTTTATCTAATAGTTCATAGAAGTCATCTTTGTTCTTGATGTATTTTTCTTTTATGGGGGCGTGAACGCATACATACGTGAACGGGGTAATGTCTGATTTGTAGCAGCTTAGGGCTTTTTCTAACTGTTCGGTTGCACCAGGTCTAGTAAGGGACCTAACATTCCAGGTGTAGAACCGATACTTCTGTCCTTGTCCTGTCCTTGTCCTCTGTCCTATGTAGTCCATTTATCAACATGTAGTAAATCCGAAGGTTGTGGTTGTCTCTCAGTACATACTTTTTTACGGTTTACTAGGCCATAGGCCAACCGATTTAACCGGTTTTTTTGCGTACGAAACTCGCTATTCGCCCTTCCCCGTTTGTAATTTCCAGAGAGAATCTCCAGATATCACCATGACGAGACGGGGATGGCAAGGCGTTCGCCTGCAGTGGCTCTTCCCGCTTCTTAGCAGTCCAGCATCCGTCGGATGCTTAGCGAAATTAGTAACCACTTAGTTACCAAGCTAAACTTATATTCTCTGCATATGATAGATCAAATCAAATCCACAGAATTCCTTTTTTTTATGGAAAAAGCCACGTCGACAATAACATCTATTTGATGCAGAAACTATAACTTACCTTCTCCGCTCCACTTATAGAAGTCATCTATGACCTTGACGTCTCTTTCTTTTATGGAGGCGTGAACGCATACGTGAATGGGGTAATGTCTGCTTTGTAGCAGCTAAACTGAGAGTTAATATTCCATTTTATATACGACTATATTCAAGGAATTATCTCAAAAACATTTATGCCTCATTTAAATAATAAAATTAGTACAACCTAAGAGTTTCATGTACCGCCTTGATTGCCTGTAAAAATTCAAGCACGGATTAATTAGTTTCTAACAAGCTACAGGATTCCTTTTCCCGAGTCTTCTTTTTCTTGGTTTTATTATTTATTCAATCTATTACTCTACAGACTTCCAGATAGCTAATTACAAAACAGATAAGCACTTCTTAAAGATTTTCTTTTGTGTCAGATAGTATCCTTTCCATTTTCCCTCTTAGTGGCTTTCTGCTTCCTTAAGAAATTAAGGCAAGGAGACACTGCTGAAAACACTCAGGAAACAACAAAGAAAGTTATTTGCATTTTAATTAAAAGAAATGGGGAAGAAAGTGCCGGTGATTCAGGGACTGACCTATTACCAACAGAGGCAGTGGGCAAATGCTTTATTTAACTGACGACCGCAGTGGAAGAGATCTTTTCTTCCTCTTCATTTACAGTGAAAGCATTGGGAACTTACATATATATTTGTATAAACATATTTAAGTAAAGGTTGCTGTGGGATGAAACCTAATGTTTTCTGAGTTTTTTTTTTTTTTTTTGGGATGCACAGATTTCTTTTAGTTCGCTTACCTTCATCACGAATGCCGCTAATCTTTGAGCGTTTGTGCCTTTTTCTATACTGGATAAAATATGCCGGAACCGTATACCATATGTTTGAATAAAAACTAGCTCTTATAAAAAACTAGGGATTTATTATATGTCAAAAGTAATTCCTTCAACAATCCTGGGTGCCTAGTTATACCATAATTCCTTCCTAGCTATCAATCCACTATGAGGTGCATCACACCTGAAAGGAATATAAAGTCGACAGTTAAACTACTTTTGAAGGCATGCTGAACCTTACTATCTGCCTAAGTGAATATAAGCTCTTCAGGTCCATCTGGATGTGGAGGGAAATCTAAGTCTACTTTCAATTCCAGTCACTGTGTCTGTGTCAATGTCTTATGACCTATAAGTAATGTAGTAATACAGTGTTCCCCGCTTAATTGAACTTGCAAATTTGCCAGATTTTTTGAGCAATTATCCAGGTGGTTCAATTAATCGGAATACCGTTTAATTGACTCATCTGTTCAATTAAGCGAAAACCCGTTTAATTTCATCTCTAGTACAATTAACCGAGGCTAGCTTGATTGATCAAATCAGTTAGGATGATGTCTCCATCCAACACTTAAAGCAATACTTGAATTCCCACATATGTATATACTATAGAGTCAATGGAAAGGAAATTTCAAAAACAGTATTAAAACGTATTTTATTTAAAAAAAAAACTTGTAACTATAAAACAAATTAAGATCAGGACAATAGCGGCGACTAGGAGTACCTCACTCCCAGGTAGATGCTACATCTGCGACCAGCATCGAGAAACTGCCGCCTTCGAAGAAAGCGTTCGTTGTCTAGTTTGCCAAAAAGGGAGAGAACGAGTCAGTGCAGAGTGGCATGCGCTGACTCCCACATCGGAGTGCCCCAGCATCCTCGTATCCCGAATCTGTAGGGGTGTAACCAGCCTAGTCGTCGAACGAACAGTGGACGGGCAACTGATTTTGGACACGGGCGCAACTCATTCAGTCATTCGAAGCTGATTGGTTTCTGACATCGAGCCATTTACCGGGGTAAGGCTTCGTACAGTAACTGGTGGGATGGCGGAAGTTAAGGGTAAGGTCCAGAAGAGAATTACTATGGGTGCCGTCGAGTTCCAGCATGATTTCATCGTTGCGGACATTACTGATAACATTATAATCGGCGTCGACTTTATGATTAGGCATGGCTTCACATTGGGCCTCAACCAAAATGTAATGAGGCTTCTGCTATCCGTTGGAACACTCAGACTCAATCACTGATCCATTGTACTATGTTAAAGGCTTCTGCTAAAAAATGTAATGAATCACGGTAACTTGGAGCTCTCCCTAATAATATATAATGGATAGGGAACAGGATCAGGCGAATAGTCGTACAAGCGCCAAACAGTTCCTCCGAATGCAGAAGCTGTGGTTTGAGCAAAGATAGAAGACTGTACAAAAGGGAACAACGATCGCTCAGTGCCAAGAAGCTGCCGCCCTTATGAACTGCGAGGATCGGAAACAACAGGAAATCCAGGCCAACAAAGCGTTCTTGAAAATAATGGTCAGAGAGCAGAAAAGTAAGGCACTCTCCCCGCTTCGTACGTATTGGACAGTTTTTGCAGGACTTCAGTGGAGGGCTTGCCTTATCTATCTGGATGACATAATTGTCATGGGCAAGGATTTCGACTGTCACTTTAAAAAGCTTGAAGAGGTACTGTAAGTAATTCAAGCAGCCGGACTGAAATTGAGCCCAAAGAATTGTTCGCTCTGCGAAAACGAAGTGAAGAACTTGGAACATGTGGTGACTGCAGAAGGAGTCAATACGGATGAAGACAAAATCTCGGCGGTTAAGGAATGGCCGAAGAAGAATAAGTTAAGGTCATTACTTACTTTGTGCATATTACAGGCGATTCGTCCCAGGATTTGCAAACATTGCCAGCAGTCTGCACGAGCTCTCCAAAAAGAATCGGCCATTCAAGTGGGAGAAGCCACAGGAGGAAGAGTTCATTCACCTGAAGGAATTGCTCTGCAGTGCGCAGAGAGGAGAGGAACTACTGTGTAACTTGGAGGAAGCTTTTAGCTGTGGTCGACTGTGTCAAGCATTTCCACAAATATCTCTATGGCCAAGGTTTTCATCTGAGAACGAACCACGCAGCGTTAGGGTGGCTACTGCAATTCAAAAACCCGGAAGGCCAACTTGTTAGATGGATAGAAAGGATCCAGAGTTATGACACCGGAAGGGAAACAGTCGTTGAAACGTGGATGCCTTATCGAGGCGACCTTGCGACGTTGAATGCAAGCATTGTTCACGTGCGGAAACCAAGGAACAAGTCACTGACATCCGTCGTTTCCAAGTGCTGCCAAAAGATTAGTGGACTGTCGAGAAAGTCGGAACGAAGCAGCGAAGTCATCATCGATCACCAGGAACGAGGTTTTCGACCAACGAGGGAGCAAATATCCAACGAAAGCGCAATCGTAAAAGCTTACTGGGGTCAATGGCACAGTTTGAAGCTGAAGAACGGTTGCCTCTACCGCAGTTGGGAAAGTGAAAACGGGGACATTGTAAACGACATTGCTCCTCAGAGGTTCCGGATGAAGACAGGTAGGTAGGTAGGTTCGTAGCCTTCCCAGAATTGAGAAGAATACACATAGGCCAGGGAGGCCCGTTGTGCACCTACGAGGGGGGCTTATCCCCCTATTCGTGGAACCATTTGGTGCTTCTTAAGAAGTTAAGAAGGTCAGATATCCCTACTTGCTTTACATTTGCCAGGTCGTTAAGGAAGTAAGATCCTAGGTATCGTTTCCTGATAGTGCAGAATGCTGGGCAGTAGCAGAGAAGGTGGTGGATGGACTCGACCTTATCCTCATCTAGACAGCTTCTGCAGAAATCATTCGGAACTATTCCTTGTTTTTGCGCGTGACTGCCAATAAGGCAGTGTCCTGTGATGACACCAATGATATTGTAGATGTCAATTCTTTTTAGGGAGATTATACTCCTAGCCCAGATTTGCCTGGTGATGAGGCAGGTATGTCCCTGGGTCCATCTCAGGTTCGTCCGGCTTTGGCGAAATTTGCAAGATTATGTTTTATGGTTGCAAGGGGTATTCCCTCACAAGCCACGATTGATTGTAGCGTCGTTCCTTGCCTGGCGAGTGTGTCGACTATCTCATTTCCTGGAATATCGCTGTGTCCCGGTACCCAGATAAGTTGTATATTAAGCTGCTCGGGCATTTCGTTAAGAGATAGGCGACAGTCGAGGATAGTTTTTGATGTGTACACATAGAACTCCAGTGATAGGCTGCTTGAATATGGATATCCGTAGTGGATATCACGTTCCACTTCAGCCAAGACAAAGCCTCTCTTATTTCCAACAGTTCCGCCTGGAAGACGCTGTAGAGATCTGGTAATTTTAGAGCTTTATTCAGCTTTAGTTGTTTGCAGAATACTCCACTACCCACCCCGTCTTTGGTTTTAGATCGGTCAGTGTAAAAATCCACGCAGTTCCTGTGGGGTTGCATTTGGCGGGTCCAGTTTTGCTAATTCGGGTAAATCGTCGTAAAATTCTTCTCCAAGACTGTGGTGGGTTCTGTTTGGTCCAAGTTTTCTGCCAAAGTTATCCTGTTATTCAGGATGGAGGAGTGGCTAGTGACATAGCTCTGACGTAAGGATTGCTAGAGGAATGTCGGAGGTCGATCAGAGGTTTGGTTTTTAAACTGGCAACACTGTTTCTACAGACTGTCAATTTGACAGTTGAAATTTGATTTGTAATTAGTTCGTTTTGCCATTTTATGGCGAATATATTAACCAGGGATCTGATGGCTTTGATAGGCATTTTGACAGATTGCACCTAGAAACGCTTTACGGTTTGACGGCGTCTTGCCTATGTCATTCAGCCTTGTTCCGACGACTCTACACATCGACGTCTTGAGATTAACACAATGATAAGTCAAAAGAGTCGTTTTTAAAAGAGAATAACACGTTTAGTGGCCGTTGTATTACAAAAGCAGCAACCAACCCTGCGGGGATCACAGGGCAGACGTACGAAGGTTTTCCGTTTTCCAGCCTGTGCAAGAGTTGAAACTGCGTGATCATTATACGCGTCAAAGGTTCGGTGTATGGGCCGAACACATATTTCAGCTTGATCCGCTCGGTTTACTCCTTACCGACCTTAATGGGCAGCGAGAATTTTGCATTATGGCCTGCACAACCTGACGAGTTTGGCAGGGATCTCAAATTATAATATAGTTCGTCCCTATAAACACTGTCATATGCGGTTTTAAAATCGGCACATTGATAGGAACCTGCCAAATTGTCCACGACAATGCAAGGTTAGGGAGAACTATTCCCCTATAGTTGGCACAGTTATAAGGGTCTCCTTTTTTATGAACCGGGCAAACGATGCTGGGATTACATTCTTTTGACCATTCTTTTGACTATACCTTACAGATGAGCTGGTGCATGTTCCCAACTAACTCATCTTCACCTGCTTTAAAGAGCGCCGCAAGCAGGTCATCGGCACCAGCAGCTTTATTAGACTTGAGTTTTGATATCGCTATCCTAGCCTCGTCTAAGTCGGGTGGACAGAATTCTCTCTCATCTTGATTCAGCTAAGAACCATTTCGATCACGTTAGCTTTAAAAAAAAAGAAAACCATCAAAATCGATCCATTCACTCCGGAGCTACGGCTCCACAGATAGACACAAACTCCCCTCTTTTTGCGGCGGGGGTTAAAAATGAAAACATGAAATTAAATGGGTGGTTTAGTTTTTCCCATTGGTTAGTCGTTGAGCCTTACGTGTCGCACGTAGACCACATTTTTTAATTCTTCATTCTAATTGAACTATACGTCCACGGTATAGATGAGCAAAGGATGATAATGATTAAGCTTCAACGCCCTCAGAGACTAGCGTGCCTCGGCATTACACGGCAGGTTTTTATTAAAAAAGTGGCATTACGCAGTGCAATCAGAATTCTTCACTCGGGGACAAGCCTGCCATGTAGACCCGTGGATCACATATCCAACTTACAGCAAGAGAATTGATATATTGATACTAAACCGTTTAGCATGGGAAGCAAGGGGCTTAGGTGGCGGCTCCAAGACGGTCACTGGCGTTCGCGCCGCCATCTTTCGACCAAGTCGCAAAATCTCGAAGGCCCTGGGAATGAGTCCTAGTAAATTCAAGCAGGATTACATGCCATCCTACCATGCGCAATCTAAACCTAGAGACTGGTATAAGAGGAGTAACCATCAACATTCTCTCTGAAAGCCAAACAGCGCTTAAAGTGCTGAGTTCGTACAGAACGAACTCAAAAACCGTCAAGGAGTGCCATGGTGCCCTGCAAGATCTCGCCAAAAGAAACAAGGTCAAACTCTGGTGGGTGCCAGAGCACAAAAGTATTAAGGGCAATGAAATTGCCGATCAACTCGCCAGGAAAGGTTCCAGTGAAAAATACATAGGTCCTGAACATTTCTGCGGCATTCCCAAGTCTTACATCAACTTCTTCTTAGACAAGTGGGAAAAATCGCAACACCTGTCCTTTTGGAACAGCTTTCAGAAACATCGCAAATCGAAAGGATTTATACGGCCTCTGAACAAACACATAAGCTTCTCAAAACAAAAACAAGGGAGCATGAGAAGCTCGCGATCGTAGAGATGGAGAGATGCTATCGCAGGAATGACGTTCGGGAGGTTTTATCAACGAATAAAACAAACATGCCTGGGATATAAGAGGAGAACGGAAGCCTGCAGGGACGAAAATAGAAACCTAGTAGTGGATTCACAGTCGGTACTAAGAATCTGGAAAGACTACTTCTGCAGACTGTATAACGGCGATAACGAAACAGATCCCGCTGTCAGAGAACTCCGCCCCCTGACCTGGACGAAGTTAGGAATGCTTTCTCTAAGCTGAAGTCCAACAAAGCTGTTGGAGTAGACGGACTACCTGCCGAGCTCTTTAAGGCAGCTGGAGATGACCTGGTTGAGAGTATGTTGGGGGATATGGTCAGAGGAATGCATGCCCGATGAATGGAATCTTAGTATCGTTTGCCCGATCCACAAGAAAGGAGACCCCTTTGTCTGCGCCAACTACAGAGGAATAATTCTTCTGAACATCGCTTATAAAATCTTCTCTGCTGTTCTGTGTGAACGCTTGAAACCGTTCGTTAATAAACTGATTGGTCCATATCAGTGTGGTTTCAGGCCCGGGAAGTCCACTATAGATCAATTATTCACACTGCGGCAGATCCTGGAAAAAACAAACGAGTTCCAGATCGACACCCCCCACCTGTTTACCGACTTTAAGGTTGCATTCGATAGTACCAATAGAGAGGAGCTATACAACGCCATGTCTAGTTTTGACATCCCTGCCAAACTCGTCAGATTGTGCAGGATGAGTTTGGAGAACTCTCCCTGCTCCATCAGGGTCGGAAGCGACCTAACCGATACCTTTGATGTTAAAAAAAGGTTTAAGGCAGTGCGACACGCTATCGTGTGACCTTTTCACTATTGTCCTTGAAAGGATAGTGCAAAACCCACTGGTCAATACGAGGGGCACCATCTTTTGCAAGTCCATACAACTGCTTGCATATGCCGATGACACTGACATAATTGGACGAAGTCAGCGAGATGTCACTGAGGCCTTCACGAGCAATGAGACGGAAGCGGCTAAAATGGGACTGGCGGTAAATGAGGGCCAAACGAAATATATGCTGTCGTCGAAAAAGGACACGAACCACCGGCGTCTTGACCAGGGTCCACATATTGACAGGTATTATTTCGAGGTAGTCAAGGACTTCGTCTACCTAGGCTCCGCAGTGACATGCAGAAACGACATCAGTGCCGAAATCAAACACAGAATGACTCTTGCCAACCGCTGTTTCTTTGGGCTCGGGAGGCAATTGAAAAGCAGAGCCCTCTCTCGAAAAACCAAGGTGAGCATATACAAGACCCTTATCATCCCGGTCCTGCTCTATGGCGCAGACACATGGACCTTATTTAAAGCGGATGAGAGGCCCTTGGTCGTTTTGAGATAAAAATATTGCGTGCGATTTTCGGCCCGACCTGCATGAATGGGGAGTGGAGGAGAAGACTTAACAGTGAACTGTACGGGCTGTACAGCGACATGAACATAGCACGGCGTCTTCGGATTCAACGCCTAAGATGGCTAGGTCATCTTGAGCGTATGGAAAACACAGCTCCGGCCCGGAAGGTCTATGAATTCAACCCCCCAGGGGGGCCGCGGTCGAGGACGGCCAAATTTAAGGTGGCGCAGCCAATTGGAAGATGACCTTAACCAACCAGGCGTACGGTACTGGAGACTGCTGGCGAAAGACCGTGGCAGTTTAAGAGGTTTTTTGTACGAGGCCTAGTTTCGCCATGAACTGTAGCGCCAAAATAAGAAGAAGAAGAAGAAGAAGATATCAGAAGACTACTCAGTTACCTGATGGGACACTGAAATATAATTTTAACAAAATTAGCCCCTCGTCTGAAACTAAGTGCCGACTCTGTCTTGAGTAAGGGTGGTGCTCTCTGCCATCTCAAGAAGCGTATCTTTCTCAGTGAAGTTAAGACTCCTGAGCGGATCATCTCGGCTCCTACGAGAAGCAGTCGCAACTTGGTTAGGGAAGTTGAGAAGCTCCTCGGTCCCTTAATGAAAAAAAAATAAAAAATTAACTGTAACTTGGATACATCGCTAAATACACAGATTGAAATCACGATTATACATATACATACATACATACATATGCATGCATATGTACAAATTCATACTCTCTTATTGCTCTATTAAGCCTAGAAATATGTACTAAAATTATTAACCAAGAATCGCCATACTATAGGCTTCAGTTCTACGTTGAACAGTCTTTGAAAATATAAATTTATTATTGCATGCTACTAGGCTGATAAAGATCATCTATTCCGGCCATAAAAATCATTGGATTTCGATGGTCAAATGGTCGATGGCAGAATCGCTTTTAATATAAATAAAAATACGGTAATTACAGCCCATTTACGAATAGATTAAGAGAGGTGCGCCAAAGTAAACGTCAATTTGGCAAAGACTCTACATTTGATTTTTCTTTTCACCTGTACACGTATTTGTTATTTAAATGTTTGCCATCTAACGTGGCCGTTCAAAAAGTTAAGGAATATGTTGCGTGCGCTCCGTGAACACTTTGGTCCTTATAATCGCCCAAATGAAGCAACCGTGGGACCTCTAGGTTCTCTGAAAGATATACCACGGTCCGGATAATACCGCTGTTTCCAAGCAAAATCTAAAAAGGTACATATTCGCAATAACTACTAACGCGTCGATCACTTGAATTGGATATTTCAAAGACCAGTTTGTTGCTTATTATGCAGGTGCTTACCAGATTCATTTATCACAAAAGCTCAAGCAAAGTTGTCATTTATTTACCGTGTGGCTGTTAGATCACCGTGCGATGATCAAGCGCAGTTCATATTGTTATGAATTTATTCGGTCCCCACACCAAATAGGGTTCGCACAACTGGATTGCGATAAACTACAATTGTCCTTTTTCTTTAAATTGAAACACACACACTTTTTTTTAATTCTTTCACCACAGATCAATTATCTGTGTAGCTTCACCACTTTTCTTTATTATCCAATACTATCCACTTTAAACTTTATTACACAATACACAAACCTTTATTGAAAGCTTTTCTTTTCACCTCGGTTGATCACACCGACTCGTCACACGCTGTTTTATACCACAAACTGAATGAATGTCAAGGGCGAGTGTTCGCGCTTATATAGCTCTCGGTCCACCGTCTCGAACGTTCGCCGTTGGAAGTTCCCCTTTGGAAATCTCTAGAACGCTCTGACAATTCCATTGGAAGTTGACATCATTCCAATTCCCCGCTTCCAGAGAGTTTTCGAACTTAACGGTCCGCCTGCATCTCCGCAACAATATTAAATGGGACGCAGAAAAAGCATTTGGGTCAACAAAAGTCGTAAATATCACAAGCAGCCGATGCATTCACGACAGTTTGCGTCATCGGATATTATGGTATCAATTGTACCCGATACCATGGAATGATGACAAATTGTTTTTTGCCCTAGCTCAATGGAACAGACTTGAATGATGTTTGTTCTCAACAAGATGATGTACACTGAGCGTGAAAATCTTAACGAATTCAAAGGGTTTTATGAAAATCGATTGATAGCAAGTCGCGAAAATGTGAATAGCGCTGCCAAATTAAGTGATTTATTGATATTCTTCTTCTTTGGTGGCGTTACAGCCCACGAAGGACCGAGCCAAGCTTCTCTCCATAACCCATGTTGTGTGTGATTAATTTTTCGACACAGGTCAAAGGACCTACAGTTTAATGCCGATTCCTAATGGCGTGAGTCGAGAAGCTATTTCAAGGCAAATATACTACGGTGAGTTTTACCAGTACCCCCCGAGGAGGGACTCTGCGAATAAACATTCAATGGCGCTGGCGTTAGTGCGTCAAAGTCAAACACAGTAATCACTGCGCCACGGGCACCCTCATTTATTGAGATTGCTCTGCAAAAATAATAAAAACGTTCCTATTTGATGTTGTCATCACAAACGTTGACGAAATCCACGCCTGTAAAATTAGCCGTGGTGAACACATGAGTTACACATATTTTATACATATGTAAAAGTAGTCAATGAAGCTTTAAATTAAAGTACCCAACTTGACTCAAAAATAAATATTAGCCCTTTGCTGCGCTGAGTTACAGATCTGAAACATCTTATACAACGGTATGAGAATTGTATGTTCCTATTTTTTTCCAAATCAGAGCAATGTTGTAGGAACGTAACATACTACTTACTTACTTAGGTGGCGCTACAGTCCGTGGTGAACCTGGGCATCAACCAACAGCTGTTTCCAGCGCCGCACGCCCAGTTGGTTAAGGTCCTCTTCCACCTGCGTGCGCCTACGTTGATGCGGCCGTCCTCTGCCGCGCCTTCCTTCCGGTGTGGATTCGAAGACTCTTCAGGTCGAAGCTGTATTTTTCATGCGCTTTACATGGCCTAGCCACCTTAGACGCTGTATCCGTAGACCTCGTACCAGGCAGATGTTGCTGTACAACCCGTACAGTTCATCGTTATATCTTCTCCTCCATACACCGTTTGAACAAACGGGACCGTAGATAGTGCGCAGAATTTTCCTCTCGAAACGACCAAGGGCATCTTCAACCGCTTTTGTTAAGGTCCAAGCCTCTGCCCCGTAAAGGAGGACTGGGATGATTAAGGTCTTATATAGTGTCACCTTGGCTCTACTCCTCGATTGCCTTTTGAGCCCAAAGAAACAGCGGTTGGCAAGAGTGATTCTGCGTTTTATCTCACCGCTGGGGTTGTTGTCGCTGGTCATCAGTGAGGCAAGGTAGACGAATTCCTTGACCACTTCAAAGTTATATCCACCCATGGTGACGTTGTGACCAATACGTCGGTGTTGTCCGTCTCTTTTATATGAAAGCAGATATTTGGTTTTACCTTCATTAACCTTGAGACCCATCTTAGCCGCTTCTACCTCAATGCTTACCAAGGCCTCATTGACGACTCGCTGTGTCCGTCCAATCACGTCAATGTCGTCGGCGTACGCAAGCAATTGTGTAGACTTAAAATAAATCGTACCTCTTATGTTGGGCAATGACTCTTGCACGATATTTTCAAGCACGACGTTGAAAAAGTTCCATGACGCGTCACCTTGCCTAAATTCTTTTTTAACATCGAAGGTCTCGGCTTGCTCATTACCGACCTTAATGGAGCAGCGAGAATTCTCCATTGTTATCCTGCACAATCGGACGAGTTTGGCAGGGATATTGAAACTAAACATGGCTTTGTATAGCTCATCTCTATGCACGCTGCTATATCTTCTTTCTCTTTTGTGGCGTTACAGCCCATGAAAGACCAGAGCCAAGCTTACCCTCTATCATCCATGTTGTGGGTGATTCTATTTTTCACACAAGTGAAAGGGACCTACAGTTTAATGCCGATTTCGAACGGCATGAGTCGGTAAGCTTTTTCTAGGCAAGTTATACTACGGGGGGTTTTGCCAGTACCCCGCCGAGGAGGGACGCCGCCAAATAAACATTCAATGGTGTTATCGGGATCCGAACTCGCTCATCGTGCGCCAGAGTCCAACACACTAACCACTGCACCACGGGGCAGTAAATAATCATGCAAAATTTAGAAGCTAAGGCGAAATGTTGCATATCTACAGCATAATGCTATTGTTAAAATGAACTAAAAAAAAAAAAAATTATTGAGCTGAGCGAGCGAAGCTCTTATACCCGGGATTGGAACTTCTTTGTTATTGTACTCCTCTGGAACCGCTACTGCGATCTTGACTGAACTTACAACAGTGATAGTATAGGTGCTGCTGAGTGTCGTAAGGGGTCGGGTATTCGAATCGGACTTACCACCGGGGAATAGTCGCCAAAAAACTTAAGCACGCGCTATAAGAGAATATTGCTATTTCTCAAGTAAAAAAAAAAACAATTGCTTTGTCGGAAAATAACTTTTTAAAGGTGGTCTATGTGGTCGGAGGCTCTGTGCATTTTTCCGGCACAAGTCACATTCTTAGAACTCGAATTTTGTCGAACATTGAATCTTTTTATAAATTCAACTTTAATGCAGCTTTAGATCGACCTCCACAAGTGAAAACAATTAAGATGAGAGCCAACGAATTGAGAGGCGAACTGAGTAAAGAACAGAAGCCAATAATGGACAAGATAAAAGTTACGAAAATTCTCAACGACTTCGAATTTCGTCGAATATTAAAAATAGCAAGTTATAGGAACTTTTAGCTGTATCTATAGACTTTACATAGCAAACACTGTCATATCTTCAAGTGACATTAAATCACCTTTCCTCTACTAACGACAGGTAATACAAGAAATAAATATTTTCGATATAAAATAACGCGTTTTTTTTTAAGTTTATGCCAAATTATGCCTAGATTTAGACGTTGTGCAAACCTCGGACGCAGAGCTATTAATCTTCAGACTCAAGCCTGTTATTGGGCCGTTCAGAATACAACGTCAAGCACTAATACTGATGCTCAAAGTGCTACAAAATTCCAAGTTAGCCCTGATAACAAATCTTACTGTACGTGCAGAATCTGCTCACGCACTGAATATAGTGGTACAACTGAAGATTTCATCTGCAACTCATGCATCAAAGATCCACTAAATATACTGCTTCAAATAATGTGCATCCAGGAATTGTTCCACCAGAATTACAACATTTGACAATGGTTGAGCAGTTATTTATTTCTCGTGTACACCCAGTTATGAGTTCGCGCTTCTGGTTCCACTGGCCAGTTTCATTCATTAAGGTCATCAATGTTGGACCAGATATTCTACCTCTGGCTCGCTTGCTACCTGTAACGCCTGCTAAACTTGGAATTGTCATCATTCGAAGTGCTGGCATGAGTGGATTCGCTGACTTTCGTGTACACAAGCAAGTCTTTCTTAAGGCTTTAAAATGTCTCCAACATTTCATGCCTTTCTAGGCTGACGTGTCACTGAATCTAGATGTCATATCAAGCCTACCAAGCGATGGAAATATTGCTGATCGATTGATCGATTACCTTTCATTGAAGAAGGTACTGTTGAAGGAGAAACAGCAGAAAGCGCCAATATTGAAGAATGCGCCGTACCGTTTACACCACGACAAGGGCAAGAAGCATCAATCGAGTCAACGTTGAATTGGCCGATTGCGTCTAACTTACCAGTGAATGAATTTCGACAAAGTGGTTACATCTTGCATGCTTTTCCTCATTTGTTTCCCGATGGTAAATGCGATTGCCTTGACTTCAGTCGTAGAATTAAGGTATCTTTTCGTGAGTGGACTGAATACCTTATAAAATTTCACGGTCAATGTTTTACGCAAAAGCCCCGTTTCTTCTACTTCAATACGATGCAGCGACACGACGCCTGTAGACAAAGTGGTGTATTTGCAAAGAGCAAATCTGCAAAACATCCAAAATATTCAACAATTAGCACAACGGGTACAAGAACAGTCATCAGTTATTAAACGCCTTTTATCATAGGGATCAAAAATACGTGGAACTTCGGCTGATACCAGCAAAGATGTGAACTACTGGCCTTGGTTAACCAATTCGGAGTTCCTACCATATTCCTAACACTAAGTACTGCTGACCTCTGGTGGCCATACTTAATCCGGCACTACGGTATCTCGGATGAACTGGGCAATACACTTAGCGAATGTACCCTTGGTAGACTCATGCAAAAGAAATTAAACGAGAATCCCAGAATTGCAGACGAATATTTCTCAAGTCGTGTTAATGAAAATAAAATTTTGAAACGAAGATTTAACATAACCGACTTCTGGTATTGTTTCGAATACCAACATCGTGGTTCTCTTCATGTACACGTGATCATCTGGATTGCAAACGCTCCTAATCCACGAAACTTTGACACAGCAACATTCGAGGAAATACAAAAATACATCCAGTTCTATGACGAGATCCCATGCTTGAACATGCAATTTCGAAGTTACTTATCAAGCTGATTGGTCAACGCGACATTAGTACCTGTGAGGTGATGCATCTGTTAATTGACGAACCACTAAAGCATAGTATCCGGACATTCGTGAAAATCTACATTGGAGCTTGCTATAGCAAACTAACATAGGAGTTGTTGACTACGTGATAATTCCGGTAGACCGAGACGAATCTGAACAAGTTGTGCCGCGGTCAATTATGGATCACTATAGCTTAAGGGATGCACTTCACGAAGAAACTTGACTGAAAGACTTCGTAATTGATTATCACAATTTTGCAAGTTGTTCCTAGGGTGGTAAACTTCAAAAACCAAGAGCAGTATGATATTTTTTACAAACAAAGACTAGCGCTGAATAAACTTTTGAGATGCATAACAGAGTTGAAAACTCAGTCAACTTGGAAAGAAAGCTACGACGCGAGTCGTCCCGGAAACCAAATCAATAAACAAATTGACAAATCAACTCGCTCAGCTCATTTCATCATAACGCCACCAATGCGCGGGCTGATCAACGTCCTGCGCGCGTGTCGCCTCGTCAGCATTTTTACCACGGATAACGAATGAGATACCAATCTTTTTGCTTTGACGGGCATTTTGACAACTAGCCCCTACAAACACGTTTCGGTTTGACGGCGTCTTGACTATGTCATTCTGCCTTATTTCGACGTCTTGACTCTTAAGTCAAAAGCGTCGTTTTTAAACCGGCCTGTAGACGCACAATATTATTGTGCAAAATATTGCACAATTTTATTGGCTTGCTGCCCCAATAATTTAGTTGACCGTTTATATTTGTATTAAAAGTCAAAAGCGTTTTGAATTTCCGCAATATATCGCACAATCTTGCAATATTATCTACAGACTAACAATAATATTGTGCAATATCAAATATTGCACAATATTATTAGGCGTCTAGGGGCCGCTTTAATTACAAAAGCAACAACCAACCCCTACGGGGATGAACGGGCAGACGTACGAAAGTTTGGTATCTCATTCTTTATCCCTGATTTTTACCTTCCTACGTGCAGCAATACTTTCCGTCGTCTCGCTGGCATTTGAGCCGGATCAACTAACTATCAGCTTGCTTACCACGCGCAGCAGTGGCACTCCTCACTTGTATATATGTATGTATGTATGTTGGCGTAATAGTCCATGAAGGACCGAGTCCGAGCTTCTCTCAATCGCCCATGTTGTGCGTAATTTTATTTTCCCATAGGTGAAAGGGACCTACAGTTTATTGCCGGTTCCGAACGGCGAAATTCGAGAAGCTTTTCTTGACAATTTACTACGGGGGTTTTATCAGTACCCCGCTGAGGAGAAGCACCGCGAAAAACACGTTCGATGACATGGCCGTTGTCGGGATTGGATTCCGAATCCTCGCTTACAGCAAGGTTTTTAAGTCATTGTTAGGTACAGTGGTGTTCTTATAAATAGCACACCCTTATTCAAATGTGTATTTGCTTGCAATACACACTGTACTTACAAGCTGCACAGGAGTAAAGCCATAATATCCCAAGGTACTACCTTATGAATATGAAAATATACTACAAAGAAGATCCCGTTAGGTTTTCCTGGTTTTGCAATCGTTAGAGCTGGTGATCATTGCAAATTGGGTGTTCGTGTAAATAGCACATATCATGGTGTGTCAGAAAAAAAATATTTTTCAGTGATTTAAGTGAGGTTAGTGTGAATCTTTTTAAGGATAGCCATAATTACACTCATTTCTTACACAAATAGGAGTATTTAAAATGGGTAGAGAAAAGCGTTGCACGGTGGAAAGGAGCCGTATCATGATACAGGATGGAAAGACTATTTCAGAGGTAGCAGGGACATTAAGGTGCTCTAGGAAGCTTGTTCAAAATGCAATGAAGGTCATACGGTGCAGCCAATCTTCCGCGATTAGCGTAAGGAAAACCAATAAAAGAAAAACCTCTGAAGTGACTGACAGAATTATCCACAAAATCAGTGCAACGAACTTTTCATAACTTCCCGGGAGATAAAGCAACAACTACTTGACCAACACAATGTCCAAATATCAGCCGTAACTGTAAGTCGCCAGTTAAATGAATTCTAGGTTCATGGAAGAATCGCCAGAAAAAAACCTCGTCTCTAAAAAAAAAAAAAAAAAACAAAAACCAAAAGAGAAGTCTTATTTTCGCAAACGCTCACAAGAACAAACCCTTGTCCTTTTGGAAAAATATCTTGTGGAGCGACGAAAATAAGTCCAACAGTTTGGATCAGAAGGAAAAAATTATGTCCGAAGGCCAACGAACCAAGAGTACCATCCCAGATACACCTTAAGACTGTCAAGTATGGCGGTGGGAGCATTATGGTGGGGCGGCGATGCCATGGCATGACGTTGCATCAATTGTGAAAATAAATGGCATTATGAATCAACATCAATATAAGCTAATCCTGGAGAACCAAATGGAGCCATATACCGAGCCACATGCCTGTATCATGGATTTTTATGCATGACAATTATCCAAAGCATACTTCGCGGATACTGAGGAATGGGCTTTCGGAGTGACAAATTTTCCTGCTTGATTGGCCGACCCAAAGTCCCGATCTGAATCCTAACGAGAATCTGTGGAATGATGTTGACTCCCTTGTTAAAGACTCCAGCTCAAAAAATTTAGAAGAATTTCGGCAAACCATAAAGGCTGCTTGGGAAGCTTTACCTGCCCAGAAATGTAAGCGCTTAGTAGAGAGTTTGCAAAAACGTTGTCAAGAGTGATAAGCAACAAGGAATATCTTACAAAATATTAATAAAATATTTACTTATACTTTCGTTTTTTTGTTTTAGAGTAGATATTTATTTAGCGAAAAATGAGTCTTTGCGCTACGAAGGGTTAGTAGTCTTAACTTGTATTTCCTTTCCTGCGGCTTATTCAGTCAAGCCTGTACTTTTATACGCACGCTTATAAAAGTAAAACAATATAAATGATAGCAATAGGAGAATGCATTGCGAAAGTGTGCATTTCTCCACACCACTCTTCAGTATTCTGGGCCAGGTTTTGATTAAAACCACTTACAGGACCTTTTTCCGCTTCAATAAACTCAAAGAAAACTTAATCAACGGCATTGTTCATAGCAGAAGAAGATAAAGGAAAGCAGCCTTCTTAGAAAATGCATTGTACTAGCATGAAATAAAACCAATGTAGGGATGAAGAAGGCATGAATGCAGGCTTATGTGAATGTTTTTACCTTTGACTCCGGAGGAGCTATGATTTCATTTTGTATTCACATTGTCCTCGAAGTTACGAGAATTTCAATCGTATTGTTTGTTCTGGTATTTCCTCTGATATCCTTATTGAAAGTAAATGAAATGGAATTTAATAAAAACATAAATGATTGATATCCCACTGGTAAAGACCGGATTGTCCTATTGCATACTAAGACAGCGAAAGTTCCTTTTCAAAAGTGCTGAGCAAACATTCTGCAGTAATTCGCAGGGCATTCTTTTTGATGACATTTCTACGAACTTAAATATTTTGGTACCGAGTTTATTCAAATGTATAATCAAATTTATGTTGTCCTTACAGATATGGCGACATCCGTGGAGACGATCGTATCATAAAAGAAGGAAAGCCCAGTGGGAAACGGATGCTGATTATTGCATGATGGTAATATAAAATTATTACGTTAGTATGTACAATAAAAGGACCTTTAATTGTTGTGTTCGCTAGTCGTTAAGATAAAATCCTCCATGCATTGTACACATTTATTTAAACCCACGTATTGTTGGATAATGAATTTATATTAAGTACAATAGGTATAGAGCGAACTCGGCGGGGTATTGGCAAAACCCCCCGTAGTATACTTGCCGTGAAAAAGCTTCTCGATTCACGCCGTTCGGAATCGGCATTAAATTGTAGGTTCCTTTCACCTATGTGAAAAATAAATCACACACAACATGGGTGATTGAGAGAAGCTTGGCTCTGATCCTTCATGGGCTGTAACGCCATTAAAGAAGAAGGTATAGAGCGAAGCTCATCTATAACTCTTCCCTTGACACTTTGTTTTATTTTGGCATCCCCTTGTGTAAGCTGTATGTAAACACGAAGTAGATATCGACGGGGGCAGGTCAATAAATACAAGTGTTTAATACTACTGTGTCCAAAAAGTGTGGTGACATAGCATTTATTATGAAAAATCTTAATTAATTCTTCCAAATCAATTGTATCGCCTCAAAGTACAATGAAACAATGCATTTATGTCGATGTATTTTTCAATTCACCGGTCGACTTACGAGATGGCTTTGAGCTCTCTCTTCGATGCGGCTTGTACCTCCTCTTTCGACCTAAAACGGAGTCTCTGGAGCGGTCTTTTGAATTTGCTGAATAGTCAAAAATTGCATGGTGCCAAATGAGGGGAATATGTTGGCTGTGGAATACTACTTCTTCATCTTCTTTGGCCCTACAGTTCATGGCGAACCTGGGCCTCCTTCAAAAAACCTCTCCAACTGGCACGGTCTTTCGCCAGTGGTATCCAGTTCCGCACGCCTAGTTGGTTAAGCTCCTCTTCAAATTGGTTGCGCCACCTTAAGTTTGGCCGTCCTCGACCGCGTCGCCCCTAGGGGTTGGATTCATAGACCTTCCGGGCCGGAGCTGTATTTTCCATACGCTCAACATGACCTAGCCATCTTAGGCGTTGGATCCGAAGTCGACGTGCTATTTTCATGTCGCTGTACAGCCCGTACAGTTCACTGTTAAGTCTTCTCCTCTACTCCCCATTTATGCAGGTCGGGCCGAAAATCGCACGCAAAATTTTTCTCTCAAAACGACCAAGGGCCTCTTCATCCGCTTTCAATAAGGTCCAAATCTCTTCGCCATAGAGCAGGACCGGGATGATAAGGGTCTTGTATATGCTCACCTTGGTTTTTCGAGAGAGGGCTCTATTTTCAATTGCCCACGATCCCAAAGAAACAGCGGTTGGCAAGAGTTATTCTGCGTTTGATTTCGGCACTGATGTCGTTTCTGCATGTCACTGCGAAGCCCAGGTAGACGAAGTCCTTGACTACCTCGAAATAATATGTGCCAATATGTGGACCCTGGCCAAGACGCCGGTGGTTCGTGTCCTTTTTCGACGACAGCATATATTTCGTTTGGCCCTCATTTACCGCCAGTCCCATTTTAGCCGCTTCCGTCTCAATGCTCGTAAAGGCCTCAATGACATCTCGCTGACTTCGTCCAATTATGTCAATGTCATCGGCATATGCGAGCAGTTGTATGGACTTGAAAAAGATGGTGCCTCTCGTATTGACCAGTGAGTTTTGCACTATCCTTTCAAGGACGATGTTGAAAAAGTCACACGATAGCGTGTCGCCCTGTCTAAATAAGTTTTTGACATAAAAGGTATCGGTTAGGTCGCCTCCGACCCTGATGGAGCAGCGAGAGTTCTCCAAAGTCATCCTGCACAATCTGACGAGTTTGGCAGGGATGTCAAAACTAAAGTCAACAAACAGGTGGTGGGTGTCGATCTGGAACTCGTTTGTTCTTTCCAGGATCTGCCGCAATGTGAATAATTGATCTATAGTGGACTTCCCGGGCCTGAAACCACACTAATTTGGACCAATCAGTTTACTAACGAACGGTTTCAAGCGTTCACAGAGAACAGCAGAGAAGATTTTATAAGCGATGTTCAGAAGACTTATTCCTCTGTAGTTGGCGCGGACAAAGATCTCCTTTCTTGTGGATCGGGCAAACGATACTAAGATTCCATTCATCGGGCATGCATTCCTCTGACCATATCTTACGGATGAGCTGGTGCATACCCCCAACCAGGTCATCTTCAGCTGCCTTAAAGAGCTTGGCAGGTAGTCCGTCTAGTCCAGCAGCTTTGTTGGACTTAAGCTAAGAAAAAGCATTCCTAACTTCGTCCAGGTCAGGGGGACGGAATTCTCTGCTGTTATCGTCCGTTGTGAAAGGATTATTCTGCCTGACAGCGGTGTCTGTCCAGATTCTTAGTACCTACTGTGAATC
Source organism: Eumerus sabulonum (assembly GCA_951905685.1). NCBI lineage: Eukaryota > Metazoa > Arthropoda > Insecta > Diptera > Syrphidae > Eumerus > Eumerus sabulonum. The sequence continues at coordinate 153,205,939 of OX645060.1, read as the reverse complement.
CACTACTAGGTTTCCATTTTCGCCCCTCCAGGCTTCCGCTCTTGTCTTATATCCCTGGCATGTTTGTTTTATTCGTTGATAAAACCTCCGAACGTCATTCCTGCGATAGCATCTCTCCATCTCTACGATCGCGAGCTTCTCATGCTCCTTTTTTTTTTGTTTGGAGAAGCCTATGTTCCTCCCTCCTCTTCTGCTCATAATGCTCACGAGCAGCTCTCGTCCTACTATGCAGCGCCTCTTGATAGTGGAATAATACTGCTCGAGTTTTAAGCGACATAGTCACGAAGAATCAATGCAATGTGAGACGGTGTGGTGCAAAACTCAAGAGTTGTCTCGCTACAATTTCGCCCTCTTCAGGCGAATGGTTTCACGCGAACAACGCATAATGCTCAAAAAATATTCTTTGTTGACAGCTTTACCCAGCGGAAGGAACGATAATCGAAGAAAACTGCCCACGTGCAATTTAAGCGCGGTTTTTTTTTTGGTCTTGCCTAACCTTTAGCACAATATTCACTTGATTGATCGGTGGTTTTCAGGTCGAAAGCATAAGTCTAAGTAATCTCCTGTCATAATGCATTTCATCTTGTTCTGATATGCAAAAAGCATTGTTTCAAGCAATTTAACGCGACGATGTTTTTCCAAAAAATTCAATGTTTCCATTTTCAATAGAAATTTGGCGCGTCTAAGCTGCTAATCAAGCTTTTAAAATGCTATTGACTGATCCTTTTGAGATGCCAACATTATCAGTATCTAATTGTTATTCGACGATTTGCAAGCACCAAATATTCGATTACTTGGAAGTAAACTTCGTTGGTTGAGATTGACGGTCATCCGTCAATCGTCTTCGACACGATGACGGCTTTCTTGAAATTCTTTTTTTCGATAAAACCCTATGACAAAAGGCTTTGTGCACCATACCTCTAACAAACACGATCTTTTGCTAGCCTTCTCCATTGCCGCACACCCAATTGGCTGAGGTCCCCTTTCACCTGTGTGCGCCACCTAAAGTGCGGCCGTCCTCTCCTTCTTCGTTCCTCGGGGTTGGATTCAAGATATCTCCGGGCTGGAGCTGTGGTGTCCATTTGCTCTACATGCCCCAGTCATCTTATACGTTGAATCCGTAGACGCTTGACTAGACTCATGTCGCTGTACAGCCCGTAATGTTCGTGGTTGAATCTTTTTCTCCATATCCCGTCTGCGTTTTTAACCCCGAAAATCACGCGCAAGATCTTTCTCTCGAACCGACTAAGGGCCTCCTCATCCGCTTTTGATAGTGTCCATGCTTATGCGCCGTACAGCAGTACCGGGATGATAAGAGTCTTATATAGAGTCAACTTGGTCGTACAGGAGAGGGCTCTATTTCTCAATTGTCTCCTAAGCCCAAAGAAACAGCGATTGGCAAGAGGGATTCTGCGTTTGATTTCGGGACTGATGTCGCTGTTCCAGGTCACTACAGGAGCCAAGGTAGATCCCGAACTTATATCTGCCAATATAAAAGTTCTGGCCAAGACGTCGGTGGTGAGCGTCCTTTTTTAATGATAGCATATATTTAGTTTTGCCCTCGTTTACTGCCAAACCAATATTCGCCACCTCCATACTCCAAACTCGCAAACGCCTCATTGACATCTCGCTATGATCTACCTAGTATGTCAATATCGTCGGAGTATGCAAGGAGTTGCAAGGCGAGTTGAAATAGTTTATGCCTCTTGTATTGGCCAGTGATTTTCGCACAATCATTTCTAAGATGATGTTGATGAAATCACACGACAGCGCATCGCCCTGCCTAAATCCTTTTTTGACATCAAAACTATCATTAAGGTGTTCACCGATTCGGATGGAGCAGCGAGCATTCTCCAAAGTCATCCTGCATAGTCTGACGAATTTAGCAGGTATGTCAAAGGTAGACATAGCGTTGTATAGCTCGTCTCTAATTACGCTGAAGTCGACAAATAGGTGGTGAGTGTCGACTTGGAACTCATTGGTTATTTCCAGGATCTGCCGTAGTGTGAAGATTTGGTCGATGGTGGACTTCCCTGGCCTGAATTCGCATTGATAAGGACCTACCAGCTTATTTACTAAAGGCTTCAGACGTTCACACAAAACGGCAGAGAAGATTTTGTAGGCGATGTTAAGGAGACTCATTCCTCTATAGTTGGCGCAATCAGAGGGGTCTCCTTTCTTGTGGATCGGGCATACGATGCTGAGACTCCATTCCTCGGGCATGCTTTCCTCTAACCATATCTTATGGATGAGCTGGTGCATGCTCCCTAGCAGGTAATCCCCAGCTGCCTTGAAGAGCTCAGCAGACAGTCCGTCTGCGCCAGCAGCTTTATTCGACTTGAGCTTCGATATGGCAATCTTAACTTCGTCGAGGTCAGGGGGACAGAATTCTCTGCGGTCTCCGTCGATTAGAAATGGATCATTCTGCCTGACAGTGGTATATTGACTATCATCGCCGTTATACAGTGTACTGAAGTGGTTTTTCCATATTCTCAGCATCGACTGCGGTTCTACTACTAGGTTTCCGTTCTCATCCCTTCAGGCTTCCGTTCTGGCTTTACAACCTTGGCATGCTCGCTTTATAGGTTGATAAAACTTTCGAACGTCACGCCTGCAGTAACACCTCTCTAAATCCTCAATCGCGCGCTTATTGTGCTCTTTCTTCTTTCGAGCTGCTCTTGTTCTTTTATGCAGCGAGGCTTTATATGCATTCTGCTTCGCAGTGTGAATCCTTCTACACTCGTCATCCAACCAGGTATTTCTTCGTGGTGGAGCCACGATGCAGAACTTTTCAGGGCTTGTTTGCAAAGGTTCCACTGTTGTTCTATTGATAGCGTGGAGGGTCGATGTGTATTGGACAGCTTAAGGAAGACGCGATCGGTAAAAGCACGAGCGGTTTCTGGCGATAGTAGCTTTCCGACGTCACAACTTTGTACTCTTATTCTTATTCTACTACAAGATAGTGGTCGAAGTCGATGTTAGCCCCTCAGAAAGTTCGATCATCAAGAATAGTGGAGGAGTGTCTGCCGTCGATCGCGATGTGGTCGATTGATCAAAAGACCGCCAGGTGCCTTTGAGAATATCGAGGTGCGGGAAGCGCTTGAAGGAGATTTCTCCCCGTAGCAAGATCAATCAGTCTGTTTCATTATTGGATGTGGTATCGTGTAGGCTATGTTTGCCGATGACTTGGTCAAAGATGATTTTCTTACCCAGCCTAGCATTGAAGTCTCCTAGTACAACCTTGATGTCATAGCTGGGACATTGGGCATACCTACGTTCTGTCTAGGAGATCGTATAACTCCTCTTTGGCAAAAAAAATTTGGCCTTGATACGGATCGTTTTGAGGCGTTCGCTCACATGCCGAAAGCTTAGGACTTTTTGCCTTAGTCTACCTCGAACAGCAAATCGTTGTCCACTCTCCCTATAGCATTGGCCGTAGTAAATATCGCAGTTTTTCATCTGCTTTATACCCGGTTCATTCCATCGCATTTCCTGGATGGCGGCTAAGTCTGCTTTATAGCGGTCTAGGGCGTCCGCGAGTTGTTCGTCTGCACGTGGCCTGTTTAGGGACCTAACATTCCACATATAAAGCCGAAGATCATTGTCCTTTTTTCGTTTTTTGCAAGGGTTGTCAACATTAATCCGGTCCGTTATATCCGAGGCTTGTGGTTGTTTGGGGTTTGTGGTTTTTTTACGGTTACGGTTTACTAGGCCGTAGCCCAACCGACTGATCCTGTTTTCTGGCGCAGAAGGCTCGCCATTCGCCCTTCCCCGTCTGCAATTTCCATAGGAAATCTCCAGATGGCTCCACGAGGAGGTGGGGATGGGACTTACTAACAGTGCCGTAAGATGTTCGACTGCGGTGGCTCTTCTCGCTTTTTAGCAGGCCGGTATCCGTCGGATAGATGCTACCCCTACGAGGCCTTTGTTAGTCCTTTGCCATCCCTTTGACTACCTAGTTGATATTAATATTTTATTTTGCGAGTCATTTTTTACATATAGTATGAAACTATTTTTGGCGAACGGCAGCAGACAGATACGCTTGAGCAATCTATGGTAAGATAAGATAGTGGCGTTCCCCTTTATGACCTTTTTGTTTTCTTCTTGTAAACACCAGTCAAATGCTGTCCGATGACATGTTGTTTATTGCTTGTTTCTCACCCCGAAACTTTACGAGGGTTACGCCTTTTCAACGTAAGCAATAATGATCATAGTCTAGCGAAACGTGCTTTCAAGATAAGCTTCTTACTTCAAAAACAAAGAAGACTCTCCATGTTTCATTTAAATTGTGTTAGCAAATATTTCGGAATGATCAATCGGTTCTTTTTCTATTATAAAGTAATAGCTCTATTGTTCTGTACTCATTTGGTCTCATCAATCCCACAAACTTTAGTTTGAGGGTGATATTGTGAACAATGGGTGTCAATCATCAGAAAAGCATGTACGAACACTGTCAAAGTCAACAAATCGATATCTGACTATGGTTAAGGATGGTGAACGTTTCCCAAAAATGGAGGTGACATCCAAACATGTTCCCACTGTGCCCAAGTCTCTCCGTTTAAAATTACCCGATTGCTACTGATCTCTTCCTGCCGTGGAATAAATTTAGCACATATTCAATAGTTTCGAATGAAACTTAGTACTGCTTCGGTTGACGTCATTTTTCTTGGTAATATCACCGTCTACGCAAATAAGTTATATTTGAGAGTCTTCCAGCTATTGTTATGTACTCGTACTGTCGTTCTATCTCAAACTCTATCTGGGCCTAATAGTTCAAATGGCATTTTACTACATTTCAGGTCCGGGACATTCCACCATACGATGATGGGCGGCGACTATTGGATTTAATGGACATGGCTGTATTTGACTTTTTAACAGGAAACATGGACCGCCATCATTATGAGACGTTCAAGTAAGTTACGACTGAACAGATGAAAAAAACCCAAGGATTATCGTATGCTTAAGTGACAAAAATACCCTGATTAACATTTCCGTTTGCTATTCCAACTTTTCTCAACACTCGTTAAATACTCAAAAGTGAGGCTAAAAACAAAATGCAAGGGAGGACTTCCAAGCACCCAATCCACCGTCCATTTATTGCAATGGGGATGGTTAATCAGAGCCATTCGTCCGACATTTAGTTTTATGAAAACATTTACCACTCCTTGCAGTCGCTATGAGGTAATAAGAATTTTAATTAGTTTTCTCGTAAACTGCTTCTTTCGCGCTTACTTTGATCTCCACCTTTTCCTCTTAGTCTCCATAGAGAGTAAAAAAAAACAGTTCAGTCTTAATATTCCATATGAAACCGGCAAGCTCAAAAATGAAGATAAAAAAAAATTAACTTTTTACCCAGAGCAGGATGTTATCTTCAATTTGAGTTGTGCAAACTACAAAACGTTTGCCCGTCTAGCGAAGTCAGTTTTTAGTGGTCGGTTTTTATCCCTGACTTACTTTACTTTATTTAATTCTAAAGGCGATGCAGGTGTCCTTATTTGTTGGATTTACTTGCGGTAAGTGAAGTAAAACTTTTTCTGCAATTTGTCGCCGTTCAAGTAAAAACTTAATCGCATTTAATATCACGGACGGGAGGTGCTCTTTTTGGCGACAAATTCTACTAAAACTGAAGAAAGTGTGAAAATGAAGTAGAAAAAAATCGATCGGATTATCGTAATTTCTTTTGTCAGAAATTGAGGATTTGTGGTGGAGTGGGATAGGATGCAAAAGGTTCTTTAAATGTAATCCATTGAGCTATTTTGTACAGAGGCAATTGTTCGATTAAGCCGGTCTGCAGTCGAGTATCTTTCTCATATTTAATTGGAATTGTGATGAAGGATTTTAACTAGATTAATGTTGTGGGTAGTTTGGAAGTACTCGTAAATAGATGTGGTGACGGAGTTTTTTTTGTTTTTTGTTTTGTGTTGTAGGCTTCTGCTGCCTTTGGAGCACTTAGGCGCAAATGCTGGTCGATTGTACTGCCAGGCAAGAACCTATTTTAACTATCTTTTCCCCGTTTTTCCGAGAAAAATGAGAAGAAGCTTTAGTGATGTAGAACTAAGAGATTTGGCACACACTACCTCTGCCCCAAGGGTGCACCATTGTATGCGAGCAAAAGCGGGACAGCCGCAGAGAAAGCGTTCTGCTGTGTTATCCTCTTTGCAACATGCAACACAGGTAGGCATCTCACTGTTGCCAAGTGTGCAGATATTCTGGGCATTGGTGTAATGACCCGTAATGACGCTCGCAAGTCTTCCGCAGTCAATTCTCTTTGAGAATGAGAACAATGCTACGAATTTCTTGTACACAGCAGGGCGTACGCGCTTAATCATCCTGCCTCCTGGATGTTCCCTCCATCTACCAATGTGTGCATTGAAGACCCAATTGTTAATGTGGAAACTGATCGTGGAAACAGGTAGACCCAAGGAGAATTCTCCTCTGAGCCCATCCGAGCGAGTTCATCAGAGATCTCATGTTCTGGGAGCCCACAATGACCTGGCACCCAAGCAAGCCTTAGTGTGTTTTGTTCTTCGACCTTGTCTAGAAGGGCCTTAAGTTCATGCACCAACTTCGAGCTGATTAAGGGGTTGGACACAGCTCTGAGTGCAGTTTGGCTGTCACTGCAAGGCTATTAAGATTGCATATATGTATGTATATCTAATTGAAATACAGAAAAGTGTAGTCGGACGTTTTCGCCATAGTAATTATCGAAGTTTTTCATCCGCTTTATACCCGGTCCATTCCATCGCATTTCCTGGATGGCGGTTATGTCCGCTTTAGAGCGGTCTAGGGCGTCCGCACGTTGTTCGGCTGCACGTGGCCGGTTTAGGGACCTAATATTCCACGTATAAAAGCCCTTCGTTTTTTGCAAGGGTAGTCAACATAAATCCGGTCCGTTATATCCGAGGCTTGAGGTTGTTTCGGAGTTTGTGGTTTTTTTACGGTTACGTCTTACTAGGCCGTAGACCAACCGACTAATCCTTTTTTTTGGCGCAGAAGGCTCGCCATTCGGCCTTCCCCGTCTACAATTTCGATAGGAAATCTCCAGGTGGTACCACGAGGAAGTGGGGATGGGACTTACTAACAGTGCCGCAAGATGTTCGACTGCGGTGGCTTTTCTCGCTTTTTAGCAGGCCAGCATCCGTCGGGCCTTTGTTAGTCTTTTGCCATCCTTCGAAATTCCATTATCTGAGGATATGTTGTGAACAAATTACTAGTAATCCATCTCTAGGTGAGAAAAATATCTATCTGACTAACTTAGTTGATTTAATATAACCTTCATAAGCTATTCCAAATACTCTTCTTAAATGTGTACATGCTTTTAAATGAGTGTCTTATCAGGGATATAAAAAAAAAAAATTTAAATCGTTTTCCGCTTAACCGGCAATTTCCGAATTTCATTCAACTACCTCCATTCTACATACATACATACGTATCCCATTTTTCAACCAAAATGCCATCATTCCGTATAGTAGTACATCCATCCACTCATCGAAAGGTAAAAAGAAAACAGAAAATCCAACCATAGAACATTCTCTTTTTACAAGTATTAGCTCAATAGCCTATTTAGATGCCACACGGTAAGAGGCAAAATCAACGACTCTACATGAGTCTAAGATGCACATAAGAGCAACGTAAATGCGGTAGTCACCATCTGGTGGATGGTTTTCTTATTGGTAATAAAACTCTACAATACGACAGAAGGAAACATGCCCTCTTTTGCTCATTCGAGAATATTGGAGCTGGAGTGGGCTACAATCATTTATTTCGTTGCCGTGCTACCACTTCGTTGTCGCCATCTCTACTACGAGTCTACGTACATCGTCATCGTCGACTCGTCCAAGTTCCTCCATTGAGCTCGTGGTGCATTTAATTCTAGAACACTCCTTGGATGGGTTTCGTTTTACCTGTAGACTCAGATCCCTCGTGGTAAATGCACACAAAAGGGTATGAGTGGAGTGTGAAGAGGATGCACGAATGATGCTTTCCACGTTGCAAATGCCACATATGAAGTGAACATACGAGTCCATAGCATCCTAGCAGGCCGACAGTAATAGGTGCAGCAACAGAAATTGCAACACTAGAAGCAGTCTCCTTTGTATGTACGTAGCAGTGGTAGATATCCCCTTCGAGTGGCTATTTATCTGCTACAGTATGTCTACTCTATGTATAGTGTGTATGTCCTCAGCGAATATTCAAAACGTTTTGCCACTACTCCAGTTCACTCCAGCTTTTGTCAGTTTACTTTTGGTTTCGCATAATGGTTCAATAAATATTCAAAGTTGCCTTTTCTTCTCTAACTGCCTGCGTAACTGCCATACAGACGTGCACATCGAACTACGAATACTACTCCCATTTCTCGTTGATGGTATCCGAAATGCACATTCGCTCACCTGGGGCCAGAAACTAAAATTTCAATTTTGCATCGGCCGGCCCAGTTTAATTTTCGCTTGGCTGTGCAAATGGCGATTGGTAAATTAAGTGGAAAATAAATTTACCAATCCTCTTCCGTGCCTTTTTACGGTAGTCACTATACGAATATGTCCAAAAAGAAATTTTGTTCATGTTGGGGTTGCATTGTAAATAGATACGTATGTATATACAAAGTTGAATGCATGAGTAAAACGAGTGTTTATCCTCATTTTGCATTTGCTCGACTAACAAAAATGCTCATAAGCGCTTTGCTGGAGGTTCTCATTTAGTTTGCGATGGCAACTAAAGCGGCTTTAACCTTCTAATGCATGGTGATTCATATATGAATCGTTACATTTTTTTTAACGATTTCTTTTGAGCTACTAGCCAGAATGAAAAACTGGCCAAGTGCGAGTCGGACTCGCGCACGAAGGGTTCCGTACCATCTGTATATATAAATACTAGCTTTTACCCGCGACTTCGTCCGCGTTTGCATACTTAGAGGTCAAATTTCCATGGTATAATTATAATTTTAATTATGTGTAATAAAAAACACAACATCAATACTATTTACTTCCTTTTTCTTTTTTGCTCAACTGAAACCGTTCAAATTAACTCCCGATCTTATTGTACTGTCTTTCAAATCGTATCTGATTGAAGTAAAAATTTTCTTGCGTCTCGAAAGATCATGAATAAAAAATACTCTGGCGTAAATATATAGCTTCCTTACCCGCGGCTTGGCTCGCGGGGCATTGGCTAGGGTCCAAGACATTGGTCACGGTATCGGGCATTGGTTAGGGTCTAACTCCAGTAGGGTCGTATTTTGATCTTTTCAATGTATTTCCTTATAAACTATATTTTTTGTTTCTTTATTGGGTGGCACCAACATCACCAAGTTCTAAGGCAAACTTATACGCGAGCAAGCTACGTAGAACTGTCCGTGGGAAAAACAACCTTCCCTTAAATATATGCCAGCGTATTTCAAAGTTTGGCCCTGCGATTTATTAATCGTCATGGCGAAGCATATAATCGTCATGGCGAAGCATTTTTCAGGGGGAACTGTAGTCTTTTGAAGTCGAATGGAAGATCATTGGGTATTAAAGGATTACGTGGAATTAACACTGTATCTCCTCGAGCACATCCGGTCAGAATAATAGCTTCGATTAAATTTATATGCATTGCTTTGACTTGTAACCTAGTACCATTACACAGTTTCGATGGCTGTAGGTTTCGAAGTAGCATTACCGGTGTGCCCTTCCGCAAAATAAGCCTGTGGTATGGAATTCCCGGTGGTTTAAGCGAATTCAAAAATTCTACCGGATAATTTACAGCTTCATCTGCGTTACACACAGTATCTATCGACCTGTAGACCATTTCTTCCGCGTCAAAGAACTTCAGTAACATGTCATTAATAAGCGCGGCTTGATCGTTTTTTGGAGTTAAAATTGCCCGCTCACATTTGAGCAATTCCTGGATAAATGCGATCTATCAGTTCTTGAGAAGTAGTTACGAATGTACACAACTCATCCGGAAAATTTAGCAGCTGATATATCGTCTTTCAGATATACTCTCATATTTTTGGTTAGCTTGAGGATTTCTACTGGCGGCCATAAAACTGATTTTTTCAGACAGGCTTTAATTTCATCAGCTCGGGTTCCTTAAGGTACCATAGGTAATGTTTGACGAAAATCTCCTGCCAATAGTACTGTCACACCACCCATCAGATTCTTATTACTACGAATATCCTGTAGAGACCTATTGATAGCCTCAACGCTTCTCTTATGTGCCATTGTAATTTCATCCCAGACAATTATTTTAGTATTTTTTAATACCTCGGCCAGATTGCTTTGCTTTGATATACTGCATATAGGCGTCTCTACACGTGTAAGGTCAAGTGGCAACTTAAAAGCGGCATGCGCAGTTCGACCACCCTCTAGAAGCGTGGCAGCGATTCCGGAAGACGCGACAGCTAAGGCGATGATACGACCACTCCTTACTTTTGCTAAGATCAAGTTAATAAGGTAGGTTTTTCCAGTGCCAGCCGGAGCGTCTAGAAAAAAAAGTCGTCCCTCATTTTTCTCAACACTGGTTATAATTTCATCATATGCTAACTTTTGTCCAGCGGTTAATGTACCCTGATTTTCCATGACAAACCGGTCCAGAGCTTCAACGTCATAGTTAGTTTCCCTTAAGTATTGTACATTGCCTAAATCTTGTGGTCTGTTTGGCTGCGGCAAGCCATATTCTTTGAGGGCACGTCCACCTAATGCCAAGACAATTTCTTCAATAACATATAAGCATTTATTGTACAACTCATCAGAAAACTGCTCAATATTATCTTTAATTTGTCTTTCTACTTGTCGTTTGAAATCCTCAGATAAATATTCTTTGAATTTCTCCCATAAGCTTAGTGGATCTGATACTTGACAAAACACTAACATTATTGTAAACAGTTCGCGAATCCTAAATGGTGATTTACAAAGTACGGCCTCTTCCAGAGTGGCATACCAGTGCTGATCGTCTTCAAGCAAGCCTAAACTCTTGCAAGCAGATTGAAAAGTCGGATATACCACATTATTTACCGTTCTTAATGCTTCAAAAGAAGTTGGGCCACGTACTTCATGAAGCAACATACGGAGATAATAACACTCTGTATTATTGGGATGCACCGTGTAAACTCTACCTAAAGCGTGGTCTTTTTTGACACCTGGCCATATCTCTATCAAATGAAACGTCAGAAAAATGAAAACACTAACCCAATTAAACAATGGTCACTCCCAAAGTATACGAAGATCCGCATAAAGAGGAGACGCTAAGAATAGTCGCAGCGAATACGATTTTTCATATGAACATTTACATCTCATTTTACCCCCTTAGTCGGATATTATACGATTCAATTCTCTCTCCCGAAACAGGAACATTTGGATAGAGAAGTGAGAAGCGTCCGGGGTAGGTTGCATTGTAGAGTTGGGTAGTTCCGGACATGTATAGTTCACGGAACTATGTCCTCTCTCGGACACATGTCCTCTCGTTCCGCAAATTGAACGAAAATAGTTCCATAGTTCCATTCAACCCTTATTCATCAATCACATATGTACAAGACGAAAAAAAAAAACATAAATGCAACGAACATGCTTCTCATACGGTATGAGTTATACCCCGTAGTTTTCACGAAACCCAAAAGTATGGAGATGTGGCGATAAAGCTCGAACAGTTGGTGTACAGTGTACAGCACACTTGAACTGAAATGAAGAAAAGAAATGAAAGAATATAATGCCCGCACCGCATTTCGTGAACGAATGTCATACATGTATGTATGCATTCAGGTCCGGACATGGACATGGTTTGCTAGTTCAATATCGGTGCGAGTACGCATACAGGTTCGGACATGGACATGGTTTGCTAGTTCCATATCGGTGCGAGTATGCATGCATGATTTATGTACATATTTTATTTGTTATTTTCTCAGTTTCTGAAACAAATAAATAAAATGAATAAATGAAATAAACTAAACTAATTTTTTATGGTTGCTTTTGGTTTGAAATGATAATAAAACATGTTTTTAAAAAAACTATCGTAACTTTTCATTTTGCCATTGAATTCAGTAACAAAAAAGCTAAACACATATGTACATACATATGTATTGTAGTTCCGATCAGGAAAAGATCGGTTCCATGTTCGTTCCGCGGTTGGAACTATTTTGCGCATCTCTATATTGCATTGCCTATACTGGGAATTTGATTCAATACTTTGACATTTCTCATTTTCTTTTTCTCTTTTTTTGCGAGTGTTTGTGCGGTGTCTCTCAGCATAACGTAAAATCCACAAACACAAAGACAAAATGCGGGCTAAGTGTCACTTTGTGGTGAGCTCCCTATTGAATCGTGTAATGATTCGTCGAATACGAACAGAGATCCCAAAAGAGAAGAAACAAAAATTGACTCAAATAATTGAATCAAATAATACCTGACTTAGGAGTGGAATTTGGAAAAATCCTTTCTTAGCGGATATCTATGTCACTATAAGAATACACTGTCAAAATTTCAGCCTTATAGGTTCAGCGGTTTGGCCGGTGCGTTGTCTGTCAGTCAATCAGTCACGGAACTCTTTTATATATATAGATGAAAGAGACTATGTATGTTACCTCATCAGTCATCACATTAAATCACATTTTTTGTATGATGACAGATCTTGGTTGCAGGCAGGTTATCGGCATATTACTTTGATGATCAAAAATCTTCATGATTGGATATAGTTGATCATATGTGTCAATTGAATTCAAATCAATTATCATACTTGACAGTAAGGATGTGAAAAGGTGAATAACAATTAATATGGGGAAACGGTTTGATTTTTCGGATGAAAATCATGCCTGGGAGCCCCCCTTAAATATTAATTTTGTTCTGTTTTTAGTATTTGTCGTGGTAGCGGCAACAGAAATACATCATCTGTGAAAATTTCAACTGTCTAACTATCACGGTTCATGAGATACAGCCTGGTGACAGACGGACGGACGGACAGCGAAGTCTTAGTAATAGGGTTCCGTTTTACCTTTGGGTACGGAACCCTAAAAAGACAATTTTTTTTCGTTCTTCTAATAAACAACACCTAATAAACAAAAATTATTAATTATTTTACTTCACAAGAATTACTTAGTAACTTTTCTTTAAAAACGAAGTTGAATATCACTTCGTCGAATCGACGAATGGTTGCCTGTAACGTGCTAAAAAATAAGGTTACCTTTCTAGGGTTAAGAAAGTGAGTTAAGCAGTTTTTTTTCATATTCTTTGGGTTATTGGCTGTTGACTTACTTTTATAGTTTACAGATCACCATACATTAGAGGCTTTTTTTTTTCTGTACTATTTTATTGTAAAAGCAGATCAGTGGTCCAGAAAAGCTGTTGTATTTTATGCTACTATTGTTGAAAATAAAGGCAGTTTCAGGTAATTTTGTGAAAAAAATGGCAGTGGTGCAGTGGTTAACATCATCGACCGCCGAGCGGAAGGTTTATAGTTCAAATTCGCTTCATAGCCAAGAAAAAAAATAATTCCTATACGGACAAAAAGTATGCAACGCAGTTGTGAATGGAAAGTGACCAGACGTACTGCTGCAGGCATAACACTCACAGTATATGGTCAACTGGAAATTCATCTTCTGCGTATGCAATATTAAAGTGCTCGAACGAATTACTACGGACTATAACCAAACCCGGAATTTGGTCGGCCCTCGTCCTATCTAGAACAACCACCCCTGAGAGCAGTGAACGAACAACGAACATCAACTACCCAAACCACTGCACTCCGTTCAGGTTGTGTGTGTCAACACATCATAAGAGAATTTAAAAACTCTTGAACCTGCGCGAGTCTCTAAAAAAAAAAAAAACTCTTGAACCTGCGCGAACTGTAAAAAAAAAAAAAAACAAAAAAAAAAAAAAAAAACAAGCTAGACGGCAAATTAATTTCTGAGAACAGAATGCGTGATTTGTTCTTCTGTGATATATGTACCTACCTGAAGACAGTGAAGATGATGCTGAGGATTGACAGATAGATGAATTAATTCCGAAAGAAGACATCGTATCAATAATGCTATCGGAAAATGATTTGGAGCAGTTGCTTGGAACAGCGGAATCTCATGCTCTATATTTGGAAGAAGCACATGAAAATACTGCTGTTCGAGGAGCCCAAATCGGAGAACGTCTTGATACTGATATCCTTAATACTATGCATAGCACAGTAAATGCAAAAAATCTCTCATGGAAAAGAAAACATTTATTTTCAAAAGACGAAAAAACAGCTTTCAAGGATTCAAACAAACTTCCAACAAATATCTCTAATCTCGAAACGCCATACGAATTTTTCAAGTACTTTTTTGATGACAATTTGCTCCAAAAAATAGTCGATGAAACCAATTTTTATTCAACATCCAAAAATTCGGTACAAACATTTAATTTGAACGTTACAGAACTACAATGGTATTTGGGAATTTTCGAATTGTCGTCTTTTGTTAAATGTTTTAATACTCGGCATTATTGGGACACGGAACTTGGAATTAATATTGTTAAAAACACAATGAGAGTTCGAGCTGCTTTGCATTTTAATAACAAAATGTTAGCAATAACCGCACCGTGGCGCAGTGGGTAGTGTGTTGGCCTCTGACGCCGATGACACGGGATTGAATCCCGACACAGCCATGTTATCGAACGTGTTTTCACAGTGTTTTTCTTCAGCGGTGTTCTGACAAAACTCCCTGCAGTCAAATTGTCATGAAAAGCTTCTCGAAATTCGCCGTTCGGAACCGGCAATAAACTGTAGGTCCCTTTCACCTATGGGAAAATGAAATCACACGTAACATGGGTGATTGAGAGAAACTCGGCTCAGGTCCTTCATGGACTGTAACGTCAACATACATACATACAATAACTGACAAAAACCACCCGGACTTTGATAAACTTCATGAAATTCGTCCTGTTATATGTAGACTCGTTAAAAAAAAAAAGTTTTAAACGGGCCCAATGGAAGAGTGCTCATCAGCCGATGAACAAATTTGTGCTTCCAAGGCAAAACATCACATGAAGCAGTATCTTCCGGCTAAGCCTCACAAATGGGACTTTAAACTTTCTGTTTTATGTGGAGTATCTTGCTATGCCTATAAATTTGAAACTTACACTGGACTGGAAAATATGGAAGCTAAGAGATTAGCTTCAGAAACAGATTTAGGAGCTAGCAGCAATATTGTAGTACGACTTACCAGGGAAGTTCCACATTTTCAAAATTTCAAAATTTATTTCGACAATTACTACACACACTTCCGTCCTTCTTCAAATTTACTTGGCTCGTTTAAGTAAGTTAAATGTTTTTTTTTTTTTTTATAGTTACATTCGTACTCAAGGCGAAGGGCTAACGTTTTGAACGTTGTGCGAGCGAAGGTAACAGGGAGTGGGAGAGTTTCGCGCAGGTTGATGTTTTCCACACAACCTGAACGGAGTGCAGTGGTTTTTAGGTCGTAGATGTTCGTTCACTACTCTCAGGGGTGGTTTGTCCTACATAGGACGAGAGCCGACCAAATTTCGCGTTGGTTATAATTCACAATAATTCGTACATGCACTTTTGGTGTTAATATACAGAGGATGAATTTAAATTGACCATATACTGTGAGTGTTTTGCCTGCAGCAGTACGTTTTGGTTGCTTTCCATTCACAACTGTGTTGCATACTTTTTTCCGTATAGGAATTGCTTTTTCTTGGCTATGAAACGAATTTGAACTATGGACCTTCGGCTCGACGGTCGATGATGTTAACCATTACACCACGGCCATCCCGAACTAAACATAATGTTTAAAATTTATTTTATATAACAGGCATCTTATCGTTGGGTACAATCAGAATTGTCAACTGCCAACAGACCAACAGTTCAAGTCTCAACTAAAAGGCACTGCCGAAGAATTCGTTGCTTCTTATGAAGGAAATGAAATTAGTTCTATAGTTTGGAAAGACACCAAGTGTGTAACATTTTTGTCAACTTTTGTGGGTGTTCATCCTGGAACTGCATAACAAAGATTCGATAGGAAAATAAAAAAGCAAATTACTATCAAATGTCCAGCTGTCGTCAAGCAGTCGTCAAGCAATATAATCAGCATATGGGAGGTGTTGATCTGTTAGGCAGCGTGATAGAAAGACATAGAATAATGAAAAGTAAAAAATGGTATATGCGAATTTTCTATCACTTGCTGAACGTTTCAATTGTAAGTGCGTGGATACTGCACAAAAGAGTGCACAAACTGAAGGGACTCCAATCTATCAAACTGATTGAGTTTCGAAGAGCACTAGCATTCACGTTATGCTCTCTGGGCGCAGCAACGACACCAAAAGGAGGAAGATCATCGACCTCGGCTCACACTCAGTGCTCCAAGAAGAAAAAGGGACCAACAGAAGCCTTACCTGCTATTGAAATCAGGGTTGATGGCATAGAACATTTTCCTTTTTGGGGCGAAAACAGATTGAGGTGTAAAAAGCCCAAGTGTGTTGTTCTATATACTTTGCATGGATTTTTTTTCTTTTTTGGATAATGAATTATATTTCGTGATTTTTTTGAATTTACTTAATTTTTGATTTATTTAATATTCAATTTACTATCAACTTCCAATAATACTGTCTACTTATTTATGAAAATAAAATGAATTCCTGATCCAAGGTGTTTATTTGAGACCTTAATGTATGGTGATGCATATCTGAATCACTACGTTTTGTCGGTTTTCTTAATACTAAATGACAATTTTCTGAATTTTTCCAAAACAAACTTTGTTTTCTGTGCGATTTCCTTCCCAGGAATTTTTTTTTTGTCTTGAAAACAAAATCGTGCATCAGAGGGTTAAGACTCAGTTCAGTATACGAACCATTGAGAATTGTTTCTCCTACCTTTATGGGCATTTTAAAAAAAATAGATCATATCTAGCTTTTCTCAAAGTTTAATTATCCATCTTAAACCCTTGCAGGGTCTATGGCAACGATACGTTTCCATTACATGTGGATCACGGCCGCGCTTTCGGGAAAGCATTTCATGATGAAATCACAATCCTTGCTCCTATGCTACAGTGCTGTATGATAAGGACAACAACTCTTAAAAGACTACTTGAGTAAGTTTATTCTCGATTGTGCGAAATTGTCATCAATTTTAGCTTTTTTTCTGATGGTACATTTTAGATTTCATAATGGACCAAAGCGATTGTCCCAATTAATGCGTGAAAAGATGAGTGTAGATCCCATCAGTCCGATTTTATGGGAACCTCATTTGGTGGCGCTGGATCGCCGCGTTGGCATTATTCTCCAAGGTGTTCGTGACTGTATCAAAAAGAATCCACCAGAAGAAGTCGACAACTCGGCGGATGATACGTCATAGCGGTAAAGAAATGAAAACTAAATAAATGTCTAGTGAAATAATTTTATTTTAGTTTATTAGCAACCTGTTTTTTTTTTTTTTTTTTTTTTGAAATTGTTAACTAATTAACTAGGAATAAGCAATCAAAAAATATCCGTCGTGTTGTCGTTAGTGAAAAGCAAAAACAGAAAAACAAAAAACAGAAAAATAACTCGAAAAAATCCTGAATAATTTAAAAAAAAATATAATATATCGAATATCAACGGTGATAGGGAATAAGATCATTAAAGATACCAAATATTTGTGTAGACTTATTTTAATATATACCTAGATGTTAAACTGAATACAATTTAAGCTCTATTTTCTATTTAAGTTTTTGGTTCCTTTTTTTTCGATATACATAGCTCGAAACGAAATTTTCCTTAAAATGGATGTGTGTTTACTAATTGTTGACTAGTAGAGAAAAACAACTATTTTTTGGCAGTTTTTTGAAATTCAAATTACTATTCGTAGATAGTTCAAAGTATGTATTGTAGTTAGTGCCAAATTTTATCTATTTATTTTGAAAATCTGTGAAAAATCTGTAAAAAAAAAAAACAACAACAATCGAGAAAAACATTCTTTTGCACGCATGGTTTGGATTCTATTTTTAAATAGTAAAATTGGTTCGTATTTTTAGTTTATTTATTTTTATTTTATAGGATTAGTTTCCTTACCTTTTTATCGTTTATTAATTTAGTTTTGGTGAAAGTAAGTCTTTTAATATCTCGAAAGAATGCATTGGTATTAGATATGTTTTAACATCAAGCTTGTTGCTCCAAACCTAAACCAAATTTTGAACGTACGAGTGCATTTCATGTAACAACAATATAGATACAAAAATGTATCCACATAATGAAAGCTTTAACACTTGTACGAAAGTCTGCATTCCGTATTCTTACGAGTAAATTTAGGAATGAAAATGCTAACCCCCATGCTGATGCGAAAATTTGCTACGGAAATTAGGATAAATCGTACAGATCAGTTGATTGCTTTTCGGAATCTCACAACAAATGTTGAATTATAATTTCGTCAAACCGGTGATATAATACCAAATGGTTGCATTTTAAGTGCAATATTTCACTTTAGTCACGACTGCACACATTCTATCTTCTACTCTGTACTATCGTATTCATCATGTCACGTCGTAAATAAATTTACTATTTTACAGCCCCAATACAAAATTCATATTTCTAATCCATTTAATCAACAGCCGAAGATTTGAAATAAACGTAAATGCCGCCAGAAGGTATCTACTAATTTAAAGTCCAAATTAAAATAAAAAATTTGCGAAAAATTAGCCAACATGCATTCAACTGTTATGTTATATCATCGATTGTAAATATTGTATAGCAATATAAAATATAAAATGTTAATTGAAGCGTTGAAAAACTACACAATTTATTACTACCTAATAACTAATTACCTATGTGTTTCTTTTGTTGGTTGCAAATATTTATTTTATGTGAAGAATTTAACTGCGTTTATTTCTACAATTTAATTAAATATTAATCCGGTTGATTTAAGTTAAATTAGAAAATAGTTATATAATTTAATTTATTTTAACACACCAGTCACAATTATAATTTAATTCAGATTATTAACGTCGCAGATTTAATTACTGCGATGTTAAAATTTGTTTTATCAAACCAATATCGTACACTATTTATCTAATTTAAATGAATTACTTTGAACTGATTTTCAGATATATATACAAAAGAAAATAAATAAAATGCAACAACTGATGGAATTTTGTTTTGTCGTGACTGTAACTAGATAAGGTTGGTTGAGTGGGAACAGTTTCCACTCAAACGTATACATATTTACGGAAAAGATCGTAAATGGTAAATAAGGAAAAAAAGTGTAATTATAGGTGTAGTATTAATTTATGTACCTTAATATGAATTTGAGAAATTAAAACACTTTAAAATCAAATGTAAATTGTAATATGTTGTATGACAAAAGACAAAATGAAATTATATTTGTTACAACCGAATGCATTTTGATATTTCCCAGGTGGATGCTGTTCAGGTCTATGTGTGATGTACAATATACGTATGTACGTATATTGGCGTTACAGTCCATGAAGGACCTGAGCCGAGCTTCTCTCAATCACCCATGTTGTGTGTGATTTCATTTTCCCATAGGTGAAAGGGACCTACAGTTTATTGCCGGTTCCGAACGGCGAAATTCGAGAAGCTTTTCATGACAATTTTACTACAGGGGGTTTTGTAAGAACCCCGCTGAGGAGAAACACCGTGAAAAACACGTTCGATGACATGGCTGTGTCGGGATTCGATCCCGTGTCATCGGCGTCAGAGGCCAACACTCTACCCACTGCGCCACGGTGCTCTCAATATGTACAATATACATAGCTTGAATATCTGGTAAGTTCACGAAATTCATAGCAGAAACATAAGTAAAATACATATGCGCGCTGCCAGATTATGAAGGAATCAACACAATTCATACGTACATACATATTCAAAAGCCCGCATGTTTCAGTAAGTGTGTCGCGGGGGGTAATGCGCGCACGCGGGCATAGCTCATCGGGAGCTATGGCCAAGTGCCCCCATGCGAGTTCTTGGACTTGGTCCAAACACCTCGTCCTAGTTCTGCTACACGGTCGCCTGCCTGACGGTATTGCATTCAAAGCACTGCGCGCAACATCCAGTCCATATATGTATATAATGAAAAGGACGATACACACTTTTGGTGTAGACCAACGCCCACGGTGAAAGGTGTTGATTTACTACCGTTAACTCGAGCAAAGCTCGGTCATACGCCTTTTCCAAATCTACCAAGCAGCTGTAGATCGGTTTGGGTACTCCCAGGCCTTCTCGAGTACCATCCTTGGAGTGAAAAGCTGGTCGGTTGTACTTTTGCTATGACGAAAACCACACTGTTCATCCCCTATCCTGCATTTGACCACAGCTCTAGATCGCGCCTCCAACACTTTACCAGGGACACTTAAAAGAGATACGACCCTATAGTTGGAGCACTCGTTTTTATCGCGCTTTTTGAAAAGAGGGACAGTCACCCCGGTCTGTCAATCGCTGGTGCCTCACCGCATTCCCAGGCCACCTTAATGACACGAGAGAGCCATTGCCTTAAGCGTTTCTGACCGAACTTCATCCACACCGACAGATTGGCCAACTTTAAGCGATTCAATCGCTAAAATGACTTCCTGAACCGTTGGACTATTCTCCGCCCCACTCAAGACTCTAAGTCTGTCCCTCTCAGCGTCCTGTCCGGGACTGGGCAGCTCTGAAAAGTGCTCGCTCCATTTGCGTAAGATGTCCACCTCATTGGACCACCACCATCTTTGGACTTAACTCCTTCGATTATGTTGAATTTCCTTCCTCTGAGCCGGAGAATGAGTTGCCAGAACAACTTTTTCGCAGATCTATGGTCGCTCCCACTTCTATGTGCCGGCTATGTGCCGTCCAAAGTGTTGCAGCACCTCACTGCTCCGTATTTTCTTCCACCGTATGCGTGTAACACCTGGTTCGATAACGAGTGCAGGAGGATTCACACAGCAAAGCAGTATACATATAAAGCCTCGTTGCATAAAAGAACAAGAGCAGTTCGTGAGCTCTACGAGTTAAAAAGAAGGGAGGAGCATAAGCTTCTCAGAGGAAAGAGCACGAGAAGTGCGCGAATGAGGATTTGCAGAGGTGTTACTGCAGCCGTGACGCTCGAAAGTTTTACCAATAGATAAAGCGAACATGCCAAGGTTATGAGAACGCACACCTAGTAGCAGAATCGCAGTCGATGCTGAGAATACGGAAAAACCACTTCTGCAGACTCTATAAGGGCGATGTTAGTCAATATACCGCTGTCAAGCAGAATGATCCAATTCTAATCGACGAAGACCGCAGAGAATTCCTTCTCCCTGACTTAGACGAAGTTAAGATTGCCATATCGAAACTCAAATCGAATAAAGCCGCTGGCGCAGACGGACTGTCTGCCAAACTCTTCAAGGCAGCTGGGGATGACCTGATTAGGAGCATGCACAAGCTCATCTGTAAGGTATGGTCAGAGGAAAGCATGCCAGAGAAAAGGAGTCTCAGCATCGTATGCCCGATCCACAAAAAAGGAGACCCCTCTGACTTCGCCAACTACAGAGGAATAAGTCTTCTAAGCATCCCCTACAAAATTTTCTCTGCCATTTAGTTTGAGTGCCTGAAGCATTTTGTAAATAAGCTGATAGGTCCTTATCAGTGCGGATTCAGGCCAGGGAAGTCCACCATCGACCAAATCTTCACACTACCGCAGATCATGATCACCAATGAATTTCAAGTTGACACCACCTATTTGTCGACTTTAAAGCTGCATACGACAGCGTAATTAGAGACGAGCTATACAACGCTATGTCGACTTTTGATATACCTGCTAAACTCGTCAGACTATGCAGGATCACTGTGGAGAAGTGAATCGGTGAATGCCTTACCGATAGTCTTGGTGCAAAAAAAGGATGCGATGCGCTGTCGTGTGGTTTCTTCAACATCATATTAGAAATGATTGTCCAAAAATCACTGGCCAATACAAGAGGCACAACCTATTTCAAATCCTCGCAACTCCTTGCATACGCCGACGGTATTGACACAATTGCGAGATGTCAATGAGGCGTTTGCGAGTATTGAGATGGAGGCGGCGAAAATCGGTTTTGGCAGTAAACGAGGGCAAAACTAAATATATGCTATGATCGAAAAAGGACGCTCACCACCGACGTCATGGCCAGAACGTTTGTATTGGCAGATATAAATTCGGGGTCTACCTTGGCTCCTGCAGTGACGTGGAACAACGACATCAGTTCCGAAATCAAACGCAGAATTCCTCTTGCCAATCGATGTTTCTTTGGGCTCAGGAGGCATTTGATTAATAGACCCGAACGACCAAGTTGACTCTATATAAGATCACTATCATCCCGGTCCTGCTGTACGGCGCAGAAGCATGGACACTATCAAAAGCGGATGAGAAGGTCTTGTATATATATATTTATTTAATGTGGCAAAAAATTGTACAATTCATAAAATGCAATAATCATTATACAGAGATTTGGTTTCCATTACCTTACATCTAGAATATTTATACAATTATCTTAAATAGTATATCACAGAGATTCTTTCAGTTAGAAGGAAAAGCCACTAAAAACCTTCTTTGCAATTAAATACCTTTTGCGCGTGATTTTCGGGCCTGTAAACGCAGACGGGGGATGGCGGAAAAGATTCAACCACGAACTTTACGGGCTGTACAGCGACATGAGTCTCGTCAGGCGTCTACGGATTCAACGTCTAAGATGGCTGGGCCATGTAGAACAAATGGACACCACAGCTCCAGCCCGGAGAATCTCTGAATCCAACCCAGAGTGAGGAAGAAGCAGAAGCCGGCCGCACTTAAGATGGCGCACACAGGTGGAAGGGGACCTCAGCAAATTGGGTGTGCAGCAAAGGAAAAGGCTAGCAAAAGGGGCATGTTGGTTGGGGCCCAGGTTCACCTCGAATAGTAGCGCCCGCTAAGAAGAAGATGTATCCGTGTTACCACTCTTGGTTTCCGCCTTAGCAGTCGGGGTACTCCATCAGTAAGATACAGCTTACACAATACCAAGTGATGATCAGTTGACATTTCAGCCCCTATTGATTCACGAACGTCACAAACCATGCGTTTCATGCACGATGGCACCACAGAGAAATCTATCAACGATTTCTGTTGAAGACTCCGACTATACCACATATAGTTATGAATGGCTTTGTGAGGAAAGAAGGTGTTCATAATGCAATTGCCATTTTACAGTCACACGCGCACTCAAGGCTAAGGCCTTAAGGTGCCGTCTGGAGATTTCTTCTGGAAATTACAGACGTGGAGGGGCGAATGGCGAAATGTGTTATATCGGTTGGGCTGCGGACTACATAGTAACCCGTAACCCTTTAAAAAAATATGCTCAGAGACAAGGACTAGCCTCATATTTACTGGGCGGACTAAATGTTGACGACCCCCGCAAACACATAAAATGATAGTCTCTTCGGTTCTGTACCAGGTCCCTGAACAGACCGGATACTGCCGAATAGTTAGAAAAGCCCTTAGGTGCTATAAAGAAGACATTAATCGCGATGTGTCAGTGGTCGGGAGAAATTTTTGTACTCACTTCAATTCAGGCAGACTAAGTGATGGACAGGAAGGGACAATGGTGGACAGAACTCCTCAGGGACAATCAACATCAGCAGCGACACCGAAACATGTCGCTCAAAATCTACAAGAAATGATGCGAAATCCGCATAAATCCATAAGAGATATGTATGTCCACGTTATTTTGAAAACAAAAAAAAATTAATGTTGCACCCATACAAAATCCAAATTGTGCAAAGTCGAAGGAGAAACCTTCGAAAACTGATTTAGACCAAATAATTTTTTGACAGGGCATAATCTCCTAGTCGATAGCACACGATTCCCACATCTCCCTATTCATAAGGGGACCCAGCGGTGTCCTGATCAATTATTTGTTAAACAAATTATTCATATTGCAATCGACAGCAGATACTCATCCCGCACGTGGGATGGCCGAACTTTCCGAGGAGCCAATGTTGACGCGGATCATTACGACACGGCGAATTCGAGTAGGACCAGCAAAATTTGGCGTCAGGAAGTTACAATCGCAAGATCGTGTTTCCTTCAAGCTCTTTCAAGAGCCGATGCAAACTGCTCAAGTCACAAAACAGCTATGGAGACGTTGTCAAAGCGTCAGAGATGCTGCCTCTGATGTATTAGGTTTTAAGCCACCCACCTAGGAGAATTCGTTGGTTTGATGACGGGTGCACACATGCAGAAAAACAGAATGCATACATGGCCACGTCGCATCGACGAACGAGAGCTGCTCGTCAGCTCTACGAGCGGAAAAGAAGCTAGGGGAATGCGTTTTTCAGAAGGAACGAGAATGAGCACGAGAGGCGTGCGATCTAGGGGATGGAGAGAAGTTATCGAGGAACGACGTTCGGAAGTTTTACCGAGGAGTAAAACTAACATACCATGTTATAAAGCCATAGCGGAAGCCTGCAAGGATGAACATGGACACCTTGTAGTTGCATCCCAGTGGACGCTGAGCATATGGAAACACTATTCCTGCGGACGGTATAACGACAAAAATGGTCAAAAATCACTGTCAGACGATGAGAGAGAATTCAATATCCAAACTGAAGTCTAATAAACCTTCTGGCGCAGACGGTCTGCCTGTTGAGCTATTTATAGCAGCTGAAGATGAGTTAGCCCCCGGTCCACTTTCTCGGATGTTCGCCGTCAGACGTTCCCTTTCAGAGGTCTCTAGAATACTCTGACATTCCAAATTCCGACAGCGAAATTCGAACATAACTGTCGGTTCGTGGCCGCAACAATATGTATGTTTGGAGGAAACCAAGCACCGTGCCGAACGTGAAACATGATGGAGGAAGTGTTTTAGTTTGGGGCTGCATGGTAGCAAGTGGTGTGGCCTATCTCACTTA
Source organism: Eumerus sabulonum (assembly GCA_951905685.1). NCBI lineage: Eukaryota > Metazoa > Arthropoda > Insecta > Diptera > Syrphidae > Eumerus > Eumerus sabulonum. Next base: position 153,181,121 of record OX645060.1, on the reverse strand, counting down.
TATTCAAGGTCACATGACCGCAGTTATGTACATTGACATTTTGCGCCGTAAATTTAAAATACAGTGCTTGGCCTTTCTAGTTCGTTTATTTTTCAACAAGATAACGACCCAAAGAATACCATTCTGAAAACTCGGGAGTGGCTACTCTATAATGCTACCAGGCAACTGAAAACTCCTCTCCAATCTTCTGATATCAACCATATAGAACATCTATGGAGTCAGTTGGGATCATCCATAACCGTTTTGAAAAAAATCCTATTTGAAGAATGGGACAAACTATCTAGGGAAGGAACGAAAACTTTGGTTAATTAGTTAAAAAAAAATAATGTTTTAGTTTGCATTAAAATGGGAAAAAATCATAATTGCATCTTACTTAGATCGCGCTTCAGTTCGTGGTGAACTAACAAGCCTCTCTAGCCGGCACGATCTTTGGCCAGCCGCTTCCAGTGCTGCACGCCCAGTTGGCTGAGGTCCCTTTCCACCTGTGCGCGCCACCTTAGATGCGGTCGTCCTCTGCTGCGTCGTCCCTCGGGGTTGGAGTCGAAGACTCTTCAGGCCGGAGCGGTGAGGTCCATTCGCTCTACATGGCCCAGCCATCTTAAACATTGGATGCGTAGACGTCTAACTAGGCCGACTTCGCTGTACAGCCCGTACAGTTGTTGGTTGAGTTTTCTCCACTACTCTCCATTTACACAAACGGGACCAAAGATTGCACGCAGAATTTCCCTTTCGAAACGCCCGAGAGCCTCTGCACTCGCTTTTGATAACGCCCAAGCCTCAGCGCCATAGAGGAGGACCAGGATGACTAAGATTTGAGGGATACCTTAGTTTTTCGAGTGAGGGCTATACTACTCAGTTGCCTTATGAGCCCAAAGAAGCAGCAAGAGTTATTCTGCGTTTTATCTGAGCGCTGGTGTCGTTGCTGCATGTCGCTATCGAGCCAAGGTAGATGAAGTCCATGACCAAGGCGTCGGTGTTGCGCGTCCACTTAGACCCACTTTAGCAGCTTCTGCTTCAATGCTTGCGAACGCCTCATTGACGTCTCGCTTTGTCTTAGGCAAGCAATGGTATAGACTTGAATTAGATCGTACCTCTTGTATTGGTCGCAGAGTCCCGCACGATCTTTTCAAGTATGATGTTAAAGAGGTTTCTTTAACATCATAAGCTAGAATTCACCATAGTCATCCTGCACAGTCTGACCAGTTTGGCAAGAATATTAAAACATGACATGGCTCTGTATAACTCGTCGCAATAAACACTGTCATACGCGGCTTAAAAGTCTACAAAAAGATGGTACGTGTCGACCTGAAATTCTGTGTCTTCTCCAAGATCTGCCGTAGTGTAAGTATTTGGCCTATCGTGGATTTTCCTGGTCTGAACCACACTGGAAGGAACCTGCCAGATTGTCCACGACCGGTTTCAGGCGTTTACACAGTATGGCAGAGGGGATCTTGTACGCAATGTTTATGAGCCTTATACCTATGTAATTAGCGCAGTCATAGGGGTCTGCTTTCTTATGGACCGGGCAAACGATGCTGAGATTCCATTCAACGAGCACGTATTCTTCCACTATTAGTTGCCCGTGCTCATCCATGCAGGCTTCTGCTTTAACTTTATAGCCTTGGCATGCTCCTTTTACTTTTTGGTAGAACTTTCGAACGTCGTTTCTGCAATAGCATCTCTCCACCTCCTCGATGTCGCCCTTCTCGTACTCCTTGTTTTTCCCTCTCAGAAGCGAATGCTCCTCCCTCCCTTTCTGTTCATATAGCTCGCGGGCAGCTCTCGTCGATGCAGTGTAGCCATGTATGCATTTTGTTTCTCTACATGTGCCTGTTTGCACTCGTTATCAAACGAGAGGTGGTGGCACGAACCCGAGTACATCTTAGGCGGCCTCTCTGATGGGTTCTGACAACGTCTCTATTGCTGCTCTATGGTTTGTGCAGATTGCATCGGGACTTGAGAGATTGCGATTGCAGCTTTCCGACGTTAAATTTGGTATTCTTACTCGACTCCGTTGATTCCAAGAAATTCGCATCGGCTGCAACAAGGTAATGATCGGAGTCGAAGTTGGCTCCTCGAAAGGCTCGGACATCTAGGATGCTGGATTGGCCTTAATGCGGGTAGTTATGAGGCGTTCGACTACATATTGGAAGTTTAAGACTTTTTTTCTGAGTCTGCCTCGAATAACAAATCCGCATCCGAACAGACATTGTTTATTTTCTCTGTAGCAGTTTCTGTAGTAGATATCACAGTTTTTCATCAGCGTTATGCCAGGCCCATCCCATCGCACTTCTGGGACCGCGGTAATGTCTGCCTTAATGCAATCTAAAGAGTTAACCAGTTGTCCATAATAATAAAACCATAATTACTTACTTATCAGGCCAGCGATCCATGGAGGATCTGAGCCTGAGCTATAGCTGCCTTCCATCCTTGACGGTCCCGGGCACGCTGCTTCCAGTTGTCAAGACCAAGATGTCTTACATCCGCGATTACTTGGTCTTTATACCGGAGATTCGGTCTTCCGCTTCTTCTCGAACCAGGAGGCTCGGAGTCGAAAACCCTCTTAGCTGGAGCGTTGATGTCCATGCGCTCGATGTGGCCGAGCCAGTGTAGTCGACGGATCCTTACCTTCCGGACTACATCCACATCTTGGTACAGCTCGTAGAGTTCGCGGTTGTGTCTTCTTCTCCATTCACCTTTCTCACAGACAGGACCAAATATCCGGCGCAGAATTTTTCTTTCGAAAGAACCCAAAATCAACTCCGCTGTCCTGCTTATCGTCCAGCTTTCGGCTCCGTACAGCAAGACTGGCAGAATGAGCGTTTTGTAAAGCATGTCTTTCGAGTGAGGAGTTTTGACGCCAGTTGTTTGGACAAGTCGAAGTAGCAACGGTTGCCAAATGTTATTCTATGCCGGATCTCCACTGTGGTGTCATTTGTGGAATTTACGTTTGCCCCGAGGTAGACAAACTCCTTAACTGCCTCGAAATTGTAGCTGTCAATGGTTATATTTTGTCCCAGGTGGTGAACGACGGATTGGCTATTGCTTGACAGCATGTATTTCGTTTTGTCCTCATTGATCTTAAGACCAACTCGTTTCGCCTGTTCTTCAATCGCCGTGAATGCTTCCACAATGCCACGGCGAGAACACGCGATGATGTCGATATCATCCACGTATCCCAGCAGCTGGATGGACTTGTAAAAGTAGTGCCTTTCCTTTTGACGCCTGCCCGTCGCACTATTTGCTCCAGCACCAGGTTGAAGAAGTCACATGACAGCGAATCTCCTTGCCGAAATCCGGTGCATGTCTCGAATGGTTCCGAGGATCAGTTTTACCGGGATCCCGAATTCGGCCATCGCCCCAAACAGTTCTTCACGATGAATGCTGTCGTATGCGGCTTTGAAATCGATGAAAAGATGGTGTGTATCGATTCGAAACTCGTTGGTCTTTTCCAGGATTCGTCAAAGTGTGAAAATTTGGTCTGTAGTCGATTTGCCGGGCCGGAAGCCGCAGTGGTAGCTGCCGATTAGTGCGGTGCAAAATGATTTTAGACGTTCACACAATACGCTGGACAGGATCTTGTATGCGACATTGAGCAGGGATATACCTCTAGAGTTCTTGCAAGAGGTTGGATCGCCTTTTTTGTGGATGGGGCATATAGAGCTGGTATTCCAGTCGTCGGGCATGCTTTCATCTTCCCCAATTCTGCAGATGATCTGGTGCATGCTCCCTACCAGAACATCGCCGCCAGCCTTGAAGAGCTCCGATGGCAAGCCATCTGAGCCTGCGGCCTTGTTGTTCTTCAGCTTCTGAATAGCTGTGCCGACTTCTTCGATGCTGGGTGGGGGACTACTTTAGCGGCTGGAGTTGGGATTTCCTCGGTCCCCACCACTCTCTCTTGGTCATGCTCGTTAAGCAGCTGCTGGAAGTGCTGCTTAAATACATCCACTATTCCTTGCGGGTCGGTGACAAGATTACCCTCGCAGTTTCGAAGAGCCAGGGTGCCCTTTTTGAAGCCTCCTGCAAGGCCTTTGGCTTTCTTGTAAAAGGCTCGTATTTTATGTTTATCCCTAGACTCCTCGATATCCTTGAGCTGGGAGGCTGCGAAGATTCTTTTCTTTTGTCGCAGTAGTTTTTTCTCCTCCCTTCTTCTGGCTCGGTACTCTTCTTGCGCTGCCCTGGTTTTCCTCTGCAGCGCCTTTTGGTACGCCTCGTCAGCTGCTGCCTTTTTCTGCTCACACTCGCCATCATACCACGGGTTCCTTGTCAGGGGTGGTAGGTATCCTAAGGTGGTTTCGGCTGCTTCCTGAATGGCTAAGCGGCAATGCAGCCACATATTATTGGCATTTGTGTTCGACGTAGGCATACCGTTAAGTCCTTCGCTCAGCTGCTCCCTGTAGACTCTGGCAACCTCCGGTGTGCTCAGGCGCCCAATGTCGAACCTCCTCCTGATGGGCAGGTGCAGCTTTCTGACATTGGACAGTCGAGCTCTGAATCTTGCTGCTACGAGGAATTGGTCAGAGTCGACATTTGCCCCTCTGAATGTTCGCACATCCAGGATGTTTGACGAGTGCCTTGCGTCAATGAGCACATGGTCGATTTGGTTGGCGGTTCGACCGTCTGGAGATCGCCAGGTTGCTGTTCGGATTCGCTTACGAGGGAATCTTGTGTTACTTATCACCGCATTACGAGCTTTCGCAAAGTAATTGCCAATACTTCTTTTGATTCACTGTATTTCAGTTTAACTACTACTAACATGCTCCCCAAGTTGAGGTACGAGGCTTTAGTACATACCCCCCTCAAACAAAAGAAAACCCTACTGACTGTTGTCGTCAACTCATTAATTAACAAAAAAAAAAAAGTATAAATATAACATGAAATCAATATTATTGCTTAGAAACTGATAACCCCTGTTCGAGAGAAATTCAAGTTTGTCGGAGGCTTTACATACGTATTCACATGTACTTTATCAGTTGGGAACTGCCGTCATGTTCAGGGCCAATTATACCCCACTGGAGCTGTGCCTTATCATAAAAGAATATTATGGGGAATTTGATGCATAAAAAAGAGGTAAACTCTATTCTTATACAATCCGCACGGTTTAAGCTGAGTTATGCAACATCTCTTTTTTAGGGATTTCAAACTAAATCCAAAGAAAAGGTTGAGATAACACGGTAATTGTTATACAAATTGTACGACATTGGATTACTCGCACAATGGATCCATAGAATCGCACATAACTGGAAATGTTAATTTCCTAAAACTGAAGGAGGTAATTAGGGTAATCGTCCCTTTGAAACCTTGTGAATCGTATGAAAAAAAAAAAAACTGGCTAAAAGAAGTTAGATTCTGAGCCACAGGTATCTTCCCACTTCGCCAATTCCCACTTCGCCAACGATTTTTTTCGCACTTCGCCAAATCCCACTTCGCCAACAGATACGATAAACTTAATCCGGAAATTCCCATTTCACCAACAAAACAAAAAGATTAGTGAAAGACAGTTCAAATGAAGTTTAAAATCAATTGATCGCTCAATTAACGTATCCGGGTGTACCATATATATTTTTGTATGTAAACGGTCATCGGAAGCAGTTGGTTGTGTTTCTGCCAATTGTGTCTTAGAATTGTGTAAGCTGTTTTCTCTTGTTACATCATTTGTTAACGCATTTGGATACAAAGACTTTTTATTTTTCACGCAACGCATTTGAGAAGTAAGCATACATTTTTTTAGTTATTTAAGTTTATCACATATCACACAACCTTATCGGGGTGCAATGGTTTGAGTCGCAGATGTTCGTTCCCTACTCTCCAGATGTTGGTGTCCTAGATAGGATGTGAGAGGAACCGACCGATTTTTCACGTTGGTAGTACTTCTCAGCAACTATTCCATGCACTTATGGTGGTAGGTATATTAGAATTGCACACACACAGATAATGAATCTGAAGTGACCATATACTGTGAGTGTTATGCCTTCATCAGTATGTTTTATCACTTCTCATTCACAACAGCTGTGTTGCATAGTTTTTTTCCGTATAGGAGTTGTTTTTTTCTTGGTAATGGAATGACTTTGAACTGCATACCTCCCGCTCGACGGTCGGCGATGTTTACCACTGCACCACGGCCACCCTTCACAGGTTTTTAAAGTAACTATTTATAAAAATAAATTAAAATTATATTATGGCTGATGGTTAATGGTTAACTCCCCGGCAATTGCAAGGACTTAGCTTTGAAGACAGAGAATTAGCCAAAGATTAGAGGAATTTTTGGAAGTTGATAGTGAAGATGAGCAAGATACCTATGGAAGTGCAATGGCGGACGAAGTGGGCGACAGTGAATACAATAATTGGAATGTAGGAGATTTAGAAGCCGAGGGATTGCAGTCAACAAAATATGATCCTATTAGTGAGACTGATGAAGTAGCTCCAATTAAATCTTCTGCAAATAATTACACAGCTAGAGATGGTAAAATTTTGTCAAACCAACCACCACAACCTTGCCGATTTTTGTCGCATAATATTCTAAGAAGCTCGAACACTGGACCAGCACGTAGAACAAAAGATGTATATGTCAACTGAAATGTGTGATATAATAATTCGCAAATTCAATAGAAAAGCTATCCAGTGCGATCGTGAACACGAAGAAAATCAAACAAGACCACTTCGTATATGGAAAACTATTACCACAACTGAATTTGACGCTTATCTGGGCATACTTTTGTAAGCTGGTGTCACACACAACTGATCTATGGAAAACTAACTTACATCCGTTGTATCGTGCTTTGAATGAGTCTCCAAACGTTTTTGGGCTTTCAGTCGTTTTATCAGATTTGATAATGGAAATACGCGCCAGCAACCTCCAGGATAATTATAAAGCAGGAGCCAATGTCGCTGTTGATGAACAACTTTATCCTTATCGTGTTGGCAGCGGATTCACTCAATATTCCTTCAAAACCGGCCATGGTATTAAGGTTGGTGGGTATGTGAAGCTATTGCTTCTTATCCAGTCAAAGGACAAATCCATACTGGTAAGGCAGCTTCTGGAGAAAGAGAAAAAAAATCAAGGTGAGCGTGTGGTCGAAGATTTGTGCTGCAATCTGTTCCGTGGAAGTGCTCGAAATATCGTATGTGACAACTTTCTTACAAGCTATCATTTGGCTTCTACTCTGATGTTAGACTACAATTTGTCAATATTTTGCACTGTGAACAAAAGACATACATCCGTACCAGCCGAATTTAATAATCCAAAAGGAAGAGCTGTTGCTGATTAATCCAATTGGTGTAAGGTCTAGTATCATGTTAAGCGCAGCCGTTGGTGTGGACCTGAGGGCCCCGGTAAAGCACATACATGCCATCCTTTGTACCTTCTCGAGTTGTTTGTGGTATGTTGCCTTGTCTAGGGCAGTCAACCAGACTATCAATCCATACATTAGTATGGGTCTAACGACCGTGATGTAGAGCCATGGGGTTGAATCCCCATTTTTTTCCTAGGGCTTTCTTACATGTGTAGAGAGCTGCTATTGCTTTTTTTTGCTCTTTCAATTGCTCTTTCAATTTTGCACTAGAAGAGTAGGCTAACCTGGTATCGAGCAGAGTGATAGGGCAGTTTTCCGGGATTTTGTGCTTTTTGGTAAATAGCACGAGCTCCGTTTTCTGGGGGTTAATCCTGAGCCCGTTACTATGCGCCCATTTGCACAGAAATGAGAATGCCGTTTGCATGCGGTCATTCAGTGTAGATATGTATTTACCTGAGATTGTGATGGCAACGTCATCGGCGTAGGCAACAACGTCCAGGCCTTCTTCCTCCAGTTTGATTAGTAGTTCGTTTACAACTACATTCCAGAGAAGAGGTGAGAGGACCCCACCTTGCGGGGTTCCCTTGGTAACTACTCTGGTAGTTACTAGGCTTCCCCAATTAGAGTGAATCTTGCGTGTTAATAACAACTCGTTGATCAGCTCTATCAGAGTCCTCTCCACCTTTAGCTTTTCTAGCCCTTCTATTATTGCTTTCGGAGTGACGTCTAGGAAGGCTGTTAGAGTATATTCTTTGAGATGGATTGATCTTTCGATTTTCCTCACTAATGTGTGAAGAGCTGTTTCGACCGATCTACCTTTATAGTAGGCGTGCTGTGCCTTAGAAATTAGGGAGGGATCCAAGCTGTGCCGTATATGTAGGTCTATCAGCCTTTCTAAAGTTTTTGGAGCGAAGGATGATAGACAGATAGGCCTTAGATCCTTGGGGGAAGCGTGAGAATTCCTGCCGGCTTTGGGGATGAAAATTATCTTTGCGCACTTCCACTTTTCTGGAATGTGCTAGGCATCCTTTAAAGATTATCTCTAGGCATGGTACAGTCCATTCCATAGTTTGTGTTAGTTCGATGGGGTAAATTTCATCTGGACCCGGCGATTTATAGGGCTTGAAGCTTTTTAATGCCCATATAATTTTTTTCTCTGGAGATAATGTGTTCGTACTGCCCTTCTATCGCAGAGGAGATATGAGTCCCTCGCGAGTGCACTGGGTCTTGCGATTCAGAGCAGCCAGGGAAGTGCGTGTTGAGGATAAGATTTAGAGTTTTTTCCTCAGATGTTGTCCAAACTCCACTTGCTATGAGGCAGTTGGGAGATTGTGGTCTTTCTTGGTTGTTTGTTTTTTTTTTTTTTTTTTTTTCGGGATTTTTTTTTTTTTTTTTATTCTCTTATGATTTGTTATTACAATTACATACACAACCTGAACGGAGTGCAGTGGTTTGGGTCGTTGATGTTCGTTCACTACTGTCAGGGGTGGTTGTCCTAGACCTAGATAGGACGAGAGCCGACTGAATTCCGCGTTGGTTATAGTCCGTAGTAATTCGTTCGAGTACTTTGGTATTGCATACGCAGAGGATGAATTTCAGTTGACCATACACTGTGAGTGTTACGCCTGCCTGTATAGGAATTATTGTACTTTTTCTTGGCTATTATCGAATTTGAACACTAGGCCTTCCACTCGACGGTCGATGATGTTAACCACTGCACCACGGCCACCCCCAAATTGTTGTTCAAAATTTCGGTCTTTCTAGTGTTAAGGTGGCAAATTTATTGAAATCGAAATTCAATCAGATACTATGTTCAATAACAATGATTTTAGGAAAAAGAAAATACACATATGATTCGGTTTTTCTTGCATCGAACAAAAATACTAATTTAACTTTTCCTGGAAATCAGCCGTTCGAATTGCAGGTTTAATTTCACAGTTGAGTTAATCCTATAATCAGTTACGAACTGTTTTAAAATTCATATTTCAACGTAGCCCATACAGCATTGTCATGCACCATATAGTTGGAATATGTATCGACACATGTCAGTTAGTTCGTTTGCAGCTTGAGTAATTTGTTCGAACACAATTGCAATTAAAAATATTTAAGGGAAAACCATAAAACATACATATGGTCCAGTTGAACGCACACCGTTTTACCTATTTAGCAGTTATAATTAAGTTTAAGTTTAAGGGAGTTAGTGCAGCTCTCCACAAGTTCTCTACATTAATGGCTTACTCAATCTGGTCTTGGCACGCCCTCATTGTTGCTATTTAAATAAATGTACATATAAGCAAATTGATTTTGAATATTTCGGTCCTCTTTATCGATGACCTTCTAATTTTCCTGCTTAAGGTGTATCGAGGGGATTTAAATTTAAATTCGTTTAGATGTGTATCAACTGTTTCTTGAAACCAAAAATCTCTAATCTATATTGATGACCGCATTCCCATGTATACTTCAAAGTCATCTACCGACTTTGCTAATCAATTGAAGTCCTAAGCAAACCGAAGGGTATATTGCGTGAGATAATCCTGGCATGAAACAGTTTTAATTATCAAAGTCTGTTCGTCTAATTACTCACCATAGATATTATATCTATCTACACTTTTCAGTTCAATCGGAAACAAGTTTTCTTAGCTCAAAGTCAACTAAAAATAATGCAACACTGAAAGTCATGATCAAACATTTCGACAAAATATCACTCTGCACCGGATACGAGCACACGTAGCACATAGAAGCACATGCAGCTGCATGTGTAGTATCTGAGCCTCATCTTGATTTGGACACTTGCAGCCCCATCCAGGATCCAGAACGATAATCCATTAATATTATTCTCTGTCAGAAACTTACACTAGCTTGTCGCATCGTTGGTCCTAACGCTCAGCTATTCATATGTACTTGTACGCGCATAGTTAATGGAGACACCGCAGCAGTGAGTTGGCTTTCCTGCACTGGCAGTATCACAATTTCTACATGTCCAGGCAAAGTTTCTCGTAGTGTCTCCTGTTGTCGTCGTCGTCGTTGTCCATAGTCTCTTTTCATACAGTAGATTGTTGCGGTTTATCAGAATGTCAGGAAGCTGTCATCGGGTCTGCGCCGCTGAAACTTTTCTACACCTAAAAACTTTAGTGTTTACTGTGCAACCAAACTGTTGTGGTAAATTAGATCAGTCAATAAGTGAGGGGATGTCATTATAATTATTATTTTATATTCCTTCTCTTATGCTGCTCACGGACAAACAATGAAAAGAGGAAAACTCGAGAGCCCATAAGTGACATGAAACTTTAATTCCATAATGGCCAGCTTGTTTAAACATAACTGCAGAAGTGCTCGTGCAACTCCGTAATTAGTTGCGCGGTAGTTTAGATCGTGCTTGTTGGTTGAGATGTATATTAAAAATGAAATATTAACCTTAGAGAGCAAATGACTTTTAAATTGTGTCGGTAATAAATATATATATATGTATACATACAACTAAGAAGATGTAATAAAATCCTTTGAGCGAGGATTTGGGGATTGATTTAAAGCTATTGGTCCAAAATTTGCATGCCTCTTACATGGAATGGACTATACCATGGCTAGAGATTATCTTTAAGGGATGCCTAGCTTTAAGTCACATTTCAGAAAAGTGGAAGTGCGCAAAGGTGCTTTTCATCCCCAAGGCCGGCAGGTATTCTCATATTTCCCCCGAGGATCTAAGGCCTATTTGTCTATCATCCTTTGCACTAAAAACTTTGGAAAGGCCGACAGACTTACACATACGCCACAACTTGGATCCGTCCCTAATTTCTAAGGCACAGCACACCTACTGTACGGGTAGATCTGTCGAAACAGCCTTGCATACACTAGTGAGGAAAATCGAAAGATCAATCCTTCTTAAAGACTACACTATAACAGCCTTTCGTGACATAGAGGGCGCCTTAAACAGCGTCACTCCGAAAGCAATAATAGAAGGGCTAGAAAAGCTAAAGGTAGAGAGGACTCTGATAGAGCTGATCAGCGAGTTATTATTAACTCGCAAGATTGTCTCCAAATGGGGAAGCCAAGTAACCACCAGAGTAGGCACAATAGATCTGCAAGGTACTAGCCCCATATAAAAAAAAAAAAAAAACAACAGAGTGTCTACCAGGGGAACCCCGCACGGAGGGGTTCCCTCACCTCTTCTCTGGAATGTAGTTATAATCGAACTACTAATTAGACTGGAGAAAGAAGGCCTGGACATTATTGCCTAGGCTGATGACGTTGCCATTTTAATCTCAGGTAAATACCTATCCACACTGAATGGCCGTATGCAAATGGCATTCTCAATCCTTTGCAAATGGGTGCATAGCAACGGGCTCAGGATTAACCCACAGAAAACGGAACTCGTGCTATTTACCAAAAAGCATAAGATCCCGGAACACCGCCCTATCACTTTGCTTGGTACCCGATTAAACTATTCCTCCAATGCCATATTCCTTGGCATTATACTAGACAGGAAATTAACCTGGAAGAGCAACACAATCGAAAGAGCTAAAAAAGCAACAATAGCTCTCTACACATGCAAGAAAGCCATAGGGAAAATATGGGGATTCAACCCCATGATCACCCTATGGCTCTACATCACGGTCGTTAGACCCACACTAATGTATGGAGTGATAGTCTGGTGGACTGCACTGGACAAGACAACATAGCACAAACAACTCGAGAAGGTACAAAGGATGGCGTATATGTGCATTACCGGGGCCCTTCGGTCCACGCCAACGGCTGCGCTTAACATGATACTCGACTTTACACCACTCGATATTTTTGGCAAGCAAATTGCCACACACATGGTCATTAGACTAGAAGCCAACTCGAAATGGACGAGCTATGTCACTGGCCACTCCTTCATCCTGAATAACAGGATAACCATGGCAGTAAACTTGGACCTCACAGAACCCATCACGGTCTTGGAAAAAAACTTCATGACGATTTACCCGGACAGACAAAATTGGACCCGCTATAGTCAACCCCGCAGGTACTGCGTAGACTTTTACACTGACGGGTCTAATACCAAAGACGGGGCGGGTATTGGAGTCTTCTGCAAACAACTTAAGCTGAATAAAGCTATAAAATGACCAAATCATTGCAGCGTTTTCCAGGCGGAACTGTTGGCAATAAAAGGGGCCTTGTCCTGGCTGAAGTGGAACGTGATATCCACTACGAATATCCGCATTCTCACGGATAGGCAAGTAACCTTAAAGTCGATGGAGTCCTATGTATACGCATCAAAAACTAGTCTCGACTGTCGCTTATCTCTTAACGAGATGTCTGCCTGACAGCGGTATCTTGTCTATCATCGCCGTCGCAGAAGTGGTCTTTCCAAATCCATTTTCATCCCTGCAGGCGGCCGCTCTGGCTTTGTAGCCATGGCATGTTCGTTTTACCTTATTGTAAAACTTACGGGCGTCATTTCTGCGGAAGCATCTCTCCATCTCCTCGATCTTACGCTTTCCGTGCTCTCTCTTCTTTCTTCTGAAAAGCGTGTGTTCTTCTCTTCTCTTCTGCTCATAGATTTCGCGAGCAAATCTCGTCCGTCGTTGCAGCATGGCTTTCTATGCCTCTTACTTTGCTGCGTGGGCTTGTTCGCCTTGTTCATCGAACCCGGGGTTTCTAGGTGGTGGCGATTTGAAACGCAGCACCTCTGCTCTATTATTTGTGCTGCTGTGGGCGGATTTTGAGAGAGCTTAGAGGAGACACGATCGGCAAGGATTCTGGCAGTCTCTTGCGATTGTAGCTTTCCGACGTCAAACTTACAACAATGTGGTGAACCGAGTCGATGTTGGCCCCTCGGAAGGTTTGTACGTCGAGAATACTGAAGGAGTGTCTGGCGTCGATCGCAGTGTGATCAATCTGGTTGGTGGTCGATTGAGCAAAAGACCTCTAGGTACCCTTGTGGATGTTGAGACGGGGGAATCGCGTGCTTGCTACAAGGAGGTTACGCCCCGCTAGGAAATCGATTAGCCTAAGTCCGTTGTCGGATGCGGTCTTATGGAGGCTATGCTTTCCTATGATCGACTCAAATATATCCTCTCTGCCCAGTTTTGCACTATTTTTGTGCCGTACCTGGGGCATTGGGCATGGATTCTGTCTAGGAGATCGTAGAATTCTTCTTTGAGTCGATCGTCCTTTTCTTCCGTTGGGGCGTAAGCGCATATTAAGCTAATGTTTCCAAATTTAGCTTTGATGTGGATTGTTAAGAGGCGTTCGCTTGTATATCGGAAGCTTAAGACTTTTTGTCGGAGTCTTCCTCGAATAACGAATCCGCACCCGAATATGCGCTGTTTTGTAGTAGTTCCCGTAGTAGATGTCGCAGTTTTTCATGCGTCTTTTGCCTGGTCCATCCCATCGCACTTCTTGGAGTGCGGTTATACCTGCTTTACAGCAGTTGAGGGTTTGCTCCAATTGATCGCCTGCACCCGGTCTGTTAGGGGACCTCACATTCCAGGTGCAGACTCTCAAGTCCGTTAGTCGTTTGCAGGGTTCGTCAGCTTTGTATCCGTCCGTATCCGAGGCTTGTTGTCGTCTCGGAACAAGTAGGTTTTTACGTGATGGGGATGTTACCCCTAAGCACAACCCCCAACCAGGAGGGCCAGGTTCCTCTTTCCCCAGGAACAAGGGGTTGGGTCGCTGCACACATTGGTTCACTACCTGGCCGGTGCCAGGGTAGCTATCCAGGGAGGGCCACGCGGAGGCTGTGTGTCAACTTGGATTGAGCAGGGACAGAGATCGAAGCTGGCGTTTGCCATGTTAAACGCTATCAACTTCATTGATCTATTTGCTCGCTCCCTCCCCCCTCTTTGTAGGGTTTATAAACAAAAAATTACTTTGAACTTGCAGAGGGCAATACTAAATCTCCATTAATACCCTAACTATTCAAAAGTGGGCCAACGTTTTCTCACAAAACTAGAATGGTCATTACACTCTAAGGAATAGCGTTTATCTTTAAGTTAAAAAATTAAAAAATAAAAACCTGTATCAAAAAGATACAATCAAACCATAGCATGGGTGCATGGAATATTAGCCAATGTTTCAAACCGGTATTGAAAAATAAATCAATCTGATAACTTAACTCAAGTCATTGGCACTTGTCGTCATCAAAACTATGTATCTTCATGTACTTGTCCCACTGACCAGATACGCACAGACAAACGTCACGTGAGTTTCTTCCGCACTCTATAAATAGATGCAGACAAGATACATATGAACATATGTGCGGCGATTATCTATTCGCTAAGTATTCATAATATACTAAGAGAAAAACACGTGCTCGAATAAACAGATACGACATGAAAATTAGCTGCTTATTTTACAATACATAGTAATCTATCTGAAACTTACAAAATTGAGTTCAGAATCATTTGCTGCAAAGGTGAGCCGAGAAATGAATTTCCTGAGTAATAGATAACCTAATCAGTTCTCGTTTCAGTTCTCGCATCCACGTTCGCGTCGCGTTTTTCATGTTTTATTTCATTTCCATATTTTTTTTTTTGTTTGCTATTTTCCTCTCAGAACTTCTTTAGTGCCATGTGGTTAAATTGTCCGATTCTGCTGTTGCGATCAGCAGTTGATTGAACGCGTTCGTTCGGTGCAGTTGAATTGTGGGCTACTGAGTTACTGAAGTTACTTGATATAAGGTTAGAATAAATTGCTTTGTTTACTATTTATTCAAATGTCTCCTTTTGTATTGTATACATATGAGCTGAATTGTTATTTATCATGTAGACAGTGTTGTATTAAACCCAAATCAATTGTATGAGTTGCTAACAATCCATTATGTGGTGATCAAGACACGTGTATCTTTATCGTTTGCTCATTTAAGTTGTTTTTTGGTATTTATTAATGAAATAGCGATTTCGCAAAATAAAAAGTTGCAGTAATATGCCCAATTTCACTAAATGGTGGGTTTATCCTTATGAACATAAGGTGCAGTGTACTCTATTTGTCAACGGTGTAGTCTTATCATTAAACATCGAAGCAATACAAACTCGTCTTACACAAGCTTTTCCTGTTTACGGTGTTGCACTTTAAGCAATCTGGTAAATATCTCCATCTGTTGAATCGACGTGGGCAAGCCTCCGAAAAAAAGCTCAAGTCATGTCGCTTCACTGTGCACAGATTTTCTCGAGCTAGCAGTGTGCCAATGTCTGTTGGATGCAATGATTGACTGCTGAAAGTAGCCTAGGTTAAAAAAAACACTACATTAAACTAAGAAATTGATGCATTTTTTTTCTTTTGGTGGCGTTACAGCCCATAAAGGACCAGAGCCAAGCTTCTCTCAATCACCCATGTTGTGTGTGATTTATTTTTCCCATAGAAGAAAATGCATACGTGACACATTCTTTCTTTTTAGGGCTCCGTACCCAAAGGGTAAAACGGGAATCCCCTTGGTCACATACTGACCTAAGGTTAGTCGACAGTATCCCACAACCAGTAGCAAACTTGCATTGCTTTTGTGTCTTTGATGTATTAATCCTAGCTGAAACCCTTTTTTCTATAATTATGAACAACCGATAGTAAATACCCTTTAAGCTTGGATGGTCCCTATTGTGTCACTGCAAAGTTAATCCTTGCTGTAAACCGTTTCGTACAATTGTTATTCCCCTCCTTATCCATCCTGAGAGGTTAAGATATCAAATGTTGCAACAAATTCAATTGTTGTGAAATTAACTTTCGATCATATCCCACAACCAATAAAACACTTCCAAACATTGATCTCTATTGTGTCCTTGATATATTAATCCTAGCTGCAAACCTTTTTCCCATTATTATTGTTATTCACTGTTTCACCTACTTGCTGTCAAGTAAGATAATTGATTTGAATTCAATGGACACTTTGATGATCAACAATCTCATTATGGAGATTTTTGATCATCAAACTAATACGCCTATAACCTGCCTGCAACCAAGATCTGTCATCGTGCAAAAAATCATTTCAAACGGAATAGCCGTTTTAATGTGATCACTGATGAGGTAACATACAACGTCTCTTTCATATTTTTATATACAGATGGTACGGAACCCTTCGTGCGCGAGTCCGACTCTCACTTGAGCGGTTTTTTTTTTTTTTTTTTTTTTAGTGGCGTTACAGCCCATGGAGGACCAGAGCCAAGCTTCTCTCAATCACCCATGTTGTGTGTGATTTATTTTTCACATAGATGAAAGGGACCTACAATTACCATCTGCTTGAAATATTAAACACCTGACACTAATTTCTACGAATAAAGGCTAAACTTTTTTCTTTGAATTAGATATAGAGATCGTAAGACCGGGCATTGACACTATGGTAATATAATACTACGTCTGCTGGATTCAGGTTGTTCGATTTCAAGATTTTTCGATTCAGCTGAAGTAATTTATTTACAAATCAATGGCATTATGAAGAATAGTATGGTTCACTAGCTGATTTCTTTGAATGGAGCGTCTGAATGTTGTCTATATGAGTCAAAAGCCTTCCAAATGTTGTCCTTCGTAATAGGAGAATCATTTTCACGTGCGTGACTATCATTTTTTATTTAATTGTCAAAGAAGATGTTACTCAATGTATGTTTCTTATTGATATCATGTCAAAAAACGAAACACTGGAAAATTGCAAAAGTGCAATAATTTTTGATTAAGTTAAGAAAGCTTACCATTTACTTTTGAAAGATTGTTTTGTGCAAATCATGACCACGACTAGGTTTCAAGTGGTCAATATGTAGAGTCTAATTTCAAGTCACATTTTCGTGTATATTGGCTGATATCTGCAATGACGATACCGACAGACGAGTAATTTGATCTGTTGTCATAAAAAAAAGCTTAAAGAAGTCAAATCAAACCTAGTCGGTCAGTTTCTTGAACTGAATTGCTTGCTTAGTACACAAAGATATTTTTCATAGCCCGGAATTGAGATTATAACATTCAATAATTTGCAAGCAATGTTCAGGGGGTAAGTAAAAATCTCAACTACGTCGTCTATACCGACGCTCATCCACAATGACATTCCAGTTGTCATCCGCTTAGACAAAGCTAACCTACTTGCTGCCCATTTCGCAACCAGTTCTCAGCTCCCAGCGTGTACTTTGTCTCCGCCTGTATTTGAGTGCGTCGATTCCACCATGGAACTAATCCACTTCCGCACTCGTACAGTCGCAAGGGTCCTTAAGGACCTCGACATACACAAATCCGCTGGTCCGGATGGTATTGCCCCCATAGTTCTGAAGAGGCGTTCTTCTACGCTGGCAAAACCACTGCGTAAGCTTTTTCATTTTTCCTACTCCTCTGTGCTCTTTCCGAGTAGGTGGAAAACAGCATTTGTCCAGCCCATACCCAAAAAAGGCGAATCATCTTCTCCCTCCAACTACCGACCCATTGCACTAACGTAGGGACCGACAGTATGGCTTCCGTAGCAACAGATCCACTAGTGATTTGATGGCATATCTCGCCAAAAAGTGGTATCACTCGCTTCACAAAGCAGGTGAAAGCAAAATTGTTGCACTGGATATTTCGTAAGCATTTGACAGGGTTTGGCATCAAGCCCTTTTATCGAAAATGCGTGCTTTTGGGATCGATGACTCTCTTCTTCAATGGATTATAAGCTACCTTTCGAATCGTTCAATTCAAGTTGTTTTGGACGGATTCAAGTCTGATGCTCACTTTGTAAATGCTGGTGTTCCCTAGGGCTCCGTTTTGTCTCCGACACTGTTTCTTATTTTTATAAATGATTTCTTGTGTGTTACTTCTAATCCAATTCACTCCTTCGCTGACGACAGTACCCTCAGCTTCTCATATTCGTTCACTAGCTTACGACCCTGCACTTCGGTTGTAGATAGTGAGCGACAGCGTATGTTGAGCTCATTAAATTCCGATATCGGCAGCATCATCCAATGGAATAAAAACAATTCAATGGGGTAATGCATCCAAAACACAATGCTGTCTCTTGTCGTTAAAGCGTATAACTAACCCGCAGCCATTATCCATGAATGGCACTTGCATCTCGGAAACCGAAAAGCTTTCCATCCTGGGTATGTGTGTTGCTCACAATCTTAATTGGAGCGACCACATATTCAGTGTCGCCAAGAATGCTGCGAAATGGCTAGGCTTCTTATACAGATGCAAGAAATATTTCTCACCCTTAGACCTGTCTACAATCTATAAGGCGTTCATTCGCCCCAAATTAGAGTTTAACGCTCATGTCTGGTCCGGTGCTTCCAAGACCTCATTGCACCTAATAGACAGAATACAAAAACGAGCGATAAAACTGATAGGTGACTCCAGCATTACCAAAACATTTGGCTCGCTGGAACACGGCAGTAATGTTACCTGCCTCTCCCTGTTTTATCGTTACTTCCACCAAAAATGCCCTGATGAAATAGCCAGTTTCATTCCGCCCCTTCGACATTTCTCCCGCAATACATGTCTCTCTAGGAATGCTCACCAATATACCCTGAAGCCCGCTTTCGGACGTACCGTCAAATATAGAGAATCTTTCATTAACCGAACCACACGAACCTGGAACTCCGTGCCGACTACGGTTTTCCCCCCTCAATGCAACATGCCAGCATTTAAGATCAATGTCCATCGGCATCTCCTCTATCCCTCTTCCTTTCTACCTTCTGCCGGCACTGTGTCGTCGACATAATAAGGTTACTAGACCTTGAGTGCACGTAAATTATTAAAAAAAAAAAGACAAGTATTTTCGAATGGCAGTGTTAAGAGAACACGCCTGACTTTAACACATATCACGAGTCATACGTGAACTGGTTAAAATAGACATCTGAAAGCCCAAACAGCAAAAAAATTATCCATAATTGTTGTATAAAAGGTTTTCTCCTATGATCTTACGAGTACAGTTTGACAATATATAGCTATTTGTCCTTTAAACTCACCCCGCCGCTTCAAGGTTGTTATTGTTTTAAAGTCCTTTGGAGCTCGCAGACTCAGTGGGCGAGGTTTCTTACCAAAATTTGTTGTTGACTCTGAATAATGAGTTTCAAGAGCGACAGGTGTTGCTTCAACTAAATTTACTTCAACAGGGACTTTTTGAGATCCAGATATCGAGAAGAGACAAATCCCCATGCTAAAATTTACTAAGAGATTAATCTCCGACCATCTTGATGCATAGTTTTTGCGTCAAACTAGATTTTGTCTAAATAAAGATCAAAATTGCTAAAAAGCAATCCATCAGCTACAGTCCGTCAACCAACAAGCGTCTCTAGCTGGCACGGTCTTTGGCCAGCTGTTTCCAGCGCCGCACGCCCAGTTGGTTAAGGTCCCCTTCCACCTGCGTGCGCCACCGTTGATGCGGCCGTCCTCTGCCGCGCCTCCCTTCAGGGGTGGATTCGGAGACTTTTCGGGTTGGAGCTGTATTTTCTATGCGCTCTACATGGCCTAGCCACATTAGACGCTGTATCCGTAGACGTCGTACCAGGCCGATGTCGCTGTACAACCCGTAAATTTCTTCATTACATCTTCTCCTCCATACACCGTTTTAACAAACGGGACCATAGATAGTGCGCAGAATTTTCCTCTCAAAACGACCAAGGGCATCTTCATCCGCTTTTGTTAAGGTCCAAGCCTCTGCGCCGTAAAGGAGGACTGGGATGATTAAGGTCTTATATAGTGTCACCTTGGTTTTCCGAGAGAGGGCTCTACTCCTCAATTGCCTCTTGAGCCCAAAGAAACAGCGGTTGGCAAGAATGATTCTGCGTCTTATCTCAGCGCTGGTGTTGTTGACGCTGGTCATCAGTGAGCCAAGGTAGACGAATTCATTGACCACTTAAAAGTTATATCCGCCTATGGTGACGTTCTGGCCAATACGTCGGTGTTGTCCGTCTCTTTCAGATGAAAGCAGAATTTGGTTTTACCCTCATTGAGACCCATCTTAGCCGCTTCTACCTCAATGCTTACAAAGGCCTCATTGACGTCTCGCTGTGTCCGCCCAATCACGTCAATGTCGTCGGCGTACGCAAGCAATTGCGTAGACTTGAAATAAATCGGCATGGCTTTGTATAGCTCATCTCTATACATGCTGTCATATTAAGCCTTGAAATCGAGGAAGAGGTGGTGAGCGCTGATTTGGTATTCCTGGTCTTCTCCCAGATCTGCCGTAGCATAAATATTTGGTTTACTGTGGATTTACCTGGCCTGAAACCACACTGATAAGAGCCGATCAGGTTATCTACAAACGGTTTTCAGGCGTTCCCACAATACGGCAGAGAAGAGCTTATATGCAATGAGGAGACTCATTCCCCTATAGTTGGCGCAGTTATAGGGGTCTCCTTTCTAATGGACCGGGCAAACGATGCTGAGATTCCATTCGTCGGGCATGCTTTCCTCCGACCATACCTTGCAAATGAGATGGTGCATGCACCTTACCAGCTTAACAGACAGATCGTCTGCGCCCGCGGCTTTATTAGACTTAAGTCTCGATATCGCTATTTTGACTTCGTCTAGGTCGGGTGGACTGAACTCTGTTACATTGTCATCAATTACGAATGGCTTGTTCTGCCTGACAGCGGTATCTTTCCAAATCCTCAGCATCGACTGCGACTCTAATACCAGTTCTCCATTTTCATCCCTGCAGGCCGCCGCTCTGGCTTTCTAGCCACGGCATGTTCGTTTTACCTTATTGTAAAACTTACGGGCGTCATTTCTACGGAAGCATCTCTCCATCTCCTCTTACTTACTTTACTTAACGGGCGCTACAGTTCGGGGTGAACCTGGGCCTCAACCAACATGCCTCTCCACCTAGCACGATCTTTCGCTAGTCTTTTCCAATGCCGCACGCCCAGTTGGTTGAGGTCCCCTTCCACCTGTGCGCGCCACCTTAGGTGCGGCCGTCCTCTATTTCTTCGTCCCTCGGGGTTGGATTCAAAGACCCTACGGGCTGGAGCTGTGGTGTCCATTCGCTCTACATGGCCTAGCCATCTTAGGCCTTGGATCCGTAGACGCCTGACCAGACTCATGTCGCTGTACAACCCGTACAGTTCGTGATTGAATCTTCTCCTCCAACCCTCCTCTGTGTTTATGGGACCGAAAATCGAACGCAGAATCTTTCTCTCGAAACGACCATGGATTTCCTCATCCGTTTTAGATAAAGTCCATGTTTCTGCTTCGTATAACAGGACCGGGATAATTAAGGTCTTATATAAGGTCAACTTGGTCGTACGAGAGAGGGCTCTACTTCTCAGTTGCCTCTTGAGCCCAAAGAAGCAGCGGTTGGCAAGAGTAATTCTGCGCTTGATTTCGAAACTGGTGTCGTTGTTCCAAGTCACCGCGGAGCCGAGGTATATGAAGTCCTTAACTACCTCGAACTTATATCTGCCAATATGCACGTTCTGTCCAAGACGTCGGTGGTAAATGTCCTTTTTCGATGACAGCAGATATTTAGTCTTGCCCTCATTAACTGCCAAACCAATTCTTGCCGCCTCCATCTCAATACTCGCAAACGCCTCATTGACATCTCGCTGCGATCTACCTATTATGTCTGTCCAAAGCGTTTTTTGGACTTTTAACTAAGAAAAACTCAACTCACTTGCTTCTTTTCCAAATTTGCTCTGACCTTCTGGTCTTTATTCCAATTTTTTCTACAAAAAATTCCAAATTCCAAAATTCCAAAATTCCAAAATAAAAACAAATGCATGGACTTGGTCATCAAAGTGATGCCAAGTAAATTTAACAACATTGATTAATTTATAGCAATTATGATGTGAAGCATCAACATACTGCCCGCCTTGAAGGATCTGACGGTACAAAAGAGAACTTCAACAATTCGGCAAGGGAGCCAATCGATGAATCGGTCTTCTAAAGGTAGTTCCTTTGGCTCTTACATCAGCAACTCGAACTTTCCCATCCGCGCCGGCGATAAGTCGCTCGATTCTTCCAAGGATCCATTGTTGGGGTGGTAAATTATCGTCGCCGATCAATACCACTGTCCCCACCGCAGCATTATTGAAAGCAGTTTTCCATTTCGCTCGCTGTTGTAACTCCAGTAGGTACTCCCTAGACCATCTTTTCCAAAAATGCTGCTTGATCTGGGTAAGTCGTCGCCACCGTTTTAATAGCGGCATCTCTTCTAGAATACTAGGTTCTGGAATAGCATTTAAGGCATTTCCAATTAGAAAATGACCAGGAGTGAGAACCTGCTCGTCGTTTGGATCTGGCCCCATGACACAAAGTGGGCGCGAATTCATAATCCCTTCTATTTCAGTTATTACTGTTGAGAATTCTTCGTAAGTTAGGAAGGTGTGCTTTACGGTCCGGTAAAGATGAGATTTGGCCGACTTAACTGCAGCTTCCCATAGACCCCCGAAATGTGGCGCTCGCGGGGGTATGTGTACGAACTTAATGCGATGCAACGCACACCATGATGAGATAATGTTCTCCTTCTGCTGCTCCAGGACTACGGTGTATAGTTCTTTAAGCTCATTACGAGCACCAATGAAATTTGTTCCATTATCGCAATGGATTTCTTCGCAAAGGCCACGTCGTGCAACAAATCGTTTTAACGCTGCCAGAAAGCCTTGGGTCGACAGATCCGAAACGATTTCCAAGTGAGCCGCCTTTGTAGCAAAACAAACAAATACTGCCACATAAGCCTTATGCGTGCAATAACCACGCCGCCCTTGTGAAATTTGAAAAGGTCCACAAAAATCCACACCTGATCTCAAAAACGGCCTAGATTCTGTCACCCGGTTCGTTGGCAGATTCCCCATTATCTGATTGAGCAGCTTCGGTTTGTACCGAAAACAATGAAGGCACGAGGATACTGCCTTTTTAGCTATATTTCGAGCGTTGATAACCCAGAAGCGCTGCCTTATAATAGCAACCAGAGCTTGGATACCTGCATGAAAATTAGTAACATGCAAATGGACAACAAGATTATGCACAAACAAAGAATTTTTGGGAAGGAGAATAGGACATTTGACGCTATAAGGTAGGTTCGCATTCAGCAAACGCCCACCAACTCTTAAGAGTTCTAACGAGTGTACATCATCAAGGAAGGGATTGAGGCTGCTGATGACACTTTTTGGGCTAATCTTCTTTTTTCTCTTTAAATCATCAATTTCCTCCGGGAAATGTGCTCGTTGAAGGTTCCAAGTTATTCGCATTAGAGATTCCTCGAGTTCTTCTGCTGTTAATTGGGATGATTTACGCCTTGCGGGGGAGTTAGCTTTTGGATTAGATGACTTTCGTTTAAATGAATTGATAAATCGAACTATATAGCCGAAGATACGAGTTACCTTTTGATGGCTATTAAAACGTACGAAATGCTCGGTAAGGTCATTTGAAATTTTCTTTGTCAGCAGAGCAGTAGAGTTGTTGGTTTCAAATTCAATTGGGCGGGGCCATACCTTTGTTTTTGGCCAATTTTCCTTGGGTAAGTACAAAAATGGTGGGCCATTGAACCACATGCTTTGCACTAATTCAGATACGTATGCACCGCGGGATATTATATCCGCTGGGTTGGACTTAGAACCGACGTGTCTCCAAATCGCCGCTGGCAGTTCAGATTGGATTTTGGAGACCCTATTGGCAACGAAGATCTCCCATGAGGATGGGTAGGCAGCAATCCAACGTAGAACGATTTCAGAATCTGTCCACAGAAAAATCTCCCCAATGTTTTCGACTAGATTTGATAAAGCTCTTTGCACCAAATCGACTAGTAAGACTGCTGCGCATAATTCCAGCCGTGGAAGTGATTTGGTTTTTATAGGAGCTACTTTTGATTTGGCACTCAACAATTTACATTCAATATTGCCAAAGGTATCGACGGTCCGCAAATATACCGCACAGCCGTACGCGCGAATCGATGCATCAGCAAATCCATGGATCTCAACTTTAATATTTGATTGACGTGAGTAGTGAATATATCTGGGAACCTTTATGTCATGTAAACGTGCTATGTCCTTACGATATTCCTCCCATTGCGAATATATCTCCATTGGAATAGACTCGTCCCAGTTACATTTGGAAATCCATAGATCTTGCATTAGGATTTTACCTTTTACAACGATGGGGTTTACCAATCCTAAGGGGTCGAATACTTGGGAAAGTTCTGACAACACTGTTCTTTTAGTTATGGGCTTAGAAAAATCTATATTCGGTGCAACATATTGAAATTCATCTTTCGATGGGTTCCATACTATACCCAACGCTTTTATCACATCCTTGTCATTGATACGTAACGATTTTTCAATAAGCTCGTTATCAGAGATCTTTCTTAAAATCCTAGCGTCATTACTGCACCATTTCCTCAAATCAAACCCACCAGCCTCAAGTATATGCCTGGTTTCATAATAGATTGCATTAATATCCTCCAATGAATCAGCACCTGTGATCATATCATCCATATAAAAATCTTCGTTTAGAACCCTTGCACCTATTGGAAATTGAGATACATGTTCCTCTGCTAACATTTTCAAACACTTAGTCGCAATGTAAGGAGCCGAAGTAGTCCCATAAGTGACAGTTTTTAACCTATACGCTAGCAACTCCTCTTGTGACTGAGTTCTCCATAAAATACATTGAAAGGTTTGATCGTCTTTATCAACTAAAATTTGACGATACATTTTGCAGATATCTGCAGTAATTGCATACTTATATGACCTAAAACGTAGCACAATGTCATATAGGTCGTCTTGTATCGCTGGTCCTTTTAAAAGAAGGTCGTTTAGTGATGCACCAGATGAAGTTTTAGCACTACAGTCAAACACAACCCTGAGCTTAGTGGTCAACGATTCAGGTCTAAGAATGAATTGATGAGGGGCAAAATATCGAATAAGGGGAACTTGGTCCTTCGGAACCACTTCCATGTGCCCGAGCTTCTCGTATTCATCCATGAACTCACTATACGCTCTTCGGACATCCTCGTTTTTCTGCAGCCGCTTTTCGAGGTTAAAATATCGTTTCCTTGCTTGACTTAACGAATCTCCTAGTTGTCCTTTTCGTGGGTCGAAGAGAATTTTTACCACGAACCGACCATCGCTTTGACGTCTTACGCTTTCTAAAAACTTCTTCTCACACTCTTCTTCTTCCAACGACCTACAAGATGGTTTTCGGTACACTTCCTCCATTTCCCAGAACTTCTTCACAGTCTCATTCAACGAAATCTCTTCAGAATCAGAGCAACCCACTAACATGCACGCAGCATTGGGAATATCAGACAGTCCATAGCTTCCGGAGACTATCCAGCCGAGCAACGTTTTCTGCAACACTGGCAACTGAGAACCTAGCCTTATCTGCCCGACGCAAAGAAGATGAAAAAAGCTATCAGCACCAATCAAAAGATCTATGCGACTAGGAACATTAAAATAGGGATCGGCCAGAGAGACATTCGTAGGAATCTTCCAGTTGGAGATATCCATCTCCTTTTCAGGTTGGATGTTGGTAATCGATTTGAGAACTAACAAATCCAAATTCAACTCAAAGTTAGAAATGCCCGACTTACAACTTGCCTCTGTCTTATGTTGCACAACTGAATTTGTTTTTCCTATTCCAGATACGAAGGTTTGTGTTCGAGTTTTATGCAGCTTAAGCTTTTGAACCATATCTTCAGTAATGAAATTTAATTGTGACGCAGAATCTAACAGCGCGCGGACTGGTTGAAATTTACCGAATCGATCTCTTATGTAAACAATAGCTGTCGCTAAAATTACCTTTGAGCTGCCTTCCTCACACGCATTCGCGATGATAGTACTGGTACAACTAGTGCTTGTATTTGGTGCCACATCTCTTTCTGAAGCTTCCTCCTTCATACTGTTCACTGTGAATCGGTGGAGCAACCGATGATGTGGCAGAGAACATATGGTGCATTTCGTTGAGCTGCATCTTCTTACTGAATGTCCTTTCCCTAAGCAGTTAATACACAAGACGCGTCGTTTGACTTCCTTGAAGCGGTCACCAACCGATAGCTGGTTGAAGTCTGGACACACAACAATATCATGCGTTCCCGATTGGCAAAACTCGCATGTGGTTTTATTAACAACCAATGAATTGTTCGATGCTTGGCTTCTATACGTATTCCGAGAACGACCCTGAAAGTTATTATTGTTTGTTATAAACTTCGCCTGACACGTTTTAGCCTCTCTTGCCTCTAATGTCTGACAACGACGATCCAACAATTTGGAAAAATCTGACCATGATGGTAGCTTAGAATGATCGACCACTTCATCCCATTTAGCTTTTGTCTCTACGTCAACCTTGTCTAGCGCAAAAGAAATTAAAATCGATTCTGCAATGTTTTTATAATCTCCAATGCTGAGCATTGCAGAAAGATGTGTGTTAAAACCATCTTCCAGATTTCGTAAAATAGCCGCAGAACATTTTGACATTTTTGGAATCTGCAGAATCCCATTAATGTGCTCTTGGAACATCAATGCTTTGTTGTCATACCTTTGTTTTAAGCGGTCGAGAGCCTTGACATAGTTCTCTGGCGTCATATCAAATTCCCTTATCGCACTCAAAGCCGGTCCCAATAAACAATTTTTCAAATAATTGAGTTTCTGTAACTCATCCAACGAACTATCTTTGTCTACTAGGCTATTAAAAAGACCTATGAAATTTGGGAATTCCGAAAATTTGCCGGAAAAAGATGGTAATTTAATTTTCTCCAGTCTTGAAGATCTTGGAAAGTGTTGCATCGGAAGCAGAGTAGCATTCAAATTGTCACACATACCACCATTTGGTTTTTTCTCTGCTAACAACATTAAAATAGCTGATTTTGTAACGACATATAAATCCTCAACTTCCGCTCTGCTTGTAGCATTTGACTTTTCCTCCGCAACGACATTCATTTTCTCAATTGACATCTGCACATTAAGGTTCTGCTTGAAATAGGATTCGAGAATTCCAAGTCGACACTCCAATTCCGTAACCGAAATAATTGAACCTTTTTCTTTAATGAGTTTTCTCAACCTAGTTATATTTGCTTTTGTTGTAGCTCGCAAAACTTTAAGCTCAGCTAGTTGACCACGCTGTTGACTATCTAACCCCTTTACACCCGCCTGTTGTCTATACTCCTGTTCATTCGCCTCTCCGCTCTCCTCACACTCATTTTCTGATGTGCTCATATTGACTATCAGCTAATCTATTTAGTATGGAGCAGAACCCAACAACTTCTAATTCTGAATTCGAGCTCAATTTACCAACAACAAATTTCAATCCCGAGCTGGCGAATTAGAGCAACGGGAACAAAAGCTTCCACTCTAATGACGAGATTACTTATCAACAGAAGCCACTCAAAAGCAATAGCAAAACTTTTTAAACTTAACTGATTCAATATATTAATCAAAAAGCTTCTTATCTTCCGATATAATTCGGCGAATTCCACAAAGGCATCCCAGTCAAAGCATGAGGAAAACAGAAAAAAAAATATTTTGTATTTTTTACCCACAATTCCTACTTGGTGGCTGTGTTTCCCGCGTTGATATCCACTTCTTTGAGGAATGACGTATGCTCCTTGTGGTCCAGATGTTGGTAGGTTCCTTGCTTTTCCGGAATGAGTTTTTGCAGTTTTTTTTATTTTTATTTTATTAATTTAATTTTTATGATGGGGACTTCAACAACTACAACAATTGTCCCGGGTTTCGGCACCAAAAAATGTCCAAAGCGTTTTTTGGACTTTTAACTAAGAAAAACTCAACTCACTTGCTTCTTTTCCAAATTTGCTCTGACCTTCTGGTCTTTATTCCAATTTTTTCTACAAAAAATTCCAAATTCCAAAATTCCAAAATTCCAAAATAAAAACAAATGCATGGACTTGGTCATCAAAGTGATGCCAAGTAAATTTAACAACATTGATTAATTTATAGCAATTATGATGTGAAGCATCAACAATGTCAATGTCGTCGGCGTATGCAAGGAGTTGCGGGGATTTGAAGTAGATTGTGCCTCTTGTATTGGCCTGTGATTTTTGCACAATCATTTCCAATACGATGTTGAAGAAATCACACGACAGCGCATCGCCCTGCCTAAATCCTTTTTTGACATCAAAACTATCGGTGAGGTGCTCACCGATTCGGATGGAGCAGCGAGCATTTTCCAAGGTCATCCTGCATAGTCTGACGAGCTTCGCAGGGATGTCAAAAGTAAACATGGCGTTATATAGCTCGTCTCTAATTACGCTGTCGTATGCGGCCTTGAAGTCGACGAATAGATGGTGCGTATCGACTTGAAACTCATGGTTTTCTCCAGGATCTGCCGTAGTGTGAAGATTTGATCGATGGTGGACTTCCCTGGCCTGAAGCCACACTGATAAGGACCTATCAGCTTGTTTACGAATGGCTTCAGGCGTTCACACAAAACGGCAGCGAAGATCTTTTATGCGACATTAAGGAGACTTATTCCTCTATAGTTGGCGCAGTCAAAGGGATCTCCTTTTTTGTGGATCGGGCAAACAGTGCTGAGACTCCATTACTCGGGCATGCTTTCCTCTGACCATATCTTACAGATGAGCCGGTGCATGCTCCTAACCAGCTCAACCCCAGCCGCTTTGAAGAGCTCAGCAGACAGTCCATCTGCGCCAGCAGCTTTATTCGACTTGAGTTTCGACATGGCAATCTCAACTTCGTCGAGGTCAGGGAGACGGAATTCTCTGCGATCTTCGTCGTTAAAAAATGGATCATTCTGCCTGACGGCGGTATGTTGGTTGTCATCGCCGTTATACAGTCTGCAGAAGTGGTTTTTCCAAATTCTCAGCATCGACTGCGATTCTACTACTAGGTGTCCGTTCTCATCCTTACAGGCCTCCGTTCGGGCTTTATAGCCTTGAGACCTTCGTTTTATCCGCTGATAAAATCTTCGAACGTCGTGCCTGCAATAGCACCTCTCCAAGTTTTCAATCGCCCGCTTCTCGTGCTCTTTCTTTTTTCTCTTGAGAAGCTTATGTTCCTCCCTTCTCTTAAGCTCGTAGAGCTCACGAGCCGCTCTTGTTTTTTTGTGTAGTGAGGCTTTGTATGCCTCCTGCTTTTCCGCATGAATCCTTTTACACTCGTCATCGAACCAGGTGTTTCGTCGTGGTGGAGCTTTAAGGTCCAGCACTTCCGTTGCTGTGCTCTTCAGGGCTTGTTTGCACAGGTTCCACTGTTGCTCTACTGACTGAGTGGAGGATTGAGGTGTATCGGAGAGCTTAAGGGAGACGCGGTTGGCAAAAGCACTGGCGATCTCCGGCGATAGTAGCTTTCCGACGTCATAGCTTGGTGTTCTAACTCTACTCCGCGGTGTTCGTGTTATGCGCTGACGTATCTTGGCTACTACACGATAGTGGTCTGAATCGATGTTCGCTCCTCGGAAAGTGCGAACATCAAGAATAGTGGAGGAGTGTCTGACGTCAATCGCAATGTGGTCAATCTGGTTGGTGACTGATTGATCTGGCGACCGCCAGGTGCCTTTGTGTATATCGAGGTGGGAAAATCGTGTGCTGGCTACAAGAAGACTTCGCCCCGTTGCAAGGTCGATCATCCTATGTCCGTTATCGGATGTGGTGTCATGTAGGCTGTGTTTGCCGATGACCCGCTCAAAGATGCTTTCTTTACCCAGCTTAGCGTTAAAATCTCCTAGTATGATTTTGGTATCATAGCTGGGGCATTTGGTATATGTTCTGTCTAGGAGATCAAAGAAATCATCTTTGATTGAGTCATCCTTGTCTTCCGTGGGGGCATGGACGCATATGAGGCTGATGTTATAGAAATTTGCCTTGATGCGGATCGTTATGAGGCGTTCACTCACATACTGGAAACTTAGGACTTTATGTCTTAGTCCACCTCTAACAACAAATCCGCATCCAGATAGTCTCTGTCCTCTCTCCCTATAGCAGTCACCGTATTAAATGTCGCAGTTTTTCATCCGCTTTTTACCCGGTCCATTCCATCGCATTTCCTGGATGGCGGTTATGTCCGCTTTATAGCGGTCTAGGGCGTCCGCAAGTTGTTCGGCCGCACGTGGTCTGTTTAGGGACCTAACATTCCACGTACAGAACCGAAGGTCCTTGTTTGTTTTTTGTTTTCTTATAGGGTCGTCAACATAGATCCGTTCCGTTTTATTATCCGAGGCTGTTTTGTGTTTCTGAGCAATTAGTGGTTTTACGGTTATGGTTTGCTAGACCATAGCCCAACCGACACTCCATCTCCTCGATCTCACGCTTTTCGCGCTTTTTCTTCTTTCTTCTGAAAAGCGTGTGTTCCCCTCTTCTCTTCTGCTCATAGATTTCGCGAGCAGCTCTCGTCCGTCGTTGCAGCATGGCTTTATATGCCTCTTGTTTTGCTGCATGGGCTTGTTCGCAGTGTTCATCGAACCAGGGGTTTCTCGGTGGTGGTGGTTTGGAACCCAGCACCTCTGAGGCAGCGCCTGGCAATGCGCCCATTCCTGCTCTATTGTCTATCGTTTTTGCTGCTGTGGGCGGATTTTGAGAGAGCTTGGAGGAGACACGATCGGCAAAGATTCTAGCAGTCTCTTGCGATTGTAGCTTTCCGACGTCAAACTTACGTAGTCCTATTCGACTCCCAAGCATTCTTGAAATCCTCATTCGTACCTTGGCTACAACAAAGTAGCGGCCCGAGGCGATGTTGGCCCCTCGGAAGGTTCGTACGTCGAGAATACAGGAGGAGTGTCTGGCGTCGATCGCAATGTGATCAATCTGGTTGGTGGTCGATTGATCAAAAGACCGCCAGGTACGCTTGTGGATGTTGAGATGGGGGAATCGCGTGCTTGCTACAAGGAGGTTACGCCCCGCTAGGAAATCAATTAGCCAGTGGTGCCACTCTACTATATTTAATAACCCGTTTAGAAATCACTTGTAGTGACTGACCTCCAAACGATAGTAAATAGGAAGAAAAAAAAAAAAAAGCGAACGACGTGTTTTGGTAGTAGTTTAAGGTAGTTGGTCTGTTCCTAGCCTAACTAACGTCATTGGATAGCTATCAGTTTAAAAAGGAAAACAAGCGAATTTAATCTCTATGGCGTTTCGGGTACCCCCAGCAGAGAAATCCCCAATTGCGAATGTGGCGTACTATATCTTATCAGTTCTACTTGGTTGATGATAGATTACTGAAGGCATATTTAAAAAAATATATTCATGTATCTCATGAACTAATTTCCAATCTATTTATTTCACAGAATTAATGTCAATAAACAAGATGACGCAGGAACACTATGTCGTTGACATCCGTTCGGACACAATAAGCACTCCAACAGCAGAAATGCGTAAAGCCATGTTCGAGGCAGTTGTTGGCGATGATGTTTACGGCGAAGATCCAACCGTCAACGAGCTGGAATCAAAAGCTGCCAGTATATTTGGCAAAGAAGCTGGCCTGTTTGTGCCAAGCGGTACTATGGGCAATCTGTTAGCAAGTAAGTGTGCAATTACCAACTTTACGAGTTTATTCATTACAATTAACTGTTGCCTAAATTCGGGCAATATTTCATGCAAAGTTCTTTATCATCCGTTTGCCTATACTTACATATGTGAAATCGACGGGGAAAACATATCAATTTCCGGTTATTTATTTGACTTTGGGGTATGAACCGTCAAAGAATGTTAAATAAGATCACATTGCCATAAATCTAAAATTCAACCCTTTCGGCAGTACAATTACTTTCAAGTTGAAAATCTTATCGCCGTGCAACCGCTCCGCCACACATCACGCTATACATCAGCCAACAACCAATCTGAAACCATCGATTGTGTCCCGTGTGCACGCACACAGCACTTTGGTGAAACACCGCAGGCATAGGGAATCACTAAAGCACGAAACGAACAATTTCGGCAACATCCCGAGTTCCGGTTTATTCTCGTAAATTGAACGCAATAAAACCACCTGAAATCCATAACAATTTATATGACTTACGAATGAAGCTGAGCAAATATGGACCACATTCACCAGTACACCAATTCGCCAGTTTGCCAGTTCACCATGTTACCATCATCAAGTAAATGCCAACAACGGGTCCCGTCCATATACAGATACGTATCGATGCCAACCACAGCCTTTAGCGCTGCTCATATTAAATTCATAGTTACGAATCTAAATTCAAATAGCATTCCGATGTCTACTATTGAAATAGGGCGGAAGTGAATATCGTAGGGGTTACCTTTAATCCTCATCTGCTTCCTCTTCACTTAGCCACACACCCACCACATCATTCACTGTTGTGGCAATAAAACTGCGACTGTTTTAGTAAATCTATTGGATACATATGTGGTCCGTTTATGTCATCGGTTTACATTAAACCCTTCTTTTGGGCCAGCATGCGATCCGGTTACAAAACACCAATGTGATACTGTTGCGCGTTATTAAATTAAAATAATATTGCACACTGGTTCAATAAGGGCAACGACGTACGGCCACACAAAAGAAGAGATGAATGAAATACGTATATATCGGGTTAAAGGGTTTGAGGTACATAAAGTTTAATGAATCCGGCGAATGGATGGCATTAGTGCTTCTTTGCATCGTAGATTCGTAGGTTTGCACTTTGTTTGTAGATTGTTGTTGACGGTAGATTGAACTTTGCAAATAGGATGGAACGACCCTTGGCATGGGTGTAGTGCTTTATTTAAATATCTACGATTCAAATTGTTTCTTTATGTGATTGCTTTGCGAATCACTTGTTTGTTTTGGGTTTAAGCGAACCAATGTAAAGGATAGATAGGCGAGTATCACAATATTTATAATTGCGGGTTCGTGCTGTAATTTGTTTAAAGATTTTGTCGGAATTGAAGCGATTTGTTGTGACGGTTAGCCAGGTTATTCAAATTTATTGAATTATTGGGACTCTGAATATTAAATTTCAACAGATGAAAGTAAGAATTCGGGATCGTCGATAAGGTGCGTGTAATATGGACATGTACATGTAATCTTAGAGACACCTTTTTGATAAGTGTCAGTCATGAGGAGGATAACTAGTTTGGGAATTGCTCCTTTTTTAAATACATTGTTAGTTGAACTTGCATAGGTTATCATTCTTTATCTGATGCACTAGTTCCTGCAACAAGGTACTTATATATGTATTTCTCAAATTTTACCTTATGGCAATTAAATTCAGGTGTTGGCTTGATAGTCTGCTATCACAATTGCGCTTGGTATACTAACTTCTTCTTCTTTGATGGCGTTACAGCCCATGAAGGACCAAAGCCAAGCTTCTCTCAATCACCCATGTTGTGTGTGATTTATTTTTTACATAGGTGAAAGGCACCTACAGTTTAATGCCGATTCCGAACGGCGTGAGTCGAGAAGCTTTTTCACGGCAAGCATATTACGGGGGGTTTTGCCAGTACCACGCCGAGGAGGACCGTCGCGAAATAAACATTCGATGGCGTTGGTGTTATCGGGATCCGAACTCGCTCATCGTGCGTCAGAGTCCAACACACTAACCACTCGTATACTAACTATTATGGGAAATTAAAGAAATAAAGAGGGCACCGTGGCGCAGTAGTTAGTGCTAGTACTAGTTACTAGTAGTAGTCTAGTTAAGGGGCAAAATTGTTGACGGCTTCGTCCGTGGAGGGGGCTTAACAGATATTCACAAAACATGGGAATCCCATAGACTTTTATGGCAACTACCAGTTCCGGCACTAAAGCTTTCGAAAACATAAATAGCATCTCATTTTCTCGAATTGCCGGTAGGCACACATGTAGATTTACTTTATTGGTGGGCAGAGTGAAACTTTTATTTTAACACCATAACTACTTACACTAACTTGAAGTTACTTTTGTTTGTAGTACTATTCAATTTTTTTTATTTTTCACGAAACGCTACAAAATTCAAACCAGCTTTTCAGGCCACAGTGACCAAACTGGACAAGGCACTATCACTAGCATCTATCCGAAGAGCTACCGCAGGCGAACATCTTGCGGCGCTGTTAGTAAGTCCCAGCTCCTCGTGGTGCCATCTTGGGATTTCCTATGGAAATTGCCGAACAACTTGCGGATGCCCTCGATCGCTATAAGCGGACTCAACCGCCATCCAAGAAATGCGATGGAATGGAGTGGGTATAAAGCGGATGAAAAACTGCGACATTCACTACGGCGACTGCTATAGTGAGAGAGGACGATTGTAGGATGCGGATTTGTTGTTCGAGGTGGACTAAGGCAAAAAGTCCTAAGCTTTCGGCATGTGAGCGAACGCCTCATAACGATCCGTATCAAGGTTCAGCCCATGAAGAGCCAAGCTTCTCTCAATCACCCATGTTGTGTGTGATTTATTTTTCACACAGGTGAAAGGGACCTACAGTTAAATGCCGACTCCGAACGGCTTGAGTCGAGAAGCTTTTTCCAGGCAAGTTATACTACGGGGGGTTTTGCCAGTACCCCGCCGAGGAGGGACGCCGCGTTATAAACATTCGATGTCGTTGGTGTTATCGGGATCCGAACTCGCTCATCGTGCGTCAGAGTCCAACACACTAACAACTGCGCCACAGTACCCTCAAGGTTAAATTTTCTAATATCAGCCTGATCTGTAACCATGGCCCCACGGGAGACAAGGATGACTCCAGCAATGCTGAGTTCTACTATCTCTTAGAAAGAACGTATGCCCAATATCCCAGCTATGACATCGAAATTGTACTAGGAGACTTTAATGCTAAGCTGGGTAAGGAAAGCATCTTTGAACAAGTCCTCGGCAAACCTAGCCAACACGACACCCCAGGCTGATTGATCTTGTGACGAGGCGAAATGTCCTTCTAACCAGTACACGCTTTCCGCAGCGCGATACACAAAGGCACCTGGCGGCCACCAGATCAATCAATCACTAACCAGACTGATCACATCGCGATCGACGACAGACACTCCTCCACTATTCTTGATGTTCGAACTTTCCGAGGAGCAAACATCGACTTGGACCACTATTTTGTAGTGGCCAAGAAGCGCCTATGGATATACGCAGTGGAGTAGAGTAAGAATACATAGTTATGACATCAGAAAGCTACTATCGCAGAAACCGCTCGTGCTTTTACCGATCGCTTCCCCCTTAAGCTCTCTAATTTACCTCAATCCTCCACGCTGTCAATAGAACAACGGTGGAACCTTTGCAAACAAGCCCTGAAAACCACAGCATCTGAAGTTTTGGCCTTCAAGGTTTCAACACGAAGAAGCATCTGGTTCGATGACGAGTGCAGGAGGATTCACACAGCGAAGCATGAGGCATATACAGCCTCGCTGCATAGAAGAACAAGATCAGCTCGTGAGCTCTACGAGTTAGAAAGAAGGGAAGAGCATAAACTTCTCAGGAGAAAGAAGAAAGAGCACGAGAAGCGCGCTTTTGTGGATTTAGAGAAGTGTTACTGCAGGCGTGACCTTCGAAAGTTTTATCAAGGGATAAAGCGAACATGCCAAGGTTATAAAGCAAGAACGGAAGCCTGCATGGATGAGAACGACCACCTATTAGTGGAATCGATGCTGAGAATATGAAAAAACCACTTCTGCAGACTGTATAACGGCGATGTTAGTCAATATACCGCTGTTAGGCAGTACGATCCATTTCTTAGCCATGAAGAGAAATCCATCTCCCTGACCACGACGAAGTTAAGATCGCCATATCGAAACTCAAGTCGAATAAAGCTGCTGGCGCACACGGACTGTTTGCTGAGCTCTTCAATCCAGCTGGAGATTACTTGGTTAGGAGCATGTATCTGTAAGATATGGTCAGAGGGATGCATGCCCGAGGACTGGAATCTCAGCATCGTACGCCCGATCCACAAGAAAGGAGACCCCTCTGACTGCACCAACTACAGAGGAATAAGCGACATGTGTAAAGCCAGGCGTCTACGGATTCAACGCCTAAGATGGCTAGGCCATGCAGAGTGAAGGGGCACCATAGCTCCAGTCCGGAGAGTTTTTGAATCTTACCCCGAGGGACGAATAAACAGGGGAAGGCCGCACTTGGGATGGTGCCAACTTTGTTGTGCGGCAATGGAAAAGGCTAGCAAAAGATCGTGCTAGTTGGAGGGCCATATTGGCCCAGGTACACCCCGAACTGTAGCGTCTGATAAGAAGAAGAAGAAGAGAGTCCTCTGCGTGAGTGTGCGTTAAACCGGATGACATTTCTGGTAGCGTGAGTTCCTATGGGCCAATAGCTTGTGCTGACTGCCACGACTCTAGCTATGTTGAAGCGGTGTCCATTGAGGTAGTCGTTTGTTTTATTTATTGAATAGGAGGGTCAGGTTTTTCTTATTATTCTCTATCTAGTTGGTTTTGTCCACCTACGATTGGCTGTATGTATTAAAAAGATTTGCAGGATGTTGCCTGTGAGAAGGTTCAGCGACAGGCGTACAGTTTCAGTAAAGGAGTTTGATGTGGCCGCGATCTTGGCTAACTCATCGGCCCTCTCGTTTCCATTTATGTTGCTGTGAACCTAAATAAGCGTCATAGTAGTCCAGCCGCCAGCCCGTTTACTGTCTTTCTTGCATTGATCCACAAGATTAGAGAAGGTGGTAGCAGAAAAAGTTTTCATAGCTAACGCTACAAACGGCGGTATACGTGTAATTGAGGCGGATCTCTAGGACTTTAAATGAAAGATGCTCGAGAGATCGAGGAGATGGAATGAACTTGACACATTCAGTTCTGACGAGAATATTCTCGTTCCTACACCATGATCCAGAGTGAAGTTGAACATTCGCGACTGGGTTGCACGTTTTCCATTTTTCCTTAAACGGAAAGTCGAGGGAAGGTGTGATGTAGTCCGTAGAAAGCGTGGTCAAATTCGTAGGCAGAAGTAACAGAGCTCTGCCGTAACCATACGGTAGGGGTGACCAAATGCCCGCTTCCTTAAGTCTAATAGCGCCGCACTTCGCCGTGTATATGATGTGAAAATTTAAGGGAAGGAGATGCAGTGGGGTATTAAGTATTTCGAAGGGTCACATTCACATGGCTCCCGTTGTTCCGATCTCAGCTGATCTTTGGATTTTATTAAATTTGTTGATGCTGTAAGCTTTAATTCTGGTTGGCCGTCAAATTAGGAAGCCATAGGTAGGGACAGGATGGACAATGGCTGTGTACATCCACAGGGTATGCTTAGGTCTCGGTCTCCACCTTTAACTGCAGGCTTAGAAAGTTACACTAGCTTCCTTTACCCAGTTTCCTATACTTAGCGCTGGCGGAGAGGGGGTGTTGTGTAGGCTGTGCTTTCCAATGACCCATTCAACGATAGCTTCCTTACCCAGCTTCGCATCGAAATCTCCTAGAACGATTTTGCCTAGGAGATCATAGAGGTCGTCTTTATGTCGGTCATCTTTCTCCTCTGTGGGGGCGTGGACACATAATAAGTTTATATTGCCGAGATTGGCCTTGATGCGGATAGTTATGAGGCGTTCGCTTACATACTGGAAGCTTATGACTTTTTTCCTGAGTCTGCCTCGAATAACAAATCCGCATCCGAATAAGCGTTGTTTATTTTTCTTTAGTATTTCCCGTAGTAGTTATCACTTCTTGGGGCGCGGTACTGTCTGCCTTATAGCAATCCAAAGAGTTGACCAGTTGTCCGGCTGCACCTGGTCTGTTAAGGGACCTAACGTTCCAGGTGCTGATCTGGCGGTCGTTTCCTTTTAGACGTTTGCGGGGGTCGTCAACATTTAATCCGTCCGTATCCAAGGCTGTTAGTTGCCTCTGAACAAGCTTTGGTTTTATGCTTAAACCCTAAGCGCAACCCCCAACTTGGAGGGCCAGGTTCCTCTTTCCCCAGGAACAAGGGGCCGGGTCGCTGAACATAATAACTAAATAAGGATAAAGGACGTTGTATATGTTTATGCTTATAGTTATCTTCAATGTTTTTTGGAAACGTTATTTTTGGTGTCCTTGCCGATTCATCGCTTAAAAAATGAGCTACGAAGTCATCGTTATCTCCTCGTTAAACCAAAAATAAATTCATCTGTGTCTGTGCCCTAGAATTTTCTATGTACCTAAAGCATATCGGATGTGCTGGAAAAAATTGCAATCCACATGATGGCATTAGTGTTTCCACAAACTTTTCCAACCATCGTGGGCTATGGGTTTCCCGTGATTTTATTCGGGTTCCTCGTGTGGCTTCCTGCTAATCCACCGGAACAAACTTCGGATGCTAGACCTTTTTCCGAAACAAGAGTTATGATTCGTTTGAATAAAAACAAAATATCTTTCTCTATTTTTTGCAGTAATGGTGTATTGTCATCGACGTGGAACTGAAGCAATTGTTGGCGATTTATCTCACACTTTTCTCTATGAGCAAGGTAAGTTCTGTTCATACATAAATAGACATAAACATAGACCATACGTCCCTGCCTCTCTAAAAATCTTCATGTACCTCAAACTCGCAACCAGCGTTGTTTGCCGCCCACATGGCATTTAATTTAACTAGCGAACCGATTCTCTCCGCAAAGAGTAATTAAAAGAGGCTAGAAGCTGGTTGTACGGCACCTAAAGCCAAACCGCCGCGAATGTAGATCGAGCTTGTGTAGTGGCACTACAGATAAAGTGGCATTTCACTTCCGAATTCCCAACTGAACTTCATCCCACGTAATCGTCTAATTTACCTCTTATACGTGATTATTTTAAGAGAAAAATTGGAGTAATTACTACACGGTACCCATGAATCTTCAGGCAGCATTTGTGCATTCGTTGGGCCGATTCAAAGTGAGTGTAATTATTTCCGCCCACCCACCCTTAACTATGTACTTTCGCCGAGGACTCTGTGTGGTAGCACATATCCCTATAACCGCCCTACACTACCCCAATGTCAGCTAATCTCATTCTCTTTCTCTCTTTTTTCTTTCATGTTCTTTGCTGTTCCTTGGTTTTTTTTTTCGTGTACTTCTCTTCGTCCATGGGACGTCCGGAACATCGCCTGCAGGTGGTGCTGCACATATAGGCGGCGTGCAATTAGCTACCATCAAAAATAAGCCAGATGGGACGTTCTGCTTGAACGAGCTGAAACGAAAAATTCGCCCCAACGACTACCATGAGCCTATTACAACGTTGGTAATCGTCGAGAACACCCATAATATGTGCGGCGGGAGGGTTTTGCCACTGGAATGGTTGGATCGACTTGCAGATATTTGTAAAAGCCATTCAACCAACGACAATGCAAGCAAAGGGGGCAGCCCTATTGCCCTGCATATGGATGGAGCTAGAGTGTTTAATGCAGCCGTCTCGATGGGTATCACGGTGGACCGTATAACACGGGATTTCGACTCGGTGTGCTTTTGCTTGAGTAAAGGATTGTCGGCGCCGGTTGGATCGATGCTGGTTGGATCAAAGGATTTTATTGCAGAGTAAGACAATGATTTTCCTTTACCTTAAGAAATTAATTTAAATTCTTTCGTTTTTCAATTAGAGAAATGTTCTTTTAATACTTATTTGAGCATTAGTGTGGGCAAAAGAAATCGTATAAGCCGAAATCATTGAATTTCTGTTAACGACAATTACTCCATGCGGTTACGCTGGCAGCCCCCAGATCTTGTCTATTAAAGTGTCCAAAAGTGAGTTCGAAAAGATGATACAGACCCTAGGCCTTTTGGATCGCTCATCATAAAGAATCGTAGCATCGTGTATACCACCAAGGCCACACAGCCGTTTATTCCACACCCATGGTTCTTGAATGGATGGAACGTGATATTTTGCACTATTGCATGCAACTCTACTACTTAAAAGAGCGGTAGAAGCCTTATTATGCTGTAGATTAGATTCGAGTAAGAATCATGGGTTCATACTGCAGGACACGTCCCATCCTCCGACTACTTGACATTAAAATGGGATAAAATCCTACCAAGACGTAGGGACGTGAATCGTACGTAGATTTCAGAGTCGCGACAGAGGCGTGATCCATCCATACAACCAGAGTAGAACCCCCTTTTTCAGATAGCCCTTACTCGCCTTATAGGGATAGAAGACTAACTACTACCAGGTAGTTCGCAGTTTCCAGAGGAGGGATTTTCGGCACCATATTCCCGATCCAGGCCGATGTCTGTTGTGAAGAACAGCTCACCCCGATGGTACCATTCATCAGGGCAGACTTCTCTGCATGAATATAGAAACCCGTTGCTGAAGCTAGCTTCACTAGACGATCCTCGTAGTGTATGCCATCTCCGTCGGTCATACTACTGTCACTGCCAACTTTCC
Organism: Eumerus sabulonum; assembly: GCA_951905685.1. Lineage (NCBI taxonomy): Eukaryota > Metazoa > Arthropoda > Insecta > Diptera > Syrphidae > Eumerus > Eumerus sabulonum. The sequence continues at coordinate 153,140,740 of OX645060.1, read as the reverse complement.
CTATCCTGACCTTTTTAGAGGAGATGAACGGTTCTCCATAAGAGGGCTGCTTTTCTCGACTCCCTACGGTCCTTTGGATCTCCTTCTCGGGGGATAGGGTTTTACTGTGTGATGTGCCCGTCTCCGAGGAGCGGCTTATGGCTTTCTTCGCATCCTGGCCTATGCTTCGAACGTTATGGGTCGCCCCCCACCGCCGGAGAACGAGCCATCACCCATTCTCTCCTTAGCGGGGCTATACTTGGCGGCGGTCTTTTCTTTTTCTTCCTTCGGACGTTGCTCTGGACCGGTAACAAATTTGCCTTCTGTGTTAAGAGTCTGCCTGGCAGCACCGACACCTTTTCCAGTGGGAATTTCCGGCCCCATCATTTCGCGAACTGATCACGCACTTATTGGGTGGTTGTCCGTTAATTTTGATCCAGTTTTTTCAACGTCTTCTGTCTTTAAAACAAAGCTCTTCAGCCAGGAATGGAACTTGCATCGTCGAAACCAATAAACTCCCCCTCTTTTGTGTGAGCGTCAATGACACCCTTCGTTGAAATAACCATATGTTTGATACTGACTTAAATGGTGCGTATTGTTTAAATTTTCTTATACTTACTTACTTACTTACTTAGGTGGCGCTACAGTCCGTGGTGAACCTGGGCTTCAACCAACAAGCGTCTCCAGCTGGCACGGTCTTTGGCCAGCTGCTTCCAGCGCAGCACGCCCAGTTGGTTAAGGTCCCCTTCCACCTGCGTGCGCCACCGTTGATGCGGCCTCCTCTGCCGCGCCTTCCTTCAGGGGTGGATTCGAAGGCTCTTCGGGTCGGTTCTGTATTTTCCATGCGCTGTATCCGTAGACGTCATACCAGGCCGATGTCGCTGTACAACTCGTACAGTTCTTCATTACATCTTCTCCTCCATACACCATTTGAACAAACGGGACCGTAGATAGTGCGTAGAATTTTCCCCCCGAAACGACCCAGGGCATCTTTATCCGCTTTTGTTAAGGTCCAAGCCTCTGCGCCATAAAGGAGGACTGGGATGGTTAAGGTCTCATATAGTGTCACCTTGGTTCTCCGAGAGAGGGCCCTGCTTCTCAATTGCCTCTTGAGCCCAAAGAAACAGCGGTTGGCAAGAGTGATTCTGCGTTTTATCACAGCGCTGGTGTTGTTGTCGCTTGTCATCAGTGAGCCATGGTAGACGAATTCCTTGATCACTTCAAAGTTATATCCGTTCATGGTGACGTTCTGGCCAATTCGTCGATGTTCTCCGTCTCTTTTAGATTAAAGCAGATATTTGGTTTTACCCTCATTGAGACCCATCTTAGCCACTTCTACCTCAAGGCTTACAAAGGCCTCATTGACGTCTCGCTGTGTCCGCCCAATCACGTCAATGTCGTCGGCGTAAGCAAGCAATTGCGTAATAAATCGTACCTCTTGTGTTGATCAATGACTCTTGCACGATCTTTTCAAGCACGATGTTGAAAAACATGCATGACAGCGCGTAACCTTGCCTAAATTCTTTTTTAACATCAAAGGTTTCGGTTTGCTCATTACCGAACTTAATGGAGCAGCGAGAATTCTCCTTTGTCATCCTGCACAGCCGGACGAGTTTGGCAGGGATGTTAAAACTAGACATGGCTTTGTATAGCTCATCTCTATACACGCTGTCGTATGCAGCTTTGAAATCGACGAAAAGGTAGTGAGTATCGATTTGGTATTCCTGGGTCTTCTCCAAGATCTGCCGTAGCGTAAATTGTTGGTCTATTGTGGATTTACCTGGCCTGAAACCACACTGATAAGAGCCGATCAGGCTATCCACAAACGGTTTCAGGCGTTCACACAATACGGCAGGGAAGATCTTATATGGAGACTTATTCCCTTGTAGTTGGCGCAGTTATAGGGGTCTCATTTCTTATGGACCGGGCAAACGATGCTAAGATTTCATTCGTCGGGCATGCTTTCCTCCGACCATTCCTTGCAAATGAGATGGTACATGCACCTTACCAGCTCATCTCCAGCCGCCTTAAGAAGCTCAGCAGACAGGCCGTCTTCACCCGCGGCTATATTAGACTTAAGTCTTGATATCGCTATTTTGACTTCGTCTAGGTCGGGTGGACTGAATTCTGTTACATCGTCGTCCATAACGAATGGCTCGTTCTGCTTGACAGCGGTATCTTGTCTATCATCGCCGTTACACAGTCTGCCGAAGTGGTCTTTCCAAATCCTCAGCATCGACTGCGACTCTACCACCAGTTCTCCAATCCTGCAGGTCGCCGCTCTGGCTTTATAGCCATGGCAAGTTCGTATTACCTTATTGCAAAACGTACGGGCGTCATTCCTGCGGAAGCATCTCTCCATCTCCTCGATCTCACGCTTTCCATGCTCTCTCTTCTTTCTTCTGAAAAGCGTGTGTTCCTCTCTTCTCTTCTGTTCATAGATTTCGCGAGCAGCTCTCGTCCGTCGTTGCAGCATGGCTTTATATGCCTCTTGTCTTGCTGCATGGGCTTGTTCGCATTGTTCATCGAACCAGGGGTTTCTCGGTGGTGGTGGTTTGGAACCCAGCACCTCTGAGGCAGCGCCTGGCAATGCGCCCATTCCTGCTCTATTGTCTATCGTTTGTGCTGCTGTGGCCGGATTTTGAGAGAGCTTGGAGGAGACACGATCAGCGAAGATTCTGGCAGTCTCTTGTAATTGTAGCTTTCCGACGTCAAACTTAATATAAGGTCGATCGCAGTGTGATCAATCTGGTTGGTGGTCGATTGAGCAAAAGACCTCTAGGTAGTCTTGTGGATGTTGAGACGGGGGAATCGCGTGCTTGCTACAAGGAGGTTACGTCCCGCTAGGAAATCGATTAGCCTAAGTCCGTTGTCGGATGTGGTCATATGGAGGCTATGCTTTCACTAAAATCTCCTAGAACAATTTTTGTGTCGCAGCTGGGGCATTGGGCATAGATTCTGTCTAGGAGATCGTAGAATTCTTCTTTGAGTCGATTGTCCTTTTCTTTTCTTTTCTTTTCTTCCGTATTAAGCTAATGTTTCCAAATTTAGCTTTGACGCGGATTGTTAGGAGGCGTTCGCTTACATCTCGGAAGCTTAAGACTTTTTGTCGGAGTCTTCCTCTAATAACGAATCCGCACCCGAATAGGCGCTGTTTGTTCTCCTTGTAGCAGTTCCCGTAGTAGATGTCGCAGTTTTTCATCCGTTATTTGCCTGGTCCATCCCATCGCACTTCTTGGAGTGCGGTTATATCTGCTTTATAGCAGGTGAAGGTTAGATCGCCTGCACCCGGTCTATTAAGGGACCTCACATTCCAGGTGCAGACTCTCAAGTCCGTTTGTCGTTTGCAGGGGTCGTCAGCTTTGAATCCGTCCGTATCCGAGGCTTGTTGTCGTTTCGGAATAAGTAGGTTTTGCGTAGTAGGGATTGTACCCCTAAGCACAACCCCCAACCTGGAGGGCCAGGTTCCTCTTTCCCCAGGAACAAGGGGTTGGGTCGCTGCACACATTGGTTCACTACCTGGCGGGTGCCAGGATAGCTATCCAGGGGGGCCACGCGGAGGCTGTGTGTCAACTTGGATTTAGCAGGGACAGAGATCGAAGCTGGCGTTTGCCATGTTAAACGCGATCAACTTTTTGCTCTGTTTGCTCGCTGCCTCCCTCTTATACGATACAAAAAAATCATCTCCGTCCAAGCTGGAGTACAATTCCCGTGTCTGATCTAGTGATGCAATGTAAAATACTTTACCGGGCTCTGTGTTTCCTAGCCATTGCGAACTTTGGTTTATCGGTTTCTCCCCGTTTGCCCTTCCTGAATCACTTTCGACAATGCTGCATTTTAACTTTATGACATATAATGGTAGCGGCGCTCCTTCAAGGGGTCCAATTTTTAATTAATATGGCGCTTTCAAAAAGTTGCTTGTTATTTTTCTCCAAAAATATTTACTTATTCGAATTTGTGATAATCTCTCATAGTTATATACATATATAATGTACGTGCGCCAGCGTTTTACCCAATGCTCACACCGTTTCTGGTATGCGCTTCTTGGTTTAGCACTTTCAGCGATACGGTCTTTAACCTCTCAATCGCGGAAAATCTTTGCATGGGTCGTTTCAGTTTTGGGCATAAAAAAAGTAGCATGGGACCAAGCCCGGTGTATACAGAGGCTGATGCATGATTATGAAGTTGTTTTTGGCCCAAGAATGTTTGGTTTTTGATTAATTTTTTAAATTACCAAGAAAATATTCAGGTACCATGTAACATGTAACATGTTTAACCCTTACATCTGTAAAAAAAGCAAACTAAATAATTTATATATGGGGCTATCGCTACCATTAGCAGTACGGCACTGCGACCTTTGCAGATCTATTGTGCCTACTAGCCGATTTAGCCGAGTAGCCTCTCCACTTCTATAATGAAGTTGAGAATGCTTCTCGTAGGAGCCAGGGTGATCCCCTCAGGAGTCATAACTTCACTGAGAAGGATACGCTTCCTAAGATGGCAGAGAGCAGCACACTCATACAGTATGTGTTCTGCCATCTCCTCGTCCTCAAGACAGAGCCGACATTCAGTTTCAGACGAGAGGCTAATTTTGATTGAATGATATCTCAGACCGCAATGTCCCGTTAGATAGTCTTCTGATATCCATCATCCACTCATATCTGATATATGAGTGTTTGTTCAAGGGTCGTATGTTTCTTTTGGCGAGATCTTGTAGGGCGTCATGGCATTCCATGACGGTTCTAGAGTTCGTGCTGTACGCACCCAGCGCTTTAAGCGCTGCTTGGCTATCAGAGAGTATGTTGATGGTTACTCCTCTGATGCCAGTCTCGAGATATAGATTGTGGCATGTTAGGATGGCATGCAGCTCTGCTTGGAAGATGCTGGGGCTCATTCCCAGGGCCTTCGAGATCTTGCGTTTTGGTCCAAAGATGCCGGCGCCAACGCCGGAAGCCATCTTGGAGCCATCCGTGTACCACCTAAGCCCTTTGACATTTGGCAGGGGATCACTGTTTTCCCATGCTGAGCGGTTTGGGATCAGTATCTCAAATCTCTTGTCAAAGGTGAAGGTGTGTGGCAATGCGTCCGAGACTGTAGTAATCATATCTAGCTCGGGAAAGTGTTGTAATATGGACATGTGGCCTGCGGATCTACAGGGCATATTTGTTCCCGAGCAGAGAATTCTGATTGCACTGCATAATGCCACCTTTTCGATAAAAAGGTGCAGGGGAGAGAGTCCAATGAGTACTTCTTGGGCTGCCGTGGGGCAAGTTGACATAGCACCTGTGATGCCGAGACGCGCAAGTCTCTGAAGGCGTTGAAGCTTAATAATTGTAGTTTTTTGCTCGACTTTTGTTCACCATACGGTGGTCTCGTAGGTGACGATAGGTCTTACTCTCGCAGTACATAGCTAGTGGACTACCTTAGGTTTAAGTCCCCAGGTTTTGCCATAGCTGCGTCGACAGGCCCACATGGCCCTAGTCGCTTTCATGAGTTTATTTCTCATATTGGAGTTCCAGTTGAGTTTACGGTCTAGGTCAATACCTAGATATTTTACTTACTCTGAAAATCCTATGCGAGTGCCATTTAGTAAGATTGAGCAGGGTTGTACCTTGCTCCTCTTTGTAAATAGGACTAAGATTGTCTTATTTGGGTTAATAGATGAACCCTCTCTGCAGTGGTGAGAGGACTCCTCCTTGTGGGCATCCTCTAACCGCCGATACTGTCACTGAGACCTCTTCGCATGTGGCTGATATGTATGTATGTATGTTGGCGTTACAGCCCATGAAGGACCTAACCCGAGCTTCTCTCAATCACCCATGTTGTGTGTGATTTAATTTTCCCATAGGTGAAAGGGACTTACAGTTTATTGCCGGATCCGAGCGGCGAATTTCGAGAGGCTTTCATGACAATTTTACTACAGGGGGTCACGTTCGCTGACATGGCTGTGTCGTGATTCGATCCCGTGTCATCGACGTCAGAGGCCAACACACTACCCACTGCGCCACGGTGCTCTGTGGCTGATATAATACTGCTATTTAGCATCGCCCTAATTCAGTGATTAGTGGGATGGCCCACACCCCTGCAGGATAGTGCAGTGGTAATCGAATCATAGCCAGTAATATCAAAGGCTCCCTCTATATCGAGGAAGGCGCAGATTGCGATCTCCTTTTGTGTGAAACTATTTTGCGTCACCAAGTGGTGTAGTGCATTTTCGGTAGATCGCTCTTTGCGATATGCATACTGGCTGGGATGCAGAGGTATCTGATTTTCCAGGATACCTCTAATATGGAGCTCTATCAGTTTCTCCATTGTTTTTAGAAAGAACGAAGTCAAACTTATAGGGCGATAGGAATTATGTTGCTCACTTGGTTCCCAATCTTGGGGATGAAGACAAGATTGACCTCTCTCCAAATTTGTTGTATGTATCCCAGGTTGAAGCGAGACCTAAAAAGAACCATCAGCGATGGTAGAATTGTATTCAAGCCTTTCTGTCAATTGCCCATTTGACCCTGTAAGGGCTGAAGAGTCTACCAGAGAGGCTATTTGTTCTACTGTTGATGTTATCTGTGACGTTAATTTGATCGTCAGAGGACATCGAGTAAGGAGTGGAACCGAGGAAGTGCACCTCGAGCAAAATCTCCACGGTTTCCCTGCGATGGTGCTGTCTGATTTGCGAAGCAGCCCGAGCCCATTTGTGTGCTCCCGAGATAGTGCTTTGTGGAGTCGGGCCGCAGTTGGAACCGAGTCTATGTTCTCACAATGTTTCCTCCAAGACGCTCTCTTGGATTTCCTCAATTCGAGGTTTTGTTTAGTTGACGGTACCGGGCACGCTGCTTCCAGTTGTCAAGACCAAGATGTCTTACATCCGCGATTATTTGGTCTTTATACCGGAGGTTCGGTCTTCCTCTTCTTCTCGAACCAGGAGGCTCGGAGTCGAAGACCCTCTTAGCTGGAGCATTGATGTCCATGCGCCCGATGTGGCCGAGCCAGTGTAGTCGATGGATCCTTGCCTTCCGGACTACATCCCCATCTTGGTACAGCTCGTAGAGTTCGCGGTTGTGTCTTCTGCTCCATTCACCTTCCTAACAGACAGGACCAAATATCCGGCGCGGAATTTTTCTCTCAAAAGAACGCAAAATCAGCTCCGCTGTCGTGCTTATCGTCGAGCCTTCGGCTCCGTACAGCAAGACTGGCAGTATGAGCGTTTTGTGGAGCATGACTTTGTCCATTCGAGTGAGGAGTTTTGACCCCAGTTGTTCGAAAAGCCGAAGTAGCAGCGGTTGCCAAGGGCGATTTTATGCCGGATCTCCACTGTGGTGTCATTTGTGGAATTTACGTTTGCCCCGAGGTAGAGAAAATCCTCAACTACCTCGAAATTGTAGCTGTTAATTGTTATATCTTGCCCCAGGTGGGGAGCGACGGATTGGTTTTTGCTTGACAGCATGTACTTCGTCTTGTCCTCATTGATCTTAAGACCAACTCGTTTCGCCTATTCTTCAATCGCTGTGAATGCTTCCACAATGCCACGGCGAGAACACGCGATGATATCGATATCATCCGCGTATCCTAGCAGCTAGACGGACTTGCTGAAGATAGCGCCTTCCCTGTTGACGCCTGCCCGTCGCACTATCTGCCCCAGGACCAGGTTGAAGAAGTCACATGACAGCGCATCGCCTTGCCGAAATCCGGTGCATGTTTCAAACGGTTCCGAAGTCCTAGAACCGAGTTGCACGGTGCATCGCGTATTTTTTAGCGTGGCGCGACACAACTGGATCAGTTTTCCCGGGATCCCGAATTCGGCCATCGCACCAAACAGTCCTTCACGATGAATGCTGTCAATGAAAAGGTGGTGTGTATCGATTCGAACCTCGTTGGTCTTTTCCAGGATTTGTCGAAGTGTGAACATTTGGTCTATAGTCGATTTGCCGGGCCGGAAGGCGCACTGGTAGTTGCCGATTAGTACGGTGCAAAATGGCTTTAGACGTTCACACAATACGCTGGACAGGACCTTGTACGCGACATTGGGCAGGGATTTACCTCTACAGTTCTTGCAACAGGTAGGATCGCCCTTTTTGTATATGGGGCAAATAGAGCTGGTATTCCAGTCATCGGGCATGCTTTCATCTTCGCAAATTCTGCAGATGATCTGGTGCATGCTCCCTACCAGAACATCGCCGCCAGCCTTGAAGAGCTCTGATTGCAAGCCATCTGAGCCTGCGGCCTTGTTTTTCCTCAGCTTCTGAATAGCTGTGCCGACTTCTTCAATGCATGGTGGGAGGACCTCTTCACCGGCTGGAGTTGGGATTTCCTCGGTCCCTACCACTCTCTCTTGGTCATGCTCGTTAAGCAGCTGCTGGAAATGCTGCTTAAATACATCCACTATTCCGCCTCCTGCAAGGCCTTTGGCTTTCTTGTAAAAGGCTCGTGTTTTATGTTTATCCCTAGACTCCTCGATATCCTTGAGCTGGGAGGCTGCGAAGATTCTTTTCTTTTGTCGCAGTATATTTTTCTCCTCCCTTCTTCTAGCTCGGTACTCATCTTGCGCTGCCCTGGTTTTCCTCTGCAGCGCCTTTTGGTACGCCTCGTCGGTTGCTGCCTTTTTCTGCTCACACTCGCCATCATACCACGGGTTTCTTGTCGGGGGTGATAGGTATCCTAAGGTGGTTTCGGTTACTTCCTGAATGGCTGAGCGCCAATGCAGCCACATATTTTTGGCATTTGTGTTCGACCTAGGCATACCGTAGAGTCTTTCGCTCAACTGCTCCCTGTAGACTCTGGCAACCTCCGGTGTACTTAAGCGCCCAATGTCGAACCTCCTCCTGATGGGCTGGTGCAGCTTTCTGACATTGGACAGTCGAGCTCTGAATCTTGCTGCTACGAGGAAGTGGTCAGAGTCGACATTTGCCCCTCTGAATGTTCGCACATCCAGGGTGTTTGACGAGTGCCTTGCGTCAATGAGCACATGGTCGATTTGGTTGGCGGTTCGACCGTCCGGAGATCGCCAGGTTGCTGTGTGGATTCGCTTGTGTTGTTGTATCGTGGAGGCTGTGTTTTTCGATCACTCCGCCAAGGGTGTTCTTCCTACCAATTTTGGCGTTGAAGTCCCCGAGCACAATTTTTACATCGTACTCCAGACAAGCTCCGTAGGCGTTGTCCAGGAGGTAATAGAAGTCCTCCTTGATAGGGTCTTCAGCCTCGTTGGTAGGGGTGTGTCGATGACCTTCGACATTAACCGCTTTCCCACGACAAATCCGCATCCCAGTAAGTGCAATCTTTTGTGACAGCTGTATTAAATGTCGCAAGTTTTCTTCCTCATCATGCCGTTTCCTGTCCAGCGCATTTCCTGGACCGCAGTAATATCCGCCTTGTACTGCGTGAGGATTCCTTCTAGTTTATGAGCAGCTCCGGGAGTGTACAGGGTTCTGACATTCCAGGAGCGTACTCGCAAATCGTGTTCCTTTTTCGTGCGTTGTCGTCGTCGAGTATCCGTCCGTGTATCCGAGGCATCTTGCTCATTCATAACTTGTGTTTTTTTTACGAAGAAGTAAATAATCAAAGCAAAAGGTGGTTCAACCTCATATTAAAATATTATTTTTAAATCTGTTAACTTTATATTGACGCGTGAATTCAGTGCTTATTTGGTTTTTATTGCCATAAGCTTGTTAATGTTATTTTGGAATTTAATAAATTTTGTTTTTTAGAGAGAGTACACCCAGACCTTTTGAAATTATCCAGAAATAAAAAACACCAAGCACTTATGTATATAGATGCATAGATGCATCTATATGTGTATAGATGGCACGAGTTTTTGTCGCATGTGTTCACGCAAAGGGTTTTCTATCTTATATGCCTTATATGTATGTCTTAGCCTTAGTTAGAATACAGTGCAAATAAGCTTTTAGGTTGATGTTGTCCCTTATCACGGGATGAAAACGCACAACATATCGTAGGTTCACGTCGCTTTTACGTGAAGTAATCGCTTGTCTAGAATGTCCATTGTATGAGTAGTGGGTTGAAGAGAATAATTTTCAACAAACAGTGGCGCACTCTGTTGATGGTGCCAATAGCACCATTGCTTTTTTAAGAAATTAAGGTATTGCCAGTCCACAAGTGTGGGGCTTGTGACAGTGACTTTCTGCATATCCACTTGATGGGCTTCGTGCAGATATCCAAATCGAGTATTTTTGTTGTTGATGTACCGATTCATCCTAAGATATGACTTAGGATGAATTTATTACGAAATTTGAGATCCGTATCCAACTCAGTTAGCGAACGCCTGGCGTCCCATAGTCGATGACGTCCCAACGTAAATGTTGCCAAGTTGATGAGTGCCATTCAACCGAGTTCTTGTATGCGGCACGGACTTACCTGTCTCGGGGTCTCTTGCATACTCTGTTCACTGATCTGATCGACTCGAATATCGTCACCAAGCATTGAGTATATACTGGAAAGAACAACCATCGACTAAAACAGAGCACCGATTTTAATAATAAAGATTAATCATTTAGGTTGCCGCTGTAACTTACCATGAACATGCCCGCTATAAACTGTCAAAGTCTACCCGTCCCTGTTGAAAGATATGCTGTAATAGTTTCAACCTTGTATTGATTCGAAGCACCCTTGCTGTAGCTATAGCCTTTTTGACCTTCTCGACACCGCCATGATGAGCTCCCTTTAGGTGTGTAGTCATCCATATCGGGGCTATAGGGCTATGAGATGGAGCGGTAACGTCGAAATGCTTTTTTCGCCAAAACAATCAACGAAGAACAGGCCAGTTAGCTTGTCGTGGTGTAATAACTAGTCCTTCTTGGCGAGTTCGGGTCGCACACGGAAAATACGTGCGTCTCCATACACCATCTGTCATGTACGGAGGATTTTGAGGGTTTTTAACCAGACTTCGCCTTTGGATGAAAACTGAAGGAAAGTGTGTCCTTTCTTAACTTTAACAGCCTTATTATGTCGGTGACACAGTGCGAGCAGAAGGTAGAAAGGCATGTGGTGTTGAGGGGGGAAGACCGAGTCCGGCAGTGAATTTCAGGTTCGTGTGGTTCGGTTAAAGAAAGATTCTCTATATTTAGCGGTACGTCTGAAAACTGGCGCAAGGTATATGGGTGAGCATTCCTAAAGAGACGTTAGTTGCAGGCAGGAAACGGTCCTGCGATGTTCCAGCGAGTTGAATGTTTTGGTAATACTGGGGTCACCTATCAGTTTTATCACGCGGTTTTGTATTCTGTATTCTGTCTAGTAGATGCAATTAGGTCTTGGATGCATCGGATCAGACATGGGCTAAATTCTAATTTAGGGCGAATGAGCGCCTTATAGATTGCAGCCAGATCTAAGGCTGAAAAATATTTCTTGCATCTGTATAAGAAGCCTAGGCAATTTGCAGCATTCTTGGCGACACTGAATAAGTGCTCGTTTCACTCAAGATTGTGAGCAACACACATACCCAGTATGGATAGCTTTTCGGTTTCTGAGATACAAGTGTATTTTAGATGCAATAAGTCCCACCAAGGGACGTTAGTGCAATGGGTCGGTAGTTGGAGTAAGAAGAAAATTCGTATTTTTAGGGTATAGGCTGAACAAATGTCTTCCACCTACTCGGAAAGAGCCCAGAAGAGTAGGAAAGGTGAAAAAGCTTACGCAATGGCTTTGCCAGAGCAGAAGAACACCTCATCAAAACTATAGGGGCAATACCATCTGGACCAGCGGATTTGTGTATGTCGGAATCTTAAAGAACCCTTGCGACTGTACGAGTGCGGGAGTTGATTAACCTCAGGGTGCAATTGATACCTATAGTACAGCTCAAGCTGAGAACTGGCTGCCAGCAAGGAGGCTAGCTTTGTCTAAGGGGGTGATAGCTTGAGTGTCATTATGGATGAGCATTGGTAAAGACGTAGTTGAGTTCTTTATATTTTTTATAAATTACCAGAATCTTGCGCCTTTGGGACACTGAAGGATTTTACGCCTTCATTTTTGGCCGGATTGGAATCTAACCCGTCGAATGTGGGTGTTGCAGTCATTTTTGGCTCGTTTGTATTTTTTTTTAGTTTTCCTCAGAACTGTTTGCCTTATAGGCCCGAAAGGTTAGCTCCCTGCAGCTCAAGTCAAACCACATTATCCTTTAGCCTGGTGATTTTAATCCTACTAGGAATAAAATTAGCCGTGCCAATTCGGATAATTCTTCCTTTTGGTGGCGTTACAGCCCATGAAGGACCAGAGCCGAGCTTCTCTTCAATCACCCATGTTGTGTGTGATTTATTTTTCACACAAGTGAAAGGGACATACAGTTTAATGCCGGTTCCGAACAGCGTGAGTCGAGAAGCTTTTTTTAAGGCAAGTTATACTACGGAGGGTTTTGCCAGTACCCCGAGGAGGGACGCCGCGAAATAAATATTCGATGACGTTGGTGTCATCCGAACTCGCTCATCGTGCGTCAAAGTCCAACACACTAACTTCTGCGCCACGTCGCCCTCGGATAATATTTGCGATAATATCTGTGTGGTGTCCACGTCGTTGTCGAGGTAGCACAACGACCAGTTAAAGATCCGAAAGAAGTTGTTAAGGGCGCACAAGTTGGCTTTCTCATATAGCCATAACGTTCTCTTAAGAGCTTTTTCTTTAAATGGGTGGTGGGAGTTCGAGAATTTAGCAGTGGTTGGACGAGCCTATGGCGACAATACATCGATGGTGTATTTATTAGGCTGGGAGGTAAGAAACAAGTCAAAAGTGTGTTGGCGGTATGATCAGCAACATCGGGTTTAGGCAACGGCCCATTCACAAGTTGAGTTAACTGATTTAACTCAGCAACAATTTTAACATACCTTCCTCCAGGTGCTGTCTGTCCAGAATATCGAAGCCATCGAGAATTGTGTACATTAAAATCGCCCGCTAAAACTATTTTAGTGCAAGGGAACAGGGAAGCTATTTTTGAATGGAAACGGATAGTGCGTCCTGTCTAAATTGGGGCTTGTATAAAATAAAGAAAAAGTAATGAACCGCGTACTTACGGAGTAGGAATTTAAGCCATATGACATTCAATTCCGTGGGGACAAATGGCTATATTGTAACAAAGGTTGGTAAGAGATGTCACTACGGACGTAAACGGCGAGATCGCACTAAGCTATATCCAGGAATACTAAATCCGAGGGGTGGGATTTTTCTTCGACTTGTGTTTCACATAGTGTCAAAACAGCCGGTTTATGGAAGAAAGCGTGGACGTGGCCCACGAATGTTTCGCAAAACTACACACAGAAATCCCTCATCAATATAAATAACACAGCTCTATCGCCGGATTTGCAAAATTCTTAGGTAGATGTTGACGAACGACGCAGTGTCGCCACTTCCCGGGTTATTATTAAATTCCCGGACCTTTTATGCCACACTTTGTATATTGGGACGAATAACCACCAACCTACTCGTCCCTATTAAGTTGTACTATACACCTATGTACATTTGGACGATTTTTTGATTTTTTAAAATGCCTTTCTCTTTCGTAATGATTTTTGCATTCAAATCCTCTGGGCAGAATTTTATATCAGCTATGATAATCCTCTTTAGTCGATATTTAGTCATTATTGAGCAAATCTGTACGGAGTGTCAAAGAACACAATGTTTCCTGGCTTCTTTGAGAGTTTCTTAACCGGGGAGACATCTGTCGAGATATAACAGGCTTTATAAAATAGAACGTTTACACTGCATCTTATTCCGTCCTTATTCCTCTACTTAATCCTATTATCGTACATTACACTTGTAGACCAAATAAATTATTCTCGCAATGTTACTTTTTTACGTACAGGGCTAGACGCATACGAAAGGCTATAGGAGGTGGTATGCGACAAGCAGGTATTTTAGCCGCCGCCGGCTTGGTTGCACTAAAAACCAGTGTCCTTTCCTTGGAGGGACATCATCGGCGAACACGTCTTATTGCTGAAGGTATACAGATATCACATCTGAAAGAAGTGCATACGAGGATATTATTAATTGATTTCTCTTTTCCAGCCATTCACAATTTGAACAGTCCCACTATCTCGGTCAACATTGATGGCGTTCAAACAAACATACTTCTAATTCACATCACCACCAATAAATTTACATCGAGCGAATTTTCCGACCGCCTAAGGCGCGTGACCGAAAAAGAACTCGCAGATGGTATTGTCGCCGATAAAAGCAAGCCAAACAGCGGTATTATCGTTAAAGTTAGCTCCCGAGACTGGGAGTTTGCACGTGTTGTTACTTACGATCAAATCACTGATACGGACATTGAACTAGCCATCAAGAAGCTAAAATATGTTATCCAAGAATTCGACAAACAATGATGTATGTGCATATATTGTTTTTCTCAAGACCTAAACCCACACGAGAATATAGAGTATCCTTAACGTAAATGAAATAAAGAAAGAATTGTAGTTATCGTTGGTCGTATCTATTATCCTGTAGCAAGTTCTTTTGTTCTTGTTTATGGTATGGGAAAAGTTTTAGCCTAATTGGGATTATTGGGAATTATCCGGCTTGGCTTGACGTTTCTCAACCGTTTTAGCCGGAAACATTCTGTTACGGCAGCACTTTAGTGCTGGACATTCCATTGTTGTGGGACATGGTCGTCATACGGCTCTTTATGGCTGATTTGTCTCCAAGGATAATGAAATAATTTGAAAAGTTTCTGTGATGGTAGATGTTTGCGGAGAAGTTTAAGCAACAGTACGGAGAGTATGTTATGGAATTAATTGTGTGTCCCAACAAGTAATGTAAGTAAATGGTAAACATTGAATTCGTTGTGCGGGTTATACGAGTCCGTGAGTAGTCAAATTTTGGGTGGAAGTGTGTGTCTCTTGATGGCAAAAAAATGGGCACTGCTCGTTGGATTTTGGATTTTGGATTTCTTGATTATTTTCTACACTACTTTCCATTGGCAGGCACTTGTTTAATATTGCGTGCATTCAATCATATTGTCGGATCAAAGTCTATATAAGTTTGAGAAGCTATATTGACAAGCGGTTAAGTTCGCAACAAAGGTTTCGCTAAGAGACCGTCCACCCAACATGCGTAGAGACCTTTTTACACTTGACCTTCGTTTCCATGATAAAAGAAAATATTTTACATATTTATCTCCCATAGAGGCGAAAAGTGTATAGTAGTGTATAGTATAGGCCAGTTATTAAAAATGTCGATGGTTAACCGTCATATATATAAGCTCTACCCAGAATCACAAAAAACTGTCTGGAATCAATTGAATAAGGTCGGGCACCTTAATGCATCAGTAACACATGAGTTAAAAGCCCAAAAAAAAATTCGTGGACCAAATTTAAAACTGCGAATCACTGATAAATCGCAAGAAAGTCGGCTCAGTTCTGAAGCTGGTGACGATTGGGATAAAAAGTGGATCACTTAGGCTAGGCGCGAACGTGATCGCGACAAAACTGGCTATGCACCCACTATAACATACATTTTTAACTTCCCAGTGGGAAGTTATTGTAATGGGGTCGATTTTGCGAATTCCAAGTTTTGACATGGAAGTAGAGTCCAAATCCAAGGTTTTTATAGAGATATATATGTGTGTGTGTGTAAGAGAGCACCGTGACGCAGTGGGTAGTGTGTTGGCCTCTGACGCCGACGACACGGGATCGAATCCCGACACAACCATGTCATCCAACGTGTTTTCACGGTGTTTCTCCTCAGCGGGGTTCTGACAAAACCCCCTGTAGTAAAATTGTCATGAAAAGCTTCTCGAAACTCGTCGTTCGGAACCGGCAATAAACTGTAGGTCCCTTTCACCAATGGGAAAATTAAATCACACACAACATGGGTGGTTGAGAGAAGCTCGGCTCTTGTCCTTCATGGGCTGTAAAGCCAAAATACATACATACATGTGTGTGTGTATGTAAGGTTTCTTGGAAAATCAGACACCTCTGCATCCCAACCAGTATGCATATCGCACGGAGCGATCTACCGAGAATGCACTACACCACTTGGTGACGCGCATTGAAAATAATTTCACACAAAAGGAGATCGCAATCTGCGCCTTCCTCGATATAGAGGGAGCCTTCGATAATACTAGAGGGAGCGATTCGATCACCACTGCACTATCCTGCAAGGGTGTGGACCATCCCACTAATCACTGGATTAGGGCGATGCTAAATAGCCTTGTCATATCAGCCACATGCGGAGAGGTCTCAGTGACAGTATCGGCGGCTAGAGGATGCCCACAAGGGGGAGTCCCATCACCACTGCTTTGGTCGATAGTCATCGATGATCTACTACGCAAGCTAACCACTTGGGGCTACGAGGTCATCGGATATGCTGATGAGCGCCTGTGAGCGCATGCAGCTTGCGCTCCAACTTATCTCTGACTGGTGTGAGAGAGAGGGTTTATCTATTAACCCAAATAAGGCAATCTTAGTCCCGTTTACAAAGAGGAGAAAGGTATACCCCTGCTCAATCTTTCTAAATGGCACACACATAGGATTTTCAGAGGAGGTAAAGTATCTAGATATTGACCTAGACCGCAGACTCAACTGGAACTCCAATTTGAAAAATAAACCCATGAAAGTGACTAAGACCATGTGGGCCTGTCGACGCACCTACAGTAAGACCTGGGGACTTAAACCTAAGGTAGTCCACTGGTTATACACCGCGTTAGTAAGACCTATGGTCACCTACGGGTCCACCGGTGGACAAAAGTTGAGCAAAAATCTACAATTGTTAAGCTTCAACGCCTTCAGAGACTAGTGTGTCTCGGCATCGCAGGCGCTATGCCAATCTGCCCTACGACAAAAAGGTTGCATTATACAGTGCAATCAGAATTCTCTGCTCGGGAACAAATATGCCATGTAGACCCGTAGGCCACATGTCGATGTTACAACACCTTCCCGAGCTGGATATGATTACTATGGTCTCGAACGCATTGCCGCACACCTTCATATTTGACAAGAGGTTTGAGATACTGATCCCAAATCGCTCAGCATGGGAAAACAGTGATCCCCTGCTAAATGTCAAAGGGGGTACACGGATGGCTCCAAGATGGTTTCCGGCGTTGGCGCCGGCATCTTTGGACCAAAACGCAAGATCTCGAAGGACCTGGGAATAAGTCCCAGCATCTTCCAAGCAGAGCTGCATGCCATCCTAACAGGCGTCAATCTAAATCTTGAGACTGGCATGAGAGGAGTAACCATCAACATACTCTCTGATAGCCAGGCAGCGATCAAAGCGCTGGGTTCGTACAGTACGAACTCACAAACCGTCAAGGAATTCCATGATGCCCTACAAGACCTCGCCAAAAGAAACAATGTTAAACTTTGGTGGGTGCCAGGACATGAAGGTATCAAGGGCAATGAAATTGCCGACCAACTTGCCAGGAAAGGTTACAACGATAAATATATAGGTCCGGAACCATTCTGCGACACTCCCGGGTCTAAGATAAATTTCTTCTTAGACAAGTGGAAAAAATTGCAACACCTGTCCGTTTGGAACAGCGTTCGGGGACTCCGTCAATCTAAACGACTCATACAACCCCTGAACAAACACTCTAGTGACATACTCAAACTCAATAGGGTGGCTATCAGAAGACTAATCAGCTACCTGATAGGACACTGCGGTCTAAGATATCATCTAAACAAAATTAGCCTCTCCTCCGAAACTGAGTTTCGGCTCTGTCTCGAGGACGAAGAGACTGCGGAACACATAATATGTGAGTGTGCTGCTCTCTGCCATCTTAGGAAGCGTATCCTTCTCAGTGAAGTTATGACTCCTGAGGGGATTACCTTATCTCCTACGAGAAGCGATTTCAACTTTATTATAGAAGTGGAGAGGTTCCTCGCCTAATCGGCTAGCAGGCACAATAGATCTGCAAAGGTCGCAGTGCTTTATTGCTAATGGTAGCACTTACTTAACGGGCGCTACAGTACGGGGTGAACCTGGGCCTCAACCAACATGCCTCTCCACCTAGCACGATCTTTCGCTAGTCTTTTCCAATGCCGCACGCCCAGTTGGTTGAGGTCCCCTTCCACCTGTGCGCGCCACCTTAGGTGCGGCCGTCCTCTATTTCTTCGTCCCTCGGGGTTGGATTCAAAGACTCTACGGGCTGGAGCTGTGGTGTCCATTCGCTCTACATGGCCTAGCCATCTTAGGCGTTGGATCCGTAGACGCCTGACCAGACTCATGTCGCTGTACAACCCGTACAGTTCGTGATTGAATCTTCTCCTCCAACCCTCCTCTGTGTTTATGGGACCGAAAATCGAACGCAGAATCTTTCTCTCGAAACGACCAAGGATTTCCTCATCCGCTTTAGATAAAGTCCATGTTTCTGCGCCGTATAACAGGACCGGGACAATTAAGGTCTTATATAAGGTCAACTTGGTCGTACGAGAGAGGGCTCTACTTCTCAGTTGCCTCTTGAGCCCAAAGAAGCAGCGGTTGGCAAGAGTAATTCTGCGCTTGATTTCGAAACTGGTGTCGTTGTTCCAAGTCACCGCGGAGCCGAGGTATATGAAGTCCTTAACTACCTCGAACTTATATCTGCCAATATGCACGTTCTGTCCAAGACGTCGGTGGTAAATGTCCTTTTTCGATGACAGCAGATATTTAGTCTTGCCCTCATTAACTGCCGAACCAATTTTTGCCGCCTCCATCTCAATACTCGCAAACGCCTCATTGACATCTCGCTGCGATCTACCTATTATGTCAATGTCGTCGGCGTATGCAAGGAGTTGCGAGGATTTGAAGAAGATTGTGCCTCTTGTATTGGCCTGTGATTTTTGCACAATCATTTCCAATACGATGTTGAAGAAATCACACGACAGCGCATCGCCTTGCCTAAATCCTTTTTTGACATCAAAACTATCGGTAAGGTGCTCACCGATTCGGATGGAGCAGCGAGCATTTTCCAAGGTCATCCTGCATAGTCTGACGAGCTTCGCAGGGATGTCAAAAGTAAACATGGCGTTATATAGCTCATCTCTAATTACGCTGTCGTATGCGGCCTTGAAGTCGACGAATAGATGGTGCGTATCGACTTGAAACTCATTGGTTTTCTCCAGGATCTGCCGTAGTGTGAAGATTTGGTCGATGGTGGACTTCCCTGGCCTGAAGCCACACTGATAAGGGCCTATCAGCTTGTTTACGAATGGCTACAGGCGTTCACACAAAACGGCAGCGAAGATCTTGTATGCGACATTAAGGAGACTTATTCCTCTATAGTTGGCGCAGTCAAAGGGATCTCCTTTTTTGTGGATCGGGCAAACAATGCTGAGACTCCATTCCTCGGGCATGCTTTCCTCTGACCATATCTTACAGATGAGCCGGTGCATGCTCCTAACCAGCTCACCCCCAGCCGCTTTGAAGAGCTCAGCAGACAGTCCATCTGCGCCAGCAGCTTTATTCGACTTGAGTTTCGACATGGCAATCTCAACTTCGTCGAGGTCAGGGAGACGGAATTCTCTGCGATCTTCGTCGTTAAAAAATGGATCATTCTGCCTGACGGCGGTATGTTGGTTGTCATCGCCGTTATGCAGTCTGCAGAAGTGGTTTTTCCAAATTCTCAGCATCGACTGCGATTCTACTACTAGGTGTCCGTTCTCATCCTTACAGGCCTCCGTTCGGGCTTTATAGCCTTGAGACATTCGTTTTATCCGCTGATAAAATCTTCGAACGTCGTGCCTGCAATAGCACCTCTCCAAGTTTTCAATCGCCCGCTTCTCGTGCTCTTTCTTTTTTCTCTTGAGAAGCTTATGTTCCTCCCTTCTCTTAAGCTCGTAGAGCTCACGAGCCGCTCTTGTTTTTTTGTGTAGTGAGGCTTTGTATGCCTCCTGCTTTTCCGCATGAATCCTTCTACACTCGTCATCGAACCAGGTGTTTCGTCGTGGTGGAGCTTTAAGGCCCAGCACTTCCGTTGCTGTGCTCTTCAGGGCTTGTTTGCACAGGCTCAATTGTTGCTCTACTGACTGAGTGGAGGATTGCGGTGTATCGGAGAGCTTAAGGGAGACGCGGTTGGCAAAAGCACTGGCGATCTCCGGCGATAGTAGCTTTCCGACGTCATAGCTTGGTGTTCTAACTCTACTCCGCGGTGTTCGTGTTATGCGCTGACGTATCTTGGCTACTACAAGATAGTGGTCTGAATCGATGTTCGCTCCTCGGAAAGTGCGAACATCAAGGATAGTGGAGGAGTGTCTGACGTCAATCGCGATGTTGGTGACTGATTGATCTGGCGACCGCCAGGTGCCTTTGTGTATATCGAGGTGGGAAAATCGTGTGCTGGCTACAAGAAGATTTCGCCTCGTGGCAAGGTCGATCAGCCTATGTCCGTTATCGGATGTGGTGTCATGTAGGCTGTGTTTGCCGATGACCCGCTCAAAGATGCTTTCTTTACCCAGCTTAGCGTTAAAATCTCCTAGTATGATTTTGGTATCATAGCTGGGGCATTTGGTATATGTTCTGTCTAGGAGATCAAAGAAATCATCCTTGATTGAGTCATCCTTGTCTTCCGTGGGGGCATGGACGCACATGAGGCTGATGTTACAGAGATTTGCCTTGATGCGGATCGTTATGAGGCTTTCACTCACATACTGGAAACTTAGGACTTTATGTCTTAGTCCACCTCTAACAACAAATCCGCATCCAAATAGTCTCTGTCCTCTCTCCCTATAGCAGTCACCGTAGTAAATGTCGCAGTTTTTCATCCGCTTTTTACCCGGTCCATTCCATCGCATTTCCTGGATGGCGGTTATGTCCGCTTTATAGCGGTCTAGGGCGTCCGCAAGTTGTTCGGCCGCACGTGGTCTGTTTAGGGACCTAACATTCCACGTACAGAACCGAAGGTCCTTGTTTGGTTTTTGTTTTCTTAAAGGGTCGTCAACATAGATCCGTTCCGTTTGATTATCCGAGGCTGTTTTTTGTTTCTGAGCAATTAGTGGTTTTACGGTTATGGTTCGCTAGACCATAGCCCAACCGACTCTAATCCTGCTTGGTGGCGCAGGATACTCGCCATTCGGCCTCTTCCGTCAGTAATTTCCCTTTTAAGGAAATTTCCAGATGGCACCACGAGGAGGTGGAAGTAGGACCTGACTAGCAGAGCTGCAAGATGTTCAGCTGCAGAGGCTCTTACTCGCTTTTTGTCGGGCCAGCATCCGTCGGCAGATGCTACCCCTACGAGGCCTTTGCTAGTCCTTCACCATCCAATGGTAGCACTAGCCCCACAAATAAAAAAATAAATTAAAAAAATGTAAGTATATACGTATGTACGTACATATGCATGTGCGTATGTGCGCATGTGCGTATCGGAAATTCCCCCTCGATAATTCACTAAGTAAATAATAATAAAGACATTTTTATTTACATACATTTAGTAATAAAATAGTTTCAATGCCACTTTGTGGAACTATAAATTACAAAGACAATATTTTATGGGTGGGGCGACCTCCCTAGACCTAGATCGAGCAGCCAATATTTTACACATTTAAGGAATTTTTTCTCGTTGTACGGAAATGGGGAACAGTTGCAATATTTAAAAAGTTCATGCGTAAATTATAGTCTGGAATTATTCTGCATCTAATAAATAACTTGGAACTTAATTTTTTTCAGAAAATAAAAATGACGAAGTGTGTTAAATAAATATCTTTTTAAAGACTCTGTGTGGAAACTAAAAGACATCTTCGAGTCAATTGTAAGACCCAGATATTTGTACTCGTCCACTGCTTCAATCTGAAAACATTTCACATACTGCACACGATTGTCGCGGAGGACACAATTGAGCCATTCCAATCCGAATCTATTACAATCCGGAGCGTGAAAATAGACGTGCGGAAAAGTGCAGGTTGAGGTAGTCAAACTAAAAGGCAATAATTTCGTTTTTGAGCTGATTTCTTATATGTGTTCAGAGATCCAGCTTCTTTTGACCTCACTTCTAGCACCATCAAATTTAACTCTTTGAGATCGGTTTGATAGGTAAGGTCTAAACCACTCCAACATGAAACCTCTAAACCCGGTCCTTTCGATTTTTTTTTAACAAAATGGAATGGTTAACCATATCGAAAGCCCGAGTAATATCAACAAATAGACCTGCCGTGAACTTTTTATTATCAAGGAAGAAAAAAATATTTGAACAAAATTTAAAAAGAGCATCCTTGGTAGACTTGCGCTTTTGAAAACCAAATTGCATTGAATGAAAAACTTCACTTTGTGCAGGAAAGACACCACCCTAACTTTGATGACCTTTGCTCAAAATAGGGAGTAGTGAAATAGGCATATAGTTCTTCATATCATCTGCAGAACTTTTTTCAAATAAAGGAACAACATCAGTACATTTGAGAGCGTCTGGGAAGACCCTGTGGTCACACTACGGTTAAATATTACGGCTAGAACATCTACTACATAGGAAGCGATACGTTTCAGCATCACATTCGAAATGCCGTAACTTAAAGATGTTAAACGCACTCGTGCCGTCCAAGTTGGGGCTGTGAATTTTGTTGCTGCAGCCGGAGCGACACTTCCTTGATGTTGAACGTTCTGGATAGTTTTCTCGAGTTCCAGAACCTTCTTGTCGAACCTCGATTCCAGTGTCTCGATTCTCTTTTCCTGATTATTTATGAGATCTAGAACCCTCTTGTCGAACCTCGATTCTTGTGTCTCGATTCTCTGTTCGACGTTCTGGAAACGATCGTTGACAGCCTGCTGGATATTTCTTAGGCTTTATCGATTGTTCTCTAGCATGCCTTCGAACGTCTCCAGCTTTTGATCTAGTTTGTGACTCAGGGAAGTAGAATTTTCCTCCAACTTTGTACTTACGGCAACTGAATTTTCCTCCAGTTTTTAACTTGCGGCAGCTAAATTTTCCTTCAATGTCTGGCTCATAGCATGCACAGCCGCAAGAATTTGCTGCATATCGAATGCTGGCTCACTTGATGTCGATAGCTTCTACACCCCGAGCTCGTGATTCTCCCAGTCGACACTTTCTTCCTCCAACGCTGATCGCAGTCTCTCCGCCAGGTTGGCTTTACTTCCCACGGTGGATAGTTCCCGAGCATTCAGCTCTCTCTTCAACTGTTTAATAACTCACTTCACAATTCGAATAAACTTTTCGCTCGTTTACTCGCAATCCCCCGAAGTTGCAAAATTAATCCCCCAACCAACAAGCGACTCCAGCTGGCACGATCTTTGGCCAGCTGATTCCAGCGCCGCACACCTAGTTGCTTATGGTCCCCTTCCACCAGCGTGCGCCACCATTGATGCGGCCGTCCTCTGCCCGCCTTCCTTACGGGGGGGATTCGAAGACTCTCCAGGTCGGAGCCATATTTTTCATGCACTCTACATGGCCTAGCCACCTTAGACGCTGTATCCGTAGACGTCGTACCAGGTCGATGTCGCTGTACAACCCGTACAGTTCTTCGTTACATCTTCTCCTCCATACACCGTTTGAACAAACGGGGCCGTAGGTAGTGCGCAGGATTTTCCTCTCGAAACGACCCAGGGCATCTTTATCCGCTTTTGCTAAAAGCCAAGCCTCTGCGCCGTAAAGGAGGACTGGGATGATTAAAGTCTTATATAGTGTCACCTTGGTTTTCCGAGAGAGGGCTCTACTTTTCAATTGCTAACCACTTGGGGCTACGAGGTCATCGGATATGCTTATCACCTAGTAGTCATTGTTACGGGCAAGTGCGAGATCACCGCCTGTGAGCGCATGCAGCTTGCGCTCCAACTTATCTCTGACTGGTGTGACAGAGAGGGTTGAGCCCAAAGAAACAGTGGTTGGAAAGAGTGATTCTGCGTTTCATCCCGCTGGTGTTGTTGTCGCGGGTCATCAGTGAGCCAAGGTAGACGAATTCCTTGGCCACTTCAAAGTTATATCCGCCTATGGTGACGTTCTGGCCAATACGTCGGTGTTGTCCGTCTCTTTTAAATGAAAGCAGATATTTGGTCTTACCCCCATTAACCTTGAGACCCATCTTATCCGTTTCTACCTCAATGCTTACAAAGGCCTCATTGACGTCTCGCTGTGTCCGTCCAATCACGTCAATGTCGTCGGCGTACGCAAGCAATTGAGTAGACTTGATCGTCTCTTATGTTGGCCAGGACTCTTGCACTATCTTTTCAAGCACGATGTTGAAAAAGTTGAATGACAGCGCGTCACCCTGCCTAAATCCTTTTTAACATCAAAGGTCTCGGTTTGCTCATTACCGACCTTAATGGAGCAGCGAGTCTAGTTAAAACTAGACATGGCTTCGTATAGCTCATCTCTATACGCGCTGTCATATGCAGCCTTGAAATCGACAAGTTATGCCGTAGCGTAACAATTTGGTCTATTTACCTGGCCTGAAACCACACTGATAAGAGCCGATCAGGTTAACCACAAACGGTTTCAGGCGTTCACACAATACGGCAGAGAAGATCTTATATGCGATGTCAAGGAGACTTATTCCCCTATAGTTGGCTCAGTTCTCCTTTCTGTTCTCCTTTCTTATGGACCGAGCAAACGATGCTGAGATTCCATTCGTCGACAGGCAAGACAGGCCGTCTGCTACCCGCGGCATTATTAGACTTAAGTCTTGATATCGCTATTTGGACTTCGTCTAGGTCCGGTGCACTGAATTCCGTTACATCGTCGTCCATTACGAATGGCTCGTTCTGCCTGACAGCGATATCTTATCTATCATCGCCGTTATCCAGCCTGCAGAAGTGGTCTTTCCAAATCCTCGGCGTCGACTGCGATTCTACTACCAGTTCTCCATTTTCATCCCTACGGGCCGCCGCTCTGGCTTTGTAGCCATGGCATGTTCGTTTTACCTTATTGTAAAACTTGCGGGCGGAAGCATCTCTCCATCTCCTCGATCTCACGCTTTCCGTGCTCTCTCTCCTTTCTTCTGAAAAGCGTGTGTTCCTCTCTTCTCTTCTGCTCATAAATTTCGCGAGCAGCTCTCGTCCATCGTTGCAGCATGGCTTAATATGCCTCTTGTTTTGCTGCATGGGCTTGTTCGCATTGTTCATCGAACTCGGGGTTTCTAGGTCGTGGCGGTTTGAAGCACCTCTGAGGCAGCGTCTCTGACGGCGCTCTGGCAATGCGCCCATTTGTGCTGCTGTGGGCGGATTAAATCCCACTGCGGATACTAAATGTTTCGAAAATGACCACGAGTTCAGAATTGCGTTCGAATCACTGGAATGCGATAAACTAAGCTATTTGTTTGTTTATTCAATACACACACATTTTTTTTTATTTTAGCTCAGATCAATTATCTGAGCACTTCGCCTTTATTTATTGTTACAACAATTTACACACACGTTACACACACTTTATTATTCCACTACAGATCGATTATCTGTGGGCTTCACATCTCGTTAGATAGCTTGATTACCGACCGATCATTCGTTACTGAATCCCGAGGGCGAATGTTCGCGCTTATATAGGTCTCGGTCCACTTTTTCGAATGTTCGCCGTCAGACGTTCCCCTTCGGAAGTTTCAAGAATGCTCTGGCATTCAGCAGTATGCCACTTCAGCTTCGCCAGAAAGGGAAAAAGTATTCAGACACAACATAGGTGATTGAGAGAAGCTTGGCTCTGGTTTTTCATGAACCTGAATGCCACTAAAGAAAGAAGAAGGAGTTCCAAAACGGCAGAGATCGTGTCGAGGGCGAAGATCGTCCTAGGCGACAATCAACTAAAACCAACGAAGCCTAAGTCCAAAAAATCGAAGATTTGGTGGTTGAAAATTGTCCATTTAGAGGTCTTTATGATGATGTTGGATGATTTGAGGCTTAGACGCGTCAAATTTCGATGGGGGTACCGATTGGTGCGCATCCGAAATATCGAATTTACCATGACTCTGGCGCATAAATCAGGCTGAATTAGACCAATGGCATGGGTTCTATTGGCTTTTGAGGGCCGCTGTGGCTTGCGGCTTATTCACATAGACCTGCGACTTCAGAAAACCCCACAAGAAATGTCTGACAGGATTAAATCGCACGATCTCGGTGGCCAGTTCGCATCACCTCCACATGAGATGACCATGCCCTCGAATCGCTCGTGCAGAATTTCTAATGAGGCGTGAGCTGTGTGGCACGTAGGCACGCAACGCAGTCCTGTTGAAATCATATGACGTTGGCGTCCACATCATCCAATTCAAGTCAAGAAAATTGGTAATCGTCGATCTTTTGCACTCGCTGTTGACGGTGATGGCCGGGCCAAAGATTGTTCTGAAAAAAATATGGACCGATGACGCCGCCAGCCAAAAATCCACACCAAATAGTGACATATTCGGGATGATGCTCTTAGATTCTCATGTGGACTGGTATCGGCCCAGATTCGACAAATTTGTTTGTTAACGTACCCGTTCATCCAGAAATTGGCCTCGCGGACGATGATTTTTCGATGAAAATGAGGATCAGTTTCCAAAAGAACCAGAGCCCAATCAGCGAGCATACGTCGTTGTCGATGATCGTTTACCTTCTGCTCTTGGGTCAGTTGAATTTTTTATGGGTGCAGGCCCAAGTCACCATGCAAAATTCGCCAAGTTGTAGTCTGTGAAAGGTCGAGCTCTTGTGAACGACGCGAAATCGACTGAATCTGATTCTCCTGCACACCTTCACGGACAGCGGCGATGTTATCGGTAGATCCTGCGTTTCGTCGACGTATGGCTGTTGGTTTGTCGTTCTCTGAACCAGTGGACTTAAATTTATCCACCACACTGCGAATAGTCCTCTCGGTAGATGGCAACCGTAAAATGGGCGAAGCGCACGGAATGCTGTCCGAACAGATACCCATTTGGATACAACAATTTTATCATTTGCACTAATTGTCGACCGCTATGTTCTCCGTGGAGATTTGGCCAAATAGACTGAATAAATACAGCTGATTTGAAAGATGTACATTCAACGAAATGGCCACTATAAACTGTCAAATTGGAAGACCCATATAAAGACTTTTCAAAATAAATGCTATGCCAACTTACTTTTTTGACACAGTAGTAAGAAAAGGTTTTAACAACAGGAGCCAGGATATAAAAAGTCTACTTAGATCGGTTTCAAATATAAACAGGAAGGGACACCAACATGGGGGAAAAACTCAGCCAGCGGAAACAGGAACACAGAAAGTTTGCTGTCTGAAAACCGAGCCGTATGGCGATGCACTATGCACTTAAAACTCGGCAATATACAAATGAGAAATTTCTATAAAAAAAAAAAACGAAGTACAGTATCAGCAAATTTTTGTAAAGGGTCGCATGCTTGTATAATACATATGTCCAGTCCTGAAATTCTTCTCGTACAATTATCTTGAGAGAGGTCATACACCAGATTCGAACCCTCACGATATGTCAATATCTTTGGACATTGCTCATATCACAACCAGGTTTGGATCATGGAACACCGATATTGTGTTGTCTTGTACCTGCTTTTTATGACCATATATAGAGTCGCCTTAAGTATCAGATTATCCTTATGAATTCAGTTAGGCTAAGCACGTCGGAGGTCACCGTGGCGCAGTGGTTAGTGTGTTGGACTCTGTCGCACGATGAGCAAATTCGGATCCCGATAACACCAACGCCATCGAATGTTTATTTCGCGACGTTCCTCCTCGGCGGGGTACTGGCAAAACCCCCCGTAGTAAACTTGCAATGAAAAAGATTCTCGACTCACGCCGTTCGGAATCGGCATTAAACTGTAGGTCCCTTTCACCTGTGCGAAAAATAAATAACACACAACATGGGTGATTAAGAGAAGCTTGGCTCTGGTCCTTCATGGGCTGTAACGCCACCAAAGAAGAAGAAGCACGTCGGTTTGTACCACGCGCCAAAGGAGTAGAAATAAAGAGTCAATAAAGTGCAGCTAGAAAAGGAAGGATACATTTTGTGCTCCCATTTAATTTCACTCCTGATTATAGGAGATCTAATCCTGACAGCGGATGGTAAGGGACTAGCAAAGGCCTCGTAGGCATAGCATCTGCCGACGGATGCTGGCCCGACAGAAAGCGAGTATGAGCCTCTGCAGCCGAACATCTTGCAGCTCTGCTAGTCAGGTCCTACTTCCACCTCCTCGTGGTGCCATCTGGAAATTCCCTTACAAGGGAAATTACTGACGGAAGAGGCCGAATTGCGAGTATCCTGGTTGGGCTACCATCTGGCAAACCATAACCGTAAAACTACTGATTGCTCAGAAGCAAAAAACAGCCTCGGATAATCAAATGGAACGAATCTATGTTGACGACCCTATAATAAAACAAAAAACAAACAAGGACCTTCGGTTCTGTACGTGGAATGTTAGATCCCTAAGCAGACCACGTGCGGCCGAACAACTTGCGGACGCCCTAGACCGCTATAAAAAGGACATAACCGCCATCCAGGAAATGCGATGGAATGGACCGGGTAAAAAGCGGATGAAATACTGCGACATTTACAACGGTGACTGCTGTAGGGAGAGAGGACAGAGACTATTTGGATGCGGATTTGTTGTTAGAGGTGGACTAAGACATAAAGTCCTAAGTTTTCAGTATGGGAGTGAACGCCTTATAACTATCCGCATCAAGGCAAATTTCTGTAACATCAGCCTCATAAGCGTCCATGCCCCCATGGAAAACAAGGATGACTCCATCAAAGATGATTTTTTTTGATTTCCAAGACAGAACAAATACCAAATGCCCCAGCTATGATACCAAAATCATACTAGGAGATTTTAACGCTAAGCTGGGTAAAGGAAGCATCATTGAACGGGTCATCGGCAAACATAGCCTACATGACACCACATCCGATAACGGACACAGGCTCATCGACCATGCCACGTGGCTAAATTTTCTTTTAGCCAGCACACGATTTCCCCACCTCGATATACACAAAGGCACCTGGCGGTCGCCAGATCAATCAGTCACCAACTAGATTGATCACATCGCGATTGACGTCAGACACTCCGCCCTTTATGCTTGATGTTCGTACTTTCCGGGGAGCGAACATCGACTCAGACCACTGTAGTAGTAGCCAAGATACGTCAACGGATAACACGAACACCGCGGAGAAGAGTTAAAACACCAAGCTAAGACATCGGAAAGGTACTATCGCCGGAGATCGCCAGTGCCTTTGCCAACCACGTCTCCCTCAAGCTCTCCGATACACTTCATTCCTCCACTCAGTCAGTAGAGCAGCTGCTGGAGCCAGTGCAAACAAGCCCTGAAGAGCACAGCAACGGAAGTGTTGGGCCTTAAAGCTCCACCACGACGAAACACCTGGTTCGATGACGAGTGTAAAAGGAAACATGCAGAAAAGCAGGAGGCATACAAAGCCTCACTACACAAAAAAACAGGAGCGGCTCGTGAGCTCTACGAGCTCAAAAGAAGGGAGGAACATAAGCTTCTCAAGAGAAAAAAGAAAGAGTACAAGAAGCGGGCGATTGAAAACTTGGAGAGGTGCTACTGCAGGCACGACGTTCGAAGATCTTATCAACTGATAAAACGAATGTCTCAAGGCTACAAAGCCCGAACGGAGGCCTGTAGGGACGAAAACGGACACCTGGTAGTAGAATAGCAGTCGATGCTGAGAATTTGGAAAAACCACTTCTGCAGACTGTATAACGGCAATGACAGCCAACATTCCGCCGTCAGGCAAAATGACCCATTTCTCAAAGACGACGATCGCAGATAATTCCGCCCCCCTGACCTCGACGAAGTTGAGATTGCCATGTCGAAACTCAGGTCGAATAAAGCTGCTGGCGCAGATGGATTGCCTGCTGAGCTCTTCAACGCAGCTGGGGGTGAGCTGGTTAGGAGTATGTACCGGCTTATCTGTAAGATATGGTCAGAGGAAAGCATGTCCAAGGAATGGAGTCTCAGCATTGTTTGCCCGATCCACAAAAAAGGAGACCCCTTTGACAGCGCCAACTACAGAGCAATAAGTCTCCTTAATGTCGCTTGCAAGAACTTCGCTGTCGTTTTGTGTGAACGCCTGAAGCCGTTCGTAAATAAGCTGATAGGTCCTTATCAGTGTGGTTTCAGGCCCGGGAAGTCCACCATCGATCAAATCTTCACACTACGCAGATCCTGGAGAAGACCAATGAATTTCAAGTCGACTTCAAAGCCGCATACGATAGCGTAATTAGAGACGAGCTATATAACGTCATGTTTACTTTTGACATCCCTGCTAAGCTCGTCAGACTATGCAGGATGACTCTGGAAAATGCTCGCTGCTCAATCCGAATCGGTGCAGAGCTGACCGATAGTTTCGAAGACATAAAAGGATTTGGTCAGGCCGATGCGCTCTCGTGTGATTTCTTCAATCTGTTTGAAATCCTCGAAACTCCTTGCGTACGCCGACGAGATTGACGTAATTGGTAGATCACAGCGAGATGTCAATGAGGATTTTCGGGTATTGAGATGGAGGCGGCAAAAATTGGTTTGGCAGCTGATGAAGGGAAGACTAAGTATCTGCTGTCATCGAAAAAGGACATTTATCACCAACGTCTTGGCCAGAACGTGCAGATTGGCAGATATAAAATTGAGGTAGTTAAGGACTCCATACACCACGGCTCCGCAGTGACCTGGAACAAAGTCGCCAGTTTCGAAATCAAGCCCAATTGAGAAGTAGAGCCCTCTCTCGTACGACCAGGATGACCTTATATAAGACCTTAATTATCTCGGTCCTGTTAAACGGCGCGGAAACATGGATTTTATCTAAAGCGGATGAGGAAATCCTTGGTCGTTTCGAGAGAAAGATTTTGCGTGCAATTCTCGGTCTTATAAACACCGAGGGGGGTTGGAGGAGAAGATTCAATCACGAACTATACGGGGTGTACAGCGACATGAGTCTAGTCAGGAGTCTACGGATCCAACGCCTAAGATGGCTAGGCCATGTAGAGCGAATGGACACCAGGGCTCCAGCCCGTAGAGTCATACATACATACATACATACATACACACATTTTCAGTGGCCCGCATGTTCCACTAAAAGAGTCGCGGGGGTAATGTGCGCACGCGGGATCTCCAGGCCACTCGATTCTCCGTCATCGACTCTAACTCATCAGGAGCTACTCCCAAGCGCCCCCAGGCGAGTTTTTGGACTTGCTCCAACCACCTCGTCCTGTCTGCCAAGCGGTCGCCTGCCTGATGGTATTGCATCCAAGGCACGCTTCGGAAGTCGTGGTGATGGCGACATACGTCTCACGTGACCAAACCATCGAAGCATAGTCCTTTCCGTTCGGAGAAGCAGCTACTCAACATTGAGCTCCCCGCGCACTGCCGTGTTTCTCACCCTATCTCGGCAAGTAACTTCCACAACAGCACGAAGAAATCTCATTTTTGCAGCTTGTATTCGCGATCTTATTCTTTCGGTCAGTACCCAAATTTCATGACCATAGATGAGAGTTGGAACAAATACTGAGTTAAAAACCGCTAACTTGGTTTTGACACCAAGCTCGGTCTTCCTCATTACAGATCTTTCAAGCTGTTTCAATATTAACCCAGCTTGGCCAATCCTGCAGGATAGCTCAGTATTACTCCTCCCATTACTTGTGAAGAAGACCCCGAGATACTTAAACTTCTCCACTGCTTCATTGGGACTCCACTAACATGTAGAGTGCATTAGACAGGTATTCTGGAAATAACCATAACCTCGGATTTATTCACGTTAACACTCATTCCAGCATCAACACATACGACCACAAACCTATCTTGCGCGCGCTGAAGTTCCATCTGGGAGGATGTGAGGACAACTAAGTCATCTGCAAAAAAAAGATGACTTATCCTCAACTCTCCCAAATGTAAAACACTCCTCGCCTCGACTGCGCTGCAACATCCAGTCATATAATGAATATAAGGAAAAGGAGAGGTGTTAAGACGCACCCGTGGCAAAGTCCAACGCCCGTAGAGACTTTGAATCCAACCCCGAGAGACGAACAAATAGAGGATGGCCGCACCTAAGGTGGCGCGCACAGGTGGAAAGGGACCTCAACCAACTGGGCGTGCGGTATTGGAAAAGACTAGCGAAAGATCGTGTTAGGTGGAGAGGCATATTGGTTGAGGCCTAGGTTCACCCCGAACTGTAGCGCCCGTTAAGTAAGTAAGTAATCCTGACAACAGCTATGTAACCGAACGTGCCTTTAACAGTGTTTGTTCTCAGCGGGGCTCTGATAAAACCCCCTGAAATATAACTGTCATGAAAAGCTTTTCGAAATTCGGCGCAAATATTGCGACTAAATTTCTCATCAACTATTCTTACGTAAGTAAGTAAGTAAGCAAGATGAAAGATGAATTTAGCTGGATTTGCGATATCGAATGACACAGGCTTTTCATCTACTTAATTTTTCTTTCTCTTTCTAGCACGCCTCTCCGAAACTTATTATTTACCATTCAATCACTTTCGACCTAGGTCTTGATGAGGACGTTCTTTTGGTCCTGGATTTTTTGTCGTGGTCCTATTTTTCTTAATTGGAATAGACATATTTGAAAACAGGAATATCTATTGACGCACCCTCTTATATAGTGATGTATGCTTTCGGGCTACGGGCAACTAATTAGAAACGAGCATAACACTCCGCTATAAGTGCACTTTCTATAAAATGCTATATAGTCCAATTTAAAGACATATTTTTTTTTGTACTTATTCGGATGTCAGTAATGTTAACAAATAAGATTAAACGTAAAAATACTACTACAGAAATATGTCTCAAAGTTATTCAGTAAATAAACAAAATTCAGAGGAGAGTGGTTGGACGGAGAGAGCGAGACGTCAATGAGGCCTTGAGCATTGAGGTAGAAGCGGCTAAGATGGGTCTCGAGGTTAATGAGGGTAAAACCAAATATCTGCTTTCATCTAAAAGAGACGGACAACACCGACGTATTGGCCAGAACGTCACCATGGGCGGATATAACTATATAGTGGTCAAGGAATTCGTCTACCTTGGCTCACTGATGACCAGCGACAACAACACCAGCGCTGGGATAAAACGCAGAATCACTCTCGCCAACCGCTGTTTCTTTGGTCTCAAGAGGCAATTGAAAAGTAGAGCCCTCTCTCGGAAAACCAAGGTGACACTAAATAAGACCTTAATCATCCCAGTCCTCCTTTACGGCGCAGAGGCTTGGCCTTTAACAAAAGTGGATGAAGATGCCCTTGGTCGTTTCGAGTGGAAAATTCTGCGCACTATCTACGATCCCGTTTGTTTAAACGGTGTGTGGAGTAGAAGATATAACGAAGAACTGTACGGGTTGTACAGCGACATCGGTCTGGTACGACGTCTACGGATACAGCGTCTAAGGTGGCTAGGCCATGTAGAGTGCATGGAAAACACAGCTCCGACCCGAAGAGTCTTCGAATCCACCCCGGAGGGAAGGTGCGGCAGAGGACGGCCGCATCAACGGTGGCGCACGCAGGTGGAAGGGGACCTTAACCAACTGATCGTGCGGCGCTGGAAACAGCTGGCCAACGACCGTGCCAGGTGGAGACGCTTGTTGGTTGAGGCCCAGGTTCACCACGGACTGTGGCGCCACCTAACGTTACGTAACATATAATTAGAAACGGTCAGGCAAACTCAACAAAACTTGTTGGAAAAACACGTAATTTTATTTTTTAAATAGTTTTTAATAAGTATTTGGTAGGATAGCCGTTTTGTCTTAATGGCTATGATCACGCAAATCAAGTAAGTGTAATACGTTGGAATGACAAATCCGTTGTTACAGTGGCAACCATCTGCGATTCTGCTCAGCCAGATATAGTTGTAAAACGATATAATCGTAAGGAAAAGAGAGAGGTCTCGATACCACAACCACATATGATTGCCATTTACATTAAATATATGGGATAGCCGTTTTGTCTTTTAACTGCTTCGCAACGATGGTGCATTGATTTAATAAGTATCCGACATCGCTCAACAAGCATCGAGTACCAGGCTTCTTTGCCTTTGTCAAAAAGGTCGTTCATATTCGAAATTTTTTGCTGGCTTAACTTCGATTTGGCACTTGACGACGGCTAGTCCAAAACATCAATAGAATTTTCTTGCAAATACTTTTTTGTTAACTTTGCGGTGTGCTTTGGATCGTTATCCTGTTCCAAACCACCGGTAAATTTTCGCCTGCCATTGTCCAATATATCAACGTATTTTTTCTTCGTGAGGATGCCATCAATTCGATGGATTGGACCAACGCCTTTCCATGCGAAGCATCTCCACACGTTGATTGATTCGCCACCATGTCTCACAACAGGTAAAGTGTATTTTGGATCGAATTCACGTCGTTTTGGCCGTCGAAAAAATCGTCTACCATCACGACCCATTCGATTTATTTTAGTTTCGTCGCTCGACAAAAAAAAAATCCATTATTCGGTTGTCCATATGGAATGCAGTCGAGCAAACTCGATTCGCTTTTTCCTTTGATTCTTGGTAACCATAGGCTTCTTACGTGCAACCCGTTCATAAAGTTCAACCTCTGCTAAGCGCCTTCTGACTGTCCATACTGATATTGGTGAAGCAATTCCATTTGTCAGTTCACGCTGTATACATATCTCTTGCACTTTTTAGGGTTCCGTGAGATCATTCGTGTGTCCGTCTATCCGTCGGTCACAGTCAATTATCTCCGAATCTACTGGACCGATTAAGTTGAAACTTGGTACACATATCAATTTCTGTGACCCAAAGGTAGAGGTGTGACGTGAATAGATGAAATCTGTATATGAGAGATAATTTTTGGGGGGAAGGTGGAAAATTAAAAAAAAAAAAATCATAACTGTATCGTGTGAAATACCAAATGGAAGGTCTTATTGTTAAGATCTTCTATCTATTTGTTTTTGTAATTTTAAAATAAATAGTTTCCAAGTTATTCAAGAAAATATACGAAAATTGACCTCCCCCTCCTATCACCGAAACTACCTAACCTAAAATTTTGAAAAAAAAAAACCGAAATTAGTTGTCGACTTATAGATTACAGGAAAACCTATAAGGAGTCCATTATATTAAATGAACATGGTAAATCACTCAATGTTGTGCGTACCAACTTACATTTGCAGGTGGAATGTGTGGGAGAACATAGTTTTCAGCTCCAATGTTAAGTTTTGTTGAATCGGTTGTTAGATGAATATTTAATGAAAAAAATAAGCCCACAATGAGCATTCTACGGCCAATATTTTAGGAGATTTTAATTTTTAGGGTTCCGTACCCAAAGGTAAAACGGAACCCTATTACTAAGGCTTCGCTGTCCGTCCGTCCGTCTGTCACCAGGCTGTATCTCATGAACCGTGATAGCTAGACAGTTGAAATCTTCACAGATGATGTATTACTGTTGCCGCTACCATATTTAAAAAATTAAAATAAAAATTCTTATTAAGGCGTAGGCCCTTACTACGGCATTGTGAGTCAAGCTAGTGAGACGTTCACGTTGCTCTACTTGAGACCGATTTGTGCGCTAGTGTCTTGTTATATATACAGATGGTACGGAACCCTTCGTGCGCGAGCCCGACTCGCACTTGGCCGGTTTTTTTCTTTTTTTTTTGGATCTATTTTAGACAACCTCACGATTTTCCTATCATCTCAAATTGTAGTTTTTCTTGATCTTCCTTTTTTGGGTACGTTATCGCAAGTTTCGTACTGTTCGAAATGCTTTATTGCGCCGATTACTTTCTTTTTAGAGCAATTCAACTGGCCACCAATTTCCTTATACATATGTACGTTAATCCAGACCTCTCTAGCTCCAAAATAGTCTTTTGATCGGCTGGAGAGCTGCTGCCAGTTTTTCCCATTTTACCAGACTTGCTAACGGTTGATTGCAAATTGAAAAACGATCAATGTGTTGTTGCGTACTTCTACTCACCAAAATATTAATTCAATAAACTAGTTTTACCGAAACAATAAATGTAATCCCAAGCGTTTCTAATTAGCTGCTCCTTGCGTTTTAGGGTTTTTTTTTAACAATAGATTTCTCAGTTTAAGCGCACGGACGAATTAACTTGCAACAGAAGACGTTACCAGTTGAATAAAAGCCGGCCAAGTGCGAGTCGGATTCGCGCACGAAGGGTTCCGTACCATCTGTATATATAAATATGAAAGAGACTATGTATGTTACCTCATCAGTCATCACATTAAATCACATTTTTTTGTATGATGACAGATCTTGGTTGCAGGCAGGTTATCGGCATATTACTTTGATGACCAAAAATCTTCATGATGAGATATAGTTGATCATCAAAGTGTCCACTGAATTCAAATCAATTATCTTACTTGACAGCAACGATGCGAAAAGGTGAATAATAATAATGGGAAATATGGGAAAAAGGTTTGCAGCTAGGATTAATTCATCAAAGACACAAAAGAGATCAAAACTGGGAAGTTTGCTTATGGTTGTGGGATATTGTCGACTAACCTTAGTTAAGTATGTGACCAAGGGGATTTTTTGGATGAAAATCATGTCTGTTGTATTGGAGCCCCCCTTAAATATTCATTTTGTTCTGTTTTTAGTATTTGTCGTGGTAGCGGCAACAGATAATAATCTGTGAAAATTTCAACTGTCTAGCTATCACGGTTCATGAGATACAGCCTGGTGACAGACGGACGGACGGACAGCGAAGACTTAGTAATAGGGTTCCGTTTCACCTTTGGGTACGGAACCCTAAAAAAGAACTGTATATGATTTTAGGGCGACTTCTTCATTGACGGTTGCATCGTTTCTAATTAGTTGCTCGTAGCTGTATATGATGTTCATTCATTGGAGGAGGATCTAGCATTAGAATAAGAAACACTTTTTATTAACTTCCCAGTTATTGTAATGGGACCGATTTTGCGAATTCCAAATTTTGTCATATCTCCACGTCTCAAAGTCACCAGAATTCATTTCCAAGGTTTTTATAGAGATGTATGTATGTGTGTATGTGTATATGTGCGCATGTGCGTTTCGGAATTTTCCGCTCGTTATCTCGAGAACGAAAAATGATATTAACATAAGATTCGGTTCATTCTACGCAACTTAGTACTGAATAAGTCTTCAGCAAAGTCGGAGCATCAGTTTCTTTGTTAGAAATTAAATAACTAAAAAATAGGCAAAACGCATTGATATTATATACATACATACATATGTATGTATGTATGGATTTTAATGGAAGAGGGAGAATTTTGAGGGGGCGAGCACGGGTCGAGCTAGTTTTCTATAAAGTCTAAATTAGAAACTTTCAGCAATCGAAATTGCACACGCACGTGAGAAGTTTATGAGCAATAGATTGTTAATGTGCGCATATGAGTGTGCGTTTCCTTACCCTGGGTTACATGAAGCGCAAGAAAATAGGCGGCTTGATGCCAACAACACGCGGTGTTTCCAAGTGGTTCTCGATCTAAGTACTGACCGCACCCGATGCTGGTTGATTGCGGGGATCGGACGAGAACCGATACATTACCCATTATTCGTCTAAGAAGAACAAAAAGGTATTATAATCAGTCCATTTGTTTAGGAGTTACGATGCCACAGACAGACACGAAGACACCTCAAACTTTTAACACCCCTCCTTTTGCGTCGGCGGTTAAAAATGAAATGGGTGTTTCCATTTTTCCCACTGGGAAGTTAGTCGTGTGGGCCTTACGGGTCGCACCTAGACTACATTTTTTAATATCGTTTCACAAGGCTAATGTGGTTGGAACTTTTATTTTCAGGCTATGGATATCATGACTACTAGAACATAATTCGTTTTCCACTTAGTCAACCCTTACAT
The DNA here is from genome assembly GCA_951905685.1 of Eumerus sabulonum. NCBI lineage: Eukaryota > Metazoa > Arthropoda > Insecta > Diptera > Syrphidae > Eumerus > Eumerus sabulonum. Next base: position 153,103,118 of record OX645060.1, on the reverse strand, counting down.
TTATAAAAGCAATCATCTGCAAATTTGATGTTTGAGTTCATTTTCTACCACCTTTGCTGCTACTTTTCCCACCACTTAATTCCTCTTTTCTGAATCGACTTCCTATTCAGATGAAAAAGGCTTTCGCACTTTGAATTTGTTTAAGTAGTTCCGAAAACAGCCCGGCAAAATGGAAGCATAAAAAAATTGAATTGTTTTCGATTTTAAAAATTCTAAACTTTGCCAAGAAGATTGAACAAACTTCGTAATGTTGGAAAATACCCTGCTTCTGACGGTAAGGGATTTAGCTTTCTGTTTCAATTTCCTTTTTCGAGTAATTCCTTCCGATTTCTTTTCCCTCCCTGATATTCCTTTTTTGGGCTCTCCTCCTCATTCCTCTCTTACTAACAACCTATGTTCGAAAGCATGTCGTCTGCTTGAACATACCAAATGGAGCATGAATGTATAAAAGAAGTTAAAAGTTGTTCCCGTTCCTTCGACAAAAGCAAAGAAAATTACTGGAATAAGACGAAGAAAACTTTGTTCATTGTACAATCGGTTGGATTCGTTAAATTTACTGCAATTTTCAGCTTCCGCTGAAATCGGATGTCAGGTCGAGAGGTTGGAAGATTGGAAGATTGTGGTTCCCATTGTGCCCAAATGATAACTGGGTATAGGACGTTTCAAAAGTATGGGACTACTCGTGTATATGTTGGTGTTTTTTTGCTGGAATTGTGGAGTAACTGATTTTAGGTAGGGAGAAAAGAAATCCTTTTATACATTCAGGGGATTGCATTCTCATTTCTTAGTTTTTTTGTTTTGCTTTTTTTAATAAAACAAGTCTTCGAATTGAGGTTAGAAGTTGTTCGTATGTAACTGTTTATTTGATTTTTTTGAAACTCATTTACAAGTGGTAGTATTTGAAGTTTTTACTTCAAATGAGTCGAAGTCAAGGCCACTTTAACGCTCCATACCTTGAAGAATTAATTGGTTCTAGTAGGTCTCGGGTTATTAAGACCAGCACATATTTGACGATTCAACACTTTTTGACACTTGTTCTCTGAAAAATCCCATGTCTAAAACAGCACAGGCAGACTTGTCGGTCTGATATAAACAATCCGTCTGCTTCAAAGTCTTAAGTTTTTTGAATTACCTAGGGCACTGCCATACGGCTTCGTTCAGGAATACATTACTCATATTGGGTAACTGAAAATTTGGCAGCAGGTATGCGCTTAGAAAAAATGCCCATAGCGATTAAATTATTTTGAAAATACTAGTTACTTATATTACTACCGTTCTGTAGGTGCTTTCAGAACAGCGCAATTCCAAATATCCAATTTTCTGCGATCCATAAAAAACCTCTTTTTTGTAGTAGCTTTTTACTACAATAAGATGCATGTTCAAGGAGTGAAGAGAAATCCTTATATGTATGTAGGGGGAAGGCAAGGGGAAAAGGGGTGAAAATCGCGAAAAATAAAAAAAAAAAAACAAAACACCTAACAAAATTATGGTATAAAACCGAATTCACTTTTATTAGGTTCAAAGTTTAATTAAAAAAAAAATAGATTAAAAAAAAAGTAGAAAAAAGGAGAGATCCGACTTAACCGACTTAACTAACTAAACGTGCTTAACTTGACCGACTTAACTAACTTGACGTGCTTAACTGACTCGACTTGGTTGACATAGCTTTTTCGACTGACTATCAAAAAAAAGTTAACAGTTACAGAATAGGAACAGAAAAGTAACAAATTGACATCTAATGAGTACAGGGACCAACGTTTAACGCAAAAAAAAAAAAAAAAACAAAACGAAATTAAATATAAGTCGGTCCTACACCCGGCCATCCTGCTTGTCGTCTGCCTCAGACGACTGGTTGTCCTCTCATAATCATAACATCTTCATTGTGCTGGCTTTGGGTCCTTATTGACTCGTCTTCATTAACATAGCTTTCTTCTTCTTCAAAGTCGTCGTCTTCGCTATCTGTTTTGTCTCGCCACGGCTTCATAAAATCGGCTGATGATGAAGTTGTGTTTGGTCCTTCGTGACTACCAACTTTGCGAACATCGTAGCGGTCATTCCTCTTTACCTTCACGATCTCATAAGGTCCTAGTAACTGTGGATATAGTTTAGTTCCAGGTGCAAACTGGGTTTTTTTTATTGCAACAAGATCCCCAAGTTCGTATTTTCTAGATGCTTTTCTTCGCTTGTTGTACGATTTACGATTTTCTTTTTGAACTTTGGCTATCTGCTCCTTCGCTTGACTTCGCATATCTTTTCGGTCCTCCTCAAATTCATTAATTAGCAAATCTTCCATCATTTCACGTATGTTATAGTATTCTTTGTTTTTCATGCGTACTCCAAGCATTAGTTCAAAAGGGGTTCTGTTTGTGCTTCTGTTCATAATTCTTTGCAGTCTTGGGACATGTTTAAACCATTTATCAGGAGCTTCCACCGTTAACTTGGACAATATTTCAACTATGGTTCTGTTGATACGTTCAACTTGTCCGTTACCACGAGCAACACAGGCAACAGGCCCAAAAATGACTGTATCTTTTTCATCGTATCTGGTTTAGGGAATTTCTGCACCGCTTGGATTTTCTCTGCTGAAGGCTTCATAGAGCCATTTTGTATAACGTGCCCCGAGAGCTGTATTGACGAAATTACATTCTTTCCATTTGATAATAAGACCATTTTCCGCAGCGACCTTAAGCACTATTTTAAGCCTTTCTAGATGTTCTTCACTGTGAGTAGCAGGTATAACGACATCATCCATATAGACTAAAAGCAATCCTTTTCGTACTTACGGCTGAAATACGGTACTGATATACCTCTGAAATACTGACGGAGGGTTACATAATCCAAATGGCACTTTTAGGAACTCATACTGCCCATCTGGAGTTACAAAGGAAGTATATTTACGACTGCTTTCATGAACTCCAACATGAAAGAAACCGTTTTTGAAGTCTAAAGTTGTGAATATACGTGCTTTATATAACTCCTCTAAGATATCTTCAATGACTGGAAGTGGGTAGCGGTCTTTTATGATTTTACTATTAAGCTTCCGGTAATCGATACATAGACGGTTAGATCCATCCTTCTTCTTGACCAGGACTATGGGACTGGCGAAATCTGACTTACTGTGCTGAATAATTCCTTCTCGCAACCAATCTTCAATTTGTACGTTCATGGCTTCTCTTTCCCTCGGCGCCAACCGCCTAGCCTTTTGATACACTGGATGCTCATCTGTTAAGACTATTTGCATTTCTACGCAAGACTTTTCAATTTTTTTGGGATTCTAGTTGCGGATTAGTTCTGTAATCTTGCTTCGAATATTCGGGTCACTAATTCGATTTACGTTATCAATTACATCCATTTCTATCAATTGTACAACATCAATTCTTGCAACATCATTTTCTTCTAAATTAACACTCATAGGAGTTGCGCTTATGTGAACATTTCCCTTCTTCATAGTTATGGTCGTGTTTCTTAAAAAGTTATTTCCCAGTATTATGGTATCTGCCATCCATTTATCCGGAACAATATGAAATCTGATTTCGTGTAAATCGTTTTCGATCAAGACTTTAATGGTGCAAGATCCATGTGTCTTGTTTGCCTTTTTACCACCAAAACTGAATAAATATTCTCCTGGGCTATCAATTTTCGCAGACCCACATTTTCTCCAAGCGCTTTCCTTCATCAAAGAAACGTCCGCTCCGGTGTCGACTAAGGCATCATGGTGCTCTCCATCAATAATGACATTTACAAAATAATCCAATTTATTTATGCGTCTTATGATTGCCTGGCTACTACTTGGCTTTTTATTTCCTTTTTTAGGACAATCTGCAGCTATGTGTCCAAACTCACACTACACGCGAATCATCTAGCACCTCTGCTTTTATTCGGGCAACTACTTTGATGATGAGAAAGTGAACCACAGTTTGCACATCGTTTCTGGCTGCCTACGTTATTAACTGAGGACGATGGAGATGAGCTACCAACTTGTGAATTGTAAAAATTGCGATTGCAATTGTAATTAGACTGACTTTTGATGTTCTCGTAGACTAACATTTTTTTTTTCAGCTCGGCGGAAGTAGTAGCTTCATATAGAACTGTTTTATTAGTAGGACTATCTGCTATACCCTGTATAATATAAGCTATTATAGATTCATCATCAAAATTTCCTCTCACTGCTATTTGCTTCATACTATACATATACTCAAGAAAGGTTTCACTTTGTTTCTTTTTCCGGAACTGAAGGGTTTTATGAAGACTAAAGCATGAACGGGTATCATCAAACTCGGCTTCCAAAAATTTCTTCAGACTATCCCAACTGCAAATCCCGCTTGATGATTCGACGGCCAATTTCGCAGCTCCTCTTAGTAAGCGCCTTGCATATAAATACTTCTGAATAGAATTCCATTTACAGACATTGGCTATATCTTCGAAATCTTTAAGCCATTGTAGGGGATGGCAAATTAAAAGAACAAATCGACAAATCGGGAATAAAACAAATAGAACAAATCGACATGAAACCACGAAAAAAAGACGACGCGATGTTAATCGTTTGAAGGCTTTATTCAGAGTGTTCTTACATAAACGACATGTATGCCAAAATACATTTTCTTGCGGGACTATGGCTCGATTTGAGAGCGGGTCATATCATAACAGGTCATAAATCATACGATCGAATGTATACAAAGAGAACATACATATGTACATAAGTACTTGTTAAAAAAGGGTAACCATGTCGACACGATTACCAATTTCTTACAACTCGATCATCCTGACTATAAATCGTCCTCTATTTGATATCGTAAACATTTAAATGTCTCAAGTAATTTAATTTACAAAATATCTTACAACGACAAAGTAACTTATATAAACGAAATATTTATTCAGATAACATGATACTCTGACTCTATGAATTGAAACTATTGAACATTACAACTAAGTTTGATTGAAATGAGTTGAATATGGATACATGCAATGAGTCCTTATGCGATCACATAAGGTTTCATATCATCTGGAGAGGCTACACCCTCATACCGAACGCGAGATATTTGAAGGTTTTCAATATCTTTTATAACGTACCTATCATTCGATAGTACCTTAGCTATCTGAAATGGTCCTTTATATTTTGCCAACAGCTTTTTGTTTATTCCAGGAGTAGTAACTACATTTTTAACCATAACAAAATCGTCAACTTTATATGCACGGGGCCTTTTGTGACGTTGATCATAATAAATTTTATTGACACATTGACTACGAACAATGTTTTCGCTTGCCTTTAGTCGCCGTGCCTTCAAGTCTCTTGGTTCCTCATCCTTTAGTTCTAAGTAGTCTCGAATTTTGTCGCTAGTTTCTCCCCTTTGTGCAATACCGAATACCAACATACTAGGACTAAATCCTGTGCTTTTATTGGCCACATTATTAAGGCTGAACTCCACCTTGCTCAAATATTTGGTCCAACCACCCAGCTCCAATTCACTCTCTTTGCTCAACATCGGTGTAAGACTTCTGTTGATCCTCTCCACTTGTCCGTTGGATAGAGGTGAGCTTGTAGCTACCTTAATGTGCTGGATACCATATTTATTACAGAAATCGGAAAATTCTACTGAGGTGAAACAGCTACCCCTATCGGAAATTATGCGAGCTGGTCTACTATAAGTGGAAAAGTAGGATTCTAGAGACTTTATGACATCCTTGCTACTGGTGATGTTCACTGCATAAAGTTTTGTAAACTTTGAAAAACCGTCAACGACTAAAAGGATAAATTTCCTCTTGTTTCTTACAGAAGATGGCAGTGGGCCATAGTGGTCAACGTGAAGAGTTTCAAATGGTTTGTCTCCCTTCGGAATGTTATGTAATACTCCTTCTTTTTTACCAGTGGGTGGTGAGAAATGTATACACTTTAAACAAGTACCTATATGGTCCTTGATTTTAGTCTTCATGTTAGGAAACCAATAGGTTTGCCTCAAAAAGTCGTAGCATTTCTCTACACCAACATGGCATAAGGCGTCATGATGTGTTTGTATGACATTCCTTTCCATCTGTGATGGAACATAAAAGAGAACTTTATGATTTATCTTACGATATACTAATCCGTTGATGAGCTCATAATCAGAATTTTCTCTTTCTTCTAAAGATTTAATCAACTGCCCTATGATTGGATCTTTCTGTTGAGATGCCGCAAGTGCGTGCTCAAAGGAATCTGGCTCCACAATAAGGATGTTATGACATCGGCTGAGGGCATCAACATGCACCATTCTCTTGCTATCCCTATGTTCAAGGATATAGTCATAGTCCTGAAGCTCTAGGGCCCAGCGCGAGATTCGTGGATTTAATAATTTTTTAAACTTAATACCTGTCAAGTAGATTCTGAATCTTCTCAACGCATATACAATCGCCAGAGTCTCCAGTTCGTATGAATGGTATCTAGATTCCTGAGCACTTGCACGTTTGGAAAAGAAGAATATCGGATGTAGCATTTTGTCTTCTTGGCGTTGTAGTAAAACGGCACCAAATCCTAAGCTACTTGCATCACAATGCAATTCTGTGTCTGCATGTGGATTGTAAATTCTTAATAAAGGAGCTTTTAACAACTTTTTTTTCAGCGTTTGAAAAACTAATAATTCCGTTTCACCAAACAAGAACTGCGTATCTTTCTTTAATAGATCATAGAGAGGTTTTGATAGAAGAGAAAAATCTTTGATGAATTTGCGGAAATATGAGCACAGGCCCAAGAATGAATGCACATTGTTCACATTTGTTGGAATGGGAAAATCAGCGACTGCTTTTACACCATCAGTACTTGGACCTATTCCATGAGCTGAAACCTCATAACCTAAGTATGAAATCGTTTCGAAGAGAAATGAACACTTATCAAATCGTAACTGCAAATTATTTGCTGATACTACGGCCGTAACTTCTTTCAAAATTCTGAAATGTTCATCCTTTGTTTCAGAAGCCACTAGCAGATCGTCGATATATACTAGCAATTCTCCTGACTGAATGAGGTTCTTAAAAAGTGAATTGATGTATCTTTGAAAGACTGAAGGTGCATTTTTAAGCCCGAACGGCATACGGAGATACTCAAATTGACCTAAAGGTGTTATGAATGACGTATATTTTATAGATTCTTCTGCCATTTTTACATGGTGGAAACCACTTTTAAGGTCTAAAAGCGAAAAATACCTTTTACCGCGCAAACTATCTAAATGATCTTCTATTAAGGGTATTGGAAAGTTATCTTTGACTGTGAGTTTATTCAATTCACGAAAATCAATACAAAGGCGCAACTCGCCTGATTTTTTTTTCGCTAACACGATCAGCGATGCGTAAGGTGAGGTACTCTCGCGGATAATCTTCCTTCTCAGCAGATCATCTAAGAAGGATTGCAATTCTAACCTATGTGCATAAGGTAAACGTCGTGGTGTGCAATTGAAAACATTGTTCGCGTCAGATAAAACTATTCTCATTTCGAAGTCACTACTCGTATTTTCACTAAAACACTCGTTGTTCGTACTACTCCCGGTAATTAAACTTTTAACTTTCATTTTCTCTTCTTCCGTTAAGTTCTCATTAATCTTTAAATCAATCATTTCATCGCGATCATTGCAAATATCAATATTCAAAAGCTCAGTTTCTTCATAACTGTTATCTTTCACATTCGTTTCTTTAACATAATTCGCTCTCTTTTCATATAATTGTAAACTGAGTTTAATATTTGTTTTTTGCAAAAAGTCCCCTCCTAACACAATAACATTCTTCATAGTTTCATCCTTAACTACATACATACATAAATTTACATAATCATTATTTACTTTAATCGTGCAATATACTTTACCAAAAACAACAAGTTTGCTACCGTTTATACCCACGAAGTCTTGAACTGAAGAATCCACTGGTGTCGTCAAGTAAGGTGGTACATATCGCTGTTGAATAAAGCTGATTGGGCTTCCAGTATCAATCATCGTCATCGCATGCATCGTCATCTTAATATCACCAGATTCATCTTTCAGGAACACATACTCCAGAACACCATGAAAATCTTGCAGGAACGAACAGCTTTGATGCTGCGGGGATGATTCAGCTTCGCACTTATTTAATACCATAACAGAGGTTGATTTCGGACAATCCTTAACAATGTGACCCTTTTGTCCGCAACGGAAGCAAGAACCTCTTTCTCTGCGCGGCTTCGGACAATTGGTAGCCACATGTCCCACGTCGTTGCAATTGTAGCACTTTGTTTTTGCTTGGAGTTCATTTTGTCGTTGTGGTGTTGTTTTGATGTAGCGAGATGTTGACGGCTGGTATTCGGACTTCATCTTTTCATATTTTCTTAGTACACTTTTTAGCTCAGAAATAGTATTGGCTGTGAGCAGAATTTGTTTATTAAAAGCGGAGTCCGGAATACCTTTTATTATATAATTTATAAGGTCGTGTTCATCGATATCGGCTGATGATGCTATTTCCAGCATAATAAGCACGTATTGTTGACAATTTTCATCCTTGTGCTTTTTGCGGCTTCGTAGCATGTTGTGGACGTCTGTTGGCGTTGTGTGTTGGTGGAACTCGTTCAGCAGAGCAGATTTTAACTCAAACCAACTTTGGCATGATGAGGATCGCATAAATAATTTTGCTGTACCCTTTAGCATTCTTTTTGCGTAGGTGAAACATTCCAAGTCACTCAAACTGTATATGATCTTCGCTTCTTCAAAGCTTTTGATCCATCTCGTAACGGGATAATTGTCGTCTCCGGAAAACTGCTGTAGGGATTCTTCGACGTCACGAAAACTATGAACACGTTGATTTGCTTCAGCATTACTATCCAACTCCACTAACCTCTTCTGCAATGAACGAATTTCCTCCTTTTTCCGCACTATTTCCCGCAACTTCTCCAGTTGTTGCTCTAGGGAATTTTCATCCGACTCCAAATCAACAATGCTCTCCTCCTCTTCGATATCACCAAGAAGACTTGCAGGAAAATATTCCTCCAATTGATTGCAATTCAGTGATGCGATACTGTCCTGTAGGCGGGTTTTAAGTGTTGCTTTAATCCCATTTGTGGCCAAACCTATTTCGGCCAACTTTTCTTTGAGCAATGGTACAGTAGCAATTTGAAGAAATTTAGTTGCGCGCGTCTGTGCATCCATTGTACCGTTTAACGATTAGTTTAACACACGCAGTAAAATGAGAAAAAAATTACACGAGCACTTGCATATAACTTGAATACAATAATCCCACTTCTGAAACTTTGTAGGGGATGGCAAATGAAAAGAACAAATCGACAAATCGGGAATAAAACAAATAGAACAAATCGACATGAAACCACGAAAAAAAGACGACGCGATGTTAATCGTTTGAAGGCTTTATTCAGAGTGTTCTTACATAAACGACATGTATGCCAAAATACATTTTCTTGCGGGACTATGGCTCGATTTGAGAGCGGGTCATATCATAACAGGTCATAAATCATACGATCGAATGTATACAAAGAGAACATACATACATAAGTACTTGTTAAAAAAGGGTAACAATGTCGACACGATTACCAATTTCTTACACCATGGAGTAACATTTTTCCCTGATTCGCCTGAAATGCGATCAAACGACTCCTCAACATCTTTAAAGACAAAATTATTTGGCCCCTACATCGTTGTTTCATCACTTGGAAATTGATCTATCGATTCCCTGGCATCTATTTTTTGTTCGTTCATTTCGGTACTTATTGGCATCTCGACAACAACAACGTCTAATTCACTCTTCTCTTCTTCTGCCTCTTCGAAATGACCGCTATCCCTTTTCTCGGATGTTACTTTTCCTCCTGTCAAATCTTCCTTTCTTTTCAAAATCGATTGGTATAATCTTTCTACTAAATCTATTTTATGGTTATATCGGATTTGTAATCCCCTTTCCTTCAATAAACGTTGCAGTTCCTTTGTGGTTAACTTATCTAACTCATCCATTTACCCACCTCACCTCAACAAATTAACTCTTAAGCTCTTGCACATTAAAAATAAAATATATTCATAAAAAGGTGTTAAATTCAAAATAATCCACAATATAATATCATATAATAATGTCATAGTTTCCACTCAATGCATGCATAGAAAATATCAAAAACTTGTATTAGTCCATGTGCTTCCTTGACTCCTTCATTTAAATATGTATGTATGTGTACTCGTATGTTGTCTTTATATACGAGTCATACATAGAATATCGAACGATCTCACCGGGTTGGGCTTATGTACTTAATCCGTTTAAACTGTATTTTCTTGTATTACTCTATGTTAACTTATATGATTTTTTTATTTCTCTTTTGTTCTTTTACACTTAATCACTATCAAATTTTAGTCCGCGTTTTAATTTCTTTTTATTCAAATTCACACACTTTCCACACTAGTTTAGTTGCATGCACGCACCAATAAGTTTTTTTTTTTTTTCTAAGCGCAAACTGTATTTATCAATTAGTTAGGTCTTTTTTTTTATGTTTTATAACGCAATCACTGCTTCAACAAAACTTCTGACACCATTTGTAGGGGGAAGGCAAGGGGAAAAGGGGTTAAAAACGCGAAAAAAAAACAGAGCACCGAACAAAATTATGGTAGCAAACCGAATTCACATTTATTAGGTTCAAAGTTTAATTAAAAAAAAAAAAAAACAGATTCAAAAAAAAAAGAGAAAAAAGGAGAGATCCGGCTTGACCGACTTAACCAACTTAACGTGCTTAACTTGACCGACTTAACTAACTTGACGTGCTTAACTGACTTGACGTGGTTGACGTATCTCTAGAGGGCTCTACTTCTCAATTGCCTCTTGAGCCCAAAGAAACAGCGGTTGGCAAGAGTGATTCCGCATTTTATCTCGGCGCTGGTGTTGTTGTCGCTGGTCATCAGTGAGCCAAGGTAGACGAATTCCTTGACCACTTTAAAGTTATATCCGCCAATGGTGACGTTCTGACCAATACGCCGGTGTTGTCCGTCTCTTTTAGATGAAAGCAGATATTTGATTTAACCCTCATTAACCTTGAGACCCATCTAAGCCGCTTCTACCTCAATGCTTACAAAAGCCTCATTGACGTCTCGCTGTGTCCGTCCAATCACGTCAATGTCGTCGGCATACGCACGCGATTGCGTAGATTTGAAATAAATCGGACCTCTTGTGTTGGCCAGTGACTTTTGCACGATCTTTTCAAGCACGATGTTGAAAAAGTTGCATAACAGCATGTCACCTTACCTAAATCCTTTTTTAACATCAAAGGTCTCGGTTTGCTCACTGCCGACTTTAATGGAGCAGCGAGAATTCTCCATTGTCATCTTGCACAGTCGGACGAGTTTGGCAGGGATGTTAACCCTCTGATGCATGGTGATTCATATATGAATCGTTACATTTTTTTAACGATTTCTTTTGAACTATTAGCCAGAATGAAAAACGGTATTCTGTCTTTGATTCATTGAACTTTCCTCTTCCAAGTATGGTTATTTACAGATTCCGAGAACACACATTCCTTTTAATTTTGTGATAAGTTTAGTGCGTGGCGCATGTGATGTGAATAAGTGAAAAACATATTCTTTTGGGAGCAAAAAAAAGTAATAATTTATTTTTAAAAAAGTGAGTAAAAAAATATTTTCATATTCTTTGGATTCTTGGCTGTTGACTTACTTTTATTGTTTATAGATTGAGATTGATGTATCTGTGCAATACTGATTATTAGTAGTGATTCATATATGAATCACCATGCATTAGGGGGTGTTGGTTTTCTGTACTATTTTGTTGTTGTGTATTTGTGTTCTTATACTTGTAGTGTATTACATGCATTTTTACACGCCTTATTTATGCGTATATATGTATGTTCAACCTGGTTATAGTAATTTTCTCTTAAAGATATTAATTTAAATCTTTAATTTGAAATACTTTGAGATCTGAGCTTTTAGTGTAACATTTATTTTATTTATTTCAACTTGTACTTATCTTTTTCTTCTATTTATTTTGCATGGAGTTTGTTCTTCCTTATTTTCCGAATCCATTTAATTTATATGCCCCATCCACAAAAAAGACGATCCTACCTCTTGCAAGAACTATAGAGGTATATCCCTGCTCAATGTCGCATACAAGATCCTGTCCAGCGTATTGTGTGAACGTCTAAAACCATTTTGCACCGCACTAATCGGCAGCTACCAGTGCCGCTTCCGGCCCGGCAAATCAACTATAGACCAAATTTTCACACTTCGACAAATCCTGGAAAAGACCAACGAGTTTCGAATCGATACACACCATATTTTCATCGATTTCAAAGCCGCATACGACAGCATTCATCGTGAAGCACTGTTTGGGGCGATGGCCGAATTCGGGATCCCGGTAAAACTGATCCAGTTGTGTCGCGCCACGCTAAGAAACACGCGATGCACCGTGCAGCTCGGTTCTAGGACCTCGGAACCATTCGCAACATGCACCGGATTTGGGCAAGGAGATGCGCTATCATGTGACTTCTTCAACCTGGTGCTGGAGCAGATAGTGCGACGGGTAGGCGTCAACAGGGAAGGCACAATCTTTTACAAGTCCATCCAGCTGCTAGGATACGCGGATGATATCGACATCATCGCGTGTTTTCGCCGTGACATTGTGGAAGCATTCACGGCGGCTGAAGAACAGGCGAAACGAATTGGTCTTAAGATCAATGAGGACAAAACGAAATACATGCTGTCAAGCAAAAACCAATCCGTCGCTCACCACCTGGGACAAAACATAACAATTGACAGCTACAATTTCGAGGTAGTTAAGGAGTTTGTCTACCTCGGGGCAAACGTAAATTCCACAAATGACACCACTGTGGAGATCCGGCATAGAATCGCCCTTGGCAACCGTTGCTACTTCGGCTTGTCCAAACAACTGGGGTCAAAACTCCTCACTCGAAAGACCCAAAGTCATGCTTTACAAAACGCTCATTCTGCCAGTCTTGCTGTACGGAGCCGAAAGCTGGATGATAAGCAGGACAGCGGAGCTGATTTTGGGTTCTTTCGAAAGAAAAATTCTGCGCCGGATATTTGGTCCTGTCTGTGAGGAAGGTGAATGGAGAAGAAGACACAACCGCGAACTCTACGAGCTGTACCAAGATGTGGATGTAGTCCGGAAGGCAAGGATTCGTCGACTACACTGGCTCGGCCACATCGAGCGCATGGACATCAACGCTCCAGCTAAGAGGGTCTTCGACTCCGAGCCTCCTGGTTCGAGAAGAAGAGGAAGACCGAACCTCCGGTATAAAGACCAAGTAATCGCGGATGTAAGACATCTTGGTATTGACAACTGGAAGCAGCGTGCCCGGGACTGTCAAGGATGGAAGGCAGCTATAGCTCAGGCTCAGATCCTCCATGGATCGCTGGCCTGATAAGTAAGTAAGTAAGTATTTAATTTATTTAATTTTTAAGTTACTTAATACTCAATTTTGTCATACTTCTACTTATTTATGAAAACGAAAAGAATTCCTGATCCAAAGTGTTTATTTGAGAAAAGATGGTCTTAATGCATGGTGATGCATATATGAATCACTTCGTTTTTTCGGTTTTTTTAATACTAAATCTCAATTCTGTGAGTTTTTTCAAAACAAACTTTGTTTTTTGAGCGATTTCCTTTCCCGAAATATTTTTTATTTTGAAAAAAAAAAAAAAATCATGCATCAGAGGGTTAAAACTAGACATGGCTTTGTATAGCTCATCTCTATACACGCTGTCGTATGAAGCTTTGAAATCGATGAAGAGGTGGTGAGTGTCGATTTGGTATTCCTTGGTCTTCTCCAAGATCTGCCGTAGCGTAAATATTTGGTCTATTGTGGACTTACCTGGCCTGAAACCACACTGATAAGAGCCGATTAGGTTGTCCATAAACGGTTTCAGGCGTAAACACAATACGGCAGGGATGATCTTATATGGAGACTAATTCCCTTTTAGTTGGTGCAGTTATAGGGGTCTCCTTTCTTATGGACCGGGCAAACGATGCTGAGATCCCATTCGTCGGGTATGTTTTCCACCGACCATACCTTGCAAACGAGTGCATGCACCTTACCAGCTCATATCCAGCCGCCATAAGAAGCTCAGCAGACAGGCCGTCTGCGCCCGCGGCTATATTAGACTTAAGTCTTGATATTGCTATTTTGACTTCGTCTAGGTCGGGTGGACTGAATTCTGTTTCATTGTCATCCATTACGAATGGCTCGTTCTGCCTGACAGCGGTATCTTGTCTATCATCGCCGTTATACAGTCTGCAGAAGTGGTCTTTCCAAATCCTCAGCATCGACTGCGACTCTACTACCAGTTCTCCATTTTCATCCCTGCAGGCCGCCGCTCTGGCTTTGTAGCCATGGCATGTTTGTTTTACCAAATTGTAAAACTTACGGGCGTCATTCCTGCGGAAGCATCTCTCCATCTCCTCGATCTCACGCTTTCCGTGCTCTCTCTTCTTTCCTCTGAAAAGCGTGTGTTCCTCTCTTCTCTTCTGCTCATAGATTTCGCGAGCAGCTCTCGTCCGTCGTTGCAGCATGGCCTTATATGCCTCTTGTTTTGCTGCATGGGCTTGTTCGCATTGTTCGTCGAACCAGGGGTTTCTACTAGGTGGTGGCGGTTTGAAACCCAGCACCTATGAGGCAGCGTCTCTGTCGACGCTCTGGCAATGCGCCCATTCCTGCTCCATTGTTTGTGCTGCTGTGGGCGGATTTTGAGAGAGCTTGGAGGAGACACGATGGGCAAAGATTCTGGCAGTCTCTTGCGATTGTAGCTTTCCGACGTCAAACTTACGTTGTGCTACTCGACTCCTAAGCATTCTTGATATCCTCATTCGTGCCTTGACTACAACAGGGTAGTGGTCCGAGTCGATGTTGGCCCCTCGGAAGGTTCGTACGTCGAGAATACAGGAGGAGTGTCTGGCGTCGAACGCAATGTGATCAATCTGGTTGGTGGTCGATTGATCAAAAAACCGCCAGGTACCCTTGTGGATGTTGAGATGGGCGAATCGCGTGATTGCTACAAGGAGATTACGCCTCGCTTGGAAATCATTTAGTCTTAGTCCGTTGTCGGATGTGGTGTAATGGAGGCTATGCTTTCCTATGATCGACTCAAATATACGAAACGGTATGGTGGGGAAAAAAGATTACGATATCTATTACAGCTGTCATAAAAAATTGCACATGTTGGGATACGGATTTGTCGATGGTCATCGATATAAGTGACCGCCTGGCTGTGACCCACGTCAAAGGCAGATTTTACAGCGTCAGCCTATTATGTGCACACCGCCCTACCTAAAAGGCTGTAGACCTTATCAAAGATTACTTCTGTCATCTCCTCGACAACGCCTACGGAGCTTGTCTGGAGCACGATGCTTCGGAAAGCGCTTCATCCACGATACAACAACAGATAACGTCTTCCGACTCACGGACTTTGCGACAGCTCTTAATGTGGTAATAAGTAGCACAAGATTTCCCCGCAAGCGAATCCATACAGAAACCTGGCGATCTCCGCGTGGTGGAACCGCAAACCAAATAGATCTTATGCAAGACATTTGTCAAACATCCTGGATGTGCGAACATTCGTTGACTCCGACCATTTCCTCGTACCAGCAAGATTCTTATATCGACTGTAAAATGTCACAGAGCTGCACCAGCTTTGGACAATAGAGGCCTAAGCACAGAGTAGGTTACCAGAGTCTACAGAAAGCAATTGAGCGAAAGGCTCTCCGGTATGCCTACGTCGAGCACAAATGTCAACAATATATGGGTGCAACGCCGCTCAACCATCCAGGAAGTAACCGAGACTACCCTAGGCTACCTAGGACTCTGACCATTTTGTCGTAACAGTAAGATTCAGAGCTCGACTGTCCAATGTCAGAAAACTGCACCAGACCACCATGAGGAGTTTCGACATCGGACGCCTGAGCACACCGGAGATTGCCAGAGTCTACAGGGAGCATCTAAGTTAAAGGCTCTCCGGTATGCCTAAGTCGAGCACAAGTGTAAGAGATATGTGACTGCATTGCCGCACAGCAATTTAGGAAGTAGCCGAGAACACACTAGATTACCTACCACCGCCGACAAGAAACCGCGGTATGATAGCGAATGTGAACAGAAAAAGGCAGCAACCGACGAGGCGTACCAAAAGACGCTGGAGCGAAAATACAGGGCAGCGCGAGGGGAGTACCGAGCCAGACAAGGGAGGAGAAAAAAATGCCGCGACTAAAGAAAGGAATCTTCGCAGCCACCCAGCTCAAGGATATTGAGGAGTCTAGGGATAAAAATAAAACACGGGACTTTTACAAGAAAGCTAAAAGCCTTGCAGGAGGCTTTAAGAAAGGCACCCAGGCCCCTCGAAATTGGGAAGGCAATCTTGTTACCGACCAGCTGGGAATAGTGGATGTGCTTAAGCAGCATTTCCAGCAGCTGCTTAACGAGCATGACCAAGAGAGGGTGGTAGAGACAGAAGAAATCTCAACTCCAGCCGCTGAAGTAGTCCCCCCACCCAGCATCGAAGAACTCGGCACAGCTATTCAAAAGCTAAAGAACAACAAGGCCGCAGGTTCAGATGGCTTGCCATCAGAGCTCTTAAAGGCTGGCGGCGATGTTTTGGTAGGGAGCATGCACCAGATCATCTGTAGAATTTGGGAAAATGAAAGCATGCCCGACGACTGGAATGTCAGCTCTATTTGCCCCATCCACAAAAAAGGCGATCCTACCTCCTGCAAGAACTATAGAGGTATATCCCTGCTCAATGTCGCATACAAGATCACGCTGGACGGGATCTGTGTGAACATATAAAGCCCTTTTGCACCCCACGAATCGGCAGCTACCACTGCGGCTTCCGGCTCGGCAAATCGACTATGGACCAAATATTCACACTTCGATAAATCCTGTAAAAGACCAATGAGTTTCAAATCGATACCCACCATCTCATTATTGATTTTAAAGCCATATACGACAGCATTCATCGCAAGGGGTTGTTTGATGCTGATCCAGCTGTGTCGCGCGACGCTACAAAATACGACATGCACCGTGCAGATCGGTTCTAGGACATCTGAACCGTTTGAAACATGCACCGGATTTCAACAGTGAAGGCACTATCTTCTACAAGTCTATCCAGCTGCCAATATTAGTTAAGGAGTTTGTCTACCTCGGGGCAAACGCAAACTCCACAAACGACACCACGGTGGAGATCCGGCATAGAATCGCCCTTGGCAACCGCTGCTAGTTCGGTTTGTCCAAACAACTTGGGTCAAAACTGCTCACTCGAAGAACCAAAGTCACAGTCCTATCTGTGAGGAAGGTGAATGGAAGAGAAGACAGGACCGCGAACTCAACGAACTGTGCAAAGATGTGGATATAGCCAGAAGGCAAAGATCCGTCGACTAAATTGACTCGACCACATCGAGAGCATGAACACCAACGCTCAAGCGAAGAGGGTCTTCGACTCCGAGCCTACTGGTTTGAGAAGATGAGGAAGACCGAACCTCCGGTACAAAGACCAAGTATTCGCGGATGAAGAAAACTTGGTCTTGATAACTGGAAGCAACGTGCCCGGGACCGTCAAAGATGGAAGGCAGCTATAGCTCAGGCTCGGATCCTCCATCTATCGCCGGCCTTATAAGTAAGTAAGTAAGTTAGATGATGTGGGGTCCCCTGTTTTGTGCCTGTTTTGTGGAGGCCCGTGGACTGTAGCCCCGGCTGCCCTCCCCTAAATCCAGTACTGCGTGCGCCAATTTAATTTAGAGACTGACATAATAGGTGTGACGATCGGTATACTCTCAAATATTCAAACAGCACTTTCAGCGTTGAGCTCGTACAGCACGAACTCAAAGTCCATTAAGGAATACCGTTATGCCCTACAGAACCCAGCCAAATGAAATAAGGTCATACTCTGGTGGTTGCCAGACCAAAAGGGTATTAAAGCCTTGGCCTTTCTGCGGCATTTCCAAGTATAAGATCAACTTTTTAATAGACAAGATCCACACAGGTTAACGTGCCCCATGCTATGTTAGTACTAGCTGAATTAGTACTATAAAGTAAGTCGAATTAAGATTTTGTTTTATCTAAACATCTAGGGTTTTGTTGAAGTCTGATGAAAAGTAACTTACTACCCATTCTCAGCTTTTTGTAAAGAAGCCCTTAAAGAAACTCAACCCTTAATTTAACTATGTATTATCTAAAACAATCACTTCTCATATTACCACAACTTTCAGAGTAAGCTCTTAAAGGACTAATAGAAAAGTGCTTTGCCTAAGAACTTTTGCAATTCCTTTTCTTCTAATTGTACAAATCCCTGCTCAAACTAAAAGAAACTTAAGTGAAACGGAAGCTCCTGATTTCGAATCTGGAAAGGCGAAAAGGCAAGAAAATAAACAAAGCCGGTACGGATACATATCTAAATATATATTTGTAGGGTACCATTTATGTAATGCCAAAACATCAGAAAGCAACTTGCAACACTTTCTAATTACCACCGTCCGGAATTCAATACATATTTGCTACGTACAGGAACACAAACACATACACATAGAAACCGAATAGCCAACGTTCGTTGGCTTTGACGGTAAAAATCCTTTTAGGATACACCCCACGTAATGTGCAAGACACAAGGAAAGAAGGCTAGGTGGTAAAACACTACCATCGCCTCCATTTCCATTTCGGATACATTGTTTATGTTTGCTCTCGAGTCGCACTACCATCGTGCTTACAATTCACAATTATACTGCCGTCGTGATACTCGGAAAACTAATGGAAGCCGGTAGCTTAAGCTGCTTGGTTGGCCGTCCTTCTTCGACGAGGTGCCACTGAACTGTGTATGGGCGTATGTAGTACTATGGACTCCAAGGAAGAGTGGTTAAATCCTGGATTTTTTTTCTTCTTTCTTTTTTTTCATATCCTTTTTTAGGTGATTCTAGATATGGACAATTGTCCTATAGACGGGTAGCGGCTCATGGATTCTATATTGAGTCGACTGTTGACTGTTATTGTTTACTCGGACAAAAGTAAAGTGCCAGCATAGTCAAGGAGGAGGACTCGTGTTGAATAAAACATTACAAACACGAGCGAGTGTTGGGAGTTGACGTTTCCTTTCGCTGTAAAGGAAGTGATTTAACGCTGCCGAACAATGACACGAAATATACGATATCACTTTAAAATAAAAGCCGGAAAACATTCGTCTATCTGTATGTCACGTTCATTGGTGGAGGTATAAACGAGTATACTGCAGTTCCAAATAGTGCATTGGACTGCTGAAGCTATCGCTATTCATCACAATTTTTAATTGATTACGTGCCTCTTTTAGAGCACATTGTAATGGATAGCATTTGGGAATTTCAATACAATATTTTCATTGGAGTAACTGCGGCTAATAATCGCTAAGATATGGAATACCAGTATTACCAAGAATTAACTCGATTATTATACAGTCGGACTCGCGCACGAAGGATTCCGTACCATCTGTATATAAAAATATGAAAGAGACGTTGTATGTTACCCCATCAGTGATCACATTAAAACGGCTAATCCGTTTGGAATGATTTTTTGCATGATGACAGATCTTGGTTGCAGGCAGGTTATAGGGTTTGATGATCAAAAATCTCCATGATGAGATAGTTGATCTTCAAAGCGTCCATTGAATTCAAATCAATTACCTTACTTGACAGCAAGTAGGTGGAAAAGTGAATAACAATAATTATGGGAAAAGAGTTTGCAGCTAGGATTAATAGGTATATCAAAGACAAATATAGGGATCAATGCTTGGAAGTGTTTTATTGGTTGTTGGATAATGATCGAAAGTTAATTTCACAACAATTGAATTTGTTGCAACATTTGTTATCTTAACCTATCAGAATGGAAAAGGAGGGGAATAGCAATTGTACGAAAGGTTTTGCAGCAAGGATTAACTTAGCAGTGACACAATAGGGATCATCAAAGCTTAAAGGGTAAAGAGGTTTGCAGCTAAGATTAATACATCAAAGACACAAAAGGGATCAATGCTGGGAAGTTTGCTACTGGTTGTGGGATATTGTCGACTAACCTTGGGTCAGTATGTGACCAAGGTGATTACTCCGGAGGAGCTACATGCATAACGCAGTCTCGAAGGTCAAAAACAACAAAACACCCGGACCGGATGGAATCCCAAATAAGGCAGTCAAAGCGGCCATTACGGCTAGACCAGACGCTTTCCAACACACCTTGCAGGAGGGGATCTTTCCCACACAGTGGAAGCTGCAGCACTTGGTACTACTGCCAAGAGAAAAGAAACCACCTGGAGACCCGTCCTCGTATCGGACAATTTGTCTAGGCAAGATACTAGAACGAGTGATCTACGATAGGTTACGGCGGTGGCGGAAGCTAACGGTGCATTGTCAGCCAACCAATTCGGCTTCAGAAAAGGACGATCCACCGTCGACGCCATAGAAACAGTGGTAAACCTGGCTGCGGACGCCATCAAAGGAAAAAGATGGAAATAGAGGGAGAAGAAGTATTGTGCAGTAATGACGCTTGACATAAAAACCGCTTTTAACTCGGTTAACTGGACGCACATACAGGAACCTTTAATTGACGTGGGTACCCCCGCCTATTTTTTTAAAGGCCTGTCATCGACTACTTTAACAACAGGAGGCTAAGGTACAATACTGATGAAGGCGTAAAATTCTACCAAGTAACGGCGGGTGTCCCTCAAGGATCAGTCCTTGGACCTCTCCTGTGGAACATCATGTACGATGGCGTTCTACGACTAGCGCTTCCCGAAGGAGTACGAATCATCGGCTTCGCCGACGATATTGCCATCGTCACAGTGGCTAAGCATATAGAGAGAGTAGAGGCTACTGCAAACGCAGCTCTCAATTGCCGGTCTGGAACTAGCAGCTCAAAAAACGGAGGCTGTGCTCTTAACCAGCCGTAAAAAGGTGGAATATGCGAGCTTCTTAGTCGGAGATCGGGCGATAAGGTCCAAGAAAGCAGTCAAGTATCTAGGGGTCATCCTAGACAACAGGTTTTCTTTCAGGGAACACATACTGTATGCCAGCGAGAAGGCATCACACGCACAACGAGCTCGTTCGCGAATACTTCCGAACAAAGGCGGGTAGTCGGCTCAGTCCTACTCTACGCTGCTCCAATTTGGGCGGAAGCCCATACAGTAAAAGGACTAAAGCGGAAAATGGATCCAGTCTATCGACTGTGCGCAATAAGAGTAATCTGCGGGTTCAGGACCATATCAGATGATGCAGCGTTCGTCATAGGAGGATCGCTACCCATCGATATATTCGCAGACGAGCTAAAAAGTGGAATACCGCAGGCGAACACCAGACCGGCAACAGACCAGGCTTATGAAAGCAGAAGAACGGACAGAATCCATGGCAATGTGGCAAGTCGGATGGGACACTTCCACAAAAGGAAGATGGCTCACAGGCTCATTCCCGTCATCGAAACTTGGACATCAAGACCGGCAGGAGACTGCCATTATCATCTTTCGCAGTTTTTGCCTGGACATGGTGGCTATCGAAAGTATCTGCATAGATTTGCATTGGCCTTTTTGTCCACATAGCCCAAACACAGTTTTCTACTGCAGTCGTTTTATACAGGACAGGCAAAAGCTAAATCTACCAAGTCCTGAAAACCTGGTCCCCTATATGATGAACTCGGTGAAAAATTGGAACGAAACATGCTCGTACATTGCATCAGTACAAACCAAGCTGCGGCAAGCCAAATCGGAAGGAAGAACCCAAGAGGCTTCTACTCGAGATACAGCGTAAGTTGCTAACCAGCCCCGCGAAGTAATTACTAGCGGCAGTCCCGCGGGGATAGTGGTTGAAGTGTGTGTGGTTTAGTACGTAGGCACGTGGAAAAAGGAGAATAATATCCCGCGAATCGTGCATGCTGGCAAGATTCCACATCCATGGGCGCAAAAAAAAAATTGTCCCTGGTTCTATTCAATATTTCACTGACTGCGTCCCATTTCCTTTTAGGGCTGCCCATACAATCTGCTAATTTATTTCTGAAATAGGTATCCCTTCAATATGGTATTCCCGTTTTTAGTTCAGTAAAGACCATGTAATAGTTTTTCAGTCTAGTATGGTTCGGTATTTCTTAGCTCGTAGGAAAGCGTGTTTTTTCTTTCTTATTTTACTAAGTAAAGATAAAGTTATCCATTGCTTTAGACATCTGGACTTATTATTTTCAGGAACCATGCTCCTACTATAGTCCGATAAATGGGTTTGTAACTTATTTAGCAAAATTCGTAAGCAATTGATAAGTCCCGTGCATTGAAAACTTCATCCCAGAGCTCAAAACTCAACCTTACTGTTCGCTTTAAAGTTCAGTTAACGCGTTTCATTTCCGTAAATATTTAAATTAAGTTTATCAAATACGGATGTATCCTTAAAACCTAATTCTTACTATCAATTCCGCAATTCCGATTTCCACACCAAAATGCCTCTTGCTCCATGAAAGCAATTTAAATTGTCCTGGTACGCAAACGGCAACATTCCTCTTCTAGCTTCGATCCATTATGCCATTAGAGGCGCCACTAATGAAATTATATATCGTGTGGCGAGTTTAATGTCTTTTTCGTGCGCAATAACTAAGACCCCCGCGAAGTATTATCGTACCAATACTCCTGTACTTTTCCTCCGTTCTACTGTCTAACAGACTGATTTATGTTTAATAACAAGCTGTCCAAGCTATTTAAGATTGACTGAGTCGAGTGCCGTTCCGTCTACACACCACGTACAACCGTGGATTCGAATTAAGGCACTGTATCAGCCGTAATGTAATGTAATCAGAAGAACAATCGTTAAAATTCACAACTCTTCGCCAAATTCATAAATAAAGATAGCATTTACATAATTAGTTCGCTTTGTTGGACTGTTTACCATTCGCTACACATTCATACATATATGTACATAGTATGGGGTGACGTTATACATAGCCCTGTTTCGCCCTTTCATCCTATCAAAAGAAATGTGGAAATTCCGTGCTAACTAGTCGTTAAGATATCATGGAGTAGAGGATATTCATTACATAAAGCCCCGATGAATGACGTAAAGAAAAATTGACGATATTAGAAAGACACCTCTGAAACGCCATTCTCCCCCTAATATCAACTGTACCATTGCCTAAAGCAAATGAAACCCACTGTAACTGGGATTGGAATCCTGCGCAACTATAATATGTATAAGGAATATAACTTTACCCTTGTTAGCTACAACGAACAATCAAAAGAAAGCAACAGGAAAATGAGAACGACAACAGCCGAAAGCGGAAATCATAAAACTCAGCGTATAAAGACAGAATTCCTTTTTGAAAATTCTATTGGTGTATGATAAACAAATGCGAGTCCCTAATTTGAGATATTTTCTGCTAACGCGTACACATCATTCAAGCAATCGCATGGAGCAATCAGATATCATTCAAACGTTCCCGACAACAACACAGCCGTCTTGGCAATCGCTGCCGGATAGGCACCCAAAGATGAGTGATACGACCCACTTCACACATGTGTATGTACTCACAACCCCTAACTAATATATGTATGTTTGTATGTATGTATGCATATAACAATCATAGAGAGGAGGCTGAAGAAAATGTATGTCGTTCACCCCACATGCATCCATACATATATACAAACACACATACAAACATTCAAGTTTATTTCATTCTCTGTGAAACATCCTCATCGTTTGTAGACGTAGCGCTTGGATATTTGTCAAAGTTCGTGCTGAAAAAGCGCGTTTGTTAAACCAACAAACTTATGGATTTGAGGAAAGCAATTCCCTGTCTGGCACCTCGTTCTTACACGGCCCTTCCCTATTCCGAGGCTTAAACTCCCACCACCGCCAATAACATCATGTGCGAAAGTATGTGTGTGGGTGTCATAAACCCAGGCTTATGTGTTGAGTGATGAAAGACAAACGATTTAGTCGAATAGTTTTGACGACCTTTCGGATAGTGACTAAGGAACCAGTAAAGTGCCTAACATACGGCTATTGTCATATACATATGTATGAATAGAGGACTCTTGATTATGTAATTGTAACGATGATTTATATAAACAGTGCCGAACAAAAGAAGCTAACTGGATACGAGGATATTTATAAGGTGGATACGACGCAGCGTTGTAATTCTATTATATTAGGCGCCCGTAAATATGGGTTAATTGAGATTTCTGACGGGAAATTGTCATTGACAGCTGACGAGCAATTTGCTTTGTATGTTTAAGACGCGGGCCTGCAAGCCCAATTACACACGCTACGGCTGTATTTTACGTGGAGCATGGATTTGTGCCGTACCTGACTATAATAATAAATACGAGCAGGTACTGTGATTACACTTGCTGATTATAGACTTATCATCAATATCGATCAAATAAGTATGTCTTTACTTCGAGTCATTCCTTTCCCATATAAGTATCTCAATTATGAACTGAAAAGAAAAATATATTTTTTCCTCTTCCAATTGGCTTTCAATTAGGATTTTATCACAACGACTACGGTTATAACATATCCACACGAGTGACACAGTAAAACAATTTATTAATGTCCCTTTCGACTCGCATGTTGACTTATGCTCTTCAAAATTTTCATGTACGACTTTAAAATCTGCAAGCATTGCGTTAGAGTTGGTGAAAAAGATTTGATACATCGACCATATAGTTCAGACATAGTAGCACTCTCTGGCTATCACTTATTCCGGTCCTTAAAGGACTCCCTCAATGGAATTAGGATGGTTAGAAAATAAAGAAGAATACTACAATTAATACATCATCATTTTAATAATTTCTTCGAAATGAGGCCATTAAAAGACTGCAATCGTTTATTGACTGAGGTGCTCTCATTCATATTCTTTTTTGTCTTTAACGAAAAACTAATTAAAGATCATTATCCTTATCATTAATGTAATTCTTTTCCGTTCGAGGATATATCCCTCATATACGAATATTGTGCTTGTCGATATGCCTGTTTGATATGAAATTAACTTAATCGCTAAGAATGATTTTAAACGAAAAACCGATAAAGTGGATTAACAACCAATGAACCACTACTGTCGGTTGATTATGATCAGGTGGCCTTGTGTTACAGACGATGAGGATGGCAAAGGTTTATCAAAGGCCTCTGTCCGACGGCCCGCTAAAAAGCGAGAAGAGCCACCGTAGACGAACATCTTGCGGCAGGTTCACTCGGTTGAGTTACGGCCTAGTAATCCGTAACTGTAAGAGATCTCGGACGCAGATGCAACCACAAACTATTTAACGGGCGGACTACATAGACCCTACTCAAACCCATAAAAGGACAAGAGTATTGGCTGTACCGTTAAAAAAATTCATAACATACTTAAAGCAGATATTACCGCACCAAGAAGTACGGTGGGAGGACAGGACGAACAACTGCGACATATACCACGAAGATGCTAAAATAAGAACAAACAACGTCTATTTGGATGCGGGTTTGTTGTTCGAGATGGAGAAAATTCTAAGCTTCCGACATGTGACCGAATGCCTCATATCAATCAACATCAAACATAACATAACATAACATAATATGTGTTAAAGCTAACACAAAAGAAAAAGATGACAGAGCCAAAGAAGAATTCTATGACCTACTTAGTTACTTACTTAGATGGCGCTACAGATCGGGGTGAACTAGGACCTCAACCAACAAGCCTCTCTAGCTGGCACGATCTTTCGCCAGCCTCTTCAGTGCCGCACGCCCAGTTGGTTGAGGTACCTTTGCACCTGTGCGCGCCACCTTAGATGCGGTCGGGGTTGGTGTCGAAGACTCTTCGGGCCGGAGCGGTGATGTCCAATTGCTCTACATGCCCCAGCCATCTTAGACATTGGATCCAAAGACGTCTAACTAGGCCGATGTCGCTGTAGAGCACGTTCTTGGTTGATTCTCCTCCTCCACACTCCGTTTACACAAACGGGACCAAAGATTGCACGCATCATTTTCCTCTCGAAACGCCCAAGAGCCTCTTCATCCACTTTTGAAAGCGTTCAAGCCTCAGCGCCGTAGAGAAGTACCGCGATGATTAAGGATTTGTAGAGGGATACCTTAGTTTTTCGAGAGAGGGCTCTACTACTCAGTTGCCTCTTGAGCCCAAAGAAGCAGCGGTTGGCAAGAGTAGTTTTGCGTATTATCTCAGCGCTGATGTCGCTGCTGCTTGTCACTATCGAGCCAAGGTAGGCGAAGTCCATGACTACTTCAAAAATATAGCTGCTGAAGTTGATTTTCTGACCAAGAAAATAGGTGTTGCGCATGTTTCTTTGATGACAGAATATATTGCGTAGACTTTAAGTAGATCGTACCTCTTGTATTGGCCGCAGAGTCCCGCACGATATTTTCAAGATTGATGTTAAAGAAATCACATGACAGTGACACCCTGTCTAGGGTAGGTTAGTTTACCTCCGACCTTAATGGAGCAGCGAGAGTTCTCCATAGTCATCCTGCACAATCTAACGAATTTGGCAGGAATGTTAAAACATGACATGGCTCTGTATAGCTCGTCTCTACAAACGCCGTCATATGCGCCTTTAAAGTCATCAAAAAGATGGTGCGTGTCGACCTGGAATTCATGGGTCTTCTCCAAGATCTGCCGTAGTGTAAATACATATTTGGTCTATCGTGGATTTTCCTGGCCTGAAAAGCACTGGATAGGGTAATGCGCGATTTGCGCAGCAAAAATTCTCCTATGGATATACAATTCTGTTCTCAGGAGACTTTCGTCAAGTCCTACCAGTTGTGACTCGAGGAACACGTGCTGACGATATAAGTGCTTCCCTAACAGGATCCGACCTTTGGCCTGACGTCAGTAAATTAGAGCTTAAAACAAACTGTCTTCACGTGAGAACAAACTTTTTCAGAGATGCTGCTAAAAGTTGGTAATGGAGAGTTTACACAAAGTGATGGAAGGATTAACCTAGAAGACCTTTGGGTTTTTCAAGAGTTTGTCAACAATGTCGATCCCGACATTGATAGCATAAGTTCTAAGACTATATCTTGGTTTAAAGAAAGAGCGATTCTGTCACCAACTAACGAACAAGTAGGTAAGGTAAACAAATTGATTCTTTTAAAGATTGATGCGTGCGTCGACGCAAATATACTACTCGGTCGATACTGTTCTCGATTTGGGAGAAGTTGTTCATTTTCCTACAGAATTTCTAAAACCTGAATCCACCTAAGCCTTGCAATGGCACGCGTTGGCTGCTGGTAAAGTCACTAAAAACTTTCATAATAGAGTGCACAATACTCACCGGATGTGGTACCGGAGAAGATGTATTGATTCCCCGTATTCCTCTGATACCATCGCATTTATCGTTCCAATTCAAATTTCCGGTAAAGATATATGTATATTGCAATGACCATCAATAAATCGCAGGGTCAAACTTTCAACGTTGCAGGCTTAGATTTGAGCGTTGGGTGTTTTTCACATGGCCAATATATGTCGCTATTTCAAGAGTAGCCTCTAAAGAAAACATGGTTGTATTGTCTAATGACTAAAAAGCTGTAAACGTTGTATATAAAGACATTCTGTATTATATTCAGTATCAGCATTGCACCCGTGCGAAGCCAGGGCGGGTTGCTAGTCACCTATATTGTGTTTGAGTTATTTTTCATACAGATAAAAGGGACCTACAGTTTAATGCCGATTCCGAACGGCGTGAGTCGAGAAGCTTTTTCGTGGCAAGTATACTACGGGTTCTGCCAGTATCCCGCCCATCATGCGTCAGATTCCAACACACAAGCCAGTGCGCCACGGCAGCCGTTAGTTACCGTTAAATAAAACGATCGTATTGTGATCAACGCCAGACTCTCCTCCAGCGTGTGAGATGTCCGAATCTTCCGAGGAGCTACTGTTGACTCGGATCAATACCTCGTTGCAGCTAAGGTACGAATGTGGATATCGTTAATATGCGGAGTCGAAAAGGACCAACAAAATTAGACGTCGGGAAGCTGCAATCGCAATACACCGCCAGGAACTTCGCCGATCGTGTCTCCCTCAAGCTCTCTGAAGAGTCGATGCTATAAACACAAACCATAGAACAGCAGTGGGGACGATGTCAAAGTGCCACCGGGAATGCTGATCAGAGGTTTTCAGCTACCACCTGGGAAAAACCCTTGATTTGATGACGAGTGCAGACAGGTACATGCAAAAAACAGGATGCATATGTCGCCACGTTGCGTCGACGAACGAGAGTTGCCCATGAGTTCCACAAGTAGAAAAGAAGGAGGAACATACGCTTTATAGAAGGAAAGAAAAGTGCATGAGGAGCGCGAGATCGAGAAGTTGATGGAGAGATGTTATCGCTGAAGCGACGTTCGCAAAATTTTATCGATATGTAAAACGAACATGCCAAGGCTATAAACTAGAGCGGAATCCTGCGGAGATGAACATGGACGGCTCGTAGATACATCACAGTCGATGCTGAGAATATGTAAAGACTATTTCTGCGGACTGTATAACGGCGCAAATGGTCAAACTATCGCGGTCAGGAAAAACGATCCATTCACACTGGACACAGATAAGAGAGAATCCGGTCCATCCGACTTAGATAAGGTTATTTTAAGCAGCTGGGGTTGAATTCGTTGGGAACATGCAAAAGCTCATCTGTAAGATATGTCAAAAGAAATAATGGAATCTCAGCATCGTTTGGCGGGTCCTCAAGAAAGGAGAATAAGTATCCTTAACATCGCGAATTAGACCTTCTCTGCTGTGCTGCGTGAACGCCTGAAACCTTTGGTGAATAATTTGATAAGTTCCTAACAATGTGGCTTCAGGCCAGGAAAAGCGGCAGATCTTGCCTTTTAGATCGACACACACTACCTTTCCGTCAATTTTAAAGCAGCAAATGATATGTGCCTAGAGACAAGCTGTACGGAGCCATGTCAGGTTGTGCAGGATGACAGAGGAGAATTCTCGCTGCGTAATTAAGGTCAGTAAGAAATTAACCGAAACCTCCGATGTAAAAAAAGGATTCAGACAAGGGAACGCACTGTCATGTGACTTTTTCAACATCATGCTTGAAAAGATTGTGCGAGATTCCCTGGCCAGTACAAGAAGCACAATCTGCTTTAAGTCTGCACAATTGCTCGCATACGCTGATGACAATGACGTGATTGGGAGAATGCAGAAGCGGCTAATGTGGGTCTGAAGGACTGTCATCAAAGAAAGCCGCATAACATCGACGTCTTGGCCAGAGCGTCACTATAGGCAGCTATAACTTTGATGCAGTCAAGGATTTCGCCTACCTTGTATCACTGGTAACAAATGATAACGTCAACAGCGCTGATATCAAACGCAGAATAACTCTCGCCGACCGCTGTTTCTTCGGGCTCAAGTGGTACATAATTGGGAAGTATGGCCCCCTCTCGGAAAACTTATGTGACCCCCCAAAAATCCTTAATCATCTAGGTCCTTCTCTGGGGCGCAGAGGCGTGGACCTTATCCAAATTTAATGAAGAGGCCCTTAGTCGTTTCGAGAGGAAATTTCAGCTTACAATCTTCGGTCCCATTTGTGTTGACGGAGAGTCTACTACGAAATGTATGGACTGTACAGCGACATATCCTGAGACGGTTAGGCCATGTAGAGCGAATGGACATTAGAGCTCCGGCCCAAAGGTCTTCGACTGCAACCCCGATGGACGACGTTGCAGAAGAGGTGGCGCACACAGGTGGAAAGGGACATCAACCAACTGGTCGTGCAACAGTGGAAACAACTTGCAAAAGATCGTGTTAGCTGGAAAGGCTTGTTGGTTGAGGCCCAGGTTCACCCCGAACTGTAGCACCACCTAAGTAAGTAAGTAAGCTTGCAACATTCGTGGGCTAAGATCTTTGCTGCATACACCCCCATATGTCTCTACAAACCGGCTGTCTGTGAGATCTTTGCTGAGACAAATCATTTAATTTAGCTAGTAAATGTGCCGACACGAACACACTGGACTTATTTTTTACCTCCCAGACTGATAAATACACTATTGATGTGTTATCGCCTCTAGGTTCGTCCGACCACCGTGTCATATTGGCAAATTTCTCGTATTCGGACCACACAGTTAAAGAATTAACATCAAAAGAATGGTATGGTAAAAGAGTAAAACCGGAAAAGTACAAGCGAGCTAGATTGCAATGCCCACCTTCGACGTGTCAAATTCGCATACGACCAAAAATTGAGGCGAAAAATACTACAAGGGAAGTAGAAATTGTTGGTTTTTCGCTAAGAAGATTAAGAATTTGGCGTCGTCATCAATTCCCACACTATATAAGTGAATCTGCTAGCTGCACAATTTTCATTTATGACCCCTCCTATAATTGAGAGCGTCGAATTCTCGATATGACAAGACCTTAACATTCACAAATCGTAAGCGTAAGCTTTTCTATCAACCCTACTCTTCTGAACTCTTTCTGGGTAGATGGAAAACAGCATTTGCCCAGCCTATTCCCAAAAAAGGTGAACCTTCCTCTCCCTCCTCCTGCTGTCCCATAGCACTTACGTTCCTTTTTCCCAAAGGTCATGGAAACGCTGATAAATTGTCAGCTCATGAGAAATCTCGATAGGCTAAAACTGCTCAATAACCTGCAGTACAAAGAGGAGGAAGGTACAACCCTGCTCAATCTTTCTAAATGGCACACACACATAGGAATTTCAGAGGGGGTAAAGTATCTAGGTATTGACCTAGACCGCAGACTCAACTGGAACTCCAATATGAAAAATAAACTCATGAATGCGACTAAGGCCATGTGGGCCTATCGACGCACCTACGGTAAAACCTGGGGACTCAAACCTAAGGTAGTCCACTGGTTATACGTCGGCGATAGTAAGACCATCGTCACCTACGGGTCCATCGTATGGTGGACAAAAGTTGAGCAAAAAACTACAATTGTTAAGCTTCAACGCCTTCAGAGACTAGTGTGTCTCGGCATCACAGGCGCTATGCCAACCCGCCCCACGGCAGCCCAAGAAGCGCTCATTGGACTCACTCCACTGCACCTTTTTATCAAAAAGGTAGCATTACACTGTGCAGTCAGAATCCTCTGCTCGGGAACAAATATGCCATGTAGACCCGTAGGCCACATGTCCATATTACAACACCTTCCCGAGCTGGATATGATTACTATGGTCTCGGACGCATTGCCGCACACCTTCACCTTTGAAAAGAGATTTGAGATACTGATCCTAAATCGCTCAGCATGGGAAAACAGTGATCCCCTGCTAAATGTCAAAGGTGGTACACGGATGGCTCCAAGATGGTTTCCGGCGTTGGCGCCGGCATTTTTGGACCAAAACGCAAGATATCGAAGGACCGGGGAATAAGTCCCAGCATCTTCCAAGCAGAGCTGCATGCCATCCTAACAGGCGTCAATCTAAATCTTGAGACTGGCATGAGAGGAATAACCATCAACATACTCTCTGATAGCCAAGCAGCGCTCAAAGCGCTGGGTTCGTACAGTACGAACTCAAAAACCGTCAAGGAATGCCATGACGCCCTACAAGATCTCGCCAAACGAAACAATGTTAAAATTTGGTGGGTGCCAGGACTAAAGGTATCAAGGGCAATGAAATTGCCGACCAACTTGTTAGGAAAGGTTCTAGCGATAAATATATAGGTCCGGAACCATTCTGCGGCATTCCCGGGTCTAAGATAAATTTCTTCTTAGACAAGTGGAAAAAATTGCAACAAATGTCCGTTTGGAACAGCGTTCGGAGACTCCGTCAATATAAACGACTCATACACGAACAAACACTCTAGTGACATACTCAAACTCAATAGGGTGGATATCAGAAGACTAGAAGAATAGCTACCTAATAGGATACTGCGGTCTGAGATATCATCTGAACAAAATTAGCCTATCGTCCGAAACTGAGTGTCGGCTCTGTCTCGAGGACGAAGAACACATACTATGTGAGTGTGCGGAACACATACTATGTGAGTGTGCTGCTCTCTGCCATCTTAGGAAGCGTATCCTTCTCAGTGAAGTTACGATTCCTGAGGGGATCACCTTGGCTCCTACGAGAAGCATTCTAAACTTCATTATAGAAGTGGAGAGACTCCTCGGCTAAGGGCGCAGTGCCATATTGCTAATGGTAGCACCAGCACTTCCAGTATAGTTTTCGTAGCAACAAGTTCACTGGTGATTTGATGGCATACATATCTCGCTGAAGAATGGAACCAATCTTTGCACAATTCTGGTGAAAACAAGATTGTTGCGTTTGGTACCAACATCTTTCGTCGAAAATGTACGTAAATGGGATCGATGAATTTCTTCTTCAATGGATTAGAAATTACCTTCCTGACTGTTCAATTCAAGTTGTCTTTTGCGGCTTCAAGTCTGCTTCTCACGAATTAAATGCCGGCGTTCCCCAAGGCTCCGTTCTACGAATATCGCCGACTCTCTTTCTGATTTTCATTAATGATCTCTTGTTAGTTACTTCTAATCCTATTCATTCCTTCGCTTACGATAGCACTCTCAGCTTTTCATAATCGTTTTCTGATTCACGTCTCTCCTCTTCGACCGTAGAATTGGAGTGGTTGCGTATATTAAGCTCGTTAAATTCTGATGTTAGCAGCATAATCCTATGGGGAAAACTCAAACGTGTGGAATTTAATACTTCTAAAGCAAATACTGTCTTCTACCATTATCCACGAATGGCATTTGCATCGCTGAAATCGAAGACCTTTCCTTGCTTGGTACGAGTATGTTTGTCAATTTGTGTCAGTTTTCAAAATCGTGCGATAAAACTAATCGGTGATGCAAACATTTATTATTATTACTTACTTAAAACAAATAGTAACTAAAAGAAACCCAGTACAAAAGAAGCAATAAAAATGTAACACAAAACAAAAACACTAGATTACAAAACTTTTATGTTTATTCTGGAAAGATAGAAAAAAGATAAAGAAACTATACCATTATGCCAGGAACTGAGATTATCGCGGAGCCTGTGATAAGAGATTCTATATTCGCATAGTTATTGTTAAATATCCAAACAAACCGGATGTTGAGATTATTCCGAGTGACTGAGGAAGTTTGTTGAATAGTCGAAATGATAAGATAGAATAAAAACTTCGATAGGCAGTTGTACGAAACTTTGGAACAGGTAACATATACGAGAAATTACCACGTATGTTATGAGACGAAAATTACGGTTACCAGATCATACAAAGGAAGTTTTTAATACTTTAAAACAGTATAAATGATAGGATAGGATAGGAAGACTTCTTACGTCACAGAGCGGATGGCAAAGGACTAACAAAGGCCTCGTAGGGGTAGAATCTATCCGACGGATGCTGGCCTGCTAAAAAGCGAGAAGAGCCACCGCAGTCGAACATCTTGCGGCACTGTTAGTAAGTCCCATCCCCACCTCCTCGTGGTGCCATCTGGAGATTTCCTATGGAAATTGCAGACGGGGAAGGGCGAATGGCGAGCCTCCTGCGCCAAAAAATAGGATTAGTTGGTTGGGCTACGGCCTAGTAAGCCGTAA
Source organism: Eumerus sabulonum (assembly GCA_951905685.1). NCBI lineage: Eukaryota > Metazoa > Arthropoda > Insecta > Diptera > Syrphidae > Eumerus > Eumerus sabulonum. The sequence continues at coordinate 153,069,660 of OX645060.1, read as the reverse complement.
CCGTAAAAAAACCACAAACTCTGAAATAACCACAAGCCTCGGATATAATGGACCGGATATACATATGTTGACGACCCTTGCAAAAAACGAAAAAAGGACAATGATCTTCGGCTTTGTACGTGGAATGTTAGGTCCCTAAACAGGCCAAGTGCAGCTGAACAACTTGCGGACGCCCTAAACGGCTATAAAGCGGACATAACCGCCATCCAGGAAATGCGATGGAATGGACCAGGTATAAAGCGGATGAAAAACTGCGATATTTAATACGGCGACTTGTATAGGGAGAGAGGGCAACGATTGTTTGGATGCGGATTTGTTGTTCGAGGTGGACTAAGGCAAAAGGTCCCAAGCTTTCGGCATGTGAGCGAACGCCTCATAACAATCCGTATCAAGGCTAAATTTTTTAACATCAGCCGATCTGTGTCCACGCCCCCACGGAAGACAAGGATGACTCCGCCAAAGATGAGTTCTACGATCTCCTAGACAGAACGTTTGCCCAATGTCCCAGCTATGATATCAAAATTGTACTAGGAGACTTCAATGCTAAGCTGGGTAAGGAAAGCATATTTGAACGAGTCATTTGCAAACATAGCCTACACGATACCACCTCAGATAACGGACACAGGCTGATTGACCTTGCTACGGGGCGAAATCTCTTTCTAGCCAGTACGCGCTTCCCGCACCTGGCGGTCTGTTGATCAATCGACTACCAACCAGATTGATCACATCGCAATCGACGTCAAACACTCCTCCACTATTCTTGATGTTCGAACTTTCGACTCGGAACACACTGTCTTGTAGAAGCAAAGATGCGCTTACGGATATCACGAACGCAGCGAAGTAGAGCAAGAATACAAAGTTATAACGTCGGAAAGCTACTATCGCCAGAAACCGCTCGTGCTTTTACCGATCGCGTCCCCCTTAACCTCTCCAATACACCTCAATCCTCCAAGCTATCAATAGAACAGCAGTGGAGCCTTTGCAAACAAGCCCTGAAAAGCTCTGCATCCGAAGTTTTGGGTTTCAAGGCTCCACCACAATGACGAGTGCAGGAGGATTCACACAGCGATGCAGGATGCATATAAGGCCTCGCTCACATCAGTTCCGAAATCAAACGCAGAGTCACTCCTACCGGTCGCTGTTTCTTTGGGCTCAGGAGGCAACTAAGTAGTAGAGCCCTCTCCCGAAAACAAAGTTGACTCTATATAAGACCTTTAACATCCCGGTCCTGTTGTAAGGCGTAGAAACATGGACACTATCAAAAGCGGATGAGGAGGCCCTTGGTCGGTTCGAGAGAAAGATTGTGCGCGTGATTTTCGGACCTCCATTCGCAGACGGGGATTGTAGGAAAAGATTCAACCACGAACTTTACGGGCTGTACAGCGACATGAGTCTAGTCAGGCGTCTACGGATTCAACGCCTAAGATGGCTGAGCCATGTAGAGCGAATGGACACCGCAGCTCCAGTCCGAAGAGTCTTTGAATCCAACCCCGAGGGACGAAGAAGTAGAAAACGGCCGCATTTAAGATGGCGCACACAGGTGGAAGGGGACCTCAGCCAACTGGGTGTGCAGCAGTGGAATAGGCTAGGAAAAGATCGTGCTAGTTGGAGGGGCATGTTGGTTGAGGCCCAGGAACTGTAGCGCCCATTACAAAAAACATATTTCATTAATAATCAATTGACAGTTTCCTTACAAATCATCTGGTTCATATTTTTTTTCTTCTAACCAGAACGCGATAGCAATAGTAATACTATGAATCCTGTCAGCCTATCGCAGATCCAACTCACACCTTAGCCATGAATACCGTCATCACGACGCAGCCCTAACCATGACAACTCACATCAGCGAACAACACCCTTCTGCCACAATAGTCGACCTTCCGCCTGGTTTTTAGAATGTTTCAATAAATACTGTCCCATTCTGTCAAATAGTAGGTATTTACCTTTCTGCTTGCATGTGTATATCTCTTCGTCCATTAAAGATGTAAAGATGTCTATGCCTTCCGACAGTGTAGACGAGTTAGACATTAGTAACATTTCGTCCCATGTCACTGAAAACTTCCGAATCCGTACAATATGCCCCTCAATATATTTATTTAGTCTTTTTGTTGTTTTTTTGTTTTCTTAACTTTTTGTTTACCGTTTTAGCTGTAAGCAGTTTACGGTCCCACCATTGCAAATACTGTCATGACAATCAAGAAAGGGTTTTCGTGCCCATCGGGAATATAAAAAGGAAGAAGCTAAGCGGGATGAAATAAAAGGTTTACTGATAACTTGTTGTTGGTTTTTTATCCACATTTTCCCTTTTCCTCCTTTTTTTATTTGAAAAAAAAAGTGAAGAAGTGGAAATACGTGAAAGGATGTAGCGTTGTGCGATACGATTAAGGGGACAATCTCCCTTAAGACTCCAACCAGACCCGCAGAAAACGAAAGCATCCTTTCATATTTCAGGACTTATTCTACACAATAAGGTGTCAGGAATCCTTTTCCCTTCTTTTGCCCTCTATTAATGGATTAGACGCCGAAATTAATGTGGTAAAAGCTTCCGGAAAAAAGGGAAGTTTAAATGAGCAGAAAGGGTAGAAAAGAAGATATAAAATCCAGGAACTGTGTTTCATGTCCTTTGAAGATTTGTTAAATGTGTCAGCACTCAATTAATTAATATAATAAGTTCACTAATACATCTTCGATTTTGTTAGCAAGGGATTATACGGAAGAGGATCAAAAAAATGTTCTATAGGCAGAGAAGATTACAAAAATATTAACTCCGTCGGTAAGAAAACCATTGCTGATTTTGGACTTCTAATGTCCAGAGGCATATAAAGTAATGCTGCAACGACGGACGAGAGCTGCTGGCGAAATCTATGAGCAGAAGAGAAGAGAGGAACACACGCTTTTCAGAAGAAAGAAGTGAGAGCACGGAAAGCGTGAGATCGAGGAGATGGAGAGATGCTTCCGCAGGAATGACGCCCGTAGGTTTTACAATAAGGTAAAACGAACATGCCATGGCTACATAGCCAGAGCGGTGGCCTGCAGGGATGAAAATGGAGAACTGGTAGTAGAGTCGCAGTCGATGCTGAGGATTTGGAAAGACCACTCCTGCAGACTGTATAACGGCTATGATAGACAAGATACCGCTGTTAGACAGAACGAGCCATTCGTAATTGTGATAAGTAGCATTGTTATCATGTTAGTACGAATGGTACTATCTTACCACATATCTTATAATGTATAATTATAGGCATGACCATTATTCTGTACTAAACCAATTGTCATATTACACTTACTCATTGAAATAAAGACGTACTAAACTATCACAGTACAGGACGACGATGTAACGGAATTCAGTCCATCCGACCTTGACGAAGTTGAGATTGCCATGTCGAAATTCAAGTCGAATAAAGCCGCGGGCGCAAACGGCCAGTTCTTCAACAACCGTTGGGAGGTGAACAAACGTATGCAGCGAGAAAACCCGACCAGAATGGCGGTTGTGCGGTGGGCTAACAATCCGCCCACGTAAAAAAACATAAAGTTATGAATGAGCAAGATGCCTCGGATACACGGACGGATACTCGACGACGACAACGCACGAAAAAGGAACACGATTTGCGAGTATGCTCCTGGAATGTCAGAACCCTGTACACTCCCGGAGCTGCTCATAAACTAGAAGGAATCCTCACGCAGTACAAGGCGGATATTACTGCGGTGCAGGAAATACGCTGGATAGGAAACGGTATGATTAGGAAGAAAAATTGCGACATTTATTACAGCTGTCACAAAAGGTTGCACTTACTGGGATGCGGATTTGTCGTGGGAAAGCGGTTAAGGTCGAAGCTCATCGACTTTAAACCTATAAGTGATCGCCTGGCTGTGATCCGCATCAGAGGCAGATTTTATAACATCAGCCTTATATGTGCACACGCCCCTACTGACGAGGCTGAAGACCCTATCAAGGAGGACTTCTATGACCTCTTGGACAACGCCTACGGAGCTTGTCCGGAGTACGATGTAAAAATCGTGCTCGGGGACTTCAACGCCAAAATCGGAAAGGAGAACACCCTTTGCGGAGTGATCGGAAAGCACAGCCTCCACGATACAACAACAGATAACGGCTTCCGACTCGCTGACTTTGCGACAGCTCGTAATACGGTGATAAGTAGCACAAGATTCCCTCGCAAGCGAATCCACACAGCAACCTGGCGATCTCCGGACGGTCGAACCGCCAACCAAATCGACCATATGCTCATTGACGCAAGGCACGCGTCAAACATCCTGGATGTGCGAACATTCAGAGGGGCAAATGTCGACTCTGACCACTTCCTCGTAGCAGCAAGATTCAGAGCTCGACTGTCCAATGTCAGAAAGCTGCACCAGCCCATCAGGAGGAGGTTCGACATTGGGCGCCTGAGCACACCGGAGGTTGCCAGAGTCTACAGGGAGCAGCTGAGCGAAAGACTCTACGGTATGCCTACGTCGAACACAAATGCCAATAATATGTGGCTGCATTACCACTCAGCCATTCAGGAAGTAGCCGAAACCACCTTAGGATACCTACCACCCCCGACAAGAAACCCGTGGTATGATGGCGAGTGTGAGCAGAAAAAGGCAGCAACCGACGAGGCGTACCAAAAGGCGCTGCAGAGGAAAACCAGGGCAGCGCGAGAAGAGTACCGAGCCAGATGAAGGGAGGAGAAGAAACTACTGCGACAAAAGAAAAGAATCTTCGCAGCCTCCCAGCTCAAGGATATCGAGGAGTCTAGGGACAAACATAAAATACGAGCCTTTTACAAGAAAGCCAAAGGCCTTACAGGAAGCTTCAAAAAGGGCACCCTGGCTCTTCGAAACTGCGAGGGTAATCTTGTCACCGACCCGCAGGGAATAGTGGATGTATTTAAGCAGCACTTCCAGCAGCTGCTTAACGAGCATGACCAAGAGAGAGTGGTAGGGACCGAGGAAATCCCAACTCCAGCCGCTGAAGTAGTCCTCCCACCCAGCATAGAAGAAGTCGGCACAGCTATTCAGAAGCTGAAGAACAACAAGGCCGCAGGCTCAGATGGCTTGCCATCAGAGCTCTTCAAGGCTGGCGGCGATGTTCTGGTAGGGAGCATGCACCAGATCATCTGCAGAATTTGGGAGGATGAGAGCATGCCCGACGACTGGAATACCAGCTCTATATGCCCCATCCACAAAAAAGGCGATCCTACCTCTTGCAAGAACTATAGAGGTATATCCCTGCTCAATGTCGCATACAAGATCCTGTCCAGCGTATTGTGTGAACGTCTAAAACCATTTTGCACCGCACTAATCGGCAGCTACCAGTGCGGCTTCTGGCCCGGCAAATCAACTATAGACCAAATTTTCACACTACGCCAAATCCTGGAAAAGACCAACGAGTTTCAAATCGATACACACCATCTTTTCATCGATTTCAAAGCCGCATACGACAGCATTCATCGTGAAGCACTGTTTGGGACGATGGCCGAATTCGGGATCCCGGTAAAACTGATCCAGTTGTGTCGCGCCACGCTAAAAAACACGCGATGCACCGTGCAACTCGGTTCTAGGACCTCGGAACCATTCGAAACATGCACCGGATTTCGGCAAGGAGATGCGCTGTCATGTGACTTCTTCAACCTGGTGCTGGAGCAGATAGTGCGACGGGCAGGCGTCAACAGGGAAGGCACTATCTTTTACAAGTCCATCCAGCTGCTAGGATACGCGGATGATATCGACATCATCGCGTGTTCTCGCCGTGGCATTGTGGAAGCATTCACGGCGATTGAAGAACATGCGAAACGAATTGGTCTTTAGATCAATGAGGACAAAACGAAATACATGCTGTATGAATACATAACAATTGACAGCTACAATTTCGAGGTAGTTAAGGAGTTTGTCTACCTCGGGGCAAACGTAAACTCCACAAATGATACCACAGTGGAGATCCGGCGTAGAATCGCCCTTGGCAACCGCTGCTACTTCGGCTTGTCCAAACAACTCGGGTCAAAACTCCTCACTCGAAAGACCAAAGTCATGCTTTACAAAACGCTCATTCTGCCAGTCTTGCTGTACGGAGCCGAAAGCTGGACGATAAGCAGGACAGCGGAGCTGATTTTGGGTTTTTTCGAAAGAAAAATTCTGCGCCGGATATTTGGTCCTGTCTGTGAGGAAGGTGAATGGAGAAGAAGACACAACCGCGAACTCTACGAGCATTACCAAGATGTGGATGTAGTCCGGAAGGCAAGGACCCGTCGACTACACTGGCTCGGCCACATCGAGCGCATGGACATCAACGCTCCAGCTAAGAGGGTCTTCGACTCCGAGCCTCCTGGTTCGAGAAGAAGAGGAAGACCGAACCTCCGGTATAAAGACCAAGTAATCGCGGATGTAAGACATCTTGGTCTTGACAACTGGAAGCAGCGTGCCCGGGACCGTCAAGGATGGAAGGCAGCTATAGCTCAGGCTCAGATCCTCCATGGATCACAGGCCTGATAAGTAAGTAAGCAAACGGCCAGTCTGCTGAGCTTCTTAAGGCGGCTGGAGATGAGCTGGTAAGGTACTTGCACCATCTCATTTGCAAGGTATGGTCGGAGGAAAGCATGCCCGACAAATGGAATCTCAGCATCGTCTGGCCGGTCCATAAGAAAGGAGACCCATATAACTGCGCCAACTATAGGGGAATAAGTTTCCTTAACATCGCATATAAGATCTTCTCTGCCGTATTGTATGAACGCCTGAAACCGTTTGTGGATAAGCTGATCGGCTCTTATCAGTGCGGTTTCAGGCCAGGTAAATCCACAATAGAGCAAATCTATCTTGGAGGAGACCCAGGAATACCTATTCGACACTCACCACCTCTTCGTCGATTTCAAAGCTGCATGTGACAGCGTGTATAGAGATGAGCTGTACAAAGCCATGTCTAGTTTTAACATCCCTGCCAAACTCGTCCGACTGTGCAGATGACAACGGAGAATTCTCGCTGCTTCATTAATGTCGGTAATGAGCAAACCGATACCTTTGATGAAAAGGCTTTAGGCAAGTTGACGCGCTGTCATATTTAAAGTCTACGCAATTGCTTGCGTACGCCGACGACATTAACATGAATGAACGGACACAGCGAGACGTCAATGAGGCCTTTGTAAGCATTGAGGTAGAAGCGGCTAAGATGGGTCTCAAGGTTAATGAGGGTAAAACCAAATATCTGCTTTCATCTAAAAGAGACAGACAACACCGACGTAATGGCCAGAACGTCACCATGGCCGGATATAACAACAACACCAGCACTGAGATAAAACGCAGAATCACTCTTGCCAACCGCTGTTTCTTTGGGCTCAAGAGGCAATTGAGAAAAAGAGGAAAATACAGCTCCGACCCGATTAGTCTTCGAATCCACCCTGGAAGGAAGGCCGCATCAATGGTGACGCACGCAGGTGAAAGGGGACCTTAACCAACTGGGCGTGCGTCGCTGGAAACAGCTGGCCAAAGACCGTGCCAGCTGGAGACGCTTGTTGGTTGAGAATCAGGTTCACCACGGACTGTAGCGCCACCTAAGTAAGTAAGTGAGCAATGTTAAAGAAATCACATGACAGCGCATCGCCCTGCCTAAATCCTTTTTTGACATCAAAATTATCGGTCAGGTGTTCACCGATTCGGATCGAGCAACGAGCATTCTGCAAAGTCATCCTGCAAAGCTAAGCAGGGATGTAAAAGGTAGACATGGCGTTGTATAGCCCGTCTCTAATTGCGCTGTCGTATGCGGCTTTGGAGTGGTCAAATAGGTGGTGAGTGTCGACTTGGAGTTCATTGGTTTTTTGCAGGATCTGCCGTAGTCTGAAGATTTGCCCGATGGTGGACTTCACTGGCCTGAAGCCACACTAATAAGGACCTTTCACCTTATTTACAAAAGGCAGAGAGGATTTTGATTTCTCTGTAATTGGCGCAGTCAGAGGGCTCTCCTTTCTTGTGGATCGGGCGTACTGTACTGAGACTCCATTCCTCGGGCACTATTTCCTCTGTCCATATCTTACAGATGAGCCGGTGCATGCTCCTAACCAACTCACCCCAGCAGCTTTGAAGAGCTCAGCAGACTGTCCATCTGCACCAGCAGCTTTATTCGACTTGAGTTTCGACATGGAAATCTTATCTTCGTGAAGGTCAGGGGACGGAATTCTCTACGATCTTCGTCATTAAGAAAAGGGTCATTCTGTCTGACGGCAGTATGCTGGCTCTCATCTCCGTTATACAGTCTGCAGAAGTTGTTTTTCCAAATTCTCAGCTGCTATTCTACTACTAGGTGTCCCATCTCATCCTTAAATGCCTCCGTTCGGACTTTGTAGCCTTGAGACATTCGTTTTACCTGTTGATAAAACCTTCGAACGTCCTGCCTGCAGTAGCACCTCTCCAAGTTTTCTTTTTTCTCTTAAAAAGCTTATGTTCCTCTCTTCTTACGAACCCTACATACTTACTTTGATGGCGCTACAGTTCGGGTGAACCAGGGCCTCAACCAACAAGCCTCTCCAGCCGGCTCGATCTTTGGCCAGCGCTTCCAGTGACGCACGCCCAGTTGGTTGAGGTCCCTTTCCCCCTGTGCGCTTCACCTTAAATGAGGTCGTCCTCTGCTGCGTCGTCCCACGGGGTTGGAGTCAAAGACTTTTCGGGCCGGAGCGTTGATGTCCATTCGCTCTACATGGTCTAGCCATCTTAGACGTTGGATCTGAAGATGTCTAACTAGGCCGATGTCGAAGTACAGCCCGTACAGTTCTTCTTTGAATCTCCTCCTCCACACTCCGTTTATACAAACGGGACCAAAGATTGCAGGCAGAATTTTCCGCTCGAAACGCCCAAGAGCCTCTTCATCCACTTTTGATTACGTCCAAGCCTCAGTGCCGAAGAGGTGGACCGGGATGATTAAGTTTTTGTAGAGGGATGCCTTAGTTTTTCGAGAGAGGACTCTACTACTCAATTGCCTCTTGAGCCCGAAGAAGCAGCAAAAGTTATTCTGCGTTTTATCTCGGCGCTGGTGTCGTTGCTGCTTGTCACTATCGAGCCAAGGTAGACGAAGTCCTTGACTACTTCAAAAATCTAGCTGCCGAAGGTGACGTTCTAACCAAGACGTCGGTGTTGCGCGTCTTTCTTGGATGACAGCATATATTCGGTCTTGTCCCCATTTACCCATATACCCACTTTAGCCGCTTCTGCTTGAATGCTTGCGAACGCCTCATTGACGTCTCGCTTTGTCCGTCCAATAACGTCAATGTCATCTGCGTAGGCAAACAATCGTGTGGACTTGAAGTAGATCGTACCTCTCGTATTAGCCGCACGATCTTTTCAAGAATAATGTTGAAGAAATCACATGACAGTGCGTCACCCTGTCTAAAACCTTTTTTAACATCAAAGGGGTCGGTTAGTTCACCTCCGATCTTAATGGAGCAGCGAGAGTTCTCCATAGTCATCCTGCATAGTCTGACGAGCTTGGCAGGAATGTTAAAACATGACATGGCTTTGTATAGCTCGTCTCTATAAACACTGTCATATGCGTCTTTAAAGTCGACGAAAAGATGGTGCGTGTCGACCTGGAATTCATGGGTCTTCTCCAAGATCTGCCGTAGTGTAAATATTTGGTCTATCATGGATTTTCCTGGCCTGAAACTACACTGGTAGGAACCTATCAGATTGTCCACGAACGGTTTCAGCCGCTTACACAGTACGGTAGAGATGCATAGGCTGGCTGATCTTTGCACTTTCCCCAGAAGGTTTCGATAGACTGCCCTGTCCAGAGCAGTCCACTAAACTACGATGCCGTACAGAAGGAGGGGCCTTATGACTGCTGTATAAAGCCAGTGCATAATGCTTGGTTGGAGATCCAATTTTTGCCCACCACTTTCGTGCAGCTGAAGAGAGCAGTGGTTGCTTTCTTGACGCGATCAAGAATGTTGGGTTTCAAATTCAGCCTCCTGTCAAGATATTTGGCCTAATCTTTGATTGTTAATTAGGTTCCACCCAGCCTCGGTGGGTTGAAGGGCGGAATTTTATATTTATTAGTAAACTGTACTAGATCCGTCTTCTTGGGGTTCACTCACTACTGCGTCCAGGTTACCACGGTTTGTAATGCTCCCTCCATTAGATCACTTCGAGTGCTCGGGCATTTTCCTGGAACGGCTATAGCAATATCATCCACATAGGCAATCACAACGTACCCTTCCTGCTCTAGGGTACCAGCAACAGTAGTAGTTCATTGACTACCGTGTTCCAGAGGAGAGGAGAAAGTACTCCACCCTGTGGTGTACCTCTGCCGATTATTCTAGTTGAAACAGCACCAGCGAAGTTGGCTGTGACGACTCTTTGTGTTACCAGTTATTCTACCTGTTCTATCACTGATCCCATTACACCCAGATCTGTCAGCGCTTTGGTGACGACCCATGGTTCAACATTGTTAAAGGCGCCCTCAATATCGAGAAAGGCTACTAGGGTGAAGGACGCATTTGGTAACTTGGGTCATAAGGAGCCAAAGCCAGAATCCTCCTTATTCTTGAGGCTCGCATATTCCTCCACGATTGCCTTTTGGCCTTCCTGCTCGAAGCATTTAAAAGCTTCCTCTTGCAAGCGAGTAGATTTTACCTCGTTAAAGGGCTTTCTGCTTTCTTTCCTAAGGGAGACTACTCTTTACTCCACCTATTACTACTTCTTTACTCCACCAGGGGGGTTTGGGTTTACCTCTGGGATGCTTATCGCACCAGATTTGGACAGTGCCCCGTTGAGAGTTCCTGTCTGCTAATTTACTAAACTGTCTAGTTCCGCAGAGTTACGCGGATAGGTAGAGTGCTTGGCTATTAAATAGGGCTCAATATAGGTTCTGTATTTTGGTCAGTCAGTTTTCTTGTAGTTCCTGAAAGGAACTAGGACACTGGCGTGGCTGGCTTTGTGGAAATGAATGTAGTGATGGTCAGAGAAATAGTGCTCTTTTAGGACTTCCATTCCCTGACTTTATCGACAATGTCCTGCGATGCAAAGGTTGCATCTAGAACTTCTTGTCTGTTCTTCGTGATAAAAGTCGGTTCACAGCTACTATTGCATACCATGAGGTTTGTATGTAACAAATAATTAAACAGTGATTCACCTCGATCGTTGATGTTGTTGCTGCATCATATCGTTTGGTATGTGTGGCATTTGCTAGCTCTACATCCGGCCGGAGGGGGTGGACTTGTATGGCCGTGGGCCAGATGGGCCGAGGCAATCCGAAGCTTCTAGGAGTTTCCCGTGATGCTTATAGCCGTGATATCTTGATCACTGTGGGATGAGAGTAAGAGGGTTTTTATATTGGATTTGGTTAAGATACCAGCTCTTGGTTTACCTGCCTCCCGCACGTAGACGAGCTTGTAGTCTGGTGTACCGAGTCCACGTACTGGGTTGTTAACAATCCTCCTGGATCAGAACTATATCTTTTCCGCTTTTGGTAAGGCGGAGCATTAGTACAGCCGAGGCAGTAGAATAGTAGAGATTAATTTGAAGAATTCGCAGCATAAGGGACGCAGTCTTTTACCTCTACATTGGCAGACTCTTCGTCAGATTCGAGATAGGAATTTGATTCAATCTCTCCCAGGTCAACCTCGGGGTGGTCTAGGTCGGACAGCAAATTGCCATCGTGCCCGGTAATCCTGAGCGCACCTGGTGCTCAGAATACTCCGTTCACGACTGGATTATTTTTGAAATGGGCCCCCAGACAGGCTGATCTTCAGCACGGGTCTTGTAACACCATGTCTCCTCTAGAGTTATCCTGAGAGTGATTTATTGAGACCTTGTACCGCGTCGAGGTGTGTAGTCAAAGGAAGAGAGCCAAGGGACTATGTATGTATGAGCTCTTTTTTCCGAGAATTGCAAGAGATCCGCCAATATCGGAATATTGTACCATACATGCACCACTCTCTCTGTGTACTAACAGACAGTTTAGATAAAATTATTTTAACTGCTAGCACTGATCAATACTTTCAATTCGCAAAACGATTCTTGAACTGCATTTACGATTGCCGTTGGCGTTGTGCACTAGCATCTCGAACACCAATTGCTAACCAATTGCAATAAGATCCGATGATATTGTGAAGGGATCTAACCTTATGTCGAAGTTGGGCCAAGCATTTGATGCTGTATCAACTAAATTTGAAGTATGGATGTCCGGCACTCTAATAATTTTCGATTTAAAACAAAACACGTGTCGTTATATTTGCGCTTGACTTGCTCCCATAGCTGATCGCGAACACGCAATCCATTAACTTGAGAAGCTCTAACCAACACCTCGTCGTTCCACAAGAAGCTGTTATGAGAAAGGTTGATCTTTGATTTAACTGGGTGGTGTGGCGTCATATGCCTTCAGGTTGGCACAGGGCACACGTTCTCAAGTTTAATTTCGCCATTGTACTCGTAGTCCAGAACTATGAAACCCAACCAAAGAAATGTCCTCATAGAAGGCGCCAAGCAAAATGTTGCGTAATTCACTTTATTACATATTTAGATATGTTACATAGAAGTACTATCCCATTACAAGGAGAATTGTTGAAAGAACGCCTGCATCGTAACTCGCCTGCTTCCAGAAAACAAAGAGGAGATAGGGAAAACCCTAGATCGGGAGGCCCCCTCTGCCAATTGATTTGACATCCATTGTCCATCACGATAGAGCTGTGGTGGTCAAAACAATGGTGCCAAATTTCAATTACTAATTTCGCATGAAAAATACAGCTCCAACCCGAAGAGTCCTGGAACCCACCCCGGAAGAAGGCGCGCCAGAGGACAGCCGCATCTAGGGTGGCGCACGCAGGTGGAATGGGACCTTAGCCAACCGGGCGTGCGGTGCTGGAAACAGCTGGCCAAAGACCGTGCCAGCTGGAGAAGCTTGTTGGTTGAGGCCCAGGTTCACCACGGCCTCGAACACTGGGATTGGGGAACGCTTAATTGGGACCATACGTTCGTCAAGTCAGCAAAGGCCATACTGACTGAATATAATGTGATGTTAAACAGATAAACAACATACATGAGAAAGCTTAATATAAGCCGAAAGCCAAAAGCAACTACAGTCAATTTGATAACGAAGCTACTGCGATTTATTGGAGATTACCTGAATTTGAACTACTGCTACGAAGGGAAATTCATACTCATTACGGACAATAAGCCCCTTGTTTCAATATTTAATACGGAAAAGGACTTTCCATAACTTACATCTCAAAGGATACTTCACTACGCCCAGTTTTTAAGCGGATTTAACTACACAATTAAATACAGAAACACAAAGGAACATTCTAATGCTGATTTTCTTTCCAAAAATCCTACTGAGGTACAGGATGATATCGCCGTGGATACATTTCTGCGGAACTTTACATAATTCTCCATAAAAATGCATGGAAGGTGAACTGATGTTTCATTAAAGAAGCCTCTACCGAAGAACAAGGATTATAATAGTAGTATCCGCACTACGTACGAAAGTAATGAAGGTACTACACTCCGTACATGATAAAGAAGATAAATATGAAGATGAAGATCTTAGCAAGAATCCACTGCCATTGGCTCAGAATTGATCGGGACGTTTAAGAACTTGCAAAGGGATGTAGTGATTGTGGGAAAGCCGACAGTACCAGTTTTTCCTTGGCAGCGCCTACACATTGACTTCGCGGGACCAGTACAGGGAGACTCCTTCATAAATACGGGGAAAACTCCATCTAAGATGATGCTCAAATTTAATTTACGAACCAGATTAGACCTACTTAGACCTTCACACACTGATATCAAGAAGAATACTGAAGCTAAGCGCAGCTTTCAAATTACGTCTCAAAATTCGATATTATCAACTCAAAGGGTGTAAATAGAAGTTTGGCAAGGCGACTCAACGTGATAGTCGTCTATACTATTTGGTGGACGTTGACGGTACATCATGCCGAAGACACATCAATCAGATGAAAGCCACTCCTGTCGAAGGTACTGTTTCGGGTTATTTTAAATTTCAACCTTTAAATGATTTTCGGACAACGGAGACTAACCTTCATGATGGCGGAAGCACAAATTATATAAAAGATGATAACGTCAGCAGGAGGACGTCTCAACTTATAAGAGAAGGAAACAGGCCAATAATTTCGAGAATGAAAGTCAGAAAGAAGACGTAGTTACAGTCGTTATCGACGCAGCTTTCAACTCAGTCGGATCGAAACAGCCCACCGACTTAAACGAATCGAACTTCGAAAAGAAACAACAAGCACTTCCCAAATTTAGCCGGTCAAATAGAAAACCTAAAGCAGTTGACCGCTACCAACCCCTCTAAAACTGGTGGTCGAGACTGTCATATTCTTCTTTGGTGGCATTACAGCCCATGAAGGACAAGAGCAAAGCTTCCCACATTCACCCATGTTGTGTGTGATTTATTTTTCACACAGGCGAAAGGGACCTACAGTTTAATTCCGATTCCGAACATCGTGAGCCGAGAAGCTTATTCATGGCAGGAATTTTTTTTTTTTTTTTGTGTCGGAGGATTCTGCTATCTGTAGGAGCACTCAGAAGCAAATACTGGTCAATTTAACTCAAGACAGACACCTTACGTTAATGTATTTTTCTATTTTCCGGAGCAAAATGAGAAGGAGCTTCAGTGATATAGAGCGGGCCTCAGGGTGCGCCACCTTGCGCGAGCAAATGCAGGACAGTCGCAAAGAAAGAGTTTTGCTGTATCATCATCTTCGCAACATGCAGCTCAGGTAGGCGTCAGAGATGCTTGGCATAAAAGTAATGGCCAGTCAATCCTCTTTGAGGATAAGAACAATGCTGCGGGTTTCAAGCAGACAGCACGGCGTATGCGCCTAGCCTTCCTACACCCTGCATGTTCCATCTATCTACGGTTGTGTATATTAAACACCTAATCTTTAATGTAGGAATTTATCGTGGACGTAGGTAAGATAACGGGTGTCAATGCGTCAGAAGGCATGTCCACGAGTTAGGGGTAGCAGAACATTTCTTGCGCAAGCACACTGTTATTCCTGTGCGACTTGTAACAAAAGAAATTTCTCTTCAGACGAGGCATGGCTTTCAGAGCACACCCTCTGATAAATATATCAAGAGGTTCATCTCAGTATCTAGAGCAGCGCCCGGCATGCTGTACAGCTTAGAAAAACCGCTCCTTGGAGTTTGGTGAAAGAGGCTCCGACATGTTTGCGTGTTAGCCTGTTCCACCAGACAATCGATGCATATGAGATTATAGGTCTTATCGTTGCTATGTAGATCCAGGGGACCTTTGCTGGTGATAAGCCCCATGTTTAAAGAAAAGCTGTTTTGCATTGCCAGAAAGCTTACAGCGCTTTGATAGTTTTTGACTCATCATGCTTTGACCAAAGAAGTTTGGTGATGACTCCTAGTTATCTTTATTACTAGCTGAGTCATGATAATATTTTCCTCCTTCTCGTGAAAAGAACGACATCGGTCTTAACAGATTAACTGACAGCCCATTTCTAGAACACCAATCATCGATCACAATTAGCGCCGCCTGTGCTTTGAGACGGATAGTCGCTGAACATGAGCCGACAGAAAGAATGGCGATATCATCCGCATAGGCCTGGGTATAATTCCAAAAGCATTGAGAGCATCAAGCAGAGAATCGACCACCATGCACCATAACAGGAGAGACAGGACACCACCTTGAAGGCAGCCCCTGTTTACGCCGGACTTGACACACTGGTCGAGGCCTGCATCAACGGTCAATGTATGAGTATTGCTTTGATCCATATGACGATTTCTTCATCTACGCCATGATGTCTGGCAGCGTTGCACATGCTGTCAAAAGTTGCGTTATCAAAAGCTCCCTCAATGTCGATGAAAATGCCCAGCGCGTACTCTTTCCTTTCAAGCGCGCATTCAATTCTCCCAGCTAGGTTCTGAAGCGCAGTCTCGCAGGATTTTCCGGATTTTCCGCGCTGGTAAACATGTTGCATCTCAGAAAGAGGGTGCATTCGAAGGGCACCTTTGCGCACGTGCAACTCAACCAGTCTCTCCATGCTTTTTAGCAGGAAGTATGTTAGACTAATTGGTCTGAAGCTCTTGGCAAGTGAGTAGTCCTCTTTATCTATTTTGAGAATGAAGACCACTTTCACTGTGCGCCAAGGAATGGGTATGTGAGCAAGTGCTAGACTAGCAGTGAAAATTCTTTTCAGAGCAGGAAGCAGCTGCCTTATACTTTTCTGCTGCATAACAGGATATATCCCGTCGGTGCCCGGCGATTTGAAACCATCGAGGGACGCCACAGCAAATTCAATAGCTTCAGTCGTAACAACGCGCGACGCAATATACCAGTCACGCCGAGTTCTTTTCATCGTTTCAGTTGCAGTTTCCCTTGAAGGAGTGTGCAACGAGCCGATGTCGGTCTGATTTCCCAGGAAATGAGTCTCAAACAATAAACTAAGAGTTTCCGCTTTAGACGCAGTAAAGGTACCATCAAATTTTCTGAGTGCGCCTAGCCTAGTCGGTTTTCCCCGCTTGAGGACTTTAACCAACTTGCTAGTCGCACTCAGAGACTTGATCTCTTCGCAGAAGGTCCTATAAGAATCATTCTTCGATTTACGAATAAGTTTCATATATTCCTTCTGCTTCGACCGATACTTGTTCCAGTCATCTTCCGAATTTGATTTGAGCGATCTATTCAGAAGATTTTTGGCTTCCCTGCGATGAATTTGAAGCTCGGCATTCCACCAGGGGACTAATTTTCTGCAGGGAGGTTTGCTGATAGGACATGCGAGTTCAAAACAACTGGTGATGACGCTATTCAGGTTATAAACAGCGTTTTTTACTAATTGTTTCGTTCTAAGTTTAGGTAGGGCCTGAGTGGATTTCTCAAGTTCCGTTCTAAACCGTACCCAGTCCGTCGTTCTCGAATTTCGTCTAGGTTGCAAGGAAGAAAACTCACAACTTAATCGGACTTCGATATACTTATGGTCCGATAGCGAGCACCAGGCAAGACTCGCCAGTTAGTGATGTCCTTCACATATCTGTTGGACAGGGTCAGGTCAGTCACCTCCTGTCGTCTTGTCGAAAGGTCAGACGAGACCTTGTCCTCTCTTGTGTTACACTTGCTGCTGCCCCAAGCAGTGTTTTGGGCATTAGCATCGCAACACAAGATGAAACCAATCTTTCTGGCTTCACAGTACTCTACGAGTTCAGAGACTTCCTTCGGTGGTGGAGGTAGTAACGAATCGTAGGGAAAGTAGGCAGACGCAATGATGAAGTGTTCTATTGCTCTGTGCGTTTTGAAGCTTACTCTAGCAGCCACTAGATCTTGTCCACAAAAGTGCCAAGTTTGGTTGCCGATAGTGAGTTCGATATAATGAGGCCGACCCTAGGTCTTTTGGATTGCTCATCATAAAGAATCGTAGCATCACGTATACCACCAAGGCCACATAGGCGTTTATTCCACACCCACGGTTCTTGATTGGATACAACGTGATGATTTGTACTACTGCATGCAATTCTACTACTTAAAAGAGCAGTAGCAGCCTTGCAATGCTGTAGATTGATCTGGATAAAAACTATCCTGACCTTTTCAGAGGAGATGGCCGCCTCTTTATAAGAGAGCTGCATCTCTCGACTCCTTACGGACATTTGGATCTTCTTCTGGGAGGAAGGGGTTTTGTTGTGTGATGTGCCCGCCCTCGAGGAGCGGTTTTTGACTATTTCCGCCTTTTGGCCTATGCTTTGATCCTTCTGGGTCGACACATCTGCCATTGGACTCCGATTTCCCGCCGCCCCAGTGGAGAGGGAGGCATCGCAAACTCTCTCCCTAGCGAGGCTACCCTTAGCGGCGGTCTTCCCTTTGCGCGAGCCTTTACCTTTTTCGGTTAAAGCTCCTGCTCCCTTCGGACGCCGGTTTGAGACAGCTTTACCAATTCGAGGATTGCTAGGACCCGTAAAGACTTCTGCGTTCGGAGTCTGCCTAACAGCCCCGCCACCTTTTTCGGCGGCAGCGTCGGCCATAGCAGAAACCTGACAGCTTCCGGCTTCGTCATTAAGGGAACTGATGACACTCTTACACACTTACTTTCATACATACTAAAGAAACGTTTAATTACTTTTTTTACTTTTTGTTAAATTTATATTTATTTATTTGTGGGGGATGGAGTTAACTTTCTGTTTTGAATTTGTCTAATTTCTCATTTCTCACCCGTCCTATGTATTCCTCATCCAATATTATGTACATACATATGTATCTCTTTAGCATAAGCAAAATTTCGCTGATATCAATACCTAACGATGCAGGATGCGTAAATACTCGCCGATGCTGATGCGAAACGATACGAATACTTTTAAGCTGCCCGATGCTGAACACACTTACTAACCTACTTACTTACTCATCAGGCCAGCGATGCATGGAGGATCTGAGCCAGAGCTATAGCTGCCTTCCATTTTTGACGGTCCCGGGCACGCTGCTTCCAGTTGGCAAGACCATCCGCGATTACTTGGTCTTTATACCGGAGGTTCATCCGCGTATCCTAGCAGCTGGACGGACTTGTAGAAGATAGCGCCTTCCCTGTTGACGCCTTCCAGCACCAGTTTGAAGAAGTCACATGACAGCGCATCTCCTTGTCGAAATCCGGTGCATGTTTGAAACGGTTCCGAAGTCCTAGAACCGAGTGTATCGCGTATTTTTTAGGGTGGTGCGACACAACTGGATCAGTTCTCCCGGGATCCTGAATTCGGTCATCGCACCAAACAGTTCTTCAAGATGAATGCTGTCGTATGCGGCTTTGAAATCGATGAAAAGATTATATGTATCGATCCGAAACTCGTTCGTCTTTTCCAGGATTTGTCGAAGTGTGAAAATTTGGTCGATAGTCAAGCCATCTGAGCCTGCGGCCTTGTTATTGTTCAGCTTCTGAATGGCTGTGCCGACTTCTTCGATGCTGGGTGGGAGGACTACTTCAGCGACTGAAGTTGGAATTTTCTCGCTCCCTACCACTCTCTCCGTCATGCTCTTTGTCTCTGTCATGTTTCTCTGTCATGCTCTTTAAGCAGCTGCTGGAAATGCTGCTTAAATACATCCACTATTCCCTGCGGGTCGGTGACAAGATTACCCTCGTAATTTCGAAGAGCCTGGGTACCCTGTTTGAAGCCTCCTGCAAGGCCTTTGGCTTTCTTGTAAAAGGCTCGTGTTTTATGCCTATCCCTAGACTCCTCGATATCCTTGAGCTGGGAGGCTGCGAAGATTCTTTTCTTTTGTCGCAGTAGTTTTTTCTCCTCCCTTTTTCTGGCTCGGTACTCTTCTGTTTGCCTGTTGTTGTTGTTGCCTGTTTCTGCTCACACTCGCCATCATACCACGGATTTCTTGTCAGGGGTGGTAGGTATCCTAAGGTGGTTTCGGCTACTTCCTGAATGGCTGAGCGGTAATGCAGCCACATATTATTGGCATCTGTGTTCGACGTAGGCATACCGTAGAGTCTTTCTCTCAGCTGCTCCCTGAAAATACAGCTCCGACCCGAAGAGTCTTCGAATCCACTCGGGAAGGAAGGTGCGGCAGAGGGCGGCCGCATCATCGGTGGCCCACGCAGGTGGAAGGGGACCTTAACCAACTGGGCGTGCGGCGCTGGAAACAGCTGGCCAAAGACCGTGCCAGCTGGAGACGCTTGTTGGTTGAGGCCCAGGTTCACCACGGACTGTAGCGCCACCTAAGTAATTAAGTAGTAATCGTACGATGCTATATGTATGCACTCATGCAGGGCCTATCTATGTATATCTACCCCTATTATTCCATTTTTTTTACATATTCAATTAACTGCAAATGTATACGTTTGTAATCTTGTATATTTATATGGGATGTGTCGGTGTATCTAAAAAACTTAACCGAAATTGCAAAACGGCCGTGCCGCTTTTTTGCTCAACTTGGCGGGGGCACTTCCGAGCCCCAGATACTGATAGTGCTCCCTTGCCCAATCGCAATTCTACAATCCATGTACATATATACATACATACATATGTCATATCCCAAAGCATCAGCCAGTCATAGGTATGTACATGTAGTAAACCCATAAAGGACGATTTCCAATCGATCAACTAACGATACACATTTCCATTATAAAGGAA
Organism: Eumerus sabulonum; assembly: GCA_951905685.1. NCBI lineage: Eukaryota > Metazoa > Arthropoda > Insecta > Diptera > Syrphidae > Eumerus > Eumerus sabulonum. The sequence goes on along the minus strand of OX645060.1, from coordinate 153,049,575 downwards.
CTTATGTACATATGTACGTACGTCATCGCATGTTTCTTTTATTCTTCGGTTACTTTCCCGTAATTTATTCAAATTTAATAAAGACATGGGAATTCGACCACACAGAGGATAAAGATAAAACTCACTAACCTTCTCTGTCCTGACCGAGGCACTAAACTTGCGTTTGCCGGACACGAGTCAGCGTTTGGCAAAAGTCGAGGAAGCATTCCATTCAATTTCTAAGTTAATTCCTTTTTTTTTTTTTTGACATTTTTTCCTCTTTAAAATTTATTCGCATATGTACGTACAGCCTGATACTAGTATGTAGGTACAGCACCACGATTGTAAAGGTTCATGAGATGGCAAAGAATGTAGAATAAGTTCTGAACCCAGTTATGTGCATATATTATAATAATGTCGGGTTGTCGGTTGTCGGTTGGCCTATTGCTAACCATTCCGTATAATAATGGTTGACTAAATCCTTTGAGGTTTTAGACGTCCGGGTTGGCGAGCGGATTGAGGAGCTTCTTGAAGTGAGTATCGTTTTCACTGAAAGGGTGGTTTTCGATAAAAATGCTAGACGGGATTGGGGACCAATAATAATATTTTCTCCTTGAATGGATCAGTGCTTTCAAGGGGGGGCGAATATTTTCGTGTAATTCCTTGGGGGCAATGGGAAGCAACAAAACGGAAAGGAAAGGAAAAGAGGAAAGATCTACGGTTGGTTTCACATTTCTTTGTTGTATGATTCCGATAATGTTGTAAGTGCGGGTCATGCGTTAATTCGATTCATGTTGACTGAGTGCGGAATGGGGGCAAGATTGGACAATTGGTTTGATACTTGAGTATCGAGAGGGTGTTCATATGCTGATAAACAAATTTCGCAAAACAACTTGTGAGAAAGTTAAGGAAGTTTTTTTTTGTTTTTTTTTTTTTTTTTTAATTAAACCAGCGTTAGCCCTGTTGTGGGGACATTTTTGCGCAATTCAAATTGAAAGCTCAATAATGTTTAGTGTCGATCCTTCTGGCTACTATTAGTTAAGCTCAATATGTCGCATGTCAATAGGGATCTATGTATGTATTACTTACTTACTTACTTATCAGGCCAGCGATTCATGGAGGATCTTAGCCTGAGCTATAGCTGCCTTCCATCCTTGATGGTCCCGGGCACGCTGCTTCCAGTTGTCAAGACCAAGATGTCTTACATCCGCGATTATTTGGTCTTTATACCGGAGGTTCGGTCTTCCCCTTCTTCTCGAACCAGGAGGCTCGGAGTCGAAGACCCCCTTAGCTGGAGCGTTGATGTCCATGCGCTCGATGTGGCCGAGCCAGTGTAGTCGACGGATCCTTGCCTTCCGGACTACATCCACAACTTGGTACAGCTCGTAGAGTTCGCGGTTGTGTCTTCTTCTCCATTCACCTTCCTCACAGACAGGACCAAATATCCGGCGCAGAATTTTTCTTTCGAAAGAACCCAAGATCAGCTCCGCTGTCCTGCTTATCGTCCAGCTTAAGGCTCCGTACAGCAAGACTGGCAGAATGAGCGTTTTGTAAAGCATGACTTTGGTCTTTCGAGTGAGGAGTTATGACCCCAGTTGTTTGGACAAGCCGAAGTAGCAATGGTTGCCAAGGGCGATTCTATGCCGGATCTCCACTGTGGTGTCATTTGTGGAATTTACGTTTGCCCCGAGGTAGACAAACTCCTTAACTACCTCGAAATTGAAGCTGTCAATTGTTATAATTTGTCCCAGGTGGTGAGCGACGGATTGGTTTTTGCTTGACAGCATGTATTTCGTTTTGTCCTCATTGATCTTAAGACCAACTCGTTTCGCCTGTTCTTCAATCGCCGTGAATGCTTCCACAATGCCACGGCGAGAACACGCGATGATGTCGATATCATCCGCGTATCCTAGCAGCTGGATGGACTTGTAAAAGATAGTGCCTTCCCTGTTGACGCCTGCCCGCCGCACTATCTGCTCCAGCACCAGGTTGAAGAAGTCACATGACAGCGCATCTCCTTGCCGAAATCCGGTGCATGTTTCGAATGGTTCCGAGGTCCTAGAACCGAGTTGCACGGTGCATCGCGAGTTTTTTTAGCGTGGCGCGACATAACTGGATCAGTTTTACCGGGATCCCGAATTCGGCCATCGCCCCAAACAGTTCTTCACGATGAATGCTATCGTATGCGGCTTTGAAATCGATGAAAAGATGGTGTGTATCGATTCGAAACTCGTTGGTCTTTTCCAGGATTTGTCGAAGTGTGAAAATTTGGTCTATAGTTGATTTGCCGGGCCGGAAGCCGCACTGGAAGCCGCACTGGTAGCTGCCGATTAGTGCGGTGCAAAATGGTTTTAGACTTTCACACAATACGCTGGACAGGATCTTGTATGCGACATTGAGCAGGGATATACCTCTATAATTCTTGCAAGAGGTAGGATCGCCTTTTTTGTGGATGGGGCATATAGAGCTGGTATTCCAGTCGTCGGGCGTGCTTTCATCTTCCCAAATTCTGCAGATGATCTGGTGCATGCTCCCTACCAGAACATCGCCGCCAGCCTTGAAGAGCTCTGATGGCAAGCCATCTGAGCCTGCGGCCTTGTTGTTCTTCAGCTTCTGAATAGCTGTGCCGACTTCTTCGATGCTGGGTGGGAGAACTACTTCAGCGGCTGGAGTTGGGATTTCCTCGGTCCCTACCACTCTCTCTTGGTCATGCTCCTTAAGCAGCTGCTTGAAGTGCTGCTTAAATACATCCACTATTCCCTGCGGGTCGGTGACAAGATTACCCTCGCAGTTTCGAAGAGCCAGGATGCCCTTTTTGAAGCCTCCTGCAAGGCCCTTGGCTTTCTTGTAAAAGGCTCGTATTTTATGCTTATCCCTAGACTCCTCGATATCCTTGAGCTGGGAGGCTGCGAAGATTCTTTTCTTTTGTCGCAGTAGTTCTTTCTCCTCCCTTCTTCTGGCTCGGTACTCTTCTTGCGCTGCCCTGGTTTTCCTCTGCAGCGCCTTTTGATACGCCTCGTCGGTTGCTGCCTTTTTCTGCTCGCCATTATACCACGGGTTTCCTGTCGGGGGTGGTAGATATCCTAAGGTGGTTTCGACTACTTCCTGAATGGTTGAGCGGCAACGCAGCCACATATTATCGGCATTTGTGTTCAACGTAGGCATACCGTAAAGTCTTTCGCTCAACTGCTCCCTGTAGACTCTGGCAACCTCCGGTGTGCTCGGGCGCCCAATGTCGAAACTCCTCCTGATGGGCTGGTGCAGCTTTCTGACATTGGACAGTCGAGCTCTGAATCTTGCTGCTACGAGGAAGTGGTCAGATTCGACATTTGCCCCTCTGAATGTTCGCACATCCAGGATGTTTGACGAGTGCCTTGCGTCAATAAGCACATGGTCGATTTGGTTGGCAGTTCGACCGTCCGGAGATCGCCAGGATGCTGTGTGGATTCGCTTGCGAGGGAATCTTGTGCTACTTATCACTGCATTACGAGCTGTCGCAAAGTCAGCGAGTCGGAAGCCGTTATCTGTTGTTGTATCGTGGAGGCTGTGCTTTCCAGTCACTGCGCCAAGGGTGTTTTCCTTACCGATTTTGGCGTTGAAGTCCCCGAGCACGATTTTTACATCGTACTCCGGACAAGCTCCGTAGGCGTTGTCCAGGAGGTCACAGAAGTCCTCCTTGATAGGGTCTTCAGCCTCGTCGGTAGGGGCGTGTGCACATATAAGGCTGATGTTATAAAGTCTGCCTCTGATGCGGATCACAGCCAGGCGATCACTTATAGGCTTAAAGTCGATGACCTTCGACCTTAACCGCTTTCCCACTACAAGTCCGCATCCCAGTAAGTGCAACCTTTTGTGACAGCTGTAATAAATGTCGCAATTTTTCTTCCTAAGCATACCGTTTCCTATCCAGCGTATTTCCTAGACCGCAGTAATATCCGCCTTGTACTGCGTGAGGATTCCTTCTAGTATATGAGCAGCTCCGGGAGTGTACAGGGTTCTGACATTCCAGGAGCATACTCGCAAATCGTGTTCCTTTTTCGTGCGTTGTCGTCGTCGAGTATCCGTCCGTGTATCCGAGGCATCTTGCTCATTCATAACTTTACGTTTTTTTTTACGTGGGCGGATTGTTAGCCCGCCGCACAACCGCCGTTCTGATCGGGTTTTTTTTTCGCTGCATACGTTTGTTCACCTCCCAACGGTTGTTGAAGAGGCTATCCAGAGGGCGCCGCGAGGAGGCCGTATGTCAACTTGACCCGGGCATTTAAACAGGGATCGTTGCTGGCATCTCGCCAGGTTGAGAGCAATCAACAACTTTACCCTGTATGTCCGAGCCCATACCCTCTCTATGTATGTATACTCTCACTTAATTAATGATGGACCTATTATGTTAGCCTCTGGTATACAGCGTGCGCCAAATACAAGTTTCCTTTTAAAAATGCAATGAAGTGAACAAAATTAAATTTGTTGGCTTTATCAGTAAGAACAACCAAATTATGAAATACAATGTCGTCAAGTGGCTGCCTCGGCTGGCCTCGCAGTAGCGCATTTTGTCACCACGATTTTTCAAGACCTTGTTGATGGTTTCGGGCTGTAGCTTACGGAATGCTTGGATGATATTGACCTAAAGTCAATATTCGTTTCCGGAGTGCTGGCATAACATCGGTCCAAAGGGGTCAAAAGGAGTTAAAAAGCATCTCCGAGGCGGCCAATAGACATCGCCATGACAGCTGATAAAACGATTTGGGTCGCCACATCTGCCATTGGACTCCGACTTCCCGCCGCCCCAGTGGAGAGGGAGGCATCGCAAACTCGCTCCCTAGCAAGGCTACCCTTAGCGGCGGTCTTCCGTTTGCGGGAGCCTTTAACTTTTTCGGTTAAAACTCCTGCTCCCTTCGGACGCCGGTTTGAGATAGCCTCACCAATTCGAGGATTGCTAGGACCCGTAACGACTTCTGCGTTCGGAGTTTGCCTGTCAGCCCCGTCACCTTTTTCGGCGACAGCGCCCGCCATAGCAGAAACCTGACAGCTTCCGGCTCCGTCATTACGGGAACTGATCACCCTCTTACTGAGTAGTTCAATCTTCCCAGTAAGAGGAAGAGAGTTGGAGGCGCATTCCGAAAGTGCAGACATGCTTATGTCTCCTTCAGCAGCCTTTCCCAATCGCCGACGCTTTCCGCGCTGCACACCTTCGAGAGAGGGGTGGAGCTCAGGAAGGAGGGTCGGATCGATTTCGATACGAGAGGCCATCGTTGGTGTCGCCTCTGCTGGATGCACCGCTCATGCTCAGTCGGACCAGGTGGTTAGACAGTGAGCCGCAGGTGTCGGTGTCGTTCCGGGCTGCCGTTGGGTTAAAAATGAATGTTGGGGCCTCCAGAATCCTTTCCCCGGCCGCGATCAAAGAGATCGCGGGTGGATTTCCGCTACTGCGGGTACCACCTGGAGTACACAATTCCTTTGGTTTGTCCATTCATTTTTGGGTCTTCGAGTCTTAGTTCGAGATCTACGACCTCTTAAGCCTCCCGCCACGACAAGGCGCCCGAAGAAGGGAGGACGGTCCACCCCTTACCACCTGGTGGAAATGCAAGAGCTTTTTCATAAAACAGAGCAAAACAAAAAATTATGTAAAGGACTTGTGGATGGAGAACCACCATCTATCAACAAATCTAATTCCAAGCTGACTGTAGTCCAGGTAACGTTATCAGCAGGCCTAGCAGGGTTTATTCAACCATAACGACTCTGCGACTAAAACAACGACAACCGACACCTCATAGGCGGGTTATATTCTCATTGTGTATTCACATCCTATTATTGCCTATCACCAATCGTTACGTTGTTCCCATTTTTGGTTGTTCCTAAAATGGTTTGGTTTATTGTGAAGCGATCCAATTATTTAATATGATCAACGTGTTTTATTCATTGTCATCACACCCATAAAGCATCCTTCATCATGAGAGCTACCGTGACATTTTCATCTTTTTTCAAATTAACCCCCAAGACCCCACAAACATACTTAACCTCTTTTTCTAGTCCTTAAATGCGAATCTTAAATCCTTGAAAATCCCCCTCAGAAAAGCAATCATAAGTGATTAATGATGGCAATAATAGTGATGACATTGCTTAAACTCCTTAATCGTAGTTTAAGAATCATTTCGATGGCGATATACCCAGTCAGGACCAAATCCCCCGCAAAATAAATAAAAACTCCAAAAGCAAAACTCACAAATCATTCCACTCCGGAAATAGAAATCAGTATAAGGACATCCAAGACCAACAGAGAAACAAACGAACAAACCAAAATCACAAAAACCATCATCTTTTTCTACTGCCCTAATGGACTCCTCGAACAAATTATGTACATATGTATGTATGTATGCTTCGGGCGCAGATACATACATATATGTGTATGTAGTTTGAAGAGTAGGCGAACATCAATAGAATTTCCTCCTTCAAACGTAAATTAATACATATTTGATGAGATGTCAAGAGTTCGAAGACGAAGTGGATTCACAATCCGCATGCATTATCTAGTGCTTCAAATCGCAAACGCCAGTATTACATTTGCGTTTCGAGAGCCGTTGTTCGAGTATCTTCCACACTCTTACCAACATTCTAATCATTAAAGACTAATTCGAGTATTTGCGACAAAGGTCATGAGTTCTGACCGGAGCAGCAATGACTATTGAGCTTTAGGCACAACTAGTGTGGGTAGTTAGAGGTTGTTTCAGGACATCCAAGTCTACAGAACACACAATTAATGGTAGTGAATTCAATTAATAAAGGCATTAATGTATAATTATTGAAGGACAGTTTTTAGAGCTTATCTGTAACTGTTTTAATGATAAGATCTGTTCGTGAAGATTGTACCAAACATGGATTGTCATATCATACATATGTACATATATATGTGTGCATGCAATACAAAATCACGATTAGGCTGACTTTATGAAATAAGATGGAAGAAGGTCTTAACTAAGCTGATAGGTCCTTATCAGTGCGGCTTCAGGCCAGGGAAGTCCACCATCGACCAAATCTTCACACTACGGCAGATACCGGAAAAAAACCATTGAATTTCAAGTCGACACCCACCATTTATTTGCCGACTTGAAAGTCGCATACGACAGAGTAATTAGAGACGAGCTATACAACGCTATGTCTACCTTTGTGATACCTGCTAAACACATCAGGCTATGCAGGATGACTTTGGAGAATGCTCGCTGCTCCATCCGAATCGGTGAACACCTTACCGATAGTTTTGATGTCAAAAAAGGATCGTCGTCTGTCTGTCGTCTGATTTCTTCAACATCATATTGGAAACGATTGTGCAAAAATCACTGGCCAATACAAGAGGCAGAATCTATTTCAAATCCTCGCAACACCTTGCATACGCCGACCATATTGACATAATGGGTAGATCACAGCGAGATGTCAATGAGACGTTTGCGAGTATTGAGATGAAGGTGGCGAGAATTGGTTTGGCGGTAAACGAGGGCAAAACTAAATATATGCTGTCATCAAAAAAGGACGCTCACCACCGACGTCTTGGCCAGAACGTTTGTATTGGCAGATATAAGTTCGAGGTAGTTAAGGACTTCGCCTACCTTGGCTCCGCAGTGACCTGGAACAACGACATCAATTCCGAAATCAAACGCAGAATCGCTCTTGCCAATCGCTGTTTCTCTGGGCTCAGGAGGCAACTGAGGCAACAGGAGGCCCTCTTCCGAACGACAAAGTTGACTCTATATAAGACCCTTATCACGCCGGTCCTGTTGTACGGCGCAGAAGCATGGACACTGTCAAAAGCGGATGAGGAGGCCCTTGGTCGGTTCGAGAGAAAGATTTTGCGCGTGATTTTTGGGCCTATAAACGCAGACGGGGAACGGAGGAAAAGATTCAACCACGAACTTTAAGTCATGAGTATAGTCAGGCGTCTACGGATTCAACGCCTAAGATTGCTGGGCCATACTTCTGCAGAACATTCCAGAGTTTTCCTCGAGGAGCTCGGTCGTATGCCTTTTTCAAATCTACAAAGCAGCTTTAGATTGGTTTGGCGTACTCCCAAGCCTTCTCGAGTACCATTTTAGGAGTGAAAAGCTGGTCGGTTGTACTTCTGCCGTGACGAAACCCGCACTGTTCATCCCCTATCCTGGATTCGACCATAGCTCTAGAACGCTCCTCCAACACCTTAGCGTAGACTTTACCGGGGACACTTAAAAGGGATATGCCCCTATAATTGGAGCACTCATCCCCCTTTTTTATAAGAGGAACAATCACCCCAGGCCACCTTTTTGACACGAGAGAGCCATAATACTCCCTCTTTACCCATTGCCTTAAGCATTTCTGGCCGAACTTCATCCATACCGGCGGATTTGCCAACTTTTAGCGATTCAATCGCTAAAATGCCTTCCTCCACCGTTGGACGATTCTCCGCCACACTCAAGACTATAGGTCTGTCCCCCTCAGTGCCCTATTCGGGATTGATTAGCTCCGAAAAGTGCTCGCTCCATCTGCGTAAGATGTCCATCTCATTGGAAAGCAACACACCATCTTTGGATTTAACTCCTTCGATTATGTTGAATTTCCTTCCTATGAGCCGGCGAATGGTTTACCAGAACACATTTTTCGCAGATCTATGGTCACCTTCCAACTTCTCGACGAGCTCCTTCCAGGACTGCTCTTTAGCTGCTCGCACAGCAAATTTGCAAGTTCTTCGCGCCACAGTGTATCGGTCACGAGAAGCAGAGACCCCCAAGAGGACCCAGTCTCTGTAGGCCTTCTTCTTCTCTCGGGTGTTAAACCACGCAGTTCTTTTCTCACCATCAGCCGCCACACCAAGCCGCTTCTCTCCACAAACTTGTTTTCACTCACTGTTTAACCTTGCTTTAATTATTAGGTTTTCCCCACAATGCCTTTTTATTCTCACTTTTTGAGACCACAATTTTACAATAGTTAAAATTTCTCACTGGCAACGTATTTTATTACTTACTCTTCCCTCTCAGAGGAGATAACACATCCTTCGGTTTCGGAGTTCCCGGGTTTTCGTTATATTATTGTTCTTTTACAACTCACGACACGGGCGGTCCCTGCTCGGGCGCCAGTTAAAACCTATCCTTATCCACAGGCTCTGCACAAAGGAAACACAGGAATTGGGGTTACAATATAAGTATGTTTATTCGGGCGACTGCACCGCTTTAAGTCACAATATCGACGGACTCTATTCTAACAATAAATTCCATATCTTAAGCCTAAACTGGTGAATTGCAGTTCCCACGCAGACCCATCGCAATCACAAAATCCACCGGATACGCGTGTGTGAACTGCAAGCATGCATTTTGTATTTTTTCATGCACACGGCGACGTGTGCTCCAATTTCATCGGCAGGTGGACGGCCGATGGTGTCAACTTGCATAATCAACTTTTATAAACAACTGAGTAAAACCATTGCCTCTAGTGTTTTTGTTTTTTTTTTTTCCTTCTTCAAACGTTTACATAAATGTACTTTCAAACTTTGCGTCGCCCACGTTAGACGTCTATTTACAATGGTGTGCTACCAATGTGTACCACCAAAATTCATCGATCTGATATAAAGATCCGGTCAGTGCTCTGAATGTGGAAAATATTTCCATGTTAAATGCACTAATGTCGCAAAGGTAGAAATCGAGTATTTAGACAAATCTAGCTAAAAGGCAGTATAAGTGTGCAGGTTGTAATAGCTCGAGACGTGATACCTTGCGCGGGGATTTTCCGGTTTCGGTTTGCTAGACCATAGCTCAACTGACATTATTCCTGTTTTATGGGGTTAGTCTTTGACGGTACCTACACGTTTTTAAAAAATTAAGAACTCAACATTTGGGTGCCCTATAAACTGAACCAGACACAAAAATTATGACACTTAGAAATCCATTGGAGGACGCCGCGGTGCAGTGGATAGTGTGTTGGACTCTGACGCACGATGAGTGAGTTCGGACCCGGATAACACCAACGCCATCAAATGTTTATTTCGCGGCGTCCCTCCTCGGCGGGGTATTGGCAAAACCCCCCGTAGTATACTTGCCGTGAAAAGTCTTCTCGACTCACGCCGTTCGAAATCGGCATTAAACAGTAGGTCCCTTTCACCTGTGTGAAAAATAAATCGCACACAACATGAAGGATTAAGGCAAGCTTGGCTCTGGTCCTTCATGGGCTGTAACGCCATCAAAAGAAAGAAAGAAAAAATCTATTGAACGCTAGGCTTTAAGATAGAAATTTTGTGATTATCTGATTTAGGAAAATTCACTTCTAATGGGGGAAGCCATGCTGCAATAAGTCTAGCGCACAAAACATGGACTGTAAGCTGTAGAGTAGGTGCCCACCTATGGTGGCCTGGTAAGCTGTAGAGTTACCGGCCACCTATGATGGCCTGGTAACCTGTAGAGCTGCCGGCCATTTATAGTGTCCTGGTAAGCTATCGAGCTGCCGGCCACATATATATATAAAACATGGGGAACTCACACGTGATGGACGGATAGTTCTCATGAGAACTGCCACAAACCATAACGATTACTTTTTTGGAATATTTTCCTCACTAAGCAGGTTTTTCCTTGAGTTTCTGTCATTTCAGGTTGTCTCGGATGAGCGTCCCTGCTTGAACAGTCTCTGTATACCGTAGATATTCACCAGCATTTTCACTATGCTTATAATATAGCACTTCAACCATTTTTTTTTTATAGTCCTTAGTCACACCCGCATTAAAAGCTAACGCCTTATAAAATTGAACGTTGAGTTATACCTATGGTGTTTTTATGGGGTTTTTTTTTTTTTTTTTGGTTTTTTGACACACAACCTGAACGAAGTGTAGTGGTTTGGGTCGTAGATGTTCGTTCACTACTCTCAGGGGTGGTTGTCCTAGATAGGACTAGAGCCGACCGAATTAAGCGTTGGTTATAATTCGCAGCAATTCTTTCATGCACTTTTGGTACATTTTTTTTACAGTTTAAAGCGGCTCTATTTTTTTTTTCCAAACAACTTATTCTAGGTAAAAACGTTTAAACCTATTTCAAATATCTTATGTATTCAAAGTAGCATACTGGACCTAAGCGGGCACTCTAAGCTATACTGAGACGACAAAAACGGAAATCAACATTCTACCTCACGGGAACCAGAGCACAAAGAGTGGACGAAAATAAGTTACGTGATCACTACCGGTTTTTTTGATGGAAGCGGTGCTTTTTCTCTTTTTGCGGCACTTTTTTTTGGCAACCGCGGACAGAAGACGTTCTCAATTATTGGTCCATCTCAATTAAAAAGCTAAAAAGGTTGTTAAAAACTCTAAAAGTTTAATTGTTTTCCCTTTCGTCACATTATTATGTATATTCTTAAAACCACACTACCTAGTAACCTTAAGCCTAGCCTATTTTATATGTATTAGGTACATATGTATACATACTTTTGGTCTTATATTGTGTATGTAGAGGATGAATTTGAATTGACCGTACACTGTGCGTGTTATCCCTGCAGTAGTACGTTTGATCACTTCTCATTCACAAATGTGTTGCATAGTTTTTTTCCGTATAGGAATTACTTTTTCTATGAAATGACTTTGAACTATAGACCTTCCGCTCGACGGTCGATGATGTTAACCACTGAACCAAGGCCACCCCGCTGAGAATTTTTCGAGAAATTTGGTTTGTCTGGAAATTTTGAACAGCAATACACACACTACTTGAGTATACATAGTACTTACTTACTTACTTACTCATCAGGCCTGCGATCCATGGAGGATCTGAGCCTGAGCTATAGCTGCCTTCAATCCTTGACGGTCCCGGGCACGCTGCTTCCAGTTGTCAAGACCAAGATGTCTTACATCCGCGATTACTTGGTCTTTATACCGGAGGTTCGGTCTTCCTCTTCTTCTCGAACCAGGAGGCTCGGAGTCGAAGACCCTCTTAGCTGGAGCGTTGATGTCCATGCGCTCGATGTGGCCGAGCCAGTGTAGTCGACGGCTCCTTGCCTTCCGGACTACATCCACATCTTGGTACAGCTCGTAGAGTTCGCGGTTGTGTCTTCTTCTCCATTCACCTTCCTCACAGACAGGACCAAATATCCGGCGCAGAATTTTTCTTTCGAAAGAACCCAAAATCAGCTCCGCTGTCCTGCTTATCGTCCAGCATTCGGCTCCGTACAGCAAGACTGGCAGAATGAGCGTTTTGTAAAGCATGACTTTGGTCTTTCGAGTGAGGAGTTTTGACCCCAGTTGCTTGGACAAGCCGAAGTAGCAGCGGTTGCCAAGGGCGATTCTGCACCGGATCTCCACTGTGGTGTCATTTGTGGAATTTACGTTTGCCCCGAGGTAGACAAACTCCTTAACTACCTCGAAATTGTAGCTGTCAATTGTTATGTTTTGTCCCAGGTGGTGAGCGACGGATTGGTTTTTGCTTGACAGCATGTATTTCGTTTTGTCCTAATTGATCTTAAGGCCAATTCGTTTCGCCTGTTCTTCAATCGCCGTGAATGGACTTGTTAAAGATAGTGCCTTCCCTGTTGACGCCTGCCCGTCGCACTATCTGCTCCAGCACCAGGTTGAAGAAGTCACATGACAGCGCATCTCCTTGCCGAAATCCGGTGCATGTTTCGAATGGTTCCGAGGTCCTGGGACCGAGTTGCACAGTGCATCGCGTGTTTTTTAGCGTGGCGCGACACAACTGGATCAGTTTTACCGGGATCCCGAATTCGGCCATTGCCCCAAACAGTGCTTCACGATGAATGCTGTCGTATGCGGCTTTGAAATCGATGAAAAGATGGTGTGTATCGATTTCAAACTCGTTGGTCTTTTCCAGGATTTGTCGAAGTGTGAAAATTTGGTCTATAGTTGATTTGCCGGGCCGGAAGCCGCACTGGTAGCTGCCGATTAGTGCGGTGCAAAATGGTATTAGACGTTCACACAATACGCTGGACAGGATCTTGTATGCGACATTGAGCAGGGATATACCTCTATAGTTCTTACAAGAGGTAGGATCGCCTTTTTTGTGGATGGGGCATATAGAGCTGGTATTCCAGTCGTCGGGCATGCTCTCATCTTCCCAAATTCTGCAGATGATCTGGTGCATGCTCCCTACCAGAACATCGCCGCCAGCCTTGAAGAGCTCTGATGGCAAGCCATCTGAGCCTGCGGCCTTGTTGTTCTTCAGCTTCTGAATAGCTGTGCCGACTTCTTCTATGCTGGGTGGGAGGACTACTTCAGCGGCTGGAGTTGGGATTTCCTTTTTTTTTTTTTTTTTTGTTTTAGTTTTTAATATACTTTATTTCACTTTTAACTTAGGTTTACAAATATTTGATATTACAAATTATGTTTAATAAATGTGAAATAGTTACGTACAATCTATTGTCCAAATGACAAGAGTTGAAAGTACCAATAGCATACAACAAAAACATAAATGTTGTGATAGTTGATGGGGAGTTACACAGTTGAGGCAGAAAAAAAAATAGAAATATGTAAAGTAGAAGTTATATTATTTTAAAAGACCAAATAAAGACAATTATTAGAGATTCAAAGAACAAAATTCATTAATAAATAAACTGTTTATGGCAGAGTAGTCAAAAGACATTACCCATTTTTTAACGCAATTGAGAAATACATTTTTCACTCTTTCACATCTCAAAGTATCTGGGAGTAGATTGAATAAACGGGGTGCGGTAGCAAAATAAAATCGACCAAAGTGAACTTTATGAACTGTAGGAACTGTTACAAAATTTCTACTATTTGCTCGCAGATTATAGTTTTCAATATTTCTTACTGAGTAAAAACCAGCATTTTGGAAAAAGATTTTTAGTACTTTATAGCAATAGAGATGCCTTAAAGGAAGAGTTTCAAGGTTTTTGAACAAAACAAAACTAGGAGTTCTGCGATTCACTCTGTATAAAATTCGAATTGCATGTTTTTGTTTTATTAGTAAAGGCTCAGTTTTTGTAAAATAAGCACAGCCCCAGCAAGAAATACCATATTCCAACTTAGATTTTAAAAGACCATTGTATACGAGTTTTAGGATTGATGTTGGGCAGTAAAGGCTTAGGTGATACAGTTGTCTTACTACTTTGTTAAGATATTGTTTAAGATAACTTGTATGATGGTGCCAACTAAGCTTACTATCTAAAATAATACCTAGGTATTTAAAATTGTCGACGCACTGAACTTTAAAACAATTATTAGAACAAGGCGTAGAATTATTAAAGGAGAAGGTATTATCGACATTATTAAGTAAGCAAAAGCGTGAGCAGCTCGGAGTGTGATAGAATAACGGCAAATCCATGCAAATATGACTGTTGATATTGAATACCATAAATTTAGTCTTGTCACTGATTGTTAGCTTGTGAACCGAAAACCATTTTCTAGTAAGTCGAGGTCATGGTTTACATCCAAGAAGACATTAAGCAAACTTTTATTAGAGTATGAAAGTGCAGTATCGTCAGCAAACGCAGTGACTTTACCTTTAAAAGGTTGCATAAACAGGGAATTGACGTATATTAAGAATAAAACAGGACCTAAAACCGAGCCTTGCGGAACACCAGTCTCTATACTATTCGGAGAACTGTAAATGTTCTTGATCTTTATTATCTGCCTGCGATTTTTTAAATATGAGACAAACCAGTCATATATACAACCTCTAAAGCCTATATGAAGAAGTTTATCTAATAATATTGAGTGATCCACCATATCAAAAGCTTTACTGATATCTATAAATAAAGAAGCTGGAATCTCTGAAGAATTAACACTACGATATAATTCCCCAGTTAGTTTCAGAAGAGCAGTTTCAGTAGACATTCCGCTTCTAAAGCCAAATTGACACTCACTGAGAAAGTGTGTATTTTCCAGAAACCGCAGTATTCGTGATTTCATACCTCTTTCAAATATTTTAGAAAATACCGATAGCAAAGATATAGGACGATAGTTATTTAAGATACTTTTGTCACCCTTTTTATGGAGTGGTATTACTATTGCCGTTTTTAAAGATTGAGGAAAAATTCCTAGCTGTATGCTCTTATTAAAAATAAAACATAAGACGTCAGATATTTGGAACGAGATTTTTTTCAACATAAAACTTGAAATCTTATCAGAGGAAGTAGAATTAGACGTTTTAATAGAGTGTATTATCCTATGGATCTCCAGAGCAGTGAATGGTTCACAAAAAAAACTCACTGTTTGTCTTTCCGTATCTAATAAGTCAAAACTACCCCTGCAGTTGAAATTGTCGTTCGGTGAGTTCTGAAGAGAACGAATATTACAAAAGAAGTCATTAAATTTGTTAGCAATTACCAAAGGATCAGAGATAGTAGAATTGTTAATGTTCAAAACTATATCATTTTCTAAAATTTTTCTATTAAGAATTTCATCAACAACACGCCATTCTTTTTTGGAATTGCCAAGACTTGCTGTTAATTTAGTATTAAAATAATTATCTCTGTAAAAAGGGACTTCCACTTTAAGCTCATTACTTAGCTTTAAGTAATACTGTTTAAGTCTAATATTATTTGGATGTTTTCTAACTCGAAGACAGAACTTATGTTTCTTACGGATTTTTTTCAGGAGGGAAGGAGTCATCCATTGCTTCAGACACTTATATTTATTGTTGGTAACATTTTTTATCAGCTTGCTATCCGTGATGTGAGATTGCAGCTTCATTAAAAATATGTCGAAGGCTATTGAGGGATCAGCTGTGCTAAAAACTTCTTCCCAGAATTCAAAGTTCAAACGGTTTCTGAGAGCAATATAATCTATTTTATCGAAAGTTTGACACTCAATTGGCTTGGTACGCGAAACATAACTATCCATTTGAATACTTGTCAAGCAGTGATCCGTTAAATTTAGATCAAATGTCGCGACTTTGAATCTAGTTTTGTTGTTTCGGTGAGCTCTTACAAATATGTGGTCCAAACACGAATTTAAACGAGTAGGCTGAGCCAACAAAGATTCAAACCCGAAAGCAGAAAGAGTCGTCAAGAAGTGATCTACATCTGTGGAGTCAGATAAAATATTAATATTGAAATCACCTAGCAGAATGATATTTTTACAATTTTGATATTCCAAGAACCCCGAAAACTCGTCAATAAAGAATTTTACTGAGCATTTGTGTAGTCTATAAACGCAAATAAAACAATAGCAAGTACCAGAAATTTCACAACAGAAACTTATTATGTCAGCACTTTGTAGATTATATTTTTTGATTTTTTTGCCTATAATGCCACTATGAAAAAATACACCGACACCTCCAGAGGAATATGCATCATTGCATGCTGCATCAAATAAAAAATTAGGTATGTTAAAATCAGAAATTTCGTCATTAAAAATCCAAATTTCAGAAACAAAAATTAGTTCAGGTAAATGGTCTAAAGAGGAGAGGTGAGTGGAAAATGTATCAAAGTTCATTCTCAAACTGCGAATGTTTTGATGGATTATTGAAAAACCAGAAGATTGTTCATTGATTGAATGATCTATACAGTAGCAATTGGAATGTTCTGAAGCAAAAGAAAAGTTAATATTGTTATCATTAAAATTAATAGAAGAAGATGTACAAAAAGTATTATTTGAGTTATTATTAGAATCAATCATCTTTAGATATTTGAAAATTAAATTAGGTGTATACTCCCTCAATTTTTTGCAAATCTTCAAAAGAATATATTTTTGTTGCTTTATCACCATCCTTTATCCTGATGAGTACGGTTGAGTTTCTCACCCAAACATATTTGCATTTGTTGTTGCGTTTGAGATCATTAGCTTTATTAAGCAGCGATCTTGTAAAACCAGTGAGACAATCATTCATAAATATTTTTCTGTTGGTGGCTCTATTTGTGCCAGCACCTCCGCTACAGTTGGAAAGAAGCTCGTTCGAAATTTTGTCTCTGTGTATTCGCATTTTTGCCATTACTACGTTCTTCCGCGAGAGAGATGAAAATTTAACGCGTACAATATTGGCTGTCTTTCTCTTGTTACCTGCCCCTGAATTTGCAGTCCTGACAAAACAAGAGACGATATCATCTGGTGTAGATTGTTCTCCCATTGCAGTAAACAATTTACTGACACTTTCAACAACGTTAGAAGTATTAACTTCGGGAAGGCCAACAATATCCACAGAACATTGTTTCTCTCTCTGCTCCAGAAAGTTAATTTTACTTTCCAGAAGCACTACTTTCTTACAAAGAGAAGCATTGCTTACTTCCAGAGATTGAATTTTCTTCATAGCATCCAGAACAGCGTGCTTTAGTTCCACCATTTCACTGAGAAGCAATTGCATTGATGCTACCTGCTCACCCGTATTACTGTCTCCATGAGTGGTTAGAGTTGGTGTTGGTGAAAAGTTGTTGTTGCTTGGATGATGGCGACTGGAAATTGCACTCTTTGACGAAGTGGCGTTAGAAGGAGCAGTAGCAGGAGAATCCACAATAATTGACTTTCTCCGCTGAGAGAGACACGATGGGCACTTGTAAGATTGGTTACACTTTTCGTAGAAGTCAATTTCTTTTCTATCCATATTGGCACACTTCCCATGATAATATTCCTTGCAATACGCACACTGAATTTTAAGTTCGTGTCTTTCAACTTTTAGGCAACACAAGCCACACTTCATTTTAAGTTCACTTTGATTTGATTGCGTTAGAAAGCAAATAAGAGAGTTTCCTCAAAGCGTGATACCCCGTCAACCAACTACACTGTACTCTCAAGTCCCTACCACTCTCTCTTGGTCATGCTCGTTAAGCAGCTGCTGGAAGTGCTGCTTAAATACATCCACTATTCCCTGCGGGTCGGTGACAAGATTACCCTCGCAGTTTCGAAGAGCCAGGGTGCCTTTTTTGAAGCCTCCTGCAAGGCCTTTGGCTTTCTTGTAAAAGGCTCGTATTTTATGTCTATCCCTAGACTCCTCGATATCCTTGAGCTGGGAGGCTGCGAAGATTCTTTTCTTTTGTCGCAGTAGTTTCTTCTCCTCCCTTCTTCTGGCTCGGTACTCTTCTCGCGCTGCCCTGGTTTTCCTCTGCAGCGCCTTTTGGTACGCCTCGTCAGTTTCTTGTCGGGGGTGGTAGGTATCCTAAGGTGGTTTCGGCTACTTCCTGAATGGCTGAGCGGCAATGCAGCCACATATTATTGGCATTTGTGTTGGACGTAGGCATACCGTAGAGTCTTTCGCTCAGCTGCTCCCTGTAGACTCTGGCAACCTCCGGTGTGCTCAGGCGCCCAATGTCGAACCTCCTCCTGATGGGCTGGTGCAGCTTTCTGACATTGGAGAGTCGAGCTCTGAATCTTGCTGCTACGAGGAAGTGGTCAGAGTCGACATTTGCCCCTCTGAATGTTCGCACATCCAGGATGTTTGAGGCGTGCCTTGCGTCAATGAGCACATGGTCGATTTGGTTGGCGGTTCGACCGTCCGGAGATCGCCAGGTTGCTGTGTGGATTCGCTTGCGAGGGAATCTTGTGCTACTTATCACCGCATTACGAGCTGTCGCAAAGTCAGCGAGTCGGAAGCCATTATCTGTTGTTGTATCGTGGAGGCTGTGCTTTCCGATCACTCCGCCAAGGGTGTTTTCCTTTCCGATTTTGGCGTTGAAGTCTCCGAGCACGATTTTTACATCGTACTCCGGACAAGCTCCGCAGGCGTTGTCCAGGAGGTCATAGAAGTCCTCCTTGATAGGGTTTTCAGCCTCGTCGGTAGGGGCGTGTGCACATATAAGGCTGATGTTATAAAATCTGCCTCTGATGCGGATCACAGCCAGGCGATCACTTATAGGTTTAAAGTCGATGACCTTCGACCTTAACCGCTTTCCCACGATAAATCCGCATCCCAGTAAGTGCAACCTTTTGTGACAGCTGTAATAGATGTCGCAGTTTTTCTTCCTAATCATACCGTTTCCTATCCAGCGTATTTCCTGGACCGCAGTAATATCCGCCTTGTACTGCGTGAGGATTCCTTCTAGTTTATGAGCAGCTCCGGGAGTGTACAGGGTTCTGACATTCCAGGAGCATACTCGCAAATCGTGTTCCTTTTTCGTGCGTTGTCGTCGTCGAGTATCCGTCCGTGTATCCGAGGCATCTTGCTCATTCATAACTTTAAGTTTTTTTTACGTGGGCGGATTGTTAGCCCGCCGCACAACCGCTATTCTGGTCGGGGTTTTTTTTCGCTGCATACGTCTGTTCACCTCTCAACGGTTGTTGAAGAGGCTATCCAGAAGGCGCCGCGAGGAGGCCGTATGTCAACTTGACCCGGGCATTTAAACAGGGATCGTTGCTAGCATCTCGCCAGGTTGAGAGCAATCAACAACTTTACCCTGTATGTCTGAGCCCATGCCCTCCTGAGTATACATAGTACTACACAAATAATGAATTTATTCTTATTCTACCTTAGCCTACCCAATCCTATGAGTGTTACTGGTATCAGCAGTTGTTGCCTTCAAGAAGCTTACTTTTGCTAAATACGCCACCCGCGGAGTCTAAATTGCGCTCGCAAAAGAATTGCCGCTCCATGGAATTACGGTCCACATGGAAGATATGCAACACCTCTTTTGGGTCAGCCAACAAATATAGAGAAATGTTTTTAGAAGGGACAAAACCGTTAAGGAGCATGTTCACGTTGTTGGGGTAGTACGCCTTAAGACAACACGAACACGAATCAGCTTTGTCAGAAATATGTATAGCCATAAAATTGATGTTTTAATTTATAGTTTAGCTTATAATTTATAATTCGTGGACTCAGAATCTGATGTTTGGTGCAATCCGAGACACGTCTTTAGACATTCTCTCTCAAACTTCCGAATTCTAACCAAGCTGGCACTCCTATAACCCAAAAGAAAAATTCATGGGCAATTATAGGCCAGATTGTATTCAGTGTGGAGTCAAGACAGCTGCAATAGAAAAGCCGAAATATCGCGAAAATGCCTGGACTATTTTCAGAGCAACCACTACATTTTTTTATTACAATATTTTGACGAATACTAACACGAGTCCAGAATAGGGTGCGATCACTGGATTGCGATAAACTACAGCTGCCTACTTTATTTCACCTCAGATCAACTATTTGGCACTTCAACTTTATTTATTATTACACTTTATTCCTTACACACACCTAATACACACTTTGTCTCTACAACTCACTACGTGTCATGATTACTTTCATACTGAATACCAACTGATCACTGGTTACTGAATCCCGAATAACGAATGCCTGCGAGAGTGAGTGTTCCCGCTTATATAGCCCTCGGTCCACTCTCTCGAATGTTCGCCGTCAGACGTTCCTCTTCAAAGATCTCTAGAATGCTCACGAATTGGACGCTGCCGCTGCCGTGTTGGACGCGCGACGGCTGAGTTCGGATCCCGATAACACCAATGACATCGAATGTTTATTTTGCGGCGTCCCTCCTCAGCGGGGTACTGGCGAAACTTGCCGTGGAAAAGCTTCTCTACTCACGCCGTTCGGAATTGGCATTAAACTTTCTTACTTACTTATCAGGCCTGCGATCCATGGAGGATCTGAGCCTGAGCTATAGCTGCCTTCCATCCTTGACGGTCCCGGGCACGCTGCTTCCAGTTGTCAAGACCAAGATGTCTTACATCCGCGATTACTTGGTCTTTATACCGGAGGTTCGGTCTTCCTCTTCTTCTCGAACCAGGAGGCTCGGAGTCGAAGACCCTCTTAGCTGGAGCGTTGATGTCCATGCGCTCGATGTGGCCGAGCCAGTGCAGTCGACGGGTCCTTGCCTTCCGGACTACATCCACATCTTGGTACAGCTCGTAGAGTTCGCGGTTGTGTCTTCTTCTCCATTCACCTTCCTCACAGACAGGACCAAATATCCGGCGCAGAATTTTTCTTTCGAAAGAACCCAAAATCAGCTCCACTGTCCTGCTTATCGTCCAGCTTTCGGCTCCGTACAGCAAGACTGGCAGAATGAGCGTTTTGTAAAGCATGACTTTGGTCTTTCGAGTGAGGAGTTTTGACCCCAGTTGTTTGGACAAGCCGAAGTAGCAGCGGTTGCCAAGGGCGATTCTACGCCGGATCTCCACTGTGGTGTCATTTGTGGAGTTTACGTTTGCCCCGAGGTAGACAAACTCCTTAACTACCTCGAAATTGTAGCTGTCAATTGTTATGTTTTATCCCAGGTGGTGAGCGACGGATTGGTTTTTGCTTGACAGCATGTATTTCGTTTTGTCCTCATTGATCTTAAGGCCAATTCGTTTCGCCTGTTCTTCAATCGCCGTGAATGCTTCCACAATGCCACGGCGAGAACACGCGATGATGTCGATATCATCCGCGTATCCTAGCAGCTGGATGGACTTGTAAAAGATAGTGCCTTCCCTGTTGACGCCTGCCCGTCGCACTATCTGCTCCAGCACCAGGTTGAAGAAGTCACATGACAGCGCATCTCCTTGCCGAAATCCGGTGCATGTTTCGAATGGTTCCGAGGTCCTAGAACCGAGTTGCACGGTGCATCGCGTGTTTTTTAGCGTGGCGCGACACAACTGGATCAGTTTTACCGGGATCCCGAATTCGGCCATCGCCCCAAACAGTGCTTCACGATGAATGCTGTCGTATGCGGCTTTGAAATCGATGAAAAGATGGTGTGTATCGATTTGAAACTCGTTGGTCTTTTCCAGGATCTGTCGAAGTGTGAAAATTTGGTCTATAGTTGATTTGCCGGGCCGGAAGCCGCACTGGTAGCTGCCGATTAGTGCGGTGCAAAATGGTTTTAGACGTTCACACAATACGCTGGACAGGATCTTGTATGCGACATTGAGCAAGGATATACCTCTATAGTTCTTGCAAGAGGTAGGATCGCCCTTTTTGTGGATGGGGCATATAGAGCTGGTATTCCAGTCGTCGGGCATGCTCTCATCTTCCCAAATTCTGCAGATGATCTGGTGCATGCTCCCTACCAGAACATCGCCGCCAGCCTTGAAGAGCTCTGATGGCAAGCCATCTGAGCCTGCGGCCTTGTTGTTCTTCAGCTTCTGAATAGCTGTGCCGACTTCTTCTATGCTGGGTGGGAGGACTACTTCAGCGGCTGGAGTTGGGATTTCCTCGGTCCCTACCACTCTCTCTTGGTCATGCTCGTTAAGCAGCTGCTGGAAGTGCTGCTTAAATACATCCACTATTCCCTGCGGGTCGGTGACAAGATTACCCTCGCAGTTTCGAAGAGCCAGGGTGCCCTTTTTGAAGCCTCCTGCAAGGCCTTTGGCTTTCTTGTAAAAGGCTCGTATTTTATGTTTATCCCTAGACTCCTCGATATCCTTGAGCTGGGAGGCTGCGAAGATTCTTTTCTTTTGTCGCAGTAGTTTCTTCTCCTCCCTTCTTCTGGCTCGGTACTCTTCTCGCGCTGCCCTGGTTTTCCTCTGCAGCGCCTTTTGGTACGCCTCGTCGGTTGCTGCCTTTTTCTGCTCACACTCGCCATCATACCACGGGTTTCTCGTCGGGGGTGGTAGGTATCCTAAGGTGGTTTCGGCTACTTCCTGAATGGCTGAGCGGAAATGCAGCCACATATTATTAGCATTTGTGTTCGACGTAGGCATACCGTAGAGTCTTTCGCTCAGCTGCTCCCTGTAGACTCTGGCAACCTCCGGTGTGCTCAGGCGCCCAATGTCGAACCTCCTCCTGATGGGCTGGTGCAGCTTTCTGACATTGGACAGTCGAGCTCTGAATCTTGCTGCTACGAGGAAGTGGTCAGAGTCGACATTTGCCCCTCTGAATGTTCGCACATCCAGGATGTTTGACGCGTGCCTTGCGTCAATGAGCACATGGTCGATTTGGTTGGCGGTTCGACCGTCCGGAGATCGCCAGGTTGCTGTGTGGATTCGCTTGCGAGGAAATCTTGTGCTACTTATCACCGCATTACGAGCTGTCGCAAAGTCAGCGAGTCGGAAGCCGTTATCCGTTAAACTTTCACCTGTGTGAAAAATAAGTCGCACACATTGCGACACACATCGTGGGATTGAGAGAAACTTGGCGTTGGTCCTTCATGGGCTGTAATGCCACCAAAGAAAGAGAAAGAAGTATGCCGCTGAAAGTTAACATCATCTCCTTTTCATCTGGATAAGAGGATTCCAAACTTTGACAACAAAATTCGAACATAACCGTCGGTTCGTGCCCGCAACACTCTTAAACTTGTTCGTCCTCGAACAAGCGATTTGATCCTTCTGCGCAGTATGGCGCTAACTTCTCCAAATGGACAAGCCTACACTTCGCCCGTCTGTTTCCTTTCTGCCGTATTCGATATGCCACGTCGTTCAGGTGTTCGCCCAGAACACATTTCTCGCATGGATTTAATAACTCACCAAGTTCAGTCGCTCCCGGAAGAACTGATGGATAAAGTTCAGATGCACCTTCTTTTCGGTTACGAACGCCGAACTTCATATCCGATGAAAGTCGGATATCAGTTCCGAAAATGGCTTCAGCTGGTGTTATCGCCCAGTCCTTCTGATTTCCGACGGCGACTTGTCTTAAGTATTCCTCCATCGTGCGGTTGAACCATTCGACCATATCATCAGATTGTGGGTGTATTAGTGTTGTCTGTGTTTTTCTGATACCTATCATGTCGCAGAGTTCTTTGAACACCGACGATTCGAAGTTTCTTCCTTGGTCTGAGTGTAGTTCCATCGGTACTCCATAACGCGCATCCCAGTTCTTCACGAATGCATCCGAATGGCATCTTGATTCGGTATGCAATACACTTCAGGCCATTTGCTGAAGTAGTCGCTCACCACCAGTGCGTATTTGTCTCTAGCGTTGCTCGTTGGGAATGGGCCTGCAATGTCAATGGCGATACGTTCGAACGGTGCTCCAACATTGTACTGCCGCATATCTCCCTGGGTTTTCCTAAGTGGACCCATTGTCTTCGAACACTGTTCACACCTGTGAATGAAATTTGTGCCCGATTCATGGCATCCTACCTAAGAGAAACGTCTCTTAGTCTTCTCTACAGTCTTGTTAACACCAAGATGACCCCCGCTTGGTCCCTCGTGGTATTCTCGGGTGACCTCGTCCATTTGTCCCTTTGGAATTAACATTAGATCGTTCTCATCTTCTCAACTGCGGTAGAGGCAACCGTTCTTCAGCTTCAAACTCTGCTATTGAGCCCAGTAAGCTTTCACTGGGTATTTGCTGCCACGATGACTGCGAAATCGCCATCTTCTCGCTTCTTTCTTTGACCTTCTCGACAGTCCAGGAATCTTCTGGTAGCCCATGGTGACGACGGATGTCGGTGACCTGTTCCTTGTTTTCCACACGTGAACAATGTTCGCATTCAATGTCGCGAGGTCTTCTCGATACTGAAACCATAACCCTGGATTTTCTCTTCCCTAGTTACACTGTAGTTCCTCTCCGACTTCGATAGGATCCTACTGTAGTAAGCAATACCCCTTCCTACTCGTCGATCATTTGAGAGAATACTCCTACGATTCCATGTCCATTTGCATCGGTATCTAAAATAAAATTTTCTCCCGGGACAGGATACGCGAGATTCTGCGCACTGCAGAGCGATTCCTTCAGGTGAATGAACGCTTCCTCCTGCGGTTTCTCCCACTTGAATTGGCGATTCTTTTTGGTGAGCTAGTGCAGACTGCTGGCAACGTTTGCAAATTCGCCCGTATTATGAGTTAAGGAATGACCTTAACTCATGAAGATTCATCGGCCGTGGCCATTCCTTTTTTTTTTTTTTTTGTTTTTTTAAATTAAGGGGCTAGTGCTGACAAATAGCAGTGCGACCTTTAAAGATCTATTGTTTCTACTAGCCGATTAGCTGAAGAGCTTCTCCACTTCCTTAACGAGCGAGATTTTGTCTTCATCTGTATGGACTCCTTCTGCAGTCACCCTATGTCCCAAGTACTTAACTTCATTTTGGAAGAGCGAACATTTCTTCGGGTTCAGTCCGGCAGCCTGAGAAGAATACGTTTAAGTACCTCTTCAAGCTTCCTAAGGTGGTCGTCGATATCCTTGCTCATGACAATTATGTCATCCAGATAGACAAGTCCTCTTAGTACCCGGTTCATGAGTCCTTGGAAGGTGGCTGGCGCGTTGCAAAGACTAAAGGGCATCACAGAGAAAATGTACATACATATACATACGTACATATGTATGTATGTATGTACATCCCAAAAAATGTTGCTTATCACCGAAAAGAAAACCGTTGTTTCCAGAAAACAATTTACCCAGCATGTGCAAGAACTACATACATATTTACAAATATAGTTTGACAAGGCTTTATACTCGGAGACTCTTATTCATTGAGTGTATCAGAGGGCCATTGCAAAATATTCTGTGGTTATGAACGCATGCAACTGACAATTTAATCATGTAATTTTGGTAAATTTATAGTTACCCAAATAGCTCCTCACTCCGTCGATTTCATAAAAGCTATATGAATGCTAACATTTCCAATATTTCCTATACACACATACATATGTATGTATTTAATTAAAGTACCTAATTGGTTTTGCACAGTTAGTTTTACCTAAACCCATCGAATTCATAACAATTTCGTTTTTAGGGTTCCGTACCCAAATGGTAAAAATGTCCGTCCAGCCGTCTGTCACCAGACTGTATCTCATGAACCGTGACAGTTAGACAGTTGAAATTTTCACAGATGATGTATTGCTGTAACAGCAAGTTCTAAAATCAGACTAAAACAAATATTTAAGTGGGGCTCCCATACAACAGACATGACTTTTTTTAGGAACCCTTCGTGCGCTAGTCCGACTCGCACTTGGCCGGCTTTTTTTTTTTTTGGTACTTATGTATGTATCTATTCGAAAGTTGAAAACAACCCCTCGTACATGGATTGTCTGCAGAAACCGTCGTTGCCCTTGTAGGAAGAAGATCAACAGTCAAGTAGTCACAGCTTTCCACTTTATATGTACATATACATATACATATGTATATACAACAATGTCCTTTGGGCAATAAAAAGCGTTGAACCATACAAGTCCCCAGGACCAGATGGGATCATACCAGCTGAGCTCCAGCAGGTAGCAGATGTCATCCTCCCCTGGCTTGTGGTCGAAGTCATTTTCATACTCAAGGCAAGCAAAAGCTCCCACACGTATGCAAACGACTTGAGGCCTATTAGTCTTACTTCTTTTCTAGAGAAGATTTTAGACGCACACATTCGGTACAGCTGCATCTCAGGAAGGCTGTCGGATAACTAACATGCCTACAACAAAGGCAAATCGGTGAAAACAGCACTCGACTCACTGGTCGGTAAGATAGAAAGGTCACTAGAATGCAAGGAATATACTCTAGTCGCCTTTCTTGACATTGAGGGCGCCTTTAACAATGTTGAACCATGAGCCGTCATCAAAGCGCTGTCTGATCTGAGTGTTACGGGATCAGTGATAGAACTGGTACTAAAACAGCTTACACAAAGAGTCGTCAAAGCCAACTTCGCTGGTGCCGTCTCAACCAGAATGGTCAGCAGAGGTACACCACAGGGTGTAGTACTCTCCCCTCTCCTCTGGAATGTGGTGGTCAACGAACTACTGCGGATGCTTGAACAGGAAGTGTACGCTGGGACCGCCTATGCAAATGACATTGCTATTGCCGTCACAGGTAAATTTCCCAACTCTCTATGCGACTTTATGCAGAGTACATTACATACAGAAGAAACCTGGAAGCAGTACTGGGGACTTGGGGTGAGCCCTAGGAAGACCGATCTAGTACTGTTTACTAACAAATACAAAATTCCGCCCCTCAAACCAGAAAGGCTGGGTGGAACCCAACTTAAGATCAGGCTAAATATCTAGGCCTAGTCCTTGACAGGACAGGATCTGGTTGGGAGCATGCACCAGCTCATCCGTATGATATGGTTTGAGGAAAGCATGCCCGAGGAATGGAATCTCAGCATCGTATGCCCTATCTGCAAGAAAGAAGACCCCTCTGATTGCGCCAACTATAGAGGAATAAGTCTCCTTAACATCGCCTACAAAATATTCTCTGCCGTTTTGTGTGAACGCCTGAAACCTTTTGTAAATTAGCTTATAGGCCCTTATCAGTGCGGATTCAGGCCAGGGAAGTCCACTACCGACCAAATCTTCACACTACGGCAGATCTTGGAAAAAACCAATGAATTCCAAGTCGACACTCACCATCTTTTTGTCGACTGGTTTGGCGGTAAACGAGGGCAAAACTAAATATATGCTGTCATCAAAAAAGGGCGCTCACCACCCACGTCTCGGCCAGAACGTTTGTATAGGCAGATATAAGTTCGAGGTAGTTAAGGACTTCGTCTACCTTGGCTCCGCAGTGACCTGGAACAACGACATCAGTTCCGAAATCAAACGCAGAATCACTCTTGCCAATCGCTGTTTCTTTGGGCTCAGGAGGCAATTGAGTAATAGAGCCCTCTCCCGAACGACGAAGTTGACTCTATATAAGACCCTTATCATGCCGGTCCTGTTGTACGGCGCAGAAGCATGGACACTATCAAAAGCGGATGAGGAGGCCCTTGGTCGGTTCGAGAGAAAGATTTTGCGGGTGATTTTTGGGCCTATAAACGCAGACGGGGGATGGAGGAGAAGATTCAACCACGAACTTTACGGGCTGTACAGCGACATGAGCCTAGTCAGGCGTCTACGGATTCAACGCCTAAGATGGCTGGGCCATGTAGAGCGAATGGACACCACAGCTCCAGCCCGGAGAGTCTTTGAATCCAACCCCGAGGGACGAAGAAGCAGAGGACGGCCGCACTTAAGATGGCGCACACAGGTGGAAGGGGACCTCAGCCAACTGGGTGTGCGGCAATGGAAAAGGCTAGCGAAAGATCGTGCTAGATGGAGGGGCATGTTGGTTGAGGCCCAGGTTCACCCCGAACTGTAGCGCCCACTAAGAAGAAGAAGAAGTCCTTGACAGGGGGCTGAATTGGAAATACAATATTCTTGATCGCATCAAGAATGCAACAACTGCCCTCTACAGCTGTAAGAAAGTGGTGGGCAGGAAGTAGGGTCTCCAACCAAGCATTATGCACTGGCTCTACACAGCAGTCAGAAGGCCCATCCTCCTATATGGCGTTGTAGTCTGGTGGACTGCTCTGGACAAGGCAGTCAATCGAAGCCTTCTGGGGAAGGTACAAAGATCGGCCAGCTTATACATAAGCGGAGTGATCAGATCAACCCCAACGGAGGCCCTAAACATTCTATTTCATCTTCCACCTTTGAACCTCTTCAGTAAGCAAGTTGTTGCCTGCGCAGCCCTTAGGATGAGGAGCTTAAGAAAATGGCTCACATCTCAAAAAGGCCATACGACCATTCTAAACCACTTCAAAGTACCCATGGACACGGACTACACCATTCCGCAGAATGTGTTCACTAGGAACTTCGAAGTTGTCTTTCCATCCAGGGAGGAATGGGCTGAAGGGAAAGTAATACCAAAGGACTCGATCTCCCTCTATAACGATGGCTCTAAGATAAAGTCGGGGGTTGGTAGTGGGGTCTTCTCCAAGGAACTTAACCGCAACCTATCTTTCAGACTCCCAAATCACTGCAGTGTGTATCAGGAAGAAAGAACAGCAATACCAGAGGCCCTTGCATGGCTCAGGATCAATGTAATATCCGCTAAGGATATTATCACTTGCATAGCAAGCCAATCTGCGATAAAGTCCCTGACAGCGGTAACCCACAAATAAAAGACATCTCTTAACTGTCGCCTATCTCTAGATGAGATGGCTGAACAGTTCAATATTAAAATACTGTGGATTCCCGGGCATAGGGATATTCCAGGAAACTGCGCCACCGACGAACTCGCAAAATTAGGGTCAAGCACACTCAGCCTACCTACCCTCGGTACGGTAAAGCAGATGATAAAACTTCAAACCATAGAGGGGACCAACCTCCAATGGATTGAGAGCAATATTGGCTTTATCACGAAACAATTGTGGCCTAAAATAAGTCTAGGACGAACAGGGGACCTAGTGGCAACCGAAAGGGCAACTTTAAGTACTCTAGTGGGTGTCATTACAGGTCACTGCATCATCGGAAAACACGCCGCCAGATTAGGGCTACTCTAAAATGACTTCTGTCGCAGCTGCATAGACGAGGAGGAGGAGGAATCAATACACCACCTCCTCTGCTCATGTCCCTCTTTTGCGAATCGCAGGAGGATCTACCTCGGCGCCTCTTCTTTGACAATCTAAGTGAGCTAGCAAACCAAAGGATAGCTCAACTCCATCGTTTCATTAGAAGCACCGGTTGGTTCTCTGGTAGCGGATCAGGGTAACTTGATCCAGGTGGTATCACAATGGGCCGACTTCGGCCTACGTGTGGCTTAAGCCTACCTCATTAACCTAACCTAACCTACATATATGTACCGTTTGTATGCGTGAGGATTATTGTTTTAATCGATATCTCATGCGTTCTATAATAAATTGATCAAAGTTACGCACATAGAATTCCTTAGATTCTGGAATATCCAACCAAGCTACTGGGAAATTTGAAGCAATATTGTTAAAAAATTCAGAACCGCTGCATGTAAGATTTTCTCAGTGTACGACTATCTTTATAACGTTAAGTCCTTCATTATGCCTTAACTCCAATCCAACACATTTTGCAGCTAATATTAAATATACCTAGAGCTATACGATTACTGGAATCTAACTAATTCATTGAAGGCAAGGTAAACTTGATAATCCGATAACACTCTGTAAGTTGT
Source organism: Eumerus sabulonum (assembly GCA_951905685.1). NCBI lineage: Eukaryota > Metazoa > Arthropoda > Insecta > Diptera > Syrphidae > Eumerus > Eumerus sabulonum. The sequence continues at coordinate 153,019,957 of OX645060.1, read as the reverse complement.
GCATACATCCCTTTTAGAGTATTCATTCACTAAACACCCTAACTTTAAGCTAATTTAGGAAGCACGTATACGGGAGAGAAAAATCCTGTTTGCAGGAGTTATGAAGCTCACCACTAAACATGCATGAAAAGAAGTAGAAAAACCTATTCATATCCCAAGCGCAGTTGAAGGAAATTCAAGCGTCAGTGCTTAACGTCATATATATGTACAAGAAAAAAAAACCCAGGATGCCTTAAGAAAATCATCCTATTCATGGAGCAGTATTCAAGGTCATGCTGTCAAATGGGGCGAGACTAAATAATAACGCGTTTTAAGGGGTACCCAAGGCAGAAGAGAGTATAAGACTAAGATGCTAAGAGAAATATATATGTACGTTTTGTGGATCATCATCTTTCCGGCTCGAAACTTACTCAGCTTCATTGGATTTATTCCTTTTCCTTGTCCTCCCACTTCTGCTCTATCGTATTTGCAGTCCTTCGTCGGCGTCGTCGATATTCTCGTCGGTGTAGATGTAGACATTTTCTCATTGAGTAATTGCATCGGATATTAATAAATTAAGAGGGCATGGGCTCGGACATACAGGGTAAAGTTGTTGATTGCTCTCAACCTGGCGAGATGCCAGCAACGATCCCTGTTTAAATGCCCGGGTCAAGTTGACATACGGCCTCCTCGCGGCGCTATGAATGAGCAAGATGCCTCGGATACACGGACGGATACTCGACGACCACAACGCACGAAAAAGGAACACGATTTGCGAGTATGCTCCTGGAATGTCAGAACCCTGTACACTCCCGGAGCTGCTCACATACTAGAAGGAATCCTCACGCAGTACAAAGCGGATATTACTGCGGTCCAGGAAATACGCTGGATAGGAAACGGTATGATTAGGAAGAAAAATTGCGACATTTATTACAGCTGTCACAAAAGGTTGCACTTACTGGGATGCGGACTTGTAGTGGGAAAGTGGTTAAGGTCGAAGGTCATCGACTTTAAGCCTATAAGTGATCGCCTGGCTGTGATCCGCATCAGAGGCAGATTTTATAACATCAGCCTTATATGTGCACACGCCCCTACCGACGAGGCTGAAGACCCTATCAAGGAGGACTTCTGTGACCTCCTGGACAACGCCTACGGAGCTTGTCTGGAGTACGATGTAAAAATCGTGCTCGGGGACCTCAACGCCAAAATCGGCAAGGATAACACCCTTGGCGCAGTGATCGGAAAGCACAGCCTCCACGACACAACAACAGATAACGGCTTCCGACTCGCTGACTTTGCGACAGCTCGTAATGCGGTGATAAGTAGCACAAGATTCCCTCGCAAGCGAATCCACACAGCAACCTGGCGATCTCCGGACGGTCGAACCGCCAACCAAATCGACCATGTGCTCATTGACGCAACGCACTCGTCAAACATCCTGGATGTGCGAACATTCAGAGGGGCAAATGTCAACTCTGACCACTTTCTCGTAGCAGCAAGAATCAGAGCTCGACTGTCCAATGTCAGGAAGCTGCACCAGCCCATCAGGAGGATGTTCGACATTGGGCGCCTGAGCACACCGGAGGTTGCCAGAGTCTATAGGGAGCAGCTGAGCGAAGGACTCTACGGTATGCCTACGTCGAACACAAATGCCAATAATATGTGGCTGCATTGCCGCTCAGCCATTCAGGAAGTAGCCGAAACCACCTTAGAATACCTACCACCCCCGACAAGAAACCTGTGGTATGATGGCGAGTGTGAGCGAGTACCGAGCCAGAAGAAGAGAGGAGAAAAAACTACTGCGACAAAAGAAAAGAATCTTCGCAGCCTCCCAGTTCAAGGATATCGAGGAGTCTAGGGATAAACATAAAATACGAGCCTTTTACAAGAAAGCCACAGGCCTTGCAGGAGGCTTCCAAAAGGGCACCCTGGCTCTTCGAAACTGTAATCTTGTCACCGACCCGCAGGGAATAGTGGATGTATTTAAGCAGCACTTCCAGCAGCTGCTTAACGAGCATGACCAAGAGAGAGTGGTAGGGACCGAGGAAATCCCAACTCCAGCCGCTGAAGTGGTCCTCCCACCCAGCATCGAAGAAGTCGCCTCAGCTATTCAGAAGCTGAAGTACAACAAGGCCGCAGGCTCAGATGGCTTGCCATAAGAGCTCTTCAAGGCTGGCGGCGATGTTCTGGTAGGGAGCATGCACCAGATCATCTGCAGAATTTGGTAAGATGAAGGCATGCCCGACGACTTGAATACCAGCTCCATATGCCCCATCCACAAAAAAGGCGATCCTACCTCTTGCAAGAACTATAGAGGTATATCCCTGCTCAATGTCGCATACAAGATCCTGTCCAGCGTATTGTGTGAACGTCTAAAACCATTTTACACCGCACTAATCGGCAGCTACCAGTGCGGCTTCCGGCCCGGCAAATCAACTATAGACCAAATTTTCACACTTCGACAAATCCTGGAAAAGACCAACGAGTTTCGAATCGATACACACCATCTTTTCGTCGATTTCAAAGCCGCATACGACAACAATCATCGTGAAGAACTGTTTGGGGCGATGGCCGAATTCGGGACCCCGGTAAAACTGTTCCAGTTGTGTCGCGCCACGCTAAAAAACACGCGATGCACCGTGCAACTCGGTTCTAGGACCTCGGAACCATTCGAAACATGCACCGGATTTCGGCAAGGAGATGCGCTGTCATGTGACTTCTTCAACCTGGTGCTGGAGCAGATAGTGCGACGGGCGGGCGTCAACAGGGAAAGCACTTTCTTTTACAAGTCCACCCAGCTGCTAGGATACGCGGATGATATCGACATCATCGCGTGTTCCCGCCGTGGCATTGTGGAAGCATTCACGGCGATTGAAGAACAGGCGAAACGAGTTGGTCTTAAGATCAATGAGGACAAAACGAAATACATGCTGTCAAGCAAAAACCAATCCGTCGCTCACCACCTGGGACAAAATATAACAATTGACAACTAGAATTTCCAGGTGGTTAAGGAGTTTGTCTACCTCGGGGCAAACGTAAATTCCACAAATGTCACCACAGTGGAGATCCGGCATAGAATCGCCCTTGGCAACCGCTGCTGCTTCGGCTTGTCCAAACAAATGGGGTCAAAACTCCTCACTCGAACGACCAAAGTCGTGCTTCACAAAACGCTCATTCTGTCAGTCTTGCTGTACGGAGCCGAAAGCTGGACGATAAGCAGGACAGCGGAGCTGATTTTAGGTTCTTTCGAAGGAAAAATTCTGCGCCGGATATTTGGTCCTGTCTGTGAGGAAAGTGAATGGAGAAGAAGACACAACCGCGAACTCTACGAGCTGTACCAAGATGTGGATGTAGTCCGGAAGGCAAGGATCCGTCGACAACACTGGCTCGGCCACATCGAGCGCATGGACATCAACGCTCCAGCTAAGAGGGTCTTCGACTCCCAGCCTCCTGGTTCGAGAAGAAGAGGGAGACCGAACCACCGGTATAAAGACCAAGTAATCGCGGTTTTAAGACATCTGGATCTTGACAACTGGAAGCAGCGTGCCCGGGACCGTCAAGGATGGAAGGCAGCTATAGCTTAGGCTCAGATCCTCCATGGATCGCTGGCCTGATAAGTAAGTAAGTAAGTATTAATAAATTAAATATTCAAATGACTTCGTAAGAGTTTCCGGGCGGTGACTGCATTCGGATTAGCTGCTCGTTAAAATTTGACTCAAACTACTGACATGTCGGCAGACATCGGATGATTCGGCACGGAGTAGGTATCAGACTCCAAGTCAAAGCTACATATCTTGGGTAAATTGTTTATGTAGAAGGATTTTATTAGAAGGTGTTGTTTCGCTTTTTATTCAGTACAATCCAAAATCAATCTGATGCCTGTGTATTTATGTAATTATATGTCCCCAAAATGAAGACAGAAAGAAGGTCTGCATTCTCTTCATTCTTGTGACACTTTCACATGTTGGCGCCAAGAGTCATTACCATGCATACGAATCGTACGTACTAGAACTTAATTTCAAATAACATGGAAGGGGTGGGAAACGTGGTTGTGAATATCGAAAAATTAACTTAAGTGTTTAATATCAAAACAAAAGAAGGAAATGCTCGTCATTCCGCAAAAGAATTCTTTTCATAGTCTCTGTAAATATCAAACACGCATGCACACACCTACTTAATTAATTAGCCAGATTCCCAGATACACACGTTCCACAATGAATAAGGAAAAGACCTATCAAAACCATTCACTGATGTAGGAAACTTTTGCTTAATCCTTCGTTCGATATTCTCAAACTTCTAAATTCTGTTGGCTGCCACTCTTCGTACAATAGAAGTAAGAGTAGGTCGGTAGTCATTGGTGTTTCATGCATATGCGCGCCCAGTTTTACCTGTCGTCCTTGATGTTAAGCCGCACCTCGAGTCATAAAGCAGAGTGTAAAATCCACCTTGACGCGCTCCCGATTTTATTCTCTGTCTGTTTTGTTATTGTAGTTGTAACATTCCTTGCTCAGCATGTGCGAATGTAAAGCATACTAAACGACTGTGAAGGGAAGATAATCCATCCAATGAATTGGATCACATAAAATGTAAATGTAACTCATTCGGTAAATTAAAAAATTCCGAAAATAATTTCGTCTTGGTAGTAAATCCTGACGATGCACCATTAACACGAAAGGACACTATTGTGCTGCGCAAGGGGTGTGCGGAAATGTGCGATGGCTATGTGTGGAATGATTCTTTGGTTAACGCGGGATTGTTGCGTATTCATGGAGAACAAGTGCAGGGACAATTATGATCTCAGTGAAAAGGTAATCAAAAGCAATGGGTGACTAGATTGTAAAAGGAAATAATGTAGTACACAACACCTCTGGTAACATCAAACATACATTATTCATTATTTCAAATACGAAACGTGCGGAAGGTCTGTCGTTCAAAGTAGTTCCATAGCCAAGGACAAAGCAATTCCTATACGGAAAAAAAATTATGCAACACAGCGAATGAGAAGCGATCAAACACACTGATGAAGGCATGATACTCTCACTATATGTATGAATATCAAGCACTTGCCAAGAGCTTCAGACCAATCAGTCTAACATCATTAATGCTGAAAATCATGGAGAGACTGGTAGAGTTGCACGTGCGCAAGGTTGCCCTTCGAATGCACCCTCTTTCGGAGGTGCAACATGCTTACCAGCGCGGAAAATCTTGCGAGACTGCGCTTCAAAACCTAGTTGGGCGAATTGAATGCGCGCTCGAAGCGAAAGAGTACGCGCTGGGCATTTTCATCGACATTGAGGAAGCTTTTGATAACGCAACTTTTGACAGCATGTGCAACGCTGCCAGACATCATGGCGTAGATGAAGCACTGGTCCTTTGGATCAAAGCAATGCTCATGCACAGGCCATTGACAGCTGATGCAGGCCTCGACCAGTGTGTCAAATCCGGCGTAAACAGGGGCTGTCCTCAAGGTGGCGTCCTGTCTCCGCTGCTATGGTGCATGGTAGTCGATTCTCTGCTTGATGCTCTCAATGCCTCTGGAATCTATGCCCAGGCCTATGCGGATGACGTCGCCATTCTTTCTGTCGGCTCATGTTTAGCGACTGTCCGTCTCAAGGCACAGGCGGCGCTAAATGTGATCGATTATTGGTGTACCAGAAATGGGCTGTCAGTCAATCCTCTTAAGACCGATGTCGTTCTCTTTACGAGAAGGAGGAAAATTACTGACATGACTCAGCTGGTCCTAAAGGGCACTTCCATCCCGATATCCAAGGAGGCTAAGTATCTAGGAGTCATCTTAGATAGTAAGCTTCTCTGGTCAAAGCATGTTGAGTCAAAAACCACCAAAGCGCTTTCTGGCAATGCAAAGAAGCTTTTGGCAAAACATGGGGTTTATCGCCGGCAAAGGTCCTCTGGATCTACAAGGCAATGATAAGACCTATAATCTCATATGCATCGGTTGTCTGGTGGAACAGACTAAAACGCAAGCACGTCGTAGCCTCTTTCGCCAAAATCCAAAGAACGGTTTGTCTCAGCTGCACGGGGCTTTCCCCAGCATGCCGGGCGCTGCTCTAGATGTTATGATGAACCTTCCACCTCTTGATATATTTATCAGAGGGTGTGCTCTGAAAGCCATGTCTCGTCTGAAGAGAAATGGCTTTTGGTACAACTCGCATAGGAATAGCGGTGTACTTGCGCAAGAATTGTCATGCGACTCCTGTCTCATGGACATGCCTTCTGACGCATTGGCGCCAGTTATCTTATTGCGTTGTAATTTCACAGTCGAGTTTCCATGGCGTCAGGATTGGCTATGGCTGGATACTGAACCTGGAAAGGATAGTCTTCGCATTTTTACGGATGGCTCCAGGTCTGGGCGGGGGTCCGCTGCTGGAGTCTCCCTTGAACGCGATAACATCCGACTGCACTTCTCGTTAGGAAAGTATGCGTCTGTCTTCAATCAGAGAAATACGCAATCCTAATGGCCATGTTGTGAAGAGCAGGTGGAAGGGGGAAAGCATATGCGTCTGTAGTGACAGCCAAGCTGCAGTAAAAGCTGTGTGTAACCCCTTAACTAGCTCCAAATTAGTGCTTGAACTCAAGTCCTTCTTGAACAGAATCGGCAGACTAAATTCATTAAGGCTTGTATGGGTTCCAGGTCACTCTGGGATTCCAGGAAATGAGATCTCTGATGAATTCGCCAGAATGGGTTCAGAGGAGAGCTTCTCAGGACCTGAACCCGCTCTAGGTCTACCTGCGTCCACGGTAAATTCCTACATTAACGATTGTGTATTTTATACACACAACCGTAGATGAAGGGATTGTCCGGGTTGCAGGATGACTAAGCGCATATGCCCTGATGTCTGCAAAAAATCTGCAGAATTCCTCCTGTCTTTAAGGAGAGTCGACTGCAGAAGGCTTGTGGGAGTTATCACGGGCCATTACACTTTTGCCAAGTATCTCTACGTGCTCGGCATCAGTGAGACGCCTACCTGTGCTGCATGTGGCGAAGAGGAGGATGACACTGCAGAGCTTTTCCTCTGTGATTGTCCCGCCTTTGCTCGCATACGGTGGCGCAGCCTTGGAGCCGACGTGGTGTGTGCCGAATCCCTTAGCTCTACATCACTGAAGCTTCTTCAAATTTTTCTCCGGAAAACGGGGAAAATATAGTAATGTAAGGTGTCTGTCTGGAGTACAATGGACCAGTGTTTGCGTCTGAGTGCTCCAGCGGATAGCAGAAGCCTCCAAAAAAAAAAAAATAATAAAAATAATGTATGAATGTACGTATGTTGGCGTTACAGTCCATGAAGGACCAAAGCCGAGCTTCCCTAAATCACCCATGTTGTGTGAGATTTTATTTTCCCATAGGTGAAAGGGACCTACAGTTGATTGACGGCTCCGAACGGTCAGATTCAAGAAACCATTCTTGACAATTTTACTACAGGGGGTTTTGTCAGTACCCCGCTGAGGAGAAGCACCGTGAAAAACACGTTCGATAACATGGCTGTTCTCGGGATTCGATCCCGTGCCACGGCGCTCTCACTCTCAGTATATGTGTATGTCACTTTAAATTCATACTCTGTGTGTGCAATTGTAATATAACACCTAAGTGCATGGAGCAGTTGCTGAGAACTATAACCAAAGTGAAAATTCGGTCGGTTCGCCTCGAATGCCATCAAGGACAACCACCCCTGGAGAGTAGTGAACGAACATCTACGTCCCAAACCACTGCACTCCGTTCAGGTTGTGTGATAAACAACATAAGCTCTTGAACCTGCACGAACTATAAAAAAAAAAAAAAACCCGATGCATGAGGAAGTACGATGACACAGCAGCTAAAGCAGCACTGATCTCTGTCCACTTTTCAAACAATTCTACTTCTCATTTCAAGTTGTTTAATAATACTCGTATTTGAATTGTTGACTCACTAATACATATGTTATGGAGGTGGGTTGGTTGGAAACATGCATCAACTCATCTGTAATATATGTAGGGTCAGAAGAAAGCATGCTCCGTTGGATGGAATCTCAGCACTCATCAATTTATGGTCGACACACACTACCTTTTCGGATTTTAAATCTGTCTATTGGGACAAGCTACATAGAGCCATGTTATGTTTTGACATCCTTGCCAAACTCGTCAGGCTGTGCAAGATGACTATGGAGAATTCTCGCTGCTTCATTAGATTGGTAAGGAGTTAACCAAGACCTTCGATGTCAAAAAGTATTCAGAAAGGGCGACATACTGTCATGGGATTTTTTTCAACATCGTACTTGAAAAGATCATGCGGGATGTACATATTGGCCAATACAAGCGCACCATCTACTTCAAGTCTGCACAATTGCTCGCATACGCTTATGACATTGACGTGTTTGTGGAGTGCAGCTAGACGTCAGTGAAGCTCTTGTGAGCGTTAAAGCAGAAGCGGCAAAAATGGGTTGAGGTTAAACAAGGGCCAAAGCAAATACAGATTGGGGCAAATACAATACAGTATAATTAACAAAATTACATTTTTTCATGTGTGATGGCCTTATTAGTAAGGACAAACATTCCCATTAATTACGAAATACAACGTCGTTCAAGTGGCTGCCTCGCCTGGCTTCGCAGTAGCGCATTCTGTCACCCCAATTTTCCAAGACCTTGTTGATGGTTTCGGGCTGTAGCTCATGGATTGCTTGGACGATACTGGCTTTAAGTGCTTGACTCGTTCCCGATTATTAGCATAGCATCGGTCTTGCACGGTTCCCCACAAAAAATAGTCCAAAGGGGTCAAATACCACCTCTGCGGCGGCCAATTGACATCGCCAAGACGGCTGATAACACGAATTGGAAATTTGGTGGCATGTACTAGAGATCGCCCAAATCCATGTCAATCCATCTAGTAAAAAGTCGGTTAACATGGCTCTGTAATGCCCACCGTTGACCGAAACGTTGTTCCCAGCCTCATTTTCGGAGAAATATGGTCCAATGATACCACCACTCCCCGATCCGCACCAAACTGTCACTCTATGTACATGCATTGTCTTGTCGACAATAACATGTGGATTTTCCGAGTCCCAGATGCGGCAATTTTGTTTGTTGACGTAGCCGCCGAGACGAAAATGCGCCTCGTCAGAAAAGATGATTTTTCGCCCAAAATCGCTGTCCAATTCAAGCTGCTCTAAGGCCCAAGCTGCGAGGGGATAACGAAGCGGATGGTCGTGCGCCTTCAATTGCTGAGTTAATTGAACCTTGTAAGCGAATAATTCTATTCTCCTCAAGCTAGTTGGTGAAATGTTAAGCTGTTGAGATCGATGGCGAGTTAATGTGTCGTGAATTGAGCCTCACACTCTCGACCACAGCAGCCGCATTCTCATCTGTGCGCACCGAACGACGACAGGGACCATGAGTGTTGTCCACTAGCATACCAGTCTCACGAACTTTTTGCACAAACTTCAGTACATCAGTCACGGTGGGTGTTTCATTTCGGCCAAAACTTCTTTTCAAAAAATGCGCTGTTTGGGCTACACAGCAATAAGTTTTCAAAATTTCCTGACGCTGTTCGAGCTCACTTCGTTCCGCGAAAGTATGATACTGACTATCTGTCTGTCCAGCGGGAAACAGCTGTCACTGTCAAAATAACCTATGATTCAAAAATAAAAAAATAGCCAGATGGCCCACCCGATATGTATATTCTGTCATCAAAGAAGGACGCACAATACTGTTTAATCGGGCATGCATTCTTCCGACCATATCTTGCAGATGAGCTGGTGCATGTTCCTGATAAGCTCATCGACAGCTGCTTTAAAAAGTTCCGCGGGAAGATCGGCTGCTGCAGCAGCTTTATAAGACTTAAGTTTCGATATCGCCACCTTAACATCGTCTGGGTCGGGTGGACGGGATTCTCGTTCATCTTCGTCCATTGTGAATGGTACGCCCTGCCTGACGGCGACATTTTGACTATCATACTTTTGGTAAAATTTTCGAAAGTCGCTGCTGTAGAACCATCTCTCCATCTCCTCGATCTCGCGCTTCTCGTGCTCCTTCTTTTTCATTCTCAGAAGCGCATGCTCCTCCCTCCTTTTCTGTTCATAGAACTCGCGGGCACCTCTCGTCCGTCTGTTTCTCTACTGTCTGCACACATCATCAAACCAGGAGTTTCTCGACGGTAGTGGCTCGAAACCGAGTACATCTAAGGCGGCCTCTCTGATGGCGTTCTGACAACGACTCCATTGCTGTTCTATGGTTTCTGCAGATTGCATCGGGACTTGAGAGAGCTTGAGAGAAACTTGATCGGCGAAGATCCGGGGGGTCTCTTGCGATTGCAGCTTTCCGACGTTAGATGTTGGTGTTCTTACTCGACTCCGTTGATTCCGAGAAATTCGCATTCGTACCCTGGCTGCAACAAGGTAATGATCCGAGTCGATGTTGGCTCCTCGAAAGGTTCGAACATCTAGGATGCTGGAGGAATGTCTGCCGTCGATCGCAATATGATCAATTTGATTGGTTTTTGATTGATCGAAAGACCGCCAGGTCCGCTTATGGATCTTGACGTGTGGGAATCGTGTACTTGCTACTACGAGATTATGTCCTGCCATAAATAACCACTAGCAGTCCGTTTTCTGACGTGGTGTTGTGTATGCTGTGCTTTCCAATGACTCGTACAAAGATAACTTCCTTACCCAGCTTCGCATTGAAATCGCCTAGAACGATTTTGGTGTCATATCTGGGACATTGGGCATATGTATGTTCTGCCTATGAGGTCATAGAAGTCGTCTTTATGTCGGTCATCTTTCTCCTCTGGGGGGGCGTGGACACATGTATGTATGTCAGCGTTACAGTCCCTGAAGAACCTGAGCCGAGCTTCCCTCAATCACCCATGTTGTGTGTGATTTTATTTTCACATAGGTGAAAGGGACCCACAGTTTATTGCCAGTTCCGAACGGCGAATTTCGAGAAGCTTTTCATGAGAATTTTTTTTGTTGAAGGCTTCTGCTATCCGCTGGAGCACTCAGATGCAATCACTGGTCCATTGTACTCCAGTCATGACAATTTTACTACATGGGGTTTTGTCAGAACCCCGCTGAGGAGAAACACCGTGAAAAACACATTCGATGACATGGCTGTGTCGGGATTCGATCCCATGTCATCGGCGTCAGAGGCCAACATACGCCACGGTGCTCTCTGGCGTGGACACATAATAAGCTTATATTGCCAAGATTGGCTTTGATGCGGATAGTTATGAGGCGTTCGCTTACATACTGGAAGCTTAAGACTTTTTTCCTGAGTCTGCCTCGAATAACGAATCCGCATCGGAATAAGTGTTGTTTATTTTCTCTCTAACAGTTTCCGCAGTAGATATCACAGTTTTTCATCCGCTTTTTGCCTGGCCCATCCCAGTGTACTTCTTGGAGCGCGCCTTATAGCAGTCCAAAGAGTTGACCAGTTGTCCGGCTGCGCCTGGTCTGTTTAGGGACCTAACATTCCAGGTGCAGGTCGGGAATTCGTTTCCTTTTTGACGTTTGCGGGGGTTATCAACATGCAACCCGTCCGTATCCGAAGCTGTTAGTTGTCTTTGAACAAATGTTTATTTTATGCGATAGGGATGTTTACCCTAAGCGCAACCTTCAACCTGGAGGACCAGGTTCCTCTTTCCGCAGGAACAAGGGGTCGGGTCGCTGCACACATTGGTTCACTACCTGGCGGGTGCCAGTATAGCTGTCCAGGGGAGGCCACGCGGAGGCTGTGTGTCAACTTGGATTGAACAAGGACAGAGGTCGAAGCTGGCGCTTGCCAAGTTAAACGTGATCAACTTCTTTGCTGTGTTTGGAGCAAATTAAATTAGTTTTTGAATTAAAGGATTGGAAACACTTAATGAAACACCCTTTACACTTCAAAGAGAAACAAATTTATCTTAAGCTGGTATGATTCAGAGAGGTTGCCCACGCTCTCATTGCCGAATGGGCAAAGTTAGGCACTTCCTGTTTTCGACTCAGCACGAATTTATAAAAACGCACTTTTCGTGTCTGCTCTGAATTTGAAAGCTATCCATACGATTCTTTTCCAGCACGGAAATTGTCTTCTAACTAATAGATTATATTGAAATGAGTTAAATTTCCTTCTTGACGCACACTTTTCCGTCAAAGACAAAGAACAGTCCATATTTCTGGTCCTGTACGCGAACCGACAAAGGTAACAGCGTTGTTCGAGTTTCAGGAAAAACGGAACGACAATGAAGATACGTATATCGATAAATTTAAAGGACGGCACAATTCACTATTAATCGCTTTCAAGGATAATATTTATTCTAATCGTGCTTCGCGTATCCGCTGATTGAGTTCATTCCATTCAATCCGGCTGGGAACGAAGACAAAGATACTTTCTCTTTGTCTTCCCTCAAGCGCTTGTTCCTTATTTCTCCCTTGGGCTACCTCCCACCGATTCATTCATCTTCTTGCCTCTTTGAATCTGTGAAGTTATGGCGAACCATCAGAATCGATAGACTACTATATCCTTTAACAGAACAAACATTTAAATGTCTCAATTTCCTTCAGATTTAATCATTTCCCTTCGTAGTCCTTTAGATCGATCTCTGTATATAGTAGTGCAGTGGGGAGAAATTACTCCACTTCAGTCCATGTCCTCTTTCTTTTTCTTCTAAGATTTCGTCTTCGTTTTCTTTTCTTTTTCTTTCTTTCTTTTTATTCTCAATCAACTACCACTCGACATTTAGGAGGTGAACTGAAAAAGAGTCCGAAGTCTATTTGCAGCTTCGGTACCGATGGATAGTAGAATGAAAACTGCTTAACTTTTTGCCATCGAAGCCACCACCATCGCTGTAGCTGTCCCTGTCGTCCGTTTGGTCGTCGAAGGACGACAAACATAAAAAGGGACATCTTACTGATATAATTTTTTATCATTCTTCGTTCCGATCCTCTTCGATGGAAAAATTTTAATTGAATTTCAAGTTTTCGTTCACGGTCGAATGGAACCACAAGACCGGTCGGCTTAGTACCCTGCCATAGTATCGCTTCGTGAATTTAGTTCAATCATCAGGAAATCTCCTCCTCGTCAGATATTTATTGATGATTTGCAGAGATGCGTCTATCCGTTTCGTATTCTTTTGTTACATGTAATACGGTTCGTATCTCTTCGCAGAGATACATTCTAAAAATTAAATATAAAACTAGGTCGTTGGATAGAAGAGCGCCGCAAAAGACGAAGTGCTAGAACGTACATATGTATGTACATCTATCGGAGTATAACCGTTCCGTAGATTTATAAAACGTGGAAGCGTGTGTGCTGAGTTAAGGGTTGATTTGATCTTGGACCTACGATGAACGTAATTTTCATAAGTGGTTTTGCAATTCCTATGCCAAGGATTAAAAGTTACCTCTGATTGTCCATCCGAGATAATACACCATTAGATCAAATTGAATTGATTGCACTGGTAAGTTGGAAAGGATTTGATCAATTCTCTGGAGCTTTTTATTTCTTCTCTCGATTCCTCGTCTCAGTGCTGGGCGAGAGTAAACTGGTTATCCTTTTAGGTTTAATGGATTCCATGTTGGAGTCGAGTTTTTATCTACTGTAAAACGAAGGTACCTACATACATATATTGCTTTGATAAGAGGTTTATGCGATACGAGTTAAGAGTAATTAAATTTTGTTTTTGATTATTGGATAGTAATATGATATTTAGATACGTCCAGAGGTACTTATGAAGGGATCAACATAACAAAAATGTTTATTGTAATTTCGTTGCTTGCAAATTCAGTCACAACAGTTGCTAAAATAATGTATGTATGTATGTATTAATATTCTAGATAGGTCCGTAGCCTATGTGAAGCAAGCCACTTTTCAAGCCACTGGATTTGTCTAACTAGGATTTAGTCTTCATCACCTTTTAATGTATACTTTCCGCTGTTCACAGATTGCTAAAAGGGCAGGCGGTCATTTCGTAACTAGAAAGCCCGGTGGGCAGAAGAGGAGAAACTTTCTGCGAGCGTTACTTCTTAAGTTAAGAGATAGACAAGTAAGAATTAGAAAGAGCATTTCTTCATTTCTCAAAATATTTATTCCTTCATGGATGACGATTACAAGAAGAAATTATGGAATCATAGTATAAAAAACAGATTCAGCAAATTCAGCTGATTACAGTGCGGTTTTGATAATTGTCTTTACAACGATACCAATGCCGATTTATTGCCTTGTAAGGGTATTTGCGGCAACTCATTTCACCCGTTGTGCGCCGGTCTTAGAAAATGAGCCAGTGTTTACCTAAAAGACTACAGCAGTCATTTTTGCACATAATGCTCGCGATTAAGTGTGTCGGTGATTCCATCGCCTCACTCAAATCGGACAAACAATTATTTCATAAAAAAAAACTCTAGCCCAACTCTCCTCTTATGGTGACCTAAGCAAGGGTTTCGATGAACTAAATGACAACATAGAAGTGTCTATCAGTGCGCTGAGATGCAAAGACAAAGCCCTGGACAACCATCTGTAAGCAATCGCCATTTCCTTGAATAGACTGCAAAGTGAGCCGTAACCTAAGTCCAGCGAGCATTCCAAAGTTCCTCCAAATCCACACAAAAACTGGAATTTTAATTCAAATCCCTTTCCAAATTGTACACACCCATTCATTTCTCATCTATATTCGTCTACAAAAGTTCCGCGAAAAACCCAACGTCTAAGCGTTTCGTTTAAATTGACTCCAACATCTATCACCATGCCTCCGTCCCAATTACCTGTCCCGAATTCATTTCCTAATTTTGATCTCACATCCTGAGCCAAGTCAGAAAACTTCCGTAGCTCTCATATCCTTAACTCCTCCAAATCATCCCCCGCTAACATCTCCATACAAAATCACCCAACTCTTCATCTCTTTCCGCAGCAACAATTCATGCCCCACCACCAACTCCTCCGTCCCCCCTCAATCTTTCGTTGATTCTCTTCTGTTCCCTACAGTTAAACTTACCCAGCTTACTGCTGACCCTACCCAAAGTCCCTACGCTCTCTCTCGACTAAGGAATAAGAAGACGTATGAGAACATTCGTCTTTTTTTGGCTTACCTTCACTATAAATCTGACTCGGTTTGCTATGAAGGGAATACAAACACAAGCGTCATGGTTTCCCTACGGACTTCACTAGCCTCAAGAACCTCTTCATCAAATACCACGAATTCTTTAATATTTCGCCCCAAAAGGTGTCAAATGTTCTTTTACCTACCGCCAATACATGCAATCAAAACGAATATCGCACGTTCAACGTAGTATAGCTGATCACGATAAGTTTTTTCGTCCCTAAATCTCTCTCTCTTCCGGCAATACCTTCACCCTGCCAAAATCTCCCTCTTACCTTCTATTACCAGAATGTAAGAGGTCTTCGCTCAAGAGCCCAAGCCGTCTTACAACAGTCACATGCTCTACACTTTGAAATCTTTGCTTTGACCGAAACGAACCTGAATCCCCAGCATAAATAACCCCGAACTGTTTCCATCAAATTTGAATGTTTATCGCCATGACGAACTCGGCCGACCAATTGAGGGTTGCCCCTGTCGAGGCGTCCTTCAAGTCGTCCTTAATTCAACTGACTCTTACCGCATTGCAATATCAATTCTCTATTCGCTCAGGAATTTAACGGTTTATCCACTGCATTTGCCGATGATATATGTAGCTTTTGCTGTTCATAAGTTAGTTATCAGGGAGAAAACGAAGCTGATTTCTATAAAAATATTGGGAAATGCGTTAAATGATTTCAATCTATGTTTTCATGCATATGACTGTGGAAGGGTCAGCTTACCTATACACAAATGTGGTATTAACATTTTTCCGATCTTAGACAATGACTAGCTGCCTTGTGATCGAGTCAGAGAAAAATGTTAAATATCTTGGAGTCATAATCGATCATAACTTGAGCTGGAAGAAACATACTCGAGCAGTTAAATCCCATATGATGCTGGTGACTCGTAAACTTATTCTCCTTCTTAATGGGCGCTACAGTTCAGGGTGAACCTGGGCCTCAACCAACAAGCCCTTCCAACTAGCACGATATTTTGCTAGCCTTTTCCATTGCCGCACACCCAGTTGGCTGAGGTCCCCTTCCACCTGTGTGCGCCATCTTAAGTGCGGCCGTCCTCTGCTTCTTCGTCCCTCGGGGTTGGATTCAAAGGCTCTCCGGGCTGGAGTTGTGGTGTCCATTCGCTCTACATGGCCCAGCCATTTTAGGCGTTGAATCCGTAAACGTCTGACCAGACTCATGTCGCTGTACAGCCCGTGAAGTTCGTGGTTGAATCTTTTCCTCCATTCTCCGTCTGCGTTTATAGGCCCGAAAATCACGCCCAAAATCTTTGTCTCGAACCGACCAAGGGCTTCCTCATACGCTTTTGATAGTGTCAATGCTTCTGCGCCGTACAACAGGCCCGGGATGATAAGGGTCTCATATAGAGTCAACTATGTCGTTCGGGTGAGGGCTCTATTACTCAGTTGCCTCCTGAGCCCAAAGAAACAGCGATTGGCAAGAGTGATTCTGCGTTTGATTTCGGAACTGATGTCGTTGTTCCAGGTCACTGCGGAGCCAGACGAAGTCCTTAACTACCTCGAACTGCCTATACAAACGTTCTGGCCAAGACGGCGGTGGTGAGCGTCCTTTTTTAATGACAGCATATATTTAGTTTTGCCCTCGTTTACCGCGAAACCAATTTTGTTAAGTGGTCTTATTTCAGATTTGTTAGTTATATTGGTTGGCAGGGAGATGACTTCTATGCAACTACTCAAAATCATTTGCTCAAGCTTGCGTTTTATCTTGTCTACCTGATGCTTTATTTTTTCTCCCTTTATTACCTTGACACAGTTCGGTATCCTACTGTTAGCGTTCACCTGAACTGAATTTGAACTTATCCTCCACTTACATAGCATGACGAGAGCGTATTAAGCTTCATAGGCTTCACGTTTCTCAACCTGATATTTACCATAATTTAAGTTATTCCACAAAATACAAAAAAAAACAAAAATGTATGTTTAAATATCGATTGTCGTCGAATAGGTGCCGCCACTAACACAACGAATCAAATCATGCTACACCTTTCACTGGAATTAGCCGTTTTCTTTTCCACACTTTAGCCGTCGAACTCACCCCTTCAGGCCATGTCTTTCGACCCGACTTTAGCACGGAATGCCTTTCAGAAATTATTCTTAACCATACAAAAGCTTATTTGGTACTTTAATAAGAGTATAAAAATTACCCGAATACTTGGCGGGATATTTAGATATTCGAAATAGAATCGAGCCTATTGTTAACGTGGGTGGTCTATCAAAACAGTTTGTCAGGTGATGGAAAGCAAAAGTGTGGAGGTCGGGCATGCAAGATGGCATGTTACGAATGAGTAAAATGCTTCGGATAAAAGAACGGATTCTTCAAGAGGACATGGCGCGAAAAAGGAACACGACTTGTGAGTATGCTCCTGGAATGTCAGAACTCTGTACAACCCTGGCGCTGCTCATAGACTGGAAGGAATTCTCACGCATTACAAGGCGGATATTACAGCGATCCAAGAAATACGCTCAATGGGAAACGGTATTGTTACAAGCAACCAGCGATTACTCAAATATTATAGGATACTTTATTTGGATGGCAAAAGACTAACAAAGGCCTCGTAGGAGTAGCATCTATCCGACGGATACTGGCCTGCTAAAAAGCGAGAAGAGCCACCACAGTCGAACATCTTGCGGCACTGTTCGTAAGTCCTATCCCCACCTCCTCCCGGTGCCATCTGGAGATTTCCTATGGAAATTTCAGACGGGGAAGGGTGAATGGCGAGCCTCCTGCGCCAAAAAACAGAATTAGTCGGTTGGGCTACGGCCTAGTAAGCCGTAACCGTAAAAAAACCACAAACCCCAAACAACCACAAGACTCGGATATAACGGACCGGATTAATATTGACGACCCTTGCAAAAAACGAAAAAAGGAGAATGATCTTCGGCTCGGTACGTGGAATGTTAGGTCCCTAAACAGGGCACGTACATCTGAACAACTAGCGGACCCCCTAGACCGCTATAAAGCGGACATAACCGCCATCCAGGAAAGCGATGGAATGGACCGGATATAAAGCGGACGAAAAATTACGGCGGCTGCTATAGGGATTGTTCGGACGCCGATTTGTTGTTCGAGGTGGACTAAAGCAAAAAATCCTAGGCTTCGGCATGTGAGCGTACGCTACATAACAATCCGTATCAAGGCTACATTTTTCAACCTGATCTGCGTCCACGCCCCCACGGAAGACAAGGATGACTCCGCCAAAGATGAGTTCTACGATCTCCTAGACGAAACGTTTGCCCAATGTCCCAGCTATGACATCGAAATTGTACTAGGAGGCTTCAATGCTAAGATGGGTAAGGAAAACATCTTTGAACGAGTCATCGGTAAACATAGCCTACACGACACCACCTCCGATAACGGACACGGGCTGATTGATCTTGCTACGGGGCGGAATCTCCTTCTAGCCAGTACGCGCTTCCCGCACCTCGATATACACAAAGGCGCCTGGCGGTCTTTTGATCAATCGACTACCAAACAGATTGATCACATCGCGGTCGACGTCAGACACTCCTCCACTATTCTTGATGTCCGAACTTTTCGAGGGGCTAACACTCACGAAGGCAGCGGAGTAGAGTAACAATACAAAGTTATGACGTCGGAAAGCTACTATCGCCAGAAACCGCTCGTGCTTTTACCGATCGCGTCTCCCTTAAGCTCTCCAATACACCTCAACCCTCCTCGCTATCAATAGAACAGCAGTGGAGCCTTTGTAAACAAACCCTAAAAAGCTCTGCATTCGAAGTATTGGGCTTCAAGGCTCCAACACGAAGGAACTCCTGGTTCGATGACGAATGCAGGAGGATTCACACAGCGAAGCAGGATGCATATAAGAACAAGAGCAGCTCGTGAGCTTACGAGTTAAAAAGAAGGGAGGAGCATAAGCTTCTCAGAAGAAAGAAGAAACAGCACGAGAAGCGCGCGATTGAGGATTTGGAGAGGTGTTACTGCAGGCATGACGTTCGAAAGTTTTATCAACAGATAAAGCGAACATGACAAGGTTATAAAGCCAGAACGGAAGAATGCAGAGATGAGAACGGACGCCTAGTAGTAGAATCGCAGTCGATGCTGAGAATATGGAAAAACTACTTCCGCAGACTCTATAACGGCGATGCTAGTCAATATACCGCTGTCAGGCAGAGTGATCCAATTCTAATCGACGAAGACCGCAGAGAACTCTGTCCCCCTGACCTCGACGAAGTTAAGATTGCATATCGAAGCTCACGTCGGAAAAAGCTGCTGGCGCAGACGGACTGTCTGCTGAGCTCTTCAAGGCAGCTGGGGATGACCTGGTTAGGAGCATGCACCAGCTCATCTTAAAGATATGGTCAGAAGAAAGCATGCCCGAGGAATGGAGTCTCAGCATTGTAAGCCCGATTCACAAGAAAGGAGACCCCTCTGACTGCGCCAACTACAGAGGAATAAGTCTTCTTAACATCGCCTACAAAATCCTACAAAAGCCTTTTCTAAATAAGCTGATAGGTCCTTATCAGTACGGACTCAGGCCGGGGAAGTCCATCATCGACCAAATCTTCCCACTACGGCAGACCCTGGAAAAAACCAATGAATTTCAAGTCGTCACTCACCACCTATTTGTCGACTTCAAAGCCGCATACGACAGCGTAATTAGAGACGAGCTATACAACGCACTGTCTACCATTGACATACCTGCTAAACTCGTCAGACTATGCAGGATGACTTTGGAGAATGCTCGCTGCTCCATCCGAATCGGTGAACACCTCACCGATAGTTTTGATGTCAAAAAAGGATTTAGGCAGGGCGATGCGCTGTTGTGTGATTTCTGCAACATCATATTAGAAATGATTGTGCAAAAATCACTGGCCAATACAAGAGGCACAATCTGTTTCAAATCCTCGCAACTCCTTGCATACGCCGACTATATTGACACAATAGGTAGATCACAGCGAGATGTCAATGAGGCGTTTGCGAGTATTGAGTTCGAGGCGGCGAAAGTTGGTCTGGCGGTAAACGAGGGCAAAACTAAATATATGCTGTCATCAAAAAAGGACGCTCACCACCAACGTCTTGGCCAAAGCGTTTGTATTGGCAGATATAAGTTCGAGGTAGTTAAGGGCTTCGTCTACCTTGGCTCCGCAGTGACCTGGAACAACGACATCAGTTCCGAAATCAACCCCAGAATCACTCTTGCCAATCGTTGTTCGTCTGGGCTCAGGAGGCAACTGAGTAAAAGAGCCCTCTCCCGAACGACAAAGTTGATTCTATCATCTATTCTTATCATCCCGGTCCTGTTGTACGGCGCAGAAGCATGGACGCTATCAAAAGCGGATGAGGAGGCCCTTGGTCGGTTCGAGAGAAAGATTTTGCGCGTGATTTTCGGGCCTATAAGCGCAGACTAGGGATGGAGGAGAAGATTAAACCACGAACTTTACGGGCTGGGCCATGTAGAGCGAATGGACACCACAGCTCCAGCCCGGAGAGTCTTGGAATCCATCCCCGAGGGACGAAGAAGCAGAGGACGGCCGCACTTAAGATGGCACACACAGGGGAAGGTGACCTCAGCCAACTGGGTGTGCGGCAATGGAAAAGGCTAGCAAAAGATCGTGCTAGTTGGAGGGGCATGTTGGTTGAGGTCCAGGTTCACCCCGAACTGTAGCGCCCGTTAAGAACAAGAAGACTTTATTTGGGCCTCCTTCCGCGATGAATTCAACCAAACAAAAGTAAAAGTTATAATTTGTATTTGACATAAGAAAGGAAAAAAAGTTGTTTGACAATTCATGGATTTGACGTTTAGCTTAAGGGTATATGCACATAATCCTTCAAGTGTCAACAGCTGTCAGAAAAGATTGCACATGTTGGGATGCAAATATGTCGTGGGAACACGGTTAAGGTCGGAGGTCATCGACTTTAAGCCTATAAGTCATCGCTTGGCTGTGGTCCACATCAAAGGCAGATTTTAAAACATCAGCCTCATATGTGCACACGCTCCCAAAAGAAGAGGCTGAAAGCCCTATCAAATAGGATTTCTATGATCTGTTAGACATAGCCGACGCAGCTTATCCGGAGTACAATATCAAATTCGTACTCGGGGACTTCATTGCCAAAATCGGTAAAGAGAACAACCTTGGCGGAGTGATCGGAAAGCACAGCCTCCACGATAACAACGGAATATATTGGCTTTTTTGGCAGATTTTACAAGGAGAAGGAGGCTACCGTCGCGTAATTCCGTAATACTTTCGTACGCGGTACTAATGCCATCAATGGCTTTTTAAAGTAGGGATACACTAATAGATGATAGAGGGATTTTTTCATTTTTTTTCCAGGGTCGGGAAGGATTGTATTTATTTGTAGTGGACTATCGGGATCTTTTTCTTTTTTTTTCACATTAGGTTCAGGCATAGATTGTGTGTTGGCCTCTGACGCCGATGACACGGGATCGAATCCCGACACAGCCATGTCATCGAACGTGTTTTTCACGGTGTTTCTCCTCAGCGGGGTTCTGACAAAATCCCCTGTAGTAAAATTGTCATGAAAAGCTTCTCGAAATTCGCCGTTCGGAACCGGCAATAAACTGTAGGTCCCTTACACCTATGGGAAAATGAAATCACACACAACATGTGTGATTGAGAGAAGCCCGGCTCAGGTTCTTCATGGACTGTAACGCCAACATACACACATAGATTGGGGCTCCTTTTCATGCAACCCAAACCTGTTGCCCGTAAGCACAGGTGGCCCGGAGGCCATAATATAATTGTTTACGCACTTGATAAGCCTTAGCGTTATTTAGGGAAAGTGAAAGAGGAAACAAAAAAAAAACAAAAACGGATTTTTACAAACGCTGAGTAAGTAACGGTAGAGTGTTTAAGGGAATAGTGCGAGCAGCACTGAGAAAAACAAGTCGTCGGCTTGAAAGTCAGACGGCGACTGCGCACAGGTTTTAGATTCCTGCTCTTTCCAATGCATTCAACTGATGACCCAGACGTTCTTCCTTAGCCTTACGTTCCGCACTGATATTCTTGGAACATGTAGGTATAGCTATTGAGAAATGTTTGCACGTCGATCTTACCATTGAGAAATTGTTCTACATGCTTTTCACAGTCCGCATCGGAATTAGATGCGGCTATCTGAAGAAGTTCTCGAATATGTTGCTACAGCCTAGAAATTAAAATACGATTACGGTAGATCCATTCTAGTAATTATTCGTACAGAGATAATCCTTTTTTAGCATTCAATTTGCCCCACTTCATGTCAAGTTTTTTAATGAAACGATATTCATTTAAACAAAATAATTCAAGGAATTTTTTATCACATTTTGCAAATAAGGTCCTGAAATCTTTTTGCCACTCTTATGTACATACATACATATATGTACACTTTCAACTAATACAACTTACCTGTCGTCCCCGGTGCTGCCCAATAAAGCTTTTGTGGTGGCTCACAAACTTCCTTCTTCTTCTCTGTGAATTTGTTTCCACTTTATTTCCTGGTAATAATGACTTCATTACCGTGGCACGTAGCTAACAAATCGATTTCATTTTGCTTGTACACCCCTTATACCGCCAAGTTTGAAATAAATCCCTGAACACAAGGAATAAAAATTGTTCTACCCTTAGTCATTCTAGCACCGTATGTATTGTATGTTCATATATGGCTATGCCAGGCTGAGAAGACCCACTTCGGAATCAAATACGGTGTCAACGGTGGAGTGAGAGTACATTAACTTTTGCTTTGTATTTAGTACACTAATCATGGGTTGAATTATAAAGAAGTTCGTTCGCTTAGGACAGTACTGATTTAAAGACGATTGCCTTGAGTGACTTTGGAATTGTGGGCTTTGCCGAGCAGAAAATTGGACAGGACATTTTCATTAATTTGTTGAAACTATAAAGTGTAGTTAAGGAAATAGAGTTGATTGAAATTTAATTAAATAGTAGTTTAAAAAATTATCCACATAACTAATAGTGTTCGAAATGTAATTAGCAATCATATTAATATTTTTGGGGTAGGAGAGTTAAGCTAATAAGAGGTTTACGAATAATTGCTGTCAATAGTTCAACCATTTTTTGTGCGTGTTAACTAGAAATATCATATCGGAAGATGGCCCCCACAGACGACGAAGGCGACCGACATAAAGACGACTCCTATGATCTCCTAGACAGGACATCTAGAACGTCCCAGCCATGACACTAAGATTGTTATAGGAGTTTTCAATGCGAAGCTGGGCAAGGAGGCTATCTTTGAAAGAGTCATAGGAAAGCACAGCCTACACAGCACCACGTCAGAAAACGGACTAGGGCTAGTGGGTTTTATGGCGGGACATAATCTCGTAGTAGCAAGTACACGATTCCCACACCTCAACATCCATAAGGGGACCTGGCGGTCAACCGATCAATCAACAACTAATCAAATTGATTACCTTGCGATCGACGGCAGACACTCCTCCAGCATCCATGTTGACTCCTGTCCGAGCCTTCCGAGGAGTCAACATCGGCTCGGATCATTACATTGTTGCAGCCAAGGTACGGATGCGAATTTCTCGGAATCAACGGAATCGAGTAAGAACATCAACATTTAACAACGGAAGGCTGCAATCGCAGGAGCCCGATAGTACCGATCAAGTCTCCCTCAAGCTCTATCAAGTGCCGAAGCAATCTGCACAACCCCATAAAACAGCAATGGAGTCGTTGTCGGAACGCCAACAGAGAGGCCACCCCAGATGTACTCGGTTCCAAGCCACTACCTTCGAGCAACCCCGGGTTTGATGAGTGCAAACAGGGCTATGTAGAGAAACAGAATGCCAACATGACTACACTGCAACGACGGACGAGAGCTGCCTACGAGCTCTAAGAACAAAAAAGGAGGGAGGAGCATGCGCTTCTGAGAAGAAAAAAGAAGAGGGAGAAGGACGTTCGAAGGTTCCATCAAAAAGTAAAACAACATGCCAAGGCTATAAAGCCAGAGCAAAAGCCTGCAGGGATGAACACGAACAACTAATAGTGGAGTCACAGTCGATGCTGAGATTGTGGAAAGACCACTTCTGCAGACTGTATAAAGGCGACGATAATCAAAATGCCGCCGTCAGGCAGAGCGAACCATTCACAAAAGACGAAAGAAAATCCCATCCAATAGATCTAGACGATGTTACGATAGCGATATCAAAACTTAAGTCTTATAAAGCTACTGGAGCAGACGGACTTCCCGCGGAACTATTTGAAGCAGCTGGCAATGAGCTGGTTAGGAACATGCACCAACTCAACTGCAAGATTTGGTCGGAAGAATGCATGCCCGATGAATGGAATCTCAGCATCGTATGCCCGATCCACAAGAAAGCAGACCCCTCTGATTGCGCCAATTACAGAGGAATAAGTCTCCTTAACATCGTCTACAAAATCTTCTCTGCCATTTTGTGTGAACTCCTGAAGCCTTTTGTAAATAAGCTGATCCTTATCAGTGCGGACTCAGACCGGGGAAGTCCACCATCAACCAAATCTTCACACTACGGAATTCCAAGTCGACACTCACCACCTATTTGTCGACTTCAAAGCCGCATACGACAGCATAATTAGAGACGAGCTATACAACGCTATGTCTACCGTGGACAAACCTGCTAAACTCGTCAGACTATGCAGGATGGCTTTGGAGAATGCTCGCTGCTCCATCCGAATCGGTGAACACTTTACCGATAGTTTTGATGTCAAAAAAGTATTTAGGCAGGGCGATGCGCTGTCGTGTGATTTCTGCAACATCATATTAGAAATGATTGTGCAAAAATCACTGGCCAATACAAGAGGCACAATCTATTTCAAATCCTCGCAACTCCTTGCATACGCCGATGATATTGACATAATAGGTAGATCACAGCGAGATGTCAATAAGGCGTTTGCGAGTATAGAGATGGAGGCGGCGAAAATTGGTTTGGCGGTAAGCGAGGGCAAAACTAAATATATACTGTCATCAAAAAAGGACGCTCACCACGGACGTCATGGCCATATCGCTTTTATTGGCAGATATAAATTCGTGGTAATTAGGGACTTCGTCTACCTTGGCTCCGCAGTGACCTGGAACAACGACGTCAAACTCTCTTGCCAAACGCTGTTTCTTTGGGCTCAGGAGGAAATTTATGGATGAGGAGGCGTTTTGGGCCTATAAACTTAGACGGAGTATGGAGGAAAAGATTCAGCCACGAACTTTACGGGCTGTACAGCGACATGATTCTAGTCAGGCGTCTACGGATTCAACGCCTAAGATGGCTGGGCCATGAAGAGCGAATGGACACCACACTTAAGATGGCGCACACAGGTGGAAGGGACCTCAGCCAACTGGGTGTGCATCAATGGAAAAGGCTAGCAAAAGATCGTGCTAGTTGGACGCCCAGGGTTAACCTGGGCCTCAACCAACATGCCTAGTTTAACGCCCCGAACTGTAGCACCCGTTAAGAAGAAGAAGAAATTCTTGGAGAAGACCCATGAATTCCAGGTCGACACGCACCGTCTCTTTGTCGACTTTAAAGCAGCATATGACACTGTTTATAGAGACGAGCTATACAGAGCCATGCCATGTTTTAACATTCCCGCCAGAGTGTGCAGGATAACTATGGAGAATTCTCGCTGCTCCATTAAGGTGGGAGGTGAACTAACCGACCCCTTCGATGTTTAAGACTGTTTTAGATAGAGTGACGCACTATTATGTGATTTCTTTAACATCATACTTGAAAAGATGGTGCGGGACTCTGTGGCTAATACAATGGGTACGACCTACTTTAAATCAACACAATTGCTTGCCTACGCAGATGACATTGGACGGACAAAGCGAAACAAAGCGGGACGTCAATGAGGCGTTGGCAAGCATTGAAGCAGAAGCGGCTAAGGTGGGTCTAAGGGTCTCGATTTTGGCAAGACATGGGGTTCATCGCCGGCAAAGGTCCCCTGGATATATCCCATATGCATCGGTTGTCTGGTAGAACAGACTAAAACGCAAACACGTCGTAGTCTCTTTCACCAAACTCCAAAGAACGGTTTGTCTCAGCTGCACTGGCGCTTCCCCCCACACGCCCGGCGCTGTTCTAGATGTTATGATGAACCTTCCACCTCTTGATATATTTATCAGAGGGTGTGCTCTGAAAGCCATGTCTCGTCTGGAGAGAAATGGCTTTTGGTACAACTCGCATAGGAATAAGGGTGTGCTTGCGCAAGAATTGTCCTGCGACCCCTGTCTAATGGACATGCCTTCTGATGCACTGACGCCCGTTATCCTATTGCGTCACAATTTCACAGTCGAGTTTCCATGGCGTCAGGATTGGCTATGGCTGGGTACTGAACCTGGAAAGGACAGACTTCGCATTTTCACGGATGGCTCCAAGTCTGGGCGGGGTTCCGGTGCTGGAGTCTTCTTTGAGCGCGAAAACATCCGACTGCACTTCTCGTTAGGAGAGTATACGTCTGTCTTCTAATCAGAAATATCTTCTTTGGTGGCGTTACAGCCCATGAAGGGCCAGAGCCACGCTTCTCTCAATCGCCCATGTCGTGTGTGATTTATTTTTCACACAGGTGAAAGGGACCTACAGTTTTATGCCGATTCCGAACCGCGTGAGTCGAGAAGCTTTTTCATGGCAAGTTTACTACAGGGGGTTTTGCAAGTACCCCGCCGAGGAGGAACGCCGCGAAATAAACATTCGATGGCGTTGATGTTATCGGGACCCGAACTCCCTCATCCAACACACTAACCACTGCGCCACGGCGGCCTCAGAATCAGAAATATACGCAATCCTTATGGCCGTGCACTATGTTGTGAAGCACAGGTGGAAGGGGGAAAGCATATGCGCCTGCAGTGACAGCCAAGCTACACTAAAACCTGTGTGTAACCCCTTAACTAGCTCCAAATTAGTGCTTGAACTCAAGTCCTTCTTGAGCAGAGTCGGCAGACTAAATCTATTAAGGCTTGTATGGGTTCCAGGGCACTCTGGGATCCCAGGAAATGAGATCTCTGATGAACTCGCCACAATGGGTTCAGAGGAGAGCTTCTCAGGACCAGGACCTGAACCCGCTCTAGGTCTACCTGCGTCCACGGTAAATTCCTACATTAACAATTGTGTAGTTAATACACACAACTGTAGATGTAGGGATTGTCCAGGTTGGGGGAAGACTAGGCGCGCATGCCCTGATGTCTGCAAAAAATCTGTAGCATTCCTCCTGTCTTTAAGGAGAATCGACTGCAGAAGCAGAAGCATCTCAACGTGCTTGGCATCAGTGAGACGCCTACCTGTGCTGCATGTTGCGAGGAGGAGGATGTCACTTCAGAGCATTTCCTCTGTGATTGTCCCGCCTTTGCTCGCGCACGGTGGCGCACCCTTGGAGCCGACGTGGTGGGTGCCGAATCCCTTAGCTCTACACACTGAAGTTTCTTCGAAATTTTCTCCGGAAAACGGGCAATGTAAGGTGTCAATCTGGACTACAATGGACCAGTAGTGCTCCAGCGGATAGCAGAAGCCTTCAACAAAACAAAAAAAAAAAAAAAAAAAAAACGATCGATGTTCTATTTTCAAAAAGGTTAGACAAACTACCTAGCTAACTAACCAAAACCAACAGCACACTTTCGAGCTTTGGTCCTTATTGTGTCCTTGTTGTGTTAATCCTAGCTGCAACTCTTTTTTCTATAATTGCGAATAACCAATAATAAATACCCTTTACATTTTGATGATCTCTATTGCGTCTCTGTTAAATTAATCCTTGCAACAAACCCTTTCGTATAATTGCTACTCCCCCTTCTTTTCCATTTTCTGAAACTAATTTTCCATCAAATCCCACAACTAATAAAACACTCCCAAGCATTGATCCCTATTGTGTCCTTGATATATTAATCCTATCTGCAAACTTTTTTTCTATAGTTATTGTTATTCACCTTTTCACCTCCTTGCTGGCAAGTAAGATGAATAACGATTTCAATTGTTGTAAATAACAGTAAATAACCATGTGGCCTGTGTTACTTCCGACGATCTCCTCTTTATGATGGTTTTGGAGATTACCAGGCGAAGACAGACAGACAGACAATAGAATTTTATTCATACAGATTATAGGAATTGTGCCGAATTTCGTGCCTCTCGTTCAGCTTAGTTCCGCTGTCCAAAAACACGTCAGGGCTTCCTTCCCGTTAAAGATTAAAAAGAACGGCGCGTTGCTCGATTCTAATCAGTGAATTCAGACTAACAGCCAGAATGTTAAAAAACTCTGTACCGGCGAACCCGTTACTAGAGGCGTTAAGTTCGGCAGTATCGAGTAGATCTCGCCTGCTCTGTGCTCTGCTTCTAGAGCTGGCTGATCTGCCATTGAATGACGGGGAAAATCGAACGCCGGTCCGCCTCGGCCTCCGGTGCCTTAGGGATAGCCACTGGAGCTTTGGGAACAGACTTCTGTACTTCTACCACTTTTCCCTGACCTGCCGCTATTTGGGCGTAGGTCTACTGGGGTGTGACGGCTAAAACTTGCAAACCCATCGAGGGCGGTATCTTCTCAACTTCCTGTCGATCTTCCCTGATTTTATTTATCTGCTGGAATTCAGGACAACCCCAATAGTTTGAGGGGTGCCCCCAGTTCCCAGTTTTGAGCTCTGACAGCAATTCCTCGGGGCCTGTTATGGACTCCACGCCTTTAAGGAACATTGTCTGCCGGCTGTCGGTTTTTGGCGTGAGCTTGTCGAACTCTGTAGTGGAATTCATTAACAAAGACCTCGTTTGCTTACGTTTATTCAGTATTTTATACTGGATGATATAGCGACCTCCTAAATAATCTACTTTATAATTCTCAAGACCAATAGCGTACTTACACGTATCGATAATTTGTTTGACAACTAAGGTATGGGCGTAGATGGGTGGCACCTTCTCCGTTTTCTTTGAGCGACGCTTTCGTTTCCGCTGCTGTTGTTGTTCCTGCTGCTGCTTTTGTTGTTGCTGCTGCATTTGTTGATGTTGCTGCTTTTGTTACTGCTGCTGCTTTTCCTGCGGATTCACACATTAGTGAGGAAAATCGAAAGATCAATCCATCTCAAAGAATATATTCTAACAGCCTTTCTAGACATAGAGGGCGCTTTTAACAACGTCACTCCGAAAGCAATAATAGAAGGGCTAGAAAAGCTAAAGGTGGAGAGGACTCTGACAGAGCTCATCAATGAGTTGCTAACAACACGCAAGATTCACTCTAAGTGGGGAAGCCTAGTAACTACCAGAGTAGTTACCAAGGGAATCCCGCAAGGTGGGGTCCTCTCACCTCTTCTCTGGAATGTAGTTGTAATCGAACTACTAATCAAGCTTGAGAAAGAAGGCCTGGTCGTTGTTGCCTACGCCGATGACGTTGCCATCACAATCTCAGGTAAATACCTATCTACACTGAATGACCGCATGCAAACGGCATTCTCACGTCTGTGCAAATGGGCGCATAGTAACGAGCTCAGGATTAACCCAAAGAAAACGGAGCTCGTGCATTTTACCAAAAAGCACAAGATCCCAGAAAACTGCCCTATCACTCTGCTCGATACCAGGTTAACCTACTCCCCTAGTGCCAAATTCTTTGGCATTATACTAGATAGGAAACTAACTTGGAAGAGCAACACAACTGAAAGAGCAAAAAAAGCAACAATATCTCTCTACACATGTAAGAAAGCCCTAGGAAAAAAATGGGGTTTCAACCCCAAGATTACCCTATGGCTCTATATCACGGTCGTTAGACCCATACTAATGTATGGAGTGATAGTCTGGTGGACTGCACTAGACAAGACAACATACCACAAACAACTCGAGAAGGTACAAAGGATGGCATGTATGTGCATTACCTGGGCCCTCAGGTCCACACCAACGGCTGCGCTTAACATGATACTAGACCTTACATAGCTCGACATTTTCGGCAAGCAAATTGCCACACACACGGCCATAAGACTAAAAGCCAACTCGAAATGGGCGAGCTATGCACTGACCACTCCTCCATCCTGCAAAACAGGACAACCATGACAGAAAACCTAGACCACACAGAACCCACCATAGTCTTGGACAAAAACTTTACGATGATTTATCCGGACAGGCAGAACTGGACCCGCCAAACTCAACCGCGCAGAAACACTGTGGGCAGTGGGGTTTTCTGCAAACAACTTAAGCTGCATAAAGCTCTAAAATTACCAGATCATTGCAGCGTTTTCCAGGCCGAACTGTTGGCAATAAAAGAGGGCTTATCTTGGCTGAAGTGGAACGTAATATCCACCACGGATATTCGCATTCTCACGGACACTCAAGCAACCTTAAAGTCGTTGGAGTGCTATGTGTACACATCAAAATCTAGTTTCGACTGTCGTCTATCTCTTAACGAGATGGCAGAACAATTCAACTTACAGCTTATCTGGTTACCGGGATACAGCAACATTACAGGAAATGAAAAAGCCGACACACTCGCGAAACAAGGAACGACGCTACAATCAATCATGTGTTGTGAGGGAGTACCCCTTACAACCATTAAACGTAATCTGACCAATCTCGCCAGGGCCGAGACGAACCTGAGATGGACCCAGGGACATACCTGCGCCATCACCAGGCAAATCTGGCCTCGGCTTGACAGTCAACGAACAAGGAGTATAATCTCCCTAAAAAGAACTGACATCTATAAAGTCATCGGTGTCATCACAGGACACTGCCTCATTGGTAGTCACGCACAAAAGCTAGGAATAGTTCCGAATGATTTCTGCAGAAGCTGTCAGGACGAGGAGGAGGTTGAATCCATCCACCACCTTCTCTGCGCCTATCCAGCTCACTGCAAGTTCAGGAAACGTTACCTAGGCTTTTACTTCCTTAACGATCTGACAGATGTTCAGAAAGTAGGGATACTTGATCATCTTAACTTCTTAAGAAGCACAAAATGGTTCCACGAATAGGGGGGTAAAACCCCCTCGTAGCTGCACAACGGGCCTCCCTGGCCTATGTGCATTCTTCTCAACTCTGGGAAGGCTACGACCCTACCTACCTACATACCTACCTTTCCTGCGGCTGTTGTTGTTGCTGCTGCCTCTTTGGCTGGGGCTGTTGTTGTTTCTGCTGCTGTTTCTTTGGCTGCTGGTGTTGTTGTTGTTGCTTCGGCTGATTGGACTGCCGTTGCTGTTGCCCTTGCGGTTGTGGTTGTCGCAGCTGCTTTTGCTGCGGTTGCTTCTGTTGCTGCTGACTCGCTGGCGCCAGCTTGTTTGACTGCTACTTTTGTTGCTGCATATGTTGCGCTTGATCATGGCGGTTGGCGTGTCGCGAAATCGAATGATTTGGTAGGATCATCCGATTCCTTAGCCGTACGATGTAGAGGTCTCCTTCCGCCGTCTGAAGACATTTCCTCTGTTACTTCCAAATAACCTTGCAAGCAAGAGGGGGAGAAAAAAATAACAAAGGAATGTTCAAAATTTCCTTTTGTGACCGGGAATCGAACTGCCGATCTTCGTCACCTCGCCAAACCACGCACTTATACTGACTGTTCACATTTTATTACCCACACTTAGTCGAAACACGTCTGACTAGTTCTGGTGGTCTGTGATCGACTTATGTGTTCGTCTTTTCTAACTTGTCTAACACAACAGATGCGTTGAGTATTTACATTCACCTCAGAATTTCAATTTTCGTTGAGTGTATTGAACACCCAATCGTTAGTGTGGGAATTGACCCTGAAGGTACACATACAACGTGTTCACGTCCTGAGAAACTCTCCTCTGAACCCATTCTGGAGAGCTCATCAGAGATCTTAATTCCTGGGATCACAGAGTGACCTGGAGCCCATACAAGCCTTAGCGAATTTAGTCCACCGACTCTGTTCAAGAAGATCTTGTGTTCATGCACTAATTTGGAGCTAAATGAAGGGTTGGACACATCTTTGAGTGCAGCTTGGTTGTCACTGCAGACGTACTTCACAACATAGTGCATGGCCATTAGGATTGCGTATATCTCTGTGTTGGCTTCTGAAGCCTATGACACGGGATCGAGCCCTGTTTTTTCTCGTAACGGGCTCCTTGCTGTAAAAAATAACTCGAATTGAGGCACAAAGAAAACAACCGCTTCGTTGGGTAGATTGAAAAGGAATAATTTATTGTGTTCCAGATGACAGAAGAAAAAACAGAGAGAGAGACAGCTGATTTAGGGAACGTTGTTGCGTCGGTAAGTGAATGCGTTCACGCGTGCAGTTGCATCAGTTGCATTGATGTGTTTACATGTTGATGTCATCGATCAACATTCTCCCCCCACGGATGGATGCAGCATCGTCGGACTCTCGATTCTCCTCACCCTTGGCTATTCTCCTTCACCGCCTTTGGACGTCTCATGTAAAGAAAACGGGTTAGAGAAATTTATAAGTCACAAACATAAGGGTCGAATCATAGGCAACAACATTCTACATGCGTTAACAAACACACCGACGTTAATCTGCATAAGACTGCACATTTTTCATTTCCCCTCCCTTTGGTGTATCACGATGCTGTGTTATGACGAATGATCGCGTACGAAAGGAAGTTATTCTCAGTGCTCCGGTGGGGGATTGTGTTTAATAGTGTTTCTTGAATTCATTTCGGGGCTAAATAGCTTGGGTTCGCTCGTTTTGTGTGTGTAAATTTGTTTGGTTTGACACCGCTTGGGTTTGCGGCCGAGTGTTAATTAGTGTGTGTGTGAATATTTGTTTTGGGTTGACACCGCTTGGGGTCGCGGCAGAGTATTAATTAGTGTGTGTGTGTGAAGGGTTTTAGTTTGTTACGTCGCTCTCCTCGTTATTTGTTCTGCTGCCATTTGTTTCGTGTTCGTCAATGGGAAGTGGGCATAGTTTTGTGATTGGCCGTTTGTATTCTCCCTGTTGTGTCCTGACCTTGACGACGCGTGTCAGACCATCCTTTCCTGGGTACCTTTCAGTGATGCGGCCTAGGTTCCACCTTGCTGGTGGTAATCGCTCATCCTTGATGAGAACCAAGTCGCCTATATTTAGTTGCGGTTGAGGTTTGAGCCACTTCGGTCGCTGTTGTAGGCGGGTCAGATATTCCTGGTGCCACTGTTTCCAGAATGTCTGTAGGTTCATTTGGACAATCTTCCACCGATCAATGTAACCTTGCTTGCCGATGGGTCAGGTTCTGGAACCGTGAACATTGCTTCGCCTGTTAAAAAGTGCGCGG
This sequence comes from Eumerus sabulonum, assembly GCA_951905685.1. Classification (NCBI taxonomy): domain Eukaryota; kingdom Metazoa; phylum Arthropoda; class Insecta; order Diptera; family Syrphidae; genus Eumerus; species Eumerus sabulonum. The sequence continues at coordinate 152,986,771 of OX645060.1, read as the reverse complement.
GCGTGAGTGCTTGGAAGTCGTCTGGATTTTCGGTAAGTGGGCAAAGAGGCCGCGAATTAAGGCATGCTTCAATTTGTGTGAGCAACGTAGCGAGCTCTTCATATGTAAGTGTCCCATTGCCGACGATCCATTTTAAATGCTGTTTAACACTCTTTACTCCTGCCTCCCACAATCCGCCGAAATGAGGGGAAGCAGGGGGGATGAAATTCCAATTGGTTCCATGTGTCGCCAGTACCCCTGCAGCTTCCTTCCAGTTGTGGCCGGCTTCTTTTAATAGACGATGCAGTTCTGCTTCAGCTCCGACAAAATTTGTTCCGCAGTCACTGTAAATCTGGCTGCAGACTCCTCTTCGAGCTGCAAACCGGCGAAAAGCAGCCAAGAAAGCTTGGGTGGTGAGGTCTGAGACAGCTTCCAAATGCATCGCTTTGGTGGCAAGGCAGATAAATATTGCTAGATATCCCTTGAAACATTTGGCTCCGCGACCTTTCCAAGACCGAATGGTGATTGGTCCCGCGTAGTCGACCCCTGTGTGGGTGAACGGCCGAGATGCGGTAACCCTCGGAGTTGGCAGGTTTCCCATTAACTGATGAGCTGCCTTATTCCTATACCGATGACAAACGACGCAAGTGTTTAAAAATTTTTTGACGGCTCTCCTTGTCTGAATGATCCAGTACTTACTCCTGGTGTACGCTATCACTAACTGAGTCCCTCCGTGCAGTGTGTTTTCGTGAGCGTTCCGGATGATCAGCGTTGTCAAATGATGCTTTGTTCCTAATATGATGGGGTGCCGTTGGTCAAATGACAAGCTTGCATTTTTGAGCCTCCCGCCTACTCTCAATATACCTTCACCGTCAAGAAATGGATTTAAGGATGCCAATCCCTTGGACTTGCAAGCATCTCCGGGAAACATTTCCTGTTGGGCGCAGCGAACAAGTATTTTAGTAGCGTTTTCAAGTTCCTTCGGGCTAATCGGATCAAGTGCCTTTACGGCATCTTCCACTTCCGTTGGCTTAAGAGGCACAAGTGTCTTCCGGGTGATTCCCTGAGCGACTTTCCTCAAGTTGCTGATGTAGCGCGTACAGTGTCCAGTGATTCTTAATAACCGCGTCCAGCTTGATGATCGGTCGAGTAGTTCGTGTATCGGGCCTTTCTTTGCGTTCGCGTGATGAACTTGCACCAGTCTGCATCCTTCGTTGTTGGCGAGTTGGCTAGTTGGTTGTTGCGGAAGCTCGAATTCCCATTTCTGATGTAAGAAGGTGGGACCGTTCCACCACAAGGTTGCCTGTAGAAGAGCCGATGGCTGCATACCTCTGGAGACTAAATCCGCTGGGTTGTCAAGAGTTGATATGTGCTTCCAAATGCTGATGTCTGTGAGCCGCTGAATTTCTCCTACTCGGTTGCGCACAAACGTTTCCCATTTCGAAGGAGATGCTGATATCCAGCACAGGGCGATGGTGGAATCTGTCCAGGCGTACATCTTCACGTTGTCCCGATTCAGGGTTTGGCCGACGTAATGTAAAAGCCTTGCAGCCAATACTGCACCGCATAGCTCTAACCTTGGCAGGCTAATTGGTTTCACTGGTGCGACCTTTGATTTGGATGCCAACAAATGCATTTGAACTTTGTGGTCTTCATCTTCGATCCTCAGGTATACGGCTGCGCCGTAAGCCTTATCGGAAGCGTCGCTGAAACAATGGAGTTCTATGTTCTGTGACCCATCTCTCGCGTGAATCCACCTAGGAAAACGTAAGTTGTTTATATTATTTAAATCATTGTAAAATATGTTCCATTCCCTTAATATTGTGGGGTCGACCGGATCATCCCATGACATCTTTCGTACCCAAAGGAGTTGCATAAAACATTTCGCCTTAACGATGCATGGCGAGATCCAACCTAAGGGGTCGAAAAGACGTTGGCAATGGATTGTTTGACGGAATATAGCGAAAGCAAAATGCATCAACGCCAGGAAGCCAATGAATACCTAGTGTTTTCACTCCCTCAGGACCCTCCGCGGGCACTGAAAACGAGGTCTCACGATCCTGATTTGGGATGTCCTTCAGTAACTCCTTCCTATTGGACGTCCATTTCCTTAAGTTGAATCCTGCTGATTGGAGTGTTATCCTCACCTCTTTCATTTTTCGTGTTGCCTCATCCAAAGTGTCGGCGCCGGAGATGAGATCATCGACATACATCTCTTCGTTGATCATTTGAGCTGCTAATGGGAATTGATAGCGGGACTCTTCTGCTAGTTTCTTCAGCATTCGGATGGCCAAATACGGGGCCGCAGCTGTCCCAAAGGTCACCGTTTTTAGACGATAGAGCTTCAATACATCCGTTGGATTCTTACGCCAAATTACCATCTGGTAGTAGGAATCCTGATCTCTGACCCATATCTGCCGATACATCTTCTCGAGGTCCGCTGTAAATGTGAACTTGTAAAACCTCCATCGAAGAATGATGTCACTTACATTATGTTGCAGTGGAGGTCCTATCATCAGCTGATCGTTCAGGGAGACTCCATTTGATGTCTTGAATGATGCATCGAACACCACTCTCAACCTTGTTGTAGAACTACTCTCTTTGATTACGGCGTGATGAGGAAGGAAATAGTGGCTTGATTTGGGTATGTCTTCTCGCTTCACTTCACTCATATGACCTAATTTAACGTATTCTTCTAGGCAGGAGGAATATTGTTTATGTAGATGCGGATTGGCCGTGAGACGTCTCTCCAAACTTTTGAAACGTCGTAAAGCCCCTTCGTATGACCTGCCGAGGATTGGATAAGCGGCCCCTTTGAAAGGAAGAGCGACTTGATATCGCCCATCACCCATACGACCTACATGCTGGACGAAGTGTTTCTCACATGCGACATTCTCGGAATTTTCATGGTGATCGAATGGAGCTTCTTCTAGTTCCCAAAACTTGCGAAGGTGAGCGTCGACATCCGTTGTGTGAAGGAAACTTCGAATGGGTTGAGTCTTGACTGTGGTTTTTCCAAATAATATCCAGCCAAATTTAGTATTTTGGGCTACTGGCATGTTCTCTTGCGTTGGTCTTACCAACTCGGGCAATAAAACATCGGCAAGCAAATCGCTTCCTAGGAGAAGATCAATTTTAGCTGGTTTAAAGAAGAAAGGGTCTGCCAAAACGAGATCGTTGAGATATTCCCAATGAGCAACGGCGATGGTCCGGGCCGGAAGATGGCCAGACAGTGACTTAAAGATAAATGCTTGTGTTGAAGTCTCAAAGGTCGAATTGTGGGACGAGAGTGTGATGTCTACGACTCTTTGACACGTGCCACTGCTGACTAAACCCAACCCGGAAACTTCAACATGAGTGAACGTGGACTTTAAACCTAGCAATTGTACGGCTGACTCTGTTATAAAGCTCGCTTGAGAGCCTGAGTCGAGCAAGGCTCTAAGTGAATAAGCCCCACCTGACGACGACCTCACCTTAACCATTGCAGTGGCTAACAAAACTTGCGACGCTGTGCTTGGCACTGTATGGTAGACTACAGGAGGGCAGCTCTCCACTGTTAGGCAAAAAGGCTGGTGCTTCGGTGTTCATTGCTGTACTGAGGTAGTTCTGCGATTTCTGCTGCGGAGGACGTTCAGAGTTATTAGGCTGGTGATGTATAGACGGCTGAGAGGTATTAGCTACTGTTAGATGTAACAATGTGTGGTGAGGCTGTTGACACAAGTAACACCGACGAGCGCTTGGACACTGTTCAGAGCTGTGGCTATATGCTAAGCAGTTCCGGCAAACTCCCAATTTACCTATAGTTTGGCATCGGTCTGTTGTGCTCATCTTTAAGAAACGCCCACATTTACGAATGGAGTGTTGACCTTTGTCGCAAATCTTGCAGGAAAACCTGTTAGTTTTGGTCGTAGTGTGAAAGCTGTTCCGTTGTGGCACATTCCTGATCTGATTCGTTGATGGTCGCACCTGCTGTGGGATAACAGCTTCCAATGAGCGGAATCTCATCTCCAAAAACTGAGTAAATTCGGAGAATGTAGGAAGCTCCTTGCTGTTGGGTTTACTTCCAAGCCTTTCCTCCCATAGGTATTGTGTTTTTGATGGAAGTTTCTGTAATAGAATGAAAATAATTACTAAGTCCCAATGCTGCACCGGAACCTTTAGATTCTCAAGGCTGTGAATAACCTCTGTCGATGTATCAAGCAATTGCTTAATGGTCTCTGATCGCTCTTGGGAAATCGAAGGCTGGTTGAAGAGGCATTTCAGCTGGGTGTTCACGAGAAACCGACGATGGTCATAACGGTCCTTTAAGATGTTCCATCCTTTCGAGTAATTACCGTTATCGATTCCTAAGTGAGCCAACAGTTTTCCAGCTTCACCCGAGACGCTAGCTTTTAGATAATGCATCTTCTCTGTTTCAGAGAGAGCTGCATTATGGTGGATGAGCGATGTGAATAAATCATGGAATGCTCGCCATGACTCATAATTCCCGGCAAACACAGGTAAATTAATTTTGGGCAGTCGAATATCTACCTTCCCATGCGATTTCTTTGACTCTGATTTGTCGTCTTCCACCTTCCTTGTAGCTGCCTGGACCTTATCCAAGGCGTCCAGCAAGTCGCAGCGATGCTCGAAGTACAACTCGCGGATTTGTTCGAATGTGTCCTCGGCCTGACTTAGTTCCTTTTCTGCTAAAGAACCCAGTGCCTTTTCCATCTGAGCCGTTGCTCCTTCCAACGTTTTTTCCAAGGCAGTCAACCGAACGGAAATGTAGTTGGCTGTTCGTCTAGCAGAACCGGTCTTAGAAAAATTAGATATGTCCTTCTCCAACTGCTTACGCATATGTGCCAAATGTGTTGCCATCATAAAAGGGAGCAAAATATTCACAAGGAACAGGAAAACTGATCACTTACTTGTGAAAGTGCGGTGCTCCTGAATGAAGGGATTTCCAGATTTCCAAATTCTTCTTTCGGTGTCACGGACAACTTGACAAAAAGAACCGATGAGGTAAATTGTTCCTTCGTTTTTTTTTTTTTTTTTTTTTTCGGAAAAAAGCGCCCACACACACTGGATTTTCGCACGCAGAAGCAAGGGCCAAGTATATATGTATGTATTATACGGATATGGCTCGAAGGACCAATGTTTTTTCTCGTAACGGGCTCCTTGCTGTAAAAAATAACTCGAATTGAGGCACAAAGAAAACAACCGCTTCGTTGGGTAGATTGAAAAGGAATAATTTATTGTGTTCCAGATGACAGAAGAAAAAACAGAGAGAGAGACAGCTGATTTAGGGAACGTTGTTGCGTCGGTAAGTGAATGCGTTCACGCGTGCAGTTGCATCAGTTGCATTGATGTGTTTACATGTTGATGTCATCGATCAACAAGCCCTGTCATCGTATTTTCCACGGTGCTGCTCCTCAGCGGGGTACTGACAAAACCCCCTGTAGTATAATTGCCAAGAAAAGCTTCTCGAATCTCGCAGTTCGGAACTGGCAATAAGCTGTAGGTCCCTTTCACCTATAGGAAAATAAAATCACACGCAACACTGGTGATTGAGAGAAGCTCGACTTCGGTCCCCTCCGTGGACTGTAACGCCAACATACATACACACATATCTCTGATTTTAAGGCAGACGCATATTTTCTTAATGAGAAGTGCAGTCGGATGTTTTCGGGGGAGACCCCCGCCCAGACCTGAAGCCATCCGTGAAAATGCGCAGACTATCTTTACAGGTTCAGTAGTATCCAGCCAGAGCCAGTCTTAACGTCATAGAAACTCGACTGTAAATTTACAGCGCAGTGGGATAACGAGTGTCAATGTGTCATCAGGCATGTCCATTTGACAGGGGTTATTCCGGTGAGAGCACCGTGGCGCAGTGGATAGTGTGTTGGCCTCTGACGTCGATGACACGGGATCGAATCCCGACACAGCCATGTCATTGAACGTATTTTTCACGGTGTTTCTCCTCAGCGGGGTTCTGACAAACCCCCTGCAGTAAAATTGTCATGAAAAGCTTCTCGAAATTCGCCGTTCGGAACCGGCAATAAACTGTAGGTCCCTTTCACCTGTGGGAAAATGAAATCACACACAACATGGGTGATTGAGAGAAGCTCGGCTCAGGTTCTTCATGGACTGTAACGCCAACATACATACATACATACATAATCCGGTGCGAGTTGTACCAAAAGCCATTTCCCTTGAGACGAGATGTGGCTTTCACGGCACACTCTCTGACAAGAGCCAAGAGCAGAGCCCGGCGTGCTGGGGACAGCCGCTGCACAGCTGAGACAACCCGTTCTATCAAATCCCCGCAACTCCTTGCATACGCCGACGATATTGACATTATAGGTAGATCACAGCGAGATGTCAATGAGGCGTTTGCGAGTATTTAGATCGAGGCGGCGAAAGTTGGTCTGGCGGTAAACGAGGGCAAAACTAAAGATATGCTGTCAGCAAAAAAGGACGCTGACCACCGACGTCTTGGCCAGAACGTTTGCATTGACAGATATAAGTTCGAGGAAGTTAAGGACTTCGTCTACCTTGGCTCCGAAGTGACCTGGAACAACGACATCAGTTCCGAAATCAAACGCAGAATCACTCTTGCCAATCGCTGTTTCTTTGGGCTCAGGAGGGAACTGAGTAATAGAGCCCTCTCCCGAACGACAAAGTTGACTCTATATAAGACCCTTATCATCCCGGTCCTGTTGTACGGCGCAGAAGCATGGACACTATCAAAAGCGGATGAGGAGGCCCTTGGTCGGTTCGTGAGAAAGATTTTGCGCATTATTTTCGGGCCTATAAACGCAGACGGGGGATGATGGAGAAGATTCAACCACGAACTTTACGGGCTGGGCCATGTAGAGCGAATGGACACCACAGCTCCAGCCCGGAGAGCCTTTGAATCCAACCCCGAGGGACGAAAAAGCAGAGGACGGCCGCACTTAAGGTGGCGTACACAGGTGGAAGGTGACCTCTGCCAACTGGGTGTGCGGCAATAATTGGAGAGGCATATTGGTTGAGGCCCAGGTTCACCCCGATTTGTAGCGCCCATTAAGAAGAAGAAGATGTTCTGACCCCTACTCAAAGGGGAGGTTTTGTTGATTAATCGGGCTATTATTTAATTATTGGAACGTGCTCAAGCACCACGATGAAGCACCACGACACTTCCCAAAGCCGGCATTGCACCAAAAGAAAATAATGGTGACTGATTGGTGGTCTGCAGCTAGTTTGATCCATCACAGCTTTCTAATTCCTGGCGTAATCCTCACGGCTGAGAAATATTGTCAACAAGCAAAACTTGAACGCATGAACCAGGCCTTGGTCAACAAAAAACCGGCAATCTTTTTACATGACAACGCCCGACCACACGTCGCACAGCCGTTTTTAGTCAAAACGAGAGACGTTTCGAGAGTCAAGACGACTTCAAGACTGCCTTTAGTGTGCTCATAGACCCCAAACCTTGAGAGTTTTATGCTGAAAGAATAATTACTAGTAAACTTCCTTTCCATTGTGTGTTGATCACAACGGTTGCTGTTCTGTTATTAATAAAGTTTCGTTCACTTAAGACCTATGCTTTCAAAATTAAAGCCTACAGCTAACATAGCTTTTTGAGCAACCTAATACTTGACGTCCTCTCTAAACGTCTTTATTATTTTTCAGCAAGTTCTTGTACATTTTCCTTTTAAAAATTGTATGTATGTATGTTGGCGTTACAGCCCATGAAGGACCGTTCGATGACACGTTCGATGACATAGCTGTGTCGGGATTCGATCCCGTGTCATCGGCGTCAGAGGCCAACACACTACCCACTGCGCCACGGTGCTCTCAAATTTTCAAAAATTAGGTGGCGCTTACTGTATGCAAGTACGAAGTCACCCCTAGCTGAGCAAGCTGGAATGCGATAAGTACTTTGTCGTTAACTGTTATGTCCGGGGCGACGCAACATTCAGATTATCCCAAAGATTAAATAATAAATAAGCATGCTGTGAGATAAGCAAAACAGGCCTAACAAACACCCAGAACCAACTGAATGAAGGACTCTTGAGCATGTTCAGCTTCAGAGTAAAGTCGTTAGAGTACCCTCAAGATATTCAAGTGCAATTGCTGCATAGGTTTCGAATTCTAAGTTTTTGAAGTAGAGTTGTATACAACTAAGTTGAGAGCATTGTGCTCTTACCCCTTTGCATAAGTTCCCTTACCGTAGGCTGAAATGTAGGTTAAGTCAAACCGCTTTTCGAAATAGACAAACTTTTTATTGTTAACAAATCTACTTTTAACTTAAAGGACATTTACATCCGAGGCTGCTCTTCTCTTCGTCATTATGGGGGTTTGCGCTTCGTTAGCCAGGTTTGGTCTGTACGAAAATTAATTCGCACACCCCAAACCTGTTGCCCGCCCACCACCACGAGGAGGTCAGCTGCCGGGGGGGCTTGTTAATAAATCTACTTCAAATCAGGCAGCCGACCGCTTGGCAGACCTAGGACGAGGTGGTTGGACCAAGTCCAAAATCTCGCCTGGGTGCGCTTGGGCATAGCTCCTCATGAGTTAGAGTTGATGACGGAGGATCGAGTGGCCTGGAGATCCCGCGTACGCGCATTACCCCCGCGACTGTTTTAGTGGAACATGCGGGCCACTGAAAATGATGATGATGGACATTTACATACATAAATATGCGTAATAGAACAAAACTCAAAACTGGCCCCAAATAAACACATCCAAACCTCAAGTGCTCTAAATATCACTATTTGATAGATACATGTATGTACATACTTTAAACTAAATACACGTCAATGAGATTGACTACGTAGCGTCGACTGAATGTTCATCCCCATACTTGCACATTCATATTCATAGTGTTGTCAGATAAAATATTTACATAGCCCCCTAACACTGAGAATCCAATAAAGCAGCAACTCGGTTTTGAGTTCTCTATCAGTTTGTACAATCATACATGTAGAATTCCCTCTTACCCCGAACAAATCTGAATATATGAGACGTTGCTTTTGTATCAAGTCACGAATTGAATGTTGCAATTATTCGTAACCAGAGATTCATCAAAGGCATACGAAGGACGAGCGTCGCGGCTCACAAAACTTTCTCCAAATAATAATTACTTTCCAACTTTGGAAAACCATTACTTCTAAGTCACTCCGTACGGTCGCGGCACCGAAGCAGCCATCTATCCTACATTAGGTGACAACCAAACCGACTGAGCTCATCAATCCATTAGAGCCTGTCGAGTCCGTATTGCGTCTCCTTGTGCATTCACTGACTGCAACTTTAAACAGATGCTTGAGCATTACCGCTCTAGTTGTATGCAGAGTTAGCTCTGCGGCATACCATTCAACTGTAGACGGACAAAAGAAACGAGACACATGCAGTGGTAGACCTTCGACTACTTTAACTTTCTGTAGAAGCATTGCCGGAAAGTAACTTTTCGAATCTTTTTGGAAAGGTATTTCATTCTCGTCGTATTACGTAAAACGTCCGAAGTGGATGGGGCATGAGTTCATATTATTCAAGTGGTTCGTACCTACTTTAAGAGAAAAGTTCAATATTGATATTTGAAACTTTGTATATTTGAATTGTACGAAATGCTCAATTAAAAATAGGACAATTTGTGTGCTAAACTTAATTGTCAATGGCCTTGGGAAACTATCAGCATACTGCCGGCGGATATGTAACGAATGTTTTCTTTTATGTATCCTGAGCATATGTACCTACGGATGATACGAGCATTGTCCTGCATCCCATTGTTTGCCCTTAACATAACCCCTCTGAATCGACCCATCGAGACCTAACTTTCAGTTGAAAATTATTTGCTGTCTATTGAGATGCCCTTGAATCATAGCATACCGAATCCAGGAAACTCGTGACAACTTCATTAACTCGTATCCTACATGCTCGTTTCAAGAAAGGGAAATGGTAGAAAAACCATCTTAATTAGGATAACTCACATGCATACCATGGAGAACTTTTCACAAGTACATATGTACGTGTACGTGTATGTGCGGAACTCGGTCCTCAATCAAATTCCCTCACAGAAGGAGTTTTTCATTTCTTATAATCCAGCCGGTTGAACTTTTGGTTAGAGGATTTCCATTGTATCCTAAAGGTGAAAATTCATTCCATGCGTCTGGGGGGAAAAGTTTAAAAGCCTTTCAGGCTTATTTACATTCCGGCCTTTTTCATTTTTGAAGAAAGAAAGGAAACAAAAAAAAAAGAAGATAATTAGCTCCAGGAATGAAAGGAGAATGGAGACAAGATGTGTGGCACGGGCGAAGCATTTGGCGGCTAACCCATTGGACCGGCTAGGACTGGTCTTGAGTAACTAATTAAATTGGTCTGCCGGAGTGTAAGTGAAATGAGTTCTTTTATTTTCAACTATTTTCCTTTGTTTGTTCTTTTTTCTGTTCACCATTTTGCTTCATTGTCGAGTCCAAACGACACGGGCGGCAGTCAACGTCGTCTTGTCATGCAATCCACAATATGGTGAGTAACCAATTTGTGAATTGGATAGGAATGCATATAGCCCCGGACTGATTGCACCCCTGAGTGTTAGCCGACCATGAAACAATGAAACGACTGAGTTTCGTTTAATGATTTTCTTATTTCTATAAACAGTGCAGAGCGGACGGCTCTGTTAGCTTTGTTATTAACAAATTGCATTTCGTGCGGTGCCGATGGTCCTGGGGTTTTGTGAAACTAAATGCTATAGGCAATTAGTGTGGCATGCTATGTCGTGGACTTTGAAATCGTAAATTGGTTCTGTTTTTCTTTCATTTTAATCGCATGTGATGAGTAGTAGTCGCATTGCATGACCGACTAATTCGGGTCAGAGGTAAATAATGTTGATGTTGACGTGATAGACATCGTAATCTCCATATATCTCACTGTATTGCACTCTATCCCCGATAATTGGTAAATAGTGCATAAGCAGAGGTTTCCTTTGTGCTTTACCGACGGTGTTCATAACATCTTGCTTATAGCCAATATTCCACCGAATATTGAGGTGTGTGCCACGTTTAGAAGGCATGGGCTCCGACACACAGGTTAAAGTTGTTGATCGCTCTCAACCTGGCGAGACGCCAGCAACGATCCCTGTTTAAATGCCCGGGTAAGTTGACATACGGCCGGCGCCCTCTGAATAGCCTCTTCAACAACCGTTGGGAGGCGAACAAACGTATGCAGCGACAAAACCCCGACCAGAATGGCGGTTGTGCGGCGGGCTAAAAATCCGCCCACGTAAAAAAAAAACATAAAGTTATGAATGAGCAAGATGCCTCGGATACACGGACGGATACTCGACGACGACAACGCATGAAAAAGGAACACGATTTGCGAGTATGCTCTTGGAATGTCAGAACCCTGTGCACTCCCGGAGCTGCTCATAAACTAGAAAGAATCACGCAGTACAAGGCGAATATTACTGCGGTCCAGGAAATACGCTGGATAGGAAACGGTATGATGAGGAAGAAAACTTGCGGCATTTATTACAGCTGTCATAAAAGATTGCACTCAATGGGATTCGGATTTGTCGTGGGAAAACGGTTAAGGTCGAAGGTCATGGACCTTAAACCTATAAGTGATCGCCTGGCTGTGATCCGCATCAGAGACAGATTTTATAACATCAGCCTTATATGTGCACACGCCCCTACCGACGAGGCTGAAGACCCTATCAAGAAGGACTTCTATGACCTCCTGGACAACGCCTACGGAGCTTGTCCAGAGTACGATGTAAAATTCGTGCTTGGAGACTTCAACGCCAAAATCGATAAGGAGAACACCCTTGGCGGAGTGATCGGAAAGCACAGCCTCCACGATACAACAACAGATAACGGCTTCCGACTCACGGACTTTGCGACAGCTCGTAATGCGGTGATAAATAGCACAAGATTCCCTCGTAAGCGAATCCTCACAGCAACCTGGCGATCTCCGGACGGTCGAACCGCCAACCAAATCGACCATGTACTCATTGACGCAAGGCACTCGTCAAACATCCTTGATTTGCGAACAATCAGAGGGGCTAATGTCGACTCTGACCACTTCCTCGTAGCAGCAAGATTCAGAGCTCGACTGTCCAATGTCAGAAAGCTGCACCAGCCCATCAGGAGGAGGTTCGACATTGGGCGCCTGAGTACACCGGAGGTTACCAGAGTCTACAGGGAGCAGCTGAGCGAAAGACTTTACGATATGCCTACGTCGGCACAAATGCCAATAATATGTGGCTGCATTGCCGCTCAGCCATTCAGGAAGTAGCCAAAACCACCTTAGGATACCTACCACCCCCGACAAGAAACCCGTAGTATGATGGCGAGTGTGAGCAGAAAAAGGCAGAAACCGACGAGGCGTACCAAAAGGCGCTGCAGAGGAAAACCATGGCAGCGCAAGAAGAGTACCGAGCCAGAAGAAGGGAGGAGAAAAAACTACTGCGACAAAGGAAAAGAATCTTCGCAGCCTCCCAGCTCAAGGATATCGAGGAGTCTAGGGATAAACATAAAACACAAGCTTTTTCAAGAAAGCCAAAGGCCTTGCAGGAGGCTTCAAAAAGGGCAGCCAGGCTCTTCGAAACTGCGAGGGTAATCTTGTCACCGACCCGCAGGGAATAATGGGTGTATTTGAGCAGCATTTCCAGCAGCTGCTTAACGAGCATGACCAAGAGAGAGTGGTATGGACTAAAGAAATCCCAACTCCCACCGCTGAAGTAGTCCTCTCACCCGGGATCGAAGAAGCTGAAGAATAACAAGGCCGCAGGCACGGATGGCTTGCCATCAGAGCTCTTCAATCCTGGCGGCGATGTTCTGGTAGGGAGCAGGTACCAGGGCGATCCTACGTCTCGTAAGAACTATAGAGGTATATCCCTGCTCAATGTCGCATACAAGATCCTGCCCAGCCTATTGTGTGAATGTATAAAGCCCTTTTGCACTGCACTAACCGGCTGCTACGAGTGCGGCTTCAGGCCCGGAAAATCAACTATGGACCAAATATTCACACTTCGCCAAATCCTGGAAAAGACCAGCGAGTTTCAAATCGGTTTTAAAGCACGTACGGCAGTACTCATTACGAAGAATTGTTCGATGCGTTGGCCGAATCCGAGATCTCAAGAAAACTGATCCGTCTGTGTCGCGCTACGCTAAAAAATAGGCTATATACCATGTAGCTCTGTTGTAGGACCTCTGAGCCGTTTGAAGCATGCACCGGATTTCGGCAGGGATTGTGACTTTTTCAATTTGGTGCTCGCGCAGATGGAGCAACAGGTAGACGTCAATAGGGAAGGAAGAACAGGGAACATTCTTCAAGTCTTCCCAGCTTCTAGGATACACGGATGATATTGACATCATCGAGCGGTCTCTGCGTGACGTTGTAGAAGCTTTCACGGCGGCTGAAGAACAGGCGAAACAGTCAACGAGGATAAGACGAAAGATCGGTCGCTCACCACTTGGGACAAAATATAACGAGGTGGTTAAGAATTTGTCTACATCGAGGCAAACGTTTACGTTTACACCATGATTGAGATCCGGCGTGGAAACGCCCTTGGCAACCCGCATTACTCAGGTTTATCCAATCAACTTGGGTCAAAACTCCTCACTCAAAAAACGGAGCTGGTTTTGGGTTCTTTCGAAAGAAAAATTCTGCGCCAGATATTTGGTCCTGTCTGTGAGGAAGGTGAATGGAGAAGAAGACACAACCCCGAACTCTGCGAGCTGTACAAAGATGTAGTCCGGAAGGCAAAGATCCGTCGACTACACTAACTCGGCCATATCGAGCGCATGGACATCAAGGCTCCAGCTAAGAGGGCCTTCGACTCCGAGCCTCCTGGTTCGAAAAGAAGAGGCAGACCGAACCTCCGGTATAAAGACCAAGTAATCGCGGATGTAACACATCTTGGTCTTGATAACTGGAAGCAGCGTGCCCGGGGCCGCCAAGGACAGAAGGCAGCTATAGCTCAGGCTCAGATCTTCCATGGATCGCTGCCCTGATAAGTAAGTAGTAAGGTGTTCACCAATTCAGATGGAGCAGCGATCACTCTCCAAAGCCATTCTGCATAGTCTGACAAGCTTATCAGGTAGTCAAAGGTAGACATAGCGTTGTATAGCTCGTCTCTAATTACGCTGTCGTATGCGGCTTTGAAGTCGACAAATAGGTGGTGGGTGTCGATTTGAAATTCATTGGTTTTTTCCAGGATCTGCCATACTGTGAAGATTTGTTCGATGGTGGAATGCCCTGGCCTGAATCCACACTGAAAAGGACCTATCAGCTTATTTACAAAAGGCTTCAGGCCGGCAGAGAAAATTTTGTAGGCGATAGAAAGGAGACTTATTCCTCTGTAGTTGGCGCAGTCAGAGGGATCTCCTTTCTTGTGGATCGGGCACAAGATGCTAAAGACTCCATTCCTCGGTCATGCTTTCCACTGACCATGTCTTACAGATGAGCTGGTGCATGCTCCATACCAGGTCATCCCCAGCTGCCTTGACGAGCTCATCAGACAGTCCGTCTGCGCCAGCAGCTTTATTCGACTTGAGTTTCGATATGACAATCTTAACTTCGTCGAGGTCAGGAGGACGGAATTCTCTGCGGTCTTCGTCGATTAGAATTGGATCATTTTGCTTGACAGCTTGACAGAAGTGGTTTTCCCATATCTTCAGCATCGACTGCGATTCTACTAGGTATCCGTTCTCAACCCTGCAGGCTTCCGTTCTGGCTTTATAACCATGGCATGTTCACTTTATCTGTTGATAAAACTGCCTGCATTAACACCTCTCCAAATCCTCAACCGCTCGCTTCTCGTGCCCTTTCTCGTAGAGCTCACGAGCTGCTGTTGTTCTTTTATGCAGCGAGGCTTTATATGCATCCTGCTTCGCTGTGTGAATCCTCCTGCACTCGTCTTCGAACCAGATGTTTCTTCGTGGTGGAGTCTTGAAACCCATAACTTCGGATGCAGAGCTTTTCAGGGCTTGTTTGCAAAGGCTCCACTGCTGTTCTATTGATAGCGTGGAGGGTTGAGGTGTATTGGAGTGTTTAAGGGAGACCCGATCGGTAAAAGCACGAGCGGTTTCCGACGATAGTAGCTTTCCGACGTTATGACTTTGTATTCTTACTCTACTCTGCTGCGTTCGTGATATCCGTAGGCGCATCTTAGCTAATACACGATAGTGGTCTGAGTCGATGTTAGCCATCAACATCAAGAATAGTGGAGGAGTGTCTGACGTCGATCGCAATGTGATCAAACTGGTTGGTGATCGATTGATCAGAAGACCGCCAGATGCCTTTGTGCATATCGAGGTGCGGAAAACGCATACTGGCTAGAAGGAGATTTCGCCCGATAGCAAGATCTAGCCTGTGTCCGTTATCGGATGTGGTGTCGTGTAGGGTACGTTTGCTGATGACTCGTTCAAAGATGCATTCCTTACCCAGCTTAGCATTCAAGTCTCCTAGTACAATTTTGATGTCATAGCTGAGACATTGGGCATACGTTCTGTCTAGGAGACCGTAGAACTCATATTTGGCGGGGTCATCCTTGTCTTCGGTGGGGGCGTGGACGCATTTCAGGCTGATCAGTTTTTCATCCGCTTTATACCCGGTCCGCATTTCCTGGATGGCGGTTATGTCCGCAAGTTATTCGGCTGCACGTGGCCTGTTTAGGGACCTAACATTCCACGTAGAGAGCTGAAGATCACTATCCTTTTTTCGTTTTTGGCAAGGGTCGTCAACATTAATCCGGTCCGTTATATCCGAGGCTTGTGGTTGTTTCGGAGTTTGTGTTTTTTTAACGGTTACGGCTTACTGGGCCGTAGCCCAACCGACTAATCCTGTTTTTTTTTTTTGGCGCAGGAGGCTCGCCATTCGCCCTTCCCCGTCTGCAATTTCCATAGGAAATCTCCAGATGTCACCACGAGGAGGTGGGGATAGGACTTACTAACAGTGCCGCATCATGTTCGACTGCAGTGGCTCTTCTCGCTTTTTAGCAGGCCAGCATCCGTCGGATAGATGCTACCCCTACGAGGCCTTTGTTAGTCCTTTGCTGTCCACTACCCAGTCGAATTTTTGAAAAACGCAAATGCATCCGGCCTTCCACTTCATAAAATAGACTTAAAAGTTAGTGTTCCCATTATGGCGCTTCCCAATTTGAACCCACCGAAACTCTCTAACTGTACTGATCACGCATTGTTTCTTTGCAAGAGAATATAATCGAAGTTCTAATCAAATCCAGTTTTTAATTGTATAATAAAGCAAATCGTACCTTGCTTTGATCCATTTGAAACATTTAATTATTATTAAAAACCTAACAGCATATTCAAGCAATTTTGACGCGAACAAAGTCGCGGGTACACGCTAGTCTATTATACGAGTACGTAGCATGGGTTCACTCCAACTGCGAATTCCCGGGTTTATTTGGGCATATGATGGCTGGACACTATTGCCTCAGTGCTGACGTTATTACAGGCACACTCAATGTTTAGAAAGACACCCAGAGTAACTTTATTACTTCGAGATAAAGAATCTTATCGACAGAATTTCGATTTACAGAGGTCGCAAAGTTTACATATTGCTTCTTCGAGATATAGAGTCTACTGGATTTGCAATCCAAGTTACAGAGCATGATATGTATGAGTTAGAAAATCTATCGTTTATAGAATTTGAGTTATAGGTTTTTTGTACTTCAGTAGAAGAGAATAATTAATTTCCTTGTTTTAGAGAGGATTTCGAGTTACCAGGCTCCGGGTTAAAGAGGCTCCACTACGTAAATTGCTTACCGAACTGATTTCTTAATTCGTCCATCGATTCAAGGGCTTTATGACATGTAGCGCCGTCTCACAGCTCCTGCATGTTGGACAAAACTAAAATATTGTAATCATACAAAGATAGCAGGAGTCATTGACAACTACATTGTTCTTACGGTTATCTTTGAAATAACACAATGATTCGGAAGGACTATTAACCGGACTAGATGATGCATTTTTCTGAGTGCATTGGCAGTTCTTGTTTTGTCTGAGGTTGCGAAACGGACAGCAGAATAAACAAAACTGGTTCGTTTTGTTGTTAACCAGAAATAAAAAGAGTGAATCTTCCTCCAGTTTTCACGAAAAGTCGATGCTATGGCAGGTCGTGCGCCCTACGTTCTTGCACGATCTGTACTTTGTAAGCTATTGGACTAAGATCCCTGCGTAAAATGTTTCACAGGGTCGAATAACAGAATACCAAATTACTGTAAACGGCTACGAAAGGACACATCTCAGCCTTCCTTAACCCTACCTGATACGTGATTAATAATATGTAATCATTGCTCGGTGGTAGTCTTACATACAAACATTCATTTTCAGTGGCCCGCATGTTCTACTGCCGTGTTTCTCACCCTAACCCGGCGAGTAATTACCACAACAGCATGAAGAAATCTCATTTCGGCAGCTTGTATTCGCAATCTTATTTTTTCGGTCAATACCCAAGTTTTATGACCATAAGTGAGAGTTGGAACAAATACTGCGGTAAAAACCGCTAACTTGGCTTTGACACCAAGCTCGGTCTTCCTGATTACAGATCTTCCAAGCTGTTTCAAAATTGACCCAGCTTGGCCAATACTGCAGGAAAGCTCAGTATTACTTCTCCCATCACTCGTGATACTTTAACTTCTCCACCTGCTTCAATGGGACTCCACTAACATGTAGGGTGTCTGGAAATAACCATAACCTCGGATTTGTTGACGTTAATCCTCATTCTAGCATCAGCACATACGGCCACAAACCTATCTAGTGCGCGCTGAAGTTCCATCTGGGAGGGAGTGAGGACAACTAAGTCGTCTGCAAAAAGAAGATGGCTTATCCTCAACTCTCCCAATGTAAAACACTCCTCGCCTCGACTGCGCTGCAACATCCAGTCCATATATATAGTGAAAAGGAGAGGTGACAAGACGCACCCTTGGCGAAGTCCAACGCCCACGGTGAAAGGTGCTGCTATGGTTTGCGTATAGGGACTGAATGGCCCTCAACAGAGGACCATCAATCCCATACTCCTGCAGAACACTCCAGAGTTTACCTCGAGGAACTCGGTCATACGCCTTTTCCAAATCTACCAAGCAGCAGGGGGTGGCCGTGGTGCCGTGGTTAACATCATCGACCGTCGAGCGGAAAGCCTATATTTCAAATTCGTTTCACGGCCAAGAAAAAAGTAATTCCTATACGGACAAAAAATATGCAACGCAGTTGTGAATGGATGGAGACCAGACGTACTGCTGTAGACATAACACTCACAGTATATGATCAACTGAAATTCATCCCCTGCGTATGCAATATTAAAAGTGCTTGAATGAAATTGTACGGGCAATGACCAACGCGGAATTTGGTCGGCTCTCATCCTATCTAGGACAACCACCCCTGAGAGTTAACGAACATCAACGACCCAAACCACTGCACTCCGGGTTGTGTGTCTATAGTACATCATAAGAGAATATATGTATATATAAACAAAAACTCTTGGACCTGCGCGAGTTTAAAAAAAAAAAAAACAAAAGCTGTAGATTGGTTTGGCGTACTCCCAAGCCTTCTCGAGTACCATTCTTAGAGTGAAAAGCTGGTCGGTTGTACTTCTGCTGTGACGAAACCCGCACTGTTCATCCCCTATCCTGGGTTCGACCATAGCACTGGAACGTGCCGCCAACACCTTAGCGTAGACTATACCGGGGACACTTAAATGAGATATGCCCCTATAATTGGAGCTGTTGCGACCGCAATGACGTCGCAACAATATTGTACACGTCAACGGAACCTACCATAGCCATAGACAGCTCAACGCCCCCAATATTCAACCTGTCAGAAACGATGTACATATGTACATACAGTGGGGTTCAGATAAATAGCACACCCGTAAGTTCCCATACATTATGTTGTGCCAAAAGTCTAAAAAGCGGTTCAGGTTTTTTTTTGTTTTATAGCTGATGTGCGTGGTTGGCAAAGAACTAACAAAGTCCTCGTAGGGGTAGCATCTATCCGACGGATGCTGGCCTGCTAAAAAGCGAGAAGAGCCACCGCAGTCGAACATCTTGCGGCACTGTTAGTAAGTCCTAACCCCACCTCCTCGTGGTGCCATCTGGTGATTTCCTCCCCCACCTGATTATCTACCTTGGCGTGGTGTGGGGGCTTTTCACCAAAGGATAATCGCCCCCGTCATCCCCTTTTCACCAATGCAAATCCCATCCCACTCCACTTATCCTATCACACTCCTATCCTGAATATCCAATCCCCATCCCCTGGGCTGGACATAAGGTGTTAATCGAACCGTGCCGAGATGTCGACCAGGCTGAGAGCCCAGACCAAAAATAGCTCAGTCGCAAACGGTGTATCCGGATACCTGGCGCCCTCCGGATCAGCTAGCCTTACCTGGGTATTGCGGATCTCTGCCCAGGTGGACATATATTTCTCCGCAACTCGTGGGTACCAAATGTACAATAACAAAAATAAAAACAATAATGAGTCCGGATCTCATAAAAAACCGGAAGGGGAGGAAATCCCCTCTACATCAAATGCGGTTAATACTCCGATCGGAGAAGCGACAAACCGCTCCGTTAAGTTGTCGGCAAGTAAAGCTGACAACAGAAAAATAAACCCATCGTCCAAGGCCTATAAAGACCAAAAGGCGGCCTTGAGAATCTTAAAACGATGGGGCCATAACACCGACCTAACGGAAAAAGAAAAAGAGTCGGTAGCCTGGGCTACAGGAATCCTGGCCCAGGGAAAAGCAAAGGCCAAGAGGCCCAGATCGTCCCCCGAGGAACCAAAGCGGGAGGCTAAGAAGGTCAGGCTGGGAACACTGGCCAAGCCATCAAAGCCTTTCGGTGAGGTTGCGAGGGAGTGCCTGACGGTAGCTATCATTGATGACAGCGATCCGGACGGAAAAATGACGACCGAAAAATGGAAGGATGTCGACCATGCACTATCGGCAAACTTCCTCAAAATCATGAGAAAGAACCCTGGACCACCGCCCATCTGTGATGACGCCGGATGGTATCAAGGCAGGGTTAAACTGATAAGCTGTGCCGATGAAAGATCGGTTGATCTTTTAAAGGCCACAGTTATCGAAATGGGGGAAATATGGGAGGGAGCCAGGCTCAAGGTCGTCACCAAGGACCAGATCCCGAAACGACCGAGAGCTAGATGCTGGATCCCGCTGGCACCAGACAACCCCCTCGAAATTCTTGAGACCATAAACCTCTGTAATCCCAATCTCCCAACAAGAGATTGGAGGGTCGCGAAGCTGGAGGAACCAAAGGACCGATCTAGACAGGCAGTTCTTGTGCTGAATAGTGAAGCCCTGGAACCTCTGGCCCAATGTGACCATTACATCAGGTTTGGTTTCAAGAAGATCAAACTTAATATTTACAAAAAGGATGAGGAAATGCCACCATCCGGCAACGAAACCACGGCCAACACCGAGGTCAATGTAG
Organism: Eumerus sabulonum; assembly: GCA_951905685.1. Lineage (NCBI taxonomy): Eukaryota > Metazoa > Arthropoda > Insecta > Diptera > Syrphidae > Eumerus > Eumerus sabulonum. The sequence goes on along the minus strand of OX645060.1, from coordinate 152,966,361 downwards.
ACAGCTCAATGGAGCAGGAATCCCCCATCCCCTCGGGGAGCAAGGGCCCCGCGCCGATTGAAGCTGAAATTACAGCAACATTCCTGGTCAACAAGGACCAAGAATCGCTGCTCGACTCCGGAAGCGAAGACTATTCTACCAGCTCGCCGATGGAAGACGATCTTCTAGACCTAAATCTAGAAGATCTCGACACCACCGTGGTGGAGGTCAATCGAATTGATAACAGCCATGATGCTGAGATTAATTCAGATTAACCTCCATCACTCGAAAGCGGCTACCGCTAACCTTCTCCTCAGGCTGGCCAAAGGGGAAGAGGACATAGCCTTAATCCAGGAACCTTGGGTTCATGAACACAAGGTTCGTGGATTGAGAAATCCAGCCTACAACATTTTTACATCACAAAAAGAAGGTAAGCTCCGGACTTGCATACTTGCAAAGAAATCCATAAACGCTTACCTTCTTCCTAATTACAGCTCCCCAGACACCACGGTGATTGCCGTAGAATCACCCGGGAACAAGCTATGGATAGCCTCTGCATACATGGCGCAAGACGAATCCATCCCATCGGACGAGATAAAAAGGCTGGTGAGAGACTCGCCAAACCACCAAGCTGGGCTCCTCATTGGGGCTGACGCGAATGCGCATCACACCCTGTGGGGTAGCAGCGACATAAATGAAAGAGGTGAGTGGCTTATTGAATTCATTCTTACCTCTGATCTTAATATATGCAACAAGGGTCATGTACCCACTTTTGTTACAAAAAATCGAAGGGAGGTACTAGACATAACTCTAGCATCTCCCTCTCTCATTGACAAAATAAGAGAATGGAAAGTTTCTGAGGAACACTCCTTCTCAGACCACCGCTACTTGGTTTTCAACCTAGCCTTCATGGTCCCAACCCCAATCGACTCTTCATGTAACCCAAGAAGAATCGATTGGGAGCGCTATAGAGCCCTTGTTGGCAACTCTGTAGTAAGCAGGACCCCCGATCACCCGCGGTCCACGGTAGACATAGATAATATGGTTGACATTTTAACAACTACCTTGGGCAACGCACGGGTCAACAGCTGCGCAAGCCACAAATCGAGGAAAAACTCTTATCCCTCGTGGTGGAACGCAAACCTAAGCAAGCTCCGTAAAAACTGTCGAAAACTCTTTAACAAAGCAAAGAGTACTAGGAACGATAGTGACTGGAGCCTATATAAAGCTTCACTCAGAACTTACAAACAAACTCTGAGGAAAGAGCAAAGGCTATCCTGGAAACTTTTCTGTAACAATATGGAAAAAATTTCAGACGCCTACAGATTGAGGAAAATACTCTCGAAAGATCCACAATTCCCAAGCTACCTTACAGCTAACGGAGTCTGGACAGCATCTGAAGAAGAAACTCTAAACCTTCTTCTCAATACGCACTTCCCAGGATGCCATGAATCGCAGGTTTCACCGCAGCCGCAAGGAACCCACTTTTCATCCGCATTAATGGGAAATTTCGAACACATCATCTCCAGAGAGAAAATAATATGGGCGCTAAAAAGCTTCAAGCCCTATAAATCGCCAGGTCCGGATGGAATTTACCCGGTCGAACTTACACAAACCATGGAATGGACTATACCATGGCTAGAGATAATCTTCAAAGGATGCCTAGCTTGGAGTCACATTCCAGACAAGTGGAAGTGCGCAAAGGTGCTTTTCATTCCCAAGGCCGGCAGAAACTCTCACACTACCCCCAAGGATCTAAGGCCTATATGTCTATCATCCTTTGCACTAAAAACCTTGGAAAGGATGGTAGACCTATATATACGCCATAACTTGGATCCGCCCCTAATTTCTAGGGCACAGCATGCCTACGTTAAGGGTAGATCTATCGAAACAGCCTTGCACACCCTAGTGAGGAAAATCGAAAGATCAATCCATCTTAAAGAATACACTTTAACAGCCTTCCTAGATATAGAGGGCGCCTTTAACAACGTCACTCCGGAAGCAATAACGGAAGGGTTGGAAAAGCTAAAGGTGGAGAAGACTCTCGTAGAGTGGATCAGCGAACTACTATCAACACGCAAGATTCACTCGAAATGGGGTAACCAGGCAATCACCAGAGTGGTTACCAGGGGAACCCCGCAAGGAGGGGTCCTCTCACCTCTCCTCTGGAATGTAGTTATAAATGAGCTACTAATTAAACTGGAGGAAGAAGGCCTGGACGTTACTGCCTACGCGGATGACGTTGCCATTTCAATCTCAGGTAAATACCTATCGACACTAAATGACCGTATGCAAACGGCATTCTCAATTCTTTGCAAATGGGCGCATAGCAAAGGGCTCAGGGTTAATCCCCAGAAAACGGAGCTCGTGCTATTCACCAAAAAGCATAAAATTCCGGAGCACTGCCCTATCACTTTGCTTGATACCAGATTAAACTACTCCTCCAGTGCCAAATTCCTTGGCATCATACTGGACAGGAAATTAACCTGGAAAATCAACACAATCGAAAGAGCCAAAAAAGCAACAATAGCTCTCTATTCATGCAAGAAAGCCATAGGGAAAAAATGGGGGTTCAATCCCAAGATTACTCTATGGCTCTATACCACGGTCGTTAGACCCACATTAATGTATGGAGCGACTGTCTGGTGGACAGCACTGGACAAGACAACATACCTCAAACAATTCGAGAAGGTACAAAGGCTGGCGTGTTTATGCATTACCGGGGCCCTCAGGTCCACCCCGACGGCTGCACTTAACATGATACTCGACCTTACACCACTCGATATTTTCGGCAAGCAAATTGCCACACAAACGGCCATTAGACTTAAAGCCAACTCGAACTGGAAGAGCTACGTCTTTGGCCACTCCTCGATCCTGATTAACAGGTCAACCATCGCAGAAAACCTAGACCTCACAAAGCCCACCACAGTCTTGGATAAAAACTTCATAACGTTATACCCGGACAGACAGAACTGGACTCGTCAGACTCAACCTCGTAAAGGCTGCATAGATTTCTATACTGACGGGTCTAAAACCAAGGACGGGGTGGGCAGTGGGGTATTCTGCAAACAACTTAAGCTAAACAAAGCGATAAAACTACCTAATCACTGCAGCGTTTTCCAGGCGGAACTGTTGGCAATAAAAGAGGCTCTGTCCTGGCTGAAGTGGAACGTGATATCCACCACGGACATCCGCATTCTCACGGATAGCCAAGCGGCCTTAAAGTCGCTGGAGTCCTATGTGTACACATCAAAAACCAGCCTCGACTGTCGCCTATCTCTTAATGAGATGGCTGAACAGTTCAACATACAACTTATATGGGTACCGGGACACAGCGACATCACCGGAAATGAAAGAGCCGACAGACTCGCCAAAAAAGGAACGACGCTACAAACAACTGTGGTCTGCGAGGGTATACCCTTCGCAACCATCAAATACAATCTCAATACCCTCGCCAGGGCCGAGACGAACCGGAGATGGACTCAGGGACACACCTGCCTCATCACCAGGCAAATCTGGCCCCGGCTCGATAGTCAACGGACTAGGAGTATTATCTCCCTAAATAGAACTGACATCTATAAAGTCATAGGTGTCATCACAGGACACTGCCTTATTGGCAGTCACGCGCAAAAACTAGGTATCACTCCGAATGATTTTTGTAGGAGCTGTTTAGACGAGGAGGAGGTCGAATCCATTCATCACCTTCTCTGCGCCTGCCCAGCATTCTGCACAGTCAGGAAACGATACCTAGGATCATACCTCCTCAACGATCTGACCGAAGTTCAGCAAGTGGGGATATCTAATCTTCTTAAATTCTTAAGAAGCACAAAATGGTTCCACGAATAGGGGGCTAAGCCCCCTCGTAGCTGCACAACGGGCCTCCTTGGCCTATGTGTGTTCTTCCCATCTCTGGGAAGGCTACGGTCTTACCTACCTACCTACCTACCTGGTGATTTCCTATGGAAATTGCAGACGGGGAAGGGCGAATGGCGAGCCTCCTGCTCCAAAAAAAAAAAAAACAGGATTAGTCGGTTGGGCTACGGCCCAGTAAGCCGTAACCGTTAAAAAAACACAAACTCCGAAACAACCACAAGCCTCGGATATAATGGACCGGATTTATGTTGACGACCCTTGCAGAAAACGAAAAAAGGACATTGATCTTCGGCTTTGTACGTGGAATGTTAGGTCCCTAAACATGCCACGTGCAGCCGAACAACTTGCGGACGCCGTAGACCGCTATAAAGCAGACATCACCGCCATCCAGGAAATGCGATGGAATGGGCCGGGCATAAAGCGGATGAAAAACTGCGATATTTACTACGGCGACTGCTATAGGGAGAGAGGGCAACGATTGTTTGGATGCGGATTTGTTGTTCGAGGTGGACTAAGGCAAAAAGTCCTAAGCTTTCGGCATGTGAGTGAACGCCTCATAACAATCCGTATCAAAGCTAATTTTTTTAACGTCAGCCTGATCTGCGTCCACGCCCCCACGGAAGACAAGGATGACTCGGCCAAAGATGAGTTATATGATCTCCTAGACAGAACGTATGCCCAATGTCCCAGCTATGACATCAAAATTGTACTAGGAGACTTCAATGCTAAGCTGGGTAAGGAAAGCATATTTGAACGAGTCATCGGCAAGCATAGCCTACATGACACCACCTCCGATAACGGACACAGGCTGATTGATCCTGCTATGGGGCGAAATCTCCTTCTAGCCAGTACGCGCTTCCCGCACCTCGATATACACAAAGGCACCTGGCGGTCTTTTGATCAATCGACTACCAACCAGATTGATCACATCGCGATCGACGTCAGACACTCCTCCACTATTCTTGATGTTCGAACTTTCCGAGGGGCTAACATCGACTCGGACCACTATCTTGTTGTAGCCAAGATGCGCTTACGGATATCACGAACGCAACGGAGTACAGTAAGAATGCAAAGTTATGACGTCGGAAAGCTACTATCGCCAGAAACCGCTCGTGCTTTTACCGATCGCATCTCCCTTAAGCTCTCCAATACACCTTAATCCTCCACACTATCAATAGAACAGCAGTGGAGCCTTTGCAAACAAGCCCTGAAAAGCTCTGCATCCGAAGTTTTGGGTTTCAAGGCTTCACCACGAAGAAACACCTGGTTCGATGACGAGTGCAGGAGGATTCATACAGCGAAGCAGGATGCATATATGGCCTCGCTGCTCAAAAGAACAAGAGCAGCTTGTGAGCTCTACGAGTTAAAAAGAAGGGAGGAGCATATGCTTGTTAGAAGAAAGAAGAAAGAGCACGAGAAGCGCGCGATTGAGGATTTGGAGAGGTGTTACTGCAGGCGTGACGTTTGAAAGTTTTATCAACAGATGAAGCGAACATGCCAAGGTTATAAAGCCAGAACGGAAGCCTGCAAGGATGAGAACGGACACCTAGTAGTAGAACCGCAGTCGGTGCTGAGAATATGGAAAAACCACTTCTGCAGACTGTACAACGGCGATGTTAGCCAATATACCGCTGTCAGGCAGGATGATCCATTTCTAATCGACGGAGACCGCAGAGAATTCTGTCCCCCTGACCTTGACGAAGTTAAGATTGCTATATCGAAGCTCAAGTCGAATAAAGCTGCTGGCGCAGACGGACCAGCATGCACCAGCTCATCCGTAAGATATGGTTAGAGGAAAGCATGCACGAGGAGTGGAGTCTCAGCATCGTATGCCCGAGCCACAAGAAAGGAGACCCCTCTGATTGCGCCATCTATATCCTTAACATCGCCACCAAAATCTTCTCTGCCGTTTTGTGTGAACGCCTGAAGCCTTTTGTAAATAAGCTGTGCGGATTCAGGCCAGGCAGATAAACAGTCGACCAAATCTTCACACTACGGTAGATCCTGGAAAAAGCCAATGATTTCCAGGTCGACACTCACCACCTATTTGTCGACTTCAAAGCCGCATACAACAGCGTAATTAGAGACGAGCTATAGAACGCTATGTCTCCCTTTGCCATACCTGCTAAACTCATCAGACTATGCATTGGAGAATGCTCGCTGCTCCATCCGAATCGGTGAACACCTTACCGATAGTTTTGATGTCAAAAAAGGATTTAGGCAGGGCGATGCGCTCTCGTGTGATTTCTTCCACATCATATTGGAAATGATTGTGCAAAAATCACTGGCCAATACAAGAGGCAAATCCTTTCAAATCCCCGCAACTCCTTGCATACGCCGACGATATTGACATAATAGATCACATAGTAGATCACAGCGAGATGTCAATGGGGCGTTTGCGAGTATTGAGATGGAGGCGGCGAAAATTGGTTTGATGGTAACCGAGGGCAAAACTAAATATATGCTGTCATCAAAAAAGGACGATCACCACCGACGTCTTGGCCAGAACGTTTGTATAGGCAAATATAAGTTCGAGGTAGTTGAGGACTTCGTCTACCTTGGTTCCGCTGTGACCTGGAACAACGACATCAGTTCCAAAATCAAACGCAGAATCACTCTTGCCAATCGCTGTTTCTTTGGGCTCAGGAGGCAACTGAGTAATAGAGCCCTCTCCCGAACGACCAAGTTGACTATATATAAGACCCTTATCATCCCGGTCCTGTTGTACGGCGCAGAAGCATGGACACTATCAAAAGCGGATGAGGAGGCCCTTGATCGGTTCGAGAGAAAGATTTTGCGCGTGATTTTTGGGCCTATAAACGCAGACGGGGGATGGAGGAGAAGATTCGACCACGAACCTTACGGGCTGTACAGCGACATGAGCCTAGTCAGGCGTCTACGGATTCAATGCCTAAGATGTCTGGGCCATGTAGAGCGAATGGACACCACAGCTCCAGCTCGGAGAGTCCTTGAATCCAACCCCGAGGGACGAAGTAGCAGAGTACGGCCGCACTTAAGATGGCGCAAACAGGTGGAAGGGGACCTCAGCCAACTGGGTGTGCGGCAATGGAAAAGGCTAGCGAAAGATCGTGCTAGATGGAGGGGCATGATGGTTGAGGCCCAGGTTCACCCCGAACTGTAGCGCCCACTAAGAAGAAGAAGAGGAATAAGAATACTTTATTTCTTTGCGGCAACATCGATTTTCCGTAAATCAATTTACAATCTGCAATCCTTGGCACTTGTCCCGACAAATCCAGCGATCTCTTCACCGGACAATAGCGCTAATGGCGGCCTTCCTCCAACTTATATACTTTCCTAATTTCCCTCATCGTTCGCCAGGCCCACGGTAAACATGTAAAGTTCAAGGTAGCTGCATCATTATCATCAGCATGCAACTCTCGTCCAATCAGTTGCAATTCTACAATGAAGCATTTCTCTTTTTGGTTTCCACTCTCCTTCCATCCGTCGTCGCTGGGTTGTGTTTCTTTTTCAGTTATTCTAGCCCTTGTTTGCCTCACTACTAGTGCGACTTCTATTGTCGGTTGGCTGAGGTCCAATCAATTTTGGTTGTAAGTTCACTACTACCACATAAATAAAGAGCGAAACATTGTAATTTCATGTTTCAACCTCGAGCAATGCACATAGCCATTGTTTAGGTGCTACGTTTCGAGTACCACCTTTCCGTTGCAAACACGTAATCAACCCCTAGCTCTCAAGTGGAAAATTAGCATAATTCTGCAGTCGTTTTGGATACGAGCTTGTATTAACGTTTCGTCTTCCTTGATTCTGGCCGTTTTGATCAGGTGCATTAAGTTCGGTTGGTAAGTCAGGTGGGGCGAAATAATATTGTTTCAAGTGCTAAGTACCGGTCTCTTTGACCGGTCTAACGCTTTCTTACAATGTCTTGGACTTGAGTGTCTGGAATGAATAGGTTAGAGTAGAAGGCTTTTTCACTTGGAATTTATCGTCAAATTACGTGCTTAGTGTTAAAGTCAACAAGCGCTTGTGTTTATCCATTTCGAGTTGAATGTATTATATCGGGGAGGACTGAAGGAAGAACCGGACGCCAGATACTCCCATCCTAGGCAACTTTGATATATGACCAACGGTGGGGGAAAGTATCACGTCAGGTTTTATTCTGCGATAGCTGTGGATACTTTATTACTTAATTGCAGGGCATCAGCAATATCTTTATTGTATGAGTATGTGCATGTAGGATGGTAGATGCCTGACGCCTGGGCTGTTTAGGAAGGAACGTATTTAATTGAAGCCAGTTTATAGCTACACTTAATATTGCGAATAGCCTGCGGTCTAATCCGTTTTAGCATGTCTCTTGCAATCTATTAGTTACTAGTGTTCGACACTAAATGGAAATGACGCTTTAAAATTAATTTCGTATCTCTATTCATTGCCATATCAAAAGTCATTTAGGAAACGTATTGGAATGAATTGGATTGACAACATCGAATTATTGGAGGCAATTTGAAATGTCTACGTATTATGTGACGTGTTATCACTCCAATACGGTCGTACAGCGAATACCCAGATTATCATCCTCATTGCCTGGTGCTTATTGCCGTGCAAACAGCTCAATTTGATGGAAAGACATCAGTACGACAACGTACGGTTGACTGGCAAAATTAATGCTTAAACATTTTCCACCTAATCTAGTGTTTTTAAGGTTCCTCACTAACGATACGAAATGATTGAATTCCGCACCATTTCACGCTGTCACCCATGTAGTAAAGCATCGAAACTCTGGCGCGGAACCGCTCGGTATAGGGTAACATACCCACTTAGAGCTTAATCCATTGATGGATCATTCGCTTAGTGAATAATTCATACGCACAAGGAAAATGTTGCGCTTCTACTTCCCTAGGCACGAACACCAAGGATATAAAAAACAACAAACACCGAGACATACATACATAAGTATGTACATGTATGTACATATGTAGAGGCAGAAGGGAAGAAGGCACAATAAGGAAAACGGAAGACTTTTGTGCCTCGATGGTGAAGCTTACTTTGCGATTTTCACAATGACTTTCACTGTGTCTCATCCATATCCTTACATATGAATGATGATACATATGTACATACATATGTATGTATCTTCCTCGGATTGTTGTTTCAGCTAGGGTTAGATGCGTTTGAAGGATTCCAGCATAGCTTTTCAATTTTCAATCAGCACACTTAGTGTCAAAAGTACTATCGCAAATTGATATACATATTAGTTAAGTTGATTTGTTCTTCTTCGGTGGTTTTAGATACATTCATACATATGTATAACGTTTGATTTGTTCACTTGGATTGATGCTGTCATGTCGGGGTAATATTTCCGGAGTAACATGGGAAACATATCGCATGGACCCGAAGATGTAAGTAGTGTGTGTCAGTCTTTAAGACTTCATTCTCTCGTCTGACCTTACCATCAACAATGTTGGCTCTAAACCAACGTTTGTTACGACAGGAGGTGATCGACCTGGCCCTATCCAACAGATATATGAAGGACATCACTAACTGGCGAGTCTTGCCTGATGCTATGCTTTCGGACCATAAATATATCGAATTTGGATTAGGTTGTGGGATCTCTTCCTTGCAACCTAGATGGAATCCGAGAAGGACGGACTGGGTACGGTTTAGAGAGAAGCTTGAGAAATCCACTCAGGCCCTATCTAAACTTAGATCGAAACAATTGGTAGAGAACGCTGTTCATAACCTGAATAGTGCTATCACCAGTTGTTTCGAACTCGCATGTCCTGTCAGCAAACCTCCCAGCAGGAAATTGGTCCCCTGGTGGAATGCCGAGCTCCAAAGTCTTCGCAAGGAAGCCAGAATTCTTCTGAATAGATCGCTCAAATCGAATTCGGAAGATGACTGGAAGAAGTATTGGTCGAAGCAGAAAGAATATAAGAAACTTATTCGTAAATCGAAGAACGATTCCTACAGGACCTTCCGCGAAGAGATCAAGTCTCTGAGTGCGACTAGCAAGTTGGTTAAAGTCCTCAAACGGGGAAAACCGACTAGGATAGATGCACTCAGAAAATCTGAGTCTAAAGCGGAAACTCTTCGTTTACTGTTTGCGACTCATTTTCCGGGAAATCAGATCGACATCGGCTCGTTGCACACTCCTTCCCGTGGTTACGACTGAAGTTATTGAATTTGCTGTGGCATCCCTCGATGGCTTCAAATCGCCGGGCACCGACGAGATATATCCTGTTATGCTGCAAATAGCTATAAGGCAACTGCTTCCTACTCTGAAAAGAATTTTCACTACTAGTCTGGCACTTGCTCACATACCCATTCCTTGGCGCATTGGTTTTCATGGTTTTCATTCCCAAAATAGGAAAAGAGGACTACTCACAAGAGCTTCAGACCAATTAGTATAACATCCTTCCTGCTGAAAAGCATGGAGAGACTGGTAGAGTTGCACGTGCGTAAGGTTGCCCTTCGAATGCACCGTCTTTCGGAGATGCAACGAATGCGCGCTCGAAAGGAAAGAATACGCGTTGGGCATTTTCATCGACATTGAGGCAGCTTTTGATAGATCAAGGCAATGCTCATGCCCAGGACATTGACCGCTGATGCAGGCCTTGACCAGTATGTCAAATCCGGCGTAAACAGGGGCTGCCCCCAAGGTGGCGTCTTTTCTCCGCTGTTATGGTGCATGGTGGTCGATTCTCTGTTTGATGCTCTCAATGCCTCGGGAATCTATGCCCAGACCTATGCGGATGACGTCGCCATTCTTTCTTTCGGCTCATGTTTAGCGACTGTCCGTCTCGAAGCACAGGCGGCGCTAAGTGTGATCGATGATTGGTGTACTAGAAATGGGCTGTCTTCTTTGGTCAAAGCATGTTGAGTCAAAAACCACCAAAGCGTTGTCGCCTTTCTGGCAATGCAAAGAAGCTTTGGCAAAACGTGGGGTTTATCACCGGCAAAGGTCCTCTGGATCTACATGGATCTACACGACCTATAATCTCATATGCATCGGTTGTCTGATGGAACAGACTTAAACGCAAACACGTCGTGGCCTATTTCACCAAACTCCAAAGAACGGTTTGTCTCAGCTGCACATGGGCTTTCCCCAGCACGCCGGGCGCTGCTCTAGATGCTATGATGAGCCTTCCACCTCTTGATATATTTATCAGAGGGTGTGCTCTAAAAGCCATGTCTCGTCTGAAGAAAAATGGCTTTTGGTATAGCTCGCATAGGAATAACGGCGTGCTTGCGCAATAATTGTCCTGCGACCCCTGTCTCATGGACTTGCCTTCTGACGCACTGACGCCCGTTATTCTACTGCGCCGTAATTTCACGGTCGAGTTTCCATGGCGTCAGGATTGGCTATGGCTGGATACTGAACCTAGAAAGGATAGTCTTCGCATTTTCACGGATGGCTCCAGGTCTGGGCGGGGGTCCGGTGCTGGGGTCTTCTTTGAGCGCGAAAACATCCGACTGCACTTCTCCCTAGGAAAATATGCGTCTTTCTTCCAATCAGAGATATACGCAATCCTAATGGCCATGCACTATATTGTGAAGCACAGGTGGAAGTGGGATGCATATGCGTCTGTAGTGACAGCCAAGCTGCACTAAAAGCTGTCTGTAACCCCTTAACTAGTTCCAAATTAGTGCTTGAACTCAAGTCCTTCCGGAGCAACTCAACTCTACCAGTCTCTCCATGCTTTTCAGCAGGAAGGATGTTAGACTAATTGGTCTGAAGCTCTTGGCAAGTGAGTAGTCCTCTTTTCCTATTTTGGGAATGAAGACCACTTTCACTGTGCGCCAAGGAATGGGTATGTGAGCAAGTGCTAGACTAGCAGTGAAAATTCTTTTCAGAGTAGGAAGCAGCTGCCTTATACCTTTTTGCAGCATAACAGGATATATCCCGTCGGTGCCCGGCGATTTGAAGCCATCGAAGGATGCCACAGCAAATTCAATAGCTTCAGTCGTAACCACGCGCGACGCAATATACCAGCTACGCCGAGTTATTTTCATCGTTTCAGTTGCAGTTTCCCTTGAAGGAGTGTGCAACGAGCCGATGTCGATCTGATTTCCCGGGAAATGAGTCGCAAACAGTAAACTGAGAGTTTCCGCTTTAGACTCAGTAAAGGTACCATCAGATTTTCTGAGTGCGTCTAGCCTAGTCGGTTTTCCCCGTTTGAGGACTTTAACCAACTTGCTAGTCGCACTCAGAGACTTGATCTCTTCGCAGAAGGTCCTATAAGAATCGTTCTTCGATTTACGAATAAGTTTCTTATATTCTTTCTGCTTCGACCGATACTTGTTCCAGTCATCTTCCGAATTTGATTTGAGCGATCTATTCAGAAGAATTCTGGCTTCCCTGCGAAGACCTTGGAGCTCGGCATTCCACCAGGGGACCAATTTCCTGCTGGGAGGTTTGCTGACAGGACATGCGAGTTCAAAACAACTGGTGATGACGCTATTCAGGTTATGAACAGCGTTCTCTACCAATTGTTTCGTTCTTAGCTTAGGTAGGGCCTGAGTGGATTTCTCAAGCTCCTCTCTAAACCGTACCCAGTCCGTCCTTCTCGGATTCCGTCTAGGCTGCAAGGAAGAAATCTCACAACCCAATCGGAATTCGATATATTTATGATCCGACAGCGTAGCATCAGGCAAGACTCGCCAGTTAGTGATGTCCTTCACATATCTGTTGGATAGGGTCAGGTCAATCACCTCCTGTCGTCTTGTCGTAACAAACGTTGGTTGAGAGCCAACATTGTTGATGGTAAGGTCAGACGAGAGAATGAAGTCCAACAGACGGTCTCCCCTTGTGTTACACTTGCTGCTGCCCCAAGCAGTGTTTTGGGCATTAGCATCGCAACACAAGATGAGACCTATCTTTTTGGCTTCACAGTACTCTACGAGTTCAGAGACTTCCTTCGGTGGTGGAGGTAGTAACGAATCGTAGGGAAAGTAGGCAGACGCAACGACGAAGTGTTCTATTGCTCCGTGCGTTTTGTAGCTTACTCGAGCAGCCACCAGATCTTGTCCACAAAAGTGTCCAAGTTTGGTTGCCGATAGTGAATTCGATATGATGAGGCCGACCCTAGGCCTTTCGGATCGCTCATCATAAAGAATCATAGCATCACGTATACCACCAAGGCCACATAGGCGATTATTCCACACCCACGGTTCCTGAATGGATACAATGTGATGATTTGTTCTACTACATGCAATTCTACTACTTAAAAGAGCAGTAGCGGCCCTGCAATGCTGTAGATTGATCTGGATAAAAGCTATCCTGACCTTTTCAGAGGAGATGGCCGCCTCTTTATAAGAGAGCTGCTTCTCTCGACTCTTTACGGTCATTTGGATCTCCTTCTGGGAGGAAGGGGTTTTGTTGTGTGATGTGCCCGCCTCCGAGGAGTGGTTCTTGGCTATCTTCGCCTTCTGGCCTATGCTTTGATCCTTCTGGGTCGCCACATCTGCCATTTGACTCCGATTTCCCACCGCCCCATCGGAGAGGGAGGCATCGCACACTCTCTCCCTAGCGAGGCTATCCCCAGCGGCGGTCTTCCGTTTGCGGGATCCTTTACCTTTTTCGGTTAAAGCACCTGCTCCCTTCGGACGTCGGTTCGGGACAGCCTTACCAGTTCGAGGATTGCTAGGACCCGTAAGGACTTCGCCTTCTGCGTTCGGAGTCTGCCTGTCAGCCCCACCACCTTTTTCGGCGGCAACGCTGGCCATAGCAGAAACTTGACAGCTTCCGGCTCCGTCATTACGGGAACTGATCACGCTCTTACTGGGTAGTTGAACCTTCCCAGTAAGAGGAAGAGAGTTGGAGGCGCATGCCGAAAGTGCAGACATGCTTATGCCTCCTTCAGCAGCCTTTCCCAATCGCCGACGCTTTCCGCGCTGCGCACCTTTGAGAGAGGGGTGGAGCTCAGGAAGGAGGGTCGGATCAATTTCGGTACGAGATACCTCCGTCGACCTAACCCTCTTAACTGGTTCCCCCAGAGGTTTAGCCTCGACCATTCTGCCTTCGGCTTTGTCAGCCTCTTTGCACAATTTTCGGGCACGCCTCTTACCTCTACTTTTTGGGCACTTAGCAGTGCATTCAGCAGTACGTCCCAATTCAGGAGCGCGTTCCACCTTTGCGGTTTCACGTGCCGCGCCATCATTGGTGTCGCCTCCGCTGGATGCACCGCTCATGCTCAGTCGGACCAGGTGGTCAGACAGTGAGCCGCTGGGGCCGGTGTCGTTCCGGGCTGGGTTAAAAATGAATGTTGGGGCCTCCAGAATCCTTGCCCCGGCCGCGATCAAAGAGGTCGCGGGTGGATTTCCGCTGCTGCGAGTACCACCTGGAGTACACAATTCCTTTGGTTTGTCCATTCATTTTTGGGTCTTCGAGTCTTAGTTCGAGGTCTACGACCTCTTAAGCCTCCCGCCACGACAAGGCGCCCGAAGAAGGGAGGGCTTCCGGAGCAAAGTCGGCAGACTAAATTCGTTAAGGCTTGTATGGGTTCTGGGCCACTCTGCGATCCCAGGGAATGATATCTCTGATGAACTCGCCAGAATGGGTTTAGAAGGGAGCTTCTCAGGACCTGAACCCGCTCTAGGTCTACCTGCGTCCACGGTAAATTCCTACATTAGCGATTGTGTAATTAATACACACAACCGTAGATGGAGGGACTGTCCAGGGTGGAGGATGACTAAGCGCGTATGCTCTGATGTCTGCAAAAAATCTGCAGCATTCCTCCTGTCTTTAAGGAGAATCGACTGCAGAGGGCTTGTGGGAGTTATCCCGGGCCATTACACTTTTGCCAAGCATCTTTACGTGCTCGGCATCAGTGAGTCGCCTACCTGCGCTGCATGTGGCGAAGGGGGGATAATACTGAAGAGCATTTCCTCCGTGTTTGCCCCTTCTTTGCTCGCGCACAGTGGCGTACCCTTGGAGCCGACGTGATGTGTGCCGAATCCCTTACCTCTTCATCACCGAAGCTCCTTCAATTTTTTCTCCGGAAAACGGGGAAAATACAGTAATGTAAGGTGTCTGTCTGGAGTACAATGGACCAGTGTTTGCGTCTGAGTGCTTCAGCGGATAGCAGAAGCCTTCAACAAAACAATAAAAAAAGTGTGTCAGTTGCAGTTGTAGTTTCTGGCTATTTGAACCAGTAGTTGCGTCTGAGTTTGAATAGCAGGGGTTGTAATCAAATTATAGGAGTAGATGATGTTTTGGTCGAGGTTTGATAAGAGCGCACGACTTTTTTCTTTTGGTTATATAATTTGCGCGCACTCAAGGTCTAATAACCTTATTATGTCGGCGACACAGTGCGGGCAGAAGGTAGAAAGGAAGAGGGATAGAGGAGGTACCGATGGAAATTGATCTTTAATGCTTGCATTTTGAATTGAGGGGGGAAAACCGAATCCGGCAGGGAGTTCCAGATTCGTATGGTTCGGTTAATGAAAGATCCTATATATTTGACAGTACGTCCGAAGGCGGACTTCAGGGTATATTGGTGAGCACTCCTAGAGAGACGTGTATTGTGGGAGAAATGTTGAAGGGGTGGAGTGCAACTGGCTATTTCATCAGAGCATTTTTGGTGGTAGTAGCGATAAAACAGGGAGAGGCAGGTAACATTCCTGCGGTGTTTCAGCGAGTCTAATATTTTGGTAATGCTGTAGTCACCTATCAGTTTTATCGTGCGTTTTTGTATTCTGTCTAGTAGGTGCAATGAGGTTTTGGAAGCACCGGACCAGACATGAGCGCTTAACTCTAATTTGGGGCGAATGAATGCCTTATAGATTGTAGCCAGATCTAAGGGTGAGAAATATGCATTCAATTCCACTCTATTGTTTTAACCCCATTGGATGATGCTGTCGATATCGGAATTTAATGAGCTTAACATACGCTGTTTCGCTCATTATCTACAATCGAAGTGCAGGGTCGTAAACTAGTGAACGAACATGAGAAGCTTAGGATACTGTCGTCAGCGAAGGAGTGAATTGGACTAGAAGTATGTATGTAACAGGCAAGAGATCATTTATAAAAATAAGAAAGAGTGTCGGAGACAAAAGGGAGCCCTGGGGAATACCAGCACTTACAATGTGAATATCAGACTTGAATCCGTCCAAAATAACTTGAATTGAACGATTCGAAAGGTAGCTTCTAATCCATTGAAAAAGAGACTCATCGATCCCAAAAGCACGCATTTTCGACAAAAGGGCTTCATGCCAAACCCTGTCAAATGCTTTCGAAATATCCAGTGCAACAATTTTGCTTTCACCTGCTTCGTGAAGCGAGTGATTCCATTTTTCAGCGAGATATGCCATCAAATCACCAGTGGATCTGCTGCTGTGGAAACCGTATTGACGGTCATTGAGGAGTTTCCGTGATTCAAGATTCAAGCTGACGGTTAATCAGCATTTCCATGACCTTGGAAAGAAGGGACGTTAGTGTAATGGGTCGATAGTTGAAGGGAGAAGATGATTCGCCTTTTTTCGGTATGTATGTTGGCGTTACAGCCCATGAAGGACCAAAGGCAAGACTCTCCCAATCACCCATGTTGTGCGTGATTTATTTTTTTCACACAGGTGAAAGGGACCTACAGTTTAATGACGATTCCGAACGGCGTGAGTCGAGAAGCTTTCTCACGGCAAATATACTACGAGGGGTCTTGCCATTACCTCGCCGAGGAGGGACGCCACGAAATAAACATTCGATGGCGTTGGTGTTATCGTGATCCGAACTCGCTCATCGTGCGTCAGAGTTCAACACACTAACCACTGCGCCAAGGCGCCCTTTTTTGGGTATAGGCTGGACAAATGCTGTTTTCCACCTACTCGGAAAGAGCCCAGAGGAGTAGGAAGGGTGAAAAAGCTTACGCAGTGGTTTTGCCAGTGTAGAAGAACACCTCTTCAGAACTATTGGGGCAACACTATCTGGACCAGCGGATTTGTGTATGTCGAGGTCCTTAAGAACCGTTGCGACTGTATGAGTGCGGAAGTGGATTAGTTCCATGGTGGAATTGACGCACTCTAGTACAGGCGGAGACAAAGTACAAACTGGTTGCGAAATGGGCAGCAAGTAAGTTAGCTTTGTCTAAGGGGGTGACAGCTGGAACGTCTTTGTGGATGAGCATCGGTATAGACGACCTAGTTGAGTTTTTTACGTTTTTTACAAACGACCAGAAACTCTTACTACCTTTGGGACATTGAACGATTTTACGTAGTCATTTCTGGCCCGTATGTACTTTTCGGTTTTCCTCAGAACTGTTTGCCTTGTGGGCCCGAAAACTTAGCTCCCTGAGCCTAGTAGCCTATTTACAGCTCAAGTCAAATTACGTATTATCCTTAGGCCTGATGCTTTTAATCTCGCTGGGAATAAAATTCGCCATGCCAATTCAGATAATATTTACGATAATATCAGTTGCGGCGTCCACGTCGTTGTCGAGGAAGAACAACGACCAGTTAAAGATCCGAAAGAAGTTGTTAAGGCCGCACCAGTGGGCTTTCTCGTATAGCCATAGTGTTCCCTTAGGAGCTTTTTCTTTAACAGTGGTCAGACGAGCCTAGGGGCGGCAATACATCGATCGTGTATTTGTCAGGCTGAGAGGTAGGTAAGGTACATGGGTGCCCTTTTGACGAACAGTCAAGGCTCACTTAGACTACGTAGAGTCCATTGTGCCCAATTGATTTATTTAACCCGTTGATACCTAGACATTCACCGTTGAGCTGAACCATCCAGACGAGGATAAGAATCCCAGTATTCTGTTCAGCCCAATATTACCTACCTCTTCTAGTCCCGAAAGGAAGTACCTTCCTAGGAAAATGTATTCCTTTTTTGGGCTAGAGCCGGACATTCGCACAGCAGGTGACGAACGGGTTCAGCTTCCTCTTCTTCCCTGCAGCTTCTGCAGAAGTCATTGTAGGGCTTTTGACGAATAGTCAAGGCTCACTTAGACTACGTAGAGTCCATTGTGCCCAATTGATTTATTTAACCCGTTGATACCTAGACATTCACCATTGAGCTGAACCACCCAGACGAGGATAAAAACCCAGTATTCTGTTCAGCCCAATATTACCTACCTCTTCTAGTCCCGAAAGGAAGTACCTTCCTAGGAAAATGTATTCCTTTTTTGGGCTAGAGCCGGACATTCGCACAGCAGGTGACGAACGGATTCAGCTTCCTCTTCTTCCCTGCAGCTTCTGCAGAAGTCATTGTAGGGCTGGCCTAGTCGAGCTGCATAGTGGGATAGCATGCAGTGCCCGGTGGGGGCACCGACTGCTAGTCGAATATTCTCTCGATTGAACTTCAGCAGATTTTCCGTCCTTTTCTTATCATAGACGGGCCAAGTCGATCTCGCCGTTGCGCATGTATCTAAGCAACGCCATCGCTTATAGGCTTTCCCTAATAGCTCCGTTTTATCTCTCTGTAGAGCGCACTGAGTGGTGCTGCGCACAGTTTGCACTTGATCCCAGCCTAGCCAGCTCGTCCGCCCTCTCGCTTCCAGAGATATTCACATTACCAGGTACCCAGCATAGGTCACATTCGATATCTCTTCCAACTTCTCTTTGCAGAGTTTGACGAGTTTGGATCTTATCCATGCAGCCTGCAAAGCCTTAATGGCCGCCTGGCTATCAACATAGATGTTGATCCTTTTTCCTGAGATATTCTCTCTGCTGATCAGGTCCGCCACCTTCCAAAATGGATATTGGCACAGGCGCCGGAGTCTACTTTGAGTCTCGAGATATGCATCGCCCCTATAGGCTCGATGATGGATGCAGTGTCTTCCAAGCAGAGGTCTTCGCTATCAAGAAGGAGGCTGAGAGGTAAGATATAAGTCCAGTGTATTGGCGGTATGACCAGCAACATTGGCGATACGTGATGG
Source organism: Eumerus sabulonum (assembly GCA_951905685.1). NCBI lineage: Eukaryota > Metazoa > Arthropoda > Insecta > Diptera > Syrphidae > Eumerus > Eumerus sabulonum. The sequence goes on along the minus strand of OX645060.1, from coordinate 152,947,660 downwards.
CTCATTCACAAGTTGAGTTAATTGATTTAACTCAGCATCTTCATATGGTACTTAAGCCATATGAAATTAAATTCGGAGGTGGATGTTTGGCTATACTGTGGAAGTAGCTGGTAAGCAATATCATTACGGACATAGATGGTGTTGGAGCATATTTGAATTTGAATGTTAACGTAATGAATTTTGAATTATATAACACTTATCAACGTAACTATTCTACTACAATTGTACAATCAATATTATTTGAATCTCGCGCCAAATTGTTAAATCCTCCATCTTTTATTTATTGTAACCAATCATGGCCGCTTCCCGGTCAACTTACATATATATATGACCGCGACAATAAATCACTCTTCTGTTTTCTTGTAACAAGCACCAAGTGTCTTTCTTTAATCGCAGTGTGGCAAAAAAAAAGTAATTTTCATTGTTCTCGTGGCTCTCGTACATTTTTTGGCGCCCAACGTAAAAGACAAAACGAATAATTTTCGTGGTTTATATTGAACACTCTAATCGGACATACATATCTGTTTAACTATAAATGAACAAATTGTGACAAATAAAGTGGCAAAATCGTACTTAAAAAGTGAATCGCGTCTCGGTTTCGGTTGGCGGGTCCGCGTGTGCAAGTGCAGCATCAACAGAAGTCGCAGAAATCATCACAGGAGGAAAAACTCAACAAAGCAAGAAAAGGAAACCTGCAGAATATCTGGGAGAAGTACATACATATGTACATATGTATATGGGTAGATAAGTATCATCTCCCACAAAGGTACGTGTAAATCCGTGATTCAGCCGAATGTGCGCTAAAAAGATCGCCAATATAGAATAGTACAAAAAAAAAAATTAAAAATAGTCTAAAGTTCGTAAGTCGCAAGATCTCCAAAACAAACGCACCTTCGACGGAATCGTGTTGTGCATGCAATCATTACATTAAACATATAATATTGTACAACATTGAACAATTAAGAACAAATTGTTGAAAAAAAAAAAAAAAAAAATTCATTTTGAGACTGTACTACACTGAACACGTGATTAGTCGTAATCGAAGCGATCAGTGGTACAGTCAACGTAGGTCCAACATCTTGTTCAGCATAGCTCCACATGCACATTCGTCTATGATTAGTATATCAGCATAAAAAAAAAAAAAAAAAAAAAAAAAAAAAAACAAAAAAAAAAAATTAAAAGTCACATCTATTAAAAATTTGATCTCTATCATCCACTCAATTCAAAAGTTTCATCGCGCATTACGCTTCACACGCACATTCGCTCTTAATCGATTGCCTAAGCTTTTATCAAATCGAGCTGGCACTCCCATTGCACTTGCCACATTTTTTTTCTTGCCATTCGTTCGTTCGCTATCTTGCCCGTTACATATATCAGAGCTTGCAGGTCAATTCGAATAGTTCAACCATCCTGCTTCGCATCTTATAGTTGCATTCATTGCATAGATCCTTATTTCGCTCAGGTCTATGTACATGCAAATTGTCGAGTAGTTTCGTCGCCGGAGTGGATGGCTCATTGATCGTATGCATTGAAGTACAGTTCCGCTGAATTAATTCGTCGTTGAGATTAACTATCGTGGGAATCTCTTCATCTCCTTCGCCGTTGGACTCACATCGAGTTTACTACAACACAATAATTTCGCAAAACAAAAGTCCTTCATCATAGTTTAGCATCGGACTTTAATATTTCGCTCAACAAATAGTCAGAACATTTCGTGTAAAAAGGGTCCATATCTCGATCCATATTTTAATACATTTAAATTTTAACTGCGGTAACCAATATGGCAAACGAGCCTAGTCTTGATGAATTGAAGCAGATGCGTTCGTCCACAAAGGGCAGTATTAGTCGCATCAAAAATCTGGTGGAAACAAGGGCAGATACGTTGTCGGCAACGGAATTGGAATGCCGTTTGGGAATATTAGAATCCTATTTTAAGCAAGTTCTTGCATATCAGTCTCAAATCGAGCGTCTCATACCGACTGACTCCACTCGCGGAGAGCTGGAAGATTTGTATGTAGCCGCAAAAACAAAAATCCAATCGCTCTTAGGGCATAGTAGACGTCCAAGTACTGTAGAAACTAGTTTTGCAATTCCACAGTCGACACGCAGCAACTTACCAAATCTTAAGTTACCAAAGTTTAATGGAAAATATTCCGATTATAAAAACTTTATTAATTCATTTACAAATCTGGTGGACAACGAGCCAAGTTTAACTAAAATTCAAAAATTTAATCATTTGCTTTCATGCCTGAGCGATCAAGCTTTAAGCACCGTAAAGGCCTTCCAAGTAACGGAGGACAATTATCCAAAGGCACTTGCAAGACTCAAAGATCGTTATGATAACGACTATCTTATATTTGCACAATATATTGCCGAGTTATTTGAATTGCCAAAGGTAACCAAGGGTTCTGCTGTAGATCTACGAACGCTGGTTGATAATATCTCTGCTATTTTTAATTCGCTACAATCAATTGGATCATTTGAAAATATGTGCAATGCAATGATTATTTACATTGCGATGTCCAAGGTGGATTCAGAAACCCAATCCAAATGGGAAGAATATCAGGACTATAAAAAGCTGCCGCATTGGATAGAATGTTCAGCAGTCCTTAGCAAACGATGTCAATACCTCGAGGCTCGCGATAGCAAGCAACCAACATCTAACTCTGGGATAAACCTGCAAAAGAGAACAAAACCACCACAATCTGCCTCTCGTTCTCAGCATTCGCTGGCGGTAACACAACGTTCTTGTTTATTCTGTAGAGATTATAATCATTCGATATCAAGTTGTGAAAAGTTTAGTAAATTGGCAGTCTTGCAACGGTTTTCAAAAGTGAAGAAGCTAGGGCTTTGTTTGAATTGTTTGGGAAAGGGTCATGGTGTCTCCCAATGCCCATCACCATTTAGATGCAAGATGTGTAAACAACCTCATCACAGTCTGTTACATCGACCTCAGCAAGGAGAAAGTGCTGCCAAGGGTGGAGAGCTATCAGCCTCGGCCACGGTTAACGCTGCATCGGAGAAGAGTACAGTAGGCAAAGCTCAAGTGATTTTAGCGACAGCGTTGATTCTTGTTATGGATTCTACTGGAGGGTTTCAGATAGGTAGGGCGTTGCTGGACTCAGGCTCTCAAGTTAACCTCATCCACGAAAAGTTTGCCAGGTCGCTCAATCTTCAAAAACAACGGAAGAATGTAGACATTCTAGGAGTAGGGGTAGTCGAGACGAAACTCAAATACCAAACACAAACCACTATTCGCTCGAGATATAACAATGTCGAATTGTCACTGGAATTTTTAATCGCTCCATCGATCACTGGATATCAGCCAGAAACAACGCTAAGTGTGATGAATTGGAATATGCCTAAGAACCTGGAGTTAGCAGATGAACACTTCTATCAACCATCACAGATTGATTTACTGCTAGGTGCGGAGTCATTTTTCGAGCTGATCAAGGTGGGTCAGATTAAACTAGGGCAAGGGCTACCATCGTTGCAAAACACTTCGCTTGGTTGGATCGTTTCAGGCAGATGTAATTCCAACTCCAATAGGACTGAAAAATCCTGTCTTTTGAATACAGAGGATGATACATTGGATCGGTATGTGGAAAGATTTTGGGAATTGGAGGAACTTCATGATCCAAGACCAAAATGGACAGAAGAACAAAAAGCGTGTGATGTTCATTTTATTCAAAACACGGAGATATTAGATAATGGCCGACTCATGGTGAAGTTACCATTCAAGAGAGATCCGAGCTGCCTAGGCGCCTCGTATGATATTGCGCTTCGACGATTTTTGGCACTTGAACGTAGGTTGTTAAGAGATGAGTTTTTGAAGCGTCAGTATGTTTCTTTTCTTGAAGAATATGAGAAACTGGGTCACATGTCGCTCGTCAAGGATCCAAATCTAAAAGAACCACATTACTATTTGCCGCATCATTGCGTTGTTAAGCCAAGTAGCTCATCCACAAAACTCAGGGTCGTTTTTAATGCTTCTTGCCGTACATCTTCACAAGTTTCATTAAATGACATACTAATGGTCGGTCCAACAGTCCAGCCGGAGCTGTTCATTATTCTCCTTCGGTTTCGCTTGCATAGGTTTGTGCTAACAGCTGACATTGTTAAAATGTATCGACAAGTCTTGGTCCATCCTGTACATCGCAAGTTTCAATATATCCTTTGGAGGAAAGATGAAACGTCCCCACTGCACACATACGAACTAAATACCATTACATATGGCACAGCTTCAGCTCCCTTTTTAGCTATTCGTAGCTTGAAGCATTTAGCAGAAATGTATAAAAAGTTATCGCCCCTAGGCTACGTAGCTCTCAATGAGGATTTTTACGTAGACGACTTACTTACAGGAGATGATGATCTCGAAACATTAATTACAAAAGTAGAGGAAGTCACAACAATTTTGAATTCGGCTGGATTAGAATTATCTAAATGGAATAGCAACCATCCTAACATTGCCAAAGCAATACAGAGTACAAGCATCAATTTGAGTGAGTCAGGCCTTACCAGCACTTTGGGGATAGCATGGAACTCTGTAATCGACCAGTTTAGTTTTTCATATGAACCAAACCGAACGTACTCTAAAATTACTGAACGATCAATTCTTTCACTTTCGTCGTCGCTCTTCGATCCATTGGGTCTGCTAAGTCCTATAATTATAAAGGCAAAAATAATCCTTCAACGGTTGTGGATTGAAAAAATTGACTGGGATGCAACACTGCCGCAAAGCATCGAGACTGAATGGAAACAGTTCATGGCCGATTTGCATTCCATACAGAAACTGTCGATCCCTAGATTTGCCTTAATTGAAAGAAAAAGCCGGTACCAAATTCATGGGTTCGCTGATGCATCTATGCACGCATATGGTTGCTGCGTATATCTCAGGGCGATAGATTGCGTTGGATCTGTCCAACTTCGACTGCTGGTAGCCAAATCCCGAGTCGCACCTATAAATAGAAAGCAACTTCCTCGGTTGGAGCTGTGTGCAGCGCACCTGCTTTCGAAATTATGGGAAAAAATTCGGAACATCTTCAACGGTGGCCACTCGGAAGTTTACTTTTGGACAGATGCCGCAATTGTTCTCCATTGGATATCAACTCACTCCTCCAAACTGAATACATTTGTTGGCAATCGAGTGGCTGATATACAGGCAAAAACGCAGGGGGTTATATGGCGCCACGTTCCCACACGGGAAAATCCAGCCGACATCGTATCGAGGGGATGCTCTGTCCATGACTTGAAGGCATCGATCTGGTTCGACGGGCCACAATTTTTATTAGAAACGGAGAGCAATTGGCCATCCGGGATAGACATTCCACTCTCTATAGAGGAAACTTCGTTGGAAAAAAGAAAAACTGTTCTTGTTTGTGGAACACAGGAGTCAAATTCGTTGCTTGAAATCGTAGAGCGTTATAGTTCCTATACAAAAATTCTTCGAGTTTTCGCGTATGTCTTACGATTTTGTCATCGAATAAGGAAACAATCATCGTTCATCGACACCTTTTTAACGGTTACAGAATTAGATCAAGCACTTCTACACGTCATTCATCTTATACAGATGGAATCGTTTTTCGAGGAAATAAAGGCTGTACAAAATCATCGAACTCTCAAGGGATCAATTAAATGGTTAAACCCCTTCCTGGAGGATACTAATGGCATCACTCTATTGAGAGTAGGAGGTCGGCTGAAACATGCGGAGATTCCCGAAGAGTGCAAGCATCCTCTTCTGCTACCAAAGAATCATAACTTCACCAAAGCGTTGGTCCGACATTTGCACTTATCCAATTATCATGCTGGGCCTAAGGCTCTAGTGGCCCTGTTGAGGCAGCGTTTTTGGATTATAAATGCTCGGGAAGTTGCAAGAAAAACGGTGAAACAATGCATTCACTGTGTAAGATACCGTCCCAAATTGCTGGAACAAATGATGGGCAACTTACCCAAGGAGAGACTAACTCCATCTCGTCCGTTCCTGTGTTGTGGGGTTGACTTTTGCGGTCCCATCTTAACCTATCTTAAAATTAGAGGAAAGGTCCCTTATAAAAGTTACATTGCTGTGTTCGTTTGCTTCTCTTCAAAAGCTGTGCATTTGGAACCCGTCTCTGATTTGTCAGCTGAGGCCTTTATTGCAGCCTTAAAAAGGATGATCGGTCGTAGAGGTCTCCCAAGAGATCTACACTGCGATAACGCAACCAACTTTGTGGGATCACAGTCTAAATTAACCCAGTTACGCAATATGTTTTTCAAAAAATGTTCACAAGAAATCCTTAACCGTTTTTGTACTAATGCTGGCATACATTTTCGTTTTATACCCCCTAGGGCTCCTCATTTTGGCGGAATTTGGGAGGCGGCTGTCAAGGTCGCAAAGGGTCACCTGCAACGAAGCTTAGGAGGAGCCAGGTTAACGTTCGAGGAGCTGTCCACTGCGCTTGTCGAGATCGAGGCCGTCATGAATTCACGACCGATTACCCCCATGTCCTCTGACCCAAACGACTTGGAAGCCCTTACGCCAGCCCATTTACTAATTGGATCATCATTGAAAACCATCATCGAACCAGCGGTTGAAGCACCTGACATAAGCTACATCGAGAGATGGAGACGAATTAATGCCGTGAAGACGCACTTTTGGAGAAGATGGTCAACGGAGTACATTCATGAGCTGCAGGGTAGAGGTAAATGGAGATCGCCTTGTATCAATATTAATGTTGGCGATTTGGTCCTCATTCACGAAGACAACATCCCACCCCAAAGATGGCTAATGGGTCGAGTATCTGCAACAATCAAAGGTCAAGATGGGCAAGTAAGAGTTGCAGATGTGAAGACAGCCAAGACAACTATCAGACGTCCCATTTGCAAGCTAGCAGCGCTACCAGTTTAGTTTCTTGAAAGACGATTCTTTCAAAGGAGGCGGAATGTTGGAGCATATTTGAATTTGAATGTTAACGTAATGAATTTTGAATTATATAACACTTATCAACGTAACTATTCTACTACAATTGTACAATCAATATTATTTGAATCTCGCGCCAAATTGTTAAATCCTCCATCTTTTATTTATTGTAACCAATCATGGCCGCTTCCCGGTCAACTTACATATATATATGACCGCGACAATAAATCACTCTTCTGTTTTCTTGTAACAAGCACCAAGTGTCTTTCTTTAATCGCAGTGTGGCAAAAAAAAAGTAATTTTCATTGTTCTCGTGGCTCTCGTACAGATGGCGAGACCGCGGTGAGAAACGAATAATGGCAGTAAGCTATATCCAGGAAGACTGAAATCCGAAGGATCAGACCTTTCATCGACGTGTGTTTCACAACTGTCAAAACAGCCGGTTTGCGGAGAGAGAGATGGATATACGTGGTCAAGAAGTATTCCGTAATCCACGAATAATGCAGAACTGCACACAGAAATCCCCCATCAATACAAACTACAAAACATGTTTAGATACAAAACCGTCAAAGCAGAGATGTGTAAGTAAAGTTCTATCGCCGGATTTGCCAAAACAAACTATCGTAGATGTTATGCCCTTACGACAGTACTTTCGTTGGGTTTCGGATTTTCTAATCCTTGAAACAGTCGTTAAAGTCGATTTTCAGGATGGTCTTCAGCTCTATTTTCGATGCGACGTTTATCTGCTCTATCGACTCAGAGGTCTGTCTTCAATGCGACTTTTATCTGCTCTATCGACGCAGAGCGTCGTGGCGCAGTGTTGGCCTCTGACGCCGATGTCACGGGATCGAATCGCGACAAAGGCCATGTCATCAAACGTGTTTTCACGTTTCTGACGAAACCCCGTGTAGAATATTTGTCATGAAAAAATTCGCCGTTGGGAACCGGCAATAAACTCTAGGTCCCTTTCACCTATGGGAAAATGAAATCACACACAACATGGGTGATTGAGAGGAGCTCGACTTTATTCCGGCTCGACGGTATCCCCGGAGCGGTTTATAAGATTGCTATTCAGTAGGTACCAATAGTACAAAAGTATACATATAAAGCGAGAACAGCCGCCGCAGTCGAACATCTTGCGGCACTGTTAGTAAGTCCCATCCCCACCTCCTCGTGGTGCCATCTGGAGATTTCCTATGGGAATTGTAGACCGGGAAGGGCGAATGGCGAGCCTCCTGAGCCAAAAAAGAGGATTAGTCGGTTGGGCTACGGCCTACTAAGCCGTAACCGTAAAAAAAACACAAACTCCGAAACAACCACAAGCCTCGGATATAATGGACCGGATATACATATGTTGACGACCCTTGCAAAAAACGAAAAAAGGACAATGATCTTCGGCTTTGTACGTGGAATGTTAGGTCCCTAAACAGGCCACGTGCAGCCGAACAACTTGCGGACGCCCTAGACCGCTATAAAGCGGACATAACCGCCATCCAGGAAATGCGATGGAATGGACCGGGTGTAAAGCGGAAGAAAAACTGCGATATTTACTACGGTGACTGCTATAGGGAGAGAGAACAACGATTGTTCGGATGCAGATTTGTTGTTCAAGTTGGACTAAGGCAAAAAGTCCTAAGCGTTCGGCATGTGAGCGAACGCCTCATAACAATCCGTATCAAGGCCCAATTTTTTATCATCAGCCTGATCTGCGTCCACGCCCCCACGGAAGACAAGGATGACTCCGCCAAAGATGAGTTTTACGATCTCCTAGACAGAACGTATGCCCAATATCCCAGCTATGACATCAAAATTGTACTAGGAGACTTCAATGCTAAGCTGGGTAAGGAAAGCATATTTGAAGGAGTCATCGGCAAACATAGCCTACACGACACGACCTCCGATAACGGACACAGGCTGATTGATCTTGCTACGGGGCGAACTCTCCTTCTGCCCGTACGCGCTTCCTGCACCTCGATATACACCAAGGCACCTGGCGGTCTTTTGATCTTGCTCTTTCTTCTTTCTTCTGGGAAGCTTATGCTCCTCCCTTCTTTTTAACTCGTAGAGCTCACGAGCTGCTCTTGTGCATCCTGCTTCGCTGTGTGAATCCTCCTGCACTCGTCATGGAACCAGGTGTTTCTTCGTGGTGGAGCCTTGAAACCCAAAACTTGGGATGCAGAGCTTTTCAGGGCTTGTTTGCAAAAGCTCCACTGCTGTTCTATTGATAACGTGGAGGATTGAGGTGTATTGGAGAACTTAAGGGAGACGCGATCGGTAAAGGCACGAGCGGTTTCTGGCGATAGTAGCTTTCCGACGTCATAACTTTGTATTCTTACTCTACTCCGTTGCGTTCGTGATATCCGTAAGCGCATCTTGGCTACTAAAAAATAGTGGTCCGAGTCGATGTTAGTCCCTCGGAAAGTTCGAACATCAAGAATAGTGGAGGAGTGTCTGACGTCGATTGCGATGTGATCAATCTTTTTGGTAGTCGATTGATCAAAAGACCGCCAGGTGCCTTTGTGTATATTGAGGAGCGAGAAGCGCGTACTGGCTAGAAGGAGATTTCGCCCCGTAGCAATACCAATCAGCCTGTGTCGGTTATCGGAGGTGGTGTCGTATAGGCTATTTTTGCCGATGACTCGTTCAAAGATGCTTTCCATTCCCCGCTTAGCATTGAAGTTTTCTAGTACAATTTTGATGTCATAGCTGAGACATTGGGCATACATTCTGTCTAGGAGATCGTAGAACTCATCTTTGGCGGTGTCATCCTTGTCTTCCGTGGGCGCGTGGACGCAGATCAGGCTGTTGTTAAAAAATTGGGCTTGATACGGATTGTTATGAGGCGTTCGCTCATATACCGAAAGCTTAGGACTTTTTGCCTTAGTCCACCTCGAACAACAAATCTGCATCCAAACTATCGTTGCCCTCTCTCCCTATAGCAGTCGCCATAGTAAATATCGCAGTTTTTCATCCGCTTTATACCTGGCCCATTCCATCGCATTTCCTGGATGGCGGTTGTGTCCGCTTTATAGCGGTCTAGGCGTCCAAAAATTGTTCGGCTGCACGTGGCTTGTTTACGGACCTAACATTCCACGTACAAAGCCGAAGTTCATTGTCCTTTTTTCGTTTTTTGCAAGGGTCGTCAACATAAATCCGGTCCGTTATATCCGAGACTTGTGGCTGTTTCGGAGTTTGTGTTTTTTTTTACGGTTACGGCTTACTAGGGCTTAGCCCAACAGACTAATCCTGTTTTTTGGCGCAGAAGGCTCGCCATTCGCCCTTCCCCGTCTGCAATTTTCATCGGAAATCTCCAGATGGCTCTACGGGGAGGTGGGGTTAGGACTTACTAACAGTGCCGCAAGATGTTCGACTGCGGTGGCCAGCATCCGTCGGATAGATGCTACCCCTACGAGGCCTTTGTTAGTCCTTTGCCATCTAAGGACCGTTCTACCAACTTAAATATAAAATCACTTACCCAAATCCAATTACGCACGCAGCTTAGATTAAAGTGTAATTTTATTTTTGACAAAGTAATTACACAAAGAGTCGTCAAAGCCAACTTCCCTGGTGCCGTCTCAACTAGAATGGTCAGCAGAGGTACACCACAGGGTGGAGTACTCTCCCCTCTCCTCTGGAACGTGGAGGTCAACGAACTACTGCGGATGCTTGAACAGGAAGGGTACGCTGTGACCGCCTATGCAGATGGCATTGCTATTGCCGCCACAGGAAAATTTCCCAGCACTCTATGCGTGCCCTACATACAGTAGAAACCTGTACTGTGGACTTGGGGGTGAACCGTAACCGATCTAGTCCTGTTTACTAGGCTGGGTGGAACCCAACTAACAATCAAAGAGCAGGCTAAATATCTAGGCCTAGTTCTTGACAGGAGGCTTAATTGGAAACCCGACATTCTTGATCGCGTCAAGAAAGCAACTACTGCCCTTTACAGCTGTAAGAATGTGGTGGGCAGGAAGTGGGGTATCCAACCAAGCATTATGCACTGGCTCTACACAGCAATCATAAGGCCCATCCTCCTGTATGGCATTGTAGTCTGGTGGACTGCTCTCGACACAGCTGTCAATCGAAGCCTTCTGGGAAAGGTACAAAGATCGGCCAGCTTATACGTAAGCGGAGCGATCAGACCAACCCCCACGGAGGCCCTAAACATTCTATGACATCTTCCAGCATTGAACCTTTTCAGCAAGCAAGTTGCTGCCTGTGCGGGCATTTAAGAAAATGGCCCACATCTCAAAAAGGACATACTAGCATTCTAAACCACTTCAAAGTACCCATGGGCACGGACTACATCATCCCGCAGAATGTGTTCACTAGGAACTTTGAAGTTGTCTTTCCATTCAGGGAGGAATGGGCTGAGGGGAAAGTCATACCAAAAGACTCGATTTCCCTCTATACCGATGGCTCTAAGATGCAGTCGGGTGTAGGCAGTTTAGTCTTCTCCAAGGAACATAACCTCAACCTACCTTTCAGACTCCCAAATTACTGCAATGTGTATCAGGCAGAAATAACAGCAATAACGAAGGCCCTTGCATGGCTCAGAACCAATGTAATATCCGCTAAGGATATTATCATTTGCACGGAGAGCCAAGCTGCGATTAAGTCCCTGGCAGCGGTAACCCACAAATCAAAGACATCTCTTAACTGTCGCCTATCTCTAGATGAGATGGCTGAATAGTTCAACATTAAAATACTGTGGGTTCCCGGGCATAGGGATATTCCAGGAAACTGCGCGGCCAACGAACTCGCAAAGTTAGGGTAAAGCTCACTCAGCCTACCTACCCTCGGGTACCTAGATACACCAATAAGTATGATAAGACACATGATAAAACTTCAAACCATAGAGGAGACCAACCTCCAATGGAATGAGGGCAATATCGGCTTTATCACCAAACAATTGTGGCCTAAGTTAAGCCTAGGACGAACCAGGGACCTAGTGGCAACCAAAAGGGCAACTTTAAGTACTCTTGTGCGTGTCATTACAGGTCAGTGCATCATTGGAATATACGCCGTCAGATTAGGGCTGTCAAGACTTCTGTCGCGGCTGCACGGACGAGGAGGAGGAGGAATCAATACACCACCTCCTCTGCTCATGTCCCTCTTCTGCAAATCGCAGGAGGATCTACCTCGGCGCGCCCTTCTTTGACAATCTAAGTGAGCTAGCAAACCAAAAGATAGCTCAACTGTTTCGAAGGTCATGATATACTCCTCAATCACATTGGTGTGCCAAATTCTTCCTCTTAAGCAAATATTTAATTTTGTGAACGCCAAGCACAGACACTAAATCAAAGACAGCTTGGCGGTGGTGGTCACCTACAAGCGGGAGAAAATCTTTTTCCTTCCTGCTTCCCCCACGTCAGAAAAAATCCACTGTGCAAATTGCACATCCCTAAAATGCCCGACACATAACACAGAAAGTGAAACGTTGACGTATCCACTAAAACAACCTTATTGCCAGCTCTACGGTCATTCTGATGAACCATTGAGCATTGCTTCCCAATTCCAACTCTGACGTCCTTCTCCTCGACCGTTGAGGATGAACTATTTTGTTTATTTCCAAAGGATTTGTTGATTTAAGCATTTGTTTTTGAGTCGCAGCGCGCTTGTAGGCTTCACTCAGTGACACCAAAAAGAGACCAAAGACCGCTGGCAAAATGACACATGCACAGGAAAAGCCACAAAAAATCCTTCAAATCCCAAAATCAGTGTCATGAAATCGAATTCTGTCTGTAACCTTCCATGGATTTGGTGATGTTCATGCTGGTGGATGTTACACCCAAGAATTGTAAATAGAAACAGCATCCTACACGGTACCAAGTAAGGACCCGCATAGTTTTTCACAAGTCCTAACCGTCTAACTTAATCCGTAGTTGTATAGGTTTCTAATTGAAACAAGATACACTATCAGGCAGGGTCGGTACGTACCTATAAACATACCCCCTGGCATTCCGTGGACATGGTGCCACTCGCTTTTTGTGTGAAAAAGCGAGTGGAATAATTGTGTGTGTCCGTGCAATGTACAGGACGAGGAATTTCGCCACAAAATGCTCTTCTGCATGGAGCTCATGTTGAATCGATAAGGGTGGGTCGAGCGACGCCGACGTTTGTTGAGCAAGCATTTGGGGGGGTTGGCCATCGGGTGGATACTGATGTACTGTGTGTCGAGAGTCGTACTCGAATAGTGCTTGTGCATCTCTGTGAATCCTTTTTGGAGAAAAAAACCTTGCTCTTGATTATTTTAACGAGGTATTAGTTACATTTTGTGTACTGCCATTTAATTGGATTATGTCGGGTCACTTCTTGTATTTGGAACACGCACATTGGATAATTTCTTATGGAGGTATGGTAAGCATGTGTCCCGGCGTAATGGTTGTTCCTTTAACCATGTCGCTTTATACTGTAGAGGATTATGTACAATAGGTGCTAGAAGTTTGTTTTTGTTTGTTGTCGTAGGGGTGCTTCCATTTGGTTTTGCTTCGTAAGTACAACGAGGGGTGTACAGGTCTATGTAGTTACATTTGGAGATTTAGTTTAAAAGTTCGAATTACAGCACAAATTGTGTTTCCTCAACGCAGATAGGAGTGTGGCAAATACTGTTTTGGATTGAAGAGTTCATTAAGGGTGTTAGAGATTACACACAGCGGCACGATACCGAGAATCGTACGACACCTGGGCTCGTACGCATAAAGAGCCGGACAAGAGCTGTCCATTTGCCACGCACAAGTATGTGTGCGTGCACAGAATGCCATCCACGAACAACAACCAGCGAGAGCGGTTCCACGAGCAACAATAAGCAAGAGAAGACCATCTGCCACGCACAAGTATGAGCGTGTGCACAGATGTTAGAGACCGAGCAACCGAGCAGAGCGGCGATATGAGCACCACCACCGGGGTGGGAAAAAGGCAATCCAACCAACGAGAGCTGAGAGTGTGCGTGCAGATGTGAGAAGCTACACACTCGCAACCGAGCAGAGCGATGATACGAGCACCACCACCAAGGTGGAACAAGGGCGATCGGCGGACCGTCACTCGCGATTGAACCACCAACCAGTGCGGTTGACCGTATCTTTGTGCCAGGAGATAAATTGCAAATATGTACACACAGTCCACTTAAAAAATATATGAATTATAGATACATGCCAATCAAGTAATTTGTGGTTCCTTCTGCTTGAGCCGGGGTTTTATGTATTTATATCACGAGCTATCGTAACAAGGGGTGAAGAAGCTTGTAACAGTAGGGGCTTAGCATAAAGGCAATTCCTTACTTTTGAAATAGGAAGTTTGCTTTTTGCTTTGCTCTCTTTTGTTCTCTCAATCACCCATGCTGTGTGTGATTTAAGGGACTTACAGTCTAATGTCGATTCCGAACGGCTTGAGTCGGGAAGCTCTCTCATGGCAAGTATACTTTGGCAGTACCCGAAATAAACATTCGATGGCCCGATGTCGGGACCCGAACTCGCTCATCGTGCGTCCGAGTCAAACACGCTTACCACTGCTCCACGGCACTCTCAAAAATAGTAAGCCTGATATAGAGAAAAACAGAATGGACACAGGACGATTTTGTTACGAAAATTACTCGTCCCCGAATAAGGTTCGATCACTGTACTACTTTTTCATTCAATACACACACTTTACTATCGCAGCTCTGATCAATTATCGGGGCGCTTCTTCTTTGTTACAAGCTTTTACACTTACTTACTTACTTTGATGGCGCTACAGTTCGGGGTGAACCATGGCCTCAACCAACAAGCTTCTCCAGCCGGCCCGATCTTCGGCCAGTCGCTTCCAGTGCCGCACGCCGAGTTGGTTGAGGTCTCCTTCCACCTATGCGCGCCACCTTAAATGCGATCGTCCTCTGCTGCGTCGTCCCTCGGGGTTGGAGTCAAAGACTCTTCAGGCCGGAGCGTTGATGTCCATTCGCTCTACATGGCCTAGCCATCTTAGACGTTGGATCCGAAGACGTCTAACCAGGTCGATATCGCTGTACAGCCCGTACAGTTCTTGGTTGAATCTCCTCCTCCATTCTCCGTTTACACAAACGGGACCAAAGATTGCATGCAGAATTCTCCTCTCGAAACGTCCAAGAGCCTCTTCATCCGCTTTTGATAACGTCCAAGCCTCAGCGCCGTAGAGGAGGACCGGGATGATTAAGGTTTTGTAGAGGGAACCCTTAGTTTTTCGAGAGAGGGCTCGACTACTCAATTGCCTCTTGAGCCCGAAGAAGCAGCGATCGGCAAGAGTTATTCTGCGTTTTATCTCAGCGCTGGTGTCGTTGCTGCTTGTCACTATCGAGCCAAGGTAGACGAAGTCCTTGACAAAAATATAGCTGCCGAAGGTGACGTTCCGACCAAGACGTCGGTGTTGCGCGTCTTTCTTGGATGACAGCATATATTTGGTCTTGTCCCCATTTACCCTTAGACCCATTTTCGCCGCTTCTGCTTCAATGCTTGTCAACGCCTCATTGACGTCTTGCTCTGTTCGTCCAATAACGTCAATGTCATCTGCGTAGGCAAGCAATTGTGTGGACATGAAGTAGATCGTACCTCTTGTATTGGCCGCAGAGTCGCGCACGGCCTTTTCAAGAATAATGTTGAAGAAATCACATGACAGTGCGTCACCATGTCTAAAACCTTTTTTAACATCAAAGGGGTCGGTTAGTTCACCTCCGACCTTAATGGAGAGTTCTCCATAGTCATCCTGCATAGTCCGACGAGTTTGGGAGGAATGTTAAAACATGACATGGCGGCTTTAAAGTCGACGAAAAGATGGTGCGTGTCGACCTGGAATTCATGGGTCTTCTCCAAGATCTGCCGTAGTGTAAATATTTGGTCTATCGTGGATTTTCCTGGCCTGAAACCACACTGGTAGGAACCTATCAGATTGTCCACGAACGGTTTCAGGTACTTACACAGTACGGCAGAGAGGATCTTGTATGCGATGTTCAGGAGGCTTATCCCTCTGTAATTGGCGCAGTCATAGGGGTCTCCTTTCTTATGGACCGGGCAAACGATACCGAGATTCCATTCATCGGGCATGCGTTTTTCCGACCATATCTTGTAGATGAGTTGGTGCATGTTCCTAACCAGTTCATCACCAGCTGCTATAAACAGCTCCGCGGGGAGTCCGTCTGCTCCAGCAGCTTCATAAGACTTAAGTTTCGATATCGCTATCTTAACATCGTCTAGGTCGGGTGGACGGGATTCTCCTTCGTCTTCGTCCATTGTGAATGGTTCGCTCTGCCTGACGGCGGCATTTTGGCTATCATCGCCGTTATACAGTCTGCAGAAGTGGTCCTTCCACAATCTCAGCATCGACTGTGACTCCACTACTAGTTGTCCGTGCTCATCCCTGCAGGCTTCTGCTCTGGCTTTATAGCCTTGGCATGTTCGTTTTACTTTCTGGTAAAATTTTCGAACGTCGTTCCTGCCGTAACATCTCTCCATCTCCTCGATCTCGCGCTTCTCGTGCTCCTTCTTTTTCCTTCTCAGAAGCGCATGCTCCTCCCTCCTTTTCTGTTCATAGAGCTCGCGGGCAGCTCTCGTCCGTCGATGCAATGTGGCCATGTATGCATTCTGTTTCTCTACATGGGCCTGTCTGCACTCATCATCAAACCAGGGGTTTCTCGACGGTGGTGGCTCGAAACCGAGTATACAAGCTTTTACACACTTTACATTTTATTGCTTACACACACACCTTTATTACATACTTTGTCTCTACAACTCACTAGGCGGCTTGATTACTTTCATACTGAATACCGACTGACCACTCGTTATTGAGTCCCGAAAACTGAATGCCCCCGATTGCGAGTGTTCCCGCTTATATAGAACTCGGTCCATTTTCTCGAATGTCCGCCGTCAGACGTTCCCCGTCAGAAGTCTCTAGAATGCTCTGGCATTGGCAACAATATTGTTACGGACACGAACCGATGGTCATGTTCGAATTTCGACCATCTGGTGGAGCTGAAATGGAAATGATGGTAACTTTCAGCGGCATACTGCTGAATATCAGAGCATTTTAGAGACTTCTAGTGTATAATAAAGTGTAAAAGCTTGTAAAAGGTTATAATAAAATAAAGGTGAAGTTCTCAGTTAATTGATCTGAGATGAAATAGTCAAAATGTGTATGTATTTGATAAACAAGTAACAGTAGGGGATGGAAATTTGTGTGAGGCTCTCCGCAAAGTTAGTATAGGTTCTATGATACAAACGAATAATAAAATAATTTAATTAAAACAACCATAAATCAATCAGCTTTTGAGAAAACAATCAACATTCGAAACATAAATAAGTGTTGCTCTTGAATTACGACAGATGGCACTGATAAGTTACTGAAACGCGCTAACGTTGTGTGTTCTCTATCTGTACTTAAGTGCGGGCATCGGGCCGCGCTTCACACTATAGTGCATACGGTACCTATACTCTGTTATTTGACTACTAAGCGTCCCAGTCATCCTTATACGAAATTTAGATGCCCCGAGATTATGTAATGGGAAGAGACTTCGTGTCACACAACTTGGCCGCAATATCATTAGCGCCACTATCTTAACCGGCGTAGGAAAGGGTGAAAATCTAATGATCCCACGAATCCCAATAATTCCCACAGATCTCTCGTTCCAGTTTAAAAGGCTACAATTTCCTCTAAAGCTTAGTTTCGCTATGACCATTAACAAAGCGCAAGGTCAAACATTAAAGGTGGCTGGGGTGAACTTAAAAAAGCCGTGCTTTTCCCATGGACAATTGCATGTTCGCGTGTATCCAATGCCCAGAATCTTTACATTCTATCCCCAAATGGAAAGACATATATGTAATATCGTCTACAGTAGCGTATTAAAATAACATTCTGTTCTGAGTTCTCTTCTGTGTTCTAAATCAACCCCGAATTTAACGCGAGCGAAGCCGCGGGCAGAAGCTAGTATCTACATATTTTATATCAAGTATACAATACAAAGGACGGGACAAGACTGATTTATGCTAATCGATAACTCGCTCCAGCGTTATCTTCTTTCAAAGACAGAGCTGGAGAGAGAAACCGTAGCAAAGATAAACAATACATTTGTTGTTTTGCCGAGCAAAACACACAGGTGCTTCTGTGTGTGGTCGACTCTTCTTGCGGATATTCTCCACAATGGAGTTGTCGCTGGATCGGCTGCGTTTGGGATTTGATGCGTCTGTGTTTTTGTTAGCTTCCCTTTCCGCAAGCACAAGAGCATATCTTGCTCCTTCTCTTTGTGTCGCCTCTTCGGGCTCTATCCCGTCCCGGATTAAAGCGGCGATTCGTCGCTTTTGGGCCCCGGTGATATGTATAATCGTATTTCTGCCGAGGCTTTTTGGCGTCGTTAACCACTGCAACCTCGGCGCTTGGACCTTTAGGTACCTGAGCGTTTTGGTTGTCCGTCTTGTTGGACAGGAGTGTGGTTACAGAATTTGGAGATGGTTTTGTGTCTTCTGTCTCCATTTCGTGTACTGGTGAGCGGAGGAGATATTCTTCCTCCGACTCTGTTAGTGTTTTGTTTTTCTTGTCGTTGTTTTTATTATTCATGTGTTGGTCCCACGAATATGACGAGAATTGGTGGTCAACCATCTACAGAGCTCCCACGTATATAGATATAAGGCTAGTTACTATGTGAGGGCACCCGATATCACATAGGGATCGTACGTTAGCGATGCCCATTTTTGTATTCCCTGCACCACTCATTCCTCAGCACGTATTCCAAACCACCTTGACTTGGGAATGTAAGTGGTCCGCGGGGGTGCGATGACCCCTACCACATTATGTGGCCTTCCCCTATCCGCCACCTGGGGACGCGCCGGGTCGTCTGAGAAGCTTGAGTTTTCCCGGACACAATAGGGATCAATGCTTGGAAGTGTTTTATTGGTTGTGGGATATGATCGAAAGTTAATTTCACAACAATTGAACATTTGATATGTATCTAAACCTATCAGGATGGAAAAGGAGGGGAACAGCAATTGTCCGTAGGGGTTTGCAACAAGGATTAACTTAGCAGAGACACGATAGGGATCATCGAAGCTTAAAGGGTAGTTATTATTGGTTCTTCGTAATTATAGGAAAAAGGGTTGCAGCTAGGATTAATACAACAGGGACACAAAAGGGATCAAAGCTGGGAAGTTTGCTACTCTTTGTGGGATATTGTCCACTAACCTTAGGTCAGTATGTGACCAAGGGGATTTTTTGGATAAAAATCATGTCTGTTGTATGGGAGCCCCCCTTAAATATTCTGTTTTTAGTATTTGTCGCTATAGCGGTAACAGAAATATGTATGTACATCATCTGTGAACATTTCATCTGTCTAACTAACACGGTTCATGAGATACAGCCTGGTGACAGACGGACGGACGGACAGCGAAGGCTTAGTAATAGGGTCCCGTTTTACCTTTGGGTACGGAACCCTAAAAATCAAATAATATTTCTCCAAATATGTATGAATGAAATCAAAAAAAAAAAACATAAAACGACATACATAAGCCTTTCCAATTAGTTGTCAATAGCTGTATACGTATAGCTTGGCGGAAAATAAGTTGTTGTCAGCGACCTATGCCATATGCCAATACAATTTTACGACTGAAACATCAAATAAGTCGAAACGTCGAAAAATATTGTGAAACAACGGGTGACAGACAGCAATATGGTATGCGTTATTGCGTTCTCTGTTTTCTTGCCGAAAGCGATTTTACATTATCGCAAAAGAATTACATTAATCATGCATATCATCTCGCTCAATTTACCCGATCGATGGAAATTCAATATAAATCGGCATTGGCGGGCATTTCTGTTCCGCGTCAGAAGTGCGCGGCCGAAGAATTACAACTCCGAATCGAATTATGTATGTAAATTACAACATGGTCCACAACTGCAAAATGCACTTGGACAACTTTACGAGCAAAAAGACAAAAAATCTCCATATACCCGAATACATAGATACATACTATGTATTTACGCAGTTTCGAACCCGTGTTCACGTATAAACAGTACTATAAATAACAGGAAAACAAAACAAAAAAATGTAAAACAATCAAAAAGAAAAAAGAAAACAGAAAGTAAAATGGATTGCAATCCAGTGCTCCCAATTCAAGTGTCCCTTTATAGGAAACCCATCACCAAACCTGGCTGCGAGGGAACCTCTATGTCACTTTGACTGCGAACACGACGTACATATTCGTATTGCGACCATCATGTTCGAAATCAAAATGAGATTCAGGAATTCAAGAATTTCAATTCGTTTACATTCCCAGTCGTACATATGCATGTGCACCAATAAAAACATGTCGCATATATAGAATTTAAATTATATTGTGTGCATTATTGTAAATACAGTCACTGGCAAAACTATTCACACATCGCAATATTTGCTACCTGCGCAACCTTTAGAGCTGCAGAACTTCTAAAATAACAATAAATCGTCCATGACTGTTCTCAAATCTCATTCTTTATAATTTTTTTTTAATCAGAAAAAACTGCCAACAAGTAACTTTTAAAACCCAAGAGAGTAAGAGGCAAAATTATTTACACAGCCATCGAACTCTGCCAAAATTATTAACTTACTTACTTAGGTGGCGCTAAAGTCCGTGGTGAACCTGGGCCTCAACCAACAAGCGTCTCCAGCTGGCACGGTCTTTGGCCAGCTGTTTTCAGCAACGCACGCCCAGTTGGTTAAGGTCCCCTTTCACTTGCGTGCGCCATGCGGCCGTCCTCTGCTGCGCCTTCCTTCCGGGGTGGATTCGAAGGCTCTTCGGGTTGGAGCTGTATTTTCCATGCGCTCTACATGGCCTAGCCAGCTTAGACGCTTTATCCGTAGACGTCGTACCAGGCCGATGTCGCTGTACAACCCGTACAGTTCTTCGTTACATCTTCTCCTCCATACACCGTTTAAACAAACGGGACCGTAGATAGTGCGCAGAATTTTCGTCTCGAAACGAGCAAGGGCATCTTCATCCGCTTTTTTTAAGGTCCAAGCCTCTGCGCCGCAAAGGAGGACTGGGATGATCAAGGTCTTATATAGTGTCACCTTGGCTTTCCGAGAGAGGTCTCTACCTCTAAATTGCCTCTTGAGCCCAAAGAAACAGTGATTGGCAAGAGTGATTCTCAGCGCTGGTGTTGTTGTCGCCGGTCATCAGTGAGCCAAGGTAGAGGAATTCCTTGACCACTTCAGAGTTATGTATATCCGCCCATGGTGACATTCTGGCCAATACGTCGGTGTTGTCCATCTCTTTTAGATAAAAGCAGATGCATATATGGTTTTACCCTTATTGATACCCATTTTAGCCGCTTCTACCTCAATGCTTACAAAGGCCTCATTGACGTCCCGCTGTGTCCGTCTAATCACGTCAATGTCGTCGGCGTACGCCAGCAATTGCGTAGACTTGAAATAAATCGTACCTCTTGTGTTGGCCAGTGACTCTTGCACGATATTTTCAAACACGATGTTGAAAAAGTTGCATGACAGCGCGTCACCTTGCCCAAATCCCTTTTTAACATCAAAGGTCTCGCTTTGCTCATTACCAACCTTAATGGAACAGCGAGAATTCTCCATTGTTGTCCTGCACAGTCGGACGAGTTTGGCAGGGATGTTAAAACTAGACATGGCTTTGTATAGCTCATCTCCATACACGCTGCCATATGCAACCTTGAAATCGACGAAGAGGTGGTGAGTGTCGATTTGGTATTCCTGGGTCTTCTCCAAGATCTGCCGCTGCGTAAATATTTGGTCTATTGTGGATTTACCATGGCCTGAAACCACACTGATAAGAGCCGATCAGGTTATCCACAAACGGTTTTAGGCATTCACACAATACGGCAGAGAAGATCTTAGATGCGATGTTAAGGAGACTTACCTCCCTATAGTTGGCGCAGTTATAAGGGTCTTCCTTCTTATGGACCGGGCAAACAATGCTGAGACTCCATTCCTCGGGCATGCTTTCCTCTGACCATATCTTACAGATGAGCGGGTGCATGCTCCTAACCATGTCATCCCCAGCTGCCTTGAAGAGCTCAGCAGATAGTCAGTCTGCGTCAACAGCTTTATTCGACTTGAGCTTCGATGTGGCAATCTTAACTCCGTCGAGGTCAGGGGGACGGAGTTCTCTGCGGTCTTCGTCGCTTAGAAAAGGATCATTCTACCTGACAGCGGTATATTGATTATTGTCGCCGTTTACAGTCTGCAGAAGTAGTTTTTCCATATTCTCAGCATCGACTGCGATTCTAATACTAGGTGTCCGTTCTCATCCCTGCGGGCTTCCGTTCTGGTTTTATAACCTTGACATGTTCGCTCTATCTGTTGATAAAACTTTCGAACATTACGCCTGCAGTAACATCTCTCCAAATCCTCAATCACGCGGTTCTCGTGCTCATTTTCTTTCTTCTGAGAAGCTCCTTCCTTCTTTTTAACTCGTAGAGCTCACGAGTTGCTCTTGTTCTTTTATGCAGCGAGGCCTTATATGCATCCTGCTTCGCTGTGTGAATCCTCCTGCAGTCGTCATGGAACCAGGTGTTTCTTCGTGGTGGAGCCTTGAAACCCAAAACTTCGGATGCAGAGCTTTTCAGGGCTTGTTTGCAAAAGCTCCACTGCTGTTCTATTGATGACGTGGAGGACTGAGGTGTATTGGAGAGCTTAAGGGCGACGCGATCGGTAAAGACACGAGCGGTTTCTGGCGATAGTAGCTTTCCGACGTCATAACTTTGTATTCTTACTCTATTTCGCTGCGTTCGTGATATCTGTAGGCGCATCTTGGCTACTACAAGATAGTGGTCCGAGTCGATACTAGCCCCTCGGAAAGTTCAAACATCTAAAATAGTGGAGGAGTGTCTGACGTCGATCGCGATGTGATCAATCTGGATGATAGTCGATTGATCAAAAGACCGCCAGGTGCCTTTGTGTATATCGAGGTGAGGGAAGCGCGTACCGGCTAGAAGGAGATTTCGCCCCGTAGTAAGATCAATCAGCCTCTAGCCGTTATCGGATGTGGTGTCGTCTAGGCTATGTTTGCCGATGAATCGTTCAAAGTCGCTTTCCTTATCCAGCTTTGCATTGAAGTCTGCTAGTACAATTTTGACATTGGGCATATGTTCTGTCTAGGAGATCGTAGAGAGGGCGCCGTGGCGCAGTGGTTAGTGTGTTGGACTCTGGCGCACGATGAGCGAGTTCGGATCCCGATAACATCAACGCCATTGAATGCTTATATCGCGACGTTCCTCCTCGGCGGGGTACTGGCAAAACCCCCCGTAGTAAACTTGCCATGAAAAAGCTTCTCGACTCACGCCGTTCGGAATCGGCATTAAACTGTAGGTCCCTTTCACCGGTGCGAAAAATAAATCACACACAACATGGGTGATTGAGAGAAGCTTGGCTCTGGTCCTTCATGGGCTGTGACGCCACCAAGGAAGGAAGGAAGGAGATCGTAGAACTCATCTTTGCCGGAGTCACCCTTGTCTTCCGTTGGGGCGTGGACGCATATCAGGCTGATGTTAAAAAATTTGGCCTTGATACGGTATGTTATGAGGCGTTCGCTCAAATGCCGAAAGCTTAGGACTTTTTGCCGTAGCCCACCTCGAACAACAAATAATCGTTGCCCTCTTTCCTATAGCAGTCGCCGTAGTAAATATCGCAGTTTTTCATCCGCTTTATACCCGGTCCACTCCATCGCATTTCCTGGATGGCGGTTATGTCCGCTTTATAGCAGTCTAGGGCGTCCGCAAGTTGTTCGGCTGCAAGTGGCCTCTTTAGGGATCTAACATTCCACGTACAAATCCGAAGATCATTTTGTCCTTTTTTCCTTTTTTTGTAAGGGTCGTCAACATAAATAGGGTCCGTTATATCCGAAGCTTGTGGTTGTTTCGGAGTTTGTGGTTTTTTTACGGTTACAGTGCCGCAAGATGTTCGACTGCGGTGGCTCTTCCCGCTTTTTAGCAGGCCAGCATCCGTCGGATAGATGCTACCCCTACGAGGCCTTTGTTAGTCCCTTGATTTCAAAGATTGATTTCAAAATTGCAGCCAAATAAAAATATAAAAAAAGTCATAGAAATGGTACATACATATGAGAGGGCAATGTGTCCTTTTTTTTTATTAAATCCATTGTCAAAATACGAACTTGTTTACATGTCCTCATAGTGTTCGACGCACAAATTATACATTCTATACATTATTCATAAAAAATCGGAAACATGGATATATTTTTTAGGCTCACCAAACCACCGGGCTTTTATTTTAGCAGCAGTTTTTGTTATTTTACTCAGCCTGAAATACAGAAATTGGAACCTTGTTTCTGATCGATTTGAAGTCAATACTCATCTCTATTCTAAATAAATTGTTTTGATGAAATGCATGCGGCGAAAAGGTTTTGTGCTCCTACCTGGAAAAAAGTGTAATCTATTTGTATTTTATTCACACACATAAATCAATTAGTTGATATTCAAAACGGTTAATGGATTAGACGAATCTCGATTGAATAAAAGTCATTTTATCAAACATTGCGTTTCTTATTTATGAGAGAAATGCTTTCAATTTTTTTTTTTTGTTATTTAAAGTTCGTGCAGGTCCAAGAGTCTTATACTCTTATAATGTTTTTCACACAACCTGAACGGAATGTAGTGGTTTGGATCGTAGATGTTCGTTCACTACTCTCCAGGCTGGTTGTCCTAGATAGGAGGAGAGGAATCCGACCAACTGCACACACAGAGTGTGAACTTAACCCTTTCATGCCCGAATTTAGGAGCTGATGATGAGCTGGTGACGATGAAGCTGGCGATGATGCATTCGACAGCAAAGCGTTCTTCATTTCCAGTTGTAGTAATTTGGGCGGCCCCTTTTGCGTGGTATGATGGTTAAGTTCGTTGCGTTCAGTAATTCATTGGCAATGTGCAGTTTAAAATCAAGCAGTGACATATACTGTTTCTCTGCGCTCAAATGGTATATGGTGGTTGATTTTGTAAAGCTCTAGCAACATGTCTGCAAGGTCAACTCCTCCCATATGTCTATTATAACATTTTACTTTTTCTCTTTTCAGCACCATCGCTTACATTCACTCATCGGGTTCTTACTTATATACATAGTTTCAAAGAAGCTTTACAATCTTATTATCAGACCACCTACAAACAATCAAATTGTGTGCATTTTCAAATTTGCAATAACTTGGTCCCCGGCCGTTCTTCGGCATTTCCTTTTCAGTTTTCCAGTTCACAATTTTTTATCCGGTTCGCTCTAATTGTTCCGACAGCTAAGATGCCTTTAAAGCAATTGTCAAAGAATAATTTAAAATTCCGATTACTTGGAGTATTCGTCAATAAATAAAGGACCCTGTCGGAGGATATTTCTAACCCATAAGATGGGCTTGTTCCTTCGCCAATATATAGAGCAAAATCGTACATAAGTCCAACTATTGTGTACATTTTGAAATATTGATACTTTGGTATTCCTCTTGGAGTATTAGATTATATTTTTCTTTCAATTTTGTTAGCAATGGACGAACGTTGAGCAAGTTGTCATAATCAGCATGTCCTTTTTTGGGTTGTTCAGCATTATCACCTATACATATGGTAACACTGACTTATTTTGTCAAACCGATTTCTTGAAAATGATTGTGCTATCGCTAGAAGCCTGAATTTTTGCGCCGATGCCATTTTTATGTATAGTGTTTTCACTGAATTGGATGGCAAAGGACTAACAAAGGCCTCGTAGGGGTAGCATCTATCCGACGGATGCTGGCCTGCTAAAAAGCGAGAAGAGCCACCGCAGTCGAACATCTTGCGGCACTGTTAGTAAGTCCTATCCCCACCTCCTCGCGGTGCCATCTGGAGATTTCCTATGGTAATTGCAGACGGGGAAGGGCGAATGGTGAGCCTCCTGCGCCAAAAAAAAAAAAAAAAAAAAACAAACAGGATTAGTCGGTTGGGCTACGGCCAAGTAAGCCCTAACCGTAAAAAAAACACAAACTCCGAAACAACCACAAGCCTCGGATATAACGGACCGGATTTATGTTGACGACCCTTGCAATAACTCTAATATCTGCTACATTAAAGTCGTATTTTGAAATGTACTGTAAGTTTGTATTTGCTAATTTTAGCCTCAAAATTATTAAATCATTAACTTTTTTATCCTATAATACGAAAAAAGGACAACGATCTTCGGCTTTGTACGTTGAATGTTAGGTCCCTAAACAGGCCACGTGCAGCCGAACAACTTGCGGACGCCCTAGACCGCTATAAAGCGGACATCACCGCCATCCAGGAAATGCGATGGAATGGACCGGGTATAAAGCGGATGAAAAACTGCGATATTTACTACGGCGACTGCTATAGGGAGAGAGGGCAAAAAGTCCTAAGCTTTCGGCATGTGAGCGAACGCCTCATAACAATCCGTATCAAGGCAAAATTTTTTAACATCAGCCTGATCTGCGTCCACGCCCCCACGGAAGACAAGGATGACTCAGCCAAAGATGAGTTCTACGATCTCCTAGACAGAACGTATGCCCAATGTCCCAGCTATGACATCAAAATTGTACTAGGAGACAAGCTGGGTAAGGAAAGCATATTTGAACGAGTCAGCGGCAAACATAGCCTACACGACATCACCTCCGATAACGGACACAGGCTGATTGATCTTGCTACGGGGCGAAATCTCCTTCTAGCCAGTACGCGCTTCCCGCACCTCGATATACACAAAGGCACCTGTCGGTCTTTTGATCAATCGACTACCAACCAGATTGATCACATCGCGATCGACGTCAGACACTCCTCCACTATTTTTGATGTTCGAACTTTCCGAGGGGCTAACATCGACGGCCACTATCTTGTTGTAGCCAAGATTCGCTTACGGATATCACGAACGCAACGGAGTAGAGTAAGAATACAAAGTTATGACGTCGGAAAGCTACTATCGCCAGAAACCGCTCGTACTTTTACCGATCGCATCTCCCTTAAGCTCTCCAAAACACCTCAATCCTCCACGCTATCAATAGAACAGCAGTGGAGCCTTTGCAAACAAGCCCTGAAAAGCTCTGCATCCGAAGTTTTGGGTTTCAAGATCCACCACGAAGAAATACCTGGTTCGATGACGAGTGCAGGAGGATTCATACAGCGAAGCAGCATGCATATAAGGCCTCCCTGCATAAAAGAACAAGAGCAGCTCCTGAGCTCTACGAGTTAAAAAGACGGGAGGAGCATAAGCTTCTCAGAAGAAAGAAGAATGAGCGCGGGGAGCGCGCGATTGAAGATTTGGAGAGGTGTTACTGCAGGCGTGACGTTCGAAAGTTTTATCAACAGATAAAGCGAGCATGCCAAGGTTATAAAGCCAGAACGGAAGCCTGCAAGGATGAAAACGGACACCTAGTAGCAGAACCGCAGTCGATGCTGAGAATATGGAAAAACCACTTCTGCAGACTGTATAACGGCGATGTTAGTCAATATACCGCTGCCAGGCAGAATGATCCATTTCTAATCGACGGAGACCGCAGAGAATTCTGTCCCCCTGACCTCGACGAAGTTAAGATTGCCATATCGAAGCTCAAGTCAAATAAAGCTGCTGGCGCAGACGGAATGTCTGCTGAGAACTTCAAGGCAGCTGGGGATGACCTGGTTGGGAGCATGCACCAGCTCATCCGTAAGATATGGTTAGAGGGAAGCATGCCCGAGGAATGGAGTCTCAGCATCGTATGCCCGATCCACAAGAAAGGAGACCCCTCTGATTGCGCCAACTATAGAGGAATAAGTCTCCTTAACATCGCCTACAAAATCTTCTCTGCCGTTTTGTGTGAACGCCTGAAGCCTTTTGTAAATAAGCTGATAGATCCTTATCAGTGCGGATTCAGGCCAGGGAAGTCCACCATCGACCAAATCTTCACACTACGGGAGATACTGGAAAAAACCAATGAATTTCAAGTCGACACTCACCACCTATTTGTCGACTTCAAAGCCGCATACGACAGCGTAATTAGAGACGAGCTATACAACGCTATGTCTACCTTTGACATACCTGCTAAACTCGTCAGACTATGCAGGATGACTTTGGAGAATGCTCGCTGCTCCATCCGAATCGGTGAACATCTTACCGATAGTTTTGATGTCAAAAAAGGATTTAGGCAGGGCGATGCGCTGTCGTGTGATTTCTTCAACATCATATTGGAAATGATTGTGCAAAAATCACTGGCCAATACAAGAGGCACAATCTATTTCAAATCCTCGCAACTCCTTGCATACGCCGACGATATTGACATAATAGGTAGATCACAGCGAGATGTCAATAAGGCGTTTGCGAGTATTGAGATGGAGGCGGCGAAAATTGGTTTGGCGGTAAACGAGGGCAAAACTAAATATATGCTGTCATCAAAAAAGGACGCTCAACACTGACGTCTCGGCCAGAACGTTTGTATGTATGTATGTATATTGGCGTTACAGTCCATGAAGGACCTGAGCCGAGCTTCTCTCAATCACCCATGTTGTGTGTGATTTCATTTTCACATAGATGAAAGGGACCTACAGTTTTTTGCCGGTTCCGAACGGCGAATTTCGAGAAGCTTTTCATGACAATTTTACTACAGGGGGTCTTGTCAGAACCCCGCTGAGGAGAAACACCGTGAAAAACACGTTCGATGACATGGCTGTGTCGGGAGAACGTTTGTATAGGCAGATATAAATTCGAGGTGGTTAAGGACTTCGTCTACCTTGGCTGCGCAGTGACCTGGAAAAACGACATCAGTTCCGAAATCAAACGCAGAATCACTCTTGCCAACCGCTGTTTCTTTGGGCTCAGGAGGCAACTGAGTAATAGAGCCCTCTCACGAACGACCAAGTTGACTATACATAAGACCCTTATCATCCCGGTCCTGTTGTACGGCGCAGAAGCATGGACACTATCAAAAGCGGATGAGGAGGCCCTTGATCGGTTCGAGAGAAAGATTTTGCGCGTGATTTTTGGCCCTTTAAACGCAGGCGGGGGATGGAGGAGAAGATTCAACCACGAACTTTACGGGCTGTACAGCGACATGAGCCTAGTCAGGCGTCTACGGATTCAACGCCTAGGATGGCTGGGCCATGTAGAGCGAATGGACACCACAGCTCCAGTCCGGAGAGTCTTTGAATCCTACCCCGAGGGACGAAGGAGCAGAGGACGGCCGCCCTTAAGATGGCGCACACAGGGGACCTTAGCCAACTGGGTGTGCGGCAATGGAAAAGGCTAGCGAAAGATCGTGCTAGATGTAGGGGCACGTTGGTTGAGGCCCAGGTTCACCCCGAACTGTAGCGCCCTCTAAGAAGAAGAAGATTTTCACTGAACCCAGGTACAGTAATACACCGAAGAATCTCTTTATTTCATAAGGTTCACATTTTAACTATACGACATTCGTTTGCAAAGCATATTTGTTCGTTTCATCACTGATTTTATGAATAATTTTACTATCGAAAAACTGGCCAAAATAGGCTAACGGTTCCTTGGGCTTGCCTCAGATGGAGATGACTTCGTTTTTCTACACCGTATTGCCCTCATTCACCCCGGTACTTATCCATCTCCGTGAGATGGAGCACCGTGGCGCAGTGGGTAGTGTGTTGGCCTCTGACGCCGATGACACGGTATCGAATCCCGACACAGCCATGTCATCGAATGTGTTTTCACGGTGTTTCTGCTCAGCGGGGTTCTGACAAACCCCCATGTAGTAAAATTGTCATGAAAAGCTTCTCGAACTTCGCCGTTCGGAACCGGCAATAAACTGTAGGTTCCTTTCACTTATGGGAAAAATTAAATCACACACAACATGGGTGATTGAGAGAAGCTCGGCCCAGGACCTCCATGGACTGTAACGCCAACATACATACATACATATTTATCCATCTCAAACTATATAAGTCCATTTTGTCAACTACCTCCTGCACTGTTTCCTCATTTTGCGTTTCATTACTAGGTTCTGTGATGTCCCCAGCAAGCTCTTCAATCGAACCAATCTCTACGCCACTTTCACCCTCATTATGTAACGTTTCCTCTATCATATTTTCCAACAACTTATCTTCTTCCTCATTTTCACCTTCACTTTTTTGTAATTTCATGCTGTGCCGAACCTTCAGATTCCATTTCTGACAAAGGAAATATACTTATATGAAATTTTAACATTATGGACCAATGTTGCCTATAGGCAACATTTTGTTTGAAAAAAATACTGAAGTCAAACACACTTTTTGCAATATTTTTATATCGGACACTTAGAAGACAGGCACGCAAATGAACAATAGCAATGCTTGATTCACGAAATTTCACACATCGCATGCTTCAGACTCTTAGTTGTTGCCCAAAAAAATCCGTTGTCAAAAATAATACGAATAACGAGAGTTATTAGCGCGGGGTTGGACTCGAAGACCCTTCGGGCCGGAGCTGTGTCGTCCTTTCGCTCTACATGGCCTAACCATCTTAGAAGTTGGATCCGTAGACGCCGTACTGTGTCAATTTCGCTTCTAGCCCCTAGCCCACACTCCGTTTGTACAAACGTGACCATAGATTGAAAGCAGAATTTTCCTCTCGAAACGACTAGGGGCCTCGTCATACGTTTTCATTAAAGCCGAGCTTCTCTTAATCCCCCATGTTGTGTGTGATTTATTTTTGACACAGGTGAAGGGACTCTACAGTTCACTGCCGGTTCCGAACGGCGAAATTCGAGAAAATTTTCTTGACACTTGTACTACAGGGGATTTTGCCAGCTGAAGAGAAGCACCGTGAAAAACATGTTCGCTGACATGGCTGTTGTCCGGATTCGATCCCGTGTCATCGGCGTAAGCGGCCAAAACACCACCTGCCGAGCCACCGCGCTCTCCACGTTATAGCTAGATAGACTGTCCACCCAAAATATTGTGTCGTCGTTAATTACTAGATTGTAGCTTGTACCTTAGTAGCTTATTCGAAAACAGTATCTAAACTCGGCTGTAGGTTGGTTCCGATATCAGACTTTTAACTATTAAGTTGTTCAAAAAATATTATCGGTTCTTATGATGCTTATTTATTTGTGACTATTTGGAAACAACATTTTGCGCAACAACGACGATCCTTTTCTTGATCGGATTGTGACGTGCGGTGACAATGGATCCTGTTTGACAGCCGCAGTTGGATCATGATTGAACGCCATGGTACAACGACACGCCGGCAATGCACCAAAAGAAAATAAGGGGAACTCTCTCGTGTTCGGCAACTGGTCCACCAGAGCTTTTTTAATCCTGGCGAAGCCATCACGGCGAAAAATATTGTCAACAAATCTGTTAATTGCACGAAAAGTTTAAATACATACGCCCGGCTTTGGTCAATAGTAAATAACCAATCCTTCTCCATAACAACGCCTACTCCCACGTCGCACAGCACACCTTACAGAAGTAGCGCGAGCTGGATTACGAAACTTGTCCCATACTTGCCGGAGCGTGTTCATGTCCTGAGAAGCTCTCCTCTGAACCCATTCTGGCGAGTTCATCAGAGATCTCATTTCCTGGGATTCCAGAGTGGCCTGGAACCCATACAAGCCTTAATGAATTTAGTCTGCCGACTTTTTTCAGGAAGGACTTGAGTTCAAGCACTAATGTCGAGCTAGTTAAGGGGTTACACACAGCTTTTAGTGCAGCTTGGCTGTCACTACAGACGCATATGCTTCCTTCCACCTGTGCTTCACAACATAGTGCATGGCCATTAGGATTGCGTATATCTCTGATCGGCAGAAAGACGCATATTTTCCTAAGGAGAAGTGCAGTCGGATGTTTTCGTCCTCAAAGAAGACCCCAGCACCGGACCCCCGCCCAGACATGGAGCCATCCAGTATCCAGCCATAGCCATTCCTGACGCCAATGA
The DNA here is from genome assembly GCA_951905685.1 of Eumerus sabulonum. Lineage (NCBI taxonomy): Eukaryota > Metazoa > Arthropoda > Insecta > Diptera > Syrphidae > Eumerus > Eumerus sabulonum. The sequence goes on along the minus strand of OX645060.1, from coordinate 152,915,930 downwards.
AACTCGACTGTAAATTTAGTCTGTCGACTTTTTTCAGGAAGGACTTGAGTTCAAGCACTAATTTGGAGCTAGTTAAGGGGTTACACACAGCTTTTAGTGCAGCTTGGCTGTCACTACAGACGCATATGCTTCCTTCCAGCTGTGCTTCACAACATAGTGCATGGCCATTAGGATTGCGTATATCTCTGATCGGCAGAAAGACGCATATTTTCCTAAGGAGAAGTGCAGTCGGATGTTTTCGTCCTCAAAGAAGACCCCAGCACCGGACCCCCGCCCAGACCTGGAGCCATCCAGTATCCAGCCATAGCCATTCCTGACGCCAATGAAACTCGACTGTAAAATTACGGCGCAGTAGGATAACGGGCGTCAGTGCATCAGAAGGCACGTCCATGAGACAGGGGTCGCAGGACAATTCTTAGGCAAGCACGCCGTTATTCCTTTGCGAGTTATACCAAAAGCCATTTCCCTTCTGAGAGAATTAATTTATCATCCATCCGCTGTTGGCAAGCAGTAACAATATCAATGCTGAGATTGAAATAGTTCTTGCTGCGATGCATTGGAAAGTAGCGTCCGTTCTTGAGAAACCTAGTGTACTATCTGTGTATAGTTATCCCAGCCATCTTCTAAAATGCAGAGTTTTAAGCACTGTCAAAAATGGACGACGAGACCACTGGCCGAATTGAGACAGAGTACAGAGACAGACGTCGGTCTACGGATTCAGTGCCTTAGATAGCTAGGCCACGTACAGTATTAGGAAAATTCTTCCATTCTAATCCTAAATCATTTTAGGAGAAAGGATGGAATTATGACACTTAACTTGAAAGCTGATCTAGCCTAGCAAACTTTTTGACGCAGTTTCCTAATCCCAACATCGATGATGGGGCCTAGTGGCAATTAGTCAATTAACCGATAAGTAAATTCATTACATTGCCATTCACGCCGGCCATTTTGTTACCATCAAAAATGTTTTGCAGCGACCGAAACATGTAGTAGTCAAACAATACAAGGTCCGGGCTATACGGTGGATGCATCAAAAATTCCAAACCAATTTCCATCAATTTTTTCCGAGACATGAAGGATTATGTAACCTGGCATCGTCATGTTGGACATAACTCCTTGCCTATTGGCCAATACTCGCCACTCTTTCATGATTGCTTCAATCAAACGGTCGAGTCGTGCACTGTGGGAGATTGAATTTACCGTTTCGCCAGGTTGTAGAAGTTCGTAGTAAACAGGTTAACTCCAATTTCACAAAAACACTCAGCATCATCTTGTTTACCGCCAATCCAGGCTTTGAATGTGTTTGCGAAGGGTAGCCGGCCTTTCGCTTGAAAAATAGTTCGATTTCACTACGTTTCAGCAGCGTTTCATGAGGATAATTTCGTCAATCAAATTTCTTAACGTTGATTTATGTGGCACCGAATCATGGAACTTCTTTGAGATTATTCCAAGCCGTAATTTGGTTGATGTTTAGTTCTTAAGCTACCTCCTCACAGCTTGTGTACCGCCGGAGGACATCCGCGCCTAGGTGCTAAACCACATCCCTGCACATTTCAACCACTCTCCTTGTGGGACTGGTTAGCGATTTACGCTATATTCCGAATGGCGGCCTCCCGAGCTCTTCTCTCTGCCTCGGCCCGCCGTAACCCCGAATTTTGGTTATCTATCGAGTACATCATGTAAGGGACAAAGTTTTTGGGCTTGGTGTGTTTACCCATTGTCTATCTAGCGCAAAGCGACTATAGACAAAAACTGCATGCTCTGTGTCCTCTTATATATAGCGGCGACCCATCATGTCCATATCTATGAAGATAATTTCGATAGCCGCCGTGTCCAGACAGAAATTGCGAAAGGTGGTAATTACAGTCTCCTCCCGTTCTTGATGTCCAAGTCTCGATAACGGGAATGAGCCTATGCGTCCACCTTCCCTTTGTGGAGGCATCTCTTGTGCTCATGGCAATAAGAGACCCTCGTATGTGCATCCAGCTCGCCAAGTTAAAAGCATTTTAAACGTTCAACGTGACCACTGCACAATCTCTTTTCCCGCCTCCTACCCATCTCTTTCTGAAGCCGTATTGTTGGGTTGATAATGCACCACTAGCTTCCGCCACGCCAGTAATCTATCGTAGATAACTCTTTCTAGTATCTTCGCTAATGGGTCCAATAGACAATACGAGGACAGTTCTCCAAAGGTTTTTTTTTTTTTCCTTTTGGTAGTAGTACCAGTTGCTGCAATTTCCACTATGTGGAAAAGATCCCTCTTGTAGCTATTTTCCAAACGTGTGCTGAAAAGGGTCTGGCCTAGCCATAATCGCCGCTTTCACCACCTTATTTGAAACTTTGTTAATCTGATGCTTTGTTAATCTTTACCTTAGAGACAGGTATGGTAGCTGTATGGTAGCTCCTCTAAGGTAATTAGAGGGATCTCAACAGTGCCAATCGTCGCCATGCAGTGGTTTGGGTCGTTGATGTTCGTTAACTCTCAGGGTTGGTTGTCATAGGTAGGACGAGAGCAGACCATATTCCACGTTGGTTATAGTCCGTAGTAAGCACTTTTATATTGCATACGAAGCAATATTGCATTCCAGCACTTTTATATTGCATACGAAGAGGATAAATTTCAGTTAACCGTACACTGTGAGTGTTATGCTTGCTGCTAGTGAGCGGCTGTCCATGTAGGAAGAGGTTGCCACTATTTGTATAAGCATTTCAGGGTCGGTAGTCGGCGGACGTCTATTGCTTTTTATCCTTTTTGGTGACCACCCTGCACGCTCTACCCCAAGGATCTATGTTGGCTTCCTCGCAGAGTTTTTGCAAGCACCTTGCTTTGTTTTCTTTGATGGCTTTTTCCAGCTCGCTTCTCGCTAGCTTGAATTGGAGAAGCCGTTCCTGGAAATCTAGTTTGGTTCTGGATCGTTGGGATTTCCTTCGTGCTCCGAAACAGCTCGCTTGCGGTAATCCTCGTCCCACCAGTAACACGCGGAGCCCCTTTTGTTGGGTTTCCTCCTGGGCATCGCTGCCTCGCATGCTGTAGGTAGCACCTGTTTTAGTTGCGTCGAGATTGCTTCTGCGGATGCATCGTTCTCCACAGTCAAACCTCTCAGGACTTCCTCAAAAACATCGTTGTCAAGGATGGTGTCTTTCCACCTGGTTTGGTTTAGACGCTGTTCCCGTTTTCTCTCGGCGATCTCCATTATAATGGCTTTGTGGGCGCGGTGTCGCTCAATCTCCATGTTTTGTTGTTCGCAAGGCAGTTGACAGTTGTTTTTCAGTATTCGAATGAAATAATAATTCGTCGGTCATCGAGTGTCATGCTGACAGAGAGGAATTCTTGATCGTAGTCGAACCATTCACCGGCTCTTCGTCAAATATTCGTTTCAGATATCTATAAATTAGATTTCCTCTCCAAGTATGGCTAAAAATCATTACATACAACAAAATCAGTCAGTGACAATCACATCCATCACATCCATCATTCCACTTAACAAATAAAATTTATTATCATAAGTGGTTTGGTTACCGTAAGTTGAAGTAAAGTGGGAGTTGCAGCATAAAATTCTAGGTAGATCGTTGAAGACGACACAAAAAAAATAAGCATAAGAAGTGAAGCGAACCTGGAATTAGTTTGGATTCCCCTCCACTGAAATTTCACTCACCGAACCTATATCCTTGAAATCCTTAGCTCGCTGTTAGGTTGCAAGGAAGGGAAACGGATAAGAACGCGAATGGAATCATAATTTCATTGCAACGAATTCATGTATTCGATGTACTTAATTCAGCTGTTCAAGGAAAAGGCTGCGGGTACTTAGTCAACAGGAGGCGCAGCCACTTTTGTCAGCATCTGCGGCAGTGCTGATGGTGCTACGTAAATAAGTTTAAGTGATGGAAAATTGCTTCGAAATTCGATTTATCCCTTTTGCGTGCGAAACCCCAACCATCTGAGGGCATTATCACATTAAGCTCTACAACGAGGTGCACATATTGGTTTCTTTGTGCAGAAATTCGTTTAAGATAGGAAACTGCGGGAAATTCGCGGGATTTTCCTTTTGTTCTAAAATGTACGTCAAATGGAGTAATTATTTGCATCTAAAACGTTGCACAATCAACTCGATATTGTGGTTCTGATGCTCTTGGTCTACTTATACTTTGAGGAAAATTCGGACCTTAATGAGCATTTTAATACTTCAACTAAGTCGTGCTGTTTCACTTAATTCGCTACGAAAACTTCTTCACACTATGTTCACTTAAACTTTCAACTAAACTTTTTTGTAAGAGTAACAATGATCCAAGGACCACAATACCGTAATGGACATCAATATAGTCCAGAGCGACCGACGCTACACAGCTGGTAGCCATTCGCGCCGTCTTTCGTGTTGGCAAGTAATTCGTCTTATTTGCGTGCCAACAGGAACGATTCACGGAGGCATTACCTATGTACATACATAGACATATACCCTCAATACAAACGACAACACGAGCTCTATCCTTATATTGGAATATAAATTGGATAAAAAAAAAAAAAAAAACAAAAAACCTTCGCGGAAAACACTACTGGTGTGGAATATGGTGAAGAGACGACACGACAGAGCATTATAAACAAATTACATTTAAAACCTTTGGTGGGGCTAACCAAGCCATGCACTTATATGTACACAAACACATGTGTATGTACGTATTGATTTTGATTTTTTCCTCAGTTATCCTTTGATATCGTGAAAGAATGACGGATCTTCAAAGTGTACCCAACCCCTACATGCTTCCTATCTATTGTGCCTGTTATACACGGTACTGAGTGTATCGTGTTTAGGTTTGAAGCGGCAGGAAATCATTACTTTCATTTCGCCCTTTTTGCTTCTTCGTTCAAAGGAACCTTTCTATCGTGCCGCATTTCTTTAATTCATTCTTCATTCTGTTTCTTTCTGTCTTAATTGCTCATTGGCTAATTGCAGGAAGCCGGAGCGAATTTTAAATTGCCTTTGCAGGATGTCAAAAGAGAATGACGAATAAGAAGCCGACGACGAATCGACGAAGTTGGTAACGGTTTCGTTTGGTTTATTGACTCTCGTAGCAGGGTGTTATTAAAAATGTTCGTTCAACAATTATTTACACCCTCGATGTGGCAAGTAAAATATGAGCTTCCAACACCGTCATCGTATTACAGCTGCTCAGACACCATGACCATGTTCAACAAAACAACATATGTATGTACCTACATAAAGAGAAAAAGGAACACCTTAACCATTCGTCCGACACCTCGAACATTTTATGGTTGCATACGTGTATGTATGTTGCCGCCACCAGAGACAGAAACATTTCACTGCCATGCCACCCATAAATCTCTGTGCCATGCAAATCCGGACAAAAATTGAGTTTGCTCGAACATTTTGATATGCAAATCGACACCGGAACAATTGAAAACAATCATCATACATTTATGCATGAGATTGTTCCTGGAAAGGCTTCATTCAGAGCCCTACCCTAACATAAATTTAAGTATTGATTTTGTAAGGAGGGTCGAACCGGACAGCTTACTTACATAGTATATGATGTACATATATATGTATGTAGGATGGCAGAGTAATTTGCTGGTGACTGTTGACTGTTGACTGTTGACTGTTAAAGGACGGGGAAAGGTTCGGATTGGTGTTTTTGTCTTTTTAAAATTGAGTTTTAGATTCGCTTCGATACACCTGTTAGGTATGTACATATGTATATGTGTTATCCATGTCCGATACTGGTTTGCATAGGTTAGTTGGCATAGAATAACCTCTTACACTTGAAGGGTGAACGGATCTTTGTTTGCTATTGCAATAACAGCGAGACAGGCATTTTGCTTTAGTCTTATTTCGGTGTAAATCAATATGCAGGACAGGTTTGTACTGTTTTCGTTTGTAGGATTAAGGATAACTTTCAGGTCACCACCACGATCAAATCTGTTTCCAAATATTGTTTTAAGTTGTCCATACCTTTTTGTAAGTTGATAGATATATTTAGCTTACTATTCGCTGGCTTGAGCGTTCTCTGTACTATCTGAACGAGTCATATTTATCAGCAGTTACAAATGAAATCCAAATGAGTACAGCCCGTCCTGTTTCCTTGCCATACATTGGCCCTAACATATGTACATATGTATGCATGTATGCACATAGATATGTATGTATGTATGTATATACAGCGAAATCTCCCTCTGCGGACACCTCCCTTAGACGGACACCTTCCTTAGACGGACATGTTTTTTGTTCGGAAATTGCTCCATATAAGTTGCATTGTAGGGGGGAGGGAGCGAGCAAACAGAGCAAAGAAGTTGATCGCGTTTAACAAGGCAAACGCCAGCTTCGATCTCTGTCGCTGCTCAATCCAAGTTGACACACAGCCTCCGCGTGGCCCCCCCTGGATAGCTACCCTGGCACCCGCCAGGTAGTGAACCAATGTGTGCAGCGACCCAACCCCTTGTTCCTGGGGAAAGAGGAACCTGGCCCTCCAGGTTGGGGGTTATGCTTAGGGGTAACCTATCTATCACGTAAAAACCTACTTGTTCCGAATAAACAACAAGCCTCGGATACGGACGGATACAATGCTGACGACCCCTGCAAACGACTAACGGACTTGAGAGTCTGCACCTGGAACGCTAGGTCCGTTGACGGACTGGGTGCAGGCGATCAATTGGAGCAAACCCTCAACTGCTATAAAGCAGATATAACCGCACTCCAAGAAGTGCGATGGGACGGACCAGGCAAAAAACGAATGAAAAACTGCGATATCTATTACGGGAACTGCTACAAGGAGAACAAACTGCGCCTATTCAGGTGCGGATTCGTTATTCGAGGAAGATTCCGACAAAAAGTCTTAAGCTTCCGAGACATAAGCGAACGCCTCATAACAATCCGCATAAAAGCAAAATTTGGAAACATTAGCTTAATATGCGCTCACGCCCAAACGGAAGAAAAGGATCTCCTAGACAGAACATATCAACTGGAATTCATCCTGTGCGTATGTAATACTAAAAAGTGCTTGAACGAATTAGTACGGACTACAACCAAAAATGCGGAATTCGGTCGGCTCTCGTCCTATCTAGGACAACCACCCCTGAGAGTTAAAGAACATCAACGACCCAAAACCACTGCACTCCGTTCAGGTTGTGTGTATATGAAACACCTGCGCGAGTTTCTAAAAAAAACAAAAAAACAAAAAATATGCCCAATGTCCCAGCTACGACACAAAAATAGTTCTAGGAGATTTTAATGCAAAACTGGGCAAAGAGGACATATTTGAGTCGATAATAGGAAAGCACAGCCTCCATAACACCACATCCGACAACGGACTTAGGCTAATTGATTTCCATCTCAACATCGACAAGGGTACCTGGCGGTCTATTGATCAATCGACCACCAACCAGATTGATCACATTGCGATCGACGCCAGCCACTCCTCCTGTATTCTCGACCTACGAACCTTCCGAGGGGCCAACATCGACTCGGACCACTACCTTGTTGTAGCCAAGGTACGAATGAGGATATCAAGAAAGCTTAGGAGTCGAGTAGCACAACGTAAGTTTGACGTCGGAAAGCTACCATCGCAAGAGGCTGCCAGAATCTTTGCCGATCGTGTCTCCTCCAAGCTCTCTCAAAATCCACTCACAGCAGCACAAACAATAGAGCAGGAATGGGCGCATTGCCAGAGCGCCATCAGAGACGCTGCCTCAGAGGTGCTGGGTTTCAAACCGCCCCACCTAGAAACCCCTGCTTCGATGAACAATGCGAACAAGCCCGTGCAGCAAAACAAGAGGCATATAAAGCCATGCTGCAACGACGGACGAGAGCTGCTGGCGAAATCTATGAGCAGAAGAGAAGAGAGGAACACACGCTTTTCAGACGAAAGAAGAGAGAGCACGGAAAGCGTGAGATCGAGGAGATGGAGAGATGCTTCCGCAGGAATGACGCCCGTAAGTCTTACAATAGGGTAAAACGAACATGCCATGGCTACAAAGCCAGAGCGGCGGCCTGCAGGGATGAAAATGGAGAACTGGTAGTAGAGTCACAGTCGATGCTGAGGATTTGGAAAGACCACTTCTGCAGACTGTATAACGGCTATGATAGACAAGATACCGCTGTCAGGCAGAACAAGCCATTCGTAATTGATGACGATGTAACAGAGTTCAGTCCACCCGACCTAGACGAAGTCAAAATAGCGATATCAGGACTTAAGTCTAATAAAGCCGCGGGCGCAGACGGTCTATCTGATGAGCTGGTAAGGTGCATGCACCATCTCATTTGCAAGGTATGGTCGGAGGAAAGCATGCCCGACGAATGGAATCTCAGCATCGTTTGCCCGGTCCATAAGAAAGGAGACCCCTAAGGTCGATAATGAGCAAACCAAGACCTCTGATGTTAAAAAAGGATTTAGGCAAGGTGACGCGCTGTCATGCAACTTTTGCAATATCGCTCTTGAAAAGATCGTGCAAGAGTCACTGGCCAACACTAGAGGTACGATTTGTTTCAAGTCTACTCAATTGCTTGCGTACGCCGACGACATAGACGTGAATGGACGGACACAGCGAGACGTCAATGAGGCTTTCGTGAGCATTGAGGTAGAAGCGGCTAAGATGTGTCTCAAGGTTAATGAGGGTAAAACCAAATATCTGCTTTCATCTAAAAGAGACGGACGACACCGACGTATTGGTCAGAACGTCACCATAGGCGGATAAAACTTTGTAGTGGTCAAGGAATTCGTCTACCTTGGCTCACTGATGACCGACGACAACAACACCAGTGCTGAGAATCACTCTTGCCAATCGCAGAATCACTCTTGCCAATCGCTGTTTCTTTGGGCTCAAGAGGCAATTTAGAGGTAGAGCCCTCACTCGGATAACCAAGGTGACACTATATAAGACCTTGATCATTCCAGTCCTCCTTTACGGCGCAGAGGCTTGGACCTTAACAAAAGCGGATGAAGATGCCCTTGGTCGTTTCGAGAGGAAAATTCTGCGCACTTTCTACGGTCCCGTATGTTCAAACGGTGTATGGAGGAGAAGATATATCGAAGAACTGTACCGGTTGTACAGCGACATCGGCCTGGTACGACGTCTACGGATACAGCGTCTAAGGTGGCTAGGCCATGTAGAGCGCATGGAAAATACAGCTCCGACCCGAAGAGCCTTCGAATCCACTCCGGAAGGAAGGCGCGGCAGAGGACGGCCGCATCAGCGGTGGCGCACGCAGGTGGAAGGGGACCTTAACCAACTGGGCGTGCGGTGCTGGAAACAGCTGGCCAAAGACCCTGCCGGCTGGAGACGCTTGTTGGTTGAGGCCCAGGTTCACCACGGACTGTAGCGCCACTTAAGTAAGTAAGTAATATAGGTACTTATGTATGTAGAGGCTCATCACTCACCACTTAATCTTTTTTTATTAGTTCCGAGCAAAATTGTTGTTTTTTTTTTTGTTTTCTTAATTGATTTCCCTTGAGCGGACACCTCCCTTAGGCGGACAAAAAATGTTGCGCCATTGCTGTTCGTTCAAGGGAGATTTCACTTTACATATACATCTTTTTATCTAAGTTATTATTGCATAAGAGGACACTCTTTTGATAATTTGAATTTTGGCTGAGCGATACTGGTGCAGCGAAGGCGCTACAGTTCGGGGTGAGCCTGGGCCTCAAACAACGTGCCCCTCCAACTAGCACGATTTTTTGCTAGCCTTTTTCATTTCCGCATACCCACTTGGCTGAGGTCCCCTTCCATCTATGTGCATAATCTTAGGTGCGGCCGTACTCTGTTTCTTCGTCCCTCGGGGTTGGATTCAGAGATTCTCCGGGCTGGAGCTGTGGTGTCCATTCGCTCTACATGGCCTAGCCATCCTAGACAGTGAATCCGTAGACGCTTGACTAGACTCATGTCGCTGTACAGCCGTAAAGTTCGTGGTTGAATTTTTTCCTCCATCTACCGTCTGCGTTTATAGGTCCGAACCTCACACGAAAAACCTTTCTCTCAAAAAGCCCATCGACTTCCCCATCCGCTAGTGATAGTGTCCGTACAGGAGGACCGGGATGAAAAGGGTCTTGTATAGAGTCAACTTTGTCGTTCCGAAGACGGCTCTATTTTTTTTTATTTTTTTTTTGGGAGACTCGCGCAGGTCCAAATTTTTTTTTTTTTATATTCTCTTATGATGTGTTGACACACACAACCTGAACGGAGTGTAGTGGTTGGGGTCGTTGATGTTCGTTCACTACTCTCAGGGGTGGTTGTCCTAGACCTAGATAGGGCGACAGCCGACCAAATTCCGCGTTGGTTATAGTCCGTAGCAATTCGTTCAAGCACTTTAGTATTGCATACGCAGAGGACGAATTTCGGTTTACCATATACTGTTAGTGTTATGCCTGCAGCAGTACGTCTGGTCACATTCCATTCACAACTGCGTTGTATACTTTTTGTCCGTATAGGAATTACTTTTTTTTGGCTAGGAAACGAATTCGAACTATAGACCCTCCGCTCGGCGGTCGATGAAGTTAACCACTGCACCACGGCCACCCCTATTATACAATTACACAAATTCAATTGCCTCCTGAGCCCAAAGAAACAGCAATTGGCAAGAGTGATTCTGCGTTTGAATCTGAGCCTGATGTCGTTGTTCCAGGTCACTGCGGAACCAAGTTAGACGAAATCCTTAACTACGTACTTCAAACTTATGTATATCTACCAATACAAAGGTTCTGTCCAAAACGTCGGTGTTTCATATTTAGATTTGCTATCATTTACTGCTAAACCAATTTTTGCTGCCTCTCCCTTGATACTCGTAATCGGCCTCATTGATCAATTTCATCCATGTATGCGAGGAGTTATGAGGATTTTAGATAAATAGCGTCTCTTGTGTTGCCCAGCGATTATTGCAAAATATTTCTAATACGACGTTGAAGAAATCACATGACAGCACATCACCCGATTCGGATGGAGCAGCAAGCATTCTCTAAAGTCATCCTGCATAGCCTGACGAGTTTAGCAGGGATGTCAAAGGTAGAAATGGCATTGTATAGCTCTTCTCTAATTACGCTGTCGTATGCGGCTTTGAATTCGAAAAATAGGTGGTGAGTGTCGAACTGAAAGTCATTGTTTTTTTTTTTCAGGATCTGCCGTAGTGTGAAGATTTGGTCGATGGTGGACTTCCCTGGCTTGAATCCGCACTGATAAGGACCTATCAGCTTATTTACAAGGGTTTCAGGCGTTCATACAAATCGACGGGAAGATTTTGTAGGCGACTTTTTCGTCTGTAGTTGGCGAAGACAAAGGGGTCTCCTTTCTTGCGGATCGGGCAAACGATGCTGAGATTCCTGAGATTCCATTCCTCGGGCATGCTTTCCTCTGACGATATCTTACAGAAGAGCTGGGCATGTTCCTAACTGGTTCATCTTCAGCTGCTTTGATGAACTCAGCAGACAGTCCGTCTGCGGCAGCAGCCTTATTCGACTCGAGTTTCGATATGGCGATCTTAACTTCGTCGAGGTCAGGGGGATGGTATTCTTTGCGCTCTTGGTCGTTAAGAAATGGATTATTCTGCCTGACAGCGGTATCTTGACTAAAATATGGTTTCTCCATATTATCAGCATCAATTGCGATTCTACTCACGCCGTTCGGAATCGGCATTAAACTGTAGGTCCCTTTCATCTGTGTGAAAAATAAATCATACACAACATGGGTGTTTCAGAGAAGCTTGGCTCTGGTCCTTCATGGGCTGTAACACCACCAAAGAAGAAGAAGAATTGCGATTATACTACTAGGTGTCCATTTTCATTCCTACAAGCTTCCATTCTGGCCTTATAACCTTGTCATGTTCGCTTTATCTGACGACAAAAAATCGAACGTCGTGCTAGCAGTAACACTTCTCCTAGTCCTCAATCGCGTGCCTCTCGTTCTCTTTCTTCTTTCTCCTGAGAAGCATATCCTCCCTTCTTTTTAACTCGTAGAGCTCACGAGCTGCTCTTCTTCTTCTTCTATGCAGCGAGGCTATTTAGCCTCCTGCTTCCCACAGTAGCGTCTATGACACCCTCACTTTCGTTAACCGCTCCCCACCTTTTTCCACCCACTGTTTACTTTATCTATTGGTCTCGAGATCATATTCAAATATCCAAGTCCCATCTCATCTCCAGTGATAATTCGACTCATCCCATGTCTAGTGGCTATTCGACTATTCGAGTAACGAAGAATTGGTTTACCAGGATGCGAGCCTGCTACATGACCTGATCTTCTAGTAGTAAGCAAATGTTTCGCTTTGTTACAAAGACGTTTTAGTTTAGTGAATTATTTCCTGACGACGTTACCTTCAATCACTTAAATGTATTTAATTCTATCCTCTCCTTATTTGCCTGCATCCTATCCTTAAGACTTATATAAATTAATTTCCTAACTATTACCTCTTCTATGGGCAATCCAAATAGTGTTTGAAAATCTAACTTTGACAATCAACTTGCAGAAGTAACACGTGTACTATACGAGCACAGGTGGAAGAAAAAAGTATCTCAGAAAAGGTGGCATATTTATTTTAAACTATCTGAAGCTAGGGAAATTCGAAAAGTGCCTTTTCGATTACTGTATACTTACACGTTAACTTTTCGTATTAAAGTTATCGCTCCCGAAGCGCTAAGGAATGTTCATCTCCATATTGTGTGATTATTTCCGAGGGATAATAAAATATACAAAAAATAGCTATTCACTAAAGGACGAAAGGAAAAGTGAATCAATATAGTCCATGAAGTGGTGGTTGACATTTATGTATTTTAAAATTTTGCATTACATTTGTGGAATTATAAGAATATGCATTTAGGCTGGCATCAAAGAGCCTATTTGGTTGGAGGATAGAACTAGGATTTTTACTGCGATAAACTTAAAAACGACTAGGATCCCGATCCATGTATCCATAAACAAGTCGTAGTAATACTGCGAGAACTGACCTCACTGCAAATGCTATTGTGTTAAACAACACGCAACAAGTGTGTCTTTCGACAAACTTCAAGATTTAGTGGGTCACTTAACACGTTTGATCTATGATCTTTGTTAAAACTATAACACGTTTTATTGCGTGTAATGAATAAAAACTCTAATGACACCTTAAGTGTGTTACAGTGAGACACTTATTAATAATTAACACTCTTTGGATCAATAAATTAAACAAAATGTACATTTCCCAAGTGTATGCAACCCAGTCAGAAATGAATTTATTTGGACTCTCAACCCAGTGATCCTAGTTCAAATCTCAATGTGCGCAGCCACCAACAAGCAAAGATACTCAACCTCTCTTTCCCATACATTGGTCTTTCGAGACGGATGGCATATCATCACGATGGTGCTTCACAACAAAAAGAGACAATCAATTCAATCAAACGAAAAAACAAAGAACAATGTTTCGGTCTTGATAAGCCTCGAAGTGACAAATGCTTGCAGAGCGAGGACTAGATGGGGCGTCTTTTTTTGTTCGCTGCGAAAAATGTTCACTGGAACCTTAAGATTTCAACACGGGATAACTGGGTTGGGAGTCCAGTATGTTAACTATGACACCATGGGTCCGGGTCGAAATTTGTTTTCTGGCAAGGTGACATAAAGTTGGGAATTTCCCCTTTGTGTGTATAGTAATTTGTGGGTTTTTACAATAACACACTTTATATTGCACAAAAATTGACTACAATGAAAACACACCGCTTGGTGTGTTGCAGTAACCCCCGAAATCTTGGCTACGGCCTCTTATAATCCAAACCACCTAATGCGGAATGACGATTCCCAGACGACCTCCTGTGCTGAAGCACTGGAGCTCCTGCTGGACTCACACTTTCCGGGCATTGTATCGGCTACGACACTTCCAACCGAGAATGTCCTCCTACGAGCTCATTCTCAATCTAGTCACAAGTAATATTGTTCTTTGGGCTCTAAAAAGCTTTGAACCACACAGGTCTCCAAGGCCGGATGGAATCATATCAGTGGTGCTCCTGCAGGTGGCAGAACTCATCCCTTCCCTGGTATGTAGTAATTTTTGATTGCTGCATGCGCGCCCCATACGGATCAGGAGCAGAGGAAAATGGCCATTTTTACAAGCTACCTCTCATTATCCTGCAAGTGGAAGTAAGCCAAAATCACTTTCATACCTAAGGCAGGCTAAAGTTTCCACCCAGCTTTACATCTTTTCTTGTAAAAATTCTGGGGAAGATTATAGATGCACACATTAGACACAGGTGCAACTTAGAAAGGAGAACCAGCATGCCTACAATAAAGGCAGATCGGTGGAAACAACACTCCACGCACTAATCAGCATCATGGAAAGGTAATTGGAACACAAGGAATATACCCTTGCGGCCTTTTTCGATATTGAGGGCCGTCATCAAAGCGCTGATTGATCTAGGTGTAACGGGATCATAGTCAACTTCACTGGTGCCGTTTCAGTTTGAATGGTCAGCAGAGGTACACTACAGGGTGGCATACTTTCTCCCATTCTCTGGCACGTGGTAGTCAAGTGACCCAATGCCGGAAGCCTTACAAACAGTAGCAAACTGGACGAAAAGCTGCCGACTTGGGGTGAATGCCAAGAAGATACATCTAGTACCAATAAACATAAAATTCCGTCCTTCCACCCACCGAGGCTGGGAGGAAAACAATTAGTAAGCAAAGATCAGGCCAAACTTCTTGGCCTAAACCTGATAGTATCGAGAAATCAGTCACTGTCCTCTAATTCAGCAGGAAAGTGGTGGGCAAAATGTGTAGTATCCTTCCTAGTATATTCACTGGCTTATACAGCAGTCATAAAATCTATCCTTCTATACGGCGTGCGTCATGTTTTGGTGGACTGCTCTTGATAGGGCAGTCTACCGCAACCTTCGGGAGAAAGTGCAAGGATCGGTCAGTATTTGCAATAGTGATGCGACAATATCGACATCCACGGAGGCCATAAACATTCTACTGCCTCTTCCACCCTTGGAATTCTTCAGTAAATAGGTTGCTGCCTGCGCCAGTTACGTGCTGTAACGCCCCTAATTTTCCCAAATTTGTTAGGGAAGCAAAACAACAAATGTATTGTTGATCTTTGCTACGGATTCTCTCTCCAACTCTATCTTTGAAAGAAGATAAAGCTAGAGCGAGTTAGCAAGTAGCAAGGACAGTCTTGTTCCGTCTTTTGTCTTGTGTACTTGTGTAAAATATTAATAAAGTTCATGTTGTAGAGTTTCTTTTGTTTCATTGTATGACCAATGTCATACGTATCTTAACTCGCGCCCCTCAGATCAGGAGATAGGAAAATGTTCTACACTACACAAACCATTCAATCGTTTCGAAGTACCCAAGGAGATGGACTACACTACCCCGTAAAACGTGTTCACCGAGAACTTCGAAGCTGTCTTCCATCCCGGCAGAAATGGGTTTCAGGAAAAGTCATGCCGAGCGACTCGATATCTCCTTATACCGACGGTTTTAGGATGGAGACGGGTGTACGTAGTGGAGTCCTTTCCAAGGAACTTGACTTCAACCTATCATTTAAACTGCCAAACCACTGCAATGTTTGCTTTGGTGGAGAAGCCAGAACCAAGCTTCTCTCAATCACCCATGTGTGATTTACATATATTACCGTTTGCAGGGAAAGCCAGTCTGCGATAAATCTCTCGCAGCGGCAACCCACAAATCTAAGACAGCTCTCAACTGCCACCTCTCTCTAAACGAGGTGGCTGTATATAAAAAAATACTATAGGTCCCCGGCCGTAGGGATATTTCAGGAAACTGCGCGACGATGAACTCGCAAGATATGGTCACGCACGCTCAGTCTTCCAGCCCTTGCTTGTTTTGGTGGCGTTACAGCTCATGAAGGGCCAGAGTCAAGCATCTCTTAATCACCCATGTTGTGTGTGATTAATTTTTTTTACACAGGTGTAAGGGACCTACAGTTTAATGCCGATTCCGAACGGCCTTAGTCGGGAAGCTTTTTCTTGGTAAGTATACTACGGGGGGTTTGGCCAGTACCCCGCCCAGGAGGGACGCCGCGAAATAAACATTCGATGGCGTTGGTGTTATACGGATCCGAACTCGCTCATCGTGCGCCAGAGTCAAACACTACTGCGCTACGACGCCCTCTTTCAGTTTTATAATGTGCCAAAGGTGCCATTACAGGTTAATGCATCATTTTTTTCTTATAAGTCGCGCAGGTTCAAGCTTCACATTCTTATTATGTTTTGTCGTATAACCTGGGCGGAGTCCAGATGGTTGGGATCGTAGATATTCGTTCACTACTTTCCAGGGGTGGTTGTCCTAGATAGGATTCAAGGGGAACTCGACTGAATTTTCACGTTGGTTGTAGCTCTCGGCAAATGTTCCATTCCATTATGGTTTATATTAGAATTACACACAGAGAGTATGAACTCAAAGTAACCATATACTCTGAGCGTTATGCCTTGATCAGCACTTTGATCACTTCCCATTCACAACTACACACCTTCCACTGTATCACGGCCCACCTTGTACGGATGCTTAGTACAGGTAATGACTCTCGAGAAAACATCTCCAGAGGATCTCGAAGCCAAGAAGCAATTACTGACCCCTCCCCACCTCTCGTCTTCCTTTGTACCCATTACTCTCTCACTCCTCTAACTCCAAGGTGGAACAGTATACGCTGACGGATGTATGTCTACGAGGGTGCTTAGCTACTAGAATGCGAAATTCGGATACCGGGCGTCCTCCGATTTCAATAAAGCCTTCCTGCAGTGTCTCCGCCTCCGCTGCAGGTGACCGTATTTTCTCGTGTCCTCGTGGGAATTATAGAATAATATAAATATTTTTGAAGAGAATGATGACTTTCAAATGTCATCGCCTGCTAGGGCTTGTGAGTCGTCAGCGGCTCGAAAATCAGGAGTGATGCCGGTATCTTTTGCCTTCACCCTCCGATTCCGACACCACACTCTGTGGGGATCCTGTAAGTATGCTCTCAGATCAACTGAGAGCAGGAAACGAAACCACGAAACATGTAGAGAACAAGCACCAAAGGTCCGGACTGAAACGGGGTAGTTCTGCTGGCAATATGCCGCCAAACCCGGCTATTAAACGCAGCAAGATCGACAACCCTCAAGGCGACAAAAAGAGCTCCTACAGTAGTGTAGCTAGAAGGATCCCACTCGGCATCGTTCCCAAGGATTTGGGAGAAACCCCCCTTACCAGATGGCAGCCGTTCAGGAGACCATAATTGACACTTTCATCGGACTGCTGGGTAAGGCGCGCAAACCGTAATTCAGGGGATCGACATATACATATGTAGGTCAGGTTGGCTTTACTTCGTGTGTGCCGACACCACCACGGCCGAATGGATGAAGACCAATTTTACGGCCATCAAGATGCCTTCCCTAAACCACACATCGTTCGGGGCTACGTTGGCTACGCTGGACTTGCAAAACGATGGCCCGTATGCATAGGACTGAAGAGTCATGCAGAACATGGCAAATAGAGAGGAAAACCTCCTGCATCTGGTTTTGGCAGTAGTGACAAGTCTTTCAACCGACTGCTAGAACTCAGATGCAAAGTGGCTTATCGGTTTGATGTGGTTAAGGTCATCATCAAAAACCACGAAAAAACATCAGCTGATATACGACCAATCGCTGTAGAAAGCAAGCAACCTACAACCAGCAGTATGGTGGTTGCACCTACGTGACCGGATCTAGATTGGATTCATTCAAGAACCGTGGGTTCATAAAGGTAAGATTGTGGGCCTCCAAAACAGGTTGTTGAAACTAATTTACACTATTGGAGGCTCTCCTCCTAGTGCCGCATGTGTGATCGGTACTATTTTAAATTTTCTCCCCATTCCAGAGTTTATGACAAAGGGCCTGGCAGCCGTCATTGTGGAAGTCCGCACCGATAAAGGAGTAAGGGAGATCGTGTGCGCCTCCGCCTACTTCCCTGGAGACGGCCACCAGATCCCACCAACCGAGGTACAGAACCTGGTAAAGCACTATCAACTGCGAAATCTCCACCTAATCATCGGTGCGATTCAACGCGCACCACATGTAGCAGCAGTTATACCAATAAACGAGGTACGCTACTTCTTGAATTTCTAATTAGTTATACTCTCACCGTTGCCAATAGAGGCAACAAACCCACCTTCATAAATTCGGTTAGAGAAGAGGAGCTTGACCTCACTATCTCTAGCCCATTTATCATAAGCTCGATTGGCGACTGGCATATCTCCAATCCCCTCTATCCGATCACCAATATATCAGATCCAACATCTCTAGTGAGGTTAAGAAAGCTAAGCCTGGGTATCATCCAAACGAACAAATTGTGCTCTTTTCCAAGCTCAGCTTGCCGCTAAAGAAGACATTCTTCTTAAGATGATTGAATCGATAGATAATATCGATCAAGCGGCTTATCAGCTCGACGCAGCACTTATTTCATCCTTTAGAAACAGCTGTACACCCAGGACAAGTACACACAAGCGGTGTGTACCCTGATGGAATGCAAAGCTCGAATCTCTAAGAAAACAGGTGAGATCTCTGTTTCTAACAGAGCTTGAAAGGGAATAATAGTTTGACTGATTTATAGATCGAACTGAGGAAATCTATGAGAATGTCTTGGAAAAAATAATGCGAGAACATAGAATAAAGCGCTACCCAAGAGCACACAAATGGACTCGGGCTGCTTCGTAAATCAGACGGTATCTTTACCGTCAACCACAGGGCAACCCTAGAGACTTTGCTTGTGGTGCACTTCCCTGCCTTTGCCTTCCGAGGATCGGACAAATGTCAGAAGCAGCATCGACAGTGGAACAAATAGCCTCTCTGGAAGACTCTGTAGCCTTGATAGAGTTAAATGGGCAACTGGCTCATTTAAACCCTATAAGGCCCCTTGCAAAAAGGGTGGGTGTAGACCATCCCAATAATCACTGGATTAGGGCTATGCTTGATCGCATACTCAACTGGAACTCCAATATGAAAAACAAATTTGCGAAAGCGACTAAAGCGATGTGGGTCTATTGACACACTTACGGTAAAACCTGGAGACTTGAACCTAAGGTAGTCCACTGGTTATATGATAGGTGGCTTATCATCACCTATGCGTCCACGATATGGTGGACAAAAGGTGAGCAAGAAACGACAATCCTTAAAGTTCAACGCCTTCAGAGACTAGCGTGCGGCAGCCCAAGTAGCACTCATTGGACTTATCCACTGCACCTTTTTATTAAAAAGGTCAATCTTGCATATGATCTTGCATATCCCCGAGCTGGATATGATTACCACGGTCTCGGACGCATTACCACACACCATCACTTTTGACAAGAGATTTGAGATATTGTTCCCAAACCGCTTAGCATGGGAAACCAGTAATCCCTTGCTTAATGTCAAAGGCCTTAAGTGGTATACAGATGACTCAAAATGGTTTCTGGGGTTTGCGCCGGCATCTTTGGACCAAACTGTAAGATCTCGAAGGCCTTGGGAATGGGTTCAAGCAGAATTACATGCCATCCTAACATGCGTCAATCTAAATTTACTCTCTGATATCCAAGCAGCGCTTAAAGTTGCTGTTCGTACAGCACGAAGTCAAAAACCGTCAAGGAGTACTATGATGCCCTACAAAACCTCGCCAAAAGAAACAAAGTCAAACTCTGGTGGGTGCCAGGGCACAAAGGTATTAGGGGCAATGAAATGACCGATTAACTCGCCAGCAAAGGTTCCAGCGAAAAACACATATAGGTCCTGAACCTTTCTGCGGCACTCCCAAGTCGAAGATCAACTTCTTCCTAGGCAAGTGGGAAAAATCGTAACCTCTGTCTTATTGGAACAGCGTTCAGAGACCTCGCCAATCGAACCGATTTATACGACCCCTGAACAAAGACAAACACTCTATTAACATACCCAAACTTAATAGAGTAGATATCAGAAGACTAGTCAGCTGGGATAATCGACAGAAAACAAGCCACTAGAGCAGCCATCTCTACTGCCACAAGTTTCACCATCACTCTGATCTTCATTGCTACCATCACCCAATCCCAACCACAATCATCAATCAGGAAAAGTGTACACGCACTTATGTAGGCCATTCTGCCTATCATACCCTCGAGTATGTGCTGCCAACACTCAACCCCAACCCATGTCAATTAACAGCAATGTGCATTAGTGATTATAGCCTTCACGTGGATTTGTTTCTATCCGCACGAGTGTACTCCTCGACCCGACTCCTCGACAGGGCCAATCTCGATGTGAACATAAACGTTGGTCCACTCATACAGATATGAGTTCTTGTGGGCACGTCGATCCCTAGTTCCGTGTATTGAAATTAATCTAAGGCAGGTGTGGTAGGAAGGTCCTTTAGCTAATTTATTCGTTAACGCGAAATTGTGGTCATTCACCCTAATAACGGTGCACACTAAATTTATCATTCACTCCCAATGCGGCTCGGTCGACTTAATACTTAATACCAAGTGCACCACTGTAATGTGCATGTTTTAAAGAAATCAAATCGAGGCCAGTATTGTTGTTGAGCAGCTACAGAAAGAATGGAAAATAACTTAATTCCTTTCGATTACAGTGGTACGGGCTTGCGGGATTGACCGACAAACCAGGCAACCCACCTCTTTCCGACTTCAATTTACAAATGCTAATATCTGATTTGAGAAACACACCGCTCCCGAATGGATTTAACGATAGTGATGAACCGATTGCCGCCATACATACATCGAACGACCTGGAGGAGCCAAAACACAAGCTTGCACACCTTACAAGCTTTCGGATGAGCGTTCAAATAAATTGCCTCTGACCATGCAATGTTTTAGTATATAGACGACTTGGGCGCAGTGTCGGTCTATGGGTTTGGTGGCATGTTAATGTTGTGCTCTATGTGATTTCGGTGGCCACCTTGGCTAATCGAATCGACTCATTTTGTTTTCTTTTAATTTTTGTGATTTACACCAATTCAGGCGGATTGGTTGCTTTTGTTGTTGGACGTGCGATATAACAAATCGTTACAATGTTGAACAGCGACATAGAGGCGTGCCAATGTTAGCCTGACTGAATCGAAATATCGATAATATCCTGCCATACGAAATGGACATAAGCTGGTTCTGTCACTTTGACAACAAGCAGCACAATACACAGTGAGTTTATGCCGCCCTATTCGTTATTCCAATCTGCATGATACCCGTGCTGGATTTCCAAATTTATTGGTCTGATCATACCTAGTGTTGCGCTGCCTAAAATCAATGTTTCAATAAATCTCACTAACATCCGTAGCAAACCTTGATTCTATTGCCCGTTTTCCAATAAGAAATTGGTAACATTTCGAATTCCATATCTTGGCGCTACACCGCAGCATTACCAAGGCAAAGGGATGGTTGTCTGGTTCCTGTCGGAAATTAAGCGTTCGCAGATAGATTGTCCTTCGAACTTGGGCTATGTGACTATGAAAAACTGTATGTGGTATGTCAACCAAATTGTAACGAAGTACTCGTACACAAGCGGGCAAATTCAATGACCAATGAACAGCACTGGCTGTTGGTAAACAAACGTGTCAATGCAACCGCCTACACTAATGGAAATGGTCAGGGTGGCCGTTGGATTAGTGACATTTAGAGATTTGAAAAATTAATTTTTCACAGTTAACAAAACATTCAATTTTTCGGTTTATGAATTGAAAACGAAACCTTTAATGCGGGTTAAAAACTTTCAATTTTACCATTGGCGTAACGAAATATTTTCCTGTGTTCTTCTGACAGTAGTGGCCTGCGTTAATATGATGAATTGGAGCGATTTCAATGATCAACGTCCACTTACATATATATGAGATGAAAATTAATTTTTTGTCCCAATTCATGGCTTTTAATGAAGCGCAATCCTAGGAATAGTCGAAAAGCACAATATACGCGCACACTATTCGAATTTTAAAGCACAAGATCTTGAACGAGAAATGGCGCTAAATGTCACAATTAATGCAGAAAATTGTGCTTTTCCTGAGCAAAAAGGTTGGAAGTCAAAAGTTGTGCTTTCGCTTAGGTAACACGCGTTAAGTTACAAACGAAATAATATTTAATCAAAGCGAACCGAAGGTGAGCTTTCTTTCTGCTGACTTGGACTCAAAACGTTGTTCGCTTTCTTGGACCACTTCCTGACATTTTAGAGAGATGAAATCTTTTACACTATTAGTTGACCATATAGATCGTGTCGTGATGAAGCCAGAATTTTGAATTTCGATTTAGTTTAATTGTAAACAATTAAAAACTAAATTAAATCTACAAAAATAATTAAAATATTCGAAAAAAAATTTGCACGCGCATTTATTAAAATTTGAACGAAAATTCCATTTTTGATGCTTTTCGCCCGCAAGTCACGTAATTTTTCTTAAAGGATTTTGCATGACTGAATACGTATACATCATCAAAACTGAATATACGTGAAGCAAAACAACTGATAAAAACAGAAAATAACAAGAAATAGGTATAAAAAAACCGGCCAAGTGCGAGTCGGACTCGCGCACGAAAGGTTCCGTACCATCTGTGTATGTATGTATGTATGTTGGCGTTACAGTCCATGAAGAACCTGAGCCGAGCATAGGTGATTGAGAGACCTATGTTGTGTGTGATTTCATTTTCACATAGGTGAATCTGTGTATACATACATATAAATATGAAAGAGGCTATCTATGTTACCTCATCAGTCATCACATTAAATCACATTTTTTGTATGATGACGGATCTTGGTTGCAGGCAGGTTATCGGCATATTACTTTGATAATCAAAAATCTTCATGATGAGATATAGTTGATCATCAAAGTGTCCATTGAATTCAAACAATTATCTTACTTGACAGCAACGATGTGAAAAGGTGAATAAAAATAATGGGATATATGGCAAAAAGGTTTGCAGCTAGGATTCATTCATCAAAGATTCAAAAGAGATCAAAACTGGGAAGTTTTCTACTGGTTGTGGGATATTGTCGACTAACCTTAGTTCAGTACTTGACCAAGGGGATTTTTTCGATGAAAATCATGTCTGTTGTATGGGAGCCCCCCTTAAATATTCATTTTGTTCTGTTGTTGGTGAAATACATCATTTGTGAAAATTTAAACTGTCTAACTATCACGGTTCATGCGATACAGCCTGGTGACTGGCGGACGGACGGACGGGCAGCGAAGTCTTAGTAATAGGGTTCCGTTTTACCTTTGGGTAAGGAACCCTAAAAAGAAAATAACAAAGAACAACAATAAATCTCATAATATATCAACTGAATTCTACAAAAAAACAATTTGAAACAATATGCCACTTCCTCCTAAACTTAGCACGATCGACCAGAGACGCAGCCATAGTGAGGAACGTTCGCCAAATCATTATCGACGACCCTCTTCGAAACTAAAAAATTTAAGCAACACATTTTGGCGACACTGAATTTATCAGAACATTCACCCAGAATCTCGACAAGCACGTGTTCAGACTCTGCGACAACTGCTTACGGCTACAACTCAGCCACCATGAAGTCATCTGCCATTACTGCATTAAAAACCCTATCAAGTACACTGCTCAAAACAATATGGATTGGGTTGCGTATGCTGGGCAAGATAGATGGCCGGCTTAGAGAAGCTAACCCTGAGAAGCAGCACGAATGTTGTGGAGGATGTGTTGTTGTATTCTTTGGCGGTTTCAATCAGCTACTGCCAGTTTTGGACAAGCCTCTGTATGGCGTACCTAAAGATTCTGATGAGTTTTCCCTGCGAGGCAAAGCAGCTTATTTGCAGATACGGAAAAGGTTTATTCTCAAGCAGATCATGCGACAGACTGGCGGTAGACAGAACAATTTAGAGAAGCACTTCATGCTCTAACCCTAGGCGAGAACAACCTCGGGCACTATGAATTCTGGTCACAATGCTTTGTCGACAATAATCCAGGATCGACCCGAGATTTCAAGGACGCGACACGATTGATGGAGACCAACAAAAACATCAAAGCTTAAAACAAGAACGCCTTACGATCGCTTGGATGCCCAGTGACTCGAATAAATGCCCCAAACAATAATGCAACAGCCGCTCAAGCTTCAGATGACGAAGCTCAAAGACTGAGCGCAGAACTGTTACTCTGCGTTGCCGCTAAAGTGGTGTTACGCCAGAACCTGTGGACCTCTTGCGGACTGTGCAATGGCTCGATGGGCACAGTCATTGACATTATTTACGGTCCGACCGAAAACAGAGTCGAGAAATTCATACCAAGCGAAGCTCCTATCTGCATCATGGTCAAGTTTGAAAGTTACAAGGGACCCACTTTCGCTTCAGGCGTTATTCCTATAACGCAGGTTGTAAAGTCATTCAAAAAATGAGTAGTCAATGGCACGAGGAAGCAATTTCCGTTATCGCTGTCTTACGGCATTAGTATTCACAGGTCGGAAGGAATTACATTGGACAAAGCAGCTGTGGACTTTGGGATAAGTGAATTTAGTGCCGGTTTGGCCTACGTTGCGTGTTCGAGGGTCAAGAAAATTTATGGAATCCTCTTCGATCCAAGTTTTCCATCCGAAATGTTGTTGAGAATCAACTCCAGACCAGCATTCTTACTAAAGTGGGCTGAATTCGAAAGACTGAATAGTATGCAATAGATGTGTGCGATACATTTTATTTCATTAAAATCGCAGCAATAATCTATGAAAAAACAATTGCACAATTTTCATACTTTAGCGCCAAAAGTTGTCACACCATTTTAGTTCGTGAAGTTAGAGGTTCGCTTTGGTTTGGGGAATTTATTCCCGCCTACTATCTAACCGAGGGCGCCGTGGCGCAGTGGTTAGTGTGGTGGACTCTGACGCAGGATGAGCGAGTTCGGATCCCGATAACACCAATGCTATATTGGTGCGAATGTTTATTTCGCGGCGTCCCTCCTCGGCGGCGTACTGGCAAATCCCCTTGTAGTATACTTGCCATGAAAAAGCTTCTCGACTCACGGCGTTCGGAATCGGCATTAAACTGTAGGTCCCTTTTACCTGTGTGAAAAATAAGTCACACACAACATGGGTGATTGAGAGAAGCTTGGCTCTGGTCCTTCATGGGCTGTAACGCCACCAAAGAAGAAGGTATCTAACCGATGCAATAATATGCCTAACATTTTTTTGGAGTGAATACTCCGACTTTAAAGCGATTTCAGCTGGGGTTTCAGTATAGCATATACATATGTATGCACGCGTCAATCACAGATTACTTAAACTAAAAATATACACTACAAATGCTAGTGTGTCAAAACTCAAAAATATGTTAAATAATACACATAAGTTTGTCATTTGACACACAATGAAATTAAATGTGTCACTTAACACGTTTGATCTATGAAACCTATACACTTTTTCGCGTATTATTTACACGCGTTCTATGGCGTGTAGCTCTACATATAACCGTGTAGCAGCGACATGCTAATTTATAATGAACACACTTTAACCTGAGCACGAAGCAAATGGAAAAATAGTGTACTAGGAGATTCTTTTAGTTATTGGGTTTCGCATGAAACAGGGTTTTTTTCAAATTTTTCTTTTTACTAAAACTATTAGAAAAAATGTTGCAGATATGTATGTATGTGTACTTGGGGTTTCAAACTAACCAAAGTTTTTAAAGGTATGGTATTTTTCGAAACAGTCGAACACGAGACGAATTGTAAACAAACCATGGCAGATGACCGACATTATCGAGCCTTATTTCAGGTTGTGGTTGTAGTATAACTAGGCAATGTTTCTTTGCTGGCGCGCTGCGGTGTGACATCTGTACAGATGAGATTAGGTGCCACTGAGCGGCTGGAGCTGGGACATCTTGAACCGCCAATCGAAAATTTGGGATTAACCCTTCCTTCGTCAAATTTTATCATAGCTTTGGCCAGATTCAACCTGTATTGGAGTAAACCCAAGTTATCCTTGCGTTGTACACCTCCTACTGGACAACAACGTGTGTACATAACCCAGCAACTGACAATAAGGAGATCAAGAAAATGGCAAAACGTTTTCACTGTCCATTTCTTTGTGCGCATTCCACTCGTTAGTAGGCGATTAACCTATCATATAAATCGATGCCACCCATACTTACTTATTTACTTATCAGGCCAGCGATCCATGGAGGATCTGAGCCTGAGCTGCCTTCCATCCATGACGGTCCCGGGCACGCTGCTTCCAGTTATCAAGACCAAGATGTCTCACATCCGCGATTACTTGGTCTTTATACCGGAGGTTCGGTCTTCCTCTTCTTCTCGAACCAGGAGGCTCGGAGTCGAAGATTCTCTTAGCTGGAGCGTTGATGTCCATGCGCTCGATCTTTGTACAGCTCGTAGAGTTCGCGGTTGTTTCATCTTTTTCATTAACCTTCCTCACAGACAGGACCATACATCCGGTGCAGAATTTTTCTCTCGAAAGAACCCAATATCAGCTCCGCTGTCCTGCTTATCGTCCAGCTTTCGGCTCCGTACAGCAAGACTGGCAGTATGAGCGTTTTGTGAAGCATGACTTTGGTCTTTCGAGTGAGGAGTCTTGACCCCAGTTTGAACAAGCCGAAGTAGCAGCGGTTGCCAAGGGCGATTCTACGCCGGATCTCCACTGTTTTTTTTTTTTTTTTTTTTTTTTTTAATAATTTGCACGCACTCAAGGTCTAATAACCTTATTATGTCGGTGACACAGTGCGGGCAGAAGGTAGAGAGGAAGAGGAATAGAGGAGATGCCGATGGACATTGATCTTAAATGCTTGCATGTTGCATTGAGGGGGGAAAACCGAATCCGGCAGGGAGTTCCAGATTCGTGTGGTTCGGTTAATGAAAGATTCTCTATATTTGACAGTACGTCCGAAAGCGGGCTTCAGAGTATATTGGTGAGCATTCCTAGAGAGACGTGTATTGCGGGAGAAATGTTGAAGGGGCGGAATGCAACTGGCTATTTCATCAGAGCATTTTTGGTGGTAGTAACGATAAAACAGGGAGAGGCAGGTAACTGTGATGTCATTTGTGGAATTTACGTTTGCCCTGAGGTAGACAAGCTCCTTAATTACCTCGAAATTGTAGCTGTCAAGTGTTATATTTTGTCCAAGGTGGTGAACGACGGATTGGTTTTTGCTTGACAGCATGTACTTCATTTTGTCCTCATTGACCTTAGGACCAACCCGTTTCGCCTGTTCTTCAATAGCCGTGAATGCTTCCACAATGCCACTGCGAGAACACGCGATGTGTCGATATCATCCGCGTATCCTAGCAGCTGGACGAATATGTAGAAGATAGTGCCTTCCCTGTTGACTCCTGCCCGTCGCACTATCTGCTCTAGAACCAGGTTGAAGAAGTCACATGACAGCGCACCTTCTTGCCGAAATCCGGTGCATCTTTCAAACGGTTCCGAGTCCTAGAACCGAGATGCACGGTGCATCGCGTATTTTTTAGCGTGGCGTGACACAAGTGGATCAGTTTTCCCGGGATCCCGAATTCGGCCATCGCACCAAGCAGTCCTTCACGATAAATGCTGTCGTATGCGGCTTTGAAATCGATGAAAAGATGGTGTGTATCGATTCGAAACTTGTTGGTCTTTCCCAGGATTTGTCGAAGTGTGAAAATTTGGTGTATATTCGATTTGCCGGGCTGGAAGCCGCACTGGTAGCTGCCGATTAGTGCGGTGCAAAATGGCTTTAGAAGTTCACACAATACGCTGGACAGGATCTTGTATGCGACGTTGAGCGGGGATATACCTCTATAGTTCTTGTAAAAGGTAGGACCGCCTTTTTTGTGGATGGGGCAAATAGAGCTGTTATTCCAGTCGTCGCGCATGCTTTCATCTTCCCAAATTTTGCAGATGATCTGGTGCATGCTCCCTACCAGAACATCGCCGCCAGCCTTGAAGAGCTCTGATGGCAAGCCATTTGAGCCTGCGGCCTTGTTATTCTTCAGCTTCTGAATAGCTGTGCCGACTTCTTCGATGCTGGGTGGGAGGACTACTTTAGCGGCTGGAGTTGAAGTTTCCTCGATCCCTACTCTTGGTCATGCTCGTTAAGTAGCTGCTGGAGATGCTACTTAAATACATCCACTGTTCCCTGCGGGTCGGTGACAAGATTACCCTCGCAGTTCTGAAGAGCCTGGGTGCCCTTTTTAAAGCCTCCTGCAAGGCCTTTGACTTTCTTGTAAAAGGCTCGTGTTTTATGCTTATCCCTAGAGCCACCCATACAGGTATTGGAAATTCGCACTACTGCTGGACGATCAACGTCAATTTTACACTCTTCCTGTGCAAGTAGATAACATTGACACAACCTTCATATCCATCTATTTTACAACGCAAACACTTTCATCGCTTCTTGCTTTTTCATCGAAAAAGACTTTTCAACGCCTTATCTGATCTAATTTTTTAAGCTACGGTCCTAATCTAATTTGCCATCACAGTCCCTGTCAAAAAGATATCTTTTTTTTTTCTCTAATAAGTGTACTGCTAATTTCAAACTCGAAAAGAATCTATCTCTATACAAATCACAATTTTCTTCAATTGTGCGGGAAAGTTTTTCTATTATTCCCGCTTCAAGTTCAAGATTTTTCGTGACATCTTGAAGCAACGTATCCTTTCTAACATATTCCTCAAAATCCAGTACTAGTCCGTTCCGTGTAGCCAACACAAAGTTCTTCAGTGCAGGTGGAGTAAGCTTGACTGGACCGTCCTGATGGTATTCACATCTTTCTAAAAATGGGATAATTTGCTCGTCTATTGGCATGTGTTGGGATCTCGGCAGGCTGTGGCATTTGTTCAAAATTGGGTCTATCAGTGGTCTTATTTTTCAAAGTTTGTCATCAGGATTTCTGTGAATTTCTCCTACGAAATGGAAATAATTGCGAAATTCAAAAAATCTATATACATCGGCGATTGAACTACCCCGGGAAATGAGCACATCCTGTGCAATATCAGCTTCCTCTTCAATATCTTCCTCTGCTGGCCTCGAATTTTTATTTTCCTCGATTCCATTGGGATGTTCACGATTTGTTATAGCGACATCTGCGGGCAGGTACTCCTCATCATCTCTGTGCAGACAACGGTACGCCCACGACAAGTGATGATTGGAACGGAAAGAGCACACAGTCGAAAAGTAGACGCATGACACGACGGCTCATTTAGTTCTTAATTTTTTCTTTTTTTTTTTTTTCTTACTTACTTACTTTGATGGCGCTACAGTTTGGGGTGAAGCAGGGCCTCAACAAACAAGCCTCAGTGCCGCACGCCCAATTGGTTGAGGTCCCTTTCCACCTGTGCGCGGAACCTTAAATGCGGTCGTCCTCTGCTGCGTCGTCCCCGTCGACGTCGGGGTTAGAGTCGAAGACTCTTCGGACCGGAGTCCATTCGCTCTACATGGCCTAGCCATTTTAGACGTTGGATCCGAAGACGTCTAACTAGGCCGATGTCGCTGTATAGCCCGTACATTTCTTGGTTGAATTTCCTCCTCCACTCTCCGGGGAGAGGGACCAAAGATTGCACGCAGAATTTTCCTTTCGAAACGCCCAAGAGCCTCTCCATCCGCTTTTGTAACGTCCAAGCCTCAGCGCTGTAGAGGTGGACCGGGATCATTAAGGTTTTGTAGAGGGTTACCTTAGTTTTTTTGAGAGAGGGCTCTACTACTCAATTGCCTCTTGAGCCCAAAGAAGCAGCGCTTGGCAAGAGTTATTCTGCGTTTTATCTCAGCGCTGGTGTCGTTGTAGTGACAATCACTACGTAGCCAAGGTCCTTGACTACTTCAAAAATATTGCTGCCGAAAGTGACGTTCTGCCCACTAAGCAGCTATCTGTAGACAAGTTAAGTACCACTTGCAGGTGAACAGCACGAACGGCTGCACATGTGAATATTATCAAATAAACTTTGGTTGCCTCTTTCTTTGAGCTATTGAAGCAATAGAGCGGACCAGCAAAGTGCCTGCCGACGTTGTTAAAACGGATGTATGGCAGACTTTCCCCATAGTTTCTGACAGGTAACGCACTTTCGCAGTAATTTCTTTATCAGTTGTCTGCCCCTAGGAATCCAAAATTGGTGTCTCATCTCGAATAAAACAAGATTCACTCCTCCATGCAAGTTCTTAAATGATGTTGTTTGATTATAAGCTCAGTGAAATAGGAGTTTACAAGCAATATGATGGGATGCTTAAAGGCAATAGATTCCTCTAGGCATTGAAAGCGACCACCTATTCTCATTATGCCATCTGAGTCTAGGAAAGGAGCAATTGTGCGATCTATGAGTCACTTGGCACAGACTTCCCTTTCTGTAATGCGGAGATTTCGTTAAAAAATTTGTTGAGCTGTAAGTTCCTGAACCAATATGCTTCAGCCTCATTAAGCCCTTCAGCTGACAAATGGATGGATTACATTGCTCTCTTCCCCTTGTAGTTCCTCAAGAAGCGTAGAATGTAACTCGTTACTCGCAATAATCGCTCCCACCTACTAAAGTCTTCGTAAGGAAAGAGGGGGTCCGGTTGATGATGCTCCGAAACCGTAGCTTGTGATAGGAGTGAGATTTGAGCATTGTACAACACTGTATGTTCACCTTTGTGATTTGTCTCTATATTTTTCGTGAGCCACGGTTGCCCTTTAGCCCAAAGCGATGATTTTTGAAGCTGTTCTCCAGACACTCCTCTGGTCAGAAGATCCGTGGAATTCCCCTTTCCGCAGCAATGTCGCCAATCGGACACCAAGGTATGACGGCGTAGTTCGGCTACACGACATTGCACGTATGGTTTTCATCGGCTTTCCTGACCTTGTATCCAATTAATTGTAATTTTAGAATCCGACCACATGCAGAATTTCTGTACTGTTATTTTAAGTGAATGCTTCAGGTAGGTGCGTAACCTGGTTGATATTAGGGCGGCTGTCAACACCAACTTCGGCAACGTAAGCTCATTCGTTTCATCCATTTTTAGGGTTCGCTGTCCGTCCGTCCGTCTATCACCAGGCTGTATCTCATGAGCCGTGATAGTTAGACAGTTGAAATTTTCACAGATGATGTATTTCTGTTGCCGCTACCACGACAAATACTAAAAACAGAACAAAATTAATCATACATATACATAATTACAAACAACCAATAATAAATTGTTTCGAAAGGTTTTCGTTGTCATCTTTCGTTCAGTTCCCATTTGTGGGCGGCTCGTAGTCATCCATTTTGGGAAATCAAACTCACAGAAAGCGGATAGCCCGAGGGTGCGATCAGCATTTGACACGCGAACGAGTGGAGTTCAGCCCGCAGAAGGTCGGCATTTTTGTTTTTTCTTTTTGTTTCTAGTAGCACATGAGGGAGAGTGGGCGAAGAACTCGGGGAGAAATCTTCGGCGAAGTACTCGGAGAGTGATCTTCGGGGAAGAACTCCGGTACGGTTTTAAGCAGTTCCCGGTACGCGGCCGTACCGTGTGTCCTATTGCCTACGTTGGTCGCGGATATCACGTTCGTTGTATAAGGTATTGAAATCACAAATTCGCGTGTCGCGATTGGTGATGCGGGCTAAGTCGTTGGTCAGAGGAATTTCGGTACGACTGTTCGAATACTCAAGCTGCGGTTTATTTACTTTTTTGGACAGTGAATTCGTTTATTTTTATTTTATTTTATATATATTTTTTTTATTTATTTCGACTTTTTTTATTGACATACGGTGTAGGGTAGTTTTAAGGAATAATTATAAACCTAGATTAAGTTAGGTTAAGGAAATTAAATTTGTGACATATTGAATTGGAAACGATTACGGTGTTATTTTTTCTTTTGCGTGGGATATTTCGCGAGTCTCGTAGCGAATTCGCGATTCTTGCTGCGGGTAAGTCGGCATGAGGGCAATCGCGTGGCGCCCATTTTACCATCCTAACTCACGACCAGTCCTCGCCGCTGGCCTAGCATCCCTTTCGCACGACGTCGCGGCAGGTGGAGAGGAGCAAGTGAGCAAGAGGAGCAAGCGATCTTGCACACATACGAACCGATACGTACATACGTGCATACGCATCACATACGTGCTAGAGTTGGGTAGTTCCGGACATGTATAGTTCACGGAACTATGTCCTCTCTCGGACACATGTCCTCTCGTTCCGCAAATTGAACGAAAATAGTTCCATAGTTCCATTCAACCCTTATTCATCAATCACATATGTACAAGACGAAAAAAAAAAAAACATAAATGCAACGAACATGCTTCTCATACGGTATGAGT
Source organism: Eumerus sabulonum (assembly GCA_951905685.1). Classification (NCBI taxonomy): domain Eukaryota; kingdom Metazoa; phylum Arthropoda; class Insecta; order Diptera; family Syrphidae; genus Eumerus; species Eumerus sabulonum. Next base: position 152,883,797 of record OX645060.1, on the reverse strand, counting down.
TATACCCCGTAGTTTTCACGAAACCCAAAAGTATGGAGATGTGGCGATAAAGCTCGAACAGTTGGTGTACACTGTACAGCACACTGGAACTGAAATGAAGAAAAGAAATGAAAGAATATAATGCCCGCACCGCATTTCGATCGTGAACGAATGTCATACATGTATGTATGCATTCAGGTCCGGACATGGACATGGTTTGCTAGTTCAATATCGGTGCGAGTACGCATACAGGTTCGGACATGGACATGGTTTGCTAGTTCCATATCGGTGCGATAATACATTTAGTTCCGGACATGGACATGTTTTTGATAGTTCCGATAGGTCCGAGTATACATTTAGTTCCGGACATGGACATGTTTTTGATAGTTCCGATAGGTCCGAGTATACATTTAGTTCCGGACATGGACATGTTTTTGCTAGTTCCATATCGGTCCGAGTATACATTTAGTTCCGGACATGGACATGTTTTTGATAGTTCCGATAGGTCCGAGTATACATTTAGTTCCGGACATGGACATGTTTTTGCTAGTTCCATATCGGTGCGAGTAATGAGTATGCATTCAGGTCCGGACATGGACATGGTTTGCTAGTTCCATATCGGTGCGAGTATGCATGCACGATTTATGTACATATTTTATTTGTTATTTTCTCAGTTTCTGAAACAAATAAATAAAATGAAATAAACTGAACTAATTTTTTATGGGTGCTTTTGGTTTGAAATGATAATAAAACATGTTTTTAAAAAATCTTTAGTAACTTTTCATTTTGCCATTGAATTCAGTAACAAAAAAGCTAAATACATATGTACATAGTTTAAGACTTTTTTACTATTTTTTATAAAAAAAATCTTCTTTGTAGGCAGTTTGCCTACTCCTTTATTTTGCGAACAACTTGCTTAGAATATGACACAAAGATTACTCCAAAAACTATCGAACGTATGTACTCACAAGACTATGGCACAAATATTACTCAAATGATTCCACATTTGTTTTCCTATATATACTAGTTTTGCAATATGAGTGGCGTGGGTTGCCCTGAATATATTTCAATCGTTATGTTTAGCTAAGCGGTTTGATACAATGTAAGTTCATATGCCATGAAAAACATAACTTGTAAAAAAACCAAGTCTCGCAACTCAGATCTTCTACCGTAAAAAGTTGTAAGATCAATGTATTACCAAGTCAGTTAATTTATTCAGTCCCTACTTAAGGGACCTTCTGCCTTGATTGATTACGTAATTAGCTAACCTAACAACATCTTATAGTGACCATACCAATATCAAAATCTTTTATGTTTTAAGTAAATAGATTGACCTGGCCATCGCATGAAAACACAATATACATATCTCACAAGTAATACATGTTATATTAAATTAGATTATTTAGTGCGATTTCCAAGTCAATCTATTTACTTAAAACATAAAAGATTTTGATATTGGTATGCGTTGCGAGTTGCGAGACTTGGTTTTTTTACAAGTTATGTTTTTCATGGCATCTCATTCCTTTTTGTAGATGTATGTATGTTTGTATGTATGTTGGCGTTACAGTCCATGAAGGACTTAAGCCGAGCTTCTCTCAATCACCCATGTTGTGTGTGATTTCATTTTCCCATAGGTGAAAGGGACCTACAGTTTATTGCCGGTTCCGAACGGCGAATTTCGAGAAGCTTTTCATGACAATTTTACTACAGAGGATTTTGTTAGAACCCCGCTGAGGAGAAACACCGTGAAAACACGTTCGATCACATGGCTTTGTCGGGATTCCATCCCGTGTCATATCGGTGTCAGAGGCCAACACACTACCCACTGCGCCACGGTGCTCTCAGTTCTTTCTTTACTTACATACATATGTATGTATAATATATCGAGGATCGTTATTTTTATCTTTTCTTTAAAACTGAGTTACTTTCTTTTTACTAGAAGGTAGAAACTACATACACATAAAGAAACCAAAGAAACTTTTTATTACTTTTTATTATATTTATATTTATTTATTTTGGGTGATAAAGTTAACCTTCTGCTTTAAATTTGTCTAATCTCCCATTTCTCACCCGTCCTATGTATCCCTCATACAGTTATGTATGTACATACATATGTATTTCTTCAGCGTAGGCACAATTTCGCTGATACCAATGCCTATGCCAGATATACACTGTTCAAATTCATGCAATGCACGTGCAAGTGTATTAGTGAACAAATCACACCACGAATAGATGGGTTATATGCTTGAAGTAAATCCAAATCTTTCTGATGCGTAAATACATACATATGTATGTATATACTCGCCGATACCGAATACAGTAAGCCTACCTACCCTTATTATTCCATTTTTTATGTATATGTTGCAGGCAAACAGATTCATTCACTGATGTATGTATATACGTTTATGGGATTATTTATGCAGTTGGTGTATCTAGAAAACTTAAAATTGGTGTATCTAGAAAACTGAACCGAAATTGCAAAATATTTAAGTTTTTCCTTGGTTTATACACTTAACACTAGTTGTGTTCCAAATTTGAAGCTTCTACGTCTGCTAGAAGTGCCTTAGACTTTTGATGATCGGTCAGTCAGTCAGTGAGTGACAAAATTACGAAATTTTGACAAGTTATAATTCTTAAACTACTCGTTCAAATTGAATGAAATTTGAAATATACCGTGTCTATGCAATGCTTGCTTGGTTACTGAAAATTCAGACTTCTAGTTCTATCCACAACGAAGTTATAGGGGGTCGAAAATGGCTTATTATGTTACGAGAAAAGGATGGTACGGCCGTGCCGCTTTTTTGCTCGACTTGGCAGGGGCACTGCCGTGCCCCCAGATTAAAATTGGGATTGTTTATGCTGCGTTAAGTGGTTTGCAATGGATTTGGTTTTGAATACATAACTTTTATGAAATACGTTTTTTGTTTGTGCAGCATTTCCTTTGTGCGTTTATACTTAACTACAGTATTGTAGTTCCGATCAGGAAAAGAACGGTTCCATGTTCGTTCCGCGGTTGGAACTATTTTGCGCATCTCTAATACGTGCATACGCATCACATACGAGTATACACTCACACATCTGTACGCTATGTATAAGTATACATACATACATACATATGTACATTACGAAGTAGAGTTGGGTAGTTCCGGACATGTATAGTTCACTGAACTATGTCCTCTCTCGGACACATGTCCTCTCGTTCCGAAAATTGAACGAAAATAGTTCCATAGTTCCATTCAACCCGTATTCATCAATCACTTATGTACAAAACGAAAAAAAAAAAAACATAAATGAATCGAACATGCTTCTCATACGGTATGAGTTATACCCCGTAGTTTTCAAGAAACCCAAAAGTATGGAGAAGTGGCGATAAAGCTCGAACAGTTGGTGTACACTGTACAGCACACTTGAACTGAAATGAAGAAAATAAGTATTTTCTAAAAATTACAACATTCTAGATTTTAACTATCCGAAAAGTGAGAATAAAATGTCACTGATTATGTGTTCCTGTTGCTGCTTTAACAACAAATACTAAGACAGAATATAATAAATATATGTATAAATGGGGCTCCCATACAACAGACATGCTTTTTTTGCCGTTTTCATACATAATAGTACGGAACCCTTCGTGCGCGAGTCCGACTCGCACTTGGCCGGTTTTTTTTAATGGAGCTACTCTGCTTTTAGCGCATAGAAACGATACACTGCATTCGCCCTTTAGGTTTTTGTTCTTTATTTATGCCACCATACCGTATGCTTTCATGCTGGCGTCTGCGAATATGTGAATCGCTATGATGCTTGGTGAGTAAAATGTCAGTGCGGATCGAGGAATGCCATCAACTGTAAAAGACTTCTTGCACAATCTTCCCATTCAGCCAACAAATCTGAAGGAAGTAATTCGTCCCAGGAGAGCTTCCTTTTCCATATAATTTGAAACAGGTTCTTTAGTTATATGATAATTGGGTTAACTATTCCCAATGGATCATATATCCTTGCTATAGTCTGAAGCACGTTACGCTTAGTTCCCCTCGCCAGATTAGATGTCAGTAAATTTTCCACTGATGCTAATGGAATTGTTATTCCATCGCTGTACACAAACCACACTAACCCCAACACCTTTTTGCACAGCTGGAACCTCCGTTGAACCAAGCGATCTCCGAATAGAAGCGCAGTTAGAGTTCCATTTTCTCAAGTTCATGCTAGCATCTTTCATAATAGTCACTGCTTCCTTGCTTATACGCTCCCCCTGATGTTCGCTGTCTACAACCATTACCAAATCGTCCACATAAAAACTTTGTTTCAGGACAGCATGTGATAGGAAAACGATTCTCCCAACTTTGTTAAGTGCACTTGTAGTATTGCTGTCAGGAAAAACGGTCTGCAATTAACTCCTAACGTGACCCTTGTCATTCCGTAATCTTGGTATTCCAGTGTATCCTCTGTAGATCGTTTTGAAGAGTACCAATCGAAACGGTGACTTTCACGGTCGGTTTCGTTCAGCGATATTTGCAGGAAGGCTTTTTCTAGGTCAGCTACTATCCCAAAGCGGCCGAGTCTAAAATTTAGTTGCACTTTAAGCACATCTTAACTATTTAGAGACGGAATCTCGTCAGCGTAAGCAGAAGCATCGAAAACTATTCGCCTTTTTGTTGTCGAGCTGTCGTCTTTGTATACTGGATGGTGGGGAAGGTAAAATATTCGTTTTACTTCAGTACTTCGAATTGGAACTACCACTTCAGCAATGCCTTCGGAAGCCAACTGACGTATTGCACTACCATACTCCTTAAGCTATTTTGGATTTCTTGATAAGAGTTTTGTGAGTGAATCCAAACGTCGGGTTGGGTCTTATATAGAGTTAACTTTGTCGTTCGGGAGAGGGCTCTATTACTCAGTTGCCTCCTGAACCCAAAGAAATAGCGATTGGCAAGAGTGATTCTGCGTTTGATTTCGGAACTGATGTAGTTGTTCCAGGCCACTGCAGGGCAAAGGTAGACGAAGTCCTTAACTACCTCGAACTTATATCTGCCAATACAAACGTTCCGACCAAGACGTCGTTAGTGAGCGTCCTTTTTTGATGACAGAATATATTTAGTTTTGCCCTCGTTTACCGCCAGACCAACTTTCGCCGCCTCGAACTCAATACTCGCAAACGCCTCATTGACATCTCGCTGTGATCTACCTATTATGTCAATATCGTCGGCGTATGTAAGGAGTTGCGCTGATTTGAAATAGATTGTGCCTCTTGAATTGGCCAGTGATTTTTGCACAATAATTTCCAATATGATGTTGAAGAAATCACACGACAGCGCATCGCCCTGCCTAAATCCTTTTTTGACATCAAAACTATCGGTCAGGTGTTCACCGATTCGGATGGAGCAGCGAGCATTCTCCAAAGTCATCCTGCGTAGTCTGATAAGTTTAGCAGGTATGGTAATGATAGACATGGCGCTGTTTAGCTCGTCTCTAATAACACTATCGTCTGCGGGCTTGAAGTCGACAAATAGGTGGTGAGTGTTGACTTGGAACTCATTGGTTTTTTTCAGGATCTGCCGTATTGTGAAGATTTGGTCCTGGTTTTTTGGGACTGATATGCATTTATGCGTGTCGTACGATGCTGTGTGTAAGTCGCGAGATGACCGAGTTTAGTCAGATGTGTTACTGCGTGGATAGGATGAACTGTGATGGACTTAGATCGATGGTATTCGATATTGGTTATGATTATGTGTCACGAACGATGGGAGATCAATGGTGGACTTCCCTGGCCTGAATCCGCACTGATAAGGACCTATCAGCTTATTTACAAAAGACTTCAGGTGTTCACATAAAACGGGAGAGAAGGTTTTGTAGGCGATGTTAAGAAGGCTTATTCCTCTGTAGTTGGCGCAATCAGAAGGGTCTTCTTTCTTGTGGATCGGGGATACGATGCTGTGACTCCATTCCTCGGGCATGCTTTCCTCTGACCATACCTTACAGATGAGCTGGTACATGCTCCTAACCAGATCATCCCCAGCTGCCTTGAAGAGCTTAGAAGACAGTCCGTCTGCACCAGCAACTTTATTCGATTTGAGTTTCGGTATAGCAATCTTAACTTCGTCGAGGTCAGGGGGACGGAGTTCTCTGCGGTCTTCGTCGATTAGAAATGGATCATTCCTGACAGCGGTATATTGACTATCCTCCTGCACTCGTCATCGAACCAGGTGTTTCTTCATGGTAGAGCCTTGAAACCCAAAAACTTCGGAAGCAGATCTTTTCAGGGCTTATTTGCAACAGCTCCACTGCTGTTCTATTGATAGCGTGGAGGATTGAGGTGTATTGGAGACCTTAAGGGAGACGCGATCGGTAAAGACACGAGCGGTTTCTGGCGATAGTAGCTTACCGACGTCATAACTTTGTGTTCTTACTCTACTCCGTTGCGTTTGTAATATCCGTAGGCGCATCTTGGCTACTACAAGATAGTGGTCCGAGTCGATGTTAGCCCCTCGGAAAGTTCAAACATCAAGAATAGTGGAGGAGTGTCTGACGTCGATTGCGATGTGATCAATCTGGTTGGTAGTCGATTGATCAAAAGACCGCCAGGTGCCTTTGTGTATATTGAGGTGCGGGAAGCGCATACTGGCTAAAAGGTGATTTTGCCCCGTAGCAGGTGGTGGTGTCGTGTAGGCTATGCTTGAACTCTTGACTTAGAGCAATCAATTTTAACCACGCGAACATAGCGGACATTGTAGGACCTTTCGTTGGAATGTCGCCCGCCAATTGCGAACAAATTGATGACATTCTTAGATCCAGCACTTTTGCTCTAAAAGTGTTGTGGGTTACGAAAACAAAAATAGATGCTCTTTTATATATTCACTTTATTATCTGAACTGCTTTCAGTTTACACCTCTTATCATTATTAGACCATAATTCATATACATACATTCCATGTGATACTAACATAAGGCATTTGTTCTTTACATAACTCCATTGGTTTTCGAAATAAGAAATCATACAATTTTCATACATTTCTGTTCATAACTAAAACATAATTCTAATATCTAAATGAATCATGGAAAAACTGAATAACTTAATGCTTTCTTTATTGCCAATAAATCTTCAATATAATTTAATTCCGAAAATACATTCGTTTAGTAGTAATAATAACAAAAGGAAGAAATAAAAAGGAAACATATACATACGTAGTGCTTGCACTAATTTCTGAACTTCTTAGAAGGATACAACTCACTAAAATTAATACCCTTTTCTTCTCTACATGCCGAATCATTTGTTTCCATTTACATATATTATAAAAAAAATATTTAAACTAATGTAATTAAATAAAAAATCGATTATGTTCTAATACGCCTCTTGTACATCAGTAAAAGCACATTTATTTTTCATTTTTCTATATATCCAGATCCCTACGATTTTTTTATCTACTAAATATAGTACACATTGGTTTTCTTTTTTTTTTTTTATTTCTAACATACAATGACTATAATAAACCTATACGATGTATGGATACATATATCGAATAATTCGCATTATTTTAATGAAATGTTTTCCTTCTTCTAAATCACCACAATTTGTCACCTTAAAATGTATGATATAATTTTTTATTTTATGTTTTTCGTTTAATTTTACTACTAATGTTGTCTTTTCTAATAAAAAAGAATGAAGTTGAAAATAAGAATGGATACAAATAAATATCGAATTTTTAAAGAAAAATCCAATAATCTGAAGGTATTTACAGTAAAGCTGAGAGAATATGCTTATATAATTGTTTGCCTAAATCACATGTATATACAGTAAAAACAGTTAATTATATTATATGATTTGTTCCTTTTATTTACTTATTTTATTGGGATTAACACCTATTTATTCTGTACAGGATATATCGATGCAGCCACTTTACCTCAGCTCAAGTGACGGAATTAATTGACAGAGTTTACAAATGATCATAGTAATTCCGAATAGTAAGGAGTTGCCTTTAAGTTTTGGCGACGAGCTTAAAACTGAAAAATAAAAAGAAAAGAAGTCAGAGGTAAGTTAATGAAATAACGCAAATCATAACAGAGTTTATTAATACTTCCTATGACTTATTACTCTTTAACTTTTTATCAACAACACATGCTTAGTAATAGGAAAATAAACACCTCACTAGGCAATGATAAAATCAGTGTAAATGCTGCGAAAGGATGCCCTCAAGGTGGGGTTCTCTCACCTCTCCTGTGTCGATCGTGGTAAATTAACTGATTAACATACTTAGCAACAATGGTTTCTATGTCCAAGGCTATGCTGACGACATAGTGATCCTGGTTAGAGGCAAATTCGAAAACACAGTCTCGGAACTCCTCCAACGGGCACTACACCTTGGTGCAAACTGGTGCATAAAGGTTACACTAAAGGTCAACCCTAGCAAAAGCACTTTAGTCGCCTTCACCAAACGGCGGAATAGGCACAAATTTACCAAACCTACCCTCTTTGGTGAAGCGATAGAGTTCTCAAAAGAAGTCAAATACCTAGGGATAACTCTAGGTAACTCTACAAAGACCATAGAGAAAGCCAGGATCTCATTATGGACCAGCAAAAGTCTCACTGGTAAAAATTGGGGCACAAGCCCCAAAATGTCCCGCTGGCTATATGCAGCAATCACCAGACCAATTCTCACATATGCTGCGCCCGTTTGGTGGCACATAACAAAACAAGTATCAGTGCAGGCCAAGCTCAACAGATTGCAAAGACTAACTTGCATCTGTATCACCGGGGCCACGAGAACAACCACCACAGCAGCACTAGAAGTCATCACAGACCTGCTACCTCTTCATCTCCAATTGAAGAAAGAAGCAATGGTCTGCGCCCATAGACTGATCGTGGAGGATGACTCTAGAGATATTTGCTATAGAACTCTGCCACAGAGAAAATATAAACAGAAATATATTTAACAAAAACATTTACATTCTCTCTGACAGCAAGGCTGCACTTCTGGCCCTAAAGAGCTATGAAATCCCCTTCAAACTAGTATGGGACTGCCTACAGCTACTTCACCAGCTGGCCAGTACAAACAGAGTTCATCTCATTTGAATACCTGGATACAGCGGCCATACAGGCAACGAAAAGGAGGACCCACTAGCAAGGAAAGGCTCTGCATCACCATTTATGATGCCACGGCCTTTCTGCGGCATACCCATCAGCACCACCAAATGCTGCATAAACAATTGGTTAAGGAACAGGACGGATCACTACTGGTTACAAACGAAAGGTAGCAGACAAGCCAAGTTGCTCCTCCCAACTACATCTCTCAGAAGAACGAAACAACTCCTCGTGCTTTCGAGGAGTCAGATTCGCTTAACCGCAGGTTTCCTTACTGGACACTGCCCAGTCAACACCTCAAAACTTGCAGAGTGTGTAATGAAGACGAAGAAACAGCAGAGCACATAATATGCCACTGTAACTGCCTTGTCAGTACACGTCATCGTCACTTAGGCAAGTATTATCTTGAAGCAGAAGAAATCGCTACTAGCTCACTCAAAAGCATACTAAGTGTTATCACTAACTCAGGATTCTTGAGTGAACTGTATGTGGGGGACATCACAATAGGCCACAATCACAATGCTGGAAGTGCCAATGTACTCGCATCTTGTCCCCCTCGTATGGCAACATGACATTCTCCAAAATATCACAGTAGACCTCTTTTATCATGATGCTATTGATTTGGTAAATAGGACCCACGCCAAACCAGGAAAAACATCCCCATACCATAACTGGGCCATCACCATGTTTACCAGTTTTTTTGTATATAGCGGCTACTAAACTCCATTTCTTGAGGTCTTCGAACATTTCGCTTGCAATCAGAGCCGAATAAATTAATGTTCGCCTCATCACTCCATAGGTTAGGTGAAGTTAGGTTAATGTGGTAGGCATAAGCCACACGTAGGCCGAAGTCGGCCCATTGTGATACCACCTGGATCAAGTTACCCTAATCCGCTACCTGAGAACCAACCGGTGCTTCTAATGAAGCGATGGAGTTGAGCTATCTTTTGGTTTGCTAGCTCACTTAGATTGTCAAAGAAGGGCGCACCGAGGTAGATCCTCCTGCGATTTGCAAAAGAAGGACATGAGCAGAGGAGGTGGTATATTGATTCCTCCTCCTCCTCGTCCATGCAGCCGCGACAGAAGTCATTGGCTGGTAGCCCTAATCTGGCGGCGTGTTTTCCGATGATGCAGTGACCTGTACTAGGTCATAGGCCCTGGTTCGTCCTAGGCTTAACTTAGGCCAAAATTGTTTGGTGATAAAGCCAATATTGCTCTCATTCCATTGGGGTTGGTCTCCTCTATGGTTTGAAGTTTTATCATGTGCTTTACCGTACTTATTGGTGTATCTATGTACCCGAGGGTAGGTAGGCTGAGTGTTCTTGACCCTAGCTGTGCGAGTTCTTCGGCCGCGCAGTTTCTTGGAATATTCCTATGCCCGGGAACCCACAGTATTTTAATATTGAACTGGTTAGCCATCTCATCTAGAGATAGGCGACAGTTAATGGATGTTTTTGATTTGTGGGTTACCGCTGCCAGGGATTTTATCGCAGATCGGCTAGCCGTGCAAATGATAATATCCTTCACTACATTCTTGAATGGTCTTAACATATGTATGCTGCCGCTCACTTTTTACGGCCGAGGAGCAGGGTAGAAAGATGGTGAACGAATATGAGAAGCTGAGGCCATTGTCGTCAGTGAAAGACTGGATTGGACTTACAAAAGAAAATTTATAATAATGAGACAGAGTGTAGAAGACAAAACTGAGCTCCTAAGAATCCCAACATTTAAAAAGTGGACCTGTACTTACTTACTTATCAGACCAGCGATCCATGGAGGATCTGAGCCTGAGCTATAGCTGCCTTTCATCCAAGACCAAGATGTCTTACGTCCGCGATTACTTGGTCCTTTTACCGGAGGTTCGGTCTTCCTCTTCTTCTCGAACCAAGAGGCTCGGAGTCAAAGACCCTCTTAGCTGCAGCGTTGATGTCCATGCGCTCGATGTGGCCGAGCCAGTGTAATCGACGGATCTTTGCCTTCCGGACTACATTCACATCTTTATACAGCTCGTAGAGTTCGCAGTTGTGTATTCTTCTCCATTCACCTTCCTCACAGACATCCGGTGCAGAATTTTTCTCTCGAAAGAACCTAATATCAGCTCCGCTGTCCTGCTTATCGTCCAGCTTTCGGCTCCGTACAGCAGGACTGGCAGTATGAGCGTTTTCTAAAGCATGACTTTGGTCTTTCGAGTGAGGAGTTTTGACCCCAGTTGTTTGGACAAGCTTAAGTAGCAGCGGTTGCCAAGGGCGATTCTACGCCGGATCTCCACTGTGGTGTCATTTGTGCAATTTACATTTGCCCCGAGGTAGACAAACTCCTTAACTACATACCTCGAAATTGTTGCAGTCAAGTGTTATATTTTGTCCAAGGTGGTGAACGACGGATTGGTTTTTGCTTGACAGCATATACTTCGATTTGTCCTCATTGACCTTAAGACCAACTCGTTTCGCCTGCTCTTCAATCGCCGTGAATGCTTCCACAATGCCACTGCGAGAACACGCGATGTGTCGATATCATCCGGGTATCCTAGCAGTTGGACGGACTTTTAAAAGAAAGTGCCTTCCCTGTTGACGCCTGCCCGTCGCACTATCTGCTCCAGCACCAGGTTGAAGAAGTCACATCTTCTTGCCGAAATCCGGTACATGTTTCAAACTGTTCCGAATCCTAGAACCGAGTTGCACGGTGCATCGTGTATTTTTAAGCGTGGCGCGACACAAATGGATCAGTTTTCCCGGGATCCCGAATTCGGCCATCGCACCAAACAGTCCTTCATGATGAACGCTGACGTATGCGGTTTTGAAATGGATGAAAAGATGGTGTGTATCGATTCGCAACTCGTTGGTCTCTTCCAGGATTTGTCGAAGTGTGTAAATTTGGTGTATAGTCGATTTGCCGGGCCGGAAGCCGCACTGGTATCTGCCGATTAGTGCGGTGCAAAATGGCTTTGGACGTTCACACAATACGCTAGACAGGATCTTGTATGCGACATTGAGCAGGGATATACCTCTATAGTTCTTGCAAGGGGTAGGATCGCCTTTTATGTGGATGGGACAAATAGAGCTGGTATTCCAGTCGTCGGGCATGCTTTCATCTCCCCAAATTCTGCAGATGATCTGGTGCATGCTCCCTACCAGAACATCGCCGCCAGCCTTGAAGAGCTCTGATGGTAGGCCATCTGAGCCTGCGGCCTTGTTATTCTTCAGATTCTGAATACCTGTGCCGACTTCTTCGATGTTAGTTGGGAGGACTACTTCAGCGGCTGGAGTTGGGATTTCCTCGGTTCCTACCACTCTCTCTTGGTCATGCTCATTAAGCAGCTGCTGGAAATGCTGCTTAAAAACACCTACTATTCCCTGCGGTTCGGTGACAAGATTACCCTCGCAGTTTCCAAGAGCCTGGGTGCCCTTTTTGAAGCCTCCAGCAAGGCCTTTGGCTTTGTTGTAAAAGGCTCGTATTTTATGCTTATCCCTAGACTCCTCGATATCCTTGAGCTGGGAGGCGGCGAAGATACTTTTCTATTGTCGCAGTAGATTTTTCTCCTCCCTTCTTCTGGTTCGGTACTCTTCTTGCGCTACCCTGGTTTTCCTCTGCAGCGCCTTTTGATACGCCTCGTCGGTTGCTGCCTTTTTCTGCTCACACTCGCCATCATACCACGGGTTTCTTGTCGGGGGTGGTAGGTACCCTATGGTGGTCTCGGCTACTTCCTGAATGGCTGAGCGACAATGCAGCCACATATTATTGGCATTTGTGTTCGACGAAGGCACACCGTAGTTGACCTGTATCCGTCCAAAAAAACTTGAATTAAACCATTTGGGAGGTAGTTTCTAATGCAATGAAGAAAAGATTCTTCGATACTTAAAGTACACATTTTTGACAAAATGCTTCGTGTTGAAATATCCGCGGCAACTATGTGTTTTGCTCTCACCTGCTTGGTGAAGTGATTCGACATTTCGGTAAAATATGCCATTAAATCACAAGTGGATCTGTTGCTCCATATTGAAGGCCATCATGGAGCCTCCGCGTTTCGAGATATTTCAATAACTGACGCTTTTCGCTTTCTGTTTTGTTAATCCTAATTTACGACCAAAAACATGTGAGCATGAGCGGCAAGCGGCAAGGTCGAACTCTATTATTTACCATATTCTTTTCGGTATGCAACAAGGATCACTAACAAAAATTTCTACTTAAACCTTAACTTGAATTGGTTTGAGACACCCATTGTTTCTTGCCTAAAAAGAGAGTTCAAGCTCTGTATCCGGACCGCCGGCCATATTGGACTTGTTCGTGAATTCATAAGAATTGTGCAATAAGCCATTAACAGCTGTCATGTTGTTTTGTTTTTAATGCAAACATTGCACAAAATTCAAGTCCTGCACACGTTATGGCAAAACGGAATCATAAAAAACAGATTCTCCTTTAGTTAGCGAAATTTATTTATAAATTTTTATTCATAAATAAATATTCATAGCGCATCTATTCAAGGGACAAGTATCGTTCACTTAAACAAAGTTAACAATTTTCCATTGAATAGTAAAATGTTTCCAAACGATTTCATATCGTCCATACAAATAGCGAAGTTATAAAATCAACTTGTACGTACATAGAAATTTGCATGCTACGAAATTCAACTTACCTAAGAGCATTGCCTCCCTGTTGTCTATAACGCCCGGCCTACGCTGTAGCACACTCTCCCGGCCACCTTTCCAAAGAACCGGTGATATACTCGCTAAACACTTAACCCGCATCGCACCGTCATGAAAGTGACGACCATCTACCGTCAGTTGTAGTCCCAGAGTAGATGTAATCAAACCATGTCGATGGACAGTGTCGTTATACCGGACCAAGGAACTCGAATGTACCACCTGAAAATAAAGCCAAAAAAATTTTCGTTTTAATTGTGGTTACAGCAGTGTCGAAAATATTTTTATGCAACTTGAAAACAGAGAAGTGGAGAAAAACAAGGACTTTGCTAGCAGGTGAAAATGATGGCAGGACTTTTTGTCGAAAGGTTTTCTTTAGATTAAGCCCTTAAAATTTTGTACGGAACCAGTAACCCGACACAAAAGCACTTTAAACTTTGCACATTACAACATACCCCTGACAATGAAAGTTGCGTAGAAATTTATGTTTAGGGCTGTCCTCTTTGAAGGATGCAAATGTAAAATTTATGTGGGAAGTGGTGGTAAATGGGCACCGCGGAGCTTGGAAAAGGATTTATGTTGACTGGTATATTGTTTTTGTTTTTAATGAAGCTATGTATGGAGCCCTTATTTTTACTTTTTGCGGGGATCGTTGTTACCAAAACCATTTTTAAGTTTCTATACAAACCAAAAATAGTAAAGTGGCGTATCATCAACGCCCGGAAGATCGGTTGACATGCAACTCATCTAACCAACCCGTGGACATAACGTACGTTCTTAGGATTTTTCATCACAACTTTCCATTTATTATTTTCATAATGGAAAAGCAATTTTCCATACCCGCACGTACGATTGCTACCCAACAGGCTTAGAGCCGGACGGCGTTATTCAACTTCCTTTGGGTTATGTGATACGAGAAATTTTAGAACTGCTCCCGAACGCCTGGGAGGCAACAGGCAAACATAAGAATAATAAAAAGGAAAAAAGTCTCTATTTTCATCTCTTGAACGTTAGGGAGAAAAGGAGCAAACTTATATGCACTGGGAGATAAACCTTCCCGAAATTCCGATGTAAGGTTACCTTACCGAAGCAATTCAAAGACCAGGAGATCAAGCTTAGTAGAGTGAACTGAAACTCATGTTATATCACCATCGCCCCGTATAGCGTCGCGTCATCATGTGCCTGAGTTGTCTTACTGCTGCTTGGTTGCAGGGACCGCCCACCAAAGGGACCCTCCTTTACGTGCATGCATCGTTTTATTACTACTGTTCCTATGTACTATAGATTTATATCTATAAACGATACCCAGTGTGGCTACGTTATAGCGCTAACTTAGGTACATACATAGTATCAACGTGAAGAGGCAGCTTAAGTATTTGCAGTCTGAATTTAAATGAGCCACTGGTGCTGAAGTGACTCACTGCCAACATTAATACCGCAACCGCAAAGAGAGATGCCTCAATGTACAACTCATCGTTTCCATCGTTGTCGCTGTTATCGTTCTCGATGCTACTCGCCGGCTCTTATATCCATGCATAGTTTATAGTAGTTCTGCTTTACTCAGTTGATGAAAATGCGGCACGTTCCTCGAGTGACTCGAAAGCGGGGTAGAGTTTAAATTTACAACTACCATTTATTTTACTGAGCTTTTAAAATCAACGAAAACTAAAAGGAAGAAATGAAGTTCTGTGCAGCTTAGCAGTGCCACTAGCAACCACAAATCGCTGTTCGTAGTAAGTACAAAGGCAAGTACCGTCTACGGTCTGCGTGTTTGTTTCTTATTTAAAGCCATGATGCCTTTCAAATCCAATTTAGTCGCACTAGATGGACTTAAGGATACCAAGGATATTAATGCCTAATGGATTACTATAGATCGTTAATACAGAGGAAAACATGGTTTAATTTTCGCATACATAGGTATGGGTTTGGATTTACTAAGGATGCATGATTGTTTTGTAGAGCAGTATAGTCTTGTGTGATGGCGTAAGTTAGACTCTGACACCAGCGCCATAGAATGTAAATTTCGCAGCGTTCCTCCTAGGTGGGATACTGGCAAAACCCCCCGTAGTACCACTTGCCATGAAAAAGCTTCTCGACTCACGCGGTTCGGAATCGACTTAAATTTACCCTTTCACCTGTGTGAAAAATAATTCAACACAATGTGGGTGATAGAGAGATTCATATACGACCGATGCTGGCCTGTTAAAAAGCGAGAAGAGCCACCGCAGTCGAACATCTTGCGGCACTGTTAGTAAGTCCTATCCCCACCTTCTCGTGGTGCCATCTGGAGATTTCCTATGGAAATTGCAGAAGGGGAAGAGCGAATGGCGAGCCTCCTGCGCCAAAAAACAGGATTAGTCGGTTGGGCTACGGCCTAGTGAGCCGCAACGACCCTTGCAAAAAACGGAAAAAGGACAATGATCTTCGGCTTTGTACGTGGAATGTTAGGTCCCCAAACAGGCCACGTGCAGCCGAACAACTTGCGGACGCCCTAGACCGCTATAAAGCGGACATAACCACTATCCAGGAAATGCAATGGAATGGACCGGGTATAAAGCGGATGAAAAACTGCGATATTTACTACGCCGACTGCTATAGGGAGAGAGGGCAACGATTGTTTGGATGCGGATTTGTTGTTCGAAGTGGACTAAGGCAAAAAGTCCTAAGCTTTCGACATGTGAGCGAACGCCTCATAACAATCCGTATCAAGGCTACATTTTTTAACATCAGCCTGATCTGCGTCCACGCCCCCACGGAAGACAAGGATGACTCCGCCAAAGATGAGTTCTACGATCTCCTAGACAAAACGTATGCCCAATGTCGCAGCTGTGACATCAAAATTGTACTAGGAGACTTCAATGCTAAGCTGGGTAAGGAAAGCATCTTTGAACGAGCCATCGGCAAACATAGCCTACACGACACGAACTCCGATAACGGACACAGGCTGATTGATCTTGCAACGGGGCGAAATTTCATTTTAGCCAGTACGCGCTTCCCACACGTGTATATCGTGTATAAAGACGCACCTGGCGGTCTTTTGATCAATCGACTACCAACCAGATTGATCACATCGCAATCGACGTCAGACACTCCTCCACTATCCTTGATGTTTTTTTGGTTTTAACGCGGCTAAACTTGTAGGCAAATTAATGTATGAAACATTGAACTGGTGTAAAATGGTACGGGTGTAACTGCTCGGTATGAAGCACTCTCCATACTCTAGATTTGGGCACTCCAAGCATAATAGCTATCCTCCTTGTACTAAGGGAGGGATTACGTCGGACCAAATCCAAAATTCTTTCATCTATGGTTGCTGATCCATCTGTAATTGATCTTTCGCTTCTTCGATGCTCTAGCACTCCGTGCTCTTACAGACGTAGGTGGAAACTTGAAAACATACTACGACTGGGACACCTCCGATTGGGATATCTTTCAGCGTAGAGCCTTTCGGCCTCATGATCTCGACCACTCAGCTATACGCTGAAAGATATCCCAATCGGAGGTGTTCCAGTCGTAGTATGTTTTCTTAGAATAAAGTGGTTTGGTTTTTCTTTAATTTCTCAAAAACTACGAGACATTTTTGCATCCGGTTTTCTGTTTTGAACTAAGAACTAATAACAAAATTTAATTCTTGAAAAAAATAAGTATCTAATTACATAAAATTTTGAAAAAAATTAGTTTGAAAATTCATTTCTCAAAAACGGTACCTTATAACAGCTTCGTTTAAAAACACAATGAAAGAAGAGGTTTCTGAATTTACAAAAAGGTATATCGCGGCATTGTGGATGTAACCGTTGATTTTTCATATTTTTATTTCCAAATTAAGTAAATTTTTTAGAAATTTGTCCCTCCCGCCTAAACGGGGGAAATAGACCCCCCCCCATACAATTTTTTTCTTGTCTTGACCAGACCTACACGCTCTAGCTTTCTGGCACACTGCTCGTGGGGCACCCTGTATAACGTGGGAAAAAGGTTAAGGACGAAAGCCAACGATTTTAAGTCAATAAGCGATCGCCTAGCTGTGATCCGCATCCAAGGCAGATTCTACAACATCAGCCTCATCTGTGCACACGTCCCTACCGACAAGACTGAAGAAAGTCCTCGTGGGGCACCCTGTATAACGCGTCGTGGGAAAAAGGTTAAGGACGAAAGCCAACGATTTTAAGTCAATAAGCGATCGCCTAGCTGTGATCCGCATCCAAGGCAGATTCTACAACATCAGCCTCATCTGTGCACACGTCCCTACCGACAAGACTGAAGAAAGTCCTCGTGGAAATGCTAGACGATGGCAAGATACGTTATATTCGTCAGCCTATGAGAGACACCATAGAGAGTATCAAGGCACTCTATGAGCAATCCGCGATCCGCGATGATACGGCGAAAGAGGTGATACGAAGAAATAATGTTTCCCAAACCTCCCCATGGTTTAAACCTTCCGGAGAATCAAAAAGGAAATCGGTAACAAAAACCGATACTCCACCATCAAAAAGGCAACCGAAAGCAGCTGCATCAGTGGCCGAAAAAGGTCCTTTGACGAAGGTAGACCAACCAGGCATAGAAGAGATGCCCAAAATTAGCAATGCAGCAAATAGCCAAGCCGCCTACGATGGTGCGAAACGGCCCAGTACCGGAGACGATGAACGGCGACGGGGCTAAAGTTGCCGGTAATCAAAAAAACCAAACGAAAAAACAAAGCAGTCGGCCGAGAAGGAAACAGAGGCCCGACGCAATAGTTGTGCAGGCAAAAGGGACCTTTCGTATGCCGAAATACACCGACGAGTCAAAGCGGAACTTTGATCTGGGAGAATCTGTTTCCAAGATAAGAAGAACCCAGAAGGGAGCACTGCCCTTCCAACTTAATGCGTCTGGTCAAGAGACCACTCAATACAAGAACATCATGGGCGATAATCTTGGCGACGGGGTAGAGGTACGAGCACTATCACAGAGAGTAACAGTCGAGATTAAAGACATTGATGAGGTCATCACAAGAAACGACATCTGTAGGGCGATCAACACTCAATTCGGGATGGAAATCACCGAAGCCGACGTAGTTAGCCTAAGGAAAATCTACGGATTTACCCAGGTTGCAACCCTAGTCCTCCCAGTAGAGAATGGAAGCAAGATCCTTCAAATGGGCAAGGTGAAAATAGGCTGGGTAAACCGCCGCATACGCATACGGAGGAATCTGACCAAATGCTACAGATGCCTCGATTTTGGCCACACAGCTCGCGTGTGTACATGTGAGATAGATCGCTCAAAACTATGTAGAAAATGCGGAGAAGAAGGCCATATAGCTAAACTATGTATTAAAGTTTCTAGACCGGAAAACGCAGACCACGTAGCCGGCAGCAGCAAGTGTCCAGTATTTTGGAACGCGCTGTCACAAAAACCACAATGAAAGTGATGCAAATAAATCTTAATAATTGCGCAGCCGCACAGGACTTGCTGGCACAGACGACTCACGAGGGGAAAGTAGATGTAGCAATTATAAGTGAACCATACAAATCCCTGGACTGTAGCAGCTGGATAAACGACAATACAAACTTAGCTGCCATATGGGCATGTGGAATACACTCAATTCATGAAACAGGTCAGCCAACCGACTACTTTGTGACCGCCAGGATAAATGGAATTCTTTTCTATAGTTGTTACGCTCCTCCTAGATTATCTCTGGAAGAATTCGAAAACCTATTAAGTAATATTGCAACTGATGCAAGAGGCAAACACCCCGTTGTAATTGCGGGGGACTTCAATGCTTGGTCTACAGAATGGGGCAGCAGACACACGGATGCACAAGGAAGGGTTTGCGGTTCTAGGGGTGAACATGATGAATACAGGTACTACAAGTACATTCCGCAAGGCCGGTAGATCGTCAATAGTTGACATAACCTTTGTGTGCAATTCCCTTATTAGTAAAACAACATGGAGAGTGAGCGAGGACTACACGCATAGTGACCACCAAGCTATAATAATGGAGATCGGCGAGAGAAAACGTAGGCGGCATCCAATTCAAACTGGACCAAAGTGGAAGGAAACCTCCTTTGACACCGATGCCTTTGAAGAAGTCCTGAGAGAGATGACTGTGGATACCGACGCATTTGCCGAGATAACCTCCAAGCAACTGACACAGGCGCTAACTGCAGCATGTGACGCAGCGATGCCCAGGAGTAAGCCCAGCAGAAGTGGAACGAGAATATCCAGATGCTAAGGGCGATAGGTCTCAGAGAGCGGAGAAAATCCCAACTGTCCAGAAATAGGCCAGACTACCAAGAGCGGCTTCTTCAGTTCAAGCTCGCAAGACGTCAGCTAGAAAAAGCAATCAAGGAAAGTAAATCGAGATCCTTCAAAAAACTTTGCGAGGAGGCCGACATAGACCCCTGGGGTAAAGCACACAGAGTGGTCACAAAAAAGACAAAAAGCAATAGAAGTCCGCCAATATCAAATCCCGAAATGCTCACCCGTAAGGAACAGCCGCTTAATAGGAGCAGCATGGCGGGGATTAGCATTTAAGAAATTCCTGGTATTACTCCAGAGGAGCTACATAACGCAGTCTTGAAGGTCAAAGACAACAAAACACCCGGACCGGATGGAATCCCAAATAAGGCAGTCAAAGCGCCATTACGGCTAGACCAGACGCTTTCCAACACACCTTGGGGAAATGCTTGCAGGAGGGGATCTTTCCCACACAGTAGAAGCTGCAGCACTTGGTAATACTGCCAAAAGGAAAGAAACCACCTGGTGAACCGTCCTCGTATTGCCTGTTGGACACATTAGGCAAGATACTAGTATCTAGTACTAGTATCTTGTGAAGATTCCACATCCTTGGGCGCAACCAAAAAAAACAAAAAAAAAAAAAAGGCTGAAGAAACCATCAAAGTGGATTTCTACGACATCTTGAACGACATCTACGGAGCTTGTCCGGAGTACAACATCAAAATCGTACTCGGAGACTTCAACGCCAAAATAAAACCTAGCCTCAAGCAAAAGATTTATTTATTTCTTTCAGTCAATCAAATGAGTACATCGTTAGATGCCCTCGTAAGATTACCTATTACAAAAACATACTTAAAAATTACCATCAAAGCTTAGCAACAAAATTAATTTATTCCTAAATGAATCTCTACTAAGGTGAACATCGAAAACTTACTTACTTAACGGGAGCTACCGTTCGGGTTGAACCTGGGCCCCAACCTGAGCGGCCGACCTCTATTTCTTCGTTCCCCGGGGTTGGATTCAAAGACTCTACGGGCTGGAGCTGTGGTGTCCATTCGCTCTACATGGCCCAGCCATCTTAGGCGTTGAATACGTAGACGCCTGACTAGGCTTATGTCGCTGTACAGCCCGTAAAGTTCGTGGTTGAATCTTCTCCTCCATCCCCCGTCTGCGTTTATATGCCCAAAAATCACGCGCAAAATCTTCCTCTCGAACCGACCAAGGGCCTCCTCATCCGCTTTATATAGTGTCCATGCTTCTGCGCCGTACAACAGGACCGGGACGATAAGGGTCCTATATAGAGTCAACTTTGTCGTTCGGGAGAGGGCTCTATTACTCAGTTGCCTCCTGAGCCCAAAAAAACAGCGATTGGCAAAAGTGATTCTGCGTTTGATTTCGGAACTGATGTCGTTGTTCCAGGTTACTGCGGAGCCAAGGTAGGCGAAGTCCTTAACTACCTCGAACTTATATATTTTTTTTTTTAGAAACTCGCGCAGGTTCAAGAGTTTTATATTTTCTTATAATGTGTCATATACACACAACCTGAACGGAGTGCAGTGGTTTGGGTCGTTGATGTTCGTTAACTCTCAGGGGTGGTTGTCCTAGATAGGACGAGAGCCGACCGAATTCCGCGTTTTGGTTGTAGTCCGTACTATTTCGTTCAAGCACTTTTTAATATTGCATACGCACAGGATGAATTCCAGTTGACCATATACTGTGAGTGTTATGCCTGCAGCAGTACGTCTGGTAACTTTCCATTCCTATACTTTTGTCCGTATAGGAATTACATTTTCTTGGCTATGAAGCGAATTGAACTATAGACCTTCCGCTCGGCGGTCGATGATGTTACCCACTGCACCACGGCCACCCCAATGCGCGTATGCCAATATGCGCGTTCTGTGCAAGACGTCGGTGGTAAATGTCCTTTGTCGATGACAGCAGATATTTGGTCTTGCCCTCATTAATGACCAAACCAATTTTTGCCACCTCCATCTCAATACTCGCAAACGCCTCATTGACATCTCGCTGCGATCTACCTATTATGTCAATGTCGTCGGCGTATGCAAGGAGTTGCGAGGATTTGAAATAGATTGTGCCTCTTGTATTGGCCTGTGATTTTTGCACAATCATTTCTAATATGATGTTAAAAAAATCACACGACAGCGCATCTGTCTACATCCTTTTTTGACTTCGAAGGTATCGGTCAGTTCTGCACCGATTCGGATGGAGCAGCGTGCATTTTCCAGAGTCATCCTGCATAGTCTGCTGAGCTTAGCAGGGGTGTCAAAAGTAAACAAGGCGTTATATAGCTCGTCTCTAATTACGCTGTCTGCGCCAACTATAGAGGAATAAGACTCCTTAATGTCGCATACAAGAACTTCGCTGCCGTTTTGTGGGAACGCCTGAAGTCATTCGTAAATAAGCTGATAGGTCCTTATCAGTGTGGCTTCAGGCCAGGGAAGTCCATCGTTGATCAAATCTTCACACTACGGCAGATCCTGGAAAACACAAATGAATTTCAAGTCGAAACTCACCATCTATTCGTCGACTTCAAGGCCGCAAACGACAGCGAAAAAGCATCGAAGAAGGTGCAATATTTATTGGATTCCCTGAGGCATCTAGAAGTTAGATTACTGTATTGGAGTTGGCCGTGGTGCAGTGTTTAACATCGTCGACCGTCGATTGTAAAGTCTATAGTTCAAAGTCGTTTCATAGCCAAGAAAAAGCATTTTCTATACGGATAAAACTATGCAACACAGCTGTGAATGGGAAGTAATCAAACGTACTGCTGCATGCATAACACTCACAGTATATGGCCAATTCATCCTCTGCATGTGTAATACAACACCAGTATTGCATGAAACAATTGCTGAGAATTATAACCAACGCGAAATTCGGTCGGCTCTCGTCTTGTCTAGGACAACCACCCCTCAGGGTAGTGAAACGTCTACGACCCAAGCCACTGCACTCCGTTGAGGTTGTGTACCAAAAACAGCAACTGAGCGAACGACTCGGAAGTATGTCGGACACAAACGCCGACAATTCGTGGCTCCATTGCTGCTCAGCCATCATGAAAGCTGCCGAAATTACAACAGGCTTCCCGCCATCACCGACAAAAAACCCGTGGTATGATGGCGAGTGCGAGTGAGTGTGTCAGCGGGCGATTGACGAGGCGTACCAGAAGATTCTGCAAAGGAAAACCCGAGCAGTGGCCGAGGAATACCGAGCCAAAAGGAGGAACGAAAAAAATACGCTGCGGCGAAAGAACATAATTTTCGCAGCCTCTCAGCTCAAGGATATCGGAGACTCCAGAAATAAAAACGCAATAAGAGCCTTTTACAAAAAAACCAAAAGCCTCGCAGCGGGCTTTGAAAATGGTACCCAGGCCCTTTGAAAAAGCGAGAACAATCTTTTTAGCGACCCGCAGGGAGTAGTGGATGTTTTCAAACAGCATTTCCAGAGGCTTCTTAACGTGCACGGGAAGAGGGCGTGGTAGTGGATGAAGAGATCCCGCCCCGATTCGACGAAGTTGTCCCCCCTGACAGCATTGAAGAAGTAGGTATAGCTATTAAAAAGCTAAAGAACACCAAGACCATAGGCTCGAAGTGGTGAAGGCGCCAGTTAGTGTGATGGAATCTGACGCACGATGAGCGAGTTCGGATCTCGATAACATCGTCACCATTGAATGTTTATTTCGCGGCGTCCCTCCTCTCCGGCGTACTGGTAAAACCCCCCGTAGTATAACTTGCCATGAAAAAGTAGGCAAGCAAGAATAAAAAAAAAAAGGTTGGTCTGGTTGGCCCTTCATGGGCTGTAACGCAAAAAAAAAAAAAAAAAGTAATTAACATACTTCGGGGCAAATATAAACTCCACAAAGATATCAGAGATCCGGCGCACAATCACTATCGGTTCCAGCTGCCAATTCGGCTTGTCTAAAACAGCTGGGGTCCAAACTCTTGTTCCGAAGAACCAAAGTTATGCTCCACAAAACTCTCATTCTGCCAGTCATGCTATTTGGAGCCGAAAGTTGGACGTACAGCAGGACAGCGGAGCTGATCCTTGGCTCCTCCGAAACAAGAATTCTGCGATGGATATTCGGTCCTGCCTCCGAGGAAGGCAAATGGAGAAGAAGAGATAACAGCGAACTCTATGAGCTGTACAAAGATGTGAATATAGCCGACAGGCAAATATCCGTCGACTACAATGGCTCGGCCACATCGAGCACATGGCCACCAAGACTCCAACTAAGAGGGTCCTCGAATGCGAATAAAAAGGCCAAGTGACCGTGGACGTAATACAACCAAGGATGGAAGACTGTATTAACCTTCCATTGGTTGCTGGCCTGTGAAGTAAATATGTAAGTAAGACACTATGGCAGAGATCGAAATAAAGAATTGTGCTAATTTTATGTTTAGACACGTCGTGCTGGTGTCTGTATTTTCGCGCAACAATGCACTAATGTGAACTAACAAACAGCGGCGATACCAATTCTCAAGAAGAGAAAACATTTCGAGCCAGTTGATTCAAAATTTGAAATCCAATGCAACAAACAGAGGAACAGGTGCCTGTCAGACTTCATAGCCCGAATCGCTTTCTGTCTGACAAAGTGGCTATTTCTGATTTCGGAGCACTTCATTCGAGCGCAGGTTGCTAAATGGTGCATAATGGCCTTAATCAACCCTTATGTACGCTTCCTTTGGTTAAATATGAATACAACAATTGATACGTGAGGTTTCTTTTTTCCTCAATTTGCAACAGTACGAATAATTAACCAGATTTTATCTGATATCTTATGTGATATAACATCATGTAATAAGGAGCGCTTTAATGCCTGCAAATATCACGAGGGCGCGCCGTCGTGCAGTGGTTAGCGTGTTGGACTCTGGCGCACCATGAGCGAGTTCGAATAACCAACGCCATCGAATGTTTATTTCGCGGCGTTCCTCCACGGCTGGGTAATATTAAACTGTAGGTCACACACAACATGGGTCCTTCATGGGCTGTAAAGCCACCGAAGAAATATCACTCTGTTGCAAAAAATAGACTAGATCATCGGTACCTTTAACCTTTATTATTCATAATTCTTCAGCATGATGAATTCCAAATGAACACCGGCAGGGCATTGTGTCATTGTGATCGTGAAAGCATTTTCGACAACAAGGATTAATATTTTCCGTGATCAACACAAATGCCCAGTTGCCTTTTCTCTCTCTTTCTCTAAGCCCTCATACTCCAGTGATATTGACAGATTTAATTTAAACTAATTTTATGGTTAAAAAGTTCAAGCAACAAGAAAACCTCATACGTACTACGAAAGCAATTCAATTGAATCAATCCGTGGCCAAGTGACCCTACCTCGAAATGTCATCTGCCAGTACCGTTCGAGGAAAGGAAGGATTCTGTGAGCTCAAAACCACATCAAAATCTGACATTTCGTTCTTCCTCGAAAAATAGCAATCTGCTCTAGACAGAATGCCACCGTTATTCGCAATTCAATTGGATATATCAATGTAGGTAGGTAGTATAAAATTGTGTCGACGTCAAGTGTCAAGTGAATATCCTGACGCCTGCCCCCTTGCATTGTGATGCTGGTTCAGCTCACTCAGATGTTTCCTGCTGAGCCATTGCAGATGGATCTTCAGTACATATCGTACATTTATAAGTACTCACAGCCAATTTCAGGTATACGTAAAGTAGTAATTGATCTGCAAGCTGTTATCCACAACAAAATGAAATGTCGGCATATTTTGCAGCAGGCAAATGATAGGCAATATTAACAATCTGATATGTAGGAGTACATTCAGGAAATACGTATGTCTGCTGTCAACGAAAGCTATACTACAGCCATTGACAGGGGACGCGTGAGTTGTGTCCAACGAAGTTAATTAAAAACACGTTAGCGAGCGATTGTGATGCGCATATGGCATACAAATGAGCTTAGAGGATGGTGGCTTAAATATCAGCAATGATGAAAGTGATCTAGTCTCTGTGACATACAGTCTTTCAATGCGTTAGGTACATCCCAACTAGGAATAATGAACATGTGTGATAATCCATCATGTATGTATGTAGCTTATCATTTCGCTCAAAGGGGTAAATGGGAAGTCAAATGTTGGAGCATCGGCTTTGCGGTACTGAATATTAGACATGTAAGTTATTTTCGCGCTCCTGGTAGAGGGAAAATGAAAACTCGTGTCTAAGGGGTGTTTAAGGGATGGCCGTAGTGCAGTGGTTAACACCATCGGTCGGCGAGCGATAAGTCTATAGTTCAAATTCGTTTCATAGCCAAGAAAAAGCAATTCCTATACGGAAAAATGTATGCAACACCGTTGTGAATGGAAAGTGACCAAACGTACTGCTGCAGGCGTAACACTCACAGTATATGGTCAATTGAAATTCATCCTCTGCGTATGCAATACTAACACCAAAAGTGCATGAACGAATTACTGAGAATTACAACCAACGCGAAATTTGGTCGGCTCTCGTCCACGAACATCTACGACCCAAAAACCACTGCACTCCGTTCAGCTGGTGTGTCAAAACATCAACCTGGGCGAAACTTTCCTTCTCCCTGTTATCTTCGCTCGCACAACGTTCAATACGTTATAAGGCCTTAGCCTTGAGTGCGCGTGTGACTCTAAAAAACAAAAAAAAAATTCCACAGATTCTACGGTCGAGTGTAAAGGTCGTCAATGTATTTACAACTTCTCATCCATGATGACATTTAAATTATATTGAACGGTGCGAGGAATTCTTATATTCTGATTGATACCTTTTTAGTAGGGGAGCACAGGATGTTAAATTCGCAGTTACTAGAGCGTGAAAGGGACCTATTGGAATGTGAAGATTAGGTCCTAAAACGAAAAAAGGGGAAAGAGCGTGGAATTTTTTTTATAAAAATCGAGCGCGTCAGATATTAATAGAGTATACTTACTTCGTCTTTCTGATAACCGAAAGATATTAATCTGACGATTAGATAGAACTTACTTACTTACTTAGGTGGCACTGTCTTCGGCTAGTTGCTTCCAGCGCCGCACGCCTAGTTGCTTAAGGTCCCCTTCCACCTGCGTGCGCCATTGTTGATGCGGCCGTCCTCTGCCGCGCCTTCCATCCGGAGTGGATTCAAAGACTCTTCGGGTCAGAGCTGTATTTTCCATGCGTTCTTATATGGCCTAGCCACCTTAGACGCTGTATCCGTAGACGACGTACCAGGCCGATATCGCTGTACAACCCGTACAGTTTTTCGTTATATCTTCTCCTCCATACACCGTTTGAACAAACAGGACCGTAGATAGTGCGCAGAATTTTCCTCTCGAAACGACCAAGGGCATTTTCGTCCGCTTTTGTCATAGGTCCAAGCCTATGCGCCGTAAAGGAGGACTGGGATGATTGAGGTCTTACATAGTGTCACCTTGGATTTCCGAGAGAGGGCTCTACTTCTCAATTGCCTCTTGAGCCCAAAGAAACAGCGGTTCGCAAGAGTGATTCTGCGTTTTGTCTCAGCGCTGGTGTTGTTGTCGCTGGTCATCAGTGAGCCAAGGTAGACGAATTCCTTGACCACTTCAAAGTTATATCCGCCCATGGTGACGTTTTTTGGCCAATACGTCGGTGTTGGCCGTCTCTTTTAGCTGAAAGCAGATATTTGGTTTTACCCTCATTAACCTTGAGACCAATCATAAATATTTGGTCTATTGTGGATTTACCTGGCCTGAAACCACACTGATAAGAGCCGATCAGGTTATCCACAAACGGTTTCAGGCGTTCACACAATACGGCAGAGAAGATCTTATATACGATGTTAGGGAGACTTATTCCCCTATAGTTGGCGTAGTTATAGGGGTCTATTTTCTTATGGACCGGGCAAACGATGCTGACCTTGCATGCACCTTACCAGCTCATCTCCAGCCGCCTTAAGAAGCTCAGCAGACGGGCCGTCTGCGCCCGCGGCTTTATAAGACTTAAGTCTTGATATCGCTATTTTGACTTCGTCTAGGTCTGGTGGACTGAATTCTGTTACATTGTCGTCCATTACGAATGG
Organism: Eumerus sabulonum; assembly: GCA_951905685.1. NCBI lineage: Eukaryota > Metazoa > Arthropoda > Insecta > Diptera > Syrphidae > Eumerus > Eumerus sabulonum. The sequence goes on along the minus strand of OX645060.1, from coordinate 152,855,858 downwards.
CTAGTTCTGCCTGACAGCGGGATCTTGTCTGTCATCGTCGTTATACAGTCTGCAGAAGTGGTCTTTCCAAATCCTCAGCATCGACTGCGACTCTACTACCAGTTGTCCATTTTCACCCCTGCAGGCCGCCGCTCTGGCTTTGTAGCCATGGCATGTTCGTTTTACGTTATTGTAAAACTTACGGGCATCATTCCTGCGGAAGCATCTCTCCATCTCCTCGATCTCACGCCTTCCGTGCTCTCTGTTCTTTGTTCTGAAAAGAATGTGTTCCTCTCTTCTCTTCTACTCATAGATTTCGCGAGCAGCTCTCGTCCGTCGTTGTAGCATGGCTTTATATGCCTCTTGTTTTGCTGCATGGGCTTGTTCGCATTGTTCACCGAACCAGGGGTTTCTAGATGGTGGCGGTTTGAAACCCAGCATCTCTGAGGCAGCATCCCTGATGGCGCTCTGGCAATGCGCCCATTCCTGTTCTATTGTTTCTGCTGCTGTGGGCGGATTTTGAGAGAGCTTGGAGGAGACACGATCGGCAGAGATTCTGGCAGTCTCTTGCAATTGTAGCTTTCCAACGTCAAACTTACGTAATCCTACTCGACTCCTAAGCATTCTTGATATCCTTGGCTACAACAAGGTAGTGGTCCGAGTCGATGTTGGTCCCTCGGAAGGTTCGTACGTAGAGAATACAGGAGGAGTGTCTGGCGACGATCACAATGTGATCAAACTGGTTGGTGGTCGATTGATCAAAAGACCGCCAGGTACCCTTGTGGATATTGAGATGAAGAAATCGCGTGCTGGCTACAAGGAGGTTACGCCCCGCTAGGAAATCGATTAGCCTAAGTCCGTTGTCGGATGTGGTGTTATGGAGGCTATGATTTCCTATGATCGACTCAAATATGTCCTCTTTGCCCAGTTTTGCATTAAAATCTCCTAGGAACGTTTTTTGTGTCGTAGCTGGGGCATTGGGCATATGTTCTGTCTAGGAGATCGTAGAATTCTTCTTTGAGTCGATCGTCCTTTCTTCCGTTGGGGCCGTGAGCGCATATTAAGCTAATGTTTCCAAATTAAGCTTTGATGCGGATTGTTATGTGGCGTTCGCTTATATATCGGAAGCTTAAGAATTTTTGTCGGAGTCTTCCTCGAATAACGACTCCGCACCCGAATAGGCGCTGTTTGGTCTCCTTGTAGCAGTTTTGCATCCGTTTTTTGCCTGGCCCATCCCATCGCACTTCGTGGAGTGCGGTTATATGTGCTTTATAGTAGTTGAGGGTTTGCTGAGGGTCGTTAGGTTTTGTATTCGTCCGTAACCGAGGCTTGTTGTTGTTTCGGAACAAGTTGGTTTTTACGTGATAGGGATGCTACCCCTGTTTCCCCAGGAACATGGGGTTGGGTCGCTGCACACAGTGGTTCACTATCTGGCGGGTGCCAGGACAGCTATCCAGGGGGGGCCACGCGGAAGCTGTGTGTCAACTTAGATTGAGCAGGGACAGAGATCGAAGCTGGCATTTGCCATGTTAACCGCGATCAGCTTCTTTGCTCTGTTTGCTCACTCCCACCCCCCTCAATTATGTAAAGGGGTATTGGTAATCTGACAACTTAAAATTTTGAATGTGACAGATTGGGAACGAGTGAGAAGGAACGAGAGGCGTGGAGTGGGGAATACACAGCTTTCAGCATCTATGCGCTCATGCTTTATCGATGGTTTTAGCTACATCGCCCCATGAAAACCGCCAGATTATATGTTTTTCGTAATCCTGATAGAATTTCCTTCAAAATAAAAAAAAAATTTAATCGCGCTCGAGTATTTCGAGGTGACGTTTTTTTTTACAACTTTGCGACTCCCCAATTTCCTTATGTCAAGCTAAAATTGTCGGATTATTGCAATATACACTTTTCAGGATATACTTAACTTACCTGCTCTCGAGTTTTTCTGAGGACCGATTTTTTTTACTAACCTGACGGGCTGCCCTCAACGCACCCCACTATATTAAAGGTTCATATTGGGTAGGGGTACATTACGGGGGGCACGGTTTCTCCCCACATAATTTTCTGACGCACTCGAGTAACAAGCAAAATCCCCGCTTGGGCTCCCCTACTATTACGTTATTTTACAAAAGCGGTCCGCAGAATCTAAACAAAAAAAAAGCATATTCAACATCTCTCGTAGCTCAAGAGAATTTGCTTAAAGCCTTAAGTTGACGCTCAAAATGTGAACGGCGCTATCACCAGGAGCTTCGAACTGACGATGACGTGTGCCTTTGAGCCGGATCGGTAATCATCTTACTAACCTCTTCTCATCAGGGAGAAATTAAGGCACAACGACGCGCAACTTCAATTATTGGAAAAGTATAGAAAATCGCCATCAGAGATCATTGATTTGTGGGAGGGAGGAGATACCACAGCTCACGCCGCAAGGCAATTGCACTTCCTATTTTAACACGAACTTCCTAAAAGAAGTCAAAGAAATTTTGCATCAATGAAAAGGCTAAGTTCCTGAACGCAGCCCATCAACTATCATCAAAACCCGTTCCACCTTCTCCCTCTGAGAAACAATGCTGTGAAGTGACGACTCAGAAGAGTAAATTGTCCTCTATCGAGATTCCGCGTTTTTTGGGCAAGTATTTCTTTACCACCTTGATCATTGAAGACAAGAAACTCAGGGACGTTGAAAGACTCCACTATTTAATATCGAACCTATGTGGAGAAGCAGCCAGTACGATCAAAAGCATCCCAATAACAGCGGGAAATTTCCAACTCGCATTGAAGAAACTCACCGGCTTCTATGACAATGAAAGAGGTCTCCGGTATGCATATTTAGACACACTTTTTAAATTGCCATCGATCTCTATGGAATCCCATAGAACAATCAATCATTTGAGAGATGGAGTTGCAGAAGTCAAGGACTTTCTTGAGATGCTCAATCAACCGCTTGACTAGATGGGGGATATGACAGTTCAACGATTTGATCCAGCTACAACTCCGATTGTGTGGCTTCAACTAGATGCCTTCATGAAAATGGGAATTCAAGCATTGGAACGATCTGAAGACGTTTATATATAATAAGAAACTCCTTATTCAAAACAAAAACGCATCAAAAATCATTATATTGTTCATACTGCCAAGGAAATCATACATAGGGGCTTGTGATAAGTTTCGTTCAATTTCTCTTGATAAACGCTACGATTTTGTTCCAAATAATCAGTTGCTTTTCAATTTCCTGGGCCCGCATCTGCGTGGAGACTGCCGCTCACATAGAACGTGTAGTGATCGACACCACACATGGCTTCATCAAACAACGAGAGACCACTTATCGAACACGTCTACTCAATTGCAAGCTTCAACAGTTTCAGAACACGCCACTAATTCTGTCGCTTCTCATCCATGATATATTCTACTCGTTACAGTCACGCTGATATTGGAAGTCGAACGATCAAGTACTATTGAGCGTTGATTGATCCCCGCACGGAACGATTAATCACTTTTCGTACCAATGTCAGGAATTGGGGGTACCCTTTGTCAAAAGGTGAGGACTCAAGCAACAGTCATCATCTTGCCCCATTTTTCTAGTGGTAGTCCATGCACTTGTTTTGTCAAGGCTTACCGATTACCTACCACCCCCGCAAGCAATAGCTGCCGATCTCAGGTTCACACACAGACTGGTGGTCGCAGATCCTGAATTCGACTCATCAACCCCTATTGAAATGATACTTGAGGCCGAAGTGTTTACTCAAAGCATCGATAAAAGAACTGTGCAAATCGCAAGACGGAAGTTTGGTACCTCAGTCAGCTGGCATAGGGTGGATATTAACCGGAAATTGCTCATCAGACAAACAAGGAACTAGGCCAGCTTGCAGTGTATCGTTGATCAAAATCTTACGTCTTTATTAGAACGCTTTAGGACTTAGGGGGAAGTATTGTGTTATGTATTGAGGTTGCCATTTAAGAAGAGCTTTATAACCTCGGAGATTCTATAGATTCTGCGCTCTTTATGCTACTAAATACTCAGAGATTTGAGGCCGAAACTTCGAGTGCTATTTAATAGATCAACCAAGTTAACTAGGGGACCCTAACCTATTAACAATTTTCTCTATCTTGGCTCATATCTCTTAACGGAAATATTCGATGTTCTACTTCCGTGGCATATGTATCGTTAAGTACCTATTTTCTGCCATTATACAAAAAATGTTTAGACAAATCCAAATCGATCCCGAAGATCTATGCTTTCAGCGAATTCTTTGGCAGTCGTTAGAAAATCAAGCTCTGTTTGTTCACAATTTGACAACATATGGCCTCGCAAGTTCACCATATCAAGCCGTCAGAATACTTCGACAACTAGCCGTGGTCGTTTTTCTCAGGTTGCGGAAGTTTTAAACGAAAACATATATGTACGTAGACGATATATTCACTGGGGGCGATACGCTGAAATAAGCAGACCAATTAAGATTGGACTGATGGATTGATTTACTCAAGGCAAATCACTATTAATTTTTAGTGGGCTTGAGGAATGATGAGCTCGTATCTTTCACCCGTACGTGGAAACAATTCGACGAGGTTCAAACCCTTGGTATCTCATGGCGACCAACAAATTACGATTTTATATTTCGCTTTAATCCTACCAATCTTACGTACACTGTTAAAAAGGTCGTTGCCGTTACGCTGTTTTACGATCTTCTAGGTTGGATTGAACCAGTCACAATAAGATTCAAGTTTTGAAATCTATGGCATGAAAGCTTAGGTTGAGATGATCCGTTTCCTAGTCAACTGCAGCCGTATAGTATACCTCGATGGACTGGTTATACAAAAAATGTCCAACAGGTTGAAATACACGGCTACTCTGACGCTCCGTAGAGGGCTTATGCGGTATGCATTTATTTACGAATTACATTGTTGACGTCCACGTCTGAGGTTGCTCCGATAGAACAAATATAAATGACCATTCGCATTCAGAATTCCCTCGATCAAAAGGGAGCAAAATGCGATCTGTGGACGAATTCGACTATTGCATTATCTTGGATTGCGAAACATCCTACGAATTGGAAGACGCTCGTAGCCAACAGAGTGTCGGAAATTGAATTGTCTTTACCAGAAGCATGTCGGCTTGTTGTGGCTTTATGAGTCAGCCTATCTAACTAGGTTCTCATCTCTATGGCCTACAGTTAGTCATTTCCAAAAAATGGATTCCTGTCCAGAGATGCTCGCTGGAAAAATTGCCAAGAATAACAGCTCGCTGCCAACAGTTCATTGTCCACCTACGTACTCATGCATAATCGAAACACAATCAATCAGCTCACACCGCAAGAATTGTTCGACAGTCTCCGCTTTTGGATAACCTACGTTCAGAATCTTTATCACAGAAAAGATCTGTGGAAGCTAAGAGCCCATTAATTCGTTTGAATCCACACATAAATGACCATGGCCTCTTGTGAGTTGTAGGTCGCCTACAGCATGCTCTGCTTCACCCAGATGAAGCGCATTCATTCATTCTTCCTCGGCGATCGTATCTCACTATTTTCATAAATGCGCACGAAAAAACTTTACACGGCCGACCTCAACTCACCTCCAACTACATTCAGAACCGATATTGGATCTTTGTGAGGCCGATAACTCGTTAAATCAATCATCTTCAAGTGGGTTCGGTTCTTCCACCTTAGATCAATTATCTGGGTGCTTCACCTTTATTAAAACATTTTTCTCTTCATCTCGCTACATGGCTTGATTACCGATCACCAGTTACTGAGTTTCGAAAACTAAATGCCTCGAAGGCAAGCGCTATATAGCCACTGGTCCACTTTCTCGAATGGTCCACTTTCTAGAATGCTCTGACATTCCGCAGTATGCCGCTGAAAGTTACCATCATTTCCATTTAAGCTTCACCAGAGCATTCCAAGCTTCAAAAGCGAAATTCAAACATAACCATCAGTTCGTGTCCGTAACACTGCCCTCCTCCTAAACTTGTTCGTCCTCGAAAAAATGATTTTGTCCTTCTCCGCAGTATGGCGCTAACCTCTCCAAGTGGACAATCTCATATTTCGCCTGTCTGTTTCCCGTCCGCTGTATTCGATATACCACTTCGTTAAGTTTCTTAATGACCTCATATAGCAAGTCCCAGGCTGATTGCAATTTGGGGCACAACCCTTTTTTTCGTTGTGGGTTGTACAGCAATACCAATTGTCCAGAAGTGTTCGCCCGTAAGTCATATCTCACCTTCTTTTTAGTACTGACCAAGTTCAGTCGCTCCCGGATGAACTGATGGACAGAGATTAGCTTCTTTTCGGTTACGAAGTCCACCCTGCCGCTAGTTATCGGTAGTACCACGCCTAACTTCTGCTCCGATAGAAGTCGGAGATCAGTTCCAAAAACGGCTTCAGCTGGTGTTATCACCGTTGTTATCCTTCTGATCTCCGACGACGACTTTTCTCAAGTATCGCTCCATCGTCCGGTTGAACCTCTCGACCATGCCATCAGATTGTGCGTGTAATGGTGTTGTGCGAAACCTAGCATGTCAAAGAGTTCTTTGAACACCAACGACTCGAAGTTCTTTCCTTGGTCTGAGTGCAATTCCAGCGGTGCGGTACTCCATAACGCGCAACCCAGTCATCCACATTCGCTGAAGTAGTCGATCACCACCAGCGCGTATTGGTTTCCAGCGTTGCTCGTTGGGAATAGGCCTGGGAATAGGCCTTCAACGTTTGACTGCTGCATATGTGCCCTAAAGTGATTTTAACGTCATCACTCGAGTTTTCCTAAGTAGTCTCTTTGCCTTCGCACACGATGGCAACTAGGCCCTCTATAGGCACTGGCAAACACTGGTTATAGTTCACATTCATTGGACCCACCGGAGATCCAGTGGTAAATGAAGGTGTAGTCTTGGGATCTGGCTGGATCAGTATCTATGTTTCAATAAGAAAGAAATAAGCTGATCTGAAAAGCCTGGGGAGCTTTCGCTCTAACAAGATGGCTGATTCATTGCAGCTAACTTGACTCCAGAGTGAAGGTAATCAGGCCCATGATTTCATATGGATGTCCCGTTTAGTTAATGTGAGCGCACACTTAATGGACAAGATTTGGACGTTTGAAAAGCAACATCGTAGTACTTGCCATGCATTACAGTTCGGGGTGAACCTGGGCCTAAACCAACATATATTTCCGGCTGCCACGATCTTTTGCTAACTGTTTCCAGGGCCGCACGCTCAGTTGGTTAAGGTTCATTTCCATCTGTGTGCGCCACTTAAGATGCGGCCGTCCTCTGCAACATTGTCCTTGCGGGTTTGAGTCGAAGACTCTTCGGGCCGGAGCTGTGCTGTCCATTCGCTCTACATGGCCTAGCCATTTGTAGACGTCATACTAGGCCGATGTCGCTGTACAGTCCGTACAGTTCGTGGTTGAAACGTCTCCTTCACTCTCCGTCAACACAAACGACCAAGGGCCTCTTCATCCTTTTATGGTAATATCCAAGCCTCAGTGCCCTAGAGGAGAACCGGGATGATTAAGGTTTTATAGAGGATCACCTCAGTTTTTCGAGAGAAAAACTTCAACTTCAACAATATGTACAATAAGGGAGTGCAACTGAGTGATCCAGGATAGATTGGCGGTACCGGTAATCTTTCACGTGGGCATTAATTCTATGGAGCGACGACTCTTTAACCAACCTGACATCGTGCTTTGAGCTTTCGACACAGCAAAACAGTTCTACGTCGAAATCGGGGAGACATTGTCCGACAGCACCAAGGCTTTCGGTGGCTGGAATGAACTACCTCTTGAAGACAAAGCCTGCCGAGGACCAATGGCGGACTTATATATGGTAGAGTAGGTTAGGATAGGTAAAGATATTTTAGGTTGATAAACAGGTTGAAGTCCTTAGTCGTGTTTTTAAATAGATGTCCATGTTGATGAATAGTTTTCCATCTTTATCCCTACTGGTCTAGATTTATAGCCCTGGCATGTTCGTTTTACTTTTTCGTACTAGCATCTCTCCATCTCCACGATCTCACGCTTTTCATGCTCTCTTTCTTTCTACCTTAAAAGCATGTGTTCTTATCTCTTTTCTGTTCGTAATATTCACAAGCTACATGGGCTTGCCGGCACGGCTCATCAAACCAGAGATTTCTAGTTGGCGGTGGTTTGAAAAGCAACACATCAGAGGCACCGTCTCTGATGGCGCGCTGGCAATGCTTCCACTGTTGTTATGTGGGTTGTGCCGGTGTCATTAGAAATTGCGAGAGGTTGAGGGAAACTTGACCGGCAAAGGCCCTAGCGGTCTCCTGCGATTGTATTTTTCCGACTTGATACTTTCGTTGTCCTGCTCGACTCCGTGGCATCTTTGATATATTTATTCGTACCTTAGCTACAACAAGATAGTGATCCGTGTAGGTGTTGGCTCGTCGGATGGTTCTCATATCTAGGTTACTGGAGGATTGGCTTGCGTCGATAGCAATGTGATCGGTCTGGTTGGTGGTCGAGTGATCAGGTAATCGCCAAGTTCCTTTGTGGATGTTGAGATTATGCCCCGCCAGGAAGTCAAGTAGCCGATATTCGTTTTCGGACGTGTCGTGTACAAGTAGGCTATACTTCTCCCTAATCGACTTTGCCCAGTTTCGCATTAAAATCTCCCAGTACTATTTTTAAATCGTAGCTGGAAGACTGGGCATCGGTTCTGTCTAGGAGATCGTAGAAGTCGTGTTTGAGTCAATCATCCTTTTCTTCGGTTGGGATGTGAGGACCGTATATCACACTAATGTTCCCGAAATTACCTTTGATGCGGATTATTATGAGACGTTCGAGACGACTTTTTGTCGGAGTCTTTCTCGAATAACGAATCCGCTTTCGAATAATCGTGGTTTGGTATTCCCGTAGTAGATGTCGCAGTTTTTCATCCTCTTTTTGCCTGGTCCATCCTATCGCGATTCTTTGGGTGCGGTTATATCTACTTTATAGCAGTTGAGGACTTGCGCCAATTGATTGCCTACACCCGGTCTGCTAAGGGACCTCACATTTCAGGTGCAGACTCGCTAGTCATTTAGTCGTTTACAGGGGCCGTCAGTATTGCATCTGTCCATATCCAATGCTCGTGGTTGCTTCGCAACAATTTATTTTTTCCGTGATAGGGATGTTACACCCAACCTGGGGGGCCAGGTTCCTCTTTCCCCAAAAACAAGGGGGTTAGGTCGCTGCACACATTAGTTCACTACCTGGCGGATGCCAGGGCAGCTATCCAGAAGAAGTTACGCGAAGGCTGTGTGTTTGAGCTGAGCAGGGACAGAAATCGAATCTGGCGTTTGCCACGTTAAACGCGATCAGCTTTTTTGATCTGTTTGCTCGGTCGCTCTAAGCTCCTTCTTAAGCGATTTACTTAAGCGAGGAATATAATTTTTCATGTCTCTTTCCAAGCATGGTTTAGTTTATCTCTATTCTCAGAAGGACGATAATTATGTATTGTTTTCTGCAAGCGTTTGGTATCTGCAGTAATGACGTTAAAATCACTTTAATGCACAATGCCATAAGTCCACTTCCGGAGGACTTTTTGGTATAAAGGAGTCATTGTAAAGAGCATCTGTGGCCTTGCAAGAGGTACTGTTTTAATTTTTTCTCTAGCAAAATTGTACTTTGTGTATCAATTTGAGTAGCCCGCCCAAAGGACATTGTTTATCCTAAGAATTAAAAGGGTTGTTGCATGAAATACCCCTTAATTTGGTTGGTATTTTTGTATTTATAAAAAAAAGTACTTAAATTTGGATCCAGGTGGTCAGCCACACAGTAACTGCCCCTGGCTGGACTTAACTATGTTAAATGCAAGGATATATGCTTAAAATGGGCAAGCCTTTCACGCCAAATCCAACGACAATAACACCTTTATACCCATAAGGCCAATCGTTTTTTTTTTTTGCTATCATTCTGCTTAACCATCACCGATTTCATTTTCGATTTTCGAAAGGGATTTGAAGTAAAAACCGAGATGAAGAAGAGCATGAAATACCCCTTAATTTGGGCACCGTACCGAGTACTATGTCCCATAAGAATACGAATACAAGCATCCTTGTCATCGTCATCGTCCGCATTGGGGAAATGAAGAGCCTAAACAAGAAGGACAGCCTTAGGTCGAAGTTTGATGAGGAAATTTATGCACGGCTGGGTGAGATGAAATTATGCTTGACTGAAAGGATTCCATCTGCTCATCGTTCCGTTGCCAATGCCCTTTCACATGAGTTGAATTCATTTGGGTGCCATTTTCCGACACTGCCGAAAGATGTTCGTGTGTAAAGTGTACTTCGGCTTCGCTTCGAATGCAAAATGGGAACCAAAAGGAAATGGAAAGCACTTTTTCTTTTCTTTGTTATCCCTTCCAATGACTGTGTATGCGGATTAGGAAAATAGAATAATAGTGCTACGTACGTGCATAAGGGACTAAGATGTGTACCGGAAAGGAAGAAAGTGAACCCTATTCCTTCAAAATAATACCAGGATCACCCGATTAAAGGACTTTTTTCTTATCGGATTATTTTCATAACTCGTATGGAAATATGTATTTACATTCACCACACGAATTCAGAATTTTAAGTCCAACGTCTGTCCCTTACCTTATTTGAACCACTCAGACTCTGTCCCTTCGCATTATTTCTGCCGTTTGCCACATGCCACTTTGATTGATAATATCAGTTTGGTTTCGTTTGTCAACACTGGGAGGGTTTTCGAATTTCGCCAAAAGCGTGCTTTTCCCTTTTTTCGGGTGCTCACACCACTTCTAGGCGAAATTTGTTTGTATTACAGGTGCCTGCCTTGCACGTTCCATTGACCAATTTACATTTTTTTCTTGCTCCTGTTTTTGGTTGGGGCGACGATAAATAGGACAAGAAAAAAGCGTTCGTTTCCCCGTGACAGGGAGGTGGCAGTCCAGAAGACGTGCTCTATCTTCAATCGGCCAGGCAGCGGCTGGGAATGCTGTCAGCCTTATCACAAAATATTCAAATGGACAATGACAGGCAAAATGGGGTTCCAGTTCATGAATGACCTGGTTCAGTAGTGGTACTTTGGAATGAAGGGAACTGTTCGTTCCCGAAGTGATTTGCATAGAAATTGCATAATTTTTCGCTGCAGAAACAAGAGAACGATTTAATTAAAATGGCGAATTTCGGGCGTAGACAAAAAGTAAATGGTTGGAAAATTACATGACGAGGAGGAGAACATATCCACTTGAACGCAAATTCGTATTCCTCAAGGAGGTAACCTATTGTTTTTGGAAAATCAGAAAGGTGTTTGCTAGGTGACTTGTGTAACTAGGATCAGGAAAAATATTTATGTAAATCTATTTGTTCGTAATACAATACTCGAAAATGGGCAGGGATTTGGTATTTATGTAGACTTTTTAACCACTTCTTCTCTTCTCTTTGTTATGTACGTACCTGGAGAACAAAGCTAAATATCTTAGAACAATCCGATTCTCTCTAAATTTCTACCATCAAAATTCAATACCCATTTTACCATACAATTTCGTTTTTGTGTTGCATTCACTCTGACAATATAATATGAGGCTTAAACTTATGTTTAAATCCGGCCGGCGGTCCAATAACAAAACTGAAACAAAATTCTACTTATACTGAAGAATACCGAGAACTCAAGAATAAAGTGACCCTTGAGATACGAAAGGCAAAGAAAACGTTCTACGCAAGAGAGACTATGGAAAATTGTACGCCAAATAGGCGTGGTTAAGTCTCAGTCCAAGCCTAAGGACGACCTTGACAAGACACTCTTAATTCCTTATTTACCTAAGCCTCCTCCCCTAATGTCTTAAATCAAGTGTTATTGGAAGAAGATCAAATACCTCTTCCAGCAAGCTCGAGGTTACTTAATCAGCATCTCTTAACCGAAGTTGAAGTTGCAAATGCAGTTCTTTTTATTAAATCAAACGCGATTGGTTTAGATGGGGTTAACCCTAAATTTTTAAAAATAACACTTCCTGTTACTTTGCCTTTCATTACCTATGTATATCTTTCACCGCATCATCACTACCTGTATATTTCCCCAGTGAATGGAAGCAGGCTTAAATAGCTCCCCTACCTAAGAAACCGAACTGTAACCTCACCGATTATCGGCCGATAGCGATCGTTCCCTATCTATCTAAAGTTTTTGAAAAAACAGCCTTACCCCAAATACCGAATACTTAGACATCTCTCCGCTGAAAGACTACTGCATGATAGCCAATCAGGTTTCTGCCCCCAGCACAGCTGTACAACTGCTCTGTTGTTTATCATTGATGAGATCAGAAAAGGTTTAGATGAAAAAGAGTTGTCCATCCTTACGTTACTTGACTTCTCCAAGGCCTTCGACACAGTGAACCACACTATCTTGTGTAACAAGCTACTGAAAAATTTTAAATTTTCAAGGCATACCGCAAGGCTCTTTCAGTCCTACTTGGTTGGCAGACAACAGAAAATAGTAATTGGCGATAAAATATCGGACCTTCTTTCCACGTATGCTGGTGCTAGGTCCGGTTTTGTTCCTGATGTATGTTAATGAATTACCCAATATTGTCAAACATTGCGACGTACACATGTACGTAGATGACGTGCAGTTACAAATATCCTTTCCATTTCACTCGGCAGTAGTATTCGTTGCCAACTGCTCGCATATGCCGATGACATTGACATAATTGGACGAAGTCAGCGAGATGTCATTGAGGCGAACATTGAGACGGAAGCAGCTAAAATGGAATTGGCGGTAAATGAGGGCAAAATGAAATATGCATATCCTGTCGTCGAAAAAGGACACGAACCACCGGCGTCTTGGCCAGGGTGCACATATTGGCAGGTATGATTTCGAGGTAGTCAAAATCTTCGTCTACCTATGCTCCGCAGTGACATGCAGAAACGACATCAGTGCCGAAATCAAACGCAGAATAACTCTTGCCAACCGCTGTTTCTTTGGGGTCGGGAGGCAATTGAAAAGCCCTCTCTCGAAAAACCAAGGTGAGCATATATAAGACCCTTATCATCCCGGTCCTGCTCTATGGCGCGAAGACTTTATTGAAAGCGGATGAGGAGGCCCTTTGTCGTTTTGAGAGAAAAATTTTGCGTCCGATTTTCGGCCCGACCTGCATAAATGGAGAGTGGAGGAGAAGACTTAACAGTGAACTGTACGGGCTGTACAGCGACATGAACATAGCACGGCGTCTTCGGATCCAACGCCTAAGATGTCTAGGTCATGTTGAGCGTATGGAAAACACAGCTCCGCCCCGGAAGGTCTACATATGAATCCAACCCCGAGGGGCGTCCCGGTCGAGGGCGGCCAAACTTAAGGTGGTGCAACCAATTGGAAGAAGACCTTAACCAACTAGGCGTGCGGCGCTGGAGACTGCTGGCGAAAGACCGTGCCAGTTGGAGAAGTTTTTTGAAAGAGGCCCAGGTTCGCCATGAACTGTAACGCCAAAGAAGACGAAGAAGAAGAAAACCGAACTGCTTAAATAATTGGCCAATGATCATAATCTATTCTCCACCTCTTAACAAACTTATCCGTGTACACTATTTCGTCATCTCTTTCTTTTATATTTCTTTCCTTCTTGTTTTATTGATTCCTTAACCTCATCTTAAAGTGTGAGACTATTATTTTCGAAATAAATCTAAATCCAAAACTTCAATTTGCAGGTTAAGTTTCTGACCAATGAAAACTATTGAATTTCGGAAAACTTACAATTTCATATTTTCAATGTCTGCCCTTGTGCGGAATATAGTCGAAGGAAACAGAAAAGCGGATAAGTTTACAAGATCTAGAACTTAAAAATGAAAAATAAAACAGGATAACGAGAAAAACCTCGTGAAAAAGAAAAAAAAAAACTTTAACCGGCGGCAATGTGGCAGCTTGAGATCGAAACAGGGAATAGTTTAAGTCCTACGACTTTGTCCAGATGTTGTGTCTACCACACTTCGTAAATAGGTAAAGGAGATTTCAATTATTTTACTAGCACTCAATAAAGTAGGGAATTCATAAAGTTTCTCCTTGTGGTCGATGCACAAGTGCAACAACAAAACACTGGGTACTGAATAGGACTGCTAGAAAAACGACTTAGGGGGACAATCGACAACCGAGCAAAATTCTGGACAGAAAGATAGAACGAACGAAAAAGAAACTAACCGTATAAATATCAGAGAAATTTTGTGTCTAATCTTCGGTTCGAGCCAAGTGGTAACGCACTGTATTACACTCAGAACAACTAGGAGCTTTTGTGGCTTCATGTAGCATTGACTGCTTGCTCTCTATCCCATTGCAGTAGTCCAAATATTCGTACTAATCATTACTCTCCAATTTTATTCATTATCTTACATCGACTAACAAATAGGAGTACTTGATCCCGGAGCTTGTGTGGAGAAGAAAAATTAAAAAAAAGAAAGCTCAGCATAACGGTGTAATCGACATAAAAGCACCCGAAGGGCTTATTGTCGGTAAAGTACCATCAGCTTCACTGGCAGTTAAACCAGCGAGTGGTGGAGTAACGGCACTAAACCATGATGGTGGATAATAAAATATTTAAAGGATAAACGATAAATGGTGCAACGGACAGCTGCAAAGCTAACAAAAAATGACAAAAAGGCAGGAACAACAAAAAAGAGAAGATCCAAACCCAGACAAAGGACAAAACTGTTAAAGGGAACCAAATATATCCCTTGGGAAAGCGCATTGCTCTAAGCCATTGTTGGTTTTCTTCTAAGTATATACATATGTATGTATATGGCAGCACAAATTGTACAGCAGTGCACTTTGTAGCGAAATATTATAGGAACAACAGCAATAGGGATCGAATGTACATTGTACATATGTATGTGTGTACACATCTTTTGGGATAAGTTGGGGACACTATTTGCCGATTTGAAGTAGAGTGATTCTATAGGAAGCTATCTAATCGGTGAGGATGAACGGTCAAAGTAAATATCTTTTATCGCCATTTTAGCTTTGTTGGAATATAAAGAGATTGTCATATAGATAAGGAAAATATTTGAGCCAAACCCCATTTAATTGCCACCGGCTAATGGCAACGATAGCTCAATTACTAGCGTGAAAAGATAAAATATCGTTTGTAACTTCGTCGGCCAAAACTTGTTTCTGCTAAACTCGCAAGCTGAACAAGATAAAAACTGTTCAAGTTCTGCAGGCAGGCAAGCAGGAATAGACGCCAAGCGGATAAGCGATTACCCCATTGAACTGACCATTAAAATAATAACAAAACAAGTGAAGGGATTTTTACCCTATCGCTTCTTTTGCTTTTATTTTCCGTTTTTTATATCGAACTAATCCATCAATCTACAGACAGCGCATTGCGAGTAAACCAGGATCCGACAAACAATTCAACTTTGCCCCAAGTGTATCCTTAAATCTAGGAAAATATAGCATTTGTTTTCAAATATCGTACTATGCAGAAAGTCTGTATTAGAGTTATGTACTTACCAGTTCGTCATTGATAAACCATTGCAGATGTGATGCAGGGTGCGACTTTCCTGAAGTACAATTCAGATTTAGCGTATCTCCTATCTGGTACTGAAATTGCTGACCCTTGATATGTGGACCGTCGCGGGGTAGGTCTGAAATAATCAAAATCACTTTGGAATTTTAATTTTTTGAATATATGTATGTGCACGTATGTATGTTGGAAAAATACACAGAAGATAAAATTGAACAGTGACACAGGGAAGAACACAATCATGACATAGAAGTTTGGCGTAGCGTTGTCAACGAGCCTCTTAACTTGGTAGTCCTTTATAATAAGGCAATTTGTTGTTTGTTTGTTAGGTGGCGCTACAGTCCGTGGTGAACATGGGCCTCAACCAACAAGCGTCTCCAGCAGGCACGGCCTTTGGCCAGCTGTTTCCAGCGCCGCACGCCCAGTTGGTTAAGGTCCCCTTCCACCTACGTGCGCCACCGATGATGCGGCCGTCCTCTCCCGCGCCTTCCTTCCGGGGTGGATTCGAAGACTCTTTGGGTAGGAGCTGTATTTTCCATGCGCTCTACATGGCCTAGCCACCTTAGACGCTGTATCCGTAGACGTCGTACCTAGCCGATGTCGCTGTACAACCCGTACAGTTCTTCGTTAAATCTTCTCCTCCATACACCGTTTGAACAAATGGGACCGTAGATAGTACGCAACATTTTTCTCGACCAAACGACCAAGGGCATCTTCATCCGCTTTTGTTAAGGTCCAAGCCTCTGCGCCGTAAAGGAGGACTGGGATGATTAAGTTCTTATAAAGCGTCACCTTGGTTTTCCGATAGAGGGCTCAATTGCCTCTTGAGCCCAAAGCAACAGCGGTTGGCAAGAGTGATTCTGCGTTTTATCTCAGCGCTGGTGTTGTTGTCGCTGGTCATCAGTGAGCCAAGGTAGACGAATTCCTTGACCACATCAAAGTTATATCCGCCCATGGTGACGTTCCGGCCAATACGTCGGTGTTGTCCGTCTCTTTTAGATGAAAGCAGATATTTAGTTTTACCCTCATTAACCTTAAGACCCATCTTAGCCGCTTCTACCTCCAATCACGTCAATGTCGTCGGCGTACGCAAGCAATTTCCTAGATTTGAAATAAATCCTACCTCTTGTGTTGGCCAGTGACTTCTGCACGATCTTTTCAAGCACGATGTTGAAAAAGTTGCATGACAGCGCGTCACCTTGCCTAAATCCTTTTTTAACATCAAAGGTCTGGGTTTGCTAATTACTGACCTTAATCTCCATTGTCATCCTGCACAGTCGGACGAGTTTGGCAGGGATGTTAAAACTAGACATGGCTTTGTATAGCTCACCTCTATACACGCTGTCATATGTAGCCTTGAAATCAACGAAGAGGTGGTGAGTGTCGATTTGATATTCCTGGGTCTTCTCCAAGATCAGCCGTAGCGTAAATATTTGGTCTATTGTGGATTTACCTGGCCTGAAACCACACTGATAAGAGCCGATCAGGTTATCCACAAACGGTTTCAGGCGTTCACACAATACGGCAGAGAAGATCTTATGTACGATGTTAGGGAGACTTATTCCCCTATAGTTGGCGTAGCTATAGGTGTCTATTTTCTTATGGACCGGGCAAACGATGTTGAGATTCCATTCGGCGGGCATGCTTTCCTCTGACCATGCCTTGCAAATGAGCTCATCTCCAGCCGCCTTAAGCAGCTCAGCAGACAGGCCGTCTGCGGCACCGGCTTTATTAGACTTAAGCCTTGATATCGCTATTTTGACTTCGTCTAGGTCTGGTGGGCTGAGTTCTGTTACATTGTCGTCCATTACGAATAGCTCGTTTTGCCTGACAGCGGTGTCTTGTCTATCATCGCCGTTATACAGTCTGCAAAAGTGGCCTTTCCAAATCCTCAGCATCGACTGCGACTCTACTACCAGTTCTCCATTTTCATCCCTGCAGGCCGCCGCTCTGGCTTTGTAGCCATGGTATGTACGTTTCACCTTATTGTAAAACTTACGGGCGTCATTCCTGCGGCAGCATCTCTCCATCTCCTCGATCTCACGCTTTCCGTGCTCTCTCTTCTTTCTTCTGAAAACCGTGTGTTCCCCTCTTCTTTTCTGCTCATGGATTTCGCGAGCAGCTATTGTCGAGCGGAAGAAATGCAACCCCTATGCGAACAAATTGTACAACACTGCTGTTGTTGGAGTGATCGAAAATACTGATAAAGTCCAAACACTCACAATATGGTCACTTCAAATTCACACTCCGTGTGTGCAAAGTTCTAATAAAATGGCATAGAACATTAGCTGGGAACTACAACCAACGTGAAAACTCAGTCGAGTTTCTCTTGAATCTTATCTAGGACAATCACCCCTGGAGAGTAGTGAACGAACATCTTCGGCCCAAGCCATCTGCACTCCGCCCAGATTGTACATATGAGTTTATGTAAAAAAAAAAGTAACGCGTTCATTATTACAATTACGAGTGGCGAGATAGGCGGTGTTCCCGCAATAGTTTGATCATGAGATAGAATATCGTTCTGGAGATAAAATAAAATATGTTGATGCTTTAAGTAGGGTTTATTGTAGGATGATCGAAGAGTTATTATACCATCGCCTCAGAAAATTACAACTGCAGATTCCTTAGATAAAAGCGATATCCCGGTAGAGGAGCTGTAGTCACATCAATTGCATTTAGCAACTATTGCAGAGCGGAGGAGACACAACACCTACTAATGGCGCCTGAAGTGCTTCGAGGTAACAGACAGGTTGAGAGAATCCAAGCAGTCAGCAAAATCGGTACGAGCATGTAAATGGGGTCTAGCAGTTCTTGAACAACAATCCGTCTAGAGTAACAAGATTCACTCCAGCGCAACAATAAAACAATAGTAACGACCTTTAGTTGACAATTCTATCTTGCTGATGTGTCATCTCCTTCTAGAGGCGCCAGTTTAGGCTAATAATTCCAGATAAAGGCTATACAACGAAATATTTATTAAGCAATAACAGTTTTTATTCCTAAAAGACTAACAAAAGCCTCGTAGGAGTACCATCTGCCGACGAGTGCAGGTCCGCTAAAAAATGCGAGTAAGAGCATCTGCAGCCGAACACCTTGCAGCCCTGTAAGCTAGGTCCTACCTCCACCTGCTACCACAAGGAAACTTTCTGACCATGGAAATCACTAACGCAATAGGACGAATGGCGAGTGTCCTGCGCCACTAAACAGGATTAATATTGGTTGGGCTATTCTAGCAAACCGCAACCGAAAAACCCAACAATTGCTCAGAAACAACTATAAGCCCTGGATAAAACGGACCGGATTAATGTTGACGACCCTTGCAAAAAGTCGAAAAAGGGACAACGATCTCCGGCTCTGTACGTGGAATGTTAGGTCCATTAACAGGCCACGTGCAGCCGAACAACTCGCCGACACCCTAGACCATCCAAGAAATGCGATGGAATAAAACAGTTATAAAGCGAATTAAAAACTGATTGACGTCAGGCAGCCCCCACTATTCCTGATGTTCGAACTTTCAAAGGAGCTAACATCGACCCGGACCACTATCTTGTAACAGCCAAGGCGCGCCTACGGATATCACGAACGCAGTGGAGTAGAGTAAGAATATAAGGTTATGACGTCGGCAAGGAACTATCGCCAGAAACCGCTCGTGCTTTCACCGATCGCGTCTCCCCTAAGCTATCCCAAGTACCTCAACGCAGTTAATAGGACAACAGTGAGACCTTTGCAAACAAACCCTGAAAAGCACTGCCTCGGAAGTTTTCAAGGCTCCACCACGAAGAAACACCTGGTTCGATGACGAGTGCAGGAGGATTCGCACAGCAAAGCAGGGGGCATATAAAGTCTCGCTGCATAGAAGAACAAGAGCCGCTCGTGAACTTCACGAGTTAAAAAGAAGATTGGATCATAAGCTTCTCAGAAGAAAGAATAAAGAGCACAAGATTAGCGCGATTGAGAAATTGGAGAGGTATTACTGCAGTCATGACGTTCGAAAATGTTTTTAACAGATTTTTTTTTTTTTTAGAGACTCGCGCAGGTTCAAGAGTTTTTATATTCTCTTATGATGTGTTTACACACACAACCTGGACGGAGTGCAGTGGTTGGGGTCGTTGATGTTCGTTCACTACTCTCAGGGGTGTTTGTCCTAAAACCTAGATAGGACGAGAGCCGACCGAATTCCGCGTTGGTTAAAGCGAACATGCAAGTTGTAAAGCCAGAGCGAAAGGCGGTAGGGATGAGAACGGACACCTAGTAGTAGAATCGCAGTCGATTCTGAGAATATTGACAAACCGCATATACAGACTGTATAACGGCGATGTTAGTCAATATACCGCTGTCAGACAGAATGATCAGATATGGTTACAGGAAAGCATGCCTGAGGAACGGAGTCTCAGCATCGTTTGCCCAATCCACAAGAAAGCAGGTCCCTATGACTGCTCCAACTACAAAGAAAGTATCCTTATCATCCCCTACAAAATCTTCTCTGCCATTTTGTGTGAACGCCTGAAGCCCTTTTCTAAATAAGCTGATAGGACCTTATCAGTGTGGCTCCAGGCAGGTCCTGGAAAAAAACCAATGAATTACAAACCAACACTCACCACCTATTTGTCGACTTCATAGCCGCATACGACAGTGTAATTAGAATCGGTGAAGACCTACTCCAAAGTTTTTATGTCGTTACTTACTTACTTACTTAGGTGGCGCTACAGTCCGTGGTGAACCTGTGCCTCAACCAACAAGCGTCTCCAGCTGGCACGGTCTTTGGTCAGCTGTTTCCAGCGCCGTACGCCCAGTTGGTTAAGGTCCCCTTCCACGTGCGTGCGCCTCTGCGCCGTAAAGGAGGACTGGGATGATTAAGGTCTTATATAGGTCACCTTGGTTTTCCGAGAGAGGGCTCTACTTCTCAATTGCCTGTTGAGCCCAAAGGAACAGCGGCTGGCAAGAGTGATTCTGCGTTTTATCTCAGCGTTGGTGTTGTTGTCGCTGGTCATCAGTGAGCCAAGGTAGACGAATTCCTTGACCACTTCAAAATTGTAACCGCCCATGGTGACGTTCTGGCCAATACGTCAGTGTTGTCCGTCTCTTTTAAATGAAAGCAGATATTTGGTTTTACCTTCATTAACCTTGAGACCCATCTTAGCCGCTTCTACCTTAATGCCTACAAAGGCCACCTTGACGTTTCGCTGTGTCCGTCCAATCACGTCAATGTCGTCGGCGTAAGCAAGCAATTGCGTAAGCTTGATATAAATCGTACCTCTTGTGTTGGCCAGTGACTCTTGCACGATCTTTTCAACCACGATGTTGAGAAAGTTGCATGACAGCGTGTCATCTTGCCTAAATCCTTTTTTAACATCAAAGGTCTCGGTTTGCTCATTACCGACGTAATAAAGCAGCGAGAATTCTCCATTGTCATCCTGCACAGTCGGACGAGTTTGGCAGGGATGTTAAAACTAGACATGGATTTGTATAGCTCATCTCTATACACGTTGTCACATGCAGCCTTGAAATCGACGAAGAGGTCTTCTCAAGGATCTGCCGTAGCGTAGATATTTGGTCTATTGTGGATTTACCTGGCCTGAAACCACACTGATAAGAGCCGATCAGATCATCCACAAACGGTTTCAGGCGTTCACACAATACGGCAGAGAAAATCTTATAAGCGATGTTAAGGAGACTTATTCCCCTATAGTTGGCACAGTTATAGGGGTCTCCTTTCTTATGGACCGGGCAAACGATGTTGAGATTCCATTCGTCGGACATGCTTTCCTCCGACCATACCTTGCAAATGAGATGGTGCATGCACCTTACCAGCTCATCTCCAGCCGCCTTAAGAAGCTCAGCAGACAGGCCGTCTGCGCCCGCGGCTTTATTAGACTTAAGTCTTAATATCGCTATTTTGACTTCGTCTAGGTCGGGTGGACTGAATTCTGTTTCATCGTCGTCCATTACGAATGGCTCGTTGTTGCGGATTGTTATGAGGCGTTCGCTTATGTCTCGGAAGCTTAAGAATTTTAGTCGGAGTCTTCCTCGAATAACGAATCCGCACCCGAATAGGCGCTGTTTGTTCTCCTTGTTGCAGTTCCCGTAGTAGATGTCGCAGTTTTTCATCCGTTTTTTGCCTGATCCATCCCATCGCACTTCTTGGAGTGCGATTACATCTGCTTTATAGCAGTTGAGGGTTTGCTCCAATTGATCGCCTGCACCCGGTCTGTTAAGGGACCTAACATTCCAGGTGGAGAGTCTCAAGTCCGTTAGTCGTTTGCAGGGGTCGTCAGCTTTGTATCGGTCCGTATCCGAGGCTTATTGTTGTTTCGGAACAAATAGATTTTTACGTGATAGGGATGTTACCCCTAAGCACAACCCCCAACCTGAAGGGCCAGGTTTATGTCGTTACGAGAGAAAAATGTTGCGTGTGATCAATAAGCGCAGACGGGACTTTACGGGCGTCTACGGATTCAATGCTTAAGATGGCTATGCCATGAAGAGCGGATGGACACAGTTCCAGCCCAGTGAGTTTTGTAATCCAACCCCGTGGAACGAAGAAAGAGAGATGGTCGAACCTAAGATGACGCACAGCCAACTGGGCTTGCAGTGATGGAAAAGGCTAGCAAAAGATCGTGCTAGTTGGAGGGGCATGCTTGTTCAGTCTCAGGTTCACCCCGAACTGTTGCAGCCGTTAAGAAGAAGAATATCCGTAAATATAGTGAGTGGTGGTATTTTATTTTTATATTTTATTCCTTGGACTGCAAGTCGATATTGTCGATAAATCGCAAATAATATAAATGATCGGCATTATTGTGAACGGTTTTACTTAAAAATACAGAGAGCATAGTTCGGATAATGATCTTAAATTGTCAAATGTGAAAAGGAAAATACTTAAATATCACACACTCCTGGTACTATTTTTTCGAACACAGCTGTAAGTTTTAGACTCGCATGCACTGATCTATGTAGAGGGCATGGGCTCGGACATACAGGGTAAAGTTGTTGATTGCTCTCAACCTGGCGAGATGCCAGCAACGATCCCTGTTTAAATGCCCGGGCCAAGTTGACATACGGCCTCCTCGCGGCGCCTTCTAGATGGCCTCATCAACAACCGTTGGGAGGTGAACAAACGTATGCAGCGAAAAAAACCCCGACCAGAATGGCGGCGGGCTAACAATCCGCCCACGTAAAAAAAAACTTAAAGTTATGAATGAGCAAGATGCCTCGGATACACGGACGGATTCTCGACGACGACAACGCACGAAAAAGGAACACGATTTGCGAGTATGCTCCTGGAATGTCAGAACCCTGTACACTCCCGGAGCTGCTCATAAACTAGAAGGAATCCTCACGCAGTACAAGGCGGATATTTCTGCGGTCCAGGAAATACGCTGGATAGGGAACGGTATGATGAGGAATAAAAATTGCGACATTTATTACAGCTGTCACAAAGGGTTGCACTTACTGGGATGCGGATATGTCGTGTGAAAACGGTTAGGGTCGAAGGTCATCGACTTAAAACCTATAAGTGATCGCCTGGCTGTGATCCGCATCAAAGGCAGATTTCATAACATCAGCCTTATATGTGCACACGCCCCTACCGACGAGGCTGAAGACCCTATCAAGGAGGACTTCTATGACCTCCTGGACAACGCCTACGGAGCTTGTCCGGAGTACGATGTAAAAATCGTGCTCGGGGACTTCAACGCCAAAATCGGTAAGGAAAACACCCTTGGCGGAGTGATCGGACCTCCACGATACAACAACAGATAACGACTTCCGACTCGCTTATTTTGCGACAGCTCGTAATGCGGTGATAAGTAGCACAAGATTCCCTTGCAAGCGAATCCACACAGCAACCTGGCGATCTCCGGAAGGTCGAACCGCCAACCAAATTGACCATGTGCTCATTGACGCAAGGCACGCGTCAAACATCCTGGATGTGCGAACATTCAGAGGGGCAAATGTCGACTCTGACCACTTCTTCGTAGCAGCAAGATTCAGAGCTCGACTGTCCAATGTTGGAAAGCTGCACCAGCCCATCAGGAGGAGGTTCGACATTGGGCGCCTGGGCACACCGGAGGTTGCCAGAGTCTACAGGGAGCAGCTGAGCGAAAGACTCTACGGTATGCCTACGTCGAACACAAATGCCAATAATATGTGGCTGCATTGCCGCTCAGCCATTCAGGAATTAGCCGAAACCACCTTAGGATACCTACCACTCCCGACAAGAAACCCGTGGTATGATGGCGAGTGTGAGCAGAAAAAGGCAGCAACCCACGAGGCGTACCAAAAGACGCTGCAGAGGAAAACCAGGGCAGCACAAGAAGAGTACCGAGCAAGAAGAATGGAGGAGAAAAACTACTGCGACAAAAGAAAAGAATCTTCGCAGCCTCCCAGCTCAAGGATATTGAGGAGTCTAGGGATAATCATAAGATACGAGCCTTTTTCAAGAAAGCCAATGGCCTTGCAGGAGGCTTCAAAAAGGGCACCCTGCCTCTTCGAAACTGCGAGGGTAATCTTGTCACCGACCCGCAGGGAATAATGGATGTATTTAAGCAGCACTTCCAGCAGCTGCTTAACGAGCATGACCAAGAGGGAGTGGAAATCCCAACTCCAGCCGCTGAAGTAGTCCTCCCACCTAGCATCGAAGAAGTCGGCACAGCTATTCAGAAGCTGAAGAAAAACAAGGCCGCAGGCTCAGATGGCTTGCCATCAGAGCTCTTCAAGGCTGGCGGCGATGTTCTGGTAGGGAGCATGCACCAGATCATCTGCAGAATTTGGGAAGATTAAAGCATGCCCGACGACTGAAATACCAGCTCTATATGCCCCATTCACAAAAAAAGGCGATCCTACCTCTTGCAAGAACTATAAAGGTATATCCCTGCTCAATGTCGCATACAAGATCCTGTCCAGCGTATTGTGTGAACGTCTAAAACCATTTTGCACCGCACTAGTCGGCAGCTACCAATGCGGCTTCCGGCCCGGCAAATCAACTTCTTCTTCTTAGTGGGCGCTACAGTTCGGGGTGAACCTGGGCCTGAACCAGCATGCCCCTCCATCTAGCACGATCTTTCGCTAGCCTTTTCCATTGCCGCACACCCAGTTGGCTGAGGTCCCCTTCCACCTGTGTGCGCCACCTTATGTGTGGCCGTCCTCTGCTTCTTCGTCCCTCGGGGTTGGATTCAAAGACTCTCCGGGCTGGAGCTGTGGTGTCCATTCGCTCTACATGGCCCAGCCATCTTAGGCGTTGAATCCGTAGACGCCTGACTAGGCTCATGTCGCTGTACAGTCCGTAAAGTTCGTGGATGAATCTTCTCCTCCATCCCCCGTCTGCGTTTATATGCTCAAAAATCACGCGCAAAATCATTCTCTCGAACCGACCAAGGGCCTCCTCATCCGCTTTTGATAGTGTCCATGCTTCTGCGCCGTACAACAGGACCGGGATGATAAGGGTCTTATATAGAGTCAACTTTGTCGTTCGGGAGAGGGCTCTATTACTCAGTTGCCTCCTGAGCCCAAAGAAACAGCGATTGGCAAGAGTGATTCTGCGTTTGATTTCGGAACTGATGTCGTTGTTCCAGGTCACTGCGGAGCCAAAGTAGACGAAGTCCTTAACTACCTCGAACTTATATCTGCCTATACAAACGTTCTGGCCGAGACGTCGGTGTTGAGCGTCCTTTTTTGATTACAGCATATATTTAGTTTTGCCCTCGTTTACCGCCAAACCAATTTTCGCCGCCTCCATCTCAATACTCGCAAACGCCTCATTGACATCTCGCTGTGATCTACCTATTATGTCAATATCGTCGGCGTATGCAAGGAGTTGCGGGGATTTGAAATAGATTGTGCCTCTTCTATTGGCCAGTGATTTTTGCACAATCATTTCCAATATGATGTTGAAAAAATCACACGACAGCGCATTGCCCTGCCTAAATCCTTTTTTGACATCAAAACTATCGGTAAAGTGTTCACCGATTCGAATGGAGCAGCGAGCATTCTCCAAAGTCATCCTGCATAGTCTGACGAGTTTAGCAGGTATGTCAAAGGTAGACATAGCGTTGTATAGCTCGTTTCTAATCACGCTGTCGTATGCGGCTTTGAAGTCGACAAATAGGTGGTGAGTGTCGACTTGAAATTCATTGATTTTTTTTCCAGAATCTGCCGTAGTGTTAAGATTTGGTCGATGGTGGACTTCCCTGGCCTGAATCCGCACTGATAAGGACCTATCAGCTGATTTATAAAAGCTTCAGGCGTTCACACAAAACGGCAGAGAAGATTTTGTAGGCGATGTTAAGGAGACTTATTCCTCTATAGTTGGCGCAATCAGAGGGGTCTCCTTTCTTGTGGATCGGGCATACGATGCTGAGACTCCATTCCTCGGGCATGCTTTCCTCTAACCATATCTTACGGACGAGCTGGTGCATGCTCCCAACCAGGTCATCCCCAGCTGCCTTGAAGAGCTCAGCAGACAGTCCGTCTGCGCCAGCAGCTTTATTCGACTTGAGCTTCGATATGGCAATCTTAACTTCGTCGAGGTCAGGGGGACAGAATTCTCTGCGGTCTCCGTCGATTAGAAATGGATCATTCTGCCTAACAGCGGTATATTGACTAACATCGCCGTTATACAGTCTGCAGAAGTGGTTTTTCCATATTCTCAGCATCGTCTGCGGTTCAACTACTAGGTGTCCGTTTTCATCCCTGCAGGCTTCCGTTCTGGTTTTATAACCTTGGCATGTTCGCTTTATCTGTTGATAAAACTTTCGAACGTCACGCCTGCAGTAACACCTCTCTAAATCCTCAATCGCGCGCTTCTCGTGCTCTTTCTTCTTTCTTCTGAGAAAATTATGCTCCTCCCTTCTTTTTAACTCGTAGAGCTCACGAGCTGCTCTTGTTCCTTTATGCAGCGAGGCCTTATATGCATCCTGCTTCGCTGTATTAATGCTCCTGCACTCGTCATCGAACCAGGTATTTCTTCGTGGTGGAGCCTTGAAACCCAAAACTTCGGATGCAGAGCTTTTCAGGGCTGGTTTGCAGAGGCTCCACTGCTGTTCTATTGATAGCGTGGAGGATTGAGGTGTATTGGAGAGCTTAAAGGAGACGCGATCGGTAAAAACACGTGCGGTTTCTGGCGATAGTAGCAAATCAACTATAGACCAAATTTTCACACTTCGACAAATCCTGGAAAAGTCCAACGAGTTTCGAATCGGTACACACCATCTTTTCATCGATTTCAAAGCCGCATACGACAGCATTCATCGTGAAGAACTGTTTGGGGCGATGGCTGAATTCGGGATCCAGGTAAAACTGATCCAGCTGTGTCGCGCCACGCTAAAAAAACATACCACCACGCCACGCTAAAAAAACACAACACTAGGACCTCGGAACCATTCGAAACATGCACTGGATTTGGGCAAGGAGATGCGCCGTCATGTGACTTCTTCAACCGCGTGCTGGAGCAGATAGTGCGACGGGCAGGCGTCAACAGGGAAGGCACTTCTTCTACAAGTCCGTTAAGCTAGTAGGATACGCGGATGATATTGACATCATCGCGTGTTCTCGCCGTGGCATTGTGGAAGCATTCACGGCGATTGAAGAACAGACGAAGCGAGTTGGTCTTAAGATCAATGAGGACAAAACGAAATACATGCTGTCAAGCAAAAACCAATCCGTCGCTCACCACTTGGGACAAAATAAAACAATTGACAGCTACAATTTCGAGGTAGTTAAGGAGTTTGTCAACCTCGGGGCAAACGTAAATTCCAAAAATGACACCACAGTGGAGATCCGGCATAGAATCCCCCTTGGCAACCGCTGCTACTTCGGCTTGTCCAAATAACTGGGGTCAAAACTCCTCACTTGAAAGACCAAAGTCATGCTTTCTGCCAGTCTTGCTGTACGGAGCCGAAAGCTGGACGATAAGCAGGACAGCGGAGCTGATTTTGGGTTCTTTCGAAAGAAAAATTCTGCGCCGGATATTTGGTCCTGTCTGTGAGGAAGGTGAATGGAGAAGAAGACACAACCACGAACTCTACGAGCTGTACAAAGATGTGGATGTATTCCAGAAGGTAAAGATCCGTCGACTGCACTGGCTCGGCCACATCGAGCGCATGGACACCAACGCTCCAGCTAAGAGGGTCTTCGTCTCCGAGCGTCCTGGTTCGAGAAAAAGAGGAAGACCGAACCTCCGGTATAAAGACCAAGAAATGGCGGATGTGAGGCATCTTGGTCTTGATAACTGGAAGCAAAGACCGTCAAGGATGGAAGGCAGCTATAGCTCAGGCTCAGATCCTCCATGGATCGCTGGCCTGATAAGTAAGTAAGTAAGCACTGATCTAGTAGAGCGCTATTCATTAGTTAATCAGCGCCAGGTGTTGCTGGTTTACGAATAATTATTGAATGGTGCACAGAAATGCTAAGTCAGCGCTTTTAAATTGATTACATTATGAAAACGAATTATTGTTATGTAGCTGTTCCGATGAAATTGCGTGGTCATTGTCTTTGTCATTGTCATTATCTTTCTGATAATGGACCTTGTTTTTTTTCCAAATTAAGACAGATGATATTGCTATTATAGCTATGACGATGACCTTGGCGTTCGGTTGGCTATCCCTTACCAAAATATGCTGTCGAATGCATAAAAGGCTTTTGGAGTACAGTGAGCTCAATTAATATACCTATAGCCAATCTTAAGATTAAATACATTTTATGCAATAAAGAACGTAGAGCAAATTCGCACGAGTCGTAGTGAATTGACAGTAAAAATAACACCATCTGACAGTATGAATCATTAGCGACGAAACGATGGAAGCAAAACGCAGGTAAGGGTTTCCGGAATGAACGGATCTGCTCCCAATATACTTGAGATACTGTCATCAAAAGAAAAAAATTTATTAGATCAGCATTTTAC
Source organism: Eumerus sabulonum (assembly GCA_951905685.1). NCBI lineage: Eukaryota > Metazoa > Arthropoda > Insecta > Diptera > Syrphidae > Eumerus > Eumerus sabulonum. The sequence goes on along the minus strand of OX645060.1, from coordinate 152,827,527 downwards.
GTTTTTTGCTATCCGTTTACACCGGACCAAGTCAACGTCACTGTATCTCACAGGTCTCATTTAAAGTATTCATCCAATTGGAAAAGGTGAAAACCGATTTCACGATACCAGGTAAGGTCTTATGTGCGCTAAATACTTATGCAATGTACACCATTATTGGAGCCTCTTATTATGTTTCTCCATGAAGCGGAGAAAGTGTTGTGCAACACACGGTGGGCACATTTATTCACTCTTACAAACAAAGTAGCCAACTTGAGATTTTAGAAGTACAAGGTGTGGCAATTAAATTCCGGGAATTTGTGAACAAAAAAAAAAAAACAAGCAAATTAAGGTTGTCGCAAACTTTTATTATGAGGGTGCCGTGGCGCAGTGGTTAGTGTGTTAGTGAACGATGAGCGAGTTCGGATCCCGATAACACCAACGCCATGTTGGTTTTCTTCGTTTATTTCGCGGCGTCCCTCCTCGGCGGGGTACTGGCAAAACCCCTCGTAGTAAACTTGCCATTAAAAATATTCTCACACCGTTCGGAATCGGCATTAAACTGTAGGTCCCATTCACCTGTGTGAAAAATAAATCACACACAACATCGGTGATTAAGAGAAGCTTGGCTCTGGTCCTTCATGGGCTGTAACGCCACCAAAGAAAACTTTTACTATCGACTTTCACAGTAGTCCCCCTCTAGCTCTACACGACGATTCCAGCGTTGCTCGCACTTTTCGAAGGACCCTGGACAACCATCCGAAGTTGACTCGTTTAGAACCATGATTACAGGCTCCTCCCTTCTTCGGTCGCCTTGTCGTGGCGGGAGGCTTAAGAGGTCGTAGACCTTGAACTAAGACCGAAGACCCAAAAATGAATGGACAAACCAAAGGAATTGTGTACTCCAGGTGGTACTCGCAGCAGCGGAAATCCACCCGCGACCTCTTTGATCGCGGCCGGGGCAAGGATTCTGGAGGCCCCAACATTCATTTTTAACCCTACGGCAGCCCGGAACGACATCAGCCCCTGCGGCTCACCGTCTGACCACCTGGTCCGACTGAATATGAGCAGTGCATCGAGCGGAGGTGACACCAACGATGGCGCGGCACGGGAAACCGCAAAGGTGGAACGCACCCTAGAATTGGGACGTGGAGTGCACTGGTAATTGCCCAAAAAGTAGAGGTAAGAGGCGTGCCCGAAAATTGTGCAAAGAGGTTGACAACGCCGATGCACAATGGTCGAGGCTAAACCTCTGGGGGAACCAGTTAAGAGAGTTAGGTCGACGGAGGTATCTCGTACCGAAATCGATCCGACCCTCCTTCCTGAGCTCCACCCCTCTCTCGAAGGTGCGCAGCGCGGAAAGCGTCGGCGATTGGGAAAGGCTGCTGAAGGAGGCATAAGCATGTCTGCACTTTCGGCATGCGCCTTCAACTCTCTTCCTCTTACAGGGAAGGTTCAACTACCCAGTAAGAGCGTGATCAGTTCCCGTAATGACGGAGCCGGAAGCTGTCAGGTTTCTGTAATGGCCGGCGGTGCCGCCGAAAAAGGTGGCGGGGCTGACAGGCAGACTCTGAACGCAGAAGGCGAAGTCGCTACGGGTCCTAGCAATCCTCGAACTGGTAAGGCTGTCCTGAACCGTCGTCCGAAGGGAGCAGGTGCTTTAACCGAAAAAGGTACAGACTCCCGCAAACGGAAGACCGCCGCTAAGGATAGCCTCGCTAGGGAGAGAGTGTGCGATGCCTCCCTCTCCCGTGGGGCGGTGGGAAATCGGAGTCCAATGGCAGATGTGGCGACCCAGAAGGATCAAAGCATAGGCGAGAAGGCGAAGATAGCCAAAAACCACTCCTCGGAGGCGGGCACATCACACAACTAAACCCCTTCTTGCCAGAAGGAGATCCAAATAACCGTAAGGAGTCGAGAGAAGCAGCTCTCCTATAAAGAGGCGGCCATCTCCTCTGAAAAGGTCAGGATAGTTTTTATCCAGATCAATCTACAGCATTGCAAGGCCGCTACTGCTCTTTTATGTAAGTAGTAGAATTGCATGCAGTAGAACAAATCATCACGTTGTACATATCCACTCAAGAACCGTGGTTGTGGAATAAACGCCTATGTGGCCTTGGTGGTATACATGATGCTACGATTCTTTATGATGAGCGATCCGAAAGGCCTAGGGTCGGCCTCATCATATCGAACTCACTATCGGCACACAAAACGCACGGAGCAATAGAACACTTCGTCATTCCGTCTGCCTACTTTCCATACGATTCGTTACTACCTTCACCACCGAAGGAAGTCACTGAACTCGTAGAGTACTGTGATGCCAGAAAGATTGGTCTCATCTTGTGTTGGGATGCTAATGCCCAAAACACTGGTTGGGGCAGCAGCAAGTGTAACACAAGAAGGGACCGTCTTTTAGACTTCGATCTCTCGTCAAAGTCTTCGCAGGGAAGCCAGAAATCTTCTGAATAGATCGCTCAAATCGAATTTGGAAGATGACTGGAACAAGTATCGGTCGAAGCAGAAAGAATACAAGAAACTTATTCGTAAATCGAAGAACTATTCTTATAGGACCTTCTGCGAAAAGATCAAGTCTCTGAGTGCGACTAGCAAGTTGGTTAAAGTCCTTAAACGGGGAAAACCGACAAAGCTGGATGCTTTCAGAAAATCTGATGGTACCTTTACTGAGTCTAAAGCGGAAACTCTTAGTTTGCTGTTTGAGACTCATTTCCCGGGAAATCAGATCGAAATCGGCTCGTTGCACACTCCTTCAAGGGAAACCGCGTATATTGGAACTGGTATAATGCGTCGCGCGTGGTTACGTATGAAGCTATTGATTTTGCTGTGGCATCCTTCAATGGCTTCAAATCGCTGGGCACCGATGGGATATATCCTGTTATGCTGGAAAAAGGTATAAGGCAGCTGCTTCCTACTCTGAAAAGAATTTTCACTGCTAGTCTAGCATTTGCTCACATACCCCTTGCTTGGCGCACATTGAAAGTGGTCTTCATTCCCAAAATAGGAAAAGAGGACTACTCACTTGCCAAGAGCTTCAGACCAATAAGTCTAACATCTTTCCTGCTGAAAAGCATGGAGAGACTGGTAGAGTTGCACGTGCGCAAAGTTGCCCTTCGAATGCACCCTCTTTCGGAGATGCCACATGCTTATCAGCGCGGAAAATCCTGCGAGACTGCGCTTCAGGACCTAGTTGGCAGAATTGAATCCGCGCTCGAAAGGAAAGAGTACGCGCTGGGCATTTTCATCGACATTGAGGGAGCTTTTGATAACGCAACTTTTGACAGTATGTGCAATGCTGCCAGACATCATGGCGTAGATGAAGCAATGGTCCTATGGATCATAGCAATGCTCATGCACAGGACATTGACCGCTGACGCAGGCCTCGACCAGTATGTCAAATCCGGCGTAAACAGGGGCTGCCCACAAGGTGAAGTCCTGTCTCCGCTGTTATGGTGCATGGCGGTCGATTCTCTGCTTGATGCTCTCAATGCCTCTGGAATCTATGCCCAGGCCTATGCGGATGATGTCATCGGTCTTTCTGTCGGCTCATGTTTAGCGACTGTCCGTCTCAAAGCACAGGCGGGGCTAAATGTGATCGATGATTGGTGTACTAGAAATGGGCTGTCAGTAAATCCTCTTAAGACCGATGTCGTTCTCTTTACGAGAAGGAGGAAAAATACTGACATGACTCAGCTGGTACTAAAAGGCACTTCCATACCAATATCCAAGGAGGCTAAGTATCTAGGAGTCATCTTAGATAGCAAACTTCTTTGGTCAAAGCGTGTTGCGTCAAAAACCACCAAAGCTTTCTGGCAATGCAAAGGGGCTTTTGGCAAAACATGGTGTTTATCACCGGCAAAGGTCCTCTGGATCTACACGGCAATGATAAGACCTATAATCTCATATGCATCGGTTGTCTGGTGGAACAGACTAAAACGCAAACACGACGTAGCCTCTTTCACCAAACTCCAAATAACGGTATGTCTCAGCGGCACGGGGCCTTCCCCAGCACGCCGGGCGCTGCTCTTGATGCTATGATGAGCCCTCCACCTCTTGATATATTTATCAGAGGATGTGCTCTGATAGCCATGTCTCGTCTGAAGAGAAATGGCTTTTGGTATGACTCGCATAGGAATAACGGCGTGCTTGCGCAACAATTTTCCTACGACCCCTGTCTCATGGACATGCCTTCTGACGCACTGACGCCCGTTATCCTACTGCGTCGTAATTTCACAGTCGAGTTTCCATGGCTTCAGGATTGGCTATGGCTGGATACTGAACCTGGAAAGGATAGTCTTCGCATTTTCACGGATGGCTCCAGCTCTGGGCGGGGGTCTGGTGCTAGGGTCTTCTTTGAGAGCGGAAATATCCGACTGCACTTCTCCTTAGGAAAATATGCGTCCGTCGTCCAATCAGAGATATACGCAATCCTAATGGTCATGCACTATGTTGTGAAGCACAGTTGGAAGAGGGAAAGCATATGCGTCTGTAGTGACAGCCAAGCTGCACTAAAAGCTAAGTGTAACCCCTTAACTAGCTCCAAATTAGTGCTTGAACTCAAGTCCTTCCTGAACAAAGTCGGCAGACTAAATTCATTAATGCTTGTATGGGTTCCAGGCCATTCTGGGATCCGAGGAAATGAGATCTCTGACGAACTCGCCGGAATGGGTACAGAGGATAGCTTCTCAGGACCTGAACCCGTTCTAGGTCTACCTGCGTCCCGGCAAATTTTTACATTAACGATTGTATATTTTATACATGCAACCGTAGATGGAGGGATTGTGCAGGTTGTAGGATGACTAAGCGCCCTGATGTCTGCAAAAAAATCTGCAGCATTCCTCCTGTCTTTAAGGAGAGTCGACTGCAGAAGGCTTGTGGGAGTTATCACGGGCCATTACACTTTTGCCAAGCATCTCTACGTGCTCGGCATCAGTGAGACGCCTACCTGTGCTGCATGTGGCGAACGGGAGGATGACACTGCGGAGCGTGTGCTCTGTGACTATCCCGCCTTGGCTCTAGCACGGTGGCGCACCCTTGGAGCCGACGTGGTGTGTGCCGAATCCCTTAGCTCTGAACATCACTGAAGCTCCTTAAAAATTTTCTCGGAAAACGGGGAAATACAGTAATATAAGGTGTCTGTCTGGAGTACAATGGACCAGTGTTTGCGTCTGAGTGCTCCAGCGGATAGCAGAAGCCTTCAACAAAAATGTATGTATGTATGTATGTATGTTGGCGTTACAGTCCATGAAGAACCCGAGCCGAGCTTCTCTCAATCACCCATGTTGTGTGTGAATTCATTTTCCCATAGGTGAAAGGGACCTACAGTTTATTGCCGGTTCCGAACGGTGAATTTCGAGAAGCTTTTCCTGACAATTTTACTACTTTTGTCAGAACCCCGCTGGGGAGAAACACCGTGAAAAACACGTTCTATGACATGGCTGTGTCGGGATTCGATCCCGTGTCATCGGCATCAGAGGCCAACACACTACCCACTGCTCCACAGTGCTCGCTAAACAAACAAACAAACAAAAAACCAAAACAACAAAAGAGGTTAAACGATCTTGCTATGCGTAACATAGAAGCTGATTTTTGTGAATCAATTAAAAGTGGTAATAAAGTAAATTCATAAATTATGTATCTAGTCTATCATGATGAGTGCTGGGAAAGGGGCGGCACATGGCCTGGGGCCTAGAGCGGCTAGAACTGCAAATCCGCCACTGGTAGCAGCGGTTGCCGAGGGTGATTTTGCGCCGGATATACACTATGATGTCAATCATGGAGTTTATGTTTGCCCCGAGGCATGTGCCACCCGACCTCGATAACATCAAAATTGGTATGATGGTAAGAAGATTCTTGTAATATACGGTTTATTGAAGACTAGAAGAAGTCTGAACACCTGGACTTATGCACATTGAGGTCAGTTATTATTTTAAACTTTTATAAACAGAATAAGCCTCTGACCATTTTCTCGTTCGTGGTTGAGAAGTTATAAAAACTACGTCAACAACTGAACTCATTCGCACTATTTTTGTTTTCTTTTGTACGGAAAGCTTTGTGTTTCAGCCTCTCTTGTCCATTAGCCCTTGGGTTGCCAGAAACACAATTACCTTTAAAATTGTGTCGCTCTAGTTCTGTTTAAAACGCATTAGTGTCTTATTAAATTACACAGGATTTGCACTGGTTCGGTGGTGGCATGGTTGCAGCAGATGGATCTAAATTCTAAATGCGTTATGCTGCAACTACTTCAGATGAAACAGTATCTAATCCCATTTCTGATGTCACTACTCTACAGTGAAACAATCCCTGATTACATAACACAACTAGCGGTAACATCTGCATTACAATATCACAGCTAGCGGCATCTATTTTAGCAAAAATGGAAAGCCAACACGAAAAAAAAAGAAAAAAAAAAAAAAAACCGTGAAAAGAAAAGACCCTAGAGTTATGTCTCCAAAACACAAATGCGGAATACAATGTCTGCCCGGTAAGGCGGTAAGTCATCGTCATCACCCATCTTTCGTCCTTTTGAGGAATGTATAACCAGAGCACTGGAACAAGACCGACTCATGCAAGATTCCTTTTCATTTAACTTAAAAAACAGTGGACTATACTGTCACTGCAGCTGCAGACAAAAACAATAACAGAAAAATGTATTCTCATTTGCGTAGTAGCTCCTTCGAGAACAAAACAGAATTTTTCATGACTGTTCTCTCATGTCATGTCAGCAAAGAACTTCCACACAGAATAACACAGAAATTGATAGAACCGACGGAGTATGCTTCAGCACGTCTCCATATAGTATACATACACACATACATATATTGTACTCCAAACAACAATGATAGCTAAATATGACTATCAATCCCTACAGGGGTTTGCTTGGCTTGGTTGCTACATTTCACTGTACAAATTATTGAATTAGAAAATACAAAGGGACACCAACACCCTCACATCCCGTCTCACAGACTGACTTTAGTAACTTGGATGAGTATCCTGCCGACTGAAGTCAACAAGAAACATGTACATTTGTACACACATGGAGATCCAAATGGATTCAATTGTATGGCAATCCATTTGTTTGGACGCAGGAGGTTGCGTAAAACCCTTTGTTGGACTTAAAACAACACTGAAGCGAGTTTGTTTTTCTTATTGCTTCTCCGTAGAAAATTAATTACATTCAAATGGAAGCAACCGTATGATGAATTTTAATTAGACTTATTGGAATGGAAATTCGAAGCTATTCCGAAATGACATGCCTCGGGCTTTAAGGCATAAGCTACCGTACATATGTATGTATGTATACCTAACTTCTTAAAACCGATAAATTGTTTATTTTTAATCGCAATTTGATTATCCGGCGGTAAAAACTCTTCTTATTCATGCAAGTTGTTCAATAATATTTTTGCTTCACAGTCAAGTTCCAAATTAATTTTCCAAAATTCATCTAATTTTTCGAAACTCCCTACTTGCAACCCATAGCCAGGGGTTAACACCTTCGATTCTGCTTGCATCTATGAATATTTCATACCAAACCCAACCGTATTTTATTTCATACTCAGTACTGAGTCTTCAAATACTTTCAATGCAGTTCAGTTTGTACTCTATGTGCACTTTTTTTTCTCTCACCTGACGTCCTATGCAGAAGCTTGTCTGTGTCCTGCTTCCTAGTGAATTTATTTCCATTTTTATTGTCCTACATAACTTTTTCCATCAAGCGTTTCTTTATTCTACTTCGTTCCCGATATTTTTTCCTTTTATATGTACATACATATGTACATTATTCTATGAATACGGGCAAAACTTTACCACTCCCTACCAAGATACAAATGAAACTAGGTTTTACAAAATTTCGATGCAAGGAAGAAGTGAAAACTGGATATTGTTCAAATGCAGGAAATTTTGACATGGATGTATGCTTTAGTGTCCATGCATGAGCAGCGAATATACATACTTATTTACAAACACATATTCTGCTGTGTCACGCCTCGACAGTTTAAAACATTATGCGCTCTGCACGGTGAAGTTTGATAGAATTGTAGGCTTCAATGAATTCGAAGTAAATGGGGCACCAGCAATAACAAAGTAGGTCAGGAATTCCACTCTTATCACTGTGACCTATCTATTTCCAAAGAAGAAACGAGTGATGCGGATATTCCTAGTATAATGATCGGAAAGGTTTGTGAACATTTGAATTGTGTGCAAAACTGGTAACGAAGCATTCTAAAATGACGTTATTAGCGCCATCCAAATGCAAAGTTTCTTGTTCAATCCAATCTGGCTTCTACATAATTAGAGCTTCCCGGACAGAGCCTGAAAGTGTATAAGACTGACGAAAAAACACATGGCGGAAAATAACTTAACTCAAACTCAAAGCTGTAGAACTACGAACTGGCTATGAAACCGTCAGACTTGCGGAGTCATTGCTTTTGAAGAGAACACCACGTCTTGTTAAGAGCTTCATAGGGAAAAAAATCAAAATATTAAATATGTATGAGTACAATATCTAGTATCTGTAAGTTGTCTAGAATTTAAAATATTTTCTACACCAAAATAGGATCTCTTTTTTGGAGTCCGGTCTCTGGCAGAATATCCATCAAGATAGACTTCATCGATCGGATCATGCGTTCCAAGGCTCGACACATTTGAGGCGCGGAAGGTGGAAGGAATCTCCAATCGATGTCCAGATAGGTTTTCTCAACATCCAAATATGATATACTATCGATTTGCTCCATCAGTATATGTATGAACGACTCGCATCTCGAAAATGCTATGCTTTTGGGAGAGAATAGTCGGTCGGTTAACATAGGCAGGCAGTTCTGGTAGAGAGTCCACTCGTCCTCGAAATCGCAACAATCGGAATTTATCTGCATATGGACAATACTTCCGTAGCAAACTTTTTGAACTCATGACGCGCGAAGGAGTTAACAGTCACTTCAAGTCATCAAAATGTTCTTTCCTTCGACGATATCATCTATGATATCAATGGTCGTTAACCTTAGCGACACTGGTATGCAATTGGTCACCAGTTGAAGAAATTTTAAAATTAACTTCTGGGAGTTCAGCAATTTCTCCCATTTGCCGAAGCGCTCAGGTTTCGGTGTAACGCAAATGTGATTTCTTAATACATACCTCTAAACTTACCTCTACATGGCAAATAACTTCTGACTCAGGAGTTGGCAAATCTTTCGTTTGTGTTGTGGGCCAATCAATCTAGGGTATAATGAGAAAGTCCGGACCGTTGAACCAGTTAGTTCCACCTCCAATCGTTGATGTCAGAAATCTTCAGAATCTCCCCAACCCGTAGAGCAACAAATTGATGAACTTTTTTTGAGTCGGACCTAATCCAATAGAAGACGTTCTTTGACTCCGTCCGGAAAACCGGTTCACTGACATTTCATCCTCCTTAAATTTGGCTAATCGTAGGCCTAGAACTGCAGACATCAACTCTAGCCTGGGAATGGATATCGGCTTAAGCTGAGTCACCAGTATCTTGGACATCACCAATAAACAACATACTGCTTCATCCTTGCAGACCCGTACGTAGCATGCTGCCGCATAAATCCCAGCATCAACAAATGAATCAAGTTCGACTTTGCTGCCATTCAGGAGTGAAAAACGCTTTCGTATTGAGATTGAGCGAATCAATGGTGTTTGATTCATCCACTGCAACCACTGGTCACATTCTGTAACTCCAGAGGGCCAAGTATTTTGTAATATTATTTTTACCAGAACAACGGAAAGGCCCAGCAATTCGTAGGACTTGCCGTCTGGATGGACCAGCGTTGTTGTGGTTTAATGGAAAATTATCCGTATCTTCTTGCCACCAAAGACCAAAAACTTTCTAACCGACAGCGTTGAACTCTACAAAACGCTGCTTAACTTGCATGTTGAAGTGTGTCAAAGCTTCTAAGATGCGCATTTCGCACTTCAAAACCGAGTTTAGCGTTAATCTGTCGCGCCCGCAAAGCCAAATCAATCATCTCGTCCTCAGCTTCTGCACTGCCTCTGCGAAAGACATAACTATAGATTACATCAAACAATCTTGCACCAATGATCTTGAGCTATGTAGCTCACTCACCTAACGTGCTTCATTAGAAAAACTAATTCGATTTGAAGTTTGCGATTTTGGGGCTTAGATTCATGTATCATCACAGAGGAATTACAAGTACTACGGCGAATTTCGAGAAGCTTTTCTTGACAATTATACACTACAGGGGGTTTCGTCAGAACCACGCTGAGGAGAAGCACCTTAAAAAACACGTTCAATGAGACGGCTGTAGTCGGGATTCGATTCCATGTCATCGGCGTCTTAGCTCAACACACTACCCACCGTGTAACGGCGTTCTCAGTTAACCGATACCGATACTTACTTAAGGTAAAACTAAATTAGAATTACTTAAGGTAAAACTAAATTAGAATTAACTGCCTTCAACGTACTGCTGCAGGCATAATAGTCACAGTATCTGGTCAACGGAAAATTCATCCTCTGCGTATGCAATACTAAATTGCACGAGCGAATTACTACGGACTATAACCAACACGAGGGCACCGTGGCGCAGTGGGTAGTGTATTGGCCTCTGACGCAGATGACACGGGATCGAATCCTGACACAGCCATGTCATCGAACGTGTTTTGCACGGTGTTTCTCCTCAGCGGGGTTCTGACAAAACCCCCTATAGTAATATTGTTATGAAAAGCTTCTCGAAATTCGCCGTTCGGAACCGACAATAAATTGTAGGTCCCTTTCACCTATGGGAAAATAAAATCACACACAACATGGGTGATTGAGAGAAGCTCGGCTCATGTCCTTCATGGACTGTAACGCCAACATACATAGATACATACACATAACCAATACGGAAGTTGGTCGGCTCTCCTTCTATCTAGGACAACCACCCCTGAGAGTAGTGAACGATCATCAACGACCCAAACCACTGCACTCCGCGCTAGGCTTCATATTTTTATATGTACGTAGAAAACACATTTTCAAAAAAAAAGTAGTCAATTCCGCACCATATTGCAAATTCACTATATTTTTGGGAACCTCCAGAGCCCAAAAAAAGATTCACATTTGAACGACGTGATGTTTCCTCAACTCCCAATTCTTTTTGCTCCCCTTTCATAAATCTTATTTATATTTCCACAGTAATTCCTTTTAAGGATAATCCCATTTATCCGATATTCGACTGTCATTTATGTGTTTATTGCCTGCTTACAACTGCGACCTCGATCCTTTTAAAGCAATTTTCAATTTTCCACCTAGTCGAAGTCAGGTCTTCTTTTGTGCCAATAAACGATGCCACCACCGTTCTCTTCCGTGAATAATCAAAAACTCAAATCACGTTGTCGAAAAATGTTCCAGTCCAGTTGTAGAAAACTCTCGGAAAATTTGATTTTTCTTTTTTTATTACTTTGTATTTCATTCCCTGTTATGTTTCTATACTTCTACTATATTACTTCCAGACAGGACCTCCCAGTGTGGTGTCAAAATTAATTCAAATTCTTGTGCAATACACGTCTGTTCCGCACAAACAGTGTGCGAAAACCTTGCAAAAGCCAGAGGCCAATACAAGGTTTGATCTGTAGTAGTGAAATGACCATCGCAAGCTGCGACTACGAATATATGTATCTTCTTATGGACATTCGTATACTCGAATGCGAAAATTCTATGGGATAGATTGTGATACAAGAGAGTAGACCAACAACTACCTAAACTATCTGTATTAACAGTATTAAGCAAACGAACTTTTCACATTTGATTGAATTCGATTGGCACAGTTTGGAAAATTGATATTTCTCAGAAGAAATCGTCTATGTGTGGGATAATGTGTGTCTACATATTTGACGTGTTACATATATGTAGGACTATCCGGGAGAAAAGCAAAATGTGCCTGTTTTACGATCAATAGCTCACGGCTTAATGGATTGCCTTATCCGGGAAAAATAACGAAATTTTATACGGAAAGGGAAAAATAACGAAAAGGAGGAAACACTGTAACTTTTATGACGTCGGACGTAGTTGGGTTGGCGCCAAGCTGATGGAATATTTCTTAAAAACGCAATACATATCAAAAAGTATATGAGAACGGGAGAACAAACAACGCTTATTCGGAAGCGGAACATTCTTCCGACATAAAAGAACTCAAAGACATGATGAAACAACTAATCACACAAATGGCCAACATGTTAAACATCCTAACGTTAATTATTACCAGCCATGATGGAGGTAAACCGTAATCATCTCAAAATGACCATATGGAACGCAAATTGTCTTCTCCAGCACTACCTTGAACTAAAACATTACCTTAAAGATAACGAAATCGACATTATACTCATTGCTGAAACCCACCTTAACGAGAAAAAGCGCATCAATTTCCTCGGATATTCAACATTGTGTACAAACCACCCGGATGGAACAGGACCCGGGGGAACGGCAATAATTATAAGCAACCGAATCAAGTTCATTGAGTTAAACAGTTTTCGAACTGACTTATTCAATCCACATCAATTCAACTTCAAGCCACATACATGTATCCATGGTGACTTTCTCAATTTACTGTCCACCAAATCACAAAATCACTACCCCACAATATGACTCTTACTTAAAATCCTTAGGCAACCGTTTTCTGGTGGGAGGTGATTTCAACGCCAAAGACACAGACTGGGGCTCAAGACTCACAAACAAAAAGGGAAAAAATCTTCTAGATGCAATCAAAATGAATAAGTGCAAGCACAGGTGAACCAACTTATTGGCCCACAGATACGACCAAGAAACCTGACCTTATTGACTTTTGTATCGTGAGGAACATCAACTTCAACAACATAGATATAAAGTTCTCCTTTGACCTTTCTTCAGACCACTCTCCTATAACCATAAAATACTTCACAAATCCCAAAAAAGTGCAAGCATCTACCAAGCTCATCAACTCAAAAACTAACTGGGATACATTTCGTCAATATGTACATGGAAATGTCCCTAAACACGAATATTCCCCTTAAACTCCATGACGACATCGAAAGAGCAATTGTATACCTTAATGACCAAATAAATGAAGGGGCCTATAGAGCAACGCCCTCCATAAAGGACAAATCCTACAGCACTCCAACGCCCCCTTGGATCAAAAAGCTCATACAGACCCAAAGGAAAATGAAGAAAAAATGGCAGTTGACAAAAGCACCCACCGACAAGGCAAAGCTGAACAAAATCACCAAAATTGCAAAGCTAAAGATAAAGGAAATGCAGGAGAAAAACCTCACTTTCTACCTAAAAAACATCCGCGACAAACTACTCCTTATGGAGAGCAACGAGAGACAAGTCAAACAGAACACAACACCATCCCCCAATAAAAAAAAGAACAGACAATACATGGGCTAGAAACAATTTGGACAAGGCAACAACCTTAGCTAATTACTTTGAGTCAACCTTTACAAACTTCGATGGAGACAAGGACCCAGCACCACATCTCACCCGAACTATACAAGACATTGAACCCATAAAAAAAATGACAATCAAGGAAATAGAAGCTTGCATAAAAAGAGAAACAAAAAGTAAGAAAGCACCTGGCTGCGACCTACTGACTGGCAAATTATTAAAAGAACTCCCGCATGTAGCCGTCATTTTTATTCGGAACCTCTTCAACAGTGTAATACGACTTAAATGTTTCCCAAAATTATGGAAAGTAGCAGAAATAATAGCTATACCCAAAGCAGGAAAAGACACCACAATGACAACCTGATACAGACCCATAAGTTTACTTCCACTCTTATCAAAAATCTTTGAAAAACTCCTACAAAAACTCCTAAAGACTCCAGCCCATATTGACAACATTTAACGCTATTCCTAATCACCAGTTCGGCTTAAGAAGACAACACTCAATTATTGAACAGATACATAGAGTGACAAAAATAAATTATCAACCGCACTAGATGACCAACAATTCTGCGTAGCAGTGTACCTAGACGTGGCGAAAGCTTTTGACTCAGTTTGACACATGGAACTTTTGGCTAAGCTCAGTAACGTCGTTCCCAAAGACTACTTCTTACTATTAAAAAGCTACCTGGAGCAACGATGCTTCTATGTAAGAACCGACGGCAAATGCTCTATTATTCACCAAACTAAAGCCGGAGTACCCCAAGGAAGTATACTAGGACCTCTTCTCTACCTAATTTTCACAGCAGACATGCCCACCCCTTCGCGGACGACACTGTGCTATCAAATTCCGAACACCGCCTACCGAATGTGACCTACCAACTACAACAAATGCTAGATAAAGCATGCGACTGGTTCTCAAAATGGAACGTAAAGATTAACGATACAAGTTATCTACACAACCAAAACAAAATGCACACCAGTGCATCCATCCAACGGGCTGCAACTTAGGGATTCACCAGGACAGCAAACAAACTTGGAAACGATCTCAGATAAAACACCAATTTCGACAGTTATACTGGCTCGCACGACCTGAATCGAATGTCTCCCTCAAAAACAAAATACTTATATACAAAAGGATAATATAACCAATATGGGCATACGGGATCCAAATTTGGGGGACGTCGAGACAAAGTAATTTGAACATAATTCAAAGACAACCTGCATATAGACCTGCAGGCCACATGTCTATGTTACAACACTTTCCCGACCTGGATATGATTACTACAGTCTCGGACGCATTGCCACACACCTTCACCTTTGACAAGAGATTTGAAATACTGATCCCAAACCGCTCAACATGGGAAAACAGTGATCCCATGCTAAATGTGAAAGGCATCAGGTGGTACACGGATGGCTCCAAGATGGCTTCTGGCGTTGGCGCCGGCATCTTTGGACCAAGAGGCAAGATCTCGAAGGCCCTTGGAACAAGCCCCAGCATATTCCAGGCCATCCTAACATGCGTCAATCTAAATCTCGAGACTGGCATCAGAGGAGTAACTATCAACATACTCTCTTATAGCCAAGCCGCGCTTAAAGCACTGGGTTCGTACAGCACGAACTCAAAAACCGTCAAGGAATGCCTTGACGCCCTACAAGACCTCGCCAAAAGAAACACTGTTAACAGTGTTCGGGGACTCCGTCAATCTAAACGACTTATACGACCCCTGAACAAACACCCTATTGACATACTCAAACTCAATAGAGGGGATATCAGACGACTAGTCAGCTATCTATCGGGACACTGCGGTCTGAGATATAATTTAAACAAAATTAGTCTCTCATCTGAAACAGACTGTCGGCTTTGTCTAGAGGACGATGAGACGGCAGAACAAATACTATGTGAGTGTGCTGCTCTCTGCCATCTTAGGAAGCGTATCCTTCTCAGTGAAGTTATGACTTCTGAGGGGATCACCCAGGCTCCTACGAGAAGCATTCTCAACTTCATTATAGTAGTAGGGGAGCCCGGGATGCTAAATTTGCAGTTACTAGAGCGTCATGGGGACCTATTGGATTGTGAAGATTAGGTTCTCAAACCAAAAATTTTATGTTAAGTTTTCCATTTTAGTGGGGAAAGGAGCGTGTAAAAATTTTTAAAAATGTAAAAAAAAAACAGTCACATGGAAATACTCGAGCCGTCAGATATTAATAGAGTATACTCGCTTCGTCATTCTGATAACCGTTAGATATTAATCTGACGATTAGATGGCGGTGGGCGGCTGAGAAGAGCGGTAAAAAAGCAAAACAAAAAAAAAAGTTATTCGGGCGTGTCAGATATTGAAAGGGGACGTTTAGTGAACTCAAAACAGTGTTCGATTTAAATTACTGACGATTTGGACGTGGCCTACACTCATGACTGATTTTTAAAAATGTTAAAAAAAATCGTTAACTTGAAATACTTGAGCGCGTCAGATTTTTCTGCTGTTGGTTCAACTCGATGTCAGAGTCACCCTAAATGATAATCTGACAATTATGTAGAGGAGTATTGTTAATCTGACAATTTAAAAAACTTTGCATGTGAAACACTGGGAAAGAGTGGGAAGGAACGAGAGGCGTGGAGTGGGGAATACATAGGTATCAGCATCTGTACGCTCATGCTTTATCGATGGTTTCAGCTATATCGCCCCATGAAAACCGTCAGATTATATGTTTTTCGTAATCCTGATAGAATTTCCTTCAAAATAAAAAAAAATTAATCGCGCTCGAGTATTTCGAGGTGACGTGTTTTTTTTACAACTTTTAGACTCCCCCATTTCCTTATGCCACGCTCAAATTGTCAGATTATTGAAACATACCCTTCTCAGGATGTACTTAACTTACCTGTTCTTAATCAGACGCGCTCGAATTTTTCCGAGGATCGAATTTTTTTTACTAATCTGACGGGCTGCCCTCAACGCACCCCCCTATATTAAGGGTTCAGATTTGGTAGGGGTACATTACAGGGTGCAAGGTTTCTCCCCATATGATTTTCTGACGCGCTCGAGTAACGCGCAAAATCCCCGCTTGGGCTCCCCTACTATAGAGGTGGAGAGGCTACTCGGCTAATCGGCTAGCAGGCACAATAGATCTGCAAAGGTCGCAGTGCCGTTTTGCTAATAGTAGCACTAGCCCGATGTATATAAAAAAAAAAAAAAAAAAACACTGCGCCCTCTACCAGGCGAAGAGGGCCAAAAGAAATATACGAGTAAAATGCCTCCAAAAATGATAAAAGTATAAGAATACATACGGTGGACTTCCATGCAAGTCCACAGTCAAGAAGTACATTCACAGAGTTTTTAGAATTGCCAAAATATGTCCACTATGAAGTATGTATGTTCCAAAATAAGTGCCGGTCTTACTTGCTGTATCCTGCTGAAAAGTCTTACCAAATAGGCTTATCTGTATTTACGAGGTAGGTTGCTCTTCGACCTTCATATACTGAAAATTAACAAACAAAGCATAAGTTCAGTTTGTCTTTGTGACTTGGGTTTTTTTTACAATATCTACGGTTTTAGTTTCCTTGATTCCCATAGAAACCTGCAATATTGATTTTAGCCGATTATAACCAAGCAACAAAGGTCAGCAGTAGCCGTCAGGCAGTCTCTCTTCGATGGTTTAAAATTCCAATATGTCTTCTGTTTGTTTGTAGTACGTACAAATCAATGTTAAATTGAGGAAAAAAAGTAAATATAAAATACCTTTCCCCTACTATTACACACTAATTATATTGACCACACTTCCACCAACTAAACTTGGTCAATTCTATGCCCAAGACTTGGTTACTACCAAAAGAACTACATACAAGGTGCATAGAATTATGAAACTTCGTTATCGACTCGATTACTATGTAGTTAGGAAGATCGGTCTATCGGTTGTGGCACCATAGATCAAAACTCGGATTGGGGCAGCATATGCAACTTGGAAGAAGATTAACTTCCCAGGAGTGTGCCATGTTATTTCACAACCAACGTTTGTACGGCATCAGCACATCACTAATTGGAAAGTCTCCCCAGAAGTCATTTTGTCAGCGTCAGCACCAAGTTCCGTTCAGAACCATGACCACGATGTGACTTCGGGACTAGAGGTGTGATTTTATCTTGGGGAAGGAAAAGGTTGCACGGGAACAATATCCGGACTGGAATGGAATGGAGTGGTACATTGCCGTGGTGCAAGATCCAGCCCATCTTGGTGAGTTCGAGTCGCACACGGAAAACAAGTGCTCGCAGCCTCGTCAGAATGGCAACATAGAACTGTCCAGTCATACACGATGAACAATGCCACGGTACGAGAGGTGACGGAAGCTCCTTCCCGTGGACCGTCTTCTACTGAATCACGGCACTTTTTGAACAGCTTTCTCCATTCAAATAGGTACATGTGTTTTCGACATAGAGTCATCTCCATACACCACCTGCAATTTTTCGAGGATTTTCGCCAGGTTCCACTAAAAATGTAACCCCAGTACGTTGCTTCTAATGTGTGCTACTCACTTTTACGTTACCAATACAAAACCTTTTCTTTGAAAAATACACAGCATTGTAGGGAAACTGAAAGAAAGGTACTCGCTTTCTAGCCAAACGTTGACGAATAACACAGTGTTGTCAGTTCCCGAGCTATGTCTAAATTCCCGGATCGACACCTCGTGGACCCATTGGAGACTCCATAACTGGTATCTATGACCAAGACGATGAAAACAATCCCACACAGCTAATATGGTAAACACTGAGGCGATAAAACATGCATTGCATCATCTGATAGCGTTAAGTCACCCGGCACTGTTGAAATATAGCCTGCTGTCCTGCGATAAGCTACTTCTTCCTACTCTGCATTACCTTGGTAAATGTATGCTTTGCGCGTCATTCCGTTATTGTCATCAGTTTTGTAAGAATTTTTCATGAGAATAGTCGTACGAGATGCGAAAACTGACGAACTTTCTCTTGAACAAAGAGCTGCCATTGTAGTGGAGTTCCAGAGAAGTGTTTTGGCCACGGAATTTGCAAAAAAACTACGGTTTTACGCGGAAAACAATTATAATCAAATTTCAAAATTTAAAGAATGTGGAAGTATAGGGAAGGGCGCGGGCGTGGCGCAGTAGTTAGTGTGTTTGACTCTGACGCACGATGAGCGAGCTGGCGGCGTTCCTCCTCGGTGGGGTACTGGCAAAGTAGTTAGTGTGTTGGACTCTGACGCACGATGAACGAGTTCGGATCCCGATAGCACCAACGCCATTGAATGCTTATTTCGCGGCGTCTCTCCTCGGTGGGGTACTGGTAAAACCCCCCGTAGCATGTTTGCCTTAAATAAGCTTCTCGACTCACGCCGTGAGTCTCTTTTACCTATGTGAAAAATAAATCACACACAACATAGGTGATTAAAGAGAAGCGTGGCTCTGGCCTGTAACGCCACCAAAAAAAGTATGAAAAATAAAAGTGGGAGAAGCAGGAAAAGGTGACATTGAATAGAGATCATGCCAACATTGTTCGGTCCTTCAAAAAAAGTAAATTAAGATAAAATCCTACGTCATTCAGAAAAAGCCGTATATGTATAACCCCCAAAAACAAGCCGCTCAGATTACAATTCGCTAGATAGCACATTACCAAGCCACCAGAGGAGGAGCATTATTTGGACGGATGAAACTGGTTGCTGCTTAGATGATACCTCTTCTTCTTCTTAGTGGGCGCTACAGTTCGGGGTGAACCTGGGCCTCAACCAACATGCACGATCTAGCACGATCTTTCGCTAGCCTTTTCCATTGCCGCACACCCAGTTGGCTGAGGCCCCCTTCCACCTGTGTGCGCCATCTTAAGTGAGGCCGTCTCTGCTTCTTCGTCCCTCGGGGTTGGATTCAAAGACTCTCCGGGCTGGAGCTGTGGTGTTCATTCGCTCTACATGGCCCAGCCATCTTAGGCGTTGAATCCGTAGACGCCTGACTAGGCTCATGTCGCTGTACAGCCTGTAAAGTTCGTGGTTGAATCTTCTCCTCCATCCCCCGTCTGCGTTTATAGGCCCAAAAATCACGCGCAAAATCTTTCTCTCGAACCGACCAAGGGCCTCCTCATCCGCTTTTGATAGTGTCCATACTTCTGCGTCATACAACAGGACCGGGATGATAAGGGTCTTATATAGAGTCAACTTTGTCGTTCGGGAGAGGGCTCTACTATTCAGTTGCCTCCTGAGCCTAAAGAAACAGCGATTGGCAAGAGTGATTCTGCGTTTGATTTCGGAACTGATGTCGTTGTTCCAGGTCACTGCGGAGCCAAGGTAGGCGAAGTCCTAAACTACCTCGAACTTATATCTGCCTATACAAACATTCTGGCCGAGACGTCGATGGTGAGCGTCCTTTTTTGATGACAGCATATATTTAGTTTTGCCCTCGTTTACCGCCAAACCAATTTTCGCCGCCTCCATCTCAATACTCGCAAACGCCTCATTGACATCTCGCTGTGATCTACCTATTATATCAATATCGTCGGCGTATGCAAGGAGTTGCGAGGATTTGAAATAGATTGTGCCTCTTGTATTGGCCTGTGATTATTGCACAATCATTTCTAATATGATGATGAAACAATCACACGACAGCGCATTGCCCTGCCTAAATCCTTTTTTGACATCAAAACTATCGGTAAGATGTTCACCGATTCGGATGGAGCAGCGAGCATTCTCCAAAGTCATCCTGCATAGTCTGACGAGTTTAACAGGTATGTCAAAGGTAGACATAGCGTTGTATAGCTCGTCTCTAATCACGCTGTCGTATGCGGCTTTGAAGTCGACAAATAGGTGGTGAGTGTCGACTTGAAATACATTGGTTTTTTCCAGGATCTGCCGTAGTGTAAAGATTTGGTCGATGGTGGACTTCCCTGACCTGAATCCACACTGATAAGAACATATCAGCTTATTTACAAAAGGCTTCAGGCGTTCACACAAAACGGCAGAGAAGATTTTGTAGGCGATGTTAAAGAGACTTATTCCTCTATAGTTGGCGCAATCAGAGGGGTCTACTTTCTTGTGTTAGATGATACCTATGGATATAAATATTTTTACTCCGATGTTAAAACGAAGGCAAAACAACCCATCACGCAACCCAGGAGAGATTCCAAAGGTGGTAAGGTCATTATATGGGGTTGCAAAGAAAACTACTGACTAGGAACTGTAGATCCATAAGTCTAATCTCCATTCTGCGGAAAGGCCTGCAGAGACTAATAGAATTGCATGTGCGTATAGAAGTCCTCGAAAGGACCCTTTTTCCGGGATGAAATACGAGTATGCTTGC
Source organism: Eumerus sabulonum (assembly GCA_951905685.1). NCBI lineage: Eukaryota > Metazoa > Arthropoda > Insecta > Diptera > Syrphidae > Eumerus > Eumerus sabulonum. The sequence continues at coordinate 152,806,858 of OX645060.1, read as the reverse complement.
CAACGAGTCAAATCTTGAGAGACTGCGTTTCAGAACCTCATGGGGGAATTGAATGTGCACTCGTTAGGAAGGAGAACGCGCTTTTCGTATTCATGGACACTATGAGGGCTTTTAACAAGACAACTTTCGATAGCATGCGCAACGTTGCGAACAGCACAGCCTAGACAAATCAATAGCATTGTACATAGGATACTGATAGCAGACGCGGACCTTGTCCAAGTGCGTCACGTATGACGTCAACTGGCTGACAAAAAGGCGTAATTCTGATTCTGTTGCAATGGTATATTATGGTTAATTCTTTGTTCAATGCTCTCAAAGTCAGATTAAGTTGTCGTTCTCTCTGTTGGTCAAGTTAAACGACATCTAGTTCAGGCACAGCTAATCGTAAACTTAATCAATGTTTGTTGCACGAGAAAGAGACTATTGGTACATCGTCATAAGGGATTCTCTTGGCAAAAAGGAGAGAATGAACGGGCTAGACGTCACTAGAGTTCCGCTCTGTATGTTAAGCTAAACCTCCTGTATGCACTGAAGACCATATCTCGTCTTAAGAGAGGTAGCTTTTGGTACAATTCGCTTTGGAACGTTGATGAACTTGTGCGTAAACTATACCACCATCCGACGCAATGACACCAGTCGTCCTACTGCGTCGTTGCCTTTCCTAGCAGTACTAGCTTTGGCCGGGTGACTAAGGTGATGGCCTTTGTGGAGAGCGAAGACTTTCGACTTCTCATTAGGTAAATATGCGTCTGTCTTCAAGGCACTCTGTTTTGCAGCACAGATAGAAAAGTAGTAAGAAGATGCCCAAAACTGTGCTTAACAATTTTACTGTCTCCAAACTTGTGCGAAAACTCTCGACTGAATGACTGAATTCACTCAGGTTTGTCTCGGTTTCCGCCCGGTTATGTAATCTCTGCTGAAATCGCTAGGATGGGCTTATATGTATTGTTTTCAAGACCTGAACCCGCTTTAGGTTTCCCTGCACCGCCATCAAGTTCTCGGTGAACGACTCAGTGTTACAAATTGATAAATTGTCTAGGCCGTAGGGTGGCAATATATATCCGCCCCGATGTCCGCAACCAATTCAGCCTTCTTATTCCTGAGGAGAACTGATTACAGGCATCATTATATGAAACTACACTTTTGTCAGGCAACTCAATGTACTTGATATTAGCAAGTCGTCCGCATTGCATTGGTTTATTTGATTGCTTGTGACAGCCAACCACTCATTTTGTGATTATTCTACTTATAATCGCATTAAGTGACACACCTTAAGTGCATCATTTAAGTCTCTCCTAATATTTCTTGGAAAATACGAGGGAAATAATAAAGTAAGGTGCCTGTTTGGCAGCACAACCATTCATTGTTCATAGATAGAACATATGCCCAACGTCCCAATTACGATGTCAAAATTGTACTAGGAGACTTTAACGCGAAACTGGGCAAGAAAGTCGCTTTTGATAAGGTCAACAACATATCCGAAAATGCCTTTAGGCAGATAGACTTCGAAACGGGGCGAAATCTTCTACTCGCTAGCACGCGTTTCCCACATCCTCAAGGGGACTGATTGATTTCCGGATCAATCAACCGTCAAGATTGACCTTATTGCGATTAATGGCAGGCATGCATGCTATGTTCTGGAAGTAGACATTTTCCGAGGAGACAACATCGACTCGGACCACTATGTTGTGGCAGCCAGGTTACTTACTTACATACTTACTTATCAGGCCGGTAATCCATGGAGGATCTGAGCCTGAGCTATAGCCTACCATCCTTGACGGTCCCGGTCACGCTGCTTCCAGTTATCAAGATCAAGTTATCTTGCAGCAGCGAATACTTGGTCTTTATACCGGAGGTTCGGTCTTTCCCTTCTTCTCGAACCAGGACGCTCGGAGTCGAAGACCCTCTTAGCTGGACCGTTGGTGTTTGGCGCTCGATGTGGCCGAGCCAATGTAGTCGGCGGATCCTTGTCATCTGGACTATATCCACATCCTTGTACAGCTCATAGAGTTCGCGATCCTGTCATCTTCTCCTTTCACCTTCCTCATAGACACGACCAAATATATGGCGCAGAACTTTTCATTCGAAGGAACCCAAAATCAGCTCCGCTGACCTGCTTATCGTCCAGCTTTCGGCTCCGTACAGCAAGACTGGCAGATTGAGCGTTTTGTAAAGCATGACTTTGGTCTTTCGAGTGAGGAGGTTTGACCCCAGTTGTTTGGACAAGCCGAAGTAGCAACGGTTGCCAAGGGCGATTCTACGCCGGTTCTTAAATGTGGTGTCGTTTGTGGAGTTTACGTTTGCCCCGAGGTCGACAAACTCCTTAATTACCCCGAAATAATAGCTGTCAATCGTTATATTTTATCCTAGGTGATGAGCGATGGATTGGTTTTTGCTTGACAGCATAAACTTTGTCTTATCCTCGTTGACTTTAAGACCAACTCGTTTCGCCTGTTCCCTAATCGCCGTAAAAGCTTCTATAACGTCACACCGAGACCGCGCGATGATGTCAATATCATCCGCTTATCCTAGCAGCTGGACAGACTTGTAGAAGACTTCCCTGTTGACGCCTGCCCGTCGCAGTATCTGCTCCAGCACTACAATAAAGAAGTCGCATGACAGCGCATCTCCTTGCCGAAATGCTGTGCATGTTTCAAACGATTCAGATGTCCTAGAACCGAACTGCACAGTGTACCTCGTATTATTTAGCATGGCGCGACACAGCTGGATCAGTTTTCCTGGGATCCTGAATTCGGCCATCGCATCAAACAATTCTTTGCGATGATTACCGTCGTATGCGGCTTTAAAATCGATAAAGAGATGGCGTGTATCGATTTGAGACTCATTGGTCTTTTCCAGGATTTGTCGAAGTGTGAATATTTGGTCTATAGTCGATTTGCCGTGCCGGTAGCTTCACTGGTAGCTGCCGATGAGTGCGGTGCAAAAAGGGCTTTACACGCTCACACAGTACACTGAAGAGGAGATTTTAGTTCTTGCAGGAGGCATTCGGGCCTTCTTTCATCTTCCGAAATTCTACATATGATCTGGTACATGCCTCCCTACCAGAACATCGCCGTCAGCCTTGAAGAGCTCCGATGGCATGCCGTCTAATATGCGGCCTTGTTGTTCTTCAGCTTTTGAATAGCTGTGTCGACTTCTTGGATGCTCTCTTGTTCATACTCGGTAAGCAGCTGCTGGAAATGTTGCTTAATTACATCCAATATGCCCTGCTTGTGACACCCAACCACTCATTTTGTGATTATTCTGCTTATGCTCGCATTAAGTGACACACCTTAAGTGCATCATTTAAGTCTCGCCTAATAATTTTTCGAAAATACGTGGGAAATATGCTGCCTGTTTGACAGCACAAACATTTATTGTGTCAAAAAAAAACAAAAAAAAAAACTAAATGAACAACTAACTCTATGAACTCATAGGTTCTTTAAGGTTGTAACCAAGAAACCGACGAAAGTTGAAACTGATTTTATTCCATGACGGTTTCCATTTTCTGTTTACATTATTTCAACAAATAAACCTCCTGCCATCAGAATAGAAAAATGTATCAACACTTAACCCAAAAGTCTAGGTCAAGTCCACTATGTCGTGCTTTGAACAACTCACATGCAAGAAATATTCACACAAAACACATGCTATTCCTGCGCCCACTAGCCCATACACTTACCAATTAGCATTAATATGTAATTATTGCCTACCATTGGTACATACGTATTCGTAGGTAACCATAATCACGACATTGTCGTGATGAGTGGCCTTTAACGACTCCTTAACACTAAAAAAAGTTAATGCGCCCACAAATGATTGCGTCCTTGTATAAACAATACGAGTACAATCGTTTTATGCTTAATTTTCCTTTTATGTACGCCTGTTATCGCAATACCTCCTCTTTCTCTCCTCATTCGCATGGTTACAGAAACAAAGGACTAAAATGTCCTGGAATCTGAATACCAATTCTTATCTCGAAAGATAAGCAAAGAAATAGAGCAGAAAATTAAAGCCCTGAACACGAATATGCTAACAAATAAATAAATTATGAACTTCAAGCCAGACGAAAGCACAAGGACATTTTCGATTTTCTCACACCCTCAACATAGGCACAACTGGGAGCCTTTTATGAATTTGCCATTATAGGTTACTTGCTTAAGTGTGCTCAAATTTAAATCAATGCTTTCTACCTTGTTTATTTTTTCTGTTTTTTTTTAGAACAACAACGGATATAGCATCATTAGGATTTCCTGGAAAGTGTGCATGAACAAAATACCTTTTCGTCAAGTTACACAAGGTAATTCTTGGCAATAACTATGGAGTTTTATAAATGAATACAAATTATATAGGGCGTCTTCCTTAAAACAAGCAGAGTTGAAATCGTGGAACGCCGATGTTAGGTGAATCGACATCGGAAAGTGAGTGATGAGCTTTAAATTGATCTTGATCAATGGGCCCCAGAGGAAAATCCACAGATGGACAGGATTCGCCTTCGTCTTCGTCCATTGTGAATGGTTCGCTCTGCCTGACGGCGGCATTTTGACTTTCATCGCCGTTATACAGTCTGCAGATGTGGTCCTTCCACAATCTCAGCATCGTCTGTGACTCCACTACTAGTTGTCCGTGCTCATCCCTGCAGGCCTCTGCTCTGGCTTTATAGCCTTGGCATGTTCGTTTTACTTTCTGGTACAATTTTCGAACGTCGTTCCTGCATCTCTCCATCTCCTCGATCTCGCGCTTCTTCTTTTTTTTTCTCAGAAGCGCATGCTCCTGCCTCCTTTTCTGTTCATAAAGCTCGCGGGCAGCTCTCGTCCGTCAATGCAACGAGGCCATGTATTCCATTCTGTTTCTATACCTGGGCATGTCTGCACTCATCATCAAACCAGGGGTTTCTCGACGGTGGTGGCTCAAAACCGAATACACCTGAGGCGGCCTCTCTAATGGCGTTCTGACAACGACTCCATTGCTGTTTTATGGTTTCTGCAGATTGCATCGGGACTTGAGAGAGCTCGAGGGAGACTTGATCGGCGAAGGTCCTGGCGATCTCCTACGATTGCAGCTTTCCGACGTTAAATTTTGGTGTTCTTACTCGACTCCGTTGATTCCGAGAAATTCGCATCCGTACTTTGGCTGCAACAAGGTAATGATCCGGGTCGATGTTGGCTCCTCGAAAGGTTCAGACATCTAGGATGCTGGAGAAGTGTCTGCCGTCGATCGCAATATGATCAATTTGATTGGTTGTCGATTGATCGAAAGACCGCCAGGTCTCCTTATGAATGTTGAGGTATGGGAATCGCGTACTTGTTACTACCAGATTATGTCCCGCCATCAAGTCCACTAGCCTTAGTCCGTTTTCTGACGTGGTGTTGTGTAGGCTGTGCTTTCCAATGCATCGCATTGAAATCTCCTAGAACGATTTTGATGTCATAGCTGCCTAGGAGATCATAGAAGTCGTCTATGTCGGTCATCTTTCTCCTCTGTGGGGGCGTGGACACATAATAAGCGTATATTGCCGAGGTTGGCTTGATGCGGATAGTGATGAGGCGTTCGCTTACATACTGGAAGCTTAAGACTTTTTCCCTGAGTCCGCATCGAGTAACAAATCCGCAACCGAATAAGCGTTGTTTATTTTCTCTGTAGCAGTTTCCGTAGTAGATATCACAGTTTTTCATCCGCTTTTTGCCTGGCCCATCCCATCGCACTTCTTGGAGCGCGGTAATGTCTGCCTTATAGCAGTCCAAAGAGTTGACCAGTTGTCCGGCTGCACCTGATCTGTTGATGGACCTAACGTTGCAGGTGCAAATCCCGAATTCGTTTCCTTTTAGACGTTTGCGGGGGTCGCCAACATGTAATCCGTCCGTATACGAGGCTGTTAGTTGTCTCTGAACAAGCTTTGCTTTTATGCGATAGGAACGTTAACCCTAAGCGCAACCCCTAACCTGGAGGTCCAGTTTTCTTTTTCGCCAGGAACAAGGGGTCGGGTCGCTGCACACATTGGTTCACTACCTGGCGGTTCACTACCTGGCGAGTGCCAGTATAAGATATCCAGGGGAGGCCACGCGCAGGCTTTGTGTCAACTTGGATTCAACAGGGACAGAGATCGAAGCTGGCGTATGCCAGAATTAGGTATAAATTGTCTGACTTGCTAACGATTTATATTTCTTTTTTGGCAGTTTCTTGCTTCGAAATATCATCATAATTTGTTTTGAGTTCATTAATCCCTATTTTCGATGAGGTTGTTCTATGTGTGTAGTTCAGAAAAGAAAAGTAAAGGTTTTTGTGTTCAATGCGAACGTTTTCGGTCCAAAAGTGTCCTGATTTATGTTCTGTTAGTCTGTTCCGAATACATTGGAGACACCTGAAGTAGAATATAGTATCAAAAATAGCTGAACCTGAATATTTGATTTGATTCCTGCGAATTCTAACAAATAACATACAAAATGTGGCAATTAAGGTCTGAAAACTCAGTCATAACTCGGGAACTGGCAACAATGCGTCTTTCATCAACATCTGTATAAAAAAGGGGACCTTTCACTCAGTTTTCATTTAAGGCTAAAGTCAATAGCAAGTTGCGTTTGTTTGTTGTGCGTATTTATGGGGAAAAAATATACTATTCTGTTATTCCCCAAGACGAAGTCACACTTGGCGGTGTAGAAAGGTCAACGAGGCTGTAATCATGGTCCTGACGGAGGTTACTTCAGAGGATTACTAAGGGTGCGACGAATCGTGGGAGCAAAGTTGGAATCGTTGTGTAGAGTAAGAAGGGGACATTTTTATAGATCGATAGTAAAATTTTGCAACAAAACTTAATTTGCTTGCTTTTCTGTTTACAAATTCCCAAGACTTAATTATGACGTTTCGGTTTTTTGTGGTTAAAATAGGGTTGTAGTTTTCTGTTATACATGATATGGTATTTTTCACAATTGAATACTGATCTGCCTTGTTCTGTTCTATTTTCTTCCTCTTTGAACACAGCTAATATAAAGGAAGGATTTTTTTCGCTAGTCTTATGGAAACGACATGATCACATTCCTCTGAGATGCAAAACCCATAATCGTGTTGGGCTTCCTAGACAAAGGAAGACTATCAGTTAGCTGGCCGATTATGACTTACTGGAACAATTCGACATACAATTGGTGTAAACACAGCATCAATGAATGGGCGAAAGGCGATGAAGAAAAGTCCGACGTTTTTCAGAACCCTTTAACCCTTCCTCAAACCTTCAACCCCTTCAAAGGACAACCGCTACCTGACAATAGCAATACTCTGGAAATTAAAGGGAAATACAGAATGACGCGAGCTACGCTTTCCAAACTGGAAAATATCATAAAATCCTTCAAGCCAAATAAAACACCAGGCAACGATTTAATTACAGGAGATGTCGTTAAAAATTAGTCGAGAAATTTTTTGCTCTTGTTAACTCAGGACTTAGGTTAGAACATGTACGCCAAAGGACGGTTCCAAGGGCCAGAGAGCCACAGATGGATACAAAATCTTACCGCCCAAGATCACTGTTGCCGATAAGTTCGAAAGTCTTCGAAAGAATTGTAATCAATCGCTTAAAGCCGATCGTCGAAGAAAAGCGTCTTTTGGCGGATCAGCAATTTTGTTTCAGAAGCGAGCTCTCCACTCAAGACCAAGTGCATCGAATAATAGATGTGATCGAAAAAGCACTCGAACATAACCTGATATGTTCGAGTGTATTTCTTGACCTTTCACAAGCACGACGGTTTGGGATATAAACTAAGACAATTTTTCCCCGAACAATTATCGAAAGTTCTGTAAAAACACTTTCATGTTAAATACGGGAGTGAATACTTAAATTTTAGAGCAACTACGGCTGGCGTTCCTGAGGGAAGCGTACTTGGTCCACTGTTTTACCTGCTGTATACCAGAAACATATCACAAGTAGATGGCACTATGCTGGCCACATTCTCTGATAATACTGCGATTTTGGCGACAGGAAAATTAGTCTAAGAATCAACGACTAAATTGCCATATCACGCTTAACGAAACCAGTTTTATCCATATAAATTTTACTTATAGAAAACTGCTCCTTCTTCTTCTTCGTTGGTGGCATTACAGCCCATGAAGGACCACAGCCAAGCTTCTCTCAATCACCCATGTTGTGTGTGATTTATTTTTCTTACAGGCGAAAGGGACCTACAGTTTAATGCCGATTGCGAACGGCTTGAGTTCAGAAGCTTTTTCATGGCGGGTATACTACGGGGGGTTTTGCCAGTACCCCGCCGAGGAGGGACGCCGCGAAATAAGCACTCGATGGCGTTGGTGTTATCGGGATCCGAACTCGCTCATCGTGCGTCAGAGTCCAACACACTAACCACTGCGCCACGGCGCCCTCTTCTACTTCTCTTCTCTTTGTAAATTAAGTTCGGATCTCGTTCGCAAAAGAGGCAAAATACCTAGGCATGAGCCTCGACGCGAAACTCAAATGGAAAGCGCATATAAAGAAAAAACGTCTCTAGAAGCAAGGCCTTAAAGCTATTTGGGCTTACGGTATTATTAAATTTTGTGGAGGAAAATGCTAAGATAATGGGAAAGAATTGTAGTGCTTTTTAGGGACCTATTACTAAGATTTCGCTGTCCGTCCGTCCGTCTGTCACCAGGCTGTATCTCATGAACCGTGATAGTTAGGCAGTTGAAATTTTCACAGATGATGTATTTCTGCCGCGGCTACAACCTAATACTAAAAAAAGAAATAAAATAAATATTTAAGCGGGCTCCCATACAACAGACATGACGTTCATCCAAGAAAATCCCCTTGGTCACATACTGACCTAAGGTTAGTCGATAATATCCCACAGCCAGTAGCAAACTTCCCAGCTTTGATCCCTTTTGTGTCTTTGATGTATTAATCCCAGCTGCAACCCATTTTTCTATAACTACGAACAACCATCAATAAATACCCTTTAAGCTTTGATGGTCCCTATTGCGTCACTGCTAAGTTAGTCCTTGCTGCAAACCCTTTCGTACAATTGCCATTCCCCTCCTTTTCCAACCTGATAGGTTAAGATATCAAATGTTGACGCAAATTCAGTTGTTGTGAAAATAACTTTCGATCATATCCCACAACCAATAAAACACGTCCAAGCATTGATCCCTATTGTGTCCTTGATATGTATATTATTCCTAGCTGCAAATCTTTTTCCCATAATTATTGTTATTCACTTTTTCACCTACCTACTTGCTGTCAAGAGAGATAATTGATTTGAATTCAAAGGACACTTTGATGATCAACTATCTTATCTCACCATGGAGATTTTTGATCATCAAAGCAATATACCTATAACCTGCCTGTAACCAAGATCTGTCATCGTGCAAAAAATCATTTCAAACGGATTTGCCGTTTTAATGTGATCACTGATGAGGTAACATACATAAAATGTATGCAACACAATTGTGAATGGAAAGCGACCAAACGTACTGCTGCAGGCATAACACTCACAGTACATGGTCAACTAAAATTCATCCTCTGGGTATGCAATATTAACACCAAAAGTGCATGAACGAATTATTGTGAATTATAACCTACGCGAAAATCTGGTCGGCTCTCGTCCTATCTAGGACAAACCACCCCTGAGAGTGGTGAACGAACATCTACGACCCAAAACCACTGCACTCCGTTCAGGTTGTGTGTAAACCTGAGCGAAACTCTCCCTCTCCCTGTTAGCTTCGCTCGCACAATGTTCCAACGTGAACCGTGATAAGGCCTTAGATTTGAGTGCGGGTGTAACTATAAAAAAATTAAAAATACAACGTCTCTTTCATATTTTTATATACAGATGGTACGGAACCCTTCGTGCGCGAGTCCGACTCGCTGTGGCCGGTTTTTTAATAACGTCTTCATGGATACTACTCTAAAAGCGTCTACATACTTTCTTAGGAGTGAATCCAAAGAGACAAGCAAAAAGTCGTATAATTGTGAATAAGTTTGAAGTCTTGCCAGTCTCAAAACTACTGCTCTCAAATCGTGCTTACTAAATACCCAATTATGAAACCTTATAGGAAAAGCTGTTCATGCAACTACTTCATGATCCTACTATTTCAACAATGTGAATCATCGAAAATCCGCATCATTTACTGCTGCAATGCTTACAGATTCGATTGATCAATAGAAGTCAAGCACGAATGCTGCCTGCACTGAAATTGCAATAAGAATAAATTAAAACTTTACTGGGGACGGATAACGTTTTATGCTAACCCTCCTTTGGCCTCCTATCTTGTTTGTCATTGTCATCGGGTTTTTTTTTTTTTTTTTTGTTCAGAGCCGAAGGGCAATGCAATAGCAATCACTATCACTTACAAGGGAAAAAACTGTTTTCAATGAATAGATACTAGATACAAATTCTTAAAGCTAGTGTACTTGAATGTGGCACAAAAACATTTCCAACAGAGATACCGATTTTCATTTCTTCTTGGAGAAGGAGAAAACAAAAAAGAAAACAACAGTCCAAAACAAGACACTCTAATGGTAGAGGGCGGGATTGATGGTGGGTACAATACACGAAGAATTCGTGAAAATTTATTATGTGATCCATTTCCAATCACCAATAAAAGAAAGGACCTAGAGATACATATAGGTCCTTGTCCATTTATTGTTGCTTTATTGATTTTTTTCACTTGTATGTATCTGACATTCAGCGAATTTCTTTTCACGATAATCCTGGTAGAAATGAACGATAAAAATGAAGAATTCGACATGACAGTGGGTTTCCTAATAGAACTGTTTAAAGTCAATAAAATGTACATATGTATGTGTCTATTTATGTATGTATGTATGTATGTACCTGGCATGCAATTTTTCTCAAAATTCGCAAATACTGTATGCATATAGCTCACATGGGTAAGTATGTCTCCTATGAAAAGTGTGGTCTAGAATCGCTATATTTATTTACAAATCGACCCCACTGTCCTAGGAAACTTCCCCAGTTGAATTTCTCGCTACGTCCGAGCATCTAAACATTTTCCGGCCATCCATGATTGTATCTATGTATACGTTATTCTCGAGTGTTACAGCTTCTGATTTCAGTGTTTTTGTGTTTCCTTTGCTTTTGTTCTATTTCTGCTCATCCATTAGGGAGAGGGTGATTTTTATTTCGTTTTTTTCTGCTTTTTTGCTCGAGACACATTTATCTGTAGACTATTCGTTGCCGGAGAGACACAGCATCCCAAGTTGGATTAAGAAAGTACGAGTATAGGAAATATGTAGGTCGATGGGGGGCTGCCGTAACAAATCCGATAGAGAGAGGATTACACAAACTTGACCAGAATGTCCATTGGATTATTATAATTCCGAAATGATGGACCCGGCTGGGGCATCGGTACCATGCTAGAATCAAAGGAAGTGGGTAATCGTTTGAGCAAATTGCTGGATCTATATAAAATTCTATTTTACTTGTCTGTTTTTTACTCTTCATAAATACATACTAACGACGAGGCGATGGCAAATGGGGATAGTGTTTGTACCAACAGATATTGAATAAAGACGAAAGGAATGTAAAAGTAGAAACAATTTCCATTCCCGCTGAACAAAGCCTGCAAATTGATACACATTTTGAGGATACACACTTTGGTTTTCTTTTATTTTAATTAACGTTCTCGTCCATCTACTCGAGTTGATGGTAGCTGAAAGGCTAAATAGCTTCATAGTGCTAGTTCTAGTGCTTTTGTGCACCACAATGTCCCCGAAGGGATTTAGTAAGTACCAATTGGGGAAAAAGGATCTCAAGCGATTGGGAATGAATATTTATTCATTTTTTCCTTTTTTTGTTTTATCTCTCTTTTTTTAAATTGCATTATCTACTTAAACTGAAAGCTGATTACAATCTAATGTGAGAACCGTTGATGTTGGTGACGCTTTTTAAGCATCTTTATGCGGAATACTACTGAAGTGTGGACAATTAATGGATTTTTCACATTCTTCGGATACTTACATACAATGTCCATTCGGCCTTCACTTTGGACCGAGGAGAAATTTGGTGCTTCGGCAGATACTTCGCATCTGTATAAGCCAGTCGAGTTGAGTGTCAATCCACGGAGTAGAACTCGTCTGCTGTCCGAATGTTCATCCTGAAAGTGGCGAATAAAAGGTCTTTTTTTTATTTTTTCTGTATCTCTCAGAATCAATTTTTATTTGTTTCTCGAAAGGAATAAATGGTTAAATAGCTTTGTCCCATGCGATATCTGTATGGAAATTACGTATGGATAGTTTCATAATCGCATTTGCTGTTCTGCAAGGAATGTATTGTGTAACCATTACCGTACGAGAACTATCTGAATGTGCACCTACCATACAAATGTATGAAGGGGATTTCCATTTTCACCCCGACTTTAAAATAAACATACATACATATACCACACACATATGCAATACAGAAAGACTGTCGAAACATCACGTTTTCGATACTCACAATAACACGTATTCCATCGACAGGGAAGCTTTGCTTTTGTGGATCAGCTTTCGGTACGAAGCGATAAAACTCCTCGTTATCTTTGTACCATTTGACAGCATACAGTGCTTCATCTTCATTCATCTGCTGTTGGCCACTGTTCATGCTGCCATCATTGGCCGTACTAATACTACTTCCACTCCCGCCGAACATGTTGTGGTGCTCCCGCAGTCGACTTGGTTCATCGTATACACGATAAGAGGATGATGATGCTTGCGTTTGATATTGCTGCGATTGCAACGAATATTGTGGCTGCTGTTGGTGGTACACTCTACGGTACTGATGAGTTCTCATGCGTCGATAGTGGCCATCATCGGAATCCATATCGACATAGGTATCACCGCCATTACTATTTGTTCCTCGGCCATCATTGTTCCCACCATGTCGAACATTACCATTAATCATCTTGCTTCCATTCGGTCGATTCAGTTCGTATTGACACTCGAGAAATGTGGATTCACCACGTAGCTTATAGGCGGGTATTGAAACTTTAACCAAACGCAATCCCGCTAAACCTGTAAGAAAAAAAAAAAAAAAAACAAAAGTACATTTTAGTTCTTTTTAAGTGTGGTATTTGCTACAACTGCAACGATAATAGGTTCTATAAATTGTGTGCCTTTTGTGGTGACTCTTTTTTAGTTTCCTATTGGAAAAAATAAATCATACACAAAATAGATTACTGAGAGAAGTTTAGCCTCCAGGAGCTGTAAAGGTAATATGCAACAACGCAATAACGACAGGAAATGGATTGTTTAGCTGTTTTAACAACAAACTTTAAAATAACAGATGATCAATTGAAAAGTATTTACGTTTATGGCTCATTCGTAAAAACCAAAAAAACCGTTTCTGTAGTTAGAAGAGGTTGCAGATAAAAATAATATTTAACGAAATCGGGCGACATCATTAGACCATTCATTTTGAAGAATGAAGAATGGTATCGAGACTTTTGATCTGAAGAAAACGGCGAAAAGAACTATACATCGTTCTTTGCCTTGAGGTTGTATCAAATAAGTTTTTAGCATGGTTACGATACTATTAACAGTACAACTCCAGAAGAACTACTAGTATACTAAGGTTCAAATATTTCTCATCTAACACTACCCAATCCCATTATTCAGTTCTACAGCCAAAGAATAATTTTACGTGGCAGTATATCCGGACATCGCAAATGAATGTGACTCAGTTTCGCACTTAACACTTAACAACTTCATCCCAAATGATAACCTTTAACTGCTAAGAAGTTATCTAACAAGTCGATTCTTCTATATAAGATACAAGTACAAATGCTCTCAAACCCATTCAGTCAACGCTATATGCTCTTCACAGCTGTTATCCATCATCCTGACAGAGAAACACGAATGACAGCAACATATGCCGATGACACAGTGCTGCATTAAGCAAAACGCTTGACTGGTACTTAAAATGGCATATAAAAGACAACATAGGCTTGACAGAATACCTGGAAACTTACCTAACCAGCAAATTGACATGGAAGTACTATACTCAACAAAAGCAAAAACAAATAAAACCCAAATTTGGACAATTATTTTGTCTTTTTCGATCACAGTTAATTTATACTTTACACTATATATATTATTACAATTGTGAATTTTGTATGAGTAATGCATAACGCAGGGTAGGGCATAGGCATGTAAGTTAACGTACTAAACATTGGACACACGCCAGAGCGTACGTGAGACAATTTGCTGACGATGCGCCTGCTCAACCTGTTGTTAACGCATCCACGCCAACACCGGAAGCGACGGTCAGCTGAGTACCTACGGTACACATCCATCCCATTCACTGCATTCCGATGGTCACCTGAGTACCCACGCTATACGACCATCCCATCCATCAGCACATCCACTACGTTCCGTTTATCTGCTGTCATTCGAGAAACCAAGTCAGCAACCGCACATTTTAGTATTTACCTTTTAGTATTTAAGGTAGCATAGGTTACAATAGAGCAGGAATTGGCGCATTGCCAGAGTGCCGTCAGAGACGCTGCCTCAGAGGTGCTGGGTTTCAAACCGCCACCATCTAGAAACCCCTGGATCCATGAACAATGCGAACAAGCCCATGCAGCAAAACAAGAGGCATATAAAGCCATGCTGCAACGACGGACGAGAGCTGCTCGCGAAATCTATGAGCAGAAGAGAAGAGAGGAACACACGCTTTTCAGAAGAAAGAAGAAGAGGCCCGGACAGCTTGAGATAGGGGAGATGGAGAGATGCTTCCGCAGAAATGACGCCCGTAAGTTTTACAATAAGGTCATGGCTACAAAGCTAGAGCGGCGGCCTGCAGGGGTGAAAATGGAGAACTGGTAGTAGAGTCGCAGTCGATGCTGAGGATTTGGAAAGACTACTTCTGCAGACTGTATAACGGTGATGATAGACAAGATACCGCTGTCAGGCAGAACGAGCCATTCGTAATGGACGAAGACGTACCGGAATTCAGTCCATCTGACCTAGAAGAAGTCAAAATAGCGATATCAAGACTTAAGTCTAATAAAGCCGCGGGCGCAGACGGTCTTATTAACCGTCTTAGCACGGACTGTCTGCTGAGCTTCTTAAGGCTGGTAAGGTGCATGCACCATCTCATTTGCAAGGTATGGTCGGAGGAAAGCATGCCCGACGAATGGAATCTCAGCATCGTTTGCCCGGTCCATAAGAAAGGAGACCCCTATAACTGCACCAACTATAGGGGAATAAGTCTCCTTAACATCGCATATAAGACCTCCTTTGCCGTATTGTGTGAACGCCTGAAACCGTTTCTGGATAACCTGATCGGCTCTTATCAGTGTGGTTTCAGGCCAGGTAAATCCACAATAGACCAAATATTTACGCTACGGCAGATCTTGGAGAAGACCTCTTCGTCGATTTCAAGGCTGCATATGATAGCGTGTTGAGCCAGACTCGTCCGACTGTGCAGGATGACAATGGAGATTTCTCGCTGCTCCATTAAGGTCGGTAATGAGCAAACCGAGACCTTTGATGTCAAAAAAGGATTTAGGCAAGGTGACGCGCTATCATGCAACTTTTTCAACATCGTGCTTGAAAAGATCGTGCAAGATTCACTGGCCAACACAAGAGGTACGATTTATTTCAAGTCTACGCAATTGCTTGCGTACGCCGACGACATTGACGTGATTGAACGGACACAGCGAGACGTCAATGAGGCCTTTGTAAACATTGAGGTAGAAGCGGCTAAGATGGGTCTCAAGGTTAATGAGGGTAAAACCAAATATCTGCTTTCATCTAAAAGAGACGGACAACACCGACGTATTGGCCAAAACGTCACCATAGGCGGATAAAACTTTGAAGTGGTCAAGGAATTCGTCTACCTTGGCTCATTGATGACCAGCGACAACAACACCAGCGCTGAGACAAAACGCAGAATCACTCTTGCCAACCGCTGCTTCTTTGGGCTCAAGAAGCAATTGAGAAGTAGAGCCCTCTCTCGGAAAACCAAGGTGACACTATATAAGACCTTAATCATCCCAGTCCTACTTTACGGCGCAGAGGCTGGGACCTTAACAAAAGCGGATGAAGTCGCCTTGGTCGTTTCGAGAGGAAAATTCTGCGCACTATCTACAGTCCCGTTTGTTCAAATGGTGTATGGAGGAGAAGATATAACGAAGAACTGTACGCGTTGTATAGCGACATCGGCCTGGTACGACGTCTACGGATACAGCGTGTAAGGTGGCTAGGCCACCGACTCGAAGATTCTTCGAATCCACAACGGAAGGAAGGCGCGGCAGAAGACGGCCGCATCAACGGTGGCGCATCATAGATGCGCCCGGTGGTACAGTTAAGACTTTTCTTCTTTCACTCATTCTGGCAACCTGGAATTGCGGCAACTCTTTTGGATGGTGGCCGAACAGCGCATTCAGCATTGAAACTTCCGTTGAATTCGCAAAACAATGAGGCACCAACATGCAACATCAGCAAAAACTCTGGAATGGGCAAAGTACTCCCAGCATGTCAAATGATTATATGGGACGAATGTACAATGTCTCACAAGAAAGCATTGGAGGCGCTTGATAGTACACTGCGAGATTTGAGAGGAAACGCACGAATCTTCGGTGCTGCACTCATTTTATTGTCTGGTGATTTTCGACAAACACTGCCGGTTATACCACGTTCAACACCCGCTGATGAACTTAATGCATGTTTCAAATCAACTACAACGGGATGCATCGGCTGGAAATTTTGCAAAACAATTAGCGGATATTGGAAATGGACGAATTCAAAATGATGAATCTAAGCATTGTATCACCTTGCCAGCAAACTTCTGTAAGATCACAGAAAGCATAGACGAATTGGTGCAAAAAGTTTTCCCAAACATTGCACAGAACTACAAAAATCAACAGTGGCTCAGTACGCGGCCAAAAACGTCGATGTTAATAACATCAACTTCACCATTCAGAATGGAATACCCGGCGAAACGACAACATATAAGTCCATCGATACTGTGCTGAATCTACACGAAGTTGTCAACTATCCAACTGAATTCTTGATTTCGCTTGATTTACCAGGCATGCCCCCGCACGTTCTTACATTGAAAGTTGGCGTACCCATCATTCTTCTTGGACTGAGCACCGTGGCGCAGTGGGTAGTGTGTTTGCCTCTGACGCCGATGACACGGGATCGAATCCCGACACAGCCATGTCATCGAACGTGTTTTCACGGTGTTTCTCCTCAGCGGGGTTCTGACAAAATTGTCATGAAAAGCTTCTCGAAATTCGCCGTTCGGGACCGGCAATAAACTGTAGGTCCCCTTCACCTATTGGAAAATTAAATCACACACAACATGGGTGACTGAGAGAAGCTCGGCTCAGATTCGTCATGGACTGTAACGCCAACATACATACATACATACATCATTCTTCTTCGAAACATAAATCCACCACGACTTTACAACGGAACCAGACTCTCAAGAAAATGATGAACAATGTTATCGAGGCAACAATTTTGACTGGAAAATTCAAAGTTGAAGACGTACTGTTGCCGCGTATCCCTATGATCCCGACAGATATGCCATTCGGATTCAAACGTTTGCAGTTTCCAGTGCGACTCGCTTTCGCAATGACTATCAACAAACCACAAGGACAATCGTTGCAAGTGTGTGGATACAATTTGGAGAATCTATGCTTCTCAGCTCTATGTGGCCTGAAGGCGGGAAAGACCCCGATACCGGAATCGATAAACCGCTCCAAAAAGTTGTCGGTAGACAACAAAAGATAAAACCCATCAACCAAGGCCTACAGAGATGGGGCCATAAATCCGACATTTCAGACAAAGCTAAAGAGTCGGTCGCCTGGGCGACAGGAATCCTGGCCCAGGATGAAGCCAAAAAGCCAAGAGGCCCAGATCGTCCCCCGAAGAAACAAAGCGGGAAGCTAAGAAGGCTAGGCTGGGAGCACCGGCCAAGCTATTAAAGCCTCTCAATGAGGTTGCGCGGGAGTGTCTGACGGTAGCAATCATCGATGATAGCGACCTGGACGGCAAATCGACGACCGAGAAATGGAAGGATGTCGATCATGCACTATCGGCAAACTTCCTCAGGAAGTACCCTGGACTACCGCCCATCTGCGATGACGCTGGATGGTACCAAGGCAGGGTCAATTTGCTTAGCTGTGATCTTTTAAAAGCTACAGTTGCTGAAATAGGGGAAATATGGGAGGGAGCTAGGCTTAAGGTCTTCCTAAGGAATAGATCCCGAAACGACCGCGAGATACTGCCTCCCGCTGGCACCGGACGACCCCCTCGAAATAATTGAGACAATCAACTATTGTAAGCCCAATCTCCCAACAAGAGATTGGAGAGTCGCGAAGCTGGAGGAACCAAAGGGCCGATCAAAGACAGGCAATTATTGTACTGAACTCTGAAGCCCTGGAACCTCTGGCACAACGTGACCACCATATTTGGTTTGGCTTTAAGAAAGTCAAACTCAGTATATACAAAAAGGATGAGGAAATGCCACCATCCGGCAATGAAGACACGGCTAACACCGTGGTCAACAATGAAAGCTCAATGGAGCAGGAACCCCCAATCCCCTCAGAAAGTAAAGGCCCTGCGACGACTAAAGCTGAAATCCCAGCAACATCCCTGGTCAATAAAGACCAGAAGTCATTGCTAGACTCCAGAAGCGAAGACTATTCCACTTGCTCGCCGATGGAAGACGATCTTCTGAACTTACATCTGGAAGACCTTGACACCACCGTAGTGGAAGCCAATCGAATTGATAACAGCCATAATGCTGAGATTAATTCAGATTAACCTCCATCACTCGAAAGCGGCAACCGCGAATCTTCTCCTCAGGCTGGAGCAAGGAGAAGAAGACATAGCCTTGATCCAAGAACCTTGGGTATATGAACACAAGGTTCGTGGATTAAGAACTCCAGCCTACAACCTATTTACTTCACTAAAAGAAGGTAAGCCACGGACTTGCATACTTGCAAAGAAATCCCTAAACGCTTACCTTCTTCCCATTTACAGCTGCCCTGATACCACAGGGATTGACATAGAATCACCCGAGGACAAGCTAATGGATAGCCTCTACTTACATGGCGCAAGAAGAGTCCATTGCATCGGACGAGATGAAAAGACTGGGACTCGTCAGAGCATCAAGCTGGGCTCCTCCTTGGTGCGGATGCGAATGTGCATCACACCATTTGGTGCAGCAGCGATATAAACGAAAGAGGTGAATGGCTTATTGAATTCATTCTTACCTCAAACCTTAACATATGTAACAAGGATAACATACCCACAATTATTACTAAAAATCGAAGGGAGGTATTAGACTCAACTCTAGCATCCCCCTATCTCGCTAATAGAATAAAAGAATGGAAGGTCTCTAAGGAACACTCCTCCTCTGATCATCGATACCTGGTTTTCAACCTAGCTGTTACGGTCCCAACCCCAAATGACTCATCATGCAACCCAAGAAGAATTGATTGGGAGCTATGTAGAGCCTTCGTTGGCAATTCTATAGTAAACAGGACCCCCTATACCCCGCGGTCCGCGATAGATATAGACAATTTGGTTGATATCATAACAACTACTTTGGGCAACGCACGGGTCAACAGCTGCGCAGTCCGCAAATCAGGAAAAAAACTCTTATCCTTCTTGGTGGAACGCAGATCTAAGCAAGCTCGGCAAGAAAACTCTTCAATAAAGCGTACAAAGAGAACAGGAAACGACAGGGATTGGAGCCAGAGATTCACTTAGAGTGTACAAGCAAACTCTGAGGAAAGAACAAAGGCTATCCTGGAAACTCTTCTGTAACAATATGGAGAAAAGTTTAGAAGCCTACAGACTGAGGAAAATACTCTCGAAACGAAAGATCCACAATTCCCGAGCTGCCTTACAGCAAACGGAGTTTGGACAACGTCTGAGGAAAAAACTCCAATTCTTCTCCTTACCACGCACTTCCCAGGCTGCTATGAATCGCAAGACTCAGTGCATTCGCGAGGAACCCACCTCTCCTCCGCGACAGTGGGAAAGTACGATCATATCATCTCCAGAGAGAAAGTTATATGGGCGTTAAAAAGCTTCAGGCCCTACAAATCGCCAGGTCCGGATGGAATTTACCCTATCGAGCTCACACAAACTATGGAATGGACTATACCGTATCTAGAGATTATCTTTGAAGGATGCCTAGCTTGGAGTCACATTCCAGAAAAGTGGAAGTGCGCAAAGATGCTTTTCATCCCCAAAGCCGGCAGGAATTCTCACACCTCCCCCAAGTATCTAAGGCCTATTTGTCCAACATGCTTTGCACTAAAAACTTTGGAAAGACTGATAGACTTACACATACGCCACAATTTGGATCCCTCCCTAATAATCTAAGGAACTCGCCTACTGTAAGGGTAGATCTGTCGAAACAGCCTTGCACACACTAGTGAGGAATATCGAAAGATCAATCCGTCTTAAGGAATACACTAAAACAGCTTTCCTTGACATAGAGGGCGCCATTAACAACGTCACTCCGAAAGCAATAATGAAAGGGCTAGAAAATCTAAAGGTGGAGAGGACTCTGATAGAGCTGATCAGCGAGTTATTATTAACACTCAAGATTGTCTCCAGATTGGTCACCAGGGGAACCCCGAAAGGAGGGGTTCTCTCACCTCTTCTCTGGAATGTAGTTATAAACGAACTACTAATTAGACTGGAGAAAGATGGCCTGGACGTTATTGCCTACGCTGATGACGTGGCCATTTCAATTTCAGGGAAATACCTATCCACATTGAATGACCGTATGCAAATGGCATTCTCAATCCTTCGCAAATGGGCGCATAGCAACGGGCTCAGGGTGAATCACCAGAAAACAGAGCTCGTGCTATTCACCAAAAAGCATAAAATTCCGGAACACTGCCCTATCACCTTGCTTGGTACCTATCACTATTCCTCCAATGGATGGGAAATTAACCTGGAAGAGCAACACAATCGAAAAAGTTAAAAAAGCAACAATAGCTCTCTACACATGCAATTAAGCCATAGGGAAAAAAGGGTATTCAACCCCAAGATCACCCTATGGCTCTACATAGTCTGGTGGACTGCACTGGATAAGACAACATACCACAAACAACTCGAGAATGTACAAAGGTTGGCGTGTATGTGGCCCTCAGGTCCACTCCAATGGCTGCGCTTAACACGATACTCGACCTTACACCACTCGATATTTTCGGCAAGCAAATTGCCACACACACGGCCATTAGACTAAAAGCCAACTCGAAATGGACAAGCTATGTCACTGGCCACTCCTCCATCCTGAACAATAGGACAACCATGGCAGTAAACTTGGGCTTCACAGAACCCACCACGGTCTTGGAAAAAACTTCATGACGATTTAGCCGGGCAGACCAAACTGGACCCGTGATACTCAACCACGCAGATACAGCGTTGACTTTTACACTGACGGGTCTAAAACCAAGGACGGGATGAGTAGTGGAGTCTTTTGCCAACAATTTAAGTTGAATGAAGCTCTAAAATAATCAAATCACTGCAGCGTTTTCCAGGCGGAACTGTTGGCAATAAAAGAGGCCTTGTCCTGGCTGAAGTGGAACGTGATAAACACTACGAATATCCGTATTCTCATGGATAGCCAAGCAGCCTTAAAGTCTTTGGAGTCCTATGTGTACATCAAAAACTAATCTCGAATGTCGCCTATTAATCTCTTAACGAGATGGCCGAACAGTTCAACATACAACTTATCTGGGTACCGGGACACAGCGACATTCCAGGGAATGAAAGAGCCGATACATTCGCCAAACAGGGAACGACACTACAATCAATCGCGGCTTTTGAAGGAATACCCCTTGCAACCATTAAACTTAATCTTACTAATCTCGCCAGGGCCGAAACGAACCGGAGATGGGCTCAGGGACATACCTGCGTCATCACCAGACAAATCTGGCCCCGCCTCGACAGTCAACGGACAAGGAGTATAATCTCCCTAAAAAGAACTGACATCTACAAAGTTATAGGTGTCATCACCGGACAATGCCTTATCGGCAATCACGCGCAAAAACTAGGTATATTTCCGAATGATTTCTGCAGAAGCTGTCTGGGCGACGAGGAGGTCAAATCCATTCACCACCTTCTCTGCACTTGCCCGGCATTCTGCACGATCAGGAAACGATACCTAGGCTCATAAACGAACTGACAGAGGTTCAGCAAGTTGGGATACCTGATCTTCTTAACTTCTTAAAAAGCACAAAACAGGCCTCCCTGGCCTATGTGTGTTCTTCTCACTCTGGGAAGACTACGAACCTACCTACCTCCCTACCTAAACCCCGTCAAAAGTTAAATTTTTTTTTGACAAAGATAAATCTTTCAAATGGACTAAAATTACACTTGACATCTGCTGAGGAAATAAACCATTTTGAATTTAATAAATAAGAATTATTGATCGCCAAAATCTTCTCCCATGTAGCTTACAACTAGGAACAAGCAGCTCAAACTATTTAAAATTTTTTATCGAAAAAGCCCCATTTCCAATTTAATTACTTATAGATGAAAGAATTAATTAAAGATAAACAACAAATCAATCTAAGCTGCACACGTTACCGATAGTTCCTCAGGTTTCCTTATTTAATTGAAGCAAAATCCCTCAGCCTACCTATCGAGAAAGTAATTAATCTCCAACTCCAATCATCGCCGTAAACATAACATCAACCACCAACCGAATTCCCATCTCAATTCAATTCCCAGTCCTAATTACATTCAACTAAACCGAAAATCAAGTTTGAGATGTTTGTCTTCTATGGCATATCCTCCTCTATCCTACCCCTGGAATCATGTGTATCACAGTTATAGAAACTCGTACTACCGATCTTGTGCTTCATCTTTAAGCAACGATTTTTAAACTGTTTACTTGCTTTAACCGACTGTCCTGTGGAAAGCAGTACGATAGGTGTAACAAACTATACATTGCTTTTTAAACAGAAGTCAAACAACAAATCTCCTTGACCCGTCCGGTCCCAGTGAAAACCTAGGCCAAACGATTTGGTTACCTACAAACAATTCTGAAACACCTACCCAACCGCATCATTTATTTCGGATAGCATCAACTCGTGCTGTACTGGAAGATTAAAAACAGCAATTCCACGGAATAGAAAAGCAGAAATAATGAAAAACATGTCAACTACTTGACCCGCATATCTCAGTCAACGATGAGATTTCTGTTTTGGTTTTTGTCGGTTCGACCTACAAAACCATAGATCCGGGAACAACCTGAAGACGAGAAGGTCCTACAACGGTTATCATGGGTGGGTAAATTTAGGTAATTTTTAACCAGGCTACAAACACTACCCACATTGTGGATATCATCTGATATGTGTATGCAACCAATCGCCCTCTGCAGGGCCACAGTTTAACTGGATCGCAACCGCACAATGTGGAAAACCAAACGATCTAATATCCTTAATGGCATCGGGTGATTTCGACCGAGACCGATTCGGATAATATTCCGCACATGTGCATGGTGTGGTTATACACATGTAAGTATAATCAATGTTTGCCGTGAACATTTCCACCGTTATCATGATTCCAACATCACAACCATCATCATCCTCATCACGGTCGTCATCAGCGTCATGGTTATCATTGTCATTGCCCTTGTCACTACCGCCACTAGGCGTTATTTTGAGGTCTATTCATTCGAATATGATTTCTATGCACTGAACTGTCAATTGCTCTCCCGTCGAAACCGGAAAACATTTTTTATTCCGATATTTCAGATAGTATTTGTTAGCTTGAACAAACAGCGACTGTGACTTATCCCTACCCTTATTGCAGGTAGCATATTCTATTTCTCCTCCACTCGCCCCCACGCAAGTTATAATGTAGAAACATAAGTGCGGCAGATATGTATATGTATCTACCAACGAGGATGTACTCCCATACCATGCCGCATATGGCACATACGCATCCTGCCTATATGGGACGTCGTCTGATTAACAATCACAAAGATTTCAACAATTTTTTATTGTGTAGCTTAAGGTGATTTATCGATTCGGGAGGAGTAACAGGAGTAGCTACAGCAACATCAGCAAAAGGTCCTTCTTTCGTTCGATATTCGACAGATACATTTGTATGTGCCAACGTTCATTGTAAATTTTGCTGTGCGGGTTCCCCCCAATAAGGCGTATCTTGTTCTTTTTCTTTAGTGTGGACTGGTATAAACCAGATTTGTGAAATCATGTTGTTAGCATTGTTCTTCTCTCAGCTACAGGGGAAGTGGTCCAACTAAGGTGATGTAATGGGCTTCATTATGGGTGTTTGTAGCTGTTATTTGTTCAGCGATAGGAATGAGCTGTGTGATTTATTGTTTCCCGGTTACTTTAAGTGCTGAGTTGTGGGATACTGCCACAACCTTATCTGGAGATGAGGTTGTTTAGACATAGGCTTGGAGCTAGGATAAGCAGGTTTGACACCTGGATTGTTCCCACAACAAGAACATGGGTTGTTGTTTGGCTGTGTCATTGAAAACCTTACGGGCAGGAGTAGTAAGCAGGGAAGAACGAAATGATGAAAAAGTCGTTAATACGAAAAGTTTTTAACCTAGGCAAAAATACGTTTGCAAGACATAAAATACGAGTACTTAAAAGGAAAAATAAATCGAGAAGGAACATTTGGGTGTTATAAGATACAACTGGGGTTGTGGATAAACAATTTTTGTCGATAAATATCTGAATGTAAATTAAATCGTAGGCAATGTGAATTCAGAAAAGTATCGTGGATGGATATTGTATATTTAGGTCGCTTAGAATATCCATCTGTCGGCTTCACAGTCCATGAAGGACATAAGCCGAGCTTCTCTCAATCATCCATGTTGTGTTTGATTTCATTTTCCCATAGGTGAAAGGGACCTACAATTTATCGCCGGTTCCGAACGGCGAAATTCGAGAAGTTTTTCTTGACAATTATACTACAGGGGGTTTTGTCAGTACCCCGCTGAGGAGACGCACCGTGAAAAACACGTTCGATGACATGGCTGTGTCGGGATTCGATCCCGTCTCATCGGCGTCAGAGGCCAACACACTACCCACTGCGCCACGGTGCTCTCTTAAGTACCTTACAAATATAAAGGTGTCGCATTGGAAGTATACGTAGAGCTAGAAAAAGTGGTCAGCTATGGAAAAGTTGGCTTTGCCTGCAAATAACCTACTGTACTGTAGGCACTATCCCAACTGGCAATACCATACTGTAGCTTAGAGTGCGGAATGCCGTAGTAGAACACGAGCAGTATTTTTTTGGTCCAGTGTATTCTTAGAAGGTACATTTTACGGGTAACAGAAAACATAAATTGCTTTAGCTCTTCAACGTGAACTTTCCAGGTCATATCTCTATCTATTAACGAGCCTAAATACTTGTAGTTCTCAACCCCTTGAATCTTAAAGCAGCTTGAATTGCACGTTAGGTTTTCGTGGTAGTTATATTCACCACACCTATGGACAGATAAGGACAGTTTTTGACAAGAGCTTGTGTGATGGCGCACAGTCAGTTGGACAAGACCCTTTTAAGCTACAAATAATAAGCCTAGTTTTGCTGCTGATGAGTAGGTCATGTTTGGTAAACCATTGTCGTTAGATATTAACGTCCATATGTTGCTGTATTGAGAGCACCGTGGCGCAGTGGGTAGTGTGTTGGCCTCTGACGCCGATGACACGAGATCGAATCCCGACACAGCCATGTCATCGAACGTGTTGATCCACTGATCCGCTACCTGAGAACC
Source organism: Eumerus sabulonum (assembly GCA_951905685.1). Taxonomy (NCBI): domain Eukaryota; kingdom Metazoa; phylum Arthropoda; class Insecta; order Diptera; family Syrphidae; genus Eumerus; species Eumerus sabulonum. Next base: position 152,781,143 of record OX645060.1, on the reverse strand, counting down.
AACCGGTACTTCTGATGAAGCGATGGAGTTGAGCTATTTTTAGGTTTGCTAGCTCACTTAAATTTTCATAGAAGGGCGCGCCGAGGTAGATCATCCTGCGATTCGCAAAAGAGGGGCATGAGTACAGAAGATGATGGATTGATTCCTCTTCCTCCTCGTCCATGCAGCCGCGGCAAAAGTTATCGGAGGGCAGCCCTAGTCTGGCGGCGTGTTTTTCAATGATGAAATGACCTGTAATGACACCCCCTAGAGTGCTCAAACTAGCCCTTTTGGTTGCTACTAGGTTCTTTCTTCGTCCTAGGTTTAGCTTAGGCCAGATTTATTTAGCGATAAAGCCGATATTACTTTTATTCCACTGGAGGTTGGTCGCCTCTATGGTACTTATTGGTGTTTCAAGGTACCCGAGGGTAGGAAGACTGAGTGTGCTTGACCCTAACTTTGCGAGTTCGTCGGCCGCGCAGTTTCCTGGAATATCACTATGCCCGGGAACCCACAATACTTTAATGTTAAATTGTTCCGCCATCTCGTTTAGAAATGGGCGACAGTTTAAGGATGTCTCTGATTTGTGGGTTACCGCGTCCGGGGACTCTATTGTAGATTGGCTATCCGTGCAAATGATTATATCCTTAGCGGATATTACATTGGTCCTGGGCCATGCAAGGGCCTCCATTATCGCTGTTAATGATAGACTGATAGACACTGCAGTGATTTGGGAGTCTGAATGATAGGTTCAGGTTAAGTTCCTTGTAAAAGACTCCACTACCTACACCCGACTCCATCTTGGAGCCTTCGGTGTAGAGGAAGATCGAGTCCTATGGTATAACTTTTCTTTCAGCCCATTCTTCCCTGGATGGAAAGGCAACCTAGAAGTCTCTAGTGAACACACTCTGCGGGATAATGTAGTCTGTGTCCATGGATACTTTGAAGTGCTTAAGAATGGTAGTATGTCCTTGGAAACCCCACCTTCTGACCACCACGTTCTTACAGCTGTAGAGGGCATTGGTTGCTTTCTTGACACGATCAAGAATGTTAGGTTTCCAACTCAGCCTCCTGTCAAGGACTGGGCCTAGGTATCTAATCTGATCTCTGATTATTAGTTGGGTTCTATCCAACCTCGGTGGGTTTAATATTTGTTGGTACTAGATTGGTCTTCTTAGGATTAACTCCAAGTCCACAGTACTGCGTCCAGGTTTCTACTGTACGTAATGCACCCTGCATCGAAGTTGGCTTTGACTACTCTTTGCGTTAGCAGTTGTCGTACCGGTTCTATCACTGATCCCATAACACCCAGACCAGAAAGCGCTTTGGTGACGGCCCATGGTTCAACATTATTAAAGGCGCCCTCAATATCGAGAACGGCGACTAGAGTGTATTCCTTACGTTCCAGTGACCTTTCTTTTTTGCTGACCAGTGAGTAGAGTGCTGTTTCCACGGATGTGCCTCTGTTGTAGGCGTTTTGGTTATTCGACAACCTTCCTGAGATACAGCTGTGACGTATGTGAGCGTCTAAAATCTTCTCTAGAGTTTTTAATAGAAAAGAAGTAAGACTAATAGGCCTCAAGTCATTCGCATACGTGTGCCAACCTTGGGTATGAAAATGACTTTGATTACCGTCCACTGGCTGGGGATATAGGATAGGGAGAGACAACTCTTGTATATTACCTCAAGCCAGGGAAGGATGAGATATGCTACCTTCTGGAGATCTGCTGGTATGATCCCATCCGGTCCCGGAGACTTGTAGGGTTCAAAGCTCTTCAGAGCCCATTGATCAATGTTGTTGTTGACATGTACAGTCAGGTTGCGTATTTTTTTTTTTTTTTTAACAATATCTTTCAGATTACGCCCCTTTCTTTCCAGGCACTCTTGTAGCCGTACCTTGAGGTATCCCCATAAGAAAAAAGTCGCATGGTGTATGGTCCAGAGAGCGAGGTGGACAGGGTAAGCCTCCATATTTGCTCATCAATTTGCTCGGGAAAATAACCCTCAGCTTCTCCATCGAGATCCTAGCTGTGTGTGGTGTAGCACCGTTTTGCTGAAATAGCGTTCTGTTGTTGTGCCTGGGGAAAGCTGCAGTTGCGGCAACAAAAACTCGTCGATCATTGGGCAATACATTTCAGCAGTGATGTAGGCGTCGATATGTAAATGTGCTTCATCACTAAACAATATGTTGCCAAGCGTTCGTGCTATTCGAAAACGTTCGAACATTCCTCTTGCGAAGGTTTCTCGCAAAGGACCTTGCACGATTTGGGTTTTATACGAGTGGAACACAGCTGATTTTTTCATTTCCGTAGAAGCCGCCATCTTTCTTATGCATCTACGCGGATTTGGCATAATTTCATGTCGAATTTAAGCGACTTGTTCCGGTGTCGCTGCTGATGTTGATGATCCCGGAGGAGTTCTGCTCACCCTTGTCCTTCTTGTCTAGACCTTTGCACCCACGACCAAATAAGTTGCGTGCTCGGACCATCACCTATGTATGTATGTATGTCTGTTGGCGTTACGGTCCACGAAGAACCTGAGCCGAGCTTGCAGCCGACTGTGCAGGATGACAATGGAGAATTCTCGCTGCTCCATTAAGGTCGGTAATGAGCAAACCGAGACCTTTGATGTTAAAAAAGCAAGGTGACGCGCTGTCATGCAACTTTTTCAACATCGTGCTTGAAGAGATCGTGCAAGAGGCACAGGCCAACACAAGAGGTACGATTTATTTCAAATCTACGCAATTGCTTGCGTACGCATTCAGGTAGAAGCGGCTTAGATAGGTCTCAAGGTTAATGAGGGTAAAACCAAATATCTGCTTTCATCTTAAAGAGACGGGCAACACCGACGTATTGGCCAGAACGTCACCATGGGCGGATATAACGTTGAAGTGGTCATGGAATTCGTCTACCTTGGCTCACTGATGACCGGCGACAACAACACCAGCGCTGAGATAAAACGCAGAATCACTCTTGCCAACCGCTGTTTCTTTGGGCTCAAGAGGCAATTGAGAAGTAGAGCCTTCTCTCGGAAAGCCAAGGTGGCACTATATAAGACCTTGATCATCCCAGTCCTCCTTTACGGCGCAGAGGCTTGGACCTTAACAAAAGCGGATGAAGATGCCCTTGGTCGTTTCACGAGGAAAATTCTGTGCACTATCCACGGTCCCGTCCAATGATTCACCCGTTTTCAATAATTCTGCTCAACCATGAATGCGCGGTGTGCTCCCGACTAATGACTTATCGCGATTCATAAATCCGCATCGAACGATGGCCTCCCCCATTTACCTTACCCCGCTGGTTTTCGAACATTTGAAATTTGAATTGAAAGTTTCCTTTTTTTTTTTTAACTTTCCAATTATTATTTTATGGGGCGATTTGCGAATTCCAAATTTGACATACATAACTCCACGTTTCAAGGTCACCAGAATCCAAATTCAAGGTTTTGACAGAGATGTCTGTGTATGTGTATGTATGTATGTGGGTTCGGAATTTTCGCCTCGATTACCTCGAGAACGCCAAAGACGTATTGACATGGGACCGGCCAAGCTTTTTTTGCTAGAAATTAATAAATGAAAAATAGGCAAGCAAATCAACAACACGTGGTGTACTCCATCTAAGTACTGGGCGAGCTCGGCGCTGGTTGATTGCGGTGATTGGACGAAAACCTATACATTACCCATTATTGGTAAAAGAACCCTACCGCAGCTAACAAGAAGAGCCGATGACCTTGAAACCCATAAACAGATCTTCATAAATTGTAGCTAAGAACCATCTCGATCACGATAGCTTTCGAAAAAAACGAAGCTTCATAATCTGTCCATTCGTTCAGGAGCTACGATGCCACAGAGAGACACACAGACACCTCAAATTATAACACCCCTCTTTTTGCGTCGAGGTAACCCCGAAAATTGGTGTTTTAATTTTTCACTGGGAAAATAGTCGTGTGGGCCTTGGAAGTCGCACCTGGACCACACTTTTCCTTTTTTTTTTTTGAGTAAGGATCGTATTCTTCAAGTTTAAGACCGAACGAACCCTGTTACGATAAATACAATACCACGGTAGTGGTATCTTAGGTAATTTTTTTAGTAAAAATTTCTCGAATTTCTTTGATTCCCTGTTATGAAAAGAGACCCGTCGTTTTGTACATTGTGCTGACATATGTAAGTGGGCGCTGTGAGGCTGGGTTAGTGATTTGGACTTTCCTGCAAATAAATAAAATTTTTCGTAGAAACAATCAAAATGACATTCAGAATTTGAAGCTTCTAAGGACACCAGACAATGAAAGAATTTTACAAAACCGTGAGTATTGATCCAGAAGGTGCCGTTCCGGATAACGACTTCTTTGTTATTGAAGATCCACAAGAGAAAGTGGTGACAGTGGGGGCTGTCTTTCAAGAAGTATATAAGGTGAATAAAAGTATTGGCCCGAACCACGACCTGGAGAGGAGGGCATTGCTTCACCACTTCTACCTTCGAATTGATATCGGACATAGGCGATCCGAGAACAATGATTTCACCGAGTTCAGTTACAATTTCACGATAAGTAATGTCGACGCCAATGATGGGCTTAATACCCGTTTTGTATAGGCAGTAGAGCTCCAAATGATCTTCGAATCTGTAAGAAGGTACCTTGCGCCGATGGCTACAGCGGCATTCACTATCCTATTTGACAATGCACTGAATAATGCATATTATCCGGTGCGTTGGAAAACAGCGGTGGTGCAGCCAATCCCAAAGAAAAAAAAAGATTCGTCCAACCCGACAAATCTCCGGTCGCTAAGTCATCTTCCGAGCATCACAAAACCCTTTCTCAAAAAAAAAAAAAAAAAAAAAAGGGAATCATTCGGGATAACGAATTCGCTTTCATGGCGGGGCATGGTACTATACATGCTGCATCGAAACTCGTGTCGGATATTTAATGGAACAGATGCAAGAACCAATGTATGAGAGCCTGTTTGATTGACCTGGAAAAGGCCTTCGACATCGCATGGTTAGAGGGACTTCACTACAGGCTTAATCAGTTAAGCATATTGCTGTACGTATATGATATATATGTTAACGAGTGGAAAGTTCCTTGTGAAAATTGCCAACGTGACTTCCTCTGAAACATTTGATATTAAGAATGGTCTGCAACAGGGCACGATGAATTCGCCGATCCTTTTCAACACGAATCTGGAACTCCCTGCCGGATTTGGTTTTCCCCCCTCAATGCAACATGCAAGCATTTAAGATCAATGTCCATCGGCATCTCCTCTATTCCTCTTCCTCTATATCTTCTGCCCGCACTGTGTCGCCGACATAATAAGGTTATTAGACCTTGAGTGCGCGCAAATTATTAAAAAATAAATAAATAAATGAATAAATAAATGTCAGTGGTCTGATAGCTTCGCATCGTCACTAGAAAGCATATGCAGACGATCTGGTCGCGTATTTGACAGACCCAACGATTGATGTCACAGTTACACTCTTGCAACGTGACTTCAAAAATTTCAGACGTCTTGTAATGACTGGAAGTTAAAAATCAACTTCCAAAAATCGTAAACTGTTTTGTTTAGAACGGCACTGTCTGGGGCCTCTAGGGCTACCACGAGAAGTTGGCGAACATTTTCCATTACTGGACCGGATGGGCTACCACTAGCGAACCAAAATTAAGTCAGATACATTGGATTCTGGTTGAATCAGTATCTATATTTTAATAAACATACATATACATATGTATGTATATACTGCTTTGGCCAGGGCTCGGGATGATTTCGCTCTGTTAAGATGGCTGTTTCATAGCAGCCAAGTTGATAAGAGAGTTAAAGTAAACTGTTCTTCTTTTCTAGCCAAGCTTCTCTCAACTACCTATGTTGTGTGTGATTTATTTTTGACACAGGTAAGAGGGACCTACAGTTTAATGCCGATTCCAAACGGCGTGAGGCGAGAAGCTTGTTCAAGGCAAGTATACTACGGAGGGTTTTGTAAGTACCACGCCTAAGAGGGACGCCGCGAAATAAACATTGGATGACGTTGGTGTTATCGGGATCCGAACTCGCTTATCGTGCGTCAGAGTTCAACCCACTAACCATTACGCCGCGGTTGACGTATTTGTGGCCCAACAAAGATGCCTTCCTTGACCTTTGCATCACTTAATTTAGGAAATTTGTCCCTTAAGTAGTTAAAAGCCTTGCCTTCTCGGTTCATGGCTTTGACAAAATTCTCCATCAAGCCCAGCTTGATACATTTGTAAAGGTGGAAGAAGAACATTTGTTGGATCCACGAGCGGCTCGGCAATTACGTTTTTCTCACTAGGGTTAAGATTTCTTGCTGGCCAATCCGCTTGAATATAATGTGATTTTCTATTCCTACTATCCCACATACATAAAAAGCAACGGTATTTCGTATACCCTAATTGCATCCCTAAGAGTATAGCAATCACTTTTAAATCACCGCAGATATTCCACTCATAATCCAGGTAGCTGATTGAATCTAGGAGGTTTGCCATGTTTGCATAAGTTTCCTTCATGTGAACCGCATGGCCAATAGGAATGGAAGGTAGACAGCTGCCATCATGAAGCAACACAGCTTTCAAACTAAGCTTGGAGGAGTCTAAGAAACCGCATGGCCAATAGGAATGGAAGGTAGACAGTTGCCATCATGAAGCAACACAGCTTTCAAACTAAGCTTGGAGGAGTCTAAGAAAAGTCTCTATTCAGTTGAATCATAAATCATAAAATTTCTGCAGATTGAAAGAAAAGAATTTATAAAATATAAAAAGTAGCTTGTATATCTAAAACTGGAGCTAATCGGTTCTTTTAATGGTCGTTTTTGCATTCAGTAAACGAGAAGACATAGGATAGGACTAATTTTGAGACCGAAACAATTTCATTGTTGTGCAGTGAATCAGCCATTTCGCGGCGTCCCTTCTCGGCGGGGTACTGGTAGTGTACTTGCCATGGAGAAGCTTCTCGACTCAAGCCATTCGGAATCGGCATTAAATTTTAGTGCCCTTTCAACAGTGTAGAAAATAAATCACACACAACATAGGTGATTGAGAGAAGCTTGGCTATTACCCTTCATACGGTGTAACGCCACAAAGCAACTGATAGAAAATATACATACTCAAGGTTAAGCTAAATATAGAGGAACCGAATGAAACCACTCACCATGTACCTAGTGTGGGAATAAAAGACCAAAGCAAACGGGGAATAGAAAAATCTCAGAGGATAAATAGAAATGTGTACGGAAACAGGAATGAAACCCATTTAACAGGAAAACATGTAAATGCAACAATACGAAAAGCAAAGGATTTTCCTGTCCCACCCACATTCCTTCATTCGAAGTTGAAACAGTATGTATTGTGTAAACACTCAGCCCGGATGATGTTTTTGTTCCATCTATTTCCACTTACTCACTTTTTAACAAATACTCATGTTGAGAGCTGCCCTCAAAATACCCTCGTTAATCTTACTCCACATTCAAGCCCTATACCTTATTATTGTACTTTTCGTCTCCCTTACAGCCAAGCATTCTCTAAGTCCGAAAAGCGGGTTGCGTAAATATCTCCTGAATAAAGCTTGCTTTTTGTGGACTGTATTCATACAGATATGTATGTGTGCACATACTCCGTACTTGTCCACAAAAGCAGGCAAAACAAAAAGAAAAATAAAATGAAACGAGCCACATCAAAACGTTATGATCTTACCATTTAATTCGAAAGATGCGACCACAGGAAGGCTTCCCCACTTCAATGGAATATACTAGAAATAATTCTGCGAAAACCCAAAACAAATACAGAATTCCTGCGTTCATGGTTTTATTCATAAATAAAATGTCATCAAGGAAAAAAGTAAAGAAGAAAGAGTTAGCCCGGATTCTAGGCTTACTGGATTACGCCATTTCACTTAACACACGAACTTAATCACAGGTACGAACATTTCGGATTTGGATTTCGTTCTCACTTTGCTAGGAATCACTTAATCCTTCTCGTTTCTCTTTTCCCCCCCTGTTAATTACTGTAATTTGGTGTAGGAATTCGAGATTTATTGAGCGGTAAATTAAAATTAGGAACTTTTTTGGCCATATCCGAAGGAGGTCGGAGGATTAATCGTAGAGCCAAGATACCATCGCCTGGGGCGATATGAAGAAACGCACGTTCAACGCTTACGAGTGCTTGATTGTTCGGACGACATGTCTTCATTAAAATAAATGCAGACCCTCGACTGAATTGAATTCGAAATTCAATAGGCATTTGAAGACCTTCGCCATTTGAATTAACTGAGGTAGGCATTAATAAAGATCCGACGAGAGCGACACTACTAGTACGAAACACTTCATTGTCTAGGTTTTTGTTTTTGCTTTTTTCATCTCCATAACATTGTTCCTTAGCTGCATGCATTTTTTCATCGCTCATTTGAAGACGAACAATGCACGACATTAAATTGGGAAAATAGTCCTCAAAGGGATAAGGAAGCCAATGCTGCTAATGAACACACTCTTCAGGTATACTGAAGAACAATGGCTAATGAGCATCGTAGACAAATTCTGCAAAATCATCGGAAAAAAAACCGGAATGCTGCTGTTGTTCTAATTTTCTTCCTTTTTTTTGGTTTTCTTTTTTTTTTTTTTTTCTATTTTTGTTTTCTTAGAAGGGAATTTCTGGGCCATAATAAGGAGGTTTGCCAACACATAATCAGAGTTCGTTGGAAATGAAATCCGTGTTCTGACTGCATAGACTATTGTGAGCCTTAATGAATCTTTTCATTGCATTTTGGTTGTGTGTTGGTTTATTGTACCATTGTGTCTGCATACATATACTCATTGCAATAGGATGCATACAGGAGCGGGTTGCGTACGTGGTGCAATGTACATGTACATACATCCTTTATATATCCTTTTTTTCCTCTTCCTTTGTATATGAAATTATATTTCTGGAAAAGAAAAAACAAATCAGCTGGAATCCGGTAAAAACCTCAAAGAATTCTCTTGTCTTGTTTGGCATTGGTTTTTGTTTTTTTGCCCCCTTTTTTCAGGTGCCAACTTTTAATTTTGTACAGCCTATGAGCGGGTCAAGTTGACATAGGCCCCCTCGCAGCGCCCCCTGGATAGCCCCAACAACAACGTTGAGAGGTGAACAAATGTATGCAGCTATCGTCCTAGGCAAAAAGGCGCTACAATACGCCGAGCAGACTGGCGTTTGTGCGGCGGGCCAACAACCCGCCCATATTCACATACATATGTATATAAAATAAAAACCGGTGCGAGTCGGACTCGCGCACAAAGGGTCTCTTTCAAATATGAAAGAGACGCTGTATGTTACCTCATCAGTCATCACATTAAATCACATTTTTTGTATGATGACAGATCTTGGTTGCAGGCAGGTTATAGGCATATTACGTTGATAATCAAAAATCTCCATGAAGAGATAGTTGATCATCAAAATGTCCATTGAATTCAAATCAATTACCTTACATGACAGCAAGGATGTGGAAAGGTGAATAACAATAATGGGAAATATGGGGGAAAAGGTTTTCAGCTAGGAGTAATATATCAGCAGCTAGAAGGGGGTGGCCGTGGTGCAGTGGTTAACATCATCGACCGCCGAGGGGAAGGTTTATAGTTCAAATTCGCTTCATAGCCAAGAAAAAGTACTTCCCATACGGACAAAAAGTATGCAACGCAGTTGTGAATGGTAAGTAACCAGACGTACTGCTGCAGGCATAACACTCACAGTATATGGTCAACTAAAATTCATCCTCTGCGTATGCAATATTAAAGTGCTTGAACGAATTACTACGGACTATAACCAATGTGGAATTGGGTCGGCTCTCGTCCTATCTAGGACAACCACCCCTAAGAGTCAACGAACATCAACGACCCAAACCACAGCACTCCGTTCAGGTTGTGTGTAAAAAACACATCATAAGATAATATAAACTCTTGAACCTGCGCGAGTTTCTAAAAAAAAAAAAAAAAATATCAAGGACACAATAGGGATCAATGCTTGGAAGTGTTTTATTGATTGTGGGATATGATCGAAAGTTAATTTCACATTAATTGAATTTGTTGCAACATTTGATATCTTAACCTATCAGGATGGAAAAGTACGGGAATAGCAATTCTACGAAAGCAAGGATTAACTTAGCAGTGACACAATAGGGATCATCAAAGTATAAAGGGTATTTATTATTGGTTGTTCGTAATTACAGAAAAAAGCGTTGCAGCTAGGATTAATACATCAAAGACATAAAGGGGATCAAAGCTGGGAAGTTTGCTACTGGTTGTGGGATATTGTCGAATAACCTTAGGTCAGTACGTGGCCAAGGGGATTTTTTGGTTGAAAATCATGTCTGTTATATGGAAGCCCCCCTTAAATACTCATTCTGTTCTGTTTTTAGTATTTGTCGTTATAGCGGCAACAGAAATACATCATCTCAACTGACTAACTATCACGGTTCATTAGATACAGCCTGGTGACAGACGGACGGGCGGACAGCGAAGTCTTAGTAATAGGGTCCCGTTTTAAATTTGGGTACGGAACCCTAAAAAACAGACACGAACGGATACTCGAAGACGACATAGCACGAAAAAGGAACAGGATTTGCAAGTATGCTCCTGGAATGTCAGAACACTGTACACTTCTGGAGCTGTTCATAAACTGGAAAGGATCCTCACGCTGTACAAGGCGGATATTACTGCGATCCAGGTGTGATGGAAAAAAATGTCTGCATCTATTACAGCTGTAACAAAATATTGCATATGTTGCGATTAGGACATGTTGTGAGAAAGCGGGTAAGGTCGAAGGTCATCGACTTTAAGCCTATATGGATTCGCTTGGTTTTTGTTTTTTCTTTTATTTGTGTGGAAGGCTTTTGCTATCCGCTGGAGCACTCAGATGCAAACACTGGTCCATTGTACTCCAGACAGACACCTTACATTACTGTTTTTTCCACGTTTTGCGGAGAAAAATTTGAAGGAGCTTCAGTGATGTAGTGCTTAGGGATTCGGCACCACACCACGTCGGCTCCAAGGGTGCGCCACCGTGCGCGAGCAAAGGCGGGACAATCACAAAGGAAATGCTCTGCAGTGTCATCCTCCTCTTCGCCACATGCAGCACAGGTAGGCGTCTCACTGATGCCGAGCACGTAGAGATGCTCGGCAAAAGCGAAATGGCCCGTGATAACTCCCACAAACCTTCTGCAGTCGACTCTCCTTAAAGACAGGAGGAATGCTGCAGATTTTGTGCAGACATCAGGGCATACGCGCTTAGTCATCCTGCAACCTGGACAATCCCTCCATCTACGGTTGTGTGTATTAAATACACAATCGTTAATGTAGGAATTTACCGTGGACACAGGTAGACCTAGAGCGGGTTCAAGTCCTGAGGAGCTCTCCTCTGAACCCATTCTGGCAAGTTCATCAGAGATCTCATTTCCTCGGATCCCAGAGTGGCCTTATTTAATTTAGTCTGTCGACTTTGTTCAGGAAGGACTTGAGTTCAAGCACTAATTTGGAGCTAGTTAAGGGGTTACACACTGCTTTTAGTGCAGCTTGGCTGTCACTACAGACGCATATGCTTTCCCCCTTCCATCTGTGCTCCACAGCATAGTGCATGGACATTAGGATTGCGTGTATCTCTGATTGGAAGACAGACGCATACTTTCCTAACGAGAAGTGCAGTCGGATGTTTTTGGGCTCAAAGAAGACTCCAGCACCGGAACCCCGCCCAGACCTGGAGCCATCCGTGAAAATGCGAAGACTGTCTTTTCCAGGTTCAGTATCCAGCCATGGCCAATCCTGACGCCATGGAAACCCTACTGTGAAATTACGGCGAAATAGGATAACGGGTGTCAGTGCGTGAGAAGGCACGTCTATGAGACAGGGGTCGGAGGACAATTCTTGCGCAAGCACGCCGTTATTCCTATGCGAGTTATGCCAAAAGCCATTTCTCTTCAGACGAGACATGGCTTTCAGAGCACACTCTCTGATAAATGTATCAGGCGGTGGAAGGCTCATCATAGCATCTAGAGCAGCGCCCGGCGTGCTGGGGAAGGCCCCGTGTAGCTGAGACGAAACGTTATTTGTAGGTTGGTGAAAGAGGCTACGACATGTTTGCGTTTTAGTTTGTTCCCATTTCTAGTACACTAATCATCGATCACATTTAGCGACGCCTGTGCTTTGAGACGGAGAGTCGCTAAACATGAGCCGACAGAAAGAATGGCGACATCATCCGCATAGGCCTGGTCATAGATTTCAGAGGCACTGAGAGCATCTAGCAGAGAATCGACCACCATGCACCATAACAGCGCAGACAGGACTCCACCTTGTGAGCAGCCCCTGTTTACGCCGGATTTGACATACTGGTCGAGGCCTGCATCAGCGGTCAATGTCCTGGGCATGAGCATTGCTTTGATCCATAGGACCATTGCTTCATCTACGCCATAATCGCCTGGTTATGATCCGCATCAAAGGCAGATTTTACATCATCAGCCTCATAGCCCCTACCGAAGAAGCTGAAGACCCCATCAAAGAGGATTTCCACGATCTGTTGGACAACGCCAACGGAGCTTGTCCGGAGTACGATGTTAAAATCGTACTCGAGGACTCCAATGCCAAAATCGGCATCCATCAAACATCCTGGATATGCAACCATTCAGGGGGCAAACGTCCATTTCCTCGTAGCAGCAAGATTCAGAGCTCTACTGTCCAATGTCAGAAAGCTGCACCAGCCCACCATGGGGAGGTTCGACATTGGCCGCCTGAGTACTCCGGAGGTTACCCGAGTCTACTGAGCGAAAGGCTCTACGTCGAGCACAAAGGTCAACAATATGTGGCTAAGGCTACCTACTAACCCGACAAGAAGCACCTGGTAAGACGGTGAATGTGAGCAGAAAAAGACAGCGAGAGGAGTATAGAGCCAGAAGAGGGGAGGGAAAAAACTGTTGCGACTAGCCATAAGAATCCACGTAGCCTCCCAATTCAAGGATATCGAGGAGTCCAGGGAAAAGCATAAAATACGGGCCTTTTATAAGAGAGCCAAAGGCCTTGCAGGAGGCTTCAAAAAGTGCACCCAGGCTCTTCGAAACTGCGAGGGTAATCTTGTCACCGACCCACAGGGAATAGTGGATGTATTTAAGCAGCATTTCCAGCAGCTGCCTAACGAGCATGACCAAGAGAAAGTGGTCCTAGGAAATCCCGACTCCAGCCGCTGAAGTAGTTCTCCCACCCAGCATCGAACAAGTTGGCACAGCTTTTCAAAAGCTGAAGAACAACAAGGCCGCAGGAGATGACTTGCCAATAGACCTCTTCAAGGCTGGCGGCTCTGGTAGGGAGCATGTATCAGGTCATCTGTAGAATGTGGGAAAATGAAAGCATGCCCGACGATTGGAAAATCAGCTCTATTTGCCCAATCTACAATAAAGGTGACCCTATCCCCTGCAAGAACTATAGAAGTATATCCCTGCTGCTCAGTGTCGCATACAACATCCTGTCCATAGACAAAATCCTGGAAAAGACCAGCGAGTTTCAAATCGATACACACCATCTCTTTATCGATTTTAAAGTTGCATACGACGACATTCAACGCAAAGAATTCTTTGACGCGATTGCAGAATTCGGGATCCCAGGAAAACTGATCCGGCTGTTTTGGTTCTAGGACCTCTGAACCGTTTTGATTTCGGCAAGGAAATGCGCTGTCGTGTGGCTTTTTCAATTTGGTGCTGGAGCAGATAGTGCGACGGGCAGGCGTCAACAGGCACGGCACCTTTTCTACAAGTCTGTCCAGCTGCTAGGATCCACGGATGATATTGACATCATCACGTGGTCTCAGCGCGACGTTGTACAAGCCTTCAAGGCAATTGTTTGACTTAAAATCAACGAGGATAAGACGAGATGAATCGTTCTTGGCAACCGCTGTTACTTCGGTTTGTCCAAACAGCTTGGGTCAAAACTCTTCACTCGAAGAACCAAAGTCATGCCTTACAAAACGCTTATACTGCCAGTACTGCTGTACGGAACCGAAATCTGGACGACAAGGAGGACGGCGAAGCTAATGTTGGGTCCTTTCGAAAGAAAAATTCTTCGAGGGTGAATGGAGAAGAAGTCATTACCGCGAACTCTACGAGCTGTACATTGACTCGGCCACATCGAACGCATGAACATCAACTAAGAGGGTTTTCGACTCCGAGAAGAAGAGGAAAACCGAACATCCGGTATAAGGCCAAGTAATCGCGAATGTAAGAAAACATGGTCTTGATAACTGGAAGCAGCGCGCCCGGGCTCTCAAGGATGGAAGGCAGCTGTAGCTCAGGCGCAGTTCTCCATGGATTGCTGGCCTGATAAGTAAGTACGTACGTCACTCCAAAGAATTAGAGAAAGAAGAAATATAGAAGAAACTAATTGAATATGCAATTTCGAAAGGGTCACATCTCGTATATTTTGACAAAACGGTTTTTCAAATCAATTAATTCTAAACGCTTCCCTCTAGGCTTCTACAATTATACTCGAAAACGGAACATCTACATATGGTCGACGCCATGGTGTGCACAGAAATAATTTGGAAAGGGAAAGTTCTTGGTTGAATCTCCTCCTCTATTCTCCGTTTACACAAACGGGACCAAAGATTGCACGCAGAATTTTCCTCTCGAAACGTCCAAGAGCCTCTTCATCCGCTTTTGATAACGTCCAAGACTCAGCGCCGTAGAGGAGGACCGGGATGATTAAGGTTTTGTAGAGGGAAACCTTAGTTTTTCGAGAGAGGGCTCTACTACTCAATAGCCTCTTGAGCCCGAAGAAGCAGCGATTGGCAAGAGTTATTCTGCGTTATATCTCAGCGCTGGTGTCGTTGCTGCTTGTCACTATCGAGCCAAGGTAAACGAAGTCCTTGACTACTTCAAAAATAAAGCTGCCGAAGGTGACGTTCTGACCAAGACGTCGGTGTTGTGCGTCTTTCTTGGATGACAGCATATATTTGGTCTTGTCCCCATTTACCCTTAGACCCACCCTCGCCGCTTCTGCTTCAATGCTTGCGAACGCCTCATTGACGTCTCGCTTTGTTCGTTCAATAACGTCAATGTCATCTGCGTAGGCAAGCAATTGTGTGGACTTGAAGTAGATCGTACCTCTTGTATTGGCCGCGGAGTCCCGCACGATATTTTCAAGAATTAAGTTGAAGAAATCACATGACAGTGCATCACCTTTTCTAAAACCTTTTTTAACATCAAAGGGGTCGGTTAGTTCACCCCCGACCTTAATGGAGCAGCGAGAGTTCTCCATAGTCATCCTGCACAGTCTGATGAGTTTGGCAGGAGTGTTAAAACATGACATGGCTCTGTATAGCTCGTATCTATAAACACTGTCATACACGGCTTTAAAGTCGACGAAAAGATGGTGCGTGTCATCGTGGAATTCATGGGTCTTCTCCACGATCTGCCGTAGTGTAAATATTTGGTCTATCGTGGATTTTCCTGGCCTGAAACCACACTGGTAGGAACCTATCAGATTGTCCACGAACGGTTTAAGGTACTTACACAGTACGGCAGAGAGGATCTTGTACGCGATGTTCAGGAGGCTTATCCCTCTGTAATTGGCGCAGTCATAGGGGTCTCCTTTCTTATGGACCGGGCAAACGATACTGAGATTCCATTCATCGGGCATGCGTTCTTCCGACCATATCTTGCAGATGGGTTGGTGCATGTCAGAGACCTGCAGCGGTGCCTGTTTTGAGTATTACTAGTGTACTCGCTTTAAATGCGGTGCCGGTGTTACTCACACCGCAAAATGTGCGGTTGCGGTGTTTAACCACCGCAAAGTATGCGGGTGCTAAGCCAGCACATCAAAAAAATACACGATAGAAAAAGATAGGCTCAAAAAATTACTCTGTCATTTTTCTGAATCACAGGCTTGCATATTCTGTTTTGTTTCTTTATTTTACTCCCTTGTTTTTGTACAGGGTAGATTGGCACCGCATGTTATACGAGTGTGTGTGTGTGCATGGTATACGTATCGCGACTGGCTATGATCGTGTGTTTATGCGTAAGCTGTATTATGTTATATTAATTATAATGAAAAATAATGGACTTTCTTGAATTGCAATAAATATACACAAACAGAAAAAAAAATTTGTTCAAATTTTTGTCTAGCAGTGTTTTCTATCTTGCTAAACGCAAAACACACAAAGGTTCATTCTTTCAAAGTGTGTTTGTTTCAAAGTGTGTGTGCGATCGCCGAACATCAAAAATACTACATGGAATTCGGGTGTTGTTTTTGTGTTCACTTATTTTACGCGGTGTCTTTTTACACGAGTAAAAAGTACATACCACAAATATGCGAAGAGTATTATTGCCACCGCAGAAGAAGTAACGCATAGAGAACGAGTAAAAAAACACCGGAACTTTTTCGATATGGTATTTTTAATACTCGTGTATGAAAATTACACTGTTCGTATGCGGTGCACTAGTTCTTGCGGTGCACCGCTGCAGGTCTCTGACTGCATGTTCCTAACCAGCTCATCGCCAGCTGCTTTAAACAGCTCCGCGGGGAGTCCGTCTGCTCCAGCAGCTTTATAAGACTTAAGTTTCGATATCGCTATCTTAACATCGTCTAGGTCAGGTGGACGGGATTCTCCTTCGTTTTCGTCCATTGTAAATGTTTCGCTCTGCCTGACGGCAGCATTTTGACTATTATCGCCGTTATACAGTCTGCAGAAGTGGTCCTTCCACAATCTCAGCATCGACTGTGACTCCACTACTAGTTGTCCGTGCTCATCCCTGCAGGCTTCTGCTCTGGCTTTAAGCCTTAGCGTGTTCGTTTTATTTTCTGGTAAAATTTTCGAACGTCGTTCCTGCAGTAACTTCTCTCCATCTCCTCGATCTCACGCTTCTCGTGTTCCTTCCATTTCCTTCTCAGAAGCGCATGCTCCTCCCTCCTTTTCTGTTCATAGAGTTCGCGGACAGCTCTCGTCCGTCGATGCGATGTGGCCATGTATGCATTCTGTTACTCTACATGGGCCAGCTGAATGCACGGAAATTATTTCTAATGAAGACGAATTGTTGGATGAAAGAATCGGCCGATCAACCTCGATCAAAGATAACAGCGGCTGAAGCTATTCAAATTTTCGATAAAGCAATAGAATGGGCTGAAGCTAATACCACGGGGTATACTCGTTTTTAAAAAAATTCGTGAAAAAGCTGTGCACACAGCACTGCAAAATAAAAATAAAAATGGACCAGTATTAATGATTTTTTTAACTAAATAAGAGAATAGCAATAAATATCAATGAAACTATTGCCTAAGTGTATTTTATGGGTAAGAAAACACTATTGGATAACGAAAACAATCTTGTTTGCGTGAACGGCCTGTGACAGCACTGTGCTTAAGTTAGTCAACTAAAATAACGTAAGCCCAAAATAAAGTGGAGGACATGATTCAATGTATTCCCCTAATCTATCCATGAGAATTACCTCATTCCTTTACATTTCGTGAACGGGCCTCCTTATAACATTAGTAAAAATAAAGAAAATATTTCGTCCTTCTGTCAACCTATAACCACATCAAATTCTTCAATGGAAAAAAGGGAAAAAAAACGAATGTCCCTTAACTCAGGTAGAAGAGCGTGAGGTTAATCTTTCTCCCACTTCTAACAAGTAGTATAACTAAGAGGTACTATAAACCCCTTTTGAGTTAATTGCATGAACACATAAACACAAAACCCAAACGTACCAATGAAGTACAGGAAGAAATAAAAATAAGAAAACGGAAATGAAAAGAAAAGCACTTGATGATAAATGACCACAACTCAGGCAAGGTAGTTGAGTTGAGACACAGCTCATGGTCATACAATAATCACCGAAGACACCAAAAAGGACGAAAAAAAAAACTGGGAAAATGAAGCATAAGCATAAGCAAAAGAAACAAAATCAAAAACTTTGAGCACATAGACCCGAATTACTGTTAAGTAAGGACAGAAAAACGTACATCCTTGCTGGCTCGACCTGCATGCGAAAAATACATAATTCGGAAAGAGTTGTGAGAGAATTTCATAAATCATGAAAGCCCTGAAAAAAAAATTAAGAGAGGTTAGGTTACTTTTTAAAAAAGGCATCTTTCCCGTCCCGACATCATTGGTGTCAACCCGAGTACAGAAAACCGAACACAACCAAAAAAGGCAAGAGTCACTAAATTCGTGGTATTTTGTCTCCCCTTTATTCCTCCATTTCTTGGTCCCTTTTGACATCACTTTTTATTATTAATATCATTTCTATCATAATTTTAAGAAAATACCTCCAGGACAGCTAACGTCACCAGAAAATAAAAACCAAAAAGCGATAGCTACATAGAAGAGCGAAGGATATACACAATACACAAGTAAAAGAAAAACGAAGAAGAAAAAACAAAAATACATAAATACACAATCCTGCAGTCCTTGATTAAGTGAATAAACAAAAAGCCAAAGTTGATGGGAAGGACAACAGTAGAGGGATTGATGTGCCGTTGGCTACAGAAACTTCATCCAGATTCCTTGTCCATAAAACAAATCAAACTTTTTTTTCATTACGTACATCCATATATCCCTCACTCCTCACCCACTCATTCACTCTCCCCGTATCCGTCTACATATATAGCACGAGCACGTTTGTGTTGACTTGAGAACTTGTGTGTTCAACCGTATCGAACTGACCACTGGAACTCATTTACTCAGTACTGTACCCTTTCTCGTGAGTTCAGACATTTTTAAATAACCGGAAATGGACGGAGGCAACGAAAAGAAGAGCAAGAAGAAAACCAGGAACAAAAAAAAAAAATAAAAAATAAAAACAACGAAAGACCGAGGACGAGCCCCTTAGTTCTTCTTCAGTTCTTCTTCAGCCCCCACTCGGTATTGAAAATTTATTGATGCAATAACTCGGCTTCTAGCCATTACCCTTCAGGAATTGCCGACTTTGCTGACGTGCTGGCGTGTTACGTACGATTGTCCTTGGTTAATTCATGGCAGGATTATATTTCAAAGAGAGTGACGGGAGTAAAAAGTCACGACACATAGAATAGTACTTTGACTTCATAAGCGCTTGTGACTGCGCTATTATAACTCATACCTATGACTACGAGTATTCAGATGGAGACTACAAGTATAACGTGGAGCGGATTTCGCCATGGCGTGTTTGCTGAATGGTGCTACAAAATATGATAGACATTAACAAGCTCGGCGTTAACGGTCATAGCTAGGTGTTTGAATTCAAGAAGTGCACTACTTGAATTCCATGAAAAAGTCGCAGAATAATAACGGTTATGAAAGGGCCAATAACATAGTTTTCCTCTTTATGAATTAGTAAAATACAGCACCTTGTTTGACACCAGTCTGGTACCTAAGTGCCCATAGTTTGTTTCTAAACCGGTGTCATGATTTCAATATGCAAGTGATCGATTTCGAGGTAAATACCTAACGAAAACAAACTACAGTGAAATCTCCCACTGCGGAAATTGCTCCATAGTTGCATAGTTTACAATTTCCCTTGGACGGACATTCCCTTGAACGGACACGGACAGCAACTACGCACATAAATAATATATACTTTCACTTAAGAGGACACCAAAGCGATTTTAAACATGTCATCAGAAGGATATTCCTACCTGCAGTCTACAGCAAATAGTAAATTCTTCTCATTGCATTGTATGTGTGAATTTTGGCAATCTGATTCAAGTCCTAGGAGATTTTAATGCAAAACTGGGCAAAGGGGACATATTTGAGTCGATCATAGGAAAGCATAGCCTCCATAACACCACATCCGACAACAGACTTAGGCTAATCGATTTTCTAGCGGGGCGTAACCCCCTTCTAGCAAGCACGCGATTCCCCCATCTAAACATCCACAAGGGTAACTGGCGGTCTTTTGACCAATCGACCACCAACCAGATTGATCACATTGCGATCGACGCCAGACACTCCTCCAGTATTCTCGACGTACGAACCTTCCGAGGGGCCAACATCGACTTGGACCACTACTTTGTTGTAGCCAAGGTACGAATGAGGATATCAAGAATGCTTAGGAGTCGAGTAGGACTACGTAAGTTTGACGTCGGATAGCTACAATCGCAAGAGACTGCCAGAATCTTTGCCGATCGTGTCTCCTCCAAGCTCTCTCAAAATCCGCCCACAGCAGCACAAACAATAGAACAGGAATGGTATCAGAAGCGTTTAGAACTTAAAAATATGGCCAGCCAACTTGGTGTTCCAACATTTTTCTTGACGTTAAGCGCGGCAGATCTCTGGTGGCCATGCCTAACGAAACATTTTGGATACGATCCAACTGGGAAGTCTGAAGCTCAGGTTGCAAGGGACACGCAATCAATCATAGCTCTCAGAAAACCCGTCAGTTGAAGACAGTTACTTTGGCAAGAGAGTGGAACTATTTGTGGAAGTATTGGAGAAGAAGTATCCGATCATAGACTATTGGTACCGTTTCCAGTATCAACACAGAGGAAGCTCACATGTTCATGGCGTATTTTGGCTGTCGGCAGCTCCTGACGTTAGAAACTTTTAGTCAATGAATATTGAAGAGCTCACAAATGCCAAACATTATTACGACAACCTGGTGTCAGCGATCAACCCCAATCATTCGGCAAGATCAGACCTGCACCCCAGTAGAATGAGAGCAACAGACCTCAAATTCACTGACGAAAACATAGCCAAAGGTGTGAACAGATTTCCAAGACACACGGCTTGCTCGAAGTCGTACTATATGCGAACGATCAATGGACATGAGCAATGCCGGTTTGGATTTCCAAAACCGCTACTCATTGGATCGAAGCCTGAGAAAGACGAACGAGGAGTTTTCTGTTATACACCTGCTCGAAACGATGGACTACTCAGCCCATTCAACAAGTTTGTTTCATTCGCGTGGCGAGCCAACACAGGCATCTCCATTATCGCTCCTGAATATGCAGTGGCATCTTACATCACTAAGTACGCCTCAAAAGGTGAACCAAAGTTTTAACATTTCAAACAGACGCTGAAGGCCCTTCTAGAGAGTAGTATCGGTACCGGTTATTGGTTATTGGGTGTGAAGTGTCCAGGCTTCTACTAGCAGAACCTTTGATGAAAGCCACTAGTCAGTTTGTGAAGTTGTACATATGTCTTCACGCAGGAAAATGTTTTGAGAAAGAGACGAGGCATGAAAGATGATGAAAACGGCAGTTCTGATGCTCCGCGAATAATTCAAGCATATGCGTACATCGAGGGACGCTGCACGACCAGTGATGACAGTTCCCGTTTACAAGACGCATCTTGCTAGAAAGGTAAGTCCCGTGAAACCGACGAAATCTACTACAAACAACAACTGGTACTTCACACTCCATGGAGAGTCGATATAACAACTTTGCTGACGCACACAACATGGGAAGAGTCACACAAGGCACATGGCGTCGCTGTTTGGGCGTTAAACATAGATAAGGCGGACGTTGTCGAAGAGAATGACGAGCCACAGACTCCCTTATATGAGCCACACGATTGGATGGCTGCTGCCGCAGCGCTTCCGAATCAAACGCCTACAGACGTCGAACTTGGATTCCGAGATGTCGATCTGCAGCATGACTGGTATTTGTCTTTCAGCAAATATCCAGGAGTAGAAAATGAGCTCAAGTTCATTGATGCGGCAATGGCTTCCTAAAAAATACTAGAAGTTGAGGCGGCAGCAAGCTGCTCTACATTGAACATCGAGCAACAAGCCGTGATAGACTTCATCATAAGAGCGACAAACGGAGAAACGACGGACAAAATGGCAATAGTCGTGGGAGCTGCTGAGACCGGCAAGTCGTTTGTCATCAACGAATTTATAAAAAGTTTCGGCTTGGAGCACGTCCAGCTAATGGCTCCAACCGGCGTGGCTGTAAACAATATCGGTGGCCAAACTCTGCATTTTGGACTGCACATTACCACATCAGCCAGAGTTACGCCCCTAACTGGAAAGACCCAAAGAGAGTTTCAGGAGCAATTCAGTAATATCAAGGTGATATTGATAGACGAATTCAGCATGATTGGGTGCGTATGCTGGGCAAGATAGATGGCCGGTTTAAAGAAGCTAGTCCTGAATGCAGCACAGATGTTGTGGAGGATTTGTTGTTGTATTCTTTGGCGACTTCAATCAGCTACAGCCAGTTTTGGACAAGCCTCTGTATGGCGTACCTAAAGAGTCGGATGAGTTTTCCCTGCGAAGCGAAGCAGCTTATTTGCAGATACGGAAGACGACTATTCTCAAGCAGATCATGCGACAGACTGGCGATGGACAGAAACAATTTCGGGAAGCACTTCATGGCGAGAACAACCTGTCGCACTATGAATTCTGGTCACAACACTTTGTCAACAATAATCCAGGATCGACCCGAGATTTCAAGGATGCGACATGATTGATGGCGACCAACAAAAACATCAAAGCTTATAACAATAACGCCTTAAGATCGCTTGGATGCCCAGTGACTCGAGTAAATGCCTCAAACAATAATGCAACAGCCGCTCAAGCGTCAGATGACGAAGCTCAAGGACTGAGCGCAGAACTGTTACTCTGCGTTGGCGCTAAAGTGATGTTACGCCAGAACCTATGGACCTCTTGCGGACTGTGCAATGGCTCGATGGGCACAGTCATTGACATTATTTACGGTCTGACCGAAAACAGAGTCGAGAACTCCATACCAAGCGAAGCTCCTATCTGTATCATGTTCAAGTTTGAAACTTACACGAGACCGACTTTCGCTTCATGCGCTATTCCTATAACGCAGGTCGTAAAGTCATTCAAAAAAGGAGCAGTCAATGGCACGAGGAAGCAATTTCCGTTATCGCTGTCTTACGGCATTAGTATTCACAGGTCGCAAGGAATTACATTGGACAAAGCAGTTGTGGAGTTAGGGATAAGTGAATTTAGTGCCGGGTTGGCCTATGTTGCGTGTTCGAGGGTCCTCTTCGATCCAAGTTTTCCATCTAAAAGGTTGTTGGGAATCAACTCCAAGCCGGCGTTCTTACTAAAGCGGGCTGAACTCGAAAGACTGAATAGTATGTAATAGATGTGTGTGAAAAAAAAAAAAAAAAAAAAAAAAAAAACAATTAAAATAAAACGATTTTTTACAAATATAACAGTAAGACATACATTTTCTTCTTCTTCTTTTGGTGGCGTTACAGACCATGAAGGTCCAGAGCCAAGCTTCTCTCAATCACCCATGTTGTATGTGATTTATTTTTTCACACAGGTGAAAGGGACCTACAGTTTAATGCCGATTCCGAATGGCGTGTGTCGAGAAGCTTTTTCATAGCAGGTATCTACGGGGGGAGAACACCGTGGCGCAGTGGGTAGTGTGTTGGCCTCTGACGCCGATGACACGGGATCGAATCCCGACACAGCCATGTCATCGAACGTGTTTTTCACGGTGTTTCTCCTCAGCGGGGTTCTGACAAAATTGTCGTAAATTCTAGTAAAATTGTCACGAAAAGCTTCTCGAAATTCGCCGTTCGGAACCGGCAATAAACTTTAGGTCCCTTTCACCTATGGGAAAATGAAATCACACACAACATGGGTGATTGAGAGAAGCTCGGCTCAGGTCCTTCATGGACTGTAACACCAATATACATACATACATACTACGGGGGGTTTTGCCAGTACCCCGCCGAGGAGGGACGCTGCGAAATAAACATTCGATGGGCGTTGGTGTTATCGGGAACCGAACTCACTCATCGTGCGGCAGAGTCCAACACACTAACCACTGCGTCAGTGCAAGTTCCTTAGATCTATTTCCGGTTCAAAGGAAATGTATGAGTCATAAGCTTGCTAGAGCAAATTGATGTCAATGAGTCACGCGTTACAGAAATCACTATGCTGCTTATAATGAGGGCAAACATTTCTCGTTGTTGCTTGTAATGAGCGATGGTGCTCTTTAGTAGTCAATTACTGCATTCGACTTGGAAACGATATGATGGGCCGTAGCAGTGATGCATTTTTGCACAATTTACATACTTTAGCGCGAAAAGTTGTCACACCATTTTGGTTCGCCAAGTTATAGGTTCGCTTTGTTTTGGGGAATTTATTCCCGCCTAGTTATTTTTTCTTTTTTTTTTTAGGCTTCTGCTATCCGCTGGAGCACTCAGACGCAATCCCTGGTCCATTGTACTCCAGACAGACTGTAGTACTGTGTTTTCTCCGTTTTCCGGAGAAAAATTTTAAGGAGCTTCGGTGATGTAGAGCTAAGGGATTCGGCACACACCACGTCGGCTCCAAGGGTGCGCCACCGTGCGCGAGCAAAGGCGGGACAATCACAGATGAAATGCTCTGCAGTGTCATCCTCCTCCTCGCAACATGCAGCACAGGTAGGCGTCTCACTTATGTCAAGCACGTAGAGATGCTTGGCAAAAGTGTACTGGCCCGTGATAACTCCCACAAGCCTTCTGCAGTCGATTCTCCTTAAAGACAGGAGGAATGGTGCAGATTTTTTGCAGACATCAGGGCATACGCGCTTAGTCATCCTGCAACCCGGACAATCCCTCCCTCTACAATCGTTAATGTAGGAATGTACCGTGGACGCAGGTAGACCTAGAGCGGGTTCAGGTCCTGAGAAGCTCTCCTCTGAGCCCATTCTAGCGAGTTCATTCCTGGGATCCCAGAGTGGCCTGGAACCCATACAAGCCTTAATGAATTTAGTCCACCGGCTCTGTTCAAGAAGGACTTGAGTTCAAACACTAATTTGGAGCTAGTTAACAGCTATTAGTGCAACTTGGCTGTCACTAGAGACGCATATGCTTTCCCCCTTCCACCTGTGCTTCACAACATAGTGCATGGACATCAGGATTGCGTGTATCTCCGATTGGAAGACAGACGCATACTTTCCTAACGAGAAGAGCAGTCGGATGTTTTTGCGCTCAAAGAAGACTCCGGCACCGGAATCCCGCCCAGACCTGGAGCCATCTGTGAAAATGCGAAGACTATCCTTTCCAGGTTCAGCCAATCCTGGCTATGGATGGAAGTGCCTTTAAGTACCAGCTGAGTCATGTCAGTATTTTTCCCCCTTCTCGTAAAGAGAACGACATCGGTCTTAAGAGGATTGACTGACAGCCCATTTCGGGTACACTTTGAGACGGACAGTCGCTAAACATGAGCCGACAGAAAGAATGGCAACGTCATCCGCATAGGTCTGGCCATAGACTCCAGAGGCATTGAGAGTATCAAGCAGAGAATCGACCACCATGTACCATAACAGGGGCGACAGGACGCCACCTTGAGGGCAGCCCCTTTTTACGCCGGATTTGACACATTGGTCGAGGCCTGCATCAGCGGTCAATGTCCTGTGCATGAGCATTGCTTTGATCCAAAGGAGCAGTGCTTCATCTACGCCATGATATCTGGCAGCGTTACACATGCTGTCAAAAGTTGCGTTATCAAAAGCTCCCTTAATGTCAATGAAAATGCCCAGCGCGTACTCTTTCCTTTCGAGCGCGAGTTACGTTTCGCAACATGTTGCCTTAACTTTGTATGCCGTAACTTTGCATCTATGCACTTAGTATTCCTTTATACTTATTTGTTTATTTGCCTATGATCGTGCGATTTATTTTTACTACTCTACCTATTCACTTACGCGTCTCTTTTCCCAATTTCTTCTCCACCCATTTGTTTACGATATGTTAACCACACTAACTATCTACTTACGCGTCCCTTTTACCAATTTCGCTTCCACCTACATATTTCTTTACGTGCCGATGATCGTGCGGTATGTTAACTCGCTACCTATCCACTTACGCGTCCCTTTTAAGTGTGCCGTACCCAAGGGTAAAACGGAATCCTATTACTAAGACTTCGCTGTCCGTCCGTCCGTCTGTCACCAGGCTGTATCTCATGAACCGTGATAGTTAGACATTTGAAATTTTCATAGATGATGTATTTCTGTTGCCGCTACCACGATAAAACAGAACAAAGTGAATATTTAATACAATAGACATGATTTTCATCCAAAAAATCCCCTTATTCACATACTGAACTAAGGTTAGTCGACAATATCCCACAACCAGTAGCAAGCTTCCCAGTTTTGATCTCTTTTGTGTCTTTGATGAATTAATCCTAGCTGTAAACCTTTTTCCGATATTTCCCATTATTGTTATTCACCTTTTCACATCGTTGCTGTCAAGTAAGATAATTGATTTGAATTCAATGGACTCTTTGATGATCAACCATATCTCATCATGAAGATTTTTGACTATCAAAGTAATATGCCGATATCCTGCCTGCAACCAAGATCTGTTATCATACAAAAAATGTGATTTAATGTGATGACTGATGAGGTAACATACAAAGTCTCTTTCATATTTATATATACAAATGGAACGGAAACCTTTGTGGACTAGTCCGACTCACACTTGGCCGGTTTTTCCAATTTGTTTTCCACTCATTTGTTTACGTGAACCGTGCAGCTTTCGTGTTTTTGCTAAGGAGGTGCATAGATGCCGGCAGATGCTTTCACTCTATCAAAGACCGCCGACCGGGCAATCCGAAAAAAAGGAAAAACTTGTAAACAGAAAATAAGATTGTGTTGTGAAAACTAAAACCAAACTAAATTTGTCCAAATTTTGAGAAGTAAATTATAAAGTTGAAAAAAATATTTAGTGCTTTTCTCAAAACCCATAATTCGCGCATTCAATTCGCCCAACTAGGTTCTGAAGCGCAGTCTCGCAAGATTTTCCGCGCTGGTAAGCATGTTGCATCTCCGAAAGAGGGTGCATTCGAAGGGCAACTTTTCGCACGTGCAACTCTACAAGTCTCTCTATGCTTGAGAGTAGTGAGTAGTGAGTAGTGAGAGTGAGTGAGAGTGAGTAGTCCTCTTTTCCTATTTTGGGAATGAAGACTACTTCCACCGTGCGCCAAGGAATGGGTATGTGAGCAAGTGCTAGACTAGCAGTGAAATTTCTTCTCAGAGTAGGAAGCAGCTGCCTTATAACTTTTTGCAGCATAACAGGATATATCCCGTCGGTGCCCGGCGATTTGAAGCCATCGAAGGATGCCACAGCAAATTCAATAGCTTCAGTCGTACCACCCGCGACGCAATATACCAGCTACGCCGAGTTTCAGTTGCAGTTTCCGTTGAAGGAGTGTGCAACGGGCCGATGTCGATCTGATTTCCCGGGAAATGAGTCCCAAACAGTAAACTAAGAGTTTCCGCTTTAGACTCAGCAAAGGTACCATCAGATTTTCTGAGTGCATCTAGCTTTGTCAGTTTTCTCTGTTTGAGGACTTTAACCAACTTGCTAGTCGCACTGAGAGACTTGATCTCTTCGCAGAAGGTCCTATAAGAATCGTACATAGAATCACGAATAAGTTTCTAATATTATTTCTGCTTCGGCCGATACTTGTTCCAGTCATCCTCCAAATTCGATTTGAGCGATCTATTCAGAAGAATTCTGGCTTCCCTGCGAAGACTTTGGAGCTCGGTTTCCACCAGGGGACTGATTTCCTGCAGGGAGGTTTGCTGACATAACATGCGAGTTCAAAATAACTGGTGATGACGCTATTCGGGTTATGAACAGGGTTCTCCACCAATTGTTTCATTCAAAGTTTAGGAAGGGCCTGAGTGGATTTCTCAAACTCCTCTCTAAACCGTACCCAGTCCGTCCTTCTCGGATTCCGTCTAGGTTGCAGGGAAGAGATCCCACAACCTAATCGGAATTCGATATATTTATGGTCCGACGGTGTAGCATCAGGCAAGACCCGCCAGTTAGTGATGTCCTTCACATATCTGTTGGATGGGGTCAGGTCAATCACCTCCTGTCGTCTTGTCGTAAAAAACGTTGGTTGAGAGCCAACATTGTTGATGGTAAGGTCAGACGAAAGAATGAAGTCTAAAATCCGGTTCCCTCTTGTGTTACACTTGCTGCTGCCCCAAGCAGTGTTTTGGGCATAAGCATCGCAACAAAAGATGAGACCAATCTATTTGGCTTCACAGTACTCTACGAGTTCAGAGACTTCCTTCGGTGAGTTAGTAACGAATCGTGGGGAAAGTAGGCAGACGCAACGACGAAGTGTTCTATTGCTCCGTGCGTTTTGTAGCCTACTCTAGCAGCCACCAGATCTTGTCCACAAAAGTGCCCAAGTTTTGTTGCCGATAGTGAATTCGATATGATGAGGCCGACCCTAGGCCTTTCGGATCGCTCATCATAAAGAATCAAAGCATCACGTATACCACCAAGGCCACATAGGCGTTGATTCCACACCCACGGTTCTTGAATGGATACAACGTGATGATTTGTTCTACTGCATGCAATTCTACTACATAAAGGAGCAGTACCGGCCTTGCAATGCTGTAGATTGATCTGGATAAAAGCCATCCTGACCTTTTCAGAGGAGATGGCCTCCTCTTTATAAGAGAACTGCTTCTCTCGACTCCTATAGTGCATATGGATCTCCTTCTGGGAGAAAGGGGTTTTGTTGTGTGATGTGCGCGCCTCCGAGGAGTGGTTTTTGGCTATCTTCGCCTTCTGGCCTATGCTTTGATCCATCTGGGTCGCCACATCTGCCATTGGACTCCGCTTTCCCACCGTCCCACCGGAGAGTGAGGCGTCGCACACGCTCTCCCTAGCGAGGCTATCCTTAGCGGCGGTCTTCCATTCGCGGGAGCCTTTACCTTCTTCTTCTTTGTTGGCGTTACAGCCCATGAAGAACCAGAGCCAAGCTTCTCTCAATCACCCATGCTGTGTGTGATTTATTTTTCACACAGGTGAAAGGGACCTACAGTTTAACGCCGATTCCGATCGGGTGAGTCAAGAAACTTTTTCATGGCAAGTTTACTACGGGGGGTTTTGCCAGTACCCCGCCGAGGAGGAACGTCGCGAAATAAACATTCGATGGCGTGGTTATCGGGATCCGAACTCGCTCATCGTGCACCAGAGCCCAACATACTACCCACTGCGCCGCGGGAGCCTTTACCTATATAATAATAATTTGGTCATAACATTGATAATATAATTTATTGGTTAGCAAGCAATATTACATACAGAAGGGATCAGACAAAAAACATACCGAGACCGTATTAAGATTTGGAACATTAGATTCTGATAAGGAACTAATCAGATGACTGGATCAAGGGATAGGGTACTGTACTCTGATTAGATGGCCAGATCAGGGGATTGAATACTGTACTCTGATCAGGAACTGATCAAATGGCCGTGTTACGGAAAATCTGATCCGGATCTGACCATAGTCTGGGTTCCCTGAACTAATTACCAGTCGGGCTAGAAACATGATCTACTAACTTTCGCGCACTGTTTCCTATTTCACTGTAAAATTTGAATATTGTATCTTCGAGGTATTCAACTTTCAACTCCTTAATCGTTTTTCACTGACAGATGCAGATGACCTTTTTTCACAAAAACTTTTCAAGGTGCTCCATTTTATTGCTTGAATCATAAACTTTTCACCAAATTTAAACACAGTCTTCCTTAATAAATTCGAATAGCAAAGTTTTGCTGTCGGTTGCAATTAATTCACCGGCTAAATGCGAATCGGTCAACCGCAACAACTCTCAAACTTATTCCCTGAAAATGAACGAACACATGATATATTGATCTACCAGTTTACAGCGAGAAAATATATGGCATCGTTAACTACTCAGAACTTTAGGAACCACTTCCCCATATAACAAAAAGTTGGGGGTCGTATAAAAAAATCTCGTTCAAAAACTTACCTTCGTAGAAGAATGTACTCATGCTTATTCTCATAACACCACATTTAAATCAACCCTCGTCAAGCATTCATCAGATTAGATACATGACCAGATCTGATCATCGAGTATATACATCTAAACTCCATTTTGGTATAACTATCGGATGAAGGTGCTTGTTAAACCGTTACATCATCTGACGTTCATTAGCACTCCCTTTCAATTGTTTGTCTTCTTCGGGTTTTCCAATCAGCGATGGAACTACATACGACCAAGCCAAATGCAATTAGAATTGTAAATCGTAGAATTCTGCTAAACTATTATTCATCATTACTATCACGTCATGCCCGGCTGATTTAAAAACCCCGCAAAGAAGAGTGACAAGTAAGAAAAAGGAATCTTCCCATACCCACTTTGCTGATGATAACGATGATGAGAATGACGCGGTATCAACAGACAGCAAAAAACGAGAACATAACGTATATACATATGTACATACGTACAGAACCTGCTGTGCCTTCAAAAGGTACCAGACCCTCATACACCTCCACTTGAGTACGATGACGATGATGAACTCAACTTTACAGGACAGATGGTGGTTAGGCTGCAGAATGGCAACTTTTTTTTAAGAGATCCTTCCAAGTTAAAGTGTATATTTTCACTTACACCTTTCTATGAGTACGAGCAAAGTTGGCTAGCCAGGGGCGTTCATGGGCCTATGTCGAAAGAAAAAATCAAAACAGCAAACGCAAGAGAGAGTGAAAATGAAAACGTTTATGTGCATGGAATATAATCGGGGTTTTGAAGTAAAATCGAGCGAATAAGTGAAAAGAGCGAGGGAAACTCCAGTTGTTTAACGTCGACTTTAGTGCACATCCATACATACATACATCATAAGTACCAGGAGCGTCGGGGAAACGTTAATGGTGTTTAAAGTGTCTTCAGTGAGGTCAGGCAAATGGGAAATATACCTACATACACCAGAGTACTCGTATTTGCATGTTGTTCCTGGCTGTTTTCTTCCTTTTGTTGCTGCATTTCTTGCTCAGAGTCTGTGCATCGTCTCAAGGATAGGAACGGTAATGGAGCTGTTATTCATTTCAATTGCGAACAATTGGTTGCGACAAGTGAATGGGGCAAAATACTTTAAAGTGGGCGAAGTTACTTTATGCGTTGAAGGGACGAATATGCGTTCTGTTTGATAAATCTCCATTGTCAATTTTCTTTACAAAACATTAGCTCCAGTCCAATCGGTGAAGTGATAAATAGAGCGAAGAATTATTATAAAACTTGAAACCATGGTAATCAAATTCTTCAGTTTATTCCAATAAAATTATAAAATTATCTATGCAATTCCTACGGAAGAAGATAAAAGAGAATTCCGTCCACCCGACTTACACGATGACAGACGGGCTGTCTGCCGAGCTATTTAAAGCGGCTGGAGATGATCTGGTAAGGCGCATGAACGGTTGGTGAATGTAAAATATAGTTGGAGGAAAGCACGCTCGACGAATGGAATCTCAGCATCGTTTGCCCAGTCCACAAGAAAGGAGACCCTTGTAACTGCGCCAACAGCTACAGTATCGGCAGGTAGATGATGCCCACAAGGGGAAATCCTCTCACCACTGCTTTGGTCGATAGTCATCGATGATCTACTACGCAAGCTAACCACTTGGGGCTACGAGGTCATCGGATATGCTGATGACCTAGTAGTCATTGTTCCGGGCAAGTGCGAGATCACTGCCTGTGAGCGCATGCAGCTTGCGCTTGCGGAGGGAGCGAGCACAGAGCAAAGAAGTTGATCGCGTTTAACATGGCCAGCTTCGATCTCTGTCCCTGCTCAATCCAAGTTGACACACAGCCTCCGCGTGGCCCCCCCTGGATAGCTACCCTGGCACCCGCCAGGTAGGGAACCAATGTGTGCAGCGACCCAAACCCTTGTTCCTTGTGAAAGAGGAACCTTGCCCCTCCAAGCCTCGGATAAGGATGGATACAAAGCTGACGACCCCTGCAAACGACTAACGGACTTGAGAGTCTGCACCTGTCCCTAAACAGACCGGGTGCAGGCGATCCATTGGAGCAAACCCTCAACTGCTATACAGCAGATATAACCGCACTCCAAGAAGTGCGATGGTATGGACCAGGCAAAAAACGGATGAAAAACTGCGACATCTACTACGGGAACTGCTACAAGGCGAACAAACAGCGCCTATTCGGGTGCGGTTTTGTTATTCGAGGAAGACTCCGCGAAAAGTATTAAGCTTCCGAGACATAAGCGAACTCCTCATAACAGTGCGCATCAAACTAAATTTGGAAACATTGGCTTAATATGGGCTCACGCCCCAACGGAAGAAGAGGACGACCGACTCAAAGAAGAATTCTACAATCTCCTAGACAGAACATATGTCCAATGTCGCAGCTACGACACAAAAATAGTTCTAGGAGATTTTAATGCAAAACTGGGCAAAGAGGACATATTTCAGTCGATCATAGAAAAGCATAGCCTCCATAACGACACATCCGACAACGGACTAAGGCGATACCCCCATCTCAACATTCGCAAGGGTACCTGGCGGTCTTTTGATCAATCGACCATCAACCACATTGATCACATTGCGATCGACGCCAGACACTCCTCCTGTATTCCCGACGTACGAACCTTCGGAGGGGCCAACATCGACTCGGATCACTACCTTGTTGTAGCCAATGTACGAATGAGGATACCAAGAATGCTTAGGAGTCGAGTAGCACAACGTAAGTACGTCGGAAAGCTACAATCGCGAAAGACTGTCAGAATCTTTGCCGATCGTGTCTCCTCCAAGCTCTCTCAAAATCCGCCCACAGCAGCACAAACAATAGAACAGGAATGGGCGCATTGCCAGAGCGCCGTTAGAGACGCTGCCTCAGAGGTGCTGGGATTCAAACCGCCACCACCTAGAAACCCCTTGATACGGTGAACAATGCGAACAAGCCCTTGCAGCAAAACAAGAGGCATATAAAGCCATGCTGCAATGACGGACGAGAGCTGCTCGCGAAATCTATGACCAGAAGAGAAGAGAGGAACACACGCTTTTCAGAAGAAACAAGAGAGAGCACGGAAAGCGTGAGATCGGGGAGACGGAGAGATGCCTCCGCAGGAATGACGCCTGTAAGTTTTACAATAAAGTAAAACAAACATGCCATGGCTACAAAGCCAGACCGGCTTTGATGAAAATGGAGAACTGGTAGTGGAGTCGCAGTCGATGCTGAGGATTTGCAAAGACCACTTCTGCAGACAAGATGATAGACAAGATACCGCTGTCAGGAAGAACGAGCCATTCGTAATAGACGACGAAGTAACAGAATTCAGTCCACCCGACCTAGATGAAGTCAAAATAGCGATATCAAAACTTAAGTCTAATAAGGCCGCGGGCGCAGACGGCCTGTCTGCTGAGCTTCTTAAGGCGGCTGGAGATGAGCTGGTGCATGCACCATCTCATTTGCAAGGTATGGTCGGAGGAAAGCATGCCCGAGGAATGGAATCTCAGCATCGTTTGCCCGGTCCATAAGAAAGGAGACCCCTATAACTGCACCAACTATAGGGGAATTAGTCTCCATATCATCGCATATCAGATCTCCTCTGCCGTATTGTGTGAACGCCTGAAACCGTTTGTGGATAACCTGATCGGCTCTTATCAGTGTGGTTTCAGGCCAGGTAAATCCACAATAGACCAAATATTTACGCTACGGCAAGTCTTGGAGAAGAAGGCTGCATATGACAGCGTGTATAGAGATGAGCTATACAAAGCCATGTCTAGTTTTAACATCCCTGCCAAACTCGTCCGACTGTGCAGGATAACAATGGAGAGTTCTGGCTGCGGTAATGAGCAAACCGAGACCTTTGATGTAAAAAAAGGTGTTAGGGATTCGACGAATGAGTATCTACCGAAAAAGAGAAAAAAAAGAATATCCCAAAACAAATACAACTTTTATTTGATTCCTTGATTTACCGAGTACATCTGCTGCGCTACGCGTTCTAATATCGAATGCTCGACCCATATCATCCACAGCAGAGCTGCACCCACGCAACAGCACACATACGTAAACAAACACCAGCTCCGTGTGCATCGAAGTCCTTTGCCTGCGAATCGTTCGATCGATGCTGGCGCATGGCGATTGGGTATGCACCGATCGTACGAGAGTGATTGTATTAAGTTGTTGGTGGGATGCAACTGCAGATAATATGGTACGATGGTACGATGCCAGCGATACAGTGACTCACATATTTTATTTTACAAAACAACAAAAATTTAAATGACAATAACAATGATATTTCTGAACATTCCGCCCCCCCTGGAACTAGTTTCAGGACAATGGAAGTGCCGCAAGTTTTGTTATAGGACGAATGAATTGCCCTCGAGTTGTCTTCACAGTAACCACTCTCGTTCGTTTGTCCGATCCAGGATGTACCACTTCGATTCGGCCCATAGACCACTTTGCTGGAGGTAGATTAGGCTCCTTCAATATAACTAGGTCCCCCACCTTGAAGTCGATCTGCGGCGTTTTCCATTTGGGTCGCTCTTGTAGGCTAGTTATATATTCGGAATGCCATCGCTTCCAAAATCCCTGGACCATGCTCTGGATGTGCTTCCATCGTGACAAGCGATTTGTAGGAATTTCCACGTAACTGGGTTCAGGAATAGCCGTATGAGGTTCTCCTATAAGGAAATGGGAAGGAGTCAAGGGATTTAGATCGTCATCGGATAGGGCACAAAGTGGCCGAGAGTTTAGAACGGCTTCAATTTGAATGAACACTGTGTTAAGTTCCTCAAACGTAAGGATGTTGTTTCCGGTTACTCGGCGAAGATGAAGTTTCACTGACTTCACTCCAGCCTCCCAGAGTCCGCCGAAATGTGGTGCAGATGGGGGGATAAAGTGCCACGTGATTCCATCCATAGCAAGAGCACTTGCAACAAGGTCATTGTGTTGTTGTGACCCAACAAGCCTTTGCATTTCATTGAGAATGCGCCGAGCCCCATGGAAAGTGGTTCCGTTGTCAGTGTATATGTGCGAACACTTACCTCGGCGAGCAACGAAACGTCTTAGGGCAGCGAGAAAGGCATCGGTCGTCAAATCACTTACCAGCTCCAGGTGGAGTGCCTTCGTGCTCATGCACACGAACAACGCAAGATATGCCTTAGATAACCTGGGCTTCCGCCCCTGAGAAAGTTTAATATTAAACGGACCAGCATAGTCGCATCCGGTGTTCACAAAGGGTCGGCTTGGAAGAATACGTTCAGGAGGCAAGTCTCCCATGAGCTGCGTAGTGGTCACCTTCCTCTGAAGAAAACATTTCTTACATCGATGAACTACCTTCCGGATTAAATTGCGGCTGCCCAATATCCAATAGCGCTGACGAACAATAGCAAATGTCTCTGAAACACCTGGATGTAGATGGTGAACGTGTAAATATGTTACTAGAAGGGACGAAACATGATTAGTAGGAAGTATAATTGGATGTTTTATATTAAACGACACATATGCATGTCTTATTCGACCTCCAACACGAAGTATACCCTCTGAGTCAACGAATGGTGTATATTTTAAAAGTTTCGATTTAGGGGCTAGGTCACGATTGGCCACGAGTTGGCAAATTTCACTTCCAAAGGTCTCATATTGCACTGTTTTTAGGATATGGAGTTCTGCAAAATTAAGTTCAGAGACGGTTAAGCCACACATTAGTTTCTTATATTGGGAAGGCCGACAGTTCCTGGTAAACCGAACACAATACGCGACGATTCGAAGTAACCGAGTCCACGACGATATTTTTGAAATTAGGTTTTTAAGAACATCTATTTCAGCTATGATGATTAAGGTCTGCTTCGGTATTGGTTTCTCTTCTCGTAAAACTTCTGCATCATCCGGTTGGGGCACTGAGAATGTTGAAACGGGCCAATATTCTTGTGATAACACCAACCATGGAGGACCTGTCCACCATAGCGGATGATTGGTTAGGGCGGATGGTAATACCCCACGGGAAGCACAATCTGCAGGGTTAGACTCCGATGCGATATGCTGCCATGCATATCGTGGAATCCTCTCAAGGATGGCAGCTGTGCGGTTGGCGACGAATGTAGTCCAACGACGTGGCGGAGAAGACAACCACTGAAGTACGACTTGTGAATCACACCAAGCAAATACCTTGTACCTGTTTGGGATAGACGATTTTATCGAAATCAGCAGGCGAGAAAGGAGTAGAGCTCCACATAGCTCTAACCGAGGTATGGAAACAGGTTTGAGTGGTGCCACCTTGGTCTTTGCAGCTATAATAACGACCCGATACTGGTTTGATGCTACCTTGCACCGAGCATACACAACAGCTGAATAGGCTAACGATGATGCGTCTGAAAACCCATGTAGTTCAATGTCATCTGGCACAGTAAAGATGATCCGCGGCACTTGTATTCTTTCAAAATCCTTTAATTCCTGCTGGTAGCGTATCCATCTGTCAGCCAAGGGCGATGGAAGTGGATCATCCCAGCCTAGTTTGAGTTCCGAGGACCACATCTCCTGAAAAAGCATCTTGAATAAAACGACAGAAGGAGCCAGAAATCCTAAAGGGTCGAAGATACGAGAGATTTCAGACAAAAGCGAACGTCTAGTCGGAGCGGCAGATAACTGACAATCAGCCATACGAAATGAGTATTGGTCAGATGTAGGGTTCCAATGCATACCCAATATTTTGACTAATGACCTTGAGCGTTCCGTATCAAACCATGAGTACTCGCAGTCCTCCCTCGGCAAACGAGCAAGTAGGGCCCAGCAATTCGAATTCCACTTGCGGAGTTCGAGTTTTGCACACGCCAACAAGGTCACCAGTTCAGACTGTAGGTTAATGAGGTCTTCGGTTGAATCGGCTCCGGTCATTACATCATCTACATATACATCCTCCAGTAACACGCGTGCTGCATTCGGGTATTGTGTTTGGTAGTCCGTCGCAATCTGCTTCAAAACTCGAACCGACAAGAAAGGCGCTGAAGCAGTCCCATATGTGACAGTGCAAAGACGAAAGTGGCCGATATCTTCGGATGGTTTTTCCCGCCAAACGATGCGCTGAAAATCCCTATGCATGTCGTCTATCCAGATTTGGCGAAACATCTTTACAACATCCGCCGTAAACACGTATCTGTGTCGTCGAAACCGTAAACAAACTCCAACCAAGTCACGTTGAATGGAAGGACCTATCATCAGCTGACTGTTAAGCGAATTCCCCAAAGAGTCTTTTGCCGAACCATCGAATACGACCCTAAGTTTTGTTGAGGAATTGCCCGGTTTCAAAATAGCGTGATGGGGAAGATAGAATATCTTGCCGCGGTTAGATTGTATTTCGACAGGAGGTACACGAACCATATGACCCAACGCTATGTATTCCTGCATGAAGTTGACATACATAGTGCGCAAGTTGTTGTCCTTTTGAAACCGGTGTTCCATGGAATGAAGGCGACTGATAGCCCGGTTGAGCGAGGAACCGAAATTGGGCGAAGCGGTTTTAAACGGCAACTGGACGATATACCGCCCATCAGGTGAGCGCGAAAAGGTTTTTTGGAAGTGTTTTTCAGCAGCATCGTCACACTTGTCAACGAAAGGCGACACTTCATCCAACTCCCAAAACCGTTGTAGCGAAATATCAATATCTAAGGTAGAAATAAGCGAGGAAACTGGGACATGTTGCGTTTGCCTAGTATCCAACAACTCTCCTGTTACTACCCACCCAAACGATGTCTTCTGCGCAATTGGCAAACCGTGCGAACCTTGAATCTGGTCCCCCTTGAGAATGCTCCATAACCTGTCAGCTCCAAGCAGCATGTCAATAGGACCGGGAATATTAAAGTTGGGATCTGCAAGATCCAGATTTTGAAGATGGGACCAATCAGACGTATCAAAGGGTTGCGAAGGAAGATTAGATGTCAATTTGTTTAAGACAAACGCATCAACGAAGAGGTGGGTTTCACTGAAACGGGAACATAAGTCGATCGAAACACAACCCTTTGTTTGGCCTGCATTTGTGGATGACAAACCGCGAACGGGAATCCTTGCGTGCCTACGAGAAAGACCAAGACGCTGAGCAAATGATTCAACCACAAACGAAATCTGTGATCCTGAATCGATTAACACTCGACAGCTAATCGAGGTGCCTACACTATCCTTCACCGTAGCCAAAATTGTGGGTAAAATGGTTTGATTGCAGATGTTAATGCCGATTGAAGAATGGTTGTTTACTGGGGAAGGAACAGGTGGCAGATGATTTTGTGTAGCTCGAGGATCTTGTACTGAGGGGGTCTGAATTCGATTTATAGTTACCTCATTGTTTGTATCTGCGTGTACCAACGAATGATGACGCGATTTGCACACGCGGCAGCGAAACGAAGATCGACACTGATTTGCTTGATGACCTGCTCGAAGACAATTAAAGCATAAATTGTTAACCTTTACGAGATCGCGACGCGTTTCCACATCAAGGGCGACGAATTGTTCACATTGTGGTAAAATGTGGTTTCCTTTACATTTGGCGCACGAACGCGAATGCGTGAGGGGCGACGAGTCAACGAAATGTGTACGAATCTGCACTTGAGGTTTAGCCCGTAAAACATTCGGTCGCGTTATCGTCTGGCATGATTCAAGAGCGTCACACCTCGATTGTAAAAACTCTAACAGTTCGTCAAATTTGCAGTCATCTCGAGAACCGACCTTCTCTGCCCAAGCCTTCTTACTATCCACATCAAGTTTATTAACCAACAGATAAATCAACCACGGATCGCGACTAGACGAACCGAGTGCATTTAAACCGCGTACAACTTCATCCGCACCGTCCGTAATTTTACGCAATGTGTGCACATTTTCACTGGATATGGATGGGAGAGATAGAAAGGTCTGAATAAACGACCGAATTATGAGGTGCACCCGATCATATCGTTTCTCTAACCGATCCCACGCGTCGAGATAGTTGGCCTCACAAATTGGTATATGTTTCACTAAATTTGCCGCTTCATCTTGAAGAAACGACTTCAAGTAGTGAAATTTTTGGGTGGCAGTCAAATTGGGCTTGTTGTCCACTGTACCCATGAACGAGTCGCGAAACGACGGCCAATCCTTATAACTACCCGAAAACGATTGCACTGTCAATTTGGGTAATTGAATCGAGGAAGCCGTGTTTTCTGAAGAAGAATTCAATTTTTCGAGGAATTTGGACTGTTGGTGCGCGAGTTTTTCCACAACCGAATTTTCTGGCACCGCCACGGATTGTCTTTCGCGAATGTTTTTCGAAATTAACGAATGCGCCATGAAAAATCGACTCTCGTAGTCCTCGAACTCCACTTCAAATTCACTAGCCTGCTCATCGGTTGCATGCTTTAGTGCTTCTTCGTGCAATGCCGAGAATTCTGACCACGTTTCGCTTAACTTGGCCAGTCGAATCTCTAACATTTCGAGAGGGCACTCAGAACTAATTGCATTGGCAAAGGCTACCGCACGAGTTAAGCGGCCTTTCACGTTACCGCGTTGAAGGTTAAGGGAGCTCATTTTCACGTGGATTTCCGACGAATGTTTGAAACAATTGAAACACTGAATACACGATTGTTTAACTTTTTTTTTTTGTTTTTAACACGTACTTTACTGTCAGTATTTAGAAAACGATAATCCGTCTCGAAGGACCAATTTTGTTAGGGATTCGACGAATGAGTATCTACCGAAAAAGAGAAAAAAAAGAATATCCCAAAACAAATACAACTTTTATTTGATTCCTTGATTTACCGAGTACATCTGCTGCGCTACGCGTTCTAATATCGAATGCTCGACCCATATCATCCACAGCAGAGCTGCACCCACGCAACAGCACACATACGTAAACAAACACCAGCTCCGTGTGCATCGAAGTCCTTTGCCTGCGAATCGTTCGATCGATGCTGGCGCATGGCGATTGGGTATGCACCGATCGTACGAGAGTGATTGTATTAAGTTGTTGGTGGGATGCAACTGCAGATAATATGGTACGATGGTACGATGCCAGCGATACAGTGACTCACATATTTTATTTTACAAAACAACAAAAATTTAAATGACAATAACAATGATATTTCTGAACAAAAGGATTTAGGCAAAGAGACGCGCTGTCATGCAACTTTTTCAACATCGTGCTTGAAAAGATCGTGCAAGAGTCATTGGCAAACACAAGAGGCACGATTTATATCAAGTCTGCGCAATTGCTTGCGTACGCCGACGTCATTGACGTGATTGGACGGACACAGCGAGACGTGCCAATGAGGCCTTTGTAAGCAATGAGGTAGAAGCGGCTAAGATGGGTCTCAAGATTAATGAAGGTAAAATCAAATATCTGCTTTCATCTAAGAGAGACGGACAACATCGACGTTTTGGCCAGAACGTCACCATGGGCGGATATAACTTTGAAGTGGTCAAGGAATTCGTCTACCTTGACTCACTGATGACCAGCGACAACAACACCAGCGCTGAGATAAAACGCAGACGCTTTCTTGTCAACTGCTGTTTCTTTGGGCTCAAGAGGCAATTGAGAAGTAGAGCCCTCTCTCGGAAAACCAAGGTGACACTATATAAGACTTTAATCATCCCAGCCCTAATTTAAGAAGAACTTAAAGATGAAGGTGCAGTACAAATTTATCGTCTATCATAGTAAGCATAAAAGTAGAGTCAACATGAAAATTTAGTTCGCCATTTCTGACAAGAATTGGAGACGAATCTCTTTCTTGCTGGACTTAATTAACTTCTTTTGAAATTAACCCAGTGTACGTTTTGGCAAAAACAGGCTTGATTGGGCGGCAGTATATATGTAACTAAAATTAGCCTAAGAGTCTCACCCGGAGTTAATCTTAATTGAGGAAACTCCTACTTAGAACTTAGGAAAGGCACAGCGAGGAGGAAAATTTGGTAGATGAGTCCGTTTAAACTCACTACCAGTTATTTTAAACTGATTTATGAGAATTGATTCCCAGTGACATGCTATAAACTCCAGCATAGGCAGGTTCATTGAAGAAAAATATCTATATCGAGTTATGGTGTAAGTTTACACTAAAAACAAGTATGTAACTTGAAATAGTAAATGGCAACCTTAGAGGAACCTAATTGTCACAGGCTTCATAAAAGTTTGTGAAGCAAAACATAACAACAGATCTCAATCGCGGTGAAGGAATTATTCACAATTTTTTAATTCACTCGTTGCAAGCGGCTAAAATAAATCTGAAGTAAATTGCGCATTACAACAAACATTTTAGAATTTAGGTCGTGCATACGAAAATTAGTCGAGCTCCGGAATCAAGTGCATTCCGGAAGTAATAGCACTTCATTCGGTGAAAGTATTTTTCTATCTAGGCAACTCCTACCAACTGTTAAGGACTCCGATAAACGAATTACATTGAATTAATGTTAAGCGGCTTAGTGCAAGTTTGCGTCACTATTGCAGGGGGTATGCAAGTTCTGCTCTACGATGAGAGCAACTTCAATCAACTTATGGCTGAAAACTTTTTTTTTTTTTTTTTGCTTGTTGGAATTTCCTATTTTCCTATTAAAGGTGTAATCTTAGTTGAACTTGAACAAATTAAAAGCGCGGGTACTACTTGACGAATAGTGAAGGTCTAATTTTTGTTTTAATTAGATTTTTTTCTAATTTTTAGCTTAAGCAATTTAGTAGAAGAACACTTCCTCGCTGATCACTCCAGGAGCAGGCGAAGAGGCGAGTGAGTATAAGTCGACGAAGTTCCTGCATCTATACATGTCGCCGTACTCGTAATGCCTTCAAGAATTAGTGTGAAGCAAAACTTTTTCTAGAACATAAAGTTTACTACTGCACGGAAGTTATCGTGCAAATACTGCAAGCAGCTTGAGTTCCTTCAAAGTTTGTGTATACATACGTATATCGTTTTTTTTATTCGAGTCCTTTTTCCTGCACTTTCCCTCCTTCCGACACAACTCATCCCACTCCCTCAGCTGTCATTAATCCCGTGACATACTAGTACTTAAATGAACTGAAAACTGCAAGTTTCATATCTAGTGCTTCTGCGATGACATTTGTTGTCTGCTGCAATTAAATGGAAGCATGCTCATGGGACTTCTGCCTGGTGGTGAAGGAGACAAAAAGCTTTAATTTCATTCTGAAAAGCAACAGCACGCGGAGGGAATAGCAGAACAATCTTCTAGTATTCTGATCTTCCTGTTCGTGGTTTATTTTGCTGTTTATTGCACTGCAATGAGAAATGTGAGAAGCCGCAAAAAAAATGAGTGTCATTCAACGAATAAACTATTATACTTTGGCGCATGCAAACACTAGAGACTCACAGGGTGATAGCGGGAGGCATGCTTCCGGTTACAAGAGAGCCTTGTTGTTCATTTCCATTTTGATGGTTAACAGAGAGGGAGTTTTTTTTTCTCACATCTTTTTAGGTACAGTGTGTCAGAGAGAAGTGTATCCAAATGTCTGCTTAATGAAATTAAAGTGATTTTTACATACTCGTTATACTAGTTATGCACCGTAACGCTAGACGTACATACATATGTACATATCACTGGTATGATTAAGGACTTTGAGTGACAACGATAAGTGTTTAGTATTCATCTGTTTATAGCTGACATCATTCTTAAAGTGATCTCTCTAAATCATATGGATCCCTTCCCGACAACTCTGACGATAGAATCAAACCCACATGCATTCATGAACATTTGTCACTACTGAGAATGTCCCAATGAGACGGCTTCCCTGGATGCATCATTTTATGTTTGTATCCCTTTCTCAGCATCCACACTGTGCCGTTCACGTCTCCCGCCACCTACATATGTATGGATCTGTATTTCCGATTCAGAGCGCTGCGCCATAATGGCGTGCACACATTATCCTCGTCGAGCTGCTGTTACTCGACGAGGCTTTACGTAAAAAGGGATGCGGCGCAGTGTTGTAACATACTTGAAACAAATCCTAAATCCATTCCGCGTCGTTATTGTCTGACGGAGTAAAAGCACTTCCACCAAAGTGTAGTGCGACTACCATTCAAGTGGCATGCATACGTATGTATACCAACGAAAGGGGAAACATAAAAAAGAATTGCATCAAACATCGGATGAGTGGTAAGTAGGTTCGAAGGGAATGGAACTGCAGGCGTCTCACAATACGGGGTGTGATGAGCAGCTTTGCTTGACGGTTAAGCGCTTGTGGTAATATAAACAACAGAGACGAGACCATTGTGTTGCTACCAAAAGCAATGTTTCAGCGCCCACATGCACTGTAAGTAATTCGATTTGAGATAAGAAAAGATGTACAATGGATAAGAGCAAA
Source organism: Eumerus sabulonum (assembly GCA_951905685.1). NCBI lineage: Eukaryota > Metazoa > Arthropoda > Insecta > Diptera > Syrphidae > Eumerus > Eumerus sabulonum. The sequence goes on along the minus strand of OX645060.1, from coordinate 152,738,174 downwards.
GCAACAAGGATAATAACAACAACAATTTATTTCTCATACATACATACTACATATACATATCTGCGCAAAATGTGAAAAATGTATATTATACATACATACATATATGCATGGGTATTTCTTAGATCTGGAAACTCGCATTTAATTTTGTCCCTTCACTACCGTTTGACTGGTTTGAACGACAGTGACAGATCTGACAATATTTACAGATCAGGCAATCGTCTGAACATAGCTTTACAGTTCTGGGCTATAAATTAACACCCAGCTCTGCGAAAACGAATACAAATAGCAAATTCGTACGTGCAGGAATTCGCGTACGCTGCACCTGCATCATCCCACAATTCCATCCATCCCAGAAGCCACCCGATCCGTCAACGCCACCTAGCAAGCCACAACAAGAGTAGCAGATGAATTCACCATAAGTCAGCCGAGCACCCACGCCACTATCGGTCACCCGAGCACCCACGCCATCAAGGAATGCGACCAAACATCGCTCATCGTATTACCTGTGGCATTAGTACTTACAATTTTTGTACACTTGAAGTTCGTCATTTGTATTGGGAAGTTCTGGCTACCAGAACAATTTAAATAAAAAAATATTTTTTTCATAATAAAAGCGGCAGTCGCGTTTTAATTTATATGGTCTAAAACAGTGATTCCCAAAGTGTGCGCCGCGGCGCCCTGAGGCATGTATGTAGTAGTATTTATGTAGTTAGCGTGCAAGCTCGGCTTCCCCATCCATGCTTTATGTCCGTATGACAATACTGCGTTAGTGCTAGATTTGATGCATTACAAGGAAATGCTTCAAGGAAGGTATGTATGTGGGATTGATTAAATAAACGAGTCGTTTTATAATAATGTACACTTTATTGTTCTCCTTCGTACAATGTTCTACGTATGTTTCCCGTATGCACGTCTGCGCTCGCTGCTGGTCTGACGGAGAATGTCTCTTCCCTTTTTGTCGTTGTCGGTCGTTCTCCTCGTTCTTTGTCCATTTCGTTCTTCTGTTCGATGTTTAGTACATCGTGTGATCTGTCGTCCGTTAGGCGACGTCCCGTTGCTTCGTAACAATGTCTATGGCTGTGTTGTATTTTCTGTGGCGTCTTCTTTGTCTCTCTATGTGGCTCGTTGTTCGTCTACGTTCAATCATATGTAAATGTGGCATGTCTGTATGTGTTATGTCATTCCCTGTGTTTCGTACGTTCGTCAGGCTCAATCCCACATGTATTCTTTGAAACTGACATTCCACAGAAATTTCCAACGTGTGCTTTGGTTACATGAGTTCTTTCTTGCTCAATTTTTTTCTTATTTTTTTGACGATCGTAAGGAAGCTATCACCATCGCAGTATTGAATTGCTTATGTAGCAAGTCGGAGTTTAGTTCATTTGTTGTCACCATCTCAGAGCTCGTATTAGTTTTTATTTGATAGACGAACGACTAACTTGTGTGGTGGTTAAGCTAATTTTTAAAAGTTATTTTTCTGATCACCCTAAAAATGGACAAATTTTTATTAAACTTGGATAGTAAAAATAGTGCCAAATCTAGAGAGGAGATTCCACAAAAAAGTGGCAGGGGTTCCGAGAAGCGAAAACGTCGTAAATATGAGGACAGTTATTCGGATTTTGGCTTTATATCAATAAACGAAAATGATGAAAATAGACCAGAGTGTGTATTGTGTCTGAAAGTTTTGGCACCAGAATGTATGCTTCCAAGCAAATTTAAACGACATTTGGAAACCAACCATTCAAAATTTGTTGGTAAATCTCGCTACTTTTTTACCAAAAAATACATCGAATTAACACAACAAAAAGGGAGCATTAATAACCATATGTCGATCCCAAATAATGCTGTGCTAGCATCATATAAAGTTGCATATTGTTATATAAACTCATGCACACCCTATACATATTATCTACCAAGTTAGTACTAATATTAATATTAGTACACATACTGTACACAGCCACGCTTGTGATTTGGAGAACCACGAGCGTAACTGTCTTTTCCATATAGCACTCTCCTACCCTCGTCTTCTGAGACGACGAAAGTGGAGAACTAAAATGGAATAGGACGCCACGTACTCTTTGTTCGGCAGTCATAGAAAGCAGTTGACATTATTCAATAAAGCCACAAAGATTTTTATCGTGTTTTTTTATTTTCCCGTTCAGTCGGAAAACTCGGCGTATATCGCGATTGAGTAGAAAAACTAAAATTGGAAGCTAAAAAAGACTAAATTAAATTGCAAAGTGTTTAAAAATTGAAAAGTTAAAAGAATTTTATACAGTTGAAGTGTCTATACGCGTAAACTAAAAACTCAAAGTAAAACATTTATTTATCAGTTTAAAACATACTGAACTGGGGAAAACAAACACATTGTTCAAAAAAAAACAAAAAAGAAAATGGAAAAACAAATACTGGATCGTTTCTTCGACAATAAATGTACATACATACATACATATCTACGTTACGAGCCATTGAAATATATCTGTAGATATGTACATTTAAAGAAGAAACAAATATCCGAACGTGTGTGATCAGTTTCCTACACTGTAAAATATAGATTTAGAAATCTCGGGGAAGGATTCACCACCAATGTACCTTTTAGACAGTTGACTTTTTTACTGGTCAAGTTGTCAGCTCTGGTGTCAAGAAGGGTATGATTTTGTACACTCCATTCAAAATCAGTTTTCTAGACTAGTAAATGTGAATTATACATACATACATATGTACATCTTGTTGCAATGAAAGCATCTTTGAACGGTAATCGGCAAACCGAGCCTACATGACACCACATACGATAACGGACACAGGCTGATCGACCTTGCCGAGGGGCGAAATCTCCGTTTAACTAGCACACACTTTCCGCACCTCGGTATACACAAAGGCACCTGGCGGTCGCCAGTTCAATCAATCACCAACCAGAATGATCACATCGCGATTGACGTCAGATACTCCTCCACACTCCTAGAACACCAAATTATGACGCCGGGAAGCTACTATCACCGGAAATCGCCAGTGCCTTTGCCAACCGCGTCTCCCTTAAGCTCTCCGATACACCCCAATTCTCCACTCAGCCAGTAGAGCAACGATGGAGCCTGGCAAACAAGCCCTGAAGAGCACAGTTGGGCTCTAAAGCTCCCCACGACGAAACACCTGGTTCGATGATGAGTGTAGAAGGATTCATACAGAAAAGCAGGAGGCATACAAAGCACAAAAAATAAGAGAGGCTTATGAGCTCTACGGGGTTAAAAAAAGGGAGGAACGTAAGCTTCCCAAGAGAAAAAAGAATGAGCACGAGAAGCGGGCAATTGAAAATTGGAGAGGTGCTACTGCAAGCACGTCTTAATGACAAAGATCGCAGAGAATTTCGTCCCCCTGACCTCCTCAAAGTTGAGATTGCTATGTCGAAAATCAAGTCGAATAAAGCTGCTGGCGCGGATGGACTGTCTGCAGATCTCTACAATGCAGCTAGAGGTAGGCTTATTAGAAGCATGCTCCAGCTCATGTATAAGATATGTTCAGAGCAAAGCATGCCCGAGGAATGGGGTCTCAGCATTGTTTGCCCTATCCACAAAAAAGGGAACCCCCTACAACTACAGAGTTTAATGTCGCATACAAGGTCTTTGCTGCCGTTTTGTGTGAACGTCTGAAGCCGTACGTAAATAAGCTGACAGGTTCTTATGAGTACGGCTTCAGTTCAGGGAAGTCTACCATCAACCGAATCTTCACCCAACGGCATATCCTGGAGAAAACCCATGAATTTCAAGTCGACACCCACCATCTATTCGTCGATTTCAAGGCCGCATACGACAGCGTAATTAGAGGCGAGCTATACATATAACGCCATGCTTACTTTTGACACTCCTGCTATGCTCGTCAGCCTTTACAGGATGACTCTGCAAAACGCTCGCTGCTCCATCCGAATCGGTGCAGAACTGGCCGATAGTTTCTAAGTCAAAAAAGGATTTAGACAGGGCGATGCGCTGTCGTGTGATTTTTTTTAATATCATACTAGAAATGATTGTGCAAAAATCACAGGCCAATACAAGAAATCACAATCTATTTCAAAACCTCAGAACTCCTTGCATACGTTGACGACATTGACATAATAGGTAGATCACAGCGAAATATCAATGAGGTGTTTGCGAGTATTGAGATGTATGTATGTATGTTGGCGTTACAGTCCATGAAGGACCAAAGCCGTGCTTCTCTCAATCAGCCATGTTGTGTGTGATTTTATTTTCCCATAGGTGAAAGGGACCTACAGTTTATTGCCCGTTCCGAATGGCAAAATTCGAGAAGCTTCTCTTGACAACTATACTAATGGGGTTGGCAGTACCCCGCTGAGGAGAAGCACCTTGAAAAAACACTTTCGATGAGGTGGCTGTCGTCGGGATTCGATCCCGTGTCATCGGCGTCAGAGGCCAGCACACTACCCACTGTACCACGGCGCTCTTGTATTGAGGTGGAGGCGACAAAAATTGGTTTGGCAGTTTATGAGGGCAAGGCTGAATATCTGCTATCATCAAAAAGGGACATTTACCACCGACGTCTTGGTCAGAACGTGAATATAGGGAGATATAAGTTTAAGGTAGTTAAGGACTTCCGCAACAATGACACGAATTTCGAAATCAAGCGCAGAATTACTCCTGCCAACCGCTGGTACTTTGGGCTTAGGAGGCAATTGTGAAATAGAGCCCTCTCTCGTACGACCAAGTTGACCTTATATAAGACCTTAATCGTCCCGGTCCTACTATACGGCGAAGAAACTTTATCAAAAGCGGATGAAGAAATTCTTGGTCGTTTCGAAAGAAAGATTCTACGTGCGATTTTCGGCCCTATAAACACAGATGGGGTTCGGAGGAGAAGATTCAATCACGAACTGTACGGGTTGTGTAGCAACATGGGTCTAGTCAAGCGTCTACGGATCCAACACCTATGATGGCTCGGCTCTGTAGAGCGAATGAACTCCACAGCTCCAGCCCGGAGAGTCTTTGGGTCCAACCTCGAATGACGAAGAAATAGAGGATGGCCGCCCCTAAGGTGGCGGGCACAGGTGGAAAGGGACCTCAACCAACTGTGCGTGCGGCACTAGAAAAGACTTGCGAAAGATCGTGCTAGGTGGAGAGGCATGTTTGTTGAGCCCGAGGTTCACCCCGAACTGTAACGGCCGCTAAGTAGTAAATATAAAGAGTTTTCCAATCGACCTAAGGAAGAATGACGTCAAATTGATTGGACGATACGATTTGAGTAGTTTACTGAGCTTGCCAAGCTTAAAAAGTCAGTAAGGTACCATTCCACCAGAGTTTTGAAATGTCCAGACTTCCTTAGAATAGAGGCGGGAGTACACCATCACTGCCAGACTACTTATAGGATTGATAAAGGCCTCATTTGGTTTTATCAGTACTGAAAATCATGACAGAAAGATAATAGCAGTATTGTTGTCAGTAGAGTTACCACTTTTAGTCTCAGGCTTTTCCAATAATAAACTAATTCCTACCAAAATTACATGTCAAAGCTGTTCAAGCATTTCATTTAACCTCAAAAACTTATCATTATGTCGAACTTATTCCCATGAGCTAAAGTCATTACAGCTGTCACTGAAGATTTGAAAATACAATTAGCCTTCAACAGACTGGCAGGGCTTTTAGAGTATGACGGATTACAGCCTGTGACTAACACTTCATAGATCGTTACCAAATAAACAATGTTTCAGGAACTATACAGTATTTACTGCAATGTGAAGTTCATGTCAATGAAATTGACGTACCTTACCGCCGAGTTACTTTACCCAATCATTCCAAATTCAGAAGTTAAAATGCTAGTCAAGTGGAATCGAGTCCTTTATATTTATACATGTGTATTGCTCTTGGGTAATATCATTTTGACATGACTACTATTACGCTAATAATCATTTAACACTGACCACACTAACCACAATGGTTCAACGCTTGACTGCCTTATCAATTTTGACAGCAATCAACAACTTAATTACTAGTGCAATGGCGCCGCCACTCGGCACCCTAGCTTGATAAATCGATTGATACCCGTATGACTTTTCGTGCGTAACCACAGCACATACATAAACCGAAGCTGGCGCCAAAAAGGAAAGGAAAGAACCAAGGCACGAGTTGGTGACTTTGGAATCTTTTACAAATTAGTGACACAATAACAAGTAATTGATTACGTCCGACGAGGTTCTAAGGACATTAAATGAAATTCCAGCCCACCGGGAGGAAGTGGACGCTTTTCGTTGTTGTCAGTCCTTTCCGTCTTTTCTCCGACACCATCCACCATCCATCCATTTGCTCAGTTATATTTTGTTTCATCAAATAGCTACAAGTGTTATTTAGGCTTTTCACCCATATCGAATCAAATCGAACCAAATCGAATAATGCAGTTTTTTCCTTGCGGACTTGCCGTCGAGAGGAGATGAAATAGGTCAAAGGGCAATACTTGATTCTTAGAAAGGCTTAATAGCCATGGAATTAACTGAATTGTGTCATATTACCGATGCAAAGTCCACGTGGATGTTAGAATCAAAAAGACAAATGAGGTGTGTACATATGGTTTTTGACATCCTTTGCAATGGATGAGGGCTATTCATCTTCCGCTTATATTATGGCAGTTCTCCATCATCATAGTATTTGACCCGATTCGTCAGGGTACTTGAACTGTGCGAAAGCAGCCAGTACCGCATCAATCGACATGAATTCTGCTCGACTAAAGTCTTTGTACCGACAAAGATGATGATGATACAAGGCGTTCGGCAACGAGGCAGTCGTGGCAAGAGAAGTCTAAGTTGAGAGTGTAAGAGGATTTTCAGTTCAATGCGGTCTACGGTTCACCAAACGTGGTTGGTTTATCAAATGCTGCAATTGTATGGTAGGAGCTGCAGTAATATGGAGTCGCACACGTCTTCCCGTCTTCCTGTCTACCCGTACGTGACAAGCACGAATGCCCACGTAGAACACTCGACAGTGCTCTCTGGAATGGGGATGCTAAACGTGTAACAAATAAATCAAAATTTCATATCCTGAATTGATCGATTTTCTACAAGGAGTAAATTGCTGTCCTCTATGCTCAGTGGCGGTTACACAAGCACCATCAGTTCAAGTATGGAGAGACACACCTTCGATAGGACTTTTACGGTTCCGTGATTCTGTATGTGGATGTCAAACACGATATGGTTGCAGTGGTAACGTTGCTTGGTTCAGCTGTTTACTGACGTGCAATGCCGGGCAACATAAATAAGAGACTCTTCGAGAACAGCTAGCAGCCAACGTGAGGATGGTGTTAATCTACATCTAACGATTTAGAGCTTTAATTCTATGCACGTTATGCGAATGCATTTCGGAATTCACGGTAATTCGAAAGATGAGTACGCATAGTATGGACGCTGTGACGCTGTTAATATTGCTGGTATGTGACAAGTTAGAAAATTCCTGTAGGAAGTTGTGCACAATGCACGCGTACAATTTTAACCGACTGCTCCCTGTAATGCCATACTGTTGACATAGAAACGATTTGAAGTATCACCCATCGACACGTGACTAAGTGCAAACAGTTACGGGATTGCTTCTTCCTCATTACTTTTAAATGCATACCTTAGAACGAATATGTTCATGTGTACCAAGATATTGATTTTTGAGCATAGTTTACCTCGATAAAAGCCTAAACAACTTACGGAAGAGATGATAATCGCTTAGAAACTTTAATCTGGCATGGTTGATGCCACAAATAGACCGCCACTCAATGGAGTCGAAACAACTTAAGATGGTGTCCTTTAATACCTGATCTGATAACCTTCTGGAAAATTCGTATTCAGAAGGAAATGTGAAAAGCTCTAGAACGCATGACATTTATATGTCCTATATGGGTGAACGTAGTAACCCTAAGTCGCATGCGAACATTGAACGCCTGGTGACTAAGGTTACAAGAGCAATCCTTTTTAAAGTCTTACCCAACAGCAGACCAGCAAAGGGCCTGCAGATCTTGGTACCCTCAGAAGGGAAAGCAGACGGCTCATTAATAAAGCAAAGAGTCAAAACGGAAATGAGGACTGAAACCGTTACAAGATCAGCCTCAGACTATACAAAAAAGAGATGAGAAAGGCCCAAAGGACATCCTGGCGTAATTTCTGCTCAAAAAGAGCAGGAAATAGTGAGGTCGGTAGAGTGAGGAAGATACTATCAAAGGCTACCCGCCCTAATTAACAAACCAGATGGCACCAATAAGGAGTTGCTAAACCTTCGACTAATACACATTTTCCAGATAACGCAGAGGCCAGTAACTATAATTTCGAACTACTCCGTTCATTTCTAAGGAAGCAGTAAGCAAACAGAAACTCAAATGGGTGGTAAATAGTTTCCTTCCATACAAATCTGCAGGTCCGGATGGAATCTATCCGGTAGAGACGTAATTTGCCTATTGCATTCTTAAGCCGTGGCTTTTGGCACTGTGCCCTTCCAGCCTTGACTGGGGTTATATACCATTATCCTGGGGAGATGTAAAAGTAACTTTTATTCCTAAAGAGGAAAAAATCTCCCACACAACTGTCAAAGACTACAGACCTATCAGTCCCTCTTCCTTATTTCTTAAGACGCTGGAGAGACTGATGGACCTGTACGTTCAATAAATATGGTTTCGACAGCACAGCATGCTTATTGGAAGGGATAAATCAGTGGATACAGCTCTACACCGTAGTTGGAATCATTGAGAAATCAACAAAGAAGGGAATTAGAACAACATTAAACCACCAACCAATGCATTAAGCAAGCTAGAAGTAAGTGGTAACATAAAATTCAAACAAATCAAATAAATGCTCCCAAGCAGGTTGGTTTACTCGAAATTTGGCTGCTACCACACAAAAAGAGCAGTAAGACGTGGCACACCACGTACTACTGCCACAATTATGGGTGTTAGTTGTAAACGAGATACTCTATCCCTGGAGCCCAGCGAGTGTAGGGTCATTGCGTATGCAAACGATATTGCACTAGCAATTAGCGAGAAACACCTCCCAACAATCCGAGATTCGATGAAAACTGGCCAAGGCAAATTTGCCAAATGGGTAGAGAATTGCGGGTTTGGAATAATTCCCTCCAAAATCGAGCTAGTCCACAAGGAAAAGGCAAATACCTTAAATCTCTCCACCAAAAACTCAATGGGCATACCTTAGATCCGCAGATAACGCCAAATACCTTAGCATGATACTCGACAGGAAGCTGAACTCGAGATTGAATGCGAAAGAACGCATTCAATCACGCTCTGGCTATATACCGCGGTTGTGAAGCCTATACTGCTTGGTCTGGTAGACGACACTGCGCAGACTAACTATGTTAAACTTCTAAGTAGAGTACTAAGGATAGCATGCATCGATATAACCGGGGCACTGCAAGCAACCCCCACCACAGCCCTTGAAACAATGCTTCACCTACTCTCCTTGGAGCTTTTTGCTAAGGAAAAGGCACAAAAATCGGAGTTGCGACCTAAGGATTCAGCTCATTGAAAGTTTTCCGAAATAGGTCACATTGGTATTCTACGACAAAATAGTGATTTAAGCGAAGTCACGGGATATTTAACCCCGATCCCGAACTCCAAGAGACTTCACTTCAGATATACAAGGACGGTTTCAGTACAGGCAATGGTGTGAGTTTCGGTGTCTCTGCGCTGACCCTGAAAATCGGCCAATCCTTCAGCCTTCCGAACTACTATAATGTATTCCAGGCTGAATTAACGGCAATTCGTAGGGCCGTGGCATTGTCATCTATACAAGATAGCCAAGCGGCAATAAAAGCACTCGAATCGCCAATTATAAATTCAAAATTGGTCAGACAATGCCGCAAATCTCCAAATGATTTATCGAGAGGCTGCACTGTTACGCTGGGCTGGGTACAGTGATCTACCAGGTAACTGTCAAGCAGACGAACTAGCCAGAAGAGGCACTACACTGGACCCATATCTAGTTTTGACATCCCTGCCAGTAACATCGGTAGCGAATTAACTGAGACCTTTGATGTTAAAAAAGGATTTAGACAAGGTGACGCACTGTCATGTAATTCCTTCAACATCGTGCTTGAAAATATCATACGAGACTCAACACAAGACGTACGATCTAGTTCAAGTCTGCACAACTGCTTGCGTACGCGGATGACATTGACGTAATTGGACGACACAGCGGAACGTCAATGATACGCTCGAAAGCATTAAACCAGAAGCGGCTAAAATTGGGTTTTCGGTTAACGAGGGTAAAACTAAATACGAGAATATGCTGTCAACAAGAAAGACGCGTAACACCGACGTCTCGGCCAGAACGTCACAATTGGCAGCTACAGATTCGAAGTGGTCAAGGACTTCGTCTACCTTGGCTCGCTAGTGCATAGCAACAACAACACCAGCGCTGAGATCAAACGCAGAATTGCTCTTGTCAACCGGTGCTTGTGTGGGATCAAGAGACAATTAAGAAGTAGATCCCTCTCTCGAAAGACCATAGTTGCACTGTACAAAACCTTAATCAGCCCTGTCCTACTCTATGACGCAGAGGCCTGGACTGTAATGAAAGCGTATGAAAACAGCCTTGGATGTTTCGAGCGGAAAATTCTGCGTTCAATCTATGGTCCCGTCTATATAAACGGGGAGTGGAGAAGAGAAACAACGACGAACTCAACGGGCTGTACAGCGACATCGGCCTACCCCGAGTCCAAACCCGAGGGACGATGCCATAAAGACGACCGAATCTAAGGTGGTGCACACAGGTGGAAGGAGACCTTAGAAGGGGAGTGCGTCGATGGAAACAGTTTGTAAAAGACCGTGCCGGCTGGAGAAGTTTGTTGGGTGAGGCCCATGTTCACACCGGATTGTAGCGCCACCTAAGTAAGTAACCCGTGAGAAAATTCATCAGAAGTTGAAAAAATGTGACGGAGACTCTGATCCTTCGATGTCAACCATTAAAAAGTCGGCAGCTGACTTCAAATGTGGCTGCACTCCCTCAAATATGACCCACCTGAAATCTGACTAAAAACCGCAACCACACCGGAAACCATGGATAGGCGAGCGGATCCAACGTCTAAGCTAGCTGAGACCGGAATCACACCGGAAACCATGGATAGGCGACCGAAGGTGAGTTAGCTGAGTCCCTGCAGCTTCTGCAGAAGTCATTGTAAGGCTGGCCTAATCGAGCTGAATAGTAGGATAGCATGCAGTGCCCGGTGAGGGCACCGACTGCCAGTCGAATATTCCCACGATTGTAATTCACCAGATTTTCCGTTCCTTTCTTATCATAGACGGGCCAAGTCGATCTCGCCGTTGCGCATGTATCTAAGCGACACCATCGCTTATTGGCTTTCACTAATACGGAGCTATTATCTAGCTATCTCCCTGTAGAGCGCACTGAGTGGTGCTTTGGCATCAGATCTGCGCAATATTAGCACTTGATCCCACCCTAGCCAGCTCGTCCGCCCTCTCGTTTCCGGAGATATACGTATGACCAGGTACCCAGCAAAGGGTCACCTCATTTACATTGGATATCTCTTCTAACTTCTCTTTGCAGAGTTTGACGAGTTTGGATCTTATCCATGCTGCCTGCAGAGCCTTAATGGCTGCCTGGCTGTCAACATAGATGCTGATCCTTTTTCCTGAGATATTCTCTTTGCTGATCAGGTCCGCCGCCTGCTTGATAGCGAAGACCTCAGCTTGGAAGACACTGCATCCATCATCGAGCCTGTAGGAGCGATGCATATCCCGAGACTCAAGGTAGACTCCGGCACCTGTGCCAACATCCATTTTGGATCCGTCGGTGTAGAATGCCAGTTCACTTACCGTGCGTACCAAATCACCAATCCATTCCTCCCTGGTGGGAATTCTAATAGAGAATCTCGTCTCCCAGGAAGGAAGTCGGGTGATAAAGTCCGTTACGGTTCCGAATCTCGAGACGGCCCATCGATCCAAGACTGATGCATGTCCGTCAGGACTCCTTTTCCAGAAACCGAATTCCTGTAGTCATACCGCAGTCCTGGTTGCGGCGCTCTCGAAGTATATGTCCAGGGTTGGGAGGTTCAGCATGACTTCAAGAGCCGCCGTTAGTGTGGACTTCATAGATCCCGTCACCGCCAGACAGCCTGCCCTTTGAACCTTTGACACACTCTGAAGATGACACTTTTTCTCAAGCGCCTTCCACCAGACAACCGAGCCATAGACTAGGATAGGTCTTACCCCCGCAGTGTACAACCAATGTACTAACCTCGGTTTAAGGCCCCATGTCTTACCAAAGGCTACCTTGCACGAATATAGTGCCACGTTGGCCTTTTTGATTCTTTCCTCACTATTTCCTCTCCAACTAAGTTTGGAGTCCAGGATTACGCCAATATATTTGGCATATTTTCCAGGGATCAGATCTATACTATTCATATGGGGGTAGGTGAATCTTGCTACAGATTTTTTTCTTGTAAAGAGTACTACCTCTGGTTTCGACGGATTAACTCCCAGGTCTTTTCGTCCATCCCCCGTCTGCGTTTATAGGCCTGAAAATCACGCGCAACATCTTTTTCTCGAACCGACGAAGGGCCTCCTCATCCGCTTTTGATAGTGTCCATGCTTCTGAGCCGTACAACAGGACCGGGAAGATAAGGGTTTTATATAGAGTCAACTTTGTCGTTCGGGAGAGGGCTCTATTACTCAATTGCCTCCTGAGCTAAAAGAAACAGCGATTGGCAAGAGTGATTCTGCGTTTGATTTCGGAACTGATGTCGTTGTTCCAGGTCACTGCGGAGCCAAGGTAGACGAAGTCCTTAACTACCTCGAACTTATACCTGCCAATACAAACGTTCTGTCCAAGTCGTCGGTGGTGAGCATATATTTAGTTTTGGCTTCGTTTACCGCCAAACCAATTTTCGCCGCCTCCAATACTCGCAAACGCCTCTTTGACATCTCGCTGTGATATACCAATTATGTCAATATCGTCGGCGTATGCAAGGAGTTGCGAGGATTTGAAATAGATTGTGCCTCTTGTATTGGCCAGTGGTTTTTGCATAATCATTTCTAATATGATGTTGAAGAAATCACACGACAGAGCATCGCTCTGCCTAAATCCTTTTTTAACATCAAAACTATCGGTAAGGTGTTCACCGAATCGGATGGAGTAGCGACCATTCTCCAAAGTCATCCTGCATATTCTGATGAGTTTAGCAGGTATGTCAAAGCTAGACATAGCGTTGTATAGCTCGTCTCTAATTATGCTGTCGTATGCGGCTTTGAAGTCGACAAATAGATGGTGAGTGCCGACTTAAAATCCATTGTTTTTTTTTCCATGATCTGCCGTAGTGTGAAGATTTGGTCGATGGTGGACTTTCCTGGCCTGAATCCGCTCTGATAAGGGCCTTACAGCTTAATTACAAAAGGCTTCAGGCGTTCACACAAACCGGCAGAGGTGATTTTGTAGGCGATGTTAAGGAGACTTATTCCTCTGTAGTTGGCGCAATCAGAGGGGTCTCCTTTCTTGTGGATCGGGCATACGATGCTGAGACTCCATTCCTCGGGCATACTTTCTTCTGACCATATCTCACAGATGAGCTGGTGCATGCTTCCAACCAGGTCATCCCCAGCTGCCGTAAAGAGCTCAGCAGACAGTCCGTCTGCGCCAGCAGCCTTATTCGACTTGAGCTTCGATATGGCAATCTTAACTTCGTCGAGTTCAGGGGGACAGAATTCTCTGCGGTGTTCGTCGATTAGAAATGGATCATTCTGCCTGACAGCGGTATATTGACTAACATCGCCGTTATACAGTCTGCATAAGTGGTTTTTCCATATTCTCAGCATCGACTGCGATTCTACTACTAGGTGTCCGTTCTCATCCCCGCAGGATACCGTTCTGGCCTTATAACCTTGGCATGTTCGCTTTATCTATTGATAAAACTTTCGAACGTCACGCCTGCAGTAACACCTCTCAAAATCCTCAATCGCGCGCTTTTCCGTGCTCTTTCTTCTTTCTTCTGATAAGCTTATGCTCCTCCCTTCTTTTTAAATCGTAGAGCTCACGAGCTGCTCTTATTCTTTTATGCAGCGAGGCCATATGTGCATCCTGCTTCGCTGTGTGAATCCTCCTGCACTCGTCATTTTATTGATGGCGTGGAGAATTGAGGTGTATTGGAGAGCTTAAGGGAGACGCGATCGGTAAAAGCACGGGCGGTTTCTGGCGATAGTGGCTTTCCGACGTCATAACTGTGTATTCTTACTCTACTCCGCTGCGTTCGTGATATCCGTAAGCGCATCTTGGCTACTACAAGATAGTGGTCCGAATATCTATACTAATATTATAAATGTGAAAGTGTGTGTGTCTGTTTGTCCGTCTTTCACGGCAAAACGGAGCGACGAATTGTCGTGATTTTTTAAGTGGTGATAGTTGAAGGGATGGAGAGTGACGTAGGCTACTTTTTGCTTCTTTCTAGCCCCCGTTAATTTGTGTGAGACTCTCAGGGGATGGAAATTTGTGTGAGACTCTCAGCAAAATTAGTATAGGTTCTATGATACAAACGAATAATAAAATAATTTAGTTAAAACAACCATAAATCAATCAGCTTTTGAGAAAACAATCAACATTCGAAACATAAATAAGTGTTACTCTTGAATTACGATAGATGGCGCTGATAAGTTTCTGAAACGCGCTAACGTTGTGTGCTCTCTATCTGTACTTAAGTGCGGGCATCGGGCCGCGCTTCACACTATAGTGCATACGGTACCTATACTCTGTTATTTGACTACTAAGCGTCCCAGTCATGCTTATACGAAATGTAGATGCCCCGAGATTATGTAATGGGACGAGACTTCGTGTCACACAACTTGGCCGCAATATCATTAGCGCCACTACCTTAACCGGCGTAGGAAAGGGTGAAAATGTAATGATCCCACGAATTCCAATAATTCCCACAGATCTCCCATTCCAGTTTGAAAGGCTACAATTTCCTCTACAGCTTAGTTTCGCTATGACCATTAACAAAGCGCAAGGTCAAACATTAAAGGTGGCTGGGGTGAACTTAGAAAAGCCGTGCTTTTCCCATGGACAATTGTATGCAGCATGCTCGCGTGTGTCCAATGCCCAGAATCTTTACATTCTATCCCCAAATGGAAGGACATATAAAATCGTCTACAGTAGCGTATTAAAATAACATTCTGTACCGAGTTCTCTTCTGTGTTCTAAATCAGGAAAGGGGAACCATGTTACCCCGAATTTAACGCGAGCGAAGCCGCGGGCAATAAGCTAGTATGTTATTTGTATATAAAAAAAAACGTGACGTTGTACGCGAGACATGGGAGCTTAAGACGTGACTTGTACGAATTTTTCTCTCAATCAGTAATGAATGATAATAAAATCATTTGTTAACCGAGAACTATTCCCCGAATTGCCGATACGGTCTTACTTTTTCAGTCAAATTATTGTTTGAAGAAAAATAAGTAAAACGGTCCTTAATATAGGAACCTATTTGAAAGAAAAACAAAAACCTTCTAGATGAAGGTGGCTGTTCACTCGTCCTTATTTGCTGTGTATCCAAAAAGTCCAAACAGCAGACAGGGCTGACAGTAATTACAACAATTTTGGAAATTACAAACTTTTTCCTTCTTATGAAAACGGCACAACCCTTATCGCGGTCGCTAGTCCAGCGGCGCTGTTCTAATCATACGTCAAATATGACGAATACGTCCAGCCTTCCCTCTTTTTTAATTTGTTTTCAACTTTGATGGTAATGATGGTAAATTAATTACTGGTCCTCCTTCTAAGCTATCTATTTTATTTCCTTTCACTCTCCTTTCATCTTGCATCGTGTTTTATTCAGCCAGAAATCGGAGAAAACTGTAATATGCAGGAGAGTGGTGTTATATTAGGTGGTCCAACTGAGCCATTCATAGTTCCAAAGTTTCGATGAAGCAATAGATAGTTCCTTCAACTAAAAATGTTGCTGATGCTTCTTATACTTTTGATTTTCTTTGGCTTTAATCGGATTACATAATTTGATTGTTGGTATGGTTCGTTCAATAATATAATTGCAGTCGATGGAGCGTTACAATAAAACGAGATCGAATCTCTCACTTTTCGGAACTATTGGGTAATAAGCTTAAATGCATGAATGCAATAGATTACGTGGAGCTTTGATGTTAGGTTAGGTTAGGTTAAAGTGGTTGGCATACGCCACACGTAGGCCGAAGTTGGCCCATTGTGATACCTCATGGATCCTATTAGCTTGATCCGCTATCTGAAAACCAGTCAGTGCTTCTGATGAAGCGATGGAGTTGAGCTATTTTTATATCTGCTACTTAAGTGAGTTATCATAGAAGGGCGCGCCGAGGTAGATCCTCCTGCGATTCGCAAAAGAAGAGCATGAGCAGAGAAGAGGGTTATCGATTCCTCTCCCTTTTTCAGTCAAATTATTGTTTGAAGAAAAATAAGTAAAACGGTCCTTAATATAGGAACCTATTTGAAAGAAAAACAAAAACCTTCTAGATGAAGGTGGCTGTTCACTCGTCCTTATTTGCTGTGTATCCAAAAAGTCCAAACAGCAGACAGGGCTGACAGTAATTACAACAATTTTGGAAATTACAAACTTTTTCCTTCTTATGAAACGGCACAACCCTTATCGCGGTCGCTAGTCCAGCGGCGCTGTTCTAATCATACGTCAAATATGACGAATACGTCCAGCCTTCCCTCTTTTTTAATTTGTTTTCAACTTTGATGGTAATGATGGTAAATTAATTACTGGTCCTCCTTCTAAGCTATCTATTTTATTTCCTTTCACTCTCCTTTCATCTTGCATCGTGTTTTATTCAGCCAGAAATCGGAGAAAACTGTAATATGCAGGAGAGTGGTGTTATATTAGGTGGTCCAACTGAGCCATTCATAGTTCCAAAGTTTCGATGAAGCAATAGATAGTTCCTTCAACTAAAAATGTTGCTGATGCTTCTTATACTTTTGATTTTCTTTGGCTTTAATCGGATTACATAATTTGATTGTTGGTATGGTTCGTTCAATAATATAATTGCAGTCGATGGAGCGTTACAATAAAACGAGATCGAATCTCTCACTTTTCGGAACTATTGGGTAATAAGCTTAAATGCATGAATGCAATAGATTACGTGGAGCTTTGATGTTAGGTTAGGTTAGGTTAAAGTGGTTGGCATACGCCACACGTAGGCCGAAGTTGGCCCATTGTGATACCTCATGGATCCTATTAGCTTGATCCGCTATCTGAAAACCAGTCAGTGCTTCTGATGAAGCGATGGAGTTGAGCTATTTTTATATCTGCTACTTAAGTGAGTTATCATAGAAGGGCGCGCCGAGGTAGATCCTCCTGCGATTCGCAAAAGAAGAGCATGAGCAGAGAAGAGGGTTATCGATTCCTCTCCCTCGTCATCCATGTAGCCGCGGCAGAAGTCATTGGAAGGTAACCTTGTCTGGCGGCGTGTTTTCCAATAGTGCAGTGACCTATGATGACACCCACTAAAGTGCTTTTGGTTGCCACAAAGTCCCCAGTTCGTCCTAAATTTAGCTTCGGCCGGATCTGTTTAGTGATAAAGCCGATACTACATTTATTCCATTGGAGGTTGGTACCCTCTATGGTTCGAAGTTATATCATGTGCTTTACCGTAATTATTGGTGTTTTTAGATACCCGAGGGGTGGAAGACTGAGTGTCCTTGACCCTAACTTTGCGAGTTCGTCAGCCGCGCAGTTTCCTGGAATTTCTCTACACCCGGGAGCCCACAGTATTTTGATGTTGAACTGTTAAGCCATCTCGTCTAGAGATAAGCGGCAGTTAAGGGATACTTTTGATTTGTGGCTTACCGCGACCAGGGATTTTATGGCAGATTGGCTGTCTGTGCAAACGATAATATCCTTAGCGGATATTACATTGATCCTAAGCCATACAAGGGCCACCGTTGTTGCTCTTATTTTGCTTGGTACACACTGCAGTGATTTCGGTGTCTAAATGATAGATTGAGGTTAAGCTCCCTGCCACCACCTACATCCGTCTTCATCTAGGAGCCATTGGTATAGAAGGCAATCGAGTCCTTCGGTATGAGTTTCCCTTCAGCCTATTCCTAACTGGATAGAAAAATAATTTCGAAGTTCGTGGTGAACATATTCTGCGGGATGTTGTAGTCTGTGTCCACGGGTACTTTGAAGTGATTAAGAATGCTAGTATGGCCTTTATGTGATCTGGGCCGTTTTCCTATGGCCAATGGTGGATAATGTAGTAGAATATTTATGGCCCCCGTGGCGAAGATCTGATCGCGCCGCTTATGTATATGCTGGCCGAGAAAGTTTAGATAGACTGCCTTGTCCAGAGCAGTCCACCAGACTACGATGCCGTACATTAGGATGAGCTTTATGATTGCTGTATGGAGCCAGTATATAATGCTTGGATGGAGACCCCACTTTTGCCCACCACTTTCTTACAGCTTTACAGGGCAGTGGTTGTTTTCTGACCCGGTCAAGAATGTTGGGTTTCCAATTCAGCCCCCTGTCAAGGAATAGGCATAACTATTTAGCCTGATCTTTGATTATTAATTGGGTTCCACCCACCCTCGGTGGCCTCAAGTCCACAGTACTGCGTTTAGCTTACCCTGCTTTAGATCGATTAGAGTGCTGGAAAATTTTCATGTGAAGGCAATAGCTATGACATCCTAGGTCACAGCGTACCCTTCCTGTTCTAGCAACAGTAGCAGTTCATTGACCACCACGTTTCATAGGAGAGAGGAGAGTACTCCACTCTGACCATTCTGGTTGGCACCAGCGAAGTTGGCTTTGACGACTCTTTGACTCTTTGTCTCGTACCAGTTCTATCACTGATCCCGTTACACCCAGATCAGACAGCGCTTTGGGGACGGCCGATGGTTCAGCATTGTTAATACCATCCGTGCTTGGACGCTTGTAATACCATTGACAATATTATCTGTGACCAGATTTCGAGAGGAGCTTGGCTCTGGTCCTTCATGGGCTGCAACGCCACCAAAGAAGAAGAAGATTTCAAGTTCGCTTGTAGAAGGACACTCTCGGTTGGATATCTTGGGGAAGTGTCGTAGCCGAGACACACTGCCCGGAAAGTGTGTATTCAGGAGGAGCTCCAGGGCCTCCGCACAGGAGGTCCACGAACCGTCATTTCGCATTAAGTGGCTTTGATTGTAAGGGGCCGTAGCCAGAATTTTCCTTATTTTTGAGCCTTCAGAGGCCACTTTATTATTCTCGCAGTAGTTCCTCCAAGCTTGTCTTTTGAATTTTCTTGTCGCTGCTTTGAAGGTTACGACTGCTTCCATATAGGAGTCCCAGTCCTCTTTCAAGCGAGTAAATGTCGCTTTAGTAAATAGCTTTTTGCTCTCTTTCCTAAGGGTGGCTATCTCTTCATTCCACAAGGAGTAAGAGTTCCTGTCCGTTCATTAACTAAGTTGTTTAATTCCACACAGTTACTCTGCGTTATCTAAGTGGGGCTCAACATAGGTTCTGTATTTGTGCCAGTCAGTTTTGTTATAGTTCCTAAAATGAACTTGGGCAGTGAAGTGACTGGACAGGTTGGATTGAAGGTATCGATGGTCAGAGAAGGACTGTTCTTTGTGGACCTTCGATTCATTGATTTTATCGACAATGTGTTTAACATGATTGTCATAAGGTTACTAATTTCATACTTTTTAGACAGTATTGTGCCATTCAAACCATTCAAACCCGTCGAGTTTATGGAGGTAGTTGTGCGGCGGGCTTACGATCCGCCCACGTAAAAAAACACAAAGATGCCTCGGATACACGGACGGATACTCGACGACGACAACGCACGAAAAAGGAACACGATTTGCGAGTATGCTCCTGGAATGTCAGAACCCTGTACACTCCCGGAGTTGTTCATAAACTAGAAAGAATCCTCACGCAGTACAAGGTGGATATTACTGCGATCCAGGAAATACGCTGGATAGGAAACGGTATGATGAGGAATAAAAATTGCGACATTTATTACAGCTGTCACAAAATATTGCACTTACTGGGGATGCGGATTTGTCGTGGGAAGGCGGTTAAGGTCGAAGGTCATCGACTTTAAACCTGTAAGTGATCGCCTGGGTGTGATCCGTGTCAGAGACAGATCTTATAACATCAGCCTTATATGTGCACACGCCCCTACCGGCGAGGCAGAAGACCCTATCAAGGAGGACTTCTATGGCCTCCTGGACAACGCCTACGGAGCTTGTCCGGAGTACGATGTTAAAATCGTGCTCGGGGACTTCAATGTCAAAATCGGTAAGGAGAACACCCTTGGCGGAGTGATAGGAAAGCACAGCCTTCACGGTACAACAACAGATAACGGCCTCCGACTTTGCGACAGCTCATAATGCGGTGATAAGTAGCACAAGATTCCCTCGTAAGCGAATCTACACAGCAACCTGGCGATCTCCGGACGGTCGAACCGCCAACCAAAGCGATCATGTGCTCATTGACGCAAGGCACTCGTCCTGGATGTGCGAACATTCAGAGGGGCAAATGTCGACTCTGACCACTTCCTCGTGGCAGCAAGATTCAGAGCTCGACTGTCCAATGTCTGAAAGCTGCACCAGCCCATTAGGGGGCGGTTGGACATTGGGCGCCTGAGCACACCGGAGGTTGCCAGAGTCTACAGGGAGCAGCTGAGCGAAAGACTTTACGGTATGCCTACGTCGAACACAAATGCCAATAATATGTGGCTGCATTGCCGCTCAGCCATTCAGGAAGTAGCCGAAACAACCTTAAGGTACCTACCACCCCCGACAAGAAACCCGTGGTATGATGGCGAGTGTGAGCAGAAAAAGGCAGCAACCGGGGAGGCGTACCAAAAGGCATTGCAGAGGAAAACCAGGGCAGCGCAAGAAGAGTACCGAGCCAGAAGATGGGAAGAGAAAAAAACTACTGCGACAAAAGAAAAGAATCTTCGCAGCCTCCCAGCTTAAGGATATCGAGGAGTATAGGGATGAGCATAAAACACAAGCCTTTTACAAGAAAGACAAAGGCTTTGCAGGAGGCTTCGAAAAGGGCACCCAGGCTCTTCGAAACTGCGAGGGTAGTCTTGTCACCGATGCACCGTGCAACTCGGTTCTAGGACTTCGGAACCGTTTGAAACATGCACCGGATTTCGGCAAGGAGATGCGCTGTCATGTGACTTCTTCCACCTGGTGCTGGGGCAGATAGTTCGACGGGCAGGCGTCAACGGGAAAAGCACCATCTTCTACAAGTCCGTTCAGCTGTTAGGATACGCGGATGATATCGATATCATCGCGTGTTCTCGCCGTGGCATTGTGGAAGCAAAAACCAAACCGTCGCTCACCACCTGGGACAAAGTATAACAATTGACAGCTACAGTTTCGATGTAGTTGAGGATTTTGTCTACCTCCGTGCAAGCGTTATTTCCACAAATGACACCACAGTGGAGATCCGGCATAGAATCGCCCTTGGCTACCGCTGCTACTTCGGCTTCTCCAAACAAGTGGGGTCAAAACTTCTCACTCGAAAGACAAAAGTCATGCTTTACAAAACGCTCATAGAGCTGGACGATAAGCAGGACAGCGGAGCTGATTTTGGGTTCCTTCGAAAGGAAAATTCTGCGCCGGATGTTTGGTCCTATCTGTGTGGAAGGTGAACGGAGAAGAATACACAACCACGAACTCTACGAGCTGTACAAAGACGTGGATGTAGTCCGGAAGGCAAAGATCCGTCGACTACACTGGCTCGGTCCCATCGAGCGCATGGACATCAACGTTCCAGCTAAGAGGGTCTACGACTCTGAGCCTCCTGGTTCGAGAAGAAGAGAACCTCCTGTATAAAGACCAAATAATCGCGCATGTAAGACATCTTGGTCTTGATAACTGGAAGCAGCGTGCCCGGGACCGTCAAGGATGGAAGGCAGCTATAGCTCAGGCTCAGATCCTCCATGGATCGCTGGCCTGATAAGTAAGTAGTAGTAAATCTAACCTATTCAGTTGGAACGCCACACTTGGAACTATAAAGAGAGAGTAGTTCTGCTATTTCCTTGCGTGATTAATTAGTGCGTAATAATTAGTTTTGCGGGGACGTGGAGTGTAGTATGCATTGTTATATTGTGTGCAATAAATGCAAAAGTGCAACTCGTGGTGCGACTGGGATTAGATGCTCGAGAGTTCATGATAAGATCTTCCACAACACAGCAGAATGTAGTGGGCTTGAAACATACACAACACGTGTATAAAATATACGTGTGACAACTGCATTACGTACACACATACACAACGTAGACTTAGCGAACAGAATACACCTGAAGAAATACAACGAGGAATTCAAAGAATCCTTGAAAAACAAGAAGAACGAAACAGAAATAAAAGTCTTGCTGGATGCGATCAAAAAAGGTATAACGAGCGCCTTAAGCTATACTAAAAGCACACGAAGCATGGGAAAGGAGTACCAAATAAGTGCAAAAATGAGAGAATTCACCCATTCGTTCAAGGAGCAGAACGGACTAATTAATAATAGCGTAAAAAGGATGGCCATTGATAACGAAAGCGTCATGGTCGTCAAAGGCGTAAATGAGATGAAAAATTACATCCAGTCGGGTGTGAATAAATGGTTGTACCGAGGAAGAAAGACAATAAACTTGATTATGCTGATCAGCTGAAACAGGCGATTTACATTAAGCCAAAAAGTAAATAAGAAAATTCTAAAACAGAGAGGCATATTGAAGCGAGTTGAAAAGTACTCGCTTAATTTTGAAACTAGGGACGGTAGTCGGCACGCTAACTGCGCGGTATATAAAAGGCTTGATAGTCTGAAAAAAATAATTTTGATGTTTGGCAACCAAAGAAAATAACAAGTGCTCATTGCAATATACAAGCGATGACTGGCAATTACATGATGCTTGCTTTGGTGGCGTTACAGCCCATGAAGGGCCAGAGCCAAGCTTCTCTCAAGCTTGGTGTGATTTATTTTTTGCACAGGTGAAAGGGACCTACAGTTGAATGCCGATTCAGAACTAATTGAGTCAAGAAGCTTTTTCATGGCAAGTATACCACAGGGGTTTTGCCAATACCCCACCGAGGAGGCAAGCCGCGAAATAAACATCCGATGGCGTTGGTGTTATCGGGATTCGAACTCGCTCATCATGCGTCGGAGTCCAACATACTAACCACTGTACCACGGCGTCCTCTGGGTTTTTTTTTTTTTTTTGTTGAAGGCTTCTGCTATCCGCTGGAGCACTCAGACGCGCAAACACTGCCCCATTGTACTCCAGACAGACACCTTACATTACTGTGTATTCCCCGTTTTCCGGAGAGAAATTTGAAGGAGCTTCAGTGATGTAGAGCACACACCATATCGGCTCCAAGGGTGCGCCACTACGCGCGAGCAATGGCGGGACAATCACAGAGGAAATGCTCTGCTGTGTCATCCTCCTCCTCGCCACATTTTTTGTTTTATTTCTAGAGACTCGCAGGTTCAAGAGTTTATATTCTCTTATGATGTGATAGACACACAACCTGAACGGAGTGCAGTGGTTTAGGTCGTTGATGTTCGTTCACTACTCTCAGGGGAGGTTGTCCTATATAGGACGAGAGCCGACCAAATTCCGCTTTGGTTATAGTCAGTAGTAATTCGTTCGAGCACATTAGTATTGCATACGCAGAGGATGAATTCTCAGTTGACCATATACTGTGAGTGTTATGCCTGCAGCAATGCGTCTGGTCACTTTCCATTCAGTTCTGTGTTGCACACTTTTTGTCGGCATAGGAATTATTGTACTTTTTCTTGGCTATGAACGAATTTGAACTATAGACCTTCCGCTCGACGACCGCTGATATTAACCACTGCACCACGGCCACCCCCATGCAGCACAGGTAGGATTCTCACTGATGCCGAGCATGTAGAGATGCTTGGCAAAAGTGTAATGGCCCGTGATAACTCCCACAAGCTTTCTGCAGTCGATTCTCCTTAAAGACAGGAGAAATGCTGCAGATTTTTTGCAGACATCAGGGCATACGAGCTTAGTCATCCTGCAACTTGGACAATCCCTCCATCTACAGTTGTGTGTATTAAATACACAATCGTTAACGTAGGAATTTACCGTGGACACACGTAGACCTAGAGCCGGTTCAGGTCCTGAGAAGCTCTCCTCTGAACCCACTCTGGCGAGTTCATCAAAGATCCTGGGATCCCGGAGTGGTCTGGAAGCCATACAAGCCTTAATGAATTTAGTCTGCCAACTTTATTCAGGAAGGACTAGAGTTCAAGCACTAATTTGGAGCTAGTTAAGGGGCTACACACAGCTTTTAGTGCAGCTTGGCTGTGACTACAGACGCATATGCTTTCCCCCTTCCACGTGTGCTTCACAACATAGTGCATGGCCATTAGGATTGCGTATATCGCTGATTGGAAGACAGACGCATATTTTCCTATGGAGAAATGCAGTCGGATGTTTTCGCGCTCAAGGAAGATCCCAGCACCGGACCCCGCCCCGCCCAGACCTGGAGCCATCCGTGAAAATGCGAAGACTGTCCTTTCCAGTCAGTGCGTCAGAAGGCGTGTCCATGAGACAGGGGTCGCAGGATAAGTCTTGCGCAAGCACGCCGTTATTCCTATGCGAGTTATACCAAAGGCCATTTCTCTTCAAACGAGGCATGGCTTTCAGAGCGCATCCTCTGATAAATATATCAGGAGCTGGAAGTCCGCCGTGAGACAAAGCTGAGACAAATCGTTCTTTGGAGTTTGATGAAAGAGGCTACGACGTGTTTGCGTTCTAGTCTGTTCCACCAGACAACCGATGCATATGAGATTACAGGTTTTACCATTGCCGTGTAGATCCAGAGGACCTTTGCCGGCGATAAACCCCATGTTTTGCCAAAAGCTCTTTTGCATTGCCAGAAAGCTGACAACGTTTTGGTGGTTTTTGACATGCTTGCTACAACCGCAAGAAACCGCCAGGAACTTCACCGATCGTGTCTCCCTCCAACTCTCTCAAGAGCCGATGCGAATTACAGAAACCATAGAATTGAGACGTTGTCAAAGCGCCCTTAGGGATGCTGCTTTAATGTATTCGGTTTCAGCCACCACCTTCAGCCAACCGTTCGTTTGATGAGACGAGTGCAAAAAGAAACATGCAGAAAAGCAGAATGCATACATGGCCACGTTGCATCGACGTACGAGAGCTGCTCGAGAGCT
Organism: Eumerus sabulonum; assembly: GCA_951905685.1. NCBI lineage: Eukaryota > Metazoa > Arthropoda > Insecta > Diptera > Syrphidae > Eumerus > Eumerus sabulonum. Next base: position 152,713,005 of record OX645060.1, on the reverse strand, counting down.
CTGTGAGCGGAAAGACCATGCGCTTTCAGAAAAAAGAAGGAACACGCGAAGTGCGCGATCGAGGAGATGGAGGATGTTATCGCAAGAACGAAGTTCGAAAGTTTTGCCAAGGTTATAAAGCCAGAGCGGAAGCCTGTAGGGATGAACATGGACACCTCGTAGCTGAATGACAGTCGATGCTGAAAATATGTATAGAAAGACTATTTTCCATGGACTGTATAACCGCAAATATGGCCACGAAAACGCCATTCACGCTGGATGAAGACGAGGTTTAGATAGCGATATCAAAACTGAAGGGCATAGGCGCGGCCATACAGGGCAATTACTCTCAACCTGAGGAGATGGTAGCAACGATCCTTATTTCAATGCCCCGATCAAGTTGACATACAGCTTATTCGCGGCGCACTCTGGACAGTCTCTACAACAACCGTTGAAAGGTGAACAGATGAACAGCGTAGCAGCCATCGCCCTACGCAAGAGGGCGCTACAATACCTCGACCAGTTTGTCGGTTGTGCGGCAGGCCACGCCCGTGTAAAAAAAAATCAAGTTATAAATGAGCAAAATGCCTGGGATAAACGAACGGATCCGGAATATCAGAACTCTGTACACTCCTGGAGCTGCTCATAAACTGGAAAGAACCCTCACATAAAACAGGGCGAATATAACACCGATCCCGGAAATAAGCTGGATAGGAATCGGGATGACGAGGAAAAAAAAATTGCGACTTTAAGCCTATAAGTGATCGCCTGGCTGTGATCCGCATCAGAGGCAGATTTTAGAACATCAGCCTGATATGTGCGCACGCCCCTACCGAAGATGCTGAAGACTTCGTCAAATAGGACTTCCATGATCTCATGGGCAACGCCTACGGGCCTTGTTCGGAATACGATATTAAAATCGTATTTGGAGACTTCAATGCCAAAATCGGTAAGAAGAACACCTTACTCGTACTGAACGGAAAGCACGATACAATACGGATTACGGCTTGCGACTCACGGACAGCGACAGCTCATAATGTGGTGAAAAGTGGCACAAGATTTCCCCGCAAGCGAATCCACATAGCAACCTCTCGATCTCCTGTTGATCGAGCCGCCAACCAATTCAACCATGTGCTCATTGACGCAAGACACTCGTCCTGGATGTACGAACATGCGGGCTTTGCCTTGCAGGAGGCTTCAAGAAAGGCACCCAGGCTCTTCTTTGGGGGTAATCTTGTCACCGAGTTGGTCTTAAAGCCAACCAGGATAAGACAAAGTACATGCTGTCAAGCAAAACCCGATCCGTCGCTTACCACCTGGGCCAAATTATAATGGTTGACAGCTATCATTTCGATGTGGTTAAGGAGTTTGTCTACCTCGTGGCAAACATTAACTCCACAAACGGGTCAAAACTCCTCACTCGCAGAACCAAAGTCAGGCTTTACAAAACGCTTATACTACCAGACTTGCTGTACGGAGCCAAAAGATGGACGACAAGAAGAACGGCGGAGCTGATTTTGGGTTCCAACTAAGAGGCTTCCCGACTCCGAGCCTCTTGGTTCGAGAAGAGGAAGACCGAACCTCCGGTATAAAGATGCGGATGTGAGACGACTTGGTCTTGGTAACTGAAAACAGCGTGACCGGAACCGTCAAGTATGGAAGGCAGTTCAGGCCCAGATTCTCCATGGATTGCTGGTCTGATAAGTAAGTAAGATATCAAAATTGACGTCTAATAAATGTGCTGGCGCGGCCAGCATGCCTGCTGAACTATTTTGAGCAGCTAGAGATAAATTGGTTGGGAACATGCACCAGCTCATCTGTAAAATATGGTCAGAAGAAAGCATGCCCAATGAATGGAATCTGAGCATCGTTTGCCCGGTCCATAAAAAAGGAGATAGGGGTCTGCGCCAACTATAGAGGAATAAGTCTCCTTATAATCGTGTTCTCTATCGTGCTGTGTCTGAAACAGTTCGTGGCCAATTTGATAAGTATCAATGTGGCTAAATTGGCTTTGAAGGTAAACGAGTGCAATACCAAATATATTTATACTGTAGTGGAAAAAAATGCCCAACAGTGACGTCTTGGCCAGAACGTCACTATTGCCAGCTAAAACTTTTGATGTTGTCAAGGATTTCGTCTACCGTGGCTCACTGATAACAAGCGCTAACGATACCAGCGCTGAGATAAGATGCAGAATAACTCTTGCCAACTCCTCTTGTTTTTTCGGGCTCAATAGGCAATTGAGTAGTAGAGCTCTCTCGGAAAACCAAGGTGACCCTATGTAAAACCTTAATTATCTCGGTCCTCTTCATCGCTTATCAAAAATGGATGAAGAGGCCCTTGGTCATTTTGAGAGGAAAATTATGCGTTCAATCTTCGGTCCTGTTTGTGTTGACAGAGAGTGGAGGACTAGATTCAACAATGAACTGTACGTACTGTATAGCGAAATCGGCTTAGTAGGACGTCTACGGATCCAACGTCAAAGATGGCTAGGCCATGTAAAGCAAATTGACAGCACAGCCTTCGACTCCAAGCCCGAAGGACGACGTTGCGGAGGATTGCCGCATTTAAGGTGGCGCACACAGGTGGAAAGGGACCTTAACCAAGTGGGCGTGCAATACTGGAAACAGCTACTAAAAGCTCGTGCTTGTTGACTTGTTGGTTGAGGCAAAAGTTCACCCCGAACTGTAGCGCCACCTAAGAAAGTATGTATGTAAGCTATGAAGAAGCCCTTATTGTACACAAATGGGATCGCCACCTAGGAAAGTATGTATGTAAGCTATGAAGAAGCCCTTATTGTACACAAATGGGATCTCTCATTTTTGTGGGAATTTCATTTGGCCAAACAGTTGCTGTCAATAGCGAACTATATCGGGTCGTGATGAGAGTAGTCCAAAGATTGGTCTTACAAAAGGAATACGATTGTCTCCAAAATCGTAGAAAGAATTGGAGTAAAATACAGGGTGCTATTGCATAATTGATCTTCCCTCAAACAGCGAGCCACACAAAAAAGAATTACATATGTATGCACAGGGTGGGCCAAATATAAGTTTATTTTTAAAAATTCAACATAATTTAACAAACTTAAATTTTTTCCATGTATTATGGCTTTTATAGTAAAGACAAACATTTCTATTAATTACGAAATACAAAGTCGTTCGAGTAGCTGCCTTAGCCGACTTTGCAGTAGCGCATTCCGTCACCCCAGTTTTCCAAGGCCATGTTTCGTGCTGTCCTTCACGGTTCCCCACAAAAAAAAAGGTCCAAAAGGGTCAAATTACAGTTCTGAGGCGGCCAATTGACATCGCCAAGACGGCTGATAACACGAGTGGCCATGGTGCAGTGGTTAACATCATCGACCGCCGAACGGAAGGTTTATGGTTCAAATTCGCTTCATAGCCAAGAAAAAGTAATTCCTATACGGACAAAAAGAATGCAACGCAGTTGTGAATGGAAAGTGACCAGACGTACAGCTGCAGGCATAACACTCACAGTATATGGTTAACCGAAATTCGTCCTCTGCGTATGCAATACAAAGGGCTTGAACGAATTACTACGGACTATACAACGCGGAATTTGGTCGGCTCTCGTCCTATGTAGGTCTAGGACAACCACCCCTGAGAGTAGTGAACGAACATCAACGACCCCAACCACTGCACTCCGTTCAGGTTGTGTGTGTCAACACGTCATAAGAGAATATAAAAAAAACTCTTGAACCTGCGCGAGTCTCTAAAAAAAAAAAAAAAATATTTGGTGCGCAATAGATCGATTGTGGAATAGGCTGTGTGGCATGGCGCGCCATCCTGCATGAACTAGAGGTCATCCAAATCCATGTCCTTAATTTCTGTAAAAAAAAAAGTCGGTTAACATGGCTCTATAACGCCCATCGTTGACTGAAACGTTGTTCCCATCCTCATTTTTGAAGATAAATGGCATAATGATGCCACCACTCCTCAATCCGCACCAAACTGCCACTGCCATTGGCCTCTCGACAATAACGAGCGGCTTTTCAGAGCCCCAAATGCAGCAATTTTGTTTGTTAACGTAGCCGCCGAGATGAAAATGCGCGTCATCAGAAAAGATGATTTTTCGCCCAAAATCTTTCCCCAATTCACGCTGCTCTAAAGCCAAAACTGCAAAGCGATAACGAAGCACAAACTTGCGTACAGCTGTCGCGGTGGGGGCTTCATTTCGGCCAAAACTTTTTTCAAAAAAACGCACTGTTTGGACTATACAGCACTCACTTTGGAAATAAGTTTTCAATATTTCCCAATGTTGTTTAAGCGTAAAATGATACATTTCATTCCGCGGAGATATGGTACTGACTTTCTGTTAAGATTTCGAGCGGAAAAAAGCGGTCAGTGTCAAAATAATCTGTGATTTAAAAATAACGGCTCGATGCCCCACCCTATATGCCAATGGGGCTAACAATCACTAAGAGACACTTTAACACATACATATATGTAGGTATATGTACTCAACATGCGCTTCCGTTTGCATTTTAATCCTACTTCCGGCGAAAACTCAAGTACATTATTCCCAACTTAATTGCAGCGTGGGTGAATTTGAATGTCATTATATCGCCAAATAAAAAAAACTTCAAGAGCAAAAAATTACGATGTTTTTCCCTTATCAGCTTGATTTGTAGCAGCAATGTCAGGGAAATTTCCTGTCTTGTCTGCTAGGAAACTTTCTCCTTCAGAAAACTCTTAGAAAAAGAGGAGATGTAGAATAAGTTTACATATCATTAAAGCAAATTTAAACTTTAAGCAAACGCACCGAAAAAAGAAAAAAAAAAACCATCCGGGCACTATACCATAATCACAAAGCTTGGAAAAGGAAAAAAGGCGACGAGCGTACGGATTTTCGAGGATAGAGGATAAAAGTGCAATAACATCACTCATAAATTCCCCGCACTGCTTGCTGAATAGGATATATGTAGGATATACGCTACGTCAAATCTACGTAGAGAAAAAGCGGCAAGAGAAAAAAAAAAAAACTGTGAAACGAGCAACCTGTTTGGGCAGTGTGATGGTATGCTATAAAATAACATCGCTAATAAAATTCCCCCATCCATCGTGTCGAGGGGAGCAAGGATTTAGCCGCACTTTCACGGCCGACGCCATACACACAGTACATATTCGTGTATATGTATAAATAGAGATACACGAATTTGTTTAGGTACACGAGGAGGGAATCCAATTTATTTTATCGGCTTACTAAAGTAAACAAACTTTTAAAGAGGATATAATCCAGCGAATCACCATTCGGATTGCAAAACCGCGACGCGAAATATATAGACACCAGAAACGTATCAAAGATCCTGGCTTCCTTAATTTGCGATGTGCACGAGTACTCTATGTACTTTGTTATCGATTTGTTGATGGAGGGAATTTAGGTGAATACTCGTATCCCTTCAGCGACCCAGAGTCGTCACTCATAGAAATTGCAAATATTAATGTACACAAGTCCTGTCACTCTAACTTGAAAGCAGTTTTTTTTTTTTTTTTTAAGTGGACTTCTGTCAACTCCGGCACAAACGGTTTACTGATAGACAATAGATCCGTAGATCAGGACACTGAAATCCTTGATTAAAAACCTCCAACAAATGATAAAAGAGAATTACAGAATACCTGTAAGTTCGTACTAACTTTGATGGCGCTAAAGTTCGGGGTGAACCAAGGCCTCAATCATCAAGCCTCTCCAGCCGGCCCGATTTTTGGCCAGCCGCTTCCAGTGCCGCACGCCCAGTTGGTTGATGTCCCCTTCCGCTTGTGCGCGCCACCTTAAATGCGGTCGTCCTCTGCTGCGTTGTCCCACGGGGTTGGAGTCGAAGACTCTTCGGGCCGGAGCGTTGTTGATGTCCATTCGCTCTACATGGCCTAGCCATCTTAGACGTTGGATCCGAAGACGTCTAACTAGGCCGATGTCGCTGTGATTGAATCTTCTCCTCCACTCCCCGTTTACACAAACGGGACCAAAGATTGCACGCATAATTTTCCTCTCGAAAAGCCCAAGAGCCTCTTCCTCCGCTTTTGATAACGTCGAAGCCTCAGCGCCGTAGAGGAGGACCGGGATGATTAAGGTTTTGTAGAGGGATACCTTCGCTTTTCGAGTGAGGGCTCTACTACTAAATTGCCTCTTGAGCCCGAAGAAGCAGCGGTTGGCAAGAGTTATTCTGCGTTTTATCTCAGCGCTGGTATCGTTGCTGCTTGTCACTATCGAGCCAAGGTAGACGATGTGCTTGACTACTTTGACTACTGCCGAAGGTGACGTTCTGGCCAAGACGTCGGTGTTGCGCGTTTTTCTTTGATGACAGCATATACTTGGTCTTGTCCCCATTTACCCTTGGACCCACTTTAGCCGCTTTTGGTTTAGTGCTTGCGGACGCCTCATTGTCGTCTCGCTTTGTCCATCCAATAACGTCAATGTCATCTGCGTAGGCAAGCAATTGTGTGGACTTGAAGTAGATCGTACCTCTTGTATTGGCCGCAGCGTCCCGCACGACCTTATCAAGAATAATGTTAAATAAATTACATGACAGTGCGTCATCCTGTCTATAACCTTTTTTAACATCCAAGGGGTCGGTTAGTTCACCTCCGACCTTAATGGAGCAGCGAGAATTCTCCATAGTCTTCCTGCACAGTCTGACGAGTTTGGCAGGAATTTCAAAACATGACATGGCTCTGTATAGCTCGTTTCTTAATACACTGTCATACGCGGCTTTAAAGTCGTCAAAAAGATGATGCGTGTCGACCTGGAAATCATGGGTCCGCCGTAGTGTAAATATTTGGTCTATCGTGGATTTTCTTGGCCTGAAACCACACACAGATTGTCCACGAACATTTTCAGGCACTTACACAGTACGGCAGAGAGGATCCTGTACGCGATGTTCAGGAGGCTTATCCCTCTGTAATTGGCGCAGACATAGGGGTCTCCTATCTTATGGACCGGGCAAACGATACTGAGATTCCATTCATCGGGCATGAGTTCTTCCGACCATATCTTGCAGATGAGTTGGTACATGTTCCTGACCAGCTCATCGCCAGGTGCTTCAAACAATTCCGCGGGGAGTCCGTCTTCTCCAGCAGCTTTATAAGACTTAAGTTTCGATATCGCTATCTTAACATCGTCTATGTCGGGTGGACGGGATTCTCCTTCGTCTTCGTCCATTGTGAATGGTTCGCTCTGCCTGACGGCGGCATTTTTACTATCATCGCCGTTATACAGTCTGCAGAAGTGATCCTTCCACAATCTCAGCATCAACTGTGACTCCACTACTAGTTGTCCGTGCTCATCCCTGCAGGCTTCTGCTCTAGCTTTATAGGCTGGGCATGTTCGTTTGACTTTCTGGTAAAATTTTCGGACGACGTTCCTGCAGTAACATCTCTCCATCTCCTCGATCTCGCGCTTCTCGTTCTCCTTCTTTTTCCATCTCAGAAGCGCATGCTCCTCCCTCCTTTTCTGTTCATAGAGCTCGAGGGCAGGTCTCGTCCGTTCTGCAGTTTCTGCAGATTGCATCGGACCTTGAGAGAGCTTGAGGGAGACATGTCGGCGAAGGTCCTGGCGGTCTCCTGCGATTACAGCTTTCCGACGTTAAATTTTGGTGCTCTTACTCGACTCCGTAGATTCCGAGAAATTCGCATTCGTACCTTGGCTGCAACAAGGTAATGATCCGAATCGAAGTTGGCTCCTCGAAAGGTTCGGACATCTAGGACGCTAGAGGAGTGTCTGCCGCCGATCGCAATATGATCAATTTGGTTGGTTGTCGATTGATCGAAAGACCGCCAGGTCCCCTTATAGATGTTGAGGTGTGGGAATTATGTCCCGCCATAAAGTCCACTAGCCTCAGTCCGTTTTCTCATGTGGTGTTGTGTAGGCTGTGCTTTCCAATGACACGGTCAAAGATAGCTTCCTTACCGAGCTTCGCATTGAAATCTCCTAGAACGATTTTGGTGTCATAGCTGGGACATTGCGCATACGTTCTGCCTAGGAGATCATAGAAGTCGTCTTTATGTCGGTCATCTTTCTCCTCTGTGGGGGCGTGGACACATATTAAACTTATATTGCCTAGATTGGTCTTGGTGCGGATAGTTATGAGGAGTTCGCTTACATACTGGAAGCGTTCGTACCGGAACAACAAAATTCGGGATGTGAAGCCTAACAACCCGAATATGTTCCCGCAAATAAATATAACTTTTCGGGGAAACAATCGAAATGACATTTAGAATTTGAACCTTCTGAGAACACCAGACAATGAACGAATTTTACGAACCTTGAGCATATATGCAGAAGGTGCCGCTCTGGATAACGACTTCTTTGTGATTGAAGATCCATAAGAGAAAGTAGCGACAGTGGGGGCTGTCTTTCAGGGCGTGTATAAGATGAATGTTACATAGCATTCGCTCGAACCACGACCTGGAGAACAGGGCCCTACTTCACCACTCCTACATTCGAAATGATATCGAACATTGGCGATCCGGGAACAATGGTTTCACCGCCGCCAATGATAGGCTTAATAACCCTTTTGTATCAGAAGTAGAGCTAAGAAAGAAGAAATACGCGGGCATCGACGATATATCTAATTTTGTACTTAGACACCTTCCACCGATGGTTATAGAGGCATTCACTATCGTGCAGCCAATCCCCAAGAAAGAAAAAGATTCGTCCAACCCGGCGAATCGCCGGTCGAGAAGTCTCCTTCCGACCATCAGTAAGGTATTCGAGGGGTGATTCACAGAGCCCTTTCTCAATGGGTTGAGGACAAGGACATCATTCCCGATAACTAACAGTGCGGGCAGAAGGTAGAAAGGAAGAAGGATAGAGGAGATGCAGATGGACATTGATCTTAAATGCTTGCATGTTGCATTGATGGGGAAAACCGAATCCGGCAGGGAGTTCCAGATTCGTGTGGTTCGGTTAAGGAAAGATTCTCTATATTTGACAGGACGTCCGAAAGCGGGCTTCAAAGTATATTGGTGAGCATTCCTAGAGAGACGTGTATTGCGGGAGAAATGTTGAAGGGGCGGAATGCAACTGGCTATTTCATCAGAACTTTTTTGGTGGAAGTAACAGGTGTTCCAGCGAGTCTAATGTATTGGTAATGCTGGAGTCACCTATCAGTTTTATTGCTCGTTTTTGTGTTCTGTCTAATAGGTGCAAAGAGGTCTTGGAAGCACCGGACCAGACATGAGCGGTAAACTCTAATTTGGGACGAATGAACGCCTTATAGATTGTAGCCAGATATAAGGGTGAGAAATATTTCTTGCATCTGTATAAGAAGCCCAGGCATTTCGCAGCATTCTTGGCGACACTGAATATATGGTCGTTCCAATTAAGATTGTGAGCAACACTCATACCCAGGATGGAAAACTTTTCGGTTTCTGAGATGCAAGTGCCATTCATGGATAATGGCTGCGGGTTTGTTATACGCCTTAACAACAAGAGACAGCATTGCGTTTTGGATGCATTAAATTTCACTCTATTGTTTTTACCCCATTGGATGATGCTGTCGTTATCGGAATTTAATGGGCTTAACATACGCTGCCGCTTATTATCTACAACCGAAGTGCAGGGTCGTAATCTAGTGAACGAATATGAGAAGCTGGAGGTACTGTCGTCAGCGAAGGTGTCAATTGAATTAGAAGTAACAGACAAGAGATAATTTATAAAAATAAGAAAGAGTGTCGGAGACAAAACGGAGCCCTGGGGAACACGAGCATTTACAAAGTGAGTATCAGACTTGAATCCGTCCAAAACAACTTGAATTGAATGATTCGAAAATTAGCTTCTAATCCATTGAAAAAGAGACTCATCGATCCCAAAAGCACGCATTTTCGACAAAAGGGCTGCATGCCAAACCCTGTCAAATGCTTTCGAAATATCCAGTGCAACAATTTTGCTGTCACCTGCTTGGTGAAGCGAGTGATTCCACTTTTCATATGCCATCAAATCACCAGTGGATCTGTTGCTGACGGTCATTGAGGAGTTACCGTGATTCAAGACATTTCATAAGCTGACAGTTAATCAGCGTTTCCATGACCTTGGAAGGAAGGCACGTTAGTGCAATGGGTCGGTAGTTGGAGGGAGAAGATGATTCGTCACTAGATAGCATACACAGACGAACTAGCCGCGTATAGAACAGGCCCAACGATTGATGTCATAGTTACACTCTTGAAACGTGACTTTTCATACGTTTTGTTAAAAATCAACTTCAAAAAACCGGAAACTAATTTGTTTAGAACCCCATTGTCTGGGGCCTCTAGGGATACCAGGAGAAACTGCCGAAAAATTTCAATTACTGGACCCGATGGGCGTACACTGACGAATCAAAATACAGTCAGATACCTAGGAATCTGGTTGGATCAGTATCTGTATTTTAATAAACATATAGAAGCTGCTTTGGCCAGGGCTCGGAGAGCTTTCGCTCTGTTAAGGTGGCTGTTTCATAGCCGCCCACTTGGTAAGAAAGTTAAGCTAAACTGTTACATGACTTTATTTAGGCCCATGATCACCTATGGATGTCCCGTTTGGTTCAATGTGAGTGCAAGACAGTGCCTGAGAACCTGTCTCAGATTGTACAGAACGAGTACACAAAATTCTATCCCAACGAGGTCCATAAAATTAAAAGAATTGCCAACTGTCTGATTAGGCTATTAGAGGTCATTTTGCGAGAGCAAGGTTCTCGGCTTACTACCCAAATAAGCTATATCATGAGAGAGTGCGCCTTAGCAGCTTTGTTGCTCCAAAAGCATACCTATATTAAGACAACCGCGAACTGGTACAGGACAAATCGGAAATTCCTTTAATCTTCCACGTGTCCCGAAGGTCTGTGGAAGAGAGCTTATCTTACGAACGCGATGTTGCACTCCGTGAGCCGGTGCGTCTCGGTTTCAGTATGGCAACATCAGACCAAGATCGAGCAGACGTTGCCCGACAAACGCAGCGTTTCTGGTGGCTCGAAGAGACTCCGTCGGTGAATCCCTTGGGTCGAGTGCCATAAAAAACAATATGTATATGAAAGGCCCCTAGCTGACTAATATAGATTTAGGTAGTAGTTGGTCATATGTGTTGTACATATACATATATGCATGTTGTACATATACATATATGTATGTAAATATGTATGCATACATCTTCTTCTTAATGGGCGCTACAGTTCGGGGCGAACCTGGGCATCAACAAACATGCCCCTCCAACTAGCACGATCTTTCGCTAGCCCTTTCCATTGCCGCACACCCAGTTGGTTGAGGTCCCCTTCCACCCGTGTGCGCCCGTCCTCTGCTTCTTCGTCCCTCGGGGTTGGATTGCGTAGTGACCTGGAATCTCCGGGCTGGAACGGTGGTGTCCATTCGCTATACATGGACCAGCCATCCGTAGACGCCTGACTAGACCCATGTCGCTGTACAGCCCGTAAAGTTCGTGGTTGAATCTTTTCCTCCATTCCCCGTCTGCGTTTATAGGCCCGAAAATCACGCGCAAAATCTTTATCTCTAACCGACCAAGGGCCTCCTCATCCGTTTTTGATAGTGTCCATGCTTTTGCGCTTTACAACCGGACCGGAATGATAAGGGTCTTATATAGAGTCAACTTTGTCGTTCGGGAGAGGGCTCTATTACTCAATTGCCTCCTGAGCCAAAAAAAAAACCGTGATTGGCAAGAGTGATTCTGCGTTTGATTTCGGAACTGATGTCGTTGTTCCAGGTCACTGCGGAGCCAAGGTAGACGAAGTCCTTAACTACCTCGAACTTATATCTGCCAATACAAACGTTTTGGCCAAGTCGTCGGTGGTGAGCGTCCTTTTTTAATGGCAGCATATATTTAGTTTTGGCTTCGTTTATCGCCAAACCAATTTTCGCCGCCTCCATCTCAATACTCGCAAACGCCACATTGACATCTCGCTGTGATCTACCTATTATGTCAATATCGTCGGCGTATGCAAGCAGTTGCGAGGATTTGAAATAGATTGTGCCTCTTGTATTGGCCAGTGGTTATTGCACAATACTTTCTAATATGATGTTGAAGAAATCACACTACAGCGCATCGCCCCGCCTAAATCCTTTTTTAACATCAAAACTGTCGGTAAGGTGTTCACCCAATCGGATGGAGCAGCGAGCATTCTCCAAAATCATCCTGCATAGTCTGACGAGTTAAGCAGGTATGTCAAAGATAGACATAGCGTTGTAAAGCTCGTCTCTAATTACGCTGTCGTATGCGGGTTTGAAGTCGACAAATAGGTGGTGAGTGTAGACTTGAAATTCGTTGGTTTTTTTCCAGGATCTGCCGTAGTGTGAAGATTTGTTCGATGGTGGACTTCCCTTTCCTGAATCCGCTCTGATAAGGACCTATCAGCTTAATTACAAAAGGCTTCAGGCGTTCACACACACTGGCAGAGAAGATTTTGTAGGCGATGATAAGGAGACCTATTCCTCTGTGGTTGGCGCATTCAGAGGGATCTCCTTTCTTGTGGATCGGGCATACGATGCTGAAACTCCATTCCTCGGGCATACTTTCTTCTGACCATATCTCACAGATGAGCTGGTGCGTGCTCCCAACCAAGTCATCCCCTGCTGCCTTACAGAGCTCAGCAGACAGTCCGTCTGCGCCAGCAGCCTTATCCGACTTGAGCTTCGATATGGCAATCTTAACTTCGTCGAGTTCAGCGGGACAGAATTCTCTGCGGTGTTCGTCGATTAGAAATGGATCATTCTGCCTGACAGCGGTATATTGACTAACATCGCCGTTATACAGTCTGCAGAAGTGATTTTTCCTTATTCTCAGCATCGACTGCGATTCTACTACTAGGTGTCCGTTCTCATCTCTGCAGGCTTCCCTTCTGGCTTTATAACCTTGGCATATTCGCTTTATCTGTTGATAAAACTTTCGAACGTCACGCTTGCAGTAACTCCTCTCCAAATCCTCAATCGCGCGCTTCTCGTGCTCTTTCTTCTTTCTTCTAAGAAGCTTATGCTCCTCCCTTCTTTTTAACTCGTAGAGTTCACGAGCTGCTCTTGTTCTTTTATGCAGCGAGGCCTTATATGCATCCTGCTTCGCTGTGTGAGTCCTTCTGCACTCGTCATCGAACCAGGTATTTCTTCGTGGTGGAGCCTTGAAACCCAAAACTTCGGATGCAGAGCTTTTCAGGGCTTGTTCTATTGATAGCGTGGGGGATTCAGGTGTATTGGGGAGCTTAAGGGAGACGCGATCGGTAAAAGCACGAGCGGTTTCTGGGGATAGTAGCTTTCCGACGCACGTCATAACTGTGTATTTTTACTCTACGCCGCTGCGTTCGTGATATACGTAAGCGCATCTTGGCTACTACAAGATAGTGGTCCGAGTCGATGTTAACCCCTCGGAACGTTCGAACATCAAGAATAGTGGAGGAGTGTCTGACGTCGATCGCGATGTGATCAATCTGGTTGGTAGTCGTTTGATCGAAAGACCGCCAGGTGCCTTTGTGTATATCGAGGTGCGGGAAGCGCGTACTGGCTAGAAGGAGATTTCGCCCCATAGCAAGATCCATCAGCTTGTGTCCGTTATCGGTAGTGGAGTCGTGTAGGCTATGTTTGCCGATGACTCGTTCAAAGATGCTTTCCTTACCCAGCTTAGCATTGAAGTATCCTAGTACAAATTTGATATCATAGCTGGGAAATTGCGCATACGTTCTGTCTAATAGATCGTAGAACTCATCTTTGGCGGAGCCATCCTTGTCTTCCGTGGGGGCGTGGACGCAGATCAGGCTGATGTTAAAATATTTAGCCTTGATACGGATTGTTTTGAGGCGTTCGCCCGCATGCCGAAAGCTTAGGGCTTTTTGCCTTAGTCTACCTCGAACAACAAATCCGCATCCAAACAATCGTTGCCCTCTCTCCCTATGCATACATAGAAACATATAAAATAGGCTAGGCTAGATCAAGATTACTAGGTAATGTAGTTTTGGTTAGTGTTAACTAAAGGGCTTAGAGTGCCCGTTTACGTCCAGTATGCTACTTTAGATAGAAAATATATTTAAGATAGGTTTAAGCGCTTTTTCCTAGAATAAGTTGTTTAGAAACAAAGTCAATGAAAATGCTTTTAAGATGTATGATTCAGTTTTGTTTTCAAGAAACTGAATCACTATCGCTAAACTACCTGAAAAAATATACCTGAAATGAAGGCATATAAAAGATAAACCACTCACCGTGAAGTAAACTATAGATGAGAAGAATGATCCGCGTATCGAAGGATAAATTCATTTTCAGAGCATAATCCTTTTGATGTTCGCTGAGAAATGCGGATGTATTAATATATATTTGCACACGAAACCAACGGATAAAAATAAAATAAACAAAAATAAAACAAAATAAAAATGAAAAGCCCCGACTTCCTTAGGACAACGAAATATCCGCGAAATACGATGCTAGCAACAATATCGTTTTCAATGGAATTACAATATCCTCACCGAACAAATTTACCGAAGAATAAAGAACTCACACGTTTCACATATTCACGTTTGCAAATGTATTTAAGATATTTCTTCATTCATCTTTTTATTTCCCTTCACTCATACGTTGGCTCACCACTGTCTGAACGTAGATCGAGAAAAACGTGCTATTTTCTTTTGAAACCTTATCCTTGAGGTTGCTTTAATATTAACGAAACACGGACGTGCCACAACATAGAACAACCAACGACGGGCATGGATGTTCAGTGCTTCGTTTAACTCAAATATACTTATGTGCTTGTGTAATTCACTTTATGTTATACTAACCACTTGAAGTATGTATTCATGAGTTTGTATGTCTACTTTTTGGCTAATGCCCCGTCCTTTTAGGGAGTCCTGTTGTGCATTGACGTACTGGGAACCTTGAAATGGACTACACGTACTCGACAAAACTGACGAATGAATTCCAAAAGATACATATATATTCGTATGACATTAACAGGAACTGTGATCAAGAGAAGCACATCGACGAATATTTTTGATATGATTCACTTCTACTCCTTTCACCGACGACGAGGAAATGATGTTATGAATCCGCCGCGAGTCGTGTCTCCTTCAGATGCACTTCAATGTAAACCTTCACTTTTAAGTACGATATTCCTTTATCCAGTCGTGCTATGGCAACAGCACAAGAAATGGCAATGCTCCAGGAACAAATGAAAAACGAAAAGCGAGAAAGGTTGACAGTTTAAAGTTTTCTATGTTACGGTATACAAGGAGGCAAAGAATCCCTTTTATGCACATAGAAAATGAGCACAAAGTGTCAAAGTTGCTCAGCACTTCTGATTAAATAATGAAAATTGTCCCTCTTGTCTCTGCTAGTAGTCCTGCTGGTCGTACTGTTTTCGCTTCAGGGCATTTATGAACCAGTTTCATGTGTCCCCTAATTATTTGGACGAATCCTGAAAAACAAAAAGAGGAAAATGTCAGGATTAGAAGGGTTGTGAAATAAGCAACTAATTTTTCGTTATTTACAATTGAGACTAAAATGGAACGGAAAGGAACGGCGTAGTCCTTTTCTCGCTGTTGTAATAATTTGTGTTTTTTTTTTTAGCTTCCGTGTGAAATAGGGCATTCATCCCTTTCGATGTTAAAATCAGCAGGGTTATGTGGTAAGTGATATTTTATATAATTCAAATAGAAAGAGTGTTGAGGTATAGGAGCATGATGGATAAAGTGAATTAGGATTATATGATTAAAAAAAATATATATCTATGTACGTTATGATCTCAAGCCTTACCTCTCGATGAGGTTAGTGCTCTATCAAATCTCCGTCCTTTCTTGTCAATTTTATAACTTTCGCTCGTTTGCCGATAACTTCCAAGAGAGTCCACCTACATATGTAGTTACATGAGTCCACGCACATAATTTGATATTAGCAGACGTTCGTTGCCTAGACGGCAAAGGCCAGGGGCAGCATATATCTGACGGATGCTGGCCTGTTAAAATGCGAGAAGAGCCACCGCAGACGAACACCCTGCGGAACTGAGTGTAAGTCCCATCCCCACCTCCCCATGGAGATTTTCTCTGGAAATTACAGAATGGCACAGTGGTTAGTGTGTTGGACTCTGACGCACGATGAGCGAGTTCGGATCACGATAACACCAACGCCATCGAATGTTTATTTCACGGCCTGCCTCCTCGGCGGGGTACTGGCAAAACCCCCGACTCGACTCATACGACTTGTGCTATGGCCTAGTAAGCCGAAACCGTAAAAAAACTTCATACTCACAGATAACCAAAACCCTTGGATTCAACGGACGGGCAGGAGCATCGGTTTTGTACCTGGAATGTTAGGTCCTTAACAGACCGGATGTGGCCAAACTGTTCAAAAAAGCCCTAGGCCGCTATAAAGCAGACATTATCGCATTTCAAAAAGTGCGATGGGATGGACCGGGTAAATATAGGATGAAAAGCTGTAACACATATTACGGAAACCGTAACAAGAACAAACAACGTCTATTTGCAGATGCAGATTTGTTGTTCGAAGTGGACTTAAGCAAAAAGTCTTAAGCTTTAGGCGTGTGAGCCAATGTCTCATTACCATCCGCATCAAAGCTACTTTATGGAATGTTTATTTCACGGCGTGTGGTTTCAGGAAAATCCACGACAGACCAAATATTTACACCACGGCAGATCTTGGAGAAGACCCATGTATTCCAGGTCGGACCGCATCATCCTTTTGTCGACTTTAAGGCCGCGTATGACAGTGTTTTTTTAGATACGGGCTATACAGAGCCTTGTCATGTTTTAACGTTCCTGCCAAACTCGTCAGACTGTGCAGGATGACTATGGAGAACTTTCGCTGCTCCATTAAAGTCGGAGGTAAACTAACCGACCCCTTTGATGTTAAAAAAGGTTTTAGACATGGTAACGCACTGTCATGTGATTTTTTTAACATTATTCTTGAAAAGATCGTGTGGGACTCTGCGACCAATTCAAGAGGTACGATCTACTTCAAGACCACACAATTGCTTGCCTACGCAGATGACATTGACGTTATTAGACGGACAAAGCGAGAAGTTCGCAAGCATTGAAGCAGAAGGGGCTAAAGTGGGTCTAAGGGTAAATGGGGACAAGACCAAATATATGCTGTCATCAAAGAAAGACGCACAACACCGACGTCTTGGTCAGAACGTCACCTTCGGCAGCTATATTTTTGAAGTAGTCTAGGACTTCGTCTACCTTGGCTCGATAGTGACAAGCAGCAACGACACCAGCGCTGAGATAAGACGCAGAATAACTCTTGCCAACCGCTGCTTCTTCGGGCTCAAGAGGCAATTGAGTAGTAGAGCCCTCTCTTTTGAAAAACTAAGGTACAAAACCTTAATCATCCCGGTCCTCCTCTACGGCGCTGAGGCTTGGACGTTATCAAAAGCGGATGAAGAGGCTCTTGGACGTTTCGAGAGGAAAATGCTGAGTGCAATCTTTTGTCCCGTCAGTTTACCTTCTACTGTGACTGTTGGACGCCGTGGCGCAGTAGTTAGTGTGTTGGACTCTGGCGCATGATGAGTGAGTTCGGATCCCGATAAGACCAACGCCATCGAATGTTTATTTCGCGGCGTCCCTCCTCGGCGGGGTACTGGCAAAACCCCCCGTAGTATAACTTGCCTAGAAAAAGCTTCTCGACTCACGCCGTTCGGAATCAGCATTAAAGTGTAGGTCCCTTTCACCTGTGTGAAAAATAGAATCACACACAACATGGGTGATTGAAGGGAAGCTTGGTTCTGGTCCTTCATAGGCTGTAACGCCACCAAAGAAGAAAGAATCTTTGGTCCCGTTTGTGTAAACAGAGAGTGGAGGTGGAGATTCAACCAAGAACTGTACGGGCTGTACAGCGACATCGGCCTAGTTAGACGTCTTCGGATCTAACGCCTAAGATGGCTAGGCCATGTAGAGCGAATGGACGTCAACGCTAGGGTCCGAAGAGTCTTCGACTCCAACCCCGAGGGACGACGCAGCAGAGGACGACCGCATTTAAGATGGCGCGCACAGGTGGAAAGGGACCTCAACCAACAGGGCGTGCGGCACTGGAAGCGGCTGGCCAAAGATCGGGCCGGCTGGAGAGGTGGTTGAGGTCCTGATTCACCCTGATTCACTGTAGCGCCATCCAGGTAAGTAAGTAAGTACAGCGATTGGTATGGGCTATTCTGCGCTGATCTCGTTTCTAAGACGTCAGTGTCTACCCAGACGTCGGTGTCGTTCATTTTCTTCTACAAGTTTACCCATCCCAGCCGATTCTGTTTTAATATTTACGAAGCCGGTCATCAATCAAACGACAATATGTCGCCTTGCGCGAATCGTTTCTTGACATAGGGTAATCCGTCAATTACTTTTATGGTTCCAATGCAAAAACGGTCAGTTTGACGGGTTCCCTCTATAGATTCCAGGGTGACTAGTTCAGAGGCTGCTGTGTTGGGTGTTATCATCAAGTGTGTCCTACTAGTAGGAAGAATGTTTGAATGTAAATTCATTCTTACATGTATGGGTGGGAATGTACTACATTCCCAAGTTATGGTAAACCAATTTTTCGCGACAATGTTGACGTGGCAAAATACCCAGGTCCAGGTTTATCTTGAAATTCTTTAGGCGCTTTTTAACGTTTCAGTATGACTGTCCTTCTGAAAGGGTATATGTCACATGCTTTGCGTAAGAATATGACTCAAATAGTGCATTGAGTCATCATTTTTCTCGTTGGTTTTCTAAGTAAATTAAATCATAATTTGAAAGAAAACCCTTAAGGGCATACTTAATTTCTTTAACAAAAGACCATCCAGCCGAAATGATTACTTTTCACTTTTCAAACTCATTGAGAACTTTCTAATCTATGCCCTTTTAAACCGCACCCAACAAAAAAATCCACTTTCACATTTTACACTTCAGTAGCATTTTGGATAAAAGGCAAATATCTATATCATAATGGTTCGCATCATAAATTCATCAAACAACCGACTTGCTGAGAATAACAAATAATACAAAGGATCGAACCGAACGCGTGGGAGAGACCCTTCATTAAAATTATTTACTCTTCTACCAAAAAGGATGTCGATTTTCGAGTCCTACGAGAATGGAAAATATTATAATACAGAGAAAAAAATCTCAATTATACCATTGACAGTCTGAAAATGACCTTAAGTATTGTATCTATCCACGCGTACATCCCCTCTTGCTTTGTGACTAAGAAACATTTAGAATATTAACATCAGAGGGGAGGAAAAGGATTTTCGAGTAAAGTGCAAAGGAAGAAGAAAACATTCTGGCACCACCTTGAGTGATGTTATCCTTCTTCTGGCCCTTAGATTTGCAAACATGACAACGAAGACATCCCGCGGCGGTCGGGTACGTTTGTATAAGAAAACATGGAAAACAAAGATACAACAGCAACTTCAGCTGGAAAGGATATTTCCATGTTTAGTGTGACCGTGATTTGGGTGGAAGCTCAAAAGAATAATGTTAAAATCCATTTAACTCAACTTTAACAAGTTAAAAACAAGGGACAGAAGGCGACTGCATGAATAAGCAAAGAACAAACACAAAACCAAAAAGGAAGAATACAAGAAAGAAATGGGATAAAAGGGAGAAAACTTCCTGCATTTTACATCCTCTCCTGACCCTACTCGTATACAAGAGTGGTATCCATGATGACACCCACTCTACGACATAGCACATCGACGTATATATATATGTGCATAAATATGTATGTATGTATGTATATATTGCAACGCAGGGTGTTGATTTATTTTTATTTATTATATGACCGCTATTTTTATGAGCCCTGTTGTCAATTTTAGCTCATCACAGGGAATTCTGTTTTGACTTTTATCTTCTCATGGCTTTTCACAATGAAGTGAGTTGTGAATAACATTCCCTCTTTGTATGTGTATGTTGGCGTTACAATCCATGAAGGACCAAAGCCGAGCTTCTCTCAACCACCCATGTTGTGCGTGATTTTATTTTCCCATAAGGGAACGGGACCTAAAGTTTATTGCCGGCTCCGATCGGCGAAATTCGAGAAGCTTTTCTTGACAACTATACGATAGGAGGTTTTGTCATTACCCCGCTGAGGAGAAGCACCGTGAAAAACACGTTCGATGACACGGCTGTTGTCGGGATTCGATCCCGTGTCATCGGCGTCAGAGGCCAACACACTACCCACTGCGCCCTCTCTTTTCTCTATTTTCCTGCCCTAAACATGATAAGTGTCTTTTACTCCTTGTTATCACATTTGCTACGCGTGAACATTAAAATACTGGTAGACAACCTGTTTCCTTTGGCGAAGTGTCTAGTGCCGCAGGATGCGTATAAAATGTCACATCTAACGCAAATGAATTACCGAAAAAAATGGCAGAGGGTACTTAATACGACTTAAATAGGACTACGAAAAAGTTCATAGATTTCCTCCCTTAAATTTGATAATTTAAGAACTATGTTGCTTTAAGCAACCCACCCATCTCCTGACAATAGGAGGGGGGGAAAACGGGAAAAGATATTGCCCTCTTGGGTTTTATTAAGGAGGTTAACTGAGATTATTATATATGGAGAGGGAGTTGTTATATGTACATTCTTGTTCCCTTAGTGGATAAGGAACAAAGGATAATAGTTTACTGACGACTATAAACGTATTTTATAGGTCTTTGTGATATCAAGATGCAATTATACGCTTGATATGGTGGAAATCTAAATTCTTCAGGGACAATGGCAAATGCGTTATCAAGCTTTTTGTTTTTTTTTTTTTAAATTCTTTGTGCAGAACTATAAGAGTTGGTGGACGGACATACACATATAATATTATCGCTATATCGGATATACATATACTTATGTAGGTACATCTTTAGCTGACTCGATAAAGTATTCTCTTATTTTTCTTTCTCCCTTTGTTCTCTTACAGCTTCGATAACTGAATTTAGGTTAGTGCTATGATTGTTCTATGACGAAGTTATGTTCCTGTTTTCTATAAGATTTATATGACTCATACATACAAAGTTGAGTATAAGGTATCTGATAGAAATTTTGCCTGGAGCTACTTGATATAGTATAGTCCCCCACCTGATTATCTACCTTGACGTGGTTTGGGGGCTTCCCACCCAAGGATAATCGACCCCGTCATTCTCCTTCACCAATCCAAATCCCATCCTCTTCCATCTCTCCCACCACACTCCCATCCCACCTATGCACTTCTCATCCCCTGAGTTGGACATAACGTGTCAACCGTACCGTGCCGAGATGTTGACCAGGCTGAGAGCCCAAGTCAAAACTAGCTCAGTCGAAAATAGTGTATCCGGATACCTGGCGCTCTCCGGAGCAGCTAGCCATACCTTGGTATTGCGGATATCTGCGCAGGTTGACATCTGATTTTCCGCATCTCGTGGGAACCCTAAAAATAACTCAAACAAAACCGATAATGAGTCCCGATCTCACAAAAAACCGGAAGGGGTGAAATTCCCCTCTACCTCTAAAGCGGAAAAAACTCCAGCAGGAATTTCAAAAAGCCGGTTCAAAAAGTTGTCAGAAGACAAAAAACGACATCAAGAGAAACAACCCATCGACCAAGGCCTACAGAGACCGTAAGGCGGCCTTGAGAGTAATAAATCGATGGGGCCATAAGACCGAACTACCGGAGAAAGCCAAGGAGTCGATCGCCTGGGCTACAGGATCGTCCCTAAAAAGGCTAGGCTGGCTGCACCGGCCAAGATATTAGAGCCTTACGGTTAGGTTGCGAGGGAGTGCCTAACAATCGCCATCATTGATGATAGTGACCCGGACGGCAAATTGACCACCGAAAAATGGAAGGATGTCGATCAAGCGCTATCGGCAAACTTCCTAAAAATAACTAGAAAGAACCCTGGACCACCGCCCATCTGCGACGACGCTGGATGGTACCAAGGCAGGGTCAAACTGATAAGCTGTGCCGACGAAAGATGCCTTGATCTTTTAAAAGCCACAGTTGCTGAAATAAGGAAAATATGGGACGGAGCTAGGCTCAAGGTCGTAATTAAGGACCAGATCCCGAAACGACCGCGAGCAAGATGCTGACTTCCGCTGCTACCAGACAACCCCCTCGAAATAGTTGAAACAATCAACTACTGCAAACCCAATCTACCAACAAGAGATTGGAGAGTCGCGAAGCTGGAGGAACTAAAAGGCAGATCAAAACAGGCAACTATTGAAGCCTTGGAACCTCTGGCCCAATGCGACTACCAAATCAGGTTTGGCTTCAAAAAGTCAAACTCAACATTTATAAAAAGGATCAGGAAGTGCCACCATCCGGCAAGCTCGACGGAGCAGGAATCCCCAGTCCCCTCGGGTAGCAAGGGCCCTGCGACAGAAGAAGCTGAAACCCCTGCAACATCCCTGGTCAATAAAGATCAGGAGTCATTGCTCGACTCCGGAAGCGAGGACTATTCAACTAGCTCACTAACGACCTTCTAGACCTGGATCTGAAAGACCACAACAGCACCATGGGGGAGGCTAATAGGATTGACAGCAGCTATGAGGCTGAGATTAATTCAGATTAACCTCAGGATGGCTAAAGGAGAAGAAGACATAGCCTTAATCCAAGAACCTTGTGTACATCAACAAGAACCCCAGCCTACAATTAATTTACACCACAAAACGAAGGTAAGGCCCTAACTTGCATACTTGCAAAGAAATCTCTAAACGCTTACCTTCCTCCAAATTACAGCTGCCCTGACACCACAGTGATTGCAGTACAATCAACCGGGGATAAGCTATGGATAGCCTCAACGTACATGGCGCAGGAAAGTCCATATCGGATGAGATCAGAAGACTTGTCAGGGACTCGTCAGGACATCAACTGGGCGCCTTTTCGGTGCGGATGCAAATGCGCATCACACGATTTGGGGCAGCAGCGATATAAAAGAAAGAGGTGAGTGGCTCATAGAATTCATTCTAACCTCTAATCTAAATATTTGCACCAAGGGTAATATACCCACATTTATTATCAAAAATCATAGGGAGGTACTAGACTTAGCCCTAGCATCTTCCTCTCTCATTAGCAAAATAAGAGAGTGGAGGGTTTCTGACGAACACTCCTACTAAGACCATCGCTATCTGGTTTTCAACCTAGCTTTTCACGGTCGCAGGGTAAACTGACTCATCTTGCAACCCAAGAAGAATTGATTGGGAGCGCTATAGAGCCTTCTTTGCCAATTCTATAGTAACAAGGACCCCAGACACCCCGCGGTCCCGGTTAGATATAGACAATATGGTCGATATATTAACAAATACACTGGGCAACGCACGGGCCAACAGCTGCGCAATCCACAAATCAAGGAAAAACTCTTACACTTCTTGGTGGAACGCAGCTCTAAGAAAGCTCCGCAAGGACTGCCGAAAACTCTTCATAAAGCAAAGAGTACAAGAAACGACAGCTTATATAAAGATTCACGTAGAGTGTACAAACAAACCCTGAGGAAAGAACAAAGGAAGTCTTGGAAATTCTTTTTTAACGACATGGAGAAAATTTCAGACGCCTACAGATTGAGGAAAATACTCTCGAAAGATTCATAATCTCCGAGTTGCCTCATAACAAACGGAGTTTGGAAAACGTCTGAAGAAGAAACACTAAATCTTCTCCTCAACCCCCACTTCCCAGGCTGCTCTGAATCGCAAGACTCTCCTCCGCGATAGAGGGGCAGTACGATCATATAATCTCTAGGGAGAAAATTATGTGGGCGTTGAAAAGCTTTAAGACCTATAAATCGCCAGGTCCGGATGAAATTAACCCTATCGAACTCACACAAGCTATGGAATGGACTAAACCATGGCTAGAGATTATCTTTAAAGGATGCCTACCTTGGAGTCACATTCCAGAAATTTGGAAGTGCGCAAAAGTACTTTTTATCCCCAAGGCCTGCAGGAACTCTCACACTTCCCCCCAAGGATCTAAGGCCTATCTGTCTATCATCATTTGCGTTAAAAACTTTGGAAAGGCTGATAGACGCCACCGCATGGATCCTTCCCTAATCTCTAAGGCACAGCACGCCTACTGCAAGGATAGATCTGTCGAAACAGCCTTGCATACACTAGTGAGGAAAATCGAAAGATCTATCCATTTACCCTAACAGCCTTCCCAGACATAGAGGGCGCCTTTAACAACGTCACTCCGAAAGCAATAATAGAAGGGCTAAAAAAGCTAAAGGTAGAGAGGACTCTCATAGAGCTGATTAGCGAGTTACTATTAACACGCAAAATCCACTCCAAGCAACCACCACAATAGTTACCAGGGGAACCCCACAAGGGGGGTTCTCTCACCTCTTCTCTGGAATGTAGTTGTAATCGAACTACTAAGCAAACTGCAGAAAGAAGGCCTGGACGTTATTTCCTATGTTAATGACGTTACCATTTCAATCTCAGGCAAATACCTATCTCCCTGAATGACCGTATGCAAACGGCATTCTCAATTCTTTGCAAATGGGCGCATAGCAATGGGCTCAGGTTATATCCCCAGAAAACGGAGTTCGTGCCATTTACCAAAAAGCAAAAAATTCCAGAATACTGCCCTGCCAATTTGCTTGGCACCAGGTTAACCTATTCCGCCAGTGCCAAATACCTTGGCATTATACTAGATAGGAAATTAACCTGGAAGAACAACACATCCGAGAGAGCAAAAAACCGGCCAAGTGCGAGTCGGACTCGCGCACGAAGGGTTCCGTGCCATCTGTATATATAAATATGAAAGAGACTATGTATGTTATCTCATCAAATGCCAGATCTTGGTTGCAGGCAGGATTTTTTGGATGAAAATCATGTCTGTTGTATGGGAGCCCTCCTTAAATATTCATTTTGGTCTGCTTTTAGTATTTGTCGTGGTAGCGGCAACAGAAATACATCTGTGAAAATTTCAACTGTCGGTTCATGAGATACAGCCTGGTGACAGACGGACGGACGGATGGACGGACAGCGAAGTCTTAGTAATAGGGTTCCGTTTTACCTTTGGGTACGGAACCCTAAAAAAGCAGCTATAGCTCTCTACACATGCAAGAAAGCCCTAGCCTATGGCTCTACATTACGGTCGTTAGACACATACTAATGTATGGAGTGAAAGTCTGGTGGACTGCACTGGACAAGACAACATACCACAAACAACTCGAGAAGGTTCAAAGTCTGGTATGCATGTGCATTACCGGGGTCCTCAGGTCCACCCCAACGGCTGCGCTTAACATTTAACATGATACTCCACCTTACAGCACTCGATATTTTCGGGAAGCAAATTGCCACACATACGGCTATAAGGCTAAAAGGTAACTCAAAATGGACGAGCTATGTCACTGGCCACTCCTCTATCCTGAATAACAGGATAACTACGGCAGATAACTTGGACTACACAGAACCCACCACAGTCTGGGAGAAAAATTGTACGACGATCCACCCGGACAGACAAAACTGGACCCACCAAACGCAACCCCGCAGGAACTGCGTCGATTTTTACACTGACGACGGGTCAAAAACCAAAGACGGGTTGGGTAGTGGAGTATTCTGCAAACAACAAAAGCTGAATGGAGCTCTAATCAGATCACTGCAGTGTCATCCAGGTGGAGCTGTTGGGAATAAAGGAGGCTTTGTCTTGGCTGAAGTGGAACGATATCACCATGGATATCTTTATTCTCACGGGATAGTCAAGCGGCCTCAAAGTCGCTGAAGCCCTATGTGTACACATTAAAAACTGGTCTCGCCGTCGCCGTCTCGACCTGTCTTGGTACGAGGACACAGCGACATCCTAGGAAATGAGAGAGCCGACACACTCGCCAGACAAGGAACGACGCTACAATCAATCGTGGCATGTGAGGGAATACCCCTTGCAAATATTAGACATAATCTTGCAAATTTCGCCAGGTGAAAGGGGCCTACATGGCAAATATACTACGGAGGGTTTTGCCAGTACCCCTTCGAGGAGAGACGTCGCGAAATAAACATTCGATGGCGTTGGTGTTATCGGGATCCAAGCTCGCTCATCGTACGTCAGAGTCCAACACATTATCCACTGCGCCGCTTCAAAAATGTAATGAAAAAAAAAAAAAACAACTAATCCAAAACTAGCCAAAGAAGCTCTACAACTTATAAAAGCCTACCTAAGAGTGCTATCTGAAGCACTAATAAGACACGGAGCATGCAACAACCACCTTTACAAATTGGGTTCCAACAGCAGAGATATCTGTAGATGTAGGCAAGGCTACAGAAGCCCTGCGCGAGAATGACTCAAAATGAAAAAAAAAGGAACAGTAATAGGGAATGGCCTTTAAGAAATCCCATCTAGAGAAGTTGTCAAAATTTTGAAGACAATACTTAAATCCTAGACCAAAAAGGGGGTGAAATAGACCTTCACTTTCGCAGTACTAGTGTCTTCATGTGACACACCCCGATTTCGTCAATTCAATTCAAGTAAACAGGCACACAAAAAAATTAAATCAACCACGTGGAAGTGTGACAAGATATGACAAAATTTGACTCTGATTATTCTGCTTTGGGGGCAGTGATGAGCCAGAGTCAAGCTTCTCTCAATCACCCATGTTGTTTGTTCAAAAAATCGCAAAATCTACTTCACAAGACGCGCCAAATCGATGTCGTGACGTAGAGGATACAAAGCATGAAAACGACAAGCCCCAATTTCACGGCTATTCATATGTTCCTTCCCTCAGACCAAACAATTCCCCCGCCTGTGTGGTAGCCTTATTTGCCCTAATTACGGATAGTGTGAAAGCCAACTTGCCAAAAATGCTGACAGATATCCAAAACACGTATGTACCCATAACATACATGTTTCCACATAAATCACTACTCTACAAATATGCTTCGCTCCCAGTCTTCTAGCGAGACATAATCTAAACAAAAAGCAAAACAAAGTGGAATTAGATCTTAATTCATCTGAATGCGTGTGTTAGTTCCTTTTGGGTAGCTATAGGCTATGCTTTCTTCCTGTCCCGTTTACCTCATTTGATTGCTTTGCCTTTGCATTTCTATCCGACACGCATCACATCATCCGCTGTCATGTTAAGTAAGGGCATATTTACACGTCCTGTTTTTGTGAGGCAGCATTTCTCTCGTGTCTGTTGTCGTACCTTTTTGTCACGTTCCAAAATGAAAGCTTAATCCTTGCACGTAGCGCAATGAACGATGTGTTGAATTAGAGGAAATTGTCCAACTGTGTGTGAGTGACAGCGTAACCCGAGAAACGATATTGGGAGACAAAATCCGGAGCCATACGTTCGCATGCAATATTCGATATTCAATAAATCAACACACACGATAATACGTAGATCCTTCCTTTAAAACGTGACAGGCATCCAACTCCCCATGGGCAATGCGACGACAGCGAACAGATAAAGACATAATCCACAAGAGAAGCAAAAACAGCCAGAAAGTTGACATACGAGTACAAAAGTACGAAAAAATCTCAAACTCAAGCTGCGGGTAGCTCTGTACGTAATGAAATATTCATCAAAAGTCAACCGCACAATTACCGGGAAAAAGGACGTAAATACGAGTACGAGTAATATGGGGGGAAGGAAAAGTAAATCAGAAAAGTTTGAGTACAACTTTATTGTCTTCGTAAAGTGCTTTTATCGATTCGATTTGATTGATTGTTTTAGCCACACTTGCATGACTCTCTTCTTTTTTAAAACAGTTTCTTCGGCTATTTTTTGAGGTCGATTCAATGCTTCCGAGGCAATATCTTAAATAATTGGGAAATCAAAAAGGATGTTAGAAATCGTTACGAGAAAAACGAGAAAGGACGTAAGAAAAGAAGAAAATGTGGGCTATGGTTGGGAAACAATGTCCCCATTCCCTTTGATTGATGACACTCATAACGAACCCATCATTCAATCTTTAAGTGTAACATTTGACGTTTCTCTTTTTTACGATCCAGCACCAGCGGTTGGTTATTGAAAGCAATGGGGCGTTTTTGACTTTGTTTTCATTATAAATTGTCTTTTTTCCTTTTTATTCTTGATCAAATTATATCGCTTCAATCGCTTATATCGCTGATTGTTTTTTAACCTCGACGAATTTGAGATTGCCATGTCGAAACTCAAGTCGAATAAAGCTGCTGGCGCAGATGGACTGTCTGCTGAACTCTTCAAAGCGGCTGGGGGTGAGCTGGTTAGGAGCATGCTGGGAAAAGCGTGCCCGAGGAATGGAGTCTCAGCAATGTTTGCCCGATCCACAAAAACGGAGACCCCTTGCGCCAACTAGAGAGGAATAAGTCTCCTAAATGTCGCGTGAACGCGTTGTGTGAACGCCTGAAGTCATTCGTAAATAAGCTGATAGATACTTATCAGTGTGGCTTCAGGCTAGGGAAGTCCACCATCGATCAAATCTTCACACTACGCCAGATCGTGGAGAAAACCAATGAATTGCAAATCGACACTCACCATCTATTCGTCGACTTCAAGGCCGCATACGACAGCGTAATAAGAGACGAGCTATACATATAGGTAGGTAGGTAGGATCGTAGCCCTCCCAGAATTGAGAAGAATACACATAGGCCAGGAAGGCCCGTTGTGCAGCTACGAAGGGGTTTTGCCCCCCTATTCGTGGAACCATTTTGTGCTTCTTAAGAAGTTAAGATCAGATATCCCTACTTTCTGAACATCTGTCAGATCGTTAAGGAAGTAAGAGCCTAGGTATCGTTTCTTGATATTGCAGAATGCTGGACAGGCGCAGAGAAGGTGGTGGGTGGATTCGACCTCCTCCTCGTCCTGACAGCTTCTGCAGAAATCATTCGGAACTATTCCTAGTTTTTGTGCGTGGCTGCCAATGAGGCAGTGTCCTGTGATGACACCGATGACTTTGTAGATGTCAGTTCCTTTTAGGGAGATTATACTCCTTGTCCGTTGACTGTCAAGCCGAGGCCAGATTTGTCTGGTGATGAGGCAGGTATGTCCCTGGGTCCATCTCAGGTTCGTCTCGGCCCTGGCGAGATTAGTCAGATTATATTTAATGGTTGTAAGGGGTACTCCCTCACAAGCCACGATTGATTGTAGCGTCGTTTATTTTTTGGCAAGTGTATCGGCTTTTCCATTTCCTGGAATCTCGCTGTGTCCCTGTACCCAAATAAGCTGTATGTTGAACTGTTCTGCCATCTCGTTAAGAGATAGGCCATAGTCGAGACTAGATTTTGATGGGTACACATAGGACTCCAACGACTTTAAGGCTGCTTGACTATCCGTGAGAATGCGTATATCCGTGGTGGATATTACGTTCCACTTCAGCCAAGACAATGCCTCTTTTATTGCCAACAGTTCCGCCTGGAAAACGCTGCAGTGATCTGGTAATTTGAAAGCTTTATGCAGCTTAAGTAGTTTGCAGAATACCCCACTGCCCACCCCGTCTTTGGTTTTAGACCCGTCAGAATAAAAGCTATGAATACATATAACGCCATGTTTACTTTTGACATCCCTGCTAAGCTCGTCAGACTATGCAGGATGACTCTGGAAAATGCTCGCTGCTTATTCCGAATCAGTGCAGAACTGACCGATGGCTTCGAAGTCAAAAAAAGGACTTAGAGCGATGCGCTGTCGTGTTATTTTTTTAACATCGTATTAGAAATGATTGTGCAAAAATCACAGGCCAATACAAGAGGCACAATCTATTTCAAATCCTCGCAACCCCTTGCATACGCCGACGACATTGACATAATAGGTAGATCGCAGCTAGATGTC
Source organism: Eumerus sabulonum (assembly GCA_951905685.1). Taxonomy (NCBI): domain Eukaryota; kingdom Metazoa; phylum Arthropoda; class Insecta; order Diptera; family Syrphidae; genus Eumerus; species Eumerus sabulonum. Next base: position 152,683,362 of record OX645060.1, on the reverse strand, counting down.
AATGAGGCGTTTGCGAGTATTGAGATGGCAGCGGCAAAAATTGGTTTGGCAGTTAATGAGGGCAAGACTAAATATGTGCTGTCATCGAAAAACGACATTTACCACCGACGTCTTGGCAGATATAAGTTTGAGGTAGTTAAGGACTTCATGTACCTCGGCTCCGCAGTGACCTGGAACAATGACACCAGTTTCGAAATCAAGCGCAGAATTGCTCTTGCCAACAACTGCTTCTTTGGGCTCAAGAGGCAACTGAGAAGTAGAGCCCTCTCACGTACGACCTTATATAAGACCTTAATTACCCCGGTCCTGTTATACGGCGCAGAAACATGGAGTTTATCTAAAGCGGATGAGAAAATCCGTGGTCGTTTCGAGAGAAAGATTCTGCATGTGATTTCCGGTCCTATATACACAGAGGGGGGTTGGAGGAGAAGATTCAATCACGAACTGTACGGGTTGTCTACGTACAGTCTACGGATCCAACGCCTAAGATGACTAGGCCATGTAGAGCGAACGGACACCACAGCCCCAGCCCGTAGAGTCTTTGAATCAAACCCCGAGGGACGAAGAAATAGAGAACGGCCGGACCTAAAGCGGCGCGCACAGGTGGAAAGGGACGTCAACCAACTGGGCGTGCAGCATTGGAAAAGACTTGCGAAAGATCGTGCTAGGTGGAGAGGCATGTTGGTTGAGGATCAGGTTAACCCCGAACTGTAGCGCCCGTTAAGTAAGTACGTAAGTATTCAGTATCAGTCGGTAATTCAGTGTGAAAGTAATCAAGCTATCTAGTGGACAATTGTGTAACAGTTGTAAAAGCAAAGTGTGTAAATAAAAAAGGTGTGTGTAAGCAATGAAGTGTCAAGTGTTATAAAACTTTTTGTGATGAGGTTGAAGCGCCCAAATAATTGATCTGAGGTGGATTTATAAATAGTGTGTATTGAATAAGCAAGCAAACAGTTGCAGTTTATCGCAATCCAGTGATCGAACCCTATTCTAAACTCGTAGTAACTCTACTTTTGTACGTATGTACATTACGTACTTTAAAGTTAAATGCTGTAAGATTTGCGTTAATAAGGGAGTATATGTCCGTACACATTCCCCCTTAAATTGTCAGTTCTTTGTATAACACACTAATGAAATACAATTATGTATATAGATTGTTTCTCATTCTGGTAAAGATCCACTGTTGAATTCCTATTACCGAATTGAAAACAAAAACATTTACATTGTCGTACGCTAACCTTGTTTAAAAAATATTTACCATTACCTTTTCCACAGGGTACATCTCTCGCCTATAACAAAAAATATTTACAACGCTTGTGCGGTGGTAAACTAACTCTACAGTTAAGTGTGTTGCAGCGAAACGCTAATAAGTAGTTGACACACTTTGGAGCATTACGTATTGAACACACCAGTTGGTGTGTAAAAGTGTATTATGTACTTTGCTATATACCCTACCCTCTCTGTCTCTTTTTGTATTGTCAGCCGTTGCAAAAAAGAGCGACATAATAGTCCGGCTTTTTTTTTTTTGCTTTGATAAAGGCATTGGTTATCTGTTGGAGCACTCCCCAAACGCAAATACTGCTCCATTGTACTGCTAGACAGACACCTACTTTTACTGTTTTTTTTTTTGCCGTTTTTCGGAGAAATATGAGAAGGAACTTGAGTAATGTAGAGCTAAGAGATTCGGCACACACCACGTCGGCCCAATGGGTGCGCCGCCGTGTGCGAGCAAAGGCGGAACAGTCACAGAGAAAGTGTTCTGCTATCTCGTCCTCTTCGCATCATGTAGCACAGGTAGGCGTCTCATTAATGCCGAACATGCAGAGATGCTTGGCAAAAGTGTAATGGCCCGTAATGAAGCTCGCAAGTCATTTGCAGTAATTCTCCTTGAGGACAGGAGGAATGCAGCGAATTTATTGCAGATATCAGGGCGTACACGCTTAGTCATCCTACATCCTAGACAGTATGCGGCCAGAGCAAATCTTGACGCCATGAATATTAGACTGTGAAGTTATAGCGCAGAAGGATGACAGGTATCATTGCGTCAGAGAACATATCCATGAGGCACGGTTCGTAGGATATATGTACATATCTCGCACAAGCGCACTGTCGTTCCAATGCGAGCTGTACCAAAAACCATTTCTCTTGAGACGAGACATTGGTTTCAGTGCACACCCTCTGATAAATATTTCAAACAACCACTAAACACTACTAAACCACTGTACCACTAAACAACCAATGCATATGAGATTTACGGTCTTATCATTGCCGTGTAGATCCAAAGGATCTTTGCCGGCGACAAACCCCATGTTTTACCAAGGATACCTTTCTTTCATTGACGAACGCTGAAAGCGCTTAGGTGGTTTTTGACTCAACATGCTTTGACCAAAAAGCTTGCTGTCTAAGATAACTCCCAGGTACTTAGCTTCCTTGGATACCCTTGAATGCCTTCTTCTCATTACCGGAACGCTGACAGCGCTTTGGTGATTTTTGACTCAACATGCTTTGACCAAAGACATAGCGATAGCTGAGTCATGCCAGTATTTTCCTCCTTCTCGCGAAGAGAACGACATCGGTCTTGAGAGGATCAACTGACAGCCCATTCCTCATGCACCACTCATAGAACACATTTAGCGCCGCCTGTGCTTGGAGACGGACATTCGCTAAACATATGTCGATAGAGAGAACGGCGACATCATCCTGGGCCTGGACATAGATTCCAGAGGCATAGAGTTAATCGAGCAGAGTCGACCACCAGGCACCATAACAGCAGAGATACGAGCATGTGCAAGAGCATTGCTTTGATCTACAAAACCAGTGTTTAATCTACGCCATATCACCTCGCAGCGTTACACGTACTGTCAAAAGTTGCGCAATTAAAAACTCCCTCAATGTCGACGAAACCTCAGCACCTACTCTTTCCTTTCGAGTGCGCATTCCAGCCTCCCAACTAGATTTTGAAGTGCAGTCTCCAGGACTTACCGTGCTGATAAGCACGTTGTATCTCTTAAAGAGGATACATTCGATACACATTGTACAAGTGTAACTCAACTATTTTCTCCTTGCTTTTCAGCAAGAAGGATGTTAGACTGACTATGGTATAAAACTTTTTCTCTATTTTGGCAATAAAGACTACTTTCACCGTGCGCCATGGAATAGGTACATATATATATATATAGGTATACCAGGTTAGCAGTGAAAATCCCTTTCAAAGTTGGAAGCAGTTGGCTTATACATACCTTTTTGCAACATAACAGAATATATCCCGTTGGTGTCTGGCGATTTAAGCCCATCAAAGGATGCCAAAGTAAATTCAATATGTACGCTGGGTTGTTTTCATCGTTGCAGCCACAGTTACCATTGAAGGCGTATGCAGCCGGCCGATGACAGTCTGATTTCCTGAGAAATAGGTCTGAAGCAATAAACTGAGAGTTTCCGCTGTAGACTCTGTAAAGGTATCATCTGATATTCTGAGTGCGTCCAGCTTTGATGATTTTCCCCTTTTTAGGACTTCAAACAACTTGCTAGCCGCACTCAGAGATTTGATCTCTTCGCAGAAGGTCTTATAAGAATCATTCTTCGATGTACGAACAAGCTTCTTATATTCCTTTTGCTTCGACCGATACTTATTCCAGCCATCTTCCGAATTCGATTTGAGTGATCTATTCAACACACTCCTGGCTTCCCTGCAAAGACTTTGGAGCTCGGCATTCCACCAGAGAACCAATTTCCTACAGGCAGGTTGTTGGCAAAACAAGCAATTTGAAAACAGTTCGTGATGACGTTAATCAAGTTGTGAACAGCTTCCTTTACCAATTGTTTCGTTCTGAGTTTAGGTAGGGTTTGGGTGGATTTCTGCAGCTCCTCTCTAAACCGTTCCCAGTCCGTATTCCTCGGATTCCGACTGGATTGCGAGGGGGATTCGATATGTCTGTGAGCTGACAGCGTAACATCTAGTAAGTGATGGCCCTCAAATATCTGTTAGATATGGTTTGGTCAATCACCTCCTGTCGTCTCGCCGTGATCAAAATTGGTTGGTCAACATTGTTGATAATAGGGCCATACGGCCCTTTCTTAGATTGCATTTGCTGCTGCCCCACGGTGTGTTTTGAGCATTAGCATCGCAACGTAAGATGAGATCAATATTTCTGACTCCAAAGTACCCTACGAGTTCAGCAACTGCCCTCGGTGATGGAGGTAGTACCGAGTCGCAGGGAAAGTAAATAGACGTAACAACGAAGAATAGTGAGTTCGATAGGATGAGGCAGAGCCTGAGCCTTTCGAACCGCTCATTTTAAAGAATCATAGCATCATCTATATCACCAAGACCACACAGACGTTTATTCCACACCTACATATGATTCCGGAATGGATACGACGTGATGATTTGTGCTCCTCTTACTATTTTATGAAATTCCTTTTCGAATTTTTATCACGAAAGAGATTTCAAAATATTTTGCTTGAATTGCTCTATCTTATAACATCTAACCCTATATTGAAAAGTTCAATGAAATGTCCAAAAACTGGTAGAACAATACGTCTACAACGTCGCCGATCTTATACGTAATTTTAATTTAACTTAAGAAACACCATTAAACCACAGCGTGAATTTAATGTGATTTTGCGATAACACTTGGGTTGAGCGAATCCCACTGATCGAAGCTAAATCCGTTTGGAGAGAAGGCAAACTTGCTTAACGCGTCCGACACCCCCTTTTAGTGGAAATCACAGAGTTCGTCTCGAGTGTGCAATTTGGTCGACCACTGTGATGTTAGCTAGTAATGACAGCTCAAAAGACCCATTTAAATTCTGGTACGAAAAATTAGACTATTGTAACTAAGGCGCAGACTTCTGTGGAATTGGATCGCCTTCCGCTTCAATGGTGGTCAGACAGAGGTCTTTGAACTTTGAGTAATTATTCGCAAATCTACTCAACTCACTATTGGTCTTCCCTACCAGCAAGTGACGAGAACGTTATCGATCTTCATAAGCTATTTTAAGGAATCCTACAATACAGTATTCAGAGTTTTGAAGAAGGATTGTATCTCCTGAAGGTCTGAGAACTTTAAGAACTCACCCCTAATTGATTGGGGAGATTCATAAATTTACTGCTTTAATGTGTTCAAATAGTATATGGGAGATGTAGTATATATGTACATCTTCCATATACATTTTTTAACACAATAAATTCAGCACAGCGAGTAAGCAAGCATATTTCTTCCCTAATTACCCCCTATAACGCCTTTCATAGGGACGAATGATGTATTTTTAAGACACATTACTCTCGACAAAAAATGCCCGGTCCATACGTTGTCCTTCTTCCGTTTGGCTATCGTCATTATAAATTAACCGCATGTAAAGTCCTAGCAAGGACATTGCGATAAATATGTATATCGATTGTATGCCGAGGGTGTGGTGGAAAAGAGCAAGCATTTTATGTCTATATTGCTACTCGGAGGACCGTAAGCGATGAGGAAGAAATGAGAAAAGAAAACAATAAAAGACTCCAGAATAACGCCCGTCCTGAACACTGAAAATGATGTTGCAATTGCTTTGAGCTGACAGGCGAGGCGAGTTGCTGGCCTTACTACCGACGCCGTTTCTTTCCTAATGTGCGCTGGGCGTGGAGGAGGTGGCCTACCAATGGGTTTGGAGATGCTTGGCCTTTTGTGTAAAGGCGCGCAAAATTTATTGTGCCGCGCACACTGTACGAAAGTCAAGTGAAAAAGAACCAACAAAACAAAAAAAAAAAAAAAAAACACATAAGGGGAAGAAAACCAGAAGAGAAAGGAAACCAGGCAATAAGTGCGGGTGTAGCCCGACCCAATGGCACCGCATAACTGAAGGTGGGCACAGTGGAGGAAAATTAAATTAAATTCTTTGTTGGATGAAATTAGAGGCAAGTGGCTATTAAATTTTTATTTTATTCTCCCCGACTGCTAAGGATACGGTGACAGGTGAACGGTGGGTTGGGTGCATTGCCTGATGACAGTGAACTTAATAGCCAATGACTAACTGGCGTCAAATAAAAATTAAGTAATGGTCGGAATATTTTCTGTTCCGCAGAAAAATTTTATTAATAACTGAAGAATTTATTACGAAGGAAATATTTCGTCTCGCACGTCTCGGATACGAACATATATATACAATATCCCGGGGATAGATGGTGATGACAAAGAGAAGCTGATGGCAGCGGGAGCGCACTTTAATTGCGGTCTTGGCGATCATTTGAAAACAAGCCAAAACCATTATTTTTGAATTACTTCCTGCTGTTGGCATATCTCCGTGCCAACAATGTTACTTCGCATTTGACGGATATTTAATTAAAAATTATTTTCTTGAACAAGACAGTACGCGGAAATTGATAGGAAGCAATTAGAGTTTTGTTGGCATCATTGTGTTGAGGTATTCAGTATTTCACTTCTTAAAGGTGAATATGGGTCACGAAGGGATGAACAGAATATCGAATAGGGTATATTCAGATATCAGGAGTTAACTGACGTAAAATTCAGTGCAAAAAGGCAAGAATTGTGTTAAGATATAGGAAATAATATGAATAGATCCATCTAGGCACAGAAAGTGTTTTCACTATTTTTGTGCAATTAACTAGAATTGCAAAGGACTAACAAAGGCCTCGTAGGGGTAGCATCTAACCGACGGATGCTGGCCTGCTAAAAAGCGAGAAGAGCCACCACAGTCGAACATCTTGCGGCACTGTTAGTAAGTCCCATTCCCACCTCCTCGTGGTGCCACTTGGAGATTTCCTATGGAAACTGCAGACGGGGAAGGGCGAATAGCAAGCCTCCTGCACCAAAAAACCGGTTAGTCGGTTGGGGCTACGGCCTAGTAAGCCGTAACCGTAAAAAAACCACGAAATCCTAAACAACCACAAGCCTCGTATATAACGGACCGGATTTGTGTTGACGACCCTTGCAAAAAACGAAAAAAGGACAATGATCTTCGGCTTTGTACGTGGAATGTCAGGTCCCTAAACAGGCCACGTGCAGCCGACCAACTTGCGGACGCCCTAGACCGCTATAAAGCGGACATAATCGCCATCCAGGAAGTGCGATGGGATGGACCGGGTATAAAGCGGATGAAAAACTGCGATATTTACTACGGCGACTGCTATAGGGAGAGAGGGCAACGATTGTTTGGATGCGGATTTGTTGTTCGAGGTGGACTAAGGCAAAAAGTCCTAAGCTTTCGGCATGTGAGCGAAAGCCTCATAACAATCCGTATCAAGGCTTAATTATTGAACATCAGCCTGATCTGCGTCCACGTCCCCACGGAAGACAAGGATGACTCCGCCAAAGATAAGTTCTACGATCTCCTAGACAGAATGTATGGAGGTGGCTGTGGTGCAGTGGTTAATATCATCGACCGCCGAGCGGAAGGTCTGTAGTTCAAATTCTCTTCCTAGCCAAGAAAATGTTATACGGACAAAAAGTATGCAACGCAGTTGTGAATGGAAAGTGACCAGACGTACTGCTGCAGGCGTAACACTCACAGTATAAGTTATGGCATCATAACGCCATCAATGCGCGGCCTGTCCATCGTCCTGCACGCGCATCGCCTCAACAGCATTTTCTCACGCCCAGCAATAGCTTCCGTCGCCTGGCTGGTATTTGAGCCAGACCAACCTACTTCTCACGCCCAGCAATAGCTTCCGTCGCCTGGCTGGCATTTGAGCCAGACCAACTTACTTCTCACGCCCAGCAATAGCTTCCGTCACCTGGCCGGAATTTGAACCAGATCAACTTACTTCCCACGCGCACCAGTAGTTTCCGTCGCCTCGCCGGCATTTGAGCCGGATAAACGAACTATCAACTTGTTTCCCACGCGCAGCAGTTTCACTCCTCACTTAGGGCTATGTTTCGAATTTATTGTTAAGTACAGTTTAGTTTTAAGAAAGACTCTAAATAAAGTAGTCATGACTTGAACTCGTAATATTTCTAGAAATAAAAATAACTTATAAGGTCAACTGAAAATCATCCTCTGCGTATGCAATACTAAAGTGCTCGAACAAATTACTACGGACTATAACCAACTCGGAATTCGGTCGGCTCTCGTCCTATCGAGGACAACCACCCCTGAGAGTAACTGTGAACGAACGTCAACGACCCTAACCACTGCAATCCGTTCAGGTTGTGTGTCTAAAACACATCATAAGAGAATATGAAAAACTCTTGAACCTGCGCGAGTCTCTACAAAAAAAAAAAAAAAATCATGTCCCAGCTATGACATCAAAATTGTACTAGGAGACTTCAGTGCTAAGCTGAGTAAGGAAAGCATCTTTGAACGAGTCATCGGCAAACATAGCCTACACGACACCACAACCGATAACGGACACAGGCTGATTGATCTTGATACGGGGCGAAATCTCCTTCTAGCCAGTACGCGCTTTCCGCACCTCGATATACACAAAGGCACCTGGCGGTCTTTTGATCAATCGACTGCCAACCAGATTGATAACATCGCGATCGACGTCAGAAACTCCTCCACTATTCTTGATGTTTGAACTTTCCGAGGGGCTAACATCGACTCGGACCACTATCTTGTAGTAACCAAGATGCGCTTACGAACGCAGCGGAGTAGAGTAAGAATACAAAGTTATGACGTCGGAAAGCTACTATCGCCAGAAACCGCTCGTGCTTTTACCGATCGCGTCTCCCTTAAGCTCTCCAATAAACCTCAATCCTCTTATCAATAGAACAGCATTGGAGCCTTTGTAAACAAGCCCTGAAAAGCTCTGCATCCGAAGTTTTGGGTTTCAAGGCTCTACCACGAAGAAACACCTGGTTCACACAGCGAAGCAGGATGCATATAAGGCATCGCTGCTTAAAAGAACAAGAGCAGCTCGTGAGCTCTACGAGTTAAAAAGAAGGGAGGCGCATAAGCTTCTTAGAAGGAAGAAAAAAGAGAACGAGAAACGCGCGATTGAGAATTTGGAGAGGTGTTACTGCAGACGTGACGTTCGAAAGTTTTATCAACAGATAAAGCGAACATGCCAAGGTTATAAAGCCAGAACGGAAGCCTGCAGGGATGAGAACGGGCACCTAGTAGTAGAATCGCAGTCTATGCTGAGAATACGGAAAAACCACTTCTGCAGACTGTATAACGGCTATGTTAGTCAATATACCGCTGCCAGGCAGAATGATCCATTTCCAATCAACGAAGACCGCAGAGAACTCCGTCCCCCTGACCTCGACGAAGATAAGATTGCCATATCGAAACTCAAGTCGAATAAAGCTGCTGGCGCAGATATGGTTAGAGAAAAGCATGCCCGAGGAATGGAGTCTCAGCATCGTATGCCCGATCCACAAGAAAGGGGACCCCTCTGATTGAGCCAACTACAGAAGAATAAGCCTACTTAATAGCGCCCACAAAATCTGCTTTGCCGTTTTGTGTGAACACCTGAGGCCATTTGTAAATAGGCTGATAGGTCCTTATCAGTGCGAATTCAGGCCAGGGAAGTCCACCCTCGACCAAATCTTCACACTACGGCAGATCCTGGAAAAAACCAATGAATTTCAAGTCGACACTCACCATCTACCTGTCGACTTCAAAGCCGCATACGACAGCGTAATTAGAGACGAGCTATACAACGCTATGTCTACATTTGGCATACCTGCTAAACTCGCCAGGCGGTGAAAATTGGTTTGGCGGTAAACGAGGGCAAAACTAAATATATGCTGTTATCAAAAAAGGACGCTCACCACCGACGTCTTGGCCAGAAGGCAACTGAGTAATAGAGCCCTCTCCCGAACGACAAAGTTGACTCTATATAAGACTCTTATCATCCCGGTCCTGTTGTACGGCGCAGAAGCATGAACACTATCAGGAGCGGATGAGGAGGCCCTTGGTCGGCTCGAGAGAAAGATTCTGCGCGTGATTTTCGGGCCTATAAATGCAGACTAGGAATGGAGGAAAATATTCAACCACGAACTTTACGGGCTGTACAGCGAGATGAGTCTAGTCGGGCGTCTACGGATTCAACGCCTGAGATGGCTGGGCCATGTAGAGCGAATGGACACCACAGCTCCAGCTCGGAGAGTCTTTGAATCCAACCCCAAGGGACGAAGAATCAGAGGACGGCCGCACTTAAGATGGCGCACATGGGTGGAAGGGGACCTCAGCCAACTGGGTGTGCGGCAATGGAAAAGGCTAGCAAAAAATCGTTGGTTGAGGCCCAAGTACACCCCGAACTGTAGCGCCCATTAAGAAGAAGAAGAGCTAGATATTTGCAAAACAGTCAATGGATGAATGTTTAATATCTGACAATGTTAGAATACCGACGTTGAAGATTCCTAAGCGACACTGTGAGTTATAGCCGCGACGTAACTATTAGAGCGTCTAATTTTTTCTGTATCTTACATTTTTTTCATTTCCCATCGAAACCAGTGACCAGGCGACTATTCACACCAAACCAATCATATATCTTATCAAATGTTTTTCTCAAAGACGGACAGCTTTCATAATAAGTTTGAATAGCTTTATTGCGTTGTTTGTAATTGACACAGATAAGTGCGTCATTTGACACGACGAATAACGACACCTTAAGGGTATTCGAGCGACACACTTAGTCATAATTAACATACTTTGGGTCAATCAATCAAACAAAGGGGAAATTTCCCAACTAACTACAACCTTGCCAGAAAGTAACTTGCGAATCGGATTCATGGTGTAGTGGTTAAAACAGTGGTTAACGCAGAGATCCGAGTTCAAATCTCAAGATCCGCAGCCACCAAAAAACAAAGACACTCCCCTTTCTCACTACATTGGTCCTTTGAGCCGGATGGCTCGTTGCTTCCCAACACAAAGAAACAATCAATTCAATCAAATAAAAAACAAAAAACCATGTTTCGGGCTTGATGAGCCTCGAAGCTACAAATGCTTGGGGAGCATTTGATGACTCTTCGCTTTTTTTGTTGGCTGCGAAAGAGTGTTCACATCACAAGAACCTGGAGATTTGAACACGGGGTCACTGGATGGAGAGTCCGGTGAGGAAGAGTCGCAATTTGCGACCCCTTTTTGTATATATTCATAATAACACACTTAAAATTGCACTTCAAATTACTACAATGAAAACACACCATTCGGTGTGTTACAGTAACCCACTTACCAATTACAGTGTATACATGGTTAAAATTGTCCATGTATGTATATACTTCACAAATGTTAAAATTGACATAAAAAATTATACACTACCAACATCTATGTTGTACTAGGACGGTTATTGACCCGCCCGTAAAAAATCTAAGGAATGGCGCTTGTAGTATCGCAAAAGTTTCCTTTTTAGTAATCGTCAGTAAGCATATTCTTCGAATGGTTTCGTTTTTACCGTCAGTTGAAATAAACAACTTGTATTCGTGAAAAAAAAAAAATGAAAAAAAGTAAAGTTTAGAGCAGTGATTAATCATTTCTATTTAAAAGAGTTAACAGCAAATAAGCTGAAATGGGTTTAGTTTATGGAACATCTAGAGGGCATGGGCTCGGACATACAGGGTGAAGTTGTTGATCGCTCTCAACCTGGCGAGATGCCAGCAACGATCCCTGTTTAAATGCCCGGGTCAAGTTGACATACGGCCTCCTCGCGGCGCCCTCCAGATAGCCTCATCAACAACCGTTGGGAGGTGAACTAACGTATGCAGCGACAAAACCCCACCAGAATGGCGGTTGTGCGGCGGGCTAACGATCCGCCCACGTAAAAAAAAAAAACAAAGTTATGAATGAGCAAGATGCCTCGGATACACGGACGGATACTCGACGACGACGACAACGCACGAAAAAGGAACACGATTTGCGAGTATGCTCCTGGAATGTCAGAACCCTGTACACTCCCAGAGCTGCTCATAAATTAGAAGGAATCCTCACGCAGTACAAGGTGGATATTACTGCGGTCCAGGAAATACGCTGGATAGGAAACGGTATGATGAGGAAGAAAAATTGCGACATTTATTACAGCTGTCACAAAAGGTTGCACTTACTGGGATGCAGATTTGTCATGGAAAAGCGGTTAAGGTTGAAGGTCATCGACTTTAAACCTATAAGTGATCGTCTGGCTGTGATCCGCATCAGAGGCAGAATTTATAACATCAGCCTTATATGTACGTGCACACGCCCTTACCGACGAGGCTGAAGACCCTATCAAGGAGGACTTCTATGACCTCCTGGACAACGCCTACGGTAAGGAGAACACCCTTGGTGGAGTGATCGGAAGTCACAGCCTCCATGATACAACAACAGATAACGGCTTCCGACTCACGGACTTTGCGACAGCCCGTAATGCGGTGATAAGTAGCACAAAATTCCCTCGAAGGTGAATCCACACAGCAACCTGGCGATCTCCGGCCGGTCGAACCCCCAACCAAATCGACCATGTGCTTATTGACGCAATGCACTCGCCGAACATCCTGGATGTGCGAACATTCAGAGGGGCAAATGTCGACTCTGACCACTTCCTCGTAGCAGCAAGACTCAGAGCTCGACTGTCCAATGTCAGAAAGCTGCACCAGCCCATCAGGAGGAGGCTCGACATTGGGCGCCTGAGTACACCGGAGGTTGCCAGAGTCTACAGGGAGCAGCTGAGCGAAATACTCTACGGTATGCCTACGTCGAACACAAATGCCAATAATATGTGGCTGCATTGCCGCTCAGCCATTAAGGAAGTAGCCGAAACCACCTTAGGATACCTACCACCCCCGACAAGAAACCCGTGGTATGATGGCGAGTGCGAGCAGAAAAAGGCAGCAACTAAAAGGCGCAAGAAGAGTACCGAGCCAGAAGAAGGGAGGAGAAAAAACTACTGCGACAAAAGGAAAGAATCTTCGCAGCCTCCCAACTCAAGGATATCGAGGAGTCTAGCGATAAACATAAAACACGAGCCTTTTACAAGAAAACCAAAGGCCTTGCAGGAGGCTTCAAAAAGGGCACCCAGGCTCTTCGAAACTGCGAGGCTAATCCTGTCACCGACCCGCAGGGAATAGTGGATGTATTTAAGCAGCATTTCCAACAGCTGCTTAACGAGCATGACCAAGAGAGAGTGGTAGGGAGCGAGCAAATCCCAACTCCAGTCGCTGAAGTAGTCCTCCCACCCAGCAACGAAGAAGTCGGCACAGCTATTCAGAGGCTGAAGGATAACAAGGCCGCAGGCTCAGATGGCTTACCATCAGATCTCTTCAAAGCTGGCGGCAATGTTCTGGTAGGGAGCATGCACCAGATCATCTGCAGAATTTGGAAGACGAAAGCATGCCCGACGACTGGAATACCAGCTCTATTTGCCCCATCCACAAAAAAAGCGATCCTGCATCTTGCAAGAACTATAGAGGTATATCCCTGCTCAGTGTCGCACACAAGATCCTGTCCAGCGTATTGTGTGAACGTCTAAAGCCATTTTGCACCGCACTAATCAGCAGCTACCAGTGCGGCTTCCGGCCCGACAAATCGACTATGGACCAAACGTTCACACTTGGACAAATCCTTGAAAAGACCAATGAGTTCCGAATCGATACACACCACCTTTTCATCGATTTCAAAGCCGCATACGACAGCATTCATCGTGAAGGATTGTTTGGCGCGATTGCCGAATTCGGGATCCCGGGAAAACTGATCCAGTTGTGTCGCGCCACGTTAAAAAATACGCGATGCACCGTGCAACTCGATTCCAGGACTTCGGAACCGTTTGAAACATGCACTTCTTCAACCTGGTGCTGGAGCAGATAGTGCGACGGGCAGGCGAGTCCGTCCAGCTGCTAGGATACGCGGATGATATAGACGTCATCGCGTGTTCTCGCCGTGGCATTGTGGAAGCATTCACCCCGATTGAAGAACAGGCGAAACGAGCTGGTCATAAGGTTAATGAGGACAAGACGAAGTACATGCTGTCAAGCAAAAACCAATCCGTCGCTCACCACCTGGGACAAAATATAACAATTGACAGCTACAATTTCGAGGTAGTTAAGGAGTTTGTCAACCTGGGAGCAAACGTAAATTCCATAAATGACACCACAGTTGAGATCCGGCATAGAATCGCCCTTGGCAACCGCTGCTACTTCGGCTTTTCCAAACAACTGGGGTCAAAATTCCTCACTCGAAAGACCAAAGTCATGCTTTACAAAAACCTCATACTGCCAGTCTTGCTGTACGGAGCCGAAAGCTGGACGTGAAAAACACGTTCGATGACATGGCTGTGTCGGGATTCGATCCCGTGTCATCGGCGTCTGAGGCCAACACACTACCTACTGCGCCACGGTGCTCTCATAATGTTGCCGTTGTTAGGGTTCCGTACCCAAAGTTAAAACGGTAAAACTAAGACTTCGCTGTCCGTCCGTCTGTCACCAGGCTGTATCTCATGAACCGTGATAGGAAGTTGAAATTTTAACAGATGATGTAATTCTGTTGCCGCTACCACGGCAAATACTAAAAACAAAATGAATATTTAAGGGGGCCTCCCATACAACAGACATGAATTTCATCCAAAAAATCCTGCCTGCAACCAAGATCTGTCATTTGATGAGGTAACATACATAGTCTCTTTCATATTTATATATACAGATGGCACGGAACCCTTCGTGCGCGAGTCCGACTCTCACTTGGCCGGTTTTTTTTTTTTTTTTGATAATTTTGTCTTTATTTTAAATTTTTTTTTTCTTTGCCAAAATTGCCGTGGTAGACACCCCCTTCCAATAGTAAAATACTGTTGTTTTTGACCTATCCAAGAAAACCGTTACAAATTTTTTGGCGCCAAAGTGATCGTACTCGTGACCAATAGTTCAACAGGTGTCTTCTGGTTCGTCTATTTTTTTTTTGATGAAATGCCTCTCATTGACTGTCCATAATATTGGTGTTTGCTCTGGCCAGTTTCCGAAATTTCCTTTATTTCCAAAATTATTTACAATGTTTACAATGCCGTCAAGTGTATACATATAAGTATGTTCTTCCTGAATACTTACTGCTTACTTAGGTGGCGCTACAGTCCGTGGTGAACCTGGGCCTCAACAGGTTGTCTTCCTGAATAGGCTTCTGTAAATCGTCCATCTTTATAGATGCCATAACTGCGTATTATTCTACCCATATACATACACACAAACGAGCATATTTCAGTTTTTTCAATTTGAATATTTTCGATTGATTTTCACTTTGTAAATCTTTATACAAATACTATATGATGCCCCAATGTATGAGGAACCTATCGAAGTACGTATACCTTCGTTGTTGGAATATTTTATATGAGACATAGGAGATAAAAAATGCTTATCGACGAAAAAGGAATTGAAAACGAGATTTACTCCGAATAAGAATATAGAAAATGAACACAGCACCCAGCTATCAGATACGGACAAATCATTTTCTGTATCTTTTTTCTCACGTTTCCCATGTCCCTTACCTCCATCATTTTCTCCGTGAACCACTACAAAAAAAAATTCCAATAAATTTAAATTCAACCACAAAATGTATTTCACATATGTGATGATCCTGTAAATCCTCAATATTTTCGTTTTTTTTTGAGCTTTTTTATTTATATTTCTATCTTGTTTTCTCATAGCTCTTTTCACTCCATCTGATTATTGCTTTGCGTGTGTACAACGGTTCGACTATAGTATTCGGATACAAAATACTACTGCAGGTTTGCTCCCACTAAACTCCAATAACCACATTATAAAAGGAATGAGATAAATATACATATGCATGTGTAGTATGGTATTGAATGATTTGTAAAACTTTATCAGCTGGTAACCAGTGAATAAATAATGGTCACTGATTTTTTAGAGATAAAACTGTTGGTTCACCACATCAGTCAATACCAAAATTGCCATTCAATTGCAAACTACAAACAATAGTAAAATATGAGTTTAAAAATGCGAGTGTACATATTTGTCAGAAAGATTTTCGATTGCTCGGGATTAATTAATAGTTTTTTTTTAATGACTCCAAAAACACCAATGCTGGTCAGAATTGAATAATGTAATGCTGACAGTCTGCAAATTTGTTTTTTGTCATGTTTAAATACTGATATATGGTAATTCGTAAAATATGGTAAATTACTCAATCATATACAAAAGCATCTGACGCAAATGCTCCTAGATACAAATAATTTTGAGACAAAACAGTGTAGCTCATCATTAACACTAGAAGCGCCATCGTTAAATTTTTGTCCCACCCGCAAGTTTCATCGTCACCAACTTTTTATTTTTTCTACTCAAGAGCGCGACACTTTTTGACTTTTCACAATTTATTTTATTTATCAAAATCAATATGTTTTCTATCTAATAAAAATAATAGCAAATAAAATAATATGCTAGGGGAGAAGGGAGTGAACAAATAGAGCAAAGAAGTTGATCGCGTTTAACTTGGCAAACGCCAGCTTGGAACTCTGTCCCTACTCAATCCAAGTTGACACACAGCCTCCCTGGCCTCCCCTGGACAGCTGTACTGGCACCCGCCAGGTAGTGAACCAATGTGTGCAGCGACCCGACCCCTTGTTCCTGGCGAAAGAGGAACCTGGCCCTCCAGGTTGGGGGTTGCGCTTAGGGCTAACATCCCTATCGCTTAAAACAAAAATTTTGTTCAGAGACAACCAATAGCCTCAGATACGGACGGATTACATGTTGACGACCGCCGCAAACGTCAACGTTAGGAACGTTAGGTCCCTCAACAGACCAGGTGCAGACGAAAAACTGGTCAACTCTTTGGACTGCTATAAGGCAGACATTACCGCGCTCCAAGAAGTGCGATGGGATGGGCCAAGCAAAAAGCGGATGAAAAACTGTGATATATACTACGGAAACTGCTACAGAGAAAATAAACAACGCTTATACGGATACGGATTTGTTGTTCGAGGCAGACTCAGGAAAAAAGTCTTAAGCTTCCAGTATGTAAGCGAACGCCTCATAACTATCCGCATCAAGGCCAATCTCGGCAATATAAGCTTACTATGTGTCCACGCCTCCACAGAGGAGAAAGATGGCCGACATGAAGATGACTTCTATGATCTCCTAGGCAGAACGTATGCGCAATGTCCCAGCTATGACACCAAAATCGTTTTAGGAGATTTCAATGCGAAGCTGGGTAAGGAAGCTATCTTTGAACGGGTCATTGGAAAGCACAGCCTACACAACACCACGTTAGAAAACGGACTAAGGCTAGTGGACTTTATGGCGGGACATAACCTGGTAGTAGCAAGTACACGATTCCCACACCTCAACATCCATAAGGGGACCTGGCGATCTTTCGATCAATTGACAACCAACCAAATTGATCATATTGCGATCGACGGCAGGCACTCCTCCAGCATCCTAGATGGCCGAACCTTTCGAGGAGCCAACATCGACTCGGATCATTACCTTGTTGCAGCCAAGAACACCAAAATTTAACGTCGGAAAGCTGCAATCGCAGGAGACCGCCAGGATCTTCGCCGATCAAGTCTCCCTCAAGCTCTCTCAGGTCCCGATACAATCTGCAGAAACCATAGAACAGCAATGGAGTCGTTGTCAGAAAGCCATTAGAGAGGACGCCTCAAATATACCCGGTTTCGAGCCACCACCGTCGAGAAACCCCTGGTTTGATGATGGGTGCAGACAGGCCCATGTAGAGAAACAGAATGCATACATGGCCACATTGCATCGACGGACGAGAGCTGCCCGCGAGCTCTATGAACAGAAAAGGAGGGAGGAGCATGCGCTTCTGAGAAGGAAAAAGAAGGAGCACGAGAAGCGCGAGATCGAGGAGATGGAGAGCTGTTACTGCAGGAACGACGTTCGAAAATTTTACCAGAAAGTAAAACGAGCATGCCAAGGCTATAAAGCCTGCAGGGATGAGCACGGACAACTTGTAGTGGAGTCACAGTCGATGCTGAGATTGTGGAAGGACCACTTCTGCAGACTGTATAACGGCGATGATAGTCAAAATGCCGCCGTCAGGCAAAGCGAAACATTCACAATGGACGAAGACGAAAGAGAATCCCGTCCACCCGACCAAGACGATGTTAAGATAGCGATATCGAAACTTAAGTCTTATGAAGCTGCTGGAGCAGACGGACTCCCCGCGGAGCTGTTTAATGCAGCTGGCGATGAGCTGGTTAGGAACATGCACCAACTCATCTGCAAGATATGGTCGGAAGAACGCATGCCCGATGAATGGAATCTCAGTATCGTTTTCCCCGTTCATAAGAAAGGTGACCCCTATGACTACGCCAATTATAGAGGGATAAGCCTCCTGAACATCGCGTACAAGATCCTCTCTGCCGTACTGTGTAAGTACCTGAAACCGTTCGTGGCCAATCGGATAGGTTCCTGCCAGTGTGGTTTCATGCCAGGAAAATCCACGATAGACCAAATATTTACATTACGGCAGATCTTGGAGAAGACCCATGAATTCCAGGTCGATACGCACCATCTTTTCGTCGACTTTAAAGCCGCGTATGACAGTATTTATAGAGACGAGCTATACAGAGCCACGTCACGTTTTAACATTCCTGCCAAACTCGTCAGACTGTGCAAGATGACTATGGAGAACTCTCGCTGCTCCATTAAGGTCGGAGGTGAACTAACCGACCCCTTTGATGTTAAAAAAGTTTTAGACAGGGTGGCGCACTGTCATGTGATTTCTTCAACATCATTCTTGAAAATATCGTGCGGGACTCTGCGGCCAATACAAGAGGTACGATCTACTTCAATTGCTTGCCTACGCAGATGACATTGACGTTATTGGACGAACAAAGCGAGACGTCAATGAGGCGTTCGCAAGGGTTGAAGCAGAAGCGGCGAAAGTGGGTCTAAGGGTAAATGGGGACAAGTCCAAATATATGCTGTCATCCAAGAAAGACACACAACACAGACGTCTTGGTCAGAACGTCACCTTCGGCAGCTATGTTTTTGAAGTAGTCAAGGCCTTCGTCTACCTTGGCTCGATAGTGACAAGCAGCAACGACACCAGCGCTGAGATAAAACGCAGAATAACTTTTGCTGCTTCTTCGGGCTCAAGAGGCAATTGAGTAGTAGAGCCCTCTCTCGAAAAACTAAGGTTTCCCTCTACAAAACCTTAATCATTCCGGTCCTCCTCTACGGCGCAGAGGCTTGGACGTTATCAAAAGCGGATGAGGAGGTTCTTGGACGTTTCGAGAGGAAAATTCTGCGTGCGATCTTTGGTACCGTTTGTGTAAACGGAGATGGAGGAGGAGATTCAACCAAGAACTGTACGGAAGGACCCGAAGACTCAAACGTATCTAACAGCACCAATTATGCAATCGCTCACCTTAGATATTGTACCCTTCTGGATAGATCGTATATAATTAAAATTTATTAAAAAAAAAAAACTTCTCCGTCGCTTCGCGTAAAGAGTGCAAGTTTTTGTTTTTTCAGGCGCATACCATGCGGGATTCGATCCCGTGTCATTGGCGTCAGAGGCCAACACACTACCCACTGCGAAACGGTGCTCTCAAATGTAAGTGAATATTTTAATAAGGCTAAGTATATACTAATAAGATCAATCGTAAATACGAATTCGATATAGATAGACCAGCCGAATTTTCCAATACAGGTAACGAATCAATGGTTCTTAAAACATTTTTAAACGGCATAAGACCACACTTAGCTAGCATGATTTTAAGTAGACAGGTAAACACACTATGATAAGCATATTATATTCTAGAGGAGTCAGGTTTAGTATATAGAAACGACACGAATAATTATAATTCAAATCAAGGTTCAAGCAAATATGTTGATCAAAGAAGACGTTATAGTCATCAAAATAATGTAAGTAATTTTCATAACCGAAGATAATTCAATAGACCGAATTTAGGTCAAAATAGAAATGATAACAGAGCCAATCCAGGACATTCTGGACTCTTTTCAGGACAGGTTAGGCTGAACAATAACTCGGGCCAATTCAGACAACAAGGACAAAATTCTAAAAATACAGTACAAATGAGGACCGCTTATCAAAATCTAAGACATGACCATGACCCTAAATCTATGGATTTAGACCATTTACAAGAAAATGAGGGAATAAGTTTTCATTCGGTAGCCTCAAGCACCATTTACCGATACTAGAACTAAATATAGGGGACGATAAAATCCGCCTACTCATAGACACTGGATCCTCAACTATACTCTTAGACCAAAATAAACTTCCATCATATAAAATAACACCTTTTAAAAATCCAGTTGTCTTTAGTACCCTGATAAACACAACCACTTCTAATTAAGAATTTAATGAAAACGATGTGGATTTGGATTTGATTTGGAAACTAACTGAAATGAAAAACAAATATTTTGACGGTATCATAGGACAAAATTTATTAAAACCATTGCAACCAATAAAGCAATTTAAAAGATGAATATGTAGCAATAAACGGTAAAAGAATAGCATTTATAAGCTCTTGCCCATATGATTATAATGACATATGTATATCCTCTTGTATACAATGAACAACCACAAGAGTCTTATTTAATGGATGATTTAAATCCTGGTGAGAAAAATGAATTAATAAATCTTCTAAGTAAGAATAACGATTTATTTTATAAGGAAGGTCAGACACTTACTTACACAGATCAAGTATAACACGAAATTATGACCACAACTGATAAACCGATTTTTTCAAAAATATACAGATATCCCCAGATCCACGAAACCGAAATAAATGGGCAAATCAAAGATATGCTTAGCCAGGGAATCATAACACAAAGTAATTCACCGTATAATAGGCCACTTTGAATTGTCTCAAAAAAAAAAAAATAAAAATGGACAATTCTGGGACGAAAAAATATCGCATTGTCATAGATCGTACCGCTACCATCGATGACAAATTCCCTATTCCTAGCATTGATACATTATTAGAGAAATTAGGTCGATCGCAATATTTCACCACGCTGGACCTTGCGAAAGGCTTCCACCAATTATTAGTCAAGAAGGAAGACAGGTAAAAAACTGCTCTTTCCACTTCATCAGGCCATTATGAATATGTGAGAATGCCTTTCGGGCTTAAGAACGGCCCAGCAACCTTCCAAAGACAAATTAATTCCGTCATGAGGGAACATATTAATAGAACATGCGTCGTCTATTTAGATGACATATTCATTTTTAGCACCACCCTTGACGAACATATCACAAGCATTCAAGCAATCTTTGACGAACTCAGACGCCATAACCTCAAAATTCAAGCAGATAAATGCAATTTCTTTGCAAGACAAACCAAATAATTAGGGCATATTTTGACAACGGAAGGAGTCAAACCAAATATGGCAATGACTCAAAATATTCAAAAACTCCAGATACCTCAAACCACAAAACAAATCAAGTTATTTTTGGGAATGACCGGATTTTACCGTAAATTTATTAGAGACTACGCTAAAGTAGCTCAACCGCTTACTAAATACATACTTAAAAAAGAATGTAAAAATCAATACGAAAGACCCAATGTATATTAACGCCGTTGAAAAATTAAAATTAATTCTTACTGATCCACCCGTCTTAAGGTACCCAGACTTCAATAAAAAAATTCAAACTCATAAGAGATGCAAGTGACATGGCTATCGGAGCTGTCCTCACACAGGAAAGACACCCAATTTGTTACTCAAGTAGGAAATTATAGAGAGAAAATATCCAGCCACAGAAAATAAACTTCTGGCCATAGTTTGGGCGGTCAACTATTTTCGACCATATTTATACGGCAGACCTTTCGACCTAATGACCGACCACCAACCTTTTTAGTGGCTTCAAGCTAAGCACAAGGGAAAGGATATAAATCCTCGGTTACAAAGATGGCTGTTAAAACTCGGAGAATGCAATATAAACATTGATTACATTAAGGGAAAGGAAAACGTCGCAGTCGATTCCCTAAGCCGAATTAATGCAGAAGCCGGAAAGATTAATATATTTAATGAAGAACCAATGCAAACCATGGAACAAGACTTAGTACAGAATGAAAATATAAGAAATGATAACGATAGTTTAGTCAATACAATTCACTCATAAGAAGAACAGACACCGTTGTAAACAGGTTTTGTTTGTATGTATGTATGTTAGCGTTACAGACCATGAAGAACCTGAGCCGAGCGTCTCTCAATCACCCATGTTGTGTGTGATTTCATTTTCCCATAGGTGAAAGGGACCTACAGTTTATTGCCGGATTCGAACAGCGAATTTCGAGAAGCTTTTCATGACAATTTTACTACAGGGGGTTTTGTCAGAACCCCGCTGAGGAGAAACACCGTGAAAAACACGTTCGATGTTCGCTGTGTCGGGATTCGATCCCGTGTCATCGGCGTCAGAGGCCAACACACTACCCACTGCGCCAACTACAGGGCAATAAGTCTCCTTAACATCGCATACAAGGTCCTCTCTGCCATACTGTGTGAACGCCTGGAACCCTTTGTGGATAATCTGATGGGTTTTTATAATGTGGCTTCAGGCCAGGAAAATGAACGATGGACCAAATATTCACACTGCGGCAGATCTTGGACATGACCCAAGAATACCAAATCGACATCCATCACCTTTTCGTCGATTTCAAAGCTGCGTATGACAGTGTGCATAGAGCAAGCTATACGGAACCACGTCTATTTTTAACATCGCTGCCAAACTCATCAGATTATGCAGTATGATAATGGAGAATTCTCGCTGCTCCCTTAAGGTCGGCAGCGAATTATCCGAGACCTCTGATGTTAAAAATGGATTCAGACAAGGTGACGCGCTGTCATGTAATTTTTTCAACATCACGCTTGACTAGACACACTAGCCAACACAAGAAGTACGATCTATTTCAAGTCTGCGCAACCGCTTGCGTAGGCGAGTGACATTGAGGTAATTGGGCGAACACAGCATTGAAGCAGAAGCGGTTAAATTGGTCTTTCAGTTAACGAGGGCAAAACGAAATAATATATGCTGTCTACCAAAGAAGACGCACAACACCAACGTCTCGGCCAGAACGTCAACTACAAATTTAAAGTGGTCAAAGCAACAACAACACCAGCGCTTGGATCAAACGCAGAATTACTCTTCCCAACCGCTGCTTCTTTGGGCTCAAGAGGCAATTGAGAAAGGCCAAGGTTGCTCTAAACGAAACCCTAATCATTGCGGTCTTCCTTTATGGCGCGGAGGCCTGGACTTTAAGGAAAGCGGATGAGGAGGCCCTTGGTCGTTTCGGGAGGAAAATTCTGTGTCCCTTTTGTATAAATAGGGAGTGGAGGAAAAGATACAACGACGTCTTCGAATTCAACGTCTAAGATGGCTAGGCCATGTAGAGCGAGCGGACGACACAGCTCCGGCCCGAAGAATCTTCAAGTCCAACTCCGAGGGACGACTGAATTTAAAGTGGCGCATACAGGTTTTAGAATAACAAAGAAACGACTACAGATAAACTACATCTCTCAATTTTTTTCAACCGCCACTAGCTTATATCCAACACTTATACACACTACGCCTCCTTAGCAATTAACTCTCCGCATGCAGTTCTTTTCCCTTGCGTGTTTCGTATATAACTTCACTAAAACCATCAAGTCCACCTACATTTTGCAAGTGTCATCCGAATGGAACAACACAGAGTTTCCTCTTACGCAATAAAAATAAGCAATAACTTGTGTACACTTAAGTGGCCACATAAACAATAAGTCGTCATATGTTCTATAAAAGTCTGATGGCAAAAGTGAAATTATTTTTATGTTTGACCATACACCTAGAACGACTTTTCAAGTTAGTTACATCTGAATATTTGCATGTTAAGGAAGTCCCGTGCATGCCCTCTATGCCATGGTTGGGTCATGAATCTGAAGTAGCACCATACAAACCGAACTTGCATTGGGCTTATCAGTATGCTTAATGCGGTGCGTCATTCATGCGATATGTTGCGTGCGGCTTGAATTGTAATAAAGCGGTAATATGGTCATGGGGATATTAAAAATGAATTAATGCGGCTTTAAGTGGAATATGCCAAATTTGTTTATTCACTTTTTAGACTGTTTAAGTGTAAGGGAGTGCAAAACATGCGAGCAATTGTTCTCGCAATCAAATTTTTTTTAAAAATGGGTTTCTTGCTAAACAATCGGTAACCATAGCGATATGACTACCACTTGACAATATTTGAGTACTTAAAGGAGAATGGAACTACTGTTGTTAAGGCCCGGTGCACACATGCGGTTTTTTGACGCACGGTGACGCTGCGGTGCCGCTCCGGTGACTCAATTGTTCAATGCACACATGCGGGACATTCTCGCAGGTCTCAATCTGCAGTTTGCATTCGGCTTGCAGCAATGGAGGTTTACAAAAAGAAACGAGTAATTTTCGCGCCCCTAGTGTATAAAAACTATGTTTTTAAAAAGAAACGACGTTATTGGGTTGACCATCGGCTAACAAAAGGATTATTTTAAAGAGAGAAAATTCCGAACATTTTTTTTAACTTTTTTCGAATAAGTGTACAATATTTTGAGTTGGTAGTTAAAGTTTCACCAAAAATCAAGTCCTAGGATACACATATGAGATTGTCCATACCTTTCTCCTCTTTCTAAACGGGACTAAGATTGTCTTATTTGGATTAATCGATAAACCCTCTCTGCCACACCAGTCAGAGATAAACTGAAGCTGCATGCGCTCACAGGCAGCAGTTTCACACTTGCCCGTAGCTAATCCGATGACCTCGTAGCCACGACTGGTTAGCTTGCGTAGTAGGTCATCGATGACTATCGGTCAGAGAAGGGGTGAAAGGACTCCTCCTTGCGGACGCTCTTTAGCCGCCGATACTGTCACTGAGACCTTCCGCATTGGGTTGATATAATACGGCTATTTAGCATCGCCCTAATCCAGTGATTAGTGGGATGGAATACACGCTCGGCGGGGTACTGGCAAAACCTCCCGTAGTAAACTTGCCATGAAAAAGCTTCTCGACTCTCGCCGTTCGGAATCGGCATTAAATTGTAGGTCCATTTCACCTGTGTGAAAAATAAAATCACACACAACATGGGTGATTGAGAGAAGCTTGGCTCTGGTCCTTCATGGGCTGTAACGCCCATTCAAAAAAACCTTAGGTCAGCATGTGACCAAGGGAATTTTTGGATGAAAATCATGTCTGTTGTATGGGAGCCCCCCTTGAAAATTTATTTAATTTCGTTTTTATTTCTTGTTATAGCGGCAATAGAAATACATCGTCTGTGAAAATTTCAACTGTCTAACTATCACGGTTCATGAACCTGGTGACAGACGAACGGACAACGAAGTCTTAGTAATAGGGTCCTGTTTTACCCTTTGGGTACGGAACCCTCAAAACCACGTGGTAAAGAGACAATTTTCTGGCAACGAATTTGATTAATAATTCGATGAAATCCTAAGAATCTATATTTAAAAAATGAGAGATTCGCTGTATAATCTCAATAATGAATTATGATTTTGGTAGACTCATAAATTCTTTGTATTGAAGTAATATCGACGGCTCAAGAAAATAAAAAACCGGCCAAGTGCGAGTCGGACTCGCGCACGAAGGGTTCCGTACTATTATGTATAAAAACTCCAAAAAAAGCATGTCTGTTGTATGGGAGCCCCATTTATACATATATTTATTATATTCTGTCTAAGTATATACAGAAATACATAATCAGTGACATTTTGTTCTCACTTTTCGGATAGTTAAAATCTAGAATGTTGTAATTTTTAGAAAATACTCATTTTTTGAGTAATTGCCAATTTGGGTTTAGACGTGGCAAATCGACTGAAACTGCTTTATTGAAATTAACTGGTGAAATATATAATAGTCTAAACACTTCTCAAACACCATCAACATTATTTGTTGATATCAGTAAGGTCTTTGATATGGTTAATCATACTTTGCTACTCGATAAACTTTACAAAGCGGGTTTCAGAGGCTCCATTTATAAATGGTTTTCATCTTATTTATTCAACCGTTATCAAGTTGTGAAAATTAGGAATGTTTACAGTTCTATAGACTTCTTAAATATGGGTGTTCCCCAAGGAGCAGTATTGGGCCCAATCCTTTTTCTAATTTATGTTAATTCGTTTTTCTTACAACCTTTTAAAGGCAAAATAACTGCCTTTGCTGATGAAACATCTCTTTTCCACTCAAACACTAACTTAATTGATAGTTTTGCAGATGTTAACTGTGACCTAGATATGTTAAGGAGATGGTTTAATTATCATAAACTAATAATTAGCAACAAAACGAAGTACATGATATTTAATATCAATGGTACAGTTTTCAGAGACCTTCCCTTATATTATCATGCACCATTGTGTAATCGATTTGTTCTTGAAGATATAGTATTCAACAATCAAGAATGTTTGAAAATTGCTTCTTGATTGAACACGTGGACAGTTTTAAATATTTAGGTGTTACATTGGACCAACAACTTTGTTGGAAAGACCATTCAATATATTTGAAACATTATCTAGGTAAATGGGGTTATAAGATAATTATTCCATCTCAGTATGCACTTTAATCTCTACCCGTTTTAAAATACTAAATGTATACTCGCACCGATATGGAACTAGCAAACCATGTCCATGTCCGGACCTGAATGCATACATACACATGTATGACATTCGTTCACGAAATGCGGTGCGGGCATTATATTCTTTCATTTCTTTTCTTCATTTGAGTTCAAGTGTGCTGTACAGTGTACACCAACTGTTCGAGCTTTATCGCCACATCTCCATACTTTTGGGTTTCTTAAAAACCACAGGGTATAAGTCATACCGTATGAGAAGCATGTTCGTTGCATTTATGTTTTTTTTTTTTCGTCTTGTACATATGTGATTGATGAATAAGGGTTGAATGGAACTATGGAACTCTTTTCGTTCAATTTGCGGAGCGAGAGGACATGTGTCCGAGAGAGGACATAGTTCCGTGAACTATACATGTCCGGAATTACCCAACTCTACTTCGTAATGTACATATGTATGTATGTATGTATGTATGTATGTATACTTATACATAGCGTAGAGATGTGTGAGTGTATGCACGTATGTGATGCGTATGCACGTATGTACGTATCGGTTCGTATGTGTGCAAGATCGCTTGCTCCTCTTGCTCACTTGCTCCTCTCCACCTGCCGCGACGTCGTGCGAAAAGGATGCTAGGCCAGCTGCGAGGACTGGTCGTGAGCAATGGCGCCACGCGATTGCCCTCACGCCGACTTACCCGCAGCAAGAATCGCGAATTTGCTACGAGACTCGCGAAATATCCCACGCAAAAGAAAAAAAAAACGCCGTCATCGTTTCCAATTCAATATGTCACAAATTTAATTTCCTTAACCTAACTTTATCTAGGTTTACAATTAATCCTTAAAACTACCCTACACCGTATGTCAATAAAAAAAGTCGAAATAAATAAAAAAAATATATGTAAAATAAAAAAAAAAAAGGAATTCACTGTTCAAAAAAGTAAACAAACCGCAGCTTGAGTATTCGAACAGTCGTACCGAAACTCCTCTGACCAACGACTTAGCCCGCATCACCAATCGCGACACGCAAGTTTGTGATTTCAATACCTTATACAATGAACGTGATATCCGCGACCAACGTAGGCAATAGGACACACGGTACGTCCGCGTACCGGGAACTGCTTAAAACCGTACCGGAGTTCTTCCCCGAAGATCACTCTCCGAGTATTTCGCCGAAGATTTCTCCCCGAGTTCTTCGCCCACTCTCCCTCATGTGCTACTAGGAACAAAAAAAAAAAAAACAAAAATGCTGACCTTCTGCGGGTTGAACTCCACTCGTTCGCGTGTCAAGCCCTGATCGTACCCTCGGGCTATCCGCTTTCTTTGAGTTTGGTTTCCCAAAATGGATGACTACGAGCCGCTCACAAATGGGAACTGACCGAAAGATGACAACGAAAACCTTTCGAAACAATTTATTATTGGTTGTTTGTAATTATGTATATGTATAATTAATTTTGTTCTGTTTTTAGTATTTGTCGTGGTAGCGGCAACAGAATTACATCATTCTGTGAAAATTTCAACTGTCTAACTATCACGGTTCATGAGATACAGCCTGGTGACAGACGGACGGACGGACGGACAGCGAAGTCTTAGTAATAGGGTTCCGTTTTACCTTTGGGTACGGAACCCTAAAAACTTGCTGGTCCAACGGGTTATTTAAATGGGGGAGGAGGTTTCTCAGTTACGAAAGACCAACTGATCAGAACCGAACTTAGCATATTAGATCAGCTAAGTCCATTTAATTACGGTTTATCTGGAAGGAGATGGGTTCAATCAATTTTAAAATGCCATTCAAGTATAAGTCGTAGAATATCAAGAAGTGAAGAAGACGATGAAAATTGTCACTACTGACAACATTTTCAATAGTGTACATAAGAGGGAAGGCAACCCATGTCACCATAGCCTCTTTCAGATATGGAAAAACGTGGCACAAATGATACTAAGCTCGACTAAGGAATAAGCTGTTTATAAAGAGTAACCTTGGATGAAGAGTTATGGTCAAATAACACTATCAACGTTATTGGAGATCAAAACGGAATCGTCAACGTCATTAATGAATCTTCTGGTGATTCAATTCAAAAAGCACCAGAATAAATTGAGAAACATCAATATAATTACATCGTTATCTCAGGAGTGCACAAATGGACTCGGGCTGCTTCATAAATCAGACGGTGCCCTTACTGTCAATCCAGGGTAGCCTTGGAACCTTGCTTGAGGTGCAACATCATGGTTCTTCTCCCCCGCTTATGCCTTTTGCCTTTTGAGCGTAGTTAGTAGTTATTTTTACAGGCAGGTGCGGAATTGTTGCTTGTGAGCGCATGCAGCTTGCACTTCAGTTCATCCCTCACTGGTGTAGCAGAGAACATTTATCCATAAACCTAAATAAGACAATCTTAGTCTCGTTTACAAAGAGGAGAATGTTGCAGCCCTGCTTCGTCTTTCTAAATGGTAAAAACATAGGATTTTCCGAAGAAGTTAAGTTAATATGTACCTAGATAGGTATTGAGCTTGATCGAAGACTTAACTGGAACTCCAACATTAAAAACAAACACACAAAGGCGACTAAGGCCTTGTAGACTTGTCGATGCACTTACGGTAAAATATGGGGATTGAAACCTAAGGTAAATCACTGGCTATATACCGCGACATCAAGACCAATCATCACCTATGCGTCCATGGTATGGTGAACAAAAGTTGAGCGGAAACCTGTAATCGTTAAGCTTCCACGCCTTCAGAGACTAACGTGTCTCGGCATTACAGGAGCTATGCTAACCTGCCCTACGGCAGCTCAAGCATAACTGAGTTGCAACTTTTTATTAAAAAGGTTGCATTACGTAGTGCAATTATAATTCTTCGCTCAGCTACGGGCCTGCCATGTAGACCTATGGGTCACATGTCCATCCTGTAACATCTTCATGAGCTGAATATGATTAGCACGGCCTCGGACGTATTACCACACACCTTCAATTTTCACAGAAGATTTGAGATATTGATCCCAAGCCGCTCAGCTTGAGATACCAATGATCCCTTGCTCAACGTCGAAAGCCCTAAGTGGTACACTAAGGGCTCCAAGAAGATTGGTTTCTGGCGTGGGCGCCGGCATCCAAATCGGAGGATTTCGAAGGCCCTAAGAACGGATTCTAGTATCTTTCAAGCTGAATCCAAGCCATCCTAAATTTAGAGACTGGCATAAGAGGAGCAACCATCTATATACTCCCTCTCTCTGTCTCAAGAGCTGCAAGTGGGAAAAATCGCAACATATGTCCTTTTGGAATAGCGTTCAGGGACTTCGCCAATCGAAGCGATTTATACAGCCTCTGAACAAATACTCTATTAATATACCCAAACTTAATAGAGTAGATATCAGAAGTCTGGTTAGCTACCTTAAGGTAGCTAAGTCCCTTAAGGGACTGAGATATCATCACAATAAAATAAACCTCTCGACTGAAACTGATGTCGACTCTGTCTTGAGGGTGAAGATACTGCAGGGCACATACTATGTGAGTGTGATCCTCTTTGCCATCTTAGGAAGCGTATCCTTCTCAGTGAAATTATGACTCCTGAGGGAATCATCTTAGCTCCTACGAGAGACATTTTTAACTTCATTAAGGAAGCGGAGAAGCTCCTCGTGTAATCGGCTAGTAGGAACAATATGTAGATCTATAAAGCCACTTAATAAAAATAAATAAAAAATAAAAACCAAAAGGTATGTACATGTACATTATATTGGCCCAAAACAGCTTTGAAAAAAAGGAAAGCTGTCACTCCACAGGACAAAAATCAAGAAGGAGAAACATGACTCCAGTGATTGTGTCACACAGAATTTATACAGTACAATGTGAAGATAAGATTTTGAAAGTACAGACCATGACAATGAACGTTAATAATTGGCGGTGACCCGAGATAGAAGATGTATGTTATTATATAATTTAAGTATGTATGTGGGGTTACAGCTCTTGGAGCTGGCACCTAGACCTAGCTTCTCTCAATCACCCATGTTGTGCGCGATTTTATTTTCCCATAGGTGAATGGGACCTACAGTTTATTTCCGATTCCAATACACTACTCACTGCGCCACGGTGCTCTCTGATTATAAAGGGTATTTTTTAGGCGTTTGATTTTTAAACAGGCAAAACTGTTTCTATTGATTGCCAATTTGACAGCTGAAAGATTTGTGGTTAGTATACTTTGTCATTTTACGAGGAACATACTGTTGCGGACACGAACCGACGGTTATGCTCGAATTTCGCTGTCAAAGTTTGGAATGCTCTGTCGCAGCTAAAAATTAAATGACTGTAACCTTCAGCGGCATACTCTTAAATGTAAATGCCAGAGCATTCTAGAGACTTCCGAGGGGGAACGTCTGACGGCGAACATTCGGACTGAGGGCTATATAAGCGGGGACACTCGCCCTCGGGGGCATTCAGTTTTCGGGATTCAATAACGAGTGATCAGTCGGTATTCAAACCATCCAGCAAGTTGTAGAGACAAAGTGTATAATAAAGGTGTGTGTAAGCGACAAAGTATTGTGCAAAAAGCTTGTAGTAAAGGTGTGTGTAAGCAATAAAGTGTGTAAAAGCTTCTAATAAAGGTAAAGCGCTGAGGTTGTATTAATAAATAAAGTGTGTGTATTGAATAAAAATGTAAACACATGTAGTTTATCGCATTCCATTGATTGAATCCTATTCTGAATGATTTCATTTTCGTTACAATACTGTTGCCGCGGAGCAAAAGAAAAATTAAAAATCGTTTCGGAATCCTAGTATTAAATTGAATTTTTATTCACTGATTACACGTGTTCTCGGCTTGAAGGAAAAAGAAAGAATACAGAATTGACGATGGAAACCAGGAAAACAAAAGTCTTCGTCATCTGGTTGTCAATAGTAAGACAAAGGTCAGGTATGACCAACGACGAAGCATGGCTGTAACAGGGATGGCCAAC
Organism: Eumerus sabulonum; assembly: GCA_951905685.1. NCBI lineage: Eukaryota > Metazoa > Arthropoda > Insecta > Diptera > Syrphidae > Eumerus > Eumerus sabulonum. Next base: position 152,651,976 of record OX645060.1, on the reverse strand, counting down.
TTGTCGACGAAGCATGGCTTTAACAATACTAACGCCAGAACAACAGGTGCAAATTGTGGAAACTTATTTTGAAAAACATGATTCGGTTTGCCAAACTTATCGTGCGCTACGTCCATTTTACGCTCGAGGTAATCGTCAATCTGAGCAAGTTATTCGGAACACGATGAATTGTTTTCACACTACGTATACTCTAGTGGATACTACGCATCCCCAAAGACAGTGCGAATAGAAGAAGTTATTGCCGTCGTAGAGCGCAGTGTTGAGGAGAATCCGAATGAGTCGATTCGCCATCGTGCACAGCAATTGGAGCTATGCCTATCCACTTTGTGGGAGATTTCACTTCTTGTGCAAGAGTTAAAACCGCGTGACCATTATACGCGTCGTAGGTTCGGTAAATTAGCCGAAAACATAATTCAGGTTGATCCTCATTTTCAACGCAAAATTTTGTTCTCCGAAAAGGTAAATTTTTAGTAAAGTGGATATGTAAATAAGAAAAATTGCCGAATTTGGAGAGGGGAAATTCCAGAAGCCTTTGTCGAGACGCCCTTACAACCATTAAAACTCACTGTTTGGTGTGCTTTATGGGCTGGTGGAATCATCGACCCATATTTCTGTAAGGACGATACCTGCTAAAATGTCGATATGGAAACATGATTTCTGACGTCTTCGTTCCTCAGTTTAATGGTATTCACGTGACAGAGCTTTGGTTTCAACATGCCACACGACGCACGTCATCATCAATTTATTGCGGGAAACACTTCTTGAGCGCATAATTTCACGTAATGGACCTATGAACTGGTTTCCACGATCCTGTGATCACACACCTTTAGAATACTTTCTTTGCGGGAATGTGAAGTCATTGGTTTATGCCAATAAACCAGAGACGTTGGACGATTTGGAAGTCAACATTGTTATTGCTGATATACGGGTTGTCGAAAATTGAACTTCACGATGGCACATCATTCAAGCTAGCCATGGCGCGTATATACCCGGAATCGCATTTAAATAGCATATACTTGTCTATTAAACGAGCTAATATGATAGACGTCTACTTAGCTTCAATTTTTTTTTTATATTGAATTTACGTAGCTCTAAAAAAAAAAACAGGACATTTGGTCCGCAATCAATTTCGGAAAGTTCCCTTAAAGCCATGGGTTCAGATATGGTCGCTTGAGAAAAATCACATTTGGGGACGAGCATGGAAGTGCTATCTTCTTCCTCAAACTACCGACTCATTGCACTAACGTCCCTTCTTTCCAAGGTCATGGAAATTACCTTATGAAATATCTTGAATCACGGAAATTCCTCAATTACCGACAGTATGGTTTCCGTAGCAACAGATCCACTGGGGGTTTGATAGCACGGCTCACCGAAAAGTGAAATCGCTCGCTTCACAAAGCTTAGTGAAAGCAAAATAGTTGTACTGGATATTTCGAAAGCCCTTTTGTCGAAAATGCGTGCTTTCGGGATCGATGAGTCTCTGCTTCAATAGATTAGCAACTACCTTTCGAATCGTTCAATTCAAGTTGTCTTGGAGGGATTTAAGTCTGACATCTATTTTCTAAAAGCTGACTCCACCCAAGGCTCCACCTTGTCTCCGACACTCTTTCTCATTTATATAAATGGTCTCTTGTCTGCCACTTCTAATCTAATCCACTCCTTTGCCGACGAAAATATATTTAGCTTCTTACGATTCTGCCCTTCGGCTGTAGACAGTGAGCAGCAGCGTATGTTGGGCTCATTCAATTCCGACATCGACAGCATCATTTCATGTGGTAAAAGGAATAGAGTGGAATTGAATACCTCCAAACACAGCGCTGTCTCCTGTTGTTAAAGCGTTTTACTAACCCGCAGTCATTATCCATGAATGGCATTTATGTACATCTCAGAAATCGCACAGCTCTCCATACTTGGTATGTGTGTTGCAGATAATCTTAAGGGAAAATATCACATATTCAGTGTCACCAAGAATGCTGCGAAATGCAAGAAATACTTCTCACCCTTAGATCTGGCTAGAATCTATAAGGCGTTCATTCGCCGTAAATTAGAGTTTAATGCTCATGTCTGGTTCGTTGCATTCAATTCCTCATTGCTAACACTAGACAGAATTTAAGATCGCGCGATTAAACTGATAGGCGAATCCAGCAGTACTAAAACATTAGATTCGCTGGAACATCGCAGCAATGTTTCCTGCCTTTTCCTTTTTTATCGTTACTTCCACAAAAAAATCTTCTTCTTCTTTGGTGGCGTGACAGCCCATGAAGGGCCAGAGCCAAGCTTCTCACAATCACCCATGTTGTGTGTGATTTATTTTTTACACAGGTGAAAAGGACCTACAGTTTAATGCCGATTTCGGACGGCATGAGTCGAGAAGCTTTTTCATGGCAAGTATACTACGGGGGTGTTGCCAGTACCCCGCCGAGGAGGAACGCCGCGAAATAAACATTCGAGGGCGTTGGTGCATCAGGCATCCTTATGTTTCTCCTCAAAAAAAAAAAAATTAAATGGCTTGATCTAGCCCTAATCCAGGAACCATGGATCCTTCATAAGCAAAATTAGAGTTTGTATCGTTTCTAGGAAGGAACTCCACGTACTAATGTTAACCAATTTCAGCTCGGGCAATCATCGTACCATTAAACCATCAAACCATCATACTACTTGGGGTAGCTCCAATACTAATATTTATATGTAAATCGGAAGGTACTGGTCTTCACAGGCTAGTCTATACGATAGAAAAGGCACTCAACATCAGAGAATTTACTCTAGGTGCCTTTCTAGACATTGCCTTTAATAACGTCAGTACTGAGGCAATAGTGTCCTTCATAGGGCCCAAGTAAACTCGCGAATATGCAGGTGAATCGAACAAATGCTGAGTACGCGTATAATAAATTCGGCGGTAGAAGGAGTAAACGGAAGGTGAAGGTCAATCGGGGAACACCACAAGGTGGCGTTCTATCACCCCTCATGTGTCTCCTTGTGGTCGACGGAATGGTAAAACTTCTAGAGGCAGATGGTTTTGAAGTCACGGCCTATGCTGACTACAGATCGCTATTATTTAGCTAGGTCAAGGAGCGAGGCCTGTGAGTAAACCCGGCGAAAATCTCTTCACAAGGAGAAGATCTATACCAAGATTCACTTACCCCCCTATGAATGGTATCGATTTGAACTCTAAAAAATATGCCAAATATCTTGACATAATCGACTTAGCTGGAAGGACAACATTAATGAAAAAACCAGATAAGCTTTTTTGAAAGACATGGGGCTTCTCAGTAAAGTTTGCACCTCGTATGCAATCTAGGAAAAACAAACTTAAACCTCTTAGGCCATGGATAAATGTAAATTTGCTTAACAAAATACACGAATAATTTAACAATAAAAAACGTTATTATAAATACAAAGTAAAACTGGTTTTGTAAGTAAGCTTTAAAATTGCCGAGGCAATGTAAAAAAACCGGCCAAGTGCAAGTCGGACTCGCGCACAAAGAGTTCCGTACCATCTGTATATATAAATATGAAAGAGTCGTTGTATGTTACCTCATCAGTCATCACATTAAATCACATCGTTTCCATGATGACAGATCTTGGTTGCAGGCAGGTTATAGGCATATAACATTGATGATCAAAAATCTCTAGGATGAGATAGTTGATCATCAAAGTGACCATTGAAATCGAATCAATTATATTACTTGACAGCAAGGAGGTGAAAGGTGAATAACAATAATTATGGGGAAAAGATTTGCATCTGGGATTAATATATCAAGGACACAATAGGGATAAAAATTGGGAAGTGTTTTATTGGTAGTGGGATATAATCGAAAGTTCATTTCACAACAATTGAATTTGTTGCAACATTTGATAACTTAACCTATCAGGATGGAAAAGGAGGGGAATAGCATTTGTACGAAAGGGTTTGCAGAAAGGATTAACCTAGCAGTGACACAATAGGGATCATCAAAGTTTAAAGGGTATTTATTATTGGTTGTTCGTAATTACGGAAGGGTTGCAGCTAGGATTAATACATCAAAGACACAATAGGGATGAAAGCTGAGAAGTTTGCTACTGGTTGTGGGATATTGTCGCCTAACCTTAGGTCAGTATGTGACCGAGGAGATTTTTTGAATGAAAATCATGTCTGTTGTATGAGAGCCCCCCTTCAATATTCATTTTATTCTGTTTTTAATATTTGTCGTTATAGCAAGAGAAATACATCATCTGTGAAAATTTCAACTGTCTAACTATCACGGTTCATGAGATAAAGCCTGGCGACAGACGGACGGACGGGCGAACAGCGAAGTCTTAGTAATACGGTCCCGTTTTACCTTTGGGTACGGAGCCCTAAAAACGAATGCAAAGTGGTGGTGCAGTGGTTAACATCATCGACCGCCGAGCGGAAGGTCTATAGTTCAAATTCGCATCGTAGCCAAGAAAAAGTAATTCCTATACCGACAAAAAGTATGCAACGCAGTTGTGAATGGAAAGTGAACAGACGTACTGCTGCCGGCATAACACTCACAGTATATGGTCTACTGAAGTTCATCCTCTGCGTATGCAATACTAAAGTGCTCGAACGAATTACTACGGACTATAACCAACGCGGAATTTGGTCGGCTCTCGTCCTATCTAGGACAACCACCTTTGAGAGTAGTGAACGAACATCAACGACATAATAGGAGAATATAAGAACTCTTGAAAATGCGCGAGTCTCTAAAAAAAAAAAAAAAACAAACTACATAGGAAATGAAAAAAATTATATTCTCATTCGAGTTGATGGTATGGTGATATCAGACCCAATATGGTCATTGCTAATAAATTTAATCTGCTGAGGTCATCCCACTATTTAAAAAAAAATAGAAACCCTATAACTCAACACCGGCCAATCTGTTTACTCTCAACGTTCTCTAAGCTATTTGAAAAACTAATAAAAAAAACGCCTAGTATCGTACTTAACAAAGACAAATTTCTCATCAGTAAACAATTCGGTTTTCGTGAAAGTAGATCTACTGAAGGTGTGAAGGTGTTTAGTGAAATATATGACAGTTTTAATATAAATAACTCTAACCTCTTCATGGACATGACCAAAGCATTTGATATGGTTAATCACGACATTCTCCTAAACAAATTGTATAAAGCTGGACTATAAGGTGTAATTCTTAAGTGATTTATATCATACTTATCACACAGAATTTTCAGTAGTAAGAGGGATCTAAGAGAGAGCACCGTGGCGCAGTGGGTAGTGTGTTGGCCTCTGACGCCGATGACACTGGATCGAATCCCGACACAGCCATGTCATCGAATTCATGGACTGTAACGCCATAATACATACATACATACAAGAGGGATCTAAAAACCGGTGTACCGCAAGGTTCAGTTTAGGGTCCTTTACTATTTTTGATTTACATATGTATATCAATTCACGATTCTACCAACACCCTAGTAGTCATATTACTGCATTTTCTGATGATATGGCACCAGCTTAGTATAATAAATTTTTTTCCGAGTCTGTAGTTCAGTTGCATGGGGATTTGTATATCTTACTATACTATCTTACTATATCGATAGTATTGTTTAGATGTCTTTGGAGTTTATCATTTGCGTCCCTTAGGCTTTCACTGGCTTGAATAATAATAGCATCCTCAGCGAATGAATGAATTGTATGTTGTACAGATTGGTATCTCTGATGTGTATAGTAGAGAGTAGTGGACCTAGGGCACTTGCCTGGGGAACGTGTGCTAGGACTGTAAAGAGCTTATAGAGTAGTCCCGTGTGCCAAACCTTGTAGAAAGCTTTAGATACGTCAAGAAAAATGTGCAGAATAATATCTTTTATTATCCAAACCATTCGGAATTTTATTTATAATCCTGTGTGTCTATGGTTAGATATAACTCTGTTTTGGTCAAATATTAGTTGTGGACTGGCATGAACAGCTTTTTCTAGTAGTTTTGATACAATTGGTAGTAAACAAACAGGTCGATAATTATTTGCATTTATTGCTTCCAGGCTCGGTATGGCCTTTACTCCAGCTACCTTCCAGGTCTTTGGAAAGTACCTGTGTCGGAAAATTACGTCTAAAATTTTTCTAATCAATAGTTTTCCATTGTCGGGTGGTTCTTTAAGAATTTGTCCAGTTATTAGAACATAACCAGGACTCTTCTTCAATTTTGTTTTGTATTTTATTATGTACATAACTACTTCTTTAGTTGTGTATTATCGTGTGTGGTTTCAAAGTTTATGTAGAGGGGGTTGTCATCTTTTCGTTGGTAAGCTTTTGGCAAAAAATGTTGCTAGTGTTGTGGCTTTCTCTAGATTTGTTCTGGGACACGTAGGGTCATTTAGAATGGGTATGTGATGTTAATTCGTTGTTTTTATATTCTTTGTCCCTTTCCGAAGGGAGTAATTCGTTTGCAAGTTTAGGGTTCATTTTGCTAAGTAGTTGTTAAGGCATTTATTTTTGCGATCTTATAGCAGTTTCCTTAATTTTTTTGTAGTCTTTAGTTTGGCTCTAATTCTTTTAAAATTGAGGGGGTTGGCAGTTATAAGTATTTAGCCATACTAATAAATAAACATACGACATGGAAGATGTAGAGTATTATAGTGTCAAGTCAGCCTTGAACTGAACTGTCATGAAAATGTCATAGCCCGTCATAGCACATTGTGACTTGCAAATTAATTTAAGAAATATATACATATATCAACACAAATTGAATTACGTACATATCTCCATTGCGTTGTTTTACCTTTTATAAAACAAAAGGAGTGTCCGAAAACACAACATTGGCGACGAAAGGCGAGAAAAGGCAATTCTTCTCACAATGCTATCAGAGGAATCCTACTCCCTACTTAAAAATTTGTGTTACCCGGATGAAGCGGATAGTAAGTCTTTCGAGCAAGTCGTAGAGATATTGGACAAGCACTTCACACTTATTACGTCAATTTACATTGAGAAGGAAAAGTTTTATGGAGCACATATGGAGACCAATGAAGGAATTCAAGACTGGGCAAGGAGAATCAAGAAATTTTCCATAACCTGCAATTTTGGCACTTACCTTACTGGCGCACTCTTGTATAGATTTGTATTAGGAATTGCAAATAGGCGCATCAAAGAGAAATTCTTTGTTCACGGAACCGATCTCACATTCGACCGAGCAGTGCAGTTGGCACTCGAGACAGAAGCAGCGAGGAATGCAGAGCATGAGCAACAATTTATATGTAAAACCGAACCGGTCTACAAACTAAAAGCAGTCAATCGAAGTCATCAAAATCGTGTTCAACGAAATTCGACACCAACTTGTTACTGCTGCGGTACCCAGGGACACATGTCATCGACGTGTAAATACAGGACATTTAAATGTAACAAATGCGGTAAGATAGGTCACTTACAAAAAATTTGTAAAAGTAATGTTAAGGCCAAACCAAAAAGCAATTTTATAAAACAAAAGGAGTGGCCGCAAACACAACATTGCTATAAATGCAAAAAATAGTATTGATCCCATTTGCGTAACTGCATGGTTATACAAACGAGAAGTCGCGGCTGAACTAGATAGTGGTGCAGCAATTGGTTGCATCAGTTATAGAGATTATTTGAAGTGTTTTTTTAATTTTCCATTAAAGAAAGCTGCGTTAAGTCTCGTAAATTATAATGGTAGCAAATTTACACCGCGGGGTAAAATAGAAGCGGAGATTGAATTCAAAAATAAGAGTAATTTAATCGATCTCTATGTAATACACAGTCATAGTGCACCTTTGCTGGGTCGTGATTTTATGAAGAAATTTAACGTAGAATTCGCAATCAAAAAAATTGATATGACAAATGATATCAGTAACTTGATGAGAAAGTTTCCTAAAGTATTTCAAAGTCGATTAGGAACATTTAACAAAGGTAAAATCAAATTAAATTTGCTTGAAAATGTTACTCCACGATATTGTTCCCCACGACCTCTGCCTTTCAGCCTGAAGGCGAAAGTAGGAAAAGAGATAAATAGACTTGTTTCGATAGGTATTCTAGAAGCTGTGCAGTTCTCAGACTGGGCCACTCCGATCGTCCCTGTTATTAAGCCGGATGGCTCGGTGCGATTGTGTGGGGATTACAAGGTCACACTTAATCCTTTTATCAAAATTGAGAGATTAGTTTTCTCCAGAGTAGAAGATCTATTAGAGAAGTTGTCGAGTAGTAAACTGTTTGCAAAAATAGATTTCGCGTCGGCTTATCAGCAAATTGAATTGGAAACACAAAGTCAAGTGTTGCACTCACATGGGTTTGTTTAAGTACACTCGACTACCTTTTGGCATTAGCACGTGTCCAAAAATTTTCCAAAAAATTATCGTACAGGTGTTGTTGGGGGTGGAAGGCATTCCAACACGATATTCTAGTATCAGGCAGAGCACGGGAAGAGCTTCTTTTTAGATTGGAATCAGTACTTAAAAGACTGCAGGACAGTGGTCTTACAGTAAAGGAGTCGAAATGTGAATTTTTCAAAGACAGTGTAATATATTTGGGGTTCATAATTGATAAGGCGGGAGTTCGGCCATCCAAGGAACGGGTTAGGGCAATTTCGGAACTACCTTCACCCAAGTCAGTGCAAGAGCTTCAATCGTTTCTGGGTAGGATTAACTACTACAGAAAATTTGTTCCTCTGATGTCACAGTTATTGAGTCCTTTATATGCGCTGAGAGCACCGTGGCGCAGTGGGTAGTGTGTTGGCCTCTGACGCCGATGACACGGGATTGAATCCCGACACAGCCAAGTTATCGAACGTGTTTTTCACGGTGTTTCTCCTCAGCGGGGTTCTGACAAAACCCCCTGTAGTAAAATTGTCATGAAAAGCTTCTCGAAATTTGCCGTTCGGAACCGGCAATAAACTGTAGGTCCCTTTCACCTATGGGAAAATTAAATCACACACAACATGGGTGATTGAGAGAAGCTCGGCTCAGGTTCTTCATGGACTGTAACGCCACCATACATACATACATATATGCGCTACTTAAAAAGGGAGCACAGTGGAATTGGACTGCCGATTGTCAGTCGGCGTTCGAGAAAGTCAAGAAGGTTTTTATGTGTCCTCAAGTTTTAGTCCACTATGATAGTAACTTGCCTTTGGAATTAGTAACTGATGCGAGTAGTCACGGTATAGGCGCAGTTTTAAATCATGTCTTTCCAAATGGCGTTTATAAACCCTTGACCTACGCTTCACGCGTATTAAGCGAAACCGAATGCAAGTATAGTCAAATTGAGAAGAAAGCTTTGGCCATTTACTGGGCGGTGCGACATTTCCACCAATACCTTTACGGAAGAGAATTTATACTACATACCGATTCGAAATTGCTCACGCAGATCTTTGAGGAAAAGCATGGTATACCACAGATGGCCGCAAACCGATTGCAGCGGTATGCCGTATTTCTCTCGGGGTATACATTTAATATAAAATACGTTAAGTCAAATGAAAATGGCGCAGACTTCCTCTCACGCCTTCCCTTAAAAGTAGATATGGGTGTTGAAAGTGACAATTTTAAGGATGTGCACTTAAATTATGCAAAGAGTGGCTCACAAATTCCTCTGGATGCTGGAAAAATAGCTTTGGAATCGACTAAAGACAAACTGATTGTTCAGGTAAAGAAATTCAAAGAATAAGGATGGCCAAGCCAAGTAAACAAGGAACTGAAACCTTACTTTGAAAAGCGGAGTGAATTATCATTAGAAGGCGGGTGTGTAATGTGGAGATATAGGGTTGTAATACCCACATCCCTTCGATCAGAAACTCTTCAACTGCTTCACTCGTCTCATTTCGGAATTATGAAACCAAAATCCCTTGCAAGGAGCTATGTTTTTTGGCCAAACTTAGGAAAAGATATTGAAGCTGTTATAAAAGCATGCGAGATCTGCACAACCGAATTAAGTAGTCCTCCGAAAGGACAACTCACTCCATGAGAACCCACAAACGGTCCTTGGGAGCGTCTCCACTTAGATTTTTTCGGGCCTTTTGTCAATAAAATGTTTTTAGTTTGTGTTGATAGCTTTCCTAAGTGGGTGGAAGTATTTGAGGTGAAAAGAGCAGATACAGATAACACAATAAATAAATTAAGGGAAATTTTCAGTAGATTTGGTTATCCTAAGTCATAGTTACAGACAATAGTAGTGGTTTTACAGCAGTTTTCGGTATTTTGTATAGGAAATGGCCTAGAGCACATTACGACTCCTCCGTATCATCCAGCATCGAATGGCCAGGCAGAAAATTGTGTTAAATCCACCAAAGCCGCTCTAAAAAAACTGGTTTTAGAAGGCAAGGAAATAGATGTTGCAATTTTGAGATATTTATTTGATTACCGAACAATGCCCCACAGTACTACCGGAGAAACACCAGCGTCACTGTTATTGGGTAGGCAGGTTCGAACGAGGTTTGATTTACTAAGGCCAAGTAAAAACACTAGGGCCTCTAATACTAGCGTATTAAAGGTACTAGGATAACAAGGGTGATGCAGTGTTAGCAAGGGCGTATAAAAATAGTAAAAAATATTGGATTAAAGGTCACATTTTAAGAGTTTTAGGAAGAAACACATATACTGTTACGTAACGTAACGTCACAGCCCCGAGAGGAGTACATCTCTGCAGAGGACGATACGCGAATTCCATTTCTTCCTGTCTTTTTTTTTTTTTTTGTTTTTGACACTTTGGGAATAAAGCACAGACAGCGTGGTCGACACTTATAGGAATCGTCTTTTTTTTGTGAGATTATTTTTTTTAATCCAGATTTTTCCTGCCTATCGTCCACTGGAACCACCCCAGAAAATTCGCATTTACATAACACTGGTGTCAGAAGTGGGATGGTTCAGTTAGATATGGCCGAAAAATTGGCAGAACAATTTGAGAACATGCTCACAAAGCTGAACGTTCTTTGTGCAAGCCTGGAGCAGCAAAATAACACTATTGCACAGCTTTTCCGAGAACAGCAACGACAAGCAGAGGAACTTCGAACATTGGGCGCGAGCACATTTGCGAATAAAGTGTTTGAGTGTTTCAAATCCAACAAAAACGCATCAAACAACACAGTTATTGGAGGAGGTAAACCAGATACGGACCAAGAATATCCTGACACATCGGATTTCGGAGAACCACGTACTCAACCAGCAGCATCGAACGCGTGTGATCCTTTCCCCACACCTTTCGATAGTAGTACAACACGTTGATGTGACTACAAGATGCAATTCAACATCGTAGCTGAAGCAAATGGATGGACCGCTCGACAAAAAGCACAAGCTTTGGCATCATTACTACGAGGTTATAGCGTAACAGTGCTTTCTAATTTGGATCCGACCGATTTCACCGATTACGACAAATTAACTGCAGCTCTGCATTTAAGGTTTGTGTGTCAAGAAAAACATATTTCTCATGCTACCTTTCGTTCCAGGCGGCAACGACCGAATGAAGATTTAGGTGCCTTCGCTACCGATATACGCAGGCTCATACGCATAGTATTTGGAGATTGCCCATCTGATGCTTAAGAGCGAATTGCTATAATGCAGTTTGTAGACGGTATCCATGATCGTCCTATTCAAGAGTACGTGGGGCTCGCAGATCCGAAGATAGTTGCTGAAGCTGTAAGTGCGGCAATCACCATAGAAGCTGTTCGCCTTGCTACTGTGCAGTCTGTTCAAAAAGCTCGTTCTTTTGAAGTCCACTGCGAGGAAATAACACCGCCTAGGCGCAACAATGGTCGTTCGCATTGAAGCAGACTTACCGATACGGTAACATTGGATGGATCGGGAAACAACCAAAAGTCAGTGGTGAGGGGTCAACACTGACGGCTTCAAACCGACCCCCAATTTATAATGTCCACTCAGAAAATTATCACCGCGGTTTTGTCATCCCCATAATTCTCGGTCAAATGCCATGTCAGTTGTTAGTCGATACCGGATCATCTGTGTCACTGGTAAGTCGATCTTTTATTCCTTCCAGTGTCCAGCTACGTCCTGGGAACGTAAGACTGCAAACCCTATGCGGAAATTCATTTCAAACCACACACATCTGGCCCACAATAATTCAAATTGGTCGATTCAAACGCCGTGTATTCTGGGTGTGGATGTGCTCCAAGCCTCCAAGTGCATTTTAGATTTCAATGCTTGCTTACTAAAAATATGTGGAAATCGCGTTTCACTGACACCTGAGAATAGAGAAGGAACTTCTGGACTGTCTGATGAGTGTCCAGCGGAAGGACCTGTTCGTGCTGTCTACCTCCAACCCTCTCAGGATGTTACTATACCACCCCGAACTGAAGCCATGATTTCGACAACTGCATCCGCTAATGCCCTCTCAGAGGGCATAGTGACCCCCATGGGACATTATCTTCCGAAAGGACTCTTAATCGCCAAATCAATTAATAGAAATCACAATGGAACTGTGTTTGTGCGGGTCGCTAATACACATATAGGAGCGAGGTGCTCCCGGAGCGTATGGCAGATCTCCTGCTAAGGTCTCAGGAATATATTCCGCCAGAACAACATCAAACGGTCAAGAAGTTATTATGGGAATACACGGACGTTTTCTGCAGAACAGTTGACGATTTGGGAAGAACGCACGAATAGATGTCGGCTCAGCTAAACGCATTAAGCAATCTGCACGACGGTTGCCGCTATCCAAACATGAGGAATCTAGGAAAATGATCGACGAGATGCTGCATCAAGGAATTATAGAACCAAGTTCTAGCCCTTGGGCGTCTCCAATCGTTATGGTCAGAAAAAAGGACGGGTCCACAAGGTTTTGTATTGATTACCGTCGCTTAAACTCAATTACCATCAAAGATTACTTTCCCCTGCCCCGGATTGACGACACCCTAGATGCTGTCGCAGGGTCTGGCTTAACCTCATTTCCTGTTCATGGTCATGTTATTGCTGACGGAGAATTTGTACTTGACACAGACGCGAGCGATTTCGGCTTGGGTGCCGTGCTGTCTCAGCGGCAGAATGGAGTGGAACGCGTGATTGCTTACTTTAGCAGGGCATTAAGCAAAGCAGAACGTACCACCCGCAAGGAGCTTTTAGCTATGGTAAAGGCTATTGAACGGAGGGCATGGGCTCGGACATACAGGGTGAAGTTGTTGATTGCTCTCAGCCTGGCGAGATGCCAGCAACGATCCCTGTTTAAATGCCCGGGTCAAGTTGACATACGGCCTCCTCGCGGCGCCCTCTGGATAGCCTCTTCAACAACCGTTGGGAGGTGAACAAACGTAAGCAGCGAAAAAAATTCCGACCAGAATAGCGGTTGTGCGGCGGGCTAACAATCCGCCAACGTAAAAAAAAACCTAAAGTTATGAATGAGCAAGATGCCTCGGATACACGGACGGATACTCGACGACGACAACGCACGAAAAAGGAACACGATTTGCGAGTATGCTCCTGGAATGTCAGAACCCTGTACACTCCCGGAGCTGCTCATAAACTAGAAGGAATCCTCACGCAGTACAAGGCGGATAATACTGCGGTCCAGGAAATACGCTGGATAGGAAACGGTATGATTAGGAAGAAAAATTGCGACATTTATTACAGCTGTCACAAAAGGTTGCACTTACTGGGATGCGGATTTGTCGTGGGAAAGCGGTTAAGGTCGAAGGTCATCGACTTTAAACCTGGCTGTGATCCGCATCAGACGCAGATTTTATAACATCAGCCTTATATGTGCACACGCCCCTACCGACGAGGCTGAAGACCCTATCAAGGAGGACTTCTATGACCTCCTGGACAACGCCTACGGAGCTTGTCCGGAGTACGATGTAAAAATCGTGCTCGGGGACTTCAACGCCAAAATCGGAAAGGAAAACACCCTTGGCGGAGTGATCGGAAAGCACAGCCTCCACGATACAACAACAGATAACGGCTTCCGACTCACTGACTTTGCGACAGCTCGTAATGCGGTGATAAGTAGCACAAGATTCCCTCGCAAGCGAATCCACACAGCAACCTGGCGATCTCCGGACGGTCGAACCGCCAACCAAATCATCAAAATCAAAACATCCTGGATGTGCGAACATTCAGAGGGGCAAATGTCGACTCTGACCACTTCCTCGTAGCAGCAAGATTCAGAGCTCGACTGTCCAATGTCAGAAAGCTGTACCAGCGCATCAGGAGGAGGTTCGACATTGGGCGCCTGAGCACACCAGAGGTTGCCAGAGTCTACAGGGAGCAGCTGAGCGAAAGACTCTACGGTATGCCTACGTCGAACACAAATGCCAATAATATGTGGCTGCATTGCCGCACAGCCATTCAGAAAGTAGCCGAAACCACCTTAGGATACCTACCACCCCCGACAAGAAACCCGATGTATGATGGCGAGTGTGAGCAGAAAAAGGCAGCAACCGACGAGGCGTACCAAAAGGCGCTGCAGAGGAAAACCAGGGCAGCGCAAGAAGAGTACCGAGCCAGAAGAAGGGAGGAGAAGAAACTACTGCGACAAAAGAAAAGAATCTTCGCAGCCTCCCAGCTCAAGGATATCGAGGAGTCAAGGGATAAACATAAAATACGAGCCTTTTACAAGAAATCCAAAGGCCTTGCAGGAGGCTTCAAAAAGGGCACCCTGGCTCTTCGAAACTGCGAGGGTAATCTTGTCACCGACCCGCAGGGAACAGTGGATGTATTTAAGCAGCACTTCCAGTAGCTGCTTAACGAGCATGACCAAGAGAGAGTGGTAGGGACCGAGGAAATCCCAACTCCAGACGCTGAAGTAGTCCTCCCACCCATCATAGAAGAAGTCGGCACAGCTATTCAGAAGCTGAAGAACAACAAGGCCGCAGGCTCAGATGGCTTGCCATCAGAGCCCTTCAAGGCTGGCGGCGATGTTCTGGTAGGGAGCATGCACCAGATCATCTGCAGAATTTGGGAAGATGAGAGCATGCCCGACGACTGGAATACCAGCTCTATATGCCCCATCCACAAAAAAGGCGATCCTACCTCTTGCAAGAACTATAGAGGTATATCCCTGCTCAATGTCGCATACGAGATCCTGTCCAGCGTATTGTGTGAACGTCTAAAACCATTTTGCACAGCACAAATCGGCAGCTACCAGTGCGGCTTCCGGCCCGGCAAATCAACTATAGACCAAATTTTCACACTTCGACAAATCCTGGAAAAGACCAACGAGTTTCGAATCGATACACACCATCTTTTCATCGATTTCAGAGCCGCATACGACAGCATTCATTGTGAAGCACTGTTTGGGGCGATGGCCGAATTCGGGATCCCGGTAAAACTGATCCAGTTGTGTCGCGCCACGCTAAAAAACACGCGTGCAGCTCGGTTCTAGGACCTCGGAACCATTCAAAACATGCACCGGATTTCGGCAAGGAGATGCGCTGTCATGTGACTTCTTCAACCTGGTGCTGGAGCAGATAGTGCGACGGGCAGGCGTCAACAGGGAAGGCACTATCTTTTACAAGTCCATCCAGCTGCTAGGATACGCGGATGATATCGACATCATCGCGTGTTCTCGCCGTGGCATTGTGGAAGCATTCACGGCGATTGAAGAACAGGCGAAACGAATTGGTCTTAAGATCAATGAGGACAAAACGAAATACATGCTGTCAAGCAAAAACCAATCCGTCGCTCACCACCTGGGACAAAACATAACAATTGACAGCTACAATTTCGAGGTAGTTAAGGAGTTTGTCTACCTCGGGGCAAACGTAAATTCCACAAATGACACCACAGTGGAGATCCGGCGTAGAATCGCCCTTGGCAACCGCTGCTACTTCGGCTTGTCCAAACAACTGGGGTCAAAACTCCTCACTCGAAAGACCAAAGTCATGCTTTACAAAACGCTCATTCTGCCAGTCTTGCTGTACGGAGCCGAAAGCTGGACGATAAGTAGGACAGCGGAGCTGATTTTGGGTTCTTTCGAAAGAAAAATTCTGCGCCGGATATTTGGTCCTGTCTGTGAGGAAGGTGAATGGAGAAGAAGACACAACCGCGAACTCTACGAGCTGTACCAAGATGTGGATGTAGTCCGGAAGGCAAGGATCCGTCGACTACACTGGCTCGGCCACATCGAGCGCATGGACATCAACGCTCCAGCTAAGAGGGTCTTCGACTCCGAGCCTCCTGGTTCGAGAAGAAGAGGAAGACCTAACCTCCGGTATAAAGACCAAGTAATCGCGGATGTAAGACATCTTGGTCTTGACAACTGGAAGTAGCGTGCCCGGGACCGTCAAGGATGGAAGGCAGCTATAGCTCAGGCTCAGATCCTCCATGGATCGCAGGCCTGATAAGTAAGTAAGTAAGTAAAGGCTATTGAACATATTCACGTGTACTTATTTGGTCGCGAATTTGAAGTGCGGACTGACCATGCGGCGTTAAATTGGTTGTTGAGTTTTAAGAACCACGAAGGCCAGCTAGCACGTTGGATGAAGCGTTTCCAGCAGTATAACTTTCGAGTCAAACATCGCGCAGGGAAAGGTCATCTCAATGCTGACGCCTTATCTCGCCGACCTTGTGCTGATGAACCATGTACTCACTGCGATGTTAAGGAACAACATCGTTCTATGGAGAAAATGCTAAAAGTAAACACCATCCGCTTAGTGAGTAGCGAGTTCGATCTTGAGAAGCTTCAACGTGCACAGCAGGCAGGCGGCATTATCTTGCAGGTGATTACGTGTGTAAAAAACGGAACTTGGCCCACATGGAACGAGATCTCGAAGGAAAGCGGCACGCTTAAGGCAAACTGGGCCCAATTCAACGCTTTAAGCTTCCAAAACAATCTTTTGCTAAAGAAGTGGGTTCCGACCAAACACCAACACCCAGAGCGTCTACTTCCTGTCGTCCCACAATGTCTATTTATTGAAGTCATAAGGCTATACCATGATACACCTGCTGGAGGACACTTCGGTTCGAACAAAGCATTTAACAAGGTAAGATCACGATTCTACTGGGTTGGAGCGCGAAAGGATGTTGAGCGGTATTGCACACAATGTGATATATGTGCGGCAAAGCGTGAACCTCAGGGAAGAACGAAAGGAAAACTCCAAGTTTATCTGATCGGTGAGCCATTTCAACGTGTAGCGGCTGATATATTGGGACCTTTACCGACAACAAAAAGGGGCCACAAATACGTATTGGTGGTGATGGATTATTTCACCAAATGGATCGAAGTATTTCCCATGGCTGATCAAACCACAGAGACAGTCGCCGGAATATTAGTCCACGAAGTATTTTGCCGATACGGAGTTCCGTCAGAACTACACTCGGATCAAGGCCGCAATTTCGAGTCAGTTGTGTTTCAAAACGTTATGAAAATTATGGGAATACGTAAAACTCGAACTACACCACTTCACCCACAGTCTGACGGCCTTGTGGAGAGAATGAACCGGACTATGTTGCACTATTTCACGAAATTTCTAGGGCATAAGCAGGATGATTGGGATGAATTACTCCCTCTTTTCGCCATGGCTTACCGCTCCTCCCAACAGGAGTCAACAAAGGAAACCCCATTTTCCATGCTCTTCGGCAGGGAAATGCGCCTACCTCAAGATTTGTTGTGTGGGCTTCCACAGCATTCGGATACGAAGTCGTACAGTAATTTCGGCCAGCAGTTGCAAAAACAACTTCAAGAAATTCATGACCGAGCTAGACAGGAAATTTGCCATGCTGCACCGAAAATGAAAAGCAGGTATGATTTAACCGCACGTTCTCCAAAGTTTCAGATTGGAAGTTTTGTGTGGTTTTACAATCCAAGAAGAAGAAGAAAAGTTTGCCCGAAGCTTCAATCGGATTGGGATGGACCATATCGAATTATGGAAATTATTACCGATGTAACCGTCAAGATCCAGAAGTCGCCAAGATCAAACGTGAAGATTGTTCACATCGATCGATTAACTGCTTACCGGGGCAACAACTTCAATGCCTGAAACTCAGGGAGGGGGGAGTGTTACGTAACGTAACGACACAGCCCCGAGAGGAGTATATCTCTGCAGAGGACGATACTCGAATTCATTTTCTTCCTGTCTTTATTTTTTTTTTTTTTGATTTTGACATTTTGGGAATAAAGCACAGACAGCGTGGTCGACACTTATAGGAATCGCCTTTTTTTTGTGAGACTTTTTTTTCTTAATACAGATTTTTCCTGCCCATCGTCCACCCCAGAAAATCCGCATTTACATAACAATACTATCAGTCCTGAAAATAGTAATATCACATGGAAGCGGCATATAGAGGGCTATATTTTTAGCCCTAGGTATACTTCCATTTAACATTAACTAATTAACTTCTGAAGACTGCATAACGGAAATTTTAGTCAATATACCGCTGTGTAGAATGATCCATTTCTAATCGACGAAGACCGCTGAGAATACTGTCCCCCTGACCTCGACGAAGTTAAGATTGCCATAACGAAGCTGAAGTCGAATAAAGCTGCTGGCGCAGGCGGACTGTCTACTGAGCTCTTCAAGGCAGCTGGGGATGACCTGGTTAGGAGCATGCACCAGCTCATGTGTAAGATATGGTCAGAGGAAAGCTTGCCCGAGGAATGGAGTCTCAGCATCGTATGCCCGATCCACAAAAAAGGAGACCCCTCTGATTGCGCCAACTATAGAGGAATAAGTCTCCTTAACATCGCCTACAAAATCTTCTCTGCCGTTTTATGTGAACGCGTGAAGCCTTTTGTAAATAAGCTAACAGGTCCTTATCAGTGCGGATTCAGGCCAGGGAAGTTCACCATCGACGAAATCTTCACACTACGGCAGATCCTGGAAAAAACCAATGAATTCCAAGTCGACACTCACCACCTATTTGTCGACTTCAAAGCCGCATACGACAGCGTAATTAGTGACGAGGTATACAACGCTATGTCTACCTTTGGCATACCTGCTAAACTCGCTGCTCCATCCGAATCGATGAACACCTTACCGATAGTTTTGATGTCAAAAAAGGATTTAGGCAGGGCGATGCGTTGTCGTGTGATTTCTTCAACATCAAATTGGAAATGGTTGTGCAAAAATCACTGGGCAATACAAGAGGCACAATCTATTTCAAATCCACGCAACTCCTTGCATACGCCGACGATATTGACATAATAGGTAGACCACAGCGAGATGTCAATGACGCGTTTGCGAGCATAGATTTTGAGGCGGCAAAAGTTGGTCTGGCGGTGAACGAGGGCAAAACTAAATATATGCTGTCATCAAAAAAGGACGCTCACCACCGACGTCTTGGCAGATATAAGTTCGAGGTAGTTAAGGACTTCGTCTACCTTGGTTCCGCAGTGACCTTGAACAACGACATCAGTTCCGAAATCAAACGCAGAATCAATCTTGCCAATCGCTGTTTCTTTGGGCTCAGGAGGCAACTGAGTAATAGAGCCCTCTCCCGAACGACAAAGTTGACTCTATATAAGACCCTTATCATCCCGGTCCTGTTGTACAGCGCCGAAGCATGGACACTATCAAAAGCGGATGAGGAGGCCCTTGGTCGGTTCGAGAGAAAGATTTTGAGCGTGATTTTTGGGCCTATAAACGCAGACGGGGGATGGAGGAAAAGATGCAACCACGAAATTTACGGGCTGTGCAGCGACATGAGCCTAGTCAGGCGTCTACAGATTCAACGCCTAAAATGGCTGGGCCATGTAGAGCGAATGGACACCACCGCTCCAGCCCGGAGTGTCTTTGAAACCAACCCCGAGGGACGAAGAAGCAGAGGACGGCCGCACTTAAGATGGCGCACACAGGTGGAAGGGACCTCAGCCAACTGGGTGTGCGGCAATGGAAAAGGCTAGCAAGAGATCGTGCTAGTTGGAGGGGCATGTTGGTTAAGGCCCAGGTTCACCCCGAACTGTAGCGCCCATTAAGAAGAAGAAGATTTACTATTTTATGTGTGTTGTAACATAGAGGCTCATAATTCACCACCTAATCATTTGAAGAAAGTTTGTGATAAAAAGAATGGAGTTTATTTGTTTTTTGTATATTTTAGGGTTCCGTACACAAAAGTAAAACGGAACCCTATTACTAAAACTTCGCTGTCCGTCCGTCTGTCCGTCCGTGTGTCACCAGGCTGTATCTCACAAACCGTGATAGTTAGACAGTTGAAATTTTCACAGATGATGTATTTCTGTTGCCGCTACCACGACAAATACTAAAAACAGAACAAAATGAATATTTAAGGGGGGCTCCCATACAACAGACATGAGTTTCATCCAAAAAATCCTGCCTGCAACCAAGATCTGTCATTTGATGAGGTAACATACATAGTCTCTTTCATATTTATATATACAGATGGTACGGAACCCTTCGTGCGCGAGTCCGACTCTTACTTGGCCGGTTTTTTTTTTTATTTTCTGTTAATAAATGAATGCCTACTATTTTTCGAAAAATAATGTTTTTTTTTATTTGGTCTCGCTTAAACGGACACCTCCCTTAGGCGGACAAAAAATTGTGCACCATTGCTGTTCGTCCGTCCAGGGGACTTTTTATTGAATGGCTTCTCAAACGAAAAATTAATATTAACGCTGCATTACAAAAACGCTGGTAAAGGGGAACATTTTTACACATCCCGAGCGAGTTTGAGGAAGGACTTCTGTGAATAGAGTTATTTAATTTCTCATTCAAATTAGAGAAGTTTTACTCCCTAGGGATTGTGCCACTCAAGTAGAACTACCACTTTTGTGGGCAACTTTCGTAACATTTAAACGAGCTTCAAAATGTATTAAGTATCATTAAATTTGGCTTGGAGCTAATTTATTTGTGCATATTTTTCTTGTTCAAGTAATATAGTAAATTGTATTCAAAAATGTATCTGAACAATTATGGAAGGGGCATTACTCCCAATAATGTACTACTGATGAACGATACTCGTAGATGTTCAGTCGTCGTTTGTATGTAATTCTCAAACTTAGTTTCTGTTCCTTAGTTTCTCCCTGTTTTTTCGTACTCCACATACAAGTTTCTATAAAGCCCACGCAAACTACTCATGACAACAATTGAAATGCAAACTCGAACGTTTCCAGAACAACTTACTATGTAAATGTAGGGCACAAATGACTGGCCAACGGCAAAACGCGATCATACAATTAGCACGACCTCCGAATACTAAATTCTCGTAGATCTCCGATGTCGGTCGTCGGAAAAAGGCAAAACATGAACACACAACATAATAACTGCGAGCAAAATCAGAGGTTACGTACAATACTCGGTGGCGTGTAAAATTTGAAGAACAAGAATAGCCTCGAGGAAAATTCCATAAATACAGATGAGAACGGGAAGATGAGGACACGGATATTCAACTCTCAACTCTTCGTGCCAAAAATACCGAAAAATATTATTTATTGGGCACCCTGGTAATTATGAGAATCTCTAACTTGCTTCCCCCCTAGCTCCATGATAAAAAGGCGAAGTAATAAGACAGGCCAGCATTACCAAGGAACCGACCAATCTCTGTAGACCACTCTTTTAATAATTATCCACCCGATAAATCATCCATCGATCTTTTTTTTCATAAAATTATTAGAATCAAAGGTGTGTAGATACCTAAGTGTGTATTCCATCCTTTCCGGATTTTATATCCACTATATCAATCGAAAACCAACTTGGACAATATACGTTTATCTGATAATAATGTATTGTTATCGCCGTTTGTCCTTATCCTTTGATATGTTCAGCAAGCACAGGTGGCATCCTTATTGTCGCGCGACATATGTACATAAATATTTCCTTTCGAACCTTAATCGCTCCCTTGGTGGGTGGCAATCAATGTGACAATAGTAGAAACTTAAAAACTTTTCCAATTATTTTGAAATTATTACTTTTTTTCTCTTGCCTTTTCTTTTCCTTTTCACTTTTATTCACTTGACAACAAACCGACCGAATATACATATGTACATCGATTGAAACGATGTATTCACGGCAAACACAACACCGAACAACTTCGATTAACACACTATTCCATACCAGTGTACACTTGGAAATAAGGATATGAAAATTAGATTTGCAATTGAAAAGTTTGTCCTATGGCAGGCAATTGGGACATGTTCAACAAAATTCTAAACTAAATAAACTGCACAAACTTAAATAGAACACGAGTATACGAGAAAACAAATCCCGCAGATATGGGATGTATACACTTCCACCGAACCGTGCCGATAGTTCGAAATCGTACATGTGTACGCTGAGATTCTAACGCTCGCTTGTTATTCCTATGCAGTAATCCTTGTTTACACAAAGCGGCAAAGAAATCACCGTAAACGTTCAACGTCCTACTACGATCTGCATTCAACGTGAGACTAGCGAAATTCGGACAATT
The DNA here is from genome assembly GCA_951905685.1 of Eumerus sabulonum. Lineage (NCBI taxonomy): Eukaryota > Metazoa > Arthropoda > Insecta > Diptera > Syrphidae > Eumerus > Eumerus sabulonum. Next base: position 152,629,716 of record OX645060.1, on the reverse strand, counting down.
CCTACTATTTAAAGAGTCCTTACAACAGTTGAAGAGATTCTGCGCTTTCTCAACTATTTAGCGTATGAGAGTGAAAGGATATGTAATAAGAGAAGCTGTTTACCAGGTGTTTTAAAGAGAAGCCGATGGGAGTAAAAGCTTGGGCTAGCTGATCAGAAAATGTCACTCGAACTTGAGTGAGTTCTTTTCTGGTGGTTGGAAAAAGAGAAACTACGTACATACATATGTATGTACTTACAAGTATGTCCTTATTGCATCATTTGATTGTAGGATTTATGGTGGAGAGTAGATTCGGACAGCTTGAGGTAAATTGAAATTGGGACACATTCAAAGAGGAAGCCACCGAATTTACTAGTGCGCTAGGTTTTTGCACGATGTCAAGGTCAACAAGGCGACATGCTGTAAAGCTGAGTTATGACGGATCCAATCCAAATTGCCCTTAATTCCTTAACTAAATCCTTTTTAATCGAGGAGTAGGCTAAATAATTATAATAAACTTAAGTCAACTATAAAGATTCATATCATCAATAAAGGATCACCAGCTTATCCTTTATTAGAAACGACAATCTTAAGACAATGTAAAATTATAGAACACTAGCTTTTGCCTGCGGCTTCGCTCGCGTTAAATTCGGGGTAACACGGTTCCCCTTTCCCGATTTAGAACACAGAAGAGAACTCGGAACAGAATGTTATTTTAATACGCTATTGTAGACGATATTATATGTCTTTCCATTTGGGGATAGAATGTAAAGATTCTGGGCATTGGATACATGCGAACATGCTACATACAATTGTCCATGGGAAAAGCACGGCTTTTCTAAGTTCACCCCAGCCACCTTTAATGTTTGACCTTGCGCTTTGTTAATGGTCATAGCGAAACTAAGCTTTAGAGAAAATTGTAGCCTTTTAAACTGGAACGGGAGATCTGTGGGATTCATTATATTTTCACCCTTTCCTACGCCGGTTAAGATAGTGGCGCTAATGATATTGCGGCCAAGTTGTGTGACACGAAGTCTCTTCCCATTACATAATCGAGGGGCATCTAAATTTCGTATAAGCATGACAGCGATGCTTAGTAGTCAAATAAAAGAGTATAGGTACCGTATGCACTATAGTGTGAAGCGCGGCCCGATGCCCGCACTTAAGTACAGATAGAGAGCACACAACGTTAGCGCGTTTCAAAAACATATCAGCGCCATCTATCGTAATTCAAGAGTATCACTTATTTATGTTTCGAATGTTGATTGTTTTCTCAAAAGCTGATTGATTTATGATTGTTTTAATTAAATTATTTTATTTTTCGTTTGTGTCATAGAACCTGAGAGCACCGTGGCGCAGTGGGTAGTGTGTTGGCCTCTGACGCCGATGACACGGGATCGAATCCCGACACAGCCGTGTTTTCACGGTGTTTCTCCTCAGCGGGGTTCTGACAAAACCCCCTGTAGCAAAATTGTCATGAAAAGCTTCTCGAAATTCGCCGTTCGGAACCGGCAATAGACTGTAGGTCCCTTTCAAATATGGGGAAAATTAAATCACACACAACATGGGTGATTGAGAGAAGCTCGACTCGGGTTCTTTATGAACTGTAACGCCAACATACATACATACATCTGTTTGGCGTACCTAAAGAGTCGGATGAGTTTTCCCTGCGAGGCAAAGCAGCTTATTTGCAGATGCGGAGGACGTTTATTCTCAAGCAGATCATGTTCTAGCCGGCCTAGGCGGTTCACAATTCTTTGACGACAATAATCCAGGATCGACCCGAGATTTCAAGGACGCGACACGATTGATGGCGACCAACAAAATCATCAAAGCTTATAGCAAGAACGCCTTACGATCGCTTGGATGCCCAGTGACTCGAAGTGCCTCAAACAATAATGCAACAGCCGCTCAAGCATCAGATGACGAAGCTCAAGGACTGAGCGCAGAACTGTTTTTTTTTTTTTTTTTTTGTTTTTTAGAGACTGGCGCAGGTTCAAGGGTTTTTATATTCTCTTATGATGTGACACACAACCTGAACGGAGTACAGTGGTTTGGGTCGTTGATGTTCGTTCACTACTCTCAGGGGTGGTTGTCCTAGGTAGGACGAGAGTCGACCAAATTCCGCGTTGGTTACAGTCCGTAGAAATTCGTTCGAGCACTTGAATATTGCATACGCAGAGGATGAACTTTAGTTGACCATGTACTGTGAGAGTTATGCCTGCAGCAGAACGTCTGGTCACCTTGATATTACTGAAATGTTTCTGAAACTCTCTTTGGGTTTTTCCAGTTAGGGGCGTAACTCTGCCTGATGTGGCAATGTGCAGTCCGGAATGTAGAGTTTGGCCACCGATATTGTTTGCAGCCACACCGGTTGGAGCCATTAGCTGGACGTGCTCCAAGCCGAAACTTTTAACAACTTCGTTGATGACTAACGACTTGCCGGTTCCAGCAGCTCACATGACTATTGCCATTTTATCCGTCGTTTCTCCGTTTGTGGCTCTCGTGATGAAGTCCATCACGGCTTGTTGCTCGATGTTCAATGTAAAGCAGCCTGCTGCGGAGCTGGTAGACGCTGAGAACGGGTTAAATCCTTGCTACCAACATCTGCTCGACAACTGACAATGTCTTCATAACCTTTTGGAACATCTCCTGGATCCATATTGTTTTGAGCAGATGTCGCAGAGTCTGAACACGTGCTTGTCGAGATTCTGGGAATGTTCTGATAAATTCAGTGTCTCCAAAATGTGTTGTTTCTATGTTTGAGCTTGGAAGAGAGTCGTCGATAATGTTTTGGCGAACGTGGAAGCATTCACGGCGATTGAAGAACAGGCGGAACGAGTTGGTCTTAAGGTTAATGAGGACAAGACGAAGTACATGCTGTCAAGCAAAATACCAATCCGACGCTCACCACCTGGGACAAAATATAACAATTGACAGCTACAATTTCAAGGTAGTTAAGGAGTTTGTCAACCTGGGGGCAAACGTAAATTCCACATATGACACCACGGTGGAGATTCGCCCTTAGCACCCGCTGCTACTTCGGCTTGTCCAAACAACTGGGGTCAAAACTCCTCGCTCGAAAGACCAAGGTCATGCTTAACAAAACGCTCATACTGCTAGTCTTGTTGTACGGAGCCGAAAGCTGGACGATAAGCAGGACGGCGGAGCTGATTTTGGGTTCTTTCCATAGAAAAATTCTGCGCCGGATATTTGGTCCTGTCTGTGAGGAAGGTGAATGGAGAAGAAGACACAACCGCGAACTCTACGAGCTGTACAAAGATGTGGATGCAGTCCGGAAGGCAAAGATCCGTCGACTATACTGGCTCGGCCACATCGAGCGCATGGACGTCAACGCTCCAGCTAAGAGGATCTTCGACTCCGAGCCTCCTGGTTTGAGAAGACGAGGAAGATGTAAGACATCTTGGTCTTGATAACTGGAAGCAGCGTGCCCGGGACCATCAAGGATGGAAGGCAGCTATAGCTCAGGCTCAGATCCTCCATGGATCGCTGGCCTGATAAATAAGTAAGTAAGTAAGACACAAACGACGACTAGAGGAACACGCTATAAACGTTGTACATCCAATTTTAGATGAAGATTACGCCGTCTACAAAGAACCAAACAGTTCGATTCAGCGCGATAATAAATAAATAATTACTCGTGTGAACTGGCGAGCTCTGCCGGTACCATCGCTGGAGGGTGACTTGCCACATTTTAGCTTATGCATCGTTGTATTTCTCTATTCTCCTCTGATGTGAATAAAAACTGCTGGATGTGTTCAAGAGCTCAGTTGTAGTCTATTATTAAAAAAAAAACAAATACGATTGAAGGGAGGTACACGCTGTCGGTCCTTGTGAAGATTTTCACCTACCCTCGAAAAAAAAATAATAATTTATAAATGATAAGTTTGTAAGCGAAGTATAAAACGTATTTCCTGAAAGACATTTACCCATACGTTACCTTAAATCTGAAATATAGCACATTGAAATAATTCGAAAGTCCCTAAATACGTTATTAACCTGTTGAAAATGTCAAGACCCTCTTCTCTTTACTAACGCAGCTTGCGTACACACACGTTTTCTCACAAAAAGGCAACTTCCACCAAATCACATATCGGCCACTTAGCTATCCACTCAACACAAACGCTCTTAGTCAAACATTAATTACCATAACCTACGCGTACTTTGGTGGTTTACCAAGTTCTTTTACTTCGTCGGTGTATAAGGCAGCGTATAAGAGATTTCGAAAGTCCTGTGAGTGATTTGTTGTTTGAAAGAGAATAGAAAAAAATCTCGACTTCGGTGTGCCATGCGCGGTATAAACGTAAGGAAAACTCTTAACGCGGTTTCATTCTCAGTTGTCAGACTTGCATTCTGCATAGGTCATGGTATTTAGTTGAGCATACGTACGAGAGATACGTGGTTGGAATGGCAATTAATACAAGTCACTTCTTTGAAAGAAGTTCTTTCAGTCTAAAATCAACTGATGAGCGGTGTGGTTGTGTTAGTTCTTTGCGGGAAATATCTAGATACATATGTCGCACGAATCCTTAGCACAGCATACCTTTCGGATTTTAGTTACATCCATCATAACTATTTAACCATTAACTAAAAGATGATCAACGGTTGACTACTAAACTCCAATTACCAGCGAATTTCACCGCGATTGCGTCATAAGTTAAGCTGACCAAAACCTTGTGCTAATGATTTATAAGTTTCCTAAACCAAGAATTAAGTATTATACATTGAGGAAAGGCATAGGTGCCTTATGTTCAGTAAGATGACCATTCAAAATAGCAACAACCAATCCGTCTACGGTGCCTCAACCTGTTGGGAGGTTTGAAGATTAACCCTTTCATGCCCGAATTTTTGTTGGCAAACATTTTTTTGTCGACATATTTGTGTCAATGTACACCTAAAGATGAACTGATACATACATATGATTTTCGAAGTCCTATCTATCATGGTCTATAAGCAAGATGTGTGCAAGGTCAACTCCTCCCATATATCTATTATAACATTCAACTATACCTGGAAGAGGGATCGGCACTATCGCTTACATTCACTCATCGGGTTCTTACGTATATAGTTTTAAAAAGCTGTACAATCTTGTTATCGTACCACCGACAAACAATCAAATTGTGTGCATTTTCAAATCTGAATTAACTTGATACTCGGCCGTTCTCCTGTAGTTCCTTTTCAGTTTTCAGTTCACAATTTTTTATCCGATTCGCTCTAATTGTTCCGACAGCTAAGATACCTTCAAAGCAATCATAGGACTGACCGAGGTGAACCAATTGTCAAAGAATAATTTGAAATTTCGATTACTTGGAATATTCGTCGATAAATAAAGAACTATTTCCGATGATATTTCTAACCCATAAGATGGGCATGTTCCTTCGCCAATATATAGAGTAAAATCGTACATAACTCTCGAAACACCAGCTCTTGTGAACATTTTGAAATGTTGACACTTTGGTGTTCCTCTTGGGGTATTAGATAATATTTTTCTTTTAACTTTGTTAGCAATGGACGAACGTTGAGCAACTCGTCATAATCAGCATGTCCTTTTTGGGGTTGTTCAGCATTATCGCTTATATGGTAACACTGCCTTATTTTGTCAAACCGATTTCTTGAAAATTAGAGGGCATGGGCTCGGGCATACAGGGTAAAGTTGTTGATCGCTCTCAACGTGGCGAGATGCCAGCAACGATCCCTGCTTAAATGCCCGGGTCAGTTTGACATACGGCCTCCTCGTGGCGCTCTCTGGATAGCCTCTTAAACAACCGTTGGGAGGTGAATAAACGTATGCAGCGACAAAACCCCGACCATTATGGCGGTTGTGCGGCGGACTAACAATCCGCCCACGTAAAAAAAACAAAAGCTAGATGCCCCGGATACGCGGACTCGACGACGACAACGCACGAAAAAAGGAACACGATTTGCGAGTATGCTCCAGAAATGTCAGAACCCTTTACACTCCCGGAGCTGCTCATAAACTAGAAAGAATCCTCACGCAGTACAAGGAGGATATTACTGCGGTCCAGGAAATACGCTGGATAGGAAACAGTATGATGAGGAAGAAAAATTGCGACATTTATTACAGCTGTCACAAAAGATTGCACTTACTTGGATGCGGATTTGTCGTGGGAAAGCGGTTAAGGTCCGACCAGAGGCAGATTTTGTAACATCAGCCTTATACGCCCCTACCGACGAGGCTAAAGACCCTATCAAGGAGGACTTCTATGACCTCCTGGACAACGCCTACGGAGCTTGTCCGGAGTACGATGTTAAAATCGTGCTCGGGGACCTCAAAGCCAAAATCGGTAAGGAGAACACCCTTGGTGGAGTGACCGGAAACCACAGCCTCCATGATAGAACAACAGATAACAGATTTCGACTCACTGACTTTGCGACAGCTCGTGATGCGGTGATAAGTAGCACAAGATTCCCTCGTAAGCGAATCCACACAGCAACCTGGCGATCTCCGGACCGTCAAACTGCCAGCCAAATCGACCATGTGCTCATTGACGCAGGGCAATCGTCAAACATCCTGTATGTGCGAACATTCAGAGGGGCAGATGTCGACTCTGACCACTTCCTCGTAGCAGCAAGGTTCAGAGTTCGACTGTCCAAGGTCAGAAAGCTGCACCAGCCCGCCAGGAGGAGGTTCAACATTGGGCGCCTGAGCACAACGGAGGTTACCAGAGTCTACAGGGAGTAGCTGAGCGAAAGACTTTACGGTATGCCTACGTTGAACACAAATGCCGATAATATGTGGCTGCATTGCCGCTCAACCATTCAGGAAGTAGCCGAAACCACCTTAGGATACCAACCACCCCCGACAAGAAACCCGTGGTATAATGGCGAGTGTGAGCAGAAAAAGGCAGCAACCGACGAGGCGTACCAAAAGGAGCTGCAGAGGAAAACCAGGGCAGCGCAAGAAGAGTACCGAGCCAGAAGAAGGGAGGAGAAAAAACTACTGCGACAAAAGAAAAGAATCCTCGCAGCCTCCCAGCTCAAGGATATCGAGGAGTCTACGGATAAGCATAAAACACGAGCCTTTTACAAGAAAGCCAAAGACCTTGCAGGAGGCTTCAAAAAGGCATCCAGGCTCTTCGAAACTGCGAGGGTAATCTTGTCCCCGACCTGCAGGGAATAGTAGATGTATTTAAGCAGCATTTCCAGCAGCTGCCTAACGAGCATGACCAAGAGAGAATGGTAGGGACCGAGGAAATTCCAACTCCAGCGGCTGAAGTAGTCCTCCCACCCAGCATCGAAGAAGTTCGCACAGCTATTCAGAAACTGAAGAACAACAAGGCCGCAGGCTCAGATGGCTTGCCATCAGAGCTCTTCGAGGCTGGCGGTCGGGAAAAGACCAACGAGTTTCGAATCGATACACACCATCTTTTCATCGATTTCAAAGCCGCATACGACAGCATTCATCGTGAAGGACGAAGTGCGATGGCCGAATTCGGGAAACCGGGAAAACTGATCCAGTTGTGTCGCGCCACTCTAAAAAATACGCGACGCACCGTGCAACTCGGTTCCAGGACTTCGGAACCGTTTGAAACGTGCACCGGATTTCGGCAAGGAGATGCGCTGTCATGTGACTTCTTCAACCTGGTGCTGGAGCAGATAGTTCGACGAGCAGGCGTCAACAGGCAAGGCACTATCTTCTACAGTTCCGTCCAGCTGCTAGGATACGCGGATGATATCGATATCATGGCGTGTTCTCGCCGTGGCATTGTCGAAGCACTCACGGCGATTGAAGAACAGGCGAAACGAGTTGGTCTTAAGGTCAATGAAGACAAAACGAAGTACATGCTGTCAAGCAAAAACCAATCCGTCGCTCACCACCTGGGACAAAATATAGCAATTGACAGCTACAAGTTCGAGGTAGTTTAGGGGTTTGTTTACCTCGAGGCAAACGTAAATTCCACAAATGACATCACAGTGGAGATCCGGCATAGAATCGCCCTTGGCAACCGCTGCTACTTCGGCTTGTCCAAACAACTGGGGCAAAACTCCTCACTTGAAAGACCAAAGTCATGCTTTACAAAACGTTCATACAGCCAGTCTTGCTGTACGGAGCCGATAGCTGGACGATAAGCAGGACGGTGGAGCTGATTTTGCGCCAGATATTTGGTCCTGTCTGTGAGGAAGGTGAATGGAGAAGAAGACATAACCGCGAACTCTACGAGCTGTACAAAGATGTGGATGTAGTCCGAAAGGTAAAGATCCGTCGACCGCACGGGCTCGGCCACATCGAACGCATGGACACCATCGCTCCAGCTAAGAGGGTCTTCGACTCCGAGCCTCCTGGTTCAAGAAGAAGTGGAAGACCGAACCTCCGGTATAAAGACCAAGTAATCGCGGATGTAAGACATCTTGGTCTTGATAACGGGAAGCAGCGTGCCCGGGACCGTCAAGGATGGAAGGCAGAATAGCTCAGGCTCTGATCCCCCATGGATCGCTGACCTGATACGTAAGTAAGTATCGCTAGAAGCCTGCACCCATGCCATTTAAATGTGTGGTGTTTTCACTAGATCCAAGTACAGTAATACACCGATGAATCTCTTTATTTCATGAGGTTCACATTTTGATGCTACGCCATTCGTTTGTAAAGCATATTTGTTCGTTTCATCACTGATTTTTTGAATAATTTCATCATCGAAAAACTGGACAGAATAAGCTAACGGTTCCTTGGGCTTACTATAGGTGCAAATGACTTCGTTTTTCTAAACCATATCGCCCTCATTCACCCCGGTACTTATCCACTTGAAGTATCTATTCAAGGGCGCAAAAGCCTATGCCAATGAACTATGAGCTTGTTATCTACTGCGATGGCGAAAGCTGCTGTAGCTGGATGGACTAGCCAAGCCTTATGTCTTGTGGTTATCGAGCACTACCCACAGTGGGATAAGCTTACCCAACAAAGAGGCGTCAAATCCAAGTTTAATGTTAAATAACCAACAATGAAATTGTTATCATAAATGCTTCTAAAAGAACGAACTCGTCGTAGGTCTTAACTTTCGAAAAATATTTTGCTTCTTTGGTAGTAAACCAGTGTTATCTGCTTCTTAGAGTTATCAAGTATTCCAATGGATATGCTACCCCAGAAGCGATAGGAGGAAATATAATGTTACTACAGAACAGTCGTCTTCGTTTTGAATTACAAAGGGTTTTGTAAAAGTGTGAAAGCTCTCATATATTTATTAAGTGTAATGGACTAAATGAAATCGGGTAAGAGTATGTTTTTTTTTACGGTCTTGGAGAACGCATTGTACAGGGTGCATACCATTATAATCCTGCTTGCTTACTTATAAATCCAAACAGTCGTTTATAAGACATCTTATTTACCCTTGAGCATTACTGTGCACATATACGACTCACTTAAAGACAGCGTAGATATCCGATAAATTCGGTAACAATTGAACAATCCTCACCGAGTCTACAGATATATCACTGTCTTTACTCGAACAAATCCCATCCGTTGAACGGCCCACCCCAATGGAATTCGGGCGGATGCAGTGCTGCAGCAAAGCAAATTTTATATTAAAGAATTCGTCTGCAGTTCTTCAGTTAGCACTCCGATTGTCTGGGTTGTAAAATAAGTACTGGCAGCGTTCTGCCGGAAAGGAAAATCCATTCTTTGGTTTACATTTCCTTTCGTAGAGTTCATGTGCTATTTTTCCTGCCTTTACCACGACTTTGCTGTTTTCCATTTTTCTTCTTTTTCCAGTTTGATTTTCTGTTCTTTTTCTTCAGTTCTATTTTTCATTTTGTGCCAGAACTTCTTCTGTTTTCAGCTTCAGGCGTTTTTTTTTTTTAACTTTTTCTCTTTGCCTATTGAACGAATTGACTGGTGGAGGATGCTTTGTAGTTTTCTGCTTAGGTTTGCGCTCTCAATTCTCTTTATACTCGAGGAATCTGCACTATGAGTAGCTGGAAGCGTCAAGTTCTAGTAGGTATTGGAATTGGGAACTTGTAGCATGCTGTTGTATGCTGTTAGTTATGCACCTCATCCCGTGGTTTCTCTATACATAGTTCTTGTGGTTATTAAAGAAATACATACATATATATGTATATATATATGCATTTTCATGGGTACTTTGGCATCTCTAGTGTGCCACTGACTCGGCTCGGTGCAGTTTTTGTACGTTTCAGTTTTATTTTTCCTTTAATGGTCAAATGTCTGCAAAGTTGACTGTTGGAAAGGTGAAGGGCATATAAGTGTTGCTATTCAAAAGACTGACTAAACAATCTTTCAAATGTACTGTGCATTGGTTACTTACTTACTTATCAGGCCAGCGATCCATGGAGGATCTGAGCCTGAGCTATAGCTGCTTTCCATCCTTGACGGTCCCGGGCACGCTGCTTCCATTTGTCAAGACCAAGATGTCTTACATCCGCGATTACTTACTTACTTACCAGGTCAGCGGTCCATGGAGGAGCTATAGCTGCCTTCCATCCTTGACGGTTCCGGACACGCTGCTTCCAGTTGTCAAGACCAAGATGTGTTACATCCGCGATTACTTAGTCTTTATACCGAAGGTTCGGTCTTCCTCTTCTTCTCGAACCAGGAAGCACGGAGTCGAAGATCTTCTTAGCTGGAGCATCGATGTCCATGCGCTCGATGTGGCCGGGCCAGTGTAGTCGAAGGATCCTTACCTTCCGGACTACATCCACATATTGGTACAGCTCGTAGAGTTCGCGGTTGTGCCTTCTTCTCCATTCACCTTCCTCACAGACAGGACCAAATATCCGGGGCAGAATTTTTCTTTCGAATGAACCCAAGATCAGCTCCGCTGTCCTGTTTATCATCCAGCTTTCGGCTCCGTACAGTAAGACTGGCAGTACGAGCGCTTTGTAAAGCATGACTGTGGTCTTCCGAGTGAGGAGTTTTGACCCCAGTTGTTTAGACAAGCCGAAGTAGCTGCGGTGGCCAAGGGCGATTCTATGCCGGATCTCCAGTGTGGTGTTATTTGTGGAATTTACGTTTGCCCCGAGGTAGACAAACTCCTTAACTACCTCGAACTTGTAGCTGTCAATTGTTATGCCATGAAAAACATAACTTGTAAAAAAACCAAGTCTCGCAACTCAGATCTTCTACCGTAAAAACCTTTAAGACCCATGTATTACCAAGTCGGTTAATTTATTCAGTCCCTACTTAAGGGACCTTCTGCCTTGATTTATTACGTAATTAGCTAACCTAGCAACATCTCATAGTGACCATACCAATATCAAAATCTTTTATGTTTTATGTAAATAGATTGACCTGGCCATCGCATGAAAACACAATATATCCAGGTCCTGGAAGCGAGTTGCACGGTGCATCGCGTGTTTTTTAGCGTGGCGCGACACAACTGGATCAGTTTTTCTGGGATCCCGAATTCGGCCATCGCACCAAACAGTCCTTCACGATGAATGCTGTCGTATCCGGCTTTGAAATCGATGAAAAGATGGTGTGTATCGATTTGAAACTCGTTGGCCTTTTCCAGGATTTGTCGAAGTGTAAAAATTTGGTTTATTTGCCGGGCCGGAAGCCGCACTGGTAGCTGCCGATTAGTGAGGTGCAATATGGTTTTAGACGTTTACACAATACGCTGGACAGGATCTTGTATGCGACATTGAGCAGGGGTATACCTCTATAGTTCTTGCAAGAGGTAGGATCGCCTTTTTTGTGGATGGGGCATATAGAGCTGGTATTCCAGTCGTCGGGCATGCTTTCATCTTCTCAAATTCTGCAGATGATCTGGTGCATGCTTCCTACCAGACCATCGCCGCCAGCCTTGAAGAGCTCTGATGGCAAGCCATCTGAGCCTGTGGCCTTGTTGTTCTTCACTTTCTGAATAGCTGTTCCGACTTCTTCGATGCTGGGTGGGAGGACTACTTCAGCGGCTGGAGTTGGGATTTCCTCGGTCCCTAACACTCTCTTTTGGTCATGCTCGTTAAGCAGCTGCTGGAAATGCTGCTTAAATACATCCACTATTCCCTCGCAGTTTCGAAGTGCCTGGGTGCCCTTTTTGAAGCCTCCTGCAACGCCATTGGCTTTCTTGTAAAGGTTTTTTATGTTTATTCCTAGACTCCTAGACTCCTCGATAGCTGGGAGGCTGCGCATGCTCTTATCTCTTGTTGTAGTAGTTTTTTTTCCTCCCTTCTTCTGGCTCCCTACTCTTCTTGCGCTGCCCTGGTTCTCCTCTGCAGCGCTCTTTGATACGCCTCGTCGGTTGCTGCCTTTTTCTGCTCACACTCGCCATCATACCACGGGTTTCTTGTCGGGGGTGGTAGGTATCCTAAGGTGGTTTCGGCTACATCCTGAATGGTTGAGCGGCAATGCAGCCACATATTATTGGTAATTGTGTTCGACGTAGGCATACCATTGCCCCTCTGAATGTTCGCACATCCAGGATGTTTGACGAGTGGCTTGCGTCAATGAGCACATGGTGGATTTGGCTGGCGGTTCGACCATCCGGAGATCGCCAGGTTGCTGTGTGGATTCGCTTGCGAGGGAATCTTGTGCTACTTATCACCGCATTACGAGCTGTCGCAAAGTCCGTGAGTCGGAAGCCGTTATCTGTTGTTGTATCGTGGAGGCTGTGCTTTCCGATCACTCCGCCAAGGGTGTTCTCCTTACTGATTTTGGCGTTGTCCCCGAGCACAACGGACTCCGGACAAGCTCCGTAGGCGTTGTCCAGGTGGTCATAGAAGTCCTCCTTGAGAGGGTCTTCAGCCTCGTCGGTAGGGGCGTGTGCACATATAAGGCTGATGTTATAAAATCTGCCTCTTATGCGGATCACAGCCAGGCGATCACTTATAGGTTTAAAGTCGATGAGCTTCGACCTTAACCGCTTTCCCACGACAAATTCGCATCCCAGTAAGTGCAACCTTTTGTGACAGCTGTAACAAATGTCGCAAAATTTCTTCCTAATCATACCGCTTCCTATCCAGCGTACTTCCTGGACCGCAGTTATGTCCGCCTGGTACTGCGTGAGAATTCCGTCTAGTTTATGAGCAGCTCCGGAAGTGTACAGGGTTCTTACATTCCAGGAGCATACTCGCAAATCGTGTTCGTTTTTCGTGCGTTGTCGTCGTCGAGTATTCGTCCGTGTATCCGAGGCATCTTGCTCATTCATAATTTTAGGTTTTTTTTTACGTGGGCGGATTGTTAGCCCGCCGCCATTCTGGTCGGGGTTTTTTTCGCTGCATACGTTTGTTCACCTCCCAACGGTTGTTGAAGAGGCTATCTAGAGGGCGCCGCGAGGAGGCCATATGTCAACTTGACCCGGGCATTTAAACAGGAATCATAGCTGGCATCTCGCCAGGTTGAGAGCGATCAACGACTTTACCCTGTATGTCCGAGTGAAGAGCATATAAGTGTTGCTATTCAAGAGACTGACTAAGCAATCTTTCAAATGCATTGCAGTGAACACAAAATTCGGCAACAATCAATGATGAAAAGACATTAAGCGGCCAAATAGCCGTGAATACCTATCGAACATAACCAAAACCCAAACCACATTCATGGGAATACCTACGAAGCGCCTATCGTTCGACAAGCTTCCGAGTTAATGGTGTGTACCTATACGTGGTTGCCATAAATTCATCTGCTTACTCTTCCACCATATACATCACCAGTCAAGTGTAAATTACTTCATTTTTTTGTTTACTTTGTTCCAATTTTTCATATGTTACAGTATATTAATTTTAAAAGTATCTAGCGCTGCCGACCTAACCACACAATAAATCCTCCTCACATTGAGAGCTTGTCATCGCTGTCGTCTCTTTTTTGTCCTATTTTACTCCTCACTCATATTTATATTATTTTTATATATAGGTACATATGTACGTATCTATTTACCTGTTTTGTTTTTATATCGTGTTTTTAACATTCTTCATCTAGCCGAAAAAAACGTGATCACTTCCCCTGGATGAGGTCCTGTGAAAAATGACACTGTGCTCCGACGCCACAACAAATTGCTCAGCTCGTTTACATCATCCATGCAATTGAGTGAAAAATTCAATCTATGAAGCTATAAAACGTCACTTTCAATCTACACTTTTAAATTGATATGAAAATTCGATAATTTTCTTTGTAGGTTTTCCGAATATAATAACGTTAGGGTGGCGTATACATTAAGGCTTTGACATGGTTTAGCCGTAGATAAGAATGTTCGGTTGGACAAAAAACAAATTAATTGTATGTGAATCATGGGCGTTCTATATTTACTCTGGCTTTTTGCTTTATTTCATGAATATTAACCTATCACATGGAATGAATGACATTGTGTCAGCAATTTTAATAACAGGTGGCTTTACTAGGTCTTGTCAACATACGTATGTGCTAATATACTTTGTGAATGAACTATAACGTCAAACTTGCTCTCCACATTAAACTCAGCTCTGATTTCATGTTGTATTTTTAATTACATTTTAAATAATACTAGTTAAGTTCCAGAGTAAACAGAGCAGGTGGTAAACAGAAATGAGAATATAGATAACTCCCACAGTTTATTAAAAATAGTCACCATGAGGAGATGTGTGCTTAAGGTTACCTCTAGAGATGTCATTGTTAATGTCAGTCAGTGCAAGCATTTTGAATGGTATCCATGTGGTCATAACACTTTATTTACTTGCTCACTTAGGTGGCGCTACAGTCCGTGGTGAACCTGGGCCTCAACGCCCAGATGGTTAAGGTCCCCTTCCACCTGCGTGCGCCACCGTTGATGCGGCCGTCCTCCGCCGCGCCTTCCTTCCGGGGTGGATTCGAAGACTCTTCGAGTCGGAGCTGTATTTTCCATGCACTCTACATGGCCTAGCCACCTTAGACGCTGTATCCGTAGACGTCGTACCAGGCCGATGTCGCTGTACAACCCGTACAGTTCTTCATAATATCTTCTCCTCCATACATCGATGAACAAACGGGACCGTAGATAGTGCGCAGAATTTTCCTCTCGAAACGACCAAGGGCATCTCCATCCGCTTTTGTTAAGGTCCCAACCTCTGCGCCGTAAAGTAAAACTGGGATGATTAAGGTCTTATATAGTGTCACCATGGTTTTCCGAGGGAGGGCTCTACTTTTCAATTGCCTCTTGAGCCCAAAGGAACAGCGGTTGGCAAGAGTGATTCTGCGTTTTATCTCAGCGCGGGTGTTGTTGTCGCTGGTCTTCAGGGAGCCAAGGTAGACGAATTCTTTGACAACTTCAAAGTTATATCCGCCCATGGTGATGTTCTGGCCAATACGTCGGTGTTGTCCGTCTCTTCTAAATGAAAGCAGATATTTGCATTTACCCTCATTAACCTTGAGACCCATCTTAGCCGCTTCTACCTCAATGCTCACAAAGGCCTCAATGACGTCTCGCTTGGTCCGTCCAATCAAGTCAATTTCGCCGGCATACGCAAGCAATCGCGTAGACTTGAAATAAATCGTACCTCTTGTGTTGGCCAGTGACTCTTGGACGATCTTTTCAAGCACGATATTGAAAAAGTTGCATGACAGCTCGTCACCTTGTCTAAATCCTTTTTTAACATCAAAGGTCTCGGTTTGCTCATTACCGACCTTAATGGAGCAGCGAAAATTCTCGATTGTCATCCTGCACAGTCGGTCGAGCTTGGCAGAGATGTTAAAACTAGACATGGCTTTGTATAGCTCATCTCTATACACGCTGTCATATGCAGCCTGGAAATCGATCTTCTCCAAGATCTGCCGTAGCGTAAATATTTGGTCTATTGTGGATTTACCTGGCATAAAACCACACTGACAAGAGCCGATCAGGTTATCCACAAATGGTTTCGGGCGTTCACACAATACGGCCAAGAAGATGCGATGTTAAGGAGACTTATTCCGCTATAGTTGGCGCAGTTATAGGGGTCTCCTTTGTTATGGACCGGGCAAACGATGCTGAGATTCCATTCGACGGGCATGCTTTTCTCCGACCATACCTTGCAAATGAGATGGTGCATGAACCTTACCAGCTCACTTCGTCTAGGTCCGGGTGGACTGAATTCTGTTACATCGTCGTCCATAACGAATGGCTCGTTCCGCCTGACAGCGGTATCTTGTCTATCATCGCCGTTATACAGTCTGCAGAAGTGGTCTTTCCAAATCCTCAGCATCGACTGCGACTCTACTACCAGTTCTCCATTTTCATCCCTGCAGGCTGCCGCTCTGGCTTTGTAGCCAAGGCATGTTCGTTTTACCTTATTGTTAAACTTACGGGCGTCATTACTGCGGAAGCATCTCTCCATCTCCTTGATCTCACGCTTTCCGTGCTCTTCCGTGTACTCTCTTCTTCTGAAAAGCGTGTGTTCCTCTCTTCTCTTCTGCTCATATATTTCGCGAGCAGCTCTCGTCCGTCATTGCAGCATGGCTTTATATGCCTCTCGTTTTGCTGCATGGGCTTGTTCGCATTGTTCATCGAACCAGGGGTTTCTAGGTGGTGGCCCAGCTTATATATAAGCGGAGCGATCAGATCAACCCCCACGGAGGCCTTAAATGTTCTACTACATCTTCCACCAATAAACCTTTTCAGCAAGCAAGTTGCTGCATGCGCGGCCCTAAGGATGAGGAGCATAAGAAAATGGCCCACATCTCAAAAAGGCCACACCTCTATTCTAAAACACTTCAAAGTACCTATGGACACTGACTACATCAACCCGCAGAATGTGTTCACCAGGAACTTCGAAGTTGTCTTTCCATCCAGGGAGGAATGGGCTGAAGGGAAAGTCATACCAAAGGACTCGATCTCCCTCTATACAGATGGCTCTAAGATGGAGTCGGGTGTAGGTAGTGGGGTCTACTCCAAGGAACTTAACCTCAACCTATCATTTAGACCCCCAGAAATAACTGCGTTTCAGGCAGAAATAACTGCGATAACGGAGGCCCTGGCATGGCTCAGGATCAATGTAATATCCACAAAGGATATTATCATTTGCACGGATAGCCAATCTGCGATAAAATCCCTGGCAGCGATAACCCACAAATCAAAAACATCCATTAACTGTCGCCTATCTCTAGATGAGATGGCTGAATAGTTCAATATTAAAATACTGTGGGTCCCCGGGCATAGGGATATTCCAGGAAACTGCGCGGCCGACGAACTCGCAAGGTTAGGGTCAAGCACACTCAGCCTACCTACCCTCGGGTACCTAAAAACACCAATAAGTACGGTAAAGCACATGATAAAGCTTCAAACCATAGAGAGGACCAATCTCCAATGGAATGAGAGGAATATCGGCTTTATCACCAAACAATTGTGGCCTAAGTTAAACTTAGGACGAACCAGGGACCTGGTGGCAACCAAAAGGGCAACCTTAAGCACCCTTGTGGGGGTCATTACAGGTCACTGCACCATTGGAAAACACGCCGCCAGACTGGGGCTACCCTACAATGACTTCTGTCGCGGCTGCATGGACGAGGAGGAGGAGGAATCAATACACCATCTCCTCTGCTCATGTCCCTCTTTTGCGAATCGCAGGAGGATTTACCTCGGCGCGCCCTTCTTCGACAATCTGAGTGAGCTAGCAAACCAAAAAATAGCTCAACTCCACCGCTTTATTAGAAGCACCGGTTGGTTCCCGGGTAGCGGATCAGGGTAACCTGATCCAGGTGGTATCACAATGGGCCGGTTTCGGCCTAAGTGTGGCTTACGCCTACCACGTCAACCTAACCTAACCTAACCTAGGTGGTGGCGGTTTGAAGCCCAGCACCTCTGAGGCAGCATCTCTGACAGCGCTCTGGCAATGCGCCCATACCTGCTCTATTGTTTGTGCTGCTGTGGGCGGATTTTGAGAGACCTTGGAGGAGACACGATCGGCAAAGATTCTGGCAGTCTCTTGCGAGTTTAGCTTTCCGACGGCAAACTTACGTAGTCCTACTCGACTCCTAAGCATTCTTGATATCCTCATTCGTACCTTGGCTACAACAAGGTAGTGGTCCGAGTCGATGTTGGCCCCTCGGAAGGTTCATACGTCGATAATATAGGAGGAGTGTCTGGCGTCGATGGCAATGTGATCAATCTGGTTGGTGGTCGATTGATCAAAGGACCGCCAGGTACCCTTGTGGATGTTGAGGTGGGGGAATCGCTTGCTTGCTACAAGAAGGTTACGCCCCGCTAAGAAATCGATTAGCCTGAGTCCGTTGTCGGATGTGGTGTTATGGAGGCTATGCTTTCCTATGATCGACTCAAATATGTCCTCTTTGCCCAGTTTTGCATTAAAATCTCCTAGGACTACTTTTGTGTCGGTGCTGGGGCATTGGGCATATGTTCTGTCTAGGAGATCGTAGAATTCTTCTTTGGGTCGATCGTGATTTTCTTCCGTTGGGGCGTGAGCGCATATTAAGCTAATGTATCCAAATTTAGCTTTGATGCGGATTGTTATGAGGCGTTCGCTTATATCTCGGAAGCTTAAAAATTCCTCGAATAGCGAATCCGCAACCGAATAGGCGCTGTTTGTTCTCCCTGTAGCAGTTCCGTAGTAGATGTCGCAGTTTTTCATCCGTTATTCGCCTGGTCAATCCTATCGCACTTCTTGGAGTGCGGTTATATCTGCTTTATAGCAGTTGAGGATTTGCTCCAATTGATCGCCTGCACCCGGTCTGTTAAGGGACCTCACATTCCGGGAGCAGACTCTCAAATCCGTTAGTCGTTTGCAGGGGTCGTCAGCTTTGTATCCGGCCGTAACCGAGGCTTGTTGTCGTTTCGGAACAAGTAGGTTTTTACGTGATAGGGATGTTACCCCTAAGCACAACCCCCAACCTGGAGGGCCAGGTTCCTCTTTCACCAGGAACAAGGGGTTGGGTCGCTGCACACATTGGTTCACTACCTGGCGGGTGACAGGGTAGATATCCAGGGGGGGCCACGCGGAGGCTGAACAGGGACAGAGATCGAAGCTGGCGTTTGCCATGTTACACGCGATCAACTTCTTTGCTCTGTTTGCTCGCTCCCTCCCTCCAAACACTTTATTTATTTGTATTTAATATTTATTGAATTCTTCGCTCATATAAGATGTACTTTTATCTTTTATATAAACTGAAGAAGCTAGAGTTCATGTATATGTAAATTGACATTACTTATAGTTACAACTAAGACATTATATTAAGGGAGGAGATGAGAGGAAAAGGAAATTGGAAAGTGGAAGGAAGAAGGATAAAGGATAAAGGTAATGGTAATGATCCTGAGCGAGTTACTGAATCTGATTGTAGTTTGATGCTAAAAGTAATATTGAAATACTTTTTTTCCGAACGTGCTCGTTCGTTTTCTGTCAGATATAGGTTCGAACCAGTTAAGGATTTCGTCTACCTTGGCTCCGCAGTGACCTGGAACAACGACATCAGTTCCGAAATCAAACGCAGAAGGCAACTGAGTAATAGAACCCACTCCTGAACGACAAAGTTGGCTCTATATAAGACCCTATCACCCCGGATACATAATGCAAGCGGAGGGCATGGGCTCGAACATACAGGGTAAAGTTGTTGATCGCTCTCAACCTGGCGAGATGCCAGCAACGATCCCTGTTTAAATGCCCGGGTCGAGTTGACATACGGCCATCTCGCGGCGCCCTCTGGATAGCCTCTTCAACAACCGTTGAGAGGGGAACAAACGTATGCAGCGACAAAAACCCCGACCAGAATAGCGATTGTGCGGCGGGCTAACAATCCGCCCACGTAAAAAAAACACAAGTTATGAATGAGCAAGATGCCTCGGATACACGGACGGATACTCGACGACGACAACGCACGAAAAAGGAACACGATTTGCGAGTATACTCCTGGAATGTTAGAACCCTGTACACTCCCGGAGCTGCTTATAAACTAGAAGGAAGCCCCACACATTACTGCGGTCCAGGCGGACATTACTGCGGTCCAGGAAATACGCTGGATAGGAAACGGTATGATTAGGAAGAAATTTTGCGACATTTGTTACAGCTGTCACAAAAGGTTGCACTTACTGGGATGCGAATTTGTCGTGGGAAAGCGGTTAAGGTCGAAGCTCATCGACTTTAAACCTATAAGTGATCGCCTGGCTGTGATCCGCATAAGAGGCAGATTTTATAACATCAGCCTTATATGTGCACACGCCCCTACCGACGAGGCTGAAGACCCTATCAAGGAGGACTTCTATGACCTCCTGGACAACGCCTACGGAGCTTGTCCGGAGTACGATGTAAAAATCGTGCTCGGGGACTTCAATGCCAAAATCGGAAAGGAAAACACCCTTGGCGGAGTGATCGGAAAGCACAGCCTCCACGATACAACAACAGATAACGGCTTCCGACTCACGGACTTTGCGACAGCTCGTAATGCGGTGATAAGTAGCACAAGATTCCCTCGCAAGCGAATCCGCACAGCAACCCGGCGATCTCCGGACGGTCGAACCGCCAATCAAGTCGACCATGTGCTCATTGACGCAAGGCACTCGTCAAACATCCTGGATGGGCGAACATTCAGAGGGGCAATGGTATGCCTACATCGAACACAATTACCAATAATATGTGGCTACATTGCCGCTCAGCCATTCAGGATGTAGCCGAAACCACCTTAGGATGCCTACCACCCCCGCAAGAAACCCGTGGTATGATGGCGAGTGTGAGCAGAAAAAGGCAGCAACCGACGAGGCGTACCAAAAGGCGCTGCAGAGGAAAACCAGGGCAGCGCAAGAAGAGTACCGAGCCAAAAGGAGGGAGGAGAAGAAACCACTGCGACAAAAGAAAAGAATCTTCGCAGCCTCCCAGCTCAAGGTTATCGAGGACTCTAGGGATAAACTTAAAATACGAGCCTTTTACAAGAAAGCCAAAGGCCTTGCAGGAGGCTTCAAAAAGGGCACCCTAGCTCTTCGAAACTGCGAGGGTAATCTTGTCACCGACCCGCAGGGAATAGTGGATGTATTTAAGCAGCACTTCCAGCAGCTGCTTAACGAGCATGACCAAGAGAGAGTGGTAGGGACCGAGGAAATCCCAACTCCAGTCGCTGAAGTAGTCCTCCCACCCAGCATAGAAGAAGTCGGCACAGCTATTCAGAAGCTGAAGAACAACAAGGCCGCAGGCTCAGATGGCTTGCCATCAGAGCTCTTCATGCACCAGATCATCTGCAGAATTTGGGAAGACGAAAGCACGCCCGACGACTGGAACCAGCTCTATTTGCGCCATCCACAAAAAAAGCGATCCTGCATCTTGCAAGAACTATAGAGGTATATCCCTGCTCAGTGTCGCACACAAGATCCTGTCCAGCGTATTGTGTGAACGTCTAAAGCCATTTTGCACCACACTAATAAGCAGCTACCAGTGCGGCTTCCGGCCCGGCGAATCGACTATGGACCAAATGTTCACACTTGGACAAATCCTGGAAAAGACCAATGAGTTCCGAATCGATACACACCACTTTTCATCGATTTCGAAGCCGCATACGACAGCATTCATCGTGAAGAATTGTTTGGTGCGATGGCCGAATTCGGGATCCCGGTAAAACTGATCCAGTTGTGTCGCGCCACGCTAAAAAACACGCGATGCACCGTGCAACTCGGCTCTAGGACCTCGGAACCATTCGAAAAATGCACCGGATATCGGCAAGGAGATGCGCTGTCATGTGACTTCTTCAACCTGGTGCTGGAGCAGATAGTGCGACGGGCAGGCGTCAAGAGGCACTATCTTTTACAGGTCCATCCAGCTGCTAGGATACGCGGATGATATCGACATCATCGTGTGTTCTCGCCGTGGCATTGTGGAAGCATTCATGGCGATTGAAGAACAGGCGAAACGAGTTGGTCTTAAGATCAATGAGGACAAAACGAAATACATGCTGTCAAGCAAAGACCAATCCGTCGCTCACCACCTGGGACAAAACATAACAATTGACAGCTACAATTTCGAGGTAGTTAAGGAGTTTGTCTACCTCGGGGCAAACGTAAATTCCACAAATGACACCACAGTGGAGATCCGGCGTAGAATAACATTTGGTAACCGTTGCTACTTCGGCTTGTCCAAACAACTGGCATCAAAACTCCTCACTCGAAAGACATGCCTTACAAAACGCTCATTCTGCCAGTCTTGCTGTACGGAGCCGAAAGCTGGACGATAAGCAGGACAGCGGAGTTGATTTTGGGTTCTTTCGAAAGAAAAATTCTGCGCCGGATATTTGGTCCTGTCTGTGGGGATGGTGAATGGAGAAGAAGACACAACCGCGAACTCTACGAGCTCTACCAAGATGTGGATGTAGTCCGGAAGGTAAGGATCCGTCGACTACACTGGCTCGGCCACATCGAGCGCATGGACATCAACGCTCCAGCTAAGAGGGTCTTCGACTCGGAGCCTCCTGGTTCGAGAAGAAGAGGAGGACCGAACCTCCGGTATAAAGACCAAGTAATCGCGGATGTAAGACATCTTGGTCTTGACAACTGGAAGCAGCGTGCCCGGGACCGTCAAGGATGGAAGGCAGCTATAGCTCAGGCTCAGATTCTCCATGGATCGCTGGCCTGATAAGCCTGATAAGTAAGTAAGTAAAGTGGCATTACCTCTATTTTTCTTTAAATATTAATGTCACTTACTATTCTCAAACCTTATGCTGCATAACTTTGAATTTGTATAAAAATTTACTATTTTATGTTGAATGTTGAGAATTTCAGTGTGCAAATTGGGCAGAATTAACATTTTGTGTGAATTGTTGGAACAATTGCCAACTATTTCCAAAACTAACAATCCCCAAGTAGTTGGTTTGTTGTGGTGCTGAATTTCTTTAAGTGAACAATTTCACATACATATGAACATATGTAGCTTGCATTACAATAAAGGGAACATTATATTCTTCAAAATATTAATTAATTATCTCAAAATCAGTTCAAAAAGCAAGTGAAAGCGACAATCGAGCGCAAGTATGTAGTTTTACAGATATACATATTACTGTCCTCTCCTATTTTGAGCACCTCCAATTGCTCCTCATACTTCCTTCTCCTCATTTCTGTGTCGCGAGTAACATTCTCGAATCAATGGATTTATTAGTAAAAACAGAATTCATTGTTAATTGAAGTAACACCCAAGGTCAACTGACCGACCATTCATCGATTTGTTACTACTCAACATCATAAATCAACAATAATTGGTCACACATACGTATGTATCTAATTATGATTGGTCATGTTGCTCAGATTCCTATCGCTCTATCATCAATTTGTTGAACAACAAGTTCAATTACTTAAGCTCATCGACTGGTTTTCCCTAGAATAAGCTTGGAAATCATGACAATAAGCATGTGCGAGTGTGAGACTAAAAACAAAAGGAAAAGTTTTATATGTATATGTACATTAATTAACGGTGCGAGGCTTAAGGCGCGTATACACAAAAGAGTTTGGGAAAACGGACAATCGAAACGAAATGCTATGTACATATATCTACACAAATTAGTCCTCCCAAATGAATGAATTGAGTCACATTACAAATTGCCACCGAGACGACCGACACCACCCAACTTCATCATCGCCACCAAAGCTATTGTCATCGTTATCGTCATCAACGCCACTGTAACTAGCCAGCAATTTGAGCTAATATCCTCTTTCAGGAAATTCATACTTTTCTCTGTCCAACGATCCATATTTTATGTCATCATTCATTTGGACAATGGGGTAGGGCCGAACAGGGCACAAAAATGGCAGGCAACGATACTGCGAAGGATCTTTCACCGTCGGCGCTCCATATACATACATCTATGTATGTATGTATTCGTATAGTAATCCTTTTGTTCGAGTACGACTAGACTCACGTCGTTTGCGAACTGTCTGTTGTCAGTCTGATAAACGACAACGAATCAAAGTGAGGTATTTGAGTCCATTAATTGGCTTCCAATTTCACTTTAACTGCACTATCCTTGCGTCGTTAAAACCATGCCCATATACATACATACATACATATGTATGTATGTATATGCACATTTAATATGGTGCACGTTTTACTCATATGTCCAGAGGTAGGGGAAAAATAAATCCTTAAATCGACTCCCAACAATGAGGCTATCTGCTGTCAGTGGTCACTATGGTCGGTGTCATATTCACAGAAAAGTCGCTTGAAACCCAACCGAATTGGAATCATATTGCTCAGAAATGCAAAGGCCTCATTCGGTCAAAAAACAAAACTTTGTGATTTAATATAATTAGATACATATGAATCTGTAGCGCCACCTAAGTAGGTAAGTAAGATACACACGTATATACAATATATGGATCTGCCCACGTACATATGTATGTGGTTATGTGTAAGGTGGACGGATTTATTTATATATGGGTGTTATATACACATGTACATATAAATTAGGGGGAGAAGGAAGCGAGCAAACAGAGCAAAGCAGTTGATCGCGTTTAACTTGGTAAACGCCAGCTTCGATCTCTATCCCTGCTCAATCCAAGTTGACACACAGCCTCCGCGTGGCCAGTGTGTGCAGCGACCCGACCCTTGTTCCTGGGGAAAGAGGAACCTGGCCCTCCCGGTTGGGGGTTGCGCTTAGGGTTAACATCCCTATCGCATAACACAAAAACTTGTTCAGAAACAACCAATAGCCTCAGATACGGACGGATGACATGCTGACGGCCCCCGCAAAGGTCAAAAAGGAAACGAATTTCGGATCTGCACCTGGAACGTTAGGTCCCTCAACAGACCAGGTGCAGCCGAACAACTCGTCAACTCTTTGGACTGCTATAAGGCAGACATTACCGCGCTCCAAGAAGTGCGATGGGATAAGCCGGGCAAAAAGCGGATGTAAAACTGTGATATATACTACGGAAACTGCTACAGAGAAAATAAACAACGTTTATTCGGATGCGGATTTGTTGTTCCAGGCAGACTCAGTATGTAAGCGAGTCTCGGCAAAATAAGTTTATTATGTGTCCACGCCCCACAGAGGAGAAAGATGACCGACTTGGTGGACTTTATGGCGGGACATAATCTGGTAGTACACGATTCCCACACCTCAACATCCATAAGGGGACCTGGCGGTCTTTCGATCAATCGACAACCAACCAAATTGATCATATTGCGATCGACGGCAGACCCTCCTCTAGCATCCTAGATGTCCGAACCTTTCGAGGAGCCAACATCGACTCAGATCATTACCTTGTTGCAGCCAAGGTACGGATGCGAATTTTTCGGAATCAACGGAGTCGAGTAAGAACACCAAAATTTAACGTCGAAAAGCTGCAATCGCAGGAAACCGCCAGGAACTTCGCCGATCAAGTCTCCCTCAAGCTCTCTAAAGTCCCGATGCATTCTGCGGAAACCATAGAACAGGAATGGAGTCGTTGTCAAAACGCCATTAGAGAGGCCGCCTTAGATGTACTCGGTTTTGAGCCACCACCGTCGCGAAACCCCTGGTTTGATGATGAGTGCAGATAGGCCCATGTAGAGAAACAGAATGCATACACTGCTACATTGCATCGACGGACGAATACTGCCCGCGAGCTCTTTTAACAGAAAAGGAGGGAGGAGCATGCGCTTCTGAGAAGGAAAAAGAAGGAGCACGAGAAGCGCGAGATCGAGGAGATGGAGAGATGTTACTGCAGGAACGACGTTCGAAAATTTTACCAGAAAGTAAAACGAACATGCCACTGTATTATACCAGAGCAGAAGCCTGCAGGGATGAGCACGGACAACTAGTAGTGGAGTCTCAGTCGATGCTGAGATTGTGGAAGGACCACTTTTGCAGACTGTATAACGGCGATGATAGTCAACATGCCACCACCAGGCAGAGCGAACCATTCACAATGGACGAAGACGAAGGAGAATTCCGTCCACCCGACCTAGACGATGTTAAGATCGAAACTTAAGTCTTATAAAGCTGCTGGAGCAGACGGACTCCCCGCGGAACTGTTTAAATCAGCTGGCGATGAGCTGGTCAGGATATGCATCAACTCATCTGCAAGATATGGTCGGAAGAACGCATGCCCGATGAATCGAATATTAGTATCGTTTGCCTGGTCCATAAGAAAGGAGACCCCTATGACTGCGCCAATTACAGAGGGATAAGCCTCCCGAACATCGCGTACAGGATCCTCTCTGCCGTACTGTGTAAGTACCTGAAACCGTTCGTGGACAATCTAATAGGTTCCTACCAGTGTGGTTTCAGGCCAGGAAAATCCACGATAGACCAAATATTTACACTACAGCAGATCTTGGAGAAGACCCACGAATTCCAGGTCCACACGCACCATCTTTTCGTCGACTTTAAAGCCGCGTATGACAGTGTTTATAGAGACGAGGTATACAGAGCCATGTCATGTTTTAACATTCCTGCCAAACTCGTCAGACTGTGCAGGATGACTATGGAGAACTTTCGCTGCTCCATTAAGGTCGGAGGTGAAGTAACCGACCCCTTTGATGTTAAAAAAGGTCTTATACAGCGTGACGCACTGTTGTGTGATTTTTTTAACATTATTCTTGAGAAGATCGTGCGGGACTCTGCGGCCAATACAAGAGATACGATCTTCTTCCAGTCCACACAATTGTTTGCCTACGCAGATGACATTGACGTTATTAGACGGACAAAGCGAGACGTCAATTAGGCGTTCGCAAGCATTGAAGCAAAAGCGGCTAGAGTGGGTCTAAGGGTAAATGACCAGATATATGCTGTCATCCAAGAAAGACAGACAACACCGACGTCTTGTTCAGAACGTCACCTTCGACAGCTATATTTTTGAAGTAGTCTAGGACTTCGTCTACAAAGCAGCAACGACACCAACGCTGAGATAAACGCAGAATAACTCTTGCCAACCGCTGCTTCTTCGGGCTTAAGAGGCAATTGAGGAATAGAGCCCTCTCTCAAAAAACTAAGGTATCCCTCTACAAAACCTTAATCATCCAGGTCCTCCACTACGGCGCTGAGGCTTGGACGATATCAAAAGCGGATGAAGATGCTCTTGGGCGTTTCGAGAGGAAAATACTGCGTGCAGTCTTTGGTCCCGTGTGTGTAAACGGAGAGTGGAGGAGGAGATTCAACCAACAACTGTACGGGCTTTACAGCGACATCGGCCTTGTTAGACGTCTTCGGATCCAACGTCTAAGATGGCTAGGTAATATAGAGCGAATGGACATCAACGCTCCGGCCCGTAAGGTCTTCGACTCTAACCCCGAGAGTAAAGTAGGGGAGAGCCAGTCGTGACTCGAAAGAAAACTACTATGATCTTAATTTTTTTGATGTTTAATATTCCACTTTCCAACACCGAATGAATCTTAGTAACTAACTTAACAGTAGCTTAACCCTAAATTTAATTGTTGATATGGGAGGAATAGAACAGAGCGAGATGGCTTGTTTACATGCATGGCAACAGCTTGTCTTTTGTCCAGATAGAGACATCGATAGCTCGATAGAGCTATCGAGGAGACAGCTGTTATTTTGGCAATGCCAGCCGGCTTGGCTTGGCTTCGCTTTTTCCGTTACTATGCATGTATACAATGGTGTGTATACTAAATGCATAGTAGCGTGGTTTATGGCCTGATAAATGGCTTGGCTTGGGTTTCTTGTTTAAGCATCATCGTTCTTGGATCTCTTCTGACAATAACTGGTTGCATGCATGTAACTCCTCCCTCCTTAAACGGGCGAATTTCCTTTTCCTTTTTTTTCCTATTTTTTTTTTTTAACATTTATTTGTACAAAATTTAACGGTTTAACTAGTCTTGCTTAGTAAAAAAAAAATGTTTTTTTTTTATCGATAAGTATTTATAATTGAGTCTTAGCTCATATATAATATGAATATAGCATGAAAATATAATGGTAACTTTTTCTATTATTCATAAGTAGTTATGTATAGAAGAGTATTTTACATTAAACACTTTAAAGCATTTTAAATCGAGATAATTGTGAATATTAAGTAATGTAAGTAAGTAATAATATGAATTCATTGTTATTTTATAGTTTAATGTATAAATTAATCTTAATTTTTTTTTTTTTTTTTACGAAATTTGTCTTTCTGCATAAGTATTTTTAATAAAATTAAATACATTTTATTCATATATGTATGTATCTGTACAAAACATCATCGACAATTTTCTGTTTATTGCAGGTACTCTTATATGTAGGTATGTATGTGTATTACACATTTAAGTTTAAATACAAGTAGCTTAAGTCGAAATAGTGTTATAAGCTTAAATAATAGGTATATAGTATGTACATAGTCTAAATCATAGCTTTACGCATTGTTTGGTGACCATAGACGGATATTTCTCTGCTTGGTTGGTTTGGTTCTACGTGAATAGTCTCTACTCGTTAGCTTAGAATCGAATTCGAATTCGCCTATTGGCTTCTGGTATTTATACGTTCTTTTTACAATTTGTCTATCTCGTTTTAATCCACATTTATCTTTGAAAAATGTTCTACCTTTTTCTTTTACATCCTTAACTATATAACGCGGTAAATGCTTTATGTTGTAAAATCCTAAATTTTTGACTAATTCTCGATTCTGAAAGGAATGTGGTTCAACTCGTGTCTCATTTATTTTGTTTATGTGTTTTTCCTTATTTTCCTGTAAGCATTGTTTCAATTTTTCCCACTCCGATTTGTCGAGATTCGAATAAAGAAGATCGTTAGGTTTGAATTTCGTCGTAGAATGAGTTGTGTTGTTGTAAAGTTCAACTGCTTTGAAAACTAAAGTTTTATTGTCAATGCCTTTATTTTCCTTATTGAGCTTAAATAGTCTTATGTGCTCGTTTAAGGTTAAATGAAATCTCTCTATTATGGAATTACCGGTATGTGTATTAGGAGATGTGAAATGATACAAAACATCTTCATTGCTTAAAAAGTTTTTGATATACGCCGTATTAAACTCGTTATCGGCCACGATCTTAACTGGTTTTCCTAAAATTGCAAATCTTTGTTTAAGAACATCTACTATCGTTATAGAATTTCTATCATTTATAGGATAGATGCTCACGTGTCTGGTTAATTTGTCTATGCATGTTAGAAACATATCATTTTTATTAAGGAACCATATGTCTATATGAATGATTTCGTTTGGTTTGCTAGGAGTTTCGGACAACATAAAAGTTGGCTTAATTGGGTGACGATCATATTTACACATATTGCACAATGTGCAATTATTAATATATTTGCAAATTTCAAGCTTCAAATTAGGAAAATAATAGGTACCTTTTAAATCTAAGTATGTTTCATCGATTCCTCTATGGTTCTTGCGAAGGTGTGCTTTGTCAATTAGTTCTAACAATACATCTATAGAAGTTACATCGCTAAGAAGTTTTGTGCATCGAAGTATTTTCATGTTGGGTGCATTAGAAAAGTATTTGACTATTGTATTTTGGAACTTAATAAAAATATCGTCGTCATCGTAGTAAACCCCTAATGTGCCTTTAAATGGCAATAACTCTTTTAATACTTTTAGTACATAGTCTTCACTGTAATTTGTTAATGACATTGTTGTTCTTCTTTTTCTTTGATATAGGATCTTACTGGTACGGGAATTTGAGTTGGACTTTTTAATTAATAATTGATTCTTATAAATATTTAAGGGATTCTCAGTAATGTATATGTGATCATCGACATTTTCTATACCGCTATGTATCGTGGCCAAGTCTGATCTGATATCTTCCCCTTCTACATAGTTCGTTTGTAATCGACTAAGAAAATCGGCTACATTGTTTTCCTTTCCTTGTATGTAATCAATGTCGAAATCAAACTCATTTAGTTTAATTTTCCAGCGCTGCAACTTGGAATTAGGCTCTTTAAACGAGTTAAGCCAAACTAATGGTCTGTGATCAGTTTGCACCTTGAACTTACGACCGAATAAATATGGCCTAAAATATTTTGTTGCCCACACTATACAAAGAAGTTCCTTTTCTATCGTACTATAGTTTAACTCGTGTCGGCTTAAAGTCCTAGAAGCAAAGGCTACCGGATGATGGTTCTGAGAGAGAACTGCTCCCAAAGCTGCATTGCTAGCGTCAGTTGTTAATGTGAACATCTGGGAAAAATTTGGATAAGTTAAGACCGGACAGGTACATATAAGTTCTTTAAGCTTGTTGAAGGACTCAATGTATTCTTTGTTTTTGGTATTTAACTTTGTATTTTTCTTAAGGTAAGTAGTCATGGGAAGGGCTATTTTTGAATAGTCCTTGATGAACTTACGATAAAAACCGGTAACTCCCAAAAACGACTTTATTTGTTTAATTGTTTTGGGTAATGTAATTTGTTTTATCGTATCAACTTTGTTAGGATTGGGTCTGACACCCTCTTTTGAAATTATATGACCTAAATATTCAGTCTCACGTTTAAGAAAATTACATTTGTCGATTTGCACCTTAAGATTGAACTCAATCAGCTTTTTAAATATTTTGTTTAGTGAATCAATGTGCTCTTGAAGTGAAGTTGAAAAAATGAGTATATCGTCAAGATACACCACACATATTTTATTGATGTAGTCAGATAGAACTTCGTTCATCATCCTTTGGAAAGATGCAGGGGCGTTTTTAAGCCCGAATGGCATACGCGTGAACTCATAATGTCCATTTGCCGTTGAAAATGCCGTTTTTGGTATGTCTTCCTTGCAGATAGGAATTTGGTGAAATCCTTTTGCAAGGTCAAGTACTGAAAAATATTGGGCATTTCCTAGTTTTGACAAAATGTCATCGATAACTGGAATAGGAAACTTGTCTTCGATAGTAATGTCGTTCAATTTCCGGTAATCGACAACAAGGCGCCATTTTTGTTTTCCTGAGTTGTCAATTTTTTTTGGTACTATCCAAATTGGCGCATTATACGGACTACAAGAATTTCTAACAATACCTGACCTTAGCATTTCCGATATTTGTTCATCCACCTCATTTTTGTGTGCTTCTGGATATCTGTATGCTTTGGAATAGATGGGGATATCATGCTTTGTTGGAATTCGATGTTGATATTTCACAACTGCGGACAGGTTGTCTCCTTTAAGGTAAAAAACTTCTTTGTACTTTTGGAGGGTTCTAATTAAAGCCTGAATTTCTTCTTTATTCAGCTTGTCTATTTTTAGTTTTTCTGTGATTATATTTATATTTGGTTCCTGAAAATTAACATCTACGAAATTTTTGCTTGGTTCATACATGACATTCTGACCTAACTGCTTTGGAGGATTATTGAATACTAATGGCAAGGTAGCATCTTTTGTTATAAGTAATGATTTTTCAAGATCGATCTTAACCTGCAACGGTTTTAAAACGTTACAGCCGAGTATACCATCAAAATCTCCTCCTAACCAAGTTTCAAGCATTTCAATTTTTACCGAAGGCTTGTTGAATTCCTTGAATAAGGGGATTGTTACTTTTGAATTGACTGAAATAGTTGAATTTATGGATTTGAGCAAAATAGGTTTATTAAGATCCGTTTTGAAAGACCTATCGAAAATACCCTTTTGAACTAAAGAGGTACCTGCCCCTGAATCTATAAGCAACTTCATAGGACCTACATTGCTTTCAGTTTGTACAACTATACATGGTAGAGATCGGAGGAGGTTGACGGAAAATTTTCAGAGTATTGAGCATCTGTAGGTATAGTGTTCACATTCTCCGTTCCAAAATGACCTATTTCCATCATCTGGTTTTGATTGTTTTGTAAGGTAACTGAATTAGGGGCATTCTGTCTCAGATTTCTGGACTGATTTGAATTTCTAAGGCCCCTGTTAACCGGACTATTAAATTGCCGAACATATCCTGAATTTTGTGGGTTATTTTGCCTAAAATGTGCTGTTCCAGCATTCTGAAAATGTCTAGGAAATTGTCTAAAATTACTATAATTATTTTGTTGATTGGTTTCAGTTGCCTGCCTATTTATTCTATTTCGTTGTGTGTTTGGGCTATTTTGTTCATAAGTATGGAATGTAGGTCGTGGAAGAGGATAAAAATGTTCGGTATCTATTAAAATGGACCTTGCTTCGTTTAGGCTGTTAGGGTTTCGTGCGTGAAGAATGAGCTTTGCTTCACTTGGTAGTTTGTTAATGAATAGTTTCAATGCCAACTGTTCATTTTGTTCACTATTGAACCAGGCAGGAATATCCGCGTGGTCACCAAGGTTTGATTTTATATTTAACTTTGTTACCAAATTACGTGTTTTTACAAATAATTCCTCAACTGAATTTTGAAATTCTAACATTTTTATTTGATTAATTATACTTTCTAAGCTTTCAGAAATGGAACAATTCGATAATAAAATTTTTCTAACTTCCGGCCAATTTGTTGGATTGTTATTGTTAATTAAAATGACGTTAGCGTCATTCTTAATTTTCTGCCTAATCCTTAACTGTAATATTTGTCGCGAAACTTCATCAAATGTACTACTAAGGTTATATAAAAAATCAATATGCTTAATAAAAACATTTAGTTCTTCGGGTAGTCCTGTAAATTCGGATACTCCATCCACCAAGCTTAATAAATTCATTTCTGCCATACCTGCTTTCTTTCTGTTTTCACTTCTTCGTCGTTTTTTTTTTTTTTTTTTTTTTTGGGTGTTGATTTCCGCTATAATAGAGGGTTTAATCACTGCACTTAAAGTTCATGTGTATGTCTTTCGAAGAAAAACCACGCTTTATTTTCTTTCACTTTGAATTGATTTGCTTGATTTCTTTATCTTTTATTTCTTTTTCTTTAACCGACTGCGCCAGTAAAGTAGGGGAGAGCCAGTCGTGACTCGAAAGAAAACTACTATGATCTTAATTTTTTTGATGTTTAATATTCCACTTTCCAACACCGAATGAATCTTAGTAACTAACTTAACAGTAGCTTAACCCTAAATTTAATTGTTGATATGGGAGGAATAGAACAGAGCGAGATGGCTTGTTTACATGCATGGCAACAGCTTGTCTTTTGTCCAGATAGAGACATCGATAGCTCGATAGAGCTATCGAGGAGACAGCTGTTATTTTGGCAATGCCAGCCGGCTTGGCTTGGCTTCGCTTTTTCCGTTACTATGCATGTATACAATGGTGTGTATACTAAATGCATAGTAGCGTGGTTTATGGCCTGATAAATGGCTTGGCTTGGGTTTCTTGTTTAAGCATCATCGTTCTTGGATCTCTTCTGACAATAACTGGTTGCATGCATGTAACTCGAGGGGCGACGCAGCAGAGGACGACCGCATTTAAGGTGGCACGCACAGGTGAAAAGGGACCTCAACCAACCGGGCGTGCGGCACTGGAAGCGGTTGGCCAAAGATCGGGGCGGCTGGAGAGGCTTTTTGGTTGAGGCCCTGATTCACCCGAACTGTAGCGCTGGTGTTGTTGTCGCCGGTCAAGGTAGACGAATTCCTTGACCACTTCAAAGTTATATCCGCCCATGGTAACGTTCTGGCCAGTACGTCGGTATTGTCCGTCTCTTTTAGATGAAAGCAGATATTTGGTTTTACCCTCATTAAACTTGAGACCCATCTCAGCCGCTTCTACCTCAATGCTTACAATGGCCTCATTGACGTCTCGCTGTGTCCGTCCAATTACGTCAATTTCGTCGGCGTACGCAAGCAATTGCGTAGACTTGAAATAAATCGTATCTCTTTTGTTGGCCAGTGACTCTTGCACGATCTTTTCACGCACGATGTTGAAAAAGTTGCATGACAATGCGTCACCTTGCCTAAATCCTTTTTTAACATCAAAGGTCTCGGTTTGCTCATTACCGACCTTAGTGGAGCGCCGAGAATTCTCCATTGTCATCTTGCACAGTCGGAGGAGTTTGGCAGGGATGTTAAAACTAGACATGGCTTCGTATAGCTCATCTCTATACACGCTGTCATATTCATGTCATGCGTGAGTCGAGAAGCATTTTCCAGGCAAGTTATACTACGGGGGGTTTTGCCAGTACCCCGCCGAGGAGGGACGCCGCGAAATAAACATTCGATGGGGTTGGTGTTATCAGGATCCTAACTCGCTCATCGTGCGCCAGAGTCCAACACACTAACCACTGCGCCACGGCGCCCTCACCACTGCACGCTGTCATATGCAGCCTTGAAATTGATCTTCTCCAGGATCTGCCGTAGCGTAAATATTTGGTCTATTGTGGATTTACCTGGCCTGAAACCACACTGATAGGAGCCGATCAGGTTACCCACAAACGGTTTCAGGCGTTCCCACAATACGGCAGAGAAGATCTTATATGCGATGTTAAGGTGACTTATTCCCCTGTAGTGGGCGCGGTTATAGGGGTCTCACCGGGCAAACGATGTTGAGATTCCATTCGTCGGTCATGCTTTCCTCCGACCATACCTTGCAAATGAGATGGTGCATGCACCTTACCAGCTCATCTCCAGCCGCCTTAAGAAGCTCAGCAGACAGGCTGTCTGCGCCCGCGGCTTTATTAGACTTAAGTCTTGATATCGCTATCTTAACTTCGTCTAGGTCGGGTGGACTAAATTCTGTTACCTCGTCGTCCATTACGAAAAGCGTGTGTTCCTCTCTTCTCTTCTGCTCATAGATTTGGCGAGCAGCTTTCGTCCGTCGTCGCAGCATGGCCTTATATGCCTATTGGTTTGCTGCATGGGCGTGATCGCATTGTTCATCGAACCAGGGGTTTCTAAGTGGTGGCGGTTTGAATCCCAGCGGCTCTGAGGCAGCATCTCTGACGGCGCTCTGGCAACGCGCCCATTCCTGCTCTATTGTTTGTGCTGCTGTGGGCAGATTTTGAGAGAGCTTGGAGAGAACAGATTCTGACAGTCTCTTGCGTTTGTAGCACTCCGACGTCAAACTTACCTAGTCCTACTCAGCTCCTAAGCATTCTTGATATCCTCATTCGTACCTTGGCTACAACAAGGTAGTGGTCCGAGTCGATGTTGGCCCCTCGGAGGTTCGTACGTCAAGAATACAGGAGGGGTGTCTGGCGTCGATCGCAATGTGAACAATCTGGTTGGTGGTCGATTGATCAAAGGACCCTTGTGGGTCTTGAGATGGGGGAATCGCGTGCTTGCTACAAGGAGGTTACGCCCCGCTAGGAAATCGATTAGCCTAAGTCCGTTGTCGGATGTGGTGTTATGGAGGCTATGGAGGCTGAGGTAGAATTCTTCTCTCAGTCGATCGTCCTTTTCTTCCGTTGCGGCATGAGCACATACAAAGCTAATGTTTCCAAATTTAGCTTTGATGCGGATTGTTATGAGGCGTTCGCTTATATGCTAGAAGCTTAAGACTTTTTGTCGGAGTCGTTCTCGAATAACGAATCCGCACCCGAACAGGCGTTGTTTGTTCTCCTTGTAGCAGTTCCCGTAGTAGATGTCGCAGTTTTTCATCCGTCTTTTGCCTGGTCCATCCCATCGCACTTTTTGGAGTGCGGTTATATCTGCTTTATAGCAGTTGAGGGTTTGCTCCAATTGATCGCCTGAACCCGGTCTGTTAAGGGATCTCACATTCCAAGTGCAGACTCTTAAGTCCGTTAGTCGTTGGCAGGAGTCGTCAGCATTGTATCCGTCCGTATCCGAGGCTTGTTGTCGTTTCGGAACAAGTAGGTTTTTACGTGATAGCACAACCTCCTACCTAGAGGGCCAGGTTCCTTTTTCCCCAGGAACAAGGGGTTGGGCCGCTGCACACATTGGTTCACTACCTGACGGGTGCCAGATTAGCTATCCAGGAGGGGTCACGCGGAGGCTGTGTGTCAACTTGGGTTGAGCAGAGACAGAGATAGAAGCTGGCGTGTGCCATGTTAAACGCAATCAACTTCTTTGCTCTGTTGGCTCGCTCCCTCCCCCTAGTCCTTTTTTTATCGACGAATATTCCAAGTAATCGAAATTTCAAATTATTCTATGACAATTGGTTCACCTCGGTCAGTCTTATGATTGCTTTGAAGGTATCTTAGCTGTCGGAACAATTAGAGCGAATCGGATAAAAAAATTGTGAACTGAAAAGGAACTGCAGTAGAACGGCCGGGGATCAAGTTAACTCGGATTTGAAAATGCACACAATTTGATTGTTTGTCGGTGGTACGATAACAAGATTGTACAGCTTCTTTAAAACTATATACGTAAGAACCCGATGAGTGAATGTAAGCGATGGTGCCGAAATGAGAAAAAGTATGTTTCGATCCCTCGTCCAGGTATAGTTGAATGTTCTAATAGGAATATGAACGCAATGAATTTAGCCATCATACCAGGCCGCCCAAACTTACTAGAACTGGAAATGAAGAACGCTTTGCTATCGAATCCATCATCACCAGCTTCATCGTCCCCAGCTCTATCATCACCAGCTCCATCATCACCAACTCCATCATTCCCAGGTCTATAATCATCGGGTCCATCATCACCAACCCTAGCTTCTAGAAGCTCTCTTAAGATTATTGTGCAGAACCTGAAAAAAGTAACTTTTGACCAAACTAGCCATTGGGTACAATGGGGTTCAAAGGGACGATACAGGATATGTCAAACTGACCTTCCACGCTCAAAGTGCAGCAAACGCAAAGTATATTTGTGTTGCAATCCGCAAAAAATTGTTTTGTATCGTATCATACTCGAAATCAATAAAATAAAAATAAAATAAAATAAAAAAAGAATACATTTATTTACATACTAGCTGACCCGGCGAACTTCGTACCGTCTAACAGTCGGTTCTTTAATTTTTTATTTTTTTAATACTTATTCTGCTATTCGGGTCATCGGGTCAGCTAGTAAGATAAAAAAAGAAAAAGAAAGTTTATAAGTTAACAACTACATAATGTCAAAAAATGAAAATTACAAAACATTGAAAATTCTTTTAATAGTCACTAAAAAATCAAAATGAAAATTACAATTTCGATTTCTTATTATGACACCTACTTATTATATTTAATTTTATTTTTACTTATTCTAAATTAGGTTTCATTCTTATTGTAGTACTTTATGGTACACGATATTTTTTGTTTGATTACCTGGTGCGTAAACAAACAGAGCAGATGGTTTTCCAACACGGGAACAGGCAACATACAATTGACCATGCGAGAAACACGGGTTTTCTAGATTAATACCACAAACACTTATTGACTGCCCCTGGGATTTGTTTATAGTCATAGCGAAAGCAAGCCATACTGGAAACTGTAGTTGTTTAAACTCGAATGGTACGTCAGTGGAATCATTGGGATGCGGGGTATCAAAACGTCTTCTCCTTTATACTTTCCTTTCAATATGATTGCGCCTATTACGTTATTCAGTAATTTTTCTTATCGCTAATCGTGTGCCGTTACAAAGTTGCGGTTGGTTAATATTTCGCAACATTGTAACTACAGATCCAACCTTTAATTGAAGATTGTGAGGCGGCAATCCTGGCAAATCAAGTGAGTTTAAAAATTCCGGTGGATAGTTCACGACATCATCTTCATTAGTTGCCGTATCAACTGATTTATATGTCCTCATTTCGCCAGGAATGTCATGTGTTGGCCTCTGACGCCGATGACACGGGATCGAATCCCGCCACAGCCATGTCATTGAACGTGTTTTGACGGTGTTTTTCCTCAGCGAGGTTCTGACAAAACCCCCTGTAGTAAAATTGTCATGAAAAAGCGATAAACTGTAGGTCCCTTCCACCTATGGGAAAATGAAATCACACACAACATGGGTGATTGAGAGAAGCTCGGCATAGGTTCTTCATGGAATGTAACGCCAACATACATAGGTGTTGACAAAAAAATGTTTGCCCTGGCCAAAAAAATTCGGGCATGAAAGGGTTAATTCTAATAAAGTACTTACTTACTTATCAGGCCTGCGATCCATGGAGGATCTGAGCCTGAGCTATAGCTGCCTTCCATCCTTGACGGTCCCGGGCACGCTGCTTCGAGTTGTCAAGACCAAGATGTCTTACATCCGCGATTACTTGGTCTTTATACCGGAGGTTCGGTCTTCCTCTTCTTCTCGAACCAGGAGGCTCGGAGTCGAAGACCCTCTTAGCTGGAGCGTTGATGTCCATGCGCTCGATGTGGCCGAGCCAGTGTAGTCGACGGCTCCTTGCCTTCCGGACTACATCCACATCTTGGTACAGCTCGTAGAGTTCGCGATTGTGTCTTCATTCACCTTCCTCACAGACAGGACCAAATATCCGGCGCAGAATTTTTCTTTCGAAAGAACCCAAAATCAGCTCCGCTGTCCTGCTTATCGTCCAGCTTTCGGCTCCGTACAGCAAGACTGGCAGAATGAGCGTTTTGTAAAGCATGACTTTGGTCTTTCGAGTGAGGAGTTTTGACCCCAGTTGTTTGGACAAGCCGAAGTAGCAGCGGTTGCCTAGGGCGATTCTACGCCGGATCTCCACTGTCGTGTCATTGGTGGAATTTACGTTTGCCCCGAGATAGATAAAATCCTTAACTCCCTCGAAATTGTAGCTGTCAATTGTTATGTTTGTCCCAGGTGGTGAGCGACGGATTGGTTTTTGCTTGACAGCATGTATCTCGTTTTGTCCTCATTGATCTTAAGACCAACTCGTTTCGCCTGTTCTTCAATCGCCGTGAATGCTTCCACAATGCCACGGCGAAAACACGCGATGATGTCGATATCATCCGCGTATCCTAGCAGCTGGATGGACTTGTAAAAGATAGTGCCGTCCCTGTTGACGCCTGCCCGTCGCACTATCTGCTCCAGCACCAGGTTGAAGAAGTCACATGACAACGCATCTCCTTGCCGAAATCCGGTGCATGTTTCGAATGGTTCCGAGGTCCTAGAACCGAGTTGCACGGTGCATCGCGTGTTTTTTAGCGTGGCGCGACACAACTGGATCAGTTTTACCGGGATCCCGAATTCGGCCATCGCCCCAAACAGTTCTTCACGATGAATGCTGTCGTATGCGGCTTTGAAATCGATGAAAAGATGGTTTGTATCGATTCGAAACTCGTTGGTCTTTTCCAGGATTTGTCGAAGTGTGAAAATTTGGTCTAAAGTTGATTTGCCTGGCCGGAAGCCGCACTGGTAGCTGCCGATTAGTGCGGTGCAAAATGGTTTTAGACGTTCACACAATACGCTGGACAGGATCTTGTATGCGACATTGAGCAGGGATATACTTCTATAGTTCTTGCAAGAGGTAGGATCGCCTTTTTTGTGGATGGGGCATATAGAGCTGGTATTCCAGTCGTCGGGCATGCTTTCATCTTCTCAAATTCTGCAGATGATCTGGTGCATGCTCCCTACCAGAACATCGCCGCCAGCCTTGAAGAGCTCTGATAGCAAGCCATCTGAGCTTGCGGATTTGTCATTCTTCAGCTTCTGAATAGCTCGGCCGACTTCTTCGATGCTGGGTGGGAGGACTACTTCAGCGGCTGGAGTTGGAATTTCCTCGGTCCCTACCATTCTCTCTTGGTCATGCTCGTTAGGCAGCTGCTGGAAATGCTGCTTAAATACATCCACTATTCCCTGCATATTGGGGACAAGATTACCCTCGCAGTTTCGAAGAGCCAGGGTGCCCTTTTTGAAGCCTCCTGCAAGGCCTTTGGCTTTCTTGTAAAAGGCTCGTATTTTATGTTTATCCCTAGACTCCTCGATATCCTTGAGCTGGGAGGCTGCGAAGATTCTTTTCTTTTGTCGCAGTAGTTTTTTCTCCTCCCTTCTTCTGGCTCGGTACTCTTCTTGCGCTGCCCTGGTTTTCCTCAGCAGCGCCTTTTGGTACGCCTCGTCGGTTGCTGCCTTTTTCTGCTCACACTCGCCATCATACCACGGGTTTCTTGTCGGGGGTGGTAGGTATCCTAGGGTGGTTTCGGCTACTTCCTGAATGGCTGAGCGGCAATGCAGCCACATATTATTGGCATTTGTGTTCGACGTAGGCATACCGTAGAGTCTTTCGCTCAGCTGCTCCCTGTAGACTCTGGCAACCTCCGGTGTGCTCAGGCGCCCAGTGTCGAACCTCCTTCTGATGGGCTCATGCAGCTTTCTGACATTGGACAGTCGAGCTCTGAATCTTGCTGCTACGAGGAAGTGGTCAGAGTCGACAATAAAGTAACATACGCTTATTGCATCAGCAATAGGCAAGGTTGCATGTTGTGGAGTTTCAGGTGACGACCCCTGAATGCGCTTGGGCGTTGTTCCCGCGGTTGGCGATGTTTCGACGATTGACCCAGACATTGCGTCAGCAGAATTGATGAGCATGCAAAAAATTACTTTGCGTTAACTCCTCCCTCCTGCTGGCCATCGCAGTAGAACATCTTGCGGCACTGTTAGTAGGTCCCATCCCCACCTCCTCGTGGTGCCATCTGGAGATTTCCTATGGAAAATGCAGACGTGGAAGGGCGAATGGCGAGCCTCCTGCGCCAAAAAAAAACAGGATTAGTCGGTTGGGCTACGGCCTAGTAAACCGTAACCGTAAAAACAACCACAAACACCGAAACAACCACAAGCCTCGGATATAACGGACCGGATTTATGTTGACGACCCTTGCAAAAAACGAAAAAAGGACAATGATCTTCGGCTCTGTACGTGGAATGTTAGGTCCCTGAACAGGCCACGTGCAGCCGAACAATTTGCGGACGCCCTAGACCGCTATAAAGCGGACATAACCGCCATTTAGGAAATGCGATGGAATAAACCGGGTATAAAGCGGCGACTGCTATAGGGAGAGAGGGCAACGATTGCTCGGATGCGAATTTGTTGTTCGAGGTGGACTAAGGCAAAAAGTCCTAAGCTTTCGGCATGTGATCCGACGCCTCATAACAATCCGTATCAAGTCTAACTTTTTTAACATTAGCCTGAACTGCGTCCACGCCCCCGCGGAAGACAAGGATGACTCCGCCAAAGATAAGTTCTACGATCTCCTAGACAGAACGTATGGAGGTGGCTGTGGTGCAGTGGTTAACATCATCGACCGCCGAGCGGAAGGTCTGCAGTTCAAATTCGCTTCGTAGCCAAGAAAATGTTATACGGACAAAAAGTATGCAACGCAGTTGTGAACGGAAAGTGACCAGACGTACTGCTGCAGGCGTAACACTCACAGTATACGGTCAACTGAAATTCATCCTCTGCGTATGCAATACTAAAGTGCTCGAACAAATTACTACGGACTATAACCAACTCGGAATTTGGTCGGCTCTCGTCCTATCGAGGACAACCATCCCTGAGATTAACTGTGAACGAACATCAACGACCCAAACCACTGCAATCCGTTCAGGTTGTGTGTCTAAAACACATCATAAGAGAATATGAAAAACTCTTAAACCTGCGCGAGTCTCTACAAAAAAAAAAAAAAAAAAAATGTTTCAGCTATGACATCAAAATTGTACTAGGAGACTTCAATGCTAAGCTGAGTAAGGAAAGCATCTTTGAACGAGTCATCGGCAAACATAGCCTACACGACACCACAACCGATAACGGACACAGGCTGATTGATCTTGATACTGGGCGAAATCTCCTTCTAGCCAGTACGCGCTTTCCGCATCTCGATATACACAAAGGCACCTGGCGGTCTTTTGATCAATCGACTACCAACCAGATTGATAACATCGCGATCGACGTCAGACACTCCTTCACTATTCTTGATGTTTGAACTTTCCGAGGGGCTAACATCGACTCGGACCACTATCTTGTAGTAGCCAAGATGAGCTTACGGATATCACGCAGCGGAGTAGAGTCAAAATACAAATGTATGACGTTGGAAAGCTACTATCGCCAGAAACCGCTCGTGCTTTTACCGACCGCGTCTCCCTTAAGCTCTCCAATAAACCTCAATCCTCCACGCTATCAATAGAACATCAGTGGAGCCTTTGTAAACAAGCCCTGAAAAGCTCTGCATCCGAAGTTTTGGGTTTCAAGGCTCTACCACGAAGAAAAACCTGGTTCGATGTCGAGTTCAGGAGGATTCACAGAGCGAAGCAGGATGCATATAAGGCCTCGCTGCTTAAAAGAATAAGAGCAGCTCGTTTGCTCTACGAGTTAAATAGAAGGGAGGCGCATAAGCTTCTTAGAAGGAAGAAGAAAGAGCACGAGAAACGCGCGATTGAGGATTTGGAGAGGTGTTACTTCAGATGTGACGTTCGAAGGCTTTATCAACAAATAAAGCGAACATGCCAAGGTTATAAAGCCAGAACAGAAGCCTGCAGGGATGAGAACGGGCGCCCAGTAGTAGAATCGCAGTCTATGCTGAGAATATGGAAAAACCACTTCTGCAGACTGTATAACGGCGATGTTAGTCAATATACCACTGTCAGGCGGAATGATCCATTTCCAAGAGACGAAGACCACAGAGAACTCCGTCCCCCTGACCTCGACGAAGTTAAGATTGTCATATCGAAACTCAAGTCGAATAAAGCTGCTGGCGCAGCCGGACTGTCGGCTGAGCTCTTCAAAGCAGCTGGGGATGACCTGGTTAGGAGCATGTACCAGCTCATCTGTAAGATATGGTCAGTAATGGAGTCTCAGCATCGTATTCCCGATCCACAAGAAAGGAGACCCCTCTGATTGCGCCAACTTCAGAGGAAAAAGCCTCCTTAATAGCGCCTACAAAATCTGCTCTGCCGTTTTGTGTGAACACCTAAAGCCTTTTGTAAACAGGCTGATAGGTTCTTATCAGTGCGAATTCAGGCCAGGGAAGTCCACCATCGACCAAATCTTCACACTACGGCAGATCTTGGAAAAAACCAATGAATTTCAAGTCCACAATCGCCACCTATTTGTCGACTTCAAAGCCGCATACGACAGCGTAAGTAGAGACGAATTATACAACGCTATGTCTACCTTTGACATACCTGCTAAACTCGTCAGACTATCCAAGATGACTTTGGAGAATGCTCGCTGCTCCATCCGAATCGATGAACACCTTACCGATAGTTTTGTTGTCGAAAAGAGATTTAGGCAAAGCGATGCGTTGTCGAGTGATTTCTTCAACATCATATTGGAAATGATTAAATGATTGTGCAAAAATCACTGGCCAATACAAGTGGCACAGTCCATTTCAAATCCTCGCAACTGCTTGCATACGCAGACGATATTGACATAATTGGTGGATCACAGCGAGATGTCAATGAAGCGTTTGCGAGTATTAAGTTCGAGGCGGCGAAAATTGGTTTGGCGGTAAACGAGGGCAAAACTGAATATATGCTGTCATCAAAAGAGGCGCTCACCACCGACGTCTTGGCCAGAAGGTTTGTATTGGCAGATATAAGTTCGAGATAGTTAAGGACTTCGTCTATCTTGGCTCTACAGTGACCTGGAACAAGGACATCAGTTCCGAAATCAAACGCAGAATCACTATTGTCAATCGCTGTTTCTTTGGGCTCCCGAACGATAAACTTGACTCTATATAAGACCCTTATCATCCCAGCCCTGTTGTACGGCGCAGAAGCATGGACACTATCGAATGCGGATGAGGAGGCCTTTGGTCGGTTCGAGAGGAAGATTTTGCGTGTGATTTTCGGGCCTATAAACGCAGACGGGGGATGGAGGAAAAGATTCAACCATAAACTTTACGGGCTGTTCAGCGACATGAGTCTAGTCAGGCGTCTACAGATTCAACGCCTAAGATGGCTGGGCCATGTAGACCGAATTGACATCACAGCTCCAGCCCGGAGAGTCTTTGAATCCAACCCCGAGGGACGAAGAAGCAGAGGACAGCCGCCCTTAAGATGGCGCACACAGGTGGAAGGGGACCTCAGCCAACTGGGTGTGCGGCAATGGAAAAGGCTAACAAAAGATCGTGCTAGTTGGAGGGGCATGTTGGTTGAGGCCCATGTTCACCCCGAGCTGTAGCGCCCGTTAAGTAAAAGAAGAAGAGCTCTTGGACGAATACGAGAACAACTTTTGTTGATCGAATGGCGTTTCCCGACTGAAATTCATCTTCTAAATGCACCTGACATCTGCAGCACAACAGTCAACATTCAAATATGTATGTATCAATTCGGTTCATAGTTTGACACTAAATCAAAGTTTAAAACATTGAATTATTCAATGTTGCCGTTGCCCAACTAACACACAATTCAAAAGTAAACTAGTTCATGGTCCCTAATTATAAAGGTAAAACAATCCTTTGTACGATATGGCTGCAAAGGCGAAAGT
Organism: Eumerus sabulonum; assembly: GCA_951905685.1. Classification (NCBI taxonomy): domain Eukaryota; kingdom Metazoa; phylum Arthropoda; class Insecta; order Diptera; family Syrphidae; genus Eumerus; species Eumerus sabulonum. The sequence continues at coordinate 152,585,825 of OX645060.1, read as the reverse complement.
ATCCTCGTTTTGACGCAACAAGTTGATTTAACCGACTTGTTGGGTTTTCCAAAATTTAAACTATCTCCCAACTGTCCCATTATTTTCTGTTCCTTCTAATTATTCTTCTGAGACCACACACACTTTTCATTTTAACCAAAAGTCAAACAAACACAACGCACACAACCCACTCAAGAATAATTCCCGAAAAAGAAGAGTAATTTAAAACTTTCCCCAATCCAGCACTGGTCCCTGACTGGTTCAGTTGTTCCCTCACCCCGTTCATTTGTATTCCTGACAGTTATCAACAATTTACACAAAACTTTCTACTGTTCATTGTCAAATTTACATACCATTTTGAATTTTCCTTCCATCCTACACGAACCCTGACCTCAAGGGATGCATGGACCAGCACCCAAATTGTACACTACTCGCATTTCTCCGTTCAAGTTTTTACGAATACATACATATGTATGTATGTATATCGAAGTGTATGCTCGACATCAAGGACTATCAATTGGACACTCGAGGAGGGTAACTACATATGTATGTACGTGCTACTATACTTTTCTTTCAAAGTCTTTAAAATCGGAAAGATCGTTATTCCTCAATGAGAGCAAAGAGTCGAACAAAGGATTAAGAAATTCCTTAGCCGTTAGAAATGGCGTGTGTGTCGAGCTGCCACAAAATAAACTTCTCCTTGCTTCCTCGCAAATTGACGTGAACCTAAGAGTCCTGCCACCTTCCTACGTATGGGATGGTGTGAGCATATTTCAATTTCTCTCTAATAGACGTTCTTGTTTAAAGATAACAAGTGAAAAATATCATTTTATTCCGCATCAGTGGCATGTATCACCACAATGACGATACAGACGAAAAGTAGAATAAGCGAACAAAAAAAAAAAAAAGGAAAGAAGAAAATCTTGGTAAGAAAAGAAAAACAGGATAACAGGAGGAAAAAAAGTTGCGAAGATGTCGACGGTACGAGAGTGTGTGAAGCATTCTTGCAGATTAATCTGCATGCCCTGGTGTCAGAGATACGAATATTCAGAATAGTTCTAACAGGAATAGAGCGAAGACACGTACAAAATAGCAATGCAACTGAATTCGATTTTTTCTTGTCAATTTTCCGGGACAAAGGAAGTGCTAAGGAAGCTAAGAGCACTGCACATTGTCAACCCGGGCGAATTTAAAACCATCCGTAGTGTGCATGTTTTGTGGAAACAGGAGAAGAAATTGTTGCAAATTCATGAGTATCGTTCGGAGACGCGATACTTTTTTCTTTTCATTTCATCCAAATGAAGAAGCGAGGCATAGTCATGTGTACGTGGTGATGCAGTTGGCTGCATTGTGTGGTGTGGGAGCAGGTTGATGCATGTGTCATCGCATCCGGTGGCAGTGTAGAATGAATTTGATTCCTTGAATCTGACAAATTTATGATGAGCCTTCGTTTGTTTAAATGTTCATACTGATGCGTTTGGAGTACGGTTGGCGAATTGAAAAAGATGATACATCATATGTATGTATGTATGTTGGCGTTAAGGTCCATAAGAACCTGAGCCGAGCTTCTCTCAATCACCCATGTTGTGTGTGATTTCACTTTCACATAGGTGAAAGGGACCTACAGTTTTATTGCCGGTTCCGAACGGCGAATTTCGAGAAGCTTTTCATGACAATTTTACTACAGGGTGTTTTGTCAGAACCCCGCTGAGGAGAAACACCGTGAAAAACACGTTCGATGACATCGCTGTTGTCGGGATTCGATCCCGTGTCATCGGCGTCAGAGGCCAACACACTACCCACTGCGCCACGGTGCTCTCATCATATGTCTGTATGTGAAATCTGCCTCCAGCGAAAATCATATTAATGTTTTCTTGACTGCCCGGTTCAAGTCCGAAATTAACTAGACTGCTCCTTAGGTTTACATGTATGTCTATAATGTCAAGTAAGCGAAGGTTGGAACCACCTTTGTAGTATACCACAAACCCGTAGCACTGCAATGCTATATCGGAAAACAACTATACTTACTTAATTACATAGGTGGCGCTACAGTCCGTGATGAACCTGGGCCACAACCAACAAGCGTCTCCAGCTGGCACGGACTTTGGCCAGCTGTTTCCAGCGCCGCACGCCCAGTTGGTTAAGGTTCCCTTCCACCTGCGTGCGCCACCGTTGATCCGGCCGTCCCCTGCCATGCATTCCTTCCGGGGTAGATTCGAAAACTCTTCGGATCGGAACTGTATTTTCCATGAGCTGTACATGGCCTAGCCAACTAAGACGCTGTATCCGTAGACGTCGTACCAGGCCGATGTCGCTATACAGCCCGTACAGTTCTTTGTTATATCTTGTCTTCCATACACCGTTTGAGCAAACGGGACCGTAGATAGTGCGCAGAATTTTCCTCTCGAAACGACCAAGGGCATCCCCATCCGCTTTTGTTAAGGTCCAAGCCTCTGCGCCGTAAAGGAGGACTGGGATGATTAAGGTCTTATGTAGTGTCACATTGGTTTTCCGAGAGAGGGCTCTACTTCTCAATTGCCTCTTGAGCCCAAAGAAACAGCGGTTGGCAAGAGTGATTCCGCGTTTTATCTCAGCGCTAGTGTTGTTTTCGCTGGTCATCAGTGAGCCAAGGTAGACGAATTCCTTGACGACTTCGAAGTTATATCCGCCCATGACGACGTTCTGGTCAATACGTCGGTGTTGTCCGTCTCTTTTGGATGAAAGCAGATATTTGGTTATACCCTCATTAACCTTGAGACCCATCTCAATCGCTTCTACCTCAATGCTTAAAAAGGCCTCATTGATGTCTCGCTGTGTCCGTCCAATCACGTCAATGTCGTCGGCGTACGCAAGCAATTGCGTAGACTTGAAATAAATCGTATCTCCTGTGTTGGCCAGTGACTCTTGCACGATCTTTTCAAGCACGATGTTGAAAAAGTTGCATGACAGCGCGTCACCTTGCCTATATCCATTTTTGACATCAAAGGTCTCGGTTTGCTCATTACCGACCTTAATGGAGCAGCGAGAATTCTCCATTGTCATCCTGTACAGTCGGACGAGTTTGGCAGGGATGTTAAAACTAGACATGGCTTTGTATAGCTCATCTCATTGTAGCCTTGATATCGACGAAGAGGCGGTGAGTGTCAATTTGGTATTCCTGGGTCTCCTCCAAGATCTGCCGAAGCATAAATATTGGGTCTATTGTGGATTTACCTGGCCTGAAGCCTCACTGATCTTATATGCGATGTTAAAAAAATGCGATGCTGAGATTCCAATCGTCGGGCATGCTTTCCTCCGACCATACCATGCAAATGAGATGGTGCATGCACCTTACCAGCCTTACCAGCTCTAGCCGCCTAAAGAAGTACAGCAGACCGCCCGTCTTCGTTTTACATCTCACGCTTTCCGTGCTTTCTCTTTTTTCTTCTGAAAAGCGTGTGTTCTTCTCTTCCCCTCTGCTCATAGATTTCGCGAGCAGCTCTCGTCCGTCGTCGCAGCATGGCTTTATATGCCTCTTGTGTTACTGCATGGGCTTGTTCGCATTGTTCATCGAACCAGGGATTTCTAGGTGGTGGCGATTTGAAACCCAGCACCTCTGAGGCAGCGTCTCTGACGGCGCCCTGGCCAATGCGCCCATTCCTGCTCTATTGTTTGTGCTGCTGTGGGCGGATTTTGAGAGAGCTTGGAGGAGACACGATCGGCAAAGATTCTGGCAGTCTCTTGCGATTCTAGCTTTCCGTGGTCAAACTTACGTAGTCCTACTCGACTCCTAAGCATTCTTGATATCCTCATTCGTACCTTGGCTACAACAAGGTAGTGGCCCGAGTCGATGTTGGCCCCTCGGAAGGTTCGTACGTCGAGAATACAGGAGGAGTGTCTGGCGTCGATGGCAATGTGATCAATCTGGTTGGTGGTCGATTGATCAGAAGACCGCCAGGTACCCTTGTGGATGTTGAGATGGGGGAATCGCGTGCTTGCTACAAGGAGGTTACGCCCCGCTAGGAAATCGATTAGCCTTAGTCCATTGTCGGATGTGGTGTTATGGAGGCTATGATTTCCTATGATCGACTCAAATATGTCCTCTTTGCCCAGTTTTACATTAAAATCTCCTAGGACTATTTTTGTGTCGTAGCTGGGGCATTGGGCATATGTTCTGTCTAGGAGATCGTAGAATTCTTCTTTGAGTCGATCGTCCTTTTCTTCCGTTGAGCACATATTAAGCTAATGTTTCCAAATTCAGCTTTGATGCGGATTGTTATTAGGCGTTCGCTTATATCTCGGAAGCTTAAGACTTTTTGTCGGAGTCTTCCCCGAATAACGAACCCGCACCCGAATAGTCGCTGTTTGTACTCCTTGTAGCAGTTCCCGTAGTAGATGTCGCAGCTTTTCATCCGTTTTTTGCCTGGTCCATCCCATCGCACTTCTTGGAGTGCGGTTATATCTGTTTTATAGCAGTTTAGGGTTTGCTCCAATAGATCGCCTGCACCCGGTCTGTTAAGGGTCCTCACATTCCAGGTGCAGATTCTAAAGTCCGTTAGGAAAACAACTATACATCGATAAATATTTGCTGCGAAACAAAAGCTACTTCTACGTGATTCCACGGTTTTGTATGATGGGCAACCTAGAAGATCTAGGATTTTACTAATTATAGTTGTTGCTGAAATAAGCTACAAGCACACAGAGTTCTAGACAATGGGGCTAGATGCACTTAAAAAATCAGGTGGGACCCTTTCCCTATTTTTGGTAACTGATCAATACGATAAATATACATACATATATCCCACATATTGATCAGTTACCAAAAATAGAGTAAAGGTACCACCAGACCTAACAGTTGAACGATACGCTACAAACGAGGCACAGTGAACTACATAACACACACATGCACCATTTATATGAACGGAGACAAGCGACGAGACACATAGGGAGACGAAGAGCACGACAAACGGATATGTGGAACAAACGAGAGACAGCGAACTAGATAACACACACAGGCATACACAATTTACACAAGAACGAACGTAGCCAAGCCACAAGACACAAAAGAGACAAAGAGAACGCCACCGAACGTGCGAAGACATTACTACATAGCAACGGGACGCCCCCGACCGGACGACCGATCGCACGATGTGCTAAACAGGGGAAACCACAGAACATACGTACATACACTAAGAAAACGAAACGGTACGACAGCCAGTGACAAACACGTAAGCGGACACTCGAAAAGTAACCGGCAATCGCGAAGGTCAGGCATCAACCTACCGCCACGGTATGCCTATCATTGTGAAACCAGAATATTGAGATAAATTTTCCTGCAATTTGAGTCCAGCGACTTCAATCCGTTCTTCCAGTTGTTCCAAAGATACCATTTCCACTTTGTAAACATAATTCTTCATGAATCCCCACACATAAAAATCTAGAGGAGTTAAATCTGGTGATCTAGGTGGCCATTCTGTGGGACTCCTTCTTCCGATCCAACGGTCACTAAAATTTTCACCCAGCCAGTTTCTAACCTGTAAGCTGTAGTGTGCTGGTGCTCCTACTTGCTGGTAGATTGAACTATCTGCTATGGCCAAGGGAACGTTGTCCATCAAATCAGGCAAAAGATCTCGTAGGAACTGCAGGTATGATTCCCCAGTAATAACGGCATTCAAAAACCGGGGCCCGATTACAATTTGTCCAACAATACCAAGGCAAACATTGTTGTGTTGCGATTTATTTTGTTTTTTGTTGTGTGGATTGGTGCTACTCCAATGATGCAAATTGTGGAAGTTAGTAACCCCATCTCTGGTGCTTCATCCGCCCAGAATATCCTTGCAAAATAGTTTCGTTAAGTTTCATCTTGAAGCAGTAATGATCGACAAAATTCTACTCTCAAAAACTTTTCGTTTGAGGTGAGTTCCTAAACTGGCGTAAAATAGTACGGGTGTAAGTTTTGGGTATGAAGCACTCTCCATACTCTAAATTTGGGCACTCCAAGCATAATAGCTATCCTCCTTGTACTAAGGGAGGGATTACGCCGGACCAAATTCAAAATTCTTTCATCTAAGTTTGCTGATCCATCTGTAATTGATTTTTCGCTTCTTCGATCCTCTAGCATTCCTTGTTCTCGCAGACGTCGGTGGATTCTTGAAAACATGCTACGACTGGGACACCTCCGATTGCGATATCATTCAGCGTAGAGTCTTTCGGCTTCACGATCTCAACCATTAGCTTGACCGTAGCAGAAGTGCACGTCCGTCAATTTTTGTTTTTTTAATTTTTTTTTTTTTTGGAAAATGTTGACTTTGAAAATTAATTTCTCAAAAACTGTTCCTTAAAACAGCTTCGTTTAAAAACAAGACGAAAGGAGAGGTTTCTGGCTTTATAAAAACAAAAAAGTGTGCTGGGACACATAGTGGAAGTGAAACTTCAACGGATAAGTACATTTACAATCTGCACACATCCCGTGTTTTATAGGTTTACTGAAAATTATGATTCGGTTAAGTTAGGTACCTTTCAATGAATGCATTTTTTATTTAAACATATTTTATTTTATCAAACCAAAAAACTGAACTCAATTCGAAACCAAAAAAAAAAGCATCCATAGTCTACACTAAAATTATACATATACAAAGGAACATTAACAAATGCACATCTTTCGTCATTAATCGTCATTCGGCTCATCTGCGTTATAAACAATGAAAGACACAATAACGTTAGTACCGAGGCAATAGTGTCCAGCCTTTATATGGCCCAAATATAACCGGGTGTATGCAGTTGAATTGGGCAAATGGTGGGTACTCGTATAGTAAATTCGGCGATGGGGAGAGCAAAGGGAAGGGTGAGCGTAAATAAAGGTACACCACAAGGTGGCGTTCTGTCGCCCCTCCTAGGGCTTCTTCGACGGAATGGTCAAGATTCTAAAGACGGAGGGCCTACGCCATTGCCATTTTAGTCTCTGGAAAATGTCCGCAGGGTACAGGGTAAAGTTGTTGATTGCTCTCAACCTGGCGAGATGCCAGCAACGATACCTGTTTAAATGCCCGGGTCAAGTTGACATACGGCCTCCTCGCGGCGCCCTCTGGATAGCCTCTTCAACAACCGTTGGGAGGTGAACAAACGTATGCAGCGAAAAAAACCCCGACCAGAATGGCGGTTGTGCGACGGGCTAACAATCCGCCCACGTAAAAAAACCCAAAGTTATGAATGAGCAAGATGCCTCGGATACACGGACGGATACTCGACGACGACAACGCACGAAAAAGGAATACGATTTGCGAGTATGCTCCTGGAATGTCAGGACCCTGTACACTCCCGGAGCTGCTCATAAACTAGAAGGAATCCTCACGCAGTACAAGGCGGCGATTACTGCGGTCCAGGAAATACGCTGGATAGGAAACGGTATGATGAAGAAGAAAAATTGCGACATTTATTACAGCTGTCACAAAAGGTTGCACTTACTGGGATGCGGATTTGTCGTGGGAAAGCGGTTAAGGTCGAAGGTCATCGACTTTAAACCTATAAGTGATCGCCTGGCTGTGATCCGCATCAGAGGCAGATTTTATAACATCAGCCTCATATGTGCACACGCCCCTACCGACGAGGCTGAAGACCCTATCAAGGAGGACTTCTATGACCTCCTGGACAACGCCTACGGAGCTTGTCCGGAGTACGATGTAAAAATCGTGCTCGGGGACTTCAATGCCAAAATCGGAAAGGAAAACACCCTTGGCGGAGTGATCGGAAAGCACAGCCTCCACGATACAACAACAGATAACGGCTTCCGACTCGCTGACTTTGCGACAGCTCGTAATGCGGTGATAAGTAGCACAAGATTCCCTCGCAAGCGAATCCACACAGCAACCTGGCGATCTCCGGACGGTCGAACCGCCAACCAAATCGACCATGTGCTCATTGAGGCAAGGCACGCGTCAAACATCCTGGATGTGCGAACATTCAGAGGGGCGAATGTCGACTCTGACCACTTCCTCGTAGCAGCAAGATTCAGAGCTCGACTGTCCAATGTCAGAAAGCTGCACCAGCCCATCAGGAGGAGGTTCGACATTGGGCGCCTGAGCACACCGGAGGTTGTCAGAGTCTACAGGGAGCAGCTGAGCGAAAGACTCTACGGTATGCCTACGTCGAACACAAATGCCAATAATATGTGGCTGCATTGCCGCTCAGCCATTCAGGAAGTAGCCGAAACCACATTAGGATACCTACCACCCCCGACAAGAAACCCGTGGTATGATGGCGAGTGTGAGCAGAAAAAGGCAGCAACCGACGAGGCGTACCAAAATGCGCTGCAGAGGAAAACCAGGGCAGCGCGAGAAGAGTACCGAGCCAGAAGAAGGGAGGAGAAGAAACTACTGCGACAAAAGAAAAGAATCTTCGCAGCCTCCCAGCTCAAGGATATCGAGGAGTCCAGGGATAAACATAGAATACGAGCCCTTTACAAGAAAGCCAAAGGCCTTGCAGGAGGCTCCAAAAAGGGCACCCTGGCTCTTCGAAACTGCGAGGGTAATCTTGTCACCGACCCACAGGGAATAGTGGATGTATTTAAGCAGCACTTCCAGCAGCTGCTTAACGAGCATGACCAAGAGAGAGTGGTAGGGACCGAGGAAATCCCAACTCCAGCCGCTGAAGTAGTCCTCCCACCCAGCATAGAAGAAGTCGGCACAGCTATTCAGAAGCTGAAGAACAACAAGGCCGCAGGCTCAGATGGCTTGCCATCAGAGCTCTTCAAGGCTGGCGGCGATGTTCTGGTAGGGAGCATGCACCAGATCATCTGCAGAATTTGGGAAGATGAGAGCATGCCCGACGACTGGAATACCAGCTCTATATGCCCCATCCACAAAAAAGGCGATCCTACCTCTTGCAAGAACTATAGAGGTATATCCCTGCTCAATGTCGCATACAAGATCCTGTCCAGCGTATTGTGTGAACGTCTAAAACCATTTTGCACCGCACTAATCGGCAGCTACCAGTGCGGCTTCCGGCCCGGCAAATCAACTATAGACCAAATTTTCACACTTCGACAAATCCTGGAAAAGACCAACGAGTTTCGAATCGATACACACCATCTTTTCATCGATTTCAAAGCCGCATATGACAGCATTCATGGTGAAGCACTGTTTGGGGCGATGGCCGAATTCGGGATCCCGGTAAAACTGATCCAGTTGTGTCGCGCCACGCTAAAAAACACGCGATGCACCGTGCAACTCGGTTCTAGGACCTCGGAACCATTCGAAACATGCACCGGATTTCGGCAAGGAGATGACTGTCATGTGACTTCTTCAACCTGGTGCTGGAGCAGATAGTGCGACGGGCAGGCATCAACAGGGAAGGCACTATCTTTTACAAGTCCATCCAGCTGCTAGGATACGCGGATGATATCGACATCATCGCGTGTTCTCGCCGTGGCATTGTGGAAGCATTCACGGCGATTGAAGAACAGGCGAAACGAATTGGTCTTAAGATCAATGAGGACAAAACGAAATACATGCTGTCAAGCAAAAACCAATCCGTCGCTCACCACCTGGAACAAAATATAACAATTAACAGCTACAATTTCGAGGTAGTTAAGGAGTTTGTCTACCTCGGGGCAAACGTAAATTCCACAAATGACACCACAGTGGAGATCCGGCGTAGAATCGCCCTTGGCAACCGCTGCTACTTCGGCTTGTCCAAACAACTGGGGTCAAAACTCCTCACTCGAAAGACCAAAGTCATGCTTTACAAAACGCTCATTCTGCCAGTCTTGCTGTACGGAGCCGAAAGCTGGACGATAAGCAGGACAGCGGAGCTGATTTTGGGTTCTTTCGAAAGAAAAATTCTGCGCCGGATATTTGGTCCTGTCTGTGAGGAAGGTGAATGGAGAAGAAGACACAACCGCGAACTCTACGAGCTGTGCCAAGATGGGGATGTAGTCCGGAAGGCAAGGATCCGTCGACTACACTGGCTCGGCCACATCGAGCGCATGGACATCAACGCTCCAGCTAAGAGGGTCTTCGACTCCGAGCCTCCTGGTTCGAGAAGAAGAGGAAGACCGAACCTCCGGTATAAAGACCAAGTAATCGCGGATGTAGGACATCTTGGTCTTGACAACTGGAAGCAGCGTGCCCGGGACCGTCAAGGATGGAAGGCAGCTATAGCTTAGGCTCAGATCCTCCATGGATCGCAGGCCTGATAAGTAAGTAAGTAAGTAAATGTCCGCAGGTCCTCAGCGATAGACTAAGCTATGCACTGATGTTGGTGGATAACTGGGTCAAGAGACGAGGCCTGGGAGTAAATCCGGCGAAAATAGAGGTAGTACTCTTTACAAGGAAAAGATCTGTATCAAGATACAGCCACTCCCGAATGAATGGTATAGATCTGATCCATGGAAAATCTGCCAAATATCTGGCAATAATCCAACTCGAAGCATAGTTGGGGAGAAAATATTAAGGAAATAATCTAAAAGGCCTACGTGGCACTATATTTGTGCAACGTAGCCTTTCGAAAAACATGGGGCCTCAAACCGAGGTTAGTACATTGCGGTGGTAAGACCTTTTCTAGTTTATGGCTCGGTTGTCTCGTGGAAAGCGCTCGAGAAAAAACGCCATCTTCAGAATGTGTCAAAGGTTGAAAGGGCAGGCTGTCTGGCGGTGACGGGATCTATGAAGTCCACAACAACGGCGGCTCTTGAAGTTATGCTGAGTCTCCCACAGCTGGACATATACTGCGAGAGCATCGCAACCAGAACTGCGCTAAGACTACGGGAATCCGGTCTCTGGGAAAAGAGTCCTCACGGACATGCATCAGTCTTGGATCGATGGGCCGTCTCGAGATTCAGAACCGTAAGGGACAATGTCACCCGACTTCCTTCCTGGGAGAGAAGATTCTCTATTAGAATTCCCTCCAGGGAGGAATGGACCGGTGATTTGTACACACGGAAAGTGAACTGGCTCTACACCGACAGATCCGAATTGGATGTTGGTACAGGGGCCGGACTCTACTTTGAGTCTCGGGATACGCATCGCTCCTATAGGCTCGATGATGGATGCAGCGCCTTCCAAGCTGAGATCTTCGCTATCAAGCAGGCGGCCGACCTGGTCAGCAAAGAGAATATCTCAGGAAAAAGGATCAGCATCTATGTTGACAGCCAGACAGCCATTAAGGCTTTGCAGGCAGCATGGATAAGATCCAAGCTCGTCAAACTCTGCAAGGAGAAGTTAGAAGAGATATCCAATGTAAATAAGGTGACCCTTTGCTGCGTACCTGGTCATATGAATATCTCTGGAAACGAGAGTGTGGACGAGCTGGCTAGGGTGGGATCAATGGCTAACATTGCGCAGATCTCAGTTGAGGCCAAATCACCACTCAGTGCGCTCTACAGGGAGATAGAGTCGGAGCTATTAGTGAAATAAGCGATGGTGCCGCTTAGATACATACGCAACGGCGAGATCGACTTGGCCCGTCTATTATAAGAAAATAATGGAAAATCTGCTGAAGTTCAATAGGGAATACTCGACTGGCAGTCGGTGCCCTCACCGGGCACTGCATGCTATCTATCTTACCATGCAGCTCGACTAGGCCAGCCCCACAATGACTTCTGCAGAAGCTGCAGGGACGAAGAGGAAATTGAATGTATTCGTCACCTGCTGTGCGAATGTCCGGCGCTAGCCCAAAAAAGGAATATACTCCTAGCAAACTACTTCCTTTCGGGGCTAGAAGAGGTAAGTAGCGTTGGACTGAACAGAACAGTAGGATTCTTATCCTCGTCTGGATGGTTCAGCTCAATGGTAAATGTCTACGTACCAATGGGTTAAATAAATCAATTGGGCACAATGGACTCTACATAGTCTACGTGAGCCATGACTTTACGTCAATAGGGCACACATGTACCTCACCTAACCAACAATCGGCTTGTGGTAACCAAAATATGATACAGAAAAAACATTTGAACACAATTATGTTAACAATAAATATACATAATATGTATGTACTTACACACCGCGGAGAAAACCAACAGAGCAGATTTAACACCTCTATACATATATATGTAATTAATTTTACTGTTAACTAGCTTTTGCCCGCGGCTTCGCTCGCGTTAAATTCGGGGTAACACGGTTCCCCTTTCCTGATTTAGAACACAGAAGAGAACTCGGAACAGAATGTTATTTTAATACGCAACTGTAGACGATATTATATGTCTTTCCTTTTGGGGATAGAATGTAAAGATTCTGGGCATTGAACACACGCGAACGTGCTACATACAATTGTCCATGGGAAAAGCACGGCTTATCTAAGTTCACCCCAGCCACCTTTAATGTTTGACCTTGCGCTTTGTTAATGGTCATAGCGAAACTAAGCTTTAGAGGAAATTGTAGCCTTTTAAACTGGAACGGGAGATCTGTGGGAATCATTACAGTTTCACCCTTTCCTACGCCGGTTAAGATAGTGGCGCTAATGATATTGCGGCCAAGTTGTGTGACACGAAGTCTCGTCCCCTTACATAATCTCGGGGCATCTTATTTTCGTATAAGCATGACTGGGACGCTTAGTAGTCAAATAACAGAGTATAGGTACCGTATGCACTAAAGTGTGAAGCGCCGCCCGATGCCCGCACTTAAGTACAGATAGAGAGCACACAACGTTAGCGCGTTTCAGATACATACCGGCGCCATCTATCGTAATTCAAGAGCAACACTTTATGTTTCGAATGTTGATTGTTTTCTCAAAAGCTGATTGATTTATGCTTGTTTTAATTAAATTATTTTATAATTCGTTTGCATCATAGAACCTATACTAATTTTGCGGAGAGTCTCCACAAATTTTCATCCCCTTTTTTTTTTTTTTTTTTTTTTTTTTATTTTTTTTTTTTTTTTTGTTGCGCCAAACGGATGTGGAATCTTCAAAAGATACCAGTAGCCCGGACTACTGGCATGTAGGATTCGCAAGCCTGAATATTCGATGCCAGGAATACGCCTACGTACTAAACCACACCCTGCACCCTTCACCCACTCTCCCCACGAGACTGCCGTTAGGTATTACTTCGCGGGGCTGGTTTGCACTTTATGCCCTTCTTTCTCTAATTGGAGTTTCCTGTTCCAAGGGAGCTGCCGTTTGATTTTGGTTGCTCTCCCTGTTTCTCTCCAGACGCCGGAGTTCCTTCATGATTCTCGCTGCGGTTTCTTTCAGAGCGTCTCATATTTCTCTCGATGACAGTAATGCTTTATGATGTTCTCGGGAGTCGGCGTTTCTCCAATTTTATCTTCAAGATATTTATTTTCTGCCTCGAAATGTGAGCATTGAAAAAATACGTGTTCTGCATCTTCTCTAGCCTCTCCACAGTTTGCACAGATAGGAGATTCATCAAGGCCAAACCTGTAAAGATAGGCTCGGAAGCAGCCATGTCCGGTTAGGAACTGGGTGAGATAAAAATTTACTTCTCCGTGATGCCGGTTTATCCAACTTTGTATATCCAGTATAAGTCGATGGGTCCATCTTCCCTTTGTTGACTGATTCCATCTCTCCTGCCATATTTCAATGCTACGCCGTCTTTCTTCCAGTTTAATATCTCTGCCTGAGGCAAGGGGTTCCTGAATTTTGGCGTCGTAGGACCTTTGCAACTCGATGGCCAAGATATCGGCTGGAAGCATTCCAGCAATTACAGATATAGCATCATCCGATACCGTCCGAAAAGCGCTGCACACTCTTAGTGCGGATAGTCGGTTGGTGGAATTTACTCTTCTTGCGTGGGACTTGATTTTCATCGCCTTTGCCCATATTGGTGCTGCGTACATAATAATTGACTGCGCCACTCTTGACAATACTAGTCTTATTTGCTGCCTGGGTCCTCCGATATTTGTCATTATTCTGGCTAAGGCAGCACATACTTGAGCTGCTTTATTGCACTTTATTTCAAGGTGTTCCTTGTAGCTGAGCCTAGCGTCAATCATCACACCTAAGTATCTTATAAACGGTTTCGACGTTATATTTTGATCGCCTACCCTGATGGTGATTGTTTCCCTTTTCTTGCGGCTGCTTACTAGTACTGCTTCTGTTTTGTGATCGGCGAGCTCTAACCCGACTGTTGACATCCAGCGTCTCACTTTCCTGATACATTCGTTCCCTATGTCCTCTATTTCTTCCAGGTGTTTCGCTGCTACTACGATTGCAATATCATCAGCGAAGCCTATGATTTTTGCCTCATCGGGAATTTCTAGCCTCAGAACTCCGTCATACATAAGGTTCCACAGAATAGGACCTAGCACCGATCCTTGTGGTACTCCACCAGATATGTGGTACTGCACTACCCCGTCGTCGGTATCGTAGAAAAGATACCGTTTCTCGAGATAGCTTCCAATTATTTTACTGAGAAATCCTGGCACCATCTTTTCTCTAAGTGAGCGTACAATTTGTCCCCAATTTGCAGAGTTGAACGCATTTCTGACGTCCAGTGTTATTACGGCACCGTATTTCTTTGCGCCTCCTGCCCATCTCTTGCCCTGAATAGCTTCTTCCAGAACTGTGGTTACCCTCCGTATAGCATTGATTGTAGAACGGGCTTGCCTGAATCCGTACTGTTCGTCTGAAAGCCCCCCGGCTTCATTTATTGCCACCTCGAGTCTGTTGGCTATCATTTTCTCCAGTATCTTGCCCATTGTATCTAATAGGCAAATCGGCCGGTATGACGACGGCTCATCTGGTTGTTTTTTCCCTTTAGGCAGCAGCACCAAGCGTTGTTTCTTCCATTGGTCTGGAAAGACCCCTTCGATTAGGCACCTATTGTACATTTCTAGGAATGGTCCCGTGTTTGCTTTAATGGCTAGTTTGAGGGCCTTATTTGGGATGCCATCCAGCCCAGGTGACTTATTGTCCTCGAAATGTTTGCACACCTTTAGAAGTTCGTTTTCCGTAATAGTTGTCACTTCCTGTTCATCATGGGGTGCTTCTATACGCTCTATCGTTCTTTGCAGTGGAAATAGTCCCGACACTATTTTTTTCATTAGGAGAGGGCATGAGGGCGAGGGGGCCCTGATGGTGCCTTTGAGTTTTGCCATGACAGTCCTGTAAGCGGTACCCCAAGGATTTACATCTGCGTGCTCGCAGAGCTCCTTAAATTTGTTATTTTTGCTTCTCCTAATGGCCAGTTTCAGATCCCTACGTCTATCTCTGTATTGCGCCTGTAGGTTCTGATGAGAGGGCAAACCTCTGGATCACCTGGACAGTCTTCTCGCCCTATGACACTTGCTGCGTAGCTCTGCTATCTCCTGGTTCCACCAGTATACTGGTGGCCGGCGATTCGATGACGTTTTCCGGACCATGGATGCATCGCAAGCCCTCATTACTTGCTTAGTAATATCAGTGGCCATAGCATTTGCTGTCCCTGACCTTATTGTAGACTCTCTAAAGGTGAGGATAAAAGAGTCCTCATCCAGTGCTTCTATTTTCCAACCCTTTTGTTGTGCCTTCTTTAGCGAGACACCCTGGTTGGCTCTCCTAGGCTGTATTTCAAAAAGGATAGCCAGGTGGTCACTGTGGGTGTACTGATTACTTACTCTCCAATTTACGCCTCTCGTTAGAGAACTCGATACAAATGTGATGTCAACTATGGAACCTATGCCGTTTCTGCTAAAGGTGTGCTCGCATCCTGTATTGAGACGTAATACAGACGTAATACAGACGTCTAGTGATGACATAGCCTCTAGTAGAGCTTCGCCTCTTGGATTGGTTCGCGTACTGCCCCAATCTCCAGCTATGATTTTTGGAGTACGGCCTCTAGAATCATCCACGAGCCTATCCAGCATACCCCGAAATTCCTCTAAAGTGCTGGATGGAGGTGCATAACAGCTGTAGACGTGTACACCTTTTATCTTTGCTCGAACGAAGCCGGATTGGCCTGTCGTCATTATTTTTTCCAAGGCGTGTTTTCCGCAGGTCCAAATAGCCGCTCTTTTTGAGTTGTCAGCTATCCAAACATTATCGTCGAGATTCTTGTACTGTTCGCATAGAATGGCAGTGTCTATTTTGGACTCTCGGATGGCTTGTGTTAGGGGATCCTGTGCCGCTTCGCAGTGATTTAAATTTAATTGGCTTTTTTAGCTTCTTGATATACAGGACATATTGCGCTTCCTGCCACATGCATGATGATATTTCTCGACTTTTCCTCACAAAGTACGCATTTTGCTTCATTTGTACACGTGGCCTTTCTGTCCACACTTGGTGCAATCCTCGCTCCTATCAAGCAGACTTTGACACGCTTTTGCTAGGTGTCCGAAGTTAAGACACCTAAAGCATCGTAGCGGTACAACTTTTTCCCGTAACCTGCATACCGTCCAACCGATTTTTATTCTCGCAATCTCAAGGATTTTTTTGGCGGCGTCTATCGGGAGGCTAATGACTGCAGTTTGTGTTCCCGCATAGGCTTTCCTCATGGATTTAATGGATGAGGGCTGTATACCTTGCACTTCCTCGAACTGCTCGGACAATGCTTTGCAGATCTCTTCCTTAGTAGTGACTTCGTCTAGGTCCTTACACTCAGTGAGTACCTCGTGCTTTAAGGACCTCACTTCTGCCAATTCCTTTAGGACTAGTCCTACTTTGCTCTGGTATTCGAAGGTGTTTCCGTCTGCCGATTTCCTGAGTTCAAGCAGTAACTTACCTTTGGCCGTCTTCCTTATGTGGGTAACATCGGACCGCAGGCCATTTAGCTCAGGATTGGTCTTCACTTTCCGAAGTATATCGCAGTAGGATGTTTCTCCGGTTTTTTTAATCACCAATGCGTCCGGCACCGTGGCGCAGTGGGTAGTGTGTTGGCCTCTGACGCCGATGACTCGGGATCGAATCCCGACACAGCCATGTCATCGAACGTGTTTTTCACGGTGTTTCTCCTCAGCGGGGTTCTGACAAAACCCCCTGTAGTAAAATTGTCATGAAAAGCTTCTCGAAATTCGCCGTTCGGAACCGGCAATAAACTGTAGGTCCCTTTCACCTATGTGAAAATGAAATCACACACAACATGGGTGATTGAGAGAAGCTCGGCTCAGGTTCTTCATGGACTGTAACGCCAACATACATACATACAATGCGTCCGGCTTGGCGTACAGCTTGCCTCGGCCTTTTTTCACCACTTTTTTCTCCTCGGCCTTGCTGTGGTCTTGATTTGCGCTTTTTTTACTTGCATTTTTGTTTCGCGATTTTGGCGTTTTTGCAAGAACTTTCTGGAGGTCTTTGTCGTTTTTCTCCCCAGGGCGCGTCTGGTCACTTTGTTGCATCTCCGCAGGTTTTTTCTTCGTGACGGCCTCAGCGTATGTCAGTGTCGAGGGTTTTTCTTTGCTTGGAGATCTAGTCCTTTTTCGCTTGGGCTCCGGCAATTGTTTCCACGGTGAAGGAGAAGGGGCTGGTACTCCCATTTCCGATGGCTGAATGATTTGGGTCGCTTTAGACGCTCTGTTCCTTGCCATGACGTCCTTTTTCAAGCCTACAGTAGAGTTGTAGTGCCTGTGTATAGCACTAGTCAGCCTCCTAATTTCATGATGGACGTTAGTTTTCCCTTTTATGAATTCCATCAGTGCATTTATATTGCTTCCTAGCGATTGCATTGCTTCACGATTTTCTCTTTCTTCTCTGGTTTCTCTTGGCCTTCCATTCGTATTGATATCAGGCGTCAGACTAGCCGTTGGAGCTTCTGCGAGGTGAAGGTCAGATTGCATTTGTGGGGATGTCTGTTTTTGAGTTATTGGTACAGACGACATCCCCACGTCCTTGCTTTCTTTAACCATCGTACCCTCCATTTGTTTTAATGGAGAAGATCGCATCATCATAGAGCTTCTCCTAAAAGGATTTTCCTGAGTACTACTTTCGGTTCCTGAGTTTTGTATCCTTTTTTGTTCTGTTTTATTTGTATTTATTTTTATTTTTGTTTGAATCATGTTTTAATCCCACGAGTATGGGGGAAAGGAAAGTCCGCCACATCAGAGACCCCTGTAATGTGGTAAGGCTACGTTACAACCAGAGGGCGCCAGGTATCTGGAGGGCTCCGTTAGCGATGCTGTATGGGTTTTTTATCCCCAGCACCATTCAGGCCTCGGTACCGGTCGCATAACGCCTTGCCTTGGGGACAGGGCTTATTAATGTGCGGCATCTACTCGCCCTGTCACAAAAAATTTCACCGGGCTTTTGTGTTTTTTCCATCACGCCCTCCGTTTTTTGTCGCTTTTGGTCGGGGACTGCTTGTTGGTTATTCGCAGCTAACCTACATATCTATAGGTCGTTCAGCTATCCGCCACCGTGCTGACCCCCCTGGTAGCTTAAGCTCGGCCCCAGGAATTTCCATCCCCTACTGATTTATTTTTGCTGCATACAATCTTAACGGGGGCTAGAAAGAAACAAAAAGTAGCCTACGTCACTCTCCATCTCTTCAACTATCTCCACTTAAAAAATCACGTTTCCTTAACAACGCGGCTGGAACCCTTTTTCGTGACAAAAAAATCGTAATACCCCGTCTATATAGAAGTTTCACTTCAAAAAGTATATCACGGCATTTCGGATGCAACGGTTGATTTTTATAATTTTTTTCCAAATTTAGCCAATTTTTGCTCTCTATGGCATGGTGCTGCAGACAAAGGAGCGACAGAGAATGAACAAGTCATAGACAATGCAAGCCAGTCTTTATTTAGTGAACATTTCTCTAGCGTCAATGAAAGACATTCATAAACAAAAAAAAATAAATATTGTGTGTTTTGCTTCACAACAAAAAAGAAGAAAAATCTATCAAACAAGTTGCTTCACAAAAGAGCAATCATATCAAACAAAACAAACAAAAGAGACAATTCCCAACTAAAAGCCACATTGCCAAAAAGTGATTTGCGAGTCAGGTCCATACACAGCACTCTCAAACGAGTGATCCGAGTTCAAATCTTAAGTTCCGCAGCCACCAAAAAACAAAGGCACTCAACTACTCCCTTTTCCCATTCTACATTGGTCCATCGAGCCGGATAGCATGATCATTATGATGTTGCTTTACAATAAAAAGAAATAATTAATCGACATATGCTCAAAGAGCAAGGGACTAATGAATCTTTCTTTTGTTCGCCGCGAAAAGTGTTCACAGGAACCTTGAGATTTTAACACGGATCAAATCTTGGCTCGCAAATTGCTTTCCGTCGAGGTTGCATACCATTGTTGTACCATTGTTGTTTTGTTGTGTTGAACAACACACCTTGTGGCGTGTTTTCATAAAAACACACTTAAAATTGCATTAAACATTACTACAACGAAAACACACACTTACCAATTGCAGTGTAGTTACCATGCAATATTCTTATTATTGCCTCATATTTCTCAACTGTAACAATCCCATGTGTCAAATTCCAGGTTGAAAAGATACCATATTCATCTAAAACAATCGGTCAGCCTCACAATACTACAATATTTATTACCCTGAAATTATTACCACATTACAGAAAGATTTAGGATACGTCCTCAAGTGACTGTACTGTACAAGCATAAGGTGAAACCCCTCACGATATGTCTGCGCTTATCCATAGAACCATTTGTACGAAAAGACTAACAAAAGGGTATATCTAAGGATGTAGTATGTATGTGTGTATGTGTGTCTATATGTAACTAGGACTCGCATAGCTACGACTGAAGCAGGCGATGAGGACGACGATGAAAGACGGGCAAAGAGCATCCAGGTGCCACATTCACCGAGTATAATGATCCTACAAGTTAAGTGAAATAATAACAAATCAACTTCCAACATTCAGTGCACACTTTAAGCCTTTTCGAGTGGCCATCCGTTTCTGGTCCCTGGGCGACAGAAGGACGTTGTTTGTTTATGTGGACTCTGTACTCGGCCACACCTATGCATATATCTTCGTTTGATTCTGCACGTAGGGCGTGACTTTTCTAGTGTATATGCTGAAATACATATTAGCCATGTTTCTCCGCGATTTATATGTACTTACTACCCATATAGTAGGTTTGGTGGGTAGGCCCGTTCCAAAAGATTGTTGTTGTATTGTTCACACAACATTAAGGAATCTGGGTAAAGATCATATCAAGCAGGGAGCGAGTTAAGGGATCATTGATTATGCCTAGAATGAACTTAATTATAAGTATATTAAAGGCTTTCATTCATTTCCTTAAAGCTAGTGAAATGTGGATTATGTTCCTTCTATCTGTTATGATATGACCACCCGGTTAGGTTTTACCACCCAGGTGCAGCCACAAATATAGTTTGTTATCTTGCAGTGTAATATTTCGAAGTGTCACTCTTTGTATTTTCAGCAATGGTAAGCAATGGCAATTTACCATTAACCATCTACATACCTATACGATACACATGGTATGTTTATCCTGTAATTGTAGACCTTACAACAGTGTAAGAAGATAACGGAGGATGATTTGTGATAACATCCTGAAGAGAAGTTATTCCCTAGGATACATTCCATCTTGGATCATATGATTGTGTCTATATGTATGATTGCAACAATGAACCATAATTTTCATTTGAAAAGGATTTAATGAAAGGGGAAATGACCTAAGTGCTTCGATGACACATTCGAGGACCGCATTTCTGACATATTTCATATATTGTACAGTAGATAACCAATCATAGAAAACAAATGTTGTTTGGAGCTTACGCGGCCTGACATACGGATGGGTTATTTATTCAAGAATACTACAAATGCGTTCATTTGATATCCTAATAGCTGATCGAACAATCAGAGAAAACCATATCCCCCCGTTGGCCTCTGATGCCGATTACACGGGATCGAATCTAGAGAACAGCCATGCCATCGAACGTTTTTTCACTGTGCTTCTCCTCAGTGGGTTTCTGACAAAACTCCCTGTAGTACATTTGTCATGAAAAGCTTCTCGAAATTCGCCGTTCGGAATCGACAAAAATTGCACCTTTCATCTATGGGGAAATAAAATCACACACAGTTCGGCTTTGGTCCATCATCGATTGCAACGCCAACGTACGTATGCACATACACAACGTCTCATAACAATCCGAATAGAAGCTGCTTCCTAACTTAAACTAAACAAGCATTAACGACTTCTCAGAAGGGCGAAGTTGGGGTTTGATTGAAAGATTCGCATATCATATTCAAAATCACTAATATTTTGCACATCTGAACCTTCCGAAGGATTAGTATTGACCTGGGTTATTATCTCGTTGTAGACACGAGAAGCGCACGAATTAAGATTTGGAGAGGCGTTACTGCAGGCGTAACGTTCAAAAGCTATATCCAGAAACGGAAGCCTGTAGGGATGGCAATGGACACCTTGGAGTAGAACCGCAGTCGATGCTGAGAATATGAAAAAATCACTTCTGCAGACGGCGATGTTAGTCAATATACCACCATAAGGCAGAATGGTCCATTTTTTAACGACGAAGATCGCATAGAATTCCGTCCCCCTGACCTCGACGAGGGTAAGATCTTTACACTACGGCGGACACTCAGCACCTATTTGTCGACTTCGAAGCCGCACATGACAGCGTAATTAGAGACGAGCTATACAACGCCATGTCTATCTTGGACATCCGTGCTGAACTCGTCAGACTATGCAGGATAACTTTGAAGAATGTCCGCTGCTCCATTTGAATCGGTGAACATCGGGCGGATAGTTTGAGGTAAAAAAAGGACTTATGCAGGGCGATGCGCTGTCGTGTGATTTCTTCAACATCGTTTCAGAAACGATTGTGCAAAAATTACTCGCCAACACAAGAGGCACAATACGTATATTTCAAATCCTCACAACTAATCGCATACGCGGATAACATTGACATATGGGTAAATAGGCGGAAGCGACGAAAATTTGTTTGGCAATAAACGAGGGCAAAACTATATATATACTTACTTACTTACGTAGGTGGCGCTACAGTCCGTGGTGAACCAAGGCCTCAACCAACAAGCCTCTCCAGCTGGCACGGTCTCTGGCCAGCTGTTTCCAGCGCCGCACGCCCAATTGGTTAAGGTCCCCTTCCACCTGTGCGCGCCACCTTAAATGCGGTCGGTCCTCTGCTGCATCGTCCCTCAGGGTTGGAGTCGAAGACTCTTCGGACCGGAGCGTTGATGTCCATTCGCTCTACATGGCCTAGCCATCATAGACGTTGGATCCGAAGACGTCTAACTAGGCCGATGTCGCTGTACAGCCCGTACAGTTCTTGGTTGAATCTCCTCCTCCACTCTACGTTTACACAAACGGGACCAAATATTGCCCGCATAATTTTCATCTCGAGACGCCCAAGAGCCTCTTCATTCACTTTTGATAACTTCCAAGCCTCAGCGTCGTAGAGGAGGACCGGGATGATTAAGGTTTTGTGGAGGGATACCTTAGTTTTTCGAAAGAGGGCTCGACTACGCAATTGCCTCTTGGGCCCGAAGAAGAAGCGGTTGGCAAGAGTTTTTTTGCGTTTTATCTCAGCGCTGATGTTGTCACTATCGAGCCAAGGTAGACGAAGTCCTGGACTACTTCAAAAATATAGCTGCCGAAGGTGACGTTCTGACCAAGTTGTCGGTGTTGCGCGTCTTTCTTTGATGACAGCATATATTTGGTTTTTTCCCCATTTGCCATTAGACCCACTTTAGCCGCTTCTGCTTCAATGCTTGCGAACGCCTCATTGATGTCTCGCTTTGTCCGTCCAATAAAGTTAATGTCATGTGCGTAGGCAAGCAATTGTGTGGACTTGAAGTAGATCGTACCCCTTGTATTGGCCGCAGAGCCGCGCACGATATTTTCAAGAACAATGTTAAAGAAATCACATGACAGTGCGTCACCCTGTCTAAAACCTTTTTTAACATCAAAGGGGTCGGTTAATTCACCTCCCACCTTAATGGAGCAGCGAGAGTTCTCCATAGTCATCCTGCACAGTCTGACAGGATGGCTCTGTATAGCTCGTCTCTATAAACACTGTCATACGCGGCTTTAAAGGCGACAAAAAGATGGTGCGTGTCGACCTGGAATTCATGGGTTTTCTCCAAGATCTGCCATGGGGTAAATATTTGGTCTGTCGTGGATTTTCCTGGTCTGAAACCACACTGGTAGGAACCTATCAGATTGTTCACGAACGGTTTCAGACACCTACACAGTACAGTAGAGAGGATCCTGTACGCAATGTTCAGGAGGCTTATCCCTCTGTAATTGGCGCAGTCATAGGGGTCTCCTTTCTTATAGACCGGGCAAGCGATACTGAGATTCCATTCATCGGGCATGCATTCTTCCAACTATGTCTTGCAGAGCAGTTGGTGCATGTTCCTGACCAGCTCATCGCCAGCTACTTTAAACAGTTCCGCGGGGAGTCCGTCTGCTCCAGCAGCTTTGCAAGACTCAAGTTTCGATATCGCTATCTTACCATCGTCTTGGTTGAGTGGACGGGATTCTCTTCCGTCTTCGTCCATTGTTCGCTCTGCCTGACTCCGGCATTTTGACTATCATCGCCGTTATACAGTCTGCAAAAGTCATCCTTCTACAATCTCAGCATCGACTCCACAATCTCAGCATCCACTCCACTACTAGTTGTCCGTGCTCATCCCTGCAGGCCACTGCTCTGGCTTTATAGCCTTGGCATGTTAGTTTTACTTTCTGGTAAAATTTTCGAACGTCGTTCCTGTAGTAACATCTCTCCATCTCCTCGATCTCGCGCTTCCCGTGGGCCTTCTTTTCCCTTCTCAGAAGCGCATACTCCTCCCTCCTCTTCTGTTAATAGAACTCCCGGCAGTACTCGTCCGTCGATGCAATGTAGCCATGTATGCATCCTGTTTCTCTTCATGGGCCTGTCTGAACTCATCATCAAACCAGGGGTTTCTCGGCGGTGGTGGCTCGAAACCGAGTACATCTGAGGCGGCCTCACTAATGGCGTTCTGACAACGACTCCATTGCTGTTTTATAGTTTCTGCAGATTGCATCGGGACTTGAGAGCGCTTGAGGGAGACTTGATTGGCGAAGGTCCTGGCGGTCTCCTGCGATTGCAGCTTTCCAGCGTTAAATTTTGGTGTTCTTACTCGACTCCGCTGATTCCGAGAAATTCGCATCCGCACCTTGGCTGCAACAAGGTAATGATCCGGGTCGATGTTGGCTCCTCGAAAGGTTCGGACATCTGGGATGCTGGAGGAGTGTCTGCCGTGGATCGCAATATGATAAATTTGATTGGTTTTCGATTGATCGAAAGGCCGCCAGGTCCCCTTATGGACGTTGAGGTGTGGGAATCCTGTACTTGCTGTTACCAGATTACGTCCCGTCATAAAGTCCACAAGCCATAGTCATATAACAAATCCGCTTCCGAATAAGCGTTGTTTATTTTCTCTGTAGCAGTTTCCATAGTATATATCACAGTTTTTCATCCGCTTTTTGCCTGGCCCATCCCATCGCCAAATAAATGTGGGTGGGCCCTGTTTGGTTTTGAGTAGCATATTTTCTCTTTACATCGACAGTGATAATCCGGTACAGGAAAGACTTTCCTTTTTGCCTGGCAATTTCTTATATGTTTTGACGTCGCTCCATTTGCCTCACTATAAAAGTATGTATGAGACATCACTTTTGCGATAATTTTAACCTTTCCTATGACATGTAGATGTTAACAAATTTTTGGTTGAATAACATCCGTTTGATTGGAAAAGATTTTTTGGGATTGGGTGTCATTTTCGTCCAAAACAACCTGTGATTGATGGTCCTCATCCTTCCCACGCCGATTTTTAAACTTCCTGTCATTCAGATCGACATTGCGCGGCGTTTCCGATAAAGCGCTATCACCATGAATCTCTAAAGGGAATCAGTGTGTTTCGGCAACCGATTTCTTTAAATTAAAACTGAAAACCAGAAGATCTGGCATATGCCCTTTTTCTGGCAACAAAAAAGTGTCACCTTATACGCATGTAGATGTAGATGCAGATAGGATAAGGGGGTGGGACAAAGTCGCCTGATCACTGCGCCCACGAGTGAGCCTATCGTGATGTCCTGTTGAATATATTTCTGCTTATATTTTATCTGAATCAGAGTTCTATAGCAAATATCTCTGATTGAAAAACGCAGTTATATCTGTCCATGCTGACGTAGATGCATGTGCCAGTATTTGCTCCGTAAACTCCAGCCCCAACGCCTTCGTTCGTTTTGGAGCCATATGTGTACCACACATAGGATCCACGATTGAAGAAGGGGCTATTCTGTTCTCAGTTTTGTCTGTTTGGGAATGTGACCTTGTAGTTTTGGCTGAAGTTGTATCTGGGCAGACAGTTGTCTGTGAGGGATATCTTTAGGATTTCATACCTGTTTAGTTCGGTAAGTATATCAGGGTGAAAGAGCCTATGGTTGGAGTCATCCTCCGCGATTAGTCTGTGGGCGAAGACCATTGCCTCTTTCTTCAGTTGGAGATGAAGAGGTGGCAGGTCCGTGATGACTTCTAGTGCCGCTGTGGGGGTTGTTCTCATGGCCCCGGTGATACAGATACAAGTTGGTCTTTGCAATTTGTTGAGCTTGGCTTGCACTGATACTTGTTTTGTTTTGTGCCACCAGACGGATGCAGCATATGTGAGAATTGGTCTGGTGATTGCTGTATATAGCCAGCGAGATATCTTGGGGTCTGTGCCCCAGTTTTTGCCAGTGAGAGTTTTGCTGGTCCATAAGGGGATCCTGGCTTTCTCAATGGTCTTTGTAATGTGAGAGTTGCACGTGAGCTTTTCGTATAGGGTTATCCCTAGGTACTTGACTTCTTTTGAGAACTCTATCGTTTCTTCAAAGAGTGATAAGTTTCTGCTTATTCCTCCTTTTGGTGAAGGCGACTATGGTGCTTTTCCTGGGATTGACATTTAGTGCAACCTTTATGCACCAGTTTGCAGCAAGGTTTAGTGCCCGTTGGAGGAGTTCCGAATTTGCCCCTATCCAGGATCACTATGTCGTCAGCGTAGCCTGGGATATAGAAGCCATTATTGCTAAGTATGCTGATCAGTTCATTAACCACGATGGACCAGAGGAGCGGTGAGAGAACCCCGCCTTGAGGAGGAAGAGTCTGCTAGTGGAAATGGACAAGGCAGAGAAGGATCGTCCTGCTCTCAGATTCGAGGCTACCTCAGCCAGAAATGGATGGCTACCCATCACCTGTCACGACATAGAAACAAAAAAATTGGCTCATGTCGTCGACAGAGAAGAGTCTGCTAGTGGAAATGGACAAGGCAGACAAGGATCGTCCTGCTCTCAGATTCGAGGCTACCTCAGCCAGAAATGGATGGCTATCCATCACCTGTCACGACATAGGAACAAAAAATTGGCTCATGTCGTCGACAGAGAAGATCAAGCCATGGAAAAACGCTCATTTATGTGTAACTCAGGGTAATGACATTCCCAAGTTATACACTTGCCTAACATTCGTCCCCGAAGCCGATTACCTTACCAAGGAAACCTTCCTTATGCGCATAATGAGGCAGAATGCGAACATAAGCACTAAAGGATGGAGAGTCCTCAGGATTGCCGAGGAAAAAAGCGGTGGAGACCAAGTAACCTTTGCCATTGATAAGGCTTCTAAAGACGCCATTGTGAAGCAAAGGTTTAAACTGTTCCTCAACTTCTCCCAGATCTTAATCAGGATCAAGGGAGTTCCCAAGCAGGCAAAGGTAACTGCGGGCAACAAAACCAAGGACAGGGTACAAGCCCATACGAAGTGCGATGCCCAAAGTACACCGGCCATGCCCAAGAAAAGGAGTGAGGAACTCGGAGTGCATAAGCCAAGCCAGAGAGCAACAACCATTGCATCTGGCGATAGTGCACCAGCCATAGAGACAATGAAAGCACCCCAAACGTTACGGCTGCCTGAAGAAACAACTCGATTGGGTCAATTACCAACACTGGCAGCCCTGCCAGTACCTCACTGAATCCATCATGCCGGGATTAAGGTGCATCCAAGTAAATTTACAGCATGCAAAGGCCGCATCCGCGGTACTGGGCCATAGATTTAACAAGGAGCACGTCGATATAGCCTTTATCCAGGAACCGTACACGATTAAGGACCAAATGAAAGATCACCAAATCAGGTGAGCTGCTCTACGACTCCACAAATGAAGGACGACCTAGAGCTTGCATAATGTTTAATAACACTATTAAAGCCATTCCTATTTCAGAATTTGCGAATAAGGACCTGGCAGCTGCCACCATCCAGGTATCCACTGCGGAAGGTAGGTCAGGAGCCGTAATCTGCTGAGCCTATCTCGCGGGCGACTCCACGGATCTCAGCTTCACACCATTGCAGGATCTTCTCGACCAATTTGGAAGAAGAGGCTCACATATCGTCGTACGCTGAGACGCCAATGCCCACCACACAGCATGGGGAAGCTCGGGCATCAACAAAAGTGGTGAGTACCTATTAGAATTTATATTCAGGAACATGCTCAATATCCTAAACCATGGAAATAATCGCAACTTTATGAATAGAAATAGAGAAGAGGTATTAGACCTCACCCTAACTACTCCGTTCATAAGCAACTCTATTCTAAACTTGCATGCCTCAACAGAAACATTGATGTCAGACCATCGACAGATCTGTTTTAATATAAAAGCAGGAGATAGAGTTACTAGAACATATAGAAAACCGAGAGCGACAGACTGCGACACTTATAGCCTAGAAATCGCACAAACAATCGAAAACTGTCCCAACAGCATCAGAGACACAGACATCATTGAATTCAGCTGTGACAGCCTCAATAGTACCATCCTATCTGCTTTTCACAAAGCTTGCCTAGAGAAAGTCAAGTCAGGCAACTGTACCACTCCGTGGTGGAACAGCAATCTGGCTAAGCTAAGAGCACTGACCAGAAAACTGTTCAACAGAGCTAAACGGACCGGTGACTGGACTCAGTATCGTGCCTCACTCACCAACTACAACCAAGAGATTAGAAGAGCCAAAAGAGACTCATGGAAAAAGTTCTGCAGCAGTCTTTCAGACATTCAGAGCAGCGCTCGCATCCACAGAGTTCTCGCTTAAGAGCTCTCTAACCAAATTGGTTTGTTAAGGAGAGCAGATAGTACCTACGCGGAAAATGGTACGGCAGTACTCAAAATTCTGACCAGTACGCACTTCCCGGACTCCAACATCATTCCGTCCGATCTCTTTAACATACCTCCGCAGATCAGGGCAACGAGACCCAATAGGGAGGATTGGAAAAGAGCACGAACGATCATTCACGAGGGAAGCATAAAATGGGCCATCAATTCATTTGACTCATACAAATCCCCGAGGGGGGATGGCATCTTCCCAGCCCTTCTTCAGAAGGGGAGTGCGCAAATCAGCCCCATACTCATTAACATCTTTAGAACCAGCTATGCATGGGGACACATACCAATAAGCTGGACAGAGGTAAAGGTAAAATTCATTCCCAAAGTAGGCCGTAGACCCACAGACCTGCCTAAGTCCTACAGACCAATAAGCCTTACCTCTTTCTTACTTAAAACAATGGAAAAAACCCTGGATAGGCATATCAGGGACGGTGCACTGAAAAGATCACCACTTCACAAAAGCCAATATGCCTACCAGCCTGGGAAATCAACCACGCATGCTCTTCAGGAACTAACGGCCCGGATCAACGAATCCCTAAGCGACAAAGAATTTGCGATAGGCTGCTTTCTCGATATTGAGGGTGCTTTCGATAACACCGAATACACCCAAATAAAACGTTGCATCCTCAGCACAGGGGTGAACAATACCACATGCAATTGGATCCAACACATGCTTAGCAACAGAAAAATAAACCTCTCACTAGGCAATGATAAAATCAGCGTAAACGCCGCGAAAGGATGCCCTCAAGGCGGGGTTCTCTCACCGCTCCTGTGGTTAATGAACTGATCAGCATAATTAGCAATAATGGCTTCTATGTCCAAAGCTACGCTGACGAAATAGTCAGTCCTGATTAGAGGCAAATTCGAAGACACAGTTTTGGAACTCCTCCAACGGGCACTAAACATTGTTGCAAGCTGGTGCATAAAGGTTGCACTAAATGTCAATCCTACGAAAAGCACCACTGTCGCCTTCACCAAAAGAAGGAATAGGCACAAGCTTACCAAACCTACCCTCTTTGGTGAAGCGATAGGATTCTCAAAAGGAGTCAAATATCATGGGATAACTCTAGACGAAAAGCTCACTTGGAACTCTCATATTACAAAGACCATTGAGAAAGCCAGGATCTCTTTATGGACCAGCAAAAGTCTCACTGGCAAAAACTTGGGCACAAACCCGAAAAGGTCCCGCTGGCTTTATACAGCAATCACCAGACCAATTCTTACATATGCTGAGCCCGTCTGGTGGCACAAAAGAAAACAAGTATCTGTGCAAGCCAAGCTCAACAAACTTCAAAGACTAGCTTGCATCTGTATCACCGGGGCCATGAGATCAACTCCCACAGTAGCACTAGAAGTCATCACAGACCTGCTGCCTCTTCATCTCCAACTGAAGAAAGAAGCAGTTGACTTCGCCCATAGACTGATCGTGGAGGATGACTCCTACCATAGGCTCTTTCACCCTGATATCCTTACCCCAGATACAACTTCAGCCCAAACTACAAGGTCACATTCCCAAACAGACAAAACTGAGAACAGAATAGCCCCTTCTTCAATCGTGGATCCTATGTGTGGTACACATATGGCTCCAAAACGAAGGAAGGCTGGAGTATACGGAGCAAATACAAACACATGCATCTACGTAGGCTTGGACAGATATAACTCCGTTTTTCAACCAGAGATATTTGCTATAGAATTCTGCCTCAGAGAAAATATAATCAGAAATATACTTAACAAAAACATTTGCATTCTCTCTGACAGCAAGGCTGCACTTCTAGCCCTAAAGAGCTATGAAATCACCTCCAAACTGGTATGGGACTGCCTACAGCTACTTCACCAGCTGGCCAGCACAAACAGAGTTCATCTCATTTGGATACCTGGACACAGCGGCCATACAGGCAACGAAAAGGCGGACCTACTAGAAAGGAAAGGCTCTGCATCACCATTTATGATGCCACGGCCTTTCTGCGGCATACCCATCAGCACCACCTAATGCTGCATAAACAATTGGCTGAGGAACACGACGGATCACTACTGGTTACAAACGAAAGGTAGCAGACAAGCCAGGTTGTTCCTCCCAACTACATCCGTCAATAGAATGAAACAACTTCTCATGCTTTCGAGGAGTCAGATTCGTCTAATCACAGGTTTCCTTACTGGACACTGCCCAGTTAATAAACACCTCAAAACAATGGGCATCATACAAGAAGACACTTGCTGAATGTGTAATGAAGACGAAGAAACAGCAGAGCACATACTATGCTACTGTAACTGCCTGGTCAGTCCACGTCATCGTCACCTAGGCAAGTATTATCTTGAAGCAGAAGAAGTCGCTGCTAGCTCACTAAGCATAAGCATACTAAGTTTTATCACGAGCTCAGGTTTTCTGAGTGAACTGAAGTGGGGGACATCACAATAGGCCCACTCGTGGCCGCAGTGATTAGGCGACTCTGTCCCACCCCCTTATCCTATCTATCTGTCTATGTTATAAACATATACCAATTTATCTATGCGCTGGGAGCACGAACCTAGCGTTTTTCTGTATGAACACTATCTCGAAGAATGAAAACCATTCTTAATAAGACAATATCTCTGTCACCAGAAATATCTCTAAATAAAATCTCAATTATTGGCGATATACTCCTTTTAGTACTTTTTCTGTTTTGCCACGATTATCTTAAAATCCCGCGTCCAACCTTTTTGTTGTCCCCTATCGGATTTTAGACAAGTTAAGACCACGAGGTAACCAAAAAGTATTCTTATACACTGTATATCTTGCAGTTTAAACCTTTTTCTGTTCGTTAGATACTATAAAAGCCTGACATCTCTACCACAACAACCGATGTCAGAGAATTCCTTCTGATTCCAGTTGTTACCATCTACATACTATGTATAATAAGTAGTAAGTATTCCTAATCCTTTCGTGGATGTCATCGTTGTTTACAACGGTTAGAGTCGTATGTGGTTCCGCTCTTGTGCCTACGTTCATTAAGATTTGCATATGTGAAACAATTCTACTCGTTCCAAGGGAAAGATTTGTTTTTTTATCTGGAAAACGGAACTACACGTTGAGAATTTTTCACGTTGTATCAAATTTATACCCAGATAACAGATGCTTACTCCAGGAAACATTCATTTTTACAAAGTGCTTCTGGTATTCGAATTAGAGAACACACTCTGGTAACTATTTTATTTTTTAACTTTCTGATGGGTAGGCGTAAAAAAGATACCGAAGTTAAAGTGGAATAACTTGGAGAAGAGAATATAAACACTACTAGTACTTCTTTTTTATCTTAACGGGCGCTACAGTTCGGGGTGAACCTGGGCCTCAACCAACATGCCCCTCCATCTAGCACGACCATTTGCTAGCCTTTTCCATTGCCGCACACCCAGTTGGCTGACGTCCCCTTCCACCTGCGTGCGCCATCTTAAGTGCGGCCGTCCTCTGCTTCTTCGTCCCTCGGGGTGGGACTGAAAGACTCTTCGGGCTGAAGCTGTGGTGTCCATTCGCTCTACATGGCCCAGCCATCTTAGGCGTTGAATCCGTAGATGCCTGACTAGGCTCATGTCATGTACAGCCCGTAAAGTTCGTGGTTGAATCCATCCTCCATCTCCCCGTCTGCGTTTATAGACCCGAAAATCACGCGCAAAATCTTTCTCTCGAACCGACCAAGGGCCTCCTCATCCGCTTTTGATAGTGTCCATGCTTCTGCGCCGTACAACAGGACCGGGATGATAAGGGTCTTATAGAGAGTCAAGTTTGTCGTTCGGGAGCGGGCCCTATAACTCAGTTGCCTCCTGAGCCCAAAGACACAGCAAAAGTGACACTGCGTTTGATTTCGGAATTGATGTCGTTGTTCCAGGTCACTGCAGAACCAAGGTAGATGAAGTCCTTAACTACCCTGAACTTATATCTGCCAATACAAACATTTTGGCCAAGACACCGGTGGTGAGCGTCCTTTTTTGATGACAGCATATATTTAGTTTTGCCCTCGTTTACCGCCAGCGTATGCAAGGAGTTGCGAGGATTTGAAATAGATTGTGCCTCTTGTACTGGCCAGTGATTTTTGCACAATCATTTCCAATATGATGTTGAAGAAATCACACGACAGCGCATCGCCCTGCCTAAATCCTTTTTTGACATCAAAACTATCGGTAAGGTGTTCACCGATTCGGATGGAGCAGCGAGCATTCTCCAAAGTCATCCTGCATAGTCTGAGGAGTTTAGTAGGTATGGCAAAGGTAGACATAGCGTTGTATAGCTCGTCTCTAATTACGCTGTCGTATGCGGCTTTGATGTCGACAAGTAGGTGGTGAGTGTCGACTTGGAATTCATTGGTTTTTTCCAGGACCTGCCGTAGTGTGAAGATTTGGTCGATGGTGGACTTCCCTGGCCTGAATCCGCACTGATAAGGACCTATCACCTTATTTACAAAAGGCTTCAGGTGTTCACATAAAACGGCAAAGAGGATTTTGTAGGCGATGTTAAGTAGACTTACTCCTCTATAGTTGGCGCAACCTTTCTTGTGGATCGGGCATACTATGCTGAGACTCCACTCCTCGGGCATGCTTTCCTCTAACCATATCTTACGGATGAGCTGGTGCATGCTTCCAACCAGGTCATCCCCAGCTGCCTTGAAGAGCTCAGCAAACAGTCCGTTTGCACCAGCAGCTTTATTCGACTTGAGCTTCGATATGGCAATCTTAACTTCGTCGAGATCAGGGGGACAGAATTCTCTGCGGTCTCTGTCGATTAGAAATGGATCATTCTGCCTGACAGCGGTATATTGACCAATATCGCCGTTATACATTCTGCAGAAGTGATTTTTCCATATTCTCAGCATCGACTGCGATTCTACTACTAGGTGTCCGTTCTCATCCCTGCAGCCTTCCGTTCTGGCTTTATATCCTTTGCATGTTCGCTTTATCTGTTGATAAGACTTTCGAACGTCGCGCCTGCAGTAACACCTCTCCAAATCCCCAATCGCGCGCTTCTCGTGCTCTTTCTTCTTACTCCTGAGAAGCTTATGCTCTTCCCTTCTTTTTAACTCGTAGAGCCACGAGCTGCTCTTGGTCTTTTATGCAGCGAGGCCTTATATGCATCCTGCTTCGACTCAGTACCGATACTGCTCTTTGGAAGGGTCCTCAGCATCTGTTTGCTATGAGGCGTTCGCTCACATACCGAAAGCTTAGGACTTTTTGCCTTAATCCAACTCGAACAACAAATCCGCATCCGAACAATCGTTGTCCGCAGTCGCCGTAGTAAATATCGCAGTTTTTCATCCGCCTTATGACCAGTCCATTCCATCGCATTTCTTGGACGGCGGTGATATCCGCTTTATAGCGGTCTAGGGCGTCCGCAAGTTGTTCGGCTGCACGTGGCCTGTTTAGGGACCTAACATTCCACGTACAAAGCCGAAGATCATTGTCCTTTCTTCGTTTTTTGTAAGGGTCGTCAACATAAATCCGGTCCGTTATATCCGAGGCTTGTGTTTGTTTCGGAGTTTGTGGCTTTTTTACGATAACGGCTTACTAGGCCGTAGCCCAACGGACTAATGCTGTTTTTTGGCGCAGGAGGCTCGCCATTCGCCCTTCCCCATCTGCAATTTCCATTGGAAATCTCCAGATGGTACCACGAGGAGGTGAGGATAGGACTTACTAACAATGCCGCAAGATGTTCGACTGCGGTGGCTCTTCTCGCTTTTTAGCAGGCCAGCATACTACTACTAGTACTCGGCGGGAATAAGCTCCCCAAAACAAAGCGAACCTCCAACTACACGGACTAAAATGGTGTCACAACTTTTGGCGCTAAAGTATGAAAGTGGTGCAATTGTTTTTTTCATAGATTATTGCTGCGATTTTGATGAAATAAAATGTATCACACACTATTCAGTCTTTCGGGTTCAGCCCGCTTTAGTAAGAACGCCGGCTTGGAGGTGATTCCCAACAACCTTTCGGCTGGAAAACTTGGGTCCAAGAGGATTCCATCAATTTTCTTGACACTCGAACACGCAACGCAGGCCAACCTGACACTAAATTCAATTATCCCTAAGTCCACAACTGCTTTGTCTAATGTAATTCCTTGCGACCTGTGAATACTAATGCTGTAAGACAGCGGTAACGGAAATTGCTTCCTCGTTTTGTTGTTTTTTTGTTTTTTGTTTTTTTTAGAGTCACACTCGCACTCAAGGCTGAGGCCTTATAACGAAAGACGTTGTGCGAGCAGAAGGTAACAGGGAGGAGGGAGAGGAGCTGCCTATTGACATTGGTCTTAAATGTCTGCATTGAGGGTACGAGGTAGAGCGTTCCACATTCGTGTGGTTCGGTTGAGGAAAGAATTTCTACATTTGACAGTACGACCGAAAACGGGCTTCAGAGTGAATTCATGAGCATTCCGGGACGTGTGTCGCGGGAGAAGTTTTGAAGGGGCGGAATGCAACTGGCTATTTTATCAGAGCATTTGCACTGAAAGTAACGATAAAACAATGAAAGGCAGGATACATTCCTACGATGTTCCAGCGAGTCTAGTGTTTTGGTAATGCGCGCGTTTTTGTATTCTATCTAGTAGGTGCAAGGTAGTCTTAGATTCGCCAGACCAGACATAAGCGTTGAACTCCAACTTAGGACGAAAGAACGCCTTATAAATTCTAGCCAGATCGGTGCGTGTGAAGAATTTCTTGCATCTGTATAGGAAACCTAGGCATTTCGCGGCATTCTTGCCGACACTAAGTATGTGATCATTCCAACAAAGGTGCACATACCCAGGATAGAAAGTTTTTCGGTTTCCGAGATACAAGTGCCATTCATGGATAATGGTCAGTGTTACGCATTAGCGACAGAAGACAGCATTGTGTATTGGAAGCATTAAACTCCACTCTATTGTTTATACCCCATTGGATGATGCTGTCGATATCGGAATTCAATGAGCTTAACATACTCTGCCGCTCACTATTTACAGCCGAAGTGCAGGGTCGTAAAGAAGTGAACGAATATGAAAAGCTGAGGGTACTGTCGTCAGCGAAGGAGTGGATAGGATTAGAAGTAACAGACAAGAGATCATATATGAAAATGAGAAAGAGTGTCGGAGACAAAACGGAGCCCTGGGGAACGCCAGCATTTACAAAGTGAGTATCAGACTTGAATCCATCCAAAACAATGTGAATTGAATGTTTCGAAAGGCAGTTTTCGTTGCCATGACCTTGGAAAGAAGGGACGTAAGTGCAATGGGTCGGTAGTTGGAGAGAGAAGAAGATTCGCCTTTTTTGGGAATGGGCTGGACAAATGCTGATTTCCACCTACTCGGGTAGAGCCCAGAAGAGTAGGGAAGGTGAAAAAGCTTACGCAGTGGTTTTGCCAGCTTAGAAGAACCCCTCTTCAGAATTATTGGGGAAATACCATCTGGACCAGCGGATTTGTGTATGTCAGGTTCTGTAAGAACCCTTGCAACTGCACCAGTACGGAAGTGAATTTGTCCAATAGTGGAATTAACGTACTCCAGAACAGGCGGTGACAAAGATGATTTGGGGAGCTGCGAGTTCGCTGCGAAGTGGCGACTTCAATACTAATCTATTGAAAAATTACTCACTTGCTTTCCATATGAAAGACTCAATTTCTTCAGTTGGCATGACAGTAGTAAACACTACTTATCGCTTCGCTCAGAATCTTCTTCCAAGTCTTCTGGATTTAATCGTTGTGTCCACTCCGTCACTTGTCTTATTGTTTGAACAATTATCATTTGCTGTTTCTGACCAAGATTTTCTGTTCTATACCTATGATTCATTCACATTTAAAGACTTCAATGCCATCGATCTAGTCACTCTTCAAAACGCTGTTGTTTCAGCGCCCTGGGAAGAATGTCGCTTAAGGGCTGACCCGAATGATAAAGTTAAAGCCTTCCAAGAAATTCTGTCCGAATTATACGTTCACTGCGTACCAACTAAAACGGTAAAAATACGGAACTGCGCATGTTCTTGGTACACAACTGAAGTAGTCAACTTCATCAAAAGAAGGAACAGACTGTATAGCAAATGGAAACGTAGGCCTACTGAGGTTAATTGGACTTTGTTTAAGGCGGCGCGCAATTATGCTACTTCTGTTGTACGTAAATCAAAGAAGATTTCTTTTGCTTCTAAATTAAATACATCTCTTCCTCCTAAAAAATTGTGGAGTAATCTTCGAAAAATTGGATTGCCCAGCAGCAATAATAATTCTGAATATGCTCATGACCCTGATGAACTTAACCGCACTTTTTTAGGAGAAGGTCCTTGCTCAACTGCATTCAATTTTAATCAGACATCAGACCGTCAACACTCGCCTCCAAGACTAGACGACTTTGGTTGTGCCACTGAAGAGGAAGTTGTCCAATGTGTCAATGCCATTAAATCCAATTCTATTGGAGCAGATGGCATACCAATACGGTTGGTCAAACTTATATTACCATACATTGTCTCCCATCATACGCATGTATTAAATTGGTGTATTATCACATCGACTTTTCCACAGTAGTGGAAAGTTGCTAGAATTTTGCCTATTGCCAAGAAAACTTCTCCAACATCTTCTGCTTATTTAAGCCAATCAGCATTTTACCATTCTTATCCAAAGCCATCGAGAAAATAATAGCCAAACAGATCACGAAACATTTGGCATTCAATAATCTGTTGTTTGCTCAGCAGTCCGGTTTTAGAGCCAATCACAGCTGTTCTTCAGCCATGGTTAATCTGCCTGAAGAAGTAAGACAATCTTTTGTCCTTTCTTTGTCTACTAGAATTCTCGAAGGCTTTTGATAAAGTAAACTACAATGTCTTATGCTGGAAGCTTAAACATAATTTTGGTTTCAATGAAAGAGCGGTTCGCTTATTGAGTAGTTTTCTTTCCGGTAGTTCGCAGAGGGTGGTTTTGGGTGAGCGTTGTTCATCTCTTATGAATGTGAAACAAGGCGTACCACAGGGTTCGATACTGAGTCCAATATTATTCTGCATGCTTATCAATGATCTTCCGTCGGTGTGCAGACATTCCTCAGTGCATTTATACGCGGACGATGTTCAATTACATCTTTCTAAACCATTTGCAAATATCGATAAACGACGATCTGACACAAATTTGCTCTTGGCCTATCACCAACGGCCTACTACTTAACCCGACTAAATCACAAGTAATCCCCATATCCAAAAAACAAATCCACCTAGATCTTCTTCCAGGCATATATCTCAATGACTCTAGAATTAAGGCTGTCGAGTCAACTACTAGCCCAGGGTTTGTAATAAGTCAAGACTTATCTGGGTGCCTTCATACAATCATGGTAATTAGTCGCGTTTATTGTTGTCTTCTTTAATTCTACCGCTCATAACATACTCGGAGGTAGTATGTATATAGTAGCCTAGACTCCTTATCCCAACGTAAATTGCAAGTAGCCTTCAACGATGCAGTGCGTTACATATATGGTATTCGCCGGTACGAGCATATATCTGAGTATTCTCGGGGCTTCCTAGGGTGGGTGCAACTTGCGACAAAGCCTGAAGAAACTGTATCTTCTCACACAAGATTATTACTAACCGTAACCTTCTTCTAGAACCACAAACTCTATTATAAGATCAATCTTAAACTTGTCCAATTTTAAAAGTGCAATCCTTCGTCATTTTACCAGTCACCATCCATAAGATGATAACCCTTCCTGTGCTTAGATTTACGAAATACATTGTTAAGTAGTTTTAAGTACATATGTATATAGAAATCCAACCATTCTGATATTAATTTACTAAGTACTAAAAAAGATTCGCGTCTTAATGTACATTCGACTTGAATGTCCGCAGGCCGGACAGGAAAGTCTTTCGGAATCTGCGGAAGGCGAACTGGCAGAGGATTAACGCGGAGCTGGGTGAGACCCTTAACCGACCTCCGGATGGGAACCCCGACTCCACGGAAGACATCGATGAGATGGTATCAAACCTTACCAGCAAGCTAAATCGGTCATTTGAGAAGGCGTGCCCTGCCACACGACCCAGTAAAAGAAACCACCCACCATGGTGGAATGCTAAAATAGCGGAGCGGCTTCGTATCTCTCGACGGAAAATGTATAGGTATCAACGGGTTAAACAAAACAAGTGGGTACAATGGACTCAACGTAGTCTACGTGAGCCTTGACTTTATGTCAAAAGGGCACCCATATACCTAACCTAATGTACATTCTAATTTATAAAATAAATGAAGTGAAATGAAGTGGGCAGCAACCAGATTAGCCTTGTCTAAGGGTTTGACAGCTGCAATGTCATTGTGGATGAGCGTGGGTATAGACGACGATACTGAGTTTTTGATGTTTTTAACGAAATACCAAAAACCTTTGCTACCCTTGGGACATTGTAGGATTTTACGCTTCAGTTCTTGGTCGTGTAAAAATTTGGCTCGTCGAATGTGGGGTTACAGTCATTCCTGGCTTATATATATCTTTTTCGGTTTTCCTCAGTGGTGTTTGCCTTATAATTTCGAAAACTTATCTCTCTCAACCTGATAACCTCTTTGCAGCTCCAGTCAAACCACGCATTATCCACCGGCTTTAGACTTTTTACCCTATAAGGGATAAAATTGCTTATGCCGGTGTTGATAAAGTTAGTAATCATATCAGCCGCGGCGTCCACATCGATATTGAGGAAGCACAACGACCAGTTAAAGCTCCGAAAGAAGTTGTTAAGGCCGCACCAATTAGCTTTCTTATATTTCCATATTATTCTTTTAGGAGCTCTATCTTTAATTGAGTGGAGTGAGTATGGGAATTAAGCTGATATGACACAGTGGTCAGACTAGCCTATAGGAGGTAATACATTTAAAGTGTATTTATCAGGTTGAGAGGTAAGAAACAAGTCCAAGGTGTTGGCGGTATGACTGGCAACATCCGGAATACAAGATGGCTCATTCACAAGCTGGGTTAATTGACTTAAGTCAGCGAAAATTTCGTCATACCTTCCTTCGGGTGTTGTCTGTCCAGAATGTCGAAAC
Organism: Eumerus sabulonum; assembly: GCA_951905685.1. Classification (NCBI taxonomy): domain Eukaryota; kingdom Metazoa; phylum Arthropoda; class Insecta; order Diptera; family Syrphidae; genus Eumerus; species Eumerus sabulonum. The sequence goes on along the minus strand of OX645060.1, from coordinate 152,546,837 downwards.
CACTGAGAATTGTGAACACTGAAATCGCCCGCTGTAACGATTTCAATGAGAGGAAACAGGGAAACAATTCTTTGGATGGAGTCGAACAGTGCATCAAACGAGTTGAACGTGACGTCTCTGTCCAGGTTTGGGCTTCTGTAAAGAAAACAGTAGTGAATTGTGTGCTTACGAAGAGTGAAGTTGAGCCATAAGAGATTAAATTCCGAGGTGGATGTTTGGCTATACTGCGGAAGCAGCTGGTAAGCGATATCACTACGGACATAGATGGCGAGACCGCGGTGAGAAATCCAGGAAGACTAAAATCCGAGGGATCAGACTTTTCATCAACCTGTGTTTCACAAAGTGCCAAAACAGCCGAGTTGTAGCGAGAAGAATGGGCATACGTGGCAAAGAAATTCTTCCTTAACCTACTAATGTTGCAGAACTGAATACTGAATTCCCCCATCAGTACAACACACAAAAACATTGACTGACGCAACACCAACTAAGCGAAGCCATGAAGTGAAGATCTGACGTTGCCAATGCAAAAACAGACTACCGTAGGTGTTATGCCCTTACAGTAGTAGGTTCCGCTTCACCAACAAGAATCAACATTCACGACCTGCTATGTGTTAGTGTTGTGAGCACTAACGCATTTGGGTGATGAGTGCCAACACCCGTCGAAGAGGGAAGGGGTGGATGGACTGCCCGACAAACACGTGACACTACACTGCACTGAGTTGATTCGATTTTATTTGCTTTTTTCTTTGATTTTGTTTTTTGCTTTAGCAACACAACACAGCACAATCGGGATTTTTTTTTTTTGTTCTATGTTATGTTTGTTTTCCCGTTTTTCACGTGTTGTTCCTCTGTTTCGTTTTGTTTTTTTTTTTTTTTTTTTCTCTCTTTTTTGCGGCTAGAGTGTACGTACGTCCTCGCACGACGGCTTTCAACGGCAAACTCCTCGTACCATTGGCTGCTCCTTTTTTGAATGATCTTACGACCTGCGTTATAGGAATAGCGCCTGAAGCGAAAGTCGGTCAAGTCGTGTAAGTTTCAAACTTGACCATGATGGAGATAGGAGCTTCGCTTGGTATGGAGTTCTCGACTCTGTTTTCGGTCGTACCGTAAATAATGTCAATGACTGTGCCCATCGAGCCATTGCACAGTCCGCAAGAGGTCCATAGGTTCTGGCGTAACATCACTTTAGCGCCAACGCAGAGTAACAGTTCTGCGCTCAGTCCTTGAGCTTTGTCATTTGACGCTGAGCGGCTGTTGCATTCTTGTTTGAGGTATTTATTCGAGTCACTGGACATCCAAGCGATCGTAAGGCGTTCTTGTTATAAGATTTGATGTTTTTGTTGGTCGCCATCAATCGTGTCGCGTCCTTGAAATCTCGGGTCGATCCTGGATTATTGTCGACAAAGCGCTGTGACCAGAATTCATAGTGCGAGAGGTTGTTCGCGCCTAGGGCTGGAGCATGAAGTGCTTATCGAAATTGTTTCTGTTCATCGCCAGTCTGTCGCATGATCTGCCTGAGAATAATCGTCTTCCGTATTTGCAAATAAGCTGCTTTGCTTCGTAGGAAAAACTCATCCGACTCTTTAGGTGCGCCATACAGTGGTTTGTCCAAAACTGGCTGTAGCTAATTGAAGTCTCCAAAGAATACGACAATAAATCCTCCACAACATTCGTGCTGCTTCTCAGGGTTAGCTTCTCTAGGCCGGCCATTTATCTTGCCCAGCATACGCAACCCAATCATGCCGAATTCGTCTATCAATATCACCTTGATATTACTAAAATGCTCCTGAAACTCTCTTTGGGTCTTTCCAGTTAGGGGCGTAACTATGGCTGATGTGGCAATGTGCAATGTGCAGAATTTGGCCACCGATATTGTTTGCAGCCACACCGGTTGGAACCATTAGTTGGACGTGCTCCAAGCCGAAACTTTCAACAACTTCGTGAATGACTAACTATTTGCCGGTTTCAGCAGGTCCTATGACTATTGCCATATTGTCCATCGTTTCCCCATTTGTCGCTCTTGTGATGAAGTCTATCACGGCTTGTTGATCGATGGTCAATGTAAAGCAGCCTGCTGCTGCCTCAACTTCTGGTATTTAGTAGGTAGCCATTGCAGCTCGTTTTCTACTCCTGGATATTCGCTCAAAGAAAAATGCCGATCGGCATCTCGGAATCAAAGTTCGACGTCTGCAGGCTCATATATGGGAGTTTGTGGCTCGTCATTCTCTTCGACAACGTCCGCCATATCTATGTTTAACGCTTAAACAGCGACGCCATGTGCCTTGTGTGGCTCTTCCCATGTTGTGTGCTTCAGCAAAGTTGTCATATCGACTCTCCATGGAGTGTGAAGTACCAGTGGTTGTTTGTCGTAGATTTCGTCGGTTTCACGGCATTTACCTTTCGCGACTTTAGGAATGACTTGAACAACTCTTTCTTTTCTAGCAAGATGCGTCTTGTAAACGGGAACAGTCATCACTGGTCGTGCAGCGTCCCTCGATGTACGCATATGCTTGAGTTATTCGCGGAGCATCAGAACTGCCGTTTTCATCATCTTTCATGCATCGTCTCTTTCTCAAAACACTTTCCTGCGTGGAGATGTGCAGCTTCACAAACTGACGAGTAGCTTTCATCAAAGGTTCTGCAAGTAGAAGCCTGGATGCTTCACACCCAATAACCAATAACCTTCATAAGGGACTTCGTCACAGTCCTTTGTCCTGACTCAGTACCGATACTACTCTCTAGAAGGGCCCTGTTTGAAATGTTCAGACTTTGGTTCACCTTTTGAGGCGTACTCAGTGATGTAAGATGCCACTGCATATTCAGAAGTGATAATGGAGAAGCCTGTGTTGGCTCGCCACGCGAATGAAACAGACTTGATGAATGGATTGAGTAGTCCATCGTTTCGAGCAGGTGTATAACAGAAAACTCCTCGTTCGTCTTTCGCAGGCTTCGATTAAATGAGTAGTGGTCTTGGAAATCCAAACTGGCATTGCTCATGTCCATTGATCGTTCGCATATAGTACGACTTCGAGCAAACCGTGTGTCTTTGAAATGTGTTCACACCTTTGGCTATGTTTTCGTCAGTGAGTTCGAGGTCTGTTGCTCTCATTCTACTGGGGTGCAGGTCTGATCTTGCCGAATGATTGGGGTTGATCGCTGACACCAGGTTGTCGTAATAATGTTCGGCATTTGTCAGCTCTTCAATATTCATTGACTCAAACTTTCTAAAGGGGCATGGGCTCGGACATACAGGGTAAAGTTGTTGATTGCTCTCAACCTGGCGAGATGCCAGCAACGATCCCTGTTTAAATGCCCGGGTCAAGTTGACATACGGCCTCCTCGCGGTGCCCTCTGGATAGCCTCTTCAACAACCGTTGGGAGGTGAACAAACGTATGCAGCGAAAAAAACCCCGACCAGAATGGCGGTTGTGCGGCGGGCTAACAATCCGCCCACGTAAAAAAACCCAAAGTTATGAATGAGCAAGATGCCTCGGATACACGGACGGATACTCGACGACGACAACGCACGAAAAAGGAACACGATTTGCGAGTATGCTCCTGGAATGTCAGAACCCTGTACACTCCCGGAGCTGCTCATAAACTAGAAGGAATCCTCACGCAGTACAAGGCGGATATTACTGCGGTCCAGGAAATACGCTGGATAGGAAACGGTATGATTAGGAAAAAAAATTGCGACATTTATTACAGCTGTCACAAAAGGTTGCACTTACTGGGATGCGGATTTGTAGTGGAAAAGCGGTTAAGGTCGCAGGTCATCGACTTTAAACCTATAAGTGATCGCCTGGCTGTGATCCGCATCAGAGGCAGATTTTATAACATCAGCCTTATATGTGCACACGCCCCTACCGACGAGGCTGAAGACCCTATCAAGGAGGACTTCTATGACCTCCTGGACAACGCCTACGGAGCTTGTCCGGAGTACGATGTAAAAATCGTGCTCGGGGACTTCAACGCCAAAATCGGAAAGGAAAACACCCTTGGCGGAGTGATCGGAAAGCACAGCCTCCACGATACAACAACAGATAACGGCTTCCGACTCGCTGACTTTGCGACAGCTCGTAATGCGGTGATAAGTAGCACAAGATTCCCTCGCAAGCGAATCCACAGAGCAACCTGGCGATCTCCGGACGGTCGAACCGCCAACCAAATCGACCATGTGCTCATTGACGCAAGGCACGCGTCTAACATCCTGAATGTGCGAACATTCAGAGGGGCAAATGTCGACTCTGACCACTTCCTCGTAGCAGCAAGATTCAGAGCTCGGCTGTCCAATGTCAGAAAGCTGCACCAGCCCATCAGGAGGAGGTTCGACATTGGGCGCCTGAGCACACCGGAGGTTGCCAGAGTCTACAGGGAGCAGCTGAGCGAAATACTCTACGGTATGCCTACGTCGAACACAAATGCCAATAATATGTGGCTGCATTGCCGCTCAGCCATTCAGGAAGTAGCCGAAACCACATTAGGATACCTACCACCCCCGACAAGAAACCCGTGGTATGATGGCGAGTGTGAGCAGAAAAAGGCAGCAACCGACGAGGCGTACCAAAAGGCGCTGCTGAGGAAAACCAGGGCAGCGCGAGAAGAGTACCGAGCCAGAAGAAGGGAGGAGAAGAAACTACTGCGACAGAAGAAAAGAATCTTCGCAGCCTCCCAGCTCAAGGATATCGAGGAGTCTAGGGATAAACATAAAATACGAGTCTTTTACAAGAAAGCCAAAGGCCTTGCAGGAGGCTTCAAAAAGGGCACCCTGGCTCTTCGAAACTGCGAGGGTAATCTTGTCACCGACCCGCAGGGAATAGTGGATGTATTTAAGCAGCACTTCCAGCAGCTGCTTAACGAGCATGACCAAGAGAGAGTGTTAGGGACCGAAGAAATCCCAACTCCAGCCGCTGAAGTAGTCCTCCCACCCAGCATAGAAGAAGTCGGCACAGCTATTCAAAAGCTGAAGAACAACAAGGCCGCAGGCTCAGATGGCTTGCCATCAGAGCTCTTCAAGGCTGGCGGCGATGTTCTGGTAGGGAGCATTCACCAGATCATCTGCAGAATTTGGGAAGATGAGAGCATGTCCGACGATTGGAATACCAGCTCTATATGCCCCATCCACAAAAAAGGCGATCCTACCTCTTGCAAGAACTATAGAGGTATATCCCTGCTCAATGTCGCATACAAGATCCTGTCCAGCGTATTGTGTGAACGTCTAAAACCATTTTGCACCGCACTAATCGGCAGCTACCTGTGCGGCTTCCGGCCCGGCAAATCAACTTTAGACCAAATTTTCACACTTCGACAAATCCTGGAAAAGACCAACGAGCTTCGAATCGATACACACCATCTTTTCATCGATTTCAAAGCCGCATACGACAGCATTCATCGTGAAGCACTGATTGGGGCGATGGCCGAATTCGGGATCCCGGTAAAACTGATCCAGTTGTGTCGCGCCACGCTAAAAAACACGCGATGCACCGTGCAACTCGGTTCTAGGACCTCGGAACCATTCGAAACATGCACCGGATTTCGGCAAGGAGATGCGCTGTCATGTGACTTCTTCAACCTGGTGCTGGAGCAGATAGTGCGACGGGCAGGCGTCAACAGGGAAGGCACTATCTTTTACAAGTCCATCCAGCTGCTAGGATACGCGGATGATATCGACATCATCGCGTGTTCTCGCCGTGGCATTGTGGAAGCATTCACGGCGATTGAAGAACAGGCGAAACGAATTGGTCTTAAGATCAATGAGGACAAAACGAAATACATGCTGTCAAGCAAAAACCAATCCGTCGATCCCATCACTCGTGGGAGGAGTAATACTGAGTTAGTGAAAGGGACTTCACTAACATGTAGAGTGCATTGGACAGGTGTTCTGGAAATAATCATAACCTCGAATTTGTCCACGTTAACCCTCATTCCAGCATCAGCACATACGGTCTCAAACCTATCTGGCGCGCGCTGGAGTTCCGCCTGGGAGGATGTGAGAAGTCATCTGCAAAAAGGAGATGGCTTATCCTCAACTCAATGTGAAACACTCCTCGCCTCGGCTGCGCTGCAACATCCAGTCCATATATATAGGGAAAAGGAGAGGTGACAAGACGCACCCTTGATGAAGTCCAACGCCCAAGGTGAAAGGTGTTGATTTACTACCGTTAACTCGAACGCAGCTGCTACAGTTTGTGTATAGAGACTGAATGGCCCTCAATAGAGGACCATCAATGCCAAACTCCTGCAGAACCCTCCAGAGTTTACGTAGAGGAACTCGGTCTTACGCTTTTTCCAAATCTAAATAGCAGCTGTAGATAAATTTGGCGTACTCCCAAGTCTTCACTCTACCATTCTTAGAGTGAAAAGTTTGTCGGTTGTTCTTCTGCCGTGACAAAATCCGCACTGTTCATCCCCTATCCTGGATTCGACCATAGCTTTAGAACGCACCTTCAGTACCTTAGCGTAGAGTTTACCGGGGACACTTAAAAGAGATGTGCCCCTATAGTTGGAGCACTCTTTTTTATCCCCATTTTTGAAAAGAGGGACAATCACCCCAATCTGACAATCGCTAGGTGTCTCACCGCATTCCCAGGCCACCTTAATGAAATGAGAGAGCCATAATACTCCCTCTTTACCCATTGCCTTAAGCAATTCTGGCCGAACTTCATCCACAACGGCGGATTTGCCAACTTTTAGCGATTGAATCTCTAAAATGACTTCCTCCAACGTTGGACTATTCTCCGCCCCACTCAAGACCATAGGTCTGTCCTCCTCAGCGCCCTGTTCGGGATTGAGCAGCTCTGAAAAGTGCTCACTTCATCTGCGTATGCTGTCCGTCTCATTGGAAAGCAACACAACATCTTTGGATTTAACTCCTACGATTATGTTGAATTTCCTTCCTATGAATCGGCGAATGGATTGCCAGAACACCTTTTTCGCAGATCTATGGTCGCCTTCAAACTTCTCGCTGAACTCACCACGTTTTGTGTGATTTATTTTTTACACAGGTGAAGGGGACCTACAGTTTAATGCCGATTCCTAACGGCTTGAGTCCAGAAGCTTTTTCATGGCAAGTATACTACGGGGGGTTTTGCCCCGTAATATACATGGCGCTCCTTTGCTCAATCATAATTAGCTAGTCTTTGCAGTTTGTTGAGCCTGGCTTGCACTGATACTTGTTTTGTTTTGTGCCACCAGACGGGCTCAGCATATGTAAGAATTGGTCTGGTGATTGCTGTATATAGCCAGCGGAACATTTTGGGGTTTGTGCCCCAGTTTTTGCCAGTGAGACTTTTGCTGGTCCATAAGGAGATCCTGGCTTTCTCAATGGTTTTTGTAATGTGAGAGTTCCAAGTGAGCTTTTCGTCTAGAGTTATCCCTAGATGTTTGACTTCTTTTGAGAACTCTATCGCTTCACCAAAGAGGGTAGGTTTAGTAAGTTTGTGCCTGTTCCTTCTTTTGGTGAAGGCGACTATGGTGCTTTTCCTAGGATTTACATTTATTGCAACCTTTAAGCACCAGTTTGCAACAAGGTTTAGTGCCCGTTGGAGGAGTTTCGAGACTGTGCCTTCGAATTTGCCTCTGATCAGGATCACTATGTCGTCAGCGTAGCCTTGGACATAGAAGCCATTGTTGCTAAGTATGCTTATCAGTTCGTTATCCACGATGGACTACAGGAGTGGTGAGAGAACCCCGCCTTGAGGGCATCCTTTCGCGGCGTTTACGCTGATTTTGTCATTGCCTAGCGAGGTGTTTATTTTCCTGTTGCTAAGCATATGTTGGATCCAATTGCATGTGGTATTGTCCACCCCTGTGCTGAGGATGCAACGTTTTATTTGGGTGTATTCGGTGTTATCGAAAGCACCTTCAATATCGAGAAAGCAACCTATCGCAATTTCTTTGTTGCTCAGGGATTTGTTAATCCGGGCCGTTAGTTCCTGAAGAGCATGCGTGGTCGATTTCCCAGGCTGGTAGGCATATTGGTTTTTGTGAAGTGGTGATCTTCTCAGTGCACTGTCCCTGATATGCCTATCCAGGATTTTTTCCATTGTTTTTAGGAAGAAAGAGGTAAGGCTTATCGGTCTGTAGGACTTAGGCAGGTCTGTGGGTCTATGGCCTACTTTGGGAATGAATTTTACCTTTACCTCTGTCCAGCTTGTTGGTATGTGTCCCCATGGTTCAAAAGATGTTAATGGGTATGGGGCTGATTTGCGCACTCCCCTTCTGAAGAAGGGCTGGGAAGATGCCATCCTCCCCCGGGGATTTGTATGGGTCAAAAGAATTGATGGCCTATTTTATGCTTCCCTCGTGAAACATTGTTCGTGCTCTCTTCCAATCCTCCCTGTTGGGTCTAGCTGCCCTGATCTGCGGAGGTATGTTAGAGAGATCGGAGGGAATGATGTTGGAGTCCGGGAAGTGCGTACTGGTCAGAATTTTGAGTACTGCCGTACCATTTTCCGCGTAGGTGCTATCTGCTCTCCTTAACAAACCAATTTGGTTAGAGAGCTCTTAAGCGAGAACTCTGTGGATGCGAGCGCTGCTCTGAATGTCTGAAAGACTGCTGCAGAACTTTTTCCATGAGTCTCTTTTGGCTCTTCTAACCTCTTGGTTGTAGTTGGTGAGTGAGGCACGATACTGCGTGCAGTCACCAGTCCGTTTAGCTCTGTTGAATAGTTTTCTGGTCAGTGCTCTTAGCTTGGCCAGATTGCTGTTCCACCACGTAGTGGTACGGTTGCCTGACTTAACTTTCTCTGGGCAAGCGTTGTGAAAAGCAGATAAGATGGTAGCATTGAGGCTGTCGCAGCAGAGTTCGAGGCTGTCTATGTCTCTGATGCTGTTTGGACAGTTTCGGATTGTTTGTGCGATTTCTAGGCTATAAGTGTCCCAGTCTGTCGCTCTCGGTTGTCTATATGTTCTAGTAATTCTATCTCCCGCTTTTATGTCAAAACAGATCTGTCGATGGTCTGATATCGATGTTTCTGTTGAGACATGCCAGTTTAGAATAGAGTTACCTATGAACGGGGTAGTTAGGGTGAGGTCTAATACCTCTTCTCTAATTCTACTCATAAAGGTGGGATTATTTCCACGGTTTATGATATTGAGGTTGTTCCTAAATATGAATTCAAATAGGTACTCACCTCTTTTGTTGATGTCCGAGCTTCCCCATGCTGTGTGGTGTGCGTTTGCGTCACAGCATACGATGATGTGTGAGCCTCTTCTTCCAAAGTGGTCGAGAAGATTCGGCAGTGGTGTGAAGCCGAGATCCGTGGAGTCGCCCGCAAGGTAGGCTGAGCAGATTACAGCTGCTGACCTACCTTCCGCAGTGGATAGCTGGATTATGGCAGCTGCCAGGTCCTTATTCGTGAATTCTGGAATGGGAATGGCTTTAATATTGTTATTGAACGTTGAGCAGGCTCTAGGTCGTCCTTCATTTGTGGAGTCGTAGAGCAGCTCACCTGATAGTCCTTTGATCTGGTCTTTAATGGTATACGGTTCCTGGATAAAGGCTATATCGAGGTGCTCTTTGTTAAATCTATGGCTCAGTACCGCGGACGCGGCCTTTGCATGCTGTAGATTTACTTGGATGCACCTTAATCCCTACATTATGGATTCAGTGAGGTACTGGCAGGGCTGCCAGTGTTAGTAATTGTCCCAACCATAGGGCTGACCCCTGAAGTCTTGGCTGCCCGTGTTGTTTCTTCAGGTAGCCCTGACGGTTGGGGTACTTTCGTTGTCTCTATGGTTGGTGCACTAACGCCTGACGCAATGGTTATTGCTCTCTGGTTTGGCTTATGCGCGCCGAGTTCCTCACTCCCCTTGTTAGGCATGGCCGGTATACCTTGGCATCGCACTTCGGATGGGCTTGTGCCCTGTCCTTAGTTTTGTTGTCCGCAGTTACCTTTGCCTGCTTAAGAACTCCCTTGATCCCAATTAGGATCTGGGAGAAGTTGAGGAACAGTTTAAACCTTTGCTTCACAATGGCGTCTTTAGAAGCCTCATCGATGGCAAAGGTTACTTGATCCCCACCGCTTTTTTCCTTAGCAATCCTGAGGACTCTCCATCCTTTATTGCTAATGTTCGCATGCTGCCTCATTGTGCGCATAAGGAAGGTGTCCTTGGTAAGGTCATCGGCTTCGGGGACGAAAGTTACGGAGGCGTATAACTTGGGTATGTCATTACCCTGAGTTGCACACAAATCAGCGTTTTTCCTGATCTTCTCTCTCGGCGACATGAGCCAATTTTTTGTTTCTATGCCATGACAGGTGATGGACAGCCATCCATTTCTGGCTGAGGTGGCCTCGAATCGGAGTGCAGGACAATCTTTATCTGCCTTGTCCATTTCCACTAACAGGCTCTTCCTCACTAATTTCATCTGTTCGTCTGTTAGGGTCTCTTGCGGGTGTTGCGAGTGCATGATGGCGACTTTGCACCGAGCAATGGCATCCCGGTAGGATGGCTCGAGTGCATCCGTGCGCTCTCGTACACCTCCACTATTTCCCTTAGTGGGTTTTGTTTTGTTTTCGCAAGAGCACCCAAGACGATCATTTCTATTAACAGCACATGAGCTGCTAGGTGCTTCTGTGTGTGGTCGACTCTTCTTGCGGATATTCCCCACAATGGAGTTGTCGTTAGATCGGCTGCGTTTGGGATTTGATGCATCGGTATTTTTGTGAGCTTCCCTTTCTGCAAGCACGAGAGCATATCTCCATCGGGCTCCATCCCGTCCCGCATTAGAGCGGCGATTCGTCGCCTTTGGGCCCCAGTGAAATGCTCTTGTTTCCGCCGAGGTTTTTTGGCGTCGTTTACCACTGCAACCTCGGCGCTTGGACCTTTAGGTACCTGAGCGTTTTGGTTGTCCGTCTTGTTGGACGGGAATGTGGTTGCAGAGTTTTGATATGGTTCTGTGACTTCTGCCTCCATTTCGTGTACTGTTGGTGTTTTGTTTTTGTTTTTTTTTTTTGTTTGTTGTTCATGTGTTGGTCCCACGAGTATGGCGAGAATTGATGGTCAACCATCTACAGAGCTCCCATGTAGATGTAAGGCTAGTTACTATGTGAGGGCGCCCGGTATCACATAGGGATCGTACGTTAGCGATGCACATTTTTGTATTCCCTGCATCATTCAGCCCTCGGCACGTATTCCAACCACCTTGACTTAGGAATGTAAGTGCTCTTGGTCCGCGGGGGTGCAATGACCCCTACCACATTACGTAGCCTTCCCCTATCCGCCACCTGGGAACGCGCCGGGTTGCCTAAAAAGCTCGAGTTTTCCCGGTCCTCTAAAGCTTAGTTTCGCTATGACCATTAACAAAGCGCAAGGTCAAACATTAAAGGTGGCTGGGGTGAACTTAGAAAAGCCGTGCTTTTCCCATGGACAATTGTATGTAGCATGTTTGCGTGTGTCCAATGCCCAGAATCTTTACGTTCTATCCCCAAATGGAAAGACATATAATATCGTCTACGGTAGCGTATTAAAATAACATTCTGTTCCGAGTTCTCTTCTGTGTTCTAAATCAGGAAAGGGGAATCGTGTTACCCCGAATTTAACGCGAGCGAAGCCGCAGGCAAAAGCTAGTGCTATATAAAATGGATATCGGAGCGACGAGCGAGGCCGAACAAAATGTTCCGACGTGCTGCGTCCCATTTGGTGAGTGTTGACTCATAAGATGCAATGTATTCATTACGTACACGACAAGGAAAAACGTTTTGTCGGCCTTGGTGTGGGTTCAGCCTAATAATGTAAAAAATTTCATCTCTCACGTTTTGAGTCCGAGTCAGCACAAAGAAAGCTCACCTTTGAAAATGAGCAATTTTAGAATAAATTCTTTTCCTTCAAGCATTACCGCAGAATATGTACGTATGTATGTACATCTCACGCGAATACTACATCCCACAAATTAGGTTCCCCCGAATAGTCCTTGAATTGCTTTTATCCTCGCGCACATGCAATATTTGTTTTATCATCATGTGGCGTATCGCATCCCATGTTACAAAAACAAAAATGTAAACATAACAAACTTGAACTGGAAATCTGCACATGAAATTGTTTGCAAATATTTTCCGAGGAATTACCCTAAGAAAAGTTCATGAGCGAAGCCACTTTACACTTATGTATGTATGTGCTTTCGAAGCCACTTCGAAAAAAAGAAAATATGTAAACTAAAACGCCATATCCAGAGAATCTGAAGCTTGTCTACCTTTGTAAACCGTACAATACCAGGGAATCTGTAACATATCCAATTGCTACGAGTATTTCAGTGAAATATCTACATAAGTAGCATGACACCCCAAACCAATATACAATAAACCAAGTTGTTAGTGGATTTGCAAAAGGAACCGACGGAATGGGCGAAAGCGTCCATGGGCGGGAGTGTACTCGTAGTATGAATTTTGGTTAACTTATTCCGCCCACGGTGTCCACCAACACCAATGCAGTGATTTATATCACTTGAAGTAAATTATTTCCTGATAATTTCACTGACAAGAAATTCTATCGAATTTTATGGTCACCATGGGAAATGAATAAATAAAATTGAAAGACACAGAGAAACTGATAGGTAAATAGGAATGGAGCAGACAAGCCGACCGACCGGTCGACCGCCATTCCGCCATTCATTGCCGATGTTGTACTTAGTGGTGGCGACCATTCCGACTGTTGCCACTGTGTCTGTTCTAGTATACCCAAACCAGGTGATATCCTTTGTGGACACGTTATTGTTTTCTGTTTTTTTATGATCTTTTCTTCACTCTCATCGGAAACGGGGTTTTCCCTCTCCTCGTCTGTAGTTTGGTTATCGGCTTCGGGACAGGTATCTAAAGCTTGCAGCCTTGGACTTTGTGATGTACATAGTAATAGTCCTTGTGGTCGTCGATTGGAAGCTGGATGGAAGCGAAATTTGAATTTATTGCTGGGATTAGAGGCATTTTTATCAGTAGAAATGAATTGTCCTTATGAAATATTCAACTGAAGAAGTGGATATTTGACTACAGCGCGTCGACTGGGGAGTGCGACAGAAGATTGTTTTTTGTTTTGTCTTATTGGTTTTATATTAAAACCACTGATTGTCTTGGAATAAATTATTGATTTCATTTATATGCCTTTACATACCATAATGAATTCGTGCGCGATGAAACCGCTTGCGGCTCGATTACTGTGGAAATGATCTGCTATCCCAATTCTTTTGATGGTGCATATATTTTATCAGAGGACACTCCAGTGATGGTAGTCGACATTTATTCAAACGAGGATAAAGTTGTTGAAGAATTGTATAACATGCGTCGAGTCATTAGATTAGGGACAATGGTGGGGGGCCTGTGCCCAGCCCATTACTAGAAATAAATAATTATGTAAACATGTAATAACTAGGTTAGGTTAGGTTAGGTTAACGTGGTAGGCATAAGCCACGCATAGGCCGAAGTCGGCCCATTGTGATACCATCTGGATCAAGTTACCCTGATCCGCTACCTGAGAACCAACCGGTGCTTCTAGTGCCAGTTGGAGACGCTTGTTGGTTGAGGCCCAGATTCACCATCGACTGTAGCGCCAACTAAGTAAGTAAGTAAGGTTTTGTATGCCTCCTGCTTTTCTGTATGAACGCTTCTGCACTCGTCATCGGACCAAGTGGGGCCTTAAAACCAAGCACTTCCGTTGCTGTGCTCTTCAGGGCTTGTTTGCAGAGGCTCCATTGTTGCTCTACTGACTGTGTGGAGGATTGACGTGTATCGGAGAGCTTGAGGGAGATGCGATTGGCAAAGGCACTGGTGATCTCCGGCGATAGTAGCTTTCCGACGTAACGTGTTCTAACTCTACTCTGCGGTGTTCGTGTTATCCGTTGACGTATCTTGGCTACTATAAGATAGTGGTCTGAGTCGATTTTCGCTCCTCGGAAACTACGAACATCAAAAATAGTGGAGGAGTGTCTGACGTCAATGGCGATGGGATCAATCTGGTTGGTGACTGATTGATCTCGCGACCGCCAGGTTCGTTTGTGTATATCGAGGTGCAGAAAGCGTGTGCTAGCTAAAAGAAGATTTCTCCTCGTGGCAAGGTCGATCAGCCTGCGTCCGTTATCGGATATGGTGTCATGTAGACTATGTTTGCTGATGACCCGTTCGAAGATGCTTCCTTTACCCAGCTTAGCGTTAAAATCTCCTAGTATGATTCTGGTATCATAGCTGGGGCATTTTGCATATGTTCTGTCTTGGAGAAATCATCTTTGGTGGAGTCGTCCTTGTCTTCCGTGGTAGCATGGAAACATATGAGGCTGATTTTATAAAATTTTGTCTTGATGCGGATCATTATGAGGCGTTCACTCACATACTGGAAGCTTAGGACTTTATGCCTTAGTCTCTAACAACAAATCTGCTTCCATATAATCTCTGTCCCCTCTCCCTATAGCAGTCACCGTAGTAGATGTCCCAGTTTTTCATCCGTTTTTTACCAGGTCCGTTCGACTGTATTTCCTGGATGGCGGTTATGTCCGCTTTATAGCGGTCCAGGGCGTCCGCAAGTTGTTCGGCCGCACGTGGTCTGTTTAGGGACCTGACATTCCGCGTATAGAACCGAAGGTCCTTGTTTGTTTTTTGTTTTCTTAAATGGTCGTCAACATAGACACGTTCCATTTGAATTCTCAAGGTGTAATTTCATTTTGGAACATTCTGCAAACTTCATTTATGGGCGAAAGTGAAACAAATAAAAATTAAAGAACGAACCTAATCGTTATTAGGTAGGAGTCTGAGTTTTGAAGCCTGATGGTAATGACTTTCTAACGACTGCATCCTTTTTCTCCGTCAGAAAGCCATTTCAATCAATTTAATTACGGAATACCAAAGAGGAAAGGCGCACACGGCAACAGAAGAAGGTGGACACCGTCTACAGGGGTTCAATGCGTTCGGCTTCGTGACACTTAATTGATATGTCCATGTCTCTGGCTTCGTCGATTAAAGTGAAAAAAAAAGTTTTAAAATAAATGGCGACATATTCCTCGAGAGATGTATCCCTTCATTATTTTTGAAAATTTTTTTCGCCATCTATTTTGAAATTCAGCGCTGAGGAAAATGTGCCTTGTAGGCGGTAAAATAATTTATTAAACTTAATAATAAATTAGGATGAAGTGAAAAGAGGGTTTGTCGGTTTGGGTCTGCAGAGTGTGAAAAGGCCTTCGTGACAATTTCGTTTTTTCATTCATGTCGAGTGCTTGAGGCGCCAGATGATGGACGCGGACGATGGAAGTGGGAATGGAAAAGAACTGGAAGACAAACAATTGTCTTAATGACGTTTGAATGCCGTGCACTTACTTATGTTCTTCTTCAGTGAAAGTAACCATAAGGGTATGTCCGTTCAAACGAAATATGATGTATTATTAACTTACGTGCGAAAGTTACAAAGTTAAGGTTGACAAGCACTGTAGGAGGGACTAACAAGTAGGGAGTTTTCGCGGAATCACGCTCAACCGAACTTGGCGGTGACGAAAGAGGGAATGTCGCGGCAAAGGCCAGAAGTTTCGCAGCTCCAAAAATATATTTCATGGTAACACTAAATATGTTTACGATGCCTTGGAAATAACCACAAACTCAAGTAAACTTTATAAATTGTTGCCGATGTTACTGTTTGGATGGTGAAGGACTAGCAAAGGCCCCGTAGGGGTAGCATCTGCCGACCGATGCTGGCCCGACAAAAAGCGAGTAAGAGCCTCTGCAGCCGAACATCTTGCAGCTCTGCTAGTCAGGTCCTACTTCCACCTCCTCGTGGTGCCATCTGGAAATTTCCTTAAAAGGGAAATTACTGACGGAAGAGGCCGAATGGCGAGTATCCTGCGCCACCAAACAGGATTAGTGTCGGTTGGGCTATGGTCTAGCGAACCACAACTGTAAAACCTCTAATTGCTCAGAAACAAAAAACAGCCGACGTCTTGGTCAAGACGTTTGTATTGGCAGATGTATATTCTAAGTAGTTAAGGACTTCATATACCTTGGCTCCACAGTGACTTGGAACAACGACGCCAGTTTCGAAATCAAGCGCAGAATTACTCTTACCAACCGCTGCTTCTTTGGGCTCAAGAGGCAACTGAGAAGTAGAGCCCTCTCTCGTACGACCAAGCTGACCTTATATAAGACCTTAATTTCCCCGGTCCTGTTATACGGCGCAGAAACATGGACTTTATCTAAAGCGGATGAGGAAATCCTTGGTCGTTTCGAGAGAAAGATTCTGCGTTCGATTTTCGGTCCCATAAACACAGAGGAGGGTTGGAGGAAAAGATTCTATCACGAACTGTACGGGTTGTACAGCGACATGAGTCTGGTCAGGCGTATACGGATCCAATGCCTGAGATGGCTAGGCCATGTAGAGCGAACGGACACCACAGCTCCAGCCCGCAGAGTCTTTGAATCCAACCCCGAGGGACGAAGAAATAGAGGACGGCCGCACCTAAGGTGGCGCGCACAGGTGGAAGGGGACCTCAACCAACTGGGCGTGCGGCATTGGCAAAGACTAGCGAAAGATCGTGCTAGGTGGAGACGCATGTTGGTCGAGGCCCAGGTTCACCCCGAACTGTAGCGCCCGTTAAGTAAGTAAGTAAGATGTTACGGTTTATTTTCGAAATAACATTCATTTCAATTGATCCGCTTTTCTTTCAGCCTCACGATTGGCGGTGTTGTATGTGGTCTTGCATTATCATGTAGTGTAGGGTGCCGTGGCGCAGCAGTTAGTGTGTTGGGCTCTGACGCATGATGAGCGAGTTCGGATCCCGATAACACCAACGCAATCGAATGTTTATTTCGCGGTGTCCCTCCTCGGCGGGGTACTGGCAAAATCCCCCGCGGTATACTTGCAATGAAAAAGCATCTCGACTCACGCCGTTCGGAATCGGCATTAAACTGTAGGTCCCTTTCGCCTGTGTGAAAAATAAATCCCACGAACATGGGTGATTGAGAGAAGTTTCGCTCTGGTCCTTCATGGGCTGTAACGCCGCCAAAAAGAAAGAAAGAAAGAAAGTGTCGGCTTATTTACCAACGGCAGCGGTTTTTGCGGTCATTTGATGAACATTATTTTTTTTTTTTTTTTTAGAGACTCGCGCAGGTTCAAGAGTTTTTCATATTCTCTTATGATGTGTTGACACACACAACCTGAACGAAGTGCAGTGGTTGGGGTCGTTGATGTTCGATCACTACTCTCAGGGGTGGTTGTCCTAGGCCTAGATAGGACGAGAGCCGACCAAAGTAATTCCGTTTAGGAATTACTTTTACTTGGCTATGAAGCGAATTTGAACTATAGACCTTCCGATCGGCGGTCGATGATGTTAACCACTGCACCACGGCCACCCCCATATATTGATTGATCCCGAGAACCTCGGTTTTACCAGGTTCAGTGAGGATCTCACAGCAACCAATGCCGTCACCAATGAAGGGGCTAACCCACTATTCGTTTGGCCGAGGGTGCCCAGTTGATCGTCATGTCACTCAGAAAGAAAAAGTTCGCGGGTAATGATGGTATATCCCGCCAGTGGCTATAGAGAGATACACCATCCTGTTTAACAATGCACTGAATAATGAATGTTATCTGGTGCATTGGAAAACGGCGGTGATCCAACCAATCCCTAAGAGGGCGCTAAGATCCCTCTAACCCGGCAAATCTCCGATCGATAAGTCTCCTTCCGGGTATCAGCAAGATCTTCGAGAAGGTAATGAATAGAGCTCCGTCTAGATGGGCTGAGGACAAAAATATCATTCCGGATAACCAATTCGGTTTCAGGGCGGGGCATGATACCATACATGCCGCGTCGAAACGCGCCTCGGATATCCAATGGAATATAAATGCAAGAACCAATGTACGGGTGCCTGTCTGGTTAACTGGGAAAAAGCCTTCGAAACCGTATGGTTAGAGGGACTCTACTACAAGCTTCAACAGTTGGGCATAAGTAAACCATTGCTATATATGATCCATGAAATGATGAAGGGTAGAAAGCTCGTTGTGAAAATTGCTAACATGACTTCTACTCAAACATTCGAAATTAAATATGGACTGCAACAGGGCACAGTGAACTCGCCGATCCTTTTCAGTATTTACATCAGCGATCTGACAGTTTCTCTTCGCCAATCGGTAGCGTACGCGGACGAATTAATTGTACAGACCAGGTCCAACGATCGACGTCAATGCTATTTTATTGCAGCGTGACTTCGACAAAATTCAGCAGTTCTGTGATGACTGGAAGTTGAAAATCAACTTCCAGAAATCAGACACTATTCTATTCAGAACGCCTTTGTATAGGGCCTCTAGGAACACTTGAAAGCACTGGCGAAGGCTCTCAATCCTTGGACCGGATGGGCGTTGACTGTCCACTGGCAAATATAAGCGTAGTCAGATACCTTGGGATCTGGCTGTATCAGTTTCTATATTTTAATAAAAATGTGGATGCTGCTCTGGCAAGGACTCGGGGCGCTTTCGCTCTGACAAGATGGCTGTTCCATAGCAGCCAGTTTGATTCCAGAGTGAAAGTAATCTGCTACATGGCCTTAGTCAGGCCCATGATTGCCTATGGATGTCCCGTTTGGTTCAATGTGAGTGCCAGCTTGATGGAAAGGATTCGAGTGTTCGAGAGACAATGTCTAAGGACTTGTCCCACATTGCACAGAACACCAGAATCCGAGTACACAAAGCTCTATCCCCACGAGGTCCTATAGGATGGGGCAAGGATTGTACGGATAGACAATTGTCTGATAAAGCTGATTCGAGGTCACGTTGCGAGGGCAATGACTTCGGTCAATAACCTCTGGGGCCTACTATCCAAACAGTATGTACCATGAGCGTGTGCGACTTAGTGGCTCTGTCCCCCCGGAAGCATTCCTCTATTTAGATCATTGTGGGCTGATCCAGGATAGATTGGCGGTACCGCTTAACTTCCATGTGGCCCGTAATTACGTGGAGCGGCGATTCCTCTACGAGCCTGACGTCGTGCTCTGCGAGCCCGAGCGCATCAGGTTCAGCAGATCGATTTCAAATCACAATCGAAGAGACGTTGTTCGGAAGCATCAACGCTTTTGGTGGCTGGAGATGACTTCGCCGGCATCTTAAGCTAAGTAAGCCTCTTCAAGGCAACAATCGCCAATACCAATGGCATACATAGGGTAGGGTAGGTTAGGGTAGGCTAAGGTAGAATAACTATCTAGACATAAAAAAATAAAAAATGCATACACGTATACATACATACTGTCACCTTTGCCTTTTTTTGGTCTAAATCTACCCTTACCACTACTAGTATGTGACGCTACATAAATGTGGTCGATGATTGGTGTACAAGAAATGAACTGTCGGTTAATCCTTTTAAGATCGATGTCGCTCTTTTCACGAAAAGGAGAGAAAATACTGATATGACTCATCTGGTACTAAAACGCACTCCCATCCTGGATCCAAGGAAGCTGAGTACCTGGGAATGTCTTAGATAGCAAGCTTCTTTGGTCAAAGCATGTTGGGTCAAAAACGACCAAAGTACTGTCAGCTTTCTGGCAATGCAAAAAAGCTTTTGATAAAACATGGGGCTTGTCGCTGGCAAAGATCCTCTAGATCTACATGGCAAATTGTGTTTTTACTGGGAGTGCGGTTCCTGTTCCTAGTGTAATCAAGAAATTTATTTACAACTGCATGGACTTAGGAAGAATAAAAACCGGCCAAGTGCGAGTCGGACTCGCGGTAGGGAGCCCTACCATCTGTATATAAAAATATGAAAGAGACGTTGTATGTTACCTCATCAGTGATCAGATTAAAACGGCTAATCCGTTTGAAACGATTTTTTGCGTGATGACAGATCTTGGTGAGATAATTGATCATCAAAGTGTGCATTGAATTCAAATCAATTATGTTACTTAACAGCAAGTAGGTGAAAAAGTGAATAACAATAATGGGAAATATGGGGAAAAGGCTTGCAGCTAGGAGTAATATATCAAGGACACAATAGGGATCAATGCTTGGAAGTGTTTTATTGGTTGTAGGATATGATCGAAAGTTAATTTCACAGCAATTGAAATTGTTGCAACATTTGATATCTTAACCTATCAGAATGGAAAAGGAGGGGAATAGCAATTGGACGAAAGGGTTTGCAGCAAGGACTAACTTAGCAGTGACACAATAGGGATCATCAAAGCTTAAAGGGTATTTACTATTCTTCTTCTTCTTAATGGGCGCTACTGTTCGGGGTGAACCTGGGCTTCAACCAACATGTCCCTCCAACTAGCACGATCTTTTGCTAGCCTTTTCCATTGCCGCACACCCAGTTGGCTGAGGTCCCCTTCCACCTGTGAGCGCCATCTTAAGTGCGGCCATTCTCTGCTTCATCGTCTCTCGGGGTTGGATTCAAAGACACTCCGGGCTGGAGCTGTGGTGTCCATTCGCTCTACAGGGCCCAGCCATCTTAGGCGTTGAGTCCGTAGACGCCTGACTAGACTCATGTCGCTGTACAGCCCGCAAAGTTCGTGGTTGGATCTTTTCCTCCATTCCCCGACTGCGTTTATAGGCTCTTTCTCTCGAACCGACCAAGGGCCTCCTCATCCGCTTTTGATAATGTCCATGCTATTGCGCTTTACAACAGGACCGGGATGATAAGGGTCTAAAATACAGTCAACTTTGTCCTTTGGGAGAGGGCTCTATTACTCAGTTGCCTCCTGAGCCCAAAGAAACAGCGATTGGCAAGAGTGATTCTGCGTTTGATTTCGGAACTGATGCCGTTGTTCCAGGTCACTGCGGAGCCAAGGATGACGAAGTCCTTAACTACCTCGAATTTATATCTGCCAATACAAACGTTTTGGCCAAAACGTCGGTGGTGAGCGTCCTTTTTTGGTGATAGCATATATTTAGTTTTGCTCTCGTTTGCCGCCACAATTTTCGCCGCCTCCATCTCAATGTGATCTATCCATTATGTCAATATCGTCGGGGGAAGGAAGGAGTTGCGAAGATTTGAAGTTGATTGTGCCTCTTGTATTGGCCAGTGATTTTTGAACAATCGTTTCCAATACAATGTTGAAGAAATCACAAGACAGCGCATCGCCCTGCCTAAATCCTTTTTTGACATCAAAACTATCGGTAAGGTGTTCACCGATTCGGATGGAGCAGCGGGCATTTTCCAATATGGCAATCTTAACTTCGTCGAGGTCAGGGGGACAGAATTCTCTGCGGTCTTCTTCGATTTGAAATAGATCATTCTGCCTGACAGCGGTATATTGACTAGCATCGCCGTTATACAGTCTGCAGAAGTGGTTTTTCCATATTCTCAGCATCGACTGCGATTCTACTACTAGGTATCCATTCTCATCCCTGCAGCCTTCCGTTCTGGATTTATAACCTTGGCATGTTAGCTTTATCTGTAGATAAAACTTTCGAACGTCACGCCTGCAGTAACACCTCTCCAAATCCTCAATCGCGCACCTCTCGTGCTCTTTCTTCTTTCTTCTGAGAAGTTCATGCTCCTCCCTTCTTTTTAACTCATAGAGCTCACGAGCTGCTCTTGTTCTTTTATGCAGCGAGGCCTTATATGCATCCTGTTTCGCTGTATGAATCCTTCTGCACTCGTCATCGAACCAGGTGTTTCTTCGTGGTGGAGCCTTGAAACCCAAAACTTCGGATGCAGAGCCTTTCAGGGTTTGTTTGCAAAGGCTCCACTGCTGTTCTGTTAGCGTGGAGGATTGTGGTGTATTGGAGAGCTTAAGGGAGCCGCGATCGGTAAAAGCACCAGCAGTTTCTGGCGATAGTAGATTCCAGACGTCATAACTTTGTATTCTTACTCTACCCCGCAGCGTTCGTGATATCCGTAGGCGCATCTTGGGTGCTACAATATAATGGTCCAAGTCGATGTTAGCCCCTCGGAAAGTTCGGTCATCAGGAAAGTGGAGGTGGTCTGACGTCGATCGCGATGTGAGCAATCTGGTTGGTACTCGATTGATCAAAATACCACCAGGTGCGGGAAGCGCGTAGTGGCTAGAAGGAGATTTCGCCCCGTAGCAAGATCAATCGCCCTGTGTCCGTTATCGGAGGTGGTGTCGTGTAGGCTATGTTTGCCGATGACTCGTTCAAAGAAGCATTGAAGTTTCCTAGTGCAATTTTGATGTCATAGCTTGGACATTGGGCATATGTTCTGTCTAGGAGATCGTATAACTCACCTTTGGCGGAGTCATCCTTGTCTTCCGTGGGGGCGTCGACGCAGATCAGGCTGATGTTAAGAAATTTAGCCTTGATACGGATTGTTATGACGCGTTCGCTCACATGCCGAAAGGGCTTTTTGCCTTAGTCCACCTCGAACAACAAATTCGCATCCAAACAATCGTTGCCCTCCCTCCCTATAGCAGTCGCCGTAGCAAATATCGCCGTCTTTCATTCGGCAGCACGTGGCCTGTTTAGGGATCTAACATTCCACGTACAAAGCCGAAGATCATTGTCCTTTTTTTCGTTTTTTGCAAGGGTCGTCAACATAAATCCGATCCGTTATATCCGAGGCTTGTGGTTGTTTCGGAGTTTGTGTTTTTTTACGGTTACGGCTTACTAGGCCGTAGCCCAACCGACTTATCCTGTTTTTTGGAGCAGGAGGCTCGCCATTCGCCCTCACCCGTCTGCAATTTCCATAGGAAATCTCCAGATGGCACCACGAGGAGGTGGGGATGGGACTTTCTAACAGTGCCGCAAGATGTTCGACTGCGGTGGCTCTTCTCGGTTTTTAGCAGGCTAGCATCCGTCGGATAGATGCTACCCCTACGAGGCCTTTGTTAGTCTTTTGCCATCCGGGGTATTTATTATTGGTTGTTCGTATTTATAGCAAAAAGGGCTGCAGTTAGGATAAATGCATCAAATACGCAAAAGGGATCAAAGCTGGGAGGTTTGCTACTGGTTGTAGGATATTGTCGACTAACCTTAGGTCAGCATGTGACCAAGGGGATTTTTTGGATGAAAATCATGTCTGTTGTATGGGAGCCCCCCTTAAATATTCATTTTCTTCTGTCTAACTATCACGGTTCATGAGATACAGCCTGGTGACAGACGGACGGACGTACGAACAGCGAGGTCTTAGTAATAGGGTCCCGTTTTACCTTTGGGTACAGAACCCTAGAAATGATGATCATCACTATACAAGTAGTTGGAGATAACTTTGACAAGAGCTTTTAAAAATCAATTTGCCCTATTATCTATTGGAATAAATCCGATTTTGCGAATGAGGTACCGCGAAAGACTCATTCGATAACATGGTGGCTGCCGGGATTTAAAACGTGTGTCATCTGCGTCTACCCACTGCGGCGTGGCGTTATCAAAGCCACTATTTTAGCCAGAAAAAATGCAAAAATGAAGATCAATCCTAACTTAAGGCAAGAGGGCTTTAATTAGTTTATCGAAAAATTAGTAAATATGTACTTAGGGGCAGCCTTCGAGTACTCATCAACTATTTGTATTCTAAACCGCATTGATGGATATAAATCCATTGAACATGAGTTTAGATCAAGCACATTCACATAGGTATGTGTAGTGACATATTCAATAGTAGGGTCTATTTACTCACATGATTTATTCAGCTTTGTGTTGTTGCCGGTTCTGCTCAACCTGCAGAAAGTACTTCAAAATTTTACGAAAAGGGTAATTCTATGAAATTACCTTTCAGTCCTTGTTCACTTTAAGACTTATTTCACATTCAACGCAAGTCTCAAATGTACCCTCGCACATATTTGTACTCTGGATTTCGTATTTGAAAAGCTATCCATCCTTGAGTTGTCCTACAAAAATAAAGTTCATCGGTCGAAACGGGATCAGAGTGTGCAATTACTGAAAGCCTGGATTATGTATACACATGTAATATATTCTTAAATACCAGCCAAAAGGACCTGGAGAGAGATGAAATTAAATAATTTACTCATAAGCAGATTTTGAGGCGAGCGCCTCTGCTATGCAAATCAAGGATACCGAAGGACTCATATGAACTTTTGACATAACTTGAAATCCGACGAATATTTTTCAAAAACGGAATATCCATATGGAAGTTGGAAACGTTTTAAGACCCATGCTGTATAAATGATTCAGTCTGGTTTTGCGATGTGCAAATATTAAAGGCAAATTGTTTCTTGAAACGTAGCCCCTTGCTCTCTGATCTCGAACATACATAATTACGTACCTATGTACATATGTGTGTAACGAAGCCTCATATTTCATTTAGTAATTTCAGTCGCATAATTTATAGTATAAGTAAAGCAACAGCGAGAATGGGCCCTGAGTACACATTTCATAATCTACCCCTGTTCCAGAGAAACAACATTTACAAACGAAATCATTCACGTGATCCTGGTAATTGATGTTTTGCGCAATTTGGAAAATTGTCTTGGCACTCACGTTGTGAATAGAGACGTAAGGCTGGCATTTTCATCTTGTATGACCCCCGGAGAAGCAATTAAAATTAATTTCATTAGCAACATTTCGGAAGCGAATATTGTTTGCAAATTCAATGTGGGGTTAACCTTAGCCGGCACATGTTGAATATAAATTTAGCTCTCTGGTGATTCAATGGCGCGTTCTCGCGTCCTGGTCGTGGGCGGATGAGTGTCACTGTTAAGTGTGATGCGGTTCACCCGGGTGGTGGAGGTTAAGAGCTGTTTGCTTATGTTTCGATCCTTAAATCATCAGAAATGCGGTATTGTTCGCATCTACTTGAAATATATGAAATTCAGATTTGTCTTTACATTATACATATTCTCGACTACTAGAGATCTGTCTTGTCATGGATATATAAATCATGTGAGACTGATTACATTCAAATTCAAAATTCGTAGGAGATGGCCTAGAATTGTAATTAATTAGAAACGTGTGCATCTTAATTGCCCTTTCTTCTATTATTTTTATTTAAACCCTTTAGGGTATATTTAAAAATAAACTTATTTACTTACTTTGATGGCGCTACAGTTCGGGGTGAACCAGGGCCTCAACCAACAAGCCTCTCCAGCCGGCCCGATCTTCGGCCAGCCGCTTCCAGTGCCGAACGTCCAGTAGGTTAAGGTCCCCTTCCACCTGTGCGCGCCACCTTAACTGCGGTCGTCCTCTGCTGCGTCGTCCCTTGGGGTTGGAGTCGAAGACTCTTCGGGCCGGAGCGTTGATGTCCATTCGCTCTACATGGCATAGCCATCTTAGACGTTGGATCCGAAGACGTCTAACCAGGCCGATGTCGCTGTACAGCGTGTACAGTTCTTGGTTGAATCTCCTCCTCCATTCTCCGTTTACACAAACGGGACCAAAGATTGCACGCAGAATTTTCCTCTCGAAACGTCCAAGAGCCTCTTCATCCGCTTTTGACAACGTCCAAGCCTCAGCGCCGTAGAGAAGGACCGGGATGATAAGGGTTTTGTAGAGGGAAACCATAGTTTTTCGAGAGAGGGCTCTACTACTCAATTGCCTCTTGAGCCCGAAGAAGCAGCGATTGGCAAGAGTTATTCTGCGTTTTATCTCAGCGCTGGTGTCGCTGCTGCTTGTCACTACCGAGCCAAGGTAGACGAAGTCCTTGACTACTTCAAAAACATAGCTGCCGGAGGTGACGTTCTGACCAAGACGTCGGTGTTGTGCGTCTTTCTTGGATGACAGCATATATTCGGTCTTGTCCCCATTTACACTTAGACCCACTTTCGCCGCTTCTGTTTCAATGCTTGTGAACGCCTCATTGACGTCTCGCTTTGTTCGTCCAATAACGTCAATGTCGTCTGCGTAGGCAAGCAATTGTGTGGACTTGAAGTAGATCGTGCCTCTTGTATTGGCCGCAGAGTCCCGCACGATCTTTTCAAGAATAATGTTGAAGAAATCACATGACAGTGCGTCACCCTGTCTAAGACCTTCTTTAACATCAAAGGGGTCGGTTAGTTCACCTCCGACCTTAATGGAGCAGAAGGAATTCTCCATAGTCATCTTGCTTAGTCTGACGAGTTTGGCAGGAATGTTCAAACATGACATGGCTCTGTACAGCTCGTCTCTATTAACACTGTCATACGCGGCTTTAAAGTCGACGAAAAGATGGTGCGTGTCGACCTGGAATTCATGGGTCTTCTCCAAGATCTGCCGTAGTGTAAATATTTGGTCTGTCGTGGATTTTCCTGGCCTGAAACCACACTGGTAGGAACCAGATTGTCCACGAACGGTTTCAGGTACTTACACAGTACGGCAGAGAGGATCTTGTATGCGATGTTCAGGAGGCTTATCCCTCTGTAATTGGCGCAGTCATAGGGGTCTCCTTTCTTTTGGACCGGGCAAACGATACTGAGATTCCATTCATCGGGCATGCGTTCTTCCGACCATATCTTGCAGATGAGTTGGTGCATGTTCCTAACCAGCTCATCGCCAGCTGCATTAAACAGCTCCGCGGGGAGTCCGTCTGCTCCAGCAGCTTTATAAGACTTAAGTTTCGATATCGCTATCTTAACATCGTCTAGGTCGGGTGTACGGGATTCTCCTTCGTCTTCGTCCATTGTGAATGGTTCGCTCTGCCTGACGGCGGCATTTTGACTATCATCGCCGTTATACAGTCTGCAGAAGTGGTCCTTCCACAATCTCAGCATCGACTGTGACTCCACTACTAGTTGTCCGTGCTCATCCCTGCAGGCTTCTGCTCTGGCTTTATAGCCTTGGCATGTTCGTTTTACTTTCTGGTAAAATTTTCAGACGTCGTTCCTGCAGTAACATCTCTCCATCTCCTCGATCTCGCGCTTCTCGTGCTCCTTCTTTTTCCTTCTCAGGAGCGCATGCTCCTCCCTCCTTTTCTGTTCATAGAGCTCGCGGGCAGCTCTCGTCCGTCGATGCAATGTATGCATTCTGTTTCTCTACATGGGCCTGTCTGCACTCATCATCAAACCAGAGGTTTCTCGACGGTGGCGGTGGCTCAAAGTACGATGGCAAATACAAACTACGAAGTTCTGTAGAATCACCGAAATTGAAGGTCGTAAAACGAAGTAAGTCACCATGAGCTTTGCCTTTCACAAACCGTAGAGCAGCAATGGACGCGTTGTGATAGCGCCATTAGGGACACTGCCACATAATACTAGGTCTTAGGCCGCCACACCTGCATGCACTTCAAAAGAAAGAATATACAGACAGAAAAGGGTTGAACAAAAAAAGCGAACGTCCTTTTTTGATTACGGCATATAATTTGCTCTCATCTGGTGCCAAACTAGTTTTCATTGCTTCCGCCTCAGTACTGATTAACGCTTCATTGATATCGCAATAGTCGAGGCTAAACTAAGCTAAGAGGGTTAGGTCAACGGAAGTATCTCCTACCGAAACCGATCCGACACTCTCATCTGAGGTCCCCTCCCCTCGGAGGTACGCCGCGGAGAAGGCGTTGGCCGTAAGGAAAGGCCGCTGCAGGAGACACAAGCATGCTAGAACTTTCGGCATGCGCCTCCAACTCTCTTCCTCTTACTGGGAAGGTTCCGGCATGGCTGTCCCAGAGCAAAGTCCGAAAAAAGCAGGAGCTCAAGCCGAAAAAGAAAAGAGCGTCTGCAAACGAAAGGCCGCCACCAAAGGTAGCCGTGCTAGGGAGAGTGTGTGTGATGCCTCCTTCTCCGGCGGGGCGGTGCGAAATTGGAGTCCGAAGGCAGATGTGGCGACCCACAAGGATCAAAGCATAGGCCAGAAGACGAAGAAAGCCGGAAATCGCTAATTGGAGGTGGGCACATCACACATAGAAACCCCTTTTCTCCGAGAAGGATTCCTAAGGACTGTCAGAGGTCGAGAAAAGCAGTCCTCTTATAGAGAGGCAGCCACCTCCTCTGAAAAGGTCAAGATAGTTTTCGTTCTGATAAATCCAGAGCATTGCAAGGCTGCTACCGCTCTTTTGAGTAGTGGAATTGCATGCAATAGTATTAATCATCACGTTGTATCCATTCTATAACCGTGGGTATGGAATCAACGCCCGTGTGGCCTTGGTGGTATATGAAATGCTACGATTCTTTACGATGAGCGATCCGAAAGCCCTAGGGTCTGCCTCATCATATCGAACTCACTACCGGCAACCGAATTGGGATACTTTTGTGGACAAGATCTGGTGGCTGCTAGAGTAAACTACAATATGCACAGAGTAACTGAACACTTTGTCGTTGTGTCTGCCTACTTTCCCTACGATTCGGTATTACCTCCGCCACCGAACGCAGTTTCTGAACTCGTAGAGTATTGTGAAGCCAGAAAGATTGGTCTCATGATTGAGCTATGCTAATGCATAACACTGTACTTGGGGCAGCAGCAAATGCAACATAAGAGGGGACCGTCTTTTAGACTTCACTCTTTTGTCTGACCTTACCATCAACAATATTGGCTCTCAGTCAACGCTTATTACGGGATCTCCTCTTCGCAACTGAGATGGAAACCGAAAAGGACGGACTGGGTATGGCTTAGAGAGGAGTTTGAGAAATCGACTTATGCCCTACCATTTATAGCCTGAATAGCGTCATCACCAATTGTTTTAAAGTCACAGGTCCACCAGGTCCTGGTGGAATGCCGAAGTCTCTTGAATACATTACTCAAATCGAACTCGGAAGATGACTGGAACAAGTATCGGTCGAAGCAGAAAGAATATAAGAAGCTTATTCGTAAATCGAAAGATGCTTCCTATAAGATCATCTGCGAGGAGATCAAGTTTCTGCGTGCCACTAGCAAGTTGGTTAAAGTCCTGTTCTTTGATGGCGTTACAGCCCATGAAGATCCAGAGCCAAGCTTCAATCAATCACCCATGTTGTGTGTGATTTATTTTTCACACAGGTGAAAGGCACCTTCAGTTTTAATGCCGATTCCGAACGGCGTGAGTCGAGAAGCTTTTTCATGGCAAGTATACTACGGGGGGTTTTGCCAGTACCCCGCCGGGGAGGGACGCCGCGAAGTAAACATTCGATGGCGTTGGGATTATCGGGATCTGAATTCGCTCATCATGCGTCAGAGTCCAACATAATATCCATTGCGCCACGACGTCCTCAAAAGTCCCTAAACTCAGAAAATCTGATGGTACTTCTACTGAGTTTAAAGCGGAAACTCCTAGTTTACATTTCAGACCCATTTCCCGGAAAATCAGATCGCTCCTTCAAGGGAAACTGCAACTGAAACGATGAAAACAACTCAGCGTAGCTGGTATATTGCGTCGCGCGTGGTAGCGACTGAAGCCTTTGAATTTGCTGTGGCATCCTTCAATTACTTTAAATCGCCACCTTGTACGCTGCAAAAAGGTATAAGCCAGCTGCTTCCTACTTTGTAAAGAATCTTCACTCCTAGTCTGGCACTTGCCTACATCCTTGGCGCTCGGTGAAAGTAGCCTTTATTGCTAAGAGTTTTAGACCAATTAGTATAACATCCTTCCTGCTGAAAAGCATGGAAAGACTGGTAGAAATGCACCTCCGCAAAGTTGCCCTTCGAATGCATCCTCAAAGCCTAGATTCGAGAATTTAATGCGCGCTCGAAAGGAAAGAGTACGCGCTGAGTATTTCCATAGACAGTGAGGGAGCTTTTCGTAACCCAACTTTCGACGCTACTTTCGTCATGCCGTAGATGAAGCACTGATCTTGTGGATCATAACAATGCTTGTGCACAGGACATTGACCGCTGATGCAGGCCTCGACCAGTGTGTCAAATCCGGTGTAAACAGAGGTTTCCCGCAAGGCGGCATCTTGTCTACGCTGTTATGGTGAATAGTGGTCGACTCTCTGGAATCTAGGCCCAGGCCTATGTGGATGATGTCGCCGTTTTCTCTGTCGACTCATGTTAAGCGACTGTCTGTCTTAAAGGACAGGTGGCGCTAAATATGATCGATGAGTGGTGCACGAGAAATTGGCTGTCAGTTAATCCTCTCGAGACTGATGTCGTACTCTTCACGAGAAGGAGGAAAAATACTGATATGACTCAGCTGGTACTAATAGGTTCTCCCATACCGGTATCCAAGGAAGCTAAGAACCCGGCAGTCATATTAGACAGCAGGCTTCTTTGGTCAAAGAACGTTCAATCAAAAACTATCAAAGGGCTGTAATTTTTTCTGGCAATGCAAAAGGAGCTTTTGCCAAAATATGGGGCTTATTGCCGGAAAAGGTCCGCTGGATCTAAGTTGCAATGTTAAGACCTACATATAGTCTCATATGCACCGGTTGTCTGATGGAACAGGCTAACACGCAAATACGTCGTAGCCTCTTTCACAAAACTCCAAAGAACGGTTTGACTCATCTGCACTCACCAGCACGCTCTAGATGATATGATAAACCTTCAACCTCTTGATATATTTATCAAGGAGTGTGCTCTGAAGGCCATGTCTTGTCTGAAGAGACAGTTTTGGTACAATTCGCATAGGAATAACGGTGTGCTTGCGCAAGAATTGTGCTGCGATCCCTGTCTTATGGACATGCCTCCTGACGCATTGACACCCGCTATCCTACTGCACTGTAATTTTACAGTAGCCTTTCCATGGCGTCAGGATGGGCTCTGGCTGGATACTGTTCCTGCAAAGGATAGTCCTCGCATGTTCATGGATGGCTCCAGGTCTGGGCGGGGGTCCGGTTCTGGGGTCTTCTTTGAGCGCGAAAACATCCGACTGCACACTTCGTTAGGACAATATTCGTCTATCTTCCAATCAGAGATATACGCAATTCTAATGGCCATGCATTATGTTATGTTCACAGATGGAGGGGAAAAAGCATATGGGTCTGCAATAACAGCCAAGCTGCACTCAAAGCTGTGTCCAACCCCCTAACTACCTCCAAATGAGTGCATGAACTCAAGTCCTTCTTCAGCAAAGTCAGTAGGCTGAATTCACTAAGGCTTGTATGGGTTCCAGGTCTCTCTGAGATCCCAGGAGCTGAGATCTCTGATGAACTCGTCAGAATGGGCTTAGAATAGAGTGCCGAATCTCTTAGCTCTACATCAGTAAAGCTCCTTATCATTTTTCTCCGGAAAACGGGGAAAACACATTAATGTAAGGTGTCTGTCTGGGGAACAATGCTCCAGTATTGCGTCTGAGTGGTCCAACAGACCTAAAAGCCTTCGACAAAAAAAAAAAAAAAAAAAAAAAAATGTGGCCTTTAGTGCGACAAATAGGGGATGGGTGTCGACCTGAAAATTGTTAATTTTTTCTAGGATCTGCTGTAAACTGGAGATTTGATCCATGGTGGATTCCCTTGACCTGAAATAACATTGATAAAGACCTATCAGCTGATTTACGAATGGCTTCAGGCGTTCCGTATTATGTGAAGAGTATGTGAGAAGATTTTGCGATTTGCGATCGCTGTCAATCGCACAGCTCAGTCAAAAGAGTCTTCTTTTTTATGAATCGGACAGACGATACTGAGATTATTCTCGTCGGGCATTCTTTCCGCCGACCATAACTTACAGATGACCCGGTGCATGCTCCCAACTAGTCTATCTCCGGCTGCTTTGAGGAGAACAACAGGTAGTCCGTCTGTGCCAGCGGCTTTGTTAGACTTTAATTTAGATATTGTAAGCGCTGTTACTCAATGAAAAAAATAAAACGAAGTAACTTTGTTCACGTCCGTCTCACACCGTGGTTTAAGATTGACTGACTCTTTATTTCATATACGTGTTTAAGTGAGCAAATATATACATATGTATGTGTGTAAGCTGACAATGCATGTATACATTAAAACATTTTTTTCTTTTTTCTCGGATATGGTTGCCACAATATGGCAGTCTTGACTTTAGTAAGGTCATAGGACCGGTATTCTCTGTGATCTTCGTCACTAAGAAATGAAAGATTCCGCTTGACAGTGGTATGTTGACTAGAGTCCGTCGCGGTTATACAGTCTGCATAAATGGTTTTTCCGTGTCCATTCCCGTCTCTGTTCTAGCTTTATAGCCTTGGTCTGATGTCGTTCACTATGCGACTACACGTGCGGTACTGAAAGCAGCTGGTTAAACATCTTACCAGCTATCGAAGACCAAGTGAAATGTAGTCTCATTAGCCTATTTGACGTTCCATCACAGATTCATGGATCTAAAATCCCACAAGTGCGCCTAGGCATAAAACTTGAAACCCACACCATTTTAAATCTAAGAGCCACGGGAAATAGCACGCAGTGCAGAAGAAGTACTTAACGTAAAAGTTACTTACCTATAAATCACGCTTGCCTCACAAAATAACTTTGAATTCAGTAGGAAGTTTTTACCACCTCATTTGCTCACCACAAGTTCCGCAGACGGCACGAATCGCATACTTCGCCTCATTCCAATTAAGCACACACCCTGAGCTATAAAAACTTTATTTCCCAAATTCTATTTAGAAATAATTAATAAAAAAAAAAAGAGAAATGAATAACCAAAAATGTTACACGCTGCAGAACCATGTCCCGCGTGCTTGCGTTCTGCTGCAGCAGAATAATTGAAACAGAGTTGGCCATAAATTTTATCGTCAATTAGGCAACATATACAACTCGCGCATTTCGGTCTCCAAGGCTTTTCGCCTTAGGGACTAGGGTTTCAGTCAGCCGGCACAACGAAAAAAGGAGTAACATGAAGAATCTAAAAAATAAGGAACAGAGAAACACAACCTGCAACATGAGCTTGCATCAAGGTGTTGCGTGAAGTTTTAAATGTTCCAGTAAATCTGTGAAAATTCATTTTCGTTCCCGAGTTACTGCTGCATAAACTTTTAGTCAGTCCTTTCGCTTTTTCATCTTCCAGCCGAACTTGTAGTTTCGGTTCCCTTTTTCTTGTTGCATGAGTATATTTTTCGCGGTTTTCGATTGTTATACATTTCTTTACGTGTAGCCACTGCAACAGTGGTTGCATCATTCTGAATTAGTTATTCATCTATTTATGTCATGACTGCGTTTAGTATACTATTGTGCGGGTGTGTTCTGCGGTGAGTCAGGCGAGCATCACAGCGCTAAACTTTCCTGATAATTTATCGCAAGAGTTTGCTTATTTCTGGCGGAGCTACCGCAGAAGGTGAAGGCAATATAACGTCTGCACTAAAAAAAAAGGGAAAACAATCGCCTCCTGAGTAGCGGAAGATGCCTGCTCCTTGTTAATTGCTTACCTACATCTATACTCGTATATAGGAGGTATGTGCGCAAAAGGGATTCTACAGAGTTTCGCTTGGTAAAACTTTTCCCATTAATATTTACATTTATGGAAACCCTGCGCAAGAAGTAGGAGCAGCCACCGAACAGGATGCTAGACACAATGTATTTTAAGGTTTTATTTCGGCGGTCTATCGTCGAGTTCTGAATTAAAAGATTTGACAAGGAGAATAGGAACTGTTCTCTCCCTTTTGCATAACTGGAGATGGTAATCAATAAACTTTTAGTTTGATATGCTTCACGCTGACGCTGACTGCAATTCTGAAGAGTCTCTGTGTTACTAGCATGTTTCGAATTGCACTTCCACATACAAGAGGCTAATGAAACTGCAGTTGCCCAGTACCTAATAAATCGTGACATTGGTAGCCAGTTGCTAAACTAGTTTAATTGCACTGCAGTGCAATTGTGCTGTTGCGGCCCATGAAGAATTCAAGATATGTGGTTGGATCCTTAGGGTGGAGGGAGCGAGCAAACAGAGCAAAGAAGTTGATCGCGTTTAACATGTCAAACGCCAGCCTCGATCTCTGTCCCTGCTCAATCCAAGTTGACACACAGCCTCCGCGTGGCCTACCCTGGCACCCGCCAGGTAGTGAACCAATGTGTGCAGCGACCCAACCCCTTGTTCCTGGGGAAAGAGGAACCTGGCCCTCCAGGTTGGGGGTTGTGCTTAGGGATAACATCCCTATCATGTAAAAACCTTCTTGTTCCAAAACAACAAGTCTCGGATACGGGCAGATACAAAGCTGACAACCCCTGCAAACGACTAAGGGACTTGAGAGTCTGCACCTGGAATGTGTGGTCCCTTAACAGACCGAGTGCAGGCGATCAATTGGAGCAAACCCTCAACTGCTATAAAGCAGATATAACCGCACTCCAAGAAGTGCGATAGGATGGACCGGGCAAAAGACGGATGAAAAATTGCGACGTCTACTACGGGAACTGCTACAAGGAGAACAAACAGCGCCTGTTCGGATGCGGATTCGTTATTCGAGGAAGGCTCCGAAAAAGTCTTAAGCTTCCGGGATATAAGCGAACGCTTCATAACAATCCGCATCAAAGCTAAATTTGGAAACATTAGCTTAATATGCGCTCATGCCCCAACGGAAGAAAAGGACGATCGACTCAAAGAAGAATTCTACGATCTCTTAGACAGAACATATGCCCAATAGTCCTAGGAGATTTTAATGCAAAACTGGGCAAAGAGGACATATTTGAGTCGATCATAGGAAAGCATAGTCTCCATAACACCACATTCGACAACTTAGGCTAACCTCCTTATAGCAAGCACGCGATTCCCCATCTCAACCTGGCAGTCTTTTGATCAATCGACCACCAACCATATTGATCACATTGCGATCGACGCCAGACACTCCTCCTGTATTCTCGACGTACGAACCTTCCGAGGGGCCAACATCGACTCGGACCACTACCTTCTTATAGTCAAGGTACGAACGAGGATATCAGGAATGCTTGGGAGTCGAATAGGACTACGTAAGTTTGATGTCGGAAAGCTACAATCGCAAGAGACTGCCAGAATCTTTGCCGATCATGTCTCCTCCAAGCTCTCTCGAAATCCGCCCACAGCAGCACAAACAAGAGAGCTGCTGGATTTCAAACCGCCACCACCTAGAAACTCCAGGTTCGGTGAACAATGCGAATACTGCAAAGACGAACGAACTCAATGAGCAGAAGAGAAGAGAGGAACACACGCTTTTTAGAAGAAGAGAGCGCACGGAAGATCACGGAAAGCGTTGGATCGAGGAGATGGAGAGATGCTTCCGCAGGAATG
This sequence comes from Eumerus sabulonum, assembly GCA_951905685.1. NCBI lineage: Eukaryota > Metazoa > Arthropoda > Insecta > Diptera > Syrphidae > Eumerus > Eumerus sabulonum. Next base: position 152,511,995 of record OX645060.1, on the reverse strand, counting down.
ACGCGCGTAAGTTTTACAATAAAATAAAATGAACATGCCATGGCTACAAAGCCAGAGAGGTGGCCTGCAGGGATGATAATGGAGAACTGGTAGTAGAGTCGCAGTCGATGCTGAGGATTTGGAAAGACCACTTCTGCAAACTGTATAACGGCGATGATAGACAAGATACCGCTGTCAGGCAGAATGAGCCATTCGTAATGGACGACGATGGAGGAGAATTCCATCCACCCGACCTAGACGAAATCAAAACAGCGATATAAAGACTTAAGTCTAATAAAGCCGCGGGCGCAGACGGCACGTCTGCTGAGCTTCTTAAGGCGGCTGGAGATGAGCTGGTAAGGTGCATGCACCATCTCATTTGCAAGGTATGGTCGGAAAAATGCATGCCCGACGAATGGAAGCTCAGTGTCGTTTGCCCGGTCAATAACAAAGGAGACCCCTATAACTGCGCCAACTATAAGATCTTCTCTGCCGTATTGTTTGAACGCCTGAAACCGTTTGTGGGTAACCTGATCGGCTCTTATCAGTGTGGTTTCAGGTCAGGTAAATCCACAATAAACCAAATATTTACGCTACGGCAGATCTTGGAGAAGACCCAGGAATACCAAATCGACACTCACCACCTCTTCGTCGATTTCAAGACTGCATATGACAGCGTGTATAGAGATGAGCTATACAAAGCCATGTCTAATTTTAATATCCCTGCCAAACTAGTCCGACTGTGCAGGATGACAATGAAGAATTCTCGCTGCTCCACTAAGGTCGGTAATTAGCAAACCGAAACCTTTGATGTTAAAAAAGAATTTAGGCAAGGTGACGCGCTGTCATGTGACTTCTTCAACCTGGTGCTGGAGCAGATAGTGCGACGGGCAGGCGTCAACAGGGAAGGCACTATCTTTTACAAGTCCATCCAACTGCTAGGATACGCGGATGATATCGACATCATCACGTGTTCTCGCCGTGGCATTGTGGAAGTATTCACGGCGATTGAAGAACAGGCGAAACCAGTTAGTCTTGAGATCAATGTGGACAAAACGAAATACATGCTGTCAAGCAAAAACCAATCCGTCGCTCACCACCCGGGACAAAATATAACAATTGACAGCTACAGTTTCGTGGTAGTTAAGGAGTTTGTCTACCTCGGGGCAAACGTAAATTCCACAAATGACACCACAGTGGAGATCCGGCATAGAATCGCCCTTGGCAACGGCTGCTACTTCGGCTTGTCCAAGCAACTGGGGTCAAAACTCCTCACTCGAAAGACCAAAGTCACACTTTACAAAACGCTCATTCTGCCAGTCTTGCTGTACGAAGCCGAAAGCTGGACGATAAGCAGGACAGCGGAGCAGATTTTGGGTTCTTTCGAAAGAAAAATTCTGCGCCGGATATTTGGTCCTGTCTGTGAAGAAGGTGAATGGAGAAGAAGACACAACGCGAACTCTGCGAGTCAAAAGCTGGACGATAAGCCGGACAGCGGAGCTGATTTTGGGTTCTTTCAAAAGAAAAATTCTGCGCCGGATATTTGGTCCTGTCTGTGAAGAAGGTGTGGAGAAGAAGACACAACCGCGAACTCTGCGAGCGCGAGATGTGGATGTAGTCCGGAAGGCAAGGATCCGTCGACTACACTGTCTCGGCCACATCGAGCGCATGGACATCAACGCTCCAGCTAAGAGGGTCTTCGACTCCGAGCCTCCTGGTTCGAGAAGAAGAGGAAGACCGAACCTCCGGTATAAAGACCAAGTAATCGCGGATGTAAGACATCCTGGTCTTGAAGCAGCGTGTCCGGGACCTTCAAGGATGGAAGGCAGCTATAGCTCAGGCTCAGATCCTCCATGGATCGATGGCCTGATATGTAAGTAAGTAAGTACATGAAATGGGCATAAAATATTTTCTCGTACGTCGAGGACGGGTCCGTCATGCTTTCAAATAGAGAAGAATTACATTTGTAGAAACGAGTACTCGAGGTCAGAAGGTACATATCTTGCCTACACAAATGAATCTAAAAGGTACGAAGTAAAATTATTTGTCGCTGGAAAAGTTGCGAACAGTTTAAATTTACTAATCTCCCTTGTAGTTTACCTACCTACTTAGCGGGCGCTACAGTTCAGGGTGAATCTGGGCGTCAACCAACATGCCTCTCCACCTAGCACGCCCAGTCTGTTGAGGTTCTTTCCACCAGTGCGCGAGTTGCTAGTTATGATAGTAATAATATGATAGTAATATATTAAATATTAATATTTATATTCACAAGATCAACTTTATCCCTTGTATTGCTTCGACGCTCCAGTATGGGAATGCATAAGTTTCTACCCTCGCTGTTGATCCCAGCTTCGTTTTCGAGCATGGTGAATTTGCAGGAGGTAATGCGCGAGGGGGAACACACCAATTGTTATTCGCTGCCGGGAACAGGTGAAGAGCACGTCCACATAGAAGAGAGGGATCTGCTATAACGCGAATTTGAACTATAGGCCTTTCGCTCGGCGGTCGATGATGTTAACCACTGCACCACGGCCACCCCTTAAATTCTGAAAAATTTTGGACGTGGTACCTTAAGTAATTATGCTCGGTGGTTACAGCCGTCTTACCAGGGAATGGCTTTGACATGTTTATGTGCCCCGCAAGCAGTTTAAAAGGTGTACATTTTGTAGGTAGGTAGGTTCGTAGTCTCCCCAAAATTGAGAAGAATACACATAGGCCAGGGAGGTCCGTTGTGCAGCTACGAGGGGGGTTTAGCCCCCTGTTCGTGGAACCATTTTGTGCTTCTTAAGAAGTTAAGAAGATCAGATATCCCTACTTGCTGAACGTCTGTCAGGTCGTTAAGGAAGGAAGATCCTAGATATCGTTTCCTGATTGTACAGAATGCTGGGCAGGCGCAGAGAAGGTGGTGAATGGATTCGACCTCCTCTTCGTCTAGACAGCTTCTACAAAAATCATTCAGAACTAATTCCAGTTTTTGCGCGTGACTGCAGTGTCCTGTGATAACACCGATGATTTTGTAGATGTCAGTTCTTTTTAGGGAGATTATACTTCTAGTCCGTTGAATATCGAGCCGGGGCCATATTTGCCTGATGATGAGGGAGGTATGTCCCTGGGTCCATCTCAGGTTCGTCTCGGCCCTGGCGAGATTTGTGGTTTAATGGTTGCAAAGGGTATTCCCTCACAAGCCACGATTGATTGTTGCGTCGTTCCTTGTCTGGCGAGTGGGTCGGCTCTTTCAATTCCTGGAATGTCGCTGTGTCCCGGTACCCAGATAAATTGTATGTTAAACTGTTTGGCAACCTCATTAAGACATAGGCGACGGTCGAGACTAGATTTTGATGTGTACACATAGGACTCCAACGATTTTATGGCTGCTTGACTATCCGTGAGAATACGGATATCCGTAGTGGATGTCACGTTCCACTTCAGCCAAGACAAGGCCTCTTTTATAGTTTTGTATTTTAAGTAAATCACAAGTATGTATCAACATACATAGGTTACTTTATTTAATATATATGTATAATGAAATTAGATTGGATTGGATTGGAATTTGTTGTTGGAAATATTTGTGTGCACACTCCAACGTGGTCGGCCGGAATAAGACTTTCTCAAAAAAACCTCGTTCAAATGCAGCTGTCATTTTCATTGAAGTTGGCAGCAGTTCAGCTGTTTAATTACAGGGTGATATGTAACACTCCTTCGCCCCCGGATGAAACTACCCCGGACCTTGCAGCTTTGTTGCGAATTCTTTCCGAACGTCGAACTTCGGGCTGATTCGATCTCGGCTCAGGAATGGTTATAGTTGACATCGGGGCTATTTCTTTCGGAGCAGTATCCTCAGGATTGGAGATGGCCTGCTCTACTGATCTACGACGAACTTGATCAGAGTGACGATGGACCTCCTGACCGCCCTCTGACTCGATGATAACCGAAACTGGTCCTTTTATTTCCGAAATGTGGCCGGGTACCCATCTGGGCCCTGCAGTATAATTTCGATACCACACGGGTTCGCCAGTATCGAAGTATTTATTCTTGAACATCTCTGGTGAAACAACTTCTACTTGAATCGGCATTGATTCGGGGTGAAGTTTGTCGAAATATGTGCGAGGTCGGCGGTTAAGGAGTAACTCTGCGGGCGAACGACCAGTAGAAGAATGTGGTGTTACGTGTTGATCCAAAAGGAATCGAGCTAAACGCAGTCTGATATCTCCATTCGGAAACTTCTTTAAATAGTCTTTTGTTGAGCGCACCATTCTTTCCACTTGGCCATTCGTAGATGGATAGAATGGAGCTGAAAAGATATGTTTGATTAGGTTATTGTTACAAAATAATTTAAAATCTTGGGATGTAAACGCCGATCCATTGTCAGAAACGATGACATCGGGTAATCCATGTGTAGCAAAAATTTGTCTTAAAACTGACATAGCACAAGATGCCGATGTGGCAGGAACTGGATGGACCTCCAACCATTTGGAGTACGAGTCCACCACCAAAAAGAAAAGATTTCCTTTAAATGGACCCGCGAAGTCTATGTGAATCCTGCGCCAGGGATTTTTTTCTTCTTCCCAAGTATATCCCTTGACAGGAGAGTTATCGGGACGCACCTGTTGGCAGACATTACACCGCTTCACTGTCTGTTCGATGTCTGCATCAATTTTTGGCCACCACACGTAACTCCTGGCCAATGCTTTCATGCGAACTATTCCAGGGTGGTTTGCATGAAGAGCTGCTAGAAGTTTCAGTCGATGAATTGTTGGTATCACCACTCGCTGACCCCATACCATCCATCCTTTGATGGACGAAATCTCGTTTTTTGGTCGAAAAAGACCTTAAATTCTGGTTCAGCGACAGTTAGCCATCCTCTCAACGTCCAATATCAAACCCGTGATAGAACGTTGTCCTTTTTAGTGTCATTTGCAATATCCTTTGCCTGTAATAGTGGAGAATCAAGTAAATCTATCATCAAGACTTCTTCTTCTTCGTCGTCTTGGTAATCGTTTGGATTGCTAACTGGTAGGCGACTAAACGCGTCAGCATGTGCTATGTCCTTCCCGGCTTTATGTTGAACATTATAGTTGTAGGCACTTAAAAAAATTATTGAACGCAGCATCCTTCCAGAAAGAGTATTTGGTGTAGGTTTGCCAGGAGAAAACAAACCCAACAATGGTTTGTGATCTGTGTATATCACGAAATGTCTGCCATATAAGTAGTCATGAAACTTCTTAATACTTGTAATAATTGCCAGAGCTTCTTTGTCAATTTGCGCATAATTACGCTCCGATTGCTTGAGAGTCCTTGAATAATAAGATATTGGTCATTCAGATCCATCTGGTAGTACATGCGGTAACACTGCACCAACTCCATACGGCGAAGCGTCGCAAGTCAATACGACAGTCAAATTTGTCATTGAAAGGCATAAGAACGCTGTCTGATGACAACAATGACTTGACTTTGTCGAATGCCATTTGATGGATCTTGGTCCACTTCCATGCAACATTCTTATCCAGAAGTCTGTGCAAAGGTTCCGCCATTGTCGCCTTTGAACGAAGAAATGAATGGTAGAAATTTAGAAGTCCTAGAAAAGCTTGGAGTTCGCTCTTGTTCTTTGGAGGGGGCGTATTTTGTATTACCAAAAGTTTTTCTTTTAGGGGGTGAATTCCATGTGCATCTATGCGAAACCCCAAGAAATTAATGGACGGAACGTCAGAGATACATTTTTCCTTTCGTAATTTCAACCCAGATGACCGTATTCGATTAAAAATAACTCGAAGCTTCCTAGCTAAGCCGACCGAACTTTCATCAACAATAACAACGTCATCTAAATAACACACAACCCCAGCAATATCACGCAATAATCCTGACATGCATTTTTGAAATTCCCCTGGCGCAGAAGAAATTCCATATTGAAGTCTTTTGACCTTGAATGCGCCTTTGTGTGTTATGATGGTTTGAGCCTTAGCTGTCTCGTCATCTACAGTTAGTTGCTGATAAGCTTGTGCCAGATCCAACTTTGCGAATACTGCCTCATGTGGCAAATTTGCAATCAACTCATGCATCGAAGGAATTGGATAGCAATGTGGTTGTAAGGCTTTGTTTACTGTTGCCTTATAGTCACCACAAATTCGAATAGTTCCATTTGGTTTTGGCACGGGGACAATTGGTGTAGCCTACCTCGTGTAATCAGCGGGTTCGAGGACGCCCTGTGAAACCATGCGGTCTAACTCTGCTCCTACCTTGGCTCGAATCGCAAAAGGAATCTTCCTAACAGGTAAATGAATTGGCGCCACTTCTGAATTTAAAGAAAGGGTTATGGGTGGTCCTTTATACTCACCCAATTCATTTGAAAACAAATCGCCATACTCTTCCACTACGTCGTGTACCACGGAAGATGTCATAGAATGAACCCCTTGGATTGATATTCCTAAAGGTGCAAACCAGTTGCAACCCAAAATGTTCGTGCGCGTACCGGCGGCAATAAGAAGTGGTAAATTTCGGATTTCTCGGCCTTTATACCAAGCACTGACTGAGCATTCACCTTTAAAAACAATCGCATTTCCTTGAAAGTCCATGATCTTTAATTCCACCCTTGACAGTTTTGGTTTAACGTGTGGCCATAATCTCTCAAAACTACTATCAGAAATGATTGTGAAATTAGATCCAGAGTCTACTTCAAACTCACACTTGCGTCCATTTAGAATTATGTTCGTACGCTGTTTTAAATTTGGAGCACAGGCCAACAGATTTACAATTGAATTTGCAGACCTCTTGAATTTTTCGTGTCCCTGACTCTCTCTTTTCCCCCCTCTACATACCTTTTTTATGTGTCCTGTTTTACCGCAGTTGTTACAAACCGCTGTCCGAAATCTACATTCTGTGCGCTGGTGATCTCCGCCGCAACTGTAGCATGCACCTGTATGATATCTAGAACTAATGGAATCGTTGTTAGATGCATGTTTTACATGTTTGATTTGTTCCTTGCTGAATCCTTTTTGTACTGCATTAATTTGATTGTCAGACGCGCTTGCCGTAGACGTGTTGGATTTAATAATCTGTAGACTGCGCATGGCTGCTTCAGCTGCGACTGCCTTTTCTTGCGCAGAGTGGAACGTAAGTGTTGGAGTTGCTATAAGCTCTTGTTGTAAATGGCCATCTCGAAGTCCACAGACAAAACGGTCTCTTAGCATACGGTCTAAGGAGTCACCAAAATTGCAGTGGCTTGCCATTTTCCGTAGCTCTGCAACGTAGTCTGTAGTTGTTTCATCCGGCAGTTGATCCCTCTTGAAGAATTTGTAGAACGAAGCGATTTCCGAAGGAGTTGGGGAAAAGTGATCAGAGAGAGTCTTACAAATAGAATTGTAATCGAGTTCGGTTACCTTTTATGGTGATATTAAGGATTCCAGTAGATCGAATAATGGTGCTCCGCAAACGGTGAGGAAGGTAGCTCGTAACGAATTGGTCGTGATTTTCTAATGAATTTTGCGGCTATTTCGTTTGAATTGGATGAAATTTTGTGCAGAGATCCCTGGCTGGGATTTCTTCTTCCGATTATGAATCCTCGTCGCCACTTTTGTATTTTAAGTAAATCACAAGTATGTATCAACATACAAAAGTTACTTTATTTAATATATATGTATAATGAAATTAGATTGGAATTTGTTGTAGGAAATATTTGTGTGCACACTCCAACGTGGTCGGCCGGAAGAAGACTTTCCGAGAAAACCTCGTTCAAATGCAGCTGTCATTTTCATTGAAGTTGGCAGCAGTTCAGCTGTTGAATTACAGGGTGATATGTAACATATAGCCAAGAGTTCCGCCTGGAAAACGCTGCAGTGATGTCGTAATTTTAGAGCTATATTCCACCCCGTCTTTGGTTTTAGACCCGTCAGTGTAAAAATCCACGCAGTTTCTGCGAGGTTGCATTTGTCGGGTCCAGTTTAGCCTGTCCGCGTAGAGCGTGGTACAATTTTTTTCCATGACTGTGGTTGGGAGCACGCTCGAAGGAGGATGATGTCGGCTGAAAGACCAGAGGAGGTGTCATAGCCGAGTCACTACTGCCTGGGAAGAGTGCGCTTAGAAGAAGTTCCAGGGCTTCCTCTCTGGAGGTCGTCCAGGAACCATCATTACGCATCAGGTAGCTTGGATTATACGGGACCGAAGCCAGGCTTTTTGAGGCTTCGAAAACCGCCTTGATATTGTCGCAGTAGTTCCTCCAGGATTGTGTTTTGGTCTTTCTTGTCGCTGCTTTAAAAGATTTAAGTGCCTACATTGATGACAACATCTCATGTTTCTTACATGGATGATGTTAACTTACATAGTAGACGTTTCTTTGCCTGACGATATGTGCATGTATGTATATACATGTATACATATGTACATTCAGCCGAGAACGATTTCTAGCATGCAGTTGTAATTGCCTCCTCGAGGAAAAATAACAGATGCATCATAAGCATTCATTAGTTATGCTCGGTCATAGATAAGCGAAAATCCACACACATGCATCCAGTCGATTGAGATTGCAGGAAATAAAGTGCGGCACCATTCCACTCAACTAGCCTCAGTACTTCAGAATAAGTTCCCCAGTAATGTGTACATATGTATGGACATACATAGGTCGAACTCATAAATTTAATGTTATCGCATTGCCGACATTTAGGAGAACTTTTCCATCGTATACCACACACGCACACATCCTGTCCAGACACCAGTGAATCCTTTTCGGCTTCCGCTCATGGTTTGACTGCCATGCAATTCACTAGCGCAGCATAACTGACTTCTCCCATTCTCTGTGCATCTAATCGCAGATGGGCTCAAATCGATAATTTGTTGCATCGGTCGCAAATGAGGGATAAAATCATCCACTAATAGCCTCCACCCTGGAATTTACAAATTCTCCGATCGTCCAGTGCAGGCAGAAGATGGTCGCTATACGATATTGGGATAATAAATTACTCTGGAATGTTAACGGGAATACTACGCTACAGCTAGCACGCGTATGGATGTGTACTATAAACATGTACATATGTAGGTATAATCAGGTTGGACGACCATGCGCCATTATTATAGGGATAGTGACATAGCCTAGAGTGAAATCATCTACAAATTTCAATTAAACATTGTAATTTGGGAAATGATGCTGCAATCTGCTTATCCTTCCAGTATCCGTTGTTAGTTTTGTACCGGGAAGCTTGTAAATTTGAATCCTCTAGCTCTTTTGCGTACAACGGTTATTCTATTCTATTATCTGTTACTTATTCAAGTACGGTGATGCTATTCTACATCATTCCCGACAATACCATACTGGCATTATCCTTTACGTATTAGCTTATAACATACCTATTGTCGTATGTAGATACATATACATACGAGTACATACATAGTTACATATGTATGTATATACCTATAATAAGTGAGTTTATGGGAACAACGATGATACGGTAGAGACTTGAATGATTTACAATATCAACTGGAGTGCACAAAGGTATTCCCGAATGCTTCAGAAGTGGTGTGAGCAGGTTCGGTGAATTATTCCATGTCGTCACTTGTGCCATTAGCAGGGGTGCAAACAATATGCTAAAGTCGCAAGTAATTTACGATTGCCCGTTAGAGGCACTGTTGTTGTGCCTGTAGAGCGGTGATAGAGTAACTAGGATCAGAGATTTACTCGCACACACAAGTGGGCATACCTAAACAGATCTATGTATATATTAAGATACATATACTAGATATGTACAGGAACGAGGAGTATGGATGTGGCGGGCGATGAATGTTTCATACTATATTTATGACTTCTTGAGTTTGTGCAGTGACCAGATTATTTGATTAGAATGTGCTTACTCCTTAGAGAATTTCAATTTGGGAGGATGAGTTAGATGCATCCACACATTGCACAAAGGGATAAGCCAGTAGGAGAGTGGTATTTAGTTTGGAATGTGATTTGCTGGTGATGTGTACGTTGAACAAGAGACGATTTAATTGAAATTTTATTTATTGCGGAATTTTATTTTAACAACTTGAGATAAGTACGACGTGATCATAGAAAGCAGAAGATTTTTCGGTATAAGCCTGATTAGCTTTTCATTACTCATCAACTTATTTAATGCTAATTTGCGCGGTTCATTTATTCTGCTGATGATAGGTCAAGCACTAAGTCGACAGTATTTATGAGTGCAGTGCCGGATAAGTAAGTAGTCCTCAGTGGTATTCATCGGACAATGCAAACGGAAACGCGATGCAACAGTAACAAACAAGGATAATAAGGTAAATAAATATGATTATGCCCAGAGATTCCACTATACAAATGCTTGCACACATGTCCTAAGGACATTTCGTCGACATGGAAATTAGTTGCCGGAAAAGCGCGTGAACACAATAATCAAGCATCCGTTACACCACAGTCTTTCCACAGCGCAAAGACAGCCGTAAGCGGCAGGCTAAATGTACGAGAAAATGATCATCCGCATACCTATACTTTCGGGTACTGGAGTATCCTATGTACAGTAGAGTGGAATATTTAAACGATATCCTGCAGCGAGTTACTATTAAATTTAATGTAAGCTCCTGCATGTCCTGTGGAAACGAAAACATTCGCACGTAAACACCAATGCTACAAGTCATGATAATAAGGCTTACCACCGCCGTTTCAGTCAGCTCCGTGGTTGCTATAGCCGCAACGGTTGAATGCTCCTGATAAACTTGGGAGTGGCAGCACATGTGTGCCAGATGAACCTCTTTCCAGAGCTTTTCAGTGTTAGAGGCTTGCAGATGCAACGCTTGCCGCAAATATTTGTTGTCGTCTAATCGGTGCGGACATGTGGTATGTCTGCGATGCTGCGAGCGCCATCCGGGATATTCCCAGGAGAACTACACATGTACATATGTATGAACAATGAACGCGAGTACGGATAGAGGCGTAAGCTTAATTGCACATTAATGTTCACTAGTTTGTGCCGTACTTTTTCGTTTTTACTCTCCTTCTTTTCGCTCCACTTTTCTCGAACCTGATTCTCTGTGTCAAAGGATTAAGAGCAAAAGGATGTAATGCGATAGTCTTTTTGGATTTGTTTTCGAATATTGTAAAGTGCTAAAAACGACAATCGCGGATTTCGAATTCCGCACTTCTGACCAGATAGTTGAGAAGAAACAAAAACAATAAAAAAAGCATTGAAAGCCCAGGGAAAACTTAACATTAATTGGCCGCAAGGCTTCTGACGGCCGCATCGTTATTCCATTTGAAAATAGGATTTAATTTGAATCAGTGTGGTTCCCGTGAGCAAGCATTATGTGGCCGCCGTTCCCTCCCATACTCGTACATGTACTTATATGTATGGGCAAGTGGAGCAAATCAGTTTGGGTAGTTCTATTGGATTAGGATTTGTCCACGTGCAGGGACCATCGTTACGTATTGTGCCCTTAGCAATTAACACAAGGGTGTACCGTAGGATTGAGGCGAGTTAAGTGATTGAGTTTGTGGAAAATAAATACGATTAGGGAATGTTCGTGTATAGCTGCGCAGCACAACATGTTTGTTACACTGGTATTAAATATCAAAGATAAGATTACTGGGAACATGGCTGTGATTGTAAAGAGAACTACAATTAAGCCCGATTATAGGAAATCGGGAGGCCCTACAAGGAGAGCACAATTAAAGTTTATTTGATAAAGAGCATTTAGAAGTGCGTAAGGTAGTTTGGATTGTTATTTAAAAGACTCTATTAGTGTCTTAAAGCAAAAGAAATGACAATTTGATTCCTAGTCTTTGCAATCCTTTCGAAGGGATGTTATGAACGATATAATTCATACTCGTAAGTTAATCAACTAGGGCATATAATTCAACTATATTTTGAAGAGGTTTTTTTTTTTGTTCTGTTGAAGGCTTCTTCTATCTGCTGGAGCACTCAGACGCAAACACTGGTCCATTGTACTCCCGACGGACACCTTACATCCGAAGAAAAATTTGAAGGAGCTTCAGTGATGTAGAGCTAAGGGATTCGGCACACACCACGTCGGCTCCAAGGGTGTTCCACCGCGCGCGTCAAAGGCGGGGCAATCATAGAGGTAGTGCTCCTCGCAACATGCAGCACAGGTAGGCGTCTGATTGATGCCAAGCACGTAGAGATTCTTGTCAAAAGTGTAATGGCCCGTGATGACTCCCACAAGCCTCCTGCAGGCGATTCTCCTTAAAGGCAGGAGGAATGCTGCGGATTTCTAGTAGACATCAGGGCATACGCGCCTAGTCATCCTGCAACTTGAACAATCCCTCCATCGACGGTTGTGTATGTTAAACGCACAACCGTTAGTGCAGGAATTTACCGTGGATGCAGGTAGAACTAGAGCGGGTTCAGGTCCTGAGAAGCTCTCTTTTGAGCCCGTTCTAGCGAGTTCATCAGAGATCTCTTTACCTGGGATCCCAGAGAGCCTTAATGAATTTAGTCTGCCGACTCTGTTCAAGAAGGATTGAGTTCAAGCACTAATTTGGAGCTAGTTAAGGGGTTACACACAGCTTTTAGTGCAGCTTGGCTGTCACTACAGACACATATGCTTTTCCCCCTCCATCTGTGTTTCACAACATAGCGCATGGCCATTAGGATTGCGTATATCTCTGATTGGAAGACAGACGCATATTTTCCTAAGGAAAAGTGTAGTCGCATGTTTTCGCGCTCAAAGAAGACCCCAGCACCGGACGCCCGCCCAAACATGGAGCCATCCGTGAAAATGCGAAGACTATCCTTTTCTGGTTCAGTATCCTGCCAATTCTGACGTCATGGAAACTCGACTGTGAAATCACGGCGCAGTGGGATAAAGTCATTTGTCTTCAGACGAGACAAGGCTGTCAGAGCACAGCCTCTGATAAATACATTAATAGGTGAAAGGTTCATCATAGCATCTAGAGCAGCGCCCGGCGTGCTGGGGAAGGCCCCCGTGCAGCCGAGACAAACCGTTCTTTGGAGTTCGGTGAAAGAGGCTACGAAGTGTTTGTGTTTTAGTCTGTTCCACCAGACGCATATGAGATTATAGGTCTTATCATTGCCGTGTAGTTCCAGGGACCTTTGCCGGCTATAAACCCCATGTTTTGCCAGAAAGCTGACAACGCTTTGGTGATTTTTGACACAACATGCTTTGACCAGAGAAGCTTGCTATCTAATATGACTTCTAGATATTTAGCCTCCTTGGATATCGGGATGGAAGTGCCTTTTACTACCAGCTGAGTCATGTCAGTATTTTTACTCCTTCTCGTAAAGAGAACGACATCGGCCTTAAGAGGATTGACTGACAGCCCATTTCTGGTACACCAATCATCGATCACATTTAACGCCGCCTGTGATTTGAAGGGACAGTCGCTAAACTAGAGCCGACAGAAGGAATGGCGACATCATCCGCATAGGCCTGGGCATAGATTCCAGAGGTATTGAGAGCATCAAGCAGAGAATCGACCACCATGCACCATAACAGCGGAGACAGGACGCCACCTTGCCGGCAGCACCTGCTTACGCGGGATTTGACATAATGGTCGAGGACTGCATCTGCGGTAAATGTCCTGTGCATGAGCTTTGCTTTGATCCATAGGACCATTGCTTCATATACGCCATGATGTCTGGCAGCATGGCACATGCTGTCAAAAGATGCGTTATCAAAAGTTCCCTCAGTTTCGATGAAAACGCCCAGCGCGTACTCTTTCTTTTCGAGCACGGATTCAATTCTCCCAACTAGGTTCTGAAGCGCAGTCTTGCAGGATTTTCCGCGCTGGTTAGCATATTGCATCTCCGAAAGAGGGTGCGTTCGAAGCGCAACTTTGCGCACGTGCAACTCTACCACCTCTACCAGTCTCCCCATGCTTTCAGCAGGAAGAATGTTAGACTAATTGGTATGAAGCTCTTGGCAACTGAGTAGTCCTCTTTTCCAATTTTGGGAATGAAGACCACTTTCACTGTGCGGTAAGGAATGGGTATGTGAGCAAGTGCTAGACTAGCAGTGAAAATTCTTTTTAAAGTTGGAAGCAGCTGCCTTATACCTTTTTGCAGCATAACAGGATATATCCCGTCGGTGCCCGGCGATTTGAAGCCATCGAAGGATGCCACAGCAAATTCAGTCGTAACCACGCGCGTCGCAATATACCAGCTATGCCGAGTTGATTTCATCATTTTAGTTGCACTTTCCTTTGAAGGAGTGTGCAACGAGCCGATGTCGATCTGATTTCCCGGGAAATGAGTCAAATCAATAAAGTAACTCAAAATAAATTGAATATTTGTGTAACGTCTTTTCTTCAAATTGATTTTAGTTGGTGGCGTTGCAACGCTCGCAGGGTACAGCTAGTACGAGATAAAATCTATAAATCTATACAGTAAACAAAAAAAAAAAATGCTGAATTCATACTAAAACAAAAACAAAAGGAAAGCAAAGACTAATGTCCCTTTTTTTCGTGGTTTCGTTTTTTTTTTTTTAATAAAGGATTGAATAAAATAGAAATACCTACTTTAAGCGAAACTATGAAAATATGATTGCATACTTAGGACTAAAAGGAGAAAATTGTAATCCCTCTATGATACACATATGTACATGGATGGCAAAGGACTAACAAGGGCCTCGTAGGGGTAGCATCTATCCAACGAATGCTGGCCTGCTAAAAAGCGAGAAGAGCCACCGCAGTCGAACATCCTGCGGCATGGTTGGAAAGTCCTATCCCCACGTACTCGCGGTGCCATCGGGAGATTTCCTATGGAAATTGCAGACGGGGAAGGGTGAATAGCGAGCCTCCAGCGCCAAGAAACAGGATTATTCGGTTGGGCTACGGCCTAGTAAGCCGTAACCGTAAAAAAACCACCAACTCCGAAACAACCACAAGCCTCGGATATAACGGACCGGATTATTGTTGACGACCCTTGCAAAAGACGAAAAAAGACAATGATCTTCGGCTCTATAAGTGGAATGTTAGGTTCCTAAATAGGCCACGTGCAGCCGAACAACTCGTAGATGGCCTAGAACGCTATAAGACGTGGATAACCGCCATCCAGGAATTGCGATGGAATGGGATGGGTATAAAGCGGGTGAAAAAAATGCAATACTTATTACGGCGGCTGCTATAGGGAGAGAGGACAACGATTGTTCGTTTTACGACAAGTTTATTTAAGAAAAAAGAGGTTAACAATTCAAAACGTCAGCTTTTATAGATAACAAAATTGTATAAAAGAGAAAGGCTAGTGAGACAAATATATGCATCTAAAAACAAAACTTAGTACATTATTCAAGGTGATTCCACATTTGTTGAAAGCGCATATTCAACACTCCCTCTCGCTTTCTGTGGTATACTCGAGTTTGGTTAATAACTTTCAAGGAACTTTTGAAATTTGTCCTTCTGCAAAGGTTTAGTAAGAGCATCAGCATGTTGATTCTTGGTGGATACGAACCGTACATCAATTTGTCCTTCCTTTTGCATGTCACACGTGTACAAGTATTGAATATCAATATGCTTTGTCCTCTCTGATGATTCTGGATTCATTACGAGTGTGATCGCCCTTTGATTGTCACACGTTATTGGTGTAGGACCCTCTTGCTTTTGTTGTAATTCTTCCATAAGATTCCTTAGGTTTACTATTGCTTTCGTCGCTGAGCATAAGGCTACAAATTCAGCCTCAGTTGTAGAAGTCGCAGTCACAGTTTGTTTTTTGGAACTCCATGCTATTGCTCCACCATTTAGTTGTACTCCGTCTGGTGTCAACATCCCCACCCCAATCTGCATCACATAACACAAGGAAATTAATTGATGCTGAAAAGAGATCGAAAGTTATTCCTCTATTGATCGTTCCTTTCAAATATTTAAAAATCCGTTTGACACCGTTCCCATGTATATTGGTTGGCCTTTCCATAAATCTACTTAACACATCCACAATATATGCAATATCAGGCCGCGTACAAATCATTAAGTACATAAGGGCTCCAATTACCTCTCGATAAGGAAATGTCCCAAAATCATCAGAAATAGTATCTGCTTTAGTGAACTTAATTCCAGGTTCGGCAGGAGTAACTACTGCAAAGCAATTTGAATGATGAAAACGCTCTAAGATTTTCTCGACGTATACTCTTTGATGAATGCGTAATTTGTTATTTTTTCTGTCTCTTTCAATTTGTATTCCAACGAAAAATTCCGCTTCTTTGTATGTAATTTGAAATTCATTGTTGAGTTCGCGTAATAATCCTCTAATTAATTCTATGTTATTTCCACAAATGAGTCCATCATCGACATACAATGCTATATACATAGTAGTTGTTTGATATTTGTATACAAAGATGCAAGGATCCGCCCTTGATTGTCTTAAACCTTGATTAGAAAGGAAAAACACAATCCTTTTGTTCCATTGCCTCGATGCCTGTTTCAAACCATATATACTTTTCTTAAGAAGACAAACTAGGTCATCTTTCGCAAATCCATATGGCTGCTCCATATAAATCTTCTCCTCAAGGCTTCCATGTAGAAAAGCCGTTTTAATATCAAATTGGTGAATTTCAAAATCGTAAGCAGCTGCAATAGATAATAAAGTTCTGACCGAGTCATATCTTACCACGGGCGCGAATGTTTCTTGGTAATCAATGCCAAATTTTTGTGCGCATCCCCTTGCCACTAATCGCGCTTTATATTTTTCCATTTCTCCATTTGCTTTATATTTAATTTTAAAAACCCAGCGATTAGTAATTACATTCATATCTGAAGTTCTGGGACCTAAAACCCAAGTATAATTCTTCTCAAGTGCTCAAGTGATTCAATCTCTTCATTGATTGCTGCTAACCACTGCCCTGAGTCTTTAGAACTCATAGCATCCTCAAGACTTGTTGGTTCCATATAAGCCAGGCACACTTCTGATAAATTAACGTCATTTGAAAAAATCTCTTTTGTTCTCGATCTCGTATGGATAGGGCTTCGAAGCACTGCAGGCGTGGTATCATCATCTTTATCTTTTTGTTGTTGGACAGAGTCTGCATCTTGTTTTATATCAAGACTGGGTATTTTAATATCCTCCTTATTAATAACCTCGTGCACTCTGTGCAATTGTTCATTAAATATTACATCTCTTCTAATTAATATTCGTCTACCAATCGGATCGTATATTCTATATGCTTTACTTTTGTCATTGTAGCCAATCATAATACACTTTGTCGAATTCTCCTCCCACTTTGTTTTCTGTTCTTTCGGAATATGAATATAGGCTTCACACCCAAAAACTTTCAAATTGGATACAGACGGTTTGATTCCGAACCATCTTTCATATGGAGTTGCACCACCAATTGTATGCGAAGCAGTTCTGTTCTTAAGATATACAGCTGTATTTGTTGCTTCTGCCCAAAGATACAATGGTAATTTACTACTATGTAGCATGGCTTTTGGACTTTCCACTACAGTTCTGTTCTGTCTTTCAATGAACCCATTCTGTTCGGGAGCTCGAGGAGTTGAGATCTCATGTTTAATTCCTTTACTCAGTAAGAAGCGCTTAACCGACTCATTGCAAAATTCAAGACCACCCACTGATCTTAATCGCTTAATTTTATGACCATCGGCTTTTACATCTACATAGAACTGGACGAGATTTTCAAGTACTTCCATTTTATTTTTAAGAAAATATACAAAACAGTATCTGGAATAGTCATCTTTAAGCAACATAAAGTAATTAGCGCCACCAATTGACGGTGCACTCATTTTTCCACACAGATCTACATGAAAAGTCTCACCTGCAGTACTAGCTCGTTTTGTTCCAGATCTCGGAAAAGACAGTCTGTGTTGCTTTCCATAAACGCATCCTTCGCAAAATATATTTCCTTCGGATTTTTGTTAGATATTAAGACTTTTAACGATTTTCCTATTGTTCATTTCTTGAAGAATTTTGAAATGCACGTGTCCAAGACGTTCGTGCCAAAGCTTTAAAGATCCCGATGAGACTGCATATAATTCCAACCCACGCGGTCAGCACCTTCTTCAAAAATGATTTTAAAACCTTTTTCCGCTGATCTGGAAACAGAAATAAAATTTCGACCGAGAAGAGGAACAAATAAAACATCTTTAATTGTAATAAAACCCAGCATAAGTCTAGAGTTACTTAGTGATACATCAACATCACCAATTCCAAACACAGGTAACTTACGACCTTCACCAACTCGAATAAAATTACGAAATAACTCCCTCTGAAATGACATGTGGTCTGTTGCACCCGAGTCTGCATACCATGCGTCCTTCATTTTCCTCTGAAGATTGTCTGACTCCAACACAAACAAATGAGATGCATTTTTGATTGATGAATTCGATGTACCCAAGTTGCTGTCATCCAGTTCGCGTCGGATCATTAACGAATGCCGATTATCTTTAAGTTGTTTGTCCTTTTGTCGTTTGAAACATTCTCTAGCCCAATGACCTTTTATATGGCAATAGTTACATTTACCTGAGCGCTTCCCTTTGTTGTTGCCTTTCATGCCACCCTGAAATTTGTTGCTACTTACTCCATAAGCTGTTTTTTGGGCTGATGCGCCATCTTGCTCTTGTTTAGTTCGAAGATTAATTAATGATTCCTCATTAACAAGGTGATCTGTTAGCCGTTCAATATTCTGATCCGAAAAGGGAACAGCATACCATGCAGTTCTAACATGATCAAAACTGCAAGGTAAGCTACTTAAAATTTTTGCTACCACCATTGGTTCCTTCTGTTCCAGATCCCTGTCTCTTAGCCTCTGCGCAAGTGAGGTTACCCTTGCAATATAGTCAGCCATAATCTCCTCTTCATCTATTTTGCAGTTGATAAATTTTTCAAGTAGCACTTGTGTAGATTGCGCGCTTCTTTCAGAATGTACTGTCCTTAACCTAGACCACATTTGTGCAGCAGTTGTGCAGTCAGAAAGATATTTCAATTGTTCCAATTCCAACCCTCTCATAATAAACGCCTGTGCTTCAGCATCCTTATCATCCCAAGTCTGTGCACTTGTCGTCGGTCTTGAAATTGTTCCTAAAATATATGGTTTTAATTTATTTTCTGTCATATATATTTCCATTTGACGACGCCATAGTTGGTAGTTTAGCCCGTTGAACCGATGAATTTGATATACTCTTGATTCAGCCATTACGTTGGGTAATTTGTTGTGAACCTCGGAGTTACTCGTATTCTTCATGAAAAAAAAAACTTTGTACAAATTTAAAACTTATCTAAACAGATAATTAATGTCCAATTGCAGATATCTCTTTTTTCTTTTTAGTACTCTTTTAAACTTACTATGTGGCACGTGTCTGGGCCCATAACCTTTTACGATAAGTTTATTTAAGAAAAAAGAGGTTAACAATTCAAAACGTCAGCTTTTATAGATAACAAAATTGTATAAAAGAGAAAGGCTAGTGAGACAAATATATGCATCTAAAACAAAATTTAGTACATTATTCAAGGTGATTCCACATTTGTTGAAAGCGCATATTCAACAGTTCGGATGCGGATTTGTCGTTCGAGGTGGATTAAAGTCCTAGCTTTCGGCATGTGAGCGAACGCCTCATAACAATCCGTATCAAGGCTACATTTTTTAACATCAGCCTGATCTGCGTCCACGCCCCCACGGAAGACAAGGATGACTCCACCAAAGCTGAGTTCTACGATCTCCTAGACAGAACCTTCTACCTTCTGCCCGCACTGTGTCGCCGACATAATAAGGTTATTAGACCCTGAGTGCGCGCAAATTTAAAAAAAAAAAAAAAAGAACGTATGCACAACGTCCCAGCTATGACAGCAAAATTGTACTAGGAGACTTCAGTGCTAAGCTGGGCTAGGAAAGCATCTTTGAACGAATCATCGGCATAGCCTACACGACATCACTTCCGATAACGGACACAGGCTGTTTGATCTTGGTATGGGGCGAAATCTCCTTCTAGCCAGTACGCGCTTCCCGCACCTCGATATACACAAAGACACCTGGCGGTCTTTTGATCAAACGACTACCAACCAGATTGATCACATCGCGATCGACGTCAGACGTCCACTATTGGGTATCGTCCAGAATGTCACGTCTTTGCTTTGCAGCTACTTCTTCAGGATGTTGTGAACTATTAGATTTACTAGGCTGCCCGGATCCCATCACCGGTGAGACTAAGTCATCATCCGCTCGATTCTCCACCACTAAGCGATGTCGCATTTGGTTCTGATGCCTTCGGACCATGCCTGCACCAGTCTGCACCATGTACATGCGTCTTCCCAAAAGCTTTACTACGACCGCTGGTATCCACTTTGGTCGTTGTAGGTATTGCCGAATAAATACGTGTTCGTTCACGGAAAACTTTGTACCCTGTTCTCCATCCACTTCTCGCTTTCTAACTTCTGGTACCATTGCCGAAAGTAACGTACGGTGTTTTCGGCCATGTAGCTTTTCCGCTGGAGATGTACTACTCTCATCTGATGTTGACCGATAAGTCGATAAGAACACTGCCAGTCCTTCATCGCATTGCAATCCGTCTTCTAAAATTTTAAGTGGCGCAGCTTTAAAAGTCCTTTCTGCTACTGCTACTGAATAGAATGTTTACGACAAAAGTCTTGAAACTCTTTCGATATAAACTGAGGACCATTATCCGACACTAAAGTTCTGGGGAGTCCCTCTAACGCAAATATGCTGCGTAATGCATTAATAGTCGCCTGAGATGTTGTTGAATGCATCCGAACCACAAACGGGAATTTAGATTTTGAGTCCACCGCGATGAGCCACATGTGATTCTGGAAAGGACCGGCAAAGTCCAAGTGAATACGTTCCCATGCCTCTTCTGTTGTAGGCCAGCTGGTGTACTCTTTTGGTAGCTGGCTTGCATTCCTTTGACAAGCAGTGCAACGCTCTACCACTTTGACTATGTCCTTATCAATGTCAGGCCACCAACAGTAACGTCGCGACAACTGCTTCATACGTGTAACACCCTAATGACCTTGATGAAGGAGTTCCAATACCTTTGGCTGTAGCTGAGAGGGAACAACGACTCGTGGATTGTCGCTGTGGAAGAGAAGAACGTTATTAAGAATTTCAATTGAAAATCGCCTACGAAAATAAGGTTGCAAATGAGCATCTGCTGTCGGCAACTTGTTTGGCCATCCTTTCTGCAGGTACGTGACGATCTTCTTGATCACTGGATCGTCTTCTAATGCTTCCCGGATGACCGAAGCCGTAATAGGAAATCCATCCAACACCGAAGAAAACGTGTGAGCCACTTGGTAGGAGGACTCTTCCGAACGATCAAAATCTTCATCGGGTCTACATGGTAGCCGTGATAAACCATCTGCGTTTCCATGTTGCTTGGTCGGCCGATAGCGAATGGTATACGTATAAGTCATTAGGAGGATGGCCCATCTTTGAAGACGTTGAATTGTCATTTGGGGTAAGTTTTTGTTGGGGTTGAGGATTGTGACTAACGGCTGATGATCTGTAATTAGCTCGAATTGCCTTCCGAAAAGATACTGGTGAAAATTTTTTACTCCATATACGATTGACAGGGCTTCCTTTTCAATTTGGCTATGTTTTCTTTGGGTCTCGTAAAGTGTTTTTGATGCGAAAGCGATAGGTTTTTCCGTCCCGTCTGGATACACATGGGAAATCACAGCGCCAATTCCGTGAGACGATGCATCTGATGCTAATGTTATTGGCAAGTCGTCTCAAAAATGAACCAACTTAGAGACCTGGACAATGTTCTCCTTGAACTGTTCAAAAGCACGTTGCTGTTCTGCTCCCCATACGAACGTTTCCCCTGCAACCCGCAGCTTATTTAATGGGGCCGCTATTTGAGCGAAGTTCTTAATAAACTGATTATAATAATTTAGTTTCCCTATGAATGCTTCCAGCTCCATCATATTTCTCGGTTTGGGTAGATTGCGTATAGCCGCGACTCGCGAGCCTGATGGCCGAATTCCCGTAGCGTCGATTATATGTCCTACGTATTCCGCTTCCTGTTTTGCGAAGTGACACTTTTCTAGCCGACAGCGTAAACCATGTTTTTCCAAGCGCTCTAGCAGAGTTCTAAGATTATTCATATGCTCCATATTGGTACGACCAGACACTATTAAGTCATCCAGATAAGATGTGCAGTATTCCAAGTCAGATGTTAACTGGTCCATGTATCGTTGGAAAATTCCCGGAGAGCTGGACGTTCCAAACGGTAAGCGTTGGTATTCAAACAAGCCAAATTCCGTGTTTATGACACATAACTTTTTTGATTCCTCCTCTAAAGGAATTTGCAAATACGCATCGGACAAATTCACCTTTGTAAAATAACAGCCTCCTTGCAATTTGTGGAACAACTCTTGGATCCGAGGGATCGGATGACGATCAACTTCCAGTTGCGGATTAATTGTGACTTTAAAATCACCACATAGCCGTACGCTGCCATTTGGTTTCCTAACTATCACGATCGGTGTTGCCCCTTGGCTTGTCTCAACAGGTCGTAGAATGCCTAATTGCTGTAAACGCTGGATTTCCACCCGAAAATCTTCCTTCAACGCGAAGGGTACTGGC
This sequence comes from Eumerus sabulonum, assembly GCA_951905685.1. Taxonomy (NCBI): domain Eukaryota; kingdom Metazoa; phylum Arthropoda; class Insecta; order Diptera; family Syrphidae; genus Eumerus; species Eumerus sabulonum. The sequence continues at coordinate 152,489,519 of OX645060.1, read as the reverse complement.
CGATGTTTAAAGTACCTAGGTTGACTATCGGGTTTGAGTTTAAGATGAGCGAAGAACGTAGTACTACAACCCAACCCGGGGTCAAAAACTTCCCCACTTTTTTTGCACAAATTCAAAGCTTCGGTTACCAATTGCTCCCTCGATTCGGTTTTAATCTGGAATATCGATTCTTCTTTTGAGAAGCTCACCTTGAAATCGAATGCGTCAAACCAATCCATGCCCATTATATTTGCACCTCGGATACTATTTATTACTAACAAGGGTAATTCACATGATTTATCTCTCCACTGAACCAACACATTTGCCAGTCCCTTTACTGGCACCTGCAAATCGCCATATGCCTTAAGAGTCCGGTTTGTCGGTCTGCATAATGGTGTACCTATGTTTTGATATCCGTTGAGACCGACCAAAGAACAAGTGGCTCCTTTATCCAACTGAAAACACATTGGATTCTGATTAATATGCAATGTTATGAAGATCTTACGGCCTTTTCGTTCAGCTTCCCATTGTGCTGATGATACTCCTTCCCCCTCTGCCTCTTCTATCAAACTTATAGAGTGTGCTGTGCTATTGCATTCTCGATTTAGGTTCGAGCTATGCCTTCCGTAATAGCTTGAGTGGCTACAGGAGGACCTTCGTCCACGACTACTTGATCGTTGATGTGATTTAGTTTGACGTGCATTTGCCGATCGTTGTACTGCCAAACATACGCTCTTTATGTGACCTCGCCGTTGACAAAGATTACAAACTGAATCTCTGCGTTGACATTGACTGCGATCGTGGTGAATAAAACATCCTGGACACGATTTCCTAGTAGGGAAATTATCGTTCCCCTTACTTTTCTGATATAGCCTTCTCTGGTAAATTTGATTGACCTCCGCCGAATAAGTTGTTGTGGAAGTACTGCTTCCTTTCAATATGTCCGTAGCCATCTTCGTTGACTCATAGCCTGTTACCAGCTCTTCTATTTCTTCGAGGGTTGGATTTTTCCTTTGTGTCGCCGATATTCGAACAGAATCATGTGGAGTATGGAAAACAATCATGTCCCTAATCATAAAATCCGCGTATGATGTATTGCACTGCTGTTTGACCTCGCATCAGACGCTCCATACAGTCGACGTTGGATTTTAGCACTTTTTCCATCCACTTTTGCTGCTGGGCGATGAAATTCTTCATAATTTCTGGGTCCATTGCTTTCAAATCCTCGTCGCCAATGTTTTAATGTGGGTATATTAATATATCTTTATTATTAATTAAAGTACAAACGGACTAAGGTTAAGACAAAAATGTGGTAGAGAAGTTCGTTGTTGGCGGGAAAAAAACCAAGTGGGCGGCAAAACGCTTTGATAGAGTTTATTGTTGACAGCTGTCATACCTTTTAACTGCCTGTGCATGTGCTGCCAGATCACATCAATAACCTTACTTACTTACTTAACGGGCGCTACAGTTCGGGGTGAACCTGGGCCTCAACCAACATGCCTCTCCACCTAGCACGATCTTTCGCTAGTCTTTTCCAATGCCGCACGCCCAGTTGGTTGAGGTCCCCTTCCACCTGTGCGCGCCACCTTAGGTGCGGCCGTCCTCTATTTCTTCGTCCCTCGGGGTTGGATCCAAAGACTCTACGGGCTGGAGCTGTGGTGTCCATTCGCTCTACATGGCCTAGCCATCTTAGGCGTTGGATCCGTAGACGCCTGACCAGACTCATGTCGCTGTACAACCCGTACAGTTCGTGATTGAATCTTCTCCTCCAACCCTCCTCTGTGTTAATGGGACCGAAAATCGAACGCAGAATCTTTCTCTCGAAACGACCAAGGATTTCCTCATCCGCTTTAGATAAAGTCCATGTTTCTGCGCCGTATAACAGGACCGGGATAATTAAGGTCTTATATAAGGTCAACTTGGTCGTACGAGAGAGGGCTCTACTTCTCAGTTGCCTCTTGAGCCCAAAGAAGCAGCGGTTGGCAAGAGTAATTCTGCGCTTGATTTCGAAACTGGTGTCGTTGTTCCAAGTCACCGCGGAGCCGAGGTATATGAAGTCCTTAACTACCTCGAACTTATATCTGCCAATATGCACGTTCTGTCCAAGACGTCGGTGGTAAATGTCCTTTTTCGATGACAGCAGATATTTAGTCTTGCCCTCATTAACTGCCAAACCAATTTTTGCCGCCTCCATCTCAATACTCGCAAACGCCTCACTGACATCTCGCTGCGATCTACCTATTATGTCAATGTCGTCGGCGTATGCAAGGAGTTGCGAGGATTTGAAGTAGATTGTGCCTCTTGTATTGGCCTGTGATTTTTGCACAATCATTTCCAATACGATGTTGAAGAAATCACACGACAGCGCATCGCCCTGCCTAAATCCTTTTTTGACATCAAAACTATCGGTGAGGTGCTCACCGATTCGGATGGAGCAGCGAGCATTTTCCAAGGTCATCCTGCATAGTCTGACGAGCTTCGCAGGGATGTCAAAAGTAAACATGGCGTTATATAGCTCGTCTCTAATTACGCTGTCGTATGCGGCCTTGAAGTCGACGAATAGATGGTGCGTATCGACTTGAAACTCATTGGTTTTCTCCAGGATCTGCCGTAGTGTGAAGATTTGATCGATGGTGGACTTCCCTGGCCTGAAGCCACACTGATAAGGACCTATCAGCTTGTTTACGAATGGCTTCAGGCGTTCACACAAAACGGCAGCGAAGATCTTGTATGCGACATTAAGGAGACTTATTCCTCTATAGTTGGCGCAGTCAAAGGGATCTCCTTTTTTGTGGATCGGGCAAACAATGCTGAGACTCCATTCCTCGGGCATGCTTTCCCCTGACCATATCTTACAGATGAGCCGGTGCATGCTCCTAACCAGCTCACCCCCAGCCGCTTTGAAGAGCTCAGCAGACAGTCCATCTGCGCCAGCAGCTTTATTCGACTTGAGTTTCGACATGGCAATCTCAACTTCGTCGAGGTCAGGGAGACGGAATTCTCTGCGATCTTCGTCGTTAAAAAATGGATCATTCTGCCTGACGGCGGTATTTTGGTTGTCATCGCCGTTATACAGTCTGCAGAAGTGGTTTTTCCAAATTCTCAGCATCGACTGCGATTCTACTACTAGGTGTCCGTTCTCATCCTTACAGGCCTCCGTTCGGGCTTTATAGCCTTGAGACATTCGTTTTATCCGCTGATAAAATCTTCGAACGTCGTGCCTGCAATAGCACCTCTCCAAGTTTTCAATCGCCCGCTTCTCGTGCTCTTTCTTTTTTCTCTTCAGAAGCTTATGTTCCTCCCTTCTCTTAAGCTCGTAGAGCTCACGAGCCGCTCTTGTTTTTTTGTGTAGTGAGGCTTTGTATGCTTCCTGCTTTTCCGCATGAATCCTTCTACACTCGTCATCGAACCAGGTGTTTCGTCGTGGTGGAGCTTTAAGGCCCAGCACTTCCGTTGCTGTGCTCTTCAGGGCTTGTTTGCACAGGCTCCATTGTTGCTCTACTGACTGAGTGGAGGATTGAGGTGTATCGGAGAGCTTAAGGGAGACGCGGTTGGCAAAAGCACTGGCGATCTCCGGCGATAGTAGCTTTCCGACGTCATAGCTTGGTGTTCTAACTCTACTCCGCGGTGTTCGTGTTATGCGCTGACGTATCTTGGCTACTACAAGATAGTGGTCTGAATCGATGTTCGCTCCTCGGAAAGTGCGAACATCAAGAATAGTGGAGGAGTGTCTGACGTCAATCGCGATGTGGTCAATCTGGTTGGTGACTGATTGATCTGGCGACCGCCAGGTGCCTTTGTGTATATCGAGGTGGGAAAATCGTGTGCTGGCTACAAGAAGATTTCGCCCCGTTGCAAGGTCGATCAGCCTATGTCCGTTATCGGATGTGGTGTCATGTAGGCTGTGTTTGCCGATGACCCGCTCAAAGATGCTTTCTTTACCCAGCTTAGCGTTAAAATCTCCTAGTATGATTTTGGTATCATAGCTGGGGCATTTGGTATATGTTCTGTCTAGGAGATCAAAGAAATCATCTTTGATTGAGTCATCCTTGTCTTCCGTAGGAGCATGGACGCATATGAGACTGATGTTACAGAACTTTGCCTTGATGCGGATCGTTATGAGGCGTTCACTCACATACTGGAAACTTAGGACTTTATGTCTTAGTCCACCTCTAACAACAAATCCGCATCCAAATAGTCTCTGTCCTCTCTCCCTATAGCAGTCACCGTAGTAAATGTCGCAGTTTTACATCCGCTTTTTACCCGGTCCATTCCATCGCATTTCCTGGATGGCGGTTATGTCCGCTTTATAGCGGTCTAGGGCGTCCGCAAGTTGTTCGGCCGCACGTGGTCTGTTTAGGGACCTAACATTCCACGTACAGAACCGAAGGTCCTTGTTTGTTTTTTGTTTTCTCATAGGGTCGTCAACATAGATCCGTTCCGTTTTATTATCCGAGGCTGTTTTATGTTTCTGAGCAATTAGTGGTTTTACGGTTATGGTTCGCTAGACCATAGCCCAACCGACACTAATCCTGTTTGGTGGCGCAGGATACTCGCCATTCGGCCTCTTCCGTCAGTAATTTCCCTTTTAAGGAAATTTCCAGATGGCACCACGAGGAGGTGGAAGTAGGACCTGACTAGCAGAGCTGCAAGATGTTCGGCTGCAGAGGCTCTTACTCGCTTTTTGTCGGGCCAGCATCCGTCGGCAGATGCTACCCCTACGAGGCCTTTGCTAGTCCTTCACCATCCACATCAATAACCACTTCTGCAAAAAGTATAACGGCGATGCTAGTCAATATACCGCTGTTAGGCAGAATGATCCATTTCTAATCGACGAAGACCGCAGAGAATTCTGTCCCCCTGACCTCGACGAAGTTAAGATTGCCATATCGAAGCTCAAGTCGAATAAAGCTGCTGGCGCAGACGGACTGTCTTCTGTGCTCTTCAAGGCAGCTGGGGATGACCTGATTAGGAGCATGCACCAGCTCGTCTGTAAAATATGGTCAGAGGAATGCATGCCCGCGGAATGGAGTCTCAGCATCGTATGCCCAATCCACAAGAAAGGAGACACCTCTGATTGCGTCAACTACAGTCTAAGTCTCCGTGATATCGCCTACAAAACTTTCTCTGCCGTTTTGTGTGAACGCCTAAAGCCTTTTTTAAATAAGCTGATAAGTCCTTATCAGTGCGGATTCAGGCCAGGGAAGTCCACCATCGACCAAATCTTCACAATACGTCAGATCCTGGAAAAAACCAATCAATTTCAAGTCGACTCTCACCACCTATTTGTCGACTTCAAAGCCGCATACGACAGCGTAATTAGAGACGAGCTATACAAGGCTATGTCTACCTTTGACATACCTGCTAAACTCGATATATATGCAGGATGACTTTGGAGAATGCTCCATCCGAATCGGTGAACACCTTATCGATAGTTTTGATGTCAAAAAGGATTTAGGTAGGGCGATGCGCTGTCGTGTGATTTCTTCAACATCATATTAGAAATGATTCTGCAAAAATCACTGGCCACTACAAGAGGCACAATCTACTTCAAATCCTCGCAACGCCTTGCATACGCCGACGATGTTGACATAATGGGTAGATCACATTGAGATGGAGGCGGCGAAAATTGTGGCGGTAAACGAGGGCAAAACTAAATATATGCTAGACGCTCTCTAACGACGTCTTGGCCAGAACGTTTGTATTGGTAGATATAAGTTCATGGTAGTTAAGGACTTCATCTACCTTGGGTTCGCAGTGACCTGGAACAACGACATCAGTTGCGAAATCAAACGCAGAATCACTCTTGCCAATCGCTGGTTCTTTGAGCTCAGGAGGCAATTGAGTAATAGAGCCCTCACCCGAACGACAAAATTGACTCTACATGAGACCCTTATCATCTCGGTCCTGTTGTACGGCGCAGAAGCATGGACACTATCAAAAGCGGTTGAGGAGGCCCTTGGTCGGATCGAGAGAAAGATTTTGCGCGTGATTTTCGCGCGTAAACGCAGACGGGGGATGATGGAAAAGATTCAACTACCAACTTTACGGACTGTACAGCGACATGGATCTAGTCAGGCGTCTACGGATTCAACGCCTAAGATGGCTGGGCCATATAGAGCGAATGGACACCACAGCTCCAGCCCGGAGAGTCCTTGAATTCAACCCCGAGCGACGTAGAATCAGAGGGCGGCCGCACTTAAGATTTAGCACACAGGTGGAAGGGGACATCAGCCAACTGGGTGTGCGGTAATAGAAAAGGCTAGTAAAAGATTGAGCTAGTTGGAGGGGCATGTTGGTTGGCATGTTGGAGGCCCAGGTTCACTTCGAACTGTAGCGCCCGTTAAGAAGAAGAAGGTATTATATACACATAGGACTATTAGTTATTATAAGTTAGAACTCTTTTCTACTATTTGGGGACCAAAAAGCTTTCGATGGGGGGGGGTGTTACGTAATAGGAGAGAATAGGGGGGGGGGGGGACGTTCTCCTATCCGACTCTCGTCGTTTGATCAAACACCGCGAGTACGATATCGCTTATTCTCAGCACGATCTCTTCAGCTCTTCTTATCTCTATGAAGATGCTGGAGAGATCTATTCACTTCAGTCACTTTGGTCTAAATAGATTGGTAGAGATCTAAGTAAAGAGACTTGGAATATTAAAAGTGGCTTTTTATTCTTATTTAAATATATAGTCTTGGATGACAGTAAAGGCCGGACCTAAGAATTGTATGATCCTTTATTTCTCAGAGTCGTTGAGATAGTAGCACATCGAAATAAAATATTTATGTCACGCCTTAAGGTAAGACACATAGTAATACCTTTAGTTTTTGCAATAAACACTTCTTCACTGAGGACTTTAATTTATATGTAGGAACCTACCCACATCTCCTCTTAAATATTCCTCCTCTTAAATTTCGAAATATTCACAAACTGCACATCACTTTAGAAAAGCTTTCTAAAATCTCTATAACGAGACAGGATGCTTAGAATAATAGCTTAAATAACCGACATACATATATAACTCCTAACTACACACAAGGAGCTACCTTTTAAAGTCGGCTTGCTTTGTTGTTCTCTTACTCAGTTGGCTGATACGAGTACTATAATAACTCGATAAATGATGCCAAAGTAGTCTTCGAGTACAAATCACACATCTTGATATACGGTGCTCCTCTTTAGGAATATGTTCTCCGTTGCTGAAGATTCATCAAGTATGCCCATTTCGAGTCATGTTGGAGATATAAAGAACAATAATTCATTTTCGTGATTTACAAGGGAGCTTGTGAAGTACTTTCGGAAGTTCTTTAGCATTTCCCTTTTCGTAAACATACCAAATAGGCAGTCAATCTTATGCCACTTGTGCAGAGGGCATCATCTTCAACAGTAGCAGTAACAGTAGCAATAGCGACAAAAGTTTTACTACAAACACAGCAACACTACGTTCCAATATAACTGACCTAATCTGATTTAATCATACTTAATTTATGAAAGGTCATTTCATGGCGCATTACGTTTTATGACCAAATCCAGTGTCATGTCATTATCATTGTCAAATGACGACAATAACCAGAGGCAGCCTGGATGAGAAGCCGAGAAATTAGGGCTGAAGGACAGCCTTCTGTGACTCATCCAGCCCATAGATGTTTAGTTTTGCTTATATGGCCATCTCTTTTGGTTAAACTAAATCAATGGCAACGATGGCGAAAACGGTAACGACGACCGTGACGACAACTACAGCAATGACAATAATGATGATGATGCTGTGGACGTCGTCATCGTCCTTCTAGAACAATTTACGACGCCAAACTCAATTTGTTGAAAAGTCCATGCTCTCGACGCACACAATCTATGTACATGTATGAGTATGTCCATGTTTTCGGTGCGTAATGTGTGGTAATGGGTGTCGTACTATGCCTTGGGTATACAGAGCTCATGCTAAAGTTCATTATATTTTGGATATTTTATGTTCAATCCCATTATGGTTCTTCGATGTCTAACAACGATTGAATCGCATCCCTGGCGACTAAGCATGTGTCTGTGCTGATATTCCGGTCAAGCCGCACAACCATGTATAATTTGCTTATTTAGAATGCCTTTCCTTAAATATATATTCGAAAAGCTATTTATCTACATACCTCCATACACTGAGGGCCGTTTGTCCAGTTCAAATGAATTAATGGTTGGAGCAAAAATCCGGCGATTTTAGTACACGGTTATTAAGTACATCCAAGAGGAATACGCTTTGACCAAAGCATCGTAAGTCTGACGGGCGAATAGTTTAGTACTGCGCAAGAATTCATTGGCAGAGGAGCATAGAAGTGTCGACAATTATTTTATGATATTAGCTCTATGTGGTAACTGGATCCCTAAACGTAAACGATCAAAGAATTAGCATTCACATATCGACCTCTATACCCGTCAGTTAGGGATTAGAGTATACCCGAGGTAAGGCATGCCCGTCATAAGAGGCGACTAAAATCCGTCTTTAGTTTAACTAACACCTGGGCCGAATTATGATGTTAAGCGACCCGTGCCGATAATTACCTTGGTTGGCAGCCCAGTATAGAAATAGCTCAATCTCTAACGGAGCATCCGGATAGCTGCGACCTCAGGATCAGCGAGCGCTTTCTGTCTACTGCAGATCTCTGGGCAGATGGATCGTCCTTTCTCCGCTACTCGTGGGAATCTAATGGAAAAGAGTATTTTTTGGGGATTAGACCTCTTTAGAAAAAACCTCGAAGACCACATCCCATCTGTCGGGATCTACGAAAAAAAATCAAGCGCTCTGAAAAGACGAACTCCTCAGGCGAAAAGTGACCTCCTCCCAAGACTAAAAAATTTGAAAGAGGGAAATTCTGATCTTCGCATAAAGCTACGTAACATGGAACTTCTTTGCGAAGAACTGCTACGGTGGAAGACCGTAGCCGAATCACAACTCAGCCTTCCAGATAATGCAAATTATCACACGGAGGAAGAATTTGAGCCGCGAATGGACTAGTCCTTAAAACGACAAGTTAAAAACTTGTCCAAAAGGACAAGCAACGAAAACCATCGCCGAAGACCAAAGGTATGCGAGGAACCAAGGCTCATCAAATGCCACCTAAAAAATATAATCGGAGTTAAAAATAGAAAGCAAGAACGGCCGGACTGTACAAATATCGGCCCCCCAAAAGCTATCGATTGGTTTCTTAAAAGCTTCTTATTCTTCTTAATGGGCGCTACAGTTCGGGGTGAACCTGGGCCTCAACAAACATGCCTCTTGTATGGGCCAGTTATTTTCCCTTCTAATATGATGTCGAAGAAATCACACGACAGCGCATCGCCCTGCCTTAATCCTTTTTGACATCAAAACTATCGACGAGGCGTTCACCGATTCGGATGGAGCAGCGAGCATTCTCTAAAGTCATCCTGCATAGTCTGACGACTTTAGCAGGTATGTCAAAGGTAAACCTAGCGTGTATAGCTCGCCTCTAATTATGCTGTCGTATGCGGCTTTGAAGTCGACAAATAGATGGTGAGTGCCGACTTGGAATTCATCGGTTTTTTCCCAGGATCTGCCGTAGTGTGAAGATTTGGTCGATGGTGGACTTCCCTGGCCTGAACTCCCACTGATAAGGACCTATCAGCTAATTTACAAAAGGCTTCAGGCGTCCACACAAACCGGCAGAGGAGATTTTGTAGACGATGTTAAGGAGACTTATTCCTCTATAGTTGCCGCAATCAGAGGGGTCTCCCTTCCGAGATTCCATTCCTCGGGCATGCTTTCCTCTGACCATATCTTACTAGCTGGTGCATTCTGGTGCATGTCATCCCCAGCTGCCTTGAAGAGCTTAGCAGACAGTCCGTCTGCGCCAGCAGCTTTATTCGACGTGGGCATCCAGATGGCAATCTTACCTTCGTCGAGGTCAGGGGGACAGAATTCTCTGCGGTCTTCGTCGATTAGAAATGGATCATTCTGCCTGACAGACGGACTTCTTCAAAGCAGCTGGGGATGACCTGGTTGGGAGCATGCACCAGCCCATCCGGTTAGAGGAAAGCATGCCTGAGGAATAGAGTCTCAGCATCGTATGCCCGATCCACAAGAAAAGAGACCCCTCTGATTGCGCCAACTATAGAGGAAGACCAAATCTTCACACTAGGGCAGATCCTGGAAAAAACCAATGAATTTCAAGTCGACACTCACCACCTATTTGTCGACTTCAAAGCCGCATACGACAACGTAATTAGAGACGAGCTTTACAACGCTATGTCTACCTCTGGCATACCTGCTAAACTCGTCAGACTATGCAGGATGATTTTGGAGAATGCTCGCTGCTCTATCCGAATCGGTGAACAACTTACCGATAGTTTTGATGTCAAAAAAGAATTTAGGCAGGGCGATGCGCTGTCGTGTGATTTTTTCAACTTCATATTGGAAATCTATGTATGTAGGTATGATGGCGTTACAGTCCATGAGGAACCTGGGCTCAGGAGGCAACTGAGTAATAGGGCCCTCTCCCGGTCGACAAAGTTGACTCTATATAAGATCCTTATCATCGAGGTCCTGTTGTACGGCGCAGAAGCATTGACACTATCAAAAGCGGATGAGCGGATGGTCGGTTCGAGAGAAAGATTTTGCGCGTGATTTTTGGGCCTATAAACGCAGACGGGGGATGGAGGAGAGGATTCAACCACTGGCTGTACAGCGACATGAGCCTAGTCGGGCATTTACAGATTCAACGCCTAAAATGGCTGGGCCATATATAGCGAATGGACACCACAGCTCAGGCCCGGAGAGTCTTCGAATCCAGCCCCGAGGGACGAAAAAGTAGAGGACGCCGCACTTAAGATGGCGCACACAGGTGGAAGGGGACCTCAGCCAACTGGGTGTGTGGCAATGGTAAAAGCTAGGAGGGGCATATTGGTTGAGGCCCAGGTTCACGCCGAACTGTAGCGCCCACTAAGAAAAAGAGGACTAATAAAATTCAAAATTGAAACGCGTCAAAGAAAAGCATGGTTAGTTCCTCAATGCGAACGCTACCAGGGATTCAACCACACGCAGGCATATTGTCAAAAAGAACCGCGTTGTGTTAAGTGTGCAGGACCTCACCTAACGAAAGAGTGCCTACCTTGCAGACAGCCCACTGCAATTTGCACCAACTGCAAAGGAAAACATCCAGGAACCTACCATGGCTGTGAAGTAGTTACGATGCTACAAAAACGGCAGACAAAACAAATCAGCCGAAAAAGAAAAAAATGAATACGGCGAATACTCGCGAAAAGATTCGAAAATGGACGACAACTACCAAGGAAATTGGTAGCGACAAGAATTCGAACATTGAAACTACGCCAGTTAAGATAAAACCAGGCACGAAAATAAGTCCGTTCGCGTCCAATATAATATTCCAAAAATACTCGCTTGGAACGCCAATGGGAACTATAACTTATCGAATTAGAAATATTCATTAAACAGAAACGTATTCACATATGCTTGGTTTCTGAAACCCATCTGACAACGCAAGTGCGTGCTAAGCTTAGAGGCTATTATACCTACCGCGCCTACTATCCATCGGGAAGGGCGCGAGGCGGATCATCGTTATTTAATAAAGATAATACCGAACGCTCTCTGGGATTAAGAGTATAGCTTGAGACGTTACAAATCAGTACATTGCATATAAGGAAAAAAAATTATTCTTTTAATCAAAGCGAACCGAAGGTGAGCTTTCTTTGTGCTGACTCGGGCTCAAAACGTTGTTCGCGTTTTTGGACCAATTCCATTGGAAAAATTCCATTTTTGATGCTGTTCGCCCCCAAGACACCGACTTTTTTTTATTAGCCAAGGTGAGAACACACATCAAGGGAATTCACCATGGCGTTGTAGAGAAGGCTAATGACGCTATAACCATTGTTCTGAACCAGCTAACTTCGGAGGAGTTAGTTAGATCCCCAAGGATCTAAGGCCTATTTGTCTATCATCCTTTGCACTAAAAACTTTGGAAAGGCTGATAGACGTGCACATACGCCACAACTTGGATCCGTCCCTAATTTCTAAGGCACAGCACGCCTGCTGTAAGGGTAGATCTGTCGAAACAGCCTTGCACACACTAGTGAGGAAAATCGAAAGATCAATCCATATTAAGAAATACACTATAACAGCTTTCCTTGACATAAAGGGCGTCTTTAACAACGTCACTCCGAAAGCAATAATAGAAGGGCTAGAAAAGCTAAAGGTAGAGAGGGACTCGCTGATCAGCGAGTAATTAGTAACACGCAATATTGTCTCCAAATGGGGAAGCCAAGTAACCACCAGAGCGGTTACCAGGGGAAACCCGTAAGGAGGGGTTCTCCCACCTCTTCTCTGGAATGCAGTTATAAACGAACTACTAATTAGACTGGAGAAAGACGGCCTGGACGCTATTGCCTATGCTGATGACATTGCCATTTCAATTTCAGGTAAATCCCCAGAAAACGGAGCTCGTGCTATTCACCAAAAAGCATATAATCCCGGAACACTGCCCTATCACCTTGCTTGGTACCAGATTAAACTATTCCTCCAATGCCAAGCTCCTTGGCATTATACTCGATAGGAAATTAACCTGGAAGAGTAACACAATCGAAAGAGTTAAAAAAGATCACCCTATGGCTCCACATAGTCTGGTGGACTGCACTGGACAAGACAACATACCACAAACAACTCGAGAAGGTACAAAGGTTGGCGTATATGTGCATTACCGGCGCCCTCAGGTCAACCCAACGGCTGCGCTTAACACGATACTCGCCCTTACACCACTCCATATTTTCGGCAAGCAAGTTGCCATGCACACGGCCATTAGACTAAAAGCAAACTCGAAATGGACGAGCTATGTCACTGGCCACTCCTTCATCCAGAACGATAGGTCACCCATGGCAGTAAACTTGGACCTCACAGAACCCACCACGGTATTGGAAAAAAACTTCATGACGATTTACCCGGACAGACAAAACTGGACCCGCCATACTCAACCCCGCAGATACTGTGTAGACTTCTACGCTGACGGGTCTAAAACCAAGGACTGCAGCAAATCACTGCAGCATTTTCCAGGCGGAACTGTTGGCAATAAAAGAGGCCTTGTCCTGGCTGAAGTGGAACGTGATATCCACTACGAATATCCACATTCTCACGGAGCCTTACAGTTGTTGGAGAATTGGATGTGTACGCACCAAAAACAAGTCTCGACTGTCGCCTATCTCTTAACGAGATCGCCGAACAGTTCAACATATAACTCATCTGGGTACCAGGACACAGCGACATTCCAGGGAATGAAAGAGCCGATACACTCGCCAAACAGGGAATGACGCAACAATCAATCGCGGCCTGTGAGGGAATACCCCTTGCAATCATTAAACTTAATCTTACTAATCTGGCCCCGGCTCGACAGTCAACGGACAAGGAGTATAATCTCCCTAAAAAGAACTGACATCTACAAAGTTATAGGTGTCATCACCGGACACTGCCTTATCGGCAGTCACGCGCAAAAACTAGGTATTGTTCCGAATAATTTCTGCAGAAGCTGTCTAGACGAGGAGAAGGTCGAATCCATTCACGACCTTCTCTGCACTTGCCCGGCATTCTGCACAATCAGGAAACGATACCTAGGCTCTTACTTCCTTAACGAACTGACAGAGGTTCAGCAAGTAAGGATACCTGATCTTCTTAACTTCTTAAGAAGCACAAAATGGTTCCACGAATAGGGGGCTAAGACCCCTTGTAGCTGCACAATAGGCTTCCCTGGCCTATGTATGGTCTTCTCACTTCTGGGAAGGCTACAATCCTACCTACCTACCTACTTAACTTCGGAGGATTATCAAGGGTGCCTCGAATTGTGGGAGCAACGCTGTAAAGTTAGACGGTGTTCTCTGGTACTATATACGCAAATATTTCCATATGTCAGTGCCATGTTTCCTTAAATGCCAATATTGCATCATGACATTTGCGACTATCAACATGATTTGAAAATGTCAGCCTTAGCCATGTGCGTTTACCTCAATGTCAACAACTCGTTAGATAGTTAATATGAATACTGCATAACCTACAAAAAAAGAAACAGTACACACTCTTTTATTAACGCTTGTCTAAACGGGACAACAACAGATAACAAATGGGCAGATACAAATGCCAATTTACTGTCAAAAACACATTCCCGTCATTACCATGAGGAATGCCATGAACATTTCCCGAAAATCCAACTTAAATTCAGTTATAATAAAGTTTTAGGTTAACTTCCCCCTAACTCATGGTCTTCCGCTAACATGAACACATGCTTTATACATTACCTTTCTTAGGACGACTATCTGTCCAACGTGACATAGCTATCTACTATGCTGCATACGGAATATTTGTGGTCGCCAGTTGTCATTATCCCATCCCACGACTGTTTTACTCGTATGTTATGAATTACGCTTTTCAAATTTCCCGTGACCATCCCTAGAGTGGGATGATTCCTTGTTTTCTCGTTTCGTTGTTGCTTGCTTGTTGCTTACCTCTGTCGCTAAACCATTCCCAGTGAACCAAAAATTTGGGCACGTACCTAAACACACAGGTATGCACGAGGTATACGAGACCGATGATTAATGGTTTAAGTTGGTCCTGACTTGCGCCACAGCACATTTTTGTCTTCGGAACGATGATTAATACAATTTATCGTCCACGAGTGTGTCGATGGGGATGTGTGACCAAGACTAGATATATACATACTTGATGACTGAGCCTTTCTATAAGGTGGCCTCTATTCACATATTCACTATTTTCAGCCACTGCGCCATAACACGGTCGAAGCGATGATATAAAGTTATGAAAAAGCACATCAAAATAAGGAAAAAATGTGATAATGGCTGTTGATGAGGTTCCAAAGGGTCCATAAATATATAAGCCCTGGAAAAAAAATACACAAGCTGAGTATATATGTATAATCCTACGAGAAACCACAAGCAAGGATTGGTACGGACCATAGCTGAGTGCTTTTCGGAAGGGGGTCGAAATCACTTAGGGACTCATTGAGTGTGGGACCATTGACATTGAGCATCGATGCTACCAGATTGTGGTCTAGGATGAGCCCGATATTAATGATTTAAATTCATCAGAGTATAACGCCTCATCGCCTCGAACGTATCAAATAATAATAGCGAGTCGATTGCAATTATTTGCCGGTCGTATCTCTGCACTGCCAT
Source organism: Eumerus sabulonum (assembly GCA_951905685.1). Taxonomy (NCBI): domain Eukaryota; kingdom Metazoa; phylum Arthropoda; class Insecta; order Diptera; family Syrphidae; genus Eumerus; species Eumerus sabulonum. The sequence goes on along the minus strand of OX645060.1, from coordinate 152,474,353 downwards.
GTCAATTATGGATAACCTTCAATTCGGCGACAATGCGTTGTGGATTCAATACGCTACGTAATGTGACCGCGGAACAACATTTATCCCAAGAGAATCAAAGCGACTATGGATATTTGCAAGAATGGGTGGGATCTGAACTGCAAGGATGGGTACAAGTGCAAGTTCGTTCGTGCAATAGTGAATCCTTGAGTCCATGAAAATCATATGCAATTATATCCTGCAACTAGTTCGGAATGCAGAAATGGAACATTATTGTTTCAATACGCTTGGACTTTCGACATGGATGTATGTCATACATACATACTACTGAGAATAGAATTTCCATTGGTAATTAGGTTTGTCAGTGCGCGGACCTATTGATTGTCAAATGTGAAATGCAGGAATGATAAATAGATTTGTCCGACGTCCTGACATCGTTGGCTTTACAATCCACGCTCGACGTGGAATCAAAGCTAGGCGGGTATGTGACACTTGCATGCAATTTGAAATCTATTGTTTTGAATGCGTGTATTCTGGAATATACGAGTACAATTATATATACAATGGTAATTACTACGGACTACTTCAATACATATGCTGTTTACTTATTTAAGGGTGGAATATAAAGGGCCGAATTTTGTGCAGGTTTTCCGAAATACATTTAGATTCATATATGTATACATATCTTCTCCTTTGGTAGTGTTACAGTTCATGAAGGACTAGAGTCAAGCTTCTCTCAATCTCTCAATGTTGTATGCGATTTAATGTTCACACGGGTAAAAGGGACCTGCGGATGGTAAAAGACTAACAAAGGGCTCGTAGGAGTAGCACCTGCTGACGGGTGCTGCTTCGCTAAAAAAAGCGAGTAAGAGCCTTTGCAGCCGAACACCTTGCAGCTTTGTTAGCCAGGTCCTACTTCCACCTCCTCGTGGTACCATCTGTAAATTTCCTGATCATGTAAATTACTAACGAAAGAGGAGCAATAGCGAATATCCTGGGTGACAAAACAGGATTAATATCGGTTAGGATATGGCCTAGCAACCCGTAACCGGAAAATCCTACAAATCTCAGAAACAACTACAAGCCCCGGATAAAACGGACCGGACTAACGTTGACGACCCTTGCAAGAAAAACGAAAAAAAGGACGAAAATCTTCGGCTCTGTACATGAAATGTAAGGTCCCTAAACAGACCACATGCAGCCGAACAACTTACGGACGCTCTAGACCACTATAAGGCGGAATTAACTGCCATCCGGGAAATGCAATGGAATGGACCGGGTATAAATCGGATGAAAAACTACGGCATCTTATACGGCGACTGCCGTATCAGAAAATTACAATCAAAAGCAAGAAAAGCAAATTTTTGTATTCACTCTCTCTTCTCAGCGTGTCGATGTACTAGGAAGCACGTCACAATTGCACTCAGAATTTTCCTCTCGAAGGCCCAAGAGCCGGAGGACCGGGATGATTAAGGTTTTGTAGAGTAGTTTTTTAGTTTTTCGATAAAGGGCTCTACTACTCAATTGCCTCTTGAGCCCGAAGAAGCAGCGGTTGGCAAGAATTATTCTGCGTTTTATCTTAGCGCTGGTTGCTGCTTGTCACTATCGAGCCAAGGTAGACGAAGTCCTTGACTACTTCAAAAATACAGCATATATTTGGTCTGGTCCCCATTTACATTTAGACCCCCTTTAGCCGCTTCTGTTTCAATGCTTGCGAACGCCACATTGACGTCTCGCTTTGTCCGTAGAATAACGTCAATGTCATCTGCGTAGGCAAGCAATTGTGTAGACTTAAAGCAGATCGTACCTCCTGTATTGGCCGCAGCGTCCCGCACGACCTTTTCAAGTATGATGCTAATGAAATCACATGACAGTGCGTCACCCTGTCTAAAACCTTTTTTAACATCAAAGGGGTCGGTTAGTTCACCTCCGACCGTAATGGAGCAACGAGAGTTCTCCATAGTCATCCTGCACAGTCTGACGAGTTTGGCAGGAATGTTAAAACATGACGTGGCCTGAAACCACACTGGTAGGAACCTATCAGATTGTCCACGAACGGCTTCAGGCACTTACACATTACGGCAGAGAGGATCTTGTACGCGATGTTCAGGAGGCTTATCCCTCTGTTATTTGCGCAGTCATAGGGGTCTCCTTTCTTATGGACCGGGCAAACGATACTGAGATTCCATTCATCGGGCATGCATTCTTCCGACCATATCTTGCAGATGAGTTGATGCATGTTCCCGATCGCCAGCTGCTTTAAACAGTTCCGCGGGGAGTCCGTCTGCTCCAGTAGCTTTATAAGACTTAAGTTTCGATATCGCTATCTTAACATCGTCTAGGTCGGGTGGACGGGATTCTCCTTCGCCTTCGTCCATTGTGAATGGTTCGCTCTGCCTGACTGCGGCATTTTGACTATCATCGCCGTTATACAGTCTGCAGAAGTGGTCCTTCCACAACCTCAGCATCGACTGTGACTTCACTACTAGTTGTCCGTGCTCATCGCTGCAGGCTTTATAGCCTTGGCATGCTCGTTTTACTTTCTGGTAAAATTTTCGAACGTCGTTTCTGCAGTAACATCTCTCCATCTCCTCGATCTCGCGCTTCTCGTCCTCCTCTTTTTTCCTTCTCAGAAGCGCATGCTCCTGCTCCTGATGCAGTGTGGCCATGTATGCATTCCGTTTCTCTACATGGGCCTGTCTGCACTCATCATCAAACCAGGGGTTTCTCGACGGTGGTGGCTCGAAACCAGGTACATCTGAGGCGGCCTCTGTAATGGCGTTCTGACAACGATTCCATTGATGTTCTATGGTTTCTGCAGATTGTATTGGGACTTGAGAGAGCTTGGGGGAGACTTGATCGGCGAAGGTCCTGGCGGTCTCCTGCGATTGCAGCTTTCCGACGGAAAATGTTGCTGTTCTTACTCGACTCCGTTGATTCCTAGAGATTCGCATCCGTACCTTGGCTGCGAGGAAGCTGGAGGAGTGTCTGCCGTCGAGCGCAATTTGTTCAATTTGGTTGGTTGTCGATTGATCGAAAGACCGCCAAGTCCCCTTATGGATGTTGAGGTGTGGGAATAGTGTACTTGCTACTACCAGATTATGCTCCCCCATAAAGTCCACTAGCCTTAGTCCGTTTTCTGACATGGTGTTGTGTAGGCTGTGCTTTCCAATGGCCCGTTCAAAGATAGCTTCCTTACCCAGCGTCGCATAGAACGCATCTTCGCATCTCCTAGAACGATTTTGGTGTCATAGCTGGGACATTGTGCATACGTTCTGCCTAGGAGATCAAGTCGTCTTTGTGTCGGTCATCTTTCTCCTCTGTGGGGGCTTGGACACATAATAAACTTAAATTGCCGAGATTGGTTTTGATGCGAATAGTTATGCGGCGTTCGCTTACATACCGGAAGCTTAAGACTTTTTTCCTGAGTCTGCCTCGAACAACAAATCCGCACCCGAATAAGCGTTTTCGTTTCTCTGTAGCAGTTTCCGTAGTATATATCACAGTTTTTCATCCGCTTTATGCCTGGCCCATCCCATCGCACTTCTTGGAGCGCCGTAACGTTTGCCTTAAGCAGTCCCAAGAGTTGACCAGTTGTTCGGCTGCACCTGGTCTGTTGAGGGACCTAACGTTCCAGGCGCAGATCCGAAATTTGTTTCCTTTTTGACGTTTGCGGGGGTCGCCAACATGTAGTCCGTCCGTATCCGAGGCTATTGGTTGTTTCTGAACAAATTTTGTTTTACGCGATAGGGATGTTAACCCTAAGCGCAGCCCCCAACCTGGAGGGCCAGGTTCCTCCTTCCCTAGGAACAAGGGTCGGGTCGCTGCACACATTGGTTCACTACCTAGTGGGTGCCAGTATAGATATCCAGGGGAGGCCACGCGGAGGCTGTGTGTCAACTTCGATTGAGCAGGGACAGAGATCGAAGCTTGCGTTTGAAACTGCTGCTTGAAAAATTTAGCTTTTGTCTGAAAAATTCTTTTGTTGAGATCGTTTCGAAATGTTTCATATTCTATCACATATTCTTCATTCCTTCGGTTATTTTTGTATCTCCAATACAATCTGTCTCTTTCCTTACATGCGTTTCTCAGTTCGTTTGTCATCTACTTACGTTCCTTCTACCTTGGCTTGCACGGCCGTGTTACTGTTGAATTTTGCACAATTGTGGTGAGTGCATTCTTGAAGCCTTCGTAGAATTCATTGATATCACTGTACCTTCTTAGATATTCCCAATTATAGTTCGTAATATAGTTTGATACTATATCATTCCTGACATATTGACGGTTATTAGTTATTGCGGGTATTTTATCGTCTTTCGATTTTATTCCGCAATATATTGCGTAATGATCCGAGATGTTCATTTCTATTACTTACTTACTTATCAGGCCAGCGATCCATGGAGAATCTGAGCCTGAGCTATAGCTGCCTTCCATCCTTGACGGTCCCGGGCACGCTGCTTCCAGTTGTCAAGACCAAGATGGCTTACATCCGCGATTACTTGGTCTTTATACCGGAGGTTCGGTCTTCATCTTCTTCTCGAACCAGGAGGCTCGGAGTCGAAGACCCTCTTAGCTGGAGCGTTGATGTCCATGCGCTTGATGTGGCCGAGCCAGTGTAGTCGATGGATCCTTGCCTTCCGGACTACATCCACATCTTGGTACAGCTCGTAGAGTTCGCGGTTGTGTCTTCTTCTCCATTCACCATCCTCACAGACAGGACCAAATATCCGGCGCAGAATTTTTCTTTCGAAAGAACCCAAAATCAGCTCCGCTGTCCTGCTTATCGTCCAGCTTTCGGCTCCGTACAGCAGGCCTGGCAGAATGAGCGTTTTGTAAAGCATAACTTTGGTATTTCGAGTGAGGAGTTTTGACCCCATTTGTTTGGACAAGCCGAAGTAGCAGCGGTTGCCAAGGGCGATTCTACGCCGGATCTCCACTGTGGTGTCATTTGTGGAGTTTACGTTTGCCCCGAGGTAGACAAACTCCTTAACTACCTCGAAATTGTAGCTGTCAATTGTTATGTTTTGTCCCAGGTGGTGAGCGACGGATTGGTTTTTGCTTGACAGCATGTATTTCGTTTTGTCCTCATTGATCTTAAGGCCAATTCGTTTCGCCTGTTCTTCAATCGCCGTGAATGCTTCCACAATGCCACGGGCGAGAACACGCGATGATGTCGATATCATCCGCGTATCCTAGCAGCTGGATGCACTTGTAAAAGATAGTGCCTTCCCTGTTGACGCCTGCCCGTCGCACTATCTGCTCCAGCACCAGGTTGAAGAAGTCGCATGACAGCGCATCTCCTTGCCGAAATCCGGTGCATGTTTCGAATGGTTCCGAGGTCCTAGAACCGGATTGCACGGTGCATCGCGTGTTTTTTAGCGTGGCGCGACACAACTGGATCAGTTTTACCGGGATCCCGAATTCGGCCATCGCGCCAAACAGTTCTTCACTATGAATGCTGTCCTATGCGGCTTTGAAATCGATGAAAAGATGGTGTGTATCGATTCGAAACTCGTTGGTCTTTTCCAGGATTTTACCAGCCGCACTGGTAGCTGCCGATTAGTGCGGTGCAAAATTGTTTTAGACGTTCACACAATACGCTGGACAGGATCTTGTATGCGACATTGAGCAGGGATATACCTCTATATTGCAAGAGGTAGGATCGCCTTTTTTGTGGATGGGGCATATAGAGCTGGTATTCCAGTCGTCGGGCATGCTTTCATCTTCCCAAATTCTGCAGATGATCTGGTGCAAGCTCCCTACCAGAACATTGCCGCCAGCCTTGAAGAGCTCTGATGGCAAGCCATCTGCGCCTGCGGCCTTGTTGTTCTTCAGCTTCCGAATAGCTGTGCCGACTTCTTCGATGCTGGGTGAGAGGACTACTTCAGCGGCTGGAGTTGGAATTCCCTCGGTCCCTACCACTCTCTCTTGGTCATTCTCGTTAAGCAGCTGCTGGAATACATCCACTGCTTAAACACATCCACTATTCCTTGCGGGTCGGTGACAAGATTACCCTCGCAGTTTCGAAGAGCCTGGGTGCCCTTTTTGAAGCCTCCTGCAAGGCCTTTGGCTTTCTTGTAAAAGGCTCGGGTTTTATCTTTATCCCTAGACTCCTGGATATTTTTGAGCTGGGAGGCTGCGAAGATTCTTTCCCTTTGTCGCAGTAGTTTCTTCTCCTCCCTTCTTCTGGCTCGGTATTCTTCCTGCAAAGCCCGGGTTTTCCTCTGCAGCGCCTTTTGGTACGCCTCGTCGGTTGCTGCCTTTTTCAGCTCACACTCGCCATCATACCACGGGTTTCTTGCCGGGGGTGGTAGGTATCCTGAGGTGGTTTCGGCTACTTCCTGAATGGCTGAGCGGCAATGCAGCCACATATTATTGGCATTTGTGTTCGACGTAGGTATACCGTAGAGTCTTTCGCTCAGCTGCTCCCTGCAGACTCTGGTAAGCTCCGGTGTGCTCAGGCGCCCAATGTCGGACCTCCTCCTGATGAGCTGGTGCAGCTTTCTGACATTGGACAGTCGAGCTCTGAATCTTGCTGCTACGAGAAAGGGGTCAGAGTCGACATTTGCCCCTCTGAATGTTCGCACATCCAGGATGCTTGACGAGTGCCTTGCGTCAATGAGCACATGGTCGATTTGGTTGGCGGTTCGACCGTCCGGAGATCGCCAGGTTGCTGTGTGGATTCGCTTGCGAGGGAATCTTGTGCTACTTATCACCGCATTACGAGCTGTCGCAATGTCAGCGAGTCGGAAGCCGTTATTTGTTGTTGTATCGTAGCCGCTGTGCTTTCCGATCACTCCGCCAAGGGTGTTCTCCCTACCGATTTTGGCGTTGAAGTCCACGAGCACGATTTTTACATCGTACTCCGGACAAGCTCCGTAGGCGTTGTCCAGGATGCGGATCTTAATGTTATAAAATCTGCCTCTGATGCGGATCACAGCCAGGCGATCATATACAGGTTTAAAGTCCATGACCTTCAACCTTCACCGCTTTCCCACGACAAATCCGCATCCCAGTAAGTGAAATCTTTTGTGACAGCTGTAGTAAATGTCTCAATTTTTCTTCCTCATCATACCGTTTCCTATCCAGCGTATTTCCTGGACCGCAGTAATATCCGCCTTGTACTGCGTGAGGATTCCTCCTAGTTTATGAGCAGCTCCGGGAGTGTACAGGGTTCTGACATTCCAGGAGCATACTCGCAAATCGTGTTCCTTTTTCGTGCGTTGTCTTCGTCGAGTATCCGTCCGTGAATCCGAGGCATCTTGCTCATTCTTTTTCTTTTTTTTTACGTGGGCGGATTGTTAGCCCGCCGCACAACCGCCATTCTGGTCGGGGTTTTGTCGCTGCATACGTTTGTTCACCTCCCAACGGTTGTTGAAGAGGCTATCCAGAAGGCGCCGCGAGGAGGCCGTATGTCAACTTGACCCGGGCATTTAAACAGGTTGAGAGTGATCAACAACTTTACCCTGTATGTCCGAGCCCATGCCCTCTTCATTTCTATTACTCCGGACATAATCTCTTGGTCTGTAACTCCTATTAAGCAATGATCAATTAATTAATGCTAGAGTTTCGATCTATATCTGTTCGCGTGGGGGATGTTATCGCATTTAAAAGACCTTTCGATGCTATCATGGACATGTAGTTACTATGAATTCATAAAACACGGATTATCATAATTCGAAGTCTCACAGGCACAGTCGAATAGGTTGAAGTAAGAGGAGGAACTACGTAGACTCTGCGTCATTTACGTTGTTGCAACGACTTTGGCACATTTGACCAATCTTTCACGTTTGATTCCCGTTGTGGTCTTTGTGAAAACTTGAATTAAGGCATTTGAATAGATACTTGAGAAATGATTATTAAAACCTTAAAGTAAAGCGAAATGGATTCTCGTAGGACGTCAGACAAATGGAATAGAAATTTCCCTAATTCCTGCCAATATCCGTCCTGGCAACACACATAACTCCGGGCACTGTGAACCCATTGCGGTGCTATTGCGGGTGAAACTTGAAAATTAATTAAATTTCTGTGAAAATAATTGCATTCTTTCATAATGCAACGACTGGCGATCGACAAAATGGAGAATGATGCGGAAGCTGGCTACAAGTACGATTTCGTTTAAATGAAAATGAAAAATTCTGCTGCCGTTCGTACTGGCATTGGTGTTGCTCATCCCCATCCTTACTACGTTCATATATAAATACATATAATCTGTCCTCACATCAACGATGGTACCAATTGTTGGTGCAGGCCCTTGTACTCAAAAATTATTCTATTATCCAACAATTCTTAAGTGGCTTTTGAGTACCAAATTAAAATTTGTGAGGGAAACAAGTGAATCCATATCTTCCATGAAGAGCAAAATGAAACTTCGTGGTCGTCACTGAAGGGTCTCTGTTATTATAATAGCAGAATACGAAAGACGTGCTTAATTAATTGTGATATATTAAATTAATTTATTTCCGAATGAAAGCGATTTTAAGTTGTAGATAAACGAACGCGCAGCTGGTTGAGGGCGTATGCGTGATGGTTGCAGCAGGCAGTTGTGGCTGTGATACGTTTAACTTTAATTGTGTGAATCAATTCAGGGCGCATTTTCATGAAGTGTGTTTAACATCAATTTGTATGCGAACGCAATATGTGAGTAAATTAAAAGGAATATTTAACATATAGTGAAATAAAGAAATAAGCGATGCGATGTGATGCGCCCGCCGAGGAAGCAGTCAAGCAGAGCAGGATTCATTTTTATATGTAGGTACATGAACGTATGAATGAAGGTGTCTGCATTAATGTGAATACACACATCTGAATATGTACATATACTCACGCTCGTCTGGGTAAGAAGATATGTAACTCTCATCATTGCGATGGATACCAGCGGCTGTTTTTATCTTGAAATATTTTGCAAGTTGCAAGTGTAGTCAATTTCGTTCCAACACCAAGGAACTCATCTGATTTACCCAAAAATTATCTGAATAAGGCACCACATGGATTGAAAAGAATGAAATATTATTTTGATATAGGATTGGTGGAAAATACAGAACAACACGCTACTGTTCCTGAATGTAATCAACTGGTAGAAGGATAAATTAAAAATGTAGTCTTTCAATGGCCAAAGAACATACTAATCGAATTGGACTGTTCAAAAAAGCGACAATGATCCAGAAGCAATACGAATTCTAAGAAGGACGCACTTTCCAGACTCTAGCATTATTCCCTCCACCTTCTCCAATGCAACTCCACAGATCAGGGCAACCGAACGACGGAGGGAGGACTGGAAGAGATCACGAGCAAAATTTCATGAGGGAAGTATACAATGGACCATTAACTCATTTGCCCCATTCTTCTGGAGATGACGGTATCTTCCCAGCACTCCCACAGAAAGTGAGTGCCTAAATCAACCCTATGTTATTTAATCAAGACCAGCTACACATGGGAACATATACCGACGAGCCGGAAAGAGGAAACGGCAAAATTCTTTCCCAAAGCAGGCCGTAGACCTACGGACCTGCCCCAACATGCCTACCAAACTCGGAAATCAACCACGCATGCTCTTCAGGAGCTAAGTGCTCGGGTCTATAAATCCCCCCAGTGACAAAAAAATTGCGACAGGTGGCTTTCTTGACATTGAGGGTGCTTTCGACATTACCGATTAAGTCCAAATACAGAACTGCATCAGCTGTTACAGGGGTAGATAACACGATATGCAACTGGATCCAACATATGCTTGCTTCCGCTTGTTGCTTCTTCTTCTTCTTAATGGGCGCTACAGTTCGGGGTGAACCTATGTCTGAATCAACATGCCCCTCCAACTAGCATGATCTTTTGCTAGCCTTTTCCATTGCCGCACACCCAGTTGGCTGAGATCCCCTTCCACCTGTGTGCGCCATCTTAAGTGTGGCCGTCCTCTGCTTCTTCGTCCCTCGGGGTTAGATTCAAAGACTTTCCGGGCTGGGGCTGTGGTCTCCATTCGCTCTTCATGGCCCAGCCATCTTAGGCGTTGAATCCGTAGACGCCTGACTAGGCTCGTGTCGCTGTACAGCCCGTAAAGTTCGTGGTTGAATCTTCTCCTCCATCCCCCGTCTGCGTTTATAGGCCCGAAAATCCCTCGCTTGATCTTTCTCTCGAACCGACCAAGGGCCTCCTCATCCGCTTATGATAGTGTCCATGCTTCTACGCCGTACAATAGGACCGGGATGGTGAGGGTCTTATATAGAGTTCACTTTGTCGTTCGGGAGAGAGCTCTATTGCTCAGTTGCCTTCTGAGTCCAAAGAAACAGCGATTGGCAAGAGTGATTTTGCGTTTGAATTCGGAACTGATGTCGTTGTTCCAGGTCACTGCGGAGCCAAGGTAGACGAAGTCCTTAACTACCTCGAACTTATATCTGCCAATACAAACGTTCTGGCCTAGACGTCGGTGGCGAGCGTCCTTTTTTGGCGACGGCATATATTTAGATTTGCCCTCGTTTACCGCCAAACCAATTTTCGCCTCCAACTCAATACTAGCAAACGCCTCATTGACATTTCGCTCCGATCAATATCAATACCGTCGGCGTATGCAAGAAGATGTGAGGATTTGAAACAGTTGTCCCTCTTGTATTGGCCAGTGATTTTTGCACAATCATTTCCAATATGATGTTGAAGAAATCACACGACAGCGCATCGCCTTGCCTAAATCCTTTTTTGGTAAGGTGTTCACCGATTCGGGTGGAGCAGCGAGCATTCTCAAAAATCATCCTGCATAGTCTGACGAGTTTAACAGGTATGTCAAAGGTAGACATAGCGTTGTATAGTTCGTCTCTAATTCCGCTGTCGTATGCGGCTTTGAAGTCGACAAATAGGTGGTAAGTGTCGACTTGAAATTGATTGGTTTTTTTCAGGATCTGCCGTAGTGTGAAGATTTGGTCGATGGTGGACTTCCCTGGCCTGAATCCGCACTGATAAGGACCTATCAGCTTATTTACAAAAGGCTTCAAGCGTTCACACAAAACGGCATAGGAGATTTTGTAGGCGATGTTAAGCAGACTTATTCCTCTATAGTTGGCGCAATCAAAGGGTCTCCTTTCCTGTGGATCAGCATACGATGCTGAGACTCCGTTCCTCGGGCATGCTTTCCTCTTACCATATCTTACAGATGAGCTGGTGCATGCTCCTAATCAGGTCATCCCCAGCTGCTTTGAAGAGCTCAGCAGACAGTCCGTCTGCGCCAGCAGCTTTACTGGATTTGAGCTTCTATATGGCGATCTTAACTTCGTCGAGGTCAGCGGGACAGAATTCTCTGCGGTCTTCGTCGAATAGAAATGGATCATTCTGCCTGACAGCAGTATATTGACTAACATCGCCGTTATACAGTCTGCAGAAGTGGTTTTTCCATATTCTCAGCATCGACTGAGATTCTACTACTGGGTGCCCATTCTCATCCCTGCAGGCTTCCGTTCTGGCTTTGTAACCTTGGCATGTTCGCTTTATCTGTTGATAAAACTTTTGAACGTCGCGCCTGCAGTAACTCCTCTCCAAATCCTCAATCGCGCGCTTCTCGTGCTCTTTATTCTTTCCCCTGAGAAACTTATGCCCGTCCCTTCATTCTAACTCGTAGAGCTCACGAGCTGCTCCTGTTCTTTTATGCATCGAGGCCTTATATGCATCCTACTTCGCTGTGTGAGTCCTCCTTCACTCGTCATCGAACTCGGTGTTTCTTCGTGGTGGAGCCTTGAAATCCAAAACTTCGGATGTAGAGCTTTTCAGGGGTTGTTTGCAAAGGCTCCACTGATGTTCTATTGACAGCGTGGAGGATTGAGTTGTATTGGAGAGCTTAAGGGAGACGCGATCGGTAAAAGCACGAGCTTTTTCTGGCGATAGTAGCTTTCCGACGTCATAACTTTGTATTCTTAATCTACTCCGCTGCGTTCGTGATATCCGTAAGCGCAACTTGGCAACTACAAGATTTTGGTCCGAGTCGATGTTAGCCCCTCGGAAAATTCGAACATCATGAATAGTGGAGGAGTGTCTGACGTCGATCGCGATGTGATCAATCTGGTTGGTAGTCGATTGATCCAAAGACCGCCAGGTGCCTTTGTGTATATCGAAGTGCGGGAAGCGCGTACTGGCTAGAAAGAGATTTCGCCCCGTAGCAAGATCAATCAGCCTTTGTCCGTTATCGGATGTGGTGTCGTGTAAGCTATGTTTGCCGATGACTCGTTCAAAGATGCTTTCCTAGCCCAGCTTATCATTGAAGTCTCCTAGTACAATTTTGATGTCATAGCTGGGACATTGGGCATACTATCTGTCTAGGAGATCGTAGAACTCATCTTTGGTGGAGTTATCCTTGTCTTCCGTGGGGGCGTTGACGCAGATCAGGCTGATGTTAAAAAATTTAGCCCTGATACGGATTGTTATGAGGCGTTCGCTCACATGCCGAAAGCTTAGGACTTTTTGCCTTAATCCACGTCGAACAACAAATCCGCATCCGAACAATCGTTGTCCTCTCTCCCTATAGCACAAGCCGTAGTAAATATCGCAGTTTTTCACCCGCTTTATACCCGGTCCATTCCATCGCATTTCCTGGATGGCTGTTATGTCCGCTTTACCCGGTCTAGGGCGTCCGCAAGTTGTTCGGCTGCACGTGGCCTGTTTAGGGACCTAACACTCGACGTACAGAGCCGAAGATCATTGTCCTTTTTTCGTTTTTCGCAAGGGTCGTCAACATTAATCCAGTCCGTTATATCCGAGGCTTGTTGTTGTTTCGGAGTTTGTGTTTTTTTTACGGTTACGGCTTACTAGGCCGTAGCCCAACCGACTAATCCGGTTTTTCGGCGCAGGAGGCTCGCCATTGGCCCTTACCCGTCTGCAATTTCCATAGGAAATCTCCAGATGGCACCTCGACGAGCTGGTGATAGGACAAGTGCCGCAAGATGTTCGACTGCAGTGGCTCTTCTCGCTTTATAGCAGGCCAGTATCCGTCGGATAGATGCTACCCCTACGAGGCCTTTGTTAGTCCTTTGCCAGTTATTTGTAAATGTTACATTTTACTATCGGTCTTCACAATAGTCCGCCTCTAACTCTACACAATGATTCCATTGTTGCTCTCTCGATTCGAAGATCCCTGATAATCCTTCGAAGTTGACTCGAGCAAAATCATGGTTACAGCCTCGCTGACCTTCTCTATACCGCCATAACCGCCAAGTCGCAGGGCTTAATATCGGGGCTATATGGTGGACGCGGCAACTGTGAGGAATGGGCCCGCGTATTGTCGTGGTGTAAGGGCCACTCCTTCTTTGGCGAGTTCGGGCCGCACATTGAAAATGCATGCTCACAGCCTCTTCAAGACGCCAGCTTAGAACTTTCCAGTCACTGTCAATAGGGACATATTCACGATGAAAAGTGACGGGACATGTGGATCGTCTTTTACTGGTTCACGGCCCTTATCGAACACGTGTTTTCGATACACAGTCGTCTCCATAGAGAAAGTATACATACCACCTCTAATTTTCGGAGGACAGCCGAGGAGGACGTCGCTTGTAATGTGAGTCACTCAATTCCTCAAGCCAATTGTAGGTTAGGTTAGGTACATGGGTGCCCAATTGACGAAAAGTCAAGGCTCACGTAGACTTCGTAGAGTCCATTGTGTCCAATTGATTTATTTAACCCATTGATACGTAGACATTTACCGTTGAGCTGAACCGTCCAGACGAGGATAAGAATCCTCTTCTAGCCCCGAAAGCAAGTATCTACCTAGGAATATATTCCTTTTTGGACTAGCGCTGGACATTCGCACAGCAGGTGACGGATAGATTCAATTTCCTCTTCATCCCTGCAGCTTCTGCAGAAGTCATTGTATAGCTGGGCTAGTCGAGCTGCATGGTAGGATAGATAGCATGCAGTGCCCGGTGAGGGCAGCGACTGCCAGTCGAATATTCCCGATTGAACTTCAGCAGATTTTCCGTTCTTTTCTTATAATTGACGGGCCAAGTCGGTCTCGCCGTTGCTTATGTATCTAAGCGACACCATCGCTTATTGGCTTTCACTAATAGCTCCGACTCTATTATCCTGTAGACCGCACTGAGTGGTGCTTTGGCCTCAGTTGAGATCTGCGCAATGTTTGCACTTAATCCCACCCTAGCCAGCTCGTCAACCCTCTCGTTTCCAGAGATATTCATATGACCATGTACCCAGCAAAGGGTCACCTTATTTACATTGGATATCTTTTCTAACTTCTCCTTGCAGAGTTTGACGAGCTTGGGTCTTATCCATGCTGCCTGCAACGCCTTAACGGCTGCCTGGCTGTCAGCATATATATATGTATGTTGGCGTTACAGTCCATGAAGGACCTGAGCTGAGCTTCTCTCATTCACCCATGTTGTGTGTGATTTCATTTTCCCATAGGTGAAAGGGACCTACAGTTTATTGCCGGTTCCGAACGGCGAATTTCGAGAAGCTTTTCATGACAATTTTACTACAGGGGGTTTTGTCAGAACCCCGCTGAGGAGAAACACCGTGAAAAACACGTTCGGTGACATGGCTGTGTCGGGATATGATCCCGTGTCATCGGCGTCAGAGGCCAACACACTACCCACTGCGCCACGGTGCTCTCATATATGTCAGCATATATGCTGATCTTTTTTCCTGAGACATTCTCTTTGCTGACCAGGTCGGCCGCCTGCTTGATGGCAAAGACCTCAGCTTGGAAGACGCTGCATCCATCATCGAGCCTATAGGAGCGATGCATATCCCGAGACTCAAAGTAGACTCCGGCACCTGTGCCAACATCCATTTTGGATCTGTCGGTATAGAACGCCAGTTCACTTTCCGTGCGTACCAAAACACCGGTCCATTCCTCCCTGGAGGGAATTCTAATAGAGAATCTTCAATCCCAGGAAGAAAGTCGGGTGACATAGTCCGTAGTCCATCGATTCAAGACTGATGCATGTCTCTTTTTCCAGAGACCGGATTCCTGTAGTCTCAGCGCAGTTCTGGTTGCGACGCTCTCGCAGTATATGTGCAGGGGTGGGAGGTTCAGCAAGGCTTCAAGAGCCGCCGTTGTTGTGGACTTCATAGATCCCGTCGCCAGACAGCCTGCCCTTTCAACTTTTGAACCATTGACACATTCTGATGATGGCATTTTTTCTCGAGCGCCTTCCACGAGACAACCGAGCCGTAAACTAGAATAGGTCTTACCACCGCAATGTACAACCAATGTACTAACCTCGGTTTGAGGCCCCATGTTTTTCCAAAGGCTACCTTGCACAAATATAGTGTCACGTAGGCCCTTTTTATTATTTCCTTAATATTTTCTCTCCAACTAAGCTTCGAGTCCAAGATTATGCCAAGATATTTGGCAGATTTTCCATGGATCAGATCTATACCACATCTATACCCGGGAGTAGGTGTATCCTGATACAGATCTTTTCCTTGAAAAGAGTATTACCTCTGTTTTCGCCGGATTTACTCCCAGGCCTCGTCCCTTGACCCAGTTATCCACTAACATCAGTGCAATGTCATCGACGTAGGCCGTGACATTAAAACCCTCCGTCTCTATAATCTTGACCATTCCGTCGACCATAAGGAGCCCTAGGAGGGGCGACAGAACGCCACCTTGCGGTGTACCTTTATTTACGCTCACCCTTCCCTTTGCTCGCCCCATCGCCGTATTTACTATACGAGTACCCACCATTTGCCCAATCCAACTGGGCCATATAAGGCTGGACACTATTGCCTCGGTGCCAACGTTATTATATCTTTCATTGTTTATAAGCCGAATGGAGATTGATGACGAAAGATGTGCATTTGTTAATGTTCCTTTGTATATGTATAATTTTAGTGTATACTATGGAATTTTTTTTTTTGGTCCCGAATTGAATTCGGTTTTTTGGTTTGATAAAATAAACTATGTTTAAATAAAAAATGCATTCATTAAAAGTGTGATGAGTTGAACTTATTCAGCACTAGAGCTTCAAGGGATTTGGTAACATATGTATGTACATCAGAAAGATTCCAGTCAGTTGGTTGTCCTCTCTTGCCAGCATCGCATTGTAAGTAGAAACTGTGCCATATAATAAATAATCTTTGAAGTGCAATTCGGTGTATCACTTGAGTTATCACAGTGGCGACGAGGATTAAAAAGTAAATAAATATATTTCTTAAATTGCTTAAGTTCGTCTCATTAAAAGTAACATGTCGGTTATCGGGTCAGTGCAAAAATTTGATTTTAACCAAAATGATTGGCATATATTTAAAGCCCAGTTAGAACAGTTTTTCATTGCTAACGACGTTAGTGGGGAAGTGAGGAAAAAAGCAATTTTAATCAACGCGCTTTCAGAAGAATCATACAAATTGGTCAACAATTTAATTCATCCCGTTAAAATGGAAACGGCTACGTATGCAGTGCTTATTAAAGCTCTCAGTGATCACCTTAAGCCTACAATTTCTGGGTTCGCAGAACGGTACAAATTCTATGCTGCAGTTAAAGATCATCACGAAACAGTAAGCCAATGGGCAGCACGAGTGCGAGCGCTCTCCATAAGTTGCGAGTTTGGCGATGAGCTTAATTCAGCGCTTCGCGATAAGTTTGTGATGGGTCTGCAGAAGGGAGCGGCAAAGGATAAGCTGTTTTTGGAAAGCGTAGACACACTGACGTTTGACAAAGCAGTGGAAATTGCGAATGCGGTGGAATGTGTCAAGCATCAGTACGAGCTTGACGTAGTTGTCAAACAAGAACCAAGTTCATCTGATAGCATTTATCGAGTGGGGGAGGCGAGACAGAAGAGCAGCAGTGGACAAGGCGTGACGAAACAATCGCAGCAACAGCAACAGCCTCTTGGACAGTATCAACAAGGCGATAGTAAAAGCTATAATAGCAGTAAGTGTGCAATTTGCGGATGGTCAAATCATGAGGAAAGCTCATGCCGATTTAGGAACTATCGATGTAAGCGGTGTAAACAAATAGGACATTTGCAACGAGTGTGTCCAAGTAAATTTTATAATTCTAATACTCGTAATTATCAGCATGATTTCAAATATATTGACAGTTTTGACTTATCATTGTATAATATCCTATGTCCCACACTAGAGCCAAATGAACCAATCAAAATAAAAGTTCGCATGAATAGTATTCCTATAACTATGGAAATAGACACAGGTGCTTCAATTTCGGCGATGTCGTTAGAAACGTTTCGCGATTATTTTGATTTGCATGCATTAGAAAAAACTAATTTACTTTTTAATAATTATAATGGCACAAAAATTAAACCTGTTGGTGTTTGTGTAATGGATGTTTTATACAATAATATGTGCAAAAAGATTGAGGTTTTTGTTGTCGATAATGGCGGCCCACCATTACTAGGTCGAAATTTTTTAAATGAATTTGGTAATAAATTTACTAACTTAAATTACGTGGAAAATAATATTTTACCAGAAGTGCATGCAATTACTAAAAAGTTTAGTACCTTGTTTGATGGCAAATTAGGTAAATTTAATAAAACCAGAGTATCACTGCAGGTAAAAGAGAACAGTAAACCTAAATTTTTCAAGCCACGTCAAATTCCTCTTGCATTGAAAGAAAAGGTAGAAAGTGAGATTGATAAGCTAGTTGGACTAGGTGTATTAGAACCAGTAAAGTTTAGTGAGTGGGGAACTCCTATCGTTCCTATTTTGAAAAAGTCTGGTGAAGTGCGTATTTGTGGTGATTTTAAGATCACCGTCAACCCGCAGTTACTCATTGATAAATATCCTTTACCAAGAATTGAAGAATTATTTGCACAGCTGCATGGTGGGGAAGAATTTACAAAATTAGATTTATCAATGGCATACCAGCAGTTGGTTCTGGACAATGAGTCTAGGAAGTTAACCACAATTTCGACAACAAAAGGACTATTTCGATATACTCGTTTAGTATATGGGTTAGCGTCAGCTCCAGCGATTTTTCAAAAAATTATGGATAGGTTGCTGATAGGCATAAAAGGGGTAGTGGTATTTTTAGATGACGTGTTGATAACAGCTCCAAATAGGAAAGAGCATGTGGAAAAGGTTGAGCATGTTCTTACAATCTTAAAAGACGCTGGACTTAAGTTAAATAAAGAAAAATGCACGTTCCTAGCTAAGTCAATTAGTTATTTAGGTCATGTGATCGATAAGTCTGGATTAAGAACGTGCCCAAAAAAGATTAAAATTATTCAAGGTATGCAAGACCCCACTTGTTTGAAGGAACTTCAATCTTTTCTTGGGATAATTAATTTTTATAGGAAGTTTTTACCTAATATAACAACACTTTGCACACCATTATATGATCTCTTGAAAAAGACCGCGAAATTCGAGTGGACGAATGTGCATTCTGAAGCGATCGATCGAATTAAAAAAGAAATTACATCCGAAAGAGCCTTGGCGCATTTTAACCCAAAGCTGGTTGTTAAGCTTACGGTGGATGCAAGTCCAGTGGGATTAGGCGCCGTTTTATCCCAAGTGTATGAAAATGGTATGGAAAGACCAATAGAGTTTGCGTCTCGAAAGTTGTCCGAGGCTGAACGGAAATACTCTCAGTTAGATAGGGAAGCTATAGCGATTTTATTCGGGGTAAAACATTTTCATCACTACTTGTATGGTAGAGAATTTACGTTAGTAACCGATAACAAGCCGCTAATGCACATTTTAGGCTCATAAAAGGGTATACCACAGATGGCAGCTAATCGTCTACAACGAATTGCACTAATTTTAGCAGGGTATACATTTAAAATTGAATGCATTCGGTCAGATGTAAATGTGGCCGATTACTTTTCTCGATATCCAAACGAAGAAGGCGAACCTTCAGACACCCAAGTAGGTGATGCGAGCTCTTCCTACATAAATTATGTTAAGGAAGTCAGCAGTTTGCCCATTACAGCACAAACTGTTGAAAGAGAATCAAAAAACGATTTTTTGATATCAAGGGTTATAAAATGTACGCAAGCGGAGTGGGAGATGGATCAGGTAGATATGGAACTAAGGCCATATTTTTTAAAGCGACATGAGTTAAGCGTAGAAAATGGTTGTTTGTTTTGGGGTTACCGCATAATAATTCCTGCATCACTAGAACCTGCTGTATTAGCGGAATTGCACAAAACTCATATGGGTATAGCTAAGATGAAGGCAATGGCCAGAAGTTATTGTTGGTGGCCAAAGCTGGATAGCGACTTAGAATCTATAGCTAAATCTTGTGATCAATGCCTGGCAACCAGATCTGATCCTCCGAAAGGAAAACTTATTTGTTGGGAATGGCCTGAAGAACCCTGGGCTCGCGTTCACATAGATTTCTTGGGGCCAATATTTAAGAGATGGTTTCTGATCGTGGTGGATAGCCATAGTAAGTGGCCAGAATGTTTGGATATGGGCACTAACACAACCAGTAGGGCGACCATAGAAAAACTGAGACAAATATTTTCACGTTTCGGTGTACCAAGAACATTAGTTTCCGATAATGGTACCGCATTTGTATCAAATGAATTCGAATATTTTTTAAAAGTAAATGGCATTAAACATCTAACAACGCCAGTAGGAAACCCGGCTACAAACGGGCAAGCTGAAAACTTTGTTAAAACGGTTAAGAATGCATTAAAAAGAGCATTAGGAGCGGATGAAAAACTGGAAATACAAACCGCGTTAAACTCATTTCTATTAGATTATAGAAATACTATTCATGCGAGCACAGGTGTATCTCCAGATGAATTAATGTTAGGAAGAAAATTACGAACTAGATTAGACTTACTTAATCCTAAGCGAAACATGCAAATTGATCTAAGTAAAATTAAAACAACGATTGAAAAACAACAAAAAATCCAAAAACAAAATTATAAATCTAAAACAAGAAAAGCGTTTAAAATTAATGAAATTGTAATGGTAAGAGATTATTGTAAGGCTAATAATGTAATTTGGACCAAAGGGAAAATTGTGAAACGATTAGGCTTACAAAATTATTTAGTACAAGTTCTTGAATCTAACAAGACATGGAAGAGACATTTAAATCAAATAATAAGTGTTTGCGAAAAGAAAAATGCTAATAAATATATTCCTACAACCTTATATGATAAGCATGATAACGCAATTGTAAACATGTCAAAACCTATTGAATCTAAGCTAGACCCTAATTCCGAAAAGAGAAATGTAGATCAGGAAACCGCTCATATAAAAAATTCTGAAGTTGTTAATCAAAATCATAATGTAAATAAAGGAAGTGTATCTGAACATGTAATGAAAAAGCGGTATAACTTAAGGAGTCGGAATAATAGTTCATAGTTTATTAACATTTTTATACAGCAATGTATAAAAGAGAAAAACACGGGATGTGTGCAGATTCTTAATGTACTTATCCGTTGAAGTTTCACTTCCACTATGTGTCCCAGCACACATTTTTTTTTTTGTTTTTTTCTTTCAAAAATACCACATTACAGTAGGTACTATAGGTCAGACAATGGGGTAAGCCATCGATTATCTAACCTTTGATTTTTGAGTTTAATTCATTAAATGCATAATACATAATGCGACCAGAAGGGCCAAAAGACAATCCTGGAGGAGCTATTGTGACAAAATTAGTACGGTCTCCGAAGCCTCAAGAATCAGGAAGATTCTGGCCTCGGCCCCGTATAACCCAAGCCACCTGATGCGAAACGATGGTTCCCGGGCGACCTCCAGAACGGAAGCCCTGGAACTTCTTCTAAACGCACACTTTCCGGGCAGTAGTGACTCGGCTGTGACACCTCCTCAGGTCATCCAGCCGACGACATCCTCCCTCGAACGTGTTTCCAACCTGGTCACCAAAAACAATGTCCTATGGGCCATAAAAAGCTTTGAACCCTACAAGTCCCCGGGACCGGATGGTATCATACCAGCTGAGCTCCAGCAGGTAGTAGATATCATCCTCCCCTGGCTTGTAGTCATATACAAGAGTTGCTTCTCCCTATCATACATACCTAGCAAGTGGAAGGTAACCAAAGTCATTTTCATACCCAAGGCAGGCAAAAGCTCCCATACGTTAGCAAATGACTTGAGGCCTATTAGTCTTACTTCTTTTCTATTAAAAACTCTAGAGAAGATTCTAGACGCACACATTCGCTACAGCTACGAAGGCAGCCTCCTTGACAAGAGGCTGAATTGGAAACCCAACATTCTTGACCGCTCCAAGAAAGCAACTGTTGCCCTCTACAGTTGCAAAAAAGTGGTGGGCAAGAAGTGGGGTCTCCAACCAAGCATTATGCACTGGCTCTACACGGCGGTCATAAGGCCCATCCTCCTGTATGGCGTCGTAGTCTGGTAGGCAGTCAATCGAAACCTTCTGCTTCCCCAGAAAGCAGAAAATCGGCCAGCTTATACATAAGCGGAGCGATCAGATCAACCCCCACGGAGGCCCTAAACATTCTGTTACACCTTCCACCACTGAACCTTTTCAGCAAGCAAATTGCTGCCTGCGCGGCCCTGAGGATGAGGAGCATAATAAAGTGGCCCACATCACAAAAAGGCCACACAACCATTCTAAAACACTTTGAAGTACCCATGGACACAGACTATATCATCCCGCAAAACGTGTTCACTAGGAACTTCGAAGTTGTTTTTCCATCCAGGGAGGAATGGGCTGAGAGGAAAATCATACCAAAGGACTCGATCTCCCTCTATACTGATGGCTGTAAGATGGAAGCGGGTGTAGGCAGTGGAGTCTTCTCCAAGGAGCTTAACCTCAGCCTATCCTTTAGACTCCCAAACTACTGCAGTGTGTATCAGGCTGAAATAACAGCGATAACGGAGGCCCTTGCATGGCTCAGGATTAATGTAATATCCACCAAGGATATTATCATTTGCACGGATGGCCAATCTGCGATAAACACCCTGGCAGCGGTAAAGCACAAATCAATGACATCTCTTAACTGTCGCCTATCTCTAGATGAGATGGCTGAGCAGTTCAACATTAAAGTATTGTGGGTTCCCGGGCATAGAGATATTCCAGGAAACTGCGCGGCCGACGAACTCGCAAAGTTAGGGTCTAGTACACTCAGCCTACCTACCCTCGGGTACCTAGAAACACCAATAAGTACGGTAAAGCATATGATAAAACTCCAAACCACTAAGGCGACCAACCTCCAATGGAATGAGAGTAATATCGGCTTTATCACCAAACAACTCTGGCCTAAATTAAACCTAGGACGGACCACGGACCAAATGGCAACCAAAAGGACAACCCTAAGTACTCTGGTGGGTGTCAATATAGGTCACTGCATCATTGGGAAACACGCCGCCAGACTGGGAATACCCTCCAACGACTTCTATCGCGGCTGCATGGACGAGGAGGAGGAGGAATCAATGCATTACCTCCTCTGCTCATGCCCCTCTTTTGAGAATCGCAGGAGGATCTACTTCGGCGCGCCCTTCTATGATAATTAAAGTGAGCTAGCAGACCATAAAATAGCTCAACTCCATCGCTTCATCAGAAGCACCGGCTGGTTCTCTGGTAGCGGATCTGGGTAACACGATCCAGATGGTATCACAATGGGCCGACTTCGGCCTACGTGTGGCTTATGCCGACCACATTAACCTAACCTAATGTTTACAGAAATAAAGGCAGAAAGTTAGCTGCGAATACTTCCACAGCATTTATTTCCAAGGTATTTTAAACACCTTTACTCGGAAAATCATTTGATTCATATCAACCACACTTTGGTAGTCACAAAATACCCTTAATTGAATGTTGATCGGTTTTTTATTAAGAACCAAATGGATTAACTCTTGCTTCAGCACGTGGATATAAAGCTTCGTGAACGAGTAATTAATTAATTTCGCAAGCAATCATTTATCTGTAACTGGACGATTTATGAAACTGACACTGTCTGCACACTCATTAATTAACTAAAATACTGTTATGTAATTACAGATATGTATGACGATAAGCCCTATTCTCCTTCGGAACAGTCCGAGAGGAAGAAATTTAACAGTTCGACGAACGGCTTAAGTTGCCACGGATTATCATCTTTTTTACTGCAGTACTCATTTATCATTGTTTGAGAAAAGTGCATTCGAAACAGTGCCTGCAGAGATATGCCGACTTATTGGCCCGGACAACTGAATCGTTTACTGCCGCTGCTGTCAGTAAAATTCTTTTCCCTGGTTCATTAATAAATTAATTTCTTCATTCCTATGAACCCACGCGAGTGCGAGTAAATAAACATTGTTGCAATAGCAAGTGAAAAGAGCTTAAATGCACTTTTATTCGAGCACGACTACGGATCTGTCTACCACAGTTGCCAGCACCAGACTATCATCAATTTCACCACAGCAAAAATCCATCTGAAAAATGAGTAATAACTTTGATTTATGAGTAAACTGCAAAATTATTTCGATTTTTCCCTCCAAACAACACGAAAGAAATAATAAAACTGAAATTCGTCCTTCGCATCCAGATACATACGTGTACAATTGGACAAACAGTAGAGAGCCCCACATAGAAATGAGGAAAGAGAGAATGAGTTTCCCTTCGACATGTAACTTTATTTGGATTCATTTTTAATTGAGTTTTGCCATCGGACAATGCCCATCACTTGCGCTACCCATAACGATCACACACCACCCAGCATGTATCCCAGTTCATGAGGTGCGAGCAGAGGATGAAAAATTGAAATATGAATATTCATATTGTACAGATGTCCTAATTCACTGCCGAAAATGATCTGACAGCAGCTGTTCTACATCGGGATGCTATCGTATAACTGTGGCTTGTGGTTTTGACAAGATGAACCAATTTAATGGTTTACAAAAAAACTTTTCCAAGTAATTGGGTGGAAAATAATTTTGTTTCCTCTACAAGTACGTTTTCTGTTTTTTTTTTTTTTTGAAAACAAGCAAAAAAAGGTGACTCCCATAAACACAATGTGGACAGGGCAATACAATACATCTTGAGAAACCCACAGTCACCTCGATAGTAGTAACGATTACGACGGAAAGGACATGAACCAGAAAGAAATATAGAAAAAAAAAAAAAAAAAAAAAAAACAAAAGGAAATAGAAAGAAAGAAAAACCAACCCACAACCGGGAGTGGCATCGCTTGGCTTTGACAAGAAGTTTTTCGCCACAGAATAACTTTCGGAATGTCACAGAGCCATACATATTCATCCACCACCAAGTCACCAAGCGAAAGTAATCCGGAGAGCCCCGTCCGGACTGAAGGAAGAAGTTTGTCACCAAAAAAAAAAAAAACATAGAAGCTTATCCATTCCTTTGTTGCAGACTACGGATCTTCAACTGAATTTTTAATGGTAAATATTTATTTTCTTCGGGACAAATGGTCTTGGGCAGGACCGCCAACAAACGTGACACCTTTTAAATTGAAGTTATACATCTTAATTTAAACAAATTGGCCTCGAGGAATCGCAGATACGTTCAAATATAGCATCCGAAAAGGGGTTGAACTTCAATTAATGTTTTCGTGATGCCTTTCTCTGTCGATGCAGCTTTATCCGTTGTATCCTCTGCGTGTACTTCTTTAATGCAAATCCCTTAATCTTCCGGTATATCTGCAAATGTTTTTTTTTTTTTTTGTAGCTTGCATTCGCCTTAACAATGGTCACAGGAAGAAAGAAATTCTGGTCTCGACATCTGGGTTATGTGGTATAGTAATTCTCGAAAATTACTCGTGCAGGCTTACATCATTTTAACCTCATTAGCGGACGGCAAAACTTTTGTCGTAAAAGCAAAATCTAATCTGCTCTCATAATAAAACACGATTTTATTTTATACTTCCCCGGCAGCCCTAAGTCCGCGTTAACTTTGTAATAAACCAAACAAATTCTATTATTTTTACGTTCGCACGCAACGCAGACGGACGCGGATACTAAAAACGACCCCGTCCAGCAAAAACCTAATAATTTCCGAGCACGTTCGCCACTGTCATCGTTTCGAGTAGCATAGGGAAAAAAAAAAAAAAAAGACGCAAAATGAAAACTCATAATATAAAAATACAAAAAGAAATAAAGAATAATAAAGGAGAAACGGAAAACTAATATCACACATCAGCGGAAGCTATTCCACTCTTCGGAAGCCCCAATGGCCGCGGGGATACAAACTGCGGGCAGGAACTATATCAGTGTGGGTGGTAACGTCACGCAACACGGATGTCGAGATACAAGTATAATGTCTGAAGGCGAACCTGTTTACAGATTAGTACTCATTAAATCACCACGGTTTCGCACACCATAATTACTACACAGACTCATCACAATTCATCATACATTGCAGATAAATGTAATTGTCACTCAAACTTTGCTAGTTGGAATGCATGACGACGACAGCACACATAGTACTAACATGTATCTGAGAAACTTTTAACGAAACTATGCTCGTATGAGACAATAGTCTCACCGGAACTACAGTCCTTGGAAAGGATCCCTCGCCTATGGGGCTATGTCATGAAACTGGATTCAGCCTACAGCCTTCACTCGTAATCAATCACATTTAATAGAATGTCACTCAACTTCCTGATAAGACTAACCGCTACCCTGGGACAAGCAGTCGAGTATTCAGGGCGGTTGTTTTCGACTCTTGACAAGGCGGCGTTGTTCATCAATTACGTTTATCATCGCGCTTTTCGAGTGCTTAATTATCTCAGTACATTCTGCGATGGGCGTTTTTGCCTTGTACTCGTATATCCGGTTTTCGAAGGCATCTCAAAACTTTTGTTGGACTTGGTAGATCGTACAGAGTCATGGGTAGTGGTGTGACTTTATAATACGGTGGAATGCCAAATATGAACTACAATACAATACTCTCTTCCTTTGGAGGGCATAAGTCGTCACATTGAGCTGAACAGGAAATTGTGAACTGTTAGAGAAAATCACGGCACATGGGTGTAGGGAAAATTAATGGAGAAAACTGTTTGTCATGACAATGACATGGTCATGACAGTCCTAATAAATTGGCGAAACTCGCTGAAATTCATTGTTAATAAAGGGAATGGAAACAGTGGAGGTCCAGTTTCAATTTAAGATTTAGGCGCTGTGAAAAGGTGTGAGAGAGTGACGTGAGAGTCCAGTGTGTTGACCATTACAATTTGTGAATACTTATTTGCAGTGATCAGGTATATGCGACTATTCTTCGACCAAGTGTCGACATAAAGAAGTCATAAAACAAGTTGTAATTGCCTCCTCCTGTTTCTCACTTTCGCACGCTTTCACTCTAAATTAGCATGCTCCGCCAGCATACGGAATGCCCCTTCCTACTGTCCCATCAGCTTGTCCAAATGCAAGGTTAACCATCCATCATGATGGATATAATATCAAGTAATAATAATGCTTGGTGGGAAATGCAGACGATTCTTGAAAGCTCACGCAAATTTAAATAATATTATTCCAAGGCAAGTCAATCCTGATGAGGTTGTCTGTCCTTCTGTCGGCTCATTATTATCTAGACATTCGCATAACTCAGAGAGGGACAAATGTGATAGATGATTGTTAAACGTTCTCTATACGAAAAGCAGGCTTAACTGAGCTGGTGCTTAGAGTCGGCAGTCAATTATTTGAAAGTGACTTAGGTTTTTTTTTGTAAATAATTTGCGTGCACTCAAGGTCTACTAACCTTATTATGTCGGCGGCGCAGTGCGGGCAGAAGGTAGGAAGGAAGAGGGATAGAGGAGATGCCGATGGACATTGATCTTAAATGCTTGCATGTTGCATTGAGGGGGGAAAACCGAATCCGGCAGGGAGTTCCAGATTCGTGTGGTTCGGTTAATGACATACATACATACATTTTCAGTGGCCCGCATATTCCACTAGAAGAGTCGCGGGGGTAATGCACGCACGCGGGGTCTCCAGGCCACTCGATGCTCCGTCATCGACTCTAACTCATCAGGAGCAATGCCCAAGCACACCCAGGCAAGTTTTTAGGCTTGGTCCAACCACCTCGTCCTGGGTCTGCCAGGCGGTCGCCTGCCTGATGGTATTGCATCCAAGGCACGCTTCGGAATTCGTGATGATGGCGCCATTCGTCTCACGTGACCAAACCATCGGACCATAGCCCTTTTCGTTCGGAGAAGCAGCTGCTCAACATTGAGCTCCCCGCGCACTGCCGTGTTTCTCACCCTATCCCGGGGAGTAACTTCCACAACGCCACGAAGAAATCTCATTTTGGCAGCTTGTATTCGCGATCTTATTCTTTCGGTCAGTACCCAAATTTCGTGACCATAGGTGAGAGTTGGAACAAATACTGAGTTAAAAACCGCTAAGTTGGCTTTGACAGCAAGCTCGGTCTTCCTGATTACAGATCTCCCAAGCTGTTTTTTAAAATTGATCCAGCTTGGCCAATCTTGCAGGAAAGCTCAGTATTCCTCCTCCTATCACTCTGATTTGTCCACGTTACCCCTCATTCCAGCATCAGCACATACAGCTACAAACCGTGTAAGGACAACTAAGTCATCGGCAAAAAGAAGATGACTTATCCTCAACTCTCCCAATGTAAAACACTCCTCGCCTCGACTGTGCTGCAACATCCAGTCCATATATACAATGAAAATGAGAGGTGACAAGACGCACTCTTGGCGAAGTCCAACGCCCACGGTAAATGTGATGATTTACTGCCTTTAACCCGAACGCAGCTGCTACAGTTTGTGTATAGAGACTGAATGGCCCTCAACAGAGGACCATCAATCCCATACTCCTGCAGAACACTCCAGAGTTTACCTCGAGGAACTCGGTCATACTTCTTTGGTGGCCTTACAGCCCATGAAGGACCAGAGCCATGCTTCTCTCAATCACCCATGTTGTGTCTGATTTATTTTACACACAGGTGAAAGGGATCTACAGTTTAATGCCGATTCCGAACGGCGTGAGTCGAGAAGCTTTTTCATGGCAAGTTTACTACAGAGGGTTTTGCCAGTACCCCGCCGAGGAGGAACTTCGCGAAATAAACATTCGATGGTGTTGCTGTTATCGGGATCCGAACTTGCTTATCGTGCGTCATACGCCTTTTCCAAATCTACGAAGCAGCTGTGTATTGGTTTGGCGTACTCCCAAGCCTTCTCGAGTACCATTCTTAGAGTGAAAAGCTGGTCGGTTGTACTTCTGCCCTGACGAAACCCGCACTGTTCATCCCCTATCCTGGATTCGACCATAGCTCTAGAATGCGCCTCCAACACCTTTGCGTAGACTTTACTCCACCATCAAACAACTTCTTTAAGGAATACATGATATCCAACATTCCAGAAGAGCGTTCGACAAATATAAGATCTATCACGGACCCCTCTGTTCGATCTACAGGGCAATGATAGGGATCGCATATCCATCGGTTGTTTAGCGGAACAAGAACGTATAACTACGCTATAGCGTCTTTCGGTGAACTGCCCTGAAAGCCAAGGTAGGAGAGGGGTTGGCAATGTCATCTGCCGTAATGACAACATTCATGCTATTGCACCGTAGTAATAGTAAATTTTTAGTAAGTTCAGAGCTAGCTTGACCATATACTGAGTCCAGAACAGAATGACCTCTTATCATGAATAATGGCTTCAAGTCTAGTAAAGAATCTGACATTGGGACCACCATGGAGCACGAAAACATTCGACTGCCCTTTTCGTAAGGCAAACATGCTTCTATCTCTCAAGCAGAGAAGGAGGGAAGGCGTATTTACAATTTTAACAATAACTAAATTGCGCTCAAGGCTGAGCTCAACGCTTTTCCAACTTCCCAAACAGTGCTAGACCACAATACCTCTATGAATAAAACTAAAAAAATCAATTCTCGAAAGCTTATCTACCTTTCAGGACCAGAATCCGTCCACTGTCAACCTCTCAGTTTTGAGACCCAGCTTCGCCGGGCATCAACATTTTTTTTAACCGTCAATACAGGCAAATTACTGTTACTAAGGACGTGGACGTACTTGGCAATATTATCGCTTGCGATATGAAGAGCGGTCGAGCGAATCACTCTTTTTGCGACCACTCTACGCACCTGATGCCCCTAACATTTTTTATCCAGAAAAGAGAAAAATACGAGGTATGGCAATTAAGTTCCAGGAATTCGTAAGCAAAAAACAGCAAATAAGGTTGGTCGCAAAATTTAACCATCGATCTTCACGGTGACTGACCACAATGATTCCAACGTTAGTTTCCCGATTCGGAGCATCCTTGAAAATCCTCCGAAATTATCTCGTTCAGAACCCTGGTTATAGCCTATTTTAACGTCTCTACGCCGCCATGATAAGTACCCTGGAAGTGTAACTTCATCTTGAGAATTAAAAAAGGTCGCACGCGGCAATATTGTGGCTATAAGGTAGATGGGAATGCTTTTTTCTGCCAAAAGCTCTTGTACAATCAACGATGAATGGCCTGGTGCATTGCGGTGGTGCAATGTCCAGCCCTTCTTGGCGAGTTTGAGTTGTCGATGGAAGACACGAGGGCTCAATTGCCTCCTCTGCCCAAAGAAACAGCGATAGGCAAGAGTGATTCTGCGTTTGATTTCGGAACTGATGTCGCAGTTCCCGATCACTGCGGAACCAAGGTAGATGAAGTCCTTAACTACTTCAAACTCATATCTGCCAATACAAACGTTCAGGCCAAGACGTCAGAGGTGAGCGCCTTTTTTAGATGACAGCATATAATTAGTTTCGCCCTCATCTTCTGCCAAACCATTTTTAGCCACCTCCGCGTCAATACTCGCAAACGCCTCATTGACATCTCGCTGTATTCTTCCGATTATGTCAATGTCATCCGCGTATGCTAGGACTTATGAGTATTTGAAATATATTGTGCCTCTTAGCTTGGCCAGTGATTTTTGCACAATCGTTTCTAATACGATGTTGAGAAATCACACACAACGAGTTTAGCGGGGATGTCAAAGTTAGACATGGCATTGTATAGTTCGTCTCTAATTACGCTGTCGTATGCAGCTTTGAAGTCAATAAATAGGTGGTGAGTGGTCATTTGAAATTCATTGTTTTTTTCTAGGATCTATATTAGTGTGAAGATTTGGTCGATGGTGGACCTCCCTGGCCTGAAGCCTCACTGATAAGGACATATAGCTTATTTACAAAAGGCTTCAGGCGTTCACTCAAAATGGCAGAGAAGATTTTGTAGGCGATTTTAAGGAGACATGGCGCAGTCGAAAGGCTCTCCCTTCGGATGGATCGGGCAAACGATGCTGAGACATTTCTCGGGCATACTTTCCTTGGACCATGTCTTACAGATGAGCTGGTGCATACTCCAAACCAAGTCATCTCCAGCTGCTTTGAAAAGCTCAGCAGACAGTACGTCTGCGACTGCAGCTTTATTCAACTTGAGTTTCTATAGGGCGATCATAAGTTTGTCGAGGTCAGGTGACGGAATTCTCTGCGATTTTTGACGTTAAGAAATACTGCAGAAGTGGTTTTTCCATATTCTCAGCATCGACTGCGATTCTACTACTAGTTGTCCATTCTCATCCCAACAGACTTCCTTTCGAAGTTCATACCTGCAATAACACCTCTCCAAATCTTCAATCGCGCGCTTCTCGTGCTCTTTCTTCTTTCCCCTGAGAAGCTTACGCCCGTCCCTTCTTTTTAACTAGCAAAGCTCACGAGCTGCTCTGGTTCTTCTGTGCAGTGAGGCTTTATATGCCTCCTGCTTCGCTGTGTGAATCCTCCTGCATTCGTCATCGAACCGGGTGCTTCTTCCTGGTGGAACCTTGAAGCCCAAAACTTCAAACGCAGTGCTTTTCAGGGCTTGTTTCCATAGATTCCACTGTTGTCTCTTGACTGCGTGGAGGGTTGGGGTGTATGAGAGAGCTTAAGGGAGACGCGATCGGTAAAAGGACGGGCAGTTTCTGGCGCAATCCCCAAACTTCCCCAGAGTTCAAACTAATATAAACATTTCGTGTGTATTGTTCAATTTTTACGAAGCAACCTTGTTTTGTTTTAGCCAGAAATACTCAAACGATAATCTTCCGATAATCTCCCGAAACTGTGTTCCAACTTCTGACCTTCGTACGAAAACTCAATTCAAACTTTTCGACTTCTCTTCGGATGTGAGAAAAAATCTTAACTTTCCTGGGATTTCAACTGGCAATGACGAAAATCCAATGTCGACATTCTGATTCCAATTGAGTTCCTCATCCCACCAATCCTCATCGCTCCATTGGCTCAATGAGACAATTATTACAGAACCAAGGTGATCCGCACCAAAAAAAAAAAAAACATGCGGAACGAAAAAAGACAAAACAAAAAAAGGAAACATGAAGTAAGGCGGAAGGAGAACATTCGCAGTGGAAATGAATATGTAATTAAATAAGTTAAAAAGTCACTTCTGCAGGATGGCCAAGGATAACTGCCAACGCCGAATGATAAATTGTCATTCCTTGCCGAATGGGCAGCTACCATTTTCATCTTAACAATTCAACGGAAGTCATCATTCATCATCATGATTAATTCGATTGTAGGATCTCCTTTTTCCAGATTCACCCACCCTATTGCGTAATTAAGCAATAATACAAATATAAATGAACGATTCATTCGCATTGTTCTACTAGTTTCCCTTGATGCAGATGAAAAGTATATGCCTATATTGTGAGAGACAACTTTTTTCCACATTGTACCAAGCCTACGAATGTGTCCAGGTTTATGTGGAATGTTCTATTTATCCTAAATACATACCTTTTACCCTGCCCGGCCAACTGCGGCCTTTCATCCACATATGGCGCGACGGTAGTTTCATATTCACAAAGTGATTTATTTGTACGTTAATTCGGGTGTTTGGTGGTAGGAGTTGCATACATTTGTCGGTAGTAAATACGTGGGGATTCGGATTTAATTTCGTTGTGATCAATCCTGTCGCATATGGCATAAGATAATTAATTAGAAAAAGAGCTTGTTTTGTGTTTTACGGTTGGGATGCGGAATGCATGTGGGGCGTGGAAAGAGGAATAGATTATGACGCAGTTAATCCATTATACCTTTAAGATATATCACTGTATTTGTGTTATTGGGCACACTTTTCCCATTGGCTTGATCTTCCTTTCTTCGCACAACACACCAATGTTTTCTGTGCACCTATATTGGTAGAGGGCGAAGTGGTAAGTGTGTTGGACTCTGGCGCACGATGAGCGAGTTCGGATCCCGATAACAGCAACGCCATCGAATGTTTATTTCGCGACGTTCCTCCTCGGCGGGGTACTGGCAAAACCCTCCGTAGTAAGCTTGCCATGAAAAAGCTTCTCTACTCACGCCGTTCGAAATCGGCATTAAACTGTAGGTCCCTTTCCCCTGTGTGCAAAATAAAGTCACACACAACATTGGTGATTAAAGGGAAGCTTGGCTCTGGTCCTTCATGGGCTGTAACGCCACCAAAGAAGAAGAATATCAGGGGCCCTACTCTGTACTGCTACTCTAATATGAAATTGCTCGAATTCGCAGGATCGGTACTCTCAATTTCTATTAGCAATGTCATATTTTCGAAATTCGAGCAGTTTTGAATACTCCTTTGCTTTCGCAAATACGGTACTCTGTATTGCATATTTAAATGTCAAAACTGTTCGAATTCTCATTTTCTTATTCGATAGTTGTTTGGTACCCGAACGGTGATTCATTTAATAGTTTTATCCCAAATGCATTAACTTTTTGAACGTTGTGCGAGCGAAGGTAACAGGGAGAGGGAGAGTTTCGCGCAGGTTTACACACAATCTGAACGGAGTGCACTGGTTTTGGGTCGTAGATGCTCGTTCACTACTCTCAAGGGTGGTTCGTCCCGACTAAATTTCGGCGTTGGTTATAATTCACAGTAATTCGTTCATGCACCTTTGGTGTTAATATTTCATACGCAGAGGATGACCGCTTGAGGGTCGATGATGTTAACAACTGCACCACGGCCAACCCCAAAGTGTGAAGTAATGCTTTTCTGAATATAATTAGAATTTTGTTCACTAATAGGGAATTCACTGCTAAAACCTTAAACAAGACCGAATCAAACTTAAACTCTTGTGAATTATATGTTGACTCACTCGGATCTTGCCAAAGACTACTTAAGGACGGCAGATGCTAGGGAAAAGTCCCACCTCTCTTGGGAAAATCTAGCGAATAAGCTAAATGCTGAGGAGTTTGTTGGGAAAAGGTAAGAAATGAATAAACCGGCCAAGTGCGAGTCAGACTCGTCCACAAAGGGTTCCGTACCATCTGTATATATAAATATGAAGGAGACTATGTATGTCATCAGTCATCACATTAAATCACATTTTTCGTATGATGACAGATCTTGGTTGCAGGCAGGTTATCGGCATATAACTTTGATAATCAAAAATCTTCATGATGAGATATAGTTGATCATCAAAGTGTGCATTGAATTCAAATCAATTATCTTACTTGACAGCAACGATGTGAAATGGTGAATAACAATAATGGGAAATATGGGGAAAAGGTTAGCAGCTAGGATTAATTCATCAAAGACACAATGAGATCAAAACTGGGAAGTTTGCTACTGGTTGTGGGATATTGTCGACTAACCTAAGTTCAGTATGTGACCAAGGGGATTTTTTGGATGACGTCTGTTGTATGGGAGACAGTATTCATTTTGTTCTGTTTTTAGTATTTGTCGTGGTAGCGGCAACAGAAATACATCATCTGTGAAAAGTTAAACTGTCTAACTATCACGGTTCATGAGATACAGCCTGGTGACAGACGGACGGACGGACAGCGAAGTCTTAGTAATAGGGTTCCGTTTTACCTTTGGGTACGAAAGCCTAAAAAATGATATATATAAATATATATATGTATATAAGCAATAATCATGTTAGACGGCTTTAGATGTGGGCTGATTTCAAGGTTCCTACGAAAGCCAAATTAAAAAAAAACGAAATGAAAACGAAAAAAAAAAAACCAAAAAAAACGAAAATCCGGAACGGGGGGTGGCCCCAGTAAACATTGCGTTTTGTCCCCAAACGAGGAAAAGTTATTGAGCTGCTAGATCTTAGGGAAGCAGTCGATGGAATGCCTAGCACTTTAAGTTTTGGTATTAGTCAGGTATTGGAATCGAATACACAAGATGTAGTAATTGGCGGAGATGTACTATCCTCTTGGTCCGCTTTTAATACCAGTATACCAACTGAAAGCAATGTGCCGGAATACGCAAACTGTAGCACTAAAAATCGTCGGTGTCTATTAGAGAAACAGGTGGAAAACCAAATTAAATACCAAATACGTACGAGATCCTCAAAAAAGTAAATGAAAATTTGAAATACATTGTAAAATACAAAAGAAGAGGGTCTGAATTAAAAGAAAAGCAGTACAAGCTGAAGAAAGAAATACACTTTCCAGATGAAAATCAAAGCACAGTAACAAAAGCAAAATTCGTTCTGTAATGAATTTGATGTCAAACTACGATGTTTCTTCGAAGTTAAAATACGAGATTAGCAAAATTCCTTGACACGGCTGGCAACAGTGCTGTTCGATTCTACTTTTTTACAGAGTGTAGATTTGTAATAGAATCGCAAATTATTTTCGCATAATTTCGAAATTCGAATAGCAATACAGAGTAGGGCTCCAGGTTTTATTTAGTGAGTGCGTGTATGTCAATATTTTTTTTCAAATCGCCATATTTTTTTTAATTTTTGATTTAAAGAGATAAATGCTTGAACAAAAAAATAGGTAGGTATTCAATAAAATAGAAAATAAAATATGAACACATTTTCTTTCTTTTTTTTTAGTTTATTTAGTTCTGGTTGTTTAGTAACCAGTGTGACCACCTTCAGTCTTTAACACTACCTGTATTTGCCTTGGTATTGAGTCAATCAACTTGCGGCAAGTGTCAACAGGAATCGCGTTTCAAGCTCTTTCTATGGCTGGTCACATTGAGCTTCGTTTTGAAAACTCATTTTAGCTAGTGACCTCTTCAGTTCCCCGATAATTTCTCAATTGGATTGAGATCCGGAGATTGAGAGGGCCACTGGAGCACCGATACTTGTTGACGACTCAACCAAGATTTCGCCAAATTAGACGAAAGCTTAGGATCATTGCCATGCTGAGAGTGCCAACGTACCTATTGGCATGTTGTCCTCCGCGTATGGCAACATGACAGTCTCCAAAATATCGCAGTAGACCTCTTTTGTCATGATGCCATAGATTTAGTAAATAGGACCCACGCCAAACCAGGAAAAATACCCCCATACCATTACTGAGCCACTAACATTTTTATCAGTTTTTAGGGTTCCGTACTGTAGTGACCGGTGCACTTAATTAAAACACTTCAATATTCCATAAATAACCTTAACTATTCTTCAATACTTCAATATACATATATGTATGTATAATACACAAATCAGTCCGAACTCTGGGGGCAAATCGTCTCTTCTTTGGACGTATTACTCGTCACGTAAAAACACACATTTGGGATTATGTTGTCCGTGAACGTATAACTCGTAAGGTAATTTCGAATTATGTGTTCCGTAAGCGAGCACTTTTATTAACGTGAACGTACTCATTATTTCGAAACATCGTTCGATAGTCAATTTCGTGAGGGAATTTTTTTAAGTCGGCAGCAAAATGGAGGGAATGTAAGTTTTATTTATATAATTTAAGAATTTCATTAAGTTTGTTGTTTTTAAGGACCAACATTAATAAACTACATAAATGCTGCACTAAAAGGTAGATGGCTGATTTCATACAGCAGCATCCCGATTTGGTTAAAAATATTATGCCGAATTGTCAGCAAGGCGAAGTAAAAGCACTTGGGCTTTGGAAAGAGTTGGAAATAAAATTGAATTCCCTTGGTCCACCGATAAAAGACGCGAAATTATGGAGAAAAGTATGTATATAAATATGGATAAAAAGATTTTTATAAAACTCATTTTTACAGTCTTACGCTTTTTCGGATAGGGAAAGCGGATTACTTTCGTCCCGCAAAACGCCTTCTTCTGATTTTCCCAGTGGATTCCTCTTCATTTTCATTTAATAGCATGAATCCATAATTTTCTTCTTATTTTTAGTTTTCTAAAATCACTTTTAACTATTAAACGATTTCAAATCGAAATGAATGACAATAAATCGAAATAAATGACGGATGAAATTGTATCAGATATTGTACCAGTTTTTGTAGCATAGATCTATTACATTACGTTCCGTGAGCAATCGAATGCCATGATCTTAATATATTCGATACGATCGTTCGTATCGTAATTAATTACGAAACGGATGACTGCTCGATCACGGAAGAGACGATTTGCCCCCTGATTCACAAAACACAACAATATTATGTCACGATGTTATCGCCTACGCTGTTCGCGATCGACTAACTAGAAAGCCAAATACACTCACTGCTAAGCATGTGTTTGCATGCTCGTTCGGCTGGAATCGGCAGGTCTCTACAAGAGCATGTGTTTGCATGCTCATTTGCTGGAATTGGAAGGTCTCTACAGAGAGCATGCGTTTGCTCGTTCATTTGCTGGAATCGGCAGGTCACCACACGTACCCAAAGGCAAAACGGGACCCTATTACTAAGACTTCGCTGTCCGTCCGTCCGTCACCAGGCTGTATCTCATGAATCGTGATAGTTTGACGGTTTAAATACATTCACAGATGATGTATTTCTGTTCCCGCTATAACGACAAATACTAAAAACAGAATAAAATGAATATTTAAAGGGTCCTCCCATACAACAGACATCATCCAAAAAATCCCCTTGGTTACATACTGAACTAACGTTAGTCGACAATATCCCACAACCAGTAGCAAACTTCCCAGTTTTGATCCCTTTTGTGTCTTTGATGTACTAATCCTAACTGCAACCCCTTTTTCTATAATTCTGAACAACCAATAATAAATACCCTTTAAGATATCCCTATCCTTGCTGCAAACCCTTTCGTACGATTGCTATTCCTTTTCCATCCTGATAGGTTAAGATATCAAATGTTGCAACAAATTCAATTGTTGTGAAATTAACTTTCGATCATATCCCACAACCAATAACACACTTCCAAGCATTGATCCCTATTGTGTCCTTGATATATTAATCCTAGCTGCATATCTTTTTCCCATAATTTTCCCATAACACACTTCCAAGCTTTGATCCCTATTGGGCCCTAGATATATTAATCCTAGCTGCAAACCTTTTTCCCATAATTATTATTATTCACTTTTTCACCCACTTGCTGTCAAGTAAGATAATTGAATTTGAATTCAATGGACACTTTGATGATCAACTATCTCATCGTGGAGGTTTTTGATCATCAAAGTAATATGATCCATATCTAATCGACGAAAACCGCCGAGAACTCCGTCCAACTATAGGGGAATAAGTCTGCTTAATATCGAATATTCGATCTTCTCTGCCGTATTGTGTGAACGCTTGAAACCGTTTGTGGATAACTTGATCGGCTCTTATCAGTGTGTTTTCAGGCCAGGTAAATCCACAATAGACCAAATATTTACGCTACGGCAGATCTTGGAGAACTCACCACCTCTTCGTTGCTTTCAAGGCTGCATATGACAGCGTGTATAGAGATGAGCTATTCAAAGACATGTCTAGTTTTTACATCCCTGCCAAACTCGTCCGACTGTGCAGGATGACAATGTCGTACCGGGCCGATGTCGCTGTACAACCCGTATAGCTCTTCGTGATATCTTCTCCTCTATATACCGTTTGAACAAACGGGACCGTAGATAGTGCGCAAAATGTTCCTCTCGAAACGACCTATGCGCCGTAAAGTAAAGTAAAGGAGGACTGGGATGATCAAGGTCTTATATAGTGTCACCTTTTCCGAGAGAGGGCTTTACCTCTCAGTTGTCTCTCGAGCCCAAAAAAAACAGCAGTTGGTTGATTCTGCGTTTTATCTAAGCGCTGGTGTTGTTGTCGCTGGTCATCAGTGAGCCAAGGTAGACGAATTCCCTGACCACTTCAAAGCTATATCCGCCAATGGTGAGGTTCTGGCCAATACGTCGGTGTTGTCCGTCTCTTTTAGATGAAAGCAGATATTCGGTTTTAACCTCATTAGCCTTGAGACCCATCTTAGCCGCTTCGTCGGCGTTAGCAAGCAATTGCGCAGACTTGAAATAAATCGGACCTCTTGTGTTGGTCAGAGACTCTAGCACGATCTTTTCAAGCAGAGTGTTGAAAAAGTTGCATGAAAGCGCATCACCTTGCCTAAATCCTTTTTTAACATCAAAGGTCCTTGTTTGCTTATTACCGACCTTAATGGAGCAGCGAGAATTTTCCATTGTCATCCTGAACAGTCGGACGAGTTTGGCAGGGATGTTAATACTAGACATGGCTTTGTATAGCTCATCTCTATATACGATGTCATATGCAGCCTCGAAATCGACGAGGAGGTAGTGAGTGTCGATTTGGTATTCCTGGGTCTCCTTCAAGATCTGCCGTAGCGTAAATATTTGATCTATTGTGGATTTACCTGGCCTGAAACCACACTGATAAGAGCCGATCAGGTCATCAAAAAACGGTTTCAGGCGTTCACACAATACGGCAGAGAAGATCTTATATGCGATGTTAAGGAGACTTATTTCCCTATAGTTGGCACAGTTATGGGGGTCTCCTTTCTTATGGACCGGGCAAACGATGCTGAGATTCCATTCGTCGGGCATGCTTTCCTCCGACCATACCTTGCAAATGAGATGGTGCATACACCTTACCAGCTCATCTCCAGCCGCCTTAAGAAGCTCAGCAGACAGGCCGTCTGCGCCCGTGGCTTTATTAGACTTAAGTCTTAATATCGCTATCTTGACTTCGTCTAGGTCGGGTGGACTGAATTCTGTTTCACTGTCGTCCATTTAGAATGGCCCGTTCTGCCTGACAGCGGTAACTTGTCTATCATCGCCCCTATACAGTCTGTAGAAGGGGTCTTTCCAAATCCTCAGCATCGACTGCGACTCTACTACCAGTTCTCCGTTTACATCCCTGCAGGCCGCCGCTCTGGCTTTGTAGCCATGGCATGTTCGTTTTACCTTATTGTAAAACTTACGGGCGTCATTCCTGCGGAAGCGTCTCTCCATCTCCTCGATCTCACGCTTTTCGTGCTCTCTCTTCTTTCTTCTGAAAAGCGTGTGTTCCTCTCTTCTCTTCTGTTCATGGATTTCGCGAGCAGCTCTCGTTCGTCGTTGCAGCATGGCTTTAAATGCCTCCGGTTTTGCTGTTTGGGCTTGTTCGCATTGTTCATCGAACTAGGGGTTTCTAGGTGGTGGCGGTTTGAAACCCAGCACCTCTGAGGCAGCGTCTCTGACGGCTCTCTGGCAATGTATAATAAGCAAACTTCAAAACTCGCGGTAGAAATTAAAACCGCGCACCTTCACTACGAATAGACTGGCATTGGGAAGACGCTGTTCACTTTCGTAAGATAAGTTGTAACTTCTTATCATGTATGCACTTTCATGTCCATATTATTGCAAATAACATAGTAAAACAACTGGAAAAGTAGTAAAGAAGGTAAGAACGGGATTAAAAAACCGGCAAAGTGCGAGTCGGACTCGCGCACGAAGGGTTCCGTACCATCTGTATATATAAATGCCATGAAAAACATAACTTGTAAAAAGACCAAGTCTCGCAACTCAGATCTTCTACCGTAAAAAGTTGTAAGATCAATGTATTACCAAGTCAGTTAATTTATTCAGTCCCTACTTAAGGGACCTTCTGCCTTGATTGATTACGTAATTAGCTAACCTAACAACATCTTATAGTGACCATACCAATATCAAAATCTTTTATGTTTTAAGTAAATAGATTGACCTGGCCATCGCATGAAAACACAATATATCTCACAAGTAATACATATTATATTATATTAAATGACTTCTGCAGGAGCTGTGAAGACGAATAGAAGGTTAAGTCAATTCAACACTTGTTCTGCGCCTGTCCAGCCCCCCGTTATAGTAGGAAAAATACTTAGGATTCTACTTCCTTAACCACATGACTGACGTACAACGGATGAGGATAACTGACCACTTAAGCGCAAAGTGGTTCTATGAATAGGGGGTCGTCCTTCTTCATCCAACACAGAGGGCCTTACTGGCCTAGATGTGTACTCCCCCTCGTGAAGGCTGCGAATCACCTTCCTACCTATGTATGTATCTATCTACTTAATCGTCTCCCAGGCATATTCTATGGTGAAATGCTTTAATTTTTAATATTCCCCTCATCAAGGGTAACAATGTCCACATACCTCATGGTTAATGAATTTTGTAAAAGCATTTCCTAGTCCTTTTTACTGGAGAAGGGAGCGAGTAAACAGAGCAAAGAAGTTGATAGCGTTTAACTTGGCAAACTCCAGCTTCGATCTCTGCCCCTGGTCAGTTCAAGTTGACACACAGCCTCCGCGTGGCCTCCCCTGGATAGCTATACTGGCACCCGCCAGGTAGTGAACCAATGTGTGCAGCGACCCGACCCCTTGCTTCTGGGGAAAGAGGAACCTGGCCCTCTAGGTTGGGGGTTGCGCTTAAGGTTAACATCTCTATCGCATAAAACCAAAGCTTGTTCAGAGACAACTAACAGCCTCGGATACGGACGGATTACATGTTGACGACCCCCGCAAACGTCTAAAAGGAAACGAATTCCGGATCTGCACCTGGAACGTTAGGTCCCTCAACAGACCAGGTGCAACCGGACAACTGGCCGACTCTTTGGACTGCCATAAGGCAGACATTACCGTCCTCCAAGAAGTGCGTTGGGGCGGGCCAGGCAAAAAGCGGATGAAAAACTGTGATATCTACTACGGAAACTGCTACAGAGAAAATAAACAACGCTTATTCGGATGCGGATTTGTTATTCGAGGCAGACTCAGGTAAAAAGTCTTAAGCTTCCAGTATGTAAGTGAACGCCTCATAACTATCCGCATCAAGGCCAATCTCGGCAATATAAGCTTAGAGAAAGATGACCAACATAAAGACGATTTTTATGATCTCCTGGGCAAAACGTATGCGCAACGTCCCAGCTATGACACCAAAATCGTTCTAGGAAATTTCAATGCGAAGCTGGGTAAGACAGCTATCTTTGAACGGGTCATTGGAAAGCAAAGCCTACACAACACCATGTCAGAAAACGGACTAAGGCTAGTGGAATTTATGGCGGCACATAATCTGGTAGTAGCAAATACACAAGTCCCATACCTCAACATCCATAAGGGGACCTGGCGATCTTTCGATCAATCAACAACCAATCAAATTGATCATATTGCGATCGACGGCAGACACTCCTCCAGCATTCTAGATGTCCGAACCTTTCGAGGAGCCAACATCGACTCGGATTATTAGCTTGTTGCAGCCAAGATACGGACGCGAATTTTTTGGAATCAACGGAGTCGAGTAAGAACACCAACATTTAACGTCGGAAAGCTGCAATCACAGGAGACCGCCAGGACGTTCGGCGATCAAGTCTCCCTCGAGTTCTCTCAAGTCCCGATGCAACCCGCCGAAACCATAGAACAGCAATTGAGTCGTTGTCAGAACGGCATTAGAGAGGCCGCCTCAGATGTACCACCGAGCCACCACCGTTGAGAAACCCCTGGTTTGATGATGAGTGCAGACGGACCCAGGTAGAGAAACAGAATGCATACATGGCCACATTGCATCGATGGACGAGAGCTGCCGCGAGCTCTATGAATAGAAAAGGAGGGAGAAGCATGCGCTTCTGAGAAGGAAATTGAAGGAGCACGAGAAGCGCGAGATCGAGGAAATGGAGAGATTATACTGCAGGAACGAGATTCGGAAATTTTACCAGAAAGTAAAAAGAACATGCCAAGGCTATAAAGCCAGAGCAGAAGCCTGCAGGGATGAGCACGGACAACTAGTAGTGGAGTCACAGTCGATGCTGAGATTGTGGAAGGACCTCTTCTGCAGACTGTTTAACGGCGATGATAGTCAAA
The DNA here is from genome assembly GCA_951905685.1 of Eumerus sabulonum. Lineage (NCBI taxonomy): Eukaryota > Metazoa > Arthropoda > Insecta > Diptera > Syrphidae > Eumerus > Eumerus sabulonum. Next base: position 152,432,566 of record OX645060.1, on the reverse strand, counting down.
ATGCCGCCATCAGGCATAGCGAACCATTCACAATAGACGAAGACGAAAGAGAACCCCGTCCACCTGACCTAGACGAAGTTAAGATAGCTACATCGAAACTTAAGACTTTTAAAGCTGCTAGAGCAGACGGACTCCCAGCGGAAATGTTTAAAGCAGCTGGCGATGAGCTGGTCAGGAACATCAACAAACTCATCTGCAAGATATGGTCGGAAGAATGCATGCCCGATGAATGGAATATCAGTGTCGTTTGCCCGGTCCATAAGAAAGGAGACCCCTATGACTGCACCAATTACAGAGGGATAAGCCTCCTGAAAATTGCGCACAAGATCCTCTCTGCCGTACTGTGTAAGCGTCTATTACCGTTCGTGGACAATCTGATAGGTTCTTACCAGTGTGCATTCAGCCCAGGAAAATCGACGATAGACAAATAATTTACACTACGGCAGATCTAAAAGAAGACCCATGAATTCCAGGTCGCATCTTTTTGTCGAATTTAAAGCCGCGTAAGACAGTGTTTATAGAGACGAGCTATACAGAGCCATGTCAGGTTTTAACATTCCTGCCATACTCGTCAGACTGTGCAGGATGACTATGGAGAACTGTCGCTGCTTCATTTTGGTCGGAGGTGAACTACCCCCCTTTGATGTCAAAAAAAGGTTTTAGACAGGGTGACGCACTGTCATGTGATTTCTTTAACATCATTCCTGAAAAAGTCGTGCGGGACTCTGCGGCCAATACAGGAGGTACGATCTACTTCAAGTCCACACAATTGCTTGCCTACGCAGATGACATTAACGTTGTTGGTCGGACAAAGCGTGACGTCAATGAGGCGTTCGAAAGCATTAAAGCAGAGCGGCTAATGTGGGTCTAAGGGTAAATGGGGACAAGTTGTCTGACGTCTTGGTCATAACGTCAGCTTCGGCCGCTTTATTTTTGAAGTAGTCAAGGACTTCGTCTACCTTGCCTCGATAGTAACAAGCAGCAACGACACCAACGCTGAGATAAAACGCAGAATAACTCTTGCCAGCCGCTGCTTCTTCGGGCTCAAGAGGCAATTGAGTAGTAAAGCCCTCCCTCGAATAACTAAAGTATCCCTCCACAAAACCTTAATCATCCCGTTCCTCGTCTACGACGCTGAGGCTTGGACGTTATCAAAAGCGGATGAAGAGGCTCTTGGGCATTTCGAGAGGAAAATTCTGCGTGCAATCTTTGGTCCCGTTTGTGTAAACGGAGAGTGGAGGACGAGATTCAACCAAGAACTGTACGGGCTGTACAGCGACATCTGCCTGGTTAAACGTCTTCGGATCCATCGTCTAAGATGGCTAGGTCATGTAGAGCGAATGGACATCACCGCTTCGGCCCGAAGGGTCTTCGACTCCAACCCCGAGGGACGACGCAGCAGGGGACGACAGCATTTAAGGTGGCGCGCACAGGTGGAAAGGGACCTCAACCAACTTGGTGTGCGGCACTGGAAGCGGCTGGCCAAAGATCGGGCCGGCTGGAGAGGCTTGTTGGTTGAGGCCCTGGTTCACCCCGAACTGTAGCGCCATCAAAGTAAGTAAGTATTTCCTAGTCCTTAAAATGTAGTTTTCTGTATTATTTTGTCTAAAAAAATTGTACTCTTAATATGTATATAAGTAATTCGAAACAATGATGAAAATGAGCTTCTGTAAAACAATGGCATTCCAAACTGATCAGCGTGAAAGCTCAAAAGACGCTGCCAATCAATTCTATTCTTCCATTTACCCAACCGCCACTGCATATACAAATCGATAATGACAACAAAGTGGGGAAGTTATTGGCCTTTCGGCCTCATTTGTTTTCAACCCACATAAATTCACTTTGACTCATCACGATGTCAACACAAGGCTACCAATCTGCATTAGTCCAATCCCCCGGATCATTGCCCTACTCCCCTTAATCAACACAACAAACCAATCAGCCGACCAAGCAAACCCACCGTATCACCTATGTATATACTTTGCCCAATGTCCGAGGCTAAGCTTGTCCTGGGATGAGGAAATAATCGCTAACAAATTGACAGGAACAAAATTTATTTGTTTTGACGGATAATGGTAGTTTGTTGTTGTGGCTGCTTTTCTCGCCCCTACTGGTTTTGTTTTCTTTTACTTCCATTCTGTGATTTGTATTCTACAGGACGATGTGCGATAGTTTATATGTGAGTGGGCGAGTTCGACAGTAAATAATTCCATAGTGATATATATTAAGTATGAGGGCATATGCTCGATCTATTCTCTTTTACTTACTCATGGGGCATGGGCTCGGACATACAGGGCAAAGTTGCTGATCGCTCTCAACCTAGCAAATGCCAGCAACGATCCTTGTTTAAATGCCCGGGTCAAGTTGACATACGGCCTCCTCGCGGCGCCCTCTGGATAGCCTCTTCAACAACCGTTGGAAGGTGAACTAACGTATGCAGCGACAAAACCCCACCAGAATGGCGGTTGTGCGGCGAGCTAGCAATCCGCCCACGTAAAAAAAAAACAAATTTATGAATGAGCAAGATGCCTTGGATACACCGACGGATCCTCGACGACGACGACAACGCACGAAAATGGAACACGATTTACGAGTATGCTCCTGGAATGTCAGAACCCTGTACACTCCCGGAGCTGCTCATAAACTTGAAGGAATCCTCACGCAGTACAAGGCGGATATTACTGCGGTCCAGGAAATACGTATGATGAGGAAGAAAAATTGAGACATTTACTATAGCCGTCACAAAAGATTTCACTTACTGGGATGCGGATTCGTCGTGGGAAAGCGGTTAAGGTTGAAGGTCATCGATTTTAAACTTATAAGTGATCGCCTGGCTGTGATCCCCATCAGGGGCAGATTTTATAACATCAGCCTTATCTGTGCACACGACCCTACCGACGAGGCTGAAGACCCTATCAAGGAGGACTTCTATGACCTCCTGGACAACGCCTACGGAGCTCGTCCGGAGTACGATGTAAAAATCGTGCTCGGGGACTTCAACGCCAAAATCGGTATGGAGAACACCCATGGCGGAGTGATCGGAAAGCACAGACTCCACGATACGTCAACAGATAACGGCTTCCGACTCACGGACTTTGCGACAGCTCGTAGTGCGGTGATAAGTAGCACAAGATTCCCTCGTAAGCGAATCCACACAGCAACCTGGCGATCTCCGGACGGTCGAACCGCCAGCCAAATAGACCATGTGCTCATTGACTCAAGGCACTCGTCAAACATCCTGGATGTGCGAACATTCAGAGGGGCAAATGTCGACTCTGACCATTTCCTCGTAGCAGCAAGATTCAATACTCGACTGTCCAATGTCAGATAGCTGCACCAGCCCATCAGGAGGACATTGGCGACATTGGGCGCCTGAGCACACCGGAGGTTACCAGAGTCTACATGGAGCAGCTGAGCCAAAGACTCTACGGTATGCCTACGTCGAACACAAATGCCAATAATATGTGGCTGCATTGCCGCTCAGCCATTCGGGAAGTAGCCGAAACCACCTTACGGTACCTACCACTCCCGACAAGAAACCCGTGGTATGATAGCGAGTGTGAGCAGAAAAAGGCAGCAACCGACGAGGCATACTAAAAGGCGCTGCAGAGGAAAACCAGGGCAGCGCATGAAGAGTACCGAGCCAGGAGAAGGGAGGAGAAAAAACTACAGTGACAAAAGAACAGAATCTTCGCAGCCTCCCAGCTCAAGGATATCGAGGAGTCTGGGGATAAACATAAAACACGAGCCTTTTACAAGAAAGCAAAAGGCCTTGCAGAATGCTTCAAAAAGGGCACCCAGGCTCTTCGAAACTGCGAGGGTAATCTTGTCACCGACACGCAGGGAATAGTGGATATATTTAAGCAGCATTTCCTCAGCGTGACTATCCACCTTGACGCGGTGCTGCGGCTTAAACTAGCCTGGGATACCTTGTTGAATCAACATGGGCTCAATGCTAGTGACTAAGAGGTAGTCGGCTTATTGAAACCGTGCCCAAGGATGAAAGGTTGGAGGGTTTATTTCCAACCGTTAACGAGCTCCCTTAGGTGCCCAGGCGAGGCCTAAGGTATCAAATGCCTTACTTCGATAATCGGCGGCTCTGTCGGAGTGGACCCCATACTTCCGTCCGAACTCTTGGGAACAAAATTTTAAAAAACAACAAAGAAACAAAAAAGGATGAATAGAAAGGAGAGCTCTCTCTTGAGTCAGTGGCAGACGCGCTAAATTACGTAGCTACTATCCAGGATGAGGACATCTCGAGGGAATTGGAGGAGAAATTACTCGCCGATCCCGAAGAGACAGTCCAAGAGAGCGAAGGAAAAGGCAAGACTGCCAAAAAGAAAGAAAAACTTTCCCAGGGAAAGCAAAGGCTTAGGGAGTACAGGAAAGCTGTACACCTTAAGCGTATACTGGAAGAAAAGGGTATTCCTCTGCTCTCCGATTTGGAGAAGGGAAAACTCAGACGGGCTGAGGAAACCTTTGCCAAAGATGCCCTGACAAAGCCAAAGGGTGGCAAAGGGGCAACGGACAACGGTGGAAAAACGGGCAAAGATGAAAAGCCCCCAGCAAAAGAAAAGCGACGAGCCGGGGCAACTGGGACCGAAGCCGATAAGGCGGGCTCCAGTAGCACCCAGGCTCGACGTAAGGGTGGAAAGAGCGCCCCAAAGACCGAAGTCGCTAAGACGGGTCTAGGTGAGGCAATTTCCACGGCGATCGATGCAATTGGAAAGACCGCTAGCAAAAAACGGGAAGGGTTTGTGGCAAAAAGGGTGAGATCCCAGGAAAAGGCCAACAACCCAGCGAAGAGAGCGAAGGTCAGTAGTGCGGCGCAGTTTAGCGGGGCTATCCGTAATGCTCTACAGCCTGCTGTAGTGGATTGCGGCAAGCCGAGTGACCAGTATACCTTCGAACAGGGGAAGATGATCGAAAAGGCTCTGGCTAAAGCGATCTTCGACCACATTCGGGGGATTGCTGGGAAACCTGGGCCAACGTTCGGCCTCACGAACTGGAAGCGGGGCATAAGCAGACTGGACTGCAAAGACCAGCTCTCGCATGACTTCGCCTCAAAAGTCGTTCCCAGTCTTAAGCCATGGGAAGGAGCTGCACTAAAGGCGGTCCCCCTGGACAAGATACCGGAGAGCCCTAGGGCCAAAATGACTATACCGGATATGGCGATGAAGAAAGAGGAGGTTCTCGGTTTTCTAAAAGCACAAAACCCAGCGGTCCCTATGGATAACTGGGAGGTTGTGGCTTTCGAAAACAACGGAAATGATACGAAAAGTATCATCTTATAGAGAATCCCCCGAAAATTCTAAGGGGAAAAAAGGCTATGCGTTTGTTCTTCGGAGCTGGCGAGATTCTATTGGGACTCACGAAGAAGGCGCGGCCTGGAGAGGTGGCACCGGTGGAGGTGGAAAAGATACTACAGATAACGAGGGTAGTACAAATAAACCTCCACCACAGTAAAGCCGCCTCGGTAAACCTCATGCTGCTCCTCAACAAGGAACAGCTTGAGTCATCAAAATACATAATAATTTATAACGGTAACGAAGGCAAGGTAAGTACTTGTATTGTTGCCAGGAAAAAACTCCACACACTAATGCTAACCAATTTCAGCTCGGGTGATCAGACAGTTGTGGAAGTCAAAGGAAAAGACGGCACCTTCACGATGGCGTCGGTTTACCTACCATATGATGAAGGCACGGACATCCCCTCGGAAGGAGTAAAGAAACTGGTCTCAATGACCAAACAAGCTGAGAAGAACTTAGTCTTAGGGTGTGATGCTAACGCCCATTATACCATTTGGGGTAGCACTAACACAAATAGTAGAGGTGAGGCTCTGTTCGGTTATGTTCTTAATACTAACTTAACTATACGTAACGGTGGTAATTCACCAACTTTTATCACTTAAAATAGAAGGGAGGTTATAGACGTTACTTTAGTAAATGGGAACGGTAACGCAAAGGTCTCGGACTGGAGAGTGTCCGACAAAGCGTCACTTTTTGACCATTGCTGGATAGTCTTTGATCTGAATCTTTGTGTAACGGATGGCAATGTCTTTCGGAATCCGCGGAAGGCAAATTGGCAAAAGTTCGACTCTCGGAATTGGGAAAAACCCTAGTTCGGCCTCCGAATGGGAATCCCAGCTCCACAAAAGACATCGACAAGATGATACTGAACCTAACCGATAAGCTGAACCGGTCCTTCGAAAGATCTTGCCCCATCAAAAAACCAAGCAAAAAGAACCACCCACCGTGGTGGAATGCAAAAATAGCAGAGCGGCTACGTATCTCCCGACATAGTTGGAACCTCGTTGAAGAGGGTTCCATCGAATGGTCAACTTACAGAGATAATGTTAAACGACTCAAGAAGGAAATTAGATTCGCAAAAAGGAACTCGTGGAGAAATTTCTGTGGGTCTATCGAAATGTCACTTCCCTAACTGTGTAAACGAGGGAACATTCGAGACGGCAATTACACTGGTAAGGGAACAGACTGGGCCTGAAATAATCGATAGGATCGTTACCAAAGAAAAAATCTTGTGGGCGGTAAAATCATTCGAACCCTACAAGGCGCCAGGAATAGACGGTATATATCCGAAGATGCTGCAGGAACCAGGGGAACTTATCATCCCCTGGCTAGAACGCATTTCCTGCTGGTGCCTCCGGATGGGTTATGTCCCACAAGCATGGAGGGAGGTTAGGGTGGTGTTAATACCCAAGTCAGGGAAGGTCAACCATGCCACGGCAAAGGAGTATAGACCTATCAGCCTATCCTCCTTCCTTATGAAAACACTGGAACGACTAATCGACAATATACATTAGAGATGAGATTGGCGATAGCTACTTATCACAATCACACAACGCATACATAAAGGGTAGATCGGTATATACCGCTCTTCACAGGGTGTTCTATACGATAGAAAGGCACTCAATGCTAAGGAATATGCCCTGGGGGCCTTTCTAGATGTTTAGGGTGCCTTCAATAACGTCAATATCGAGGCAATAATATCCAGCCTACGGATGGCCCACATAAATTCGGGAATCTGTAGATGGGTTGAACAAATGCAAAGTACTCGTATAGGAAGCTCGTCGATAGGAGGAGCAAATGGAAGGGTGAGAGTCCGCCGTGGCACACCACAGGGGGGTGTTCTATCGCCTCTCCTGTGGCTCCTCGTAGTCGACGAATTGCTAAAGCTCCTAGAGACACAGGGTTTTAACGTCACGGCCTATGCCGATGACATTACCATCCTGGTACCTGGGAAATTTCCTCAGGTCCTCAGTGAAAGACTATGTTATGCACTGCTATTGGGGAATAACTGGGTCAAGGAACGGGGCCTAGGGGTAAATCCAACAAAAACTGGGATTGTCCTCTTCACACGAAAAAGATCAATCCCTAATTATACATATCCACGTATAAATGGTATCGACCTGATTCCGAAGAAATCCGCTAGGTTCCTTGGAATAATTCTAGATTCCAAGCTTAGCTGGAAGGACAACATTGATGAAAGGACCAAAAAAGCTTACGTGGCACTATACTCGTGCAGGGTAGCTTTCGGAAGGACATGGGGCTTTAAACCAAAGGTGGTATACTGGCTATACACCGCGGTGGTAAGACCTATTTTAGTCTATGGATCAATTGTCTTGTGGAAAGCACTTGAGAAGAATTGCAACCTCCAAAGTCTTACAAGGATTCAGAGGGCTGGCTGTCTGGCGGTGACCGGATCTATGAAATCCACACCAACGGCGGCCCTTCCAGGCTGAGATCTTCGCAATCAAAAAAGGCGCGGATCTGATTCTTAGGGAGAATTTCTCGGGTAAGAGAATCAAAATCTATCTTGACAGTCAGGCAGCCATTAAGGCTCTGGAAGCAACATGGATAAGATCCAAGCTCGTAAAACTCTGTAAAGAGAAACTAGAAGAAATATCGGATGTCAATGAGGTAACCATCTGCTGGGTACCAGGGCATGTGAATATTTCCGGAAATGAGAAGGCGGACGAATTAGCCAGCCTGGGATCAGGCGCAGATACTTCGCAGATCACAACTGAGGCTAAAACGCCACTCAGCACACTATTCAGAGAAATAGGGGTGGAACTATTAGGAAAGGCCAACAAGCGATGGTGTCAATTAGATACATGCGCTACGGCAAGGCTAACATGGCCTGTCTATGACAAAAAAAGGACGGAAAGTCTGCTAAATCTTGGTAGAGGGAATATACGACTGGTAGTCGGTGCCCTCACTGGGCACAGCATGATATCATATCATGTAGCTAGACTAGGCCAGCCCTACAACGATTTTTGCAGAAGCTGTAGGGACGAAGAGGAAATAGAATCCATTCGTCACCTACTGTGTGAATGCCCTGCACTGGCCCGAAAAAGACTCACGGATCTCGGGAACTAGTTCTTTTCGGGCTTAGAGGAGGCAAGAGACATTAAGCTGAGCAAACTGCTAAGGTTCTTAATTGAATGCGGACAGTTCAGCTCAGCGGGTAACTAACAGGTTCCCCTCGGGTTAGTCATCAAAATGGGCACAATGGACTCTTAGTAGTCTAAGTGAGCCGTGACATCATGTCAATAGGGCACCCAACTAACTTAACCTAACCTAAGCAGTATTTCCAGCAGCTGCTTAACGAGTATGACCGAGAGAGAGTGGTAGGCACCGAGGAAATCCCAACTCCAGCCGCTGAAGTAGTCCTCCCACCCAGCATCGAAGAAGTCAGCACAGCTATTCAGAAGCTGAAGAATGACAAGGCCGCAGGCTCAGATGGCTTGCCATCAGAACTCTTCAAGGCTGGCGGCGATGTTCTGGTAGGGAACATGCACCAGATCATCTGCAGAATTTGGGAAGACGAAAGCACGCCCCACGACTGGAACCAGCTCTATTTGCCCCATCGACAAAAAAGGCGATCCTACCCCTTGCAAGAATTATAGAGGTATATCCCTGCTCAATGTTGCATACAAGCTCCTGTCCAGCGTATTGTGTGAACGTGTGCACCCCACTAATCGGCAGCGGCTTCCGGCCCGCAAATCGACTATAGATCAAATTTTTGCACTTCGACAAATCCTGGAAAGGACCAACGAGTTTCGAATCGATACACACCATCCTTTCATCGATTTCAAAGGCGCATACGACAGCGTTCATCGTGAAGGACTGTTTAGTGCGATGGCCGAATTCGGGATCGCGGGAAAACTGATCCAGTTGTGTACCGCCACGCTAAAAATGACGCTATGCACCGCGCAACTCGGTTCCAGGACTTCGGAACCGTTTGAAATATGCACCGGATTTCGGCAAGGAGATGCGCTGTCATGTGACTTCTGGTGCTGGACCAGATAGTGCGACGGGCAGGCGACAACAGGGAAGGCACTATCTTCTACAAGTCCGTCCAGCCGCTAGAATACGCGGATGATATCGATATCCTCGCGTGTTCTCGCCGTAGTATTGTGGAAGCATTCACGGCGATTGAAGAACAGGCGAAACGAGTTGGTCTCTAGGTCAATGAGGACAAGGCGAAGTACAAGTACAAAATATAACAATTGACAACTACAATTTCGAGGTAGTTAAGGAGTTTGTCTACCTCGGTGCAAACGTAAATTCCACAAATGACACCACAGTGGAGATCCGGCATAGAATCGCCCTTGGCAACTGCTGCTACTTCGGCTTGTCCAAACAACTGGGGTCAAAACTCCTCACTCGAAAGACCAAACTCATGCTTTACAAAACGCTCATACTGCCCGTCTTGCTGTACGGAGCCGAAAACTGAATGATAAGCAGAACAGCGGAGCTGATTTTGCGTTCTTTCGAAAGAAAAATTCTGCGCCGGATAAATATCCGGACCAAATGGTCCTGTCTGTAAGAATGGTGAATGGAGAAGAATACACAACCGCGAACTCTACGAGCTGTACAAAGACGTGGATGTAGTCCGGAAAGTAAAGATCCGTCGACTACACTACGCATGAACACCAACGCTCCAGCTAAAAGGGTCTTCGACTCCGAGCCTCCTGGTTCGAGAAGAAGAGGAAGACCGAACCTCCGGTATAAAGACCAAGTAATCGTGAAAGACATCTTGGTCTTGATAGCTGGAAGCAGCGAGCCCGGGACCGTCAAGGATAGTAGGCAGCTATAGCTCAGGCTCAGATCCTCCATGGATCGCTGGCCTGATAAGTAAGTAAGTATGTAAGTATGTACATATGTAAGCAGATAGTAAGCCTATAGGTAAGCTTGAGTCAACTGACATATTGTCAGTTAGTCTTAAGAGAGAGGAATAAAAGCGCAGTCGTGTTCCAATACATTCCATAGAAAAGATATTTGCATCAATTTGTAACATCTTGCTGCTAAAGGATGCGATCACAACGGATTGGGCTGGTATGTATGCATGTTGGCATTACAGTCCATGAAGGACCTGAGCCGAGCTTCTCTCAATCACCCATGTTGTGTGTGATTTCATTTTCCCATAGGTCTGAAAGGGACCTGCAGTTTATTGCCGGTTCCGAACGGCGAATTTCCAGAATCTTTACATGACGATTTTACTACAGGGGGTTTCGCCAGAGCCCCGCTGATGAGAAACACCGTGAAAAACACGTTCGATGTCATGGCTGTGTCGGGACTCGATCCCGTGTCATTGGCGTCAGAGGCCAACACACTACCCACTGCGCCACGGTGCCATTGGGCTGGTATGGGCTGCAAAAAAAAAAAAATACAAAGCCATAAAGCAAATTAACAATATTTCTAACCGTCTGGAACAGGAATCTAAAACGCCGAAGGCCAGTCGGCCAGTTTTCAATTACCTTCCCTTCAATTTCAACATCCTGTTTGCATACTAATTTAATTTATTTTCTTTGTTTTATTCCATACCACAATAAAATGCCTAAACCATACACGAACTAGACCTCATATGGCTGGACAGTGCAATTCGGTGTTCCGGTGCAGGACATGATGAAGAAATATGAGTTACGACTACCCACGCATAACCGAAACCTGGCAAGAGTACACCTGCTTCTGGTTTTTAGTTTCAATGTTCGTCCCTAAATAAAGAAGTGCCTTTGTTCTACTTTATCATATGTATGTAGTTAAAGAACCCAAAGGATATGCGGTGGAAGAAAGTGGTTGGAAAAAGGTGGAAAATTTGTGGAAGAACTGATTGCGACTGCCACCTTGATACTACTATGCACACATGCAGGCTTAACTGAAACTTTACCGCCGCGCGGCTACGAAGGCACGGACGGTGCTCAGTTGGTTTGGGTGCGGAAGCGTGCATTCTCTCTCTCGCAGGAAATATTTCCTCCAGGCTTTGGCCCAAGTACGAGTACTGCTCATGTGGCGAATATCTTTTGCTTTGGTAACCGCTTTGATTTACGATGCCTTAAAATTACCATTTGGAAAATTCCTGCGGCAGCTGCTTCTCTCAGGTTACACTTCTGCTAGTGTGCTCCTTTCCGCTTGCTTAGTTTCGAATTGAATGAATGTCAACGCTGTTTGGCTGCAGTAGTGGGCTTGGTCAAAAATGAGATGCAGAGAAACGTTTTGCGACCTATGTACATACATATGTATCTGGGTCTTGGCTTCTATATCCAGTCATTTTATGAAAGATGTAATTACATACTTTTATTTGATTGGAACAGCTTGTTTTTGTATTTTCTTTTGATGAGCCATTCGATTATTAACTCTATTCTATGCCATTGAACCAAATATTAAATTTATTACAATTCTGTGTTTTTTTTCTGTTTCATATACCTGTGACCTTTTTCCTTCTTCAGGAAGTGGGTATGCTATGCCGACTGTGAGTATCTCTGACTAACCGTGTATTCCAAGCAAATGCACTTTGTTTCTTTGAAATCGGATTCAAACAAACATACATATGTATACATAATACATATTCAATTTAATTAAAAGAAGAAAAGCTCAGATCAACAATATAGAACGGAAAGCATGAGATGGCAGCCATACAGCAAGCCTCATTGGGGTGAGGGAAAACGATTCTTTTGTGGGAGATATAATAGCTTTTTATTTTGGCTTCTTTTACTTTTAATTTATACTCAGAATGTCCTTCTTTGATTTTTGGTCTTTGAATGATTGAATGATTATTTGAGGGTATTAGCTCTTGTTCTAGACATATATTAATTTAATTAAAAGACTGGTCGCGTTACCTTAATTTCTTTAAGCCAGGCAAGAATTCGTGTCGTGGGACATTGATGTAAGCAAGGCCCTAAAATATCTGAATATTCTTTCCACGTTTCTATAAGGGAATTGCTCAAAGTCTTTTAAAATTGGAGATATTTGTAAATAAGTTTTCAATTCAATTCAATTCAAGCCTGCAAAGCCTAAAGGGCTTGTCTGCAGGCGACTAGATAACAAAATATACATTTTTTCCAGAAATTTCTAGTGAGAAATTGAATCGTACATACATATACATATCTAAATACAATCATCAGTTTATAAATCTTGCATTTCTAAATACAATTTTTTTGCGTTTTTCATGCTTTTTGTTTTAGGCATGTTTCTGAAACATATTCGAGGCTCATTTAAAACGGTTGGTACTATAACTCCATATCTTCTTCTACCATATTCGTTCGAAGATTTCGGAATAGCGAAGCGTCCTTCTTCTCTTCTTCTTGTATTGAAATGTTGTTGAGTTGGAATTTTATACGAGTTGTCGTTCCAAAAATTGTTAATTGTCTCAAGCTTAAAGATATGAGATTTACTTAACATTTTCCTGTTAATAGGTGTCTCCCGCTGTTCGAGTTGATTCCTGCCTGACGTTTTGTATATCATCTTCTTGATCGTGTTATGTGTAGTTACAAGTTGTGACATCTGTGGTGCTTTGCCCCAAGATAGGATACCATATCTAAGGTGTGATTCCACCAGACCAAAGTATCTTTGCCTTAATACCGATGGTGGACAGAAATTGGCCAGATGGTACAGCGCATATGAAGATTGCCGCAACTTTTTCATCAGTGTCTCAATATGGTAGCTCCATTTAAGATTGTAGTCTACGTGAATCCCAAGATACTTGTAGACTCACACGTTCTCAGTTATTCCGCCACACGAATCATTGTCTTTTAGCTGTAAGTGGCACCCAACTTGATATAGACATTCTCTATCATGTATTTTCAACACTATTTTTGCTCGTTGGATATGAGATGGACGTACGAGCATAGCTTTCGTTTTCTTGGCGTTGATTACCAGGCCATGATCGTGAGACCACGCAGTAAGTGCGTTCAATTCTTTTTGCATAATTGTAACTGCTTGTTCAACATGCTTATGACTCACTATGATGGATGTGTCATCTGCATATGCATATCCCTTACTGTGTTGACATACTGAGAGCAGCTCATTTATGTACATATATTATAAAAATGAGTGGCCCCAGTTTCGATCCTTGTGGGACTTCGTACTCGGCACTTTGTTCATGGCTGTAGTTATCTTCAATTTTTACTTTAAAGCTCCTGTTTCTGAGGTAGTCTTCGAACCAGCTTAGTAAAGTCCCCCGGACTCCGATTTTCTCAAGCTGCTTTAAAATATTTGTATGGCTTAGTGTGTCGAACGCCTTTTTAAAATCTAGAAAGAGCACTATGGAGCTGTGATTCTTGTCGAGGCTACAGTATAATCTGTTAGCAAAATCCTCCCCCAACAGTCGGCCTATACATTTGTTTTCCCGGTATCCAAATTGATTGTCGTGTAGGATTCCGTATTTTCCGTATAGGCGTATAATCTTCTGGTTAGAACTTCTTCCAACACTTTGTCAACGACTGAGAGTATTGAGATGGGCCTGTAATTTTTTACATCATTCTTCCGTCCGCTTTTGAATATCGGTCGTACAATTGATGTTTTTAAAAGTGTTGGTACCGTAGCCTGCTCTAAGCTCATGTTTATTAATTTTGTCATTACAGGGGCCAGAATATTAGCGTTTGTTTTCAGGTCTGTGGGTCTTATTCCATCTATTCCCGGAGATTTTCTTTCGTTTAGCATTCTGAGAATGTTTTCTATTTCCACCACATATACTTCTTCTAGATACATCGATCTTTGTATGCTGCTCATTGTTCTTTCAAACGTTCTGCAGTTGCATTCGGGGACTAATGTTTTGATTTCTGAGGTCAGTGCATTCGCAAATTTATTTGCGAAATTCGTTTCCAGGATGTCATCTAGGTTAGTGACTCTCTTTCCTAGTATCGTATTGACTAACTTCCAGGTTTCTTTGGGATTAATGTTGAGTCTCCGGAATTCCAGCAAGTAATACCGTGCTTTTGTCTAAAAAATTTTTTTGTTGACCTCATTTCGGAACTTTTTATAATAATTTGCCTAGTCTTGGTTTCTTCGGTTATTTTTGTATCTTCTACACAGTCTATCTCTTTCTCTACATGCGCTTCTTAGTTCTCTCGTTATCCATTTATGTTTGTTGTTTCTTGGTTTTCTAGCACGCATTATTGTTGATGACTGAAATATTGCATTTAGAGACCTCCCTTCTTCGGGCGCCTTGTCGTGGCGGGAGGCTTAAGAGGTCATAGACCTCGAACTAAGACTCGAAGACCCCAAAAATGCATGGACAAACAAAAGGAATTGAGTACTCCAGGTGGTACCCACAGCAGCGGAAATCCACCCGCGATCTCCTTGATTGCGGCTGGGGCACGGATTCTGGAGGCCCCGACATTCATTTTTAACACTACGGCAGCCCGGAACGACACCGACTCCTGCGGCTCATCGACTGACCACCTGGTCGGACTGAGCATGAGCGGTGGATCCAGCGGAGGCAACACCAACGATGGCGTGGCGCGGGAAACCGCAAAGGTGGAACGCGCCCCAGAATTGGAACGTACTGCTGAATGCACTGCTAAGTACCAAAAAAGAAAGGAGAAGAGGCATGCCCGAAAATTGCGCAAAGAAGCTCACAAAGCTGAAGGTGCAATGGCCGAGGCTGTACCTCTGGGGGAACCAGTTAAGAGGGTTAGGTCGATGGAGGTATCTCCATCAACCACCCAGTAAGAGCGTGATCAGTTCCCGTAATGACGGGGCCGGAAGCGCTCAGGTTTCTGCCATAACTGGCACTGCCACCGAAAAAGGTGGCGGGGCTGACATACGGACTCTGAACGCCGAAGGCCAAGTCGCTACGGGTTCTAGAATTCCTCGAACTGGCAAGGCGGTCCAAAAGCGGTGCCCGAAGGGAGCGGGAGCCCAAACCGAAAAAGGTAAAAGCCTCCGCAAACGGAAGACGGCCGCCAAAGATAGCCTTGTTAGGGAGAGAGTTTATGATGCCTCCCTCTCCGGTGGTGCAGTGGGAAATCGGAGCCTAATAGCAGATGTGGCGACCCAGATGGATCAAAGCATTGGCCAGAAGGCGAAGAAAGCCCAAAACTGCTCCTCGGAGGCGGGAACATTACTCAAAAAACCCCTTCCTCCGGGAAGGAGATGCAAGTGACCGTAAGGAGTCGAGAGAAGCAGCCCTCTTATAGAGAGGCGGCCATCTCCTCTGAAAAGGTCAGGATAGGGAAAAGCTGGCGATGATACTAGAATGACCAACGCAGACTGCAAGCACAGTGAGGATCGTCTACTGGAGCTTGCCTCGGCAACGGGTTTCTGTTTACAGGCAGAAAAGTCAGCTTTAATAAATGGCACATTTGTGGTGAGCTGTTCATCACAGCAGACATCGGCCTGGATCAGGAACACGGTGCCGAAAATTCCCCCTCTGGGAACTGCTACTTACCAGGTAGTTAGTCTCCCGAAATTAACGCGCGCCATCTGCCGGATTCCGGGGAAACCTGGGAATAAGATGGATGTGCTGACGCGCTTACGCACACAGAATCCAGGGCTTGACACGAGAGCTTGGGTTATCTACTCCTACAAGGAGAGTAAGGGCTCTCTGAAAAAAGAGGGCTCTACTCTGGTTGTGGGGATGGATGAAGCCTCTGTCGGAACTCTGAAATCTGCGTACGATTCACGCCCCTACTTTGGCCTTGGTAGGATCTCTTTCCATTTCAATGTGAAGTAGTCGAAGGATGGGACGTGCTCTGCAGTATGAATCCATGATTTTTACTCAGATCAATCTACAGCATTGCAAGGCTGCTACCGCGCTGTTAAGTAGCAGAATTGCATGCAGTAGTACAAACCCTCTCATCGTATCCCTTCAGGAACCATGGGTGTGGAATAAACGCCTATGTGGCCTTGGTGGTTTACGTGATGTTACGATTCTTTATGATGAGCGATCCGAATGGCCCAGGGTCGGCCTCATCATATCGAACACACTATCGGCAACCAAACTTGGGCACTTTTGTGGACAAGATCTGGTGGCTGCTAGAGTAAGCTACAAAACGCACGGAGTTATAGAACACTTCGTCGTTGCGTCTACCTACTTTCCCTACGACTCGATACTGCCTCCACCACCGAAGGTAGTTTCTGAACTCGTAGAGTACTGTGAAGCCAAAAAGATTGGTCTCATCTTGTGCTGCGATGCTAATGCCCAAAACACTGCTTGGGGCAGCAGCAAGTGTAATACAAGGGGGGACCGTCTTTTAGACTTCATTCTCTCGTCTGACCTTACCATCAACAATGTTGGCTCTCAACCAACTTTTGTCACGACAAGACGACAGGAGGTGATTGACCTGACTTTATCCAACAGATATCTGAAGGACATCACTAACTGGCGAGTCTTGCCTGATGCTACGCTGTCGGACCATAAATATATCGAATTCCGATTAAGTTGTGGGATCTCTTCCTTGCAGCCTAGACGGAATCCGAGAAGGACGGACTGGGTACGGTTTAGAGAGGAGCTTGAGAAATCCACTCGAGTCCTACCTAAACTCAGAACGAAACAATTGGTAGAGAACGCTGTTCAGAACCTGAATAGCTTCATCACCAGTTGTTTAGAACTCGCATGTCCTGTCAGCAAACCTCCCTGCAGGAAATTGGTCCCCTGGTAGAATGCCGAGCTCCAAAGTCTTCGCAGGGAAGCCAGAATCCTTCTGAATAGATCACTCAAATCGAATTCGGAACATGACTGGAATAAGTATCGGTCGAAGCAGAAAGAATATAAGAAACTTATTCGTAAATCGAAGAACGGTTCTTATAGGACCTTCTGCGAAGAGATCAAGTCTCTGAGTGCGACTAGCAAGTTGGTTAAAGTCCTCAAACGGGGAAAACCGACAAAGCTAGATGCACTCAGAAAATCTGATGGTACCTTTACTGAGTCTAAAGCGGAAACTCTTAGTTTACTGTTTGAGACTCACTTCCCGGGAAATCAGATCGACATCGGCTCGTTGCCATTTCCTTCAAGGGAAACTGCAACTGAAACGATGAAAACAACTCGGCGTAGCTGGTATATTGCGTCGCGCGTGGTTACGACTGAAGCCATTGAATTTGCTGTGGCATCCTTCGATGGTTTCAAATCGCCGGGTACCGACGGAATATATCCTGTTATGCTGCAAAAAGGTATAAGGCAGCTGCTTCCTACTTTGAAAAGAATATTCACTGCTAGTCTAGCACTTGCTCACATACCCATTCCTTGGCGCACAGTGAAAGTGGTCTTCATTCTCAAAATAGGAAAAAAGGACTACTCACTTGCCAAGAGCTTCAGACCAATCTGTCTAACATCCTTCCTGCTGAAAAGCATGGAGAGACTGGTAGAGTTGCACGTGCGCAAGGTTGCCCTTCGAATGCACCCTCTTTCGGAGACGCAACATGCTTACCAGTGCGGAAAATCTTGCGAGACTGCGCTTCAGAACCTAGTTGGGCGAATTGAATGCGCGCTCGAAAGGAAAGAGTACGCGCTGGGCATTTTCATCGACATTGAGGGAGCTTTTGATAACGCAACTTTTGACAGCATGTGCAACGCTGCCAGACATCATGGCGTAGATGAAGCACTGGTCCTTTGGATCAAAGCTATGCTCATGCACAGGACATTGACAGCTGATGCAGGCCTCGACCAGTGTGTCAAATCCGGCGTAAACAGGGGCTGCCCTCAAGGTGGCGTCCTGTCTCCGCTGTTATGGTGCATGGTGGTCGATTCTCTGCTTGATGCTCCCAATGCCTCTGGAATCTATGCCCAGGCATATGCGGATGACGTCGCCATTCTTTCTGTCGGCTCATGTTTAGCGACTGTCCGTCTCAAAGCACAGGCGGCGCTAAACGTGATCGATGATTGGTGTACCAGAAATGGGCTGTCAGTCAATCCTCTCAAGACCGATGTCGTTCTCTTTACGAGAAGAAGGAAAAATACTGACATTACTCAGCTGGTACTAAAAGGCACTTCCATCCCGATATCCAAGGAGGCTAAGTATCTAGGAGTCATCTTAGATAGTAAGCTTCTCTGGTCTAAGCATGTTGAGTCAAAGACCACCAAAGCGCTGTCAGCTTTCTGGCAATGCAAAGGAGCTTTTGGCAAAACATGGGGTTTATCGCCGGCAAAGGTCCTCTGGATCTACACGGCAATGATAAGACCTATAATCTCATATGCATCGGTTGTCTGGTGGAACAGACTAAAACGCAAACACGTCGTAGCCTCTTTCACCAAACTCCAAACAACGGTTTGTCTCAGCTGCACGGGGGCTTTCCCCAGCACGCCGGGCGCTGCTCTAGATGCTATGATGAACCTTCCACCTCTTGATATATTTACCAGAGGGTGTGCTCTGAAAGCCATGTCTCGTCTGAAGAGAAATGGCTTTTGGTACAACTCGCATAGGAATAGCGGTGTCCTTGCGCAAGAATTGTCCTGCGACCCCTGTCTCATGGACATGCCTTCTGACGCATTGACGCCAGTCATCCTATTGCGTCGTAATTTCACAGTCGAGTTTCCATGGCGTCAGGATTGGCTATGGCTGTATACTGAACCTGGAAAGGATAGTCTTCGCATTTTCACGGATGGCTCTAGGTCTGGGCGGGGGTCCGGTGCTGGAGTCTTCTTTGAACGCAAAAACATCCGACTGCACTTCGCGTTAGGAAAGTATGCGTCTGTCTTCCAATCAGAGATTTACGCAATCCTAATGGCCATGCACTATGTTGTGAAGCACAGGTGGAAGGGGGAAAGCATATGCGTCTGTAGTGACATCCAAGCTGCACTAAAAGCTGTGTGTAATCCCTTAACTAGCTCCAAATTAGTGCTTGAACTCAAGTCCTTCTTGAACAGAGTCGGCAGACTAAATTCATTGAGGCTAGTATGGGTTCCGGGTCACTCCGGGATTCCAGGAAATGAGATCTCTGATGAACTCGCTAGAATGGGTTCAGAGGAGAGCTTCTCAGGACCTGAACCCGCTCTAGGTCTACCTGCGTCTACGGTAAATTCCTACATTAACGATTGTGTATTTAATACACACAACCGTAGATGGAGGGATTGTCCAGGTTGCAGGATGACTAAGCGCGTACGCCCTGATATCTGCAAAAAATCTGCAGCATTCCTCCTGTCTTTAAGGAGAATTGACTGCAGAAGGCTTGTGGGGGTTATCACGGGCCATTACACTTTTGCCAAGCATCTCTACGTGCTCGGCATCAGTGAGACGCCTACCTGTGCTGCATGTGGCGAAGAGGATGATGACACTGCAGAGCATTTCCATTTACTTCTTATTAGGGAAGCCATTTTTGCCTTTGACTGAACCGGAGCTTCCACTTGAGAAGATGTCACTTAGTAAGAATTGGGAGCTTCTGAAAAATCTACACCACAGCTTCTGGAAGTATTGGCATCGAGATTATTTGACATCACTACAACATCGAGTAAAATGGACAAGCAAACATCCTAACTTGAAGGTCGGTCAAATAGTAGTAGTCGAGGATCCAGATGTGCCTCCAGCTAGGTGGCGACTAGGACGTATTATTTCCTGTATTGCTGGCGATGATGGTGCTGTACGAGTGGTCAAGGTCAATACAGCAACGGGCATTCTCACTCGACATATAGTAAAAATCGCTCCACAACCTATAACTGAATCGGATGCTTCAGCGGGGGGAGAATGTTCGGAAAACTGACATTACGTATATGTATTATTTTGCTAGCTTTGCCTACTTTACATTACTTCATAATTATCTTTCCTCATGAAACGTCTAATTTGAATTGTATAACACTTGCTATTTTGAGATGGTAACAACCTCGATGTAAACCATTTGCTTCTAAACTGTCATTCATTTTGCTTTGTCACTTTTGCTTGTGAATCCGAACTATCAAGACGTACAATAAAGCACAAATCACAATCCTAATCTTTTTTAATCCAAAACAATATCTGTTTAGCAGAGCCAAACGGAGGAAAAGTTGTACTGATTATGGATCTGTTTTAACGGAATACAACCTCGAAGAAGAAATCCAACAGAATGCCTTAGAAAATAACACTGCGGAAACATAGATTCGTGGCCCGATTCTATCTATTCAGCGCTATCTCAGGAGCACATAAATGGACTCGAGCTGCTTCGTAAATCAGACGGTACATTTACCGTCAATCGCAGGGAAATACTGGAGACCTTGCTTGGGATGTATTTCCCTGGTTCCACTCCCCAGCTTATGGCTTTCGACGATCAGACGAGCGTCATAAATAACATCAAGAGTAGAGCGAACAGCCTCTCTTGTAGACCATTTAGGCCAAATATAGTTAAATGGGCAATTGGTTCAATTAAACCCTATTAGGCCTCAGGCAAACACGGTGTCTTTCTTGCTATTCTACAGAAAGACCTCAACATGATTCTGTCACCACTGATATCTCTTCTAAGGTTCTGTTCCAACTTGGGCTACATCCCTCAAATTTTGAGAGAAGTCAAGCTTGTCCTCATCCCCAAGATCTGAAAACCAAGTGAACAACCTAGATCTTATCACCCTATCAGCCTAACATGGTTGCTATTAAAAACAATGCAAAAACTGATAGAGCTCCATATTAGAGGTGTCCTAGAGAATCAGATGTTCCTTTAGTTTACTTTGAAAGTAAATGAAGACTGACTACAGAAATGATCCTGTGAAGTATAGTCTTAGGGTTTTGAGAGCACCGTGGCGCAGTGGGTAGTGTGTTGGCCTCTGACGCCGATGACACGGGATCGAATCCCGACACAGCCATGTCATCGAACGTGTTTTTCACGGTGTTTCTCCTCAGCGGGGTTCTGACAAAACCCCCTGTAGTAAAATTGTCATGGAAAGCTTCTCGAAATTCGCCGTTCGGAACCGGCAATAAACTATAGGTCCCTTTCACCTATGGAAAAATGAAGTCACAGACAACATGGGTGATTGAGAGAAGCTCGGCTCAGGTTCTTCATGGACTGTAACGCCAACATACATGCATACATAGAGAATCAGATATGTACCACGGCCTAATCAGTATGCATATCGCAAAGTTTCACATGCAAGGAGATCGCGAAACCTAAGGTAATCCACTAGCTATATACCGCGACAGTAAGACCTACAGTCACCTATGAGCCCACGGTATGGTGGACAAAAGTTGAGCAAAAGACGCTAATTGCGTCTTGGCATCACAGGCGCTACGCCAACCTGCCCTACGGCAGCTCAAGAAGCACTGTTTGAACTATTGAGTCTGTTTGGTTATTTTATATCCCGGGTCACAACCAGCCATCAGCTCTATTAAAAGGAAGAAAGCTTTACTTTCTCTATCTAGATTGGCTGACTACATACGGCTTTCGTGTTAATCCACAGAAAACGAATGGGGACAGATGCAGTCGATACTGCAAGGGACATAACCTAAAATTATCAGATTTTCGGATTATTGCTGTATTCAATCTGACATATAACAAAGATATTATAACTTTCATAGACAGTCAATCTACGATACGGTCTCTTGCAAGGGCTACCAGTAAACCGAAAAGCGATCCTCCCTCCCGCCTCTCGCTTAATGAGATGGCTAGGCAATTTTATTTCAAACTTGCTGTGTTCCCTGTGAAGCAAGCAAGCCTCTCCACTCTAAATCATATTCAATACCCGATTGCTTCTATTGCTTCCCTTAACAATTGGTAAATGGGGGGTGTCACTTGCCAGATGGTCAAATTAATCTCACACAACCTCCAGCGATCTGCTTACGAGCATAATCGCAGGGGGTATTGGCGTCATAGAAAGCCACTGCAATTTCAGAAGGCACGCCGCCAGACTATATATGACTTACGACGAATTTCGAGATGGATCCTTCCTACGGTATGGAAGTATAGAAGTAGCTCACATGACTTGCTTTATTGGAAGCACTTCATGGATTTAAATGTAGCGGATCTGGAAATCAGTACCTTGTGGCATCACACCTATATAGTATATTCTAAGTAATCGGCCACCGAAACTGCATCCTTACTTAATTAGATGGCGCTACAGTCCGTGGTAAACGTAGGCATCAACCAACAAGCGTTTCCAGCTGGCACGGCCATTGACCAACTCTTTCCAGCGCCGCACGGTCAAATGGTTAAGGTCCCGTTCTATCTGCGTACGCCAGCGTAGATGCGGCCGTCCTCTTCCTTCCGAAGTGGATTTGGATTCGAAGATTTCGCGAGCAGCTCTCGTCCGTCGTTGCAGCGTGGCTTTATATGCCTCTTATTTTGCTGCATGGGCTTGTTTGCATTATTCATCGAACCAGGGGTTTCTAGGTGGTGGCGGCTTGAAACCCAGAACGTCAGAGGCAGCATCTCTGATGGCGTTCTGGCATTCCTGGCATTCCTGTTCTATTATTGATGCCGCTGTGGTCGGATTTCGAGAGAACGTGCAGGAGACACGATTGGCCAAGATTCTGGCAGTCTATTGTAGATTTCCGATATCTTTATTTGTACCTTGGCTACAACAAGGTAGTGATCCGAGTCGATGTTGGCTCCTCGGAAGGTTTGTACAGTGTCGATCGCAATGTGGTCAATCTGGCTTGTGTTCGATTGATTAGGAGACCGCAAGGTACCCTTCTGGATGTTGAGATGTGAGAACGTGTGCTTGCTATAAGGAGGTTTCGCCCCGTTAGAAAATCGATTAGCCTATATCGGTTCCCGCATGTGGTATTATGGATCGATCTAAGTATGTATGTCTTCTTTGCTCAGCTTTGCATTGAAATCTCCTAGTACGATTTTGGTGTCATAACTGGAGCGTTGGACGTATGTTCAGTCTAGGAGGTCACAAAAGTGATCCGTGAGTCGATCATCTTTTTCTTCCGAGGGGGCGTGCACGCATATTAGTGTGATATTCCCCAGCGTATCCTTGATGCGGATTGTTATAAGGCGTTCGCTCACATGCTTAGCACTTTTTGCCTAAGTCTACCTCGAATAACAAATCCGCACTCATTTAAGCGTTGCTTGTTTTCCTTTTAGCAACTAGCCTAATATATATCACAGTTTTTCATTAGTTTTTCGCCTGTTCCATCCCATCGCACTTCTTGGAGCTCAGCAATTTCTGCTTTGTAGCAGTCCAGGGTCGTTTCCGATTGATTGTCCGCACCTAACCAGCTGAGGGACCTCACATTCCAGGTGCAGTCTTGTAAATCAATATTGCATTTGCAGGGGTCGTCAACTTTGAAATCGTATATATCAGAGGCTTGGTGTTGATTCGTAATAAGTAGTTTTTGCCTGATAGGGGTGTTAAACCTAAGCACAACGGGCTAGTTGCTGTACACATTAGTTCACTGTCCGGCGAATGCCTAGGCATCAATCGAGGAGGGGCTGCTCGGAGGCTGTGTATCAACTTGGATTGAGCAGGGATAGATATCGAAACTGGCGTTTGCCGTGTTAAACACGATCAGCTTTTTGCTCTGTTGGCTCGCTCTCTCCCTCCCATCTAAACTCCATATCAACCTAAATACTGGCACGGTCACTGAAGCTTGTTCACTATATTTACCCTAGGGCTTTTCCGTATTTGAATCAGCAAATTTACCAACTTTTATTGATGGGCCCGAACAATTTAGAGAGCTTAGAAGACAGGCAACCGTAAAATCGAACTTGAAATGTTCAAATATAATGAATCTCCTTTCCTATTTCAACTATACGTAAATATCGATTGTAATATATGTACCATACGTAAAAGCGCATGAAGACCAAAAACATTTATATTACTTTAATCTATGAGGAAGTAGCACATGCAGACAAGTATCGGTTGTTAACATTTATTTCCTTTCAGTGTTCTATTAACTGAGAACACAACAACGCCATTAGACGCTGTCGCGTCAGTAAATACATCAAAAATTAATTCAGGACAAAATTGGGAAGGCACCAGCTTAGCGTTTTTCCATTCCATCACTCAATGGGACTCATATTTTTGAAACTTTGTCTCTTTCGGCAACAAGAATAAGTTTGTTGATAGTAAGTAGTATACGTAAATGAGATGTGTCTCTTCTCCTCGATATCCTTGTTGAAAGGGCTTAGGATGCGAATGTCCAAAGACAGGCAAACCATTCTCTATTCTCGCTTTCACTTCTTCAATCGTAAAGGTAAAGGTTCAGCATTAAGGACGTCTAACAAGTAGTTTTACATTGAATCCCTCTGCGCCAGTTGTCAGGTGTTGTGTTCTGAACACCTTCTCATCTCCCGCTTTGACGGATGGTTCTTTCAATGAGCGTAAAATGTAATGAATCCGTTTCACCAAAATGGAACCTGGTCCTGCTGCTATGGTGCTCTGTTATCCAGATAGAAATCGTTTATTATGAAATATGCGATCAACTTGTCAGAGAACAACCTTAATGACCAACATACTAAGGCGCCGATGTCAGTGAGAAAACTTTATTTAATTCTGTAGATTAAACGTAAACGTGTTCGAGTAATAGCAAATAAATTTGCCGAGGTCGTGTTTAGCATTTTAGCTAAAGGACATAAAGTAGAACGGTTGTTGGGTGCACATTTACATAAGTATGTACATACGTAAGTAGGTGAAATTTTTTTGGTCTTTTTTACATCAGTAGTGTAAGGTAAATGGATGTCGAGTGGGACTTGCAGTGGGCTACGGACCGACAAATCAGGATTGGGAAAATTTAAGGTTAGGTCCATAAAGTTTTGGTGGTATACCCTATACAACATGGATCCTTATATATTCGTATGTACATACATATTTGCACATATATACATACATATGTGTATCATTAGATGAAGATGATTCTCCCAACGGACTTATGGCGAAGATACACTTGAATTTCTGGTCATTGGAGCAAATAAATGTGAGTGAATAAATGTGGGCCTTAGTACTAGTAATAAGTGGACGACAATGATGACGACGCGCCGGAAGACATACACAGCACACGTATTATGCTCCAAACTCTTATGAGTCTTCATTGCCGACGAAATGATTGTTATTCGTGTTGGTGTTTTTTGTACTGCGGGAAAGTTGAGTTGATTTTCCATTTTATGGCGAATTTCCTTCATCTGTACATTCTCGTCCATATTCACTTCACTTCACTTCATAAAGTTACGCACATGTGAGTTGTTAAAAGTTCGTCGCAATCAATGCGTGCCCTATCTCCTTGTATGACTTGTATATACGAGGAGCATCAACACGGGTACACTGAGATTGTGTTGTTTCGTCGTTTTGCCTGAGATAGGCAATGTCAGTGAGTCAGCGACTTTTGTTTACGACTCAATTAGCCTTCAACGTAAATGAAGACAGAAACTTAATTTGTGTTTGACTGCTTGTGCATTATTTTATGGCTCACAGGTTTAGAGATACAAGTATTTATATAAATCCAATGTATAAAGTACCAAGGATACATGCTCTTACTCGAGTTTTTCCTATGCACTGTACTCTGTCTTTATGTTTTTGTATATTGTTTTGTTATATGTTCCTCTGGAATTCCTCTCTTTTTTGTGTTATTACCGTAAAGGAATAATCTGCAAAGCCATACGTAATTTTTAATGGGATTATAAATATTATCTGAATTTTTCAAGGCATACTGCTGAGGTAGAGGAGAAATAAAGAAGAAAAAATCAGAGATTACCCAAGTATTTCGGAACTGTAAGCTGATTAACCTGAAATCTCTTTTTTATGGTTCCGTACCCAAAGGTTAAACGCGACCCTATTACTGAAACTTCGCTGTCCGTCTGTCCGTCCGTCTGTCACCATGCTGTATCTCATGAACCGTGATAGTTAGACAGTTGACATTTTTACAGATGATGAATTTCTGTTGCCGCTATAACGACAAATACTAAAAAAACTGGCCAAGTGCGAATCGGACTCGCGCACGAAGGGTTCCGTACTATCTGTATATATAAATATGAAAGAGACTATGCATGTTACCTTATCAGTCATCGCATTAAATCACATTTTTTGTATGATGACAGATCTTGGTTGCAGGCAGGTTATCGGCATATTACTTTGATAATCAAAAATCTCCATGATGAGATAGTTGATCATCAAAGTGTCCGTTGAATTCAAATCAATTATCTTACTTGACAGCAACGATGTGAAAAGCTGAATAACAATAATGGGAAATATGGGAAAAAGGTTTGCAGCTAGGATTAATTCATCAAAGACACAAAAGAGATCAAAACTGGGATGTTTGCTACTGGTTGTGGGATATTGTCGACTAACCTTATTTCAGTATTTGACCAAGGGGATTTTTTGGATGAAAATCATGTCTGTTGTATGAGAGCCGCCCTTAAATATTCATTTTGTTCTGTTTTTAGTATTTGTCGTGGTAGCGGCAACAGAAATACATCATCTGTGGAAATTTCCACTGTCTAACTATCACGGTTCATGAGATACAGCCTGGTGACAGACGGACGGACGGACAGCGAAGTCTTAGTAATAGGGTTCCGTTTTACCTTTGGGTACGGAACCCTAAAAACAGAATAAAATGAATACTAAAGGGGGGGGTCCCATACTGACCTAAAAACTTCGGATTCAGAGCTTTTCAGGGCTTGTTTGCAAAGGTTCCACTGGTATTCTATTGATAGCGTGGAGGGTTTAGGTCTATTGAGAAGCTTAAGGGAGACGCGATCGGTTAAAGCACGAGCGGTTTCTGACGATAGAAACTATTCGACGCCATAACTTTGTATTCTTACTCTACTCCGCTGCGTTCGTGATATCCGTAGGCGCATCTTGGCTACTACAAGATAGTGATCGATATTAGTGCCTCGGAAAGTTCGAACATCAAGAATAGTGGAGGAGTGTCTGATCGCAATATGATCAATCTGGTTGGTGGTCGATTGATCAAAAGACCGCCATGTGCCTTTGTGTATATCGAGGTGCGGGAAGCGCGTACTGGCTAGAAGGAGATATCACCCCATAGCAAGATCAATCAGCCTGTGTCCGTTATCGGATTGGGTGTCGGGTAGGCTATGTTTGCCGATGTCTTGTTCAAAGATGCTTGCCTTACCCAGATTAGCATTGAAGTCTTCTAGTACAATTTTGATGAACTCATCTTTAGCGGAGTCATCCTTGTCTTCCGTGGGGGTGTGGATGCAGACAAGGCTGATGTTAAAAAAAACCGGCCAAGTGCGAGTCGGACTCGCGCACGAAGGGTTCCGTACTATTATGTATAAAAACTCCAAAAAAAGCATGTCTGTTGTATGGGAGCCCCATTTATACATATATTTATTATATTCTGTCTAAGTATATACAGAAATACATAATCAGTGACATTTTATTCTCACTTTTCGGATAGTTAAAATCTAGAATGTTGTAATTTTTAGAAAATACTCATTTTTTGAGTGATTGCCAATTTGGGTTTAGACGTGGCAAATCGACTGAAACTGCTTTATTGAAATTAACTGGTGAAATATATAATAGTCTAAACACTTCTCAAACCCCATCAACATTATTCGTTTTTCTTACAACCTTTTAAAGGCAAAATAACTGCCTTTGCTGATAAAACATCTCTTTTCCACTCAAACACTAACTTAATTGATAGTTTTGCAGATGTTAACTGTGACCTAGATATGTTAAGGAGATGGTTTAATTATCATAAACTAATAATTAGCAACAAAACGAAGTACATGATATTTAA
This sequence comes from Eumerus sabulonum, assembly GCA_951905685.1. NCBI lineage: Eukaryota > Metazoa > Arthropoda > Insecta > Diptera > Syrphidae > Eumerus > Eumerus sabulonum. The sequence continues at coordinate 152,404,722 of OX645060.1, read as the reverse complement.
TATCAATGGTAGAGTTTTCAGAGACCTTCCCTTATATTATCATGCACCATTGTGTAATCGATTTGTTCTTGAAGATATAGTATTCAACAATCAAGAATGTTTGAAAATTGCTTCTTGATTGAACACGTGGACAGTTTTAAATATTTAGGTGTTACATTGGACCAACAACTTTGTTGGAAAGACCATTCAATATATTTGAAACATTATCTAGGTAAATGGGGTTATAAGATAATTATTCCATCTCAGTATGCACTCTAATCTCTACCCGTTTTAAAATACTAAATGTATACTCGCACCGATATGGAACTAGCAAAAACATGTCCATGTCCGGAACTAAATGTATTATCGCACCGATATGGAACTAGCAAACCATGTCCATGTCCGGACCTGAATGCATACATACACATGTATGACATTCGTTCACGAAATGCGGTGCGGGCATTATATTCTTTCATTTCAGTTCAAGTGTGCTGTACAGTGTACACCAACTGTTCGAGCTTTATCGCCACATGTCCATACTTTTGGGTTTCTTGAAAACTACGGTGTATAACTCATACCGTATGAGAAGCATGTTCGTTGCATTTATGTTTTTTTTTTTTTTTTCGTTTTGTACATATGTGATTGATGAATAAGGGTTGAATGGAACTATGGAACTCTTTTCGTTCAATTTGCGGAGCGAGAGGACATGTGTCCGAGAGAGGACATAGTTCCGTGAACTATACATGTCCGGAATTACCCAACTCTACTTCGTAATGTACATATGTATGTATGCATGTATGTATGTATGTATACTTATACATAGCGTAGAGATGTGTGAGTGTATGCACGTATGTGATGCGTATGCACGTATGTACGTATCGGTTCGTATGTGTGCAAGATCGCTTGCTCCTCTCCACCTGCCGCGACGTCGTACTAAAGGGATGCTAGGCCAGCTGCGAGGACTGGTCGTGAGCAATGGCGCCACGCGATTGCCCTCACGCCGACTTACCCGCAGCAAGAATCGCGAATTTGCTACGAGACTCGCGAAATATCCCACGCAAAAGAAAAAAAAAACACCGTCATCGTTTCCAATTCAATATGTCACAAATTTCATTTCCTTAACCTAACTTTATCTAGGTTTACAATTAATCCTTAAAACTACCCTACACCGTATGTCAATAAAAAAAGTCGAAATAAATAAAAAAAATATATGTAAAATAAAAAAAAATAAAAAAGGAATTCATTGTCCAAAAAAGTAAATAAACCGCAGCTTGAGTATTCGAACAGTCGTACCGAAACTCCTCTGACCAACGACTTAGCCCGCATCACCAACCGCGACACGCAAATTTTGTGATTTCAATACCTTATACAATGAACGTGATATCCGCGACCAACGTAGGCAATAGGACACACGGTACGGCCGCGTACCGGGAACTGCTTAAAACCGTACCGGAGTTCTTCCCCGAAGATCGCTCTCCGAGTACTTTGCCGAAGATTTCTCCCCGAGTTCTTCGCCCACTCTCTCTCATGTGCTACTAGGAACAAAAAAAAAAACAAAAAATGCTGACCTTCTGCGGATTGAACTCCACTCGTTCGCGTTTCAAGTGCTGATCGTACCCTCGGGCTATCCGCTTTCTTTGAGTTTGGTTTCCCAAAATGGATGACTACGAGCCGCTCACAAATGGGAACTGACCGAAAGATGACAACGAAAACCTTTCGAAACAATTAATTATTGGTTGTTTGTAATTATGTATATGTATAATTAATTTTGTTCTGTTTTTAGTATTTGTCGTGGTAGCGGCAACAGAATTACATCATTCTGTGAAAATTTCAACTGTCTAACTATCACGGTTCATGAGATACAGCCTGGTGACAGACGGACGGACGGACGGACGGACGGACGGACGGACGGACAGCGAAGTCTTAGTAATAGGGTTCCGTTTTACCTTTGGGTACGGAACCCTAAAAAGTAGCTTTGATACGGATCGTTATGAGGCGTTCGCTTACATGCCGAAAGCTTAGGACTTTTTCCCTTAGTCCACCTCGAACAACAAATCCGCATCCAAACAATCTTTGACCTCTCTCCCCATAGCAGTCGCCATAGTAAATATCGCAGTTTTTCATCAGCTTTATACCCGGTCCATTCCATTGCATTTCCCGGATAACGGTTATGTCCGCTTTATAGCAGTCTAGAGCGTCCGCAAGTTCTTCGGCTGCACGTGACCTGTTTAGGGACCTAACATTCTACGTACGAAGCCGAAAATGATTGTGTTTTTTTGGTTTTTTGCAAGGGTCGTCAACATTAATCCGGTTCGCTATATCCGAGGCTTGTGGTTGTTTCTGAGTTTGTGATTTTTTACGGCTACGGCTTACTAGGCCGTAGCCCAACCCACTTATCCTGTTTTTTTACGTAGGAGGCTCACCATTCGCCTTTCGCCGTCTGCAATTTCCGTAGGAAATCTCCAGAGGGCACCACGAGGAGGTGGGGATGGGACTTACTAACAGTACCGCAAGTCATCGACTATTCCCCCTTTTTAAAAGACCATTATCCGTCGGTTAGATGCTACCCCTACGAGGCCTTTGTTAGTCCTTTGCCATCCAATTTCTCTTTGAGTAGACATAAAAACTTAAAACCTACTACTACCTGATGACAAGTCTATTTTAGCTTTCCATTTAGTGACATTATCGGCAACATTTCCTTCGCTTGGTACCCATCTTCAACATTATCATTGCAATTTTCTTATATTTCACCAACTCTAACATGACAAAGAGGTTTGACATTTCTGTGTTCCAACATAAAACTTACTGCCAATTATACCAAAAACATCTTCTGTCAATTTGTATAGAGTGGCCTTTGACTATGGTCTTTGCCATCCTGACCCACAAGACAGCTGTCTCCAATTCCATTTTTGGGACTGATAAATGTTTCAGAGGGCCGACTGTGGTTCGCGAGCATACAAGTGCACAATCGATTTGAGGCCTTTTGTATAAGCAGGTATGCTACCGCAGCATATGCTGACATACTTGCGTTTACGAATACATGAAGTTGAACCGAGCATCCATATTCGAATTTAAGGTTTGTGAAATACGGCCTTCTAATTTCGATTGTTCTCACTGTTGGCAATAGTCTGGTCCACTCACGCCACAACTCGAAGTGTTCAGGATGTATTTCTTCATCCCACTCAGTTGCTACACTTCTTGCAAGAGAATTTTAAGCAATATCAGAAAGTGTGCAATAACATCAAGAGATTCGGTAATACTAATGAGAGTCCTGAAAACTTTCCTCTTAGTTGACGGAACATCTCCGTTTAGCATTTTCGCGTCCAACTTCGTTGTATTGTATAAAATTCCGAATTGATCAGATATAGGTGACCACCACATACCTAGCGCCTTTTCGGCTCCATGCAGACTAGAGCGGTTTTCGATTATTTTCTGATACTTCTGGCTCCCATCCTTCTTGGGCTGCCACGCCACCAAAGAAGAAGAAGTCGTGACACTCGCATGTATGAAAGCCGATGTCCTCTATCTATCTCTGTTTTGCAACGGGACCGAGTAGTGCTACCGGCTGATCAATGTCTCCATCTCGATATTTCAAGGAATTTGACGGCCGGGTATGATCAAGTCCGATCAATATTTGGGGCTTTGCGCTGCAATACGAGCTGACTGAGATACCCTTCAGATGTGGAAAACGGGACTTCAGCATGTCATCATTCATGGACTGCGACGGAAGATCCAGCAACTCAACTGTACAAACGTTTGAAAGCACGTACTTTTCGGGAAATTAGTTGCAGAGATCAGTAACCCACATTTTTTTGATTTATTCTATTTTCCACGTGTATTTGCCGTCCACTTTAAGCACAGCTGTTCTGGTTCGCCATCTAATTGAAGAATGTCGGCTAACTCCTGATTCACTAAGCTTATGGAGGAACCATCATCCAGGAAGGCGAATGTACATATTAAGTTGACGATTTTTACTGTGGAATGTAACAGGCAACACTTAAAAGAATAAACTAGTTTTATAGTGGTGTACATTACAACTGTGTCCTTTGGATATATTTTCAGGATTCGGATTCGGCGGTATCAGCGGTTTATTCAGAAGCTTGTCATGTCTATAGGAGCAGCCATTTATTCCACACTTTTTATTTGATGTACATCTTTTGTTGCGATGTGGGATCAAGCACGTACAGCAACTTTTCAATCAATTCTGGTAGGAGACTGGGATTGTTGAGATGTGAACTCAGCCCTGCAGTCCCCATTGTGGCTACGATGTTTTGGACAGACAATGCATATGCCACCGATGAATCCAATCGTTCAGTTTTGAGTGGACGTTCGCTTCTTATCTTCACGATTAACGAGTTAATAATAGTTTCGGGGCGGCCGAACAGCATTCGCAATGTTGATATAATACTGGGTACTGGACTCGAGTGCCTTGCCTTTTAGGCATTTCTGTAACCGAATTAGATCGTCTGAGCATCCACACATGCGTGTTGTATTCTTGCCTCCCAGAAAAGCTCGGTAGTTCCTTAGGTACTATATGCCTTGTTGCCAGCTGTCCACTACTCAAATTTGGTACTTTGTTACCAAGTAGGATTTGGTCTCAACGGGCTTCATTGTACGATTGAGTTTCATCTGGAAATGGATGTGCAGTATTACGAGAAATGTATTTCCGGTATTGGTTTTCATCGTTCGGCTGTGTGAAAGGGCTCAAGGTGTCTGGTTTGGGGTGAAAGCTTGTCTCCCAACTCGCGTTAAGCTTTATTACGTTTTTGCGTAATTTATTAAGCTGAGATGGCTTATTGGGCTGAAGGCGGGTTGTATTTGAATTACCTTCGGGTTTAAGCTGAGCACCAGCTTCCTGCTGTTCGTTACTGTTTGCGAGTTGTTCGGTGACCCATATTTCCAGCATATCTCTTGTAGAAGCGGACCGAATTTAGCATTCGTCGTCCGATGCTTGCTCTAAAATGTAATACTTGGCGTCCAAATACTCCCTGATCCTTTTTTCCTTTAACTGCCTTCCTTCTTCTAATCTTCGTAAGCTTAGTTTCACGTATTTGGTGGTACTTACCGATCTTTCCTTTTGGCTAGTCTTTATCGCCGCTGGTCGTGGCGATGAAGTGGTGCTATTAGGTCGTTTTTGATTCACACCTTCCGAGGTTTTTGTTCCACTAGGTGTGAAAGGAATACTGTCGGCTTGTGTCAGACATTGCCGATCAATATTTCTGATTAAAGAATATTATGGACATATCCAATCTTCAGACGCAATGTTGGAATTGACGCTGACGCATCGATAGTGATGCCATGCATCACATGCGTCGCATTGTACCATTTCGTCATCGTCGGGTTGATTGCATAAATTGCAACTAAATTGGTGGGGAGCGGAGGCGTCTTTCGACCTTAAGGCAGAGCGATTTGCGGTTGGGAGGGGGGAGCGCGATATCTTATTTGATTTTTCAAATACTGTTCAGACATTCATACCTAACTGTGATGGCTGGCGGGATTTTAAGATTAGCTTTCGCGACGTCGCAATTTTAGTTGGCTCCTGACATTAACGCCTGCTGGAATTTTGACTCCGTGGTGTCTTGTTTTTGATGGTTTCCTACAGAATGATGATGCGCCGATTAGAATCTAATTCACGGTTGTGAGTACGAAAACTGTATGATTTAAATAAATTAAATTCTTGGAGAAGTGATGAAAGTAATTGAAAATCTAGTAACAGTTGACTCGACGAAGTTAGGATCATCATATCGAAACACAAGTCGAACGAAGCTGCTGGCGCAGACGAATTGTCTGCTCAGCTCTTCTAAGCAGCTGGAGATAACCTGGCTAGGAGCGTGCACCAGCTCATATATAAGATATGGTCAGAGGAAAGCATGACCGAGGAGTGGAGTTTCAGCATCGTCTGCCCGGTTCACAAGAAAGGAAACCCTTTGACTGCATCAACTACAGAGAAATAAGTCTCCTAAGCAACGCCTACGAAATTTTATCCGCCGTTTTGTGTCAACGCCCGAAGCCTTTTAAAAATAATTCGGAAAAACCTTATCAGTGTGGCTTCAGGCCAGCGAAGTCCACCATCGACCAAGTTTTCACACTACGGCAGATGCTGGAGAAGACCAATTTCATGTCGACACTCGCAACTCATTTGTCGACTTCAAAGCCGCATACGACAACGTAATTACAGCCGAGCTACACAACGCCATGTCTATCTTTGACATCCCTGCTAAACTAGTCAGACTATGCAGGACGACCATGGAGAACGCTCGCTGCTCCATCCGTAGTTAAGGACTTTGCCTACCTTGACTCCACAGTGACCTGGGACAACGACATCAGTTCCGAAATCAAACGCAGAATCACTCTTTATGCCCAGTAGGCAATTGAGTAATAGAACCCTCTCCCGAACGACAAAGTTAACTCTATACAAGACTCATATCATCCCTGTCCTGCTGCACGGCGCAGAAGCATGGACACTATCAAAAGCGGATGAGAAGGTCCTTGGCCGTTTTGAGAGAAAGATTTTGCGTGTGATTTTCGGACCTTTTTCGGGCTTTTAAATAAAATAAAAAATAGGTGATACTTATCTCACACACCGTCCCTGTTAGAAAATCATCTACGTTACCATGCATATGCATGTAAACAATGTTAGAAAAATTCCCCCGTTGTGGGTTGTAAGCGTTATGTGCAAAAAGCGGCATCCTCCTCCTTGTGCATAATGTAAATGGCATCGTTAACCGCAATCCAACTAGGTATTATAACAAACCATTGGTAGGAAAACAAAATAATAACTGATGCATGAACACTATGTGGTCCTATCCTTACTAAAAACTTGGGAACCACTGAAGATTTTAGTGGTGGATTTTCAGATTTTAATCCTTACAACGGGAACATATACCAAAAAACCACATTACTCTTACTCAGAGAGGCTTTTCATAGTGGCAAGGACGATTTTGTCCTGTTTGTCTATGGGCTAGGGGCAACACATTGAACAGAAAAACAATTTCTCTTCGATACATGTACATTAACGTGACAAAGCGGATCAATTAAAACACAAGAAAAGCCAAACTTCCCCTTATACCAAATACAATGTAAGTTCCTATACTTCGCACTTGAAGTATATACTATGTAAAATCCATTTCTTCATGTGGACCGCAATTTACCTCACTTTCGTTTTCGTCTAACAATGATGATGTCAAACAATGAATTCTCACTCTAATGTCGTCCGTCATCGTCAAAGATCTCAAGGATATTACCAAGTCTACTGAACCAAACCGAAATTACCCAACATCCCTAACGCGCCTACGTCTCCATACGACACTTTGCTACAGTAAACAGAGCACAGCAGCATGAGTGGGCATACGCCAACGAATAGCATGAAAGAAAATTCAAATCCATAGGAAGATATAGTAGCAGGAAACTCTATGATAAAAGATATCCAACGAAAGATAACAAATAACCCAGCAATCAACCCAGCATCGCCTCATCTCATCTTTCCGTCATTCGTGTTGTTGAGTAAGGACGAAATCCCTTTAAATCCTCGCACTGGTGCGAATGTCTCAGAGGTGTCACGGATAAAAGATAAGGAACGTTAAGGAATTCCTTCTTTTCGCTTTATCACGGTATAGACACGACTATACTTGATGTGAGCGTTTTGCGTCGCCCAGGACAGAAGGATACGAGTTGATAGATGCGAACACTATCAATCAAAGGATATATGATTGAAATGTGCCGGCATATGAACGAGGACGAACACTTATCGTTCGCACAAGTAAGCCTGCAAAGCAAAGTGTCGATGTACCAGTTTGTTTTGCTGTTGATTGTTTGTGGCGTGTCTTTTTGTTTCTAAGGTGTGAGATGGAACTTTTACATCGTAAGCAGGCAATGATGACGATCAGGAAAACATAGAAAGTTAGATGTAATGGATAGAAGAGAGTGTTGTTATTAGATGTTGACATAATTGAAACAACAATGATAAATGTAATTTGTTACATTATCCTCTGATTTAAAGGAAACAAACATTTGTTTATTGTGTGACGATCCATACATAATATTTAGAATCTTCTTCTTCTTAATGGGCGCTACGGTTCGGGGTGAACCTGGGCCTCAACCAACATGCCCCTCCAACAAGCATGATCTTTTGCTAGCCTTTTCCATTGCCTCACACCCAGTTGGCTGAGGTCCCCTTTCACCTGTGTACGCCATCTTAAGTGCGGCCATCCTCTGCTTCTTCCCCCTTCGGGTTGCACTCAAGGACTCGCCGGGCTGGAGCTGTGGTGTCTATTCGCTCTACATGGCCCAGACATCTTACGCGTGGAATTCGTAGACGCCCGTAAAGTTCGTGGTTGAATTTTTTCCTTCATCCTGCGTCTGCGTTTATAGGCCCGAAAATCACCCGCAAAATCTTTCTTTCGAACCGCACAAGGGCCTCCTCATCCGCTTTTGATAGTGTCCATGCTTGGTAAGGGTCTTATATAGAGTCGACTTTGTCGTTCGGGAGAGGGCTCTATTACTTAGTTGCCTCCTGAGCCCAAAGAAACAGCGATTGGCAAGAGTGATTCTGCGTTTTATTTCGGAACTGATGTCGTTGTTCCAGAGGTGCCTGCGGAACGAAGGTAGACGAAGTCCTTAACTACCTCGAACTTATACATATCTGGCAATACAAACATTCTGGCCAAGACGTCGGTGGTGAGCATCCTTTCTTGATGACAGCATATATTTAGTTTTGGCCTCGTTTACCGCCAGACCAACTTTCGTCGCCTCGATCTCAATACTCGCAAACGCCTCATTGACATCTCGCTGTGATCTACCTATTATGTAAATATCGTCGGCGTATGCAAGGAGTTGCGAGGATTTGAAATAAATTGTGCCTCTTGTATTGGCCAGTGATTTTTGCACAATCATTTCCAATATGATGTTGAAGAAATCACACAACACCGCATCGCCCTGCCTAAACCTTTTTTGACATCAAAACTATCGGTAAGGTGTTCACCGATTCGGATGGAGCAGCGAGCATTCTCCAAAGTCATCCTGCATAGTCTGATAAGTTTAGCAGGTATGTCAAAGGTAGACATAGCGTTGTATAGCTCGTCTCTGATTACGCTGTCGTATGCGGCTTTGAGGTTGACAAATAGGTGGTGAGTGTAGTCTTGATATTCAAGGTTATTTTCCAGGGTCTGAAGTAGTGTGAAGATGTGGTCGATGGTAGACTTCCTTGACCTGACTTCGGACTGATAAGGACCTATCAGCTTATTTAGAAAGGGCTTCAAGCGTTCACACAAAATGGCAGAGAAGATTTTGTAGGTCCTGCTAGGGAGACTTATTCCTCTATAGTTGGCGCAATCAGAGGGGTCTCCTTTCTTGTGGATCGGGCATACGATGCTGAGACTCCATTCCTAGGGCATGCATTCCTCTGACCATATCTTACAGAAGAGCTGGTGCATGCTGCTAACCAGGTCATCCCCAGCTGCCTTGAAGAGCTCAGCAGACAGACCGTCTGCACCAGCAGCTTTATTCGACCTGAGCTTCGATAAGTTAAGATTGCAACTTCGTCGGGGTCAGGGGGACAGAATCCTCTGCGGTCTTCGCCGATTAGAAATGGATCATTCTTCCTGACAGCGGTATGTTGACTAACATCGCAGTTATACAGTCTGTAGAAGTGGTTTTTCCATATTCTCAGCATCGACTGCGATTCGACTACTTGGTGTCCGTTCTCATCCCTGCAGGCCTCCGTTCTGGCCTTATAACCTAGGCATGTTCGCTTTATTTGTTGATAAAACTTTCGAACGTCACGCCTGCAGTAACACCTCTCCAAATCGCGCGCTTCTCGTGCTCTTTCTTCTTTCTTCTAAGAAGTTTATGCTCCTCCCTTCTTTTTAACTCGTAGAGCTCATGAGCTGATCTTGTTCTTTTGTGCAGCGAGGCCTTATATGCATCCTGCTTCACTATGTGAGTCCTCCTGCACTCGTCAACGAACCAGGTGTTTCTTCGTGGTGGAGCCTTGAAATCCAAAAACTTCGGATGCAGAGCTTTTCAGGGCTTGTTTGCAAAGGCTCCACTGCTGTTCTATTGATAGCGTGGAGGATTGAGGTGTATTGGAGAGCTTAAGGGAGACGCGATCGTTAAAAGCACGAGCGGTTTCTGGCGATAGTAGCTTTCTTTGCACTCTACGAACGCAGCGTTCGTGATATCCGTAAGCGCATCTTGGCTACTACAAGATAGTGATCTGAGTCGATGTTAGCCCCTCGGAAATTTCGAATATCAGGAATAGTGGAGGAGTGTCTGCCGTCGATCGGGATGTGATCAATCTGGTTGGTAGTCGATTGATCGAAAGATCGCCAGGTGCCTTTGTTTATATCGTGGTGCGGGAAGCGTGTACTGGCTAGAAGGAGATTTCGCCCCGTAGCAGGATCTTGAGCCCAAAATAACAGCTGTTGGCAAAAGTGATTCTACCTTGGCTCATGGTGACGTTCTGGCCAGTATGTCGGTGTTGTCCGTCTCTTTTAGATGAAAGCAGATATTTGGTTTTACCCTCATTAACCTTGAGACCCATCCTAGCCGCTTCTACCTCAATGCTTACAAAGGCCTCATTGACGTCTCGCTGTGTCCGTCCAATAACGTCAATGTCGTCGGCGTACGCAGTAATTGCGTAGACTTGAAATAAATCGGACCTCTTGTGTTGGCCAGTGACTCTTGCACGATCTTTTCAAGCACGATGTTGAAAAAGTCGCATGACAGCGCGTCACCTTGCCTAAATCCTTTTTTAGCATCAAAGGTCTCGGTTTGCTCATTACCGACCTTAAGGGAGCAGCGAGAATTCTCCATGGTCATCCTGCACAGTCGGACGAGTTTGGCAGGGATGTTAAAACTAGACATGGCTTTGTATAGCTCATCTCTATACACGGTGTCATGTACTTACTTGTATGTATGTATGTTGGCGTTACAGTCCATGAAGAACCTGAGCCGAGCTTCTCTCAATCACCCATGTTGTGTGTGATTTCATTTTCACATAGGTGAAAGGGATCTACAATTTTATTGCCGGTTCCGAATGGCGAATTTCGAGAAGCTTTTCATGACAATTTTACTACAGGGGGTTTTGTCAGAACCCCGCTGAGGAGAAACACCGTGAAAAACATGTTCGACGACATGGCTGTGTCGGGATTCGATCCCGAGTCATCGGCGTCAGAGGCCAACACACTACCCACTGCGCCACGGTGCTCTCCACATACTTACTTACTTACTTATCAGGCCAGCGATCCATGGAGAATCTGAGCCTGAGCTATAGCTGCCTTCCATCCTTGATGGTCCCGGGCACGTTGCTTCCAGTTGTCAAGACCAAGATGTCTTACATCCGCGATTACTTGGTCTTTATACCGGAGGTTCGGTCTTCCTCTTCTTCTCGAACCAGGAGGCTCGGAGTCGAAGACCCGTATCTTCTTCTCCATTCACCTTCCTCACAGAGAGGACAAAATATCCGGCGTAGAATTTTTCTTTCGAAAGAACCCGAAGTCAGCTCCGCCGACCTGCTTATCGTCCAGCTTTCGGCTCCGTACAGCAAGACTGGCAGGATGAGCGTTTTGTAAAGCATGCCTTTGGTCTTTCGAGTGAGGAGTTTTGACCCCAGTTGTTTGGACAAGCCGAAGTAGCAGCGGTTGCCAAGGGCGATTCTATGCCGGATCTTCACTGTGGAATTTACGTTTGCCCCGAGGTAGACAAACTCCTTAACTACCTCGAAATTGCAGCTGTCAATTGTTATATTTTGTCCCAGATGGTGAGCGACGGATTGGTTTTTGCTTGACAGCATGTATTTCGTTTTGTCCTCATTGATCTTAAGACCAACTCGTTTCGCCTGTTCTTCAATCGCTGAATTATGTTACACAATTCATTACATTACATTTCATAACATAATTGTCTTTGCGATGAATAATAAATGACATGGCCGTTTTCCCGACAACTCGGAAACTGTAAGCGAAGAGCAAAATAGACGATTTTTTCTAGTTGGCTGTTGGTATCTTACACAAATCTGACTGAAAAAGGGAATACATTTACAAGTAAAATCGTTCGACTAATACTCCAGGCATTTAATTGACTGTGTCCCCAATCTGTCCTGGAATGAACGGCCCCGTGCATGTGTGCACACTTTCAATAAAAATACATTAAGCCAATAGGATTCAAAGTTCTTCTGTATTTTTCAGATATCAGGGCTCTGCATAAATTAAATGAAAAGAAACCCCTTGCATAGATACTTACATACATATGTACATATATATGTATAGTCAGAACAGTAGTTGCACAAAAGAATACCTTTTAACCTACAAACATACAATTCTCGTTATCCATAATCTCGGCAAAAGGAAAGAATACTTACGAAATACTAAGGCTACGCATTTCCCATCATTGATCAAAGCATCCAGATACCTAACCAGAAGCTGAGCTTTTCACAACCGAACGAACACACATGCCACAGCAACTATGTAGGTACAGAATAGAACAGACAAATTTATTTAAATTAACTTATCGGCGGAAAATTGAGAAATAGATATGAATTGCAGATTCCATCTTTTGGCAATTTAAAGCTTTGTAATCCATAATGGGATTTGCTTGCTTCGGTAGCTTAAGGTGTACGCTTTTGTGGCTATACGATTTTGGGCGAGTGTGGGATTCAAATCAACTGGCATTCCGACTGGTATTGTCATCAGTTTCTTCATTGATTCTAACCGGGTTGCAAGGACAGAATGGTGGTGGGATTCCTTCAATTTTTTCGGTGGGTGGGCAAGGATGGTCTATATTCGAATACTTGGCTCTATGTTTCCCTTTTTAGTTCAAGAGAAACGGATAAATTTCGGGAGTATTTGCATAATGCCTGCTTTTGGGAATGTATCTAAAACTGATTTCGTTTCGGGGGATGTTGTGCGCCGAAACCGGAATTTAATCTGATAATGAAGAAAGAACTTTTGCATGTAGAATTTTTCAAATCAATGAATATTACGAACTTTTGTCGTAGAATACTATTTCCTGTGCGAAAGCAGATTTCCGTTGAGATTCCATTAAAGTTAATTTAGAATTCTGATTGCATCGACGGGATATATGAAGATGCTACGCTTGACTCTACGGCTTAGAACGAGGTAAATTGGTTTTTATATCGACTTCCTAAATATGTATGGAACATTTCGAAACAGACGCAGTAGAAAATGAAGTAAAAAGACCATAAGACTACTATTTATAGTCGAACAGATGATATTTATTACTTTTTTTTTTTTTTTGTTGTTGAAGGCTTCTGCTATCCGCTGGAGCACTCAGACGCAAACACTGGTCCCTTGTACTCTAGACAGATACCTTACGTTATTGTATTTTCCCCGTCTTCCGAAGAAAAATTTGACGGAGCTTCAGTGATGTAGAGCTAAGGGATTCGGCACACACCACGTCGGCTCCAAGGGTGCGCCACCGTGGGCGAGCAAAAGCGGGACAATCACAGAGGAAATGCTCTGCAGTGTTATCCTCCTCCTCGCAACATCAGCTTGGCAAAAGTGTAATGGCCCCTGATAACTCCCACAAGCCTTCTGCAGTCAATTCTCTTTAAAGACAGGAGGAATGCTGCAGATATTTTGCAGACATCAGGGCATACGCGCTTAGTCATCCTGCAGCCCGGAAAATCTCTCCATCCACGGTTGTGTGTATTAAATTCACAATCGTTATTGTAGGAATTTACCGTGGACGCAGGTAGACCTACAGCGGATTCAGGTCCTGAGAAGCTCTCCTCTGAACCCATTCTAGCGAGTTCATCAGAGATCTCATTTCCTGGGATCCCAGAGTGGCCTGGAACCCATACAAGCCTTAATGAATTTAGTCTGCCGACTCTGTTCAAGAAGGACTTGAGTTCAAGCACTAATTTGGAGCTAGCTAAGGGGTTACATACAGCCTTTAGTGCAGCTTGGCTGTCACTACAGACGCATGTGATTTCCCCCTTCCACCTGTGCTTCACAACATAGTGCATGGCTATTAGGATTGCGTATATCTCTGATTTTACAAGTCCATCCAGCTGCTAGGATACGCGGATGATATCGACATCATCGCGTGTTCTCGCCGTGGCATTGTGGCATTCACGGCGATTGAAGAACAGGCGAAACGAGTTGGTCTTAAGATCAATGAGGACAAAACGAAATACATGCTGTCAAGCAAAAACCAATCCGTCGCTCACCACCTGGGACAAAACATAACAATTGACAGCTACAATTTCGAGGTAGTTAAGGAGTTTGTCTACCTCGGGGCAATCGTAAATTCCACAAATGACACCACAGTGGAGATCCGGCATAGAATCGCCCTTGGCAACCGCTGCTACTTCGGTTTGTCCAAACAACTGGGGCCAAAACTCCTCACTCGAAAGACCAAAGTCATGCTTTAAAAAACGCCCATTCTGCCAGTCTTGCTGTACGGAGCCGAAAGCTGGACGATAAGCAGGACAGCGGAGCTGATTTTGGGTTCTTTCGAAAGAAAAATTCTGCGCCGGATATTTGGTCCTGTCTGTGAGGAAGGTGAATGGAGAAGAAGACACAACCGCGAACTCTACGAGCTGTACCAAGATGTGGATGTAGTCCGGAAGGCAAGGATCCGACGACTACACTGGCTCGGCCACATCGAGCGCATGGACATCAACGCTCCAACTGAGAGGGTCTTCGACTCCCAGCCTCCTGGTTCGAGAAGAAGAGGAAGACCGAACCTCCGGTATAAAGACCAAGTAATCGCGGATGTAAGACATCTTGGTCTTGACAACTGGAAGCAGCGTGCCCGGGACTGTCAAGGATGGAAGGCAGCTATCGCTTAGGCTGAGATCCTCCATGGATCGCAGGCCTGATAAGTAAGTAAGTAGATATATTTCTGATTGGAAGACAGACGCATACTGTCCTAACGAGAAGTGCAGTCGGATGTTTTCGCGTTCAAAGAAGACTCCAGCACCGGACCCCCGCCCAGACCTGGGGCCATCCGTGAAAATGCGAAGACTGTAATTTCTAGGTTCAGTATCCAGCCATAGCCAATCCTGACGCCATTGAAACTCGACTGGGAAATTACGACGCAATAGGATAACGGAAGTCAGTGCGTCAGAAGGCATGTCCATGAGATAGGGGTCGCAGGACAATCCTTGCGCAAGCACATAGTTATTCCTATGCGGGTTGTACCTATAGCCATTTCTCATCAGACGAGACATGGCTTTCAGAGCACACCCTCTGAAAAATATATCAAAGGGTGGAAGGTTCATCATAACACCTAGAGCAGCGCCCGGCGTGCTGGGGAAAGCCCCCGTGCAGCAGAGACAAACCGTTCTTTGGAGTTTGGTGAAAGAGGCCATGACGTGTTTACGTTTTAGTCTGTTCCACCAGACAACTGATGCACATGAGATTATAGGTCCTATCATTGCCGTGTAGATCAAGACGACCTTTGCCGGCGATAACCCACATGTTTTGCCAACAGCTCCTTTGCAATGCCGGAAAGCTGACAGCGCTTTGGTGGTCTTTGACTCAACATGCTTTGACCAGAGAAGCTTACTATCTAAGATGACTCCTAGATACTTAGCCTCCTTGGATATCGGGATGGAAGTGCCTTTTAGTACCAGCTCCTCCTTCTCGTAAAGAGAAGGACATCGGTCTTAAGAGGATTGACTGACAGCCCATTTCTGGTACACCAATCATCGATCACATTTAGCGCCGCCTGTGCTTTGAGACGGACAGTCCCTAAGCATGAGCCGACAGAAAGAATGGCGGCGTCATCCGCATAGGCCTGGGCATAGATTCCAGAGGCATTGAGAGTATCAAGCAGAGAATGGACCACCATGCACCATAACAGCGGAGACAGAACGCCACCTTGAGGGCAGCCCCAGTTTACGCATGATTTGACACACTGGTCGAGGCCTGCATCAGCGGTCAATCTTCTATGTCAAACGTCAGATCAAAGGAAGTTCGTTTTCTTGGTAGTTACTTTCAAGAAAATCGGGAATGGTGGGTAAAAGTTGACTATACGAGTAGAGCAATTTATCCAATGAACCAAACATAGCTATTTGTGTCATATTACAATATGGTTATTTCAATATGTCACAGGGCTCAAGAAACATGTAATCGTAGATTCACTACCGGGCTCTCTCCAATATAAACGAATTGGTTAACTACTTTAAAGAGAAATCGTCAATCCACTACGGCGATTGCTACAAGGAGAGAAGACAACGCTTATTCGGATGCGGATTTGTTTTTAGAGGTAGACTTAGGCAAAAAGTCTTGAGCTTCAGGCATGTAAGCGAACGCGTCATGACAATCCGCATTAAGGCTAAATTCGCAAACATCAGCCTAATTTGCGTTAATGCCCCTACCGAGGGCTTTACTCTCCGGGCTGGAGCTGTGGTGTCCATTCGCTCCACATGGCCCAGCCATCTTAGGCGTTGAATCCGTAGACGCCTGACTAGGCTCATGTCGCTGTACATCCCATAAAGTTCGTGGTTGAATCTTCTCTTCCATCCCCCGTTTGTGTTTATAGGCCCAAAAATCACGCGCGAAATCTCATATCTGCCTTTACAAACGTTCTGGCCGAGACGCCGGTGGTGAGCGTCCTTTTTTGATGACCGCATATATGTATTTAGTTTTGCCCTCGTTTGCTGCCAAACCAATTTTCGCCAAATCCATCTCAATACTCCCAAAGGCCTCATTGACATCTCGCTGTGATCTACCTATTATGTTAATATCGTCGGCGTATGCAAGGAGTTGCGAGGATTTGAAATAGATTGTGCCTATTGTATTGGCCAGTGATTTTTGCACAATCATTTCCAATATGATGTTGAAGAAACTACACGGCAGCGCATCGCCCTGCCTAAATCTTTTTTGACATCAAAACTATCGGTAAGGTGTTCAGCGATTCGGATGGAGCCGCGAGCATTGCCCAAAGGCATCCTGCATAGGCCGTCAAGTTTAGCAGGTATGCCAAAGGTTGACATAGCGTTGTACAGCTCGTCTCTAATTACGCTGTCGTATGCGGCCTTGAAGTCGACGAATAGATGGTGAGTGTCGACATGAAATTCATTGGTTTTCTCCAGGATCTGCCATAGTGTGAAGATTTGATCGATGGTGGACTTCTCTGGCCTGAATCTGCACTGATAGGGACCTATCAGCTTATTTACAAAAGGCTTCCAGCGTTCACACAAAATGACAGAGAAGATTTTGTTGGCGATGTTAAGGAGGCTTTTTCCTCTATAGTTGGCGCAACTAGAGGGGTCTCCTTTTTTGAGGATCGGGCAAAAAATGCTGGGACTCCATTACTCGGGCATGCTTTACTCTGGCCATTTCTTACAGATGAGCCGGTGCATGCTCCTAACCAGCTCAGCAGACAGTCCATCTGCGCCAGCACCTTTATTCGACTTGATTTTCGACATGGCAATCTCAACTTCGTCGAGGACAGGGAGACAGGATTCTCTGCATTCTTCGTCGTTAAGAAATGGATCATTCTGCCTGACGGCGGTATGTTGGCTGTCATCACCGTTATACTGCAGGAGTGGATTTTCTAAACTCTCAGCATCAACTGCGATTCTACTACTAAGTGTCCGTTCTCATCCTTACAGGCCTCCGTTCGGGCTTTATGGCCTTGAGACATTCGTTTTATCTGTTGATAAAATCCTCGAACGTCGGCCTATAATAGCACCTCTCCAAGGTTTCAATCGCCCGCTTCTCGTGCTCTTTCTTTCTTCTCTTGAGAAGCTTATGTTCCTCCCTTCTTCTAAGCTCATAGAGCTCACGAGCCGCTCTTGTTTTTTTATGTAGAGAGGCTTTGTATGCCTCCCGCTTTTCTGCATGAATCCTTCTACACTCGTCATCGAACCACTGGCGATCTTCGGCGACAGTAGCTTTTCGACGTCACAGCTTGGTGTTCTAACTCTATGCTGCGGTGTTCATGTTACGCGTTGACGTATCTTGGCTACTACAAGATAGTGGTTTGAGTCCATGTTCGCTCCTCGGAAACTGCGAACATCATGAATAATGGAGGAGTGTCTGACGTCAATCGCGATGTGATCAATCTGGTTGGTGACTGATTGATCTGACGACCGCCAGGTGCCTTTGTGTATATGGAGGTGGGGAAATCGTGTGCTGGCTAAAAGAGGATTCCACCCCGTGGCGAGGTCGATTAGCCTGTTACCGTTATCGGATGTGGTGTCATGTAGCCTGTCTTTGCCGATGATCCGTTCAAAGATGCTTTCTTTACCCAGCCTAGCGTTAAAATCTTCTAGTATGATTTTGGTTTCATAGCTGGGCATTTGGAGTATGTTCCGTCTAGAAGATTATAGAAATCATATTTGATGGAGTCACCCTTGTCTTCCGTGGGGGCATGGACGCATATGACGCTGATGTTACAGATATTTGCCTTGATGCGGATCGTTGTGAGGTGTTCACTCACATACTGGAAACTTAGGACTTTATGTCTTAGTCCACCTCTAACAACAAATCGGCATCCAAATAGTCTCTGCCCTCTTTCCCTATAGCAGTCACCGCAGTAAATGTCGCAGTTTTTCATCCGCATTTTACCCGGTCTATTCCATCGCATTTCCTGGATGACGATTATGTCAGCCTTATAACGGTCTAGGGTGTCCGCAAGATGTTCGGTCGCACGTGGTCTGTTTAGGGACCTAAACGTACAGAATCGAAGGTCATTGTTTGTTTTTTGTTTTATTATAGGGTCGTCATCATAGGTCCGTTCCGTTTTTCTATCCGAGGCTGTTTTTTGGTTCTGAGCAATCAGTGATTTTACGGTTATAGTCTGCTGGACCATAGCCCAACCGACGCTAATCCTGTTTGGAGGCGCAGGATACTCGCCATTCGGCCTCTTCCGTCAGTAATTTCCCTTGTAAGGAAATTTCCACATGGCACCACGAGGAGGTGGAAGTAGGACCTGACTAGCAGAGCTGCAAGATGTTCGGCTGCAGAGGCTCTTACTCGCTTTTTTTCGGGCCAGCATACGTCGGCAGATGCTACCCCTACGAAGCCTTTGCTAGTCCTTTACCATCTTGATTCTGTTGGTGGAGCAAAACTCACTACTTTAAGGGCATTACACCTACGGTAGTTTTTTTTTTTTTTTGTGAATTGCCGATGACGGATCTTCACTTCACGGCTCTGCATAGTTAGTCTTACGTCCGTTTAATTAATGCATACTGTATTAATGGGAGAATTCTGCATAAAGTTCTGCAACATTCGTAACCACGTACACACGTATGCCCAAGTCTCTCTCCAAAAACCGGCTGTTTTGGCACTACGTGAAACACAGGTTGATGAAAAGTCCGATTCTTTGGGTATAAGTCTTCCTGTATTTAGCTTCGTGTTGTTTCGCTTCTCACCGCGGTCTCGCCACCTACGTCCACAGTGACATTGTATACCCTCTACTTCCGAAGTACAACCAAACATCCACCTCAGAATTCAACTTTTTGTGGCTTAAAATCACCTCTCGTAAGAACTCAATTCAGTACCTACTGTTTTCTTTATAAAAGCCCAAACCTGGGCAGAGGTGTCACGTTCGACGCGTTTGATGTACTGTCCGCCTCAATCCAAAGAATAGTTTTCCTATTTCTTTGCACTGAGGATTTTAGTGTTCATAATTCTCAGTGGGAGAGAGGGCATGGGCTCCGACATACAGGGTCAAGTTGTTGATCGCTCTCAACCTGGCGATATGCCAGCAACGATCCCTGTTTAAATGCCCGGGTCAAGTTGACATAAAGCCTCCTCGTGGCGCCCTCTGGATAGCCTCTTCAACAACCGTTGGGAGGTGAACAAACGTATGCAGCGACAAAACCCCGAACGGTATGGCGGTTGTGCGGTGGGTTAACAATCCGCTCACGTAAAAAACACAAAAGTTGTGAATGAGCATGATTCATCGGATAAACGGACGGATACTCGACGACGACAACGCACGGAAAAGGAACACGATTTGCGAGTATGCTCCTGGAATATCAGAACCCTGTACACTCCCGAAGCTGCTCATAAACTAGAAAGAATCCTCACGCAGTATAAGGCGAATATTACTGCGGTCCAGGAAATACGCTAGATAGGAAACGGTACGATGAGGATAAAAATTTGCGACATTTATTACAGCCGTCACAAAAGATTGCACTTACTGGAATGCGGATTTGTCGTGAGAAAGCGGATAAGGTCGAAGGTCGTCGACTCTAAACCTATAAGTGATTGCCTGGCTGTGATCCGCATCAGAGGCAGATTTTATAACATCAGCCTTATAAGTGCACACGCCCCTACCGACGAGGCTTAAGACCCTATCAAGCAGGACTACTATGACCTCTTGGACAACGCCTACGGAGCTTGTCCGGAGTACGATACACACCAAAATCGGTAAGGAGAACACGCTTGGCTGAGTGATCGGAAAGCACAGCCATAACAACAGATAACGGCTTCCGACTCACGGACTTTGCGACAGCTCGTAATGCGGTGATGAGTAGCACAAGACTCCCTCGTAAGCGAATCCACACAGCAACCTGACGATCTCCGGACGGTCGAACCGCCAACCAAATCGACCATGAGCTCATTAACGCAAGGCACTCGTCAAACATCCTGGATGTGCGAACGATCAGAGGGGCAAATGTCGGCTCTGACCATTTCCTCGTAACAGCAAGATTCAGAGCTCGACTGTCCAATGTCAGAAAGCTGCACCAGCCCATAAGGAGAAGGTTCGACATTGGGCGCCTGAGCACACTGGAGGTTGCCAGAGCCTATAGGGAGCAGCTGAGCGAGACTCTACGTCGAACGCAAATGCCAATAATATGTGGCTGCATTGGCGCTCAGCCATGCAGGAAGTAGCCGAAGCCACCTTAGGGTATCCTCCACCCCCGACAAGAAACCCGTGGTGTGTGGCCAATGTTACAGAAAACGGCAGCAACTGACGAGGCGAACCAAAAGACGCAGAGTAAAACCAGGGCAGCGCAAGAAGAGTACCGAGCCAGAAGAAGAGAGGAGAAAAAACTACTGCTACAAATAAAAGAATCTTCGCTCAAGGATATTGAGGAGTCCAGGGATAAGCATAAAATTCGAGCCTTTTACAAGAAAGCCAAAGGCCTTGCAGGAGGCTTCAAAAAGGGCACCAAGACTCTTCGTAACTGCGAGGGTAATCTTGTGATCGACCCGCAGGGAATAGTGGATGTATTTAAGCAGCATTTCTAACAGCTGCTTAACAAGCATGACCAAGGGAGCGTGACAGGGACCAAGGAAATCCCAACTCCAGCCGCTGAAGTGGCCCTCCCACCCAGCATCGACGAAGTCGGAACAGCCGAATTCGGGATCCTGGGTTGTGTCGCGCCACGCTAAAAAATGAGCGATTCACCATGCAACTCGGTTCCAGGACTTCGGAACCGTTTGAAACATGCATCGGATTTCGGCAATGAGATGCGCTGTCATGTGATTTCTTCAACCTGGTGCTGGAGCAGATAGTGCAACGGGAAGGCGTCAACAGGGAAGGCATTATCTTCTAGAAGTCCGTTCAGCTGCTAGGATATGCGGATGATATCGATATCATCGCGTGTTCTCGCCGTGGCGTTATGGAAGCATTCACGGCGATTGAAGAAAAGGCGAAACAAGTCTTAAGGACAATGAGGATAAGGCGAAAAACATGCTGTCCAGCAAAAACCAATCCGTCACTCACCACCTGGGACAAAATATAACAATTGACAGCAACAATTTCGGGGTAGTTAAGGAGTTTGTCTACCTCGGGGCAAACGTAAGTTCCACAAATGACACCACAGTGGAGATCCGGCATAGAATCGCCCTTGGCAACCGCTGCTACTTCGGCTTGTCCAAACAGCTGGGGTCAAAACTCCTCACTCGAAAGATCAAAGTCATATTTTACAAAACGCTCCTACTGCCAGTCTTGCTGTACGGAGCCGAAAGCTGGACGATAAGCAGGACAGCGGAGCTGATTTTGGATTCTTTCGAAAGAAAAATTGTGCGCCGGATATTGGGTCCTGTCTGTGAGGAAGGTGAATGGAGAAGAAGACACAACCGCGACAAACAGATTTGGATGTAGTTCGGAAGGCAAGGATCCGTCGACTACACTGGCTCGGCCACATCGAGCGCATGGACATCAGCGATCCAGCTAAGATTGTCTTCGACTCCGAGCCTCCTAATTCGAGAAGAAGAGGAAGACCGAACCTCCAAGACATCTTGGTCTTGACAACTGGAAACAGCGTGCCGGGGACCGTCAAGGATTGAAGCCAGCTATAGCTCAGGCTTAGATCCTCCATGGATCGCTGGCCTGATAAGTAGGTAAGTAATTGTCAGTGGCTTCAAAATTCTTGACAGAAAAGATCTGAAGTAAAGTATGTTGAAATTTTCCCTCAGTTGGACCAATTAACTCAGAATGTGAATCAGCCATCCCGTATCTCGGATGTCGTCAGTCATTCCGCTAACACCCTGGACTTGTTTCTTACCTCTCAACTTGATAAACACACTTCGGATGTATTTTCTCCTCTGACCTCGTTTGATCACTGTGTCATATCAGCTGAATTCCCATATTTACTCTATACAGTCTAAGAAAAAGTTCCCAGAAGAACAATATGGGTACATTGGTACGGCCTGAACAACTTCTTTCGGAGTTTTAGCTGGTCGTTGTGCTTCCTCGAAACGATGTGGACGCAACGATATGATATGATCACAAACATTACCCATACTGGGATGACCAATTTTATGCACAACAGGATAAGAGTTCTTAAGCCGAAGGATAATGGCTGGTTTGACTTGGGCTGTAAAGAGAGAGGTAAGCTTGCGGAATTTGAAGGCAAACACCACTGAGGCAAACGGAAAAGTTATATACATACAAGCCGGAAATGACTGCAGCTGCCACATTCGACGAGGGAAATTTTCACACCACCAAAAACTGAGGCATAAAAACCTACAATGTCCCAAGGGTGGCAGAAGCTTTGGGTCTTTCATCAAATTCACAATTCGATGAAACAAAGCCAATCTGCTTGCTACCCACTTCGTAGCAAACTCGCAGCTCCCTTTATCGTCTTTGTCACCGCCTGTTCTGGGGTACGTTAATTCCATCATGGGATAAATTTACTACCGTACTCGTACAGCTGCAAGGGTTCTTACAAAACGAGACATATACAAATCCACTGGGCCAGATGGTATTTCCTCAACAAATCTGAAGAGGTATTCTTCTACGCTGGCAAAAACACTGCGTAAGCTTTTTCACTTTTCCTGCTTTTCTGGGCTCTACCCTGGAGGTGGAAAACACCATTTGTCCAGCCCATTCCTAAAAAACGTGAATCTTCTGTTCTCTCCAATTACCGACCCAGTGTACTAACGTCCCTTCTTTCCAAGGTCATAGAAATGCTGATAAATCATCAGCGGTATGGTTTCCACAGCAACAGATCCACTGGTGATTTGATGGCATGTCTCATCGAGAAGTGGAATCTACCAGGCGGGCAAGAGCACAATAGTTCTACTTTATATGTCAAACAAATTTGACAACAAAAGCTGACAAAGCTGTTTCCTTTGTCGAAAATGCGTGGATTCAGGATCTCCCTTCTTCTATCGATTAGGAGCTGCGTTTCGAATCGCACCAACCGATTGGGCTACAGCTTATAAGGCGTTCATTCGTCCTAAGTTGGAGTTCAACGATCATGTCTAGTATGCGTATGCTAGCGTATCTAGCACCTCTCTGCATTTACTGGACAGAATACAAAATCGCGCTATAAAACTCATAGGAGATTCTAGCATCACAAATTCATTAATCTCGCTGGATGATCGCAGGAAGGAGCTCCCGTCACCTTTCATTCCGCGGCATGGCACATCGTGAACATGTTCCTACCAAGCAGACAGTAATTGGACTGGTCTATGGTGGCGCCCTGAAGAGGCTAAGAGCAAGTGTTTCCCGTGTACGACCAGAACTCGCCAGTCGGCCCATTCCTTGTTCATTGTGCAAGAGTTTTTGGTGAAAAAAAGCATTCCAAACGTTGCCCCGTCCATTTGCGGCCCTGTTACTTTTTTTCCTTCCCCAAGATGAAGTAGAGAAGGCCAAATAAGCTGTTACTATGGTTCTGAACGGGTTAACTTTGAACGATTATCAAGTATGCTTTGAATCGTGGGAGCAACTTAGAATCATTTTATAGAGTTAGAGGAGGACTATTGTCAGGCAGATTCACTCCCGCAACAATCCTGAGTTATCTTTGCCATAAAACCACAATTAAACAGGCTGCTGGCTGTGCGACCATGCATATATTTAATGCACAACGCATTACTAAGCAAATATAAATATCAAGAATAGATTATATATATGTGTAGGTCCCAGGCATATGAATCTGTCTAGTTGACGAACCCGCTCGACTCAAAGGTTGTGACCTTCTGCTCTTTATTTAGAATTTTTAAATGAAACTAACCCGTCAATACTTAGTTACTTACTTAGGTGGCGCTACAGTCCGTGGTGAACCTGCGCCTTCCTTTCGGGGTGGATTCGAAGAATCTTCGGGTCGGAGCTGTATTTCTCGTTTGCTCTGTAGTACGATGGCTAAGCCGAGGTTTTCCGAGAGAGGGCGCTACTTCTCAACTGCCTCTTAAGCCCAAAGAAACATCGGTTGGCAAGAGTGGTTCTGCGTTTTATCTCAGCGCTGGCGTTGTTGTCGCTGGTCATCAGTGAGCCAAGGTAGACGAATTCCTTGACCACTTCAAAGTTATATCCGCCCATGGCGACGTTCTGGGCAATACGTCGGTGTTGCCCGTCTCTTTTAGATGAAAGCAGATATTTGGTTTTACTCTCATTAACCTTGAGACCCATCCTAGCCGTTTCTACCTCAATGCTTACAAAGGCCTCATTGACGTCTCGCTGTGTCCGTCAATGTCGTCGGCGTACTTGACTTGAAGCAAATCGTACCTCATGTGTTGGCCGGTGACTCTTGCACGATATTGTTAAGCACGATGTTGAAAAAGTTGCATTACAGCGCGTCACATGTTAATGTTAATCCCTCTTTAACATCAAAGGTCTCATTACCGACCTTAATGGAACAGCAAGAATTCTCCATTGTTATCCTGCACATTCGTACGAGTATGGCAGGGATGTTAAAACTAGTCACGGCTTTGTATAGCTCATCTCTATACATGCTGTCATATGCAGCCTTGAAATCGACGAAGAGGTGGTAAGTGCCGATTTGGTATTCTCCAAGGTCTACCGTAGCGTAAATATTTGGTCTATTGTGAATTTGCCTTGCCTGAAACCACACTGGTAAGAGCCGATCAGGTCATCCACAATCGGTTTAAAGCGTTCACACAATACGGCAGAGAGGATCTTATATGCGATATTAAGGAGACTTATCCCCTATAGTTGGCGCAGTTACAGGGGTATCCTTTCTTATGGACCGGGCAAACGATGCTGAGATTCTCCAACCATACCTTTCAAATGTGATTGTGCATGCACCTTACCAGGTCATCTCCAGCAGCCTAAAGAAGCTCAGCAGACAGGCCGTCTGCGCCCGCAGCTTTATTAATTAAAGTCTTGATATCACTGTTTTGATTTGGTCTAGGTCGGGTGAATGGAATTCTCCTACATCGTCGTCCATTACGAATGGCTCATTCCGCCCGATAGCGGTATCTTGTCTATCATCGCCGTTATACAGTCCGCAGAAGAAGCCTTTCCAAATCCTCAGCATCGATTGCGACTCTACTACCAGTTCTCCATTTTCATCCCTGTAGGCCACCGCTCTGGCTTTGTAGCCATGGCATGTGCGTTTTACCTTATTGTTAAACCTACGGGCATCATTCCTGCAGAAGCATCTCTCCATTTCCTCGACCTCACGATTTCCGTGCTTTCTTTTCTTTCTTCTGAAAAGCGTGTGGTCCTCTCCTCTCTTTTGCTCATTGATTTTGCGAGCAGCTCTCGTCCGTCGTTGCAGTATTGCTTAATATGCCTCTTGTTTTGCCTCGTTGGCTTGTTCGCATTGTTCATCGAACCAGGGGTTTCTAGGTGGTGGCGGTTTGAAACGCAGCACCTCTGAGGCAGCGTCTCTGACGGCGCCCTGGCAATGCGCCCATTCCTGCTCTATTGTTTGTGCTGCTGTGGGCGTATTTTGAGAGAACTTGGAGGAGACACGATCGGCAAAGATTCTCTTGCGATTGTAGCTTTCCGACGTCAAACTTACGTAGTCCTATTCGACTCCTAAGCATTCGTGATATCCTCATTCGTACCCTGACTATAAGAAGGTAGTGGTCCGAGTCGATGTTGGCCCCTCGGAAGGTTCGTACGTCGAGAATACAGGAGGAGTGTCTGGCGTCGATCGCAATGTGATCAATCTGGTTGGTGGTCCATTGATCAAAAGACCACCAGGTACATTTGTGGATGTTGAGATGGGGGAACCGCGTGCTTGCTATAAGGAGGTTAGCTTAAGTTGTCGGATGTGGTGTTATGGAGGCTATGCTTTCCTATGATGGACTGAAATATGTCCTCTTTGCCCAGTTTTGCATCAAAATCTCCTAGAACTATTTTTGTGTCGTAGCTGGGACATTGGGCATAGGTTCTGTCTAGGAGATGGTAGATTCTTCTTTGAGTCGATCGTCCTTTTCTTCCGTTGGGGCATGAGCGCATATTAAGCTAATGTTTCCAAATTTTGCTTTGATGCGGATTGTTATGGGGAGTTCGCTTGTATCTCGGAAGTTTAAGACGTTTTGTCGGAGTCTTCCTCTAATAACGAATTCGCACCCGAATGGGCGCTGTTTATTCTCCTTGTAACATTTCCCGTAGTGGCTGTAACAGTTTTTCATCCGTCTTTTGCCTGGTCCAACTTATCGCACTTCTTGAAGTACGGTTATATCTGCTTTATAGCAGCTAAGGGTTTTGTTCCAATTGAGCGCCTGCACCCGGTCTGTTAAGGGACCTCACATTCCAAGTGCAGACTCTCAAGTCTGTTAGTCGTTTGTAGGGGTCGTCAACTTTATATCCGTCCATATCCGAGGCTTGTGGATGCTTCTGAACAGCGGCAGCAGAGGCATGCTGCTGAACGTACATAAATGTCGGAGCATTCTAGTGACTTCTGACGACAGAAAGGGGCACGTCTGATGGCGAACATTCGAAAAATCGGATCAAGAGCTATACAAACGCGAACTCTCGTCCTCGGGAGCATTCAGTTGTCGGGATTCAGTAACCAGTGATCAGCCGGTATTCAGTGTGAGAGTAACTACAGCACCTAGTGAGTTGTAGAGACGAATTGTGTAATAAAGGTGTGTGTACGAGTAAGCAGTAACGTGTAAATGCTTGTAATAAAGGTGAAGCTCGCAGATAATTGATCTGAGGTGAAATAATAGTGTGTAATGTGTAAAAAAGTAAATAGTTCTAGTTCATCGCTGTTCTGTGAACGAACCCTATTCTTAATCTTATTTTCGTAACATTTTTCACATTCGGTATGCATGCATTGAAATGAGTCTTAACTTTCCACCCAACACTACATGTTTTCCATCATTTGCAATACAACGACATGGATCATGGAACATATGGAACAATACGAGTAGATGCAAAATCATTCACTCGAAAACAACGAAAAGTATTGGCCTTATTGTTTACACACCAACATTTGCTGGAAAGAGCAGCAATTTTAGTTTGATTTCCTCGGGGCTTACAATAAATAACTATATGTATGTACGTACATACAAATCCATAACAAGCATCAATCTACGTTGTAAAGGAACTAATTACAGTACAGTACATGCATCAGATGCGCTGGCGTATGAGTGCTGCAGATGGGAAAAAAATTCGTCCAAACAATAAAAGCCATATGTACATATGTATGTATGTATGCATGTATATGTATGTGTTCTGGTGTTCTTTTGCACTTTTGTCTATCCTATTTGTGCGAATACCTTTACAAACGTGGATAGAATGTGATTTGTCATGCTCCCGTAGGGGGAAAATATGTTACAGAGGCGGATGATAAAATGCCGACGAGTAACTTTAAGCCCAATTAGAAGAAATCGAATATATATTAATGCCCTTTGTGTCCCGGATTTCCTTTGAGCGGTTTTGCCATTTGGTTTTTCGTCAGGCATTCTGTAGACGGAAGTATGAGCAGATCTAATGTGATTGTCACATTGTCAGTGTCGACTTGATGGATTACGTTGATCTATTTTCAAGTTATAATGCTGTAGATTGAACGAGCGTACGTAGTTAGAAACTGCGTAGTTTCTGTTTTACTCCTTATTACTGCGAATGTGATAATTCGAGGGATAATCCTGCACACATCGCCACGTATTAAAGCACATTAACCCTTCATTACGCAATTTTTTTATTTCAATAACAATAATTTAATCAACTGGAACTCCAACATGAAAAATAAACTCACGAAAGCGACTAAGGCCATGTGGGCCTGCCGACGCACCTACGGTAAAACCTGGGGGCTTAAACCTAAGGCGGTCCACCGGTTATATACCGCGATAGTAAGGCCTATCGTTACCTACGGGTCCACCGTATGGTGGACAAAAGTTGAACAAAAAACTACTATTATTAAGCTTCAACGCCTTCAGAGACTAGCGTGTCTCGGCATCACAGGCGCTATGCCGTCCTGCCCTACGGCAGCACAAGAAGCACTCATTGGACTCGTTCTACTGCACCTTTTTATCAAAAAGGTGGCATTACGCAGTGCAATCAGAATCCTCTGCTCGGGAACAAATATGCCATGTAGACCCGCAGGCCACATGTCCATATTGCAACACTTTCCCGAGCTGGATATGATTACTACGGTCTCGGACGCATTGCCACACACCTTCACCTTTGACAAGAGATTTGAGGTGCTGATCCCAAATCGCTCAGCATGGGAAGACAGTGATCCCCTGCTGAATGTCAAAGGCCTTAGGTGGTACACAGATGGCTCCAAGATGGCTTCTGGCGTTGGCGCCGGCATCTTTGGACCAAAACGTAGGATCTCGAAGGCCCTGGGAGTAAGCCCCAGCGTCTTCCAAGCTGAACTGCACGCCATCCTAACATGCGTCAACCTAAGTCTCGAGACCGGCATCAGAGGAGTAACTATCAACATACTCTCTGATAGCCAAGCAGCGCTTAAAGCACTGGGTTCGTACAGCACGAACTCGAAAACCGTCAAGGAATGCCATGACGCCCTGCAAGAGCTCGCCAAAAGAAACAATGTCAAACTTTGGTGGGTGCCAGGACGGAAAGGTATTAAGGGCAATGAAATTGCCGACCAACTTGCCAGAAAAGGTTCCAGCGACAAATACATAGGTCCGGAACCTTTCTGCGGCATTCCCGGGTCTAAGATAAATCACCTCTTAGACAAGTGGGAAAAGTCGCAACACCTGTCGTTCTGGAACAGTGTTCGGGGACTCCGTCAATCCAAACGACTTATACGACCCCTGAACAAACACCCTGTTGACATACTTAAGCTCAATCAGGGGATATCAGAAGACTGGTCAGCTACCTAACGGGACACTGCAGTCTGAGATATCATCTAAATAAAATTAGTCTCTCGTCTGAAACTGACTGTCGGTTCTGTTTAGAGGACGATGAGACGGCAGAACACATACTCAACTTCATTATAGAGGTTGAGAGGCTACTCGGCTAATCGGGCAGGCACAATAGATCTGCAAAGGTCGCAGTGCCATATTGCTAAGAGTAGCACTAGCCCCATGTGTAAAAAACAAAAAAAAAAAAAAACAATAATTTAATATACGTTTAGAATGGGTTTCAGAATATAGGAAAAATATTTAAAAAAATCTTCCACTAACAGTTTCTGAGAAAAGTTAATTTTTTTACACTTTGCACATATGCAAAGCTGCGCATTTACAGTCGAACTAAATGACAAAATAAACTTAACAGCATAAGCTGAAACATTACAAAACTATAGAATAAACAAAAACAGAGAAAAAAAAAACTGAAATGTTAAATTTAGTCAGAATTTATTTGCATAAAAGAAGGTGAATTTACTTCCGTGAAATGAGGTGAAACAGTTATTCTCCTTTTTCAAGCAAATATTGAGAAACAAAACAAAATTATCAAAAGAACGAAAAAATATAATCAAAATACATATCGCATGAAAACAAGTGATTTCATTTTTTGTGAAATGAGGTGAAACAATTATTTGTCTTATTCAAGCACAGGTTTACTTTACATTTTTGACAGGAAACAAAATGTAAAGTAAACTTTTGCCTTTGCACCCTGGACTTTTGCATGTTGTTCTTTTCTCATTCCAAATAGGCCAGTGGTTTATTGGATCCAATTGTACATCCTTGGTTGGTAGTGAATTGTATTCTCTTTCCTAAGCTTCTTTTGGTTCATGGGATTGTCCGTTGATCCTGTTTCAAGAAGCATTCTTCGGTACAGTATCCATGAATTTATCACCATTGTATCAAGCAAGTGAAAAAATAGACGAAGATACCGTCTCTTCGATCTTATTTTGATGTGGTGTCTTCCTATATTGCTATCTAGCAAATCAACATTTCCCATGTGAGAATTATATACGGAGACAACTGCTGGGCAAGGCACCATTACGTGCTCCTTTTTCTTCCTATCAAATCTTTTCACATTTGATTTAGGAAGTTCCCCAACAAATGTGGAGACTAAACCTACATTGCTGTTGTCCTTGAACAGAACAGTAGAAATGTCAACTGACTCAATATTTGTTGTGAATTCCTCTGAATAACCGCGTGATTCCGTCTTGAGTTCTTTTTCGTCCCTGAACTTGCAGTTGATATCATTTTTTGGTAACGTTGCATTTTCTACGACGGCTAACCAATTTGAATACTTATTATAAAATGTTTATTTTCCTTTGTAGACTATTTTCCAATATCTGGCAATACATTTACAGATATTTTTTATAAGACATTCTAAATTGCTGGCGTCTATATATTCAGTGTCATTCGCGTCATTCACGGAATTGATCAACTCTTCTATCACATGACTACACCTTTCCGTATCCGATCCTTTACTAGACAGCCAAATCTCAAAGACATACATCCGTGAGAAAGATAATTCATATAAAGAACCTGGAAAATGATTACTATCAGTAAAAAAGGAAAAAACCTTTGCAGGTAGGAAGTACACACTACGAAAAAGCGTACTCACGCCGTAGTTAACGCTTTATGACGCGAACAGACGGCGACGGACGGTGAATTTGATTAAGTATTCCGACTAAGGGAGATTTTGCAAAAATTTCGTAGTACGTGAATTCGGTGGGAAACGTTAGGAAAGTAGTTAAAAGCTTATGTGAAAACGACTCTTAACGAATTCTGATACTTTTAAATAAGCTTTTTATAACAAGCACATTATCAAACAAAATATTACAAAACCTTGTTTAAAATGCAATAAATATTTAAATTCATACCATGAGTTAACACCGTCGACCGAGGCCAAGGGCAAAGATACGCTGCGTCATCATTTTGTGTGGTTCACATCGCTCCGCATGTTCGTACCTGTTCATACGTGATCGCGTTGATTCAGGTGCATCATCATATTCAGTCTGGTGCAATCGGATGCGCATTGCAACCAGCCTGGGAAGTGACCGGAGAAAGGCCTACGTTGCGGATTCGGGCGAAGCGATGGGCTTCCTATGGAAGGGGTTTTTAGTTGATAAGTTAGTTCTAAGTTGGACACCGAACAATAAAGTGGTATTTTAAATCGTACTAACGTTTCGAATTTGAATAGTAAGTCGAACAGTTGGGGGGAAGCTCTGCTTCTCTGTTCGCGGTTTTTTTGGACTCTGCCATGTTGTTGGCAAAATTAAAAAACATTAAAATATTACAGAAAATATCAGATGTAGCTCACGCGGTCATTGACTGATAACGCTAACTGCATTCCTTCGATTGGTTCACTTACTGTCAAAAAAAGAGTATGAGATAATCCGAAAAATTACGTTATATTTATGTTTCACAGTTATTTGGGTATTTGCCTATCTAAATAAGTCATAATATTCCAGTTATGACGGGTTCACTGAACTCGAGTTTTGGCCTATGGGGGAACCACTGTGCAACGCACTGAATTCCTTTATTGAACAAATACACCGCTTAATCTAGAGAAGTATAATATCTGTCAAAATATAACTTGTAATTCTGGTGTCTTGGCACTTCCCTTGACGGCCGAATAACAACATTTCCACTAGCTCCAATATCAGGTTCCTCATCAACCCGAAATTAAGGATCGGTTTCCTGTCAGCTGTAAATTTCGAATTTGTGAGCAAACCCCATGTCACCACAAAGCACAAAGAGTTTGTAACCCCATTTGTGTGTTTTATCTTTCATATACATTTTCATGTGGTGTCTTTCGTTGGTAGCACACATCTGTTCATCAATTGAAAGACGTTCACCCATGGGTACTGAAAGACATCTTTGGTTCAAGTAGTTTAGAATTGGCCTTATTTTGTATAGTTTATCTCTTTCGGGCCTTTGAGGGTCTGGTTGTTTCAGGTTGTCATTGAAATGTAAAGTACTATGCAATCTCTCAAAGTATTTCTGTGACATAGTCTGTTTTACCAACTCAACTCTAATTACATCACTCCACAGGTCACGGATGTTGGCTGGTGGGGCCAAAGCACTGATGATGCAAATGCCAAAAAAATTATAAATGTCATAATTTGTAGAATCAATTGGCTTGTTTGCATTTTGTTGAAAAGCATATAAATTTGTTTCATACACAATTTTTGATATAATTTCATCAGTGAGGAAATATTTAAAAAATTGGTAAGGTGTAGAGAGTTCTAGTTCTGGCGGCGATGTTCTGGTAGGGAGCATGCACCAGATCATCTGCAGAATTTGGGAAGATGACAGAATGCCCGACGACTGGAATACCAGCTCTATATGCCCCATCCACAAAAAAGGCGATCCTACCTCTTGCAAGAACTATAGAGGTATATCCCTGCTCAATGTCGCATACAAGATCCTGTCCAGCGTATTGTGTGAACGTCTAAAACCATTTTGCACCGCACTAATCGGCAGCTGCCAGTGAGGCTTCCGGCCCGGCAAATCAACTATAGACCAAATTTTCACACTTCGACAAATCCTGGAAAAGACCAACGAGTTTCGAATCAACACACATCATCTTTTCATCGATTTCAAAGCCGCATACGACAGCATTCATCGTGAAGAACTGTTTGGGGCGATGGCCGAACTCGGGATCCCGGTAAAACTGATCCAGTTATGTCGCGCCACGCTAAAAAACACGCGATGCACCGTGCAACTCGGTTCTAGGACCTCGGAACCATTCGAAACATGCACCGGATTTCGGCAAGGAGATGCGCTGTCATGTGACTTCTTCAACCTGGTGCTGGAGCAGATAGTGCGACGGGCAGGCGTCAACAGGGAAGGCACTATCTTTTACAAGTCCATCCAGCTGCTAGGATACGCGGATGATATCGACATCATCGCGTGTTCTCGCCGTGGCATTGTGGAAGCATTCACGGCGATTGAAAAACAGACGAAACGAATTGGCCTTAAGATCAATGAGGACAAAACGAAATACATGCTGTCAAGCAAAAACCCATCCGTCGCTCACCACCTGGGACAAAACATAACAATTGACAGCTACAATTTCGAGGTAGTTAAGGAGTTTGTCTACCTCGGGCAAACGTAAATTCCACAAATGACACCACAGTGGAGATCCGGCATAGAATCGCCGTTGGTAACCGCTGCTACTTCGGCTACAAACAACTGGTGTCAAAACTCCTTACTCGAAAGACCAAAGCCATGCTTTACAAAACGCTCATTCTGCTAGTCTTGCTGTACGGAGCCGAAAGCTGGACGATAAGCAGGACAGCGGAGCTGATTTTGGGTTCTTTCGAAAGAAAAATTCTGCGCCGGATATTTGGTCCTGTCTGTGAGGAAGGCTAATGGAGAAGAAGACACAACCGCGAACTCTACGAGATGTACCAAGATGTGGATGTAGTCCGGAAGGCAAGGACCCGTCGACTACACTGGCTCGGCCACATCGAGCGCATGGACATCAACGCTCCAGCTAAGAGGGTCTTCGACTCCGAGCCTCCTGGTTCGAGAAGAAGTGGAAGACCGAACCTCCGGTATAAAGACCAAGTAATAGCGTATTTAGGACATCTTGGTCTTGACAACTGGAAACAGCGTGCCCGGGACCGTCGAGGATGGAAGGCAGCTATAGCTCAGGCTCAGATCCTTCATGGATCGCAGGCCTGATAAGTAAGTAAGTAAGTAAGTAGAGAGTTCTAGAAATGTGTGCTGTAATCCGTCATTTCCTATGAATGGGAACTTGTCAGGAGAGGAAAGAAACTTTGCTTTACGTTACGTTTACCGTTATCCCAGTACACAAAGGAATCCATTATAGCATAGCAATGTTTTCTCAACTAATTTATAAGAAACTGAAACAAAAAATATAAGGTTGGAACTTGTTTAATGTAAGCACTAAGAATGGCGCTACCATATCATGCACTTTTGCATATGTGCAAACACAATAATAATACGTATTACGTACTTGTTAATTAACAGAAACGTTCATGAACACGAAGACACAATTCACCAATGTTGTTACTACACGAATATATTTATTATTATTTTTTTTTTTTTTTTGTTTATGCTTTCACCACGTGTACAGATTCTTACAAGACGGCGCTTCATTCCAAGCTGAAGTTTTTTTTATATGGGATGAATGCAAAGCCATGTATGTCGACAGTGGCGCGGATTAGCGCTAAATTCTAGCATACAGTGTTAGTTTCCTAGTATTGCAGTTCTATAAATGAGAATCCAACGTTAAACCAGCAAACACATCTGAGAAAATTTCGTTTAATTTCGTTTTGCAGATATGCAAAGCTGCGTAATGAAGGGTTTTAAGTAACGATAATAGCACATTTTAAAGAATGTGAAAAATGCACTTACTTACTTATCAGGCCAGCGATCCATGGAGGATCTGAGCTGTCTTCCATCCTTAACGGTCCCGGGCACGCTGCTTCCAGTTATCAAGACCAATATGTCTTTCATCTTACGAGCGTACGTAGTTAGAAGCTGCGTAGTTTCTGTTTTACTCCTTATTACTGTGAATGTGATATTTCGAGAGATAATCCTGCACACATCGCGACGTATTAAAGCACATTAAGTAACGATGATAGCACATTTTAAAGAATGTGAAAAATTTACTTACATACTTACTTACGGTCCCAGGCACGCTGCTTCCAGTTATCAATACCAAGATGTCTTACATCCGCTATTACTTGGTCCTTATACCGGAGGTTCGTTCTTCCTCTTTTCCTCGAACCAGGAGGCTCAGAGTCGAAAACCCTCTTAGCTGGAGCGTTGATGTACATGCGCTCGATGTGGCCGAGCCAGTGTTGTCGACGGATCTTTGCCTTCCGGACTACATCTACATCTTTGCACAGCTCGTAGAGCTACATCTTTGCACAGCCCGGTGACCATTTCCCCGACTGTCGATTTCAAAAGACCATAAGTGGTGATAGATTCTTGATCTACGACCCAAAAAATACTGGAGACCTACATGAAGGACGAGTACTAGTAGATAGAGATTTTAAACAGAAGTGAGATGTGGTTCGTGGATGGAACTTTTAAAGTAATTGTTTTAATTATATTTCGACGTAAATTGTTTTTTGAATTTTTGCTCGACTCGTTCCATCGTTTTTGTAGGTCGCACCCGTCATTTTTACGCAGGTTTTAACCGTGATGTGCCTCGTTAAAACCCATCACGGACATGCTGCCTCTGAGTATGCATGCTTGCCCATGGTATACGTTCTCCTTTCTTCGAAACAAGAACTGCAATATAAAACTGCGTTGCAAGCATTGAAAAGTGCAGTAGCAGACTACGGCATTCAGACTTTTCACGCTTAATAGTATATGAGCTATTTTGAATTGGGCATAATTAATGCTGTCCAAGAAGTTTACCCGTCGGCCGAGATCCATTTATGTTTTCCCACCTAAAACAGAATCTTTACAGAAAAATTCAGGCACTTGGTTTACAGAGGACTTATAACGATCCATGATTGGATTGCGGCTCTATGCTAAGTGCCAACGCGAGACGTCATTCGTGCGTTTAGAGCGTTGAAAACCGAAGTTCCCGTTGCACTCGAAGAGTTTGTTCAATACCTTGATGCAACCTACGTATCTGGGAAAAGAGGTGGCAGTCGCAGACGTCCTGTACCACCGCGATACCCACCGCAGCAGTGGAAACAGTACGAAGCTGTTTTCAGGAACGAGCCAACGACAAGCAACGCGAGTGAGGGGTGGCATAATCGCTTAAGTTTATTGGTGGGTTAGAATCATCCAGATAACTACCCTCTCATACAGGAATTTCAAAAAAAGCAAGGAGATACGGAGATTGGCCTCATAGAATTGACCAACCTGCGCAGGATCAAGGTCACGTCAAAACAGAAATGGGTTCAAGCACAACGTCGGCTTACCACATTCACCTTCCTCACAGACTTACCAAATATCCGGCGCATAACCCAAAATCAGTTCCGCTGTCCTGCTTATCATCCAGCTTTCGGCTCCGTACAGCAAGACTGGCAGTGTGAGGAGTGAGGAGTTTTGACCGCAGTTGTTTGGACAAGCCGAAGTAGCAGCGGTTGCCAAGGGCGATTCAATGCCGGATCTCCACTCTGGTGTCATTTGTGGAACCTACGTTTGCCCCGAGGTAGACAAACTCCTTAACTACCTCGAAATTGTAGCTGTCAATTGTTATATTTTGTCCCAGGTGGTGAGTGACGGATAGGTTTTTGCTTGACACCATGTACTTTGCTTAAAACCTCATTGACTTTAAGACCAACTTGTTCCGCCTGTTCCTCATATGCCGTGAATGCTTCCACAATGTCACGTCGCGACCACGCGATGATGTCGATATTATCGGCGTATCCTAGCAGCTGGATGGACTTGTAGAAGATAGTGCCCTCCCTGTGGACGCCTGCCCGTACAAATCTGCTCCATCACCAGGTTGAAGAAGTCACATGACAGCGCATCTCCTTGCCGAAATCCGGTGCATGTTTCAAACGGTTTCGAAGTCCTGGAACCGAGTTGCACGGTGCATAGCGTATTTTTTAGCGTGGCACGACACAACTGGATCAGTTTTCCCGGGAATCCGAATTTGGCCATCGCACCAAACAGTCCTTCACCATGAACGCTGTCGTATGCGGCTTTGAAATCGATGGAAAGATGGTGTGTATCGATTCGAAACTCTATAGTTCTTGCAAGAGAGCAAATAGAGCTGGTATTCCAGTTATCGGGCAAGCTTTCATCTTCCCAAATTCTGCAGATGATCTGGTGCATGCCCCCTACCAGGACATCGCCGCCAGCCTTGAAGAGCTCTGATGGCCAACCACCTGATCCTGCGGCCTTGTTATTCTTCAGCTTCTGAATAGCTGTGTCGACTTCTTCGATGCTGAGTGGGAGGACTACTTCAGCGGCTGGAGTTGGGATTTCCTCGATCCCTGCCACTCTCTATTGGTCATGCTCGTTAGGCAGCTGCTGTAAATGCTGCTTAAATACATTCACTATAACCTGCGGGTCGGTGACAAGATTACCCTCAGAGTTTCGAAGAGCCTGGGTGCCCTTTTTGAAGCCTCCTGCAAGGCCTTTGGCTTTCTTGTAAAAGGCTCGTGTTTTACGTTTATCCCTAGACTCCTCGATATCCTGGGAGTTTTTTCTTCTCCCTTCTTCTGGCTCGGTACTCTTCTTGCGCTGACTGGTTTTCCTCTGCAGCGCCTTTTGGCCTCGTCGGTTGCTGCCTATTTCTGCTCACACTTGCCATCGCACCACGGGTTTCTTGTCGGGGGTGGTGGGTACCCTAAGGTGTTTTCGGCTACTTCCTGCATGGCTGAATGCCAATGCAGCCGCATATCATTGGCATTTGTGTTCGACGTAGGTATACTGTAGAGTCTTTCGCTCAGCTGCTCCCTTTTGACTCTGGCAACCTCCGGTGTGCTCAGGCGCCCAATGTCGAACCTCCTCCTGATAGGCAGGTGGAGCTTTCTGACATTGGACAGTCGAGCTCTGAATCTTGCTGCTACGAGGAATTGGTCAGAGTCGACATTTGCCCCTCTGAGTGTTCGCACATCCAGGATGTTTGACGAGTGCCTTGCGTCAATGAGCACATGGTCGATTTGGTTGGCGGTTCGACCGTCTGGAGATCGCCAGGTTGCTGTTCGGATTCGCTTACGAGGGAATCTTGTGCTACTTATCACCGCATTACGAGCTGTGGCAAAGTCCGTGAGTCGGAAGCCGTTATCTGTTGTTGAGGCTTGGCTTTCCGATCACTCTGGAAAGCGTGTTCTCCTTACTGATTTTGGTGTACATCGTACTCCGGACAAGCTCCGTAGGCGTTGTCCAAGAGGTCATAGAAGTCCTTCTTGATAGGGTCTTTAGCCTCGTCGGTAGGGGCGTGTGCATATATAAGGCTGATGTTATAAAATCTGCCTCTGAGGCAGATCACAGCCAGGCGATCACTTATAGGTTTAAAGTGGATGACCTTCGAAATGAATGGCTTTCCCACAACAAATCCGCATCCCAATAAGTGCAACCTTTTGTGACAGCTGTAATAAATGTCGCAGGGTTTCTTCCTCATCATACCTCTTCCTATCCAGCGTATTTCCTGGACCGCAGTAATATCCGCCTTGTACTGCATGAGGATTCTTTCTAGTTTATGAGCAGCTCCGGTAGTGTACAAGGTTCTGACATTCCAGGAGCATACTCGCAAATCGTGTTCCTTTTTCGTGCGTTGTCGTCGTCGAGTATCCGTCCGTGTGGCCGATAAATCTTGCTCATTCATAACTTTTGTGTTTTTTACGTGGGCGGATTGTTAGCCCGCCGCACAACCGCCATACTGTTCGGGGTTTTGTCGCTGCATACGTTTGTTAACCTCTTAACGGTTGTTGGAGAGGCTGTCCAGAGGACGCTACGACGAGGCCGTATGTCAACTTGACCCGGGCATTTAAACAGGGATCGTTGCTGGCATCTCGCCAGGTTGAGAGCGATCAACAACTCTACCCTGTATGTTCGAGCCCATGCCCTCTATTGAGTGAGTTATACACCGCCAATTACTGGCGATCTTGTCACCCAAAATTACATATACCAAGAGCCGTCATTTAATTAAAAAAAACACTGTTAAAGCCATTTGACTAAGTCCACAATGGATGAGGGGCAACGATAAAAAAAAATCAATACTTCTCGGTTCGCATCAATAAAACATTTAAAGCGACCATATGGCTCATAAAGTGTCACAATCATTTACAAATAAAACATCCGGTTACGGCCAGATCCCAACCCCAACCATATCCCGAACGCTGCTCATCTCAGTATTTATTTATTTTCTGCTTTCTCTGCAAAACAATTTATTACGTTTATTCATGCGAATAGATTTTATGTCACAACACTGTACAGACGAACAAAGAAGCAAAACGAAAACACATCCGCTTGTCAACCCGAATAGCTCAGCATCACTAGATATCAAAACTAAACACCGGTTTCCAGCCGAAACCCCTTTGACCTCCCAGCGCCCTCCACATTCGCGTTTCTTTTTCTCTTTAGTCCTTTTTGTGTTCGTTCAAATCCTGTCGCATATGGCGGCAACAATTTCACATTTTATCCTTT
The DNA here is from genome assembly GCA_951905685.1 of Eumerus sabulonum. Lineage (NCBI taxonomy): Eukaryota > Metazoa > Arthropoda > Insecta > Diptera > Syrphidae > Eumerus > Eumerus sabulonum. The sequence continues at coordinate 152,365,204 of OX645060.1, read as the reverse complement.
TTTGTTTTTCTTGTTTTTCTTGTTGTCTCCGTTTGCTGCCTCACAATATGTAGCTACCGCAGTCATCGCCCGGCTATCCAAAGGCAAAGGTTAGGTAATAAATTTGACAAGCAATAAATAATTTGTCGTTATGTAAATAAATTTTTACACGTTAACAGGGTTTTTAACAATCAAGCGGCAAATAGCGACGGCTGCTGCAATTAATTTTCGTCCTTTTTTCCTTTTTGCATAGGTGGAAGCAGCTGAGGAATTTATTAGCATGGGTGTTGTTAATAATCTATCACATCACAGCAGCAGTCCATCATCATTTTGTTAGAGCAACGAAGCATGCTTCCAAACCGCACTGATAAAATATCATCGCCATCAGTACCATCACAGGATGGTATTGGGAGATTGAGTAACTTCTCGAAATGTACACAAAGTACGAGCACCGGAGAACTAAAATGTGATATTACCATCATTACCATGAGACAGGCTGCCATTTCATCCATCGTTTCTTTGAAAAAGTTGGTTGGTTGTATGGCTTCGGTATTATTAATGTAACGCGCCAGACGGCGCTACATACTAATGCCTATCTAATCATTGTGGGTACCATTAACATTACATCCCCTAATGACTATTTACTTCATTAAAATTGTATAAAAATTGCCACCCAGGTGGACCTTGTGATATAGGGTGCTGCAGATTTGGTAGTCGACGCGCAGGTGGTTATAAGATTGCTTACTCCGGCCAAAAAGCGATAGTGAGGATTTATAATTGGTGGAAGGTATGGATAGCTCCATTGGCTGGGACGTGCTCACTTAGGCAGCGAGGCTTTGCATTATTAAAAAATCCTTTACTACTACTCGGACATATACATATCTTGTCTACTAGACGGCCACTATGTCTCATGTAAATTTTATTATAGGACAAATGGGCAAAAGACCGCACGTGCAATAACTTGTATCATAAGTGGCAATATAACTCAAGTGCCGTATTTGAAAACTTAATGTAATATTACAGAGCGAGTTTGCCGAAAAGCCAATAATTCCACCTCCATTATTCACGTATAATAACAACATCGCCGCCAGCCACGGTTTAGAGTATATATGCCACTCTAGTCAAAGCACCTGACCTTAAAAAGCTCTCTTCTTCTCCTACTAACCCATATCCGGAGTGTGCTTAGAGATATACATACATATGCATGTTTGTATATACATCATCATTGCATAATCATAAGATTCAATATCCATGTAAAATCCACATAATATCTGAAATAAAATTTTTATTTTTCAACAAGAAGTAACGAGTCTAAAGATAGCAGAATAATGAAAAGACGAACTTCGAAAATGTTGAAGAGGCAGATGGAAAAAGAAAAATCTTTTCCGTAACCATGTCAATCCATTTGTGGGTATGCGGTTAAAGAGAAGCAATCTTAATCTCGGGCAGCTATCGTGAGGTAGATACTAACCCTTTCTGCATGCCTCGAACAGCACTACCACACCCGCCCGATCTTAAATATTGAAGTGTATGCAAATAAGACACTTATATGTTACTCTCAGGATTGTCATGTCAGCACATTTAATTTGACATCGACGGAACGTTATAGTGTTACACATACTCCAATACACATGTCCCTTTTCCATCTCACTCGTCAGACCTAAGTACATATATTATACACATATACCCATCTACAAACCTCTTATAAGCCAAGTCAACCAAGCAAGCAACCTATCAGCCAGCCAACAATCCCACCATCGTCATATTGAATCAATATTGTCGACATATCCCTCTAACCCTTATTCGTTACGATCTCAAGCATCCCAGGATTTCACCCCTCTCGCCCTATCCTGCTTGATATTTTTTGTCGCTCATCGAACATAGCAAACATTTTTAGAAGTACTCTGAGATCCTTGCCTTGCGTCTTACAAAATTTGCATTTCCTCTCCGACTAAACTGACTCTTCCTGCGTACTACCCTATTCCCAAGTACACACAAGCTCTTTTTTCATCTCCTAACTGAATTCCTGAATTGAACTGCCGTCGAGTTTTATGCAGCTATTGATTTAAAATAATTGTTTATCGTCAAAAGGACGAGTCCTCGGGCGGAATAAATTACACGCACACATTGTCCTCAGTATCCGCTACATTTGCTCCCGGATACAGACCGATAACAAAAAAAAAAAAAAAAACGATTATCCAAATGAAGTGGGATGTGGTCGTCGTTGAGCGATCTGAACTCAATACCATGCGTTGCTTAGTACTCCAACATCCAACATTTTACGAGGCCAAGGGGTTGATTCGGCTCATGCAATATTGTACTGTACATATTGCATTTGGGGGAATAAATTCGTGAATTTTCAAAATACGAGCTCATAGATACTTCCGACATTTATAAGAAATTCGCCGTAGACAGCATAACTTGTCACGTACGCAATCAGCCGCCTTGCGACGGAACAAGGTCCAATGTACATAATTACATATTTCGTCGGAATTCGGTGCCTTTGGGCCAAATTAACGTTAACATAGCACGATACGAAGAAGAAGATACGGTTCTGGTTCTGGTTTCTTTTTAGTATCTTACCACCTCCAGCTATCGATTTTGCCAGTGCTTAAGGTGTCGATAGCCGACGTAAAACAAATTGTTTCCGATTCCAGGACAAGAAAAGAACAGCTCAGATAGCTGCTGTACTAAGTGAGATATTAAGTATTTATGGGAATTTTATTTGCTACCTTCTTACTCGAATTGTTGTTTCCTGAGTTTCCTGTTAGCCTTCTTCCCGCTGTCATTATTATTGTGGTTGGGCGGACACCTTTTTCTTTCACCCTCCTCATAATTCACAACCTTTTTCTAGGTTATGTTCGTGAAAGAAATATAAATGTCGTAAGGAAAATGTTTAAATTTACGTCACGTATCTGCTTTAATTGCACACATTACGAGCTTATGCTGAAGGTGTTTCGTTCCTCGCTTTTCATTTCATGTACGTACATACATTTGTATCTGATGGCGGCAAGGGTTAAGGTTCGTTATTTGACTAGCGATAAGTTATTCAAGTACCTCCTTGATTTCCACGAATACCTCCTTAAATATAACAACCATCTGTCAAAAAGTTTTATCAGATTTAGCGGTGATAAAGAGTGACATTTTGTTTTGTTTCAGAGGAAATTTAATTAATGTTTCAAAAAAGGAAGAGTTACCTTAAAGCAGTGTGCGATCGAAAATCTACACAGGACAGTATTGATAACTGCAAATGAGATAATCCAAGGACACCAAAGATAATTCAAAATAAATATGAAATGAAGTTGGGAGACAAATTGCTATCAACTTTCCTCTATATGGACTAAATGTAAAATGAGATGGTAGACTGTGCATTGGCGTTACAATTTTTCTTGTGGAGTTTTCTTATTTTTCAGAAGGGAGCCACAAACGACCGGGACCCTCAAGGTCAATATATCGCAAGCCATCGCTCAAATTCAGTTTGGTCTGTGTGCCTGTGATATAGAAAATGGAACCTCTGCGATGTAGGCTTTCCTGCAGTCATTTGATTGTTGCATCCCACACATAATACTAATGACAGGCCTTTTAAATAAAAATAGTAAAAAAATACTGATATATCACTACACATTACCGCATTACTGGTAACTGATAGGCTTTCGTTAAGGCTTTCGTTAATGAACAATGGGTCAAATAAATAAACAATAAAAAATGGATGGTGCCGAAACTGATGAGCCCCCTTGAACCGCCGCCCTGACAATTTTGTCCCAGTATATCTTTCACAAGGGTGGCAAAGGACTAAAAAAGGCCTCGTAGGGATAGCATCTATCCGACGGATGCTGGCCTGCTAAAAAGGGAGAAGAGCCACCGCAGTCGAACATCTTGCGGCATAGTTAGTAAGTCCTATCCCCACCTCCTCGTGGTGCTATCTGGAGATTTCCTATGGAAATTGCAGACGGGGAAGGGCGAATGGCGAGCCTCCTGTGCCAAAAAATGGGATTAGTCGGTTGGGCTACGGCCTAGTAACCCGTAACCGTAAAAAACCACAAACTCCGAAACAACCACAGGCCTCGGATATAACGGACCGGATTTATGTTGACGACCCTTGCAAAAAACGAAAAAAGGACAGTGAATGTGCCCGAGGAATGGAGTCTCAGCATTGTATGCCCGATCCCTCTGATTGCGCCAACTATAGAGGAATAAGTCTCCTTAACATCGCCTTCAAAATCTTCTCTGCCGTTTTGTGTAAATGCCTGAAGCCTTTTGTAAATAGGCTGATAGGTCCTTATAAGTGCGGATTCCGGCCATGGAAGTCCACCATCGTCCAAATCTTCACACTACGTCCTGGAAAAAACCAATGAATTTAAAGTCGACACCCACCACTCAGAGACGAGCTATACAACGCCATGTCTACCTTTGACATACCTGCTAAGCTCATCAGACTATGCAGGATGACTTTGGAGAATGCTCGCTGCTCGATCCGGATCGGTTAACACCTTGCCGATAGTTTTGATGTCAAAAAAGGATTTAGGAAGGGCGATGCGCTGTCGTGTGATTTCTTCAACATCATATTAGAAATGTTTGTGCAAAAATCACTAGCGAATACAAGAGGCACATTGTATTTCAAATGCTCGCAACTCCTTGCAAACGCCGACGATATTGACATAATAGGTAGATCACTCCAGCCGGAGAGTCTTTGCATCCAACCCCGAGGGACGAAGAAGCAGAGGACGGCCGCACTTAAGATGGCGCACAAAGGTGGAAGGGGACCTCGGCCAACTGGGTGTGCGCCAATGGAGAAGGCTAGCAAAAGATCGTGCTAGTTGGAAGGGAATGTTGATTGAGGCCCAGGTTGACCCCGAACTGTAGCGCCCATTAAGAAGAAGAGAAGCAGAGCCAAAAATAGCTCAGCTCCATCGCTTCACCAGAAGCACCGTTTGGTTCTCAGGTAGCGGATCAAGGTAACATGATCCATGTGGTATCGCAATGGGCCGACTTCGGCCTACGTGTGGCTTGTGGGAACCACTTTTACCTAACCTAGCCTTCCTGCCTTTTCCGGTTTTATTGTTATTTCCACAAAAAAATGCTATAGTGAAATAGACAGTTGCATTCCAACCATTTCTCCCACAACACGTCTCTCTAGGAATGCTCACCAATAAACCCTGAAGCCCGCTTTCGGACGTACTGTCAAATATATAGAATCTTTCGATTCGGCCTTTCTCCCTCAGTACAACATGCTAGCTTTTGAGATCGGCGTCTCCTCTATACTTCGTCCTTTCTGCCTTCCGCCCGTACTGTGTCACCGACGGAATAGGGTTATTAAACCTTGAATACGCGCATAATATAAAAAAAACTGCCCGACAATATCTTCTAAATATGCTTATCCATGTTCCAAATTCAGCGGACAGCCTATCTGAATTACTTCCGACATCAACATCCCTAATCTCATCTCAAGTCCAGTATGAAGGAAAACGGTAGGACTTTAACTGTAATTTTTATTATACAACACACAGAAACAGTCTCTACTCTATTCTAACATCGCTTGTGATTGTGCGTGTTGATCTAAACTACTGGGAAGGTGGTGGCCATCCGAAATGTACCTAAGGCGGTCCCAGGATGGTATTTGGGTTAACCGCCTGATCCTATATGCATGTTGAGCTGGGTTAACATTGTATGTACATACATATGTATGTACGTATGTGGCGTTACGGTCCACGAAGGCCCAAATCCGATCTTCTCTCAATGACCCATGCTGGGGGTGATTTTATTTTTCTATGGGTGAAAGGGATTTAAAGTTTATTGCTGATTCCTAACGTCGAATTGTGAAAGTTAGAAGAAAAGGATTGCAATCAATTGTGCCAAATATCCTGGTATAATCCTGGACTCCAAATTTAGTTGGGGAGAAAATATTGAGGAAAGAATCAAAAAGGCCTATGTGGCACTATATTCGTGCAAGGTAGCCTTTGGAAACCTAAAACCGAGGTTAGAACATTGGTTGTACACTGCGGTGGTAAGACCTATCCTAGTCTATGGCTCGGTTGTCTGGTGGAAGGCGCTTGAAAAAAAGTGTCATCTTCAAATGACGACGGCACTTGAAGTCATGCTGAACCTCCCATCCCTGGACATGTACTGCGAGAGCGCCGTAACCAAAACTGCGCTAAGAATACAGGAATCAGGTCTCTGGAAAAGGGGTCCCCACGGACATGCATCAGTCTTGGATCGATGGGCCGTCTCGAGATTCAGAACCGTAACGGACTATGTCACCCGACTTCCTCTCCTGGGAGAGGAGGAGCTCACGCACGAAAAGTGAGCTGGCACTCTACACCGACGGACCCAAAATGGATGTTGGCACAGGTGCCGGAGTCTACTTTGAGTCTCGGGATATACATCGCTCCTCCAGGCTCGATGATGGATGCAGTGTCTTCCAAGCTGAGGTCTTCGCCATCAGGCAGGCGGCGGACCTGATCAGCAAAGAGAATATCACAGGAAAAAGACCAGCATCTATGTTGACAGCCAGGCAGCCATTAAGGCTCTGCAGGCAGCATGATTAAGATCCAAACTCGTCAAACTCTGCAAGGAGAAGTTAGAAGAATGTCTCCGGAAACGAAAGGGCGGACGAGCTGGCTAGGATGGGATCAGGTGCTAACATTGCGCAGATCTCAGCTGAGGTGTCGCTTAGATGCATGCGCAATGGTGAGATCGACTTGGCCCGTCTATGATAAGAAAAGAACGGAAAATCTGCTGAAGTTCAATAGTGGGAACATTCGACTGGCAGTCGGTGCCCTCACCGGGCACTGCATGCTATCCTACCATGCAGCTCGACTAGGCCAGCCCTACAAAACCAACGTCCATCATGAAATTAGGAGGCTGACTAGTGCTATACACAGGCACTACAACTCTACTGTAGGCTTGAAAAAGGACATCATGGTAAGGAACAGAGCGTCTAAAGCGACCCAAATCATTCAGCCATCGGAAATGGGAGTACCAGCCCCTTCTCCTTCACCGTGGAAACAATTGCAAGAGCCCAAGCGAAAAAGGACTAGATCTCCAAGCAAAGAAAAACCCTCGACACTGACATACGCTGAGGCCGTCACGAAGAAAAAACCTGCGGAGATGCAACAAAGTGACCAGAAGCGCCCTGGGGAGAAAAACAACAAAGACCTCCAGAAAGTTCTTGCAAAAACGCCAAAATCGCGAAACAAAGATGCAAGTAAAAAAAGCGCAAATCAAGACCACAACAAGGCCGAGGAGAAAAAAAATGGTGAAAAAAGGCCGAGGCAAGCTGTACGCCAAGCCGGACGCATTGGTGATTAAAAAAACCGGAGAAACATCCTACTGCGATATACTTCGGAAAGTGAAGACCAATCCTGAGCTAAATGGTCTGGGGTCCGATGTTACCCACATAAGGAAGACGGCCAAAGGTGAGTTACTGCTTGAACTCAGGAAATCGGCAGACGGAAAAACCTTCGAGTACCAGAGCAAAGTAGGACTAGTCCTACAGGAATTGGCAGAAGTGAGGTCCTTAAAGCACGAGGTACTCATTGAGTGTAAGGACCTAGACGAAGTCACTACTAAGGAAGAGATCTGCAAAGCATTGTCCGAGCAGTTCGAGGAAGTGCAAGGTATACAACCCTCATCCATTAAATCCATGAGGAAAGCATATGCGGGAACACAAACTGCAGTCATTAGCCTCCCGATAGAGGCCGCCAAAAAAATCCTAGAGATTGCGAGGATAAAAATCGGTTGGACGGTATGCAGGTTACGGGAAAAAGTTGTACCGCTACGATGCTTTAGGTGTCTTAACTTCGGACACCTAGCAAAAGCGTGTCAAAGTCTGCTTGATAGGAGCGAGGATTGCACCAAGTGTGGACAGAAAGGCCACGTGTACAAAAACTGTACAAATGAAGCAAAATGCGTCCTTTGTGAGGAAAAGGGGAGGAATAACATCATGCATGTGGCAGGAAGCGCAATATGTCCTGTATATCAAGAAGCTAAAAAAGCCACAAAAAGAATATGAAAGTGCTACAATTAAATTTAAATCACTGCGAAGCGGCACAGGATCTCCTAACACAAGCCATCCGAGAGTTCAAAATAGACACTGCCATTCTATGCGAACAGTACAAGAATCTCGACGATAAAGTTTGGTTAGCTGACAACTCAAAAAGAGCGGCTATTTGGACCTGCGGAAAACACGCCTTTGAAGAAAAAATGACGACAGGACAATCCGGCTTCGTTCGAGCAAAGATAAAAGGTGTAAACGTCTACAGCTGTTATGCACCTCCATCCAGCACTTTAGAGGAATTTCGGGGTATGCTGGATAGGCTCGTGGATGATGCTAGAGGCCGTACTCCAAAAATCATAGCTGGAGATTTCAACGCATGGGCCACTGATTGGGGCAGTACGCGAACCAATCCAAGAGGCGAAGCTCTACTAGAGGCTATGTCATCACTAGACGTAGTACAGCTCAATAAAGGATGCGAGCACACCTTTAGCAGAAACGGCATAGGTTCCATAGTTGACATCACATTTGTATCGAGTTCTCTAACGAGAGGCGCAAATTGGAGAGTAAGTAATCAGTACACCCACAGTGACCACCTGGTTATCCTTTTTGAAATACAGCCTAGGAGAGCCAACCAGGGTGTCTCGCTAAAGAAGGCACAACAAAAGGGTTGGAAAATAGAAACACTGGATGAAGACTCTTTTATCCTCACCTTTAGAGAGTCTACAATAAGGTCAGGGACAGCAAATGCTATGGCCACTGATATTACTAAGCAAGTAATGAGGGCTTGCGATACATCCATGGTCCGGAAAACGTCATCGAATCGCCGGCCACCAGTATACTGGTGGAATCAGGAGATAGCAGAGCTACGCAGCAAGTGTCATAGGGCGAGAAGACTGTCCCAGCGATCCAGAGGTTTGCCCTCTCATCAGGACCTACAGGCGCAATACAGAGATAGACGTAGGGATCTGAAACTGGCCATTAGGAGAAGCAAAAATAACAAATTTAAGGAGCTCTGCGAGCAAGCAGATGTAAATCCTTGGGGTACCGCTTACAGGACTGTCATGGCAAAACTCAAAGGCACCACCAGGGCCCCCTCGCCCTCATGCCCTCTCCTAATGAAAAAAATAGTGTCGGGACTATTTCCACCGCAAAGAACGATAGAGCGTATAGAAGCACCCCATGATGAACAGGAAGTGACAACTATTACGGAAAACGAACTTCTAAAGGTGTGCAAACATTTCGAGGACAATAAGTCACCTGGGCTGGATGGCATCCCAAATAAGGCCCTCAAACTAGCCATTAAAGCAAACACGGGACCATTCCTAGAAATGTACAATAGGTGCCTAATCGAAGGGGTTTTTCCAGACCAATGGAAGAAACAACGCTTGGTGCTGCTGCCTAAAGGGAATAAACAACCAGATGAGCCGTCGTCATACCGGCCGATTTGCCTATTAGATACAATGGGCAAGATACTGGAGAAAATGATAGCCAACAGACTCGAGGTGGCAATAAATGAAGCCGGGGGTCTTTCAGACGAACAGTACGGATTCAGGCAAGCCCGTTCTACAATCGATGCTATACGGAGGGTAACCACAGTTCTGGAAGAAGCTATTCAGGGCAAGAGATGGGCAGGAGGCGCAAAGAAATACGGTGCCGTAATAACACTGGACGTCAAAAATGCGTTCAACTCTGCAAATTGGGGACAAATTGTACGCTCACTTAGAGAAAAGATGGTGCCAGGATTTCTCAGTAAAATAATTGGAAGCTATTTCGAGAAACGGTATCTTTTCTACGATACCGACGACGGGGTAGTGCAGTACCACATATCTGGCGGAGTACCACAAGGATCGGTGCTAGGTCCTATTCTGTGGAACCTTATGTATGACGGAGTTCTGAGGCTAGAAATTCCCAATGAGGCAAAAATCATAGGCTTCGCTGATGATATTGCAATCGTAGTAGCAGCGAAACACCTGGAAGAAATAGAGGACATAGGGAACGAGTGTATCAGGAAAGTGAGACGCTGGATGTCAACAGTCGGGTTAGAGCTCGCCGATCACAAAACAGAAGCAGTACTAGTAAGCAGCCGCAAGAAAAGGGAAACAATCACCATCAGGGTAGGCGATCAAAATATAACGTCGAAACCGTTTATAAGATACTTAGGTGTGATGATTGACGCTAGGCTCAGCTACAAGGAACACCTTGAAATAAAGTGCAATAAAGCAGCTCAGGTATGTGCTGCCTTAGCCAGAATAATGACAAATATCGGAGGACCCAGGCAGCAAATAAGGCTAGTATTGTCAAGAGTGGCGCAGTCAATTATTATGTACGCAGCACCAATATGGGCAAAGGCGATGAAAATTAAGTCCCACGCAAGAAGAGTAAATTCCACCAACCGACTATCCGCACTAAGAGTGTGCAGCGCTTTTCGGACGGTATCGGATGATGCTATATCTGTAATTGCTGGAATGCTACCAGCCGATATCTTGGCCATCGAGTTGCAAAGGTCCTACGACGCCAAAATTCAGGAACCCCTTGCCTCAGGCAGAGATATTAAACTGGAAGAAAGACGGCGTAGCATTGAAATATGGCAGGAGAGATGGAATCAGTCAACAAAGGGAAGATGGACCCATCGACTTATACCGGATATACAAAGTTGGATAAACCGGCATCACGGAGAAGTAGATTTTTATCTCACCCAGTTCCTAACCGGACATGGCTGCTTCCGAGCCTATCTTTACAGGTTTGGCCTTGATGAATCTCCTATCTGTGCAAGCTGTGGAGAGGCTAGAGAAGATGCAGAGCACGTATTTTTTCAATGCTCACATTTCGAGGCAGAAAATAAATATCTTGAAGATAAAATTGGAGAAACGCCGACTCCCGAGAACATCATAAAGCATATGCTGTCATCGAGAGAAATATGGGACGCTGTGAAAGAAACCGCAGCGAGAATCATGAAGGAACTCCGGCGTCTGGAGAGAAACAGGGAGAGCAACCAAAATCAAACGGCAGCTCCCTTGGAACAGGAAACTCCAATTAGAGAAAGAAGGGCATAAAAAGCAAACCAGCCCCGCGAAGTAATACCTAACGGCAGTCTCGCGGGGAGAGTGGTTGAAGGGTGCAGGGTGTGGTTTAGTACGTAGGCGTATTCCTGGCATCGAATATTCAGGCTTGCGAATCGTGCATGCCAGTAGTCCGGGCTACTGGTATCTTTTGAAGATTCCACATCCGTTTGGCGCAACCAAAAAAAAAAAAAAAAAAAAAAAAAAAAAAAAGGCCAGCCCTACAATGACTTCTGCAAAAGCTGCAGGAACGAAGAGGAAATTGATTCCGTTCGCCAGCTGCTGTGCGAATGTCCGGCGCTAGCCCAAAAAAGGAATATATTCCTGGGAAGATACTTCCTTTCGGGACTAGAAGAGGTAGGTAATATTGGGCTGAACAGAATACTGAGATTTTTGTCCTCGTCTGGCTGGTTCAGCTCGACGGTAAATGTATAGATATCAACGGGTTAAACAAAACAAGTGGGCACAATGGACTCAACATAGTCTACGTGAGCCTTGACTTTACGTCAATAGGGCCCCCATATACCTAACCTAACCTAATCAATTGTGCGAGATAAGCTATTTAGGTTAGTTCATACCAAACCAAACAGTATTTGTGCTGCCCCGGATTGGATCTACCTTCAGCGGACTATTTAAATTTTATAATAATTAAATGTTAGTATAGTTGTCCAAAAAATTGCATGACGAAATAAAAAAAAGTGTGTCATTCAGAAAACTAGAACTTCATTAAAACTTCATTCTCGTTTATTGTTTCATCATCATCCTAGTCAACTACAGAACATCCGCTAGCAAAAATAAATCTCCAATGGCGCACGACTGTACCTTTGGAACATAGACATGGATGCACCCTCTATTCATGGCTTATCTGCTGTTTTATACATATTTTTAATTGCTTTTGAGGAAAGCTAGATGGAATATCTGAAGAAGTATCTCGCCACCACACTCGATTTTTACCCTTCAACCAAACACTGGTTTTGCTTATGTATCACGTGTAAAATCTAAACCTCATCTAGCTCTCGGCAAAGATACCGTGATTCCTCCTACTTGTACGGGTATTCGAAAAGTCAAGCAAACATTTTACGAATTAACCGCACACACCACCGCCAGCATAACTTGAAACCCATGTTGTTGTTGTTGTTGTTGTTTTCGTTATATTCATACGGAATAAGCACCTGAGAGATTTAACACCTTGGATACTAGGAAAAATGTTCTCATGTTACCCCTCTTTTGGAGCTCCATCGCTAAACTGCCTGCCATCCATCCATCCAAGATTTAATTTTAGATAATATGATCCCCATTACAGGTTGGCAACCGTCGGTTGTCTAAAGAGATTCTTATATCCGTGCGCTACTTGAGCTGCATTGTATTTGTGGTTATACGATAGCAAACCGTACATACATGCACTCAAATTGGAATATTTTGAATAGGGATTACTACAGTGTGGAAAGTGGATGGAGGACACCAATCAGGAGAATAAACACGGTAAGTGGGTTCTTGTTTTCAACGTTTTTGAAGACAAGTGAATGAGCTGAGTTTTTTCCGGAAGCAGGTATTTTAAGGTTACTAATTAGAGAATGACCTAACTTTAAAACTATGTACTACTAAGATGTCATTGTTTAACCGTAACATTTTATTATAGTATTGAACTTCACCATTTTTGCGAAAGTAATATTGCTTTCAAAACCCATTAACTATTTTATCAATTGGCCATTGCGAGCCATTTTAAAGTTTGACCACAGTCCTAATCGTCTAATGTTTTGACGCGTTCGCAGAACACGTTGACATTATTTATCGATACCTTAGATCGGCCGTACCTCCGCCAAGTCGAGCGCCGCATTTTCAGGCTCCTATTTGACAACCTCTGGATAAGACCAGATAAGACGTTATCCAGTAAGCTATAATCATATACTTAAATTCCAAAATTTCAAGTCTGTAGGTCATTTAGTTCCAAAGTTAAGCGAAAACAAAGTTTCGCATTTATGACACTCACTCACTCATTCACTCATGATCATCAGAATAGAACTAGTACTTCCCATAAACTCAGAGAGCTGAAATTCGGTACAGAGTTAGGGTCTAATGACTACATAAAGGAAAAACTATGAAAACTAGGATACTCGAAGATCTGGAGTACCTGCTGACCCTGATTAGAAAACACAAGAGCCCAACCAAACTATTAGAGATCGACATACCGCCTTTCCAAAAAATATTCAACTCGGTGAGCCGCTTTATTTGATGTCTAAAGTATCTGATGAAGAACCCTCAGCTGGTCTCAGCTGTATTAGAGATATGGTAGTGCCCCCCTCTACTATTGGTACATAAAAAAATCGCCTGTCATTACAAAAATCCAGCGTAGTGGGACACATCTTCTAATTTATTCTAGCCTATAGCGACCCACTGCCTCCCCTTCTGCAGTTATGCAATCTAGACAGCTGGATGATTCTACGTCGGTAGAAACGTTAAAAAGAATCAGAGCAGGAGTGACAACTCAATCAGACAGAAATATACTGTCTAACGGATTGATACCTCTGCATTCCAATGAAGGAAGGTTAACGGAAATAGCATAATGTTTGAGGAACTTACCAGTGGATACTGTTTGTTTACTACCGACTAGAAATATGTGTAGAGAAGAGCGCGATTGAGGATTTGGAGAGGTGTTACTGCAGGCGTGACGTTCGAAAGTTTTATCAACAGATAAAGCGAACATGCCAAGGTTATAAAGCCTGAACGGAAGCCTGCAGGGATGAGAACGGACACCTAGTAGTAGAACCGCAGTCGATGCTGAGAATATGGAGAAACCACTTCTGCAGACTGTATAACGGCGATGTTAGTCAATATACCGCTGTCAGACAGGATGATCCATTTCTAATCGGCGAAGACCGCAGAGAATTCTGTCCGCCTGACCCCGACGAAGTTAAGATTGCCATATCGAAGCTCAAGTCGAATAAAGCAGCTGGTGCAGACGGTCTGTCTGCTGAGCCCTTCAAGGCAGCTGGGGATGACCTGGTTAGGAGCATGCACCAGCTCTTCTGTAAGATATGGTCAGAGGAATGCATGCCCTAGGAATGGAGTCTCAGCATCGTATGCCCGATCCACAAGAAAGGAGACCCCTCTGATTGCGCCAACTATAGAGGAATAAGTCTCCCTAACAGCACCTACAAAATCTTCTCTGCCGTTTTGTGTGAACGCTTGAAGCCCTTTCTAAATAAGCTGATAGGTCCTTATCAGTCCGAAGACAGGTCAAGGAAGTCCACCATCGACCACATCTTCACACTACTTCAGACCCTGGAAAATAACCATGAATTTCAAGACTACACTCACCACCTATTTGTCAACCTCAAAGCCGCATACGACAGCGTAATCAGAGACGAGCTATACAACGCTATGTCTACCTTTGACATACCTGCTAAACTTATCAGACTATGCAGGATGACTTTGGAGATTGCTCGCTGCTCCATCCGAATCGGTGAACACCTTACTGATAGTTTTGATGTCAAAAAAGGTTTAGGCAGGGCGATGCGGTGTTGTGTGATTTCTTCAACATCATATTGGAAATGATTGTGCAAAAATCACTGGCCAATACAAGAGGCACAATTTATTTCAAATCCTCGCAACTCCTTACATACGCCGACGATATTGACATAATAGGTAGATCACTGCGAGATGTCAATTAGGCCTTTGCAAGTATTGAGATCGAGGCGGCGAAAGTTGGTCTGGCGGTAAACCAGGGCAAAACTAGATACATATATGATGTCATCAAAAAAGGACGCTCACCACCGACATCTTGGCCAGAACGATTGTATAGGCAGATATAAGTTCGAGGTAGTTAAGGACTTCGTTTACCTTGGCTCCGCAGTGAACTGGAACAACGACATCAGTTCCGAAATCAAACGCAGAATCACTCTTGCCAATCGCTGTTTCTTTGGGCTCTGGAGGCAACTGAGTAATAGAGCCCTCTCCCGAACGACAAAGTTGACTTTATATGAGGCCCTTATCATCCCGGTCCTGTTGTACGGCGCAGAAGCATAGACACTATCAAAAGCGGATGAGGAGGCCCTGGGTCGGTTCGAAAGAAAGATTGTGCGCGTGATTTTCGGGCCTATAAATGCAGACGAGGAATGGAGGAAAGGATTCAACCACGAACTTTACGGGCTGTACAGCGAGATGAGTCTAGTCGGGCGTCTACGGATTCAACGCCTGAGATGGCTGGGCCATGTAGAGCGAATGGACACCACAGCTCCAGCCCGGAGAGTCTTTGAATCCAACCCCGAGGGACGAAGAAGCAGAGGACGGCCGCATTTAGCGAAAGATCGTGCTAGTTGGACGGGCATGTTGGTTGAGGCCCAGGTTCACCCCGAACTGTAGCGCCCACTAAGAAGAAGAAGAAATATGTGTATGCAGTTAAATAATGCTATGTTAAAAGCGATTCCGCACCCCGAGATAAAGTTAGTTGCTTAAGATTCCTTGGATTGTTCATAATGTATGATAACGAAAGCCCGGGCGTGTTTAAAAAAATATGAAGATGATGCGATGATGAGGACGCCGTGGCGCAGTGGTTAGCGTAATGGACTCTGACGTACGATGAGCGAGTTCGGATCTCGATAACACCGACGCCATCGAATGCTTATTTCGCGGGGTACTGGCAAAACCTCCCGTAGTATACGTGCCGTGAAAAAGCTTCTCGACTCACCCCGTTGGGAATCGGCATTGAACTGTAGGTCCCTTTCATCTACATATGTGAAAAATAAATCACACACAACATGGGTGATTGGGAGAAGCTTGGCTCTGGTCTTTCATGGGCTGTAGCGCCATCAAAGATATAATCCTTAAAGAGGGAGCTAAAGTAGCGCCATCAAAGATATAATCATTAAAGAGGGAGCTAAAGTAATGCTTAGGAGAAACATTGATGTTAGTTTAGGTTCAGTAAAGGGGTCGATAGGCGTTGTACAAAAAGTGAGGTGGGACCCAAATGACCAAACAAAGCCTAAACAATTGGTATTCAAATTCGCTAATAACTTGATTCACGAATTATTGCCTACTAAGTCAAAATTGGAGATCATACCCCGGACATATGTGTACAGAGAACAATTTCCAATCTGTGTGGCGTATGCCCTAACAATTCACAAGAGCCAAGGTCTAAGTCTAAAAATTGCCCTCATGGACACTGACACCTCCATATTCTCTTGTGGCCAAGCCTACGTGACGCTTTAACGAGTAACCAATCTTCATGGGGTGCACATAATAAATGTTGACTTAAAGAGTATAAAAGTTCAAGCTTCAGCGACCACCAAATACAACCGGCTTAGGCGTAAATACCGCGCCGATGTTTCAGAAATTAAACCGTCGAAACCGTCTGAAAGAATAAATAATGAACGCGAATGGGCAATACTGTTGCTACTGTACAAGGATCAGAACCGGAAAAAAAGAAAAGAAAGGTTTGTAATAATAAAAAAAACCGGCCAAGTGCGAGTCGGACTCGCGCACGAAGGGTTCCGTACCACCTGTATATATAAATATGAAAGAGACTATGTATGTTACCTCATCAGTCATCACACTAAATCGCATTTTTTGTATGATGACAGATCTTGGTTGCAGGCACGTTATCGGCATATTACTTTGATAATCAAAAATCTTCGTGATGAAATATGGTTGATTATATGCGTCCATTGAATTCAAATCAATTATCTTACTTGACAGCAACGATGTGAAAAGGTGAATAACAATAAATATGGGGAAAAGGTTTGCAGCTAGGATTAATTCATCAAAGACACAAACATATTGTCGACTAACCTTAGTTCAGTATGTGACCAAGGGAGCCCCCCTCAAATACATCATCTGTGAAAATTTCAACTGTCTAACTATCACGGTTCATGAGATACAGCCTGGTGACAGACGGACGGACGGACAGCGAAGTCTTAGCAATAGGGTTCCGTTTTACCTTCGGGTACTCCTAAAAAGAAAAAAACTGTGTCAAATGAGAAATTCTCATAAAATAAATCAATATGTCCACGTTTCTACAAAAAGAAGTGAAATCCCACCAAATTAATGAAATCTAGATAAAGTCGTGCCAAGTCTATGGTTCCTTACTACGATATCTTTATTATTATAGTTAATGTTGTGTGAATTGGCTGTTGAAGGGTACACAAGGGTACAAAACCAGGTGCTCCATGACACCATTGCACCAATCTGTCGCCAGAACTGCTACCCATTGACGATCTCGACGATCCGCCTGGCTCGCCTCTACATAAGTATTATTGAAATACGCAGCTTTATCAAGCCTTACAATTGACTGGTTATTGAATCAACCTTTTTCAAGTGGCAATTTTCCATCGTCAACGGCCAAGTCACACAACATAAACTATAATAATAAGGAAATCGCAGTAAGGAACCTTAGACTTGGCACGACCTTGCCTAGATTACATTATTTTTTAGAGACAAACAAGCAGCTCCATCGAGACTTGGCTAGTTTTTTACAGAATGTTTTTGGTGGGATAAGCTTTACGTGATGTTTCTGGGTACATAGTTTATCAACTGTTTTATATGAGGACTAGAGTGGGAATATTGAAGGTACTCGTAAATAATTTCGCAACGATCAAACGAAATCTGTACCCGTTCGGAAAGCTTAACGGAAAGGTAGAACGTTAGACAAACAGACCCTATTTGCTGACGTTTTTCATTGTCGCCAATCTTTTGCTTGCTGCTTATATATGTATACATGTAATATTGTTTTATTGAATGGTTTAATGAATATAAAAATAAAATTGTTTAATTAAAAACGCCTCACAGGGCCAGCACAACTTTAACTTTAATTAAGAACTGCGACCCAATTTCGATAACCACGACGGACACGACCGCTCTGCTTGACAACTTCTTTATGACTCTGTTCCCCTTGCTCTTTCACTTGGACTACTAACCGGCAGTGTTTACGGACAGTGATGCCAGACTTTATATTCGGTCATCCTGATAATTATCGTCTGACCCAGACGACAGTTCGTCCCCGTTGTTCTCCACATATTTCCAAAGCTTCGTGTGATCCGAACTGGTACAAGTTATATTTGGACCTCCTGTTTGAGCAGCTTTTCTGACCACATAGCGAACATGGCGTTTTACTTTTGTTATCTCGTATGGACCATGATCAGCACTAGCCAACTTCTTACCTCTGACGAACTGAGTTCGTTTTATTGCTACTAAATCGCCCTCCTTATAACCAAATTCTGCTTTACGTTGTTTATCATAGTTCTTTTTGTATACAGCTTGTGCCTGTTTGATCTGGTTTTTTAACATCTTGTCTTCTTAACATTTTGTCGGTCAGCCTCGCAATCCTCAACCATTTTCAGCTCCAAAAGCCTCTAGCCACGCCGGTTGTTGTAAGAATATGGTCAGTCCCGCTGGGTTTGGCTCTCGAATGAACTAGACGTGAAAGCAGCTCCTCGGTCGGTTACAATTCGGTTGAGATTGCCAAGTATATCCCACCACTTGCTCAATATGTTGATGACCAGTCATACGAACTTCGAAAAACCGTCGACTAAGGCAAAGACATACATATTTGTAACGTTTCGTCGTCGAATCCATCGGTCCCAAATGATCGGCATGTAGAGTATGTAGCGGTTTGTCACCCTTCCCAATGCAATGGAGGTAGCCCTCCTGCTTCCCTAGTTTTCTATTGGCAATAATACAACGCTGACACCCTCAGTGATTTAATGTTCGATATGTGGTATCCAAACTTATTGCTGTAGTTCGTGCATAGTATTCTTAATTGCGAAATTGCCAACTGCATGTGTTTCGACTATTATTTCACGTTTCATTGCTTTGGGAACTACTAGGATATCATTTCCCTCAACACCTTAATATAAAAGTCCACCTTTTATTTTAAAGCCCTTATAAGGACGGGACTCCAGTATCCATTGAATAGCGTGGACGTAAGTGTCACTCAGTTACGTGCAGACATTTCAGATGAAATGACTAAAATCTCAGACGGATATCGACTAAAACAGTCTACATGGCTCATCCTTTCCTCAATTCTGTGCTCGGTCTTGAAATCGAAGTCTGCCGTGTATAAAATCCAGTCCGCGATTTCTCTGGGAATATCTCGTTTTTTTAATGTTTGTGAAACGTTACCAGGTCGTTATCTGTTACCAGCTTAAAATGAATGCCCAGCAGTTACAAACGAAATTTCTTCGTAGCGAGATGAGCAGCTTTTACTTCCAAAATGTAGCTGTGACGTGTGGATGCTCTTAAACTTGTTTTTTGCTCCAATAAAACACTGGATGTAGGCATCCATCGAAATTTTATAGCAAAGACGCCCCGAATCCATCTTTTGATGCATCCGTACGCAACTCTGTGGGGGCATTTCTAAAATAAATTCGCAGTACAGGTTCACAGGCACAACATTTCTTTAAGTTTTTGAATGGCGGACATTTCAATAGCTCCTGGTTTAGACTCGACGTTCTTATTAAGCAGATTCGTTAAAGGACGAGCAATGATGCCATAATCTTTGACGACTTTCCGCAAGAAACCCGTTAAACCCAGAAACGATTGGACTGCCTTTACATCCTATGGTACAGCATACTGTTTTAATGCAACTGTTTTCTCTTCCCAAGCCAAATTTTGCCGTCTGTCCCAAAAAGTGTATTTTGCTTAGTAGAAAATGACACTTTTTCCACCGTGTCACTTTCGCCCAGCCCACGTAAGATCGAGTAACATCTCTTTAGGACAACATTAGGCAAGCTTCTGACTACCGATTCTTCGATTACATCCGTATCCACTAGATCTGCAACTTTGACGTCATTCAGTGTAATCGCTTTTATGCGTTTCTTATCTTTCACAGCCTGAATGTCTTTGGCCATCTGAGAAAATTTTTTAGAAACATGTCCACCACCATTGCATTTGAAACACTTAGTATCGGCGGTACACTCTTTTCTCTTGGTGGCTTGGAGAACCACAATTAAAGCAGTGAGTGGACTTTCCGCTATTTTCATTTCTTTTCCCATTACTGTGCTCATCCACTGTGCTTCTGATAATAGGCAAGATCCTAATCAACACACTCATAACCTCAGTACCTTTCTTTAAGTTCATCGAAGGACCTGCAGCCATGCATGATATACTTGAACTCGCTTTTAAATGACAATCTCTTCACAGCGTATCGTATGACTGACTTTGTTTTCACATCACCTAAAGCAGCAATTTTTCTCATCTGAAGCACATATTCCGATGCTTTTTCCTTTCACCTAGCATTTCATGGACTTCTCTACTTCCTAGTTCGCGCTTGAACTCGTTACAGCTGATTTTGATGACTTTGCGCCGCAAATGGGCACGTGTACGTAACATTTTTTCCTGGCTCGACATCGATGCGTTTACAGCGTTCGCCACTGGCTGCTGAGTGACCATTATAGGTTCCCTTGATGGGGAATGACGCATTTTATACGCCCAGGCGTTCGTATATGCATTTTTACCAGCAGGCGAAGAGAGCACACAAAATGCATAAGAAACAGTTCATTTTGTTACTGCTTGGTTTTTCACTGTTCCGTTTTCCACAGCTCCTGGTTGTTTTCTTTCACGTTCTGCAAGAGGAAACTGTGTTTTGAAGGTCTTTACGAAACTGGAGCGTTTTGCTCTGAAGGTGGCGTGTTACAGCTGATTTTGATGACCTTGCGCCGCACACGGGCGCGTGTACGTAACATTTTTTCCTGGCTCGTCATCGATGCGTTTTCAGCATTCTCCACAGGCTGCTGAGTAACCATTATAGGTTCTCTTGATGGAGAATAACGCTTTTTATATTGAGGGACACAAGCGTTCAGGCGTGTGTACATACATTTTTACCAGCCGGCGAGGAGAGCAGACAAAATGCATGAAAAACGAGTAATTTTGTTACTGCTTGGTTTTTCACTGTTCTGTTTTCAACAGCTCCTGGGTATTTTCTTTCACGTTCTGCAAGAGGAAACTGTGCTTTTGAAGGCCTTTAAGAAACTGGAGAGTTTTGCTCTGAGGGTGACGTGTTACAGCTGATCTTGATGACCTTGCGCCGCACACGGGAGCGTATACGTAACATTTTTTCCAGGCTCGTCATCGATGCGTTTTCAGCATTCTCCACTGGCTGCTGAGTAACCGTTATAGGTTCTCTTGATGGCGAAGTACGCATTTTATATTGAGAGACACAAGCGTCCAGGCGTGTGTACATACATTTTTACCAGCCGGCGAGGAGAGCAGACAAAATGCATGAAAAACGAGTAATTTTGTTACTGCTTGGTTTTTCACTGTTCTGTTTTCAACAGCTCCTGGGTATTTTCTTTCACGTTCTGCAAGAGGAAACTGTGCTTTTGAAGGCCTTTAAGAAACTGGAGAGTTTTGCTCTGAGGGTGACGTGTTACAGCCGATCTTGATGACCTTGCGGCGCACACGGGAGCGTATACGTAACATTTTTTTCTGGCTCGTCATCGATGCGTTTTCAGCATTCTCCACTTGCTGCTGAGTAACAATTATAGGTTCTCTTGATGGCGAATAACGCACTTTATATTGAGGGACACAAGCGCCCAGGCGTGTGTACATACATTTTTACCAGCCGGCGAGGAGAGCAGACAAAATGCATAAAAAACGAGTAATTTTGTTACTGCTTGGTGTTTCACTGTTCTGTTTTCAACAGCTCCAGGCTGTTTTATTTCACGTTCTGCAGTAGAAAACTGGGCTTTTGAAGGCCTTTCAGAAACTGAAGCCTTTTACTCTGAGGATGGCGCGATACTGCCGATTTCGATGACCTTGCGCCCCACACGGGGCATGTTACATACGTAACATTTTTTTCTCTCTCAACATCGATGCGTTTACAGCGTTGGCCACTGGCTGCTGAGTGACCATTGTAGGTTCTCTTGATGGGGAATAACGCTTTTTTATATTTAGGGACACAAGCGTGTGGACTTACATTTTTACCAGCAGGCGAGGAGAACTCACAAAATGCATAAAAAACGAGTAATTTTGTTACTGCTTGGTTTTCTCTGTTCTGTTTTCAACAGCTCCTGGGTATTTTCTTTCACGTTCTGCAGGAGGAAAATGTGTTTTTGAAGGCCTTTAAGAAACTGGAGCGTTTTGCTCTGAGGGTGGCGTGTTACAGCTGATCTTGATGGCCTTGCGCCGCACACGTGGACGCATACGTAACATTTTTTTCTGGCTCGACATCGATGCGTTTTCAGCGTTCTCCACCGGCTGCTGAGTAACCATTATAGGTTCTCTTGATGGCGAATAACGCATTTCATTTTGAGGGACACAAGCGTCCAGGCGCGTGTACATACATTTTTACCAGCCGGCGAGGGGAGCACACAAAATGCATAAAAAATGAGTAATTTTTCTACTGCTTGGTTTTTCACTGTTCTGTCTTCAACAGCTCCTGGTTGTTTTCTTTCACGTTCTGCAGGAGGAAACTGTGCTTTTGAAGGCCTTTACGAAACTGGAGCGTTTTGCTCTGAGGGTGGCGTGTTACAGCTGATTTTGATAACCTTGCGCCGCACACGGGCGCGTGTACGTAACATTTTTTTCTGGCTCGACATCGGAGCGTTTTCAGCGTTCTCCACTGGCTGCTGAGTAACCATTATAGGTTCTCTTGATGGCGAATAACGCACTTTATATTGAGGGACACAAGCGTCCAGGCGTGTGTTCATACATTTTTACCAGCAGGCGAGGAGAACTCACAAAATGCATAAAAAACGAGTAATTTTGTTACTGCTAGGATTTTCACTGTTCTGTTTTCAACAGCCCCTGGGTATTTTCTTTCACGTTCTGCAAGAGAAAACTGTGCTTTTGAAGGCCTTTACGAAACTGGAGCGTTTTGCTCTGAGGGTGACGTGTTACAGCCGATCTTGATGGCCTTGCGCCGCACACGGGGGCGTATACGTAACATTTTTTCTGGCTCGACATCTATGAGTTTTCAGCGTTCTCCACCGGCTGCTGAGTAACCAATATAGGTTCTCTTGATGGGCAATGACGCATTTTATATTGAGGGACACAAGCGTCCAGGCGTGTGTATATACGTTTTAACCAGCAGGCGAAGAGAGCACACAAAATGCATAAGAAACAAGTAATTCTGTTACTGCTTGGTTTTTCACTGTTCTGTTTTCAACAGCTCCTTGTTGTTTTCTTTCACGTTCTGCAAGAAAAAACTGTGCTTTTGAAGGCCTTTACGAAACTGGAGCGTTTTACTCTGAGGGTGGCGTGTTACAGCTGATTTTGACGACCTCTCGCCGCTGGGCGCGTGTACGTAACATTTTTTTCTGGCTCGACATCGATGCGTTTACAGCGTTCGCCACTGGCTGCTGAGTGACCATTATAGGTTCTCTTCATGGGGAATAACGCTTTTTTATATTTAGGGACACAAGCGTGTGGACTTACATTTTTACCAGCAGGCGAGGAGAACTCACAAAATGCATAAAAAACGAGTAATTTTGTTACTGCTTGGTTTTTCACTGTACTGTTTCCAACAGCTCCTGGTTGTTTTCTTTCACGTTCTGCAAGAGGAAACTGTGCTTTTGAAGGCCTTTGCGAAACTGGAGCGTTTTGCTCTGAGGGTGGCGTGTTACAGCTGATTTTGATGACCTTGCGCCGCTGGGCGCGTGTACGTAACATTTTTTTCTGGCTCGACATTGATGCGTTTACAGCGTTCGCCACTGGCTGCTGAGTGACCATTATAGGTTCTTTTCATGGGGAATAACGCTTTTTATATTTAGGGACACAAGCATCCAGGCGTGTGTACATACATTTTAACCAGCAGGCGAGGAGAGCTAACAAAATGCATAATAAACTAATAATTTTGCTACTGCTTGGTTTTTCACTGTTCTGTTTTCAACAGCTCTTGGTTGTTTTCTTTCACGTTCTGCAAGATAGAAACTGTGCTTTTGAAGGCCTTTACGAAACTGGAGCGTTTTGCTCTGAGGGTGACGTGTTACAGCTGATTTTGATGACCTTGCGCCGCTGGGCGCGTGTACGTAACATTTTTTTCTGGCTCGACATCGATGCGTTTACAGCGTTCGCCACTGGCTGCTGAGGGACCATTATAGGTTCTCTTCATGGGGAATAACGCTTTCTATATTTAGGGACACAAGCATCCAGGCGTGTGTACATACATTTTTACCAGCAGGCGAGGAGAGCTCACGAAATGCATAATAAACGAATAATTTTGTTACTGCTTGGTTTTTCACTGTTCTGTTTTCAACAGCTCTTGGTTGTTTTCTTTCACGTTCTGCAAGATAGAAACTGTGCTTTTGAAGGCCTTTACGAAACTGGAGCGTTTTGCTCTGAGGGTGACGTGTTACAGCTGATTTTCATGACCTTGCGCCGCTGGGCGCGTGTATGTAACATTTTTTTCTGGCTCGACATCGATGCGTTTACAGCGTTCGCCACTGGCTGCTGAGGGACCATTATAGGTGCTCTTGATGAGGGATGGCGCTTTTCATATTTAGGGACACAAGCAACCAGGCGTGTGGACATACATTTTTACCAGCAGGCGAGGAGAACTCACAAAATGCATAAAAAACGAGTAATTTTGTTACTGCTTGGTTTTTCACTGTTCTGTTTCCAACAACTCCTGGTTGTTTTCTTTCACGTTCTGCAAGAGGAAACTGTGCTTTTGAAGGCCTTTACGAAACTGGAGCGTTTTGCTCTGAGGGTGACGTGTTACAGCCGATCTTTTTGGCCTTGCACCGCACACGGTGGCGTATACGTAACATTTTTTTCTGGCTCGACATCTATGCGTTTTCAGCGTTCTCTACCGGCTGCTGAGTAACCAATATAGGTTCTCTTGATGGGCGATGACGCGTTTTAAATTGAGGGACACATGCGTCCAGGCGTGTGTATATACGTTTTAACCAGCAGGCGAAGAGAGCACACAAAATGCATAAGAAACAAGTAATTTTGCTACTGCTTGGTTTTTCACTGTTCTGTTTCCAACAGCTTCTGGTTGTTTTCTTTCACGTTCTGGAAGAGGAAACTGTGCTTTTGAAGGCCTTTGCGAAACTGGAGCGTTTTGCTCTGAGGGTGGCGTGTTACAGCTGATTTTGATGACCTTGCGCCGCTGGGCGCGTGTACGTAACATTTTTTTCTGGCTCGACATCGATGCGTTTTAGCGTTCGCCACTGGCTGCTGAGGGACCATTATAGGTGCTCTTGATGAGGGATAGCGCTTTTCATATTTAGGGACACAAGCACCCAGGCGTGTGAACATACATTTTTACCAGCAGGCGAGGAGAACTCACAAAATGCATAAAAAACGAGTAATTTTGTTACTGCTTGGTTTTTCACTGTACTGTTTCCAACAGCTCCTGGTTGTTTTCTTTCACGTTCTGCAAGATAGAAACTGTGCTTTTGAAGGCCTTTACGAAACTGGAGCGTTTTGCTCTGAGGGTGACGTGTTACAGTTGATTTTGATGACCTTGCGCCGCTGGGCGCGTGTACGTAACATTTTTTTCTGGCTCGACATCGATGCGTTTACAGCGTTCGCCACTGGCTGCTGAGTGACCATTATAGGTTCTCTTCATGGGGAATAACGCTTTTTATATTTAGGGACACAAGCATCCAGGCGTGTGTACATACATTTTAACCAGCAGGCGAGGAGAGCTTACAAAATGCATAATAAACTAATAATTTTGTTACTGATTGGTTTTTCACTGTTCTGTTTTCAACAGCTCTTGGTTGTTTTCTTTCACGTTTTGCAAGATAGAAACTGTGCTTTTGAAGGCCTTTACGAAACTGGAGCGTTTTGCTCTGAGGGTGACGTGTTACAGCTGATTTTGATGACCTTGCGCCGCACACGGGCGCTTGTACGTAACATTTTTTTCTGGCTCGTCATCGATGCGTTTTCAGCATTCTCCACTTGCTGCTGAGAAACCATTTTTGGTTATCTTGATGGCGAAGTACTCATTTTATATTGAGGGACACAAGCGTCCAGGCGTGTGCATATACGTTTTTACCAGCAGGCGAAGAGAGCACACAAAATGCATAAGAAACAAGTAATTCTGTTATTGCTTGGTTTTTCACTGT
Organism: Eumerus sabulonum; assembly: GCA_951905685.1. Classification (NCBI taxonomy): domain Eukaryota; kingdom Metazoa; phylum Arthropoda; class Insecta; order Diptera; family Syrphidae; genus Eumerus; species Eumerus sabulonum. Next base: position 152,339,159 of record OX645060.1, on the reverse strand, counting down.
TCTGTTTTCAACAGCTCCTTGTTGTTTTCTTTCACGTTCTGCAAGAAAAAACTGTGCTTTTGAAGGCCTTTACGAAACTGGAGCGTTTTACTCTGAGGGTGGCGTGTTACAGCTGATTTTGACGACCTCTCGCCGCTGGGCGCGTGTACGTAATATTTTTTTCTGGCTCGACATCGATGCGTTTACAGCGTTCGTCACTGGCTGCTGAGTGACCATTATAGGTTCCCTGGATGGCGAATAGCGCATTTTATATTGAGGGACAAAAGCGTCCAGGCGTGTGAACATACATTTTTACCAGCAGGCGAGGAGAACTCAAAAAATGCATAAAAAACGAATAATTTTGTTACTGCTTGGTTTTTCACTGTTCTGTTTCCAACAGCTCCTGGTTGTTTTCTTTCATGTTCTGCAAGAGAAAACTGTGCTTTTGAAGGCCTTTGCGAAACTGGAGCGTTTTGCTCTGAGGGTGGCTTGTTACAGCTGATTTTGATGACCTTGCGCCGCTGGGCGCTTGTACGTAACATTTTTTTCTGGCTCGACATCGATGCTTTTACAGCGTTCGCCACTGGCTGCTGAGTGACCATTATAGGTTCTTTTCATGGGGAATAATGCTTTCTATATTTAGGGACACAAGCATCCAGGCGTGTGTACATACATTTTTACCAGTAGGCGAGGAGAGCTCACAAAATGCATAATAAACGATTAATTTTGTTACTGCTTGGTTTTTCACTGTTCTGTTTTCAACAGCTCTTGGTTGTTTTCTTTCACGTTCTGCAAGATAGAAACTGTGCTTTTGAAGGCCTTTGCGAAACTGGAGCGTTTTGCTCTGAGGGTGGCGTGTTACAGCTGATTTTGATGACCATGCGCCGCTGGGGGCGTGTACCTAACATTTTTTTCTGGCTCGACATCGATGCGTTTTAGCGTTCGCCACTGGCTGCTGAGGGACCATTATAGGTGCTCTTGATGAGGGATAGCGCTTTTCATATTTAGGGACACAAGCACCCAGGCGTGTGAACATACATTTTTACCAGCAGGCGAGGAGAAATCACAAAATGCATAAAAAACGAGTAATTTTGTTACTGCTTGGTTTTTCACTGTACTGTTTCCAACAGCTCCTGGTTGTTTTCTTTCACGTTCTGCAAGAGGAAACTGTGCTTTTGAAGGCCTTTGCGAAACTGGAGCGTTTTGCTCTGAGGGTGGCGTGTTACAGCTGATTTTGATGACCTTGCGCCGCTGGGCGCGTGTACGTAACATTTTTTTCTGGCTCGACATTGATGCGTTTACAGCGTTCGCCACTGGCTGCTGAGTGACCATTATAGGTTCTCTTCATGGGGAATAACGCTTTTTATATTTAGGGACACAAGCATCCAGGCGTGTGTACATACATTTTAACCAGCAGGCGAGGAGAGCTTACAAAATGCATAATAAACTAATAATTTTGTTACTGCTTGGTTTTTCACTGTTCTGTTTTCAACAGCTCTTGGTTGTTTTCTTTCACGTTCTGCAAGATAGAAACTGTGCTTTTCAAGGCCTTTACGAAACTGGAGCGTTTTGCTCTGAGGGTGACGTGTTACAGCTGATTTTGATGACCTTGCGCCGCTGGGCGCGTGTACGTAACATTTTTTTCTGGCTCGACATCGATGCGTTTACAGCGTTCGCCACTGGCTGCTGAGGGACCATTATAGGTGCTCTTGATGAGGGATGGCGCTTTTCATATTTAGGGACACAAGCAACCAGGCGTGTGAACATACATTTTTACCAGCAGGCGAGGAGAACTCACAAAATGCATAAGAAACAAGTAATTCTGTTACTGCTTGGTTTTTCACTGTTCTGTTTTCAACAGCTCCTTGTTGTTTTCTTTCACGTTCTGCAAGAAAAAACTGTGCTTTTGAAGGCCTTTACGAAACTGGAGCGTTTTACTCTGAGGGTGGCGTGTTACAGCTGATTTTGACGACCTCTCGCCGCTGGGCGCGTGTACGTAACATTTTTTTCTGGCTCGACATCGATGCGTTTACAGCGTTCGTCACTGGCTGCTGAGTGACCATTATAGGTTCCCTGGATGGCGAATAGCGCATTTTATATTGAGGGACAAAAGCGTCCAGGCGTGTGAACATACATTTTTACCAGCAGGCGAGGAGAACTCAAAAAATGCATAAAAAACGAGTAATTTTGTTACTGCTTGGTTTTTCACTGTTCTGTTTCCAACAGCTCCTGGTTGTTTTCTTTCATGTTCTGCAAGAGGAAACTGTGCTTTCGAAGGCCTTTACGAAACTGGAGCGTTTTGCTCTGAGGGTGGCTTGTTACAGCTGATTTTGATGACCTTGCGCCGCTGGGCGCTTGTACGTAACATTTTTTTCTGGCTCGACATCGATGCGTTTACAGCGTTCGCCACTGGCTGCTGAGTGGCCATTATAGGTTCTCTTCATGGGGAATAACGCTTTCTATATTTAGGGACACAAGCATCCAGGCGTGTGTACATACATTTTTACCAGCAGGCGAGGAGAGCTCACGAAATGCATAATAAACGAATAATTTTGTTACTGCTTGGTTTTTCACTGTTCTGTTTTCAACAGCTCTTGGTTGTTTTCTTTCACGTTCTGCAAGATAGAAACTGTGCTTTTGAAGGCCTTTACGAAACTGGAGCGTTTTGCTCTGAGGGTGACGTGTTACAGCTGATTTTCATGACCTTGCGCCGCTGGGCGCGTGTATGTAACATTTTTTTCTGGCTCGACATCGATGCGTTTACAGCGTTCGCCACTGGCTGCTGAGGGACCATTATAGGTGCTCTTGATGAGGGATGGCGCTTTTCATATTTAGGGACACAAGCAACCAGGCGTGTGGACATACATTTTTACCAGCAGGCGAGGAGAACTCACAAAATGCATAAAAAACGAGTAATTTTGTTACTGCTTGGTTTTTCACTGTTCTGCTTCCAACAACTCCTGGTTGTTTTCTTTCACGTTCTGCAAGAGGAAACTGTGCTTTTGAAGGCCTTTACGAAACTGGAGCGTTTTGCTCTGAGGGTGACGTGTTACAGCCGATCTTTTTGGCCTTGCACCGCACACGGTGGCGTATACGTAACATTTTTTTCTGGCTCGACATCTATGCGTTTTCAGCGTTCTCTACCGGCTGCTGAGTAACCAATATAGGTTCTCTTGATGGGCGATGACGCATTTTAAATTGAGGGACACATGCGTCCAGGCGCGTGTATATACGTTTTAACCAGCAGGCGAAGAGAGCACACAAAATGCATAAGAAACAAGTAATTTTGTTACTGCTTGGTTTTTCACTGTTCTGTTTCCAACAGCTTCTGGTTGTTTTCTTTCACGTTCTGGAAGAGGAAACTGTGCTTTTGAAGGCCTTTGCGAAACTGGAGCGTTTTGCTCTGAGGGTGGCGTGTTACAGCTGATTTTGATGACCTTGCGCCGCTGGGCGCGTGTACGTAACATTTTTTTCTGGCTCGACATCGATGCGTTTTAGCGTTCGCCACTGGCTGCTGAGGGACCATTATAGGTGCTCTTGATGAGGGATAGCGCTTTTCATATTTAGGGACACAAGCACCCAGGCGTGTGAACATACATTTTTACCAGCAGGCGAGGAGAACTCACAAAATGCATAAAAAACGAGTAATTTTGTTACTGCTTGGTTTTTCACTGTACTGTTTCCAACAGCTCCTGGTTGTTTTCTTTCACGTTCTGCAAGATAGAAACTGTGCTTTTGAAGGCCTTTACGAAACTGGAGCGTTTTGCTCTGAGGGTGACGTGTTACAGTTGATTTTGATGACCTTGCGCCGCTGGGCGCGTGTACGTAACATTTTTTTCTATCTCGACATCGATGCGTTTACAGCGTTCGCCACTGGCTGCTGAGTGACCATTATAGGTTCTCTTCATGGGGAATAACGCTTTTTATATTTAGGGACACAAGCATCCAGGCGTGTGTACATACATTTTAACCAGCAGGCGAGGAGAGCTTACAAAATGCATAATAAACTAATAATTTTGTTACTGCTTGGTTTTTCACTGTTCTGTTTTCAACAGCTCTTGGTTGTTTTCTTTCACGTTTTGCAAGATAGAAACTGTGCTTTTGAAGGCCTTTACGAAACTGGAGCGTTTTGCTCTGAGGGTGACGTGTTACAGCTGATTTTGATGACCTTGCGCCGCACACGGGCGCTTGTACGTAACATTTTTTTCTGGCTCGTCATCGATGCGTTTTCAGCATTCTCCACTTGCTGCTGAGAAACCATTTTAGGTTATCTTGATGGCGAAGTACTCATTTTATATTGAGGGACACAAGCGTCCAGGCGTGTGCATATACGTTTTTACCAGCAGGCGAAGAGAGCACACAAAATGCATAAGAAACAAGTAATTCTGTTACTGCTTGGTTTTTCACTGTTCTGTTTTCAACAGCTCCTTGTTGTTTTCTTTCACGTTCTGCAAGAAAAAACTGTGCTTTTGAAGGCCTTTACGAAACTGGAGCGTTTTACTCTGAGGGTGGCGTGTTACAGCTGATTTTGACGACCTCTCGCCGCTGGGCGCGTGTACGTAATATTTTTTTCTGGCTCGACATCGATGCGTTTACAGCGTTCGTCACTGGCTGCTGAGTGACCATTATAGGTTCCCTGGATGGCGAATAGCGCATTTTATATTGAGGGACAAAAGCGTCCAGGCGTGTGAACATACATTTTTACCAGCAGGCGAGGAGAACTCAAAAAATGCATAAAAAACGATTAATTTTGTTACTGCTTGGTTTTTCACTGTTCTGTTTTCAACAGCTCTTGGTTGTTTTCTTTCACGTTCTGCAAGATAGAAACTGTGCTTTTGAAGGCCTTTACGAAACTGGAGCGTTTTGCTCTGAGGGTGACGTGTTACAGCTGATTTTGATGACCTTGCGCCGCTGGGCGCGTGTACGTAACATTTTTTTCTGGCTCGACATCGATGCGTTTACAGCGTTCGCCACTGGCTGCTGAGGGACCATTATAGGTGCTCGTGATGAGGGATGGCGCTTTTCATATTTAGGGACACAAGCACCCAGGCGTGTGAACAGACATTTTTACCAGCAGGCGAGGAGAACTCACAAAATGCATAAAAAAAGGATAATTTTGTATCTGCTTGGTTTTTCACTGTTCTGTTTCCAACAGCTCCTGGTTGTTTTCTTTCACGTTCTGCAAGAGGAAACTGTGCTTTTGAAGGCCTTTACGAAACTGGAGCGTTTTGCTCTGAGGGTGACGTGTTACAGCCGATCTTGTTGGCCTTGCGCCGCACACGGGGGCGTATACGTAACATTTTTTTCTGGCTCGAAATCGATGCGTTTTCAGCGTTCTCCACCGGCCGCTGAGTAACCATTATAGGTTCTCTTGATGGCGAATAGCGCGTTTTATATTGAGGGACACAAGCGTCCAGGCGTGTATACATACATTTTTACCAGCAGGCGAGGAGAGCGCACAAAATGCATAAAAAATGAATTATTTTTTTACTGCTTGGTTTTTCACTGTTCTGTTTTCAACAGCTCCTGGGTATTTTCTTTCACGTTCTGCAAGGAAAAACTGTGATTTTGAAGGCCTTTACGAAACTGGAGCGTTTTGCTCTGAGGGTGACCTGTTACAGCCGATCTTGATGGCCTTGCGCCGCACACGGGGGCGTATACGTAACATTTTTTCCTGGCTCGACAACTATGCGTTTTCAGCGTTCTCCACCGGCTGCTGAGTAACCAATATAGGTTCTCTTGATGGGCGATGACGCATTTTATATTGAGGGACACAAGCGTCCAGGCGTGTGTATATACGTTTTAACCAGCAGGCGAAGAGAGCACACAAAATGCATAAGAAACAAGTAATTTTGTTACTGCTTGGTTTTTCACTGTTCTGTTTCCAACAGCTTCTGGTTGTTTTCTGTTGGAGCTGTTGGAAACAGAACAGTGAAAAGCCAAGCAGTAACAAAATTACTCGTTTTTTATGCATTTTGTGAGTGTATACAGTGCTTTTACTGTATATATGTAGATATATGATGTTGATAGACAACGGTTCGGTACCGTGACTATCGGCGGTATTTCCAGTACAGTACTAGAACACCAAATTGTGATAAATTCGAGCAACAGAAACTAACGAAACGATTGGTTTAGCTGTTGAATTATATCAGACCAGTTCAATGTTTATTAGCTAGTATTTATACATGGAAATCTTAATCAAATTAGCTTACTCTACTAAATATTACATACATACAACGGAAATGTAAATTTGTCTATTCTGCAATATGTACAATTTTATTATTACTTGTGGTGCAAACTGATTAAAGTGCAAATATAATGAAACAAAGAATAAAAGAAAAAGAACGGTGTTATGTTACATCCGCTTGCATACATCCGCTTTCGGGTTGAACTCAGTTCAATGTCAGGCAAATGAGTTAGGTGTCTAATTCAATGTCGTGCGGCTGGCAACTGGATGCCGGTGCACTGTGAATACTGACCGTACTCAACATCCTGCCCCCCATTGAACTGCGTTCAATCGTTCTGTTGATAGATGGTTGTTGATTCGACTGCCGAACTCCTCTTGGTGACGGAATCGGATATTCTGCACGTCTATGGATGAATCGACTGGATGTCCAAATTAAGAATCCAATGACTCCAACTGCTAAGAGTAACCCGGAGACACTGAGAGCGATATGTATGGTATTATGCTGCTGAATTTGATGTGGTAACTCCAACTGCTGGGACCTAATCTGTTCCCGTATTCCTTGCAATTCTGCTTGATAAGTGGTGATATTTGGAGCCTTGTAGTGAATCGCACTCGTATGCTCCACATTTGTGAGGTTCATATCTCTACTTAGTCTGGTATATGCCACCCGTATACTGTTTGAATATATACGATGAGCTTGAATCGTTATGTGATCGTGTTTGACAACACAATCTGAGTTCAACTTCAGAAACCCACTTCCTTCAATCGTTATAAAGAACGGATGGTGATTGCATACTATGTTCAGCATTGTTTCCTTTATTACCGCGTAAATCCATTGATTTGTCTGAGGAATTTGTGTCCACACGGAGGTATTTTTGATAGTTTTCAATTTACATGTTGACAATGTTGATATGTTATTTAAGAAGTTAATTTCACACGTGCTGATGTTAGCTCCAGGTCGGTAAATTGGATGAGTTTGGGTGCATAAGTGATATGTATCTTCTATGTGATTGCATATAGATAGTTCATCTTCTGAAATCGGGTAGTATTGATCGTGATGAGCACTCACCGCCAATAGTGTTGATGAAGGGTCTATGGCTATTAGTACATTGTTGACAACTGCCGGAATAGGGATGAGCTTAAATAGCACAAATTCATCTAGGCCAATCAATGGTAATTCGACCTTGAATATTACATAATTTGCCGTGATTTGTCCTTTTGTTGACATCAATTTGTAAAGTTGAAGCATGTTTTCTGGTTCTACGGGAAGACGGAGCTGTAGTGGTAGGTAGTGTTTAATTTTGATGAGTTCTTGTTTCAACTGCTGAGGCGAAATCAGTAAACGATGAATTCTTCCATGATGAGTATCTGATAACACGTCAAATACAGATGCTTGAAAACGTTGTAGATTGACGACTATTAATGTAGTGTAGATCGACCAGGATGAAAACAATTGCTGAACCTTAGTCTGATAGATTTCATCGGTGATGTTGTTTATCCGATTAGTTATTTGTTCTAATTGGAATACAAGTGAATTATGCCTTCTGAGTGAATCTGCTTCAGTATGTTTCATTATATTTACAGTAGAATCTAATAATGACGTGTGGTTCTTTAATAACGTTGTTAGGTAATTTTCATTTGAATATATCTTTTCAATGTTTTTATCCATTTCTTCAGCGTATCGAGAGTCAAGAACCCCAAACAGTGAATTAGCAACATTGCCGATGATATCAAGTGCTCCTCTTTTGATCTTCGTCGAAAAACGCGTAGTCCTGAGTAGTGAATTTTCCTCAATAAGTTCTTGATTGATACATTGAAATTGCTGAACAACTTGAGTACATAGGCTTTTTGATGAAATTTGCTGGCAAAGGTGATCTAATATCATGGTACTATTTTTGAGAGCTTCAAATTCTCTTCTGTATGGTTTAAGGTTGTAGTAAACCACTAGGTTCCATGTGTTGTGTATCAAATTGATAGTTCCTTGTCCTTCAAAATGTATTCCTGGATGTGATTCGAATTTGCTGATTTCCACTTCATTTGCTGTACTCAACGGCATACACACACAGGTCAAAAATAATGTTACTAAGGCGGAGCCAAGTGACAACTGTTTTTTTCCGTTTGCTTGGAGAGGGGCTATCCCGTAATCCTTTACCATTCGATTTGTCGTTTGCTGATGGATTTGATGTATGATCTTCGTCATTGATGTGCCGTTTGCTACTATTTGGTATGTCAAGATCGGCTGGAGGTGACTGTTGTATTGGCAGCGGCGCAAGTCGGTGTATAGCACGACGAAACACACCAGAAGCCGTGTGTACGTCGGCTACCCTGACTAAGCCATCAGATCCCTTAACAGTGTTAATTATTCGTCCTAATGGCCATTTGAGACTAGGTTGATTGTCTTCCTTGATTATCACCATCAAGCCTGGCTCTACGTTCTGGCATTTCTCCTTCCACTTGTATCTATGTTGTAGCTGGTTTAGGTATTCGTTAGACCAACGTCGCCAGAATTCACTTTTAACAGAAGACACAAGTTTCCATCTTGTTAGAAGTGCAGACGTTTCTGGTTTCGCTGATTGGTCAATGTTGCTGGTTATTGGTTCGCCAATAAGGAAGTGCCCTGGAGTGAGAGCAGTGAGATCATTTGGAGAAGTTGACATGGGAGTTATTGGTCTTGAATTCAATATAGCTTCTACTTCTACAACTGCTGTTTCTAACTCTTCATATGTTAATGAAGCAGAGGCCAAAATGTGTTGTAACAGATGCTTGGCTGACTTGACTGCAGCTTCCCACAGGCCCCCAAAATGGGGTGATCGGGGTGGAATGAAGTTAAAGTCGCATCCCTTCGCCGTGCATACAGCTGTTATTTGTTCCCTTTCTTTTGTTGAGTCAATGAAATGTTTTAGCTCCATTAATTGATTCTTAGCTCCCACAAAATTTGTGGCATTGTCACAGTAAATATTTTTACAGTGACCTCGTCTTGCCATAAATCTTTTTAATGCACCGATGAATCCCTGAGAGGTTAGATCACTTACGAGTTCTAAATGACATGCCTTAGTTGCAAAGCAGCAGAACACTGCTATGTATGATTTTTGCGGTCGCTTTCCCCTAAGCTTATAGTGTGTCCATATGGGTCCGCAAAAATCAATTCCTGTGTTTATGAATGGTCGTGCTGGTTGAACTCTGTCAGAAGGCAAATTTCCCATTAGCTGCCCTAAAAGCCTTGGTCTCGCCCTTGAACATTTCAGGCATCCTTGCACAATGGATCGAGCAATGGTTTTACCCCTTATTGGCCAGTACCTTTGTCTTGCGAAAGCTAAAATAGCTTGTGGTCCGGCATGATTATTTTCCTGATGAATGTCGAGCAGCAATAGCCTTGTGAACGGGTGAGAGTAGGGCATCAACATTGGATGCTTGGCATCGTATGACAGTATTGAGGATTCTAACCGTCCACCAACTCGGATAATTCCATCATTATCGAGAAATGGAGTGAGACTTGAAAGTGAACTCTTATTTGAGACTTCGCTGTGTTTATTTAGATGATTAATGTCGTCTTGAAACTCATATTTTTGTATCATTCTGATAATCGTTTTTGTTGCCTGATCGAGTTCTTCACAGTTTAGAAATGTAGTCTGTGCTCTTTCGACTGTGTGCTTTTCCTTAATGATATTTTTAAACCTTAGCATATAGGCTATAATTCGCTGTGCCCTTCTGAATGAATTGCCATGGCTAATAGCACCCAGAATATCATAGTCTGGGGACTGATGAGAGGTAGCTGACAGTGCAACATTGTCTTGACAGATAACTGGTTTCTTGACATATTTGGGTGGCCAAATTGATTCTGGTCCATGTAAGAACCTTGGTCCGTAGAGCCAGAGAGTATGATTTTGAAGTGAATCGGGTGCTATTCCGCGTGACAATATGTCAGCAGGGTTTTCCTTCGAGCTTACGTGTCGCCATTGCTGCGGGATTGTGTGTTCTTGTATTGCGGATACTCGATTTGCAATAAACGTCGGTAGTGTGGAAGATGATGATGCATTGATCCAATTAAGGACTATTTCTGAATCAGTCCATAAATAAATCTTATCTCCTTGAATCTCCAGATCTGTTTGCAGACGACGAATAAGTTCCGCAGCCAGCTTAGCTGCACACAGTTCTAAACGTGGAATAGTGCTTTGATGAGATATGTTGCTCTTCTTGGAAGGAGCTATCCTGGATTTTGCGCAAAGCAGTCGTACTGTAATTATATTGTTCTTGTCCTGCGATCGAACATACGTTGCTGCTCCATATGCCTTCTCGGATGCATCCGCGAATACATGAAATTGTACATCCTTGGGAACCTTGTGCGAAAAAATGTGCCTGGGTATTTTAATATTGTGAAGTGTTTTTAATCCTTCTCGAAATCGAATCCATTTTGTTTGCATCTCTTGAGGAAGCGCCGCATCCCAGTCATATTTAAGTTCCCACAGCTGTTGTAAAAATATTTTAGCTGTAACAACGATTGGGGCCATAAGTCCGAGAGGATCAAAAAGATGAGCAATATCGGAATATGCTGTTCTCTTTGTTACTCTTTCTTTTCCGACCCAAGAGGTTTTGATACCAAGCTCGTCCGATTTTGGCAACCAAACCATTCCAACGGTTTTGACATGTTCTTCAACATTGCTATTGAAATCCAATTCGGTTTCGCGATCGATGATTGGTATTTTCTGGATGAGGGATTGATGATTAGCACACCATTTTCGAAGTTTAAACCCAGCAGTTTGTAATAATTTTTGTAGTTCTTCCTGAGTTGCGAGAGCTGTACTTATGCTGTCGGATCCTGTCATTACGTCGTCGACGTAAAAGTTCCTTTGAATTGCTCTTGAAGCTAACGGAAACCGCTCCTGATGATCTTCTGCCAGTCGCTGGAGACATTTTATAGCGAGATATGGTGCACAAGTAGTTCCATAAGTAACCGTGTTCAGCTTAAAGCACTTAAGTGCATCATTGGGACTACTTCTCCACCATATGAGTTGGTAATTTGTGTCCTCCTCGTGTATCAGTATTTGTCGATACATTTTTTCAATGTCCGCAGTAAACACGTATCTCGGCATGCGGAATCTTATAAGAACCGAAAAAACATCGTCTTGGATAGTAGGACCTGATGACAATAGGTCGTTTAATGATATGTTAGAGGATGTCTTTGCGGAACCGTCAAAGACCACCCTGAGCTTTGTTGTACTGCTATCTGCCTTTGTTACGCAATGATGTGGCAAGAAGTAGTAGGGCTTGTGTAGTTGATGATAATCTACTTCTTCCATGTGTCCAAGCTGTTGATATTCTTGCATAAATTCAATGTATTTTGTTTTAAGATCTATTGACTTAGCAAGTCTGCGTTCAAGCGATATAAATCGTTGGAAGGCGATATCTTTTGATTCTCCCAAAATGTTAGGTTCTTCCTTAAATGGAAGTTTTACCACGAATCGTCCTTCAACACTTCTCGAGAATGTCTGGTTGAAATGAAGTTCACATTGCCTTTCGGATGCTGTAAGGCGTCTGTCATTAGATGGTGATTCCTCCAATTTCCAAAATTTTTCTATTTGATGGTCGAGTGCCTCGTCTGCACTGCATATTCCACATACTGCGCTTAATTCCTGACTGCCTTCTAGTTTGCCGCCAACTGTCCATCCAAAGACTGTATTTTGTAATGTAGGCAAAGATTGGCCTAACTTGATTTGCCCCACTGAGAGAAGGGAATAATACAGCTCGGCTCCAATAAGAACATCGATTGGGCCTGGGTTGCCAAAGCATGGATCCGCTAGTGGAATGTTGACTGGAATTGGCCAGATGCTTGTGTCAAATGATCTGGTGGGTTGATCTGAAGTTATTTTTGACAATACATGCGCTTCCATCCTTGTGGAAAATGCGTTGAGACGGGATCCTAACTGAACGCTAATTCTCTTCGTTGCTTGCTGAGTCTTCTGCCCAATCCCTTGGATATACATTACTTGAGAAATTGGGGTTACTCCAAGTTTCTTTATGATTCTCTTGGTGACGAAGTTCAATTGAGATCCCGAATCGAGTATGGCCTTGCATTCAATAGTCTTGCCATACTGAGATGTGAGGGTCACGATAGCCGTTGAGAGGAAAATATACCCATGATTTCTACAGTTTCCTTGAGTTGTTAGAGATGTTGACTGATCTCTTGGTGTAATGTCAGATGTTGTTGAGGACCTTATGGTAGTAGGTGTATTATTTGATGAAGGTTTTAGAATCTGCTCTAGGTGCAAGAGCGTGTTGTGCTTCTTGTTGCATTTTCTGCAGCCTCCGGCGGAGCATTTAGAGGAAGAATGTCCATCTCTAAGACAATTTATGCAATGATTTGTGGTCTTTACTAGATTCAGCCGTTCCTTAGGGTTTAATAGTAAAAACTTCGGGCAATTAAATAGTTGGTGTGGACCCTTGCAAGATATGCATGTTAATCTTCCTGATGTGGTTACTGTTAATGCCCTTGACAATGCTTGCCGTTTGCGTGGATCTTCTGAATTTTTGTATTGTTTTGCGCCTAATGCCTCCAATGATTGAAAACGGTGTTCAAGGAATGACATAAAATCGTCTACTGTAGCTAGCGATTTAGGTTCCTTTAATGACTGTTCCCACAATGTATGGGTGTTGCGATCCAATTTCCTTATTAATATGTGTAATAACAGTGGATCCCAATTTTTTGTGTCCACATCAAGATTTTGTAAGCTGAGAATACATTCTTTTGTATTATCATGTAATCCCTTTATCATGGCTGAACTTTCAATATGGATTACTGGTTGCAGCATTAATTTATCAAGTGCTGCCGTTACCAGAAGTCGTATGTTTTCATAACGATCTGTGATGACCTTCCATGCCGCGTTGTAATTGACGTCGGACGTTGTAAAGTGGCGAATTAGCTTCTCAGCCTCGCCTGTTAATGTTGACTTTAAATAGAACATTTTCTGACAATTACCAATAGGTTGGTTATGCACTAATTCTGTAAATAAGTCACGAAATTGTCGCCATTTGAGGTAGTCACCATCAAACCTCGGCAATGTAAATTTAGGTAAATTGAGATTTGTGTTTGCCATTGACGTCACTGTTGTGGGCGCAGGTGGGAATGGCTGAGCACTTAGTTCGTCTAATTTGGTAGACAATTGGATTAAGCATTCTTGAGCCCTTTTTTCCAATTCTACGTAATCTGCCATGTTGTATCCTATTGAACTGTAGTCATCCTCCAGTTCACTGATCTGTTGATGAATTTCTTCAATCTGATGCCAGTATTTGTTAATACCAATGATTTTCAGGTCATAAAATGCCTTGGACGCAACTCCTTCCTTATCTTCTAGGCTAGTGAGAAGTCGCTGAAGTGAAGCAATAATTATCTTTTGTCTCCTCAGCAATTTGTTTACATCTGATGATGGGTCAGCTGATGATGATAGAGTTCTGCGTGAGAGAGGTGTGGGTTTTATTGTTGAAATGTTTTGTGTAGATGATTCTTCTTCCTGGGAATAGGCTTCTTCGCTTAATTCATCCTTAGATTCTTCTGTGCCTTCGGATGTCACGTCGGAGAGAGCTTTAGTGTTTTCAAGAATTCCCTTAAGCTCTGTATAGAGATCTAGTACTCTTTGAAACATATTTCCAGACACGTATGGAGTGTCGTGTTTCACCCGGCCCTCTACCTTCTGATGGTTTGCTTGAAATTCCTCCCAGATGAATTCCACGCGTTGTAACCTCTCCTCCTTGTATTTTTTTGTTTTTCTCGAAGAACTGTCCTTTGAGATATTAACCTACATATCTACATATATACAGTAAAAGCACTGTATACATTTTGGTGACCCCGACGTGATACTAATAAAAGCGTTTATCAGGGCTATACACTGGTAACTTTAATAACATACATACAATATAAAAGCGTTTACCAGGGCTATACACTGGTAACTTCAAAAATATACGTACATATAATATAAAGGCGTCGACAGGGCTAAAACACTGATCGCAGCGTAATTGGTATACATTTCCCATCAGTAGATCAGAAGCTACAGGAAGCATCAATTAAAATGGATGAAACAGACATTTTCATCATTGTCGCTCGACAGAAGGTTCTGGCAGATGAGCTACAGAAATTAAGGGTCACCAAAATGTATACAGTGCTCTTACTGTATATATGTAGATATATGATGTTGATAGACAACGGTTCGGTACCGTGACTATCGGCGGTATTTCCAGTACAGTACTAGAACACCAAATTGTGATAAATTCGAGCAACAGAAACTAACGAAACGATTGGTTTAGCTGTTGAATTATATCAGACCAGTTCAATGTTTATTAGCTAGTATTTATACATGGAAATCTTAATCAAATTAGCTTACTCTACTAAATATTACATACATACAACGGAAATGTAAATTTGTCTATTCTGCAATATGTACAATTTTATTATTACTTGTGGTGCAAACTGATTAAAGTGCAAATATAATGAAACAAAGAATAAAAGAAAAAGAACGGTGTTATGTTACATCCGCTTGCATACATCCGCTTTCGGGTTGAACTCAGTTCAATGTCAGGCAAATGAGTTAGGTGTCTAATTCAATGTCGTGCGGCTGGCAACTGGATGCCGGTGCACTGTGAATACTGACCGTACTCAACAGTGAGTTCTCCTCGCCTGCTGGTAAAAAAGTATGTTCACACGCCTGCGTGCTTGTGTCCCTAAACATGAAAAGCGCTATCCCTCATCAAGAGCACCTATAATGGTCACTCGGCAGCCAGTGGCGAACGCTGTAAACGCATCAATGTCGAGCCAGAAAAAAATGTTACGTACACGCGCCCAGCGGCACAAGGTCATCAAAATCAGCTGTAACACGCCACCCTCAGAGCAAAACGCTCCAGTTTCGTAAAGGCCTTCAAAAGCACAGTTTCTATCTTGCAGAACGTGAAAGAAAACAACCAAGAGCTGTTGAAAACAGAACAGTGAAAAACCAAGCAGTAAAAAAATAACTCATTTTTTATGCATTTTGTGCGCTCTCCTCGCCGGCTGGTAAAAATGTATGTACACAAGCCTGGATGCTTGTGTCCCTAAATATAAAAGGCGTTATTCCTCATCAAGAGAACCTATAATGGTCACTCAGCAGCCAGTGGCGAACGCTGTAAACGCATCGATGTCGAGCCAGAAAAAAATGTTTCGTACACGCGCCCAGCGGCGCAAGGTCACCAAAACCAGCTGTAACACGCCATCCTCAGAGCGAAACGCTCCAGATTCGTAAAGGCCTTCAAAAGCACAGTTTCCCCTTGTAGAACGTGAAAGAAAATACCCAGGAGCTATAGAAAACAGAACAGTGAAAAACCAAGCAGTAACAAAATTATTTGTTTCTTATGCATTTCCTGTGCTCTGTTCGCCTGCTGGTAAAGACCTATATACACGCGCCTGGCCGCTTGTGTCCCTCAATATAAAATGCTTAATTGCCCATCAAGAGAAACTATAATGGTCACTCAGCAGCCAGTGGCGAAGGCTGTAAGCGCATCGATGTCGATGTATAAAAAAATGTTACGTACACGCGCCCAGCGGCGCAAGGTCATCAAAATCAGCAGTAACACGCCACCCTCAGAATAAAATGCACCAGTTTCTGAAAGCCCTTCAAGAGCGCAGTTTTCTCTTGCAGAACGTGGAAGAAGACACCCAAGAGCTATTGAAAACAGAACAGTGAGAAACCAAGCATTAAAAAAATAACTCATTTTTTATGCATTTTGTGTGCTCTCCTCGCCTGCTGGTAAAAATGTATGTACACACGCCTGGACGCTTGCGTCCCTCAATATAAAATGCGCTATTCGCCATCAGAAGAACCTATAATGGTTACTCAGCGGCCGGTGGAGAACGCTGAAAACGCATCGATGTCGAGCCAGAAAAAAATGTTACGTATACGCCCCCGTGTGCGGCGCAAGGCCAAAGAGATCGGCTGTAACACGTCACCCTCAGAGCAAAACGCTCCAGTTTCGTAAAGGCCTTCAAAAGCACAGTTTCTTTCTTGCAGAACGTGAAAGAAAACAACCAAGAGCTGTTGAAAACAGAACAGTGAAAAACCAAGCAGTAACAAAATTAATCGTTTATTATGCATTTTGTGAGCTCTCCTCGCCTGCTGGTAAAAATGTATGTTCACACGCCTGGGTGCTTGTGTCCCTAAATATGAAAGGCGCTATCCCTCATCAAGAGCACCTATAATGGTCCCTCAGCAGCCAGTGGCGAACGCTGTAAACGCATCGATGTCGAGCCAGAAAAAAATGTTACGTACACGCGCCCAGCGGCGCAAGGTCATCAAAATCAGCTGTAACACGTCACCCTCAGAGCAAAACGCTCCAGTTTCGTAAAGGCCTTCAAAAGCACAGTTTATATCTTGCAGAACGTGAAAGAAAACAACCAAGAGCTGTTGCAAACAGAACAGTGAAAAACCAAGCAGTAACAAAATTATTCGTTTATTATGCATTTTGTGGGCTCTCCTCGCCTGCTGGTTAAAATGTATGTACACACGCCTGGATGCTTGTGTCCCTAAATATAGAAAGCGTTATTCCCCATGAAGAGAACCTATAATGGTCACTCAGCAGCCAGTGGCGAACGCTGTAAACGCATCGATGTCGAGCCAGAAAAAAATGTTACGTACACGCGCCCAGCGGTGCAAGGTCATCAAAATCAGCTGTAACACGCCACCCTCAGAGCAAAACGCTCCAGTTTCGCAAAGGCCTTCAAAAGCACAGTTTCCTCTTGCAGAACGTGAAAGAAAACAACCAGGAGCTGTTGGAAACAGTACAGTGAAAAACCAGGCAGTAACAAAATTACTCGTTTTTTATTTATTTTGTGTGTTCTCGTCGCCGGCTGGCAAAAATGTATGTACACACGCCTGGACGCTTGTGTCCCTCAATATAAAATGCGTTATTCGCCATCAAGAGAACCTACTATGGTTACTCAGCAGCCGGTGGAGAACGCTGAAAACGCATCGATGTCGAGCCAAAAAATGATAATACGTATACGCCCCCGTGTGCGGCGCAAGGCCAAAAAGATCGGCTGTAACACTTCACCCTCAGAGCAAAACGCTCCAGTTTCGCAAAGGCCTTCAAAAGCACAGTTTCCTCTTGCAGAACGTGAAAGAAAACAACCAGGAGCTGTTGGAAACAGAACAGTGAAAAGCCAAGCAGTAACAAAATTACTCGTTTTTTATGCATTTTGTGAGTTCTCCTCGCCTGCCGGTAAAAATGTATGTTCACACGCCTGCGTGCTTGTGTCCCTAAACATGAAAAGCGCTATCCCTCATCAAGAGCACCTATAATGGTCCCTCAGCAGCCAGTGGCGAACGCTGTAAACGCATCGATGTCGAGCCAGAAAAAAATGTTACGTACACGCGCCCAGCGGCGCAAGGTCATCAAAATCAGCTGTAACACGCCACCCTCAGAGCAAAACGCTCCAGTTTCGCAAAGGCCTTCAAAAGCACAGTTTTCTCTTGCAGAACGTGAAAGAAAACAACCAGGAGCTGTTGGAAACAGTACAGTGAAAAACCAAGCAGTAACAAAATTACTCGTTTTTTATGTATTTTGTGAGTTCTCCTCGCCTGCTGGTAAAAATGTATGTTCACACGCCTGGGTGCTTGTGTCCCTAAATATGAGAAGCACTATCCCTCATCAAGAGCACCTATAATGGTCCCTCAGCAGCCAGTGGCGAACGCTAAAACGCATCGATGTCGAGCCAGAAAAAAATGTTACGTACACGCGCCCAGCGGCGCAAGGTCATCAAAATCAGCTGTAACACGCCACCCTCAGAGCAAAACGCTCCAATTTCGCAAAGGCCTTCAAAAGCACAGTTTCCTCTTGCAGAACGTGAAAGAAAACAACCAGAAGCTGTTGGAAACAGAACAGTGAAAAACCAAGCAGTTACAAAATTACTTGTTTCTTATGCATTTTGTGTGCTCTCTTCGCCTGCTGGTTAAAACGTATATACACACGCCTGGACGCTTGTGTCCCTCAATATAAAATGCGTCATCGCCCATCAAGAGAACCTATATTGGTTACTCAGCAGCCGGTGGAGAACGCTGAAAACGCATAGATGTCGAGCCAGGAAAAAATGTTACGTATACGCCCCCGTGTGCGGCGCAAGGCCATCAAGATCGGCTGTAACAGGTCACCCTCAGAGCAAAACGCTCCAGTTTCGTAAAGGCCTTCAAAATCACAGTTTTTCCTTGCAGAACGTGAAAGAAAATACCCAGGAGCTGTTGAAAACAGAACAGTGAAAAACCAAGCAGTAAAAAAATAACTCATTTTTTATGCATTTTGTGCGCTCTCCTCGCCTGCTGGTAAAAATGTATGTATATACGCCTGGACGCTTGTGTCCCTCAATATAAAACGCGCTATTCGCCATCAAGAGAACCTATAATGGTTACTCAGCGGCCGGTGGAGAACGCTGAAAACGCATCGATGTCGAGCCAGTAAAAAATGTTACGTATACGCCCCCGTGTGCGGCGCAAGGCCAACAAGATCGGCTGTAACACGTCACCCTCAGAGCAAAACGCTCCAGTTTCGTAAAGGCCTTCAAAAGCACAGTTTCCTCTTGCAGAACGTGAAAGAAAACAACCAGGAGCTGTTGGAAACAGAACAGTGAAAAACCAAGCAGTAACAAAATTACTCGTTTTTTATGCATTTTGTGAGTTCTCCTCGCCTGCTGGTAAAAATGTCTGTTCACACGCCTGGGTGCTTGTGCCCCTAAATATGAAAAGCGCCATCCCTCATCAAGAGCACCTATAATGGTCCCTCAGCAGCCAGTGGCGAACGCTGTAAACGCATCGATGTCGAGCCAGAAAAAAATGTTACGTACACGCGCCCAGCGGCGCAAGGTCATCAAAATCAGCTGTAACACGTCACCCTCAGAGCAAAACGCTCCAGTTTCGCAAAGGCCTTCAAAAGCACAGTTTCCTCTTGCAGATTGTGAAAGAAAACAACTAGGAGCTGTTGAAAACAGAACAGTGAAAAACCAAGCAGTAACAAAATTACTCGTTTTTTATGCATTTTTGAGCTCTCCTCGCCTGCTGGTAAAAATGTATGTACACAAGCCTGGATGCTTGTGTCCCTAAATATAAAAGGCGTTATTCCTCATCAAGAGAACCTATAATGGTCACTCAGCAGCCAGTGGCGAACGCTGTAAACGCATCGATGTCGAGCCAGAAAAAAATGTTTCGTACACGCGCCCAGCGGCGCAAGGTCACCAAAACCAGCTGTAACACGCCATCCTCAGAGCAAAACGCTCCAGATTCGTAAAGGCCTTCAAAAGCACAGTTTCCTCTTGTAGAACGTGAAAGAAAATACCAAGGAGCTATAGAAAACAGAACAGTGAAAAACCAAGCAGTAACAAAATTATTTGTTTCTTATGCATTTCCTGTGCTCTCTTCGCCTGCTGGTAAAGACCTATATACACGCGCCTGGCCGCTTGTGTCCCTCAATATAAAATGCTTAATTGCCCATCAAGAGAAACTATAATGGTCACTCAGCAGCCAGTGGCGAAGGCTGTAAGCGCATCGATGTCGATGTAGAAAAAAATGTTACGTACACGCGCCCAGCGGCGCAAGGTCATCAAAATCAGCAGTAACACGCCACCCTCAGAATAAAATGCACCAGTTTCTGAAAGCCCTTCAAGAGCGCAGTTTTCTCTTGCAGAACGTGGAAGAAGACACCCAAGAGCTATTGAAAACAGAACAGTGAAAAACCAAGCATTAAAAAAATAACTCATTTTTTATGCATTTTGTGTGCTCTCCTCGCCTGCTGGTAAAAATGTATGTACACACGCCTGGACGCTTGTGTCCCTCAATATAAAATGCGCTATTCGCCATCAAGAGAACCTATAATGGTTACTCAGCGGCCGGTGGAGAACGCTGAAAACGCATCGATGTCGAGCCAGAAAAAAATGTTACGTATACGCCCCCGTGTGCGGCGCAAGGCCAAAGAGATCGGCTGTAACACGTCACCCTCAGAGCAAAACGCTCCAGTTTCGTAAAGGCCTTCAAAAGCACAGTTTCTTTCTTGCAGAACGTGAAAGAAAACAACCAAGAGCTGTTGAAAACAGAACAGTGAAAAACCAAGCAGTAACAAAATTAATCGTTTATTATGCATTTTGTGAGCTCTCCTCGCCTGCTGGTAAAAATGTATGTTCACACGCCTGGGTGCGTGTACGTAACATTTTTTTCTGGCCCGACATC
This sequence comes from Eumerus sabulonum, assembly GCA_951905685.1. Lineage (NCBI taxonomy): Eukaryota > Metazoa > Arthropoda > Insecta > Diptera > Syrphidae > Eumerus > Eumerus sabulonum. Next base: position 152,318,768 of record OX645060.1, on the reverse strand, counting down.
GATGCGTTTACAGCGTTCGCCACTGGCTGCTGAGTGACCATTATAGGTTCTCTTCATGGGGAATAACGCTTTCTATATTTAGGGACACAAGCATGCAGGCGTGTGTACATACATTTTTACCAGCAGGCGAGGAGAGCTCACAAAATGCATAAAAAACGAATAGTTTTGTTACTGCTTGGTTTTTCACTGTTCTGTTTACAACAGCTCTTGGTTGTTTTCTTTCACGTTCTGCAAGATAGAAACTGTGCTTTTGAAGGCCTTTACGAAACTGGAGCGTTTTGCTCTGAGGGTGACGTGTTACAGCTGATTTTGATGACCTTGCGCCGCTGGGCGCGTTTACATAACATTTTTTTCTGGCTCGACATCGATGCGTTTACAGCATTCGCCACTGGCTGCTGAGGGACCATTATAGGTGCTCTTGATGAGGGATAGCGCTTTTCATATTTAGGGACACAAGCACGCAGGCGTGTGAACATACATTTTTACCAGCAGGCGAGGAGAACTCACAAAATGCATAAAAAACGAGTAATTTTGTTACTGCTTGGCTTTTCACTGTTCTGTTTCCAACAGCTCCTGGTTGTTTTCTTTCACGTTCTGCAAGAGGAAACTGTGCTTTTGAAGGCCTTTGTGAAACTGGAGCGTTTTGCTCTGAGGGTGAAGTGTTACAGCCGATCTTTTTGGCCTTGCGCCGCACACGGGGGCGTATACGTATTATCATTTTTTGGCTCGACATCGATGCGATTTCAGCGTTCTCCACCGGCTGCTGAGTAACCATAGTAGGTTCTCTTGATGGCGAATAACGCATTTTATATTGAGGGACATAAGCGTCCAGGCGTGTGTACATACATTTTTGCCAGCCGGCGACGAGAGCACACAAAATAAATAAAAAACGAGTAATTTTGTTACTGCCTGGTTTTTCACTGTACTCTTTCCAACAGCTCCTGGCTGTTTTCTTTCACGTTCTGCAAAAGGAAACTGTGCTTTTGAAGGCCTTTGCGAAACTGGAGCGTTTTGCTCTGAGGGTGGCGTGTTACAGCTGATTTTGATGACCTTGCACCGCTGGGCGCGTGTACGTAACATTTTTTTCTGGCTCGACATCGATGCGTTTACAGCGTTCGCCACTGGCTGCTGAGTGACCATTATAGGTTCTCTTCATGGGGAATAACGCTTTCTATATTTAGGGACACAATCATCCAGGCGTGTGTACATACATTTTAACCAGCAGGCGAGGAGAGCCCACAAAATGCATAATAAACGAATAATTTTGTTACTGCTTGGTTTTTCACTGTTCTGTTTTCAACAGCTCTTGGTTGTTTTCTTTCACGTTCTGCAAGATATAAACTGTGCTTTTGAAGGCCTTTACGAAACTGGAGCGTTTTGCTCTGAGGGTGACGTGTTACAGCTGATTTTGATGACCTTGCGCCGCTGGGCGCGTGTACGTAACATTTTTTTCTGGCTCGACATCGATGCGTTTACAGCGTTCGCCACTGGCTGCTGAGGGACCATTATAGGTGCTCTTGATGAGGGATAGCTCCTTTCATATTTAGGGACACAAGCACCCAGGCGTGTGAACATTCATTTTTACCAGCAGGTGAGGAGAGCTCACAAAATGCATAATAAACGATTAATTTTGTTACTGCTTGGTTTTTCACTGTTCTGTTTTTAACAGCTCTTGGTTGTTTTCTTTCACGTTCTGCAAGAAAGAATCTGTGCTTTTGAAGGCCTTTACGAAACTGGAGCGTTTTGCTCTGAGGGTGACGTGTTACAGCCGATCTCTTTGGCCTTGCGCCGCACACGGGGGCGTATACGTAACATTTTTTTCTGGCTCGACATCGATGCGTTTTCAGCGTTCTCCACCGGCCGCTGAGTAACCATTATAGGTTCTCTTGATGGCGAATAGCGCATTTTATATTGAGGGACACAAGCGTCCAGGCGTGTGTACATACATTTTTACCAGCAGGCGAGGAGAGCACACAAAATGCATAAAAAATGAGTTATTTTTTTAATGCTTGGTTTTTCACTGTTCTGTTTTCAATAGCTCTTGGGTGTCTTCTTCCACGTTCTGCAAGAGAAAACTGCGCTCTTGAAGGGCTTTCAGAAACTGGTGCATTTTATTCTGAGGGTGGCGTGTTACTGCTGATTTTGATGACCTTGCGCCGCTGGGCGCGTGTACGTAACATTTTTTTATACATCGACATCGATGCGCTTACAGCCTTCGCCATTGGCTGCTGAGTGACCATTATAGTTTCTCTTGATGGGCAATTAAGCATTTTATATTGAGGGACACAAGCGGCCAGGCGCGTGTATATAGGTCTTTACCAGCAGGCGAAGAGAGCACAGGAAATGCATAAGAAACAAATAATTTTGTTACTGCTTGGTTTTTCACTGTTCTGTTTTCTATAGCTCCTGGGTATTTTCTTTCACGTTCTACAAGAGGAAACTGTGCTTTTGAAGGCCTTTACGAATCTGGAGCGTTTCGCTCTGAGGATGGCGTGTTACAGCTGGTTTTGGTGACCTTGCGCCGCTGGGCGCGTGTACGAAACATTTTTTTCTGGCTCGACATCGACGCGTTTACAGCGTTCGCCACTGGCTGCTGAGTGACCATTATAGGTTCCCTTGATGAGGAATAACGCCTTTTATATTTAGGGACACAAGCATCCAGGCTTGTGTACATACATTTTTACCAGCAGGCGAGGAGAGCTCAAAAATGCATAAAAAACGAGTAATTTTGTTACTGCTTGGTTTTTCACTGTTCTGTTTTCAACAGCTCCTGGTTGTTTTCTTTCACAATCTGCAAGAGGAAACTGTGCTTTTGAAGGCCTTTAAGAAACTGGAGCGTTTTGCTCTGAGGGTGACGTGTTACAGCTGATTTTGATGACCTTGCGCCGCACACGGGCGCGTGTACGTAACATTTTTTTCTGGCTCGACATCGATGCGTTTTCAGCGTTCTCCACCGGCCGCTGAGTAACCATTATAGGTTCTCTTGATGTCAAATAACGCATTTCATATTGAGGGACACAAGCGTCGAGGCGTGTGTACATACATTTTTACCAGCCGGCGAGGAGAGCACACAAAATGCATAAAAAATGAGTAATTTTTTTCCTGCCTGGTTTTCACTGTTCTGTTTTCAATAGCTCCTAGGTGTTTTCTTCCACGTTCTGCAAGGGAAAACTGCGCTCTTGAAGGCCTTTCAGAAACTGGAGCATTTGACTCTGAGGGTGGCGTGTTACTGCTGATTTTGATGACCTTGCGCCGCTGGGCGCGTGTACGTAACATTTTTTTCTGGCTCGACATTGATGCGTTTTCAGCGTTCTCCACCGGCTGCTGAGTAACCATAATAGGTTCTCTTGATGGCGAATAACGCATTTTATATTGAGGGACACAAGCGTCCAGGCGTGTGTACGTACATTTTTGCCAGCCGGCGACGAGAGCACACAAAATAAATAAAAAACGAGTAATTTTGTTACTGCCTGGTTTTTCACTGTACTGTTTCCAACAGCTCCTGGTTTTTTTCTTTCACGTTCTGCAAGAGGAAACTGTGCTTTTGAAGGCCTTTGCGAAACTGGAGCGTTTTGATCTGAGGGTGGCGTGTTACAGCTGATTTTGATGACCTTGCGCCGCTGGGCGCGTGTACGTAACATTTTTTTCTGGCTCGACATTGATGCGTTTACAGCGTTCGCCACTGGCTGCTGAGTGACCATTATAGGTCCTCTTGATGGGCAATGACGCATTTCATATTGAGGGACACAAGCGTCCAGGCGTGTGTATATACGTTTTAACCAGCAGGCGAAAAGAGCACACAAAATGCATAAGAAACAAGTAATTTTGTTACTGCTTGGTTTTTCACTGTACTGTTTTCAACAGCTCCTGGTTGCTTTCTTTCACGTTCTGCAAGAAAAAACTGTGCCTTTACGAAACTGGAGCGTTTTGCTCTGAGGGTGGCGTGTTACAGCTGATTTTGATGACCTCTCGCCGCTGGGCGCGTGGACGTAACATTTTTTTCTGGCTCGACATCGATGCGCTTACAGCGTTCGCCACTGGCTGCTGAGTGACCATTATAGGTTCCCTTGATGGGCAATGACGCATTTTATATTGAAGGACACTAGCGTCCAGGCGTGTGTATATACGTTTTAACCAGCAGGCGAAGAGAGCACACAAAATGCATAAGAAACAAGTAATTTTGTTACTGCTTGGTTTTTCACTGTTCTGTTTTCAACAGCTTCTGGTTGTTTTCTTTCACGTTCTGCAAGAAGGAACTGTGCTTTTGAAGGCCTTTACGAAACTGGAGCGTTTTGCTCTGAGTGTGGCGTGTTACAGCTGATTTTGATGACCTCTCGCCGCTGGGCGCGTGTACGTAACATTTTTTTCTGGCTCGACATCTATGCGTTTACAGCGTTCCCCACTGGCTGCTGGGTAACCGTTATAGGTTCCCTTGATGGGGAATGACGCACTTTATATTGAGGGACACAAGCGTCCAGGCGTGTGTACATACATTTTTACCAGCAGGCGAGGAGAACTAACAAAATACATAAAAAACGAGTAAAATTTGTTACTGCTTGGTTTTTCACTGTTCTGTTTTCAACAGCTCCTGGTTGTTTTCTTTCACGATCTGCAAGAGGAAACTGTGCTTTTGAAGGCCTTTAAGAATCTGGAGCGTTTTGCCTTGAGAGTGACGTGTTACAGCTGATTTTGATGACCTTGCGCCGCACACGGGCGCGTGTACTTAACATTTTTTTCTGGCTCGCCATCGATGCGTTTTCAGCATTCTCCACTGGCTGCTGAGTAACCATAATAGGTTCCCTTGATGGGGAATGACGCTTTTTATATTGAGGGACAAAAGCATCCAGGCGTGTGTACATACATTTTTACCAGCAGGCGAGGAGAGCTCACAAAATGCATAATAAACGATTAATTTTGTTACTGCTTGGTTTTTCACTGTTCTGTTTTCAACAGCTCCTGGTTGCTTTCTTTCACGTTCTGCAAGAGCAAACTGTGCTTTTGAAGGCCTTTACGAAACTGGAGCGTTTTGCTCTGAGGGTGACGTGTTACAGCTGATCTTGATGGCCTTGCGCCGCACACGGGGGCGTATACGTAACATTTTTTTCTGGCTCGACATCGATGCGTTTTCAGCGTTCGCCACCGGCTGCTGAGTAACAATAATAGGTTCTCTTGATGGCGAATAACGCAATTCATATTGAGGGACACAAGCGTCCAGAAGTGTGTACATACATTTTTACCAGCCGGCGGGGAGAGCACACAAAATGCATAAAAAACGAGTAATTTTGTTACTGCTTGATTTTTCACTGTTCTGTTTTCGACAGCTCCTGGTTGTTTTCTTTCACGCTCTGCAAGAGGAAGCTGTGCTTTTGAAAGCCTTTAAGAAACTGGAACGTTTTGCTCTGAGGGTGACGTGTTACAGCCGATCTTGATGGCCTTGCGCCGCACACGGGGGCGTATACGTAACATTTTTTTCTGGCTCGACATCGATGCGTTTTCAGCGTTCGCCACCGGCTGCTGAGTAACAATAATAGGTTCTCTTGATGGCGAATAACGCAATTCATATTGAGGGACACAAGCGTCCAGAAGTGTGTACATACATTTTTACCAGCCGGCGAGGAGAGCACACAAAATGCATAAAAAACGAGTAATTTTGTTACTGCATGGTTTTTCACTGTTCTGTTTTCCACAGCTCCTGGTTGTTTTCTTTCACGCTCTGCAAGTGGAAGCTGTGCTTTTGAAGGCCTTTAAGAAACTGGAGCGTTTCGCTCTGAGGGTGACGTGTTACAGCTGATTTTGATGACCTTGCGCCGCACACGGGCGGGTGTACGTAACATTTTTTTCTGGGTCGACATCGAAGCGTTTTCAGCGTTGTCCACTTGCTGCTGAGTGACCATTATAGGTTCTCTTGATGAGGAATAACGCCTTTTATATTTAGGGAAAGAAGCACCCAGGCGTGTGTACATACATTTTTACCAGCAGGCGAGGAGAGCTCACAAAATGCATAAAAAACGAGTAATTTTGTTACTGCTGTTACTGGTTTTTCACTGTTCTGTTTTCGACAGCTCCTGGTTGTTTTCTTTCACGCTCTGCAAGAGGAAGCTGTGCTTTTGAAGGCCTTTAAGAAACTGGAGCGTTTTGCTCTGAGGGTGACGTGTTACAGCCGATCTTGATGGCCTTGCGCCGCACACGGGGGCGTATACGTAACATTTTTTTCTGGCTCGACATCGATGCGTTTTCAGCGTTCTACACCGGCTGCTGAGTAACAATAATAGGTTCTCTTGATGGCGAATAACGCAATTCATATTGAGGGACACAAGCGTCCAGGCGTGTGTACATACATTTTTACCAGCAAGCGAGGAGAGCACACAAAATGCATAAAAAATGAGTAATTTTTTTACTGCTTGGCTTTTCACTGTTCTGTTTTCTATAGCTCCTGGGTGTTTTCTTCCACGTTCTGCAAGGGAAAACTGCGCTCTTGAAGCCCTTTCAGAGACTGGGGCATTTTACTCTGAGGGTGGCGTCTTACTGCTGACTTTGGTGACCTTGCGCCGCTGGGCGCGTGTACGTAACATATTTTTCTCCCTCGACATCGATGCGTTTACAGCGTTCGCCACTGGCTGCTGAGTGACCATTATAGGTTCTCTTGATGGAGAATGACGCATTTTATATTGAGGGACACAAGCGTCCAGGCGTATGCATATACGTTTTTACCAGCAGGCGAGGAGAGCACACAAAATGCATAAGAAACAAGTAATTTAGTTACTGCTTGGTTTTTGACTGTTCTGTTTTCAACAGCTCCTGGTTGCTTTCTTTGACGTTCTGGAAGAGGAAACTGTGCTTTAAGAAACTGGAGCGTTTTGCTCTGAGGGTGGCGTGTTACAGCTGATTTTGATGACCTTGCGCCGCACACGGGCGGGTGTACGTAACATTTTTTCTGGCTCGACATCGATGCGTTTACAGCGTTCGCCACTGGCTGCTGAGTGACCGTTATAGGTTCTCTTGATGGGTAATGACGCATTTTATATTGAGGGACACAAGCGTCCAGGCGTGTGTTTATACATTTTAACCAGCAGGCGAAGAGAGCACACAAAATGCATAAGAAACAAGTAATTTAGTTACTGCTTGCTTTTTTACTGTTCTGTTTTCAACAGCTCCTTGTTGCTTTATTTCACGTTCTGCAATAGCAAACTGTGCTTTTGAAGGCCTTTACGAAACTGTAGCGTTTTGCTCTGATGGTGACGTGTTACAGCCGATCTTGATGGCCTTGCGCCGCACACGGGGGCGTATACGTATTATCATTTTTTGGCTTGACATCGATGCGTTTTCAGCGTTCGCCACCGGCTGCTGAGTAACAATAATAGGTTCTCTTGATGGCGAATAACGCAATTCATATTGAGGGACACAAGCGTCCAGAAGTGTGTACATACATTTTTACCAGCCGGCGAGGAGAGCACACAAAATGCATAAAAAACGAGTAATTTTGCTATTGCTTGGTTTTTCACTGTTCTGTTTTCAACAGCTCCTGGTTGTTTTCTTTCACGTTCTGCAAGAGGAAACTGTGCTTTAAGAAACTGGAGCGTTTTGCTCTGAGGGTGGCGTGTTACAGCTGATTTTGATGACCTTGCGCCGCTGGGCGCGTGTACGTAACATTTTTTTCTCCCTCGACATCGATGCGTTTACAGCGTTCGCCCCTGGCTGCATTTTATATTGAGGGACACAAGCGTCCAGGCGTGTGTTTATACGTCTTAACCAGCAGGCGAAGAGAACACACAAAATGCATAAGAAACAAGTAGTTTAGTTACTGCTTGGTTTTTCACTGTTCTGTTTTCAATAGCTCCTGGGTATTTTCTTTCACGTTCTACAAGAGGAAACTGTGATTTTGAAGGCCTTTACGAAACTGGAGCGTTTTGCTCTGAGGGTGGCATGTTACAGCTGATTTTGGTGACCTTGCGCCGCTAGGCGCGTGTACGAAACATTTTTTTCTGGCTCGACATCGATGCGTTTACAGCGTTCGCCACTGGCTGCTGAGTGTCCATTATAGGTTCTCTTGATGGGCAATGACGCATTTTATATTGAGGGACACAAGCGTTCAGGCGTGTGTTTATACATTTTAACCAGCAGGCGAAGAGAGCACACAAAATGCATAAGAAACAAGTAGTTTAGTTACTGCTTGGTTTTTCATTGTTCTGTTTTCAACAGCTCCTGGTTGCTTTCTTTGACGTTATGCAAGAGGAAACTGTGCTTTAAGAAACTGGAGCGTTTTGCTCTGAGGGTGACGTGTTACAGCTGATTTTGATGACCTTGCGCCGCACACGGGCGCTTGTACGTAACATTTTTTTCTGGCTCGTCATCGATGCGTTTTCAGCATTCTCCACTTGCTGCTGAGAAACCATTTTAGGTTATCTTGATGGCGAAGTACTCTTTTTATATTGAGGGACACAAGCGTCCAGGCGTGTGCATATACGTTTTTACCAGCAGGCGAAGAGAGCACACAAAATGCATAAGAAACAAGTAATTATGTTACTGCTTGGTTTTTCACTGTTTTGTTTTCCACAGCTCCTTGTTGTTTTCTTTCACGTTCTGCAAGAGGAAACTGTGCTTTTGAAGGCCATTACGAAACTGGAGCGTTTTGCTCTGAGGGTGGCGTGCTACAGCTGATTTTGATGACCTTGCGCCGCTGGGCGCGTGTACGTAACATTTTTTTCTCCCTCGACATCGATGCGTTTACAGCGTTCGCCCCTGGCTGCATTTTATATTGAGGGACACAAGCGTCCAGGCGTGTGTTTATACGTCTTAACCAGCAGGCGAAGAGAGCACACAAAATGCATAAGAAACAAGTAGTTTAGTTACTGCTTGGTTTTTCACTGTTCTGTTTTCAACAGCTCCTGGTTGTTTTCTTTCACGATCTGCAAGAGGAAACTGTGGTTTTGAAGGCCTTTACGAAACTGGAGCGTTTTGCTCTGATGGTGACGTGTTACAGCCGATCTTGATGGCCTTGCGCCGCACACGGGGGCGTATACGTATTATCATTTTTTGGCTTGACATCGATGCGTTTTCAGCGTTCGCCACCGGCTGCTGAGTAACAATAATAGGTTCTCTTGATGGCGAATAACGCAATTCATATTGAGGGACACAAGCGTCCAGAAGTGTGTACATACATTTTTACCAGCCGGCGAGGAGAGCACACAAAATGCATAAAAAACGAGTAATTTTGCTATTGCTTGGTTTTTCACTGTTCTGTTTTCAACAGCTCCTGGTTGTTTTCTTTCACGTTCTGCAAGAGGAAACTGTGCTTTAAGAAACTGGAGCGTTTTGCTCTGAGGGTGGCGTGTTACAGCTGATTTTGATGACCTTGCGCCGCTGGGCGCGTGTACGTAACATTTTTTTCTCCCTCGACATCGATGCGTTTACAGCGTTCGCCCCTGGCTGCATTTTATATTGAGGGACACAAGCGTCCAGGCGTGTGTTTATACGTCTTAACCAGCAGGCGAAGAGAACACACAAAATGCATAAGAAACAAGTAGTTTAGTTACTGCTTGGTTTTTCACTGTTCTGTTTTCAATAGCTCCTGGGTATTTTCTTTCACGTTCTACAAGAGGAAACTGTGATTTTGAAGGCCTTTACGAAACTGGAGCGTTTTGCTCTGAGGGTGGCATGTTACAGCTGATTTTGGTGACCTTGCGCCGCTAGGCGCGTGTACGAAACATTTTTTTCTGGCTCGACATCGATGCGTTTACAGCGTTCGCCACTGGCTGCTGAGTGTCCATTATAGGTTCTCTTGATGGGCAATGACGCATTTTATATTGAGGGACACAAGCGTTCAGGCGTGTGTTTATACATTTTAACCAGCAGGCGAAGAGAGCACACAAAATGCATAAGAAACAAGTAGTTTAGTTACTGCTTGGTTTTTCATTGTTCTGTTTTCAACAGCTCCTGGTTGCTTTCTTTGACGTTATGCAAGAGGAAACTGTGCTTTAAGAAACTGGAGCGTTTTGCTCTGAGGGTGACGTGTTACAGCTGATTTTGATGACCTTGCGCCGCACACGGGCGCTTGTACGTAACATTTTTTTCTGGCTCGTCATCGATGCGTTTTCAGCATTCTCCACTTGCTGCTGAGAAACCATTTTAGGTTATCTTGATGGCGAAGTACTCTTTTTATATTGAGGGACACAAGCGTCCAGGCGTGTGCATATACGTTTTTACCAGCAGGCGAAGAGAGCACACAAAATGCATAAGAAACAAGTAATTATGTTACTGCTTGGTTTTTCACTGTTTTGTTTTCCACAGCTCCTTGTTGTTTTCTTTCACGTTCTGCAAGAGGAAACTGTGCTTTTGAAGGCCATTACGAAACTGGAGCGTTTTGCTCTGAGGGTGGCGTGCTACAGCTGATTTTGATGACCTTGCGCCGCTGGGCGCGTGTAAGTAACATTTTTTTCTGGCTCGACATCGATGCGTTTACAGCGTTCGCCACTGGCTGCTGAGTGACCATTATAGGTTCTCTTGGTGGGCAATGACGCATTTTATATTGAGGGACACAAGCGTCCAGGCGTGTGTATATAAGTTTTTACCAGCAGGCGAATAGAGCACAGGAAATGCATAAGAAACAAGTAATTTTGTTACTGCTTGGTTTTTCACTGTTCTGTTTTCAATAGCTCCTGGGTATTTCCTTTCACGTTCTACAAGAGGAAACTGTGATTTTGAAGGCCTTTACGAAACTGGAGCGTTTTGCTCTGAGGGTGGCATGTTACAGCTGAGTTTGATGACCTTGCGCCGCACACGGACGCTTGTACGTAACATTTTTTTCTGGCTCGACATCGATGCGTTTACAGCGTTCGCCACTAGCTGCTGAGTGACCATTATAGGTTCTCCTGATGAGGAATAACGCTTTTTATATTTAGGGACACAAGCATCCTGGCGTGTGTACATACATTTTTACCAGCAGGCGAGGAGAACACACAAAATGCATAAAAAATGAGTAATTTTTTCACTGCTTGGTTTTTCACTGTTCTGTTTTCAACAGCTCCTGGTTGTTTTCTTTTACGATCTGCAAGAGGAAACTGTGGTTTTGAAGGCCTTTACGAAACTGGAGCGTTTTGCTCTGAGGGTGACGTGTTACAGCTGATTTTGATGACCTTGCGCCGCACACGGGCGCTTGTACGTAACATTTTTTTCTGGCTCGACATCGATGCGTTTACAGCGTTCGCCACTAGCTGCTGAGTGACCATTATAGGTTCTCCTGATGAGGAATAACGCTTTTTATATTTAGGGACACAAGCATCCAGGCGTGTGTACATACATTTTTACCAGCAGGAGAGGATAACTCACGAAATGCATAAAAAACTATTAATTTTGTTACTGCTTGCTTTTTTACTGTTCTGTTTTCAACAGCTCCTGGTTGCTTTCTTTCACGTTCTGCAAGAGCAAACTGTGCTTTTGAAGGCCTTTACGAAACTGGAGCGTTTTGCTCTGAGGGTGACGTGTTACAGCTGATCTTGATGGCCTTGCGCCGCACACGGGGGCGTATACGTAACATTTTTTTCTGGCTCGACATCGATGCGTTTACAGCGTTCCCCACTGGCTGCTGGGTAACCGTTATAGGTTCCCTTGATGGGGAATGACGCACTTTATATTGAGGGACACAAGCGTCCAGGCGTGTGTACATACATTTTTACCAGCAGGCGAGGAGAACTAACAAAATACATAAAAAACGAGTAAAATTTGTTACTGCTTGGTTTTTCACTGTTCTGTTTTCAACAGCTCCTGGTTGTTTTCTTTCACGATCTGCAAGAGGAAACTGTGCTTTTGAAGGCCTTTAAGAATCTGGAGCGTTTTGCCTTGAGAGTGACGTGTTACAGCTGATTTTGATGACCTTGCGCCGCACACGGGGGCGTATACGTAACATTTTTTTCTGGCTCGACATCGATGCGTTTTCAGCGTTCGCCACCGGCTGCTGAGTAACAATAATAGGTTCTCTTGATGGCGAATAACGCAATTCATATTGAGGGACACAAGCGTCCAGAAGTGTGTACATACATTTTTACCAGCCGGCGGGGAGAGCACACAAAATGCATAAAAAACGAGTAATTTTGTTACTGCTTGATTTTTCACTGTTCTGTTTTCGACAGCTCCTGGTTGTTTTCTTTCACGCTCTGCAAGAGGAAGCTGTGCTTTTGAAAGCCTTTAAGAAACTGGAACGTTTTGCTCTGAGGGTGACGTGTTACAGCCGATCTTGATGGCCTTGCGCCGCACACGGGGGCGTATACGTAACATTTTTTTCTGGCTCGACATCGATGCGTTTTCAGCGTTCGCCACCGGCTGCTGAGTAACAATAATAGGTTCTCTTGATGGCGAATAACGCAATTCATATTGAGGGACACAAGCGTCCAGAAGTGTGTACATACATTTTTACCAGCCGGCGAGGAGAGCACACAAAATGCATAAAAAACGAGTAATTTTGTTACTGCATGGTTTTTCACTGTTCTGTTTTCCACAGCTCCTGGTTGTTTTCTTTCACGCTCTGCAAGAGGAAGCTGTGCTTTTGAAAGCCTTTAAGAAACTGGAACGTTTTGCTCTGAGGGTGACGTGTTACAGCCGATCTTGATGGCCTTGCGCCGCACACGGGGGCGTATACGTAACATTTTTTTCTGGCTCGACATCGATGCGTTTTCAGCGTTCGCCACCGGCTGCTGAGTAACAATAATAGGTTCTCTTGATGGCGAATAACGCAATTCATATTGAGGGACACAAGCGTCCAGAAGTGTGTACATACATTTTTACCAGCCGGCGGGGAGAGCACACAAAATGCATAAAAAACGAGTAATTTTGTTACTGCTTGATTTTTCACTGTTCTGTTTTCAACAGCTCCTGGTTGCTTTCTTTCACGTTCTGCAAGAGCAAACTGTGCTTTTGAAGGCCTTTACGAAACTGGAGCGTTTTGCTCTGAGGGTGACGTGTTACAGCTGATCTTGATGGCCTTGCGCCGCACACGGGGGCGTATACGTAACATTTTTTTCTGGCTCGACATCGATGCGTTTTCAGCGTTCGCCACCGGCTGCTGAGTAACAATAATAGGTTCTCTTGATGGCGAATAACGCAATTCATATTGAGGGACACAAGCGTCCAGAAGTGTGTACATACATTTTTACCAGCCGGCGGGGAGAGCACACAAAATGCATAAAAAACGAGTAATTTTGTTACTGCTTGATTTTTCACTGTTCTGTTTTCGACAGCTCCTGGTTGTTTTCTTTCACGCTCTGCAAGAGGAAGCTGTGCTTTTGAAAGCCTTTAAGAAACTGGAACGTTTTGCTCTGAGGGTGACGTGTTACAGCCGATCTTGATGGCCTTGCGCCGCACACGGGGGCGTATACGTAACATTTTTTTCTGGCTCGACATCGATGCGTTTACAGCGTTCCCCACTGGCTGCTGGGTAACCGTTATAGGTTCCCTTGATGGGGAATGACGCACTTTATATTGAGGGACACAAGCGTCCAGGCGTGTGTACATACATTTTTACCAGCAGGCGAGGAGAACTAACAAAATACATAAAAAACGAGTAAAATTTGTTACTGCTTGGTTTTTCACTGTTCTGTTTTCAACAGCTCCTGGTTGTTTTCTTTCACGATCTGCAAGAGGAAACTGTGCTTTTGAAGGCCTTTAAGAATCTGGAGCGTTTTGCCTTGAGAGTGACGTGTTACAGCTGATTTTGATGACCTTGCGCCGCACACGGGCGCGTGTACTTAACATTTTTTTCTGGCTCGCCATCGATGCGTTTTCAGCATTCTCCACTGGCTGCTGAGTAACCATAATAGGTTCCCTTGATGGGGAATGACGCTTTTTATATTGAGGGACAAAAGCATCCAGGCGTGTGTACATACATTTTTACCAGCAGGCGAGGAGAGCTCACAAAATGCATAATAAACGATTAATTTTGTTACTGCTTGGTTTTTCACTGTTCTGTTTTCAACAGCTCCTGGTTGCTTTCTTTCACGTTCTGCAAGAGCAAACTGTGCTTTTGAAGGCCTTTACGAAACTGGAGCGTTTTGCTCTGAGGGTGACGTGTTACAGCTGATCTTGATGGCCTTGCGCCGCACACGGGGGCGTATACGTAACATTTTTTTCTGGCTCGACATCGATGCGTTTTCAGCGTTCGCCACCGGCTGCTGAGTAACAATAATAGGTTCTCTTGATGGCGAATAACGCAATTCATATTGAGGGACACAAGCGTCCAGAAGTGTGTACATACATTTTTACCAGCCGGCGGGGAGAGCACACAAAATGCATAAAAAACGAGTAATTTTGTTACTGCTTGATTTTTCACTGTTCTGTTTTCGACAGCTCCTGGTTGTTTTCTTTCACGCTCTGCAAGAGGAAGCTGTGCTTTTGAAAGCCTTTAAGAAACTGGAACGTTTTGCTCTGAGGGTGACGTGTTACAGCCGATCTTGATGGCCTTGCGCCGCACACGGGGGCGTATACGTAACATTTTTTTCTGGCTCGACATCGATGCGTTTTCAGCGTTCGCCACCGGCTGCTGAGTAACAATAATAGGTTCTCTTGATGGCGAATAACGCAATTCATATTGAGGGACACAAGCGTCCAGAAGTGTGTACATACATTTTTACCAGCCGGCGAGGAGAGCACACAAAATGCATAAAAAACGAGTAATTTTGTTACTGCATGGTTTTTCACTGTTCTGTTTTCCACAGCTCCTGGTTGTTTTCTTTCACGCTCTGCAAGTGGAAGCTGTGCTTTTGAAGGCCTTTAAGAAACTGGAGCGTTTCGCTCTGAGGGTGACGTGTTACAGCTGATTTTGATGACCTTGCGCCGCACACGGGCGGGTGTACGTAACATTTTTTTCTGGGTCGACATCGAAGCGTTTTCAGCGTTGTCCACTTGCTGCTGAGTGACCATTATAGGTTCTCTTGATGAGGAATAACGCCTTTTATATTTAGGGAAAGAAGCACCCAGGCGTGTGTACATACATTTTTACCAGCAGGCGAGGAGAGCTCACAAAATGCATAAAAAACGAGTAATTTTGTTACTGCTGTTACTGGTTTTTCACTGTTCTGTTTTCGACAGCTCCTGGTTGTTTTCTTTCACGCTCTGCAAGAGGAAGCTGTGCTTTTGAAGGCCTTTAAGAAACTGGAGCGTTTTGCTCTGAGGGTGACGTGTTACAGCCGATCTTGATGGCCTTGCGCCGCACACGGGGGCGTATACGTAACATTTTTTTCTGGCTCGACATCGATGCGTTTTCAGCGTTCTACACCGGCTGCTGAGTAACAATAATAGGTTCTCTTGATGGCGAATAACGCAATTCATATTGAGGGACACAAGCGTCCAGGCGTGTGTACATACATTTTTACCAGCAAGCGAGGAGAGCACACAAAATGCATAAAAAATGAGTAATTTTTTTACTGCTTGGTTTTTCACTGTTCTGTTTTCTATAGCTCCTGGGTGTTTTCTTCCACGTTCTGCAAGGGAAAACTGCGCTCTTGAAGCCCTTTCAGAGACTGGGGCATTTTACTCTGAGGGTGGCGTCTTACTGCTGACTTTGGTGACCTTGCGCCGCTGGGCGCGTGTACGTAACATATTTTTCTCCCTCGACATCGATGCGTTTACAGCGTTCGCCACTGGCTGCTGAGTGACCATTATAGGTTCTCTTGATGGAGAATGACGCATTTTATATTGAGGGATACAAGCGTCCAGGCGTATGCATATACGTTTTTACCAGCAGGCGAGGAGAGCACACAAAATGCATAAGAAACAAGTAATTTAGTTACTGCTTGGTTTTTGACTGTTCTGTTTTCAACAGCTCCTGGTTGCTTTCTTTGACGTTCTGGAAGAGGAAACTGTGCTTTAAGAAACTGGAGCGTTTTGCTCTGAGGGTGGCGTGTTACAGCTGATTTTGATGACCTTGCGCCGCACACGGGCGGGTGTACGTAACATTTTTTCTGGCTCGACATCGATGCGTTTACAGCGTTCGCCACTGGCTGCTGAGTGACCGTTATAGGTTCTCTTGATGGGTAATGACGCATTTTATATTGAGGGACACAAGCGTCCAGGCGTGTGTTTATACATTTTAACCAGCAGGCGAAGAGAGCACACAAAATGCATAAGAAACAAGTAATTTAGTTACTGCTTGCTTTTTTACTGTTCTGTTTTCAACAGCTCCTTGTTGCTTTATTTCACGTTCTGCAATAGCAAACTGTGCTTTTGAAGGCCTTTACGAAACTGTAGCGTTTTGCTCTGATGGTGACGTGTTACAGCCGATCTTGATGGCCTTGCGCCGCACACGGGGGCGTATACGTATTATCATTTTTTGGCTCGACATCGATGCGTTTTCAGCGTTCGCCACCGGCTGCTGAGTAACAATAATAGGTTCTCTTGATGGCGAATAACGCAATTCATATTGAGGGACACAAGCGTCCAGAAGTGTGTACATACATTTTTACCAGCCGGCGAGGAGAGCACACAAAATGCATAAAAAACGAGTAATTTTGTATCTGCTTGGTTTTTCACTGTTCTGTTTCCAACAGCTCCTGGTTGTTTTCTTTCACGTTCTGCAAGAGGAAACTGTGCTTTAAGAAACTGGAGCGTTTTGCTCTGAGGGTGGCGTGTTACAGCTGATTTTGATGACCTTGCGCCGCTGGGCGCGTGTACGTAACATTTTTTTCTCCCTCGACATCGATGCGTTTACAGCGTTCGCCCCTGGCTGCATTTTATATTGAGGGACACAAGCGTCCAGGCGTGTGTTTATACGTCTTAACCAGCAGGCGAAGAGAACACACAAAATGCATAAGAAACAAGTAGTTTAGTTACTGCTTGGTTTTTCACTGTTCTGTTTTCAATAGCTCCTGGGTATTTTCTTTCACGTTCTACAAGAGGAAACTGTGATTTTGAAGGCCTTTACGAAACTGGAGCGTTTTGCTCTGAGGGTGGCATGTTACAGCTGATTTTGGTGACCTTGCGCCGCTAGGCGCGTGTACGAAACATTTTTTTCTGGCTCGACATCGATGCGTTTACAGCGTTCGCCACTGGCTGCTGAGTGTCCATTATAGGTTCTCTTGATGGGCAATGACGCATTTTATATTGAGGGACACAAGCGTTCAGGCGTGTGTTTATACATTTTAACCAGCAGGCGAAGAGAGCACACAAAATGCATAAGAAACAAGTAGTTTAGTTACTGCTTGGTTTTTCATTGTTCTGTTTTCAACAGCTCCTGGTTGCTTTCTTTGACGTTATGCAAGAGGAAACTGTGCTTTAAGAAACTGGAGCGTTTTGCTCTGAGGGTGACGTGTTACAGCTGATTTTGATGACCTTGCGCCGCACACGGGCGCTTGTACGTAACATTTTTTTCTGGCTCGTCATCGATGCGTTTTCAGCATTCTCCACTTGCTGCTGAGAAACCATTTTAGGTTATCTTGATGGCGAAGTACTCTTTTTATATTGAGGGACACAAGCGTCCAGGCGTGTGCATATACGTTTTTACCAGCAGGCGAAGAGAGCACACAAAATGCATAAGAAACAAGTAATTATGTTACTGCTTGGTTTTTCACTGTTTTGTTTTCCACAGCTCCTTGTTGTTTTCTTTCACGTTCTGCAAGAGGAAACTGTGCTTTTGAAGGCCATTACGAAACTGGAGCGTTTTGCTCTGAGGGTGGCGTGCTACAGCTGATTTTGATGACCTTGCGCCGCTGGGCGCGTGTAAGTAACATTTTTTTCTGGCTCGACATCGATGCGTTTACAGCGTTCGCCACTGGCTGCTGAGTGACCATTATAGGTTCTCTTGGTGGGCAATGACGCATTTTATATTGAGGGACACAAGCGTCCAGGCGTGTGTATATAAGTTTTTACCAGCAGGCGAATAGAGCACAGGAAATGCATAAGAAACAAGTAATTTTGTTACTGCTTGGTTTTTCACTGTTCTGTTTTCAATAGCTCCTGGGTATTTCCTTTCACGTTCTACAAGAGGAAACTGTGATTTTGAAGGCCTTTACGAAACTGGAGCGTTTTGCTCTGAGGGTGGCATGTTACAGCTGAGTTTGATGACCTTGCGCCGCACACGGGCGCTTGTACGTAACATTTTTTTCTGGCTCGACATCGATGCGTTTACAGCGTTCGCCACTAGCTGCTGAGTGACCATTATAGGTTCTCCTGATGAGGAATAACGCTTTTTATATTTAGGGACACAAGCATCCTGGCGTGTGTACATACATTTTTACCAGCAGGCGAGGAGAACACACAAAATGCATAAAAAATGAGTAATTTTTTCACTGCTTGGTTTTTCACTGTTCTGTTTTCAACAGCTCCTGGTTGTTTTCTTTTACGATCTGCAAGAGGAAACTGTGGTTTTGAAGGCCTTTACGAAACTGGAGCGTTTTGCTCTGAGGGTGACGTGTTACAGCTGATTTTGATGACCTTGCGCCGCACACGGGCGCTTGTACGTAACATTTTTTTCTGGCTCGACATCGATGCGTTTACAGCGTTCGCCACTAGCTGCTGAGTGACCATTATAGGTTCTCCTGATGAGGAATAACGCTTTTTATATTTAGGGACACAAGCATCCAGGCGTGTGTACATACATTTTTACCAGCAGGAGAGGATAACTCACGAAATGCATAAAAAACTATTAATTTTGTTACTGCTTGCTTTTTTACTGTTCTGTTTTCAACAGCTCCTGGTTGCTTTATTTCACGTTCTGCAATAGCAAACTGTGCTTTTGAAGGCCTTTACGAAACTGTAGCGTTTTGCTCTGATGGTGACGTGTTACAGCCGATCTTGATGGCCTTGCGCCGCACACGGGGGCGTATACGTAACATTTTTTTCTGGCTCGACATAGATGCGTTTTCAGCGTTCTCCACCGGCTGCTGAGTAACCATTATAGGTTCTCTTGATGGCGAATAGCGCATTTTATATTGAGAGACACAAGCGTCCTGGCGTGTGTACATACATTTTTACCAGCAGGCGCGGAGAGCACACAAAATGCATAAAAAATGAGTTTTTTTTTAATGCTTGGTTTTTCACTGTTCTGTTTTCAATAGCTCTTGGGTGTCTTCTTCCACGTTCTGCAAAAGAGAAAACTGCGATCTTGAAGGGCTTTCAGAAGCTGGTGCATTTTACTCTGAGGGTGGCGTGTTACTGCTGATTTTGATGACTTTGCGCCGCTGGGCGCGTGTACATAACATTTTTTTCTGGCTCGACATCGATGCGTTTACAGCGTTCGCCACTGGCTGCTGAGTGTCCATTATAGGTTCTCTTGATGGGCAATGACGCATTTTATATTGAGGGACACAAGCGTTCAGGCGTGTGTTTATACATTTTAACCAGCAGGCGAAGAGAGCACACAAAATGCATAAGAAACAAGTAGTTTAGTTACTGCTTGGTTTTTCACTGTTCTGTTTTCAACAGCTCCTGGTTGCTTTCTTTGACGTTATGCAAGAGGAAACTGTGCTTTAAGAAACTGGAGCGTTTTGCTCTGAGGGTGACGTGTTACAGCTGATTTTGATGACCCTGCGCCGCACACGGGCGCTTGTACGTAACATTTTTTTCTGGCTAGTCATCGATGCGTTTTCAGCATTCTCCACTTGCTGCTGAGTAACCATTTTAGGTTATCTTGATGGCGAAGTACTCTTTTTATATTGAGGGACACAAGCGTCCAGGCGTGTGCATATACGTTTTTACCAGCAGGCGAAGAGAGCACACAAAATGCATAAGAAACAAGTAATTATGTTACTGCTTGGTTTTTCACTGTTTTGTTTTCCACAGCTCCTTGTTGTTTTCTTTCACGTTCTGCAAGAGGAAACTGTGCTTTTGAGGCCATTACGAAACTGGAGCGTTTTGCTCTGAGGGTGGCGTGCTACAGTTGATTTTGATGACCTTGCGCCGCTGGGCACGTGTACGTAACATTTTTTTCTGGCTCGACATCGATGCGTTTACAGCGTTCGCCACTGGCTGCTGAATGACCATTATAGGTTCTCTTGGTGAGGAATAACGCTTTTTAAATTTAGGGACACAAGCATCCCGGCGTGTGTACATACATTTTTACCAGCAGGCGAGGAGAACTCACAAAATACATAAAAAACGAGTAATTTTGTTACTGCTTGGTTTTTCACTGTTCTGTTTTCAACAGCTCCTGGTTGTTTTCATTCACGATCTGCAAGAGGAAACTGTGCTTTTGAAGGCCTTTAAGAAACTGGAGCGTTTTGCTCTGAGGGTGACGTGTTACAGCTGATTTTGATGACCTTGCGCCGCACACGGGCGCTTGTACGTAACATTTTTTTCTGGCTCGACATCGATGCGTTTACAGCGTTCGCCACTGGCTGCTGAGTGACCATTATAGGTTCTCTTGATGAGGAATAACGCTTTTTATATTTAGGAACACAAGCATCCAGGCGTGTGTACATACATTTTTACCAGCAGGAGAGGATAACTCACGAAATGCATAAAAAACTATTAATTTTGTTACTGCTTGCTTTTTCACTGTTCTGTTTTCAACAGCTCCTGGTTGCTTTATTTCACGTTCTGCAATAGCAAACTGTGCTTTTGAAGGCCTTTACGAAACTGTAGCGTTTTGCTCTGATGGTGACGTGTTACAGCCGATCTTGATGGCCTTGCGCCGCACACGGGGGCGTATACGTACCATTTTTTCTGGCTTGACATAGATGCGTTTTCAGCGTTCTCCACCGGCTGCTGAGTAACCATTATAGGTTCTCTTGATGGCGAATAGCGCATTTTATATTGAGAGACACAAGCGTCCAGGCGTGTGTACATACATTTTTACCAGCAGGCGCGGAGAGCACACAAAATGCATAAAAAATGAGTTTTTTTTTTAATGCTTGGTTTTTCACCGTTTAGTTTTCCACAGCTCCTTGTTGTTTTCATTCACGTTCTGCAAAAGAAAACTGTGCTTTTGAAGGCCTTTACGAAACTGGAGCGTTTTGCTCTGAAGGTGGCGTGGTACAGCTGATTTTGATGACCTTGCGCCGCACATGGGCGCGTGTACGTAACATTTTTTTCTGGCTCGACATCGAAGCGTTTTCAGCGTTCTCCACTGGCTGCTGAGTAACCATTATAGGTTCTGTTGATGGCGAATAGCGCATTTTATATTGAGGGACACAAGCGTCCAGGCGTGTGTACATACATTTTTACCAGCAGGCGAGGAGAACACACAAAATGCATAAAAAATGTGTAATTTTTTTAATGCTTGGTTTTTCACTGTTCTGTTTTCAACAGCTCCTGGTTGTTTTCATTCACGATCTGCAAGAGGAAACTGTGCTTTTGAAGGCCTTTAAGAAACTGGAGCGTTTTGCTCTGAGGGTGACGTGTTACAGCTGATTTTGATGACCTTGCGCCGCACACGGGCGCTTGTACGTAACATTTTTTTCTGGCTCGACATCGATGCGTTTACAGCGTTCGCCACTGGCTGCTGAGTGACCATTATAGGTTCTCTTGATGAGGAATAACGCTCTTTATATTTAGGAACACAAGCATCCAGGCGTGTGTACATACATTTTTACCAGCAGGCGAGGAGAACTCACAAAATACATAAAAAACGAGTAATTTTGTTACTGCTTGGTTTTTCACTGTTCTGTTTTCAACAGCTCCTGGTTGTTTTCATTCACGATCTGCAAGAGGAAACTGTGCTTTTGAAGGCCTTTAAGAAACTGGAGCGTTTTGCTCTGAGGGTGACGTGTTACAGCTGATTTTGATGACCTTGCGCCGCACACGGGCGCTTGTACGTAACATTTTTTTCTGGCTCGACATCGATGCGTTTACAGCGTTCGCCACTGGCTGCTGAGTGACCATTATAGGTTCTCTTGATGAGGAATAACGCTCTTTATATTTAGGAACACAAGCATCCAGGCGTGTGTACATACATTTTTACCAGCAGGCGAGGAGAACTCACAAAATACATAAAAAACGAGTAATTTTGTTACTGCTTGGTTTTTCACTGTTCTGTTTTCAACAGCTCCTGGTTGTTTTCATTCACGATCTGCAAGAGGAAACTGTGCTTTTGAAGGCCTTTAAGAAACTGGAGCGTTTTGCTCTGAGGGTGACGTGTTACAGCTGATTTTGATGACCTTGCGCCGCACACGGGCGCTTGTACGTAACATTTTTTTCTGGCTCGACATCGATGCGTTTACAGCGTTCGCCACTGGCTGCTGAGTGACCATTATAGGTTCTCTTGATGAGGAATAACGCTTTTTATATTTAGGAACACAAGCATCCAGGCGTGTGTACATACATTTTTACCAGCAGGCGAGGAGAACTCACGAAATGCATAAAAAACTATTAATTTTGTTACTGCTTGCTTTTTCACTGTTCTGTTTTCAACAGCTCCTGGTTGCTTTATTTCACGTTCTGCAATAGCAAACTGTGCTTTTGAAGGCCTTTACGAAACTGGAGCGTTTTGCTCTGAAGGTGGCGTGGTACAGCTGATTTTGATGACCCTGCGCCGCACATGGGCGCGTGTACGTAACATTTTTTTCTGGCTCGACATCGAAGCGTTTTCAGCGTTCTCCACTGGCTGCTGAGTAACCATTATAGGTTCTGTTGATGGCGAATAGCGCATTTTATATTGAGGGACACAAGCGTCCAGGCGTGTGTACATACATTTTTACCAGCAGGCGAGGAGAACACACAAAATGCATAAAAAATGAGTAATTTTTTTAATGCTTGGTTTTTCACTGTTCTGTTTTCAACAGCTCCTGGTTTTTTTCTTTCACATTCTGCAAAAGGAAACTGTGCTTTTGAAGGCCATTAAGAAACTGGAGCGTTTTGCTCCGAGGGTGGCGTGCTACAGCTGGTTTTGTTGACCTTGCGCCGCTGGGCACGTGTACGTAACATTTTTTTCTGGCTCGACATCGATGCGTTTACAGCGTTCGCCACTGGCTGCTGAATGACCATTATAGGTTCTCTTGATGAGGAATAACGCTTTTTATATTTAGGGACACAAGCATCCTGGCGTGTGTACATACATTTTTACCAGCAGGCGAGGAGAACTCACAAAATACATAAAAAACGAGTAATTTTGTTACTGCTTGGTTTTTCACTGTTCTGTTTTCAACAGCTCCTGGTTGTTTTCATTCACGATCTGCAAGAGGAAACTGTGCTTTTGAAGGCCTTTAAGAAACTGGAGCGTTTTGCTCTGAGGGTGACGTGTTACAGCTGATTTTGATGACCTTGCGCCGCACACGGGCGCTTGTACGTAACATTTTTTTCTGGCTCGACATCGATGCGTTTACAGCGTTCGCCACTGGCTGCTGAGTGACCATTATAGGTTCTCTTGATGAGGAATAACGCTTTTTATATTTAGGAACACAAGCATCCAGGCGTGTGTACATACATTTTTACCAGCAGGCGAGGAGAACTCACGAAATGCATAAAAAACTATTAATTTTGTTACTGCTTGCTTTTTGACTGTTCTGTTTTCAACAGCTCCTGGTTGCTTTATTTCACGTTCTGCAATAGCAAACTGTGCTTTTGAAGGCCTTTACGAAACTGTAGCGTTTTGCTCTGATGGTGACGTGTTACAGCCGATCTTGATGGCCTTGCGCCTTGCGCCGCACGGGGGCGTATACGTAACATTTTTTTCTGGCTTGACATAGATGCGTTTTCAGCGTTCTCCACCGGCTGCTGAGTAACCATTATAGGTTCTCTTGATGGCGAATAGCGCATTTTATATTGAGAGACACAAGCGTCCAGGCGTGTGTACATACATTTTTACCAGCAGGCGCGGAGAGCACACAAAATGCATAAAAAATGAGTTTTTTTTTTAATGCTTGGTTTTTCACCGTTTAGTTTTCCACAGCTCCTTGTTGTTTTCATTCACGTTCTGCAAAAGAAAACTGTGCTTTTGAAGGCCCTTACGAAACTGGAGCGTTTTGCTCTGAAGGTGGCGTGGTACAGCTGATTTTGATGACCTTGCGCCGCACATGGGCGCGTGTACGTAACATTTTTTTCTGGCTCGACATCGAAGCGTTTTCAGCGTTCTCCACTGGCTGCTGAGTAACCATTATAGGTTCTGTTGATGGCGAATAGCGCATTTTATATTGAGGGACACAAGCGTCCAGGCGTGTGTACATACATTTTTACCAGCAGGCGAGGAGAACACACAAAATGCATAAAAAATGAGTAATTTTTTTAATGCTTGGTTTTTCACTGTTCTGTTTTCAACAGCTCCTGGTTTTTTTCTTTCACATTCTGCAAGAGGAAACTGTGCTTTTGAAGGCCATTACGAAACTGGAGCGTTTTGCTCTGAGGGTGGCGTGTTACAGCTGATTTTGATGACCTTGCGCTGCTGGTCGCGTGTACGTAATATTTTTTTCTGGCTCGACATCGATGCGTTTACAGCGTTCGCCACTGACTGCTGAGTGACCATTATAGGTTCTCTTGATGAGGAATAACGCTTTTTATATTTAGGGACACAAGCATCCTGGCGTGTGTACATACATTTTTACCAGCAGGCGAGGAGAACTCACAAAATACATACAAAACGAGTAATTTTGTTACTGCTTGGTTTTTCACTGTTCTGTTTTCAACACCTCCTGGTTGTTTTCTTTCACGATCTGCAAAAAGAAACTGTGCTTTTGAATGCCTTTAAGAAACTGGAGCATTTTGCTCTGAGGGTGACGTGTTACAGCTGATTTTGATGACCTTGCGCCGCACACGGGCGCTTGTACGTAACATTTTTTTCTGGCTCGACATCGATGCGTTTACAGCGTTCGCCACTGGCTGCTGAGTGACCATTATAGGTTCTCTTGATGAGGAATAACGCTTTTTATATTTAGGGACACAAGCATCCAGGCGTGTGTACATACATTTTTACCAGCAGGCGAGGAGAACTCACAAAATACATACAAAACGAGTAATTTTGTTACTGCTTGGTTTTTCACTGTTCTGTTTTCAACAGCTCCTGGTTGTTTTCATTCACGATCTGCAAGAGGAAACTGTGCTTTTGAAGGCCTTTAAGAAACTGGAGCGTTTTGCTCTGAGGGTGACGTGTTACAGCTGTTTTGAAGACCTTGCGCCGCACACGGGGGCGTATACGTAACATTTTTTTCTGGCTCGACATCGATGCGTTTACAGCGTTCGCCACTGGCTGACCATTATAGGTTCTCTTGATGGGGAATAACGCTTTCTATATTTAGGGACACAAGCATCCAGGCGTGTGTACATACATTTTTACCAGCAGGCGAGGAGAACTCACGAAATGCATAAAAAACTATTAATTTTGTTACTGCTTGCTTTTTCACTGTTCTGTTTTCAACAGCTCCTGGTTGCTTTATTTCACGTTCTGCAATAGCAAACTGTGCTTTTGAAGGCCATTAAGAAACTGGAGCGTTTTGCTCCGAGGGTGGCGTGCTACAGCTGGTTTTGATGACCTTGCGCCGCTGGGCACGTGTACGTAACATTTTTTTCTGGCTC
This sequence comes from Eumerus sabulonum, assembly GCA_951905685.1. NCBI lineage: Eukaryota > Metazoa > Arthropoda > Insecta > Diptera > Syrphidae > Eumerus > Eumerus sabulonum. Next base: position 152,293,346 of record OX645060.1, on the reverse strand, counting down.
GACACCGATGCGCTTACAGCGTACGCCACTCGCTGCTGAGTGACCATTATAGGTTCTCTTGATGGGGAAAAACGCTTTTTATATTTAGGGACACAAGCATCCAGGCGTGTGTACATACATTTTTACCAGCAGGCGAGAAGAGCTCACAAAATGCATAAAAAACGAGTAATTTTGCTATTGCTTGGTTTTTCACTGTTCTGTTTTCAACAGCTCCTGGTTGTTTTCTTTCACGTTCTGCAAGAGGAAACCGTGCTTTTGAAGACCTTTACGAAACTGGAGCGTTTTGTTCTGAGGGTGGCGTGTTACAGCTGATTTTGATGACCTTGCGCCGCTGGGCGCTTGTACGTAACATTTTTTTCTGGCTCGACATCGATGCGTTTACAGCGTTCGCCACTGGCTGCTGAGTGACCATTATAGGTTCTCTTGATGAGGAATAACGCTTTTTATATTTAGGGACACAAGCATCCAGGCGTGTGTACATACATTTTTACCAGCAGGCGAGGAGAGCTCACAAAATGCATAAAAAACGATTAATTTTGTTACTGCTTGGTTTTTCACTGTTCTGTTTCCAACAGCTCCTGGTTGATTTCTTTCACGTTCCGCAATAGAAAACTGCGATTTTGAAGGCCTTTCAGAAACTGAAGCCTTTTACTGTGAGGGTGGCGTGATACTGCCGATTTTGATGACCTTGCGCTGCACACGGAGCGTATACGTAACATTTTTTTCTGGCTCGACATCGATGCGTTTCCAGCGTTTTCCACTGGCTGCTGAGTAGCCATTATAGGTTCTCTTGATGGCGAATAGCGCATTTTATATTGAGGGACACAAGCGTCCAGGCGTGTGTACATACATTTTTACCAGCAGGCGAGGAGAGCACACAAAATGCATAAAAAATGAGTAATTTTTTTACTGCTTGTTTTTTTACTGTTCTGTTTTCAATAGCTCCACGTTTAGCAGAGGAAACTATGCTTTTGAAGGTCTTTGAGAAACTGGAGCGTTTTGCTCTGAGGGTGGCGTGTTACTGCTGATTTTGATAACCTTGCGCCGCTGGGCGCGTGTCGTAACATTTTTTTCTGGCTCGACATCGATGCGCTTACAGCGTTCGCCACTGGCTGCTGAGTGACCATTATAGGTTCTTTTGATGGCGAACAGCGCATTTTATATTGAGGGACACAAGCGTCCAGGCGTGTGTACATACATTTTTACCAGCAGGCGAGGAGAACACACAAAATGCATAAAAAATGAGTAATTTTTTTACTGCTTGGTTTTTCACTGTTCTGTTTTCAAAAGCTCCTGGTTGTTTTCATTCACGTTCTGCAAGAGGAAACTGTGCTTTTGAAGGCCCTTACGAAACTGGAGCGCTTTGCTCTGAGGGTGGCGTGTTACAGCTGATTTTGATGACCTTGCGCCGCTGGGCGCGTGTACGTAACATTTTTTTCTGGCTCGACATCGATGTGTTTACAGCGTTCGCCACTGGCTGCTGTGAGACCATTATAGGTTCTCTTGATGGCGAATAACGCTTTTTATATTGAGGGACACAAGCATCCAGGTGTGTATACATACATTTTAACCAGCAGGCGAGGAGAGCTCACAAAATGCATAAAAAACGAATAATTTTGTTACTGCTTGGTTTTTCAATGTTCTCTTTTCAACAGCTCCTGGTTGTTTTCTTTCACATTCTGCAAGCAAAAACTGTGCTCTTGAAGGCCTTTAAGAAACAGGAGCGTTTTGCTGTGAGGGTGGCGTGTTACAGCTGATTTTGATGACCTTGCGCCGCTGGGCGCGTGTACGTAACATTTTTTTCTGGCTCGACATCGATGCGTTTACAGCGATCGCCAGTGGCTGCTGAGTGACCATTATAGGTTCTCTTGATGGGGAAAAACGCTTTTTATATTTAGGGACACAAGCATCCAGGCGTGTGTACATACATTTTTACCAGCAGGCGAGAAGAACTCACAAAATGCATAAAAAACGAGTAATTTTGCTATTGCTTGGTTTTTCACTGTTCTGTTTTCAACAGCTCCTGGTTGTTTTCTTTCACGCTCTGCAAGAGGAAGCTGTGCTTTTGAAGGCCTTTAAGAAACTGGAGGGTTTTGCACTGAGGGTGACGTGTTACAGCCGATCTTGATGGCCTTGCGCCGCACACGGGGGCGTATACGTATTATTTTTTTTAGCTCGACATCGATGCGTTTTCAGCGTTCTCCACCGGCTGCTGAGTAACCATTATAGGTTCTCTTGATGGCGAATAACGCATTTCATATTGAGGGACACAAGCGTCCAGGCGTGTGTACATACATTTTTACCAGCCGGCGAGGAGAGCACACAAAATGCATAAAAAATAAGTAATTTTTTTACTGCTTGGTTTTCACTGTTCTGTTTTCAATAGCTCCTGGGTGTTTTCTTCCACGTTCTGCAAAGGAAAACCGCGCTCTTGAAGACCTTTCAGAAACTGGAGCATTTTACTCTGAGGGTGGCGTGTTACTGCTGATTTTGTTGACCTTGCGCCGCTGGGCGCGTGTACGTATCATTTTTTTCTCCCTCGACATCGATGCGTTTACAGCGTTCGCCACTGGCTGCTGAGTGACCATTATAGGTTCCTTGATGGGCAATGACGCATTTTATATTTAGGGACACAAGCGTCCAGGCGTGTGTATATTCGTTTTAACCAGCAGGCGAAGAGAGCACACAAAATGCATAAGAAACAAGTAATTTTGTTACTGCTTGGTTTTTCACTGTTCTGTTTTCAACAGCTCCTGGTTGTTTTCTTTCACGTTCTGCAAGAAAAAGCTGTGCTTTTGAAGGCCTTTACGAAACTGGAGCGTTTTGCTCTGATGCTGGCATGTCACTGCTGATTTTGTTGACCTTGCGCCGCTGGGCGCGTGTACGAAACATTTTTTTCTCCCTCGACATCGATGCGTTTACAGCGTTCGCCACTGGCTGCTGAGTGACCATTATAGGTTCTCTTGATGGAATATGACGCATTTTATATTTAGGGACACAAGCGTCCAGGCCTTTGTATATACGTTTTTACCAGCAGGCGAAGAGAGCACAGGAAATGCATAAGAAACAAGTAATTTTGTTACTGCTTGGTTTTTCACTGTTCTGTTTTCAATAGCTCCTGGGTATTTTCTTTCACGTTCTACAAGAGGAAACTGTGCTTTTGAAGGCCTTTACGAAACTGGAGCGTTTTGCTATGAGGGTGGCGTGATACAGCTGATTTTGGTGACCTTGCGCCGCTGGGCGCGTGTACGAAACATTTTTTTCTGGCTCGACATCGATGCGTTTACAGCGTTCGCCACTGGCTGCTGAGTGACCATTATAGGTTCTCTTGATGAGGAATAACGCCTTTTATATTTAGGGACACAAGCATCCAGGCGTGTGTACATACATTTTTACCAGCAGGCGAGGAGAGCTCACAAAATGCATAAAAAACGAGTAATTTTGCTATTGCTTGGTTTTTCACTGTTCTGTTTTCAACAGCTCCTGGTTGTTTTCTTTCACGTTCTGCAAGAGGAAACTGTGCTATAAGAAACTGGAGCGTCTTGCTCTGAGGGTGACGTGTTACAGCTGATTTTGATGACCTTGCGCCGCACACGGGCGCTTGTACGTAACATTTTTTTCTGGCTCGTCTTCGATGCGTTTTCAGCATTCTCCACTGGCTGCTGAGTAACCATTATAGGTTATCTTGATGGCGAAGTACTCGTTTTATATTGAGGGACACAAGCGTCCAGGCGTGTGCATATACGCTTTTACCAGCAGGCGAAGGGAGCACACAAAATGCATAAGAAACAAGTAATTTTGTTACTGCTTGGTTTTTCACTGTTTTGTTTTCCACAGCTCCTGGTTGTTTTCTTTCACGTTCTGCAAAAAAAACTGTGCTTTTGAAGGCCTTTACGAAACTGGAGCGTTTTGCTCCGAAGGTGGCGTGGTACAGCTGATTTTGATGACCTTGCGCCACACACGGGCGCGTGTACGTAACTTTTTTTTCTGGCTCGTCATCGATGCGTTTTCAGCGTTCTCCACCGGCTGCTGAGTAACCATTATAGGTTCTCTTGATGGCGAATAACCCATTTCATATTGAGGGACACAAGCGTCCAGGCGTGTGTACATACATTTTTACCAGCCGGCGAGGAGAGCACACAAAATGCATAAAAAACGAGTAATTTTGCTATTGCTTGGTTTTTCACTGTTCTGTTTTCAACAGCTCCTGGTTGTTTTCTTTCACGTTCTGCAAGAGGAAACTGTGCTTTTGAAGACCTTTACGAAACTGGGGCGTTTTGTTCTGAGGGTGGCGTGTTACAGCTGATTTTGATGACCTTGCGCCGCTGGGCGCGTGTACGTAACATTTTTTTCTGGCTCGACATCGATGCGTTTACAGCGTTCGCCACTGGCTGCTGAGTGACCATTACAGGTTCTCTTGATGGGAAATGACGCATTTTATATTGAGGGACACATGCGTCCAGGCGTGTGTACATACATTTTTACCAGCCGGCGAGGAGAGCACACAAAATGCATAAAAAATAAGTAATTTTTTTACTGCTTGGTTTTCACTGTTCTGTTTTCAATAGCTCCTGAGTGTTTTCTTCCACGTTCTGCAAGGGAAAACTGCGCTCTTGAAGACCTTTCAGAAACTGGAGCATTTTACTTTGAGGGTGGCGTGTTACTGCTGATTTTGTTGACCTTGCGCCGCTGGGCGCGTGTACGAAACATTTTTTTCTCCCTCGACATCGATGCGTTTACAGCGATCGCCACTGGCTGCTGAGTGACCATTATAGGTTCTCTTGATGGGGAAAAACGCTTTTTATATTTAGGGACACAAGCATCCAAGCGTGTGTACATACATTTTTACCAGCAGGCGAGAAGAGCTCACAAAATGCATAAAAAAAGAGTAATTTTGCTATTGCTTGGTTTTTCACTGTTCTGTTTTCAACAGCTCCTGGTTGTTTTCTTTCACGTTCTGCAAGAGGAAACTGTGCTTTTGAAGACCTTTACGAAACTGGAGCGTTTTGTTCTGAGGGTGGCGTGTTACAGCTGATTTTGATGACCTTGCGCCGCTGGGCGCGTGTACGTAACATTTTTTTCTGGCTCGACATCGATGCGTTTACAGCGTTCGCCACTGGCTGCTGAGTGACCATTACAGGTTCTCTTGATGGGGAATGACGCATTTTATATTGAGGGACACATGCGTCCAGGCGTGTGTACATACATTTTTACCAGCAGGCGAGGAGAACTCACAGAATGCATAAAAAATTAGTAATTTTTTTACTGCTTGGTTTTCACTGTTCTGTTTTCATTAGCTCCTGGTTGTTTTCTTTCACGCTCTGCAAGAGGAAGCTGTGCTTTTGAAGGCCTTTAAGAAACTGGAGCGTTTTGCTCTGAGGGTGACTTGTTACAGCCGATCTTGATGGCCTTGCGCCGCACACGGGGGCGTATACGTATTATTTTTTTTTGGCTCGACATCGATGCGTTTTCAGCGTTCTCCACCGGCTGCTGAGTAACCATTATAGGTTCTCTTGATGGCGAATAACGCATTTCATATTGAGGGACACAAGCGTCCAGGCGTGTGTACATACATTTTTACCAGCCGGCGAGGAGAGCACACAAAATGCATAAAAAATAAGTAATTTTTTTACTGCTTGGTTTTCACTGTTCTGTTTTCAATAGCTCCTGGGTGTTTTCTTCCACGTTCTGCAAGGGAAAACTGCGCTCTTGAAGACCTTTCAGAAACTGGAGCATTTTACTCTGAGGGTGGCGTGTTACTGCTGATTTTGTTGACCTTGCGCCGCTGGGCGCGTGTACGTAACATTTTTTTCTCCCACGACATCGATGCGTTTACAGCGTTCGCCACTGGCTGCTGAGTGACCATTATAGGTTCTCTTGATGGGATATGACGCATTTTATATTTAGGGACACAAGCGTCCAGGCGTGTGTATATACGTTTTTACCAGCAGGCGAAGAGAGCACAGGAAATGCATAAGAAACAAGTAATTTTGTTACTGCTTGGTTTTTCACTGTTCTGTTTTCAACAGCTCCTGGTTGTTTTCTTTCACGTTCTGCAAGAAAAAGCTGTGCTTTTGAAGGCCTTTACGAAACTGGAGCGTTTTGCTCTGATGCTGGCATGTCACTGCTGATTTTGTTGACCTTGCGCCGCTGGGCGCGTGTACGTAATATTTTTTTCTCCCTCGACATCGATGCGTTTACAGCGTTCGCCACTGGCTGCTGAGTGACCATTATAGGTTCTCTTGATGGGATATGACGCATTTTATATTTAGGGACACAAGCGTCCAGGCGTGTGTATATTCGTTTTAACCAGCAGGCGAAGAGAGCACACAAAATGCATAAGAAACAAGTAATTTTGTTACTGCTTGGTTTTTCACTGTTCTGTTTTCAACAGCTCCTGGTTGTTTTCTTTCACGTTCTGCAAGAAAAAGCTGTGCTTTTGAAGGCCTTTACGAAACTGGAGCGTTTTGCTCTGATGCTGGCATGTCACTGCTGATTTTGTTGACCTGGCGCCGCTGGGCGCGTGTACGTAACTTTTTTTTCTCCCTCGACATCGATGCGTTTACAGCGTTCGCCACTGGCTGCTGAGTGACCATTATAGGTTCTCTTGATGGGATATGACGCATTTTATATTTAGGGACACAAGCGTCCAGGCGTGTGTATATACGTTTTTACCAGCAGGCGAAAAGAGCACAGGAAATGCATAAGAAACAAGTAATTTTGTTACTGCTTGGTTTTTCACTGTTCTGTTTTCAATAGCTCCTGGGTATTTTGTTTCACGTTCTACTAGAGGAAACTGTGCTTTTGAAGGCCTTTACGAAACTGGAGCGTTTTGCTATGAGGTTGGCGTGTTACAGCTGATTTTGGTGACCCTGCGCCGCTGGGCGCGTGTACGAAACATTTTTTTCTGGCTCGACATCGATGCGTTTACAGCGTTCGCCACTGCCTGCTGAGTGACCAATATAGGTTCTCTTGATGAGGAATAACGCCTTTTATATTTAGGGACACAAGCAACCAGGCGTGTGTACATACATTTTTACCAGCAGGCGAGAAGAGCTCACAAAATGCATAAAAAACGAGTAATTTTGCTATTGCTTGGTTTTTCACTGTTCTGTTTTCAACAGCTCCTGGTTGTTTTCTTTCACGTTCTGCAAGAGGAAACTGTGCTTTAAGAAACTGGAGCGTTTTGCTCTGAGGGTGACGTGTTACAGCTGATTTTGATGACCTTGCGCCGCACACGGGCGCTTGTACGTAACATTTATTTCTGGCTCGTCATCGATGCGTTTTCAGCATTCTCCACTGGCTGATGAGTAACCATTATAGGTTATCTTGATGGCGAAGTACTCGTTTTATATTGAGGGACACAAGCGTCCAGGCGTGTGCATATACGCTTTTACCAGCAGGCGAAGGCAGCACACAAAATGCATAAGAAACAAGTAATTTTGTTACTGCTTGGTTTTTCACTGTTTTGTTTTCCACAGCTCCTGATTGTTTTCTTTCACGTTCTGCAAAAAAAAACTGTGCTTTTGAAGGCCTTTACGAAACTGGAGCGTTTTGCTCTGAAGGTGGCGTGGTACAGCTGATTTTGATGACCTTGCGCCACACACGGGCGCGTGTACGTAACTTTTTTTTCTGGCTCGTCATCGATGCGTTTTCAGCGTTCTCCACCGGCTGCTGAGTAACCATTATAGGTTCTCTTGATGGCGAATAACCCATTTCATATTGAGGGACACAAGCGTCCAGGCGTGTGTACATACATTTTTACCAGCCGGCGAGGAGAGCACACAAAATGCATAAAAATAAGTAATTTTTTTACTGCTTGGTTTTCACTGTTCTGTTTTCAATAGCTCCTGGGTGTTTTCTTCCACGTTCTGCAAGAGAAAACTGCGCTCTTGAAGGCCTTTCAGAAACTGGAGCATTTTACTCTGAGGGTGGCATGTTACTGCTGATTTTGGTGACCTTGCGCCGCTGGGCGCGTGTACGTAACATTTTTTTCTCCCTCGACATCGATGCGTTTACAGCATTCACCACTGGCTGCTGAGTGACCATTATAGGTTCTCTTGATTGGCAATGACGCTTTTTATATTTAGGAACACAAGCGTCCAGGCGTGTGTATATTCGTTTTAACCAGCAGGCGAAGAGAGCACACAAAATGCATAAGAAACAAGTAATTTTGTTACTGCTTGGTTTTTCACTGTTCTGTTTTCAACAGCTCCTCGTTATTTTCTTTCACGTTCTGCAAGAAAAAACTGTGCTTTTGAAGGCCTTTACGAAACTGGAGCGTTTTGCTCTGAGGGTGGCGTGTTACAGCTGATTTTGATGACCTCTCGCCGCTGGGCGCGTGTACGTAACATTTTTTTCTGGCTCGACATCGATGCGCTTACAACGTTCGCCACTGGCTGCTGAGTGACCATTATAGGTTCTCTTGATGGGCAATGACGCTTTTTATATCGAGGGACAGAAGCGTGCAGGCGTGTTTACATACATTTTTACCAGCAGGCGTGGAGAGCTCACAAAATGCATAAAAAACGATTAATTTTATTACTGCTTGGTTTTCACTGTTCTGTTTTCAATAGCTCCTGGTTGTTTTCTTTCACGCTCTGCAAGAGGAAACTGTGCTTTTGAAGGTCTTTGAGAAACTGGAACGTTTTGCTCTGAGTGTGGCGTGTTACAGCTGATTTTGATGACATTGCGCCGCACACGGGCGCGTGTACGTAACATTTTTTTCTGGCTCGTCATCGATGCTATTTCAGCATTCTCCACTGGCTGCTCAGTAACAATTATAGGTTCCCTTGATGGGGAATGATGCTTTTTATATTGAGGGACAGAAGCGTGCAGGCGTGTTTACATACATTTTTACCAGCAGGCGAGGAGAACGCACAAAATGCATAAAATATGAGTAGTTTTTTTACTGCTTGGTTTTTCACTGTTCTGTTTTCAACAGCTCCTGGTTGTTTTCTTTCACGTTCTGCAAAAGGAAACTGTGCTTTTGAGGGCCTTTAAGAAACTGGAGCGTTTTGCTCTGAGGGTGACGTGTTACAGCTGATTTTGATAATCTTGCGCCGCACACGGGCGCTTGTACGTAACATTTTTTTCTGGCTCGGCATCGATGCGTTTACAGCGTTCGCCACTGGCTGCTGAGTAACCATTATAGGTTCTCTTGATGAGGAATAACGCTTTTTAGGGTTCCGTACCCAAAGGTAAATCGGAACCCTATTACTAAGACTTCGCTGTCCGTCCGCCCGTCCGTCCGTCCGTCCGTCCGTCCGTCCGTCCGTCCGTCCGTCCGTCTGTTACCAGGCTGTATCTCATGAACCGTGATAGTTAGACAGTTGAAATTTTCACAGAATGATGTAATTCTGTTGCCGCTACTACGACAAATACTAAAAACAGAACAAAATTAATTATACATATACATAATTACAAACAACCAATAATAAATTGTTTCGAAAGGTTTTCGTTGTCATCTTTCGGTCAGTTCCCATTTGTGAGCGGCTCGTAGTTATCCATTTTGGGAAACCAAACTCAAAGAAAGCGGATAGCCCGAGGGTACGATCAGCGCTTGACACGCGAACTAGTGGAGTTCAACCCGCAGAAGGTCAGCATTTTTGTTTTTCTTTTTTTGTTCCTAGTAGCACATGAGGGAGAGTGGGCGAAGAACTCCGGGAGAAATCTTCGGCGAAGTACTCGCAGAGTGATCTTCGGGGAAGAACTCTGGTACGGTTTTAAGCAGTTCCCGGTACGCGGCCGTACCGTGTGTCCTATTGCCTACGTTGGTCGCGGATATCACGTTCATTGTATAAGGTATTGAAATCACAAATTTGCGTGTCGCGATTGGTGATGCGGGCTAAGTCGTTGGTCAGAGGAGTTTCGGTACGACTGTTCGAATACTCAAGCTGCGGTTTGTTTAATTTTTTGAACAGTGAATTCCTTTTTTTTTTTATTTTACATATATTTTTTTTATTTATTTCGACTTTTTTTATTGACATACGGTGTAGGGTAGTTTTAAGGATTAATTGTAAACCTAGATAAAGTTAGGTTAAGGAAATTAAATTTGTGACATATTGAATTGGAAACGATGACGGTGTTTTTTTTTTCTTTTGCGTGGGATATTTCGCGAGTCTCGTAGCAAATTCGCGATTCTTGCTGCGGGTAAGTCGGCGTGAGGGCAATCGCGTGGCGCCATTACTCACGACCAGTCCTCGCAGCTGGCCTAGCATCCTTTTCGCACGACGTCGCGGCAGGTGGAGAGGAGCAAGTGAGCAAGAGGAGCAAGCGATCTTGCACACATACGAACCGATACGTACATACGTGCATACGCATCACATACGTGCATACACTCACACATCTCTACGCTATGTATAAGTATACATACATACATACATACATACATACATATGTACATTACGAAGTAGAGTTGGGTAATTCCGGACATGTATAGTTCACGGAACTATGTCCTCTCTCGGACACATTTCCTCTCGCTCCGCAAATTGAACGAAAAGGGTTCCATAGTTCCATTCAACCCTTATTCATCAAGCACATATGTACAAAACGAAAAAAAAAAAAACATAAATGCAACGAACATGCTTCTCATACGGTATGACTTATACCCTGTGGTTCTTAAGAAACCCAAAAGTATGGAGATGTGGCGATAAAGCTCGAACAGTTGGTGTACACTGTACAGCACACTTGAACTGAAATGAAGAAAGGAAATGAAAGAATATAATGCCCGCACCGCATTTCGTGAACGAATGTCATACATGTGTATGTATGCATTCAGGTCCGGACATGGACATGGTTTGCTAGTTCCATATCGGTGCGATAATACATTTAGTTCCGGACATGGACATGTTTTTGCTAGTTCCATATCGGTGCGAGTATACATTTAGTATTTTAAAACGGGTAGAGATTAAAGTGCATACTGAGATGGAATAATTATCTTATAACCCCATTTACCTAGATAATGTTTCAAATATATTGAATGGTCTTTCCAACAAAGTTGTTGGTCCAATGTAACACCTAAATATTTAAAACTGTCCACGTGTTCAATCAAGAAGCAATTTTCAAACATTCTTGATTGTTGAATACTATATCTTCAAGAACAAATCGATTACACAATGGTGCATGATAATATAAGGGAAGGTCTCTGAAAACTCTACCATTGATATTAAATATCATGTACTTCGTTTTGTTGCTAATTATTAGTTTATGATAATTAAACCATCTCCTTAACATATCTAGGTCACTGTTAACATCTGCAAAACTATCAATTACGTTAGTGTTGGAGTGGAAAAGAGATGTTTCATCAGCAAAGGCAGTTATGTTGCCTTTAAAAGGTTGTAAGAAAAACGAACTAACATAAATTAGAAAAAGGATTGGGCCCAATACTGCTCCTTGGGGAACACCCATATTTAAGAAGTCTATAGAACTGTAAACATTCCTAATTTTCACAACTTGATAACGGTTGAATAAATAAGAAGAAAACCATTTATAAATGGAGCCCCTGAAACCCGCTTTGTAAAGTTTATTGAGTAGCAAAGTATGATTAACCATATCAAAGACCTTACTGATATCAACAAATAATGTTGATGGTGTTTGAGAAGTGTTTAGACTATTATATATTTCACCAGTTAATTTCAATAAAGCAGTTTCAGTCGATTTGCCACGTCTAAACCCAAATTGGCAATTACTCAAAAAATGAGTATTTTCTAAAAATTACAACATTCTAGATTTTAACTATCCGAAAAGTGAGAATAAAATGTCACTGATTATGTATTTCTGTATATACTTAGACAGAATATAATAAATATATGTATAAATGGGGCTCCCATACAACAGACATGCTTTTTTTGGAGTTATTATACATAATAGTACGGAACCCTTCGTGCGCGAGTCCGACTCGCACTTGGCCGGTTTTTTTTATATTTAGGGACACAAGCATCCAGGCGTGTGTACATACATTTTTACCAGCAGGCGAGGAGAGCTCACAAAATGCATAAAAAACGATTAATTTTGCTACTGCTTGGTTTTTCACTGTTCTGTTTCCAACAGCTCCTGGTTGTTTTCTTTCACGTTCTGCAAGAGGAAACTGTGCTTTTGAAGGCCTTTACGAATCTGGAGCGTTTTGTTCTGAGGGTGACGTGTTACAGCCGATCTTGATGGCCTTGCGCCGCACACGGGGGCGTATACGTAACATTTTCTTCTGGCTCGACATCGATGCGTTTTCAGCGTTCTCCACCGGCTGCTGAGTAACCATTATAGGTTCTCTTGATGGCGAATAGCGCATCTTATATTGAGGGACACAAGCGTCCAGGCGTGTGTACATACATTTTTACCAGCAGGCGAGGAGAACACACAAAATGCATAAAAATGATTAAATTTTTTACTGCTTGCTTTTTCACTGTTCTGTTTTCAACAGCTCCTGGTTCTTTTCTTTCACGTTCTGCAAGAGGAAACTGTGCTTTTGAAGGCCTTTACGAAACTGGAGCGTTTTGCTCTGAGGGTGACGTGTTACAGCTGATTTTGATGACCTTGCGCCGCACACGGGTGCTTGTACGTAATATTTTTTTCTGGCTCGGCATCGATGCGTTTACAGCGTTCGCCACTGGCTGCTGAGTGACCATTAAAGGTTCTCTTGATGAGAAATAACGCTTTTTATATTTAGGGACACAAGCATCCAGGCGTGTGTACATACATTTTTACCAGCAGGCGAGGAGAGCTCACAAAATGCATAAAATCGATTAATTTTGTTACTGCTTGGTTTTTCACTGTTCTGTTTCCAACAGCTCCTGGTTGTTTTCTTTCACGTTCTGCAAGAGAAAACTGTGCTTTTGAAGGCCTTTACGAAACTGGAGCGTTTTGCTCTGAGGGTGACGTGTTACGTGACGTGTGACGTGTTGCGCCGCACACGGGGGCGTATACATAACATTTTTTTCTGGCTCGACATCGATGCGTTTTCAGCGTTCTCCACCGGCTGCTGAGTAACCATTATAGGTTCTCTTGATGGCGAATAGCGCATTTTATATTGAGGGACACAAGCGTCCAGGCGTGTGTACATACATTTTTACCAGCAGGCGAGGAGAACACACAAAATGCATAAAAATGAGTAAATTTTTTACTGCTTGCTTTTTCACTGTTCTGTTTCCAACAGCTCCTGGTTGTTTTCTTTCACGTTCTGCAAGAGGAAACTGTGCTTTTGAAGGCCTTTACGAAACTGGAGCGTTTTGCTCTGAGGGTGACGTGTTACAGCTGATTTTGTTGACCTTGCGCCGCTGGGCGCGTGTACGTATCATTTTTTTCTCCCTCGACATCGATGCGTTTACAGCGTTCGCCACTGGCTGCTGAGTGACCATTATAGGTTCCTTGATGGGCAATGACGCATTTTATATTTAGGGACACAAGCGTCCAGGCGTGTGTATATTCGTTTTAACCAGCAGGCGAAGAGAGCACACAAAATGCATAAGAAACAAGTAATTTTGTTACTGCTTGGTTTTTCACTGTTCTGTTTTCAACAGCTCCTGGTTGTTTTCTTTCACGTTCTGCAAGAAAAAGCTGTGCTTTTGAAGGCCTTTACGAAACTGGAGCGTTTTGCTCTGATGCTGGCATGTCACTGCTGATTTTGTTGACCTTGCGCCGCTGGGCGCGTGTACGAAACATTTTTTTCTCCCTCGACATCGATGCGTTTACAGCGTTCGCCACTGGCTGCTGAGTGACCATTATAGGTTCTCTTGATGGAATATGACGCATTTTATATTTAGGGACACAAGCGTCCAGGCCTTTGTATATACGTTTTTACCAGCAGGCGAAGAGAGCACAGGAAATGCATAAGAAACAAGTAATTTTGTTACTGCTTGGTTTTTCACTGTTCTGTTTTCAATAGCTCCTGGGTATTTTCTTTCACGTTCTACAAGAGGAAACTGTGCTTTTGAAGGCCTTTACGAAACTGGAGCGTTTTGCTATGAGGGTGGCGTGATACAGCTGATTTTGGTGACCTTGCGCCGCTGGGCGCGTGTACGAAACATTTTTTTCTGGCTCGACATCGATGCGTTTACAGCGTTCGCCACTGGCTGCTGAGTGACCATTATAGGTTCTCTTGATGAGGAATAACGCCTTTTATATTTAGGGACACAAGCATCCAGGCGTGTGTACATACATTTTTACCAGCAGGCGAGGAGAGCTCACAAAATGCATAAAAAACGAGTAATTTTGCTATTGCTTGGTTTTTCACTGTTCTGTTTTCAACAGCTCCTGGTTGTTTTCTTTCACGTTCTGCAAGAGGAAACTGTGCTATAAGAAACTGGAGCGTCTTGCTCTGAGGGTGACGTGTTACAGCTGATTTTGATGACCTTGCGCCGCACACGGGCGCTTGTACGTAACATTTTTTTCTGGCTCGTCTTCGATGCGTTTTCAGCATTCTCCACTGGCTGCTGAGTAACCATTATAGGTTATCTTGATGGCGAAGTACTCGTTTTATATTGAGGGACACAAGCGTCCAGGCGTGTGCATATACGCTTTTACCAGCAGGCGAAGGGAGCACACAAAATGCATAAGAAACAAGTAATTTTGTTACTGCTTGGTTTTTCACTGTTTTGTTTTCCACAGCTCCTGGTTGTTTTCTTTCACGTTCTGCAAAAAAAACTGTGCTTTTGAAGGCCTTTACGAAACTGGAGCGTTTTGCTCCGAAGGTGGCGTGGTACAGCTGATTTTGATGACCTTGCGCCACACACGGGCGCGTGTACGTAACTTTTTTTTCTGGCTCGTCATCGATGCGTTTTCAGCGTTCTCCACCGGCTGCTGAGTAACCATTATAGGTTCTCTTGATGGCGAATAACCCATTTCATATTGAGGGACACAAGCGTCCAGGCGTGTGTACATACATTTTTACCAGCCGGCGAGGAGAGCACACAAAATGCATAAAAAACGAGTAATTTTGCTATTGCTTGGTTTTTCACTGTTCTGTTTTCAACAGCTCCTGGTTGTTTTCTTTCACGTTCTGCAAGAGGAAACTGTGCTTTTGAAGACCTTTACGAAACTGGGGCGTTTTGTTCTGAGGGTGGCGTGTTACAGCTGATTTTGATGACCTTGCGCCGCTGGGCGCGTGTACGTAACATTTTTTTCTGGCTCGACATCGATGCGTTTACAGCGTTCGCCACTGGCTGCTGAGTGACCATTACAGGTTCTCTTGATGGGAAATGACGCATTTTATATTGAGGGACACATGCGTCCAGGCGTGTGTACATACATTTTTACCAGCCGGCGAGGAGAGCACACAAAATGCATAAAAAATAAGTAATTTTTTTACTGCTTGGTTTTCACTGTTCTGTTTTCAATAGCTCCTGAGTGTTTTCTTCCACGTTCTGCAAGGGAAAACTGCGCTCTTGAAGACCTTTCAGAAACTGGAGCATTTTACTTTGAGGGTGGCGTGTTACTGCTGATTTTGTTGACCTTGCGCCGCTGGGCGCGTGTACGAAACATTTTTTTCTCCCTCGACATCGATGCGTTTACAGCGATCGCCACTGGCTGCTGAGTGACCATTATAGGTTCTCTTGATGGGGAAAAACGCTTTTTATATTTAGGGACACAAGCATCCAAGCGTGTGTACATACATTTTTACCAGCAGGCGAGAAGAGCTCACAAAATGCATAAAAAAAGAGTAATTTTGCTATTGCTTGGTTTTTCACTGTTCTGTTTTCAACAGCTCCTGGTTGTTTTCTTTCACGTTCTGCAAGAGGAAACTGTGCTTTTGAAGACCTTTACGAAACTGGAGCGTTTTGTTCTGAGGGTGGCGTGTTACAGCTGATTTTGATGACCTTGCGCCGCTGGGCGCGTGTACGTAACATTTTTTTCTGGCTCGACATCGATGCGTTTACAGCGTTCGCCACTGGCTGCTGAGTGACCATTACAGGTTCTCTTGATGGGGAATGACGCATTTTATATTGAGGGACACATGCGTCCAGGCGTGTGTACATACATTTTTACCAGCAGGCGAGGAGAACTCACAGAATGCATAAAAAATTAGTAATTTTTTTACTGCTTGGTTTTCACTGTTCTGTTTTCATTAGCTCCTGGTTGTTTTCTTTCACGCTCTGCAAGAGGAAGCTGTGCTTTTGAAGGCCTTTAAGAAACTGGAGCGTTTTGCTCTGAGGGTGACTTGTTACAGCCGATCTTGATGGCCTTGCGCCGCACACGGGGGCGTATACGTATTATTTTTTTTTGGCTCGACATCGATGCGTTTTCAGCGTTCTCCACCGGCTGCTGAGTAACCATTATAGGTTCTCTTGATGGCGAATAACGCATTTCATATTGAGGGACACAAGCGTCCAGGCGTGTGTACATACATTTTTACCAGCCGGCGAGGAGAGCACACAAAATGCATAAAAAATAAGTAATTTTTTTACTGCTTGGTTTTCACTGTTCTGTTTTCAATAGCTCCTGGGTGTTTTCTTCCACGTTCTGCAAGGGAAAACTGCGCTCTTGAAGACCTTTCAGAAACTGGAGCATTTTACTCTGAGGGTGGCGTGTTACTGCTGATTTTGTTGACCTTGCGCCGCTGGGCGCGTGTACGTAACATTTTTTTCTCCCACGACATCGATGCGTTTACAGCGTTCGCCACTGGCTGCTGAGTGACCATTATAGGTTCTCTTGATGGGATATGACGCATTTTATATTTAGGGACACAAGCGTCCAGGCGTGTGTATATACGTTTTTACCAGCAGGCGAAGAGAGCACAGGAAATGCATAAGAAACAAGTAATTTTGTTACTGCTTGGTTTTTCACTGTTCTGTTTTCAACAGCTCCTGGTTGTTTTCTTTCACGTTCTGCAAGAAAAAGCTGTGCTTTTGAAGGCCTTTACGAAACTGGAGCGTTTTGCTCTGATGCTGGCATGTCACTGCTGATTTTGTTGACCTTGCGCCGCTGGGCGCGTGTACGTAATATTTTTTTCTCCCTCGACATCGATGCGTTTACAGCGTTCGCCACTGGCTGCTGAGTGACCATTATAGGTTCTCTTGATGGGATATGACGCATTTTATATTTAGGGACACAAGCGTCCAGGCGTGTGTATATTCGTTTTAACCAGCAGGCGAAGAGAGCACACAAAATGCATAAGAAACAAGTAATTTTGTTACTGCTTGGTTTTTCACTGTTCTGTTTTCAACAGCTCCTGGTTGTTTTCTTTCACGTTCTGCAAGAAAAAGCTGTGCTTTTGAAGGCCTTTACGAAACTGGAGCGTTTTGCTCTGATGCTGGCATGTCACTGCTGATTTTGTTGACCTGGCGCCGCTGGGCGCGTGTACGTAACTTTTTTTTCTCCCTCGACATCGATGCGTTTACAGCGTTCGCCACTGGCTGCTGAGTGACCATTATAGGTTCTCTTGATGGGATATGACGCATTTTATATTTAGGGACACAAGCGTCCAGGCGTGTGTATATACGTTTTTACCAGCAGGCGAAAAGAGCACAGGAAATGCATAAGAAACAAGTAATTTTGTTACTGCTTGGTTTTTCACTGTTCTGTTTTCAATAGCTCCTGGGTATTTTGTTTCACGTTCTACTAGAGGAAACTGTGCTTTTGAAGGCCTTTACGAAACTGGAGCGTTTTGCTATGAGGTTGGCGTGTTACAGCTGATTTTGGTGACCCTGCGCCGCTGGGCGCGTGTACGAAACATTTTTTTCTGGCTCGACATCGATGCGTTTACAGCGTTCGCCACTGCCTGCTGAGTGACCAATATAGGTTCTCTTGATGAGGAATAACGCCTTTTATATTTAGGGACACAAGCAACCAGGCGTGTGTACATACATTTTTACCAGCAGGCGAGAAGAGCTCACAAAATGCATAAAAAACGAGTAATTTTGCTATTGCTTGGTTTTTCACTGTTCTGTTTTCAACAGCTCCTGGTTGTTTTCTTTCACGTTCTGCAAGAGGAAACTGTGCTTTAAGAAACTGGAGCGTTTTGCTCTGAGGGTGACGTGTTACAGCTGATTTTGATGACCTTGCGCCGCACACGGGCGCTTGTACGTAACATTTATTTCTGGCTCGTCATCGATGCGTTTTCAGCATTCTCCACTGGCTGATGAGTAACCATTATAGGTTATCTTGATGGCGAAGTACTCGTTTTATATTGAGGGACACAAGCGTCCAGGCGTGTGCATATACGCTTTTACCAGCAGGCGAAGGCAGCACACAAAATGCATAAGAAACAAGTAATTTTGTTACTGCTTGGTTTTTCACTGTTTTGTTTTCCACAGCTCCTGATTGTTTTCTTTCACGTTCTGCAAAAAAAAACTGTGCTTTTGAAGGCCTTTACGAAACTGGAGCGTTTTGCTCTGAAGGTGGCGTGGTACAGCTGATTTTGATGACCTTGCGCCACACACGGGCGCGTGTACGTAACTTTTTTTTCTGGCTCGTCATCGATGCGTTTTCAGCGTTCTCCACCGGCTGCTGAGTAACCATTATAGGTTCTCTTGATGGCGAATAACCCATTTCATATTGAGGGACACAAGCGTCCAGGCGTGTGTACATACATTTTTACCAGCCGGCGAGGAGAGCACACAAAATGCATAAAAATAAGTAATTTTTTTACTGCTTGGCTTTCACTGTTCTGTTTTCAATAGCTCCTGGGTGTTTTCTTCCACGTTCTGCAAGAGAAAACTGCGCTCTTGAAGGCCTTTCAGAAACTGGAGCATTTTACTCTGAGGGTGGCATGTTACTGCTGATTTTGGTGACCTTGCGCCGCTGGGCGCGTGTACGTAACATTTTTTTCTCCCTCGACATCGATGCGTTTACAGCATTCACCACTGGCTGCTGAGTGACCATTATAGGTTCTCTTGATTGGCAATGACGCTTTTTATATTTAGGAACACAAGCGTCCAGGCGTGTGTATATTCGTTTTAACCAGCAGGCGAAGAGAGCACACAAAATGCATAAGAAACAAGTAATTTTGTTACTGCTTGGTTTTTCACTGTTCTGTTTTCAACAGCTCCTCGTTATTTTCTTTCACGTTCTGCAAGAAAAAACTGTGCTTTTGAAGGCCTTTACGAAACTGGAGCGTTTTGCTCTGAGGGTGGCGTGTTACAGCTGATTTTGATGACCTCTCGCCGCTGGGCGCGTGTACGTAACATTTTTTTCTGGCTCGACATCGATGCGCTTACAACGTTCGCCACTGGCTGCTGAGTGACCATTATAGGTTCTCTTGATGGGCAATGACGCTTTTTATATCGAGGGACAGAAGCGTGCAGGCGTGTTTACATACATTTTTACCAGCAGGCGTGGAGAGCTCACAAAATGCATAAAAAACGATTAATTTTATTACTGCTTGGTTTTCACTGTTCTGTTTTCAATAGCTCCTGGTTGTTTTCTTTCACGCTCTGCAAGAGGAAACTGTGCTTTTGAAGGTCTTTGAGAAACTGGAACGTTTTGCTCTGAGTGTGGCGTGTTACAGCTGATTTTGATGACATTGCGCCGCACACGGGCGCGTGTACGTAACATTTTTTTCTGGCTCGACATAGAAGCGTTTTCAGCGTTCTCCACTGGCTGCTGAGTAACCATTATAGGTTCTGTTGATGGCGAATAGCGCATTTTATATTGAGGGATACAAGCGTCCAGGCGTGTGTACATACATTTTTACCAGCAGGCGAGGAGAGCACACAAAATGCATAAAAAATGAGTAATTTTTTTACTGCTTGGTTTTTCACTGTTCTGTTAGCTCCTGGGTGTTTTCTTTCGAGTTCTGCAAAAGGAAGCTGTGCCTTTGAAGGCCTTTACGAAACTGGAGCGTTTTGCTCTGAAGGTGGCGTGTTGCAGCTGATTTTGATGACCTTGTGCCGCACACGGGCGCGTGTACGTAACATTTTTTTCTGGCTCGTCATCGATGCTATTTCAGCATTCTCCACTGGCTGCTCAGTAACAATTATAGGTTCCCTTGATGGGGAATGATGCTTTTTATATTGAGGGACAGAAGCGTGCAGGCGTGTTTACATACATTTTTACCAGCAGGCGAGGAGAACGCACAAAATGCATAAAATATGAGTAGTTTTTTTACTGCTTGGTTTTTCACTGTTCTGTTTTCAACAGCTCCTGGTTGTTTTCTTTCACGTTCTGCAAAAGGAAACTGTGCTTTTGAGGGCCTTTAAGAAACTGGAGCGTTTTGCTCTGAGGGTGACGTGTTACAGCTGATTTTGATAATCTTGCGCCGCACACGGGCGCTTGTACGTAACATTTTTTTCTGGCTCGGCATCGATGCGTTTACAGCGTTCGCCACTGGCTGCTGAGTAACCATTATAGGTTCTCTTGATGAGGAATAACGCTTTTTAGGGTTCCGTACCCAAAGGTAAATCGGAACCCTATTACTAAGACTTCGCTGTCCGTCCGCCCGTCCGTCCGTCCGTCCGTCCGTCCGTCCGTCCGTCCGTCCGTCCGTCTGTTACCAGGCTGTATCTCATGAACCGTGATAGTTAGACAGTTGAAATTTTCACAGAATGATGTAATTCTGTTGCCGCTACTACGACAAATACTAAAAACAGAACAAAATTAATTATACATATACATAATTACAAACAACCAATAATAAATTGTTTCGAAAGGTTTTCGTTGTCATCTTTCGGTCAGTTCCCATTTGTGAGCGGCTCGTAGTTATCCATTTTGGGAAACCAAACTCAAAGAAAGCGGATAGCCCGAGGGTACGATCAGCGCTTGACACGCGAACTAGTGGAGTTCAACCCGCAGAAGGTCAGCATTTTTGTTTTTCTTTTTTTGTTCCTAGTAGCACATGAGGGAGAGTGGGCGAAGAACTCCGGGAGAAATCTTCGGCGAAGTACTCGCAGAGTGATCTTCGGGGAAGAACTCTGGTACGGTTTTAAGCAGTTCCCGGTACGCGGCCGTACCGTGTGTCCTATTGCCTACGTTGGTCGCGGATATCACGTTCATTGTATAAGGTATTGAAATCACAAATTTGCGTGTCGCGATTGGTGATGCGGGCTAAGTCGTTGGTCAGAGGAGTTTCGGTACGACTGTTCGAATACTCAAGCTGCGGTTTGTTTAATTTTTTGAACAGTGAATTCCTTTTTTTTTTTATTTTACATATATTTTTTTTATTTATTTCGACTTTTTTTATTGACATACGGTGTAGGGTAGTTTTAAGGATTAATTGTAAACCTAGATAAAGTTAGGTTAAGGAAATTAAATTTGTGACATATTGAATTGGAAACGATGACGGTGTTTTTTTTTTCTTTTGCGTGGGATATTTCGCGAGTCTCGTAGCAAATTCGCGATTCTTGCTGCGGGTAAGTCGGCGTGAGGGCAATCGCGTGGCGCCATTACTCACGACCAGTCCTCGCAGCTGGCCTAGCATCCTTTTCGCACGACGTCGCGGCAGGTGGAGAGGAGCAAGTGAGCAAGAGGAGCAAGCGATCTTGCACACATACGAACCGATACGTACATACGTGCATACGCATCACATACGTGCATACACTCACACATCTCTACGCTATGTATAAGTATACATACATACATACATACATACATACATATGTACATTACGAAGTAGAGTTGGGTAATTCCGGACATGTATAGTTCACGGAACTATGTCCTCTCTCGGACACATTTCCTCTCGCTCCGCAAATTGAACGAAAAGGGTTCCATAGTTCCATTCAACCCTTATTCATCAAGCACATATGTACAAAACGAAAAAAAAAAAAACATAAATGCAACGAACATGCTTCTCATACGGTATGACTTATACCCTGTGGTTCTTAAGAAACCCAAAAGTATGGAGATGTGGCGATAAAGCTCGAACAGTTGGTGTACACTGTACAGCACACTTGAACTGAAATGAAGAAAGGAAATGAAAGAATATAATGCCCGCACCGCATTTCGTGAACGAATGTCATACATGTGTATGTATGCATTCAGGTCCGGACATGGACATGGTTTGCTAGTTCCATATCGGTGCGATAATACATTTAGTTCCGGACATGGACATGTTTTTGCTAGTTCCATATCGGTGCGAGTATACATTTAGTATTTTAAAACGGGTAGAGATTAAAGTGCATACTGAGATGGAATAATTATCTTATAACCCCATTTACCTAGATAATGTTTCAAATATATTGAATGGTCTTTCCAACAAAGTTGTTGGTCCAATGTAACACCTAAATATTTAAAACTGTCCACGTGTTCAATCAAGAAGCAATTTTCAAACATTCTTGATTGTTGAATACTATATCTTCAAGAACAAATCGATTACACAATGGTGCATGATAATATAAGGGAAGGTCTCTGAAAACTCTACCATTGATATTAAATATCATGTACTTCGTTTTGTTGCTAATTATTAGTTTATGATAATTAAACCATCTCCTTAACATATCTAGGTCACTGTTAACATCTGCAAAACTATCAATTACGTTAGTGTTGGAGTGGAAAAGAGATGTTTCATCAGCAAAGGCAGTTATGTTGCCTTTAAAAGGTTGTAAGAAAAACGAACTAACATAAATTAGAAAAAGGATTGGGCCCAATACTGCTCCTTGGGGAACACCCATATTTAAGAAGTCTATAGAACTGTAAACATTCCTAATTTTCACAACTTGATAACGGTTGAATAAATAAGAAGAAAACCATTTATAAATGGAGCCCCTGAAACCCGCTTTGTAAAGTTTATTGAGTAGCAAAGTATGATTAACCATATCAAAGACCTTACTGATATCAACAAATAATGTTGATGGTGTTTGAGAAGTGTTTAGACTATTATATATTTCACCAGTTAATTTCAATAAAGCAGTTTCAGTCGATTTGCCACGTCTAAACCCAAATTGGCAATTACTCAAAAAATGAGTATTTTCTAAAAATTACAACATTCTAGATTTTAACTATCCGAAAAGTGAGAATAAAATGTCACTGATTATGTATTTCTGTATATACTTAGACAGAATATAATAAATATATGTAAAAAATGGGGCTCCCATACAACAGACATGCTTTTTTTGGAGTTATTATACATAATAGTACGGAACCCTTCGTGCGCGAGTCCGACTCGCACTTGGCCGGTTTTTTTTATATTTAGGGACACAAGCATCCAGGCGTGTGTACATACATTTTTACCAGCAGGCGAGGAGAGCTCACAAAATGCATAAAAAACGATTAATTTTGCTACTGCTTGGTTTTTCACTGTTCTGTTTCCAACAGCTCCTGGTTGTTTTCTTTCACGTTCTGCAAGAGGAAACTGTGCTTTTGAAGGCCTTTACGAATCTGGAGCGTTTTGTTCTGAGGGTGACGTGTTACAGCCGATCTTGATGGCCTTGCGCCGCACACGGGGGCGTATACGTAACATTTTCTTCTGGCTCGACATCGATGCGTTTTCAGCGTTCTCCACCGGCTGCTGAGTAACCATTATAGGTTCTCTTGATGGCGAATAGCGCATCTTATATTGAGGGACACAAGCGTCCAGGCGTGTGTACATACATTTTTACCAGCAGGCGAGGAGAACACACAAAATGCATAAAAATGATTAAATTTTTTACTGCTTGCTTTTTCACTGTTCTGTTTTCAACAGCTCCTGGTTCTTTTCTTTCACGTTCTGCAAGAGGAAACTGTGCTTTTGAAGGCCTTTACGAAACTGGAGCGTTTTGCTCTGAGGGTGACGTGTTACAGCTGATTTTGATGACCTTGCGCCGCACACGGGTGCTTGTACGTAATATTTTTTTCTGGCTCGGCATCGATGCGTTTACAGCGTTCGCCACTGGCTGCTGAGTGACCATTAAAGGTTCTCTTGATGAGAAATAACGCTTTTTATATTTAGGGACACAAGCATCCAGGCGTGTGTACATACATTTTTACCAGCAGGCGAGGAGAGCTCACAAAATGCATAAAATCGATTAATTTTGTTACTGCTTGGTTTTTCACTGTTCTGTTTCCAACAGCTCCTGGTTGTTTTCTTTCACGTTCTGCAAGAGAAAACTGTGCTTTTGAAGGCCTTTACGAAACTGGAGCGTTTTGCTCTGAGGGTGACGTGTTACGTGACGTGTGACGTGTTGCGCCGCACACGGGGGCGTATACATAACATTTTTTTCTGGCTCGACATCGATGCGTTTTCAGCGTTCTCCACCGGCTGCTGAGTAACCATTATAGGTTCTCTTGATGGCGAATAGCGCATTTTATATTGAGGGACACAAGCGTCCAGGCGTGTGTACATACATTTTTACCAGCAGGCGAGGAGAACACACAAAATGCATAAAAATGAGTAAATTTTTTACTGCTTGCTTTTTCACTGTTCTGTTTCCAACAGCTCCTGGTTGTTTTCTTTCACGTTCTGCAAGAGGAAACTGTGCTTTTGAAGGCCTTTACGAAACTGGAGCGTTTTGCTCTGAGGGTGACGTGTTACAGCTGATTTTGAAGACCTTGCGCCGCTGGGCGCGTGTACGTAACATTTTTTTCTGGCTCGACATCGATACGTTTACAGCGTTCGCCACTGGCTGACCATTATAGGTTCTCTTGATGGGGA
Organism: Eumerus sabulonum; assembly: GCA_951905685.1. NCBI lineage: Eukaryota > Metazoa > Arthropoda > Insecta > Diptera > Syrphidae > Eumerus > Eumerus sabulonum. The sequence goes on along the minus strand of OX645060.1, from coordinate 152,268,853 downwards.
GTAACGCTTTCTATATTTAGGGACACAAGCATCCAGGCGTGTGTACATACATTTTTACCAGCAGGCGAGGAGAGCTCACAAAATGCATAAAATCGATTAATTTTGTTACTGCTTGGTTTTTCACTGTTCTGTTTCCAACAGTTCCTGGTTGTTTTCTTTCACGTTCTGCAAGAGAAAACTGTGCTTTTGAAGGCCTTTACGAAACTGGAGCGTTTTGCTCTGAGGGTGACGTGTTACGTGACGTGTGACGTGTTGCGCCGCACACGGGGGCGTATACATAACATTTTTTTCTGGCTCGACATCGATGCGTTTTCAGCGTTCTCCACCGGCTGCTGAGTAACCATTATAGGTTCTCTTGATGGCGAATAGCGCATTTTATATTGAGGGACACAAGCGTCCAGGCGTGTGTACATACATTTTTACCAGCAGGCGAGGAGAACACACAAAATGCATAAAAATGAGTAAATATTTTACTGCTTGCTTTTTCACTGTTCTGTTTTCAACAGCTCCTGGTTGTTTTCTTTCACGTTCTGCAAGAGGAAACTGTGCTTTAAGAAACTGGAGCGTTTTGCTCTGAGGGTGACGTGTTACAGCTGATTTTAATGACCTTGCGCCGCACACGGGCGCTTGTACGTAGTATTTTTTTCTGGCTCGGCATCGATGCGTTTACAGCGTTCGCCACTGGCTGCTGAGGGACCATTATAGGTTCTCTTGATGAGGAATAACGCTTTTTATATTTAGCGACACAAGCATCCAGGCGTGTGTACATACATTTTTACCAGCAGGCGAGGAGAGCTCACAAAATGCATAAAAAACGATTAATTTTGTTACTGCTTGGTATTTCACTGTTCTGTTTCCAACAGCTCCTGGTGGTTTTCTTTCACGTTCTGCAAGAGGAAACTGTGCTTTTGAAGGCCTTTACGAATCTGGAGCGTTTTGCTCTGAGTGTGACGTGTTACAGCCGATCTTGATGGCCTTGCGCCGCACACGGGGGCGTAAACGTAACATTTTTTCTGGCTCCACATCGATGCGTTTTCAGCGTTCTCCACCGGCTGCTGAGTAACTATTATAGGTTCTCTTGATGGCGAATAGCGCATTTTATATTGAGGGATACAAGCGCCCAGGCGTGTGTATATACATTTTTACCAGCAGGCGAGGAGAACAACAAAATGCATAAAAAATGAGTCATTTTTTTACTGCTTGGTTTTTCACTGTTCTGTTTTCAACAGCTCCTGTTTGTTTTCATTCTCGTTCTGCAAGAGGACACTGTGCTTTAGAAGGTCTTTGAGAAACTGGAGCGATTTGCTCTGAGGGTGGCGTGTTACAGCTGATTTTGATGACCTTGCGCCGCTCGGCGCGTGTACGTAACATGTTTTTCTGGCTCGACATCGATGCGTTTACAGCGTTCGCCACTGGCTGCTGAGTGACCATTATAGGTTCTCCTGATGGGGAATAACGCTCTCTATATTTAGGGAAACAAGCATCCAGGCGTGTGTACATACATTTTTACCAGCAGGCGAGGAGAGCTCACAAAATGCATAAAAAACGATTAATTTTGTTACTGCTTGGTTTTTCACTGTTCTGTTTTCATCAGCTCCTGGTTCTTTTATTTCACGTTCTGCAATGGAAAACTGTGTTTTTGAAGGCCTTTCAGAAACTGAAGCCTTTTACTCTGAGGGTGGCGTGATACTGTCGATTTTGGTGACCTTGCGCTGCACACGGGGCGTATACGTAACATTTTCTTCTGGCTCGACATCGAAGCGTTTTCAGCGTCCTCCACTGGCTGCTGAGTAGCCGTTATAGGTTCTCTTGACGCTTTTTATATTTAGGGACACAAGCATCCAGGCGTGTGTACATACATTTTTACCAGTAGGCGAGGAGAGCTCACAAAATGCATAAAAACGAGTAATTTTGTTACTGCTTGGTTATTCACTGTTCTGTTTCCAACAGCTCCTGGGTGTTTTCTTTCACATTCTGCAAGAAAAAACTGTGTTTTTTAAGGCCTTTAAGAAACCGGAGCGTTTTGTTGTGAGGGTGGCGTGTTACAGCTGATTTTGATGACCTTGCGCCGCTGGGCGCGTGTACGTAACATTTTTTTCTGGCTCGACATCGATGCGTTTACAGCGTTCGCCACTGGCTGCTGAGTGACCATTATAGGTTCTCTTGATGGGGAATAACGCTCTCTATATTTGGGGACACAAGCATCCAGGCGTGTGTACATACATTTTTACCAGCAGGTGAGGAGAGCTCACAAAATGCATAAAAAATGAATAATTTTGTTACTGCTTGGTTTTTCACTGTTCTGTTTTCATCAGCTCCTGGTTCTTTTATTTCACGTTCTGCAATGGAAAACTGTGTTTTTGAAGGCCTTTCAGAAACTGAAGCCATTTACTCTGAGGGTGGCGTGATACTGTCGATTTTGGTGACCTTGCGCTGCACACGGGGCGTATACGTAACATTTTCTTCTGGCTCGACATCGAAGCGTTTTCAGCGTTCTCCACTGGCTGCTGAGTAGCCGTTATAGGTTCTCTTGACGCTTTTTATATTTAGGGACACAAGCATCCAGGCGTGTGTACATACATTTTTACCAGCAGGCGAGGAGAGCTCACAGAATGCATAAAAACGCGTAATTTTGTTACTGCTTGGTTATTCACTTTTCTGTTTCCAACAGCTCCTGGGTGTCTTCTTCCACGTTCTGCAAAAGGGAAAACTGCGATCTTGAAGGGCTTTCAGAAGCTGGTGCATTTTACTCTGAGGGTGGCGTGTTACTGCTGATTTTGATGACCTTGCGCCGCTGGGCGCGTGTACGTAACATTTTTTTCTGGCTCGACATCGATGCGTTTACAGCGTTCGCCACTGGCTGCTGAGTGACCATTATAGGTTCTCTTGATGGGGAATAACGCTCTCTATATTTAGGGACACAAGCATCCAGGCGTGTGTACATACATTTTTACCAGCAGGTGAGGAGAGCTCACAAAATGCATAAAAAATGAATAATTTTGTTACTGCTTGGTTTTTCACTGTTCTGTTTTCATCAGCTCCTGGTTCTTTTATTTCACGTTCTGCAATGGAAAACTGTGTTTTTGAAGGCCTTTCAGAAACTGAAGCCTTTTACTCTGAGGGTGGCGTGATACTGTCGATTTTGGTGACCTTGCGCTGCACACGGGGCGTATACGTAACATTTTCTTCTGGCTCGACATAGATGCGTTTACAGCGTTCGCCACTGGCTGCTGAGTGACTATTATAGGTTCTCTTGATGGGGAGTAACGCTTTTTATATTTAGGGGCACAAGCAACCAGGCGTGTGTACATACATTTTTACCAGCAGGCGAGGAGAGCTCACAAAATGCATAAAAAATGAATAATTTTGTTACTGCTTGGTTATTCACTGTTCTGTTTCCAACAGCTCCTGGGTGTTTTCTTTCACATTCTGCAAGAAAAAACTGTGCTTTTGAAGGCCTTTAAGAAACCGGAGCGTTTTGTTGTGAGGGTGGCGTGTTACAGCTGATTTTGATGACCTTGCGCCGCTGGGCGCGTGTACGTAACATTTTTTTTCTGGCTCGACATCGATGCGTTTACAGCGTTCGCCACTGGCTGCTGAGTGACTATTATAGGTTCTCTTGATGGGGAGTAACGCTTTTTATATTTAGGGGCACAAGCAACCAGGCGTGTGTACATACGTTTTTACCAGCAGGCGAGGAGACCTCACAAAATGCATAAAAAACGATTAATTTTGTTATTGCTTGGTTTTTCACTGTTCTGTTTCCAACAGCTCCTGTATGTTTTCTTTCACGTTCTGCAAGAAGAAACTGTCCTTTTGAAGGCTAGTACGAAACTGGAGCGTTTTGCTCTGAGGGTGGCGTGCTTCAGCTGATTTTGGTGACCTTGCGCCGCTGGGCGCGTGTACGAAACATTTTTTTCTGGCTCGACATAGATGCGCTTACAGCGTTCGCCACTGGCTGCTGAGTGACCATTATAGGTTCTCTTGATGAGGAATAACGCCTTTTATATTTAGGGAAACAAGCACCCAGGCGTGTGCACATACATTTTTACCAGCAGGCGAGGAGAGCTCACAAAATGCATAAAAAATGAATAATTTTGTTACTGCTTGGTTATTCACTGTTCTGTTTCCAACAGCTCCTGGGTGTTTTCTTTCACGTTCTGCAAGAAAAAACTGTGCTTTTGAAGACCTTTAAGAAACCGGAGCGTTTTGTTGTGAGGGTGGCGTGTTACAGCTGATTTTGATGACCTTGCGCCGCTGGGCGCGTGTGCGTAACATTTTTTTTCTGCCTCGACATCGATGCGTTTACAGCGTTCGCCACTGGCTGCTGAGTGACTATTATAGGTTCTCTTGATGGGGAGTAACGCTTTTTATATTTAGGGGCACAAGCAACCAGGCGTGTGTACATACGTTTTTACCAGCAGGCGAGGAGACCTCACAAAATGCATAAAAAACGATTAATTTTGTTATTGCTTGGTTTTTCACTGTTCTGTTTCCAACAGCTCTTGTATGTTTTCTTTCACGTTCTGCAAGAAGAAACTGTCCTTTTGAAGGCTAGTGTGAAACTGGAGCGTTTTGTTCTGAGGGTGGCGTGTTACAGCTGATTTTGATGACCTTGCGCCGCTCGGCGCGTGTACGTAACATGTTTTACTGGCTCGACATCGATGCGTTTACAGCGTTCGCCACTGGCTGCTGAGTGACCATTATAGGCTCCCTTGATGGAGAATAACGCTTTTTGTATTGAGGGACACAAGCATCCAGCCGTGTGTACATACATTTTTACCAGCAGGCGAGGAGAGCTCACAAATTGCATAAAAAACGAGTAATTTTGTTACTGCTTGGTTTTTCATTGTTCTGTTTTCAACAGCTCCTGGGTGTGTCTCTTACGTTCTGCAAGAGGAAACTGTGCTTTTGAAGGCCTTTAAGAAACTGGAGAGTTTTGTTGTGAGGGTGGCGTGTTACAGCTGATTTTGATGACCTTGCGCCGCTGGGCGCGTGTACGTAACATTTTTTTTCTGGCTCGACATCGATGCGTTTACAGCGTTCGCCACTGGCTGCTGAGTGACTATTATAGGTTCTCTTGATGGGGAGTAGCGCTTTGTATATTTAGGGGCACAAGCAACTAGGCGTGTGTACATACGTTTTTACCAGCAGGCGAGGAGAGCTCACAAATTGCATAAAAAACGAGTAATTTTGTTACTGCTTGGTTTTTCACTTTTCTGTTTTAAACAGCTCCTGGTTCTTTTACTTCACGTTCTGCAGTAGGAAACTGTGCTTTTGAAGGCCTTTAAGAAACTGAAGCCTTTTACTCTGACGGGCGCGCGATACTGCCGATTTTGACGACCTTGCGCCGCACACGGGGGCGTATAAGTTACATTTTTTTCTGGCTCGACATAGAAGCGTTTTCAGCGTTCTCCACTGGCTGCTGAGAAGCCATTATAGGTTCTCTTGATGGCGAATAGCGCATTTTATATTGAGGGACACAAGCGTCCAGGCGTGTGCACATACATTTTTACCAGCAGGCGAGGAGAGCACACAAAATGCATAAAAAATGAGTAATTTTTTACTGCTTGGTTTTCACTGTTCTGTTTTCAATAGCTCCTGGGTGTTTTCTTTCGAGTTCTGCAAAAGGAAACTGTGCTTTTGAAGGCCTTTACCAAACTGGAGCGTTTTGCTCTGAAGGTGGCGTGTTACAGCTGATTTTGATGACCCTGCGCCGCACACGGGCGCGCGTACGTAACATTTTTTTCTGGCTCGTCATCGATGCGTTTTCAGCAATCTCCCCTGGCTGCTGAGTAACCATTATAGGTTCTCTTGATGGGGAATAACGCTTCTTATACTGAGGGACACAAGTGCCCAGGCGTGTTTACATACATTTTTACCAGCAGGCGAGGAGAGCTCATAAAATGCATAAAAAACGAGTAATTTTGTTACTGCTTGGTTTTTCACTGTTCTGTTTTCAACAGCTCCTGGTTGTTTTCTATCACGTTCTGCAAGAGGAAGCTGTGCTTTTGAAGGCCTTTAAGAAACTGGAGCGTTTTGCTCTGTGGGTGGCATCTTATAGCTGATTTTGATGGCCTTGCGCCGCACACGGGGGCGTATACGTAACATTTTTTTCTGGCTCGTCATCGAAGCGTTTTCAGCGTTCTCCACCGGCTGCTGAGTAACCATTATAGGTTCTCTTGATGGCGAACAACCCATTTCATATTGAGGGACACAAGCGTCCAGGCGTGTGTACATACATTTTTACCAGCCGGCGAGGAGAGCACACAAAATGCATAAAAAATAAGTAATTTTTTTACTGCTTGGTTTTCACTGTTCTGTTTTCAATAGCTCCTGGGTGTTTTTTTCCACGTTCTGCAGGAGAAAACTGCGCTCTTGAAGGCCTTTCAGAAACTGGAGCGTTTTGCTCTGAGGGTGGCGCGTTGCAGCTGATTTTGATGACCTTGCGCCGCTGGGCGTGTGTACATACATTTTTACCAGCCGGCGAGGAGAGCACACAAAATGCATAAAAAATGAGTAATTTTTTACTGCTTGGTTTTCACTGTTCTGTTTTTAACAGCTCCTGGTTGTTTTCTTTCACGTTCTGCAAAAGGAAACTATCCTTTTGAAGGCCTTTACGAAACTGGAGCGTTTTGCTCTGAGGGTGGCGTGTTGCAGCTGATTTTGATGACCTTGCGCCGCTGGGCGCGTGTACGTAACATTTTTATCGGGCTCGACATCGATGCGTTTACAGCGTTCGCCACTGGCTGCTGAGTGACCATTATAGGTTCTCTTGATGGAGAATAACGCTTTTTATATTGAGGGACACAAGCATCCAGGTGTGTTTACATACATTTTTACCAGCAGGCGAGGAGAGCTCACAAAATGCATAAAAAACGACTAATTTTGTTACTACTTGGTTTTCACTGTTCTGTTTTCAACAGCTTCTGGTTGCTTTCTTTCACGTTCTGCAAGAGGAAACTGTGCTTTTCAAGGTCCTTGAGAAACTGGAGGGTTTTGCTCTGAGGGTGGCGTGTTACAGCTGATTTTGATGACCTTGCGCCGCACACGGGCGCGTGTACGTAATATTTTTTTCTGGCTCGACATCAAAGCGTTTTCAGCGTTCTCCACTGGCTGTTGAGTAACCATTATAGGTTCTCTTGATGGGGAATAACGCATTTCATATTGAGGGATACAAGCGTCCAAGCGTGTGTACATACATTTTTACCAGCAGGCGAGGAGAGCACACAAAATGCATAAAAAATGAGTAATTTTTACTGCTTGGTTTTCACTGTTCTGTTTTCAACAGCTCCTGGTTGTTTTCTTTCACGTTCTGCAAAAGTAAACTGTGCTTTTGAAGGCCTTTAAGAAACTGGAGCGTTTTGCTCTGAGGGTAGCGAGTTACAGCTGATTTTGATGACCTCGCGCCGCACACGGGCGCGTGTACGTAGCATTTTTTCTGGCTCGACATCGAAGCATTTTCAGCGTTCCCCACTGGCTGCTGGGTTACCATTATAGGTTCCCTTGATGGGGAATGACGCACTTTATATTGAGGGACACAAGCGTCCAGGCGTGTGTACATACATTTTTACCAGCAGGCGAGGAGAGCTCACAAAATGCATAAAAAACGAGTAATTTTGTTACTGCTTGGCTTTCACTGTTCTGTTTTCAACAGCTCCTGGTTTTTTTCGTTCACATTCTCTAAGAGGAAGCTGTGCTTTTGAAGGCCTTTAAGAAACTGGAGCGTTTCGCTCTGAGGGTGACGTGTTACAGCCGACCTTGATGGCCTTGCGCCGCTGGGCGCGTGTACGTAACATTTTTTTCTGGCTCGACATCAAAGCGTTTTCAGCGTTCTCCACTGGCTGTTGAGTAACCATTATAGGTTCTCTTGATGGCGAATAGCGCATTTTATATTGAGGGACACAAGCGTCCAGGCGTGTGTACATACATTTTTACCAGCAGGCGAGGAGAACACACAAAATGCATAAAAATGAGTAAATTTTTTACTGCTTGCTTTTTCACTGTTCTGTTTTCAACAGCTCCTGGTTGTTTTCTTTCACGTTCTGCAAGAGGAAACTATGCTTTTGAAGGCCTTTACGAAACTGGAGCGTTTTGCTCTGAGGGTGACGTGTTACAGCTGATTTTAATGGCCTTGCGCCGCACACGGGCGCTTGTACGTAATATTTTTTTCTGGCTCGGCATCGCTGCGTTTACAGCGTTCGCCACTGGCTGCTGAGGGACCATTATAGGTTCTCTTGATGAGGAATAACGCTTTTTATATTTAGGGACACAAGCATCCAGGCGTGTGTACATACATTTTTACCAGCAGGCGAGGAGAGCTCACAAAATGCATAAAAAACGATTAATTTTGTTACTGCTTGGTTTTTCACTGTTCTGTTTCCAACAGCTCCTGGTGGTTTTCTTTCACGTTCTGCAAGAGGAAACTGTGCTTTTGAAGGCCTTTACGAAACTGGAGCGTTTTGCTCTGAGAGTGACGTGTTACAGCCGATCTTGATGGCCGCACACGGGGGCGTATACGTAACATTTTTTTCTGGCTCGACATCGATGCGTTTTCAGCGTTCTCCACCGGCTGCTGAGTAACTATTATAATTTCTCTTGATGGCGAATAGCGCATTTTATATTGAGGGATACAAGCGTCCAGGCGTGTGTATATACATTTTTACCAGCAGGCGAGGAGAACACACAAAATGCATAAAAAATGAGTCATTTTTTCACTGCTTGGTTTTTCACTGTTCTGTTTTCAACAGCTCCTGGTTGTTTTCTTTCACGTTCTGCAAGAGGACACTGTGCTTTAGAAGGTCTTTGAGAAACTGGAGCGATTTGCTCTGAGGGTGGCGTGTTACAGCTGATTTTGATGACCTTGCGCCGCTGGGCGAGTGTACGTAACATTTTTTTCTGGCTCGTCATCGATGCGTTTACAGCGTTCGCCACTGGCTGCTGAGTGACCATTATAGGTTCTCTTGATGGGGAATAACGCTCTCTATATTAGGCACACAAGCATCCAGGCGTGTGTACATACATTTTTACCAGCAGGTGAGGAGAGCTCACAAAATGCATAAAAAACGATTAATTTTGTTATTGCTTGGTTTTTCACTGTTCTTTTTCCAACAGCTCCTGAATGTTTTCTTTCACGTTCTGCAAGAGGAAACTGTGCTTTTGAAGGCCTTTACGAAACTGGAGCGATTTGCTCTGAGGGTGGCGTGTTACAGCTGATTTTGATGACCTTGCGCCGCTGGGCGCGTGTACGTAACATTTTTTTCTGGCTCGTCATCGATGCGCTTACAGCGTTCGCCACTGGCTGCTGAGTGACCATTATAGGTTCTCTTGATGGGGAATAACGCTCTCTATATTAGGCACACAAGCATCCAGGCGTGTGTACATACATTTTTACCAGCAGGTGAGGAGAGCTCACAAAATGCATAAAAAACGATTAATTTTGTTATTGCTTGGTTTTTCACTGTTCTTTTTCCAACAGCTCCTGAATGTTTTCTTTCACGTTCTGCAAGAGGAAACTGTGCTTTTGAAGGCCTTTACGAAACTGGAGCGATTTGCTCTGAGGGTGGCGTGTTACAGCTGATTTTGATGACCTTGCACCGCTGGGCGCGTGTACTTAACATTTTTTTCTGGCTCGACATCGATGCGTTTACAGCGTTTGCCACTGGCTGCTGTGAGACCATTATGGTTTCTCTTGATGGGTAATAACGCTTTTTATATTTAGGGACACAATCATCCAGGCGTGTGCACATACATTTTTACCAGCAGGTGAGGAGAACTCACAAAATGCATAAAAAACGATTAATTTTGTTATTGCTTGGTTTTTCACTGTTCTGTTTCCAACAGCTCCTGTATGTTTTCTTTCACGTTCTGCAAGAGGAAACTGTGCTTTTGAAGGCCAGTACGAAACTGGAGCGTTTTGCTCTGAGGGTGACGTGTTACAGCTGATTTTAATGACCTTGCGCCGCACACGGGCGCTTGTACGTAATATTTTTTTCTGGCTCGGCATCGATGCGTTTACAGCGTTCGCCACTGGCTGCTGAGGGACCATTATAGGTTCTCTTGATGAGGAATAACGCTTTTTATATTTAGGGACACAAGCATCCAGGCGTGTGTACATACATTTTTACCAGCAGGCGAGGAGAGCTCACAAAATACATAAAAAACTATTAATTTTGTTACTGCTTGGTTTTTCACTGTTCTGTTTCCAACAACTCCTGGTGGTTTTCTTTCACGTTCTGCAAGAGGAAACTGTGCTTTTGAAGGCCTTTACGAAACTGGAGCGTTTTGCTCTGAGGGTGACGTGTTACAGCCGATGTTGATGGCCTTGCGCCGCACACGGGGGCGTATACGTAACATTTTTTTCTGGCTCGACATCGATGCGTTTTCAGCGTTCTCCACCGGCTGCTGAGTAACTATTATAGGTTCTCTTGATGGCGAATAGCGCATTTTATATTGAGGGATACAAGCGTCCAGGCGTGTGTATATACATTTTTACCAGCAGGCGAGGAGAACAACAAAATGCATAAAAAATGAGTCATTTTTTTACTGCTTGGTTTTTCACTGTTCTGTTTTCAACATCTCCTGGTTGTTTTCATTCTCGTTCTGCAAGACGACACTGTGCTTTAGAAGGTCTTTGAGAAACTGGAGCGATTTGCTCTGAGGGTGGCGTGTTACAGCTGATTTTGATGACCTTGCGCCGCTGGGCGCGTGTACGTAACATTTTTTTCTGGCTCGTCATCGATGCGTTTACAGCGTTCGCCACTGGCTGCTGAGTGACCATTATAGGTTCTCTTGATGGGGAATAACGCTCTCTATATTAAGGGACACAAGCATCCAGGCGTGTGTACATACATTTTTACCAGCAGGTGAGGAGAGCTCACAAAATGCATAAAAAATGAATAATTTGGTTACTGCTTGGTTTTTCACTGTTCTGTTTTCATCAGCTCCTGGTTCTTTTATTTCACGTTCTGCAATGAAAAACTGTGCTTTTGAAGGCCTTTCAGAAACTGAAGCCTTTTATTCTGAGGGTGGCGTGATACTGTCGATTTTGGTGACCTTGCGCTGCACACGGGGCGTATACGTAACATTTTCTTCTGGCTCGACATCGAAGCCTTTTCAGCGTTCTCCACTGGCTGCTGAGTAGCCGTTGTAGGTTCTCTTGACGCTTTTTATATTTAGGGACACAAGCATCCAGGCGTGTGTACATACATTTTTACCAGCAGGCGAGGAGAGCTCACAAAATGCATAAAAACGAGTAATTTTGTTACTGCTTGGTTATTCACTGTTCTGTTTTCAACAGCTCCTGACAGCTGAGTGACTATTATAGGTTCTCTTTATGGGGAGTAACGCTTTTTATATTTAGGGGCACAAGCAACCAGGCGTGTGTAAATACGTTTTTACCAGCAGGCGAGGAGAGCTCACAAAATGCATAAAAAACGATTAATTTTGTTATTGCTTGGTTTTTCACTGTTCTGTTTCCAACCGCTCCTGTATGTTTTCTTTCACGTTCTGCAGGAGGAAACTGTGCTTTTGAAGGCCAGTACGAAACTGGAGCGTTTTGTTCTGAGGGTGGCGTGTTACAGCTGATTTTGATGACCTTGCGCCGCTCGGCGCGTGTACGTAACATGTTTTTCTGGCTCGACATCGATGCGTTTACAGCGTTCGCCACTGGCTGCTGAGTGACCATTATAGGTTCTCTTGATGGAGAGTAACGCTTTTTGTATTGAGGGACACAAGCATCCAGCCGTGTGTACATACATTTTTACCAGCAGGCGAGGAGAGCTCACAAATTGCATAAAAAACGAGTAATTTTGTTACTGCTTGGTTTTTCACTTTTCTGTTTTCAACAGCTCCTGGTTCTTTTACTTCACGTTCTGCAATAGGAAACTGTGCTTTTGAAGGCCTTTTAGAAACTGAAGCCTTTTACTCTGACGGTCGCGCGATACTGCCGATTTTGACGACCTTGCGCCGCACACGGGGGCGTATACGTTACATTTTTTTCTGGCTCGACATAGAAGCGTTTTCAGCGTTCTCCACTGGCTGCTGAGTAGCCATTATAGGTTCTCTTAATGGCGAATAGCGCATTTTATATTGAGGGACACAAGCGTCCAGGCGTGTGTACATTCATTTTTACCAGCAGGCGAGGAGAGCACATAAAATGCATAAAAAATGAGTAATTTTTTTACTGCTTGTTTTTTGCTGTTCTGTTTTCAATAGCTCCTGGGTGTTTTCTTCCACGTTCTGCAAGGGAAAACTACGCTCTTGAAGGCCTTTCAGAAACCGGAGCATTTTACTGTGAGGGTGGCGTGTTACTGCTGTTTTTGATGACCTCGCGCCGCTGGGCGCGTGTACGTAGCATTTTTTTCTCCCTCGACATCGATGCGCTTACATCGTTCGCCACTGGCTCCTGAGTAACCTTTATAAGTTCTCTTGATGGCGAATAACGCATTTCATATTAAGGGACACAAGCGTTCAGGCGTGTGTACATACATTTTTACCAGCCGGCGAGGAGAGCACACAAAATGCATAAAAAATGAGTAATTTTTTACTGCTTGGTTTTCACTGTTCTGTTTTCAATAGCTCCTGGGTGTTTTCTTTCGAGTTCTGCAAAAGGAAACTGTGCTTTTGAAGGCCTTTACCAAACTGGAGCGTTTTGCTCTGAAGGTGGCGTGTTACAGCTGATTTTGATGACCCTGCGCCGCACACGGGCGCGCGTACGTAACATTTTTTTCTGGCTCGTCATCGATGCGTTTTCAGCATTCTCCCCTCGCTGCTGAGTAACCATTATAGGTTCTCTTGATGGGGAATAACGCTTCTTATACTGAGGGACACAAGTGCCCAGGCGTGTTTACATACATTTTTACCAGCAGGCGAGGAGAGCTCATAAAATGCATAAAAAACGGGTAAATTTGTTACTGCTTGGTTTTTCACTGTTCTGTTTTCAACAGCTCCTGGTTGTTTTCTTTCACGTTCTGCAAGAGGAAGTTGTGCTTTTGAAGGCCTTTACGAAACTGGAGCGTTTTGCTCTGAGGGTGGCGTGTTACAGCTGATTTTGATGACCTTGCGCCGCTGGGCGCGTGTACGTAACATTTTTTTCTGGCTCGTCATCGATGCGCTTACAGCGTTCGCCACTGGCTGCTGAGTGACCATTATAGGTTCTCTTGATGGGGAATAACGCTCTCTATATTAGGCACACAAGCATCCAGGCGTGTGTACATACATTTTTACCAGCAGGTGAGGAGAGCTCACAAAATGCATAAAAAACGATTAATTTTGTTATTGCTTGGTTTTTCACTGTTCTTTTTCCAACAGCTCCTGAATGTTTTCTTTCACGTTCTGCAAGAGGAAACTGTGCTTTTGAAGGCCTTTACGAAACTGGAGCGATTTGCTCTGAGGGTGGCGTGTTACAGCTGATTTTGATGACCTTGCACCGCTGGGCGCGTGTACTTAACATTTTTTTCTGGCTCGACATCGATGCGTTTACAGCGTTTGCCACTGGCTGCTGTGAGACCATTATGGTTTCTCTTGATGGGTAATAACGCTTTTTATATTTAGGGACACAATCATCCAGGCGTGTGCACATACATTTTTACCAGCAGGTGAGGAGAACTCACAAAATGCATAAAAAACGATTAATTTTGTTATTGCTTGGTTTTTCACTGTTCTGTTTCCAACAGCTCCTGTATGTTTTCTTTCACGTTCTGCAAGAGGAAACTGTGCTTTTGAAGGCCAGTACGAAACTGGAGCGTTTTGCTCTGAGGGTGACGTGTTACAGCTGATTTTAATGACCTTGCGCCGCACACGGGCGCTTGTACGTAATATTTTTTTCTGGCTCGGCATCGATGCGTTTACAGCGTTCGCCACTGGCTGCTGAGGGACCATTATAGGTTCTCTTGATGAGGAATAACGCTTTTTATATTTAGGGACACAAGCATCCAGGCGTGTGTACATACATTTTTACCAGCAGGCGAGGAGAGCTCACAAAATACATAAAAAACTATTAATTTTGTTACTGCTTGGTTTTTCACTGTTCTGTTTCCAACAACTCCTGGTGGTTTTCTTTCACGTTCTGCAAGAGGAAACTGTGCTTTTGAAGGCCTTTACGAAACTGGAGCGTTTTGCTCTGAGGGTGACGTGTTACAGCCGATGTTGATGGCCTTGCGCCGCACACGGGGGCGTATACGTAACATTTTTTTCTGGCTCGACATCGATGCGTTTTCAGCGTTCTCCACCGGCTGCTGAGTAACTATTATAGGTTCTCTTGATGGCGAATAGCGCATTTTATATTGAGGGATACAAGCGTCCAGGCGTGTATATATACATTTTTACCAGCAGGCGAGGAGAACAACAAAATGCATAAAAAATGAGTCATTTTTTTACTGCTTGGTTTTTCACTGTTCTGTTTTCAACATCTCCTGGTTGTTTTCATTCTCGTTCTGCAAGACGACACTGTGCTTTAGAAGGTCTTTGAGAAACTGGAGCGATTTGCTCTGAGGGTGGCGTGTTACAGCTGATTTTGATGACCTTGCGCCGCTGGGCGCGTGTACGTAACATTTTTTTCTGGCTCGTCATCGATGCGTTTACAGCGTTCGCCACTGGCTGCTGAGTGACCATTATAGGTTCTCTTGATGGGGAATAACGCTCTCTATATTAAGGGACACAAGCATCCAGGCGTGTGTACATACATTTTTACCAGCAGGTGAGGAGAGCTCACAAAATGCATAAAAAATGAATAATTTGGTTACTGCTTGGTTTTTCACTGTTCTGTTTTCATCAGCTCCTGGTTCTTTTATTTCACGTTCTGCAATGAAAAACTGTGCTTTTGAAGGCCTTTCAGAAACTGAAGCCTTTTATTCTGAGGGTGGCGTGATACTGTCGATTTTGGTGACCTTGCGCTGCACACGGGGCGTATACGTAACATTTTCTTCTGGCTCGACATCGAAGCGTTTTCAGCGTTCTCCACTGGCTGCTGAGTAGCCGTTGTAGGTTCTCTTGACGCTTTTTATATTTAGGGACACAAGCATCCAGGCGTGTGTACATACATTTTTACCAGCAGGCGAGGAGAGCTCACAAAATGCATAAAAACGAGTAATTTTGTTACTGCTTGGTTATTCACTGTTCTGTTTTCAACAGCTCCTGACAGCTGAGTGACTATTATAGGTTCTCTTTATGGGGAGTAACGCTTTTTATATTTAGGGGCACAAGCAACCAGGCGTGTGTAAATACGTTTTTACCAGCAGGCGAGGAGAGCTCACAAAATGCATAAAAAACGATTAATTTTGTTATTGCTTGGTTTTTCACTGTTCTGTTTCCAACCGCTCCTGTATGTTTTCTTTCACGTTCTGCAGGAGGAAACTGTGCTTTTGAAGGCCAGTACGAAACTGGAGCGTTTTGTTCTGAGGGTGGCGTGTTACAGCTGATTTTGATGACCTTGCGCCGCTCGGCGCGTGTACGTAACATGTTTTTCTGGCTCGACATCGATGCGTTTACAGCGTTCGCCACTGGCTGCTGAGTGACCATTATAGGTTCTCTTGATGGAGAGTAACGCTTTTTGTATTGAGGGACACAAGCATCCAGCCGTGTGTACATACATTTTTACCAGCAGGCGAGGAGAGCTCACAAATTGCATAAAAAACGAGTAATTTTGTTACTGCTTGGTTTTTCACTTTTCTGTTTTCAACAGCTCCTGGTTCTTTTACTTCACGTTCTGCAATAGGAAACTGTGCTTTTGAAGGCCTTTTAGAAACTGAAGCCTTTTACTCTGACGGTCGCGCGATACTGCCGATTTTGACGACCTTGCGCCGCACACGGGGGCGTATACGTTACATTTTTTTCTGGCTCGACATAGAAGCGTTTTCAGCGTTCTCCACTGGCTGCTGAGTAGCCATTATAGGTTCTCTTAATGGCGAATAGCGCATTTTATATTGAGGGACACAAGCGTCCAGGCGTGTGTACATTCATTTTTACCAGCAGGCGAGGAGAGCACATAAAATGCATAAAAAATGAGTAATTTTTTTACTGCTTGTTTTTTGCTGTTCTGTTTTCAATAGCTCCTGGGTGTTTTCTTCCACGTTCTGCAAGGGAAAACTACGCTCTTGAAGGCCTTTCAGAAACCGGAGCATTTTACTGTGAGGGTGGCGTGTTACTGCTGTTTTTGATGACCTCGCGCCGCTGGGCGCGTGTACGTAGCATTTTTTTCTCCCTCGACATCGATGCGCTTACATCGTTCGCCACTGGCTCCTGAGTAACCTTTATAAGTTCTCTTGATGGCGAATAACGCATTTCATATTAAGGGACACAAGCGTTCAGGCGTGTGTACATACATTTTTACCAGCCGGCGAGGAGAGCACACAAAATGCATAAAAAATGAGTAATTTTTTACTGCTTGGTTTTCACTGTTCTGTTTTCAATAGCTCCTGGGTGTTTTCTTTCGAGTTCTGCAAAAGGAAACTGTGCTTTTGAAGGCCTTTACCAAACTGGAGCGTTTTGCTCTGAAGGTGGCGTGTTACAGCTGATTTTGATGACCCTGCGCCGCACACGGGCGCGCGTACGTAACATTTTTTTCTGGCTCGTCATCGATGCGTTTTCAGCATTCTCCCCTCGCTGCTGAGTAACCATTATAGGTTCTCTTGATGGGGAATAACGCTTCTTATACTGAGGGACACAAGTGCCCAGGCGTGTTTACATACATTTTTACCAGCAGGCGAGGAGAGCTCATAAAATGCATAAAAAACGGGTAAATTTGTTACTGCTTGGTTTTTCACTGTTCTGTTTTCAACAGCTCCTGGTTGTTTTCTTTCACGTTCTGCAAGAGGAAGTTGTGCTTTTGAAGGCCTTTAAGAAACTGGAGCGTTTTGCTCTGTAGGTGGCGTCTTATAGCTGATTTTGATGGCCTTGCGCCGCACACGGTGGCGTATACGTAACATTTTTTTCTGGCTCGACAGCGAAGCGTTTTCAGCGTTCTCCACCGGCTGCTGAGTAGCCATTATAGGTTCTCTTGATGGGGGATAACGCATTTCATATTGAGGGACACAAGCGTCCAGGCGTGTGTACATACATTTTTGCCAGCCGGCGAGGAGAGCTCACAAAATGCATAAAAAATGAGTAATTTTATTACTGCTTGGTTTTTCACTGTTCTGTTTTCAATAGCTCCAGGGTGTTTTCTTTCGAGTTCTGCAAAAGGAAACTGTGCTGTTGAAGGCCTTTACGAAACTGGTGCGTTTTGCTCTGAGGGTGACGTGTTACAGCCGATCTTGATGGCCTTGCGCCGCACAAGGGGGCGTATACGTAACATTTTTTTCTGGCTCGTCATCGATGCGTTTTCAGCGTTCTCCACCGGCTGCTGAGTAGCAATTATAGGTTCTCTTGATGGCGAATAACGCATTTCATATTGAGGGACACAAGCGTCCAGGCGTGTGTACATACATTTTTACCAGCCGGCGAGGAGAGCTCACAAAATTCATAAAAAATGAGTAATTTTATTATTGCTTGGTTTTTCACTGTTCTGTTTTCAATAGCTCCTGGGTGTTTTCTTCCACGTTCTGCAAGGGAAAACTGCGCTTTTGAAGGCCTTTCAGAAACTGGGGCATTTTCCTCTGAGGGTGGCGTGTTACTGCTGACTTTGATGACCTTGCGCCGCTGGGCGCGTGTACGTAACATGTTTTTCTGGCTCGACATCGATGCGTTTACAGCGTTCGCCACTGGCTGCTGAGTTACCATTATAGGTTCTCTTGATGGAGAATAACGCTTTTTGTATTGAGAGACACAAGCATCCAGCCGTGTGTACATACATTTTTACCAGCAGGCGAGGAGAGCTCACAAATTGCATAAAAAACGAGTAATTTTGTTACTGCTTGGTTTTTCATTGTTCTGTTTACATCAGCTCCTGGGTGTTTCTTTTACGTTCTGCAAGAGGAAACTGTGCTTTAGAAGGTCCTTGAGAAACTGGAGGGTTTTGCTCTGAGGGTGGCGTGTTACAGCTGAATTTGATGACCTTGCGCCGCACACGGCGCGTGTATGTAACACTTTTTTCTGGCTCCACATCGAAGCGTTTTCAGCGTTCTCCACTGGCTGTTGAGTAACCATTATAGGTTCTCTTGATGGCGAATAATGCATTTTAAATTGAGGGACACAAGCGTCGAGGCGTTTGTACAAACATTTTTACCAGCCGGCGAGAAGAGCACACAAAATGCATAAAAAACGAGTAATTTTGTTACTGCTTCGTTTTTCACTTTTCTGTTTTCAACAGCTCCTGGTTCTTTTACTTCACGTTCTGCAATAGGAAACTGTGCTTTTGAAGGCCTTTTAGAAACTGAAGCCTTTTACTCTGACGGTCGCGCGATACTGCCGATTTTGACGACCTTGCGCCGCACACGGGGGCGTATACGTAACATTTTTTTCTGGCTCGACAGCGAAGCGTTTTCAGCGTTCTCCACCGGCTGCTGAGTAGCCATTATAGGTTATCTTGATGGGGGATAACGCATTTCATATTGAGGGACACAAGCGTCCAGGCGTGTGTACATACATTTTTACCAGCCGGCGAGGAGAGCTCACAAAATGCATAAAAAATGAGTAATTTTATTACTGCTTGGTTTTTCACTGTTCTGTTTTCAATAGCTCCAGGGTGTTTTCTTTCGAGTTCTGCAAAAGGAAACTGTGCTTTTGAAGGTCTTTACGAAACTGGTGCGTTTTGCTCTGAGGGTGACGTGTTACAGCCGATCTTGATGGCCTTGCGCCGCACAAGGGGGCGTATACGTAACATTTTTTTTCTGGCTCGTCATCGATGCGTTTTCAGCGTTCCCCACCGGCTGCTGAGTAGCAATTATAGGTTCTCTTGATGACGAATAACGCATTTTATATTGAGGGACACAAGCGTCCAGGCGTGTGTACATACATTTTTACCAGCCGGCGAGGAGAGCTAACAAAATGCATAAAAAATGAGTAATTTTATTACTGCTTGGTTTTTCACTGTTCTGTTTTCAATAGCTCCTGGGTGTTTTCTTCCACGTTCTGCAAGAGAAAACTGCGCTTTTGAAGGCCTTTCAGAAACTGGGGCATTTTACTCTGAGGGTGGCGTGTTACTGCTAACTTTGATGACCTTGCGCCGCTGGGCGCGTGTAGGTAACATTTTTTGCTCCCTCGACATCGATGCGTTTACAACGTTCGCCACTGGCTGCTGAGTGGCCATTGTAGGTTCTCCTGATGGGGAATAACGCATATTGTTAAATCGATTCTTCTACCGATTTTTAATGTTGGCCAGCTCACAGTAGAAACACTATGATGGCTGTGTTTTCACAGTGAAGCACTATGATAACAATGATGCACTATGATTGCAAATGATTCCAACTATTTTTTCGGAATGAATTAACTTTATTGATCGATTGATATTTATACAAAAATTTAGCTTACTTAAGTACAATGAAATGCAACAATAAAACAACTAACTGCAATTAAAAATGTGAAGCAGAGATTAAATTACACGAGAGTTCAAAAACATCATAATGCTGACAATGCATGGGACACCGCACACTGCAAGCAACTCGTGCCAAAGTATTTTATTACAATATGCATGATAGTGCAGAGTGCACTTCAGGTCATTAAGAGGATATTATTTCGCTGATATTGCGAAAGTGGAAATAAAATATAGTACAATGATTAAGGTAAATGATCTTAAGATATTAGGGATAAATAAACAACAAAAAAAAGTGCTTACAAACTCAACATCCTGCCCCGCGCTGATGAGCTATGGGTTCATCAGAAACAATGAACTTAAACTGATATGGTGTAACTTGAGGATCGTGTTGTCCGTGGGGGCGGGGTTGGTGGAGAGGTTGTCTGACGGCATCGGCATCCATTCTTGATTCCGTTGAAAGCTAAGAACCCAAATATTACGATAATGATGAGAAATCCTATAGAGCTTAAGATAGTGTGAGGAATGTTGTGATAGTGGATCTGAGTGGGTAATTCCAGTTGTTGAAGTTTGATCTGCTCTCGAAGTTCATTCAACTCTTGGTTGAAAGAGTCGGCATATGATCCATTGTATTGCATTGTAGCTAGCGGAATTACATTCTGAAATTTTATATCATGAATTAATCTGGTATATGAAGCTTGAACTTTAGACGAGTAGATTTGTTGCCCTTGAAGCGTCAAATGCTTATCCTTTGCCACACAGTAGGGTTGAAGTTTCAGCAAACCGTTTCCGCTTATCACTGTAAATGAGGTTTGGCGCTTGCAAACTACATTAAGCGTGGTTTCCTTGTTGACGGCAAATATCCATTGGTTTATTTCAGGAAGTTTGGTCCAAACAGAATTGGCCTTGATGAATTTAAGCTCACACATTGATAGATCTGAATTATTGTTGAGTAAGTTGATCTCACACAGACTCAAATTAGCTCCGGATTGGTAGACGGGATGAGTTTGCTTACATAGGTGATCATTTCCATTAATTGTGGTGCATCTAAGCCATTCATCTTCGGTTATGGGATAATATTGGTCATGATGAGCACTTACAGCTAGAATGTCTGTTGATGGTTGAATAGTTATGTACGTGGTATTAATTGGTGCTGGGATGGGAATCAATTTATATGCTATAAGTTCTTCAAATCCGAGTAAGGGCAGCTCTATGTTGAAGATAATGTTGTTGGAAATAACGTGTCCCTTGACGTTCATTAATTTATAGAGCTGTAGTATTTGTTCAGGTTCTACTGGCATCCGAAGCCCTGGTGGAAGATGATTTCTTATTTTGCTCACTTCAATTTTAAGTTGTTGATAAGTGACTAACAGATGGTTGACTCGTCCTTGATATGTATCTAGCAAAACGTCTGCTATGGATGTTTGCACTCTTTGAATGTTGATGACTATGAGCGTAGCGTGAGTGCACCAGGAAAGAAATAGTTCCCTCATCTTCGTTTGATATAACTCTTCGGAGACATTGTTTATATGATTGAATAACTTACTGAGTTGATTATCAAGTGCACGTTGTCGTTTAGCCATATCGCCTTGGCTTAATTTCATGATGTTGACTGTTGAGTCCAAAATGGAGGTGTGATTTTTTAAAAGATTCATAAGATGATCTTCGTTCGTTTGAATTCCTCGTATTTGTTGAGATATTTCACTGGCGTACCTTGAATCCAGAATTCCAAAGAGTGAATTTGCTACGTTCCCGACAAAGTCGATGGCGCCTCGTTTAGTTCTTACAGAGGACTTGATTGAGGAAATTATATTATCTTCTTCTAGTTCATGTTTAATAAGCTGGAGTTGTTGCATAACTTGGGTGCAGAGTTCCTTGGAAGATAGTTTATTACAAATATGCTGAAGTATTGTAGTACAGTTTTCTAATGCTTGGAGTTCTTCCTGATATGGCTCGAGATTATAATATACCACAAGATTCCATTTGTCATGAACCAGGCTTACTGTTCCGTATCGTTGAAAATGAATTCCAGGTGAGGAGTTGTTGAATTTTGTGACCTCTATGTCAATTGCAAATACAATCGGAAAAATTAGGCACATAAACAATAATGTAGTACACGAGTTCGAGGTTGTCGAGTGGGTCTTAGTTGGAGTTGTTGATTTCCTTGTTGCCTTTGAGGATGATGGTTCATTAGGTTCAGAATTATCGTTTCTTCGTTTTCGTTCGGATGATGAAATATCTGTTTGAAGTTCGGATTGAACTTCATTGGTTTCTAAAAGTGGTGCAAGTTTGTGTATTGGACGTCGCAAAATGCCGGATTTTGTTCGTACATCTGCGACACGAACCAAACCGTCCCTTCCGTAATGTACCCCTTCGATTCTGCCTAGCGGCCATTTCATTATGGGAGTGTTGTCTTCCTTCATTATGACCACGGTGCCAAGTTTAATGTTGTTAGACTGCGTTTTCCATTTTGTTCGATTTTGTAGTTCATTTAAATATTCTTGAGACCATCGACTCCAGAATTCCCGTTTGATGTGTGATACTAACTTCCACCTTGTTAACAAAGTCCCCTTGATCGGCTCAGCCTTGTTATCAACAACTGCCTTTAGGGAGTCCCCAATCAAGAAATGACCCGGTGTTAATACAGTTAAGTCGTTTGGATCGTTGGACATTGATGTTAGAGGTCTTGAATTTAAAATTGCTTCTATTTCTGTAGTGATTGTACAAATCTCTTCGTATGTTAGTGAAGCTGTGGCTATTTTACATAGGAGCAAATGTTTTGCAGATTTGACAGCTGCTTCCCATAATCCTCCAAAATGTGGTGCTCGTGGAGGAATAAAATGAAAATCGATGCCTTCGGAACTGCATGAAGTTATGATTTTGTTTTGTGCTTGGTTTGAATATATGCTTGTCTTGAGTTCTTCTAGTTGGTTGTTGGCACCGACAAAATTGGTGGCATTATCGCAATACAAATTTTTAATGTGGCCGCGTCGACTCATAAATCTTCGTAAGGCTCCAAGAAATGCATCTGTAGTTAAGTCACTAACGACTTCAATGTGAATCGCCTTTGTAGCGAAACAGCAAAATATGGATAAGTAACATTTTTGCGGTCGGCTTCCTCTCGTTCGGTAGTGAACCCATAATGGACCGCAAAAATCCACTCCTGTATTGATAAACGGACGCGCTGGTTGCACTCTTGCTGCTGGTAAATTCCCCATCATTTGTGAATACATTTGTGGCCTTGCCTTGATGCAAAATGTGCAGTGCTGGGCAATGGAGCGGGCAATATTCTTGCCTTTAATTGGCCAAAATCGCTGTCTCGTAATTGCCAGAAGGCCTTGGGGCCCAATATGATTATTGTTGAGATGCAGATCAGTCATGAGCATTTTAACATATGGGTGAGAATATGGTAATAGCATCGGATGCTTGCTGTCGTAAGATAAACTGGATGCTTGAATTCTGCCCCCAACTCGCAGAATATCATCTTGATCCAAAAATACAGCAAGTCCCTTCAATGGACTTTCCCTTTCTAGTTCCTTATGTGTTTTCAAAAAGCGTATGTCTTTATGGAACCCGTGATTTTGGATTTTCTTGACAATGAGTTGCAACGAGATTTCTAGCTCCAAAGCTGATAATGGCCACGCCCTCTTTACGATCTTTTTTGTGTTTTGTCTGGCGGACTTAAGTGCATCTTTAAATTTGCCTGTCTTGAATAATTTGACAAATCGTATACAGTAGGCTATGATAATCTTAAGTTTGTTGAATGAGTTGGAATGCCTTATTCCATGGAAAATCTCTTGCTCGTGATCATTGTCATTAGTGGTCAATACGGCAACTTCCTTCTTTTCATCTGTCCATGTTTTGCTGAATTTGTATGGGGGTGGCCAAATTGATTCTGAGCCATGCAAAAATCTTGGACCATATTTCCATAGTATGTGATCTTGTAATTTCTCAGGGGATATACCCCTGGATAAAACGTCGGCTGGATTTTCGGCTGACTGCACATATCGCCATTGATTAGTATTGGTTAGAGATTGGATTTTGGCGACTCTACGTCCAACGAAGGTCTGGAAGGATTCTGCATTTGAGTTTATCCAACTTAATACAATCTGAGAGTCAGACCACAGAAAACTATGGGCGTTGTCCAATTTTAGGTCACCCTTGACTCGCTTTGAGAGTTCGGCGGCTAATAACGCCGCGCATAGTTCTAGACGCGGAATTGTCATCGATCTGGTGCCTGACGCCATCTTGGTAGTTGGTGCGACTCGAGATTTAGAGCACAATAGTCGCACTACGATTGTGCCGTCTTTATTAAGTGATCTGATATACACAGCAGCTCCATAAGCTTTCTCTGAGGCATCTGCAAACGTATGAATTTGCATTGATGAGACAATATGATGACCAAAAACATGTCTAGGAATTTGGAATTTATCTAATTCTCGGAGACCTTGATAGTATTTATTCCACCTGGTGTACATCTCTTCTGGTAAGGCAGCATCCCAGTCGTATTTGAGTTCCCACAATTCTTGCAGAAAAAGCTTGGCGACGATTACTACTGGAGCGACAATTCCAAGTGGATCGAATAATTGCGCTATGTCAGAGGCTACGGACCTCTTTGTGAATCTCTTTGATGTTTTGTAATTCGTTTTTATGCAGAAGACGTCTGATTTTGGACGCCACATTAATCCAAGGGTTTTGACTGCTTCTTCGTTGTTGTCGTCGGTCAGAGAAATTTCCCGATCTTCCCAAGGAAAATTTTCAAGCAATTGTTGGTTATTTGAAGACCATTTTCTTAATTGGAACCCTCCCTCTCGCAACAATGATGACAGTTGCGATTGAATGTCTTTGGCTTCTGTTATACTGTCTGCCCCAGACATGACATCATCAACGTAGAAGTCCTTGAGCAAAACTTGCGAGCCCAATGGATATTTCGCAGAATATTCTTGAGCTAAAACTTGGAGGCATTTCGTAGCAAGATAGGGAGCTGAAGTGGTCCCGTACGTCACGGTGCGAAGCTTATAACATTTAATAGATTCAGCTTGCTTGGGTCGCCACCATATTAGCTGGAAATGTTGGTCTTCTTCTCGAATGCGTATTTGTCGATACATTTTTTGAATATCGGCCTTTATGACAAATCTTGGTAATCTAAAACGCAATAGTATAGTGAATAATTCGTCTTGAATTGTTGGCCCAGCGTACAGTACGTCATTTAATGACAGATTAGATGACGTCTTTGCCGACGCATCAAAAACGACTCTTAATTTCGTTGTACTACTCTCTGGCTTAAGAACGCAGTGATGAGGCAGAAAGTAGTGTGGCGTTGGAATTGATTGGAGGTCAATCTCGGTCATGTGCCCTAATTGGATGTACTCGTTCATGAATTCAACGTATTGTTTATACAGTTCCGGGTGTCGATTAAACCTGCGCTCTAACGCGTGGAATCGACTGAGAGCAATGTCACTAGATAATCCTAGTTTATTTGGGTCATCAGAAAAGGGTAGACTGACGACGTATTTTCCATCTGCATTTCTTGATGTTGATTGGTTAAAATATTCTTCACATTTTTCTTCTGCAAGCGTGCGCCTTGATGTGGCGCTCGGAACTTCTTCAATTTGCCAAAATTTGCTGATCGTTTGTTCAAGAGAAGATTCTTGGGTAAGTATTCCGCATGCTTTAGTTAATGATGACTCTTTGTTTATCTTTCCGGTGACTATCCACCCTAACAATGTGTTTTGTAATAGTGGTAGATTGGTTCCAAGTTTAATTTGCCCAACACAGAGTAATTGATGGAAAAACTCGGCTCCTATAAGTAGGTCGATGTTGGTTGGTATGTTGAATTGAGGGTCGGCTAGTTTGATATTCTCGGGAATTTTCCATGTAGATATGTCAAAAGTTTGTGTTGGCTGAGGAGATATAATTTGCGGCAATACTATTGCTTCGAGTCTGGTGGTGAAGTTGGTGGTATTAGAATGTAGACTAATGTTGGCTCTCCTATGTGAATCCCTCTTAGAATTTCCAATACCTTGGATGATCATCGGGCGAACTGACAACGGCATATTTAATTTTCGAATCATTCTTTCTGTAATGATGTTGATTTGTGAACCGGAATCTAAAATCGCGCGACAGTTGATGGATGAACCGTCTCGATCAATCAGTTTTATGATGACGGTGCTAAGGAATACGTAACCCTCTTTCTTGTTCTTGTCTAACGCTGCTAGGGTTGAATTATTTTGCTCAAATATACCGGATGTTCGTGGATTTGGTGGTGCAGTATCAGAATTCGAATCTGGTGCACTCGATTTTGATTGGGTAAATTTAGGCAAGTGCACTAAGGAGTTATGTTTCTTAGCACATTTTGTACAGCTTCGCATTTTGCAGTTGACGGATGTGTGTCCATCCTGGAAACAATTTACGCATAAATTGTTTTTTCTAACATGATTCAATCGTTCTGAAGGCGCTAGATTAAGGAAGGTACGACAAGCATATAGTTGATGCTGCGCCTTGCACAACGTACAATCTTTCTTCTGAGTGGTGATGGAACTTGTCACCTTTGAGTAATTTCGCCTTCTCTCCTCGTCATCCCTTCTGCTGCTCTTAACGCCAATTGCCTCTAATGACTGGAAACGAGTCTCGAGAAACTTTAGAAAGTTGTCCAGTGATTGCAATTCCTTGGGGTTGGTCAAGGATTGTTCGTACAGCGCGTGAGTTGACTTATCTAATTTCTTCATGAATATGTGAAGTAGTATAGGATCCCATGTTCCGATATCCACGCCAAGATTAATGAGGCCATGCATACATTCTTGTATTGTGTCATGAAGGCACTTTATTGCCACAGCGGATGCTGCCTCTAACGATCGGGACGGTTGACTAATAAGTCGGTTGAGGAGAGCGGACACTTGCAGTCTGGGATTACTGTACCTCTCTTGTAGCAACTTCCAAGCTGACAGGTAATTGTCTTCGGACAGAGTCACATGCCTTATGACTCGTTCTGCTTCTCCTGTTAGATTTGTTTTAAGGTAGAACATTTTCTCACAGTAAGACATTTTTTGTTTGTCTACCATCTGGCTAAACAGATCATGAAATTGAGGCCATTTTAAATAATCCCCATCGAATTTCGGTAGCACTATTTTAGGGAGGTTCATTTTTGTCGACCCTGATGGCTCACCCATCAGGTTGTCTTCTTGGATTTGTGCTAGTTTAATTAAGGATTGATGTACCTTCTCTTCTAGCTTGATGAATTCATTTTCGTCATACCCGGCAATTACTGGGTTTTCCATCAGTTCCCAAATTGAATTGTGGATATCTTCGATTTGTATCCAATGTCTCTGGATGGTTTTCTTTTGAAGGTCATAAAACTGTCTTGACTCTTCAGTGCGCTCTGCCTGGCTTAGTGCTCTGTGTAGAGTAGCAGTCATGACTTCTTGTCTACGAATTAGCCTTTGTATGTCTTGATTTTGACCCCTGGTTAATTCATGACCAGGGTGAAACTCTGACTCGATGTTGATTGAACAGGACCTCGCTCCTTGTGTGCCAGGTTTACTGATGGTTGAATTTGACTCGTCAGCTAGCTTAAGTATTTGTTGAGATTCTTCCTCCTGTGATGGGGGCTTGTAAATATCTTCCTTCCTTGTCTCAAACAGTTTAATTTTTGATTGGAAATCTTCCATATACTTAAGATAGATCGTCTTGACGGAGTCATAGTACTGATTTGTATAATATGGATGAGATAATTCACTCGGGTGTTCATCACGTATATCTGAATCTGTGGACTCAAAATTCGTCCATAGATCATCTAATTTGGACACTAGCTTCTGGTAGTACGGGAGAGTTTTGCGGTCTTGTCCATCCTTCTTATAATTGGTTATTAATCGTTGAATGTTTTCGCCGGTCTCCTTCTGCCTTGTGGCCTTTTCTTCTATTGATGTCATCTTTGACATCCTTCTATTTCTATAACTTCTATAGAAGTCTTCAATGTCAATTGACCTTAAGAATTTGAAGGCCTTGATAGCGCTTCAAAATATTTCAACACTTGTTTCTTACCACTGACGGGAGAAACAATCACGTCGGGGTCACCAAATGTTAAATCGATTCTTCTACCGATTTTTAATGTTGGCCAGCTCACAGTAGAAACACTATGATGGCTGTGTTTTCACAGTGAAGCACTATGATAACAATGATGCACTATGATTGCAAATGATTCCAACTATTTTTTCGGAATGAATTAACTTTATTGATCGATTGATATTTATACAAAAATTTAGCTTACTTAAGTACAATGAAATGCAACAATAAAACAACTAACTGCAATTAAAAATGTGAAGCAGAGATTAAATTACACGAGAGTTCAAAAACATCATAATGCTGACAATGCATGGGACACCGCACACTGCAAGCAACTCGTGCCAAAGTATTTTATTACAATATGCATGATAGTGCAGAATGCACTTCAGGTCATTAAGAGGATATTATTTCGCTGATATTGCGAAAGTGGAAATAAAATATAGTACAATGATTAAGGTAAATGATCTTAAGATATTAGGGATAAATAAACAACAAAAAAAAGTGCTTACAAACTCAACACATATTATATTGAGGGACACAAGCGTCCAGGCGTGTGTATATACGTTTTTACCAGCAGGCGAAGAGGGCACACAAAATGCATAAGAAACAAGTAATTTTGTTACTGCTTGGTTTTTCACTGTTCTGTTTTCAACAGCTCCTGGTTGTTTTCTTTCACGTTCTGCAAAAGGAAGCTGTGCTTTTGAATGCCTTTGCGAAACTGGAGCGTTTTGCTCTGAGGGTGGCGTGTTGCAGCTGATTTTGATGACCTTGCGCCGCTGGGCGCGTGAACGTAACATTTTTATCTGGCTCGACATCGATGCGTTTACAGCGTTCGCCACTGGCTGCTGAGTGACCATTATAGGTTCTCTTGATGGAGAATAACGCTTTTTATATTGAGGGACACAAGCATCCAGGTGTGTGTACATACATTTTTACCAGCAGGCGAGGAGAGCTCACAAAATGCATAAAAAATGAGTAATTTTATTACTGCTTGGTTTTTCACTGTTCTGTTTTCAATAGCTCCTGGGTGTTTCCTTCGAGTTCTGCAAAAGGAAACCGTGCTTTTGAAGGCCTTTACGAAACTGGTGCGTTTTGCTCTGAGGGTGACGTGTTACAGCCGATCTTGATGGCCTTGCGCCGCACAAGGTGGCGTATACGTAACATTTTCTTCTGGCTCGACGTCGATGCGTTTACAGCGTTCGCCACTGGCTGCTGAGTGACCATTATAGGCTCTCTTGATGGGGAATAACGCTTTTTATATTTAGGGATACAAGCATCCAGGCGTGTGTACATACATTTTTACCAGCAAGCGAGGAGAGCTCACAAAATGCATAAAAAACGAGTAATTTTGATACTGTTTGGTTTTTCACTGTTCTGTTTTCAACAGCTCCTGAGTATTTTCTTACACGTTCTGCAAGAGGAAACTGTGCTTTTGAAGGTCTTTGAGAAACTGAAGCGTTTTGCTCTGAGGGTGGCGTGTTACAGCTGATTTTGATGACCTCGCGCCGCACACGGGCGCGTGTACGTAGCATTTTTTCTGGCTCGACATCGAAGCGTTTTCAGCGTTCCCCACTGGCTGCTGGGTAACCATTATAGGTTCCCTTGATGGGGAATGACGCACTTTATATTGAGGGACACAAGCGTCCAGGCGTGTGTACATACATTTTTACCAGCAGGCGAGGAGAGCTCACAAAGTGCATAAAAAACGAGTAATTTTGCTACTGTTTGGTTTTTCACTGTTCTGTTTTCAACAGCTCCTGACTATTTTCTTTCACGTTCTGCAAGAGGAAACTGTGCTTTTGAAGGTCTTTGAGAAACTGAAGCGTTTTGCTCTGAGGGTGGCGTGTTACAGCTGATTTTGATGACCTTGCGCCGCACACGGGCGCGTGTACGTAGCATTTTTTCTGGCTGCTGGGTAACCATTATAGGTTCTCTTGATGGGGAATGACGCACTTTATATTGAGGGACACAAGCGTCCAGGCGTGTGTACATACATTTTCACCAGCAGGCGAAGAGAGCACACAAAATGCATAAGAAACAAGTAATTTTGTTGCTGCTTGGTTTTTCACTGTTGTGTTTTCAACAGCTCCTGGTTGTTTTCTTTCACGTTCTGCAGGGGGAAACTGTGCTTTTGAAGGCCTTTATGAAACTGGAGCGTTTTGCTCTGAAGGTAGCGTGTTACAGCTGATTTTGATGACCTCGCGCCGCACACGGGCGCGTGTACGTAGCATTTTTTCTGGCTCGACATCGAAGCGTTTTCAGCGTTCCCCACTGGCTGCTGGGTAACCATTATAGGTTCCCTTGATGGGGAATGACGCACTTTATATTGAGGGACACAAGCGTCCAGGCGTGTGTACATACATTTTTACCAGCAGGCGAGAAGAGCACACAAAATGCATAAAAAACGAGTAATTTTGTTACTGCTTCGTTTTTCACTTTTCTGTTTTCAACAGCTCCTGGTCCTTTTACTTCACGTTCTGCAATAGGAAACTGTGCTTTTGAAGGCCTTTTAGAAACTGAAGCCTTTTACTCTGACGGTCGCGCGATACTGCCGATTTTGACGACCTTGCGCCGCACACGGGGGCGTATACGTTACATTTTTTTCTGGCTCGACATAGAAGCGTTTTCAGCGTTCTCCACTGGCTGCTGAGTAGCCATTATAGGTTCTCTTGATGGCGAATAGCGCATTTTATATTGAGGGACACAAGCGTCCAGGCGTGTGTACATACATTTTTACCAGCAGGCGAGGAGAGCACACAAAATGCATACAAAATGAGTAATTTTTTTACTGCTTGTTTTTTGCTGTTCTGTTTTCAATAGCTCCTGGGTGTTTTCTTCCACGTTCTGCAAGAGAAAACTACGCTCTTGAAGGCCTTTCAGAAACCGGAGCATTTTACTCTGAGGGTGACGTGTTACTGCTGTTTTTGATGACCTCGCGCCGCTGGGCGCGTGTACGTAGCATTTTTTTCTCCCTCGACATCGATGCGTGTACAGCGTTCGCTCCTGAGTAACCTTTATAAGTTCTCTTGATGGCGAATAACGCATTTCATATTAAGGGACACAAGCGTTCAGGCGTCTGTACATACATTTTTACCAGCAGGCGAGGAGAGCACACAAAATGCATAAAAAATGAGTAATTTTTACTGCTTGGTTTTCACTGTTCTGTTTTCAATAGCTCCTGGGTGTTTTCTTTCGAGTTCTGCAAAAGGAAACTGTGCTTTTGAAGGTCCTTGAGAAACTGGAGGGTTTTGCTCGGAGGGTGGCGTGTTACAGCTGATTTTGATGACCTTGCGCCGCACACGGGCGCGTGTACGTAACATTTTTTTCTGGCTCGACATCAAAGCGTTTTCAGCGTTCTCCACTGGCTGTTGAGTAACCATTATAGGTTCTCTTGATGGGGAATAACGCATTTTATATTGAGGGACACAAGCGTCCAAGCGTGTGTACATACATTTTTACCAGCAGGCGAGGAGAGCACACAAAATGCATAAAAAATGAGTAATTTTTACTGCTTGGTTTTCACTGTTCTGTTTTCAATAGCTCCTGGGTGTTTTCTTTCGAGTTCTGCAAAAGGAGACTGTGCTTTTGAAGGCCTTTAAGAAACTGAGGCGTTTTTCTCTGAGGCTGACGTGTTACAGCCGATCTTGATGGCCTTGCGCCGCACAAGGTGGCGTATACGTAACATTTTTTTCTGGCTCGACGTCGATGCGTTTACAGCGTTCGCCACTGGCTGCTGAGTGACCATTATAGGCTCTCTTGATGGGGAATAACGCTTTTTATATTTAGGGATACAAGCATCCAGGCGTGTGTACATACATTTTTACCAGGAAGCGAGGAGAGCTCACAAAATGCATAAAAAACGAGTAATTTTGTTGCTGCTTGGTTTTTCACTGTTCTGTTTTCAACAGCTCCTGGTTGTTTTCTTTCACGTTCTGCAAGGGGAAACTGTGCTTTTGAAGGCCTTTATGAAACTGGAGCGTTTTGCTGTGAAGGTAGCGTGTTACAGTTGATTTTGATGACCTCGCGCCGCACACGGGCC
This sequence comes from Eumerus sabulonum, assembly GCA_951905685.1. NCBI lineage: Eukaryota > Metazoa > Arthropoda > Insecta > Diptera > Syrphidae > Eumerus > Eumerus sabulonum. Next base: position 152,237,345 of record OX645060.1, on the reverse strand, counting down.
TGGTACGTAGCATTTTTTTTGGCTCGACATCGAAGCGTTTTCAGCGTTCCCCACTGGCTGCTGGGTAACCATTATAGGTTCCCTTGATGGGGAATGACGCACTTTATATTGAGGGACACAAGCGTCCAGGCGTGTGTACATACATTTTTACCAGCAGGCGAGAAGAGCACACAAAATGCATAAAAAACGAGTAATTTTGTTACTGCTTCGTTTTTCACTTTTCTGTTTTCAACAGCTCCTGGTTCTTTTACTTCACGTTCTGCAAAAGGAAACTGTGCTTTTGAAGGCCTTTTAGAAACTGAAGCCTTTTACTCTGACGGTCGCGCGATACTGCCGATTTTGACGACCTTGCGCCGCACACGGGGGCGTATACGTTACATTTTTTTCTGGCTCGACATAGAAGCGTTTTCAGCGGTCTCCACTGGCTGCTGAGTAGCCATTATAGGTTCTCTTGATGGCGAATAGCGCATTTTATATTGAGGGATACAAGCGTCCAGGCGTGTGTACATACATTTTTACCAGCAGGCGAGGAGAGCACACAAAATGCATAAAAAATGAGTAATTTTTTTACTGCTTGTTTTTTGCTGTTCTGTTTTCAATAGCTCCTGGGTGTTTTCTTCCACGTTCTGCAAGAGAAAACTACGCTCTTGAAGGCCTTTCAGAAACCGGAGCATTTTACTCGGAGGGTGACGTGTTACTGCTGTTTTTGATGACCTCGCGCCGCTGGGCGCGTGTACGTAGCATTTTTTTCTCCCTCGACATCGATGCGTGTACAGCGTTCGCTCCTGAGTAACCTTTATAGGTTCTCTTGATGGCGAATAACGCATTTCATTATAAGGGACACAAGCGTTCAGGCGTGTGTACATACATTTTTACCAGCCGGCGAGGAGGGCACACAAAATGCATAAAAAATGAGTAATTTTTTACTGCTTGGTTTTCACTGTTCTGTTTTCAATAGCTCCTGGGTGTTTTCTTTCGAGTTCTGCAAAAGGAAACTGTGCTTTTGAAGGCCTTTACGAAACTGGAGCGTTTTGCTCTAAAGGTGGCGTGTTACAGCTGATTTTGATGACCCTGCGCCGCACACGGGCGCGCGTACGTAACATTTTTTTCTGGCTCGTCATCGATGCGTTTTCAGCATTCTCCCCTGGCTGCTGAGTAACCATCATAGGTTCTCTTGATGGGGAATAACGCTTTTTATACTGAGGAACACAAGTGCCCAGGCGTGTTTACATACATTTTTACCAGCAGGCGAGGAGAGCTCATAAAATGCATAAAAAACGAGTAATTTTGTTACTGCTTGGTTTTTCACTGTTCTGTTTTCAACAGCTCCTGGTTGTTTTCTTTCACGTTCTGCAAGAGGAAGCTGTGCTTTTGAAGGCCTTTAAGAAACTGGAGCGTTTTGCTCTGTGGGTGGCGTCTTATAGCTGATTTTGATGGCCTTGCGCCGCACACGGGGGCGTATACGTTACATTTTTTTCTGGCTCGACATCGAAGCGTTTTCAGCGTTCTCCACCGGCTGCTGAGTAACCATTATAGGTTCTCTTGATGGCGAACAGCCCATTTCATATTGAGGGACACAAGCGTCCAGGCGTGTGTACATACATTTTTACCAGCCGGCGAGGAGAGCACACAAAATGCATAAAAAATAAGTAATTTTTTTACTGCTTGGTTTTCACTGTTCTGTTTTCAATAGCTCCTGGGTGTTTTCTTCCACGTTCTGCAGGAGAAAACTGCGCTCTTGAAGGCCTTTCAGAAACTGGAGCGTTTTGCTCTGAGGGTGGCGCGTTGCAGCTGATTTTGATGACCTTGCGCCGCTGGGCGTGTGTACATACATTTTTACCAGCCGGCGAGGAGAGCACACAAAATGCATAAAAAATGAGTAATTTTTTACTGCTTGGTTTTCACTGTTCTGTTTTCAACAGCTCCTGGTTGTTTTCTTTCACGTTCTGCAAGAGGAAACTATCCTTTTGAAGGCCTTTACGAAACTGGAGCGTTTTGCTCTGAGGGTGGCGTGTTGCAGCTGATTTTGATGACCTTGCGCCGCTGGGCGCGTGTACGTAACATTTTTATCGGGCTCGACATCGATGCGTTTACAGCGTTCGCCACTGGCTGCTGAGTGACCATTATAGGTTCTCTTGATGGCGAATAGCGCATTTTATATTGAGGGATACAAGCGTCCAGGCGTGTGTACATACATTTTTACCAGCAGGCGAGGAGAGCACACAAAATGCATAAAAAATGAGTAATTTTTTTACTGCTTGTTTTTTGCTGTTCTGTTTTCAATAGCTCCTGGGTGTTTTCTTCCACGTTCTGCAAGAGAAAACTACGCTCTTGAAGGCCTTTCAGAAACCGGAGCATTTTACTCTGAGGGTGACGTGTTACTGCTGTTTTTGATGACCTCGCGCCGCTGGGCGCGTGTACGTAGCATTTTTTTCTCCCTCGACATCGATGCGTGTACAGCGTTCGCTCCTGAGTAACCTTTATAGGTTCTCTTGATGGCGAATAACGCATTTCATTATAAGGGACACAAGCGTTCAGGCGTGTGTACATACATTTTTACCAGCCGGCGAGGAGGGCACACAAAATGCATAAAAAATGAGTAATTTTTTACTGCTTGGTTTTCACTGTTCTGTTTTCAACAGCTTCTGGTTGCTTTCTTTCACGTTCTGCAAGAGAAAACTGTGCTTTTCAAGGTCCTTGAGAAACTGGAGGGTTTTGCTCTGAGGGTGGCGTGTTACAGCTGATTTTGATGACCTTGCGCCGCACACGGGCGCGTGTACGTAATATTATTTTCTGGCTCGACATCAAAGCGTTTTCAGCGTTCTCCACTGGCTGTTGAGTAACCAATATAGGTTCTCTTGATGGGGAATAACGCATTTCATATTGAGGGATACAAGCGTCCAAGCGTGTGTACATACATTTTTACCAGCAAGCGAGGAGAGCACACAAAATGCATAAAAAATGAGTAATTTTTACTGCTTGGTTTTCACTGTTCTGTTTTCAACAGCTCCTGGTTGTTTTCTTTCACGTTCTGCAAAAGTAAACTGTGCTTTTGAAGGCCTTTCAGAAACTGGAGCGTTTTGCTCTGAGGGTAGCGTGTTACAGCTGATTTTGATGACCTCGCGCCGCACACGGGCGCGTGTACGTAGCATTTTTTCTGGCTCGACATCGAAGCATTTTCAGCGTTCCCCACTGGCTGCTGGGTTACCATTATAGGTTCCCTTGATGGGGAATGACGCACTTTATATTGAGGGACACAAGCGTCCAGGCGTGTGTACATACATTTTTACCAGCAGGCGAGGAGAGCTCACAAAATGCATAAAAAACGAGTAATATTGTTACTGCTTGGCTTTCACTGTTCTGTTTTCAACAGCTCCTGGTTTATTTCGTTCACGTTCTCTAAGAGGAAGCTGTGCTTTTGAAGGCCTTTAAGAAACTGGAGCGTTTCGCTCTGAGGGTGACGTGTTACAGCCGACCTTGATGGCCTTGCGCCGCTGGGCGCGTGTACGTAACATTTTTTTCTGGCTCGACATCAAAGCGTTTTCAGCGTTCTCCACTGGCTGTTGAGTAACCATTATAGGTTCTCTTGATGGCGAATAGCGCATTTTATATTGAGGGACACAAGCGTCCAGGCGTGTGTACATACATTTTTACCAGCAGGCGAGGAGAACACACAAAATGCATAAAAATGAGTAAATTTGTTACTGCTTGGTTTTTCACTGTTCTGTTTTCAACAGCTCCTGGTTGTTTTCTTTCACGTTCTGCAAGAGGAAACTGTCCTTTTGAAGGCCTTTACGAAACTGGAGCGTTTTGCTCTGAGGGTGGCGTGTTACAGCTGATTTTAATGACCTTGCGCCGCACACGGGCGCTTGTACGTAATATTTTTTTCTGGCTCGGCATCGCTGCGTTTACAGCGTTCGCCACTGGCTGCTGAGGGACCATTATAGGTTCTCTTGATGAGGAATAACGCTTTTTGTATTTAGGGACACAAGCATCCAGGCGTGTGTACATACATTTTTACCAGCAGGCGAGGAGAGCTCACAAAATGCATAAAAAACGATTAATTATGTTACTGCTTGGTTTTTCACTGTTCTGTTTCCAACAGCTCCTGGTGGTTTTCTTTCACGTTCTGCAAGAGGAAACTGTGCTTTTGAAGGCCTTTACGAAACTGGAGCGTTTTGCTCTGAGGGTGACGTGTTACAGCCGATCTTGATGGCCGCACACGGGGGCGTATACGTAACATTTTTTTCTGGCTCGACATCGATGCGTTTTCAGCGTTCTCCACCGGCTGCTGAGTAACTATTATAATTTCTCTTGATGGCGAATAGCGCATTTTATATTGAGGGATACAAGCGTCCAGGCGTGTGTATATACATTTTTACCAGCAGGCGAGGAGAACACACAAAATGCATAAAAAATGAGTCATTTTTTCACTGCTTGGTTTTTCACTGTTCTGTTTTCAACAGCTCCTGGTTGTTTTCATTCACGTTCTGCAAGAGGACACTGTGCTTTAGAAGGTCTTTGAGAAACTGGAGCGATTTGCTCTGAGGGTGGCGTGTTACAGCTGATTTTGATGACCTTGCGCCGCTGGGCGCGTGTACGTAACATTTTTTTCTGGCTCGTCATCGATGCGTTTACAGCGTTCGCCACTGGCTGCTGAGTGACCATTATAGGTTCTCTTGATGGGGAATAACGCTTTTTATATTTAGGGATACAAACATCCAGGCGTGTGTACATACATTTTTACCAGCAAGCGAGGAGAGCTCACAAAATGCATAAAAAACGAGTAATTTTGATACTGTTTGGTTTTTCACTGTTCTGTTTTCAACAGCTCCTGAGTATTTTCTTACACGTTCTGCAAGAGGAAACTGTGCTTTTGAAGGTCTTTGAGAAACTGAAGCGTTTTGCTCTGAGGGTGGCGTGTTACAGTTGATTTTGATGACCTCGCGCCGCACACGGGCCTGGTACGTAGCATTTTTTCTGGCTCGACATCGAAGCGTTTTCAGCGTTCCCCACTGGCTGCTGGGTAACCATTATAGGTTCCCTTGATGGGGAATGACGCACTTTATATTGAGGGACACAAGCATCCAGGCGTGTGTACATACATTTTTACCAGCAGGCGAGGAGAGCTCACAAAATGCATAAAAAACGATTAATTTTGTTACTGCTTGGTTTTTCATTGTTCTGTTTCCAACAGCTCCTGGTTGTTTTCTTTCACGTTCTGCAAGAGGAAACTGTGCTTTTGAAGGCCTTTAAGAAACTACAGCGTTTTGCTCTGATTGTGACATGTGACGCGTTGCGCCGCACACGGGGGCGTATACGTAACATTTTTTTCTGGCTCGACATCGATGCGTTTTCAGCGTTCTCCACCGGCTGCTGAGTAACTATTATAATTTCTCTTGATGGCGAATAGCGCATTTTATATTGAGGGATACAAGCGTCCAGGCGTGTGTATATACATTTTTACCAGCCGGCGAGGAGAGCACACAAAATGCATAAAAAATGAGTAATTTTTTACTGCTTGGCTTTCACTGTTCTGTTTTCAACAGCTCCTGGTTGTTTTCTTTCACGTTCTGCAAGAGGAAACTGTCCTTTTGAAGGCCTTTACGAAACTGGAGCGTTTTGCTCTGAGGGTGGGGTGTTGCAGCTGATTTTGATGACCTTGCGCCGCTGGGCGCGTGTGCGAAACATTTTTTTCTGGCTCGACATCGATGCGTTTACAGCGTTCGCCACTGGCTGCTGAGTGGCCATTATAGGTTCTCTTGATGAGGAATAACGCTTTTTATATTTAGGGACACAAGCATCCAGGCGTGTGTACATACATTTTTACCAGCAGGCGAGGAGAGCTCACAAAATACATAAAAAACTATTAATTTTGTTACTGCTTGGTTTTTCACTGTTCTGTTTCCAACAACTCCTGGTGGTTTTCTTTCACGTTCTGCAAGAGGAAACTGTGCTTTTGAAGGCCTTTACGAAACTGGAGCGTTTTGCTCTGAGGGTGACGTGTTACAGCCGATGTTGATGGCCTTGCGCCGCACACGGGGGCGTATACGTAACATTTTTTTCTGGCTCGACATCGATGCGTTTTCAGCGTTCTCCACCGGCTGCTGAGTAACTATTATAGGTTCTCTTGATGGCGAATAGCGCATTTTATATTGAGGGATACAAGCGTCCAGGCGTGTGTATATACATTTTTACCAGCAGGTGAGGAGAGCTCACAAAATGCATAAAAAACGATTAATTTTGTTATTGCTTGGTTTTTCACTGTTCTTTTTCCAACAGCTCCTGAATGTTTTCTTTCACGTTCTGCAAGAGGAAATTGTGCTTTTGAAGGCCTTTACGAAACTGGAGCGTTTTGCTCTGAGGGTGGCGTGTTGCAGCTGATTTTGATGACCTTGCGCCGCTGGGCGCGTGTACGAAACATTTTTTTCTGGCTCGACTTCGATGCGTTTACAGCGTTCGCCACTGGCTGCTGAGTGGCCATTATAGGTTCTCTTGATGAGGAATAACGCTTTTTATATTTAGGGACACAAGCATCCAGGCGTGTGTACATACATTTTTACCAGCAGGCGAGGAGAGCTCACAAAATACATAAAAAACTATTAATTTTGTTACTGCTTGGTTTTTCACTGTTCTGTTTCCAACAACTCCTGGTGGTTTTCTTTCACGTTCTGCAAGAGGAAACTGTGCTTTTGAAGGCCTTTGCGAAACTGGAGCGTTTTGCTCTGAGGGTGGCGTGTTACAGCTGATTTTGATGACCTTGCACCGCTGGGCGCGTGTACTTAACATTTTTTTCTGGCTCGACATCGATGCGCTTACAGCGTTCGCCACTGGCTGCTGTGAGACCATTATGGGTTCTCTTGATGGGTAATAACGCTTTTTATATTTAGGGACACAATCATCCAGGCGTGTGTACTTACATTTTTACCAGCAGGTGAGGAGAGCTCAAAAAATGCATAAAAAACGATTAATTTTGTTATTGCTTGGTTTTTCACTGTTCTTTTTCCAACAGCTCCTGAATGTTTTCTTTCACGTTCTGCAAGAGGAAACTGTGCTTTTGAAGGCCTTTACGAAACTGGAGCGATTTGCTCTGAGGGTGGCGTGTTACAGCTGATTTTGATGACCTTGCACTGCTGGGCGCGTGTACTTAACATTTTTTTCTGGCTCGACATCGATGCGTTTACAGCGTTTGCCACTGGCTGCTGTGAGACCATTATGGTTTCTCTTGATGGGTAATAACGCTTTTTATATTTAGGGACACAATCATCCAGGCGTGTGCACATACATTTTTACCAGCAGGTGAGGAGAACTCACAAAATGCATAAAAAACGATTAATTTTGTTATTGCTTGGTTTTTCACTGTTCTGTTTCCAACAGCTCCTGTATGTTTTCTTTCACGTTCTGCAAGAGGAAACTGTGCTTTTGAAGGCCAGTACGAAACTGGAGCGTTTTGCTCTGAGGGTGACGTGTTACAGCTGATTTTAATGACCTTGCGCCGCACACGGGCGCTTGTACGTAATATTTTTTTCTGGCTCGGCATCGATGCGTTTACAGCGTTCGCCACTGGCTGCTGAGGGACCATTATAGGTTCTCTTGATGAGGAATAACGCTTTTTATATTTAGGGACACAAGCATCCAGGCGTGTGTACATACATTTTTACCAGCAGGCGAGGAGAGCTCACAAAATACATAAAAAACTATTAATTTTGTTACTGCTTGGTTTTTCACTGTTCTGTTTCCAACAACTCCTGGTGGTTTTCTTTCACGTTCTGCATGAGGAAACTGTGCTTTTGAAGGCCTTTACGAAACTGGAGCGTTTTGCTCTGAGGGTGACGTGTTACAGCCGATGTTGATGGCCTTGCGCCGCACACGGGGGCGTATACGTAACATTTTTTTCTGGCTCGACATCGATGCGTTTTCAGCGTTCTCCACCGGCTGCTGAGTAACTATTATAGGTTCTCTTGATGGCGAATAGCGCATTTTATATTGAGGGATACAAGCGTCCAGGCGTGTGTATATACATTTTTACCAGCAGGCGAGGAGAACAACTAAATGCATAAAAAATGAGTCATTTTTTTACTGCTTGGTTTTTCACTGTTCTGTTTTCAACAGCTCCTGGTTGTTTTCATTCTCGTTCTGCAAGAGGACACTGTGCTTTAGAAGGTCTTTGAGAAACTGGAGCGATTTGCTCTGAGGGTGGCGTGTTACAGCTGATTTTGATGACCTTGCGCCGCTGGGCGCGTGTACGTAACATTTTTTTCTGGCTCGTCATCGATGCGTTTACAGCGTTCGCCACTGGCTGCTGAGTGACCATTATAGGTTCTCTTGATGGGGAATAACGCTCTCTATATTAAGGGACACAAGCATCCAGGCGTGTGTACATACATTTTTACCAGCAGGTGAGGAGAGCTCACAAAATGCATAAAAAATTAATAATTTTGTTACTGCTTGGTTTCTCACTGTTCTGTTTTCATCAGCTCCTGGTTCTTTTATTTCACGTTCTGCAATGGAAAACTGTGCTTTTGAAGGCCTTTCAGAAACTGAAGCCTTTTACTCTGAGGGTGGCGTGATACTGTCGATTTTGGTGACCTTGCGCTGCACACGGGGCGTATACGTAACATTTTCTTCTGGCTCGACATCGAAGCGTTTTCAGCGTTCTCCACTGGCTGCTGAGTAGCCGTTGTAGGTTCTCTTGACGCTTTTTATATTTAGGGACACAAGCATCCAGGCGTGTGTACATACATTTTTACCAGCAGGCGAGGAGAACTCACAAAATGCATAAAAACGAGTAATTTTGTTACTGCTTGGTTATTCACTGTTCTGTTTTCAACAGCTCCTGACAGCTGAGTGACTATTATAGGTTCTCTTGATGGGGAGTAACGCTTTTTATATTTAGGGGCACAAGCAACCAGGCGTGTGTAAATACGTTTTTACCAGCAGGCGAGGAGAGCTCACAAAATGCATGAAAAACGATTAATTTTGTTATTGCTTGGTTTTTCACTGTTCTGTTTCCAACCGCTCCTGTATGTTTTCTTTCACGTTCTGCAGGAGGAAACTGTGCTTTTGAAGGCCAGAACGAAACTGGAGCGTTTTGTTCTGAGGGTGGCGTGTTACAGCTGATTTTGATGACCTTGCGCCGCTCGGCGCGTGTACGTAACATGTTTATCTGGCTCGACATCGATGCGTTTACAGCGTTCGCCACTGGCTGCTGAGTGACCATTATAGGTTCTCTTGATGGAGAGTAACGCTTTTTGTATTGAGGGACACAAGCGTGTGTACATACATTTTTACCAGCAGGCGAGGAGAGCTCACAAATTGCATAAAAAACGAGTAATTTTATTACTGCTTGGTTTTTCACTTTTCTGTTTTCAACAGCTCCTGGTTCTTTTACTTCACGTTCTGCAATAGGAAACTGTGCTTTTGAAGGCCTTTTAGAAACTGAAGCCTTTTACTCTGACGGTCGCGCGATACTGCCGATTTTGACGACCTTGCGCCTCACACGGGGGCGTATACGTTACATTTTTTTCTGGCTCGACATAGAAGCGTTTTCAGCGTTCTCCACTGGCTGCTGAGTAGCCATTATAGGTTCTCTTAATGGCGAATAGCGCATTTTATATTGAGGGACACAAGCGTCCAGGCGTGTGTACATTCATTTTTACCAGCAGGCGAGGAGAGCACATAAAATGCATAAAAAATGAGTAATTTTTTTACTGCTTGTTTTTTGCTGTTCTGTTTTCAATAGCTCCTGGGTGTTTTCTTCCACGTTCTGCAAGGGAAAACTACGCTCTTGAAGGCCTTTCAGAAACCGGAGCACTTTACTGTGAGGGTGGCGTGTTACTGCTGTTTTTGATGACCTCGCGCCGCTGGGCGCGTGTACGTAGCATTTTTTTCTCCCTCGACATCGATGCGCTTACATCGTTCGCCACTGGCTCCTGAGTAACCTTTATAAGTTCTCTTGATGGCGAATAACGCATTTCATATTAAGGGACACAACCGTTCAGGCGTGTGTACATACATTTTTACCAGCCGGCGAGGAGAGCACACAAAATGCATAAAAAATGAGTAATTTTTTACTGCTTGGTTTTCACTGTTCTGTTTTCAATAGCTCCTGGGTGTTTTCTTTCGAGTTCTGCAAAAGGAAACTGTGCTTTTGAAGGCCTTTACCAAACTGGAGCGTTTTGCTCTGAAGGTGGCGTGTTACAGCTGATTTTGATGACCCTGCGCCGCACACGGGCGCGCGTACGTAACATTTATTTCTGGCTCGTCATCGATGCGTTTTCAGCATTCTCCCCTCGCTGCTGAGTAACCATTATAGGTTCTCTTGATGGGGAATAACGCTTCTTATACTGAGGGACACAAGTGCCCAGGCGTGTTTACATACATTTTTACCAGCAGGCGAGGAGAGCTCATAAAATGCATAAAAAACGGGTAATTTTGTTACTGCTTGGCTTTTCACTGTTCTGTTTTCAACAGCTCCTGGTTGTTTTCTTTCACGTTCTGCAAGAGGAAGTTGTGCTTTTGAAGGCCTTTAAGAAACTGGAGCGTTTTGCTCTGTAGGTGGCGTCTTATAGCTGATTTTGATGGCCTTGCGCCGCACACGGGGGCGTATACGTAACATTTTTTTCTGGCTCGACAGCGAAGCGTTTTCAGCGTTCTCCACCGGCTGCTGAGTAGCCATTATAGGTTCTCTTGATGGGACACAAGCGTCCAGGCGTGTGTACATACATTTTTGCCAGCCGGCGAGGAGAGCTCACAAAATGCATAAAAAATGAGTAATTTTATTACTGCTTGGTTTTTCACTGTTCTGTTTTCAATAGCTCCAGGGTGTTTTCTTTCGAGTTCTGCAAAAGGAAACTGTGCTTTTGAAGGCCTTTACGAAACTGGTGCGTTTTGCTCTGAGGGTGACGTGTTACAGCCGATCTTGATGGCCTTGCGCCGCACAAGGGGGCGTATACGTAACATTTTTTTCTGGCTCGTCATCGATGCGTTTTCAGCGTTCTCCACCGGCTGCTGAGTAGCAATTATAGGTTCTCTTGATGGCGAATAACGCATTTCATATTGAGGGACACAAGCGTCCAGGCGTGTGTACATATATTTTTACCAGCCGGCGAGGAGAGCTCACAAAATTCATAAAAAATGAGTAATTTTATTATTGCTTGGTTTTTCACTGTTCGGTTTTCAAAAGCTCCTGGGTGTTTTCTTCCACGTTCTACAAGGGAAAAATGCGCTTTTGAAGGCCTTTCAGAAACTGGGGCATTTTCCTCTGAGGGTGGCGTGTTACTGCTGACTTTGATGACCTTGCGCCGCTGGGCGCGTGTACGTAACATGTTTTTCTGGCTCGACATCGATGCGTTTACAGCGTTCGCCACTGGCTGCTGAGTTACCATTATAGGTTCTCTTGATGGAGAATAACGCTTTTTGTATTGAGGGACACAAGCATCCAGCCGTGTGTACATACATTTTTACCAGCAGGCGAGGAGAGCTCACAAATTGCATAAAAAACGAGTAATTTTGTTACTGCTTGGTTTTTCATTGTTCTGTTTACATCAGCTCCTGGGTGTTTCTTTTACGTTCTGCAAGAGGAAACTGTGCTTTAGAAGGTCCTTGAGAAACTGGAGGGTTTTGCTCTGAGGGTGGCGTGTTACAGCTGAATTTGATGACCTTGCGCCGCACACGGCGCGTGTATGTAACACTTTTTTCTGGCTCCACATCGAAGCGTTTTCAGCGTTCTCCACTGGCTGTTGAGTAACCATTATAGGTTCTCTTGATGGCGAATAATGCATTTTAAATTGAGGGACACAAGCGTCGAGGCGTTTGTACAAACATTTTTACCAGCCGGCGAGAAGAGCACACAAAATGCATAAAAAACGAGTAATTTTGTTACTGCTTCGTTTTTCACTTTTCTGTTTTCAACAGCTCCTGGTTCTTTTACTTCACGTTCTGCAATAGGAAACTGTGCTTTTGAAGGCCTTTTAGAAACTGAAGCCTTTTACTCTGACGGTCGCGCGATACTGCCGATTTTGACGACCTTGCGCCGCACACGGGGGCGTATACGTTACATTTTTTTCTGGCTCGACATAGAAGCGTTTTCAGCGTTCTCCACTGGCTGCTGAGTAGCCATTATAGGTTCTCTTGATGGCGAATAGCGCATTTTATATTGAGGGACACAAGCGTCCAGGCGTGTGTACATACATTTTTACCAGCAGGCGAGGAGAGCACACAAAATGCATACAAAATGAGTAATTTTTTTACTGCTTGTTTTTTGCTGTTCTGTTTTCAATAGCTCCTGGGTGTTTTCTTCCACGTTCTGCAAGAGAAAACTACGCTCTTGAAGGCCTTTCAGAAACCGGAGCATTTTACTCTGAGGGTGACGTGTTACTGCTGTTTTTGATGACCTCGCGCCGCTGGGCGCGTGTACGTAGCATTTTTTTCTCCCTCGACATCGATGCGTGTACAGCGTTCGCTCCTGAGTAACCTTTATAGGTTCTCTTGATGGCGAATAACGCATTTCATTTTAAGGGACACAAGCGTTCAGGCGTGTGTACATACATTTTTACCAGCCGGCGAGGAGAGCACACAAAATGCATAAAAAATGAGTAATTTTTTGCTGCTTGGTTTTCACTGTTCTGTTTTCATTAGCTCCTGGGTGTTTTCTTTCGAGTTCTGCAAAAGGAAACTGTGCTTTTGAAGGCCTTTACGAAACTGGAGCGTTTTGCTCTGAAGGTGGCGTGTTACAGCTGATTTTGATGAGCCTGCGCCGCACACAGGCGCGCGTACGTAACATTTTTTTCTGGCTCGTCATCGATGCGCTTTCAGCATTCTCCCCTGGCTGCTGAGTAACCATCATAGGTTCTCTTGATGGGGAATAACGCTTTTTATACTGAGGGACACAAGTGCCCAGGCGTGTTTACACACATTTTTACCAGCAGGCGAGGAGAGCTCATAAAATGCATAAAAAACGGGTAATTTTGTTACTGCTTGGTTTTTCACTGTTCTGTTTTCAACAGCTCCTGGTTGTTTTCTTTCACGTTCTGCAAAAGGAAGTTGTGCTTTTGAAGGCCTTTAAGAAACTGGAGCGTTTTGCTCTGTGGGTGGCGTCTTATAGCTGATTTTGATGGCCTTGCGCCGCACACGGGGGCGTATACGTAACATTTTTTTCTGGCTCGACAGCGAAGCGTTTTCAGCGTTCTCCACCGGCTGCTGAGTAGCCATTATAGGTTCTCCTGATGGGGAATAACGCATATTATATTGAGGGACACAAGCGTCCAGGCGTGTGTATATACGTTTTTACCAGCAGGCGAAGAGGGCACACAAAATGCATAAGAAACAAGCAATTTTGTTACTGCTTGGTTTTTCACTGTTCTGTTTTCAACAGCTCCTGGTTGTTTTCTTTCACGTTCTGCAAAAGGAAGCTGTGCTTTTGAAGGCCTTTGCGAAACTGGAGCGTTTTGCTCTGAGGATGGCGTGTTGCAGCTGATTTTGATGACCTTGCGCCGCTGGGCGCGTGAACGTAACATTTTTATCTGGCTCAACATCGATGCGTTTACAGCGTTCGCCACTGGCTGCTGAGTGACCATTATAGGTTCTCTTGATGGAGAATAACGCTTTTTATATTGAGGGACACAAGCATCCAGGTGTGTGTACATACATTTTTACCAGCAGGCGAGGAGAGCTCACAAAATGCATAAAAAATGAGTAATTTTATTACTGCTTGGTTTTTCACTGGGAGAATATTATTGAAAAGAGAAACGATCGATTATTTAAATTCAGATTTTCTTTTATTTGAGAACTTTAACACACTTGCCGATTTGCTGTCAGTAAGAAGAAGAAGAAAAAACGTCAACGATTGACAAGACAATAAGTTCTCTTATTCATTCGGAACATGCGTTGATTCGGAACATTCTTCGTGCTGCGTTCGGTAATACTTAATTCGGAACATTCCGCCCGCCTTCGCCAACTATTGGCGAACAGTTTTCATCGAGAGGTAGGATGCTGATCTTTCCGATTGGTCTCAACAATGTACCAGATGCAGTCTTCAATTGTACTACCCTTACAAGTCCATCCGCTCCGGGCTTGACATCTATGATCCGTGCTAATGGCCATTTGCAAGGTGGTTGTTGATTGGATCGCACAATGCATAGGTCCCCGACCCGAACTGAGGGCTGACGACAACGCCATTTTGGTCTATGTTGCAGCTCGTGCAGATATTCTGAAGACCATCTTGTCCAGAAATGCTCATACATTTGCCTGAGCAACTGCCAGCGCGATAACCGGGAAGTCTTTAGCTCTAGCACTGATGGTTCCGGGATAGTTAAGAGTGGTCCTCCGATTAAAAAATGTCCTGGAGTGAGCGCAGTGAAATCGGATGAATCATCAGATAATGGATGCAGAGGTCTTGAGTTGAGGCACGCCTCGATTTGAGCTAAAAGTGTAGTCATTTCTTCGAAAGTTAGTACATTATCACCTATAATCCGCCTTAAGTGGTGTTTCACAGATTTGACTGCAGCCTCCCAGATCCCACCGAAATGTGGTGCTGCCGGGGGGTTGAACCGCCATTCTGTTCCATCGTTGGCAAGGCTGTTGACAATGTGCTGGCTTTGAGACTTAGCCTTCTGAAACAATCCACGAAGCTCCTTATCGGCGCCTACAAAGTTGGTCCCACAGTCACTCGATAGCGTTGCACAAATTCCACGTCTAGCTACAAAACGTCGATATACATTGAGGAAATCTTGCGTGGAATATCCTGATGATACTTCCAGGTGTACAGCCCGTGTCGATAAACATACAAATACAACTACGTATCCTTTGAATGACTTACTCCCACGTCCACCAGAAAAGCGCAAGTTGATGGGCCCAGCAAAGTCCACTCCAGAATGGAGGAATGGTCGATATCTCCGAACACGTCTTGATGGTAAGTCTCCCATAAGTTGTCCAGCAGGTACAGAACGTTGACGCCAACACTGAACACATCTGAGGATGATCGCTTTAACGAGTTGTCGCCCTCGCAAGATCCAATATCGCTGCCGAATGTAGTTGAGGGTGAGTTGAGTTCCACCGTGTAAACTTTTTATGTGCGCATCTATAACAATAAGTTTAGAGAGATAGGATTGACGAGGAAGGATAAGCGGATGCGCTTCATCGGGATGAAGTAGAGAATGTTGTAGGCGACCCCCAACTCGCAATAGGCCACGGTCATCTATGTATGGATTCAAGCGAATTAATGGGCTTTTAGCTTCCACACATCCATTCTTTGATAGGGTTTGAAGATCCTGATTGAAATAAAATTTCTGGACATAGGCTATCCAATGGCAGAGACTTTCAAATAATTCTTGTGGTGTAAGCTGATTGATTGGAATTAGAGGTACTGATGAGTGCTTTGTGTGCTTCGACCTTGTATGAGCACGTAGATGAGCGATGAACTGTCTGCAGCGAGCTGTTACCCTTATCAATCTTTCTAGTGAGCTGTAACGAGTGAGTAGATCCGATTCTTCTTGAGGAATAGTGGTAGAAAGACATGTCTTCGTACGCATCTCTGGAACCGAATCCAAAGTTTGAAAATGACTTACTGTTGACCACGGAGAAGAAGACTTAGTAAGATGAGGTGATCCATGAAGCCATAAGGATGAACCGACAAGAGCACTTGAAGAGATTCCCCGCGAAGCGAGGTCAGCAGGGTTGTCCTTGCTAGATACGTGATGCCAACATGCTTCTGGTAAAGATACCTGAATCTCCGATACCCTGTTGGCTACAAACGTCTTCCAATTCGTAGGATGTTTCGCAATCCAAGATAAAGTAATAGTCGAATCCGTCCACAGATGGCATTTTACTCCTTTAAGATCAAGAGAATCTTGAATGCGTTTAGTAAGTCGCACAGCCAAAACTGCGCCACATAACTCCAGCCGAGGTAAGGATATTTGCTTTATCGGAGCTACCTTGGACTTGGACGCCAACAATGTTACCCGTGTATGTCCTTGGTTGTCGACTACTCTTAAATAAACGCATGCCGCATAAGCTCTCTCAGAAGCATCAGAGTAACCGTGTATTTCAATTTGTTGCACATTTTTCGAGTAACTAGTCCACCGAGGCATACTATAGGCCTGAAGATCCTTGAGTCCGTTTAGGATGTGTTCCCAATGATCTTGTAGTCGGTGAGGCAACGGATCGTCCCAACCTAAGCTTTCATGCCATAGAGTTTGCACGAACAATTTGAACGAAATTATGACTGGAGCAATCCAACCTAGAGGATCGTAAAGCTGAGCGATGAGTGAAAGGCAGCGTCTTTTTGTAAAAGTGTTCGTAAAAATGGTAGGATTAAGGCGAAAAGTAAAAACGTCAGTTGTTGGTTGCCATGAAATGCCTAACGTTTGAACTTCGTCGAACTGTTTCCATGTGCGAGTCGAAGATGCGAGTTTGTCTTCCTTCACTCCCATTAAAAGTTGATAATGATTTGCTGACCACTTACTCAGCGGAAAGCCGCCCGCCTTGAGTAAATCAACCAAGTCCACTCTTAGTTGGTCAGCTTCTTGCAGCGTGTCACCTCCAGCGAATATATCGTCTACGTATGTATTTTCGTTTAAAACCTTTGCAGCCTGAGGAAAACGATAACCTTCATCAACGGCCAGCTGTCGAAGAGTTCTGACGGCTTGATACGGTGAGCTTGCGAGGCCATATGTGACAGTAGTTAAATTGTATGCCATCACATCTTGATTTTCTGACGGCCGCCAAAGAATTCGCTGAAAATGTTGATCTTCAGGATCAATTTGAATTTGTCTAAACATTTTTCGTATATCGGCAGAAAATACATAGCGATACATCCGCCAGCGAAGTAGAATATCAAATATGTCGGTTTGAAGCTTCGGGCCAACATGGAGGCAATTATTGATAGGTTCTCCCCTATTCAACTTGATTGATCCGTTAAATACCACGCGAAGCTTGGGATTCAAATCTCCAACAGACTTAAAAACACCATGATGAGGCAAATAGAAACAGAAACGATCGTCGTTTTCATTATGTGGTGTTTCTACCATATGTCCGAGGGTTTCATACTCGCTCATAAAATGAGTATACTCCCGGTGAAAATCATTACGTCCCTTAAAACGCTTTTCGGTATATAGTAGCATAGAGAGCGCAGAAGGTTTAGAATCTCCAAGATTACAAAAACTCTTCTTAAATGGCAATCTCAAAACATAGCGTCCATCCTTATTACGTCGATGTGTCGATAAAAAATGTTGTTCACAGGCAGTTTCTTCAATAGTAAGCGATGATACATTCGATGATGCTTCCTCTTGAGTCCAAAAACGTTCTAACAAAGATGAGAGATTTTGATCAACGATACACTGCAAGCTGGTAAGAGGTGGTGAAGATTCTGATGGTTTAGTTGAGTGTTTGTCAGGTGACCAGCTTCCAGTCAATATCCACCCGATGCTAGTTGATTGAGCTATCAAACTTCCGTCTTGCGATTTGCACAGTCCTTCCTCGATGACTTGGGTGAACACATCGGCACCAAGTATCATTTCAATTGGTGTTAATGAATCGAATTGAGGATCTGCGAGCACTAGACCGTCTGTAAACTTGAAATCGGCAGCTATTGTTTGTCGAGGTGGTAAGTAGTCGGTAAGCGTTGACAAAACCAGCGCATTGAGCTTCCATTGTCTGTCACTCGTAAAGTGGGGCGAGATGGTGACTGTTGCCTGAGTCCTAACCGTTTGACTACGAGCACCTCCAACGCCTGAGAGTGGTATGAAAACTGATAGTCGTTGTAGCCTTAATCTCTGTGCCAAAGACTCAGAGATAAAAGAAGCTTCCGAACAGGGATCGATCAACGCTCGGATAGTACTTGATCGCTCGAATTCCGATGTTACTGTCAGCATTGCAGTAGCGAGTAGAATATGTCGTGGATGAGATGCGATGGTGTTAGTGGCGTGTACTGAGATTGTTGGACCTTGCAATGAGGTTGCTGTGTTCGATAAGTTGTTACTTGTAGGTTGATGAAGCAGAGTGTGGTGTCGTCCATTACAATTATTACAGGTTCTATTGGAGCGGCAGTCCCGACGTAGATGTGGGCCTAAGCAATTGAAGCACAACTGGCTGGCTGAAATAAAATCGGAGCGTTTATCAAGAGAAATTGAACGAAACTTATCACAACCAGCTATGTAATGGTCTCCTTGGCAGTAGGAACAATTTGATGATCTTTTCCTTGAAGTCGCATGGCTTGAGATTCTAGCTTGATGTTGTTTTTGCGATGAGTATTTTTGCTTCGAATTAGGAGGTTCTGGCGATCCGTAAACGGCTTCAGATCGTTCCAGTGCTTGAATTCGCATTTTCATGAAGGCATCTAGTTGATTCCACACAATCGGAGTTGTCGCACTGTCCAAAGATAATTCCCAATCACGTCTCGTTATTGGGTCGAATCGTTGCACCGTTATGAATACCAATATATCCCCCATCTGCTCAACTGGTCGATTGAGCATCTGAAGAACCTCGATGGCTTCGGTAACACCATCTCTTAAATGCTTGAGAGTGCTATGAGATTCTTTGGAGATCGATGGCAATTTAAACAACGTATCCAAACATGCATACACGAGAGCTCTTTCATTGTCATAGAAGCTGGTGAGTTTCTTCCACGCACGTTGAAAGTTTTCGGCTGTGATGGGTATGCTCTTGATCGTGCTGGCTGCTTCTCCACAAAGATTCGATTTTAAGTAATGGAGCCTCTCTACGTCCGTGAGCTCCTTGTCGTCAATTATCAAAGCGGTAAAGAAATCCTTAAAGGAAGGCCACTCAGAATATTTGCCCGAAAAATGCGGGATCTCGATAAAGGGCAATTTGCGCCTAGGTGGCTTTTGAGTCGTCACTTCGCAACATTGGTTTTCGGGAGAGGAAGATGGAGTGAGTTTCGATGATAACTGATGGGCTGCATCCAAGAACTTCGCCTTTTCATTGATGTAAATTTCTTCGACTTCTTCTAGGAAATCCGTTTTGAAATAGGAATGCAATTCCTTTGCAGCGAGAGCAGTTGCATCCCCTTCCTCCCGCAAATCAATGATCTCCTGATGACGATTTTCTATACCCTTCCAACGTTTTTCCAATAGTTGAAGTCGTGTCTCAATTTGTCCATGCGTCGCTTGATCACCTTTCTTCTTGAGGTTAACGAAGGCGTTCTCCATGAGGCGTTTCTCTTTCTGTTGAGTTTCGATTAATTTCTCCATGATGAAGATGCCAGAAAATTTATAGCCGATCCGGCTCGAAGGACCAGAAACAATGATGGGAGAATATTATTGAAAAGAGAAACGATCGATTATTTAAATTCAGATTTTCTTTTATTTGAGAACTTTAACACACTTGCCGATTTGCTGTCAGTAAGAAGAAGAAGAAAAAACGTCAACGATTGACAAGACAATAAGTTCTCTTATTCATTCGGAACATGCGTTGATTCGGAACATTCTTCGTGCTGCGTTCGGTAATACTTAATTCGGAACATTCACTGTTCTGTTTTCAATAGCTCCTGGGTGTTTCCTTTCGAGTTCTGCAAAAGGAAACTGTGCTTTTGAAGGCCTTTACGAAACTGGTGCGTTTTGCTCTGAGGGTGACGTGTTACAGCCGATCTTGATGGCCTTGCGCCGCACAAGGTGGCGTATACGTAACATTTTCTTCTGGCTCGACGTCGATGCGTTTACAGCGTTCGCCACTGGCTGCTGAGTGACCATTATAGGCTCTCTTGATGGGGAATAACGCCTTTTATATTTAGGGATACAAGCATCCAGGCGTGTGTACATACATTTTTACCAGCAAGCGAGGAGAGCTCACAAAATGCATAAAAAACGAGTAATTTTGATACTGTTTGGTTTTTCACTGTTCTGTTTTCAACAGCTCCTGAGTATTTTCTTACACGTTCTGCAAGAGGAAACTGTGCTTTTGAAGGTCTTTGAGAAACTGAAGCGTTTTGCTCTGAGGGTGGCGTGTTACAGCTGATTTTGATGACCTTGCGCCGCACACGGGCGCGTGTACGTAGCATTTTTTCTGGCTGCTGGGTAACCATTATAGGTTCTCTTGATGGGGAATGACGCACTTTATATTGAGGGACACAAGCGTCCAGGCGTGTGTACATACATTTTTACCAGCAGGCGAAGAGAGCACACAAAATGCATAAGAAACAAATAATTTTGTTGCTGCTTGGTTTTTCACTGTTGTGTTTTCAACAGCTCCTGGTTGTTTTCTTTCACGTTCTGCAAGGGGAAACTGTGCTTTTGAAGGCCTTTATGAAACTGGAGCATTTTGCTCTGAAGGTAGCGTGTTACAGCTGATTTTGATGACCTCGCGCCGCACACGGGCGCGTGTACGTAGCATTTTTTCTGGCTCGACATCGAAGCGTTTTCAGCGTTCCCCACTGGCTGCTGGGTAACCATTATAGGTTCCCTTGATGGGGAATGACGCACTTTATATTGAGGGACACAAGCGTCCAGGCGTGTGTACATACATTTTTACCAGCAGGCGGGAAGAGCACACAAAATGCATAAAAAACGAGTAATTTTGTTACTGCTTCGTTTTTCACTTTTCTGTTTTCAACAGCTCCTGGTTCTTTTACTTCACGTTCTGCAATAGGAAACTGTGCTTTTGAAGGCCTTTTAGAAACTGAAGCCTTTTACTCTGACGGTCGCGCGATACTGCCGATTTTGACGACCTTGCGCCGCACACGGGGGCGTGTACGTAGCATTTTTTTCTGGCTCGACATAGAAGCGTTTTCAGCGTTCTCCACTGGCTGCTGAGTAGCCATTATAGGTTCTCTTGATGGCGAATAGCGCATTTTATATTGAGGGACACAAGCGTCTAGGCGTGTGTACATACATTTTTACCAGCAGGCGAAGAGAGCACACAAAATGCATAAGAAACAAGTAATTTTGTTGCTGCTTGGGTTTTCACTGTTGTGTTTTCAACAGCTCCTGGTTGTTTTCTTTCACGTTCTGCAAGGGGAAACTGTGCTTTTGAAGGCCTTTATGAAACTGGAGCGTTTTGCTCTGAAGGTAGCGTGTTACAGCTGATTTTGATGACCTCGCGCCGCACACGGGCGCGTGTACGTAGCATTTTTTCTGGCTCGACATCGAAGCGTTTTCAGCGTTCCCCACTGGCTGCTGGGTAACCATTATAGGTTCTCTTGATGGGGAATGACGCACTTTATATTGAGGGACACAAGCGTCCAGGCGTGTGTACATACATTTTTACCAGCAGGCGAAGAGAGCACACAAAATGCATAAGAAACAAGTAATTTTGTTGCTCCTTGGTTTTTCACTGTTGTGTTTTCAACAGCTCCTGGTTGTTTTCTTTCACGTTCTGCTTCACGTTCTGCAAGGGGAAACTGTGCTTTTGAAGGCCTTTATGAAACTGGAGCGTTTTGCTCTGAAGGTAGCGTGTTACAGCTGATTTTGATGACCTCGCGCCGCACACGGGCGCGTGTACGTAGCATTTTTTCTGGCTCGACATCGAAGCGTTTTCAGCGTTCTCCACTGGCTGCTGAGTAGCCATTATAGGTTCTCTTGATGGCGAATAGCGCATTTCATATTGAGGGACACAAGCGTCCAGGCGTGTGTACATACATTTTTACCAGCAGGCGAAGAGAGCACACAAAATGCATAAGAAACAAGTAATTTTGTTGCTGCTTGGATTTTCACTGTTGTGTTTTCAACAGCTCCTGGTTGTTTTCTTTCACGTTCTGCAAGGGGAAACTGCGCTTTTGAAGGCCTTTATGAAACTGGAGCATTTTGCTCTGAAGGTAGCGTGTTACAGCTGATTTTGATGACCTCGCACCGCACACGGGCGCGTGAACGTAACATTTTTTTCTGGCTCGACATAGAAGCGTTTTCAGCGTTCTCCACTGGCTGCTGAGTAGCCATTATAGGTTCTCTTGATGGCGAATAGCGCATTTTATATTGAGGGACACAAGCGTCCAGGCGTGTGTACATACATTTTTACCAGCAGGCGAGGAGAGCACGCAAAATGCATAAAAAATGAGTAATTTTTTTACTGCTTGTTTTTTGCTGTTCTGTTTTCAATAGCTCCTGGGTGTTTTCTTCCAAGTTCTGCAAGAGAAAACTACGCTCTTGAAGACCTTTCAGAAACCGGAGCATTTTACTCTGAGGGTGACGTGTTACTGCTGTTTTTGATGACCTCGCGCCGCTGGGCGCGTGTACGTAGCATTTTTTTCTCCCTCGACATCGATGCGTGTACAGCGTTCTCCACTGGCTGCTGAGTAGCCATTATAGGTTCTCTTGATGGCGAATAACGCATTTCATATTAAGGGACACAAGCGTTCAGGCGTCTGTACATACATTTTTACGAGCAGGCGAGGAGAGCACACAAAATGCATAAAAAATTAGTAATTTTTAGTGCTTGGTTTTCACTGTTCTGTTTTCAATAGCTCCTGGGTGTTTTCTTTCGAGTTCTGCAAAAGGAAACTGTGCTTTTGAAGGTCCTTGAGAAACTGGAGGGTTTTGCTCTGAGGGTAGCGTGTTACAGCTGATTTTGATGACCTGGCGCCGCACACGGGCGCGTGTACTTAACATTTTTTTCTGGCTCGACATCAAAGCGTTTTCAGCGTTCTCCACTGGCTGTTGAGTAACCATTATAGGTTCTCTTGATGGGGAATAACGCATTTTAAATTGAGGGACACAAGCGTCGAGGCGTTTGTACAAACATTTTTACCAGCCGGCGAGAAGAGCACACAAAATGCATAAAAAACGAGTAATTTTGTTACTGCTTCGTTTTTCACTTTTCTGTTTTCAACAGCTCCTGGTTCTTTTACTTCACGTTCTGCAATAGGAAACTGTGCTTTTGAAGGCCTTTTAGAAACTGAAGCCTTTTACTCTGACGGTCGCGCGATACTGCCGATTTTGACGACCTTGCGCCGCACACGGGGGCGTATACGTTACATTTTTTTCTGGCTCGACATAGAAGCGTTTTCAGCGTTCTCCACTGGCTGCTGAGTAGCCATTATAGGTTCTCTTGATGGCGAATAGCGCATTTTATATTGAGGGACACAAGCGTTCAGGCGTGTGTACATACATTTTTACCAGCCGGCGAGGAGGGCACACAAAATGCATAAAAAATGAGTAATTTTTACTGCTTGGTTTTCACTGTTCTGTTTTCAATAGCTCCTGGGTGTTTTCTTTCGAGTTCTGCAAAAGGAAACTGTGCTTTTGAAGGCCTTTAAGAAACTGAGGCGTTTTTCTCTGAGGCTGACGTGTTACAGCCGATCTTGATGGCCTTGCGCCGCACAAGGTGGCGTATACGTAACATTTTTTTCTGGCTCGACGTCGATGCGTTTACAGCGTTCGCCACTGGCTGCTGAGTGACCATTATAGGCTCTCTTGATGGGGAATAACGCTTCTTATATTTAGGGATACAAGCATCCAGGCGTGTGTACATACATTTTTACCAGGAAGCGAGGAGAGCTCACAAAATGCATAAAAAACGAGTAATTTTGTTGCTGCTTGGTTTTTCACTGTTCTGTTTTCAACAGCTCCTGGTTGTTTTCTTTCACGTTCTGCAAGGGGAAACTGTGCTTTTGAAGGCCTTTATGAAACTGGAGCGTTTTGCTGTGAAGGTAGCGTGTTACAGCTGATTTTGATGACCTCGCGCCGCACACGGGCGCGTGTACGTAGCATTTTTGCTGGCTCGACATCGAAGCGTTTTCAGCGTTCTCCACTGGCTGTTGAGTAACCATTATAGGTTCTCTTGATGGGGAATAACGCATTTCATATTGAGGGACACAAGCGTCCAGGCGTGTGTACATACATTTTTACCAGCCGGCGAGGAGAGCTAACAAAATGCATAAAAAATGAGTAATTTTATTACTGCTTGGTTTTTCACTGTTCTGTTTTCAATAGCTCCTGGGTGTTTCCTTTCGAGTTCTGCAAAAGGAAACTGTGCTTTTGAAGGCCTTTACGAAACTGGTGCGTTTTGCTCTGAGGGTGACGTGTTACAGCCGATCTTGATGGCCTTGCGCCGCACAAGGTGGCGTATACGTAACATTTTCTTCTGGCTCGACGTCGATGCGTTTACAGCGTTCGCCACTGGCTGCTGAGTGACCATTATAGGCTCTCTTGATGGGGAATAACGCTTTTTATATTTAGGGATACAAGCATCCAGGCGTGTGTACATACATTTTTACCAGCAAGCGAGGAGAGCTCACAAAATGCATAAAAAACGAGTAATTTTGATACTGTTTGGTTTTTCACTGTTCTGTTTTCAACAGCTCCTGGGTATTTTCTTACACGTTCTGCAAGAGGAAACTGTGCTTTTGAAGGTCTTTGAGAAACTGAAGCGTTTTGCTCTGAGGGTGGCGTGTTACAGCTGATTTTGATGACCTCGCGCCGCACACGGGCGCGTGTACGTAGCATTTTTTCTGGCTCGACATCGAAGCGTTTTCAGCGTTCCCCACTGGCTGCTGGGTAACCATTATAGGTTCCCTTGATGGGGAATGACGCACTTTATATTGAGGGACACAAGCGTCCAGGCGTGTGTACATACATTTTTACCAGCAGGCGAGGAGAGCTCACAAAGTGCATAAAAAACGAGTAATTTTGCTACTGTTTGGTTTTTCACTGTTCTGTTTTCAACAACTCCTGAGTATTTTCTTACACGTTCTGCAAGAGGAAACTGTGCTTTTGAAGGTCTTTGAGAAACTGAAGCGTTTTGCTCTGAGGGTGGCGTGTTACAGCTGATTTTGATGACCTTGCGCCGCACACGGGCGCGTGTACGTAGCATTTTTTCTGGCTGCTGGGTAACCATTATAGGTTCTCTTGATGGGGAATGACGCACTTTATATTGAGGGACACAAGCGTCCAGGCGTGTGTACATACATTTTTACCAGCAGGCGAAGAGAGCACACAAAATGCATAAGAAACAAGTAATTTTGTTGCTGCTTGGTTTTTCACTGTTGTGTTTTCAACAGCTCCTGTTTGTTTTCTTTCACGTTCTGCAAGGGGAAACTGTGCTTTTGAAGGCCTTTATGAAACGGGAGCATTTTGCTCTGAAGGTAGCGTGTTACAGCTGATTTTGATGACCTCGCGCCGCACACGGGCGCGTGTACGTAGCATTTTTTCTGGCTCGACATCGAAGCGTTTTCAGCGTTCCCCACTGGCTGCTGGGTAACCATTATAGGTTCCCTTGATGGGGAATGACGCACTTTATATTGAGGGACACAAGCGTCCAGGCGTGTGTACATACATTTTTACCAGCAGGCGGGAAGAGCACACAAAATGCATAAAAAACGAGTAATTTTGTTACTGCTTCGTTTTTCACTTTTCTGTTTTCAACAGCTCCTGGTTCTTTTACTTCACGTTCTGCAATAGGAAACTGTGCTTTTGAAGGCCTTTTAGAAACTGAAGCCTTTTACTCTGACGGTCGCGCGATACTGCCGATTTTGACGACCTTGCGCCGCACACGGGGGCGTGTACGTAGCATTTTTTTCTGGCTCGACATGGAAGCGTTTTCAGCGTTCTCCACTGGCTGCTGAGTAGCCATTATAGGTTCTCTTGATGGCGAATAGCGCATTTTATATTGAGGGACACAAGCGTCCAGGCGTGTGTACATACATTTTTACCAGCAGGCGAAGAGAGCACACAAAATGCATAAGAAACAAGTAATTTTGTTGCTGCTTGGTTTTTCACTGTTGTGTTTTCAACAGCTCCTGGTTGTTTTCTTTCACGTTCTGCAAGAAGAAACTGTGCTTTTGAAGGCCTTTATGGAACTGGAGCGTTTTGCTCTGAAGGTAGCGTGTTACAGCTGATTTTGATGACCTCGCGCCGCACACGGGCGCGTGTACGTAGCATTTTTTCTGGCTCGACATCGAAGCGTTTTCAGCGTTCCCCACTGGCTGCTGGGTAACCATTATAGGTTCTCTTGATGGGGAATGACGCACTTTATATTGAGGGACACAAGCGTCCAGGCGTGTGTACATACATTTTTACCAGCAGGCGAAGAGAGCACACAAAATGCATAAGAAACAAGTAATTTTGTTGCTGCTTGGTTTTTCACTGTTGTGTTTTCAACAGCTCCTGGTTGTTTTCTTTCACGTTCTGCAAGGGAAACTGTGCTTTTGAAGGCCTTTATGAAACTGGAGCATTTTGCTCTGAAGGTAGCGTGTTACAGCTGATTTTGATGACCTCGCGCCGCACACGGGCGCGTGAACGTAACATTTTTTCTGGCTCGACATAGAAGCGTTTTCAGCGTTCTCCACTGGCTGCTGAGTAGCCATTATAGGTTCTCTTGATGGCGAATAGCGCATTTTATATTGAGGGACACAAGCGTCCAGGCGTGTGTACATACATTTTTACCAGCAGGCGAGGAGAGCACACAAAATGCATAAAAAATGAGTAATTTTTTTACTGCCTGTTTTTTGCTGTTCTGTTTTCAATAGCTCCTGGGTGTTTTCTTCCACGTTCTGCAAGAGAAAACTACGCTCTTGAAGGCCTTTCAGAAACCGGAGCATTTTACTCTGAGGGTGACGTGTTACTGCTGTTTTTGATGACCTCGCGCCGCTGGGCGCGTGTACGTAGCATTTTTTTCTCCCTCGACATCGATGCGTGTACAGCGTTCGCTCCTGAGTAACCTTTATAGGTTCTCTTGATGGCGAATAACGCATTTCATATTAAGGGACACAAGCGTTCAGGCGTCTGTACATACATTTTTACCAGCAGGCGAGGAGAGCACACAAAATGCATAAAAAATTAGTAATTTTTACTGCTTGGTTTTCACTGTTCTGTTTTCAATAGCTTTTGGGTGTTTTCTTTCGAGTTCTGCAAAAGGAAACTGTGCTTTTGAAGGTCCTTGAGAAACTGGAGGGTTTTGCTCTGAGGGTGGCGTGTTACAGCTGATTTTGATGACCTTGCGCCGCACACGGGCGCGTGTACGTAACATTTTTTTCTGGCTCGACATCAAAGCGTTTTCAGCGTTCTCCACTGGCTGTTGAGTAACCATTATAGGTTCTCTTGATGGGGAATAACGCATTTTATATTGAGGGACACAAGCGTCCAAGCGTGTGTACATACATTTTTACCAGCAGGCGAGGAGAGCACACAAAATGCATAAAAAATGAGTAATTTTTACTGCTTGGTTTTCACTGTTCTGTTTTCAATAGCTCCTGGGTGTTTTCTTTCGAGTTCTGCAAAAGGAAACTGTGCTTTTGAAGGCCTTTAAGAAACTGAGGCGTTTTTCTCTGAGGCTGACGTGTTACAGCCGATCTTGATGGCCTTGCGCCGCACAAGGTGGCGTATACGTAACATTTTTTTCTGGCTCGACGTCGATGCGTTTACAGCGTTCGCCACTGGCTGCTGAGTGACCATTATAGGCTCTCTTGATGGGGAATAACGCTTCTTATATTTAGGGATACAAGCATCCAGGCGTGTGTACATACATTTTTACCAGGAAGCGAGGAGAGCTCACAAAATGCATAAAAAACGAGTAATTTTGTTGCTGCTTGGTTTTTCACTGTTCTGTTTTCAACAGCTCCTGGTTGTTTACTTTCACGTTCTGCAAGGGGAAACTGTGCTTTTGAAGGCCTTTATGAAACTGGAGCGTTTTGCTGTGAAGATAGCGTGTTACAGCTGATTTTGATGACCTCGCGCCGCACACGGGCGCGTGTACGTAGCATTTTTTCTGGCTCGACATCGAAGCGTTTTCAGCGTTCCCCACTGGCTGCTGGGTAACCATTATAGGTTCCCTTGATGGGGAATGACGCACTTTATATTGAGGGACACAAGCGTCCAGGCGTGTGTACATACATTTTTACCAGCAGGCGAGAAGAGCACACAAAATGCATAAAAAACGAGTAATTTTGTTACTGCTTCGTTTATCACTTTTCTGTTTTCAACAGCTCCTGGTTCTTTTACTTCACGTTCTGCAAAAGGAAATTGTGCTTTTGAAGGCCTTTTAGAAACTGAAGCCTTTTACTCTGACGGTCGCGCGATACTGCCGATTATGACGACCTTGCGCCGCACACGGGGGCGTATACGTTACATTTTTTTCTGGCTCGACATAGAAGCGTTTTCAGCGGTCTCCACTAGCTGCTGAGTAGCCATTATAGGTTCTCTTGATGGCGAATAGCGCATTTTATATTGAGGGATACAAGCGTCCAGGCGTGTGTACATACATTTTTACCAGCAGGCGAGGAGAGCACACAAAATGCATAAAAAATGAGTAATTTTTTTACTGCTTGTTTTTTGCTGTTCTGTTTTCAATAGCTCCTGGGTGTTTTCTTCCACGTTCTGCAAGAGAAAACTACGCTCTTGAAGGCCTTTCAGAAACCGGAGCATTTTACTCTGAGGGTGACGTGTTACTGCTGTTTTTGATGACCTCGCGCCGCTGGGCGCGTGTACGTAGCATTTTTTTCTCCCTCGACATCGATGCGTGTACAGCGTTCGCTCCTGAGTAACCTTTATAGGTTCTCTTGATGGCGAATAACGCATTTCATATTAAGGGACACAAGCGTTCAGGCGTGTGTACATACATTTTTACCAGCCGGCGAGGAGAGCACACAAAATGCATAAAAAATGAGTAATTTTTACTGCTTGGTTTTCACTGTTCTGTTTTCAATAGCTCCTGGGTGTTTTCTTTCGAGTTCTGCAAAAGGAAACTGTGCTTTTGAAGGCCTTTACGAAACTGGAGCGTTTTGCTCTAAAGGTGGCGTGTTACAGCTGATTTTGATGACCCTGCGCCGCACACGGGCGCGCGTACGTAACATTTTTTTCTGGCTCGTCATCGATGCGTTTTCAGCATTCTCCCCTGGCTGCTGAGTAACCATCATAGGTTCTCTTGATGGGGAATAACGCTTTTTATACTGAGGAACACAAGTGCCCAGGCGTGTTTACATACATTTTTACCAGCAGGCGAGGAGAGCTCATAAAATGCATAAAAAACGAGTAATTTTGTTACTGCTTGGTTTTTCACTGTTCTGTTTTCAACAGCTCCTGGTTGTTTTCTTTCACGTTCTGCAAGAGGAAGTTGTGCTTTTGAAGGCCTTTAAGAAACTGGAGCGTTTTGCCCTGTGGGTGGCGTCTTATAGCTGATTTTGATGGCCTTGCGCCGCACACGGGGGCGTATACGTAACATTTTTTTCTGGCTCGACAGCGAAGCGTTTTCAGCGTTCTCCACCGGCTGCTGAGTAGCCATTATAGGTTCTCTTGATGAGGGATAACGCATTTCATATTGAGGGACACAAGCGTCCAGGCGTGTGTACATACATTTTTACCAGCCGGCGAGAAGAGCTCATAAAATGCATAAAAAATTAGTAATTTTATTACTGCTTGGTTTTTCACTGTTCTGTTTTCAATAGCTCCAGGGTGTTTTCTTTCGAGTTCTGCAAAAGGAAACTGTGCTTTTGAAGGCCTTTACGAAACTGGTGCGTTTTGCTCTGAGGGTGACGTGTTACAGCCGATCTTGATGGCCTTGCGCCGCACAAGTGGGCGTATACGTAACATTTTTTTTCTGGCTCGTCATCGATGCGTTTTCAGCGTTCCCCACCGGCTGCTGAGTAGCAATTATAGGTTCTCTTGATGGCGAATAACGCATTTTATATTGAGGGACACAAGCGTCCAAGCGTGTGTACATACATTTTTACCAGCAGGCGAGGAGAGCACACAAAATGCATAAAAAATGAGTAATTTTTACTGCTTGGTTTTCACTGTTCTGTTTTCAAAAGCTCCTGGGTGTTTTCTTTCGAGTTCTGCAAAAGGAAACTGTGCTTTTGAAGGTCCTTGAGAAACTGGAGGGTTTTGCTCTGAGGGTGGCGTGTTACAGCTGATTTTGATGACCTTGCGCCGCACACGGGCGCGTGTACGTAGCATTTTTTCTGGCTGCTGGGTAACCATTATAGGTTCTCTTGATGGGGAATGACGCACTTTATATTGAGCGACACAAGCGTCCAGGCGTGTGTACATACATTTTTACCAGCAGGCGAAGAGAGCACACAAAATGCATAAGAAACAAGTAATTTTGTTGCTGCTTGGTTTTTCACTGTTCTGTTTTCAACAGCTCCTGGTTGTTTTCTTTCACGTTCTGCAAGGGGAAACTGTGCTTTTGAAGGCCTTTATGAAACTGGAGCGTTTTGCTCTGAAGGTAGCGTGTTACAGCTGATTTTGATGACCTCGCGCCGCACACGGGCGGGTGTACGTAGCATTTTTTCTGGCTCGACATCGAAGCGTTTTCAGCGTTCCCCACTGGCTGCTGGGTAACCATTATAGGTTCCCTTGATGGGGAATGACGCACTTTATATTGAGGGACACAAGCGTCCAGGCGTGTGTACATACATTTTTACCAGCAGGCGAGAAGAGCACACAAATTGCGTAAAAAACGAGTAATTTTGTTACTGCTTCGTTTTTCACTTTTCTGTTTTCAACAGCTCCTGGTTCTTTTACTTCACGTTCTGCAATAGGAAACTGTGCTTTTGAAGGCCTTTTAGAAACTGAAGCCTTTTACTCTGACGGTCGCGCGATACTGCCGATTTTGACGACCTTGCGCCGCACACGGGGGCGTATACGTTACATTTTTTTCTGGCTCGACATAGAAGCGTTTACAGCGTTCTCCACTGGCTGCTGAGTAGCCATTATAGGTTCTCTTGATGGCGAATAGCGCATTTTATTTTGAGGGACACAAGCGTCCAGGCGTGTGTACATACATTTTTACCAGCAGGCGAGGAGAGCACACAAAATGCATAAAAAATGAGTAATTTTTTTACTGCTTGTTTTTTGCTGTTCTATTTTCAATAGCTCCTGGGTGTTTTCTTCCACGTTCTGCAAGAGAAAACTACGCTCTTGAAGGCCTTTCAGAAACCGGAGCATTTTACTCTGAGGGTGACGTGTTACTGCTGTTTTTGATGACCTCGCGCCGCTGGGCGCGTGTACGTAGCATTTTTTTCTCCCTCGACATCGATGCGCGTACAGCGTTCGCTCCTGAGTAACCTTTATAGGTTCTCTTGAAGGCGAATAACGCATTTCATATTAAGGGACACAAGCGTTCAGGCGTCTGTACATACATTTTTACCAGCAGGCGAGGAGAGCACCCAAAATGCATAAAAAATGAGTAATTTTTACTGCTTGGTTTTCACTGTTCTGTTTTCAATAGCTCCTGGGTGTTTTCTTTCGAGTTCTGCAAAAGGAAACTGTGCTTTTGAAGGTCCTTGAGAAACTGGAGGGTTTTGCTCTGAGGGTGGCGTGTTACAGCTGATTTTGATGACCTTGCGCCGCACACGGGGGCGTATACGTTACATTTTTTTCTGGCTCGACATAGAAGCGTTTTCAGCGGTCTCCACTGGCTGCTGAGTAGCCATTATAGGTTCTCTTGATGGCGAATAGCGCATTTTATATTGAGGGATACAAGCGTCCAGGCGTGTGTACATACATTTTTACCAGCAGGCGAGGAGAGCACACAAAATGCATAAAAAATGAGTAATTTTTTTACTGCTTGTTTTTTGCTGTTCTGTTTTCAATAGCTCCTGGGTGTTTTCTTCCACGTTCTGCAAGAGAAAACTACGCTCTTGAAGGCCTTTCAGAAACCGGAGCATTTTACTCTGAGGGTGACGTGTTACTGCTGTTTTTGATGACCTCGCGCCGCTGGGCGCGTGTACGTAGCATTTTTTTCTCCCTCAACATCGATGCGTGTACAGCGTTCGCTCCTGAGTAACCTTTATAGGTTCTCTTGATGGCGAATAACGCATTTCATATTAAGGGACACAAGCGTTCAGGCGTGTGTACATACATTTTTACCAGCCGGCGAGGAGAGCACACAAAATGCATAAAAAATGAGTAATTTTTTACTGCTTGGTTTTCACTGTTCTGTTTTCAATAGCTCCTGGGTGTTTTCTTTCGAGTTCTGCAAAAGGAAACTGTGCTTTTGAAGGTCCTTGAGAAACTGGAGGGTTTTGCTCTGAGGGTGGCGTGTTACAGCTGATTTTGATGACCTTGCGCCGCACACGGGCGCGTGTACGTAACATTTTTTTCTGGCTCGACATCAAAGCGTTTTCAGCGTTCCCCACTGGCTGTTGAGTAACCATTATAGGTTCTCTTGATGGGGAATAACGCATTTTATATTGAGGGACACAAGCGTCCAAGCGTGTGTACATACATTTTTACCAGCAGGCGAGGAGAGCAAACAAAATGCATAAAAAATGAGTAATTTTTACTGCTTGGTTTTCACTGTTCTGTTTTCAATAGCTCCTGGGTGTTTTCTTTCGAGTTCTGCAAAAGGAAACTGTGCTTTTGAAGGCCTTTACGAAACTGGTGCGTTTTTCTCTGAGGGTGACGTGTTACAGCCGATCTTGATGGCCTTGCGCCGCACAAGGTGGCGTATACGTAACATTTTTTTCTGGCTCGACGTCGATGCGTTCACAGCGTTCGCCACTGGCTGCTGAGTGACCATTATAGGCTCTCTTGATGGGGAATAACGCTTTTTATATTTAGGGGTACAAGCATCCAGGCGTGTGTACATACATTTTTACCAGCAAGCGAGGAGAGCTCACAAAATGCATAAAAAACGAGTAATTTTGTTGCTGCTTTTTTTTTTCACTGTTCTGTTTCCAACAGCTCCTGGTTGTTTTCTTTCACGTTCTGCAAGGGGAAACTGTGCTTTTGAAGGCCTTTATGAAACTGGAGCGTTTTGCTCTGAAGGTAGCCTGTTACAGCTGATTTTGATGACCTCGCGCCGCACACGGGCGCGTGTACGTAGCATTTTTCTGGCTCGACATCGAAGCGTTTTCAGCGTTCCCCACTGGCTGCTGGGTAACCATTATAGGTTCCCTTGATGGGGAATGACGCATTTTATATTGAGGGACACATGCGTCCAGGCGTGTGTATATACGTTTTTACCAGCAGGCGAAAAGGGCACACGAAATGCATAAGAAACAAGTAATTTTGTTACTGCTTGGTTTTTCACTGTTCTTTTTTCAACAGCTCCTGGTTTTTTTCTTTCACGTTATCTAAGAGGAAGCTGTGCTTTTGAAGGCCTTTAAGAAACTGGAGCGTTTTGCTCCGAGGGTGGCCTGATACTGCCGATTTTGATGACCTTGCGCCGCACGCGGGGGCGTATACCTAATATTTTTTTCTGGCTCGACATCGATGCGTTTTCAGCGTTCTCCACCGGCTGCTGAGTAACCATTATAGGTTCTCTTGATGGCGAATAACGCTTTTTATATTGAGGGACTCAAGCGTCCAGGGGTGTGTACATACATTTTTACCAGCAGCCAGTCGTGTGTACATACATTTTTACCAGCAGGCGAGGAGAGCTCACAAAATGCATAAAAACGAGTAATTTTGTTACTGCTTGGCTTTCACTCTTCTGTTTTCAACAGCTCCTGGTTTTTTCTTTCACGTTCTCTAAGAGGAAGCTGTGCTTTTGAAGGCCTTTAAGAAACTGGAGCGTTTTGCTCTGAGGGTGGCCTGATACTGCCGATTTTGATGACCTTGCGCCGCACGCGGGGGCGTATACGTAATATTTTTTTCTGGCTCGACATCGATGCGTTTTCAGCGTTCTCCACCGGCTGCTGAGTAACTATTATAGGTTCTCTTGATGGCGAATAGCGCATTTTATGTTGAGGGAGACAAGCGTCCAGGCGAGTGTACATACATTTTTACCAGCAAGCGAGGAGAGCACACAAAATGCATAAAAAATGAGTAATTTTTTTTACTGCTTGTTTTTTCACTGTTCTGTTTTCAATAGCTCCTGGGTGTTTTCCTCCACGTTCTGCAAGGGAAAACTGCGCTCTTGAAGGCCTTTCAGAAACTGGGGCATTTTGCTCCGAGGGTGGCGTGTTACTGCTGACTTTGATGACCTTGCGCCGCTGGGCGCGTGTACGTAACATATTTTTCTCCCTCGACATCGATGCGTTTACAGCGTTCGCCACTGGCTGCTGAGTTTCCATTATAGGTTCCCTTGATGGAGAATGACGCATTTTATGTTGAGGGACACAAGCGTCCAGGCGTGTGTATATACGTTTTTACCAGCAGGCGAAGAGAGCACACAAAGTGCATAAGAAACAAGTAATTTTGTTACTGCTTGGTTTTTCACTGTTCTGTTTTCCACAGCTCCTGGTTGTTTTCTTTCACGTTCTGCAAGAGGAAACTGTGCTTTTGAAGGCCTTTACGAAACTGGAGCGTTTTGCTCTGAGGGTAGCGTGTTACAGCTGATTTTGATGACCTTACGCCGCACAGGGGCGCGTGTACGTGACATTTTTTTCTGGCTCGTCATCGATGCGTTTTCAGCATTCTCCACTGGCTGCTGAGTAACCCTTATAGGTTCTCTTGATGGGGAATAACGCTTTTATATTGAGGGACTTAAGCGTCCAGGGGTGTGTACATACATTTTTACCAGCAGCCGAGGAGAGCTCACAAAGTGCATAAAAAACGAGTAATTTTGCTACTGTTTGGTTTTTGACTGTTCTGTTTTCAACAGCTCCTGAGTATTTTCTTTCACGTTCTGCAAGAGGAAACTGTGCTTTTGAAGGTCTTTGAGAAACTGAAGCGTTTTGCTCTGAGGGTGGCCTGTTACAGCTGATTTTGATGACCTTGCGCCGCACACGGGCGCGTGTACGTAGCATTTTTTCTGCCTGCTGGGTAACCATTATAGGTTCTCTTGATGGGGAATGACGCACTTTATATTGAGGGACACAAGCGTCCAGGCGTGTGTACACACATTTTTACCAGCAGGCGAAGAGAGCACACAAAATGCATAAGAAACAAGTAATTTTGTTACTGCTTGGTTTTTCACTGTTCTGTTTTCAACAGCTCCTGGTTGTTTTCTTTCACGTTCTGCTTGGGGAAACTGTGCTTTTGAAGGTTCTTACGAAACTGGAGCCTTTTGCTCTGAGGGTGGCGTGTTACAGCTGATTTTGATGACCTTGCGCCGCACACGGGCGCGTGTACGTAGCATTTTTTCTGGCTCGACATCGAAGCGTTTTCAGCGTTCCCCACTGGCTGCTGGGTAACCATTATAGGTTCCCTTGATGGGGAATGACGCACTTTATATTGAGGGACACAAGCGTCCAGGCGTGTGTACATACATTTTTACCAGCAGGCGAAGAGAGCACACAAAATGCATAAGAAACAAGTAATTTTGTTACTGCTTGGTTTTTCACTGTTCTGTTTTCAACAGCTCCTGGTTGTTTTCTTTCACGTTCTGCAGGGGGAAACTGTGCTTTTGAAGGCCCTTACGAAACTGGAGCCTTTTGCTCTGAGGGTGGCGTGTTACAGCTGATTTTGATGACCTTGCACCGCACACGGGCGCGTGTACGTAGCATTTTTTCTGGCTCGACATCGAAGCGTTTTCAGCGTTCCCCACTGGCTGCTGGGTAACCATTATAGGTTCCCTTGATGGGGAATGACGCACTTTATATTGGCGGACACAAGCGTTTAGGCGTGGGTACATACATTTATACCAGCAGGCGAGGCGAGCACACAAAATGCATGAGGAACGAGTAATTTTGTTACTGCTTGGTTTTTCACTGTTCTGTTTTCAATAGCTCCTGGGTGTTTTCTTCCACGTTCTGCAACAGAAAACTGCGCCTTTGAGGGCCTTTTAGAAACTGAAGCATTTTACTCTGAGGGTGGCGTGCTACTGCTGATTTTGTGACCTCTCGCCGCTGGGCGCCTGTACGTAATATTTTTTTCTGGCTCGACATCGATGCGTTTACAGCGTTCGCCACTGGCTGCTGAGTGACCATTATAGGTTCTATTGATGGGGAATAACGCTTTTTATATTTAGGGACACAACCATCCAGGCGTGTGTACATACATTTTTCCCAGCAGGCGAGGAGAGCTAACAAAATGCATAAAAAACGAGTCATTTTGTTTCTGCTTGGTTTTCCACTATTCTGTTTTCAACAGCTCCTGGTTGTTTTCTTTCACGTTCTGCAAGACGAAACTGTGCTTTTGAAGGCCTTTAAGAAACTGGAGCATTTTGCTCTGTGGGTGACGTGTTACAGCCGATCTTGATGGCCTTGCGCCGCACACGGGGGCGTATACGTACAATTTTTTTTCTGGCTCGACATCGTTGCGTTTTCAGCGTTCTCCACTGGCTGCTGATTAACTATTATAGGTTCCCTTGATGGGGATTGACGCATTTTATATCGAGGGACACAAGCGTCCAGGCGCGTGTATATACGTTTTTACCAGCAGGCGAAGAGAGCACACAAATTGCATAAGAAACAAGTAATTTTGTTACTGCTTGGTTTTTCACTGTTCTGTTTTCAACAGCTCCTCGTTGTTTTCTTTCACGTTCTGGAAGAGGAAACTGTGCTTTTGAAGGCCTTTACAAAACTGGAGCGTTTTTCGCTGAGGGTGGCGTCTTACAGCAGATTTTGATGACCTTGCGCCGCTGGGCGCGTGTACGTAATATCTTTTCTTGGCTCGACATTGATGCGTTTACAGCGTTCGCCACTGGCTGCTGAGTGACCATTATAGGTTCCTTTGATGGGGAATAACGCTTTTTATATTTAGGGACACAAGCATCCAGGCGTGTGTACATACATTTTTACCAGCAGGCGAGGAGATCTCACAAAATGCATAAAAAACGATTAATTTTGTTACTGCTTGGTTTTTCACTGTTCTGTTTTCAACAGCTCCTGGTTGTTTTCTTTCACGTTCTGCAAGAAGAAACTATGCTTTTGAAGGTCCTTGAGAAACTGGAGCGTTTTGCTCTGAGGGTGGCGTGTTATAGCTGATTTTGAAAACCTTGCGCCGCTGGGCGCGTGTATGTAACATTTGTTTCTGGCTCGACACCGATGCGTTTACAGCGTTCGCCACTGTCTGCTGAGTGACCATTATAGGTTCTCTTGATGGAGAACGACCCATTTTAAATTGAGGGACACATGCGCCCAGGCGTGTGTATATACGTTTTTACCAGCAGGCGAAGAGAGCTCACAAAATGCATAAGATACAAGCAATTTTGTTACTTCTTGGTTTTTCACTGCTCTTTTTTCCACAGCTCCTGGTTGTTTTCTTTAACGTTCTGCAAGAGGAAGCTGTGCTTTTGAAGACACTTAAGAAACTGGAGCGCTTTGCTCTGAGGGTGGTGTGATATAGCTGATTTTGATGACCTTGCGCCGCTGGGCGCGTGTACGTAACATTTTTTCTGGCTCGGCACCGATGCGCTTAAAGCGTTCGCCACTGGCTGCTGAGTGACCATTATAGGTTCTCTTGACGGGGAATGACGCATTTTATGTTGAGGGACACATGCGCCCAGGCGTGTGTATATACGTTTTTACCAGCAGGCGAAAAGGGCACACAAAATGCATAAGAAACAAGTATTTTGTTACTGCTTCGTTTTTCACCGTTCTTTTTTCCACAGCTCCTGATTGTTTTGTTTCACGTTCTGCAAGAGGAAGCTGTGACAGACATTTAAGAAACTGGAGCGTTTTGCTCTGAGGGTGGCGTGTTATAGCTGATTTTGATGACCTTGCGCCGCTGGGCGCGTGTACGTACCATTTTTTTCTGGCTCGACACCGATGCGTTTACAGCGTTCGCCACCGGCTGCTGAGTGACCATTATAGGTTCTCTTGATGGGGAATAACGCTTTTTATATTTAGGGACAGAAGCATCCAGGCGTGTGTACATACATTTTTACCAGCAGGCGAGGAGAGCACAAAAAATGCATAAAATATTAGTAATTTTTTTATTGCTTGGTTTTTACTGTTCTGTTTTCAATAGCTCCTGGGTGGTTTCCTCCACGTTCTGCAAGAGAAAACTGCGCTCTTGAAGGCCTTTCAGAAACTGAGGCATTTTACTCTGAGGGTGGCGTGTTACTGCTGACTTTGATGACCTTGCGCCGCTGGGCGCGTGTACTTAACATATTTTTCTCCCTCGACATCGATGCGTTTACAGCGTTCGCCACTGGCTGCTGAGTGACCATTATAGGTTCTCTTGATGGAGAATGACGCATTTTATATGGAGGGACACAAGCGTCCAGGCGTTTTTCACTGTTCTATTTTCAGCTCCTGGTTGTTTTCTTTCACGTTCTGCAAGAGGAAACTGTGCTTTTGAAGGCCTTTATGAAACTGGAGCGTTTTGCTCTGAGGGTAGCGTGTTACAGCTGATTTTGATGACCCTGCGCCGCACACGGGCGCGTGTACGAAACATTTTTTTCTGGCTCGTCATCGATGCGTTTTCAGCATTCTCCACTGGCTGCTGAGTAACCTTTATAGGTTCCCTTGTTGGGGATAAACGCTTTTTATATTGAGGGACTCAAGCGTCCAGGCGTGTGTACATACATTTTTACCAGCAGGCGAGGAGAGCACACAAAATGCATAAGAAATTAGTAATTTTTTTACTGCTTGATTTTTTACTGTTCGGTTTTCAATAGCTCCTGGGCGTTTTCCTCCACGATCTGCAAGAGAAAACTGCGCTCTTGAAGGCCTTTCAGAAACCGGAGCATTTTACTCTGAGAGTGGCGTGTTACTGCTGATTTCGATGACCTCGCGCCGCTGGGCGCGTGTACGTAACATTTTTTTCTCCCTCGAGATCGATGCGTTTACAGCGTTCGCCACTGGCTGCTGAGTAACCATTATAGGTTTTCTTGATGGCGAATAACGCATTTCATTTTGAGGGACACAAGCGTCCAGGCGTGGGTACATACATTTCTGCCAGCCGGCGAGGAGAGCACACAAAATGCATAAAAAATGAGTAATTTTTTTACTGCTTGGTTTTTCACTGTTCTGTTTTCAACAGCTCCTGGTTGTTTTCTTTCACGTTCTGCGAGAGGAAACTGTGCTTTTGAAGGCCTCTAAGAAACTGGAGCGTTTTACTCTGAGGGTGACGTGTTACAGCCGATCATGATGGCCTTGCGCCGCACACGGGTTCGTATACGTACAATTTTTTTCTGGCTCGACATCGATGCGTTTACAGCGTTCGCCACTGGCTGCTGAGTGACCATTATAGGTTCTCTTGATGGCGAAAAGCGCATTTTATATTGAGGGACACAAGCGTCCAGGCGTGTGTACATACATTTTTACCAGCAGGCGAGGAGAACACACAAAATGCATAAAAAATGAGTAATTTTTTTACTGCTTGGTTTTTCACTGTTCTGTTTTCAACAGCTCCTGGTTGTTTTCTTCCACGTTTTGCAAGGGAAAACTGCGCTCTTGAAGGCTTTTCAGAAATTGGGGCATTTTACTCTGAGGGTGGCGTGTTACTGCTAACTTTGATGACCTTGCGCCGCTGGGCGCATGTACGTAACATATTTTTCTCCCTCGACATCGATGCGTTTACAGCCTTCGCCACTGGCTGCTGAGTGACCATTATAGGTTCTTTTGATGGGGATTAACGCTTTTTATATTGAGGGACTCAAGCGTCCAGGCGTGTGTACATACACTTTTACCAGCAGGCGAGGAGAGCTCACAAAATGCATAAAAAACGAGTAATTTTGTTACTGTTTGGTTTTTCACTGTTCTGTTTTCAACAGCTCCTGGGTATTTTCTTTCACGTTCCGGAAGAGGAAACAGTGCCGTTGAAGGTCTTTGAGAAACTGGAGCCTTTTGCTCTGAGGGTGGCGTGTTACAGCTTATTTTGATGACCTTGCGCCGCACACGGGCGCATGTACGTAACATTTTTTTCTGGCTCGACATCGAAGCGTTTTCAGTGTTCTCCACTGGCTGCTGATTAACCATTATATGTTCCCTTGATAGCGAAGTACGCATTTTATATTCAGGGACAAAAGCGTCCAGGCGTGTGTACATACATTTTTAACAGCCGGCGAGGAGAGCAGACAAAATGCATGAAAAATGAGTAATTTTGTTACTGCTTGGTTTTTCACTGTTCTGTTTTCAACAGCTCCTGGTTGTTTTATTTCACGTTCAGCAATAGAAAACTGTCATTTTCAAGGCCTTTCAGAATCTGAAGCCTTTTACTCTGAGGGTGGCGTGATACTGCCGATTTTGATGACCTTGCGCCGCACAGGGATGCGTATACGTAACATTTTTTTTTCTGGCTCGACATCTATGCGTTTTAGGCGTTCTCCACTGGCTGCTGAGTAACTATTATAGGATCTCTCTATGGCGAATAACGCATTTTATATTGAGGGACACAAGCATCCAGGCGTGTGTACAGTGTACATACATTTTTACCAGCAGGCGAGGAGAGCTCACAAAATGCATAAAAACGAGTAATTTTGTTACTGCTTGGCTTTTCACTGTTCTGTTTTCAACAGCTTCTGGTTGTTTTCTTTCGCGTTCTGCAAGAGGAAGCTGTGCTTTTGAAGGCCTTTAAGAAACTGGAGCGTTTTGCTCTGAGGGTGGCCTGGTACTGCCGATATCGATGACCTTGCGCCGCACGCGGGGGCGTATACGTAATATTTTTTCTGGCTCGACATCGATGCGTTTTCAGCGTTCTCCACCGGCTGCTGAGTAACCATTATAGGTTCTCTTGATGGCGAATAGCGCATTTTATGTTGAGGGACACAAGCGTCCAGGCGTGTGTAAATACATTCTTACCAGCAAGCTAGGAGAGCACACAAAATGCATAAAAAATGAGTAATTTTTTTTTCTGCTTGGTTTTTCACTGTTCTGTTTTCAATAGATCCTGGGTGTTTTCTTCCACGTTCTGCTAGAGAAAACTGCGCTCTTGAAGGCCTTTCAGAAACTGGAGCATTTTGCTCTGAGGGTGGCGTGTTACTGCTGATTTTGAGAACCTTGCGCCGCTGGGCGCGTGTACGTAACATTTTTTTCTTCCTCGACATCGATGCGTTCACAGCGTTCGCCACTGGCTGCTGAGTAACCATTATAGGTTTTCTTGATGGCGAATAACGCATTTCATATTGAGGGACTCAAGCGTC
Organism: Eumerus sabulonum; assembly: GCA_951905685.1. Classification (NCBI taxonomy): domain Eukaryota; kingdom Metazoa; phylum Arthropoda; class Insecta; order Diptera; family Syrphidae; genus Eumerus; species Eumerus sabulonum. Next base: position 152,196,542 of record OX645060.1, on the reverse strand, counting down.
CAGGCGTGTGTACATACACTTTTACCAGCAGGCGAGGAGAGCTCACAAAATGCATAAAAAACGAGTAATTTTGTTACTGTTTGGTTTTTCACTGTTCTGTTTTCAACAGCTCCTGGGTATTTTCTTTCACGTTCCGGAAGAGGAAACAGTGCCGTTGAAGGTCTTTGAGAAACTGGAGCCCTTTGCTCTGAGGGTGGCGTGTTACAGCTTATTTTGATGACCTTGCGCCGCACACGGGCGCATGTACGTAACATTTTTTTCTGGATCGACATCGAAGCGTTTTCAGCGTTCTCCACTGACTGCTGAGTAACCATTATATGTTCCCTTGATAGCGAAGTACGCATTTTATATTCAGGGATAAAAGCGTCCAGGCGTGTGTACATACATTTTTAACAGCCGGCGAGGAGAGCAGACAAAATGCATGAAAAATGAGTAATTTTGCTACTGCTTGGTTTTTCACTGTTCTGTTTTCAACAGCTCCTGGTTGTTTTATTTCACGTTCAGCAATAGAAAACTGTCATTTTCAAGGCCTTTCAGAAACTGAAGCCTTTTACTCTGAGGGTGGCGTGATACTGCCGATTTTGATGACCTTGCGCCGCACACGGGGGCGTATACGTAACATTTTTTTCTGGCTCGACATCTATGCGTTTTAGGCGTTCTCCACTGGCTGCTGATTAACCATTATATGTTCCCTTGATAGCGAAGTACGCATTTTATATTCAGGGACAAAAGCGTCCAGGCGTGTGTACATACATTTTTAACAGCCGGCGAGGAGAGCAGACAAAATGCATGAAAAATGAGTAATTTTGCTACTGCTTGTTTTTTCACTGTTCTGTTTTCAATAGCTCCTGGGTGTTTTCATCCACGTTCTGCAAGGGAAAACTGCGCTCTTGATGGCCTTTCAGAAACTGGGGCATTTTGCTCCGAGGGTGGCGTGTTACTGCTGACTTTGATGACCTTGCGCCGCTGGGCGCGTGTACGTAACATATTTTTCTTCCTCGACATCGATGCGTTTACAGCGTTCGCCACTGCCTGCTGAGTGACCATTATAGGTTCCCTTGATGGAGAATGACGCATTTTATATTGAGGGACACAAGCGTCCAGGCGTGAGTATATACGTTTTTACCAGCAGGCGAAAAGAGCTCACAAAATGCATAAGATACAAGCAATTTTGTTACTTCTTGGTCTTTCACTGCTCTTTTTTCCACAGCTCCAGGTTGTTTTCTTTAACGTTCTGCAAGAAGAAGCTGTGCTTTTGAAGACATTTAAGAAACTGGAGCGTTTTGCTCTGAGGGTGGTGTGATATAGCTGATTTTGATGACCTTGCGCCGCTGGGCGCGTGTACGTAACATTTTTTCTGGCTCGGCACCGATGCGTTTAAAGCGTTCGCCACTGGCTGCTGAGTGACCATTATAGGTTCTCTTGACGGGGAATGACGCATTTTATATTGAGGGACACATGCGCCCAGGCGTGTGTATATACGTTTTTACCAGCAGGCGAAGAGGGCACACAAAATGCATAAGAAACAAGTATTTTGTTACTGCTTCGTTTTTCACCGTTCTTTTTTCCACAGCTCCTGATTGTTTTCCTTCACGTTCTGCAAGAGGAAGCTTTGACAGACATTTAAGAAACTGGAGCGTTTTGCTCTGAGGGTGGCGTGTTATAGCTGATTTTGATGACCTTGCGCCGCTGGGCGCGTGTACGTAACATTTTTTTCTGGCTCGACACCGATGCGTTTACAGCGTTCGCCACCGGCTGCTGAGTGACCATTATAGGTTCTCTTGACGGGGAATGACGCATTTTATATTGAGGGACACATGCGCCCAGGCGTGTGTATATACGTTTTTACCAGCAGGCGAAGAGAGCACACAAATTGCATAAGAAACAAGTAATTTTGTTACTGCTTGGTTTTTCACTGTTCTGTTTTCAACAGCTCCTCGTTGTTTTCTTTCACGTTCTGGAAGAGGAAACTGTGCTTTTGAAGGCCTTTAAGAAACTGGAGCATTTTGCTCTGTGGGTGATGCGTTACAGCCGATCTTGATGCCCTTCGCCGCACACGGGGGCGTATACGTACAATTTTTTTCTGGCTCGACATCGATGCGTTTTCAGCGTTCTCCACTGGCTGCTGATTAACCATTATAGGTTCCCTTGATGGGGAATGACGCATTTTATATTGAGGAACACAAGCGTCCAGGCGCGTGTAAATACGTTTTTACCAGCAGGCGAAAAGAGCACACAAATTGCATAAGAAACAAGTAATTTTGTTACTGCTTGGTTTTTCACTGTTCTGTTTTCAATAGCTCCTAGGTGTTTTCTTCCACGTTCTGCAACAGAAAACTGCGCCTTTGAGGGCCTTTTAGAAACTGAAGCATTTTACTCTGAGGGTGGCGTGCTACTGCTGATCTTGTGACCTCTCGCCGCTGGGCGCGTGTACGTAATATTTTTTTCTGGCTCGACATCGAAGCGTTTACAGCGTTCGCCACTGGCTGCTGAGTAACCATTTTAGGTTATCTTGATGGCGAAGTACTCTTTTTATATTGAGGGACACAAGCGTCCAGGCGTGTGCATATACGTTTTTACCAGCAGGCGAAGAGAGCACACAAAATGCATAAGAAACAAGTAATTATGTTACTGCTTGGTTTTTCACTGTTTTGTTTTCCACAGCTCCTTGTTGTTTTCTTTCACGTTCTGCAAGAGGAAACTGTGCTTTTGAGGCCATTACGAAACTGGAGCGTTTTGCTCTGAGGGTGGCGTGCTACAGTTGATTTTGATGACCTTGCACCGCTGGGCACGTGTACGTAACATTTTTTTCTGGCTCGACATCGATGCGTTTACAGCGTTCGCCACTGGCTGCTGAGTGACCATTATAGGTTCTCTTGATGGAGAATGACGCATTTTATATGGAGGGACACAAGCGTCCAGGCGTTTTTCACTGTTCTGTTTTCAGCTCCTGGTTGTTTTCTTTCACGTTCTGCAAGAGGAAACTGTGCTTTTCAAGGCCTTTATGAAACTGGAGCGTTTTGCTCTGAGGGTAGCGTGTTACAGCTGATTTTGATGACCTTGCGCCGCACACGGGCGCGTGTACGTAACATTTTTTTCTGGCTCGTCATCGATGCGTTTTCAGCATTCTCCACTGGCTGCTGAGTAACGTTTATAGGTTCCCTTGTTGGGGAATAACGCTTTTTATATTGAGGGACTGAAGCGTCCAGGCGTGTGTACATACATTTTTACCAGCAGACGAGGAGAGCTCACAAAATGCATAAAAAACGAGTAATTTTGTTATTGTTTGGTTTTTCACTGTTCTGTTTTCCACAGCTCCTGGTTCTTTTATTTCAAGTTCTGCAATAGAAAACTGTGCTTTTCAAGGCCTTTCAGAAACTGAAGCCTTTTACTCTGAGGGTGGCGTGATACTGCCGATTTTGATGACCTTGCGCCGCACACGGGGGCGTGTACGTAACATTTTTTTCTGGCTCGACATAGAAGCGTGTTCAGCGTTCTCCACTGGCTGCTGAGTAACCATTATAGGTTCTCTTGATGGCGAATAGCGCATTTTATATTGAGGGACGCAAGCGTCCAGGCGTGAGACATACATTTTTACCAGCAGGCGAGGAGAGAACACAAAATGCATAAGAAATTAGTAATTTTTTTACTGCTTGATTTTTTACTGTTCTGTTTTCAATAGCTCCTGGGCGTTTTCCTCCACGTTCTGCAAGAGAAAACTGCGCTCTTGAAGGCCTTTCAGAAACTGGAGCATTTTACTCTGACAATGGCGTGTTACTGCTGATTTCGATGACCTCGCGCCGCTGGGCGCGTGTACGTAACATTTTTTTCTCCCTCGACATCGATGCGTTTACAGCGTTCGCCACTGGCTGCTGAGTAACCATTATAGGTTTCCTTGATGGCGAATAACGCATTTCATTTTGAGGGACACAAGCGTCCAGGCGTGGGTACATTCATTTCTGCCAGCCGGCGAGGAGAGCACACAAAATGCATAAAAAATGAGTCATTTTTTTACTGCTTGGTTTTTCACTGTTCTGTTTTCAACAGCTCCTGGTTGTTTTCTTTCACGTTCTGCAAGAGGAAACTGTGCTTTTGAAGGCCTTTAAGAAACTGAAGCGTTTTACTCTGAGGGTGACGTGTTACAGCCGATCATGATGGCCTTGCGCCGCACACGGGTTCGTATACGTACAATTTTTTTCTGGCTCGACATCGATGCGTTTACAGCGTTCGCCACTGGCTGCTGAGTGACCATTATAGGTTCTATTGATGGCGAAAAGCGCATTTTATATTGAGGGACACAAGCGTCCAGGCGTGTGTACATACTTTTTTACCAGCAGGCGAGGAGAACACACAAAATGCATAAAAAATGAGTAATTTTTTTACTGCTTGGTTTTTCACTGTTCTGTTTTCAACAGCTCCTGGTTGTTTTCTTCCACGTTCTGCAAGGAAAAACTGCGCTCTTGAAGGCTTTTCAGCAATTGGGGCATTTTACTCAGAGGGTGGCGTGTTACTGCTAACTTTGATGACCTTGCGCCGCTGGGCGCATGTACGTAACATATTTTTCTCCCTCGACATCGATGCGCTTACAGCCTTCGCTACTGGCTGCTGAGTGACCATTATAGGTTCTTTTGATGGGGATTAACGCTTTTTATATTGAGGGACTCAAGCGTCCAGGCGTGTGTACATACACTTTTACCAGCAGGCGAGGGGAGCTCACAAAATGCATAAAAAACGAGTAATTTTGTTACTGTTTGGTTTTTCACTGTTCTGTTTTCAACAGCTCCTGGGTATTTTCTTTCACGTTCCGGAAGAGGAAACAGTGCTGTTGAAGGTCTTTGAGAAACTGGAGCCTTTTGCTCTGAGGGTGGCGTGTTACAGCTTATTTTGATGACCTTGCGCCGCACACGGGCGCATGTACGTAACATTTTTTTCTGGCTCGACATCGAAGCGTTTTCAGCGTTCTCCACTGGCTGCTGAGTAACCATTATATGTTCCCTTGATAGCGAAGTTCGCATTTTATATTCAGGGACAAAAGCGTCCAGGCGCGTGTACATACATTTTTAACAGCCGGCCAGGAGAGCAGACAAAATGCATGAAAAATGAGTAATTTTGTTACTGCTTGGTTTTTCACTGTTCTGTTTTCAACAGCTCCTGGTTGTTTTATTTCACGTTCAGCAATAGAAAACTGTCATTTTCAAGGCCTTTCAGAAACTGAAGCGTTTTACTCTGAGGGTGGCCTGGTACTGCCGATTTCGATGACCTTGCGCCGCACGCGGGGGCGTATACGTAATATTTTTTCTGGCTCGACATCGATCCGTTTTCAGCGTTCTCCACCGGCTGCTGAGTAACCATTATAGGTTTTCTTGATGGCGAATAACGCATTTCATATTGAGGGACTCAAGCGTCCAGGCGTGTGTACATACACTTTTACCAGCAAGCTAGGAGAGCACACAAAATGCATAAAAAATGAGTAATTTTTTTACTGCTTGGTTTTTCACTGTTCTGTTTTCAATAGATCCTGGGCGTTTTCTTCCACGTTCTGCTAGAGAAAACTGCGCTCTTGAAGGCCTTTCAGAAACTGGAGCATTTTGCTCTGAGGGTGGCGTGTTACTGCTGATTTTGAGAACCTTGCGCCGCTGGGCGCGTGTACGTAACATTTTTTTCTCCCTCGACATCGATGCGTTCACAGCGTTCGCCACTGGCTGCTGAGTAACCATTATAGGTTTTCTTGATGGCGAATAACGCATTTCATATTGAGGGACACAAGCGTCCAGGCGTGGGTACATACATTTTTACCAGCCGGCGAGGAGAGCACACAAAATGCATAAAAAATGAGTAATTTTTTTACTGCTTGGTTTTTCACTGTTCTGTTTTCAACAGCTCCTGGTTGTTTTCTTTCAATTTCTGCAAGAGGAAACTGTGCTTTTGAAGGCCTTCAAGAAACTGGAGCGTTTTGCTCTGAGGGTGACGTGTTACAGCCGATCTTGATGGCCTTGCGCCGCACACGGGCGCGTGTACGTAACATTTTTTTCTGGCTCGTCATCGATGCGTTTTCAGCATTCTCCACTGGCTGCTGAGTAACCATTATAGGTTCTCTTGATGGCGAATAACGCATTTCATATTGAGGGACACAAGCGTCCAGGCGTGGGTACATACATTTTTACCAGCCGGCGAGGAGAGCACACAAAATGCATGAAAAATGAGTAATTTTTTTACTGCTTGGTTTTTCACTGTTCTGTTTTCAATAGCTCCTGGGATTTTTCCTCTACGATCAGCAAGGGAAAAATACGCTCTTGAAGACCTTTACGAAACTGTAGCGTTTCGCTCTGAGGGTGGCGTGTTACAGCTGATTTTGATGACCATGCGCCGCTGGGCGCGTGTACGTAACATTTTTTTCTGGCTCGACACCGATGCGTTTACTGCGTTCGCCACTGGCTGCTGAGTGACCATTATAGGTTCTCTTGATGGGGAATGACGCATTTTATATTGAGGGACACATGCGTCCAGGCGTGTGTCTATACGTTTTTACCAGCAGGCGGAGAGGGCACACAAAATGCATAAGAAACAAGTAATTTTGTTATTGCTTGGTTTTTCACTGTTCTGTTTTCAACAGCTCCTGGTTGTTTTCTTTCAAGTTCTGCAAGAGGAAACTGTGCTTTTGAAGGCCTTTAGGAAACTGGAGCGTTTTGCTCTGAGGGTGACGTGTTACAGCCGATCTTGATGGCCTTGCGCCGCACACGGGGGCGTATACGTAACATTTTTTTCTGGCTCGACATCGATGCGTTTACAGCGTTCGCCACTGGCTGCTGAGTGACCATTATAGGTTCTCTTGATGGGGAATAACGCTTTTTATATTTAGGGACACAAGAATCCAGGCGTGTGTACATACATTTTTACCAGCAGGCGAGGAGAGCTCACAAAATGCATAAAAAACGAGTAATTTTGTTACTGCTTGGTTTTTCACTGTTCTGTTTTCAACAGCTCCTGGTTGTTTTCTTTCACGTTCTGGAAGAGGAAGCTGTGCTTTTGAAGACATTTAAGGAACTGGAGCGTTTCGCTCTGAGGGTGGCGTGTTACAGCTGATTTTGATGACCATGCGCCGCTGGGCGCGTGTACGTAACATTTTTTTCTGGCTCGACACCGATGCGTTTACTGCGTTCGCCACTGGCTGCTGAGTGACCATTATAGGTTCTCTTGATGGGGAATGACGCTATTTATATTTAGGGACACAAGCATCCAGGCGTGTGTACATATATTTTTACCAGCATGCGAAGAGAGCTCACAAAATGCATAAGATACAAGCAATTTTGTTACTTCTTGGTTTTTCACTGTTCTGTTTTCAACAGCTCCTCGTTGTTTTCTTTCACGTTCTGGAAGAGGAAAATGTGCTTTTGAAGGCCTTTAAGAAACTGGAGCATTTTGCTCTGTGGGTGACGTGTTACAGCCGATCTTGATGGCCTTGCGCCGCACACGGGGGCGTATACGTACAATTTTTTACTGGCTCGACATCGATGCGTTTTCAGCGTTCTCCACTGGCTGCTGATTAAGCATTATAGGTTCCCTTGATGGGGAATGACGCATTTTATATTGAGGGACACAAGCGTCCAGGCGCGTGTATATACGTTTTTACCAGCAGGCGAAGAGAGCACACAAATTGCATAAGAAACAAGTAATTTTGTTACTGCTTGGTTTTTCACTGTTCTGTTTTCAACAGCTCCTCGTTGTTTTCTTTCACGTTCTGGAAGAGGAAACTGTGCTTTTGAAGGCCTTTACAAAACTGGAGCGTTTTTCGCTGAGGGTGGCGTATTACAGCAGATTCTGATGACCTTGCGCCGCTGGGCGCGTGTACGTAATATTTTTTCTTGGCTCGACATTGATGCGTTTACAGCGTTCGCCACTGGCTGCTGAGTGACCATTATAGGTTCATCTGATGGGGAATAACGCTTTTTATATTTAGGGACACAAGCATCCAGGCGTAAGTACATACATTTTTACCAGCAGGCGAGGAGATCTCACAAAATGCATAAAAAACGATTAATTTTGTTGCTGCTTGGTTTTTCACTGTTCTGTTTTCAACAGCTCCTGGTTGTTTTCTTTCACGTTCTGCAAGAGAAAACTATGATTTTGAAGGTCCTTGAGAAACTGGAGCATTTTGCTCTGAGGGTGGCGTGTTACTGCTGATTTTGAGAACCTTGCGCCGCTGGGCGCGTGTACGTAACATTTTTTTCCCCTCGCCATCGATGCGTTCACAGCGTTCGCCACTGGCTGCTGAGTAACCATTATAGGTTTTCTTGATGGCGAATAACGCATTTCATATTGAGGGACACAAGCATCCAGGCGTGGGTACATACAATTTTACCAGCCGGCGAGGAGAGGACACAAAATGCATAAAAAATGAGTAATTTTTTTACTGCTTGGTTTTTCACTGTTCTGTTTTCAACAGCTCCTGGTTGTTTTCTTTCACGTTCTGCAAGAGAAAACTGTGCTTTTGAAGACCTTTAAGAAACTGGAGCGTTTTGCTCTGAGGGTGACGTGTTACAGCCGATCTTGATGGCCTTGCGCCGCACACGGGCGCGTGTACGTAACATTTTTTTCTGGCTCGTCATCGATGCGTTTTCAGCATTCTCCACTGGCTGCTGAGTAACCATTATAGGTTCTCCTAATGGCGAATAACGCATTTCATATTGAGGGACACATGCGTCCAGGCGTGTGTACATACATTTTTACCAGCCGGCGAGGAGAGCACACAAAATGCATGAAAAATGAGTAATTTTTTTACTGCTTGGTTTTTTACTGTTCTGTTTTCAACAGCTCCTGGTTGTTTTCTTTCACGGTCTGCAAGAGGAAGCTGTGCTTTTGAAGACATTTAAGAAACTGGAGCGTTTCGCTCTGAGGGTGGCGTGTTACAGCTGATTTTGATGACCATGCGCCGCTGGGCGCGTGTACGTAACATTTTTTTCTGGCTCGACACCGATGCGTTTACTGCGTTCGCCACTGGCTGCTGAGTGACCATTATAGGTTCTCGTGATGGGGAATGACGCATTTTATATTGAAAAACACATGCGTCCAGGCGTGTGTACATACATTTTTACCAGCAGGCGAGGAGAGCTCACAAAATGCATAAAAAACGAGTAATTTTGTTACTGCTTGGTTTTTCACTGTTCTGTTTTCAACAGCTCCTGGTTGTTTTCTTTCACGGTCTGCAAGAGGAAGCTGTGCTTTTGAAGACATTTAAGAAACTGGAGCGTTTCGCTCTGAGGGTGGCGTGTTACAGCTGATTTTGATGACGATGCGCCGCTGGGCGCGTGTACGTAACATTTTTTTCTGGCTCGTCATCGATGCGTTTTCAGCATTCTCCACTGGCTGCTGAGTAACCATTATAGGTTCTCCTAATGGCGAATAACGCATTTCATATTGAGGGACACATGCGTCCAGGCGTGTGTACATACATTTTTACCAGCCGGCGAGGAGAGCACACAAAATGCATGAAAAATGAGTAATTTTTTTACTGCTTGGTTTTTTACTGTTCTGTTTTCAACAGCTCCTGGTTGTTTTCTTTCACGGTCTGCAAGAGGAAGCTGTGCTTTTGAAGACATTTAAGAAACTGGAGCGTTTCGCTCTGAGGGTGGCGTGTTACAGCTGATTTTGATGACCATGCGCCGCTGGGCGCGTGTACGTAACATTTTTTTTCTGGCTCGACACCGATGCGTTTACTGCGTTTGCCACTGGCCGCTGAGTGACCATTATAGGTTCTCTTGATGGGGAATGACGCATTTTATATTGAGGGATACAAACGTCTAGCCGTGTGTATATACGTTTTTACCAGCAGGCGAAGAGGGCACACAAAATGCATAAGAAACAAGTAATTATGTTATTGCTTGGTTTTTCACTGTTCTGTTTTCAACAGCTCCTGGTTGTTTTCTTTCACGTTCTGCAAGAGGAAGCTGTGCTTTTGAAGACATTTAAGAAACTGGAGCGTTTCGCTCTGAGGGTGGCGTGTTACAGCTGATTTTGATGACGATGCGCCGCTGGGCGCGTGTACGTAACATTTTTTTCTGGCTCGACACCGATGCGTTTACTGCGTTCGCCTCTGGCTGCTGAGTGACCATTATAGGTTCTCTTGAGGGCGGATAGCGCATTTTATATTGAGGGACACAAGCGTCGAGGCGTATGTACCTACATTTTTACCAGCAGGCGAGGAGAACACACAAAATGCATAAAAAATGAGTAATTTTTTTACTGCTTGGTTTTACACTGTTCTGTTTTCAATAGCTCCTGGGTGTTTTCTCCCACGTTCTGCAAATGAAAACTGCGCTCTTGAAGGCTTTTCAAAAACTGGGGCATTTTACTCTGAGGGTGGCGTGTTACTGCTGACTTTGATGACCTCGCGCCGCTGGGCGCGTGTACGTAACATTTTTTTCTGGCTCGTCATCGATGCGTTTTAGGCGTTCTCCACTGGCTGCTGAGTAACCATTATAGGTTCTCTTGATGGCGAATAACGCGTTTTATATTGAGGGACACAAGCATCCAGGCGTGTGTACATACATTTTTACCAGCAGGCGAGGAGAGCTCACAAAATGCATACAAACGAGTAATTTTGTTACTGCTAGGTTTTTCACCGTTTTCAACAGCTTCTGGTTGTTTTCTTTCACGTTCTCTAAGAGAAAGCTGTGCTTTTGAAGGCCTTTAAGAAACTGGAGCGTTTTGCTCTGAGGGTGGCTTGATACTGCCGATTGTGATGACCTTGCGCCGCACGCGGGGGCGTATACGTAACATTTTTTTCTGGCTCGACATCGATGCGTTTTCAGCGTTCTCCACCGGCTGCTGAGTAACCATTATAGGTTCTCTTGATGGCGAATAGCGTATTTTATGTTGAGGGACACAAGCGTCCAGGCGTGTGTACATACATTTTTACCAGCAAGCGAGGAGAGCACACAAAATGCATAAAAAACGAGTAGTTTTGTTACTGTTTGATTTTTCACTGTTCTGTTTTCAACAGCTCCTGATTATTTTCTTTCACGTTCCGCAAGAGGAAGCTGTGCTTTTGAAGGCCTTTAAAAAACTGGAGCGTTTTGCTCTGAGGGTGACGTGTTACAGCCGATCTTGATGGCCTTGCGCCGCACACGGGGGCGTATACGTAACATTTTTTTCTGGCTCGACATCGATGCGTTTTAGGCGTTCTCCACTGGCTGCTGAGTAACCATTATAGGTTCTCTTGATGGCGAATAACGCGTTTTATATTGAGGGACAAAAGCATCCAGGCGTGTGTACATACATTTTTACCAGCAGGCGAGGAGAGCTCACAAAATGCATAAAAACGAGTAATTTTGTTACTGCTTGGTTTTTCACTGTTCTGTTTTCAATAGCTCCTGGGTGTTTTCTCCCACGTTCTGCAAGGGAAAACTGCGCTCTTGAAGGCTTTTCAAAAACTGGGGCATTTTACTCTGAGGGTGGCGTGTTACAGCTGATTTTGATGACCTTGCGCCGCACACGGGTGCGTATATGTAACATTTTTTTCTGGCTCGTCATCGATGCGTTTTCAGCATTCTCCACTGGCTGCTGAGTAACCTTTATAGGTTCTCTTGATGGGAAATAACGCTTTTTATATTGGGGGACTCAAGCGTCCAGGCGTGTGTACATACATTTTTACCAGCAAGCGAGGAGAACACACAAAATGCATAAAAAATGAATAATTTTTTTTCTGCTTGGTTTTTCACTGTTCTTTTTTCAATAGCTCCTGGGTGTTTTCTTCCACGTTCTGCAAGAGGAAACTGTGCTTTTGAAGGCCTTTACGAAACTGGAGCGTGTTGCTCTGAGGGTAGCGGGTTACAGCTGATTTTGATGACCTTGCGCCGCACACGGGCGCGTATATGTAACATTTTTTTCTGGCTCGTCATCGATGCGTTTTCAGCATTCTCCACTGGCTGCTGAGTAACCTTTATAGGTTCTCTTGATGGGGAATAACGCTTTTTATATTGAGGGACTCAAACGTCCAGGCGTGTGTACATAGATTTTTACCAGCAGGCGAGGAGAGCTCACAAAATGCATAAAAAACGAGTAATTTTGTTACTGTTTGGTTTTTCACTGTTCTGTTTTCAACAGCTCCTGGTTGTTTTCTTCAACGTTTTGCAAAAGGAGACTGTGCTTTTGAAGGCCCTTACGAAACTGGGGCGTTTTGCTCTGAAGGTGGCGTGTTATAGCTGATTTTGATGACCTTGCGCCGCACACGGGCGCGTGTACGTAACATTTTTTTCTGGCTCGTCATCGATGCGTTTTCAGCATTCTCCACTGGCTGCTGAGTAACTATTCTAGGTTCTCTTGATGGCGAATAACGCGTTTTATATTGAGGGACACAAGCATCCAGGCGTGTGTACATACATTTTTACCAGCAGGCGAGGAGAGCTCACAAAATGCATAAAAACGAGTAATTTTGTTACTGCTTGGTTTTTCACTGTTCTGTTTTCAATAGCTCCTGGGTGTTTTCTCCCACGTTCTGCAAAGGAAAAACTGCGCTCTTGAAGGCTTTTCAAAAACTGGGGCATTTTACTCTGAGGGTGGCGTGTTACTGCTGACTTTGATGACCTTGCGCCGCTGTTAGCTCCTGGGAGTTTTCTTCCACGTTCTGCAAGAGGAAACTGTGCTTTTGAAGGCCTTTACGAAACTGGAGCGTTTTGCTCCGAGGGTAGCGGGTTACGGCTGATTTTGATGACCTTGCGCCGCACACGGGTGCGTATATGTAACATTTTTTTCTGGCTCGTCATCGATGCGTTTTCAGCATTCTCCACTGGCTGCTGAGTAACCTTTATAGGTTCTCTTGATGGGGAATAACGCTTTTTATATTGGGGGACTCAAGCGTCCAGGCGTGTGTACATACATTTTTACCAGCAAGCGAGGAGAACACACAAAATTCATAAAAAATGAGTAATTTTTTTTCTGCTTGGTTTTTCACTGTTCTTTTTTCAATAGCTCCTGGCTGTTTTCTTCCACGTTCTGCAAGAGGAAACTGTGCTTTTGAAGGCCTGTACGAAACTGGAGCGTGTTGCTCTGAGGGTAGCGGGTTACAGCTGATTTTGATGACCTTGCGCCGCACACGGTGGCGTATATGTAACATTTTTTTCTGGCTCGTCATCGATGCGTTTTCAGCATTCTCCACTGGCTGCTGAGTAACCTTTATAGGTTCTCTTGATGGGGAATAACGCTTTTTATATTGAGGGACTCAAGCGTCCAGGCGTGTGTACATACATTTTTACCAGCAGGCGAGGAGAGCTCACAAAATGCATAAAAAACGAGTAATTTTGTTACTGTTTGGTTTTTCACTGTTCTGTTTTCAACAGCTCCTGGTTGTTTTCTTCAACGTTTTGCAAAAGGAGACTGTGCTTTTGAAGGCCCTTACGAAACTGGGGCGTTTTGCTCTGAAGGTGGCGTGTTATAGCTGATTTTGATGACCTTGCGCCGCACACGGGCGCGTGTACGTAACATTTTTTTCTGGCTCGTCATCGATGCGTTTTCAGCATTCTCCACTGGCTGCTGAGTAACTATTCTAGGTTCTCTTGATGGGGAATAACGCTTTTTATATTGAGGGACACAAGCGTCCAGGCGTGTGTACATACATTTTTACCAGCCGTCGAGGAGAGCACACAAAATGCGTAAAAAACGAGTAATTTTGTTACTGCTTGGTTTTTCACTGTTCTGTTTTCAACAGCTCCTGGTTGTTTCCTTTCACGTTCTGCAAGGAAAAATTGTGCTTTTGAAGGCAGTTACGAAACTGGAGCGTTTTGCTCTGAGGGTGGCGTGTTGCAGCTGATTTTGATGACCTTGCGCCGCTGGGCGCGTGTACGTAACACTTTTTTCTGGCTCGACATCGATGCGTTTACAGCGTCCGCCACTGTCTGCTGAGTAACCATTATAGGTTATCTTGATTGCGAATAGCGCACTTTATATTGAGGGACACAAGCGTCCAGGCTGTGTACATACATTTTTACCAGCCGTCGAGGAGAGCACACAAAATGCGTAAAAAACGACTAATTTTGTTACTGCTTGGTTTTTCACTGTTCGGTTTTCAACAGCTCCTGGTTCTTTTATTTCACGTTCTGCAATAGAAAACTGTGCTTTTCAAGGCCTTTCAGAAACTGAAGCCTTTTACTCTGAGGGTGGCGTGATACTCCCGATTTTGATGACCTTGCGCCGCACACGGGGGCGTGTACGTAACATTTTTTCATTTCATTTTTCTTCTCCCTCGACATCGATGCGTTTACAGCGTTCGCCACTGGCTGCTGAGTAACCATTATAGGTTATCTTGATTGCGAATAGCGCATTTTATATTTAGGGACACAAGCGTCCAGGCGTGGGTACATATATTTTAACCAGCCGGCGAGGAGAGCACACAAAATGCATCAAAAATGAGTAATTTTTTACTGCTTGGTTTTTCACTGTTCTGTTTTCAACATCTCCTGGGTATTTTCTTTCACGTTCCGCAAGGGCAAACTGTGCTTTTGAAGGTCATTGAGAAACTGGAGCGTTTTGCTATGAGGGTGGCGTCTTAAAGCTGATTTTGATGACCTTGCGCCGCACACGGGCGCGTGTACGTAGCATTTTCTTCTGGCTCGACATCGAAGCGTTTTCAGCGTTCTCCACTGGCTGCTGGGTAACCATTATAGGTTCCCTTGATGGGGAATGACGCACCTTATATTGAGGGACACAAGCGTCCAGGCGTGTGTACATATATTTTTACCAGCAGGCGAAGAGAGCACACAAAATGCATAAGTAACAAGTAATTTTGTTACTGCTTGGTTTTTCACTGTTCTGTTTTCCACAGCTCCTTCTTGTTTTCTCCAACGTTTTGCAAAAGGGGACTGTCCTTTTGAAGGCCCTTACGAAACTGGGGCGTTTTGCTCTGAAGGTGGCGTGTTATAGCTGATTTTGATGACCTTGCGCCGCACACGGGCGCGTGTACGTAACATTTTTTTCTGGCTCGTCATCGATGCGTTTTCAGCATTCTCCACTGGCTGCTGAGTAACTATTCTAGGTTCTCTTGATGGGGAATAACGCTTTTTATATTGAGGGACACAAGCGTCCAGGCGAGTGTACATACATATTATTTACCAGCAGGCGAGGGGAGCACACAAAATGCATAAAAAATGAGTAATTTTTTTACTGCTTGGTTTTTCACTGTTTTGCTTTCAAAGCTCCTGTGTGTTTTCTTCCACGTTCTGCAAGGGAAAACTGCGCTCTTGAAGGCCTTTCAGAAACTGGAGCATTTTACTCTGAGGGTGGGGTGTTGCTGCGGATTTTGTTGACCTCGCGCCGCTGGGCGCGTGTACGTAACATTTTTTTCTCCCTCGACATCGATGCGTTTACAGCGTTCGCCACTGGCTGCTGAGCAACCATTATAAGTTCTCTTGATGGCGAATAACGCATTTCATATTGAGGGATACAAGCGTCCAGGCGTGTGTACATACATTTTTACCAGCCGGCACACAAAATGCATAAAAAACGAGTAATTTTGTTACTGCTTGGTTTTCACTGTTCTGTTTTCAGCAGCTCCTGGTTGTTTTATTTCACGTTCTGCAAGAGGAAACTGTGCTTTTGAAGGCCTTCACGAAACTGGAGCGTTTTGCTCTGAGGGTGGCGTGTTGCAGCTGATTTTGGTGACCTTGCGCCGCTGGGCGCGTGTACGTAACATTTTTTTCTGGCTCGACATCGAAGCGTTTTCAGCGTTCTCCACTGGCTGCTGGGTAACCATTATAGGTTCCCTTGATGGGGAATGACGCACCTTATATTGAGGGACACAAGCGTCCAGGCGTGTGTACATACATTTTTACCAGCAGGCGAAGAGAGCACACAAAATGCATAAGTAACAAGTAATTTTGTTACTGCTTGGTTTTTCACTGTTCTGTTTTCCACAGCTCCTTCTTGTTTTCTCCAACGTTTTGCAAAAGGAGACTGTGCTTTTGAAGGCCCTTACGAAACTGGGGCGTTTTGCTCTGAAGGTGGCGTGTTATAGCTGATTTTGATGACCTTGCGCCGCCCACGGGGGCGTGTACGTAACATTTTTTTCTGGCTCGTCATCGATGCGTTTTCAGCATTCTCCACTGGCTGCTGAGTAACTATTCTAGGTTCGGATGATGGAGAATAACGCTTTTTTAATTGAGGGACACAAGCGTCCAGGCGTGTGTACATACATATTTACCAGCAGGCGAGGGGAGCACACAAAATGCATAAAAAATGAGTAATTTTTTTACTGCTTGGTTTTTCACTGTTTTGTTTTCAATAGCTCCTGTGTGTTTTCTTTCACGTTCTGCAAGGGAAAACTGCGCTCTTGAAGGCCTTTCAGAAACTGGAGCATTTTACTCTGAGGGTGGGGTGTTGCTGCTGATTTTGATGACCTCGCGCCGCTGGGCGCGTGTACGTAACATTTTTTTCTCCCTCGACATCGATGCGTTTACAGCGTTCGCCACTGGCTGCTGAGCAACCATTATAGGTTCTCTTGATGGCGAATAACGCATTTCATATTGAGGGATACAAGCGTCCAGGCGTGTGTACATAAATTTTTACCAGCCGGCACACAAAATGCATTAAAAACGAGTAATTTTGTTACTGCTTGGTTTTCACTGTTCTGTTTTCAGCAGCTCCTGGTTGTTTTATTTCACGTTCTGCGAGGGAAAACTGCGCTCTTGAAGGCCTTTCGGAAACTGGAGCATTTTACTCTGAGGGTGGGGTGTTGCTGCTGATTTTGATGACCTCGCGCCGCTGGGCGCGTGTACGTAACATTTTTTTCTCCCTCGACATCGATGCGCTTACAGCGTACGCCACTGGCTGCTGAGTGACCGTTATAGGTTCTCTTGATGGGGAATAATGCTTTCTATATATAGGGACACAAGCGTCCAGGCGTGTGTACATACATTTTTACCAGCAGGCGAGGAGAGCTCACAAAATGCATAAAAAACGAGTAATTTTGTTATTGTTTGGTTTTTCACTGTTCTGTTTTCAACGGCTCCTGGGTATTTTCTTTCACGTTCCGCAAGGGCAAACTGTGCTTTTGAAGGTCATTGAGAAACTGGAGCGTTTTGCTATGAGGGTGGCGTCTTACAGCTGATTTTGATGACCTTGCGCCGCACACGGGCGCGTGTACGTAGCATTTTCTTCTGGCTCGACATCGAAGCGTTTTCAGCGTTCTCCACTGGCTGCTGGGTAACCATTATAGGTTCCCTTGATGGGGAATGACGCACCTTATATTGAGGGACACAAGCATCCAGGCGTGTGTACATACATTTTTACCAGCAGGCGAAGAGAGCACACAAAATGCATAAGTAACAAGTAATTTTGTTACTGCTTGGTTTTTCACTGTTCTGTTTTCCACAGCTCCTTGTTGTTTTCTTTCACGTTCTGCAAGGGAAAACTGCGCTCTTGAAGGCCTTTCAAAAACTGGAGCATTTTACTCTGAGGGTGGGGTGTTGCTGCTGATTTTGATGACCTCGCGCCGCTGGGCGCGTGTACGTAACATTTTTTTCTCCCTCGACATCGATGCGTTTACAGCGTTCGCCACTGGCTGCTGAGCAGCCATTATAGGTTCTCTTGATGGCGAATAACGCATTTCATATTGAGGGATACAAGCGTACAGGCGTGTGTACATACATTTTTACCAGCCGGCACACAAAATGCATTAAAAACGAGTAATTTTGTTACTGCTTGGTTTTCACTGTTCTGTTTTCAGCAGCTCCTGGTTGTTTTATTTCACGTTCTGCAAGAAGAAACTGTGCTTTTGAAGGCCTTCACGAAACTGGAGCGTTTTGCTCTGAGGGTGGCGTGTTGCAGCTGATTTTGGTGACCTTGCGCCGCTGGGCGCGTGTACGTAAAAATTTTTTCTGGCTCGACATCGATGCGTTTACAGCGTCCGCCACTGTCTGCTGAATGACCATTATAGGATCCCTTGATGGGTAATAACGCTTTTAATATTTAGGGACACAAGTGTCCAGGCGTGTGTACATACATTTTTACCAGCAGGCGAGGAGAGCTCACAAAATGCATAAAAAGCGAGTAATTTGGTTACTGCTTGGTTTTTCACTGTTCGGTTTTCAACAGCTCCTGGCTCTTTTATTTCACGTTCTGCAATAGAAAACTGTGCTTTTCAAGGCCTTTCAGAAACTGAAGCCTTTTACTCTGAGGGTCGCGTGATACTGCCGATTTTGATGACCTTGCGCCGCACACGGGGGCGAGTACGTAACATTTTTTTCATTTCATTTTTCTTCTCCCTCGACATCGATGCGTTTACAGCGTTCGCCACTGGCTGCTGAGTAACCATTATAGGTTCTCTTGATGGCGTATGTCGCATTTCATATTGAGGGACACAAGCGTCCAGGCGTGTGTACATACATTTTTACCAGCCGTCGAGGAGAGCACACAAAATGCGTAAAAAACGAGTGATTTTGTTATTGCTTGGATTTTCACTGTTCTGTTTTCAACAGCACCTGGTTGTTACCTTTCACGTTCTGCAAGAAAAAACTGTGCTTTTGAAGGCAGTTACGAAACTGGAGCGTTTTGCTCTGAGGGTGGCGTGTTGCAGCTGATTTTGATGACCTTGCGCCGCTGGGCGCGTGTACGTAACACTTTTTTCTGGCTCGACATCGATGCGTTTACAGCGTCCGCCACTGTCTGCTGAGTAACCATTATAGGTTATCCTGATTGCGAATAGCGCACTTTATATTGAGGGACACAAGCGTCCAGGCTGTGTACATACATTTTTACCAGCAGGCGAGGAGAGCTCACAAAATGCATAAAAAGCGAGTAATTTTGTTACTGCTTGGTTTTTCACTGTTCTGTTTTCAACAGCTCCTGGTTGTTTCCTTTCACGTTCTGCAAGAAAAAACTGTGCTCTTGAAGGCAGTTACGAAACTGGAGCGTTTTGCTCTGAGGGTGGCGTGTTGCAGCCGATTTTGATGACCTTGCGCCGCACACGGGGGCGTGTACGTAACATTTTTTCATTTCATTTTTCTTCTCCCTCGACATCGATGCGTTTACAGCGTTCGCCACTGGCTGCTGAGTAACCATTATAGGTTATCTTGATTGCGAATAGCGCATTTTGTATTGAGGGACACAAGCGTCCAGGCGTGGGTACATACATTTTAACCAGCCGGCGAGGAGAGCACACAAAATGCATAAAAAACCGGCCAAGTGCGAGTCGGACTCGCGCACGAAGGGTTCCGTACTATTATGTATAAAAACGGCAAAAAAGCATGTCTGTTGCATGGGAGCCCCATTTATACATATATTTATTATATTCTGTCAAAGTATTTGTTGTTAAAGCAGCAACAGAAATACATACATAATCAGTGACATTTTATTCTCACACCCTTAAATATGGGTGTTCCCCAAGGAGCAGTATTGGGCCCAATCCTTTTTCTAATTTATGTTAATTCGTTTTTCCTACAACCTTTTAAAGGCAAAATTACTGCCTTTGCTGATGAAACATCTCTTTTCCACTCAAACACTAACTTAATTGATAGTTTTGCAGATGTTAATAATGACCCAGATATGTTAAGGAGATGGTTTAATTATCATAAACTAATAATTAGCAACGAAACGAAGTACATGATATTTAATATCAATGGTAGAGTTTTTAGAGACCTTCCCTTATATTATCATGCACCATTGTGTAATCGATTTGTTCTTGAAGACATACCTAGTATTCAACAATCAAGAATGTTTGAAAATTGCTTCTTGATTGAACACGTGGACAGTTTTAAATATTTAGGTGTTATATTGGACCAACAACTGTGTTGGAAAGACCATTCAATATATTTGAAACAGTATCTAAATGGGGTTATAAGATAATTATTCCATCTCAGTATGCACTGCAATCTCTACCCGTTTTAAAATACTAAATGTATACTCGCACCGATATGGAACTAGCAAAAACATGTCCATGTCCGGAACTAAATGTATTATCGCACCGATATGGAACTAGCAAACCATGTCCATGTCCGGACCTGAATGCATTCATACACATGTATGACATTCGTTCACGAAATGCGGTGCAGGCATTATATTCTTTCATTTCTTTTCTCCATTTCAGTTCAAGTGTGCTGTACAGTGTACACCAACTGTTCGAGCTTTATCGCCACATCTCCATACTTTTGGGTTTCTTGAAAACTACGGGGTATAACTCATACCGTATGAGAAGCATGTTCGTTGCATTTATGTTTTTTATTTTCGTTTTGTACATATGTGATTGATGAATAAGGGTTGAATGGAACTATGGAACTCATTTCGTTCAATTTGCGGAACGAGAGGACATGTGTCCGAGAGAGGACATAGTTCCGTGAACTATACATGTCCGGAACTACCCAACTCTACTTCGTAATGTACATATGTATGTATGTATGTATACTTAAACATAGCGTACAGATGTGTGAGTGTATGCACGTATGTGATGCGCATGCACGTATGTACGTATCGGTTCGTATGTGTGTAAGATCGCTTGCTCCTCTTGCTCACTTGCTCCTCTCCACCTGCAGCGACTTCGTGCGAAAGGGATGCTAGGCCAGCTGCGAGGACTGGTCGTGAGCAATGGCGCCACGCGATTGCCCTCACGCCGACTTACCCGCAGCAAGAATCGCGAATTTGCTACGAGACTCGCGAAATATCCCACGCAAAAGAAAAAAAAACACCGTAATCGTTTCCAATTCAATATGTCACAAATTTAATTTCCTTAACCTAACTTAATCTAGGTTTACAATTATTCCTTAAAACTACCCTACACCGTATGTCAATAAAAAAAAGTCGAAATAAATAAAAAAAAAAAATATATGTAAAATAAAAAAAAAAAGGAATTCACTGTCCAAAAAAGTAAATAAACCGCAGCATGAGTATTCGAACAGTGGTACCGAAACTCCTCTGACCAACTACTTAGCCCGCATCACCAATCACGACACGCAAATTTCTGATTTCAGTACCTTATACAACGAACGTGATATCCGCGACCAACGTAGGCAATAGGACACACGGTACGGCCGCGTACCGGGAACTGCTTAAAACCGTACCAGAGTTCTTCCCCGAAGATCACTCTCCGAGTACTTCGCCGGAGATTTCTCTCCGAGTTCTTTGCCCACTCTCCCTCATGTGCTACTAGGAACACAAAAAAAAAAAAAAAATCTGACCTTCTGCGGGCTGAACTCCACTCGTTCGCGTGTCAAGTGCTGATCGTACCCTCGGGCTATCCGCTTTCTCTGAGTTTCATTTCCCAAAATGGATGACTACGAGCCGTTCACAAATGGGAACTGACCGAAAGATGTCAACGAAAACCTTTCTAAACAATTTATTATTGGTTGTTTGTAATTATGTATATGTATAATTAATTTTGTTCTGTTTTTAGTATTTGTCGTGGTAGCGGCAACAGAAATACATCATCTGTGAAAATTTCAACTGTCTAACTATCACGGTTCATGAGATACAGCCTGGTGACAGACGGACGGACGGACGGACGGACGGACGGACGGACGGACAGCGAAGTCTTAGTAATAGGGTTCCGTTTTACCTTTGGGTACGGAACCCTAAAAATGAGTAATTTTTTACTGCTTGGTCTTTCACTGTTCTGTTTTCAACAGCTCCTGGTTGTTTTCTTTCACGTTCTGCAAGAGGAAACTGTGCTTTTGAAGGCCTTTACGGAACTGGAGCGTTTTGCTATGAGGGTGGCGTCTTACAGCTGATTTTGATGACCTTGCGCCGCACACGGGCGCGTGTACGTAGCATTTTCTTCTGGCTCGACATCGAAGCGTTTTCAGCGTTCTCCACTGGCTGCTGGGTAACCATTATAGGTTCTCTTGATGGAGAATGACGCATTTTATATTGAGGGACACAAGCGTCCAGGCGTGTGTACATACATTTTTACCAGCCGGCACACAAAATGCATTAAAAACGAGTAATTTTGTTACTGCTTGGTTTTCACTGTTCTGTTTTCAGCAGCTCCTGGTTGTTTTATTTCACGTTCTGCAAGAGGAAACTGTGCTTTTGAAGGCCTTCACGAAACTGGAGCGTTTTGCTCTGAGGGTGGCGTGTTGCAGCTGATTTTGGTGACCTTGCGCCGCTGGGCGCGTGTACGTAAAAATTTTTTCTGGCTCGACATCGATGCGTTTACAGCGTCCGCCACTGTCTGCTGAATGACCATTATAGGATCCCTTGATGGGTAATAACGCTTTTAATATTTAGGGACACAAGTGTCCAGGCGTGTGTACATACATTTTTACTAGCAGGCGAGGAGAACTCACAAAATGCATAAAAAGCGAGTAATTTTGTAACTGCTTGGTTTTTCACTGTTCGGTTTTCAACAGCTCCTGGCTCTTTTATTTCACGTTCTGCAAGAGGAAACTGTGCTTTTGAAGGCCTTCACGAAACTGGAGCGTTTTGCACTGAGGGTGGCGTGTTGCAGCTGATTTTGGTGACCTTGCGCCGCTGGGCGCGTGTACGTAACATTTTTTTCTGGCTCGACATCGATGCGTTTACAGCGTCCGCCACTGGCTGCTGAGTGACCATTATAGGTTCTCTTGATGGAGAATGACGCATTTTATATTGAGGGACACAAGCGTCCAGGCGTGTGTACATACATTTTTACCAGCAAGCGAGGAGAGCACACAAAATGCATAAAAAATGAGTAATTTTTTTTCTGCTTGTTTTTTCACTGTTCTTTTTCAATAGCTCCTGGGTGTTTTCTTCCACGTTCTGCAAGAGGAAACTGTGCTTTTGAAGGCCTTTACGGAACTGGAGCGTTTTGCTCTGAGGGTGGCGTGTTACAGCTGATTTTGATGACCTTGCGCCGCACACGGGGGCGTATATGTAACATTTTTTTCTGGCTCGTCATCGATGCGTTTTCAGCATTCTCCACTGGCTGCTGAGTAACCTTTATAGGTTCTCTTGATGGGGAATAACGCTTTTTATATTGAGGGACTCAAACGTCCAGGCGTGTGTACATACATTTTTACCAGCAGGCGAGGAGAGCTCACAAAATGCATAAAAAACGAGTATTTTTGTTACTGTTTGGTTTTTCACTGTTCTGTTTTCAACAGCTCCTGGGTGTTTTCTTCCACGTTCTGCAAGAGGAAACTGTGCTTTTGAAGGCCTTTACGGAACTGGAGCGTTTTGCTCTGAGGGTGGCGTGTTACAGCTGATTGTGATGACCTTGCGCCGCACACGGGGGCGTATATGAAACATTTTTTTCTGGTTCGTCATCGATGCGTTTTCAGCATTCTCCACTGGCTGCTGAGTAACCTTTATAGGTTCTCTTGATGGGGAATAACGCTTTTTATATTGAGGGACTCAAGCGTCCAGGCGTGTGTACATACATTTTTACCAGCAAGCGAGGAGAGCACACGAAATGCATAAAAAATGAGTATTTTTTTTCTGCTTGGTTTTTCACTGTTCTTTTTTCAATAGCTCCTGGGTGTTTTCTTCCACGTTCTGCAAGAGGAAACTGTGCTTTTGAAGGCCTTTACGGAACTGGAGCGTTTTGCTATGAGGGTGGCGTCTTACAGCTGATTTTGATGACCTTGCGCCGCACACGGGCGCGTGTACGTAGCATTTTCTTCTGGCTCGACATCGAAGCGTTTTCAGCGTTCTCCACTGGCTGCTGGGTAACCATTATAGGTTCCCTTGATGGGGAATGACGCACCTTATATTGAGGGACACAAGCGTCCAGGCGTGTGTACATACATTTTTACCAGCAGGCGAAGAGAGCACACAAAATGCATAAGTAACAAGTAATTTTGTTACTGCTTGGTTTTTCACTGTTCTGTTTTCCACAGCTCCTTCTTGTTTTCTCCAACGTTTTGCAAAAGGAGACTGTGCTTTTGAAGGCCCTTACGAAACTGGGGCGTTTTGCTCTGAAGGTGGCGTGTTATAGCTGATTTTGATGACCTTGCGCCGCACACGTGCGCGTGTACGTAACATTTTTTTCTGGCTCGTCATCGATGCGTTTTCAGCATTCTCCACTGGCTGCTGAGTAACTATTCTAGGTTCTCTTGATGGGGAATAACGCTTTTTATATTGAGGGACACAAGCGTCCAGGCGAGTGTACATACATATTATTTACCAGCAGGCGAGGGGAGCACACAAAATGCATAAAAAATGAGTAATTTTTTTACTGCTTGGTTTTTCACTGTTTTGCTTTCAATAGCTCCTGTGTGTTTTCTTCCACGTTCTGCAAGGGAAAACTGCGCTCTTGAAGGCCTTTCAGAAACTGGAGCATTTTACTCTGAGGGTGGGGTGTTGCTGCGGATTTTGATGACCTCGCGCCGCTGGGCGCGTGTACGTAACATTTTTTTCTCCCTCGACATCGATGCGTTTACAGCGTTCGCCACTGGCTGCTGAGCAACCATTATAAGTTCTCTTGATGGCGAATAACGCATTTCATATTGAGGGATACAAGCGTCCAGGCGTGTGTACATACATTTTTACCAGCCGGCACACAAAATGCATAAAAAACGAGTAATTTTGTTACTGCTTGGTTTTCACTGTTCTGTTTTCAACAGCTCCTGGTTGTTTTCTTTCACGTTCTGCAAGAGGAAACTGTGCTTTTAAAGGTCTTTACGAAACTGGACCGTTTTGCTCTGAGGGCGGCGTGTTACAGCTGATTTTGATGACCTTGCGCCGCTGGGCGTGTCTACGTAACATTTTTTTCTCCCTCGACATCGATGCGTTTACAGCGTTCGCCACTGGATGCTGAGTAGCCATTAAAGGTTCTCTTGATGGCGAATAACGCATTTCATATAGAGGGACACAAGCGTCCAGGCGTGGGAACATACATTTTTACTAGCCGGCGAGGAGAGCACACAAAATGCATGAAAAATGAGTAATTTTTTTACTGCTTGGTTTTTCACTGTTCTGTTTTCAATATCTCCTGGGTGTTTTCTTCCACGTTCTGCAAGGGAAAATTGCGCTCTTGAAGACCTTTACGAAACTGTAGCGTTTTACTCTGAGGGTGGCGTGTTACTGCTGATTTTGATGACCACGCGCCGCTGGGCGCGTGTACGTAACATTCTTTTCTCCCTCGACATCGATGCGATTACAGCGTTCACCACTGGCTGCTGTTCTGAGTAATTTTTTTACTGCTTGGTTTTTCACTGTTTTGCTTTCAATAGCTCCTGTGTGTTTTCTTCCACGTTCTGCAAGGGAAAACTGCGCTCTTGAAGGCCTTTCAGAAACTGGAGCATTTTACTCTGAGGGTGGGGTGTTGCTGCGGATTTTGATGACCTCGCGCCGCTGGGCGCGTGTACGTAACATTTTTTTCTCCCTCGACATCGATGCGTTTACAGCGTTCGCCACTGGCTGCTGAGCAACCATTATAAGTTCTCTTGATGGCGAATAACGCATTTCATATTGAGGGATACAAGCGTCCAGGCGTGTGTACATACATTTTTACCAGCCGGCACACAAAATGCATAAAAAACGAGTAATTTTGTTACTGCTTGGTTTTCACTGTTCTGTTTTCAGCAGCTCCTGGTTGTTTTATTTCATGTTCTGCAAGAGGAAACTGTGCTTTTGAAGGCCTTCACGAAACTGGAGCGTTTTGCTCTGAGGGTGGCGTGTTGCAGCTGATTTTGGTGACCTTGCGCCGCTGGGCGCGTGTACGTAACATTTTTTTCTGGCTCGACATCGAAGCGTTTTCAGCGTTCTCCACTAGCTGCTGAGTAACCATTTTAGGTTCTCTTGATGGCGAATAGCGCATTTTTATTGAGGGACACAAGCGTCCAGGCGTGTGTACATACATTTTTACCAGCAGGCGAGGAGAGCACACAAAATGCATAAAAAATAAGTAATTTTTTTACTGCTTGGTTTCTTACTGTTCTGTTTTCAATAGCTCCTGGGTGTTTTCCTCCACGCTCTGCAAGAGAAAACTGCGCTCTTGAAGGCCTTTCAGAAACTGGAGCATTTTACTCTGAGGGTGGCGTGTTACTGCTGATTTTGATCACCTCGCGCCGCTGGGCGCGTGTACGTAACATTTTTTTCTCCCTCGACATCGATGCGTTTACAGCGTTCGCCACTGGCTGCTGAGTAGCCGTTATAGGTTCTCTTGATGGCGAATAACGCATTTCATATTGAGGGACACAAGTGTCCAGGCGTGTGTACATACATTTTTACCAGCAGGCGAGGAGAACTCACAAAATGCATAAAAAGCGAGTAATTTTGTTACTGCTTGGTTTTTCACTGTTCGGTTTTCAACAGCTCCTGGCTCTTTTATTTCACGTTCTGCAAGAGGAAACTGTGCTTTTGAAGGCCTTCACGAAACTGGAGCGTTTTGCACTGAGGGTGGCGTGTTGCAGCTGATTTTGGTGACCTTGCGCCGCTGGGCGCGTGTACGTAACATTTTTTTCTGGCTCGACATCGATGCGTTTACAGCGTCCGCCACTGGCTGCTGAGTGACCATTATAGGTTCTCTTGATGGAGAATGACGCATTTTATATTGAGGGACACAAGCGTCCAGGCGTGTGTACATACATTTTTACCAGCAAGCGAGGAGAGCACACAAAATGCATAAAAAATGAGTAATTTTTTTTCTGCTTGTTTTTTCACTGTTCTTTTTCAATAGCTCCTGGGTGTTTTCTTCCACGTTCTGCAAGAGGAAACTGTGCTTTTGAAGGCCTTTACGGAACTGGAGCGTTTTGCTCTGAGGGTGGCGTGTTACAGCTGATTTTGATGACCTTGCGCCGCACACGGGGGCGTATATGTAACATTTTTTTCTGGCTCGTCATCGATGCGTTTTCAGCATTCTCCACTGGCTGCTGAGTAACCTTTATAGGTTCTCTTGATGGGGAATAACGCTTTTTATATTGAGGGACTCAAGCGTCCAGGCGTGTGTACATACATTTTTACCAGCAGGCGAGGAGAGCTCACAAAATGCATAAAAAACGAGTATTTTTGTTACTGTTTGGTTTTTCACTGTTCTGTTTTCAACAGCTCCTGGGTGTTTTCTTCCACGTTCTGCAAGAGGAAACTGTGCTTTTGAAGGCCTTTACGAAACTGGAGCGTTTTGCACTGAGGGTGGCGTGTTGCAGCTGATTTTGGTGACCTTGCGCCGCTGGGCGCGTGTACGTAACATTTTTTTCTGGCTCGACATCGATGCGTTTACAGCGTCCGCCACTGGCTGCTGAGTGACCATTATAGGTTCTCTTGATGGAGAATGACGCATTTTATATTGAGGGACACAAGCGTCCAGGCGTGTGTACATACATTTTTACCAGCAAGCGAGGAGAGCACACAAAATGCATAAAAAATGAGTATTTTTTTTTCTGCTTGGTTTTTCACTGTTCTTTTTTCAATAGCTCCTGGGTGTTTTCTTCCACGTTCTGCAAGAGGAAACTGTGCTTTTGAAGGCCTTTACGGAACTGGAGCGTTTTGCTATGAGGGTGGCGTCTTACAGCTGATTTTGATGACCTTGCGCCGCACACGGGCGCGTGTACGTAGCATTTTCTTCTGGCTCGACATCGAAGCGTTTTCAGCGTTCTCCACTGGCTGCTGGGTAACCATTATAGGTTCCCTTGATGGGGAATGACGCACCTTATATTGAGGGACACAAGCGTCCAGGCGTGTGTACATACATTTTTACCAGCAGGCGAAGAGAGCACACAAAATGCATAAGTAACAAGTAATTTTGTTACTGCTTGGTTTTTCACTGTTCTGTTTTCCACAGCTCCTTCTTGTTTTCTCCAACGTTTTGCAAAAGGAGACTGTGCTTTTGAAGGCCCTTACGAAACTGGGGCGTTTTGCTCTGAAGGTGGCGTGTTATAGCTGATTTTGATGACCTTGCGCCGCACACGGGCGCGTGTACGTAACATTTTTTTCTGGCTCGTCATCGATGCGTTTTCAGCATTCTCCACTGGCTGCTGAGTAACTATTCTAGGTTCTCTTGATGGGGAATAACGCTTTTTATATTGAGGGACACAAGCGTCCAGGCGAGTGTACATACATATTATTTACCAGCAGGCGAGGGGAGCACACAAAATGCATAAAAAATGAGTAATTTTTTTACTGCTTGGTTTTTCACTGTTTTGCTTTCAATAGCTCCTGTGTGTTTTCTTCCACGTTCTGCAAGGGAAAACTGCGCTCTTGAAGGCCTTTCAGAAACTGGAGCATTTTACTCTGAGGGTGGGGTGTTGCTGCGGATTTTGATGACCTCGCGCCGCTGGGCGCGTGTACGTAACATTTTTTTCTCCCTCGACATCGATGCGTTTACAGCGTTCGCCACTGGCTGCTGAGCAACCATTATAAGTTCTCTTGATGGCGAATAACGCATTTCATATTGAGGGATACAAGCGTCCAGGCGTGTGTACATACATTTTTACCAGCCGGCACACAAAATGCATAAAAAACGAGTAATTTTGTTACTGCTTGGTTTTCACTGTTCTGTTTTCAACAGCTCCTGGTTGTTTTCTTTCACGTTCTGCAAGAGGAAACTGTGCTTTTAAAGGTCTTTACGAAACTGGACCGTTTTGCTCTGAGGGCGGCGTGTTACAGCTGATTTTGATGACCTTGCGCCGCTGGGCGTGTCTACGTAACATTTTTTTCTCCCTCGACATCGATGCGTTTACAGCGTTCGCCACTGGATGCTGAGTAGCCATTAAAGGTTCTCTTGATGGCGAATAACGCATTTCATATAGAGGGACACAAGCGTCCAGGCGTGGGAACATACATTTTTACTAGCCGGCGAGGAGAGCACACAAAATGCATGAAAAATGAGTAATTTTTTTACTGCTTGGTTTTTCACTGTTCTGTTTTCAATATCTCCTTGGTGTTTTCTTCCACGTTCTGCAAGGGAAAATTGCGCTCTTGAAGACCTTTACGAAACTGTAGCGTTTTACTCTGAGGGTGGCGTGTTACTGCTGATTTTAATGACCACGCGCCGCTGGGCGCGTGTACGTAACATTCTTTTCTCCCTCGACATCGATGCGATTACAGCGTTCACCACTGGCTGCTGTTCTGAGTAATTTTTTTACTGCTTGGTTTTTCACTGTTTTGCTTTCAATAGCTCCTGTGTGTTTTCTTCCACGTTCTGCAAGGGAAAACTGCGCTCTTGAAGGCCTTTCAGAAACTGGAGCATTTTACTCTGAGGGTGGGGTGTTGCTGCGGATTTTGATGACCTCGCGCCGCTGGGCGCGTGTACGTAACATTTTTTTCTCCCTCGACATCGATGCGTTTACAGCGTTCGCCACTGGCTGCTGAGCAACCATTATAAGTTCTCTTGATGGCGAATAACGCATTTCATATTGAGGGATACAAGCGTCCAGGCGTGTGTACATACATTTTTACCAGCCGGCACACAAAATGCATAAAAAACGAGTAATTTTGTTACTGCTTGGTTTTCACTGTTCTGTTTTCAGCAGCTCCTGGTTGTTTTATTTCATGTTCTGCAAGAGGAAACTGTGCTTTTGAAGGCCTTCACGAAACTGGAGCGTTTTGCTCTGAGGGTGGCGTGTTGCAGCTGATTTTGGTGACCTTGCGCCGCTGGGCGCGTGTACGTAACATTTTTTTCTGGCTCGACATCGAAGCGTTTTCAGCGTTCTCCACTAGCTGCTGAGTAACCATTTTAGGTTCTCTTGATGGCGAATAGCGCATTTTTATTGAGGGACACAAGCGTCCAGGCGTGTGTACATACATTTTTACCAGCAGGCGAGGAGAGCACACAAAATGCATAAAAAATAAGTAATTTTTTTACTGCTTGGTTTCTTACTGTTCTGTTTTCAATAGCTCCTGGGTGTTTTCCTCCACGTTCTGCAAGAGAAAACTGCGCTCTTGAAGGCCTTTCAGAAACTGGAGCATTTTACTCTGAGGGTGGCGTGCTACTGCTGATTTTGATCACCTCGCGCCGCTGGGCGCGTGTACGTAACATTTTTTTCTCCCTCGACATCGATGCGTTTACAGCGTTCGCCACTGGCTGCTGAGTAGCCGTTATAGGTTCTCTTGATGGCGAATAACGCATTTCATATTGAGGGACACAAGCGTCCAGGCGTGGGTACATACATTTTTACCAGCCGGCGAGGAGAGCACACAACATGCATAAAAAATGTGTATTTTTTTACTGCTTGGTTTTTCACTGTTCTGTTTTCAATAGTTCCTGGGTTTTTGCTTCCACGTTCTACAAGAGAAAACTGCGCTCTTGAAGGCCTTTACGAAACTGGAGCGTTTTGCTCTGAGGGCGGGGTGTTACTGCTGATTTTGATGACCTTGCGCCGCTGGGCGCGTGGACGTAACATTTTTTTCTGGCTCGACACCGATGCGATTACAGCGTTCGCCACTGGCTGCTGAGTGACCATTATAGGTTCTCTTGATGGGAATTAACGCTTTTTATATTTAGGGACACAAGCATCCAGGCGTGTGTACATACATTTTTACCAGCAGGCGAGGAGAGCTCACAAAATGCATAAAAAACGAGTAATTTTGTTACTGCTTGGTTTTTCACTGTTCTGTTTTCAACAGCTCCTGGTTGTTTCTTTCACGTTCTGCAAGAGGAAACTGTGCTTTTGAAGGCCTTTAAGAAACTGGAGCGTTTTGCTCTGAGGGTGACGTGTTACAGCCGATCTTGATAACCTTGCGCCGCACACGGGGGCGTATACGTAACATTTTTTTCTCCCTCGACATCGACGCGTTTACAGCGTTCGCCGCTGGCTGCTGAGGGTGACGTGTTACAGCCGATCTTGATGGCCTTGCGCCGCACGCGGGGGCGTATACGTAACATTTTTTTTCTGGCTCGACATCGATGCGTTTTCAGCGTTCTCCACCGGCTGCTGAGTAACCATTATAGGTTCTCTTGATAACGAATAACCCATTTCATATTGAGGGACACAAGCATCCAGGCGTGTGTACATACATTTTTACCAGCAGGCGAGGAGAGCTCACAAAATGCATAAAAAACGAGTAATTTTGTTACTGCTTGGTTTTTCACTGTTCTGTTTTCAATAGCTCCTGGTTGTTTTCTTTCACGTTCTGCAAGAGGAAACTGTGCTTTTGAAGGCCTTTAAGAAACTGGAGCGTTTTGCTCTGAGGGTGACGTGTTACAGCCGATCTTGATAACCTTGCGCCGCACACGGGGGCGTATACGTAACAATTTTTTCTCCCTCGACATCGACGCGTTTACAGCGTTCGCCACTGGCTGCTGAGCGTGACGTGTTACAGCCGATCTTGATGGCCTTGCGCCGCACGCGGGGGCGTATACGTAACATTTTTTCTGGCTCGACATCGATGCGTTTTCAGCGTTCTCCACCGGCTGCTGAGTAGCCATTATAGGTTCTCTTGATAACGAATAACCCATTTCATATTGAGGGACACAAGCATCCAGGCGTGTGTACATACATTTTTACCAGCAGGCGAGGAGAGCTCACAAAATGCATAAAAAACGAGTAATTTTGTTACTGCTTGGTTTTTCACTGTTCTGTTTTCAACAGCTCCTGGTTGTTTCCTTTCACGTTCTGCGGAAGGAAACTGTGCTTTTGAAGGGCTTTAAGAAACTGGAGCGTTTTGCTCTGAGCGTGACGTGTTACAGCCGATCTTGATGGCCTTGCGCCGCACGCGGGGGCGTATACGTAGCATTTTTTTCTCCCTCGACATCGATGCGTTTACAGCGTTCGCCACTGGCTGCTGAGTGACCATTATAGGTTCTCTTGATGGGGAATGACGCATTTTATATTGGGGGATGCAAGCATCCAGGCGTGTCTATATACGTTTTTACCAGCAGGCGAAGAGAGCACACAAAATGCATAAGTAACAAGTAATTTTGTTACTGCTTGGTTTTTCACTGTTCTGTTTTCCACAGCTCCTTCTTGCTTTCTCCAACGTTTTGCAAAAGGAGACTGTGCTTTTGAAGGCCCTTACGAAACTGGGGCGTTTTGCTCTGAAGGTGGCGTGTTATAGCTGATTTTGATGACCTTGCGCCGCACACGGGCGCGTGTACGTAACATTTTTTTCTGGCTCGTCATCGATGCGTTTTCAGCATTCTCCACTGGCTGCTGAGTAACGTTTATAGGTTCCCTTGTTGGGGAATAACGCTTTTTATATTGAGGGACTCAAGCGTCCAGGCGTGTGTACATACATTTTAACCAGCCGGCGAGGAGAGCACACAAAATGCATAAAAAATGAGTAATTCTTTTACTGCTTGGTTTTTCACTGTTCTGTTTTCAACAGCTTCTCGTTGTTTTCTTTCACGTTCTGCAAGAGGAAACTGTGATTTTGAAGGCCTTTACGGTAATGGAGCGTTTTGCTCTGAGGGCGGCGTGTTACAGCTGATTTTGATGACCTTGCGCCATTTTGACATTTTTTTCTGGCTCGACATCTATGCGTTTTCAGCGTTCTCCACCGGCTGCTGAGTAACCATTAAAGGTTCTCTTGATGGCGAATAACGCATTTCATATAGAGGGACACAAGCGTCCAGGCGTGGGAACATACATTTTTACTAGCCGGCGAGGAGAGCACACAAAATGCGTTAGAAACAAGTAATTTTGTTACTGCTTGGTTTCTCACTGTTCTGTTTTCAACAGCTCCTGGTTGTTTTCTTTCACGTTCTGCAAGAGGAAACTGTGCTTTTAAAGGTCTTTACGAAACTGGACCGTTTTGCTCTGAGGGCGGCGTGTTACAGCTGATTTTGATGACCTTGCGCCGCTGGGCGTGTCTACGTAACATTTTTTTCTCCCTCGACATCGATGCGTTTACAGCGTTCGCC
The DNA here is from genome assembly GCA_951905685.1 of Eumerus sabulonum. NCBI lineage: Eukaryota > Metazoa > Arthropoda > Insecta > Diptera > Syrphidae > Eumerus > Eumerus sabulonum. The sequence goes on along the minus strand of OX645060.1, from coordinate 152,163,847 downwards.
ACTGGATGCTGAGTAGCCATTAAAGGTTCTCTTGATGGCGAATAACGCATTTCATATAGAGGGACACAAGCGTCCAGGCGTGGGAACATACATTTTTACTAGCCGGCGAGGAGAGCACACAAAATGCATGAAAAATGAGTAATTTTTTTACTGCTTGGTTTTTCACTGTTCTGTTTTCAATATCTCCTGGGTGTTTTCTTCCACGTTCTGCAAGGGAAAATTGCGCTCTTGAAGACCTTTACGAAACTGTAGCGTTTTACTCTGAGGGTGGCGTGTTACTGCTGATTTTGATGACCACGCGCCGCTGGGCGCGCGTACGTAACATTCTTTTCTCCCTCGACATCGATGCGATTACAGCGTTCGCCACTGGCTGCATTTTATATTGAGGGACACAAGCGTCCAGGCGTGTGTTTATACGTCTTAACCAGCAGGCGAAGAGAACACACAAAATGCATAAGAAACAAGTAGTTTAGTTACTGCTTGGTTTTTCACTGTTCTCTTTTCAACAGCTCCTGGTCGTTTTCTTTCAAGTTCTGCGAGAGGAAACTGTGCTTTTGACGTGTTACAGCCGATCTTGATGGCCTTGCGCCGCACACGGGGGCGTATACGTAACATTTTTTTCTGGCTCGACACCGATGCGTTTACAGCGTTCGCCACTGGCTGCTGAGTAACCATTATAGGTTCTCTTGATGACGAATAACGCATTTCATATTGAGGGACACAAGCGTCCAGGCGTGGGTACATACATTTTTACCAGCCGGCGAGGAGAGCACACAAAATGCATAAAAAATGAGTAATTTTTTTACTGCTTGGTTTTTCAGAGCTCCTGGTTGTTTTCTTTCACGTTCTGCAAGAGGAAACTGTGCCTTTTAAGGCCTTTAAGCAACTGGACCGTTTTGCTCTGAGGGCGGCGTGTTACAGCTGATTTTGATGACCTTGCGCCGCTGGGCGTGTGTACGTAACATTTTTTTCTCCCTCGACATCGATGCGTTTTCAGCGTTCTCCACCGGCTGCTGAGTAACCATTATAGGTTCTCTTGATGACGAATAACGCATTTCATATTGAGGGACACAAGCGTCCCGGCGTGTGTACGTACATTTTTACCAGCCGGCGAGGAGAGCACACAAAATGCATAAAAAACGAGTAATTTTGTTACTGCTTGGTTTCTCACTGTTCGGTTTTCAACAGCTCCTGGTTCTTTTATTTCACGTTCTACAATAGAAAACTGTGCTATTCAAGGCCTTTCAGAAACTGAAGCCCTTTGCCCTGAGGGTGGCGCGATACTGCCGATTTTGATGACCTTGCGCCACACACGGGGGCGTGTACGTAACATTTTTTTCTGGCTCGACATCGAAGCGTTTTCAGCGTTCTCCACTAGCTGCTGAGTAAACATTATAGGTTCTCTTGATGGCGAATAGCGCATTTTATATTGAGGGACACAAGCGTCCAGGCGTGTGTACATACATTTTTACCAGCAGGCGAGGAGAGCACACAAAATGCATAAAAAATTAGTAATTTTTTTACTGCTTGGTTTCTTACTGTTCTGTTTTCAATAGCTCCTGGGTGTTTTCCTCCACGTTCTGCAAAGGAAAACTGCGCTCTTGAAGGCCTTTCAGAAACTGGAGCATTTTACTCTGAGAGTGGCGTGTTACTGCTGATTTTGATGACCTCGCGCCGCTGGGCGCGTGTACGTAACATTCTCTTCTCCCTCGACATCGATACGTTTACAGCGTTCGCCACTGGCTGCTGATTAACCGTTATAGATTCTCTTGATGGCGAATAACGCGTTTCATACTGAGGGACACAAGCGTCCAGGCGCGGGTACATACGGGTACTTCCTTTTTTCCAGCCGGCGAGGAGAGCACAAAACATGCATAAAAAATGAGTATTTTTTTTACTGCTTGGTTTCTTACTGTTCTGTTTTCAATAGCTCCTGGGTGTTTTCCTCCACGTTCTGCAAAGGAAAACTGCGCTCTTGAAGGCCTTTCAGAAACTGGAGCATTTTACTCTGAGAGTGGCGTGTTACTGCTGATTTTGATGACCTCGCGCCGCTGGGCGCGTGTACGTAACATTCTTTTCTCCCTCGACATCGATGCGTTTACAGCGTTCGCCACTGGCTGCTGATTAACCGTTATAGATTCTCTAGATGGCGAATAACGCATTTCATACTGAGGGACACAAGCGTCCAGGCGCGGGTACATACGGGTACTTCCTTTTTTCCAGCCGGCGAGGAGAGCACAAAACATGCATAAAAAATGAGTATTTTTTTTACTGCTTGGTTTTTCACTGTTCTGTTTTCAATAGTTCCTGGGTTTTTGCTTCCACGTTCTGCAAGAGAAAACTGCGCTCTTGAAGACCTTTACGAAACTGTAGCGTTTTGCTCTGAGGGTGGCGTGTTACAGCTGATTTTGTTGACCTTGCGCCGCCGGGCGCGTGTACGTAACATTTTTTTCTGGCTCGACACCGATGCGCTTACAGCGTTCGCCACTGGCTGCTGAGTGACCATTACAGGTTCTCTTGATGGGGAATAACGCTTTTTATATTTGGGGACACAAGCATCCAGGCGTGTGTACATACATTTTTACCAGCAGGCGAGGAGAGCCCACAAAATGCAAAAAAAACGAGTAAATTTGTTACTGCTTGGTTTTTCACTGTTCTGTTTTCAACAGCTCCTGGTTGTTTTCTTTCACGTTCTGCAGGAGGAAACTGTGCTTTTGAAGGCCTTTAAGAAACTGGAGCGTTTTGCTCTGAGGGTGACGTGTTACAGCCGATCTTGATGGCCTTGCGCCGCACACGGGGGCGTATACGTAACATTTTTTTCTCCCTCGACATCGACGCGTTTACAGCGTTCGCCACTGGCTGCTGAGGGTGACGTGTTACAGCCGATCTTGATGGCTTTGCGCCGCACGCGGGGGCGTATACGTAACATTTTTTTCTGGCTCGACATCGATGCGTTTTCAGCGTTCTCCAACGGCTGCTGAGTAACCATTATAGGTTCTCTTGATAACGAATAACCCATTTCATATTGAGGGACACAAGCGTCCAGGCGTGCGTACATACATTTTTACCAGCCGGCGAGGAGAGCACACAAAATGCATCAAAAATGAGTAATTTTTTTACTGCTTGGTTTTTCACGGTTCTGTTTTCAACAGCTCCTGGTTGGTTTCTTTCACGTTCTGCAAGAGGAAACTGTGCTTTTGAAGGCCTTTGAGAAGCTGGAACGTTCTGCTCTGAGGGTGACGCGTTACAGCCGATCTTGATGGCCTTGCGCCGCACACGGGGGCGTATACGTAACATTTTTTTCTCCCTCGGCATCGATGTGTTTACAGCGTTCGCCACTGGCTGCTGAGTGACCATTATAGGTTCTCTTGATAGGGAATGACGCATTTTATATTGGGGGATACAAGCATCCAGGCGTGTGTATATACGTTTTTACCAGCAGGCGAAGAGAGCACACAAAATGCGTAAGAAACAATTAATTTTGTTGCTGCTTGGTTTCTCACTGTTCTGTTTTCAACAGCTCCTGGTTGCTTTCTTTCACGTTCTGCAAGAGGAAACTGTGCTTTTGAAGGCCTTTACGAAACTGGAGCGTTTTGCTCTGAGGGCGGGGTGTTACTGCTGATTGTGATGACCTTGCGCCGCTGGGCGCGTGGACGTAACATTTTTTTCTGGCTCGACACCGATGCGATTACAGCGTTCGCCACTGGCTGCTGAGTGACCATTATAGGTTCTCTTGATGGGAAATAACGCTTTTTATATTTAGGGACACAAGCATCCAGGCGTGTGTACATACATTTTTACCAGCAGGCGAGGAGAGCTCACAAAATGCATAAAAAACGAGTAATTTTGTTACTGCTTGGTTTTTCACTGTTCTGTTTTCAACAGCTCCTGGTTGTTTTCTTTCACGTTCTGCGGAAGGAAACTGTGCTTTTGAAGGCCTTTAAGAAACTGGAGCGTTTTGCTCTGAGCGTGACGTGTTACAGCCGATCTTGATGGCCTTGCGCCGCACGCGGGGGCGTATACGTAACATTTTTTCTGGCTCGACATCGATGCGTTTACAGCGTTCTCCACCGGCTGCTGAGTAGCCATTATAGGTTCTCTTGATAACGAATAACCCATTTCATATTGAGGGACACAAGCGTCCAGGCGTGCTAAAAAAAAATACATTTTTACCAGCCGGCGAGGAGAGCATACAAAATGCATCAAAAATGAGTAGTTTTTTTACTGCTTGGTTTTTCACGGTTCTGTTTTCAACAGCTCCTGCTTGGTTTCTTTCACGTTCTGCAAGAGGAAACTGTGCTTTTGAAGGCCTTTAAGAAACCGGAGCGTTTTGCTCTGAAGGTGAGGTGTTACAGCCGATCTTGATGGCCTTGCGCCGCACACGGGGGCGTATACGTAACATTTTTTTCTGGCTCGACATCGATGCGTTTTCAGCGTTCTCCACCGGCTGCTGAGTAGCCATTATAGGTTCTCTTGATAACGAATAACCCATTTCATATTGAGGGACACAAGCGTCCAGGCGTGCGTACATACATTTTTACCAGCAGGCGAGGAGAGCTCACAAAATGCATAAAAAACGAGTAATTTTGTTACTGCTTGGTTTTTCACTGTTCTGTTTTCAACAGCTCCTGGTTGTTTTCTTTCACGTTCTGCGGAAGGAAACTGTGCTCTTGAAGGCCTTTAAGAAACTGGAGCGTTTTGCTCTGAGCGTGACGTGTTACAGCCGATCTTGATGGCCTTGCGCCGCACGCGGGGGCGTATACGTAACATTTTTTTCTGGCTCGACATCGATGCGTTTTCAGCGTTCTCCACCGGCTGCTGAGTAGCCATTATAGGTTCTCTTGATAACGAATAACCCATTTTATATTGAGGGACACAAGCATCCAGGCGTGTGTACATACATTTTTACCAGCAGGCGAGGAGAGCTCACAAAATGCATAAGAAACAAGTAATTTTGTTACTGCTTGGTTTTTCACTGTTCTGTTTTCAACAGCTCCTGGTTGTCTTCTTTCACGTTCTGCGGAAGGAAACTGTGCTTTTGAAGGCCTTTAAGAAACTGGAGCGTTTTGCTCTGAGCGTGACGTGTTACAGCCGATCTTGATGGCCTTGCGCCGCACGTGGGGGCGTATACGTAGCATTTTTTTCTCCCTCGACATCGATGCGTTTACAGCGTTCGCCACTGGCTGCTGAGTGACCATTATAGGTTCTCTTGATGGGGAATGACGCATTTTATATTGGGGGATGCAGGCATCCAGGCGTGTCTTTATACGTTTTTACCAGCAGGCGAAGAGAGCACACAAAATGCGTAAGGAACAAGTAATTTTGTTACTGCTTGGTTTCTCACTGTTCTGTTTTCAACAGCTCCTGGTTGTTTTCTCTCACGTTCTGCAAGAGGAAACTGTGCTTTTGAAGGCCTTTAAGAAACCGGAGCGTTTTGCTCTGAAGGTGAGGTGTTACAGCCGATCTTGATGGCCTTGCGCCGCACACGGGGGCGTATACGTAACATTTTTTTCTGGCTCGACATCGATGCGTTTTCAGCGTTCTCCACCGGCTGCTGAGTAACCATTATAGGTTCTCTTGATGGCGAATAACGCATTTCATATTGAGGGACAGAAGCTTCCAGGCGTGGGTACATACATTTTTACCAGCCGGCGAGAAGAGCACACAAAATGCATGAAAAATGAGTAATATTTTTATTGCTTTGTTTTTCACTGTTCTGTTTTCAATAGCTCCTGGGTTTTTTCTTCCACGTTCTGCAAGGGAAAACTGCACTCTTGAAGACCTTTACGAAACTGTAGCGTTTTGCTCCGAGGGTGGCGTGTTACAGCTGATTTTGATGACCTTGCGCCGCTGGGCGCGTGTACGTAATTTTTTTTTCTGGTTCGACACCGATGCGTTTACAGCGTTCGCCACTGGCTGCTGAGTGACCATTATAGGTTCTCTTGATGGGAATTAACGCTTTTTATAATTAGGGACACAAGCATCCAGGCGTGTGTACATACATTTTTACCAGCAGGCGAGGAGAGCTCACAAAATGCATCAAAAATGAGTAATTTTTTTACTGCTTGGTTTTTCACGGTTCTGTTTTCAACAGCTCCTGGTTGTTTTCTTTCACGTTCTTCAAGAGGAAACTGTGCTTTTGAAGGCCCTTAAGAAACTGGAGCGTTTTGCTCTGAGGGCGACGTGTTACAGCCGATCTTGATGGCCTTGCGCCGCACACGGGGGCGTATACGTAACATTTTTTTCTGGCTCGACATCGAAGCGTTTTCAGCGATCTCCACTGGCTGTTGAGTAACCTTTATAGGTTCTCTTGATGGCCAATAACGCATTTTATATTGAGGGACACAGGCGCCCAGGCGTGTGTACATACATTTTTACCAGCCGGCGAGGAGAGCACACAAAATGCATAAAAAACGAGTAATTTTGTTACTGCTTGGTTTTTCACTGTTCGGTTTTCAACAGCTCCTGGTTCTTTTATTTCACGTTCTGCAACAGAAAACTGTGCTTTTCAAGGCCTTTCAGAAACTGAAGCCTTTTACTCTGAGGGTGGCGTGCTACTGCCGATTTTGATGACCTTGCGCCGCTGGGCGCGTGTACGTAACATTTTTTCTGTCTCGACACCGATGCAGCGATACAGCGTTCGCCACTGGCTGCTGAGTGACCGTTATAGGTTCCCTTGATGGGGAATAACGCTTTTTATATTTAGGGACACAAGCATCCAGTCGTGTGTTCATACATTTTTACCAGCAGGCGAGGAGATCTCACAAAATGCATAAAAAACGAGTAATTTTGTTACTGCTTGGTTTCTCACGGTTCGGTTTTCAACAGCTCCTGGTTCTTTTATTTCACGTTCTACAATAGAAAACTGTGCTATTCAAGGCCTTTCAGAAACTGAAGCCCTTTACTCTGAGGGTGGCGCGATACTGCCGATTTTGATGACCTTGCGCCGCACACGGGGGCGTGTACGTAACATTTTTTTCTGGCTCGATATCGATGCGTTTTCAGCGTTCTCCACTAGCTGCTGAGTAACCATTTTAGGTTCTCTTGATGGCGAATAGCGCATTTTTATTGAGGGACACAAGCGTCCAGGCGTGTGTACATACATTTTTACCAGCAGGCGAGGAGAGCACACAAAATGCATAAAAAATAAGTAATTTTTTTACTGCTTGGTTTCTTACTGTTCTGTTTTCAATAGCTCCTGGGTGTTTTCCTCCACGTTCTGCAAGAGAAAACTGCGCTCTTGAAGGCCTTTCAGAAACTGGAGCATTTTACTCTGAGGGTGGCGTGTTACTGCTGATTTTGATCACCTCGCGCCGCTGGGCGCGTGTACGTAACATTTTTTTCTCCCTCGACATCGATGCGTTTACAGCGTTCGCCACTGGCTGCTGAGTAGCCGTTATAGGTTCTCTTGATGGCGAATAACGCATTTCATATTGAGGGACACAAGCGTCCAGGCGTGGGTACATACATTTTTACCAGCCGGCGAGGAGAGCACACAACATGCATAAAAAATGTGTATTTTTTTACTGCTTGGTTTTTCACTGTTCTGTTTTCAATAGTTCCTGGGTTTTTGCTTCCACGTTCTACAAGAGAAAACTGCGCTCTTGAAGGCCTTTACGAAACTGGAGCGTTTTGCTCTGAGGGCGGGGTGTTACTGCTGATTTTGATGACCTTGCGCCGCTGGGCGCGTGGACGTAACATTTTTTTCTGGCTCGACATCGATGCGATTACAGCGTTCGCCACTGGCTGCTGAGTGACCATTATAGGTTCTCTTGATGGGAATTAACGCTTTTTATATTTAGGGACACAAGCATCCAGGCGTGTGTACATACATTTTTACCAGCAGGCGAGGAGAGCTCACAAAATGCATAAAAAACGAGTAATTTTGTTACTGCTTGGTTTTTCACTGTTCTGTTTTCAACAGCTCCTGGTTGTTTCTTTCACGTTCTGCAAGAGGAAACTGTGCTTTTGAAGGCCTTTAAGAAACTGGAGCGTTTTGCTCTGAGGGTGACGTGTTACAGCCGATCTTGATAACCTTGCGCCGCACACGGGGGCGTATACGTAACATTTTTTTCTCCCTCGACATCGACGCGTTTACAGCGTTCGCCGCTGGCTGCTGAGGGTGACGTGTTACAGCCGATCTTGATGGCCTTGCGCCGCACGCGGGGGCGTATACGTAACATTTTTTTCTGGCTCGACATCGATGCGTTTTCAGCGTTCTCCACCGGCTGCTGAGTAACCATTATAGGTTCTCTTGATAACGAATAACCCATTTCATATTGAGGGACACAAGCATCCAGGCGTGTGTACATACATTTTTACCAGCAGGCGAGGAGAGCTCACAAAATGCATAAAAAACGAGTAATTTTGTTACTGCTTGGTTTTTCACTGTTCTGTTTTCAACAGCTCCTGGTTTTTTCCTTTCACGTTCTGCGGAAGGAAACTGTGCTTTTGAAGGGCTTTAAGAAACTGGAGCGTTTTGCTCTGAGCGTGACGTGTTACAGCCGATCTTGATGGCCTTGCGCCGCACGCGGGGGCGTATACGTAGCATTTTTTTCTCCCTCGACATCGATGCGTTTACAGTGTTCGCCACTGGCTGCTGAGTGACCATTATAGGTTCTCTTGATGGGGAATGACGCATTTTATATTGGGGGATGCAAGCATCCAGGCGTGTCTATATACGTTTTTACCAGCAGGCGAAGAGAGCACACAAAATGCGTAAGAAACAAGTAATTTTGTTACTGCTTGGTTTTTCACTGTTCTGTTTTCAATAGCTCCTGGTTGTTTTCCTTCACGTTCTGCAAGAGGAAACTGTGCTTTTGAAGGCCTTTAAGAAACTGGAGCGTTTTGCTCTGAGGGTGACGTGTTACAGCCGATCTTGATAACCTTGCGCCGCACACGGGGGCGTATACGTAACATTTTTTTCTCCCTCGACATCGACGCGTTTTCAGCGTTCTCCACCGGCTGCTGAGTAGCCATTATAGGTTCTCTTGATAACGAAAAACCCATTTCATATTGAGGGACACAAGCATCCAGGCGTGTGTACATACATTTTTACCAGCAGGCGAGGAGAGCTCACAAAATGCATAAAAAACGAGTAATTTTGTTAATGCTTGGTTTTTCACTGTTCTGTTTTCAACAGCTCCTGGTTGTTTTCTTTCACGTTCTGCGGAAGGAAACTGTGCTTTTGAAGGCCTTTAAGAAACCGGAGCGTTTTGCTCTGAAGGTGAGGTGTTACAGCCGATCTTGATGGCCTTGCACCGCACACGGGGGCGTATACGTAATATTTTTTTCTGGCTCGACATCGACGCGTTTTCAGCGTTCTCCACCGGCTGCTGAGTAACCATTATAGGTTCTCTTGATGGCGAATAACGCATTTCATATTGAGGGGCACAAGCTTCCAGGCGTGGGTACATACATTTTTACCAGCCGGCGAGGAGAGCACACAAAATGCATGAAAAATGAGTAATATTTTTATTGCTTTGTTTTTCACTGTTCTGTTTTCAATAGCTCCTGGGTTTTTTCTTCCACGTTCTGCAAGGGAAGACTGCGCTCTTGAAGACCTTTACGAAACTGTAGCGTTTTGCTCCGAGGGTGGCGTGTTACAGCTGATTTTGATGACCTTGCGCCGCTGGCCGCGTGTACGTAACTTTTTTTTCTGGTTCGACACCGATGCGTTTACAGCGTTCGCCAATGGCTGCTGAGTAACCATTATAGGTTTTCTTGATGACGAATAGCGCATTTCATATTGAGGGACACAAGCGTCCAGGCGTGTCTATGTACGTTTTTACCAGCAGGCGAAGAGAGCACACAAAATGCGTAAGAAACAAGTAATTTTGTTACTGCTTGGTTTTTCACTGTTCTGTTTTCAATAGCTCCTGGTTGTTTTCCTTCACGTTCTGCAAGAGGAAACTGTGCTTTTGAAGGCCTTTAAGAAACTGGAGCGTTTTGCTCTGAGAGCGGCGTGATACAGCTGATTTTGATGACCTTGCGCCGCTGGGCGCGAGTACGTAACATTTTTTTCTGGCTCAACACCGATGTGTTTACAGCATTCGCCACTGGCTGCTGAGTGACCATTATAGGTTCTCTTGATGGAAATAACGCTTTTTATATTAAGGGACACAAGCATCCAGGCGTGTGTACATACATTTTTACCAGCAAGCGAGGAGAGCTCACAAAATGCATAAAAAAACGAGTAATTTTGTTACTGCTTGGTATTTCACTGTTCTGTTTTCAACAGCTCCTGGTTGTTTTCTTTCAAGTTCTGCAAGAGGAAACTGTGCCTTCGAAGGCCTTTACGAAACTGACGTGTGACGTGTTACAGCCGATCTTGATGGCCTTGCGCCGCACACGGGGGCGTATACGTTACATTTTTTTCTGGCTCGACATCGATGCGTTTTCAGCGTTCTCCACCGGCTGCTGAGTAACCATTATAGGTTCTCTTGATGGCGAATAACGCACTTCATATTGAGGGACACAAGCGTCCAGGCGTGGGTACATACATTTTTACTATCCGGCGAGGAGAGCACACAAAATTCATGAAAAATGAGTAATTTTTTTACTGCTTGGTTTTTCACGGTTCTGTTTTCAACAGCTCCTGGTTGTTTTCTTTCACGTTCTGCAAGAGGAAACTGTGCTTTTGAAGGCCTTTAAGAAACTGGAGCGTTTTGCTCTGAGAGCGGCGTGATACAGCTGATTTTGATGACCTTGCGCCGCTGGGCGCGAGTGCGTAACATTTTATTCTGGCTCAACACCGATGTGTTTACAGCATTCGCCACTGGCTGCTGAGTGACCATTATAGGTTCTCTTGATGGAAATAACGCTTTTTATATTAAGGGACACAAGCATCCAGGCGTGTGTACATACATTTTTACCAGCAAGCGAGGAGAGCTCACAAAATGCATAAAAAAACGAGTAATTTTGTTACTGCTTGGTTTTTCACTGTTCTGTTTTCAACAGCTCCTGGTTGTTTTCTTTCAAGTTCCGCAAGAGGAAACTGTGCCTTTGAAGGCCTTTAAGAAACTGGAGCATTTTGCTCTGAGGGTGACGTGTTACAGCCGATCTTGATGGCCTTGCGCCGCACAAGGGAGCGTATACGTAACATTTTTTTCTGGCTCGACACCGATGCGTTTACAGCGTTCGCCACTGGCTGCTGAGTGACCATTATGGGTTCTCTTGATGGTGAATAACGCTTTTTATATTTAGGGACACAAGCATCCAGGCGTGTGTACATACATTTTTACCAGCAAGCGAGGAGAGCTCACAAAATGCATAAAAAAACGAGTAATTTTGTTACTGCTTGGTTTTTCACTGTTCTGTTTTCAACAGCTCCTGGTTGTTTTCTTTCAAGTTCCGCAAGAGGAAACTGTGCTTTTGAAGGCCTTTAAGAAACTGGAGCGTTTTGCTCTGAGGGTGACGTGTTACAGCCCGTCCTGATGGCCTTGCGCCGCACACGGGGGCGTATACGTAACATTTTTTTCTGGCTCGACATCGATGCATTTACAGCGTTCGCCACTGGCTGCTGAGTGACCATTATAGGTTCCCTTGATGGGGAATGACGCATTTTATATTGAGGGACACAAGCGTCCAGGCGTGTGTATATACGTTTTTACCAGCAGGCGAAGAGAGCACATAAAATGCGTAAGAAACAAGTAATTTTGTTACTGCTGGGCTTCTCACTGTTCTGTTTACAACAGCTCCTGGTTGTTTTCTTTCACGTTCTGCAAGAGGAAACTGTGCTTTTGAAGGCCTTTACGAAACTGGAGCGTTTTGCTCTGAGGGCGGCGTGTTACAGCTGATTTTGATGACCTTGCGCCGCTGGGCGCGTGTACGTAACATTTTTTTCTGGCTCGACACCGATGCGCTTACAGCGTACGCCAATCGCTGCTGAGTGATCCTTATAGGTTCTCTTGATGGGGAATAATGCTTTTTATATTTAGGGACACAAGCATCCAGGCGTATGTACATACATTTTTACCAGCAAGCGGGGAGAGCTCACAAAATGCATAAAAAACGAGTTATTTTGTTACTGCTTGGTTTTTCACTGTTCTGTTTTCAACAGCTCCTGGTTGTTTTCTTTCAAGTTCTGCAAGAGAAAACTGTGCCTTTGAAGGCCTTTAAGAAACTGGAGCGTTTTGCTCCGAGGGTGACGTGTTACAGCCGATCTTGGTGGCCTTGCGCCGCACACGGGGGCGTATACGTAATTTTTTCTGGCTCGACATCGATGCGTTTTCAGCGTTCTCCAACGGCTGCTGAGTAACCATTATAGGTTCTCTTGATGGCGAATAACGCATTTGATATTGAGGGACACAAGCGTCCAGGCGTGGGTACATACATTTTTACTAGCCGGCGAGGAGAGCACACAAAATGCATGAAAAATGAGTAATTTTTTTACTGCTTGGTTTTTCACTGTTCTGTTTTCAACAGCTCCTGGTTGTTTTCTTTCAAGTTCTGCAAGAGGAAACTGTGCCTTCGAAGGCCTTTACGAAACTGACGTGTGACGTGTTACAGCCGATCTTGATGGCCTTGCGCCGCACACGGGGGCGTATACGTTACATTTTTTTCTGGCTCGACATCGATGCGTTTTCAGCGTTCTCCACCGGCTGCTGAGTAACCATTATAGGTTCTCTTGATGGCGAATAACGCACTTCATATTGAGGGACACAAGCGTCCAGGCGTGGGTACATACATTTTTACTATCCGGCGAGGAGAGCACACAAAATTCATGAAAAATGAGTAATTTTTTTACTGCTTGGTTTTTCACGGTTCTGTTTTCAACAGCTCCTGGTTGTTTTCTTTCACGTTCTGCAAGAGGAAACTGTGCTTTTGAAGGCCTTTAAGAAACTGGAGCGTTTTGCTCTGAGAGCGGCGTGATACAGCTGATTTTGATGACCTTGCGCCGCTGGGCGCGAGTGCGTAACATTTTTTTCTGGCTCAACACCGATGTGTTTACAGCATTCGCCACTGGCTGCTGAGTGACCATTATAGGTTCTCTTGATGGGAAATAACACTTTTTATATTAAGGGACACAAGCATCCAGGCGTTTGTACATACATTTTTACCAGCAAGCGAGGAGAGCTCACAAAATGCATAAAAAAACGAGTAATTTTGTTACTGCTTGGTTTTTCACTGTTCTGTTTTCAACAGCTCCTGGTTGTTTTCTTTCAAGTTCCGCAAGAGGAAACTGTGCCTTTGAAGGCCTTTAAGAAACTGGAGCATTTTGCTCTGAGGGTGACGTGTTACAGCCGATCTTGATGGCCTTGCGCCGCACAAGGGAGCGTATACGTAACATTTTTTTCTGGCTCGACACCGATGCGTTTACAGCGTTCGCCACTGGCTGCTGAGTGACCATTATGGGTTCTCTTGATGGTGAATAACGCTTTTTATATTTAGGGACACAAGCATCCAGGCGTGTGTACATACATTTTTACCAGCAAGCGAGGAGAGCTCACAAAATGCATAAAAAAACGAGTAATTTTGTTACTGCTTGGTTTTTCACTGTTCTGTTTTCAACAGCTCCTGGTTGTTTTCTTTCAAGTTCCGCAAGAGGAAACTGTGCTTTTGAAGGCCTTTAAGAAACTGGAGCGTTTTGCTCTGAGGGTGACGTGTTACAGCCCGTCCTGATGGCCTTGCGCCGCACACGGGGGCGTATACGTAACATTTTTTTCTGGCTCGACATCGATGCATTTACAGCGTTCGCCACTGGCTGCTGAGTGACCATTATAGGTTCCCTTGATGGGGAATGACGCATTTTATATTGAGGGACACAAGCGTCCAGGCGTGTGTATATACGTTTTTACCAGCAGGCGAAGAGAGCACATAAAATGCGTAAGAAACAAGTAATTTTGTTACTGCTGGGCTTCTCACTGTTCTGTTTACAACAGCTCCTGGTTGTTTTCTTTCACGTTCTGCAAGAGGAAACTGTGCTTTTGAAGGCCTTTACGAAACTGGAGCGTTTTGCTCTGAGGGCGGCGTGTTACAGCTGATTTTGATGACCTTGCGCCGCTGGGCGCGTGTACGTAACATTTTTTTCTGGCTCGACACCGATGCGCTTACAGCGTACGCCAATCGCTGCTGAGTGATCCTTATAGGTTCTCTTGATGGGGAATAATGCTTTTTATATTTAGGGACACAAGCATCCAGGCGTATGTACATACATTTTTACCAGCAAGCGGGGAGAGCTCACAAAATGCATAAAAAACGAGTTATTTTGTTACTGCTTGGTTTTTCACTGTTCTGTTTTCAACAGCTCCTGGTTGTTTTCTTTCAAGTTCTGCAAGAGAAAACTGTGCCTTTGAAGGCCTTTAAGAAACTGGAGCGTTTTGCTCCGAGGGTGACGTGTTACAGCCGATCTTGGTGGCCTTGCGCCGCACACGGGGGCGTATACGTAATTTTTTCTGGCTCGACATCGATGCGTTTTCAGCGTTCTCCAACGGCTGCTGAGTAACCATTATAGGTTCTCTTGATGGCGAATAACGCATTTGATATTGAGGGACACAAGCGTCCAGGCGTGGGTACATACATTTTTACTAGCCGGCGAGGAGAGCACACAAAATGCATGAAAAATGAGTAATTTTTTTACTGCTTGGTTTTTCACTGTTCTGTTTTCAATAGCTCCTGGTTGTTTTCTTTCACGTTCTGCAAGAGGAAACTGTGCTTTTGAAGGCCTTTAGGAAACTGGAGCGTTTTGCTCTGAGGGTGACGTGTTACAGCCGATCTTGATGGCCTTGCGCCGCACAAGGGGGCGTATACGTAACATTTTTTTCTGGCTCGACATCGATGCGTTTACAGCGTTCGCCACTGGCTGCTGAGTGACCATTATAGGTTCTCTTGATGGGGAATAACGCTCTTTATATTAAGGGACACAAGCATCCAGGCGTGTGTACATATATTTTTACCAGCAAGCGAGGAGAGCTCACGAGTAATTTTGTTACTGCTTGGTTTTTCACTGTTCTGTTTTCAACAGCTCCTGGTTGTTTTCTTTCAAGTTCTGCAAGAGGAAACTGCGCTTTTGAAGGCCTTTAAGAAACTGGAGCGTTTTGCTCTGAGGGTGACGTGTTACAGCCGATCTTGATGGCCTTGCGCCGCACAAGGGGGCGTATACGTAACATTTTTTTCTGGCTCGACATCGATGCGATTACAGCGTTCGCCACTGGCTGCTGAGTGACCATTATAGGTTCTCTTGATGGGGAATAACGCTTTTTATATTAAGGGACACAAGCATCCAAGCGTGTGTACATATATTTTTACCAGCATGCGAGGAGAGCTCACAAAATGCATAAAAAACGAGTAATTTTGTTACTGCTTGGTTTTTCACTGTTCTGTTTTCAACAGCTCCTGGTTGTTTTCTTTCAAGTTCTGCAAGAGGAAATTGTGCTTTTGAAGGCCTTTAAGAAACTGGAGCGTTTTGCTCTGAGGGTGACGTGTTACAGCCCATCCTGATGGCCTTGCGCCGCACACGGGGGCGTATACGTAACATTTTCTTCTGGCTCGACACCGATGCGTTTACAGCGTTCGCCACTGGCTGCTGAGTGACCATTATAGGTTCTCTTGATGGGGAATAACGCTCTTTATATTAAGGGACACAAGCATCCAGGCGTGTGTACATATATTTTTACCAGCAAGCGAGGAGAGCTCACAAAATGCATAAAAAACGAGTAATTTTGTTACTGCTTGGTTTTTCACTGTTCTGTTTTCAACAGCTCCTGGTTGTTTTCTTTCAAGTTCTGCAAGAGGAAGCTGTGCTTTTGAAGGCCTTTAAGAAACTGGAGCGTTTTGCTCTGAGGGTGACGTGTTACAGCCGATCTTGATGGTCTTGCGCCGCACAAGGGGGCGTATACGTAACATTTCTTTCTGGCTCGACATCGATGCGATTACAGCGTTCGCCACTGGCTGCTGAGTGACCATTATAGGTTCTCTTGATGGGGAATAACGCTTTTTATATTAAGGGACACAAGCATCCAGGCGTGTGTACATATATTTTTACCAGCATGCGAGGAGAACTCACAAAATGCATAAAAAACGAGTAATTTTGTTACTGCTTGGTTTTTCACTGTTCTGTTTTCAACAGCTCCTGGTTGTTTTCTTTCAAGTTCTGCAAGAGGAAACTGTGCTTTTGAAGGCCTTTAAGAAACTGGAGCGTTTTGCTCTGAGGGTGACGTGTTACAGCCGATCTTGATGGCCTTGCGCCGCACACGGGGGCGTATACGTAACATTTTTTTCTGGCTCGACATCGATGCATTTACAGCGTTCGCCACTGGCTGCTGAGTGACCATTATAGGTTCCCTTGATGGGGAAAGACGCATTTTATAATGAGGGACACAAGCGTCCAGGCGTGTGTATATACGTTTTTACCAGCAGGCGAAGAGAGCACATAAAATGCGTAAGAAACAAGTAATTTTGTTACTGCTGGGCTTCTCACTGTTCTGTTTTCAACAGCTCCTGGTTGTTTTCTTTCACGTTCTGCAAGAGGAAACTGTGCTCTTGAAGGCCTTTACGAAACTGGAGCGTTTTGCTCTGAGGGCGGCGTGTTACAGCTGATTTTGATGACCCTGCGCCGCTGGGCGCGTGTACGTAACATTTTTTTCTGGCTCGACACCGATGCGTTTACAGCGTTCGCCACTGGCTGCTGAGTGACCATTATAGGTTCTCCTGATGGGGAATGACGCATTTTATATTGAGGGACACAAGCGTCCTGGCGTGTGTATATACGTTTTTACCAGCAGGCGAAGAGAGCACACAAAATGCATAAGAAACAAGTAATTTTGTTACTGCTTGGTTTTTCACTGTTCTGTTTTCAACAGCTCCTGGTTGTTTTCTTTCAAGTTCTGCAAGAGGAAACTGTGCCTTTGGAGGCCTTTAAGAAACTGGAGCGTTTTGCTCTGAGGGTGACGTGTTACAGCCGATCTTGATGGCCTTGCGCCGCACACGGGGGCGTATACGTAACATTTTTTTCTGGCTCGACATCGATGAGTTTTCAGCGTTCTCCACCGGTTGCTGAGTAACCATTATAGGTTCTCTTGATGGCGAATAACGCATTTCATATTGAGGGACACAAGCGTCCAGGCGTGGGTACATACATTTTTACTAGCCGGCGAGAAGAGCACACAAAATTCATGAAAAATGAGTAATTTTTTTACTGCTTGGTTTTTCACTGTTCTGTTTTCAATAGCTCCTGGTTGTTTTTTTTCACGTTCTGCAAGAGGAAACTGTGCTTTTGAAGGCCTTTACGAAACTGGAGCGTTTTGCTCTGAGGGCGGCGTGTTACAGCTGATTTTGATGACCTTGCGCAGCTGGGCGCGTGTACGTAACATTTTTTTCTGGCTCGACACCGATGCGTTTACAGCGTTCGCCACTGTCTGCTGAGTGACCATTATAGGTTCCCTTGATGGGGAATAACGCTCTTTATATTAAGGGACACAAGCATCCAGGCGTGTGTACATATATTTTTACCAGCAAGCGAGGAGAGCTCACAAAATGCATAAAAAACGAGTAATTTTGTTACTGCTTGGCTTTTCACTGTTCTGTTTTCAATAGCTCCTGGTTGTTTTTTTCAAGTTCTGCAAGAGGAAACTGTGCTTTTGAAGGCCTTTAAGAAACTGGAGCGTTTTGCTCTGAGGGTGACGTGTTACAGCCGATCTTGATGGCCTTGCGCCGCACACGGGGGCGTATACGTAACATTTTTTTCTGGCTCGACATCGATGCGTTTTCAGCGTTCTCCACCGGCTGCTGAGGGTGACGTGTTACAGCCGATCTTGATGGCCTTGCGCCGCACGCGGGGGCGTATACGTAACATTTTTTTCTGGCTCGACATCGATGCGTTTTCAGCGTTCTCCCCCGGCTGCTGAGTAACCATTATAGGTTCTCTTGATAACGAATAACCCATTTCATATTGAGGGACACAAGCGTCCAGGCGTGCGTACATACATTTTTACCAGCCGGCGAGGAGAGCACACAAAATGCATCAAAAATGAGTAATTTTTTTACTGCTTGGTTTTTCACGGTTCTGTTTTCAACAGCTCCTGGTTGGTTTCTTTCACGTTCTGCAAGAGGAAACTGTGCTTTTGAAGGCCTTTAAGAAACTGGAACGTTTTACTCTGAGGGTGGCGTGTTACTGCTGATTTTGATCACCTCGCGCCGCTGGGCGCGTGTACGTAACATTTTTTTCTCCCTCGACATCGATGCGTTTACAGCGTTCGCCACTGGCTGCTGAGTAACCGTTATAGGTTCTCTTGATGGCGAATAACGCATTTCATATTGAGGGACACAAGCGTCCAGGCGTGGGTACATACTTTTTTACCAGCCGGCGAGGAGAGCACACAACATGCATAAAAAATGAGTATTTTTTTTACTGCTTGGTTTTTCACTGTTCTGTTTTCAATAGTTCCTGGGTTTTTGCTTCCACGTTCTGCAAGAGAAAACTGCGCTCTTGAAGACCTTTACGAAACTGCAGCGTTTTGCTCTGAGGGTGGCGTGTTACAGCTGATTTTGATGACCTTGCGCCGCCGGGCGCGTGTACGTAACATTTTTTTCTGGCTCGACACCGATGCGCTTACTGCGTTCGCCACTGGCTGCTGAGTGACCGTTATAGGTTCTCTTGATGGGGAATAGCGCTTTTTATATTTGGGGACACAAGCATTCAGGCGTGTGTACATACAATTTTACCAGCAGGCGAGGAGAGCCCACAAAATGCATAAAAAACGAGTAATTTTGTTACTGCTTGGTTTTACACTGTTCTGTTTTCAACAGCTCCTGGTTGTTTTCTTTCACGTTCTGCAAGAGGAAACTGTGCTTTTGAAGGCCTTTAAGAAACTGGAGCGTTTTGCTCTGAGGGTGACGTGTTACAGCCGATCTTGATAACCTTGCGCCGCACACGGGGGCGTATACGTAACATTTTTTTCTCCCTCGACATCGACGCGTTTACAGCGTTCGCCACTGGCTGCTGAGGGTGACGTGTTACAGCCGATCTTGATGGCCTTGCGCCGCACGCGGGGGCGTATACGTAACATTTTTTTCTGGCTCGACATCGATGCGTTTTCAGCGTTCTCCCCCGGCTGCTGAGTAACCATTATAGGTTCTCTTGATAACGAATAACCCATTTCATATTGAGGGACACAAGCGTCCAGGCGTGCGTACATACATTTTTACCAACCGGCGGGGAGAGCACACAAAATGCATCAAAAATGAGTAATTTTTTTACTGCTTGGTTTTTCACGGTTCTGTTTTCAACAGCTCCTGGTTGGTTTCTTTCACGTTCTGCAAGAGGAAACTGTGCTTTTGAAGGCCTTTAAGAAACTGGAACGTTTTGCTCTGAGGGTGACGTGTTACAGCCGATCTTGATGGCCTTGCGCCGCACACGGGGGCGTATACGTAACATTTTTTTCTCCCTCGACATCGATGCGCTTACAGCGTTCGCCACTGGCTGCTGAGTGACCATTATAGGTTCTCTTGATGGGGAATGACGCATTTTATATTGGGGGATACAAGTATCCAGGCGTGTGTATATACGTTTTTACCAGCAGGCGAAGAGAGCACACAAAATGCGTAAGAAACAAGTAATTTTGTTACTGCTTGGTTTCTCACTGTTCTGTTTTCAACAGCTCCTGGTTGTTTTCCTTCACGTTCTGCAAAAGGGGACACTGTTTTTTTGAAGGCCTTTACGAAACTGGAGCGTTTAGCTCTGAGGGCGGCGTGTTACTGCTGATTTTGATGACCTTGCGCCGCTGGGCGCGTGGACGTAACATTTTATTCTGACTCGACACCGATGCGATTACAGCGTTCGCCACTGGCTGCTGAGTGACCATTATAGGTTCTCTTGATGGGAAATAACGCTCTTTATATTTAGGGACACAAGCATCCAGGCGTGTGTACACACATTTTTACCAGCAGGCGAGGAGAGCTCACAAAATGCATAAAAAACGAGTAATTTTGTTACTGCTTGGTTTCTCACTGTTCGGTTTTCAACAGTTCCTGGTTCTTTTATTTCACGTTCTACAATAGAAAACTGTGCTATTCAAGGCCTTTCAGAAACTGAAGCCCTTTACTCTGAGGGTGGCGCGAGACTGCCGATTTTGATGACCTTGCGCCGCACACGGGGGCGTGTACGTAACATTTTTTTCTCCCTCGACATCGATGCGTTTACAGCGTTCTCCACCGGCTGCTGAGTAACCATTATAGGTTCTCTTGATGGCGAATAACGCATTTCATATTGAGGGACACAAGCGTCCAGGCGTGGGTACATACATTTTTACTATCCGGCGAGGAGAGCACACAAAATTCATGAAAAATTAGTAATTTTTGTACTGCTTGGTTTTTCACGGTTCTGTTTTCAACAGCTCCTGGTTGTTTTCTTTCACGTTCTGCAAGAGAAAACTGTGCTTTTGAAGGCCTTTAAGAAACTGGAGCGTTTTGCTCTAAGAGCGGCGTGATACAGCTGATTTTGATGACCTTGCGCCGCTGGGCGCGAGTACGTAACATTTTTTTCTCGCTCGACACCGATGTGCTTACAGCGTTCGCCACTGGCTGCTGAGTGACCATTATAGGTTCTCTTGATGGGAAATAACGCTTTTTATATTAAGGGACACAAGCATCCAGGCGTGTGTACATACATTTTTACCAGCAAGCGAGGAGAGCTCACAAAATGCATAAAATAACGAGTAACTTTGTTACTGCTTGGTTTTTCACTGTTCTGTTTTCAACAGCTCCTGGTTGTTTTCTTTCAAGTTCTGCAAGAGGAAACTGTGCCTTTGAAGGCCTTTAAGAAGCTGGAGCGTTTTGCTCTGAGGGTGACGTGTTACAGCCGATCTTGATGGCCTTGCGCCGCACAAGGGAGCGTATACGTAACATTTTTTTCTGGCTCGACACCGATGCGTTTACAGCGTTCGCCACTGGCTGCTGAATGACCATTATAGGTTCTCTTGATGGGGAATAACGCTTTTTATATTTCGGGACACAAGCATCCAGGCGTGTGTACATACATTTTTACCAGCAAGCGAGAAGAGCTCACAAAATGCACAAAAAACGAGTAATTTTGTTACTGCTTGGTTTTTCACTGTTCTGTTTTCAACAGCTCATGGCTGTTTTCGTTCAAGTTCTGCAAGAAGAAACTGTGCCTTTGAAGGCCTTTAAGAAACTGGAGCGTTTTGCTCTGAGGGTGACGTGTTACAGCCGATCTTGATGGCCTTGCGCCGCACACGGGGGCGTATGCGTAACATTTTTTTCTCCCTCGACATCGATGCGTTTACAGCGTTCGCCACTGGCTGCTGAATGACCATTATAGGTTCTCTTGATGGGGAATAACGCTTTTTATATTAAGGGACACAAGCATCCAGGCGCGTGTACATATACTTTTACCAGTAAGCGAGGAGAGCTCACAAAATGCATAAAAAACGAGTAATTTTGTTACTGCTTGGTTTTTCACTGTTCTGTTTTCTACAGCTCCTGGTTGTTTTCTTTCACGTTCTGCAAGAGGAAACTGTGCTTTTGAGGGCCTTTAAGAAACTGGAGCGTTTTGCTCTGAGAGCGGCGTGATACAGCTGATTTTGATGACCTTGCGCCGCTGGGCGCGAGTACGTAACATTTTTTTCTGGCTCAACACCGATGTGTTTACAGCATTCGCCACTGGCTACTGAGTGACCATTATAGGTTCTCTTGATGGGGAATAACGCTTTTTATATTAAGGGATACAAGCATCCAGGCGTGTGTACATACATTTTTACCAGCAAGCGAGGAGAGCTCACAAAATGCATAAAAAAACGAGTAATTTTGTTACTGCTTGGTTTTTCACTGTTCTGTTTTCAACAGCTCCCGGTTGTTTTCTTTCAAGTTCTGCAAGAGGAAACTGTGCCTTCGAAGGCCTTTACGAAACTGACGTGTGACGTGTTACAGCCGATCTTGATGGCCTTGCGCCGCACACGGGGGCGTATACGTTACATTTTTTTCTGGCTCGACATCGATGCGTTTTCAGCGTTCTCCACCGGCTGCTGATTAACCATTATAGGTTCTCTTGATGGCGAATAACGCATTTCATATTGAGGGACACAAGCGTCCAGGCGTGGGTACATACATTTTTACTATCCGGCGAGGAGAGCACACAAAATTCATGAAAAATGAGTAATTTTTTTACTGCTTGGTTTTTCACGGTTCTGTTTTCAACAGCTCCTGGTTGTTTTCTTTCACGTTCTGCAAGAGGAAACTGTGCTTTTGAAGGCCTTTAAGAAACTGGAGCGTTTTGCTCTGAGAGCGGCGTGATACAGCTGATTTTGATGACCTTGCGCCGCTGGGCGCGTGTACGTAACATTTTTTTCTGGCTCGACACCGATGCGCTTACAGCGTACGCCAATCGCTGCTGAGTGATCCTTATAGGTTCTCTTGATGGGGAATAATGCTTTTTATATTTAGGGACACAAGCGTCCGGGCGTGGGTACATACATTTTTACTAGCCGGCGAGGAGAGCACACAAAATGCATGAAAAATGAGTAATTTTTTTACTGCTTGGTTTTTCACTGTTCTGTTTTCAATAGCTCCTGGTTGTTTTCTTTCAAGTTCTGCAAGAGGAAACTGTGCCTTCGAAGGCCTTTATGAAACTGACGTGTGACGTGTTACAGCCGATCTTGATGGCCTTGCGCCGCACACGGGGGCGTATACGTAACATTTTTTTCTGGCTCAACACCGATGTGTTTACAGCATTCGCCACTGGCTACTGAGTGACCATTATAGGTTCTCTTGATGGGGAATAACGCTTTTTATATTAAGGGATACAAGCATCCAGGCGTGTGTACATACATTTTTACCAGCAAGCGAGGAGAGCTCACAAAATGCATAAAAAAACGAGTAATTTTGTTACTGCTTGGTTTTTCACTGTTCTGTTTTCAACAGCTCCCGGTTGTTTTCTTTCAAGTTCTGCAAGAGGAAACTGTGCCTTCGAAGGCCTTTACGAAACTGACGTGTGACGTGTTACAGCCGATCTTGATGGCCTTGCGCCGCACACGGGGGCGTATACGTTACATTTTTTTCTCCCTCGACATCGATGCGTTTACAGCGTTCGCCACTGGCTGCTGAATGACCATTATAGGTTCTCTTGATGGGAAATAACGCTTTTTATATTAAGGGACACAAGCATCCAGGCGTGTGTACATACATTTTTACCAGCAAGCGAGGAGAGCTCGCAAAATGCATAAAAAAAACGAGTAATTTTGTTACTGCTTGGTTTTTCACTGTTCTGTTTTCAACAGCTCCCGGTTGTTTTCTTTCAAGTTCCGCAAGAGGAAACTGTGCCTTTGAAGGCCTTTAAGAAACTGGAGCGTTTTGCTCTGAGGGTGACGTGTTACAGCCGATCTTGATGGCCTTGCGCCGCACAAGGGAGCGTATACGTAACATTTTTTTCTGGCTCGACACCGATGCGTTTACAGCGTTCGCCACTGGCTGCTGAGTGACCATTATGGGTTCTCTTGATGGGGAATAACGCTTTTTATATTTAGGGACACAAGCATCCAGGCGTGTGTACATACATTTTTACCAGCACGCGAGGAGAGCTCACAAAATGCATAAAAAAAACGAGTAATTTTGTTACTGCTTGGTTTTTCACTGTTCTGTTTTCAACAGCTCCTGGTTGTTTTCTTTCAAGTTCTGCAAGAGGAAACTGTGCCTTCGAAGGCCTTTATGAAACTGACGTGTGACGTGTTACAGCCGATCTTGATGGCCTTGCGCCGCACACGGGGGCGTATACGTAACATTTTTTTCTGGCTCGACATCGATGCGTTTTCAGCGTTCTCCACCGGCTGCTGAGTAACCATTATAGGTTCTCTTGATGGCGAATAACGCATTTCATATTGGGGCACACAAGCGTCCAGGCGTGGGTACATACATTTTTACTAGCCGGTGAGGAGAGCACACAAAATGCATGAAAAATGAGTAATTTTTTTACTGCTTGGTTTTTCACTGTTCTGTTTTCAATAGCTCCTGGGTTTTTTCTTCCACGTTCTGCAAAGGAAAACTGCGCTCTTGAAGACCTTTACGAAACTGTAGCGTTTTGCTCTGAGGGTGGTGTGTTACAGCTGATTTTGATGACCTTGCGCCGCTGGGCGCGTGTACGTAACATTTTTTTCTGGCTCGACACCGATGCGCTTACAGCGTACGCCAATCGCTGCTGAGTGATCCTTATAGGTTCTCTTGATGGGGAATAATGCTTTTTATATTTAGGGACACAAGCGTCCGGGCGTGGGTACATACATTTTTACTAGCCGGCGAGGAGAGCACACAAAATGCATGAAAAATGAGTAATTTTTTTACTGCTTGGTTTTTCACTGTTCTGTTTTCAATAGCTCCTGGTTGTTTTCTTTCACGTTCTGCAAGAGGAAACTGTGCTTTTGAAGGCCTTTAAGAAATTGGAGCGTTTTGCTCTGAGGGTGACGTGTTACAGCCGATCTTGATGGCCTTGCGCCGCACAAGGGGGCGTATACGTAACATTTTTTTCTGGCTCGACATCGATGCGTTTACAGCGTTCGCCACTGGCTGCTGAGTGACCATTATAGGTTCTCTTGATGGGGAATAACGCTCTTTATATTAAGGGACACAAGCATCCAGGCGTGTGTACATATATTTTTACCAGCAAGCGAGGAGAGCTCACGAGTAATTTTGTTACTGCTTGGTTTTTCACTGTTCTGTTTTCAACAGCTCCTGGTTGTTTTCTTTCAAGTTCTGCAAGAGGAAACTGTGCTTTTGAAGGCCTTTCAGAAACTGGAGCATTTTACTCTGAGGGTGGCGTGTTACTGCTGATTTTGATGACCTCGCGCCGCTGGGCGCGTGTACGTAACATTTTTTTCTGGCTCGACACCGATGCGCTTACAGCGTACGCCAATCGCTGCTGAGTGATCCTTATAGGTTCTCTTGATGGGGAATAATGCTTTTTATATTTAGGGACACAAGCGTCCGGGCGTGGGTACATACATTCTTACCAGCCGGCGAGGAGAGCACACAAAATGCATAAAAAATGAGTAATTTTTTTACTGCTTGGTTTTTCACTGTTCTGTTTTCAACAGCTCCTGGTTGTTTTCTTTCACGTTCTGCAAGAGGAAACTGTGCTTTTGAAGGCCTTTAAGAAACTGGAGCGTTTTGCTCTGAGGGTGACGTGTTACAGCCGATCTTGATGGCCTTGCGCCGCACAAGGGGGCGTATACGTAACATTTTTTTCTGGCTCGACATCGATGCGATTACAACGTTCGCCACTGGCTGCTGAGTGACCATTATAGGTTCTCTTGATGGGGAATAACGCTTTTTATATTAAGGGACACAAGCATCCAAGCGTGTGTACATATATTTTTACCAGCATGCGAGGAGAGCTCACAAAATGCATAAAAAACGAGTAATTTTGTTACTGCTTGGTTTTTCGCTGTTCTGTTTTCAACAGCTCCTGGTTGTTTTCTTTCAAGTTCTGCAAGAGGAAACTGTGCTTTTGAAGGCCTTTAAGAAACTGGAGCGTTTTGCTCTGAGGGTGACGTGTTACAGCCCGTCCTGATGGCCTTGCGCCGCACACGGGGGCGTATACGTAACATTTTTTTCTGGCTCGACATCGATGCATTTACAGCGTTCGCCACTGGCTGCTGAGTGACCATTATAGGTTCTCTTGATGGGGAATGACGCATTTTATATTGGGGGATACAAGTATCCAGGCGTGTGTATATACGTTTTTACCAGCAGGCGAAGAGAGCACACAAAATGCGTAAGAAACAAGTAATTTTGTTACTGCTTGGTTTCTCACTGTTCTGTTTTCAACAGCTCCTGGTTGTTTTCCTTCACGTTCTGCAAAAGGGGACACTGTTTTTTTGAAGGCCTTTACGAAACTGGAGCGTTTAGCTCTGAGGGCGGCGTGTTACTGCTGATTTTGATGACCTTGCGCCGCCGGGCGCGTGTACGTAACATTTTTTTCTGGCTCGACACCGATGCGCTTACTGCGTTCGCCACTGGCTGCTGAGTGACCGTTTTAGGTTCTCTTGATGGGGAATAGCGCTTTTTATATTTGGGGACACAAGCATTCAGGCGTGTGTACATACAATTTTACCAGCAGGCGAGGAGAGCCCACAAAATGCATAAAAAACGAGTAATTTTGTTACTGCTTGGTTTTACACTGTTCTGTTTTCAACAGCTCCTGGTTGTTTTCTTTCACGTTCTGCAAGAGGAAACTGTGCTTTTGAAGGCCTTTAAGAAACTGGAGCGTTTTGCTCTGAGGGTGACGTGTTACAGCCGATCTTGATAGCCTTGCGCCGCACACGGGGGCGTATACGTAACATTTTTTTCTCCCTCGACATCGACGCGTTTACAGCGTTCGCCACTGGCTGCTGAGGGTGACGTGTTACAGCCGATCTTGATGGCCTTGCGCCGCACGCGGGGGCGTATACGTAACATTTTTTTCTGGCTCGACATCGATGCGTTTTCAGCGTTCTCCCCCGGCTGCTGAGTAACCATTATAGGTTCTCTTGATAACGAATAACCCATTTCATATTGAGGGACACAAGCGTCCAGGCGTGCGTACATACATTTTTACCAACCGGCGAGGAGAGCACACAAAATGCATCAAAAATGAGTAATTTTTTTACTGCTTGGTTTTTCACGGTTCTGTTATCAACAGCTCCTGGTTGGTTTCTTTCACGTTCTGCAAGAGGAAACTGTGCTTTTGAAGGCCTTTAAGAAACTGGAACGTTTTGCTCTGAGGGTGACGTGTTACAGCCGATCTTGATGGCCTTGCGCCGCACACGGGGGCGTATACGTAACATTTTTTTCTCCCTCGACATCGATGCGCTTACAGCGTTCGCCACTGGCTGCTGAGTGACCATTATAGGTTCTCTTGATGGGGAATGACGCATTTTATATTGGGGGATACAAGTATCCAGGCGTGTGTATATACGTTTTTACCAGCAGGCGAAGAGAGCATACAAAATGCGTAAGAAACAAGTAATTTTGTTACTGCTTGGTTTCTCACTGTTCTGTTTTCAACAGCTCCTGGTTGTTTTCCTTCACGTTCTGCAAAAGGGGACACTGTTTTTTTGAAGGCCTTTACGAAACTGGAGCGTTTAGCTCTGAGGGCGGCGTGTTACTGCTGATTTTGATGACCTTGCGCCGCTGGGCGCGTGGACGTAACATTTTATTCTGACTCGACACCGATGCGATTACAGCGTTCGCCACTGGCTGCTGAGTGACCATTATAGGTTCTCTTGATGGGAAATAACGCTCTTTATATTTAGGGACACAAGCATCCAGGCGTGTGTACACACATTTTTACCAGCAGGCGAGGAGAGCTCACAAAATGCATAAAAAACGAGTAATTTTGTTACTGCTTGGTTTCTCACTGTTCGGTTTTCAACAGTTCCTGGTTCTTTTATTTCACGTTCTACAATAGAAAACTGTGCTATTCAAGGCCTTTCAGAAACTGAAGCCCTTTACTCTGAGGGTGGCGCGAGACTGCCGATTTTGATGACCTTGCGCCGCACACGGGGGCGTGTACGTAACATTTTTTTCTCCCTCGACATCGATGCGTTTACAGCGTTCTCCACCGGCTGCTGAGTAACCATTATAGGTTCTCTTGATGGCGAATAACGCATTTCATATTGAGGGACACAAGCGTCCAGGCGTGGGTACATACATTTTTACTATCCGGCGAGGAGAGCACACAAAATTCATGAAAAATTAGTAATTTTTGTACTGCTTGGTTTTTCACGGTTCTGTTTTCAACAGCTCCTGGTTGTTTTCTTTCACGTTCTGCAAGAGAAAACTGTGCTTTTGAAGGCCTTTAAGAAACTGGAGCGTTTTGCTCTAAGAGCGGCGTGATACAGCTGATTTTGATGACCTTGCGCCGCTGGGCGCGAGTACGTAACATTTTTTTCTCGCTCGACACCGATGTGCTTACAGCGTTCGCCACTGGCTGCTGAGTGACCATTATAGGTTCTCTTGATGGGAAATAACGCTTTTTATATTAAGGGACACAAGCATCCAGGCGTGTGTACATACATTTTTACCAGCAAGCGAGGAGAGCTCACAAAATGCATAAAATAACGAGTAACTTTGTTACTGCTTGGTTTTTCACTGTTCTGTTTTCAACAGCTCCTGGTTGTTTTCTTTCAAGTTCTGCAAGAGGAAACTGTGCCTTTGAAGGCCTTTAAGAAGCTGGAGCGTTTTGCTCTGAGGGTGACGTGTTACAGCCGATCTTGATGGCCTTGCGCCGCACAAGGGAGCGTATACGTAACATTTTTTTCTGGCTCGACACCGATGCGTTTACAGCGTTCGCCACTGGCTGCTGAATGACCATTATAGGTTCTCTTGATGGGGAATAACGCTTTTTATATTTCGGGACACAAGCATCCAGGCGTGTGTACATACATTTTTACCAGCAAGCGAGAAGAGCTCACAAAATGCACAAAAAACGAGTAATTTTGTTACTGCTTGGTTTTTCACTGTTCTGTTTTCAACAGCTCATGGCTGTTTTCGTTCAAGTTCTGCAAGAAGAAACTGTGCCTTTGAAGGCCTTTAAGAAACTGGAGCGTTTTGCTCTGAGGGTGACGTGTTACAGCCGATCTTGATGGCCTTGCGCCGCACACGGGGGCGTATGCGTAACATTTTTTTCTCCCTCGACATCGATGCGTTTACAGCGTTCGCCACTGGCTGCTGAATGACCATTATAGGTTCTCTTGATGGGGAATAACGCTTTTTATATTAAGGGACACAAGCATCCAGGCGCGTGTACATATACTTTTACCAGTAAGCGAGGAGAGCTCACAAAATGCATAAAAAACGAGTAATTTTGTTACTGCTTGGTTTTTCACTGTTCTGTTTTCTACAGCTCCTGGTTGTTTTCTTTCACGTTCTGCAAGAGGAAACTGTGCTTTTGAGGGCCTTTAAGAAACTGGAGCGTTTTGCTCTGAGAGCGGCGTGATACAGCTGATTTTGATGACCTTGCGCCGCTGGGCGCGAGTACGTAACATTTTTTTCTGGCTCAACACCGATGTGTTTACAGCATTCGCCACTGGCTACTGAGTGACCATTATAGGTTCTCTTGATGGGGAATAACGCTTTTTATATTAAGGGATACAAGCATCCAGGCGTGTGTACATACATTTTTACCAGCAAGCGAGGAGAGCTCACAAAATGCATAAAAAAACGAGTAATTTTGTTACTGCTTGGTTTTTCACTGTTCTGTTTTCAACAGCTCCCGGTTGTTTTCTTTCAAGTTCTGCAAGAGGAAACTGTGCCTTCGAAGGCCTTTACGAAACTGACGTGTGACGTGTTACAGCCGATCTTGATGGCCTTGCGCCGCACACGGGGGCGTATACGTTACATTTTTTTTATGGCTCGACATCGATGCGTTTTCAGCGTTCTCCACCGGCTGCTGATTAACCATTATAGGTTCTCTTGATGGCGAATAACGCATTTCATATTGAGGGACACAAGCGTCCAGGCGTGGGTACATACATTTTTACTATCCGGCGAGGAGAGCACACAAAATTCATGAAAAATGAGTAATTTTTTTACTGCTTGGTTTTTCACGGTTCTGTTTTCAACAGCTCCTGGTTGTTTTCTTTCACGTTCTGCAAGAGGAAACTGTGCTTTTGAAGGCCTTTAAGAAACTGGAGCGTTTTGCTCTGAGAGCGGCGTGATACAGCTGATTTTGATGACCTTGCGCCGCTGGGCGCGAGTGCGTAACATTTTTTTTCTGGCTCAACACCGATGTGTTTACAGCATTCGCCACTGGCTGCTGAGTGACCATTATAGGTTCTCTTGATGGGAAATAACGCTTTTTATATTAAGGGACACAAGCATCCAGGCGTGTGTACATACATTTTTACCAGCAAGCGAGGAGAGCTCGCAAAATGCATAAAAAAAACGAGTAATTTTGTTACTGCTTGGTTTTTCACTGTTCTGTTTTCAACAGCTCCCGGTTGTTTTCTTTCAAGTTCCGCAAGAGGAAACTGTGCCTTTGAAGGCCTTTAAGAAACTGGAGCGTTTTGCTCTGAGGGTGACGTGTTACAGCCGATCTTGATGGCCTTGCGCCGCACAAGGGAGCGTATACGTAACATTTTTTTCTGGCTCGACACCGATGCGTTTACAGCGTTCGCCACTGGCTGCTGAGTGACCATTATGGGTTCTCTTGATGGGGAATAACGCTTTTTATATTTAGGGACACAAGCATCCAGGCGTGTGTACATACATTTTTACCAGCACGCGAGGAGAGCTCACAAAATGCATAAAAAAAACGAGTAATTTTGTTACTGCTTGGTTTTTCACTGTTCTGTTTTCAACAGCTCCTGGTTGTTTTCTTTCAAGTTCTGCAAGAGGAAACTGTGCCTTCGAAGGCCTTTATGAAACTGACGTGTGACGTGTTACAGCCGATCTTGATGGCCTTGCGCCGCACACGGGGGCGTATACGTAACATTTTTTTCTGGCTCGACATCGATGCGTTTTCAGCGTTCTCCACCGGCTGCTGAGTAACCATTATAGGTTCTCTTGATGGCGAATAACGCATTTCATATTGGGGCACACAAGCGTCCAGGCGTGGGTACATACATTTTTACTAGCCGGTGAGGAGAGCACACAAAATGCATGAAAAATGAGTAATTTTTTTACTGCTTGGTTTTTCACTGTTCTGTTTTCAATAGCTCCTGGGTTTTTTCTTCCACGTTCTGCAAAGGAAAACTGCGCTCTTGAAGACCTTTACGAAACTGTAGCGTTTTGCTCTGAGGGTGGTGTGTTACAGCTGATTTTGATGACCTTGCGCCGCTGGGCGCGTGTACGTAACATTTTTTTCTGGCTCGACACCGATGCGCTTACAGCGTACGCCAATCGCTGCTGAGTGATCCTTATAGGTTCTCTTGATGGGGAATAATGCTTTTTATATTTAGGGACACAAGCGTCCGGGCGTGGGTACATACATTTTTACTAGCCGGCGAGGAGAGCACACAAAATGCATGAAAAATGAGTAATTTTTTTACTGCTTGGTTTTTCACTGTTCTGTTTTCAATAGCTCCTGGTTGTTTTCTTTCACGTTCTGCAAGAGGAAACTGTGCTTTTGAAGGCCTTTAAGAAATTGGAGCGTTTTGCTCTGAGGGTGACGTGTTACAGCCGATCTTGATGGCCTTGCGCCGCACAAGGGGGCGTATACGTAACATTTTTTTCTGGCTCGACATCGATGCGTTTACAGCGTTCGCCACTGGCTGCTGAGTGACCATTATAGGTTCTCTTGATGGGGAATAACGCTCTTTATATTAAGGGACACAAGCATCCAGGCGTGTGTACATATATTTTTACCAGCAAGCGAGGAGAGCTCACGAGTAATTTTGTTACTGCTTGGTTTTTCACTGTTCTGTTTTCAACAGCTCCTGGTTGTTTTCTTTCAAGTTCTGCAAGAGGAAACTGTGCTTTTGAAGGCCTTTCAGAAACTGGAGCATTTTACTCTGAGGGTGGCGTGTTACTGCTGATTTTGATGACCTCGCGCCGCTGGGCGCGTGTACGTAACATTTTTTTCTCCCTCGACATCGATGCGTTTACAGCGTTCGCCACTGGCTGCTGAGTAACCATTATAGGTTCTCTTGATGGCGAATAGCGCATTTCATATTGAGGGACACAAGCGTCCAGGCGTGGGTACATACATTCTTACCAGCCGGCGAGGAGAGCACACAAAATGCATAAAAAATAAGTAATTTTTTTACTGCTTGGTTTTTCACTGTTCTGTTTTCAACAGCTCCTGGTTGTTTTCTTTCACGTTCTGCAAGAGGAAACTGTGCTTTTGAAGGCCTTTAAGAAACTGGAGCGTTTTGCTCTGAGGGTGACGTGTTACAGCCGATCTTGATGGCCTTGCGCCGCACAAGGGGGCGTATACGTAACATTTTTCTCTGGCTCGACATCGATGCGATTACAACGTTCGCCACTGGCTGCTGAGTGACCATTATAGGTTCTCTTGATGGGGAATAACGCTTTTTATATTAAGGGACACAAGCATCCAAGCGTGTGTACATATATTTTTACCAGCATGCGAGGAGAGCTCACAAAATGCATAAAAAACGAGTAATTTTGTTACTGCTTGGTTTTTCGCTGTTCTGTTTTCAACAGCTCCTGGTTGTTTTCTTTCAAGTTCTGCAAGAGGAAACTGTGCTTTTGAAGGCCTTTAAGAAACTGGAGCGTTTTGCTCTGAGGGTGACGTGTTACAGCCCGTCCTGATGGCCTTGCGCCGCACACGGGGGCGTATACGTAACATTTTTTTCTGGCTCGACATCGATGCATTTACAGCGTTCGCCACTGGCTGCTGAGTGACCATTATAGGTTCCCTTGATGGGGAATGACGCATTTTATATTGAGGGACACAAGCGTCCAGGCGTGTGTATATACGTTTTTACCAGCAGGCGAAGAGAGCACATAAAATGCGTAAGAAACAAGTAATTTTGTTACTGCTGGGCTTCTCACTGTTCTGTTTACAACAGCTCCTGCTTGTTTTCTTTCACGTTCTGCAAGAGGAAACTGTGCTTTTGAAGGCCTTTACGAAACTGGAGCGTTTTGCTCTGAGGGCGGCGTGTTACAGCTGATTTTGATGACCCTGCGCCGCTGGGCGCGTGTACGTAACATTTTTTTCTGGCTCGACACCGATGCGTTTACAGCGTTCGCCACTGGCTGCTGAGTGACCATTATAGGTCCTCTTGAAGGGGAATGACGCATTTTATATTGAGGGACACAAGCGTCCAGGCGTGTGTATATACGTTTTTACCAGCAGGCGAAGAGAGCACACAAAATGCATAAGAAACAAGTAATTTTGTTACTGCTTGGTTTTTCACTGTTCTGTTTTCAACAGCTCCTGGTTGTTTTCTTTCAAGTTCTGCAAGAGGAAACTGTGCCTTTGAAGGCCTTTAAGAAACTGGAGCGTTTTGCTCTGAGGGTGACGTGTTACAGCCGATCTTGATGGCCTTGCGCCGCACACGGGGGCGTATACGTAACATTTTTTTCTGGCTCGACATCGATGCGTTTTCAGCGTTCTCCACCGGTTGCTGAGTAACCATTATAGGTTCTCTTGATGGCGAATAACGCATTTCATATTGAGGGACACAAGCGTCCAGGCGTGGGTACATACATTTTTACTAGCCGGCGAGAAGAGCACACAAAATGCATGAAAAATGAGTAATTTTTTTACTGCTTGGTTTTTCACTGTTCTGTTTTCAATAGCTCCTGGTTGTTTTCTTTCACGTTCTACAAGAGGAAACTGTGCTTTTGAAGGCCTTTACGAAACTGGAGCGTTTTGCTCTGAGGGCGGCGTGTTACAGCTGATTTTGATGACCTTGCGCAGCTGGGCGCGTGTACGTAACATTTTTTTCTGGCTCGACACCGATGCGTTTACAACGTTCGCCACTGGCTGCTGAGTGACCATTATAGGTTCCCTTGATGGGGAATAACGCTCTTTATATTAAGGGACACAAGCATCCAGGCGTGTGTACATATATTTTTACCAGCAAGCGAGGAGAGCTCACAAAATGCATAAAAAACGAGTAATTTTATTACTGCTTGGCTTTTCACTGTTCTGTTTTCAACAGCTCCTGGTTATTTTCTTTCAAGTTCTGCAAGAGGAAACTGTGCTTTTGAAGGCCTTTAAGAAACTGGAGCGTTTTGCTCTGAGGGTGACGTGTTACAGCCGATCTTGATGGCCTTGCGCCGCACACGGGGGCGTATACGTAACATTTTTTTCTGGCTCGACATCGATGCGTTTTCAGCGTTCTCCACCGGCTGCTGAGTAACCATTATAGGTTCTCTTGATGGCGAA
This sequence comes from Eumerus sabulonum, assembly GCA_951905685.1. Classification (NCBI taxonomy): domain Eukaryota; kingdom Metazoa; phylum Arthropoda; class Insecta; order Diptera; family Syrphidae; genus Eumerus; species Eumerus sabulonum. Next base: position 152,130,063 of record OX645060.1, on the reverse strand, counting down.
TAGCGCATTTCATATTGAGGGACACAAGCGTCCAGGCGTGGGTACATACATTTTTACTAGCCGGCGAGGAGAGCACACAAAATGCATAAAAAATGAGTAATTTTTTTACTGCTTGGTTTTTCACTGTTCTGTTTTCAACAGCTCCTGGTTGTTTTCTTTCACGTTCTGCAAGAGGAAACTGTGCTTTTGAAGGCCTTTACGAAACTGGAGCGTTTTGCTCTGAGGGCGGCGTGTTACAGCTGATTTTGATGACCTTGCGCCGCTGGGCGCGTGTACGTAACATTTTTTTCTGGCTCGACACCGATGCGTTTACAGCGTTCGCCACTGGCTGCTGAGTGACCATTATAGGTTCTCTTGATGGGGAATAACGCTTTTTATATTTAGGGACACAAGCATCCAGGCGTGTGTACATATATTTTTACCAGCAAGCGAGGAGAGCTCACAAAATGCATAAAAAAACGAGTAGTTTTGTTACTGCTTGGTTTTTCACTGTTCTGTTTTCAACAGCTCCTGGTTGTTTTCTTTCAAGTTCTGCAAGAGGAAACTGTGCCTTTGAAGGCCTTTAAGAAACTGGAGCGTTTTGCTCTGAGGGCGGCGTTTTACAGCCGATCTTGATGGCCTTGCGCCGCACACGGGGGCGTATACGTAACATTTTTTTCTGGCTCGACATCGATGCGTTTTCAGGGTTCTCCACCGGCTGCTGAGTAACCATTATAGGTTCTCTTGATGGCGAATAACGCATTTCATATTGAGGGACACAAGCTTCCAGGCGTGTGTACATATATTTTTACCAGCAAGCGAGGAGAGCTCACAAAATGCATAAAAAACGAGTAATTTTGTTACTGCTTGGTTTTTCACTGTTCTGTTTTCAACAGCTCCTGGTTGTTTTCTTTCAAGTTCTGCAAGAGGAAACTGTGCTTTTGAAGGCCTTTAAGAAACTTGAGCGTTTTGCTCTGAGGGTGACGTGTTACAGCCGATCTTGATGGCCTTGCGCCGCACACGGGGGCGTATACGTAACATGTTTTTCTGGCTCGACATCGATGCATTTACAGCGTTCGCCACTGGCTGCTGAGTGACCATTACAGGTTCTCTTGATGGGGAATGACGCATTTTATATTGAGGGACACAAGCGTCCAGGCGTGTGTATATACGTTTTTACCAGCAGGCGAAGAGAGCACACAAAATTCGTAAGAAACAAGTAATCTTGTTACTGCTTGGTTTCTCACTGTTCTGTTTTCAACAATTCCTGGTTGTTTTCTTTGACGTTCTGCAAGAGGAAACTGTGCTTTTGAAGGCCTTTAGGAAACTGGAGCGTTTTGCTCTGAGAGCGGCGTGATACAGCTGATTTTGATGACCTTGCGCCGCTGGGCGCGAGTACGTAACATTTTTTTCTGGCTCGACACCGATGTGTTTACAGCGTTCGCCACTGGCTGCTGAGTGACCATTATAGGTTCTCTTGATGGGAAATAACGCTTTTTATATTAAGGGACACAAGCATCCAGGCGTGTGTACATATATTTTTACCAGCGAGCGAGGAGAGCTCACAAAATGCATAAAAAACGAGTAATTTTGTTACTGCTTGGCTTTTCACTGTTCTGTTTTCAACAGCTCCTGGTTGTTTTCTTTCAGGTTCTGCAAGAGGAAACTGTGCTTTTGAAGGCCTTTAAGAAACTGGAGCGTTTTGCTCTGAGGGTGACGTGTTACAGCCGATCTTGATGGCCTTGCGCCGCACACGGGGGCGTATACGTAACATTTTTTTCTGGCTCGACATCGATGCGTTTTCAGCGTTCTCCACCGGCTGCTGAGTAACTATTATAGGTTCTCTAGATGGCGAATAACGCACTTTATACTGAGGGACACAAGCGTCCAGGCGTGTGTACATACATTCTTACCCGCCGGCGAGGAGAGCACACAAAATGCATAAAAAATGAGTAATTTTTTTACTGCTTGGTTTTTCACTGTTCTGTTTTCAACAGCTCCTGGTTGTTTTCTTTCAAGTTCTGCAAGAGGAAACTGTGCCTTTGAAGGCCTTTAAGAAACTGGAGCGTTTTGCTCTGAGGGTGACGTGTTACAGCCGATCTTGATGGCCTTGCGCCGCACACGGGGGCGTATACGTAACATTTTTTTCTGGCTCGACATCGATGCGTTTTCAGCGTTCTCCACCGGCTGCTGAGTAACCATTATAGGTTTTCTTGATGGCGAATAACGCATTTCATATTGAGGGACACAAGCGTCCAGGCGTGGGTACATACATTTTTACTAGCCGGCGAGGAGAGCACACAAAATGCATGAAAAATGAGTAATTTTTTTACTGCTTGGTTTTTCACTGTTCTGTTTTCAATAGCTCCTGGTTGTTTTCTTTCACGTTCTGCAAGAGGAAACTGTGCTTTTGAAGGCCTTTACGAAACTGGAGCGTTTTGCTCTGAGGGCGGCGTGTTACAGCTGATTTTGATGACCTTGCGCCGCTGGGCGCGTGTACGTAACATTTTTTTCTGGCTCGACACCGATGCGTTTACAGCGTTCGCCACTGGCTGTTGAGGACCATTATAGGTTCTCTTGATGAGGAATAACGCTTTTTATATTTAGGGACACAAGCATCCAGGCGTGTGTACATACATTTTTACCAGAAAGCGAGGAGAGCTCACAAAATGCATAAAAAAACGAGTAATTTTGTTACTGCTTGGTTTTTCACTGTTCTGTTTTCAACAGCTCCTGGTTGTTTTCTTTCAAGTTCTGCAAGAGGAAACTGTGCCTTTGAAGGCCTTTAAGAAACTGGAGCGTTTTGCTCTGAGGGTGACGTGTTACAGCCGATCTTGATGGCCTTGCGCCGCACACGGGGGCGTATACGTAACATTTTTTTCTGGCTCGACATCGATGCGTTTTCAGCGTTCTCCACCGGCTGCTGAGTAACCATTATAGGTTCTCTTGATGGCGAATAACGCATTTCATATTGAGGGACACAAGCGTCCAGGCGTGGGTACATACATTTTTACTAGCCGGCGAGGAGAGCACACAAAATGCATGAAAAATGAGTAATTTTTTTACTGCTTGGTTTTTCACTGTTCTGTTTTCAATAGCTCCTGGTTGTTTTCTTTCACGTTCTGCAAGAGGAAACTGTGCTTTTGAAGGCCTTTACGAAACTGGAGCGTTTTGCTCTGAGGGCGGCGTGTTACAGCTGATTTTGATGACCTTGCGCCGCTGGGCGCGTGTACGTAACATTTTTTTCTGGCTCGACACCGATGCGTTTACAGCGTTCGCCACTGTCTGCTGAGTGACCATTATAGGTTCCCTTGATGGGGAATAACGCTCTTTATATTAAGGGACACAAGCATCCAGGCGTGTGTATATACGTTTTTACCAGCAGGCGAAGAGAGCACACAAAATGCGTAAGAAACAAGTAATTTTGTTACTGCTTGGTTTCTCACTGTTCTGTTTTCAACAGCTCCTGGTTGTTTTCTTTCACGTTCTGCAAGAGGAAACTGTGCTTTTGAAGGCCTTTAAGAAATTGGAGCGTTTTGCTCTGAGGGTGACGTGTTACAGCCGATCTTGATGGCCTTGCGCCGCACACGGGGGCGTATACGTAACATGTTTTTCTGGCTCGACATCGATGCATTTCAGCGTTCGCCACTGGCTGCTGAGTGACCATTATAGGTTCTCTTGATGGGGAATGACGCATTTTATATTGAGGGACACAAGCGTCCAGGCGTGTGTATATAAGTTTTTACCAGCAGGCGAAGAGAGCACACAAAATGCGTAAGAAACAAGTAATTTTGTTACTGCTTGGTTTCTCACTGTTCTGTTTTCAACAGCTCCTGGTTGTTTTCTTTCACGTTCTGCAAGAGGAAACTGTGCTTTTGAAGGCCTTTACGAAACTGGAGCGTTTTGCTCTGAGGGCGGCGTGTTACAGCTGATTTTGATGACCTTGCGCCGCTGGGCGCGTGTACGTAACATTTTTTTCTGGCTCGACACCGATGCGTTTACAGCGTTCGCCACTGGCTGCTGAGTTACCATTATAGGTTCTCTTGATGGGGAATAACGCTTTTTATATTTCGGGACACAAGCATCCAGGCGTGTGTACATACATTTTTACCAGCAAGCGAGAAGAGCTCACAAAATGCACAAAAAAACGAGTAATTTTGTTACTGCTTGGTTTTTCACTGTTCTGTTTTCAACAGCTCCTGGTTGTTTTCTTTCAAGTTCTGCAAGAAGAAACTGTGCCTTTGAAGGCCTTTAAAAAACTGGAGCGTTTTGCTCTGAGGGTGACGTGTTACAGCCGATCTTGATGGCCTTGCGCCGCACACGGGGGCGTATGCGTAACATTTTTTTCTCCCTCGACATCGATGCGTTTACAGCGTTCGCCACTGGCTGCTGAATGACCATTATAGGTTCTCTTGATGGGGAATAACGCTTTTTATATTAAGGGACACAAGCATCCAGGCGCGTGTACATATACTTTTACCAGCAAGCGAGGAGAGCTCACAAAATGCATAAAGAACGAGTAATTTTGTTACTGCTTGGTTTTTCACTGTTCTGTTTTCTACAGCTCCTGGTTGTTTTCTTTCAAGTTCTGCAAGAGGAAACTGTGCTTTTGAAGGCCTTTAAGAAACTGGAGCATTTGGCTCTGAGGGTGACGTGTTACAGCCGATCTAGATGGCCTTGCGCCGCACACGGATCGTATGCGTAACATTTTTTTCTGGCTCGACATCGATGCGTTTTCAGCGTTCTCCACCGGCTGCTGAGTAACCATTATAGGTTCTCTTGATGGCGAATAACGCATTTCATATTGAGGGACACAAGCGTCCAGGCGTGGGTACATACATTTTTACTATCCGGCGAGGAGAGCACACAAAATTCATGAAAAATGAGTAATTTTTTTACTGCTTGGTTTTTCACGGTTCTGTTTTCAACAGCTCCTGGTTGTTTTCTTTCACATTCTGCAAGGAGAAACTGTGCTTTTGAAGGCCTTTAAGAAACTGGAGCGTTTTGCTCTGAGAGCGGCGTGATACAGCTGATTTTGATGACCTTGCGCCGCTGGGCGCGTGTACGTAACATTTTTTTCTGGCTCGACGCCGATGCGTTTTCAGCGTTCTCCACCGGCTGCTGAGTAACCATTATAGGTTCTCTTGATGGCGAATAACGCACTTTATACTGAGGGACACAAGCGTCCAGGCGTGTGTACATACATTCTTACCAGCCGGCGAGGAGAGCACACAAAATGCATAAAAAATGAGTAATTTTTTTACTGCTTGGTTTTTCACTGTTCTGTTTTCAACAGCTCCTGATTGTTTTCTTTCAAGCTCTGCATGAGGAAACTGTGCTTTTGAAGGCCTTTAAGAAACTGGAGCGTTTTGCTCTGAGGGTGACGTGTTACAGCCGATCTTGATGGCCTTGCGCCGCACACGGGGGCGTATGCGTAACATTTTTTTCTCCCTCGACATCGATGCGTTTACAGCGTTCGCCACTGGCTGCTGAGTGACCATTATAGGTTCTCTTGATGGGGAATTACGCTTTTTTATATTAAGGGACACAAGCATCCAGGTGTGTGTACATATATTTTTACCAGCCAGCGAGGAGAGCTCACAAAATGCATAAAAAACGAGTAATTTTGTTACTGCTTGGTTTTTCACTGTTCTGTTTTCAACAGCTCCTGGTTGTGTTCTTTCAAGTTCTGCAAGAGGAAACTGTGGTTTTGAAGGCCTTTAAGAAACTGGAGCGTTTTGCTCTGAGGGTGACGTGTTACAGCCGATCTTGATGGCCTTGCGCCGCACACGGGGGCGTATGCGTAACATTTTTTTCTCCCTCGACATCGATGCGTTTACAGCGTTCGCCACTGGCTGCTGAGTGACCATTATAGGTTCTCTTGATGGGGAATGACGCATTTTATATTGAGGGATACAAGCGTCCAGGAGTGTGTATATACGTTTTTACCAGCAGGCGAAGAGAGCACACAGAATGCGTAAGAAACAAGTAATTTTGTTACTGCTTGGTGTCTCACTGTTCTGTTCTCAACAGCTCCTGGTTGTTTTCTTTCACGTTCTGCAAGAGGAAATTGTGCTTTTGAAGGCCTTTACGAAACTGTAGCGTTCTGCTCTGAGGGCGGCGTGTTACAGCTGATTTTGATGACCTTGCGCCGCTGGGCGCGTGTACGTAACATTTTTTTCTGGCTCGACACCGATGCGTTTACAGCGTTCGCCACTGTCTGCTGAGTGACCATTATAGGTTCTCTTGATGGGGAATAACGCTTTTTATATTTAGGGACACAAGCATCCAGGCGTGTGTAGGGGAGGATAGTGTACCTTGGACCAAATTTCACAAAAGTATTTTTTTTTTTTTTTTTTTTATTGTTGCATTATCATAAGTAGGATCGGAAGTAAGACTTAAAATATTTCCATGACAGAAACTCATTTGAAATGTTATCTAGGATGACCATGTCATGTTTAAATGGAATTTAAGAAAAATGTATCTCGATGGTCCAAGGTACTAAGTGTACCATTTACCAAGCCAGTGTGTACCTTGGGCCGTTCATAACAAACCATAATAAACACACAATTGTAAACAAAAACAAACAAAAATTTAATTCAATAAGACTAAGTTAACACTTTACAGGGTAATAACTGACTTTAATATTTAGCTCGGACCAGCCTTAAAATTTCATCGATGGTTATTCCATCTTCTCCGCTGAAGTTTTCACTGCTGTCATTATTTTGTTACATTGATTTTTTTAATTGCTTAACTTTTCTCGGCTTTGGTGTTCGAGGATTAAATGACGGCCCAATAATATCATCGCTTTCCGATGATTCCTCTAGGACCTTCTTCTTAATGGCCTTTCGTCCCCTGCTGTTGGATTTTTTGGATGTGCTGGTCTCAACGTCGTCTTTTTCTGGTGTGTCTGTTAAAATTCTTGTTTTTCCCTTTTTTCTTCCACGTTTGGCGGGGTATTTTCGTGGTGGGGCCTTTGGAAATGGTTTTATTACCTCCGGTGACTTGAATGTGATGTTTGAAGTCGAAGCCTGTGTATTGGATGATTCGGCCAAAGGGTTATGGGTATTTGGTAGGGCAACATTTAGTGAGTCAACATTTGCAGGTAATTCAGCAGTAAAACCATCAGGGCTTGGTCGATCCGTAACATAGCTGCCCAAAAACTCGCCTTCTTGAAATACGTGTTCGTCTACAGACCATATTCCAGTGACCTTAAATCCTTTTATAATATTTTGTTTGTTGGAAGCTTTTGAATAAGCTTTTCCAACTATTGAAACAATGTTGTAGATCGACATGGGCTTACCTGGGTTCATGAGCATCCATTCACTAGTAGCCTTGTTGAAATAGGTTTTATACGGGCCAAAAACTGTCCTGTCTAGCGGCTGCATTTTATGTGAGCAATGTGGTGGTAAAGTTAAAAGTACAACTCCAAATTCTCTTGCCAGGTTAATAGCTGTGACCGATATGTGCGTATCATGGTTATCCATAATCAGTAACACCTTTTCCTCTGGAGTTGGTTTCACATGAGCAATGAAGTGCTTTAAGTATTGAACAAAAAGTTTTTCGTTCGACTAACCCCATGGATTTGCGGCACCAATAGAACCTGTTGGAGCTTCGCTTGGCATATGTTCTTTGAAGTGAACCCTTGGAAATATCAGCATGGGTGGTACGTGATTGCCTATGGCGCTCAAAGCCGCTATCATTGTAACATTAATGCCACGCTCTCCTGACGTCATGCTTCCAAACTGTTTTTCGCCTCTAGTCGCCAGCACTTTTGGTGGAACATGCACAGTTGAGTTTCCTGTCTCATCAAGGTTAAATATTTTATCCGGACAAATTTTAAAACGAGAAATGCAGCCTTTTAAGTTTTTGAAAAAGGATTCAACATTGGTCTTGTTGAAACTGGTTAACCTTAAAAGACTGGTCGCTTCTGGTTTTCTCAACGATAAGACGGGATGACGCTTCAAAAACCCATTCATCCAATCTATTCCTGCTGCTTCATTTTTCACCCAAGATGGGGGAATAGCTTTGTTGTTAGCTTGCCCATAACGAAAAGCCAATTTCATCGTGTCGAGTTTGGATAGACCATAGTGAAGTTTGGCGGCCGCAGATAGATATTGAGCTAACAAAAGTTCTTCTTCGTTTGTAAATATTTGCTTATGGGCTATGTTCGAGCAGTACGTGAAAGATACGCTCCCAGACTTTCGGTGGAGTGCAAGATGGCGAAGTAATGTTGTTTTGGAGATATTGTGAGAAGTCGCAGCACTACTGATACTTTCCTTTCCATTAATCACATCTTCTATGGCCAGTTCTAAGGATGTTATGTTAACTTTTGGTCGCTTCTTGCCACGGTTGCTTCGTGGCATTTCTTTAAATAAGAATATAAGAAACATGTTAGGGGCTCAAAAAAGAAAAACATTATTTAGAATAAAAGCGAACCAGAAAAAAAATGAATCGGTGTACCTTGGACCGGTCCATGGTAAACAGAAAAAAAATAGACCAAGGTACACCATGTGCTCTTTTTTGCTATAAAAGGTTGCAATTTATTTATTTACAACAAACGTAACTCACCTTCTTCACAGCTACACAAGAAAATCAAGATTAACTAGAAAAAAAGCTCAATAACGAAATCCAGTTATTCGCACACCAGTAGCACACTTCGCAAAATTTCTGAAAAAAATGCTTTTCACACACGGAAACAGATTTTAAGGAATTTCTGTCCAACCACTGCAAAGAGAAGAATGCTACTGACTGAGCTGACGTGAAACAACAAGCGAAGTAGAGTTTTGGCGGGATTACTTATTTTTATAGGCACATACATATGCTTAAGCTACTGGTCCGAGGTACACTTGGTCCAAGGTACACTATCCTCCCCTACATACATTTTTACCAGCGAGCGAGGAGAGCTCACAAAATGCATAACAAACGAGTAATTTTGTTACTGCTTGGTTTTTCACTGTTCTGTTTTCAACAGCTCCTGGTTGTTTTCTTTCAAGTTCTGCATGAGGAAACTGTGCTTTTGAAGGCCTTTAGAAACTGGAGCGTTTTTCTCTGAGGGTGACGTGTTACAGCCGATCTTGATGGCCTTGCGCCGCACACGGGGGCGTATACGTAACATTTTTATCTGGCAGAACATCGATGCATTTACAGCGTTCGCCACTGGCTGCTGAGTGACCATTATAGGTTCTCTTGATGGGGAATGACGCATTTTATATTGAGGGACACAAGCGTCCAGGCGTGTGTATATACGTTTTAACCAGCAGGCGAAGAGAGCACACAAAATGCGTAAGAAACAAGTAATTTTGTAACTGCTCGGTTTTTCACTGTTCTGTTTTCAACAGCTCCTGGTTGTTTTCTTTCACGTTCTGCAAGAGGAAACTATGCTTTTGAAGGCCTTTACGAAACTGGAGCGCTTTGCTCTGAGGGCGGCGTGTTACAACTGATTTTGATGACTTTGCGCCGTTGGGCGCGTGTACGTAACATTTGTTTCTCCCTCGACATCGATGCGTTTACAGCGTTCGCCACCGGCTGCTGAGTAACCATTATAGGTTCTCTTGATGGCGAATAACGCATTTCATATTGAGGGACACAAGCGTCCAGGCGTGGGTACATACATTTTTACTAGCCGGCGAGGAGAGCACACAAAATGCATGAAAAATGAGTAATTTTTTTACTGCTTGGTTTTTCACTGTTCTGTTTTCAATAGCTTCTGGGTTTTTTCTTCCACGTTCTGCAAGGGAAAACTTGAGCCTTTACGAAACTGTAGCGTTTTGCCCTGAGGGTGGCGTGTTACAGCTGATTTTGATGACCTTGCGCCGCTGGGCGCGTGTTCGTAACATTTTTTTCTGGCTCGACACCGATGCGCTTACAGCGTACGCCACTCGCTGCTGAGTGACCGTTATAGGTTCTCTTGATGGGGAATAATGCTTTTTATATTTAGGGATACAAGCATCCAGGCGTATGTACATACATTTTTACCAGCAGGCGGGGAGAGCTCACAAAATGCATAAAAAACGAGTAATTTTGTTGCTGCTTGGTTTTTCACAGTTCTGTTTTCAACAGCTCCTGGTTGTTTTCTTTCAAGTTCTGCAAGAGGAAACTGTGCTTTTGAAGGCCTTTAAGAAACTGGAGCGTTTTGTTCTGCGGGTGACGTGTTACAGCCGATCTTGATAGCTTTGCGCCATGGGGGGCGTATACGTAACATTTTTTTCTGGCTCGACATCGATGCGTTTTCAGCGTTCTCCACCGGCTACTGAGTAACCATTATAGGTTCTCTTGATGACGAATAACGCACTTCATATTGTGGGACACAAGCGTCCCGGCGTGTGTACATACATTTTTACCAGCCGGCGAGGAGAGCACACAAAATGCATCAAAAATTAGTATTTATTTTACTGCTTGGTTTTTCACGGTTCTGTTTTCAACAGCTCCTGATTGTTTTCTTTCACGTTCTGCAAAGGGAAACTGTGCTTTTGAAGGCCTTTAAGAAACTGGAGCGTTTTGCTCTGAGGGTGACGTGTTACAGCCGATCTTGATGGCCTTGCGCCGCACACGGGATCGTATGCGTAACATTTTTTACTCCCTCGACATCGATGCGATTACAGCGTTCGCCACTGGCTGCTGAGTAACCATTATAGGTTCTCTTGATGACGATTAACGCATTTCATATTGAGGGACACAAGCGTCCCGGCGTGTGTACATACATTTTTACCAGCCGGCGAGGAGAGCACACAAAATGCATCAAAAATTAGTATTTATTTTACTGCTTGGTTTTTCACGGTTCTGTTTTCAACAGCTCCTGGTTGTTTTCTTTCACGTTCTGCAAGAGGAAACTGTGCTTTTGAAGGCCTTTAAGAAACTGGAGCGTTTTGCTCTGAGGGTGACGTGTTACAGCCGATCTTGATGGCCTTGCGCCGCACGCGGGGGCGTATGCGTACAATTTTTTACTCCCTCGACATCGATGCGTTTACAGCGTTCGCCACTGGCTGCTGAGTGACCATTATAGGTTCTCTTGACGGGGAATGACGCATTTTATATTGAGGGACACAAGCGTCCAGGTGTGTGTATATACGTTCTTACCAGCAGGCGAAGAGAGCACACAGAATGCGTAAGAAACAAGTAATTTTGTTACTGCTTGGTTTCTCACTGTTCTGTTTTCAACAGCTCCTGGTTGTTTTCTTTCACGTTCTGCAAGAGGAAACTGTGCTTTTGAAGGCCTTTACGAATCTGGAGCGTTTTGCTCTGAGGGCGGCGTGTTACAGCTGATTTTGATGACCTTGCGCCGCTGGGCGCATGTACGCAACATTTTTTTCTGGCTCGACACCGATGCGTTTACAGCGTTCGCCACTGGCTGCTGAGTGACCATTATAGGTTCTCTTGATGGGGAATAACGCTTTTAATATTTCGGGACACAAGCATCCAGGCGTGTGTACATACATTTTTACCAGCAAGCGAGAAGAGCTCACAAAACGCACAAAAAAACGAGTAATTTTGTTACTGCTTGGTTTTTTACTGTTCTGTTTTCAACAGCTCCTGGTTGTTTTCTTTCAAGTTCTGCAAGAGGAAACTGTGCTTTTGAAGGCCTTTAAGAAACTGGAGCGTTTTGCTCTGCGGGTGACGTGTTACAGCCGATCTTGATGGCTTTGCGCCATGGGGGGCGTATACGTAACATTTTTTTCTGGTTCGACATCGATGCGTTTTCAGCGTTCTCCACCGGCTACTGAGTAACCATTATAGGTTCTCTTGATGACGAATAACGCATTTCATATTGAGGGACACAAGCGTCCCGGCGTATGTACATACATTTTTACCAGCAGGCGGGGAGAGCTCACAAAATGCATCAAAAATTAGTATTTATTTTACTGCTTGGTTTTTCACGGTTCTTTTTTCAACAGCTCCTGGTTGTTTTCTTTCAAGTTCTGCAAGAGGAAACTGTGCTTTTAAGGCCTTTAAGAAACTGGAGCGTTTTGCTCTGAGGGTGACGTGTTACAGCCGATCTTGATGGCCTTGCGCCGCACATGGGGGCGTATAAGTAACTTTTTTTTTCTGGCTCGACATCGATGCGTTTCCAGCGTTCTCCACCGGCTGCTGAGTAACCATTATAGGTTCTCTTGATGACGAATAACGCATTTCATATTGAGGGACACAAGCGTCCCGGCGTGTGTACGTACATTTTTACCAGCCGGCGAGGAGAGCACACAAAATGCATCAAAAATGAGTAATTTTTTTACTGATTGGTTTTTCACTGTTCTGTTTTCAACAGCTCCTGGTTGTTTTCTTTCACGTTCTGCAAGAGGAAACTGTGCTTTTGAAGGCCTTTAAGAAACTGGAGCATTTTGCTCTGAGGGTGATGTGTTACAGCCGATCTTGATGGCCTTGCGCCACACACGTGGGCGTATACGTAACATTTTTTTTCTGGCTCGACATCGTTGCGCTTACAGCGTTTGCCACTGACTGCTGAGTGACCATTATAGGTTCTCTTGATGGGGAATAACGCCTTTTATATTTAGGGACTCAAGCATCCAGGCGTGTGTACATACGTTCTTACCAGCAAGCGAGGAGAACTCACAAAATGCATAAAAAAAGAATAATTTTGTTGCTGCTTGGTTTTTCACAGTTCTTTTTTCAACAGCTCCTGGTTGTTTTCTTTCAAGTTCTGCAAGAGGAAACTGTGCTTTTGAAGGCCTTTAAGAAACTGGAGCATTTTGCTCTGAGGGTGACGTGTTACAGCCGATCTTGATGGCCTTGCGCCACACACGGGGGCGTATACGTAACATTTTTTTCTGGCTCGACATCGATGCATTTACAGCGTTCGCCACTGGCTGCTGAGTGACCATTATAGGTTCCCTTGATGGGGAATGACGCATTTTATATTGAGGGACACAAGCGTCCAGGCGTGTGTATATACGTTTTTACCAGCCGGCGAGGAGAGCACACAAAATGCATCAAAAATGAGTAATTTTTTTTACTGCTTGGTTTTTCACTGTTCTGTTTTCAATAGCTCCTGGGTTTTTTCTTCCACGTTCTGCAAAGGAAAACTGCGCTCTCGAAGACCTTTACGAAACTGGAGCATTTTGCTCTGAGGGCGGCGTGTTACAGCTGATTTTGATGACCTTGCGCCGCTGGGCGCGTGTACGTAGCATTTTCTTCTGGCTCGACACCGATCCGTTTACAGCGTTCGCCACTGGCTGCTGAGTGACCAATATGGGTTCTCTTGATGGGGAGTAACGCTTTTTATATTTAGGGACACAAGCATCCAGGCGTGTGAACATACGTTCTTACCAGCAAGCGAGGAGAGCTCACAAAATGCATAAAAAAACGAATAATTTTGTTACTGCTTGGTTGTTCACTGTTCTGTTTTCAACAGCTCCTGGTTGTTTTCTTTCAAGTTCTGCAAGAGGAAACTGTGCCTTCGAAGGCCTTTAAGAAACTGACGTGTGACGTTTTACAGCCGATCTTGATGGCCTTGCGCCGCACACGGGGGCGTATACGTAACATTTATTTCTGGCTCGACATCGATGCGTTTTCAGCGTTCTCCACCGGCTGCTGAGTAACCATTATAGGTTCTCTTGATGGCGAATAACGCATTTCATATTGAGGGACACAAGCGTCCAGGCGTGGGTACATACATTTTTACTAGCCGGCGAGGAGAGCACACAAAATGCATGAAAAATGAGTAATTTTTTTACTGCTTGGTTTTTCACTGTTCTGTTTTCAATAGCTCCTGGGTTTTTTCTTCCACGTTCTGCAAGGGAAAACTGCGCTCTTGAAGACCTTTACGAAACTGTAGCGTTTTGCTCTGAGTGTGGCGTGTTACAGCTGATTTTGATGACCTTGCGCCGCTGGGCGCATGTACGTAACATTTTTTTCTGGCTCGACACCGATGCGCTTACAGCGTACGCCACTCGCTGCTGAGTGACCGTTATAGGTTCTCTTGATGGGGAATAACGCTTTTTATATTTAGGGACACAAGCATCCAGGCGCATGTACATACATTTTTACCAGCAGGCGGGGAGAGCTCACAAAATGCATAAGAAACATGTAATTTTGTTACTGCTTGGTTTTTCACTGTTCTGTTTCCAACAGCTCCTGGTTGTTTTCTTTAACGTTCTGCAAAAGGAAAATGTGCTTTTGAAGGCCTTTAAGAAACTGGAGCGTTTTGCTCTGAGGGCGGCGTGTTACAGCTGGTTTTGATGACCTTGCGCCGCTGGGCGCGTGTACGTAACATTTTTTTCTGGCTCGAAACCCATGCGTTTACAGCGTTCGCCACTGGCTGCTGAGTGACCATTATAGGTTCTCTTGATGGGGAATAACGCTTTTTATATTAAGGGACACAAGCATCCAGGCGTGTGTACATATATTTTTACCAGCAAGCGAGGAGAGCTCACCAAATGCATAAAAAACGAGTAATTTTGTTACTGCTTGGTTTTTCGCTGTTCTGTTTTCAACAGCTCCTGGTTGTTTTCTTTCAAGTTCTGCAAGAGGAAACTGTGCTTCTGAAGGCCTTTAAGAAACTGGAGCGTTTTGCTCTGAGGGTGACGTGTTACAGCCGATCTTGATGGCCTTGCGCCGCACAAGGGGGCGTATACGTAACATTTTTTTCTGGCTCGACATCGATGCGTTTACAGCGTTCGCCACTGGCTGCTGAGTGACCATTATAGGTTCTCTTGGTGGGGAATAACGCTTTTTATATTAAGGGACACAAGCATCCAGGCGTGTGTACATATATTTTTACCAGCATGCGAGGAGAGCTCACAAAATGCATAAAAAACGAGTAATTTTGTTACTGCTTGGTTTTTCACTGTTCTGTTTTCAACAGCTCCTGGTTGTTTTCTTTCAAGTTCTGCAAGAGGAAACTGTGCTTTTGAAGGCCTTTAAGAAACTGGAGCGTTTTGCTCTGAGGGTGACGTGTTACAGCCGATCCTGATGGCCTTGCGCCGCACACGGGGGCGTATACGTAACATTTTTTTCTGGCTCGACATCGATGCATTTACAGCGTTCGCCACTGGCTGCTGAGTGACCATTATAGGTTCTCTTGATGGGGAATGACGCATTTTATATTGAGGGACACAAGCGTCCAGGCGTGTGTATATACGTTTTTACCAGCAGGCGAAGAGAGCACACAAAATGCGTAAGAAACAAGTAATTTTGTTACTGCTTGGTTTCTCACTGTTCTGCTTTCAACAGCTCCTGGTTGTTTTCTTTCACGTTCTGGAAGAGGAAACTGTGCTTTTGAAGGCCCTTAAGAAACTGGATCGTTTTGCTCTGAGGGTGACGTGTTACAGCCGATCTTGATGGCCTTGCGCCGCACACGGGGGCGTATACGTAACATTTTTTTCTGGCTCGACATCGATGCATTTACAGCGTTCGCCACTGGCTGCTGAGTGACAATTATAGGTTCTCTTGATGGGGAATGACGCATTTTATATTGAGGGACACAAGCGTCCAGGCGTGTGTATATACGTTTTTAGCAGCAGGCGAAGAGAGCACACAAAATGCGTAAGAGACAAGTAATCTTGTTACTGCTTGGTTTCTCACTGTTTTGTTTACAACAGTTCCTGGTTGTTTTCTTTCACGTTCTGCAAGAGGAAACTGTGCTTTTGAAGGCCTTTAGGAAACTGAAGCGTTTTGCCCTGAGGGCGGCGTGTTACAGCTGATTTTGATGACCTTGCGCCGCTGGGCGCGTGTACGTAACATTTTTTGCTGGCTCGACACCGATGCGTTTACAGCGTTCGCCACTGGCTGCTGAATGACCATTATAGGTTCTCTTGATGGGGAATAACGCTTTTTATATTAAGGGACACAAGCATCGAGGCGCGTGTACATATACTTTTACCAGCAAGCGAGGAGAGCTCACAAAATGCATAAAAAACGAGTAATTTTGTTACTGCTTGGTTTTTCACTGTTCTGTTTTCTACAGCTCCTGGTTGTTTTCTTTCAAGTTCTGCAAGAGGAAACTGTGCTTTTGAAGGCCTTTAAGAAACTGGAGCGTTTTGCTCTGAGGGTGACGTGTTACAGCCGATCTAGATGGTATTGCGCCGCACACGGGGGCGTATACGTAACATTTTTTTCTGGCTCGACATCGATGCGTTTTCAGCGTTCTCCACCGGCTGCTGAGTGACCATTATAGATTCTCTTGATGGGGAATGACGCATTTTGTATTGAGGGACACAAGCGTCCAGGCGTGTGTATATACGTTTTTACCAGCAGGCGAAGAGAGCACACAGAATGCGTAAGAAACAAATAATTTTGTTACTGCTTGGTTTCTCACTGTTCTGTTTTCAACAGCTCCTGGTTGTTTTCTTTCACATTCTGCAAGAGGAAACTGTGCTTTTGAAGGCCTTTACGAAACTGTAGCGTTTTGCTCCGAAGGTGGCGTGTTACAGCTGATTTTGATGACCTTGCGCCGCTGGGCGCGTGAACGTAACAATTTTTTCTGGCTCGACACCGATGCGCTTACAGCGTTCGCCACTGGCTGCTGAATGACCATTATAGGTTCTCTTGATGGGGAATAACGCTTTTTATATTAAGGGACACAAGCATCCAGGCGCGTGTACATATACTTTTACCAGCAAGCGAGGAGAGCTCACAAAATGCATAAAAAACGAGTAATTTTGTTACTGCTTGGTTTTTCACTGTTCTGTTTTCTACAGCTCCTGGTTGTTTTCTTTCAAGTTCTGCAAGAGGAAACTGTGCTTTTGAAGGCCTTTAAGAAACTGGAGCGTTTTGCTCTGAGGGTGACGTGTTACAGCCGATCTTGATGGCCTTGCGCCACACACGGGGGCGTATACGTAACATTTTTTTCTGGCTCGACATCGATGCATTTACAGCGTTCGCCACTGGCTGCTGAGTGACCATTATAGGTTCCCTTGATGGGGAATAGCGCTTCTTATATTTAGGGACACAAGCATCTAGGCGTGTGTACATACATTTTTACCAGCAAGCGAGGAGAGCTCACAAAATGCATAAAAAAAGAGTAATTTTGTTGCTGCTTGGTTTTTCACGGTTCTGTTTTCAATAGCTCCTGGGTTTTTTCTTCCACGTTCTGCAAAGGAAAACTGCGCTCTTGAAGACCTTTACGAAACTGGAGCGTTTTGCTCTGAGGGCGGCGTGTTACAGCTGATTTTGATGACCTTGAGCCGCTGGGCGCGTGTACGTAACATTTTTTTCTGGCTCGACACCGATGCGCTTACAGCGTACGCCACTCGCTGCTGAGTGACCGTTATAGGTTCTCTTGATGGGGAATAATGCTTTTTATATATAGGGACAGAAGCATCCAGGCGTATGTACATACATTTTTACCAGCAGGCGGGGAGAGCTCACAAAATGCATAAAAAACGAGTTATTTTGTTACTGCTTGGTTTTTCACTGTTCTGTTTTCAACAGCTCCTGGTTGTTTTCTTTCAAGTTCTGCATGAGGAAACTGGGCCTTTGAAGGCCTTTAAGAAACTGGAGCGTTTTGCTCTGAGGGTGACGGGTTACAGCAGATCCTGATGGCCTTGCGCCGCACACGGGGGCGTATGCGTAACATTTTTTTCTCCCTCGACATCGATGCGTTTACAGCGTTCGCCACTGGCTGCTGAGTGACCATTATAGATTCTCTTGATGGGGAATGACGCATTTTGTATTGAGGGACACAAGCGTCCAGGCGTGTGTATACACGTTTTTACCAGCAGGCGAAGAGAGCACACAGAATGCGTAAGAAACAAGTAATTTTGTTACTGCTTGGTTTCTCACTGTTCTGTTTTCAACAGCTCCTGGTTGTTTTCTTTCACATTCTGCAAGAGGAAACTGTGCTTTTGAAGACCTTTACGTAACTGGAGCGTTTTGCTCCGAGGGCGGCGTGTTACAGCTGATTTTGATGACCTTGCGCCGCTGGGCGCGTGTACGTAACATTTTTTTCTGGCTCGACACCGATGCGTTTACAGCGTTCGCCACTGGCTGCTGAGTGACCATTATAGGTTCTCTAGATGGGGAATAACGCTCTTTATATTAAGGGACACAAGCATCCAGGCGTGTGTACATATATTTTTTCCAGCAAGCGAGGAGAGCACACAAAATGCGTGAAAAATGAGTAATTTTCTTACTGCTTGGTTTTTCACTGTTCTATTTTCAATAGCTCCTGGTTTTTTTCCTCCACGTTCTGCAAGGGAAAACTGCGCTCGTGAGGACCTTTACGAAACTGTAGCGTTTGGCTCCGAAGGTGGCGTGTTACAGCTGATTTTGATGACCTTGCGCCGCTGGGCGCGTGAACGTAACAATTTTTTCTGGCTCG
The DNA here is from genome assembly GCA_951905685.1 of Eumerus sabulonum. Classification (NCBI taxonomy): domain Eukaryota; kingdom Metazoa; phylum Arthropoda; class Insecta; order Diptera; family Syrphidae; genus Eumerus; species Eumerus sabulonum. The sequence goes on along the minus strand of OX645060.1, from coordinate 152,111,810 downwards.
ACACCGATGCGCTTACAGCGTTCGCCACTGGCTGCTGAGTGACCATTATAGGTTCTCTTGATGGGGAATAACGCTTCTTATATTTAGGGACACAAGCATCCAGGCGTGTGTACATACATTTTTACCAGCAGGCGAGGAGAGCACACAAAATGCATAAAAAATTAGTAATTTTTTTACTGCTTGGTTTTTTACTGTTCCGTTTTTAATAGCTCCTGGGTGTTTTCCTCCACGTTCTGCAAGAGAAAACTGCGCTCTTGAAGGCCTTTCAGAAACTGGAGCATTTTTCTCTGAGGGTGGCGTGTTACTGCTGATTTTGATGACCTCGCGCCGCTGGGCGCGTGTACGTAACATTTTTTTCTCCCTCGACATCGATGCGTTTACAGCGTTCGCCACTGGCTGCTGAGTAACCATTATAGGTTCTCTTGATGGCGAATAACGCATTTCATATTGAGGGACACAAGCGTCCAGGCGTGGGTACATACATTCTTACCAGCCGGCGAGGAGAGCACACAAAATGCATAAAAAATGAGTAATTTTTTTACTGCTTGGTTTTTCACTGTTCTGTTTTCAACAGCTTCAGGTTGTTTTCTTTCACGTTCTGCAAGAGGAAACTGTGCTTTTGAAGGCCTTTAAGAAACTGGAGCGTTTTGCTCTTAGGGTGACGTGTTACAGCCGATCTTGATGGCCTTGCGCCACACACGTGGGCGTATACGTAACATTTTTTTTCTGGCTCGACATCGATGCGTTTACAGCGTTTGCCACTGACTGCTGAGTGACCATTATAGGTTCTCTTGATTGGGAATAACGCCCTTTATATTTAGGGACACAAGCATCCAGGCGTGTGTACATACGTTCTTACCAGCAAGCGAAGAGAGCTCACAAAATGCATAAAAAAAGAGTAATTTTGTTGCTGCTTGGTTTTTCACAGTTCTGTTTTCAACAGCTCCTGGTTGTTTTCTTTCAAGTTCTGCAAGAGGAAACTGTGCTTTTGAAGGACTTTAAGAAACTGGAGCGTTTTGCTCTGAGGGTGACGTGTTACATCCGATCTTGATGGCCTTGCGCCACACACGGGGGCGTATACGTAACATTTTTTTCTGGCTCGACATCGATGCATTTACAGCGTTTGCCACTGTCTGCTGAGTAACCATTATAGGTTCTCTTGATGGCGAATAACGCATTTCGTATTGAGGGACACAAGCGTCCAGGCGTGGGTACATACATTTTTACTAGCCGGCGAGGAGAGCACACAAAATGCATGAAAAATGAGTAATATTTTTACTGCTTGGTTTTTCACTGTTCTGTTTGCAATAGCTCCTGGGTTTTTTCTTCCACGTTCTGCAAAGGAAAATTGCGCTCTTGAAGACCTTTACGAAACTGGAGCGTTTTGCTCTGAGGGCGGCGTGTTACAGCTGGTTTTGATGACCTTGCGCCGCTGGGCGCGTGTACGTAACATTTTTTTCTGGCTCGACACCGATGCGCTTACAGCGTACGCCACTCGCTGCTGAGTGACCGTTATAGGTTCTCTTGATGGGGAATAATGCTTTCTATATATAGGGACAGAAGCATCCAGGCGTATGTACATACATTTTTACCAGCAGGCGGGGAGAGCTCACAAAATGCATAAAAAACGAGTTATTTTGTTACTGCTTGGTTTTTCACTGTTCTGTTTTCAACAGCTCCTGGTTGTTTTCTTTCAAGTTCTGCATGAGGAAACTGGGCCTTTGAAGGCCTTTAAGAAACTGGAGCGTTTTGCTCTGAGGGTGACGTGTTACAGCAGATCTTGATGGCCTTGCGCCGCACACGGGGGCGTATGCGTAACATTTTTTTCTCCCTCGACATCGATGCGTTTACAGCGTTCGCCACTGGCTGCTGAGTGACCATTATAGATTCTCTTGATGGGGAATGACGCATTTTATATTGAGGGACACAAGCGTCCAGGCGTGTGTACCAGCAGGCGAAGAGAGCACACAAAATGCATAAAAAATTAGTAATTTTTTTACTGCTTGGTTTTTTACTGTTCCGTTTTTAATAGCTCCTGGGTGTTTTCCTCCACGTTCTGCAAGAGAAAACTGCGCTCTTGAAGGCCTTTCAGAAACTGGAGCATTTTACTCTGAGGGTGGCGTGTTACTGCTGATTTTGATGACCTCGCGCCGCTGGGCGCGTGTACGTAACATTTTTTTCTCCCTCGACATCGATGCGTTTACAGCGTTCGCCACTGGCTGCTGAGTAACCATTATAGGTTCTCTTGATGGCGAATAACGCATTTCATATTGAGGGACACAGGCGTCCAGGCGTGGGTACATACATTCTTACCAGCCGGCGAGGAGAGCACACAAAATGCATAAGAAATGAGTAATTTTTTTACTGCTTGGCTTTTCACTGTTCTGTTTTCAACAGCTCCTGGTTGTTTTCTTTCACGTTCTGCAAGAGGAAACTGTGCTTTTGAAGGCCTTTAAGAAACTGGAGCGTTTTGCTCTGAGGGTGACGTGTTACAGCCGATCTTGATGGACTTGCGCCACACACGTGGGCGTATACGTAACATTTTTTTTCTGGCTCGACATCGATGCGTTTACAGCATTTGCCACTGACTGCTGAGTGACCATTATAGGTTCTCTTGATGGGGAATAACGCCTTTTATATTTAGGGACACAAGCATCCAGGCGTGTGTACATACGTTCTTACCAGCAAGCGAGGAGAGCTCACAAAATGCATAAAAAAAGAGTAATTTTGTTGCTGCTTGGTTTTTCACAGTTCTGTTTTCAACAGCTCCTGGTTGTTTTCCTTCAAGTTCTGCAAGAGGAAACTGTGCTTTTGAAGGCCTTTAAGAAACTGGAGCATTTTGCTCTGAGGGTGACGTGTTACAGCCGATCTTGATGGCCTTGCGCCACACACGGGGGCGTATATGAAAAATTTTTTTCTGGCTCGACATCGATGCATTTACAGCGTTCGCCACTGGCTGCTGAGTGACTATTATAGGTTCCCTTGATGGGGAATGACGCATTTTATATTGAGGGACACAAGCGTCCAGGCGTGTGTATATACGTTTTTACCAGCCGGCGAGGAGAGCACACAAAATGCATCAAAAATAAGTAATTTTTTTTACTGCTTGGTTTTTCACTGTTCTGTTTTCAATAGCTCCTGGGTTTTTTCTTCCACTTTCTGCAAAGGAAAACTGCGCTCTCGAAGACCTTTACGAAACTGGAGCGTTTTGCTCTGAGGGCGGCGTGTTACAGCTGATTTCGATTACCTTGCGCCGCTGGGCGCGTGTACGTAACATTTTTTTCTGGCTCGACACCGATCCGTTTACAGCGTTCGCCACTGGCTGCTGAGTGACCATTATGGGTTCTCTTGATGGGGAATAACGCTTTTTATATTTAGGGACACAAGCATCCAGGCGTGTGTACATACGTTCTTACCAGCAAGCGAGGAGAGCTCACAAAATGCATAAAAAAAGAGTAATTTTGTTACTGCTTGGTTTTTCACTGTTCTGTTTTCAACAGCTCCTGGTTGTTTTCTTTCAAGTTCTGCAAGAGGAAACTGTGCCTTCGAAGGCCTTTAAGAAACTGACGTGTGACGTGTTACAGCCGATCTTGATGGCCTTGCGCCGCACACGGGGGTGTATACGTAACATTTTTTTTCTGGCTCGACATCGATGCGTTTACAGCGTTTGCCACTGACTGCTGAGTGACCATTATAGGTTCTCTTGATGGAGAATAACGCCTTTTATATTGAGGGACTCAAGCATCCAGGCGTGTGTACATACGTTCTTACCAGCAAGCGAGGAGAGCTCACAAAATGCATAAAAAAAGAGTAATTTTGTTACTGCATGGTTTTTCACTGTTCTGTTTTCAACAGCTCCTGGTTGTTTTCTTTCAAGTTCTGCAAGAGGAAACTGTGCCTTCGAAGGCCTTTAAGAAACTGACGTGTGACGTGTTACAGCCGATCTTGATGGCCTTGCGCCGCACACGGGGGCGTATACGTAACATTTTTTTCTGGCTCGACATCGATGCGTTTTCAGCGTTCTCCACCGGCTGCTGAGTAACCATTATAGGTTCTCTTGATGGCGAATAACGCATTTCATATTGAGGGACACAAGCGTCCAGGCGTGGGTACATACATTTTTACTAGCCGGCGAGGCGAGCACACAAAATGCATGAAAAATGAGTAATTTTTTTACTGCTTGGTTTTTCACTGTTCTGTTTTCAATAGCTCCTGGGTTTTTTCTTCCACGTTCTGCAAGGGAAAACTGCGCTCTTGAAGACCTCTACGAAACTGTAGCGTTTTGCTCTGAGTGTGGCGTGTTACAGCTGATTTTGATGACCTTGCGCCGCTGGGCGCGTGTACGTAACATTTTTTTCTGGCTCGACACCGATGCGCTTACAGCGTACGCCACTCGCTGCTGAGTGACCGTTATAGGTTGTCTTAATGGGGAATAATGCTTTTTATATTTAGGGACACAAGCATCCAGGCGCATGTACATACATTTTTACCAGCAGGCGGGGAGAGCTCAAAAAATGCATAAAAAACGAGTTATTTTGTTACTGCTTGGCTTTTCACTGTTCTGTTTTCAACAGCTCCTGGTTGTTTTCTTTCAAGTTCTGCAAGAGGAAACTGGGCCTTTGAAGGCCTTTAAGAAACTGGAGCGTTTTGCTCTGAGGGTGACGTGTTACAGCAGATCTTGATGGCCTTGCGCCGCACACGGGGGCGTATGCGTAACATTTTTTCCTCCCTCGACATCGATGCGTTTACAGCGTTCGCCGCTGGCTGCTGAGTGACCTTTTTAGGTTCTCTTGATGGGGAATGACGCATTTTATATTGAGGGACACAAGCGTCCAGGCGTGCGTATATACGTTTTTACCAGCAGGCGAAGAGTGCACACAGAATGCGTAAGAAACATGTAATTTTGTTACTGCTTGGTTTCTCACTGTTCTGTTTTCAACAGCTCCTGGTTGTTTTCTTTCACGCTCTGCAAGAGGAAACCGTGCTTTTGAAGGCCTTTACGAAACTGGAGCATTTTGCTCTGAGGGCGGCGTGTTACAGCTGGTTTTGATGACCTTGCGCCGCTGGGCGCGTGTACGTAACATTTTTTTCTGGCTCGACACCCATGCGTTTACAGCGTTCGCCACTGGCTGCTGAGTGACCATTATAGGTTCTCTTGATGGGGAATAACACTTTTTATATTAAGGGACACAAGCATCCAGGCGCGTGTACATATATTTTTACCAGCAATCGAGGAGAGCTCACAAAATGCATAAAAAACGAGTAATTTTGTTACTGCTTGGTTTTTCGCTGTTCTGTTTTCAACAGCTCCTGGTTGTTTTCTTTCAAGTTCTGCAAGAGGAAACTGTGCTTTTGAAGGACTTTAAGAAACTGGAGCGTTTTGCTCTGAGGGTGACGTGTTACATCCGATCTTGATGGCCTTGCGCCACACACGGGGGCGTATACGTAACATTTTTTTCTGGCTCGACATCGATGCATTTACAGCGTTTGCCACTGTCTGCTGAGTAACCATTATAGGTTCTCTTGGTGGGGAATAACGCTTTTTATATTGAGGGACACAAGCATCCAGGCGTGTGTACATATATTTTTACCAGCATGCGAGGAGAGCTCACAAAATGCATAAAAAACGAGTAATTTTGTTACTGCTTGGTTTTTCACTGTTCTGTTTTCAACAGCTCCTGGTTGTTTTCTTTCAAGTTCTGCAAGAGGAAACTGTGCTTTTGAAGGCCTTTAAGAAACTGGAGCGTTTTGCTCTGAGGGTGACGTGTTACAGCCGATCTTGATGGCCTTGCGCCGCACAAGGGGGCGTATACGTAACATTTTTTCTGGCTCGACATCGATGCGTTTACAGCGTTCGCCACTGGCTGCTGAGTGACCATTATAGGTCCTCTTGGTGGGGAATAACGCTTTTTATATTAAGGGACACAAGCATCCAGGCGTGTGTACATATATTTTTACCAGCATGCGAGGAGAGCTCACAAAATGCATAAAAAACGAGTAATTTTGTTACTGCTTGGTTTTTCACTGTTCTGTTTTCAACAGCTCCTGGTTGTTTTCTTTCAAGTTCTGCAAGAGGAAACTGTGCTTTTGAAGGCCTTTAAGAAACTGGAGCGTTTTGCTCTGAGGGTGACGTGTTACAGCCGATCCTGATGGCCTTGCGCCGCACACGGGGGCGTATACGTAACATTTTTTCTGGCTCGACACCCATGCGTTTACAGCGTTCGCCACTGGCTGCTGAGTGACGATTATAGGTTCTCTTGATGGGGAATAACGCTTTTTATATTAAGGGACACAAGCATCCAGGCGTGTGTACATATATTTTTACCAGCAAGCGAGGAGAGCTCACAAAATGCATAAAAAACGAGTAATTTGGTTACTGCTTGGTTTTTCGCTGTTCTGTTTTCAACAGCTCCTGGTTGTTTTCTTTCAAGTTCTGTAAGAGGAAACTGTGCTTTTGAAGGCCTTTAAGAAACTGGAGCGTTTTGCTCTGAGGGTGACGTGTTACAGCCGATCTTGATGGCCTTGCGCCGCACAAGGGGGCGTATACGTAACATTTTTTTCTGGCTCGACATCGATGCGTTTACAGCGTTCGCCACTGGCTGCTGAGTGACCATTATAGGTTCTCTTGATGGGGAATAATGCTTTTTATATATAGGGATAGAAGCATCCAGGCGTATGTACATACATTTTTACCAGCAGGCGGGGAGAGCTCACAAAATGCATAAAAAACGAGATATTTTGTTACTGCTTGGTTTTTCACTGTTCTGTTTTCAACAGCTCCTGGTTGTTTTCTTTCAAGTTCTGCATGAGGAAACTGGGCCTTTGAAGGCCTTTAAGAAACTGGAGCGTTTTGCTCTGAGGGCGACGTGTTACAGCAGATCTTGATGGCCTTGCGCCGCACACGGGGGCGTATGCGTAACATTTTTTTCTCCCTCGACATCGATGCGTTTACAGCGTTCGCCACTGGCTGCTGAGTAACTATTATAGGTTCTCTTGATGGCGAATAACGCATTTCATATTGAGGGACACAAGCGTTCAGGCGTGGGTACATACATTCTTACCAGCCGGCGAGGAGAGCACACAAAATGCATAAAAAATGAGTAATTTTTTTACTGCTTGGTTTTTCACTGTTCTGTTTTCAACAGCTCCTGGTTGTTTTCTTTCACGTTCTGCAAGGGAAAACTGCGCTCGTGAAGACCTTTACGAAACTGTAGCGTTTGGCTCCGAAGGCGGCGTGTTACAGCTGATTTTGATGACCTTGCGCCGCTGGGCGCGTGAACGTAACAATTTTTTCTGGCTCGACACCGATGCGCTTACAGCGTTCGCCACTGGCTGCTGAGTGACCATTATAGGTTCTCTTGATGGGGAATGACGCATTTTGTATTGAGGGACACAAGCGTCCAGGCGTGTGTATATACGTTTTTACCAGCAGGCGAAGAGAGCACACAGAATGCGTAAGAAACAAGTAATTTTGTTACTGCTTGGTTTCTCACTGTTCTGTTTTCAACAGCTCCTGGTTGTTTTCTTTCACATTCTGCAAGAGGAAACTGTGCTTTTGAAGGCCTTTACGAAACTGGAGCATTTTGCTCTGAGGGCGGCGTGTTACAGCTGATTTTGATGACCTTGCGCCGCTGGGCGCGTGTACGTAACATTTTTTTCTGGCTCGACACCGATGCGTTTACAGCGTTCGCCACTGGCTGCTGAGTGACCATTATAGGTTCTCTTGATGGGGAATAACGCTCTTTATATTAAGGGACACAAGCATCCAGGTGTGTGTACATATATTTTTTCCAGCAAGCGAGGAGAGCACACAAAATGCATGAAAAATGAGTAATTTTCTTACTGCTTGGTTTTTCACTGTTCTGTTTTCAATAGCTCCTGGTTTTTTTCCTACACGTTCTGCAAGGGAAAACTGCGCTCGTGAAGACCTTTACGAAACTGTAGCGTTTGGCTCCGAAGGCGGCGTGTTACAGCTGATTTTGATGACCTTGCGCCGCTGGGCGCGTGAACGTAACAATTTTTTCTGGCTCGACACCGATGCGCTTACAGCGTTCGCCACTGGCTGCTGAGTGACCATTATAGGTTCTCTTGATGGGGAATAACGCTTCTTATATTTAGGGACACAAGCATCCAGGCGTGTGTACATACATTTTTACCAGCAGGCGAGGAGAGCACACAAAATGCATAAAAAATTAGTATGTTTTTTACTGCTTGGTTTTTTACTGTTCCGTTTTTAATAGCTCCTGGGTGTTTTCCTCCACGTTCTGCAGGAGAAAACTGCGACTTTGAAGTCCTTTCAGAAACTGGAGCATTTTACTCTGAGGGTGGCGTGTTACTGCTGATTTTGATGACCTCGCGCCGCTGGGCGCGTGTACGTAACATTTTTTTCTCCCTCGACATCGATGCGTTTACAGCGTTCGCCACTGGCTGCTGAGTAACCATTATAGGTTCTCTTGATGGCGAATAACGCATTTCATATTGAGGGACACAAGCGTCCAGGCGTGGGTACATACATTCTTACCAGCCGGCGAGGAGAGCACACAAAATGCATAAAAAATGAGTAATTTTTTTACTGCTTGGTTTTTCACTGTTCTGTTTTCAACAGCTCCTGGTTGTTTTCTTTCACGTTCTGCAAGAGGAAACTGTGCTTTTGAAGGCCTTTAAGAAACTGGAGCGTTTTGCTCTGAGGGTGACGTGTTACAGCCGATCTTGATGGCCTTGCGCCACACACGTGGGCGTATACGTAACATTTTTTTTCTGGCTCGACATCGATGCGTTTACAGCGTTTGCCACTGACTGCTGAGTGACCATTATAGATTCTCTTGATGGGGAATGACGCATTTTATATTGAGGGACACAAGCGTCCAGGCGTGTGTACCAGCAGGCGAAGAGAGCACACAAAATGCATAAAAAATTAGTAATTTTTTTACTGCTTGGTTAATTACTGTTCCGTTTTTAATAGCTCCTGGGTGTTTTCCTCCACGTTCTGCAAGAGAAAACTGCGCTCTTGAAGGCCTTTCAGAAACTGGAGCATTTTACTCTGAGGGTGGCGTGTTACTGCTGATTTTGATGACCTCGCGCCGCTGGGCGCGTGCATAAAAAACGAGTTATTTTGTTACTGCTTGGTTTTTCACTGTTCTGTTTTCAACAGCTCCTGGTTGTTTTCTTTCAAGTTCTGCATGAGGAAACTGGGCCTTTGAAGGCCTTTAAGAAACTGGAGCGTTTTGCTCTGAGGGTGACGTGTTACAGCAGATCTTGATGGCCTTGCGCCGCACACGGGGGCGTATGCGTAACATTTTTTTCTCCCTCGACATAGATGCGTTTACAGCGTTCGCCACTGGCTGCTGAGTAACCTTTATAGGTTCTCTTGATGGCGAATAACGCACTTCATATTGAGGGACACAGGCGTCCAGGCGTGGGTACATACATTCTTACCAGCCGGCGAGGAGAGCACACAAAATGCATAAAAAATGAGTAATTTTTTTACTGCTTGGCTTTTCACTGTTCTGTTTTCAACAGCTCCTGGTTGTTTACTTTCACGTTCTGCAAGAGGAAACTGTGCTTTTGAAGGCCTTTAAGAAACTGGAGCGTTTTGCTCTGAGGGTGACGTGTTACAGCCGATCTTGATGGCCTTGCGCCACACACGTGGGCGTATACGTAACATTTTTTTTCTGGCTCGACATCGATGCGATTACAGCGTTTGCCACTGACTGCTGAGTGACCATTATAGGTTCTCTTGATGGGGAATAACGCCTTTTATATTTAGGGACTCAAGCATCCAGGCGTGTGTACATACTTTCTTACCAGCAAGCGAGGAGAGCTCACAAAATGCATAAAAAAAGAGTAATTTTGTTGCTGCTTGGTTTTTCACAGTTCTGTTTTCAACAGCTCCTGGTTGTTTTCTTTCAAGTTCTGCAAGAGGAGACTGTGCTTTTGAAGGCCTTTAAGAAACTGGAGCATTTTGCTCTGAGGGTGACGTGTTACAGCCGATCTTGATGGCCCACAAAATGCATCAAAAATGAGTAATTTTTTTTACTGCTTGGTTTTTCACTGTTCTGTTTTCAATAGCTCCTGGGTTTTTTCTTCCACGTTCTGCAAAGGAAAACTGCGCTCTCGAAGACCTCTACGAAACTGGAGCGTTTTGCTCTGAGGGCGGCGTGTTACAGCTGATTTCGATGACCTTGCGCCGCTGGGCGCGTGTACGTAACATTTTTTTCTGGCTCGACACCGATCCGTTTACAGCGTTCGCCACTGGCTGCTGAGTGACCATTATGGGTTCTCTTGATGGGGAATAACGCTTTTTATATTTAGGGACACAAGCATCCAGGCGTGTGTACATACGTTCTTACCAGCAAGCGAGGAGAGCTCACAAAATGCATAAAAAAAGAGTAATTTTGTTACTGCTTGGTTTTTCACTGTTCTGTTTTCAGCGTTTGCCACTGACTGCTGAGTGACCATTATAGGTTCTCTTGACGGGGAATAACGCCTTTTATATTAAGGGACTCAAGCATCCAGGCGTGTGTACATACGTTCTTACCAGCAAGCGAGGAGAGCTCACAAAATGCATAAAAAAAGAGTAATTTTGTTACTGCTTGGTTTTTCACTGTTCTGTTTTCAACAGCTCCTGGTTGTTTTCTTTCAAGTTCTGCAAGAGGAAACTGTGCCTTCGAAGGCCTTTAAGAAACTGACGTGTGACGTGTTACAGCCGATCTTGATGGCCTTGCGCCGCACACGGGGGCGTATACGTAACATTTTTTTCTGGCTCGACATCGATGCGTTTTCAGCGTTCTCCACCGGCTGCTGAGCAACTATTATAGGTTCTCTTGATGGCGAATAACGCATTTCGTATTGAGGGACACAAGCGTCCAGGCGTGGGTACATACATTTTTACTAGCCGGCGAGGAGAGCACACAAAATGCATGAAAAATTAGTAATTTTTTTACTGCTTGGTTTTTCACTGTTCTGTTTTCAATAGCTCCCGGGTTTTTTCTTCCACGTTCTGCAAGGGAAAACTGCGCTCTTGAAGACCTTTACGAAACTGTAGCGTTTTGCTCTGAGTGTGGCGTGTTACAGCTGATTTTGATGACCTTGCGCCGCTGGGCGCGTGTACGTAACATTTTTTTCTGGCTCGACACCGATGCGCTTACAGCGTACGCCACTCGCTGCTGAGTGACCGTTATAGGTTCTCTTGATGGGGAATAATGCTTTTTATATTTAGGGACACAAGCATCCAGGCGCATGTACATACATTTTTACCAGCAGGCGGGGAGAGCTCAAAAAATGCATAAAAAACGAGTTATTTTGTTACTGCTTGGTTTTTCACTGTTCTGTTTTTAACAGCTCCTGGTTGTTTTCTTTCAAGTTCTGCAAGAGGAAACTGGGCCTTTGAAGGCCTTTAAGAAACTGGAGCGTTTTGCTCTGAGGGTGACGTGTTACAGCAGATCTTGATGGCCTTGCGCCGCACACGGGGGCGTATGCGTAACATTTTTTCCTCCCTCGACATCGATGCGTTTACAGCGTTCGCCGCTGGCTGCTGAGTGACCTTTATAGGTTCTCTTGATGGGGAATGACGCATTTTATATTGAGGGACACAAGCGTCCAGGCGTGCGTATATACGTTTTTACCAGCAGGCGAAGAGTGCACACAGAATGCGTAAGAAACAAGTCATTTTGTTACTGCTTGGTTTCTCACTGTTCTGTTTTCAACAGCTATTGGGTGTTTTCTTTCACGCTCTGCAAGAGGAAACAGTGCTTTTGAAGGCCTTTACGAAACTGGAGCGTTTTGCTCTGAGGGCGGCGTGTTACAGCTGGTTTTGATGACCTTGCGCCGCTGGGCGCGTGTACGTAACATTTTTTTCTGGCTCGACACCCATGCGTTTACAGCGTTCGCCACTGGCTGCTGAGTGACCATTATAGGTTCTCTTGATGGGGAATAACGCTTTTTATATTAAGGGACACAAGCATCCAGGCGTGTGTACATATATTTTTACCAGCAATCGAGGAGAGCTCACAAAATGCATAAAAAACGAGTAATTTTGTTACTGCTTGGTTTTTCGCTGTTCTGTTTTCAACAGCTCCTGGTTGTTTTCTTTCAAGTTCTGCAGGAGGAAACTGTGCTTTTGAAGGCCTTTAAGAAACTGGAGCGTGTTGCTCTGAGGGTGACGTGTTACAGCCGATCTTGATGGCCTTGCGCCGCACAAGGGGGCGTATACGTAACATTTTTTTCTGGCTCGACATCGATGCGCTTACAGCGTTCGCCACTGGCTGCTGAGTGACCATTATAGGTTCTCTTGGTGGGGAATAACGCTTTTTATATTCAGGGACACAAGCATCCAGGCGTGTGTACATATATTTTTACCAGCATGCGAGGAGAGCTCACAAAATGCATAAAAAACGAGTAATTTTGTTACTGCTTGGTTTTTCACTGTTCTGTTTTCAACAGCTCCTGGTGGTTTTCTTTCAAGTTCTGCAAGAGGAAACTGTGCTTTTGAAGGCCTTTAAGAAACTGGAGCGTTTTGCTCTGAGGGTGACGTGTTACAGCCGATCTTGATGGCCTTGCGCCGCACAAGGGGGCGTATACGTAACATTTTTTTCTGGCTCGACATCGATGCGTTTACAGCGTTCGCCACTGGCTGCTGGGTGACCATTATAGGTCCTCTTGGTGGGGAATAACGCTTTTTATATTAAGGGACACAAGCATCCAGGCGTGTGTACGTATATTTTTACCAGCATGCGAGGAGGGCTCACAAAATGCATAAAAAACGAGTAATTTTGTTACTGCTTGGTTTTTCACTGTTCTGTTTTCAACAGCTCCTGGTTGTTTTCTTTCAAGTTCTGCAAGAGGAAACTGTGCTTTTGAAGGCCTTTAAGAAACTGGAGCGTTTTGCTCTGAGGGTGACGTGTTACAGCCGATCCTGATGGCCTTGCGCCGCACACGGGGGCGTATACGTAACATTTTTTTCTGGCTCGACACCCATGCGTTTACAGCGTTCGCCACTGGCTGCTGAGTGACCATTATAAGTTCTCTTGATGGGGAATAACGCTTTTTATATTAAGGGACACAAGCATCCAGGCGTGTGTACATATATTTTTACCAGCAAGCGAGGAGAGCTCACAAAATGCATAAAAAACGAGTAATTTTGTTACTGCTTGGTTTTTCGCTGTTCTGTTTTCAACAGCTCCTGGTTGTTTTCTTTCAAGTTCTGCAAGAGGAAACTGTGCTTTTGAAGGCCTTTAAGAAACTGGAGCGTTTTGCTCTGAAGGTGACGTGTTACAGCCGATCTTGATGGCCTTGCGCCGCACAAGGGGGCGTATACGTAACATTTTTTTCTGGCTCGACATCGATGCGTTTACAGCGTTCGCCACTGGCTGCTGAGTGACCATTATAGGTTCTCTTGGTGGGGAATAACGCTTTTTATATTAAGGGACACAAGCATCCAGGCGTGTGTACATATATTTTTACCAGCATGCGAGGAGAGCTCACAAAATGCATAAAAAACGAGTAATTTTGTTACTGCTTGGTTTTTCACTGTTCTGTTTTCAACAGCTCCTGGTTGTTTTCTTTCAAGTTCTGCAAGAGGAAACTGTGCTTTTGAAGGCCTTTAAGAAACTGGAGCGTTTTGCTCTGAGGGTGACGTGTTACAGCCGATCCTGATGGCCTTGCGCCGCACACGGGGGCGTATACGTAACATTTTTTTCTGGCTCGACATCGATGCATTTACAGCGTTCGCCACTGGCTGCTGAGTGACCATTATAGGTTCTCTTGATCTGGAATGACGCATTTTATATTGAGGGACACAAGCGTCCAGGCGTGTGTATATACGTTTTTACCAGCAGGCGAAGAGAGCACACAAAATGCGTAAGAAACAAGTAATTTTGTTACTGCTTGGTTTCTCACTGTTCTGCTTTCAACAGCTCCTGGTTGTTTTCTTTCACGTTCTGCAAGAAGAAACTGTGCTTTTGAAGGCCTTTAAGAAACTGGAGCGTTTTGCTCTGAGGGTGACGTGTTACAGCCGATCTTGATGGCCTTGCGCCGCACACGGGGGCGTATACGTAACATTTTTTTCTGGCTCGACATCGATGCATTTACAGCGTTCGCCACTGGCTGCTGAGTGACAATTATAGGTTCTCTTGATGGGGAGTGACGCATTTTATATTGAGGGACACAAGCGTCCAGGCGTGTGTATATACGTTTTTACCAGCAGGCGAAGAGAGCACACAAAATGCGTAAGAAACAAGTAATTTTGTTACTGCTTGGTTTCTCACTGTTCTGCTTTCAACAGCTCCTGGTTGTTTTCTTTCACGTTCTGCAAGAAGAAACTGTGCTTTTGAAGGCCTTTAAGAAACTGGAGCGTTTTGCTCTGAGGGTGACGTGTTACAGCGGATCTTGATGGCCTTGCGCCGCACACGGGGGCGTATGCGTAACATTTTTTTCTCCCTCGACATCGATGCGTTTATAGCGTTCGCCACTGCCTGCTGAATGACCATTATAGGTTCTCTTGATGGGGAATAACGCTTTTTATATTAAGGGACACAAGCATCCAGGCGCGTGTACATATACTTTTACCAGCAAGCGAGGAGAGCTCACAAAATGCATAAAAAACGAGTAATTTTTTTACTGCTTGGTTTTTCACTGTTTTGTTTTCTACAGCTCCTGGTTGTTTTCTTTCAAGTTCTGCAAGAGGAAACTGTGCTTTTGAAGGCCTTTAAGAAACTGGAGCGTTTTGCTCTGAGGGTGACGTGTTACAGCCGATCTAGATGGCCTTGCGCCGCACACGGGGGCGTATACGTAACATTTTTTTCTGGCTCGACATCGATGCGTTTTCAGCGTTCTCCACCGGCTGCTGAGTAACCATTATAGGTTCTCTTGATGGCGAATAACGCATTTCATATTGAGGGACACAAGCGTCCAGGCGTGGGTATATACGTTTTTAGCAGCAGGCGAAGAGAGCACACAAAATGCGTAAGAAACAAATAATCTTGTTACTGCTTGGTTTCTCACTGTTTTGTTTTCAACAGTTCCTGGTTGTTTTCTTTCACGTTCTGCAAGAGGAGACTGTGCTTTTGAAGGCCTTTACGAAACTGGAGCGTTTTGCTCTGAGGGCGGCGTGTTACAGCTGATTTTGATGACCTTGCGCCGCTGGGCGCGTGTACGTAACATTTTTTTCTGGCTCGACACCGATGCGTTTACAGCGTTCGCCACTGGCTGCTGAGTGAAAATTATAGGTTCTCTTGATGGGGAATACCGCTTTTTATATTTAGGGACACAAGCATCCAGGCGTGTGTACATACATTTTTACCAGCCGGCGAGGAGAGCACACAAAATGCATCAAAAATGAGTAATTTTTTTATTGCTTGGTTTTTCACGGTTCTGTTTTCGACAGTTCCTGGTTGTTTTCTTTCACGTTCTGCAAGAGAAAACTGTGCTTTTGAAGGCCTTTAAGAAACTGGAGCGTTTTGCTCTGAGAGCGGCGTGATACAGCTGATTTTGATGACCTTGCGCCGCTGGGCGCGAGTACGTAACATTTTTTTCTGGCTCGACACCGATGTGTTTACAGCGTTCGCCACTGGCTGCTGAGTGACCATTATAGGTTCTCTTGATGGGAAATAACGCTTTTTATATTAAGGGACACAAGCATCCAGGCGTGTGTACATACATTTTTACCAGCAAGCGAGGAGAGCTCACAAAATGCATAAAAAACGAGTAACTTTGTTACTGCTTGGTTTTTCACTGTTCTGTTTTCAACAGCTCCTAGTTGTTTTCTTCCACGTTCTGCAAAGGAAAACTGCGCTCTTGAAGACCTTTACGAAACTGGAACGTTTTGCTCTGAGGGCGGCGTGTTACAGCTGATTTTGATGACCTTGCGCCGCTGGGCGCGTGTACGTAACATTTTTTTCTGGCTCGACACCGATGCGTTTACAGCGTTCGCCACTGGCTGCTGAGTGACCATTATAAGTTCCCTTGATGGGGAATAACGCTCTTTATATTAAGGGATACAAGCATCTAGGCGTGTGTACATATATTTTAACCAGCAAGCGAGGAGAGCTCACAAAATGCATAAAAAACGAGTAATTTCGTTACTGCTTGGTTTTTCACTGTTCTGTTTTCAACAGCTCCTGGTTGTTTTCTTTTAAGTTCTGGAAGAGGAAACTGTGCTTTTGAAGGCCTTTAAGAAACTGGAGCGTTTTGGTCTGAGGGTGACGTGTTACAGCCGATCTTGATGGCCTTGCGCCGCACACGGGGGCGTATACGTAACATGTTTTTCTGGCTCGACATCGATGCATTTACAGCGTTCGCCACTGGCTGCTGAGTGACCATTATTGGTTCTCTTGATGGGGAATGACGCATTTTATATTGAGGGACACAAGCGTCCAGGTGTGTGTATATACGTTTTTAGCAGCAGGCGAAGAGAGCACACAAAATGCGTAAGAAACAAGTAATCTTGTTACTGCTTGGTTTCTCACTGTTCTGTTTTCAACAGTTCCTGGTTGTTTTCTTTCACGTTCTGCAAGAGGAAACTGTGCTTTTGAAGGCCTTTACGAAACTGGAGCGTTTTGCTCTGAGGGCGGCGTGTTACAGCTGATTTTGATGACCTTGCGCCGCTGGGCGCGTGTACGTAACATTTTTTTCTGGCTCGACACCGATGCGTTTACAGCGTTCGCCACTGGCTGCTGAGTGACCATTATGGGTTCTCTTGATGGGGAATAACGCTTTTTATATTTAGGGACACAAGCATCCAGGCGTGTGTACATACATTTTTACCAGCAAGCGAGGAGAGCTCACAAAATGCATAAAAAAACGAGTAATTTTTTTACTGCTTGGTTTTTCACTGTTCTGTTTTCAACAGCTCCTGGTTGTTTTCTTTCAAGTTCTGCAAGAGGAAACTGTGCCTTTGAAGGCCTTTAAGAAACTGGAGCGTTTTGCTCTGAGGGTGACGTGTTACAGCCGATCTTGATGGCCTTGCGCCGCACTCGGGGGCGTATACGTAACATTTTTTTCTGGCTCGACATCGATGCGTTTTCAGCGTTCTCCACCGGCTGCTGAGTAACCATTATAGGTTCTCTTGATGGCGAATAACGCATTTCATATTGAGGGACACAAGCGTCCAGGCGTGGGTACATACATTTTTACTAGCCGGCGAGGAGAGCACACAAAATGCATGAAAAATGAGTAATTTTTTTACTGCTTGGTTTTTCACTGTTCTGTTTTCAATAGCTCCTGGTTGTTTTCTTTCACGTTCTGCAAGAGGAAACTGTGCTTTTGAAGGCCTTTACGAAACTGGAGCGTTTTGCTCTGAGGGCGGCGTGTTACAGCTGATTTTGATGACCTTGCGCCGCTGGGCGCGTGTACGTAACATTTTTTTCTGGCTCGACACCGATGCGTTTACAGCGTTCGCCAATGGCTGCTGAGTGACCATTATAGGTTCCCTTGATGGGGAATAACGCTCTTTATATTAAGGGACACAAGCATCCAGGCGTGTGTACATATATTTTTACCAGCAAGCGAGGAGAGCTCACAAAATGCATAAAAAACGAGTAATTTTGTTACTGCTTGGTTTTTCACTGTTCTGTTTTCAACAGCTCCTGGTTGTTTTCTTTCAAGTTCTGCAAGAGGAAACTGTGCTTTTGAAGGCCTTTAAGAAACTGGAGCGGTTTGCTCTGAGGGTGACGTGTTACAGCCGATCTTGATGGCTTTGCGCCGCACACGGGGGCGTATACGTAACATGTTTTTCTGGCTCGACATCGATGCATTTACAGCGTTCGCCACTGGCTGCTGAGTGACCATTACAGGTTCTCTTGATGGGGAATGACGCATTTTATATTGAGGGACACAAGCGTCCAGGCGTGTGTATATACGTTTTTACCAGCAGGCGAAGAGAGCACACAAAATGCGTAAGAAACAAGTAATTTTGTTACTGCTTGGTTTCTCACTGTTCTGTTTTCAACAGCTCCTGGTTGTTTTCTTTCACGTTCTGCAAGAGGAAACTGTGCTTTTGAAGGCCTTTAAGAAACTGGAGGGTTTTGCTCTGAGGGTGACGTGTTACAGCCGATCTTGATGGCCTTGCGCCGCACACGGGGGCGTATACGTAACATGTTTTTCTGGCTCGACATCGATGCATTTACAGCGTTCGCCACTGGCTGCTGAGTGACCATTATTGGTTCTCTTGATGGGGAATGACGCATTTTATATTGAGGGACACAAGCGTCCAGGCGTGTGTATATACGTTTTTACCAGCAAGCGAGGAGAGCTCACAAAATGCATAAAAAACGAGTAATTTTGTTACTGCTTGGTTTTTCACTGTTCTGTTTTCAACAGCTCCTGGTTGTTTTCTTTCAAGTTCTGCAAGAGGAAACTGTGCTTTTGAAGGCCTTTAAGAAACTGGAGCGTTTGGCTCTGAGGGTGACGTGTTACAGCCGATCTAGATGGCCTTGCGCCGCACACGGGGGCGTATACGTAGCATTTTTTCTGGCTCGACATCGATGCGTTTTCAGCGTTCTCCACCGGCTGCTGAGTAACCATTATAGGTTCTCTTGATGGCGAATAACGCATTTCATATTGAGGGACACAAGCGTCCAGGCGTGGGTACATACATTTTTACTATCCGGCGAGGAGAGCACACAAAATTCATGAAAAATAAGTAATTTTTTCACTGCTTGGTTTCTCACGGTTCTGTTTTCAACAGCTCCTGGTTGTTTTCTTTCACGTTCTGCAAGAGGAAACTGTTCTTTTGAAGGCCTTTACGAAACTGGAGCGTTTTGCTCTGAGGGCGGCGTGTTACAGCTGATTTTGATGACCTTGCGCCGCTGGGCGCGTGTACGTAACATTTTTTTCTGGCTCGACACCGATGCGTTTACAGCGTTCGCCACTGGCTGCTGAGTGACCATTATAGGTTCCCTTGATGGGGAATAACGCTCTTTATATTAAGGGACACAAGCATCCAGGCGTGTGTACATATATTTTTACCAGCAAGCGAGGAGAGCTCACAAAATGCATAAAAAACGAGTAATTTTGTTACTGCTTGGTTTTTCACTGTTCTGTTTTCAACAGCTCCTGGTTGTTTTCTTTCAAGTTCTGCAAGAGGAAACTGTGCTTTTGAAGGCCTTTAAGAAACTGGAGCGGTTTGCTCTGAGGGTGACGTGTTACAGCCGATCTTGATGGCCTTGCGCCGCACACGGGGGCGTATACGTAACATGTTTTTCTGGCTCGACATCGATGCATTTACAGCGTTCGCCACTGGCTGCTGAGTGACCATTACAGGTTCTCTTGATGGGGAATGACGCATTTTATATTGAGGGACACAAGCGTCCAGGCGTGTGTATATACGTTTTTACCAGCAGGCGAAGAGAGCACACAAAATGCGTAAGAAACAAGTAATTTTGTTACTGCTTGGTTTCTCACTGTTATGTTTTCAACAGCTCCTGGTTGTTTTCTTTCACGTTCCGCAAGAGGAAACTGTGCTTTTGAAGGCCTTTAAGAAACTGGAGGGTTTTGCTCTGAGGGTGACGTGTTACAGCCGATCTTGATGGCCTTGCGCCGCACACGGGGGCGTATACGTAACATGTTTTTCTGGCTCGACATCGATGCATTTACAGCGTTCGCCACTGGCTGCTGAGTGACCATTATTGGTTCTCTTGATGGGGAATAACGCATTTTATATTGAGGGACACAAGCGTCCAGGCGTGTGTATATACGTTTTTACCAGCAGGCGAAGAGAACACACAAAATGCGTAAGAAACAAGTATTTTTGTTACTGCTTGGTTTCTCACTGTTCTGTTTTCAACAGCTCCTGGTTGTTTTCTTTCACGTTCTGCAAGAGGAAACTGTGCTTTTGAAGGCCTTTAAGAAACTGGAGCGTTTTGCTCTGAGGGTGACGTGTTACAGCCGATCTTGATGGCCTTGCGCCGCACACGGGGGCGTATACGTAACATTTTTTTCTGGCTCGACATCGATGCATTTACAGCGTTCGCCACTGGCTGCTGAGTGACAATTATAGGTTCTCTTGATGGGGAATGACGCATTTTATATTGAGGGACACAAGCGTCCAGGAGTGTGTATATACGTTTTTAGCAGCAGGCGAAGAGAGCACACAAAATGCGTAAGAAACAAGTAATCTTGTTACTGCTTGGTTTCTCACTGTTCTGTTTTCAACAGTTCCTGGTTGTTTTCTTTCACGTTCTGCAAGAGGAAACTGTGCTTTTGAAGGCCTTTACGAAACTGGAGCATTTTGCTCTGAGGGCGGCGTGTTACAGCTGATTTTGATGCCCTTGCGCCGCTGGGCGCGTGTACGTAACATTTTTTTCTGGCTCGACACCGATGCGTTTACAGCGTTCGCCACTGGCTGCTGAGTGACCATTATGGGTTCTCTTGATGGGGAATAACGCTTTTTAAATTTAGGGACACAAGCATCCAGGCGTGTGTACATACATTTTTACCAGCAAGCGAGGAGAGCTCACAAAATGCAAAAAAAAAAAACAAGTAATTTTGTTACTGCTGGGTTTTTCACTGTTCTGTTTTCAACAGCTCCTAATTGTTTTCATTCAAGTTCTGCAAGAGGAAACTGTGCCTTCGAAGGCCTTTATGAAACTGACGTGTGACGTGTTACAGCCGATCTTGATGGCCTTGCGCCGCACACGGGGGCGTATACGTAACATTTTTTTCTGGCTCGACATCGATGCGTTTTCAGCGTTCTCCACCGGCTGCTGAGTAACCATTATAGGTTCTCTTGATGGAGAATAACGCACTTCATATTGGGGGACACAAGCGTCCAGGCGTGGGTACATACATTTTTACTATCCGGCGAGGAGAGCACACAAAATTCATGAAAAATGAGTAATTTTTTTACTGCTTAGTTTTTCACGGTTCTGTTTTCAACGGCTCCTGGTTGTTTTCTTTCACATTCTGCAAGAGGAAACTGTGCTTTTGAAGGCCTTTAGGAAACTGGAGCGTTTTGCTCTGAGAGCGGCGTGATACAGCTGATTTTGATGACCTTGCGACGCTGGGCGCGAGTACGTAACAAAATTTATCTGGCTCGACACCGATGTGTTTACAGCGTTCGCCACTGGCTGCGGAGTGACCATTATAGGTTCCCTTGATGGGGAATAACGCTCTTTATATTAAGGGACACAAGCATCCAGGCGTGTGTACATATATTTTTACCAGCAAGCGAGGAGAGCTCACAAAATGCATAAAAAACGAGTAATTTTGTTACTGCTTGGTTTTTCACTGTTCTGTTTTCAACAGCTCCTAGTTGTTTTCTTTCAAGTTCTGCAAGAGGAAACTGTGCTCTTGAAGGCCTTTAAGAAACTGGAGCGTTTTGCTCTGAGGGTGACGTGTTACAGCCGATCTTGATGGCCTTGCGCCGCACACGGGGGCGTATACGTAACATGTTTTTCTGGCACGACATCGATGCGTTTACAGCGTTCGCCACTGGCTGCTGAGTGACCATTATGGGTTCTCTTGATGGGGAATAACGCTTTTTATATTGAGGGACACAAGCGTCCAGGCGTGTGTACCAGCAGGCGAAGAGAGCACACAAAATGCATAAAAAATTAGTAATTTTTTTACTGCTTGGTTTTTTACTGTTCCGTTTTTAATAGCTCCTGGGTGTTTTCCTCCACGTTCTGCAAGAGAAAACTGCGCTCTTGAAGGCCTTTCAGAAACTGGAGCATTTTACTCTGAGGGTGGCGTGTTACTGCTGATTTTGATGACCCTGCGCCGCTGGGCGCGTGTACGTAACATTTTTTTCTGGCTCGACATCGATGCGTTTTCAGCGTTCTCCACCGGCTGCTGAGTAACCATTATATGTTCTCTTGATGGCGAATAACGCATTTCATATTGAGGGACACAAGCGTCCAGGCGTGGGTACATACATTTTTACTAGCCGGCGAGGAGAGCACACAAAATGCATGAAAAATGAGTAATTTTTTTACTGCTTGGTTTTTCACTGTTCTGTTTTCAATAGCTCCTGGTTGTTTTCTTTCACGTTCTGCAAGAGGAAACTGTGCTTTTGAAGGCCTTTACGAAACTGGAGCGTTTTGCTCTGAGGGCGGCGTGTTACAGCTGATTTTGATGACCTTGCGCCGCTGGGCGCGTGTACGTAACATTTTTTTCTGGCTCGACACCGATGCGTTTACAGCGTTCGCCACTGGCTGCTGAGTGACCATTATAGGTTCCCTTGATGGGGAATAACGCTCTTTATATTAAGGGACACAAGCATCCAGGCGTGTGTACATATATTTTTACCAGCAAGCGAGGAGAGCTCACAAAATGCATAAGAAACGAGTAATTTTGTTACTGCTTGGTTTTTCACTGTTCTGTTTTCAACAGCTCCTGGTTGTTTTCTTTCAAGTTCTGCAAGAGGAAACTGTGCTTTTGAAGGCCTTTAAGAAACTGGAGCGTTTGGCTCTGAGGGTGACGTGTTACAGCCGATCTAGATGGCCTTGCGCCGCACACGGGGGCGTATACGTAGCATTTTTTCTGGCTCGACATCGATGCGTTTTCAGCGTTCTCCACCGGCTGCTGAGTAACCATTATAGGTTCTCTTGATGGCGAATAACGCATTTCATATTGAGGGACACAAGCGTCCAGGCGTGGGTACATACATTTTTACTATCCGGCGAGGAGAGCACACAAAATTCATGAAAAATAAGTAATTTTTTCACTGCTTGGTTTTTCACGGTTCTGTTTTCAACAGCTCCTGGTTGTTTTCTTTCACGTTCTGCAAGAGGAAACTGTGCTTTTGAAGGCCTTTACGAAACTGGAGCGTTTTGCTCTGAGGGCGGCGTGTTACAGCTGATTTTGATGACCTTGCGCCGCTGGGCGCGTGTACGTAACATTTTTTTCTGGCTCGACACCGATGCGTTTACAGCGTTCGCCACTGGCTGCTGAGTGACCATTATAGGTTCCCTTGATGGGGAATAACGCTCTTTATATTAAGGGACACAAGCATCCAGGCGTGTGTACATATATTTTTACCAGCAAGCGAGGAGAGCTCACAAAATGCATAAAAAACGAGTAATTTTGTTACTGCTTGGTTTTTCACTGTTCTGTTTTCAACAGCTCCTGGTTGTTTTTTTCAAGTTCTGCAAGAGGAAACTGTGCTTTTGAAGGCCTTTAAGAAACTGGAGCGGTTTGCTCTGAGGGTGACGTGTTACAGCCGATCTTGATGGCCTTGCGCCGCACACGGGGGCGTATACGTAACATGTTTTTCTGGCTCGACATCGATGCATTTACAGCGTTCGCCACTGGCTGCTGAGTGACCATTACAGGTTCTCTTGATGGGGAATGACGCATTTTATATTGAGGGACACAAGCGTCCAGGCGTGTGTATATACGTTTTTACCAGCAGGCGAAGAGAGCACACAAAATGCGTAAGAAACAAGTAATTTTGTTACTGCTTGGTTTCTCACTGTTCTGTTTTCAACAGCTCCTGGTTGTTTTCTTTCAAGTTCTGCAAGAGGAAACTGTGCTTTTCAAGGCCTTTAAGAAACTGGAGCGTTTTGCTCTGAGGGTGACGTGTTACAGCCGATCTTGATGGCCTTGCGCCGCACACGGGGGCGTATACGTAACATGTTTTTCTGGCTCGACATCGATGCATTTACAGCGTTCGCCACTGGCTGCTGAGTGACCATTACAGGTTCTCTTGATGGGGAATGACGCACTTTATATTGAGGGACACAAGCGTCCAGGCGTGTGTATATACGTTTTTACCAGCAGGCGAAGAGAACACACAAAATGCGTAAGAAACAAGTATTTTTGTTACTGCTTGGTTTCTCACTGTTCTGTTTTCAACAGCTCCTGGTTGTTTTCTTTCACGTTCTGCAAGAGGAAACTGTGCTTTTGAAGGCCTTTAAGAAACTGGAGCGTTTTGCTCTGAGGGTGACGTGTTACAGCCGATCTTGATGGCCTTGCGCCGCACACGGGGGCGTATACGTAACATTTTTTTCTGGCTCGACATCGATGCATTTACAGCGTTCGCCACTGGCTGCTGAGTGACAATTATAGGTTCTCTTGATGGGGAATGACGCATTTTATATTGAGGGACACAAGCGTCCAGGAGTGTGTATATACGTTTTTAGCAGCAGGCGAAGAGAGCACACAAAATGCGTAAGAAACAAGTAATCTTGTTACTGCTTGGTTTCTCACTGTTCTGTTTTCAACAGTTCCTGGTTGTTTTCTTTCACGTTCTGCAAGAGGAAACTGTGCTTTTGAAGGCCTTTACGAAACTGGAGCATTTTGCTCTGAGGGCGGCGTGTTACAGCTGATTTTGATGCCCTTGCGCCGTTGGGCGCGTGTACGTAACATTTTTTTCTGGCTCGACACCGATGCGTTTACAGCGTTCGCCACTGGCTGCTGAGTGACCATTATGGGTTCTCTTGATGGGGAATAACGCTTTTTATATTTAGGGATACAAGCGTCCAGGAGTGTGTATATACGTTTTTAGCAGCAGGCGAAGAGAGCACACAAAATGCGTAAGAAACAAGTAATCTTGTTACTGCTTGGTTTCTCACTGTTCTGTTTTCAACAGTTCCTGGTTGTTTTCTTTCACGTTCTGCAAGAGGAAACTGTGCTTTTGAAGGCCTTTACGAAACTGGAGCATTTTGCTCTGAGGGCGGCGTGTTACAGCTGATTTTGATGCCCTTGCGCCGCTGGGCGCGTGTACGTAACATTTTTTTCTGGCTCGACACCGATGCGTTTACAGCATTCGCCACTGGCTGCTGAGTGACCATTATAGGTTCCCTTGATGGGGAATAACGCTCTTTATATTAAGGGACACAAGCATCCAGGCGTGTGTACATATATTTTTACCAGCAAGCGAGGAGAGCTCACAAAATGCATAAAAAACGAGTAATTTTGTTACTGCTTGGTTTTTCACTGTTCTGTTTTCAACAGCTCCTGGTTGTTTTCTTTCAAGTTCTGCAAGAGGAAACTGTGCTTTTGAAGGCCTTTAAGAAACTGGAGCGTTTGGCTCTGAGGGTGACGTGTTACAGCCGATCTAGATGGCCTTGCGCCGCACACGGGGGCGTATACGTAGCATTTTTTCTGGCTCGACATCGATGCGTTTTCAGCGTTCTCCACCGGCTGCTGAGTAACCATTATAGGTTCTCTTGATGGCGAATAACGCATTTCATATTGAGGGACACAAGCGTCCAGGCGTGGGTACATACATTTTTACTATCCGGCGAGGAGAGCACACAAAATTCATGAAAAATAAGTAATTTTTTCACTGCTTGGTTTTTCACGGTTCTGTTTTCAACAGCTCCTGGTTGTTTTCTTTCACGTTCTGCAAGAGGAAACTGTGCTTTTGAAGGCCTTTACGAAACTGGAGCGTTTTGCTCTGAGGGCGGCGTGTTACAGCTGATTTTGATGACCTTGCGCCGCTGGGCGCGTGTACGTAACATTTTTTTCTGGCTCGACACCGATGCGTTTACATCGTTCGCCACTGGCTGCTGAGTGACCATTATAGGTTCCCTTGATGGGGAATAACGCTCTTTATATTAAGGGACACAAGCATCCAGGCGTGTGTACATATATTTTTACCAGCAAGCGAGGAGAGCTCACAAAATGCATAAAAAACGAGTAATTTTGTTACTGCTTGGTTTTTCACTGTTCTGTTTTCAACAGCTCCTGGTTGTTTTCTTTCAAGTTCTGCAAGAGGAAACTGTGCTTTTGAAGGCCTTTAAGAAACTGGAGCGGTTTGCTCTGAGGGTGACGTGTTACAGCCGATCTTGATGGCCTTGCGCCGCACACGGGGGCGTATACGTAACATGTTTTTCTGGCTCGACATCGATGCATTTACAGCGTTCGCCACTGGCTGCTGAGTGACCATTACAGGTTCTCTTAATGGGGAATGACGCATTTTATATTGAGGGACACAAGCGTCCAGGCGTGTGTATATACGTTTTTACCAGCAGGCGAAGAGAGCACACAAAATGCGTAAGAAACAAGTAATTTTGTTACTGCTTGGTTTCTCACTGTTCTGTTTTCAACAGCTCCTGGTTGTTTTCTTTCACGTTCTGCAAGAGGAAACTGTGCTTTTGAAGGCCTTTAAGAAACTGGAGGGTTTTGCTCTGAGGGTGACGTGTTACAGCCGATCTTGATGGCCTTGCGCCGCACACGGGGGCGTATACGTAACATGTTTTTCTGGCTCGACATCGATGCATTTACAGCGTTCGCCACTGGCTGCTGAGTGACCATTATTGGTTCTCTTGATGGGGAATGACGCATTTTATATTGAGGGACACAAGCGTCCAGGCGTGTGTATATACGTTTTTACCAGCAGGCGAAGAGAACACACAAAATGCGTAAGAAACAAGTATTTTTGTTACTGCTTGGTTTCTCACTGTTCTGTTTTCAACAGCTCCTGGTTGTTTTCTTTCACGTTCTGCAAGAGGAAACTGTGCTTTTGAAGGCCTTTAAGAAACTGGAGCGTTTTGCTCTGAGGGTGACGTGTTACAGCCGATCTTGATGGCCTTGCGCCGCACACGGGGGCGTATACGTAACATTTTTTTCTGGCTCGACATCGATGCATTTACAGCGTTCGCCACTGGCTGCTGAGTGACAATTATAGGTTCTCTTGATGGGGAATGACGCATTTTATATTGAGGGACACAAGCGTCCAGGAGTGTGTATATACGTTTTTAGCAGCAGGCGAAGAGAGCACACAAAATGCGTAAGAAACAAGTAATCTTGTTACTGCTTGGTTTCTCACTGTTCTGTTTTCAACAGTTCCTGGTTGTTTTCTTTCACGTTCTGCAAGAGGAAACTGTGCTTTTGAAGGCCTTTACGAAACTGGAGCATTTTGCTCTGAGGGCGGCGTGTTACAGCTGATTTTGATGCCCTTGCGCCGCTGGGCGCGTGTACGTAACATTTTTTTCTGGCTCGACACCGATGCGTTTACAGCGTTCGCCACTGGCTGCTGAGTGACCATTATGGGTTCTCTTGATGGGGAATAACGCTTTTTATATTTAGGGACACAAGCATCCAGGCGTGTGTACATACATTTTTACCAGCAAGCGAGGAGAGCTCACAAAATGCATAAAAAAACGAGTAATTTTTTTACTGCTTGGTTTTTCACTGTTCTGTTTTCAACAGCTCCTAATTGTTTTCATTCAAGTTCTGCAAGAGGAAACTGTGCCTTCGAAGGCCTTTATGAAACTGACGCGTGACGTGTTACAGCCGATCTTGATGGCCTTGCGCCGCACACGGGGGCGTATACGTAACATTTTTTTCTGGCTCGACATCGATGCGTTTTCAGCGTTCTCCACCGGCTGCTGAGTAACCATTATAGGTTCTCTTGATGGAGAATAACGCACTTCATATTGGGGGACACAAGCGTCCAGGCGTGGGTACATACATTTTTACTATCCGGCGAGGAGAGCACACAAAATTCATGAAAAATGAGTAATTTTTTTACTGCTTGGTTTTTCACGGTTCTGTTTTCAACGGCTCCTGGTTGTTTTCTTTCACATTCTGCAAGAGGAAACTGTGCTTTTGAAGGCCTTTAGGAAACTGGAGCGTTTTGCTCTGAGAGCGGCGTGATACAGCTGATTTTGATGACCTTGCGACGCTGGGCGCGAGTACGTAACAAAATTTATCTGGCTCGACACCGATGTGTTTACAGCGTTCGCCACTGGCTGCGGAGTGACCATTATAGGTTCCCTTGATGGGGAATAACGCTCTTTATATTAAGGGACACAAGCATCCAGGCGTGTGTACATATATTTTTACCAGCAAGCGAGGAGAGCTCACAAAATGCATAAAAAACGAGTAATTTTGTTACTGCTTGGTTTTTCACTGTTCTGTTTTCAACAGCTCCTAGTTGTTTTCTTTCAAGTTCTGCAAGAGGAAACTGTGCTCTTGAAGGCCTTTAAGAAACTGGAGCGTTTTGCTCTGAGGGTGACGTGTTACAGCCGATCTTGATGGCCTTGCGCCGCACACGGGGGCGTATACGTAACATGTTTTTCTGGCTCGACATCGATGCGTTTACAGCGTTCGCCACTGGCTGCTGAGTGACCATTATGGGTTCTCTTGATGGGGAATAACGCTTTTTATATTGAGGGACACAAGCGTCCAGGCGTGTGTACCAGCAGGCGAAGAGAGCACACAAAATGCATAAAAAATTAGTAATTTTTTTACTGCTTGGTTTTTTACTGTTCCGTTTTTAATAGCTCCTGGGTGTTTTCCTCCACGTTCTGCAAGAGAAAACTGCGCTCTTGAAGGCCTTTCAGAAACTGGAGCATTTTACTCTGAGGGTGGCGTGTTACTGCTGATTTTGATGACCCTGCGCCGCTGGGCGCGTGTACGTAACATTTTTTTCTGGCTCGACATCGATGCGTTTTCAGCGTTCTCCACCGGCTGCTGAGTAACCATTATAGGTTCTCTTGATGGCGAATAACGCATTTCATATTGAGGGACACAAGCGTCCAGGCGTGGGTACATACATTTTTACTAGCCGGCGAGGAGAGCACACAAAATGCATGAAAAATGAGTAATTTTTTTACTGCTTGGTTTTTCACTGTTCTGTTTTCAATAGCTCCTGGTTGTTTTCTTTCACGTTCTGCAAGAGGAAACTGTGCTTTTGAAGGCCTTTACGAAACTGGAGCGTTTTGCTCTGAGGGCGGCGTGTTACAGCTGATTTTGATGACCTTGCGCCGCTGGGCGCGTGTACGTAACATTTTTTTCTGGCTCGACACCGATGCGTTTACAGCGTTCGCCACTGGCTGCTGAGTGACCATTATAGGTTCCCTTGATGGGGAATAACGCTCTTTATATTAAGGGACACAAGCATCCAGGCGTGTGTACATATATTTTTACCAGCAAGCGAGGAGAGCTCACAAAATGCATAAAAAACGAGTAATTTTGTTACTGCTTGGTTTTTCACTGTTCTGTTTTCAACAGCTCCTGGTTGTTTTCTTTCAAGTTCTGCAAGAGGAAACTGTGCTTTTGAAGGCCTTTAAGAAACTGGAGCGTTTTGCTCTGAGGGTGACGTGTTACAGCCGATCTTGATGGCCTTGCGCCGCACACGGGGGCGTATACGTAACATGTTTTTCTGGCTCGACATCGATGCATTTACAGCGTTCGCCACTGGCTGCTGAGTGACCATTACAGGTTCTCTTGATGGGGAATGACGCATTTTATATTGAGGGACACAAGCGTCCAGGCGTGTGTATATACGTTTTTAGCAGCAGGCGAAGAGAGCACACAAAATGCGTAAGAAACAAGTAATCTTGTTACTGCTTGGTTTCTCACTGTTCTGTTTTCAACAGTTCCTGGTTGTTTTCTTTGACGTTCTGCAAGAGGAAACTGTGCTTTTGAAGGCCTTTATGAAACTGGAGCGTTTTGCTCTGAGGGCGGCGTGTTACAGCTGATTTTGATGACCTTGCGCCGCTGGGCGCGTGTACGTAACATTTTTTTCTGGCTCGACACCGATGCGTTTACAGCGTTCGCCACTGGCTGCTGAGTGACCATTATAGGTTCTCTTGATGGGGAATAACGCTTTTTATATTTCGGGACACAAGCATCCAGGCGTGTGTACATACATTTTTACCAGCAAGCGAGAAGAGCTCACAAAATGCACAAAAAAACCAGTAATTTTGTTACTGCTTGGTTTTTCACTATTCTGTTTTCAACAGCTCCTGGTTGTTTTCTTTCAAGTTCTGCAAGAAGAAACTGTGCCTTTGAAGGCCTTTAAGAAACTGGAGCGTTTTGCTCTGAGGGTGACGTGTTACAGCCGATCTTGATGGCCTTGCGCCGCACCCCGGGGGCGTATGCGTAACATTTTTTTCTCCCTCGACATCGATGCGTTTACAGCGTTCGCCACTGGCTGCTGAATGACCATTATAGGTTCTCTTGATGGGGAATAACGCTTTTTATATTAAGGGACACAAGCATCCAGGCGCGTGTGCATATACTTTTACCAGCAAGCGAGGAGAGCTCACAAAATGCATAAAAAACGAGTAATTTTGTTACTGCTTGGTTTTTCACTGTTCTGTTTTCTACAGCTCCTGGTTGTTTTCTTTCAAGTTCTGCAAGAGGAAACTGTGCTTTTGAAGGCCTTTAAGAAACTGGAGCGTTTGGCTCTGAGGGTGACGTGTTACAGCCGATCTAGATGGCCTTGCGCCGCACACGGGGGCGTATACGTAGCATTTTTTCTGGCTCGACATCGATGCGTTTTTAGCGTTCTCCACCGGCTGCTGAGTAACCATTATACGTTCTCTTGATGGCGAATAACGCATTTCATATTGAGGGACACAAGCGTCCAGGCGTGGGTACATACATTTTTACTATCCGGCGAGGAGAGCACACAAAATTCATGAAAAATGAGTAATTTTTTTACTGCTTGGTTTTTCACGGTTCTGTTTTCAACAGCTCCTGGTTGTTTTCTTTCACGTTCTGCAAGAGGAAACTGTGCTTTTGAAGGCCTTTACGAAACTGGAGCGTTTTGCTCTGAGGGCGGCGTGTTACAGCTGATTTTGATGACCTTGCGCCGCTGGACGCGTGTTCGTAACATTTTTTTCTGGCTCGACACCGATGCGTTTACAGCGTTCGCCACTGGCTGCTGAGTGACCATTATAGGTTCTCTTGATGGGGAATAACGCTTTTTGTATTTAGGGACACAAGCATCCAGGCGTGTGTACATACATTTTTACCAGCAAGCGAGGAGAGCTCACAAAATGCATAAAAAAACGAATAATTTTGTTACTGCTTGGTTTTTCACTGTTCTGTTTTCAACAGCTCCTGGTTGTTTTCTTTCAAGTTCTGCAAGAGGAAACTGTGCCTTTGAAGGCCTTTAAGAAACTGGAGCGTTTTGCTCTGAGGGTGACGTGTTACAGCCGATCTTGATGGCCTTGCGCCGCACTCGGGGGCGTATACGTAACATTTTTTTCTGGCTCGACATCGATGCGTTTTCAGCGTTCTCCACCGGCTGCTGAGTAACCATTATAGGTTCTCTTGATGGCGAATAACGCATTTCATATTGAGGGACACAAGCGTCCAGGCGTGGGTACATACATTTTTACTAGCCGGCGAGGAGAGCACACAAAATGCATGAAAAATGAGTAATTTTTTTACTGCTTGGTTTTTCACTGTTCTGTTTTCAATAGCTCCTGGTTGTTTTCTTTCACGTTCTGCAAGAGGAAACTGTGCTTTTGAAGGCCTTTACGAAACTGGAGCGTTTTGCTCTGAGGGCGGCGTGTTACAGCTGATTTTGATGACCTTGCGCCGCTGGGCGCGTGTCCGTAACATTTTTTTCTGGCTCGACACCGATGCGTTTACAGCGTTCGCCACTGGCTGCTGAGTGACCATTATAGGTTCCCTTGATGGGGAATAACGCTCTTTATATTAAGGGACACAAGCATCCAGGCGTGTGTACATATATTTTTACCAGCAAGCGAGGAGAGCTCACAAAATGCATAAAAAACGAGTAATTTTGTTACTGCTTGGTTTTTCACTGTTCTGTTTTCAACAGCTGCTGGTTGTTTTCTTTCAAGTTCTGCAAGAGGAAACTGTGCTTTTGAAGGCCTTTAAGAAACTGGAGCGGTTTGCTCTGAGGGTGACGTGTTACAGCCGATCTTGATGGCCTTGCGCCGCACACGGGGGCGTATACGTAACATGTTTTTCTGGCTCGACATCGATGCATTTACAGCGTTCGCCACTGGCTGCTGAGTGACCATTATTGGTTCTCTTGATGGGGAATGACGCATTTTATATTGAGGGACACAAGCGTCCAGGCGTGTGTATATACGTTTTTACCAGCAGGCGAAGAGAACACACAAAATGCGTAAGAAACAAGTATTTTTGTTACTGCTTGGTTTCTCACTGTTCTGTTTTCAACAGCTCCTGGTTGTTTTCTTTCACGTTCTGCAAGAGGAAACTGTGCTTTTGAAGGCCTTTAAGAAACTGGAGCGTTTTGCTCTGAGGGTGACGTGTTACAGCCGATCTTGATGGCCTTGCGCCGCACACGGGGGCGTATACGTAACATGTTTTTCTGGCTCGACATCGATGCATTTACAGCGTTCGCCACTGGCTGCTGAGTGACC
Organism: Eumerus sabulonum; assembly: GCA_951905685.1. Taxonomy (NCBI): domain Eukaryota; kingdom Metazoa; phylum Arthropoda; class Insecta; order Diptera; family Syrphidae; genus Eumerus; species Eumerus sabulonum. The sequence goes on along the minus strand of OX645060.1, from coordinate 152,079,771 downwards.
ATTACAGGTTCCCTTGATGGGGAATGACGCATTTTATATTGAGGGACACAAGCGTCCAGGCGTGTGTATATACGTTTTTACCAGCAGGCGAAGAGAGCACACAAAATGCGTAAGAAACAAGTAATTTTGTTACTGCTTGGTTTCTCACTGTTCTGTTTTCAACAGCTCCTGGTTGTTTTCTTTCACGTTCTGCAAGAAGAAACTGTGCTTTTGAAGGCCTTTACGAAACTGGAGCGTTTTGCTCTGAGGGCGGCGTGTTACAGCTGATTTTGATGACCTTGCGCCGCTGGGCGCGTGTACGTAACATTTTTTTCTGGCTCGACACCGATGCGTTTACAGCGTTCGCCACTGGCTGCTGAGTGACCATTATAGGTTCTCTTGATGGGGAATAACGCTTTTTATATTTCGGGACACAAGCATCCAGGCGTCTGTACATACATTTTTACCAGCAAGCGAGAAGAGCTCACAAAATGCACAAAAAAACCAGTAATTTTGTTACTGCTTGGTTTTTCACTATTCTGTTTTCAACAGCTCCTGGTTGTTTTCTTTCAAGTTCTGCAAGAAGAAACTGTGCCTTTGAAGGCCTTTAAGAAACTGGAGCGTTTTGCTCTGAGGGTGACGTGTTACAGCCGATCTTGATGGCCTTGCGCCGCACACGGGGGCGTATGCGTAACATTTTTTTCTCCCTCGACATCGATGCGTTTACAGCGTTCGCCACTGGCTGCTGAATGACCATTATAGGTTCTCTTGATGGGGAATAACGCTTTTTATATTAAGGGACACAAGCATTCAGGCGCGTGTACATATACTTTTACCAGCAAGCGAGGAGAGCTCACAAAATGCATAAAAAACGAGTAATTTTGTTACTGCTTGGTTTTTCACTGTTCTGTTTTCTACAGCTCCTGGTTGTTTTCTTTCAAGTTCTGCAAGAGGAAACTGTGCTTTTGAAGGCCTTTAAGAAACTGGAGCGTTTGGCTCTGAGGGTGACGTGTTACAGCCGATCTAGATGGCCTTGCGCCGCAGACGGGGGCGTATACGTAGCATTTTTTCTGGCTCGACATCGATGCGTTTTCAGCGTTCTCCACCGGCTGCTGAGTAACCATTATAGGTTCTCTTGATGGCGAATAACGCATTTCATATTGAGGGACACAAGCGTCCAGGCGTGGGTACATACATTTTTACTAGCCGGCGAGGAGAGCACACCAAATGCATGAAAAATGAGTAATTTTTTTACTGCTTGGTTTTTCACTGTTCTGTTTTCAATAGCTCCTGGTTGTTTTCTTTCACGTTCTGCAAGAGGAAACTGTGCTTTTGAAGGCCTTTACGAAACTGGAACGTTTTGCTCTGAGGGCGGCGTGTTACAGCTGATTTTGATGACACGCGCCGTGTACGTAACATTTTTTTCTGGCTCGACATCGATGCGTTTACAGCGTTCGCCACTGGCTGCTGAGTGACCATTATAGGTTCCCTTGATGGGGAATAACGCTCTTTATATTAAGGGACACAAGCATCCAGGCGGTGTACATATATTTTTACCAGCAAGCGAGGAGAGCTCACAAAATGCATAAAAAAACGAATAATTTTGTTACTGCTTGGTTTTTCACTGTTCTGTTTTCAACAGCTCCTGGTTGTTTTCTTTCAAGTTCTGCAAGAGGAAACTGTGCCTTTGAAGGCCTTTAAGAAACTGGAGCGTTTTGCTCTGAGGGTGACGTGTTACAGCCGATCTTGATGGCCTTGCGCCGCACACGGGGGCGTATGCGTAACATTTTTTTCTCCCTCGACATCGATGCGTTTACAGCGTTCGCCACTGGCTGCTGAATGACCATTATAGGTTCTCTTGATGGGGAATAACGCTTTTTATATTAAGGGACACAAGCATCCAGGCGCGTGTACATATACTTTTACCAGCAAGCGAGGAGAGCTCACAAAATGCATAAAAAACGAGTAATTTTGTTACTGCTTGGTTTTTCACTGTTCTGTTTTCTACAGCTCCTGGTTGTTTTCTTTCAAGTTCTGCAAGAGGAAACTGTGCTTTTGAAGGCCTTTAAGAAACTGGAGCGTTTGACTCTGAGGGTGACGTGTTACAGCCGATCTAGATGGCCTTGCGCCGCACACGGGGGCGTATACGTAGCATTTTTTCTGGCTCGACATCGATGCGTTTTCAGCGTTCGCCACTGGCTGCTGAATGACCATTATAGGTTCTCTTGATGGGGAATAACGCTTTTTATATTAAGGGACACAAGCATCCAGGCGGTGTACATATATTTTTACCAGCAAGCGAGGAGAGCTCACAAAATGCATAAAAAAACGAATAATTTTGTTACTGCTTGGTTTTTCACTGTTCTGTTTTCAACAGCTCCTGGTTGTTTTCTTTCAAGTTCTGCAAGAGGAAACTGTGCCTTTGAAGGCCTTTAAGAAACTGGAGCGTTTTGCTCTGAGGGTGACGTGTTACAGCCGATCTTGATGGCCTTGCGCCGCACACGGGGGCGTATGCGTAACATTTTTTTCTCCCTCGACATCGATGCGTTTACAGCGTTCGCCACTGGCTGCTGAATGACCATTATAGGTTCTCTTGATGGGGAATAACGCTTTTTATATTAAGGGACACAAGCATCCAGGCGCGTGTACATATACTTTTACCAGCAAGCGAGGAGAGCTCACAAAATGCATAAAAAACGAGTAATTTTGTTACTGCTTGGTTTTTCACTGTTCTGTTTTCTACAGCTCCTGGTTGTTTTCTTTCAAGTTCTGCAAGAGGAAACTGTGCTTTTGAAGGCCTTTACGAAACTGGAGCGTTTTGCTCTGAGGGCGGCGTGTTACAGCTGATTTTGATGACCTTGCGCCGCTGGACGCGTGTTCGTAACATTTTTTTCTGGCTCGACACCGATGCGTTTACAGCGTTCGCCACTGGCTGCTGAGTGACCATTATAGGTTCTCTTGATGGGGAATAACGCTTTTTATATTTAGGGACACAAGCATCCAGGCGTGTGTACATACATTTTTACCAGCAAGCGAGGAGAGCTCACAAAATGCATAAAAAAACGAATAATTTTGTTACTGCTTGGTTTTTCACTGTTCTATTTTCAACAGCTCCTGGTTGTTTTCTTTCAAGTTCTGCAAGAGGAAACTGTGCCTTTGAAGGCCTTTAAGAAACTGGAGCGTTTTGCTCTGAGGGTGACGTGTTACAGCCGATCTTGATGGCCTTGCGCCGCACACGGGGGCGTATACGTAACATGTTTTTCTGGCTCGACATCGATGCATTTACAGCGTTCGCCACTGGCTGCTGAGTGACCATTACAGGTTCCCTTGATGGGGAATGACGCATTTTATATTGAGGGACACAAGCGTCCAGGCGTGTGTATATACGTTTTTACCAGCAGGCGAAGAGAGCACACAAAATGCGTAAGAAACAAGTAATTTTGTTACTGCTTGGTTTCTCACTGTTCTGTTTTCAACAGCTCCTGGTTGTTTTCTTTCACGTTCTGCAAGAAGAAACTGTGCTTTTGAAGGCCTTTACGAAACTGGAGCGTTTTGCTCTGAGGGCGGCGTGTTACAGCTGATTTTGATGACCTTGCGCCGCTGGGCGCGTGTACGTAACATTTTTTTCTGGCTCGACACCGATGCGTTTACAGCGTTCGCCACTGGCTGCTGAGTGACCATTATAGGTTCCCTTGATGGGGAATAACGCTCTTTATATTAAGGGACACAAGCATCCAGGCGTGTGTACATATATTTTTACCAGCAAGCGAGGAGAGCTCACAAAATGCATAAAAAACGAGTAATTTTGTTACTGCTTGGTTTTTCACTGTTCTGTTTTCAACAGCTCCTGGTTGTTTTCTTTCAAGTTCTGCAAGAGGAAACTGTGCTTTTGAAGGCCTTTAAGAAACTGGAGCGGTTTGCTCTGAGGGTGACGTGTTACAGCCGATCTTGATGGCCTTGCGCCGCACACGGGGGCGTATACGTAACATGTTTTTCTGGCTCGACATCGATGCATTTACAGCGTTCGCCACTGGCTGCTGAGTGACCATTACAGGTTCTCTTAATGGGGAATGACGCATTTTATATTGAGGGACACAAGCGTCCAGGCGTGTGTATATACGTTTTTACCAGCAGGCGAAGAGAGCACACAAAATGCGTAAGAAACAAGTAATTTTGTTACTGCTTGGTTTCTCACTGTTCTGTTTTCAACAGCTCCTGGTTGTTTTCTTTCACGTTCTGCAAGAAGAAACTGTGCTTTTGAAGGCCTTTACGAAACTGGAGCGTTTTGCTCTGAGGGCGGCGTGTTACAGCTGATTTTGATGACCTTGCGCCGCTGGGCGCGTGTACGTAACATTTTTTTCTGGCTCGACACCGATGCGTTTACAGCGTTCGCCACTGGCTGCTGAGTGACCATTATAGGTTCTCTTGATGGGGAATAACGCTTTTTATATTTCGGGACACAAGCATCCAGGCGTCTGTACATACATTTTTACCAGCAAGCGAGAAGAGCTCACAAAATGCACAAAAAAACCAGTAATTTTGTTACTGCTTGGTTTTTCACTATTCTGTTTTCAACAGCTCCTGGTTGTTTTCTTTCAAGTTCTGCAAGAAGAAACTGTGCCTTTGAAGGCCTTTAAGAAACTGGAGCGTTTTGCTCTGAGGGTGACGTGTTACAGCCGATCTTGATGGCCTTGCGCCGCACACGGGGGCGTATGCGTAACATTTTTTTCTCCCTCGACATCGATGCGTTTACAGCGTTCGCCACTGGCTGCTGAATGACCATTATAGGTTCTCTTGATGGGGAATAACGCTTTTTATATTAAGGGACACAAGCATTCAGGCGCGTGTACATATGCTTTTACCAGCAAGCGAGGAGAGCTCACAAAATGCATAAAAAACGAGTAATTTTGTTACTGCTTGGTTTTTCACTGTTCTGTTTTCTACAGCTCCTGGTTGTTTTCTTTCAAGTTCTGCAAGAGGAAACTGTGCTTTTGAAGGCCTTTAAGAAACTGGAGCGTTTGGCTCTGAGGGTGACGTGTTACAGCCGATCTAGATGACCTTGCGCCGCTGGGCGCGTGTACGTAACATTTTTTTCTGGCTCGACACCGATGCGTTTACAGCGTTCGCCACCGGCTGCTGAGTAACCATTATAGGTTCTCTTGATGGCGAATAACGCATTTCATATTGAGGGACACAAGCGTCCAGGCGTGGGTACATAAATTTTTACTATCCGGCGAGGAGAGCACACAAAATTCATGAAAAATGAGTAATTTTTTTACTGCTTGGTTTTTCACGGTTCTGTTTTCAACAGCTCCTGGTTGTTTTCTTTCACGTTCTGCAAGAGGAAACTGTGCTTTTGAAGGCCTTTAAGAAACTGGAGCGTTTGGCTCTGAGGGTGACGTGTTACAGCCGATCTAGATGGCCTTGCGCCGCACACGGGGGCGTATACGTAGCATTTTTTCTGGCTCGAAATCGATGCGTTTTCAGCGTTCTCCACCGGCTGCTGAGTAACCATTATAGGTTCTCTTGATGGCGAATAACGCATTTCATATTGAGGGACACAAGCGTCCAGGCGTGGGTACATACATTTTTACTATCCGGCGAGGAGAGCACACAAAATTCATGATAAATGAGTAATTTTTTTACTGCTTGGTTTTTCACGGTTCTGTTTTCAACAGCTCCTGGTTGTTTTCTTTCACGTTCTGCAAGAGGAAACTGTGCTTTTGAAGGCCTTTACGAAACTGGAGCGTTTTGCTCTGAGGGCGGCGTGTTACAGCTGATTTTGATGACCTTGCGCCGCTGGGCGCGTGTACGTAACATTTTTTTCTGGCTCGACATCGATGCGTTTACAGCGTTCGCCACTGGCTGCTGAGTGACCATTATAGGTTCCCTTGATGGGGAATAACGCTCTTTATATTAAGGGACACAAGCATCCAGGCGGTGTACATATATTTTTACCAGCAAGCGAGGAGAGCTCACAAAATGCATAAAAAACGAGTAATTTTGTTACTGCTTGGTTTTTCACTGTTCTGTTTTCAACAGCTCCTGGTTGTTTTCTTTCAAGTTCTGAAAGAGGAAACTGTGCTTTTGAAGGCCTTTAAGAAACTGGAGCGTTTTGCTCTGAGGGTGACGTGTTACAGCCGATCTTGATGGCCTTGCGCCGCACACGGGGGCGTATACGTAACATGTTTTTCTGGCTCGACATCGATGCATTTACAGCGTTCGCCACTGGCTGCTGAGTGACCATTACAGGTTCTCTTGATGGGGAATGACGCATTTTATATTGAGGGACACAAGCGTCCAGGCGTGTGTATATACGTTTTTACCAGCAGGCGAAGAGAGCACACAAAATGCGTAAGAAACAAGTAATTTTGTTACTGCTTGGTTTCTCACTGTTCTGTTTTCAACAGCTCCTGGTTGTTTTCTTTCACGTTCTGCAAGAGGAAACTGTGCTTTTGAAGGCCTTTAAGAAACTGGAGCGTTTTGCTCTGAGGGTGACGTGTTACAGCCGATCTTGATGGCCTTGCGCCGCACACGGGGGCGTATACGTAACATGTTTTTCTGGCTCGACATCGACGCATTTACAGCGTTCGCCACTGGCTGCTGAGTGACAATTATAGGTTCTCTTGATGGGGAATGACGCATTTTATATTGAGGGACACAAGCGTCCAGGCGTGTGTATATACGTTTTTAGCAGCAGGCGAAGAGAGCACACAAAATGCGTAAGAAACAAGTAATCTTGTTACTGCTTGGTTTCTCACTGTTCTGTTTTCAACAGTTCCTGATTGTTTTCTTTGACGTTCTGTAAGAGGAAACTGTGCTTTTGAAGGCCTTTACGAAACTGGAGCGTTTTGCTCTGAGGGCGGCGTGTTACAGCTGATTTTGATGACCTTGCGCCGCTGGGCGCGTGTACGTAACATTTTTTTCAGGCTCGACACCGATGCGTTTACAGCGTTCGCCACTGGCTGCTGAGTGACCATTATAGGTTCTCTTGATGGGGAATAACGCTTTTTATATTTCGGGACACAAGCATCCAGGCGTGGGTACATACATTTTTACTATCCGGCGAGGAGAGCACACAAAATTCATGAAAAATGAGTAATTTTTTTACTGCTTGGTTTTTCACTGTTCTGTTTTCAATAGCTCCTGGTTGTTTTCTTTCACGTTCTGCAAGAGGAAACTGTGCTTTTGAAGGCCCTTACGAAACTGGAGCGTTCTGCTCTGAGGGCGGCGTGTTACAGCTGATTTTGATGACCTTGCCCCGCTGGGCGCGTGTACGTAACATTTTTTTCTGACTCGACACCGATGCGTTTACAGCGTTCGCCACTGGCTGCTGAGTGACCATTATAGGTTCTCTTGATGGGGAATAACGCTTTTTATATTTCGGGACACAAGCATCCAGGCGTGTGTACATACATTTTTACCAGCAAGCGAGAAGAGCTCACAAAATGCACAAAAAAACCAGCAATTTCGTTACTGCTTGGTTTTTCACTATTCTGTTTTCAACAGCTCCTGGTTGTTTTCTTTCAAGTTCTGCAAGAAGAAACTGTGCCTTTGAAGGCCTTTAAGAAACTGGAGCGTTTTGCTCTGAGGGTGACGTGTTACAGCCGATCTTGATGGCCTTGCGCCGCACACGGGGGCGTATGCGTAACATTTTTTTCTCCCTCGACATCGATGCGTTTACAGCGTTCGCCACTGGCTGCTGAATGACCATTATAGGTTCTCTTGATGGGGAATAACGCTTTTTATATTAAGGGACACAAGCATTCAGGCGCGTGTACATATACTTTTACCAGCAAGCGAGGAGAGCTCACAAAATGCATAAAAAACGAGTAATTTTGTTACTGCTTGGTTTTTCACTGTTCTGTTTTCTACAGCTCCTGGTTGTTTTCTTTCAAGTTCTGCAATAGGAAACTGTGCTTTTGAAGGCCTTTAAGAAACTGGAGCGTTTGGCTTTGAGGGTGACGTGTTACAGCCGATCTAGATGGCCTTGCGCCGCACACGGGGGCGTATACGTAGCATTTTTTCTGGCTCGACATCGATGCGTTTTCAGCATTCTCCACCGGCTGCTGAGTAACCATTATAGGTTCTCTTGATGGCGAATAACGCATTTCATATTGAGGGACACAAGCGTCCAGGCGTGGGTACATACATTTTTACTATCCGGCGAGGAGAGCACACAAAATTCATGAAAAATGAGTAATTTTTTTACTGCTTGGTTTTTCACGGTTCTGTTTTCAACAGCTCCTGGTTGTTTTCTTTCACATTCTGCAAGAGGAAGCTGTGCTTTTGAAGGCCTTTAGGAAACTGGAGCGTTTTGCTCTGAGAGCGGCGTGATACAGCTGATTTTGATGACCTTGCGCCGCTGGGCGCGAGTACGTAACATTTTTTTCTGGCTCGACACCGATGTGCTTACAGCGTTCGCCACTGGCTGCTGAGTGACCATTATAGGTTCTCTTGATGGGAAATAACGCTTTTTATATTAAGGGACACAAGCATCCAGGCGTGTGTGCATATATTTTTACCAGCGAGCGAGGAGAGCTCACAAAATGCATAAAAAACGAGTAGTTTTGTTACTGCTTGGCTTTTCACTGTTCTGTTTTCAAAAGCTCCTGGTTGTTTTCTTTCAGGTTCTGCAAGAGGAAACTGTGCTTTTGAAGGCCTTTAAGAAACTGGAGCGTTTTGCTCTGAGGGTGACGTGTTACAGCCGATCTTGATGACCATGCGCCGCTGGGCGCGTGTACGTAACATTTTTTTCTGGCTCGACATCGATGCGTTTTCAGCGTTCTCCACCGGCTGCTGAGTAACTATTATAGGTTCTCTTGATGGCGAATAACGCACTTTATACTGAGGGACACAAGCGTCCAGGCGTGTGTACATACATTCTTACCCGCCGGCGAGGAGAGCACACAAAATGCATAAAAAATGAGTAATTTTTTACTGCTTGGTTTTTCACTGTTCTGTTTTCAACAGCTCCCTGTTGTTTTCTTTCACGTTCTGCAAGAGGAAACTGTGCTTTTGAAGGCCTTTACGAAACTGGAGCGTTTTGCTCTGAGGGCGGCGTGTTACAGCTGATTTTGATGACCTCGCGCCGCTGGGCGCGTGTACTTAACATTTTTTTCTGGCTCGACACCGATGCGTTTACAGCGTTCGCCACTGGCTGCTGAGTGACCATTATAGGTTCTCTTGATGGGGAATAACGCTTTTTATATTTAGGGATACAAGCATCCAGGCGTGTGTACATACATTTTTACCAGCAAGCGAGGAGAGCTCACAAAATGCATAAAAAAACGAGTAATTTTGTTACTGCTTGGTTTTTCACTGTTCTGTTTTCAACAGCTCCTGGTTGTTTTCTTTCAAGTTCTGCAAGAGGAAACTGTGCCTTTGAAGGCCTTTAAGAAATTGGAGCGTTTTGCTCTGAGGGTGACGTGTTACAGCCGATCTTGATGGCCTTACGCCGCACACGGGGGCGTATACGTAACATTTTTTTCTGGCTCGACATCGATGCGTTTTCAGCGTTCTCCACCGGCTGCTGAGTAACCATTATAGGTTCTCTTGATGGCGAATAAGGCATTTCATATTGAGGGACACAAGCGTCCAGGCGTGGGTACATACATTTTTACTAGCCGGCGAGGAGAGCACACAAAATGCATGAAAAATGAGTAATTTTTTTACTGCTTGGTTTTTCACTGTTCTGTTTTCAATAGCTCCTGGTTGTTTTCTTTCACGTTCTGCAAGAGGGAACTGTGCTTTTGAAGGCCTTTAAGAAACTGGAGCGTTTGGCTCTGAGGGTGACGTGTTACAGCCGATCTAGATGGCCTTGCGCCGCACACGGGGGCGTATGCGTAACATTTTTTTCTGGCTCGACATCGATGCGTTTTCAGCGTTCTCCACCGGCTGCTGAGTAACCATTATAGGTTCTCTTGATGGCGAATAACGCATTTCATATTGAGGGACACAAGCGTCCAGGCGTGGGTACATACATTTTTACTATCCGGCGAGGAGAGCACACAAAATTCATGAAAAATGAGTAATTTTTTTACTGCTTGGTTTTTCACTGTTCTGTTTTCAATAGCTCCTGGTTGTTTTCTTTCACGTTCTGCAAGAGGAAACTGTGCTTTTGAAGGCCTTTACGAAACTGGAGCGTTTTGCTCTGAGGGCGGCGTGTTACAGCTGATTTTGATGACCTTGCGCCGCTGGGCGCGTGTACGTAACATTTTTTTCTGGCTCGACACCGATGCGTTTACAGCGTTCGCCACTGGCTGCTGAGTGACCATTATAGGTTCTCTTGATGGGGAATAACGCTTTTTATATTAAGGGACACAAGCATCCAGGCGCGTGTACATATACTTTTACCAGCAAGCGAGGAGAGCTCACAAAATGCATAAAAAACGAGTAATTTTGTTACTGCTTGGTTTTTCACTATTCTGTTTTCAACAGCTCCTGGTTGTTTTCTTTCAAGTTCTGCAAGAAGAAACTGTGCCTTTGAAGGCCTTTAAGAAACTGGAGCGTTTTGCTCTGAGGGTGACGTGTTACAGCCGATCTTGATGGCCTTGCGCCGCACACGGGGGCGTATGCGTAACATTTTTTTCTCCCTCGACATCGATGCGTTTACAGCGTTCGCCACTGGCTGCTGAATGACCATTATAGGTTCTCTTGATGGGGAATAACGCTTTTTATATTAAGGGACACAAGCATCCAGGCGCGTGTACATATACTTTTACCAGCAAGCGAGGAGAGCTCACAAAATGCATAAAAAACGAGTAATTTTGTTACTGCTTGGTTTTTCACTGTTCTGTTTTCTACAGCTCCTGGTTGTTTTCTTTCAAGTTCTGCAAGAGGAAACTGTGCTTTTGAAGGCCTTTAAGAAACTGGAGCGTTTGGCTCTGAGGGTGACGTGTTACAGCCGATCTAGATGGCCTTGCGCCGCACACGGGGGCGTATACGTAGCATTTTTTCTGGCTCGACATCGATGCGTTTTCAGCGTTCTCCACCGGCTGCTGAGTAACCATTATAGGTTCTCTTGATGGCGAATAACGCATTTCATATTGAGGGACACAAGCGTCCAGGCGTGGGTACATACATTTTTACTATCCGGCGAGGAGAGCACACAAAATTCATGAAAAATAAGTAATTTTTTCACTGCTTGGTTTTTCACGGTTCTGTTTTCAACAGCTCCTGGTTGTTTTCTTTCACGTTCTGCAAGAGGAAACTGTGCTTTTGAAGGCCTTTACGAAACTGGAGCGTTTTGCTCTGAGGGCGGCGTGTTACAGCTGATTTTGATGACCTTGCGCCGCTAGGCGCGTGTACGTAACATTTTTTTCTGGCTCGACACCGATGCGTTTACAGCGTTCGCCACTGGCTGCTGAGTGACCATTATAGGTTCTCTTGATGGGGAATAACGCTTTTTATATTTAGGGACACAAGCATGCAGGCGTGTGTACATACATTTTTACCAGCAAGCGAGGAGAACTCACAAAATGCATAAAAAAACGAGTAATTTTGTTACTGCTTGGTTTTTCACTGTTCTGTTTTCAACAGCTCCTGATTGTTTTCTTTCAAGTTCTGCAAGAGGAAACTGTGCCTTTGAAGGCCTTTAAGAAACTGGAGCGTTTTGCTCTGAGGGTGACGTGTTACAGCCGATCTTGATGGCCTTGCGCCGCACTCGGGGGCGTATTCGTAACATTTTTTTCTGGCTCGACATCGATGCGTTTTCAGCGTTCTCCACCGGCTGCTGAGTAACCATTATAGGTTCTCTTGATGGCGAATAACGCATTTCATATTGAGGGACACAGGCGTCCAGGCGTGGGTACATACATTTTTACTAGCCGGCGAGGAGAGCACACAAAATGCATGAAAAATGAGTAATTTTTTTACTGCTTGGTTTTTCACTGTTCTGTTTTCAATAGCTCCTGGTTGTTTTCTTTCACGTTCTGCAAGAGGAAACTGTGCTTTTGAAGGCCTTTATGAAACTGGAGTGTTTTGCTCTGAGGGCGGCGTGTTACAGCTGATTTTGATGACCTTGCGCCGCTGGGCGCGTGTACGTAACATTTTTTTCTGGCTCGACATCGATGCGTTTACAGCGTTCGCCACTGGCTGCTGAGTGACCATTATAGGTTCCCTTGATGGGGAATAACGCTCTTTATATTAAGGGACACAAGCATAACGCTCTTTATATTGAGGGACACAAGCATCCAGGCGTGTGTACATATATTTTTACCAGCAAGCGAGGAGAGCTCACAAAATGCATAAAAAACGAGTAATTTTGTTACTGCTTGGTTTTTCACTGTTCTGTTTTCAACAGCTCCTGGTTGTTTTCTTTCAAGTTCTGCAAGAAGAAACTGTGCCTTTGAAGGCCTTTTAAAAACTGGAGCGTTTTGCTCTGAGGGTGACGTGTTACAGCCGATCTTGATGGCCTTGCGCCGCACACGGGGGCGTATGCGTAACATTTTTTTCTCCCTCGACATCGATGCGTTTACAGCGTTCGCCACTGGCTGCTGAATGACCATTATAGGTTCTCTTGATGGGGAATAACGCTTTTTATATTAAGGGACACAAGCATCCAGGCGCGTGTACATATACTTTTACCAGCAAGCGAGGAGAGCTCACGAAATGCATAAAAAACGAGTAATTTTGTTACTGCTTGGTTTTTCACTGTTCTGTTTTCTACAGCTCCTGGTTGTTTTCTTTCAAGTTCTGCAAGAGGAAACTGTGCTTTTGAAGGCCTTTAGGAAACTGGAGCGCTTGGCTCTGAGGGTGACGTGTTACAGCCGATCTAGATGGCCTTGCGCCGCACACGGATCGTATACGTAACATTTTTTTCTGGCTCGACATCGATGCGTTTTCAGCGTTCTCCACCGGCTGCTGAGTAACCATTATAGGTTCTCTTGATGGCGAATAACGCATTTCATATTGAGGGACACAAGCGTCCAGGCGTGGGTACATACATTTTTACTAGCCGGCGAGGAGAGCACACAAAATGCATGAAAAATGAGTAATTTTTTTACTGCTTGGTTTTTCACGGTTCTGTTTTCAACAGCTCCTGGTTGTTTTCTTTCACATTCTGCAGGAGGAAACTGTGCTTTTGAAGGCCTTTAAGAAACTGGAGCGTTTTGCTCTGAGAGCGGCGTGATACAGCTGATTTTGATGACCTTGCGCCGCTGGGCGCGTGTACGCAACATTTTTTTCTGGCTCGACACCGATGCGTTTTCAGCGTTCTCCACCGGCTGCTGAGTAACCATTATAGGTTCTCTTGATGGCGAATAACGCACTTTATACTGAGGGACACAAGCGTCCAGGCGTGTGTACATCCTTTCTTACCAGCCGGCGAGGAGAGCACACAAAATGCATAAAAAATGAGTAATTTTTTTACTGCTTGGTTTTCACTGCTCTGTTTTCAACAGCTCCTGGTTGTTTTCTTTCAAGCTCTGCATGAGGAAACTGTGCTTTTGAAGGCCTTTAAGAAACTGGAGCGTTTGGCTCTGAGGGTGACGTGTTACAGCCGATCTTGATGGCCTTGCGCCGCACACGGGGGCGTATGCGTAACATTTTTTTCTCCCTCGACATCGATGCGTTTACAGCGTTCGCCACTGGCTGCTGAGTGACCATTATGGGTTCTCTTGATGGGGAATGACGCATTTTATATTGAGGGATACAAGCGTCCAGGCGTGTGTATATACGTTTTTACCAGCCGGCGAAGAGAGCACACAGAATTCATAAGAAACAAGTAATTTTGTTACCTCTTGGTTTTTCACTGTTCTGTTCTCAACAGCTCCTGGTTGTTTTCTTTCACGTTCTGCAAGAGGAAGCTGTGCTTTTGAAGGCCTTTAAGAAATTGGAGCGTTTTGCTCTGAGGGTGACGTGTTACAGCCGATCTTGATGGCCTTACGCCGCACACGGGGGCGTATACGTAACATTTTTTTCTGGCTCGACATCGATGCGTTTTCAGCGTTCTCCACCGGCTGCTGAGTAACCATTATAGGTTCTCTTGATGGCGAATAACGCATTTCATATTGAGGGACACAAGCGTCCAGGCGTGGGTACATACATTTTTACTAGCCGGCGAGGAGAGCACACAAAATGCATGAAAAATGAGTAATTTTTTTACTGCTTGGTTTTTCACTGTTCTGTTTTCAATAGCTCCTGGTTGTTTTCTTTCACGTTCTGCAAGAGGAAACTGTGCTTTTGAAGGCCTTTACGAAACTGGAGCGTTTTGCTCTGAGGGCGGCGTGTTACAGCTGGTTTTGATGACCTTGCGCCGCTGGGCGCGTGTACGTAACATTTTTTTCTGGCTCGACACCGATGCGTTTACAGCGTTCGCCACTGGCTGCTGAGTGACCATTATAGGTTCCCTTGATGGGGAATAACGCTCTTTATATTAAGGGACACAAGCATCCAGGCGTGTGTACATATATTTTTACTAGCAAGCGAGGAGAGCTCACCAAATGCATAAAAAACGAGTAATTTTGTTACTGCTTGGTTTTTCACTGTTCTGTTTTCAACAGCTCCTAGTTGTTTTCTTTCAAGTTCTGCAAGAGGAAACTGTGCTTTTGAAGGCCTTTAAGAAACTGGAGCGTTTTGCTCTGAGGGTGGCGTGTTACAGCCGATCTTGATGGCCTTGCGCCGCACACGGGGGCGTATACGTAACATGTTTTTCTGGCTCGACATCGATGCATTTACAGCGTTCGCTACTGGCTGCTGAGTGACCATTATAGGTTCTCTTGATGGGGAATGACGCATTTTATATTGAGGGACACAAGCGTCCAGGCGTGTGTATATACGTTTTTACCAGCAGGCGAAGAGAGCACACAAAATGCGTAAGAAACAAGTAATTTTGTTACTGCTTGGTTTCTCACTGTTCTGTTTTCAACAGCTCCTGGTTGTTTTCTTTCACGTTCTGCAAGAGGAAGCTGTGCTTTTGAAGGCCTTTAAGAAATTGGAGCGTTTTGCTCTGAGGGTGACGTGTTACAGCCGATCTTGATGGCCTTGCGCCGCACACGGGGGCGTATACGTAACATGTTTTTCTGGCTCGACATCGATGCATTTACAGCGTTCGCCACTGGCTGCTGAGTGACCATTATAGGTTCTCTTGATGGGGAATGACGCATTTTATATTGAGGGACACAAGCGTCCAGGCGTGTGTATATACGTTTTTACCAGCAGGCGAAGAGAGCACACAAAATGCGTAAGAAACAAGTAATTTTGTTACTGCTTGGTTTCTCACTGTTCTGTTTTCAACAGCTCCTGGTTGTTTTCTTTCACGTTCTGCAAGAGGAAGCTGTGCTTTTGAAGGCCTTTACGAAACTGGAGCGTTTTGCTCTGAGGGCGGCGTGTTCCAGCTGATTTTGATGACCTTGCCCCGCTGGGCGCGTGTACGTAACATTTTTTTCTGGCTCGACACCGATGCGTTTACAGCGTTCGCCACTGGCTGCTGAGTGACCATTATAGGTTCCCTTGATGGGGAATAACGCTCTTTATATTAAGGTACACAAGCATCCAGGCGTGTGTACATATATTTTTACCAGCAAGCGAGGAGAGCTCACAAAATGCATAAAAAACGAGTAATTTTGTTACTGCTTGGTTTTTCACTGTTCTGTTTTCAACAGCTCCTGGTTGTTTTCTTTCAAGTTCTGCAAGAAGAAACTGTGCCTTTGAAGGCCTTTAAAAAACTGGAGCGTTTTGCTCTGAGGGTGACGTGTTACAGCCGATCTTGATGGCCTTGCGCCGCACACGGGGGCGTATGCGTAACATTTTTTTCTCCCTCGACATCGATGCGTTTACAGCGTTCGCCACTGGCTGCTGAATGACCATTATAGGTTCTCTTGATGGGGAATAACGCTTTTTATATTAAGGGACACAAGCATCCAGGCGCGTGTACATATACTTTTTCCAGCAAGCGAGGAGAACTCACAAAATGCATAAAAAACGAGTAATTTTGTTACTGCTTGGTTTTTCACTGTTCTGTTTTCTACAGCTCCTGGTTGTTTTCTTTCAAGTTCTGCAAGAGGAAACTGTGCTTTTGAAGGCCTTTAGGAAACTGGAGCGTTTGGCTCTGAGGGTGACGTGTTACAGCCGATCTAGATGGCCTTGCGCCGCACACGGATCGTATACGTAACATTTTTTTCTGGCTCGACATCGATGCGTTTTCAGCGTTCTCCACCGGCTGCTGAGTAACCATTATAGGTTCCCTTGATGGCGAATAACGCATTTCATATTGAGGGACACAAGCGTCCAGGCGTGGGTACATACATTTTTACTATCCGGTGAGGAGAGCACACAAAATTCAAGAAAAATGAGTAATTTTTTTACTGCTTGGTTTTTCACGGTTCTGTTTTCAACAGCTCCTGGTTGTTTTCTTTCACATTCTGCAAGAGGAAACTGTGCTTTTGAAGGCCTTTAAGAAACTGGAGCGTTTTGCTCTGAGAGCGGCGTGATACAGCTGATTTTGATGACCTTGCGCCGCTGGGCGCGTGTACGTAACATTTTTTTCTGGCTCGACACCGATGCGTTTTCAGCGTTCTCCACCGGCTGCTGAGTAACCATTATAGGTTCTCTTGATGGCGAATAACGCACTTTATACTGAGGGACACAAGCGTCCAGGCGTGTGTACAAACATTCTTACCAGCCGGCGAGGAGAGCACACAAAATGCATAAAAAATGAGTAATTTTTTTACTGCTTGGTTTTTCACTGTTCTGTTTTCAACAGCTCCTGGTTGTTTTCTTTCAAGCTCTGCATGAGGAAACTGTGCTTTTGAAGGCCTTTAAGAAACTGGAGCGTTTTGCTCTGAGGGTGACGTGTTACAGCCGATCTTGATGGCCT
This sequence comes from Eumerus sabulonum, assembly GCA_951905685.1. Lineage (NCBI taxonomy): Eukaryota > Metazoa > Arthropoda > Insecta > Diptera > Syrphidae > Eumerus > Eumerus sabulonum. Next base: position 152,062,973 of record OX645060.1, on the reverse strand, counting down.
TGCGCCGCACACGGGGGCGTATGCGTAACATTTTTTTCTCCCTCGACATCGATGCGTTTACAGCGTTCGCCACTGGCTGCTGAGTGACCATTATAGGTTCTCTTGATGGGGAATAACGCTTTTTTATATTAAGGGACACAAGCATCCAGGTGTGTGTACATATATTTTTACCAGCGAGCGAGGAGAGCTCACAAAATGCATAACAAACGAGTAATTTTGTTACTGCTTGGTTTTTCACTGTTCTGTTTTCAACAGCTCCTGGTTGTTTTCTTTCAAGTTCTGCAAGAGGAAACTGTGCCTTTGAAGGCCTTTAAGAAACTGGAGCGTTTTGCTCTGCGGGTGACGTGTTACAGCCGATCTTGATGGCTTTGCCCCATGGGGGGCGCATACGTAACATTTTTTTCTGGCTCGACATCGATGCGTTTTCAGCGTTCTCCACCGGCTACTGAGTAACCATTATAGGTTCTCTTGATGACGAATAACGCATTTCATATTGAGGGACACAAGCGTCCCGGCGTGTGTACATACATTTTTACCAGCCGGCGAGGAGAGCACACAAAATGCATCAAAAATTAGTATTTATTTTACTGCTTGGTTTTTCACGGTTCTGTTTTCAACAGCTCCTGGTTGTTTTCTTTCACGTTCTGCAAGAGGAAACTGTGCTTTTGAAGGCCTTTAAGAAACTGGAGCGTTTTGCTCTGAGGGTGACGTGTTACAGCCGATCTTGATGGCCTTGCGCCGCACACGGGGGCGTATGCGTAACATTTTTTACTCCCTCGACATCGATGCGTTTACAGCGTTCGCCACTGGCTGCTGAGTAACCATTATAGGTTCTCTTGATGACGAATAACGCATTTCATATTGAGGGACACAAGCGTCCCGGCGTGTGTACATACATTTTTACCAGCCGGCGAGGAGAGCACACAAAATGCATCAAAAATTAGTATTTATTTTACTGCTTGGTTTTTCACGGTTCTGTTTTCAACAGCTCCTGGTTGTTTTCTTTCACGTTCTGCAAGAGGAAACTGTGCTTTTAAAGGACTTTAAGAAACTGGAGCGTTTTGCTCTGAGGGTGACGTGTTACAGCCGATCTTGATGGCATTGCGCCGCACACGGGGGCGTATGCGTACAATTTTTTACTCCCTCGACATCGATGCGTTTACAGCGTTCGCCACTGGCTGCTGAGTGACCATTATAGGTTCTCTTGATGGGGAATGACGCATTTTATATTGAGAGACACAAGCGTCCAGGTGTGTGTATATACGTTCTTACCAGCAGGCGAAGAGGGCACACAGAATGCGTAAGAAACAAGTAATTTTGTTACTGCTTGGTTTCTCACTGTTCTGTTTTCAACAGCTCCTGGTTGTTTTCTTTCACGTTCTGCAAGAGGAAACTGTGCTTTTGAAGGTCTTTACGAATCTGGAGCGTTTTGCTCAAAGGGCGGCGTGTTACAGCTGATTTTGATGACCTTGCGCCGCTGGGCGCGTGTACGTAACATTTTTTTCTGGCTCGACACCGATGCGTTTACAGCGTTCGCCGCTGGCTGCTGAGTGACCATTATAGGTTCTCTTGATGGGGAATAACGCTTTTTATATTTCGGGACACAAGCATCCAGGCGTGTGTACATACATTTTTACCAGCAAGCGAGAAGAGCTCACAAAACGCACAAAAAAACGAGTAATTTTGTTACTGCTTGGTTTTTTACTGTTCTGTTTTCAACAGCTCCTGGTTGTTTTCTTTCAAGTTCTGAAAGAGGAAACTGTGCTTTTGAAGGCCTTTAAGAAACTGGAGCGTTTTGCTCTGCGGGTGACGTGTTACAGCCGATCTTGATGGCTTTGCGCCATGGGGGGCGTATACGTAACATTTTTTTCTGGCTCGACATCGATGCGTTTCAGCGTTCTCCACCGGCTACTGAGTAACCATTATAGGTTCTCTTGATGACGAATAACGCATTTCATATTGAGGGACACAAGCGTCCCTGCGTGTGTACATACATTTTTACCAGCCGGCGAGGAGAGCACACAAAATGCATCAAAAATTAGTATTTATTTTACTGCTTGGTTTTTCACGGTTCTTTTTTCAACAGCTCCTGGTTGTTTTCTTTCAAGTTCTGCAAGAGGAAACTGTGGTTTTGAAGGCCTTTAAGAAACTGGAGCGTTTTGCTCTGAGGGTGACGTGTTACAGCCGATCTTGATGGCCTTGCGCCGCACACGGGGGCGTATACGTAACATTTTTTTTCTGGCTCGACATCGATGCGTTTCCAGCGTTCTCCACCGGCTGCTGAGTAACCATTATAGGTTCTCTTGATTACGAATAACGCATTTCATATTGAGAGACACAAGCGTCCCGGCGTGTGTACGTACATTTTTACCAGCCGGCGAGGAGAGCACACAAAATGCATCAAAAATGAGTATTTTTTTTACTGCTTGGTTTTCACGGTTCTGTTTTCAACAGCTCCTGGTTGTTTTCTTTTACGTTCTGCAAGAGGAAACTGTGCTTTTGAAGGCCTTTAAGAAACTGGAGCGTTTTGCTCTGAGGGTGACGTGTTACAGCCGATCTTGATGGCCTTGCGCCGCACACGGGGGCGTATGCGTAATATTTTTTACTCCCTCGACATCGATGCGTTTACAGCGTTCGCCACTGGCTGCTGAGTAACCATTATAGGTTCTCTTGATGACGAATAACGCATTTCATATTGAGGGACACAAGCGTCCCGGCGTGTGTACATACATTTTTACCAGCCGGCGAGGAGAGCACACAAATTGCATCAAAAATTAGTATTTATTTTACTGCTTGGTTCTTCACGGTTCTGTTTTCAACAGCTCCTGGTTGTTTTCTTTCACGTTCTGCAAGAGGAAACTGTGCTTTTGAAGGCCTTTAAGAATCTGGAGCGTTTTGCTCTGAGGGTGACGTGTTACAGCCGATCTTGATGGCCTTGCGCCGCACACGGGGGCGTATGCGTAACATTTTTTACTCCCTCGACATCGATGCGTTTACAGCGTTCGCCACTGGCTGCTGAGTGACCATTATAGGTTCTCTTGATGGGGAATGACGCATTTTATATTGAGGGACACAAGCGTCCAGGTGTGTGTATATACGTTCTTACCAGCAGGCGAAGAGAGCACACAGAATGCGTAAGAAACAAGTAATTTTGTTACTGCTTGGTTTCTCACTGTTCTGTTTTCAACAGCTCCTGGTTGTTTTCTTTCACGTTCTGCAAGAGGAAACTGTGCTTTTGAAGGTCTTTACGAATCTGGAGCGTTTTGCTCTGAGGGCGGCGTGTTACAGCTGATTTTGATGACCTTGCGCCGCTGGGCGCGTGTACGTAACATTTTTTTCTGGCTCGACACCGATGCGTTTACAGCGTTCGCCGCTGTCTGCTGAGTGACCATTATAGGTTCTCTTGATGGCTAATAACGCTTCTTATATTTCGGGACACAAGCATCCAGGCGTGTGTACATATATTTTTACCAGCAAGCGAGAAGAGCTCACAAAACGCACAAAAAAACGAGTAATTTTGTTACTGCTTGGTTTTTTACTGTTCTGTTTTCAACAGCTCCTGGTTGTTTTCTTTCAAGTTCTGCAAGAGGAAACTGTGCTTTTGAAGGCCTTTAAGAAACTGGAGCGTTTTGCTCTGCGGGTGACGTGTTACAGCCGATCTTGATGGCTTTGCGCCATGGGGGGCGTATACGTAACATTTTTTTCTGGCCCGACATCGATGCGTTTTCAGCGTTCTCCACCGGCTACTGAGTAACCATTATAGGTTCTCTTGATGACGAATAACGCATTTCATATTGAGGGACACAAGCGTCCCGGCGTATGTACATACATTTTAACCAGCAGGCGGGGAGAGCTCACAAAATGCATAAAAAACGAGTAATTTTGTTGCTGCTTGGTTCTTCACAGTTCTGTTTTCAACAGCTCCTGGTTGTTTTCTTTCAAGTTCTGCAAAAGGAAACTGTGCTTTTGAAGGCCTTTAAGAAACTGGAGCGTTTTGCTCTACGGGTGACGTGTTACAGCCGATCTTGATGGCCTTGCGCCATGGGGGGCGTATACGTAACATTTTTTCTGGCTCGACATCGATGCGTTTTCAGCGTTCTCCACCGGCTACTGAGTAACCATTATAGGTTCTCTTGATGACGAATAACGCATTTCATATTGAGGGACACAAGCGTCCCGGCGTGTATACATACATTTTTACCAGCCGGCGAGGAGAGCACACAAAATGCATCAAAAATTAGTATTTATTTTACTGCTTGGTTTTTCACGGTTCTTTTTTCAACAGCTCCTGGTTCTTTTCTTTCAAGTTCTGCAAGAGGAAACTGTGGTTTTGAAGGCCTTTAAGAAACTGGAGCGTTTTGCTCTGAGGGTGACGTGTTACAGCCGATCTTGGTGGCCTTGCGCCGCACACGGGGGCGTATGCGTAACATTTTTTACTCCCTCGACATCGATGCGTTTACAGCGTTCGCCACTGGCTGCTGAGTAACCATTATAGGTTCTCTTGATGACGAATAACGCATTTCATATTGAGGGACACAAGCGTCCCGGCGTGTGTACATACATTTTTACCAGCCGGCGAGGAGAGCACACAAATTGCATCAAAAATGAGTATTTTTTTTACTGCTTGGTTTTCACGGATCTGTTTTCAACAGCTCCTGGTTGTTTTCTTTCACGTTCTGCAAGAGGAAACTGTGCTTTTGAAGGCCTTTAAGAAACTGGAGCGTTTTGCTCTGAGGGCGGCGTGTTACAGCTGATTTTGATGACCTTGCGCCGCTGGGCGCGTGTACGTAACATTTTTTTCTGGCTCGACACCGATGCGTTTACAGCGTTCGCCACTGGCTGCTGAGTGACCATTATAGGTTCTTTTGATGGAGATTAACGCTATTTATATTTAGGGACACAAGCATCCAGGCGTGTGTACATACATTTTTACCAGCAGGCGAGGAGAGCTCAGAAAATGCATAAAAAACGAGTAATTTTGTTAGTGCTTGGTTTTTCACTGTTCTGTTTTCAACAGCTCCTGGTTGTTTTCTTTCAAGTTCTGCAAGAGGAAATTGTGCTTTTGAAGGCCTTTAAGAAACTGGAGCGTTTTGCTCTGAGGGTGACGTGTTACAGCCGATCTTGATGGCCTTGCGCCGCACACGGGGGCGTATGCGTAACATTTTTTTCTCCCTCGACATCGATGCGTTTACAGCGTTCGCCACTGGCTGCTGAGTGACCATTATAGGTTCTCTTGATGGGGAATACCGCTTTTTATATTAAGGGACACAAGCATCCAGGCGTGTGTACATACATTTTTACCAGCGAGCGAGGAGAGCTCACAAAATGTATAAAAAACGAATAATTTTGTTACTGCTTGGTTTTTCACTGTTCTGTTTTCAACAGCTCCTGGTTGTTTTCTTTCAAGTTCTGCATGAGGAAACTGTGCTTTTGAAGGCCTTTAAGAAACTGGAGCGTTTTGCTCTGAGGGCGGCGTGTTACAGCTGATTTTGATGACCTTGCGCCGCTGGGCGTGTGTACGTAACATTTTTTTCTCCCTCGACATCGATGCGTTTACAGCGTTCACCACTGGCTGCTGAGTGACCATTATAGGTTCTCTTGATGGGAAAAAACGCTTTTTATATTTAGGGACACAAGCATCCAGGCGTGTGTACATACATTTTTACCAGCAGGCGAGGAGAGCTCAGAAAATGCATAAAAAACGAGTAATTATGTTAGTGCTTGGTTTTTCACTGTTCTGTTTTCAACAGCTCCTGGTTGTTTTCTTTCAAGTTCTGCAAGAGGAAACTGTGCTCTTGAAGGCCCTTAAGAAACTGGAGCGTTTTGCTCTGAGGGTGACGTGTTACAGCCGATCTTGATGGCCTTGCGCCGCACACGGGGGCGTATGCGTAACATTTTTTTCTCCCTCGACATCGATGCGTTTACAGCGTTCGCCACTGGCTGCTGAGTGACCATTATAGGTTCTCTTGATGGGGAATAACGCATTTCATATTGAGGGACACAAGCGTCCAGGCGTGGGTACATACATTTTTACTATCCGGCGAGGAGAGCACACAAAATTCATGAAAAATGAGTAATTTTTTTACTGCTTGGTTTTTCACGGTTCTTTTTTCAACAGCTCCTGGTTGTTTCCTTTCACGTTCTGCAAGAGGAAACTGTGCTTTTGAAGGCCTTTAAGAAACTGGAGCGTTTTGCTCTGAGGGCGGCGTGTTACAGCTGATTTTGATGACCTTGCGCCGCTGGGCGTGTGTACGTAACATTTTTTTCTCCCTCGACATCGATGCTTGGTTTTTCACGGTTCTTTTTTCAACAGCTCCTGGTTGTTTTCTTTCACGTTCTGCAAGAGGAAACTGTGCTTTTGAAGGCCTTTAAGAAACTGGAGCGTTTTGCTCTGAGGGCGGCGTGTTACAGCTGATTTTGATGACCTTGCGCCGCCGGGCGCGAGTACGTAGCATTTTTTTCTGGCTCACCGATGTGCTTACAGCGTTCGCCACTGGCTGCTGAGTGACCATTATAGGTTCTCTTGATGGGAAATAACGCATTTTATATTAAGGGACACAAGCATCCAGGCGTGTGTACATATATTTTTACCAGCGAGCGAGGAGAGCTCACAAAATGCATAAAACACGAGTAATTTTGTTACTGCTTGGCTTTTCACAGTTCTGTTTTCAACAGCTCCTGGTTGTTTTCTTTCAAGTTTTGCAAGAGGAAACTGTGCTTTTGAAGGCCTTTAAGAAACTGGAGCGTTTTGCTCTGAGGGTGACGTGTTACAGCCGATCTTGATGGCCTTGCGCCGCACACGGGGGCGTATACGTAACATTTTTTTCTGGCTCGACATCGATGCGTTTTCAGCGTTCTCCACCGGCTGCTGAGTAACCATTATAGGTTCTCTTGATGACGAATAACGCATTCCATATTGAGGGACACAAGCGTCCCGGCGTGTGTACGCACATTTTTACCAGCCGGCGAGGAGAGCACACAAAATGCATCAGAAATGAGTATTTTTTTTACTGCTTGGTTTTCACGGTTCTGTTTTCAACAGCTCCTGGTTGTTTTCTTTCACGTTCTGCATGAGGAAACTGTGCTTTTGAAGGCCTTTAAGAAACTGGAGCGTTTTGCTCTGAGGGTGACGTGTTACAGCCGATCTTGATGGTCTTGCGCCGCACACGGGGGCGTATGCGTAACATTTTTTTCTCCCTCGACATCGATGCGTTTACAGCGTTCGCCACTGGCTGCTGAGTGACCATTATAGGTTCTCTTGATGGGGAATGACGCTATTTATATTTAGGGACACAAGCATCCAGGCGTGTGTACATACATTTTTACCAGCGAGCGAGGAGAGCTCACAAAATGTATAAAAAACGAGTAATTTTGTTACTGCTTGGTTTTTCACTGTTCTGTTTTCAACAGCTCCTGGTTGTTTTCTTTCAAGTTCTGCATGAGGAAACTGTGCTTTTGAAGGCCTTTAAGAAACTGGAGCGTTTTGCTCCGAGGGCGGCGTGTTACAGCTGATTTTGATGACCTTGCGCCGCTGGGCGCGTGTACGTAACATTTTTTTCTGGCTCGACACCGATGCGTTTACAGCGTGCGCCACTGGCTGCTGTGTGACCATTATAGGTTCTCGTGATGGGGAATAACGCTATTTATATTTAGGGACACAAGCATCCAGGCGTGTGTACATACATTTTTACCAGCGAGCGAGGAGAGCTCACAAAATGTATAAAAAACTGTTCTGTTTTCAACAGCTCCTGGTTGTTTTCTTTCAAGTTCTGCATGAGGAAACTGTGCTTTTGAAGGCCTTTAAGAAACTGGAGCGTTTTGCTCTGAGGGTGACGTGTTACAGCCGATCTTGATAGTATTGCGCCGCACACGGGGGCGTATGCGTAACATTTTTTTCTCCCTCGACATCGATGCGTTTACAGCGTTCGCCACTGGCTGCTGAGTGACCATTATAGGTTCTCTTGATGGGGAATACCGCTTTTTATATTAAGGGACACAAGCATCCAGGTGTGTGTACATATATTTTTACCAGCCAGCGAGGAGAGCTCAGAAAATGCATAAAAAATGAGTAATTTTGTTACTGCTTGGTTTTTCACTGTTCTGTTTTCAACAGCTCCTGGTTGTTTTCTTTCAAGTTCTGCAAGAGGAAACTGCCCTTTTGAAGGCCTTTAAGAAACTGGAGCGTTTTGCTCTGAGGGTGACGTGTTACAGCCGATCTTGATGGCATTGCGCCGCACACGGGGGCGTATGCGTAACATTTTTTTCTCCCTCGACATCGATGCGTTTACAGCGTTCGCCACTGGCTGCTGAGTGACCATTATAGGTTCTCTTGATGGGGAATAACGCTTTTGATATTAAGGGACACAAGCATCCAGGCGTGTGTACATATATTTTTACCAGCAAGCGAGGAGAGCTCACAAAATGCATAAAAAACGAGTAATCTTGTTACTGCTTGGTTTTTCACTGTTCTGTTTTCTACAGTTCCTGTTTGTTTTCTTTCAAGTTCTGCAAGAGGAAACTGTGCTTTTGAAGGCCTTTAAGAAACTGGAGCGTTTTGCTCTGAGGGTGACGTGTTACAGCCGATCTAGATGGCCTTGCGCCGCACACGGGGGCGTATACGTAACATTTTTTTCTGGCTCGACATCGATGCGTTTTCAGCGTTCTCCACCGGCTGCTGAGTAACCATTATAGGTTCTCTTGATGACAAATAACGCATTTCATATTGAGGGACACAAGCGTCCAGGCGTGGGTACATACATTTTTACTATCCGGCGAGGAGAGCACACAAAATTCATGAAAAATGAGTAATTTTGTTACTGCTTGGTTTTGCACGGTTCTTTTTTCAACAGCTTCTGGTTGTTTTCTTTCACGTTCTGCAAGAGGAAACTGTGCTTTTGAAGGCCTTTAAGAAACTGGAGCGTTTTGCTCCGAGGGCGGCGTGTTACAGCTGATTTTGATGACCTTGCGCCGCTGGGCGCGAGTACGTAACATTTTTTTCTGGCTCACCGATGCGTTTCCAGCGTTCTCCACCGGCTGCTGAGTAACCATTATAGGTTCTCTTGATGACGAATAACGCATTTCATATTGAGAGACACAAGCGTCCCGGCGTGTGTACGTACATTTTTACCAGCCGGCGAGGAGAGCACACAAAATGCATCAAAAATGAGTATTTTTTTTACTGCTTGGTTTTCACGGATCTGTTTTCAACAGCTCCTGGTTGTTTTCTTTCACGTTCTGCAAGAGGAAACTGTGTTTTTGAAGGCCTTTAAGAAACTGGAGCGTTTTGCTCTGAGGGCGGCGTGTTACAGCTGATTTTGATGACCTTGCGCCGCTGGGCGCGTGTACGTAACATTTTTTTCTGGCTCGACACCGATGCGTTTACAGCGTTCGCCACTGGCTGCTGAGTGACCATTATAGGTTCTTTTGATGGAGAATAACGCTATTTATATTTAGGGACACAAGCATCCAGGCGTGTGTACATACATTTTTACCAGCAGGCGAGGAGAGCTCAGAAAATGCATAAAAAACGAGTAATTTTGTTAGTGCTTGGTTTTTCACTGTTCTGTTTTCAACAGCTCCTGGTTGTTTTCTTTCAAGTTCTGCAAGAGGAAACTGTGCTTTTGAAGGCCTTTAAGAAACTGGAGCGTTTTGCTCTGAGGGTGACGTGTTACAGCCGATCTTGATGGCCTTGCGCCGCACACGGGGGCGTATGCGTAACATTTTTTTCTCCCTCGACATCGATGCGTTTACAGCGTTCGCCACTGGCTGCTGAGTGACCATTATAGGTTCTCTTGATGGGGAATAACGCTTTTTATATTAAGGGACACAAGCATCCAGGCGTGTGTACATACATTTTTACCAGCGAGCGAGGAGAGCTCACAAAATGTATAAAAAACGAGTAATTTTGTTACTGCTTGGTTTTTCACTGTTCTGTTTTCAACAGCTCCTGGTTGTTTTCTTTCAAGTTCTGCATGAGGAAACTGTGCTTTTGAAGGCCTTTAAGAAACTGGAGCGTTTTGCTCTGAGGGCGGCGTGTTACAGCTGATTTTGATGACCTTGCGCCGCTGGGCGTGTGTACGTAACATTTTTTTCTCCCTCGACATCGATGCGTTTACAGCGTTCGCCACTGGCTGCTGAGTGACCATTATAGGTTCTCTTGATGGGAAATAACGCTTTTTATATTTAGGGACACAAGCATCCAGGCGTGTGTACATACATTTTTACCAGCAGGCGAGGAGAGCTCAGAAAATGCATAAAAAACGAGTAATTATGTTAGTGCTTGGTTTTTCACTGTTCTGTTTTCAACAGCTCCTGGTTGTTTTCTTTCAAGTTCTGCAAGAGGAAACTGTGCTCTTGAAGGCCTTTAAGAAACTGGAGCGTTTTGCTCTGAGGGTGACGTGTTACAGCCGATCTTGATGGCCTTGCGCCGCACACGGGGGCGTATGCGTAACATTTTTTTCTCCCTCGACATCGATGCGTTTACAGCGTTCGCCACTGGCTGCTGAGTGACCATTATAGGTTCTCTTGATGGGGAATAACGCATTTCATATTGAGGGACACAAGCGTCCAGGCGTGGGTACATACATTTTTACTATCCGGCGAGGAGAGCACACAAAATTCATGAAAAATGAGTAATTTTTTTACTGCTTGGTTTTTCACGGTTCTTTTTTCAACAGCTCCTGGTTGTTTTCTTTCACGTTCTGCAAGAGGAAACTGTGCTTTTGAAGGCCTTTAAGAAACTGGAGCATTTTGCTCTGAGGGCGGCGTGTTACAGCTGATTTTGATGACCTTGCGCCGCTGGGCGTGTGTACGTAACATTTTTTTCTCCCTCGACATCGATGCTTGGTTTTTCACGGTTCTTTTTTCAACAGCTCCTGGTTGTTTTCTTTCACGTTCTGCAAGAGGAAACTGTGCTTTTGAAGGCCTTTAAGAAACTGGAGCGTTTTGCTCCGAGGGCGGCGTGCTACAGCTGATTTTGATGACCTTGCGCCGCTGGGCGCGAGTACGTAACATTTTTTTCTGGCTCACCGATGTGTTTACAGCGTTCGCCGCTGGCTGCTGAGTGACCATTATAGGTTCTCTTGATGGGAAATAACGCATTTTATATTAAGGGACACAAGCATCCAGGTGTGTGTACATATATTTTTACCAGCCAGCGAGGAGAGCTCAGAAAATGCATAAAAAACGAGTAATTTTGTTACTGCTTGGTTTTTCACTGTTCTGTTTTCAACAGCTCCTGGTTGTTTTCTTTCAAGTTCTGCAAGAGGAAACTGTGCTTTTGAAGGCCTTTAAGAAACTGGAGCGTTTTGCTCTGAGGGTGACGTGTTACAGCCGATCTTGATGGCCTTGCGCCGCACACGGGGGCGTATACGTAACATTTTTTTCTCCCTCGACATCGATGCGTTTACAGCGTTCGCCACTGGCTGCTGAGTGACCATTATAGGTTCTCTTGATGGGGAATAACGCATTTCATATTGAGAGACACAAGCGTCCAGGCGTGGGTACATACATTTTTACTATCCGGCGAGGAGAGCACACAAAATTCATGAAAAATGAGTAATTTTTTTACTGCTTGGTTTTTCACGGTTCTTTTTTCAACAGCTCCTGGTTGTTTTCTTTCACGTTCTGCAAGAGGAAACTGTGCTTTTGAAGGCCTTTAAGAAACTGGAGCGTTTTGCTCTGAGGGCGGCGTGTTACAGCTGATTTTGATGACCTTGCGCCGCTGGGCGTGTGTACGTAACATTTTTTTCTCCCTCGACATCGATGCTTGGTTTTTCACGGTTCTTTTTTCAACAGCTCCTGGTTGTTTTCTTTCACGTTCTGCAAGAGGAAACTGTGCTTTTGAAGGCCTTTAAGAAACTGGAGCGTTTTGCTCCGAGGGCGGCGTGTTACAGCTGATTTTGATGACCTTGCGCCGCTGGGCGCGAGTACGTAACATTTTTTTCTGGCTCACCGATGTGTTTACAGCGTTCGCCACTGGCTGCTGAGTGACCATTATAGGTTCTCTTGATGGGAAATAACGCATTTTATATTAAGGGACACAAGCATCCAGGTGTGTGTACATATATTTTTACCAGCCAGCGAGGAGAGCTCAGAAAATGCATAAAAAACGAGTAATTTTGTTACTGCTTGGTTTTTCACTGTTCTGTTTTCAACAGCTCCTGGTTGTTTTCTTTCAAGTTCTGCAAGAGGAAACTGTGCTTTTGAAGGCCTTTAAGAAACTGGAGCGTTTTGCTCTGAGGGCGGCGTGTTACAGCTGATTTTGATGACCTTGCGCCGCCGGGCGCGAGTACGTAGCATTTTTTTCTGGCTCACCGATGTGCTTACAGCGTTCGCCACTGGCTGCTGAGTGACCATTATAGGTTCTCTTGATGGGAAATAACGCATTTTATATTAAGGGACACAAGCATCCAGGCGTGTGTACATATATTTTTACCAGCGAGCGAGGAGAGCTCACAAAATGCATAAAACACGAGTAATTTTGTTACTGCTTGGCTTTTCACAGTCCTGTTTTCAACAGCTCCTGGTTGTTTTCTTTCAAGTTCTGCAAGAGGAAACTGTGCCTTTCAAGGCCTTTAAGAAACTGGAGCATTTTGCTCTGAGGGTGACGTGTTACAGCCGATCTTGATGGCCTTGCGCCGCACACGGGGGCGTATACGTAACATTTTTTTTCTGGCTCGACATCGATGCGTTTTCAGCGTTCTCCACCGGCTGCTGAGTAACCATTATAGGTTCTCTTGATGACGAATAACGCATTTCATATTGAGGGACACAAGCGTCCCGGCGTGTGTACGCACATTTTTACCAGCCGGCGAGGAGAGCACACAAAATGCATCAGAAATGAGTATTTTTTTTACTGCTTGGTTTTCACGGTTCTGTTTTAAACAGCTCCTGGTTGTTTTCTTTCACGTTCTGCATGAGGAAACTGTGCTTTTGAAGGCCTTTAAGAAACTGGAGCGTTTTGCTCTGAGGGTGACGTGTTACAGCCGATCTTGATGGTCTTGCGCCGCACACGGGGGCGTATGCGTAACATTTTTTTCTCCCTCGACATCGATGCGTTTACAGCGTTCGCCACTGGCTGCTGAGTGACCATTATAGGTTCTCTTGATGGGGAATGACGCTATTTATATTTAGGGACACAAGCATCCAGGCGTGTGTACATACATTTTTACCAGCGAGCGAGGAGAGCTCACAAAATGTATAAAAAACGAGTAATTTTGTTACTGCTTGGTTTTTCACTGTTCTGTTTTCAACAGCTCCTGGTTGTTTTCTTTCAAGTTCTGCATGAGGAAACTGTGCTTTTGAAGGCCTTTAAGAAACTGGAGCGTTTTGCTCCGAGGGCGGCGTGTTACAGCTGATTTTGATGACCTTGCGCCGCTGGGCGCGTGTACGTAACATTTTTTTCTGGCTCGACACCGATGCGTTTACAGCGTGCGCCACTGGCTGCTGAGTGACCATTATAGGTTCTCTTGATGGGGAATAACGCTATTTATATTTAGGGACACAAGCATCCAGGCGTGTGTACATACATTTTTACCAGCGAGCGAGGAGAGCTCACAAAATGTATAAAAAACTGTTCTGTTTTCAACAGCTCCTGGTTGTTTTCTTTCAAGTTCTGCATGAGGAAACTGTGCTTTTGAAGGCCTTTAAGAAACTGGAGCGTTTTGCTCTGAGGGTGACGTGTTACAGCCGATCTTGATAGTATTGCGCCGCACACGGGGGCGTATGCGTAACATTTTTTTCTCGATCGACATCGATGCGTTTACAGCGTTCGCCACTGGCTGCTGAGTGACCATTATAGGTTCTCTTGATGGGGAATACCGCTTTTTATATTAAGGGACACAAGCATCCAGGTGTGTGTACATATATTTTTACCAGCCAGCGAGGAGAGCTCAGAAAATGCATAAAAAACGAGTAATTTTGTTACTGCTTGGTTTTTCACTGTTCTGTTTTCAACAGCTCCTGGTTGTTTTCTTTCAAGTTCTGCAAGAGGAAACTGCCCTTTTGAAGGCCTTTAAGAAACTGGAGCGTTTTGCTCTGAGGGTGACGTGTTACAGCCGATCTTGATGGCATTGCGCCGCACACGGGGGCGTATGCGTAACATTTTTTTCTCCCTCGACATCGATGCGTTTACAGCGTTCGCCACTGGCTGCTGAGTGACCATTATAGGTTCTCTTGATGGGGAATAACGCTTTTGATATTAAGGGACACAAGCATCCAGGCGTGTGTACATATATTTTTACCAGCCAGCGAGGAGAGCTCAGAAAATGCATAAAAAACGAGTAATTTTGTTACTGCTTGGTTTTTCACTGTTCTGTTTTCTACAGCTCCTGTTTGTTTTCTTTCAAGTTCTGCAAGAGGAAACTGTGCTTTTGAAGGCCTTTAAGAAACTGGAGCGTTTTGCTCTGAGGGTGACGTGTTACAGCCGATCTAGATGGCCTTGCGCCGCACACGGGGGCGTATACGTAACATTTTTTTCTGGCTCGACATCGATGCGTTTTCAGCGTTCTCCACCGGCTGCTGAGTAACCATTATAGGTTCTCTTGATGACGAATAACGCATTTCATATTGAGGGACACAAGCGTCCAGGCGTGGGTACATACATTTTTACTATCCGGCGAGGAGAGCACACAAAATTCATGAAAAATTAGTAATTTTGTTACTGCTTGGTTTTGCACGGTTCTTTTTTCAACAGCTTCTGGTTGTTTTCTTTCTCGTTCTGCAAGAGGAAACTGTGCTTTTGAAGGCCTTTAAGAAACTGGAGCGTTTTGCTCCGAGGGCGGCGTGTTACAGCTGATTTTGATGACCTTGCGCCGCTGGGCGCGAGTACGTAACATTTTTTTCTGGCTCACCGATGTGTTTACAGCGTTCGCCACTGGCTGCTGAGTGACCATTATAGGTTCTCTTGATGGGAAATAACGCATTTTATATTAAGGGACACAAGCATCCAGGTGTGTGTACATATATTTTTACCAGCCAGCGAGGAGAGCTCAGAAAATGCATAAAAAACGAGTAATTTTGTTACTGCTTGGTTTTTCACTGTTCTGTTTTCAACAGCTCCTGGTTGTTTTCTTTCAAGTTCTGCAAGAGGAAACTGTGCTTTTGAAGGCCTTTAAGAAACTGGAGCGTTTTGCTCTGAGGGTGACGTGTTACAGCCGATCTTGATGGCCTTGCGCCGCACACGGGGGCGTATACGTAACATTTTTTTTCTGGCTCGACATCGATGCGTTTTCAGCGTTCTCCACCGGCTGCTGAGTAACCATTATAGGTTCTCTTGATGACGAATAACGCATTTCATATTGAGGGACACAAGCGTCCCGGCGTGTGTACGTACATTTTTACCAGCCGGCGAGGAGAGCACACAAAATGCATCAAAAATGAGTATTTTTTTTACTGCTTGGTTTTCACGGTTCTGTTTTCAACAGCTCCTGGTTGTTTTCTTTCACGTTCTGCATGAGGAAACTGTGCTTTTGAAGGCCTTTAAGAAACTGGAGCGTTTTGCTCTGAGGGTGACGTGTTACAGCCGATCTTGATGGTCTTGCGCCGCACACGGGGGCGTATGCGTAACATTTTTTTCTCCCTCGACTTCGATGCGTTTACAGCGTCCGCCACTGGCTTCTGAGTGACCATTATAGGTTCTCTTGATGGGGAATGACGCTATTTATATTTAGGGACACAAGCATCCGGGCGTGTGTACATACATTTTTACCAGCGAGCGAGGAGAGCTCACAAAATGTATAAAAAACGAGTAATTTTGTTACTGCTTGGTTTTTCACTGTTCTGTTTTCAACAGCTCCTGGTTGTTTTCTTTCAAGTTCTGCATGAGGAAACTGTGCTTTTGAAGGCCTTTAAGAAACTGGAGCGTTTTGCTCCGAGGGCGGCGTGTTACAGCCGATCTTGATGGTCTTGCGCCGCACACGGGGGCGTATGCGTAACATTTTTTTCTCCCTCGACTTCGATGCGTTTACAGCGTCCGCCACTGGCTTCTGAGTGACCATTATAGGTTCTCTTGATGGGGAATGACGCTATTTATATTTAGGGACACAAGCATCCAGGCGTGTGTACATACATTTTTACCAGCAAGCGAGAAGAGCTCACAAAACGCACAAAAAAACGAGTAATTTTGTTACTGCTTGGTTTTTTACTGTTCTGTTTTCAACAGCTCCTGGTTGTTTTCTTTCAAGTTCTGCAAGAGGAAACTGTGCTTTTGAAGGCCTTTAAGAAACTGGAGCGTTTTGCTCTGCGGGTGACGTGTTACAGCCGATCTTGATGGCTTTGCGCCATGGGGGGCGTATACGTAACATTTTTTTCTGGCTCGACATCGATGCGTTTCAGCGTTCTCCACGGGCTACTGAGTAACCATTATAGGTTCTCTTGATGACGAATAACGCATTTCATATTGAGGGACACAAGCGTCCCGGCGTGTGTACATACATTTTTACCAGCCGGCGAGGAGAGCACACAAAATGCATCAAAAATTAGTATTTATTTTACTGCTTGGTTTTTCACGGTTCTTTTTTCAACAGCTCCTGGTTGTTTTCTTTCAAGTTCTGCAAGAGGAAACTGTGGTTTTGAAGGCCTTTAAGAAACTGGAGCGTTTTGCTCTGAGGGTGACGGGTTACAGCCGATCTTGATGGCCTTGCGCCGCACACGGGGGCGTATACGTAACATTTTTTTTCTGGCTCGACATCGATGCGTTTCCAGCGTTCTCCACCGGCTGCTGAGTAACCATTATAGGTTCTCTTGATGACGAATAACGCATTTCATATTGAGAGACACAAGCGTCCAGGCGTGGGTACATACATTTTTACTATCCGGCGAGGAGAGCACACAAAATTCATGAAAAATTAGTAATTTTGTTACTGCTTGGTTTTGCACGGTTCTTTTTTCAACAGCTTCTGGTTGTTTTCTTTCACGTTCTGCAAGAGGAAACTGTGCTTTTGAAGGCCTTTAAGAAACTGGAGCGTTTTGCTCCGAGGGCGGCGTGTTACAGCTGATTTTGATGACCTTGCGCCGCTGGGCGCGAGTACGTAACATTTTTTTCTGGCTCACCGATGTGTTTACAGCGTTCGCCACTGGCTGCTGAGTGACCATTATAGGTTCTCTTGATGGGAAATAACGCATTTTATATTAAGGGACACAAGCATCCAGGTGTGTGTACATATATTTTTACCAGCCAGCGAGGAGAGCTCAGAAAATGCATAAAAAACGAGTAATTTTGTTACTGCTTGGTTTTTCACTGTTCTGTTTTCAACAGCTCCTGGTTGTTTTCTTTCAAGTTCTGCAAGAGGAAACTGTGCTTTTGAAGGCCTTTAAGAAACTGGAGCGTTTTGCTCTGAGGGTGACGTGTTACAGCCGATCTTGATGGCCTTGCGCCGCACACGGGGGCGTATACGTAACATTTTTTTCTGGCTCGACACCGATGCGTTTACAGCGTTCGCCGCTGGCTGCTGAGTGACCATTATAGGTTCTCTTGATGGGGAATAACGCTTTTGATATTATGGGACACAAGCATCCAGGCGTGTGTACATATATTTTTACCAGCAAGCGAGGAGAGCTCACAAAATGCATAAAAAACGAGTAATCTTGTTACTGCTTGGTTTTTCACTGTTCTGTTTTCTACAGCTCCTGTTTGTTTTCTTTCAAGTTCTGCAAGAGGAAACTGTGCTTTTGAAGGCCTTTAAGAAACTGGAGCGTTTTGCTCTGAGGGTGACGGGTTACAGCCGATCTTGATGGCCTTGCGCCGCACACGGGGGCGTATACGTAACATTTTTTTCTGGCTCGACACCGATGCGTTTACAGCGTTCGCCGCTGGCTGCTGAGTGACCATTATAGGTTCTCTTGATGGGGAATAACGCTTTTGATATTAAGGGACACAAGCATCCAGGCGTGTGTACATATATTTTTACCAGCAAGCGAGGAGAGCTCACAAAATGCATAAAAAACGAGTAATCTTGTTACTGCTTGGTTTTTCACTGTTCTGTTTTCTACAGCTCCTGTGTGTTTTCTTTCAAGTTCTGCAAGAGGAAACTGTGCTTTTGAAGGCCTTTAAGAAACTGGAGCGTTTTGCTCTGAGGGTGACGTGTTACAGCCGATCTAGATGGCCTTGCGCCGCACACGGGGGCGTATACGTAACATTTTTTTCTGGCTCGACATCGATGCGTTTTCAGCGTTCTCCACCGGCTGCTGAGTAACCATTATAGGTTCTCTTGATGACGAATAACGCATTTCATATTGAGGGACACAAGCGTCCAGGCGTGGGTACATACATTTTTACTATCCGGCGAGGAGAGCACACAAAATTCATGAAAAATTAGTAATTTTGTTACTGCTTGGTTTTGCACGGTTCTTTTTTCAACAGCTTCTGGTTGTTTTCTTTCACGTTCTGCAAGAGGAAACTGTGCTTTTGAAGGCCTTTAAGAAACTGGAGCGTTTTGCTCCGAGGGCGGCGTGTTACAGCTGATTTTGATGACCTTGCGCCGCTGGGCGCGAGTACGTAACATTTTTTTTCTGGCTCACCGATGTGTTTACAGCGTTCGCCACTGGCTGCTGAGTGACCATTATAGGTTCTCTTGATGGGAAATAACGCATTTTATATTAAGGGACACAAGCATCCAGGTGTGTGTACATATATTTTTACCAGCCAGCGAGGAGAGCTCAGAAAATGCATAAAAAACGAGTAATTTTGTTACTGCTTGGTTTTTCACTGTTCTGTTTTCAACAGCTCCTGGTTGTTTTCTTTCAAGTTCTGCAAGAGGAAACTGTGCTTTTGAAGGCCTTTAAGAAACTGGAGCGTTTTGCTCTGAGGGTGACGTGTTACAGCCGATCTTGATGGCCTTGCGCCGCACACGGGGGCGTATACGTAACATTTTTTTTCTGGCTCGACATCGATGCGTTTTCAGCGTTCTCCACCGGCTGCTGAGTAACCATTATAGGTTCTCTTGATGACGAATAACGCATTTCATATTGAGGGACACAAGCGTCCCGGCGTGTGTACGTACATTTTTACCAGCCGGCGAGGAGAGCACACAAAATGCATCAAAAATGAGTATTTTTTTTACTGCTTGGTTTTCACGGTTCTGTTTTCAACAGCTCCTGGTTGTTTTCTTTCACGTTCTGCATGAGGAAACTGTGCTTTTGAAGGCCTTTAAGAAACTGGAGCGTTTTGCTCTGAGGGTGACGTGTTACAGCCGATCTTGATGGTCTTGCGCCGCACACGGGGGCGTATGCGTAACATTTTTTTCTCCCTCGACATCGATGCGTTTACAGCGTCCGCCACTGGCTTCTGAGTGACCATTATAGGTTCTCTTGATGGGGAATGACGCTATTTATATTAAGGGACACAAGCATCCGGGCGTGTGTACATACATTTTTACCAGCGAGCGAGGAGAGCTCACAAAATGTATAAAAAACGAGTAATTTTGTTACTGCTTGGTTTTTCACTGTTCTGTTTTCAACAGCTCCTGGTTGTTTTCTTTCAAGTTCTGCATGAGGAAACTGTGCTTTTGAAGGCCTTTAAGAAACTGGAGCGTTTTGCTCCGAGGGCGGCGTGTTACAGCTGATTTTGATGACCTTGCGCCGCTGGGCGCGTGTACGTAACATTTTTTTCTGGCTCGACACCGATGCGTTTACAGCGTTCGCCGCTGGCTGCTGAGTGACCATTATAGGTTCTCTTGATGGGGAATAACGCTTTTTATATTTCGGGACACAAGCATCCAGGCGTGTGTACATACATTTTTACCAGCAAGCGAGAAGAGCTCACAAAACGCACAAAAAAACGAGTAATTTTGTTACTGCTTGGTTTTTTACTGTTCTGTTTTCAACAGCTCCTGGTTGTTTTCTTTCAAGTTCTGCAAAAGGAAACTGTGCTTTTGAAGGCCTTTAAGAAACTGGAGCGTTTTGCTCTGCGGGTGACGTGTTACAGCCGATCTTGATGGCTTTGCGCCATGGGGGGCGTATACGTAACATTTTTTTTTGGCTCGACATCGATGCGTTTCAGCGTTCTCCACGGGCTACTGAGTAACCATTATAGGTTCTCTTGATGACGAATAACGCATTTCATATTGAGGGACACAAGCGTCCCGGCGTGTGTACATACATTTTTACCAGCCGGCGAGGAGAGCACACAAAATGCATCAAAAATTAGTATTTATTTTACTGCTTGGTTTTTCACGGTTCTTTTTTCAACAGCTCCTGGTTGTTTTCTTTCAAGTTCTGCAAGAGGAAACTGTGGTTTTGAAGGCCTTTAAGAAACTGGAGCGTTTTGCTCTGAGGGTGACGGGTTACAGCCGATCTTGATGGCCTTGCGCCGCACACGGGGGCGTATACGTAACATTTTTTTTCTGGCTCGACATCGATGCGTTTCCAGCGTTCTCCACCGGCTGCTGAGTAACCATTATAGGTTCTCTTGATGACGAATAACGCATTTCATATTGAGAGACACAAGCGTCCCGGCGTGTGTACGTACATTTTTACCAGCCGGCGAGGAGAGCACACAAAATGCATCAAAAATGAGTATTTTTTTTACTGCTTGGTTTTCACGGTTCTGTTTTCAACAGCTCCTGGTTGTTTTCTTTTACGCTCTGCAAGAGGAAACTGTGCTTTTGAAGGCCTTTAAGAAACTGGAGCGTTTTGCTCTGAGGGTGACGTGTTACAGCCGATCTTGATGGCCTTGCGCCGCACACGGGGGCGTATGCGTAACATTTTTTACTCCCTCGACATCGATGCGCTTACAGCGTTCGCCACTGGCTGCTGAGTGACCATTATAGGTTCTCTTGATGGGGAATGACGCATTTTATATTGAGGGACACAAGAGTCCAGGTGTGTGTATAAACGTTCTTACCAGCAGGCGAAGAGAGCACACAGAATGCGTAAGAAACAAGTAATTTTGTTACTGCTTGGTTTCTCACTGTTCTGTTTTCAACAGCTCCTGGTTGTTTTCTTTCACGTTCTGCAAGAGGAAACTGTGCTTTTGAAGGTCTTTACGAATCTGGAGCGTTTTTCTCTGAGGGCGGCGTGTTACAGCTGATTTTGATGACCTTGCGCCGCTGGGCGCGTGTACGTAACATTTTTTTCTAGCTCGACACCGATGCGTTTACAGCGTTCGCCGCTGGCTGCTGAGTGACCATTATAGGTTCTCTTGATGGCGAATAACGCTTTTTATATTTCGGGACACAAGCATCCAGGCGTGTGTACATATATTTTTACCAGCAAGCGAGAAGAGCTCACAAAACGCACAAAAAAACGAGTAATTTTGTTACTGCTTGGTTTTTTACTGTTCTGTTTTCAACAGCTCCTGGTTGTTTTCTTTCAAGTTCTGCAAGAGGAAACTGTGCTTTTGAAGGCCTTTAAGAAACTGGAGCGTTTTGCTCTGCGGGTGACGTGTTACAGCCGATCTTGATGGCTTTGCGCCATGGGGGGCGTATACGTAACATTTTTTTCTGGCCCGACATCGATGCGTTTTCAGCGTTCTCCACCGGCTACTGAGTAACCATTATAGGTTCTCTTGATGACGAATAACGCATTTCATATTGAGGGACACAAGCGTCCCGGCGTATGTACATACATTTTAACCAGCAGGCGGGGAGAGCTCACAAAATGCATAAAAAACGAGTAATTTTGTTGCTGCTTGGTTCTTCACAGTTCTGTTTTCAACAGCTCCTGGTTGTTTTCTTTCAAGTTCTGCAAGAGGAAACTGTGCTTTTGAAGGCCTTTAAGAAACTGGAGCGTTTTGCTCTACGGGTGACGTGTTACAGCCGATCTTGATGGCTTTGCGCCATGGGGGGCGTATACGTAACATTTTTTTCTGGCCCGACATCGATGCGTTTTCAGCGTTCTCCACCGGCTACTGAGTAACCATTATAGGTTCTCTTGATGACGAATAACGCATTTCATATTGAGGGACACAAGCGTCCCGGCGTGTGTACGTAACATTTTTTTCTCCCTCGACATCGATGCGTTTACAGCGTTCGCCACTGGCTGCTGAGTGACCATTATAGGTTCTCTTGATGGGAAATAACGCTTTTTATATTTAGGGACACAAGCATCCAGGCGTGTGTACATACATTTTTACCAGCAGGCGAGGAGAGCTCAGAAAATGCATAAAAAACGAGTAATTATGTTAGTGCTTGGTTTTTCACTGTTCTGTTTTCAACAGCTCCTGGTTGTTTTCTTTCAAGTTCTGCAGGAGGAAACTGTGCTCTTGAAGGCCTTTAAGAAACTGGAGCGTTTTGCTCTACGGGTGACGTGTTACAGCCGATCTTGATGGCTTTGCGCCATGGGGGGCGTATACGTAACATTTTTTTCTGGCCCGACATCGATGCGTTTTCAGCGTTCTCCACCGGCTACTGAGTAGCCATTATAGGTTCTCTTGATGACGAATAACGCATTTCATATTGAGGGACACAAGCGTCCCGGCGTATGTACATACATTTTAACCAGCAGGCGGGGAGAGCTCACAAAGTGCATAAAAAACGAGTAATTTTGTTGCTGCTTGGTTCTTCACAGTTCTGTTTTCAACAGCTCCTGGTTGTTTTCTTTCAAGTTCTGCAAGAGGAAACTGTGCTTTTGAAGGCCTTTAAGAAACTGGAGCGTTTTGCTCTACGGGTGACGTGTTACAGCCGATCTTGATGGCTTTGCGCCATGGGGGGCGTATACGTAACATTTTTTCTGGCTCGACATCGATGCGTTTTCAGCGTTCTCCACCGGCTACTGAGTAACCATTATAGGTTCTCTTGATGACGAATAACGCATTTCATATTGAGGGACACAAGCGTCCCGGCGTGTATACATACATTTTTACCAGCCGGCGAGGAGAGCACACAAAATGCATCAAAAATTAGTATTTATTTTACTGCTTGGTTTTTCACGGTTCTTTTTTCAACAGCTCCTGGTTCTTTTCTTTCAAGTTCTGCAAGAGGAAACTGTGGCTTTGAAGGCCTTTAAGAAACTGGAGCGTTTTGCTCTGAGGGTGACGTGTTACAGCCGATCTTGATGGCCTTGCGCCGCACACGGGGGCGTATACGTAACATTTTTTTTCTGGCTCGACATCGATGCGTTTCCAGCGTTCTCCACCGGCTGCTGAGTAACCATTATAGGTTCTCTTGATGACGAATAACGCATTTCATATTGAGAGACACAAGCGTCCCGGCGTGTGTACGTACATTTTTACCAGCCGGCGAGGAGAGCACACAAAATGCATCAAAAATGAGTATTTTTTTTACTGCTTGGTTTTCACGGATCTGTTTTCAACAGCTCCTGGTTGTTTTCTTTCACGTTCTGCAAGAGGAAACTGTGCTTTTGAAGGTCTTTAAGAAACTGGAGCGTTTTTCTCTGAGGTCGGCGCGTTACAGCTGATTTTGATGACCTTGCGCCGCTGGGCGCGTGTACGTAACATTTTTTTCTGGCTCGACACCGATGCGTTTACAGCGTTCGCCACTGGCTGCTGAGTGACCATTATAGGTTCTTTTGATGGAGAATAACGCTATTTATATTTAGGGACACAAGCATCCAGGCGTGTGTACATACATTTTTACCAGCCGGCGAGGAGAGCACACAAAATGCATCAAAAATTAGTATTTATTTTACTGCTTGGTTTTTCACGGTTCTTTTTTCAACAGCTCCTGGTTCTTTTCTTTCAAGTTCTGCAAGAGGAAACTGTGGTTTTGAAGGCCTTTAAGAAACTGGAGCGTTTTGCTCTGAGGGTGACGTGTTACAGCCGATCTTGATGGCCTTGCGCCGCACACGGGGGCGTATACGTAACATTTTTTTTCTGGCTCGACATCGATGCGTTTCCAGCGTTCTCCACCGGCTGCTGAGTAACCATTATAGGTTCTCTTGATGACGAATAACGCATTTCATATTGAGAGACACAAGCGTCCCGGCGTGTGTACGTACATTTTTACCAGCCGGCGAGGAGAGCACACAAAATGCATCAAAAATGAGTATTTTTTTTACTGCTTGGTTTTCACCGATCTGTTTTCAACAGCTCCTGGTTGTTTTCTTTCACGTTCTGCAAGAGGAAACTGTGCTTTTGAAGGCCTTTAAGAAACTGGAGCGTTTTGCTCTGAGGGTGACGTGTTACAGCCGATCTTGATGGCCTTGCGCCGCACACGGGGGCGTATGCGTAACATTTTTTTCTCCCTCGACATCGATGCGTTTACAGCGTTCGCCACTGGCTGCTGAGTGACCATTATAGGTTCTCTTGATGGGGAATAACGCTTTTTATATTAAGGGACACAAGCATCCAGGCGTGTGTACATACATTTTTACCAGCGAGCGAGGAGAGCTCACAAAATGTATAAAAAAACGAGTAATTTTGTTACTGCTTGGTTTTTCACTGTTCTGTTTTCAACAGCTCCTGGTTGTTTTCTTTCAAGTTCTGCATAAGGAAACTGTGCTTTTGAAGGCATTTAAGAAACTGGAGCGTTTTGCTCTGAGGGCGGCGTGTTACAGCTGATTTTGATGACCTTGCGCCGCTGGGCGTGTGTACGTAACATTTTTTTCTCCCTCGACATCGATGCGTTTACAGCGTTCGCCACTGGCTGCTGAGTGACCATTATAGGTTCTCTTGATGGGAAATAACGCTTTTTATATTTAGGGACACAAGCATCCAGGCGTGTGTACATACATTTTTACCAGCAGGCGAGGAGAGCTCATAGGAGAGGAAATAACGCATTTTATACTAAGGGACACAAGCATCCAGGCGTGTGTACATATCGTTTTTACCAGCAAGCGAGGAGAGCTCACAAAATGCATAAAAAACGAGTAATTTTGTTACTGCTTTGTTTTTCACTGTTCTGTTTTCTACAGCTCCTGTTTGTTTTCTTTCAAGTCCTGCAAGAGGAAACTGTGCTTTTGAAGGCCTTTAAGAAACTGGAGCGTTTTGCTCTGAGAGTGACGTGTTACAGCCGATCTAGATGGCCTTGCGCCGCACACGGGGGCGTATACGTAACATTTTTTTCTGGCTCGACATCGATGCGTTTTCAGCGTTCTCCACCGGCTGCTGAGTAACCATTATAGGTTCTCTTGATGGCGAATAACGCATTTCATATTGAGGGACACAAGCGTCCAGGCGTGGGTACATACATTTTTACTATCCGGCGAGGAGAGCACACAAAATTCATGAAAAATGAGTAATTTTTTTACTGCTTGGTTTTTCACGGTTCTTTTTTCAACAGCTCCTGGTTGTTTTCTTTCACGTTCTGCAAGAGGAAACTGTGCTTTTGAAGGCCTTTAAGAAACTGGAGCGTTTTGCTCTGAGGGCGGCGTGTTACAGCTGATTTTGATGACCTTGCGCCGCCGGGCGCGAGTACGTAGCATTTTTTTCTGGCTCACCGATGTGCTTACAGCGTTCGCCACTGGCTGCTGAGTGACCATTATAGGTTCTCTTGATGACGAATAACGCATTTCATATTGAGGGACACAAGCGTCCCGGCGTGTGTACGTACATTTTTACCAGCCGGCGAGGAGAGCACACAAAATGCATCAAAAATGAGTATTTTTTTTACTGCTTGGTTTTCACGGTTCTGTTTTCAACAGCTCTTGGTTGTTTTCTTTCACGTTCTGCATGAGGAAACTGTGCTTTTGAAGGCCTTTAAGAAACTGGAGCGTTTTGCTCTGAGGGTGACGTGTTACAGCCGATCTTGATGGTCTTGCGCCGCACACGGGGGCGTATGCGTAACATTTTTTTCTCCCTCGACATCGATGCGTTTACAGCGTCCGCCACTGGCTTCTGAGTGACCATTATAGGTTCTCTTGATGGGGAATGACGCTATTTATATTTAGGGACACAAGCATCCAGGCGTGTGTACATACATTTTTACCAGCCAGCGAGGAGAGCTCACAAAATGTATAAAAAACGAGTAATTTTGTTACTGCTTGGTTTTTCACTGTTCTGTTTTCAACAGCTCCTGGTTGTTTTCTTTCAAGTTCTGCAAGACGAAACTGTGCTTTTGAAGGCCTTTAAGAAACTGGAGCGTTTTGCTCTGAGGGTGACGTGTTACAGCCGATCTTAATGGTCTTGCGCCGCACACGGGGGCGTATGCGTAACATTTTTTTCTCCCTCGACATCGATGCGTCTACAGCGTTCGCCACTGGCTGCTGAGTGACCATTATAGGTTCTCTTGATGGGGAATAACGCTTTTTATATTAAGGGACACAAGCATCCAGGTGTGTGTACATATATTTTTACCAGCCAGCGAGGAGAGCTCAGAAAATGCATAAAAAACGAGTAATTTTGTTACTGCTTGGTTTTTCACTGTTCTGTTTTCAACAGCTCCTGGTTGTTTTCTTTCAAGTTCTGCAAGAGGAAACTGTGCTTTTGAAGGCCTTTAAGAAACTGGAGCGTTTTGCTCTGAGGGTGACGTGTTACAGCCGATCTTGATGGTCTTGCGCCGCACACGGGGGCGTATGCGTAACATTTTTTTCTCCCTCGACATCGATGCGTTTACAGCGTTCGCCACTGGCTGCTGAGTGACCATTATAGGTTCTCTTGATGGGGAATGACGCTATTTATATTTAGGGACACAAGCATCCAGGCGTGTGTACATACATTTTTACCAGCGAGCGAGGAGAGCTCACAAAATGCATAAAAAACGAGTAATTTTGTTACTGCTTGGTTTTTCACTGTTCTGTTTTCAACAGCTCCTGATTGTTTTCTTTCAAGTTCTGCATGAGGAAACTGTGCTTTTGAAGGCCTTTAAGAAACTGGAGCGTTTTGCTCTGAGGGTGACGTGTTACAGCCGATCTTGATAGTATTGCGCCGCACACGGGGGCGTATGCGTAACATTTTTTTCTCGATCGACATCGATGCGTTTACAGCGTTCGCCACTGGCTGCTGAGTGACCATTATAGGTTCTCTTGATGGGGAATACCGCTTTTTATATTAAGGGACACAAGCATCCAGGTGTGTGTACATATATTTTTACCAGCCAGCGAGGAGAGCTCAGAAAATGCATAAAAAACGAGTAATTTTGTTACTGCTTGGTTTTTCACTGTTCTGTTTTCAACAGCTCCTGGTTGTTTTCTTTCAAGTTCTGCAAGAGGAAACTGTCCTTTTGAAGGCCTTTAAGAAACTGGAGCGTTTTGCTCTGAGGGTGACGTGTTACAGCCGATCTTGATGGTCTTGCGCCGCACACGGGGGCGTATGCGTAACATTTTTTTCTCCCTCGACATCGATGCGTTTACAGCGTTCGCCACTGGGTGCTGAGTGACCATTATAGGTTCTCTTGATGGGGAATAACGCTTTTTATATTAAGGGACACAAGCATCCAGGCGTGTGTACATACATTTTTACCAGCAAGCGAGGAGAGCTCACAAAATGCATAAAAAACGAGTAATTTTGTTACTGCTTGGTTTTTCACGGTTCTTTTTTCAACAGCTCCTGGTTCTTTTCTTTCAAGTTCTGCAAGAGGAAACTGTGGTTTTGAAGGCCTTTAAGAAACTGGAGCGTTTTGCTCTGAGGGTGACGTGTTACAGCCGATCTTGATGGCCTTGCGCCGCACACGGGGGCGTATACGTAACATTTTTTTTCTGGCTCGACATCGATGCGTTTCCAGCGTTCTCCACCGGCTGCTGAGTAACCATTATAGGTTCTCTTGATGAGGAATAACGCATTTCATATTGAGAGACACAAGCGTCCCGGCGTGTGTACGTACATTTTTACCAGCCGGCGAGGAGAGCACACAAAATGCATCAAAAATGAGTATTTTTTTTACTGCTTGGTTTTCACCGATCTGTTTTCAACAGCTCCTGGTTGTTTTCTTTCACGTTCTGCAAGAGGAAACTGTGCTTTTGAAGGCCTTTAAGAAACTGGAGCGTTTTGCTCTGAGGGTAACGTGTTACAGCCGATCTTGATGGCCTTGCGCCGCACACGGGGGCGTATGCGTAACATTTTTTTCTCCCTCGACATCGATGCGTTTACAGCGTTCGCCACTGGCTGCTGAGTGACCATTATAGGTTCTCTTGATGGGGAATAACGCTTTTTATATTAAGGGACACAAGCATCCAGGCGTGTGTACATACATTTTTACCAGCGAGCGAGGAGAGCTCACAAAATGTATAAAAAAACGAGTAATTTTGTTACTGCTTGGTTTTTCACTGTTCTGTTTTCAACAGCTCCTGGTTGTTTTCTTTCAAGTTCTGCATAAGGAAACTGTGCTTTTGAAGGCATTTAAGAAACTGGAGCGTTTTGCTCTGAGGGCGGCGTGTTACAGCTGATTTTGATGACCTTGCGCCGCTGGGCGTGTGTACGTAACATTTTTTTCTCCCTCGACATCGATGCGTTTACAGCGTTCGCCACTGGCTGCTGAGTGACCATTATAGGTTCTCTTGATGGGAAATAACGCTTTTTATATTTAGGGACACAAGCATCCAGGCGTGTGTACATACATTTTTACCAGCAGGCGAGGAGAGCTCATAGGAGAGGAAATAACGCATTTTATACTAAGGGACACAAGCATCCAGGCGTGTGTACATATCGTTTTTACCAGCAAGCGAGGAGAGCTCACAAAATGCATAAAAAACGAGTAATTTTGTTACTGCTTTGTTTTTCACTGTTCTGTTTTCTACAGCTCCTGTTTGTTTTCTTTCAAGTCCTGCAAGAGGAAACTGTGCTTTTGAAGGCCTTTAAGAAACTGGAGCGTTTTGCTCTGAGAGTGACGTGTTACAGCCGATCTAGATGGCCTTGCGCCGCACACGGGGGCGTATACGTAACATTTTTTTCTGGCTCGACATCGATGCGTTTTCAGCGTTCTCCACCGGCTGCTGAGTAACCATTATAGGTTCTCTTGATGGCGAATAACGCATTTCATATTGAGGGACACAAGCGTCCAGGCGTGGGTACATACATTTTTACTATCCGGCGAGGAGAGCACACAAAATTCATGAAAAATGAGTAATTTTTTTACTGCTTGGTTTTTCACGGTTCTTTTTTCAACAGCTCCTGGTTGTTTTCTTTCACGTTCTGCAAGAGGAAACTGTGCTTTTGAAGGCCTTTAAGAAACTGGAGCGTTTTGCTCTGAGGGCGGCGTGTTACAGCTGATTTTGATGACCTTGCGCCGCCGGGCGCGAGTACGTAGCATTTTTTTCTGGCTCACCGATGTGCTTACAGCGTTCGCCACTGGCTGCTGAGTGACCATTATAGGTTCTCTTGATGACGAATAACGCATTTCATATTGAGGGACACAAGCGTCCCGGCGTGTGTACGTACATTTTTACCAGCCGGCGAGGAGAGCACACAAAATGCATCAAAAATGAGTATTTTTTTTACTGCTTGGTTTTCACGGTTCTGTTTTCAACAGCTCTTGGTTGTTTTCTTTCACGTTCTGCATGAGGAAACTGTGCTTTTGAAGGCCTTTAAGAAACTGGAGCGTTTTGCTCTGAGGGTGACGTGTTACAGCCGATCTTGATGGTCTTGCGCCGCACACGGGGGCGTATGCGTAACATTTTTTTCTCCCTCGACATCGATGCGTTTACAGCGTCCGCCACTGGCTTCTGAGTGACCATTATAGGTTCTCTTGATGGGGAATGACGCTATTTATATTTAGGGACACAAGCATCCAGGCGTGTGTACATACATTTTTACCAGCCAGCGAGGAGAGCTCACAAAATGTATAAAAAACGAGTAATTTTGTTACTGCTTGGTTTTTCACTGTTCTGTTTTCAACAGCTCCTGGTTGTTTTCTTTCAAGTTCTGCAAGACGAAACTGTGCTTTTGAAGGCCTTTAAGAAACTGGAGCGTTTTGCTCTGAGGGTGACGTGTTACAGCCGATCTTAATGGTCTTGCGCCGCACACGGGGGCGTATGCGTAACATTTTTTTCTCCCTCGACATCGATGCGTCTACAGCGTTCGCCACTGGCTGCTGAGTGACCATTATAGGTTCTCTTGATGGGGAATAACGCTTTTTATATTAAGGGACACAAGCATCCAGGTGTGTGTACATATATTTTTACCAGCCAGCGAGGAGAGCTCAGAAAATGCATAAAAAACGAGTAATTTTGTTACTGCTTGGTTTTTCACTGTTCTGTTTTCAACAGCTCCTGGTTGTTTTCTTTCAAGTTCTGCAAGAGGAAACTGTGCTTTTGAAGGCCTTTAAGAAACTGGAGCGTTTTGCTCTGAGAGTGACGTGTTACAGCCGATCTTGATGGTCTTGCGCCGCACACGGGGGCGTATGCGTAACATTTTTTTCTCCCTCGACATCGATGCGTTTACAGCGTTCGCCACTGGCTGCTGAGTGACCATTATAGGTTCTCTTGATGGGGAATGACGCTATTTATATTTAGGGACACAAGCATCCAGGCGTGTGTACATACATTTTTACCAGCGAGCGAGGAGAGCTCACAAAATGCATAAAAAACGAGTAATTTTGTTACTGCTTGGTTTTTCACTGTTCTGTTTTCAACAGCTCCTGATTGTTTTCTTTCAAGTTCTGCATGAGGAAACTGTGCTTTTGAAGGCCTTTAAGAAACTGGAGCGTTTTGCTCTGAGGGTGACGTGTTACAGCCGATCTTGATAGTATTGCGCCGCACACGGGGGCGTATGCGTAACATTTTTTTCTCGATCGACATCGATGCGTTTACAGCGTTCGCCACTGGCTGCTGAGTGACCATTATAGGTTCTCTTGATGGGGAATACCGCTTTTTATATTAAGGGACACAAGCATCCAGGTGTGTGTACATATATTTTTACCAGCCAGCGAGGAGAGCTCAGAAAATGCATAAAAAACGAGTAATTTTGTTACTGCTTGGTTTTTCACTGTTCTGTTTTCAACAGCTCCTGGTTGTTTTCTTTCAAGTTCTGCAAGAGGAAACTGTCCTTTTGAAGGCCTTTAAGAAACTGGAGCGTTTTGCTCTGAGGGTGACGTGTTACAGCCGATCTTGATGGTCTTGCGCCGCACACGGGGGCGTATGCGTAACATTTTTTTCTCCCTCGACATCGATGCGTTTACAGCGTCCGCCACTGGCTTCTGAGTGACCATTATAGGTTCTCTTGATGGGGAATGACGCTATTTATATTTAGGGACACAAGCATCCAGGCGTGTGTACATACATTTTTACCAGCCAGCGAGGAGAGCTCACAAAATGTATAAAAAACGAGTAATTTTGTTACTGCTTGGTTTTTCACTGTTCTGTTTTCAACAGCTCCTGGTTGTTTTCTTTCAAGTTCTGCAAGACGAAACTGTGCTTTTGAAGGCCTTTAAGAAACTGGAGCGTTTTGCTCTGAGGGTGACGTGTTACAGCCGATCTTAATGGTCTTGCGCCGCACACGGGGGCGTATGCGTAACATTTTTTTCTCCCTCGACATCGATGCGTTTACAGCGTTCGCCACTGGCTGCTGAGTGACCATTATAGGTTCTCTTGATGGGGAATGACGCTATTTATATTTAGGGACACAAGCATCCAGGCGTGTGTACATACATTTTTACCAGCCAGCGAGGAGAGCTCACAAAATGTATAAAAAACGAGTAATTTTGTTACTGCTTGGTTTTTCACTGTTCTGTTTTCAACAGCTCCTGGTTGTTTTCTTTCAAGTTCTGCATGAGGAAACTGTGCTTTTGAAGGCCTTTAAGAAACTGGAGCGTTTTGCTCTGAGGGTGACGTGTTACAGCCGATCTTGATAGTATTGCGCCGCACACGGGGGCGTATGCGTAACATTTTTTTCTCGATCGACATCGATGCGTTTACAGCGTTCGCCACTGGCTGCTGAGTGACCATTATAGGTTCTCTTGATGGGGAATACCGCTTTTTATATTAAGGGACACAAGCATCCAGGTGTGTGTACATATATTTTTACCAGCCAGCGAGGAGAGCTCAGAAAATGCATAAAAAACGAGTAATTTTGTTACTGCTTGGTTTTTCACTGTTCTGTTTTCAACAGCTCCTGGTTGTTTTCTTTCAAGTTCTGCAAGAGGAAACTGTCCTTTTGAAGGCCTTTAAGAAACTGGAGCGTTTTGCTCTGAGGGTGACGTGTTACAGCCGATCTTGATGGCATTGCGCCGCACACGGGGGCGTATGCGTAACATTTTTTTCTCCCTCGACATCGATGCGTTTACAGCGTTCGCCACTGGCTGCTGAGTGACCATTATAGGTTCTCTTGATGGGGAATAACGCTTTTGATATTAAGGGACACAAGCATCCAGGCGTGTGTACATATATTTTTACCAGCAAGCGAGGAGAGCTCACAAAATGCATAAAAAACGAGTAATCTTGTTACTGCTTGGTTTTTCACTGTTCTGTTTTCTACAGCTCCTGTTTGTTTTCTTTCAAGTTCTGCAAGAGGAAACTGTGCTCTTGAAGGCCTTTAAGAAACTGGAGCGTTTTGCTCTGAGGGTGACGTGTTACAGCCGATCTAGATGGCCTTGCACCGCACACGGGGGCGTATACGTAACATTTTTTTCTGGCTCGACATCGATGCGTTTTCAGCGTTCTCCACCGGCTGCTGAGTAACCATTATAGGTTCTCTTGATGACGAATAACGCATTTCATATTGAGGGACACAAGCGTCCAGGCGTGGGTACATACATTTTTACTATCCGGCGAGGAGAGCACACAAAATTCATGAAAAATGAGTAATTTTGTTACTGCTTGGTTTTGCACGGTTCTTTTTTCAACAGCTTCTGGTTGTTTTCTTTCACGTTCTGCAAGAGGAAACTGTGCTTTTGAAGGCCTTTAAGAAACTGGAGCGTTTTGCTCCGAGGGCGGCGTGTTACAGCTGATTTTGATGACCTTGCGCCGCTGGGCGCGAGTACGTAACATTTTTTTCTGGCTCACCGATGTGTTTACAGCGTTCGCCACTGGCTGCTGAGTGACCATTATAGGTTCTCTTGATGGGAAATAACGCATTTTATATTAAGGGACACAAGCATCCAGGTGTGTGTACATATATTTTTACCAGCCAGCGAGGAGAGCTCAGAAAATGCATAAAAAACGAGTAATTTTGTTACTGCTTGGTTTTTCACTGTTCTGTTTTCAACAGCTCCTGGTTGTTTTCTTTCAAGTTCTGCAAGAGGAAACTGTGCTTTTGAAGGCCTTTAAGAAACTGGAGCGTTTTGCTCTGAGGGTGACGTGTTACAGCCGATCTTGATGGCCTTGCGCCGCACACGGGGGCGTATACGTAACATTTTTTTTCTGGCTCGACATCGATGCGTTTTCAGCGTTCTCCACCGGCTGCTGAGTAACCATTATAGGTTCTCTTGATGACGAATAACGCATTTCATATTGAGGGACACAAGCGTCCCGGCGTGTGTACGTACATTTTTACCAGCCGGCGAGGAGAGCACACAAAATGCATCAAAAATGAGAATTTTTTTTACTGCTTGGTTTTCACGGTTCTGTTTTCAACAGCTCCTGGTTGTTTTCTTTCACGTTCTGCATGAGGAAACTGTGCTTTTGAAGGCCTTTAAGAAA
The DNA here is from genome assembly GCA_951905685.1 of Eumerus sabulonum. Lineage (NCBI taxonomy): Eukaryota > Metazoa > Arthropoda > Insecta > Diptera > Syrphidae > Eumerus > Eumerus sabulonum. Next base: position 152,029,568 of record OX645060.1, on the reverse strand, counting down.
CTGGAGCGTTTTGCTCTGAGGGTGACGTGTTACAGCCGATCTTGTTGGTCTTGCGCCGCACACGGGGGGAATGACGCTGTAGTATATTGGCATCATTATATTGACACCATTGGTTTAACAGCATGAGTAATCATGCACTTTAGTATTCAAATACATAAGTAAGTATGGTGTAACAGGTGTGAGTTATGTCACCACACAGCTTGGACTCAGGCTTAGCATTATACTCACACCTCTCCCACACCTAATCATATTGTCTCGGGTGCATGCAGAACAGGATGAGTAGTTCGTACTCAGCCACGATTGGGAGCGCGTGCGTGCATTGGCGAGCCGATACTACATTTTGGCGACGAGGAATAAAATCGGAAAAAAAGAGAGTAAAAACAAATTAAAAAGAAAGGGAATTGGTATAGTGAATTGATACATACATATGTATAAGCAAATAAAAAGAGTGAATTGTTATAAGCAATTGAAAAACAGGAAAAAACAAGTCAAATCAAGCAATCACAACTGTTGCAGTAAATAATCCGGTGAGTAAACAACCCATTTAAATGGGGCTAGTTACTACATATATGTAACTGCTTGGGTAAATAAATTGGAAAAGGGGTTGTATGTGGGCCTTAAATGGTTTTGTATTTCGTTAAATCGAAAGAAAATATAGATTCGAAATAAACCTTAAATGTGTATTATGTCATTAAATTGAAAGCAAATGCAAAATTTTGAACAAGTTGTTTTCCATTTAATTGGAAGGTGAAAGAAAACTTGAAATGAAGTTGATTTTTCCATTCAATTGGAAGAGAAAACGAAAACTTCAACTGAAGTTAGAAAAAATAAAATAGAAAAGTATGTTTCAAACAAGACCAAGAAAGATCTCCATTCAATTGGAGTAGAAAAACAATTTATTTAATTAAATTTATTATTACCTGTTTGTTTCCATTCAATTGGATAGTTCATTAAATTGAAAAAAAAAAAAAATACAATAAATGGAAAGAAAATGCCTTAAATGGTGGTTATATTAAAAGCTGGTCTACTGAACTGATCACTTAAATATCAAATGAGGTTTATTAACCTGGCCGTTCCATTAAATTGGAAAACCAATAAAATAAAGAAAAGTGCGCATGATAAAATATATACAAATATGTACGTGTACATGTTTATAGAGACGAGCTTTACAGAACCGGAATAACTGTTGCCAACCGATGCTTCTTCGGACTCAAGAGGCAATTGCGTAGTAGAGTCCTCTCTCGAAAAACTAAGGTATCCTTCTAAGAAACCTTAATCATCCCGGTCCTCCTCTACGGCGCTGAGGCTTGGACGTTTTCAAAAGCGGATGAAGAGGCTCTTAGGCGTTTCGAGAGGAAATTTCTGCGTGCAATCTTTGCTCGTTTGTGTAAACGGAGAGTGGAGGAGGAGATTCAACCAAGAACTGTACGGGCTGTACAGCGACATCGGCCTAGTTAGACGTCTTCGGATCCAACGTCTAGGATGGCTATGCCTTGTAGAGCAAATGAACATCAACGCTCCAGCCCGAAGAGCCTTCGACCCTGAGGGACGACGCAGCAGAGGACGAGCGCATTTAAGGTGGCGCGCACAGGTGGAAAGGGACCTCAACCAACTGGGCGTGCGGCACTGGAAGCGGCTGGCCAAAGATCGGGCCGGCTGGAGAGGCTTGTCGGTTGAGGCCCTGGTCCACCCCGAACTGTCGAGCTATCAAAGTAATTAAGTATGTATGTACGTGCATGTTAAAAGCTCAGTTAAGCAAGTAACCACTGGTTACTGTTCCATTCAATTGGAAGAGAGTGATATGCAACATGTATGTGCGTGTAGGATGCATGTACTTATGTACGTACATACAAGTGTTAAAAATGAATATGGATACTCGTGTATACAAGAGGTACATGTATGTACGTGTAATTATAGGTACATACATATGTGTGTTTACGTACATAGGCATTAACACTTGTGAATAATTGTGCGTATTATATAAATTAATTGTCATCTATAATTAGTGATAATAATCAGTAACATTTTTGGCATAGAAATGGAAAAGAATATAACACCGCTAGAATGTTTTGATACTGAGGGAGACACCACTTTGGTAGGCCTGAAGTGGGAAAATGGAAGAGGGCGTCAAACATTTACTGGGAAGCTGCGAACATTGAATCTCATATAAAGAAGAGTGCAGTGCATATTGGTGGCTTGGGGATACAAGAGATTTTATATAATTTGCCAGGAGCAAACGCAGATCCAACGAAGGACGATAATGTGTTTGATATAGCTGTTAAGAAATTGGAGGAATATTTTCTTCCTAAGCAAAGTAACGTATTTGAACGACATATCTTTAGGCTGATGAAACAAGAGATAGGAGAGAAGTTTGAGAAATTGTGGATTAGACTAAGAAATCAGGCTGAACATTTTTAGTCAAACCGATGGAAATCTAATTGGCCATATTGCAGACAAAGTTAGTTCAGATGAATTGAGGAAAAAAAATGTTAACTAATGGTGAAGAAATTACACTGGATATTATCATAAAAGAAGTCAATACACAGGAGGATGTTAAGGAACTGCTATACAAATGTGGAGAGAAGTTTATGAATCAGGATATTAATAAAATTAGAAGTAGATCAATTGCATACCTCAAACTACCGAAAATATAAGGGGGTAGGGTGCTGCGGCAGTAAGAAACACTTGACACAGGAAGTAAAATGCCCAGCAAGGAATAAAAAGTGCTATGGCTGTGATAATTTTGAGCGTTTTCGCCAATATTGTAGAACCAAGTTTGCACAAAAGCGGAAATTTCGAATCAGAAAGAGACAACTTTGACAGGAAGAAAAAACAAAAAAGAGGAGATGAAATTGATTACTTAGATAAAGAAGAAATAGACGCATAGATGTATTTCACATTGAGAAAAAACCAAACAAGACATTTTAAGCTTACTGTAGTAGAATTCCATTGGATGTTTTGAAGCAGTAGTAAAGATCGGCGAGAAAACAAAAAAAGCCACGATAGCCGAACTAATAATTTGCTAGGAATGAACACAGCTATCGGTCTCAAAGTTCTTGAAACCCGTATTTACGTTAATAGCATAAAAAACGTCGCCTCTCCAAAATTTAAGGATATTGTTGTTGAAATACCATTTGACGAATCTATTAAGCGCGTATCCAAACCATAGAGAAGGGTCCCTATTCCCTTGAATGCTAAAGTAGAGGCAAAGACAAAATAACTTTTAGAATGCGACATCATAGAGGAAGTGAGGAGGTCGTCTAAGAGGGTTTCTCCAATCGTTCCCACTTTAAAAGATCATGGAGAAAATGTTGATTGCCTGTGAAAGGGTTGCTCATTTTATTGACGATGTTTAAATATTTGGTAGGTTCAAAAATGATTTCCAATGGTATATGGTCCGTTATCAAACTCTTTGCCAAAAAGATATATGTTAAAATGTTCCATAGCCCTAACTAATGCAAGTGCTTCCTTTTTTGTTTGACTGTATCTTCGTTCGTATTCCGTCAATGTCGTATTGCCACATGCAATGATTCTTATACATTTTGTGAGTTAATTTGAAGCAAAACTTGCCCCTAGCCCAACTGGGCTTGCATCTGCAATAACCTGTGTTCGGTCTTCGACATTATCATATCCTAATGATTGGATATTGGCCAGCAACGTCGTCCTGTTCACTATTCCAGTGTTCGTTCAGTTTACTGTTTTTCATTAGCTTTTTGCTCAAGAGATGTTTAAATGGTTCTGTCAGTGGCACACTGTATTTTTGCAGTGTTTTGGAAGTTAATTTCAAGATGTTACTCATACTTCAGTCCTCCCCAACACGCAGTAGAAAGTAGAAAGGGAGGAGATACATATATATATGTAGTAGTTAGAAATAATGAAACAGAAATTAAGAAGAAACATGGTTCACTTAAAGAAGGTAGAAGGGGAGTGGAAAGCTATTCAAGATTAAAGAGGAACAGAGTTAAGTAAAGTAAAAATGAATTGTTAAAACAAAAAACAAAACAAAGGATTCCAAAATAAGGAATTGAATTTTGTAAGTTAATAAACGAAAGAAAAAAAAAAACAGTAATAAAAAAAAGCATAAAACATGGAAGGGATGTAGTATATTGGCATCATTATATTGACACCATTGGTTTAACAGCATGAGTAATCATGCACTTTAGTATTCAAATACATAAGTAAGTATGGTGTAACAGGTGTGAGTTATGTCACCACACAGCTTGGACTCAGGCTTAGCATTATACTCACACCTCTCCCACACCTAATCATATTGTCTCGGGTGCATGCAGAACAGGATGAGTAGTTCGTACTCAGCCACGATTGGGAGCGCGTGCGTGCATTGGCGAGCCGATACTACAGACGCTATTTATATTTAGGGACACAAGCATCCAGGCGTGTGTACATACATTTTTACCAGCCAGCGAGGAGAGCTCACAAAATGTATAAAAAACGAGTAATTTTGTTACTGCTTGGTTTTTCACTGTTCTGTTTTCAACAGCTCCTGGTTGTTTTCTTTCAAGTTCTGCAAGACGAAACTGTGCTTTTGAAGGCCTTTAAGAAACTGGAGCGTTTTGCTCTGAGGGTGACGTGTTACAGCCGATCTTGATGGTCTTGCGCCGCACACGGGGGCGTATGCGTAACATTTTTTTCTCCCTCGACATCGATGCGCTTACAGCGTTCGCCACTGGCTGCTGAGTGACGATTATAGGTTCCCTTGATGGGGAATAACGCTTTTTATATTAAGGGACACAAGCATCCAGGTGAGTGTACATATATTTTTACCAGCCAGCGAGGAGAGCTCAGAAAATGCATAAAAAACGAGTAATTTTGTTACTGCTTGGTTTTTCACTGTTCTGTTTTCAACAGCTCCTGGTTGTTTTCTTTCAAGTTCTGCAAGAGGAAACTGTGCTTTTGAAGGCCTTTAAGAAACTGGAGCGTTTTGCTCTGAGGGTGACGTGTTACAGCCGATCTTGATGGCCTTGCGCCGCATACGGGGGCGTATGCGTAACATTTTTTTCTCCCTCGACATCGATGCGTTTACAGCGTTCGCCACTGGCTGCTGAGTGACCATTATAGGTTCTCTTGATGGGGAATAACGCTTTTGATATTAAGGGACACAAGCATCCAGGCGTGTGTACATATATTTTTACCAGCAAGCGAGGAGAGCTCACAAAATGCATAAAAAACGAGTAATCTTGTTACTGCTTGGTTTTTCACTGTTCTGTTTTCAACAACTCCTGGTTGTTTTCTTTCACGTTCTGCTAGAGGAAACTGTGCTTTTGAAGGCCTTTACGAAACTGGAGCGATTTACTCTGAGGATGGCGTGGTCCAGCTGATTTTGATGACCTTGCGCCGCTGGGCGTGTGTACGTAACATTTTTTTCTCCCTCGACATCGATGCGTTTACAGCGTTCGCCACTGGCTGCTGAGTGACCATTGTAGGTTCTCTTGATGGGAAATAACGCTTTTTATATTTAGGGACACAAGCATCCAGGCGTGTGTACATACATTTTTACCAGCAGGCGAGGAGAGCTCATAGGAGAGGAAATAACGCATTTTATACTAAGGGACACAAGCATCCAGGTGTGTGTACATATATTTTTACCAGCCAGCGAGGAGAGCTCAGAAAATGCATAAAAAACGAGTAATTTTGTTACTGCTTGGTTTTTCACTGTTCTGTTTTCAACAGCTCCTGGTTGTTTTCTTTCAAGTTCTGCAAGAGGAAACTGTGCTTTTGAAGGCCTTTAAGAAACTGGAGCGTTTTGCTCTGAGGGTGACGTGTTACAGCCGATCTTGATGGCCTTGCGCCGCACATGGGGGCGTATACGTAACATTTTTTTTCTGGCTCGACATCGATGCGTTTTCAGCGTTCTCCACCGGCTGCTGAGTAACCATTATAGGTTCTCTTGATGGGGAATAACGCTTTTTATATTAAGGGACACAAGCATCCAGGCGTGTGTACATACATTTTTACCAGCGAGCGAGGAGAGCTCACAAAATGTATAAAAAAACGAGTAATATTGTTACTGCTTGGTTTTTCACTGTTCTGTTTTCAACAGCTCCTGGTTGTTTTCTTTCAAGTTCTGCATGAGGAAACTGTGCTTTTGAAGGCATTTAAGAAACTGGAGCGTTTTGCTCTGAGGGCGGCGTGTTACAGCTGATTTTGATGACCTTGCGCCGCTGGGCGTGTGTACGTAACATTTTTTTCTCCCTCGACATCGATGCGTTTACAGCGTTCGCCACTGGCTGCTGAGTGACCATTGTAGGTTCTCTTGATGGGAAATAACGCTTTTTATATTTAGGGACACAAGCATCCAGGCGTGTGTACATACATTTTTACCAGCAGGCGAGGAGAGCTCATAGGAGAGGAAATAACGCATTTTATACTAAGGGACACAAGCATCCAGGCGTGTGTACATATCGTTTTTACCAGCAAGCGAGGAGAGCTCACAAAATGCATAAAAAACGAGTAATTTTGTTACTGCTTTGTTTTTCACTGTTCTGTTTTCTACAGCTCCTGTTTGTTTTCTCTCAAGTCCTGCAAGAGGAAACAGTGCTTTTGAAGGCCTTTAAGAAACTGGAGCGTTTTGCTCTGAGAGTGACGTGTTACAGCCGATCTAGATGGCCTTGCGCCGCACACGGGGGCGTATACGTAACATTTTTTTCTGGCTCGACATCGATGCGTTTTCAGCGTTCTCCACCGGCTGCTGAGTAACCATTATAGGTTCTCTTGATGGCGAATAACGCATTTCATATTGAGGGACACAAGCGTCCAGGCGTGGGTACATACATTTTTACTATCCGGCGAGGAGAGCACACAAAATTCATGAAAAATGAGTAATTTTTTTACTGCTTGGTTTTTCACGGTTCTTTTTTCAACAGCTCCTGGTTGTTTTCTTTCACGTTCTGCAAGAGGAAACTGTGCTTTTGAAGGCCTTTAAGAAACTGGAGCGTTTTGCTCTGAGGGCGGCGTGTTACAGCTGATTTTGATGACCTTGCGCCGCCGGGCGCGAGTACGTAGCATTTTTTTCTGGCTCACCGATGTGCTTACAGCGTTCGCCACTGGCTGCTGAGTGACCATTATAGGTTCTCTTGATGGGAAATAACGCATTTTATATTAAGGGACACAAGCATCCAGGCGTGTGTACATATATTTTTACCAGCGAGCGAGGAGAGCTCACAAAATGCATAAAACACGAGTAATTTTGTTACTGCTTGGCTTTTCACAGTTCTGTTTTCAACAGCTCCTGGTTGTTTTCTTTCAAGTTCTGCAAGAGGAAACTGTGCTTTTGAAGGCCTTTAAGAAACTGGAGCGTTTTGCTCTGAGGGTGACGTGTTACAGCCGATCTTGATGGCCTTGCGCCGCACACGGGGGCGTATACGTAACATTTTTTTTCTGGCTCGACATCGATGCGTTTTCAGCGTTCTCCACCGGCTGCTGAGTAACCATTATAGGTTCTCTTGATGACGAATAACGCATTTCATATTGAGGGACACAAGCGTCCCGGCGTGTGTACGTACATTTTTACCAGCCGGCGAGGAGAGCACACAAAATGCATCAAAAATGAGTATTTTTTTTACTGCTTGGTTTTCACGGTTCTGTTTTCAACAGCTCCTGGTTGTTTTCTTTCACGTTCTGCATGAGGAAACTGTGCTTTTGAAGGCCTTTAAGAAACTGGAGCGTTTTGCTCTGAGGGTGACGTGTTACAGCCGATCTTGATGGTCTTGCGCCGCACACGGGGGCGTATGCGTAACATTTTTTTTCTCCCTCGACATCGATGCGTTTACAGCGTCCGCCACTGGCTTCTGAGTGACCATTATAGGTTCTCTTGATGGGGAATGACGCTATTTATATTTAGGGACACAAGCATCCAGGCGTGTGTACATACATTTTTACCAGCCAGCGAGGAGAGCTCACAAAATGTATAAAAAACGAGTAATTTTGTTACTGCTTGGTTTTTCACTGTTCTGTTTTCAACAGCTCCTGGTTGTTTTCTTTCAAGTTCTGCAAGACGAAACTGTGCTTTTGAAGGCCTTTAAGAAACTGGAGCGTTTTGCTCTGAGGGTGACGTGTTACAGCCGATCTTAATGGTCTTGCGCCGCACACGGGGGCGTATGCGTAACATTTTTTTCTCCCTCGACATCGATGCGTTTACAGCGTTCGAAACTGGCTGCTGAGTGACCATTATAGGTTCTCTTGATGGGGAATAACGCTTTTTATATTAAGGGACACAAGCATCCAGGTGTGTGTACATATATTTTTACCAGCCAGCGAGGAGAGCTCAGAAAATGCATAAAAAACGAGTAATTTTGCTACTACTTGGTTTTTCACTGTTCTGTTTTCAACAGCTCCTGGTTGTTTTCTTTCAAGTTCTGCAAGAGGAAACTGTGCTTTTGAAGGCCTTTAAGAAACTGGAGCGTTTTGCTCTGAAGGTGACGTGTTACAGCCGATCTTGATGGTCTTGCGCCGCACACGGGGGCGTATGCGTAACATTTTTTTCTCCCTCGACATCGATGCGTTTACAGCGTTCGCCACTGGCTGCTGAGTGACCATTATAGGTTCTCTTGATGGGGAATGACGCTATTTATATTTAGGGACACAAGCATCCAGGCGTGTGTACATACATTTTTACCAGCGAGCGAGGAGAGCTCACAAAATGCATAAAAAACGAGTAATTTTGTTACTGCTTGGTTTTTCACTGTTCTGTTTTCAACAGCTCCTGGTTGTTTTCTTTCAAGTTCTGCATGAGGAAACTGTGCTTTTGAAGGCCTTTAAGAAACTGGAGCGTTTTGCTCTGAGGGTGACGTGTTACAGCCGATCTTGATAGTATTGCGCCGCACACGGGGGCGTATGCGTAACATTTTTTTCTCGATCGACATCGATGCGTTTACAGCGTTCGCCACTGGCTGCTGAGTGACCATTATAGGTTCTCTTGATGGGGAATACCGCTTTTTATATTAAGGGACACAAGCATCCAGGTGTGTGTACATATATTTTTACCAGCCAGCGAGGAGAGCTCAGAAAATGCATAAAAAACGAGTAATTTTGTTACTGCTTGGTTTTTCACTGTTCTGTTTTCAACAGCTCCTGGTTGTTTTCTTTCAAGTTCTGCAAGAGGAAACTGTCCTTTTGAAGGCCTTTAAGAAACTGGAGCGTTTTGCTCTGAGGGTGACGTGTTACAGCCGATCTTGATGGTCTTGCGCCGCACACGGGGGCGTATGCGTAACATTTTTTTCTCCCTCGACATCGATGCGTTTACAGCGTCCGCCACTGGCTTCTGAGTGACCATTATAGGTTCTCTTGATGGGGAATGACGCTATTTATATTTAGGGACACAAGCATCCAGGCGTGTGTACATACATTTTTACCAGCCAGCGAGGAGAGCTCACAAAATGTATAAAAAACGAGTAATTTTGTTACTGCTTGGTTTTTCACTGTTCTGTTTTCAACAGCTCCTGGTTGTTTTCTTTCAAGTTCTGCAAGACGAAACTGTGCTTTTGAAGGCCTTTAAGAAACTGGAGCGTTTTGCTCTGAGGGTGACGTGTTACAGCCGATCTTAATGGTCTTGCGCCGCACACGGGGGCGTATGCGTAACATTTTTTTCTCCCTCGACATCGATGCGTTTACAGCGTTCGCCACTGGCTGCTGAGTGACCATTATAGGTTCTCTTGATGGGGAATGACGCTATTTATATTTAGGGACACAAGCATCCAGGCGTGTGTACATACATTTTTACCAGCCAGCGAGGAGAGCTCACAAAATGTATAAAAAACGAGTAATTTTGTTACTGCTTGGTTTTTCACTGTTCTGTTTTCAACAGCTCCTGGTTGTTTTCTTTCAAGTTCTGCATGAGGAAACTGTGCTTTTGAAGGCCTTTAAGAAACTGGAGCGTTTTGCTCTGAGGGTGACGTGTTACAGCCGATCTTGATAGTATTGCGCCGCACACGGGGGCGTATGCGTAACATTTTTTTCTCGATCGACATCGATGCGTTTACAGCGTTCGCCACTGGCTGCTGAGTGACCATTATAGGTTCTCTTGATGGGGAATACCGCTTTTTATATTAAGGGACACAAGCATCCAGGTGTGTGTACATATATTTTTACCAGCCAGCGAGGAGAGCTCAGAAAATGCATAAAAAACGAGTAATTTTGTTACTGCTTGGTTTTTCACTGTTCTGTTTTCAACAGCTCCTGGTTGTTTTCTTTCAAGTTCTGCAAGAGGAAACTGTCCTTTTGAAGGCCTTTAAGAAACTGGAGCGTTTTGCTCTGAGGGTGACGTGTTACAGCCGATCTTGATGGCATTGCGCCGCACACGGGGGCGTATGCGTAACATTTTTTTCTCCCTCGACATCGATGCGTTTACAGCGTTCGCCACTGGCTGCTGAGTGACCATTATAGGTTCTCTTGATGGGGAATAACGCTTTTGATATTAAGGGACACAAGCATCCAGGCGTGTGTACATATATTTTTACCAGCAAGCGAGGAGAGCTCACAAAATGCATAAAAAACGAGTAATCTTGTTACTGCTTGGTTTTTCACTGTTCTGTTTTCTACAGCTCCTGTTTGTTTTCTTTCAAGTTCTGCAAGAGGAAACTGTGCTCTTGAAGGCCTTTAAGAAACTGGAGCGTTTTGCTCTGAGGGTGACGTGTTACAGCCGATCTAGATGGCCTTGCGCCGCACACGGGGGCGTATACGTAACATTTTTTTCTGGCTCGACATCGATGCGTTTTCAGCGTTCTCCACCGGCTGCTGAGTAACCATTATAGGTTCTCTTGATGACGAATAACGCATTTCATATTGAGGGACACAAGCGTCCAGGCGTGGGTACATACATTTTTACTATCCGGCGAGGAGAGCACACAAAATTCATGAAAAATGAGTAATTTTGTTACTGCTTGGTTTTGCACGGTTCTTTTTTCAACAGCTTCTGGTTGTTTTCTTTCACGTTCTGCAAGAGGAAACTGTGCTTTTGAAGGCCTTTAAGAAACTGGAGCGTTTTGCTCCGAGGGCGGCGTGTTACAGCTGATTTTGATGACCTTGCGCCGCTGGGCGCGAGTACGTAACATTTTTTTCTGGCTCACCGATGTGTTTACAGCGTTCGCCACTGGCTGCTGAGTGACCATTATAGGTTCTCTTGATGGGAAATAACGCATTTTATATTAAGGGACACAAGCATCCAGGTGTGTGTACATATATTTTTACCAGCCAGCGAGGAGAGCTCAGAAAATGCATAAAAAACGAGTAATTTTGTTACTGCTTGGTTTTTCACTGTTCTGTTTTCAACAGCTCCTGGTTGTTTTCTTTCAAGTTCTGCAAGAGGAAACTGTGCTTTTGAAGGCCTTTAAGAAACTGGAGCGTTTTGCTCTGAGGGTGACGTGTTACAGCCGATCTTGATGGCCTTGCGCCGCACACGGGGGCGTATACGTAACATTTTTTTTCTGGCTCGACATCGATGCGTTTTCAGCGTTCTCCACCGGCTGCTGAGTAACCATTATAGGTTCTCTTGATGACGAATAACGCATTTCATATTGAGGGACACAAGCGTCCCGGCGTGTGTACGTACATTTTTACCAGCCGGCGAGGAGAGCACACAAAATGCATCAAAAATGAGTATTTTTTTTACTGCTTGGTTTTCACGGTTCTGTTTTCAACAGCTCCTGGTTGTTTTCTTTCACGTTCTGCATGAGGAAACTGTGCTTTTGAAGGCCTTTAAGAAACTGGAGCGTTTTGCTCTGAGGGTGACGTGTTACAGCCGATCTTGTTGGTCTTGCGCCGCACACGGGGGCGTATGCGTAACATTTTTTTCTCCCTCGACATCGATGCGTTTACAGCGTCCGCCACTGGCTTCTGAGTGACCATTATAGGTTCTCTTGATGGGGAATGACGCTATTTATATTTAGGGACACAAGCATCCAGGCGTGTGTACATACATTTTTACCAGCCAGCGAGGAGAGCTCACAAAATGTATAAAAAACGAGTAATTTTGTTACTGCTTGGTTTTTCACTGTTCTGTTTTCAACAGCTCCTGGTTGTTTTCTTTCAAGTTCTGCAAGACGAAACTGTGCTTTTGAAGGCCTTTAAGAAACTGGAGCGTTTTGCTCTGAGGGTGACGTGTTACAGCCGATCTTGATGGTCTTGCGCCGCACACGGGGGCGTATGCGTAACATTTTTTTCTCCCTCGACATCGATGCGCTTACAGCGTTCGCCACTGGCTGCTGAGTGACCATTATAGGTTCCCTTGATGGGGAATAACGCTTTTTATATTAAGGGACACAAGCATCCAGGTGAGTGTACATATATTTTTACCAGCCAGCGAGGAGAGCTCAGAAAATGCATAAAAAACGAGTAATTTTGTTACTGCTTGGTTTTTCACTGTTCTGTTTTCAACAGCTCCTGGTTGTTTTCTTTCAAGTTCTGCAAGAGGAAACTGTGCTTTTGAAGGCCTTTAAGAAACTGGAGCGTTTTGCTCTGAGGGTGACGTGTTACAGCCGATCTTGATGGTCTTGCGCCGCATACGGGGGGGTATGCGTAACATTTTTTTCTCCCTCGACATCGATGCGCTTACAGCGTTCGCCACTGGCTGCTGAGTGACCATTATAGGTTCCCTTGATGGGGAATAACGCTTTTTATATTAAGGGACACAAGCATCCAGGTGAGTGTACATATATTTTTACCAGCCAGCGAGGAGAGCTCAGAAAATGCATAAAAAACGAGTAATCTTGTTACTGCTTGGTTTTTCACTGTTCTGTTTTCTACAGCTCCTGTTTGTTTTCTTTCAAGTTCTGCAAGAGGAAACTGTGCTCTTGAAGGCCTTTAAGAAACTGGAGCGTTTTGCTCTGAGGGTGACGTGTTACAGCCGATCTAGATGGCCTTGCGCCGCACACGGGGGCGTATACGTAACATTTTTTTCTGGCTCGACATCGATGCGTTTTCAGCGTTCTCCACCGGCTGCTGAGTAACCATTATAGGTTCTCTTGATGACGAATAACGCATTTCATATTGAGGGACACAAGCGTCCAGGCGTGGGTACATACATTTTTACTATCCGGCGAGGAGAGCACACAAAATTCATGAAAAATGAGTAATTTTGTTACTGCTTGGTTTTGCACGGTTCTTTTTTCAACAGCTTCTGGTTGTTCTCTTTCACGTTCTGCAAGAGGAAACTGTGCTTTTGAAGGCCTTTAAGAAACTGGAGCGTTTTGCTCCGAGGGCGGCGTGTTACAGCTGATTTTGATGACCTTGCGCCGCTGGGCGCGAGTACGTAACATTTTTTTCTGGCTCACCGATGTGTTTACAGCGTTCGCCACTGGCTGCTGAGTGACCATTATAGGTTCTCTTGATGGGAAATAACGCATTTTATATTAAGGGACACAAGCATCCAGGTGTGTGTACATATATTTTTACCAGCCAGCGAGGAGAGCTCAGAAAATGCATAAAAAACGAGTAATTTTGTTACTGCTTGGCTTTTCACAGTTCTGTTTTCAACAGCTCCTGGTTGTTTTCTTTCAAGTTCTGCATGAGGAAACTGTGCTTTTGAAGGCCTTTAAGAAACTGGAGCGTTTTGCTCTGAGGGTGACGTGTTACAGCCGATCTTGATGGCCTTGCGCCGCACACGGGGGCGTATGCGTAACATTTTTTTCTCCCTCGACATCGATGCGTTTTCAGCGTTCTCCACCGGCTGCTGAGTAACCATTACAGGTTCTCTTGATGACGAATAACGCATTTCATATTGAGGGACACAAGCGTCCCGGCGTGTGTACGTACATTTCTACCAGCCGGCGAGGAGAGCACACAAAATGCATAAAAAACGAGTATTTTTGTTACTGCTTGGTTTTTCACTGTTCTGTTTTCAACAGCTCCTGGTTGTTTTCTTTCAAGTTCTGCATGAGGAAACTGTGATTTTCAAGGCCTTTAAGAAACTGGAGCGTTTTGCTCTGAGGGTGACGTGTTACAGCCGATCTTGATGGCCTTGCGCCGCATACGGGGGCGTATGCGTAACATTTTTTTCTCCCTCGACATCGATGCGTTTACAGCGTTCGGCACTGGCTGCTGAGTGACCATTATAGGTTCTCTTGATGGGGAATAACGCTTTTTATATTAAGGGACACAAGCATCCAGGCGTGTGTACATATATTTTTACCAGCAAGCGAGGAAAGCTCACAAAATGCATAAAAAACGAGTAATTTTGTTACTGCTTGGTTTTTCACTGTTCTGTTTTCAACAGCTCCTGGTTGTTTTCTTTCAAGTTCTGCATGAGGAAACTGTGCTTTTCAAGGCCATTAAGAAACTGGAGCGTTTTGCTCTGAGGGTGACGTGTTACAGCCGATCTTGATGGCCTTGCGCCGCACACGGGGGCGTATGCGTAACATTTTTTTCTCCCTCGACATCGATGCGTTTACAGCGTTCGCCACTGGCTGCTGAGTGACCATTATAGGTTCTCTTGATGGGGAATAACGCTTTTTATATTAAGGGACACAAGCATCCAGGCGTGTGTACATATATTTTTACCAGCAAGCGAGGAGAGCTCACAAAATGCATAAAAAACGAGTAATTTTGTTACTGCTTGGTTTTTTCACTGTTCTGTTTTCAACAGCTCCTGGTTGTTTTCTTTCAAGTTCTGCATGAGGAAACTGTGCTTTTCAGGGCCTTTAAGAAACTGGAGCGTTTTGCTCTGAGGGTGACGTGTTACAGCCGATCTTGATGGCCTTGCGCCGCACACGGGGGCGTATGCGTAACATTTTTTTCCCCTCGACATCGATGCGTTTACAGCGTTCGCCACTGGGTGCTGAGTGACCATTATAGGTTCTCTTGATGGGGAATAACGCTTTTTATATTAAGGGACACAAGCATCCAGGCGTGTGTACATACATTTTTACCAGCAAGAGAGGAGAGCTCACAAAATGCATAAAAAACGAGTAATTTTGTTACTGCTTGGTTTTTCACTGTTCTGTTTTCTACAGCTCCTGTTTGTTTTCTTTCAAGTTCTGCAAGAGGAAACTGTGCTTTTGAAGGACTTTAAGAAACTGGAGCGCTTTGCTCTGAGGGCGGCGTGTTACAGCTGATTTTGATGACCTTGCGCCGCTGGGCGCGTGTACGTAACATTTTTTTCTGGCTCGACACCGATGCGTTTACAGCGTTCGCCACTGGCTGCTGAGTGACCATTATAGGTTCTCTTGATGGGGAATAACGCTATTTATATTTAGGGACACAAGCATCCAGGCGTGTGTACATACATTTTTACCAGCGAGCGAGGAGAGCTCACAAAATGTATAAAAAACGAGTAATTTTGTTACTGCTTGGTTTTTCACTGTTCTGTTTTCAACAGCTCCTGGTTGTTTTCTTTCAAGTTCTGCATGAGGAAACTGTGCTTTTGAAGGCCTTTAAGAAACTGGAGCGTTTTGCTCTGAGGGTGACGTGTTACAGCCGATCTTGATGGTCTTGCGCCGCACACGGGGGCGTATGCGTAACATTTTTTTCTCCCTCGACATCGATGCGTTTACAGCGTTCGCCACTGGCTGCTGAGTGACCATTATAGGTTCTCTTGATGGGGAATAACGCTTTTTGTATTAAGGGACACAAGCATCCAGGTGTGTGTACATATATTTTTACCAGCCAGCGAGGAGAGCTCAGAAAATGCATAAAAAACGAGTAATTTTGTTACTGCTTGGTTTTTCACTGTTCTGTTTTCAACAGCTCCTGGTTGTTTTCTTTCAAGTTCTGCAAGAGGCAACTGTGCTTTTCAAGGCCTTTAAGAAACTGGAGCGTTTTGCTCTGAGGGCGGCATGTTACAGCTGATTTTGATGACCTTGCGCCGCTGGGCGCGAGTACGTAACATTTTTTTCTGGCTCACCGATGCGTTTACAGCGTTCGCCACTGGCTGCTGAGTGACCATTATAGGTTCTCTTGATGGGGAATAACGCTTTTTATATTAAGGGACACAAGCATCCAGGCGTGTGTACATATATTTTTACCAGCAAGCGAGGAGAGCTCACAAAATGCATAAAAAACCAGTAATTTTGTTACTGCTTGGTTTTTCACTGTTCTGTTTTCAACAGCTCCTGGTTGTTTTCTTTCAAGTTCTGCAAGAGGAAACTGTGCTTTTGAAGGCCTTTAAGAAACTAGAGCGTTTTGCTCTGAGGGTGACGTGTTACAGCCGATCTTGATGGCCTTGCGCCGCACACGGGGGCGTATGCGTAACATTTTTTTCTCCCTCGACATCGATGCGTTTACAGCGTTCGCCACTGGCTGCTGAGTGACCATTATAGGTTCTCTTGATGGGGAATAGCGCTTTTTATATTAAGGGACACAAGCATCCAGGCGTGTGTACATACATTTTTACCAGCGAGGGAGGAGAGCTCACAAAATGTATAAAAAACGAGTAATTTTGTTACTGCTTGGTTTTTCACTGTTCTGTTTTCAACAGCTCCTGGTTGTTTTCTTTCAAGTTCTGCAAGAGGAAACTGTGCTTTTGAAGGCCTTTAAGAAACTGGAGCGTTTTGCTCTGAGGGTGACGTGTTACAGCCGATCTTGATGGCCTTGCGCCGCACACGGGGGCGTATGCGTAACATTTTTTTCTCCCTCGACATCGATGCGTTTACAGCGTTCGCCACTGGCTGCTGAGTGACCATTATAGGTTCTCTTGATGGGGAATAACGCTTTTTATATTAAGGGACACAAGCATCCAGGCGTGTGTACATATATTTTTACCAGCAAGCGAGGAGAGCTCACAAAATGCATAAAAAACGAGTAATTTTGTTACTGCTTGGTTTTTCACTGTTCTGTTTTCAACAGCTCCTGGTTGTTTTCTTCCAAAGTTCTGCATGAGGAAACTGTGTTTTTGAAGGCCTTTAAGAAACTGGAGCGTTTTGCTCTGAGGGTGACGTGTTACAGCCGATCTTGATGGTCTTGCGCCGCACACGGGGGCGTATGCGTAACATTTTTTTCTCCCTCGACATCGATGCGTTTTCAGCGTTCTCCACCGGCTGCTGAGTAACCATTATAGGTTCTCTTGATGGGGAATAACGCTTTTTGTATTAAGGGACACAAGCATCCAGGTGTGTGTACATATATTTTTACCAGCCAGCGAGGAGAGCTCAGAAAATGCATAAAAAACGAGTAATTTTGTTACTGCTTGGTTTTTCACTGTTCTGTTTTCAACAGCTCCTGGTTGTTTTCTTTCAAGTTCTGCAAGAGGAAACTGTGCTTTTGAAGGCCTTTAAGAAACTGGAGCGTTTTGCTCTGAGGGTGGCGTGTTACAGCCGATCTTGATGGCCTTGCGCCGCACACGGGGGCGTATGCGTAACATTTTTTTCTCCCTCGACATCGATGCGTTTACAGCGTTCGCCACTGGCTGCTGAGTGACCATTATAGGTTCTCTTGATGGGGAATAACGCTTTTTATATTAAGGGACACAAGCATCCAGGCGTGTGTACATATATTTTTACCAGCAAGCGAGGAGAGCTCACAAAATGCATAAAAAACGAGTAATTTTGTTACTGCTTGGTTTTTCACTGTTCTGTTTTCAACAGCTCCTGGTTGTTTTCTTTCAAGTTCTGCAAGAGGAAACTGTGCTTTTGAAGGCCTTTAAGAAACTGGAGCGTTTTGCTCTGAGGGTGGCGTGTTACAGCCGATCTTGATAGACTTGCGCCGCACACGGGGGCGTATGCGTAACATTTTTTTCTCCCTCGACATCGATGCGTTTACAGCGTTCGCCACTGGCTGCTGAGTGACCATTATAGGTTCTCTTGATGGGGAATAGCGCTTTTTATATTAAGGGACACAAGCATCCAGGCGTGTGTACATACTTTTTTACCAGCGAGGGAGGAGAGCTCACAAAATGTATAAAAAACGAGTAATTTTGTTACTGCTTGGTTTTTCACTGTTCTGTTTTCTACAGCTCCTGTTTGTTTTCTTTCAAGTTCTGCAAGACGAAACTGTGCTTTTGAAGGCCTTTAAGGAACTGGAGCGTTTTGCTCTGAGGGCGGCGTGTTACAGCTGATTTTGATGACCTTGCGCCGCTGGGCGCGTGTACGTAACATTTTTTTCTGGCTCGACACCGATGCGTTTACAGCGTTCGCCACTGGCTGCTGAGTGACCATTATAGGTTCTTTTGATGGGGAATAACGCTTTTTATATTAAGGGACACAAGCATCCAGGTGTGTGTACATATATTTTTACCAGCCAGCGTGGAGAGCTCAGAAAATGCATAAAAAACGAGTAATTTTGTTACTGCTTGGTTTTTCACTGTTCTGTTTTCAACAGCTCCTGGTTGTTTTCTTCCAAGTTCTGCATGAGGAAACTGTGTCTTTGAAGGCCTTTAAGAAACTGGAGCGTTTTGCTCTGAGGGTGACGTGTTACAGCCGATCTTGATGGTCTTGCGCCGCACACGGGGGCGTATGCCTAACATTTTTTTCTCCCTCGATATCGATGCGTTTACAGCGTTCGCCACTGGCTGCTGAGTGACCATTATAGGTTCTCTTGATGGGGAATAACGCTTTTTGTATTAAGGGACACAAGCATCCAGGTGTGTGTACATATATTTTTACCAGCCAGCGAGGAGAGCTCAGAAAATGCATAAAAAACGAGTAATTTTGTTACTGCTTGGTTTTTTCACTGTTCTGTTTTCAACAGCTCCTGGTTGTTTTCTTTCAAGTTCTGCATGAGGAAACTGTGCTTTTCAGGGCCTTTAAGAAACTGGAGCGTTTTGCTCTGAGGGTGACGTGTTACAGCCGATCTTGATAGACTTGCGCCGCACACGGGGGCGTATGCGTAACATTTTTTTCTCCCTCGACATCGATGCGTTTACAGCGTTCGCCACTGGCTGCTGAGTGACCATTATAGGTTCTCTTGATGGGGAATAGCGCTTTTTATATTAAGGGACACAAGCATCCAGGCGTGTGTACATACATTTTTACCAGCGAGGGAGGAGAGCTCACAAAATGTATAAAAAACGAGTAATTTTGTTACTGCTTGGTTTTTCACTGTTCTGTTTTCTACAGCTCCTGTTTGTTTTCTTTCAAGTTCTGCAAGACGAAACTGTGCTTTTGAAGGCCTTTAAGGAACTGGAGCGTTTTGCTCTGAGGGTGACGTGTTACAGCCGATCTTGATGGCCTTGCGCCGCACACGGGGGCGTATGCGTAACATTTTTTTCTCCCTCGACATCGATGCGTTTACAGCGTTCGCCACTGGCTGCTGAGTGACCATTATAGGTTCTCTTGATGGGGAATAACGCTTTTTATATTAAGGGACACAAGCATCCAGGCGTGTGTACATATATTTTTACCAGCAAGCGAGGAGAGCTCACAAAATGCATAAAAAACGAGTAATTTTGTTACTGCTTGGTTTTTTCACTGTTCTGTTTTCAACAGCTCCTGGTTGTTTTCTTTCAAGTTCTGCAAGAGGAAACTGTGCTTTTGAAGGCCTTTAAGAAACTGGAGCGTTTTGCTCTGAGGGTGACGTGTTACAGCCGATCTTGATGGCCTTGCGCCGCACACGGGGGCGTATGCGTAACATTTTTTTCTCCCTCGACATCGATGCGTTTACAGCGTTCGCCACTGGCTGCTGAGTGACCATTATAGGTTCTCTTGATGGGGAATAGCGCTTTTTATATTAAGGGACACAAGCATCCAGGCGTGTGTACATACATTTTTACCAGCGAGGGAGGAGAGCTCACAAAATGTATAAAAAACGAGTAATTTTGTTACTGCTTGGTTTTTCACTGTTCTGTTTTCTACAGCTCCTGTTTGTTTTCTTTCAAGTTCTGCAAGACGAAACTGTGCTTTTGAAGGCCTTTAAGGAACTGGAGCGTTTTGCTCTGAGGGCGGCGTGTTACAGCTGATTTTGATGACCTTGCGCCGCTGGGCGCGTGTACGTAACATTTTTTTCTGGCTCGCCACCGATGCGTTTACAGCGTTCGCCACTGGCTGCTGAGTGACCATTATAGGTTCTCTTGATGGGGAATAACGCTTTTTATATTAAGGGACACAAGCATCCAGGTGTGTGTACATATATTTTTACCAGCCAGCGTGGAGAGCTCAGAAAATGCATAAAAAACGACTAATTTTGTTACTGCTTGGTTTTTCACTGTTCTGTTTTCAACAGCTCCTGGTTGTTTTCTTCCAAAGTTCTGCATGAGGAAACTGTGTTTTTGAAGGCCTTTAAGAAACTGGAGCGTTTTGCTCTGAGGGTGACGTGTTACAGCCGATCTTGATGGTCTTGCGCCGCACACGGGGGCGTATGCGTAACATTTTTTTCTCCCTCGACATCGATGCGTTTTCAGCGTTCTCCACCGGCTGCTGAGTAACCATTATAGGTTCTCTTGATGGGGAATAACGCTTTTTGTATTAAGGGACACAAGCATCCAGGTGTGTGTACATATATTTTTACCAGCCAGCGAGGAGAGCTCAGAAAATGCATAAAAAACGAGTAATTTTGTTACTGCTTGGTTTTTCACTGTTCTGTTTTCAACAGCTCCTGGTTGTTTTCTTTCAAGTTCTGCAAGAGGAAACTGTGCTTTTGAAGGCCTTTAAGAAACTGGAGCGTTTTGCTCTGAGGGTGACGTGTTACAGCCGATCTTGATGGCCTTGCGCCGCACACGGGGGCGTATGCGTAACATTTTTTTCTCCCTCGACATCGATGCGTTTACAGCGTTCGCCACTGGCTGCTGAGTGACCATTATAGGTTCTCTTGATGGGGAATAACGCTTTTTATATTAAGGGACACAAGCATCCAGGCGTGTGTACATATATTTTTACCAGCAAGCGAGGAGAGCTCACAAAATGCATAAAAAACGAGTAATTTTGTTACTGCTTGGTTTTTCACTGTTCTGTTTTCAACAGCTCCTGGTTGTTTTCTTTCAAGTTCTGCAAGAGGAAACTGTGCTTTTGAAGGCCTTTAAGAAACTGGAGCGTTTTGCTCTGAGGGTGACGTGCTACAGCCGATCTTGATGGCCTTGCGCCGCACACGGGGGCGTATGTGTAACATTTTTTTCTCCCTCGACATCGATGCGTTTACAGCGTTCGCCACTGGCTGCTGAGTGACCATTATAGGTTCTCTTGATGGGGAATAGCGCTTTTTATATTAAGGGACACAAGCATCCAGGCGTGTGTACATACATTTTTACCAGCGAGGGAGGAGAGCTCACAAAATGTATAAAAAACGAGTAATTTTGTTACTGCTTGGTTTTTCACTGTTCTGTTTTCTACAGCTCCTGTTTGTTTTCTTTCAAGTTCTGCAAGACGAAACTGTGCTTTTGAAGGCCTTTAAGGAACTGGAGCGTTTTGCTCTGAGGGCGGCGTGTTACAGCTGATTTTGATGACCTTGCGCCGCTGGGCGCGTGTACGTAACATTTTTTTCTGGCTCGCCACCGATGCGTTTACAGCGTTCGCCACTGGCTGCTGAGTGACCATTATAGGTTCTCTTGATGGGGAATAACGCTTTTTATATTAAGGGACACAAGCATCCAGGTGTGTGTACATATATTTTTACCAGCCAGCGTGGAGAGCTCAGAAAATGCATAAAAAACGAGTAATTTTGTTACTGCTTGGTTTTTCACTGTTCTGTTTTCAACAGCTCCTGGTTGTTTTCTTCCAAAGTTCTGCATGAGGAAACTGTGTTTTTGAAGGCCTTTAAGAAACTGGAGCGTTTTGCTCTGAGGGTGACGTGTTACAGCCGATCTTGATGGTCTTGCGCCGCACACGGGGGCGTATGCGTAACATTTTTTTCTCCCTCGACATCGATGCGTTTTCAGCGTTCTCCACCGGCTGCTGAGTAACCATTATAGGTTCTCTTGATGGGGAATAACGCTTTTTGTATTAAGGGACACAAGCATCCAGGTGTGTGTACATATATTTTTACCAGCCAGCGAGGAGAGCTCAGAAAATGCATAAAAAACGAGTAATTTTGTTACTGCTTGGTTTTTCACTGTTCTGTTTTCAACAGCTCCTGGTTGTTTTCTTTCAAGTTCTGCAAGAGGAAACTGTGCTTTTGAAGGCCTTTAAGAAACTGGAGCGTTTTGCTCTGAGGGTGACGTGTTACAGCCGATCTTGATGGCCTTGCGCCGCACACGGGGGCGTATGCGTAACATTTTTTTCTCCCTCGACATCGATGCGTTTACAGCGTTCGCCACTGGCTGCTGAGTGACCATTATAGGTTCTCTTGATGGGGAATAACGCTTTTTATATTAAGGGACACAAGCATCCAGGCGTGTGTACATATATTTTTACCAGCAAGCGAGGAGAGCTCACAAAATGCATAAAAAACGAGTAATTTTGTTACTGCTTGGTCTTTCACTGTTCTGTTTTCAACAGCTCCTGGTTGTTTTCTTTCAAGTTCTGCAAGAGGAAACTGTGCTTTTGAAGGCCTTTAAGAAACTGGAGCGTTTTGCTCTGAGGGTGACGTGTTACAGCCGATCTTGATGGCCTTGCGCCGCACACGGGGGCGTATGCGTAACATTTTTTTCTCCCTCGACATCGATGCGTTTACAGCGTTCGCCACTGGCTGCTGAGTGACCATTATAGGTTCTCTTGATGGGGAATAGCGCTTTTTATATTAAGGGACACAAGCATCCAGGCGTGTGTACATACATTTTTACCAGCGAGGGAGGAGAGCTCACAAAATGTATAAAAAACGAGTAATTTTGTTACTGCTTGGTTTTTCACTGTTCTGTTTTCTACAGCTCCTGTTTGTTTTCTTTCAAGTTCTGCAAGACGAAACTGTGCTTTTGAAGGCCTTTAAGGAACTGGAGCGTTTTGCTCTGAGGGCGGCGTGTTACAGCTGATTTTGATGACCTTGCGCCGCTGGGCGCGTGTACGTAACATTTTTTTCTGGCTCGCCACCGATGCGTTTACAGCGTTCGCCACTGGCTGCTGAGTGACCATTATAGGTTCTCTTGATGGGGAATAACGCTTTTTATATTAAGGGACACAAGCATCCAGGTGTGTGTACATATATTTTTACCAGCCAGCGTGGAGAGCTCAGAAAATGCATAAAAAACGACTAATTTTGTTACTGCTTGGTTTTTCACTGTTCTGTTTTCAACAGCTCCTGGTTGTTTTCTTCCAAAGTTCTGCATGAGGAAACTGTGCTTTTGAAGGCCTTTAAGAAACTGGAGCGTTTTGCTCTGAGGGTGACGTGTTACAGCCGATCTTAATGGTCTTGCGCCGCACACGGGGGCGTATGCGTAACATTTTTTTCTCCCTCGACATCGATGCGTTTTCAGCGTTCTCCACCGGCTGCTGAGTAACCATTATAGGTTCTCTTGATGGGGAATAACGCTTTTTGTATTAAGGGACACAAGCATCCAGGTGTGTGTACATATATTTTTACCAGCCAGCGAGGAGAGCTCAGAAAATGCATAAAAAACGAGTAATTTTGTTACTGCTTGGTTTTTCACTGTTCTGTTTTCAACAGCTCCTGGTTGTTTTCTTTCAAGTTCTGCAAGAGGAAACTGTGCTTTTGAAGGCCTTTAAGAAACTGGAGCGTTTTGCTCTGAGGGTGACGTGTTACAGCCGATCTTGATGGCCTTGCGCCGCACACGGGGGCGTATGCGTAACATTTTTTTCTCCCTCGACATCGATACGTTTACAGCGTTCGCCACTGGCTGCTGAGTGACCATTATAGGTTCTCTTGATGGGGAATAACGCTTTTTATATTAAGGGACACAAGCATCCAGGCGTGTGTACATATATTTTTACCAGCAAGCGAGGAGAGCTCACAAAATGCATAAAAAACGAGTAATTTTGTTACTGCTTGGTTTTTCACTGTTCTGTTTTCAACAGCTAATGGTTGTTTTCTTTCAAGTTCTGCAAGAGGAAACTGTGCTTTTGAAGGCCTTTAAGAAACTGGAGCGTTTTGCTCTGAGGGTGACGTGTTACAGCCGATCTTGATGGCCTTGCGCCGCACACGGGGGCGTATGCGTAACATTTTTTTCTCCCTCGACATCGATGCGTTTACAGCGTTCGCCACTGGCTGCTGAGTGACCATTATAGGTTCTCTTGATGGGGAATAACGCTTTTTATATTAAGGGACACAAGCATCCAGGCGTGTGTACATACATTTTTACCAGCGAGGGAGGAGAGCTCACAAAATGTATAAAAAACGAGTAATTTTGTTACTGCTTGGTTTTTCACTGTTCTGTTTTCTATAGCTCCTGTTTGTTTTCTTTAAAGTTCTGCAAGATCGAAACTATGCTTTTGAAGGCCTTTAAGGAACTGGAGCGTTTTGCTCTGAGGGCGGCGTGTTACAGCTGATTTTGATGACCTTGCGCCGCTGGGCGCGTGTACGTAACATTTTTTTCTGGCTCGACACCGATGCGTTTACAGCGTTCGCCACTGGCTGCTGAGTGACCATTATAGGTTCTCTTGATGGGGAATAACGCTTTTTATATTAAGGGACACAAGCATCCAGGTGTGTGTACATATATTTTTACCAGCCAGCGTGGAGAGCTCAGAAAATGCATAAAAAACGAATAATTTTGTTACTGCTTGGTTTTTCACTGTTCTGTTTTCAACAGCTCCTGGTTGTTTTCTTCCAAAGTTCTGCATGAGGAAACTGTGTTTTTGAAGGCCTTTAAGAAACTGGAGCGTTTTGCTCTGAGGGTGACGTGTTACAGCCGATCTTGATGGTCTTGCGCCGCACACGGGGGCGTATGCGTAACATTTTTTCTCCCTCGACATCGATGCGTTTTCAGCGTTCTCCACCGGCTGCTGAGTAACCATTATAGGTTCTCTTGATGACGAATAACGCATTTCATATTGAGGGACACAAGCGTCCCGGCGTGTGTACGTACATTTTTACCAGCCGGCGAGGAGAGCACACAAAATGCATCAAAAATGAGTATTTTTTTTACTGCTTGGTTTTCACGGTTCTGTTTTCAACAGCTCCTGGTTGTTTTCTTTCACGTTCTGCATGAGGAAACTGTGCTTTTGAAGGCCTTTAAGAAGCTGGAGCGTTTTGCTCTGAGGGTGACATGTTACAGCCGATCTTGATGGTCTTGCGCCGCACACGGGGGCGTATCCGTAACATTTTTTTCTCCCTCGACATCGATGCGTTTACAGCGTTCGGCACTGGCTGCTGAGTGACCATTATAGGTTCTCTTGATGGGGAATAACGCTTTTTATATTAAGGGACACAAGCATCCAGGTGTGTGTACATATATTTTTACCAGCCAGCGAGGAGAGCTCAGAAAATGCATAAAAAACGAGTAATTTTGTTACTGCTTGGTTTTTCACTGTTCTGTTTTCAACAGCTCCTGGTTGTTTTCTTTCAAGTTCTGCAAGAGGAAACTGTGCTTTTCAAGGCCTTTAAGAAACTGGAGCGTTTTGCTCTGAGGGCGGCGTGTTACAGCTGATTTTGATGACCTTGCGCCGCTGGGCGCGAGTACGTAACATTTTTTTCTGGCTCACCGATGTGTTTACAGCGTTCGCCACTGGCTGCTGAGTGACCATTATAGGTTCTCTTGATGGGGAATAACGCTTTTTATATTAAGGGACACAAGCATCCAGGTGTGTGTACATATATTTTTACCAGCCAGCGAGGAGAGCTCAGAAAATGCATAAAAAACGAGTAATTTTGTTACTGCTTGGTTTTTCACTGTTCTGTTTTCAACAGCTCCTGGTTGTTTTCTTTCAAGTTCTGCAAGAGGAAACTGTGCTTTTCAAGGCCTTTAAGAAACTGGAGCGTTTTGCTCTGAAGGCGGCGTGTTACAGCTGATTTTGATGACCTTGCGCCGCTGGGCGCGTGTACGTAACATTTTTTTCTGGCTCGACACCGATGCGTTTACAGCGTTCGCCACTGGCTGCTGAGTGACCATTATAGGTTCCTTTGATGGGGAATAACGCTTTTTATATTAAGGGACACAAGCATCCAGGTGTGTGTACATATATTTTTACCAGCCAGCGTGGAGAGCTCAGAAAATGCATAAAAAACGAGTAATTTTGTTACTGCTTGGTTTTTCACTGTTCTGTTTTCAACAGCTCCTGGTTGTTTTCTTCCAAGTTCTGCATGAGGAAACTGTGTCTTTGAAGGCCTTTAAGAAACTGGAGCGTTTTGCTCTGAGGGTGACGTGTTACAGCCGATCTTGGTGGTCTTGCGCCGCACACGGGGGCGTATGCCTAACATTTTTTTCTCCCTCGATATCGATGCGTTTACAGCGTTCGCCACTGGCTGCTGAGTGACCATTATAGGTTCTCTTGATGGGGAATAACGCTTTTTGTATTAAGGGACACAAGCATCCAGGTGTGTGTACATATATTTTTACCAGCCAGCGAGGAGAGCTCAGAAAATGCATAAAAAACGAGTAATTTTGTTACTGCTTGGTTTTTCACTGTTCTGTTTTCAACAGCTCCTGGTTGTTTTCTTTCAAGTTCTGCAAGAGGAAACTGTGCTTTTCAAGGCCTTTAAGAAACTGGAGCGTTTTGCTCTGAAGGCGGCGTGTTACAGCTGATTTTGATGACCTTGCGCCGCTGGGCGCGTGTACGTAACATTTTTTTCTGGCTCGACACCGGTGCGTTTACAGCGTTCGCCACTGGCTGCTGAGTGACCATTATAGGTTCTCTTGATGGGGAATAACGCTTTTTATATTAAGGGACACAAGCATCCAGGCGTGTGTACATATATTTTTACCAGCAAGCGAGGAGAGCTCACAAAATGCATAAAAAACGAGTAATTTTGTTACTGCTTGGTTTTTCACTGTTCTGTTTTTAACAGCTCCTGGTTGTTTTCTTTCAAGTTCTGCAAGAGGAAACTGTGCTTTTGAAGGTCTTTAAGAAACTGGAGCGTTTTGCTCTGAGGGTGACGTGTTACAGCCGATCTTGATGGCCTTGCGCCGCACACGGGGGCGTATGCGTGACATTTTTTTCTCCCTCGACATCGATGCGTTTACAGCGTTCGCCACTGGCTGCTGAGTGACCATTATAGGTTCTCTTGATGGGGAATAACGCTTTTTATATTAAGGGACACAAGCATCCAGGCGTGTGTACATACATTTTTACCAGCGAGGGAGGAGAGCTCACAAAATGTATAAAAAACGAGTAATTTTGTTACTGCTTGGTTTTTCACTGTTCTGTTTTCTACAGCTCCTGTTTGCTTTCTTTCAAGTTCTGCAAAACGAAACTGTGCTTTTGAAGGCCTTTAAGGAACTGGAGCGTTTTGCTCTGAGGGCGGCGTGTTACAGCTGATTTTGATGACCTTGCGCCGCTGGGCGCGTGTACGTAACATTTTTTTCTGGCTCGACACCGATGCGTTTACAGCGTTCGCCACTGGCTGCTGAGTGACCATTATAGGTTCTCTTGATGGGGAATAACGCTTTTTATATTAAGGGGCACAAGCATCCAGGTGTGTGTACATATATTTTTACCAGCCAGCGTGGAGAGCTCAGAAAATGCATAAAAAACGAGTAATTTTGTTACTGCTTGGTTTTTCACTGTTCTGTTTTCAACAGCTCCTGGTTGTTTTCTTCCAAGTTCTGCATGAGGAAACTGTGTTTTTGAAGGCCTTTAAGAAACTGGAGCGTTTTGCTCTGAGGGTGAAGTGTTACAGCCGATCTTGATGGTCTTGCGCCGCACACGGGGGCGTATGCGTAACATTTTTTTCTCCCTCGACATCGATGCGTTTTCAGCGTTCTCCACCGGCTGCTGAGTAACCATTATAGGTTCTCTTGATGACGAATAACGCATTTCATATTGAGGGACACAAGCGTCCCGGCGTGTGTACGTACATTTTTACCAGCCGGCGAGGAGAGCACACAAAATGCATCAAAAATGAGTATTTTTTTTACTGCTTGGTTTTCACGGTTCTGTTTTCAACAGCTCCTGGTTGTTTTCTTTCACGTTCTGCATGAGGAAACTGTGCTTTTGAAGGCCTTTAAGAAGCTGGAGCGTTTTGCTCTGAGGGTGACATGTTACAGCCGATCTTGATGGTCTTGCGCCGCACACGGGGGCGTATCCGTAACATTTTTTTCTCCCTCGACATCGATGCGTTTACAGCGTTCGCCACTGGCTGCTGAGTGACCATTATAGGTTCTCTTGATGGGGAATAACGCTTTTTATATTAAGGGACACAAGCATCCAGGTGTGTGTACATATATTTTTACCAGCCAGCGAGGAGAGCTCAGAAAATGCATAAAAAACGAGTAATTTTGTTACTGCTTGGTTTTTTGGAGGGC
Source organism: Eumerus sabulonum (assembly GCA_951905685.1). Lineage (NCBI taxonomy): Eukaryota > Metazoa > Arthropoda > Insecta > Diptera > Syrphidae > Eumerus > Eumerus sabulonum. The sequence goes on along the minus strand of OX645060.1, from coordinate 152,001,406 downwards.
ATGGGCTCGGACATACAGGGTAAAGTTGTTGATTGCTCTCAACCTGGCGAGAAGCCAGCAACGATCCCTGTTTAAATGCCCGGGTCAAGTTGACATACGGCCTCCTCGCGGCGCCCTCTGGATAGCCTCTTCAACAACCGTTGGGAGGTGAACAAACGTATGCAGCGAAGAAAACCCCGACCAGAATGGCGGTTGTGCGGCGGGCTAACAATCCGCCCACGTAAAAAAACCCAAGTTATGAATGAGCAAGATGCCTCGGATATACGGACGGATACTCGACGACGACAACGCACGAAAAAGGAACACGATTTGCGAGTATGCTCCTGGAATGTCAGAACCCTGTACACTCCCGGAGCTGCTCATAAACTAGAAGGAATCCTCACGCAGTACAAGGCGGATATTACTGCGGTCCAGGAAATACGCTGGATAGGAAACGGTATGATTAGGAAGAAAAATTGCGACATTTATTACAGCTGTCACAAAAGGTTGCACTTACTGGGATGCGGATTCGTCGTGGGAAAGCGGTTAAGGTCGAAGGTCATCGACTTTAAACCTATAAGTGATCGCCTGGCTGTGATCCGCATCAGAGGCAGATTTTATAACATCAGCCTTATATGTGCACACGCCCCTACCGACGAGGCTGAAGACCCTATCAAGGAGGACTTCTATGACCTCCTGGACAACGCCTACGGAGCTTGTCCGGAGTACGATGTAAAAATCGTGCTCGGGGACTTCAACGCCAAAATCGGAAAGGAAAACACCCTTGGCGGAGTGATCGGAAAGCACAGCCTCCACGATACAACAACAGATAACGGCTTCCGACTCGCTGACTTTGCGACAGCTCGTAATGCGGTGATAAGTAGCACAAGATTCCCTCGCAAGCGAATCCACACAGCAACCTGGCGATCTCCGGACGGTCGAACCGCCAACCAAATCGACCATGTGCTCATTGACGCAAGGCACGCGTCAAACATCCTGGATGTGCGAACATTCAGAGGGGCAAATGTCGACTCTGACCACTTCCTCGTAGCAGCAAGATTCAGAGCTCGACTGTCCAATGTCAGAAAGCTGCACCAGCCCATCAGGAGGAGGTTCGACATTGGGCGCCTGAGCACACCGGAGGTTGCCAGAGTCTACAGGGAGCAGCTGAGCGAAAGACTCTACGGTATGCCTACTTCGAACACAAATGCCAATAATATGTGGCTGCATTGCCGCTCAGCCATTCAGGAAGTAGCCGAAACCACCCTAGGATACCTACCACCCCCGACAAGAAACCCGTGGTATGATGGCGAGTGTGAGCAGAAAAAGGCAGCAACCGACGAGGCGTACCAAAAGGCGCTGCAGAGGAAAACCAGGGCAGCGCGAGAAGAGTACCGAGCCAGAAGAAGGGAGGAGAAGAAACTACTGCGACAAAAGAAAAGAATCTTCGCAGCCTCCCAGCTCAAGGATATCGAGGAGTCTAGGGATAGACATAAAATACGAGCCTTTTACAAGAAAGCCAAAGGCCTTGCAGGAGGCTTCAAAAAGGGCACCCTGGCTCTTCGAAACTGCGAGGGTAATCTTGTCACCGACCCGCAGGGAATAGTGGATGTATTTAAGCAGCACTTCCAGCAGCTGCTTAACGAGCATGACCAAGAGAGAGTGGTAGGGACTGAGGAAATCCCAACTCCAGCCGCTGAAGTAGTCCTCCCACCCAGCATAGAAGAAGTCGGCACAGCTATTCAGAAGCTGAAGAACAACAAGGCCGCAGGCTCAGATGGCTTGCCATCAGAGCTCTTCAAGGCTGGCGGCGATGTTCTGGTAGGGAGCATGCACCAGATCATCTGCAGAATTTGGGAAGATGAGAGCATGCCCGACGACTGGAATACCAGCTCTATATGCCCCATCCACAAAAAAGGCGATCCTACCTCTTGTAAGAACTATAGAGGTATATCCCTGCTCAATGTCGCATACAAGATCCTGTCCAGCGTATTGTGTGAACGTCTAAAACCATTTTGCACCGCACTAATCGGCAGCTACCAGTGCGGCTTCCGGCCCGGCAAATCAACTATAGACCAAATTTTCACACTTCGACAAATCCTGGAAAAGACCAACGAGTTTCAAATCGATACACACCATCTTTTCATCGATTTCAAAGCCGCATACGACAGCATTCATCGTGAAGCACTGTTTGGGGCGATGGCCGAATTCGGGATCCCGGTAAAACTGATCCGGTTGTGTCGCGCCACGCTAAAAAACACGCGATGCACCGTGCAACTCGGTTCTAGGACCTCGGAACCATTCGAAACATGCACCGGATTTCGGCAAGGAGATGCGCTGTCATGTGACTTCTTCAACCTGGTGCTGGAGCAGATAGTGCGACGGGCAGGCGTCAACAGGGAAGGCACTATCTTTTACAAGTCCATCCAGCTGCTGGGATACGCGGATGATATCGACATCATCGCGTGTTCTCGCCGTGGCATTGTGGAAGCATTCACGGCGATTGAAGAACAGGCGAAACGAATTGGCCTTAAGATCAATGAGGACAAAACGAAATACATGCTGTCAAGCAAAAACCAATCCGTCGCTCACCACCTGGGACAAAACATAACAATTGACAGCTACAATTTGGAGGTAGTTAAGGAGTTTGTCTACCTCGGGGCAAACGTAAATTCCACAAATGACACCACAGTGGAGATCCGGCGTAGAATCGCCCTTGGCAACCGCTGCTACTTCGGCTTGTCCAAACAACTGGGGTCAAAACTCCTCACTCGAAAGACCAAAGTCATGCTTTACAAAACGCTCATTCTGCCAGTCTTGCTGTACGGAGCCGAAAGCTGGACGATAAGCAGGACAGCGGAGCTGATTTTGGGTTCTTTCGAAAGAAAAATTCTGCGCCGGATATTTGGTCCTGTCTGTGAGGAAGGTGAATGGAGAAGAAGACACAACCGCGAACTCTACGAGCTGTACCAAGATGTGGATGTAGTCCGGAAAGCAAGGACCCGTCGACTACACTGGCTCGGCCACATCGAGCGCATGGACATCAACGCTCCAGCTAAGAGGGTCTTCGACTCCGAGCCTCCTGGTTCGAGAAGAAGAGGAAGACCGAACCTCCGGTATAAAGACCAAGTAATCGCGGATGTAAGACATCTTGGTCTTGACAACTGGAAGCAGCGTGCCCGGGACCGTCAAGGATGGAAGGCAGCTATAGCTCAGGCTCAGATCCTCCATGGATCGCAGGCCTGATAAGTAAGTAAGTAAGTTGGTTTTTCACTGTTCTGTTTTCAACAGCTCCTGGTTGTTTTCTTTCAAGTTCTGCAAGAGGAAACTGTGCTTTTCAAGGCCTTTAAGAAACTGGAGCGTTTTGCTCTGAGGGCGGCGTGTTACAGCTGATTTTGATGACCTTGCGCCGCTGGGCGCGAGTACGTAACATTTTTTTCTGGCTCACCGATGTGTTTACAGCGTTCGCCACTGGCTGCTGAGTGACCATTATAGGTTCTCTTGATGGGGAATAACGCTTTTTATATTAAGGGACACAAGCATCCAGGTGTGTGTACATATATTTTTACCAGCCAGCGAGGAGAGCTCAGAAAATGCATAAAAAACGAGTAATTTTGTTACTGCTTGGTTTTTCACTGTTCTGTTTTCAACAGCTCCTGGTTGTTTTCTTTCAAGTTCTGCAAGAAGAAACTGTGCTTTTCAAGGCCTTTAAGAAACTGGAGCGTTTTGCTCTGAAGGCGGCGTGTTACAGCTGATTTTGATGACCTTGCGCCGCTGGGCGCATGTACGTAACATTTTTTTCTGGCTCGACACCGATGCGTTTACAGCGTTCGCCACTGGCTGCTGAGTGACCATTATAGGTTCTTTTGATGGGGAATAACGCTTTTTATATTAAGGGACACAAGCATCCAGGTGTGTGTACATATATTTTTACCAGCCAGCGTGGAGAGCTCAGAAAATGCATAAAAAACGAGTAATTTTGTTACTGCTTGGTTTTTCACTGTTCTGTTTTCAACAGCTCCTGGTTGTTTTCTTCCAAGTTCTGCATGAGGAAACTGTGTCTTTGAAGGCCTTTAAGAAACTGGAGCGTTTTGCTCTGAGGGTGACGTGTTACAGCCGATCTTGATGGTCTTGCGCCGCACACGGGGGCGTATGCCTAACATTTTTTTCTCCCTCGATATCGATGCGTTTACAGCGTTCGCCACTGGCTGCTGAGTGACCATTATAGGTTCTCTTGATGGGGAATAACGCTTTTTGTATTAAGGGACACAAGCATCCAGGTGTGTGTACATATATTTTTACCAGCCAGCGAGGAGAGCTCAGAAAATGCATAAAAAACGAGTAATTTTGTTACTGCTTGGTTTTTCACTGTTCTGTTTTCAACAGCTCCTGGTTGTTTTCTTTCAAGTTCTGCAAGAGGAAACTGTGCTTTTCAAGGCCTTTAAGAAACTGGAGCGTTTTGCTCTGAAGGCGGCGTGTTACAGCTGATTTTGATGACCTTGCGCCGCTGGGCGCGTGTACGTAACATTTTTTTCTGGCTCGACACCGGTGCGTTTACAGCGTTCGCCACTGGCTGCTGAGTGACCATTATAGGTTCTCTTGATGGGGAATAACGCTTTTTATATTAAGGGACACAAGCATCCAGGCGTGTGTACATATATTTTTACCAGCAAGCGAGGAGAGCTCACAAAATGCATAAAAAACGAGTAATTTTGGTACTGCTTGGTTTTTCACTGTTCTGTTTTTAACAGCTCCTGGTTGTTTTCTTTCAAGTTCTGCAAGAGGAAACTGTGCTTTTGAAGGTCTTTAAGAAGCTGGAGCGTTTTGCTCTGAGGGTGACGTGTTACAGCCGATCTTGATGGCCTTGCGCCGCACACGGGGGCGTATGCGTGACATTTTTTTCTCCCTCGACATCGATGCGTTTACAGCGTTCGCCACTGGCTGCTGAGTGACCATTATAGGTTCTCTTGATGGGGAATAACGCTTTTTATATTAAGGGACACAAGCATCCAGGCGTGTGTACATACATTTTTACCAGCGAGGGAGGAGAGCTCACAAAATGTATAAAAAACGAGTAATTTTGTTACTGCTTGGTTTTTCACTGTTCTGTTTTCTACAGCTCCTGTTTGCTTTCTTTCAAGTTCTGCAAGACGAAACTGTGCTTTTGAAGGCCTTTAAGGAACTGGAGCGTTTTGCTCTGAGGGCGGCGTGTTACAGCTGATTTTGATGACCTTGCGCCGCTGGGCGCGTGTACGTAACATTTTTTTCTGGCTCGACACCGATGCGTTTACAGCGTTCGCCACTGGCTGCTGAGTGACCATTATAGGTTCTCTTGATGGGGAATAACGCTTTTTATATTAAGGGACACAAGCATCCAGGTGTGTGTACATATATTTTTACCCACCAGCGTGGAGAGCTCAGAAAATGCATAAAAAACGAGTAATTTTGTTACTGCTTGGTTTTTCACTGTTCTGTTTTCAACAGCTCCTGGTTGTTTTCTTCCAAGTTCTGCATGAGGAAACTGTGTTTTTGAAGGCCTTTAAGAAACTGGAGCGTTTTGCTCTGAGGGTGACGTGTTACAGCCGATCTTGATGGTCTTGCGCCGCACACGGGGGCGTATGCGTAACATTTTTTTCTCCCTCGACATCGATGCGTTTTCAGCGTTCTCCACCGGCTGCTGAGTAACCATTATAGGTTCTCTTGATGACGAATAACGCATTTCATATTGAGGGACACAAGCGTCCCGGCGTGTGTACGTACATTTTTACCAGCCGGCGAGGAGAGCACACAAAATGCATCAAAAATGAGTATTTTTTTTACTGCTTGGTTTTCACGGTTCTGTTTTCAACAGCTCCTGGTTGTTTTCTTTCACGTTCTGCATGAGGAAACTGTGCTTTTGAAGGCCTTTAAGAAACTGGAGCGTTTTGCTCTGAGGGTGACATGTTACAGCCGATCTTGACGGTCTTGCGCCGCACACGGGGGCGTATCCGTAACATTTTTTTCTCCCTCGACATCGATGCGATTACAGCGTTCGCCACTGGCTGCTGAGTGACCATTATAGGTTCTCTTGATGGGGAATAACGCTTTTTATATTAAGGGACACAAGCATCCAGGTGTGTGTACATATATTTTTACCAGCCAGCGAGGAGAGCTCAGAAAATGCATAAAAAACGAGTAATTTTGTTAATGCTTGGTTTTTCACTGTTCTGTTTTCAACAGCTCCTGGTTGTTTTCTTTCAAGTTCTGCAAGAGGAAACTGTGCTTTTGAAGGCCTTTAAGAAACTGGAGCGTTTTGCTCTGAGGGTGACGTGTTACAGCCGATCTTGATGGCCTTGCGCCGCACACGGGGGCGTATGCGTAACATTTTTTTCTCCCTCGACATCGATGCGTTTACAGCGTTCGCCACTGGCTGCTGAGTGACCATTATAGGTTCTCTTGATGGGGAATAACGCTTTTTATATTAAGGGACACAAGCATCCAGGCGTGTGTACATATATTTTTACCAGCAAGCGAGGAGAGCTCAGAAAATGCATAAAAAACGAGTAATTTTGTTACTGCTTGGTTTTTCACTGTTCTGTTTTCAACAGCTCCTGGTTGTTTTCTTTCAAGTTCTGCAAGAGGAAACTGTGCTTTTGAAGGCCTTTAAGAAACTGGAGCGTTTTGCTCTGAGGGCGGCGTGTTACAGCTGATTTTGATGACCTTGCGCCGCACACGGGGGCGTATACGTAACATTTTTTTTCTGGCTCGACATCGATGCGTTTTCAGCGTTCTCCACCGGCTGCTGAGTAACCATTATAGGTTCTCTTGATGACGAATAACGCATTTCATATTGAGGGACACAAGCGTCCCGGCGTGGGTACGTAACATTTTTTTCTGGCTCACCGATGTGTTTACAGCGTTCGCCACTGGCTGCTGAGTGACCATTATAGGTTCTCTTGATGGGAAAAAACGCATTTTATATTAAGGGACACAAGCATCCAGGCGTGTGTACATATATTTTTACCAGCGAGCGAGGAGAGCTCACAAAATGCATAAAAAACGAGTAATTTTGTTACTGCTTGGCTTTTCACAGTTCTGTTTTCAACAGCTCCTGGTTGTTTTCTTTCAAGTTCTGCAAGAGGAAACTGTGCTTTTGAAGGCCTTTAAGAAACTGGAGCGTTTTTCTCTGAGGGTGACGTGTTACAGCCGATCTTGATGGCCTTGCGCCGCACACGGGGGCGTATACGTAATATTTTTTTTCTGGCTCGACATCGATGCGTTTTCAGCGTTCTCCACCGGCTGCTGAGTAACCATTATAGGTTCTCTTGATGACGAATAACGCATTTCATATTGAGGGACACAAGCGTCCCGGCGTGGGTACGTACATTTTTACCAGCCGGCGAGGAGAGCACACAAAATGCATAAAAAATGAGTATTTTTTTTACTGCTTGGTTTTCACGGTTCTGTTTTCAACAGCTCCTGGTTGTTTTCTTTCACGTTCTGCATGAGGAAACTGTGCATTTGAAGGCCTTTAAGAAGCTGGAGCATTTTGCTCTGAGGGTGACGTGTTACAGCCGATCTTGATGGTCTTGCGCGGCACACGGGGGCGTATGCGTAACATTTTTTCTCCCTCGACATCGATGCGTTTACAGCGTTCGCCACTGGCTGCTGAGTGACCATTATAGGTTCTCTTGATGGGGAATGACGCTATTTATATTTAGGGACACAAGCATCCAGGCGTGTGTACATATATTTTTACCAGCAAGCGAGGAGAGCTCAGAAAATGCATAAAAAACGAGTAATTTTGTTACTGCTTGGTTTTTCACTGTTCTGTTTTCAACAGCTCCTGGTTGTTTTCTTTCACGTTCTGCATGAGGAAACTGTGCATTTGAAGGCCTTTAAGAAGCTGGAGCATTTTGCTCTGAGGGTGACGTGTTACAGCCGATCTTGATGGTCTTGCGCCGCACACGGGGGCGTATGCGTAACATTTTTTCTCCCTCGACATCGATGCGTTTACAGCGTTCGCCACTGGCTGCTGAGTGACCATTATAGGTTCTCTTGATGGGGAATGACGCTATTTATATTTAGGGACACAAGCATCCAGGCGTGTGTACATACATTTTTACCAGCGAGCGAGGAGAGCTCACAAAATGTGTAAAAAACGAGTAATTTTGTTACTTCTTGGTTTTTCACTGTTCTGTTTTCTACAGCTCCTGTTCGTTTTCTTTCAAGTTCTGCAAGAGGAAACTGTGCTTTTGAAGGCCTTTTAGAAACTGGAGCGTTTTGCTCTGACGGCGGCGTGTTACAGCTGATTTCGATGACCTTGCGCCGCTGGGCGCGTGTACGTAACATTTTTTTCTGGCTCGACACCGATGCGTTTACAGCGTTCGCCACTGGCTGCTGAGTGACCATTATAGGTTCTCTTGATGGGGAATGACGCTATTTATATTTAGGGACACAAGCATCCAGGCGTGCGTACATACATTTTTACCAGCGAGCGAGGAGAGCTCACAAAATGTATAAAAAACGAGTAATTTTTTTACTGCTTGGTTTTTCACTGTTCTGTTTTCAATAGCTCCTGGTTGTTTTCTTTCACATTCTGCAAGAGGAAACTGTGCTTTTGAAGGCCTTTAGGAAACTGGAGCGTTTTGCTCTGAGGGTGACGTGTTACAGCCGATCTTGATGGCCTTGCGCCGCACACGGGGGCGTATGCGTAACATTTTTTTCTCCCTCGTCATCGATGCGTTTACAGCGTTCGCCACAGGCTGCTGAGTGACCATTATAGGTTATCTTGATGGGGAATGACGCATTTTATATTGAGGGATACAAGCGTCCAGGCGTGTGTAAATACGTTTTTACCAGCAGGCGAAGAGAGCACACAGAATGCGTAAGAAACAAGTAATTTTGTTACTGCTTGGTGTCTCACTGTTCTGTTTTCAACAGCTCCTGGTTGTTTTCTTTCACGTTCTGCAAGAGGAAATTGTGCTTTTGAAGGCCTTTACGAAACTGTAGCGTTTCGCTCTGAGGGCGGCGTGTTACAGCTGATTTTGATGACCTTGCGCCGCACACGGGCGCGTGTACGTAACATTTTTTTCTGGCTCGACATCTATGCGTTTTCGGCATTCTCCACTGGCTGCTGAGTAACCATTATAGGTTCTCTTGATGGGGAGTAACGCTTTTTATATTGAGGGACACAAGCGTCCAGGCGTGTGTACACACATATTTACTAGCAGGCGAGGAGAGCTCACAAAATGCATAAAAAATGAGTAATTTTGTTACTGCTTGGTTTCTCACTGTTCCGTTTTCAATAGCTCCTGGGTGTTTTCTTCCACGTTCTGCAAGAGAAAACTGCGCTCTTGAAGGCCTTTCAGAAACTGGAGCATTTTGCTCTGAGGGTGGCGTGTTACAGCTGATTTTGTTGACCTTGCGCCGCACACGGGCGCGTGTATGTAACATTTTTTTCTGGCTCGTCATCGATGCGTTTTCAGCATTCTCCACTGGCTGCTGTGTAACCATTATGGGTTCTCTTGATGGGGAATGACGCATTTTATTTTGGGGGACACAAGCGTCCAGGCGTGTGTATATACGTTTTTACCAGCAGGCGAAGAGAGCACACAAAATGCATAAGAAACAAGTAATTTTGTTACTGCTTGGTTTTTCACTGTTCTGTTTTCAACAGCTCCTGGTTGTTTTCTTTCACGTTCTGCAAGAGGAAACTGTGCTTTTGAAGGCCTTTACGAAACTGGAGCGTTTTGCTCTGAGGGTGGCGTGTTACAGCTGATTTTGATGACTTTGCGCCGCACACGGGGGCGTATACGTAACATTTTTTTCTGGCTCGACATCGATGCGTTTTCCGCGTTCTCCAGCGGCCGCTGAGTAACCATTATAGGTTCTCTTGATGGCGAATAACGCATTTCATATTGAGGGACACAAGCGTCCAGGCGTGTGTACATACATTTTTACCAGCCGGCGAGGAGAGCACACAAAATGCATAAAAAATGAGTAATTTTTTTACTGCTTGGTTTTTCACTGTTCTGTTTTCAAAAGCTCCTGGGCGTTTTCTTCCACGTTCTGCAAGGGAAAACTGCGCTCTTGAAGGCCTTTCAGAAACTGGAGCATTTTGCTCTGAGGGTGGCGTGTTACAGCTGATTTTGATGACCTTGCGCCGCACACCTGCGCGTGTACGTAACAATTTTTTCTGGCTCGTCATCGATGCGTTTTCAGCATTCTGCACTGGCTGCTGAGTAACCATTATAGGTTCTCTTGATGGGGAATAACGCTTTTTATATTGAGGGACACAAGCGTCCAGGCGTGTGTACATACATATTTACCAGCAGGCGAGGGGAGCACACAAAATGCATAAAAAATTAGTAATTTTTTTACTGCTGGTTTTTCACTGTTCTGTTTTCAATAGCTCCTGGGTGTTTTCTTCAACGTTCTGCAAGGGAAAACTGCGCTCTTGAGGGCCTTTCAGAAGCTGGAGCATTTTGCTCTGAGGGTGGCGTGTTACAGCTGATTTTGATGACCTTGCGCCGCACACGGGCGCGTGTACGTAACATTCTTTTCTGGCTCGTCATCGATGCGTTTTCAGCATTCTCCACTGGCTGCTGAGTAACCCTTATAGGTTCTCTTGATGGGGAATAACGCTTTTTATATTGAGGGACACAAGCGTCCAGGCGTGTGTACACACATATTTACTAGCAGGCGAGGAGAGCTCACAAAATGCATAAAAAATGAGTAATTTTGTTACTGCTTGGTTTCTCACTGTTCCGTTTTCAATAGCTCCTGGATGTTTTCTTCCACGTTCTGCAAGGGAAAACTGCGCTCTTGAGGGCCTTTCCGAAACTGGAGCATTTTGCTCTGAGTGTGGCGTGTTACAGCTGATTTTGATGACCTTGCGCCGCTGGGCGCGTGTGCGTAACATTTTTTTCTGGCTCGACATCGATGCCTTTTCAGCATTCTCCACTGGCTGCTGAGTAACCATTATAGGTTCTCTTGATGAGGAATGACGCATTTTATATTGAGGGACACAAGCGTCCAGGCTGTTCTTACCAGCAGGCGAAGAGAGCACACAAAATGCATAAGAAACATGTAATTTTGTTACTGCTTGGTTTTTCACTGTTCTGTTTTCAACAGCTCCTGGTTGTTTTCTTTCACGTTCTGCAAAAGGAAAATGTGCTTTTGAAGGCCTTTACGAAACTGGAGCATTTTGCTCTGAGGGTGGCGTGTTACAGCTGATTTTGATGACCTTGCGCCGCTGGGCGCGTGTGCGTAACATTTTTTTCTCCCTCGACATCGATGCGTTAACAGCGTTCGCCACTGGCTGCTGAGTGACCATTAAAGGTTCTCTTGAGGGGGAATGACGCATTTTATATTGAGGGACACAAGCGTCCAGGCGTGTGTATATACGTTTTTACCAGCAGGCCAAGAGAGCACACAAAATGCATAAGAAACAAGTAACTTTGTTACTGCTTGGTTTTTCACTGTTCTGTTTTCAACAACTCCTGGTTGTTTTCTTTCACGTTCTGCAAGAGGAAACTGTGCTTTTGAAGGCCTTTACGAAACTGGAGCGATTTACTCTGAGGATGGCGTGGTCCAGCTGATTTTGATGACCTTGCGCCGCACACGGGGGCGTATACGTAACATTTTTTTCTGGCTCGACATCGATGCGTTTTCAGCGATCTCCACCGGCTGCTGAGTAACCATTATAGGTTCTCTTGATGGCGAACAACGCATTTTACATTGAGGGACACAAGCGCCCAGTCGTGTGTACATACATTTTTACCTGCCGGCGAGGAGAACACCCAAAATGCATAAAAAATGAGTAATTTTGTTACTGCTTGGTCTTTCACTGTTCTATTTTCAATAGTTAATGGGTGTTTTCTTCCACGTTCTGCAAGAGGAAACTGCGCTTTTGAAGGTTTTCGAGAAACTGGAGCGTTTTGCTCTGAGGGTGGCGTGTTACAGTTGATTTTGATGACCTTGCGCCGCTGGGCGCGGGTACGTAACATTTTTTTCTGGCACGACATCGATGCGTTTACAGCGTTCGCCACTGGCTGCTGAGTGACCATTATAGGTTCTCTTGATGGGGAATGACGCATTTTATATTGAGGGACACAAGCGTCCAGGCGTGTGTACAAACATTTTAACTAGCAAGCGAAGAGAGCACACAAAATGCGTAAGAAACATGTAATTTTGTTACTGCTTGGTTTCTCACTGTTCTGTTTTTAACAGTTCCTGGTTGTTTTCTTTCACGTTCTGCAAGAGGAAACTGTGCTTTTGAAGGCCTTTACGAAACTGGAGCGTTTTGCTCTGAGGGCGGCGTGTTGCAGCTGATTTTGATGACCTTGCGCCGCTGGGCGCGTGTACGTAACATTTTTTTCTGGCTCGACACGGATGCGTTTTCAGCATTCTCCACTGGCTGCTGAGTAACCTCAGCACAAGGGACACAAGCGTTCAGGCGTGTGTACACACATATTTACTAGCAGGCGAGGAGAGCTCACAAAATGCATAAAAAATGAGTAATTTTGTTACTGCTCGGTTTCTCACTGTTCCGTTTTCAATAGCTCCTGGGTGTTTTCTTCCACGTTCTGCAAGGAAAAACTGCGCTCTTGCGGGCCTTTTAGAAACTGGAGCATTTTGCTCTGAGGGTGGCGTGTTACAGCTGATTTTTATGACCTTGCGCCGCACACGGGCGCGTGTACGTAACATTTTTTTCTGGCTCGACATCGAAGCGTTTTCAGCGTTCTCCACTGGCTGCTGAGTAACCATTATAGATTCTCTTGATGGCGAATAACGCATTTTATATTGAGGGACACAAGCGTCCAGGCGTGTGTACATACATTTTTACCAGCCGGCGAGGAGAGCACACAAAATGCATAAATAACGAGTAATTTTGTTATTGCTTGATTTTTCACTGTTCTGTTTTCAATAGCTCCTTGGTGTTTTCTTCCACGATCTGAAAGAGAAAACTGCGCTCTTGATGGCCTTTCAGAAACTGGAGCATTTTACTCTGAGGGTGGCGTGTTACAGCTGATTTTGTTGACCTTGCGGCGCACACCTGCGCGTGTACGTAACATTTTTTTCTGGCTCGTCATCGATGCGTTTTCAGCATTCTGCACTGGCTGCTGAGTAACCATTATAGGTTCTCTTGATGGGGAATAACGCTTTTTATATTGAGGGACACAAGCGTCCAGGCGTGTGTACATACATATTTACCAGCAGGCGAGGGGAGCACACAAAATGCATAAAAAATTAGTAATTTTTTTACTGCTTGGTTTTTCACTGTTCTGTTTTCAATAGCTCCTGGGTGTTTTCTTCCACGTTCTGCAAGGGAAAACTGCGCTCTTGAGGGCCTTTCAGAAGCTGGAGCATTTTGCTCTGAGGGTGGCGTGTTACAGCTGATTTTGATGACCTTGCGCCGCACACGGGCGCGTGTACGTAACATTATTTTCTGGCTCGTCATCGATGCGTTTTCAGCATTCTCCACTGGCTGCTGAGTAACCCTTATAGGTTCTCTTGATGGGGAATAACGCTTTTTATATTGAGGGACACAAGCGTCCAGGCGTGTGTACACACATATTTACTAGCAGGCGAGGAGAGCTCACAAAATGCATAAAAAATTAGTAATTTTGTTACTGCTTGGTTTCTCACTGTTCCGTTTTCAATAGCTCCTGGATGTTTTCTTCCACGTTCTGCAAGGGAAAACTGCGCTCTTGAGGGCCTTTCCGAAACTGGAGCATTTTGCTCTGAGTGTGGCGTGTTACAGCTGATTTTGATGACCTTGCGCCGCTGGGCGCGTGTGCGTAACATTTTTTTCTGGCTCGACATCGATGCCTTTTCAGCATTCTCCACTGGCTGCTGAGTAACCATTATAGGTTCTCTTGATGAGGAATGACGCATTTTATATTGAGGGACACAAGCGTCCAGGCTGTTCTTACCAGCAGGCGAAGAGAGCACACAAATTGCATAAGAAACATGTAATTTTGTTACTGCTTGGTTTTTCACTGTTCTGTTTCCAACAGCTCCTGGTTGTTTTCTTTAACGTTCTGCAAAAGGAAAATGTGCTTTTGAAGGCCTTTACGAAACTGGAGCATTTTGCTCTGAGGGTGGCGTGTTACAGCTGATTTTGATGACCTTGCGCCGCTGGGCGCGTGTGCGTAACATTTTTTTCTCCCTCGACAGCGATGCGTTAACAGCGTTCGCCACTGGCTGCTGAGTGACCATTAAAGGTTCTCTTGATGGGGAATGACGCATTTTATATTGAGGGACACAAGCGTCCAGGCGTGTGTATATACGTTTTTACCAGCAGGCCAAGAGAGCACACAAAATGCATAAGAAACAAGTAACTTTGTTACTGCTTGGTTTTTCACTGTTCTGTTTTCAACAACTCCTGGTTGTTTTCTTTCACGTTCTGCTAGAGGAAACTGTGCTTTTGAAGGCCTTTACGAAACTGGAGCGATTTACTCTGAGGATGGCGTGGTCCAGCTGATTTTGATGACCTTGCGCCGCACACGGGGGCGTATACGTAACATTTTTTTCTGGCTCGACATCGATGCGTTTTCAGCGATCTCCACCGGCTGCTGAGTAACCATTATAGGTTCTCTTGATGGCGAACAACGCATTTTACATTGAGGGACACAAGCGCCCAGTCGTGTGTACATACATTTTTACCTGCCGGCGAGGAGAACACCCAAAATGCATAAAAAATGAGTAATTTTGTTACTGCTTGGTCTTTCACTGTTCTATTTTCAATAGTTCCTGGGTGTTTTCTTCCACGTTCTGCAAGAGGAAACTGCGCTTTTGAAGGTTTTCGAGAAACTGGAGCGTTTTGCTCTGAGGGTGGCGTGTTACAGTTGATTTTGATGACCTTGCGCCGCTGGGCGCGGGTACGTAACATTTTTTTCTGGCACGACATCGATGCGATTACAGCGTTCGCCACTGGCTGCTGAGTGACCATTATAGGTTCTCTTGATGGGGAATGACGCATTTTATATTGAGGGACACAAGCGTCTAGGCGTGTGTATAAACGTTTTTACCAGCAGGCGAAGAGAGCACACAAAATGCGTAAGAAACAAGTAATTTTGTTACTGCTTGGTTTCTCACTGTTCTGTTTTTAACAGTTCCTGGTTGTTTTCTTTCACGTTCTGCAAGAGGAAACTGTGCTTTTGAAGGCCTTTACGAAACTGGAGCGTTTTGCTCTGAGGGCGGCGTGTTGCAGCTGATTTTGATGACCTTGCGCCGCTGGGCGCGTGTACGTAACATTTTTTTCTGGCTCGACACGGATGCGTTTTCAGCATTCTCCACTGGCTGCTGAGTAACCTTTATAGGTTCTCTTGATGGGGAATAACGCTTTTTATATTGAGGGACACAAGCGTCCAGGCGTGTGTACATACATTTTTACCAGCCGGCGAGCAGAGCACACAAAATGCATAAATAACGAGTAATTTTGTTACTGCTTGGTTTCTCACTGTTCCGTTTTCAAAAGCTCCTGGGTGTTTTCTTCCACGTTCTGCAAGGGAAAACTGCGCTCTTGCGGGCCTTTTAGAAACTGGAGCATTTTGCTCTGAGGGTGGCGTGTTACAGCTGATTTTGATGACCTTGCGCCGCACACGGGCGCGTGTACGTAACATTTTCTTCTGGCTCGACATCGAAGCGTTTTCAGCGTTCTCCACTGGCTGCTGAGTAACCATTATAGATTCTCTTGATGGCGAATAACGCATTTTATATTGAGGGACACAAGCGTCCAGGCGTGTGTACATACATTTTTACCAGCCGGCGAGGAGAGCACACAAAATGCATAAATAACGAGTAATTTTGTTATTGCTTGATTTTTCACTGTTCTGTTTTCGATAGCTCCTTGGTGTTTTCTTCCACGATCTGAAAGAGAAAACTGCGCTCTTGATGGCCTTTCAGAAACTGGAGTATTTTACTCTGAGGGTGGCGTGTTACAGGTGATTTTGATGACCTTGCGCCGCTGGGCGCGAGTACGTAACATTTTTTTTCTGGCTCGACATCGATGCTTTTTCAGCGTTCTCCACCGGCTGCTGAGTAACCATTATAGGTTCTCTTGATGACGAATAACGCATTTCATATTGAGGGACACAAGCGTCCCGGCGTGGGTACGTAACATTTTTTTCTGGCTCACCGATGTGTTTACAGCGTTCGCCACTGGCTGCTGAGTGACCATTATAGGTTCTCTTGATGGGAAATAACGCATTTTATATTAAGGGACACAAGCATCCAGGCGTGTGTACATATATTTTTACCAGCGAGCGAGGAGAGCTCACAAAATGCATAAAAAACGAGTAATTTTGTTACTGCTTGGCTTTTCACAGTTCTGTTTTCAACAGCTCCTGGTTGTTTTCTTTCAAGTTCTGCAAGAGGAAACTGTGCTTTTGAAGGCCTTTAAGAAACTGGAGCGTTTTTCTCTGAGGGTGACGTGTTACAGCCGATCTTGATGGCCTTGCGCCGCACACGGGGGCGTATACGTAATATTTTTTTTCTGGCTCGACATCGATGCATTTTCAGCGTTCTCCACCGGCTGCTGAGTAACCATTATAGGTTCTCTTGATGACGAATAACGCATTTCATATTGAGGGACACAAGCGTCCCGGCGTGGGTACGTACATTTTTACCAGCCGGCGAGGAGAGCACACAAAATGCATAAAAAATGAGTATTTTTTTTACTGCTTGGTTTTCACGGTTCTGTTTTCAACAGCTCCTGGTTGTTTTCTTTCACGTTCTGGATGAGGAAACTGTGCATTTGAAGGCCTTTAAGAAGCTGGAGCATTTTGCTCTGAGGGTGACGTGTTACAGCCGATCTTGATGGTCTTGCGCCGCACACGGGGGCGTATGCGTAACATTTTTTCTCCCTCGACATCGATGCGTTTACAGCGTTCGCCACTGGCTGCTGAGTGACCATTATAGGTTCTCTTGATGGGGAATAACGCTTTTTATATTAAGGGACACAAGCATCCAGGTGTGTGTACATATATTTTTACCAGCCAGCGAGGAGAGCTCAGAAAATGCATAAAAAACGAGTAATTTTGTTACTGCTTGGTTTTTCACTGTTCTGTTTTCAACAGCTCCTGGTTGTTTTCTTTCAAGTTCTGCAAGAGGAAACTGTGCTTTTCAAGGCCTTTAAGAAACTGGAGCGTTTTGCTCTGAGGGCGGCGTGTTACAGCTGATTTTGATGACCTTGCGCCGCTGGGCGCGAGTACGTAACATTTTTTTCTGGCTCACCGATGTGTTTACAGCGTTCGCCACTGGCTGCTGAGTGACCATTATAGGTTCTCTTGATGGGGAATAACGCTTTTTATATTAAGGGACACAAGCATCCAGGTGTGTGTACATATATTTTTACCAGCCAGCGAGGAGAGCTCAGAAAATGCATAAAAAACGAGTAATTTTGTTACTGCTTGGTTTTTCACTGTTCTGTTTTCAACAGCTCCTGGTTGTTTTCTTTCAAGTTCTGCAAGAGGAAACTGTGCTTTTCAAGGCCTTTAAGAAACTGGAGCGTTTTGCTCTGAAGGCGGCGTGTTACAGCTGATTTTGATGACCTTGCGCCGCTGGGCGCATGTACGTAACATTTTTTTCTGGCTCGACACCGATGCGTTTACAGCGTTCGCCACTGGCTGCTGAGTGACCATTATAGGTTCTTTTGATGGGGAATAACGCTTTTTATATTAAGGGACACAAGCATCCAGGTGTGTGTACATATATTTTTACCAGCCAGCGTGGAGAGCTCAGAAAATGCATAAAAAACGAGTAATTTTGTTACTGCTTGGTTTTTCACTGTTCTGTTTTCAACAGCTCCTGGTTGTTTTCTTCCAAGTTCTGCAAGAGGAAACTGTGTCTTTGAAGGCCTTTAAGAAACTGGAGCGTTTTGCTCTGAGGGTGACGTGTTACAGCCGATCTTGATGATCTTGCGCCGCACACGGGGGCGTATGCCTAACATTTTTTTCTCCCTCGATATCGATGCGTTTACAGCGTTCGCCACTGGCTGCTGAGTGACCATTATAGGTTCTCTTGATGGGGAATAACGCTTTTTGTATTAAGGGACACAAGCATCCAGGTGTGTGTACATATATTTTTACCAGCCAGCGAGGAGAGCTCAGAAAATGCATAAAAAACGAGTAATTTTGTTACTGCTTGGTTTTTCACTGTTCTGTTTTCAACAGCTCCTGGTTGTTTTCTTTCAAGTTCTGCAAGAGGAAACTGTGCTTTTCAAGGCCTTTAAGAAACTGGAGCGTTTTGCTCTGAAGGCGGCGTGTTACAGCTGATTTTGATGACCTTGCGCCGCTGGGCGCGTGTACGTAACATTTTTTTCTGGCTCGACACCGGTGCGTTTACAGCGTTCGCCACTGGCTGCTGAGTGACCATTATAGGTTCTCTTGATGGGGAATAACGCTTTTTATATTAAGGGACACAAGCATCCAGGCGTGTGTACATATATTTTTACCAGCAAGCGAGGAGAACTCACAAAATGCATAAAAAACGAGTAATTTTGTTACTGCTTGGTTTTTCACTGTTCTGTTTTTAACAGCTCCTGGTTGTTTTCTTTCAAGTTCTGCAAGAGGAAACTGTGCTTTTGAAGGTCTTTAAGAAGCTGGAGCGTTTTGCTCTGAGGGTGACGTGTTACAGCCGATCTTGATGGCCTTGCGCCGCACACGGGGGCGTATGCGTGACATTTTTTTCTCCCTCGACATCGATGCGTTTACAGCGTTCGCCACTGGCTGCTGAGTGACCATTATAGGTTCTCTTGATGGGGAATAACGCTTTTTATATTAAGGGACACAAGCATCCAGGCGTGTGTACATACATTTTTACCAGCGAGGGAGGAGAGCTCACAAAATGTATAAAAAACGAGTAATTTTGTTACTGCTTGGTTTTTCACTGTTCTGTTTTCTACAGCTCCTGTTTGCTTTCTTTCAAGTTCTGCAAGACGAAACTGTGCTTTTGAAGGCCTTTAAGGAACTGGAGCATTTTGCTCTGAGGGCGGCGTGTTACAGCTGATTTTGATGACCTTGCGCCGCTGGGCGCGTGTACGTAACATTTTTTTCTGGCTCGACACCGATGCGTTTACAGCGTTCGCCACTGGCTGCTGAGTGACCATTATAGGTTCTCTTGATGGGGAATAACGCTTTTTATATTAAGGGACACAAGCATCCAGGTGCGTGTACATATATTTTTACCAGCCAGCGTGGAGAGCTCAGAAAATGCATAAAAAACGAGTAATTTTGTTACTGCTTGGTTTTTCACTGTTCTGTTTTCAACAGCTCCTGGTTGTTTTCTTCCAAGTTCTGCATGAGGAAACTGTGTTTTTGAAGGCCTTTAAGAAACTGGAGCGTTTTGCTCTGAGGGTGACGTGTTACAGCCGATCTTGATGGTCTTGCGCCGCACACGGGGGCGTATGCGTAACATTTTTTTCTCCCTCGACATCGATGCGTTTTCAGCGTTCTCCACCGGCTGCTGAGTAACCATTATAGGTTCTCTTGATGACGAATAACGCATTTCATATTGAGGGACACAAGCGTCCCGGCGTGTGTACGTACATTTTTACCAGCCGGCGAGGAGAGCACACAAAATGCATCAAAAATGAGTATTTTTTTTACTGCTTGGTTTTCACGGTTCTGTTTTCAACAGCTCCTGGTTGTTTTCTTTCACGTTCTGCATGAGGAAACTGTGCTTTTGAAGGCCTTTAAGAAACTGGAGCGTTTTGCTCTGAGGGTGACATGTTACAGCCGATCCTGACGGTCTTGCGCCGCACACGGGGGCGTATCCGTAACATTTTTTTCTCCCTCGACATCGATGCGTTTACAGCGTTCGCCACTGGCTGCTGAGTGACCATTATAGGTTCTCTTGATGGGGAATAACGCTTTTTATATTAAGGGACACAAGCATCCAGGTGTGTGTACATATATTTTTACCAGCCAGCGAGGAGAGCTCAGAAAATGCATAAAAAACGAGTAATTTTGTTACTGCTTGGTTTTTCACTGTTCTGTTTTCAACAGCTCCTGGTTGTTTTCTTTCAAGTTCTGCAAGAGGAAACTGTGCTTTTGAAGGCCTTTAAGAAACTGGAGCGTTTTGCTCTGAGGGTGACGTGTTACAGCCGATCTTGATGGCCTTGCGCCGCACACGGGGGCGTATGCGTAACATTTTTTTCTCCCTCGACATCGATGCGTTTACAGCGTTCGCCACTGGCTGCTGAGTGACCATTATAGGTTCTCTTGATGGGGAATAACGCTTTTTATATTAAGGGACACAAGCATCCAGGCGTGTGTACATATATTTTTACCAGCAAGCGAGGAGAGCTCAGAAAATGCATAAAAAACGAGTAATTTTGTTACTGCTTGGTTTTTCACTGTTCTGTTTTCAACAGCTCCTGGTTGTTTTCTTTCAAGTTCTGCAAGAGGAAACTGTGCTTTTGAAGGCCTTTAAGAAACTGGAGCGTTTTGCTCTGAGGGCGGCGTGTTACAGCTGATTTTGATGACCTTGCGCCGCACACGGGGGCGTATACGTAACATTTTTTTTCTGGCTCGACATCGATGCGTTTTCAGCGTTCTCCACCGGCTGCTGAGTAACCATTATAGGTTCTCTTGATGACGAATAACGCATTTCATATTGAGGGACACAAGCGTCCCGGCGTGGGTACGTAACATTTTTTTCTGGCTCACCGATGTGTTTACAGCGTTCGCCACTGGCTGCTGAGTGACCATTATAGGTTCTCTTGATGGGAAATAACGCATTTTATATTAAGGGACACAAGCATCCAGGCGTGTGTACATATATTTTTACCAGCGAGCGAGGAGAGCTCACAAAATGCATAAAAAACGAGTAATTTTGTTACTGCTTGGCTTTTCACAGTTCTGTTTTCAACAGCTCCTGGTTGTTTTCTTTCAAGTTCTGCAAGAGGAAACTGTGCTTTTGAAGGCCTTTAAGAAACTGGAGCGTTTTTCTCTGAGGGTGACGTATTACAGCCGATCTTGATGGCCTTGCGCCGCACACGGGGGCGTATACGTAATATTTTTTTTCTGGCTCGACATCGATGCGTTTTCAGCGTTCTCCACCGGCTGCTGAGTAACCATTATAGGTTCTCTTGATGACGAATAACGCATTTCATATTGAGGGACACAAGCGTCCCGGCGTGGGTACGTACATTTTTACCAGCCGGCGAGGAGAGCACACAAAATGCATAAAAAATGAGTATTTTTTTTACTGCTTGGTTTTCACGGTTCTGTTTTCAACAGCTCCTGGTTGTTTTCTTTCACGTTCTGCATGAGGAAACTGTGCATTTGAAGGCCTTTAAGAAGCTGGAGCATTTTGCTCTGAGGGTGACGTGTTACAGCCGATCTTGATGGTCTTGCGCCGCACACGGGGGCGTATGCGTAACATTTTTTCTCCCTCGACATCGATGCGTTTACAGCGTTCGCCACTGGCTGCTGAGTGACCATTATAGGTTCTCTTGATGGGGAATGACGCTATTTATACTTAGGGACACAAGCATCCAGGCGTGTGTACATACATTTTTACCAGCGAGCGAGGAGAGCTCACAAAATGTGTAAAAAACGAGTAATTTTGTTACTTCTTGGTTTTTCACTGTTCTGTTTTCTACAGCTCCTGTTAGTTTTCTTTCAAGTTCTGCAAGAGGAAACTGTGCTTTTGAAGGCCTTTAAGAAACTGGAGCGTTTTGCTCTGACGGCGGCGTGCTACAGCTGATTTCGATGACCTTGCGCCGCTGGGCGCGTGTACGTAACATTTTTTTCTGGCTCGACACCGATGCGTTTACAGCGTTCGCCACTGGCTGCTGAGTGACCATTATAGGTTCTCTTGATGGGGAATGACGCTATTTATATTTAGGGACACAAGCATCCAGGCGTGTGTACATACATTTTTACCAGCGAGCGAGGAGAGCTCACAAAATGTATAAAAAACGAGTAATTTTTTTACTGCTTGGTTTTTCACTGTTCTGTTTTCAATAGCTCCTGGTTGTTTTCTTTCACATTCTGCAAGAGGAAACTGTGCTTTTGAAGGCCTTTAGGAAACTGGAGCGTTTTGCTCTGAGGGTGACGTGTTACAGCCGATCTTGATGGCCTTGCGCCGCACACGGGGGCGTATGCGTAACATTTTTTTCTCCCTCGTCATCGATGCGTTTACAGCGTTCGCCACAGGCTGCTGAGTGACCATTATAGGTTATCTTGATGGGGAATGACGCATTTTATATTGAGGGATACAAGCGTCCAGGCGTGTGTAAATACGTTTTTACCAGCAGGCGAAGAGAGCACACAGAATGCGTAAGAAACAAGTAGTTTTGTTACTGCTTGGTGTCTCACTGTTCTGTTTTCAACAGCTCCTGGTTGTTTTCTTTCACGTTCTGCAAGAGGAAATTGTGCTTTTGAAGGCCTTTACGAAACTGTAGCGTTTCGCTCTGAGGGCGGCGTGTTACAGCTGATTTTGATGACCTTGCGCCGCACACGGGCGCGTGTACGTAACATTTTTTTCTGGCTCGACATCTATGCGTTTTCGGCATTCTCCACTGGCTGCTGAGTAACCATTATAGGTTCTCTTGATGGGGAGTAACGCTTTTTATATTGAGGGACACAAGCGTCCAGGCGTGTGTACACACATATTTACTAGCAGGCGAGGAGAGCTCACAAAATGCATAAAAAATGAGTAATTTTGTTACTGCTTGGTTTCTCACTGTTCCGTTTTCAATAGCTCCTGGGTGTTTTCTTCCACGTTCTGCAAGAGAAAACTGCGCTCTTGAAGGCCTTTCAGAAACTGGAGCATTTTGCTCTGAGGGTGGCGTGTTACAGCTGATTTTGTTGACCTTGCGCCGCACACGGGCGCGTGTATGTAACATTTTTTTCTGGCTCGTCATCGATGCGTTTTCAGCATTCTCCACTGGCTGCTGTGTAACCATTATGGGTTCTCTTGATGGGGAATGACGCATTTTATTTTGGGGGACACAAGCGTCCAGGCGTGTGTATATACGTTTTTACCAGCAGGCGAAGAGAGCACACAAAATGCATAAGAAACAAGTAATTTTGTTACTGCTTGGTTTTTCACTGTTCTGTTTTCAACAGCTCCTGGTTGTTTTCTTTCACGTTCTGCAAGAGGAAACTGTGCTTTTGAAGGCCTTTACGAAACTGGAGCGTTTTGCTCTGAGGGTGGCGTGTTACAGCTGATTTTGATGACTTTGCGCCGCACACGGGGGCGTATACGTAACATTTTTTTCTGGCTCGACATCGATGCGTTTTCCGCGTTCTCCAGCGGCCGCTGAGTAACCATTATAGGTTCTCTTGATGGCGAATAACGCATTTCATATTGAGGGACACAAGCGTCCAGGCGTGTGTACATACATTTTTACCAGCCGGCGAGGAGAGCACACAAAATGCATAAAAAATGAGTAATTTTTTTACTGCTTGGTTTTTCACTGTTCTGTTTTCAAAAGCTCCTGGGCGTTTTCTTCCACGTTCTGCAAGGGAAAACTGCGCTCTTGAAGGCCTTTCAGAAACTGGAGCATTTTGCTCTGAGGGTGGCGTGTTACAGCTGATTTTGATGACCTTGCGCCGCACACGGGCGCGTGTACGTAACATTCTTTTCTGGCTCGTCATCGATGCGTTTTCAGCATTCTCCACTGGCTGCTGAGTAACCCTTATAGGTTCTCTTGATGGGGAATAACGCTTTTTATATTGAGGGACACAAGCGTCCAGGCGTGTGTACACACATATTTACTAGCAGGCGAGGAGAGCTCACAAAATGCATAAAAAATGAGTAATTTTGTTACTGCTTGGTTTCTCACTGTTCCGTTTTCAATAGCTCCTGGATGTTTTCTTCCACGTTCTGCAAGGGAAAACTGCGCTCTTGAGGGCCTTTCCGAAACTGGAGCATTTTGCTCTGAGTGTGGCGTGTTACAGCTGATTTTGATGACCTTGCGCCGCTGGGCGCGTGTGCGTAACATTTTTTTCTGGCTCGACATCGATGCCTTTTCAGCATTCTCCACTGGCTGCTGAGTAACCATTATAGGTTCTCTTGATGAGGAATGACGCATTTTATATTGAGGGACACAAGCGTCCAGGCTGTTCTTACCAGCAGGCGAAGAGAGCACACAAAATGCATAAGAAACATGTAATTTTGTTACTGCTTGGTTTTTCACTGTTCTGTTTTCAACAGCTCCTGGTTGTTTTCTTTCACGTTCTGCAAAAGGAAAATGTGCTTTTGAAGGCCTTTACGAAACTGGAGCATTTTGCTCTGAGGGTGGCGTGTTACAGCTGATTTTGATGACCTTGCGCCGCTGGGCGCGTGTGCGTAACATTTTTTTCTCCCTCGACAGCGATGCGTTAACAGCGTTCGCCACTGGCTGCTGAGTGACCATTAAAGGTTCTCTTGATGGGGAATGACGCATTTTATATTGAGGGACACAAGCGTCCAGGCGTGTGTATATACGTTTTTACCAGCAGGCCAAGAGAGCACACAAAATGCATAAGAAACAAGTAACTTTGTTACTGCTTGGTTTTTCACTGTTCTGTTTTCAACAACTCCTGGTTGTTTTCTTTCACGTTCTGCAAGAGGAAACTGTGCTTTTGAAGGCCTTTACGAAACTGGAGCGATTTACTCTGAGGATGGCGTGGTCCAGCTGATTTTGATGACCTTGCGCCGCACACGGGGGCGTATACGTAACATTTTTTTCTGGCTCGACATCGATGCGTTTTCAGCGATCTCCACCGGCTGCTGAGTAACCATTATAGGTTCTCTTGATGGCGAACAACGCATTTTACATTGAGGGACACAAGCGCCCAGTCGTGTGTACATACATTTTTACCTGCCGGCGAGGAGAACACCCAAAATGCATAAAAAATGAGTAATTTTGTTACTGCTTGGTCTTTCACTGTTCTATTTTCAATAGTTCCTGGGTGTTTTCTTCCACGTTCTGCAAGAGGAAACTGCGCTTTTGAAGGTTTTCGAGAAACTGGAGCGTTTTGCTCTGAGGGTGGCGTGTTACAGTTGATTTTGATGACCTTGCGCCGCTGGGCGCGGGTACGTAACATTTTTTTCTGGCACGACATCGATGCGTTTACAGCGTTCGCCACTGGCTGCTGAGTGACCATTATAGGTTCTCTTGATGGGGAATGACGCATTTTATATTGAGGGACACAAGCGTCCAGGCGTGTGTACAAACATTTTAACTAGCAGGCGAAGAGAGCACACAAAATGCGTAAGAAACATGTAATTTTGTTACTGCTTGGTTTCTCACTGTTCTGTTTTTAACAGTTCCTGGTTGTTTTCTTTCACGTTCTGCAAGAGGAAACTGTGCTTTTGAAGGCCTTTACGAAACTGGAGCGTTTTGCTCTGAGGGCGGCGTGTTGCAGCTGATTTTGATGACCTTGCGCCGCTGGGCGCGTGTACGTAACATTTTTTTCTGGCTCGACACGGATGCCTTTTCAGCATTCTCCACTGGCTGCTGAGTAACCTCAGCACAAGGGACACAAGCGTTCAGGCGTGTGTACACACATATTTACTAGCAGGCGAGGAGAGCTCACAAAATGCATAAAAAATGAGTAATTTTGTTACTGCTTGGTTTCTCACTGTTCCGTTTTCAATAGCTCCTGGGTGTTTTCTTCCACGTTCTGCAAGGAAAAACTGCGCTCTTGCGGGCCTTTTAGAAACTGGAGCATTTTGCTCTGAGGGTGGCGTGTTACAGCTGATTTTTATGACCTTGCGCCGCACACGGGCGCGTGTACGTAACATTTTTTTCTGGCTCGACATCGAAGCGTTTTCAGCGTTCTCCACTGGCTGCTGGGTAACCATTATAGATTCTCTTGATGGCGAATAACGCATTTTATATTGAGGGACACAAGCGTCCAGGCGTGTGTACATACATTTTTACCAGCCGGCGAGGAGAGCACACAAAATGCATAAATAACGAGTAATTTTGTTATTGCTTGATTTTTCACTGTTCTGTTTTCAATAGCTCCTTGGTGTTTTCTTCCACGATCTGAAAGAGAAAACTGCGCTCTTGATGGCCTTTCAGAAACTGGAGCATTTTACTCTGAGGGTGGCGTGTTACAGCTGATTTTGATGACCTTGCGGCGCACACCTGCGCGTGTACGTAACATTTTTTTCTGGCTCGTCATCGATGCGTTTTCAGCATTCTGCACTGGCTGCTGAGTAACCATTATAGGTTCTCTTGATGGGGAATAACGCTTTTTATATTGAGGGACACAAGCGTCCAGGCGTGTGTACATACATATTTACCAGCAGGCGAGGGGAGCACACAAAATGCATAAAAAATTAGTAATTTTTTTACTGCTTGGTTTTTCACTGTTCTGTTTTCAATAGCTCCTGGGTGTTTTTTTCCACGTTCTGCAAGGGAAAACTGCGCTCTTGAGGGCCTTTCAGAAGCTGGAGCATTTTGCTCTGAGGGTGGCGTGCTACAGCTGATTTTGATGACCTTGCGCCGCACACGGGCGCGTGTACGTAACATTATTTTCTGGCTCGTCATCGATGCGTTTTCAGCATTCTCCACTGGCTGCTGAGTAACCCTTATAGGTTCTCTTGATGGGGAATAACGCTTTTTTATATTGAGGGACACAAGCGTCCAGGCGTGTGTACACACATATTTACTAGCAGGCGAGGAGAGCTCACAAAATGCATAAAAAATGAGTAATTTTGTTACTGCTTGGTTTCTCACTGTTCCGTTTTCAATAGCTCCTGGATGTTTTCTTCCACGTTCTGCAAGGGAAAACTGCGCTCTTGAGGGCCTTTCCGAAACTGGAGCATTTTGCTCTGAGTGTGGCGTGTTACAGCTGATTTTGATGACCTTGCGCCGCTGGGCGCGTGTGCGTAACATTTTTTTCTGGCTCGACATCGATGCCTTTTCAGCATTCTCCACTGGCTGCTGAGTAACCATTATAGGTTCTCTTGATGAGGAATGACGCATTTTATATTGAGGGACACAAGCGTCAAGGCTGTTCTTACCAGCAGGCGAAGAGAGCACACAAATTGCATAAGAAACATGTAATTTTGTTACTGCTTGGTTTTTCACTGTTCTGTTTCCAACAGCTCCTGGTTGTTTTCTTTAACGTTCTGCAAAAGGAAAATGTGCTTTTGAAGGCCTTTACGAAACTGGAGCATTTTGCTCTGAGGGTGGCGTGTTACAGCTGATTTTGATGACCTTGCGCCGCTGGGCGCGTGTACGTAACATTTTTTTCTGGCTCGACACGGATGCGTTTTCAGCATTCTCCACTGGCTGCTGAGTGACCATTATAGGTTCTCTTGATGGGGAATGACGCATTTTATATTGAGGGACACAAGCGTCTAGGCGTGTGTATAAACGTTTTTACCAGCAGGCGAAGAGAGCACACAAAATGCGTAAGAAACAAGTAATTTTGTTACTGCTTGGTTTCTCACTGTTCTGTTTTTAACAGTTCCTGGTTGTTTTCTTTCACGTTCTGCAAGAGGAAACTGTGCTTTTGAAGGCCTTTACGAAACTGGAGCGTTTTGCTCTGAGGGCGGCGTGTTGCAGCTGATTTTGATGACCTTGCGCCGCTGGGCGCGTGTACGTAACATTTTTTTCTGGCTCGACACGGATGCGTTTTCAGCATTCTCCACTGGCTGCTGAGTAACCTTTATAGGTTCTCTTGATGGGGAATAACGCTTTTTATATTGAGGGACACAAGCGTTCAGGCGTGTGTACACACATATTTACTAGCAGGCGAGGAAAGCTCACAAAATGCATAAAAAATGAGTAATTTTGTTACTGCTTGGTTTCTCACTGTTCCGTTTTCAAAAGCTCCTGGGTGTTTTCTTCCACGTTCTGCAAGGGAAAACTGCGCTCTTGCGGGCCTTTTAGAAACTGGAGCATTTTGCTCTGAGGGTGGCGTGTTACAGCTGATTTTGATGACCTTGCGCCGCACACGGGCGCGTGTACGTAACATTTTCTTCTGGCTCGACATCGAAGCGTTTTCAGCGTTCTCCACTGGCTGCTGAGTAACCATTATAGATTCTCTTGATGGCGAATAACGCATTTTATATTGAGGGACACAAGCGTCCAGGCGTGTGTACATACATTTTTACCAGCCGGCGAGGAGAGCACACAAAATGCATAAATAACGAGTAATTTTGTTATTGCTTGATTTTTCACTGTTCTGTTTTCGATAGCTCCTTGGTGTTTTCTTCCACGATCTGAAAGAGAAAACTGCGCTCTTGATGGCCTTTCAGAAACTGGAGTATTTTACTCTGAGGGTGGCGTGTTACAGGTGATTTTGATGACCTTGCGCCGCAGGGCGCGTGTACGTAACATTTTTTTCTGGCTCGTCATCGATGCGTTTTCAGCATTCTCCACTGGCTGCTGTGTAACCATTATGGGTTCTCTTGATGGGGAATGACGCATTTTATTTTGGGGGACACAAGAGTCCAGGCGTGTGTTCATACATGTTTACCAGCAGGCGAAGAGAGCACACAGAATTCATAAGAAACAAGTAATTTTGTTACCTCTTGGTTTTTCACTGTTCTGTTCTCAACAGCTCCTGGTTGTTTTCTTTCACGTTCTGCAGGAGGAAACTGTGCTTTTAAGGGACTTTGAGAAACTGGAGCATTTTGCTCTGAGGGTGGCGTGTTACAGCTGATTTTGTTGACCTTGCGCCGCACACGGGCGCGTGTACGTAACATTCGTCATCGATGCGTTTTCAGCATTCTCCACTGGTTGCTGAGTAACCATTATAGGTTCTCTTGATGGGGAATAACGCTTTTTATATTGAGGGACGCAAGCGTCCAGGCGTGTGTACACACATATTTAGTAGCAGGCGAGGAGAGCTCACAAAATGCATAAAAAATGAGTAATTTTGTTACTGCTTGGTTTCTCACTGTTCCGTTTTCAATAGCTCCTGGGTGTTTTCTTCCACGTTCTGCAAGGGAAAACTGCGCCTTTGAAGGCCTTTCAGAAACTGGAGCATTTTGCTGTGAGGGTGGCGTGTTACAGCTGATTTTGTTGACCTTGCGCCGCACACGGGCGCGTGTACGTAACATTTTTTTCTGGCTCGTCATCGATGCGTTTTCAGCATTCTCCACTGGCTGCTGTATAACCATTATGGGTTCTCTTGATGGGGATTGACGCATTTTATTTTGGGGGACACAAGAGTCCAGGCGTGTGTATATACGTTTTTACCAGCAGGCGAAGAGAGCACACAAAATGCATAAGAAACAAGTAATTTTGTTACTGCTTGGTTTTTCACTGTTTTGTTTTCAACAGCTCCTGGGTATTTTCTTTCACGTGCTGCAAGAGGAAACTGTGCTTCTGAAGGCCTTTGAAAAACTGAAGAGTTTTGCTCTGAGGGTGACGTGTTACAGCCGATGTTGATGACCTTGCGCCGCACACGGGGGCGTATACGTAACATTTTTTTCTGGCTCGACATCGATGCGTTTTCAGCGTTCTCCACTGGCTGCTGAGTAACCATTATAGGTTCTCTTGATGGCGAATGACGCATTTCGTATTGGGGGACACAAGCGTCTAGGCGTGTGTGCATACATTTTTACCAGCCGGCGGGGAGAGCACACAAAATGTATAAAAAATGAGTAATTTTTTTACTGCTTGGTTTTTCACTGTTCTGTTTTCAATAGCCCCGTTTTCAGCATTCTCCACTGGCTGCTGTGTAACCATTATGGGTTCTCTTGATGGGGAATGACGCATTTTATTTTGGGGGACACAAGCGTCCAGGCGTGTGTACATACATATTTACCAGCAGGCGAGGGGAGCACACAAAATGCATAAAAATTAGTAATTTTTTTACTGCTTGGTTTTTCACTGTTCTGTTTTCAATAGCCCCTGGGTGTTTTCTTCCACGTTCTGCAAGGAAAAACTGCGCTCTTGAGGGCCTTTCAGAAACTGGAGCATTTTGCTCTGAGGGTGGCGTGTTACAGCTGATTTTGATGACCTTGCGCCGCACACGTGCGCGTGTACGTAACATTATTTTCTGGCTCGTCATCGATGCGTTTTCAGCATTCTCCACTGGCTGCTGAGTAACCCTTATAGGTTCTCTTGATGGGGAATAACGCTTTTTATATTGAGGGACACAAGCGTCCAGGCGTGTGTACACACATATTTACTAGCAGGCGAGGAGAGCTCACAAAATGCATAAAAAATGAGTAATTTTGTTACTGCTTGGTTTCTCACTGTTCCGTTTTCAATAGCTCCTGGATGTTTTTTTCCACGTTCTGCAAGGGAAAACTGCGCTCTTGAGGGCCTTTCAGAAACTGGAGCATTTTGCTCTGAGTGTGGCGTGTTACAGCTGATTTTGATGACCTTGCGCCGCTGGGCGCGTGTGCGTAACATTTTTTTCTGGCTCGACATCGATGCGTTTTCAGCATTCTCCACTGTCTGCTGAGTAACCATTATAGGTTCTCTTGATGAGGAATGACGCATTTTATATTGAGGGACACAAGCGTCCAGGCTGTTCTTACCAGCAGGCGAAGAGAGCACACAAAATGCATAAGAAACATGTAATTTTGTTACTGCTTGGTTTTTCACTGTTCTGTTTTCAACAGCTCCTGGTTGTTTTCTTTCACGTTCTGCAAGAGGAAAATGTGCTTTTGAAGGCCCTTACGAAACTGGAGCGTTTTGCTCTGAGGGTGGCGTGTTACAGCTGATTTTGATGACCTTGCGCCGCTGGGCGCGTGTGCGTAACATTTTTTTCTCCCTCGACAGCGATGCGTTAACAGCGTTCGCCACTGGCTGCTGAGTGACCATTAAAGGTTCTCTTGATGGGGAATGACGCAATTTATATTGAGGGACACAAGCGTCCAGGCGTGTGTATATACGTTTTTACCAGCAGGCCAAGAGAGCACACAAAATGCATAAGAAACAAGTAACTTTGTTACTGCTTGGTTTTTCACTGTTCTGTTTTCAACAACTCCTGGTTGTTTTCTTTCACGTTCTGCAAGAGGAAACTGTGCTTTTGAAGGCCTTTACGAAACTGGAGCGATTTACTCTGAGGGTGGCGTGGTCCAGCTGATTTTGATGACCTTGCGCCGCACACGGGGGCGTATACGTAACATTTTTTTCTGGCTCGACATCGATGCGTTTTCAGCGATCTCCACCGGCTGCTGAGTAACCATTATAGGTTCCCTTGATGGCGAACAACGCATTTTACATTGAGGGACACAAGCGCCCAGTCGTGTGTACATACATTTTTACATGCCGGCGAGGAGAACACCCAAAATGCATAAAAAATGAGTAATTTTGTTACTGCTTGGTTTTCACTGTTCTGTTTTCAATAGCTCCTGGGTGTTTTCTTCCACGTTCTGCAAGAGAAAACTGCACTCTTGAAGGCCTTTCAGTAACTGGAGCATTTTACTCGGAGGGTGGCGCGTTACGCTGATTTAGGTGACCTTGCGCCGCTAGGCGCGTGTGCGTAACATTTTTTTCTCCCTCGATATCGATGCGTTAACAGAGTTCGCCACTGGCTGCTGAGTGACCATTAAAGGTTCTCTTGATGGGGAATGACGCATTTTATATTGAGGGACACAAGCGTCCAGGCGTGTGTATATACGTTTTTACCAGCAGGCCAAGAGAGCACACAAAATGCATAAGAAACAAGTAACTTTGTTACTGCTTGGTCTTTCACTGTTCTATTTTCAATAGTTCAATAGTAATATATTTTCCCACAGTTTATAATAGTTTTCAGTAGCAAGGTAGTCCATACCACATCTCTGTAAATTGTGCAATGTAGTTTTTAAGGAAAATCTGACACTTTAGCTACAATAAAAGAAATCAAAATCAAAATTTTCAATAGTTCCTGGGTGTTTTCTTCCACGCTCTGCCAGAGGAAACTGTGCTTTTGAAGGTCATTGAGAAACTGGAGCGTTTTGCTCTGAGGGTGGCGTGTTACAGCTGATTTTGATGACCTTGCGCTGCACACGGGCGCGTGTACGTAACATTTTTTTCTGGCTCGACATCGAAGCGTTTTCAGCATTCTCCACTGGCTGCTGAGTAACCATTATAGATTCTCTTGATGGCGAAAAGCGCATTTTATATTGAGGGACACAAGCGTCCAGGCGTGTGTACATACATTTTTGCCAGCCGGCGACGAGAGCACACAAAATAAATAAAAAACGAGTAATTTTGTTACTGCCTGGTTTTTACTGTTCTGTTTTCAACAGCTCCTTGTTGTTTTCTTTCAAGTTCTGCATGAGGAAATTGTGCTTTTGAAGGCCTTTAAGAAACTGGAGCATTTTGCTCTGAGGGTGGCGTGTTACAGCTGACTTTGATGACCTTGCGCCGCACACGTGCGCGTGTAGGTAACTTTTTTTTCTGGCTCGTCATCAATGCGTTTTCAGCATTCTGCACTGGCTGCTGTGTTACCATTATAGGTTCTCTTGATGGGGAATAACGCTTTTTATATTGAGGGACACAAGCGTCCAGGCGTGTGTACATACATATTTACCAGCAGGCGAGGGGAGCACATAAAATGCATAAAAAATTAGTAATTTTTTTACTACTTGGTTTTTCACTGTTCTGTTTTCAAAAGCTCCGGGGTGTTTTCTTCCACGTTCTGCAAGGGAAAACTGCGCTCTTGAGGGCCTTTCAGAAACTGGAGCATTTTGCTCTGAGGGTGGCGTGTTACAGCTGATTTTGATGACCTTGCGCCGCACACGGGCGCGTGTACGTAACATTATTTTCTGGCTCGTCATCGATGCGTTTTCAGCATTCTCCACTGGCTGCTGAGTAACCCTTATAGGTTCTCTTGATGGGGAATAACGCTTTTTATATTGAGGGACACAAGCGTCCAGGCGTGTGTACACACATATTTACTAGCAGGCGAGGAGAGCTCACAAAATGCATAAAAAATGAGTAATTTTGTTACTGCTTGGTTTCTCACTGTTCCGTTTTCAATAGCTCCTGGGTGTTTTCTTCCACGTTCTAAAAGGGAAAACTGCGCTCTTGCGGGCCTTTTAGAAACTGGACCATTTTGCTCTGAGGGTGGCGTGTTACAGCTGATTTTGATGACCTTGCGCAGCACACGGGCGCGTGTACCTAACATTTTTTTCTGGCTCGTCATCGATGCGTTTTCAGCATTCTCCACTGGCTGCTGAGTAACCATTATAGGTTCTCTTGATGAGGAATGACACATTTTATATTGAGGGACACAAGCTTCCAGGCTGTTCTTACCAGCAGGCGAAGAGAGCACACAAAATGCATAAGAAACATGTAATTTTGTTACTGCTTGGTTTTTCACTGTTCTGTTTTCAACTGCTCCTGGTTATTTTCTTTCACGTTCTGCAAGAGGAAACTGTGCTTTTGAAGGCCTTTACGAAACTGGAGCGTTTTGCTCTGAGGGTGGCGTGTTACAGCTGATTTTGATGACCTTGCGCCGCTGGGCGCGTGTGCGTAACATTTTTTTCTCCCTCGACAGCGATGCGTTAACAGCGTTCGCCACTGGCTGCTGAGTGACCATTAAAGGTTCTCTTGATGGGGAATGACGCATTTTATATTGAGGGACACAAGCGTCCAGGCGTGTGTATATACGTTTTTACCAGTAGGCCAAGAGAGCACACAAAATGCATAAGAAACATGTAATTTTGTTACTGCTTGGTTTTTCACTGTTCTGTTTTCAACAGCTCCTGGTTGTTTTCTTTCACGTTCTGCAAGAGGAAGCTGTGCTTTTGAAGGCCTTTAAGAAACTGGAGCGTTTTGCTCTGAGGTTGACGTGTTACAGCCGATCTTGATGGCCTTGCGCCGCACACGGGGGCGTATACGTAACATTTTTTTCTGGCTCGACATCGATGCGTTTTCAGCGTTCTCCACTGGCTGCTGAGTAACCATTATAGGTTCTCTTGATGGCGAATAACGCATTTCATATTGAGGGACACAAGCGTCCAGGCGTGTGTATATACGTTTTTACCAGTAGGCCAAGAGAGCACACAAAATGCATAAGAAACATGTAATTTTGTTACTGCTTGGTTTTTCACTGTTCTGTTTTCAACAGCTCCTGGTTGTTTTCTTTCACGTTCTGCAAGAGGAAGCTGTGCTTTTGAAGGCCATTTAAAAACTGGAGAGTTTTGCTCTGAGGGTGACGTGTTACAGCCGATCTTGATGACCTTGCGCCCCACACGGGGGTGTATACGTAACATTTTTTTCTGGCTCATCATAGATGCGTTTTCAGCATTCTCCACTGGCTGCTGAGTGACCATTACAGGTTCTCTTGATGGGGAATGACGCATTTAATATTGAGGGACACAAGCGTCTAGGCGTGTGTACATACAATTTTACCGGCAGGCGAAGAGAGCACACAAAATGCATAAAAAACGGGTAATTTTGCTATTGCGTGGTTTTTCACTGTTCTGTTTTCAACAACTCCTGTTTTATTTCACGTTCTGCAAGAGAAAACTGTGCTTTTGAAGGCCTTTCAGAAACTGAAGCATCTTGCTCTGAGGGTGGCGCGTTACTACTGATTTTGATGACCTTGCGCCGGACACGAGCGCGTGTACGTAACATTTTTTTCTGGCTCGGCATCGATGCGTTTCCAGCGTTCTCCACTGGCTGCTGAGTGACCATTACAGGTTCTCTTGATTGGGAAATAACGCATTTTATATTGAGGGATACAAGCGTCCAGGCGTGTGTATATACATTTTTACCAGCAGGCGAGCAGAGCACACAAATTGCATGTGAAAACTCAAAATTAGAATTTTTAATTAGGCCGCACTTAATCACGTTATAATTTTTAGGGTTCCGTACCCAAAGGTAAAACGGAACCCTATTACTAAGACTTCGCTGTCCGTCCGTCCGTCCGTCCGTCCGTCCGTCTGTCACCAGGCTGTATCTCATGAACCGTGATAGTTAGACAGTTGAAATTTTCACAGAATGATGTATTTCTGTTGCCGCTACCTCGACAAATACTAAAAACAGAACAAAATTAATTATACATATACATAATTACAAACAATCAATAATAAATTGTTTCGAAAGGTTTTCGTTGTCATCTTTCGGTCAGTTCCCATTTGTGAGCGGCTCGTAGTCATCCATTTTGGGAAACTAAACTCAGAGGAAGCGGATAGCCCGAGGGTGCGATCAGCGCTTGACACGCGAACGAGTGGAGTTCAACCCGCAGAAGGTCAGCATTTTTGTTTTTTTTTTTTTTTGTTCCTAGTAGCACATGAGGGAGAGTGGGCGAAGAACTCGGGGAGAAATCTTCGGCGAAGTACTCGGAGAGTGATCTTCGGGGAAGAACTCCGGTACGGTTTTAAGCAGTTCCCGGTACGCGGCCGTACCGTGTGTCCTATTGCCTACGTTGGTCGCGGATATCACGTTCATTGTATAAGGTATTGAAATCACAAATTTGCGTGTCGCGATTGGTGATGCGGGCTAAGTCGTTGGTCAGAGGAGTTTCGGTACGACTGTTCGAATACTCAAGCTGCGGTTTGTTTACTTTTTTGAACAGTGAATTCCTTTTTTTTTTTTTTACATATATTTTTTTTATTTATTTCGACTTTTTTTATTGACATACGGTGTAAGGTAGTTTTAAGGATTAATTGTAAACCTAGATTAAGTTAGGTTAAGGAAATTAAATTTGTGACGATGACGGTGTTTTTTTTTTCTTTTGAGTGGGATATTTCGCGAGTCTCGTAGCAAATTCGCGATTCTTGCTGCGGGTAAGTCGGTGTGAGGGCAATCGCGTGGCGCCATTGCTCATGACCAGTCCTCGCAGCTGGCCTAGCATCCCTTTCGCACGACGTCGCGGCAGGTGGAGAGGAGCAAGTGAGCAAGTGGAGCAAGCGATCTTGCACACATACGAACCGATACGTACATACGTGCATACGCATCACATACACTCACACATCTCTACGCTATGTATAAGTATACATACATACATACATACATATGTACATTACGAAGTAGAGTTGGGTAGTTCCGGACACGGAACTATGTCCTCTCTCGGACACATGTCCTCTCGCTCCGCAAATTGAACGAAAAGAGTTCCATAGTTCCATTCAACCCTTATTCATCAAGCACATATGTATGTACAAAACGAAAAAAAAAAAAACATAAATGCAACGAACATGCTTCTCATACGGTATGACTTATACCCTGTGGTTTTTAAGAAACCCAAAAGTATGGAGATGGGGCGATAAAGCTCGAACAGTTGGTGTACACTGTACAGCACACTTGAACTGAAATGAAGAAAAGAAATGAAAGAATATAATGCCCGCACCGTATTTCGTGAACGAATGTCATACATGTGTATGTATGCATTCAGGTCCGGACAAGGACATGGTTTGCTAGTTCCATATCGGTGCGATAATACATTTAGTTCCGGACATGGACATGTTTTTGCTAGTTCCATATCGGTGCGAGTATACATTTAGTATTTTAAAACGGGTAGAGATTGTAGTGCATACTGAGATGGAATAATTATCTTATAACCCCATTTACTGTTTCAAATATATTGAATGGTCTTTCCAACAAAGTTGTTGGTCCAATATAACACCTTAATATTTAAAACTGTCCACGTGTTCAATCAAGAAGCAATTTTCAAACATTCTTGATTGTTGAATACTATATCTTCAAGAACAAATCGATTACACAATGGTGCATGATAATATAAGGGAAGGTCTCTGAAAACTGTACCATTGATATTAATAAATCATGTACTTCGTTTTGTTGCTAATTATTAGTTTATGATAATTAAACCATCTCCTTAACATATCTAGGTCATAATTAACATCTGCAAAACTATCAATTAAGTTAGTGTTTGAGTGGAAAAGAGATGTTTCATCAGCAAAGGCAGTTATTTTGCCTTTAAAAGGTTGTAAGAAAAAGGAATTAACATAAATTAGAAAAAGGATTGGGCCCAATACTGCTCCTTGGGGAACACCCATATTTAAGAAGTCTATAGAACTATAAACATTCCTAATTTTCACAACTTGATAACGGTTGGATAAATAAGAAGAAAACCATTTATAAATGGAGCCACTGAAACCCGCTTTATAAAGTTTATCGAGTAGCAAAGTATGATTAACCATATCAAAGACCTTACTGATATCAACAAATAATGTTGATGGTATTTGAGAAGTGTTTAAACTATTATATATTTCACCAGTTAATTTCAATAAAGCAGTTTCAGTCGATTTGCCACGTCTAAGCCCAAGTTGGCAGTCACTCAAAAAATGAGTATTTTCTAAAAATTACAACATTCTAGATTTTAACTATCCGAAAAGTGAGAATGAAATGTCACTGATTATGTAATTCTGTTGCTGCTTTAACAACAAATACTTAGACAGAATATAATAAATATATGTATAAATGGGGCTCCCATACAACAGACATGATTTTTTTGCCGTTCTAATACATAATAGTACGGAACCCTTCGTGCGCGAGTCCGACTCGCACTTGGCCGGTTTTTTATTTTTATTTAAGCTGTATTACATTCGTGCGGATGCTTCAACGTCTTATCTTTTAATAAAAGTGTTCGGAAAGGTATATGGGTTGTGGGCGGTTGGAGGACTGTGTGGTGAGTTTTTCCTGTATGGGAAAATGAAATGAAAAGAAAGAAATATGGACGTCGGGCGGGAAATTTAATTTTTCCATGTTTTTGTATAACAGTTTTAATAGTATAATAGTTAATAGTAAATATTTGATGTACATTGATGTATGTATATGCTCCAACATCCCGGGCCCTTTGATTGGCCTTGCCATCAATCCCCTTCTGAAGGGGCAATTTTTGTGATTGGCCTTCTGAATTTCCCATTGACTGTTTTGACGTCGACTACCCTGACTTTGTCATCATCTTCCTTAATGGTCCGCTCCACACGTCCCAGAGCCCACTTATATTGCAGCAAATTTTCGTCTTGGAGTAATACTAGGCTTCCTTCTCGAATGTTAGACTTCGTCGTACACCATTTAGAATACCCTGTTGAGGACCCCGCAAGTACTCTGATGACCACCGCTGCCAGAGTGCTAGATAGATATATAGGAATAAGGGGGTGGATCAGAGTCGCCTGATCACTGCGGCCACGAGTGGGCCTATTGTGATGTCCCCCACTTACAATTCACTCAGAAAACCTGAGTTAGTATGTTTTTGGGTGAGCTAGCAGAGATTTCTTCTACTTCAAGATAATACTTGCCTAGGTGACGATGACGTGTACTGACCAGGCAGTTACAGTGGCATAGTATGTGCTCTGCTGTTTCTTCGTCTTCATTACACATTCGGCAAGTGTCATCTTGTATGATGCCCATTGTTTTGAGGTGTTTATTAACTGTGCAGTGTCCAGTAAGGAAACCTGTAATTAAACGAATCTGACTCCTCGAAAGCATGAGAAGCTGTTTCGTTCTTTTAAGGGATGTATTTGTAAAGAACAACTTGGTTGGTCTGCTACCTTTCGTTTGTAACCAGTAGTGATCCGTCGTGTTCCTTAACCAATTGTCTATGCAGCATTTGGTGGTGCTAATGGATACGCCGCAGAAAGGCCGTGGCATCATAAATGGTAATGCAGAGCCTTTTCTAACTAGTAGGTCCGCCTTTTCGTTGCCTGTATGGCCGCTGTGTCCAGGTATCCAAATGAGATGAACTCTGTTTGTACTGGCTAGCTGGTGAAGTAGTTATAGGCAGTCATATACCAGTTTGGAGGTGATTTCAAAGCTCTTTAGGGCTAGAAGTGCAGCCTTGCTGTCAGAAAGAATGTAAGTGTTTTCGTTAAGTATATTTCTGTTTATATTTTCTCTGAGGCAAAGTTTTATAGCTAATATCTCTGCTTGAAAAAAGAGGGCTATATCTGCCCATGCTGACGTAGATGCATCTGCCTGTATTTGCTCCGTATACTCCAGCCCCAACGCCTTTGTCCGTTTTGGAGCCATCTGTGTACCACACGTAGGATCCACGATTGAGGGTGGGTCTATCCTGTTCCCAGTTTTGTCGGTTGGGGTATGTGACCTTGTAGTTTTGGCTGAAGTTGTATCTGGGGAGACAGTTGTCTGTAAGAGATATCTTTAGGATTTTATGCCTGTTTATTTCGGTAAGGATATCAGGGTGAAAGAGCCTACGGTTAGAGTCATCCTCCACGATCAGTCTATGGGCAAAGACCATTGCTTCTTTCTTCACTTGGAGATGAAGAGGTGGCAGGTCTGTAATGACTTCTAGTGCTGCTGTGGGGGTTGTTATCACGGCCCCAGTGATACAGATGCAAGCTAGTCTTTGCAATTTGTTGAGCTTGGCTTGGCTTGGTGAGAATTGGTCTGGTGATTGCTGTATATGGCCAGCGGGACATTTCGGGGTTTGTGCCAAAGTTTTTGCCAGTGAGACTTTTGCTGGTCCATAAAGAGATCCTGGCTTAATGAATGGTATTTGTAATGTGAGAGTTCCAAGTGAGTTTTTCGTCTAGGGTAATCCCGAGATATTTGACTTCTTTTGAGAACTCTATCGCCTCACCAAAGAGGGTAGGATTAACAATTAGTGTAACCTTTATGCACCAGTTTGCGACAAGGCTTAGTGCGCGTTGGAGGAAATCCGAGACTGTGTCTTCGAACTTGCCTCTAATCAGGATCACTATGTCGTCAGCGTAGCCTTGGACATAGAAACCATTGCTGCCAAGTATGCTTATCAGTTCATTAACCACGATCGACCACAGAAGTGGTGGAAGAACCACGCCTTGAGAGCATCATTTCGTGGCGTTTACGCTGATTTTGTCATTGCCTAGTGAGGTGTTTATTTTCCTATTGCTAAGCATGTGTTGGATCCAATTGCATGTGGTATTGTCCACCCCTGTGCTGAGGATGCAACGTTTTATTTGGGTGTATTCGGTGTTATCGAAAGCACCCTCAATATCGAGAAAGCAGCCTGTCGCAATTTCTTTGTCGCTCAGGGATTTGTTGATCCGGGCCGTTAGTTCCTGAAGAGCATGCGTGGTCGATTTCCCAGGCTGGTAGGCATATTGGCTTTTGTGAAGTGGTGATCTTTTCAGTGCACCGTCCCTGATATGCCTATCCAGGATTTTTTCCATTGTTTTTAGGAAGAAAGAGGTAAGGCTTATCGGTCTGTAGGACTAAGGCAGGTCTGTGGGTCTACGGCCTACTTTGGGAATGAAAATTTACCTTTACCTCTGTCCAGTTTGTTGGTATGTGTCCCCATGCATAGCTGGTTCTAAAGATGTTAATGAGTATGGGAAATCAGCCCCATACTCCCCTTCTGAAGAAGGGCTGGGAAGATGCCATCTTTCCCCGGGGATTTGTATGGGTCAAATGAATTGATGGCCCATTTTATGCTTCCCTCGTGAAAGATCGTTCGTGCTCTTTTCCAATCATCCCTTTTGGGTCTAGTTGCACTGATCTGCGGAGGTATGTTAGAGAGATCGAAGGGAATGATGTTGGAGTCTGGGAAGTGCTCACTGGACAGAATTTTGAGTACTTCCGTACCATTTTCCGCGGAAGTGCCATCTGCTCTCCTCAACAATCCAATTTAGTTAGTGTGCTCTTTGGCGAGAACTCTGTGGATGCGAGCGCTGCTCTGAACGTCTGAAAGACTGCTGCAGAACTTTTTCCATGAGTCTCTTTTGGCTCTTCTAATCTCTTGGTTGTAGTTGGTGAGTGAGGCACGATAATGCGTCCAGTCACCAGTCCGTTTATCTCTGTTGAGCAGATTTCTGGTCAGTGCTCTTAGCTCGGCCAGATTGCTGTTCCACCACGGATTGGTACGGTTTCCTGACTTAACTTTCCCTGGGCAAGCGTTGTGAAAAGCAGATAGGATGGTAGCATTGAGGCTGTCACAGCAGAGTTCAAGGCTGTCTATGTCTCTGATGCTGTTTGGACAGTTACCGATCGTTTGTGCGATTTCTAGGCTATAAGTGTCCCAGTCTGCCGCTCTCGGTTGTCTATATGTTCTAGTGATTCTATCTCCTATTTTTATGCCAAAACAGATTTGTCGATGGTCTGACATCGATGTTTCTGTTGAGACATGCCAGTTTAGAATAGAGTTGCCTAAGAACGGAGTAGTTAGGGTGAGGTCTAGTACCTCTTCTCTTATTCTATTCATAAAGATGGGATTATTTCCACGGTTTATGATATTGAGGTTGTTCCTGAATATGAATTCTAATAGGTACTCACATCTTTTGTTGATGCTCGAACTTCCTCATGCTGTATGGTGGGTGTTGGCGTCACAGCATATGATGATATATGAGCCTCTTCTTCCAAAGTGGTCGAGAAGAACCTGCAGTGGTGTGAAGCTGAGTGCCGTGGAGTCGTCCGCGAGGTAGGCTGTGCAGATTACGGCTTCTGACCTACCTTCCGCAGTGGATAGCTGGATGGTGGCAGCTGCCAGGTCCTTGTTCGTAAGTTCTGTAATGGGAATGGCTTTAATATTGTTATTAGACATTGTGCAGGCTCTAGGTCGTCCTTCGTTTGTGGAGTCGTAGAGCAGCTCACCTGATAGTCCTTTGATCTGGTCTTTAATAGTGTACGGTTCCTGGATAAAGGCTATATCGAGGTGCTCCTTGTTAAATCTGTGGCTCATTACCGCGGACGCGGCCTTTGCATGTTGTGGATTTACTTGGATGCACCTTGATGCCGGCATAATGGATTCAGTGAGGTACTGGCAGGGCTGCCAGTGTTAGTAATTGTCCCAACCATAGGGCTGCCCCTGAAGTCTTAGTTGCCCGAGTTGTTTCTTCCGGCAGCCTTGACGTTTGGGGTGCTTTCGTTGTTTCTATGGCTGGTGCACTAACGCCAGATGCAATGGTTGTTGCTCTCTGGTTTGGCTTATGCTCTCCAAGTTCCTCACTCCCTTTCTTGAGCATGGCCGGTATACTCTCCATCCTTTACTGCTTATGTCCGCATTCTGCCTCATATTACGCGCATAAGGAAGGTGTCCTTGGTAAGATCATCGGCTTGGGGGACGAATGTTACGCAGGTGTATAACTTGGGAATGTCATTACCCTGAGTTGCACACAAATCAGCGTTTTTCCATGGCTTGATCTTCTCTATCGACGACATGAGCCAATTTTTTGTTTCTATGTCGTGACAGGTGATGGAAAGCCATCCATTTCTGGCTGAGGTGACCTCGAATCTGAGGGCAGGACAATCTTTATCTGCCTTGTCCATTTCCACTAGCAGGCTCTCCCTCACTAATTTTATCTGTTCGTCTGTTAGGGTCTCTTGCGGGTGTTGCGAGTGCATGATAGCGACTTTGCACCGAGCAATGGCATCCCGGTAGGATGGCTCGGGTGCATCTGTACGCTCTCGTGCACCTCCACTATTTCCCTTAGTGAGTTTTGTTTTGGCTTCGCAAGCGCGCCCAAGGCGATCATTTCTTTTACCAACACATGAGCTGCTAGGTGCTTTTGTGTGTGGTCGACTCTTCTTGCGGATATTCTCCACAATGGAGTTGTCGTTGGATCGGCTGCGTTTGGGATTTGATGCATCGGTGTTTTTGTGAGCTTCCCTTTCCGCAAGCACGAGACTACATCTTGCTCTTACTTTTTGTCTCGCCTCTTCACGCTCCATCCCGTCCCGGATTAGAGCGGCGATTCGTCGCTTTTGGACCCCGGTGAAATAATCGTGTTTCTGCCGAGGCTTTCTGGCGTCGTTAACCACTGCGACCTCGGCGCTTGGACCTTTAGGTACCTGAGCGTTTTGGTTGTCCGTCTTGTTGTACAGGAGTGTGGTTGCAGAATTTGGAGATGGTTCTGTGTCACCTGTCTCCATTTCGTGTACTGGTGAGCGGAGGAAATATTCTTCCTCCGACTCTGTTAGCGTTTTGTTTTTATTTGTTTTTGTTATTCATGTGTTGGTCCCACGAGTATGGCGAGAAATGATGGTCAACCAACTACAGAGCTCCCATGTAGATGTAAGGCTAGTTACTATGTGAGGGCGCCCGGTATAACATAGGGATCGTACCATCATAGCGATGCACATTTTTGTATTCCCTGCACCATTCAGTCCTCGGCACGTAATCCAAACTACCTTCTCTTGGGAACGTAAGTGCTCTTGGCCCGCGGGGGTGCGATGACCCCTACCACATTACGTGGCCTTCCCCTATCCGCCACCTCGGGACGCGCCGGGTCGCCTGAGAACCTCGAGTTTTCCCAGGGCGATACTAAATACTTACTTACTTACTTTTCAGGCCTGCGATCCATGGAGGATCTGAGCCTGAGCTATAGCTGCCTTCCATCCTTGACGGTCCCGGGCACGCTGCTTCCAGTTGTCAAGACCAAGATGCCTTACATCCGCGATTACTTGGTCTTTATACCGGAGGTTCGGTCTTCCTCTTCTTCT
This sequence comes from Eumerus sabulonum, assembly GCA_951905685.1. Lineage (NCBI taxonomy): Eukaryota > Metazoa > Arthropoda > Insecta > Diptera > Syrphidae > Eumerus > Eumerus sabulonum. The sequence goes on along the minus strand of OX645060.1, from coordinate 151,958,190 downwards.
CGAACCAGGAGGCTCGGAGTCGAAGACTCTCTTAGCTGGAGCGTTGATGTCCATGCGCTCGATGTGGCCGAGCCAGTGTAGTCGACGGCTCCTTGCCTTCCGGACTACATCCACATCTTGGTACAGCTCGCAGAGTTCGCGGTTGTGTCTTCTTCTCCATTCACCTTCCTCACAGACAGGACCAAATATCCGGCGCAGAATTTTTCTTTCGAAAGAACCCAAAATCAGCTCCGCTGTCCTGCTTATCGTCCAGCTTTCGGCTCCGTACAACAAGACTGGCAGAATGAGCGTTTTGTAAAGCATGACTTTGGTCTTTCGAGTGAGGAGTTTTGACCCCAGTTGTTTGGACAAGCCGAAGTAGCAGCGGTTGCCAACGGCGATTCTACGCCGGATCTCCACTGTGGTGTCATTTGTGGAATTTACGTTTGCCCCGAGGTAGACAAACTCCTTAACTACCTCGAAATTATAGCTGTCAATTGTTATGTTTTGTCCCAGGTGGTGAGCGACGGATTGGTTTTTGCTTGACAGCATGTATTTCGTTTTGTCCTCATTGATCTTAAGGCCAATTCGTTTCGCCTGTTCTTCAATCGCCGTGAATGCTTCCACAATGCCACGGCGAGAACACGCGATGATGTCGATATCATCCGCGTATCCTAGCAGCTGGATGGACTTGTAAAAGATAGTGCCTTCCCTGTTGACGCCTGCCCGTCGCACTATCTGCTCCAGCACCAGGTTGAAGAAGTCACATGACAGCGCATCTCCTTGCCGAAATCCGGTGCATGTTTCGAATGGTTCCGAGGTCCTAGAACCGAATTGCACGGTGCATCGCGTATTTTTTAGCGTGGCGCGACACAACTGGATCAGTTTTACCGGGATCCCGAATTCGGCCATCGCCCCAAACAGTGCTTCACGATGAATGCTGTCGTATGCGGCCTTGAAATCGATGAAAAGATGGTGTGTATCGATTTGAAACTCGTTGGTCTTTTCCAGGATTTGTCGAAGTGTGAAAATCTGTCAATAGTTGATTTGCCGGGCCGGAAGCCGCACTGGTAGCTGCCGATTAGTGCGGTGCAAAATGGTTTAGACGTTCACACAATACGCTGGACAGGATCTTGTATGCGACATTGAGCAGGGATATACCTCTATAGTTCTTACAAGAGGTAGGATCGCCTTTTTTGTGGATGGGGCATATAGAGCTGGTATTCCAGTCGTCGGGCATGCTCTCATCTTCCCAAATTCTGCAGATGATCTGGTGCATGCTCCCTACCAGAACATCGCCGCCAGCCTTGAAGAGCTCTGATGGCAAGCCATCTGAGCCTGCGGCCTTGTTGTTCTTCGGCTTCTGAATAGCTGTGCCGACTTCTTCTATGCGGAGTGGGAGGACTACTTCAGCGGCTGGAGTTGGGATTTCCTCAGCCCCTACCACTCTCTCTTGGTCATGCTCGTTAAGCAGCTGCTGGAAGTGCTGCTTAAATACATCCACTATTCCCTGCGGGTCGGTGACAAGATTACCCTCGCAGTTTCGAAGAGCCAGGGTGCCCTTTTTGAAGCCTCCTGCAAGGCCTTTGGCTTTCTTGTAAAAGGCTCGTATTTTATGTCTATCCCTAGACTCCTCGATATCCTTGAGCTGGGAGGCTGCGAAGATTCTTTTCTTTTGTCGCAGTAGTTTCTTCTCCTCCCTTCTTCTGGCTCGGTACTCTTCTCGCGCTGCCCTGGTTTTCCTCTGCAGCGCCTTTTGGTCGGTTGCTGCCTTTTTCTGCTCACACTCGCCATCATACCACGGGTTTCTTGTCGGGGGTGGTTGGTATCCTAAGGTGGTTTCGGTTACTTCCTGAATGGCTGAGCGGTAATGCAGCCACATATTATTGGCATTTGTGTTCGACGTAGGCATACCGTAGAGTCTTTCGCTCAGCTGCTCCCTGTAGACTCTGGCAACCTCCGGTGTGCTCAGGCGCCCAATGTCGAACCTCCTCCTGATGGGCTGGTGCAGCTTTCTGACATTGGACAGTCGAGCTCTGAATCTTGCTGCTACGAGGAAGTGGTCAGAGTCGACATTTGCCCCTCTGAATGTTCGCACATCCAGGATGTTTGACGCGTGCCTTGCGTCAATGAGCACATGGTCGATTTGGTTGGCGGTTCGACCGTCCGGAGATCGCCAGGTTGCTGTGTGGATTCGCTTGCGAGGGAATCTTGTGCTACTTATCACCGCATTACGAGCTGTCGCAAAGTCAGCGAGTCGGAAGCCGTTATCTGTTGTTGTATCGTGGAGGCTGTGCTTTCCGATCACTCCGCCAAGGGTGTTTTCCTTTCCGATTTTGGCGTTGAAGTCCCCAAGCACGATTTTTACATCGTACTCCGGACAAGCTCTGTAGGCGTTGTCCAGGAGGTCATAGAAGTCCTCCTTGATAGGGTCTTCAGCCTCGTCGGTAGGGGCGTGTGCACATATAAGGCTGATGTTATAAAATCTGCCTCTGATGCGGATCACAGCCAGGCGATCACTTATAGGTTTAAAGTCGATGACCTTCGACCTTAACCGCTTTCCCATGACAAATCCGCATCCCAGTAAGTGCAACCTTTTGTGACAGCTGTAATAAATGTCGCAATTTTTCTTCCTAATCATACCGTTTCCTATCCAGCGTATTTCCTGGACCGCAGTAATATCCGCCTTGTACTGCGTGAGGATTCCTTCTAGTTTATGAGCAGCTCCGGGAGTGTACAGGGTTCTGACATTCCAGGAGCATACTCGCAAATCGTGTTCCTTTTTCGTGCGTTGTCGTCGTCGAGTATCCGTCCGTGTATCCGAGGGCGATACTAAATAGCCGTATCATATCAGCCACAAGCCGAGAGGTCTCAGTGACAGTATCGGCGGTTAGAGGATGATAGAAGTGGGACCACTGATTTGGTCGGTAGTCATCGACGATCTACTACGCAAGCTAACCACTTAGGGCTACGAGGTCATCGGATATGCTGATGACCTAGTAGTCAGTGTTACGGGCAAGTGCGAGATCACTGACTGTGAGCGCGTGCAGCTTGCGCTCCAACTTATCTCTGACTGGTGTGTCAGAGAGGGCTTATCTATTAACTCTAACAAGACAATCTTAGTCCCATTTACATAGAGAAGGAAGCGCACAAAAGTGTGCGTAGCGCACACATAGGATTTTCAGTATCTAGGTATTGACCTAGACCGCAGACTGGAACTGGAACTCCAATAGGAAAAATGAACTCATGAAAGCGACTAAGGCCATGTGGGCCTGTCGACGCACCTACGGTAAAACCTGGGGACTCAAACCTAAGGTAGTCCACTGGTCATACAGCGCGATAGTAAGACCTATCGTCACCTACGGGTCCACTGTATGGTATACAAAAATTGAACAAAAAACTACAATTGTTAAGCTTCAACTCTTTCAGAGACTAGTGTGTCCCGGCATCACAGGCGCTATGCCAACCTGCTCCACGGCAGCCCAAGAAGCACTCATTGGACTCACTCCACTACACCTTTTTATAAAAAAGGTAGCATTACGCAGTGCAATCAGAATCCTCTGCTCGGGAACAAATATGCCATGTGGACCCGTTGGCCACATGTCCATATTACAACGCCTTTCCGAGCTGGATATGATTACTACGGTCTCGGACGCATTGCCGCACACCTTCACCTTTGACAAGAGGTTTGAGATACTGATCCCAAATCGCTCAGAATGGGAAAACAGTGATCCCCTGCTAAGTGTCAAAGGCCTTAGGTGGTACACGGATGGCTTCACGATGGCTTCCGGCATTGGCGCCGGAATCTTTCGACCAAAACGCAAGATCTCGAAAGCCCTGGGAATAAGTCCCAGCATCTTTCAAGCAGTCGTTACAGTCCATGAAGGACCTGAGCCGAGCTTCTCTCAGTCACCCATTTTGTGTGTGATTTCATTTTCCCATAGGTGAAAGGGACCTACAGTTTATTGCCGGTTCCGAACGGTGAATTTCGAGAAGCTTTTCACGACAATTTTACAAGAGGGGATTTTGTGAGAACTCCGCTGAGGAGAAACACCGTGAAAAATACGTTCGATGACATGGCTGTGCCGGGATTCGATCCCGTGTCATCGGCGTCAGAGGCCAACACACTGCCCACTGCGCCACGGTGCTCTCGCCATCCTAACATGCGTCAATCTAAGTCTCGTGACTGGCATTAGGGGGGTAACCATCAGCATACTCTCTGATAGCCAAGCAGCGCATAAAGCGCTGAGTTCGTACAGTACGAACTCAAAAACCATCAAGGAATGACATGACGCCCTACAAGACCTCGCCAAAAGAAACAATGTTAAACTTTTTTTTTTTTTTTTTTTTTTTTTTTTTCATTTCATTTCATTTATTGAATTAATTACATGCACACGTAAGATATAACATCTTATAAGTTTGTAACATGCTTAAAATATAGTAATAATAACAATGATTAAAAATAAGACTAAAGCTAGGTAATAGTGAAAGTTATAAAGAAATAAAGAAAAAGATAAACAATAGTAATAGTTAAGCGAATACAAGATAAAGAATAAAGAGAGGAAAGATTCAGATTCCATTAGTAACGTTCTTTAAGGTACTCAAAAGATTTCAGTTTGAAGGCGTTTGTGCTTTTCGCTTGCTTGATATTTAGGGGTAGCATATTCCACAGCTGAACAGCATTCACAAAAAATTGGCGGGACGTTGTTAAATATTTGTGTTTTGGAACTATAAGCTTTAGAGAACGTTGCGCCTTTGCGAACTGAATGCATTCGAAAAGGTATTCAGGTTCCTTGGTCGCTATAACTTTATGCAACAGTAGCAAGGTACGATGTTTCATCAGAGCTGTAAGTGAGGAACCTGCAATTTTTTGGGTGAATTCGGAGATGTGCTCGCGCCTTTCGATGCTATAGATGTATCTGGCGCAACAATTATACACGACGTTAAGTTTTCTTTGAGATTCATAGTCCAAGTTCGAAAACAGCTCACAACCGTACAGAATGATAGGTAGAATGAACGACGTTACAAGTTTATGTTTAACTTTGGTGGGCAAGTATTTGGTAGTAGGGCTTAAGCCTCTAAGAGCACCGTATACCTTGGACACCACATAATTAACATGGGAACTCCAGCTGAGGTTAGGTTCGAGAAATATTCCTAGATTTTTGATTTTCCCAACATAATCAATAGGAGAGTTGTTCATCAAAAGAGGCGGTAAATTTAACACGACCCTACTTCTATTGAGAATTAGTGCTTTTGTTTTTGACGTGTTCAAATACAGTTTATTTCTTATTGACCAATGGTGGACGAGATTAAGTTCATGCGAAAGTGAATTCATGGCCGAGGCATAATACATTTTCGGGAACATAGAGTAGACCTGAACATCGTCGGCGTAAATATGGTACTTACACGTTGAGAAACATTTATATATATCATTTATAAAACACGAAAATAACAGTGGACCTAACACAGAACCTTGAGGCACACCAGAGTTAACAAAAAGACACGAAGAACGTTTATTATTGTGGTACACAAATTGCGAACGGTTTGATAGATATGAAGACATAAGGTGACATAAAGATAGCCCACAGGAAAATTGGTTCTTAAGTTTTTTTATGAGAATTTCATGGTTCACGCTGTCAAAGGCTTTAAAGAAGTCCAGACAAACCAATAGTCCGACCATATTACTATCCATACCCAAGCGGATATCTTCACAAACTTTTAGCAAGGTCGTTGTGCAATTATGCTTAGCACGAAAGCCAGATTGGAACTTAGTAATTAAATTATTTTTGACGAAATGCTCTTTCAATTGCCCACTCACCAGACTTTCAAAAACCTTGCTTAGATATGGGAGAATGGCAATTGGGCGAAACTCGGTACCATCAGGAGAAGATGTTTTAGGTGGGTGCCAAGACATAAAGGTATCAGGGGCAATGAAATTGCCGGCCAACTTGCCGGAAAAAGTTACAGCGATAAATATATAGGTCCGGAATCATTCTGCGGCATTCCCGGGTCTAAGATAAATTTCTTCTTAGACAAGTGGGAAAAATTGCAACACCCGTCCTTTTGGAACAGCGTTTTGGGACTCCGTCATTCTAAACGACTTATACGACCCCTGAACAAACACTCTAGTGACATAATCAACTTAATAAGGTGTAGGTAGGTAGATAAGATCGTAGCCTTCCCAGAATTGAGAAGAATACACATAGGCCAGGGAGGCCCATTGTGCAGCTACGAAGGGGTTTTGCCCCCTATTCGTGGAACCAGTTTGTGCTTCCTATGAAGTTAAGAAGATCAGATATCCCTACTTTCTGAACATCTGTCAGATCGTTAAGGAAGTAAGAGTGAATGGATTTGACCTCCTCCTCGTCTTGACAGCTTCTGCAGAAATCATTAGGAACTATTTCTAGTTTTTGTGCGTGACTGCCAATAAGGCAGTGTCCTGTGATGACACCAATGACTTTGTAGATGTCCGTTCTTTTTAGGGAGATTATACTCCTTGTCCGTTGACTTCAAGCCGAGGCCAGATTTGCCTGGTGATGAGGCAGGTATGTCCCTGGGTCCATCTCAGGTTCGTTTCGGCCCTGGCGAGATTAGTCAGATTATGATTAATGGCTGTGAGGGCTATTCCCTCACAAGCCACGATTGATTGTAGCGTTGTTTCTTGTTTGGCGAGTGTGTCGGCTTTTTCATTTCCTGGAATGTCGCTGTGTACCGGTACGCAGATAAGTTGTATGTTGAACTATTCTGCCATCTCGGACTCCAACGACTTTAAGGCTGCTTGACTATCCGTGAGAATACGGATATTTGTGGTGGATATTACGTTCCACTTCAGCCAAGACAAGGCCTCTTTTATTGCCAATAGTTCTGCCTGGAGAACGCTGCAGTGATCTGTCAATTTTAGAGCTTTATGCAGCTTTAGTTGCAGAATACTCCACTGCCCACCCCGTTTTTGGTTTTAGACCCGTCAGTGTAAGAATCCACGCAGTTTCCGCGGGGTTGAGTTTGGCGAGTCCAGTTTTGCCTGTCCGGGTAAATCGTCGTAAAGTTTTTTTCCAAGACTGTGGTGGGTTCTGTGTGGTCCAATTTTTCTGCCATAGTTATCCTGTTTTGCAGGATGGAGGAGTAGCCAGTGACATAGCTCGTCCATTTCGAGTTGGCTTTTAGTCTTATGGCCGTGTGTGTGGCGATTTGCTTGCCGAATATATCGAGTGGTGTAAGGTCGAGTATCATATTAAGCGCAGCCGTTGGTGTGGACCTGAGGGCCCCGGTAATGCACATACATGCCATCCTTTGTACCTTCTCGAGTTGTTTGTGGTATGTTGTCTTAGTCCACCAGACTATCACTCCATACATTAGTATGGGTCTAACGACCGTGATGCTTGCCGAAAATATCGAGTGGTGTAAGGTCGAGTATCATGTTAAGCGCAGCCGTTGGTGTGGACCTGAGGGCCCCGGTAATGCACGTACATACCATCCTTTGTACCTTCTCGAGTTGTTTGTGGTATGTTTTCTTGTCCAGTGCAGTCCGCCGGACTATCACTCCATACATTAGTACGGGCCTAACGACGGTGATGTAGAGCCATAGGGTGATCTTGGGGTTGAATCCCCACTTTTTTCCTAGGACTTTCTTGCATGGATAGAGAGCTATTGTTGCTTTTTTTGCTCTTTCAGTTGTGTTGCTCTTCCAAGTTAATTTCCTTTCTGGTATAACGCCAAGGTATTTGGCACTGGAGAAATAGGTTAACCTGGTATATAGCAAAGTGATAGCGCAATGTTCCGGAATTTCATGCTTTTTGGTAAATAGCTCCGTTTTCTGGGACTTATCCTGAGCCCGTTGCTATATATGCGCCCATTTGCACAGAATTGAGAATGCCGATTGCATATGGTCATTCAGTTTGGATAGGTATTTACTTGAGATCGAAATGGCAACGCCATCAGCGTAGGCAATAACGTCAAGGCCTTCTTTATCCAGCTTAATTAGTCGTTCGTTTACAACTGCATTTCAGAGAAGTGGTGAGGGGACCCCTCTTTGCGGGGATCCCATGGTAACCACTCTGGTGGTTGCTTGGCTCCCCCATTTGGAGTGAATCCTGCGCGTTAATAACAACTCGCTGACTTTCCTAGCCCTTCTATTACTGCATTCGGAGTGACGTTGTTTAAGGCGCCCTCTATGTCTAGGAAGGCTGTTAGAGTATATCAGAAGACTAGTCAGCTACCTAGCACGACACTGCGGTCTGAGATATCATCGAATCAAAATTAGCCTCTCTTCTGAAACTGAGTGTCGGCTCTGTCTTGAGGACGAAAAGACGGCAGAACACATACTGTGTGAGTGTGCTGCTCTCTGCCATCTCAGGAGGCGTATCCTTCTCAGCGAAGTTATGACTCCTGAGGGGATCACCCTGGCTCCTACGAGAAGCATTCTCAACTTCATTATAGAAGTGGAGATGCTACTCGGCTAATCGGCTAGCAGGCACAATAGATCTGCAAAGGTCGCAGTGCCGTATTACTAATGGTAGCACTAGCCCCATATATAAAAAGCAAAAAAGGCTTTAATATGCACACAAATTCTGAACTGGAAGAGAAAAATATTTTCATAAATCATTTTGAATTGATTAGGAAAAAAATTATTTTTTCAAACTAGTGCTATAAAATAGATATTCGTTTATTCTAGTCACACTGATGGTTGGTTGAACCCAAAGTGCTCTTAAACATAAATACGTTTTAAAAGCCTCCTGCAGCTATCAAAAAAAAATAAATAAAATCGTAAACATATAAAACAGGGACTGCTAGAATGTGCTTTTTTTTGAAGGAAAAGAACAATTTTACAAAGAGCATTATTTTAATTCAAATGGTTGGCAACGTTGTACATTCGCGCCAAATGTGGGAGTATTGCATTTGGATAGCAGCGTAACATGCAGAACAAAGTACCCTCTATCTAGTGGGCAAACTAAAGGGTGCGCAGCTGACATGTAAAAAATATATATATATAATATATATAAATATATGTTATACATAAATATATATAAATTTATACTCTAGCATAAAATATCTAGATACAAAAAAGCATATGTAAGTAACTTCGAAATTTTTACGCGGCAAAGAAATCATAAATAAAACACCATTACAACGCAACACTTTGTATGTACGGGTATATATGCTCTGCTTGCTTTCGAGTTATATATTTACATCGCTGCTCGGTGATTTGACCAAAATCAAATTTTATGAAGGTCACATGGGTAGTCACACATAGTGCCCAGCCAACGTTTGCATAGAATCAAAATCGATAAATTCGTGGAGCAAAAAAGTCAAATTCAGTTGTAAACCTACAAACATGCATGCTACGAGTATGTACACGCGCCACAGCGATTAGATACCTCCATGCTTCTTACTGGATATGATCGTATACGTCACATGAATATAAAGGGGCAACGGGAGCGAAAATCCTTCGACATGATTCCATTAAGTCATGATTCCTTGGAGAGATGGTGCTACTTTTTATGTATCCTTCTCGACCCTCATTCTATGATTGTGCCTTCGGTGTAAATCATTTTCTAGAAGTGAGATTTTCGTCTTGATTTGTTTTCGCGTGAGGTTGGGCTGGGCGCTCATGTGGGAATTTTTTATGCGTTAAGCCAATAATGGAGGCATTTGGAGAGAAAATGAAAACAGAAACAAGCGTAAAAGTGTTGTTTTCTTGACGCTATTTTTTATGCCTTGTCTCTTGAATAAAGTGAATCTGTGGATAAGTGACAGTAATAACGCTCATAAATTTGAAATGACCCGGACGGCTGTCGATGACTCTTATATGGCGTAGCAGAATTGAATTGGTATTATGCCCTATTTACGGCAGTTAGAGTACAACAGCTTTTATTGATCTATTTGCACTGATGGTATTAGAAGGCTAAGAGTTGTGCAAAATTGTTGTGATATGTTCCTTGGAAGTTCGAAAAATTCCACTTGTAAGTAGTTTATCATACATTTTAAGGTTTAAAACCAAAAAAATGTAGTTTTTGGCAGAGCTTGAATAAGGATAAGGACTACATTCGATCATTGAGTCACTGAGCTCTATAGACTATATACTATGAAATTTATTGATATGAAATTCATCTTTATATAACTATATACAAATGCTATTGCAGGATTGTTCTTTGACGGTGTTATTGTAAAACTTAAACGAATGTGCTAATGCTATAAAGGTAGGAAGATAACTTAAAACGGAACATAGACAAGTTGTAGTTACTTCGCTAAAGTCGTGTTCAGTAGCCACTGGATATTGGAGATAATAGTCAAAATGATAGAGTCAAGTTAAATGTTTTTTCTAACAGAATCTAAAGTATTGACAGCCTTCTTAACACCGGATGGATTGTACGAGCATAATTTGATGCCGTTTGGACTTAAGGGCTCGTACATACAGGGTAAAATTGTAGATCGCTCTCAATCTGGCGAGATGCCAGCAACGATCCCTGTGTAAATGCCCGGGTCAAGTTTACATACGGCCTCCTCGCGGCGCACTCTGGATAGCCTCTTCAACAACGGTTGTGAGGTGAACAAACGTATGCAGCGATAAAACCCCGACAAGAATGGCGGTTGTGCGGCGGGCTAACATCCGCCCACATAAAAAAACATAGTTATGAATGAGCAAGATGCCTCGGATACACGGACGGATACTTGACGACGACAACGCCATGAAAGAAGAACACGATTTGCGAGTATGCTCCTGGAATGTCATAACCCTGTACACTCCGGGAGCTGCTCATAAACAAGAAAGAATCCTTACGCAGTATGATGAGGAAGAAAAATTGCGACATTTATAATAGCTGTGACAAAAGATTGCACTCACTGGGATGCGGATTTGTCGTGGGAAAGCGGTTAAGGTCGGAGGTCATCGACTTTAAACCTATAAGTGATCGCCTGGCTGTGATCCGCATCAGAGCCAGATTTTATAACATCAGCCTTTTATGTGCACACGCCCCTACCGACGAGGCTGAAGACCCTATCAAGGCGAACTTCTATGACCTCCTGGCCAACGCCTACGGAGCTTGTCCGGAGTACGATGTTAAAATCGTGCTCGGGGATTTCAACGCCAAAATCGGTAAGGAGAACATCCTTGCCGGAGTGATCGGAAGGCACAGCCTGCCTCCACGATACAACAACAGATAACGGCTTCCGACTCACGGACTTTACAACAGCTCGTAATGCGGTGATAAGTAGCACAAGATTCCCTCGTAAGCGAATCCACACAGCAACTTGGTGATCTCCGGACGGTCGAACCGCCAACCAATGCTCATTGACGCAAGGCACTCGTCAAACATCCTGGATGTGCGAACATTCGGTTTTAGAGGTCGACTGTCCAATGTCAGAAAGCCGCACCAGCCCATCAGGAGGAGGTTCGACATTGAGCGCCTGAGCACACCGGAGGTTACCAGAGACTACAGGGAGCAGCTGAGCGACAGACTCTACGGTATGCCTACATCGAACACAAATGCCAATAATATGTATGTGGCTGCATTGCCGCTCAGCTATTAAGGAAGTAGCCGAAACCACCTTAGGATACCTACCACCCCCGACAAGAAACCCGTGGTATGATGGCGAGTGTGAGCAGAAAAAGGCAGCAATCGACGAGGTGTACCAAAAGGCGCTGCAGAGGAAAACCAGGGCAGCGCAAGATGAGTACCGAGCCAGAAGAAGGGAGGAGGAAAAACTACTGCGACAAAAGAAAAGAATCTTCGCAACCTCCCAGCTCAAGGATATCGAGGAGTCTAGGGATAAACATAAAATACGAGCCCTTTACAAGAAAGCCAAAGGCCTTGCAGGAGGCTTCAAAAAGGGCACCCTGGCTCTTCAAAACTGCGGGGGTAATCTTGTAACCGACCCGCAGGGAATAATGGATGTATTTAAGCAGCATTTCCAGCAGCTGCTTAACGAGCAGGACCAAGAGAGATTGGTAGGGACCGAGGAAATCCCAACTCCAGCCGCTGAAGTAGTCCTCCCACCCAGCATCGAAGAAGTCGGCACAGCTATCAGAAGCTGAAGAATAAGAAGGCCGCAGGCTCAGATGGCTTGCCATCAGAGTCTTCAAGGCAGCCGCGATGTTCTGGTAGGGAGCATGCACCAGACAATCTGCAGAATTTGAGAAGATGAAAGCATGACCGACGACTGGAATACCAGCTCTATTTGCCCCATCCACAAAAAAGGCGATCCTACCTCTTGCAAGAACTATAGAGGTACATATATCCCTGCTCAATGTCGGATACAAGACCCTGTCCAGCGTACTGTGTGAACGCCTAAGCCATTTTGCACCGCACTAATGGGCAGCTACCAGTGCGGCTTCCGGCCCATCAAACCGACTGTAGACCAAATTTACACACTTCGATAAATTCTGGAAAAGACCACGAGTTTCGAATCGATTCACACCATCTTTTCATCGATTTCAAAGCCTCATATAACAGCATTCATCGTATAGGACTGATTGGTGCGATGGCCGAATTCAGGATCCCGGGAAAACTGATCCAGTTGTATTGTGCCACGCTGGAAAATACGCGATGCACCGTGCATCGTGTTCTAGGACTTCGGAACCGTTTGAAGCATGCACCGGACTTCGGCAAGGAGATGCGTTGTCATGTGACTTCTTCAACCTAGCGCTGGAGCAGGTAGTGCGACGGGCAGGCGTCAACAGGGAAGGCACTATATTCTACAAGTCCATCCAGCTGCTAGGATACGCGGATGATATCGACATCATCGCGTATCCTCGCCGCGGCATTGTGGAAGCATTCACGGCGATTGAAGAACAGGCGAAACGAGTTGGTCTCAAGATCAATGAGGACAAAAGAAATACATGCTGTCAAGCAAAAACCAATTCGACGCTCACCACCTGGGACAAAATATAACAATTGACAGCTACAATTTCGAGGTAGTTAAGGAGCTTGTCTACCTCGGGGCAAGCGTAAATTCCACAAATGACACCACAGTGGAGATCCGGCAAAGAATCGCCCTTGGCAACCGCTGCTACTTCGGCTTCTCCAAACAACTGGGGTCAAAACTTCTCACTCGAAGGACCAAAGTCATGCTTTACAAAACGCTCATACTGACAGTCTTGCTGTACGGAGCAGAAAGCTGGACGATAAGCAGGACAGCGGAGCTGATTTTGGGTTCTTTCGAAAGAAAAATTCTGTGCCGGATATTTGGTCCTGTCTGTGAGGAAGGTCAATGGAGAAGAAGGCACAACCATGAACACTACGAGCTGTACAAAGATGTGGATGTAGTCCGGAAGGTAAAGATCCGTCGACTTCACTGGCTCAGCCACATCGAGCGCATGAACACCAACGCTCCAGCTAAGAGGGTCTTCGACTCCGAGTCTCCTGGTTCGAGAAGAAGAGGAAGACTGAACTTCCGTAATCGCGGATGTAAGACATCTTGGTCTTGATAACTGGAAGCAGCGTGCCCGGGACCGTCAAGGATGGAAGGCAGCTGTAGCTCAGGCTCACATCCTCCACCGATCGCTGGCCTGATAAGTAAGTAAGTAAGTTTGGACTAGTCATGGCTATCCAGGAGATGATAACTCAGATCATCAGATGCTAAATACATCGAAACAGCATAAGTTATTACGTCGGTGATGTCATTATTGCAACGGACACAGGAAATCACTGTGTTGAAGGAGTTCTTAGGGGCAGTGAGAAAGGAAAGGTTGACGCTAAGCCCATCGTCTTAATGCGTCTTTATTACAACGAATGTGAGTTTCCTGGAATATGTGATTCGCTCGAATGGAATACAACTAGGTAACGAGAAAACTAATTTCATTAGCGAGTTCCCAAGACCGACCAACACGCAACTGTTGAATCAGAAGATTCTTACGGATAACGGGATTTTTCCGAAAATTCACACAGAGATATAGTTGTATAGCTCATCTTCAAGTGGACCGACCGGCACTGCTCGACGCATCAAAAGAACATGAAGTACATACTGATGCCAGTTCTCTTAATTTGGGAGGAGTACAACTGCAGCATGAAGGTGAGGAACTGAAACCAGTTTATTATTATCGTCGACAATGCTCGGTAGCTGAAAGAAAGTATGCCAGCTATGAAATCGAGATTTTGGAGATGGTTGAGGCCTTGAGCAGATTCCGAGTTTATTTGCTAGGTGCACGGTTTCGCCATTACAACATGAATGTTATGCCATTGCAACAACGAAGGAGACGTCATATCACGATGGTGGCGAAAGCTACAATAATTTGACTTCAAGTACATAAAATGACCAGGAAGAAATGAGACCGATAATCCTACGCTCAGAAAACAAACGAAAATGGATTACGAGATGTCGTCTGGACGGTTATATCGGAGGCTGGAAGATCAAAAGAAGTTGGTTGTTCGGCAGCAAGTAAGGTGGCGAATTGCAAAAGCGTGCCATGATGCTGTGGGGTACTTCAATCTAAAAAAAAACGTTGGGGCGTATCAAAAGGGACTTCTAGTTTCCTCGATTGTGTGATTTGTTTAGTGCATTCTTTCAGCAAATACACCGTGCTGAGAGCTGTTAACTCCACTAAAACAACACCCGTCGCCACGATGCTGCAGGAAATGATGACGACATTTAAGCAGCCACTGCCTACAGCCTTCACGTCTAAACAGTTCGACTCATTTATGGGCAAGTATGGTATCCAACAAGGTGGGAGGGAGCGAGCAAACAGAGCAAAGAAGTTTAATATGGCAAACGCCAGCTTCGATCTCTGTTCCTGCTCAATCCAAGTTGACACACAACCTCCGCGTGGCCCGACCTGGATAGCTACCCTGGCCCCCGCCAGTCAGTGAACCAATATGTGCAGCGACCCAACCCCTTGTTCCTGGGAAAGAGGAACCTGGCCCTCCAGGTTGGGGGTTGCGCTTAGGGGTAACATCCCTATCACGTAAAAACCTGCTTGTTCCGAAACAACAACAAGCCTCGGATACGGACGGATACAAAACTGACGACCCCTGCAAACGACTAACGGACCTGAGAGTCCGAGAGCACCTGGAATGTGAGGTCCCTTAACACACCGGGAGCAGGCGATCAATTGGAGCAAACCCTCAACAGCTATAAAGCAGATATAACCGCACTCCAAGAAGTGCAATGGGATGGACCACGCGAAAGACGGATGGAAAACTGGAGAACAAACAGCGCCTATTCGGGTGCGGATTCGTTATTAGAAGAAGACTCAGACAAAACGTTCTAAACATCCGAGATATAAGCGAACGCCTCAAAACAATCCGCACCAGAGCTAAATTTGGAAACATTAGTTTAATAAGCGCTCACGCCCCAACGGAAGAAAAGGACGTTCGACTCGAAGAAGACAGAACCTATGCCCAATGTCCCAGCTACGACACAAAAATAGTTCCATTTGAGTCGATCATTGGAAAGCATAGCCTCCATAACACCACATTCGACAAGGGACTTAGGCTAATCGATTTCCTAACGGGGCGTAACCTCCTTGTAGCAAGCACGCAATTCCCCCATCTAAGCATCCACAAGGGTACCTGGCGGTCTTTTGATCAATCGACCAGATTGATCGCATTACGATCGACGCCAGACACTCCTCCAGTATTCTCGAGGTACGAACCTTCCGAGGGGCCAACATCGACTCGGACCACTACCATGTTATAGCCAAGGTACGCATGAGGATATCAAGAATCCTTAGGAGTCGAGTAGAACTACGTAAGTTTGACGTCGGAAAGCTGCAATCGGAAGAGACTGCCTAAATCTTTGCCGATCGTGTCTCCTCCAAGCTCTCTCAAAATCCGCCCACAGTAGCACATACAACAGAGCAGGAATTGGCACATTGCCAGGGCGCCATCAGAGACGCTGCCTTAGAGGTGCAAAACAAGAGGCATATAAGGCCATGCTGCAACGACGGACGAGAGCTGCTAGCGAAATCTATGAGCAGAAGAGAAGAAAGGAACACGCTTTTCAGAAGAAAGGAGAGAGAGCACAGAAAGCACAGTCTGCTGAGCTTCTTAAGGCGGCTGGAGATGAGCTGGCAAGGTGCATGCACCATCTCATTTGCAAGGTATGGTCGGAGGAAAGCATGCCCGATGAATGGAATCTCAGCATCGTTTGCCCGGTCCATAAGAAAGGAGACCCCTACAACTGCGCCAACTATAAGGGAATAAGTCTCCTTAACATCGCATATAAGGTCTTCTCTGCCGTATTGTGTGAACGCCTGAAACCGTTTGTGGATAACCTGATCGGTTCTTATCAGTGTGGTTTTAGGCCAGGTAAATCCACAATAGACCAAATTTTTACGCTACGGCAGATCTTGTAGAAGACCCAGGAATATCAAATCGACACCCACCACCTCTTCGTCCATTTGTATAGAGATGAGCTATACAAAGCCATATCTAGTTTTAACATCCCTG
Organism: Eumerus sabulonum; assembly: GCA_951905685.1. Classification (NCBI taxonomy): domain Eukaryota; kingdom Metazoa; phylum Arthropoda; class Insecta; order Diptera; family Syrphidae; genus Eumerus; species Eumerus sabulonum. The sequence continues at coordinate 151,941,829 of OX645060.1, read as the reverse complement.
CCAAACTCATCCGACTGTGCAGGGTGACAATGGAGAATTCTCGCTGCAAACCGAGACCTTTGATGTTAACAAGGGATTTAGGCAAGGTGACGCACTGTCATGCAACTTTTCCAACATCGTGCTTGAAAAGATCGTGCAAGAGTCACTGGCCAACACAGGAGGTACGATTTATTTCAAGTTTACACAATTGCTTGTGTACGTCGACGACATTGACGTGATTGGACGGACACAGCGAGACGTCAATGAGGCCAATGTAAGCATGTAAGCCGTCATTTTGAGAGTCCAGCGTCGCCAACACATTCGTGATGGGTAAGCCGGTGCTTTGTGGGGAGTAGCCCCGAACGATGTGTGGCTTAGGGAAAGCTTCCTCTTCCACAAGCATAATATCAAGTCCACTCTTGTCCTTGATGGCCGTAAAATTGGTTTTCATCCAATCGGCAGTAGCTGGGTTGTCACAAGTGAACCACCCTGACTTGTAGGTCGATCCCCTGAAGCGAGGTTTGGGTGCTTTACCCAGCAGCTCGATGGAGATGTCAACTACAGCCTCCTGAACGGCTGCTATTTGCGCTATTGTAAGGGGGTTCGTTCGATCCTCCCAGCTACACTATTGTAGCTCTTTTTGTCGACCTGGTGGTTGCCGATTTTGCTGCGTTTAGCAGCCGAGTTTGGTGGAGTAGTATCAGCGGAACGATCACGTTTCAGTTCCGGACCTTTGGTTGCAGGGGTAGATTTTGCATAAGCTAGAGCCTCATCTCTAGTTTTGCCCTGCATTATAGCAGCTTTAAAACGTCGCTGCTCCGACGATTTGAGTATGACGAAGCCACCAGATGGTACAAGCCTTTCCTCTACCTACCTGATAGTTTCGTTCTTTGTTACACTTGGGAGTTCATCTGAGAGCATACTCACAGAATCCCCGCCAAGTGTGGTGTCGGATTCGCAGAGTGAAGACACATCCTCTTCTTTCCATCCGGCTGCAATGCCGGCGAAAGGTGCCGACATCACTTCCGGTTTTTGGGCCGTTGAGGACTCCCATGTCCTAGCCTTCAAATAAATTTATTTTATCAAAGGTTCCCACGAATACACAGGAAAGAACGGTCACCTGCAGTGGAGCCCGAGACACTGCAGGAAGGCTTTATTGAAATCGGAGGTCGCCCGGTATCCGAAGTACGCATACTAATAGCTAATTATGGTTACAGTAAACTCCTTACAAGTACTTAATACAATGTAAATAATAATAAGAAATACAAAACGCCTTAATCCTACAAATTGGGAACAGGATAAGAACACAAGAGAGGGGCTAGAAGACGTAAACAGATTAACCAGCCTGTACAATGGCACATATGGTGAACAAGTGGAATCAATTGCTGGGTTCCTGCCAGTCTTAGTCGTCGTTTCGTTTTATATCCTTAACGATATCGTAGAGTTTGTTCATATTCACTTTGTAGTCGACATTCTGACGTTGCAACTTTTCGTGGCGACGCTGCTCTAAGGCCATTTGTTCTTTGAGTTCGTGGTATTGACCCCGCAAGTCGATCGTGTTGTAGGCAACATATGCCTCACGTTGAAGCAGTTCTTGGTTCCGTGTATGTGGGTATGGTGGGCATTGATACGGTTCATGTTTGAGACTAGCATCCTTGTGACAATTTTCATGGTAGATGCCTTGGCATCCGTTACACTGGATGAGTACACCCGAACGTTTACAGCATTCCTTGCAAGAAGATTGTTCATCAGGTGATGATGAGCCAGAACGGTCACTCAAGTTTTTACTGGAAGTTGTCTTTCTAACTAGGCGATTGCCACGCGGTGAAAGGAACTCTCGTTTACGTTTCTTGCCTGTATCGGGCGAGAACATGTGGTCAAGACCGCCGTAGTGGAAGTCGTCACGTCAAGCTATAGACTGATTCGTCGCATCATTTTCGGGATTCTGAGCCTTAAAATAATTATCAATTATGCGCTTGAGACGCAAGAGCAAGTATTCCTGCTCGCAATTTGTGTATGTATGTATGTATATTGGCGTTACAGTCCATGAAGAACCTGAGCCGAGCTTCTCTCAATCACCCATGTTGTGTGTGCTCGCAATTTACCTCAGTTAATTCATACTCGATTGGCTCAGATTTAACGTCTTCACTTCGGAGGAATCAGTATCTGCATTAAAGCGCTCAACGTTCATCTGATGGACCTTAAGATGAGTTCTCAACATTCGCTGACAGTAGACGATATCGCCCACGATATCTGGAGGCAGTTTGAAGGTCCCCAAAACCCTTTTAAAACATGTCGTCATTGCACAATTGCTTTCTCAAATCGTTTACCACTTCGTCACGCACTTATCGTTTTGAAAAAGAACTTTGCGAGCAGGATGAAAGTTTTCCTCGCCAGACGCAGATTTGATTCTGATTTAATAAATGAGTTGTCTATTGATTAACCGAATACAGCGGGATGCAGTTGAGGACGACCTCAGAGACACCACTACCAACGTGATACGCTAATTTTGATGCGAAAATTAAGCATTGTTGTTCTCTTCGACGGCAAAGCTAGATAAGGTTGGTGACGAGGAACTGAATTATGGTAAGATATTACTGTGCATTACCGGGGCCCTCAGGTCCACACCAACGGCTGCGTTTAACATGATACTAGACCTTATACCACTCGACATTTTCGGCAAGCAAGTTGCCACACAGAAGGCCATAAGACTAAAAGCCAACTCGAAATGGGTGAGCTATGTCACTGGCCACTCCTCCATCCTGCAAAACAGGATAACTATGACAGAAAACCTAGACCACACAGAACCCACCATAGTCTTGGACAAAAACTTTAAGATGATTTATCCGGACAGGAAAAACTGGACCCGCCAAACTCAACCGCGCAGAAACTGTGTGGATTTCTACACTGACGGGTCTAAAACCAAAGACGGGGTGGGCAGTGGAGTTTTCTGCAAACAACTCAAACTACATAAAGCTCTAGAATTACCAGATCACTGCAGCGTGTTCCAGGCGGAACTGTTGGCAATAAAAGAGGCTTTGTCTTGGCTGAAGTGGAGCGTAATATCCACTACGGATATTCGCATTCTCACAGACAGTCAAGCAGCCTTAAAGTCGCTGGAGTCCTATGTGTACACATCAAAATCTAGTCTCGACTGTCGCAGATTTCTTAACGAGATGGCAGAACAGTTCAACATACAACTTATCTGGGTACCAGGACACAGCGACATTACAGGTAATGAAAAAGCCGACACACTCGCTAAACTAGGAACGACGCTACAATCAACCGTGGCTTGTGAGGGAATACCCCTTACAACCATTAAACATAATCTGACCAATCTCGCACACAGGGACATACCTGCGTCATCACCAGGCAAATCTGGCCTCGGCTGGACAGTCAACGCACAAGGAGTATAATCTCCCTAAAAAGAACTGACATCTACAAAGTCATCGGTGTCATCACAGGACACTGCCTCATTGGCAGTCATGCACAAAAACTAGGAATAGTTCCAAATGATTTCTGCAGAAGCTGTCAGGACGAGGAGGAGGTTGAATCCATTCACCACCTTCTCTGAGCCTGTCCAGCTCTCTGCAATTTCAGGAAACGTTACCTAGGCTCTTACTTCCTTAACGATCTGACAGATGTTCAGAAAGTAGGGATACTTGATCCTCTTAACTTCTTAAGAAGCACAAAATGGTTCCACGAATAGGGGGGTAAATCCACCTCGTAGCTGCACAACGGGCCTCCCTGGCCTATGAGCATTCTTCTCAACTCGTGGAAGGCTAAGACCCTACCTACCTAAGATATTACTTACTTGCTTACTTACTTTGATGGCGCTACAGTTCGGGGTGAACCAGGGCCTCAACCAGCAAGCCTCTCCAGCCGGCCCGATCTTCGGCCAGCCGCTTCCAGTGCCGCACGCCCAGTTGGTTGAGGTCCCCTTCCACCTGTGCGCGCCACCTTAAATGCGGTCGTCCTCTGCTGCGTCGTCCCTCGGGGTTGGAGTCGAAGACTCTTCGGGCCGGAGCGTTGATGTCTATTCGCTCTACATGGCCCAGCCACCTTAGACGTTGGATCCGAAGACGTCTAACCAGGCCGATGTCGCTGTACAGCCCGTACAGTTCTTGGTAGAATCTCCTCCTCCATTCTCCGTTTACACAAACGGGACCAAAGATTGCACGCAGAATTTTCCTCTCGAAACGTCCAAATGCATCTTCATCCGCTTTTGACAACGTCCAAGAGAGGGCTCTACTACTCAATTGCCTCTTGAGCCCGAAGAAGCAGCGATTGGCAAGAGTTATTGTGCGTTTTATCTCAGCGCTGGTGTCGTTACTGCTTGTCACTACCGAGCCAAGGTAGACGAAGTCCTTGACTACTTCAAAAATATAGCTGCCGAAGGTGACGTTCTGACCAAGACGTCGGTGTTGTGCGTCTTCCTTGGATGACAGCATATATTTGGTTTTGTCCCCTTTACCCTTAGACCCACTTTCGCCGCTTCTGCTTCAATGCTTGTGAACGCCTCATTGACGTCTCGCTTTGTTCGTCCAATAACGTCAATGTCATCTGCGTAGGCAAGCAATTGTGTGGACTTGAAGTAGACCGTACCTCTTGTATTGGCCGCAGAGTCCCGCACGATGGTAAGATATTAACAGAATGAAAAACTTTCGATGCGATTTTATACAAATCCGACCAGAAGCGGGATATGAGATACGCTGATTCCAGGTAGGTACGTTCCTTGGGTAAGCACCCTCTTAGCCATGCATCCGTCGGCGTATGCTGTTCCACCTGGGAGTTAGGGGAGTGAGGGAGTGATGAGTACAAGGAAGCGAAGAAGTGGGAGTAATTGCTTCTTAGCTTCGGGTTCCTCTAGAGATGAACTCTCGAGAGTCATTACCTGTACTGAGCCTCCGTACCACGACAAGGCGAAGGAGCTTTATATAATAGGTTGAAGTTGCTGATCAAGCATACTGATCATAGTTCCGATATCTTCAATTGAGCTTATGTAAACAGCCAACTCATTGCCTTTCCTCTTGTTTACTTTTGCTTAGTAGCTACCTTAAATTGGATATACTATATGCAAATGTCAATTTATTCAAAATACACAATTTGCAATGCATGCAACCGACGAGAGCACCGTGGCGCAGTGGGTAGTGTGTTGGCCTCTGACGCTGATGACTCGGGATCGAGTCCCGATACAGCCATGTCATCGAACGTGTTTTTCACGGTGTTTCTCCTCAGCGGGGTTCTGACAAAACCCCCTGTAGTATAATTGTCATGAAAAGCTTCTCGAAATTCGCCGTTCGGAACCGGCAATAAACTGTAGGTCCCTTTCACCTATGGGAAAATGAAATCACACACAACATGGGTGATTGAGAGAAGCTCGGCTCAGGTTCTTCATGGACTGTAACGCCCACATACATGCATACATACATGGATGCAACCGACGATTTGCTCATAATTGTGAAATTAATTCCAGAGTATACCTAAGATTCAATGATACCACCTCAATGGAATTAGTAGTTAGTGATCACAAATTATTAAACCACTTTAATCTCAATTCACCATTTTCTATGTACATATGTCACACAGGTTGTTTATTGAATCTTTGTCATCTGGAAACCACACACATGTCGGCCAATTATTTTGATCTTTCCCAAGCATTTGCCCATTCATAACATTTGCATATATGCATGCATTTCAATTGATTAATTCTAAACGTTTACCATCAAATTCATGAATATGGGCACACATATGGATGTATACATACGATACATATTTTTGATGATAAGGATATATTCAAGCCGATAAGAGTTTTACGACTGTAAATTGTCCAGCGCACAAGCTAGTTTTCTATCCTTCGTTCCTTGTGGTGAATAATCACTAAGCAAAGCGACATTCGAAAAGCACGAGTCTTCTTTAAATCTATAAACCCAGGATTATGACAGCATAAGAGCATATACAATGATTCCGGCGCTTTCAGGGATACCTATGTTGGTATTAAGTCTATGCTATTAATGGAACGGGCCTTACTTAATTTATTACCCTGTGATGGGACGAAAGGGCTTATTAATGGCAATAACTTGAAAATTGTTTGTAAGGGAAATTAATTATTCCGGCCGATGTAACGCAAGGATGCTTTTCAAATTGTGTACACAACACACTGCATATACACACACGTATACTTACATACGCTCGAACACAAGGCTGGGAATGCATGAATCCTTGGTAAAATCGAATTGTTGGTTTAATGTATTAAATTTATGTTTTAATGGTATTCCTGCGGTTGCTCGGATTTCTTGGGCAAACTATTTTTGGCAAATGGGAAATACTTGGTCGGTCGTATGTTGCGCTTGTGGTTGACAAAGCACTGTCGCTTTCAATTGGTGCTTGTGGGATCAATGTTTGTTAATTTCTGGCCTTTGGATACACAAGGTTGAAAGTATGGCCGCGTTTGAAACTGTTATTTTCACATTAATCACTAAACGCTATTAACGGGTAATATATTCATTTCTACGGGGTTCTTAAAGATTTATTAAATTTATTCGCATCAGTATATAGGTAAATATAAGGCAGCGCCGTGGGACAGTGGGTAGTGTGTTGGCCTCTGACGCCTCCTATGAGAATATGGTAAGCCCATTACTTTTACTACCCGAACACGCTATGTAAAATCCTATATAGGCATGGCTCTCGAGTGTCTGAGAATGGCCTAGTGGAATACTTACTTACTTACTTTGGTAGCGCTACAGTCCCGTGGTGAACCTGGGCCTCAACCAACAAGCGTCTCCAGCTCACAAGGCCTTTGGCCGGCTGTTTCCAGCGTCGCACGCCCAGTAGGTTAAGGCCCCCTTCCACCTGCGTTCGGCACCGTAGACGCGGACGTCCTCTGCCGCGCCTTCGGGTCGGAGCTGCATTTTCCATGCACTCTACATGGCCTAGCCACCTTAGACGCTGTATCCGTAGACGTCGTACTAAGCTGATGTCGCTGTACAACCGTACAGTTCTTCGTTAAATCTTTTCCTCCATACCCCGATTGAACAAACGGGACCAAGGGCATCTTCATCCTAAGACCATTTTTAACCTAATTGCGTTGCCGGATGTGGTGTTATGGAGGCTATCTTACCTATGATCGACTTAAATATGTATGTCCTCTTTGCCCAGTTTTGCATTAAAATTTGCTAGAACTATTTTGCGCCCTGGCGCGGTTAGTTAGTGTGTTGGACTCTGACGCACGATGAGCGAGTTTGGATCCCGACAACATCTACGTCATCGCATGTTTATTTCGCGGCTCCAATTGATCGCCCGCACCCGGTCTGTTAAGGGACCTCACATTCCACGTGCAGACTCTCAAGTCCTTTAGTCGTTTTCAGGGGTCGTCAGCTTTGTATCCGTCCGTATCCAGGCTTGTGGTTGTTTCGGAATAAGTGGATTTTTACGTGATAGGGATGTTACCCCTAAGCACAGCTCCCAACCTTGAAGGCCAGGTTCTTCTTTCCCCAGGAACAAGGGGTTGGGTCGCTGAACATATTGGTTCACTACCTGGCGGGTCCTTAGAGCACCGTGGCGCAGTGGGTAGTGTGTTGACCTCTGACGCCGATGACTCGCGATCGAATCTCGACACAGCCATATCATCGAACGTTATTTTTACGGTGTTTCTCCTCAGCGGGGCTCTGACAAAACCCCCTGTAGTAAAATTGTCATGAAAAGCGTCTCGGAATTCGCCGTTCGGAACCGGCAATAAAACTGTAGGTCCCTTTCACCTATGTGAAAATGAAATCACACACAACATGGGTGATTGAGAGAAGCTCGGCTCAGGTTCTTCATGGACTGTAACGCCAACATACATACATACATACCTGGCGGGTCCCAGGGCAGCTATCCAGGGGAGGCCACGTGGAGAAATTTCAAATAGTTTTCAATCAGTATTTGGTAGGACAGCCGTTTTGTCTTATAGCTGCTTTACAACGATGGAGCATTGGTTTAATGAGTATCCGACATCGCTCAACAGGTATGGAGATTAAGGTCAGCACTTGACGACGACCAGTCCAAAACATCAATAGAATTTTCTTGCAAACACTTTTTTGTTAACTTTGCGGTGTACTTTGGATCGTTATCCTGTTGAAATTTCGAAATCACCGGTAAGTTTTTATCTGCCCATGGCATCAACACATTGCCCAATATGTCAACGTATTTTTTATGAGGATGCCATCCATTCGATGGATTGGACCAACGCCATTCCATGAGAAGCATCGCCACACTTTGATTGATCCGCCACCATGTCTCACAACAGGTGAAGTGTATTTTGGATCGAATTCACGTCGTTTTGGCCATCGAACAAATCGTCTACCATCAGGACCCATTCGATTTATTTTAGTTTCGTGGCCCCACAAAATAAATTTCCATTGTTGGGTTGTCCATGTTGAATGCAGTCGAGCAAATACGATTCGCTTTATCCTTTGGTCCTTGGCAACCATAGGATTCTTGCGTGCAACACGTCCGTGAAGTCCAACTTCTGCTAGGCGCCTTCTGACTGTCCATACTGATAATGGTGAAGCAATTTTATTTGTCAGTTCACGCTGTATATCCCTTGCACTTTTTTTTTATCAATTTTAGACAACCTCACGATTTTCCTATCATCTCGAATTGTAGTTTTTCGTTACCTTATTTTTCTGGGTACAAGCTCCGTACTGTTCAAAATGCTTTTTTGCGCCGAATACTTTCCTTTTAGAGCAATTCAACCGGTCACGAATTTCTTTATACGTCAATCCAGGCTTCCTTGGCTACAAAAAAAACTTTCTTATCGGATGGAGAGCTTTTTGCAACTTTTTCCATTTTAACGGAATTGCTAATGGTTAATTCCAAACTGAAAAAACAATCAAAGTGTTGTGGCGTACTTGTACTCACCAAATTATTAATATAATAAGCTTGTTTTGCCGAAACAATAAGTGTAACCCCAAGCGTTTCTAATTAGCTGCTCCGTGCGTCTTATAGTTTTCCTTTTTTTAACAATACATTTTTCGTCCTAAGCGCACGGACGAATTAACTTGCCACTCAAGAAGTTACCAGTTGAATAAACACGAGAAAAATAGATCAACAAGAGACCAAAACAATACTTACTACTTACTTACTTTGATGGCGCTACAATTAGGGGTGAACCAGGGCCTCAACCAACAAGCCTTTCCAGCCGGCCCGATCTTTGGCCAGCCGCTTCCAGTGCCGCACGCCCAGTTGGTTGAGGTCCCTTCCCACCTGTGCTTACTTACTTACTTACTTATCAGGCCTGCGATCCATGGAGGATCTGAGCCTGAGCTATAGCTGCCTTCCATCCTTGACGGTCCCGGGCACGCTGCTTCCAGTTGTCAAGACCAAGATGTCTTACATCCGCGATTACTTGGTCTTTATACCGGAGGTTCGGTCTTTCTCTTCTTCTCGAACCAGGAGGCTCGGAGTCGAACACCCTCTTAGCTGGAGCGTTGATGTCCATGTGCTCGATGTGGCCGAGCCAGTGTAGTCGACGGATCCTTGCCTTCCGGACTACATCCACATCTTGGTACAGCTCGTAGAGTTCGCGGTTGTGTCTTCTTCTCTATTCACGTTCCTCACAGACAGGACCAAATATCCGTCGCAGAATTTTTCTTTCGAAAGAACCCAAAATCAGCTCCGCTGTCCTGCTTATCGTCCAACTTTCGGCTCCGTACAGCAAGACTGGCAGAATGAGCGTTCTGTAAAGCATGACTTTGGTCTTTCGAGTGAGGAGTTTTGACCCCAGTTGTTTGGACAAGCCGAAGTAGCAGCGGTTGCCAAGGGCGATTATACGCCGGATCTCCACTGTGGTGTCATTTGTGGAATTTACGTTTGCCCCGAGGTAGACAAACTCCTTAACTACCTCGAAATTGTAGCTGTCAATTGTTATATTTTGTCCCAGGTGGTGAGCGACGGATTGGTTTTTTGATTGACAGCGTGTGCTTCGTCTTGTCCTCATTGACCTTAAGACGTACTCGTTTCGCCTGTTCTTCAATCGCCGTGAATGCTTCCACAATGCCATGGCGAGAACACGCGATGATGTCGATATCATCCGCGTATCCTAGCAGCTGGATGGACTTGTAAAAGATAGTCCCTTCCCTGTTGACGCCTGCCCGTCGCACTATCTGCTCCAGCACCAGGTTGAAGAAGTCACATGACAGCGCATCTACTTGCCGAAATCCGGTGCATGTTTCGAATGTTTCCGAGGTCCTAGAAACGAGTTGCACGGTGCATCGCGTGTTTTTTAGCGTGGCGTGACACAATTGGATCAGTTTTACCGGGATCCCGAATTCGGCCATCGCCCCAAGCAGTGCTTCACGATGAATGCTGTCGTATGCGGCTTTGAAATCGATGAAAAGATGGTGTGTATCGATTCGAAAATCGTTGGTCTTTTCCAGGATTTGTCGAAGTGTGAAAATTTGGTCTATAGTTGATTTGCCGGGCCGGAAGCCGCACTGGTAGCTGCGGTGCAAAATGGTTTTAGACGTTCACACAATACGCTGGACAGGATCTTGTATGCGACATTGAGCAGGGATATACCTCTATAGTTCTTGCAAGAGGTAGGATCGCCTTTTTTGTGGATGGGGCATATAGAGCTGGTATTCCAGTCGTCGGGCATGCTCTCATCTTCCCAAATTCTGCAGATGATCTGGTGCATGCTCCCTACCAGAACATCGCCGCCAGCCTTGAAGAGCTCTGATAGCAAGCCATCTGAGCCTGCGACCTTGCTGTTCTTCAGCTTCTGAATAGCTGTGCCGACTTCTTCTATGCTGGGTGGGAGGACTACTTCAGCGGCTGGAGTTGGGATTTCCTCGGTCCCTACCACTCTCTCTTGGTCATGCTCGTTGAGCAGCTGCTGGAAGTGCTGCTTAAGTACATCCACTATTCCCTGCGGGTCGGTGACAAGATTACCCTCGCAGTTTCGAAGAGGCAGGGTGCCCTTTTTGAAGCCTCCTGCAAGGCCTTTGGCTTTCTTGTAAAAGGCTCGTATTTTATGTTTATCCCTAGACTCCTCGATATCCTTGAGCTGGGAGGCTGCGAAGATTCTTTTCTTTTGTCGCAGTAGCTTCTTCTCCTCCCTTCTTCTGGCTCGGTACTCTTCTCGCGCTGCCCTGGTTTTCCTCTGCAGCGCCTTTTAGTACGCCTCGTCGGTTGCTGCCTTTTTCTGCTCACACTCGCCATCATACCACGGGTTTCTTGTCGGGGGTGGTTTCGGCTACTTCCTGAATGGCTGAGCGGCAATGCAGCCACATATTATTGGCATTTGTGTTCGACGTAGGCATACCGTAGAGTCTTTCGCTCAGCTGCGGTGTGCTGAGGCGCCCAATGTCGAACCTCCTCCTGATGGGCTGGTGCAGTTTTCTGACAGTGGACAGTCGTGCTCTGAATCTTGCTTCTACGAGGAAGTGGTCAGAGTCGACATTTGCCCCTCTGAATGTTCGCACATCCAGGATGTTTGACGCGTGCCTTGCGTCAATGAGCACATGGTCGATTTGGTTGGCGGTTCGACCGTCCGGAGATCGCCAGGTTGCTGTGTGGACTCGCTTGCGAGGGAATCTTGTGCTACTTATCACCGCATTACGAGCTGTCGCAAAGTCAGCGAGTCGGAAGCCGTTATCTGTTGTTGTAACGAGGAGGCAGGCTTTCCGATCACTCCGCCAAGGGTGTTCTCCTTACCGATTTTGGCGTTGAAGTCCCCGAGCACGATTTTTAAATCGTACTCCGGACAAGCTCCGTAGGCGTTGTCCAGGAGGTCATAGAAGTCCTCCTTGATAGGATCTTCAGCCTCGTCGGTAGGGGCGTGTGCACATATAAGGCTGATGTTATAAAATCTGTCTCTGATGCGGATCACAGCCAGGAGATCACTTATAGGTTTAAAGTCGATGACCTTCGACCTTAACCGATTTCCCACGACAAATCCGCATCCCAGTAAGTGCAACCTTTTGTGACAGTTGTAATAAATGTCGCAATTTTTCTTCCTAATCATCCCGTTTCCTATTCAGCGTATTTCCTGGACCGCAGTAATATCCGCCTTGTACTGCGTGAGGATTCCTTCTAGTTTATGAGCAGCTCCGGGAGTGTACAGGGTTCTGCATTCCAGGAGCATAATCGCAAATCGTGTTCCTTTTTCGTGCGTTGTCGTCGTCGAGTATCCGTCCGTGTATCCGAGGCATCTTGCTCATTCATAACTTTAGGTTTTTTTTTACGAGGGCGGATTGTTAGCCCGCCGCACAACCGCCATTCTGGTCGGGGTTTTTTTTTCGCTGCATACGTTTGTTCATCTCCCAACGGTTGTTGAAGAGGCTATCCAGAGGGCGCCGCGAGGAGGCCGTATGGCAACTTGACCCGGGCATTTAAACAGGGATCGTTGCTGGCATCTCGCCAGGTTGAGGGCAATCAACAACTTTACCCTGTATGTCCGAGCCCATGCCCTCCCTTTCCACCTGTGCGCGCCACCTTAAATGCGGTCGTCCTCTGCTGCGTCGCCCCTTGGGGGTTGGAGTCGAAGACTCTTCGGGCCGGAGCGTTAATGTCCATTCGCTCTACTTGGCCTAGACATCTTAGACGTTGGATCCGAAGACGTCTAACTAGGACGATGTCGCTGTACAGCCCGTACAGTTCTTGGCTGAATATTCTGCTCCACTCTCCGTTGACACAAAAATTCCACGCAGAATTTTCAGCGCCGTAGAGGAGGACCGGGATGATTAAGGATTTGTAGAGGGATACCTTAGTTTTTCGAGAGAGGGATCTACTACTCAATTGCCTCTTGAGCCCGAAGAAGCAGCGGTTGGCAAGAGTTATTATGCGTTTTATCTCAGCGCTGGTGTTGTTGCTGCTTGTCGCTATCGAGCCAAGGTAGACGAAGTCCTTGACTACTTAAAAAATATAGCTGCCGAGGGTGACATTCTGACCAAGACGTCGGTGTTGCGCGTCTTTCTTGGATGACAGCATATATTTGGTCTTGTCCCCTAGACCCACCTTAGCCGCTTCTGCTTCAATGCTTGCGAACGCCTCATTGACGTCTCGCTTTGTTTGTCAAATAACATCAATGTCATCTGCGTAGGCAAGCAATTGTGTGGACTTGAAGTAAACAGTTCCGCGGGGAGGCCGTCTGCTCCAGCAGCTTTATAAGACTTAAGTTCCGATATCGCTACCTTAACATCGGCCAGGTCGGGTGGACGGGATTCTCGGGCATGCTCTCCCCCGGCCATACCTTGCAAAGGAGATGGTGCATGCACCTTACCAGCTCATCTCCAGCCGCTTTAAGAAGCTCAGCAGACAGACCGTCTGCGCTCGCGGCTTTATTAGACTTAAGTCTTGATATCGCTGTTTTGATTTCGTCTAGGTCGGGTGGATGGAATTCTCCTACATCGTCGTCCACTACGAATGGCTCATTCTGCCTGACAGCGGTATCTTGTATATCATCGCCGTTATAGAGTCGCAAGAAGTGGTCTCTCCAAATCCTCAGCATCGACTGCGACTCTACTACCAGTTCTCCATTTTCATCCCTGCAGGCCGCCGCTCTGGCTTTGTAGCCATGGCATGTACCTTTCCATCTACTGGCTACAAAATTGAGCATTGGTGGTACCCCAAATTCTTTCCTCTTTGTTTTGCCTTCCCCAATAACAATAAGATCTGCCGAATCTACAACAACTCAGCCAAGATCTAAGTCCTTAGGGGGAAAGCAAACAATTTTTCAACTTTTAACCATAAGCTAAACAGTTAAATCCTATTTTACATTTTTCATTTATTATAATATAAGGGTACGATAAGACTTATGTCTTTTATAGTACTAAGAATTATAACAATTAAGAGAAAAAAAAAAAAAAGTGTACAGTTTAGATCAATTCAGATTAATTGCTACGATTACGATTTAAAACAATTTAAGAAGAGTGAAAGAGAATGGGAGGATTAGGATTTAAGAAAGGGAAAAAAAGTAGGAGAACACGGCATATTTGAAACGTTTGGCATTAGGGATAGTTCGTATATTTCGCGGTAAGGAGTTCCATAGTTTAATAGCATAAATATAAGAAAGGCGCGATGAGTTGGTGAAGCGATAGCAAGATGGAATTAGAGTATGTATTCTAACGGATCGAGCAGAATTAAGTTTTTTATATAAATACAATGGAGACTTCTTCACCATAATAAAAGGTCCGCCAAATAACTTTTTTTTTTTTTTGAAAATGCTATAAAAAAAAAACTGCTCAATATTTTCTCAAATTTCTTTTTTTTAGTTGAAAGTACAATCCTTCCGGTTAATAACGGAAAATAATTTCATTCAAATGGCTGCCTCGGCTAGCCATGCAATAGCCTACACGATCGGTTCAATTTTTAAGCACATTATCGATTGTGTGCAGCTGTATTTCACCAATGGCTTCACGAATATTGTCCTTTAAAACGTCAATTGTCTCTGGCTTGTCGACGTAACACTTATCTTTGACGGTATCCCACAAATAATAGTCCAACGGTGTCAAATCGCAGCTCCGAGGTGGCCAAACGACATCAGCTCTGCGGCTGATAATGCGATCTTCAAAAACAGGGCGCAAAACATCAAGTGTAGCTTCGGCTGTGTGGCACGTAGCGTCGTCCTGTTGAAACCAAATGTTGCCAATATGCTCCTCTTCAATTTTTGTGAACAAAAATTCGTTCAACATGACCCGATAACGATCGCCATTGACTGTAACGGCCACTCCTTGCTCATTTACGAAGAAAAATGGCCAAATTATGCCTCTGGATCAAGATCCGCACCAAACAGTGGCTCGTTTTGGGTGCACCGGCTTTCCAATGTATGCGTGCGGGTTTTCTGTGCCCTAAATGCCACAATTTTGCTTGTTTACATACCCGCCAAGATCAAAATGAGCTTCATCTGAAAACATGATTTTTTTGGCAAAATCGGCATCTTCTGTAAGTCGATCGCAGGCCCACTTAGCGAAGCGAAAATGCATTGGATGGTCAGTTGGCTTCAACTCCTGAACCAATTGGACTTTACATGGCGTCATACCAAGGTCTTTATGCAAAATTCGTCTCAGTGATGTCTCCGAAATGTTCAATTGTTGAGAACGACGGTGAATTGATGTTGATGGCGTTTCACGCACACTTTCTGCCGCAGCAGCAATATTCTCGGATGTACGCACTGTTTTTGGCTTTTTACGCTTTGGTTTATCGTTGAGGATGCCAGTTTCTGTCACTTTTTAGGGTTCCGTACTCAAAGGTAAAACGGAACCCTATTACTAAGACTTCGCTGTCCGTCCGTCCGTCCGTCCGTCCGTCCGTCCGTCTGTCACCAGGCTGTATCTCATGAACCGTGATAGTTAGACAGCTGAAAAAAAAACACAAACGCTGACCTTCTGCGGGCTGAACTCCACTCGTTCGCGTGTCAAGTGCTGATCGCACCCTCGGGCTACTCACTTTCCGTGACGGTGACTTCCCAAAATGGATGACTAAGAGCCGCGCACAAATGGGACAATGGCACAAATCGTTCAGTTCCCATTTGTGCGCGGCTCTTAGTCATCCATTTTGGGAAGTCACCGTCACGGAAAGTGAGTAGCCCGAGGGTGCGATCAGCACTTGACACGCGAACGAGTGGAGTTCAGCCCGCAGAAGGTCAGCGTTTGTGTTTTTTTTTTTTTTGTTCCTAGTAGCACATGAGGGAGAGTTAGCGAAGAACTCGGAGAGAAATCTTCGGCGAAGTACTCGGGGAGTGATCTTCGGGGAAGAACTACGGTACGGTTTTAAGCAGTTCCCGGTACGCGGCCGTACCGTATGTCCTATTGCCTACGTTGGTCTCCCCCTGCCGGTACGGGGTTAGAATAGTCCCGAGGTAAGGCATGCCTGTCGTAAAAGGCGACTAAATTCCAATCGAGCATGCTAAAATCCTGGCACCTCAGGAATTTGACGGAAGGTAAGTTGTCAGGCTTGAGTTTTGGGTGGACTCACCTGAAAGTGACTGGTTTAGTTGCGGCGTGTAAACCAAGGCACTTTAAAATAATTGGTACCACGGGGACAGGAAGCCCCCGGAGTGAACTAGGTGAGTGAGTGTGTGAGTGATTAAAAGAAACACAGCCAAGAGGCACTTTGTGCCAATGATGAAAATTAATTGTGATAGTAGCAAATAATACGCACACTCAGTAGCCGAAATTCGCTCCGGTCCTGTCTGTTTGAGGTAGGCCCCCTTGTGGGAGCATCGTGGGGGCTGTGGTTATCCCAACATCGCGGGAACGCATGGTATCTGACAAGATCAAGGAAGACTTCGGTCTTCGGTCTAAAAAGTCAGATGCAAGAGGTGTTAGGTAGACCTCGGCCTTTATCAAGGGTGGTGTTCATGTCCCCAAGCATGACTCCGAATTGAGACCAGACTATGTCATCTAAGGAAGGGGCGTTGGTGGACGCATTATATTCACCCCATGTGGGATGGCCCACCGTGGAATTAAGCCGACAAGGCAGGTGTCCACGTAAGACCCCAAACGGAATCTGCCTACGTTGGTCGCGGATATCACGTTCGTTGTATAAGGTATTGAAATCACAAGTTTGCGTGTCGGGATTGGTGATGCGGGCTAAGTCGTTGGTCAGAGGAGTTTCGGTACGACTGTTCGAATACTCAAGCTACGGTTTATTTACTTTTTTGGACAATGAATTCGTTTATTTTTTTTTTATTTTATATATTTTTTTTATTTATTTCGACTTTTTTTATTGAAATACGGTGTAGGGTAGTTTTAAGGTGTATACATAATAGTACGGAACCCTTCGTGCGCGAGTCCGACTCGCACTTGGCCGGTTTTTTCACAAGATAACGAACATACGGAGCTGACGGTGCTTCTCTTCTTCCAAAATCTGTACGCAATTTTCGCACACATTCTGCAACATTACCATGATTTTCAAAGTAATGTCGCAATATTTCCCAGCGTTGTTCAAGCATATACACAACTATATTCGTTCAGCGGAAGGATAAAACTAATTATCTGTCAAAACAGGCATGAACTGAAGTGTTACCATTCACGAAATAAGCACTACGTGAAAAAAAAAACGTTAGATGGCGGACCCTTTATTATGCAAGAATTTTAAATTTCTAGCATCCATATAGTGGTCTAGAGAAGTTTCTAGTAAGCTTTTAGTATACGCAGATACATGATCAAATCTGCGTAAACCATGAATATGCCTGATAAGATCGTTAAACGTTACCTGTAATTTTCGCTAAGACAAAGAGTCAACTTTGCAGTAAACAACTTCAGCATATGTAATCAGCGGCAAGATAAGTGTGGAAACTAGTTTTTTCTTGGTGTCCATTGGAATGGAACTTGAAGTCAACCATAATTTGCGTAGGCATCCATATATACGTCTAATTACACTATTTGTGTGGTCATAACTGGACAATCTGCAATTAATAATAAATCCTAGACTTGTGACTGTATTAACAATCGCAAGTTTATCTCCAGACAGCATAATATCCGGCAAGGAGTGTAAGGACACAATAGAATTTGAAATAGGAATAACCTGCGACTTCTTCGGATTTAAGCGTAATCCATTTTTTATAGACCAACTGTGAATATTAGCCAAATCATAGTTTATTAAGTTTATTAATTCCTCGGTTTTACTACAACTTTTGGCTGAGTACAGTTGGACATCATCTGCATATATGTAGGTGGACTGTTGTATGTTTACACACAGACGGGAGATCATTAATAAATATGGAAAACAGGATAGGTCCCAGAATTGAACCTTGCGGCACGCCTCGGGTGACTGGTAGAAGTGCAGAAAAACTGTCAGAGTTAACAAAAACTCTCTGATATCTCCCCGACAGGAAACTGTTTATTAACCTCACTGCACTGTCACTAAAGGCAAAGAGATTTCTCAACTTCCAGCAAAGTATCCTGTGATCCACTTTATCAAAAGCCTTAGAGAAGTCAAGTAAACAAAGAAGTGTGACGTGTCTTTTATCAAAATTCTGCCTAATATCTTCCAGGATGTTAACCATAGCAGTGGAAGTGCTATGGTTAGCTCTGAAACCAGACTGTGCTTCATACAACAGTTTATTAAGAGACAGACGTTTAAGAAGCTGTTTCGATATGAGTTTCTCTAAGACTTTTGATAAGCACGGTAGGATGCTGATAGGTCTAAAACCCGAAGCAGAGGTAGGATTTGGTCGTTTAGCAACAGGTATTACAGGTCCTACTTTCCAGAAACGAGGAAAGGTTGATGTGATAATACAATGATTGATAATATGGGTTAAGTGAGATATTAAGAAAGGCAATTAACAAATTTCATAGGTACCTTGTCTTCACCAATGGCATTTGATTTTATATCCCTAATAGAATTGATTACCTCAATTTTACTAACCGTTGCAACTTCAAAGCGCCTGTGGCTCGGTTGACTGAGATCTTCATCATAATTGAAACAACTCTCCTCAGATTGACTTTCAAGGAAGGAACTATTTAGGATATCTGGATCAATTACACATGTATCGTTTAATTTGCAGTGGGAGATTCCAATGCGACGAAGATTACTCCAAAGTTTCTTAGGTGGTAGTGAAGTGCTCAACCGGGAGGCATAGAAGTTTCTTTTAGCATTACGTACAATAACTGCTGAACGATTACGTGCTACTTTGTAAGCATGCGAATTTAAATCGGAAGGACTCTTTTTCCATTTACTATATATATAGTCTGTTTCGTAATTTGATACTTATCATAACTTCAGTCGTGAACCAAGGACAGCAGTTGTTCCGTATCTTGACAGTCTTTAAGGGAACACATTGATCAAAGAGATTAATCAGTATATTTTGGATACTGTTAAGCTTCTCATCTATATCAGAACGCGATCGACAATACATCCAACAGGCATTCACAGCTGCTGAATGAAGGGCATGAATATTTATCGACTTATAATCCCTATAAGTAAGGGTCAGAGGAACAGCTGATGAGTTGAATTGAATGTTGTAAGTGCAAAAGATAAGGGCATGATCGGAAATATAGTCCAAAGGAAGCTGGTTGTAAAGAAGGACAAATGATGCGTCTGATACTAAAGTAAGATCAAGCAGACTAGGATTATCACCTTTAGTGAAACGCGAAGGATACGTGGTGTTGCAGATATGGAGTCCAAGAGAATGAGCCGAGTCTTGTATTTGAAATGCCCGAGCATCGTTTTTGAGCAGATCAGCATTGAAGTCTTCACAAACAATAACATGCTCATACTGAGCAGAATATTCGGCAAGGCTCTCGAAGAAGGGTTGAGTAGAACAATTTCGGTCTGGAGCGCAAGCACAAGCCACAAGACATTTGGTTGAACCATCATGCAGCTCACCAATTAAAAACTCACAATCTGAATCCGTCGATTTGCAAATGACCTTACATTTAAGTGATGACCTACAATAGAACGCCATACCACCCCCCTTGTAAGAGTTATTCTGTCATTTCTAAAAATTAAAAAAATTATTTATATTGTAAAACGTATCGGAAACATTGCTCTTAAACCAAGTTTCACAAACAAGAATTAGGTCAACGTAGGAATTTGAGAAAATGAACTTTAAGTAATCTAATTCACGTTGGTTAAGACTACGAGCATTAAGAAAACAAACTCATCAAACAAATATCATATCCAATCCAATCCAATTACTCTTTCGTCACTAATTTTTTACTGGAAAAGGTAATTACCTTTATTGTTTTCGTTGGGCTTTATTTTAGGTTTAATTAAATCCTAATTATAAACAGTCTAGACAGATCTTTTAACATACCACTGATTTTCTAACCCCACTCCCACCAGTGACCTAGTCTCACTGCATGATTAAGCTAACCCAGGTTGTACTGAATATCTTTTGCATGTGATTATGTCTTTAATCCTGCCTTTATCGAATTACGCTAAAATACCTACCCCAGTTGTGTGTTTGCACGAATGTTTAATTGGGGATTCTCGATTCTTTTGTGCAAGTACAGTGTAAAGACATTATTTAATTCATTTTCTAGACCTCAGTGAAGTAATGATGTCAATTGTGATCCAAATTACTTCATAATACATTCACATATTTCCATTCTTAGTTAACACTCTTTAAGATACTAAAGGATAAGAAGTGATTTATTGAAGAATTCCAGGATTGATTTACAAACGCCAGCAGTTGAACTGCTAAAGCTCAGTAACTTCCTTGTAAGATCCAGCTACGTACTAAGGTGGACATTGTTCGATATCGAACTAGTGTTCAGATATTTAAATATTCTTGCGAGCGAATATATTACGGCTTTTTACATTGAATATAAGCGATTTTCTTTAAATTACAACGTACAGTATGTACTTTACTCATGAACTAGCGACTACAAAGTCAGTCAAAGTTGTGTTTCTGGCTCAAATGCGAATTTGTTATGCTCCTCCGAATCAAAGCAGAATAAATTGCAGTTGAAATAAAGCCCTGGTAGGCAATTCTGCGGTGAAAATGGTCTCTGACCCTCCACACTCTCCGTCTGATATAGACACGCTGGTCGATATCCTAACACAGGCATTGGGCAACGTACGAACTACCAGCTGTTCAAAACACAAGCCCAAAAGGAAACCGTACCCATCTTGGTGGAACGTAAATTTAAGTAAGCTCGGAAAAGTAGGGTGTGGGCTCTTAAACAAATCCAAAGGTACCAGAAACGATACAGACTGGAGCCTGTACAAAAAATCACTCAAAGATTATAAAATAATCGCTAAGGGTGGAGCAAACGAAATCATGGAGGCTATTCTGCAGCAGTCAGGAAGATATCTCCAGACTCCGAAAAATCCTCTCAAAAGATCCTGAAAATCCTAGCTCTCCAATGGAGTAGTAGTGACATCACCTCTATAGACAAAATCTCTTGGGCTATAAAAAACTTTAAGTCCTTCAAATCGCCGGGCGGAATGGAATTTACCCCATAAAACTTACATAGACTATGGAGTCAATAATACCATGGATGGAAGTTATCTTCAAAGGAAGTCTAGCCTGGAGACACATACCAGACAAGTGGAAGTCCGCAAGTATACTTTTCATTCCTAAGGCTTGCAGAAGTTCCCATACTAGGCCCAAGGGTCTTGGGCCTATTTGTCTATCATCCTTGGTACTAAAAACCCTGGAAAGGCTGCTAGACGTGGACATACAACACAAGTTTGATCCAACGTTAATTGGAAAGAACTCTAGTAGAGTTGATTGGCGAGTTGTTTTCAGCAAGCAAGATCTTCTCTGAATGGGAGGGCCAAGTAACCACTAGATCGGTTACCAGAGGCACTCCAAAGGAACTACTTACTAAACTGGAGGAAGAAGACCTCGATGTTATTGCCTACGCTGATGATGTTGCTATTGCCATCTCAGGCAAATCACTGCCTGCACAATGACTGTATGCGTACGGCATTCTCCATATTGTGCAGGTGCGCACAATGTAATGGACTCGGGATAAACCCTCAGAAAAGGGAATTTGTGCTCTTCACTAGAAAGCATAAGGTGTCAATGAATACGTGTCCAATCACTCTACTCGGACCAGACTAACCTATTCTTCTAGTGCCAAATATCTTGGGGTCATACTGGACAGGAAAATAACCTTTGAAAGAAAATACCTGCGAACCAGTATAGAAGGCAAAGGTTGGTCTCTATACTTGCAAAAGAGCCTGCCGAAAAAATAGGGCTTCAGCCCCAAAATAACCTTATGGTCCTGGCAAGATCCCACTACAATAAATGCTCATTCGAGCTAATCCGGAGCTCTGGCCCGAATGACATATTGATTCGTGGTATTCGTCGGAACAAAATCTCAGACTGTAAGAAATACAAGGGGGAGGGGACACCACCAAGATTTCCAAAAACAAAAAGGCTTAGCAATAAGTCTAAATGCGTAAAGGTGCCTGATACATCCGCTCAAGATGCTGGTAATAAGGAAATTGTAAACTAATATGACAGATTAAATGTCCAGGACAATCAGAAAAGGTTAAGTAGAGCTGCCAGGAAGGGGCTCGCATACCTCCGGCAAAAAGGGACACAAACCTACACCTACACAAGGAATCACTCAAAAAAATTCACGGAACCAAACTACTATCCAAAGTGAGCCAAAGAAGCTCTGAAACTTAATAAGGCTGACCTACGAGTGCATTAAAGGACACGTGGCATGCAGTTACCGTCTTTACAAATTGGTACCTAACAGTACAGATACATATCTGTAGGCGATGTAGCAATACTAAACAAACCATGGAGCAAATACTTACTGTATGTCCAAGCCTTGTCCGAGAAAGATTCAGAATACGCCAATTGTAATCGTTTCTTTTGATAGAAATAAACGCCACCAATCGATTAAAAATTGGAGTGTTTTACTTCTGCTCAAGGCCTCATCAAGAGGCCTAAAGAGGCTCAAGAGCACATCTTTATTTCTTGCCCCTTTTGTCTTTCCACATCTTTATTTCTTGGCCAATCAAGCCTATGTTAAATCGAACCCGGCCGCGACAAGGCCAACGTATCCAAAATATGGATCCAACAGCAGAGGTGGATGCAGCCAGCATTGGCGTCACTAAGCCAAACGTCCCGTTAGCATCAACATCCGCAACGGTCGGAAATGCAGTAGCCGATAGCGAGCCGAAAGATCCCGCCAGGACTAACGGCAACGTCGCTACAATGCAGACCACCGTAGCCGCCACGTCGCAGTTGGATTCCAGTGCGTCGATCACCACCGTTTTAAGCGAAAATAATGCAGAAACACTTCAAGAGCAAATCGCCGTATTAGAGAGTCAACTCAAGCGCATGCAGGTCACGTTGCAAAACAGCGACTCGCAGTGCACCATGCTTAAAAGGGCGCTCCAGAATCAATACACCATGCAGTTCACTTCACCAGAACCACCCACCACCATCCGAGGCATTGAAAACGGATCGATCCCAGCCACGCAGTCATCGTTCCCGCAACCTCACGGACTAACAGCACCGTTCGATTCGTCGGGCCACCGTTCGTGCAGTCACGTAGCCACGCAACAGCTGATAACGGTACCGACACACATGCCGCCATTCAGCATCGAACAGTGAGCAGACACGCTACCACAATCAAGCCCAGCTGAACACACAAATAATATGTATACAACAACGGTGCCGCGCAATATTCAAAGTTTACCAGCATTTTCTGGAAATCCTGAGGAATGCCTGCAGCAATGCCTTCAAGGTGAAGCAAGAGAGACGGTCAAGTGTCTGTTAATCCATCCGCACAACGTGGGCAATATTATTGAGGAACTTCGCTTTCGTTTCGTCCGTCCAGAACAACTAATCAAAACCCAGATAAAACAGGTGAGGGAAATTTTACCCGTCAATGAGGGCCACTTATTTCGACTCATACCATTCGCCACGAAGGCGCGAAATTTAGCAGTGTTTCTCCAGTCCATAAATGGTCAACAACACCTGGCCAATCCTTCGTTGCTTCAAGAACTTATTGCGAAGTTACCCATGAGTAAAAGATGGGAATGGGCCAGGTACGCTAGTCGGATGCAACCATACCCGACAATTGCTCATTTTAACCAATGGCTGTCCGACCTCGCTAAGCTGATTTGCACCGTTCAGGATAGCGACGATAGGGAGTCAAAGAAACGTTCGCCAGTTCTACATGGCGCCGAAACCCGACAGGCTGTCCCTTTGTGTCCAATGTGTCAAGCCCAACATAAAATGAATGACTGCCGAAAGTTCCTTCAAGTCACGGTTCAGCAGAGATGGTCCAACGTCAAAAATCATCGACTTTGCTTCTCCTGTCTGAAGAAGGCTCTTATGACACGTGACTGCTGCGTAAAACGTCCATGTTCCATGAATGGATGTAATCGACGCCATCACAGACTGCTACACGAAGTCTCTGATGAAAAGACCGAAGGGAGCTTGACTCAACCAAAGATGACGACGCCCAAACCAACCGGTCTCGCTCAGCAAGTAACTTATTGGCATCCAAGGAGGACAACGATGGCACCACCAAATTGCTATTCCGAATAGTCCCAGTCACTCTTTATGGATCAAACCGTTCCATGACATCTACGCCTTACTGGACGAAGGGTCATCAATTTTAATGTTGGATGCATCCTTAATTGATT
The DNA here is from genome assembly GCA_951905685.1 of Eumerus sabulonum. Classification (NCBI taxonomy): domain Eukaryota; kingdom Metazoa; phylum Arthropoda; class Insecta; order Diptera; family Syrphidae; genus Eumerus; species Eumerus sabulonum. Next base: position 151,917,796 of record OX645060.1, on the reverse strand, counting down.
TGTTGGGTCTCCAGGGCAGCGAATGTCAACTCAACATGCATTGGGGTGCAGGTAAGCAGGCAAGGGAGTCAACAGTTATGGTCGACCTAATTGTGAGCGGGAAGGGAATGAAGAAGAGGCATCCGCTGAAGTACGTGCATGATATCTCCAACCTCGAATTGCCCACGCAAAGCATAACCGTGGAAGACCTACCGCATCTTTCGAGTAGCCTAACAGAGATTGCGCCACACCTCTATCTCGATGCTGAGCCGAAGCTACTGATTGGTTTGGATCACTGCCACTTGGGGTTGACATTCAATTTCAAACAACTGCATCAGAAAGGGCCATATGGCGTTCATACAAAGCTCGGATGGGTTATATTCGGACCAACGACGATGAACATACAGACGTCCCAGTCATGCCTGCTGACCTATGCCACCGAGACTAAAGATCTAGAGCTTCACCAATTAGTCGCCGACTACTTCCATATCGATTATTTCGGTGTTGGCGCCGCACAACCAGTGGAAAGTGAAGATGATGCCAGGGCAAGAAGGATCCTCCAATCAACCGCGCGGAGAGTCAACGATCGGTTCGAAGTTCTCGGGAGCTACCCGAGAACTTTCCCATGGCGTTGAAGCGGCTCATCGGGGAGGAAGGGAAAATGAAGCAATGCGAGGAATTTGCCTTCGCCTACGATTGAAGGATACGTTGAAAAGCGTTACGCCCGGAAACTTCTCCCATCACCGCTGCAGGACCAAGAACCTCGTATTTGCCGCACTTTGGAGTAATTAACCCAAATAAACCTCATAAGCTTAGATCTGTTTTTGATGCTGCCGCCGAGGTAAAGTGTGTATCGCTCAACTCCAGACTTTTGGTGGGCCCACAGGAGTATCAGCCGTTGCCGTCAGTCCTATTCCACTTCAGGGAAGGAGCGGCCGCCGTTTGTGGCGACATCCAGGAAATGTTCCACCAAATTCTAATACGACCAGTAGACCGGAGTGCGCAGAGGTTCGTATGGCGTGGTGGTGACGACAGCAAGCAGCCAGACGTGTACGAAATGCTGGTCATGACGTTCGGGGCCGCCTGTTCCCCCTGCATAGCTCAATTCGTCAAGATCAAGAACGCGCTAAAACACACTAATGGCCACAACCAGTAGTGTGTTCCTACCTCGGTGTAGATAGTGACTTTATTCCATTATCATTCAGTACAGCCCGACGAGCTTGGAAAAAAATGTCAAACCCGATAATTTCGATAGCAATAAAGATGTGATGCGTGTCAACCTCAAATTCTTGAGTTTTCACCGTAGTCTGTGTTAGGTTTATCATGAACGGGAACCACACAGAGCGGCAGGGATTTAGCTTCGTTGACTGTGAATGGCTTGTTTCGATATCGGAATGTTTGCTGTCGTTGACGTTCTACCGCCCGCAAAAAGGGTTCTTCCAATTTTCCAGCTTAGGCTTTTCGCAAAACTTTCGTTTGTATTACTATCCAGGATTTCACTAAATCAGCTTGAAATTGAACGGGCCTGAATTGGGTGTCTCTGATGACTCTTTACTAACGAAGCCATTGTCAGTCACAATATCTTTGAAGGCTTTTGTTATCCCACACCTATTCTTACTTACTTACTTTGATGGCGCTACAATTCGGGGTGAACCAGGGCCTCAACCAACAAGCCTCTCCAGCCGGCCCGATCTTTGACCAGCCACTTCCAGTGCCTCACGCCCAGTTGGTTGAGGTCCCTATCCACCTGTGCGCGCCACCTTAAATGCGGTCGTCCCCTGCTGCGTCGTCCCTCGGGGTTGGAGTCGAAGACTCTTCGGGCCGGAGCGTTGATGTCCATTCGCTCTACATGGCCTAGCCATCTTAGACGTTGGATCCGAAGACGTCTAACCAGGCCCAGCCCGTGCAGTTCTTGGTTGAATCTCCTCCTCCACTCTCCGTTTACACAAACGGGACCAAAGATTGCACGCAGAATTTTCCTCTCGAAACGCCCAAGAGCCTCTTCATCCGCTTTTTATAACGTCCAAGCCTCAGCGCCGTAGAGGAGGACCGGGATGGTTAAGGTTTTGTAGAGGGATACCTTAGTTTTTCGAGAGAGGGCTCTACTATACTCTTGAGCCCGAAGAAGCTGCGGTTAGCAAGAGTTATTATGCGTTTTATCTCAGCACTGGTGTTGTTGCTGCTTGTCACTATCGAGCCAAGGTAGACGAAGTCCTTGACTACTTCAAAAATATAGCTGCCGAAGGTGACGTTCTGACCAAGACGTCGGTGTTGTGCGTCTTTCTTGGATGACAGCATATATTTGGTCTTGTCCCCATTTACTCTTAGACCCACTTAAGCCGCTTCTACTTCAATGCTTGAGAACGCCTCATTGACGTCTCGATTTGTTTGTCCAATAACGTCAATGTCATCTGCGTAGGCAAGCAATTGTGTGGACTTGAAGTTAACAGTTCGGCGGGGAGTCCGTCTGCTCCAGCAGCTTTATAAGACTTAAGTTTCGATATCGCTATCTTAACATCGTCTAGGTCGGGTGGATTCTCCTTCGTCTTCGTCCACTGGGAATGGTTCTCTCTGCCTGACGACGGCATTTTGACTATCATTACGGTTATACAGTCTGCAGAAGTGGTCCTTCCACAATCTCAGCATCGACTGTGACTCCACTACTAGTTGTCCGTGCTCATCCCTGCAAGCTTCTGCTCTGGCTTTATAGCCTTGGCATGTTCATTTTACTTTCTGGTAAAATTTTCGAACGTCGTTCCTGCAGTAACATCTCTCCATCTCCTCGATCTCGCGCTTCTCGTGCTACTTCTTTTTCCTTCCCAGAAGTGCATGCTTCTCCTTCCTTTTCTGTTCATAGAGCTCGCGGGCAGCTCTCGTCCGTCGATGCAATGTGGCCAACCAGAGGTTTCTCGACGGTGGTGGCTCGAAACCGGGTGGCTCGAACCACTGCTGTTCTATGGTTTCTGCAGATTGCATTGGGACTTGAAAGAGCTTGAGGGAGACCTGATCGGCGAAGGTCCCGGCGGCCTCCTGCGATTGCAGCTTTCCGACGTTAAATTTTAGTGTTCTTACTCGACTCCGTTGATTCCGAGAAATTCGCATCCGCACCTTGGCTGTAACAAGGTAATGATCCGAGTCGATGTTGGCTCCTCGAAAAGTTCGGAAATCTAAGATGCTGGAGGAGTGTCTGACGTCGATCGCAATATGATCAATTTGGTTGGTTGTCGATTGATCAAAAGACCGCCAGGTCCCCTTATGGATGTTGAGGTGTGGGAATCGTGTACTTGCTACTACCAGATTATGTCCCGCCATAAAGTCCACTAGCCTTAGTCCGTTTTCTGATGTGGTGTTGTGTAGGCTGTGCTTTCCAATGACCCGATCAAAGATAACTTCCTTACCCAGCTTCGCATTGAAATCTCCTAGAACGATTTTGGTGTCATAGCTGGGACATTGCGCATACGTTTTGCCTAGGAGATATAGAAGTCATCTTTATGTCGGTCATCTTTCTCCTCTGTGGGGACGTGGAAACATAATAAACTTATATTGCCGAGAATGGGCTTGGTGCGGATAGTTATGAGGCGTTCGCTTACATACTGGAAGCTTAAGACGAACAACAAATCCGCATCCGAATAAGTGCTGTTTCTCTGTAGCAGTTTCCGTAGTATATATCACAGTTTTGCCTGGCCCATCCCATCGCACTTCTTGGAGTACGGTAGGTTAGGTTAGGTTATTGTGGTCCGGTGCTTCTGATGAAGCGATGGAGTTGAGCCAATTTATGGTCTGCTAGCTCACTTAAATTATCATAGAAGGGCGCGCCAAGGTAGATCCTCCTGCGATTCACAAAAGAGGGGCATGAGCAGAGGAGGTGATGTATTGATTCCTCCTCCTCCTCGAAGTGCGGTAATGTCTGCCTTATAGCAGTCCAGGGAGTTGACCAGTTGTTCGTCTGCACCTGGTCTGTTGAGGGACCTAACGTTCCAGGTGCAGATCCAAAATTCGTTTCCTTTTTGACGTTTGCGGAGGTCGTCAACATGTAATCCGTCCGTATCCGAGGCTATTGGTTGTTTCTGAAAAAGTTTTGTATTACGCGGTAGGGATGTTAACCCTAAGCGCAACCCCCAACCTGGAGGGCCAGGTTCCTCTTTCCCCAGGAGCAAGGGTCGGGTCGCTGCACACATTGGTTCACTACCTGGCGGGTGCCAGCATAGCTATCCAGGGGAGGCCACGCGGAGGCTGTGTGTCAACATGGATTGAGCATTGACAGAGATCGAAGCTGGCGTTTGCCAGTGTTAAGCGCGATCAACTTCTTTGCTCCGTTTGCTCGCTCCCCCCCCCCCCCCCCCCCCCCCTCTACACCTATACTATTACATTAAAATCTGCGCCCTCGATATCGAACGGTACGATAATCCATGACGGGAATTTCGTCTTCTATTCGTTTTAGCAAATTTAAAATTTCGTTACAAATAAAGTTTTTAAAGGAAGGCGTTTTGTTCTGTAGAAAGTGTCGATGAGGATAATCAACACCTGGGATGGGAAATAACTTCTGTTACTAGCACCCTCCATTTGGTAATTTGAATTTGAAACTATAGTTGTAACTTCTGACATGATTCAAACAGGTCTTCAGGAAGCAGATGGTGTACTAAAAAATTGCTCATAGCAACAAAAAAGTATAACGCTCACATTCCAAAGAAAAAAGTGCCCTCAATGAAACCTAAGCTTGCCAATTCTAACATATACCGTGAAAACGTAGAGGGGGGTGTTACTCCCTAAACAAAAGACCAGATATTAGCTTCGTATACTAACTCGTTGGGTATTCCAGGATCAAGGTTTCCCTACCGGTACAGATATTCATACTATACATTACTAGACTATTACAATATTTACGCAAATTTGAAAATTCGCCAGTTACCACTTCGTTTCAAGCATGCCGATCTCAAAAATTCCAAAACAGCACTAAAAAGAATACGTTTCACAGGAAAAGAATGTAAAAAATCCAAAAAGGCTATAAAAGCACGAAATAGCATGGGCGAGTGCAAAAAAGGGAACACACACACGATTCTGAGCGAAAACACAAACAAAAACAAAAACAAAAAGGAACAGAGAAAAAAAAATTTTAAATCTAAAATGCCGGCTCTTTATCAGGGTCTCCATCCAGGATTGGTGTGTTGCGGTGTGGTATCTATTCTCTCAAAGAGTACTTAGATGTCCGGTGGGAGTTGTAAATTTTTGCGGTTGATATAGCATTGAAAACCAAGTCTAAAGGATAGTTGCCTAATACCTTTATCTATGGCATACCAGAAGGACGAAACGACCGTCATTTGAAACCACCATTCTCCATTCAAGCATTCACCATCAGCCATATCATTCGTCGCACCAAGCAACAAAACGACCGAGTGACGTTCACAACACACCCAATCCGCATTTGTAAATCTCTCATGGGGCTCCTTTTTTCCACTCAAAAACTTCTCAAAAATTCATGAAGTCTGATTCGTTTTTGTTTATTCTAAGTGAAGTGGAATATTACATGGATATTTGGCAGAACAAGTAGAGCAGGTTACCTACCTGAGGTTAACAAGCAGTACGAGGTGCTGATGCTGGGATGCTATCTCTAGTGTAATCTCCACTGAAACTGAAACCTAGTTGGTGGGATATGTGTGCTTTTCCTCCACCTTTCAGCTTTCCTTTTTCCCCTTAACTTTGTCTTTTTTAATTTTTTTATTTTTTTTGCTGATTCCCACTTGTTTGTTTTTGCATTGGAATAAAGATACAAATGTGGCATTTGTCAATGGATGAATAAAGATAACCCAGAGATGGAGGTAAGAGACCCAGGCTTATGCATATGTTATCTTTGTGTTGTTTTTTCTGCACTTGTTCACCTGACAAAGGTGCGAACAAGAATTGTACATTTCGAGGGAACATCAATTCTTAATGCCCCCATTGTACCCTTTTGCCTGATCGTTGTAATGCCGTTGGACTTTTCGCAGTCGTTTAAAAGATACCATACACCCACAACCCGGCAATGGGAAGAGATGAATTGGATACTGGGACTTAAAACTGCATGTTAACCTTAGAATATTCTACGTATCAGTATTTAGGATGAACCAGGGAATACAAGCAACGACCGAATACGACAGGCATTTAGAACATGAAATAGATACGAGAGCCTTAGTTCATTGAGCATATTTCTTAGGCAACGGTCTGTATAGCAGAAGGATTTAGGGCAGTATCCCTATTGTTAGTTTTTAAATGTCAATAAATATGCTTGTCGTCTTCTAAAAGAATTATTTAAAGTCAAGGCAACATAGAAGGCTTGATCAGTCGTACGGTATGATAAACATATTTTTTCGCCCCCAATCCAAGGGTCCTCTGAAATACATGTGTAATTTTAGTAATATATCTGAGTAAATATGACGTATTCCCACAATTTCTTAAGTGAAGATTGTGGCGTGAGGTTTTACACATTATTTAGAGAGTGTATGTGTATGTATGTATGTTGGCGTTACAGGACCTGAGCCGAGCTTCTCTCAATAACCCATGTTGTGTGTGATTTCATTTTCCCATAGGTGAAAGGGACCTACAGTTTATTGCCGGTTCCGAGCGACGAATTTCGAGAAGCTTTTCATGACAATTTTACTACAGGGGGTTTTGTCAGAACCCCGCTGAGGAGAAACACCGTGAAAAACACGTTCGATGGCATGACTGTGTCGGGATTCGATGCTGTGTCATCGGCGTCAGAGGCCAACGCACTATCCACTGCACCACGGTGCTAGTTAGAGAATTCTGTTACGAATACATTAAATAAACACTCTTCTTTTCGAGAGTGAATGGGACATTTGGTTTGTGCCTATTCAGCCTTCCTGTAACTGGTAAAATTAGGTTATAAGGTCTTACCTCAGCCGCCTTATTTACCAAACCTTTCTCCGATTAATCGCCTTTTTTCCGAAATTCTGACATTATAGGTACTAAAGCGAAAATTCCTCTCCTAGAAAGGTCTCTGGGCTTGTGATTCATCTATTTTGATCAATAGAATTTTGAGGACTTCTTGGCCCAATTGGAGAAGGACTTTTTTAAAAGGGGCAGGAAAAATATCGAAGGAGTTAATATTATTTTTTTAATCATAATTTGTCACTTTTTGAAATAGCGTTGTGTTTCATATGTGTAGAAAATATACGTTAAAAACCGGCCAAGTGCGAGTCGGGCTCGCCCACAAAGGATTCCGTACCATCTGTATATATAAATATGAAAGAGACTATGTATGTTGAAATATGATGAAATATAGTTGATCATCTAAGTATCCATTGAATTCAAATCAATTATCTTACTTGACAGCAAAGATGTTAGGTGAATAACAATAATGGGAAATATGAGCAAAAGGTTTGCATATTAATACATCAAACACACAAAAGAGAAGTGGTTGCTACTGGTTGTGGGATATTGTCGACTAACCTTAGTTCAGTAGACCAAGGGGATTTTTTGGATGAAAATCATGTCTGTTGTATGGGAGTCCCCCTTAAATATTCATTTTGTTCTGTCTAACTATCACGGTTCATGAGATACAGCCTGGTGACAGACGGACGGACGGACAGCGAAGTCTTAGTAATAGGGTTCCGTTTTACCTTTAAGTACGGAACCCTAAAAAGGAAATCCGACTCACAAGTTACAAAGGTTTATTAAATATCGCGATGGAATAAAAAAAGCTGACACGTCCGACGTTGCTCAAAAAAGGATGAGAACAGACCTGTCAGAGATGATGCTCTGACATACATATTTATAAGTATGATAAAGATAAGTGTTCACATATGTGTATGTGAAGGGATGCAAACATTATTTATGTGTCAGTTAAAGTGAAAAGATACATGTATGTATATATGGTAAAGTGTAATAAAACGCAATGGCGCTTCTACTCGTCTTCTTCGAGATTTTCAAAATCCTGGGCCCGGGGTGAACTGCTTAGCTCCAAGGGATAGAGGAGCTGCACTGGTCTTCTAAGTTTAGAACCATCTGTACATCGTAATTCGCAGGATCGGGTTTTGCCATCTCGTCCGAGAAAAGTTTGCTCGATGATCGCCATCTTCCAATGCACTCTGGGTGAAGCAGGATCAAATTAGAGGACAACGTCCCCTTTCTGAAGTGTTACTGTTGCTTTGTTGATGCTATGATGAAAATGTCGCAAAAGTTGCAGATACTCTGCTTGCCATGTTTTATTTCATCCTGTTCTTCCAAAGATCTCGTGCAACATGACCGGAAAAACTTGGATTCTCAAAGGCAGGATTCGAACTGCTCCATCCCAAGAGGAACTTGGCGGTGTTAGAGGTGTCAAATCATGTGGATCGTCTGATATGTATGTTAGCGGACGATCGTTAGTAACTGCTCCTGATTCGCTGAGTACCGTACGGAGTTGTTCGAAAGTATGCTTCCCCTTGCCAATGACAACTTTTAAAGTGTTCATTACGGTTCGTATGAACCCCACCACGGTGCTCGTTCCACAATGAAGGTCCATTTTATTTGCCGTTTTGAGAGAAAATTGGGAATTAAATCGTCGTTAAATATACCTTTCGTCTTATTGTTTAGTTCTAAAGCTGCCCTTCCAAATGCCTTGGCATTGTCTGATAAGATTGTTGACGGAAGTCCGCGACGAGCAATAAAACGCCTTAATCCCATCAGGCAGCACTCCGTAGACATGCCATCTGTCAATTCCAAATGAACAGCACGAGTAGCAGCACAGGTAAATATTAAAATGTATGCCTTATGCATAGTGGCACACTTCACATAATACAGTGGCCCAGCGAAATCGATGCCCACGTCGTTAAACGGTCTCTGTACTTGAAGAGGTGCGAAAGGCTGAGTAGCAGGCGACCCAAAAAGTTTCTTGCAAACTAAGCAACTTCGTATTCTCCGCTTGATGAACTGTCGTCCACGAATAATCCAAAAGCGCGACCTTAACTTTGTTAATACCAAACTATGTACTTCCCCCATGACATGTCAATAGATGGAATTCGTCAACGATGATAGCAGTGATGTGATGAGTTGGAGGCAATATTATGGGATGTACAACATCGATCTCCTCATCTAACATCTGCAACCGACCGCCCACACGTAACAATCCTTTCTCGTCTACTTTCTTTTTTTTTTTTTGATAGTTACACCCGCACTCAAGGCCGTCGTTTACAATGCGCCCGTTTTCACTTTCCCAATTGCGGTAGAGGCAACCGTTCGAACCGTTCAGCTTCAAACTCTGCCATTGAGCCCCGTAAGCTTTTACGATTGGGCTTTCACTGGATATTTGCTGCCAAGTTGGTCCTCGTTCTTGGTAGTCGATGATGACTGCCAGATCGGCATCTTCTCGGTGCTTTCTTCCGACCTTCTCGACAGTCCAGGCATCACCTGGCAGCACATGGAAACGACGGACGTCGGTGACCTGTTCCTTGGTCTCGGCATGTGAACAATGTTTGCATTCAACATCGCAAGGTCGCGTCGATAATGCATCCGCATTTCCATGACTGCTTCCCGTCCGTTGTTCGATACTGAAGTCATAACTCTAGATTCTCTCTATCCATTTAGCAAGCTGGCCTTCCGGGTTTTTGAACTGCAGCAGCCACCTCCACGCTGCCTGGTCAATCCTAACATGAAAAGCTTGGCCATGGAGATATTTGTGGAAATGCTTGACACAGTCGACGACGGCTAAAAGCTCCCTACCAGTTACACAGTTCCTCTCCGGTTTCGATAGGATCCTACTGTAGTAGGCGATGACCCGTTCTCGCCCGTCAATCATTTAAGAGAGTACTCCTTCGATTCCATGTCCGCTTGCTTCGGTATCCAAAATCAACTCTTCCCCGGGACAGGATGTGCAAGAATCTGCGCACTGCAGAGCAATTCCTTCAGGTGAATGAACGCTTCCTCCTGTGGCTTCTCCCACTTCAATGGCCAATTGTTTTTGGTGAGCTCGTGCTGACTGCTGGCAACGTTTGCAAATCCTGGGACAAATCGCCTGTAATATGTTCAAAGGAATGACCTTAACTCATGAAGATTCTTCGGCCGTGGCCATTCCTTAACTGCCGAAATTTTGTCTTCATCGGTATGGACTCCTTCTGCAGTCACAACATGTCCCAAGTTCTTCACTTCGTTTTGGAAGAGTGAACATTTCTTCGGGCTCAATGTCAGTTCGGCTGTTTGAATACGTTCCAGTACCTCTTCAAGCTTCTTAAGGTGATCGTCGAAATCCTTGCCCATGACAATTATGTCATCCAGATAAACGAGGCAATCCCTCCAGTGAAGTCCTGGAAAAACTGTCCAATACGTACGAGCCAGGGGGAATGCTATACTTTTCTGCTTCTCCACTAGATGTTGCGTCCACTCTCTGGCCCTTGTTTTCAAGAACGCTTTGTTGGTCTGGATTTTCTGTTGTTTCCGTTCCTCGCAGTTCATAATGGCGGCAGCTTCTTGGCACTGAGCGATCGTTGTTCCCTTTTGTACAGTCTCCTCTGTACTGGCTGAATTCAGGACTCTTACTGGAATCATTTTGTCTTGTCGGAGTTCCACGAGAGCCCTTCAAACAATGATATCGCCGGGTCGATGACGTTTGTCGGGTTCGACCACCCACATTCGGCTTGTCCCCGCCGTTGTGTAGCACGATAGCGTGATGCACTGCTGGGTAGCCAGCTGTGTCCTGAATAGAGAAGTTAATGGAGAAGGCGGAGATCGATTATCAAATGGAGCTATCCCAGTTGAATGACTAGGACGAACCTAAGGAAAATGCAGCGGAGGTCACCTACGAGAAAATACGAGAAGGGTATTTTTAATAACGTAGCGATCTTTTCGATTCCATCGACAAGGCACAAGCTTCAAAGCCGTACCAGCAACATCCAGCAAGATAGTACATAAGCAACAGAATCAACCCCCAGGGCGGCGGAGATTAGGATCCCAAAAATTAACTTGCCGGTCTTCTCAGGTAGCTACGAAACATGGTGCGCTTTTCGTGATCTGTTTGAGTCTCTAATTAACAAAAATACATACGTCGAGCGTGTCCGGTGAAGCGGATAAGATTTTGCCTCATCTAGGTATGGACATAGGCAATTATTCGAAGGCGTGGAAAATTCTTAAGGATAGGTACGATCATCAGCGTTCCCTCGTGACAATCCAGTTAAAGTTTCTGTTTAACCAGCCTTCGATATCTCGATAACGGGCCGATTCCATCAAGGAGCTATTAGACACGTCAACAGAAGTGGTACACAGTTTGGCAAATTTAAGGGTCCCTGTGGAACACTGGGATGTTGTAATTATCTATGTGCTGCTGCAGAAACTACCCGCTAAAACGCAGCATCTCTGGGAACAGAAATTGAGTTTAAAATCGGACAGCAAAACATTGCCAACATTCTCTGAATTTTTGGAGATTCGAACAATATTTAAAAATGAACATCACTGATTGTTGTAAACAAGTGTATGGGTTAGAAATTTGTCGAGCATTGTCCGAGTAATAGGCGATGCTATTATTCCCAACAGACGCATCATTCGCATCTTCACTGGAATAAAAATTCAACCACAGGGCAAACAAGCACTTTCGTTGCTCATGGTGGTGCGTCAGGGTCAAACTCTCCCATAATGCATGCTGCCTTTTACACAACTAACCAACTAACTCAAGTTTTGTTAGCAACGGCCTTAGTCAAAGTACACTCCGTAACGGGGGAATCATTTTAATTGCGAGCCTTGTTAGACTCAGGCTCCGAGGCTAGCTTTATAACTACATCAGCCGTTCAGATGCTTCGTCTCCCGCTAAAGTCGACCTCCGTCAAGGTCTTTGGGTTGAGTCTGGTCAGCAACGGCATCTGCATAAAGATGGTTGATCTCACTTTAGCATAGCATCACTCAACGTTTCGGATCTCTACGCAAGCCCTCGTTCTCGAGTCGCTGTCTGGGCATCTTCCGATCCACACCTTGACCACAACAGGTTGGGAACACCTAAGAGGTCTGACGTTAGCTGACCCCAATTTTTTTCAGTTAGCCAAGATGAATTTATTACTATTTACAGATGTCCTGGCTGATATTTTGGTGCAGGAAATGGCCAAACCAGGCGACAAAACTAAACTAGGGTGGATTATATTTAGTAGAGCTAAAATATATCGTATCCCGCCAAGTCAACAATTTTATGCAAATATGTAATCTCGACTCTAAGCTCCGTAGATTCTGGGAGTTAGAAGAGACTCCTGACCAACCATGTGAAGAGCTAGAAGATATCGTGTGTGAGACCCATTTTGCCAACAATGTTCGACGGCTCCCCGATGGTCGTTACCAAGTGGCTCTCCCGTTCAAAGGAGCGGTCCATCCCGTGCTTGGTAGATCACGAGAAGAAGCTCCTACTTGCTTCTAATTTACGTCAACAATATACAAACTGTCGGGAAGATTACTTGATCCTTGGCCATATGGAGGAAGTAGCCGAAGATTCTGTTCTAAAGTTGCACCACTATTATGTGCCACATCACGCATTTCTTAAGGAAGCGAGCTCGACTACCAAACTCAGAGTGGTATTTGACGCCTCATTTAAGACAGCTGACGGTGTCTCATTGAATGACCAGTTGATGGCCGGCCCGGCACTCTAGCAGATCATCACGGAGATCTTTCTCAGATGGAGGCTCTATGAGTACACGTGTACCGGAGACATAGAGAAGATGTATCGACAAATCAGAATGTTAGAACGTGATTCCGATTTATCAGCTGACCCTGTGGCACAGGGAACCAACCGACGCTTTGAGGACATATATGGGTCAAAACTGTGACCTTTGGCACATCACCTGCCCCATACTTGGCGATACGCACACTTTGGGCCTTAACAGAAGAGGTTGGTGAGTTGCATGCAAATCCTGGATCCGAAATGAAATGTAAATTGATGAGCTGAGACCCTGCGAGAAGCAAAAGAAAAAATTGCCGAAGTTAGGGAGATTCTATCCAGAGCTGGGTTTCACCTACGAAAATGGAGAGCCAACCATAAGGAACCTCTTGACAATGTGCCCAGGGAAGATCACGAGGCATCCTTCTCTCTACTCAGTGAAGGGACAGACGAGGTAAGAACATTGGGTATACATTCGCACCCTCTGAATGATGAATTCGCGTTCAGCTATACGCCCTCGGACTGTCAGCAGCCAATTAAAAGAAATATGTATATTATCGTCGATAGCTCGCCTCTTCGATCCAATGGGTTGGATCGCCCCTTCTATAACACTGGCAAACATATTAATGGGTTCGTAGACAAGCTTGGGATGACGCGGTTGATCCTGACCTTCGGGATAAGTGGAAGGCGCCGTGGGGCAGTGGTTAGTGTGTTGGACTCTGGCGCACGGTGAGCGAGTTCGGATCCCGATAGCACCAACGCCATCGAATGTTTATTTCGCGACGTCCCTTCATGGGCTGTGACGCCACCAAAGAAGAGATATGCAATAATTGGCCGGCGATCAATAACTTAAGGTTTCCACGGTGGCTTCGCACTTCCGGTAAAACTACTTGTATCCAACTGCACGGTTTCTGTGATTCGTTGGAGCAGGATGGGGCAGCAGTGTACCTTCGGGTGGAAGATGAATCAAAGGTCGCACCAGTAAACCCAGTCTCTCTTCCGAGATTAGAGTTATGCGGAGTTCTCACACTCGCGAAACTATTGGGGGGAGAGATATTCCCACTTTCGTTTGGACAGACTCCATGCACTCTGTGCTGAATACGTGCAGAGCCCGCAAGATGGGAAGCCTTTGTCCAAAACAGAGTCGGGGAGATCCAACGTCGAACGAAGGCCGATAATCCCACCGATTTGGTCTCGAGAGTGATGCTCCTATCAGCATCAGCGGTGGTGGAATGGACCCACATTTCTTAGATCTACATGCGGCTTTGAATGTTCAGTCCAACCACATGAGTTCAATCTACCTTGTGGTGGAATAGGCCCACATTTCTTAGATCTACGTGGGACTTTTAATGTCAAGTCCAACTACATGAGTTACATACTGACGAAGAGAGGAAGCCCATCACAGTTCATCACGTCGGTACCGACATCAGCTCAGCTGGTTGACTCACCGATCCTTAAATCTTACCCGACTAACGAGAAGAACCGCGTACTGCAGAAGATTTGGAACCAACTCTCGAACGCAAGGCACAGAAAGAATGAGTGGTCCAATAAGTCCCTCGGAACTTAATGTATGTATACTGGCGTTACAGTCCATGAAGAACCTGAGCCGAGCTTCTCTCAATCACCCATGTTGTGTGTGATTGACCTACAGTTTATTGCCGGTTCCGAACGGCTAATTTCGAGAAGCTTTTCATGACAATTTTACTACAGGGGGTTTTGTCAGAACCCCGCTGAGTAGAAACACCGTGAAAAACACGTTCGATGACATGGCTGTGTCGGAATTCGATCCGTGTCATCGGCGTCAGAGGCCAACACACTTCCCACTGCGCCACAGTGCTCTCTCGGAACTTAATGCGGCAACAAATATTATGGCCCACTCATGACAACTTGAAATGTTTCCACAAGGGGTTGATAAAACAAGAGGTATGCGTTCCAGGAATCCATTCATAGATGGTGATGGCATCCTTCGAGTCGGTGGAAGACTTAAGAATGCAGATCTTTCCTTCGATCAGCAACATCCAATAATCATTGAACCATCTCGTCACTACACACGAGTGTTAATCCGTGAAGCACACATCAGGACTCTTCATGGCGGCATCCAATTGATGATGGGGTACTTGCACAATAAGTATTTGATATTTAAATTAACAAGAGCTGTGAAAAAACTAATACATGAGTGCACAACCTGCTATAGCCACCGCCGCAAAACGGCTCTTCAATTGATGGGAGATCTTCCTAGCCCCATGATGAATATAGCGGAGCCCTTCACGCACACCGGAGTTGACTATGCTGGACCTTTGGACATAAAAATATGGCGAGGCAGAGCTGCTAAAACATATAAGGGTTATCTGGCTATATTTGTCCGCCTGACAACCAAGGCCCTTCATTTGGAGGCTGCAACCGGCATAACAACGTAAGCCTTTCGAGCAGCTCTGCGACGGTTTGCAGCGCGTATAGGTCTCTGCCACGAAATATACAGCGACTGCGGTACAAATATCATGGAGCCCGAAGCAGAACTCCACCGCTTATTCGACCACCCGGGCATGATTGGAAGGAACTCAGTGGAAACATATACCCCCTGCTTTCCCTCATTTCGGAGGGCTATGGGAACAGCTGTCCACGCTTCTGACATAAATTGAAGCGTGTCTTAACTGAAGACCTTTATGCCCCCTTTCAGAGATTCCCGACGACTTCCGTGATGTCAAATAATTCAATGACATTCGTTAATTGGTGTTGTGCGTTCAACTGGAAAACGTTCCTAATTGTTAAATTAAACATAAGAATATGGACCAGCTTATTTTATTTGTATTTGTATTGTATTTGTATTTTGTCGCAAGTGTATTGTGGGGGAAACCTGCGATATTCTCTGGAAAAACCTCGGCCATATATATTCGTCAGTCCCGAATAAAACACAGTGGATACATATTGCCAGTGACTAAACACCCGTTCTTGTGACATCAAATCGAATAGTACTTTGAAATGTCAACCGAATTTGAAGTTTCTCTCATTGCGAGAGAGTTCCTAAACATTCTCTCAATGCATCCACCAATGAACGTGCTTACTCTCAATTTGTCTATATGTATGTGAACTTGAAATTTTAGATGTGTAAGCTCCAATATGAGGGCGCGCGCAGTGGTTAGTGTGTTGGACTCTGACGCACGATGAGCGAGTTCGGATCCTGATATCACCAACGCCATCGAATGTTTATTTCGCGGCGTTCCTCCTCGGCGGGGTACTGGCAAGACGCCCTGTAGTATACTTGCCTTGAAAAAGCTTCTCGACGCACGCCGTTCGAAATCGGCACTAAACTGTAGGTCCCTTTTACCTATGTGAGAAATAAAACACACACAACATGTGTGATTGAGAGAAGCTTGGCTCTGGTCCTTCATGGGCTGTAACGCCACCAAAAGAAGAAAGAACGAAGCTCCAATATGTGAATGTATGAACTATCAGCGCGTCAAAAATTAGAAAGGTAGCTCCACTCTGCGCGTGGGAGCGCGTGCGTGCGTCGGTTATGTGCACTTTCAATTTTATCACCGCAAACACAAACCACAAAATGCACAGATACAGCATACACAGCAAACACATCAACAGCTGTTCCAACGCACAGAAATTTCCAACGTGTTTGACTTTTGTCTGCTTTGGTTATGTGAGTTACGTGTTCTCTCGCTCTCGTAGGCATAAGCCACACTTATGCCGAAGCCGGGCCATTGTGATACCACCTGGATCAGGTTACTCTGAGCCGCTACCTGGGTACCAACCGGTGCTTCTAATGAAGCGGTGCAGTTGAGCTATTTTTTGGTTTGCTAGCTCACTCAGATTGTCAAAGAAGGGCGCGCCGAGGTAAATCCTCCTGCGATTCGCAAAAGAGGGACATGAGCAGAGGAGGTGGTGTATTGATTCCTCCTCCTCCTAGTCCATGCAGCTGCGACAGAAGTCATTGTAGGATAGCCCCAGTCTGGCGGCGTGTTTTCCAATGGTGCAGTGACCTGTAATGTCACCCACTAAAGTGCTTAAGGTTGCCCTTTTGGTTGCCACCAGGTCCCTAGTTCGTCCTAAGTTTAACTTAGGCCACAATTGTTTGGTGATAAAGCCGATATTGCTCTCACTGCATTGGAGATTGGTCCCCTCTATGGTTTGAAGCATTATCATGTAGTTTACCGTACTTATTGGTGTTTCTAGGTACCCGAGGGTAGGTAGGCTAAGTGTGCTTGACCCTAACTTTGCGAGTTCGTCGGCCGCACAGTTTCCTGAAATATCCCTACGCCTGGGAACCCACCGTATTTCAATGTTGAACTGTTCAGCCATCTCATCTAGAGATAGGCGACAGTTAAGGGATGTTTTTGATTTGTGGGTTACCGCTGCCAGGGATTATATCGCAGATTGGCTACCCGTGCAAATGATAATATACTTTGTGGATATTACATTGAACCTGAGCCATGCCAGGGCCTCCGTTATCGCAGTTATTCCTGCCTGATACACACTACAGAAATTTGGGGGTCTAAATGATAGGTTGAGGTTAAGTTCCTTTGAAGAAGACCCCACTGCATACGCCCGACTCTATCTTAGAGCCATCGGTATAGAGGGAGATCGAGTCCTTTGGTACAACTTTCCTTCAGCCCATTCCTCCCTGGATGGAAAGACAACTTCGAAATTCTTGGCGAACACATTCTGCGGGTGAAACATTCTCATTGCCTATTTTGTGACAATCGTAAGGAGCCTCGCACCAACGCGGTATTTAAGACTGCCCCATTGAATTGCTTGTGTTGGGTGTTAAAGCCCATATCACAATACTGCGTTAACGCATGCGTTTAACATCCAATACAGGCGATTCAATGGGGCAATCCACAATACTGCGTTTGCGTTGGCGAGCTTACGTTTGTTAAAAAAATGAGGGAAAATAAGAAAAAATTAGTGCGGTGAGAATACGTACCCTCACGTAACAAAGCATGCAAAAGTCCAACCCGTTGAAAATTTCGTGCGACTTCACGTCTCAGGACTTTTTTTGTGTTTTTTTTTTTTTATAGAAGGCTTCTGCTATCCGCTGGAGCACTCAGATGCAAACACTGGTCCATTGTACTCCAGTACGTCTCAGGATACTCAGGATACGTCTCAGGAAGGTGCCGAACTAACACCAAGACGGAAGCCAGCGGTTAAGGGGTATGAGAGGGTATTTTTAAGTTTTTGGACGACGTCACCTCAACACTCAACGCAAGCATGTCAAACCGGGCATTAGATTATTCCGAAGAGTTCATGCTTAACATGGCTCGACGTATGAAGCATCTCCCGGGTGATGCCAGAGATAGATTGCATTGTGTAATTTTTAATGCAATTACAGGGGAAATCTCGAATAATAAATAAATGTTTCTCAACAAATGTTTCTATTATTTCGTTAATACATATCATAATTTGCTTGCATATAAGTAGTCTTTATTTGATCTCTCATAGTAAAGGCTAGTCTGGATGAGTTGTGAGCTCTTTTTAGATCTGCTTGAGAAAGCGGTGAAATTTCATTTCGCCAAAGACCTCTGGTAACAATATCACCATTCTCATCATATGAGTCGACGAACTCAGCTGTGTAATAGGCAGCTTCGTTCAGCTTGACGAAATTGTGCAGGACTGTGGTGGCTTTCACAATTTTGTCAGCATTTGTTGGTAGCATATTAAGTGTTGCTCCAAGTATACGCCACTTTGCTACCAAAATGCCAAACACGTTTTCAATCACACGGCGGGCTCGGGACAACCGTTTATTAAGGTAATATTGTCCAGCGTTTAGCCTTCTACCTGGATATGGACGCATTAAATATGGCTTTAAGGGAAATGCTGCGTCACCAACCAAGTAGTGGTTGCAGTAAAAATCCGAGTGAGGAAGTAACTTAGGTAGGGGTAAGTTCAACTCCCCAGATATAATTTTGCGTCCAAAAGGTGATCGTGCGAAAATACCACCGTCACTTTGACTTCCATACGCTCCGATGTCTACCAAAGTGAATGTATATGAGGCATCGCAAACAGCGAGAAGAACGATGGAATGGTTCGGAAGATTCCACAGCTGCTCGAAACCTGTTGAAATTGTTTCCCATTCGGTCTCATTTGGTGGGGACAAATAGAGAGGCATCAATGATTCCCACAAAATCTCGCAGGTTTCTTATATTATTTTCAGCTCTGTTGAGTATCCCATTCGAAACATCCACGCTAGAACTTGCCTGGGTACTCCTTGGGATAGACACCTAGAATTTACATTTGGTATACAATTACGTTTATTAGTTTTATAGTAGAATACATACAGGAGAACCAAAAACAATCTGGCACTAGGTTCGATTGGTTTCCTCCATGACGACTTTACCAAACGAGGTTCAATCAGCGAGCGTAGAGTTTCGAACGTTTGTGGAGACATTCTCGTTATTTTATAAAAATGCTCCGGATCTCTTTCCATCATTTGATTGAAATTTGTATCATAGAATCCATTTGATTCCCTGCAGAGACTAAGCTCGCGAATCCACCATCGTCTTTCTGTCGTTCTCTCCATTTCTTCAAATATTTCATATGCTTTATAGCAGTGGTAGGCTACTTTCACTATTGCTATTGCTTTTGCAATTTTTTCCGATACGAGTTTATTACTCATTTTAGGGTTCCGTACCCAAAGCTAAAACGGAACCCTATTACTAAAACTTCGCTGTCCGTTCGTCCGTCTGTCACCAGGCTGTATCTCATAAACCGTTATAGCTAGACACTTGAAATTTTTACAGATGATGTATTTCTGTTGCCGCTACCACGACAAATGGACAAAAAACAGAACAAAATGAATATTTAAGGGGGGCTCCCATACCACAGACATGATTTTCATCCAAAAAATCCCTTTGGTCACATACTGAAGTAAGGTTAGTCGACGATATCCCACGACCAGTAGCAAACTTCCCAGTTTTGATCTCTTTTGCGTCTTTGATGAATTGATCCTAGCTGCAAACCTTTTTCCCATATTTCCCATTATTGTTATTAACCTATTCACATCCCTGCTGTCAAGTGAGATAATTGATGTGAATTCAATGGACACTTTGATGATCAACTATATCTCATCATGGAGACTTTTGATTATGAAAGTAATATGCCGATAACCTGCCTGCAACCAAGATCTGTCATCATACAAAAAATGTGATTTAATGTGATGACTGATGAGGTAACATACATATCCTCTTTCATTTCTATTTATACAGATGGTACGGAACCCTTCGTGCGCGAGTCCAACTCGTACAAAGTACGAGAAGGCGTTTGGTACTTTTTGACAGTTTTAACTTGAAAACAGCTGATAAATTTAAGATGTCACTTCAACACACGTTAGAAGCATTTCCTTCGTAACGTAAAAACGCAACTCACTAACGCAGTGAATCCATTGAGGATCTGAGCCTGAGCTATAGCTGCCTTCCATCCTTGACGGTCCCGGGCACGCTGCTTCCAGTTGTCAAGACCAAGATGTCTTACATCCGCGATTACTTGGTCTTTATACCGGAGGTTCGGTCTTCCTCTTCTTCTCGAACCAGGAGGCTCGGAGTCGAAGACCCTCTTAGCTGGAGCGTTGATGTCCATCTGCTCGATGTGGCCGAGCCAGTGTAGTCGACGGATCTTTGCCTTCCGGACTACATCCACATCTTGGTATAGCTCGTAGAGTTCGCGGATGTATCTTCTTCTTCATTCACCTTCCTCACAGATAGGACCAAATATCCAGCGCAGAATTTTTCTTTCGAAAGAACCCAAAATCAGCTCCGCTGTCCTGCCCATCGTCCAGCTTTCGGCTCCGTACAGCAAGACTGGCAGTATGAGCGTTTTGTAAAGCATGACTTTGGTCTTTCGAGTGAGGAGTTTTGACCCCAGTTGTTGGAACAAGCCGGGTCTCCACTGTGGTGTCATTTGTGGAATTTACGTTTGCCCCGAGGTAGACAAACTCCTTAACTACCTCGAAATTGTAGCTGTCAATTGTTATATTTTGTCCCAGGTGGTGAGCGACGGATTTGTTTTTGCTTGACAGCATGTATTTCGTTTTGTCCTCATTGACCTTAAGACCTACTCGTTTCGCCTGTTCTTCAATCGCCGTGAATGCTTCCACAATGCCACGGCGAGAACACGCGATGATGTCGATATCATCCGCGTATCCTAGCAGATGGATGGACTTGTAAAAGATAGTGCCTTCCCTGTTGACGTCTGCCGGTCGCACATCCATAAAGTTTACAACCCACTTTCAGCTGGTGGTAATGTATAGGGGATTTTGTCAGCACCCCGCTGAGGAGAAGCACCGTGAAAAACATGTTCGATGACATGGCTGTTTTCGGGATTCGATCCCGTGCCATCGGCGTCAGAAGCCAACACACTACCTACTGCGCCACGGCGCTCTGTAACGCGACGGTAGTAATGTAATGAACTGTAAAAAACCGGCCAAGTGCGAGTGGGACTCGCGCACGAAGGGTTCCGTACCATCTGTATATATAAATATGAAAGAGACTATGTATGTCTTCATGATGAGATATAGTTGATCATCAAAGTGTCCATTGAATTCAAATCAATTATATTACTTGACAGCAACGATGTGAAAAGGTGAATAGCAATAATGGGTAATATGGGAAAAAGGTTTGCAGCTAGGATTAATTCATCAAAGACACAAACGAGATCAAAACTGGGAAGTTTGCTACTGGTTATGGGATATTGTCGACTAACCTTAGTTCAGTATGTGACCAAGGAGATTTTTTGTATGAAAATCATGTCTGTTGTATGGGAGCCCCCCTAAAATATTCATTTCGTTCTATTTGTCGTGGTAGCGGCAACAGAAATACATCATCTGTGAAAATTTCAATTCCATAACTATCACGGTTCATGAGATACAGCCTGGTGACAGACGGACGGCCGGACAGCGAAGTCTTAGTAATGGGGTTCCGTTTTACCTTTGGGTAAGGAACCCTAAAAAGACTAATTACTGGATGCATCAGATGCACGGCAGAATGAAAAACAAATTACGAAATTTATTTTTCGCCATTTCACATAAACCAACAAGAAGACAACTACTGCACTATACATTCGCTGTTTTCTTGGACAGTGAACAGTTAGCATTTGTCTGAACAACATTTTGTCACACGGCAGATTTCTGAAGTTTCAGCACATCCCTGATAAGGCGGATATAACACTCTTCTTCTTCGTTGGTGGCGTTCGATGGCGTTGGTACTATCGGGATCCGAACTCGCTCATCGTGCGTCAGAGTCCAACACACTAACCACTGCGCCACGGCGCCCTTATATTACATTGCTTCCGTTTTAATTTTTCGAACGACAAATTACAATAGACATCTCGACATCTCTGTCACTAATATAAGAACATGTTAACTTCCTGCTTTTATCCTTAACGAATCCTACATTAAATGTTATTTTGTCCGTTCCACGGAGTGATATCTGATCTTTGATGATGATAACGACGTTATCATATTCTTTCAAGTACTGATTACAAGTGGATATACAAAAGCATAAAAGTGTCCTTTTGTCATTTCTTTTCGACCAGGACAAGATGCCGGGTCATTTGACAAAAGCAGTTTGCCCTTTTCTGAAACATATCTATGCATATGTATACATCTCCATCTAGCACTTTCATTAACATATCGTTGGACTGTCTACTCGAACTAAATGGAGATTTATATTTACTCTTAGCAGATACTTTTACTTTTATGTTTATAATCAACGCGTTTTCCTAATCAGCATCGCTACCATGCCCATGTCCTGCCGTAAGTACTTAAGCAACTCTTAAGGAATTGTGCCGAACAAATCGCTTTCTTTGCATTATATGTATGTATATGCACATAAATGTCGTTGTCGTAAAGCTGCCTTGTCGAGGCCGAGCTTCGTTGAGCTGAGTGGTGAAACGATAACAAACAGTAAGTAGAGACTTCTAGCGCGAATGTGTCAAAGGAGCTGTTATTATGAAGGATTGGGTAAACACTCCGGTTGTTCGCTATCACCATGACTAGCAAGTGGAGTCAGAATTGCTTGAACATGCTCATTGTGTTCGTTGACTCGTGCATGTGGCACGTGACACGCATTACATTTCATTAAGGTCTCGACAAGTGGGCGGATCATAAGCAACATAACAACAACTTTGCAACTGTGCCTTGAGGATGGCGAATAATCGGAGTGAGTAATGTATGTCAGATCCATGCTGTGCTTTGCATGGATTGTCTAATTAGGAAACTAGGTTACGAGTTGTTAAAAATGGTAATTTTGTAGCTCATTTTGTAACTCGTTTTATGGTATCTACATAGTGTGTAATTGCCGTGTTTAAATAACCACAAATAAGAAACATTTAATATGCAGATTGTGCATTTCACCTACATCAGGACGTATTGTATTCCATCATATGCAGATTAGATAAATATAGGGAATAGCCGTGGCGGTAAAAGGTTGCATTAAATAAATCCAGGAATACTGATAACTTAAATTCACTGGAAACAATTAATTGTTAATTTCGAACTTTATTTTCCGGGATACCTTAAGAAAAAATAAATTCTGTTGTCGTTATTATATCAGAAGTATCAATAACACGTACTGCAACGTCCTCTGTTCCATCCATAGACGTCATACTAGGCCGATGTCGCTGTATAGACCGTATAGTTCGTGGTTGAATCATCTCTTCCCCTCTCCGTCAACGTAAATAGGAAGATTGCATGCAGATTTTTCCTCTCGAAACCAACAAGGGCCTCTTCATTAATTTTAATTAAGGTCCAAGCCTCTGCGTCGTAGAGAAGGACCGGGATGATTAAGGTTTTATAGAGGATCACCTTAGTTTTCCGAGAGAGGGCTCTACTATCAATTGCCTCTTGAGCCCAAAGAAACAGCGGCTGTCAGGAGTTATTCTGCGTCTTATCTGAGCGTTGGTGCCGCTTGTTACCAGCTAGCCAAGGTAGACGAAATTCTTGACAACATCAAAGTTGTAGCTGCCAATATTGTCGTTCTGGCCAAAACGTCGGTGTTGTGCGTCTTTCTTTGACGACAGCATATATTTAGTTTTGCCATCGTTTACCTTCAGACGTACTTTAGCTGGTTTTGCTTTAATGCGCACAAAAGCTTAATTGACGTCTCGCTGCGTTCTCCCAATCACGTCAATGTCATCAGCGTGTCCGAGCAATTGGGCAGACTTAAAGTAGATCGTGCCTCTCGTACTGGCCGCACAATCTTTTCAAGCGTAATGTTGAAAAAACACATGACAGTGCATGACCCTGCCTGAATCCTCTTTTTAATAAATAAGTTAACCTCTAAACATTGATTGCAAGACGAATCATCATTAGTTAAAGTCATTAGTTGTACACTCATTTTAGCGCTTCGTTTTAGCGCATTTCTCTTTTGAATTAAATTAACAACTTTGGTTTTACACTTTATATCAGATAAAATGCAATGTACAGTTTGTCAAGAAATTGTTATGACAAAGAAAAGGAAAAGAAAAATAACAAAATCTGATTAGCTTTACTTACTTACTTACTTATCAGGCCCGCGATCCATGGAGGATCTGAGCCTGAGCTATAACTGCCTTCCATCCTTGACGGTCCCGGGCACGCTGCTTCCAGTTGTCAAGACCGAGATGTCTTACATCCGCGATTACTTGGTCTTTATACCGGAGGTTCGGTCTTCCTCTGCTTCTCGAACCAGGAGGCTCGGAGTCGAAGACCCTCTTAGCTGGAACGTTGATGTCCATGCGCTCGATGTGGCCGAGCCAGTGTAGTCGACGGATCCCTGCCTTCCGTACTACATCCACATCTTGGTACAGCTCGTAGAGTTCGCGGTTGTGTCCTCTTCTCCATTCACCTTCCTCACAGACAGGACCAAATATCCGGCGCAGAATTTTTCTTTCGAAAGAACCCAAAATCAGCTCCGCTGTCCTGCTTATCGTCCAGCTTTCGGCTCCGTACAGCAAGACTGGCAGAATGAGCGTTTTGTAAAGCATGACTTTGGTCTTTCAAGTGAGGAGTTTTGACACCAGTTGTTTGGACAAGCCGAAATAGCAGCGGTTGCCAAAGGCGGTCCTATGCCGGATCTCCACTGTGGTGTCATTTATGGAATTAACGTTTGCCCCGAGGTAGACAAACTCCTTAACTACCTCGAAATCGTAGCTGTCAATTGTTATATTTTGTTCCAGGTGGTGAGCGACGGATTTGTTTTTGCTTGACAGCATGTATTTCGTTTTGTCTTCATTGATCTTAAGACCAACTCGTTTCGCCTGTTCTTCAATCGCCGTGAATGCTTCCACAATGCCACGGCGAGAACACGCGATGATGTTGATATTATCCGCGTATCCTAGCAGCTGGATGGACTTGTAAAAGGTAGTGCCTTCCCTGTTGACGCCTGCCCGTCGCACTATCTGCTCCAGCACCAGGTTGAAGAAGTCACATGACAGCGCATCTCCTTGCCGAAATCCGGTGCATGTTTCGAATAGTTCTGAGGTCCTAGAACCGAATTGCACAGTGCATCGCGTGTTTTTTAGCGTGGCGCGACACAACTGGATCAGTTTTACCGGGATCCCGAATTCGGCCATCGCACCAAACAGTTCTTCACGATGAATGCTGTTGTATGTGACTTTGAAATCGATGAAAAGACGGTGCGTATCGATTCGAAACTCGTTGGTCTTTTCCAGGATTTGTCGAATTGTGAAAATTTGGTCTATAGTTGATTTGCCGAGCTGGAAGCCGCACTGGTAGCTGCCAATTAGTGAGGTGCAAAATGCTTTTAGACGTTCACACAATACGCTGGAAAGGATCTTATATGCGACATTGAGCAGGAATATACCTCTATAGTTCTTGCAAGAGGTAGGATCGCCTTTTTTGAGGATGGGGCAAATAGAGCTGGTATTCCAGTTGTCGGACATGCTTTCATCTTCCAAAATTCTGCAGATGATCTGGTGCATGCTCCCTACCAGAACATCGCCGCCAGCATTGAAGAGCTCTGATGGCAAGCCATCTGAGCCTGCGGCCTTGTTGTTCTTCAGCTTCTGAATTGCTGTGCCGACTTCTTCGATGCTGGATGGGAGGACTACTTCAGCGGCTGGAGTTGGGATTTCCTCGGTCCTTACCACCCTCTCTTGGTCATGCTCGCTAAGCAGCTGCTAGAAATGCTGCTTGAATACATCCACTATTCCCTGCGGGTCGGTGACAAGATTACCCTCGCAGTTTCGAAGAGCCTGGGTGCCCTTTTTGAAGCCTCCTGCAAGGCCTTTGGCTTTCTCGTAAAAGGCTCGTGTTTCATGTTTATCCCTAGACTCCTCGATATCCTCAATTAGTTTAACTAGGCGGGAATAGATTCCCCAAAACAAAGCGAACCTCTAACTTCACGAACTAAAATGGTGTGACAACTTTTGACGCTCAAGTATGAAAATCGTGCGATTGTTTTTCCATAGATTATTGCTGCGATTTTGATGAAATAAAATGTGTCACTGTTATATTTGTAGAAAACCATTTTATTTGATTTGTTTTTATTCACGCACATCTATTACATACTATTCTATCTTTCGAATTCAGCTCGCTTTAGTAAGAACGCTGGTTTGGAGTTGATTCCCAACAACTTTTCGGATGAAAAACTTGGATCGAAGTGGATTCCAGCAATTTTCTTGACCCTCGAACACGCAACGTAGGCCAACCCGGCAATAAATTCACTTATGTATCTCTAAGTTCACAACGCGCTGATGCGCACGGGTGCATGTGCACCAGTGTGGTTGTGAACATACAAGCTACGGAGTACAGCTTCGCGCAAAATAATTTTCGAATATTTTATAAATTCTTTAAGAAAAATAGCGTGACTTGGGTGCGAAAAGCATCAAAAATTGAATCTTTATTCAAATTTAAATAACTGCGCGCGCAAATTTTTTTTCGAATATTTTAATTTTTTTCTGGATTTGATTTGGTTCTTAATTTTTTACAATTAAACTAAATCGAGAATCAAAATTTCGGCTTCGTCATGACCCGATTTATATGGTTAACTTCTTCTTCTTTATGGGCGCTACAGTTCGGGGTGAACCTGGTCCTCAACCAATATGCCTCTCCAACTAGCACGGTCGCACGTAAAGTTTGTGGTTGAATCTTCTCCTCCATCCCGCGTCTGGGCTTATAGGCCCGAAAATAATGCGCAAAATCTTTCTCTCGAACCGAACAAGGGCCTCCTCATCCGCTTTTGATAGTGTCCATGCTTCTGCGCCGTACAACAGGACCGGGATAATAAGGGTCTTATATAAAGTCAACTTTGTCGTTCAGCAGAGGGCTCTATTACTCAGTTGCCTCCTGAGCCCAAAGAAACAGCGATTGGCAAGAGTGATTCTGCGATTGATTTCGGAACTGATGTCGTTGTTCCAGGTCACTGCGGAGCCAAGGTAGACGAAGTTCTTAACTACCTCGAACTTATATCTGCCAATACACGTTCTGGCCAAGACGTCGGAGGTGAGCGTCCTTTTCGATGACAGCATATATTTAGTTTTGCCCTCGTTTACCGCCAAACCAATTTTCGCCGCCTCCATCTCAATACCCGCAAACGCCTCATTGACATCTCGCTGTGATCTACCAATTATGTCAATATCGTCGGCATATGCAAGGAGTTGTGAGGATTTGAAATAGATTGTGCCTCTCGTATTGGCCAGTGATTTTTGCACCATCATTTTTAATATGAAATAAGAAATCACACGACAGCGCATCGCCCTGCCTAAATCCTTTTTTGGTGGACTTCCTTGGCCTGTATCCTCACTGATAAGAACCTATCAGCTTATTTACAAAAGGCTTCAGGCGTTCACACAAAACGGCAGAGAAGATTTTGCAGGCGATGTTAAGGAGACTTATTCCTTTATAGTTGGCGCAGTCAGGGGGGTCTCCTTTCTTGTGGATCAAGCATACGATGCTGAGACTCCATTCGTCGGACATGCTTTCCCCTGACCATATCTTACAGATGAGCTGGTGCATGCTCCTAACCATTCTCATCCCTGCAGGCTTCCGTTTGTGGCTTTATAACCTTTACATGTTCGCTTTATCTGTTGGTATAACTTTCGAACATCACGCCTGCAGTAACACCTCTCCAAATCCTCAATCGCGGGCTTTCCGTGCTCCTTCTTCTTTCTTCTAAGAAGCTTATGCTCCTCCCTTCTTTTTAACTCGTAGAGCTCAGGAGCTGTTTTTGTTCCTTTATGCAGCGAGGCCTTATATGCATCCTGCTTCGCTGTGTGAATCCTCCTGCACTCGTCATCGAACCAGGTGTTTCTTCGTGGTGGAGCCTTGAAACCCAAAACTTCGGATGCAGAAATTTTCAGGGCTTGTTTGCAAAGGCTCCACTGCTATCCTATTTATAGCGTGGAGGATTGAGGTGTATTGGAGAGCTTAAGGGAGACGCGATCGGTAAAAGCACGAGCGGTTTCTGGCGATAGTAGCTTTCCGTCGTCATAACTTTGTATTCTTACTCTACTCCGCTGCGTTCGTGATATCCGTTTGCGCATCTTGGCTACTAAAGATAGTCGTCCGAGTCGATAATAGCCCCTCGGAAAGTTCGAACAACAATAATAGTGGAGGAGTGTCTGACGTCGATCGCGATGTGATCAATCTGGTTGGTAGTCGATTGATCAAAAGACCGCCAGGTGCCTTTGTGTATATCGAGGTGCGGGAAACGCGTGCTGGCTAGAAGGGGATTTCGCCCCTTAGCAAGATCAATCAGCCTGTGTCCGTTATCGGACTCCTTACCCAGCTTAGCATTGAAGTATCCTACCACAATTTTGATGTCATAGCTGGGACATTGGGCATACGTTTCGTCTAGGAGATCGTAGAACTCATCTTTGGCTGAGTCATCCTTGTCTTCCGTGGGGGCGTGGACGCAGATCAGGCTGATGTTAAAAAATTTAGCCTGAATACGGATTGTTATGAGGCGCTCGCTCACATGCCGAAAGCTTAGGACTTTTTACCTTAGTCCTCCTCGAACAACAAATCCGCATCCAAACAATCGTTGTCCTATAGCAGTCGCCGTAGTAAATATCGCAGTTTTTCATCCGCTTTGTACCCGGTCCATTCCATCGTATTTCCTGGATGGCGGATATGTCCGCTTTATAGCGGTCCAGTGCGTCCGCAAGTTGTTCGGCTGCACGTGGCCTGTTTAGAGACCTAACATTCCACGTACAAAGCCGAAGACCAATATCCTTTTTTCGTTTTTTGCAAAGTTCGTCAACATAAATCCGGTCCGTTATATCCGAGGCTTGTGGGTGTTTCGGAGTTTGAGGTTTCTTTACGGCTACGGCTTACTAGGACGTAGCCCAACCGACTTATCCTGTTTTTTGGCGCAGGAGGCTCGCCACTCGCCCTTCCCCGTCTGCAATTTCCATAGGAAATCTCTTGATCTGATCGCTTCGCTTGTGTATAAGCTGGCCGATCTTTGTACTATCCCTTGTCCAGAGCAGTCCACCAGAGTACAACGCCATACAGAAGGATGGGCCTTATGTATAGAGCCAGTGCATAATGCTTGGTTGGAGACCCCACTTCCTGCCCACCACTTTCTTACAGCTGTAGAGGGCAGTAGTTGCTTTCTTGACGCGATCAAGGATATTGGGTTTCCAATTCAGCCTCCTGGACTAGGCCTAGATATTTAACCTGCTCTTTGATTGTTAGTTGAGTTCCACACAGCCTCGGTGGGTTGAGGGGCGGGATTTTGTATTTGTTAGTAAACAGTACTAGATCGGTCTTCTTAGGGTTCACCCCAAGTCCACAGTACTGCGTCCAGGTTTCTACTGTATGTAATGCACTCAGCATTAGGTTGCATAGAGTGTTGGGAAATTTACCTGTGACGACAATAACAATGTCATCTGCATAGGCGGTCACAGCGTACCTTTCCTGTTCAAGTATCCGCAGTAGTTCGTTGACCACCACGTTCCAGAGGAGAGGGAAGAGTAGTCCACCCTGTGGTATGCCTCTGCTGACCATTCTGGTTGAGACGGCACCAGCGAAGTTGGCTGAGATCACTGATCCCGTAAGACCCAGATCAGACAGCGCTTTGATGACGGCCCATGGTTCAATATTGTTAAAGGCGCCCTCAATGTCGAAAAAGGCGACTAGAGTATATTCCTTGCGTTCTAGTGACCTTTCTATCTTACTAACCAGTGAGTGGAGTGCTTTTTTCACCGATTTGCCTTTGTTGTAGGCTTGGTTATCCGACAGCCTTCCTGAGATGCAGCTGTACCGAATAGGTGGGTCTTAAATCTTCTCCAGAGTTCTCAATAGAAAAGAAGTAAGACTGATCGACCTCAAGTCATTTCCATACGTGTGGGAGCTTTTGCTTGCCTTGGGTAAGAAAATGACTTTGGTTACCTTCCACTTGCTGGGGATGTGGGATAGGGAGAGGCAGCTATTGTATAAGACCACAGGCCAGGAGAGGATGATATCTGCTACCCGCTGGAGCTCAGCTGGTCCTGGGGACTTGTATGGTTCAAAGCTTTTCATTGCCCAAAATACATTATTGTACTTGACCAAGTTGGGAGCACGCTCGAAGGAGGATGACGTTGGCTGAAAGTCCCGAGGAGGTGTCATAGCCGAGTCACTACTGCCTGGGCAGTGTGCGCTTAGAATAAGTTTCAGGCCTTCCTCTCTGGAGGTCGTCCCGGAACTATCATTATGCATCAGATGGCTTGGATTATACGGGACCGAAACCAGGATCTTAATTATTCTTGAGGCTTCGGAGACCGCCTTGATATTGTCGCAGTAGTTCTTCCAGGATTGTTCTTTGGCCTTTCTGGTCGCTGCTTTAAAAGATTTAAGTGCCTCCTTGTAGAGGTCCCAATCCTCTTGCAAGCGGGTACATTCAGCTGTGTTAAAGAACTTTCTGCTCTCTTTCCTAAGGGAGACTATCTCTTTATTCCACCAGAGGGGCTTCGGTTTGCCCCTGGGGGTGCTTTCCGCACAAGATTTAGACAGTGCTCTGTTAAGGGTTTCTGTCAGCTCATTTACTAAGCTGTCTGATTCCGCGGAGTTGAGCGGATAGAAATGGTGTACTGTCCCTAGGTGGGGTTCAACATAGGTTCTATATTTTTGCCAGTCAGTTTTCCTATAGTTCCTAAAGGGAGCTGGGGCACTGAGTCGACCGAAGCCAAAGGCTAAGGTCGAAACAGCATAGCGAATGGGATTCGCTGGGTTATCATTTTGCGCGGTTCCCATTATCCCGCTTATTCCCACATGAAATACAGTGGCTGACAGAAGTCTACGTACGGTACCTAATTCTGCTGTTTGACTAATCCAAGTTAATTATAATAAAAAGTAATGACGCATTTTTGTTCTAAATCTTTATTTAATAATACGTAACAAAAATAAACTTTTTTCAACATTGACTTAACAAATTATTCACAAAAAACAAAGAAAAAAAAAAAAAGACATTGACAAAAGTCTACGTACGACTCGCGCAAGTTCAAGAGTTTTTATATTCTCTTATGATGTGTTTTAGGCACACAATCTGAATGGAGTACATTTGGGAAAAAACTTCAACTAATCACCTAAAATGTTTGTTAACCGATGTTAGTACTTCGTTGGTCCAGCACCAACATCTATGACGGCTTGCAAGCGTCTAGGCATTGACTTCACTAAATTTTCGATACTAGTGGGGGATATTCAGTACCGTTCTTCTTCAAGCTTCTCTTTAAGCACTGGAGCACTTCTAATAGCATGCTTTCTTACCTTGCGATCCAAAAGTTTCCATATGTGTTCAATAACATTTAAATCTGGACTCTGTGGCGGTGTGTTCAGTTGACGTGGGGCATGATATTGAAGCCAGTCCTTAACGACATGAGCGGTGTGCTTTGGATCGTTGTCTTGTTGGAATATCCAACTGTTACCAAGGCTTAATTTGTCCACTGATTGTTTTAAATTTTGTTCTTAAATGGTCTTATATTGAAAACGATCCATATTTCCTTGAATGAAGACTAATTTTCTCACTCCAGACGAAGCAACAGCACCCCAAACCATCACATGGTCGCCACCATGCCTAACCGTCGGTATTAAGTTTTCCGGGTCTATTACCGTTTTGATTTTTCTCCACACTTTAGCCTTCCCATCGCTTCCAACTGTATTATATTTGGATTCGTCTATAAACAAAACTCTCTTCCAGAAATCGACTCCTTCATTAATGTGCTTTCGGGCGAATTCCAATCGAAGTTTCCGGTTTTTTTCACTTATAAGAGGCTTTTTACGTGGATGCACGAGGCTTTCAATTGTTAGTGGATGCACGATCTTATTTGATGTTATTGCTATGCCTTTGGCTAACTCAATCGCATCTATTTCGGGATTTTCGTTAACTTCTTTTAAAAGAAAAGATACATTTCGGCGGTTAAGTTTTTTCGGACGTCCACTACGTGGCTTATTTTCCACACCATTATTTTTACAAAAGTTATCAAGTATTGTTTGAACAGTCGATTTACTCAATTTAATAATTTAGATTTATCTCCAAGTTTTTTTTTTCGTTTGTGTATTTCAAGTTATATTTTGTTACGTATTATTAAAAAAGGATTTGGAACAAAACTCCATCATTACCTTTTCCTATAATTTTCTTGGATTCGTCAAACAGCAGAAATAGATACCGTACGTAGACTTTTGTCGGCCACTGTTGACGCAAGGGCACCGAAATCATGTTCCCCTTGGCTGATGAAATCGGATGCACGCGTTGCGACCAGCCTGGGAAATTGCACCGAGCGGATGCGTGTGTTCCCACGAAAAAGTCTACGTTGCAGTTTCGGCGTGAGCGATGGGTTTACCTGCGAATAGCAGGTTAGTGGATAAGTTAGTCTTAAGAGGGACTTGGTACAATAAAGATTTGCATTGATTCAGTATCGTGACGTTTTTCTTTTCGGTATCAAAAAGTGTAAGTCGAACAGTTGGGGGAAGCTCTGCTTCCCCGTTCGCGATTTTTTTTTAGGATCCCCTTCAGGGAATCCTTAAACTTTGATTTGTTACTTGTTTTGAATTTTTTGATAAAATTTAAAGACGACTGTGGATTTCCTGAGCATCGTTATTGTCCATAATGCCAGTTGGGTAGTTTAGTGATTGTCCGAACAAATTGAAGAGTCTTCTCTTTCGTCCCTTTGGGATGATTGTATTTATGTTTTCGCGTAATTGATATAGTTTCCTCCGAAGTAGTTCATAATTTACGTCATTCGTCTTTAGTTGCAGATTGTCGATAATACTTTTGATTAAGTTGGTAACATTGACGTAGTCGTCTGGAATGATTACGTGGATAAATCTGGTATACCTGCCAACCATGAGTTTCTCTTCTAACTCTTGTATGATGTATCCGTTGGCAGTGTCGATCGGTGTAATTTCCAGTCTCAGTGCCATCGATTGAGTAGCAGTGTTACGAGTATTTTGCCTGTAAAATAATGTTCGTTTTAGTTGTTCTTTGTGGTATTTTATATTTCATTTAGTTGTCTTATCAATGGTATAATTACCATGTACTTCATAGTAATTTATTTTTTGTATTTTGGTTTGGCCTTGACAATTCATTATTCTCTTTGTTAAGTCTATGTATCCTCTCAAATTGTTCGCGTTTAAATGTATCCGACAATGTTTATATGTCACCTCTAGTAAGATTTTAATAATGAAATCGATAAGTTTTAGTGTTGATGTGAAATGGATTGTTTGGTTGTAAATCAAGATAGCTTTGAATATTTTTTCATCAGATCTTGAGGTATCATTTGCTGCGTCCGTTAACCTTAGATGTTGGTTTAGTGTTCCGTGTAGTCTTTCTATATCGATGTCTCCCGTCTTTTAAAGAGGCGGTTGTTTTTTTAATTTCGATATTGTTTTCCTTCAAAAACAGATCCACTTAGGATTTAAAGGAATTTATCTCATTTAACCAAATGTTTGAGATTGATTCTTTCAGCTTTAATCTTACTGAGGTTGAATCAACTTCTTTACCATTTGCTGTTTACACTGTGAGTTTGCTTAAATGATTGGGACTCACTTAACCAACTGTTCGAGATTGATTCTTTCAATTTCAATTTCACTGAAGTTGAACTTGTTTAAAGGATTTTATCTCATCTAGAATCCTTTGTCTTAAATTTTACTGAGGTCGAATTTGTTTAAATGATCTTAGCTATTTAAGAAACAATCTGAAAAACTAATTCGCTAACTTCAATTTGACTGAGGTTAAATGAAGGGTTCAAGGGTTTTCTTATTCTCTTATGATGTGTTTTAGACACACAACCTGAACGAAGTGCAGTGGTTTGGGTCGTTGATGTTCATTCACTACTCTCAGGGGTGGTTGTCCTAGATAGGAGGAGAGCTGACCAAATTCCGCGGTGGTTATAGTCCGTAGTAATTCGGTTGATCACTTGTCGTCTCCCGACTGCGCCCTTAACATGTAAGTATTTTTGCAGACGTCCGTATTCTTCGGATGTTTATTTAGAAGTGGAATCTTACAACTCATAGCCTTTTAAAATAAACATGCACACATGTAAACCACAGTTAATGTCAGCATAGATATCAAGTTACAAGTAAAGTGATCCCACACTTGAAAGATGCAGAGCATCGGTTGCGCATGGAAGACGAGTGTTCACGTATGCAAGAGGAAATACTTTATCAGTATACAGAATGCATCGTTTTATAGCCTACACTAGCATACACATACATACATATATACTATGTACACAGGGCTGGCCTAGAATCCATGTATAACAATTGTTCCTCTCGCTGTTTAGTGGGCCAATATTGAAAGGCATCTTATGATGCCTTTCTAGTAACTTGGATACCTCTATAGGTAGGCAGGTAGGGTCGTAGCCTTCCCAGAATTGAATGGAATACACATATGCCAGGAAGGCCCGTTGTGCAGCTACGAGGGGGTTTTGCCCCCCTATTTAAGTTAAGAAAGTCAGGTATCCCTACTTTCTGAACATCTGTCAGACCGTTGAGGAAGTAAGAGCCTAGGTATCGTTTCCTGATATTGCAGAATGCTGGACAGGGGCAGAGAAGGTGGTGAATGGATTCGACCTCCTCCTCGTCCTGACAGGTTCTGCAGAAATCATTCGGAACTATTCCTAGCTTTTGTGCGTGACTACCAATGAGGCAGTGTCCTGTGATGACACCGATGACTTTGTAGATGTCAGTTCTTTTTAGGGAGATTATACTCCTTGTTCGTTGACTGTCAAGCCGAGGCCAGATTTGCCTGGTGATGGCGCAGGTATGTCCCTGGGTCCATCCCAGGCTCGTCTCGGCCCTGGCGAGATTGGTCAGATTATGTTTAATGGTTGTAAGGGGGTACTCCCTCACAAGCCATGATTGATTGTAGCGTCGTTCCTTGTTTGATGAGTGTGTCGGCTTTTTCATTTCCTGTAATGTCGCTGTGTCCCGGTACCCAGATAAGCAGTAAGTTGAACTGTTCTGCCATCTCGTTAAGAGATAGACGACAGTCGAGACTAGATTTTGATGTGTACACATAGGACTCCAACGACTTTAAGGCTGCTTGACTGTCCGTGAGAATGCGAATATCCGTGGTGGATATTACGTTCCACTTCAGCCAAGATAAGCCCTCTTTTATTGCCAACAGTTCCGCCTGGAAAACGCTGCAATGATCTGGTAATTGTAACAATAGAGCTTTATGCAGCTTAAGTTGTTAGCAGAATACTCCACTGCCCACTCCGTTTTTGGTTTTAGACCCGTCAGTGTAAAAATCCACGCATTTTCTGCGGAGTTGAGTTTGGCGAATCCAGTTTTGTCTGTCCGGATATATCGTCGTAAAGTTTTTCTCCAAGACTGTGGTGGGTTCTGTGTGGTCCAAGTTTTCCGCCATAGTTATCCTGTTTTGCTGGATGGAGGAGTGGCCAGTGACATAGCTCGTCCATTTCGAGTTGGCTTTTAGTCTCATGGCCGTGTATGTGGCAATTTGCTTGCCGAAAATATCGAGTGGTGTAAGGTCGAGTATCATATTAAGCGCAGCCGTTGGTGTGAACCTGAGGGCCCCGGTAATGCACATACATACCATCCTTTGTACCTTCTCGAGTTGTTTGTGGTATATTCTTCTCCAGTGTAGTTCTCCAGACTATGACTCCATATAACGACCGTGATGTAGAACCATAGGGTGATCTTGGGGTTGAATCCCCACTTTTTTCCTAGGGCTTTCTTGCATGTGTAGAGAGCTATTGTTGCTTTTTTTGCTCTGTCAAGTGTATTGCTCTTCAAAGTTAATTTCCTATCGAGTATAATGCCAAGGTATTTGGCACTAGAGGAATAGGCTAACCTGGTATCAAGCAAAGTGATAGGGCAGTTTTCCGGGATTTTATGCTTTTTGGTGAATAGCACGAGCTCCGTTTTCTGGGGATTAATCCTGAGCCCGTTGCTATGCGCCCATTTGCACAGAATTGAGAATGCCGATTGCATGCGGTCATTCAGTGTGGATAGGTATTTACCTAAGATTGAAATGGCAACGTCATCGGCGTAAGCAACAACATCCAGGCCTTCTTTCTCCAGTTTGATTAGTAGCTCGTTTACAACTACATTCCAGAGAAGAGGTGAGAGGACCCCACCTTGCGGGGTTCCCTTGGTAACCACTCTGGTAGTTACTAGGCTTCCCCACTTAGAGAGAATCCTGCGCGTTAATAACAACTCGCTGATCAGCTCTATCAGAGTCCTCTCCACCTTTAGCTTTTCTAGCCCTTCTGCTATTGCTTTCAGAGTGACGATGTTAAAGGCGCCCTCTATGTCTAGGAAGGCTGTTAGAGTATATTCTTTGACATGGATTGATCTTCGATTTTCCTCACTAGTGCGTGCAAGGCTGTTTCGACCGATCTACCCTTACAGTAGGCGTGCTGTGCCTTAGAAATTAGGCAGGGATCCAAGCTGTGCCGTATGTGTAAGTCTATGAGCCTTTCCAAAGTTTTTAGAGCGAAGGACGATAGACAGATAGGCCTTAGATTCTTGGGAAGAAGTATGACAGTTCCTGCCGGCCTTGGGGATGAAGAGTACCTTCGCGCACTTCCACCTCTATAGGTCCCTAGCCTTTAGCATTAAATTTCACCGTTTTTAGGGTCCCGTACCCAAATGTAAAACGGGACCCTATTACTAAGGCTTTGCAGTCCGTCCGTCCGTCTGTCACCAGGCTGTATCTCATGAACCGTGATAGTTAGGCAGTTGAAATTTTCACAGATGATGTATTTCTAAAAACAGAATAGAATGAATATTAACGAGGGGCTCCCATACAACAGACATGATTTTCATCCAGAAAATCCCCTTGGTCACATACTGACTTAAGGTTAGTCGACAATATCCC
Source organism: Eumerus sabulonum (assembly GCA_951905685.1). Lineage (NCBI taxonomy): Eukaryota > Metazoa > Arthropoda > Insecta > Diptera > Syrphidae > Eumerus > Eumerus sabulonum. Next base: position 151,880,947 of record OX645060.1, on the reverse strand, counting down.
ACAACCAGTAGCAAAACTCCCAGCTTTGATTCCTTTTGTGTCTTTGATGTATTAATCCTAGCTGCAAACCTTTTCCCATATTTCCCTTTTATTCACCTTTTCACATCCTTGCTGTCAAGTAAGATAATTGATTTGAATTCAATGGACATTTTGATGATCAACTATCTCATCATGGAGACTTTTGATTATCAAAGTAATCTATATATATAAAAGAGTTCCGTGACTGATTGACTGACAGACAACGCACCGGCCAAACCGCTGAACCTATAAAGCTGAAATTTTGACAGTGTATTCTTATAGTGACATAGATATCCGCTAAAAAAGGATTTTTCAAAATTCCACTCCTAAGTCAGGTATTATTTGATTCAATTATTTGAGTCAATTTTTGTTTCTTCTCTTTTGGGCTCTCTGTTCGTATTCGATGAATCATTACACGATTCAATAGGGAGCTCACCACAAGGTGTCTTTGTGTTTGTGGATTTTACGTTATGCTGAGAGACACCGCACAAACACTCGCAAAAAAAGAGAAAAAGAAAATGAGAAATGTCAAAGTATTGAATCAAATTCCCAGTATAGGCAATGCAATATAGAGATGCGCAAAATAGTTCCAACCGCGGAACGAACATGGAACCGTTCTTTTCCTGATCGGAACTACAATACATATGTATGTACATATGTATTTAGCTTTTTTGTTACTGAATTCAATGGCAAAATGAAAAGTTACGATAGATTTTTTAAAAACATGTTTTATTATCATTTCAAACCAAAAGCAACCATAAAAAATTAGTTTAGTTTATTTCATTTATTCGTTTTATTTATTTGTTTCAGAAACTGAGAAAATAACAAATAAAATATGTACATACATAAATCATGCATGTATACTCGCACCGATATGGAACTAGCAAACCATGTCCATGTCCGGACCTGAATGCATACTCATTACTCGCACCGATATGGAACTAGCAAAAACATGTCCATGTCCGGAACTAAATGTATACTCGGACCTATCGGAACTATCAAAAACATGTCCATGTCCGGAACTAAATGTATACTCGGACCGATATGGAACTAGCAAAAACATGTCCATGTCCGGTACTAAATGTATACTCGGACCGATATGGAACTAGCAAAAACGTGTCCATGTCCGGAACTAAATGTATACTCGGACCTATCGGAACTATCAAAAACATGTCCATGTCCGGAACTAAATGTATTATCGCACCGATATGGAACTAGCAAACCATGTCCATGTCCGAACCTGTATGCGTACTCGCACCGATATTGAACTAGCAAACCATGTCCATGTCCGGACCTGAATGCATACATACATGTATGACATTCGTTCACGAAATGCGGTGCGGGCATTATATTCTTTCATTTCTTTTCTTCATTTCAGTTCCAGTGTGATGTACAGTGTACACCAACTGTTCGAGCTTTATCGCCACATCTCCATACTTTTGGGTTTCGTGAAAACTACGGGGTATAACTCATACCGTATGAGAAGCATGTTCGTTGCATTTATGTTTTTTTTTTCGTCTTGTACATATGTGATTGATGAATAAGGGTTGAATGGAACTATGGAACTATTTTCGTTCAATTTGCGGAACGAGAGGACATGTGTCCGAGAGAGGACATAGTTCCGTGAACTATGCATGTCCGGAACTACCCAACTCTACAATGCAACCTACCCCGGACGCTTCTCACTTCTCTATCCAAATGTTCCTGTTTCGGGAGAGAGAATTTAATCGTATAATATCCGACTAAGGGGGTAAAATGAGATGTAAATGTTCATATGAAAAATCGTAGTCGCTGCGACTATTCTCAGCGTCTCCTCTTTATGCGGATCTTCGTATACTTTGGGAGTGACCATTGTTTAATTGGGTTAGTGTTTTCATTTTTCTGACGTTTCATTTGATAGAGATATGGCCAGGTGTCAAAAAAGACCACGCTTTAGGTAGAGTTTACACGGTGCATCCCAATAATACAGAGTGTTATTATCTCCGTATGTTGCTTCATGAAGTACGTGGCCCAACTTCTTTTGAAGCATTTAGAACGGTAAATAATGTGGTATATCCGACTTTTCAATCTGCTTGCAAGAGTTTAGGCTTGCTTGAAGACGATCAGCACTGGTATGCCACTCTGGAAGAGGCCGTACTTTGTAAATCACCATTTAGGATTCGCGAACTGTTTACAATAATGTTAGTGTTTTGTCAAGTATCAGATCCACTAAGCTTATGGGAGAAATTCAAAGAATATTTATCTGAGGATTTCAAGCGACAAGTAGAAAGACAAATTAAAGATAATATTGAGCAGTTTTCTGATGAAGTGTACAATAAATGCTTATATGTTATTGAAGAAATTGTCTTGGCATTAGGTGGATGTGCCCTCAAAGAATATGGCTTGCCGCAGCCAAACAGACCACAAGATTTAGGCAATGTACAATACTTGAGGGAAACTAACTATGACGTTGAAGCTCTGGACCGGTTTGTCATGGAAAATCAGGGTACATTAACCGCAGAACAAAAGTTAGCGTATGATGAAATTATAACCAGTGTTGAGAAATATGAGGGACGACTTTTCTTTCTAGACGCTCCGGCTGGCACTGGAAAAACCTACCTTATTAACTTGATCTTAGCAAAAGTAAGGAGTGGTCGTAGCATCGCCTTAGCTGTCGCGTCTTCCGGAATCGCTGCCACGCTTCTAGAAGGTGGTCGAACTGCGCATGCCGCTTTTAAGTTGCCACCTGACCTTACACGTGTAGAGACGCCTATATGCAGTATATCAAAACAAAGCAATCTGGCCGAGGTATTAAAAAATACTAAAATAATTGTCTGGGATGAAATTACAATGGCACACAAGAGAAGCGTTGAGGCTATCAATCTCTACAGGATATTCGTAGTAATAAGAACCTGATGGGTGGTGTGACAGTACTATTGGCAGGAGATTTTCGTCAAGCATTACCTGTGGTACCTAAAGGAACCCGAGCTGATGAAATTAAAGCCTGTCTGAAAAAATCTGTTTTATGGCCGTCAGTAGAAATCCTCAAGCTTACCAAAAATATGAGAGCATATCTGAAAGACGATATATCAGCTGCTAAATTTTCAGATATTTTAATGAAAATAGGGAATGGTGATTATCCATCAACAGATAACATGATTGTTGTCCCGGATGAGTTGTGTACATTCGTAACTACTTCTCAAGAACTGATAGATCGCATTTATCCAGGAATTGCTCAAATACAGGAGAAAAGTATCGAATGGTTTTGTGAGCGGGCAATTTTAACTCCAAAAAACGATCAAGCCGCGCTTATTAAAGACATGTTACTGAAGTTCTTTGACGCGGAAGAAATGGTCTACAGGTCGATAGATACTGTGTGTAACGCAGATGAAGCTGTAAATTATCCGGTAGAATTTTTGAATTCGCTTAAACCACCGGGAATTCCATACCACAGGCTTATTTTGCGGAAGGGCACACCGGTAATGCTACTTCGAAACCTACAGCCACCGAAACTGTGTAATGGTACTAGGTTACAAGTCAAAGCAATGCATAAAAATTTTATCGAAGCTATTATTCTGACCGGATGTGCTCGAGGAGATACAGTGTTAATTCCACGTATTCCTTTAATACCCAATGATCTTCCATTCGACTTCAAAAGACTACAGTTCCCCCTGAAAATATGCTTCGCCATGACGATTAATAAATCGCAGGGCCAAACTTTGAAATACGCTGGCATATATTTAAGGGAAGGTTGTTTTTCCCACGGACAGTTTTACGTAGCTTGCTCGCGTATAAGTTTGCCTAAGAACTTGGTGATGTTGGTGCCACCCAATAAAGAAGCAAAAAGTATTGTTTATAAGGAAATACATTGAAAAGATCAAAATACGACCCTACTGGAGTTAGACCCTAACCAATGCCCGATACCGTGACCAATGTCTTGGACCCTAGCCAATGCCCCGCGAGCCAAGCCGCGGGTAAGGAAGCTATATATATATGCCAGAGTATTTTTTATTTATGATCTTTCGAGACGCAAGAAAATTTTTACTTCAATCAGATACGATTTGAAAGACAGTACAATAAGATCGGGAGTTAATTTGAACGGTTTCAGTTGAGCAAAAAAGAAAAAGGAAGTAAATAGTATAGCGTTTTTTATTACACATAATTAAAATTATAATTATGCCATGGAAATTTGACCTCTAAGTATGCAAACGCGGACGAAGTCGCGGGTAAAAGCTAGTATGCCTATAACCTGCCTGCAACCAAGATCTGTCATCATAAAAAAAAAAGTGATTTAATGTGATGACTGATGAGGTAACATACAACGTCTCTTTCATATTTATACATATATGTATACAGATGGTACGGAACCCTTCGTGCGCCAGTCCGACTCACACTTGGCCGGTTTTTAGAGAGGTACATATGCAAGGGTCCGTATATTGGGATGTTTGTGCAAGCATTTTATGCTGAGTGTCTAACAAAAAATGTAAGAAATTTCAACTGAGGATTTTTTGAAAAGGTTAATCTCTCTCTAGTCACTAACAGAAGTGTATGTGACCAATCACAGGCAGTGTATTTTTTTATATGTAGAATATTAAGATACTCATTCACATATCGTAGCAGTTTTACATTCACAGATAGCTTTTATAACCTCTCATAGGGTTGGTCACGCAGATCATCAAACATAGCTTAGACGACAGTACGTATTTTATGTTGCATCACAAAAAAATGTCACAACCATCAATTCATTTTATCTAAAACAATTGATCTGCATACATATCTATATGTAAATTGCAGTCAAATATAGAAACAATGAATGCACCATCAACAAACGTCTTTCGATATACATCTAAACCATAAACTTTACTTTTTAGTTGCACAAAACATATTGAGATGAATCGAAAAAGGGGTAGAAAGCGATTACCGATAAACCATTTCACTTGTACATAAACTCGTATCTCGATTCATTTTCATTTCCGAGCTCAATTTCTCCTAAGAATTTGGCAGAATTTGCAAGAGTTGCGAGAATTTTCACTCATTTCCAGTATGCCTCACTGGGGATCGATCGTTTTTTCGACATGACTTTCTTTAAAACTGAAAACAAAATCGAAATACGAGCGCATAAGTAAGAAAGCATTTATCCCGGGTAGCAAACTTCACTCTTCACGGTCTTGTTTTCTTTCTTATCCATCCATCGACATCCCTCATGAGTTCTTTAACAGCTTTTGGGGGTTTCACATATCTCCTTTATCTTTTACTCCTTATTTGGGTTATAAGTTTTCTTTGTATTTCTTTTTTAGTCGTCGTCCTTATCCTTTTGTTTAATAAAATTCAAACACTCTTTTTCGTTTTTTATGTACATATGTATGTGGCTGCCCAACAGATACATTTGCACAAGTGTGTATCGTGCAGGTACTCGTACTTTTTGCAGCATGCTGTTCTGTGTTTCGGTTTTTTATAGCGCCAGTGCGAGTGAGCATAGTTGTTCAGAATGTGGCGTGCTAGAAGTACTTTCAAAGAAAAGGGTTTTCCTTGTTACTTGTCTTTTTTGTTTTGTGTTTTTTTTTTGGCGGGGGGTTCTGGGATATGACCCCCTAGGAAGAGAGATACTTTACGGTCGTATTGCAGTAGTTGAGTATCAGTTAGATCGTCGTTGGCTGCAGTGGCAGCAAAAGTTTTCCATTTCCCTGTGCAGATTCCAAAAATGGAATTGCATGAGTACTGGGTAAACTCGTCTCATAAATCTTATTTTATTTGGAACCGGAGTTGTGCTATGGTTTTATAAACACTATGTTAACGGAAATTAATTTGTAAAAGCAGGGTGCCACCCATTCTTAGTTCAATTCGCAGCGGGTAAGCATTTGTAAAATGCTCAGAAGCTCTAATTGAATACATGGCTGATAGACGTTTATAGTTTGACACATGCTGCGATATAAAAGAATATTCATACTGCTAGTTGTGTTTAGGGTGTTTGGTAGCAAATAAATAGTTTTCAAATAAATGGTGAGCTCTGCACAACTCATGGCTTAGTAGAAATAATCCTAGGTGAATGTTATTGCTTTGACACACCTAACATTGCTTACTGGTGAAAAGATTTGGGTACGTCCTCGAAAATTGTTGCTTTCGTCGACATCAAAGGCTTTTTGTGTTAGGGATTAAAGAAATGCAATCGTTCCTTCCATCGAACTGGACTATGCACATGAACTATGTGCAATGATTAATATACTAGAAAACAAGTCTCTGGAAATCCACTGCCCCAGTGGTACTCCAGTTATGCTACTCCAGTCTTTTGAAGAGCTAAATATTGGGTTCGTTGTTTAGTCTCTGCGATTATTTGTTACTAGGTAGTGTAAATGCCCACATACTGAATAGCACTAATCCAAAGCTGTCAAACGAACGCTGCAAAAACATGCCGAAAAATGTTTGAAGTATACAGTAAGAATGTATTAGGTTTCCAGCCACCATCTAGGCGAAACCATTGCTTTGATGACGAGTACAGACAGGTATATATGTATGTAAATGCAGAAAACAGAATAAATACATGGCCACGTTGCATCGACCTACAAGAGTTGCTCGTGAGCTCTATGAGCGGAAAATAAGGGAGGGCATGCACTTTTTCGGAGCGAAAAAAAAAAAAGAGCATGAAAAGCGTGCGATCGAGGAGATGGAGAGATGTTGTCGCTTGAACGACACTCCAAACTTTTACCAAAGTGTAAATCGAACATGCCAAGGCTAAAGAGCCAGAGCCACATAAAAATTCTCGCACAGACGGCCTGCCTGCTGAGATATTGAAAGCACATGGAGATGAGTTGGTTGGGATTATGCACCAGCTCATCTGTAAGATATGGTTGCGAGAATGAAAGTCGGATAGACGGTATGCAGGTTACGGGAAAAAGTTATTCCGTTGTGATGCTTTAGGTGTCTTAACTTCAGACACCAAGCAAAAGCGTGTCAAAATCTGCATAATATGAGCGAGGATTGCACCAAGTGTGGACAGAAAGGCCACGTGTACAAGAACTGTACAAATGAAGCAAGATTCGTACTTTGCGAAGAAAAGGGGAGAAATAACAGCATACGGCAGGAAGCGCAATATGTCCTGTAAATCAAGAAACTGAAAAGCCACAAAAAGAACATCAAAGTGCTACAATTAAATTTAAATCACTGCGGCACAGGATCGCCTAACACAAGCCATCCGAGAGTCCAAAATAGACACCGCTATTCTATGCGAACAGTACAAGAATCTCGACGACAAAGTTTCGATGGATGACAACTCAAAAAGAACGGCTATTTGGACCTGCGGAAAACACGCCTTTGAGGAAAAAATTACGACAGGATAATCCGGCTTCGTTCGAGCAAAGATAAAAGGTGTACATGTCTACAGCTGTTATGCACCTCCATCCATCACTTTCGAGGAATTTCGGAGTATGCTGGATAGGCTCGTGGATGATGCCAGAGGCCGTACTTCAAAAATCATAGCTGGAGATTTCAACGCATGGGCCACTGATTGGGGCAGTACGCAAACAAAACGAAAAGGCGAAGCTCTACTAGAGGCTATATCATCACTAGACGTAAAACTGCTCAATACAGGATGCGAGCACACCTTTAGCAGAAACGGCATAGGTTTCATAGTTGACATCACATTTGTATAGAGTTCCCTAACGAGAGTTGCAAATTGGAGAGTAAGCAATCAGTACATCCACGGTGACCACCTGGCTATCCTTTTTTAAATACAGCCTAGGAGAGCCAACCAGGGTACCTCGCTAATAAAGGCACAACAAAAGGGTTGGAAAATAGAAACACTGAATGAAGACTCTTTATCCTTCACCTTTAGAGAGTCTAGCATAAGGTTAGGGACAGCAAATGCCATGACTGCTGATATTACTAAGCAATTAATGAAGGCTTGCGATGCATCCATAGTCCGGAAAACGTCATCAAATCGCCGGCCACCAGTATACTGGTGGAACCAGGAGATAGCAGAGCTACGCAGCAAGTGTCATAGAGCGAGAAGACTGTCCCAGCTATCCAGAGGTTTGCCCTCTCATTAGAACCCATAGGCGCAAAACAGAGACAGATGTAGGGATCTGAAATTGGCCATTGGGAGAAGCAAAAATAACAACTTTAAGGAGCTCTGCGAGCAAGCAGACGTAAGTCCTTGGGGCAGAGCCACCTCGCCCTCTTGCCCTCTCCTAATGAAAAATATAGTGTCGGGACTATTTCCACCACAAAGAACGATAGAGCGTATAGAAGCACCCCAGGATGAACAGGGAGTCACAACTATCACGGAAACTGAACTCCTAAAGGTGTGCAAACATTTCGAGGACAATAAGTCGTCTGGGCTGGATGGCATTCCAAATAAGGCCCTTAAACTAGCCGTTAAAACAAACAAGGAACCATTCCTAGAAATGTACAATAAGTGCCTAATCGAAGGGGTCTTTCCAGACCAATGGAAGAAACAACGCTTGGTGCTGCTGCCTAAAGGGAAAAAACAACCAGAGGAGTCATACCGTCCGATTCGTCTATTAGATGGGTAAGATACTGGAGAAAATGATAGCGAACAGACTCGAGGTGGCAATAAATGAAACCGGGGGGCTTTCAGACGAACAGTACGGATTCAGGCAAGCCCGTTTTACAGTCGATGCTATACGGAGGGTAACCACAGTTCTGGAAGAAGCTATTCAGGGCAAGAAATACGGTATCACAATAACACTGGACGTCAAAAATGCGTTCAACTTTTCAAACTAGGGACAAATTGTACACTCACTTGGAGAAAAGATGGTACCAGGATTCTTCAGCAAAATAATTGTAAGTTATTTCGAGAAACGGTATCTTTTCTACGCTACCGACGACGGGGTAGTGCAGTACCACATATCTGGCGGAGTACTACAAGGATCGGTGCTAGGTCCCATTCTGTGGAACCGTATGTATGATGGAGTTCTGAGGCTAGAAATTCCCAATGAGGCAAAGATCATAGGCTTCGCTGATGATATTGCAATCGTAGTAGCAGCAAAACACCTGGAAGGAATAGAGAACATAGGAACGAATGTATCAGAAAAGTGAGATGCTGGATGTCAACAGTCGGATTGGAGCTCGCCGATCACAAAGCAGAAGCAATACTAGTAAGCAGCCGCAAGAAAAGAGAAACAATCACCATCAGGGTAGGCGAACAAAATAGAACGTCGAAACCGTCGATCAGATACTTAAGTGTGATGATTGACGCTAGACTCAGCTGCATGGAACACCTTGAAATAAAGTGCAATAAAGCAGCTCAGGTGTGTGCTGCCTTAACCAGTATAATGACAAATATCGGAGGACCCAGGCAGCAAATAAGACTAGTTTTGTCAAGAGCGGCGCAGTCAATAATTATGTACGCGGCACCAATATGGGCAAAGGCGATGAAAACTTAGTCCCACCCAAGAAGAGTAAATTCTATCAACCGACTATCTGCACTAAGATTGTGCAGCGCTTTCGGACGGTATCGGATGATGCTATACGTGTAATTGCTGGAATGTTACCAGCCGATATCTTGGCTATCGAGTTGCAAAGGTCCTACGACGCCAAAATTCAGGAACTCCTTCCTCTCTCAGAGATATTAAACTGAAAGGAAGACGGCGTAGCATTAGAATATGGCAAGAGAGATGGAATCAGTCAACAAAGGGAAGATGGACCCATCGACTTATACCGGACATACAAGGTTGGATAAACCGGCATCACGGAGAAAAAGATTTTTATTTCATCCAGTTTATAACCGGACATGGCTGCATCGGAGCCTATCTTTACAGGTTTGGCCTCGATTATCTCCTATCTGTGTAAGCTGTGGAGAGGCTAGTGAAGATGCAGAACACGTATTTTTTCAATGCTCACATTTCAAGGTAGAAGATAAATATCTCAAAGATAAAACTCCGGCGTCTGGAGAGAAACAGGGAGAGCAACCAAAACCAAATGGCAGCTCCCTTGAAGCAAGAAACACCAATTAGAGAAAAAAGGGTATAACGTGCAAACCAGCCCCGCGAAGTAATACCTTACGGCAGTCCCGCGGGGAGAGTGGTTGATGGGTGCAGAATGGGGTTTAGTACGTAGGCATATTCCTGACATCGATCAGGCCTGCGAATCGTACATGCCAGAAGTCCGAGCTACTGGTATCTTTTGAAAATTCCACATCCGTTTGGCGCAGAAAAAAAAAAAGATATGGTCGGAAGAAAGCATGCCCGATGAATAGCATCTCAGCACCGTTTACCCCGTCCAAACAAAAGGAGACCCTTATAGCTGCCCCAACTTTAGGGGAATACGTCTTCTTAAGATCGCGTATAAGATCTCCTCTTCCATGCTGTGTGAACTCCTGAAACCATTCGTGGACAATGTGACTTCAGGCAGGAAAACCCACGATAGAATACCTATTCACATTGCGAAAGATCTTGGAGAAGACCTTATTTCAGGTCGACACGCACCATCTTTCCGTCGATTTTAAAGCCGCATTAGACAATTTCTATAGGGACAAGCAATATATAGCCATGTCATATTATGACATCCCTGCTAAAATTCGTCAGGTTGCGCAGGATGCCAATGGAGAATTCTCGCTGCTCCAGTGAGGTCGGTAAGGAGTTAACCGATACCTTTGATACAAAAAGAGGATTCAGACAGGGCGACGCACTGTCGTGTGATTTTTTTAACATCACCTTCGAAAGAAGATCGTGCGGGATTCACTGGGCAATACAAAAGGCACGATCTACTTCAGGTCTGCACAATTGCTACATAGCATACACTGACGCCATTGACGTGATTGGGACAAAGCAGCAGCGAGATGCCAATGAAGCTTTTTTTAGCAAGCGGCCACGACACCAGCGCTAAGTTTGGATGCAGAATAACTCTTGCCAACCACTGTTTCTTCGGGCTCAAGAGTGTAGTAGGACCCTCTCTCAGAGGACTAAGGTGACCTTCTATAAAACCTTAACCATCTCGGTTTTCCGAGACCTTTTCAAAAATGTGTTGAGGGAGAGTAGAAGAGAAGATGGCTGTACAGCCATTTCGGCCTAGTACGACGTCTACGGATCCAATGTCTAAGTTGGCTAGGCCATGAGGCCTTGTAGAGCGAGTGGACAGCACAGCTCCGGCCCGAAAAGTCTTGGACTCTAACACCCAAGGACGACGTTACAGAGGACGGCCGCATGTAAGGTGGCGCACACAAGTGGAAATTTACCTTAACTGGTAAGGCTTGTTGGTTGAGGCCGAGGTTCATCCCAAACTGTAGCGCCACCTAAGTAAGTAAGTAACAGTATGATTGCTGGGAGTGAACGCCGGACTCAGAAGTGGTTTACTCGAGTACATTCCGGAAATTTCAGTGTCAAAAATGCAAACCAGAGACCCTCTACAAACGACTTGAAAGCTTGAATCGATGGCAAACCAAGTGATGCTTCTTAGGTTAGGAGGGGAATCGTGCATTATGAGTTATTACAACCTGAAATAGTAGTCCTCTTCTGTGTGCAACTTGACCGTATAAGTCAAGCAATCAAGAAAGAGAGATCAGAATCAGCCAACAGAAAAGGAGTTGTATTCCACCATTACATTGCCAACCCAGAAACACCTTTAAATGCTCAAATGAAATTGGCGAAACTTGGTTGAGAGGTTTTGATATATCCAACGTACATTTCGCACCCTGTTCGGTCTGATTAGCACCTGTTTCGGTCCCCCTAAAACTCTCTTTATGGTAAAGAATTGTTCGGCCGAATAACCGCTGGAAGTCCCATACAATTAATTCTGTAATGAGGTAACCAGAATGTACCATAGGAAATCTTCTATAGACTTCAATCAAATATTAATCCTTTTAGGAACACAATTCGTATACCTTCCTCTCTTATTTTTAAAGGGAATGCCACGTGGAGGATAAATAGACCATTACTCGCCACTACACCTCTACTGACAAAACTTCCTATGGTATTACAATCAAGAAAAGCTTCTCGAATCTCGCCGTTCGGAACCGGCAATAAGCTGTAGGTCCCTTTCACCTATGTATGTATGTATGTTGGCGTTACAGTCCATGAAGAACCAAAGACGAGCTTCTCTCAATCAACCATGTTGTGTGTGATTTCATTTTCCCATAGGTGAAAGGGACCTACAGTTTTATTGCCGCTACCGAACGGCGAATTTCAAGAAGCTTTTTCATGACAATTTTACTACAGGGGGTTTTGTCAGAACCCCGCTGAGGAGAAACACCGTGAAAACACGTTCAATGACATGGCTGTGTCGGGGTTCTATCCCGTGTCATCGGCGTCAGAGGCCAACACACCACCCACTTCGCTACAGTGCTCTCCCCTTTCACCCATGGGAAAATAAAATCTCACACAACATGGGTGATTGGGAGAAGCTCGGCTTCGGCCCTTCATGGACTGTAACGCCAACATACTTACATACATCCTAGCCGCTGGACAGACCTCCTTACGCCGGCCCGTCATACTATCTGTCACACGACTGTGCATCTCCTTGTCGAAATCCGGTGTGTGTTTCAATCAAACTGTTCAGACGTCCTATAACCGAACTGCACAGTGCATCGCGTATCTTTTAGCGTGGCGCGACACAGCCGGATCAGTCCTGGGATCCCAAATTCGGTAATGGCATCAAACAATTATTAATGCTGTCGTATGCGGCTTTAAAATCGATAGAGAGATGGGTGTATCGATTTGAAACTCGCCGGTCTTTTCCAGGATTTGCCAAAGTGTGAATATTTGGTCTATAGTTGATTTGCCGGGCCGGAAGCCGCACTGGTAGTTGCCGATTAGTGCGGTGCAAAATGGTTTTAGACGTTCACACAATACGCTGGACAGGATCTTGTATGCGATATTGAGCAGGGATATACCTCTATAGTTCTTGCAAGAGGTAGGATTGCCTTTTTTGTGGATGGGGCATATAGAGCTAATATTCCAGTCGTCGGGCATGCTTTCATCTTCCCAAATTCTGCAGATGATCTAGTGCATGCTCCCTACCAGAACAACGCCGCCTGCCGTGAAGAGCTCTGATGGCAAGCCATCTGAGCCTGCGGCCTTGTTGTTCTTCAGCTTCTGAATTGCTGTGCCGGCTTCTTCGATGCTGGGTGGGAGGACTACTTCGACGGCTGTAATTGGGATTTCCTCAGTCCCTTTTTTTTTGTCATGCTACTGGATATGGTGCTTAAATACATCCACTAATCCCACCGGTCGGTGACAAGATTACCCTCGAAATTTCAAAGAGCCTGGGTGCCTTTCTTGAAGCCTCCTGCAAGGCTTTTCGCTTTCCTGTAAAAGGCCTGTATTTTATGCTTGTCCCTAGAGTCCTCGATATCCTTGAGCTTGGAGGCCGCGAAGATTCTTTTATTTAGTAGCAGCAGTTTTTTCTTGTCCTGCCCTTGATGCCGATCACAGCCAGGCGATCACTTATAGGCTTAAAGTCGATGACATTCGACCTTAACCGTTTCCAACGACAAATCCGCACCCCAACACGTGCAATCTTGTGTGACAGCTGTAATAGACATCGCTATCGTTTTTCCTCATCACACCGTTTCCTGTGAAGAGTATTCCTGGATCGCAGTAATATCCGCCTTGGCTTAAATGATGATAAGTGGAACCACTTAAACCGTGTCAAGTGCGAAAATGTTGTTCGTTCCAACAATCAATGTGCTGTGCTGCCTAATTCTTGTTGTTTATTGCCATGCTGTAACTCACCTGCTGGTAATGGAAGTAATGTCTTTTTTTTTGTAATCTGGCAGACAACTAGCAATGATAGCAGCACCAGGAACGGAAGCCGCAATGAGGGAATTATTCGTATATCCATTTAAATTATTGGAATGGCAAGATTATCAGCAGTAGCAGCAGAAGTCGACGGAGGCAATTTAGTGGAGGGTCTTCATATGCGTCCAGCGAGAGTAAGCTTTCCCTTGATAACAATTGAAAGCGCGTAACGATTATCGATTTACCATTTACATTAAGATATCGCGAAATTTCGTTTTTAACTCAATCAATTCATTGTTAGATTGCTATTGCAATTTAGACACTGGTTAAGAGACATAATGAACTATTGAACTCAAGTAAGCTCTATATGTATTTAAAAAAGATCTAGGAGCAAAATTTGAGCACAACCGGACGATGAGACGACTTGGTTTGATTTTCTTTCAGACATCAGGGCATACGCGCTTAGTCATCCTCCATCCACGGTTGTGTATATTAAGCACCCAGTCGTTACTGTAGGAACTAACCGTGGACGCAGGTAGACCTAGAGCGGGTTCAGGTCCTGAGAAACTCTCCTCTGAACCCGTTCTGCCGAGTTTTACATAGATCTCATTACCCAGAGTGATATGGAATCCATAAAAGCGTTAGTGAATTTAGTCCACCAACTCTGTTCAAGAAGCTGTTGAGTTCATGCACTAATCTGGAGCTAGTTAAGGGGTTGGGCACAGCTTTTGGCTGTCTCTGCAAACGCAGTGACGAAAGACAGACGTACATTTTCCTAACGAGAAGTGCAGTCGGATGTGTTCTCGAGCTCAAGGAAAGCCCCAGATCCGGACCGCCGGCCAGACTTGAAGCCATCCGTGAAAATGCGAAGACTATCCTTTTCAGGATCAGTATCCAGCCAGAGCCAGTCCTGACTCCATTGGAACTTGACTAAGAAATTACAGCGCAGTGGGATAACGGCTGTCAATGCGTCGCAGGATATTTCCTACGCAAGCAAACTATTATACTTCTGCGAGTTGTACCAAAAGCCATTTCTCACGAGACGAGGTATGGCTTTCAAAGCACTGCTTCTGATAAATATATCAAAGGGTGGAGGTTAATTATAGCATCTAGAGCAGCGCCCGGCGTACTGGCGGAATCCCCCGTACAGCTGCCGCTCCTTCAAGTTAGCCCGCTCCACCAGACAACCAATGAATATGGGATTATTGGTCTTATCATTGCCATGTAGATCTAAAGGACCGTTGCTGGCGATAAGCCCCATGTTTTACCAAAAGCTCCTTTGCATTGCCAGAAAGCTGATAGTGTTTTAGGGGTTTTTGACTCAACATTCTTGCTATCCAAGATGACACCCTGGGAACTTAACTTCCTTGGATACCGGAATGGGAGTGCCTTTTAGTACCAGCTTAATCATATCAGTATTTTTTCTCCTTCTCGCGAAGTGAACGCCTTTGGTATTAAGAGGATTAACCGACAGCCCATTTTTTGTACACCAAATATCTGCTGAACTCTTCAAGGCAGCTGGGGGTGACCTGGTTAGGAGCATGTACCAGCTCATCTGTAAGATATAGTCAGAGGAAAGCATGCCCGAGGAATGGAATCTCTGCATCGTATGCCCGATCCACAAGAAAGGAGACCCCTCTGATTACGCCAACTACAGAGGAATAAGTCTCCTTAACATCGCCTACAAAATCTTCTCTGCCGTTTTGTGTGGACGCCTTTTGTAAATCAGCTGATAGGTCCTTATCAGTACGAATTCAGGCCAGGGAAGTCCACCATCGACCAATTCTTCACACTACGGCCGATCCCGGAAAAACCAATGAATTTCAAGTCGACACTCACCACCTATTTGTCGACTTAAAGCCGCATACGACAGCGTAATTGGAGACTAGCTATACAACCCTATGTATACCTTTGACATAGCTGCTAACTCATCAGACTATGCAGGATGTCTACCTTTGACATACCTGCTAAACTCATCAGACTATGCAGGATGACTTTGGAGAATGCTCGCTGCTCCATCCGAATCGGTGAACATCTTACCGATAGTTTTGATGTCAAAAAGGGATTTAGGCAGGGCGATGCGCTATCGTGTGATTTCTTCAACATCATATTGGAAATGATTGTGCAAAAATCACTGGCCAATACAAGAGGCACAATCTATTTCAAATCCTCGCAACTCCTTGCATATGCCGACGATATTGACATAATAGGTAGATCCCAGCGAGATGTCAATGAGGCGTTTGCGAGTATTGAGATGGAGTACTTTTACTTATCAGGCCAGCGATCCATGGAGGATCTGAGCTTGAGTTATAGCTGCCTTCCATCCTTGACGGTCCCGGGCACGCTGTTTCCAGTTGTCAAGACCAAGATGTCTTCAATCCGCGATTTCTTGGTCTTTATAACGGAGGTTCGGTCTTCCTCTTCTTCTCGAACCAGGAGGCTCGGAGTCGAAGACCCTCTTAGCTGGAGCGTTGATGTCCATGCGCTCGATGTGGCCGAGCCAGTGTAGTCGACGGATCCTTGCCTTCTGGACTATATCCACATCTTGGTACAGCTCGTAGAGTTCGCGGTTGTGTCTTCTTCTCCATTCACCTTCCTTACAGACAGGACCAAATATCCGGCGCAGAATTTTTCTTTCGAAAGACTGGCAGAATGAGCGTTTTGTAAAGCATGACTTTGGTCTTTCGAGTGAGGAGTTTTGACGACAGTTGTTTGGACAAGGGCGATTCTATGCCGGATCTCCACTGTGGTGTCATTTGTGGAATTTACGTTTGACCCGAGGTAGGCAAACTCCTTAACTACCTCGAAATTGTAGCTGTCAATTGTTATATTTTGTCGCAGGTGGTGAGCGACGGATTGGTTTTTGCTTGACAGCATATATTTCGTTTTGTCCTCATTGATCTTAAGACCAACTCGTTTCGCCTGTTCTTCAATCGCCGTGAATGCTTCCACAATGCCACGGCGAGAACAAGCGATAATGTCGATATCATCCGCGTATCCTAGCAGCTGGATGGACTTGTAAAAGATAGTGCCTTCCCTATTGACGCCAGTCCGTCGCACTACCTGCTCCAGCACCAGGTTGAAGAAGTCACATGACAGCGCATCTCCTTGCCGAAATCCGGTGCATGTTTCGAATGGTTCCGAGGTCCTAGAACCGAATTTCACGGTGCATCGCGTGTTTTTTAGTGTGGCGCGACACAACTGGATCAGTTTTACCGGGATCCCGAATTCGGCCATCGCACCAAACTGTTCTTCACGATGAATGCTGTCGTATGCGACTTTGAAATCGGTGAAAAGATGGTGTGTATCGATTCGAAACTCGTTGGTCTTTTCCAGGATTTGTCGAAGTGTGAAAATTTGGTCTATAGTTGATTTGCCGGTATTGAGTATTGAGATGGAGGCAGCGAAAATTGGTTTGGTGATAAACGAGGGCAAAACTAAATATATGCTGTCATCAGAAAAGGACGCTCACCACCGACGTCTTGGCCAGAGTGTTTGTATTGGCAGATATAAGTTCAAGGTAGTTAAGGATTTCGTCTACCTTGGCTCCGCAGTGACCTGGAACAACGACATCAGTTCCGAAATCAAACACAGAATCACTCTTACCAATCGCTGTTTCTTTGGGCTCAGGAGGCGATTGAGTAATAGAGCCCTCTCTCGAACGACAAAGTTTATCCTATATAAGACCCTTATCATCCCGGTCCTGTTGTACGGCGCAGAAGCAGTTAGTCGATTCGAGAGAAAGGTTTTGCGCGTGATTTTCGGGCCTATAAACGCCCACGGGGGATGAAGGAAAAGATTCTACCACGAACTTTACGGGCTGTACAGCGACATGAGTCTAGTCAGGCGTCTACGGATTCAACGCCTAGGATGGCTGGGCCATGTAGAGCAAATGGACACCACAGCTCCAGCCCGGAGAGTCTTTGAATCCAACCCCGAGGGACGAAGAAGCAGAGCACGGCCGCACTTAAGATGGCGCACACAGGTGGAAGAGGACCTCAGCCAACTGGGTGTGCGGCAATGGAAAAGGCTAGCAAAAGATCGTGCTAGTTGGAGGGGCATGTTGGTTGAGGCCCAGGTTCACCCCGAACTGTAGCGCACGTTAAGAAGAAGAAGAAATATCGAACACACTTGGCGCCGCTAGGGTGAAGGTGACCTGCTACGTAGCAAGGCCATGTGGCCTTGATCAGGCCTATGATTGTCTACGGATGTGCCTTCTGGTTTCTGTTTGGATTGCACAGAACAACAGAGTCTGTGAGCCCGAGCGCCTCAGGTTCAGTAGGGCGGTTTCTCGCCGAAAAAGAGAAGACATTGTCTGACAGCTTTTTCAACGCGTTTGGTGACTGGAGCGGACCCCGTAGTGGAATCTTTAATAAAGCCTCTTCAGGGCGAAGCCCGTCGACACCAATGGCGGACTTGTATAGGGTAGGGTAGGGAAGGATAGAATAAGGTAGTTTTTAGGCTTTTTATGTATGAAAAAAAATCACATAATTAAAAAAACAAAAAAAGGAGATATGCATATATACACGTATATAGTATATAAGCCTGGTATATACATCTTAGTTACAACAGATTAAGTTAGATTTAATTTTAGTTAGATCTATATTTTACATACACCCCAAAAACCGACATCATCCGCAAGGCATTGAGAGCAGAGAGCATCAAGCAGAAAGTCAACCACCGTGCACCAACAGCGGAGAAGGACGCCGCCTTGCGCGCAGCCCCTGTTTACGTCGGAGTTGACACACTGGTCGAGGACCACATCAGCGGACAATGTCCTTGCACAAGTATTGCTTTGATCTATAAGACCATCTACGCCACGCCGTCTGGCAGCGTACTTGCAGCGACTTGATGCTGTCGAAAATTCTGCTTCAACCGATATTTATTCCAGTCATCTTTCGAATTCGATCTGAGCGATCTATTCAGGAGACATCTGCAATCATCGGGGAACCAATTTCCTGCAGGGAGGCTTGTTGACAGAACATGCGAACAATTGGTGGTGGCTAGAGTGGATTTCTCAAGCTGCTCTTAAAACCGTACCTATCCGACTTTCTCAGATTCCCTCTGGGTTGCAATGGGGAGATCCCACAACTTAATCGGAGTTAGAAATCTCTATGGCCCGACAGCGTAGTATGAGGTAAGATTCTCCAGTTAGTGATCTGTTGGATAGGGTCAGATCAATCAGCTCCTAAGTGAAGTCTAAAAGACGGTCCCCTCTTATATTGTATTTGCTGGTGCTCCCAGTAGTGTTTTGGGCATTAGGACTGCCTTCGGTGGTGAAGGTAGTTTCGAGTCGTAGAGAAAGTAAGCAGACGCAACGACGAAGTTGTTCACCACCAAGTTGTTGGTGACAGTTAGTTCGATAGGCCTTTCGGATCGCTCATCATAATGAATCGTAGCATCCCGTATACCAGCAGGCGTAGGCGTTTCTTCCACACCCATGGTTCTTGAATGGATATAATGTGATGATTTGTACTACTGCATGCAAATAGCGGTAGCGAACTTGCAATTTTGTATAGTAATCTGAGTAAAAGTCATGGATTCATACCGCAGGAAACATCCAATCCTTCGACTACCAAGGCCGAAGTAGGAGCGTGAATCGTACGTAGATTTCAGAGTCGCGACAGAGGCGTCATCCATCTCTACAATCAGAGAAGAACCCTCCTTTTTCAGAGAGCCCTTACTCTCCATGTAGGAATAAATGATCCAAGCCCTGAATTCTGCGTGCCTAAAGGCGTCAGCACATCCCAATTATTCCGACGCTCAGACCTCAGATGAGAGGATCGAATCGGCTTCGGTAGGAGATACCTCCGTCGACCTAACCCTCTTAGCTGGTTTCTCCAGGGGGTTAGCCTCAACTATTGTGTCCTCGGCTTTGTCAGCCTCTTTGCGCAATTTCCGGATATGCCTTTTCACCCTTGTTTTTTGGCACTTAGCAGTGTGCGTTCAACCTTCGGGGTTTTCGTGCCACGCCATCGTCGGTGTCGCCTCCGCTGGATGTAACGCTCGCGCTCAATCCAACCAAGTAGTTAGTCAGTGTCTTACTGGGTTGCCGGAGAGTTTGCAACTTGTCACTAATGAACAAAGTAAACGAAATCCAGTGTTACTCGCAAGTTTTATAATAGCTGCCAATTATGTCGTTCTGGGCGATAAAACGATCTTTTTTGTTTTACTTTCATATACCGTTATATCAGCTCCAATGTCAGAGTCGTCGATATGAGAAAATAATTGTTCAAGCTTGTCAATATTAAAGAAATCGTGAAACCCAAATATGCCCTTTTCTGACAACTGAAGTCTCGGTTAAGTCCTCTCAACCTTGTTGGAACAGTCCTTGACAAAGTAGTCTAAAAACTGAGGAATTTCAAACTCTTTTGGCAAGAAACTAAGTATGCTGATAAGAACCTTAGATAGCCGAATAGCTTCCGGCATTCAATGTTGAAAATAGTTCCACCCCTGGTTCGAGTAAGCAATGCTAAGATTGCATTCATTAGGTCCGCTACCTTTAAACCATGTGTGCCCGCTTCCAATTCATCTTTAGCTGTTTTGAATATGAAGCTCAGCAAATATTGCGTCTATACGAAGAGCATTAGAAGACCTTCGATATCACTATCTCTTTCTATTGTTCAGCTCCAAAAAAGTTTGTCCCTATTCATCAGGTGCGGTACAGCAATTTAAAAGTATCCTCTCTGTTTTCGAGATGGGCTTGCCTGTGCTCGTTATCAAACACGATTTTTTCTGTGGGCAGTGTCTTAATAGGCGAAAAAGCTGGCGGTCTCTTCCAACTACTGCTTTCTCACATCAAATTTTGGTGAACCCCTTTGACCCTGCAGTGTTTTTGACGATATCCATCCATACCCTCCACCGAAAACAGTATTTGGGAAAGCTGTAGTTGGGGTGGCCGTGGTGCAGTGGTAGGCATCACCGACCGTCGTGCGGAAGGTCTCTAGTTCCAATCCATTCGATAGTCAAGAAAAAACAATTCCCATACGGAAAAAAAGGGCATTGGCTCGGACATACAGGGTAAAGTTGTTGATCGCTCTCAACGTGGCGAGATGCCAGCAACGATCCCTGTTTAAATGCCCGGGTCAAGTTGACATACGGCCTCCTCGCGGCGCCCTCTGGATAGCCTCTTCAACAACCGTTGGGAGTTGAACAAACGTATGCGGCGACAAACCCCCGACCAGAATGGCGGCTATGCGGCGGGCTAGCGAAAAAAAGTTAAAAGTTTTGAAAGAGCAAGATGCCTCGGATACACGGACGGATACTCGACGACGACAACGCACGAAAAAGGAACACGATTGGCGAGTATGCTCCTTGAATGTCAGAACCCTGTACACTCCCGGAGCTGATAGAACCTAGAAATAATCCTCACGCAGTACAAGGTGAATATTACTGGGGTCCAGGAAATGCGCTGGATAGGAAACGATATGATGAGGAAGAAAAATTGAGACATTTATTACAGCTGTCACAAAAAATTGCACTTACTGGGGTGCAGATTTGTCGTGGGAAAGCGGTTAAGGTCGAAGATCATCGACTTTAAACCTATAACTGATCGCCTGGCTGTCCGCATCAGAGGCAGATTTTATAACATCAGCCTTATATGTGCACACGCCCCTACCGACGAGGCTGAAGACTCTATCAAGGAGGACTTCTATGACCTCCTGGACAACGCCTACGGAGCTTGTCCGGAGTACGATGTAAAAATCGTGCTCGGGGACTTCAACGCCAAAATCGGTAAAGAGAACACCCTTGGCGGAGTGATCGGAAAGCACAGCCTCCACGATACAATAACAGATAACGGCTTCCGACTCGCTGACTTTGCGACAGCTCGTGATGCGGTGACAAGTAGCACAAGATTCCTTCGCAAGCGAATCCACACAGCAACCTGGCGATCTCCGGACGGTCGAACCGCCAACCAAATCGACCATGTGCTCATTGACGCAAGGCACTGGTCAAACATCCTGGATGTGCGAACATTCAGAGGGGCAAATGTCGACTCTGACCACTTCCTCGTAGCAGCAAGATTCAGAGCTCGACTGTCCAATGTCAGAAAGCTGCACCAGCCCATCAGGAGGAGGTTCGACATTGGGCGCCTGAGCACACCGGAGATTGCCAGAGTCTACAGGGAGCACCTGAGCGAAAGACTCTACGGTATGCCTACGTCGAACACAAATGCCAATATTATGTGGCTGCATTGCCGCTCAGCCATTCAGGAAGTAGCCGAAACCACCCTAGGATACCTACCACCCCCGACAAGGAACCCGTGGAGTGTAAGCAGAAAAAGGCAGCAACCGACGAGGCGTACCAAAAGGCGCTGCAGAGGAAAACCAGGGCAGCGCAAGAAGAGTACCGAGCCAGAAGAAGGGAGGAAAAAAAACTACTGCGACAAAAGAAAAGAATCTTCGCAGCCTCCCAGCTCAAGGATATCGAGGAGTCTAGGAATAAACATAAAACACGAGCCTTTTACAAGAAAGCCAAAGGCCTTGCAGGAGGCTTCAAAAAGGGCACCCAGGCTTTTCGAAACTGCGAGGGTAATATTGTCACCGACCCGCAGGGAATAGTGAATGTATTTAAGCAGCATTTCCAGCAGCTGATTAACGAGCAGGACCAAGAGAGATTGGTAGGAACCGAGGAAATCCCAACTCCAGCCGCTGAAGTAGTCCTCCCAGCCAGCATCAAATAAGTCGGCACAGCTACTCAGAAGCTGAAGAATAACAAGGCCGCAGGCTCAGATGGCTTTCCATCAGAGCTCTTCAAGGCTGGCGGCGATGTTCTGGTAGGGAGCATACACCAGATCATCTGGAGAATTTGGGAAGATGAAAGCATTCCCGACGACTGGAATACCAGCTCTATATGCCCCATCCACAAAAAAGGCGATCCTACCTCTTGCAAGAACTATAGAGGTATATCCCTGCTCAATGTCGCATACAAGATCCTGTCCAGCGTATTGTGTGAACGTCTAAAGCCATTTTGCACCGCACTAATCGGCAGCTACCAGTGCGGCTTCCGGCCCGGCAAATCAAAGACCAACGAGTTTCGAATCGATACACACCATCTTTTCATCGATTTCAAAGCCGCATACGACAGCATTCATCGTGAAGGACTGCTTGGTGCAATGGCCGAATTCGAGATCCCGGGAGATCTTATCCAGTTGTGTCGCGCTCGGTTCTAAGTTCTAGCACTTCGGAACCTTTTGAAACATGCACTGGAATTCGGCAAGGAGATGCGCTGTCATGTGACTTTTTCAACATGGTGCTAGAGCAGATAGTGTGACGAGCAGGCGTCAACAGGGAAGGCACTATCTTCTACAAGTCCATCCAGCTGCTAGGATACGCGGATGACATCGACATCATCGCTTTTTCTCGCCGTGACATTGTGGAAGCATTCACGGCGATTGAAGAACAATTGACAAAATATAACAATTGACACCTACAATTTCGAGGTAGTTATGGAGTTTGTCTACCTCGGGGCAAATGACACTCGTAAATTCCACAAATGACACCACAGTGGAGATCCGGCATAGGATCGCCCTTGGCAACCGCTACTACTTCGGCTTGTCCAAACAACTGGGGTCAAAACTCCTCACTCAAAAGACCAAAGTCATGCTTTACAAAACGCTCATACTGCTAGTCTTGCAGTACGGAGCCGAAAGCTGGACGATAAGCAGGACAGTGGAGCTGATTTTGGGTTCTTTCGAAAGAAAAATTCTGCGCCGCATATTTGGTCCTGTCTGTGAGGAACGTGAATGTAGAAGAAGACACAACCGCGAACTCTACGAGCTGTACAAAGATGTGGAAGTAGTCCGGAAGGTAAAGATCCGTCGGCTACACTGGCTCGGCCACATCAAGCGCATGGACACCAACGCTCCAGCTAAGAGGGTCTTCGACTCCGAGCCTCCTGGTTCGAGAAGAAGAGGAAGACCGAACCTCCGGTATAAAGACCAAGTAATCGCGGATGTCGGAGGAAGGCATGCCCGACGAATGCAATCTCAGCATCGTTTGCCCGGTCGATAAGAAAGGAGACTCCTATAACTGCGCCAACCATAGGGGAATAAGTCTCCTTAACATCGCATATAAGATTTTCTCTGCCGTATTGTGTGAGCGCCTGAAACCGTTTATGGATAACCTGATCGGCTCTTATCAGTGTAGTTTCAGGCCAGGTAAATCCACAATAGGCCAAATATTTACGCTACGGCAGATCTTGGAGAAGACCCAATTGCTTGCGTACGCCGACGACATTGACGTGATTGGACGGACACGGCGCGACATCAATGAGACCTTTGCATGCATTGAGGAAGAAGCGGCTAAGATGGGTCTCGAGGTTAATGAAAAATGTAATGTAAAACCAAATATCTGCTTTCATCTAAAAGAAACAGACAACACCGACGTATTAACCAGAACGTCACCATGGGCGGATATAATGAAGTGATCAAGGAATTCGTCTACCGTGACTCACTGATGACCAGCGACAACAACACCAGCGCTGAGATAAAACGCAGAATCACTCGTGCCAACCGCTCTTTCTTTGGGCTCAAGAGGCAATTGGGAAGTAGAGCTCTCTCTCGGAAAACCAAGGTGACACTACATAAGACCTTAATCCTCCTTTACGGCGCAGAGTCTTGGACCTTAACAAAAGCGGACGAAGATGCCCTTGGTCGTTTCGAGAGGTAAATTCTGCGCACTATCTACGGTCCCGTTTGATCAAACGGTGTATGGAAGAGAAGATATAACGAAGAACTGTACGGGTTGTACAGCGACATCGGCCTGGTATGACGTCTACGAATACATCGTCTAAGGTGGCTAAGCCATGTAGAGCGAATGGAAAATACAGCTCCGACCCGAAGAGTCTTCAAGTCCACCCCGGAAAGAAGGCGCGGCAGAAGACGGCCGCATCAACGGTGGCGCACGGAGGTGAAAGGGGACCTTAACCAACTGGGCGTGCGGCGCTGGAAACAGCTGACCAGAGACGTTGGGCACAGGTTCACCAGGGACTGAAGCGCCACCAAAGTAAGTAAGTAATTAAGTATTCGCGGTCTTTGTAACTGGTAGCAGCGTGCCCGGGACTGTCAAGGATGGAAGGCAGCTATAGCTCGAGCTCAGATCCTCCATGGATCGCTGTGATGAAGGCATAACACACACAGTATATTGTCAGTTTAAATTCATACCCTGTATGTGCAGTTCTAATATGACACCAAAGGTGCATGGAAAAAGTTGCTGAGAGCTACAACCAACGTGAAAATTCAGTCGGTTTCTCTCCTACTATCTAGGACAACCACCGCTGGAGAGTAGTGAGCCAACATCTACGACCCAGACCTCTACATATAAAACTCTCGAACCTGCGCGAACTTTAAAAAAAAAAAAACAGAAAAAAAAAAAAACATTGTTGCGTATTAGTACCGCCTCCGCTTTCAAATGGTTATTAATCAGTAACTAATTGATCAATTTATAACTACACAGCGGGACACCAGAAATGATCCAAAACGGATCGTTTAAAAAACACAAATTTTTCAATTTCGGATTCAAGTTGACTAATCTCGTTTGTATCATGCCCTACAAATAATCGGTTAAATGACAGGGACATACGTCGACGCAATTCTCAATTTAAATTTTTATATTTTTTATTTCCCTTCCACCCATCAAAGAACAATCTGCACAAGCCAGTTTTAATTAATCTGAAATGTCAGTAGAAAATCTGTAGTTCGCTTCAGTTTGTTTCGAGGAGTCAGAGCCGAAAGTGTTATTTCAACTAAAGCGACTGGTATAACAAATTATGTGAATTGCATTCTCCCTATGGATGCACAGACATTCGTATAACATAGTTTTATGCAAACATGTGTTTGCCTTTAAGATTCTACTTGGCGAGGCAGAGTGACATGCATCTTCAAGGAAGCTGCTCCTGGAAATACTCGATTGTTTAAATTTTTAAGCTCGACTTTCATTGCCTGCTATCACCGTCTGTTGTATTAAATCTTTCTACACGTGGTGTACAAGCACACATAGATACATTCACTATTCAGGACGCATCGCTTATATAATAAATGCGATATTCTCAACACCCACCAAAATATTAATAGAACTCGCACAACAGCAGTGTACGTCAACAGGAACGACAACAGATTATTCAAATAGCCAGACGGAAGGATAAAGTTACTCCTCTTGGGAAACGCTTAAGCTCAACTGTACACCACCTGTAACATTCAATTAAATTTTATTGTGGGAAAAGAAATTTAAATTCTAGCCTCAGCGTCCTCACATTCATTTTCCCTAAGGGCCATATAATCACGCGTGTTAGACAAACTTAAAAATGTTTTCTTCTTCACCTCATCCTTCGGTGTTCTGGGTGTGTGTCTACGCCCAATACATTGCCCAGTGAAGTGGGGGAGAAAAAAAAAAAAATAAAAAGAGGAAAACAAGTCTAGAAGACCAGCCACATGATTGCGACCAGTTGGGATTCCGACTACTTGTTTGCCTTTTTGTATTATCCTTTATTATTTTTCCGCCCGTTCGTAATTCCATGTGCTCGCGTCGGTGTAGGCAGGATTTTCCCAGTCATGTCCACTGAGTGTACGAACAGAATTAATATATCACTTTAAGTCTTGAAAATCTTTTCCACTTTTCACTGCAAGGTATCCTGATAGGTGCAATGTCACTTGTAGCCAGTATTAATCTGCCCGAATGTGGAATTTAATATGTGTCACCGAAATGCAGTTGCATTTGTGCTTACGAAGAGAAGCGCTTAGGAAGAAGAATTGCTGTTTGCACTCTATTCTGATCTACATTTCCATTATACCATCCAAGCATCAAACTTTAAATCTATGAGAAAGAATTCAATTCCAAGTTCTTGTCCGTTCGATTAATGAATAATGGTAACACGTTTCTCGTCCAACTAGTGAACCTCTAAAACTAAAACCGACTACTCAGTATGAAGGTGTTAAAGAGTGCTGTATGCCTTTAAGGATACGTAGAGATTCGCTTTTGATGTACCTATAGATGTGGGGAAAAGCTTTTATCGAAGCATGCTCTTGTGTATGATAAAGGCGTTGGATGGACAACACTGTTCAACACATACCTATTTTGTGATATGAACTTTTTTGGGTGGATCAGATTGATTTCGGCACCCTAAAAACTAATATGAAAACAGAAATTGCTTATCACCCATACTTTTTTATTAAAAAAACATGCCGGGTAGAGTTGCTTATACTTTACTTACTTAGATGGCGCTACAGTTCGGGGTGAACCAGGGCCTCAACCAACCGGCACGACCTTTGGCCAGCCTCTTCCAGTGCCGCACGCCCAGTTGGTTGAGGTCCTTTCCACCTGCGCACGCCACCTTAGATGCGGTGGCCCTCTGCTCCGTCGTCCCTCGGGGTTGGTGTCGAAGACTCTTCGGGCTGAAGCGGTGATGTCCATTCGCTCTACATGGCCCAGCCATCCTAGATGTTGGATCCGAAGACATCTAACTAGGCCGATGTCACTGTACAGCCCGTACAGTTCTTGGTTGAATCTCCTCCTCCACTCTCCGTTTATACAAACGGGACCAAATATTGCACGAAGAATTTTCCTCTCTATACGCCCAAGAGCCTCTTCATCCGCTTTTGATAGACTCCAAGTCTCAGCCCGTAGAGGAGGACCGCGATGATTATGGTTTTGTAGAGGGATACCTTAGTTTTTCGAGGGAGGGCTCTACTACTCAATTGCGACTTGAGCCCAAAGAAGCAGCGGTTGGCAAGAGTCATTCTGCGTTTTATCTCAGCGCTGGTGTCATTGCTGCTTGTCATTATCGAGCCAAGGTAGACGAAGTCCTTGACTTACTTACTTACTTAGGTTGTTAGGTTAGGTTGATGCGGCCTAGAGGACGGCCACGCCTTCCTTCCGGAGTAGATTCGAAGACTCTTCGGGTCGGAGCTGTATTTTCCATGCGCGCTACATGACCTACGCTGCATCCGTAGATGTCTTACCAGGCCGATGGCGCTATACAACCCGTACAGTTCTTCGTTATATCTTCTCCTCCATACACCGTTTGAACAAACGGGACCGTAGATAGTGAGCAGAATTTCCCTCTCGAAACGACCAAGGGCATCTTCATCCGCATTTGTTAAGATACAAGCCTCTGCGCCGTAAAGGAGGACTGGGATGATTAAGGTCTTATGTAGTGTCATCTTGGTTTTCCGAGAGAGGGCTCTACTTCCCAATTGCCTCTTGAGCCCAAAGAAAGAGCGGTTGGCACGAGTGATTCTGCGTTTTATCTCAGCGCTGGTGTTGTTGTCGCTGGTCATCAGTGAGCCAAGATAGACGAATTCCTTGAACACTTCAAAGTTACATCCGCCCATGGTGACGTTCTGGCCAATACGTCGGTGTTGTCCCTCTCTTTTAGATGAAAGCAGATATTTGGTTCTACCGTCATTAACCTTAAGACCCATCTTAGCCGCTTCTACCTCAATGCTTACAAAAGCCTCCTTCACATCTCGCTGTGTCCGTCCAATCACGTTAATGTCGTCAGCGTACGCAAGCAATTGCGTAGACTTCAAATAAACCGTACCTCTTATGTTGGCCAGTGACTCTTGCACGATCTTTTCAAGAACGGTGTTGAAAAAGTTGCATGACAGCGCGTCACCTTGCCTAAATCCTTTTTTAACATCAAAGGTCTCGGTTTGCTCATTACCGACCTTAATGGAGAAGCGAGAATTCTCCATTGTCATCCTGCACAGTCGGACGAGTTTGGCAGGGATGTTAAAACTAGACATGGCGTTGTATAGCTCATCTCTATACACGCTGTCATATGTATGCAGCCTTGAAATCGATGAAGGGGTGGTGAGTGTCGATTTGGTATTCCTGGGTCTTCTCCAAGATCTGCCGTGGCGTAAATATTTAGTCTATTGTGGATTTACCTGGCCTGAAACCACACTGATAAGAGCCGATCAGGTTATCTACAAACTGTTTCAGGCGTTCACACAATATAGCAGAGAAAATCTTATATGCGATGTTAAGGAGACTTATTTCATACCTTGCAAATGAGATGGTGCATGTACCTTTCCAGCTCATCTCCAGCCGCCTTAAGAAGCTCAGCAAACAGGCCGTGTGCGCCCGCGGCTTTATTAGACTTAAGTCTTGATATCGCTATTTTGACTTCGTCTAGGTCGGGTGTACTGAATTCTGTTTCATTGTCGTCCATTACGAATGGCTCGTTCTGCCTGACAGCGGTATCTTGTCTATCATCGCCGTTATGCAGTCTGCAGAAGTTTTCTTTCCATATCCTCAGCATCGACTGCAACTCTACAACCAGTTCTCGTTTACCTTATTGTAAAACTTACGGGCGTCATTCCTGCGGAAGCATTTATCCATCTCCTCGATCTCACGCTTTCCGTGCTCTCTCTTCTTTCTTCTGAAAAGCGTGTGTTCCTCTCTTCTCTTCTGCTCATAGATTTCGCGAGCAGCTCTCGTCCGTCGTTGCAGCACGGCCTTATATGCCTCTTGTTTTGCTGCATGGGCTTGTTCGCATTGTTCATCGAACCAGGGGTTTCTAGGTGGTGGCGGTATGAAATCCAGCACCTCTGAGGCAGCGTCTCTGATGGCGCCCTGGCAATGTGCCCATTCTTGCTCTGTTGTTTGTGCTACTGTGGGCGGATTTTGGGAGAGCTTGGAGGAGATACGATCGGCAAAGATTAAGGCAGTCTCTTCCGATTGCAGCTTTCCGACGTCAAACTTACGTAGTCCTACTCGACTTCTAAGCATTCTTGATATCCTCATTCGTACATTGGCTACAACAAGGTAGTGGTCCGAGTCGATGTTGGCCCCTCGGAAGGTTCGTACGTCGAGAATACAGGAGGAGTGTCTGACGTCGATCGCAATGTGATCAATCTGGTTCGTGGACGATTGATCAAAAGACCGCCAGGCACCCATGTGGATGTTGAGTTGGGGGATTCGCGTGCTTGCTAGAAGGAGGTTACGCCCCGCTAGGAAATCGATCAGTCTAAGTGCATTGTCGGATGTGGTGTTATGGAGGCTATGCTTTCCTATGATCGACTCAAATATGTCCTCTTTGCCCAGTTTTTCATTAAAATCTCCTAGGACTATTTTTGTGTCGTCCTGTCTAGGAGAACATAAAATTCTTCCTCGAGTCGATCGTCCTTTTCTTCCGTTGGGGCGTGAGCGCATATTAAGCTAATGTTTCCAAATTTAGCTTTAATGCGGATTGTTAAGAGGCGTTCGCTTATATCTCGGAAGCTTAAGATTTTTTGTCGGAGTCTTCCTCGAATAACGAATCCGCACCCGAATAGGCGCTGTTTGTTCTCCTTGTAGTAGTTCCCCTAGGAGATGTCGCAGTTTCTCATCCATTTTTTGCCTGGTCCATCCCATCGCACTTCTTGGAGTGCGGTTATATCTGCTTTATAGCAGTTGAGGGTTTGCTCCAATTAATCGCCTGCACCCGGTCTGTTAAGGGACCTCACATTCCAAGTGAAGACTCTCAAGTCCGTTAGTCGTTTGCAGGGGTCGCCAGCTTTGTATCCGTCCATATCTGAGACATGTTGTTGTTTCGGAACAAGTAGGTTGTTACGTGATAGGGCTGTTACCCCTAGGCACAACCACCAACCTGGAGGGCCAGGTTCCTCTTTCCCCAGGAACAAGGGGTTGGGTCGCTGCACACATTGGTTCACTACCTGGCGGGTACCAGGGTAGCTATCCAGGGGGGGCCACGTGGAGGCTGTGTGTCAACTTGGATTGAGCAGGGACAGAGATCGAAGCTGGCGTTTGTCATGCGATCAACTTCTTTGCTCTGTCCTGAAGTTGAAGTGCTCTGTTCCTTGCTCGCTCCATCCCCCTTGTTGTATATATATGGAATACAAAAATAGTTGGTCTTGCAAATTGCTCGGTTGGAGTAAGGCGTCGGTCATGAGCGTCCTCGTCGGGGGAGATGAGGGCAAATCTGTTTTGTGATGTGTCAGTCAGTTCCTTGAGCCAGTATGTAATTAGTTTTGTTTGCGTCGCTTATCTTTGTTTTTTGTTATTGTTGCTTTTGTTCATAGGTTGTTCTGGATATGGTCTGGTTCTTTTACGTTCTTTGGTGACAGTTTCATCTCTAGGTTTCTCACCTGTGTCCTTTACGGGAGAGAAGGTAGAGTTGGTGAAAAATGTGTTTGGTATCTTTATCTCGTTGATCGTGGTAATGGGTTCTGAGCCTGAGGGCAGGATCCCCTCAGGCTCAGCAAGGGTAAGAAAGCTTTGGAATTGTGAGTATAAAAGGCAGCGCAAATTCAGTGTAATATCACTTCTGGTTGTGAACGCTTCAGATCTAATTCGACTACTGCAATAACTAATTACAATAAGAAGACCAAGTTTACTTAAGAGTTCCCATTGACCATTGAGCACTTATTCCGCATTGGCACAGACTTTTGCCAATGCGGAATAAGTGCTAATACTAATCTATAACGTAAAGTGTATTCTAATGTAATTGCTGGATCTCTGAGGATGTATGGGTTCCGGCCGTTAATGAACCAGACTCACACCTAGCACTAAAGTCTTTTAGTTGTTTTACCTTCAAAAGATACTAATAATTCGGGCAAGCAGTACAAGTATTAATGATTCCTGATCTGAATAGTGAACGTCAGTACGCCTACGTACTCTGATTAACAGTTAATGCTCGTCGTCAGAAATTGTATTAGGTCTCCAGTATTCCTATTTCATGAGATATAATGACGCACAGAACTGTTTCACGGAACTTCATACTACACCAGATGGTAACATGTGGTTGGCCTTTTTCTTCTAACTTTTTTCAGTCTCCCGTGTTCCAATCGAAACAATTTGAAGTATGGGCATATAAGAGACACTTGTTGCGCATCTCCGTATTCTTTGTTACAGAGCTAAGGTCGGAACCTGCTCAAATGTTACCGAAGTAGTCATGTCCGGTTAAAAATTGACTGAGGTACAAATCGATTCCGTCGTGGGTCTTACTTACTTACTTACTTATCAGGCCTGCGATCCATGGAGGATCTGAGCCTGAGCTATAGCTGCCTTCCATCCTTGACGGTCCCGGGCACGCTGCTTCCAGTTGTCAAGACCAAGATGTCTTACATCCGCGATTACTTGGTCTTTATACCGGAGGTTCGGTCTTCCTCTTCTTCTCGAACCAGGAGGCTCGGAGTCGAAGACCCTCTTAGCTGGAGCGTTGATGTCCATGCGCTCGATGTAGCCGAGCCAGTGTAGTCGACGGGTCCTTGCCTTCCGGACTACATCCACATCTTGGTACAGCTCGTAGAGTTCGCGGTTGTGTCTTCTTCTCCATTCACCTTCCTCACAGACAGGACCAAATATCCGGCGCAGAATTTTTCTTTTGAAAGAACCCAAAATCAGCTCCGCTGTCCTGCTTATCGTCCAGCTTTCGGCTCCGTACAGCAAGACTGACAGAATGAGCGTTTTGTAAAGCATGACTTTGGTCTTTCGAGTGAGGAGTTTTGACCCCAGTTGTTTGGACAAGCCGAAGTAGCAGCGGTTGCCAAGGGCGATTCTACGCCGGATCTCCACTGTGGTGTCATTTGTGGAATTTACGTTTGCCCCGAGGTAGACAAACTCCTTAACTACCTCGAAATTGTAGCTGTCAATTGTTATGTTTTGTCCCAGGTGGTGAGCGACGGATTGGTTTTTGCTTGACAGCATGTATTTCGTTTTGTCCTCATTGATCTTAAGGCCAATTCGTTTCGCCTGTTCTTCAATCGCCGTGAATGCTTCCACAATGCCACGGCGAGAACACGCGATGATGTCGATATCATCCGCGTATCCTAGCAGCTGGATGGACTTGTAAAAGATAGTGCCTTCCCTGTTGACGCCTGCCCGTCGCACTATCTGCTCCAGCACCAGGTTGAAGAAGTCACATGACAGCGCATCTCCTTGCCGAAATCCGGTGCATGTTTCGAATGGTTCCGAGGTCCTAGAACCGAGTTGCACGGTGCATCGCGTGTTTTTTAGCGTGGCGCGACACAACTGGATCAGTTTTACCGGGATCCCGAATTCGGCCATCGCCCCAAACAGTGCTTCACGATGAATGCTGTCGTATGCGGCTTTGAAATCGATGAAAAGATGGTGTGTATCGATTTGAAACTCGTTGGTCTTTTCCAGGATTTGTCGAAGTGTGAAAATTTGGTCTATAGTTGATTTGCCGGGCCGGAAGCCGCACTGGTAGCTGCCGATTAGTGCGGTGCAAAATGGTTTTAGACGTTCACACAATACGCTGGACAGGATCTTGTATGCGACATTGAGCAGGGATATACCTCTATAGTTCTTACAAGAGGTAGGATCGCCTTTTTTGTGGATGGGGCATATAGAGCTGGTATTCCAGTCGTCGGGCATGCTCTCATCTTCCCAAATTCTGCAGATGATCTGGTGCATGCTCCCTACCAGAACATCGCCGCCAGCCTTGAAGAGCTCTGATGGCAAGCCATCTGAGCCTGCGGCCTTGTTGTTCTTCAGCTTCTGAATAGCTGTGCCGACTTCTTCTATGCTGGGTGGGAGGACTACTTCAGCGGCTGGAGTTGGGATTTCCTCAGTCCCTACCACTCTCTCTTGGTCATGCTCGTTAAGCAGCTGCTGGAAGTACTGCTTAAATACATCCACTATTCCCTGCGGGTCGGTGACAAGATTACCCTCGCAGTTTCGAAGAGCCAGGGTGCCCTTTTTGAAGCCTCCTGCAAGGCCTTTGGCTTTCTTGTAAAAGGCTCGTATTTTATGTTTATCCCTAGACTCCTCGATAACCTTGAGCTAGGAGGCTGCGAAGATTCTTTTCTTTTTTCTTTTTCTTCTGGCTCGGTACTCTTCTCGCGCTGCCCTGGTTTTCCTCTGCAGCGCCTTTTGGTACGCCTCGTCGGTTGCTGCCTTTTTCTGCTCACACTCGCCATCATACCACGGGTTTCTTGTCGGGGGTGGTAGGTATCCTAAGGTGGTTTCGGCTACTTCCTGAATGGCTGAGCGGCAATGCAGCCACATATTATTGGCATTTGTGTTCGACGTAGGCATACCGTAGAGTCTTTCGCTCAGCTGCTCCCTGTAGACTCTGGCAACCTGCGGTGTGCTCAGGCGCCCAATGTCGAACCTCCTCCTGATGGGCTGGTGCAGCTTTCTGACATTGGACAGTCGAGCTCTGAATCTTGCTGCTACGAGGAAGTGGTCAGAGTCGACATTTGCCCCTCTGAATGTTCGCACATCCAGGATGTTTGACGCGTGCCTTGCGTCAATGAGCACATGGTCGATTTGGTTGGCGGTTCGACCGTCCGGAGACCCCGTCGTGGGTCTAATATAGCCAATTTTAATTATAGGGATTGAGTTCATTTTTCCTTTAGTGATTGGTCTCACTCCGTCCTCTCTCTCTCAAGTCCTCATAATTGGTCGCCGTTTTTCAGTTTAACATCTTTATCAAAAACCTAATAGGTCTAATAGGTCCTCTGTATTTCATTGGCCAAAATATATGCTGGAAGAGTTCCTGCAGTAGCACGTATTGCATCGCTTGACAACGACTTGTGTTCGCTGAATGGGCTCAGGAGCAGTTCGAAACTGACGCTAATTTTCATCGAAAAATCATCTTCAGCGATGTAGCCCATTTCTGGATGAATGGGTACGTCAACACACAATATTGTCGAGTTTGGAAGAATACCAATCCACAGGAGATCAAAGAGCGTGTTGTACAAACAGGACGGGCGCTACGTGCCACACAGCTCACGCCACATTGGAAATTCTGCACGAGCGATACGAGGACAAGGGCATCTCACGTGGAGGTGACGTGAACTGGCCACCAGGATCGTGCGATTTGACCCCGTTATACTTTTTCTTGTGGTTTTTTCTAAAGTTGCAGGTCCATGCGAATAAGCCACAAGCCACAGTGGCCCTCAAAGCCAACATAACCAATGCCATGGGTCAATTTTAGACTGATTTATGCGCCATATTTATGGAAAATT
The DNA here is from genome assembly GCA_951905685.1 of Eumerus sabulonum. Taxonomy (NCBI): domain Eukaryota; kingdom Metazoa; phylum Arthropoda; class Insecta; order Diptera; family Syrphidae; genus Eumerus; species Eumerus sabulonum. Next base: position 151,846,321 of record OX645060.1, on the reverse strand, counting down.
AGACATTTCGGATACGCGCTACATAGAGAAGCAATGGCGGACTCTTATCGCTGTTATTCCTGCCTGCTACACACTGCAGTGATGTGGGAGTCTGAAAGATAGGTTGAGGTTAAGTTCCCTGGAAAAGACCCCACTATCTACACCCGATTCCATCATAGAGCCATCGGTATAGAGGGAAATCGAGTCCTTTGGTATTACTTTCCCGTCAGCCCATTCCTCCCTGGATGGAAAGACAACTTCGAAGTTCCTAGTGAACACATTCTGCGGGATGACGTAGTCCGTGTCTATGGGTACTTTCAAGTGGTTTACAATGGTAGTATGGCCTTTTTGAGACGTGGGCCGTTTTCTTAAGCTCCTCATCCTTAGGGCCGCACAGGCAGCAACTTGCTTGCTGAAAAATTTCAATGGTGGAAGATGTAATAGAATGTTTAGGGCCCCCGTGGGGGTTGATCTGACCGGTCCGCTTATGTATAAGCTAAATATGGTCGAATTACATACATTTGTATATATGTTAGCGTTGCAGTTCATGAAGAACCAAAGCCGAGCTTCCCTCAATCACCCATGTTGTGTGTGATTTTATTTTATACATGTAGGTGAAAGGGTATACAGTTTATTGTCGATTCCGAAAGGCGAATTTCAAGGAGCCTTTCATGACAATTATACTACCGGGCGTTTTGTTAGAACCCCGCTGTTAGAACGTTCGATGCGGCTGCTGTTGGGATTCGATCCAGTGTCATCGGCGTCAGAGGCCAACATACCATCCACTGTGCTACGGCGCCCTCGTTTACTCAGACTAGTCAATATAATAACGTTTGTCAATAAATAGGGTTTGTTCATATGTATGTATGTATATATATATACAGGGTGCCCCACGAGCAGTGTGCCAAAAAGCTAGAGCATGTAGGTCTGGTCTAGACAAGAAAAAATCGTATGGGGGGGGGGGGGGGGGGGGAGGAGGTCTATTCGCCCCGTTTAGGCGGTAGGGGCGGGCAATATTCTAAAAAAATTGACTTAATTTGTAAAACAAAAATTTTAAAATTAGCGGTTACATCCACAATGCCGCAATATACTTTTTTGTAAAGCCAGAAGCCCCTTCTTTCATCCTGTTTTCAAACGAACCAGTCTTAGGGAACAGTTTTTGAGAAATTAATTTTCAAACTCAAAATTTAAAAAAAAATGAGAAAAAAAAGGTTTCGAACTAATTTTTTTTCAAAATTGTATGTAATTAAGTACTAATTTTTTTCAAGAACTCATTTCTCTTATTAGTATTTATTTATAAACAGGAAACCGGATGCAAACGATTCTTGTAGTTTTTGACAAACTAAAAAAAAAACCCAAACCACTTTTTTCTAAGAAAAACCTTTTTTTTTTAGTTTTAACGCGGCTGGTCTCTTAGGTAAATTAATGTATGAAACATTGACCTCTTTTTTATTATTTTTAAGAAATTCGGAGTTTTATAAGGATACAATAAAGTGACACAGTATTGGAGTAGTCCTGGATTAATCCTTTTTTTTTTTATTGATCACGCCTGAAAACTGATCTGCCAATTTCGTCTGGGTCCGTCCGCCGCCGATGGGTTCTACCCGCTAGGACCTTAAGACAATAAAATCGCAATTTTTCTTTATTGAAAAACAAAATATTTGCAGCCCAAATGTAAACACAAAGCATCGCATTTTTAATAAAAAACCATTTCCAAATTCGATGTTAACTCATCAACACAATATTGGATGTCAAACTCGTACTCTCGAGAAGAAATAACGGACATGCACTTCTGCTACGGATTAGCTCAGTGGTTCCCAATCTTTTTCAGCCCGCGGCGCACTTGCAAGTTTAGTATTTCGTCACGGCGCCCTACTACTTTAGCTATTTGGAAAAGATACTTACTTACTTAACGGTCGCCACAGTTCGGGGTTGAGGCTCAGCTCAACCAACATGCCCCTGCCGTTTATACCTCTTTGTTCAACAAACGCTTCCTTAAGCACAGAAATTGAGATTTGAAAAAAAAAAACGCATTGTGCAGGTCGCAGGTTGGACATTTTTTTATTTTCCTCGTTCTCACTGGACTGTTGTGTCAAAAGAGAGGCAAAGTGAGGTATGTTTAAAAATTCAGTTTACAAGCAGCGCGAAACTTATTTTATCTGTAATATAATTATTATCTCTTAATCTACCTAACTTACGGTGCGGCGCTATTCTCTACTTTCTACGGCGCACCAGGGCGCCGCGGCGCACACTTTGGGAACCCCTGAATTAGCTAATGATCGAGATCATGAAGCCCAAAGACTCTATGCTGAAAAATGTCCCAATCGGAGGTATCCAGAATTTTGGATTAGGTACGACGTACGACGTACCTACAAGGAGGTTACAAGGAGGTTAGCTATTATGCTTGGAGTGCCCAAATCTATAGTATGGAGAGTGCTTCATACCAAGAAGTTACACCCGTACCATTTTACACCAGTTCAATGTTTCATACATTAATTTGCCTACAAATCCAGCCGCGTTAAAACCAAAAAAAAAAGGTTTTTCCTAAAAAAAAGTGGTTTGGGTTTCTTTTAATTTCTCAAAAACTGCAAGCAATTTTTGCATCCGGTTTTCTGTTTTTAAATAAAAATTAATAAAGTAATTTAATTCTTGAAGAAAATTAGTGCTTAATTACATACAATTTTGGAAAAAAAATAGTTAGATTTTTTTTTTTTCAAAATTTTGAGTTTGAAAATTTATTTCTCAAAAGCCGTTCCTTAAAACAGGTTCGTTTAAAAACAGGATGAAAGAAGAGGTTTCTGGCCTTACAAAAAAGTATATCGCGGCATTGTTGATGTAAGCGCTCATTTTTAATATTTTTTTTCCAAATGAAGTGCATTTTGTAGAAAATCGTCCGCCCCTCCCGCCTTAACGGGGGATTACCCCCCCCCCCTCTCACACGATTTTTTTCATGTCTTCACCAGACCTACACGCTCAGCTTTTTGGCATACTGCTCGTGGGGCACCCTGTATAGTGTATACATATAGTTATTTCTTTTTTCTTGACTAGCTCCGTCGCTATCACAATAATCTCTATTGATTGGCTTATCGGCTAGAGAAATTACCACCTTAATAACCGTATTATAATACTTGGTCATATTGTGTCTAGTTGATCGTATTAGGTCATACTCACTGCAGATAACAACCACAAACCAAGCTAGGAATCAACACCAACACCAACATGAATTTCATGTTACGGTTTCAACTGTTACCATCCGCTGATATGGCTACATTTGTGTTACCCTAATTGACTCTATTCAATTTCAAGATCAAAAACTGCCAGTTATTCTCAACGGTCACATGACAAAATGCTCCTTCTACGTCCGAATATCGAGTATACTCTTATGAATCGTTCAACGACAAGAGTAGATTTTAATTGCGTGCAAAAGCTCTTCCGATGTCATACACATGTCTGCATACGAATACACGTTCTATACACCATATCGTTGTAACCGCAAGTATACTGCATCCAGCATACTAACATGTCCTACGAACTATACTACTCAAGAGTATTCTGCTTCTCTTATAGCATTCCGTATAAATTAATGGTGGTTTTCCTAGGTTTCCATCATCAAGCCCCGACTTTTACTTGCTTGTGTGCTTCTCCCTATTCTACGGCCGGTAGCTGGAAAGGGATTCATTTTCTGTGTCACCTACCTTGTGCTAACCTCAAAACAAAACCGTGTGCGTATGACAGAAGTAGATTTGAATATGTATCTGAAGTATCTGTACATTATGTATTTGCGTGCAAATATAGCCGACCACAGTGAAGTCAAGTGACAACATTTTAATGGGTGTCAAAACCTCAACACAGGCCGTGTTGCATATCCGAAATTCCGGCTGCCGACAGAGCGGTAGTTTGTGGGTAGTGAGTATCTGCGTGCGACCGAAATGTGGTTGAAGACTACAATTATTTGGTAAAAATAATTCACCACCTTGGACCAAAGTGCTTGTGTAGTCGAATAATGTTTATAACAAGATTTTACAATATAATGGGTCAATACTGCAAAAGTGGGTAGTAGACACTAAGTTTTAAGACCTGTTGTAATGTAAATGATAACTGGAGTAAATAGAAGAATAAAATCACTTGTCACTCTGGTTCAAGTTGATTATAGAAGCGAGTTGAATCGAGCAGATACATAAAACAAACAATTAGATAGTTGCAAGTGAAGTGGATAGTAGTCCCTGATGCTACTATCCTGAAGCAGGCACGATTCCTGTCAATTTCAACAAAAAAAAAAACCGGCCAAGTGCGAGTCGGACTCGCGCACGAAGGGTTCCGTACCATCTGTATATATAAATATGTAAGAGATCATCAAACGGTCCATTGAATTCAAATCAATTTATTATCTTACTTGACAGCAACGATGTGAAAAGGAATAACAATAATAGGAAATATGGGAAAAAGGTTTGCAGCAAACGAGATCAAAACTGGGAAGTTTGCTACTGGTTGTGGGATATTGTCGACTAACCTTAGTTCAGTATGTGACCAGGGGGATTTTTTGGATGAAAATCATGTCTGTTGTATGGGAGCCCCCCTTAAATATTCATTTTGTTCTGTTTTTAGCATTTGTCGTGGTAGCGGCAACAGAAATACATCATCTGTGAAAATTTCAACTGTCTAACTATCACGGTTCATGAGATACCGCCTGGTGACGGACGGACAGCGAAGTCTTAGTAATAGGGTTCCATCTTACCTTTGGGTACGGAACCCTAAAAAGAACAATGAAATCATATTTTCCTATAGTTCGAGTACTAAAACACTTAACTCTTTTTAATCCTGAATTAAAAAAAAATCAGTTTGCTTAATGACATTTATATACTAATCGTGAATGGCAGGCATTACCAATTTGGCGAACACTTCGTTAAGCGATGTATGTACGAGTAGGTACACATGAACAAATAACAAAATCTGCTAGATGCATTCGACCGGTAACCTTTTAGTCAAACAATTTTAGATCGTTCCTGTCATTGAACTTGTTGTTGAACGACGGATAGGCGTAGATAGCCGTGCGGTTATTCTGTGAGGGTGGAGTTCTCAGCAGCAATTGGACCCTCAAGCGGGTAATTCGCCAGGGCGCTGATTGCCGAAGGCAGACGTTTCCATCAAGTTTCGCCAAAGCAGAAATGGTTCAAAGCCGACTTCAAGCAAAGTAAAGCAGGAAGGGCACCCTAATCTTCGCCAATAATACTTCTTCTTCTTCAACGCGCGCTACAGTTCGGGGTGAACCTCGGCCTCAACCGACATGCCCCTCCAACTAGCACGATCATTTGCTAGCCCATTCCATTGCCACACACCCAGTTGGCTGAGGTCCTCTTCCACCTGTGTGCGCCATCTTAAGTGCGGCCGTCCTCTGCTTCTTCGTCCCTCGGGGTTGGATTCAAGGACTCTCCGGGCTGAAGCTGTGGTGTCCATTCGCTCTACATGGCCCAGCCATCTTAGGCGTTGAATCCGTAGACGCCTGACTAGGCTCATGTCGCTGTACAGCCCGTAAAGTTCGTGGTTGAATTTTTTCTTCCATCCCCGGTCTGCGTTTATAGGCCCGAAAATGACGCGCAAAATCTTTCTCTCGCACCGAGCAAGGGCTTCCTCATCCGCTTTTGATAGTGTCTATGCTTCTGCGCCTTGGCGTGGCGGGGGGCTTAAGAGGTCGTAGACCTCGAACTAAGACTCGGAGATCCAAAAATGAATGGACAAACCAAAGGAATTGTGTACCCCAGGTGGTACCCGCAGCAGCGGAAATCCACCCGCGATCTCTTTGATCGTGGCCGGGGCAAGGATTCTGGAGGCCCCAACATTCATTTTTAACCCTTCGGCAGCCCGGAACAACACCGGCCCCTGCGGCTCACTGTCTGACCACCTGGTCCGACTGAGCATGTGCAGTGCATCCAGCGGAGGCGACACCAACGATGGCGCGGCACGGGAAACCGCAAAGACGAAACGCGCCCCAGAATTGGGACGTTCTGCTGAATGCACTGCAAAGTGCCAAAAAAGTAGAGGTAAGAAGCGTGCCCGAAAATTGTGCAAAGAGGCTGAAAAAGCCGAAGGCACAATGGTCGAGGCTAAATCTCTAGAGGAACCAGTTAAGAGAGTTAGGTCGACGAAGGTGCCTCGTACCGAAATCGATTCGACCCTCCTTCCTCAGCTCCATCACTCTCTCGAAGATGCGCAGCGCGGAAAGCGTCGGCGATTGGGGAAGGCTGCTGAAGGCGGCATAAGCATGTCTGCACTTTCGGCATGCGCCTCCAACTCTTTTCCTCTTACTGGGAAGGTTCAACTACCCAGTAAGAGCGTGATCAGTTCTCGTAGTGACGGAACCGAAAGCTGTCAGGTTTCTGCTATGGTCGGCGCTGCTGCCGAAAAATGTGGCGAGGCTGACAGGCCGACTCCGAACGTAGAAGGCGATGTCGTTACGGGTCCTAGCAATCCTCGAACTGGTAAGGCTGTCCCAAACCGGCGTCCGAAGGGAGCAGGAGTTTTAACCGAAAAAGGTAAAGGCTCCCCCACACGAAAGAGCGCCGCTAGGGATAGCCTCGCTAGGGAGAGAGTGTGCCTCCTTCTCCGATGGGGCGGTGGGAAATCGGAGTCCAATGGTAGATGTGGCGATCCAGAAGGATCAAAGCATAGGCCAGAAGGCAAAGATAGCCAAAAACCACTCCTCGGAGGCGGGCACATCACAAAACAAAACCCCTTCCTCCCAGAAGGAGATCGAAATGACCGTAAGAAGTCGAGAAAAGCAGCTCTCTTATAAAGAGGCGGCCATCTCCTCTGAAAAGGTGAGGATAGTTTCTATCCATAACAATATACAGCATTGCAAGGCTACTACTGCTCTTTTAATGTTGTAGAATTGCATGCAGTAGTACAAATCATCACGTTGTATCCATTCAAGAACCGTGGGTGTAGAATAAACGCATATGTGGCCTTGGTGGTATACGTGATGCTACGATTCTTTATGACGAACTATACGAATGGCCTAGGGTCGGCCTCATCATATCGAGCTCACTATCGGCAACCAAACTTGGGCACTTTTGTGGACAAGATCTGGTGGCTGCTAGAATAAGCAACAAAACGCACGGAGCAATAGAACACTTCGTCGTTGCATCTGCCTACTCTCCTTACGATTCGTTACTACCTCCACCACCGAAGGAAGTCTCTGAACTCGTAGAGTAATGTGAAGCCAGAAGTATTGGTCTCATCTTGTGTTGCGATGCTAATGCCCAAAATACAGCTTGGGGCAGCAGCAAGTGTAACACTAGAGCGGACCGTCTTTTAGACTTCATTCTCTCGTCTGACCAACCAACGTCTCGACCAACGTTTGTTTCGACAAGACGACAGGAGGTGATTGACGTGACCCTATCCAACAGATATGTGAAGGACATTACTGACTTGCGAGTCTTGCCTGATGCTACGCTGTCGGACCATAAATATACATTGTGGGATCTTTTCCTTGCAACCTAGACGGAATCCGAGAATAACGGACTTGGTACGATTTAGCGAGGAGCTTGAAAAATCCACTCCACTGTTCATAACGTGAATAGCGTCATCACCAGTTGTTTTGAGCTCGCATATCCTGTCAGCAAACCTCTGTACAGGAAATTGGTCTCCTGGTGGAATGCCGAGCTCAAAGTCTTCGCAGGGAAGCCAGAAGTCTTCTGAATAGATGGCTTAAATCGAATTCGGAAGGTGACTGGAATAAGTATCGCTCGAAGCAGAAAGATTATAAGAAACTTATTCGTAAATCGAAGAACGATTCTTATAGGACCTTCTACGAAGAGATCAAGTCTCTGAGTGTGACTAGGAAGTTGGTTAAAGTCCTCAAACGGGGAAAACCGACAAAGCTGGATGCACTCAGAAAATCTGATGGTACCTTTAGTGAGTCTAAAGCCGAACTCTTTGTTTACTGTCTGAGACTCATTTCCCGGGAAATGAGACCGACGTCGGCTCGTTGCACACTCCTTCAAGGGAAACTGCAACTGAAACGATGAAAACAACTCGGTGTAGCTGGTATGTTGTGTCGCGCGTCGTTACGACCGAAGCTATTGAATTTGCTGTAGCATTCTTCGATGGCTTCAAGTCGCCGGGCACCGACGGGATATATCCTGTTATGCTGCAAGATAGTATAAGGCAACTGCTTCCTACTGTGAATTTCCACTGCTAGTCTTGCTCACTTGCTCACATACCCATTCCTTGGTGCACAGTGAAAGTGGTCTTCAAAATAGAAAAAAAGAAAAATAGGAAAAGAGGACTACTCACTCGCCAAGAGCTTCAGACCAATTAGTCTAACATCCTTCCTGGAAAGAGTATGCGCTGGACATTTTCATCGACATTGAAGGAGCTTTTGATAACGCAACTTTAGACAGTATGTGAAACGCTGCCAGACATCATGGCGTCGATGAAGCACTGGTCCTATGAATCAAAGCAATGCTCATGCACAGGACATTGACCGCTGATGCAGGCCTCGATCAGTATTTCAAATCCGGCGTAAACAGGGGCTGCCCACAAGGTGGAGTCCTGTCTCCGCTGTTATGGTGCATGGTGGTCGATTCTCTGCTTGATGCTCTCAATGCCTCTAGAATCAATGCCCAGGCCTATGCGGATAATGTCACCATTCTTCCTGTGGGCTCATGTTTAGCGACTGTCTCAAAGCAGAGGCGGCGCTAAATGTGATCGATGTTTGGTGTACTGGAAATGGCTGCCAATCAATCCTCTTAAGACCGATGTCGTTCTCTTTACGAGAAGGAGGAAAAATACTGACATGACTCAGCTGGTACTAAAAGGCACTTCCATCCCCATATCCAAGGAGTCTAAGTATCTAGGAGTCATCTTAGATAGTAAGCTTCTCTGGTCAAAACATGTTGAGTCAAGAACCACCAAAGCGTTGTGAGCTTTCTGGCAATGCAAAAGAGCTTTTGGCAAAACATGGGGTTTATCACCGGCAAAGGTCCTCTGGATCTACACGGCACTGACAAGACCTATAATCTCTTATGCATCGGTTATCTGGTGGAACAGACTAAAACGCAAAATCGTCGTAGCCTCTTTCACCAAACTCCAAATAACGGTTTGTCTCAGCTGCACGGGGACCTTCCCCAGCATGCCGGGCGCTGCTCTAGATGCTATGATGAGCTTTCCACCTCTTGATATATTTATCAGAGGGTGTGCTCTGAAAGCCATATCTCGTCTGAAGAGAAATGGCTTTTGGTATAACTCGCATAGGATTAACGGCGTGCTTGCGCAAGAATTGTCGTGCGACCCCTGTCTCATGGGGTACGTAGCCTGTACGTTCGCAATCGTCACAGGTGCATATGCACCTGTGCGCATTAATATGGCAACGGCAAGGCATACCTTCCCCCACTCATATTCGGAAGACGTACGAGGGAATATCGTAAGATGCCGATGGCCTGGCTTGGTGCTGCAGAGAAACCAAGCCAAAATCGGCTGATCCTTGTCCCGTTGCTCCACAGAGCGAACGGCTATCAGCACCAAACCAAATGGCCGTATATGGTAAGATACTCGTGCTGGTGGGCGGTGACAAGCAGTATAGTTTCCGCATATATAAGGTAGCATAAATAGATTTAAGTTCAGTTTTAGTAAAGGCTCTTGACATAGAGTATATTGATTAGAAATAAATATTTAAATAAAAGTTGGATCGCGTTTCATTTAAGAAAACCTTAAAGAGGGGATGTGAGGATACTAAGTTTTCCGCAAACAGAAGACGGCTTACCCTCCACTCTCTAAGGTGAAGTATTCCTCGCCTCGAGTGCGCTTCAAGATCCAGTCCACATATATAATGAAAAGGGGAGGTGCGTCTTGCACACTTGGCGAAGTCCAACGTCCACGGTGAAAGGTGTTGATTTCCTACCGTTAACCTGAACACAGCTGCTACAAATTGCATATAGAAACCGAGTGGCCCTCAAAAGAGGACCATCAATCCCATTCTACTGCAGAACACTCCAGAGTTTACCTCGAGGAACTCGGTCATATCCCTTTTCCAAATCTCCAAAACAACTGTAGATCGGTTTGGTGTACTCCCAAGCCTTCTCGAGTACTATATATTCTTAAAGTGACAAGCTGGTCGGTTGTATTTCTGCGGTGACCAATCACCCAAACCTCCCAATCGCTACGCATCTCACCGCATTTCCAAGCCACCTTAATGACCCGAGAGAGCCATAAGGCTCCTTCTTTACCCATTGCCTTAAGTATTTCTGGCGTTGGAGTATTCTCCGCCCCACTTAATACTACAGATCTGTCCCCCTTAGTGCCCTGTACAGGTGCCCGCAATATCTTCGCAAGATGTCCATCTCACTGGAAAGTAACATAAATCTTTGGATTTGACTCCTTCGATTATGTTGAATTTCCTTCCTCTAGCCGGCGCATGGTTCGTCAGAATACCTTATTTGTAGACCAATGGTCCCTTTCCAACTTCTCGCCGAACTCCTTCCCAGACTGCTCTTTAACTGCTCGCACAGTCACTTTGCAAGTTCAATGCGCCACAGTATACCGGTCACGGGAAGCAGAGTCCCCAAGAGAATCCAGTCCTTGCAGGACTTCTTCTTCTCTCTAATGGCTTCTTGAACTCTGGGTGTTTTAAACCACGCCGCTACAACAGGCCGTTTCACTCCACATGCAGAGGCAATGACAGCTATTGACAATAGTAGCCATTCTTCCTCTATATGCGATGGAAAATCTGAATTTTTCGGATAGGTGCCGTGCAAAATGTTGCCGCACCTCACTGCTCTATAGTTTCTCCCCCCCGTGTGCGTGTGACCACACTTGGCTTCCGCCTTGGCTGAAAAAGTACTTTATCAGTAAGATACAGCTTACACAACACCAGGTGATGATCAGTTGACAGTCCAGCCCCTCTCAACATACGACCTTCGCGAACCAATCGTTTCACAGACGATGGTAGCACTAAGAAATCTATCAACGGTTTTTGTTGAAGACTTCGCCGGCATTTACGAATTTATGAATGTACTTGTGCGGAAAGACGGTGTCAACATGCCATTGCTTTTCTTTTCTTTGGGCTCGTTACAGGCCATGAAGGCCAAGCTTCAATCACACATGTCGTATGGGATTTAGTTTTTCACACAGGTGAAAGGGCCTACAGTTTAGACCGATTCTGAACGGCGTGAGTCGAGAAGCTTTCTCATGGCAAGTACACTATTAAGGGACTTGCCAGTACTTCTCCTAGAATCGACATCGCGATTTCGTTGGCGTTATCGGGATCCGGACACGCTCATCGTGCGTCCAACAGACTAACCACTGCGCTACGACGCCCTCATACCATTTGCACAATAAAAATCCTTCAACCTCTCTCCGTTCGCATTTTGATTAGGACCGTCGTTCCACCCAATCACACTCCCCCATTGCGTTATATCCACACCCACGTGCGCGGTGAAGTCAACCATCTTATGATGGGCAGCATCAATTTCATTTAGGAGAGCCGCATACTCTGACTCAAGCTTGAACTTTAAGATCCAACTCTCCCTCCTAACAGTACCCACTCGAATACCCTACATGCCAGCTTGTGACATGCGAGTATCCCTACACCTGTCTGTGCAGATATTTGTCATTCCCGGCAGGAAGACTTTCCACCTGTCCGAAAGGAAAGTCCACAATTCTATATCTTCTTGGCTTCATCGAAGAGGCACCTACGATATCTAACCGACACCTGGCAGCATCCTCAACCAGCTCGAGATATTTTCCTGTGAGCAGTGAGACGTTTCATGTGCCCCTCTGCACTGGTTAGTGCATGGCGTGACTCCCCACACCTCCGCAATGGCTCACGAGACCACTGTCGGGTTGCACGTAACTTCTCCGGGCTAAGTCCGGGCAGCTGCCCAGTTCCAAAAGAGACCCTGGCACACCAGGGTAGTCAATCTTCGACGCCGGTCTTCTTTTCGTCATTACACCCCAAATCAGTTGCCCATATGTGATGTTAAGGAGTACTTATTCCTCTGTAGTTGGCACAATTATAGGGGTTGCCTTTCCTGTGGACCGGGCAAACGATGTTGAGGCATGCTTTCCTTCGACCATATGCTACAAATAAGTTGGTGCATGCGTCTAACCAACCCAATTCCGGCCGACTTAAATAGCTCAACAACAAGCCGTCTACGATCGCGGATACATTAGACTTATGCCTTGATATTGCTATCTTGCAATGTTAAACATGAACCTCTTCTTTAATTGACCGAATATTCCTTTTCGAGGCGTTCATTCAATCTTACTTTGTTTCCGACTCTCTTCTTCTTTTCTTTATAAATGATTTGTATCATTTTATTTCTGATCTCGTATGTTTCAAATATCCATTCCCCTGCTCTTAGGCCATAAAATATATTTAAGTAGGGTTTAAGCTAGCCAACGGAGTGGAATTGAAAGTTTCCATAACTCATTAAACAAAGACATAATCAATATCAGAGGGCATGGGCTCGGACATACAGGGCAAAAATGTTGATCGCTCTCAACCTGGCGAGATGCCAGCAACGATCCCCGTTTAAATGCCCGGGTCAAGTTCACATACGGCCTCCTCGCGGCGTCCTCTGGATAGCCTCTTCAACAACCGTTGGGAGGTGAACCAACGTATGCAACGACAAAACCCCACCAGATTGGCGGTTGTGCGGCGGACTAACAATCCGCCCACGTAAAAAAAGAATGAGCAAAATGCCTCGGATTCGCGGACGGATGCTCGACGACGACGACAACGCACGAAAAAGGAACACGATTTGCGAATATGCTCCTGAAATGTCAGAACCCTGTACACTCCCGGAGCTGCTCATAAACTAGAAAGAATCCTTACGCAGTGCACAGCTGTCACAAAAGATTGCACTTACTGGGATGCAGATTTGTCGTGGGAAAGCGGTTAAGGTCGAAGATCATCGACTTTAAACCTATAACTGATCGCCTGGCTGTGATCCGCATCAGAGGCAGATTTTATAACATCAGCTTTATATGTGCACACGCCCCTACCGACGAGGCTGAAGATCATATCAAGGAGGACTTGTATGACCTCCTGGACAACGCCTACGGAGCTTGTCCGGAGAACGATGTAAACGCCAAAATCGTTTAGGAGAACACCCTTGGCAGAGTGATCGGAAAGCACAGCCTCCACGATACAACAACAGATAACGGCTTCCGACTCGCTGACTTTGCGACAGCTCGTAATGTGGTGATAAGTAACACAGGATTCCCTCGCAGGCGAATCCACACAACAACCTGGCGATCTCCGGACGGTCGAACCGCCAACCAAATCGACCATGTGCTCATTGACGCAAGGCACTCGTCAAACATCCTGGATGTGCGAACATTCAGAGGGGCAAATATCGACTCTGACCACTTCCTCGTAGCAGCAAGATTCAGAGCTTGACTGTCCATTGTCAGAAAGCTGCACCAGCCCATCAGGAGGGGGTTCGACATTGGGCGCCTGAGCACACCGGAGGTTGCCAGAGTCTACAGGGAGCAGCTGAGCGAAAGACTCTACGATATGCCTACGTCGAACACAAATGCCAATAACATGTGGCTGCATTGCCGCTCAGCCATTCAGGAAGTAGCCGAAACCACCTTAGGATACCTACCACCCCCGACAAGAAACCCGTGGTATGATGGCGAGTGTAAGCAGAAAAAGGCAGCAACCGACGAGGCGTACCAAAAGGCGCTGCAGAGGTAAACCAGGGCAGCGCAAGAAGAGTACCGAGCCAGAAGAAGGGAGGAGAAAAAACTACTGCGACAAAAGAAAAGAATCTTCGCAGCCTCCCAGCTCAAGGGTATCGAGGAACCTAGGGATAAACATAAAACACGAGCCTTTTACAAGAAAGCCAATGGCCTTGCAGGAGGCTTCAAAAAGGGCACCCAGGCTCTTCGAAACTGCGAGGGTAATCTTGTCACCGACCCGCAAGGAATATTGGATGTATTTAAGCAGCATTTCCAGCAGCTGCTTAACGAGCATGACCAAGGAGAGTGGTAGGGATCGAGGAAATCCCAACTCCAACCGCTGAAGTAGTCCTCCCACCGCAAAGATCCGTCGACTACACTGGCTCGGCCACATCGAGCGCATGGACATCAACGCTCCAGCTAAGAGGGTCTTCGACTCCGAGCCTCCTGGTTCGAGAAGAAGAGGAAGACCGAACCTCCGGTATAAAGACCAAGTAATCGCGGATGTAAGACCGTCAAGGATGGAAGGCAGCTATAGCTCAGGCTCAGATCCTCCATGGATCGCTGGCCTGATAAGTAAGTAAGTAAGTATAATCAATATCAATGTGACAAGGGAATACAAAAATTCTATACCTTTTGAGAAAGCTTTATTTTACCAGGTCTACATTCAATTAGGGCTAATTGACCCCAAGAGGAGACAAAAATATTCACAAAGTCTAGCGGCTACTTTAAGCATCGTGGAAATATCGTCTGACTCTGATATTAGATAAGATTGTCGACTAAATAAAAAAAGACTTCCGTAAATTTTGACCATCTACCGTAATTCCCCCTTTTGTACGTTACTTATTTACGACAAAGCATTCAAGCATTCAAAAACCAATTTATCCTGCCATCGCACACCAATTTGTCGATGTGAAATTCGCAACGGTCTTTGTCTGCATCTATGCACCCTTGTGGGTAGCAACCATAAACCACACTCTCTTCCACCCGCATCCAAAACGCTTACACAAAGTAAACCACGATCTTTAATTAATTTAAAGATGAACAAAAACTAAGTACAACGAGAAGAACAAAGGACCGGTTCATGGTAATGTTCGAGGTCAATGGTGGGTATTCCTTTTAGTCTTGTAGGACAAACGGGGAAAAAAATTAATTAAAACTCAAAGAGCAAATTCCTACCGCTTCCGGCAGAATCGTCTTAATGCATCATGTACCATGTTTGTACCTCGTCTTTTTAGTTCTGAAAAATTCAAGGGAATGCAATACCCTTAGAATCCCCAAACATGACAGAATCAGGAGGAAGAAAAGATTTTTTTTACTTGTACGTTTATCTTATTTCGATTCCTTTGTACGAGAGGAAATCGTCACGTCAAGGACAGATTTTTTAGACAATTTAGCTTCATAGTGAACAGTTGTGGGATAGGTCCGACCGTATATATCATATGTATGTTGCTTCAGTTCATGAGTATCGGATATGTAGCATGACGAAGGAAGCACTTGTTGAGAATAGCAAATTATCAGGAATAATGCATACATATGCAGATAGAGTAGCTAACGTATAGGTATATAAACATACATACATACATACATTTTCAGTGGCCCGCATGTTCCACTAAAAGAGATGCGGGGGTAATGCGCGAGTTACGTACTTGCATGGCTGTACTCATATATTATGACATTGCTGGCATTGGTGCACCTTCGTGGCTTGTTTACAAGTTAAGCATGAACCAAGCCAAGCCATGCGTGGCCTGCTTACAGGTTAAGCACGAACCAAGCCAAGCCAGGTACAAGAGAGTACGGTTCTTGGGTACGGTAACTCCACTGCTTAGACTAACACCCAAGCCAAGCCGTTGTTACTAGCCGTGGTGAGTTTATGTCTACACCAAAGTGAAGCGTTAACTTTATGTTTTTAGTATAAGCTAAGGCAATGATCGGTCATTCTGTGTCGTGTCGGACAGTCAACGAGTTACCATCGATTAAAATAAAATATAGTTTAACGAATTTATATGTGGTTTAATTATAACGCGGGATCTCCAGGCCACTCGATCCTCCGCCATCGACTCTAACTCATCAGGAGCTATGCCCAGGACCACCTCGTCCTGGGCCTGTCAAGCGGTCGCATGCCTGATGGTATTGCATCCAGGGCACGCTTCGGAAGTAGTGATGATGGCGACATTCATCTCACGTGACCAAACCATCGAAGCATAGCCCTTTCCGTTCGGAGAAGCAGCTGCTCAACACTGAGCTCCCCGCGCAGTGCCGTGTTTCTCACCCTATCCCGGCGAGTAACTTCCACAACAGCACGAAGAAATCTCATTTCGGCAGCTTGTATTCGCGATCTTATTCTTTCGATCAATACCCAAATTTCGTGACCATAGGTGAGAGTTGGAACAAATACTGAGTTAAAAACCGCTAACCTGGCTTTGACACCAAGCTCGGTCTTCCTGATTACAGATCCTCCAAGCTGTTTCAAAATTGACCCAGCTTGGCCAATCCTGCAGGAAAGCTCAGTACTACTCCTCCCATCTCGTGAAGAAGACCCCGAGATACTTAAACTTCTCCACCTGCTTCAATGGGACTCCACCAGCATGTAGAGTGCATTGGACAGGTGTTCTGGAAATAACCATAACATCGGATTTGTCCACGTTAACCCTCATTCCAGCATCAGCACATACGGCCACAAGCCTATCTAGCGCGCGCTGAAGTTCCATCTGGGAGGATGTGAGGACAACTAAGTCATCTGCGAAAAGAGGATGACTTATCCTTAACTCTCCCAATGTAAAACACTCCTCGCCTCGACTGCGCTGCAACATCCAGTCCATAATGAAAAGGAGAGGTGACAAGACGCACCCTTGGCGAAGTCCAACGCCCACGGTGAAAGGTGTTGATTTACTACCGTTAACCCGAACGAAGCTGCTACAGTTTGTGTATAGAGACTGAATGGCCCTCAACAGAGGACCATCAATTCCATACTCCTGCAGAACACTCCAGAGTTTACCTCCAGGAACTCGGTCATACGCCTTTTCCAAATCTACAAAGCAGCTGTAGATTGGTTTGGCGTACCCCCAAGCCTTCTCGAGTACCATTCTTACAGGGAAAAGCTGGTCGGTTGTACTTCTGCCGTGACGAAACCCGCACTGTTCATCCTGGATTCAAACCATAGCTCTAGAACGCGCCTCCAACACCTTAGCGTAGACTTTACCGGGGACACTTAAAAGAGATATGCCCCTATAGTTGGAGCACTCTTTTTTATCCCCCTTTTTGAAAAGAGGAACAATCACCCCAGTTTGCCGATTGCGAGGTGTCTCACCGCATTCCCAGGCCCCCTTAATGACAGGAGAGAGCCATAATACTCCCTCTTTACCCATTGCCTTAAGCACTTCTGGCCGAACTTCATTCACACCGGCGGATTTGCCAACTTTTAGCGATTCAATCGCTAAAATTACTTCCTCCACCGTAGGACTTTTCTCCGCCACACGCAAGACTATAGGTCTGTCCCCCTCAGTGCCCTGTTCGGGATTGAGCAGCTCCGAAAAGTGCTCGCTCCATGTCATTGGAAAGCAACACACCAACTTTGGACTTAGCTTCTTCGATGATGTTGAATTTCCTTCCTCTGAGCCGGCGAATGGCCAGAACACCTTTTTCGGAGATCTATGGTCGCCTTTCAACTTCTCGCCGAACTCCTTCCAGGACTGCTCTTTCGCTGCTCGCACAGCAAATTTGCAAGTTCTTCGCGCCACAGTGTATCGGTCACGAGAAGCAGAGTCCCCCAAGAGAATCCAGCCTCTGTTAGCCTTCTTTTTCTCTCTGATGGCTTCTTGAACTCCGGGTGTTTTAAACCACGTAGTTCGTTTCTCACCATCAGCCGCCACACCAAGCCGCTTCTCTCCACAAACATCACGTGCAGAGGCAATGACAGCTGTTGAAAATAGTCGCCATTCTTCCTCTACATGCGATGGAACAGTTGAAATTTGCTCAAACCTTTCGGATATGTGTCGTGCGAAGTGCTACCGCGCCTCACTGCTCTGTAGTTTCTACCACCGTATGCGTGTAACCACTCTTGGTTTCTGCCTTGGCAGACGAGGTACTCTATCAGTAAAATACAGCTTACACAACACCAAGTGATGATCAGCTGACAGTTCAGCCCCTCTCAACACACGAACGTCCCAAACCATCCGTTTAACACACGATGGTATCACAAAGAAATCTATCAACGACTTCTGTTGAAGACTCCGATGATACTACGTATATTTTTGTGCGGAAAGAAGGTATGGACATGCCATTTGCACAGCAAAAATCCAACAACCTCTCTCCGTTCGCGTTTTGATGAGGATCAACGTTCCTCCCAATCACACTCCCCCGTGTCGTTACATCCACACCCACGTGGGCGTTAAAGTCCCCCATCAGAATATGGGAATCCATCTCAACCACCCTATCAAGGGCCGCATCGATTTCATCCAGGAAAGTCGCATACTCAGACTCTAGATTCGATGCATACACCTGCACCAGAGCCAAAGTTGATCTTTTAAGCTTGAGTTCTAAGATCGCGACTCTCACTCTTAATGGTATCCACTCCAATACCCTGTCTGCGAGCCTGGGACTTGCGAGTATCCCCATTCCCGCCTGTGCAGACATTTGAGGTGCAACTCCCGACATGAAGAGTTTCCACCCGTCCGAAAGGTCCACAGCTTTATATCCTCTTTGCTTTGTCGAAGAAATACCTACGATATCTAACCGATACCTGGCAGCTTCCTCAACCAGCTCGTGATACTTCCCTGTGAGCGATGAGACGTTCCACGTGCCCATCCTAAGTCGATGCCGTTGTCTGTTGCCCTTTACTCCCCGCACGCACTGGTTAGTGCATGGCGTTATAGCCCCCCAGCTCCGTAATGGCTCACGAGGCCACTGCCGGGTGGCTCGTCACTTCTTCCGGCTAAGCCCGACCGGCTGCCGACCGGGACAGACCGGCCACCAGACGCTCGCAAACTACTACCATTTAGGCCTGGCTCCGAATGGCGCCTTGGAACACTTGGGTAGTCAATTTCCGAGGCTGCTCTTCTCTTCGTCATCATGGGGGTTTGCGCTTTGTTAGCCAGGTTTGGTCCGTACGAAAATTAATTCGCACACCCCAAACCTGTTGCCCGCCCCCCACCGCGAGAAGGTCAGCTGCCGGATGGGGGGCTAGGTATATAATGTGGTGCCTTTTAGTTTTTCAAGTGTTCTGCAATAGGTCTATTATGGAATGACGTGAACATACATACCAATCTATCGTATGAGAATTCCGATTAAAAATTAGTTTCCTCCGTTTGATTGGCCAAACATGTTGATCTTTAAAGTATTCAGATTATACCAGGTCCAGTAGCATTCATGAAATACATCCTTAATTTCGATTGACAGTACGTGTGATGGAGCTTTTAGCCATTGGGAAATGATGCGTAGCCATGAAACCTTAAGCAGGATGTTTGTATGCACACTCGTGCAGGCATCAGGATATGTCACATAATTACTCATGTAATCGCTATCGATTACACAATTCAAACTGGTCCATTATTAAACGCTCCACTGAGACTGAATGTGCATGCTTCAATAGTGAAAGGATATGACACACGGAGAACTAATAATTATTCAAGTCAGGATGATACATATTACTGCTGCATTGCGCCAGAAAGTCGTTTGTCTGAGCCATTCCCAATGACCTGGAAATTGACATTTAATTTATATTGTCA
Source organism: Eumerus sabulonum (assembly GCA_951905685.1). Taxonomy (NCBI): domain Eukaryota; kingdom Metazoa; phylum Arthropoda; class Insecta; order Diptera; family Syrphidae; genus Eumerus; species Eumerus sabulonum. The sequence goes on along the minus strand of OX645060.1, from coordinate 151,826,933 downwards.
CATAAACTCGCACACACGTCAGTGGATAAATTGTGTTGTATTATGATTTCTAACAATTGTCCCCGGGCAAAGCGAAAGGAACTTCATTCAACGTACTCCAGAGAAAGTTATGTTAATTTACATTATGAATAGCAACCGTTCTCGGTGCTCAGCTATAGGCAGCTGAATCAACATTCCAGCGTAAATACTTTGCCGAAATTTCCATATTGCATTGCACGACTGTTTATTGTTTTAATATGCAGCCACATAAACTTTTGGCGAAGACTGTTTCTTGAAGAACAGAAGCAGCAGTTCCCAGATATACTGTACTAGTCAAAACTCTGGTATTGTAGTTTCTTTGCGCACAGGTGCAGTAACACCAAAGTCAGGATATAATGGGAAATACCGGAAATATTCTATGTATCTGCATGTTTTCCTACCAACTACGACGGCCACTTCAACAAGATACTCAAGTATTCACAAACAATTCGAAAAGTTTATTTTTTGACCAAAAGGATAGAATCGGATAGAAGTACTTCTAGTATAGACTTATAGGAAATACCATAAGGCGCACAAATCTTCACCTATACCACCAGATCTTAGGAAGTTCTTATATGGAAACTGTTGGTAGAATTAGTTTGCCTGTTGCTCTTATTTTTTGCTTGTTCGTTTTTGTTCCTTCTTCTTTGAAAATTGTCCTTTTCGGGTTACTACCCTCCTCCTATTGACATGACAGGTCACTGCTGTGGTTATTCCCTATTCAAAACGTAAAATTATTCCACAGCTGATCCTGCAGATAGCTTTCGGATATTATTGAACTACGCGTAAACTTAAGATGTTAAGTTCTGTGCACGTACATGCTTAGGTATAGGGAAGTCTTGAGAGAGATAAGATTAAAGTGAACCGCTTAGAGGAAACAAAGTTTTCAGTACTATGCAGTGAAAATTGCCTATGACGACGGACAAGAAGGACGTATGGCCAACCATTTAAACGGAATTTTCAAGTTACTCTGCATATTGTATCAATTTGCCTTGCGGACTTGTGTACTTATATTACGAGCATTCTTCGATTATTCTTCTTCTTATCCCGATATTTTGCTAGCCTTTTCCATTGCCGGCCACCCAATTGGCTTTGGTCCCCTTCCACCTGTGTGCACCATCTTAGGTGCGGCGGTCCTCTGTTTCTTCGTCCCTTGGGGTTGAATCAAGGACTCTCCGGGCTGGAGCTCTACGCCTGATTGGACTCATGTCGCTGTACAGCCCGTAAAACTCGTTGAAAATTTTCCTTCATTCGTATCTCTAATTGTCCGCTTCTACGATTATTGTGAATGCTTTAGAGTCAGCTGTCAAACTAATGTCTGAAGGGTTAAGTGTAAACATAAATCCAGATGACATCAAGTCAAAGATCAAAGATCAAAGATCGTGCCGGCTGGAGAGGCTTGTTGGTTGAGGCCCTGGTTCACCCCGAACTGTAGCGCCATCAAAGTTGGTAAGTAAGGTAGGTAGGTAGGTAAGACCGTAGCCTTCCCAGAAATGAGAAGAACAGACATAGGCCAGGGAGGCACGTGGAAGTTTAGCCCCCTATTCGCGGAACCATTTTGTGCTTCTTAAGAAATTAAGAAGATCAGATATCCCTACTTGCTGAACTTCGGTCAGATCGTTAAGGAAGTAAGATCCCAGGTATCGTTTCCTGATTGTTTAAAATGCCGGGCAGGCGCAGAGAAGGTGATGAATGGATTCGACCTCCTCCTCGTCTAGACAGTTTCTGCAAAAATCATTCGGAAATATACCTAGTTTTTGCGCGTGACTGCCAATAAGGCAGTGTCCAGTGATGACACCGATGACTTTGCAGATGTCAGTTCTTTTTAGGGAGATAATACTCCTAGTCTGATGACCATCGAGCCGGGGCCAGATTTGCCTGGTGATGAGGCAGGTTTTTCCCTAAGTCCATCTCCGGTTCGTCTCGGCCCTGGCGAGATTTGTAAGATTAAGTTTAATGTTTGCAAAGGGCATTCCCTCACAAACCACGATTGATTGTAGCGTCGTTCCTTGGTTGGCGAGTGTGTCGGCTCTTTCAATTCCTGGAATGTCGCTGTGTGCCGGTACCCAGATAAGTTGTATGTTGAACTGTTCGACCATCTCGTTAAGAGGTAGGCGACAGACGAGACTAGTTTTTGATGTGTACACAAACGACTCCAACGACTTTAGGGCTGCTTGATTATCCGTGAGAATGCGGATATCCGTGGTGGATATCACGTTCCACTTCAGCCAAGACAAGGCCTCTTTTATTTTAGAGCTTTGTTCAGCTTAAGTTTTTTGCAGAATACTCCACTACCGATCCCGTCTTTTGTTATAGACCCGTCAATGTAAAAATCTACGCAGTTTCTGCGGGGTTGAGTCCGGCGAGTCCAGTTTTGTCTGTCCGGATATATCGTCGTAAGGTTTTTATCCAAGACTATGGTGGGTTCTGTGTGGTCCACGTTTTCTGCCATAGTTGACCTATTATCCAGTGACATAGCTCGTCCAGTTCGAGTTGGCTTTGAGTCACATGGCCGTTTGTGTGGCAATTTGCTTGCCGAAAATATCTAGTGGTGTAAGGTCGAGTATCATGTTAAGCGCAGCCGTTGGGGTGGACCTGAGGGCCCGGTGATGCACATACACGCCAACCTTTGTACCTTCTCGAATTGCTTGAGGTATGTTGTCTTGTCCAGTGCTGTCCACCAGACTGTCACTCCATACATTAGTATGGGTCTGACGACCGTAATGTAGAGCCATAGGGTGATCTTGGGGTTGAATCCCCATTTTTTCCCTAGGGCTTTCTTGCATGTGTAGAGAGCTATAGTAGCTTTTTTAGCTCTTTCGATCGTGTTGCTCTTCCAGGATAATTTCCTATCTAGTATAATTCCGGGATTTTGTGCTTTTTGGTGAATAGCACGAGCTCCGTTTTCTGGGGATTCACCCTGAGCCCGTTGCTATGGGCCTACTTGCAAAGAATTGAGAATGCCGTTTGCATACGGTCATTCAGTGTGGATAGGTATTTACCTACGATTGAAATGGCAACGTCATCGGCGTAGGCAACAACGTCCAGGCCTACTTTCTCCAGTTTGATTAGTAGTTCGTTTACAACTACATTCCAGACAAGAGGTGAGAGGACCCCTCCTTGCGGGGATCCCATGGTAACCACTCTGGTCGTTATTTGGCTTCCCCATTTGGAGTGAATCTTGCGCGTTAATAATAACTCGCTGATCAACTCTATCAGAGTCGTCTCCCCCTTTGGCTTTTCAAACCCTCAGTTATTGCTTTCGGAGTGACGTTGTTGAAAGCGCCCTCTATGTCTAGGAAGGCTGTTAGAGTATATTCTTTTAGATGGATTGATCTTTCGGTTTTCCTCGCTAGTGTATGCAAGGCTGTTTCGACAGATCTACCCTTACAATAGGCATGCTGTACCTTAGAAATTAGGGACAGATACAAGTTGAATCCTTGGAAGAAGTGTCTGACTTTTTGCCGGCCTTAGGGATGAAAAGTGGAAAAGTGGATGGAATGTGACGCCAAGCTAGGCATCCTTTAAAGATAATCTCTTGCCATGGTATAGTCCATTCCATAGTTTGTGTGAGTTCGATAGGGTAAATTTCATCCGGGTCTGGCGATTTATAGAGCTTGAAACTTTTTAACGCCCATGTAATTTTCTCTCCGAAGATAATATGATCGTACTTTCCCTCTATAGCCGAGGAGAGGTGAGTTCCTCGCGAATACACTGCGTCTTGCAATTCATAGCAGCCTGGGAAGTGCGTATTAAGGAGAAGATTTAGAGTTTCTTCGTCCGACATTGTCCAAACTCCGTTTGCTGTGAGGCAGCTCGGAGATCATGGATCCTTCGAGAGCATTTTCCTAAATCTGTAGGCATCTGAAATATTCTCCATATTGTTGCAGAAGAGTTTCCAAGATAGCCTTTGTTCTTTCCTCAGGGCTCCATTCCATTCTGTCCATTCTCTGTCGTTTCTTGTACTCTTTGCTTTATTGAAGAGTTTTCGACAGTCGACAGTAAGAGTCTTTTCTTGCTTTGTGGATTACGCAGTTGTCGACCCGTGCGTTGCCCAAATTGTTTGTTAGGATATCGACCATATTGTCTATATCTAACGTGGATCGCGGGGTGTCAGGGGTCTTGTTTACTATAGAATTGCCAATGAAGGCTCTATAGCGCACCCAATCGATTCTTCTTGGGTTGCAGGAAAAGTCAATTGGGGTGAAAGCTAGGTTGAAAACCAGGTATCGATGATCTGAGAAGGAGTGTTCCTCAGAAACCTTCCATTCTCTTATTCAATTAACGAGAGCGGGGGATACTAGAGTTAAGTCTAGCACTTCCCTACGATTTTCAGTAATGAAAGTGGGTGTATTACCCTTCTTACAAATGTTAAGATTTGAAGTTATAATGAATTCCATGAACCACTCACCTCTTTCGTTAATACCGCTGCTGCCCCAGATCCCCCAGCTTGGTGTCCTGACGAGTCCCTGACCAGTCTTCTAATATCGTCCGATGGAATGGACTCTTCTTGCGCCATATACGTTGAGGCTATCCATGGCTTGCCCCCGGGTGATTGTATAGCAATCACTGTGGTGTCAGGGCAGCTGTAATTTGGAAGAAGGTAAGCGTTTAGAGATTTCTTTGTGAGTATGCAAGGCTTAACTTCTTTTTGTAATGTAAATAGGTTGTAGGCTAGAGTTCTTAAACCGAGAATCCTGTGTTCATGTACCCAAGGTTCCTGGATTAAGGCTAAGTCTTCTTCTCCTTTAGCCAGCCTGAGGAGAAGATGCACAGTTGCCGCATTCGAGTGATGGAGGTTAATCTGAATTAATCTCAGCATCATGGCTGTTATCAATTCGGTAAGCCTCCACCACGGTAATGTTGAGGTCTTCCAGATCTAAGTTCAGAAGATCGTCTTCCATCGGCGAGCTAGTGGAGTAATCCTCGCTTCCGGAGGGATGTAGCTGGGGTTTCAGCTTCAGCCGTCGCGGGGCCCCTGCTCACCGAGGGGATTGGGGGTTCCTGCTCCGTCGAGCTTTGGTTTTTGACCTCGGTTTTAGCCGTGTCTTCGTTGCCGGATGGTGGCAATTCCTAATCCTTTTTATGTATATTGGGTTTGACTTTCATAAAGCCAAACCTTATATAGTTGTCACATTGGGCCAAAGGTTCCAGGGCTTTTCAGTTCAGTACAATGATTGCCTGTCTTGATCGGCCTTTTGGTTCTTCCAGCTTCGCGACTTTCCGATCTCTTTTTGGGAGATTGGGGTTGCAGTAGTTGATTGTCTCAACTATTTCGAGGGGGTTGTCTGGTACCAGCGGGAGCCAACATCTAGCTCGCGGTCGTTTGGGGATCTGGTCCTTAGTTACGAACTTGAGCCTAGCTCCCTCCCAAATTTCCCCTATTTCAGCAACTGTAGCCTTTAGAAGATCAACGGATCTTTCGTCAGCACAGCTTAGTAATTTGAGCCTGCCTTGGTACCATCCAGCGTCGTCGCAGATGGGCGGTGGTCCAGGGTTCTTCCTAGCAATTTTTTGGAAGTTTGCCTTGATCGACATCCTTCCACCGTTCGGTCGTCAGTTTGCCGTCTGGGTCGCTATAATCTATGATTGCGACCGTCAGGCACTCCCTCGCAACCTCCCTGAAAGGCTTTAATAGCTTGGCTGGTGCTCCCAGCCTAGCCTTTCGTTTGGTTCCTCGGGGGACGATCTGGGCCTCTTGGCCTTTTCTTTATCCTGGGCCAGGATTCCTGTTGCCCAGGCGACCGACTCTCTAGCTTTTTCTGTTATGTCGGTCTTATGGCCCCATCGATTTAGTAGTCTCAAGGCCGCCTTATGGTCTCTGTAGGCTTTGGTCGATGGGTTGTTCTTCTTGTTGTCCTTTTTGTCTTCTGACTACTTTTTTGAGCGGTTTGTCGGTTCTCCTGTTGGAGTCTTATCCGCTTTGGAAGTAGAGGGGGCTTATCATCGGGTTTTCTTTTTTTATACATGTGGTTCCCACGAGAAGCGGAGAAGGATATGTCCACCTGGGCAAAGATCCGCAATACCCAGGTAAGGCTAGCTGATCCGGAGGGCGCCGGGTATCCGGATACACCGTTTGCGACTGAGCTATTTTTGGTCTGGGCTCTCAGCCTGGTCGACATCTCGGCACGGTACGGTTGACAACTTATGTCCAGCCCAGGGGATGGGGAGGGGATAGGTGGGTCTGATGGGAAAAAGGAGTGGGATGATATTAGGGATGGGGAGGGAATGACAGGGTTGATTATCCTTTAGTGGGAAGCCCCCACACCACGTCAGGGTAGATAATCAGGTGGGGGTTCCCATCAGTATTTTAAATTGGATCCAAAAGCTCCAAAAGTCAATTCAGGAAAAAATAACTATTACTCTGAACTAATACAATAGTCATAACATATTTATTTTAATTTATATAATTTTTAAAGCGATTCGATTCTTTTAAATGATATCATTGGAAACATAACATTCGACTCCATAAATACAAACCTTTCACAAAAGCCACACCTTTGGACAGATTTACAATGACCAAACCTTTTAAAGTGGCAACTCACACCTACAATGCATGTACATTATAAATCACACAACAATGTGAGAAAATCCTTGTTACGTTACAGATAAGGAAACGCCTACGCCGGAGAAGCGCCTTTGAAATGAGATCAAACGGTTCTAATATCACAATATCACGCCAGTAAACGATTTAATTGCCATCCAGCGGTGCATATATCTAATTCAAAGCAAATGTTCGGCCTGCATGGGTGTAGTACATATGCCATATAACACTCGATCATGCAATTTGAAATTTTCACATACGTTCCAAGATATTGGCTATTCAATAGGACCCCACTCTGGTCCTGGTCACCGGTGGTCATCGGTAACTGGAATTTGATTGATTGAAATTGATCCATGAGCATATGAATTGAATGTGTAGACAGGGATATACAGGCAAGGTGATTTCATGTTGGAATCACGTTGGTACAGTTTGTTGAAATTAATTTAAGTAAACGAGTAAAGTAGAGTAAACCTGTAGTTGTGTCCAAGGGGCCCATAAAATTGTGACTGAAACATTCCTATGGTGGTGCAACTAAGCAAATCATGTGTTTGGTAGGATACAATGGGGCTTTAGTGCGCAGCCTTATCTCTATATGTTAGAGATTTTTTTTTTTTTTTTTTTTTGTTAAAGGCTTCTGCTATCGGCTGGAGCACTCAGACGCAATCACTGGTCCATTGTACTCCAGACAGACATCTTACATTACTGTATTTTCCCCGTTTTCCGGAGAAAAATTTGAGGGAGCCTCAGTGATGTAGAGCTAAGGGATTCGGCACACACCACGTCGGCTTCAAGGGTGCGCCACCGTACGCGAGCAAAGGCGGGACAATCACAGAGGAAATGCTCTACAGTAGCATCCTCATCTTCGCCACAAGCAGCACAGGTAGGCGCCTCACTGATGCCGAGCACGTAGAGATGCTTGGCAAAAGTGTAATGGCCCGTGATAACTCCCACAAGCCTTCTGCAGTCGATTCTCCTTTAAGACAGGAGGAATGCTGTAGATTTTTTGCAGACATCAGGGCATACGCACTTAGTCATCCTGCAACCCGGACAATCCCTCCATCTACGGTTAAGTGTGTTAATGTTGGAATTTACCGTGGACGCAGGTAGACCTAGAGCGGGTTCAGGTCCTGAGAAGCTCTCCTCTGAACCCATTCTAGCGAGTTCATCAGAGATCTCATTTCCTGGGATCCCAGAGTGGCCTGGGATCTACGCCATGATGTCTGGCAGCGTTGCATATGCTGTCAAAAGTTGCGTTGTCAAAAGCTCCCTCAATGTCGATGAAAATGCCCAGCGCGTACTCTTTCCTTTCGAGCGCGCATTCAATTCGCCCAACTAGGTTCTGAAACGCAGCCTCGCAAGATTTTCCGCGCTGGTAAGCATGTTGCATCTCCGGTGCGTCTTTCTTTGGCGACAGCATACAAGTATTTAGTCTTACCCTCGTTTACTTTCAGTCCCACTTTAGCCGCTTCTGCTTCAATACTCACAAAAGCTTCATTGACGTCTCGCTGCGTTCTCACAATTACGTCAATGTCGTCAGGGTATGCTTATGAAATATGAGTTAGATCGTGCCTCTTGTATCGGCCAGTGAATCCCGCACGACCTTTTCAAAGATAATGTTGAAAATATCATACGATAGTACGTCACCATGTCTGAATCCCTTTTTGACATGGAAGGTCTCGCTTAACTCCTTAACGGAGCGGCGAGAATTCTCCATTTTCATCCACAACCTGACAACTTTGACAGGGATGTCATAACATGACATGGCTCCATAAAGCTGTTCCTAATAGACACTGTCATATGCGGCTTTAAGATTTTCGAAAATTGGTCTGTGTCTTTCTAAAATTCACGGGTCTTCTCTAAGATCTGCCGCAGTGTGAATATTTGGTCTGCCGTGGTTTTCTTGGCTTGAAGCCACATTGATAGGAACCTATCAAATTGTCCATGAATGGTTTCCTCTATTCACACGGCATGGCAGAGAAGATCTTATGCGCGATGTTAAGCAGACTTATTCCGCTACAGTTGGCACCGTTATAGGGGCCCCTTCTTTACCTGTAAGATATGGTCGGAAGAAAGCATGCCCGATGAGTGGAATCTCAGCGGCGTTTCTCCGGTCCATACAAAAGGAGCAGACCCGGAAACCTTCTACGTTAATACCCCAAAAAAGTATACAAGCGTTTGTGGTGATGCCTTCACTTCAAACTCCTTATTACGCATACAAATTTCTGCAATTCTTTCCAACCGCGACTCGCAGAATTCTTTTTCTTCTTCTTAAAGGGTGCTACAGTTCGGGGTGAACCTGGGTCTCAACCAACATGCCCCTCCATCTAGCACGATCTTTTGCTAGCCTTTTCCATTGCCGCACACCCAGTTGGCTGAGGTCCCCTTCCACCTGTTTGATGGCGATCTTAAGTGCGGCCGTCCTCTGCTTCTTGGTCCCTCGGGGTTGGATTCAAAGACTCTCCGAGCTGGAGCGGTGGTGTCCATTCGCTCTACATGGCCCAGCCATCTTAGGCGTTGAATCCGTAGACGTCTGACTAGGCTCATGTCGCTGTACAGCCCGTAAAGTTCGTGGTTGAATCTTTTCCTCCATCCCCCGTCTGCGTTTATAGGCCCGAAAATCACGCGCAAAATCTTTCTCTCGAACCGACCACGGGCCTCCTCATCCGCTTTTGATAGTGTCCATGCTTCTGCGCCGTACAACAGGACCGGAACGATAAGGGTCTTATATAGAGACAACTTTGCCGTTCGGGAGAGGGCTCTATTACTCAATTGCCTCCTGAGCCCAAAGAAACAGCGATTGGCAAAAGTGATTCTGCGTTTGTTTTCGGAACTGATATCGTTGTTCCAGGTCGCTGCGGAGCCAAGGTAGACGAAGTCCTTAACTACTTCGATCTTATATCTGCCAATACAAACGTTCTGGCCGAGACGTCGGTGGTGAGCCTCGTTGTTTGATGACAGCATGTATTTAGTTTTGCCCTCGTTTACAGCCAAACCAATTTTCGCCGCCTCGAACTCAATACTCGCAAACGCCTCATTGACATCTCGCTGTGATCTACCTATTATGTCAATATCCTCGACGTATCCAAGGAGTTGCAAGGATTTGAAATAGATTGTGCCTCTCGTATTGGCCAGTGATTTTTGCACAATCGCTTCTAATATGATGTTGAAGAAATCACACGACAGCGCATCGCCCTGCCTAAATCCTTTTTTGACATCAAAACTATCGGTAAGGTGTTCACCGATTCGGTGGGAGCAGCGAGCATTCTCCAAAGTCATCCTGCATAGTCTGACGAGTTTAGCAGGTATGGCAAAGGTAGACATAGCGTTTTGTAGCTCGTCTCTAATTACGCTGTCGTATGCGGCTATGAAGGCGACAAATAGGTGGTGAGTGTCGACTTGAAATTACGGAAATACGAATCTGCTGTAGTGTGAAGATTTGTTTGATGGTGGACTTCCCTCAGCTTATTTACAAAAGGCTTTAGGTGATCACACAAAACGGCAGAGAAGATTTTGTAGGCGATGTTCAGGAGGCTTATTCCTCTGTAGTTGGCGCAATCAGAAGGGTCTCCTTACTTGTGGATCGGGTGCGTAGACCCCATTCCTCGGGCATGCTTTCCTCTGACCATATCTTACAGATGAGCTGGTACATGCTCCTAACCAGGTCATCCCCAGCTGCCTTGAAGAACTCAGCAGACAGTCCGTCTGCGCCAGCAGCTTTATTCGACTTTTTTTTTTTTTTTTTTTTTTTTTTTTTTTTTTTATTATTCTTTTTATTAATCAAAACATATTAACAATTTCGTATATTTCTGCGAAGCCGAGGCTTTTCTGCAGAATAATAATAATAGAAAGTGAGCGTTAGTTGAAAAGTTAAAACAGAAAAGCTAACAATTTCAAAGTTACATTTAGATTTGAGATACAAAGTTTTTAATTACATTTTTTAACTATTTTCATTTAAGAAGAAATGTTTCAAATGTTTTTTCCTTGTTTTGTAATTTTGAATTTGTTTTAGTTCGTGAGGTAAGGAATTGATTATTGAAGGGAGAATGTACTACAGCTGTCTCCTACCATATGTGTTGTAGTTTCTTGGTATTTGGAGCATACCTTGTGCGCGTTGTCTTGTATTGACTTGATGTTGTATCGGTCGAATGAAGCGGTGGTCATCTTGGTATTCCAAGAGTTTCGATATGGCAATTTTAACTTCGTCGAGGTCAGGGGGACGGAGTTATCTGCGGTATTCGTCGATTAGAAATGGATCATTCTGCCTGACAGCGGTATATTGACTAACATCGCCACTATACAGTCTGCAGAAGTGGTTTTCCCACATTCTCAGCAACGACTGCGATTCTACTACTAGGTGCCCGTTCTCATCCTTGCTGGCTTCCGTTCTGGCTGGGCATGTTCGCTTTATCTGTTGATAAAACTTTCAAACGTCACGCTTGTGTAACACTTCTCCAAATCCTCAATCGCGTGCTTCTCGTGCTCTTTCTTCTTTCTCCTGAGATGCTTATGCTCTTCCCTTCTTTTTAACTCGTAGAGCTCACGAGCTGCTCTTCTTCTTATATGCAGCGAGGCCTTCTATGAATCCTACTTCGCTGAGTGAATCCTCCGGCGCTCATCATCGAACCAGGTGTTTTTTCGTGGTGGAGCCTTGAAACCCAAAGCTTCGGATGCAGAGCTTTTCAGGACTTGATTACAAAGGCTCCACTGCGGTTCTATCGTAAGCGCATTTTGGCTACGGTCCGAGTCGATGTTAGCCCCTCGGAAAGTTCGAACATCAAGAATAGTGGAGGAGTGTCTGACGTCGATCGCGATGTGATAAATCTGGTTGGTAGTCGATTGATCAAAAGACCGCCAGGTGCCTGTGTGTATATCGAGGTGCGGGATGCGCGTACTGGCTAGAAGGAGATTTCGCCCCGTAGCAAGATCAATCAGCCTGTGTCCTTTATCGGAGGTGGTATCCTGTAGGCTATGTTTGCCGATGACTCGTTCAAAGATGCTTTCCTTACCCAGCTGAGCATTGACGTCTCCTAGTACAATTTTGATGTCATAGCTGGGACATTGGGCATACGTTCTGTCGAGGAGATCGTATAACTCTGCTTTGGCGGGGTCATCCTTGTCTGCCGTAGGGGCGCGGACGCAGATCAGGCTAATGTTAAAAAGTTTAGCCTTGATCCGGATTGTTATGAGGCGTTCGCTCACATGCCGAAAGCTTAGGACTTTTTGCCTTAGTCCACCTCGAACAACAAATCCGCCTCCAAACAATCGTTACCCTCTCTCCCTATAGCAGTCGCCGTAGTAAATATCGCAGGTTTTCATCGGATTTATACATGGCGGTTATGCCGGCATGGGCTCGGACATACAGGGTAAAGTTGTTGATTGCTCTCAACCTGGCGAGATGCCGGCAACGATCCCTATTTAAATGCCCGGGTCAAGTTGACATACGGCCTCCTCGCGGCGCCCTCTGGATAGCCTCTTCAACAACCGTTGGGAGGTGAACAAACGTATGCAGCGAAAAAACCCCGACCAGAATGGCGGTTGTGTGGCGGACTAACAATCCGCCCACGTAAAAAACATAAAGTTATGAATGAGCAAGATGCCTCGGATACACGGACGGATACTCGACGACGACAACGCACGAAAAAGGAACACGATTTGCGAGTATGCTCCTGGAATGTCAGAACCCTGTACACTCCCGGAGCTGCTCATAAACTAGAAGGAATCGTCACGCAGTACAAGGCGGATATTACTGCGGTCCCGGAAATACGCTGGATAGGAAACGGTATGATTAGGAAGAAAAATTGCGACATTTATTACAGCTGTCACAAAAGGTTGCACTTACTGGGATGCGGATTTGTCGTGGGAAAGCGGTTAAGGTCGAAGGTCATCGACTTTAAACCTATAAGTGATCGCCTGGCTGTGATCCGCATCAGAGGCAGATTTTAAAACATCAGCCTATATGTGCACACGCCCCTACCGACGAGGCTGAAGACCCTATCAAGGAGGACTTCTATGACCTCCTGGACAACGCCTACGGAGCTTGTCCGGAGTACGATGTAAAAATCGTGCTCGGGGACTTCGACGCCAAAATCGGAAAATAAAACACCCTTGGCGGAGTGATCGGAAAGCACAGCCTCCACGATACAACAACAGATAACGGCTTCCGACTCGCTGACTTTGCGACAGCTCGTAATGCGGTGATAAGTAGCACAAGATTCCCTCGCAAGCGAATCCACACAGCAACCTGGCGATCTCCGGACGGTCGAACCGCCAACCAAATCGACCATGTGCTCATTGACGCAAGGCACGCGTCAAACATCCTGGATGTGCGAACATTCAGAGGGGCAAATGTCGACTCTGACCACTTCCTCGTAGCAGCAAGATTCAGAGCTCGACTGTCCAATGTCAGAAAGCTGCACCAGCCCATCAGGAGGAGGTTCGACACCGGAGGTTGCCAGAGTCTACAGGGAGCAGCTGAGCGAAAGACTCTACGGTATGCCTACGTCGAACACAAATGCCAATAATATGTGGCTGCATTGCCGCTCAGCCATTCAGGAGGTAGCCGAAACCACCTTAGGATACCTACCACCCCCGACAAGAAACCCGTGGTATGATGGCGAGTGTGAGCAGAAAAAGGCAGCAACCGACGAGGCGTACCAAAAGGCGCTGCAGAGGAAAACCAGGGCAGCGCGAGAAGAGTACCGAGCCAGAAGAAGGGAGGAGAAAAAACTACTGCGACAAAAGAAAAGAATCTTCGCAGCCTCCCAGCTCAAGGATATCGAGGAGTCTAGGGATAAACATAAAATACGAGCCTTTTACAAGAAAGCCAAAGGCCTTGCAGGAGGCTTCAAAAAGGGCACCCTGGCTCTTCGAAACTGCGAGGGTAATCTTGTCACCGACCCGCAGGGAATAGTGGATGTATTTAAGCAGCACTTCCAGCAGCTGCTTAACGAGCATGACCAAGAGAGAGTGGTAGGGACCGAGGAAATCCCAACTCCAGCCGCTGAAGTAGTCCTCCCACCCAGCATCGAAGAAGTCGGCACAGCTATTCAGAAGCTGAAGAACAACAAGGCCGCAGGCTCAGATGGCTTGCCATCAGAGCTCTTCAAGGCTGGCGGCGATGTTCTGGTAGGGAGCATGCACCAGATCATCTGCAGAATTTGGGAAGATGAGAGCATGCCCGACGACTGGAATACCAGCTCTATATGCCCCATCCACAAAAAAGGCGATCCTACCTCTTGCAAGAACTATAGAGCTATATCCCTGCTCAATTTCGCATACAAGATCCTGTCCAGCGTATTGTGTGAACGTCTAAAACCATTTTGCACCGCACTAATCGGCAGCTACCAGTGCGGCTTCCGGCCCGGCAAATCAACTATAGACCACATTTTCACACTTCGACAAATCCTGGAAAAGACCAACGAGTTTCAAATCGATACACACCATCTTTTCATCGATTTCAAAGCCGCATACGACAGCATTCATCGTGAAGCACTGTTTGGGACGATGGCCGAATTCGGGATCCCGGTAAAACTGATCCAGTTGTGTCGCGCCACTCTAAAAAACGCGCGATGCACCGTGCAACTCGGTTCTAGGACCTCGGAACCATTCGAAACATGCACCGGATTTCGGCAAGGAGATGCGCCGTCATGTGACTTCTTCAACCTGGTGCTGGAGCAGATAGTGCGACGGGCAGGCGTCAACAGGGAAGGCACTATCTTTTACAAGTCCATCCAGCTGCTAGGATACGCGGATGATATCGACATCATCGCGTGTTCTCGCCGTGGCATTGTGGAAGCATTCACGGCGATTGAAGAACAGGCGAAACGAATTGGTCTTAAGATCAATGAGGACAAAACGAAATACATGCTGTCAAGCAAAAACCAATCTGTCGCTCACCACCTGGGGCAAAACATAACAATTGACAGCTACAATTTCGAGGTAGTTAAGGAGTTTGTCTACCTCGGGGCAAACGTAAACTCCACAAATGACACCACAGTGGAGATCCGGCGTAGAATCGCCCTTGGCAACCGCTGCTACTTCGGCTTGTCCAAACAACTGGGGTCAAAACTCCTCACTCGAAAGACCAAAGTCATGCTTTACAAAACGCTCATTCTGCCAGTCTTGCTGTACGGAGCCGAAAGCTGGACGATAAGCAGGACAGCGGAGCTGATTTTGGGTTCTTTCGAAAGAAAAATTCTGCGCCGGATATTTGGTCCTGTCTGTGAGGAAGGTGAATGGAGAAGAAGACACAACCGCGAACTCTACGAGCTGTACCAAGATGTGGATGTAGTCCGGAAGGCAAGGACCCGTCGACTACACTGGCTCGGCCACATCGAGCGCATGGACATCAACGCTCCAGCTAAGAGGGTCTTCGACTCCGAGCCTCCTGGTTCGAGAAGAAGAGGAAGACCGAACCTCCGGTATAAAGACCAAGTAATCGCGGATGTAAGACATCTTGGTCTTGACAACTGGAAGCAGCGTGCCCGGGACCGTCAAGGATGGAAGGCAGCTATAGCTCAGGCTCAGATCCTCCATGGATCGCAGGCCTGATAAGTAAGTAAGTAAGTAAGGTTATGTCGGCTTTATAGCGGTCTAGGGCGTCCGCATGTTGTTCGGCTGCAAAGCCGAAGATCATTGTCCTTTTTTCGTTTTTTGCAAGGGTCGTCAACATAAATCCGGTCCGTTATATCTAAGGCTTGTGGTTGCTTTGGAGTTTGCGTTTTTTTTTTAAGGTTACGGCTTATTAGGCCGAACCCAACCAACTAATCCTGTTTTTTGACGCAGGCAGCTCGCCATTCGCGCTTCCCTGTCTGCAATTTCCATAGTAAATCTCCAGATGGCACCACGAGGAGGTGGGGATGGGACTTACTAACAGTGCCGCAAGATGTTCGACTGCGGTAGCTCTTCTCGCTTTTTAGCAGGCCAGCATCCGTCGGATAGATGCTACCCCTACGAGGCCTTTGCTAGTCCTTTGCCATCCTAGGATTCTCGCAGGATTCAAGAATAGCATAGTTCAAGAATAAATTCCGAAACATTGTCAAGCAGCTTAGCAATTAACTTAAGGGAATACATAAGGAACTGTACAACCGACGAATTCAATATACGACTATTGTTAGCGTACTGGCATCGCCTTGGGAATCTCTGAATTTGCTAAAGCTAGTATTGCTTTAATCCATACAATCTGCAGTTTCCACAGTTGTTGAACAAATATTTCAGCTGTTGTACAATTAGTCCCAGATACTTTAAAAAATAGATAAGTTTTGGGGGCAAGTCTGGAACCCATATGGTGTTAAGTTGGTAGAATTTTAGAGTCTCGCTATGGTTTTTTCCCCAGACCATGAGCTTGCCGTCTGGATGAATTTGGATTAGCAAATTCAAACCGAAACGTATTAAAATACATAATGTCATTTAGAGCTATTCCAGTTTACGATTTTACTATATGTCGGCTTCCACTTTGCATTTGGTGGCAGTGTTCTAGGGTTCAAGAAAACAGTAAGGGGTATTGACTACTACTCACTATTCATTTTCGTACTCGTACGGGATAATACTGATTTTCCATCTTGGTGGTTTTTGAGAAGCTTGTTTAGGGGTGGCCGTGGTGCAGTGGTTAAATCATCGACCGTCGAGCAAAAGGTCTATAGTTCAAATTCGTTCATAGCCAAGAAAAAGTACAATAATTCCTACATAATTTCCAGAGGTGAATGGAAAGTGACCAGACGTACTGCTGCAGGCATAACACTCACAGTATTAGAATTTCAATTAGAAATTCATCCTCTGCGTATGCAATACTAAAGTGTTCGAACGAATTACTACTGACACTACAACCAACGCGGAATTTAGTCGGCTCTCGTCCTATCTATAACAACCACCCCTGAGAGTAGTGTAAGAAACATCAACGACCCAAACCGCTGCACTCCGTTCAGGTTGTGTGTCTATCACATCATAAGAGAATATAAAGTCTTGAACCTGCACGAGTCCCAAAAAAAAAAAAAAAAACCAAATACTTATGGTAGGTAATTGCCCAACTCTATTTGTTGAATGATTTTACCCCGAGCATACACCAAAATTTGGCCGGTCGGTTGAAGTCAGGAATTTTACATCGATAAAAGCTACTTTGAAGTGTCAAATCATTGTGTAAGTTATGATATGGGTTATGGGATAACACAATGCCTCCAATTGTGTGGAAAATCCATTCATTAGCACATAATTTGAAACATATCCAACATTTCACGCACAGTTTCCTCTTTTGACCAAATATTAATTTAGTGGTATGCGGTGGGTGGCAGGTTTGGCTGTTTCCGCTGTAATCAATAAGCTCGATCTAATCGTTTTTGTTTTTGAGCAACATAGAGTCCCAATCAGTGATGCCTATACATTTTAAAGACTGAGAAGGCGTTTTCGAGTCGCACCAAACAGCTGTTTACCATTGTTGAATTTTCAGTACTAATGATTGGATGTTGAACAGAAAAGGAGGGAGGAGTAGGGAGGAGCATGCGCTTCTGAGAAGGAAAAAGAAGGAGCACGAGAAGCGCGAGATCGAGGAGATGGAGAGATGTTACTGCAGGAACGACATTCGAAAATTTTACCAGAAAGTAAAACGAATATGCCAAGGCTATAAAGCCGAGCAGAAGCCTGCAGGGATGAGCACGGATAACTAGTAGTGGAGTCACAGTCGATGCTGAGATTGTGGAAGGACTACTCTGCAGACAGTATAACGGCGATGATAGTCAAAATGCCGCCGTCAGGCAGAGCGAACCATTCACAATGGACGAAGGAGAATCCCGTCCACCCGACCTAGACGATGTTAAGATAGCGATATCGAAACTAAAGTCTTATAAAGCTGCTGGAGCAGCCGTACTCCCCGCGGAGCTGTTTAAAGCAGCTGGCGATGAGCTGGTTAGGAACATGCACCAACTCATCTGCAAGATATGGTCGGAAGAACGCATGCCCGATGAATGGAATCTCAGTATCGTTTGCCCGGTCCATAAGAAAGGAGACCCCTATGACTGCGCCAATTACAAAGGGTAAGCCTCCTGAACATCGCGTACAAGATCCTCTCTGCCGTATTGTGTAAGTACCTGAAACCGTTGTGGACAATCTGATAGGTTCCTACCAGTGTGGTTTCAGGCCAAGAAAATCCACGATAGACCAAATATGTACACTACGGCAGATCTTGGAGGAGACCCATGAATTCCAGGTCGACACGCACCATCCTTTCGTCGACTTTAAAGCCGCGTATGACAGTGTTTACAGAGACGAGCTATACAGGGCCATGTCATGTTTTAACATTCCTGCCAAACTCGTCAGACTGTGCAGGATGACTATGGAGAACTCTCGCTGCTCCATTAAGGTCGGAGGTGAACTAACCGACCCCTTTGATGTTAAAAAAGGTTTTAGACAGGGTGACGCACTCTCATGTGATTTCTTCAACATTATTGTTGAAAAGATCGTGCGGGACTCTGCGGCCAATACAAGAGGTACGATCTACTTCAAGTCCACACAATTGCTTGCCTACGCAGATGACATTGACGTTATTGGACGAACAAAGCGAGACGTCACTGAGGCGTTCGCAAGCATTGAAGCAGAAGCGGCGAGAGTGGGTCTAAGGGTAAATGGGGACAAGACCAAATATATGCTGTCATCCAAGAAAGACGCACAACACCGACGTCTTGGTCAGAACGTCACCTTCGGCAGCTATATTTTTGAAGTAGTCAAGGACTTCGTCTACCTTGGCTCGATAGTGACAAGCAGCAACGACACCAGCGCTGAGATAAAGCGCAGAACAACTCTTGCCAATCGCTGCTTCTTCGGGCTCAAGAGGCAATTGAGTAGTAGAGTCCTCTCTCGAAAAACTAAGGTATCCCTCTACAAAACCTTAATCATCCCGGTCCTCCTCTACGGCGCTGAGGCTTGGACGTTATCAAAAGCGAATGAAGAGGCTCTTGGACATTTCGAGAGGGAAATTCTGCGTGCAATCTTTGGTCCCGTTTGTGTAAACGGAGAATGGAGGAGGAGATTCAACCAAGAACTGTACGTTCTGTACAGCGACATCGGCCTGGTTAGACGTCTACGGATCCAACGTCTAGATGGCTAGGCCATGTAAAGCGAATGGACATCAACGCTCCGGCCCGAAGACCTCAACCAACTGGGCGTGCGGCACTGGAAGCGGCTGGCCAAAGATCGTGCCGGCTGGAGAGGCTTGTTGGTTGAGGCCCTGGTTCACCCCGAACTGTAGCGCCATCAAAAAAGAAGAAGAAGAAGAATGATTGGATGTGCTATTATTCTATTCAACACACGCAGCAGTGTAATTGGCATCGGATAGTAGAAATGTCTCTCTGGCAGGACTTGTTCGTAAGTAAAGCACTTTTCGTCATTGAGGCATATGTCGAATCTGTCAACATTTCCATTCAATTTGATAGAGTAAATCAAGGTAGGTTAAAAATGAAACTTCCTGTGAATATCGCAATTATTTCGACTCCTGTATCCCTTTCTGTTATGCCTTGCTTCAACTTCAAATATTGTAGCCTAGTTTTATTGGATGTTTGTGTTTCCTACCTTGTTGCAGATATCCTTCGTGAAATAAGGGTGATAAAATGTACGTTTCCAAATTTATCATTTTGTTATACATCAGTATACATCCATAGAGGCACCAGTTGTTCAAGCCATTGATGACAATTTTCGCAAGTTTTCCTCCCGAATGCGCTATTTTTATAGTTGATCCATAGACGTTGGGCCTTCTGACCGAGTTTCTATAGCAAATTTATTCAATCTATTCACATGATTGCCATCGTAGAGGCTCTTGTACACGCTTTCGAAAAAGCAGGTGCTTGGGCAATCTGTTAGCAATCCGAATGATGGGCGTTCTGTAACACGCACAGCGCTACTTATTAAACTGAATGTGTTATATTGCGTTGATGTCTATTAGCTTACAATGCAAAATTACATAATAGTATCCGATAATACTACATGCGACAATGAAATAAGAATATCAATATAGGCAGTTTCGTTCCCATAATCACTGTCAGAAAATCCGTTAAGTTTGTCAGGACCTATGTGAAAATTACTCCTTTTGCCGCGGTACGGAGGCCTAGTTCTCTTGAGATCTATCTCTAAGAGAACCCGAACCCAAGAAGCAATTATTGACCCTTCCTCACTTCTCCACTTTCCTCGTACCCGTCATTCTAATAAAGCCGCGGGCGCAGACGGCCTGTCTGCTGAGCTTCTTAAGGCGGCTGGAGATGAGCTGGTTAGGCGCATGCACCATCTCATTTGCCAGGTATGTTCGGAGGAAAGCATGCCCGACGAATGGAATCTCAGCATCGTTTGCCCGGTCCATAAGAAAGGAGACACCTACATATAACTGCGCCAACCATAGGGGAATAAGTCTCCTTAACATCGCATATAAGATCTTCTCTGCCGTATTGTGTGAACGCCTGAAACCGTTTGTGGATAACCTGACCGGCTCTTATCAGTGTGGTTTCAGGCCAGGTAAATCCACAATATACCAAATATTTACGCTACGGCAGATCGTGGAGAAGACCTCTTCGTCGATTTCAAGGCTGCATATGACAGCGTGTATGGAGATGAGCTATACAAAGCCATGTCTAGTTCTTACGTCCCTGCCAAACTCGTCCGACTGTGCAAGATGACAATGGAGAATTCTCGCTGCTCCATTAAGGTCGGTAATGAGCAAACCGAGACCTTTGATGTTAATAAAGGATTTAGGCAAGGTGACGCGCTGTCATGCAACTTTTTCAACATCGTGCTCTTGCAAGAGTCACTGGCCAACACAAGAGGTACGATTTATTTCAAGTCCACGCAATTGCTTGCGTACGCTGACGACATTGGACGTGATTGGACGGACACAGCGAGATGTGAAGGAGACCTTTGTAAACATTGAGGTAGAAGCGGCTAAGATGGGTCTCAAGGTTAATGAGGGTAAAACCAAATATCTGCTTTCTTCAAAAAGAGACCGTCACCATGGGCGGATATAACTTTGAAGTGGTCAAGGAATTCGTGTACCTTAGCTCTCTGATGACCAGCGACAACAACACCAGCGCTGGGATAAGACGCAGAATCACTCTTGCCAACCGCTGTTTCTTTGGGCTCAAGAGGCAATTGAGAATTAGAGCCCTCTCTCGGAAAACCAAGGTGACACCATATAAGACCTTAATCATCCCAGTGCTCCTTTACGGCGCAGAGGCTTGGACCTTAACAAAAGCGGATGAAGATGCCCTTGGTCGATTCGAGAGGGAAATTCTGCGCACTCTCTACGGTCCCGGTTGTTCAAACGGTGTATGGAGGAGAAGATATACCGAAGAACTGTACGGGTTGTACACCGACATCACCCTGGTACGACGTCTTCAGATACAGCGTCTAAGGTAGCTAGGCCATGAAGAGCGCATGGAAAATACAGCTCCGACCCGAAGAGCCTTCGAATCCACCCCGGAAGGAAGGCGCGGCAGAGGACGACCGCATCAATGGTGGCGCACGCAGGTGGAAGGGGACCTTAACCAACTGGGCGTGCGGCGCTGGAAACAGCTGGCCAAAGACCGTGCCAGCTGGAGACGCTTGTTGGTTGAGGCCCAGGTTCACCTTGGACGGTAGCGCCACCTAAGTAAGTAAGTACTTCTTTAGATGGCGCTACAGTTCGGAGTGAACCAGAGCCTCAACCAACAAGCCCTTCCGCGCAAGCACGATCTTTTGCCAGCTGTTTCGAGTGTCGCATGTCCAGTGGGTTGAGGTCCCTTTCCACCTGTGTGCTCGATTTAGATGCGCCCGTCCTCTGCAACGGCGTTCTTCCGGGTTAAAGTCGATGGCTCTTCGGGCCGGAGCTATGCTGTCCGTTCGTTCTACATGACCTAGCCATCTAAGACGCTGGATCCGTAGACGTCGTACTAGGCTGATGTCACTGTACAGCCCGTACAGTTCGTGGTTGAATCTTCTCCTCGACTCTCCGTCAACACAAACGGGACCGAACATTTTACGCAGAATTTTCCTACCGAAACAACCAAGGGCCTCTTAATCCATAGAGTAGGCGCGGGATGATTAAGATTTTATAGAGGGTCGCCTTAGTTTTCCGAGATGGGGCTCTACTACTCAATTGTCATTTAAGGCCGACGAAACAGCGGTTGACAAGAGATACTCTGCGTCTTATCTCTCTGTTGGTGTTGTTGCCGCTTGCTACCAGTGAGCCATCCTTGACTACATCAAAGGTATAGCGGCCAATAGTAACTTTCTGGCCGAGAAGTCGGTGTTGTGCGTCTTTCTTTGACGACAGCATATATTTGGTTGTGCCCTCGTTTATCTTTAGACCCACTTCGGCCGCTTCTGCTCCAATGCTGACAAAAGCTTAACAAATGTCTCGCTGCGTTCTTCTAATCACGCCAATGTCATCGGCGTATGCGAGCAATTCTGCAGGCTGAAAGTAGATCGTGCCTCTGGTATTGATCAGTGAATCCGGCGCAATCTCTATCTTAACTTCGTCTAAGTCGAGTGCACGGAATTCTCCCTCATCTTCGTCCAGTGTGAATTGTGCATACTGCCTGACAGCGGCATCTTGGCCAGACCTTTGCCGTTATACAGTCCTCTAACATAGTCTTTCCACATTCTCAGCATCGACTGTGATTCAACAGCGAGACGTCCGTGTTTATCGCTACAGGCTTCCACTCTGCCCTTATAACTTTGGCTTGTTCGTCTTATTCTTTGGCAAAACTTTCGAACGTCGTTCCTGCGATAATATATCTTCATCTTTTCGATCGTGCGCTTCTCGTGTTCTTTCTTTTTCCTTTTGAAAAACGCGTGTTCTTCCCTTCTTTCCACTCGTAGATCTCACGAGCAGCTCTCGTACGTCGTTGCAACGTTCTTTTGTTTTTCTGCATATATCATCATCATCTGCACTTATCATCAAACGAAGGATTTCTCCTAGGTGGTGGATAACCCACCACATCAGATGCAGCATTCCTGATGGCGCTTTGACAACTTCTCCATTACTGTTCTATGGTTTATGCAGTTTGCGTCGGCTCTTGAGAAAGCTGGAGGGAGACACTATAGGCGAAGTTCCTGGCGGTCTCTTGCGATTGCAACTTCCCGACGTCGAATTTTGATGGTCCTTATCGACTCCGCAGTGTTCGCTATATCCGCTTACGTATCATGGCTGCAACAAGGTAATGATCCGAGTTCCGAGTCCGAAAGTTCGGACATCCAAGATGCTGGAGGAATGTCTGGCGTCGATCGCTAGAACAGAAGACCGACAGGTCCCCTTATTGATATTGAGATGTCGAAATCGTGTGCTAGCTAGGAGATTACGCCTCGTCACAAAGTCTATTAGCCTGTGGCCTTTTTCGGACGTGGTGTTGTGAAGGCTGTGCTTTCCTACGGCTCTGCTCCGCGCTGAAATCTCCTAGAACAATCATGGTGTCATAGCTGGGAAATTGAGCGTAAGTTCTATTTAGGAAGTCATAGATGGCATCTTTGACTCTGTCGTCTTTTTCTTCTATGGGGGTAAACGCATATCAAGCTGATGTTCCCGAAGATAGCTTTTATGCTGATTGATATGAGGTTCGCTCACATGCCGGAAGCTTTTGACTTTTTGCCTTAGTCCACCTCGAACAACAAATCCGTACTCAAATAAGCGTTGTTTGATCTCCTTGGTGAGGTTTCTGTAGTATATGTCACAGTCATCCTATCGCACTTCTTGGAGGGAAATAATATCTGCTTTATAGCAGTTTGGGGCATTTTCTAACCGTTCGGCCACACTCGGTCTAGTGTATATAAAATCTACCCCCTCCCACCAGGGGTTCGGAACTGAAACGTTGTCCTTCCGATAAAATCTACCGCCGAATGCAGTAAGATCCGCGACCCTCAAGCCGATAGAGACAGTTACAGCAGTGGACGCAAACCCCCTTACAGCAACACACATGGCAGCCGTTCAAGATGCGTTATTTGACATCTTTATTGAACTGCTAGGTAAGGCGCCCAAACCGCGTTTTAAGGGGTCGACATACAAATCGGGTTGGCTCTACTTCGTATGTGCCGACGCAATCACGGCACGAAACAAAGCCGACTTGTAGTCATATTGCTGAAAGAAGACGCTTTCTCACATCGTTCCCAAACCTGATTATCTATATTGACATCAACAATCAACCCCGTCACTTCCCTACACCAACCTCAATTTGAAGCCTTTCCATATTTCCAACCCCATTTCTACTTCCCCCAAACACTTCCCATCCCCTGGGCCGAGTCTGAGTTTTACAGCGGGGGGTATGTGGACACAGTTTTGTGGGGCCTAATTCCTTTAGGATGCCATTCACTATTGAGTGCAATTTTGATGGGAGGTAACTCCAAATCGGTTTTATATATCCTAAGTGCCTTAGTTTTAGATGGAATAAGACTCAAGGGGTTCTCCTGCGACCATAGATAGATGTGATTTCAATCCGAATTAATGACACTAAAATTTGATGAAACGTCAAACTTAGTAATTTGTTTATAGCGCGCATTAATATGGTAGTTACAATCGTGTATAAGTTTATGGATACCATCTATGAAGAGGGTATAAAGGAGATGTCCTAGAACGGAAGCTTGTTGTACAGCTGACGTAACGGCTAGACATGTAGAAATGTTATCATCATAGTGGACGGTTTGATTCCTACCTTGAAGATGTGATCTCACAAGTTGAGGAAGAATCCATATCGACCCTGGTGGAACTCAGCTCACAGCAAACCACAAGGACTTTCGTAGGCTCTTCAATAAAGTAAAGGGTACTAAAAACGACAGGGACTGGAGTCTGTACAAAGAATCACTCAGGGAGTATAAGCAAACTCTGAGAAAAGAGCAAAGGAAGTCATGGAAACTTTTCTGCAGCAATGTGGAGAGAATCTCAGATGCCTCCAGATTGAGAAAAATCCTCTAGAAAGATCCGCTCCGAGTTGCCTCTTAGCAAATAGAGTATGGACAAATGTCGGAAAAAGAAACACTTGCTATTCTCCTTAATACGCTCTTCGCAGGCTGCTCTGAGTCGCAAGACTCACATCAAATGCAATCGCGGGGAACCTCTCCCGCGATAGGGAGATAGTATGATCATATAATCTCTAAAGAGAAAATTAGATACTTGGGCAATAAAAAGTTTCAAGCGCTTCGAATCGCCAGGGCAAGATGGAATCTACCCCATCGAACTTGCACAAGCTTTGGGACAGTATCTCTAAAGGCTGCCTAGCTTGGAGACACATTCCGGAAATAATAGAAGGGCTAAACAATTTGAGAGTGGAGAGGACTCTGACAGAGTAGATTAGCGAGTTATTTTCAACTCGCAAAATCAACTCCAAATGGGGAAGCCAACTAACCACTAAAATGGCTACCAGAGGCCCTTCACAAGGGGGGTTCCCCTCTCCACTTCATTGGAATGTAGTTGCAAATGAACTACTGACCAAACTGGAGAAAGAAGTATTCGATATTATTGCCTACGCAGATGACGTTGCATTACCATCTGGGGCAAATATCTACCAACACTGAATGACCGTATGCGCACGACATTTTCCATACTGTGCAAATGGGAACAGCATAATGGCCTCGGGGTAAGCCCTAAGAAGACGGAGCTTGTGCTATTCAACAGGAAGCATAAGATTCCGGAAACATGCCCTATTGCCTTACTTAGTGCCAGGTTAACCTACTCTTCCAGTGCCAAATACATTGGCATTGAACTAGACAGAAAACTAACCAGGAGGAAAACACAATCGAGCGTACAAAAAGAGCAACTATAGCTTCCTACACCTGTAAGAAAGCCTTAGGGAAAAAATGGGGATTCAACCCTAAGCTTTACATTACGATTGTTAAACCTATTCTAATGTATGGAGTGATAGTCTGGTGGACTGCACTGGACAAAACAGTATACCATAAGCAATTCGATAAGGTACAAAAGCTGGCATGCATGTGCATCACCGGAGCCCTAAGGTCCACAGCACTCAATATGATACTTTACCTCAAACCGCTCGATTTACTAGGCAAGCAAAGCCAACTCCAAATGGACGAATTACATCACTGGCCATTCCTCCATCGTGAACAGTAGGATAATCTGGGCAGAAAACCCTGACCACATAGAGCCTACCACAGTGTTTGCAAAGAAATTCAAAATAACATACCCGGCAGAGGAAAAGGTCCCGCCAGATGCAACCTCGCAAGTACTGTGTGGACTTCTACACCGACGACGGGTCAAAAACCAAAGACACGCTGGCTAATATAATCAGATTGTATCTGTTCTTTGTACTGCCACCCGGACAACCAACGTTGAGAAAAAACCGCGAAAAAAAAACAAAAACATTTAACCGTCATCCTTGTAATGTTGCCCCCCTCATCCCACGCTAAAAACTTTCATTACTCGCACACATTTCACTGTCACCGCTCAAAAGTGTAATGGATAAAAGGTTTCGTCCACCTTTACCGCTCATTCGCTTTCTTCCTGTTTACTTTCTATGTGAACGTTAAATACCCACACAAGTCCAATAGCAACCAAAGAAATAAGTACTCCTGTCAAATCTTCCATTAAATGGTAATTTCTCAAGAGTGCCATTAATTACACAAGAACAACAAAGCAACACCAGTCGCGGCAGCAACGACAATGTCAAGGAGACAAAACAGCAGCGCAAAACATCAACCATATCTTCTAGGATCTTACTGCCGCCTTCTCGCAGTTATCTACGTTCTTCTGTTCCTACTTCAACGTCATCTTTCTGAATCTGATTTCGGTTCGCATTCACGCTTTCGTTCCGGTTCCGCATACCCTTGTCGTTGTCATCATCCCAAAGGTTAAGATAATGTGACTTGATTTCAAAGCTAACCATCAGCACACTATTATTGCGTTTCCATAGCTCCATGGAAATGCGCTTCCCCTCGGTAGCCATGGTTTATGCAGTATGGCTTAAGAGCCTATTATAGAATATAACCAGCATTGCTAACGGTAGTGGTGGCAAGGATTACCCGTTGCAAAATACTAACTTTCAAGGCAGCATTGTAGCATTTCATTTGAATGAAATGTAAATCATTTTCTGCTCTCGAAAAGAGAAACATCATAAACCGCAGCTCCAGCTAAGAAACATGGCATTGAAGTGAGAAGGCAAGCAAGGACAAAAACAAACACAAAAAGGCAGAAGAAAACAAGGACATAAAGAATACCCCATTTGTAACGATACTTACATAATAGAAGCGTAAATTTGTCAAAGTCTGTTGGATATAGTTCTGGGAAATGACAGAACAGCCGAGGTAGATGGGTGCCCCATTGGTTAGTTGGTGCTAAAATGATATTCAAAATTCAAGTGCTTGTGATTCTGCGGTTGATGTGGTAGAGTGTAAATAGTTGAGGGTTTAAAATAATCTATATGCTGGGTATGTTGGATGTTAGAAACGGTTAACCAAGATAGAATGAAGCTGTGCATGTTATTGAAAGGTGGTCCTTTTGATCAGTAGCGGTGAGGATGTCCCATAGGAAAAATCTAAAAGCGAAGAGTGAAAGGACATTTGTTGGTATATCCGAATTTCGTGAGAAGTAAGTGGTTCAAAACACGGATGAACATTTAAGCACGTACATAGGTGCCATCCTTTTATTTGATTTACTTTCTATAAAAATATAATAATTGTCCGTGATGAACATCTAATCTTAAATAATGGCGCAATCAATAAGTATCGAATCCATAACAACACTGAGCAGCTATCCAAGAAGATTCGTAGATGTACACATTACAGCATCGAACTCACAAATTACTCAGCCTTCATAGTCCGTGTAATCTTCGTGATTAATCCTAGAAGAATCGTTCCATCACTCAGCCATATACTTGTATGTAGATGTACAGTACTTCAGTTAGTTATACCCGTTCAAATCGCTACAGTTGGATAAAAAGGATTACCCCCTCAATCGAATTCACGTACAACGCTTAAAGGAAGCCGCAGAAGTGTAAAATTATCTGTCTAGAAAATAAGGAATAGCTACTCAAAGTAGTTTTTGACAGGGCGGACATAAACCCGTCAATCCGATGCTTACAGAACGGTAAGAAAACTCAAAGATGATGACAATTTTCACAACCAGTAAATTTAATTTAACTGGCACACGGGACGATAACATTGACAATAACAGGGCACTCGGGTTTAATGGCATCCCAAGCATATGCCCTGAGCTGGGCCGATTGATGAATTTATTTAATACGCATCTGACAGGTAGAATTAAGGATAGGCAAAGCAAGGCATGATATGTATAAACATATACTTGGACAACAGCTTACACTGCCTGCGATATTTTTTCTGACACTTACTTAGGTGGTGCTCCAGTTTGAAGTCAACCTGGGACTTAACCAACATATCCTTCCAGCCTGCACGATCTTTATTCAAGTGCCCCAGGCTCTTTTGGTTGCGACCTCCATTCACGTTCCCCACCTTATCTAAATGCGGTTGTCGTTCTTATGCATTTTTGAAAGGTTCCAAGTCCATCCAGCTGCTAGGATACGCGGATGATATCGACATCATCGCGTGTTCTCGCCGTGGCATTGTGGAAGCATTCACGGCGATTGAAGAACAGGCGAAACGAATTGGTCTTAAGATCAATGAGGACAAAACGAAATACATGCTGTCAAGCAAAAACCAATCCGTCGCTCACCACCTGGGACAAAACATAACAATTGACAGCTACAATTTCGAGGTAGTTAAGGAGTTTGTCTACCTCGGGGCAAACGTAAACTCCACAAATGACACCACAGTGGAGATCCGGCGTAGAATCGCCCTTGGCAACCGCTGCTACTTCGGCTTGTCCAAGCAACTGGGGTCAAAACTCCTCACTCGAAAGACCAAAGTCATGCTTTACAAAACGCTCATTCTGCCAGTCTTGCTGTACGGAGCCGAAAGCTGGACGATAAGCAGGACAGCGGAGCTGATTTTGGGTTCTTTCGAAAGAAAAATTCTGCGCCGGATATTTGGTCCTGTCTGTGAGGAAGGTGAATGGAGAAGAAGACACAACCGCGAACTCTACGAGCTGTACCAAGATGTGGATGTAGTCCGGAAGGCAAGGACCCGTCGACTGCACTGGCTCGGCCACATCGAGCGCATGGACATCAACGCTCCAGCTAAGAGGGTCTTCGACTCCGAGCCTCCTGGTTCGAGAAGAAGAGGAAGACCGAACCTCCGGTATAAAGACCAAGTAATTGCGGATGTAAGACATCTTGGTCTTGACAACTGGAAGCAGCGTGCCCGGGACCGTCAAGGATGGAAGGCAGCTATAGCTCAGGCTCAGATCCTCCATGGATCGCAGGCCTGATAAGTAAGTAAGTAAGTAAGTAACTCTACACAACGATTCCAACGTTGTTTCCACCAACATTCGAAGCAACCTTGATATTCCCTCAAACCATCACCTTCGATATATTGTCTTGACTGCCATAAGGTCTGAAATTCTTGGAGAATAAAAAAAGTCGCAGTGAGCAATATCGTGGCGATCCCTTCTTGGCGAGTTCAAATCGCACACGGAAAAAATGTACACGCAGCCTCTTGAGCACGTCAACATAGAACTGTCCAGTCACTGTCTGGTTGGTAGAAATACACTCACGATGAACAATGCCACGTGGATGGTCTCCTACTGATTCACGGCCCTTCTTGACCCGCTTTGCACATTCACGCACACTGGCTTTCGACATACACTCGTCTGCATACATCACCTGCAATTTTCGGATGTTTTCCAAGGATTCTTCTCCAGATTTCACTCAAAATGTAATCACAACGTGTTGCTTGTAATGTGTGTCACTCATAAACAAGAAAAACCTGAAATCATTCCAGATTTTCGTGCTGAGTGGAAACATGCTTTTGCATCCCTCGACGATTTGTGTAGAGACTGAAGGTGAACGTTCAGGGACAATTCTTGGTGGTCATTTTGATTTTAAATTGAAAAAAGTAACGGTACCTCTCGGATAGCATATAAAATATCGAAATTGTGTGTTCGCGTAAGCACTTGAGGCGTAAGGTAGCTAAATACCGATCGTTGATTTATTTCTCTCTCCAACATATGAAAAAATTTCTTCTTGCCGTTATACTATGGGATGTAAAAATTGCAAGCGACTGGCTCTATTTCAAGTCTTATGGGCTACCCCATCGTCAAAATGCACTCTTCGTTATTTGAAATCTTGAAGAAGAGCAAAATTTATCGATTCCACGAAAATCTTGAAGAAGAGCAAAGTATATCGATTTTACGACGAGCACAGTATCTGGGCTTGTCCCTGAGGTCCCCTTTCACCTGGGTGCACAATTTTAACTGCGGCCGTTCTCCGATCCTTCGTCCCCCGGTGTTGGATTCAAAGACTCTCCGGACTGCAGCTGTGGTGTCCATTCGCTCTATATGGCCTAATTATCTTAGTCGTTGGCGCCTGAATAGGCTCACGTCGCCGTACAGACCGTAAAGCTCATGGTTGAAACTTCTCTTCCATCTCCCGTCTGCATTTACAGCACCGAAAATCACGCGCAAAATCTTTCTCTCGAACCGACCAAGGACCTCCTCATCCGCTTTTGATATTGTCCGTGCTTTTGCGCCGTACAGCAGGACCGGGATAATAAGGGTCTTGTATAGAGTCAATTTTGTCGATCGGGAGAGTTCTCTATTCTATCTATTGCCTCCTGAGCCCAAAGAAAGAGCGATTGCCAAGAGTGATTCTGCGTTCAATTTCGGAACTGATGTCGTTGTTCCAGGTCACTAGGGAGCCAAGGTAGACGAAGTCCTTAGTTATCTCGAACTTATAACTGCCAATACAAACGCTCTGGCCAAGACGTCGGTGGTGAGTGTTCTTTTTGGATGACAGCATATATTTTGTTTTGCCCTCATTTACTGCCAAACCAATTTTCGCGGCCTCCGCCTCAATACTCGTAAGAGTCTAATGTCAACCGCGCATACGACGAGTTATGAGGATTTGAAATATATTGTGCTAAACCATTTCTAGTACGATGTTGAATAAATCACACAACAGCGCACCGCCCTTCTTTTGATTCGCTTACTCAGATGTTTCGCACACTGAGTTGTTGGTGTTCATCAAGCTGAGTCGTGATCGGTTTAGGTTCTCAACGAACTTGATGACCTCTGGTCTAACACAGTTGGTGGAATGTGTTGAACCAGCTGAATTCTCGTCGAGCCTCGCAACTCATGGAGACATAGGGTGAAGGAACGTAGCTCGCATATGCCCGAAATCATATTTAAACACTAATGGCATACAATTACCAAATGGCAAGCATCTATCCGGCGGATGCTGGCCTGATTAAAAGCAAGAAGAGCCACCGCAGACGAACGCTTTGCGGAAGCACTAGTAAGTCCCATCCCCACCTCCTGGTGGTACCATCTTGAGAATAGCGGGTTTCCTGCCCCTAAAAACAGGTTTAGTCGATTGAGATACGGCCTAGTAAGCCATAACCGTTGAAAAAAGTACATACTTAGAGACAACAACAAATCTCGGATTTAACGGATTGACTACACGTTGACAACCACCGCAAGCGTATCATAGGACAGCAGCATCGGTTCTGTACCTAGGATATTAGGTTCCTAAACAGACCGGGTGCGGCCAAACAGTTAGAAAAAGTCCTAAACTGCTATAAGGCAGATATTACCGCACCCCAAGAAGTACGATGGAATGGACCGGGTAAAAGGAGGATAAAAAAATGTGACAAATACTACGGAAACTGATACATGGACAACAAAGTCTATTTTGATGAGGATTTACTGTTCGGGGTGGACTCAGGAAAAAAGTCCTAAGCTTCCGGGATGTGAGCGAACGCCTCATATCAATCCGCATCAAATCTTTCTTTGGGAAACATCAGCCTGATATACTTTCAAGAAAATAACGACAGATTCAAAGATGAGTTATATGATCTTCTAGATAGAACATATGCTCAATCTCCCAGCTATGACACCAATAATGTTCTAAGAGATTTCAACGCGAAGCTGGGTAGAGAGGACATATTTGAACAAGTCGTAGGAAATCACAGCCTACACGACACCACGTCTTAAAACGGATTCAGGCTAATAGACTTTGTGGCGGAGCGTAATCTCCTAGTAGCTAGCACAGAATTCCCACACCTCAACATCATAGGGGGACCTGGCGGTCTCCTGATTAATTATCTATTGATAAAATCGATTATATTTTGATCGACGCCAGACCCTCCTCCAGTATCTTGAATGTTCGAACTTTCCGAGGATCCAAAGTTGACTCGGATCATTATCTTTTTGCACCCAAGGTACGAATGTGGATATCGCGAGTCAGGAAGGTGCAATTGCAAGAGACCGTCAGGACCTTCGCCGATCGTGTTTTCCTCAAGATCGGAGACGTCGTCAATGCGCCATCAGAGATGTTGTCTCTGATGTATTAGGTTTCCAGCCACCATCTAGGAGAAACCCTTGGTTTGATGTCGAGTGCAGACATGCAGAAAAACAGAATGCATACACGGCTACGTTGAGGAAACGAAGCTAGAAGCATGCGCTTTTCAGAAGAAAAAAGAAAGAGCAATAGGAAGTGGGGATGGAGAGAAATTATCGCAGGAACGACGTGCGAAAGTTTTACCAAAGAGTAAAACGAACATGCCAGAGCGGAAGCCTGCAGGGATGAGCACGGATACCTGAATCACAGTCGATGCTGATAATATGGAAAACTGAAATTTAAAAGCTACTGACGCAGACCTGCCTAACTAACCTGCCTGCTAACCTATTTAAAGCAGCTGGGGATGAGTTGGTTGGGAACATACACCAGCTCATCCGTAAGACATTGTCTAAAGAAAGTATGCCCAATGAATGGAATCTCAGCATAGTTTTCCCGGTCCGTAAAAAAGAGACCCTTATAGCTGCGCCAACTATAGGGGAATAAGTCTCCTTAACTACACAAAACCAAATATATGCTGCCGTCAAAGAAAGGCGCACTACACCGACGTCTTAGCCAGAACTTCTTTATTGGCAGCTATAACCAAGGATTTCGTCTACCATGGCTCACTGGTAACAAGCGGTAACAACACCAACGCTGAGGCTAGACGCAGAGTAACTTTTGGCAAACCTCTGTTTCTTCTATGCCCTCTCTCGGAAAACTAAGGTGAATCTCTATAAAACCTTAATCACCCCGGTCGTACCCTACGTCGACGAGGCTTGGAGCTTATCAAAAATGGACTAAGAGCTGCTTCTCTATGATCATCTTGCAAGTAAGATGGACATAGAGAGCAGCACGGAAGGGAAGAGCTGCAGTCGCTCAGATTACTCTTTGTTGTGCCGCCACCTTGTGCAAAAGTACATTAGTGTAAGCTAGCAATTAATTATTTTAATAAAAGGAGTGTTTAAACAAATTGGATAAACTAGATCAAATTGGATAAACAGATCCTGGAAAAAACCAATGAATTTCAAGTCGACACGCACCACCTATTTGTCGACTTCAAAGACGCATACGACAGCGTAATTAGAGACGAGCTTTACAACGTTATGTCTACTTTTGACATATCTGCTAAACTCGTCAGACTATACAGAATAACTCTGGAGGATGCTCGCTGCTGCATCCGAATCGGTGAACACCTTACCGATAATTTTGATGATAAGAAAAAGCACTGGCCAATACAAGAGGCACAATCTATTTCAAATCCTCGCAACTCCTTGCATACGCCGACGATATTGACATAATAGGCTGTCACCACCGACGCAAGAACGTTTGTATTGGCAAATATAAGTGCGAAGTAGTTAAGGACTTCGTCTAACTTGGCTCCGCAGTGACATGCAACAACGACATCAGTTCCGAAATCAAACACAGAATTACTCTTGCCAATCGGTTTCTTTGGGCTCAGGAGGCAACTGAGTAATAGAGCCCTCTCCCGAACGACAAAGTGGACTCTATATAAGACCCTTATCATCCCGGTCCTGTTGTACGGCGCAGAAGCATGGACACTAACTATCAAAAGCGGATGAGGAGGCCCTTGGTCGGTTCGAAGGAAAGATTTTGCGCGTGATTTTCGGGCCTATAAACGCAGACGGGGGATTGAGGAAAAGATTCAACAACGAACTTTACGGGCTGTACAGCGACATGAGTCTAGTCAGGCGCCTGCGGATTCAACGCCTATGATGGCTGGGATATGTAGAGCGAATATACACCACAGCTCCAGCCCGGAGAGTCTTTGAATGCAACCTCGAGGGTCGAAGAAGCAGAGGACGGCCGCATTTAAGATGGCGCACACAGGTGGAGGGGGACCTCGGCCAACTGGGTGTGCGGAAATGGAAAAGGCTAGCAAAAGATCGTGCTAGTTGAAGGGGCATGTTGGTTGAGGCCCAGGTCCACCCCGAACTGTAGCGCCCATTAAGAAGAAAAAGAAGGGGATTGTTATGCGGCGTTCGCTTACATCCCGTAAGCTTAAGACTTTTTGTCGAAGTCTTCCTCGAATAGCGAATCCGCATCGGAATAAGTGCTGTTTGTTCTCCTAGTAGCAGTTCGCGTAGCAAACGTCGCAGTTTTTGATCCGTCTTTTGCCTAGTCCATCCCATCGCACTTCTTGGATTGCGGTTTTATCTGCTTTATAGCAGTTGGGGGTTTGCTCCATTAAATTGCCTGGACTCGGTCCGTTAAGGGACTACGCATTCTACGTGCAAACTCGCAAGTCATTTAATCGGTCGTCAGCATCTCAGCCACCGAAAGTATTTAACACCCACCAATATGCTAAGCCGTTTGGAAATTGCTCTATCTTCAGCCAGCGGACACCACCTGGATCCTTTCTTGCGTTGCATTGTCGCTGCATTGTCACCAGCGATGCAAGTGGTCCAAAGAATAGATAGATGATACTGGACATTCGTAAATCTTGTGGACTCGAATTATGTCCGAAGTCCTTGGGGTACTTCGCTTATTTGGCAGCAGATAGATGGTCTATAGGGTTTGCAGGAGACGAGGATACATTCAATTTCTTTAACAATTTATTAGTTAGTATGAGATGGTCGAGAGCACCGTGGCGCAGTGGGTAGTGTGTTGGCCTCTGACGCCGATGACTCGGGATCGAATCCCGACACAGCCATGTCATCGAACGTGTTTTTCACGGTGTTTCTCCTCAGCGGGGTTCTGACAAAACCCCCTGTAGTAAAATTGTCATGAAAAGCTTCTCGAAATTCGCCGTTCGGAACCGGCAATAAACTGTAGGTCCCTTTCACCTATGTGAAAATGAAATCACACACAACATGGGTGATTGAGAGAAGCTCGGCTCAGGTTCTTCATGGACTGTAACGCCAACATACATACATACATGAGATGGTTGATCATACTGTATGGTGAAAAAGTCCAGAGTAAACAAAAAGTGATCTCATCATCATTTAGAATTCATAAGGCCTTTTAGAAAGATTTGCTTTGAATCATCATATGTTCGTATGCGTTCGTAGACCTTAGACAGCAAAGGCATTATGAATGAGTCTTAATCTTTCACGTATAGGGTGCAGAGAGATAGTGAGTTATTAAGACTTTGTAGGAGATATGGGATCATTCCCTAAAAGAATGATGGACCTCGCGACTATTTCCCTATGCTCCCAACAATCTTAAGCGATCAATTGATTTCTAACTAGACAGTTCTGTTAACGCGCTTATCTGAACAGGTTTCGCCAGAATATGCCCTCTCATACGCAACATGTGTTCTTCAGCAGACTTGTTGACGACAACAGGGTGTGGCTTTGAATGTATATAGTAAGTGCACTTTTAATATCGAATCATGGCAACTGTACGCTACTAATGAATGCATAGCAGTCCTGCTTCTCTTAACAGATGGATGTATTTGCTTGGTACAAATTGTCTAATTTTTTTCTCGCGGTTAACACAGACATGAGGACATATCTTCAAAATGAGTACAACTCTGCAGCACAACACAAATTGCCACCTACAAAAGTCTAAAATGGGGACGAAGCATCGGTATTGAAAGACATAGAAACACATTCTAAAGAGCACTTCCTCGCGAATGGATCGTTGAATGGAAATAGACAATTGAAAAGCCAAGAAACCTAAAGAATGATGTCTAATACAAAGAAAAGAAGTGAAACGTTGAAATCTGTTTTTCCAGCTAAACCATCCAAAGTGTATTCACTGTTCAGATGTCCCATTTAACTGTGATAAAGCCGGACTTATGGTTGAAATGTGGTATATTCTATTCAGGAAGAGAAGGATTTCTCAACGATTGTCTACACAATAAAAGAAGGAGAAAAATAACGGATACATTTAGACATTTGTATGTTAGATACAAATGAAAGAAAAGACTACTAAATGCAGAAAAAAGGGGGGAGGAGAACGAGAATTTGTTGTTCTATTCGCCAACTTTAGCGTCGTTGTCATGGTAGACGAATTCGTGTCTTGTATAGGAACTTTTTTGTAGGAATTCGAATGAAAAACCAAATCAAACAATGAGAAAAAAGAAATAGAAAAATAAAAACGAAATGCTGGCAAAGCATCGGAAATGGAAGCAGTATGATGTATCTCCGGTTTTCACAATCCAAAGAATAGGAGTATTCTCTGCCGTTCGTTTTCTTTCTATACTGCTACCTCCCTAAACGATCGTTTTAGTTTAATTTATGCTAAACGCTCTATAGCGGTACTTGGGAATACAAACATTACACATTGAAAAGATACATTTTACGAAAAAGGGAGAACCAGGTTAGTGAATTACATGTTACCATTACCATAGAATAACGTTGGGCTTTCGATAGAGGACCTTGATTCGTATCTGCATTTGCATACAAAAGAAGGGAAATCGAGAGAATAACGAAGATACGAATGTACGCCAAAGAAAACGTTGCACGTCCCTTGCTATTGACAAAGGATTGTCTTCCTAAACGTAGTTTAGGAACAAAAGCTTTTACTGCTTTTGGAAGTACGCCAATACTGGTCCATGGCCAGACATTTGAACATTTTCGGAAGTTGATTTCAATATGGATTATGGCATGTATCGTACGATCCGAAGATAATTTACAAAAAAACCGTTTTTGGCAATAACAGTTTCATATGAACATGCAGCATACTTAGAAACTTAAACAGCATACTTGAACGGTTAGAAGATGACAAAATTGTCCACAAGAGAAAGAAAATCGACTAGCGAACAGCACTCTGCTAGTTCCGGCAGCTAATTGTCGCTTGACCTGGGTTGCCATAGAAGAGACGGGACTTCTTTGCACACAGCAATATCTTAGCTACCATCAACAAATTGATAACATTGAACTCACAAAACATTGGTCTGTTTGTCCAGCACTGAAGAAAACCATAGTCAAAGAAAATTACATTTTCCACATGCCTAGCCATAGCTCTAGCTCTATGCGACATATGTTTGGAGAGGGCACTGTTTAGTAGCCTTCAAAATCGACAGGTAGCTTGAAATAAAAGGCAAGGTAAACCAAAACTATAACCTTTACCGGAAAGTAAGACCATGCAACCACTACTGCTGAGAAACCTTTGGCAGAGTGTTATTGTATATATGTATGTATGTTGGCGTTATAGTCCATGAAAGACCTGAGCCGAGCTTCTCTCAATCACCCATGTTGTGTGTGATTTCATTTTCCCATAGGTGAAAGGGCCTACAGTTTATTGCCGGTTCCGAACGGCGAATTTCGAGAAGCTTTTCATGACAATTTTACTACAGGGGGTTTTGTCAGAACCCCGCTGAGGAGAAACACCGTGAAAACACGTTCGATGACATGGCTGAGTCGGGATTCGATCCCGTGTCATCGGCGTCAGAGGCCAACACACTACCCACTGCGCCACGGTGCTCTCTGGCAGAGTGTTATTACTAAGCCAAAAAACAAGGTTTGGAAAGGTGAAGGTTTTTAAAGCATAGCTTAAGGTGTAGCGATCCGATTTCCGTAAACCTGATAATTATAATCACCTCTCAAGTTGCCCCTATGTATATAATGAGCGCAGGCAAAAGCGCCTATTTTTTATTATTAACAGCGAAAATGCGTGACTTATCAGACTGATAGAACGACGGGCTGTCAAATACTATAAAAAACGATCGTTTGGGGCTGTAAACTCGTTTTCGCCAGCATCGCGGGCTCTGTTCTGTTTTAGCGTCATTATCAAGGTTTATGCTTCGTACGCCGTATTTCGTCTTAAGACGGGCTTTTTTGCTGTAGGCTATTGCTATCTGTAAGAGCACTCAGACCCATTACTGGTCCATAGTACTGCTAGAGAGGCACCAATCTTTACTGTATTTTCCCCGTTTTCCGGATAAAAATGAGTAGGACCTTTAGTGATTTAGAGCTAAGAGAGTCGGCACACACCACGTCGGCCTCGAGGGTGCGTCACCGTGCGCGGGGACAATCGCAGAGAAAGTGTTCTGCCGTGTCATCCTCTTCACAACATGCAGCACAGGTAGGCGTCTCATCATGCAGAGATGTTTGGCCAAGGTGTATTATCCCGTAATAAAGTCTATAAGTCTTCTGCCGATAATTCTTCTTAAGGATAAAGGGCGTACGCGCTTAGTCATCCCAGAATGACCTGGGAACAAAGAAGCCTTAGTGAGTTTAGTCTACGACTTAGTTCAGAAAGGCATACACTAACTTGGAGCTGGTTAAAGGGTTGGACACAGCTTGGCTATCACTGCAAACGCATATGATTTTACCCTTCTACCTCTGCTTCACAATATAGTGCATGGCCCTCAGAATAACGTACATATCTCTGACTGAAAAACAGACGCATATTTTCCTGGACCTCAGCCCAAAATTTAAATCATCAAAGGTTAATCATGGCATCTAGAGCAACGCTCGACATTATGGAGTTCGGTGAAAGAGGCTACAACGTGTTTGCGTGTATACTGTTAGGCTCAGTATAGGTAAATAAAATTGAAGAGAATGGTGACTCTCAAATGTCATCGCCTGCTAGGACTTGTGAGTGCTCAGCGGCTCAACAAACAGGAGCGATGTCGGAATCTTTTGCGAACATTGCAGCTGGAGGGAAAGCAGAAGATGTGTCGTCACACACACTCGGTGGGAATTCTAGGAGTATGCTCTCAGATGAACTCCCAGGACGAAATGAAACCACCAAACAAGTAGAGAGCAGGTCTCTACCATCCGGTGGCTTCTTTAAAATAAAGTTCTAGCATATGCAAAATCTGCCCCTGCCACCAAAAATCCGGAACTGAAACGGGATCGTTCCGCCGACAATACCCCGCCGAATCCGGTTGCCAAACGCAGCAAGATCGGTAACCCTGAAGCCGGCAAAGAAAGCTACAGCAGTGTAACTGGGAAGATCCGACTCGGCATCGTTCCCAAGGACTTGAACGCAAACCCCCTTACCACAGGGCAGATAGCAGCCGTTCAGGAGGCTGTAATTGAGACCTCCATCGAACTGCTGGGTAAGGCGCCCAAGCCCCACTTTAAAGGATCGACATATAAGTCAGGTGGGTTCTACTTCGCGTGCGCCGACGCCACAACGGCCGATTGG
Source organism: Eumerus sabulonum (assembly GCA_951905685.1). NCBI lineage: Eukaryota > Metazoa > Arthropoda > Insecta > Diptera > Syrphidae > Eumerus > Eumerus sabulonum. The sequence continues at coordinate 151,787,951 of OX645060.1, read as the reverse complement.
ATGAAGACCAATTTCGCGGCCATAAACGACAAGAACGGAACTGAGGACCATTTTCAACAAGATATGCCACACTGTCGCATGCAAACCGCCAACTCTGAGCACGGTCTTTCGCCCGCCACGGGCGGAAATACCAAACGATGCACCCATCATCATCAAATTTAACACCACTCAAGAACGGAATCAGGTGCTTAAATCCATTGCCGACCACCGCAAATTGAATGGTAAGCACCTCTGTCTCAATGATATCGGCATGGAGTCCAATAAGCGGATTTACATCAACGAGAGCCTTACCAACAAAAATCGCTCACTTCTTAAACTTGCCACTAACATGAAGCGTCGAGGCCAGCTTCACTCAGTATTTACCAGACGTGGATCCGTATTTGTCAAAGAGCGCAAAAATGACAACAACATATGTGTAAACAATGAAAAAACACTCCACACTATTGCCGCGAGAAGTGAAACAACAACAAATGACAGTGACCTCTCTCCTGTTACAACTTAACACATTTTTTTTTTTTTTTTTTTTTCTTCTTCTCACTCATATTGTTTTTGTTCTTGTTTTCTACATTTTTTACATTTATTTACATTCTTAAATTCCCCTCTATCTCTATTTTTTAAATTTTCCATCAAATATCTATCCTCTCTATTCAGTTTTTCTATTTTAACATTTCTTCCGCTTCAAACTAAGGGTTTTCCATTAAAGCTGATAGGCTTTGCATTGTTTGTTTGTTATTATCTTCTGTGCTGTTCGCTGCTTGATTGTGTTTGTTGTTTTTGCAAATCTTAATATGAATGCATGCAATCGTGGTGTCTCCAATGATGTTCCAAACATGTTAAATATTTTGTGTAATCAAAAGAAGGGCTTAAACATTTGTCATATAAATGCTCAAAGCATGAAAAGTAAAATTGATGATCTGCGTTTGCTTTTGGTCAGCTGCAAGGTCGACATTATGTGCCTGACGGAAACATGGTTGAAGCCGGAAATGTGTTCGGGTATGTTCCATATAACCAATTACAGACTGGTGCGTGTGGATAGGGCGAATAAATTGGGTGGAGGTGTGGGCATATATATAAAAAGCTCATTTAATTACAATGTTGTCAGACAATCCTCAGTTTCTGATTCAGTAGAGTACCTGTTTATTGAAATTTGTGTGAGTAGTGGCAAACTACTAGTAGGCTGTGTTTATATGCCACCGAATGTGGCTAATCACTCCTTGCCAACAGACATCCTAGAGAGTTTGGCTTCAGATTATACCGATATTGTTGTCGTTGGTGATTTGAACCTGAATCTTTTGGATATAAAGAACAAGCCGTTCATTGAAAAGATGAGATCACTGCACCTTAGTTTCGCCAACTTACAACAACCGACACACTTCATGCCCAACTGTAATCCTTCACTCCTAGATGTGTGCCTCGTCTCAGAACCCAATATGGTGTTGCTCTATGATCAACTGTTTGCACCAGCCTTTTCGTATCATGACTTACTCTTTGTCTCAATTGATTGCGTGTCACCTCCTACTAATGACTGTATTGTTTCACGTTTTAATTTCTCCCAAATGAATATTCCACTATTATTTATGGATTGTCTGAGTCTAGACTGGTCGCCAATTTATAATAGTAGCAACGTTAACGTGCAAGTAGATTGTTTTAATAAAAACATTTATTATCTGTTTACTAAACATGTCCCAGTTAAACAAATTAGAAAAAAGACTACGACTCCTTGGATTACGACCGAGGTTTTAAACCTCATTAAAAAGCGGGATCTGCTTTACTCCAGATGGAGAAGGTTCAGATGCCCTGTTTTACTGAACAATTACAAGGTCGTACGTAATGCAGTGACCTCAATAATTCGTAAGAATAAGCGAAAATACTATGCGGCGAAGTTCTCTAATAGCAACACAAGTTCAGACTTCTGGAAAAATGTGCGCCAAATGGGTATCTGCTCTAATAAGCCTATAGCCCCAAATAATATTGACATCGAGACACTCAACCGCAATTTTGTCCAAACGTCATCGAACAGTGAGCCTCGAAGCTCAACTACTGTTTCCAGCTCAGATTATGATTCCGACTCTTTCTCACTATCATGTGTTGACGAACTTTGTGTTGGGCATACTTTGTTCAGAATAAAATCGAATGCAATGGGCTCGGATGAAATCCACCCTGTATTTATAAAAACACTTCTTCCTTGCATTCTACATCAGCTTACGCACATAATAAATAGTGCTATTACGACCTCTACTTTTCCTAAGACTTGGAAAGTTGCCAAAATCGTTCCCTTGCCGAAAACAACAGCCCCTAGCTGTACTGAGTATCGCCCAATTGCCATACTTCCGTACCTAAGCAAGGTTTTCGAAAGCTTAGTAAGTTGCCAACTTAAGGAACATCTTAGAAACAAAAAGCTCATCACAAAGTTCCAATCTGGGTTTCGCGCTAAACGGAACTGTACAACAGCGTTAATTAGAGTCTGTGAGGATATTCGTGCAGGAATGGATAATGATATGGTCGGCCTAATGGTTTGTTTAGATTTCTCCAAAGCCTTTGATTGCGTGAATCACGATAAGCTCATACATAAATTAAAAAGCAAATTCCTGTGTGGTAGATCTCTATGTCATCTTATGTCTTCGTACCTTTTCAATAGGTCGCAATATGTGGAACTCTACAGTAAGCGTTCTTCATGTATTTCTGTCACCTCCGGTGTCCCGCAAGGCTCGGTGTTAGGCCCGCTATTATTTTCATGTTTTATCAACGATGTTCATCAGTGTTTCAACGTCTGTAAGTTCCATATCTATGCCGATGATGTTCAAGTTTACTCTATGTTTCCTAAGTCGTGTTCCTCTACTGCAATGGCATCATTCACACAAGAATTGAATCGAGTATTTCATTGGTCAGCCGACAATAGTTTGAAACTCAACCCATCAAAAACTAAGGCGTTAATCCTAAATAGAAGCAGGTCTGTATTTGGTCTACAAAATATCACTATTAATGATTCCCCAATCGACTATGTCGATAAGATAAAAAACTTGGGTATGTATTTCGAACACAATCTGTGCTGGAACGGCCACATAAATAGCGTAATTTCCAAAACTTACGCTGCTCTTAGAGGTTTGAGTCCAACTTCAAACTATTTGCCAACCAATGTCAAGTTGAAACTTGTAAAATCATTTATTCTACCAAAAATTCTATATGGTTGTGAGCTTTTTGCATGCATGGATTCCGAATCCACAAGAAAACTTAAGGTAGCTTTCAACAGCTGCGCCAGGTACATATATGGCATTCCCAGACACGAGCACGTCTCTGAATTTACAAAAAAAATTGTTGGCTGTTCTCTTACAGCACTAATGAAATTTCGCACCTTGCTATTATTGCACAAAATTATTATAAATAAGGAACCAGATTATCTTTTTGAATGTATTAGATTTGGAAGAGCGCAGCGCTCTTCAACACTAATAGTCCCTAAACATAAATATTTAACAACGTCCAGACAGTTTTTTGTCCACGCGGTTCATCTTTGGAATACGCTACCCTCAGATATTAAACAGGCGAACGGCACAAAGGCTTTCAAAAAAAGATTGTTTGCATTCGTTGCAGACAAATTCTAATGGAAATTCCTTTTAAGATCCCTTCTTTCTATCTTTCTATCCTTCTATCTTCTCACCTTTCTATTTTCCTTCTTTTCCCTTTATCTTAGTTGTTAAGTTTACTTTCTACTATATTGTATTACATTACATTGTATTAAATTGTTCCTAAAGCATGTACATATTTAAAAGATTTCATCTTACATGTACCTGAATTTTCTATGTATTAAACAAATAAATAAATAAATACTTGTGGAAGAAGACGCCTCCCGGAAACCGCACTTCGTTCGGGGCTACTTCCCACAGAGCATCGGCTTGTCTGTCACAAAGGTGTTGCCGATGCGGAACTCGCAGAACGATGGCCTGTATGCACAGCCCTGGAGAGCCATGCGGAGCACGCCAGATAAGGAGACACACATGCTGCATATGGTTCTGGAAGTTAGTTACAGGTCATTGACCGACAGCTGGAATTAAGATGCAAAATTCGTTTTGGTGACTTTAAGGTCATCATGAAAAGCAGCAAAAAAAACATCGGCTGATGCAGGACCAATCGCTGTAGTAATCAAGCAACCTACCAAACACAATCTCCCCCCACTCTACAAGGAAAATCCTCTATAGGAAATAGATCAGAGGATCACTTCCATCGGCGTGGCAACAATAAGTCATACCGAACAAAACCATCAACTACCGAACCATCGCAAAAAAATAAGTGGGCTGCGTGTGCTGCAGGGCAACAACCTGCACCATGCCAAAGGTGCTTCGGATACCTTTAACCTGCGTAAGCTAATTTACGCTATTCGAGAATCCTATCCTTGAACATCCTCTAACATCCATTTTTTCCCCATTTCAGAGTTTATAACAAGGGACCTGGCAGCCGTCATCGAAGTCCCCACCAATGGAGGAGTAAGGGATATCGTGTGCGCCTCAGCCTAATTCCCTTCAAACGGCCATCAGGTTCCACCTACTGAGTTCCAGGACCTAGCAGTGCAATCGTCACCTTGTCATGGGATGCGATTCCAATGCGCACCAATTGGAATAGGACAGTAGCAACACCAATAAACGAGGTAAGTTACTTTTTGAATTTTTACTTAGTAATAATCTCACCGTTGCCAAGAGAGGCAAACAAAGCTAGCTTCATTAATTCGATCAGAGAATTGGTACTTGACCTCATTATCTGTAGCCCCTTTTTTTCTAAATACAATTGGTAACTGGTAGGCTTCCAATGAGGCCTCACTGTCTGATCACCAACATATCAGATTTAACATCATTAGTGAGGTTAAGGAAGCTGGGGTTGGACAGCCCAAAGGAACAAATTGGGCTCTTTTCCAAGATCAACTTGCCGCTAAAGAAGACATTGCAGAAGACAGTAGAACGAATAGCCCCTCTGGCAGACTTTTTAGCTCCGATAGGGTTAAATGGGCGAGGGCGCCGTAGCGCAGTGGTTAGTGTGTTGGACTCTGACGCACGATGAGCGAGTTCGGATCCCGATAACATCAGCGCCATCGCATGTTTATTTCGTGACGTTCCTCCTCGGCGGGGTACTTGCAAAATCCCCCGTAGTATCCTTGCATTGAAAAAGCTTCTCGACTCACACCGTTCGGATGGGCATTAAACTGTAGGTCCCTTCACCTGTGCGAAAAATAAATCACACACAACATGGGTGATTGGGAGATGCTTGGCTCTGGTCCTTCATGGGCTGTTACGCCACCAAAGAAGAAGAAAAGAGCTAAATGGGCAATTGGCTCATTTAAACCCTATAAAGTCCCAGAAAAAGACGATGTCTTTCCTGCTATCTTACAGAGAGGTCCGAATACTATTTTATCACATCTGATAGCTCTTTTTAGGTCTTGTCTCAACCTGGGCTATATCCCTCAAATCTGGAGAAGTCAAGTCAACTTTGTCCAAATTCCCAAGATTGGAAAGCTAAGTGAACAACCTGAATCCTATAGCCCCATCAGCCTAACATCGTTCCTACTAAATACAATGGAAAAACTGATAGAGCTTAGTATTAGAGGTACCCTGGAGAATCAGATACCACTGCATCCTAATCAGTATGCATATCGAAAATGACGATCTACTGAGAATGCGCTACACCACCCAGAGGCGCGTGTTGAAAATAGTTCTACACACAAGGAGATCACGATTTGCGCCTTCCTCGATATAGTGGGGGCTTTTGACGATACTGGCTATGACTCGATCACTATCCTGCAGGGGTGTAGACCATCCCTCTGATCAATGGATTAGGGCGGTGCTAAATAGCCGTATTATATCGGACACATCCGGAGAGGTATCGGTGATCGTATCGGCGGCTAAGGGGTGTCCACAAGGAGGAGTCCTTTCACTCTTTCACTGGTCTATAGTTATCGACGACTTACTCGGCAAGCTAACCACTGTTACTGTTATATAATATTACTGTCATATATAATATTACTGTTCTAAGTGTTATAACACTTATGACAGTAATATTATATAACAATATGTTAATATGCCGGCGTGCAGTTGGTTGACAGTCGTCTAAGAGTAAAGACATATAATAATAAAATACAGTCTAACAAGTATTAAGTCTTTTTATATAATATTTCAATTACCTGGTAGTCATTGTTACGGGCAGGTGCGAAATTGATTGAAAATTGAAATTTATCTTTGACCGGTGTGGCAGAGAGGGTTTATCGATTAACCCAAATGTTAGTCCCATTCGCAAAGAGAAGAAGGGTGCAGCCCTGCTTCGTCTTTCTAAATGGCACAAATATAGGATTTTGAGAAGAAGTTACATAAGTATCTAGGTATTGACCTTGGACGTAGACTTAACTGGGATTTCAATATTAAAAACAAACTTACAAAGGCGACTAAGGTCTTGTGGGCCTGTCGACGCACTTACGGTACAATCCCGGGATTGAAACCTAAGATAATTCACTGGCTATATACCGCGACAGTAAGACCTATAATCACCTATGCGTCCATAGTATGGTGGACAAAATTTGAGCAGAAAACGATAATCGTTAAGCTTCAACGCCTCCAGAAACTAGCGTGTCTCGGCATTACAGGCGCTATGCCAACCTGCCCCACGCCAGCTCAAGGAGCACTGATTGGACTTACCCCACTGTATGCAATGAGATCGCCGATCAACTTGTCAGGAAAGGTTCTAGCGAAAGATACATAGGTGGTGAACCTTTTTGCGGCACTCCCAAGGCTAAGATCAACTTTTTCTTAGGCAAGTGAGTAGAACCGCAACACCTGTCATTTTAAAACAGCGTTCACTCTATTAACATACACAAACTTAATAGAGTAGATATCAGAAGACTGGTCCGCTACCTGTCGGGACACTGCGGTCTGAGATATCAATAACAATAGTTATAGTTATAGTTTATTTTATTTTACTTTTTTTTTTTGAAGAAATACAAAAATAAATTAATTACACTTAAGAATACACAAAATAATAGTATTCAAAACTTAAAAAAAAAAGTATCTGCAATCTGTAGTTAATAAGAAACTAGAATTGAAAGCAGTTTAAAATACAATGAAAGTTAACAACCAATATACAAGATTTAATGATGAAGGGGGTCACTACAATATGAAACAAAATATGTATTTATTTTAAGAGAGAAAAAAAAAAAAAAAAGAGCACTAAACGATATACTTGCAGCTAGACCAATACAGAAAGTAAATTAAGAATATCAACATAATTAGGTCTAAAAGCCATGATTTCACTTTTTTTTTTTGGAAAAATGGATTATTTCGAATACACCTTATGTTATAAGGTAATTTATTAAAAAGTATTGGAGCAGCAACATAAAAAAATTGGAAAAAATATTTGCAAATTGTGGTGAGGTATTTGGACAAGATTTTGCACATTAATGCGTAACTGATAGCTGGAAGAGCTTCTATTTAGTGAATAGCCAGATCTTTCAAAAAATATTTTCAAAACTTTGTAACAGTACAGATGTTTCAGAGGTAGAATATGCAGGTTTCTAAAAAGTGGTAAGCTGTCAGACTGCCGGTTTTTATTGCAGATGATACGAATAACGTGCTTTTGGAGTGGAACCCCAAACAACTAAGCCATACTCAAGCCTGGAATGCGCTAAGCCGTAATAAATACATTTAAGAAGCTCCAGTGAGCAGTAAGGATTCAAAAAGTAAATTTGTCTAGTGGCAGCTATAAGTATATAAGTATATAAAGTAGATAAGTGCAGTTGTATGATCAGACCAGTTCATTTTCCAGTCGAACAGGACCCCGAGGTACTTGAAGTGTTTTACGTTCTCAATATAAAAACATTTATCAGAACATTTGCGTTGTTCAATATAAGTTTGTGAACTAGACTCTGTATTACAAGTAACCCTGCTATGTTTGAATCTTTTGCAGTTAGCACAATGAAAAAGGAAAGGTTCGCAGTCTATTACCCAGCTACCAGGACTAAAACGCATGATTTTGGTTTTGTCACTGATGACCAGTTTGTGTGTCTTAAACCAGTGGCTTAAGACTTCAAGATCGTGATTGATGCTAACGGAAAGACTTAGAGCAGATTTAGCAGTAAAAGCACAAGCCAAATCATCCGCAAATGCTGTAACTTTGCTTTCACATTTTTGTTGGAAGAGTGAATTGATGAATATTAAGAAAAGTAAGGGGCCTAGCACTGAACCCTGAGGAACACCTATAGATACGATACTCGTTGAACTGAACTCACCATCTATTTTTACTCTCTGAATTCTCTCTGATAAATAAGACCTAAGCCAGTTGTGAACTCTACCTCTAAAGCCACACTTTAATAGTTTGTCCAATAGTATTTTGTGATCGACTGTGTCAAAGGCCCTAGTTATATCGACAAAGAGCCCTGCAGTGAGGTCCCTATTATCGAAACCATTGTAGATATGCGAACAGAAGTTAAGGAGGGCACTTTCAGTCGAACGACCTGAACGGAAACCAAATTGACATTCACTAAAAAAAACTATTTTTTTCTAAAAACTGGACCATTCTCACCTTTAGTGCTTTTTCAAAGATTTTCGAAAATACAGACAACAAAGAAATAGGCCTATAATTATTTATTAAAGTTTTATCCCCCTTTTTAAAAAGAGGTATCACTTCAGCCTGTTTTAGATATTGCGGAAAAATACCATAGTTGACGCTTGCATTATAAATAACACATAGAATATCACAGACATTTAATGCTATTTTTTTAACAATATTGTTTGAAAATCCGTCAGATGTTTTGGAATCTGAATTTTTGAGAGACATGATAATTTTGAATAGTTCATGAGACGTTATAGGATCATAGAAAAATCTATGGGCACATGAAACTTCATTAGCTAGACATGTACAATCACAGTTGGAATCACAAGTATCGGAGACTGTCTTAGTACCTATAGTTGAAAAGAAAGCGTTGAACTTATCTGCTATAACTATAGGATCTGTAATCAAAACATCATTCTCTTTGAGGCTAGATATATGAACTTTCTGAGAGGATTTATTAAGCAACGCTCTAACAAGATCCCATTCTTTTTTAGGATACCCTCTGACCTCGTTGAACTTGTTAACATAATAATTGTTTTTGCAAAATGAAACTTCTTTCGAAACCTCTTTGCATATTTGTTTGAAGGCAATAGAACATTTTACAAGACACGTCATACAATGATCAGACACTTGCAAATCCACAACAGAGCTGTAAATTTCCGTTATTAAAATTTTGTGAAAACGCACTAAAATATGGTCGATGCATGTACTAGTGGAAGTGGTAATACGAGTTGGTTTATTAATGCAGGACTCGAAGCCAAAGGATGACAGCATGAACATATAATTGTCTACAAAAATAGAGTGCTGCAAAATGTCTATATTAATATCACCCACAATGATTATGTCATTTGATTCCCTTGATAAAAGAAATGTGACCTCTCGTCTCAAACGGAGTGTCGACTCTGTCTTGAGGACGAAGAGACTCTAGCATGCATTCGAGGGCCAACCTTACCCACGTGCAGCTCTACTATTATTTCCATGCTTTTCAGCAGGGAGGATGTAAGACAAGTGCCAGACTAGCTGTGAAAATTCTTCTAAGGTTAGAAAGCAGCTGCCTTATACGTTTTGCAGCATAACAGGGTATATCCCGTCGGTGACTGGCGATTTAAAACTGTGATAGACGAAGATACTCGCCTTGGCAAACTGATGATCATACGCTGTTTAATGGATACGTTCTCATTGTTCCCAATCACTCTGAGATTCCGGGTAGTGAATATTCGATAAGTCTGCCCTATTAAGCTCACCGTTTTGGGAAATTTTATTGCAAACTACGAAAGGGCGTGCATATTTTCCCTGACTATGTCCACTTGTTTTTGCATGTGATGAGTTTTGCGAAGCCAATGTATAGAATTAAGAGCTCTTTCTCTGAAAGATAAGTATTGCAATATCCGAGCAGAAAGCTTTCTTTTTTCGAACCAATCAATATCTGATCGATTACCTAATGACGGCTCCGAAAGCCAGGATCTGAACTAAACCGTTCAATTAGAACGTTTCCACTTGTAATGCCCTAAATCGTTTTACTACCCCGTTAAATACCCGAAAAGCAATAAATTTACCAAAGTACGATTCTGCTGTCGCAATAGACTACCAATTCCATAGCAACCCACTTCCGTGCCTAATTGAATCATAACTTACCCGCTTAAATGGCTTGCTTCGTCGTTGTCATTGATTATCTGTCCGCAAATTCGATTTCCTTTTTCAAAGCGGTCGGAAGGCGAAAGGAAACACAAGCGCGTCCGAATAATATTTTCACAAACATTTTTTGTGGTAACGTAAAACGAGACTCGTAAATAAACATCCTTCCTACTCGTCTTAAGAAACAGAAAAGTGGAAAGCAGAGCACCACGTTCTCGTAGAAAGGAAATTCTCGAGGACCATACATCAGGCTTATGTAACTGATCCAAAAGCAATTTATTTACTTCGCCATTTGTGACAATATCTTGGCGTACATTAATCCTTGTTGTTTGTGTTTGCCGCCTGCTCCCGTGGAGTATCCTAGTAACCGGATATGTATAGAGACAAACATGCATGTCCTTATAGTGAGGATGAGACTCTCACACTGACCTCGAATTGGAATGTTTTCTAATTGACCGCTTCAAACCGCCTATCGAAATTGAACCAAAACATACATACATACATATGTATATGTATGGGGAAATAGCTAAAGGATATTTGTGGTCTAGTTGGAAGCCTAGAGTTTTTTTGAAGCATCCGAAACTAAATAACTGGAATGGGGATTCCGCATATTGTATTTCGTGTGAAAGGCTTGTATTACAGAGAAATCACAGCATAAAATGTGTTTTGTACAGAAGCTTATATGATGAGGGAATTCCTAAGTTGAAAGTGTTGGTATGGGGAATGGGATGGAGATGTATTGAAAGCTTTTGTAACTTTTTTTAACTGGTGTATCTTGTCATTAGATAATGCCACTTCAGTTGACTTGTATGAATAGCTACTAATAGATGCGAATGATGCTAATTTCCAGTGTACATTTATGGCTGGAAAATCATGGTTTATAGCCGAGAATCTAAAGTGGGGTAAAGTGCCAATTTATCCGCTTCATCTAAATCTATTCCATATACGCCAAAGAATCATATTTTGGACTGCGCATGCAAGTATTTCCTCTCCAAAACTAACTGCAAAGCAAAAAGAATTACTTGTTTTTATGATGACCTAATTTACTTAACACTTTTGCAATCATCACGCGGTCATTACTTATACAAATTCTATTTGGTCCTGCCAAGCGAAAACTAAAGTTTTACCATTTGCCTAAATGAATAATCCTTTCGTTCCACTACACACCATCATTGCCATCGAATCTGGGTCATTGAAAGGGTGCGCAAAAAAAATCAAAATGAGTAAAAGGAACGACGACAACCGGACAACCGGATAAAGTGATTCCCTCTGTAGATGGGACCGTTGCCTAAACTTAGGCCATTGTCCTGGGGCACAAGCCATGTTTTTGTAGTTACTCTTTTTGCTTTACGTGGTTTTTCCATTTTCCTTTTCCCTTCTCTGTCGTCTTTCGTTTTACTCCGCTTTTGATGATTTCGCTTTTGTCGGGAAGGAATAACCATATCTCATGGCGAGAGGTGCAGCAGCCAGGCACCGGAGCACTATGAGAAAAGTTGAGAACGTATTTCGCCGGTAATGTCTGTGTAAACGGATGGGAGGTAAAAAATTAAACATTTAAATGATGTTGAGTGATTGTGATTCGATGCAATTTACGAGAGTTTTTCTTTTTAACTTTTTTTCTGTTACTATTGGATGGAAGGTGAACAAAGATATCCGCGAGATAAGTCGTTTTCACGGGTGCTTTCGGGCCGTCATTGGGTAAGCTAAAACTTGGTTTTTACCTATTTTATATTCTTCCGAATGCATTTTTATTCATGTCACGTGCTGAACTTATATTCATATATTTATGTTTTATAAAAAAAAACAGAGTAATGTCTTGTTTTGAGGAATTTTTATTAAAGCAATCTTAGAATGTCGACAAAATCGATAGAAAAAAAAAACACACAGTTCGCTGTACGACAACACATAACACATCCGGAAATTAACCCAGGATGGTAGATTTTGCCTCGGGGCGAAACCTCTCTGCGGTTAGTACGGGGTTCCCCTACCTCAACATCCATATAGGGATAGGGGGGTCAAATTGTGATCGACGTCAGGCACTCCTCCAGTATTCTCGATGTCCGAGCCCTTACGGTGCCAACGTCGACAGGGATAATTTCCATGCCACGGTAAGAGGATGGCAAAGGACTTACAAGGGCCTCGTAGGGGTAGCACCTATCCGACGAACGCTGGCCTGCTAAAAAGCGAGAAGAGCCACCGCAGTCGAACATCTTGCAGCACTGTTAGTGAGTCCTATACCCATCTCCGCGCGGTGCCATCTGGAGATTTCCTATGGAAATTGCAGACAGGGAAGGGCGAATGGCGAGGATCCTGCGCCAAAAAAAACAGGATTAACCGTAAAAAAAAAACACATACTCCGAACAACCACAAGCCTCGGATATAACGGACCGGGTTAATGTTGACGATCCTTGCAAAAAACGAAAAAAGGCCAATGATTTTCGGCTCTGTACGTGGAATGTTAGGTATCTCAACTGGCCACGTGCAGCCGAACAACTCGCCGACGCCCTAGACCGCCATAAAGCGGACATTACCGCCATCCAGGAAATGCGATGGAATGGACCGGGTATAAAGCGGATGAAAAGCTGCGATATTAACTACGGCGACTGCTATAGGGAGAGAGGACAACGATTGTTCGGATGCGGATTTGTTGTTCGAGCTGGACTAAGGCAAAAAGTCCTAAGCTTTCGGCATGTGAGCGAACGCCTCATAACAATCCGTATCAAGGCTACATTTTTTAACATCAGCCTGATCTGCGTCCACGCCCCCGTCGAAAGACAAGGATGACTCCGCCAAAGATGAGTTCAACGATCTCCTAGACAGAACGTATGCCCAAATGTCCCAGCTATGGCATCAAGATTGTACTAGGAGACTTCAATGCTAAGCTGGGTAAGGAAAGCATCTTTGAACGAGTCATCGACAAACATAGCCTACTCGACACCACATCCGATAACGGACACAGGCTGATTGATCTTGCTACGGGGCGAAATTTCCTTCTAGCCAGTACGCGCTTCCCGCACCTCGATATACACAAAGGCACCTGCCGGTCTTTTGATCAATCGACTACCAACCAGATTGATCACATCGCGATCGACGTCAGACGCTCATCCACTATGTCCGAACTTTCCGAGGGGCTAACATCGACCCGGACCACTATCTTGTAGTAGCGAAGATGCGCTTACGTATATCACGAACGCAGCGGAGTAGAGTAAGAATACAAAGTTATGATGTCGGAAAACTATTATCGTCAGAAACCGCTCGTGCTTTTACCGATGGCGTCTTCCTTAAGCTCTCCAATATACCTCAATCATCAACACTATCAATAGAACTGCAGTGGAGCCTTTGCAAACAAGCTCTGAAAAGCTCTGCATTCGAAGTCTTGGGTTTCAAAGCTCCACCACGAAGAAACACCTGGTTCGATGACGAGTGCAGGAGGATTCACACAGCGAAGGAGGATGCATATAAGGCCTCGCTGCATAAAAGAACAAGAACAGCTCGTGAGCTCTACGAGTTAAAAAGAAGGGAGAGCTATCAGCTTCTCAGAAGAGAGAAGCAAGAGCACGAGAAGTGCGCGATTGAGGATTTGGAGAGGTGTTACTGCAGGCGTGATGTTCGAAAGTTTCATCAACAGATAAAGCGAACATACCAAGGTTATAAAGCCAGAACGGAAGCCTGCAGGGATGAGAACGGACATGTAGGTATTATTCGACCAATAAATGTTACTCATTTTTCGACTACACTGTATTCTAATAGATAAGTTACAATACGTATAGCCCAAATGTTCATTGCTGTACAATCGAACGATTCATGTTAGGTTTCTAGGTATTGCATGTAATATGTAAACCACTTATTGTACGAAAAGTGTCATGCTGAGGCAGTCGGAATAAAGATCTCGCTGTAGAAACACTCTTTTAATTTTGCTCTCCGCTTTAGTGGCCCACAGCTTTTCAGAAGTGGGATTAGTTAACTGTACGCGTGCGAAAGTTTAAGCTAAATTTAATATTCTGGTACATACATATTTTACAGAAAAAAGAAAGACAATTTGGAAAACTTGTGATTGATTTTTATGTGTTTTATTTGTAAAAAATGACTGAGCGCGTGTTAAAGTTTATTCAGAGTGCAACTGTACAAGAGCTGAAAGATAAGCTCGCAGAACTTGGTTTGGCCACTAATGGCGCGAAAGCTACTCTGAAAGTCCGTCTTGAGCAGGCCATTGAAAATTTCAGTGTTGAACAAATGCATGAACATTTTCCTGACGAAGTTCTCGAGGAAGTTAACAGCGTAAGAGATGTTTCTAGCATAGAAGAAGAAAGAACACAGGAACAACAGGAATTACAACAGCTGAAACGGTTAAGCGAAATTGTCGCTAGAAAGGAAGAAATTCGTCAACTTCAAAAGAAATTGGAGGAGCTCAACAATGTGGCAGAGGAGTGCAGGCCGTATTTCTCCTTAAAAGACATCGAAGATTCCCTTCCAACATTTTCTGGAGATGACAGCTATCCCGTTACATCATGGATTCGTAGTTTCGAGGATGTTATGAAAATGCACAGGTGCGAAGAATCAAGCTATCTTATCTATGCGCAGCGTTTGTTAAAGGGAACAGCAAAGCTCTTCCTCCGATCAACACTCTTCAAGTCCTGGCGTGAACTGAGAGAATCACTGATTGCCGAATTCCAACATCACACAACAGCCACAGACGTACACAACACCTTACGAAGCCGGAGGAAGCGGAGGGAGGAAACGTTTCAACAATATGTTTTTACAATGCAGGAAATTGCATCCAGAGCTAGTCTTAATGAGCAAGAAATCGTCGACTACATAGTTAAAGGTATACCTGACTCCTTTTATAACAAACAAGTTCTTCTTACAGCCAATACCATCCCTGAGCTGAAATGCGCCTTAAGGAAATATGAAAAAATGAAAGCTGAGTATCAACAATCATCTTTAAGCAACTCTAAAACAGCGCCAAAGCAAAAAGCTACCGTGTATCTGCAAAAGGAAAGGGAACCAAAGTGTTTCAATTGTAACGATATAGGACATGTTGTCAACAATTGCCCAAAGCCGCGTAGAGAAAAGGGTTCCTGCTTCCGATGTGGTATAAAAGGCCACGTCATTAAGGAAAAGCTGAGTGTGCAACAGAACATCAAAGCTCCAAATTCCTTCAAGACTTCCATGGTGTTTTTAAATACGAGTTTCTTTTCGATGGGTCCGGAACTGTCCGCACGTCAATCCAAGCAATGACATTAATCGATACAGGGAGTCCAATATCATTCATCCAGCAAAAATACGTTCCACCATACCTGTTGACATCTTTAGAATCGAACATCCAAAACTTCGTAGGTATAAATAATACAAAATTAGTTGTTTTTAGTAAAATACTATGTAAAGTAAATGTTTATGATAATTCCGTAAATTTATGTTTATATGTAGTAAAAGATGAGACAATGAAAAGCGTAGTAGTTTTAGGTAGAGATTTTTTGCAAACGTCTAATATTAAATTAAGTTTAGGTATGCGAAACGATTTAAGAACCCAGAGTGATAAAAAGAATAGTGAACTAACCGAAAAGATAAAAGAAATTTTGAATATCGATACGTTTGAAGATACCAGTTTAAATTTGAATATAAATGAACGTTTAAGTCACAACGAACAAGTAAAATTAAGAAAGTTATTAGCTGATTGCCTTTCGGATAATGAATCCTTGAACCCGTGCAGTGATTTTGAAATGGAAATTATGCTGACTGATTCGAATTATGTTTTTAATTGTACTCCGAGACGTCTACCTTATGTCCAAAAACAAGAACTCCAAAGTATTTTGGAAGAGTTAACAAAAAGTAAAATCATTCGTGAAAGCACTTCCCCCTTTGCTTCGCCTATAGTGCTAACCAAAAAGAAATCAGGCGAATTACGTTTATGTGTCGATTATCGACAGTTAAACAAAGTGACAGTAAAAGACAACTTTCCGATCCCTCTGATAGAGGACCATCTGGACCGACTACGTGGTAAAAAGTATTTTTCACTCTTAGATCTTAAAAGTGGATTTTACCACGTTAAAATGGCGGAGAAATCCATAAAGTACACCTCTTTCATAACACCATTGGGACAATACGAATATCTACGCATGCCCTTTGGACTCAAAAATGCTCCGTCTGTGTTTCAAAGGTATATTAATAAAATATTCAAAGACTTGATAGTTAGTGGTAAATTGTTGGTTTATATTGACGATCTTTTGATAGCATCGGAAACAAAGGATGAGC
Source organism: Eumerus sabulonum (assembly GCA_951905685.1). Classification (NCBI taxonomy): domain Eukaryota; kingdom Metazoa; phylum Arthropoda; class Insecta; order Diptera; family Syrphidae; genus Eumerus; species Eumerus sabulonum. The sequence continues at coordinate 151,771,484 of OX645060.1, read as the reverse complement.
ATTTTGCAATTTAAAAAGAAGTCCTTGGTATAGTTCGTAAAAATAATTTACAGTTGCGTCTTGACAAATGTTTGTTTATGCATGAGAAGGTTACTTATTTAGGCTACGAAGTTTCCGCGAATGGGATAGGTCCAAATGCTGATGGGTTGCGAGCTGTCTCGAATTTTTGTATACCAAAAAATGCTAAAGATCTTCATTCATACTTAGGATTATGCTCTTATTTTCGGAAATTCGTAAAGAATTTTTCAATAATATCAAAACCTTTATATGATCTTTTAAAACGCAAAGAACCATTCGTTATGAGTGATGAGGAACTATCTGTGTTTGAACTTCTTAAACAAAAGCTACTTGAATCCCCATTATTGTGCATCTATAATCCTCATGCCGAAACAGAGTTACATTGCGATGCCAGCAGCTTAGGGTTTGGTGCTGTTTTATTGCAACGTCAAGACGACAAATATTTCCACCCAGTCTTTTTTTTTCAAAACGCGCTACGGTTGCTGAATCCAAGTATCATTCATACGAACTTGAGACTTTAGCAATCGTATATGCTTTAAGAAGGTTTCGTATTTACTTAACTGGCATCAGATTTAAAATCATTACTGACTGCAAATCACTGACCCTCACCTTAAACAAAAAGCTCTCCAAGACTATGACTATGTCATTGAACATAGAGATGGAAAGAGGATGGCCCATGTCGACGCTCTCAGTAGATGTCATAATATCTTAGTAATTGAAACTGATTCATTTGAACATGCTCTGGCGGCATCCCAGCAGAAAGACGAAACCATTCGACGCATAGTAAGCATGCTGGAACAAAGGGAAAGTCCATCTTACGAATTAGTTAACGGCCTTGTGTACAGGAAAATGAAAGATATGGTCTTCTTTTATGTTCCTTGCCAAATGGAAAGAAACGTTATGCAAACACATCATGAGGCCTTATGCCACGCAGGGGTAGACAAATTATATGACTTTTTAAAGAAAACCTACTGGTTTCCTTCTATGAAAGCTAAAATCAAAAATTATATCAACACCTGTTTAAAGTGTATACAATTCTCTCCACCAACCGGCAAGAAGGAGGGCGTTTTGCATTGCATTCCAAAGGGAGATAAGCCGTTTGAAACCATACATGTTGACCATTATGGTCCCTTACCTTCTTCCATGAAAGGTTATAAACATGTTTTCCTGGTAGTTGATGGCTTTTCCAAATTTTCAAAACTGTATGCCGTTAAAAGCACTAGTACTAAAGAAGTAATAGGATGCCTACAATTATATTTTTCGAATTACAGCAAGCCCACACGTATTATTTCGGATAGGGGAAGTTGCTTTACTTCCGACGAGTTCAGCAAATTCTGTGTTAGCAAAGACATCCAACACATCAAGATTGCTACCAGTTCACCGCAGTCGAATGGCCAAGCAGAACGCATTAATAGGAGCTTAACACCTATGCTTTCTAAGGAAAGTGAATGTGACCCTGGCGAGTGGGTAAAACACTTGAGTAAAGTGGAGTTTGCATTAAACAATGTTGTCAATAGAAGCACTGGTTTTAGCCCGAGTGTGTTACTTTTTGGTGTTGCACAAAAAGGTGAAGTATGTGATAACATCCGCGAGTATCTTCAACAAAACATAATTTTTGATCCACGAAACCTTGACGAGTATAGACAGAAGGCAAATGAAAACATAATCCGAAGCCAAATCAGTAATAAGAACAACTATGACGACCGACATAAACCTCCATTCCCGTACAAGACTGGAGATTTTGTCATGATAAAAAATATTACTAATACGCCTGGTGTAAATAAGAAATTAATTGCCAAGTACAAAGGACCGTACCAAATCATTAAAGTATTGCCGAATGATAGGTACTTAATAAAAGATTTAGAGAACCTGCAGCTTTCAAGGATTCCTTACGAGGGCATAGTATCTCCCGAAAACATGAAACCATATGTTCAAGATTGATATCCGACTAACTCGCGCATCGATATTCGATCCGATTTATTTGTTTCATTTTCGTGGTTAGCGATATCTTACGTAATTTTATGAATGCTTAAATATTCAATCGATGATTTTAAAATTGCACTTTTAGAAGGAAAAAATTGTCATGCATATGCATCAGCTCTATTTTAAAAAGGATAACACATATTATACACTCGAAAAATGTAATATTACTATATGCGCGTTTGTTTTATATACAACTTCTATGTACATGTTATGCTGGTTGTAATCGTATGTAAATCAAGGACGATTTGTATTCAGGATGATCGAACTGTAGGTATTATTCGACCAATAAATGTTACTCATTTTTCGACTACACTGTATTCTAATAGATAAGTTACAATACGTATAGCCCAAATGTTCATTGCTGTACAATCGAACGATTCATGTTACGGTTTCTAGGTATTGCATGTAATATGTAAACCACTTATTGTACGAAAAGTGTCATGCTGAGGCAGTCGGAATAAAGATCTCGCTGTAGAAACACTCTTTTAATTTTGGTCTCCGCTTTAGTGGCCCACAGACACCTAATAGTAGAATCGCAGTCGATGCTGAGAATATGGAAAAACCACCTCTGCAGACTGTATAACGGCGATGTTAGTCAATATACCGCTGTCAGGAAGAATGATCCATTTCTAATCGACGAAGATCGCAGAGAGTTCTGTCCCCCTGACCTCGACGAAGTTAAGATTGCCATATCGAAGCTCAAGTCGAATAAAGCTCCTGCTGCAGACGGACTGTTTGCTGAACTCTTCAAGGCAGCTGGGGATGACCTGGTTAGGAGCATGCACCGGCTCATCTGTAAGATATGGTCAGAGGAAAGCATGCCCGAGGAATGGAGTCTCAGCATCGTATGCCCGTTCCACAAGAAAGGAGACCCCACTGATTGCGCCAACAGAGGAATAAGTCTCCTTAATATGTATGTATGTATGTTGGCGTTACAGTCCATGAAGGACCAAAGCCGGGCTTCTCTCAATCACCCATGCTGTGTGCGATTTAATTTTCCCATAGGTGAAAGGGACCTACAGTTTATTGCCGTTTCCGAACGGCGAATTTCGAGAATCTTTTCATGACAGTTATACTACAAGGGATTTCGTCAGGATCTCGCTGAGGAGAAACACCGTGAAAACACGTTCAATGACATTGCTGTGTCGGGATTCGATCCCGTGTCATCGGCGTCAGAGGCCAACACACTACCCACTGCGCTACGGTGCTCGTAAATACACCGTTATAATATTACCTTGTTACGTAAAAACATGTACAAAGCGACTGTTTCCCTCCATACTTTTCTTTGTATTTTGATTCACTGCATTTTATACCCTATATCGCCCTACTGAGAAGCTACTTAATACCACCTTGGACAGATGGTCCAACATGGTCCAACATAGTGGACAAATGGCACTAGTTCATACATACATAACCATCAAACCGTTCCCACAACAATAAAAGGAAAAAAGGCCACGTGACAAGTAATTATGTATATATGTACATATGTACTTATGTAGAGAGAGCACGGAAAGCGTGAAATCGAGGAGATGGAGAGATGCTTTCGCAGGAATGACGTCCGTAAGTTTTACAATAAGGTAAAACGAACATGCCATGGCTACAGAGCCCGAGCGGCGGCCCGCAGGGATGAAAATGGAGAACTGGTAGTAAAGTCGCGGTCTAGGCTGAGGATTTGAAAATACCACTTCTGCAGACTGTATAACCGCGATGATAGACAAAATACCGCTGTCAGGCAGAACGAGCCATTCGTAATGGACGACAACGTAACAGAATTCAGTCCACCCGACCTAGACGAAGTCAAAATAGCGACATCAAGACTTAAGTCTAATAAAGCCGCGGGCGCAGACGGCCTGTCTGCTGTGCTTCTTAAGGCGGCTGGAGATGAGCTAGTAAGGTGCATGCACCATCTCATTTGCAAGGTATGGTCGGAGGAAAGCATGCCCGACGAATGGAATCTCAGCATCGTTTGCCCAGTCCATAAGAAAGGAGACCCCTATAACTGCGCAAATTATAACAAGTCTCCTTAACATCGCATATAAGATATTCTCTGCCGTATTGTGTGAACGCCTGAAACCGTTTGTAGATAACCTGATCGGCTCTTATCAGTGTGGTTTCGGGCCTGGTAAATCCACAATAGATCAAATATTTACACTACGGCAAATCTTGGAGAAGACCCAGGAATACCAAATCGACACTCACCACCTCTTCATCGATTTCAAGGCTGCATATGACAGCGTGTATACAGATAAGCTATACAAAGCCGTGTCTAGTCTTTACATCCCTGCCAAACTCGTCCGACTGTGCAAGATGACAATGGAGAATTCTCGCTGCTGCATTAAGGTCGGTAATGAGCAAACCGAGACCTTTGATGTTAATAAAGGATTTAGGCAAGGTGACGCGCTGTCATGCAACTTTTTCAACATCGTGCTCTTGCAAGAGTCACTGGCCAACACAAGAGGTACGATTTATTTCAAGTCTACGCAATTGCTTGCGTACGCCGACGACATTGACGTGATTGGATGGACACAGCGAAACGTCAATGAGGCCTTTGTAAGCATTGAGGTAGAAGCGGCTATGATGGGTCTCTAGGTTAATGAGGGTAAAACCAAATATCTGCCTTCATCTAAATGAGACGGACAACACCGACATATTAGCCAGAACGTCACCATGGGCGGATATAACTTTGAAGTGGTCAAGGAATTCGCCTACCTTGGCTCACTGATGGCCAGCGACAACAACACCAGCGCTGAGATAAAACGCGGAATCACTCTTGCCAACCACTGTTTCTTTGGGCTCAAGAGGCAGTTGAGAAGTAGAGCCCTCTCTCGCAAAACCAAGGTGACACTGTATAAGACCTTAATCATCCCAGTCCTCCTTTACGGCACAGAGGCTTGGACCTTAACAAAAGCGGATGAAGATGCCCTTGGTCGTTTCGAGAGGAAAATTATGCGTACTATCTACGGTCCCGTTTGTTCAAACGGTGTATGGAGGAGAAGATATAACGAAGAACTGTACGGGTTGTACAGCGACATCGGCCTGGTGCGACGTCTACGGATACAGCGTCTAAGGTGGCGAGGCCATGTAGAGCGCATGGAAAATACAGCTCCGACCCGAAGAGTCTTCGAATCGACCCCCGAAGGTAGGCGTGGCAGAGGACGGCCGCATTAACGGTGGCGCACGCAGGTGGAAGAGGACCTTAACCAACTGGGCGTGCAGCGCTGGAAACAGCTGGCCAAAGACCGTGCCAGCTGGAGACGCTTGTTGGTTAAGGCCCAGATTCACCACGGACTGTAGCGCCACCTAAGTAAGTAAGTATGTACATATGTACATATATTACAATAAAAAATTATTAAAATTAATAAATGTATAACGTCCGGTTTTCGTTCTCATCTCTCATCTGCAGAATCTTTCTTATTACACTTTTGCTAAGCATCTCTGCCTGATTGGCTTTGTTGCATGTAACGGGGAGGATGACATAGCAACACAAAATCTCTGCGACTGTCCCGCTCTTTGCTTTCGTACGGTGGCGCACCTCTGGGGCCGACGTGGTGTGCGACAAAGTACTGAAAGCTGATTCTCCGCCAGTACAATAAACCAATATTTGCATTTGAGTACTCCTTCAAATAGTCTCCAACCAAAAATCAAAAAAAAAAAAAAAAAAGTTCGCTAATATGTACTATCTTCTGATATATAGGCTTTTGAGACACTTTATCTACCACGTTGACCCACTATTGCTACGAATGAAATACATGGACGTATCCCTAAATAAACATCAGGAGTTGTTCAAGCTGTCTTGTAAGCAACTTAAAAAAATATGCACATAGACAAAGGAGCACGCAAGCTTGTAAGAACAGATAACCCACACATGCCTTACATCGTCAAAATACATACTTATGTAAGTTGAACGTAAAAAGAGGAAGCAGTAAACACCTGATGCGTCCGTATGGCGTGTACTCTTAAATCAGCCCACAGGGTACATTTAATTTGGAATGCCATCTCCTGCTCTTTCATCTGTTATGAGTATAAGGTGCGACCCCACACATTTCGTACACTCCCACTGTATCAAATGCACATCTTGGAGACGCCGAATTCGCCAACCTCTGTCTTCTTTTCCATTATCCCTTCCATTGTGTGCACTCGCATATCCCCGTGATGCAATTAATTTAATAGCTTACAACGGAGACGTATAAAACCGCTGCACAACTGAACATATGAGTACCCGTAGATACTCGTGTACAAGTTTGTATGAACGAAATTAGTTTCACCCCATCGATCTCATTCTATGTATGCATGTAACAGAAATTTCCGGTTAGCAAATGCCAAAAGGCATGGGAATATGCGAGTATCTTTCCATCTACTTTGTGTTTTCGCGTGTCGTTTTCGATTTCTGTTTTCATCTTATTTTCTGTCATTCCAGCTTTTATGTACGAACAGTTTGAAGTGCAGTTTTAATGAGATGAATGTCATTGAAGGATGTACGCAAACGTACTGAGTGATATTCTGTTGAATGCATCTAAACTAGCTTGTAATTAAAACAAAGAAGAATTCTCTGTAATTAAATGTAGAGATTTTTGGATAAAAACTTGCTCGTACGACTCAAGCATACTTCAGGTATATCCTTGTTCCATACATGTTTGGTTGCGATAAGTACAAACATATGTACATATGTACCTTACTTAGGATTCGAGTGAAAATGGATTTGTCTGTGGCAATGCAGAGATGGAAAATAAAGCAATCCATTGTCTGATTTCGTATCTACTTGGCTGCATCTGATTACGGATATGAGGTTGTTTTGTGTTTTAACGTAAATTATTTGAAGAGAGTGAGATTGCACAAATGAAGTGCTTTGGATTGCCATTGATATTGTTCTAGTACAAAAAAAAAAAAGAAGATTTTTCATCTAGCAAACTAGCTTCATAGATGCATGAACCAATTGCCATCTTTCAGTATCTCACATCATACTTCATATTTATGTGCATTCATACATATGCATATATATACATATATACAGGGATCAAAGCGGATATCAAACAATGCTAATGAGAAAAGTTTTAACCGATTCAAGAGGTATGGTACATGTACATACATACGTATGCATTTCACCGATGTGCAACTATAATTTATGAAAAGCTATTCATTGCACTGCTTTCAACATATGTACATACATTTGTATGTTGTTGTTATTTGAGTTTCAGTGAATTGCCGATGCACTTCGTCGGAGACAGATCATTATTTATCCAACAAAACTTTTGTGTGTATCTCAAAGTTCAATTGACATGAATGTTGTTGGCATACAAAAAGCAAAGTAAAGTTATGGTTGCAATACACCTATCTAATTCACAGACGATTAAGCCAACAGATAAATAAAAAAAAAGCCGTTAGTAGATACGACGTACTCATGAAATCGGATGTGTAAACATTCGTGCATGCGACTCGGTACGGCATTTACGATAACATAAGATTCAATTACATAGGTTAGGTCTCGCGGACGCCCTAGACCGCTATAAAGCGGACATAACCGCCATCCAGGAAATGCGATGGAATGGACAGGGTATAAAGCGGATGAAAAACTGCGATATTTACTATGGCGACTGCTATAGAGAGAGAGGACAACGATTGTCCGGATGCGGATTTGTTGTTCGAGGTGGACTAAGGCCAGAAGTCCTAAGCTTTCGGCATGTGAGCGAACGCCTCATAACAATCAGTATCAAGGCTACATTTCTTAACATCAGCCTGATCTGCGTTCACGCCCCCACGGAAGACAAGGATGACTCCGCCAAAGATTAGTTCTACGATCTCCTAGACAGAACGTATACCCAATGTCCCAGCTATGGCATCAAAATTGTACTAGGAGACTTCAATGCTAAGCTGAGTAAGGGAAGCATCTTTGAACGGGTCATCGACAAACATAGCCTACACGACACCACATCCGTTAACGGACAAAGGCTGATTGATCTTGCTACGGGGCGAAATCTCCTTCTAGCCAGTACGCGCTTCCCGCACCTCGATATACACAAAGGCACCTGGCGGTCTTTTGATAAATCAACTACCAACCAGATTGATCACATTGCGATCGACGTCAGATACTCCTCCACTATTCTTAATGTCCGAACTTTCCGAGCGGCTAACACCGTCTCGACAGCTTACGGATATCGCGAACGCAGCGGAGTAGAGTAAGAATACAAAGTTATGTGCTTTTACCGATCGCGTCTCTCTTAAGCTCTCCAATACACCTTAATCCTCCACGCTATCAATAGACAGCAGTGGAGCCTTTGCAAACAAGCCCTGAAAAGCTCTGCATCCGAAGTCTTGGGTTTCAAGGCTCCACCACGAAGAAACGCCTATTTCGATGACGAGTGCAGGAGGATTTACACAGCGAAGCAGGATGCATATAAGGCCTCGCTGCATAAAAGAACAAGAACAGCTCGTGAGCTCTACTAGTTAAAAAGAAGGGAGAAGCATAAGCTATACGCTTTAACGACAAGAGACAGCATTGTGTTTTGGATGCATTAAATTCCACCCTACTGTTTTTACCCCATTGGATAATGCTGTCGATATCGGAATTTAATGAGCTTAACATACTCAACTTAACTACTTAAGTCAAATTATACTTATAGAAAAGTAAGTGTACTACCTCTTTTTGTAAATGTCGTTCGGATTCCATTCGCAAACGAGGCAAAATACCCAGACGTGACTCTCGAATAGAAAGCGCATATAAGGAAAAAAACTTGAAGAGTTTGAATCGAAATATAGGACAATGTACAAGCTACTACTAAAACATTCCCCATTTAGTACTGAAAACAAGCTGCTTCTCTATAAGCAAGTGCTTGGACCTATTTGGGCTTGCGGTATACAATTCTGGAGTTGTACCAAGAGGTGTACTAATATACAAACGTTTCAAAATAAAGTATTGCGAGCCGTTATTAACCCCTCGGTACATTCGAAACGACGTATTCATTTAAACATTGAAAATGTCGAAAATAAAGCTAAACTTTTCTCTCGAAAATATAGAGATTGACTGGACGGTCACATCAATAATGCGGCTCTTGAAATAATACAAGACCGACACGTGACGAACCTAAACCGCACGCACTCTGCGGATTGCAGGAATTTTCACTGCAAAGCTGCGTGCTAAATATGATTATGTGATTACCTCGAACGGAAAACTGCTAGATAAGTCAATTGACTTAGTTGTAGTAGAAAAAAAAAAATAATTGACTCGAGGGGTGGTGTTTTAATGAGTCCAATCTCACACTACTATGTGCACGCGCTGTCGGCCCTTATGTCGGTTTATATAGTGTCTTTTGAAGATTTTCACCAATCTCGCAAAAAAAAAAAAAAACGGCCAAGTGCGAGTCGGACTCGCGCACGAAGGGTTCCGTACCATCTGTATATAAAGATATGAAAGAGACGTTGTATGTTACCTCATCAGTGATCACATTAAAACGGCTAATTTTTTGCTGATGACAGATCTCGGTTGCAGGCAGGTTATAGGCATATTACTTTGATGACAAAAAATCTCCATGATGAGATAATTGATCATCAAAGTGTCCATTGAATTCAAATCAATTATTTTACTTCACAGCAAGTAGGCGAAAAAATGAATAACAATAATTATGGGAAAAAGGTTTGCAGCAAGGATTAATTTATCAAGGACACAATAGGGATCAGTGCTTGGAAGTGTTTTATTGGTTGTAGGATAAGATCGAAAGTTAATTTCACAGCAATTGAATTTGTTGCAACATTTGACATCTTAACCTATCATGATTGAAAAGGAGGAATACGATTGTACGAAAGGGTTTGCAGCAAGGATTAACTTAGCAGTGACACAATAGGGATCATCAAAGCTTAAAGGGTATTTATTATTGGTTGTCCGTAATTATAGAAAAATAGGTCGCAGCTAAGATTAATACATCAAAGACACAAAAGGGATCAAAGCTGGGACGTTTACTACTGGTTGTGGGACTGTCGACTAACCTTAGGTCGGTATGTGACCAAGGGGATTTTTTGGATGAAAATCATGTCTGTTTTATTCTGTTTTTAGTATTTGTATTTAGTATTATAGCGGCAACAAAAATACAACATCTGTGAAAATTTCAACTGTCTAACTATCACGATTCATGAGATACAGCCTGGTGACAGACTGACGGACGGACGGACAGCGAAATCTAAGTAATAAGGTCCCGTTTTACCTTTGGGTATGGAACCCTGAAAAGGGCAATAACTTCTTCTGTTCGCAGTATTTGTCGTCTTTAGGGATGCGTATTTTCCACTTAAGTGTACGTGGTGCGAAAACGATTGACCGTGTTCCGAATAACTTGCTCATATGGACGATTATGTCGACCGTAAAATAAGGACGAAGTGCACTATAAGTTTGGCAAACCGAACCATGGTTTTAAAATAAGTGCTCACAATTTGCACGCATTGTTCTGGTGTTAATATATCCATCGTAAAATGGTGATACATACTAACCAGCTTTCGACTGTCAAATTGGCAATCTCTAGAAACAGTGTTGTATGTACATATGTATATTGGCGTTACAGTCCATGAAGGACCTGAGCCGAGCTTTTCTCAATCCCCCATGTTGTGTGTGATTTCATTTTCCCATAAGTGAAAGGGATCTAAAGTTTATTGCCGGTTGCGAACGGCGAATTTCGAGAAGCTTTTCATAACAATTATACTACAGGAGATTTTGTCAGAACCCCGCTGAGGAGAAACACCGTGAAAAACACGTTCGATGACATGGCTGTGTCGGGATTCGATCCCGTGTCATCGGCGTCAGAGGCCAACACACTACCCACTGCGACACGGAGCTCTCAGTGTTACCCATTTAAAAACCAAACATCTAAAAAACACAGTTTATAAGAAATCGTCAGCCTATTTCATCCCCCACCATCTACTCTAAGCGACACCCAATTGGATCCAGAAAAGTTATTTTTTGCACAGGACGCTTTTGACGTAAATGTTCCCATTAAGGGTAAGGATACGCATCCCCGACTGAATCCAATCCCTATTACGAAGGATACTGCCTAGGTGCATTTGACCATGACGGTTGTTCTATGTACATGACATCATCATCAAACTTTCCTCATATCCGCAGAACCATCATAAATAAATTTAGTGTACACCTACGCCTTTTCAAGTATGATTTCCGCATGAACGTCAAGAACCTCAGCAGGTTTTTACTGTCTTTACACTTCCCCCATCTTTCAACTACTCTCCCACTGCCACTCCCACTCCCATTTTTGGTTGGGCCAAAGGATGGGATGGACGATGGGACAACGGATGGCACGATTTGTCACCTGAATAGTGGTAGTTATTAGGAGTAATTGCTTTTCTTTTGAATATGCATTACGTCTGTAATTTTCAACCTCCTAATGCATTCTCTTATGAAGACGGTGCAGAACTGTTCACGGAATCCCAAAGGCCAAAACCAACTCCAGATCGTAGATGTAGGATCTCATCTACGTCACTTCTGGAGTTATGAGGACGCATTGATGAGGACGAGTCGCCCAAATTAGATGGCATTCCAAACAAAGCCTTAAACTTAGCCATTAAAAGCAGATGGCGTATTTCCACTTCAATAGAAAAGCAACACCCAATGCTAATACCGAAAGGGGTCAGGCACTTGCTCTTTACTAAGCGCGAACTTAAGGTTGGGATTATTCATTTTTATTTTTTATTATTAGTTTTTTTTTCCCACAACTCACATTCTCGATGTTTTCTTAATTCATTTATAATTTTTGTTCTCCCCTGCTCGATGGCAGCCCGGAAATGACTGTAAGCTTTTCTTGAGTCGAGATTGTAAGCAATGAGAGTGCCATAGTTGCCAGAGGTATGTGCCAAACGACTACGATCACCGTCTTCTCATCCAATTTGCAAATGATGGTACCTTCAGGCATTGGCGATAAGGGCATTTTTTGTTTTTGCTTGTTTTTATTAGGGGGCTAGTGGTAACACATACATAGCATGAGACACTGTGACTTTTCTAAATATATTGTGCTTGCTAGCCGAATAAACGAGGAGCCACTTCGAGGAGAATGTCTCTCGCAGGAGCCGAGATGATCCCATCAGAAGTAATAATTTCACTGAGATGGATACGCTTCCTAAGCTGACAAAGGGCAGCGCACTCACATAGTACGTGCCCTGCAGTTTCCTCGTCTTCAATACAGAGTCGACACTCAGTTTCAGACGATAAGTTAATTTTATTGAGATGCTATCTCAGACCACAGTGTTCCGTAAGGTAGCTGACCAGTCTTCTGATATCTATTCTATTAAGTTCAAGGGTATTAATAAAGTGTTTGTTCAGGGGCCATACGAATCTTTTCGATTGGCGGAGTCCTTAAACCCTTCCAAAAGGACAGGTGTTGCGATTTTCCCACATATCAAAGAAGAAGTTTATCTTTTAGACTTGAGAATGCCGCAGAAAGGATCGGCACCAATGTAATTTTCTCCAGAACCTTTTCTAGCGAGTTGATCGGCGATTTCATTGCCCTTAATGCATTTGTGCTCTAGCATCCACCAGAATTTGACCTTATTTCTTTTGGCTAGGTCCTGTAGAGCATCATGCCATTTCTTAACGGATTTTGAGTTCGTGCTATATGAGCTCAGCGATTTGAGCGCTGCTTGACTATCAGAGAATATGTATATTGATGATTACTCCTCTTATGCCCGTCTCTGAGTTTATGTTAACGCACCTAAACGTATATCGATGGCGTATAATTCGGCTTGAAGCATATTAGGACTTATTCCTAGAGTCTTCGAGATTTTCCGATTTGGTCCAAAGATGCCGGCGCCGAAGCCAGAATCCATTTTGGAAGCGTCCCACCTAAGGCCTATGTCGTTGAGCAAGGGACACCGGTTTCCCAGCTGTGCGGTTTGGGATCAATATTTCAAATTTCTTGTCAAATGTGAGGGTGTGTGGTAATGTTAGTCTCTGAAGGCGTTGAAGTTTGACGATTATCGTTTTCTGTTCACCTTTTATCCACCATACTGCAGACGCATAGGTCTTACTATAGCGGTGTATAACCAGTGGATTACTTAAGGTCTTAATCCCCAGACAAGCCCATAGTCTTTACTCGCCTTTTTGAGTTTATTTTTGATCTTGCCGATTTGGAGAGTGGCTTTACGTCTACAGTAGATGAATTGGCTGGTTTGCAGACCCTCGGTGGCGATGAAGAGTTCCCTGCGGATCTTGTAGCCATAAGGATCGCGGAAGTTATCGACTGCCAATGGAGCACCACGGCCAGGATCGTGGATAATTTCCCTCACCACTCGCCATAGTCGAGAGGCCACAATTTTGGGGTTCCCTTACGCCCCTTTACGTCGGCCTTGTTTAAGTCCCTGTTTAAATGCCTGGGTCAAGTTGACATACGGCCTCCTCGCGGCGCCCTCTGGATAACCTCTTCAACAACCGTTGGGAGGTGAACAAACGTATGCAGCGAAAAAAATCCCGACCAGAATGGCGGTTGTGCGGCGGGCTAACAATCCGCCCACGAAAAAAAACCTAAAAGTTATGAATGAGCAAGATGCCTTGGAAACACGGACGGATACTCGACGACGACAACGCACGAAAAAGGAACACGATTTGCGAGTATGCTCCTGGAATGTCAGAATCCTGTACACTCCTGGAGCTGCTCATAAACTAGAAGGAATCCTCACGCAGTACAAGGCGGATATTACTGCGGTCCAGGAAATACGTTGGATAGGAAACGGTATGATTAGGAAAAAAAAACTGCGACATTTATTACAGCTGTCACAAAAGGTTGCACTTACTGGGATGCAGATTTGTCGTGGGAAAGCGGTTAAGGTCGAAGGTCATCGACTTTAAACCTATAAGTGATCGCTTGGCTGTGATCCGCATCAGAGGCAGGTTTTATGACATCAGCCTTATATGTGCACACGCCCCTACCGACGAGGCTGAAGACCCTATCAAGGAGGACTTCTATGACCTCCTGGACAACGCCTACGGAGCTTGTCCAGAGTACGATGTAAATTTCGTGCTTGGGGACTTCAACGCCAAAATCGGTAAGGAAACACCATTGGCTGAGTGATCGGAAAGCACAGCCTTCCGACTCGCTGACTTTACGACAGCTCGTAATGCAGTGATAAGTAGCACAAGATTCCCTCGCAAGCGAGTCCACACAGCAACCTGGCGATCTCCGGACGGTCGAACCGCCAACCAAATCGACCATGTGCTCATTGACGCAAGGCACTCGTCAAACATCCTGGATGTGCGAACATTCAGAGGGCCAAACGTCGACTCTGACCACTTCCTCGTAGCAGCAAGATTCAGAGCTCGACTGTCCAATGTCAGAAAGCTGCACCAGCCCATCAGGAGGAGGATCGACATTGGGCGCCTGAGCACACCGGAGGTTGCCAGAGTCTACAGAGAGCAGCTGAGCCAATGACTCTACGGTATGCCTACGTCTAACACAAATGCCAATAATATGTGGCTGCATTGCCGCTTAGCCACTCAGGAAGTAGCCGAAACCACCTTAGGATACCTACCACCCCCGACAAGAAACCCGTGGTATGATGGCGAGTGTGAGCAGAAAAAGGCAGCAACCGACGAGGCGTACCAAAAGGCGCTGCAGAGGAAAACCAGGGCAGCGCAAGAAGAGTACCGAGCCAGAAGAAGGGAGGAGAAAAAACCACTGCGACAAAAGAAAAGAATCTTCGCAGCCTCCCAGCTCAAGGATACCGAGGAGTCTAGGGATAAACAAAAATACGAGCCTTTTACAAGAAAGCCAAAGGCCTTGCAGGAGCCTTCAAAAAGGGCACCCTGGCTCTTCGAAACTGCGAGGGTAATCTTGTCACCGACCCGCAGGGAATAGTGGATGTATTTAAGCAGCACATCCAGGAGCTGCTTAACGAGCATGACCAAGAGAGAGTGGTAGGGACCGAGGAAATCCCAACTCCAGCCGCTGAAGTAGTCCTCCCACCCAGCATCGAAGAAGTCGGCACAGCTATTCAGAAGCCGAAGAACAACAAGGCCGCAGGCTCAGATGGCTTGCCATCAGAGCTCTTCAAGGCTGGCGGCGATGTTCTGGTAGGGAGCATGCACCAGTTCATCTGCAGAATTTGGGAAGATGAAAGCATGCCCGACGACTGGAATACCAGCTCTATATGCCCCATCCACAAAAAAGGCGATCCTACATCTTGCAAGAACTATAGAGGTATATCCCTGCTCAATGTCGCATACAAGATCCTGTCCAGCGTATTGTGTGAACGTCTAAAACCATTTTGCACCGCACTAATCGGCAGCTGCCAGTGCGGCTTCCGGCCCGGCAAATCAACTATAGACGAAATTTTCACACTTCGACAAATCCTGGAAATGTCCAACGAGTTTCGAATCGATACACACCATCTTTTCATCGATCTCAAAGCCGCATACGACAGCATTCATCGTGAAGCACTGTTTGGGGCGATGGCCGAATTCGGGATCCCGGTAAAGCTGATCCAGTTGTGTCGCGCCACGCTAAAAAACACGCGATGCACCGTGCAACTCGGTTCTAGGACCTCGGAACCATTCGAAACATGCACCGGATTTCGGCAAGGAGATGCGCTGTCATGTGACATCTTCAACCTGGTGCTGGAGCAGATAGTGCGACGGGCAGGCGTCAACAGGGAAGGCACTATCTTTTACAAGTCCATCCAGCTGCTAGAATACGCGGATGATATCGACATCATCGCGTGTTCTCGCCGTGGCATTGTGGAAGCATCCACGGCGATTGAAGAACAGGCGAAACGAGTTGGTCTTAAGATCAATGAGGACAAAACGAAATACATGCTGTCAAGCAAAAACCAATCCGTCGCTCACCACCTGGGACAAAACATAACAATTGACAGCTACAATTTCGAGGTAGTTAAGGAGCTTGTCTACCTCGGGGCAAACGTAAATTCCTCAAATGACACCACAGTGGAGATCCGGCATAGAATCGCCCTTGGCAACCGTTGCTACTTCGGCTTGTCCAAACAACTGGGGTCAATACTCCTCACTCGAAAGACCAAAGTCATGCCTTACAAAACGCTCATTCTGCCAGTCTTGCTGTATGGAGCCGAAAGCTGGACGATAAGCAGGACAGCGGAGCTGATTTTGGGTTCCTTCGAAAGAAAAATTCTGCGCCGGATATTTGGTCCTGTCTGTGAGGAAGGTGAATGGAGAAGAAGACACAACCGCGAACACTACGAGCTGTACAAAGATGTGGATGTAGTCCGGAAGGCAAGGATCCGTCGACTACACTGGCTCGGCCACATCGAGCGCATGGAAATCAACGCTCCAGCTAAGAGGGTCTTCGACTCCGAGTCTCCTAGTTCGAGAAGAAGAGGAAGACCGAACCTCCGGTATAGAGACCAAGTAATCGCGGATGTAAGACATCTTGGTCTTGACAACTGGAAGCAGCGTGCCCGGGACCGTCAAGGATGGAAGGCAGCTATAGCTCAGGCTCAGATCCTCCATGGATCGCTGGCCTGATAAGTAAGTAAGTAAGTATTTTGACACCAGGTTCCTTTTATTTAGTTACACAAGGCTCAGAATTAGGGCCTATACCATAGAACAACAACAACGTTCTAAGATTGAGAGTACCAAATGAGGATATTGCATGCCATTGACAAGCATTGCAATATCGTGAAACCAAATGTCCAGAAGAAATAGGGGACATTACAAATAATTGCATATGAAATACATATGTATGTATAAGACAGTATCTGTGTTCTGCTGGATTACTGCTCAGCCGTAAGATATTTTCTAACCAAGTAGGAGGCTTCACCATGATTACAGACTTACCACCTTCTTTGCTACTATATTAGCATAGCTTCATTTTTGATGGTACTGAACTTTTTTCCTTCAAGTCGCTAGATGGTTTAACGGAATACCTTGTTCACAGATTTGCTGAGTGAAGTTATTTTTGTATCACGGGCAAGTGTGTTTATGGGCATTTACTAAAATTCCCTCACCACAATCGTTCAAATAATTATTACAATCGCGTATGGAGTAGTCCTCACTCACGGGCTTCGTAATTGCATATCTGTCTCCCAAAGTCTCGCTCGTATCAAATGTGGTCATATACTCGTAAATGCATAGGTATGTATGTACCTTTTCGCACTCGACCATGCAAAGTACGGTCGCACTTCCTTGTACATCCTTGTACGCATTCCTACAAACATGCAATTTGTGCAAGTATTTAAGGCAGGCTTCCTAGCTTCTTCATTAAAGGCGAAAGACAAAAAAGAACTCCGGCTTTATGCTTGAAACCCCTTGGGTATAGCCAACATAAGATTTCCGGTCTTGGAGCAAATATGTACAAATGGACGGATGACTTCTCGTGCGCCACACGCTGACTTCGTAGTACTCCTCCAGCTTCCAATATATTTGCTGTTTTTATGGAGACGGTTTTATTATTTGAGGATTTTTGGTGTGGTTTTACACCGGTTCTCCAAGTACCAATAAATTTTCTCATCCGTACGGAGATGGAGTGGGAGATGGCGAAGATGAGAATGGAGATGAAAGCACTGGTCAAAGGCGATATGAATGGATACTTTACTTACAATTGACCGTCTTTCTGCTGCCATCAGTTTGTAACAACAGTAATGGCCATTGAAGAGTTCGAGGGGCTTATTCTTGTGTTGCGTGGTAACGACGCAATTAGATTGGTGTATATTGCACATCTATGTTTCAACCAACTGAACAATTGCTACTCCTACCAGACGCAATCGTTACTTGCGTGGTAGGTAATGTAAGCTACCAAGGCGGCTTTATTGCCATTTATTGCTGTATTACTTCTTTTTCTCGAAGCAATAGAAATATTATTGTAAATGATTGCTCTGAATGTTCTGGAGCAGTTTATTCCCTACCATTCGAATAAAGGAAATTAAACGAAGGATACAGATGCTGGAAAGTATGGGGATGCAGATTTAGTGTTTTTCTCTGACAATTGGAGATTAACTTGCACGTTGGGGGCACTTTTATGGAAGCCAATGAATGCTTGGTTATCGTACTTGATTATCAATTTAGGGATCTTGTTTTCGACTTTTTCCTTCTTTTTATGAGCTTTCATTACTTTTTTTTATGATTCAGCTAGCAAATCTAAAAATATCGTTTACCTTGTCTAGGATTTAGAACGATTACGATCAGATTACGATTAGAAGCATTTTGATGATGGACGACTAGCCACCACTTGGATATGATTTAAAGTTGTGTCCATTGTACTTGAATAAATAAAACCTCACAATCAGGGTGGATATCTCCTTGTGCCTTTTCACAGTAATTTCATTAACCTCTGATGGTGCAATAGGGTTTGCTCCCTATTGGATAAATGTTGACGACCCCTGCAAAAACGAAAAAAACCGGCCAAGTGCGAGTCGGACTCGCGCACGAAGGGTTCCGTACTATTATGTATAAAAACGGCAAAAAAAGCATGTCTGTTGTATGGGAGCCCCATTTATACATATATTTATTATATTCTGTCAAAGTATTTGTTGTTAAAGCAGCAACAGAAATACATAATCAGTGACATTTTATTCTCACACCCTCAAATATGGGTGTTCCCCAAGGAGCAGTATTGGGCCCAATCCTTTTTCTAATTTATGTTAATTCGTTTTTCTTACAACCTTTTAAAGGCAAAATAACTGCCTTTGCTGATGAAACATCTCTTTTCCACTCAAACACTAACTTAATTGATAGTTTTGCAGATGTTAACTATGACCTAGATATGTTAAGGAGATGGTTTAATTATCATAAACGAATAATTAGCAACAAAACGAAGTACATGATATTTAATATCAATGGAACAGTTCTCAGAGACCTTCCCTTATATTATCATGCACCATTGTGTAATCGCTTTGTTCTTGAAGATATAGTATTCAACGATCAAGAATGTTTGAAAATTGCTTCTTGATTGAACACGTGGACAGCTTTAAATTTTTAGGTGTTATATTGGACCAACAATGGTCTTGTTGGAAAGACCATTCAATATATTTGAAACAGTATCTAAATGGGGTTATAAGATAATTATTCCATCTCAGTATGCACTGCAATCTCTACCCGTTTTAAAATACTAAATGTATACTCGCACCGATATGGAACTAGCAAACCATGTCCATGTCCGGACCTGAATGCATACATACACATGTATGACATTCGTTCACGAAATGCGGTGCGGGCATTATATTCTTTCATTTCTTTTCTTCATTTCAGTTCTAGTGTGCTGTACAGTGTACACCAACTGTTCGAGCTTTATCGCCACATCTCCATACTTTTGGGTTTCTTGAAAACTACGGGGTATAACTCATACCGTATGAGAAGCATGTTCGTTGCATTTATGTTTTTTTTTTTTCGTTTTGTACATACATATGTGATTGATGAATAAGGGTTGAATGGAACTCTTTTCGTTCAATTTGCGGAACGAGAGGACATGTGTCCGAGAGAGGACATAGTTCCGTGAACTATACATGTCCGGAACTACCCAACTCTACTTCGTAATGTACATATGTATGTATGTATGTATACTTATACATAGCGTACAGATGTGTGAGTGTATGCACGTATGTGATGCGTATGCACGTATGTATGTACGCATCGGTTCGTATGTGTGCAAGATCGCTTGCTCCTCTTGCTCACTTGCTCCTCTCCACCTGCAGCGACGTCTTGCGAAAGGGATGCTAGGCCAGCTGCGAGGACTGGTCGTGAGCAATGGCGCCACGGGATTGCCCTCACGCCGACTTACCCGCAGCAAGAATCGCGAATTTGCTACGAGACTCGCGAAATATCCCACGCAAAAGAAAAAAAAACACCGTAATCGTTTTCAATTCAATATGTCACAAATTTAATTTCCTTAACCTAACTTAATCTAGGTTTACAATTATTCCTTAAAGCTACCCTACACCGTATGTCAATAAAAAAAAGTCGAAATAAATAAAAAAAAAAATATGTGTAAAAAAAAAAAAAAAGGAATTCACTGTCCAAAAAAGTAAATAAACCGCAGCATGAGTATTCGAGCAGTGGTACCGAAACTCCTCTGACCAACTACTTAGCCCGCATCACCAATCACGACACGCAAATTTGTGATTTCAATACCTTATACAACGAACGTGATATCCGCGACCAACGTAGGCAATAGGACACACGGTACGGCCGCGTACCGGGAACTGCTTAAAACCGTACCGGAGTTCTTCCCCGAAGATCACTCTCCGAGTACTTCGCCGAAGATTTCTCTCCGAATTCTTTGCCCACTCTCCCTCATGTGCTACTAGGAACACAAAAAAAAAAAAATTCTGACCTTCTGCGGGTTGAACTCCACTTGTTCGCGCGTCAAGTGCCGATCGTACCCTCGGGCCATCCGCTTTCTCTGAGTTCGACTTCCCAAAACGGATGACTACGAGCCGTTCACAAATGGGAACTGACTGAAAGATGACAACGAAAACCTTTCGAAACAATTTATTATTGGTTGTTTGTAATTATGTATATGTATAATTAATTTTGTTCTGTTTTTAGTATTTGTCGTGGTAGCGGCAACAGAAATACATCATCTGTGAAAATTTCAACTGTCTAACTATCACGGTTCATGAGATACAGCCTGGTGACAGACGGACGGACGGACGGACGGACGGACGGACAGCGAAGTCTTAGTAATAGGGTTCCGTTTTACCTTTGGGTACGGAACCCTAAAAATGGACAATGATCTTTAGCTCTGTACCTGGAATGGTAGGTCCGTGAACAGGTCACGTGCAGCCCAACAACTTGCGGATGCGCTAGACCGCTATAATGCGGACATAACCGTCGCACTGCTATAGGGGGAGAGGACAACGATTCTTCGAATGCGGATTTGTTGTTCGAGGTGGCCTAAGGCATCCTAAGGCTTCCGGCATGTGAGCGAACCCATTATAACTATCCGTATCAAGGCCAAATTTTTTCCCATCAGCCTGATCTGCGTCCACGCCCTCACGAAAGACGAGGATGACTCCACCAAGGATGAGTTATACGATCTCCTAGACAGAACGTATGCCCAGCTATGGCATCAAAATTGTCCTGGGAAACTTCAATGCTAAGCTGGGTAAGGAAAGCATCTTTGAACGAGTCATCGGCAAACATAGCCTACACGACACCACCTTCGATAACGGACACAGGCTGATTGATCTTGCTACGGGGCGAAATCTCCTTCTAGCCAGTACGCGCTTCCCGCACCTCGATATACACAAAGGCACCTGGCCGTCGCCAGATTAATCAATCAGTAACCAGATTCATCACATCGCGATCGACGTCAGACATTACTCCACTATTCTTGATTTTCGAACTTTCCGAGGAGCTAACACCGACTCGGATCACTACCTTGTAGTAGCCAAGGTGCGCCCATGGATATCACGAACGCAGCGGAGTAGAGTAATAATAATAAGTTATGACGTCGGAAAGCTACTTGCACTTTCACCGATCACATCTCTCTTAAGCTCTCCAATACACCTCAAACCTTCACGCTGTCAATAGAACACCAGTGGAACCTTTGCAAGCCAGCCCTGAAAAGCACTGCATCTGAAGTTTTGGGCTCCAAGGCTCCACCACGAAGAAACACCCGGTTCTATGACTAGTGCAGGAGGATTCACACAGCGAAACAGGATGCATATAAAGCCTCGCTGCATAGAAGAACAAGAGCAGTCCGTGAGTTAAAAAGAAGGGAGAGCTATCAGCTTCTCAGAAGAGAGAAGGAAGAGCACGGGAAGTGCGCGATTGAGGATTTGGAGAGGTGTTATTGCAGGGGTGACGTTCGAATGTTTTATTAACAGATAAAGCGAACACGCCAAGCTTATAAAGCCAGAACGTAAGCCTGCAGGGATGAGATCGGCCACTTAGTAGTAGAATCGCAGTTGATGTTGAGAATATGGAAAAACCACTTCTGCAGACTGTATAACGGCGATGTCAGTCAATATGAAGCTGTCAACCAGGATGATCCATTTTTTAACGACGAAGACCGCAGAGAATTTCTTCCCTCTGACCTCGAAGTTACGATCGCCATATCGGAACTCAACGCGAATAAAGATGCTGGCACAGACGGACTGCCTGCTGGGCTCTTCAAGGCAATTTGAGGTGCACCAGCTCATCCGTAAGATATCGTCAGAAGAAAGTATGCCCGAAGAATGGAGTCTCAGCATCGATGCCCGATCCACAAGAAAGAAGACCCCTCTGACTGCGCCAACCACAGAGGAATAAGTCTTCTTAACACTGTCTCCAAAATCTTCTCTGCCATTGAATTTCAGGATGACTTTGGGAAGTGTTCGCTGCTCCATTCGAATCGGTGAGCACCTTACCGATAGTTTTGATGTCAAGAAAGGATTTAGGCAGGGCGATGGGCTGTCGTGTGCCTTTTTCAACATCATATTAGAAATGATTGTGCAAAAAACACTGGCCAATACCTACAAGAGGAACAATTTATTTCAAATCCTCGCAGCTCCTTGCACACGTCGACGACATTGACATAATAGGTAGATCACAGCGAGATGTCAATGAGGCGTTTGCGGCTATTGAGATGGAGGCGGCGAAAATTGGTTTGGCAGTAAACGAGGGCAAAACTAAATATATGCTATCATCAGAGAAGGACGCTCACCACCGACGTCTTGGCCAGAACGTTTGTATTGGCAGGTATAAGTTCGAGATAGTTAAGGACTTCGTTTACCTTGGCTCCGCAGTGACCTGGAACAACCACATTAATTCCGAAATCAAACCCAGAATCACTCTTGCCAATAGCTTTTTCTTTGGGCTCAAGAGGCAATTGAGTAATAGAGCCCTCTCCCGAACGACAAAGTTGACCCTATATAAGACCCTTATCATCCCGGTCCTGCTGTCCGGCGCAGAAGCATGGACAATATCAAAAGCGGATGAGGAGGCTCTTGGCCGGTTCGAGAGAAAGATTTTGCGCGTGATTTTCCGGCCAATAAAAGCAGACGGGGGATGGAGGAAAAGATTCAACCACGAACTTTACGGGCTGTACAGCGACATGGGTCTAGTCAGTCGTCTACGGGCTCAACGCCTAAGATGGTCAGGCCATGTGTAGGTATAGCGAATGGACACCACAGCTCCAGCCCGGAGAGTCTTTGAATCCAACCCCGAGGGATGAAAAAACAGAGGACGGCCGCACTTAAGATGGCGCGCACAGGTGGAAGGGGACCTCCGCCAACTGGGTGTGCGGCAATGAAAAAGCTAGCAAAAGGTCGTGCTAGTTGGAGGGGCATGTTGGTTGAGTCCCAGGTTCACTCCGAACTGTAGCGCCCGTTAAGAAGAAGGATAAGACAGGTTAGAGGAAGCGAAGCATATTTTAAAAATATCTTTTGTAAGAAAAAGGCGTCAAAATAAAGTGAAAACTTTTTTTCACTTTATTCGAAGTCTACTTTGAAGCAATTCAGAAATACACATTTGTCCCAGTTCGTTTTGTCTTTTTTTCTTAGTACACAATTATCCAGTTTTGTGAAGCATTTCTGAAAACATCACAAAATTTGCCCCAACGCCAACGCATTCATCAATTTGCGATAATAAAAACTCACTGTTCGTTGGTTCGTTGTCCTGTATAGCTGGGGCTGGTAACATAGTAACCGTGTTACCTACGAATACTAGAGAAAGGGAGTCCTGATGAGTGATTTTGAGTGACTGTAATAGCTTCTCGCTTATAATTGTTACCTAGTGCCCCAGTGGTACAAGTTGATTTTCTGTAACCTATGGGAATGCGTCGCGTTCATCTTCTATTTTGTCGTTGAAAAGAATATGAACGTAGTTAAGACGCCACTGACGGTCTGCAAGCCCTAACTAATGAACTGTCGGTATTTCAAAAAGAAATTTAGTCAAGTCTTTCATTAAAGCATCAACAGACAATTACATGGCCGTTCCCTAGTCAAACATTCCGCTATCTTGCAGAATATCTTTAGCATTCCATGGCTTGTCCACTTGTGCATTGCAAATGGTAAGTGTGTTATCATATTTTGTGCAATTTAAGATGTGTTATTATGAAAACATACAAAAATGTAAATTTCCCCACTATACACAGAAAAGGGAAATTCCCAACTCTATGTAACCTTGCCAGAAAGTAAATTGAGATCCGGTCCCCGGTGTAATATCTAGTTAACACACTGGACGACTCAATCACAGGACGTGAAACCAGAACCGCAACGGAGAATACTTACTTACTTACTTACTTAGGTGGCGCTACAGTCCGTGGTGAACCTGGGCCTCAACCAACAAGCGTCTCCAGCTGGCACGGTCTTTGGCCAGCTGTTTCCAGCGCCGCACGCCCAGTTGGTTAAGGTCCCCTTCCACCTGCGTGCGCCACCGATGATGCGGCCGTCCTCTGCCGCGCCTTCCTTCCGAAGTGGATTCGAAGACTCTTCGGGTCGGATCTGTATTTTCCATGCGCTCTACATGACCTAGCCACCTTAGACGCTGTATCCGTAGACGTCGTACCAGGCCGATGTCGCTGTACAACCCGTACAGTTCTTCGTTATATCTTCTCCTCCATACACCGTTTGAACAAACGGGACCGTAGATAGTGCGCAGAATTTTCCTCTCGAAACGACTAAGGGCATCTTCATCCGCTTTTGTTAAGGTCCAAGCCTCTGCGCCGTAAAGGAGAACTGGGATGATTAAGTTCTTATATAGTGTCAACTTGGTTTTCCGAGAGAGAGCTCTACTTTTCAATTGCCTCTTGAGCCCAAAGAAACAGCCGTTAGCAAGAGTGATTCTGCGTTTAATCTCAGCGCTGGTGTTGCTATCGCTGGTCATCAGTGAGCCAAGGTAAACGAATTCCTTAACCACTTAAAAGTTATATCCGCCCATGGTGACGTTCTGGCCAATACGTCGGTGTTGTCCGTCTCTTTTAGATAAAAGCAGGTATTTGGTCTTACACTCATTAACCTTAAGACCCATCTTAGCCGCTTCTACCTCAATGCTTACAAAGGCCTCATTGACGTCTCGCTGTGTCCGTCCAATCAGGTCAATGTCGTCGGCGTACGCAAGCAATTGAGTAGACTTGAAATAAATCGTACCTCTTGTGTTGGCCAGTGACTCTTGCACGATCTTTTCAAGCACGTTGTTGAAAAAGTTGCACGACAGCGCGTCACCTTGCCCAAATCCTTTTTTAACATAACAGGTCTCGGTTTGCTCATTACCAACCTTAATGGAGCAACGAGAATTCTCCATTGTCATTCTGCACAGTCGGACGAGTTTGGCAGGGATGTTAAAACTAGACATGGCCTTGTATAGCTCATCTCTATACACGCTGTCATATGCAGCCTTGAAATCGACGAAGAGGTGGTGAGTGTCGATTTGGTATTCCTGGGTCTTCTCCAAGATCTGCCGTAGCGTAAATATTTGGTCTATTGTGGATTTACCTGACCTGAAACCACACTGATAAGAGCCGATCAGGTTATCCGGTTTCAGGCGTTCACACAATACGGCAGAGAAGATCTTATATGCGATGTTAAGGAGACTTATTCCCCTATAGTTGGCGCAGTTTCTTACGGACCGGGCAAACGATACTGAGATTCCATTCGTCGGGCATGCTTTCCTCCGACCATACCTTGCAAATGAGATGGTGCATGCACCTTACCAGCTCATCTCTAGCCGCCTTAAGAAGCTCAGCAGACAGGCGGTCTGCGCCCGCGTCTTTATTAGACTTAAGTCTTAATATAGCTATTTCGACTTCGTCTAGGTCGGGTGGACTGAATTCTGCTTCATTGTCGTCCATTATCTTGTCTATCTTCGCCAAATGGAAGCTGCGAAGAAGACAAAGCCGGCGAACGCACCTTCATCCGTGGAACATCTTGTTCAGTAATAGATTATTTCTTTATGTCCGGAAGTTGGAACTCTGTCGTTGACAATATGAAAGTAGCTGCCCAAACATTCTCCGACCATATGCCACTAGAAGTTTCCTGCGCTATTTCGATGTCGAGAGCAAGAGAGAACTCTAAACAACTGGCTCTTCTTCCGAAGCTAATTTGGAATGACAGTTTTCGCACATATTACCAAAATAGGTTGAACTCCGAGCTTTCGAGTCTAAGCGAGCTTAACATCGCACCACATATCGACGACCTAGCCCAAATTATTAAAAGATCCATACCGGTGAAAGTTAAGGAAAGACGTACGGTATACAGAAAACAAAAATGGTTCGATGCCGACTGCCTGAAGGCGAGAAATAGATCGTTCGCACTGCTAAAGGACTTAAAGGCACAAAATACTAATTACTCCAAGGAACTTTACGCAGAAGCGAAAAAGTACTACAAACGTCTTTGTATGGAGAAAAGGAAACTCTTTAACCAACAGATCATTGCTGTTCTTAAATCTTCGAGATCTTCGAAGACTTCAGCAGATTTTTGGAAAGCGGCTAAAATTGTAACCGGAAGAAGTAATATGATTTCGACGACACTACAAGCATCAGAACTGAGGGATTATTTCAAAAATCTGCTCAATGCTTCGCAATTCTCACCGCTACCGCAATATGCCGCCCCACTTCTTACTGACGAGCTCTTAGATACGCCATTTAAATCGCTATTCTTTGCATATGATAAGCTCAATATTCAAATTGAGAGGAGAGCTAATAAATCTTAATTTCATTCCGCATCGACCTGACCTCCCAATTTTATGTAACCTGTGTAACCTTAAGGAAAGAGAGGATGTATACCATTTCGTCGGAAGATGTCCAATTTTAAAAGAATTCCGTATGAGATACTTCGGAGCGATATCGTTGGACTTCAACGAGGTTATTAACGTATTAAACGGTAATTGTGAATGGGAAGCTGTATACAACTGTGCCACAGCTGCAAGCAGCTATAGAATCCGTATTGTGGAAGGCGATTTTTGATAACACTTTGTACATAGGTGCGATATTGAAGTCATTATTTACTTTGTGCAGTACTTTAGCCTTATCGAGAATCTGGTAGACGGCCTTAAACCAAACCAAAAAATTACTAAGTATATTATGTTACGAACAAAAAAAAAATTATGTAAATATTTGAAGCTAAAAATAAAATACTACTGCTACTACTACTACTCATCGCCGTTATTCAGTCTGCAGAAGTGGTCTTTCCAAATCCTCAGCTTCGACTGCGACTCTACTACCAGTTCTCCATTTTCATCCCTGCAGGTCGCCGCTCTAGCTTTGTAGCCATGACATGTTCATTTTACCTTATTTTAAAACTTAAGGACGTCGATGGATGCATCTCTCCATCTCCTCGATCTGACGCTTTCCGTGCTCTCTCTTCTTTCTCCTGAAAAGCGTGTGTTCCTCTCTTCTCTTGTGCTCATAGATTTCGCGAGCAGCTCTCGTCCGTCGTTGCAGCATGGCTTTATATGCCTCTTGTTTTGCTGCATGGGCTTGTTCGCAATGTTCATCGAACCAGGGGTTTCTAGGTGGTGGCGGTTAGAAACCCAGCACCTCTGAGGCACTCTGGCAATGCGCCCATTCCTGTTCTATTGTTTGTGCTGCTCTGGGCGAATTTTGAGAGAGCTTGAAGGAGACACGATCGGCAAAGATTCTGGCAGTCTCTTGCGATTGTAGCTTTCCGACGTCAAACTTACGTTGTCCTACTCGACTCCTAATCATTCTTGATATCCTAATTCGTACCTTGGCTACAACAAGGTAGTGATCCGAGTCGATGTTGGCCCCTCGGAAGGTTCGTACGTCGAGAATACAGGAGGAGTGTCTGGTGTCGATCGCAATGTGATCAATCGCTTATGTCTCGGAAGCTTAAGACTTTTTGTCGGAGTCTTCCTCGAATAACGAATCCGCACCCGAATAGGCGCTGTTTGTTCTCCTTCTAGCAGTTCCCGTAGTTGATGTCGCAGTTTTTCATCCGTTTTTTGCCTGGTCCATCCCATCGCACTTCTTGGAGTGCGGTTTTATCTGCTTTATAGCAGTTGAGGGTTTGTTCCAATTGATCGCCTACACCCGGTCTGTTAAGGGACCTAACATTCCAGGTGCAGACTCTCAAGTCCGTTAGTCGTTTGCAGGGGTCGTCAGCAGGGACAGAGATCGAAGCTGGCGTTTGCTATGTTAAACGCGATCAACTTCTTTGCTCTGTTTGCTCGTTCCCTCCTCCCCCAACAACGGAGAATAGGGCAAAGCAAAAACTAAACCATAAACGTGCTATCGTGCGAAGTTCGAGGAAATAATACGCACAAAAATGACGTGCGTGAAGTGTGCACGGAATTCTAATTCGGACGAAGAATTCATGCTCGGTCGATATAGAGTGCCGAAAATCAATTCGGATGAAAAAAACGAAAAACAGAAAAACTAAAACATTTTGCGGGGTTCACACCATACGATTTGTCTATACGATTTGCTTGATGACCTTGCTTGATGGGCCAAATCGTGAGTGTGAACGGTCGTACGACATGTCGTCAAATTTGCCGTTTGGAAATTCAAATATTTTAACTTTTTGGCTTGCTTGATCGACTTATCGTAAGGTGTGAACAGTTGTCGTACAACTTCAGAGCATTTTTTCACTTTTGCTTGTGGGTTCAGAGAATCAACACCAACTTTGAGCGGAATGAACGATATGAATGATATGATTTTAAACAAAGAAAAATAATTTTGGCTTGATTTTTTCATTTGAGGAATTATTTTTCTCAGTAACTCATCATACGTGACTTTCCATTCGGAAATAGTTACGAAAATCCTCTGGAAAATGTTCGTGGAATTCTCTTAACAGTTACCGATGAGAAATTGTTACGTTTTCCGACCCATGGTTTAATCCACATTCGCTTTTTTAGGGTTCCGTACCCAAAGGTAAAAGGGAACCCTATTACTGAGACTTCGCTGTCCGTCCGTCCGTCCGTCTGTCACCAGGCTGTATCTCATGAACCGTGATAGTTAGACAGTTGAAATTTTCACAGATGATGTGGTAGCTGCCGCTACCACGACAAGTACTAAAAACAGAACAAAATGAATATTTAAAGGGGGCTCCCATACAACAGACATGATTTTCATCCAAAAAATCCAGACTGCAACCAAGATCTGTCATTTGATGAGGTAACTTACATAGCCTCTTTCATATTTATGTATACGAAGGTACGGAACCCTTCGTGCGCGAATCCGACTCGCACTTGGCCGGTTTTTTTCTTAATTTTCGAGTATTTCATCAATAATAATCCCTGTAACCAGAACATGCGCCGCCATGTTAATACTTCGAAATTTCTATCGCAAGTGAAGTCGGCCAAGCAAGTTGTATAGTGTGAACGCTAGGCATTATTTGGTCGTCAAGCAAATCGTACAGACAAGTCGTATAGTGTGAACCCCACTTTTCTCGTCTTCTCTCTGTTGCTTCCAAGAAAAGTTGGAAGCAGCAGAAGAAATGATGTCAAACGCAGCGAGGAAACTTGCGTCGTCTGATTTGAAGTAATCATCAGATTTCGCAACTCCCAATATTTAAGAAAATACGACGAAGGTGGGTCCCTTGCTTGGCGCTTCGACTGAAAAGCTGGCAGTTGAAGTAATGGAAGAGACGGTATCAACAACAAAAATCCTTATGCGTTTCCCCTGAGGTAAATATCAAAAGTTGCTCCGAGGGCAATAGAAACCGGTTTCCAGTCTTCGCAGTCTCTGAGACGGAGAAGCTGGAATAAACCGGTTCCCAGTCTTCACAGTCTCTGAGACGGAGAAGCTGAAAGACGAAGAATGTATCCTTTGGGCCAATCTCCAAGCCGTTGTTAATCGGCTCATGGAGATTCGGCACAAAAAAAAAGGCTGTAGAAAGCCAGAAGCAGCCTCAACAGAAAAAGGTAAAAGCAAAAGCGGCACTGGAGCCGCAAAAACAAAGGAAGAAGCAACATCACCAGCAATAACAACAGAAGCAGCAGCAACTACAAAAGTCGCAGCAACAACAGAAGCAGCAACGACAACTGCAGGAAAAGAAAAAGGTGCCGCCAATCTTCACCCGCACTAAGGGCCTAAGGAGTATTACTCTTTCACACCGAAGGCTGAGAGGTTGCAGACAATGCTCCTCAAAGCCGTGAAATCGATCTCTGACCACGAGGAATTGCTCTCTGAGCTTAAGAATATCTCAGCTTCGTGGGAGTGAGGCGGAGGCTGCCTTTCTTCCTAGTACAGCTCAATGCTAACAGCAAGCAGAACTATATAATGGAAATTACCTCCCTGAATAGTGTTCGTTGTAAAATGGGAAGAAGGCGCGGATACCTGTAACAATGTGTTCTTTGCCAAAGGTTCGGTCATGCCACGTCGAACTGCGAAATGCAGCCTTGGTGCGTGTAGTGCGGGAAAGACCACAAAACTGAGGAATGCGACCTGGGACAGGACAAGGCCGTAGACAAAGACCAGCTCAAATGCGTGCTGTGTCAGGCCTCGGGACACCCTGCAAACTATCGGGGATGTCTCAAGTTACAGCAACTGAAAAAAAGCAAATCTGGTTCGGCAGCAAAAAGTGGAGAGGATACCTCCCCCGAGACGCATCCAAACAGCAGCGTGTCACCCCCAAAGGACCTACGCACAAATGGTGTCAGGTCAGGGAAAGACGGTGCAACTGCCTAAGGCTGCTTCTAAAGTTCCGGTGCCCATCTCTAAGGTACTGAAGGCTGAGGTGGACATGCTCTAGATCCTCTTCTCTACTCAATGGCTAATTGACCAACTCCAACAGCGGAAAGATAAAAAAAACCGGCCAAGTGCGAGTCGGACTCGCGCACGAAGGGTTCCGTACCATCTGTATATATAAATATGAAAGAGACGCTGTATGTTACCTCATCAGTCGTCACATTAAATCACATTTTTTGTATGATGACAGGTCTTGGTTGCAGGCAGGTTATCAGCATATTACTTTGATAATCAAAAATCTTCATGATGAGATATAGTTAATCATCAAAGTGTTCACTGAATTCAAATCAATTATCTTACTTGACAGTAACGATGTGAAAAGGTGAATAACAATAATGGGAAGTATGTCTGTTGTTTTTGTGTTTGAGTTTTTGAGAAACCGAATAATCTTATATAAGTAGTTCGAAGGACGAGAAGGATCAAAGAGGAAACTTTGAGGACAAGACACGTCGCTATCTAAACAGTTACAATCACAATGAAGAACGGAACTATCAGAGACTACTTTAGCACGAGCGGAAGAATAAAACGATTGAATTTTTCTGCTAGAGTCTTGGTGTCAGTTATTAACATATTCTCTCCTAGTAATTTGATATGATTGGGTAGATTTGTTTAAGAAACCTCCAATTAATTTCCATTGTAGCCATTGTAGCCACTTGTAGCCCATATGATTGTTTTTACAGAAGGAAACTTGTTTGGAGATATTTTTACATTTCGACAGGCAAAAGCAGATCCGAGAAAAAGTGCTGCTGACGTTGTACGTGAAGTTTGTACGGGAACCAATTATGCAATATCCAGCTGCATGATTGCATGTCGTTTAGTTGAGGCTGGACCTTATGGCCGAATTTCGCGCAAGAACCCCTTTGTAACAAAAAAGCGAAGAAAACGACGAGTCGAATTCACCAAAGCACATGCCTCATGGACGACGAAGAACTGCAAATACATACTTTGGTCTGACGAAACAAAGATCAATCATATAGTTCCGGGTGGACGACGTCCAAGAAATGCTGCTACTTATCCGAATTATGTTTCGACGTTGTCAAAGACGACAGAAGATCGATGAAAACGTGAGGATGTTTTTCTTGGAGAAAAGTCAAGAAAGTTAAGTCACCGTATTAACGGTTTGCTAACAAAAGATAATTATGTCGACATTCTGCAAAATGTTATGCCACCTTGGGCAGAAGAAAATTGACCGGTTTTTTGTAAGTTTCAAGAACACAGTGACGCCAAACATACCGTTAAGAAAGCTGTTCTTCTTCTTTTTGTGGCGTTACAGCCCATGAAGAACCAGAGCCAAGCTTCTCTCAATCACCCATGTTGTGTGTGATTTATTTTTCACATAGGTGAGAGGGACCTACAGTTCTAATGCCGATTCCGAACGGCGTGAGTCGAGAAGCTTTTTCACGGGGGGCTTTGCCAGTACCCCGATGAGGAGGAAAGTCGCGAAATAAACATTCGCTAACAGCTTTCTTAGAGGGCGGCGTGGCGCAGTGATTAATGTGTTGGACCCTGACGCACGATGAGCGAGTTCGGATCCCGATAACACCGACGCCATCGAATGTTTATTTCGCGGCGTTCCTCCTCGGCGGGATACTGGCAAAACCCCCCGTAGTATACTTGCCGTGAAAAAGCTTCTCGACTCACGCCGTTCGGAATCGGCATTAAACTGTAGGTCCCTTTCACCTATGTGAAAAATAAATCACACACAACATGGGTGATTGAGAGAAGCTTGGCTCTGGTCCTTCAGGGGCTGTAACGCCATCCAAGAAGAAAAAATATAATATAATATAATATAGTACAATATAATATAATATAAAGTAATACATAAAAAATATATGAATGAAATCGAAAAAACATCAAACGACAGAAGCGTTTCTAATTACTCGTCAACAACTGCATGTGGCTATTATCCCCTATTCGCTTGTAAACCCCCCCATTTATTACCCGAGCATACCTGTACATCTTCTTTTTTTGTAATTATTAGTGCATTGAACAGGTATTTCGTCTTCCCATTTAAACAATCGTTTAAATAAATTTTTTTATGTGTAAGAATTTGTTTTTCATAATGAGATCCAGAACAGATCTTCCATTTTTCTCAATTGCAATTTTGTCTGATAAGTCGGTATACAATGGGGCCAGTCGGAAAACCAGTGTGAAATATTGAAAGCTTGTAATAAAGGTTTCTGTAAGAAATAAAATGTAAAGTGTTGGAAAGGTTGTAACTGTTGTGTGTGGTGTTGTGTCGCGCGAAAAACAAAAAAAAAAAAAAAAATAACTAAAAGAAAAGAAAGAAAAAAAAAAAAAACTCCGATTAATTTTTTTTTTAGTTTTTTTTTTTTTATTGATCGTGTTGTGTTGTGTCGTGTACAGGGATAAACAATGAGATGCCAAACTTTCGTACGTCTGCCCGTTGATCCCCGCAGGGGTTGGTTTTTTTTTGTTTTTATTACACCGATACTATGCGTGTTATTCTCCGTTTAAAAACGACGCTATTGACTAACACAATGATAGTCTTAAGACGTCGATGTGTAGAGTCAAGACGTGGCAAAATGGTCGCAACAAGGCAAAATGACATAGTCAAGACGCCGTCAAACCGCAACGCGTTTGTAGGGGCTAGTTGTCAAAATGCCTGTCAAAGCCAAAAGATTGGTATCTCATTCTTTATCCCTGGTCGTGTAGTCCGGTCCGCGAACGAATGGCGCTGGTGCTGATCCGGCGAGCCTTTATATAGGCGAGGGGCAAAAATAAATTTAATTTTTATTTATTTTATTTGAATATTTTTATTTCTTGAACATTTCATTTTATTTCTTTATTTTATTTTTATTTATTATTTTGTTTTGTTGTTTTCTCCTTTTCTGACATAACATATCTCCCCGCTGTGAACTCTGTTCGCAAAAAGTGCCTGCTTCCCCAGTCAGCCTGTTGGATGTTCCGCTGTCTTACTCGTTCCTACTCATCCGGGTATTTGTTCCCGCTCCAAACCTAGAGGGAGGATGATTAGTGGGAACGAGACAATAAACAGACAAACATGGAACACATATGAATGTAAGTGAGTAAAATGCCCATTGCCGATTGCCAACTTTGAGAAATTCGGGTGGAGTGATGACGGGGTAATTGATCACGCTCCATTATGTGTTGTGTTGTATGTGTTATATTGTGTAGATTTCTTTTATACTATGTGTTGTGTAGGATTAATTGTTATTTTTGTGTTGTGTTGTGTGGTGTGGGTTTTTTTTTTTTTTTTTTTTTTTTTTTGATTATTTTTACTTGTGAGAAAAAGTGCGTTTAGGTGATCGATTCGATCGACGCGGATTTGTTAGTCGGTAACGCGCTTATTTTGGTGATAGGCTGTTTAAGTTCTCCCGTTTGTGTTTCGAGTGTGACAACGCGTATTAAGTTATCCGGTCGTGGGTGAAGTTCAATGACTCGAGCCATAATCCATCTGGATGGTGGCAATCTCTCATCCCTAACGAGGACCAGATCTCCGATTTGCGGTTGTTGCTCGACCTTGAGCCATTTTGGCCTTTGTTGTAACCGTGCAAGGTATTCCGAGTCCCACCGCTTCCAAAAGGTTTGATACATACGTTGTATCAATTGCTATCGACCCTTATAGGGGGTGGACTCATCAACGACGTACGGTTCCGGAACTGTTTGTGTTGGTTCGCCTATGAGAAAGTGCGCGGACGTTAATACATCAAGGCTGTCGGAATCATTTGATATTAGACAAAGCGGTCTGGAGTTTAAGCACGATTCAATTTGGGTTAAGAGTGTGGCAAGTTCCTCATAAGTGAGAACTGAATTGCCAGCTACTCTTTTTAGATGGTGTTTGACGAACTTAGCTCTAGCCTCCCACAAACCTCCAAAATGCGGCGAAGCAGGAGGGATAAAGTTCCACTTAGTTCTACGTTGGTAATATGTTCGGCCACTAGCTTACAGTCGAAATTGGCCGCCTTCCGTAAATTGTGAAGCTCCCGATTTGCTCCGACGAAATTCTTCCCACAATCGCTGAACAACTCCTTGCACATTCCTCTTCTTGCTGTAAATCTTCCGAATGCTGCGATGAAAGCTTGACTCGTCATGTCGCTAACCAGTTCAAGATGTAAGGCCTTGGTAGCTAAGCATACGAAAATGGCCAAGTACGCCTTAAATGTCTTAGCTCCCCGACCTTTCCATGTCTTGATGTCGATAGGTCCAGCATAATCAACGCCTGTGAAGGTGAATGGGCGAGGAATGCGGACTCAAGGAGTTAGTAAATTGCCCATTAGTTGTTGGAGAGGTTTGGCTCGGTATCGAAAGCAGATAGGACATTGATGTATACATTTCTTTACAGGGTTCCACAACCCAAGAATCCAAAATCTGCGTCTAAGGTAGGCCATCATCTGTTGTATGCTGCCATGTAGTGTTTTGGCGTGTGCGTCGTTGATCCCCAGCCTTGTGAAATTATGATTTGCCCTGAGGATCATTGGACGGCGATGATCATGTTCCAGTTTGGAATGTTGCAGTCATCCCCCAACTCTTAGCAACATTTCTTCGTCGGTAAAGGGATTGTTAAGTGTTGTTGTGTTGGATTTGCATCGTTGTAAAACATCTCTTTCTGAACGAGCCTGGTGAGCTCATCGGGTGATAAAATTGAAACTAATGGTTCCCGTTCACGGTTCCGTGGTGACCTGCATAAAGTTATGAACCGTTTGAGGTAAGCTATGATTCGTAAAAGCTTGAGTAAATTTGAATGTCGTTCGATCAGTGTCATGATGTGGTTTTCTTGTGTGGTTGTGCAATGGGTATGAAGTTTTCGCACCTCTTCCTCAGTGGCCTTGCTTAATGGTTGCGTTGGCATTGGGAGATTCCATTCTGACCTAAGAAATTGGGGACCATTCCACCAAAGTTCAAGTGCGTCTAAATCGGAAGGCATAATTCCACGTGATGCTAAGTCTGCGGGGTTATCCTTAGTGGGAACATGTCGCCATATACTGCAGTTAGTCATGCGTTGGATTTATGCAACACGATTGCTGGCGAAGGTTTTCCATCTGGCCGGCGGTGCAGTAGTCCAAGCCAGGGTGATTGCTGAGTCTGTCCAAGCATAGATCTTTACATCACCCCTACTTAGCACCCGAGAGATATATTCCAACAGCTTAGCTAGAATCACCGCTCCGCATAGTTCAAGACGAGGCAAACTTACAGTTTTCAATGGTGCAACCTTAGTTTTGAACATGAGTACATGTATATGGATTGTATCGTCATCATCCAAGACCCGTAAGTAAACCAGTGCTCCATACGCCTTTTCGGATGCATCACTAAAGCCATGCATTTCTATTTTCGCAGATGTCCTCCGCAGATGAGTCCATCGTGGGATGTGGAAATTCTCGATTAACGCGAGATCCTGATAGAACCGACTCCATTCTCGGGCTAGTTCTAATGGGATAGATTCATCCCAAGTAAGTCCATGGCACCAAAGCTGCTGCATCATTATTTGTGTCTTAATAATGCAGGGGGATATCCACCCTAGAGGATCAAATAGCCGTGCGATGGTTGATAACACGGTTCGTTTCGTGGAAATTGCAACTGTATCCAAGCACACGTTGCGATAGCGGAACGAATCGGTTACTGGATACCATTTTATTCCCAAGGTTTGTAGGAATACCGATGTATTAAACGGAAGAGAAAATCCTATTTCCTGTTGGTCACTCGGAATGCCATTTAACAATTTAACTAAGTTGCTGCTCCATTTTCGTAGGAGGAATCCAGCGGTGCCCAGCAGTTTTCTCACCTCGTCACGTTTATGAAGAGCTTCTTCCAGCGAATCGGCTCCAGAGATGAGATCATCAACATACATCTCTTCCCGTATCATCTTCGCGGCATCAGGATATCGTTTCTCTTCGTCTGATGCCAGCTGATTCAGCGTTCGTATAGCAAGATAGGGTGCACTTGCTGTGCCGAAGGTGACTGTATCCAGACGATAGATTTTGATCGGATCAGAACTCTGGCTTCGCCAGTATGTATGTATGTATGTTTGGCGTTACATTCCATGAAGGACCTGAGCCGATCTTCTCTCAATCACCCATGTTGTGTGTGATTTAATTTTCCCATAGGTGAAAGGGACCTACAGTTTATTGCCGGTTCCGAAGGGCGAAGTTCGAGAAGCTTTTCATGACAATTTTACTACGGGGGGTTTTGTCAGAACCCCGCTGAGGAAAAACATCGTGAAAACACGTTCGACGACATGGCTGTGTCGGGATTCGATCCCGTGTCATCGGCGTCAGAGGCCAACACACTACCCACTGCGCCACGGTGCTCTCAGTATATAAGTTGGTAAAAGGCGTCGTCATCCTTCATACATTCTCCACTTGAGCAAAATATTGATGATGTCATTTTGCCTTTTAGGTCCTATGAGGAGTTGTTCATTCAAGGATGTACCATCTAGGTTTTTCGACGCTGCGTCAAAAACAACTCTGAGTTTGGTAGTTGAGCTTTCCTTAAAGACAGCGTGATGCG
Organism: Eumerus sabulonum; assembly: GCA_951905685.1. Classification (NCBI taxonomy): domain Eukaryota; kingdom Metazoa; phylum Arthropoda; class Insecta; order Diptera; family Syrphidae; genus Eumerus; species Eumerus sabulonum. The sequence goes on along the minus strand of OX645060.1, from coordinate 151,734,417 downwards.
GAAGGAAATAATGGTATGGAGTTTGAAGAACCTGGTTTCCGGCATCAATTTTTGTCATCTGAGCTAACTCAAGGTTAGTGTGGGGTTAGTGTCTAATCGCCGTTCTAGTTGGTGAAACCTACGCAAGGCCCCAAACTTCGGGGATCCAAGCGCAGGTTTAACACCCTGATTAAATGGAAGCGAAACTTCATATCGTCCATCTGCTAGACGCTGTGTTGCCCTTTTGTAGTGTTCTTCACACCTTATATTCTTGTCGCTTTCAATTGGTTGAAATGACAATTCTTCGATTTCCCAAAATCGTCGTAGTTGGGTATCAACATCAATGGCGTGATGGAATACCCTTATCGTTGGCGTTGTTATTTTACCCATCAAAATCCAACCAAGTGTGGTGTTCTGTGCTACTGGAGCCATTTCATTTCCTCTTGAGATTTCAGGTGGGATGATGTCAGCATACACTACCTAGCAATAGATCTACCGTAGCAGGTTGAAAGAATAGTGGATCTGCTAAAACCAATCCATCGATGTGTCTCCACTTGTTGTATGTCAGTTTTTTGGCCGGGAGCAGGCCAGACAGAGATTTGTACACAAAGGCCCGAGTGGGCATCTCGAAGTTGGAATTGATGGATCCAAGCGAGATATCAGCATACCGATGACATGCTCCACTGTTGACCTGCCCAAGCCCTGACACTTCTATATGTGTCTTTCGAGTAGTTAAGTTTAGGACTTGAACTGCTGATTCTGTGATGAAGGTCGCCTCAGAACCTGGATCTATCAACGCCCTAAAGTTGAAATACCGTCCCTTTGCAGACCTTACTCTGACCATAGCCATGGCTAGCAATACCTGTGGTGTTGTGTTGTTCTGTGCGAAGTGAGTTCGGACAGGTGCACTGGGCTTGGACTTGAGGACGACGGTTGTGTGGTATTTGTCGATATTGTAGGTGCGTGTTGTGATGTGTTCGGATGGAACGTTTGGCTATTTTGGGTTGCGTAAGATAAGCTGCTGGAAGGTGAAACATGAACGTAAATGTTGCTATGTAGTAAAGAATGATGTTTTTGCCGACAAAAGTAGCACCGAGACTGACTTGGACAGTTTTGTGTAGTATGACTGTAACCTAAACAGTTGTAGCAGACTCTAATTCTACTGACAGCATCGCATCGTTCAGTGTGATTCATGTCGATGAATCGCTGGCAATTTCGCAACGAATGTTGACCCTTGTTGCACACCTTGCATAAAAACTGTTCCCTGTGCTTTTGAGGTCGTACGTGAAATGCAGTTTTTGACACCAAAGATCGTGATTGTGAAGTCTTGGAGGTTGATTGGGACGATTTCGGTTTTTGTTGATCTATCACCTCTAGCGTCCTGAATCGCCTTTCTAGGAATTCAGAAAACTCTTCCCATAATTGTTGGGTGTATGGAGACAACTTTTGTTGCATGACATAGATTAGGATGGTGTCCCATTGGCTTACTGGTAGCTCGAGGTTTTCCAATGAGTGTATACATTCATTGGATATATCTAATAATCGTTTTAACCGAAATGCACTTTCTTTCTGCATTATGGGTTGATTAAAGAACATCTTTAAGTTCGTGTTTACTAGAAAACGTTTGTTATCATATCGAGCACAGAGGAGGGACCAGGCTTTATCGTAATTGCATTCTACGATCTCTAAATCCTGCAGGATACGGTCGGCATCTTTCGAAATACATGCCTTAAGATACTCATGCTTTTGTAATTCTGTTAAACGCGTCTTAGTATGTATCATCGATTCAAATTTGCTTTTGAATTGACGCCATTTTTCGTAGTCTCCAGAGAATTCAGGCAGAGCAATCTCAGGCAGACGAATATTACATTGATTGTGAGCACTATGAACGGCAGAGGTATTATGCGACAAAGAAGCGGACACTCGATCGATGATGTCTAATAATTCTGTTTTATATTCCAGGTACGACTCACGGATTTGTTGTTCGAGGATTTCGACTTCCCTTGTGGCATCTTCGTCATCCGCAGATGAGATGGCTAGTCGCTCATTCAAGTCCTTAGCTTGATGAAAGAGCTCCTCTAACAAGCTTAAACGACCACTGGCCATGTTCTTTGTCCGCTTGGCTTCTGGTGCGGTGGAAAAAGTTTCGAAACCATTTTTTATAATAGAGAGTGAATTCTTCAATAGTTTTAAGTCCTTAAGGGAACTCATATTGGGCTCGCTTACGAGGGATGAAATCGTGACAAAGAGGGGCGCAGAAAAAGGGGCAATCAAAGGCAATATATATTAAGTCTATGGGCAATTGCTCACTTACCGATCTTTTTCAAGAATCTTGGAAGTTGGTGCGGTTACGCGCCGCGAGAACCCGATTGGCACCAAAAAACTCACAAGCTAGTTCAATTCACTTAATATGATTTTAATTTCTCTCGTGGTTGTTCACTTGAGGCCAGTTAATTTTATTTGATTTAATTTAATTTTAACACACTTAAATGAATTGTATTCAATTTAGTTTCATTTAAAATAAATTCAGTGCACTTATATTTATTTTATTTTATTTGATTGTTCACTTTTGCTTTAAATTTGGTTAATTTAATCTAAAGTCACTCAAGTCAATTCAATACTTACTTACTTACTTTGGTGGCGCTACAGTCCGTGGTGAACCTGGGCCTCAACCAACAAGCGTCTCCAGCCGGCACGGTCTTTGGCCAGCTGTTTCCAGTGCCGCACGCCCAGTTGGTTGAGGTCCCTTTCCACCTGCGTGCACCACCGCTGAGGCGGCCGTCCTCTGCCGCGCCTTCCTTCCGGAGTGGATTTGAAGACTTTTCGGGTCGGAGCTGTATCTTCCATGCGCTCTACATGGCCTAGCCACCTTAGACGCTGTATCCGTAGACGTCGTACCAGGCCGATGTCGCTGTACAACCCGTACAGTTCTTCGTTATATCTTCTCCTCCATACACCGTTTGAACAAACGGGACCGTAGATAGTGCGCAGAATTTTCCTCTCGAAACGACCAAGGGCATCTTCATCCGCTTTTGTTAAGGTCCAAGCCTCTGCGCCGTAAAGGAGGACTGGGATGATCAAGGTCTTATATAGTGTCACCTTGGTTTTCCGAGAGAGGGCTCTACTTCTCAATTGCCTCTTGAGCCCAAAGAAACAGCGGTTGGCAAGAGTGATTCTGCGTTTTATCTCAGCGCTGGTGTTGTTGTCGCTGGTAATCAGTGAGCCAAGGTAGACGAATTCCTTGACCACTTCAAAGTTCAATATTAAATTTAAATTACATTGCCGGCTCTAACCAAATCCGGCTCGAAGACCAAATGTTGTGCGTGGTGTTGTGTCGCGCGAAAAACAAGAACCAAAAGAAAGGAAACAAAAAAAAACTCCGATTAAATTTGTTTTTAGTTTTTTTTTTTAATGATCGCGTTGTGTTGTGTCGCGTAGTACGGTCCGCGAACGAATGGCACTGGTGCTGATCCGGCGACCCTTTATATAAGCGAGAGGCAAAAATAAATTTAATTTTTATTTATTTTATTTGAATATTCTTATTTCTTGAACATTTTATTTTATTTATTAGTTTGTTTTGTTGTTTTCTCCTTTTCTGACGTAACAGCAACAATTAATAAAAGTGGTGAAGTGCTCAGATTATTGATCTGAGGCGAAATAATAAGAGTGTGTGTGTATTGTATTTATGTATATTGGCGTTACAGTCCATGAAGGACCTGAGCCGAGCTTCTCGCAATCACCCATGTTGTGTGTGATTTTATTTTCCCATAGGTGAAAGGGACCTACAGTTTACTGCCGGTTCCGAACGGCGAATTTCGAGAAGCTTTTCATGACAATTTTACTACAGGGGGTTTTGTCAGAACCCCGCTGAGGAGAAACACCGTGAAAAACCCGTTCGATGACATGGCTGTGTCGGGATTCGATCCCGTGTCATCGGCGTCAGAGGCCAACACACTACCCCTTGCGCCACGGTGTTCTCGTGTGTGTATTGAATTTGTATAAAAAGTAGACAGTTGTAGTTTATCACAATCCAGTGAATTAATTTCCTGCCAGAAGTGGGATTCATTTAGTAACAATATCTATCTATAGCAATTGTCTGTCGATTCGGCAAACTTACATATTTGTTCCCATGTCGCACAGTTGTTTACTTATACGTTTACACCAATGTCAATAAGAAAATCGTGCGCGACGGTCTTTAAGTTCTATGTAATATTCAAAAACCTACAAAATGGGAATAACAACTTTTACATATCATATGTTCGAGATACCTTCCTCACAATACGAGTGTCGAAATGCATTAATGTATATATGGTCTTTATAGTTCAACAAAAAAATATATATACTACATATGCCCGTACAAGTATGTACATTCTTATACTTTTATATACAAATACTACAAAAGTAAAAGTGCATTCAACATCATCCAGTATTGCATGGATATACAAATTATTATCGACGTTTTTCCAATTGAATTCAATCCCCTTCAGCTCATGGTTCCTAATCGAATCGAAAACAATTATCATTATACTCCCGAAGGAGCCGATGGTGTGCATTTTCGACTTCTCGATTATTACTTCCGGCGCCGAGGACGATGACTTCCACATGCAACGATAACAAAACGAAAGGATGACACACAACAATAGCCAACTTGTGTCATTTCTCTGGAGAAATTTACCAAATGCTTTCCACTCTTCACAAAAGCTTCACTGCTACACTGTCGAATAGCTTCATATTCTTGTGCTATCGCATTGTATGCATTGATGTGAGTTCGATATGCAAAGCTGAATGCAGACATCTGTCCTTATGGTCATATTTGTTTGTGTTGTTGCACACTCAGGGCACAAATATTGAAGTAACATTTTGATGAACGCCTCTAAATTGGCGCGTTGATAGTACGAATGCTGATCGAAAACTATTCAGTGATATTGCCTTTTACTTGAACCATTTCAATGTAAGGGGCTATTCAAACGAAACGACTAAATTGTCAATGGGAATAATCCCAATGGTGGAAACGGCAAATTTTATTACATTTCGGTACCTTCTGCATCGTGTGAAAATTGCTAATAATTGATTCAAAATCTAAATTGTTTCGGTGGCGTAGATTGAATCTGTACATACATATATAGTGACTAGGTAGTTTAGAAACGTGTCTTCCCCACGGGATGAAACGCATTCGGCTTCGGAAGCGAATAGAAGCATGTATCCTGTCATTCAATGCATTGTTTCAACTCACTTATTATTTAACATCTTTGTCTAGTAAGGTATCTGTCAGATCAGAAAGTCGCGATATATTTCCTAAAATCTAGTCCCAAGCCAATTTTAATATCTGACTTAACCAGCTCCTTCATCGGACGGTACATTTTCGTTTCGTATCTAATAGAAGTACTACTTACTTACTTATCAGGCCTGCGATCCATGGAGGATCTGAGCCTGAGCTATAGCTGCCTTCCATCCTTGACGGTCCCGGGCACGCTGCTTCCAGTTGTCAAGACCAAGATGTCTTACATCCGCGATTACTTGGTCTTTATACCGGAGGTTCGGTCTTCCTCTTCTTCTCGAACCAGGAGGCTCGGAGTCGAAGACCCTCTTAGCAGGAGCGTTGATGTCCATGCGCTCGATGTGGCCGAGCCAGTGTAGTCGACGGGTCCTTGCCTTCCGGACTACATCCACATCTTGGTACAGCTCGTAGAGTTCGCGGTTGTGTCTTCTTCTCCATTCACCTTCCTCACAGACAGGACCAAATATCCGGCGCAGAATATTTCTTTCGAAAGAACCCAAAATCAGCTCCGCTGTCCTGCTTATCGTCCAGCTTTCGGCTCCGTACAGCAAGACTGGCAGAATGAGCGTTTTGTAAAGCATGTCTTTCGAGTGAGGAGTTTTGACCCCAGTTGTTTGGACAAGCCGAAGTAGCAGCGGTTGCCAAGGGCGATTCTACGCCGGATCTCCACTGTGGTGTCATTTGTGGAATTTACGTTTGCCCCGAGGTAGACAAACTCCTTAACTACCTCGAAATTGTAGCTGTCAATTGTTATGTTTTGTCCCAGGTGGTGAGCGACGAATTGCCTTTTGCTTGACAGCATGTATTTCGTTTTGTCCTCATTGATCTTAAGGCCAATTCGTTTCGCCTGTTCTTCAATCGCCGCGAATGCTTCCACAATGCCACGGCGAGAACACGCGATGATGTCGATATCATCCGCGTATCCTAGCAGCTGGATGGACTTGTAAAAGATAGTGCCTTCCCTGTTTACGCCTGCCCGTCGCACTATCTGCTCCAGCACCAGGTTGAAGAAGTCACATGACAGCGCATCTCCTTGCCGAAATCCGGTGCATGTTTCGAATGGTTCCGAGGTCCTAGAACCGAGTTGCACGGTGCATCGCGTGTTTTTTAGCGTGGCGCGACACAACTGGATCAGTTTTACCGGGATCCCGAATTCGGCCATCGCCCCAAATAGTGCTTCACGATGAATCCTGTCGTATGCGGCTTTGAAATCGATGAAAAGATGGTGTGTATCGATTTGAAACTCGTTGGTCTTTACCAGGATTTGTCGAAGTGTGAAAATTTGGTCTATAGTTGATTTGCCGGGCCGGAAGCCGCACTGGTAGCTGCGATTAGTGCGGTGCAAAATGATTTTAGACGTTCACACAATACGCTGGACAGGATCTTGTATGCGACATTGAGCAGGGATATACCTCTATAGCTCTTACAAGAGGTAGGATCGCCTTTTTTGTGGATGGGGCATATAGAGCTGGGATTCCAGTCGTCGGGCATGCTCTGATGGCAAGCCATCTGAGCCTGCGGCCTTGTTGTTCTTCAGCTTCTGAATAGCTGTGCCGACTTCTTCTATGCTGGGTGGGAGGACTACTTCAGCGGCTGGAGTTGGGATTTCCTCGGTCCCTACCACTCTCTCTTGGTCATGCTCGTTAAGCAGCTGCTGGAAGTGCTGCTTAAATACATCCACTATTCCCTGCGGGTCGGTGACAAGATTACCCTCGCAGTTTCGAAGAGCCAGGGTGCCCTTTTTGAAGCCTCCTGCAAGGCCTTTGGCTTTCTTGTAAAAGGCTCGTATTTTATGTCCATCCCTAGACTCCTCGATATCCTTGAGCTGGGAGGCTGCGAAGATTCTTTTCTTTTGTCGCAATAGTTTCTTCTCCTCCCTTCTTCTGGCTCGGTACTCTTCTCGCGCTGCCCTGGTTTTCCTCTGCAGCGCCTTTTGGTACGCCTCGTACCGAGAGATACATATTAGTGTTTCTGAATAGGAAAAGGAAGGAACGTGGAGAAGACAACTCAGGACAAAGTGGTACAAGGTAAAAAGGGTTGAAGAAGTACTACATTTACGTAGAGTATACATATGAGAAAATGATTGCAGTTTTTCTCACTACCAATATTTCAATGAATTCAGTTTCAACTTTATCAATCAATCTTTTTGATGAGGCCTTTAGGACTACAAAATCTTCCTTACTGAATTCTGATAGGTCGTCAAGGAAGACTTTACCGAGTGTGCGTTGTCTGGTTCTAGCTCGGCTCGTACATTCGCGAAGGAAATGGTAGCGGGTTATTGCCACTTCGGCGGTGTATGTGAAATGGGATGCCTAACTTGGCAGCGTGAGCCCAGAGAGAATGACCAGTACCGATGGTTACGACTCCAGTAATCCCCTGTTTGTTAGGTCGTGAGTTTTTTGTTTGTGTTGTAGGAGCGCCATATCACACAGTTACTTAGCCGAATAACTTTGCGGCTCTGGTAGTCAGGTCCTACTTCCACCTCCTGGAAATTTCTTTACAAGGGAAATTACTGACGAAAGAGGCCGAAAGGCGAGTATCCTCCGCCACCAAACAGGAATAGTGTCGGTTGGGCTACGGTTGGGCAATCCATAACCGTAAAACCACATATTGCTCAGAAACAAAAAAGACCTCAGATGATCAAATGGAACGGATCTATGTATGTCGACGACCCTTTAAGAGAACAAAACACAAACAAGGACCATTAGTTTTGTACGTGGAATGTTAGGTCCCTAAACAGACCACGCGCGGCCGAACAACTTGCGGACGCCCTGGACCACTATAAAGCGGACATAACTGCCATCCAGGAAATTCGATAGAATGGACCGGGTAAAAAGCTGATGAATAACTCCGACATCTACTACGGTGACTGTTATAGGGAGAGAGGACAGAGACTATTTGGATGCGGATTTTTTGTTAGAGGTGGACTAAGGCGTAAGGTCCTTAGCTTCCAGTATGTGAGTAAGCGCCTCATAACGATCCGCACCAAGGCAAAATTTTGTAACATCAGCCTCATATGTGTCCATGCCCCTACAGAAGACAAGGATGACCCCATCAAAGATGATTTCTATGGTCTCCTAGACAGAACATTGCCAAATGCCCCAGCTATGATACCAAAATCGTACTAGGAGATTTTAACGCCAAGCTGGGTAAAGAAAACATCTTTGAACGGGTCATCGGCAAACACAGTCTACATGACATCCATCCGATAACGGACACAGGCTAATCGACCTTGCCACGGGGAGAAATCTTCTTTTAGCTAGCACATGCTTTTTGCACCTCGACATACACAAAGGCACCTGGCGGCCGCCATATCAATCAGTCACCAACCAGATTGATCACACGAACACCGTGGAGTAAAGTTAGAACACCAAGCTATGACGTCGGAAAGCTACTATCGCCGGAGATCGCCAGTGCCTTTGCAAACCGCGACTCCCTCAAGCTTTTCGATACATCTCAATCCTTCACTCAGTCAGTAGTGCAGGAATTGAGCCAGTGCATACAAGCCCTGAAGAGCACAGCAGTTTCGAAATCAAGCGCAGAATTACTCTTGCCAACCGGTGCTTCTTTGGGCTCAAGAGGCAATTGAGAAGTAGAGCCCTCTCTCATACGACCGAGTTGACCTTATATATATAAGACCTTAATTATCCCGGTCCTGTTATACGGCGCAGAAGCATGGACTTTATCTAAAGCGGATGAATAAATCCTTGGTTGTTCCGAGAGAAAGATTCTGCGTGCGATTTTCGGTCCTATAAACACAGAGGGGGGTTGGAGGAGGAGATTCAATCACAAACTCTACGGGTTGTATATCGACATGAGCCTAGTCAGGTGTCTACGGATCCAACGCCTAAGATGGCTAGGCCATGTACAGCGAATGGACAACACAGCTCCAGCCCGTAGAGTCTTTGAATCCAACCCCAAAGGACGAAGAAATAGAGGACGGCCGCACAGCTGAAAAGGGACCTCAACCAACTGGGCGTGCGGCACTGGAAAAGACTAGCGAAAGATCGTGCTAGGTGGAGAGGCATGTTGGTTGGGACCCAGGTTCACTCCGAACTGTAGCGCCCGTTAAATAAGTAAGTAAGTTCTGAAAATCACTTAAATTTTACTTTTAGGATGTGACAACACAACTAAGATGATTGAATGAGCAATATTTCGGCGACTATAGTGACTGCGGTTGTAGATAAGCTAGGCCCAATCATGCAATCTAAGCGGAATCAGTCAGTGTTCCGCTGTTCAGTCTTTGTCGTCATATACGCAATGAAAGTATGTTGTTTAGCAAAAAGAAAAAGATGAAAAGAAGATTGTAATAATTTCTGTAGGCAGCAGTACGTACGGTATGATTTCTACATATAGAGTTGTCTGTTCCAGTCGTTGTCGGAATACGAGTACTTGGCTGGCAAACTTTATGCAGTGTGCTTAAGTTATAGCCACCTCTCAAAATTTTTCGTCTTCCTTCTAGAGGTTTCTAGAGCTCATTTGAAGTTCAATGTTGTTCTGTGGATTCGCTAGATAGCTCTGACGATATTCTCCAATTAGGAATGACTTAAGGTTAGATAAGATTAGGTCAGGGAAACGACTACCTAGATCGAACTATTTCTATAGTGATTCCACGCGACTCTGATTTTTTTGTGAAGCGTAAGGGAAGGGTATGAATGCAGGAGATGAAGAACCGTTTCATCCTCCTCTTCGTCCACGTAGATACGGCAGAAATCATTTGAAGTTAGATGCAACTTAGCGGAAAACTTACCAAATTTACAACGACAGAGCTTATGATATCGCGGTCGGTCTAATGTAGATCCTTTTTTCAGTTACTGTGTTCAAACGAAGGTCAGATTTACCTTATCGTTTAAGAGATGACATCCTCAATCAGCTATTAATTGGTAGAATTTATGATATTAAGTCTTGTGTTGTGCCTGACTGATGCAATAAGGACCTAGCTAAGAATGACTGACAGTGTTAATTAGCAAGTTCAAGGGCAGTTTCCTGAAACGTCCCTGTACCTGGGTACTCTTATAAAAAAGCTTAATGTTGAATTGCTCAGCCGTCTAGTTGTATCGCCCCAACGAGACGACAATGTCGGGCTACTTTAAGTTGTAGATAACATCGTAGACTATTTGATAGCTACCGTCACATATGTATGATAACATCTTTTGTGGATATTACAGTGGTTTTAAGCCACGTCAAGGTTTCCTTGACCGCTGTTATCTGAAAAACTGTAGTGATTCAGTAATCTGAAATTAAGCTCAATGCGAAACACGACACACCTCACTTCCGTATTCATTTTAGATCTACAGGCAATGCTCTACACTCTACCCAATCCGTCCTAGAAGAAAATGGATTTATTGATTTGTACAGTAGTAACTTTTTGTTTATTGATGGTTGGTGGTCTATAGCAAGAGACCAGTAGAGTTGTCTGCATCTTGTCAATATCTGCTTTTTCTTTTTTGATATGTGATGCTTCCATGTTACTTGTCTTTATATGCCAGTCATCAAACCACTTGGTTATTTGGTCCAGTGTGTTTTGAAATTTAGAGGGCATGGGCTCGAACATACAGGGTAAAGTTGTTGATTGCTCTCAACCTGGCGAGATGCCAGCAACGATCCCTGTTTAAATGCCCAGGTCAAGTTGACATACGGCCTCCTCGCGGCGCCCTCTGGATAGCCTCTTCAACAACCGTTGGGAGGTAAACAAACGTATGCAGCAAAAAAAAAACCCCAACCAGAATGGCGGTTGTGCGGCGGGCTAACAATCCGCCCACGTAAAACAAAACTTAAAGTTATGAATGAGCAAGATGCCTCGGATACACGGACGGATACTCGACGACGACAACGCACGAAAAAGAAACACGATTTGCTAGTATGCTCCTGGAATGTCGGAACCCTGTTCACTCCCGGAGCTGCTCATAAACTAGAAGGAATCCTCACGCAGTACAAAGCGGATATTACTGCGGTCCAGGAAATACGTTGGATAGGAAACGGTTTGGTTAGGCATTTATTACAGCTGTCACAAAAGGTTGCACTTACTGGGATCCGTATTTGTCGTGGGAAAGTGGTTAAGGTCGAAGGTCATCGACTTTAAACCTATAAGTGATCGCCTGGCTGTGATCCGCATCAGAGGCAGATTTTATAACATCAGCCTTATATGTGCACACGCCCCTACCGACGAGGCTGAAGACCCTATCAAGGAGGACTTCTATGACCTCCTGAACAACGCCTACGGAGCTTGTCCGGAGTACGATGTTAAAATCTTGCTCGGGGACTTCAACGCCAAAATCGGTAAGGAAAACGCCCTTGGTGGAGTGATCGGAAGGCACAGCCTCCACGATACAACAACAGATAACGGCTTCCGACTCGCTAACTTTGCGACAGCTCGTAATGCGGTGATAAGTAGCACAAGATTCCCTCGCAAGCGAATCCACACAGCAACCTGGCGATCTCCGGACGGTCGAACCGCCAACCAAATCGACCATGTGCTCATTGACGCAAGGCACTCGTCAAACACCCTGGATGTGCGAACATTCAGAGGGGCGACGGTCGACTCTGACCACTTCCTCGTAGCAGCAAGATTCAGAGCTCGACTGTCCAATGTCAGAAAGCTGCACCAGCCCATCAGGAGGAGGTTCGACATTGGGCGCCTGAGCACACCGGAGGTTGCCAGAGTCTACAGGGAGCAGCTGAGCGAAAGACTCTACCGTATGCCTACGTCGAACACAAATGCCAATAATATGTGGCAGCATTGCCGCTCAGCCATTCAGGAGGTAGCCGAAACCGAAGAAGCCCCGACAAGAAACCCGTGGTATGATGGCGAGTGTGAGCAGAAAAAGGCAGCAACCGACGAGGTGTACCAAAAGGCGCTGCAGAGGAAAACCAGGGCAGGGCAAGAAGAGTACTGAGCCAGAAGAAGGGAGGAGAAAAAACTACTGCGACAAAAGAAAAGAATCCTCGCAGCCTCCCAGCTCAAGGAAATCGAGGAGTCTAAGAATAAACATAAAATACGGGCCTTTTACAAGAAAGCCATGGGCCTTGCAGGAGGCTTCAAAAAGGGCACCCTGGCTCTTCGAAACTGCGAGGGTAATCTTGTCACCGACCCGCAGGGAATAGTGGATGTATTTAAGCAGCAGCTGCTTAACAAGCATGACCAAGAGAGAGTGGTAGGGACCGAGGAAATCCCAACTCCAGCCGCTGAAGTAGTCCTCCCACCCAGCATCGAAGAAGTCGGCACAGCTATTCAGAAGCCGAAGAACAACAAGGCCGCAGGCTCAGATGGCTTGCCATCAGAGCTCTTCAAGGCTGGCGGCGATGTTCTGGTAGGTATCATGCACCAGATGATCTGCAGAATTTGGGAAGATGAAAGCATGCCCGACGACTGGAATACCAGCTCTATATGCCCCATCCACAAAAAAGGCGATCCTACCTCTTGCAAGAACTATAGAGGTATATCCCTGCTCAATGTCGCATACAAGATCCTGTCCAGCGTATTGTGTGAACGTCTAAAACCATTTTGCACCGCACTAATCGGCAGCTACCAGTGCGGCTTCCGGCCCGGCAAATCAACTATAGACCAAATTTTCACACTTCGACAAATCCTGGAAAAGACCAACGAGTTTCGAATCGATACACACCATCTTTTCATCGATTTCAAAGCCGCATACGACAGCATTCATAGTGAAGAACTATTTGGGGCGATGGCCGAATTCGGGATCCCGGTAAAACTGATCCAGTTGTGTCGCGCCACTCTAAAAAACACGCGATGCACCGTGCAATTCGGTTCTAGGACCTCGGAACCATTCGAAACATGCACCGGATTTGGGCAAGGAGATGCGCTGTCATGTGACTTCTTCAACCTGGTGCTGGAGCAGATAGTGCGACGGGCAGGCGTCAACAGGGAAGGCCCTATCTTTTACAAGTCCATCCAGCTGCTAGGATACGCGGATGATATCGACATCATCGCGTGTTCTCGCCGTGGCATTGTGGAAGTATTCACGGCGATTGAAGAACAGGCGAAACGAGTCTTAAGATCAATGAGGACAAAACGAAATACATGCTATCAAGCAAAAACCAATCCGTCGCTCACCACCTGGAACAAAATGTAACAATTGACAGCTACAATTTCGAGGTAGTTAAGGAGTTTGTCTACCTCGGGGCAAACGTAAATTCCACAAATGACACCACAGTGGAGATCCGGCATAGAATCGCCCTTGGCAACCGTTGCTACTTCGGCTTGTCCAAACAACTGGGGTCAAAACTCCTCACTCGAAAGACCAAAGTCATGCTTTACAAAACGCTCATTCTGCCAGTCTTGCTGTACGGAGCCGAAAGCTGGACGATAAGCAGGACAGCGGAGTTGATTTTGGGTTATTTCGAAAGAAAAATTCTGCGCCAGATATTTGGTCCTGTCCGTGAGGAAGGTGAATGGAGAAGAAGACACAACCGCGAACTCTACGAGCTGTACCAAGATGTGGATGTAGTCCGGAAGGCAAGGATCCGTCGACTACACTGGCTCGGCCACATCGAGCGCATGGACATCAACGCTCCAGCTAAGAGAGTCTTCGACTCCGAGCCTCCTGGTTCGAGAAGAAGAGGAAGACCGAACCTCCGGTATAAAGACCAAGTACTCGCGGATGTAAGAGATCTTGGTCTTGACAACTGGAAGCAGCGTGCCCGGGACCGTCAAGGATGGAAGGCAGTTATAGCTCAGGCTCAGATCCACCATGGATCGCTGGCCTGATAAGTAAGTAAGTATAGTTAGGTGATGAGGGAGGAGTCTGAAAAGTGGAGTAAATCTTAGGTGACGAGGGTTGGTATTGAGTGAAATCATTTCAAGGAGGGTAGGAAAGTTGATAACTCCAGCTATAAGCTGGTAAATAGGGGGTGGCCGTGGTGCAGTGGTTAACATCATCGACTGCCGATCGGAAGGTCTATAGTTCAAATTCGCTTCATAACCTAGAAAAATGAATTCCTAAACGGATGATAAAAAGTATGCAACGCAGTTGTGAATGGAAAGTGACCAGACGTACTGCCTGCAGGCACAGTATATGGTCAACCGAAACTAATCCTCTGCGTATGCAATACTAAAGTGCTTGAACGAATTACTACGGACTATAACCAACGCGGAATTTGGTCGGCTCTCGTCCTATCTAGGTCTAGGACAACCACCCCTGAGAGTAGTGAACGAACATCAACGACCCCAACCACTGCACTCCGTTCAGGTTGTGTGTGTCAACACATCATAAGAGAATATGAAAAACTCTTAAACCTGCGCGAGTAAAAAAAAAAAAAAAATGAAGAGAATGTCGGCTGCCTCACGGTGTGCTTTCAGAGTTTGTAAGCCGATCAATTGTAGTCCATCTTCGTACGATGGGATATAGTCCTGTCAAACCATGGGAGACCTCTTAAGACAAAACGCAGAAATCTACGTTGCATAGCTAACGTAGTAAGGAGACCAGGCTTGACTGGCAGATTACAGGATAGGTCTGACGCATGTAATGTAGAGGGATTTAGTGACGTAGGTATTCGAGAATTCCTAAGACCAACGTTTTATAAAACCAAGGGCAGAATTAGCTTTGTGTTTGATATGATTGATGTGGGAGTGAAAGTTTAGCTCTCTGTCGCATATGATACCTAGGTCGCGTATGAAGGAGACATGGGGTACAGGATCGTTAAGTATAGATAGTATGTTCTAGGAGCAGAGTAAATTCGGTAAGGTTGGTTGTGGTGGACCTGCCTCTTAAGAAACCATGCTGTCGGGAGGTGCATATGGATTTGCAGTGGAAGAACATTGAGTCATACACGACGGACTCGAAAAGCTTAGGGATAGCGGACAATTTAGCAATCGGTCTGTAGTTAGAAATATCCATCTTGGGGCCGTTTTTGTGAATGTGGAAGATGTAAGAATTTTTCCAAATGGTTGTAAAGGAAGCTTGACGTAGTGAAAGGCGAAAGAGAATAGAAAGAGGTTTGCAGAGAGAAGCGATACATTTCTTGAGGAGAATGGCTGGGAGACCATCGGGACTCGGAGAGAAGTCATCTTTAAGTTGGTTTAGCTTGTGGTGAACCAAGTCCTCATTAAAATCAATTACTTAGAGCGATGCCTGAGAGCAGTTATTCATATTGCTGAAAAATACGGGGTCGGGTTTATGACCGCAGTCGTTAAATGATAGGCTAAAGAATGAAGCAAAATGGTTCGCGACGATTTTGGGGCATCGGAGGTAGTGTTGTTCCATTTGAGAGTGGAAGGGATCCCATCCGATTTTTTTCGATGTTGATGAATTGGTAGAAGCGGCTAGGATCAGTAATAAGGGAAGTCTGTATTCTTTGAAGATATGAGTTGTAGAGGGTGTCGTAGAGGATAGAGAAGCGTTGGAAGGCTTGTTGGTACTTCGGATAATTAGAGGGGGAATTTGACATTAAAAACCTCTTCCAAAGTTTATTTCTTTTATTACAGAGAGTACGCATTTCCTTGTTATACCAGGGAGGTGTTGAGAAACAATTTTTCGAGGGACGTAAGGAACAAATTGGATTATGCAGTTAAAGAGAGCAGTGTAGAAAAATTCCAGTATGATGGCAATAGGCGTGTTTTCGCTCAAGAAGAGGCTAAAGTCTATGTCGTGAATTCGGCCTTTCGGATGTTGAAAAAGAAAGAGTGATCATAAGTGGAGGAAGTTTGGTTCAGTTTTAGGAGAACTTAATGGATAAGGGAGGATGATATTGGTCCCGATTGGGCAGCATATGGTTGCTTGCGGTAATAACAGAGTTGTAGGCATCAGGAGAAAATGTAAGATCTAGTTGGCTTCCAATATTGTTGGTGATACTGCTGATTTGAAATAGGTTAGATTCTACAAGACGATCAGTGAAAAGAGTTTGCTTGTCAGAGGAAGCATTAATAGGGACAAGAAAACACTCGTCATCTGAAGGGGCCCATTGCAAGAATGGAAGATTGAAATCTCCAACGACGATGAAGTCATCACCTGGATCGGCGTCTGAGAAAATAGAGTCTATTATGTCACCAGCTAGCTGGTAGACTTGGGTAGGTTGGGATGGGCGGATGTAACAGCAAAGGATGTAGATAAAGCTTTTGGTGACTGGAATCTTGGGGGAGACAAGTTTAAAAATGCAGAGTTCGAAATTTCTACAACCAATGTATTGAGGCGGCTATGGATAGACAAAAGGACACCTCGCCCAAAGGGAAGTGCCTCATTGCGAAAGACGTCGAAGTCGGAAGGGAAGAGTTCGGAGTCGAGAATTCTAGGGTTGAGATTGGTTTCAGTTAAGGCGAAGATATCGTATGGAAGCGTTAGAGAGTTAAGGTAGACAGTTGAGGTTTTGGAACAAAAGGTCTATTACATTTTGATGGTATAGGGAGAGAAAAACTTCAGGGTTGTGACGACAGAGTTAGGGACGATAATAGTTTCTGGCATCCCTGCGAGCTTTTTGGAGAGAGGTAAGGAGCTTAGAACTAGTATGAGTGGCGAAACAAAAGAAGTCGCCTTTTACCGTATTAGCAGAGATGTTAATGCGCCCATGGAAACGGTCGTAGATTTTTCTCAGTGCTGTCGGATCGGTAGGCAGGCCCATTTTTGGCAATCCAGCAAGTTAAGGTTAACGTTGGAAAAAGAGTTTAATGACCCAAGGAGTACCAGTTTTCTGCGGAACATTATGGAGGATGAAGACTGATAAGGGCTTCGTTGTACTGAGTTCCCGAAGTTTCTTGATACGCCGATCCCATTCTATATTGGTCCAGGTTGTGCCGAAGCGATGGATGGAAGGGGCACCGGAGGCGGATCGTGGCTTGTCTTCTGTAGTAAGACAAGGTGATGTCTGGACTAAGACTGATGTCGGAGGAGAGGTCGGTCCAGGGGAAAGCCGCGGATGGATGAAGGTTGAGAAGTTTTAAGACTTGTCCCTTTGTCGACAGCGGTGCTTAGGCACTGAAACTCATCCATGAGGGATAAATCGTTATTAGGGGATATGGCTTGAGGAGTTGGGTCCAATTCGCAGGCAAAGGAGTGAAATTCCTCAATGATTCGGTCAATGGATATCGACTTTAATATTAATCTTAGATTATCCAACGATGAGTTTATGCTCTTAGTAGAGTCCAGTTGGCAGCGGACGAGATCATCCATGGCTTTAATGGAGCTATTGAGACCAGCGAGAGAACTGATGGAAGACAGGTCAGGCGCGGAACAAGGTGCAGACGGTAGAGGGGAAAAGCGAGCTTTGACAATTTTATCTGAGCTTGCCACAATGGCATTGTTGATGGTGTTGATGGCCAGTTGAAGTTGCTCGAGATAATTACTGGCCTTAAAGAAGTGCTCAGCATTTGATTTGGGAGCTCTCCTTGTGTCCTGGGCGAGACCGTCTGTGTCCATAGTTATCGAGTCGCAGATGTTAAAGAGTGACTCGGCCTGACGTTTAGTGCCATGTCGGAACTCAGACTTAAATTCGGTTAATAAGTCAGAAATGGTAGCGAGCAGGAGATTGTGGCTTTTACTGATGAAAGTAAGAGGGCTGAAGAGCTGGGTTTACAATCTTTGCATGTAAACTGGAAAATGTTGAAGACTTCTGGTCGATGTAGTTTGGTGCTTCTGCTCATCCCAATGCAAATAGGATGGACAGCTTTGCCACATACACCGCTACACCGGATAACGGTATCGCTGGAGGAGGGGTGCAAGCGGCATGATTTACAAAAAGATATCACTTTAAAAAGCAGTGGTCGGCACAATGGTATCACAACAGCAAAATTAGCACACGCGAAAAGGCAGGTGACCTTGTTTGTTTATGCGCTTATGAAATAGCGGTATAAAGTGTGATGGTCAGCAGAATAGTATCACAACACACTTTATATAGACAAAAAAAAAAAAAAAACCTTGGAACACGACATTTTTGGTTCTTAATTCAAAGCCAAGGATTGTCTGCTTAAGCAAAGTGACTTAATCCGCAAATTTTAGCACGCCGAAGCAAATGATGCTGACAGCATTAATTGACATTTACATATATAGCGTTTACCGTAATCGAAGTTGCTTGAAAACTTGTTTACTCATTCATTAAATACGAAACAATCATTTTTCTCTACTACTTGTAGGTAACCAGCATATGCTTCCGAACGTTTAGGAAAAGTCAAAAGCTCGAGGACCACTTCGAGTATCATCTCTGTCTCGAGTACTAATTTCCCTGCCTACATATGTATGTATGTACATATTTCCGCAATAAAAAAAAGTTCTGCCATTCCTTTGCGAGTACGAGTATAAGTGCTCGTTTTTGGTAAGTGCCCCAATTCCTAACTGAAGGCTGCTGGCGTAGTTATTATAAAATGTTTCATTTCATTCTTTCCTGTCAGCTTTCTTTTTGTGTCTTTGACAAAGTGTCACGTCTCCTCCAGCGAAATGTACATCATCATTATTATTATCCCTATTGAACGAATAGTATCACATCTTTAACTTCCTGCTCGTCAACTTTTCTCTGCGATCTGGAATTCCGTTCCGTTGGCTTATGTGTGCGTGCTCAAGAAGCATAAAGTATCGTCTCAATACCACAACAGATTGAATTGCAACGTAATGTGTCCTGCCTTTAAGTAAGTCAGTGTACATAGGCGGGAGAAGGAAATGAATGGTCTCATGCGTATATACATAGACATACATAGGTCGGTTTATAATACAAGAAAGCAGTTTGCTCTGAAACACAGTCCAAGTGGCAGCAAGATGTGAAAATACTCACATAATACGGGATATATTCTGTAGTAAATTCATAAGATTTGTACGAATAGGCACAAGGATACGCTTCGTTTTTCGTTGGAAGGACTGTAAACTGTAACGAAGTTGTCCTGAAGGCTTCATAGCTCTGGTCGATGGCAATGGTAAATGACATCGTGGTTTGTTTGCGTTGTGGTTATAGCGTTGCTACTCTCATTCTTGGTTCTTAAAGTGTAGCACACTAAGAGAAAGTGGTTACGACTCATTTCAACTGGAACGACAACAAACTCCATGAGTCTGCAGCTGCCTAAATGCCTCATCGTTTTAAACATGACACAATCCATAGACATCGGAACAGGCACACGCACAAGTGTGCTCACTTCTCTAAAGCATTAAAGAAAAGGACACGCTTCACAAATAAAGCCAATGAAGACATCCTGATGCTCAGCAAAAGAACCAAACCGGGCGAGGATACGAGTATGATTTACCATAAGTAAACAGGAAGGATCGGTTTTCTTCAACATCCATGGGTATGAGTAGCTTTGTATATAACCGACTGAAAGTATTATATTGACAATGTTAGTAAGCAAGACTAAAGTTACTGTGGTTCCCATTTGACCGGCCACCAGTCATCTCAAAGAAGATTAAAATAAATGAAAACTGGCTTATTAGCTTGGTCTATGAAACAATAGCCAAAACTGAATGCCTACAAGCAACGTGTATGTCTAATACGAACTAAAGGTTTCCTTTGTTCAACAGAATGGCGGGACGATTAATTATAGGACGAAAGGACGAAACATTAAGATTTCGGTTGACGCCCTTTCATTAATTATGTAATTAATTCATTTCATGACTTCCGATATATAAAATTAAATAGAAAGAGAGCGATGGTATGGGTTTCAGAATCGCTCATTTTCCAACTCCATTGGTTCGTTTTAGTCGTTCGTCCACTTGCCCATTCAGTTTGGGGTCGATTGTTGTGGATTAATGGATGAAAAATGGCTGGCTATTAATTTCAATTAATAGAAAAAGGGTTTAATGGATTATTAAATGAAATGGCTCATTATTCAAACTGTGTACAATATTGTACAATGTCTTGGGGCTTTAAGGCCGTCAAGGCGGCAAAAGTGCTAGTGAAGTATCTTAATGGAGTCCGCTCTCGGTGAAATTTTAATCAATGTAAGCTTAAATCGTTTGGTGCAGGCTTTTATCTTGACATTAAGGTCATAATTGTAATTACGGCAGTCCCTCTCGTTTGGTTTGTTTGAAACACTGAAATTATATAATGCTATTTTAATAGAAAGTGACACCGAAAAATCACGAACAATAAGGACGTAACTTACATTTAAGAGTAAAATTAAAAAATGTTGAGTATAATTGTATTCTTTGCCTTATTTGACTAAATGCATCTCTACAGAAATATGAAATTTGTTTTTTAACAAACCGACGTAAAAATGCAAAACCCTGCTTATATTAGGGATATGTACATATAACCTACCAACCATGTTACGTAGGAAAGCTATATGTAGCTTCTTTCCATCCTAGGTAATAGCCCGATTACACGGTGTTGCAAAATGGTCTCTCACCATGAGCGAGTTTCTTCAGAATGAATTCACATTAAAGAGTGTTCCATTATCGTAGATGCAAGAATCGAATAAAGTAAGCTTAGTGTGATGGTAAGACAACACCGCTATTTATATTCAACACAACACATTCAACTCGATTGCTGTTACACACCGCAAATGCTAAGTGTGTTACTGTAACACATCAAGAGATGTGTTTTCATTGTGGTCATTTTTAATGCAATTTTAAGTATGTTATTATGAAAACACACAAAAGGGAAATTCCCAGCTACATATATGCAACGTTTCAAAAAGCATATTGCGACTCGGACACATCTTGTAATGATTAAAAAACTTATTAATGTGTCGCTGCAATATACTTAAGTTATTATTAAAGTTTGTATTCATGGCACGCGATAGAACGTGTTATAATTTTAACACGAACAAGTGTTTCCATTTTAAAGTTCCCACGTGTTAAGTGACACACTTCATTTAAAAGTGTTTCAAATGACACACCTATACGTGTTGTTTTGTTGTTTAATACACTAGCATTTGCAGTGCACTACCTACTGCTAGTTAGTGTTAAAACTTAGATATTGGGTAAGACTTATCCGATTCTGTCGAACGACTTAATTTTTGTAATTCGTCATTTACATAAGATGTTACACTGATTTGAAAGTGAGTAAAATACCTGCATAAACATATAAATATATTTTGTATTGTTGTTAGTACAAAACGATAGGAAAGGACGGCTGTGGTGTCCATTCGCTCTACATGGCCCAGCCATCTAAGGTGTTGAATCCGTAGATGCCTGACTAGACTCATGTCGCTGTACAGCCCGTAAGGTTCGTGGTTGAATATTTTCCTCCATCCCCCGTCTGCGTTTATAGGCCCGAAAATCACGCGCAAAGTCTTTCTCTCGAACCGACCAAGGGCCTCCTCATCCGCTTTTGATAGTGTCCATGCTTCTGCGCCGTACAACAGGACCGGGTCTTATATAGAGTCAACTTTGTCGTTCGGGAGAGGGCTCTACTACTCAATTGTCTCCTGAGCCCAAAGAAACAGCGATTAGCAAGACTGATTCTGCGTTTGATTTCAGAACTGATGTCATTGTTCCAGGTCACTACGGAGACAAGGTAGACGAAGTCCTAAACTACCTCGAACTTATATCTGCCTATACAAACGTTCTGGCCGAGACGTCGGTGTTGAGCGTCCTTTTTTGATGACAGCATATATTTAGTTTTGTCCTCGTTTACCGCATGACCAACTTTCGCTGCCTCGAACTCATTACTCGCAAACGCCTCATTGACATCTCGCTGTGATCTACCTATTATGTCAATATCGTCGGCGTATGCAAGGAGTTGTGAGGATCTGAAATAGATTGTGCCTCTTGTATTGGCCAGTGATTTTTGAACACGACAACGCATCGCCCTGCCTAAATCCTTTTTTGACATCAAAACTATCGGTAGGGTGCTCACCGATTCAGATGGAGCAGCGAGCATTCTCCAAAGTCACCCTGCATAGTCTGATGAGTTTAGTAGGTATTGCAAAGGTAGACATAGCGTTGTATAGCTCGTCTCTAATTACGCTGTCGTATGCGGCTTTGAAGTCGACAAATAGGTGGTGAGTGTCGACTTGAAATTCATTGGTTTTTTCCAGGATCTGCCGTAGTGTGAAGATTTGGTCGATGGTGGACTTTCCTGGCCTGAATCCGCACTGATAAGGACCTATCAGCTTATTTATAAAAGGCTTCAGGCGTTCACACGAAACGGCAGAGAAAATTTTGTAGGCGATGTTACGGAGACTTATTCCTCTATAGTTGGCGCCAGAAGAGGGGTCTCCTTTCTTGTGGATCGGGCATACGATGCTGAGACTCCATTCCTCGGGCATGCATTCCTCTAACCATATCTTACGAATGAGCTGGTGCATGCTCCCAACCAGGTCATACCTGGCTGCCTTGAAGAGCTCAGGAGACAGTCCGTCTGCGCCAGCAGCTTTATTCGACTTGAGCTTCGATATGGCAATCTTAACTTCGTCGAGGTCAGGAGGACAGAATTCCCTGCGGTCTCCGTCGATTAGAAATGGATCATTATGCCTGACAGCGGTATATTGACTAACATCGCCGTTATACAGTCTGCAGAAGTGGTTTTTCCATATTCTCAGCATCGACTGCGGTTCTACTACTAGATGTCCATCCTCATCCCTGCAGGCTTCCGTTCTGGCTTTATAACCTAGGCATGTTCGCTTTATCTGTTGATAAAACTTTCGAACGTCACGCCTGCAGTAACATCTCTCCAAATCCTCAATCGCCCGCTTCTCGTGCTCTTTCTTCTTTCTTCTAAGAAGCTTATGCGGCTTATGCTCCTCCCTTCTTTTTAACTCGTAGAAGTCACAAGCTGCTCTTGTTCTTTTATGCAACGAAGCCTTATATGCATCCTGCTTCGCTGTATGAATCCCCCTACACACGTCATCGAACCAGGTGTTTCTTCGTGGTGGAGCCTTGAAACCCAAAACTTCGGATGCAGAGCTTTTCACGGCTAGTTTGCAAAGGCTCCACTGCTGTTCTATTGATGTCGTGGAGGGTTGAGGTGTATTGGAGAGCTTAAGGGTGACGCGATCGGTAAAAGCACGACCGGTTTCTGGCGATAGTAGCTTTCCGATGTCATAACTTTGTATTCTTACTCTACTATCATCTATCATCTTGGCTACTACAAGATAGTGGTCCGAGTTGATGTTAGCCCCTCGGGAAGTTCGAATATCAGGAATAGTGGAGGAGTGTCTGACGTCGATCGCAATGTGATCAATCTGGTTGGTAGTCGATTGATCAAAAGACCGCCAGGTGCCTTTGTGTATATCGAGGTGCGGGAAGTGCGTACTGGCTAGAATGAGATTTCACCCCGTAGCAAGATCAATCAGCCTGTCTCCGTTATCGGAGGTGGTGTCGTGTAAGCTACGTCTGCCGATGACTCGTTCAAAGATGCTTTCCTTACCCAGCTTAGCATTGAAGTCTCCTAGCACAATTTCGATGTCATAGCTGGGACATTGGGCAAACGTTCTGTCTAGGAGATCGTAGAACTCATCTTTGGCGGAGTCATCGTTGTCATCCAATGTTGCCTTGACACGGATTGTTATGAGGCGTTCGTTCACATGCCGAAAGCTTAGGACTTTTTGCCGTAGTCCACTTCGAACAACAAATCCGCATCCAAACAATCGTTGTCCTCTCTCCCTATAGCAGTCGCCGTAGTAAATATCGCAGTTTTTCATCCGCTTTATACCCGATCCATTCCATCGCATTTCCTGGATGGCGGTTATGTCCGCTTTATAGTGGTCTAGGGCGTCCGCAAGTTGTTCGGCTGCACCTGGCCTGTTTAGGGACCTAACATTCTACGTACAAAGCCGAAGATCATTGTCCTTTTTTCGTTTTTTGCAAGGATCGTCAGCATAAATCCGGTCCGTTATATCCGAGGCTTGTGGTTGTTTCGGAGTTTGTAGTTTTTTTTTTTAAGGTTACGGCTTACTAGGCCGTAGCCCAACCGACTAATCCTGTTTTTTTGCGCTGGGGGCTCGCCATTCGCCCTTCCCGTCTGTAATTTCCATAGGAAATCTCCAGATGGCACCACGAGGAGGTGGGGATAGGACTTACTAACAGTGCCGCAAGATGTTCGACTGCGGTGGCTCTTCTCGCTTTTTAGCAGGCCAGCATCCGTCGGATAGATGCCACCCCTACGAGGCCTTTGTTAGTCCTTTGCCTTATCAGTGAATTAAAGTTAAAGGAAATTACCAGAAAGAAATGATAAAAGCAACTGCTGACGAGACTGCTCCAAAACTTACTAAAGCAGTTTTAATTTTTATTAATAATTATACAATATAACTTGTTCGTTGTTTGCATTATTTTTTAGTCATGAGCGTAGACTTTTGACGTGTACATTCCTTGACGGCAAATCAAATTTATTTTTTTAAATTAGAACTGTGAACAGTATACATAGTAAGCCTGTTGAACTAACAGTTGGTTTTACATATAAAAAGGAGGCTGAATGAATTTATTATTTAATGCAAAAGAGCGCAGACGAGAAACCTAAACCAACACTTAATTTTTGGGTACTCTTGTGAAGACTTTCAGAATCATTTAGTAATCAAACCAAGCCATTTTGCTCTCTATTAAGACCAGATTGTCCTTGCGAGATACTACCATATACCCACGAACCATAGCTGACCACCTTACTTGGCGGTCCTAGTCATGTTCTTCCGATTCAACTGCTTATTTGGTTTGCTTCAAACCTTGTCGCGTCCATCTGAACCATAAATGATAAATTTACTTTCGTCCAAGAATATTTCCCTCTCTCTACGAACTTTGGCGATTCGACCTGACTGGCATTTGTTTTTTTTCCTAATGACATTAGCGTTATATGCGGTCTAGTGTAGAATACGTCGAATGGTTTGGGGATAACACTGTTTTCCCTTCTCTTCTAACTCCCCTAACAATTTCGGGGCGCTTATTTGCGGATTTCGCATAACTTAGCGAATAATTAGGCAGTGTTGAGTCGCGGCTTACTAATAGATTTCCTCTCCAATAACAAATATCTTTCCCCTTGTTTAAATCTGGTTCGATTTTATTTGCTGAATTCATACAAATCAATTAACCAAATAGAACACAACTAAGTAAATCCTTTCTACTCACATTGGTGGGAGAACCAAGAAATCCTAGCTACGGTCAACGTCGTGGGGGTAACCTCAATCCTTTTCAATACGTCGTTTTTCTGAAAATGGCCCGATCTTACTCCTGATGTTTGACGTATGCCATGAAATTGCTCAAATAGCCTAAATTCATTTTTCTCGCCACGACGTTGCCAGAACCAAATCATTCATATAATAATCGATACTTAATCTCCCAATTAGGCTCGATGACATCCCGCGGCCCGTCTGATGCTCTAGAGCGAAGATTCCAAATCCGAAACAGCGGGCCTTCCAACCGACCTTTTCGCCATTATTGCTCCACTTGACAGGCAAACATTAGCAGTCCTCACAGCTCCGTCCGGTCCAAACCAAGATCATTGAGCACCTCAATGTGCATGGCCCGAAAAGTTAAGCAAGTAAATATCATCCCATATCGCATAGCCGTACCTCTTCCATATTTGACGCTCATTTGCCCAAAGCAGTACACTCCAACGTGAGTAAAGGGTCTCGTATCGAAAGCTAACCGGCCTTCGGGTAGCTGACCCATCAGGGGCATAACTGGGTTCGCCTTGAGTCTCTTGCACATAAGACACCGTGATTTGACTCGCGCTACTGCTCCACGGATGCTTATAATCCAAGCCCTCTCCCTGATGTCCGAAATCGTTGATGCCGTTCCAGCATGAAAATTTGCCTCATGATGATGTTGCAACAGTAAATCTACTAACGGATGGGTTTTGGGTAAGATTGCTGGATTTAGGAACTTCGAAAGTGTATTTCCATCCAGGGAGGAATGGGCTGAAGGGAAAGTCATACCAAAGGACTCGATCTCCCTCTATACCGATGGCTCTAAGATGGAGTCGGGTGTGGGTAGTGGGGTCTTCTCCAAATCACTGCAGTGTGTATCAGGCAGAAATAACAGCGATAACAGAGGCCCTTGCATGGCTCTTTATAGAAGCCCCAATCTAGACAGGAATGCAACATTTGATGCATTCGACGCACTGTCTGATTCCATCCAAAGAATTTTTTCCCTGTCCCCTCGCACTAAAATCGTTTTAGCGGGCGATTTCAAT
Source organism: Eumerus sabulonum (assembly GCA_951905685.1). Classification (NCBI taxonomy): domain Eukaryota; kingdom Metazoa; phylum Arthropoda; class Insecta; order Diptera; family Syrphidae; genus Eumerus; species Eumerus sabulonum. Next base: position 151,708,163 of record OX645060.1, on the reverse strand, counting down.
GTACACAATTCTCAGTGGCTTCGACATTCTGGACAGACAACACCCGAAGGAAGGCATGTTGAAATTTTTGCTGAGTTAAATCACTTAACTCAACTTCTGAATGAGCCATCACGTATCCCCGATGTTGCTGGTCATACCGCCAAAACACTGGACTTGACTCTTACCTCTCAGCTTGACAAATACACGATCGATGTATTGTCGCCCCTGGGCTCGTCTGACAACTGCGTGATATCAGCAAAATTCTCGAACTCCCACTATCCAGTTAAAGAAAAACCTCCTAAGAGAACACTATGGCTATACGAGAAAGCCAACTGGTGCGGCCTTAACAACTTCTTTCGGACCTTTAACTGGTCGTTGTGCTTCCTCGACAACGACGTGGACGCCGCAACTGATATTATCGCAAATATTATCCGAATCGGCATAGCAAATGTTATTCCCAGCAAGATTAAAAGCACCAGGCCTAAGGCAAAATACGTGGTTTGACATGAGCTGCAAAGAGGCTATTAGGCTCAGGGAGCTAAGTTTTCGGGCCTACAAGGCAAACAGTTCTGAGGAAAACTGAAACAAGTACATACGAGCCAGAAATGACTGATACACCCACATTCGACGGGTTAAATTCCAATCCGACCAAAAATTAAGGCGTAAAATCTAATGTCCCAAAGGTAGCAAAAGTTTCTGGTCGTTTGTAAAAAGCGTAAAAAACTCAACTACGTCGTCTATACCGACGCTCATCCACAATGACATTCCAGTTGCCACCCCCTTAGACAAAGCTAACCTACTTGCTGCCCATTTCGCAACCAGTTCTCAGCTCCCAGCTTATACTTTGTCTCCGCCTGTACTAGAGTGCGTCAATTCCACCATGGAACTAATCCATTTCCGCACTCGTACAGTCGCAAGGGTTCTTAAGGACCTCGACATACACAAATCCGCTGCCTCAGATGGTATTGCCCCAATAGTTTTGAAGAGGTGTTCTTCTACGCTGGCAAAACTACTCTGGGCTCTTTCCGAGTAGGTGGAAAACAGCATTTGTCCAGCCCATACTCAAAAAAGGCGAATTATCTTCTCCCTCCAACTACCGACCCATTGCACTAACGTCCCTTCTTTCCAAGGTCATGGAAACGCTAATTAACCGGCAGCTTATGAAATATCTTGAATCACGGAAACTCCTCAATGACCGTCAATACGGCATTTGACAGGATTTCGCATGAAGCCCTATTGTCGAAAATGCGTGCTTTTGGGATCGATGAGTCTCTTCTTCAATGGATTAGAAGCTACCTTTCGAATCGTTCAATTCAAGTTGTTTTGGACGGATTCAAGCCTGATACTCACTTTGTAAATGCTGGTGTTCCCCAAGGCTCCGACACTCTTTCTTATTTTTATAAATTATCTCTTGTCTGTTACTTCTAATCCAATTCACTCCTTCGCTGTCGACAGTACCCTTAGCTTCTCATATTCGTTCACTAGTTTACGACCCTGCACTTCGGATGTAGATAGTGAGCGACAGCGTATGTTGATCTCAATAAATTCCGATATCGACAGCATCATCCAATGGGGTAAAAACAATAGAGTGGAATTTAACACTGCGGGTTAGTTATACGCATTAACGACAAAACACAATGCTGTCTCTTGTCGTTAAAGCGTATAACTAACCCGCAGCCATTATCCATGAATGGCACTTGCATCTGAGAAACCGTAAAGCTTTCCATCCTGGGTATGTGTGTTGCTCACAATCTTAATTGGAGCGACCACGTATTCACTGTCGCCAAGAATGCTGCGAAATGCCTAGGCTTCTTATATAGATGCAAACAATTGTTCTCACCCTTAGATCTGGCTACAATCTATAAGGCGTTCATTCGCCGCAAATTAGAGTTTAACGCTCATGTCTGGTCCGGTGCTTCCAAGACCTCATTGCACCTACCAGACAGAATATAAAAGCGCGCTATAAAACTGGGAGGTGACTCCAGCATTACCAAAACATTAGACTCGCTGGAACACCGCAGGAATGTTACCTGCCTCTCCCTGTTTGATCGTTACTTCCACCAAAAATGCTCTGATGAAATAGCCAGTTGCATTCTACCCCTTCAACATTTCTCCCGCAACACACGTCTCTCTAGGAATGCTCACCAATACACCCTGAAGCCCGCTTTCGGACGTACCGTCAAATATAGAGAATCTTTCATTAACCGAACCACACGAATCTGGAACTCCCTGCCCCCAAATTAAGCATAAAATAGATAAATATGGTACTAATCATCATTTCGACAATAAGTGAGCCAAAGTCTAAAGCTGATTAGGTACACATTCTTGCATCATTAGCAACAGTGCCAAACTGAAATCTATAAAAGCAATGTAACTGCCTTAACATTCAAACGAACGAAATTTAGTGCAGACAATGATAATCCTTAAAGCTGTTTCAGCCTTCATATCCATCTCAACATGATGACACGTTTCTACTGCTTGCCCCCTCAAACACACACACACAGACATAAGAGCCACTCTCATTTCTCGCATTCAATTCAACCATAAAGGAATTTAATACATATCTGATAAATAGTAGAACAGACAACATGCGAGTGCAAACGAAAGCAAGATACCCATAATACCCATGTACGCATATACCTACATAGACATATGCATATGTACGTACAAATAAAACTCATCCTTATGTAGTTTACGTATTCACTTATCGTGCTAAAACTTAAGAACTTGTGAAACTATCCGTACAACCTGAAGTTCATACCTTCGAGATAACCCTTTTCAGTACAAAGGTGCATTAAGCATTTTGTAAAATTTCCGCTCAAGCACAAGGAATAAAACGGATAAGACACCATTTTGTGGATCATAAAAGAAAAGGGAATGGAATGAAACAAGGATTCGTTTCGTATCCATCCTTACTCAGCATGCAACGTTTGCAAAAAAATAACAGTTCATTCGTTTTCTCATTCACAAATCCATTACTAGATATGTAATGTATGTACATATGTATGTATGTACATCTTTGTAATCAACTGAGTCCATATCCATATCCTCTTTAGCCTCATGTTATAACCATGTTATAACGTTGCATGCGAATGAAATGTAAAAAAAAAAACTACAAATAGGAAAACTGCTGGTTACCTAGCCACAAGCCGCACATTATAAATTGATGCCGGTGTGTGGCACACTCTTAACCTGAAACTAAAACACAAATTGTTTACATTTCCTCGATAGGTCTCTCTCCTGGTCACCGGCGCAACCTATGTACATATGTACATATGAACTCGTATTTGAAAGCATTTCTTAGACTGCAAGAAAATCTTCTGCTATTGCTGATTTTGATGATAAATAATCCCGAGGATGATGCACCGGGATGTATTCCTGTGCAGATAACAAAAGGAGCGCTTTCAAAACTTTTTCTTTTTTCCTTGTCAATTGTTTATTTGTTTACTTGCCTTGCTGGGGTGTGGTGGTTTGTATCCCTAGCATCGTTTTCGAACAAAAGCACCAAACATCGAGGATATACGACCATATTTTCCTTGATGGAGAAGACACTCTCTTCGGCAGTGATTCAAGTACCTTAGAACGGCTATCGAAACATACATATCTCTGCTACATCCGTATGCGAAAAAAAAAAACAAATCTTTTGCTTGTGATCTGAAAAGGACTTCATAAGTATGTTTGAGTATCTGTGTGTTATCTGAAATTAAATCTCGGTTCAGAATAAAAATTCTCGTTATTATTGTATGAAAGTGTGACTCCATTTCTTATAATAATCATGTTGTTCTGTTATGGTAAGCCACGAAGACGGGATCTAGGGTGACGGGTATTATTTTTTCCCCCCCTCTCATTCGTTGCTCTCAACGAATGATCTTGTGTATTCGAGCTGGATTCGTCCTTTTCACAAACTTGTTCTGTTTGCTTTGTGTGAGATTGTATGTTTTCGTTTTCTCTTTTGGCTACATGGATAAATGTCTGGATAAGGGAATGGGAGTAAATCATATCCTTTCAAGTTGTATGAGGTGTTTTGTTTTTTTTTTTTTAATTTTTTTATTTTGTGATAGATGACAAGCCAGCGTCTGGATGAGGATGACATGCTCGTTCAGAGGAAGGATTATGGCAATCAATTTGATGATTTATCGAGAAAGCGTGTGACAGGGTTCATTTTTGTTTTCAGTGTAGATTACAGTGCTCTTGCGCTCGAGTTGTTCTCTTTTCAGTTTGAATCTATTATTTTTTAGTCACCGTTGGAGGTAGTCGCATAGCTTAGGTGTTTTTAAACACGCGACGTATTACCGTTATAGCTTCTGTTATTGGAAGCTGCTAACGAAACTAATGGATTTTGCCTATTGAGATCGTAATAGTAAATCAGCTGTTGACACCACTACTGCACTTGACAAGAACATATGCATGTATGGATCCAAGAGAAATCCCGGATGTTATGTAAGTATGTATGTATGTGTTAGGGGTCAAATCCTTGGAACAGAGAGACTTAGCAGTCTCTTCTATTTCGTCAAAGAAAGATTCCCATTCTTTAGCATTGTGGGAGCTATTTGCCCAATAACTTTGATCTTTTTCTTTTGATTTCATGGCACTCATCTCATGGCAAAGATGAGCTGTGTGCCGCATGAAGGATTAACTCCAAGCTGCCTTACTTGTAAACCGCATATATCTGTATGTACATATGTACATATGTATGTATGTATGTACATAAATATGAACATATAGCGCGGACGGAAAGTTTTGAGTATTGGTCCGGTAAGAGGTGATTGGTGACCAATACAATTTGCGTTGACTTTGGGCCATACGGTGCAATTTTCAAATACATACATATGTATCTGCTTAGAGAAAAGGCCCGTGCCAACACTTATCGTACGAAGTACAATATTTCGGATCCTTTCGGTTTCCTTTTGGTCTCCTTATTTTGCTGATGCCATCAATTTCTTTTTTTTTCGTTGTTTTTGGGTTTATCTGAAAAAGATCGCATTTCATTTTATAACTGTCCAGCTAAGGGGTTACCTGATACAACTGGGGATGGTACGTGGGGCTAGTTCCCTCACCACGTAAAAAATAATGTTTTAGAGGCACCAACAAGCCTCGGACTAGAACAAGTTTACCGTTGACGTCCCCAGCAAATGAAAAAAGGACTATGAATTTGGGTTCTGCACGTGGAATGTGAGGTTCCTTAACAAACCAGCCGATGAACTCGCGGAGGTCGTTGACTGCTACAAAGCAGACATTACCGCAATCCAGTTAGTGCGGTGGGATGAGCCGAGCAGGAAAACGATGAAAAACTGAGACCTCTACTACGGTGATTGCTACAGAGGGGGAAGGTAGCGTTTAATTTGATGTGGATTTGTTGTTCGAGGCAGATTATAGCCGAAAGCCTTAAGATTTAAATATACTGTTACGAAAATGAATCTCACTTCGAATAGGGTTCGTATCACTTGATTGCGATAAACTACAACAGTCTACTTTTTATTCGAACTAAAGACACACTTTTATTATTTCGCCTCAGATCAATTATCTGAGTACTTCATCACTTTTATTTATTGATACAACCTTTTGATCACTTTACTTTCATACTGGTTTATCGATTGATCACACTGTATACCGACTAATCGCACGTTGTTAAATTCCGTAGACCGAATGCTCCTGAGGGTGAGCGTTCGAGCTTATATACCTTCCGGTTCATTTTCTCGAAGGTTCACCGTCAGACTTTCCCCTTCAGAAGTTTTTAGAATGCTCTGGCATTCAGCAGTATGCCACTGAAAAATAACATCATTTCCATTTCAGCTTCACCAGAGCATTCGAACTTCTACAGTGAAATTCGAACATAACCGCCGGTTTGTGTCTCCGTAACAATACGTATGTACATATAAGCTAACGCCTCATAATAATCCGCATCAAGGCTCAATTCGGCAACATTAGCCTGATTTGCACCTACGCTCCGATAGAGAAGGATATGTGCTCCAGCTACGACATCATAGTCGTTCTAGAAGACTTCAATGCACAGTTGGGAAAGGAAGAAATATTGGCCAGAGTCATCGGAAAAAACAGCCTACACGACAACACATCCGGGAACAGATTCAGGCTGATAGATTTCACCTCGGGGCGGTTTCAACACTTCAACATCCATAAAGGGACCTGGCGGTCACTTGATCAATAAACCGTCAACCAGATTGATTGCATTGTGATCGACGTCAGACACCCCTCCAGTATTCTTGATGACCGAACCTTCCGAGGAACGAACATCGACTCGGATAATTTCCATGTTTTTTTTGTTTTATAACGTATTCAACGTTGTGCGAGCGAAGGTAACAAGGAGAGGGAGAGTTTCGCGCAGGTTGATGTTTTGACACACAACCTGAACGGAGTGCAGTAGTTTTGGGTCGTAGATGTTCGTAGGACGAGAGCCGACCAAATTTCGCTTTGGGTATAATTCTCAGTAATTCATTCATGCACTTTTTTGGTGTTAATATTGCATACGCAGAGGATGTGGCCGTGGCGCAGTGGTTAGTGTGTTGGACTCTGACGCACGATGAGCGAGTTCCGATCCCGATCACACCAACGCTATCGAATACTTATTTCACGGCGTCCCTCCTCTTGCGGGATACTGGCAAAATCCCCCTTAGTATAGATACCATGAAAAAGCTTCTCAACTCACGCTGTTCGAAATCGGCATTAAACTGTAGGTCACTTTCACCTATGTGAAAAATAAATAGCACACAACATGAGTTATTAAGAGAAGCTTGGCTCTGGTCTGATTTCACTTTGGAATTTAGACTTCAGCATTGAAATCTCGCATTCCTTTTGAACTTTTAACTAGATCCGGGGGCACGGCAGTGCCCCCGCCAAGTCGAGCGCGAAGCAAACTTTTTTTTGTTGAAGGCTTCTGCTATCCGCTGGAGCACTCAGACGCAATCACTGGTCCATTGTACTCCAGACAGACACCTTACATTACTGTTTTTTCTCCGTTTTCCGGAGAAAATTTTGAAGGAGCTTCAGTCATGTAGAGCTAAGGGATTCGGCACACACCACGTCGGCTCCAAGGGTGCGCCACCGTATGCGAGCAAAGGCGGGACAATCACATAGGAAATCCTCTGCAGTATCATCCTCCTCTTCGCCATATGCAGCACAGGTAGGCGTCTCACTGATGCCGAGCACGTAGAGATGCTTGGCAAAAGTGTAATGGCCCGTGATAACTCCCACAAGCCTTCTGCAGTCGATTCTCCTTAAAGACAGGAGGAATGCTGCAGATTTTTTGCAGACATCAGGGCATACGCGCTTAGTCATCCTGTAACCCGGACAATCCCCCCATCTACGGTTGTGTGTGTTAAATACACAATCGCTAATGTAGGAATTTACAGTGGATGCAGGTGGACTTAGAGCGGGTTCAGGTCCTTAGAAGCTCTCCCCTGAACCCATTCTAGCGAGATCGTCAGAGGTCTCATTTCCTGGGATCCCAGAGTGGCCTGGAACCCATACAAGCCTTAATGAATTTAGTCTGCCGACTCTGTTCAAGAAGGACTTGAGTTCAAGCACTAATTTGGAGCTAGTTAAGGGGTTACACACAGCTTTTAGTGCAGCTTGGCTGTCACTACATACGCATATGCTTTCCCCCTTCCACCTGTGCTTCACAACATAGTGCATGGCCATTAGGATTGCGTATACCTCTGATTGGAAGACGGATGCATATTTTCCTAAGGAGAAGTGCAGTCGGATGTTTTCGCGCTCAAAGAAGACCCCAGCACCAGACCCCCGCCCAGATCTGGAGCCATCCGTGAAAATGCGAAGACTATCCTTTCCAGGTTCAGTATCCAGCCATAGCCAATCCTGACGCCATGGAAACTCGACTGTGAAATTACGACGCAATCGGATAACGGGCGTCAGTGCGTCAGAAGGCATGTCCATGAGACAGGGGTCGCAGGACAATTCTTGCGCAAGCACACCGTTATGCCTATGCGAGTTGTACCAAAAGCCATTTCTCTTCAGACGAGACATGGCTTTCAGAGCACACCCTCTGATAAATATATCAAGAGGTGGAATGTTCATCATAACATCTAGAGTAGCGCCCGGCGTGCTGGGGAAAGCCCCCGTGCAGCTGAGACAAACTGTTCTTTGGAGTTTGGTGAAAGAGGCTACGACGTGTTTGCCTTTTAGTCTGTTCCACCAGACAACCGATGCATATGAAATTATAGGTCTTATCATTGCCGTGTAGATCCAAAGGACCTTTGCCGGCGATAAGCCCTATGTTTTGCCAAAAGCTCCTTTGCATTGCCAGAAAGCTGACAGCGCTTTGGTGGTTTTTGACTCAACGTGTTTTGACCAGAGAAGCTTACTATCTAAGATGACTCCTAGATACTTAGCCTCCTTGGATGTCGGGATGGAAGTGCCTTTAGTACCAGCTGAGTCATGTCAGTATTTTTCCTCCTTCTCATAAAGAGAAGCAAACACTGCCGTACCATCCTTGACTGGAACCATTTCGCCGCATTTTCAGGCCCGTATTTGAAAACCTCTGGATAAGACCAGAACGCAGAAATTTTCGTCATCCAGTAAGCTATAATCATATACTTAAGATCCAACATTTCAAGTCTGTAGGTCATTTAGTTCCGAAGTTAAGCGCAAGCAAAAGTTTCGCATTTATGACACTCACTCACTCACTCATGATCATCAGAATAGAACTAGTACTTTCCATAAACTCAGAGGGCTGAAATTTGGTACAGAGTTAGGGCTTAAAGGCCACATAAAGTGAAAACTATAAAAACTAGGATAATCGAAGATCTGGAGTACCTGGTGACCCTGATTAGAAAACACAAAAGCCCAACCAAACTATTAGAGATCGACATACCGCCTTTACAAAAAATATTCAACTTGGTGGGCCGCTTCATTTGATGTCAAGAATCGAAGGTCTGAAGTATCTGATGAAGAACCCACAGCTGGTCTCAGCTGTATTAGAGATATGGTAATGCCCCCTTCTACTATTGGTACATAAAAAAATCGACTGTCATTGCAAAAATTCAGCGTAGTAGGACACATCTTCTAATTTAATCTAGCCTAAGGCGTCTCACTGCTGGGCGAACGCCTCCCCTTCTGCTTTTAATACGCATAAAAATAAAATTAAAGGAAAACTCTGGATAAGACTAGACTAATTTAGGTTTAGTAAATGGGTCGTGTTTACAAAAATATAAAGATGATGCGTCGATGACTGGTGGACTGGAAGAAACTATAATCATTAAAGAGGGAGCTAAAGTAATGCTTAGGAGAAACATTGATGTTAGTTTAGGTTTAGTGAATGGGTATATAGGCGTTGTACAAAAAGTGAAGTGGGACCCGGAAGACCAAACAAAGCCTAAACAATTGGTAGTAAAATTCGCTAATAATTTGATTCACGAATTATTGCCCATTAAGTCAAAATTTGAGATCATACCCCGGGCATACGTGTACAGAGAACAATTCGCAATCTGTGTGGTGTATGCCCTAACAATTCACAAGAGCCAAGGTCTAAGTCTAAAAAATACCCTGATGATCATTGGCACCTCCATATTCTCTTGTGGCCAAGCCTACGTGGCGCTTTCGCGAGTAACCAATCTTCATGGGGTGCACCTAATAAATGTTGACTTCAAGAGTATAAAAGCTCAAGCTTCAGCGATCACCGAATACAACCGGCTTAGGCATAAATACCGCGCCGATCTCTTAGAAATTAAACCACCTGAAAGAATAAATAATGAGCGCGAATGGGCAATACGAAAGGCTGTTGCTACTGTACAAGAATCAGAACCGGAAAAAAAGAAAAGAAAGATTTGTAATAATAAAAAAACTGCTCCTAAAGAGAAAAAAACTATGTCAAATGGAGGAGTTTATATACTCTACCATTTCGTCAAATCTCCCGTTCGGCTAAAGGCTAGGTTGTCGATATTGGTAACTTGACGAACTGGGGCGATTCGACACGAATAGTGTTGGGTGGTTTTGGGGAATTTTTGTATTTATTCGCTCTTTTCAGCGTGTCGATGTACTAGGAAACACCCACAAGGCCACACAGCTAAGCAAGGCGCCTACAAGGTAATGCTGCATCGAAAGACGAGAGCTATTCGTGATCTCTGCGAGCAAAAAAGGAGAGAAGAGAAACGGTTCTGAGAAAGAAATAGAATGAAAAACGCGCGGTTGAGAAGATGGGGAGGTATTACAGCAGGAATAAAGTCGGGAAGTTTTACCAGAAAGTAAAACAGATATCCAGGGGATATAAATTTCCGACCGAAGCCCATCCGGACGAAAGTGGACAACTAGTAGTACAGTCCCAGCCGGTACTGAGAATTTGGAATAGTTGCTACTACCGACTGTTAAACGGCGAGGAAGACTCAAATACCGCTGTCAGGTAGAATATTCCACTCAACTTGGACGACGATAGACGAGAATTCTGTCTCGTCAACTTTGATGAGGTCAAGTTAGCAATATCAAGGCTAAAGTCAAACGAAGCTGCTGGAGCGGACGGGCTGCCTGCGGAACTGTTTAAAGCAGCTTGGGATGATCTGGCGGGGCGCATGCATCAGCTCTTCTGTAAGATATGGTCGAAGGAATGCATGCGTGATGAGTGGAATCTCAGTGTCGTTTGCCCGATCCACAAGAAAAGAGACCCCTTTGACTGCGCCAATTACAAGGGGAACAGTCTCCTTAACTTCGCATGAAACCGTGGTTTCAGGCCAGGGAAGTGCACAATAGACCATATCTTAGCACTGGAACCGATCCTGGAAAACAGCAGAAAAATGCAGATCGACACTCACCACCTAGCTGTCGATTTCAAAGCCGCACATGTTAGCGTGCCAAGAGACGAGCTATACAAAGCCATGTCCAGTTTTGGCATCCCCACCAAACTTGCGTAGAATGACGATGGTAGAGTCTTCAATGTCAAAAAACGTTTTAGGCAAGGCTTCTCGTCTCTCGCCATTCGGAATGGACATTAAATAACAGGTCTAATTCACCTTCCACGAATCGCACACAACATGTGAATGAGAGAAGCTAGGCTCTGGCTTTCATCGGGCTGTGACGTTACTCAGAAGAATAATAAAAGCTCGAAATTCATCATGAATTAGATGGTGGGTGGATAAGCATTTTTACGACGATATGAGTCATCATCAGTCGATCACAGACCGCGAAAGAGAACAGACGTGTTTTGGCTTTCGTGTTGTCAAATAAATTACGTGTATGCGTTCTCCGAGAATCACAACGGAGAAGAAAAAACAAAAAAATATTTAAGTGCGGTGTCGAGCGAAGGGTTCGCGGAGTTTTGTTTCTCGGTCAGTCGGGTAGATCTATCCCTGATCCGAGAAATTAACAAGAACATTTGTGTGGTAGTATTCTGTGTTGCTTCCAAGAATAATGGGAAGTAGCAGCAGAGGTATGTCGGGCGACGAAAGGAGATACACGTTCTCAGAATCGGATGATTCGAAATCGTCAGATGTTGGAACGACGTCTGACGTAAAAAAAAGAAGAAAACGGCTTAATCGGAAGCCGAATTTAATTAAGCGCCAGTTACTCGCTGCTTCGGCTGAAGTCGAAGCAATGGAAGAGACGTCTGATCACGAAAACCCTCAGGCGTTACTCCTAAAACTGACAAAAAAGGTTGCCCCAAGGGCGAGAGCAACCGCTTCGCTACCCTCGCAAGCTCCGAGACGGAGGAGCTCGAAGGCGTGGAAAAAATTCTTCGAGCCAATCTCCAGCAGAAGCAAAAACAACTGCAGCCGCAACAGCAGCAGCAAAAACAACAGCAGCCGCAACAGCAGCAGCAAAAACAACCGCAGCAGCAAAAACAACAACAGCCGCAAATTCTTCTTTGGTGGCGTTAGAGCCCATGAAGGACCAGAGCCAAGCTTCTCTCAATCACCCATGTTGTGTGTGATTTATTTTTCGCGCAGGTGAAAGGGACCTACAGTTTAATACCGATTCCGAACGGCGCGAGTCGAGAAGCTTTTTCGTGGCAAGTTTACTACGGGGGGTTTTGCCAGTACCCCGCCGAGGAGGAACGTCGCGAAATAAACATTCGATGGCGTTGGTGTTATCGGGATCTGAACTCGCTCATCGTGCGCTAGAGTCCAACACACTAACCACTGCGCCACGGCGCCGCAACAGCAGCAGCAAAAACAATCGCAGCAGCAAACCAACAGCAGCAGCAAAAACAACAGCAGCAGCACAAACAACAGCGGCAGCAAAAAAAGAAGCGTCAATCGAAGGAAAAGGTGCCGCCGATCTTCACCCGCACCAAGGGCCTCAGGGAAACTATCGATCTCTGTAAGTATGCCATTGGTGAAGGTTATTTTGAGTTAGACCCATTAGGGGACAACCGGTATGCTGTTCACTGCAACACAGTGGAATAGCATAAGCAGGTTAAAAGTAGCCTTAAGGACGCCACAGTGGAGTTTTACTCCTTCACACCAAAGGCCGAGAGATTGCAGACGATGCTCCTCAAAGGCGTGGAGACAATCACTGACCCCGAGGAATTGCTCTTAAAGCTCAGGAAGTTCGAGAGCGATGACCTCAGTTTTGTGGAGGTCGGCCGTTCACCACGTTGAGGGCCAAGAGGGAGAAGCAGCCCCGATGCGTGAAGTGCGCAAAGGACCCAAGGCCGAGGAATGCGACCTGGGCAAGGACGAGGTCGTAGATAAGGAGCAGCTCAAATGCGTACTCTGCGGGAACCCGGGACACCCTGCAAACTATCGGGGATGTCTTAGGTTCCAACAGCTTAAACAAACAAATCTGGCCCGGCAACGAAAAGCGGAGCGGATGACTCCCCCGAAGCGCTTTCAAACACCAGCCGTCACTCCCCAAATTACCTACGCCCAAATGGTATCAAGTCAAGGAAATACAGTACAATTACCCAAGGCTGCTCCCAAAGTCCCAGTGCCCGTCCTTAAGGCACCGGAGGCTGAGATGGACCTGCGTTCGATTCTGCTCGCCATACAAGGGCCGATCGACCAGCTCCAACAGCAGATCCAAAGGCAGGCGAATCGGGTGAACACGATCTACTCGCTTTGGCCGTGCCTAGCGCCTCTACAGTCGTAATGGGTACGCTGATAGAGAGTAATTTAAAGATCCTGTTTGTGAATGTGAATTCACTGATCAGGATCGAACGAAGAGCTGTTCTTTTTAACCTGTTGCAGAACGAAAGCCCTGATGTGCTTCTGGCTAGCGAAGCTAAGCTAAACCAGAAGCACAAAATTCGGCACAATTCTTGTGATATAATAAGAAGAGACCGACCCAACGCCACACAAGGCGGAGGTGTTCCTATAACATAAGGTCATATATAGCGGTGAAGTACGGCGGTTCCAGGTTCTAGAGGCTTGTATTGTGCGGTTCGGAACGGAAGGAAGATGTACATAGTGTCGGCCTATGCACCCGAAGCACCTCAGCCCAACATCTTTATTACAGAGTTCGAAACACTCTTTCGTTCTCTGCGCCTAGACTCGGCGGAGAACTATTACGTTTTGGCCGGGGATTCGAATGCCAAATATGGTGATTGGGGAAATAATGTACTCAACACCAGAGGGAGCCTACTAAACCAATGGTGGGATCTGCGCAACATTGAGTACAAACCCAAGTTACTCGCAACGGATAGTCCGTCGTTTCCTAGAAGCGGCTCCTATCTAGATCTTATGCTGCTTGACTCGCGACTGAGACTGGCTGACACGAACGAATGGTCTACGAACTGTCTACGGACCGTCGACTACGACAGTGACTATTACGGACTTGGTACCGTAATCCAATTACCGGACGAGTTTGCAGAAATGGCAGAGTATGTCCAAACGTATCCCTGCGATTATAGTAGGGCACGTTGGCCACGCTTTGCCAACTGCCTGACGAGAGCACTAATGCCTGATCCACAATACTGCGTTAGTGCTAGCTGAGACATCCAGCACAAACAATTCAATGGGGTAGTTCAAAATACTGCGTTTGCCTTGGCGAGCTTACATTCATTAAAAAATGAGAGGAAATAAGAAAAAATGAGAGCGAGAGAAAACCAAAGGAGACAAAAGTTAAACACGTAGGAAATTTCTGTGCGTTTGAACAACTGTTGCTGTGTATTGATGTGTATGCTGTATCTGTGTATTTTGTGGTTTGTGTTGTGTACGTGTACGTCAGTGTTTTGACATGGAACAGCTGATAAAATTGAAGTAAGCATGCGTCGAAGCATTTCTCGTAACACGTAAAGTGCCTCGCACCAACGCAGTATTGTGGATCAGGCATAACTTCGAGCGCCTCCTCCCCACCGCCCAACAGGAACCTGTCAAACGATGAAATTAACAGGAACCTTATACAAATGGACGAAATGATTAATCACGGGTGGCCGTGGTGTAGTGGTTAACATCATCGACCGCCGAGCGGAAGGTTTATGGTGCAAATTCGCTTCATAGCCAAGAAAAAATAATTCCTATACAGACAAAAAGTATGCAACGCAGTTGTGAATGTAAAGTGACCAGACGTACTGCTGCAGGCATAACACTCACAGTATATGGTCAACCGAAATTCATCCTCTGCGTATGCAATACCAAAGTGCTTGAATGAATTACTACGGACTATAACCAACGCGGAATTTGGTCGGCTCTCGTCCTATCTAGGTCTAGGACAACCACCCCTGAGAGTAGTGAACGAACATCAACGACCCCAACCACTGCACTCCGTTCAGGTTGTGTGTGTCAAACACTCTTGAACCTGCGCGAGTCTCTAAAAAAAAAAAAAAAAAACAAAAGACGATGGACAGAATGATACCACGCCAACGGCATCACGATACCACTGACGTATACCGAAGCGCGACCATTGACGCACTTCACAGACTGAAAAGTAGACTCCTGTAAAGACTCAAACTCTTGTATAGGCAGTTTGCCGACCGACAAAACTCGAAGGTCAGGACACTGAAGTCGCTGATTAAAAATCTCCAACAACTAATTAAGGAACATTACAAAATATCTGTAAGTCTGCACTGGAACAACAAAATTCGCGCTGTAAAATCCAGCAACGCGAATATTTTCCCACAGATAAATAAAATATTTAGGAAAAAAGATCAGAACGACAATCGGGATCCCAAGCTTCCGAGAACGACCGACAACGAACGTATACTACGTACAGTCAGCATTGATCCAGAGAGCGCTGTTCTGGACAACGATTTCTTTGTGATCGAAGATCCTCAAGAGAAAGTGGCAACAGTGGGAGCTGTCTTCCAGGAAGTGTACTACGGAGTCCGTTCCACTTAACCTGAGGCGCTCGGGCTCACAGAGGACGGCGTCAGGCTCGTAAAGGAATCGCCGCGCCACAGAATTACGGGCCATATGGAAGATTGAGGGCGCCGTGGCGCAGTGGTTAGTGTGTTATACTCTGGCGCACGATGAGCGAGTTCCGATCCCGATAACACCATCGCCATCGAATGCTTATTTCGCGGTGTCCCTCCTCGGCGGGGTACTGGC
This sequence comes from Eumerus sabulonum, assembly GCA_951905685.1. Lineage (NCBI taxonomy): Eukaryota > Metazoa > Arthropoda > Insecta > Diptera > Syrphidae > Eumerus > Eumerus sabulonum. The sequence goes on along the minus strand of OX645060.1, from coordinate 151,692,735 downwards.
AAACCCCCCGTAGTATAAACTTGCCTTGAAAAAGCTTCTCGACTCACGCCGTTCGAAATCGGCAATCCCTTTAACTTGTGTGAAACAATAAATCACACACAACATGGGTGATTGAGAGAAGCTTGGCTCTGGTCCTTCATGGGCTGTAACCCTCAATCAGCCCACAATTATTTAAATAAAGAAATGGTTCCGGAGACACAAAGGCGTTGAGGCTCACTTTATTGGGTATTATTGGGGTAGTAAGCCCCAAAGATCAACTTATTGATCGAAGTCATTGCCCTTGCAACGTGACCTCAAATCAGTTTTATCAAAAAGTTGCCTATCCGTATAATCCTTGCCCTATCGTATAGAACCTCGTTCGGATAGAGCTTTCTATACTCACACCCTGATGTTCTGTGCAATCCAAGACAAAACCTCAGACATTGCCTCGCAAACACCCGAATCTTGCGCTCACATGTCACCAGACGGGACATCCATGGGCAATCATAGGCCTAATCAATGCCATTCAGCAGATTACCATCACCCTAGAATCAAGTTGGCTGCACCTTGTTAGAGCGAAAGCGCTCCGAGCTCTTTCCAGAGCAGCATTTTTATTAAAATACAGATACTGATCCAGCCAGATCCCGAGGTACCCGACTACACTTTTACTTGCTAGTGGATGCCCGTCAGGTCCAATGATTGCGAACTTTCGCTAGTGCTGCTGAACTGCTGAATTTTATCGAAGTCGCGTTGGAATAAAATAGCAATAACATCGATTATTGGACCTGATCTGTACGCAATCAAGTCATCAGCGTACGCGGATTGAGTGGTGAAGAGAAACTAATATGTCACTGATGTAAACGCTGAAAAGGATCGACGAGTTAACCGTACCCTGTTGCAATCCGTTTTTAATGTCAAATGTGTGAGTAGAAGTCACGTTGGCAATTTTCACAACGAACTTTCTCGTTAACACATCATGAATGATATATAGCAACTTTAAGAGGAGCCAACATCGACTCGGACCACTATCTTGTGGCAGCCAGGTTGCGACTTCGAATATGCCTGGCCCAGAAAAATCGACTAAGGCCACCGGCATACAACGTCGCAATGCTACAATCGCAAAAGACCGCCATAGCCTATTCCGATCGCGTTTCCCTCAAGCTCTTGGAAAACCCTCCAACACCTGCTCAGACCATACAACACCAATGGACCCGTTGTCAACAAGCCTTAGAAAGTGCTGCTTCTGAGGTACTAGGTTTCAAACCGCCACCAACAAGAAACCCAAGGTTTGGCAAGCCTATCAAGAGGTGCTGCATAGAAGGACGAGAGCTGCTCGTAAGCAGTATGAGCAAAAGAGGAGGGAAGAGCATAAGCTTCTCAAAACAAAAAAAAGGGAGCATGAGAAGCTCGCGATCGTAGAGATGGAGAGATGCTATCGCAGGAATGACGTGCGGAGGTTTTATCAACGAATAAAACAAACACGCCAGGAATATAAGACCAGAACGGAAGCCTGCAGGGACGACATTGGAAACCTCGTAGTGGATTCACAGTCGGTACTAAGAATCTGGAAAGACCACTTCTGCAGACTGTATAACGGCGATGACGAAACAGACAGACGATGATAGCAGAGAATTCCGTCCCCCTGACCTGGACGAAGTTAGGAATGCTTTTTCTAAGCTTAAGTCCAACAAAGCTGCTGGAGTAGACGGACTACCTGCCGAGCTCTTTAAGGCAGCTGAAGATGACCTGGTTGGGAGTATGCACCAGCTCATCCGTAAGATATGGTCAGAGGAATGCATGCCCGATGAGTGGAATCTTAGTATCGTTTGCCCGATCCACAAGAAAGGAGACCCCTTTGTCTGCGCCAATTACAGAGGAATAAGTCTTCTGAACATCGCTTATAAAATCTCCTCTGCTGTTATGTGTGAACGCTTGAAACCGTTCGTTAATAAACTGATTGGTCCATATCAGTGTGGTTTCAGGCCCGGGAAGTCCACTATAGATCAATTTTTCACACTGCGGCAGATCCTGGAAAAAACAAACGGGTTCCAGATCGACACCCACCACCTGTTTGTCGACTTTAAGGCTGCATACGATGGTATCAATAGAGACGAGCTATACAACGCCATGTCTAGTTTTGACATCCCTGCCAAACTCGTCAGATTGTGCAGGATGACTTTGGAGAACTCTCGCTGCTCCATCAGGGTCGGAAGCGATATAACCGATACCTTTTATGTCAAAAAAGGTTTTAGACAGGGCGACACCCTATCGTGTGACTTTTTCAACATCGTCCTTGAAAGGATAGTGCAAAACTCACTGGTCAATACGAGGGTATTTTCAAGTCCATACAGCTGCTCGCATATGCCGATGACATTGACATAATTAGACGAAGTCAGCTAGATGTCATTGAGGCCTTTACGAGCATTGAGACGGAAGCGGCTAAAATGGGACTGGCAAAAATGAGGGCAAAACGAAATATATGCTGTCGTCGGAGACAGGTATAATTTCGAGGTAGTCAAGGACTTCGTCTACCTAGGCTCCGCAGTGGCATGCAGAAATGACATCAGTACCGAAATCAAACGCAAAATATCTCTTGCTAACCGCTGTCTCTTTGGGCTCGGGAGGCAATTGAAAAGCAGAGCCCTCTCTCGAAAAACCAAGGTGAGCATATACAAGACCCTTATCATCCCAGTCCTGCTCTATGGCGCAGACTCGACGACTCTCTTCTTCTATGGATTAGAAGCTACCTTTCGAATCGTTCAATTCAAGTTGTCTTCGACGGATTCAAGTCTGATACTCACTTTGTAAATGCTGGTGTTCCCCAGGGCTCCATTTTGTCTCCGACACTCTTTCTCAATTTTATAAATTATCTCTTGTTTGTTACTTCTAATCCAATCCACTCCTTCGCTGACGACAGTACCCTCAGCTTTTCATATTCGTTCACTTCTTTACGACCCTGCATTTCGGCTGTAAATAGGGAGCCGATATTGACAGCATCATCCAATGGGGTAAAAGCAATAGAGTAGAATTTAATGCTTCCAAGACACTATGCTGTCTTCTGTCGCTAAAGCGTAACACTGACCCATGCCATTATCCATGAATGGCACCTGTATCTCTGAAACCGACAAGCTTTCCATCCTGGGTATGTGCATCAGTGACAACCTTTGTTGGAACGATCACATATTTAGTGTCACCAAGAATGCCGCGAAATGCCTAGGTTTCCTACACAGATGCAAGAAATTCTTCACACCCACCGATCTGGCTATAATTTATAAGGCGTTCATTCGTCCTAAATTGGAGCTCAACGCTCATGTCTGGTCTGGCGCATCTAAGACCTCACTGCACTTACTTGACCGAATACAAAAGCGTGCGATAAAACTCATAGGAGATTCCAGCATCACAAACTCATTACACTCGCTGGGTCACCGTAGGAACGTCTCCTGCCTTTCATTGTTTTATCGTTATTTTCACCATAAATGCTCGGATGAAATAGCCAGTTGCATTCCAGCCCTTCAAAACTTCTCCCGCGATACACGTCTCTCCCGTAATGCGCATGAATTCACTGTGAAGCCCGTTTTCGGTCGTACTGTCAAATACAGAGATACTTTCTTCAACCGAACCACACGAATGTGGAACGCGTTACCTCGTTCGGTCTTCCCTCCTCAATACAATATGCAGACATTTAAGACCAATGTCAATAACACCTCCTCTCCCCCTCCCTGTTACCTTCTGCTCGCACAACGCTTAACGTTATAAGGCCCTAGCCTTGAGTGTGCGTGTCCATACAAAAAAAAAAAAAAAAAACAGAGACATGGACGGATGAGGAGGCCCTTGGTCGTTTTGAGAGAAAAATGTTGTGTGCGATTTTCGGCCCGACCTGCATAAATGGGGAGTGGAGGAGAAGACAACAGTGAACTGTACGGGCTGTACAGCGACATGAACATAGCAACGCGTTTTCAGATCCAACACCTAAGATGGCTAGGTCATGTTGAGCGTATGGAAAACACAGCTCCGGCCCGGAAGGTCTTTGAATCCAACCCCGAGGGGCGACACGGTCGAGGACGGCCAAATTTTAGGTGGCGCAACCAATTGGAAGAGGACCTTAACCTACTAGGCATGCGGCACTGGAGACTGCTGGCGAAAGACCGTGCCAGTTGGAGAGGTTTTTTAAAGGAGGCCCAGGTTCGCCATGAACTGTAGCGCCAAAAGAAGAGGAAGAACGGTTTACTTATGCCAAACCGTTTGAGCTTGTAGTTGAGTCCTTCTAACCATACGGTGTCAAAGGCTTTTTCCAATACAACCAGGCCATGTTTTGGTTCTTGCATTAATTCCATTGAATATCCCAGACGAGTTTTGACGTGGCATGTGTGGTATCTGGTTTGGCCCTGGTGTCAAAGTATGTACCTATGTACATCACACGCAATTCACGCAAAAAAGGAAAAGAGGACGGTAATTCGAAAGTTGCGAAATTGTGTGACAATAAAGTGGGAGAACAATAAAACCGAAACTTGGTATATTTCAACAAGTCGTGACTAATTTACGTTCAGGAAATGAGGGAGAATCCTTGAATCCGCTTCCAGACAAAAAATACAGCGTACCTACTTTAGTTTCTTTTTTTATGAATTACTTGCTTTATTTTGTGTTGTCTTCTTACGATTAGACGATGTAACAAAACAATTATTGCAACATACATTTCCGACGTTGACTTACACCCGGCCAATTATCCATGATTACATGTAATAAGCTATACATCTAATTATCTTGATAATGTCTTCATTAAAAGGAAACAACCTGTAGTAATTATCGGCGAATTCGCCGCCAATATTAAACCCGATCCACAGCGGGTTACACGCCAATCCCCATTCAGATACTGCATCCTTAGCGAAACTCTAAATATACTGCCCTAATTGTTATTCACTTAAAAGCTTAACAGCTGCCAGACCCGACGCCTCCCAGTTTCACAGCTCGACGCATACTATGGATACGAGCAAGGCTGCCGAAGGAGGAAAAAAAAGTATCGAAAAGAAAGAGCACACGTCCGAGTAAGGGAAAATTACGCTGAAATTTATGATGTCATAAAATTTTATCGGACTTTTGAATATCACAGTGTTGGTTCGTAATAGATTTAAAACATGCCTCGGCAGAACGCCACCGTGCCACTCGCTCATTTGCTCCTTAATGCCAATGCTTTGCCCGTAAACAAGTAACAACAACAAAAAATGCCAATAAAAACAGAAGCAGGAGCTTAAACACTTTAACGTATGCCAGAAGAGCAATATCAGCTAGGAGTACGAGTGTAAAGAGTTGCCTCCGTTCTGGGGCTGCTGCTTTGCATGACTATCGCTTCGATTTCGCGGAAGATGAGGCGAGGACGAAATACATATAATAGCTTAGCAGCTGGTGCCTTACTGCGTCAGTTGTATAGTTTTATTGGAAAAATACTCATTCAACAGCGGTGTGGTGGCAATGATGGTGTCATGGCCGGAATGGTGTATATTTCAGTAGCGACATTGAAAAGGAAAACGTGCCTTCGATCAATTTTGGTTTTTTAATACGTGATTGTCATGCCACAATTATTTATTGTGCGAACACGACCCGGAATGCCCTGACAAATGAGGGAGGAGCATTCGTCATTGTATTGTGGGCTTCGATTTCATTTTCGTTTTCCTTCCTCTTTCGTATCCATCCTTTCGTGCCGATAGTCCTGCCGAAACAAAATAATCCAAAGTCGCTTGATTACGTACGTTGTTGGAGATGGTAGCCGCTGTCTCACATTCCGCTGTGACATTCTGTGAAATTCGAATCGAATTAAATTCTCGCTGAACTGCAATGTCCGGACTGGACTCTGTAGCCCGGAACGAACTGTTTGGGTATTCGAGCAATGTGTGAGGTCAAGGAAATTGCGGCCAGTTAAGTTCAACATTTTTCCACAATGAATTGATGGCGGCTTGAACTATTGAGGGGGAACACATGATACAGAAATGCAATTACGAACGAGGATACGTATGGTACGAGTAGGTATGTATGTTCATAGATCTGTGTGTACATACATACATATGTATCTTTGTACAATCAAGTGGGAGCAGCTTGACAATGATATTTTTTAATACAAGAGTGATTCATTCATTGCCACCATACCATCTGTCAGGATTGGCAATTTGCAGCTCATTTGACTTTTAATTTTCTACTTATTCACCCGTATTCATATTCCTTTCTTGTATGATATTTATTGCCCTCTGATGAAGAGCAATCATTTCAGATTCGCATTGTTCGGTAGCCTAGTGGACAATTGGTCGTTCGTCCATATTCTGTTTGTGAAAAGTCCTATACGGATCAGTGTTTTTTTAGTTTGAAAGGTTTATTTTAGGCACATAAAAACGCCTGAACACTTGTTCAGTACTACAGCAATGACCAGAACAGGGGAACAAATTATAACTGGAGAAAAAACACACAAAAAAATGGGAACAGATGACGCTCAAACTTACAAGGTCCTCGAAAGAATCATATATGAAACGGAAAAGACTTAGAAACAAAAAAAAAAAAAACTGTATGCATGTATCATTTCATTTATACTTGTTAGAGTACCCTCTGCTCTTTTATAATCTGCTCGCAAAAAGGAGCATCCGTTTACAGTATCTTGAACTCTCTGTAGTCTAAACGCGAACCTACATATTCTGTTAATTTAAAATGAATTGCTCTCCCATCAGCTGTTCTCTAGCTATTTTTCTTTTTTTGATCACTAAAGATCTTAAGTTGGCAAAGGACTAACAAAGGCCTCGTAGGCGTAGCATCTATCCGACGGATGCTGGCCTGCTAAAAAGCGAGAAGAGTCACCGCACTGTTAGTAGGTCCTATCCCCACCTCCACGCGGTGCCATCTAGAGATTTCCTATGGAAATTGTAGACGGGGAAGGGCGAAGAGCGAGCCTCCTGCGCCAAAAAACAGGATAAGTCGGTTGGGCTACGGCCTGGTAAGCCGTAACCGTAAAAAAACCACAAACTCCGAAACAACCACAAGCCTCGGATATAACGGACCGGATTAATGTTGACGACCCTTGCAAAAAACGAAAAAAGGACAATGATATTCGGCTCTGTATGCGGAACGTTAGGTCCCCAAACAGGCCACGCAGCCGAACAACTGGCGGACGCCCTAGACCGCTATAAAGCGGACATAACCGCCATCCAGGAAATGCGATGGAATGGACCGGGTATAAAGCGGATGATGCGATATTTACTACGGCGACTGCTATAGGGAGAGAGGACAACGATTGTTTGGATGCGGTTTTGTTGTTCGAGGTGGACTAAGACAAAAAGTCCTAAGCTTTCGGCATGTGAGCGAACGCCTCATAACAATCCGTATCAAGGCTACATTTTTTTAACATCAGCCTGATCTGCGTCCACGCCCCCACGGAAGACAAGGATGACTCCACCAAAGATGAGTTCTACGATCTCCTAGACAGAACGTGTGCCCAATGTCCCAGCTATGACATCAAAATTGTACTAGGAGACTTCAATGCTAAGCTGGGTAAGGAAAGCATCTTTGAACGAGTCATCGGCAAACATAGCCTACACGACACCACCTTCGATAAAGGACACACTGATTGACCTTGATCAATCGACTACCAACCAGATTGATCACATCGCGATCGACGTCAAACACTCCTCCACTATTCTTGATGTCCGAACTTTCCGAGGGGCTAACATCGACTCGGACCACTGCTTTGTGGTAGCCAAGATGCGCCTACGGATATCATGAACGCAGCGGAGTAGAGTAAGAATACAAAGTTATGACGACGGAAAGCTACTATCGTCAGAAACCGCTTTTACCGATCGCGTCTCCCTTAAGTTCTTCAATACACCTCAATCCTCCACGCTATCAGTAGAACAGCAGTGGAGCCTTTGCAATCAAGCCCTGAAAAGCTCTGCATCCGAAGTTTTGGGTTTCAAGGCTCCACCACGAAGAAACACCTGGTTCGATGACGAGTGCAGGAGGATAAAAGAACATAAAAGAACAAGAGCGGCTAGTGAGCTCTACGAGTTAAAAAGAAGGGAGGAGCATAAGCTTCTCAGAAGAAAGAAAAGAGAACACGAGAAGCGCGCGATTGAGGATTTGGAGAGGTGTTATTGCAGGCGTGACGTTCGAAATTTTTATAAATAATAAATTTATTTATTTATCGAAGCTCAAGTCGAGAAAAGCTGCTGGCGCAGACGGACTGTCTGCTGAGCTCTTTAAGGCAGCTGGGGATGACCTGGTTAAGAGCATGCACCAGCTCATCTGTAAGATATGGTCAGAGGAAAGCATGCCCGAGGAATGGAGTCTCAGCATCGTATGCCCGATCCACAAGAAAGGAGACCCCTCCAATTGCGCCAACTACAGAGTAATAAGTCTCCTTAACATCGCCTACAAAATCTTCTCTGCCGTTTTCTGTGAACGCCTGAAGCCTTATGTAAATAAGCCGATAGGTCCTTATCAGTGCGGATTCCGGCCAGGGAAGTCCACCATCGACCAAATCTTCAGACTACCGCAGATCCTGGAAAAAATCAATGATTTCCAAGTCGACACTCACCACCTATTTGTCGATTTGTCGAAAAGCCGCATACGACAGCGTAATTAGAGATGAGCTATACAACGCTATGTCTACCTTTGGCATGCCTGCTAAACTCGTCAGACTATGCAGGATGACTTTGGAGAATGCTCGCTGCTCCATCCGAATCGGTGAACACCTTACCGATAGTATTGATATCAAAAAAGGATTTACGTAAGGGGATGCACTGTCATGTGATTTCTTCAACATTATATTAGAAATGATTGTGCAAAAATCACTGGCCAATACAACAGGCACAACCTATTTCAAATCCTCGCAACTCCTTGCATACGCCGACGATATTGACATCACAGCGAGATGTCAATGAGGCGTTTGCAAGTATTGAGATGGAGGCGGCGAAAATTGGTTTGGCGGTAAACGAGGGCAAAACTAAATATATGCTGTCATCAAAAAAGGACGCTCAACACCGACGTCTCGGCCAGAACGTTTGTATAGGCAGATATAAGTTCGAGGTAGTAAAGGACTTCGTCTACCTTGGCTCCGCAGTGACCTGGAACAACGACATCCGTTCCGAAATCAAACTTAGAATCACTATTGTCAATCGCTGTTTTTTTTTTGGGCTCAGGAGGCAATTGAGTAATAGATCCCTCTCCCGAACGACAAAGTTGACTCTGTATAAGAATCTTATCATCCCGGTCCTGTTGTACGGCGCAGAAGCATGGACACTATCAAAAGCGGATGAGGAGGCCCTTGGTCGGTTCGGGAGAAAGATTTTGCTCGTGATTTTCGGGCCTATAAACGCAGACGGGGGATGGAGGAAAAGATTCAATCACGAACTTTACGGCTGTACAGCGACATGAGTCTAGTCAGGCGTTTACGGATTCAACGCCTAAGATGGCTGGGCCATGTAGAACGAATGGACACCACAGTTTCAGCCCGGAGGGTCTTTGAATCCAACCCCGAGGGACAAAGAAGCAGAGGACGGCCACACTTAAGATGGCGCACACAGGTGGAAGGGGACCTCAGCCAACTGGGTGTGCGGCAATGGAAAAGGCTAGCAAAAGATCGTGCTAGCTGGAGGGGCATGTTGGTTGATGCCCAGGTTCACCCCGACATGTAGCGCCCATTAAAAAGAAGAAGAAGTAAAAAAATGTATGAATTTGTAACACCAAGCAATGACGCCGCTCTACATTTCCATTTTTTATTATTTCCAAACTAAGTATTTAACGTAACTTGTAAGCAATACTGTAGCCATTCCTAAGATGCATGAGAAATATATAGTAATAATAATGTACACGAAAGCTATAGTAATGCTAAAAGTACACGGAAGGTATAGTGATACCAGGTGTTCAATAATCTAAAGTATAACTCTATGAATAAAAAAATATAAACCATGTAAGCAGGGGAAAAAACTCTGGAATGATGAGTAGGTATAAAGGGCCGCGCAAATTTAGAATAACTTTCACTTCCGGTTATAATCGCTTCGTATCCAATTCGACGGTATACTACTGCCTTACTGGAGTACAATTGACCAGTGTTTGCGTCTGAGTGCTCCAGCGGATAGCAAAAGCCTTCAACAAAAAAAAAAAAAAAAATACTACTGCCTTTTGGTGTATGAAGCTTTTACAATTAGAGGACCGAGCATAACTCACTTCTGGTTGTGATCGCTTCATATCCGATTCGGTGGTACACTACTCCCTTTTGGTGTCTGAAGCTTTTACAATTAGAGGACCGTGCATAACTCACTTCTGGTTGTGATCGCTTCATATCCGAGTCGGTGGTACACTACTACCTTTTGGTGTACGAAGCTTTTACAATTAGAGGACCGAGCATAACTCACTTCTGGTTGTGATCGCTTCATATCCGATTCGGTGGTACACTACTGCCTTTTGGTGTATGAAGCTTTTACAATTAGAGGACCGAGCATAACTCACATCTAGTTGTGATCGCTTCATATACGATTCGGTGGTACACTACTGCCTTTTGGTGTACGAAGCTTTTACAATTAGAGGACCGAGCATAACTCACTTCTGGTTGTGATCGCTTCATATCCGATTCGGTGGTACACTACTCCTGATTACAGTGCTTTTACTGTAATTATGTGATAGGCAACGGTTCTGTACCGTTACTATCAGTGATATTCCAGTTCAAGACTAGAACACCAAAATAATTGAAAGAAAAGACGTTTGTTTAGCGCAACCAATTTTTCTCTGGCTGATCAATATTTATTGGCCAATATTTATATAAATATTTTGCTTACACTAGCATGACATACATATTCAAAACAATAAATACAAAACAAAGGTGCATGTACTGCATATTGTTTATTATGCAATTATTATAAAAGAAAACGGAAACAAGGTGTTATGTTGCAAGTTGGAGCAAGTTCAATGTCAACATGCAAACATTGCGTATAAGCGAAACAGACAAATAAAGCAAAATAGAACGTAAGGTGTTGTGTTGCGAGTTGAACTGAGTTCAATGTCATATGGCGTATTCAACATCCTGCCCCCCATTGAACTTCGTTCAATTGTTCTGTTGATGGGTGATCGTTTGATTTGAATGCTGAGGCTCTCTCCTTGGCAATGGAATAGGGTATTTAGTTCGTTGACAGCTGGAGGTTCGGAATTTCCAAATTAAGAATATTATAACTGCACCCACTAAGAGTAATCCAGAAGAGCTGAGTATGGTATGGCGAATATTACTCTGATGAAATTGATTTGGCAATTCTATACGTTGAGAGGCGATTTGTTCACGTAGATCTTGTAATTGCCGTTGATAGGTGCTGGTGTTGATGTTTTGTATGTCAAATTGAATTGAAGGTGTGAGATCCAAGCTAGTGACATTTATGTCTCGGCTAAGTCTGGTAAATGATATCTGAATTCTGTTCGAGTAGACTTGATTGCTCTTTATTGTTATATGACCTTGTTTCACGGTGCAATCTGGTTGCAATGTCAAAATGCCGCTTCCCTCAATTGTGATTAAAGAAGTATGACGACTACAGACTGTATTGAGTAATGTTTCTCTGGTGACTGCGTAAATCCATTGATTTGTGTATGGAATTCTTGTCCATGTTGATTCTGATTCTATTACTCTTAGCTTACATGTTGACGGCAGTGAGACCTTATTGAGTAGGTTCAATTCGCATATGCTGATGTTCGCTCCGGGTCGATATATGGGAACTAACTGGGGACATAAATGACGTCCTTCTTCTAAGGTGTTGCATGTAGAAAACTCTTGTTCAGATAATGGATAGTATTGGTCATGATGAGCATTTACTGCAAGATAAACTGATGAGGTGATTATAGCTATTAATCTATTGTTGACAACTGCTGGAACTGGAATTATTTTAAAAATTGAATATTCGTCTAAACCGAGCAAAGGTAGCTCAATCTTGAAGATCACATGAGTAGCCGTGACTTGACCTTGTGTTGACATTATCCTGTAGAGTTGCAAGATGTTTTGTGGTTCGACTGGAAGTCTGATATCTGGGGCTAAATGGTTTTTAATGTTGATGATTTCGTGTTTCAATTGCTGAGGTGAAATTAGCAGATGATTGATTCTTCCTTGGTAGGTGTCTGACAGAATATTGTATATCGATGCTTGAGAATGTTGAATGTTGGCTATTATTAATAAGGTGTATGTTGACCAGGATGAAAATAATTGTTGAAGCTTGATCTGATACATCTCTCCAGTTACGTTATTTATTCCATTCGTTATTTCCTTCAAATGTGTTTCAAGTGTATTGTGTCTTTTGTGCATTTCTGCTTGGTTTTGCCTCATGATGTTCATTGTGGAGTCCAGGAAAGAAGTTTGGTTCCTTATTAGTCTTATAAGATACTCTTCATTTGTATGTATCTTCCCGATATTTACAGACATGTTTTCAGCATACCGGGAATCAAGAACTCCAAATAGTGAGTTGGCAATATTGCCAACAAAATCCAATGCTCCTCTTCTAGTCCTGTAGGTTTTTCGTGTGAGTCCTAGTAGTATATTTCCTTCTCGAATTTCTTCCCTGACGAATTGAATTTGTAGTACAACATGTGCACAAAGGTCCCTTGATATGATTTGATTGCAGAGATGGTCTAGTATTTTTATACTGTTTTCCAAAGTCTCAAACTCCTTTCTGAATAGCTTAAGATCGTAGTAGACAACTAAATCCCATTTGTTATGTACTAAGTTGACGGTTCCTAATTTTTCAAAATGAATTCCGGGTCGAGACTCAAATTTTGTGACTTCAATTTCGCTTGCGAGGATCAATGGCAGCAAGGCGCTGGTGAGAAATATTGTAAGAAGAATGGACCCAAGCGTAAATTGCTTACTTCGCTTGTTAGGTGGCGGATCATCTATGGGTTCTTCATTCACTAAGTTATCTTCTTCTAGCATTCTCTCCTCTTCTTGATTAGGTTGGGATGAATATTCGGTTGGTAATGGTGCTAATCGTGTTATAGCACGACGAACGACACCAGAAGCAGTTTGTATATCAGCTACTCTGACTAATCCGTCAGATCCCTTAATAGTATTAATTATACGACCCAATGGCCATTTAAGACTTGGTCGATTGTCTTCCTTGATAATAACCATCAACCCTGGCTCAACGTTCTGACATTTTTCCCTCCATCTGTATCTATGTTGTAATTGGCTCAAATATTCGTTGGACCAACGTTGCCAAAAATTATCTCTAAGGGACGAGACGCGTTTCCATCTCGCAAGAAGTGTAGAAGTTTCCGGTTTTGCAGATTGATCAATATTGCTAGTGAGGGCGTCGCCGATTAGAAAATGACCTGGTGTAAGAGCATTAAAGTCATTAGGGGAAGATGACATAGGCGTTAGTGGTCTTGAATTCAATATTGCTTCCACCTCAATGACTGCTGTTTCGAGTTCTTCATATGTTAGCGAAGCAGATGCCAAAATGTGTTGTAGTAGGTGTTTGGCTGATTTGACAGCTGCCTCCCATAACCCTCCGAAGTGTGGTGACCGGGGTGGAATAAAATTAAAATTGCATCCATTATTTGTGCACACGGCTGTTATCCGTTCTTGATCCTTGTCTGATTTTATAAATTGTCTTAATTCCGTCAATTGGTTTCTGGCTCCCACAAAATTCGTGGCGTTGTCACAATAGATGTTTTTGCAGTGGCCTCGTCTTGCTATAAACCTCCTTAATGCCCCTATAAACCCTTGGGAAGTTAGATCACTCACTAGTTCCAAGTGGCAAGCCTTTGTTGCAAAACAACAGAACACTGCTATGTAGGATTTTTGTGGTCGCTTTCCTCTAAGTTTATCATGTGTCCAAACAGGCCCGCAAAAGTCCACGCCTGTATTTATGAATGGCCGTGCTGGTTGAACTCTGTCTGCAGGAAGATTTCCCATTAATTGATTGAGAAGTCTTGGCCTTGCCCTTGAGCATCTAACACATCCCTGTACAATGGACCGAGCAAGTGTTTTACCCTTAATTGGCCAGTATCTTTGTCTGGTCAATGCTAGAGTGGTTTGAGGACCTGCATGGTTATTTCGTTGGTGAATTTCCATTATTAGTAGTTTCGTGAATGGATGAGTGTAGGGTAATAACATTGGATGTTTGGCATCGTACGGTAATGTTGATGATTCTAGCCGTCCACCCACTCGTATAATTCCATCATCATCGATAAATGGCGTAAGACTTGCCAGTGAACTATTTCTTGAGACTTCATTGTGTCGTTGTATGTGATCTATGTCTTCTTGAAATGCATGTCTTTGCATCAGTTTGATGATAACCCTTGTGGCCTGCTCAATTTCTTGACTATTAAGGAAACGATTTTTAATTCCTTCTATGTTCTTGGTGATATTCTTGAATCGTAAAATGTATCCTATTATTCGTTGTACCTTATTGAACGAATTTCCGTGATTGATTGTGTTAAGAATATCACATTCCAATGGCCGTTGAATAGAGGTTGTTGATAGTACTATGTTTTGCAAGGGAGTTTCTTGCTTCAAAGTTATCCCAAAGCTGATCCAGTTCATTCAATCGTGCTGTGTACAGCTGGGTTGTTCTTCGGTGCAGAGGTTCCTTTCCCAGGTTGGCAATGAGACGTTGTATCTTATTGCCTGTTTCCTCTTGCCGCGATGCTAATTCATCTAATGCCATATTGTTCGAATGTTCAGATGCTTGTATCTGATGCCTTGAGTGAAGTATCAGTGTAGGCCCTGATACACGCCTTAACCAATGAGATTTAACTGCGAGTGCCCTTTAATTTACCAGTATTAAAGCTCTGGTAACGCTTGCTAATCACGTCGGGGTCACCAAAAATGATTACAGTGCTTTTACTGTAATTATGTGATAGGCAACGGTTCTGTACCGTTACTATCAGTGATATTCCAGTTCAAGACTAGAACACCAAAATAATTGAAAGAAAAGACGTTTGTTTAGCGCAACCAATTTTTCTCTGGCTGATCAATATTTATTGGCCAATATTTATATAAATATTTTGCTTACACTAGCATGACATACATATTCAAAACAATAAATACAAAACAAAGGTGCATGTACTGCATATTGTTTATTATGCAATTATTATAAAAGAAAACGGAAACAAGGTGTTATGTTGCAAGTTGGAGCAAGTTCAATGTCAACATGCAAACATTGCGTATAAGCGAAACAGACAAATAAAGCAAAATAGAACGTAAGGTGTTGTGTTGCGAGTTGAACTGAGTTCAATGTCATATGGCGTATTCAACAACTCCCTTTTGGTGTCTGAAGCTTTTACAATTAGAGGACCGAGCATAACTCACTTCTGATTGTGATCGCTTCATATCTGATTCGGTGGTACACTACTCCCTTTTGGTGTACGAAGCTTTTACAATTAGAGGACCGAGCATAACTCACTTCTGGTTGTGATCGCTTCATATCCGATTCGGTGGTACACTACTCCCTTTTGGTGTCTGAAGCTTTTACAATTAGAGGACCGTGCATAACTCACTTCTGGTTGTGATCGCTTCATATCCGAGTCGGTGGTACACTACTACCTTTTGGTGTACGAAGCTTTTACAATTAGAGGACCGAGCATAACTCACTTCTGGTTGTGATCGCTTCATATCCGAGTCGGTGGTACACTACTGCCTTTTGGTGTACGAAGCTTTTACAATTAGAGGACCGAGCATAACTCACTTCTGGTTGTGATCGCTTCATATCCGATTCGGTGGTACACTACTGCCTTTTGGTGTATGAAGCTTTTACAATTAGAGGACCGAGCATAACTCACTTTTATTTGTGATCGCTTCATATCCGATTCGGTGGTACACTACTGCCTTTTGGTGTACGAAGCTTTTACAATTAGAGGACCGAGCATAACTCACTTCTGGTTGTGATCGCTTCATATCCGATTCGATGGTACACTACTGCCTTTTGGTGTATGAAGCTTTTACAATTAGAGGACCGAGCATAACTCACTTCTAGTTGTGATCGTTTCATATCCGATTCGGTGGTACACTACTCCCTTTTGGTGTCTGAAGCTTTTACAATTAGAGGACCGTGCATAACTCACTTCTGGTTGTGATCGCTTCATATCCGAGTCGGTGGTACACTACTACCTTTTGGTGTACGAAGCTTTTACAATTAGAGGACCGAGCATAACTCACATCTGGTTGTGATCGCTTCATATCCGATTCGGTGGTACACTACTGCCTTTTGGTGTACGAAGCTTTTACGATTAGAGGACCGAGCATAACTCACTTCCGGTTGTGATCGCTTCATATCCGATTCGGTGGTACACTACTCCATTTTGGTGTTTGAAGCTTTTACAATTAGAGGACCGAGCATAACTCACTTCTGGTTGTGATCGCTTCATATCTGATTCGGCGGTACACTACTGCCTTTTGGTGTCTGAAGCTTTTACAATTAGAGGATAGAGCATAACTCACTTCTGGTTGTGATCGCTTCATATCCGATTCAGTGGTACACTACTGCCTTTTGGTGTCTGAAGCTTTTACAATTAGAGAACCGAGCATAACTCACTTCTGGTTGTGATCGCTTCATATCCGATTCAGTGGTACACTACTGCCTTTTGGTGTCTGAAGCTTTTACAATTAGAGGACCGAGCATAACTCACTTCTGGTTGAGATCGCTTCGTAACCAATTCGACGGTGTACTACTGCCTTTTGGTGTTGAAGCCTTGCCCACGAGAAGTCCGAGTTACCAAGTGTTCCAATAGACGGAGGTATACTGACGCCTCTTTGGTTTGAACCTCCTAATATACGTAATCTTTGTTTGAGTTGCCGCCTATTCAGCGGGGTACTGCGTCTTTTCGCATATCCTGCGGTAGAGGGTAAACCAATCTATTGCCTCAAATCGCGATAACCCTTGCCGTAGTCGTAAGCCGATAATTTTAAATAAATAATCTAAAGATTAACTCAGATTCCTCTGCGTTTTACTGTCCCTGCTAAGGGATCAACTGAAGAGATTGGTGAGCCCTACCCCCTAACCGAGCACGCTTTCTCCAAAGATCGGAGAGCGAGAAAAGATCTCGTTACGATTGGCGCCCAACGTGGAGCAAAACGAGAAAGAAATCGTCACAATTGGCGCCCAACGTGGGGCTCGACGAGAAAGATCTCGTTACAAATTAATAATATTGAAATAAAAGAGCTAAATCAACAGGAATGGTACTCTTAGATATAGAAAAAGCATTTGATTCTGTATGGCATAATGGATTGTTGTATAAAATGATTAATTTCAACTTTCCGTCTTACATTTGTAAAATAGTGCGTAGTTTTCTATCCAATCGTCGTTTTAAGGTACATATCAACCGTGCTGTCTCCAGTTTAATAACGTTCGATACCGGTGTCCCTCAAGGTTCTGTATCAGGCCCAATCCTATTTAACCTGTACACCTCTGATTTCCCCCGATTGCGCGATTGTAGTGTGGCTATTTTTGCTGATGATGCAGCAATATTTGCATCGCATGAGTTTGGTTCAACAATTGAAAGCAACCTGACGAATGCGATGGAGGTATTAATGAAATACTATTCCAAGTGGAGGATTAAGCTAAACGCAGATAAAATGCAAGCTATCTTTTTTACTAGAAAAAGAAAGTGTTGCTTTTTGCCCTCCTCTCAATTACAGCTTAATGGAATAAGCATACCTTGGGAGCCCTTTGTCAGATATCTGGGGATTAATCTCGACTCAAAATTAATATTTAATGAACACATAAAAAGAACGGTTAAAAAAGCAGATGTTGCCATAAAAATGTTGTATCCCTTTATCAACAGGAAGTCATTACTTTCCACGGAAAATAAGCTCATAATATATAAAGTAATTTTTCAAGCTATTCTTTTATATGGCTGCCAAGTCTGGGGAAATTGTGCAAAATGCCATATTAATAAATTGCAAGTATGTCAAAACAAAGTTCTAAAAATTATGCTCAATTTACCGCGACACTACTCCACACTTGATTTACACGAAAAAGCGAATGTTGAATTGATCTATGTAAGAATAGAAAAACTTAAATCTAAATTTGCAGACCGATGTAGTTTAGCTGACAACCCACTTGTAAACCAACTAATAGTTGATTGAAATTCGCCTTTTTTCATTAGTGAATTGCGTAATTTTTTTATCATTATTTTTTTTTTTTTATTTATTCGTATTATTTATTATTTATTTATTTATTTATTATTTATTTATTTACTTATTTGCTTATTTATTTATTTAACTTATTTATTCATTTGTTATTTATTTAATATTATTATTTATTATTTATTTATTTATTTATTATTTATTTATTTATTATTCACTTATTTATTATTTATTTATTTATTATTTATTTATTTATTATTTATCTATTTATTATTTATTTATTTATTTATTTGTTATTTATTTAATATTATTTATTTGTTATTACTCTTGCTATTATTTATGCATGTATTAATTTATGGATCTATTTATTTATTTATTTATTTATTTATATATTTACTTTATTTATTTATTTATTTATTTATTTGATTGTTTTTTTTTTTATTTTTTTTTTTTTTTGTATGGAAGGTTTTTTGTCGTATTTTCCTTCTGTTAACACCAAAGATATGTTAAATGTAACTCTGTTCTTTTTTTTTCTCCTCATTTGTACAATAATTCAGTGGAAAGATATGTAAGTTAATCGAATCCCTGTGCTTTAAGATGTGCGATGACAAATGTATGTAACAATTGCTTATACGAAACAAATAAAATATCTATCTATCTATCTAAAGAGCTAATGTTAATAAAATATCTTTACCTTATTGTCAAAGAGCACATATTCAAAAAAAAAACATTTAACTTTTATTAACACATTTTCAAAAATTTCCAGTTCAAAAACCCGGTCCGTGAGACCGGCGGCGTCACCAATAATCAACATCAAATTTACGTCACCAATGGCGGGTTAATGACCTGGGATTAAAATACATGTATCCTGCTGCAGCTCATATAAGGTAGTCCTTCTCACTTGAATTTTATACTCCACAACTGACGCCATTATTAGTAAACCATCTACTGTTTTCCTGAAAAGGCTTCAAGAACACTTTTGACCTAGTACGTCCAATGAATTCTTTTAGAGTCTTGGAAGCCCATAGTTCTGCAGCAATCTTTACGATATAGCGTAGTATCCATGCATAAATTATCTCGAAAACGAAAGACACAAACGTCCACAGAAAGAGATAGTAGAACGGAGCTAGAGGCCCTCAGAAAAAATACACAAAAATTAATTTTATTAATTTTCAAATACCAATCCGCACGCAAGACTCTGTATTGGTAAAGATCTAAATCAGCCACCGTGCCATAATATCTCAGGGGGTGGTGGTCCTAAAAATGGGAACAATACAGCCAAGCCCAGATCGAAGGCGTACATTTCGAACTGACAATGTCGTGTCGAATCGTTCGTTCTTAAGAATATTGTTTGCGTGTGGGGTTAATTACATTGTTGTTGGTTTTTGTTTTTTCTTCGTATCAGAGCTGTCGATATGATGAGTATTATGAGCTGCTGATTATCTTTATGCCATGTCTTGTGGCACCCTACACTGCATCGAGGTTCAATAAATATGTTGGGTTGGCGTCGCGTGTTGAAAACGAGTTTTCCCACTTTCCCATATTGACATCAACACTCTTTTAAAGGGGCAGGCATACCCGCATGCAAGCTTTATACTATATATTCCTCTTTATATATAATATTTCAACCTTGTCAACTGCTCGGTCGTTGAAAGGAATATTTCAAATACCAGGACGTCGCGGAGATGGTCCTAGAAAAATTACACGAGGTGTGCACGTTTGAAGGAATTAATCTAGATAATTAGCTTATTGAGGAGGTTATTGTTTAGTAATTAAGTGTGTCTTTTTAGCAAGAGCAGATTTTAGTTCATAAATCCTTTTCATTCTGCTCGGAAAAAAAGGATTTTCAATCTGATTCAAGCATGACGTGTCCGCTCTGAGTTGCTTGCCTAATGGGGGCATAGTCCAGTTTTTCTAGACGAAGCTGACGCAGTTCATAAAAGTAAGCGGATTTGGATTTTCCTCCCCTACCGAATGACTTAAATGTTCATATGAGTGCTGTTGTTTTTAGCACCTTTCAAAAGTCTGAGTGAAACGTGTGTGTGGGTAGAACAATTTACCAGAAATTATGTCTGAATGATTTGACAGATCTGATCATCTGATTATCCAAAAAAAATCGACTACAGCGGAAGGTATTTTAGCAAACAGTTAAAAGCATTTTACACTTTATGGTAGCGTAGATCTGTTTTGAATCTGGTTAGGACAAGATTTTTTAAGAATCAGTTGTTATGCGGGATTATATCAAAGCAAAGGCGGACACCATGTAGTTGGTAAGGTTTTGCTAAACTGAATCACCTCCTCCGTGACAATTGCTCACCTTCTCCACTTGACCACTAAGGGTCGACCAAATAAAAGAAACAAACGTCCCCCAAACAAACAAGGGAATCCTCGATGGGAAGTAGATTAGAGGATCACTCCCATCGGGCCGGAAACTTCAGGCGTGGAAACAAAAAGCCATACAGAACGAAGGATCCGTCCTACCGTGCGTCGCAAATAATGGGTGGGCTGCGTGTGCTGCAGGGCAACCTGCACCATGCCAAAGGTGCCTCGGACACCTTTAGCCTGCGACTGTACCGCGACAGGATCAACATTGGGCTAATCCAAGAACCATGGGTCGATAAAGGTAAGATTATGGGCCTGCAAAACAGGTCGCGTAAACTAATTTACGCCACAGGAGGTTCTCCTCCTAGGGCGGCATGTGTGATCGGCACTAATTTAAATTTTCTCCCCATTCCAGACTTCATCACAAGGGTCCTGGCAGACGTCATTGTAGAAGTCCCCACCGATGGAGGAGTAAGAGAGGTTGTATGCGCCTCTGCTTACTTTTCTGGAGACGGCCAACAAATCCCTCCCACTGAAGTCCAGGATCTGGTTAGGTATTGCAACCAGAAAAAACACCACCTGGTAATTGGGGCTGCAGCAATACCAACAAACGAGGTGAGTCACTCCTTGAATTTTTAATCAATAACGAACTCACCGTTGCCAATAGAGGCAGCAAACCCACATTCATAAATGCGGTTAGAGAAGAGGTGCTTGACCTCACCATCTCTAGCCCATTTATCTCAAATGCGATTGGGGACTGGCATGTCTCCAATAAAGATTCAACATCTCCAGTGAGGTTAAAGAGGCTGAGCCCGGATATCAGCCCAAACGAACAAATTGGGCTCGGTTCCAAGCTCAACTCGCCGCCAAAAGGGATATGCTTCTCAAGTTGATTGAATCGACAGACTATATCGACGAGGCGGCTTATCAGCTCAATGCAGCACTCATCTCATCCTTTAGAGACAGCTGTACACCCAGGTCAATTACACACAAACGGTGTGTGCCCTGGTGGAATACTCAGCTCGAGTCCCTAAGGAAACAGGTGAGATCGCTGTTTAACAGAGCTAAACGTTATAATAGTTGGACTGATTATAGATCTGCTGGAATACATACCCCAAATTTGGAGAGAAGTCAATCTTGTCTTCATCCCCAAGATTGGGAAGCCAAGTGAGCAACTTAAATCCTATCGCCCTATCAGTCTGATTTCGTTCTTTCTAAAAACAATGGAGAAACTGATAGAGCTCCATATTAGAGGTATCTTGGAGAATCAGGCATCTCTGCATCCCAACCAGTATGCATATCGCAAAGACCGATCTACCGAGAATGCTCTACACCTTGGTGACGCGCATTGAAAATAGTTTCACACAAAAGGAGATCGCAATCTGCGGCTTCCCTGACTTACAATATTGGAGCACCGTTCGAACGTATCGCCATGGACAATGCACGCACATTCCCAACGAGCAGCGCTGGAAACGCTGGTGGTGATCGACTATTTCAGCAAATGATCTGAAGTGTTTTGCATACTAAACCAAGAAGCCAATACCATTTCGGATGCATTCGTGAATAATTGGGTTTAGGGTTACGGAGTACCGGTGGAACTTCAAGTCGTCGGTGTATAAAGAACTCTGCGACATGGTAGGTATTAGAAAGACACGGACAACACCATTACATCCACAATCTGATGGTATGGTCGAAAGGTTCAACCGGACGATGGAGGAATATTTGAGAAAAGTCGTCGTCGGAGATCATGACTGGGATGAACATCTTCCCATTTTCTTAAGGGCGTATCGATCGACGCAGTACAATTCAACAGTGATAACACCAGCTGAAGCTATTTTTGGAACTGATCTCCGACGTTCATCGGATCTTAAGTTCGGCGCGGTACTACCGACAACCAGCGGCAGGGTAGACTTCGCAACCGAAAAGAAGAAACAGCTCTATCCATCAGTTCATCTGGGAGCTGAACTTGGTCAGTAATAAAATGAAGGGCGAACACTTCTGGATTCGAGCCAGGACAATAGGTAATGCTGTACAACCCACAACGAAAAAAAAAGGCTTGTGCCCGAAATTGCAATCAACCTGGGACGGGCCATATGAGGTCATCAAGAAACTTAACGGTAAATGTAAGATTGTCCACTTGGAGAGGTTAGCGTCATACTACGGAGAAGGATCAAATCGCTTGTTCGAGGACGAACAAATTTAGGAGGAGGGCAGTGTAACGGACACGAAGCGACGGTTATGTTCGGATTTGGCTGTCGAAGTTTGGAATGCTCTGGTGGAGCTGAAATGGAAATTATGGTAACTATTAGCGGCATACTGCTGAATGTCAGAGCACTCTAGAGACTTCGGAAGGGAAATGTCTGACGGCGGCCGTGTACCGTGGGCTATATAAGCGCGAACGGCCGCCCTGTGAGGCATTCAGTTTTCGGGAGTCAATAACGAGTGATCAGCGAAATGTAGAGACAAACGTCGTAATAAAGGTAAATCGCCCAGATAATTGATCTGTGGTGGAATAGTAAAATTTGTCTAAGCAATAAAGTGTAAGGTGTGTCAAAGGTTTTAATAATAGAAAAGGATGAAACTCTAAGATAATTGATCCTAAGATAATTGATCCAATGAAATGTGTGTGTGAATAAACAATAAAATAATTGCAGTTTATCGCAATCCAGTGATCGAACCCTATTTGAACTCGATTCTGAACGAAGTAATTTTCGTAACATTTGGTATCAGAAGTGGGATTAATTTCGCAGCAATATCATATACCACATTGCTAGAAGGGCGATAAATAAAAATATCCTCTACAACCCTTAAGACTTAAATTTTAAACTAAGGCACTGGACTCTTTGGTGGCGTTACAGCTCATGAAGTATCAGAGCCAAGCTTCTGTTAATCACCCATGCTGTGTGTGATTTATTTTTCACACAGGTGAAGGGAACCTATATCTGCCAATACAAACGTCGGTGGTGAGCGTCCTTTTTTAATGACAGCATACATGTATTTAGTTTTGCCCTCGTTTACCGCCAAACCAATTTTCGCCGCCTCCATCTCAATTCTCGCAAACACCTCATTAACATCTCGCTGTGATCTACCTATTATGTCAATATCGTCGGCATATGCAAGTAGTTGCGAGGATTTGAAATAGATTGTGCCTCTTGTATTGGCCAGTGATTTTTGCACAATCATTCCCAATATGATATTGAAGAAATCACACGACAGCGCTTCGCCCTGCCTATATCCTTTTTTGACATCAAAACTATCGGTAAGGTGTTCACCGATTCGGATGGAGCAGCGAGCATTCTCCAAGGTCATCCTGCATAGTCTGGACAGACAGGTATGTCAAAGGTGGACATAGCGTATTATAGCTTGTCTCTAATTACACTGTCGTGTGCGGCCTTGAAGTCGACAAATAGGTGGGGAGTGTCAACTTGAAATTCATTGGCTTTTTCCAGGATCTGCCGTAGTGTGAAGATTTGGTCGATGGTGGACTTCCCTGGCCTGAATCCGCACTGATAAGGACCTATCAGCTTATTTACAAAAGGCTTGATGTGTTCACACCAAACGGCAGAGAAGATTTTGCAAGCGATGTTAAGGAGGCTTATTCCTCTGTAGTTGGCGCAATCAGAGGGGTCTCATTTCTTGTGGATCGGGCATACGATGCTGAGACTCCATTCCTCTGGCATGCTTTCCTCTGACCATATCTTACAGATGAGCTGGTACTGGTACATGCTCCTAGCCAGGTCATCCCCAGCTGCCTTGAAGAGCTCAGCAAGCAGTGCGTCTGCGCCAGCAGCTTTATTCGACTTGAGTTTCGATATGGCAATCTTAACTTCGTCGAGGTCATGGGGACGGAATTCTCTGCGGTCTTCGTCGATTACAAATGGATCATTCCGCCTGACAGCGGTATATTGATTAACATCGCCGTTATACAGTCTGCAGAAGTGGTTTTTCCATATTCTCAGCATCGACTGCAATTCTACTACTATGTGTCCGTTCTCACTCTCATCCCTGCAGGCTTTCGTTCTGGCTTTATAACCTTGGCATGTTCGCTTTATCTGTTGATAAAACTTTCGAACGTCACGCCTTCAGTAACACCTCTCCAAATCCCCAATCGCGCGCTTCTCGTGCTCTTTTTCTTTCTCCTGAGAAGCTTATGCTCTTCCCTTCTTTTTAACTCGTAGAGCTCACGAGCTGCTCTTTTTCTTTTATGCAGTGAGGCCTTATATGCATCCTGCTTCGCTGTGTGAACCCTCCTGCACTCGTCATCGAACCAGGTGTTTCTTCGTGGTGGAGTCTTGAAACCCAAAACTTCGGATGCAGAGCTTTTTAGGGCTTGTTTTTGCAAAGGCTCCACTGCTGTTTTATTGACAGCGTGGAGGATTGAGGTGTATTGGAGAGCTTAAGGGAGACGCGATCGGTAAAAGCACGCGCGTTTACTGGCGATAGTAGCTTTCCGACGTCATAACTTTGTATTCTTACTCTACTCCGCTGCGTTCGTGATATCCGTAAGCGCATCTTGGCTACTCCAAGATAGTGGTCTGAGTCGAAAAGTTCGAACATCAAGAATAGTGGAGGAGTGTCTGACGTCGATCGCGATGTGATCAATTTGGTTGGTAGTCGATTGATCAAAAGACCGCCAGGTGCCTTTGTGTATATCGAGGTGCGGGAAGCGCGTACGGGCTAGAAGGAGAGTTCGCCCCGTAGCAAGATCAATCAGCCTGTGTCCGTTATCGGAGGTGGTGTCGTGTAGGCTATTTTTGCCGATGACTCGTTCAAAGATGCTTTCCTTACCCAGCTTAGCATTGAAGTCTCCTAGTACAATTTTGATGTCATAGCTGGGACATTGAGCATACGTTCTGTCTAGGAGATCGTAGAAATCATCTTTGGCGGAGTCATCCTTGTCTTCCGTGTGGGCTTTGCCTTAGTCCACCTTGAACAACAAATCCGCATCCAAACAATCGTTGCCCTCTCTCCCTATAGCAGTCGCCGTAGTAAATATCGCAGTTTATCATCCGCTTTATACCCGGTCCATTCCATCGCATTTCCTGGATGGCGGTAATGTCCGCTTTATAGCGGTCTAGGGCGTCCGCAAGTTGTTCGGCTGCACGTGGCCTGTTTAGGGACCTAACATTCCAAGTACGAACCGGAAGATCATTTCCCTTTTTTCGTTTTTTGCAAGGGTCGTCAACATAAATCCGGTCCGTTATATCCAAGGCTTGTGGTTGTTTCGGAGTTTGTGTTTTTTTTTACGGTTACGGCTTACTAGGCCGCAGTGCAACCGACTAATCCTGTTTTTTTTCCCATTCGCCCTTCCCCGTCTACAATTTCCTTAGGAAATCTCCAGATGGCACCGCGTGGAGGTGGGGCTAGGACCTACTAACAGTGCGGTGACTCTTCTCGCTTTTTAGCAGGCCAGCATCCGTCGGATAGATGCTACCCCTACGAGGCCTTTGTCAGTCCTTTGCCATACTAACGGCATATATGTATATGTATAGAACGTATAGCACCAATCAAATACTGGTGGGCTAGATAACTGTGTTGCACAATTTTCCGTATAGGGATTGTTTTGGTTATGAGCTTTGAACTGCAGACTTTAGGGCTCCACAGTTGGTGATGTTTACCACGGATACTAACTCGATTGGGTTTTTCCTTTTATTTTTTCTTGTTCAGCTTCCTGCCTACCCCTACACCACGAGTATGTCTTTACTGTGTGGTGCAATAGAAAAAGTAAAGACTCAATAAAAGAAATGTAATTAGTGAATGCAATGGTGCTAAATTTGTAGAAGTGAATTATTGCAGTATGTGACTGCTGAAAACCGTCCGGATTCTTTATGTACTGTATTGGCTACGACATTTATTGTGGTTTCAACCGTGGCTTAAGTCAACCAATGCTCAGAATTGCTCCGCATCCAATACAACAACCTACACTAAGGACAAGTCAAGTCAAGAACCACGCTAATTGTCCACCAGACCACGGGAGGGCGTCAAAAACGTTATAAAGAACCCTGCATGAGAGCCGAACAGATTTCTCATAAAGTACGAGAGGGACACAACTAAAACAACCATTCGCTGTGAATGAGCCCATTAAATGGCGTTGCATTACGTCCAGTGCCAGTCGTCGGGTGTCGGCTGTCATCTTTTTTTCCGCATAGAATTGCCTGGAATTTTAAGTGAAAAATCTCAAAATACATCGAAATGACAATTTCAAGTTCGCGCTTCTCGAAATTCGCATCAAAAGTGTTCATTTCAGTAAAGGTGTTGCAATTAGAGTGATTTGAAATTGCTTGTGTTTTTGTTTGGTAGTTTTTTTTTTATCTAATTTACACAGAGTTCCTACATATGTTCATCTCACTCTAATATGTTCTTTTCATTCGCTGCATTACTATAATCAGAACGCCTGTTCGTTCGTCTCGTTCATGCATTTGTTTAGTCAGTCGAAAACGTGAACAAGAAGTGGATGCGGGTGTGCGAACGTCGCGTTCGTTGCCGTCGTCGTGTGGGTGCAAAATTTGCGGTTTAAATCTAATTAAAATTCTAATCTGCCCTACAATGCAGCAAAGGTTGACATAGCCCTTTGCAACTTTCCGAGTAGTTCGAAGTACATAATTCTTCATAACAATTCAAGGCTGTTTCCACTGTATCCTCGTATTATCTCTTATTTTTATTTATTTTGCCACTTCCAAAAGGATCAGTCATAAGCTTGTTGACTGGAGTGAGTGAAACGACGAGAAAGTACCTTGCGTCCGTGTAAAGTCGAAAAGATATTCCAGGACCTACTGTCTGGAGAAAAGGGTTAGTCAACCAACCCCCTGTCGTTTATGTATGTATGTTTTCGATGTGACTTGTGAAGTGCGTTTTTTCCCATCACGTGCAATATGAATCCGAAATTGCAATTTTGAAGGATTATCCATTGGGCTGCATTTCAGGAGCGAAAGCAGGGCATAACTTCAAGTGGGCGCTTCCCACACATTAGTACGTACAATTCTGCCGGTGAGTAATAAGAAAGAAAATCAATAAAAACAAAAAAAAAAACCTTTCTGATTGGCCGCTGCTTTGCTTCCTTTCCATAAATCCATGATGAATAAAAAAAAAACGAAAAGATTCTTACTAGACTACCAGGCTGGAGGAAGCCAGCATGGTGTGTGTATGTTGGGAACTTTTTTTTTTTTTTTTTTAAGGAGCAGTAGCAAAAGAGTGCAACATAAGCAGATGCAACTATATCTGCCATCATTCGGTAATGACTACTTGTGGTTAACTTTGCATAGAGAAGTCGCAGACAGTTTCTCAAGGGAGGAATCTACTGTCACTCTTGTTTTTTTTTATTTCTTATTCTTTTGCTTTAGTTTTGTTGTTATCAGCCATAAGAGCCCCAAAGAAGAGAGCAACAAAAAAAAAACAAGAATCGATTTAGAAAGAGTGCAAACAGCCGACATCAATTATGGCGTTGGCAACAATTGCAACGGAAATGCTACTTTCATCGCTACTGCGTCAATGGCTTATGATATATTTACATATGTACATACATGCAATTACTATCCATGTTCGTGTCATAAACACAGTCGGACTAGATTGTGTTGTGAAACTACTTACATATTTACATACACCTTAGACACACACAACGTAACTCTGGAGCTAGTTACCTTACATAGTGATTATATTAATTAATAATTTTCTGACTCATGCGTTTTAACCAACTGATTAACAGATGCGACGTTTGAACGAATACTTAAAACTAGTTCTGAACACTATTCGCCGTGGCGCCGTGGCGCAGTGGTTAGTGTGTTGGACTCTGGCGCACGATGAGCGAGTTCGGATCCCGATAACACCATCGCCATCGAATGTTTATTTCGCGGCGTCCCTCCTCGGCGGGGTACTGGCAAAACCCCCCGTAGTACATATAACTTGCCTGGAAAAAGCTTCTCGACTCACGCCGTTCGGAATCGGCATAAAACTGTAGTTCCCTTTCACCTGTGTGAAGAATAAATCACACACAACATGGTTGATTGAGAGAAGCTTGGCTCTGGTCCTTCATGGGCTGTAACGCCATCAAAGAAGAAGAAGAACACTATTCCGAATGTCAGTTGCTCCTTTGGTGACCATCATACATGAATATGCACCTGCGAACCTAAAACATAAATACATATGTATGTATGTACATATGTATATATCTCAACACTATCCCTGATCTTAGAGTAACTTTAGTGCGATCGCTCTCTGCTGCGCTGAGCATTTACGTGAGCCATTGTTACTGCTGGGACACAATGAGGTCGTGATCGCTGTCTCGGTCGCCTGTCAAAAGTTGAATACTAATACTTACTAAGGTGGCGCTACAGTCCGTGGTGAACATGGGCCTCATCCAATAAGCGTCTCCAGCTGGCACTGTCTTTGGCCAGCTGTTTCCAGCTCCGCACGACCAGTTGGTTAAGGTCCCTTCCACCTGCGTGCGCCACCGATGATGCGGCCGTCCTCTGCCGCGCCTTCCTTCCGGAGTGGATTCGAAGACTCTTCGGGTCGGAGCTGTATTTTCCATGCGCTCTACATGGCCTAGCCACCTTAGACGCTGTATCCGTAGACGTTGTACCAGGGCGATGTCGCTGTACAACCCGTACAGTTCTTCGTTATATCTTCTCCTCCATACACCGTTTGAACAAACGGGACCGTAGATAGTAAGCAGAATTTTCCTCTCGAAACGAGTAAGGGCATCTTCATCCGCTTTTGTTAAGGTCCAAGCCTTTGCGCCGTAAAGGAGGACTGGGATGATTAAGGTCTTATATGGTGTCACCTTGGTTTTCCGAGAGAGGGCTCTACTTCTCAATTGCCTCTTGAGCCCAAAGAAACAGCGGTTGGCAAGAATGATTCTGCGTTTTATCTCAGCACTGGTGTTGTTGTCGCTGGTCAGGAGCCAAGGTAGACGAATTCCTTGACCACTTTAAAGTTATATCCGCCCATGGTGACGTTCTGTCCAATACGTCGGTGTTGTCCGTCTCTTCTAGATGAAAGCAGATATTTGGTTTTACCCTCATTAACCTTGAGACCCATCTTAGCCGCTTCTACCTCAATGCTTACAAAGGCCTCATCGACGTTTCGCTGTGTTCGTCCAATCACGTCAATGTCGTCGGCATACGCAAGCAATTGCGTAGACTTGAAATAAATCGTACCTCTTGTGTTGGCCAGTGACCCTTGCACGATCCTTTCAAGCACGATGTTGAGAAAGTTGCATGACAGCGCGTCACCTTGCCTAAATCCTTTTTTAACATCAAAGGTCTCGGTTTTCTCATTACCGACCTTAATGGAGCAGCGAGAATTCTCCATTGTCATCCTGCACAGTCGGACGAGTTTGGCAGGGATGTTAAAACTAGATATGGCTTTGTATAGCTCATGGGGGTGGCCGTGGTGCAGTGGTTAACATCATCGACCGCCGAGCGGAAGGTCTATAGTTCAATTCGCTTCATAGCCAAGAAAAAAGTAATTCCTCTACGGACAAAAAAAGTATGCAACGCAGTTGTGAATGGAAAGTTACCAGATGTACTGCTGCAGGCATAACACTCACAGTATATTGTCAACTGGAATTCATCCTGTGCGTATGCTATACTAAAAAGTGCTTGAACGAATTAGTACGGACTACAACCAAAAACGCGGAATTCGGTCGGCTCTCGTCCTATCTAGGACAACCCCTGAGAGTTAACGAACATCAACGAACCAAACCACTGCACTCCGTTCAGGTTGTGTGTCTATCACATCATAAGAGAATATAAAAAACTCTTGAACCTGCGCGAGTTTCTAAAAAAAAAAAAAAGAAAAATCTCTATACACGCTGTCATATGCAGCCTTGAAATCGACGAAGAGGTGGTGAGTGTCGATTTGGTATTCCTGGGTCTTCTCCAAGATCTGCCGTAGCGTAAATATTTGGTCTATTGTGGATTTACCTGGCCTGGAACCACACTGATAAAAGCCGATCAGGTTATCCACAAACGGTTTCAGGCGTTCACACAGTACGGCAGAGAAGGTCTTATATGCGATGTTTAGGAGACTTATTTCCCTATAGTTGGCGCAGTTATAGGGGTCTCCTTTGTTATGGACCGGGCAAACGATGCTGAGATTCCATTCGTCGGGCATGCTTTCCTCCGACCATACCTTGCAAATGAGATGGTGCATGCACCTTACCAGCTCATCTTCAACCGCCTTAAGAAGCTCAGCAGACAGGCCGTCTGCGCCCGAGGCTTTGTCGCCCTTACGAATGGCTCGTTCTGCCTGACAGCGGTATCTTGTCTATCATCGCCGTTATACAGTCTGCAGAAGTGGTCTTTCCAAATCCTCAGCATCGACTGCGACTCTACTGCCAGTTCTCAATTTTCATCCCTGCAGGCCGCCGCTCTGGCTTTGTAGCCATGGCATGTTCGTTTTACCTTATTGTAAAACTTACGGGCGTCATTCCTGCGGAAGCATCTCTCCATCTCCTCGATCTCACGCTTTCCGTGCTCTCTCTTCTTTCTTCTGAAATGCGTGTGTTCCTCTCTTCTCTTCTGCTCATAGATTTCGCGAGCAGCTCTCGTCCGTCGTTGCAGCATGACTTTATATGCCTCTAGTTTTGCTGCATGGGCTTGTTCGCATTGTTCATCGAACCAGGGGTTTCTAGATGGTGGCGGTTTGAAACCCAGCACCTCTGAGGCAGCGTCTCTGACGGCGCTCTGGCAATGCGCCCATTCCTGCTCTATTGTTTGTGCTGCTGTGGGCGGATTTTGAGAGAGCTTGGAGGAGACACGATCGGCAAAGATTCTGGCAGTCTCTTGCGATTGTAACTTTCCGACGTCAAACTTACGTTGTGCTACTCGACTCCTAAGCATTCTTGATATCCTCATTCGTACCTTGGCTACAATAAGGTAGTGGTCCGAGTCGATGTTGGGCCCTCGGAAGGTTCGTACGTCGAGAATACAGGAGGAGTGTCTGACGTCGATCGCGATGTGATCAATCTGGTTGGTGGTCGATTGATCAAAATACCGGCAGGTACCCTTGTGGATGTTGAGATGGGGGAATCGCGTGCTTGCTACAAGGAGGTTACGCCCCGCTAGGAAATCAATTAGCCTTAGTCCGTTGTCGGATGTGGTGTTATGGAGGCTATGCTTTCCTATGATCGACTCAAATAGGTCCTCTTTGCCCAGTTTTGCATTAAAATCTCCTAGGACTATTTTTGGGTCGTAGCTGGGGCATTGGGCATATGTTCTGTCTAGGAGATCGTAGAATTCTTCTTTGAGTCGATCGTCCTTTTCTCTCGTTGGAGCGTGAGCGCATATTAAGCTAATGTTTCCAAATTAAGCTTTGATGCGGATTGTTATGAGGCGTTCGCTTATGTCTCGGAAGCTTAAGACTTTTTGTCGGAGTCTTCCTCGAATAACGAATCCGCACCCGAATAGGCGCTGTTTGTTGTCCCTGTAGCAGTTCCCGTAGTAGATGCCGCAGTTTTTCATCCGTTTTTTGCCTGGGCCATCCCATCGCACTTCTTGGAGTGCGGTTATATCTGCTTTATAGCAGTTGAGGGTTTGCCCCAATTGATCGCCTGCACCCGGTCTGTTAAGGGACCTAACATTCCAGGTGCAGACTCTCAAGTCCGTTAGTCGTTTGCAGGGGTCATCAGCATTGTATCCGTCCGTATCCGTTGTTGTTTCGGAACAAGTAGGTTTTTACGTGATAGGGATGTTACCTCTAAGCACAACCCCCAACCTGGAGAGCCCGGTTCCTCTTTCCCCAGGAACAAGGGGTGTCAAAAGTTGAATACATATACGTAAATCCCATAACGTAAACACAATGATGTCGCGGTCGCTGTCTCGGTCGTAGGGTGTGTCGCGCGAGTTGGCTAACTTTTATAGCCGAATCATAATGTCACGTTCGAACGGTCGGGCTTTTGACAGGCGTTGTACCGACTTACGATAAACATAAGTCAAACGCGCGACCTAGGAAATTCTATAACGAAATGTGACTTCAGGCGCGTTGGCTAACGCGCAAATTTCTTGAAGAAATCATTATTAAACAAATGACGAGCATTGTCAGCTGTTAAAACGCACGACCGAGTAGCTACTGGCTCTACTCTGGCGTTGAGCTCGATTTTACGATATTAGCCGATGCAACGCATGAGGTCGTATTCCGTGTTACTCCGTATGAATTGATTGTTCCTACCCATGCTGTCAAAAGCGCGACCACACGAACGCGACATTGTGATTCGGCCATTAACTCGGTCGTACGACATTGTGACAGCTGTGGAAATCTTCAAATCGGCGGTTGACGGTTCGTTGTAAGTACAAGGTGTCTCAAAAGAAAGTTTATATTTAGTGGATCGATTAAAAACGAAGTTTACTGTTTACATTGTATCGAAAACAATTTTATTTATCAATAAAGTTTACAACTTGGGAATTTATTTCTAAAAAATAATGTCATCTAAATGTAAGCCCTCGCGTTCGCGAAAACCATTTAATCGAACAGCAAAATTTCTCATTACAGCTCTGCGCGCTTCCGAATCGAAAGGTCGGGATCACTGCGAACAGACTGATTAACGTTCTTTACGTTTTTTATGTACGTTATCGATGACCTTGACCGTCCAGATTTTGGTTATTCTAGTGTTGAACCAGTCTCTCCACACTTTTTTACCCATTTTCGAATGAGAGGAATGCTTGGCGCATCCTTTAAATGTCGTAAAATTCAAATATATTTTCGCACACACAACGGGCAGGTTGCATCCAAGAAACACTCCATAGCGATTGAATTCCCAAGAGCCAGGCTACAGATTGACATACCCCCCGCGCCCCACAGATTCGTTGCGATCGCGAATAAGTTAAACAAATGTAAATTTTCTTTTGAGACACCTTGTATATGGACAAAGGTGAAAACAGCTGTTAAAATTTGACATTGTGGGCGAGATTTTGCCAATCCTAGCGACAGCAATGCCGACCGCGACCTCATTGTGTTTAGGCAGTTATCGTTTTCTTTCTTGTAATCGTGGATTAAACTCAGAATGTCAATTTCATCTTGTGAGAGACAACTTCCATAACAGCTTGTTAGGTATAGGTCACATCGATGGAAGTAATCATATATATCTTTTATATTGACCAGCACGTGTCAATGATGTTATAAACGTAAAATAACAACTCTTCGGGCGACCATTGCTATCTTTATGTATGTACAGGGTGACCCAAGTAAAGTGTTAGCATTTGTTTTATAAATATTTCGTAGTAACTCGTAAAAAAAACACATGTATTTACTGGTAAGTGATTAGACTGCTATTTTGGACCTTGAACAATTTGTTTTGATCAATTCTTGAAGATGACATCATGTAAATGGTCGCCTTTACAGCGGATGGCACTATGAGCTCGTTTTTGTGAATTTTCCATAACTTTGCTAAGTGTTGCGGTCTCTATAGCGGCTATTTCG
Source organism: Eumerus sabulonum (assembly GCA_951905685.1). Classification (NCBI taxonomy): domain Eukaryota; kingdom Metazoa; phylum Arthropoda; class Insecta; order Diptera; family Syrphidae; genus Eumerus; species Eumerus sabulonum. The sequence goes on along the minus strand of OX645060.1, from coordinate 151,658,930 downwards.
CGTCGAATATTGGCTTTGAGCTCTTTATACAGTCCGTGGCTTGTTGACATAGACTTTTGACTTTATAAAACCCCACAAGAAAAGGTCCGGTAGTGTCAAATTGGGCGATCTCGGTATCGAATCGATGAGTAATTTGAATTTTGTACGGAAATAACTTCAAATCATACCGAATTATGCGTTGCAGTGAGCTGTGATTGATGTCCAACTCAGCGGAACGGCGGCGACTCACTGTTCGTGGTGAGGTCTCAACTGAGGTCCGTACAGCCTCAATATTCTCATTGGACCGTCTCGTACGCTCTCTCCCTTGATGATTGGCATTGCCAAAATTACCGGTGTTCAACAATTTTGGTGCAGTCGCCTAATGGTCATGAGAGAAGACGCGTCTTTTTACTTCAAATTTTAAACGGTACGCACGTTGTTATTTCACAATTGAAAAATTGTTCTGAATGTAAAGCTGCACAATAACAGCGCAGTTTTTGTCGCATATACTGTTCCATACTAAAAATTCGCAAAGACTAACGCTTTGAATGCGTGCTGTCACAATCCGCTCTGTCAACCGGTGTCAAAGTGATTGGGTTACCTGATGCTAACACATTAATTGGGCCACTCGTTATATCCACCTTCTGTCCTTCATAAATTAAACAATTTTTCTTGCTGACTACGAACTTGGTTTGACTGAGCTGTAAAAGGATCGTAGCTTACAGTTTACGCACGTTGGTTTGGATCTAAATATTTCGAAAAACCTTTAACAGTATATTTTCACAAAAGACTTACATCTTCATGCTTAAAAAAAAAAACGGCCAAGTGCGAGTCGGACTCGCACACGAAGGGTTCCGTATCATCTGTACATATAAATATGAAAGAGACTATGTATGTTACCTCATCAGTCATCACATTAAATCACATTTTTTGTATGATGACAGATCTTGGTTGCAGGCAGGTTATCGGCATATTACTTTGATAATCAAAAATCTTCATGATGAGTTGATCATCAAAGTGTCCATTGAATTCAAATCAATTATCTTACTTGACAGCAACGATGTGAAAAGGTGAATAACTATAATGGGAAATATCGGAAAAAGGTTTGCAGCTAGGATTAATTCATCAAAGACACAAAAGAGATCAAAACTGGGAAGTTTGCTACTGTTTGTGGGATATTGTCGACTAACCTTAGTTCAGTATGTGACCAAGGGGATTTTTTGGATGAAAATCATGTCTGTTGTATGGGAGCCCCCCCCCCTAAATATTCATTTTGTTCTGTTTTTAGTATTTGCCGTGGTAGCGGCAACAGAAATACATCATCTGTGAAAATTTTAACTGTCTAACTATCACGGTTCATGAGATACAGCCTGGTGACAGACGGACGGACAGCGAAGTCTTAGTAATAGGGTTCCGTTTTACCTTTGGGTACGGAACCCTAAAAAGTTAAACTAACTTAAAAAGTACAATCTACTGACCACACAAAGCGAAGAAAGTTGAGCTAACGTAGGTCATATAGTAGACTTACTCAGACGATAGTGGAGTTTCATTATATTACCAGTCAGACCCACTATCTATGAAATCATCCGGAGTTTCTAATAGTGTCGACGTGTCTTTCAGCATGTGGACCTGGGATGATGCCTACGACGTACGGTAATTAAGGTCCGGGAATTTACGAGTAGTTATAATTCGGAGACTGTAACACTGTGTCATTTGTTAATATCATGTCGGGTTTGTGTGTTGTGCGCATTTTTCGGGCAACGTGTTGTGATTAAATTAAATCTGGTGATAATAACTCGGAAATCCCCCGAAAATTGCAGTTGGTGTATGGAGACGAGTACATGTGTATGTATGTATATGTACATATGTCGAAAACCCGAGTGTTTGAATGGGCAAAGCATTTCAATAAGAGCCTTCAATCCGTAGAAGACGATCCACGTGAAAGAGTTCTCGTCACCTCTCGTACCGCGACATCGCGGAATATGTTTCTCTCGACCAGACAGTCCCTGAACAGTTCTAGGTTGGCGTCCTGAAGAGGCTGCGAGCATGTGTTTTCCGCGTGCGAACCAAACTCGCTAAGAAGGGCTGGATCTTACACCCTGGCCGTGGTAAACATCACCGAGATCATAGAAGTCGTCTTTATGTCGGTCATCTTTCTCCTCTGTGGGGGCGTGGACACATAGTAAGCTTATATTGCCGAGATTGGTCTTGATGCGGATAGTTATGAGGCGTTCGCTTACATACTGGAAGCTTAAGACTTTTTTCCTGAGTCTGCCTCGAACAACAAATCCGCATCCGAATAAGCGTTGTTTATTTTCTCTGTAGCAGTTTCCGTAGTATATATCACAGTTTTTCATCCGCTTTTTGCCTGGCCCATCCCATCGCACTTCTTGGAGCGAGGTAATGTCTGCCTTATAGCAGTCCAAAGAGTTGATCAGTTGTTCGGCTGCACCTGGTCTGTGCACCTAACGTTCTAGGTGCAGTACCGAAATTCGTTTCCTTTTTGACATTTGCGGGGGTCGTCAACATGTAATCCGTCCGTATCCGAGGCTATTGGTTGTCTCTGAACAAAATTTTTGTTTTAAGCGATAGGGACGTTAGCCCTAAGCGCAACCCTCAACCTGGAGGGCCCGGTTTCTCTTTCTCCAGGAACAAGGGGTCGGGTCGCTGCACACATTGGTTCACTACCTGGCGGGTGCCAGTATAGCTATCCAGGGGAGGCCACGCGGAGGCTGTGTGTCAACTTGGATTGAGCAGGGAAAGAGATCGAAGCTGGCGTTTGCCGAGTTAAAATCGCTTGATTTAGTAAGGAAAATTAATTTAAAGAATAAGCTTTACAGAAAAAGGTCAAAAAATCCTAAAAACATAAATATCACTGTAGCTTACAAATAATTATGTAAAGAGATCTCAAAGCGGGTTTCTGTGTCTAAAAACAGTTTTTATGTAAATAAGTTCGCTGAGTCCAAAGGCAACCCTAAAAAAGAATGGGAACTAGTTAGAATTATACTTAACAAGTCAACACAGAAAACAGATATTTCTTGTCTACAAGATAACGAGATTCTAATATCCGACAGTAAGCTTTTAGCAGATACGTTTAATTCTTTCTTTTCCGCTATAGATACCAAAGTAGTCGCTGAGAATTGTGACTCGTTCTGTGATTGTACGTGCTTAGCCAATGAAGTATCGTGTTCCCAGAGTTTTTTCTTTGAAACAATTTCTTCTTGTGAACTGTTCAAAATGATCATGTCTCTGAAGAATTCTAATTCTAAAACATCTGACAAACTTCCTTAAAAAAATTGCTTTTAATATTTCTGATATCTTATGTTTTGTTTTTAATAAAAGTATTGAGTGTGGTATCTTTCCTAATTATTTAAAACAAGCTGAGGTGATACCCTCGTTCAAAAAGGGTGATAAAACTTCAATTAACAATTATAGGCCTATTTCAATAATATCTGTTTTTTCAAAAATCTTTGAAAAGGCCTTGAATGTAAGAATGATCCGGTTCTTAAAAAAAAACAGTTTTTTAAGTGAGTGTCAATTTGGGTTTCGTTCAGGTCATTCCACTGAGAGCGCCCTTCTTGACTTCTGCTCCCATATATATAAAGGCTTTGATAATAGGAAACTGACTGCTGCGCTTTTTGTTGACATAACCAACGCCTTTGACACTGTTAATCACAAAATACTTTTGGACAAATTACATAAGTGTGGCTTTCGAAGAAGTGTCCACTCTTGGTTTAGGTCGTATCTATCCAACCGTGCTCAAAGAGTAAGTTCTATACGCATTGTGCCTAGAGATGCGCAAAATAGTTCCAACCGCGGAACGAACATGGAACCGTTTCTTTTCCTGATCGGAACTAGTTCCTGGAACTACAATACATATGTATGTACATATGTATTTAGCTTTTTTGTTACTGAATTCAATGGCAAAATGAAAAGTTACGATAGATTTTTTTAAAAACATGTTTTATTATCATTCCAAACCAAAAGCAACCATAAAAAATTAGTTTAGTTTATTTCATTTATTCATTTTATTTATTTGTTTCAGAAACTGAGAAAATAACAAATAAAATATGTACATAAATCATGCATGCATACTCGCACCGATATGGAACTAGCAAACCATGTCCATTTCCGGACCTGAATGCATACTCATTACTCGCACCGATATGGAACTAGCAAAAACATGTCCATGTCCCGAACTAAATGTATACTCGGACCTATCGGAACTATCAAAAACATGTCCATGTCCGGAACTAAATATATACTCGGACCGATATGGAACTAGCAAAAACATGTCCATGTCCGGAACTAAATGTATACTCGGACCTATCGGAACTATCAAAAACATGTCAATGTATTATCGCACCGTTATGGAACTAGCAAACCATGTCCATGTCCGAACCTGTATGCGTACTCGCACCGGTATTGAACTAGCAAACCATGTCCATGTCCGGACCTGAATGCATACATACATGTATGACATTCGTTCACGAACGAAATGCGGTGCGGGCATTATATTCTTTCATTTCTTTTCTTTATTTCAGTTCCAGTGTGCTGTACAGTGTACACCAACTGTTCGAGCTTTATCGCCACATCTCCATACTTTTGGGTTTCGTGAAAACTACGGGGTATAACTCATACCGTATGAGAAGCATGTTCGTTGCATTTATGTTTTTTTGTTTTTTCGTCTTGTATATACATATGTGATTGATGAATAAGGGTTGAATGGAACTATGGAACTATTTTCGTTCAATTTGCGGAACGAGAGGACATGTGTCCGAGAGAGGACATAGTTCCGTGAACTATACATGTCCGGAACTACCCAACTCTAATTGTGCCTATAGGAGTTCCCCAGGGCTCTGTACTTGGTCCCTTACTTTCCATAATATTTATTAACACTCTTTTTCTACAAAAACATAGTAGCAAAATCACAGCATTTGCGGACGATATGGCTTGCGCTTTCTCTGAGGACTCTGCTTTAAACCTTTCTGTTAATATCAGTCATGACCTTGAAGTCCTAAGTAACTGGTTTAAGGTGCACATATTGGTCATAAGTGATAAAACCAAAATCATGCTTTTTAATCCTAGTGGAAAGGCTGTAGACTATGGACATTTTGTCTTTCACTGTGGCAATTGCACAAGATTCGAGCATACCAGGAACTCTTGCATTTCAGCTTCCAAGTCCCAGACATATTTTGAGGAACGCAAATGTTCCGTTAATTGCTTTTATGTTGAGGAAGTTAAACAATTTAAATATCTTGGTGTTCTACTAGGCTGGAAAATGAATTGGTCTGAGCATACAACTGCTCTCAAAAAGTATTGCATGGCAGCCACTAGGCAAATGTACCTTCTAAAAGCTTACTGCACACGTAAACTCCTTAAATGCATTTATTATGGCTTAGTCCATTCTAAATTTGAGTATGGTTTATCTGCGTGGGGCTGCACTTACTATAATAAAATATATCCTCTTCTTGTGTCCCAAAAGCATGTCATTCGTATTGTCTGTGATAAAAATCGGCAATCTAGCAGCCTACCACTTTTTCGAAACCTCAATATTCTACCTTTGAAACATTTATATTGCTACAAAGATCTATTGTTTAATGGTTGTAAGGGGTACTCCCTCACAAGCCACGATTGATTGTAGCGTTGTTCCTTGTTTGGCGAGTGTGGCGGCTTTTTCGTTACCTGTAATGTCGCTGTGTCCCGGTACCCAGATAAGCTGTATGTTGAACTATTCTGCCATCTCGTTAAGAGATCGGCGACAGTCGAGACTAGATTTTGATGTGTACACATAGGACTCCAACGACTTTAAGGCTGTTTGACTGTCTGTGAGAATTCGAATATCCGTGGTGGATATTACGTTCCACTTCAGCGAAGACAAAGCCTCTTTTATTGCCAACAGTTCCCACTGGAAAACGCTGCAGTAATCTGGTAATTTTAGAGCTTTATGTAGCTTGAGTTGTTTGCAGAAAACTCCACTGCCCACCCCGTCTTTGGTCTTAGACCCGTCAGTGTAGAAATCCACACAGTTTCTGCGGGGTTGAGTTTGACGAGTCCAGTTCTGTCTGTCCGGATATATGGTCGTGAAGTTTTTGTCCAAGCCTATGGTGGGTTCTATGTGGTCCAAGTTTTCTGCCATAGTTATCCTGTTTTGAAGGATGGAGGAGTGGCCGGTGACATAGCTCGCCCAATTCGAGTTGGCTTTTAGTCTTATGGCCGTGTGTGTGGCAATTTGCTTACCGGAAATATCGAGTGGTGTAAGGTCTAGTATCATGTTAAGCGCAGCCGTTGGTGTGGACCTAAGGGCCCCGGTAATGCACATACATGCCATCCTTTGTACCTTCTCGAGTTGTTTGTGGTATGTTGTCTTGTCCAGTGCAGTCCACCAGACTATCACTCCATACATTAGTATGGGTCTAACGATCGTGATGTAGAGCCATAGGGTGATCTTCGGGTTGAATTCCCATTTTTTTCCTAGGGCCTTTTTACATGTGTAGAAAGCTATTGTTGCTTTTTTTGCTCTTTCAATTGTATTGCTCTTCCAAGTTAATTTTCTATCGAGTATAATGCCAAGGAATTTGGCACTAGAGGAATAGGTTAGCCTGGTATCGAGCAGAGTGATAGGGCAGTTTTCCGGGATTTTATGCTTTTTGGTAAATAGCACGAGCTCCGTTTTCTGGGGATTTACCCTGAGTCCGTTACTATTCGCCCATTTGCACAGAAATAATAATGCCGATTGCATGCGTTCATTCAGTGTAGATAGGTATTTGCCTGAGATTGAGATGGCAACGTCATCGGCGTAGGCAACAACGTCCAGGCCTTTGATTAGTAGTTCGTTGACAACTAGATTCCAGAGAAGAGGTGAAAGGACCCCACCTTGCGGGGTTCCCTTGGTAACCACTCTGGTAGTTACTAGGCTTCCCCACTTACAGTGAATCTTGCGCGTTAATAACAACTCGCTGATCAGCTCTATCAGAGTCCTCTTCACCCTAAGCTTTTCTAGCCCTTCTATTATTGCTTTCGGTGTGACGTTGTTAAAGGTGCCCTCTATGTCTAGGAAGGCTGTTAGAGTATATTTTTGAGATGGATTGATCTTTCGATTTTCCTTACTAATGTGTGAAGGGTTGTTTCGACCAATCTACCCTTACAGTAGGCGTGCTGTGCCTTAGAAATTAGGGAAGGATCCCAGCTGTGCCATATGTGTAAGTCTATCAGCGTTTCTAAAGTTTTTAGAGCGAAGGATGATAGACAGATAGGCCGCCTTTGGGGATGGAAAGTACCTTGTATCACTTCCACTTTTCTGGAATATGACTCCAAGCTAGGCATCCTTTAAAGATTATCTCTAGCCATGGTATAGTCCATTCCATAGTTTGTGTTAGTTCGATACGGTATATTTCATCTGGACCCGGCGATTTGTAGGGCTTGAAACTTCTTAATGCCCATAAAATTTTCTCTCTGGAGATAATGTGATCGTGCTGCCCTTCTACCGCAGAGGAGATATGAGTTCCTCGCGAGTGTACTGAGTCTTTCGATTAAGAGGAGTCAGGGAAGTGCGTGTTGAGGAGAAGATTAAGAGTTTCTTCCTCAGATGTTATCCAAACTCCATTTGCTATGAGGCAGTTAGGAGATTGTGGATCTTTCGAGAGTATTTTCCTCAGTCTATAGGCGTCTGAAATTTTCTCCATGTTATTGCAGAAGAGTTTCCAAGACAGCCTTTGTTCTTTCCTCAGGTTTTGTTTGTACTCCTTGAGTGAGTTTTTGTATAGGCTCCAGTCTCTGTCGTTACTTGTGTTCTTCGCTCTATTAAAGAGTTTACGACAGGCTTTGCGGAGCTTGCTTAGTTCTGCGTTCCACCAAGAAGGGTAAGATTTTTTTCCTGGTTTGTGGATTGCGCAGCTGTTGACCCTTGCGTTGCCCAATGTGATTGTTAGAGTATCGACCATATTGTCTATATCACACGTGGTCCGCGGGGTGTCAGGGGTCCTACTTATTATGGAGTTGCCAATGAAGGCTTTATAACGCTCCCAATCGATTCTTCTTGGGTTACAGGATGAGTCAATTGGGGTTGGGACCATATAGGCTAGGTTGAAAACCAAGTAGCGGTGATCTGAGAAGGAGTGTTCCTCAGAAACCTTCCATTCTCTTATTTTGTCAATGAGAGAGGGGGATGCTAGAGTTAGGTCTAGTACCTCCCTGCGATTTTTTGTAATAAATGTGGGTGTATGACCCTTGTTGCAAATAAAAAGCTTAGCAGTTAGGATGAATTCAATAAGCCACTCACCTCTTTCGTTTCTATCGCTGCTGCCCCAAATCATGTGATGCGCATTCGCATATGCACCGATAAGGAGCCCAGCTTGATGCTCCGACGAGTCCTTGACCAGTCTATTGATTTCGTCCGAAGGAATGGGCTCTTCCTGTGCCATGTAAGTAGAGGCTATCCATAGCTTCATCCCGGGTGATTGGATTGCAATCATTGTGGTGTCAGGGCAGCTGTAATTTGGAAGAAGGTAAGCGTTTAAAGATTTCTTTGCAATGAACGTCCCTAACAAGACCAAAATACGTCTCTATTTGTACCTCTCAAAAACCAAAAAAGATCGTACATTTTTGCTCGATACATATTACCTGATTACGGCACCACTCCATTGTTCTTATCTATGAATATGCACTTCTATGAATGATTCATTCCTTTTTAAATATGACCAACAGTTAGATCCATACGAAAGTTGCGTCTCATCATCTTGAATCCCAGGTCAATACATACGCTGTAAAGAATAGCAAAGGGATGACTAACTTGTATGGTCAAATGTGGGGTAATGTGAAAAAGAAAGTGGTGATTGATCTCACTACTGAAAAATCTTATCACAACTATGCTAGGTCGGATGTCATGTAATGCTTGTAAGGGAAAACACTAGTAGTGAGCATTATTAATGTAGAAATATTGTGCCTAATATATGCAGCTTAAAAGTAGGGACCACGCATAGTTAAATAGCTCTTTCAATGAACATAAAATCAGTGAAGTAACATGTTTTGAAGCGTACCAATCACTCGTAAGTGTTTCTTACGATTCAAAGCAAACATCCGCTAAAAGCGCCCTGTTTTTGGAAAAAGATATGTCATCATGGATTGTTGTATGTACTTAGTTTACTCACACGCTCTTTCGCTGCCCTGTTAATTACTTCCAGAGGCAATTAATTGTTTGTTTCTTATAGACACATCCAACGATTGTCTTCGTAAATTGTCATTCTTGCCAATGTTACCTATAGTTATGTATACATACGACACTATAGCTCTTCCTCTTTTTTGGGGACTACTACTTCCAATTGCGTCAAGTTCTAAAATTATTCCATTTTTAATTGTTACAGTCGACACACTCTTGTCTTTGAACAAATGAAAAAAAAAAACAAAAAGAAAGAAATAAATGACGAAGAAATAAACTAAATACACATACACGCCGGCAAAAGCTAATGCCCTACCATCATAGGAAACGCATTTATTTCAACTTTGTATTTAGGTTTATTAAATTATTCGACAGTAGCCCCTAATAGAGTTTGTGTTTGATAAGGCCTGCAAGGAGAACTACATGCCTTAAATTGATTATACATTGGTAATCTCTAAGTGCATGGGTGACTGAGTAGGTCTTAAAAATTTGTCAGTTCCTTTTACGAATTGATTGCTTTATCGTCATCTATGGTATTTGGACAAACGTCGCCTTGTTAATTTCTTTACACATTGCCAGCGGTTCATGTTGAATTAAGTTCCGGCTGTAAATAAAATAAAAAAATCAATCTAAACATAAAAATGAAACTTTTATTGCGGCGTAGGTTATTGGCAATTGGAGCGATGAAATGTGGTAAATTAAATACGTAATAGAAAATGAGTAATTGCTGATCAGATAATGCCTTCTCTTGACTGCCGGTTGGTTTTATGTTTTGCTTTTGTACCACGAAATAGACAAAGAAATCAATAAAATCGATGATGTCACAAACTTTGGCAAAATGCCGAAACTGGACACTGAAAAAGGATTTTACTCATCCTTCGACAGTAGTAGGAATGTATTTCAGGAGATTACCCCTCAACAACCAAAAGGCAATAAGTAATTCCCGCATTGAAAATGCGTGATAGTTTGAATACAACTGTTCCTCAACTGCGGTGGGCACTTCTTTACTATACTTTTCTTCCACTGTATTCTGTTCGCAGATTATTGTTTAACCGTCCATGAAGGACTAAAGCCGAGCTTCTCTCAATCACCCATGTGTGTGATTTCCCATAGGTGAAAGGGACCTACAGTTTATTGCCGGTTCCGAACGGGGAATTTCGATAAGCTTCTGATGACAATTTTACTACAGGGGGTTAAGGACTCGATCTCCCTCTATATCGATGGCTCTAAGATGGAGTCGGGTGTAGGCAGTGGAGTCTTCTCCAAGGAGCTTAACCTCAGCCTATCCTTTAGACTCCTAAATTACTGCAGTGTGTATCAGGCAGAAATAACAGCGTTGATGGAGGCCCTTGCATGGCTCAGGATCAATGTAATGTCCGCCAAGGATATTATCATTTGCACGGACAGCCAATCTGCGATAAAGTCCCTGGCAGCGGTAACCCACAAATCAAAGACATCTCTTAACTGTCGCCTATCTCTAGATGAGATGGCTGAGCAGTTCGACATTAAAGTATTGTGGGTTCCCGGGCATAGGGATATTCCAGGAAACAGCGCGGCCGACGAACTCGCAAAGTTAGGGTCTAGCACACTCAGCCTATCTACCCTCGGGTACCTAGAAACACAAATAAGTACGGTAAAGCACATGATAAAACTCCAAACCATTGAGGCGACCAACCTCCAATGGATATCGGCCAATAATATCGGCTTTATCACCAAACAACTCTGGCCTAAATTAAACCTAGGACGAACCAGGGACCTAGTGGCAACCAAAAGGGCAACCTTAAGTACTCTGGTGAGTGTCATTACAGGTCACTGCATCATTGGGCAACACGCCGTCAGACTAGGACTACCCTCCAACGACTTCTGTCGCGGCTGCATGGACGAGGAGGAAGAGGAATCAATACATCACCTCCTCCGCTCATGCCCCTCTTTTGCGAACCGCAGGAGGATCTACCTCCGCGCGCCCTTTTATGATAATCTAAGTGAGCTAGCAGACCAAAAAATAGCTCAACTCCATCGCTTCATCAGAAGCGGTTGGTTCTCTGGTAGCGGATCTGGGTAACAGGATCCATGTGGACCACATTAACCTGACCTAACCTACTAAAGGGGATTTTGTCAGAACCCCGGTGAGGAGAAACACCGTGAAAACACGTTCGATGACATGGCTGTGTCGGGATTCGATCCCATGTCACTGGCGTCAGAGGTCAACACACTACCCACTGCGCCACGGTGCTCTCAGTTGTATAAAGTAAAGCGAAATTGATTTTTTTTTTACTTTTCAAACTTAAAACTATCTTACGCGCTCGACAAAATGACTAAAACTAGCTTACATCGTAATTACATTAGAAATGTCGGGCACTCTAAAACAAACAATATTCGTATACCTAACCTATGTCTTTCGACTACTTAATATTTAACAGTGCGTGTACTGTGTACTGGGCGCCGTAGCGCAGTGGTTAGTGTGTTGGACTCTGGCGCACGATGAGCGAGTTCGGATCCCGATCACACCAACGCCATCGAATGTTTATTTCGCGGGTTCCCTCCTCGGCGGGGTACTGGCAAAACCCCCCGTAGTATAACTTGCCTGGAAAAAGCTTCTCGACTCAAGCCGTTCGGAATCGGCATTAAACTGTAGGTCCCTTTCACCTGTGTGAAAAATAAATCACACACAACATGGGTGATTGAGAGAAGCTTGGCTCTGGTCCTTCATGGGCTGTAACGCCACCAAAGAAGAAGAAGAAGTACTACTTTTATTATATTTTATTGCTAAGAACTCGCCCTTGCCCCATTGGATAGAACTTTCTGTACTCGAATTCTAGTATTCTGTGCAATTCCAGACCAGTCCTTAGACATTGTCTCTCAAACACCCGAATCCTTTCTATTAAGCTTGCGCTCACATTAAGCCAGACGGGACATCGATAGGCAATCATTTTTAGGGTTCCGTACCCAAAGGTAAAACGGAACCCTATTACTAAGACTTCGCTGTCCGTCCGTCCGTCCGTCTGTCACCAGGCTGTATCTCATAAACCGTGATAGTTAGACAGTCGAAATTTTCACAGATGATGTATTTCTGTTGCCGCTACCACGACAAATACTAAAACTAAAAATGAATATATAAGGGGGACTCCCATACAACAGGCATGATTTTCATGCAAAAAATCCTGCCTGCAACCAAGATCTGTCATTTGATGAGGTAACATACATAGTCTCTTTCATATTTATATATACAGATGGTACGGAACCCTTCGTGCGCGAGTCCGACTCGCACTTGGCCGGTTTTTTTTTTTTTTTTTTTTTTTTTTTATATAGTATATGGGGCTAGTGCTACCATTAGCAATACGGCACTGCGACCTTTGCAGATTTATTGTGCCTGCTAGCCGATTAGCCGAGGAGCCTCTCCACTTCTATAATGAAGTTGAGAATGCTTCTCGTAAGAGCCAAGGTGATCCCCTCAGGAGTCATAACTCCACCGAGAATGATACGCTTCCTAAGACGGCAGAGAGCAGCACACTCACATAGTATGTGTCCGCCGTCTCTTCGTCCTCGAGACAGAGCCGACACTCAGTTTCGGACGAGAGGCTAATTTTGTTTAGATGATATCTCAGACCGCAGTGTCCTGTTAGGTAGCTGACTCCCACTTGTCTAAGAAGAAATTTATCTTAGACCCGGGAATGCCGCAGAATGGTTCTGGACCTATATGTATATTTATCGCCGGAACTTTTCCTGGCAAGTTGGTCGGCAATTTCAGTGCCCTTGATACCTTTATGTTCTGGCACCCACCAAAGTTTAAAATTGTTTCTTTTGGCGAGGTCTTGTGGGACGTCATGGCATTCCTTGACGGTTTTTGAGTTCGTACTGTACGAGCACCGTGCCACTTTCTACTCGTTGTGAAAATTGCCAACATATCATGAATTATACATATAAAGCAATGGTTTACTTATGCCCAGTTGTTTGAGCTTGTAATAGAATCCTTCTAACTATACGGTGACGAAGGCTTTTTCCAAGTCAACCAGACAGGCACCCGTACATTGATTCTTGTATTTATTCCATTGGATATCCGAGACCAGTTTCGACGCGGCGCACCGCTATCACTTTTGGACTTTTGACATGCTATTGTATTGTCTTTGTTTTGGTAAATTCCAAACATTTAAAAAGCTCTTCAAGTTTTTAACGTGAAAGATAGTTAAACCGACTCACCTCCTATTTCCGAGGAACTACTATGTGAAGGTTGTGCTATTTATGACCACTGAAAAAATAATCAATCACCTTATCAGTCATTATCCCATTCTTATAATTGCATTCTTTTGATATACATATACTCAGACCTAGTTATCTCTGTAACCTTGGTTCACCGGTCATCCCATACTCTTTGGTCAACTTGGCCGACACTATCACTTATTGTCAGCCAGACTTGGGCGACCATTTACTCGTTATTTTTCTCTTTTTTAATTTTTTAATTCAGTGCAAATTGGTCGGTCCGTTTTTTATTGTTTAAATAATCACTTATCTTTGTGCTGACTTACTTACTTACTTATCAGGCCTGCGATCCATGGAGGATCTGAGCCTGAGCTATAGCTGCCTTCCATCCTTGACGGTCTCGGGCACGCTGCTTCCAGTTGTCAAGACCAAGATGTCTTACATCCGCGATTACTTGGTCTTTATACCGGAGGTTCGGTCTTCCTCTTCTTCTCGAACCAGGAGGCTAGGAGTCGAAGACCCTCTTAGCTGGAGCGTTGATGTCCATGTGCTCGATGTGGCACCAGTGTAGTCGGCGGATCCTTGCCTTCCGGACTACATCCACATCTTGGTACAGCTCGTAGAGTTCGCGGTTGTGTCTTCTTCTCCATTCACCTTCCTCACAGACAGGACCAAATATCCGGCGCAGAATTTTTCTTTCGAAAGAACCCAAAATCAGCTCCGCTGTCCTGCTTATCTTCCAGCTTTCGGCTCCGTACAGCAAGACTGGCAGAATGAGCGTTTTGTAAAGCATGACTTTGGTCTTTCGAGTGAGGAGTTTTGACCCCAGTCGTTGGACAAGCCGAAGTAGCAGCGGTTGCCAAGGGCGATTCTATGCCGGATCTCCACTGTGGTGTCATTTGTGGAATTTACGTTTGCCCCGAGGTAGACAAACTCCTTAACTACCTCGAAATTGTAGCTGTCAATTGTTATATTTTGTCCCAGGTGGTGAGCGACGGATTGGTTTTTGCTTGACAGCATGTATTTCGTTTTATCCTCATTGATCTTAAGACCAACTCGTTTCGCCTGTTCTTCAATCGCCGTGAATGCTTCCACAATGCCACGGCGAGAACCCGCGATGATGTCGATATCATCCGCGTATCCTAGCAGCTGGATGGACTTGTAAAAGATAGTGCCTTCCCTGTTGACGCCTGCCCGTCGCACAACTGCTCCAGCACCAGGTTGAAGAAGTCACATGACAGCGCATGTCCTTGCCGAAATCCGGTGCATGTTTCGAATGGTTCCGAGGTCCTAGAACCGAGTTGCACGGTGCATCGCGTGTTTTTTAGCGTGGCGCGACGCAACTGGATCAGTTTTACCGGGATCCCGAATTCGCCCATCGCCCCAAACAGTTCCTCACGATGAATGCTGTCGTATGCGGCTTTGAAATCGATGAAAAGATGGTGTGTATCGATTCGAAACTCGTTGGTCTTTTCCAGGATTTGTCGAAGTGTGAAAATTTGGTCTATAGTTGATTTGCCGGGCCGGAAGCCGCACTGGTAGCTGCCGATTAGTGCGGTGCAAAATGGTTTTAGACGTTCACACAATACGCTGGACAGGATCTTGTATGCGACATTGAGCAGGGATATACCTCTATAGTTCTTGCAAGAGGTAGGATCGCCTTTTTTGTGGATGGGGCATATAGAGCTGGTATTCCAGTCGTCGGGCATGCTTTCATCTTCCTAAATTCTGCAGATGATCTGGTGCATGCTCCCTACCAGAACATCGCCGCCAGCCTTGAAGAGTTCTGATGGCAGGCCATCTGATCCTGCGGCCTTGTTGTTCTTCAGCTTCTGAATAGCTGTGCCGACTTTTTCGATGCTGGGTGGGAGGACTACTTCAGCGGCTGGAGTTGGGATTTCCTCGGTCCCTACCACTCTCTCTTGGTCATGCTCGTTAAGCCGCTGCTGGAAATGCTGCTTAAATACATCCACTATTCCCTGCGGGTCGGTGACAAGATTACCCTCGCAGTTTCGAAGAGCCAGGGTGCCCTTTTTGAAGCCTCCTGCAAGGCCTTTGGCTTTCTTGTAAAAGGCTCGTATTTTATGTTTATCCCTAGACTCCTCGATATCCTTGAGCTGGGAGGCTGCGAAGATTCTTTTCTCTTGTCGCAGTAGTTTCTTCTCCTCCCTTCTTCTGGCTCGGTACTCTTCTCGCGCTGCCCTGGTTTTCCTCTGCAGCGCCTTTTGGTACGCCTCGTCGGTTGCTGCCTTTTTCTGCTCACACTCGCCATCATACCACGGGTTTCTTGGCGGGGGTGGTAGGTATCCTAAGGTGGTTTCGGCTACTTCCTGAATGGAGCGGCAATGCAGCCACATATTATTGGCTGACTAGTTGATCATATAAATCGGTTACACTATTAGTTGACCATATAAACCGGGTCATGACGAAGCCGGAATTTTGAATTTCGATTTAGTTTAATTGTAAAAAATTAAAAACCAAATTAAATCTAGAAAAAAAAAAAAAAATATTTGAAAAAAAATTTGCGCGCTCAATTATTTGAACAAAAATTCTATTTTTGATGCTTTTCGCCCCCAAGTCACGTCATTGTTCTTAAGGAATTTTGCATGACTGAATACGGCCATATTCATCATCAAAACTGAATATACGTGAAGCAAAACTACTGATAAAAACAGAAAATAACAAGAAACAACAATAAATCTCATATATCAACTGAAGTCTATAAAAAAACAGTTTGAGACAATATGCCACTTCCTCCTAAACGATCCCGGAACTTAGCACGATCGACCAGAGAAGCAGCCAGAATGAGGAACGTTCGCCAAAACATTATCGACGACCCTCTTCGAAACTCAAACATAGAAACAGCACATTTTGGAGACACTGAATTTATCAGAACATTCACCCAGAATCTCGACAAGCACGTGTTCAGACTTTGCGGCAACTGCTCACGGCTACAACTCAGCCACCATGAAGTCATCTGCCATTACTGCACTAAAAACCCTGTCAAGTACACTGCTCAAAACAATATGGATCCAGGAGATGTTCCAGAGGTTATTAAGACATTGTCAGTCGTCGAGCAGATGTTGGTAGTTCGGATTCAACCCGTTCTCAGCGTCTATCAGCTCCGCAGTCAAGGTGTCAATAGTCAACTCCGTTACAAAGGAAGCGTGCTGAACGTCGAGCAAAATCTCCAACCAATTGCAAACGAGTTGCCTAGGGTTCCTAATACAGTCAACATCATACAGCAAATCCGGTCAACGAATTCACGACTGTTGGATACATCGTCAAAACTTTTCCTCATCTATTCCCTTCTGGTGCTGCTGACTTCAATGATTATACACGTTCTAGAGAAAATCAACCCACATTTCAGGAATGGGCTCGGTATTTGATGAGTTACCCTGACAAAAGATTTTTTGAGAGCACCGTGGCGCAGTGGGTAGTGTGTTGGCCTCTGACGCCGATGACACGGGATCGAATCCCGACACAGCCATGTCATCGAACGTGTTTTTCACGGTGTTTCTCCTCAGCGGGGTTCTGACAAAACCCCCCGTAGTAAAATTGTCATGAAAAGCTTCTCGAAATTCGCCGTTCGGAACCGGCAATAAACTGTAGGTCCCTTTCACCTATGGGAAAATGAAATCACACACAACATGGGTGATTGAGAGAAGCTCGGCTCAGGTTCTTCATGGACTGTAACCATTCCATTCTTCCATTCTTCTGCCTCAACACGATGCAATGCCACGACGCAATTAGCAAAGGCTTAATCTACGCCAACATAACAAATTTCAATGGATCCCCGGAGTATCTACAACAACAAGCCAGAGAAAATCTGGCGCTGATGAACCTTTTTTTTTACTTCGCTTCAAATATCAGAGACACAATGTCTTACTGATATCAGAAGCGTTTAAAACTTGAAAGTATGGCCAGCCAACTTGGTGTTCCAACATTTTTCTCGAAGTTAAGCGCGGCAGATCTCTGGTGGCCATGCCTAACGAAACATTTTGGATACGATCCAACTGGGAACTTCGAAGCTCAGGTTGCAAGGGACATGCAATCATTGCTCTCAAAAAACCCGTCAGTTGTAGACAGTTACTTTGGCAAGAGAGTGGAACTGTTTGTGGAAGTATTTGAGAAGAAGTATCGGATCATAGACTAGATCAGACCTGCACCTCCCTAGAATGAGAGCAACAGACCTCGAACTCACTGACGAAAACATAGCCAAAGATGTGAACAGATTTCAAAGACACACGGTTTGCTCGAAGTCGTACTGTCTGCGAACAATCAATGGACATGAGCAATGCCGGTTTGGATTTCCAAAATCACTACTCATTGAATGGAAGCTTGCGAAAGACGAACGAGGAGTTTTCTGTTATGCACCTGTTCGAAACGATGAACTACTCAACCCATTCAACAAGTTCGTTTCATTCGCGTGGCGAGCAAACACAGACATCTTAGCGCTTCTGAATATGCAGTGACACCTTACATCACTAAGTACGCCTCAAAAGGTGAACCAAAGTCTGAAAATTTCAAACAGACGCTGAGGGCCCTTCTAGAGAGTAGTATCGGTACTGAGTCAAGACCAAGAACTGTGACGAAGTTCTTCATGAAGGTTATTGGCAGCAGAGATATATCTGGCTGTGAAGTGTCCAGGCTTCTACTTGCAGAACCTTTGATGAAAGCCACACGTCAGTTTGTGAAGCTGTACATCTCCACGCAGGAAAGTGTTTTGATAAAGAGACGAGGCATCAAAGATGATGAAAACGGCAGTTCTGATGCTCCGCGAATAATTCAAAATTGAACGACTTGACATTCATGGACTTTGCCCGAAAATACACTGTTGCTCCTGGAAAACCTAGTTTTCAATCGGTGAACCTTCCTTCTAGGTCGAGGGCCACTGCACGCCCAGTGATGACAGTTCCCGTTTACAAGACGCATCTTGCTAGAAAAGAAAGAGCTGTTCAAGTCATTCCTAAAGTCGTGAAAGGTAAATCCCGTGAAACCGACGAAATCTACAAGCAGCAACTGGTACTTCACACTCCATGGAGAGTCGATATGACAACTTTGCTGACGCACACAACATTGGAAGAGTCATACAAGGCACAGGGCGTCGCTGTTTGGGCGTTAAACATAGATATGGCGGATGTTGTCGAAGAGAATGACGAGCCAGAAGATATGTGAGCCGACCCATATACATATGAGCCACACGATTGGATGGCTGCTGCCGCAGCGCTTGCGAATCAACCACCTGCAGACTTCGAACTTGGATTCCGAGATGTCGATCGGCAGGATGACTGGTATTTGTCTTTCAGCAAATATCCACGAGTAGAAAACGAGCTCGAGTTCATTGATGTGGCAATGGCTTCCTATGAAATACCAGAAGTTGAGGCGGCAGCAAGCTGCTTAACATTGAACATTGAGCAACAAGCCGTGATAGACTTCATCACAAGAGCGACAAACGGAGAAACGACGGACAAAATGGCAATAGTCAGGGGAGCTGCTGGAACCGGCAAGTCGTTAGTCGTCAACGAAGTTGTTAAAAGTTTCGGCTTGCAGCACGTCCAGCTAATGGCTCCACCCGGCGTGGCTGTAAACAATATCGGTGGCCAAACTCTGCATTCCGGACTGCACATTGCCACATCAGCCAGAGTTACGCCCCTAACTAGAAAGACCCAAAGAGAGTTTCAGGAGCATTTCAGTAATATCAAGGTGATATTGAAAGACGAATTCAGCATGAATTGGTTGTGTATGCTGGGCAAGATAGATGGCCGGCTTAGAGAAGCTAACCCTGAGAAGCAGCACGAATATTGTGGAGGATTTGTTGTTGTATTCTTTGGCGGCTTCAATCAGCTACAGCCAGTTTTGGACAAGCATCTGTATGGCGTACCTAAAGAGTCGGATGAGTTTTCCCTGCGAGGCAAAGCAGCTTATTTGCAAATACGGAAGCAGATCATGCGACAGACAGGCGATGAACAGAAACAATTTCGAGAAGCACTTCATGTTCTAGCCCCAGGCGAGAACAACCTCTCGCACTATTAATTCTGGTCACAAAGCTTTGTCGGCAATAATCCAGGATCGACCCGAGATTTCAAAGACGCGACACGATTGATGGCGACCAACAAAAACATCTAAGCTTATAACGATCGCTTGGAAGCCAAGTGACTCGAATAAATGCCTCAAACAATAATGCAACAGCCGCTCAAGCGTCAGATAACGAAGCTCAAGGACTGGGCGCAGAACTGTTACTCTGCGTTGGCGCTAAAGTTATGTTACGCCAGAACCTGTGGACCTCTTGCGGACTGTGCAATGGCTCGATGGGCACAGTCATAGACCTTATTTGCGGTTCGATCGAAAACAGGGTCAAGAACTCCATACCAAGCGAAGCTCCTATCTGCATCATGTTCAAGTTTGAAACTTACACGGGACCGACTTTCGCTTCAGGCGCTATTCCTATAACGCAAGTCGTAAGTCATTCAAAAAAGGAGCAGTCAATGGCACGAGGAAGCAATTTCCGTTATCGCTGTCTTACGGCATTGGTATATTCACAGGTCGCAAGGAATTACATTGGACAAAGCAGTTGTGGACTTAGGGATAAGTGAATTTAGTGCCGGGTTCGCCTACGTTGCGTGTTCGAGGGTCAAGAAAATGTATGGAATCCACTTCGATTTAAATTTTCCATCCGAAAGGTTGTTGGGAATCAACTCCAAACCAGCGTTCTTACTAAAGCGGGCTGAATTCGAAAAACTGAATAGTATGCAATAGATGTGTGTGAAAAAAAAACAATCAAATAAAATGATTTTCTACAAATATAACAGTGATATTTTATTTAATCAAAATCGCAGCAATAATCTAAGAAAAAACAATTGCACAATTTTTATACTTTAGCGCCAAAAGTTGTCACACCATTTCAGTTCGTGAGGTTAGAGGTTCGTTTTGTTTAAGGGAATTTATTCCCGCCTAGTTATTATGCCCACATGATCTGATCGTGATCATGATACAAATGCTTTACAATAACAACACGTGATCCATCTCTTGAACTAGGTAAATTTTCAAGATCCGAAAATTAGTGTACACTATTCCCCACTGGCTTTCGCATTCAAATTACGAACATCATTGCCTAATGAACATATAATATTGTGACCCGGATTTGGTTAAGCAGTTTTGCCTTCCGTATAAACTAATTTTACTCATGACACTGTAAATAAAATGTGTGTATTAATTTAAATATATTACACCCAATTAGTGTATATCAATAAAGACGTATAATCATCAGCATTTGAATCGATCGTATCAAGTTTATATGAAAAGAAAAAAAAAAAAAAAATTTGGCATGGCAATTCCACACTAAAATGTCAAATAAGTTTTGATTTGTAAACGAAAAAATTCAATTTTAGCGCCGTTCACACCATACGATTTGTCTTTACGATTTTTTTGACAATCAAAAGTACGTAGCGTTCACACTATACTGCAAGTTTGATAGATTTCTTTTGTGAAAGAGAATTTGTGTCGTGAATATCGTTACCCCTTTTTTTTTTTAAAAAAATATACATCCGAGTTGTTACAAAATGGGGAGAATGAAAGGCATGCCTGTCGTAAGAGGCGAGGCGGTGGAGTACTGCCTTGCTCCAAAGTTGGGAGTTTTTCTAGGGTGAGGTGCTAGACCTCGAGCTTTGCGGGACTCATCTGGAAGTGACCTTGCGATCGCGAAGCTCCACCGGTAGCTATAATCTGGTACCACGAGAAACAGGAGCCCCCGCAACTGGCGGTCGGTATCTCGGTGCCTGGCGTCGGTCCCGGCCGCTCCCAAGTGGAAGTATCCTGGTGGCGTCTAGTACAAAATATTTTTGGAATTATAACCACAAGATTTAGAGTTTTGCTGACCACTACCAATTTAAGCCAGCTACATACATACATATATCCGAAGCTCGGAGGTAGACACCAATCCCGCCAACAATAGTCTATTATTACATCTACAAGCTTGGAAATGCCATAACTTGTCACTAAATTCGTCGTCATATCGCCTTTGTCCGCTGATGTTCACCCTTCGAAATCACAAAAAAAAAAAGTGAAAAACGTATGGAAGTATAATTTCTGACTTTTACACATACACGGGCACCCACACAAGCAAGGCAAAAAGTCGAAAATTCTGAACTTCATACTACAAATCGTATCGACTTGCAGTATGGAGCGTTCACATTGACGATTGGCAGTACAGACACGAATCATCAAGCAAATCGTATAGACAAATCGTATGGTGTGAACAGCGCTTTTCGTATTATTTATGTACAGTTTGTCAAGAAAATGTTTGCAAAACGTAAATATAGAAAAAAACTGATTTAAAAGCATATATTTACTAAGAAGACAGCAAATGAACTATTTTTTTTATAACTAATCCATTTTCATATAAACTCTTTGCCGTAATGTAGAAAAAAAAGCCAAATGTAACCCAAAAACCAACAGAAATTTAACAAAACATATCCAATGCTGTTTTTTCACTGTCAAATAATTATTTGCAAAAGTGCATAGAGTTCGAGAAGTTTTTTTAATAATACCCATTAGCTGTAATTTCATTGCGTTTTGGAGTTGTGTGTCAGTTTGTTAGTCATTAACGATTTCATAGTGTCCAGAAAATTTAAGAAAGGTAATCTTGAAATATGCCAGGCAAACGGTTAAGTGATGATGTAATACAATTGGTGTATTATAACTACCACAAAGGAAAATCCGCTAGGGAATTGGCTGAAATGTTTTGTATAAAATTAAGAACTGTGTACAACGTTATAAGCCGTGCTGAAAAAGAAGGCAGACCAGATCTGAACCAGTCAACAGGCAGGCCAAAAAAACTAACAAGCAGGGACGAAAGAAAAATTATAAGACGTATTGAAAAGAACCCTCATACCAGCATCAGAATATTAGCCATGGACTTAAGAAACGGTTGCGGAGTTCAAGTGTCTCATGAGACAGTTAGAAAAACTATACTCAAGCACAAGTTCACATCAAGAGTTGCTAGAAAAAAACCATTACTCTCACCGTTGAATATTTGCATAAGCGTCAATTTTGCAACAAAGCACATTTGTCTTCCGGTAGAGTATTGGAACGATGTTGTGTTTTGTGACGAGTCTAGTATAAAGCTGAGACCGCCGAGAGTATGGCGAAAACCGCTTACAGCCCTCGACAACAAGAATATCATTCCAACAGTAAAATTCGAGAAATTGTCAGTGATGATATGGGACTGCTTCTCAAGCAAAGGTGTTGGTGAGTTAAAAATTATTGATGATATATTGACAAAGGAAGTTTATTTGGATATTTTAAGACAAAATTTGTGCAGGGAGTGGTTGCTTTATAATTGCCAAAAAGCAATTGACACCCCTGCGCAAAGCCCCGATCTGAACCCTATTGAGAATTTG
Organism: Eumerus sabulonum; assembly: GCA_951905685.1. Lineage (NCBI taxonomy): Eukaryota > Metazoa > Arthropoda > Insecta > Diptera > Syrphidae > Eumerus > Eumerus sabulonum. The sequence goes on along the minus strand of OX645060.1, from coordinate 151,636,196 downwards.
TGGGCCCATTTAAAAAAGAAGGTGGCAAAAAGAAGTCCGAAATCGAAAAATGATTTAATTAAGTTTATCAACGAAGAATGGCTTAAGAATCCCATTGAATATAACCTTCAGAAGCTCATTCAATCAATGCAGAGTGGATTACGGGCTGTCATTAAAGCTAATGGTGATCATACCAAGTATTAAAAATAAGAAAATTGGTTCTTTTCCTTGTAATTTTAATTAATTTGGTCGGCAAACAGCATTTTGCAAAGAATTGTTTGACAGTAAATAAACTGATATTGATAAATTTTTGTTGAATTTCTCAAGTGTTTGGTTGATTGTGTTTTTTCTTTTTGTATATTACGGTAACCAGTTAATGCGAAAATAGATGAATGAAGAAGGTTTTAAAAAAAATCTTATTTTACTTAGTAAATATATGCTTTTAACATAATTTGCTTTTCATTTCTACGTTTTGCAAACATTTCCTTGACAAACTGTATATTGTTATATAAACTCATGCGCACCCTATATTATCTAAGTTAGTACTAATATTAATATTAGTACACATACTGTACACAGCCACGCTTGTGGTTTGGAGCAAACCACGAGCGTAACTGTCTTTTCCATAAAGCACTCTCCTACTCTCGTCTTCTGAGAAGACGAAAGTGGAGAGTTAGATCTTTAAAATGGAATAGGACGCCACGCTTTGTTTGATTGTTGTAAGAAGCGGTTGATTTTTCCTAATAAAGCCACCAATATTTTTCTTTTTTTTTTTAGAAACTCGCGCAGGTTCAAGAGGTTTTATTTATATATTCTCTTATGATATGCTATAGACAGACAACCTGAACGGAGTGCCGTGGTTTGGGTCGTTGATGTTCGTTAACTCTCAGGGATGGTTGTCCTAGATAAGACGAGAGCCGACCTAATTCCGCGTTGGTTATAGTCCGTAGTAATTCGTTCAAGCACTTTTAATATTGCATACGCGGAGGATGAATTTCAGTTGACCATATACTGTTAGTGTTATGCCTGCAGCAGTACGTCTGGTCACTTTCCATTCACAACTGCGTTGCATACTTTTTTTTGTCCGTATAGGAATTCATTTTTCTAGGCTATGAAGCGAACTTGAGCTATAGACCTTCCGCTCGGCGGTCGATGATGTTAACCAATGCACCACGGCCACCCCCATTAAAACGTAGACAGTTGAACGATGTAGCCTAAAATGGCTTCTGTGGCTCGCATTGTTATAACTTTTGGTAACTTTCAAGAAGCCTCTAATTTGTTGTGGCTTGTTGGAACACTTTCGTTCTCCACCGAGAAATCTACATACATATGTACATACATACATACATATATCTTCATCATACAGCAACGACTACTCAGATGAGCTCTTTTCTTCACTGTCCGTATCACTTTCAAATACCAACTATAATGCAAATATTAACTATATATGTATTTGATTCCAACAAATAAACGTAATTTACCTTAACAGCAGCTCCTATCTTCAATTTGTTTATTTTATTTTCAAATGCCAGATCGTTGACAGGACTGCACAAGACGCAATGTCAAGATGGCTAATCGTTGATCCGTACTGTTTTATTTTGCCCCATGATCCAGATCAGATCATGTGGGTATAATAAAAACCTCTGATTAGTGGATTCTTCATTATCTTCTTGAAATTCTACGATCTATGCTTGAATTTTAAAAATGACTGGACCCGTTTTTTTCCAGGCACTTCATTTTTAAATGAATTTGGCCGATCAAATGGCACACTTTTTCATCCAATTCAATAATCCATTGTGTCAATGAGGCTGTATACACGAGAATATATCACCCAAAAAAAAACCGGTTTTGTGGGAGAGGGAGCTGAAGGTTGCGGTACGAAACGGAGTACCATTTTCCTCCGCAAATTTAGTGGGTGAACAGAAGTGGAAAACTAATACATATACAACTCTTCAGTTTTCGAGTCCGCACTCTTTTTGCCTGGTGTTGCGCTTCAATCGTCATTGGTCTTTCAAGCAGTGAACATCGGAAAAAACAAAGGGACATTTTAGTGCGTGGTTGCACTTAATATCTCTGTCAAAGGAAATATCTCTTTCAAATGAAATGTCAAAAAGACAGGAACACTAACACAATTGAACAAGGTTCACATATACAATTTTTTCCTCTAGAAAAATGAATCCCGTGTATGCTTCAATGTAGAGCATAAAACCGGTCTTCCTGCTGCTAGCGATATTCTCGTGTATACAGGCCCAATGAGATTTCTTCTTGAGCTGTCGGAATCGTTTATTAGACAATGTGCTTTTCGGGATATTGTAAGCTTTAACTTGCCTTTCTAACAGTCAAAGCTCCATCATTAACGGATTTTAAAGCGTCTAATTACGCACTCGGCACTGAGTGTGAGATTTATTTTTTTTTACACAGGTGAAAGGGGCCTACAGTTTAATGCCGATTTCAAACGGCTTGAGTCGAAAAGCTTTTTCTTGGTAAATATACTAGGAGTTTTTTTGCCAGTACCCCGCCGAGGACCAGAGCCGAGCTTCTCTCAATCACCCATGTTGTGTGTGATTTCATTTTCCCATAGGTGAAAGGAACCTACAGTTTATTGCCGGTTCTGAACGGCGAATTTCGAGAAGCTTTTCATGACAATCTTACTACAGGGGGTTTTGTCAGAACCCCGCTGAGGAGAAACTCCGTGAAAACACGTTCGATGACATGGCTGTATCGGGACTCGATCCCGTGTCATCGGCGTCAGAGGCCAACACACTACCCACTGCGCCACGGTGCTCTCAATCCCCTTTCCTAAAACGTAGGAATGTCATATTGTTATTGATACCGATTAAAAGGAATCGTAAGTATTTCGATCGCTTGAATATTAAATGGACGTGTCGCATAATCGGTTACATCACTCAATTAACGTACATACAAATATGTGTATATTTATATATATTTTAGCTTGAAGTCTCCCTAATTAGTAGATATCAATGCAAAAGGGAATACATACGCAAACCAGTATAGTTCGAGCGTGTACTGGCTATAAGTGTGGAACTAATATGCGATAATGTGTGCCCATTTAGAGAAAAATATTAAATTGGTTGAAGAAGTACATCTGCATGTAGATCTCGTACTTGTTGGTGATTTCAATGTACATATGTACACTGGTGGAAAAAATAATTGGGACAAGACGTCGCAAAACATATTTTCTTATCTTCTGGAAAGTATCTTCTGTTTACAATGCAAACATTTGGTATTTTATCATCGCACTCATTTGTACCTTTGAATGGCGTACCCTTTTCTCCGAATCATATCTGGGTTCTAATATGAAAACGGTATATTGAAATTAACTGATTATTAGATTTGGAAAAAATAATAGGGACAGCTGTCGAAAACAAATATTCTTCGCAATTATCACGATCAGTTTATGAGAGGAAGTTGTGTTTAGTGTTTGTGTAACGTTTAGTGACTATTTTGAATTTAAGATTTCAAGTTTAAATTTTACTATGGGTAGAAATAGGCATTGGTCGCTTGAAGAGCGTTCAAAAATAAAATAGCTGTATGAAAAGGGCTAAAAAGGGCATGCAAAAAAACTCCTTTCGCCTCGTCTAATGAATTAGAAACAGAGCTAAATGCTCCAGTTTGTAGTCGAACTATAAGAAATAGAGAAGAGAAAATGAGATTCGGGGAAAAGCGAAGGGCGTTTAAACGACCAAATGAGTGCGATGATTAAATACAAAAATTTTGAAATGTAAATGGAAGTGACTTTAAAAAAAAAGTTAAAAATATGTTTTGCAATATCTTGTCCCTATTATTTTTTCCATCACTGTATGTACGAAGGAAAGAGAAACTGTATGAAAACATATGAAATTCTCAATAGAGTTAAAGCTATCACCAACATCAAGCCACCGGGTTTGACGACTCCATGATAATTGAAAGTAAACGACGAAGAACAACGACAAAGATTGCCATTTTCCGCACAATTAGTACCTGTGTTCCAAATGGGTTTCGTGGAAGGAATAATTAAAACCGGAAATGTAACTTACAACCGACAGCGTTTCTCCATATCATGTGAAGAGTAATATGACATGTATTACGTACATTGAGTCCAAAGACTTGTGATTCTGATCATATGTAAATGTATGCCTTTGTAAGAGATACACATGTGTGTAAATGTAACTTGTGAATGTCAATATTGTGGGTGGAACTGCCAAAAACAAATCGAAACAAAACAACCAGTTTATTGCGTAATCTTTGATCGCCTTCGGTATTGTAATATAGATTGAGATTGTTTTCAAATCACCTATTAGTCATAAAAGGTCACATATGTATTTTTTTTTTTGTTTTGTTTAGTAAGACAATATAGGAACAATTTTAGCAATTTTGATGGAACAACAGCTTATAAGATATATATGTACATATGTAGCTAGCACAGTAGTTGGAATCGAAGAAAAGTTCACACTTACTTACTTAGGTGGCGCTACAGTCCGTGGTGAACCTGGGCCTGAACCAACAAGCGTCTCCAGCTGGCACGGTCTTCGGCCAACTGTTTCCAGCGCAGCACGCCCAGTTGATTAAGGTCCCCTTCCACCTGCGTGCGCCACCGTTGATGCGGCCGTCCTCTGCCGCGCCTTCCTTTCGGGGTGGATTCGAAGACTCTTCGGGTCGGAGCTGTATTTTCCATGCGCTCTACATGGCCTAGCCACCTTAGACGCTGTATCCGTAGACGTCGTACCAGGCCGATGTAGCTGTACAATCCGTACAGTTCTTCGTTATATCTTCTCCTCCATACACCGTTCGAACAAACGGGACCGTAGATAGTGCGCAGAATTTTCCTCTCGAAATGACCAAGTTCGTCTTCATCCGCTTTTGTCAAGGTCCAAGCCTCTGCGCCGTAAAGGAGGACTGGGATGATTCAGGTCTTATATAGTGTCACCTTGGTTTTCCGAGAGAGGACTCTATTTCTCAATTGCCTCCTGAGCCCAAAGAAACAGCGATTGGCAAGAGTGATTCTGCGTTTGATTTCGGACCTGATGTCGTTGTTCCAGGTCACTGCGGAGCCAAGGTAGACGAAGTCCCTAACTACCTCGAACTTATATCTGCCTATAGCATATATTTAGTTTTGCCCTCGTTTATCGCCAAACCAATTTTCGCCGCCTCCATCTCAATACTCACAAACGCCTCATTGACATCTGCCTGTGATCTACCTATTATATCAATATCGTCGGCGTATGCAAGGAGTTGCGAGGATTTGAAATAGATTGTGCCTCTTCTATTGGCCAGTGATTTTTGCACAATCATTTCCAATATGATGTTGAAGAAATCACACGACAGCGCATCGCCCTGCCTAAATCCTTTTTTGACATCAAAACTATCGGTAAGGTGTTCACCGATTCGGATGGAGCAGCGAGCATTCTCCAAAGTCATCCTGCATAGTCTGAAGAGTGTAGCAGGTATGTATGTCAAAGGTAGACATAGCGTTGTATAGCTCGTCTCTAATTACGCTGTCGTATGTGGCTTTGAAGTCCACAAATAGGTGATGGGTGTCGACTTGAAATTCATGAGTTTTTTTCAGGATCTGCCGTAGTGTGAAGATTTGCTCGATGGTGGACTTCCCTGGCCTGAATGCGCACTGATAAGGACCTACCATCTTATTTATTAAAGGCTTCAGGCGTTCACAAAAAACGGCAGAGAAGATTTTGTATGCGATATTAAGGAGACTTATTCCCCTATAGTTGGCGCAGTATTAGGGGTCTCCTTCCTTGTGGATCGGGCATACGATGCTGAGACTCCATTCCTCGGGCATGCTTTCCTCTGACCATATCTTACACATGAGCTGGTGCATGCTCTTAACCAGGTCATCCCCAGCTGCCTTGAAGAGCTCAGCAGACACTCCGTCTGCGCCAGCAGCTTTATTCGACTTGAGCTTCGATATGGCAATCGTAACTTCGTCGAGGTCAGGGGGACAGAATTCTCTGCAGTCTTCGTCGATTAGAAATGGATCATTCTGCCTGACAGCGGTATATTGACTAACATCGCCGTTATACAGTCTGCAGAAGTGGTTTTTCCATTTTCTCAGCATCGACTGTGATTCTACTACTAGGTGTCCGTTCTCACCCCTGTAGGCTTCCGTTCTGGCTTTATAACCTTGGCATGTTCGCTTTATCTGTTGATAAAACTTTCGGACGTCACGCCTGCAGTAACACCTCTCCAAATCCTCAATCGCGCGTTTCTCGTGCTCTTTCATCTTTCTTCTGAGAAGCTTATGCTCCTCCCTTCTTTTTAACTCGTAGAGCTCATGCAGCGAGACCTTATATGCATCCTGCTTCGCCGTGTGAATCCTCCTGCACTCGTCATCGAACCAGGTGTTTCTTCGTGGTGGCGCCTTGAAACCCAAAACTTCGGATGCAGAGCTTTTCGGGGCTTGTTTGCAAAGGCTCCATTGCTGTTCTATTGACAGCGTGGAGGATTGAGGTGTATTGGAGAGCTCAAGGGAGACGCGATCGGTAAAATCACGAGCGGTTTCTGGCGATAGTAGCTTTCCGACGTCATAACTTTGTATTCTTACTCTACTCCGCTACATTCGTGATATCCGTAACCGCATCTTGGCTACTACAAGACAGTGGTCCGAGTCGATGTTAGCTCCTCGGAAAGTTCGAACATCAAGAATAGTGGAGGAGTGTCTGACGTCGATCGCGATGTGATCAATCTGGTTCGTAGTCGATTGATCAAAAGAGCGCCAGGTGCCTTTATGTATATCGAGGTGCGGGAAGCGCGTACTGGCTAGAAGGAGATTTCGCCCCGTAGCAAGATCGGATGTGGTGTCGTGTAGGCTATGTTTGCCGATGACTCGTTTAAAGATGCTTTCCTTACCCAGCTTAGCATTGAAGTCTCCTAGTACAATTTTGATGTCATAGCTGGGACATTGGGCATACGTTCTGTCTAGGAGATCGTAAAACTCGTCCTTGTCTTCCGTGGGGGCGTGGACGCAGATTAGGCTGATATTAAATAATTTAGCCTTGATACGGATTGTTATGAGGCGTTCGCTCACATGCCGAAAGCTTAGAACTTTTTGCCTTAGTCCACCTCGAACAACAAATCCGCATCCAAATAACCGTTGTCTTCTCTCCCTATAGCGGTCGCCATAGTAAATATCGCAGTTTTTCATCCGCTTTATACCCGGTCCATTCCATCGCATTTCCTGGATGGCGGTTATGTCGGCTTTATAGCGGTCTAGGGCGTCCGCAAGTTATTCGGCTGCACGTGGCCTGTTTAGGGACCTAACATTCCACGTACAATACCGAAGATCATTGTCCTTTTTTCGTTTTTTGCAAGGGTCGTCAACATTAATCCGGTCCGTTATATCCGAGGCTTGTGGTTGTTTCGGAGTTTGTGGTTGTTTTTACGGTTACGGTTTATTAGGCCGTAGCCCAACCGACTGATCCTGTTTTCTTGGCGCAGGAGGCTCGCCATTCGCCCTTCCCCGTCTGCAATTTCCATAGGAAATCTCCTGATGGCACCACGAGGAGGTGGGGATGGGACTTACTAACAGTGCCGTAAGATGTTCGACTGCGGTGGCTCTTCTCGCTTTCTAGCAGGCCAGCATCCGTCGGATAGATCTACCCCTCCGAGGCCTTTGTTAGCCCTTTGCCATCCTACAATATAAATACAACAGTGATAGACTTTATTTCATCAAAATCGCAGCAATAATCTATAAAAAAAAAGGTTTGCACAATGTTCATACTTTAGCGCCAACATTTATTCCCGCCTAGTTAATTCTTCACCATGTGAGCTTCCAACGTAACCACACCCTTATCAAATAGTTTCTTTAACACTACCTGATCACAAAAAACAAGTCGAGATTCCCTTAATTCAACTCTGACGATATGACCATTTTTCGCAACCCATTCGTAGATAGTAATAAATAGATGAAGAAGTGGAAAACACTTAAAGTTATGCGTATTCGCTTGTCACGCTTTACTAAATTATCAGAGATGAACCATAAAGCCATAACTGAAATTGTGTTTAGCTTCTAATTTAGCCTCTTCACCTTCTAACCCCGTTTCCACAAATGTACATGCATACACTTTGACCTCAATATACTCGTGTGCACATCAAATTTCCCATACCTACTGCTAGGAAAGCATTTATGCCTTGCTTGCATACATATCCGTGTGTGCTTATCTGGCTAAAAAAAGAAAAAAAAAAATGAATATTAAGCAGCATTTTTAAAACTAAATGAATATGCGCAGAATTGGTTGCATACTAGAAAGAGGTTTCTAAACACACTACCGGAAAGTCATAGGAAAATGTCTAAACAGTGCCTATCATCGGTCAATATGCACTACAGTGAGGCAGATCAGCTATATTACCATAACATAAAGTAGATTAGGCAGATTATCAACACGATGTCTCATCATTTCATAGATAGATTGTGCATTTCCGGAGATGGCACGGAGAAAGATACGACATCATCGTCTCCCGATATGTATATTTCATTACATTTTAAATAACTCCACTTTTCACCAACCCACTGCCAGCACGTAGTCCCATTCAGAATCCTGACATCATATGCACAAAAGCTCACACCAAAGAGTACATTATGTCATTTAGCACAAACATAACCTAAATCATGTGGAAGAACCGATATCGCAAGTGAGATTAGATGTCGTCGTATATAGAGAACGTAAGTAGAAATAGAGGGAAGAAAATATTACTATACATATGAATATATGATATTTGTAAATAGCCCAGCAGACGACTATGTGAGTGATGAAAGAAGAAAATAAAGGAAGGAAACCAAGAGAAACAACATGTCAGCTGGGTTGACTTCAAAAGATCTTCTAGAATCATTCACATGTTATTAAGTGCTATCGAAGTGGGAACTAGGACTAGCGTGCTCCTTTTTAGCTGACGATGAATGTATACTTTCCTTAAATAGAGATTACCCGCCTTGTGACTGGGATGAAAATGAGGAGTGATGTGATGTACTTATATGGATGGTTCTTATAGTTACTTCAATATCGATTTTATGCAACCATGACTCCCCCCCACTATGCGAGACTTTGCCAGTGCTACCCTCATGTAGTGTACAGCATGGTAAAATTGTGAACAATTAATTTCTAATTTTTGTAGTGAATATAACGTTTTGCTGAAAGAATGTTCGATTGAGGGCACTTGAAGGCATTTTCATTGTTTATTGACCTTACCTTGTATATAGGGTAAAGGCGGGTGATATGGTATAGCGGGTGAAATGGCTCACCTCTTATTTCTCCTAAACGAAACGTTCTTTTTTTACATATTATACATCATTCTCTTCACTCTGTCGCGAATGCTCAAAGTACTAAGACGTCGTCTCGCTTTTTAGGGTTCCGTACCCAAAGGTAAAACGGAACCCTGTTACTAAGACTTCGCTGTCCGTCCGTCCGTCTGTCACCAGGCTGTATCTCATAAACCGTGATAGTTAGACAGTTGAAATTTTCACAGATGATGCCACTACCACGACAAATACTAAAAACAGAACAAAATTAATATTTAAAGGGGGCTCCCATACAACAGACATGATTTTCATCCAAAAAATCCTGCCTGCAACCAAGATCTGTCATTTGATGAGGTAACATACAACGTCTCTTTCATATTTATATATACAGATGGTACGGAACCCTTCGTGCGCGAGTCCGACTCTCACTTGGCCGTTTTTTTTTTTAAGTGTTGTTTTCAGAGAAAAAAAAAAAAGAAAAAAGTCGAGTTTTTTTGTGTCGTTAAAAAAAAATGTCAGTGTTCCTTGTGCTTCAATATTACGGTAAGTTGTTGGCGTCTGTCTGCCTTTCTTATACAGAAACGCATTGCAGATAATATATCGCGACGGGTGTGTGTAAAAAGCAATAAAAAATACCTAAGTCAGTTTTTATACGTGTTAATTTGCATTGTTGTCGATAGGGAGAAATGGCTAATACTTTTGAGGGTGATATGGCACATGTACCATTTCCCCCTCTATGCAATTTTCCATATAGTTTTTGTTTGATTATTACTTTTTACACCCAAAACTTCATTAACTTAATAAATTTAAATTAATTAAGTATATGTTATAAACAGAAATGCTGAATATATATAAAAGGAAAGTCGATTCAAACAGATGTTTATGGTCGGAATTAGATCTTAAAAATGCCATGAAAAACATAAAATCGGATTCCATGTCCATAAATGCAGCTGCGAAACTTTATAAGATACCGGTTACAGCATTGAGAAGGTGTAGTAGTTGTAATAATTAAAACCCCAACAGTTAACTTGCTTGGATATGTCTTGTTTATTTGACCGACTGAAAGAGAGTGTCCAATCTCTACAAATGACATCCTTATATAACTAACGAGAGTATATACAAACATAATAGTACGATACGTGACGTGATTTTATACATAGGAAATGTTTAGAAACAAATACATTGAATATTTCGCTTTGAATTCGCCTTGAATTCTTTACACATCTACAGTTCGACCATCCTGACAATGAATCGACCTCGATTTACATTCTTATAATTTTTACCAGATTATTTTAAGTAACGTCCGAAATCTTACACCTGACTAAAATAAATAACTCATTTTATATTACTTTTGCATCATCGGAATCGAATGCTAAAACATTTGAACATACATTTTCGACATTGTATAACATATAATCGAGAATTAGAATACTGGTGATGATTTCTACAATTTTAGATAAGGCTTCATATTTTCAGGTGAAGCGACGCCTTCATAATATTTCCGTCCAATTTGGAGGTTTTCTAGATCCCCCACTAAGTATCTATCGTGAGATAAAACCCTTTTCACTTCGAAAGGCCCCTTATACTTTGTTATAAGTTTCTTGTTTAAACCTGGGACATTAACGATATTCTTAATTAAAACATAATCTCCAACATCGTACTTTTTGGGAGGTTTATGACGCTTATCAAAATAACGTTTATTCATTTCCTGATTCCGAACGATGCTTTCACTTGCTTCCCCTCTTATTAGCTCAAGGTTGCGTGGCTCCTCAATTAAAATATGCTGTTCCAAAAACTCTCGAACCTGATCGTGCACCTCGCCTTTCTGAGAAACTCCGAATAGTAATTTGCTGGGGGTAAACCCCGTGCTTCTACTTTCGGTATTATTTAACGCGAACTCTACCTTTCCCAAATGCTTTGTCCATTCCCCCATATCTAACTCACTTTCCTTCGCGATCATAGGAACAATCACTTTATTCAACCTCTCTACTTGACCGTTGAATTGAGGGGAGTGTGTAGCGACCTTAATGTGTTGTATACCAACCCTGTCGCAAAATTCAGAAAATTCCTCAGAGGTAAAACAAGTGCCTCTATCGGAGATTAGTCGGTTTGGTTTGCTGTATGCTGTAAAATAAGATTTTAAACAATTAACTACCTCGCATGTACCAGTGCTTTTTACCGGATATAATTTGGTAAACTTTGTAAATCCGTCCACCACTACAAATATGTGTCTTTTAGCACCTGTTCGGGAAGAAGACAATGGACCGAGGTGATCAACGTGAATAGTCTCAAACGGTCTATTACCTTTGGGTATGGAGTGTAAGATGCCTTCTTTCTTGCCAGAAGGTATTGAAAAATGAATACACTTGAGACAATTGCCAATAAATACTTTTATCTTCTGCTTCATTTGCGGGAACCAATAACTTTTTTTCAAGAATGTATAACATTTTTCCACCCCCGCATGGCATAATGCATCATGGTGTGTTTGGATTACTCTTTCCTCCATGCTACGGGGAACATAAAAAAATATGTTTTTATTCACCTTTCGGTAAACAAGCCCATTATTTAATTCATAAGAGCGACTATCTCGTTTCTCAAGGAACTCAACTAACCGTTTTATTGTAGGATCTTTCTGTTGCGAAGCAGCCAGTAATTGCTCGAATGATTCTGGTTCAATGAGCAAAATGTTATGGCATCTGCTTAGGGCGTCAACATGATTCATCCGTTTGCTGTCTCGGTGTTCGATGGAATAATCAAAGTCCTGTAACTCTAGGGCCCAGCGCGATATCCTTGGGTTCAATAACTTTTTGTTTAACGTTAGAGTCAACGACTTACAGTCTGTGATAATTTTAAATTTTATACCGGTCAGATAAATTCGAAACCTTCGAAGCGCGTAGATGATTGCTAAGGTTTCTAGTTCGTAGGAGTGATATTTTGACTCAGCTGAGGTGGCGCGTTTGGAGAAAAAGAAAATTGGATGAAACCTTTTGTTATCTTGCCGTTGCACTAGAACTGCACCAAACCCCTGCGCACTTGCATCACAGTGCAATTCCGTCTCCGCCGTAGGGCTGTATATGCAAAGCAAGGGTGCGTTTAGTAATTTTTCCTTTAATAAGTCAAACACTGCCATTTCTTTTTCGCCAAATTTGAAATCAACTTCCTTTCTTATCACGTCGTACAAGGGCTTTGACAATAGGGAAAAGTCTTTTATGAATTTCCTAAAATAGGAACAAAGACCAAGGAAGGATTGTAAGTCTCTTGCGTTCTTTGGAATGGGAAACTCTGCAACGGCCTTAACCCCATGAGTATTTGGCCCAATTCCCTCAGTTGACACTTCGTAGCCTAAATACGTTAATTTTTGGAACATGAACAAGCATTTATCAAACCTTAATTCTAGTGAATTTTCCCGCACGATATTTAGGACTTCGTTTAATATTTCAAAATGTTCTTCTTTTGTGTCTGTCGCTATGAGTAAGTCATCAATATATACCAGCAGCCTTTCTGATCGTATGAGCTTATTGAAAACTGTATTAATATATCTTTGAAAAACCGCGGGCGCATTTTTTAGGCCAAAGGGCATCCGCAAATACTCGAATTGACCCAGCGGCGTAACAAAAGATGTATATTTAATTGATTTGGTCTCCATTTTTACATGATGGAACCCGCTCTTTAAATCTAGAAGCGAGAAGTATTTTTTACCACGTAGTTTGTCTAAGTGATCTTCAATCAACGGCAAGGGAAAGTTGTCTTTTATAGTGACTCTATTCAACTGACGAAAATCAATACATAACCTAAGCTCTCCTGTCTTTTTCTTGGTTAAGACGATTGGGGAGGCGTAAGGGGAGTTGCTCTCTCGTATAATATTGTTAGCCAAGAGGTTATCTAAGATTTCACGCAACTGCAAGGAATGAGCATGCGGCAGTCTCCTTGGGGCACAATTGAAAACATGGTTCGGATCAGTTAAAGATATCTTCATTTCAAAGCTTAAATTATCAGAAGGTCCACCCTCGTTAACACATTTTTTAACTAAATTCCCGATTTTTAATTTCTCACTTATCTCTAAATTTTCATTAATATTTAAGGAATCCGTTTTTGCAAAATCATCACTAATATCTATGTTAAGGATTTCATTAAAGCTTTCACTATCATCATTTTCATTACTACTTCCTTCTTCATTATCATTCTTAACATTAAATTTTATATTGGATTTCGTTAAAAAATCACGTCCTAAAATTATTACATTTTTCATAGTATGATTAGGTACAATATATAATTTTAAATTGATGATATCTTTATTTACTTTTAGCATGCAAAATATTTGTCCAAGTATAATTAACTTACTGTTGTTGATTCCCACGAAACTGTTTCTTGGCGATGCTGGTACTATTAAATGTTGTGGCACGTACTGGTGTTGTATAAAGCAAATGGGACTACCTGTATCAATCATTGCCAAAGTATTGATCGTAGTTGTCACTGTTGACCCATTTTTTGCAGGGAAAATAAACTCGAACATGCGCTGAAAGTCATCCAATTCACCTGGTGAAGTTATCGTTTCCGATTGCTTGCTGTTCACTACCATAACCGGTCCTTGTTGTGGGCAGTTTCTAGCAATATGCCCATTTTTCCCACAGCGAAAGCATGAGCTTTTTTCTGATGAACGGTTTGGGCACTTGCTAGCCACATGTCCGTTCTGATTACAGGTGTAACACTTGATAGACGGTTTTTGAGTTTGTGTCATTGGGTTTTTATGTAACACATTTTTGTTTATTGTTGGTGTATATGCCTCACCCTTCATTTTCTCATATTTCCGCAGCATCTTCTTTAAATCGGGCATAGTGTCGGCTGTCAAGAGGATTTGCTTATTGTACATTGGGTCGGGTATCCCTCCTACGATGTAGTTGATGAGATCTTGTTCATCTATATCAGCGGCTGATGCGATTTCTTGCATTGCAAGAACGTATTGCTGCATATTTTCTTCCTTACGTTTTCTGCGAGACCGCAGGTTGTTGTGAACGTCTGTGGTTGTTGTATGAGTGTGAAATTCCGCCATCAACGCATCTTTTAAGTGCGCCCACGATCGACACATTGTTGATCTGCAAAACAATTGTGCGGTACCTTTCAGCAATCTCTGCGCGTAGATGTGAGTCTTGGACGCATCCAGCCTGTACACAGTCACGGCCTCCTCGATGGCTTTAATCCATTTCAATACTGGAAAATTATCATCCCCTGAGAATGTAGGTAACGATTCTTCCACCTCTCTGAATGGTGTATAACCTTGAGTTGCTTCGACCTGGCCATTTAGCTCTGCCAATCTTCTTTGTAAAGCCCGAATCTCCTCCTTCTTTTCTACAAGAGTCCTCAACGCATTCAACTGTCTTGTCACCGACTGACTCTCATCCGTCTCCTCTATTTCTAAAACGCTTTCAGATGTTTCAGCTCCCGCCATTTCGCTGTCCAGTTGACACATCACACTGGATTCCGCATCCACCTCGTCGTTGACTTCAAGAAACAGTTCTTCGAGCTGCGCTTCGGTCTTGTTTTTCGTTGCCTCCATCAGTCGATCTTTTAACACTGCTTTAGTTCCCGTCGTAGTCAAATTTAATTTTGTTAATTTTGCCTTGATCTGTGGCACACTTGCACTTTGCAAAAATTCCAACACGCGGTTATACATTTCGGCTAACGGGTAAAAATGATCCCACTTCTGACGTTGTAGTAGTTGTAATAATTAAAACCCCAACAGTTAACTTGCTTGGATATGTCTTGTTTATTTGACCGACTGAAAGAGAGTGTCCAATCTCTACAAATGACATCCTTATATAACTAACGAGAGTATATACAAACATAATAGTACGATACGTGACGTGATTTTATACATAGGAAATGTTTAGAAACAAATACATTGAATATTTCGCTTTGAATTCGCCTTGAATTCTTTACACATCTACAAAGGCATATCAAGACCGAATGTGACACAAAAGTAGCTTTAGGATCACCTTCCTGTTTAGGCGATGAAGTCGAAAACAAAATTGTAAGTCACATAAAGAAGTTACAGGCCCATGGATTTGCTCCAATGCGAAACGAGGTATGCCGAATGGCATTCGGGATTGCTGAAAGATCCAACGTTTTTGCTGGGATAAAAAAAAAAAGCTGGGAAAGGATGGTTTGTCCTCTTTCTTAAACGTCATGCTGATTTGTCCATTCGAAAAGCAGAGGGGGTTTCTCAAGCTCGGGCATTAGGAATGAACCGAGACGAAGTTAATACGTATTTCGAAATTTTAGAAAAGGTTCTACAAGAAAATGATTTAATGGGCAAACCTCGAAACATTTTCATTATGGACGAGACTGGATGTCAGCTAAACAATCGGCCAGAATTAGTCGTTGCAGAAAAGGGCTCCAAAAATATTGGAGCAATAACATCTGCTGAAAAGGGAGAGACAATCACTGTGATCGCTTGTTGCAATGCTGAGGGCAGTTTCTTACCACCAGCGTGTGTTTTTAAAGGTATGTAGTTACACTAAGATTGCTCTTGGATAACATGCATTGTAGAGGATTATAAATTAAACAGGTAAAAATAAAAAGAAACAGTTTGAGGATGGCATGCCACCAGGCTCTCACGTCTACATGGGTGAAAAGTCGGCGTACGTCAGAAGTGAAATATTTTTCAATTGGCTTCAAAACCACTTCGTCTCTAGAAAACCAGAAGGTAAAGTGCTTCTAATTCTAGATGGACACTCCTCACATTGCAGCAATGCGGAAATGCCGGAATACGCCGCTGAAAACGAAATTGTTTTACTTTGTCTTCCTCCTCACTCTACGCAATTCCTTCAGCCGTTGGATAGGGCGTTTTTTAAGTCGTTTAAGGGTCATTACTATTCAGCATGTAATTTATATGTAAAGAATAACCCTACAAGAAAAATTACCCGTCTACAATTTGGCAAGCTTCTTTTCGATGCGTGGAGTAGATCTGCCACCACAAACAATGGAATTTCAGCATTCGCAGCAACTGGCATATGTCCGTTCAATCCAGGCGCCATTCCTGACTACGCATTCTTACAGCTCAATCAAGACCAGATAAACTCCACTGAGAAGACTCCACCAAGACAGGATAGCCAAGAAGTAAGAGAATGTAAAGCTTTTAAAATCATTTGGTAGTGTATTTTTTGTATTCTCTTTAACAGACGAATGTGGTGTCGGCAGTGGATGGACTTAAATTAAGTGACATCACTCCTGGGAAAATACTGAATATTATATCGCCAATACCATCAACTTCCAGACCCAGCAAACTAAATCCGAGGAAGCAAAAGGCTCGACTTCTCTCGAAAATATGTCGCACCAAAAGTTAAAGTCTTTAAAAAGAAATGCAATGCTGCCAAAAGATGTAAAGAAGCAAAAAATTGCATAGAAGAGATCCCGTAAAACCGACACACTTTCATCATCTTCAGACGAAGACACTAATGTTCCGTATCATGACGAATCTGGTGATGAGGATCCAGAGGACTTTGAGAAAGGACTCTGTGCTGCATGTGGGGAGGATTATTACGTTACCGCGAAAAAAGATGACTGGTTACAATGCCTACTTTGTCAAAAGTGGTCCCATGACTCTTGCACGGCATACAAGAATACGTGCAATACATGTGGGAACGAAAATATGAAGACACATTAGTGGTCCATATCACCCGACAGGGTGTACCATATCACTCACCTTGTAGGGGGATATGGTTTTTGTTAAAGCATTTTGAATTATTTATTTTGAAGACTGAAGAAGTATTTTTGTTCCTTTTAATCTAATTGGTTATGTTATCGTTTTAATAAATATTATTTCTGTTTTTGTTCCCTTTAAAAATGTTTTTTTTTTTATTTGGAAAATATGAAAGAAACAAAAAAAGTGGACCATATCTCCCGACTTTACCCTACGGTTTTATGATTTTACCTAGATATCGGTTTGACTTACGCTGAGAACTTACATATGTTCGATATATTTAGATGTAATTCAAAAACTTTGTGTCTTCACAGTTTTCCCAATATAACTGCCCTTTTCGTAACTGGCCTAAGTAGTTAATGCGATTTCTCGAACTATCTAAAGTACATATGTATCTACGCCTTGTGAAAGTCGACATTTCTGTCTGGTATTTAATTTTTTTAAAGAGAAAAAGATATCGCGAATCCAAACCACTTGGCAACAAAGGCCAACATTTTCTTAACGCCAAAGATGTTAAATGTTCCTGTCAGTCTTTCAATATATCTTAATGATTTTATATCTATATGACTATTTTGCCATGTAATAGCCGACAGTTTGAGCTTCATTCTACAAAAAAATTGCCGATTTTTACCAGACTTAAGTTGGACTAGTTGTCGAGGAATGAAAGGTTATCATGGGTAATTGTTTGTTGTTTGATTCATAACATGTACATATCAAAGTGAAACGTGCTCAGTTAGAGTTGTCCTTTCTTGAAGATATTTACACCCGACAACGCTCTTGACTACGTGGATGATTTTCCGCAAGAATTTTTGCCTAGGGTCTTAGGGTGCTCGTGCAAGAAGATAAGACGAAAGACCTGCCACAGCGTGCAATTTTCGTTAAATCGATCATAGAAAAGCTGGAGAAAAATCCCCTTTGAATTCTGGTTGTTTGGGTGGGTTAATAAACAGAGCTGCCGTATTTGATCCGATGAGCAACCTCAAGTAATGGAAGAGCTACAAACGCACCCGGAGAAATCTTACTTTATTTCTTAGGTGGCGCTATAGCCCGCGGTGAGCCTGGGTCTCAAACAACATGCCTCTCCAACGGGCACGATCTCCGGCCAGCTGTTTCCAGTGCCGCACGCCCAGCTGGTGTTGATGCGGCCGTCCTTTGCTGCATCGTTTCTCGGAGTAGGTTTCGACGACTTCGGGCTGGAGCTCTACATGGCCCACCCATCTTGTACACTCTCCACGCAGAGTTTTCATCTCGAAACGTCCAAGGGCCTCCTCGTCCATTTTGGATAAGGTCCAAGCCTCTGCGCCATAAAGGAGGATCGGGCTGTTATGGTTTTGTTAAGGGTCATCTTGGTCTTTTGAGAGAGGACTCTACTTCTCAATTGCCTCTTGAGCCCAAAGAAACAGCGGCAACCGGTGGAAGAAATGCTTTGCAGCGGCGGCTTCAAGTTAAGGAAATGGGCGAGTAATAAGCGACCTATCTTATAGCAAATCCCAATTGAACACCGGGAGACGAAGGATTTATTGAACTTAGATAGCGATATGTCGATTAAGACTTTAGAAGTTTTTTGGAGCCCGAAAACGGATAACTTTCAGTATCAATTCAATTTCGATACTTCAAATTTATCAGTTACCAAGAGAGGAATGCTCTCGGCTGTTGCTCGGTTATTTGATCCAGCTGGTTGGTTGGCCCCCGTTATTATCATCGCAAGGGATCTGCTGCAAAGGATATGTTCCCTTCAATTAAAATGGGATAACCCTATTCCAGATGAGTATCAAATTCTATGGAAGTCATTTCTTTGTGATTTGCGAACCATTTCACATCTGCAGATTCCCCGATGGTTGAACACTAAAGGGAAACATAAAAGTCTCGAACTTCACATATTTTGCGACGCTTCAAAAGTAGCATATTCAGCGTGTGCTTACATCAAAACTGTTGACGCTGACTCCGATACACATTGTAATCTTTTAGTAGCCAAATCAAATATGATACCACTAAGAGCCGACTTAACCACTCCTCGTGCTGAGCTACTCGCCGCCTAGCTAGCTACTAAGCTTTTCGTAAAAATAAGGCTATTTCTTCCAAAGGATGTAAAGGATCTGAATACATATGTACTTCTGGTCCGACTCAACGACTGTCCTATGGTGAATACATGGAGATGCAGAGAGACACAAGGTGTTTGTCGCTAATTGGATTAGGAAAATTTTGGAGCACTCACACCCAAATCTATGGCGGCATATAAGATCAATTGACAACTCCGCGGATTGTGCGCGTAGAGGCATGGCTGCCTCGAGGTTGATCAATCACGGCCGCTGGTGGAAGGGACCCGAATTTTTAATCTATAATATGTTCGATTGGCCCCGATTTCCAATCATTGCCCCACCAGTCACGCCAGCGGAGGTGTTGGCGTTAAAGAAGATATACGCACATGTAAACACGCTCGAGCCAAAGAAAAATTACATTGTCAATCTTATCGAATACGACAGGGCACACATAATACAGGCAGTTGAAAGGTCATCCAGTCTTTTTCGCATAACTAGTTACTTACTTACTTATCTGGCCAGCGATCCATGGAGGATCTGAGCCTGAGCTATAGCTGCCTTCCATCCTTGACGGTCCCGGGCACGCTGCTTCCAGTTGTCAAGACCAAGATGTCTTACATCCGCGATTACTTGGTCTTTATACCGGAGGTTCGGTCTTCCTCTTCTTCTCGAACCAGGAGGCTCGGAGTCGAAGACCCTCTTAGCTGGAGCGTTGATGTCCGTGCGCTCGATGTGGCCGAGCCAGTGTAGTCGACGGATCCTTGCCTTCCGGACTACATCCACATCTTGGTACAGCTCGTAAGTTCGCGGTTGTATCTTCTTCTCCATTCACCTTCCTCACAGACAGGACCAAATATCCGGCGCAGAATTTTTCTTTCGAAAGAACCCAAAGTCAGCTCCGCTGTCCTGCTTATCGTCCAGCTTTCGGCTCCGTACAGCAAGACTTGCAGAATAAGCGTTTTGTAAAGCATGACTTTGGTCTTTCGAGTGAGGAGTTTTGACCCCAGTTGTTTGGACAAGCCGAAGTAGCAGCGGTTGCCAAAAGCGATTCTATGTCGGATTTCCACTGTGGTGTCATTTGTGGAATTTACGTTTGCTCCGAGGTAGACAAACTCCTTAACTATCACGAAATTGTAGCTGTCAATTGTTATATTTTGTCCCAGGTGGTGAGCGACGGATTGGTCTTTGCTTGACAGCATCTACTTCGTCTTGTCCTCATTGACCTTAAGACCAACTCGTTTCGCCTGTTCTTCAATCGCCGTGAATGCTTCCACAATGCCACGGCGAGAACACGCGATGATGTCGATATCATCCGCGTATCCTAGCAGCTGGATGGACTTGTAAAAGATAGTGCCTTCCCTGTTGACGCCTGCCCGTCGCACTATCTGCTCCAGCACCAGGTTGAAGAAGTCACATGACAGCGCATCTCCTTGCCGAAATCCGGTGCATGTTTGAAACGGTTCCGAAGTCCTAGAACCTAGTTGCACGGTGCATCGCGTATTTTTTAGCATGGCGCGACACAACTTGATCAGGTTTCCCCGAATCCCGAATTCGGCCATCGCACCAAACAGTCCTTCACGATGAATGCTGTCGTATGCGGCTTTGAAATCGATGAAAAGATGGTGTGTATCGATTCGAAACTCGTTGGTCTTTTCCAGGATTTGTCGAAGTGTGAAAATTTGGTCTATAGTAGATTTGCCGGGCCGGAAACTGCACTGGTAGCTGCCGATTAGTGCGGTTCAAAATGGCTTTATACGTTCACACAGTACGCTGGACAGGATCTTGTATGCGACATTGAGCAGGGGTATACCTCTATCGTTCTTGCAAGAGGTAGGATCGCCTTTTTTGTGGATGGGGCAAATAGAGCTGGTATTCCAGTCGTCGGGCATGCTTTCGTCTTCCCAAATTCTGCAGATGATCTGGTGCATGCTCCCTACCAGAAGAGCTCTGATGGCAGCCATCTAAGCCTGCCTCCTTGTTATTCTCCAGCTTCTGAATAGCTGTGCCGACTTCTTCGGTGCTGGGTGGGAGGACTACTTCAGCGGCTGGAGTTGGGATTTCCACTCTCTCTTGGCCATGCTCGTTAAGCAGCTGTTGGATATGCTGCTTAAATACATCCACTATTCCCTGCGGGTCGGTGACAAGATTACCCTCGCAGTTTCGAAGAGCCTAGGTGCCCTTTTTGAAGCCTCCTGCAAGGCCTTTGGCTTTCTTGTAAAAGGCTCGTGATTTATGTTTATCCCTAGACTCCTCGATATCCTTAAGCTGGGAGGCTGCAAAGATTCTTTGCTTTTGTCGCAGTAGTTTTTAAGGTAAGGTTTCAGAAACCAAGCATATGTCAATATTTTTTTGTTTGGTGAATATTTCTAATTCGTTAAGTTTTTGTGGAAGTCCATTGACGTTCCAAGCTAGTATTTTTAGAAATCTCATATTGGACCCGAACGAGGCCTATTTTCAAGAGTTTTCTCGAAAATAAGCTAGTTTGTCTTGTTTTGTTCTTGAAGCTTGGCAAGAATAACAGACAAGATATTCATTACTGAATCAGGCGGTGTGCTACTGATTGTATTTGTTGACGAGGCAATTTGGGCAAACGTCTTTGTGCTTGGTTTTATTTTTATTGGAGTAGTTCTAGTGTTCGGATTTGTGTCCCTATCAATTTGCTTGGTAGTTGTCGTTCGTTTTTGAGTCTTTTCGCGAGTACTCGCCGTGTCCAGTTTTTTCTTTGCTGGATCATTTATTTTGTCCCGCCGCGTTTGTAGCATCTTAGTTATTTCACAACCACGGTAGTTTGCTGTTTTGAATAAAGATTACCCATTTGTTGGTTATGACGTCGGAAAGCTACTGTCGCCAGAAACCGCTCGTGCTTTTACCGATCCCGTCTTCCTTAACTCTCCAATACACCTCAATCCTCCACGCTATCAATAAAACAGCAGTGGAGCTTTTGCAAACAAGCCCTGAAAAGCTCTGCATCCGAAGTTTAGGGATTCAAGGCTCCACCACGAAGAAACACCTGGTTCGATGACGAGTGCAAGAGGATTCACACAGCGAAGCAGGATGCATATAAGGTCTCGCTGCATAAAAGAACAAGAGCAACATGTGAGCTCTACGGGTTAAAAAGAAGGGAGGAGCATAAGCTTCTCAGAAGAAAGAGCACGAGAAGCGCACGATTGAGGATTTGGAGAGGTGTTACTGCAGGCGTGACGTTCGAAAGTTTTATCAACAGATAAAGCGAACATGCCATCGTTATAAAGCAGAACGGAAGCCTGCAGGGATGAGAACGGACACCTAGTAGTTGAATCGCAGTCGATGCTGAGAACTGTATAACGACGATGTTAGTGAATATACCGCGGTCAGGAAGAATGATCCATTTCTAATCGACAAAGACCGCAGAGAATTCTGTCCCTCTGACCTCGACGAAGTTAAGATTGCCATATCAATGCTCAAGTCGAATAAAGCTGCTGGCGCAGACGGACTGTCTGCTGAGCTCTTCAAGGCAGCTGGGGATGACCTGCTTAAGACCATGTACCAGCTCATCTGTAAGATATGGTCAGAGGAAAGCATGCCCGAGGAATGGAGTCTCATCATCGTATGCCCAAAATAGGAGACCCCTCTGATTGCGCCAACTATAGAGGAATAAGTCTCCTTAACATCGCCTACAAAATCTTTTCTGCCGTTTTGTGTGAACGCCTGAAGCCTTTTGTAAATAAGCTGATAGGTCCTTATCAGTGCGGATTCAGGCCAGGGAAGTCGACCAAATCTTCACACTATTTCAAGTCGACACTCACCACCTATTTGTCGACTTCAAAGCCGCATGTACTTATGTATGTATGTATGTTGGCGTTACAGCCCATGAAGGACCTAAGCCGAGCTTCTCTCAATCACTCATGTTGTGTGGGATATAATTTTCCCATAGGTGAAAGGGACCTACAGTTTATTGCCGGATCCGAACGGCGAATTTCGAGAAGCTTTTCATGACAATTTTACTACAGGGGTTTTGTCAGAACCCCGCTGAGGAGAAACACCGCGAAAAACACGTTCGATGACATGGCTGTTTCGGGATTCGATCCCGTGTCATCGGCAGCAGAGGCCAACACACAACACAAGAGGCACAATCTATTTCAAATCCTCGCAACTCCTTGCATACGCCGACGATATTGACATAATAGGTAGATCACAGCGAGAAGTCAATGAGGCGTTTGCGAGTTTGAGTTCGTGGCGGCGAAAGTTGGTCTGGTGGTAAACGAGGGCAAAACTAAATATATGCTGTCATCAAAAAAGGACGCTCACCACCGACATCTTGGCCAGAACGTTTGTATTGGCAGATATAAGTTCGAGGTAGTTAGGGACTTCGTCTACCTTGGCTCCGCAGTGACCTGGAACAACGACATCAGTTCCGAAATCAAACGCAGAATCACTCTTGCCAACCGCTGTTTCTTTGGGCTCAGGAGGCAACTGAGTAATAGAGCCCTCTCCCGAATGACATAGTTTACTCTATATAAGACCCTTATCATCCCGGTCCTGTTGTACGGCGCAGAAGCATGAACACTATCAAAAGCGGATGAGGAGGCCATTGGTCGGTTCGAGAGAAAGATTTTGCGCGTGATTTTCGGGCCTATAAACGCAGACGGGGGGACGAAGAAAAGATTCAACCACGAACTTTGCGGGCTGTATAGCGAGATGAGCCTAGTCAGGTGTCTACGGACTCAACGCCTAAGATGGATGGGCCATGTAGAGCGAATGGACACCACCCCTCCAGCCCGGAGAGTCTTTGAATCCAACCCCGAGGGACGAAGAAGCAGAGGACGGCCTCACTTAAGATGGCGCACACAGGTGGAAGGGGACCTCAGCCAATTGGGTGTGCGGCAATGGAAAAGGCTAGCAAAAGATCGTGCTAGATGGAGGGGCATGTTGGTTGAAGCCCAGGTTCACCCCGAACTGTAGCGCTCGGTAAGAAGAAGAAGAAGTTTCGCTTGTATATAGTAGTCCAAGAATACAACCACGGTAGTTGGCTGCAGTTGGCGCTGACTGCAGAGGACGGTTTTGAATAAAGGTTACCGATTTGTTGGCCTTAGATCGAAGATGTGTATGTAGAAGACATGTGATTTCAATTAGACATTCCGTTTGGCTGCATTGCAAGGACCGATTTATGGATGAGTTATTTTCCATTTTGGTGATGTGAGTTAGCCACATAGTTCGTGTGATCTATCACCGCGGAATTTCTGTTTGTGGTTATATTTAAACGATCGGGTTTATGCACACAATTCGTAAACTCTTAGCGCTTTGAAAGCGGATATTCGCCAGATTATGGCGGAGTTATTGCTCGATATAGCTAGTCTTGCAAGCACTCCCATGGGATACATTTGAATGATGTTGTCTTCCGTTCATAATGGCAAGATTCATACAATACATCGAAATACAAATTTGGTTAAAATATAAATCATAAATAATTGACACATAATGACTCATAAACTAAATATTGATTCAAGGCTTTGATGTTGTGGATAGTGAACGTTCGAACGTGGCGGTCACGATTCTCCACCCGTAGGAAAACGCCAGCCATTCCCTTCTAAATGTAAAAAAAAAAAACTCCATATCCGCACTCCTTGATAAAAATAAAACCGTCAACCATATACCATAGTACAAACATAACTCAAAGAATGCGAGTAAAAAAACTTCTTTCATTCAGACTTATTGACTTAAAACTTAAATTTTATTTTTAAACGTTTCTTTGATGGCTAGTAACCTAATTTCTTTCCCACATCTGCTCTATTTTCAGACTTACACATCTATTTAAACAATGTAATAACCTCGGGAAGAGGGAAAACAAAGTGTGAAACGGAAAAAGAAGTAAAAAAGGAGAACAAGAACTCGCAACCATGTCGAAACTACCTGATAACGATAACATCAGGAACGACATATACGAGAACTTGCCATGCCAAGCAATGTTCAACGAGTCGGTGCGGAAAATCAACAAGACAACCAACAATTCGCTACTCTTAAATAATTGCAATCAAAACAGTCATCGTGGAAAGCATAGCACACATTTAACTACTAAGGAGATGCTATATGCAACACCCCTACGTAAGTCGGACCGATATAGGAGTGGTGAGCGTAGTCGGTTTCACAATAGGACGTCTGGCAGTGGAGGTAGTAGTAGCATTGATATCGATAAGAACGAGAAACTGACGAATCTCATCGAGTACAAATTGTTGAATAAGGACAGCAAATGCCGCAACGGAAATCCAGACGATGTGGAGAACTCGGCTGATGTGGTGGGAGAGGCTGCAACAACATCTTCATTAACAACGACCGCTAATCATCAATTAGAGGATCGAAGGATTTTAAACTTTCTGAAAGACACAACTCAAGTGCATAAGAAAATTCGGGATTGCCCGAATGCAAGTTTCTCCTGTTTAGCTCGCGAAGAACATTTCGCCAATCTGGTGCAGCAGAATTTTAATATAGACAATACCTCGTTAGTTGTTGAAGAGCCATCGATTAGTAATGTAGCGGAGGATGAAAGAGTCGCTGTGGAACAAATAATTAATGAACATCAACTTGTGGAGGAGGAGGAATTAGTGCCAGTAGTTGGCGAGGAGACCGTCGAGAACTTGGAAGTATTTATGCATAAAAAGCAATCGCCGGATAAGGAAGTGAACGGAATTATAGCCACATCTGGTGTGGTGAGTGTCCCCCCACGACCGAGTTCTGTGTACATTCATCGAGAATGGGTTCTAAAGAAAATCGCATTGTGCCTAGAGCAACGTAATGCAAGCAAAAAGGCTATTCCTGGACTGTTAGGTGCGGCAACAGGTGCAAAAAACGAGCTCGGTGCAACTGCTTACTTGTCACGATCTAAAGCAGCAGGCGCTGCTTCCCTGTATCATGGCTGTTTGGTGTTGGGATCGAATGGATCGGGTAAAACATCGATTTGTCAGGCTATTATGAATGGTAATTCGGGAACGAAAGGCATACTTAATCGAAAACTACTGGCTTGTTATTTAATCAATTCCCAAAACCCGGAATGCCATAGCCTTAGCTTATTTATCAGAAAATTCGTGCTACAAGTTCTAAGCCACTCTAGTTTGATACACAAAGAAGACAGTGAGCGCTTGATCGAGGACGGTCCGCTGTTCTTGAAAAAGGAAGAACAACAAATGAAAACCAAACTCGACGAAGCTATGAATAATATTTCGCTGGAAGAAAATGCCGAAGAGATTCTAATTGCTGAATTGCGGAAAAGTGTGGAGCGCGATGATTTCCCCGAACGACGTGCCTCCACGTCGAGTCAAAAAAAATCAATGATTAGACAAAAGTCAGCACCCTCACCAGTGCAAAGTCATCAAACTATTGATTTGGATTTCAAAAGCACTTATTCTACCCATCCGCCTTCAACATCGGGCCATAAAGTCGTGAAAACAGAATGCAAAGAAAAAGATAAAGACTCGGATGGTACAAAATCCAGTCCGGGCAAGAAGATATCGAAAATTCCAGTTGCCATAAGTGCGAGAGTCGTCTCAAGTTCACCAAAGACAAACAGCAACTCAATTCAACAAGGAGGCGGCGAAGGCATCGCTGAGGTTGGAGGTGATGATATGCAAAATGAGATTGCTGCAGCAATCAACGAAGACGAACAGCCTGAGGACGACAAACACATAAATGATGACGAGACGAGAAGTCTAATTGACTTCAAGGAAACCGAGCAGCAAGCTGATATCACACTACCAATCGAAGAAGCTGAAACTTTAGTCTCCAATATTCCACCGCCATTGCCCAAGACTAAGAGCTGTCGCGCGACTATTGCTGACGGTTACTACGAAATGCTAATCTCAAACCCGGAGATGTTCGAATGTCTGAACGTCGACAACATCGAGAAAAATCCCGACGAATGTTTTAAGAAAGCTCTTCTCTTCCCTCTGCTCGAATTGTCACCGCCAAAATCTGCTCTACTACTTTTAATCGATTCAATTGATGAAAACTACATAAACGAAGGAAATCTGATCTCGACCTTAAAGGGTCGCTGCTCTACAACGCAGAAAAGTAGAAACGTAGCCGAACTTCTCTCGAATCACATACACCTGTTTCCAAAGTGGCTGTTTCTAGTTTGTACAACGAAAAAACAAACGAAACACATTACGAAAATGTTTACAGGATTCAAGAAAATCACCCTCGACGATCTGCGAAAGAGTCATGTCGTCAAGGACGTGCAAGAGTACATCATCAATCGTTTAAATTCTGATTTCAAGGACAGCATTATGCTTACGAAAGAGATCATCGAATCCCTTCATCAGCTCTATATCAAATCCAACGGTTGCATTTTGTATCTGGAAAAGGTTCTCAACGGAATTAAGGAAAACTTTTTCTCATTTCGAGAAATCAAACTGATCCCATGCACACTAAATGGTCTCTATCTGTACATTTGCCAAAAATCATTTAACAAAAAGCAATATATGAAGATCCGGCCAGTGCTGAACATATTACTGGCGTCAACTGGATACGTCGACAAGTTGTTTCTGTTCAATTGCCTACGGACGCACAACTATACGATAGATACGGACGAATTCGAAAAGCGTCTGCAGTTGATGAGAAACATTTTAATGTACGACAGTGGCCAGCAACGTGTGAAAATCTTTCATAATTCCTTTTGCGATTGGCTGGTGGATGTAAAATTCGCTACGAAAAAGTTCATTTGCGACGTAAACGAGGGACATGTGATGATATCAATGTACTATATGTTAATTAGTGACACATTGTGCGCGAATAGCGTCAGAAAGTTTGTTTATCATCTAATCAAGGCGGGAGAATATCTTACAAATCGCGAAGTTAACTTAGATCTAATTCTAATGCTTCTGGAATCGAGAATCAATTTGAATGACTGTTTTTACACAAATCATTTGAACTGTTGTTCTGTTTGTGAAGCAGAGTTCAAGAACGATGCCAATTTTTTGCCAAAGACAAGGAACATGCTTGAAAAGTTCCTCTCTAGCGAGTTGAATGAAGAATTTTCCACGTTTCTGTGTGATTTCTTCAAACCGAGCTTACCTACTGATACAAAAGTATTAAAACTTCTCATAGAGACTGGCATTAACAATGTAGACTCACAGGTAAGGAATGCATAACACATGGAATTTTAGGTAATTCGTTTCTTTTTTCCCTTGACAGACATCATGCGAATCGTCCCTTATGTCGCCGGAATTGTCAGAGAAATCGCAACACATTGACTTCGAGCTTGCTGACTTACTATTAACAAGTGAGAAGTCATGTTTGGTTGAAACACAACGACCAACAAGCCCGTCAGAAAAGAGTGAACCACATCATCCGGATAGTCAGGATGATAACAACAGTACACTCCACCAACTATCCGATTCAAATAGAATTGAACTTCACAAGGGCAAAGCCTTAATTCACATCCTTGCTAACGATGGCAATCATCAATTATTGGAACGAGCCCTCAATGCTTGCAAGGGTCCAATTGATCTTGAAATAGAAGATTATAATGGACAGACAGCGCTGAATATAGCCTCTCGCAATGGTCATATAGAGGTAGTAAAGCTTCTACTTGTTTTTTCGCAGCCGGCAAATGATGGTAGCGGACGTATGAAGCGTGTCGATGTAAATCATGCCGACAGGGACGGTTGGACGCCGTTGCGATCAGCTTCATGGGGTGGACATACAGAAGTTGTTAAGATGCTTATCGCAAATTCTAAGTGCAAGATCGATTTGGCCGATAAAGAAGGTCGAACAGCTCTCCGAGCAGCTGCATGGAGTGGTCATGAGGATATTTTGAAAATCCTTATCGAAGCCGGAGCCGATGTGAACTCGGTTGATCGTCAAGGAAGAACTTCGTTAATAGCTGCTTCATACATGGGTCACTATGATATTGTTGAAATACTTCTAGAGAACGGCGCTAATGTGAATCACCTCGACTTGGACGGGCGCAGTGCACTGTGTGTCGCCGCACTTTGTGGCTCTTCTGGCTACAGCAAGGTTATATCCACATTGTTAGAACATGGTGCCAATACAGATCAATTGGATAATGACGGAATGTCTCCATTACTTGTTAGTTCGTTCGAAGGCAATGCAGAAGTGTGTGAGTTGCTTCTGGAAAACGGAGCGGACCCCGATCTAGCTGATTTTATGGGACGAACACCGCTATGGGCTGCTTGTACAGCTGGTCATGCAAATGTTGTTAAGCTTCTATTATTCTGGGGCTGCGGCATTGACTGCATGGACTCTGAGGGTCGAACAGTTTTAAGTATCGCTTCAGCACAGGGAAATGTCGAAACCGTACGTCAACTGCTAGATCGAGGCCTCGACGAAACACACCGCGACAATGCCGGTTGGACGCCACTGCACTACGCCGCTTTCGAGGGATTCCATGATGTTTGCCTTCAATTACTTGAGTCCGGTGCTAAGATTGATGAATGCGACAACGAGGGAAAAACAGCATTGCATCTAGCCGCACAGGAAGGACGCGACAAATGTGTACAGTGTTTATTGGAAATTCATAGTTCATTTATTGACCAAAAAGCACATGACGGTAAAACTGCCTTCCGACTGGCCTGTATCGAGGGTCATTTGGATTGCGTTCAGATTTTGCTTAGATTCGGCTGTGATGCGAATTCGAAAGACGCCGATTGCAGAACTACAATGTATATCCTGGCGCTGGAAAATAAGCTTGATGTAGTCAAGTACCTGTTAGACGTAACTGATATCGATGTGAACATACCGGACAGTGAAGGTCGGACGGCATTGCATGTAGCTTCATGGCAAGGCCATGCCGACATGGTCAAGCTGTTGATTACTTTGGGTAAGATAGTCTTTTGCAAAGCCCCGAATGCTCGTTTTGGCGTATATGTTCATATTTCACTTATTTCTTCTAGGTAATGCGGATGTAAATGCATTGGATCTTGAATGTCGATCGCCATTGCATTCGTGCGCTTGGCAAGGAAATGACGACGTCATGGGCATTCTCTTATATTTCGGAGCGATGGCTGATCACTCGTGCAAACAGGGTGCTACTGCATTGGGCATCTCAGCTCAAGAGGGTCACGAGAAATGCGTTACCATTCTCCTCAAATATGGCGCGAATCCTTATAAATCAGACCATTGCGGTCGGACGCCAATTAAACTAGCAGCGAAGTCAAACCGAAATAACATTTTGAAAATCTTTGAGAACTATACCAAAAGTAAGAATAGGCTAGTCGAATTACATATAACTATTCCAAATTCTAACTAACCCGTAACATCTTTTTCTAATTCAACCAACCCTGTCTGTCAGCAGATGATTCTAACAGCATTGATCCAACAAAATTCCATCCGAGCATGTTGCGATCACCGGACAATCCCTCTCCGCAAGGATTCCTTCCGCATTCTGTTGGGCAACCCTCGCCTTCTGTCATTGGCAGTAGTAGTTTAATGATACCAAATAATAATAACATGCAACCACCGAATATCCTGAATGCCTCCACTTCCACACACAGTAGCAATAACTTTTACGAGAACACTATGCAGTCGGATGCGAGTAGTTTGCAGAAACGCAAAAGTGTAATTTCTAGTCAATCGACGGGCAGCAGTAATGAGGTAATCTTGAAAAGAAAACAGAATCCCCACATTTACTTGTATTAATCAAAAACGAACACCTTGCAGCAAGCTCCATTATCGTTTACACAGCAACTTCAACGACAAACGAAATTGAACTCGCGAAACAATCCGTTTGTGCAGAATGCTCCAATCATTAACACTAAATACTCGAAAAGTCACCAAAGACACTCGCAGCTATTACCAGACTTAAATGAACATCAAATCAACATGGGTAAGGGACACCACAATTGGTTTGGATTTTAAAGATAAATCAAAACGAGTTTGGGTTATTTCTTTTTTTTTTTTTTTTTTCAGCAACAACGTCTAACGATGCAGATATGTACGATATGGAATGCATGTCGCCACTTTACGCTACCCCGCCACATTCACCTAGTAGTGAACTTAGCTCGCCAGGACAGTTACCATCTATAAATGCGTTCGAAGAAATTGGCGGTGCTGCTAGCAGTAACCATATAACAAACAATGCCGCAGGTGGAAGTAGAAACAAGTCGGGATCCACAGATAATCATTTCGCCAGGGATACACACATGCGAATTATTTTAGGAAATCTAAAGGACACCAGTCATTCCTCGTCCAAGTAAGTCTGATGTTTATTGTTTGTTAAGTCAATCTTTCCGTGGTTATGTAAGTAGGTAAAGAGACGAGTCATATAAGCACAGTCACTACTGTGTTTTAATGTGACATTCAGTTAATTTCTAGAATTTGACATTTAAACGCTCGGTTTGGAGGTAACATGAATCTCAATAACGGAAAGTGTCCAGTTGCATAACTTCTTCTTCTTCTTAATGGGCGCTACAGTTCGGAGTGAACATGGGCCTCAACCAACATGCCCCTCAAACTAGCACGAACTTTTGCTAGCCTTTTCCATTACCGCACACCCAGTTGGCTGAGGTCCCCTTCCACCTGTGTGCGCCATCTTAAGTGCGGCCGTCCGCTGCTTCCTCGTCCCTCGGGGTTGGATGCGAAGACTCTCCGGGCTGGAGCTGTGGTGTCCATTCGCTCTACATGGCCCAGCCATCTTAGGCGTTGAATCCGTAGACGCCTGACTAGACTCATGTCGCTGTACAACCCGTAAATTCGTGGTTGAATCTTTTCCTCCATCCCCCGTCTGCGTTTATAGGTCCGAAAATCACGCGCAAAATCTTTCTCACGAACCGACCAAGGGCCTCCTTTACTCAATTGCCTCCAAAGAAACAGCGATTGGCAAGAGTGATTCTGCGTTTGATTTCGGACCTGATGTCGTTGTTCCAGGTCACTGCGGAGCCAAGGTAGACGAAGTACTTAAGTACCTCGAACTTATAACTGCCAATCCGAACGTTCTGGCCAAGACGTCGGTGGTGAGCGTCCTTTTTTGATGACAGCATATATTTAGTTTGGCCTTCGTTTACCGCCAAACCAATTTTCGCCGCCTCCATCTCTATACTCGCAAACACCTCATTGACATCTCGCTGTGATCTACCTATTATGTCAATATCGTCAGCGTATGCGAGGAGTTGCGAGGATTTGAAATAGATTTTGAAATAGATTGTGCCTCTTGTATTGGCCAGTGATTTTTGCACAATCATTTCTAATATGATGTTAAAGAAATCACACGACAGCGCATCACCCTGCCTAAATCCTTTTTTGACATAAAAACTATCGGTAAGGTGTTCACTGATTCGGATGGAGCAGCGAGCATTCTCCAAAGTCATCCTACATATTCTGACGAGCTTAGCAAGTATGTCAAAGGTAGACATAGCGTTGTATAGCTCGTCTCTACGCTGTCGTATGCGGCTTTGATATCGACAAATAGGTGGTGAGTGTCGACTTGGAATTCTTTGGTTTTTTCCAGGATCTGCCGTAGTGTGAAGATTTGGTCGATGGTGGACTTCCCTGGATGAAACTCCTAGCCTCAAAAGTAGAAAGCGTTTAAAAAAGCCAGAGACATGGCAGCGAAATGTGCTTAAAATACAACGTGCAAAAGGCGAACAATATAAAAACCACAAAATGAACATTGTTCCTGCGAAGACACCCAAAACAGGCGAATGTCCATGTCCCAAGAAGTGTCATCTTAAAATAAATGAAGAACGTCAGCTGGAAATATTTAGAAGTTTCTACGCATTGGCAAATTTCGACGCTCAGAATGCATTACTGTTCTCTATAGTTAGAGTGAAAAACAAATGCAGAAGTTACACGGAAACAGAGGAATCAGGAAGACAAAAAACGCACATCTATTATTTATTAGGTGAAGATGGTGTTGAGTTTTGGGTGTGTAAAAAATTCTTCCTAAGAACTTTTCAAGTTTCTGATGAATAAATGTATTCATAGTGTTCCACCTATCGATCAGAGAGGTCGATAAAGCTCTGTAAACAAAACACCAGATAATAAGATCGCAGAGGTAAAAGAATTCATTGGCCAGTTTCCAGTGTATGAGTCTCATTATACCAGACATAAAAGTGAGAATAGGAGATATCTTTCACCGGATCTGAGCCTTGGACGAATGTATTCTCTTTCTCTTTTTGAAGAAAATACACCAGTAAAATTTTGAATGTATGTTTTAACGTTTCCATGCATCCATCAGTGATTCTTGCAAAAAATGTGATCTCTTCCACAACAAAAATATATGAGCTTAGAGTGAACAGCTAAAACAGAATAGAAACTTAAAGATGTCGTTGTTCTGTCAGTATGTTGTATCTCGGTCGATGCTGAGATTGTGGAAGGACCAGTTCTGCAGACTGTATAACGGCGATGATAGTCAAAATGCCGCCGTCAGGCAGAGCGAACCATTCACAATGGACGAAGAAGAAGGAGAATCCCGTCCACCCGACCTAGACGATGTTAAGATAGCGATATCGAAACTTAAGTCTTATAAAGCTGCAGACGGACTCCCCGCGGAGCTGTTTAAAGCAGCTGGCGATGAGCTGGTTAGGAACATGCACCAACTCATCTGCAAGATATGGTCGGAAGAACGCATGCCCGATGAATGGAATCTCAGTATCGTTTGCCCGGTCAATAAGAAAGGAGACCCCTATGATTGCGCCAATTACAGAGGGATAAGCCTCCTGAACATCGCGTACAAGATCCTCTCTGCCGTACTGTGTAAGTACCTGAAACCTTTCCTGTACAATCTAATAGGTTCCTACCAGTGTGGTTTCAGGCCAGGAAAATCCACGATAGACCAAATATTTACACTACGGCAGATCTTGGAGAAGACCCATGAATTCCAGGTCGACATGCACCATCTTTTCGTCGACTTTGAAGCCGCGTATGACAGTGTTTATAGAGACGAGCTATACAGAGCCATGTCATGTTTTAACATCCCTGCCAAACTCGACTGTACAGGATGACTATGGAGAACTCGCGCTGCTCCATTAAGGTCGGAGGTGAACTAAGCGAGCCCTTTGATGTTAAAAAAGGTTTTAGACAGGGTGACGCACTGTCATGTGATTTCTTCAACATTATTCTTGAAAATATCGTGCGGGACTCTGCGGCCAATACAAGAGGTACGTTCTACTCCAAGTCTACACAATTGCTTGCCTACGCAGATGACATTGACGTTATTGGACGAACAAAGCGAGACGTCAATGAGGCGTTCGCAAGCATTAAAGCAGAAGCGGCGAAAGTGGGTCTAAGGGTAAATGGGGACAAGACCAAATATATGTTGTAATCCAAGAAAGACGCACAACACCCAAGTCTTGGTCAGAACGTCACCTTCGGCAGCTATACTTTTGAAGTAGCCAAGGACTTCGTCTACCTTGGCTCGATAGTGACAAGCAGCAACGACACCAGCGCTGAGATAAAACGCAGAATAACTCTTGCCAATCGCTGCTTCTTCGGGCTCAAGAGGCAATTGAGTAGTAGAGCCCTCTCTCGAAAAACTAAGGTTTCCCTCTACAAAACCTTAATGCCTGATCCACAATACTGCGTTAGTGCTAGCTGAGACATCCAAACCAAGCAATTCAATGGGGCAGTCTTAAATACTGCGTTTGCGTTGGCGAGCTTACGTTCATTGAAAAATGAGAGGAAATAAGAAAAAATGAGAGCGAGAGAAAACGTAAACTCACGTAACCAAAGCAGACAAAAGTCAAACACGTCGAACATTTCTGTGCGTTTGAACAACTGTTGCTGTGCATTGATGTGTATGCTGTATCTGTGTATTTTGTGGTTTGTGTTGTGTGCGTTTACTTTGACATGGAGCAGCCGAAAAAATTGAACTGTCATTTTCAAAGCATGCGTCGAGGCATTTCTCGTAACACGTAAAGTGCCTCGCACCAACGCAGTATTGTGGATCAGGCATAATCATCCTGGCGCTGAGGCTTGGACGTTATCAAAAGCGGATGAAGAGGCTCTTGGACGTTTCGAGAGGAAAATTCTGCGTGCAATCTTTGGTCCCGTTTGTGTAAACGGAGAATGGAGGAGATTCAACCAAGAACTGTACGGGCTGTACAGCGACATCGGCCTGGTTAGACGTCTTCGGATCCAACGTCTAAGATGGCTAGGCCATGTAGAGCGAATGGACATCAACGCTCCGGCCCGAAGAGTCTTCGACTCCGACCCCGAGGGACGACGCGGCAGAGGACGACCGCATTCAAGGTGGGGCGCACAGGTGGAAGGGGACCTCAACCAACTGGGCGTGCGGTACTGGAAGCGGCTGGCCAAAGATCGGGCCGGCTGTAGAGGCTTGTTGGTTGAGGCCCTGGTTCACCCCGAACTGTAGCGCCATCAAAGAAGAAGAAAAAAAAAAATAAAAAATTCTTCGAAGAAATATACGTCCCGGAAAACTGGCTCGAAAAAGACAACCATTTAAGATAAAACGAATGAGTACATGTGATTTTTTCTCTTCCAAATCGCTGGAAAAAAATATAATCAACAGAAAAATATCGGTTAGTAGCAGCCAGGTGGAGTGGTTAAAAATTCAGTGGCTAAGATTCCATAAAACCCATCAATTTTCAATTTTTTACAAGTATTCTAATAATGAAGATGTCCTCCTTAACGAAGTCAGTGTTAAAAAAGGCAATCAGTGACCATAACACAACTTGATTCATTGGAAAAACTAACCATAGCTGAAAAAAAGAAAAAGGACCTTCTTGAATTGTTGCACTTCATCCCGCCAGTTCATCACACTTTTTATAACAACCTGAATTGCTCCAACAGTGTCAGGGACGAGGTGTATTATGATGAGGCAGATGATGAATAGCTCTTGTGCTATGTATTTTGATTGATTTCTTAATAAACTTGTTCTAAAGTGGTGTAACTTGTTTGATATTTTAAATTGGTCCAAAATATCATAAATGAAGAAGTGGTGTAACCCACATTTTTTCCTATCATATCGACTTAATAAATACAAAAATAGACAGCTATTGTAAATGTGGACGTCCTTTTTTATAAATTAAAAATAAAACAATTAAATAATGTTCACAAAAGAAATTAATTTCAAACAAATATTTACCAAATTTAAAATCCCCATTCTCTCCTATTGAGTAGTTTGGGGTTACACCACTTTTGCGCTGATAGCCTCATATATGCTTCATGTAATCTCGTCTTATGTGAACCTTTAAATATGATTTATTTTGCCACCATTATAAAACTGGACTAACTAGAAAATATACAGAATTTTGTATGTTGTTCAGATTAATGATAAAATATGTCTTTGATCGTTTTACAGCAAATCAAAACGCAGCGGAATAGCAACAAATCCAGCAATGCGAATGATCCGTAGTCGATTTGATTCAGCAGCGCAACTAATTCGAAGAACCAACAACATGCTAAGCATCTCATCAAGCAGCAACCAGGGTTCATCCAGTATCGGTGTCAAGTCCGGCACCTTCCAGTGGCGCAAGGAAAGTCAAATGTAAACCTAGTTAACTTACTTAATTGAAACAGTAGTGTTTTCTTAATTAGTATATTCTTTTTTCCAACTACCTTAACATGTCTATATTTATATTTTAATTTTATTGTGATAGCTCAAAATTACTATATTCGTTTTTATTTTTTTTTTCTATATTTTTCTTTAATTTATTGTGCGTTTAACTTAATTAATATTCAGTTGGTATGTTTAACCGAAAACAGTCGTTTAGAATAAGTATAAATATGTATGTGTTTTCCATTTCTTTCGATACATTAACGTTTTTTTTTTAATGTAAGTGCAACGATAATTTATATAAGCAATATTTTTTTCTATTATCATTATTTAAATTATTGATGACTATTTTTTACGAAAAGCAAATACGTATTCTACCTAAAGTATAAATATGCAAAACTGATATTTTTAATTAAGGATACAAACAAAATACTCATTCTATTTAAAGAACCAATGTTAGAAAGCATTTAACAAACAAATTGCACCGAGTAGATATGCGTACATGTACATGCATTATATGTGTAATCATTAAGATACAACATTCTCAACACATCAACCAGGTCTATAGCCTAACATTTAATTTAAGGAAGAAAACAAAAACGAAAAAGAAGGAAACGTAACCATTAGTCAAACCATATTACTGACATAATTATTTAATCAAAAAATTTAAATAAAAAAATAAACACTTGTATACTTATTTAATCGAATTAATTTAAGTAAACAGTTTTGTTGTGACTGGCAACCTACATTTAATTAAGCAGGCTTCAGTTTTCTAACCTTGGTGTCCTTTATTATTTAATTTAGTTGTTCTATTTAGACTGCAAGATAGAAACAAGGTGTTTTCAACTAATTTATTTAAATGTAAACGAAATTTAATAAGAATACACGTTCGTTTTCTTTTATTGCATGCTTTTTATGTTGTCATGTTTTTCGATTTAGATGTAAAGACTTTTTAATTGCGAATCTTGGCTGACTTCGACACACAGGCGAAGAGAAACGGATCTTTCCCCGTGGAGAAATATATACAGTGGCTCCAAAATATACTCGCTCACCCACTTACCCGACGGAAAAAGATGTTGTAAAAAAAAACGAATAGGGCTACAAAGCTTAGGCTTATATATTTATTAATTTTAAATAAAAAGACTTCAAAAAAACAAAACAAATTAAACAACATACATTAAAAAGGTATTCATGAGCTTCGTATTTTAATGTCCAAAAAGTATTCGCTCATTCATAAATAACTCAATTTTTCTGTCGCTAGTATTTTGTTGGTCCACCCTTATTTTAATAATGTGTTTTAATCTTGTTGGCATGGAGTTAACCAGCTTTTCAGTTATGGTAGGCGTAATTTTGTCCCACTCTGCTATTAAAGCCGATTTCAAATCAGACTTATTGCGGATAGTGTGTTGTCGTATGTTCGTATGTCGTATGACATTTTCAATAGGATTGATATCCCGGGATTGTGGTGGAGTTTCAATATACTTTCGGGTGTTGTAAAGCAGCCACATCTTAGTGTTCCAGGCTGTATGCTTGGGGTCATTATCTTGACTAAAAATGTAATCGTTATTAAGACCCATTTTATTTGCACTGTGTCGGAGATGCGTTCTTATAATGTCTACGTATTGTTTGTGATCCATTATACCAGTGCAAACTACCAACACTTTTGGCACTCATACAACCCCAAACTTGGACAGAACCACCCCCCCATGCTTAAATGTAAACTTAAGGTGATTTACCTCTAGTTCGCTATTTTTTTATTTTTTTTTTTTCACACCAAAGACCTGCCATCTCATCCACAAATATTATATTTACTCTCATCGGTATATATAAACTTGTTCCAAAACTCCTTTGGTTTATTCCCATGGCTCTTTGCGAATGAAAATCTTTTCTTTTTGTTGATGCTGCTAATGTATGGATTTTTTCTATCCACTCTACCATGATAACCGGCATCATACAATACATTTCTTGTTGTATTCACACATAACTGGACTCCAAATTCATCTTGTATTTCTGCGTGAATTTGTGTAGCACTTTTTTCGGATTTTGTCACACTTTTTAGGGTTCCGTACCCAAAGGTAAAACGGAACCCTATTACTAAGACTTCGCTTTCCGCCCGTCCGTCTGTAACCAGGCTGTATCTCATGAACCGTGATAGTTAGGGAGTTGAAATTTTCACAGATGATGTATTTCTGTTGCCGATAAATACTAAAAACAGAACAAAGTGAATATTTAAGGGGGGCTCCCATACAACAGACATGATTTTCATCCAAAAAAATCCCCTTGGTCACATACTGAACTAAGGTTGGTCAACAATATCCCACAACCAGTAGCAAACTTCCCAGTTTTTATCCCTTTTGTGTCTTTGATGAATTAATCCTAGCTGCAAACCTTTTTCCCATATTTCTGCAACCAAGATCTGTCATCATACAAAAAATGTGATTTAATGTGATGACTGATGAGGTACCATACATAGTCTTTCATATTTATACATATATGTATACACATGGTACGGAACCCTTCGTGCGCGAGTCCGACTCGCACTTGGCCGGTTTTTTTAATTTATAAAAAACTGCATTTTGTTAAGCAAAATGATATTTTAATTGTCTTTTTTGTTTTCTGAAGTCTTTATATTTAAAATGAATAAATATGCAGTGGTGGAACACTAATTAGAAACACATGATATTGTGTGAAAAAGTAGTTTATTTTTCCTTAAAAGTATATGTTTTTTTTATTTTTTTATAAACGACAATTGCTATTGCATTTACTTACATAAACCAAAAGAAAAAAAAAAAAATATTTATATCACATACACAATCCCAAAAACAAAAAAAAAATAAGTTAGGTATGCTTTTTAATTGGAAATATAATTAGAAACACAGCTCTGAGAGACAAACAATTGAACACAAAACAACCAAAAACTAAATGTAATTATTCAAATATGTTTACTTATGTCAAAAAATACTAATACTTTGTGGGATATCCCTTATTGCCGATAACCGACAAGCAGCGTTTTGGTAAACTTGCTACCAAGTCTTGGCATCGTTTTAATGGAATATTGTTCCAAACCTGCTCAATGTTCCTGAAAAGCTCCTCAGAATTTTTTGAAGATTTTGGTGCTAGACTTCTCTCCACATCAGCCCACAAGTTCTCAATGGGATTGATCTCGGGACTCTGCGCTGGCCAACCCTTACATTTTTGTCCTCAAACCATTTTTTAACCAGCCGTGAAGTGTGTTTGGGATCGTTGTCCTGCTGGAAAGTGTACGTTATTGGCAAATGACTGAAAGCGTAGGGCTCCATAACATTAACCAACATGTTTTTATAAACATGCTGATCCATTCCCCGTTGATGCGTACAATTGGACCACCAATTGGACACTGTACCAGGAAAATGCTGCCCACACCATGACATTTCCACCCCCATGTTTGATGGTCTTAATGGTATACCTTGGGTCGAGTTCTTTTTTGGCAGGTCGTCTCACATACTTCTTACCATCAAATCCAAACATATTAAATTTGGATTCATCACTCCAAAATACTTTTTTCCAGAAGGATAAGGGTTTATTTGTGTGCTCTTTTGCAAATTTTAGCCGACGTTTTATATTTTTTTTGCGTGCAATGCACCCCCGCAATCCTCTTTCAAGTAATCTGTTCCTTACAGTTCTAGCTGTCATTTGATTACTTATTTCAGTCGATACAGCTGAGTGAATGTCCTTACTAGTCAGAAAAGGATTGGTCTTACTCAAATTAGTCTATCTTCTCTGACTGTGGTTTTCCCCCCCTCGAGTTTTCTTTTGGGGTTTTCCATGCTGCCTGTCTCCGTGTAGACGTTAATTGCACCGTAAACCATCTTTTTGGAGCACATTAAGTCTTTAGCGATAGAATCCATGGAAGCCTTTCCTTGGCAATACTTTTTTATTATGAGTTTCCTTAATTCCGGTGTGCAGCTCTTATTTTTTCCCATTTTGTTAGATAATTCTAAATAATATTAATTCTAAAGACTAAAACTAAGATAATTGAACAGAACAGACACACAGCGTTAAATATTTGCCGGAAAGTAACACGGCAATCCCAATGTTTCTAATTATTTTTCCAAAGAATTTCGACCAAAAACAGACTGACACCACTTTGTTTTGCGAAATGATCTTAAATGAATACATTTCAGTGATCCAGAGAAGGGAAACAAGAAAGCTCACGGACAACTAAAACAAACGGTAAACTACTGTTGCATTTATCTTGCGTATGTTGAGTGTGAAGCAGATATAAGAAAAAAATGTCTTCATTATTTTCGTTGTTTCTAATTAGTGTTCCGCCACTGTATAAGCCTAAGCTTTGTAGCCCTATTCGTTTTTATTTTGCAACATCTTTTTCCGTCGGGTAAGTGGGTGAGCGAATGGATTTTGGGGTCACTGTAAATCCCGCAAAAACAGAAGCCCGTATTCTGTATATCTATTTCGGCGCGTAATAATGATTTGAGTATGATTTGCAACTCAGGACTTATCTAAAAATGGATTTTTTTAACACGTGATGAAATTAGAAAAAAATTGAAGACACGCTTGAATTTAACTCTTTTTAGTTATGATGCATGTTTGTCGAATAAGCGTGAGGAATGCAACCATATTCACATCATCATTTTTAGTCTCCTTTGATTTAGTGTTTGTTTTAAACTGTCGAGAATATAAAAAAAAAGGGCGGCAGACCACAGGCAAATCATTCATTAATGATTGAGAGCAGGTCTGAAGAAAAATTCGTACAACGTCACGTTTTGAGCTCCCTTGTCTCGCGTACAACGTCACGTTTTTTTTATATGTATTAAATATTTGGTCGAGGTAGCGCGTACAACGTCATGCGATGAATTAATTATCATTCACCCCTATAACGGAAGTCATTTTATTTTTTCGGTTCTAGTCGTTTTAGGAGTCACTTCATTTTGCAGTCGTTTATGTGTCGGTATTACGAAACTTAAACGACTCCACTCTCCTCTCATTTAAATTCCACATAGATTCCACACCATCAACTATCTGTCAGATTGATTGATTGTCATATTGGTCTTGTCACTTGTGTTAATACTCGGTTCAGAAAACTATTATTTAATAAAAATAGTTTAATATTTATTTAAATGTATAAATAAAAAGACGAATGAAAAATATATTTCAGTCAAGACTACATACATATATATTTGAATTTGGACTTTCATTTTCTTTGACTGACTCGATGCCCAATTTTTAGGGTTCCGTGCGTCCGAAAAAAAACGGAACCCTTATAGGATCACTCGTGTGTCCGTCTGTCCGTCGCTCACAGTCAAATATCTCCGAATCTACTGGACCGATTAAGTTGAAATTTGGTACACATATCAGGAGTCCATGATATTAAATTAACATGGTAAATCACTCAATATTGTGCTACCAACTTACATTTACAGGTGGAACATATTTTTCAACTCCAATGTTAAGTTTTGTTGAATCGGTTTGTAAATGAATATTTAATGACAAAAATAAGCCCACAATGAGCATTATACGGCCAATATTTTAGGAGATATTAATTTTTCTATTTAATTCCGCCCGCGGCATAAAAAATAAAAATTCTTAGTAAGGCGTATGCCCTTACTACGGCATTGTGAGTCATGCTTGTAAAACGTTCACGTTGCTCTACTTGAGACCGATTTGTGCGCTAGTGTCTTCTTATAGATAATGGCACAGAACCCTTTGTGCGCGAGTCTGATTCGCACTTGCCCGGTTTTTTTCTCTTCTAATTCTAATTGCCTCGGGCGTTTTTCTTCAAATGCTCCTCGATTTTACGTAACGAGTAATTCACCGCATTGTATACATTTTCCTGCACCTGTACTTGTTTACTTAACAGATTTTTGTAGTAGTTGTAGTTCTTGTAGATTCTTGTAGTTTTAGTTGAACCGGAAGATATTTGTTTACTGACTATCTTCAGATCCAACTTCAATACTGTTTTTCGATAATGAATTGACAATGGGTTTTACTACTGTAGATGCTGAATCTTCTTGTCTTGCTGATGTAGATGCTAGTGATTCACTTAGACTAGAAGTGCATGGAACTTCGGTTATTGTTTCCATAGGGGGGCATCCAAACACCTTTCCAGGAGGATCCACTAGTTTATTCAGGGCGAGAATCCTTGTTACCGTTTCATCAACTTCATTAAGTTGTTTTTGTCTATACGGTCCTCCTCCAGTAGACCCTTGTTCTTTTTTATTAAACACAAGTTTTTTTTTTCACTTTGAACTTTAGGTCAAACCAAACCTTTGAAACATACGTATGTACATACATCAGTCTTATTAATTTGTTCCTTATAGCTTCAAATTGTTTTGCTTTTATATGTACATACCTTTTGCCATTCCTTTTCGTTTCGTATAGGTGAACCTAAACTGTTCAAAATGTTCGCTACTTCCTCCCACCCAGTATTTACTGTTTGGTTAACACCTTTTCTAAAATTTGTTGGCAAAACCTTATTCTGTTCCACTAACTCCACTAGCCGCTTCATCTGCTTTGGATTTGATATTTGCTTTCTAAAAAACCGGATAAAGACAAAGAAAACTGACACCTTGAAGAAATTTCACTGCAAGTCGTTCACCAAATACTGACCGACTCCTTCTGTCGTATAACTCGTCGTTTTGTGACTCAAAAACGACTATCGTAATACCGATAACAATAGTCATTCGACTCATGTCACTCAACAAATGCATTCCACACGAGATAACGACTTGAGTCGTTTAACCCATTTAGGACCACTAGTATAAATATTCAGAAAAATACCAATATTTTAATTCAAAACCATTTTATTAGGTGTTAATAAACATTTGGCATTTTTTTATTTTTTAACAGCCACCCCCACTTTTTAAAAGCTGCGTTAACGCAACATTGGGACAATACGTATATGATGAGAATGCAAGGGAATTCCGCATTTGTTGCACATAAATAGAGTTGTGCTTTTACAAACTCTGCACCGTCTTCTCCAATTTTCAAGGTTCCTCTCAATAACGTGGCCAACGTTATCTAATCTTGAAGTGGATGGCAGATATGAAGTTGAACCGCGTCCTCGAACAGATTGTGTTTTGCACTTGTTTACATTTATGAGACTCCGGACTAATTCAGGCCTAAAGTCCAGCTGCGAGATTGGTTTTCCCTTGTACACAATTCTGTGCAGCTTCCAGGCCTTCACTATTGCAGGGTCTATGGCATTTACATATATGTATATAAGGGCCACCACCATTTCTTACCACCAATATTTATACGGTAGTTTGCTACTGCATTGTCGTGTAAGTCAACACCCCCCATATATGTATGTATTTATTTTATAGCAATCATAAGTGGTAGTGGTATCAAGATCTTTCTCTTTTCCTTATGATTATATCGTTATACAATGATATTTGGCTGAGCAGACTCGTAATTGGTTGCCACTGTAACAACGGAATTGTCATTCCAACGTATTACACTTATTTTATTTACGTGATCATAGACGAAA
Source organism: Eumerus sabulonum (assembly GCA_951905685.1). Lineage (NCBI taxonomy): Eukaryota > Metazoa > Arthropoda > Insecta > Diptera > Syrphidae > Eumerus > Eumerus sabulonum. The sequence goes on along the minus strand of OX645060.1, from coordinate 151,592,300 downwards.
TCCATTGTGCTACGCTCTGTTTTTTGCCTATTGATTTGTTCGTCTCCAGTGGGCATTTTAGGGTTCTATTTTCACGGACAGTTCCAGTAGCAAAATATCCTTCATTTCTGAAATGAACAAGCTAAAGCTAGTAAATGAAATGAACAAGCTAAAGCTAGTAAAAAGTTGTCAAAATAGTCATTGGGAAAGTTTCTATTTTTTATTACTTCAAAATATCTATGACAACTTGCCCACTAGCCCAAACTCCTTTTGGCATTCATAACATTTTTTCCACCATGCGGTATGAACTGATATAAGTACCCATCGCTTGACGTAAGGCACCACAGCTTGAATCCAAAGGGCACCGGCTTTCCTTTTAGGAACATTTTCGCTGAATGACGGCCAAAATAAGGTAAGACGTACTTTTACAACCTCCGGCGGAAGTTTCCTAGACACGGTCTATAGGTTCGCCGATGCAATTACTGCTGCGTGGGTAAAAAGTGCGAACGTAACTCTCTCGGGGAAATAAAATTTCAAACAAGAATACAGATTTTTCAAAGCCTACCAAAGTTTTACTGTTTGTCCCAATGTTGCGTTTTCGCAACGTTACTAAGCCAAGCCGATAAGTACCTACGGGCAAGTAAATGTTCAGTTTGTTTTCAAGTTACTGTCATTAGTAGTACATATATATATATTTTATACGAAACCACATTCTAACTACGAAATATTGGAAACAGTAATTTTTAGGGAATTTAGAAAGTATGTGGGGTTTGCTTCGACATTTTCCTATTTTATTTTTTTAAATAATCAAAACCTTAAGAGCTATTACTTACTTACTTACTTACTTCGATGGCGCTACAGTTCGGGGTGAACCAGGGCCTCAACCAACAAGCGTCTTCAGCCGGCCCGATCTTCGGCCAGCCGCTTCCAGTGCCGCACGCCCAGTTGGTTGAGGTCCCCTTCCACCTGTGCGCGCCACCTTAAATGCGGTCGTCCTCTGCTGCGTCGTCCCTCGGGGTTGGAGTCGAAGACCCTTCGGGCCGGAGCGTTGATGTCTATTCGCTCTACATGGCCTAGCCATCTTAGACGTTGGATCCGAAGACGTCTAACCAGGCCGATGTCGCTGTACAGCCCGTACAGTTCTTGGTTGAATCTCCTCCTCCATTCTCCGTTTACACAAACGGGACCACGCAGAATTTTCCTCTCGAAACGTCCAAGAGCCTCTTCATCCGCTTTTGATAACGTCCAAGCCTCAGCGTGGTAGAGGAGGACCGGGATGATTAAGGTTTTGTAGAGGGAAACCTTAGTTTTTCGAGAGAGGGCTCTACTACTCAATTGCCTCTTGAGCCCGAAGAAGCAGCGATTGGCAAGAGTTATTCTGCGTTTTATCTCAGCGCTGGTGTCGTTGCTGCTTGTCACTATCGAGCCAAGGTAGACGAAGTCCTTGACTACTTCAAAAATATAGTTGCCGAAGGTGGCGTTCTGACCAAGACGTCGGTGTTGTGCGTCTTTCTTGGATGACAGCATATATTTGGTCTTGTCTCCATTTACCCTTAGACCCACTTTCGCCGCTTCTGCTTCAATGCTTGTGAACGCCTCATTGACGTCTCGCTTTGTTCGTCCAATAACGTCAATGTCATCTGCATAGACAAGCAATTGAGTGGACTTGAAGTACCTCTTGTATTGGCTGCAGAGTCCCGCACGATCTTTTCAAGAGTAATGTTAAAGAAATCACATGACAGTGCGTCACCCTGTCTAGAACCTTTCTTAACATCAAAGGGGTCGGTTAGTTCACCTCCGACCTTAATGGAGCAGCGAGAGTTCTCCATAGTCATCCTGCATAGTCTGACGAGTTTGGCAGGAATGTTAAAACATGACATGGCTCTGTATAGCTCGTCTCTATAAACACTGTCATACGCGGCTTTAAAGTCGACGAAAAGATGGTGCATGTCGACCTGGAATTCATGGGTCTTCTCCAAGATCTGCCGTAGTGTAAATATTTGGTCTATCGTGGATTTTCCTGGCCTGAAACCACACTGGTAGGAACCAGTGTTCCACGAACGGTTTCAAGTACTTACACAGTACGGCAGCGAGGATCTTGTACGCGATGTTCAGGAGGCTTATCCCTCTGTAATTGGCGCAGTCATAGGGGTCTCCTTTCTTATGGACCGGGCAAACGATACTGAGATTCCATTCATCGGGCATGCGTTCTTCCGACCATATCTTGCAGATGAGTTGGTGCATGTTCCTAACCAGCTCATCGCCAGCTGCTGTAAACAGCTCCGCGGGGAGTCCGTCTGCTCCAGCAGCTTTATAAGACTTAAGTTTCGATATCGCTATCTTAACATCGTCTAGGTCGGGTGGACGGGATTCTCCTTCGTCTTCGTCCATTGTGAATGGCTCGCTCTGCCTGACGGCGGCATTTTGACTATCATCGCCGTTATACAGTCTGCAGAAGTGGTCCTTCCACAATCTCAGCATCGACTGTGACTCCACTACTAGTTGTCCGTGCTCATCCCTGCAGGCTTCTGCTCTGGCAGCTTTATAAGACTTAAGTTTCGATATCGCTATCTTAACATCGTCTAGGTCGGGTGGACGGGATTCTCCTTCGTCTTCGTCCATTGTGAATGGCTCGCTCTGCCTGACGGCGGCATTTTGACTATCATCGCCGTTATACAGTCTGCAGAAGTGGTCCTTCCACAATCTCAGCATCGACTGTGGCTCCACTACTAGTTGTCCGTGCTCATCCCTGCAGGCTTCTGCTCTGGCTTTATAGCCTTGGCATGTAAGAGCTATTACCCATGCTAAAAAAACTATTTCAGATATTCAGATATTCCTTAATGCAATAGAATAAAAAGTGCATCAGAAATGTTACCTTTTTAGCTTGAAAAAAAAAATAGCCCTTTCAACGTTGCGTTAACGCAACCATGGGAATAAATGGGTTAATGACGTAACACAATTGTGTAAAACGACTTCTGTAATACCGATTTGACGTAGTCGTTTTGTGACTCGGACTTAAACGACTTCCGTAATAGGGGTGTATTGCAGTCAAGCGCATGTTCATACTCTTAAGTTTCTAGGTCCCCAAAAAGACGTCTATCTATTTTCTAAGATAAATAAAAACCTCGGAACGGTTGAAATTAATTTAAGAAAAAGGAAGATCTTTACGTTTAAATCGACAAACACCAGCATTTATATTCTTACTATAAACGAAAAAACAAAAACTATATTTAAATTTAAACAAGTTAACAATACAACAGAAGACAAAATCGAATTACAGGTCACGAAGTTGCAGTAATTTACACTTATTCGTAGAAATCAAATAGAAAAAAGTCTATATATATATTTTAAGAAAAAACATTCAATTGAAACGAATTTGTAGTATAGATAAGCAGAGGAAAAGCAAACGCAAAAAGCAAACAAGTATCACCAAAAAGAATCAAACGATAAGCAATTATTTTGTTAGCTAATTTTACGATACTCAAAAGTTAAAATTAAGTATTACTAGCATCTAGCATTTATTATTATCATCTCGCATTATTTTCAAAATCATTTTAACGATTTCAATTAACCGCGGAGATGTGTGAACTCTGTGTAAAACTTTTATGCCAAATGAGTGTAGAAAGAAATTAATTTATTTATAAAGTCCATGTTAATGCATAGATGGGAAATAGGACGTGTACTGGTTGCTGTTGAAGCAGATCAAAAGCATGAAGTACAATTGTTATGATAAATGTTACCTTCAATTTGCCCGTTTCAATCAATTCTTTTATCAAATGGTAATGAAATCAATTGTTTTTCTTTCTTTTTTATTATTTCTTCCCAAGCACAGGTTGCGTGTTATTAAGTATACCCGATTGTACGCAATTAAAGAAAGAAAAAAAAGTTTCAAGACAATGCTGTATACTATAAATACCTTAAGGATAAATGCATACATACATACATATATGATGAGAACAAATGGGTACAGACGGAATATATTTTTCGTTAAGCAGTGGAAAATACATTGTATCATGTCAAATATTTATTTATTGCAATAAAAGATATAAAACCTGATTTTTTTGATTATTTACAAACACCACAAATACTAGCCTTCGTGGTCATATCCTCACAAGAAAATTCGAATAAAAACAAACAAAATTGGTCATTTTACTTTATTGCTAAAGATATAAATCATCGATTAACGATAAACCTAGAGACTATTAACCTATGGGAGATGTACTGTAGACACACTTATCAGCTTTAATAAGTCCGACTCTCACCATGCTTTGTTGCCATATTGGATTTCCTTTACAAGTCTTTAATCGACAAGATGGTGAATAGCGGAAATCCGCTACCATAAAGCAAGCTTGGTACACGATGAGCAGGAAATAAAAAAAGTACTACAGGAACTGGGTAGGAAACGGAATGATGAGGAAAGAAGGTTCTTCTCTTAATGGGCGCTACACTTTTGGGTGAACCTGGGCTTCAACCAACATGACCCTCCAACTAGCACGATCTTTTGCTAGCCTTTTCCATTGCCGCACACCCAGTTGGCTGAGGTCCCCTTCCACTTGTGTGCGCCATCTTAAGTGCGGCCGTCCTAGGCCCGAAAATCACGCGCAAAATCTTTCTCTCGAACAGACCAAGGGCCTCCTCATCCACTTTTGATAGTGTCCATGCTTCTGCGCCGTACAACAGGACCGGGATGATAAGGGTCTTATATAGAGTCAACTTTGTCGTTCAAGAGAGGGCTATATTACACAATTGCCTCCTGAGCCCAAAGAAACAGCGATTGGCAAGAGTGATTCTGCGTTTGATTTCCGAACTGATGTCGTTGTCCAAGGTCACTGCGGAGCCATGGTAGACGAAGTCCTTAACTAACATATCTGCCAATACAAACGTTCTGGCCAAGTCATCCATCATAGTCTGACGAGTTTAGCAGGTATGTCAAAGTTAGACATGGCGTTGTATAGCTCGTCTCTAATTACGTGATCGTATGCAGCTTTAAAGTCGACAAATAGGTGGTGAGTGTCGACTTGAAATGTTAAGGAGACTTATTCCTCTGTAGTTGGCGCAATCAGAGGGGTCTCCTTTCTTGTGGATCGGGCATACGATGCTGGGATTCCATTCCTCGGGCATGCTTTCCTCTCACCATATCTTACAGATGAGCTGGTGCATGCTCCTATCCAGGTCATCCCCAGCTGCCTTGAAGAGCTCAGCAGACAGTCCGTCTGCGCCAGCAGCTTTTCTCGACTTAAGCTTCGATACGGCCATCTTAACTTCGTCGAGGTCAGGGGGAAAGAATTCTCTGCGGTCTTCGTCGATTAGAAATGGATCATTCTGCCTGACAGCGGTATATTGACTAACATCGCCGTCATACAGTCTGCGAAAGTGGTTTTCCCATATTCTCAGCATCGACTGCGATTCTACTACTAGGTGTCCGTTCTGATCCCTGCAGGCTTCCGTTCTGGCTTTATAACCATGGCATGTTCGCGCTTTATCTGTTGATAAAACTTTCGAACGTCACGCCTGCAGTAACACCTTTACAAATCCTCAATCGCGCTTCTCGTGCCTTTTCTTCTGAGAAGCTTATTCTCCTCCCTTCTTTTTAACTCGTAGAGTTCACGAGCTGCTCTTGTTCTTTTATGCAGCGAGGCCTTATATGCATCCTGCTTCGCTGTGTGAATCCTCCTGCACTCGTCATCGAACCAGGTATTTCTTCGTGGTGGAGCATTGAAACCCAAGACTTCAGATGCAGAGCTTTTCAGGGCTCGTTTGCAAAGACTCCACTGCTGTTCTATTCATAGCGTGGAGGAATGAGGTGTATTGGAGAGCTTAAGGGTGACGCGATCGGTAAAAGCACGACCGGTTTCTGGCGATAGTAGCTTTCCGATGTCATAACTTTGTATTCTTACTCTACTCCGCTGCGTTCGTGATATCCGTAAGCGCATCTTGGCTACTACAAGATAGTGGTCCGAGTCAATGTTAGCCCCTCGGAAAGTTCGGACATCAAGAATAGTGGAGGAGTGTCTGACGTCGATCGCGATGTGATCAATCTGGTTGGTAGTCGATTGATCAAAAGATCGCCAGATGCCTTTGTGTATATCGAGGTGCGGGAAGCGCGTAATGGCTAGGAGATTTCGGGCCGTAGCAAGATCAATCAGCCTGTGTCCGTTATCGGATGTGTTGTTGTTTGCCGATGACTCGTTCAAAGATGCTTTTCCTTACCCAACTTAGCATTGAAGTCTCCTAGTACAATTTTGATGTCGTATCGTACATTGGGCACATGCCGAAAGCTTAGGACTTTTTGCCTTAGTCCACCTCGAACAACAAATCCGCATCCGAACGATCGTTGTCCTCTCTCCCTATAGCAGTCGCCGTAGTAAATATCGCAGTTTTTCATCCGCTTTATACCCGGTCCATTCCACCGCATTTCTTGGATGGCGGTTATGTCCGCTTTATAGCGGTCTAGGGCGTCCGCGAGTTGTTCGGCTGCACGTGGCCTGTTTAGGGACCTAACATTTCACGTACAGAGCCGAAGATCATTGTCCTTTTTTCGTTTTTTGCAAGGGTCGTCAACATTAATCCGATTACGGCTTATATCCGAGGCTTGTGGTTGTTTCGGAGTTTGTGTTTTTTTTTACGGTTACGGCTTCTTAGGCCGTAGCCCAACTGACTAATCCTATTTTTTGGCGCAGGAGGCTCGCCATTCGCCCTTCCCCGTCTGCAATTTCCATAGGAAATCTCCAGATGGCACCGCGAGGAGGTGGGGATAGGACTTACTAACAGTGCCGCAAGATGTTCTACTGCGATGGCCCTTCTCGCTTTTTAGCAGGCCGGCATCCGTCGGATAGATGCTACCCCTACGAGACCTTGTTAGTCCTTTACCGTCCAGGTTCCTTTCATCTATTATGGAAAAATAAAATCGCACACAACATGGGTGATTGAGAGAAGCTCGGCCTTGGTTCTTCATGGATTGTAACACCAACATATATACTGCTTTTCAAGCATTTTATTAGCCATGCAACTGGAATAAGCCTAGTTACGAAAGTGACTGATGTAAAACTATTTTTTCCATTTTTTAAAAAACAATTATCTTTTTATACACATATGTACATTTTATTAAAATATGTATAAGAATAGACATCTGTACATAAGACACAGTCATGCTGACAATCAAAAGCCAAGGACCTCAGCTGTACACGTACATATGGATGTAAAACCCATTGCGTAGACATCACTGGTTCCTGAAATAAAATGAAATGTCAAATTAAACGAAAAGCAGAAACGAGCACTAAGTACAGAAATATTTTCTTTTCGTTTAAAAATGTTTGAGCTGTATACTACCATTAAAGATGGACTTCAAACTTTAAGGCCCTTGGAGCTCAGGTCGGTTTTTAAAAAACAAAGATTAAATAAAAACAGACACTTTTTTCTTGCGCATGTACATAGTTTCTCATGACGAGTAAAGTTCAATCATCACGACAGAAAGGAATACGCGTTTGCTTTTTTTTTCGTTTATAAAATGGTGTTAACAACTTACCAAAAGATTCAAACATCAAGGCTTGGTTCCCAATCAGTGAGTCCACTGTCCAAAAAAAATATGTTTAACTAAAAACATTCAAATTTTATTCAGACAAAAGTGTGAAAAGAAATTCAAAATATTGAATCCATCAATATATTGAACTCTTGTAGGTCAAATATGTATAAAAATAAATATATGTACTTATATGTATCTGTGATCATAAAACACTTTGTGCACAAACTATAAAAAATGGTACGAGTAAATAAAAATAAAGTAAATAACTGGTTTGAAAATAAATTTGAGAACAGAAAATTTGGCGCCTCGATTGTTCATTCCACAATTAATTGGTACTGAGTCACTTCTTTGCACATTTCATTGAATTCATTCACGAATTTGTTCAGCTCCGCCTGAAACAAACGAATCTGACGATTGGTCTATTAATTTTTATAAAAGAAAAATAAACTCACGTTGTCCTTGTTGTTATTCTTTGTTCGCTTCTTTCTTTTTAAATCATAATCAACGCTTTTGTCATCATCATCCTCCTCAGACACATCGCTATCCATAAACATGACAAAATTATGACGGCACTTTCGTTTCCTCTTAAACGGTCGTGAGTAGGTCCTTCTGGGTTGCTAAAAGTTTGCTCAAATTAAATCCAGGTAAAAGAAAAAGTAAAAAAGTAAAACGAACATGGCAAGGCTATAAAGCCTGCAGGGATGAGCACGGACAACTAGTAGTGGAGTCACAGTCGATGCTGAGATTGTGGAAGGACCACTTCTGCAGACTGTATAACGGCGATGATAGTCAAAATGTTTTACAATAGGGTAAAACGAACATGCCATGGCTACAAAGCCAGAGCGGCGGCCTGCAGGGATGAAAATGGAGAACTGGTAGTAGAGTCACAGTCGATGCTGAGGATTTGGAAAGACCACTTCTGCAGACTGTATAACGGCGATGATAGACAAGATATCGCTGTCAGGCAGAGCGAACCTTTCACAATGGACGAAGAAGAAGGAGAATCCCGTCCATCCGACCTAGACGATGTTAAGATAGCGATATCGAAACTTAAGTCTTATAAAGCTGCTGAAGCAGACGGACTCCCCGCGGAACTGTTTAAAGCAGCTGGCGGTCAGGAACATGCACCAACTCATCTGCAAGATATGGTCGCAAGAACGCATGCCCGATGAATGGAATCTCAGTATCGTTTGCTGTTTGCCGTACTGTGTAAGTGCCTGAAACCGTTCGTAGACAATATGATAGGTTCCTACCAGTGTGGTTTCAGACCAGGAAAATCCACGATAGACCAAATATTTACACTACGGCAGATCTTGGAAAAAACCAATGAATTTCAAGTCGACACTCACCACCTATTTGTCGACTTCAAAGCCGCATACGACAGCGCAATTAGAGACAAGCTATACAACGCTATGTCTACCTTTGACATACCTGCTAAACTCGTCCGACTATGCAGGATGACTTTGGAGAATGCTCGCTGCTTCATCGGAATCGGTGAACACCTTACCGATAGTTTTGAAGTCAAAAAAGGATTTAGGCAGGGCGATGCACTGTCGTGTGATTTCTTCAACATCATATTGGAAATGATTGTGCAAAAATCACTGGCCAATACAAGAGGCACAATCTTTTTCAAATCCTCGCAACTCCTTGCATTCGCCGACGATATTGACATAATAGGTAGATCATAGCGAGATGTCATTGAGGCATTTGCGAGTATTGAGATGGAGGTGGCGAAAATTGGTTTGGCGGTAAACGAGGGCAAAACTAAATATATGCTGTCATCAAAAAGGACGCTCACCACCGACGTCTTGACCAGAACGTTTGTATTGACAGATATAAGTTCGAGGTAGTTAAGGACTTCGTCTACCTTGGCAGTGATCTGGAACAATGACATCAGTTCCGAAATCAAACGCAGACTGAGTAATAGAGCCCTCTACCGAACGACAAAGTTGACTCTACATAAGACCCTTATCATCCCGGTCCTGTTGTACGGCGCAGAAGCATGGACACTATCAAAAGCGGATGAGGAGGCCCTTGGTCGGTTTGAGAGAAAGATTTTGCGAGTGATTTTCGGGCTGTACAGCGACATGAGCCTAGTCAGGCGTCTACGGATACAACGCCTACGATGGCTGGGCCATGTAGAGCGAATGGACACCACACCTCCAGCCCGGAGAGTCTTTGAATCCAACCCCGAGGGACGAAGAAGCAGAGGCCGGCCGCACTTAAGATGGCGCACACAGGTGGAAGGGGACCTCAGCCAACTGGGTGTGCGGCAATGGAAAAGGCTAGCGAAAGATCGTGCTAGATGGATGGGCATGTTGGTTGAGGCACAGGTTCACCCCGAACTGTAGCGCCCACTAAGAAGAAGAAGAAGATCTTGGAGAAGACCCATGAATTCCAGGTCGACACCTGCACCATCTTTTTGTCGACTTTAAAGCCGCGTATGACAGTGTTTATAGAGACGAGCTATACAGAGCCATGTCATGTTTTAACATTCCTGCCAGACCCGTCAGTCTGTGCAGGATGACTATGGAGAACTCTCGCTGCTCCATTAAGGTCGGAGGTGAACTAACCGACCCCTTTGATGTTAAAAAACGTTCTAGACAGGGTGACGCACTGTCATGTGATTTCTTTAACATTATTCTTGAAAAGATCGTGCGGGACTCTGCAGCCAATACAAGAGGTACGATCTACTTCAAGTCCACACAATTGCTTGCCTACGCAGAGGACATTGACGTTATTGGACGGAAAAAGCGAGACGTCAACGAGGCGTTCGCAAGCATTGAAGCAGAAGCGGCTAAAGTGGGTCTAAGGGTAAATGGGGACAAGACCAAATATATGCTGTCATCCAAGAAAGGCGCGCAACACCGACGTCTTGGTCAAAACGTCATCTTCGGCAGCTATATTTTTGAAGTAGTCAAGGACTTCGTCTACCTTGACTCGATAGTGACAAGCAGCAACGACACCAGCGCTAAGATAAAAAGCAGAATAACTCTTGCCAACCGCTGCTTCTTCGGGCTCAAGAGGTAATTGAGGCAATTGAGTGGTAGAGCCCTCTCTAGTATCCCTCTACAAAACCTTAATCATCCCGGTCCTCCTCTACGGCGCTGACGCTTGGACCTTATCAAAAGCGGATGAAGAGGCTCCTGGGCGTTTCGAGAGGAAAATTCTGCGTGCAATCTTTGGTCCCGTTTGTGTAAACGGAGAGTGGAGGAGGAGATTCAACCAAGAACTGTACGGGCTGTACAGCGACATCGACCTAGTTAGACGTCTTCGGATCCAACGTCTAAGAGTCTTCGACTCCAACCCCGAGGGACGACGCAGCAGAGGACGACCCCATTTAAGGTGGCGCGCACAGGGACCTCAACCAACTGGGAGTGCGGAACTGGAAGCGACTGGCCAAAGATCGGGCCGGCTGGAGAGGCTTGTTGGTTGAGGCCCTGGTTCATCCCGAACTGTAGCGCCATCAAAGTAAGTAAGTAGGTAAAAGAAAAAGTAAATATCCATTACATACCGATTCATTGAAAGTCGTCTCGGGCTCTGGGTCCTTAAACAGGTTAGACAAATCTATATTGTATCCATCGTTGAAATATCGATCATGTTTATCGTTGTCATTATCCTGATGCGGTTCATTTATCTCTGAAGGCCTCTCAATCATGGTAGAACACAACATCTCTTTGAGTGTCTTCTGTCTAGTTCGGTGTTCGTCAAATATAGGCTGTATACGATGATTGTTCGATTTTGTCTCTATCACAGGATTTTCAGGACGGAGACGTTTGAGCCGATTTAGTCTCTCCTTCAATTGATCCTTATTAGAAATTGCTGACGGATCTATGCTAACATCGGAGAGAGCATCGTAATCATCCTCATCGAGGAATTCTTCGAAACCAAACAAACTGGTATTGTTGCACGTACCATTATCGGCATTCGTTTTGCTGGTGTTGTTTAGGTGTGAAGTGTCATTTGGATTTGTTTCCTTTGCCATGCCTTCCAATGTCTCGTTTTTTCGGGGATTTTCTTTATCATCAACAGGGATTCCGAAATTATTTAAAGCCAATGGCGGAAGATTGACAACTTCCAATATGTTAATTGCCTTCAGTGGACTTCTACGACTGGATAATAGTGTTTGTCGGGGATTGTTCTGAATCGCGTAACTCGTTGATGGATTTTCATTTCTCGATGGTGGCGGCGCAATGTTTTCCATATTTGAATCATTCGAGGAATACGATGATGTCGCGGATTTGGACTTGCGTTTCGATGGTGTCAAGGGAATGTAGTCGGACGAAAAGGATGGCAAATTGTCAGTGTTACGACTAAAGTAGAAAGTGTTTGGAAGTTTATCATCATCAGCTCGCCAGGGAGATTTGCTACCAGCGATCGGGGACAAATGGGAAATATTGTACACCGGCGAATCGGATCTCACTGGCGTTGATTGACCAATAAATTTCTGCGCCATCTCGAGCAGTTGCTTCTTATCAGTCACCATTTTTCGCTGATAAGTTTTGTTATTTTTACCCGCTTCTTTAATCATTGCAGATCGTGCCAATTGACTGAAACCTCTTTGATCTCGAACTGATTCTTCATCAAAAACACTTTCGCTTTCGTGATCTTCAACGGGTATATTTGTTACTGCTGTGGGTTTAAGTTTTTGCATAACCTGTGCCTTAGATTCTGTTTCTTGTGCTTTCATTTTCTTTTTTCTGGTCCTATATCTCTGTCGGGGAATAGTCAACATTCCTGTTCCCTTCTTGTGCTTCGCTACAGTCACTTTGCCCGTTTTTATCATCTTTTCAATAACATCCGATGCCGGATCTATACCCTCGGTCGATGATTGCGAAAGGAATTCATAGATTTGCTCGTGTTTTTCCTTTCTGGCGCGTGTTCTCCTACCTTGCCGGGACTTTGCCTCTTTTGCTACGGGGACTGTGGTGGTATTTTCCAAACGGGAAACAAAGAATTTCTTAGTGCAATTTGTGTTGTTAGCATTACTTTGATCCCTGAACTTGGTCGAGTTCATTGAGGAGTTCTCGTCAGCCTCGCCCGAAGATGAAAGAACTTGTTCTATTAATTTCGTGTTGTTGAATAGATTCCTTGATTTTTGTACTCGAGAAGATGCTAAAAGAGGAAGTTATGCGTCTGATGAGTTAAAATTCGAAATAAAGATGAATGAACTTACCCGTGTTGCTGTCCGGAAAATTGTCAGAATCTTGCGAATTGCTTTTCTGTTTAGGAGGTTGATTAGACTTAGGTGCTTCATCACATTTGATAGCTTCCGTTACAGTTCGTCTTACGTCTATTTCTTTCATTGCTTTCCCATTAATATTAGCAGACCTTATCATTGATTGTGATGACATATCGGGAAGAAAGTCACGTACAGTTTTATTAGAAAGTATTTCCCATGTAGGCGCTCGTTTTAAACTTATATTTTCCTTTTCGTTATCCGCTTCGAACTCCTCCGAACTGGAGTACGTTTCATCGCCTGATTCATCATTGTTAGCTAAAGTATTGCAAGTAGGTGCTGTCGATTCATTTAAAACTGTGCACTCTTCAATAAGGGGTGCAAGGGAGCGTTTTGTTTTTCGTAAGGACAGCAAAGAAGAGTTGCTGTTTTGCATTTGAGTTTTACTCTCCTCGAATGAAGTACCGGTCCAGTCGGCTTGGAGGCGTTTAACCAATGAACGTTGATGTGAATCATTGGTTTTATTGTGTGTTAATTGCGAAATTCCCAAAGATCTTTTTCCTAAATTTATATTGTCTCTCAATATTTTACTAGATGTGTTAAATACGTCTCCATTGACCTTGGTTTTAATCGTATTTACATTCGCGCTTATATCATATTCATTATTTTCTTTATTCACTTTGGCTTTTTTCGCAGTTGGCAATTTGCCACCATGTACTTCGTTACGGACTCTTTTATTAGCGTCTTTGGAATCCTGCTCCTTACACCCAACTACGTTACTAATATCTAATAGGCGTAGATTTACTGGAGTATTGAGTGCCGTCACGTAGTCTTTAAATTTAGAATTTTCCACATTTCGAGATGGCTGTTGCAGATTGTCCACTGGTGTAGACGTGTGTTTGTATATACTTTTGGAGAATAGCGGAGTTGATGCGACAAGGTTTCGCGGAGCTTGAAAATTTAAGCTTTTGGAACTAAGCGGAGTTTTGTGTAGTCTCACTTGCAACTTTTTAGATTTGGGAGTAATAGGTAAAGTCAGCTTCGTAGAACACATTGTGTCATTTTGAGTTCGAGCACTTGTTACGGAGGCCATTGGAGTTTTCGGTATTCTTACGCGCAATTTTTTGGCTGAGTGTTTTTCGGATGTCAACAAAGGCCCATCGGTTTTCTTGGAGACCAGTGGGGTTTTGAAAATTTGCACTCGTAACTTCTTGAGTTTGGGCGTGTTTGGAGGAACAGGTGTAGTCGATGTCGTTGTCTGTACAGATGGTTCAGAATTTATTTTATGCCCAACGGGAGTCCTAGGAATCTTCACACGTAGTTTTTTCGTATTGGAGGTGTTTATTTGGGCTAATGCCGTTGGCTTAGAGTCCGATGACGTTTTAGTATTTCCTCTCCGTAATTTTTTAGTTTTCGGGGTGGTTGGCACAATTTTATTTTTCGTCTTCGTTACTTTATCACCTAATACCCTCGGTTTGTCTACAACTTGACTTTTCTTCAGTTTTGCCATTTTCACTGTCAATTAATTTTGGCGCGTAATTACTTCTTCGTAAACTCGTTTTTGTTAGATATTAACGTTTTTGCGCCTTTGTATTCGAATCACAACTAGACATTACATTATTCAAACATGCTCTTCATTATTAATTTTGTTATTTTCACAGTAATTTGTAATTTCAACTTTCATGCACTTTATAAATATTCAAATCAATTCAAATGAAACTCCATATTGTTTTTGCGCAGTAAACACGCGTTCAGCGCATTGACACCAATTGACACGAAGTAGATGGCAATCCAGTTTGAGGGTCACTTCGCACTTTTTTCTTATTTGCTTATAAGAAATATATCGAAGTAGATACTTGACATGCGGAATTTGTGGATAGTATCATTGTTAGATTTTTTATATATCGAAAATGATAAATAACACAAACAATCTATAAAAAGTGTGATTGAGAAGGATATAATTAGCTGTGTTTAATGAGAAAAACTGCAGAACAGGACGAGGCAGATCCGCGCACATATGTGAGAAATGTCAAATTAAATTAGAACAGAAACGTGAATTAAATTAAATTTTCAAGTACAGCTGTCCTTAACACTATTTCACAAATTTGTTCTACGTCTCAACGAACACATGAATATTACCCAGAAAATGGTAAAAAATGTAAATTTTAGTTAGCTTAGAGCAAAATTTGTTAGATTAAAGGTTGTTAAAATTTGTTCAACAATTCTCTCAAATTCAAAACCTTCGATTATATTAGTAAATTATCATGGGGTTCCGAGTAGCACCGGGTTAACTAATAGATGTGCAAAAGATGGCAGCGAAAAGTAACTATTGACTTTTTGTTGGGCACAAACGATGGCATTATGTAATTTTTTTTTTTTTTTGTTTTTTTTTTTTAGGGGGAGGGAGCGAGCAAACAGAGCAAAGACTGTAACTCCCACATTCGACGAGCCAAATTTTTACATGACCAAGAACTGAGGCGTAAAATCCTACAATGTCCCAAGAGTAGCAGAAGTTGTTGGTCTTTCGTTAAAAACATCAAAAACTCCGTATCGTCGTCTATACCCGCGCACATTCACAATGACATTCCAACTGTCAAACCCCTAGACGAGGCTAATCTGCTTGCTGCCCACTTCGGAGCGAACTCGCAGCTCCCCAAATCATCTATGTCACCGCCTGTTTTGGAGTACGTTAATTCCACCATGGAAAAAATTCACTTCCGTACTCGTGCAGTTGCAAGGGTTCTTATAGAACTTGACATACACAAATCCGCTGGTCCAGATGGTATTTCCCCAATAATTCTGAGGAGGTGTTCTTCTACGCTGGCAAAACCACTGCGTAAGCTTTTTCACCTTTCCTACTTTTCTGGGCTCTACCCGAGTAGGTGGAAAACAGCATTTGTCCAGCCCATTCCCAAAAAAGGCGAATCTTCTCTCTCCAATTACCGACCCATTACACTAACGTCCCTTCTTTCCAAGGTCATGGAAACGCTGATAAATCGCCAGCTAATGAAATATCTCGAGTCGCAGAAACTCCTTAATGATCGGCAGTATGGTTTCCGCAGCAACAGATCCACTGGTGATTTTATGGTACATCTCACCGAGAAGTGGAATCGTTCGCTCCACCAGGCAGGTGAGAGCAAAGTAGTTGCACTTGATATTTCGAAAGCATTTGATAGAGCTTGGCACGAAGCTCTTTTGTAGAAAATGCGTGCATTCAGGATCGACGACTCTCTTCTTCTATGGGTTAGAAAATACCTTTCGAATAGTACAATTTAAGTTGTCTTGGACGGATTCAAGTCTGACACTCACTTTGTAAATGCTGGTGTTCCCCAGGCCTCCGTTTTGTCTCCGACACTCTTTCTCATTTTTATAAATGATCTCTTGTCTGTTACTTCTAATCCAATCCACTCCTTAGCTGACGACAGTACCCTCAGCTTTTCATATCCGTGCACTTCTTTCCGACCCTGCACTTCGGCTATAAATAGTGAGCGGCAGCGTATGTTAAGCTCATTAAATTCCGATATCGACAGCATCATCCAATGGGGTAAAAACAATAGAGTGGTATTTAATGCTTCCAAAACACAATGCTGTCTTCTGTGGCTAAAGCGTAACACTGACCCAATGCCATTATCCATGAATGGCACTTGTATCTCGGGAACCGAAAAGCTTTCTATCCTGGGTATGTGCATCAGTGACAACCTTTGCTGGAATGATCACATATTTAGTGTCGCCAAGAATGCCGCGAAATGCCTACGTTTTCTATACAGTTGCAAGAAATTATTCACACCTACCGATCTGGCTACAATTTATAAGGTGTTCATTCGTCCTAAGTTGGAGTTCACCGCTCATGTCTGGTCCGGCGCATCTAAGACCACATTGCACCTACTAGATAGATTACAAAAACGCGCGATAAAACTGATAGGTGACCCCAGCATTACCAAAACACTAGAATCGCTGGAACATCGTTTTATCGTTACTTTCATCGTAAATGCTCTGATGAAATAGCCAGTTGCATTCCGCCCCCTTAAAACTTCTCCCGCGATACACGTCTCACCCGTCTCACACGTCGTACTGTCAAATATAGAAATTCTTTTCTCAACCGAACCACACGAACGCGCTACCTCGTTCGGTCTTCCCCCCTCAATACAATATACGGATATTTAAGACCAATGTCAATAGGCAGCTCCTCTCCCTCTCCCTGTTACCTTCTGCTCGCACGACGTCGTTATATGGCCTTAGCCTTGAGTGCGCGTGTGACTCTAAAAAAAAAAACAAAAAAAAAACGAAGTTAATCGCGTATAACATGGCAAACGCCAGCTTCGATCTCTGTCCCTGCCCCTCGTCCCTGGGGAAAGAGGAACCTGACCCTTCAGGTTGGTGGCTGTGCTTAGGGGTAACATCCCTATCACATAAAAACCTACTTGTTCCGAAACAACAAAAAGCCTCGGATACGGACGGATACAAAGCTGACGACCCCTGCAAACGACTGACGGACTTGAGAGTCTGCACCTGGAATGTGAGGTCCCTTAACAGACCGGATGCAGGCGATCAATTGGAGCAAACCCTTAACTGCTATAAAGCAGATATAACCGCACTCCAAGAAGTGCGATTGGATGGACCAGGCAAAAGACGGATGAAAAAGTGCGACATCTACTACGGGAACTGCTACAAGGAGAACAAACAGCGCCTATTTGGGTGTGGATTCGTTATTCGAAGAAGACTCCGACAAAAAGTCTTAAGCAATCCGCATCAAAGCTAAATTTGGAAACAGCTTAATATGTGCTCACGCCCCAACGGAAGAAAAGGACGATCGACTCAAAGAAGAATTCTACGATCTCCTAGACAGAACATATGCCCAATTCCCCAGCTACGACTCAAAAATAGTTCCAGGAGATTTTAATGCAAAACCGGGCAAAGAGGACATATTTAAGTCGATCAAAGGAAAGCATAGCCTCCATAACACCACATCCGACAACGGACTTAGGCTAATCGATTTCCTAGCGGGGCGTAACCTCCTTCTAGCAAGCACGCGATTCCCCCATCTCAACATCCGCAAGGGTACCTGGCGGTCTTTTGATCAATCGACCACCAACCAGATTGATCACATTGCGATCGACGCCAGACACTCCTCCTGTATTCTTGACATACAAACCTTCCGAGGGGCCAACATCGACTCGGACCACTCCCTTGTTGTAACCAAGGTACGCATGAGAATATCAAGAATGCTTAGAAGTCGAGTAGAACTACGTAAGTTTGACGTCGGAAAGCTACAATCGCAAGAGACTGCCAGAATCTTTGCCGATCGTGTCTCCTCCGAGCTCTTTTAAAATCCGCCCACAGCAGCACAAACAATAGAGCAGGAATGGGCGCATTGCCAGGGCGCCATCAGAGACGCTGCCTCAGAGGTGCTGGGTTTCAAACCGCCACCACCTAGAAACCCCTGGTTCGATGAACAATGCGAACGAGCCCATGCAGCAAAACAAGTGGCATATAAAGCCATGCTGCAACGACGGACGAGAGCTGCTCGCTAAATCTATGAGCAGAAGAGAGGAATAGAACAGAAAGAAAAGAGAACACGGAAAGCGTGAGATCGTGGAGATGGTGAGATACCTCTGCAGGAATGACGCCTGTAAGTTTTACAATCAGGTAAAACGAACATGCCATGGCTACATGGCTGTCAGGCAGAACGAGCCATTCGTAATGGACGACGATGTAACAGAATTCAGTCCACCCGACCTAGACGAAGTCAAAATAGCAATATCAAGACTGAAGTCTAATAAAGCCGCGGGCGCAGACGGCCTGTCTGCTGAGCTTCTTAAGGCGGCTGGAGATAAGCTGGTAAAGTGCATGCACCATCTCGTTTGCAAGATATGGTCGGAGGAAAGCATGCCCGACGAATGGAATCTCAGCATCGTTTGCCCGGTCTATAGGAAAGGAGACCCTTATAACTGCGCCAACTATAGGGGAGTAAGTCTCCTTAACATCGCATATAAGATCTTCTCTGCTGTATTGTGTGAACGCCTGAAACCGTTTGTGGATAACCTGATCGGCTCTTATCAGTGTGGTTTCAGGCCAGGTAAATCCACAATAGACCAAATATTTACGCTACGGCAGATCTTGGAGAAGACCCAGGAATACCAAATCGACACTCACCACCTCTTCGTCGATTTCAAGGCTGCATATGACAGCGTGTATACATATGAGCTATACAAAGCCATATCTAGTTTTAACATCCCTGCCAAACTCGTCCGACTGTGCAGGATGACAATAGAGAATTCTCGCTGCTCCATTAAGGTCGGTAATGAGCAGACCGATACCTTTGATGTTAAAAAAGCATTTAGGCAAGGTGACGCGTTGTCATGCAACTTTTTCAACATCGTGCTTGAAAGGATCGTGCAAGGGTCACTGGCCAACACAAGAGGTACGATTTATTTCAAGTCTACGCAATTGCTTGCGTACACCGACGACATTGACGTGATTGGACAGACACAGCGAGACGTCAATGAGGCCTTTGTAAGCATGGAGGTAGAAGCGGCTAAGATGGGTCTCAAGGTTAATGAGGGTAAAACCAAATGACACGTTTCATCTAAAAGAGACGGACAACAGCGACGTATTGGCCAGAACGTCACCATGGGCGGATATAACTTTGAAGTGGTCAAGGAATTCGTCTAAGTTGGCTCACTGATGACCAGCGACAACAACAACAGCGCTGAGATAAAACGCAGAATCACTCTTGCCAACCGCTGTTTCTTTGGGCTCAAGAGGCAATTGAGAAGTAGACTCTTTCTCGGAAAACCAAGGTGACACTATGTAAGACCTTAATCATCCCAGTCCTCCCTTACGGCGCAGAGGCTTAGACCTTAACAAAAGCGGATGAAGATGCCCTTGGTCGTTTCGAGAGGAAAATTCTGCGCACTATCTATGGTCCCGTTTGTTCAAACGGTGTATGGATGAGAAGATATAGCGAAGAACTGTACGGGTTGTACAGCGACATCGGCCTGGTACTACGTCTACGGATACAGCGTCTAAGGTGGCTAGGCCATGTAGAGCGCATGGAAAATACAGCTCCGACATGAAGAGTCTTCCAATCCACGCCGGAAGGAAGGCGCGACAGAGGACGGCCGCATCAACGGTGGCGCACGCAGGTGGAAGGGGACCTTAACCAACTGAACGATTGTGTATTTAACACACACAACCGTAGATGGAGGGATTGTCCGGGTTGCAGGATGACTAAGCGCGTATGCCCTAATGCCTACAAAAAATCTGCATCATTTCTCCTGTCTTTAAGGCGAATCGACTGCAGAAGGCTTGTGGGAGTTATCACGGGCCATTACACTTGGGAGGATGATACTGCAGAGCATTTCCTCTGTGATTGTCCCGCCTTTGCTCGCGCACGGTGGCGCACCCTTGGAGCCGACGTGGTGTGTGCCGAATCCCTTAGCTCTACATCACTGAAGCTCCTTCAAATTTTTCTCCGGAAAACGGAGAAAATACAGTAATGTAAGGTGTCTGTCTGGAGTACAATGGACCAGTGATTGTATCTGAGTGCTCCAGCGGATAGCAGAAGCCTTCAACAAAAAAAAAAAAAAAAAAAACGGAAATACTCCGAACACATTTCTAAAGCGGAAGCAATATTTGAAGCATAATTTTTGTATTTTATTAAATTCTTATTAAATTAGAGAAAGAAGAGTTTCTTCTTAGCTATTACTATTCACTTATTGTCGGCAAAGATTTTCGGATTCGTGACCCTAAACACATGAGGGACCATTCCGGCTAGAGTTGTAAATAGGTCTTCAGATATGTCATGCGGTAACAAGAGTTGAAGAGTGCTATAAAATAAAATAGAAAAAAAGTAATGCTTAGAGAGCGATATAGGCTTGCGGTGTACCTTAGTTCAGCGCCACCCCAAGAAGCTGATTCTATCATGAATCCTTTAGCGCATTTAAATACAAGTTCTGCCCTTCTCATGCACCATTGCACTGTCATATCCTCTGACATTTCATGCCTTAATAATGCTGGAATGGTCAACGTAGTGACATCGTGTCGACTGGCGGTCTTCAAGATGTTCCGTAAGCCTAATATCACTGGATGGCGAGAATTGATTTCACTAGGACTGTTGAAATGCTCGTCGGAAATCAAATGAAATATAACATGAGACTGTGACAGGTTAGAATGTTTTGTAATAAAGAAATCCCCAGTTTTAAGTTTGGAACTAGATTTAATTGGACTGGATTCATTGGTTCCATTCAACTCTTTGGTATCCGTTTCAATCTGTTCCAATTGCCTATCGATCTGATCGAAATGAAATTCCGTTGACATATTCGAGTTCTTAATGATCTTTTTATTAGCTTGAGCTTGAATTGAAGGAGTCAGAACCACCACGCCGCATAGAGAGCTGGAATAAAGTCCAAGAGCCATATTGAGACCATTTAAACTATAGAAGAAAAAAAAGATTAAAATAAAGGTCGCAAGCGATTAAATGTAGATTGAGACCAACTTTTCATCAGCATGCAATGGGCTGCAAAGATCGTTGACATCAGCACTGAGAATACGTATGTTGTGCATATGTTTCAATTGCGATCCCAAGTGAATGGTAAAACTCTCCTCCATCGATGGCATTTGAGATATGTACATTGAAGAACGATTTCCAAGCGGCATTACTGTCTGCGGCGATGGGATAAATATCTTACTCACTTGACTCGTAATCCATTCCCGGTATTCGTTTTTCTGATGACCACGTTTGGCCTCCAGTTCCGATTCGTAACGCTTCCGTATATAATTTTGTGTTGTATACTGCTGCGCGAGTAGTTTATTAACGTCTTCTGATGTTGTGGATATATCCAATTGATTTATAATTGTCTCCATTTCCTCTTGCTGGCGCGAATTCAACGCTTCCAATTCACTTTCCATTTGGTTCATCATGTCAGCTATTACTTTCGCATATTCGCGTTCTTTTTCAAGAATTGTGTCAAGCGATGACGAGTCCAGGCGGAAAAGTCTAAAGCAAAATGTGAATCATCTCTAGTTGCCGGTTGAGCTCGTACACCTACCTGTGAAAGCTTTGTGCAAATATCTCTTCGTCGGACGGGCCGACTCTATCAGCAAACTGAATTAGCTCTTCTTTATATAGTTTTTCAGTTTCCCTTATGATTGCTTCTACATCGATTTCGTTATCGCGAACCTTTTGCAGTAGAGCCTCATCTCGATCGTCATAGAATTTCTGATTCTCTTCTGTGATGAAATTCTCCAACTCGGCTTTTAAAGCTGTTTTAAAGATACATGCACAGGGATTGTATTGAAGGATTGTACGTTAACTTACGGACGTCGCCATCTAAATAACGCATCATTGGATCCATTTTGTTCATTAAGTTCGAAACGAGTTCTTCCGCACAACCTTCAAATGGTATCGAAATATTTTCAGTTGCTTCCGCATCGCTGTTATCGTAGTTTTTGTATTTATAAACAAAAGTTACTGTTTTCGTGTCGGTATCGCCCATTGCTACATTGCTACCTGATTGCTACCAAGGATTATTTATCTCTGATTGCTACGCCCCCACTAAACAGATGATACCATTTGACATTTGTGTTTATTGACAAGGGTGACAGCAAGTGTGAAATTTTTGAGTACGGGAACAGACTTTCGTTGTTTTTCGTAGATTTTCTCTGTTTTCGACAAGTACTGGAACAGACCTAATGTCAAATTGAAAAATAATCTTTTGGATTTGTTTTACTCATTTTTCATTCCATTCATTTTTGTCCAAAAAGTAGGTGATATCTTAAAGAAGAAATTAACTTTTGTTAAGCTAGTCAGCCTAGGTACTTATATGGAAGTAAAGGGTTGACCATAATAGACTTATGCGAACTTAAGCTTAGGCACGATTCCAATATCCGAGGTAAGGAATTTTGAAAACGCAGTTTTGTAGATCTCGATGAAGCACAAAAAATTCACGCAGCAACATGTCAACGCAGACTTTCTTTAGGCCCACAAGTATGCAAACAAAATTGTATCCCACAGCAGAAAAAAATACAATTGTCAAAATTCTCTACCTCGGTAATCGGAATTTCCCCAACAATAATATTGTGCAATATCAAATATCGCACAATATTATTAAGCATTTAGGGGCCGCTTTCTATTCCAAAAGCAACAACCAACCCCTGCGGGGATCACATGGCAGACGTACGAAGGTTTTCCATCTTGTTCATTTATCTATGCTTTTAATAACGCCGTTGTGCAAATATGTTTTGCGCGAAAGCCAGATTGAAATTTTGTAATCAAACTACTATTGTCGAGATATTTTTTAAGTTGTCCACTCACTAGACTTTCGAAAGCTTTGCTTAGGTACGGAAGTGTGGCTATTGGGCGAAAATCCTTACCATCAGGTGATTTTTTGGGCAATTTGGCTACTTTACAGCTTTTTGGGAAGGTGGAGGTAGTAATGATCGTATTCAATATGTGCGTGACTTGGTGCAGTATACACGGCAGAAGTGTTTTATTGAAAGTTGGGTGAATATCATCTGAGCCTAACGCTAACAGGGTTAGTCCAACTTCGACTTTATTCATACCTGAGAGCGAAAAGGAATATTCAACTCTATCTGAGCGGTAGATTTAAATATTACTGTGATTATAATTGAACGTCGAGGATTGGGCAAATTTGCTATTGAGAGCTTCAAGGTCTATATTGTTAGGCACTGCAATTTTGTTGGGGCAGATGCCCATTCGACGCACATTTTTCCAAAAACTATAACTTGAATTGCTATTCGAAAATATGTCTGAATAGTGACGTCGCTTATTCCGTCGAACAAGTGAAGTTACTGCGTTGCGTGCAGCTTTGTAGTCGTTAAGAAGGGCTAAACATCTAAATCTCCCCCACCTAGAATATAGCGAGTCACGTTGCTTTATAAGAGAAACTTGGCTCTGGTCCTTCATGGCCTGTAACGCCACAAAAAAAAAAAAATTAAGTGAAGGAGAAGACTTACCTACAAATTCTACGGGCTACTTCTGCTTGAGCAAACAGCTATGAGATCTAACGTCGAGGGACGATATGTCTTCTGCCACAAAAACCGTATTTTCTAACTCTTCTTTCTACACGTGGAAAAGAAAATGCCATAATACTGTCCCAAAGCTAGTAAAATTGACGAGAGTACGACAGATTATTGTAAATTTTCGAATGCTCAATGCAAATCGCCACCCAGCCTCATATGCTAGCCCCAAACTATCGTATACCATAGCATTTCTTGCCCCGAGTCATGGCCCTAAAGCCCTGTATGGTAAAATTGATCCATACGTTGACCAGAAATAGTGCAGATTTAGGAGAAGAAATTATATAAATATCAAAAAATGATTTGACATTCAAAATGCATGTTACAATGGCAACTCGGTAAGCGCACTGAAATGACAGCTGTCAGCTGCCCTTTTTCCGTTGGCGGGACTCTATTGTGTAAAATTTCTGATTTTAGACAATCTCATTTCCGTGGCAAAAGTTTTAATCTTCAATTAAAACCAGGGATATGAAGGTTTCACTCGAATGGAAAAAACGCGTCAAAGCCGAATATTTTAAAATCCGACAAAAGAAAAGATACAAAAGAGCTGACGAAATTAAAGAACTATGGATAAAGAATTGGTACAGTACCTTATCTTGCGTGCCTAACGTGTGAAAAAAGTAATATTTTGAGGTTTAATCTGTCTCCAGGGATGAACACAACTACGATGAGCAAGATATATGGTGCGAATCGAAGATATGGGATCCACAGCCAATAGACACACCCCATATTGATTGCATGAAAAGCGCGGAGGTTGTAACCAGTGATGGTAGGCTATTGTCCTTGTTTTGGTCTGGTCTAACGATCTTAGTACTTGCATTATTTTAGGTACAAAGTCACAAAAGGTTCCAATTATTATCATCAATGCTGTTACGCCGATACCAACAATGTATACATGGGCGCCCACTCAGCAGAACTTTATGGTGGAAGATGAAACTGTTCTGCACAACATTCCATATATGGGTGATGAAGTCTTAGATCAAGATGGCAAATTTATAGAGGAACTGATTAAAAATTATGATGGGAAAGTGCATGGCGACAAGGATCCATCATTTATGGACGATACAATTTTCATTGAACTAGTTCATGCTTTGATGAAAAACTACACCGATGAGAAGGAAGAAGAATATGATTTTCCGTCGAAGCCGGAATCGGCGAAAAAAGAAACTGAAAACGGTGACCAAACGAAGGAGACGACTTCGACAACGAGTGAAAAGCTCCCCTTTCCCCGACCGATAATATTTCATGCGATAAGTGCGAATTTTCCGGATAAGGGTACACCTCAAGAGCTAAGAGAAAAGTATGATACCTCTGTACCAATGTGTATGGTTTTATTTATTCCACATTTTTGTTTTAAAGGTATATTGAGCTAACTGAACGACAGGATCCTGAGCGACCTCAGGAATGTACGCCAAACATAGATGGGGAAAAAGCAGAAAGTGTTTCACGGGAAAAAACACTACACTCCTTCCATACACTCTTCTGCAGGCGTTGCTTTAAATATGACTGCTTTCTGCATCGTACGTTTGAGTAGATGATTTATCTTCAAAAGTTATTGGTTATGAAATAGTTTGTTTTTTAGGGTTGCAATCTAGCCATGCCGGGCCAAATCTGAAAAAGCGCCGATTCCCTGAATTGAAACCGTTCACAGATCCATGCGGTACATCATGTTACATGCTATTGGTCTGAAATTCTCTCTGAAACTTTAAAAGCCAATGTCTGTCTATCTTAACCAATTTTAGGAAGGAATGAAGGAAAAACTCGCAGCTGATAATAAATCACAAGCGGCTGATTCAGGCAATGAAATAAGCTCGGAGGACAGTAACGACAGTAATAGTCAATACAGCAATAAGGAGTTTAATGGCGAGAACAAGGAGAGTAATAGCACTGGTATAACTGCATCATCGGCAGAAATAAATTCAATGATAAGTAAGTTGCCTCTTCATATCCCTTGGATCGACCAAACGAGGTCACCTTACCCCTATTTTGTCTTGCAGCCGATATGATGAATACCACCAACACAAAATGTCAATGGACGGGAGCGGATCAGTCGCTGTTTCGCGCTCTACATAAGGTTTTCTTAAAGAACTATTGCGCCATTGCACAAGCTATGCTAACGAAAACGTGTCAACAGGTATGTTAAGCCATACTGAAAATAGGATAAAGTTACCTAAAGGCACAATTCCGCTTTATACTTAGGTCTATGAATTCGCGCAAAAAGAAGCAGCCGATTTGATTATCGAAGAGATGCGGCAAGATTATACGCCACCACGAAAAAAGAAAAAGAAACAAAGACTGTGGTCACTTCATTGTAGAAAAATTCAACTCAAAAAGGATTCGACGTCAAATCACGTGTATAATTACACCCCGTGCGATCATGCCGGACCATGTGATGCAAGCTGCTCGTGCATACAAACGCAAAATTTCTGCGAGAAATTCTGCAACTGCAGTAGTGACTGCCAGAATCGTTTCCCAGGTTGCCGTTGTAAGGCGCAATGCAATACTAAGCAATGTCCATGTTATCTAGCTGTACGCGAATGCGATCCGGATCTTTGCCAGACATGCGGAGCAGATCAGTTCAACTTGACGAAAATAACATGCAAGAACGTCAGTGTGCAACGTGGTCTACGTAAGTGTAAATGAAACCAAACCCTTTCCACAATTCTACCTATCCTAATCGATTTATTACCTTTAGACAAACATTTACTTATGGCGCCGTCAGATGTGGCGGGTTGGGGAATATTCCTAAAGGAAGGCGCTCAGAAAAATGAATTCATATCAGAATACTGTGGTGAAATTATCTCGCAAGATGAAGCCGATCGACGCGGCAAGGTCTACGACAAATACATGTGCAGCTTTCTGTTTAATTTGAATAATGATTTTGTCGTCGATGCCACTCGGAAGGGCAACAAAATTCGCTTTGCCAATCATTCAATTAATCCAAATTGTTATGCAAAGGTCATGATGGTCACAGGGGATCATAGGATTGGAATATTCGCCAAACGAGCCATTCAGCCAGGGGAAGAGCTCTTCTTCGACTACAGATATGGGCCGACGGAGCAACTGAAGTTTGTTGGCATTGAGCGCGAAATGGAAATAGTTTAAAAACAGAAAAAAAAAAAGATCAAAACACTTTTCTATCATGTAGTACTATTAATACAGAATTTTATTTTATAACAACAAAAGTTCTAAGCATTTTGGGGCACATTTGCTACAATCGGTTTTGGACGGGCTTTAAATATGATTTTCTTGGTGACGATTGCCTTTATTTTATACTCAGTTCGTTGTTTGGATTTATTTTCTAAAGCTGCTGTTGAGTCTAAGACTGTCTGGTCGATGGTCTCATTCAGAATTGTTGTATTTTCAATTGCTGTTATATCACACAGATTCACTCCCTCGTTTGTTTTTGATTTTTCCAATACGGCGAAAGGTTTCTCAAACTTTTGCTCTCTCCCATGCAGTAAGGAATGCGCAATGATCATAATCTATTTTACAAAGAAATGAGAAAAGTCGGTGTTACGACTTAAAATTGTCAATTGTTTAGTGGATATTAGTTACCGGCTCACCAAATTTAGTAAAATATAAATCTCCAATATAGTTTCCGGTAATGTCTTCGTGGTCACGGGCTTCGATGTCACCCTGCATCTCGATTATTGCCCACTCGGCCAAACCGGCTTCAGTCTGAGGTCTAGGAAGAAAAGAGATGTTTGAAATTGTCGAAAGTACTTCCCCAAGAAGAGTGAAAGATAGAAGGCAGGCGTACGCTTTCAAAATAGTTTTATTCACGGAATGGTTTAACAAATTCTACCCGCGAAACTTTTTAAACAAAGGATGAACGTTCCCAATATTCTTTCGCTTGTATTCGTAGTAGACAGCATCATCACCACCAGACATGGAGCCCAGACCGCCAGTTCGTTTAACACCGCTTTGGCGGTAACCAGGTTCACCAGGAACTTTCTCATCCTCACAGTCCAAATCTGAAGCAGACAGTACTTGCTGCAACAACTGCGCTTGCTCCTCGCGAGTATTATACAACAAATCCGGTTCAGTGTCCATACCACTCAGATGGGTAATAACTTTATAGCTGTAGCCCTGATTGACCAAAAATCGCTGACGTTTACGTGAGTAACTCATTTCCATGGTATCCTGTGAGACTAAAGTGTAAAAGAATGCATTGTACTCCTCCGCAATGGCTCCTTTCTTCGCACGTAAAATACGTCCCAGACGTTGTGCTTCTTGACGTCGTGAACCACCATGTGACGAAATTTGAATAAGAACATTGGCCTCCGGTAAGTCAAAACTTGTGTCTGCTACCTTGGACACAAAAATCGTGTTCACCTTAGGATTAAACTTAAAATTCTGCAAAATTTGGATTCGCTCATTCTGAGACGTTGGCCCATAGATGAACGGTTTATTCATTTTAATAGCATAATGCTTCAACGCAAAAACATTGTCACTGAAAACTATTGTTTTGTCGCCTCGTTTCTCATGGTACCTGATCAAAAACTGACAACTACGGAACTTGGATGGATTCATCACATAAAGAAGCATTTTCTTCGACGTTTTAGTTGTCAAGTATTCACGATAAAATTCGGGTGACATTGGGCACCAAACCTCAGCGCATTGCACGCGTGCAATGTATCCTCGTTTTTGCAACTCTAACCAGTTGGCTTCGTAGAGTTTCGGACCGATTAAAAAATTCAAATCAGCAATTTTATCGTCCTCACGCAGCAGTGTCGCTGTGAGACCTAACTTGCAATGGCTTTGAACAATAGTTAAAACCCTTCGGAACATTTTAGCAGGGATGGTGTGGACCTCATCCAAGACCATTATACCCCATTCTTGTTCTTGCAGCCATCGCATTGTCTGATCCGCTTCCCATGAGCGTTTTTGTGTATGCGTGATCATGGAGTAGGTGGTAATCAAAATGCCACAGCCCATCGGTTTGTCTTTGGCTTCAGAGGTGAAACGGCATATCATGCTATCGTCGGCAGTGGACCACATTTTAAACTGTTGTTTCCATTGTTCAACCGAGACGCCACTGTTGCAAAGCACTAATGCTCGTTTTCGTACTGTACAACAGGCCGTGACGCCCACCAGAGATTTACCTAGAATGAATTTTACTTGTAAACAGAAAAGCTTGAAAATGGGAAATAGGTTCCTTTACCAGCACCACAGGGAAGAACGATAACACCAGAACGTGCTCGACCATTTCCAAACATTTTACGCAAACTTTTCTCCTGGTATGGTCGCAAAACTGCTGCCGGTTTCAGATCAATATTTATGTCGGGATTATGAGTATCATTGCGAAAATCATATTCTGCAAGGAGAGGATGTTCTATTTCAATACACCGCTTCTGGATTACTTCTATTTTCTCCTGGTTCACTTCAAACGATACTGTCTTCAAATTGAGCTCATCTTCATCGTCCTCGTTATCAATTTTTTCGTAGAAGTTCGTGATATCATCGGGGACAGTAGTTGTTCCCGATGTAGGTGTTTCAGTTGTCGTTTCTGTAGTGTTTGTTGTAGCGCCAGGCTTAACTGGAGCCTTAGTACCAAAGGTTGTAATACCTTTGGTCTCAGTGGAACCAGTAATGAAGCCGTCTCCCTCGTCTTCCTTTCGTTTCAAGCGGCAAGTTTGTATTACTGGATCCTTGAGCAGTTTTTGTAAAATTTCCGGATGAGGACTCTCAATAAAGTACCTAAATCGAATCAAGTCAGGAGCATCCGACAAGTGAAAGATGGTGGTTTCGACTTACTTATTGTGTTTTAAGACAAGTTTAACTTTGCCATACGAGAGCGTACACAGCCGAATGAACTCAACAATGCCTTCGGGGATTGTTGTTTTACTCAATCGTCGTAAATACTCAATAATATCGTGTGTTTGAAGACCTACCGATACAGCAGCATACAAACTATACGCGGTGAGCTTATATTCATGAATGTGCTCCGGACGACACACTGGTTCAGAGATGGCAATCAGAAAGTCATGTGCATGCTTGTACACGGGCGAGAATGATTCAAGGAATATATGACCATTTGGAGCTACCCATAATGGGCGGTTACTGTGGTCTTGTTTTAAGTTCATTTGGTTTCGGTAGTCCTTTGCGCCGTACTCATCTTCTAAAATTTTCTCATCGTTTTTTTCTGCATTTTGCGATGCTGCTCCTGGAACGCCATCCGTCTCGTTGTTAGTCTCGCCAATTTCTGTATCTTCTACCAATTGTGTGTAAGCTTCATCTTCCTGTCGGCGTTTTTTACCTTAAAGCCGTCGTATTTAGTTGTGAAATTGAGAAACAAGATGATAACATACCGAATTTATCGCCACCAAATTTTTCCTTTTTCGATTTCTTTGGAGGGCCCATTTTCACAAATTAAATGAGAACAAACACGAGCTACTTTCTTCGAGAGAAAAATCGCAAAAATTAAATCGGACGACAGGTATGCAAACGTCAAAGTGACGTGTTTTTTTTAATCATTCTCAGGTTGTTGCGCGAGGACAGATGTTTATGGACATTTTAATTTTGCAAAAATAAAAACGATTTGTATACTTACGTTTTAATAAGAATCGGCATAATTTACGGTCACCAGTAGAAAATTGTTTTATCTGTTTATATAGTCAGCTAAGCGAAGAACCGCAGCACTTTTCAAACGGCTTGGAGAATGTATTGTACAAGGCGCCAAACCATAGTCGTGTTCACAAGGTCACAAACTATTAAACAACTGATAATAGTCGCTTGGCACGAAGATAGTCCCAGAAATATACATACTGTGCTGTGCAAAAAAATAAGAACAGGGAAGTAAGATACATTCTTCTTCTTCTTTGATGGCGCTACAGTTCGGGGTGAACCAGGGCCTCAACCAATAAGCCTCTCCAGCCGGCCCGATCTTCGGCCAGCCGCTTCCAGTGCCGCACGCCCAGTTGGTTGAGGTCCCTTCCACCTGTGCGCGCCACCTTAAATGCGGTCGTCCTCTGCTGCGTCGTCCCTCGGGGTGTGAGTCGAAGACTCTTCGGGCCGGAGCGTTGATGTCTATTCGCTCTACATGGCCTAGCCATCTTAGACGTTGGATCCGAAGACGTCTAACCAGGCCGATGTCGCTGTACAGCCCGTACAGTTCTTGGTTGAATCTCCTCCTCCATTCTCCGTTTACACAAACGGGACCAAAGATTGCACGCAGAATTTTCCTCTCGAAACGTCCAAGAGCCTCTTCATCCGCTTTTGATAACGTCCAAGCCTCAGCGCCGTAGAGGAGGACCGGGATGATTAAGGTTTTGCAGAGGGAGACCTTAGTTTTTCGAGAGAGGGCTCTACTACTCAATTGCCTCTTGAGCCCGAAGAAGCAGCGATTGGCAAGAGTTATTCTGCGTTTTATCTCAGCGCTGGTGTCGTTGCTGCTTGTCACTATCGAGCCAAGGTAGACGAAGTCCTTGACTACTTCAAAAATATAGCTGCCGAAGGTGACGTTCTGACCAAGACGTCGGTGTTGTGCGTCTTTCTTGGATGACAGCATATATTTGGTCTTGTCCCCATTTACCCTTAGACCCACTTTCGACGCTTCTGCTTCAATGCTTGTGAACGCCTCATTGACATCTCGCTTTGTTCGTCCAATAACGCCAATGTCATCTGCGTAGGCAAGCAATTGTGTGGACTTGAAGTAGATCGTACCTCTTGTATTGGCCGCAGAGTCCCGCACGATCTTTTCAAGAATAATGTTGAAGAAATCACATGACAGTGCGTCACCCTGTCTAAAACCTTTTTTAACTTCAAAGGGGTCGGTTAGTTCACCTCCGACCTTAATGGAGCAGCGAGAGTTCTCCATAGTCATCCTGCATAGTCTGACGAGTTTGGCAGGAATGTTAAAACATGACATAGCTTTGTATAGCTCGTCTCTATAAACACTGTCATACGCGGATT
This sequence comes from Eumerus sabulonum, assembly GCA_951905685.1. Lineage (NCBI taxonomy): Eukaryota > Metazoa > Arthropoda > Insecta > Diptera > Syrphidae > Eumerus > Eumerus sabulonum. The sequence continues at coordinate 151,560,663 of OX645060.1, read as the reverse complement.
TGAACTCGACGAAAAGATGGTGCGTGTCGACCTGGAATTCATGGGTCTTCTCCAAGATCTGCCGTAGTGTAAATATTTGGTCTATCGTGGATTTTCCTGGCCTGAAACCACACTGGTAGGAACCTATCAGATTGTCCACGAACGGTTTCAGATACTTACACAGTACGGCAGAGAGGATCTTGTACGCGATGTTCAGGAGGCTTATCCCTCTGTAATTGGCGCAGTCATAGGGGTCTCCTTTCTTATGGACCGGGCAAACGATACTGAGATTCCATTCATCGGCATGCGTTCTTCCGACCATATCTTGCAGATGTGTTGGTGCATGTTCCTAACAAGCTCATCGCCAGCTGCTTTAAACAGCTCCGCGGGGAGTTCGTCTGCTCCAGCAGCTTTATAAGACTTAAGTTTCGATATCGCTATCTTAACATCGTCTAGGTCGGGTGGACGGGATACTCCTTCGTCCTCGTCCATTGTGAATGGTTCGCTCTGCCTGACGGCGGCATTTTGACTATCATCACCGTTATACAGTCTGCAGAAGTGGTCAGCATCGACTGTGACTCCACTACTAGTTGTCCGCGCTCATCCCTGCAGGCTTCTGCTCTCGCTTTATAGCCTTGTCATGTTCGTTTTACTTTCTGGTAAAATTTTCGAACGTCGTTCCTGCCGTAACATCTCTCCATCTCCTCGATCTCGCACTTCTCGTGCTCCTTCTTTTTCCTTCTCAGAAGCGCATGCTCCTCCCTCCTTTTCTGTTCATAGAGCTCGCGGGCAGCTCTCGTCCGTCGATGCATTGTGGCCATGTATGCATTCTGTTTCTCTACATGGGCCTGTCTGCACTCATCATCAAACCAAGGGTTTCTCGACGGTGGTGGCTCGAAACCGAGTATATCTGAGGCGGCCTCTCTAATGGCTTTCTGACAACGACTCCATTGCTGTTCTATGGTTTCTGCAGATGGCATCGGGATCTGAGAGAGCTTGAGGGAGACTTGATCGGCGAAGGTCATGGCGGTCTCCTGCGATTGCAGCTTTCCGACGTTAAATTTTGGTTTTCTTACTCGACTCCGTTGGTTCCGAGAAATTCGCATCCGTACCTTGGCTGCAACAAGGTAATGATCCGAGTCGATGTTGGCTCCTCGAAAGGTTCGGACATCTAGGATGCTGGAGGAGTGTCTGCCGTCGATCGCAATATGATCAATTTGGTTGGTTGTCGATTGATCGAAAGACCGCCCGGTCCCCTTATGGATGTTGAGGTGTGGGAATCGTGTACTTGCTACTACCAGGTTATGTCCCGCCATAAAGTCCACTAGCCTTAGTCCGTTTTCTGACGTGGTGTTGTGTAGGCTGTGTTTTCCAATGACCCGTTCAAAGATAGCCTCCTTTCCTTACCCAGCTTCGCATTGAAATCTCCTAGAACGATTTTGGTGTCATAGCTGGGACATTGCGCATACGTTCTGCCTAGGAGATCATAGAAGTCGTCTTTATGTCGGTCATCTTTCTCCTCTGTGGAGGCGTGGACACATATTAAGCTTATATTGCCGAGATTTGCCTTGATGTGGACGCTTACATACTGGAGGCTTAAGACTTTTTTCCTGAGTCTGCCTCGAACAACAAATCCGCATCCGAATAAGCGTTGTTTTTTATTTTCTCTGTAGCAGTTTCCGTAGTATATATCACAGTTTTTCATCCGCTTTTTGCCTGGCCCATTCCATCGCACTTCTTGGAGCGCGGTAATGCCTGCCTCATAGCAGTCCAAAGAGTTGACCACTTGTTCGGCTGCACCTGGTCTGTTGAGGGACCTAACGTTCCAGGTGCAGAACCAAAATTCGTTTCCTTTTTGACGTTTGCGGGGGTCGTCAACATGTAATCCATCCGTATCCGAGGCTATTGGTTGTCTCTGAACAAAATTTTTTTTTAAGCGATAGGGATGTTAGCCCTAAGCGCAACCCCCAACCTGGAGGGCCAAGTTCCTCTTTCCCCAGGAACAAGGGGTCGGGTCGCTGCACACATTGGTTCACTACCTGGCGGGTGCCAGTATAGCTATCCAGGGGAGACCACGCGGAGGCTGTGTGTCAATGTGGATTGAGCAGGGACAGAGATAGAAGAGTAAGATACATTTAGCAATTTATCGTTCTCGAATACTACCGAACGGGAAATCAAGAAATTGTACTAATAATTATAGTTAATCTTCTGCAGACAAGCTCATCAAGCTTTGCAGATACTAATGACTGGAAAGACTATATATGTAGTATTGTACAAATTATTAGAATGAATAAAATTGAATTGAATTGATTGACTTTAATGGACACGCTTTATTGAAGTCAAATAATATGAATGAAAAAATGAGTTGACAAAGATGGTCGAAGTGCGTATCTGCATGGGTGGCTCTTGGTCCGCGATCTGGTTTGGTTGAATGTCGTACGGCGTGTGTGGCAAGCGGCTTCTATCACCACCACGGGAATTCTCGTTGGTGACGCGTTGGAGTATTCGGGGGATGTTCGCATCGTCGATCGGCTGAGGCTCCGGTCACACCGCCACATGAGTATTCGGGGGATGTTCGCAGTGACGATCGGCTGAAGCTCCGGTCACGCCGCCACATGGGCCCCCCCAGAAGCCTTCCGCGCTTTAGCGAAACCTGCTGGGAGCTTGTATGCTGCGCCCCACGCGGGTGCGAAAAGCTGAGCCGTTGAACGTAGTGGTGGCGTGCGTTTGGCCTGCCATCGGAACAGGTGTTGCTGGTTCCTCCCTTGCCGCAGGCTCCATGTATGCCGGTTTAAGGCGGTCAATGGAAATGTTGCTGCAGCGCCCTCGGACCCTGAGCTTGAAGAATTTGTCTTGCCGTTCGAAGATTCGGAATGGACCTTCATATGGTGGAACTATAGATGCTTTTACGGAGTCGTTACGTATGAATGCATGCGTCGAAGTGGCCAAATCCTTGTGGACGAATGGGTGCTGCTGCGAGTGCCAGGCTGTCTGCTGAGGTCTGATTTGCTGCATTCAATTTTTTTTTTTTTTTAGAGACTCGCGCAGGTTCAAGAGTATTTATATTCTCTTATGATGTGTTCACACACACAACCTGAACGGAGTACAGTGGTTGGGGTCGTTGATGTTCGTTCACTACTCTCAGGGGTGGTTGTCCTAGACCTAGATAGGACGAGAGCCGACCAAATTCCGCGTTGGATATAGTCCGTAGTAATTCGTTCAAGCATTTGAGTATTACATACGTAGAGGATGAATTTCGGTTGACAATATACTGTGAGTGTTATGCCTGCAGCAGTACGTCTGGTCACTTTCCATTCACAACTGCTTTGCATACTTTTTGTCCGTATAGGAATTACTTTTTCTTGGCTATGAAGCGAATTTGAACCATAAACCTTCCGCTCGGCGGTCGATGATATTAACCACTGCACCACGGCCACCCCTGACCTTCTATGTCGGAGGTCCGATACGAAGTCTGTTTGCGAGCGGTCGTTATGCGTCGAAGAAAGCAAATCAGCTGGGAGTCGAAGTGTTGTGCCGTAGACCAACTCTGCAGGGATAGCGCCGATGTCTTCTTTCAATGTTGATCGCAGGCCTAACATGATGAGAGGCAGATGCTTCGTCCAGTGCGCGGAGTCGGTGCAGTTGATTGCCGCTTTTAGGGTTCTATGGAATCGCTTGACGATTCCGTTGGACTGTGGATGGTATGATGTTGTCGTTGAGTGGTTCGAACCTGTGCGTCTGCACAGTTCACTGAAGATGGAAGAATAGAACTGTCTACCTTGATCGGACGTAACCCTGGAGGGTACTCCGAAACGGGCGATCCATCCTGAGATGAAGGCGTTTGCGCAACTGGTGGCGGTCATGTCCACCATCGGCGTCGCTTCGGGCCACCTCGTGAAACGGTCTACGATCGTCAGCAAGTAGCGATAGCCTTCCGACGGCGGGAAGGGACCCAGAACGTCGATGTTGATGTCGGCAAAGCGCACGTCGGGAGCTTGATAGTGTCGTAACTCGGATCTGGAGTGGCGGTGTACCTTAGTTCGCTGACAGGGTACACATGTCATTGCCCACCTTGCGCAGTCCTGGCGGATGTTCGGCCAAATAAAGCGTTCTCTCATCAGATGTACTGAGGCGCGCCGGCCTGGGTGCGAGAGATTGTGTGTGGCATCGAACAACGGCTTGCGGAGGTTCTTCGTGATGAATGGGCGGACTTGGCCGTGTGAGACATCGCATACGATGGGTTTTGTTAGGTGGGAAAAAGAAAGCGAAGTCAGCTGTAGCGAATGCGAAGGGTTACCTGACAACAGTTGCCGCAGTTCGGCGTCTGCCTCTTGCGATTCAGCGAGCTGATTGTATAAATCCCCTGCCTCGAGCGCCCCGATCCGTAACAGCAAGTCTGCCGCACGGTTGTCTTCGCCCTTGATGTGACGGATGTCGGTGGTGAACTCGGCTATAAGGGACAAACAGTTTGTCTGCCTCGGCGATGACTTCTCTGGGCGCTGTTTGAATGCGAAGATGAGAGGCTTGTGGTCGGTTTGGATGTGAAAAGCCCGCCCCTCTATTAGGTCGCGAAAGTGACGCACCGCCATATACATTGCCGTGAGCTCGCGATCGTATGTGGAGTAACGTTGTTGTGTGTCGGAAAACTTTTTCGAAAAGTAACCCAGCGGTTCCGCTACGTTGTTGACGATTTGATGTAGAACCGCACCAGCGGCTAGTCTCGAAGCGTCCGTTACGAGGCTTAGGTCTGCATTTGGGACGGGATGCGCGAGTTGAATCGCGTCGGCTAGGAGCTGGCGGCAGTCGTCAATGACCTTGCTAGCGGTATCCGTCCAAGACAGCGGAGTTTTGTCGTTCTTCCGATTACCGGGTGTCATCTTCAACAACGGAATTTGCGCCTCCGCTGCATGTGGCATGAATTTTCGATAGAAGTTGATGGCCGCTACAAAACCTCTCAGCTGTTTCACCGTCTCGGGGCGCTTGATCTGCTGGATTGCTTCCACTCGGGAACGCAGTGGAAATATCCCCTGCCGGGTGATTCGGTGGCCTAGGAACTCGAGTTCTGGCTTACCAAACCTGCATTTGGCGACGTTGATGGCCAAGTTATAGTTTGCCAGTCGCCTAAACACTTCGCGCAGGTGTTGACGGTGTTGGTCGACGTTTTCAGATGCGACGCAAATATCGTCCATGTATGAGAATGCGAAGTCGAGCCCACGTAGTACCTCATGCACCAGGCGTTGAAGAGTCTGTGCCGCATTGCGAAGTCCAAAGGTCACGTGCGTGAACTCATACAGCCCGAATGGCGTGACGGTTGACGGCAGCTGCTTTGGATTCCGGATGTTGATAGCAGCTGCTTTGGATTCCGGATGTTATTGGCGCTGGGTTGTTGACGACGAGTGGCGGAAGCTGCAGAGCTGGCGGCAGTTGACTGCCCTGTTGCCAAAGGTTCGGTGGAACCAACAGTCATCGAACTGTTCGATGGAATCCTCCCTTCTACGTTCGCCGGACGGTCGGGGTTGGAAGGGGGACGGGGCGTGCGGGTGCGCATTCGTGGTAGGCGCTGTTGCGGCAACATCCTGGAAAACTCGGAGACCAACAGAGCGGCATCCGCTGTTGTCGGTGGGCAGATGTTCGTTTCGCCTTGGCGGGGGGTGTCGCCCCCGCGCTATGCCGCTCAGTTGGCGAAGCTCGATGCTTTCCATCACGGTGTCTGCGACCCTGGTCTTCTCGATCGCGGCACCTTTCTCCGTTATGACGATGGCTTGCACGGACGGAGGAAGGCGGGCGGCCCATAGATCGAGGAGGACTTGCTCGCTTAGCGCGCCTTTTGCAACGCGGGCCATCTCGAAGTTAAGCTGACTGGGCTTCCGGTCCCCAAGCGGCATTTCGTGGATGATGCGTCGAATTCTTCTTTGCTGACTGTCTGCGAAGTAATTGACTAAATGAGTTTGAATGTAATTATACTTATCCCTGGTCGGGGCAGCGTCGATGATGGATCTCAGCTCGGTTATCCTGGCGGCTGGCAGCTGGGAGCACACCGTGTCGAACTTCCTGCCATCTTGCGCTATTCCCGAAGCGCGGAAAAAGAAATCCAGGAGGTAGAACCAGCTGTCGACGTCAGACTCCATAAACGGAGGCATCTGAAGGCGGGAGTGGAAGCTTGCTGCGATCTCGGGCTGGCCATCGCTTGTCGCTGCTGGAGCGGTCACGTCTGCGATGGAATCTGCCGGTTTCCCGTCCATATCACGTCGGGGTCACCACTTTTAGCAATTTATCGTTCTCGAATATTGTGCTAATAATTATAACTTTAATGGACACGCTTTATTGTAGTCAAATAATATGAATGAAAAAATGAGTTGACAAAGATGGCCGAAGTGCGTATCTGCATGGGTGGCTCTTGGTCCGCGATCTGGTCTGGTCGAATGTCGTACGGCGTGTGTGGCAGGCGGCTTCTATCACCACCACGGGAATTCTCGTTGAGGACAGCTTGGTGACGCGTTGGAGTATTCGGGGGATGTTCGCATCGTCGATCGGCTGAGGCTCCGGTCACACCGCCACATGAGTATTCGGGGGATGTTCGCAATGACGATCGGCTGAAGCTCCGGTCCCGCCGCCACATACATTACCTTAGATTAAAAAAAACAAAAAAAATGAAAAATGTGAATGATACTGATACCATTTTTTATTTTTTTTTTTTACGTATGAACATAAATGAATCCAAATATAAATATAATTCTGTGCATTTCAAAAAAGGATAATGAAAAAAAAATGGAAACAACAATTATTCAATGGTTCGGGCTGTGCAAAATAATAAATACAGTAAAACAAATGAAGAATTGTAGTATAACTCATTTCTTGTAACGTAAACTTTTAAATTGTCCCCAGGGCGCCCTCTTGCTTTCACATATGTATATTGCTCATGCGCGCCCTCTGCGGCTGAGAGATTGTTTTTGTATCGTACGTATGGAGACCATTTTGACATTGTAAGAAAGGGAGAGATAGAGTTCATTCTGTGAAGGATTGTGGAAAAAGAAAAAAGAGCTCGTGACGTGGAGCACAAAAAGATAGCATTGTGTTATTAGAGTAATCAGAGTTTAAATAAAAGATCATATCGCTTATTACATCTCAGGTGTGGGGTCTAGCCCAGGAACGCAGTGAAATACCGTATACCCATAATATTTCCGCTGAAAGAAGGAACATACCTATATAATGGCTAACCAACGAGCCACGCGGCAGGCAATGGTGGACGCGTTGAAAGATGCTGAAATCACATTTCCACCAAGTGCCACGGCGGCACAATTGCGTCCACTGTACGACCAGCTCATGGTAAACCGTTCGGACGTTGCTGGCGATGACGAAGGTAATGCTCCGGCGGAAGAAAATGCCGAGCATATATCGGACGCCGACGTGCATGACGTAGCTGTCGCCACCGAGGGAAACGACGCGGTGCAACGCTCATCGAGTGCAACCGCAACAAATATCGACGATCAGACACGCCAATTAGAAGCACAGCTAAACGTCCTCCGGATGCAACACCAGATACTAGTGCTTCAGCAGCAAATACGGGCAATGGGAAGCGGAGCACCCCCATCCACCGACAATTGTGTTCGCCGTTGCGTAAATTTCGACCACCTTGAGAATGCACTGAACGCATTCACTGGAAAAAGCCACTACGACATCCGCAAATGGTTCGAGGAATTCGAACAATACACGTCAACGCGAGGTTTTACACCAGACGAAATGTGTCTGGGGGTGCGCCGGCTGCTCAAGGAAACAGCAAAGGAATTCCTCAGCACGCTGGGCGTAGTTGATTATGGCAAACTAAAAGCGGCCCTCATTGAGACATTCGGACGCAAAGTAACCCAGCGAGACATCTATCGTCAGCTGGAAAACCGACGAATCAAGCCGGACGAGTCATGTCTCGAATTCGTTATCGCCATGAAAGCACTCGCCGCCAAAAGTGTCGTACCGGAAGCAGAGCTGATTACATTCATCATAGATGGATTCAACGACAACAGCGCTAACATCACCCTAATAAACGACGTTGAGACAATAGCTGAGCTGCTTTCCAAGCTGGATCGATACGAAAGGAAGCGTCAATTGCACCAGATGCATACTAAACCAACCACCGCCGTCGCCGCCGCAAACAAGCCGAAGTCCGCAGTTAGCAAGCCGAGGGAGCTGTCCGACGTTCGCTGTTATAATTGCTCAAAATTCGGGCATTATAAAAGCAGCTGCCCGAAACCGCCGAGACCAGTTAATGGATGTTTCATCTGCAGTGAAATTGGCCATTTTCATCAGGACTGTCCGAAGGCCCAACGGAAACACCAGAGGATCGTTGCAGCAGTCACGCAAGCGTTGGCTGATTATCCAGACAGCGATGAGGAACTAGCTGGTACCATCAGTGCCACGCAAATGGTAAGTGTTGCCTTCCTGAGTGATCAAGCGAAATGCACCGAGTCCATTAATTGTCTCTCTTTATTTGACACCGGCAGCGCGAATAGTTTTATCCGACGTTCCATCGTTCCAAGTGAAACCAATGTGCCAAGCGTACTCAAACCCACGAAGTACAGAGGAATTGGAAGAACCAAGCTATATTCGTACGGTATGATTCAATGTGTTATAAATTTTCGAAATGAAGCTAAAGTTGTATCCATGTTGGTTCTTCCAGATGACGCGATGACACTGCCGTTGATCTTGGGACGTAATTTTCTGAAAACATTTCATATTTATCTTAAACAAGTTGAATTAATTAGAGCGAAAAAAATTGAATTACTTTTGAATAAAACTCCTTTTTCAAAGTCTTCGTGTCCTCGTGTATTTCGCTTGACAAATCCGGGTAAAGTAGTTGGTCGTTGTTGTAGACCGGTGCCTCCTTCGCTCGTTATAAATACAGCCTCCAAGGGAATTGTCGGTGTGAGCCCAGCCGACGTATTTGTTCCGCCGATTGGTGTCAGTGTAGCCGAAGTCAAATCTATGCCGTTTGATGTTGTTCCGTCGACTTGTTCTGATGATTATATTTCCTCAATTTTCGCAATTAACCTCGACGAACCTCAGTCCGAAGTCGATATTAACCCAGTATTAACCGAACGCCAAACCGATGCTCTAAGAGCAGTTGTTAATTGTGCTCTCCTGAATCCAACTGACGTGGATCGCAAGCCGCACGATTATAGAATGAAGATCCGACTGACCGACGATACACCCTTTCACTGTTCACCGAGACCGCTTTCCGTATTAGAGCGAGCCGAAGTACGAAAGAAGGTTAATGAATTATTACAGAGTAAGGTAATTCGGCATAGTAAGTCACCATATGCCTCAGCAATAGTGTTGACGAAGAAAAAAATGGCGAATTGCGAATGTGCGTAGATTACCGCGCATTGAACAAAAAGACGGTACGCGACAATTTTCCACTGCCATTAATTGAGAATTGTATCGAATTTATGGAGGGCAAGCGATGGTTTACCCTGATAGATTTGAAAGATAGTTTCAACCAAATTGGTATGGATGCCGACTCAATCAGATTTACTTCTTTTGTAACGCCGGACGGCCAGTATGAGTACCTCCAAATGCCGTTTGGTTTGAAGAATGCCCCGGCTAATTTCCAACGTTTCGTTTATCAAATATTCCAAGATTTGATTGAAGCAGGGAAAATCGTAATTTATTTAGATGACATTTCAGTCGCCACCGCCGACTTTGATTCACATTTGGAAGTTGTCAGCGAAGTTTTGCGTCGGTTATACGAAAAGGGCCTTGAACCTAGGCTGAATAAGTGTAAGTTCGGCTATAACGAAATCGAATATTTGGGCTATTTGGTTAACGCATCTGGTATCCGACCCACAAATACACACATTCGGTCAATCGAGCAGTATCCAATGCCGAAGAACCAAAAGGAGCTACACACTTGTATAGGCTTATTTTCATATTTCCGCCGTTTCGTACCGTCATTTTCGAGGATAGCCAAGCCATTATTAGAGTTGTTGCGGAAGGAATCCAGATATGACTTTTCCGATGATTGTGTAAAGGCCTTTGTAGAGCTACGTAATAGGCTAGTATCGGCACCAGTGTTAGCAATTTACAACCTGAAAAGGGAAACCGAGTTGCATTGCGATGCTAGTAGTCACGGGTTTGGGGCAGCACTTATGCAACGCCAGGATGACGGTAAATTTCACCCGGTCGCTTACTTTTCTAAGACTACGACCGCTGTGGAGAGCAAGTATCATAGTTTTGAACTTGAGACCCTGGCAATTATCTATTCACTGCGACGCTTCCGGGTATATCTTGAAGGTATACCCTTTAAAATCATCACTGACTGCAACTCACTCACACTCACCTTAAGTAAGAAACAGGTCAATCCAAGAATCGCTAGATGGGCTTTAGAGCTTGAAAACTATAATTATTCAATTCAACATCGAAGTGGTGTCTCCATGGGTCACGTCGACGCACTAAGCCGGTGTGATGTGGTCGCTGCTATCAGTAGCGACGAACTGGATTTTCAGATCCAAGTGATACAAAACAGGGACTCGGAAATAAGAGAACTGCGTACCAAACTGGGGGTGGACACATTAGAACACTACGAACTACAAGATGGTCTGGTTTTCCGTAGAACAAATTTAAATCATTTGCTTCTTTATGTACCAAAGGAGTTGGAAGACAATGTTATTCGGATGGTTCACGAGAAGATAGGCCACTTGGGGATCGACAAGTGCTATAACCAAATACGTAAGAACTATTGGTTTCCTGGTATGAAGAACAAGATCGACCGTTTCATAAAAAATTGCCTTAAGTGCATCATTTACTCGGTCCCCGCCCGGTCAAACGATCACAATATGTACAGTATTCCAAAGAAGCCTATCCCATTTGACACAGTCCACTTGGACCATTTCGGACCCCTGCCGGCCCTTACTTCTAAACGTAAACATATCCTAGTGGTTATTGACGCATTCACGAAATTCGTGCGTCTGTATCCAGTAAATTCGACGAGTACGAAGGAGGTTTGCGCCTCTATAGATAAATACTTTAGCTATTACAGCCGACCCCGTCGTATCGTTACTGACCGCGGTAGCTGTTTTACGTCAATGGACTTTGGTAATTACCTGCTAAAGAATAACATTGATCACGTCAAGGTGGCCGTAGCATCACCACAGGCCAATGGTCAGGTAGAGCGGGTTAATCGCATAATCAAGGCTATGTTAAGCAAAATCAGTGAGCCGATTAACCATGCGGACTGGTCTAATAGATTAGCACAGGTCGAATACGCTATTAACAATACGACCCACGGCTCAACAAAGGAGTCCCCTAGTAGATTACTTTTCGGTGTAGATCAACGGGGCAGTATCGTTGATGAGTTGACAGAGTATTTAGACGATAGACTTGGCCATAGTGTGGAGCGAGACCTGGAGGTGATTCGGTCAGGGGCGTCGAATGCCATAATGAGGTCACAAGAGTACAACGAACAATATTTTTTGAAGCATAGTGTACCAGCTAAGACGTACTCCGTCGGCGATTTTGTAGTTGTTCGGCACGTTGACACCACCATCGGAGCGAATAAGAAATTTGTTCAAAAATATAGGGGTCCGTACGTGGTTCATAAAGCTTTGCCGAATGACCGTTACGTTGTAAAGGATATTGAAAATTGTCAGTTGACGCAGTTACCTTACGATAATGTTGTGGAGGCTGTGCGTATACGGAAATGGTTGACCCCGAGTGGGAGAGGGGCGGTCGCCTCAATGACCAACGATGATAGGCAGCACGACGCCAAGTAGAGCTGATGAACGCTAGAGAGGCGCCTTATTCATGTATTTGTTTGATTTCACCTTTTCTTAATGATCGCGGCCGATCATATGGTCAGGTTGGCCGAGCTGTAGTATAACTCATTTCTTGTAACGTAAACTTTTAAATTGTCCCCAGGGCGCCCTCTTGCTTTCACATATGTATATTGCTCATGCGCGCCCTCTGCGGCTGAGAGATTGTTTTTGTATCGTACGTATGGAGACCATTTTGACATTGTAAGAAAGGGAGAGATAGAGTTCATTCTGTGAAGGATTGTGGAAAAAGAAAAAAGAGCTCGTGACGTGGAGCACAAAAAGATAGCATTGTGTTATTAGAGTAATCAGAGTTTAAATAAAAGATCATATCGCTTATTACAGAATGAAAACAAAAAAAAAAAAATAAAAAAGTTCATTAGCTAGGAATTTATAAAAAAACATTAATTCATTAGTATTTGGTAGCGTGTCCTTTGTTTTTTAAAACAGCGCTACATCTTCGTGGCATGGAATCTATCAGCTTCTGGCAGAGTGAGCTCGGATAATTAAACCAAATATTTTGAACGTTTTCCCACAGCTCATTTCTATTTCTTGGCTTTGGCATTCCACTAAGCTCTTTCTTAACAAATCAAATCATGGGGATTGTGCAGGCGACTGGAGAACTTTGATATTCTTATCTTCAAACCACTTTTTCGTTACTTTAGCGGTATGTTTAGGATCATTGTCCTATTGAAACCACCAAAGCAACGGCAAGTTGTCGACGTATTTTTCCTTTGTTAGAATATATTGTATCCAGTAAATTGGCCCAACACCATGCTAGTGAAAGCATCCCCGGACCATAATATTCCCTCCGCCGTGCTTTACGGTTTTCACCGTATATTTAGGATCATATTCTTTTCCAGCCGGCCTTCTAACATATCTTTTCTTAGCGTCGGGTCCAAATAAATTGATTTTAGTTTCATCAGACCAGAGTATGTTGCGCCATTTCCCTTCTGGTTTCTGATGGTGCATTCTAGCGAAATTCATTCGATCCCTAATGTTCTTTTTTGTCAAAAAGAGGCATTTCTTTGGAAAGCAAGCCTTTAAATTTTACTCAATAAGCCTTCTTCTGATTAAAGAACTATCTACATCAAGTTCCAAGTTTGATCCCCGCAGAGGTTGCAAACGGATTCTTTTTTGCGCACCGGAGAACGGCCTTATCCGTTTTCAACGTTGTCTTGCGTTTTCGACCACGTGTTTCTTTAGTTTTTTTTTTTTTGTATTTAAGGCATTTACCACCATTCCTAATGAACAACAAACAGTTTTGGCAATATCTCTTAAGGATATGCCTTTCTAACAAAAAATTGATCAGAGTTAGTGGTTTATCTCGAAATTGTATTTGTTCTTATTATTTTGCACAGCGTTAAAACGACCATCTGTTACAAAAGCTGCAAAATTACTGGAATGCGTTCTGTCAATACTTTACCGTTAACTCCCAAAGTAATTCGAACGCAACATATATACTCTTGGTTTCGCAACTTTACAGCTATAAATATGAGGAGACCATGGGAAAACCCAGTGTTCCTATTATTTTGCACAGCACTGTATGTATATCCCACCAAAAACATTCTGTAAAAAACTAGCCAAGTCTCGATGAAGCTGCTTGTTTATCTCTAAAAAATAATGAAATCTAGACAAAGTCGTGCCAATTCTAAGCTTCCTTACTGCGATTTCTTTATTATTATAGTTAATGTTGTGTGACTTGGCCGTTGACAATGGAAAATTGCCACTAGGAAAACGTTGATTCAATAACCAGTCAATTGTAGGCTTGATAATGCTGCGTATTTCAATAAAACGTATGTATAGGCAAGCCTGAAACAAACAGTATCAAAAATTATTTCCCGTACAGACGGATCGTCGAGATCGTCAATGGGTCACCTGGTTTTGTACCCTTCATGGAGTACCTGGTTTTGTACCCTTGTGTACCCTTCAACGGCTGAAGCTTGAGCTTTTATACTCCTGAAGTCAACATTTATTAGGTGCACCCCATGAAGATTGGTTACTCGTGAAAGCGCCACGAAGGCTTGGCCACAAGAGAATATGGAGGTGCCAATGTTCAGGAGGGCATTTTTTAGACTTAGACCTTGGATCTTGTGAATTGTTAGGGCATACGCCACACAGATTGGGAATTGTTCTCTGTACACGTATGCCCGGGGAATGATCTCAAATTTTGACTTAATAGGCAATAATTCGTGAATCAAATGATTAGCGAATTTTACTACCAATTGTTTAGGCTTTGTTTGGTCTTCCGGGTCCCACCTTACTTTTTGTACAACGCCTATCGACCCATTCACTAAACCGAAGCTAACATCAATGTTTCTCCTAAGTATTACTCTAGCTCCCTTTTTAATGATTATAGTTTCTTCCAGTCCAGCAGTCATCGACGCATCATCTTCATATTTTTGTAAACACGACCCATTCACTAAATCTAAACTAGTCTAGTCTTCGCCAGAGTTTTCCTTTAATTTTATTTATATGCATATTAAAAGCAGAAGGGGAGGCATTCGCCCAGCAGTGGGAAGCTATAGGCTAGATTAAATTGGAAGATGTGTCCCACTACGCTGGATTTTTGCAATGACAGTCGATTTTTTTATGTACCAATAGTATTACCATATCTCTAATACAGCTGAGACCAGCTGAGGGTTCTTCATCAGATACTTCAGACCACCTTCGATTTTTGACATCAAGTGAAGCGGCCCACCAAGTTGAATATTCTTTGAAAAGGCGGTATGTCGATCTCTAATACATAGTTTGGTTGGGCTCTTGTGTTTTCTAATCAGGGTCACCAGGTACTCCAGATCTTCGATTATCCTAGTTTTTATAGTTTTCCCTTTATGTGGCCGTTAAACCCTAACTCTGTACCAAATTCCAGCTCTCTGAGCTTATGGGAAGTACCGATTCTATTCTGATGATCATGAGTGAGCGAGTGTCATAAATGTGAAACTTTGCTTTCGCTTAACTTCGGAATCAAATGACCTACAGACTTGAAAATTAGGATTTTCTGCGTTCTGGTCTTATCCAGAGGTTCTCAAATAGGGGCCTGAAAATGCGACGAAATGGTTCCAGTAAAGGATGGTACGACAGTGTTTGCTTCGCGCTCGACTTGGCTCGACCTGTCGACCTGGGAAAAATGTCTTTATTTCCTTATATCCGTTTTTTTTTTTTATAAATGTCGGTACGGTGTCACCGGGTTGCACCTGGTCCTCAATCAATAAGCAGATTGAAAAAACGCGGTCTGTTCCTAGCTGATTCCATTGCCTTACCTTTTGTGGGCCACTTTTTATGCCATCGTCCTCCATAACTTACTTACTTATCAGGCCAGCGATCCATGGAGGATCTGAACCTGAGCTATAGCTGCCTTCCATCCTTGACGGTCCCGGGCACGCTGCTTCCAGTTATCAAGACCAAGATGTCTCACATCCGCGATTACTTGGTCTTACTTGGTCTTTATACCGGAGGTTCGGTCTTCCTCTTCTTCTCGAACTAGGAGACTCGGAGTCGAAGACGCTCTTAGCTGGAGCGTTGATGTCCATGAGCTCGATGTGGCCGAGCCAGTGTATTCGACGGATCTTTGCCTTCCGGACTACATTCACATCTTTGTACAGCTCGTAGAGTTCGCGGTTGTGTCTTCTTCTCCATTCACCTTCCTCACAGACAGGACCAAATATCCGGCGCAGAATTTTTCTTTCGAAAGAATCCAAAATTAGCTCTGCTGTCCTGCTTATCATCCAGCTTTCGGCTCCATACAGCAAGACTGGCAGTATGAGCGTTTTGTAAAGCATAACTTTTGTCCTTCGAGTGAGGAGTTTTGACCCCAGTTGTTTGGACAAGCCGAAGTAGTAGCGGTTGCGAAGGGCGATTCTATGCCGGATCTCCACTGTGATGTCAGTTCTGGAATTTACGTTTGCCCTGAGGTAGACAAACTCCTTAACTACCTCGAAATTGTAGCTATCAATTGTTACATTTTGTTCCAGAAGGCGACGGATTGGTTTTTGCTTGACAGCATGTACTTCGTTTTGTCCTCATTGACCTTAAGACCAACTCGTTTCGCCTGTTCTTCAATCGCCGTGAATGCTTCCACAATGCAACGGCGAGAACACGCGATGATATCGATATCATCCGCGTATCCTAGCAGCTGGATGGACTTGTAGAAGATAATGCCTTTCCTGTTGATGCCTACCCGTCGCACTACCTGCTCCAGCACCAGGTTGAAGAAGTCACATGACAACGCATCTCCCTGCCGAAATCCGGTGCATGCTTCAAACGGTTCCGAAGTCCTGGAACCTAGTTGCACGGTGCATCGCGTCTTTTTTAGCGTGGCGCGACACAACTGGTGCAAAATGGCTTTAGACGTTTACACAGTACGCTGGACAGGATCTTGTATGCGACATTGAGCAGGGATATACCTCTATAGTTCTGGCAAGAGGGATCGCCTTTTTTGTGGATGGGGCAAATAGAGCTGGTATTCCAGTCGTCGGGCATGCTTTCATCTTCCCAAATTCTGCAGATGATCTGGTGCATGCTCTCTACCAGAACATCGCCGCCAACCTTGAAGAGCTCTGATGGCAAGCCATCTGAACCTGCGGCCCTGTTATTCTTCAGCTTCTGAATAGCTGTGCCGAATTCTTCGATGCTGGGTGGGAGGACTACTTCAGCGGCTGGAGTTGGGATTTCCTCGGTCCCTACCACTCTCTCTTGGTCATGCTCTTTAAGCAGCTGCTGGAAATGCTGCTTAAATACATCCACTATTCCCTGCGGGTCGGTGACAAGATTACCCTCGCAGTTTCGAAGAGCCAGGGTGCCCTTTTTGAAGCCTCCTGCAAGGCCATTGGCTTTCTTGTAAAAGACTCGTATTTTATGTTTATCCCTAGACTCCTCGATATCCTTGAGCTGGGAGACTGCGAAGATTCTTTTCTTTTGTCGCAGTAGTTTTTTCTCCTCCCTTATTCTGGCTCGGTATTCTTCTTGCGCTGCCCTGGTTTTCCTCTGCAGCGCCTTTTGGTACACCTCGTCGGTTGCTGCCTTTTCCTGCTCACACTAGCCATCATACCACGGGTTTCTTGTCGGGGGTGGTAGGTACCCTAAGGTGGTTTCGGCCACTTCCTGAATGGCTGAGCGGCAATGCAGCCACATATTATTGGCATTTGTGTTCGACGTAGACATACCGTAGAGTCTTTCGCTCAGCTGCTCCCTGTATACTCTGGTAACCTCCGGTGTGCTCAGGCGCCCAATGTCGAGCCTCCTTATGATGGGCTGGTGCAGCTTTCTGACATTGGACAGTCCAGCTCTGAATTTTGCTGCTACGAGGAAGTGGTCAGAGTCAGAGTGCCCCCCTGAATGTTCGCACATCCAGGATGTTTGACGATTGCCTTGTGTCAATGAGCACATGGTCGATTTGGTTGACGGTTCGACTGTCCGGAGTAGAATCTTGTGCTACTTATCAGCACATTACGAGCTGTCGCAAAGTCTGTGAGTCAGAAGCCGTTATCTGTTGTTGTATCGTGGAGGCTGTGATTTCCGATCACTCCGCCAAGGGTGTTCTCCTTACCGATTTTGGCGTTGAATTCCTCGAGCACGATTTTAACATCGTACTCCGGACACAACATAGGTGATTGAGAGAAGCTCGGCTTTGATCCTTAATGGACTGTAACACAAACATACATACGTACGCTTTCTTTCCTTCTTTTGGTGGCGTTACAGCCTTACAGCCCATGTAAGACCAGAGCCAAGCCAAGTTAATATATGTAAATAAAAATAAAAAAATAAATATTTCGTATTTCGTATTTCGTATTTATTGTGGCACAGATTTTAGGTAATTACAATTGGGTTATACAGAGATTCGGTTATAGATACCTTACTACTAAAATAAATACAATAATTTAGATAATATATCACAGAGTTAGCCATATTTGAAGGAAAAGCCACTAAAAACCTTCATTAAATTTAAGTTTGTGAGCTTCGCCGGAGGGAAGAGAGAAGTGATTATACACTTGATTTCAAATTTGACAGTGTAATATATTAAAAACATGAAATGAAACAATAGTAATAAACAAAAAATAATTAAATAAATAATACAAAAACAGATGAATAAGTGAATAAATAGATAAATAAATAAGTAGATATATATATTTAAAAATAATAAATAAATAAATAACAAAAAATAAATAAATAAATAACAAAAAATAAATAAATAACAAAAAAAAAAAATAAATAAATAACAAAGAATAAATAAATAAATATAAAAAAAAAAATAAATAAATAAATAAATAAATATATAAATAATAAATAAATACCTAAAAAATAGGGGAATTGCACTTATTATGTAGCCAAATTTGAAATCAAGTCATTGTCGGATGATAAGCAACCTACGTTATAATGATAGTTAAGTTTTTCAATTCTGGTTGCAACCATTTCTATGTTAGCCGTTTTATGTAATTCGTCTGTTGAGAAGAACCAAGGCAGGTTTAGGATCATCTTCAGTATTTTATTTTGCTTCACTTGCAGTTTTTGCAAATGACTTTTTGCGCACTTACCCCAGACAGGGGATCCATAGAACATAATTGCTTGGAATATGGCCTTAAAGATTAGCAATTTGTTGGCATCGTTTAAATTCGAGTTTCTACATATGAAAGGATAGAGAATTCTTATCATGAGATTAATTTTAGCTGTAATTTTTTGAATATGATAGCTGAATGTTAAACGCTTGTCTAAGTATATTCCAAGATACTTAGCATTTGATTTCCACTCGACTTGAGTACCGTTAATAAGAAGATTGTTGCTTGGGAGGAAACAAGCTTTTCTTTTTCGAGTGAAAAAGATAGCTTGAGTCTTATGAGCATTAATTTTCATTTTCCAATTGCTACAATATTCTTCGATGATGTTTAATCCCGATTGCAAATTGGTTTCAATGTTAAAACCAATTACATCAGAGGAATAAATGCAAGTATCGTCAGCAAATAGGGCAATGTTACAATTTGGTAAGATGGGGAAATCGCAGGTATAAATGTTAAAGAGGACAGGACTAAGGACAGATCCTTGCGGAACACCAGCGTTAATCAGTTGATTGTCCGAGAGGTTTTGGCTAATGGACACTTTAAAGCTACGGGATGATAAGAATGATTGGATTATTTTAATAAGATAGAGCGGACAATGAATGTTCAGTAGTTTGTGCAATAAACCATCATGCAAAACAGTATCGAATGCTTTTTCTATATCCAAGATCACCATGCCAGTACTTTTGCCCTCGGAAAAATTGTTTTTAACATCTTTAGTTATACGATGCACTTGATGAATAGTGCTATGAAAAGCTCTAAATCCAAACTGTTCACGTGGTAAAATAGGATTACTGTCAATAAAAGATACAATTCTGTTCTTTATAACTTTTTCTAGGCATTTACAGAGAGAGCTTAACAAACTAATTGGCCTATAGCTACAAGGTAAGTTAGGTGATTTGCCAGGCTTTAGAATAGGAATTACCTTAGCCGCTTTCCATCTATTAGGAAAATATCCCAATGTAAGGCAATTATTTAAGAGATCTTTCAATTTCTTAAGTACAAAATCAGAAAGATTCTTAAGACATAGGTTTTTTAATCCATCGAAACCAGACGATTTTCTAGGTTTTAAACCATGTATAATGTCCTTGAGTTCACTAAGATGTATTGGATGAATATTACTTAGCGGGTGGGAATTTATAAAGTTTAGTGACTGTTCTACAGCAGATACAATATGTGTAGCTGGGGTGAGATTATTAGCAATTAATATAAATAAATTAATATAAAATAAATAAACGCATTTGGTATCGAACATTTTTTTTTTCATTCTCTCGAAACGACCAAGAACTTATACGTTTTGCCCAGCTTAAGCTGCTGTGCCATGAAGAACGATCAAGATGACAAAGCCTCTTATAAAGTCACCTTGGTTTCATGGAGGAAAGGGGTCTCATAAATCTTTTGCTTTAAGTTCTGAGTCCATTAGAAACTAATATGCAAAGTTATTCTGTGTTTGATCCTCGTACTAGTGTCATACTTCTACATAACGGCGGATCCAAGCCGATAAAATCTACTCCGAACGTTTATCTGAAAACGGTGACGTTCTACCCAAAATGTCACTATTGTGCGTCCTTCCTCGGTTACATAACACACTTTGTTTTGCTATCATTTGCCGAATTACCCAGCTTGGTCACTTTCGTTTTATTGTCTACGAATGCTTAATTAATGACTCGTTCGTTCATTCCGCCATCAAGTCAGAGTCGTTGGCGTACACAAGCTGGACAGAGAGTTTCGTATGATCTTCTCAAGTATGATGTTGAAAACAATCACACGACAGCACGCCGCCATAAGAAAAAACAACCGTCTAATACTTTTTTCTCCATATTTCAGTCTCTATAGACTTTTGTTTTGTTCTGTCTCATAGCCCGGCCGTCTTTATTTTGTCCTTTATTAAAACCGTCGCTGGTGCCGTCTCAACCAGAATGGTCAGCAAAGGTACACCACAGGGTGGAGTACTCTCCCCTCTCCTCTGGAACGTAGTGGCCAACGAACTACTGCTGTTGCTTGGACAGGAAGGGTACGCTGTGATCGCCTATGCGGATGACATTGCTATTGCCGTCACAGGAAAATTTCCCAGCACCCTATGCGACCTTATGCAGAATGCACTGAATGCAGTAGAAACCTGGACACGGTACTGTGGACTTGGGGTGAACCCAAAGAAGACCGATCTAGTACTGTTCACTAAAAATATAAAATTCCGCCCCTCAACCTACCGAGGCTGGGTGGAACCCAACTAATAATCAAAGAACAGGCTAAATATCTAGGCCTAGTCCTTGACAGTAGGCTGAATTGGAAACCCAACATCCTTGATCGGAGGCGATAAATGTTCTACTACATCTTCCACCGTTAAACCTTTTCAGCAAGCAAGTTGCTGCATGCGCGGCCCTAAGAATGAGGAGCATAAGAAAATGGCCCACATCTGAAAAAGGCCACATCACTATTCTAAAATACTTCAAAGTACCCATGGACACTGACTACATCACCTCGCAGAATGTGTTCACCAGGAACTTCGAAGTTGTCTTTCCATCCAGGGAGGAATGGGCTGAGGGGAAAGTTATACCAAAGGACTCGATCTCCCTCTGTACCGATGGCTCTAAGATGGAGTCGGGTGTAGGCATTGGGGTCTTCCCCAAGGAACCTAACCTCAACCTATCATTTAAACTCCCAAATTACTGTAGTGTGTATCAGGCAGAAATAACAGCGATAACGGAGGCCCTGGCATGGCTCAGGATCAATGTAATATCCACAAAGGATATTATCATTTGCACGGATAGCCAATCTGCGATAAGATCCCTGGCAGCGGTAGCCCACAAATCAAAGGCATCTCTGAACTATCGCCTATCTCTAGATGAGATGGCTGAACAGTTCAACATTTAAATAATGTGGGTTCCCGGGCATAGGGATATTCCAGGAATCTGCACGGCCGACGAACTCGCAAAGGTAGGGTCAAGCACACTCAGCCTACCTACCCTCGGGTACTTAGAAACACCAATAAGTACGGTAAAGCACATGATAAAGCTTAAAACCATAGAGGAGACCAACCTCCAATGGAATGAGAGCAATATCACCAAACAATTATGGCCTAAGTTAAACTTAAGGCGAACCAGGGACCTGGTGGCAACCAAAAGGGCAACCTTAAGTTCTCTAGTGGGTGTCATTACAGGTCACTGCACCATTGGAAAACACGCCGCTAGACTGGGCTACCCTACAATGACTTCTGTCGCGGCTGCATGGACGAGGAGGAGGAAGAATCAATACACCACCTCCTCTGCTCATGTCCCTCTTTTGCGAATCGCAGGAGGATTTACCTCGGCGCGCCCTTCTTCGACAATCTAAGTGAGCTAGCAAACCAAAAAAAAAAGCTCAACTCCACCGCTTTATTAGAAGCACCGGTTGGTTCCCAGGTAGCGGATCAGGGTAACCTGATCCAGGTGGTATCACAATGGGCCGGCTTCGGCCTAAGTGTGGCTTATGCCTACCACGTCAACCTAACCTAGCTCTGACATTTAATTCTGTGCAAGTTCCAAGTTCATAATTAGAAATCTGTAGGTGACTCGTGGCGTGAACGGCACTGTGCTAGTTGCCTTAAAACTGTCATTTGCAATTCGACAAGTGACATTTGTCAAAATTGTTTATACACCATCGGGTTCTTTTTTGAAATTAATTTTCCAAGAGCCAGAAATCTTTTGTTCCTATTATTGAATTATGTCCTCGAAATGAGGACAGAATTCGTCCTAAAATAATCGTTTAATTTTGTTCTTCGATACGACGTATCCTGTAAAGAAAAGTAGGCTCACTTGTTGAATACTTGGTTGGAAGTGAAATTCCTGTTTGCATTTACATGCATGTCCTTTAAATGAAAATGGCGAAGCACGTTTCCTGAGGATAAGCAACAATTTTCAGTCTGTGTCACTTTGTTTAACTTCGAATTGTAATTGCATCGATTAAATAACACCAATGGTCAGGAGAAATGAAGTGGTATTATTCGTTTTTGGTTCGGCGACCTTACTTAATGGTTCTGGCTATCGGAGTACTCTGTACTGCATGTATTATAGTCTCTTTGATTACTAAAACTTTTCCTGATTTTAAAGATCCAACATTGGTAATGCATAACAGTCATCCTGAGGGTAACAATGTAGCTTGAATTGCATTTTTACTTGCAGGGTTTCAGGGCACGTGGAACTGAGATAGGTCAGCGCTTAACAGCTTGGCGCAATCTAAGAAAGGAAACCTGTCCATCTGGAAAACTGGTCGCCAATCCGAAATGTCTGCTGCCATTTCGGGAGGATTTCGATCATAACGGCGGACTTAAGGCATGCAAGAAGAGGAAGAAAGAGAAGCGTAAGAAGGAAAAAAATCGGAAAAAGCTCAATGGAGATTTTTCGCGAAAAATGAAGACGCTCCGGCAGTTCACATTGACAGAGGTGAATGCCAATCCGACTGAATGGAACGGTGACACTGGAGTCTTCCAAAACTATACACATACGAATGATTCATCTGTTGTACAAATGCATGATCACTTCGCGTACGGACGCAACATGTCGTTTGTGGATGAAGAGGATCACAGGGAGAAAGTGGAAACTAAGAAGAGCACTTGGCGAATTCTAGCGCAATCAACTCCGCCACCTCCGTTCAATAGCGGGGTCCATCTAAACATCGATGGTTACTTCTGTGGATCACCACGTAAAAAGCTGAAGGTTGGTTTTAGTTTGTTTCGTGTTAATCTATTTTCGGATTTCAGTCAAAGACTTTTCACATATGGTTGTTGAGCGCATCGGCCCTAATTCCACGGACTCGCTATTCGACGTTAATGCTCTGTTGGCAATGTGTCAACTGGAGCAGCAGATAGTCGCTGTCCAGGATTATAGCGAATACTGTCAGAAGACATTACTTACAGATAGCTGCTGTCGTCCATGGTCAATACCGAACTATGTTGCGTTACTCAACAATAAAACCTCATGTTTTGATTTAACCGTAAGGTACTACAGACCTAGTTATTGCATATTCACACCTATCGTATTTTCAGCAAGAGGACGTTGCAGCTGTACAGAATCTTCTTGTTAATTGTTATGATTATTACCACAATCTCAAGCTAAGCTATGACTGTAGTGAGGATAAATGTTACGTACCCATCGAATGTACGCGCCACAATGCCGTGTTTAATATTCTACATTTCCTGACTGATATCAATTTCATTAAAATTAATGTACGTATGTAGCTTTTAGACGTTTTTTCTAATGCCTTAAACGATTCCCTTTCAGGATTCGCATGTGTTTTTAAAATACGCCATGATTTTTGTTCCTGTTGCACAAACCACTGCGATTCTCCCCTTATTTCACAATCTCAAGGACGTGTAAGTACATACACGGAACTAGTTTTTCTGTTATTTCTTTATTTTTATTTTAATATCAGTTTACAAGCTTATTCTGTCGGCAAAAAATCTAAATTCGTCTTAATGTATACCTGTCGATTGGACCCTCTTTTAGCTTTCCTTCCTGTATTAAAGCATCTCTGATCTTCTGCGGGTAACGGCAGTGTCTTTCGTAATATGTTGTTTCTGGAGTTTTGAATGTTCTTCCGTACATTTCCAAGCAAAGTTTCGGACGCTGCTCAGCCAAAAATGTCTTTGAACGAAACCCGAGTATATTTCGAAAGTACGTATTGTATGTTGATTGATGTCGAGGGATTTTCGATGTGTCTAGTTTACTATTGGCCCAACGTATCCCTTCTTTTAGAGAAAGGTACGTATTTGGAGAGTAGCAATGTTGGTAGGTGCTTTTTCTGAAATCTTTCGCATTTTTATCCGCTATATCGGAATTATAATGCGGTTCGGTGAAATAAATCCGGAAAATATTTGGTTTGGTCTCTTTAAGTTTCTGAACGTAATCGTCGTATTCTTCTGGCTTTGAGCTGAGGGCAGGCTGTTCCCAGGTCCTACTTTCAAGAGGAGATTTGTGTACAATTATATTGTTAGCAAAGTACCCGGGTATTAAATTTGGATCAACTTGTTTCACATGAGGGGTCTTGGTGGCCAAAAATTCGCGATGAGGACGCTTATAGTGCGTTGTATATATACTCGTAAAAGTATTGCATGATGTACCTTCCATATCAGTTATAAAATATAGCTATGTATATGTTAAATAAGAAAACGTAAACTGTCACTAAGGGCTAACAAAAAAGTCAAAGGTCGCCTGACTTGAATTAGGGAATATTTTACTTTATTTTTGTTCTGATTCTGAACGTTTGCGGAGTAGATTTCCATAATAGATTATCACGGTTCCTTCAGAGTCGCTGTGCAGCCCATAGAGTACGTGGTTGTATCTTCTCATTTTTCGTTAACACAAACGGGACCGAAGATTACACACAGAACTTTCCTCTCGCAGCGTGCAATTTCCTCATCCATTTTTGATGGGTTCCAAGCCTGTGCAAAATGAAGGAGGACCGGGGTGATTAAGTTTTTGTAGCGTGTTACCTTGGCCTTTCGAGAGAGGACTCTTCTTCTCAATCGCCTCTTGAGCCAAAGAAACAGTGGTTGGCAAGAGCGCTTGTGTTGTTGCCGCTTGTCACTAGTGAGCCAAGGTAGACGAAATCCTTGACAACTTCAAATTTGTAGCTGCCCATAGAGGCGATCTGGCCAAAATGTCGATAACGGAGGCTTCTGTTATCTGTTGGAGCAGTCAGATGCAAATACTGGTCCATTGTACTCCAACGTCGATGACAGCATGTATTTGGTTTTGCCCTCGTTTACCTTCAGGCTCACTTTAGCCACTACTACTACTGCTTCAGTGCTCATAAAAGCCTCACAGACGTCTCGCTGAGTTCTTCCAGTTACGTCAGTGTCATCACCATATTTTAATTAAAAAACAGGTTGCATAAATAAAGTTGGAGGCATAGCTATATTTATTAAGACGCATATAAGCTACGAGCTTTTGAATATCGAAACAGCTGCTTTTGAGAACCTGGCAGTGAAGATTTGGTCAGATGAGAAAAAAATGTAATAAGCGCAATCGCAGACCAGCGAAAAACAATATGACTGAATTTATGAACGAGTTTGCTCAAATTACAATTATGAAAGGAGCAAATAATGATTTGATAGTTCTGGGTGGTATGAATATTGGTATAAAATACAACACTAATAACTCTGTCCTGAATTACCAAGAAATGTTAGCTACAGAAGGATTATACAATGTCATTAAATATGCTACTAGGGTCGACCCAAATAGGGGCACATGCACGCTAATTGATCACATTTTGGTGAATTTGCCAAAGGGTGAAACGTTTTCGGCTGTAGTAGAAAGTGATATTTCAGATCATTATAGCACACTTTACGGGATCTACGACTATCCTTCCGAGGAGAATAACACCCAGTCGCAATTTACTATAATGACGAGTAAAGTTAACCAGATGATTCGAGACACATATTGGACACAAATAGCAGAAAAAACCGACACTATTTCACTCTTAATCTTCCTAAATGAAAAAAGCCGGCCAAGTGCCAGTCTCACTCGCCCACAAAGGGTTCCGTACCATCTGTATATATAAATATGAAAGAGACTATGTATGTTACCTCATCAGTCATCACATTAAATCACATTTTTTGTATGATGATAGCTCTTGGTTGCAGGCAGGTTATCGGTATATTACTTTGATAATCAAAAATCTTCATGATGAGATATAGTTGATCATCAAAGTGTCCATTGAATTCAAATCAATTATCTTACTTGACAGCAACGATGTGAAAAGGTGAATAACAATAATGGGAAAAAGGTTTGCAGCTAGGATTAATTCATCAAAGACACAAAAGAGATCAAAACTGGGAAGTTTGCTACTAATTGTGGGATATTGTCGACTAACCTTAGTTCAGTATGTGACCAAGGGGATTTTTTGGATGAAAATCATGTCTGTTGTATGGGAGGCCCCCTTAAATATTCATTTTGTTCTGTTTTTAGTATTTGTCGTGGTAGCGGCAACAGAAATACATAATCTGTGTCAACTGTCTAACTATCACGGTTTATGAGATACAGCCTGGTGACAGACGGACGGATGGACGGACAGCGAAGTCTTAGTAATAGGGTTCCGTTTTACCTTTAGGTACGGAACCCTTAAAATGAGTGAAATAGTGAAATTTATACAAATGCAAAAGGTACGCATAGGAAAAAAGCTGAAGGAATGCTCCATGGATTACTAGAGAACGAGATAGACTATATCGTAGGTGGAAAAATAACCCAAATACCCTAACGTATAAAAGAGAGTACAAAACGTTACGGAACCAAACTAACAAAAAAATTATAATGACTAAAAATCAGTATTACACAAATAAGTTTGGAGAGGTGAGATGCAATCAAAAAAAAAAAAAAACGTGGGCCTTAATAAATTAAGTCCTTGGTCGAAAGAAACTCGATCTGGATGATGTTATTAGAAATAACTTTCCGCCTCATGTAAGCACAACCCAACTTCTTCTTCTTCTTCTTCTTAGTGGGCGCTACAGTTCGGGTTGAACCTGGGCCTCAACCAACATGCCCCTCCATCTAGCACGATCTTTCGCTAGCCTTTTCCATTGCCGCACACCCAGTTGGCTGAGGTCCCCTTCCACCTGTGTGCGCCATCTTAAGGGCGGCCGTCCTCTGTTTCTTCGTCCCTCGGGGTTGGATTCAAAGACTCTCCGGGCTGGAGCTGTGGTGTCCATTCGCTCTACATGGCCCAGCCATCTTAGGCGTTGAATCCGTAGACGCCTGACTAGGCTCATGTCGCTGTACAGCCCGTAAAGTTCGTGGTTGAATCTTCTCCTACATCCCCCGTCTGCGTTTATAGGCCCAAAAATCACGCGCAAAATCTTTCTCTCGAACCGACCAAGGGCCTCCTCATCCGCTTTTGATAGTGTCCATGCTTCTGCGCCGTACAACAGGACCGGGATGATAAGGGTCTTATATAGAGTCAACTTTGTCGTTCGGGAGAGGGCTCTATTACTCAGTTGCCTCCTGAGCCCAAAGAAACAGCGATTGGCAAGAGTGATTCTGCGTTTGATTTCGGAACTGATGTCGTTGTTCCAGGTCACTGCGGAGCCAAGATAGACGAAGTCCTTAACTACCTCGAACTTATATCTGCCTATACAAACGTTCTGGCCGAGACGTCGGTGTTGAGCGTCCTTTTTTGATGACAGCATATATTTAGTTTTGCCCTCGTTTACCGTCAGACCAACTTTCGCCGCCTCCACCTCAATACTCGCAAACGCCTCATTGACATCTCGCTGTGATCTACCTATTATGTCAATATCGTCGGCGTATGCAAGGAGTTGCGAGGATTTGAAATAGATTGTGTCTCTTCTATTGGCCAGTGATTTTTGCACAATCATTTCCAATATGATGTTGAAGTAATCACACGACAGCGCATCGCCCTGCCTAAATCCTTTTTTGACATCAAAACTATCGGTAAGGTGTTCACCGATTCGGATGGAGCAGCGAGCGTTCTCCAAAGTCATCCTGCATAGTCTGACGAGTTTAGCAGGTATGTCAAAGGTAGACATAGCGTTGTATAGCTCGTCTCTAATTACGCTGTCGTATGCGGCTTTGAAGTCGACAAATAGGTGGTGAGTGTCGACTTGAAATTCATTGGTTTTCTCCAGTATCTGCCGTAGTGTGAAGATTTGGTCGATGGTGGACTTCCCTGGCCTGAATCCGCACTGATAAGGACCTATCCGCTTATTTACAAAAGGCTTCAGGCGTTCACACAAAACGGCAGAGAAGATTTTGTAGGCGATGTTAAGGAGACTTATTCCTCTATAGTTGGCGCAATCAGAGGGGTCTCCTTTCTTGTGGGTCGGGCATACGATGCTGAGACTCCGATCCTCGGGCATGCTTTCCTCTAACCATATCTTACGGATGAGCTGGTGCATGCTCCCAACCAGATCATCCCCAGCTGTCTTGAAGAGCTCAGCAGACAGTCCGTCTGCGCCAGCAGCTTTATTCGACTTGAGCTTCGATATGGCAATCTTAACTTCGTCGAGGTCAGGGGGACAGAGTTCTCTGCGGTCTCCGTCGATTAGAAATGGATCATTCTACCTGACAGCGGTATATTGACTAACATCGCCGTTATACAGTCTGCAGAAGTGGTCTTTCCATATTCTCAGCATCGACTGCGGTTTTACTACTAGGTGTCCGTTCTCATCCCTGCAGGCTTCCGTTCTGGCTTTATAACCTTGGCATGTTCGCTTTATCTGTTGATAAAACTTTCGAACGTCACGCCTGCAGTAACACCTCTCCAAATCCTCAATCGCGCGCTTCTCATGCTCTTTCTTCTAAGAAGCTTATGCTCCTCCCTTCTTTTTAACTCGTAGAGCTCACGAGCTGCTCTTGTTCTTTTATGCAGCGAGGCCTTATATGCATCCTGCTTCGCTGTATGAATCCTCCTGCACTCGTCATCGAACCAGGTGTTTCTTCGTGGTGGAGCCTTGAAACCCAAAACTTCGGATGCAGAGCTTTTCAGGGCTTGTTTGCAAAGGCTCCACTGCTGTTCTATTGATAGCGTGGAGGATTGAGGTGTATTGGAGAGCTTAAGGGAGACGCGATCGGTAAAAGCACGAGCGGTTTCTGGCGATAGTAGCTTTCCGACGTCATAACTTTGTATTCTTACTCTACTCCGTTGCGTTCGTGATATCCGTAAGCGCATCTTGGCTACTACAAGATAGTGGTCCGAGTCGATGTTAGCCCCTCGGAAAGTTCGAACATCAAGAATAGTGGAGGAGTGTCTGACGTCGATCGCGATGTGATCAATCTGGTTGGTAGTCGATTGATCAAAAGACCGCCAGGTGCCTTTGTGTATATCGAGGTGCGGGAAGCGCGTGCTGGCTAGAAGAAGATTTCGTGGGGGCGTGGACGCAGATCAGGCTGATGTTACAAAATTTTGCCTTGATACGGATTGTTATGAGGCGTTCGCTCACATGCCGAAAGCTTAGGACTTTTTGCCTTAGTCCACCTCGAACAACAAATCCGCATCCAAACAATCGTTGCCCTCTCTCCCTATAGCAGTCGCCATAGTAAATATCGCAGTTTTTCATCCGCTTTATGCCCGGTCCATTCCATCGCATTTCCTGGATGGCGGTGATGTCCGCTTTATAGCGGTCTAGGGCGTCCGCAAGTTGTTCGGCTGCACGTGGCCTGTTTTGGGACCTAACATTCCACGTACAAAGCCGAAGATCATTGTCCTTTTTTCGTTTTTTGCAAGGGTCGTCAACATAAATCCGGTCCGTTATATCCGAGGCTTGCCCACAACCAACCCAACTAGCCAATGAATTTGGTGATTTTTTCGAGACAGACATCATCCATTATCCATAGGTGTAACATTGTCGAGTCTACGCATCGTAACTTTGTTCTAAGAGACTACATATACATATCTGGGAGAGATAAGCCCCACTGAGGTAGCTAACATATTGTGGCGGTTGAATGTTCAAAAGGCGCCTGGGGCTGATGGTATCAGAGCCATAGATTTAAGATCAAATGCTGACATTTTTGCTCCAATAATAGCTAAATTTATAAATCTAAGCTTTGATACGGCGACGGTACCAGGCAAACTGAAAGAGGCAATTGTTCGACCGATAGATAATGGAGGTAGCAAAAAACAATCGGAGTACTATCGTCCAATTGCAATCTTGCCAGCTATCGAGAAAATTATAGAACAGACCGTGTCAAATCGAATATGGGACTGCATCCACAAAAATGATATAATAAGCAAATGCCAGTATGGTTTCCAAAAAGGAAGAAGTACTAACCAGCTTCTTGGCGATTTTGCGAATGTCATCAATACCAGCCTCAGCAAACGTCACCATGCCCTGGTTCTGTTCCTGGACTTCAGCAAAGCATTCGATACCCTCGACCACAACAAGCTTATCTGTGTAGTCCAAAGAGTTGGAATTAGGGGAAAGCTGGCAGACTGGATAGCAGACTATCTGTCAGAAAGGACATTTCGGGTGAGGGTCAAAGATTGTTGCAGTAGGGCTTATAGAGTACAGTATGGAGTACCACAGGTTAGCAAATTGGGCCCATTACTTTTCATATTATACACTAATGAACCTTTCAAATGTTTTAAAAAAAGTTTCCCATTCGCCTACGCCGACGACATTGCTATTGTTGTGTCATCAATCCCTGGAAAATTGTGCCACGATAATGGGCTAGTTATAAATCCTTCAAAAACAAAACTAATGCACATCCGGAGCCCAAACTACCCATCGCCACATGTTTCGCTGAGGAGTTACAGATGCGCGAGTGCATGCAAATGTGAGGATGTCCAGATGATCGATACATACAAATATCTAGGCATCACTATTGACTCTCATTTCCTTTGGGAGATCCATATCAACGTTTTGCGAAACAAATTGAGGGGGTCACTGTTTGCGCTGGCCTGTCTTCAGAATAAGTGTACGATGTCTGTGCATAAGCAAGATTACTATGCTCTTATAGAATCGAGACTGCGGTATGGTGTATTAGCTTGGGGAGGTGCAGCGTGAACGCACATTAAAAAGATACAATAGATCCAAGATAGGACGTTAAGGCTGTTGTAAAAGGGCCATGCAATAACCAACAGCGTACGCGTTCCCAAAGTGAGTCAAATTTTCAAAATGAGTGCAGCTCTAGAGTACTAAGATGATTCAAGTCTTCGAACGCCAATTAATCACCAGATGATCACAAGGAGACAAACTGAGGGTCTATTTCAACTTCCAGCGATCCTAAACGAGCACGGCAGAAGAAGACTGGAGTACATCGTGCCAAACATACTCTACAATCTTCCTCAAAATCTCCGCAATATAAACCATGTAAATGCTAAAAAAAGAAAAATTAAAAATACATATAATAAAATCTTTCCATCATCTCGACTTCGCGCTTCTCGTGCTCCTTCATTTTCCTTTTGAAAAGCGCGTGCTCCTCCCTTCTTTTCCGTTCGTAGAATTCACGAGTGTCTTTCGTCCGTCGATACAAAATGGCCATGTATGTATTCTGTTTTTCAGCATGCGTCTGTCATGTTGGTTTGATCCTTGGTTGGTCTTCTTGGTTTGATGATCGACATATCATAATCAACGCAAAGCTTTCGACAATAAGTGTCGAAACAGAAATAGAATGGCACAGTAACGCGTGGGTAGGCTACTCCGTGCGTCTTTTTGACATTTTCTTATTTCCTTTTTCTTTTTTTTGCGATGTTGCTTCACTCGTGTTTCTGATTTGAAAGTGTACGTTTGGATTCCATTCTTACTGTTCAAACGTCACCACAGGCTAACGACAATGAAATGTAAAACGAAATCTTAAAAAAACGCGGAGTGAAGAAAAGCTCCATGTAATAACCCTTGCAACTCGGAATGTCAGTCCAAAAGGAAATCACCGAGACTTCTTCTTCTTCTTAACGGGTGCTACAGTTCGGGGTGAACCTGGGCCTCAACCAACATGTCCCTCAAACTAGCGCGATATTTTGCTAGCCTTTTCCATAGCCGCACACCCAGTTGGCTGAGGTCCCCTTCCATCTGTGTGCGTCATCTTAAGTGCGGCCGTCCTCTGATCTTCGTCCCTCGGGGTTGGATTCAAAGACTCTCCGGGCTGGAGCTGTGGTGTCCATTCGCTCTACATGGCCCAGCCATCTTAGGCGTTGAATCCGTAGACGCCTGACTAGGCTCATGTCGCTGTACAGCCCGTAAAGTTCGTGGCTGAATCTTTTCCTTTCAAGGAGTTGTGAGAATTTGCAATACATTGTGCCTCTTGTGTTAGCCATTGATTTTGGCACAATCATTTCTAATACAATGTTGAAGAAATCACACGACAGCGCATCGTCCTGCCTAAACGGGACGGAATTCTCTGCGATCTTCGTTGTTAAGAAATTGATCATTCTGCCTGACAGCGGTATATTGACGAACGTCGCCGTTATACAGTCTGCAGAAGTAGTTTTGCCATATTCTTAGTTTCGACTGCGATTCTACTACTTGGTGCCGTTCTCATCCCTGCAGGCTTCCGTTCTGGCTTTACAACCTTGAACGTTACGCCTGCAGTAACACCTCTCAAAATCCTCAATCGCGCGCTTCTCTGAGAAGCTTATGCTCCTCCCTTCTCTTCAGCTTGTAGAGCACATAAGCTGCTCTTGTTCTTCTTTGCAGCGAGGCTTTATATGCCTTCTGCACTCGTCATCGAACCAGGTGTTTCTTCGTGGTGGAGCCTTGAAGCCCAGCACTTCAGATGCAGTGCTTTTCAGGGGTTGAGGTGTATTGGAGAGCTTAAGGGAGACGCAATCAGTAAAAGCACGAGCGGTTTCTGGCGATAGTAATTTCCGACGTCATAACTTTGTATTCGTACTCTACTCCGCTGCGTTTGTGATATCCGTAGTCGCATCTTGGCTACTACAAGGTAATGGTCCGAGTCGATGTTAGCTCCTCGGAAAGTTCGAACATCAAGAATCGTGGAGGAGTGTCTGACATCGATCGCGATGTGGTCAATCTGGGTAGTGATTGATTGATCTGGTGACCGCCCGGTGCCTTTGTGTATATCGAGGTGCAGGAAGCGTGTACTGGCTAGAACGAGATTTCGCCCCGTAGCAAGATTAATCACCCTTTGTCCGTTATCGGATGTGGTGTCGTATAGGCTATGTTTGCCGATAACTCGTTCAAAGATGCTTTCCTTACCCAGCTTAGCATTGAAGTTTCCTAGTACAATTTTGATGTCATAGCTGGGACATTGGGCATACGTTCTGTTTAGGAGATCGTAGAACTCATCTTTCGTTCGCTAACATGCCGAAAGCTTACTTTTTGCCTTAGTCCACCTCGAACAATAAATCCGCATCCGAACAATCGTTGTCCTCTCTCCCTATAGCAGTCGCCGTAGTAAATGTCGCACTTTTTCATCCGCTTTAGGTACCTAGCATTCCACCCACAGAGCCGAAGATCATTGTTCCTTTTTCGTTTTTTGCAAGGGTCGTTATGGCTTACTAGGCCGTAGCTCAACCGACTAATCCTGTTTTTTGGAGCAGGAGGCTCGCCATTCGCCCTTCCCCGTCTGTAATTTCCATAGGAAATCTCCAGATGGCACCACGAGGAGGTGGGGATAGGACTTACTAACAGTGCCGCAAAATGTTCGTCTGCGGTGGCTTTTCTCGCTTTTTAGCAGGCCAGCATCCGTCGAAGAGATTCTACCCCTACGAGGCCTTTGTTAGTCCTTTGCACCGTGAAAAACACATTCGGTAACATGACTGTTGCCGGGATTCGATCCCGTGTCATTGGCGTCAGAGGCCAACACGTTACCCACGGAGCTCTTATCGACTTATACTATGTACTAAATCTACAACACATTTAAAAATGTTAAGGAATATGAAATCCCGATTGGACCAAAAATTCGTTTATATACCCTTTGACAAACGGTAAGATCAGAAAACAAAATAGCCACGGCTGCTTCTACTTCTATAATTTAATAAAAGTTCCATAGAATATTGCACAGAAATATTGTAAGCTCGAGTACAAGCATTCGCTTTGGGTTTACATAATTGGTTTGGATTTTGAATGCATAACATCTTTTCTTTTTCATACATACGTTTCAGTATTTTCTTAATGTGTACGGATCCAGAGGAGGTTTCCAGGTTTTTCCAGTCCTTACGTTTTCCTCCATTTTGGCAATATGCCGCTCACAAAATTGTGTGTAGTACGATGTCTTTTTAGTTTTCAGAATCTTCCTTAACTTGTTCTTAACTCTTTGGTGATCGTGAGGCCACACTAATGGTTTGCTCAATGTTGTCATTTCTTCGATTTCGTCAATGCGGCTGTATATTTTCATATAAGTTGTTGGTTGATAGTGAAATCTTGATGTGTCTAGTTTGCTGCGTGACCACTTGACCCACTCTTTTCGCGCCACATAGTCTGTCGGTGAAAAGGCAGACTGATACGTAGTAAGCTGGTCGTCTTTCAGTCTTTCTAATAGTTTCTGTGTATCAACATCGGGATTAGTAAAGTATTTTTCAAAAAGTTGTGGCTTTGATTCTTTCAATCGATGCAGAAATGGACGATATTCCTCCGGAGAATTTGGTATAGGTGGCAATTCCCATGTTTTACTCTGTTGCGGTATTCCATGGACCGTTATATTATTCACAGCATGTCCAGGTATAAGATTCGGATCGACTTCTTTGATGGGTGGTGCTATTTTAGCGAAATTGTTACCTGGCCTCCAGAAATACGTTCTGACATTGGTCGTATGGTAAAAGTCATCCATGAGGCTGAAGTTTTGTTAAATTTAATTAAAAAAGAGCTAATATCTGACCAAAATATCTGCTTTTAATTAACCAATTGTGATTGATTGATTGATTTATTACAGTGAACTAAGGAATGAGCTCGTACAAGTAGTGGCTATGGAATTGGGCTTGAAGAATGCTCTATTCGACGAGTGCTTGCTTACAGATGGATGGCTGGTTGCATTTGGCGGTTTAATGGTTATGATGTGCATGTGGCTATACACGTCTTCCGTATTCGTTACTCTAATGACATGTATAGCTGTCGTGTTTTCTCTAGGATTAGCATATTTTGTCTACACATTAGTATTTGAAATGAGTTCCTTTCCCTTTATGAATCTCCTTGCTGTGGTTGTGATTATTGGTAGGTATCGAAATTACATACATAAACGTCGGTCCTTCCTCAGATTCGTTTTTGGTTTTTTTTTTTTTTTTTTTTATAGGTATTGGCGCGGATGATGCGTTTTTGTTCTTAAAAATATGGCAATGTATCCTCGCTGAACGTATAACAAAGTCGACGAGCATGAATTCTCAATCCCTTTCTGTTATGGATACAGAATACTCTGAAACGCTTCATTATTTAATGGCATCTACGCTTCGTCATTCAGCTTTGTCAATGTTTGTTACGTCGTTGACAACGGCTGGTGCCTTCTATGCATCCTATCTTACTTCTATTACATCAATCAAATGTTTCGGGTAAGTAGTACATATTAAAATAAATTCTACTCGATTATGACTTGATATTCATTTCTCTTTAATTCGTAGCGTATTTGCCGGGACAGCAGTTATGTCGAACTTTCTTTTAATGGTGACATGGCTGCCAGCTTCTGTTTCTATAATGGAACGAATATCATGTGACTGTGGAAAATGTATTTCTCGATTCCTTGTGCAGAAAATCAACAAGTCAATTAATTGTGCTTGCACCAAATTAGAGGAGTTTTTTATAAGTATTATCTTGAAATGTCCTATTGTGTGGGTGCTCTTATTCGGTAAATTAATTTCTTATCATTCCTTTTTGTTTGCATTGATTTTATAAAATTGTATGCCTTATAGGTGCCATTGGAGTGTGCAGTGGTGTAGTGGTTTTATATTATCCTGGCATTCAGCTGCCAGAATCATCAGATTTTCAGTTATTCGTCAGTTCCCATCCATTCGAGTTATACGATTCAAAGTTCAAAAATGAATTTTGGTTTAATAGAATGATTCCTGTACGTACATAGAACATTGTTATTTTAACGAACGTTCAATAAACGATTTCATTGCTTTTCATGCAGTCAATGGACAAATTACCAATGAGATTCGTTTGGGGCATTATGGCAATAGATGACGGCGATTATTCGAATCCATATTCCGATGGTAAATTGTATTTAGACAATAATTTTAATATATCATCGAAGGCTTCGCAACAATGGTTGTTAAATTTTTGTGAGCACATTAAACAGCAACCCTTCTATCAGCTCACATTGGGCATGCTCCTGCCGAATTGTTTTATCGAGAATTTTGTTTCTTACATGAGTAGAATGTGAGTTTAATTAATCTGTTTTTAATATCATCATTTAATAATGTCACTCGTTTCAGGTGTATTGATAGCATGGATAATACGGACCGAACGCCTTGTTGTGACATTTCGAAATTTCCCTATGAACCGGAAATATTTGAGTATTGTCTTCCGTTGAGTATATCGTCACTATATGCGACACCATTTTTTATGCCCGGCGTAGCAGGTCCAAGATTTGCAGTATCATCCGATAATCATCACGATGAATGCCCGCCCATAGTTAAGGCTCTTGTAATCGAATTTGAAAGTAATGTTTCGTATTCGATGTCATATTTGGTTGTGCAAAATTTCGTAAATATGGTGGAGAGCTGGTTTGTCGAGGAGTTGAAAAGCGCACCGCCTGAAATGCAGGGCGGCTGGTTTGTTAGTGAGCTTGACTTTTTCGACTTACAGGATACACTTTCGAAAGGGACAGTAGTCGCAATTGCAATTTCTATGAGTGCTTGCTTATTGGTGCTACTCCTTGTCACGTTAAATGTTTTAATTAGTTTTTATGCTGTGGTCACTGTGACTATGACGATCTTCACAACTGTGTCGATACTCATCCTTTTAGGTTGGAAATTGAATATACTTGAGAGCGTGTCAGTGAGTACGGCAATTGGCTTAGCAGTGGATTTTAGTTTACACTATGGTATACATTATCGTTTATCGGCAAGTAATGAGAGAGATTCAGCGACACGATTTGCATTGACACGTGTCATTGGGCCGACTGCAATGGCTGCGATAACTACCGGCTTAGCTGGAGGATTAATGATTGCTTCCCAAGTGCTACCATACATACAGATCGGAGTGTTTTTAGTTACAGTAATGTCGGTCAGTTGGCTTTATGCGACCTTCTTTCTCATAAGTTTACTGAAGCTATTCGGACCGCAGTACGGATTTATGCAATTCAACTACCCTTCATTTAAAAAGAAACCGTCCAAGACAGGAACGGGTTACTATGAAAGGTAATACCATTTGTTTTAACTATAATTTCAGATATCAACATTTTCGTTACAGTTTTGGGTGGTGGAGGGTGGGTAACCTTTTTTTTTTTTTTTTTGTGGTTAATTTTTGGGTTGAGCTTGAAAGTCACTAGCAGCGAGCATGACTTGTAGTGAAATTTCTTTGTTGTTCACATTCTCTATCCCTACCGATTTAGTTGGATTTTTGTTAAGGTTAAGGAAGTGCTTTATCACCACTAGGTCCGCGTACTAAAATTACGGAACTACGTAGGGTGAAACACTTAGGAATGGACGATGAACGAGCAATTAGAAGAATAATGAATGGAAAACCTGAGCGAAGACCACCATAACGTAGGCCACGTCGTAAATACTTACTTACTTACTTACTTAACGGGCGCTACAGTTCGGGGTGAACCTGGGCCTCAACCAACATGCCTCTCCACCTAGCACGATCTTTTGCTAGTCTTATCCAATGCCGCACGCCCAGTTGGTTGAGGTCCCCTTCCACCTGTGCGCGCCACCTTAGGTGCGGCCGTCCTCTATTTCTTCGTCCCTCGGGGTTGGATTCAAAGACTCTAAGGGCTGGAGCTGTGGTGTCCATTCGCTCTACATGGCCTAGCCATCTTAGGCGTTGGATCCGTAGACGCCTGACCAGACTCGTGATTGAATCTTCTCCTCCAACCCTCCTCTGTGTTTATGGGACCGAAAATCGAACGCAGAATCTTTCTCTCGAAACGACCAAGGATTTCCTCATCCGCTTTAGATAAAGTCCATGTTTCTGCGCCGTATAACAGGACCGGGATAATTAAGGTCTTATATAAGGTCAACTTGGTCGTACGAGAGAGGGCTCTACTTCTCAGTTGCCTCTTGAGCCCAAAGAAGCAGCGGTTGGCAAGAGTAATTCTGCGCTTGATTTCGAAACTGGTGTCGTTGTTCCAAGTCACCGCGGAGCCGAGGTATATGAAGTCCTTAACTACCTCAAACTTATATCTGCCAATATGCACGTTCTGTCCAAGACGTCGGTGGTAAATGTCCTTTTTCGATGACAGCAGATATTTTTTCTTGCCCTCATTAACTGCCAAACCAATTTTTGCCGCCTCCATCTCA
Source organism: Eumerus sabulonum (assembly GCA_951905685.1). Lineage (NCBI taxonomy): Eukaryota > Metazoa > Arthropoda > Insecta > Diptera > Syrphidae > Eumerus > Eumerus sabulonum. The sequence continues at coordinate 151,522,487 of OX645060.1, read as the reverse complement.
ATACTCGCAAACGCCTCATTGACATCTCGCTGCAATCTACCTATTATGTCAATGTCGTCGGCGTATGCAAGGAGTTGCGAGGATTTGAAGAAGATTGTGCCTCTTGTATTGGCCTGTGATTTTTGCACAATCATTTCCAATACGATGTTGAAGAAATCACACGACAGCGCATCGCCCTGCCTAAATCCTTTTTTGACATCAAAACTATCGGTAAAGTGCTCACCGATTCGGATGGAGCAGCGAGCATTTTCCAAGGTCATCCTGCATAGTCTGACGAGCTTCGCAGGGATGTCAAAAGTAAACATGGCGTTATATAGCTCGTCTCTAATTACGCTGTCGTATGCGGCCTTGAAGTCGACGAATAGATGGTGCGTATCGACTTGAAACTCATTGGTTTTCTCCAGGATCTGCCGTAGTGTGAAGATTTGATCGATGGTGGACTTCCCTGGCCTGAAGCCACACTGATAAGGACCTATCAGCTTGTTTACGAATGGCTTCAGGCGTTCACACAAAACGGCAGCGAAGATCTTGTATGCGACATTAAGGAGACTTAGTCCTCTATAGTTGGCGCAGTCAAAGGGATCTCCTTTTTTGTGGATCGGGCAAACAATGCTGAGACTCCATTCCTCGGGCATGCTTTCCTCTGACGATATCTTACAGATGAGCCGGTGCATGCTCCTAACCAGCTCACCCCCAGCCGCTTTGAAGAGCTCAGCAGACAGTCCATCTGCGCCAGCAGCTTTATTCGACTTGAGTTTCGACATGGCAATCTCAACTTCGTCGAGGTCAGGGAGACGGAATTCTCTGCGATCTTCGTCGTTAAAAAATGGATCATTCTGCCCGACGGCGGTATGTTGGTTGTCATCGCCGTTATACAGTCTGCAGAAGTGGTTTTTCCACATTCTCAGCATCGACTGCGATTCTACTACTAGGTGTCCGTTCTCATCCTTACAGGCCTCCGTTCGGGCTTTATAGCCTTGAGACATTCGTTTTATCCGCTGATAAAATCTTCGAACGTCGTGCCTGCAATAGCACCTCTCCAAGTTTTCAATCGCCCGCTTCTCGTGCTCTTTCTTTTTTCTCTTGAGAAGCTTATGTTCCTCCCTTCTCTTAAGCTCGTAGAGCTCACGAGCCGCTCTTGTTTTTTTGTGTAGTGAGGCTTTGTATGCCTCCTGCTTTTCCGCATGAATCCTTCTACATTCGTCATCGAACCAGGTGTTTCGTCGTGGTGGAGCTTTAAGGCCCAGCACTTCCGTTGCTGTGCTCTTCAGAGCTTGTTTGCACAGGCTCCATTGTTGCTCTACTGACTGAGTGGAGGATTGAGGTGTATCGGAGAGCTTAAGGGAGACGCGGTTGGCAAAAGCACTGGCGATCTCCGGCGATAGTAGCTTTCCGACGTCATAGCTTGGTGTTCTAACTCTACTCCGCGGTGTTCGTGTTATGTGCTGACGTATCTTGGCTACTACAAGATAGTGGTCTGAATCGATGTTCGCTCCTCGGAAAGTGCGAACATCAAGAATAGTGGAGGAGTGTCTGACGTCAATCGCGATGTGGTCAATCTGGTTGGTGACTGATTGATCTGGCGACCGCCAGGTGCCTTTGTGTATATCGAGGTGGGAAAATCGTGTGCTGGCTACAAGAAGATTTCGCCCCGTTGCAAGGTCGATCAGCCTATGTCCGTTATCGGATGTGGTGTCATGTAGGCTGTGTTTGCCGATGACCCGCTCAAAGATTCTTTCTTTACCCAGCTTAGCGTTAAAATCTCCTAGTATGATTTTGGTATCATAGCTGGGGCATTTGGTATATGTTCTGTCTAGGAGATCAAAGAAATCATCTTTGATTGAGTCATCCTTGTCTTCCGTGGGGGCATGGACGCATATGAGGCTGATGTTACAGAAATTTGCCTTGATGCGGATCGTTATGAGGCGTTCACTCACATACTGGAAACTTAGGACTTTATGTCTTAGTCCACCTCTAACAACAAATCCGCATCCAAATAGTCTCTTTCCTCTCTCCCTATAGCAGTCACCGTAGTAAATGTCGCAGTTTTTCATCCGCTTTTTACCCGGTCCATTCCATCGCATTTCCTGGATGGCGGTTATGTCCGCTTTATAGCGGTCTAGGGCGTCCGCAAGTTGTTCGGCAGCACGTGGTCTGTTTAGGGACCTTACATTCCATGTACAGAACCGAAGGTCCTTGTTTGTTTTTTGTTTTCTTATGGGGTCGTCAACATAGATCCGTTCCGTTTTATTATCCGAGGCTGCTTTGTGTTTCTGAGCAATTAGTGGTTTTACGGTTATGGTTCGCTAGACCATAGCCCAACCGACACTAATCCTGTTTGGTGGCGCAGGATACTCGCCATTCGGCCTCTTCCGTCAGTAATTTCCCTTTTAAGGAAATTTCCAGATGGCACCACGAGGAGGTGGAAGTAGGACCTGACTAGCAGAGCTGCAAGATGTTCGGCTGCAGAGGCTCTTACTCGCTTTTTGTCGGGCCAGCATCCGTCGGCAGATGCTACCCCTACGAGGCCTTTGCTAGTCCTTCACCATCCACGTCGTAAATGGAAGGGTAATATTAAGAAGGATGATAGGGGGCCTTTCGTGGTGTTTTCACCAGTACTCTGAAGATCTGAGTTATTAATGGCCGTTCATAACAATATGAAAGACTTATTTCCGTGAAACTTCGCCAAACATCCGATTCAAAAATGCTCACGATGGTGTCATTATTATATTGTGTGTAATCGCAGTATTCACCTTGCGCACAACTATCCCATGTCTATATTTTTAGCTTATTCACCTCTTTACGTCGGTGTTCGTATTAAAAATTTCAAATAACCTACGCTTAAATTCTGCAACCTAATACTTCAATGTTGTAAATAAAGTGGCAGTCTTCGAGTAAAATCGTGCACCGCCTTGTTGAACTGAAACCTTATACATATAAAGGTATGGTAAGATTTATGTAAGGTGACAAGGATTGTGAAAGATTCTTAATTAAAAAGGACTTACTGCATCCATGGATTGCGATGTAAAATAACTTAGTGACTCTGCCTAATATGGGCAAGAAGTGAATACCAAAATCATTGGTCTTGTGCCAGTAGCAGATTACCAAAAACTTCTTTATCAGTCATCGTAAAGGTCTTGCTCTATGAGATGTGCGTTATGAGATCATGAACAGATGAGATAAATATTCTTCCAGTGATTTATGGTCCTTTCTACGCAGAAAGGGAAGACATAAAGACATTATCTCCTGCAATGGCTAAATCTCATTGCCTGCAAAGCTACGAAAAACCTTCAAATCCAAACTGAGCAGGACCCAGTCTACGCAGCTGGCTCAGGTTGGAGATACGTAGACCCTTTAAGCTTATAGTGCCACATAAGTTTGCTTTTAGTAAGTATGTACTTGTATACACTTGCAGATCAAAATCTCAAAACTTATCTTATGTTTCGACTTCGCTAGTTTAATGTATAATACAAGACTGGTTTGATGTCTACTCGCCCACCACTGTCCTTTTTTAGGGTTCCGTACCCAAAGGTAAAACGGGACCCTATTACTAAGACTTCGCTGTCCGTCCGTCTGTCACCAAGCTGTATCTCATGAACCGTGATTGTTAGACAGTTGAAATTTTCTCAGATGATGTATTTCTGTTGCCGCTATAACTAAAAACAGAATAAAATTAATATTTAAGGGGGGCTCCCATACAACAGACATGATTTTCATCCAAAAAATCCCCTTGGTCACATACTGACCTAAGGTTAGTCGACAATATCCCACAATCAGTAGCAAATTTCCCAGCTTTGATTTTTTTTTGTTCAAAATTAAGTAACTAAAAAATAGGCATAAAAAAAATGAACAACATGCGGTGACCGCATCCGGTGCTGGATAATTGTGGTGATCGGACGACAACCGACACATATGAGATTGCTCGGCCAGTGTTGTGACTGGGTGAGGAAACGCACACATGAGCTGCTCGTGAGTGTGCACTACCCAACGAGCAATTATTAAACCCACCCGCTCATGAGTAATTGGCTGTGAGCGTTTTTATTTTTCATAAAATCGACAACGATTGTTCTTGGTCGTTCTTCTACTTTGGGGTGGTGGGCGCACAATGAAATCAAATTCACTCAACGAACATTGTGTGTAGTTTTCTCCGTTAAATCGGAACCAGACACCAACGACCGAGATCTTACACATGACACCGACATATGTACATATTTGCTTACAAGCTGCTTCTTAGAATATTACGCACATTGTTGTAAATTCTTGAGCACGCTGCTTGACCGAACAATCCATTGAAATCGTATGCCTGCCTTATCAATTCAAATATCGGTTTTGGACGGAGGGAGGGGTTGAAATGACGTTTTTCTTTGTTGGTTTCGGATCGGAGCGAAAGAAAACTATACCCATGCGTATACCAATTTGAGGCTAATATCACGAGTGGTGATGTAAATATGTAGGTATACGTAAATGTTTCTTCAGATTACCCATTGTAATGAAAATGATAAAATGCAATTAATCAATAAAATTTATTGGAGACAATTTCATGGATTTCGACAAATACTTTAATGTTTCTTTAGCCGCGTTGATATTACATACATAAATATGTATGTACCTACATATGTATGGATTTTTATGAATGACGAAGAATTTTGAGGGGGCGAGCACGGGTCCAGGTAGTTTTCTATAAAGCCTAAATTAGAAACTTTCAGCAGTCGAAATTGCACACTCACGTGAGCCATATGAGCAATAGATTGTTAATGTTAATGTTCCACTGAAAAGTGGAATCACTCGCTTCACCAAGCAGGTGAAAGCAAAATTGATGCACTGGATATTTAGAAAGCATTTGACAGGGTTTGGCATGAAGCCCTTTTGTCGAAAATGCTTGCTTTTGGGATCGATGAGTCTCTCTTTTAATGGATTAGAAGCTACCTTTCGAATCGTTCAATTCAAGTTGTTTTGGACGGATTCAAGTCTGATACTCACTTTGTAAATGCCGGTTTTCCCCAGGGCTCCTTTTTGTCTCCGACACTCTTTCTTATTTTTATAAATGATCTCTTGTCTGTTACTTCTAATCTAATTCACTCCTTCGCTGACGACAGTACCATCAGCTTCTCATATTCGTTCACCAGTTTACGACCCTGCACTTCGGTTGTAGATAATGAGCAGCAGCGTATGTTAAGCTCATTAAATTCCGATATCGACAGCATCATCCAATGGGGTAAAAACAATAGAGTGGAATTTAATGCTTCCAAAACACAATGCTGTCTCTTGTCGTTAAAGCGTATAAATAACCCGCAGCCATTATCCATGAATGGCACTTGCATCTCAGAAACTGAAAAGCTTTCCATCCTGGGTATGTGTGTTGCTCACAATCTTAATTGGAGTGACCACATATTCAGTGTCGCCAAGAATGCTGCGAAATGCCTAGGATTCTTATACAGATGCAAGAAATATTTCTCACCCTTAGATCTGGCTACAATCTATAAGGCGTTCATTCGCCCCAAATTAGAGTTTAACGCTCATGTGTGGTCCGGTGCTTCCAAGACCTCACTGCACCTACTAGACAGAATACAAAAACTAGCCATAAAACTGATAGGTGACCAGCATTACCAAAACACTAGACTCGCTGGAACACCGCAGGAATATTACCTGCCTCTCCCTGTTTTATCGTTACTACCACCAAAAATGCTCTGATGAAATAGCCAGTTGCATTCCGCCTCTTCAACATTTCTCCCGCAATACACGTCTCTCTAGGAATGCTCACCAATATACTCTGAAGAGCCCGCTTTCGGACGTAATGTCAAATATAGAGAATCTTTCATTAACTGAACCACACGAATCTGGAACTCCCTGCCGGATCCGGTTTTCCCCCCTCAATGCAACATGCAAGCATTTAAGATCAATGTCCATCGGCATCTCCTCTATTCCTCTTCCTCTCTACCTTCTGCCCGCACTGTGTCGCCGACATAATAAGGTTATTAGACCTTGAGTGCGCGCAAATTAAAAAAAAAAGAAATGTGCGCATATGAGTGTGCGTTTCCTTACCCTGGTTACATGCAGCGAAAGCAAATAGGCGGCTTGATGCCAACAGCACGCGGTGTTAACAAGCGGTTCCCCATCTAAGCACTGACCGCACCCGATGCTGGTTGATTGCGGTGATCGGACGAGAACCGATACATTACCCATTATTCGTCTAAGAAAAACAAAAAGGTATTATAATCGGTCCATTTGTTCAGGAGTTACGATGCCACAGACAGACACAAAGACAGCTGACACTTATAACACCCCTCTTTTTGCGTCGGCGGTTAAAATGAAAAAAAAAAAAAATTAAATGAAATGGGTGTTTCCATTTTTCCCACTGGGAAGTTAGTCGTGTGGGCCTTACGGGTCGCACCTAGACCACTTTGTTTTTTTTATGTAATTGAGTTATATTAATTCGTAACAACATAATGACCACTTCTAAATTCCTGTTTTTTTTTTCAGCAGAAAACCAAGTCAAGCGGTTGCTAGTGAACAACTTCTAACGCCATCTAGTTCTGCAGTTGGCGATTTACTTAATTCAGAATCTCATGAATTAGATTCTCTAACGTCGAATTCGTTAATAAAACCCATGTCGGAGTGTTCTCGACCACCAGTTGACATAGATCGTGCATTTATTAGAACAGCCTCGGCAAATAGTAATCGTAAAGATTATCAGAGTCCGTCTACAGGCAGTGCAATAACAGTTGTTCTGCCCGATGAGCCCAATTATAAGATATAAAGACAGTTTACTATGTAAGTACGTTCGACGTGTAAGAATTTGTTTTGTTTTCCGTATAATTATGGAACGACGATAGTATAACTCATAGATGTAATCTTTATACAGAAAAAAAAAAAACAAAAACAAAAAAGAAACTAAAGTTACTTATACGTATTTTTACTGTTTTGTATTTTAAAGACATAAGCGACTAAAAATATAAGTAATTTAAGGTAAACAACAATTCAGGTTGCATTATTATATTCAGATAGTTTGTATTTAGCAATGAAACGAAGGAAGATATTCGAATATACATATGTCGATGTATGTACGCGTGTACGCTTGAGCATATTGTTTGTTAACTATTAAACAAAGTTTCAGATTTTTAAATGATTAATGAAAACGAGAGCATATACGTTACATACATATAGTTATTGTCCCTCTTAATGCATGTCCCGTAGGCAACAGTTTATTTCCACAATATTTGATGTTTAGAAAGAGTATATATTTATAAAAAGACGTTTATAACGAACAAATAAATTTTGGGTGTTAAAGATTAGTTTACGGCAACTGCAGAAAGTAATTAATTTAAATTGTAAATATAAAACTTGCATATTTGAATTTAAGCATACAACTGAGTAAACATTTATTACATTTGGGCACGTTGTATGGTATCCTTAGTTAAGTGTCAGTTGGTTTTGTGAACAAAATTAAATATTAATTATTAAACAATAGTATTGATTGTGCAAATTAAAAGTAAAAACATTACAGTGAGCTAACGAGAAATAAGAACAAATTAAAATGACATAATAATGGATTATGTAAATTTAACTGTGATAAAAAGAAATGTCAAAAATAAAAGTTTTGTTTTACTTACCTATCTGTGCTTCTAATTCTAAAAGTTTTCACTTCTAAAGAGAGACTGTTGATAGGAATTACATCGGACCTGATATACCCACCAACTGCGAACTAATTATGGTGATATCACCTCTCTCTTCTCTAGTTTAATATTAGGTCAATACAAATGTATAGGGGGGAGGGAGCAAGCAAAGACGTTGATCGCGTTTAACATGGCAAACGCCAGCTTCGATCTCTGTCCCTGCTCAATCCAAGTTGACACACGGCCTCCGCGTGGCCTCACCTGGATAGCTAAACTGGCACCCGCCTGGTAGTAAACCAATGTGTGCAGCGACCCAACCCCTTGTTCTTGGGGAAAGAGGAACCTGGCCTTCCAGGTTGGGGGTTGTGCTTAGGGGTAACAACCCAATCACACAAAAACCTACTTGTTCCGAAATGACAACAAGCCTCGGATACAGACGGATACAAAGCTGACGACCCCTGCAAACCACTAACGGTCTTGAGAGTCTGCACCTGGAATGTGAGGTCCCTTAACAGACCGGGTGCAGGCGATCAATTGGAGCAAATCCTCAACTGCTATAAAGCAGATATAACCGCACTCCAAGAAGTACGATGGGATGGACCAGGCAAAAAACGAATGAAAAACTGCGACATTTACTACGGGAACTGCTACAAGGAGAACAAACAGCGCCTAATCGGGTGCGTATTCGTTATTCGAGGAAGACTCCGACAAAAAGTCTTAAGCTTCCGAGATATAAGCGAACGCCTCATAACAATCCGCATCAAATTTGGAAACATTAGCTTAATATGCGCTCACGCCCCAACGGAAGAAAAGGACGATCGACTCAAAGAAGAATCCTACGATCTCCTAGACAGATCATATGCCCAATGCCCTCAAAAATAGTCCTAGGAGATTCTAATGCAAAACTGGGCAAAGAGGACATATTTGAGTCGATCATAGGAAAGCATAGCCTCCATAACACCACATCCGACAACGGACTTAGGCTAATCGATTTCCTAGCGAGGCGTAACCTCCATGTAGCAAGCACGCGAGTCCCCCATCTCAACATCCACAAGGGTACCTGCCTGTCTTTTGATCAATCGACCACCAACCAGATTGATCACATCGCGATCGACGTCAGACACTCCTCCACTATTCTTGATGTGCGAACTTTCCGAGGGTTTAACATCGACTCGGACCACTATCTTGTAGTAGCCAAGATGCGCTTACGGATATCACGAATGCAGCGGAGTAGAGTAAGAATACAAAGTTATGACAGCGGAAAGCTACTATCGCCAGAAACCGCTCGTGCTTTTACCGATCGCGTCTCCCTTAAGCTCTCCAATACACCTCAATCCTCCACGCTATCAATAGAACAGCAGTGGAGCCTTTGCAAACAAGCCCTGAAAACCTCTGCATCCGAAGTCTTAGGTTTCAAGGCTCCACCACGAAGAAATACCTGGTTCGATGACGAGTGCAGGAGGATTCACACAGCGAAGCAGGATGCATATAAGGCCTCGCTGCATAAAAGAACAAGAGCAGCTTCTGAGCTCTACGAGTTAAAAAGAAGTGAGGAGCATAACCTTCACTGAAGAAAGAAGAAAGAGCACGAGAAGCCCGCGATTAAGGATTTGGAGAGGTGTTGCTGCAGGTGTGACGCTCGAAAGTTTTATCAACAGATAAAGCGAACATGCCAAGGCTATAAAGCCAGAACGGAAGCCTGCAGGGATGAGAACGGACACCTAGTAGTAGAATCGCAGTCGTTGCTGAGAATATGGAAAAAACACTTTTGCAGACTGTATAACAGCGATGTTAGTCAATATACCGCTGTCAGGCAGAATGATCCATTTCTAATCGACGATGACCGCAGAGAATTCTGTCCCCCTGACCTCGACGAAGTTAAGATTGCCATATCGAAGCTCAAGTCGAATAAAGCTGCTGGCCTAGACGGACTGTCTGCTGAGCTCTTCAAGGCAGCTGGGGATGACCTGGTTAGGAGCATGCACCAGCTCATCTGTAAAATATGGTCAGAGGAAAGCATGCCCGAGGAGTGGAGTCTCAGCATCGTATGCCCGATCCACAGGAAAGGAAAGGAGACCCCTCTAATTGGGCCAACTACAGAGGGATAAGTCTCCTTAACATCGCCTACAAAATCTTCTCTGCCGTTTTGTGTGAACACCTGAAGCCTTAGGTCCTTATCAGTGCGGATTCAGGGCAGGGAAGTCCACCATCGACCAAATCTTCACACTACGGCAGATCCTGGAAAAAACCAATGAATTTCGACACTCACGATCTATTTGTCGACTTCAAAGCCGCATACAACAGCGTAATTAGAGACGAGCTATACAACGCTATGTCTTCCTTTGACATACCTGCTAAACTCGTCAGACCATGCGGGATGACTTTGGAGAATGCTCGCTGCTCCAACCGAATCGGTGAACACTTTACCGATAGTTTTGATGTCAAAAAAGGATTTAGGCAGGGCCATGCATTGTCGTGTGATTTCTTCAACATCATATTGGAAATGATTGTGCAAAAATCACTGACCAATACAAGAGGCTCAATCTATTTCAAATCCTCGCAACTCCTTGCATACGCCGACGATATTGACATAATAGGTATATCACAGCGAGATGTCAATGAGGCGTTTGCGAGTATTGAGATGTAGTCGGCGTAAATTGGTTTGGCGGTAAACGAGAGCAAAACTAAATATATGCTGTCATCAAAAAAGGACGGTCACGACCGACGTCTTGGCCAGAACGTTTGTATTGGCAGATATAAGTTCGAGGTAGTTAAGGACTTCGTCTACCTTGGCTCCGCAGTGATCTGGAACAATGACATCAGTTCCGAAATCAAACGCAGAATCACTCTTGCCAATCGCTGTTTCTTTGGGCTCAGGAGGCAATTGAGTAATAGAGTCCCCTCCCGAACGACAAAGTTGACCCTATGTAAGACCCTTATCATCCCGGTCCTGTTATACGGCACAGAAGCATGGACATTATCAAAAGCGGATGAGGAGGCCCTTGGTCGGTTCGAGAGAAAGATTTTGCGCGTGATTTTCGGGTCTATAAACGCCGACAGTCATCAACTGTTTGTTTTACTTAAATAAACTACTAGAAACTAGTAACTAAATAGGTCACTTCTTGGACGACAGCATTCTATGTTTCTAAATTTTACAATTTGAGGCAAGTATTGGCTTTCACGCACATGTTCTAAATACCATTTATTGGCTGGGAAATCAGAAAGATCTTGTTCGCCCAGCCAAACTTATGTTGCAGTATGTAACATGATAGCCATCCATTTCCATTGAACTCCATACTTCAGCTAACACATTTCCTGCAAACTCGAAATTGGATCTTTCTAAATCTTTGTTAACTGTAACGCCACGTTCAACCAAATGAGCCCAAAAATGGTCATGATGCAATATCAAACCAGTCAGTTCCCGACTAAGATGGCCCATTCCGCGCTCTACTCTGTTATACGCACTTCTGCCAGGAGCATTTGAACCCAAAAACAATAAATCGAGATCATGTCGCTTAAAGTGTTGTATAGCAAACCCTATAACTTGTTGACAACGCGGATTTTCATCTGGCCCTTCATCAACCGTGCATCGTGATTACCACTGGTGTTACCAGTCCATGGTCCGTTTTAGCTAATGCTTGAAACTTTTGAAGTTCGAGAAGCGTCTCGAAATCCAGAGCATGAGTATCAACAGTAGATGAACTATGCTTTCCACTTCGGATAGCGATGTACATACATATTGGCCCAGAATATCCAACGGCTTGCGGTTGTCCTAGCATACTGGAAGTGATTTTGATACTAGCATTAACTGATGGCATTATGTTATGCCGCTCAGCCATTACCCAGTCGTGATCAGGCAACTTGATTCTATATTCCATGTGCATTAGAAGAGGTGCCGAGCTTTATCTTCTTGAAATATGAAAAATACTTGATCTGATCCAAGTAGGCGTGCTATTTTCTCCAAATAATGGATTGATGTTTCAGTGAAATTGTTATCTAAGTGGCTTTTGTGGTAATCAATACATGTCTTCTTCCTTCTTCCCTTTGCAGAATTAGATTTTCTCGGAAACAAACAAAGATACATATGTCCCACTTCGACTAATGTCAAATCCTCTTTTACGTAATTCTTGTGTGAGTTCATCATGAATTCTTACACTTCCAAATAAAGCAATATCCGCAATGGTTTTCGATGAATTTAAAGCATTCAGATTCTTTTCGAGTAGAGCAATTATACAGGGTCGATTATTGAGACGAGTCAGTAAGGGATGATACCGTTATATGTTTTTTTTTTTTGGTTGCGCCCAAGGATGTGGAATCTTCAAAAGATACTGGCAATCCGTGTTGCCAGCATGCACGATTCGCGGGATATTATTCTCCATTTTCCACGCGCCTACGTACTAAACCACACCTCTGCACACTTCAACCACTCTCCCCGCGGGACTGCCGTTAGGTATTACTTCGCGGGGCTGGTTAGCGATTTACGCTGTATCTCGAGTAGAAGCCTCTTGGGTTCTTCTTTCTGCTTCGGCTTGCCGCAGCGCTATTTGTACTGATGCAATGTACGAGCATGTTTGGTTCCAATTTTCCACCGAGTTCATCATATAGGGGACCAAGTTTTCAGGACTCGGTACATTTAGCCTTTGCCTGTCCTGCATAATGCGACTACAATAGAAAACTGTGTGTTCTGCGTCCTCCTCGGAATTTGGGCATTGTGGACAAAAGGGCGAGCTATCATATCCAAATCTATGCAGATACTTTCGATAGCCACCATGTCCAGACAAAAACTGCGAAAGATGATAATTGTAGTCTCCTGCCGGTCTTGATGTCCATGTTTCGATGACGGGAATGAGCCTGTGCGTCCATCTTCCTTTTGTGGAAGTGTCCCATCTGACTTGCCACATTGCCATGGATTCTGCCCGTTTTTCTGCTTTTATAAGCTTGGTCTGTTGCCGGTCTGGTGTTCGCCTGCGGTATACCCTTTTGAGCTCGTCTGCCAATATATCGATGGGTAGTATTCCTGCTATCATGAACGCTGCGTCATCTGATATGGTTCTGAACCCGCAGATTACTCTTATTGGGCACAGTCGATAGACTGAATCCAATTTCCGCTTTAGTCCTTTTACTGCAAGGGCTTCCGCCCAAAGTGGAGCAGCGTAGAGTAGGACTGAGCTGACTACCCGTGAGAGTAGGTAGGTAGGTAGGTAAGACCGTAGCCTTCCCAGAGATGGGAAGAACACACATAGGCCAAGGAGGCCCGTTGTGCAGCTACGAGGGGGTTTAGCCCCCTATTCGTGGAACCATTTTGTGCTTCTTAAGAATTTAAGAAGATCAGATATCCCCACTTGCTGAACTTCGGTCAGATCGTTGAGGAGGTATGATCCTAGGTATCGTTTCCTGACTGTGCAGAATGCTGGGCAGGCGCAGAGAAGGTGATGAATGGATTCGACCTCCTCCTCGTCTAAACAGCTCCTACAAAAATCATTCGGAGTGATACCTAGTTTTTGCGCGTGACTGCCAATAAGGCAGTGTCCTGTGATGACACCTATGACTTTATAGATGTCAGTTCTATTTAGGGAGATAATACTCCTAGTCCGTTGACTATCGAGCCGGGGCCAGATTTGCCTGGTGATGAGGCAGGTGTGTCCCTGAGTCCATCTCCGGTTCGTCTCGGCCCTGGCGAGGGTATTGAGATTGTATTTGATGGTTGCGAAGGGTATACCCTCGCAGACCACAGTTGTTTGTAGCGTCGTTCCTTTTTTGGCGAGTCTGTCGGCTCTTTCATTTCCGGTGATGTCGCTGTGTTCCGGTACCCATATAAGTTGTATGTTGAACTGTTCAGCCATCTCATTAAGAGATAGGCGACAGTCGAGGCTGGTTTTTGATGTGTACACATAGGACTCCAGCGACTTTAAGGCCGCTTGGCTATCCGTGAGAATGCGGATATCCGTGGTGGATATCACGTTCCACTTCAGCCAGGACAGAGCCTCTTTTATTGCCAACAGTTCCGCCTGGAAAACGCTGCAGTGATTAGGTAGTTTTATCGCTTTGTTTAGCTTAAGTTGCTTGCAGAATACCCCACTGCCCACCCCGTCCTTGGTTTTAGACCCGTCAGTATAGAAATCTATGCAGCCTTTACGAGGTTGAGTCTGACGAGTCCAGTTCTGTCTGTCCGGGTATAACGTTATGAAGTTTTTATCCAAGACTGTGGTGGGCTTTGTGAGGTCTAGGTTTTCTGCGATGGTTGACCTGTTAATCAGGATCGAGGAGTGGCCAAAGACGTAGCTCTTCCAGTTCGAGTTGGCTTTAAGTCTAATGGCCGTTTGTGTGGCAATTTGCTTGCCGAAAATATCGAGTGGTGTAAGGTCGAGTATCATGTTAAGTGCAGCCGTCGGGGTGGACCTGAGGGCCCCGGTAATGCATAAACACGCCAGCCTTTGTACCTTCTCGAATTGTTTGAGGTATGTTGTCTTGTCCAGTGCTGTCCACCGTGAGAGTAGCACTCTACGTGCATATCCGGGACCGCCTATACTCGGAAGCATTCTCGAAAGAGCTCGTTGTGCGTGTGATGCTTTCTCGCTGGCATACAGTATGTGTTCACTGAAAGAAAGCCTGTTGTCTAGGATGACTCCTAGATACTTGACTGCTTTCTTGGACCTCATCGCCCGATCTCCGACTAAGAAGCTCGCATTTTCCACCTTTTTACGGCTGGTTATAAGCACAGCCTCCGTTTTTTGGGCTGCTAGTTCCAGACCGGCAATTGAGAGCCAATCTTTCACTTTGGCGATAGCTGTGTTCGCAGTAGCCTCTACTTCTTCTATATGCTTAGCCACTGTGACGATGGCAATATCGTCGGCGAAGCCGATGATTCGTACTCTTTCGGGAAGCGCTAGTCGTAGAACGCCATCGTACATGATGTTCCACAGGAGAGGTCCAAGGACTGATCCTTGAGGGACACCCGCCGTTACTTGGTAGAATTTTACGCCTTCATCGGTATTGTACCTTAGCCTCCTGTTGTTAAGGTAGTCGGTGACAATCTTTAGTAAATAGGAGGGGGTACCCATATCAATTAAAGACTTTTGTATATGCGTCCAGCTAACCGAGTTAAAAGCGTTTTTTATGTCAAGCGTAATTACTGCACAATACTTCTTCTCCCCCGATTTCCATCTTTTTCCTTTGATGGCGTCCGCGGCCAAGTTTACCACTGTTTCTATGGCGTCGACCGTTGATCGTCCTTTTCTGAAGCCGTATTGGTTGGCTGACAATGCACCGTTAGCTTCCGCCACCGCCAGTAACCTATCGTAGATCACTCGTTCTAGTATCTTGCCTAATGTGTCCAAAAGACAAATTGGCCGATACGAGGACGGTTCACCAGGTGGTTTCTTTCCTTTTGGCAGTAGTACCAAGTGCTGCAGCTTCCACTGTGTGGGAAAGATCCCCTCCTGCAAGCATTTCCCCAAGGTGTGTTGGAAAGCGTCTGGTCTAGCCGTAATGGCCGCTTTGACTGCCTTATTTGGGATTCCATCCGGTCTGAGTGTTTTGTTGTTTTTGACCTTCAAGACTGCGTTATGCAGCTCCTCTGGAGTAATACCAGGAATTTCTTCAATGCTAATCCCCGCCGTGCTGCTTCTATTAAGCGGCTGTCCCTGTGGGAACAGATGATACCGTTATATGTTGTTTCAAGAAAGCGTGCCTAAGAGAGCGTCAAAAACAGAAAACGAACACCCTGTATTTTTGTGGCCAATCGACGGTATCAATCATAAGAAATAAATCTATCTAATGAACATCACTCACCTTGGAAAAAAAACGTAGTAGACTGGATTTATTCTTAGTCGCTGCTTGCAATTTTTCTTCAATTCTCTTAGAGACAATAATATGAAGTTCCTTGTCGGATTTTGCTTGTAACTTATAAATACGCCACACTTCGTTAACTAACTTCTGTACATTTTGTGCTTTTGTATTTGTATGAGATTTTTTAAAACTTTCGAATAATTTTTGGTATAATTTGGATTTGTCTACTTGAAACGATATCCCCGAAATTGCGTTTCGTTTTCAAACATAGACAACGTGTGGGTTGCCATATGTGTAAAAAGAAAAATAACTACTGCTGACATAATCACCATCTAGACTCCCTACCCCCTATGTCATCAAAAATAAGCAAAGCAAAGATCCCCCGCCCCCCTAGAGTGCTTACGTAATACTTAAACGGCCCCTAAGAGGGGGGAAAGTACGATTTCCGTGGCGCTGGGATCTGACGATGGATTTAGCTACATCGGCCCAAAATAAATCAAGAATTACACATAGTTACAAAGATTTTTTTCCAGACAGTTAATTAGCTTTTATGTAAACATATGGCATCCTGACTCTGAAAATAAAAATCGTTTTCATCCATCAGCTTTAGTTTTTGAGATATGGCATATGTGTGATTTTTTAAAAAAATACGAAGAAAGCCTTTATATCGTTCCTCCATGGTGCGAATTTCTTGATGGAATCTTTCTCCTTGCTCATCACTAAAGTGGCCAAGATTTTGAGGAAAGTGTTCCGGATGGGAGTGTAAATAATGAAGTTTTACGCTCATGTTGCAACCAAGATCCTTCAGACATAATAACATATGTTGGACCAAGTCCTGGTAGTTTGGTGCTTTAGTATTACCAAGAAAGTTTTTCATTACTGACACAAATGATTTTCATGCTTTGGACTCTTTTTTATTCATTGTTTTAACAAAATTTTCATCATTAACTAGCAGACGTATTTTTGATCCATCAAATATTCCAGCTTTTAATTTTTCCGTAGTTAGGCTAGGGAATTTCTGTGCAACATACTCAAAACAGTCACCATTTGTATCAAGTGCCTTGACAAACTGCTTCATTATACCAAGTTTTATGTGCAGTGGTGGCAAAATAATGCGATCTTTATTAACGAGCGGCGAATGTATTATATTCTGCTTTCCGGGCACTAATTTTTCTCTTAGAGGCCACTCTTTCCGAGTCCAATGATGTTCTCTATCTCTGCTGTCCCAAAGACAAATAAAACACGGATACTTTGTAAACCCACTTTGCTGTCCTAGAAGAAAATTTACCATTTTAAAATCCACACATATTTGCCAGTTATGTTCATGGTATTTGATTTTCTCTATAACAGAAGAAATATTTCCATATATTGCATGTCATGGAATATGCAATAGGGATAGAACCGAATTTATTGCCGTTGTGTAACAAAACACATTTCAAACTTCTTTGGCTGCTGTCTATAAAAAGACGCCAATCATGTGGATTATACTGTTGTAAACCCATGTTATTCATTAAAGCTTTGATATCTTGGCAAAATACTAAGTCGTTTTCTTGCGAAAAATATTTTAACAAATCCTTTTCGCGCGTACGGTATATCGTGACTTTAGTATTGGGTGCAAGTACCTTTTTTTCTTTCAATCTAGAGGCGAGTAACTCGGACTGTTCTTTTGTCAAATTGAGATCTCTTATTAGATCATTCAACTCGTTTTGATTAAAAAGTTCTGTAGTCGGGACATTAGGGATAAAATCAGGATCATTTGACTTATCATCCTCTATTATGTCGTCTGTTTCCATTTGATAAGAAGCTGCTGCAGATGTCGAAGGTAAAACTGGTGGTATAGGCTCTTGAGCTAGAATAGGTACCAAAGTTGGTCGTTTAGCAGACGGTAAATCAGGATAAATCCATTTACTGCGATTATTTGAATTAATGCCGTTTACATTAACAACGCAAAAATTTTGATAAGTAAAATTTTGTAACTATGTGTTATGAATAAAATTTTTCGAATCTCATATCGTTTTCGAGATGTCGATAATTGAAAACTTTTTTGGATAAAGTTCCGACCTCATCTCCTATTTATTTATTTATTTCTTTAGAAGTGGCACTCATCAAACTAAGGCGCTTATTCTTTGCATATACCCAACAATGCACCCACAGTACTCCCAAGCAGTGGGGGCTGCAGGGGAGCACCATGCCCTTAAATCATTATACTAAGTCTTTTTTTTTTTTTTAAATTGCCCCTACCTCCTGAACGGGGTAAAAATGCTTGTTTTTGACCCCTCTACAAAAAGGCATTATCAAATTTTGGCGCTAAAGTTATCGTACTCTCCCTCTCTTACCAGTTGCCTGTTGTATCAGTGAGCTTTTGCAAAACAGTTCTCTCAGCTATCTCAATTGCAGCCTCCAGTCGGTTGTATGCTATCCGCTGCAGTATTTTACCTAATGTGTCAAATTTGCTTATGGGTTGATTTGACGACAGCTCTCCTAATGACTTAATCTTTTTAGGTATTATCCCTAGGCATTGCTTTTACCATAGGTCTGAGAAATTCCGTCTATCAGTCTGTGTCACTTGTAGGGTTCATGATCGGGCAAGCGAAGCAATTATTGGGTAATGAGGTAATTCTTTTTCGATGATAGGCTACAAGTTTTTCAATAAGCGCCTTTGTACTGCCTAAATTAATTGTGAGCACTTCAAGCTTGCTATTAGAATCATTCCAAAATGTTTGATTCCTAACGCTGTGTTTTGTGTATGGTAACTTCATCCGCATTGGTCAAGACCCGTATCAGGAGACAGTGTCCTTTGATTCATAATACCAATGCTTCATCTTAGATGCTCTTAAAAGCTGCGTTGTATATAGCGCGTACTTTTTCGTATCGAGCACATATTCAAATTTTCCGAGCTTTAAACTTTATGAACTCCTAATTAGGACGGTGACTTACCTTTTAGATTAGCTCCACATTAAAGCAATCTCTTGGGTTAAAGGTACTATGCAATCCAAGATTTATTTCAACGTTTTAGCTAGAACTAGGAACAGAAAATTTGCTTAGATCGACTATAGACTAAAGCGCTCCTAAAACGAATGTGTGCATACTCAAAAACGCATACAAAGCTACTTGCTTTACAAATATTCGACTATATCACATTTAATGGATATATTCGGGCAACTCTGGCCGACGACGCTGCGACCCCGGTAGTGTGGTTGCTTTTCTGTGAGCAGTTTTCTAAAAATGGGCAAAATCGCCGTTTCACCTTCGAGTAGTTCAGATTCCGAGCTGGCGCCGTACATCGAAGGTTCTGTTTTGATCCTATGTTTGCGTTTATCTGGTGCAACATTCGGTGATGAATGGTGATGGGCAGCATGTTGTATGGTCTTAACCAATTTCCTTTGTTGTCCACATTGGGTAACTGGTGGAGTTGGCTCCTTTTCACGTTCGCTATCCGTTTCGCTTTGACAGACTGTACCTTTTTGGGGCTTGTGACGATGCTTGTTACGATTCTTCTCGGATACCGAACGTTGTATGGGTGATGTAGTTTGATCGTATGGAACAATGTGACTATGCTCTTGGCAACGTTGTGGATTCGGGTAATTCCGTGGTGATTGTCGCGAATGTTGCTTGGCATGCGAAAGCGTATGTGTGTCCCATAGATCGCTCTGTGATACAACAAATCCAGATTTGTGTCCCCCGCCCATAGTGATGCGTCGATTTTCAACTGGTGCTGAAAGAAGATATTTATGAGATACATACATACATACTTATGTAAATGAATGAAAAGTAAATCGTGGGAAATAAACGAACTTTTCACGACGTTATTCGACTTTGCGTGTGGTCCATGGGGACAGCTATTATTCAGATCCGTGCTCGAAGTAGATAGCACGTTAGCAGAGGAGTTTCTGTGAACTTGGTTGTGTTTCAGCTTTGGAGTCGGGGTTTGACTGCTATTTTCCTGTGAAATTGTGTGAACTTAGTTTAGAAAATAGAAATTCTATAGAATGTGCATACTCGCAGGTCTCTTATGGAATCTGAAGACGATATGTTAGCCGACTGTCTTCTATCTCTCAGACCCGATTCTTCTCTTCTGATATTATTACATTCCTGCTTTTTTGGCGTTGTTAAAACCCCGATGTTTGCATCAGTTTGAGCTGATACGGAGTTCCTTTTCTCCAGTGGTGCTACTCGTTGATGCAAAACATTTTCGTCAGGCTTACTCATTTGTTGTATGTTCAAATTAGCCTGTAACGGCTGTTGAATTGGAGCTGTTTCTTGTAGAGGTGTAACCGCTTGAACTTTCTTTTTCCTAAAAGATTCGAAAATGAAAAAAAATGTTTCTTGCGCACAGAAACAAGGATATTTACGGTAGTGTTGGTGCCACAGTTGTTGATGGCACTGAAACAAGCGTATTGTCCATCTCGACGTGAGTAGATGTCACACTATCGACCGATGTGAGTTCGGTTACTTCTGTAAAATTAAAATAAAAAAATATTTGTACGTTTTGTGAGTTTATTCGACATACCAGTGGTGCTGGGCATTTCCCTTCTAACTAGTGGTGCTGATAATCTTGCTGAGTCGGCCAAAATCGGTTCGGTATCGCCCGAGCAAGTAACTCCATCAATCCATTTTCGAGCTTCTGGTCCCAATTTCCGAATCAAAGCCTGCAACTCAGCTTCCTTCTCCATTAAAGCTTTCCTGAAGCGACAATTCGTATTTTTCACATCCTTTAGTCGTTGTTCCAACTCGCAGACTGATGAGTCACGACGTTGCTTCGACATTGGTCTTAACGTTGCTCTAACTCGTTTATCGACCACGCCTTGGGGATTTCGTTTTAGTTCGACAAGCTTGTAGAAAATAGACATTGAAAAAGATAATAATCAGTTTCAAGACGTATCATTTTAATTATAGTGCAGCAGATAGATTTGAAAACTCTAATTGATTTCAAAGAAGAAGACAATTGTTAGGATATTGATTTTTGTACGGACAGAACACCATAAGATATGCATCGCAAGACATTGAAAAGCTAAAACTACAAAACCTCCTTACTACCAGTCTTACTTTCGGTACGAACACCAAACACAATGTTGCTGTCGTACAAAAGATTATAAAAAATGAGAGTAAAATAAAAACTAAATCCTTGCGATCGGACAACACTAAGGATATCGCTGCGCCGGCTATGCAAGTTATGAAAACATTATAAACGGAGAAGCCAATGTGTTTGGAGTCATTGAGGGCAGGAATGGACACGTGACGGGTTTCCCAAGCTAGGAAAGCTCCAAAAACCTAAAACAAATATGTACATATGAATAAATCATTTTTTGTATCTGGGAATATTTTCGAAACGCACCAATAGGAGGCCTTTGTACGCGTAAATAATTCCAACAAAAATAGTTATATGCTCGGATTGACAGTACTCATTCTCGGGGATTACGAGCACATCTTCTAACGTCTCGTGGTGCTGTAAAATTAATGTAACCATGTTAGATAGGGTTGGATAATGTGAAATTTGTATAGTAATCAATAATAGTAATCAAAATAAGACATGTCCTCTTGTTAGTAAAACAAAGTCCGCACTGTGAACAATAAATTAATTTAAGGTCCCTCACACTCTCTAACAATAAGGGACAATAAATTAATTTTCCCGACACAGCCATGTCATCGAACGTGTTTTTCACGGTGTTTCTCCTCAGCGGGGTTCTGACAAAACCCCCTGTAGTAAAATTGTCATGAAAAGCTTCTCGAAATTCGCCGTTCGGAACCGGCAATAAAACTGTAGGTCCCTTTCACCTATGTGAAAATGAAATCACACACAACATGGGTGATTGAGAGAAGCTCGGCTCAGGTTCTTCATGGACTGTAACGCCAACATACATACATACAAATTAATTTTCCAATCGCTTCCTATGAAATTCTTTCTAAGAAAAAGATTTTATTTCACTAAAGGCGTTTTTACTCTTCTAACCATTCCATTGAATTCGGTACTTAGAGTATATTTTTTTTCCTTTTTGTTATAGTCACACTCGCACCCAAGGCTAAGGCCTTATAACGTATTGAACGTTGTGCGAGCGAAGGTAACAGGGACAGGGAGAGGTTCGCGCAGGTTGATGTTTTGACACACAACCTGAACGGAGTGCAGTGGTTTTGGGTCATAGATGTTCGTTCACTACCCTCAGGGGTGGTTTGTCCGAGATAGGACGAGAGCCGACCAATTTTTGCGTGGGGTATAATTCTCAGGTGAACAAACGTATGCAGCGAAAAAAACCCGACCAGAATGGCGGTTGTGCGGCGGGCTAACAATCCGCCCACGTAAAAAAAAACCTAAAGTTATGAATGAGCAAGATGCATCGGATACACGGACGGATACTCGACGACGATAACGCACGAAAAAGGAACACGATTTGCGAGTATGCTCCTGGAATGTCAGAACCCTGTACACTCCCGGAGCTGCTCATAAACTAGAGGGAATCCTCACGCAGTACAAGGCGGATATTACTGCGGTCCAGGAAATACGCTGGATAGGAAACGGTATGATTAGGAAGAAAAATTGCGACATTTATTACAGCTGTCACAAAAGGTTGCACTTACTGGGATGCGGATTTGTCGTGGGAAAGCGGTTAAGGTCGAAGGTCATCGACTTTAAACCTATAAGTGATCGCCTGGCTGTGATCCGCATCAGAGGCAGATTTTATAACATCAGCCTTATATGTGCACACGCCCCTACCGACGAGGCTGAAGACCCTATCAAGGAGTACTTCTATGACCTCCTGGACAACGCCTACGGAGCTTGTTCGGAGTACGATGTAAAAATCGTGCTCGGGGACTTCAACGCCAAAATCGGTAAGGAAAACACACTTGGCGGAGTGATCGGAAAGCCCAGCCTCCACGATACAACAACAGATAACAACTTCCGACTCGCTGACTTTGCGACAGCTCGTAATGCGGCGATAAGTAGCACAAGACTCCCTCGCAAGCGAATCCACACAGCAACCTGGCGATCTCCGGACGGTCGAACCGCCAACCGAACCATGTGCTCATTGACGCAAGGCACTCGTCAAACATCCTGGATGTGCGAACATTCAGAGGGGCAAATGTCGACTCTGACCACTTCCTCGTAGCAGCGAGATTCAGAGCTCGACTGTCCAATGTCAGAAAGCTGCACCAGCCCATCAGGAGGAGGTTCGACATTGGGCGCATGAGCACACCGGAGGTTGCCAGAGTCTACAGGGAGCAGCTGAGCGAAAGACTCCATGGTATGCCTACGTCGAACACAAATGCCAATAATATGTGGCTGCATTGCCGCTCAGCCATTCAGGAAGTAGCCGAAACCCGAGGTATGATGGCGAGTGTGAGCAGAAAAAGGCAGCAACCGACGAGGCGTACCAAAAGGCGCTGCAGAGGAAAACCAGGGCAGGGCAAGAAGAGTACCGAGCCAGAAGAAGGGAGGAGAAAAAACTACTGCGGCAAAAGAAAAGAATCTTCGCAGCCTAGGGGAGACTAGGGATAAACATAAAATACGAACCTTTTACAAGAAAGCCAAAGGCCTTGCAGGAGGCTTCAAAGGGGCACCCTGGCTCTTCGAAACTGCGAGGGTAATCTTGTCACCGACCCGCAGGGAATAGTGGATGTATTTAAGCAGCACTTCCAGCAGCTGCTTAACCAGCATGGCCAAGAGAGAGTGGTAGGGACCGAGGAAATCCCAACTCCAGCCGCTGAAGTAGTCCTCCCACCCAGCATCGAAGAAGTCGGCACAGCTATTCAGAAGCTGAAGAACAACAAGGCCGCAGGCTCAGATGGCTTGCCATCAGAGCTCATCAAGGCTGGCGGCGATGTTCTGGTAGGGAGTATGCACCAGATCATCTGCAGAATTTGGGAAGATGAAAGCATGCCCGACGACTGGAATACCAGCTCTATATGCCCCATCCACAAAAAAGGCTGTCCCACCTCTTGCTCAATGTCGCATACAAGATCCTGCTCAGCGTATTGTGTGAACGTCTAAAGCCATTTTGCACGGCCCGGCAAATCGACTATAGACCGAATTTTCACACTTCGACAAATCCTGGAAAAGACCAACGAGTTTCGAATCGATACACACCATCTTTTCATCGATTTCAAAGCCGCATACGACAGCATTCATCGTGAGGGATTGTGTGGTAGGATGGCCGAATTCGGGATCCCGGGAAAACTGACTGGCTCGGCCACATCGAGGGTATGGACATCAACACTCCAGCTAAGAGGGTCTTCGACTCCGAGCCTCCTGGTTCGAGAAGAAGAGGAAGACCGAACCTCCGGTATAAAGACCAAGTAATCGCGGATGTAAGACATCTTGATTTTGACAACTGGAAGCAGCGTGCCTGGGACCGTCAAGGATGGAAGGTAGCTATAGCTCAGGCTCAAATCCTCCATGGATCGCTGGCCTGATAAGTAAGTAAGTAAGTATTACTGAAACTTTTGGACAAAATAATATAAACATATCCAATTCGCATTGGAATTCTGATGGCCATGCGCGAAAATGATCTTACTCTTTGGATACGAGTATGCCATCTGCCACTATGATAGCAGTCATTTGCTTGCGGCACAAGATATACCCACATCTAATCGCGCAAATCTGGGTGGAGCTCAATATGCATGGTATAAAACCCAAGCACACTCAAATTTGTACCTAATCCACGACTTTCAGCTCTTTCGTTAGTAGCTAAGTCCTTCAAGCATACAAAAAATAGTAGGTGACAAATGTAAAAAGGATTTTACTGTGCACCTTATTTTACTCGTATCATATCATGCATATGGAGCAAGCAAACGTTTTTCTCGTGTGGTGTAATCTGCCCCGAAATGGGTGGAATGTCCTTGAACCTGAGAAGGTGAGAGCTATTCGGTCCAGTCGCTCAATATAGAGTTAAGTTTTTTTTTAGTTATTGGTCGGAATGTAATCTAGAAAGTCCATATTTGGAAGATTTTCTTCCTTGACCGAAGTTCGCTACTATACAGTATTCGAAACCAAACTAAGTAATTTACATCAATTGATAAACTTTTGCATCTTGTCAGGTATAATAACATATACATTTAGATTTTAGTTAGAATTGAAACCTTATTTGACTAACAAGAAATCTAATATTTACTAACGTTCAACGCGCACTATACATATGTATGTATATCATATAAAGGAGACAAAAACAACATATGTATATATTGTACATTACCCTTGGCTCCAGTTGCTTTGTGTCACGATAGAATGGATCAGCAATTTGCCACGTTGATATTATGGCAATATCTAGCATCAGCAACACTCCAACAACCATAAAGAGTTGATAGTCCTTTATAACTTTCTTGTTGAGTTTTAGATCTGTAAATATGGAATGAACACGCCAAGTCTTGGAGAACATTGCGCCAAAGGCTAAGCTGAAGCCAGCCATTAAAAGCCACGCGCGTGCTGTGCAAATATACGGGAAGGCAGCAATGCTACTTAGTGTTGTATCTAGGCCAAGGAAAACTACGCTAAGGTACGTTAGCATACATCCGATTATAATTAAATTATTCAAATGTGGGCTTGACATTTTTATATATCTTCAAGGGGAAAAATAGTTAGATTTGTTGAGTATTTTTATTACATAAGGGTTTATTTACCTTTGATTACGATATTTTACGTTAAATGCCAAGAAGATTAGGGCAAGTAGGATGCCGACAACCGAAGCACTGGCCGACACCATGTAAATGGTCATATTCACTTGACTATGTTCGATGTAAATTAATGTACGGTCTTTAGGTGGCGTTTTACCTACCTAAAAGCGAATACCTTAATTGTATCCAAAGTTATAGGCTTGCATAGCATACCCAACGAATAGGTTTTCCGAGAGCTAGATCCAAGTGACCCAATTGCGAATGGTACTCGCCAATTTTTTGCTCCTCTCCAAGTTGAAATTGTTTAATCAATATGTTTGCCTTACGTTCGTTATTATAAAAACGCACGGGACCCTTGAAAAGTTACAGAAAAATGAATGGCATGAATGTAAGATCTTACACTAGATATATCTCACTGTAACTCCTTCGAAGCTTGTGTTTCGTAGTGCTTCAAGGAAGACGGTTTCCCAGTCCTTAACACGGTAGTCGAAACGAGATAGGAAATCATCACGTCGCTGAGCCACATATTGAATGGCTAAGGCAGCAGCCCATATTCCGTCATAGGTGTAACCGTGAAATCTAGAATACTCATTTCCCCTTAAGCTGTCATACTCGGATAGGTACTCATCTGCAGTCTAAAATTATAACTTGCAGATAATGGAATTAGCATAAAAACGGATGGATTACTTACAATTCCAGCGATAGTGATGTCACCACTGGTGGATAATGGAAGTAAATCCACGAGAATCGTTCCCTCCAGCGCTGATGTAATCTCTTCGACTGTACACTCTGAGTCCATTGTGGAATTCCACCAATCTGTTGCATAAGTTGCCATTATTAACCACTGATACGATCTTCCATACATGTCAAGCCTAAAAATGATGTTTTTATTCAGAAAACCTACATTTAGGCCAATTTGTAATTGTCGTACTTGTAAGCTTCACAGAAAACCTTTCTGGCAAACTGTTCGTTAAAATTGCCTAGAATGATTCGGACATCCTTTTCGCGAAGCTTCCGTAAAGATTCGTTTACATCGTTTACAAAGCTTTGTGTTTCCACAACGTCGCAACCCATAGTATCCAAGTCAGCGACCATGTGATTATGCGGTAAAGAGTACCTAGGCTCGTTTTGATATAAAGTTCCGACGCGTGTCCAATTGAACTCTTTCAGAAGAGCAAGTCGTGGTGCGTTGAAAGCATTTTCCGATGGTACAACTCGAAAGAAATTTGGAAAAGCATCCTTAGTGAACATTGGATGTGTATCGGCATATGAGAGCTGAGTGAGATGCCAGTGTTTGCTAGCCTTTGCAATTGGATCGGTCACATGTGTGCAAGCGGCGCCGAATAACATAAGCTTGTGTGGTCCAGAGTGCATCATATCGAAGAACGATTTTACGCCAACAGCAGCGTTACACTACAAAAGAAGAAAATAAGTTAACGAATATGTATTTCGCTAGGTTTACAAACCTCTGTGTCATTCCACCACATATGAAGTCGATAATCGGTTAGAATTCGTGGATGTTCATTTACATGCGACAGGGCCAATTTGACACTAGGCATAACGCCTCGACCAGTATCTGAGTTTTCTACGCCATCTCCATAAGGAAAAAAGCCGGCTATGTAAACATCTAGTCTTTTAGTTGGGCTTCGTCCTAAGACCTGATGGTTGCATATAGTCACGATCAGTACCGCCCAAATTAGATCCACAGTTCTGAAAGCAAAATAGGTATAATGCAAAGGAATCAATTCACCATTGGAAGGCTACTCAGAGCGAAAGTCTTCTACAGAACCTATTTAAGATATCTATTTCAAGGAATGAAAGGAAGGATCCATGGGAGCCATCTAAGAACTGTTATATAACATATGATCTAGCCACATCTAACGAATTAAACTTAGCTTGTTTATTAACTTCCGTCGAGAAATTGGGGGAGAAGGGAGCGAACAAACAGAGCAAAGAAGTTGATCGCGTTTAACTTGGCAAACGCCAGCTTCGATCTCTGTCCCTGCTCAATCCAAGTTGACACACAGCCTCCGCGTGGCCTCCCCTGGATAGCTATACTGGCACCCGCCAGGTAGTGAACCAATGTGTGCAGCGACCCTTGTTCCTGTGGAAAGAGGAACCTGGCCCTCCAGGTTGGGGGTTGCGCTTAGGGCTAACATCCCTATCGCCTAAAACAAAAATTTTGTTCAGTGACAACCAATAGCCTCGGATACGGACGGATTACATGTTGACGTTCCCCGCAAACCTCAAAAAGGAAACGAATTTCGGTTCTGCACCTGGAACGTTAGGTCCCTCAACAGACCAGGTGCAGCCGAACAATTGGTCAACTCTTTGGACTGCTATAAGGCAGACATTACCGCGCTCCAAGAAGTGCGATGGGATGGGCCAGGCAAAAAGCGGATGAAAAACTGTGATATATACTACGGAAACTGCTACAGAGAAAATAAACAACGCTTAGTCGGATGCGGATTTGTTGTTCGAGGCAGACTCAGGAAAAAAGTCTTAAGCTTCCAGTATGTAAGCGAACGCCTCATAACTATCCGCATCAAGGCCAATCTCGACAATATAAGCTTACTATGTGTCCACGCCCCCACAGAGGAGAAAGATGACTGACATAAAGACGACTTCTATGATCTCCTAGGCAGAACGTATGCGCAATGTCCCAGCTATGACACCAAAATCGTTCTAGGAGATTTCAATGCGAAGCTGGGTAAGGAAGCTATCTTTGAACGGGTCATTGGAAAGCACAGCCTACACAACACCACGTCAGAAAACGGACTAAGGCTAGTAGACTTTATAGCGGGACATAATCTCGTAGTAGCAAGTACACGATTCCCACACCTCAACATCCATAAGGGGACCTGGCGGTCTTTCGATCAATCGACAACCAACCAAATTGATCATATTGCGATCGACGGCAGACACTCCTCCAGCATCCTAGATGTCCGAACCTTTCGAGGAGCCAACATCGACTCGGATCATTACCTTGTTGCAGCCAAGGTACGGATGCGAATTTTTCGGAACCAACGGAGTCGAGTAAGAACACCAAAATTTAACGTCGGAAAGCTGCAATCGCAGGAGACCGCCAGGACCTTCGCCGATCAAGTCTCCCATGTTGAGAAACAGAATGCATACATGGCCACATTGCATCGACGGACGAGAGCTGCCCGCGAGCTCTATGAACAGAAAAGGAGGGAGGAGCATGCGCTTCTGAGAAGGAAAAAGAAGGAACACGAGAAGTGCGAGATCGAGGAGATGGAGAGATGTTACTGCAGGAAGGACGTTCGAAAATTTTACCAGAAAGTAAAACGAACGTGCTAAGGCTATAAAGCCAGAGCAGAAGCCTGCAGGGATGAGCACGGACAACTAGTAGTGGAGTCACAGTCGATGCTGAGATCGTGTAAGGACCACTTCTGTAGACTGTATAACGGCGATGATAGTCAAAATGCCGCCGTCAGGCAGAGCGAACCATTCACAATGGACGAAGACGAAGGAGAATCCCGTCCAACCGACCTAGACGATGTTAAGATAGCGATATCGAAACTTAAGTCTTATAAAGCTGCTGGAGCAGACGGACTCCCCGCGGAGCTGTTTAAAGCAGCTGGCGGTGAGCTGGTTAGGAACATGCACAGACTCATCTGCAAGATATGGTCGGAAGAACGCATGCCCGATGAATGGAATCTCAGTATCGTTTGCCCGGTCCATACGAAAGGAGACCCCTATGACTGCGCCAATTACAGAGGGATAAGCATCCTGAACATCGCGTACAAGATCCTCTCTGCCGTACTGTATAAGTACCTGAAACCGTTCGTGGACAATCTGATAGGTTCCTACCAGTGTGGTTTCAGGCCAGGAAAATCCACGATAGACCAAATATTTACACTACGGCAGATCTTGGAGAAGACCCATGAATTCCAGGTCGACACGCACCATCTTTTCGTCGACTTTAAAGCCGCGTATGACAGTGTTTATAGAGACGAGCTATACAGAGCCATGTCATGTTTTAACATTCCTGCCAAACTCATCAGACTATGCAGGATGACTATGGAGAACTCGCGCTGCTCCATTGAGGTCGGAGGTGAACTAACCGACCCCTTTGATGTTAAAAAAGGTTTTAGACAGGGTGACGCACTGTCATGTGATTTCTTCAACATTATTCTTGAAAGGATCGTGCGGGACTCTGTGGCCAATACAAGAGGTACGATCTACTCCAAGTCCACACAATTGCTTGCCTACGCAGATGACATTGACGTTATTGGACGAACAAAGCGAGACGACAATGAGGCGTTCACAAGCATTTGAAGCAGAAGCGGCGAAAGTGGGTCTAAGGGTAAATGGGGACAAGACCAAATATATGCTGTCATCAAAGAAAGACGCACAACACCGACGTCTTGGTCTGAACGTCACCTTCGGCAGCTATATTTTTGAAGTAGTCAAGGACTTCGTCTACCTTGGCTCGGTAGCGACAAGCAGCAAAGACACCAGCGCTGAGATAAAACGCAGAATAACTCTTGCCAATCGCTGCTTCTTCGGGCTCAAGAGGCAATTGAGTAGTAGAGCCCTCTCTCGAAAAACTAAGGTTTCCTTCTACAAAACCTTAATCATCCCGGTCCTCCTCTACGGCGCTGAGGCTTGGACGTTGTCAAAAG
Organism: Eumerus sabulonum; assembly: GCA_951905685.1. NCBI lineage: Eukaryota > Metazoa > Arthropoda > Insecta > Diptera > Syrphidae > Eumerus > Eumerus sabulonum. The sequence goes on along the minus strand of OX645060.1, from coordinate 151,492,834 downwards.
CGGATGAAGAGGCTCTTGGACGTTTCGAGAGGAAAATTCTGCGTGCAATCTTTGGTCCCGTTTGTGTAAACGGAGAATGGAGGAGGAGATTCAACCAAGAACTGTGTGGGCTGTACAGTGACATCGGCCTGGTTAGACGTCTTCGGATCCAACGTCTAAGATGGCTAGGCCATGTAGAGCGAATTGACATCAACGCTCCGGCCCGAAGAGTCTTCGACTCCAACCCCGAGGGACGACGCAGCAGAGGCCGACCGCATTTAAGGTGGCGCGCACAGGTGGAAGGGGACCTCAACCAACTGGGCGTGCGGCACTGGAAGCGGCTGGCCGAAGATCGGGCCGGTTGAAGAGGCTTGTTGGTAGAGGCCCTGGTTCACCCCGAACTGTAGCGCCATCAGAGTAAGTAAGTAAGTCGAGAAATTGTGTCTCTTCGAAAAATTTCAAGATAAAAATATGTGGTCTAGGTGCGACCCGCAAGGCTCACGCGCCTAACTTCCCAGTGGGAAAAATGAAAACACCCATTTAATTTCATTTTATTTTTATAAGTCTTATGTTTACTATGGTGGACAAAAGTATTTTGACAAAAGATATTTTTGTTACTAATATTTTATAAGTGCGATATACATCGCAAAATAACAACAATTAACGGAAAATGTATCCTCCTTTTACGTTGATGACCTTTTGCAAGCGTCCAGGAATCGATCTTACCAAATTTTGAATAGTATCTAGTGAAAAATTCTTCCAGAGACAGTCTCGTCGCGCGTTATAGTCAAGCACGAGCTTCTTTTCTTTTTATAAAAGCCCACAGATTTTCGATTACATTCAAATCAGGGCTCTGGGGTGGCCAATCTAAGGTATGCACCTCTATGTCTCTTAAGAAATTGGTGATTATTCGGGCTTTATGGCAATATAAAAGACGGTCCTATTAGTCTATCACCCGAAGTAAATGCGTGGTCATTCAGGATGGTCAAATATTTGCCTGAATTCATAGTCCCATCGATTGGTACCAAATCGCCTAAGCCATTGAAGCACATGCAACCCCAAAACATTACTGATCCTCCACCATAGGGGTTCACATACAGGTGCCACATTTTTTCGAAGTTTCTTTGGTATTATGCAGAAAATGTTCTTTTTTGATCCATGATATTTAAATGAACTTACATCAGTCCATAATATTTTTTCCCAAAACGATTGAGGGTTGCTTACAAATTGTTGGGCGAATGCCAAACGCTTAAACTTATTTTTTGGTGATATATGGGGTACTTGCCGGGCCACATAGGTTGCGAAATTTGCCTCTTCCAGACGTGTTTCAACGGTTTTTCTGATGAAAATATTTTATATTCCTCATTCATCGAAATTGAGACAGCTTTAGGAGTAATCAACACATCTTCCTTAACTTTGCCCAAAATAATTCGGTCTTCCCTGGGAGTTGTTTTGCGTGGCCTTGCTGATCTAGCCAAATTGTTTCTTGATTTAATTTTTTTATGTTTATTAATTTGGTAATGAACAGTTTGACGAGGCACTTTTTATAATTTGCTGAGGCATGCTATCGAGATACCTGCATTATACTTCATAACCATCTCACTTCGTAGATCTTGGCGTATTTCACGTATTTTACCCATTATTTTAAGAAACCTGGACTCAAAACTCAAATAAAAGTACAAGTTATAAGCAAAAATAACTCTTTGAATTGCAAAAGTTGTTTGTGCCATACGCGGAACACAGAAATGAAAATGAAATCAATGTCAAAATACTTTTGTCCAGCCAAGTAAGCATAATTTCGCGTGCTAAATTGCACAGAAGAGAAACGCGTGAAGTAATCGCCGCTACCTTTTGCGCTCTCAAAGTTAAAAATAGCTTCTTTCTTTTAAAAATCAACACAAAACCGATACTTCTCTCAGTTAATAATGATAAGCGAGATTAGGATCCGCGAAGCTTTGTCAAAATACGTTTGTCCACCATAGTATGTCGATAAACTTCGAAATACCGTTTTCAAATAATCAAGATTTTTTACATACGGTTTAATGAAGCTCAGTCCCGAACACCAATAGCCTACATATAAACACTTGCTTCTACAATTACTACAATATTTCATGAAAAGCGAAATGTTCTTCCTCAAGTTATTAAGAAACCATGAATTTGGAGATATGTATCTCATCAATGCTATTCATCAACTAAGAATGCTGAATTAACATTTCGGTAATTATTTGGAAAAAGGCCCTAATTATTGATTTTGGTGAAATTCGAATATGTTAAAATAGGCTCTTTGTCCTGACAATTTTGAGATATATATTTTAGGTCAGATTTTCCTAGTTTCAAAGACATAAGCTTTTGAATTTGCCATACAAATTACGGATTTGGCTTGTTTTAGTTCAATCATAGTTTTGCCTGGAACTATGCAACAAGTTTCAAATAAAGAAAATGTTCACGTTTTGTTACTCCTAACAGTAGGCGATTTTCAATGGTTTAGAAGATGCATATACATACAATCTATTTTCTTTCAATGTTTATCACACAACCTGAATGGAGTGCAGTGGTTTGGGTCGTAGATGTTCGTTCACTACTCTCCAGGGGTGGTTGTCCTAGATAGAAAGAGAAGAACCGACCCCGAATTTTCACGTTAGTTGTAGTTCTCAGAAACTTTCCTTTGCACTTATGGTGTTATATTAGAATTGCACCATATACTGTGAGTGTTCTGCCTTGATCAGTATATTTGATCACTTCTTCTTCGCAACAGGTGAATGTAATGTAATGTAATTACGCTTCGAATAAGAAAAATTTCGACCGCTAATACGTACACACACACATACACAGACACACATAAAGACATCTCTATAAAAACCTTGGATTTGGATTCTGGTGACCTTGAAACGTGGAGAAATGCCAACATTTGGAATTCAAGTACGATGTTACAAATACAAACTTCAGGGTATTCAATTCTCCATCGGACTCTTTTCAACCACCATATCTTACATCTGTTTGACTTTTGTTACTTGATTTTCAGACATCCAAAGTACGTTAAGTTAAATTTTAATGGAGATTCCCCTAGCATCTATCACTAGTGAGTATATCTCATCGTAGCGGAAATTAATCTCACATCTTATTCTATTATTTGATCACTAATCAAATCTGATGAACACGCATTTACATATAAAAGAGTTAAAGCCACATTTTTCTGATCATAAACATTTTCTTAGTTCAATAATAATAATAAATTAATTAATGATGTCAGACGCAAGAAGCGGAAAGATATAGGCTAGAAGGTTAGGTTAGGTACATGGGTGCCCTAGTGACGAAAAGTCAAAGCTCACGTAGACTACGTTGAGTCCATTGTTTTATTTAACCCCTTGATACCTAGACATTTACCGTTGAGCTAAACCAACCAGACGAGTATAAAAATCCCAGTATTCTGCCCAGCCCAATATTACCTACCTCTTCTAGTCCCGAAAGGAAGTATCTTCCTAGAAATATATTTCTTTTTTGGGCTAGCGCCGGACATTCGCACAGCAGGCGACAAATGGATTCAATTTCCTCTTCGTCCCTGCAGCTTCTGCAGAAGTCATTGTAGGGCTGGCCTAGTTGAGCTGCATGGTAGGATAGCAGGGCTGGCCTAGTTGAGCTGCATGGTAGGATAGCATGCAGTGCCCGGTGAGGTCACCGACTGTCAGTCGAATATTCCCATGATTGAACTTTAGCAGATCTTCCGTTCTTTTCCTATCATAGACGGGCCAAGTCGATCTCGCCATTGCCCATGTATCTAAGCGACACCATCGCTTATTGGCTTTCACTAATAGCTCCGTCTCTATCTCCCTGTAGAGCCCACTAAGTGGTGTTTTGGCGTCAGCTGAGATCTGCGCAATGTTAGCACCTGATCCCACCCTAGCCAGCTCGTCCGCCCTCTCGTTTCCAGAGATATTCATATGACCAGGTACCCAGAAGAGGGTCACCTCATTTAAATTGGATATCTCTTCTAACTTCCCCTTGTAGAGTTTGACTCGTGATCTTATCCATGCTGCCTGCAGAGCCTTAATGACTGCCTGGCTGTCAACATAGATACTGATCCTCTTTCCTGAGATACTCGCTTTGAAGACCTCAGCTTGGAAGACACTGCATCCATCATCGAGCGTGTAGGAGCGATGCATATCCCGAGACTCAAAGTAGACTCCGGCACCTGTGCCAACATCCATTTTGGATCCGGCGGTGTAGAATGCCAGTTCACTTTCCGTGCGTACCAAATCACCGGTCCATTCCTCGCTGGAGGGAATTCTAATAGAGAATCTCCTCTCCCAGGAAGGAAGTCGGGTGACATAGTTCGTTACGGTTCTGAATCTCGAGACGGCCCATCGATCCAAGACTGATGCATGTCCGTGAGGACTTCTTTTCCAGAGACCGGATTCCTGTAGTCCTAGCGCAGTTCTGGCTGCGGCGCTCCCGCAGTATATGTCCAGGGGTGGGAGGTTCAGCATGACTTCAAGAGCCGCCGTTGGTGTGGACTTCATAGATCCCGTCACCGCCAGACAGCCTGCCATGTGAACCTTTGACACACTCTGAAGATGACACTTTTTCTCAAGCGCTTTCCACCAACACCTTTATTCCCTTTATTCAACACCTGTCTTGGACATTTAGCTGAAGTCTTTTTTTTTCAGGGTATACGCACAATGTAGGACCAATATCCTTTACAATTGTGTTTTTACTTTTACTCGTGTGTAGGAGAAGATGGCACAAGTGGGATTTGGTCCACCCGAAACGTTGGGGGTTTTGTTCTTAAGATTCTGTTTTGTATACGTTGGATTATTTAGATGTTTGAGGTTTTGGAAGTGCCCCATAGTTGCAGCCCATATGACTAGATGGGTTTAATCATAATTTTGTATATCAGAAGTGTATTGTATATTGTCAGCCTAGAATTTTTACCAAGCATCCAGTAGCCTCTGATACAACGGACCGGATTTATGTTGACGACCCTTGCAAAAACGAAAAGAGGACAATGATCTTCGGCTTTGTACGTGGAATGTTAGGTCCCTAAACAGGCCACGTGCAGCCGAACAACTTGCCCTAGACCGCTATAAAGCGGAAATAACCGCCATCCAGGAAATGCGATGGAATGGACCGGATATAAAGCGGATGAAAAACTGCGATATTTAATACGGCGACTGCTATATGGAGACTGCTATTGGATGCGGTCTTGTTGTTCGAGGTGGACTAAGGCAAAAAGTCCTAAGCTTTCGGCATGTGAGCGAGCGCCTCATAACCACCGTATCAAGGCTACATTTTTTAACATCAGCCTGATCTGCGTACATGCCCCCACGGAAGACAAGGATGACTCCGCCAAAGATGAGTTCTACGATCTCCTAGACAGAACGTATGCCCAATGTCCCAGCTATGATATCAAAATTGTACTAGGAGACTTCAATCCTAAGCTGGTTAAGGAAAGCATATTTGAACGAGTCATCGGCAAACACAGCCTGCACTACACCACCTCAGATAACGGACACAGGCTGATTGATCTTGCTACGGGGCGAAATCTTCTTCTAGCCAGTACGAGCTTCCCGCATCTCGATATACACAAAGGCACCTGGCGGTCTTTTGATCAATCGACTACCAACCAGATTGATCACATCGCGATCGACGTCAGACACTCCTCCACTGTTCTTGATGTTCGAACTTTCCGAGGGGCCAACATCGACTCGGACCACTATCTTGTTGTAGCCAAGATGCGCTTACGGATATCACGAACGCAACGGAGTAGAGTAAGAATGCAAAGTTATGACGTCGGTAAGCTACTATCGCCAGAAACCGCTCGTGCTTTTACCGATCGCGTCTCCCTTAAGCTCTCCAATACACCTCAATCCTCCACGCTATCAATAGAACAGCAGTGGAGCCTTTGCAAACAAGCCCTGAAAAGCTCTGCATCCGAAGTTTTGGGTTTCAAGGCTCCACCACGAAGAAATACCTGGTTCGATGACGAGTGCAGGAGGATTCACACAGCGAAGCAGGATGCATATAAGGCCTCGCTGCATAAAAGAACGAGAGCAGCTCGTGAGCTCTACGAGTTAAAAAGATGTGAGGAGCATAACCTTCTCAGGAGAAAGAAGAAGGAGCACGAGAAGCGCGCGATTGAGGATTTGGAGAGGTGTTACTGCAGGTGTGACGTTCGAAAGTTTTATCAGCAGATAAAGCGAACATGCCAAGGTTATAAAGCCAGAACGGAAGCCTGCAGATATGAGAACGGACATCTAGTAGTAGAATCGCAGTCGATGCTGAGAATATGAAAAAATCACTTCTGCAGACTGTATGACGGCGATGTTAGTCAATACACCGCTGCCAGGCAGAATGATCCATTTCTACGAAGACCGTAGAGAACTCCGTTCCCCTGACTTCGACGAAGTTAAGATTGCCACATCGAAACCCAAGTCAAATAAAGCTGCTGGCCCAGACGGACTGTCTACTGAGCTCTTCAAGCTCTTCAGCTGGGGATGACCTGGTTAGGAGCATGTACCAGCTCATCTGTAAGATATGGTCAGAGGTCTGTAAGATATGCCCGAAGAATGGAGTCTCAGCATCGTATGCCCGATCCACAAGAAAGGAGACCCCTCTGATTGCGCCAACTACAGAGGAATAAGTCTCCTTAACATCGCTTACAAAATCTTCTCTGCCGTTTTGTGTGAACACCTGAAGCCTTTTGTAAATAAGCTGATAGGTCATTATCAGTGCGGATTCAGGCCGGGGAAGTCCTACATCGACCAAGTCTTCACACTACGGCAGATCCTGGAAAAAACCAATGAATTTCAAGTCGACCCTAACCACCTATTTGTCGACTTCAAAGCCGCATACGACAGCGTAATTGGAGACGAGCTATACAACGCTATGTCTACCTTTGCCATGCCTGCTAAACTCATCAGACTATGCAGGATGACTTTGGAGAATGCTCGCTGCTCCATCCGAATCGGTATACACCTTACCGATAGTTTTGATGTCAAAAAAGGATTTAGGCAGGGCGATGCGCTGTCGTGTAATTTCTTCAACATAATATTGGAAATGATTGTGCAAAAATCACTGGCCAGCACGATATTGACATTGATATGACATTGATATTGCATACGCCGACGATATTGACATAATAGGTAAATCACAGCGAGGTGTCAATGAGGCGTTTGCGAGTATTGAGTTCGAGGCGGCGAAAGTTGGTCTGGCGGTAAACCAGCCCCCCCCCCCCCCCCCCCGCCCTGCTGGGGAAAAAGAAACCAGGCCCTCCAGGTTGGGGGTTGTGCTTAGAGGTAACATCCCTATCACGTAAAAACCTACTTGTTCCGAAACGACAACAAGCCTCGGATACGGACGGATACAAAGCTGACGACCCCTGCAAGCGACTAACGGACTTGAGAGTCTGCACCTGGAATGTGAGGTCCCTTAACAGACCGGGTGCAAGCGATCAATTGGAGCAAACCCTCAACTGCTATAAAGCAGATATAATCGCACTCCAGGAAGTGCGATGGGATGGACCAGGCAAAAAACGGATGAAAAACTGCGACATCTACTACGGGAACTGCTACAAGGAGAAAAAACAGCGCCTATTCGGGTGCGGATTCGTTATTAGAGGAAGACTCCGACAAAAAGTCTTAAGCTTCCGAGATGTAAGCGAACGCCTCATAACAATCCGCATCAAAGCTAAATTTGGAAACATTAGCTTAATATGCGCTCACGCCCCAACGGAAGAAAAGGACGATCGACTCAAAGAAGAATTCTACGATCTCCTAGACAGAACATATGCCCAATGTTTCAGCTACGACACAAAAATAGTCCTAGGAGATTTTAATGCAAAACTGGGCAAGGAGGACATATTTGAGTCGATCATAGGAATGCATAGCCTCCATAACACCAGATCCGACAACGGATTAAGGCTAATCGATTTCCTAGCGGGGCGTAACCTCCTTGTAGCAAGCACGCGATTCCCCCATCTCAACATCCACAAGGGTACCTGGCGGTCTTGTGATCAATCGACCTCCAACCAGATTGATCATATCGCGATCGACGCCAGACACTCCTCCTGTATTCTCGACGTACGAACCTTCCGAGGGGCCAACATCGACTCGGACCACTACCTTGTTGTAGCCAAGGTACGAATGAGGATATTAAGAATGCTTAGGAGACAAGTAGGACTACGTAAGTTTGACGTTGGAAAGCTACAATCGCAAGAGACTGCCAGAATCTTTGCCGATCGTGTCTCCTCAAAGCTCTCTCAAAATCCGCCCACCGCAGCACAAACAATAGAGCAGGCATGGGCGCATTGGCAGAGCGCCGTCAGAGACGCTGCCTCAGAGGTGCTGGGTTTCAAACCGCTACCACCTAGAAACCCCTGGTTCGATGAACAATGCGAACAAGCCCATGCAGCAAAACAAGAGGCATATAAAGCCATGCTGCAACAACGGACGAGAGCTGCTCGCGAAATCTATGAGCAGAAGAGAAGAGAGGAACACACGCTTTTCAGTAGATAGAAGAAAAAGCACGGAAAGCGTGAGATCGAGGAGATGGAGAGATGCTTCCGCAGGAATGACGCCCGTAAGTTTTACAATAAGGTAAAGCGAACATGCCATGGCTACAAAGCCAGAGCGGCGGCCTGCAGGGATGAAAATGGAGAACTGGTAATAGAGTCGCAGTCGATGGATTTGGAAAGACCACTTCTGCAGACTGTATAACGGCGATGATAGACAAGATACCGCTGTCAGGCAGAACGAGCCATTCGTAATGGACGACAACGAAACAGAATTCACTCCACCCGACCTAGACGAAGTCAAAATAGCGATATCAAGACTTAAGTCTAATAAAGCCGCTGGCGCAGACGGCCTGTCTGCTGAGCTTTTTAAGGCGGCTGGAGATGACCTGGTAAGGTGCATGCACCATCTCATCTGCAAGGTATGGTCGGAGGAAAGCATGCCCGACGAATGGAATCTCAGCATCGTTTGCCCGGTCCATAAGAAAGGAGACCCCTATAACTGCGCCAACTATAGGGGAATAAGTCTCCTTAACAGCGCGTATAAGATCTTCTCTGCCGTATTGTGTGAACGCCTGAAACCGTTTGTGGATAACCTGATCGGCTCTTATCAGCGTGGTTTCAGGCCAGGTAAGTCCACAGTAGACCAAATATTTACGCTACGGCAGATCTTGGAGAAGACCCAGGAATACCAAATCGACACTCACCACCTCTTCGTCGATTTCAAGGCTGCATATGACAGCGTGTATAGAGATGAGCTATACAAAGCCATGTCTAGTTTTAACATCCCTGCCAAACTCGTCCGACTGTGCAGGTTGACAATGGAGAATTCTCGCTGCTCCATTAAGGTCGGTAATGAGCAAACCAAGACATTTGATGTTAAAAAAGGATTTAGGCAAGGTGACGCGCTGTCATGCAACTTTTTCAACATCGTGCTTGAAAAGATTGTGCAAGAGTCTCTGGCCAACACAAGAGGTGCGTATGCCGACGACATTGACGTGCTTGGACGGACACAGCGAGGGGTCAATGAGGCCTTTGTAAGCATTGAGGTAGAAGCGGCTAAGATGGGTCTCAAGGTTAATGAGGGTAAAACCAAATATCTGCTTTCATCTAAAAGAGACGGACAACACCGACGTATTGGCCAGAACGTCACCATAGGCGGATATAACTTTGAAGTGGTCAAGGAATTCGTCTACCTTGGCTCACTGATGACCAGCGATAACAACCCCAGCGCTGAGATAAAACGCAGAATCACCCTTGCCAACCGCTGTTTCTTTGGGCTCAAGAGGCAATTGAGAAGTAGAGCCCTCTCTCGGAAAACCAAGGTGACACTATATAAGACCTTGATCATCCCAGTCCTCCTTTACGGTGCAGAGGCTTGGAGCTTAACAAAAGCGGATGAAGATGCCCTTGGTCGTTTCGAGAGGAAAATTCTGCGCACTATCTACGGTCCCGTTTGTTCAAACGGTGTATGGAGGAGAAGATATAACGAAGAACTGTACGGGTTGTACAGCGACATCGGCCTGGTACGACGTCTACGGATATAGCGTATAAGGTGGCTAGGCCATGTAGAGCGAATGGAAAATACAGCTCCGAACAGAAGAGTCTTTGAATCCACACCGGAAGGAAGGCGCGGCAGAGGACGACCGCATCAACGGTGGCGCACGGAGGTGGAAGGGGACCTTAACCAACTGGGCGTGCGGCGCTGGAAACAGATGGCCAAAGACCGTGCCAGCTGGAGACGCTTGTTGATTGAGGCCCACCTAAGTAAGTAATCTAAAAACTTTTTGGTAGGTCAATCAAATGTCTATACTCTATGCTGTTATATACATGGATATACGCCATGAACAGTATTCACATTTAACGATTGCAAAAATACCAATTCCAAATAATTGAAATAGAGGATTGCACCAGGATATAAAATATTACATTTTACAGGTATGAGAGCTTTAACTATAAGAACAATTGACGTTTATACCAAGTGGCTATGTACGCATAAGCACATTAGTGTCAAATGTGTAAGGATTATCGATTTTTCCTTAAAATCGAAAGAAAAAATATTTTGGAGTTTAAAATGTTTTCTTACACATTTTCAAAAGTTAATTTCTGTTCAATAAACTTGCAAATATTACTGCAAAAGTAAACAACTGATTTTCAAAATAAATAGAAAATACAATAGGAGATAAGCTAGAAATGGAGTAAGGAAGTAAGGGAGTTAATAATATTTTTCATATCTTTACATGAATTACGTAAGAAAATTTAATTATCTTAAGTTTTTCTAGTTTTCGAACGGGGGAATATAATTTTGAAAAGAAATATTGATTTTCCATGATTGAGAAAAAATGTACCTCAATTTGATGAAAGCCCTTCCTGAGTTAGTCATTCTCACAATAAACTTATTTACCCGCGATTGAGTCACGCTTAACAAATTATCCTTTTAGAACCATTATCGGTCATATAAAATATTAATTACAGTTTGATCAATTGTATGTTATTTTATTTTTAATTTGTTTGCGGAATCGATGGCTGCCGCCGTTATCAGGTCTAAGGATGAACTGATAAAAATCGAGTTATTTCTGTATCCTCTTCAATTGGGTGGGATCTTGAACTAAAATTGAACTGAAATGTATGAATGGACTTGTGCTCATTCGGTCATGCGTTTAAGTTGAAACACTTTGAAAAACAATATCGTAAGTACACAAAACAAACTGTCACCGGCTTCGCAAAGGACCTGACCTTTGACACCAAGGACGTTCCGGGATTTCGTTGACCCTAAACCACAAGCAACATGTTAAAGATATTCAACAAGTAACAATCAGGCGCGCATGTCTTCGTTTGATTTATACCCTCCATATAATATGTATCCGTTCCGCTGTAAGGCTCTTATATGTATTACACAACTGATGAAGGCAATGTCCCTGACTTCACAACTTATAATATTTTGTATTTGCTCTACATGCACTTGGAAAAAATATCTATCATGCGCATATGAAAGACGTCATATCCGTACCTAGGCAACGGTAACTACAACAAAACTAGTCAAAACCGGACACCAACAAGGATACAAGGATACGAAAACACGAAGAAATATTTGATTTTTTTGTTCAATTTATTTTTATTTATTTTGTTGTTTTTCTTGTAATTTTGGTTAAGTTGAAAAGTAAAATAAAAGTAATAATAAACTGAAAATGGAAGAGTATACTCCCAGTCGATATAAAATTGTTGAAAAAATTGGTGAAGGTGTTCATGGATACGTTTTCAAAGCTATTGACTTGCATGCTAATAGAACTGTTGCCATCAAGAAAGTGGCACTGAAAAATAAATTTGGAAATATCTCATTAAATACGCTAAGGGAAATTAAGGTTTTACAAATGTGCAAGAATGATTACGTGAGTTTATCTCAATATATAGTATCTATAGTATTGAGTATCTATTTAGTAAATTATGAATTTTGTAGATATTACCCTTAAACGATATATTCCCGGATTTGATTGGATTGTCGTTAGTGCTGGATTATATGCCTGAAACATTGTATAGTAAACTGAAAAACGATATGAATCCATTGAATCGTCAGCAGATACGGACATTTTCTTTGATGATGTTGAAAGGAATCGAGTACTTGCATGGAATGGGCATAATGCATCGGGTAAGTGACACATAGTATTGAAGACGATTCTTGTTTATTTACGTATGTATGTACTAGATATATCTGAAGTGTTCGACTTTGAGGGTACTCTAGTTGGCAAATGCAACGATATGTATATAAATTTGCTTTTTTGTATAATAAGCGCCGTGGCTTAGAGGACATCACCTTGAACTATGGCAGTTGTGACATTGAAAATTGAGAAACGACGACATTGCCGTGGCTTAGAGGTCATCATCTTGAACTAGGGCAGTGGTAACATTGAAACTTGAATAACGGTGGCAGTAGCATTATCTAAAGATTAATTCTTGATGGCTCTTCTCAGGAAGGCACTGATGTAACCCCCTGCAGTATACTAGTCTAGTCAGTGAAGGCTGCCCAAAAGTTGTAATTTGTGGTTGGCATAAGCCACACGTAGGCCGAAGTCGGCCCATTGCGATAGCACATGGATCGTGTTACCCAAATCCGCTACCAGAGAACCAACCGGTGCTTCTGATGAAGCGATGGAGTTGAGCTATTTTTTGGTCTGCTGGTTCACTTGGATTATCATAGAAGGGCGCGCCGAGGTAGATCCTCCTGCGATTCGCAAGAGAGGGGCATCAGCAGAGGAGGTGATGTATTGATTCCTCTTCCTCCTAGTCCATGCAGTCGCGACAGAAGTCGTTGCAGGATATTCCTAGTCGGGCGGCGTGTTTCCCAATGATGCAGTGACCTGTACTGACACCCACCAGAGTACTTAAGGTTGCCCTTTTGATTGCCACTAGGTCCCTAGTTCGTCCTAGGTTTAATTTAGGCCAGAATTGTTTGGTTGGAGGTTGGTCGCCTCAATGGTTTGGAGTTTTATCATGTGCTTTACCGTACTTATTGGTGTTTCTAGGTACCCGAGGGTAGGTAGGCTGAGTGTGCTAGACCCTATTCCGTTGGGTATTTTTAAAATAAATCTGAAACATCAGCAGAGAGAGCTGAAGATAGGACTCTTTAAACAGACCTTCCAGACTTGCATCCTTGCCATTATTCATTTGGAGATGTTGCCCCAAAGAGCCACATAATAATCTCCCGAATTAACTTTTGAATGACGATTAAGATTGTAGATTCTGGACTGGCATCGATTTCAGTTACCATGTTTGGTCAACGATGGAACTGTGATAAAGTTGTTGGGTAATGCATCGTCTTGCGCTGTTCTGACTTAAGACGGCCGCAAATAAACTTTGTCACGATTTTTCATAGTGTGTACGAGTTTAGTGGAAAATCGAAATCAGTTGTAAATAGGATCCTCCGTACGTCATAAAGTAATAAGTGTTTTCTTGTCGGTAGGAAGCTGAATATTGAGATGAGATATGTACGTTGCTATAACTGGCTTCACTTCTTCTTCTTTGGTGGACATGAACTTTGACTTACTTACTTTAAATTAATTTGTAACTTCCCTGTGGGAAGTCATTGCAACGGAGCCGATTTTACGAGTACTAAATTTTGACATATCTCCACGTTTCAAGGTCACCAGAATCCAAATCCAACGTTTTTATGGAGATGTATGTCTGTCTGTATGTATGTATGTACGTATGTGCCTCGATTATCTCGAGAACCAAAGATGGTATTGACATGGGACAGATTTCATTCGACGCGTAATTACGTAACTAAACACTGATTAAGTTTCCAGCAAAATTGGTCCAGCCGTTTTTTGTTACAAATTAAATATCTAAAGTGTAGTCTGTTATCAATATTGTTGTTTAGTTGCAAGTGAAGAAATGTTAATTCAGCATTCTTGGGGGACGAGTGGTATCGATGAGCTATCTCGAAATTGATGGTTTCTTGATAACTTGAAAAAGTAAATTTAATTATTCATCAAATATTGGAGTAATTGTAGAAGCAAGTGTTTATATGTAGGCCATTGGTGTTCGGGACTGAGCTTCATTAAACCTTTCCGTATGTGTAAAGATTTTGATTATCTGAAAACAGTATTTGGAAGTTCATCGACATAAACATAAGACTTACGAAAATAAAAAATGTTTTCATTTTTCCCACTGGGACGTTAGTTGTGGGGGCCTTGCGGACCTTGTAGTTGGTTAAGGTCCCCTTCCACCAGTGTGCGCTACCTTAAATTGCGGTCATCCGCGCTCTACATGGCCTAGTCATCTTAGATGTTGGATCCGTAGACATCATATTTATAACTACTACTAGTACTACTACTAAATGCTAGATAAAAATGCTTAAAACTAGCAGATATATCATAAATACTTTAAAATACTTTACTGACCCCATACGAGCACTCTAAGATAAGCAATATCTCTAACTAACTTATGTCTTTCGACAACGTTATATTTTACATTATACTTCATCCCTAATTAATTGTTTGTAGTGTTAGTGGTGTTAGGTTACATAAAACACCTTGCGAAGATGAAAGGAATGTTGAGATTTTCAAGAAACGAACCGACCAAAGTCTAGTAAGGATAGATGAAATGTGATAAGTTGTCTATTCTTTTATGAAGTGACCTGCTCAAATGTTTTCGTAAAACTAGTGAGACAGGGATTTTTTTTTTAACAAGATATCTCGCTCACAATTAACCAGAATTTACGTCTAAGGGCTACAGTGGATAGAGGGGATAATCAGAAAATGTAAATGTAATGTAAAATAATAACCACCCAATAAACTCGAACCATAGAAGTCTTGCCGATTGTTAGAGTTCTTTGTTTCTCCATAAATTTGCTGAAATGGGGTAGGTCTAACGAATATACGTTTTAGAGTTGAACATCTTCCACTTGTCTTGTTGTTTAACAAGATTCATAATTATAAGGTCTGTAGTAGTAAACAGACTCACAAGTTTCGAATATGTATGTATACAGAATATTAAGTGGATAAACCGGCATTGTACGAGCTCTAATTGTGATATGTCTTAATATTTCGCATAAATTATATTAGTGATGTTCCCTCGTATTTCAGGACATTAAGCCAGCTAACTTGCTAATTAGCGATAATGAAGTACTGAAGATAGCCGACTTTGGCTTAGCTCGATTGTACTTTCCAAATGAAGAGAATAAATTGTACTCACCCCAAGTTTCGACGCGATGGTATCGAGCACCGGAGATTCTATGGGGCAGCCAGAAATATGGTTTCCCGGTAGACATGTGGGCAGCGGGATGTGTAATTGCTGAAATGCTAAGAGGTGTTCCACTGTTTGCGGTTGGTTATTTATGCTATCTATCTAATTTACACACATTTCGAATATACATATTTTTTAACAGGGTACAACAGATATAGAACAATTGGCTCTGGTTATACGAACTTTGGGAACTCCGCGGCAAAGCGAATGGCCTGAACTGTCATCCTTGCCGGATTTTAACAAAATTAGGTAAGCTCATATCTGTTAAATACAACATAGACTTGCCATAAACTATCTCGTTTTGTTTTAGATTTCCAAATGCAGTGGGGGTTCATTGGGATAATCTCTTTCCTAGCTGTACAAGGAGCATAGAGATTAATCTTGTCTCCAATTTAGTTATTTATAATCCTAAGAATAGGCTTACAGCATACGAGGTTATTTTTTGCTGCCTTTTTATTGTAAAGCCCATCAATGTTAAGGGATTTTTCTTTTTTCTTTAGGCTGTCCGTCACGATTATTTCTGTTAATTCGCTTATAGCTACGTGTGTTCAATGTCGTCAAGCAATACTTAACAAACCGAAACACAACAAATTTGTTTTGTTGTCAAAATGTTGTGATTAGAGAGTGATTAAATAAATTAGTAATTAAAGAAATTATTCATGTTTTCTTGAACTACATATGATTGTAGTTGAAAGACGACCCTTGTCAGCAGTTACATTAAAGCAGAAGTCAGGGCAAGTCATTGGGGAATTGTTATTATATCCTATCTCCACCTTCTCGTGGCGCTATCTGTAGATTTATTTTGGACTAGCGTGTACCCGCGACTGCGTCCGCGTCAAAATTGCTTGAATAATTTCGTTAAGTTTTTAATAATAATTAAATGCTTCAAATGAATCAAGGCAAGGTACGATATTGCTAGCCTTTTCCATTGTCGCATACCCAGTTGGCTGGGGTCCCCTTCCACCTGTGTGCGCCATCTTAAGTGCGGCTGTCCTCTGCTTCTTCGTCCCTCGGGGTTGGATTCAAAGACTCTTCGGGCTGGAGCTGTGATGTCCGTTCGCCATCTTAGGCGTTGAATCCGTAGACGCCTGACTAGACACATGTCGCTGTACAGCCCGTGGTTACATTTTTTCTCTATTGCCCGTCGGCGCTTACAGGCCCGAAAATCACGCGCAAAATCTTTCTCTCGAACCGAACAAGGGCCGCCTCATCCGCTTTTGGTAGTGTCCATGCTTTTGCGCCGTACAACAGGACCGGGATGATAAGGGTCTTATATGGAATCAACTTTGTCGTTCGGGAGAGGGCTCTATTACTCAGTTGCCTCCTGAGCCCAAAAAAACAGCGATTGGCAAGAGTGATTCTGCGTTTGATTTCGAAACTGATGTCGTTGTTCCAGGTCACTGCGGAGCCAAGGTAGACGAAATATTTAACTACTTCGAGCTTATATCTGCCAATAAACACGCTCTGGCCAAGACGTCTGTGGTGAGCGTCCTTTTTTGATGATAGCATATATTAGTTTTCCATATTTAGGGTTCCGTGCGTGCGGAAAAAAAAACGGAACCCTTATAGGATCACTCGTGTGTCCGTCGCTCACAGTCAATTATCTGCGAATCTACTGGACGGATTAATTTGAAATTTGGTACACATATCAATTTCTGTGACCCAAATGTAGACATTTTTTTTGTAATATTAAAATAAATAGTTTCCAAGTTATTCAAAAAAAAAAATAGACGAAAATTGACCGGGTCGCCGGGTCCATATGAAGTTTACCCTATCGAACTAACACAAACTATGGAATGGACTATACCATGGCTAGAGATAATCTTTAAAGGATGCCTAGCTTGGAGTCATATTCCAGAAAAGTGGAAGTCCGCAAAGGTACTTTTCATCCCCAAAGCCGGCAGGAAGTCTCATACTTCCCCCAAGGATCTAAGGCCTATCTGTCTCTCTTCCTTCGCTCCAAAAACTTTAGAAAGGCTGATAGACTTACACATACGGCACAGCTTGGATCCCTCCCTAATTTCTAAGGCACAGCACGCCTACTGTAACGGTAGATCGGTCGAAACAGCCCTTCACACATTAGTGAGGAAAATTGAAAGATCAATCCATCTCAAAGAATATACTCTAACAGCCTTCCTAGACATGGAGGGCGCCTTTAACAACGTCACACCGAAAGCAATAATAGAAGGGCTAGAAAAGCTAAAGGTGGAGAGGACTCTAGAGGGCATGGGCTCGGACATACAGGGTAAAGTTGTTGAGTGCTCTCAACCTGGCGAGATGCCAGCAACGATCCCTGTTTATATGCCCGGTTCAAGTTGACATACAGCCTCCTCGCGGCGCCCTCTGGATAGCCTCTTCAACAACCGTTGGGAGGTGAACAAACGTATGCAGCGAAAAAAAAACCCGACCAGAATGGCGGTTGTGCGGCGGGCTAACAATCCGCCCACATAAAAAAACCTGAAGTAATGAATGAGCAAGATGCCTCGGATACACGGACGGATACTCGACGACGACAACGCACGAAAAAGGAACACGATTTGCGAGTATGCTCCTGGAATGTCAGAACCCTGTACACTCCCGGAGCTGCTCATAAACTAGAAGGAATCCTCACGCAGTACAAGGTGGATATTACTGCGGTCCAGGAAATACGCTGGATAGGAAACGGTATGATTAGGAAGAAAAATTGCGACATTTATTACAGCTGTCACAAAAGGTTGCACGTACTGGGATGCGGATTTGTCGTGGGAAAGCGGTTAAGGTCGAAGGTCATCGACTTTAAACCTATAAGTGATCGCCTGGCTGTGATCCGCATCAGAGGCAGATTTTATAACATCAGCCTTATATGTGCACACGCCCCTACCGACGAGGCTGAAGACCCTATCAAGGAGGACTTCTATGACCTCCTGGACAACGCCTACGGAGCTTGTCCGGAGTACGATGTAAAAATCGTGCTCGGGGACTTCAACGCCAAAATCGGTAAGGAAAACACCCTTGGCGGAATGATCGGAAGGAACAGCCTCCACGATACAACAACAGATAACGGCTTCCGGCTCGCTGACTTTGCGACAGCTCGTAGTGCGGTGATAAGTAGCACAAGATTCCCTCGCAAGCGAATCCACACAGCAGCCTGGCTATCTCCTGACGATCGAACCGCCAACCAAATCGACCATGTGCTCATTGACGCAAGGCACTCGTCAAACATCCTGGATGTGCGAACATTCAGAGGGGCAAATGCCGACTCTGACCACTTCCTCATAGCAGCAAGATTCAGAGCTCGACTGTCCAATGTCAGAAGGCTGCACCAGCCCATCAGGAGGAGGTTCGACATTGGGCGCCTGAGCACACCGGAGGTTGCCAGAGTCTACAGGGAGCAGCTCCGCGAAAGACTCTACGGTATGCCTGCGTCGAACACATGTTCTGGTAGGGAGCATGCACCAGATCATCTGTAGAATTTGGGAAGATGAAAGCATGCCCGACGACTGGAATACCAGCTCTATTTGCCGCATCCACAAAAAAGGCGATCCTACCTCTTGCAAGAACTATAGAGTTATATCCCTGCTCAATGTCGCATACAAGGTCCTGTCCAGCGTATTGTGTGAACGTCTAAAACCATTTTGCACCGCACTAATCGGCAGCTACCAGTGCGGCTTCCGGCCCGGCAAATCAACTATAGACCAAATTTTCACACTTCAACAAATCCTGGAAAAGACCAACGGGTTTCGAATCGATACACCATCTTCTCATCGATTTCAAAGCCGCATACGAAAGCATTCATCGTGAAGATTTGTTTGGGGCGATGGCCGAATTCGGGATCCCGGTAAAACTGATCCAGTTGTGTCGCGCCACGCTAAAAAAACGCGATGCACCGTGCAACTCGGTTCTAGGACGTCGGAACCATTCGAAACATGCACCGGATTTCGGCAAGGAGATGCGCTGTCATGTGACTTCTTCAACCTGGTGCTGGAGCAGATAGTGCGAAGGGCAGGCGTCAACAGGGAAGGCACTATCTCTTACAAGTCCATCCAGCTGGTAGGATACGCGGATGATATCGACATCATCGCGTGTTCTCGCCGTGGCACTGTGGAAACATTCACGGCGATTGAAGAACAGGCGAAACGAGTTGGTCTTAAGATCAATGAGGACAAAACGAAATACATGCTGTCAAGCAAAAACCAATCCGTCGCTCACCACCTGGGACAAAACATAACAATTGACAGCTACAATTTCGAGGTAGTTAAGGAGTTTGTCTACCTCGGAGCAAACGTAAATTCCACAAATGACACCACAGTGGAGATCCGGCATAGAATCCCCCTTGGCAACCGTTGCTACTTCGGCTTGTCCAAACAACTGGGGTCAAAACTCCTCACTCGAAAGACCAAAGTCATGCTTCACAAAACGCTCATTCTGCCAGTCTTGCTGTACGGAGCCGATAGCTGGACGATAAGCAAGACAGCGGAGCTGATTTTGGGTTCTTTCGAAAGAAAAATTCTTCGCCGGATATTTGGTCCTGTCTGTGAGGAAGGTGAATGAAGAAGAAGACACAAACGCGAACTCTACGAGCTGTACCAAGATGTGGATGTAGTCCGGAAGGCAAGGATCCGTCGACTACACTGGCTCGGCCACATCGAGCGCGTGGACATCAACGCTCCAGCTAAGAGGGTCTTCGACTCCAAGCCTCCTGGTTCGAGAAGAAGAGGAAGACCGAACCTCCGGTATAAAGACCAAGTAATCGCGGATGTAAGACATCTTGGTCTTGACAACTGGAAGCAGCGTGACCGTCAAGGATGGAAGGCAGCTATAGCTCAGGCTCAAGTCCTCCATGGATCGCTGGCCTGATAAGTAAGTAGGCATACTACATACGCCTAATACATATTATTTAGGAATGAAATTCGACAAACACTTATCATGAATATGCAATTTGCATTTTCTGCATATTTTAATGGTTTTATTTTTGCCAACTGCACATCGTCTACGAATTTGACTTGTAATGATCAGATGATCCGATGATACTTTGCGAACGGAAGCAGAAATGGTTCTTGCAATATCTTGCACGGGTCCTGGTTGCGATCTTATTGATCCGTGTTTTAGGAGTAAGGATCTGGCAATACTGCGACGGAACTCCAGAGTGTTGATGTTTGCCCCATGTGATTTGGCGACAAGAGCAGAGTTATTTATTGTCACGTCAATTAGCCAAAATAATATAGGCATGTACCATTTTTTGGCCCTTATAAAAATGCGATATGGTCCTACATTGGCATCAGGTATTTTTTTTTTTTTTTTTTACATATAGGGCTAGTGCTATCAATAGCAATACGGCACTGCGACCTTTGCAGATCTATTGTGCCTGCTAGCCGATTTAGCCGAGTAGCCTCTCTACTTCTATAATGAAGTTTAGAATGCTTCTCGTAGGAGCCAGGGTGATCCCCTCAGGAGTCATAACTTCACTGAGAAGGATACGCTTTCTAAGATGGCAGAGAGCAGCACACTCACACAGTATGTGTTCTGCCGTCTCTTCGTCCTCAAGACAGAGCCGACACTCAGTTTCAGACGAGAGGCTAATTTTGTTTAAATGATATCTCAGACCGCAGTGTCCCGTTAGATAGCTGACTAGTCTTCTGATATTCATCCTATTGAGTTTGAGTATGTCAATAGGGTGCTTGTTCAGGGGTCGTATAAGTCGTTTAGATTGACGGAGTCCCCGAACGCTGTTCCAAAAGGACAGGTGTTGTAATTTTTCCCACTTGTCCAGGAAGTAATTTATCTTAGACGCGGGAATGCCGCAGAATGGTTCCGGACCTATATACTTGTCACTGGAGCCCTTCCTGGCAAGTTGGTCGGCAATTTCATTGCCCTTGATACCTTTATGGCCTGGCACCCACCAAAGTTTAACATTGTTTCTTTTGGCGAGGTCTTGTAGGGCGTCATGGCATTCCTTGACGGTTTTTGAGTTCGTGCTGTACGAACCCAGCGCTTTAAACGCTGCTTGGCTATCAGAGAGTATGTTGATGGTTACTCCTCTATTGCCAGTCTCGAGATTTAGATTGGCGAATGTTAGGATGGCATGCAGCTTATTCCCAGGGCCTTAGAGATCTTGCGTTTTGGTCCAAAGATGCCGGCGCCAACGCCGGAAGCCATCTTGAAGCCATCCGTGTACCACCTCAGGCCTTTGACATTTAGCAGGGGATCACTGTTTTCCCATGCTGAGCGGCTTGGGATCAGTATCTCAAATCTCTTGTCAAAGGTGAAAGTGTGCGACAGTGCGTCCGAGATTGTAGTAATCATATCCAGCTCGGGAAGGTGTTGTAATATGGACATGTGGCTTACGGGTCTACATGGCATATTTGTTGCCGAGCAGAGGATTCTGATTGCACTGCGTAATGCCACCTTTTTGATAAAAAGGTTCAGTGGAGTGAGTCGGATGAGTGCTTCTTGGGCTGCCGTGGGACAGGTTGGCATAGCGCTTGTGACGCCGAGACACGCTAGTCTCTGAAGGCGTTGAAGCTTAACAATTGTAGTTTTTTGCTCAACTTTTGACCACCATACGGTGGACCTGTAGGTGACGATAGGTCTAACTATCGCGGTATATAGCCAGTGGACTACCTTAGGTTTAAGTCCCCAGGTTTTACCGTAGGTGCGTCGACAGGCCCACATGGCCTTAGTCGCTTTCATGAGTTTATTTCTCATATTGGAGTTCCAGTTGAGTCTACGGTCTAGGTCTAGGTCAATACCTAGATACTTTACTTCCTCTGAAAATCCTATGCGTGTGCCATTTAGTAAGATTGAGCAGGGTTGCACCTTTCTCCTCTTTGCAAATGGGACTAAGATCGTCTTATTTGGGTTAATAGATAAACCCTCTCTGCCACACCAGTCAGAGATAAATTGGAGCGCAAGCTGCATGCGCTCACAGGCAGTGATCTCGCACTTGCCCGTACCAATGACTACTAGGTCATCAGCATATCCGATGACCTCATAGCCCCGAGTGGTTAGCTTGCGTAGTAGATCGTCGATGACTATCGACCAAAGCAGTGGGGAGAGGACTCCCCCTTGTGGGCATTCTCTAACCGCCGATACTGTCACTGAGACCTCTCCGCATGTGGCTGATATAATACGGCTATTTAGCATTGCCCTGATCCAGTGATTAGTGGGATGGGCTACACCCCTGCAGGATAGTGCAGTGGTGATCGAATCATAGCCCGTATTATCGAAAGCTCCCTCTATATCGAGGAAGGCGCAGATTGCGATCTCCTTTTGTATGAAATTGGCATCAAGTTGGTCTACTCCGCCCATAAACTTATTGTATTGGTTGATTACATTTGGTTGATCAATACGTATTTTTGCTTTTGGCTTTTTGTATAGGATGAACTCAGACGCCTCATCGCCTCAATATCCGATTAAAGTTGGACAGGCGCAGTGAAGGTGGTGAGTGGATTCGACCTCCTCCTCGTCCTGACAGCTTCTGCAGAAATCATTCGGAACTATTTCTAGTTTTTGTGCGTGACTGCCAATGAGGCAGTGTCCTGTGATGACACCAATGACCTTTTGGATGTTAGTTCTTTTTAGGGAGAACTCGGCTGTTAAGCCGAGGCCAGATTTGCCTGGTGATGACGCAGTATGTCCCTGGGTCCATCTCAGATTCGTCTCAGCCCTGGCGAGATTGGCTAGATTATGTTTAATGGTTGTAAAGGGTACTCCCTCACAAGCCACGATTGATTGTACCGTCGTTCCTTGTTTGGCGAGTGTGTCGGCTTTTTCATTACCTGCAATGTCGCTGTGTCCCGGTACCCAGATAAGCTGTATGTTGAACTGTTCTGCCATCTCGTTAAGAGATCGGCAGTCGAGACTAGATTTTGATGTGTACACATGGGACTCCAACGACTTTAAGGCTGCTTGACTGTCTGTGAGAATTCGAATATCCGTGGTGGATATTACGTTCCACTACAGCCAAGACAAGGCCTCTTTTATTGCCAACAGTTCCGCTTGGAAAACGCTCCGGTGATCTGGTATTTTTAGAGCTTTATAAAGCTTAAGTTGTTTGCAGAATACTCCACTGCCCACCCCGTCTTTGGTTTTAGACCCGTCAGTGTAGAAGTCCACGCATTTTCTGCGGGGCTGAGTTTGACGAGTCCAGTTCTGTCTGTCCGGATATATGGTCGTGAAGTTTTTGTCCAAGAGTATGGTAAGTCTGGTGTGGTTCAAATTTCTGCCATAGTTATCCTGTTTTGCAGGATGGAGGAGTGGTCAGTGACATAGCTCGCCCAATTCGAGTTGGCTTTTAGTCTTATGGCCGTGTGTGTGGCAGTTTGCTTACCGAAAATATCGAGTGGTGTAAGGTCTAGTATCATGTTAAGCGCAGCCGTTGGTGTGGACCTAAGGGCCATCCTTTGTACCTTCTCGAGTTGTTTGTGGTATGTTGTCTTGTCCAGTGCAGTCCACCAGATTATAACTCCATACATTAGTATGGGTCTAACGACCGTGATGTAGAGCCATAGGGTGATCTTGGGGTTGAATCCCCATTTTTTTCCTGGGCTTTCTTACATGTGTAGAGAGCTATTGTTGCTTTTCTGTGTTTTTTTTTTTTTTGCTCTTCCAATTGTGTTGCTCTTCCAAGTTAATTTCCTATCGAGTATAATGCCAAGGAATTTGGCACTAGAGGAATAGGTTAGCCTGGTATCGAGCAGAGTGATAGGGCAGTTTTCCGGGATTTTATGCTTTTTGGTAATAGCACGAGCTCCGTTTTCTGGGGATTAACCCTGAGTCCGTTACTATTCGCCCATTTGCACAGAAATGAGAATGCCGATTGCATGATGCATGCGGTCATTCAGTGTGGTTGGTATTTGCCTGAGATTGAGATGGCAGCGTCATCGGCGTAGGCAACAACGTTCAGGCTTTCCTTTTTCAGTTTGATTAGTAGTTCGTTCACAACTACATTCCAGAGAAGAGGTGAAAGGACCCCACTTGCGGGGTTCCCTTGGTAACCACTCTGGTAGTTACTAGGCTTCCCCACCTAGAGTGAATCTTGCGCGTTAGTAACAACTCGCTGATCAGCTCTATCAGAGTCCTCTCCTTACTTACTTACTTATCAGGCCTGCGATCCATGGAGGATCTGAGCCTGAGCTATAGCTGCCTTCCATCCTTGACGGTCCCGGGCACGCTGCTTCCAGTTGTCAAGACCAAAATGTTTTACATCCGCGATTACTTGGTCTTTATACCGGAGGTTCGGTCTTCCTCTTCTTCTCGAACCAGGAGGCTCGGAGTCGAAGGACCTCTTAGCTGGAGCGTTGATGTCCATGCGCTCGATGTGGCCAGTGTAGTCGACGGATCCTTGCCTTCCGGACTACATCCACACCTTGGTATAGCTCGTAGAGTTCGCGGTTGTGTCTTCTTCTCCATTCACCTTCCTCACAGACAGGACCAAATATCCGGCGCAGAATTTTTCTTTCGAAAGAACCCAAAATCAGCTCCGCTGTCCTGCTCATCGTCCAGCTTTCGGCTCCGTACAGCAAGACTGGCAGAATGAGCGTTTTGTAAAGCATGACTTTGGTCTTTCGAGTGAGGAGTTTGACCCCAGTTGTTTGGACAAGCCGAAGTAGCAGCGGTTGCCAAGGGCGATTCTATGCCGGATCTCCACTGTGGTGTCAATTGTGGAATTTACGTTTGCCCCGAGGTAGACAAACTCCTTAACTACCTCGAAATTGTAGCTGTCAATTGTTATATTTTGTCCCAGGTGGTGAGCGACGGATTGGTTTTTGCTTGACAGCATGTATTTCGTTTTATCCTCATTGATCTTAAGACCAACTCGTTTCGCCTGTTCTTCAATCGCCGTGAATGCTTCCACAATGCCACGGCGAGAACACGCGATGATATCGATATCATCCGCGTATCCTAGCAGCTGGATGGACTTGTAAAAGATAGTGCCTTCCTTGTTGACGCCTGCCCGTCGCACTATCTGCTCCAGCACCAGGTTGAAGAAGTCACATGACAGCGCATCTCCTTGCCGAAATCCGGTGCATGTTTCGAATGGTTCCGAGGTCCTAGAACCGAGTTGCACGGTGCATCGCGCGTTTTTTAGCGTGGCGCGACACAACTGAATCAGTTTTACCGGGATCCCGAATTCGGCCATCGGCCCAAACAGTGCTTCACGATGGATGCTGTCGTATTCGGCTTTGAAATCGATGAAAAAATGGTGTGTATCGATTCGAAACTCGTTGGTCTTTTCCAGGATTTGTCGAAGTGTGAAAATTTGGTCTATAGTTGATTTGCCGGGCCGGAATTCGCACTGGTAGTTGCCGATTAGTGCGGTGCAAAATGGTTTTAGACGTTCACACAATACGCTGGACAGGATCTTGTATGCGACATTGAGCAGGGATATACCTCTATAGTTCTTGCAAGAGGTAGGATCGCCTTTTTTGGATGGGGCATATAGAGCTGGTATTCCAGTCGTCGGGCATGCTTTCATCTTCCCAAATTCTGCAGATGATCTGGTGCATGCTCCCTACCAGAACATCGCCGCCAGCCTTGAAGAGCTCTGATGGCAAGCCATCTGAGCCTGCGGCCTTCTTGTTCTTCAGCTTCTGAATAGCTGTGCCGACTTCTTCGATGCTGAGTGGGAGGACTACTTCAGCGGCTGGAGTTGGGATTTCCTCGGTCCCTACCACTCTCTCTTGGTCATGCTCGTTAAGCAGCTGCTGGAAGTGCTGCTTAAATACATCCACTATTCCCTGCGGGTCGGTGACAAGATTACCCTCGCAGTTTCGAAGAGCCAGGGTGCCCTTTTTGAAGCCTCCTGCAAGGCCTTTGGCCTTCTTGTAAAAGGCTCGTATTTTATGTTTATCCCTAGACTCCTCGATATCCTTGAGCTGGGAGGCTGCGAAGATTCTTTTCTTTTGTCGCAGTAGTTTTCCTCCTCCCTTTATCTGGCTCGGTACTCTTCTTGCGCTGCCCTGGATTTCCTCTGCAGCGCCTTTTGGTACGCCTCGTCGGTGGCTGCCTTTTTCTGGCCACACTCGCCATCATACCACGGAATTCTTGTCGGGGGTGGTAGGTACCCTAACGTGGTTTCGGCTACTTCCTGAATGGCTGAGCGGCAATGCATATACATATTATTGGCATTAGTTTTCGACGTAGGCATACCGTAGAGTCTTTCGCTCAGCTGCTCCCTGTAGACTCTGGCAACCTCCGGTGTGCTCAGGCGCCCAATGTCGAACCTCCTCCTGATGGGGTGGTGCAGCTTTCTGACATTGGACAGTCGAGCTCTGAATCTTGCTGCTATGAGGAAGTGGCCAGAGTCGACATTTGCCCCTCTGAATGTTCGCACATCCAGGATGTTTGACGAGTGCCTTGCGTCAATGAGCACATGGTCGATTTGATTGGCGGTTCGACCGTCCGGAGATCGCCAGGTTGCTGTGTGGATTCGCTTGCGAGGGAATCTTGTGCTACTTATCACCGCATTACGAGCTGTGGCAAGGTCAGCGAGTCGGAAGCCGTTATCTGTTGTTGTATCGTGGAGGCTCCGCTTTCCGATCACTCCGCCAAGGGTGTTTTCCTTACCGATTTTGGCGTTGAAGTCCCCGAGCACGATTTTTACATCGTACTCCGGATAAGCTCCGTAGGCGTTGTCCAGGAGGTCATAGAAGTCCTCCTTGATAGGGTCTTCAGCCTCGTCGGTAGGGGCGTGTGCACATATAAGGCTGATGTTATAAAATCTGCCTCTGATGCGGATCACAGCCAGGCGATCACTTATAGGTTTAAAGTCGATGACCTTCGACCTTAACCGCTTTCCCACGACAAATCCGCATCCCAGTAAGTGCAACCTTTTGTGACAGCTGTAATCAATGTCGCAATTTTTCTTCCTTATCATACCGTTTCCTATCCAGCGTATTTCCTGGACCGCAGTAATATCCGCCTTGTACTGCGTGAGGATTCCTTCTAGTTTATGAGCAGCTCCGGGAGTGTACAGGGTTCTGACATTCCAGGAGCATACTCACAAATCGTGTTCCTTTTTCGTGCGTTGTCGTCGTCGAGTATCCGTCCGTGTATCCGAGGCATCTTGCTCATTCATAACTTTTAGGTTTTTTACGTGGGCGGATTGTTGGGTTAAAGAGGGTATTTTTTAATTTGTTTCTCTTTGTTTTCTTACTTCGCATAAGTTTCTCTTTTGAAAGATTTGAGGAGAGATGGACACGGATAATGCTCTTTTGACTGGAACTGCTACTGCCGCCACCGACTATATCAGCCGTTCTTCGTTGTTTCTTGACACATCATTTCACCACATCAACATCGGGAATTGTAACACCAAGGCCATTTGCAAAAACTGTATGAGCGAGCTCGCGTGCATTGTTCTCATTTACATGAGAGACTCCTACAATCTCTATAGCGTTTCGCAGTTCACGTTGTTCATTCATATTTAGCCTACTCTCAAGATTACACACTTTTTGTCTTAGAGAGTCATTTTCCGATTGGAGGTGTTGGATCGTTGAGAAAAAATCAGCATTAATTTTCTTCAAGTTGGAAATCTCTTCCGACAACTGTTTCTTTGAGTTAACAATCTCATCAAACAACAGACAACAACAGACTCAGCATTCTTGCTCGGTGGTAGGACAGCCAGTTGTTGCGGTGGATTGGGCTTCCCCATTGCTTGTCTAGCTGTTGATGTAGAGGTTTCCTGCTTACTGTATGCTTGATGTCGTTGCTTCGCTGATGTTGAATTTGCTGCTCGAACATGTTGCTCCAGCGCAGATTGCGAATGCAGAGATCTCCGACGAATGATTGAACACTTTTCACATCGGTAGCCAGCTGCATTTGTTTTGAGAAATTCAACGTCTGTCGCGCTAAGGTTCACACTAAAGCAATGGAATATGCAATTGCAGTCACTACAGGTAACTCCTCCTGCGTCTCCGCGCTCAATCTCATTATTTTGAGAATTATTTCAAAAGCACCCTACTAACTTAAGAAACACGTTCGCCTCGCTTCTGCTCAGGAACTGACTCGTTTTGCCTTGTTTACCGCCAAACCAATTTTCGCTGCCTACATCTCAATACTCGCAAACGCCTTATTGACATCTCGCTGTGATCTACCTATTATGTCAATTACGTCGGCGTATGCAAGGAGTTGCGAGGATTTGAAATAGGTTGTGCCTCTTGTATTGGCCAGTGATTTTTGCACAATCATTTCTAATATGATGTTGAAGAAATTACACGACAGCGCATCGCCCTGCCTAAATCCTTTTTTGACATCAAAACTATCGGTAAGGTGTTCACCGATTCGGATGGAACAGCGAGCATTCCCCAAAGTCATCCTGCATAGTCTGACGAGTTTAGTAGGCATGTCAATGGTAGATATAGCGTTGTATAGCTCGTCTCTAATTACGCTGTCGTATGCGGCTTTGAAGTCGACAAATAGGTGGTGAGTGTCGACTTGAAATTCATTGGTTTTTTCCAGTATCTGCCGTAGTGTGAAGATTTGGTCCCTGACCTGAATCCGCACTCATAAGGATCTATCAGCTTATTTACAAAAGGCTTCAGACGTTCACACAAATCGGCAGAGAAGATTTTGGAGGCGATGTTAAGGAAACTTATTCCTCTATAGTTGGCGCAATCAGAGGGGTCTCCTTTCTTGTGGATCGGGCATACGATGCTGAGACTCCATTCCTCGGGCTTGCTTTCCTCTGACCATATCTTACAGATGAGCTTTTGCATGCTCAGGTCATCCCCAGCTGCCTTGAAGAGCTCAGCAGACAGTCCGTCTGCGCCAGCAGCTTTATTCGACTTGAGCTTCGATATGCCAACCTTAACTTCGTCGTGGTCAGGAGACAGAATTCTCTACGGTCTTCGTCGATTAGAAATGGATCATTCAGCCTGTCAGCGTTATATTGACTAACATCGCCGTTATACAGTCTGTACGAACTTGTAAATACTTTCCTAATTTTTAAGTTTACATTGTACATATTTTATTTCAATCTTTGTAACGGGAGCTACTGTGTGACAGAGATTATTCGAATCCCCTTTATCGTGGGAATTGTTTTGTAAGCAACGACGAATGCTCGGATTACGTCTAGTGAACCGCAAACATCAATTGTTCTCACAGTAGCTCATCGAGTGATAATTATGCGTTGTACCTACGCAAGGTGGAAAATAAAGTCATTATTAATTTTGACACTGAAGGCAACGGTTGAACATCTTTTTTACTATACATTTTTTGGCGACCGTGACAGGACACTACTAAAAGAATTTAGTGTGCCTGAATATTAACAGAAAAGCAGTGTGTTTAAAATTATAATCAATCATACATTAACTTGAGTGTCTGGTCTTTAACAAACATTTATCTTCTCAATCAAAGATATACCAAATCATTTGTTGTGTCGTGTATTCAATTTTCAGTGCTCATTAACTAACTGAATTCTAGTGCACAGTGTTAAGCCCTAACAAAAATAGACCTTAATATACATAGACGCTTCATACAAATTATCAATCATCATGGTTCGAACACTAGAGGAATTAACTGACCTGCAAGAGCAAGTAGGAAAGGAGATCTGCATCCTCGCTCGAAACTATGGGAAGGATAGTGACAGCCGCAAAACCATGAAAAAATTACATGAAAGGAGGGAAAAATTAGAAAACTTGTGGGACTGTTTCGACACCAACGACAGTGAAATTCGAGATAAGTATGCGGACTCGATACAACATGAATACTTCGCTAAGGGGTACTACGACGAGATTCAGAAGGTGTACGAAAACATGAAGTCAGACATTATCACTCGATTAATGAATTTGCAAGGACGGGACGCAGACCAGATCCAGGAGGAGTCACCAGCAACACCGCCATCAGGATCATCGGTCACACCATCATCAACAGCAACAAAGATGAATCCACCTGAAGCGAAACAAAGGCATCAGGACATTAAATCTTCAAAGACAAACACACTTTCCACTAGAGAAAGATTTAAGGTGCTTTCAAAATATTTCCAAACATCATTGGATAAGTGTGCACCAAATTTGCACCAACCCCCAGATGTTCAACGTTAAGGTAAACAATATCAAGGAGAATTTTGAAGAATTAAAAATTATGTATCGGCGAATGGATGGTGAATTAAAAGAAGAAGATATCGAAACATATTTCCATCTTCAAGAGCAGTTGGAGTTGCGATTAAGTGAGGTTCTAGTAAGAGTTACACAGGATCAACCATCAAGTACTACGTTAAAGCTACCGAAAATTGAGTTGCCCAAGTTCGACGGAAATTACCTTAAGTGGCGCCAATTTCACGATCTGTTTAAGCCAATGATCCTTGAACAACCTATACCACTTGCTCAAAAACTTTATTTTCTCCGTGCAAATCTAACAGGAGAAGCGCTAAGCTTAATACAAGGATTTCCGGCTACAAACAACAACTTTGAAACAGCTTGGAAGACTCTGATTGATAGATACGACAATAAGCGGCTTCTATTGTCAGTTGGATAAGCTACTACAGCAACCATCAGCATCAGGAACTGCATCAAGCTTACGGAAACTTCACGACAATACAAAGGAAGGTATCCAGGCACTTACTAATCTGGGATATCAAGCTCATGACTGGGACCCCATAGTAGTTCATCTAATACTGAAGAAACTGGATAAGGAAAGCAGAACGCTGTTTGAGCAATCGTTGATTGATCCGAGATGCAGTCCTTCGCTAACAGAATTGCTGAAGTTCATTGAATCCCGGTTTCAGACACTTGAAACAATTAATAGTGCAGACGATAGAAGGAAGCCCACAACAGTTATAGCAGCTAAAGTTGATGGCTGCCTAATGTGCAGCTCAGGTAACCATAAAATATTTAACTGTAAGACATTTTTATCTCTTTCAGGTGGCGATCGTGAGAGAGCTGTTCAACGTCTTGGAATTTGCCGAAACTGTCTTAGGTCGGGACATGCCTTCAACACATGTCACTCGAGAGGATGCCAAAGTTGTAATGGCAAACATAATACTCTCCTACACTATCAAAAAGATTCAAGGCAATCTTTGAAAACAAAACCAATTAATAACCATAATCATTCCATAAGTAATCAGCAGCATCAGCTAGTTCAAAGAAGAGAAGCTCAAGCAGCCAATGCAGCTAGCTATTCGAGAAATAAATCACGCCAAGTTTATCTAGCAACAGCCTTAATTAATGTCAAGTCCGCATGCGGAACATGGCTTACTTGTCGTGCTTTGTTAGACTCAGGATCGCAAATCCATTTTGTGACTGCAGCTTTTGCACAAGCACTGGGTCTTCCAAAGTATCAATCAGAAAATTCAATAAGCGGCATAGGAGGACATGGCACAAAAACACAATTTGCAATAGGACTCACTTTTCAAGCACACAATTCAAGTTTCAAGGCAAGTATTGAAGCAAACATAATGGCTAGGATTACAGATTACCAGCTACGTGAGGTTCAATCAGGAAATTGGAATATCCCTATCCACATTCAATTGGCTGATCCAGGATTCATGTCTAATCAAAAAATAGATATGCTTATTGGTGCTGAGTTGTTTTTCGATCTTCTTCTCCCAGGGGAAATAACTATTGGACCTCAGCTTCCTAAACTCCGTAACACAAAACTAGGATGGATTGTCGCGGGTGGCATACAGGCTACAAACTCAAATGTTGTTTGCACCATTGCCACGAAGCCATCTCTATCTTCATTAGAGAAACTGGTGAGTAGATTCTGGGAGTACGAAACCCATGAGACGGAAGTGAAACGTATGAGTAATGAAGAACATAACTGTGAGGAACATTTTAAATCGAACACAAAAACTTTGTCAAATGGAAGATTTATGGTAAGTCTTCCTTTCAAAAGGAATCCGACTTGTTTAGGTGCATCTCTCGAAAAGGCACGGAAAAGATTTCTTTCATTAGAACGCCGATTTGAAGGAGATAATGAATTGCGTGAACTTTATTCTCAGTTCCTGCTAGAATACGAGGAATTAGGCCACATGAGTCCGATCGAGAACGATGAGATTCCTCAA
Organism: Eumerus sabulonum; assembly: GCA_951905685.1. Taxonomy (NCBI): domain Eukaryota; kingdom Metazoa; phylum Arthropoda; class Insecta; order Diptera; family Syrphidae; genus Eumerus; species Eumerus sabulonum. The sequence continues at coordinate 151,460,627 of OX645060.1, read as the reverse complement.
AATCATTATTTCATTCCGCATCATTGTGTGCTGAAGCCAGAAAGCTCCTCAACAGCATTGCGTGTGGTCTTTGATTGTTCAGCAAAAACGACATCTGGAGTTTCTCTCAATGATGTTCTTGGCGTAGGGCCAACAGTCCAGAATGACTTGTTTGCAATAATTATTAATTTCAGGTTAGAAAGGTATGCATTTACAGCAGACGTAAGCAAAATGTACCGACAGGTATTGGTAAGGCCAGAAGATAGAGCCTTTCAACTAATTCTTTGGAGATTTCACAGCAATCAACCTCTGAAGGCATATAAGCTTAACACGTTGACTTACGGTTCAGCATGTGCTCCATATTTAGCAACAAAATGTCTTGTTCAACTTGCAGACAATTATCAACAACTTCACGAAAGAGCATCCCAAACTATCCGTGAAAATATTTACGTCGATGATCTACTTACTGGAGCGGACACAGTTTCAAAAGCCAGAGAACTGCTGGAAGAAATAACGCATCTTCTAGGAAAGGCTAAATTTGAGCTAAGGAAATTCTGTGCAAATGATAACAATATTCTCAAGAACATTCCTGACACGCACAAAGAAAGGTTAGTAAGATTCCATCAGTCTGACGTAATCAAAACCCTGGGACTGATTTGGGATCCAACGCTGGATCAATTTGAATTTGGATTTAATTCAGAAAAATTTACAACATATAAGACTCCTATTACACGCAGGACTGTTTTATCGGATCTCGCACGATTGTTTGACCCTCTAGGTTTATTGAGTCCAGTCATAATGCTTGGCAAACTTTTCCTACAAGACTTGTGGAAAACAGAGCTCTCATGGGATGAACAGCTTCCTACGGACATTGCCGAAAAATGGAGCAGGTACGTAAATCAATTCCTTGAGTTAAAAAACCTGAGTATACCTCGATTTGTAATGTGCCCGTTTCCGAAAAGAACTGAACTACATGCGTTTTCTGATAGTAGTATGTCTGCCCTAGGGGCGTGCGTATACGTTAGATGCATAGATGAATCAGGAATTATCTATAGTAAGTTACTTTGCTCAAAATCTCGAATCGCCCCGATGAAGGCTATTACAATCGCTCGTCTGGAGCTTCAAGCTGCAGTGCTATTGGTTGAGCTAGTAAGCAGAATACTTAAGACATTTAAGAAGTATATTCATAAGATAGCATATTATACGGATTCAACAACTGTGCTGGCATGGATAAGTTCTCCTTCTTATGTCTGGGACACATTCGTAGCAAACAGAGTAGCGAAAATCCAGGCAGAAACTCAAACAGCACAATGGAATCATATTAAGGGAGAAATTAATCCAGCTGATATAATAACGAGAGGATGCACTCTCCTTGACCTATCATCATCATTGACATGGTTCGAAGGTCCATCATTTCTTAAATTAGAAGAATCAAATTGGGAGCCAAGTAATTACACCATTCCGCAGGTGATACCAGAATTACGAAAAAATAAAACCGCATTGACCACTACAAATCAGAATCAAGATATATTGAATGTTATTAATCACAGAAACAATTTCTATACGTTGCAGAAAATATTCTCATTTTGCAGCAGATTTTTAAGGAATGCCCGACGGCCCGACTTTCTTAGAAGAAGCGGCATGCTTTCTGCTGATGAACTACGAGAAGGAACTCGCTTACTCTTGGTGTACACTCAACGTATGGCGTTTCCAGAAGAATACAAGGCGCTAAAGACAAATGTTAATATAAGTACTCAATCAAGCTTATCAACATTGACGCCATATTTTGACAAAAAACATAACTTAATTCGAGTAGGAGGCAGATTAGCAAATTCTGCACTTTTGCCGGATGCAAAAAACCAAATACTACTGCCGAAGAACAACATCGTTACAAGGCTGCTTTTGGAAAACATACATAGAACAAACTTACATGTATCCCACAGGGCTCTTGTAGCAATTTCACGACAACGGTATTGGATACTAAGCATTGGAAGAGAAGCAAGATCAGTGATCAGAAAGTGTATCATATGTGCGAAATCAAGACCAACATCCATAGCACAGTTGATGGGCGATTTACCTATGCAAAGAGTAACACCATCTCGCCCATTTTACTACACAGGAGTGGACTTTGCTGGCCCTATAAAATCACACTACAAAATCAGGGGTAAGACTCCTTCAAAATCTTATTTAGCAATTTTTGTGTGCTTTTCAACGAAGGCAATCCATATAGAAGTTGTTGGAGATCTCTCCACTGAATCGTTCATAAACTGCCTTAAGAGGTTTGTAGGCAGACGAGGATTGTGCCACACTATCTTCTGCGATAATGCAACTAATTTTGTTGGTGCAAACAATAAACTTAAGGAGCTTAAAGAAGTTATGCAGTTAAAGAGAATGGAGTCAGCCATTCAATCATCATGTATTCAGGCGGGAATTAATTGGCAATTTATTCCTCCCCGTTCTCCGCACTTCGGGGGACTCTGGGAGTCAGCTGTAAAATCTGCTAAGGGATTGTTGGTTAAACACCTGGGTGAGGCTTCGTTAACATATGAAGAGCTCACCACGATCACAATTCAAATAGAAGCTATACTCAATTCAAGACCCTTGACGCCAATTTCATCGGATCCAAATGATTTAGAAGCTCTTACCCCTGGACATTTTCTGATAGGAGCGCCACTCCTTTCAATAGCTGAGCCCGATGTCACTGATAAAAGGGTAAGTTCTCTAAATAAATATCGACAAATCCAGCATGTTCAACAGTCTTTTTGGAAGAGATGGTCGAGTGAGTACTTACATAACTTACAACAACGAACTAAGTGGAAAACTGAATCCCAAAACGTGTTGGGACGTGTACTAGAAGTTATCAAAGGAAACGATGGATTGGTTCGTGTTGCTAACATTAAGACCCAAGGAGGAGTTCTCCAGCGAGCTATTCATAACTTGTGTCCTCTGCCGTTAGAAGAAACAGCTGAGGCGGAGTCTCCAGCAGATGAGCATGAGAAAGAGCCATATCTAAGAAATGAACGAGAACCAACATCACGGAAACTCAGAAACGGCAAGGTTAGAACGGGAACTTTATTGGTGTCATTTTTGATTGCAATGTTGGTTGGACCAGTTAACACAACATACACAGACAACCACGTCCTTACAAATCAGCTCGATAATGCAGTCGGAATCTACTTTGAAGACATTGGAACTCTTCGAATCGTCAACAATTTTTGGAGCCTTTATGTTTTTTACAATCTTACCAATTATTGGTTTGAATTAAATGAAATTAAAACGTATATAAATGAACTGGAAAAAGCTTGCACGACAGATAAAACGGACAAGATTTACTACTGTCATTCGACGGTTGACATTTTTCGACAAAGAGTAGCTATCATTGATCAAAATAACGAATTCATTCACGGGTTTAATACTTCAAGTCGGGCAGCGATTCGACATCGCAGGTCTCCATTCGATTTTGTTGGTAGTGTAGCACATAGTTTGTTTGGCATCCTTGATCAAGAAGAGGCTCAACACATTCAAAATCAGATCAACTTGGCGAATAAACATGAAACTCACTTAGCTGCTCTCATTGAAAAACAAAGTTCCATTTCAGATTCCACTGTTAATATTTTGAGGCAAAATTCATTGGAAGTCAAAAGGCAATTCCAGACACTGAACACATATTTGGCCAGGACGTTTAATGTAATCGAAAAACAGCAAGATAACATTGGCACAAACCAACACTTTGTATCGCTTACGTCTTATTTAATTATGATTTTATCCAACTTTCAGCGCACTCAAGATATTCTACTTGATGTTATACTTGACTTGAATCATGCAAAAATTAACCCTCAGCTTATCACACCAAGGCAACTCAATGACCAGCTGCAGCTTATTCAAGGAAACCTCCCATCAACTTTGAGATTACCTAATGTTTCAGTTTTGGACATGTTTAAAATAATAACAGTCAGGGGACGGACACTTCATGATTCAATCGTTTTTGAAATGCTCATACCATTAGCTGACGACCAAGAATTCCAGATGTTCCTCCTAATTCCATTACCCATCATTCACTACAACATCAGCCTCCTAGTGGATATACCTAAACCATACCTTGCAGTTACATTAGCAAGAGACAAATTTTTTAGATTAACAGAGTTTGAATTCTCATCTTGCAAGCTTATAGCTGCGAGAACCCATCTCTGTACTCAGATTGTTCCAACTAATATCCATCAACACAATTTGCAAGTATGTGAAATGGCCTTGATGAATCATGAAAATAATGCATTGGCCGATTGCATCTTAAACGAAATACCATCTCAAAATCGTTGGATCGCACTCAAAGAAACTAACAGCTGGCTATTTTCATTGATTACTAATTCCACAGGTCTACTCATTTGCAATGGAGTTACAAGCAGCATCGCCTTAGCAGGCAATGGAGTGATAGAATTCAAAGAGATGTGCACTCTTAAAGTTGGAAACACGATTATAACCGGACGCTCAAACTTAAAAACAGTTATATCTAACTCGTTCGTTCCGAGTGCAAAAATCAACAACTGGATCGAAAACCATAACTTCACAAAAGACCTTGTCCCCCCATTGAAGGTAAGCACCATTGAACATGATCAATTTAAAAATATTACACAGGAAATAGAAGACCTTAAGAAAGACATGAGAGCACCCGAAGAACCGCAATTGAACATACACGATTACCATCACTACAGTTTGAGCTACCTGCTGCTGTCGATTACCATTGGAATAATAGTATATTATTGCCGACGCCGACATCAGAAAGGGCCGATTCCAGCTCAACGAAGAACAGTTCCTCGCTTTGAAGCCAATATTTGAATTGAAGGTTAAGAACCTCCAAGGAGGGGTGTATGTACGAACTTGTAAATACTTTCCTAATTTTTAAGTTTACATTGTACATATTTTATTTCAATCTTTGTAACGGGAGCTACTGTGTGACAGAGATTATTCGAATCCCCTTTATCGTGGGAATTGTTTTGTAAGCAACGACGAATGCTCGGATTACGTCTAGTGAACCGCAAACATCAATTGTTCTCACAGTAGCTCATCGAGTGATAATTATGCGTTGTACCTACGCAAGGTGGAAAATAAAGTCATTATTAATTTTGACACTGAAGGCAACGGTTGAACATCTTTTTTACTATACATTTTTTGGCGAATCGGCGTTCTAATGAAAGAAATCTTTTCCGTGCCTTTTCGAGAGATGATCCAAATTCAAATTGATCCAGCGTTGGATCCCAAATCAGTCCCAGGGTTTTGATTACGTCAGACTGATGGAATCTTACTAACCTTTCTTTGTGCGTGTCAGGAATGTTCTTGAGAATATTGTTATCATTTGCACAGAATTTCCTTAGCTCAAATTTAGCCTTTCCTAGAAGATGCGTTATTTCTTCCAGCAGTTCTCTGGCTTTTGAAACTGTGTCCGCTCCAGTAAGTAGATCATCGACGTAAATATTTTCACGGATAGTTTGGGATGCTCTTTCGTGAAGTTGTTGATAATTGTCTGCAAGTTGAACAAGACATTTTGTTGCTAAATATGGAGCACATGCTGAACCGTAAGTCAACGTGTTAAGCTTATATGCCTTCAGAGGTTGATTGCTGTGAAATCTCCAAAGAATTAGTTGAAAGGCTCTATCTTCTGGCCTTACCAATACCTGTCGGTACATTTTGCTTACGTCTGCTGTAAATGCATACCTTTCTAACCTGAAATTAATAATTATTGCAAACAAGTCATTCTGGACTGTTGGCCCTACGCCAAGAACATCATTGAGAGAAACTCCAGATGTCGTTTTTGCTGAACAATCAAAGACCACACGCAATGCTGTTGAGGAGCTTTCTGGCTTCAGCACACAATGATGCGGAATGAAATAATGATTTTGAGGAATCTCATCGTTCTCGATCGGACTCATGTGGCCTAATTCCTCGTATTCTAGCAGGAACTGAGAATAAAGTTCACGCAATTCATTATCTCCTTCAAATCGGCGTTCTAATGAAAGAAATCTTTTCCGTGCCTTTTCGAGAGATGCACCTAAACACAGTCTGCAGAAGTAGTTTTTCCATATTCTCAGCATCGACTGCGATTCTACTACTAGGTATCCGTTCTCATCCCTGCAGGCTTTCGTTCAGGCTTTATAACCTTGGCATGTTCGCTTTTTCTGTTAAAAACTGTAAAAACTTTCGAACGTCACACCTGCAGTATCACCTCTCCAAATTCTCAATCACGGGCTTCTCGTGCTCTTTCTTCTTTCTTCTAAGAAGCTTATGCTTCTTCCTTCTTTTTTACTCGAAGAGCTCACGAGCTGCTCTTGTTCTTTTATGCAGTGAGGCCTTACATGCATCCTGCTTCGCTTTGTGAATCCTCCTGCACTCGCCATCGAACCAGGTGTTTCTTCGTGGTGGAGCCTTGAAACCCATAACTTCGGATGCAGAGCTTTTCAGGGCTTGTTTGCAAAGGCTCCACTGCTGTTCTATTGAAGCGTGGAAGTCTGAGATGTATTGGAGAGCTTAAGGGAGACGCGATCGGTAAGAGCATGAGCGGTTTCTGGCGATAGTAGCTTTCCGACATCATAACTTTGTATTTTTACTCTACTCCGCTGCGTTCGTGATATCCGTAAGCGCATCTTGGCTACTACAAGATAATGGTCCGAGTCGATGTTGGCCCCTCGGAAAGTTCGAACATCAAGAATAGTGGAGGAATATCTGACGTCGATCGCGATGTGATCAATCTGGTTGGTAGTCGATTGATCAAAAGATCGAGGTGCGGAAAGCGCGTACTGGCTAGAATGAGATTTCGCCCCGTAGCAAGATCAATCAGCCTGTGTCCGTTATCGGAGGTGGTGTGGTGTAGGCTATGTCTGCCGATGACTCGTTCAAAGATGCTTTCCTTACCCAGCTAAGCATTGAAGTCTCCTAGTACAATTTTGATGTCATAGCTGGGACATTGGGCATACGTTCTGTCTAGGAGATCGTAGAACTCTTCTTTGGCGGAGTCATCCTTGTCTTTCGTGGGGGCGTGGACGCAGATCAGGCTGATGTTAAAAAATGTAGCCTTGATACGGATTGTTATGAGGCGTTCGCTCACATGCCGAAAGCTTAGGACTTCTTGCCTTAGTCCACCTCGAACAACAAATCCGCATCCGAACAATCGTTGCCCTCTCCCCCCATAGCAGTCGCCGCTTTATACCCGGTCCATTCCATCGCATTTCCTAAATGGCGGTTATGTCCGCTTTATAGCGGTCTAGGGCGTCCGCAAGTTGTTCGGCTGCACGTGGCCTGCTTAGGGACCTAACATTCCACGTGCAAAACCGAAGATCATTGTCCTTTTTCCGTTTTTTGCAAGGGTCGTCAACATAAATCCGGTCCGCTATATCCGAGGCTTGTGGTTGTTTCGGAGTTTGTGGTTGTTTTTACGGTTACGGTTTACTAGGCCGTAGCCCAACCAACTAATCCTGTTTTTTTTTTTTTTTTTTTTTTTGCGCAGGAGGCTCGCCATTCGCCCTTCCCCGTCTGCAATTTCCATGGGAAATCTCCAGATGGCACCACGAGGAGGTGGTGGGGATGGGACCTACTAACAGTGCCGCAAGATGTTCGACTGCGGTGGCTCTTCTCGCTTTTTAGCAGGCCAGCATACGTCGGATAGATGCCACCCCTTAGAGGCCATTGTTAGTACTTTGCCATCGAAGTGCTAACTGTCCATATGTTTTTTATTGATTTTAATTAATTCAATCAAAAACAAAGACATGAGCCAACATTTAACCAATGAGTCACCGTTGGAGCTTTCGCAAATCTTCTAAATAAATCATTTCAAATCTGTTTATTGCCTTGAGAACCGGGATATCTATTGGCATATTAACAATGAAATAAATTAGAGTTATAAACGACTGGATGCGGATTTTGTCAATCCGCTTTATATTAAAGAGCTCGTTAATTGCTCATCTCATTCTAAGACAACACCTGGCGCAAAACCCAATTTCTCAACGTATTTTTCTTATCTTAATAATAAAACCTGTTACAAACAGACTCACTCTTGACCTATTAAATTGACTCTTTTTCAAAAAGGCGATCAAACAGCTGTGCATTCGTTCTGAGAAACTGGATTAGATCGCATCCATCGACAACATAATTATTGTCTGCACAGTATGAAACTGATATGTGTAATCAGTCTTATATTATCCTTAGGATATTGCACATGTATCGAATCATTTACGACATATGAAAACGAAATCAACTTTGAACCTGCTACCTTTGGAATAGTAAGCCGAAAAGATGAATATCCCTTCATGGTATACAGAATGCCTATTGATTTAAGAATACTTTTTATAATTCATTGTTTCTCTTAATAGGCAGCTCTTGGGTGGACGAATGAAACGGGTGATGTTAACTACCTTTGCGGTGGGATGCTCATTGCGCCTACTTTCGTGCTGACAGCCGCCCATTGCGTCTTTTATAATGGGTTTGTTTTCAACGATGCTTGGGTGAATTCTTATCGTGTCATCTGTTTGCAGGAAACTTCTATCGCTCATAAAAATTGGTGGCAACAGGTTGAATAGTACACACAACGAGGAACATCAGCTAAGGGGATATCTCTTGCATCCGTGGTATGTGGACACACAAGCCTACAACGATGTGGCTCTTCTACAATTGCAACGACCTTCAAAGTATAATGCTTTCGCCAATAGCACTTGTGTCTTTTAATACTCAGATTTCCCCTCATAGAAAAGAGCCTATATGTCTATGGTCAAGACCAGCTCCAACCAGTGCCAGAGTTACTGCTATAGGGTATGGAGCTACAAAATATGGTAGAATTGTATTTTCAAAAGCACAAGCAACATAGAAATACTAAAGTATAATTTTTTCTAGCCGGATCTGTAACTCCAATTTTACAAAAAGTGAGTTTAATAATCGTTGCAACACGGTTTTGTAAAGCGTATCATGAGCGGGACAGAAAGTTCATTTTTGGGCTGTCTAATGACCATTTGTGTGCTGGCGATCCCGCTGGTCGACAAGACACTTGCCAAGTAAGTAGCCATGGAGTGCTAATTCAGTCAAGTCCGGAAAAAATGTACTTTATTTTACATAAGGGCGATTCGGGAGGGCCGCTAATCATTATGTACGGCTTAAGGCAATACGCAATTGGTATCATCTCAACTGGACAAGCATGCTTTGGATTTCCGCCTTCAATTTACACTAAGATACCTTCATTTGTCGACTGGATTGAATTCAATGTTCAACTGTATTCTAACAATTTATGGGAGCCACAGATGTGTAAAATTTGAAATAAGTTGTACGCAAAAAAGATAAAGATATTTTTAATAAATCAATAGTTATGTGAGCCCCCAATTTCGTTGCCAACGCAATAGTGACTCTACGAACAGCAATTTATTTCCGGCAATTTCATCAACGTGTTTTTCACGGTGTTTCTCCTCAGCGGGGTTCTGACAAAACCCCCTGTAGTAAAATTGTCATGAAAAGCTTCTCGCAATTCGCCGTTCGGAACCGGCAATAAACTGTAGGTCCCTTTCACCTATGGGAAAATGGACTGTAACGCCAACATACATACATACATACAATTTCATCAAATTTATATAATTAATGTAATCACGTAATTAACCTCTTACGTCGTGGTGAAATGGAAGACATGTTAAAATATCAACATGCATGCTCTCAAGTTTTGGTTCCTATTAACTCATGCTTACTTTCTTACTTTGGTGGCGCTACAATCCGGTGTAAGCCTGGGTTTCAACCAACAAGCTTCTCCGGTTGGCATGATCTTTTGCCAGCTGTTTCCAGCGTCGTACCCCAGTTGGTCGGGGTTCCGTTCCAACTGTATTGAGCTGCCTTAGATTCAGTCGTCTTCTGTTGCATCGTCCCTCGGGGTTGGATTCGAAGGCTCTTCTGACCGAAGCGTGTTGTCCATTCGCCCTACTTGGCCTAGCCATCCTAGACGATGAATCCGAAGACACTATATTAGGCCGACATCGCGTTACAGAACGTACAGTGCGTATTTGTATCTTCTTCTCCACGTTTGTACAAACGGGACCATAGATTGAACGCAGAATTTTCCTCCCGGGGCGCCATCGTACGATGTGCCGTTTAGGTGACGATTTTAATCATTCCGCACCCAATTGAAGGCTTGTCTTTGATTCCCAGTCGTAGAATCGTCCTTAGGAAGAATGCACAATTTCTGCACCGGATGCACTAATGTCGAGACGGCTGAACTGTTCAACAGGAAACTGCGCGGCCGACGAACTCGCAAGGTTAGTGTGAAACACACTCAGTCTTCCAACCCTTGGGTATCTAAAAACACCAATAAACACGGTACGGCATAAGATAAAACTTCGAACCATAGAGGCTACCAACCGTCAATGGAACGAACTGCGGCGACTTCGGCATACGTGTGGCGTATGACAACCACTACAACCTAACCGCAAGTCTTGTGCCATTGCACAATTTTGGTTGGTTGATATTACGAAGCATGATGATTGGTGCTCCAACCTTCAATTGCAATATGTGCGGTGGCAGGCCTGGTAAATCCAATGAGTTTAAAAATCCTGTCGGATAATTGACCACCTCATCTTCGTTCATAATGATATCGACTGACTTGGATGTGAACACTTCTCCTGGTATCTCTTTAAAATTGCCATTAATTTCTGTAATGTCTTTGCTTTTTGACGCCAATATAGCCCTTTCGCTCAGCCATGTTTAGCAAAACTTTTCGAATCTTTTCTAAGCTCATCAGCACGGGTGGATCGAGGAATTACTGGCAAAGTTTGCCGGAAATCATCAGCTAATATGCAATATTGAGGCGCCACCAGGGAGCAGTTGATTTCCTCTCATATCATTCACTATACGATTGAATGCCTCCAATGATCTCTATGAGCCATATGACATTCATTCCACACGACAATTTCACACTGTTGCAACACTTTAGCTATTCCTGACGTTTTGGTAATATTACATGTTTTTTTTTTTAGAGACTCGCGCAGGTTCAAGAGTCTTTATATTCTCTTATGATGTGTTGACACACACAACCTGAACGGAGTGCAGTGGTTGGGGTCGTTGATGTTCGTTCACTACTCTCAGGGGTGGTTGTCCTAGACCTAGATAAGACGAGAGCCGACCAAATTCCGCGTTGCATATAGTCCGAAGTATTTCGTTCAAGCACTTTAGTATTGCGTACGCAGAGGATGAATTTCGGTTGACCATATACTGTGAGTGTTATGTTATGAATGTCACTTTCCATTCACAACTGCGTTGCATACTTTTCGTCCGTATAGGAATTACTTTTTCATGGCTAAGAAGCGAATTTGAACTATTGACCTTCCGCTCGGCGGTCGATGTTGTTAACCACTGCACCACGGCCACCATGTTGGATTTTCGTTTCGTTTCGTTCATGTCCAAAGACAACTTGAACGCAGAACGTGCTGTTCTGCCGCCGTCCAGCCGTCCAACAATGTCGCCGCGATTCCAGATGATGCGAAGGCCAGTGCTATTTTATTTTGCGAACGAATGTTGGCCAAAATTGTTGAAATAAGGAAAGTATTTCCAGTGCCACCAGGTGCATCTTAGAAAAATCTTCCACCACTTTTTTCTGCCATTGCTCGCTTCAAAATGTCGTAAACATCTTTTTGTTGTGCGTTTAACTTGGGAACATTTGTTAGAACAAATTGAGTTAAATCATTGCGAACGAAATCAATTTTCCGCGACAAATCTCGGTTATACAAACGATGAGGCACTCACTCCCAATCACTTCCTTTTGGGTTCTTCGTCTGGAGCAAAACCGATCGGGAAGTTCAAGCCAACAGATCTTATGTCCAGAAAGCATTGGAGAAGATGTCAGCAAATTACCGCCTTATTTTGGAGAAGATGGATTAGAGAATACCTACCAACACTCACAAGGCGCACTAAGTGGTTTCGGAGAGTGGAGCCAGTTGCACCAGGAGACATCGTTATAATAGTGGACGAGAACTTACCGAAGTACTCGTGGCCAAAGGGGATTGTTCTTACCGTGAAAGCCAGGGGCGTAGCTACCGCTGTATCAGTCGTATCAATGATACGGGCCCCCCGGGCTACAGGGACCCTCAACGTGTGTAAGCAAAAATTAGTAAAATGTTATCCACAATGTCACTTAACCCTATGATGCATGGTGATTCATACACATTTAATTACATATTTTTAACGACTTCTTTTGTTTTTTACACAAGTGAAAGGGACATACAGTTTAATGCCGATTCCGAACGGCTTGAGTCGATAACGTTTTTCTTGGCAAGTAAACTACGGGGAGTTTTGCCAGTACCCCGCCAAGGAAGGACGCCACGAAATAAACATTCGATGACGATAGTGTTATCGGGATCCGAACTCGCTCATCGTGCGCCAGAGTCTAACACGCTAACCACTGCGCCACGACACCCTAAAGATCTACAGCATGAAAATAATTACTTACAGAAAGCTAGTAGTTTATTAAGTAATCTTTAGAATAGACTGAGCGTAATAAGACATCAAAGGGGAAGGGAGCGAGCAAACAGAGCAAAGAAGTTGATCGCGCTTAACATGGCAAACGCCAGCTTCGATCTCTGTCCCTGCTCAATCCAAGTTGACACACAGCCTCCGCATGGCCCCCCCTTGATAGCTACCCTGGCACCCGCCAGGCAGTGAACCAATGTGTGCAGCGACCCAACCCCTTGTTCCTGGGGAAAGAGGAACCTGGCCCTCCAGGTTGGGGGTTGTGCTTGTGCATCCCTATCACGTAAAAACCTACTTGTTCCGAAACAACAACAAGGCTCGGATACGGACGGATACAATGCTGACGACCCCTGCAAACGACTAACGGACTTGAGAGTCTGCACCTGGAATGTTAGGTCCCTTAACAGACCGGGTGCAGGCGATCAATTGGAGCAAACCCTCAACTGCTATAAAGCAGATATAACCGCACTCCAAGAAGTGCGATGGGATGGACCAGGCAAAAAACGGTTGAAAAACTGCGACATCTACTACGGGAACTGCTACAAGGAGAACAAACAGCGCCTATTCGGGTGCGGATTAGTTATTCGAGGAAGACTCCGACAAAAAGTCTTAAGCTTCCGAGACATAAGCGAACGCCTCATAACAATCCGCATCAAAGCTAAATTTGGAAACATTAGCTTAAAAAAAAAAACCCGACCAGAATGGCGGTTGTGCGGCGGGCTAACAATCCGCCCACGTAAAAAAACCTAAAGTTATGAATGAGCAAAATGCCTCGGATACACGGACGGATACTCGACGACGACAACGCACGAAAAAGGAACACGATTTGCGATTATGCTCCTGGAATGTCAGAGCCCTGTATACTCCCGGAGCTGCTCATAAACTAGAAGGAATCCTCACGCAGTACAAGGCGGATATTACTGCGGTCCAGGAAATACGCTGGATAGGAAACGGTATGATAAGGAAGAAAAATTGCGACATTGATTACAGCTGTCACAAAAGGTTGCACTTACTGGGATGCGGATTTGTCGTGGGAAAGCGGTTAAGGTCGAAGGTCATCGACTTTAATCCTATAAGTGATCGCCTGGCTGTGATCCGCATCAGAGGCAGATTTTATAACATCAGCCTTATATGTGCACACGCCCCTACCGACGAGGCTGAAGACCTTATCAAGGAGGACTTCTATGACCTCCTGGACAACGCCTACGGAGCTTGTCCGGAGTACGATGTAAAATTCGTGCTCGGGGACTTCAACGCCAAAATCGGTAAGGAAAACACCCTTGGCGGAGTGATCGGAAAGCACAGCCTCCACGATACAACAACAGATAACGGCTTCCGACTAGCTGACTTTGCGACAGCTCGTAATGCGGTGATAAGTAGCACAAGATTCCCTCGCAGGCGAATTCACACAGCAACCTGGCGATCTCCGGACGGTCGAACCGCCAACCAAATCGACCATGTGCTCATTGACGCAAGGCACGCGTCAAACATCCTGGATGTGCGAACATTCAGAGGGGCAAATGTCGACTCTGACCACTTCCTCGTAGCAGCAAGATTCAGAGCTCGACTGTCCAATGTCAGAAAGCTGCACCAGCCCATCAGGAGGAGGTTCGACATTGGGCGCCTGAGTACACCGGAGGTTGCCAGAGTCTACAGGGAGCAGCTGAGCGAAAGACTCTACGGTATGCCTACGTCGAACACAAATGCCAATAATATGTGGCTGCATTGCCGCTCAGCCATTCAGGAAGTAGCCGAAACCACCTTAGGATACCTACCACCCAGTGGTATGATTGCGAGTGTGAGCAGAAAAAGGCAGCAACCGACGAGGCATACCAAAAGGCGCTGCAGAGAAAAACCAGGGCAGCGCAAGAAGAGTACCGAGCCAGAAGAAGGGAGGAGAAAAAACTACTGCGAAAAAAGAAAAGAATCTTCGCAGCCTCCCAGCTCAAGGATATTGAGGAGTCTAGGGATAAACATAAAATACGAGCCTTTTACAAGAAAGCCAAAGGCCTTGCAGGAGGCTTCAAAAAGGGCACCCTGGCTCTTCGAAACTGCGAGGGTAATCTTTTCACCGACCCGCAGGGAATAGTGGATGTATTTAAGCAGCACTTCCAGCAGCTGCTTAACGAGCATGACCAAGAGAGAGTGGTAGGGACCGAGGAAATCCTAACTCCAGCCGCTGAAGTAGTCCTCCCACCCAGCATCGAAGAAGTCGGCACAGCTATCCAGAAGCTGAAGAACAACAGGGCCGCAGGCTCAGATGGCTTGCCATCAGAGCTCTTCAAGGCTGGCGGGAGGGAGCATGCACCAGATCATCTGCAGAATTTGGGAAGATGAAAGCATGCCCGACGACTGAAATACCAGCTCTATATGCCCCATCCACAAAAAAGGCGATCCTACCTCTTGCAAGAACTATAGAGGTATATCCCTGCTCAATGTCGCATACAAGGTCCTGTCCAGCGTATTGTGTGAACGTCTTAAACCATTTTGCACCGCACTAATCGGCAGCTACCAGTGCGGCTTCCGGCCCGGCAAATCAACTATAGACCAAATTTTCACACTTCGACAAATCCTGGAAAATACCAACGAGTAATCGATACACACCATCTTTTCATCGATTTCAAAGCCGCATACGACAGCATTCATCGTGAAGAACTGTTTGGGGCGATGGCCGAATTCGGGATCCCGGTAAAACTGATCCAGTTGTGTCGCGCCACGCTAAAAAAAACGCGATGCACCGTGCACCTCGGTTCTAGGACCTCGGAACCATTCGAAACATGCACCGGATTTCGGCAAGGAGATGCGCTGTCATGTGACTTCTTCAACCTGGTGATGGAGCAGATAGTGCGACGGGCAGGCTTCAACAGGGAAGGCACTATCTTTTACAAGTCCATCCAGCTGCTAGGATACGCGGATGATATCGACATCATCGCGTGTTCTCGCCGTGGCATTGTGGAAGGCGAAACGATTTGGTCTTAAGATCAATGAGGATAAAACGAAATACATGCTGTCAAGCAAAAAACAATCCGTCGCTCACCACCTGGGACAAAATATAACAATTGACAGCTACAATTTCGAGGTAGTTAAGGAGTTTGTCTACCTCGGGGCAAACGTAAATTCCACAAATGACACAACAGTGGGGATCCGGCATAGAATCGCCCTTGGCAACCGCTGCTACTTCGGCTTGTCCAAACAACTGGGGTCAAAACTCCTCACTCGAAAGACCAAAGTCATGCTTTACAAAACGCTTATTCTGCCAGTCTTGCTGTACGGAGCCGAAAGCTGGTCAATAAGCAGGACAGCGGAGCTGATTTTGGGTTCTTTCGAAAGAAAAATTCTGCGCCGGATATTTGGTCCTGTCTGTGAGGAAGGTGAATGGAGAAGAAGACACAACCGCGAACTCTACGAGCTGTACCAAGATGTGGATGTAGTCCGGAAGGCAAGGATCCGTCGACTACACTGGCTCGGCCACATCGAGCGCATGGACATCAACGCTCCAGCTAAGAGGGTCTTCGACTCCGAGCCTCCTGGTTCGAGAAGAAGAGGAAGACCGAAGCTCCGGTATAAAGACCAAGTAATCGCGGATGTAAGACATCTTGGTCTTTACAACTGGAAGCAGCGTGCCCGGGACCGTCAAGGATGGAAGGCAGCTATAGCTCAGGCTCAGATCCTCCATGGATCGCAGGCCTGATAAGTAAGTAAGTAAGTAGCTTAATATGCGCTCACGCCCCAACGGAAGAGAAGGACGATCCAGCTACGACACAAAAATAGTCCTAGGAGATTTTAATGCAAAACTGGGCAAAGAGGACATATTTGAGCCGATCATAGGAAAGCATAGCCTCCATAACACCACATCCGACAACGGACTAAGGCTAATTGATTTCCTAGCGGGGCGTAACCTCCTTGTAGCAAGCGCGCGATTCCCCCATCTCAACATCCACAAGGGTACCTGGCGGTCTTTTGATCAATCGACCACCAACCAGATTGATCACATTGCGATCGACGCCAGACACTCCTCCTGTATTCTCCACGTACGTACCTTCCGAGGGGCCAACATCGACTCGGACCACTACCTTGTTGTAGCCAAGGTACGAATGAGGATATCAAGAATTCTTAGGAGTCGAGTAGCACAACGTAAAAGTGTATATTTAATTTGAATTGTTTGGCTTGCTCAATTTCTAGGAGGAAATGATAACTTATAAATCAATAAATATATATTTTAATTTAATGCATGCATTTTTGTTTCTTTTGTGAGAAATCTTTAGGGCCCCCCACTAATTGTGATACAGGGCCCCTCCAAGGGACGGTACGCCACTGGTGAAAGTCAATCAAGATGGCCAAGTCAGGAGAGCAGTAGTCAAAACTGCAAGCGGTGTATACGAACGTCCAGTGGGGAAATGAGTTGTGCTTGACATCATAAAGAAGAGTGCGGAAGCTGTTGAAGAGGATTTCCACACTGAGGGGAAGAATGTTAATGACGAGCGTATTACCGACCCGTAAACGTGGAACAAACTGTCAGGTTGGAAACGAGCCGACGATGAGGAAAGAGACGGAAGCCGGGGAGAAGGGAGAAAAAAAGCGTTAATTTCGAATGGAAGGAAAAATATCTTTTTTTGAGTTTTATTTACTTTGTTTCTTTTATATTAAATAAATATAATAATACTGCAGAAATCTTTCAACTTCCACTCGAAACATTCTCAAAACAGTAAATTACGTTTCGACGAGACCCGGTGGCCTGCAAAAGACATGGAAAATGCAAAGCGTATAACAGAACCAACAACCAGGATGACATGGTGCAGTACGACCATTGCGACGGATGGTAGCACTACGAATGTGTGGGAGTCAATGAAACCGTGAAGTAGAGGCAGCTTAAGTGTTCCGCTTGCACTAGAGTCAGACAGGGTTCCAACTCGAGATCACGTAGTGGGAAATCGTCGAGATTGAATTGCAAAAGCTCGAGGAGGAAAATCAACTGGAGACAGAAAGGCAGAAGCACTACTTAGAGAAAAAGGACGAGTTACTTAAGCAGAGGGAAGAATACACTGAGTACAGTGGTGACAGTATCTCGCAGTGGGTAAATCAGAACAAAGAGGGAAACAAGAAAACGTCTGACGAAGTTCCAGAACGCCTATTCACTCAGAGTCATATAGCAGCTCGGAAGGGGTTGTGCAAGGAGTTGCCTATCTTTACTGGGAGGACGAAAGAATGGCCGGTTTTCATTTCGAATTATGAAAACAGCACAAGACTCTGCAATTATTCTGACGACGAGAATTTATTACGCCAACAGGCTGCTCTCAAGGGTGAAGCATACAAGGTGGTACGTAATCTATTGAACAGTCTGTTAGTGCTACATGATTTAGTAGAGAAGCTACCGCCGTCGATGAAAATGGAATGGGCTGAAGGTGTTAGCATCGGGCATCAGCAGAAAATCAAAGGGTTTGCCAATTGGCTTCATTCAAAGGCTGAGTCGGCTGCAGCAGTCTCCAGATATTTTGTTGTTCTGTTTGAAACATCCGAGTAGGTTTAAACGTCGGGAACAGATGATGTGTAACATCAACGACTGCAAGGAAAAGCATCACAAATTTCTTCATGGATTGGCTGAGACTAAGACCGACACAGTAGCACACATAAACATATATAAACACAAGAAAGAGACCTGGTTCCGTATTGTGCCAGTAAAGCTCTATGGAGAGGGTAAGGAGATATCGACCTTTGCCTTTTTGGACAGCGGGTCTTCGCTTACGATAATGGAGGAATCCATCGCTAAAGAAATTGGTCTTAAGGGTGTGCGTAAACCGATATGTTTAAAGTGGACTGCAAATACCACTCGTTGGGAAGAAGACTCCCAAGTAGTACTTGTAGCTGTTTCCGGAAGTATTGGTGAAGTCTTCCATCTACATGGGGTGAGGACAAAAAACAACTGGTCTTACCCATGCAATCAATTCGCCCGCATGATCTACAGAAGCAGTATCCTCACTTGAAAGACGTACCGCTACCGTCATATAACAATGCAAGATGCGGAGTTCTCATTGCCTATAGAGGTCCGTGAAGGCAAATGGAATCAACCGATAGCCATAAAGACTAAGTTGGGTTGGTGCCTGAGTAACGTTGGTGGTCGTGATGCTGAAGACGGTGCTGAACAGCATAGTTGCGAAATGTGCGAATACAACAAAGAACTTCACGATGTTGTACGTGAGCACTTTAAACTAGAAGACCATGGAATATCTAGAAAAAAGCTGGTCTCGCAGGAGACCAACAACTAAGCCAATCAATAAACAATACGAATCCGGTTTCCTCTGGCGATTTGATGACTTCACTATGCCCGAAAGTTCTTCGATGGCCATGAAGCGCTTACATTGCCTCGAGAAAAAGGTAGTCTGTAACTCATCAGCTTTAAACGGCATCAATGAACAGGTAGAAAATCTCATTGCTAAAGGTTATGCGAGATAATGCAATCCACAACATTTGGAAAAACACTCACCAAGGGTTTGGTACTTACCCATATTTGTGGTGGTAAACCCGAATAAGCCAGGTAAACTAAGATTGGTGTGGGATGCAGCAGCGAAAGTACAAGGTACCTCTTTAAATAGCATGTTGTTGAAAGGTCCTGATCAAATGAGGCCCCTCCCAGAAATTCTTCACGGATTTAGAAATCAAAAGGTTGCTATCGCTGCTGATATTCAGGAGATGTTTCACCAAATCCGAGTGAGGAAAGAAGACAAATGCTCACAAAGGTTTCTTTGGAGAGGGGGACAAACGGATCGAAAGCCTGATATATGTGTATGAGATGGAGGTACTTACCTTTGGGGCATCATGTTCGCGAAGCATTGCCCAATACGTAAAAGACATCAACGCCAAGAAGTTCATAGAAAAACATCCACGAGCGGTGGAGGCAATATTAGAACATTACTATGTTGACGATCTTTTGGATAGTGTTTGCACTAGCGAACTTGGCTGTTACCTTGGCCAAGGACATTCGATTTATACATTCACAAGCAGGATTTAACATTAGGGGTTGGTTATCAAACTCATTTGAAGTCACGCAAGCGATAGGCGAGACTATTAAGCAGAATGGACGAACACTCGACCTTGAGAGCAGCAGTAGCATTACAAAGGTCCTGGGGCTTTGGTGGAAACCAGGTAAGGATATATTCACGTTTTCCCTTAGTCTCCTTCAAACACAGGAACGCATTTTTAACGGCAGTAAGGTGCCAAAGAAGAGGGAACTGTTACGAATTTTAAAGTCGATATTCGATCCACTGGGTTTCCTTACCTTTTATATGGTAAAGCTCAAGGTTCTACTGCAAGACGTATGGAGGAAACATATAGACTGGGATGAGGAGATCTCTGCGCATCTTATAGAAAAATGGGAAGATTGGAGACGTCTCCTAATCAAGGTCGAAGAGGTTTCCATCTCCAGATGCTATAAAATCCTAATGTTTTCCAAGGTGCCACTGTGGCATATTGGCGTTTTAGCGATAACATCAAGGTCCGCTGCGCACTTGTAGCGGCAAAAAGTAAGGTCGCTCCTTTATCGCCAATCTCCATACCAAGAATGGAACTTCAAGCTGCCCTTATCGGCGTGCGATTTGCTAACATGATTCAGCAGAATCACAAATTCATGATCGAGAAACGAAATTCTGGTCGGACTCTAAGACTGTTTTGCAGTGGTTATGATCTGACGCCAAGCAATTTCACCAGCATGTAATGTTCCGAGTGGCCGAAATCCAAGAGAAGAGCAATATTGAGGAATGCCGTTGAGTGCCCTCGAAATTAAATGTGGCTGACGAGGAGAGCCGTCAGCCTCACTGTTTTATATGAACCGGAAGAAAATTGGCATTGGAGCGGTCGCCCGTGGATAGCACTGAAACTAAAGTGACTAAAAAAAAATCAGTTCGAAGTATTTGCTGGTGATTGTATCAGCCTTCGACGATCTCTTTATCGAAGTTTATCGTTTTTCGACTTGGAAGCGAATTCATCGAGTGATTACTTGGGTTGTGTGAGTGGTGAATAATTTCCATAATGTACGAAATAAAAAGGCACCTTTTCGAGATCCGTTGACTTCAGAAGAGTTAGCTTCAGCCGAAGTAGTCATTTGGAGGATATCTCAAGAACAGGAATTTGCGGAGGAGCTAACTGCAATACGAAAGAAAAGGCCATTGCCAAAGTCCAGTCCACTGTTGAAGTATTCTACATATTTTGACGAGGATGGAGTTTTACGGGTAAAGGGTCGCATTGACTTTGCAGACTACGTGGATCAATCGATGAGGCACCCGATTATATTGTCAAGGAAGTGTAGGGTGAGTTTTTTATTGGTCCTATCTTATCACTGGAGGCTTAGACACTGCAGCAGTGAAACAATTGTCAACGAGATCAAACAAAGGTTTTGCATTATCGGCCTGAGAACATTAATAAGAACAGTTCGAGGGAACTGTTTTATATGTCGACAAAGAGACGCTAATCCGAGATGTCCAGAAATGGCTCCTTTGCCAAAGGCTAGGCTCGCGGCCTTCCAAAGACCCTTCACGTTTATAGGAGTTGATTACTTCGGGCCCATAATGCAAGGGAGAAATACCGTCAAACGCTGGGGCGTGCTATTCACTTGCCTCACCGTTCGGGCTATACATGTTGAGGTAGCCCACTTTTTAACCACCGACTCTTGCATAATGTGTGCGCAAAACTTCATGGCACGACGAGGTATTCCATAGGAAATCTACTCGGACAATGGGACAAATTTCGTTGGAACCCAAGGAGGGTTAAAGGAGGCCCTCAAAGAAGTCAACCACCCTCGGCACCTCATATGGGTGGCTCCTGGGAACGTCTAGTAAGATCAGTGAAGAAGATATTTAAGGAGGTGGTTCATAACCAAAGGTTGGATGATGAGATGCTGTCTTCAACACTAATCGAGGTTGAAGGTATCATAAACTCTCGTCCTTTAACCTACATATCCTTGGAGATAGATAACGATGAGGCGCTCACTCCCAATCACTTCCTTTTGGGTTCTTCGTCAGGAGCAAAACCGATCGGGAAGTTCAAGCCAACAGATCTTATGTCCAGAAAGCATTGGAGAAGATGTCAGCAAATTACCGCCTTATTTTGAAGAAGATGGATTAGAGAATACCTAACAATACTCACAAGGCGCACTAAGTGCTTTCAGAGAGCGGAGCCAGTTGCACCAGGACACATCGTTATAATAGTGGACGAGAACTTACCGAAGTACTCGTGGCCAAAGGGGATTGTTCTTACCGTGAAGGCTAATCAGGATGGCCAAGTCAGGAGAGCAGTAGTCAAAACTGCAAGCTATGTATACGTCCAGTGGGAAAAGTGCGGAAGAGTGCGGAAGCCGTTGAAGAGGATTTCCACACTGAGTGGGAGAATGTTAATGACGAGCGTACCACGTGGAACAAACTGTCAGGTTGGAAACGAGCGGACGAGGAGGAAAGAGAATGAAGCCGGGGAGAAGGGAGAAAAAAAAGCGTTAATTTCGAATGGAAGGAAAAATATCTTTTTTTGAGTTTAATTTACTTTGTTTCTTTTGTATTTAATAAATACAATAACACTGCAGAAATCTTTCAGTTTCCATTCGAAACAATCCCATTTCGTTTAACAACTTCATAAAGTAGACTGCTTCTCTTGCTGCGTTGGATGGTGCGACATACTCCGCTTTTGTGCTGCTGAGTGCCCCCATGGTTTGTTTTTTAGATTCCACTTTCAGCTTAGAATACACTTCCAGCTGCAACAAATGCCCATTCGGTATATGATTTTCAATCAGCATCGACATAACATTCTACAGGGTTCCTAGTTTTGTAGTGGTGAAGCTCAAGATCAGCTGTTCCCATCAGGTAGCGTAAAATGCGCTTCGCGTCTGCTTCGTGTTCGGAGTGAGGATCAGTACTGCGCTGAGAAAGTTTGCATACGGAATGTAGGATGTCCGGAAATCGACAAGTACATGAGGGCTCCGATCAAAGACTGATACTCGGTTGAAATTTTTCCGGTTTGAACATCTGCTTCTTTCGGGCGCTGCTCTGGGACAACCTTGGCGGTTTGAGAGTCGCTAGGTACCGAGACAACTTTGTCGCCTGCGTACATAGTCTGCCTGTCAGCACCGACACCTTTTTCGGCGCCAGCGGCGGCCATAGAAGGATCCTGAACACTTCCCGCCCCGTCATTTCATTAACTGATCACGCTCTTACTGGGTGGCGTTGTCAGCATCCTTGCGCAATTTTCGGACATGCCTCTTCTCCCCTCAATTCTGGGGCTTGATCAAACTTTGCGGTTTCCTATGCCACACCATCGTCGGTATTGCCTTCGCTGGATGCCGCTGATGCTCATTAAGTGGACAGACAGTCCAGACAGACAGTGAACCGCAGGAGTCGGTGTTGTTCTGGGCTGCCGGAAATTTCGAAATGAATGGTGGGGCCTCAAGAATCCTTGCCCCGGCCGCCGTCAAAGAGATCACGGGTGGATTTCCGCTGCTGCGGGTGCCACATGGAGTACTCAAATCCTTTCGATTGTCCATTAATTTTTAGGCCTTCGAGTCTTAGTTCGAGATCTATGACCTCTTATGCCAGCCGCCGCGGCAAGGCGCCCGAAGAAGGGAGACGAGCATGTTCAAAGAGCTTTTATACACTTTTCGAGTTAATCAGACCATACAGGATTCAATCGCGAGCACACGGGCGTTACAGCACAGCAACCACTTCTCCGGCCGGAAAAGCCTTCGACTCCGATTCCCAGGGACAAGGGCAAGATACCGTGCTACCTGGAGAGGCCTTTATCACGCTCCCCATTTTTTTTTCATTTGAAATGTCCGCCTTGTGCTACGTAAGTCTGGCTGGATTGAAGGTGGGTAGGATTTCGGAAATTGAGGTTTTTTTCGGTTGTATTTTTTGTAATATCAATTTTCCGTGATATTAACCAATTTTGTTTTGTCTGGAATAACTGCATTAATAGGGGAGAAGGGAGCGAGCAAACAGAGCAAAGTAGTTGATCGCGTTTAACTTGGCAAACGCCAGCTTCGATCTCTGTCCCTGCTCAATCCAAGTTGACACACAGCCTAGGCGTGGCCTCCCCTGGATAGCTATACTAGCACCCGCCAGGTAGTGAACCAATGTGTGCAGTGACCCGACCTTTGTTCCTGGGGAAAGAAGAACCTGGCCCTCCAGGTTGGGGGTTGCGCTTAGGGTTAACATCCCCATCGCGTAAAACAAAAACTTGTTCAGAAACAACCATTAGCCTCGGATACAAACGGATTACACGTTGACGACCCCCGCAAACGTCAAAAAGGAAACGAATTTCGGCTCTGCACCTGGAACGTTAGGTCTCTCAACATACCAGGTGCAGCCGAACAACCCGTAAGCTCTTTGGACTGCTATAAGGCAGACATTACCGCGCTCCAAGAAGTGCGATGGGATGGGCCAGGCAAAGAGCGGATGAAAAACTGTAATATATACTACGGAAACTGCTACAGAGAAAATAAACAACGCTTATTCAGATGCGGATTTGTTGTTCGAGGCAGACTCAGGAAAAAAGTCTTAAGCTTCCAGTATGTAAGCGAACGCCTCATAACTATCCGCATCAAGACCAGTCTCGGCAATGTAAGTTTATTATGTGTCCACGCCCCCACAGAGGAGAAAGATGACTGACATAAAGACGACTTCTATGATCTCCTAGGCAGAACGTATGCGCAATGTCCCAGCTATGACACCAAAATCGTTCTAGGAGATTTCAATGCGAAGCTGGGTAAGGAAGCTATCTTTGAACGGGTCATTGGAAAGCACAGCCTACACAACACCACGTCAGAAAACGGACTAAGGCTAGTAGACTTTATAGCGGGACATAATCTCGTAGTAGCAAGTACACGATTCCCACACCTCAACATCCATAAGGGGACCTGGCGGTCTTTCGATCAATCGACCACCAACCAAATTGATCATATTGCGATCGACAGCAGACACTCCGCCAGCATCCTAGATGTCCGAACCTTTCGAGGAGCCAACATCGACTAGGATCATTACCTTGTTGCAGCCATGGTACGGATGCGAATTTCTCGGAATCAACGGAGTCGAGTAAGAACACCAAAATTTAACGTCGGAAGGCTGCAATCGCAGGAGACCGCCAGGACCTTCGCCGATCAAGTCTTCCTCAAGCTCTCTCAAGTCCCGATGCAATCTGCAGAAACCATAGAACAACAATAGAGTCGTTTTCAGAAAGCCATTAGAGAGGCCGCCTCAGATGTACTCGGTCGCCATCTTTTTGTCGACTTTAAAGCCGCGTATGACAGTTTTTATAGAGACGAGCAATACAGAGCCATGTCATGTTTTAATACTCCTGCCAAACTCGCCAGACTGTGCAGGATGACTTTGGAGAACTCTCGCTGCTCCATTAAGATCGGAGGTGAACTAACCGACCCCTTTGATGTTAAAAAAGGTTTTAGACAGGGTGACGCACTGTCATGTGATTTCTTCATCATCATACTTGAAAAAGATCGTGGGGGACTCTGCGGCCAATACAAGAGGTACGATCTACTTCAAGTCCACACAATTACTTGCTTACGCAGATGACATGGACGTTATTGGACGGACAAAGCGAGACGTCAATGAGGCGTTCGCAAGCATCGAAGCGGCTAAAGTGGGTCTAATGGTAAGACAAGACCAAATATATGCTGTCATCTAAGAAAGACGCGCAACACCGACGTCTTGGTCAGAACGTCACCTTCGGCAGCTATATTCTTGAAGTAGTCAAGGACTTCGTCTACCTTGGCTCGATAGTGACAAGCAGCAATGACACCAGTGCTGAGATAAAACGCAGAATAACTCTTGCCAATAGCTGCTTCTAGTAGAGCCCTCTCTCGAAAAACTAAGGTATCCCTCGACAAGACCTTAATCATCCCGGTCCTCCACTACGGCATTGAGGCTTGGACGTTATCAAAAGCGTATAATGAGGCTCTTGGGCGTTTCGAGAGGAAAATTCTGCGTATAGTCTTTGGTCCCGTTTGTGTAAACGGAGAGTGGAGGAAGAGATTCAACCAAGAACTGTACGGGCTGTACAGCGACATCGGCCTGGTTATACATCTTCGGATCCAACGTCTAAGATGGCTAGGCCATGTAGAGCGAATGAACATCAACGCTCCGGCCCGAAGAGTCTTCGACTCCAACCCCGAGGGACGTCGTTGCAGAGGACGACCGCATTTAAGATGGCGCGTACAGGTGGAAAGGGACCTCAACCAACTGGGCGTACGGCACTAGAAGCGGCTGGCTAAAGATCGGGCCGGATGGAGCGGCTTGTTGGTTGAGGCCCTGGTTCACCCCGAACTGTAGCGCCATCAAAGTAAGTAAGTAACTGCATTAATACAATAGTTGTCTCCTCAAACGTTTTGAACGAGTCTATGCCGATGACGTGTCTAATGTCCGTCGTATAGTGATCGATTCAGTTGATAGTTGTTTGATTAATGCCAGAACCCCCAAATTCCACTATTCAATGTCCGTGACTCTCGATTGTTAAAATGATAAAGCCTTTATAGTCAAAGCACATGCACCTTCACTTTTGAAAAACGGATCACATCACATTACCGACACTGAAGCTGTTTTTAACGGCCCTGCTCATGTCCTAACTGTCAAGACCACCTGTCAACGGCACGATCGTTGTGTCAAAGTTTAAAACTATGTTTAAAATTGTTTACATTTATGCACAATTGCTTTGTTTTAATTTATATTTCGTTTTATTTTGTCTGTAATGGCTTTTTCCGAGTCATTTGGATTAGGCGACAGTACGTTCATGAACCTAGAGACCAAGGCTAATGAAGCGCTCCGAGGGAATAGGGACGATAATCCACTCAATATTTATGGAGCGCCAAAGTCAACAAGTAATACAAGCCCCATTGATGTTATTGATGAATCTCCAACTAATCTGAAACAGAAGACGAATAAATCGCGAACTCGTAATAATGCCAGCCAGTTTGGTGAGAAGAGGAGAAGGCAATTTCAAAAAAGCAAATCTGAGTCTATACTTGAGGGTAAGTCGAGGATCAGGAGCCGCGCAATTAACTCTGCACATCCCTCTAAGGACGACGGCTATTCGGAGTTCTTTAAGAGCGACTTTAGTATAGAACAAAAGGAGGATAGTAAAGAAAAGCTGAAGTCGCTCATTGGCGCATCGGAAGTCCAAGCAGTTGCTCAGTGTATCAATAGTGACCGTAGTAAGGATGACTTTGAAACACCGCAGGCTTGTTTCGTAGATAGCAAAGTATTTTCAGAGATGTTAGGAGCTATGAAGAGCCAAGATGACAAGGTTCCACAAGTATTGGAAATACCAATATTTTCTGAAGACCTACAGAAGATTCTTAACGATAGCAGCATGGTCGGTAGTCAGGATCCCAATATTCAGATAGAATCAGACAATTCGTGGGGAGAATCACTCGATCTTTCTGAATGTAAAGAAAAGCCAGCTTTCGGGGTTGCAAATGCAAATGGCAACATCGAGGAGCGAGGCCCGCCTGAGGAGGTAGTGCAGATCGATGACGCCACCTTTATTTGCATGATTGAGAACAATCAGTGTAGTTTCAGAGAAGAGGTCAACAACGCCACTTCTGAAGTCAAGTCCCTTCTGCAGGTAGAACAGGAAAATAACCTTATCGCAATCAACAAATCTCGGAATATTTCATTAAGAAACCAAGAATATTCTAAAGCCAATTCAAAGCCTAAAAACACATCCATATCAAATCCAATAGTGTCATATGAAGTTAAGCATGACCTGGAAGAACTAAAGAAATTATCCGCATGGAATCTACCCGCTTCGGTATTGAAAGAATATGACAAGAAGAGAATATGTAAAATGTTCGATTGGCAGGTCGAGTGTCTTAGTAATACCAAGGTGCTCTTTGAGCATTGCAATTTGGTATACAGCGCACCCACCTCGGCTGGTAAGACGCTAGTCAGTGAAATACTGCTTATTAAAACGATCTTGGAGCGCGGAAAGAAAGTGATTCTCATCCTTCCCTTTATCTCAGTGGTGCGTGAGAAAATGATTTATCTTCAAGACCTCTTAACAATATCGGGTTATCGAGTTGAAGGATTCTTTGGTGGATACACACCACCAGGCGGATTTGATAATATCAATGTTGCGATATGTACAATTGAGAAAGCGAATTCCATCGTAAACAAATTATTGGAACAGGGAAAGTTGGAAGAAATCGGAACAGTCGTGGTTGATGAAATTCATTTGATTTCAGATCCAGGTCGGGGGTATATATTGGAGTTGCTCTTGGCAAAAATTTTGTACATGTCGAGAAAATATGGCTTACAAATCCAGATAATAACAATGTCTGCAACTTTGGCCAATGTAGAATTGTTGAAAAAGTGGCTCGATGCTGAATTGTACATCACCCAATTCCGACCTGTTGATCTGCATGAAATGATTAAGATAGGCACGAAAATCTTCGATAAGAATTTGGAATTGGTTCGTGAAATTAGCACTTTAGACTTCAAAGAAATCAATGATCAAGATCATGTTGCACAACTTTGCATTGAAACGATCGCTGATGGCTGTTCGGTGGTGGTGTTTTGTCCCTCGAAGGATTGGTGTGAAAACTTAAGCATTCAATTGGCATCCGCCATCAACAGTATCGGACGGAGTGGTTCCGAGATAGGAAACAAATTGAGGGCGAACATTAAAAGGGACGCAGTTGAAGAAGTGAAGAAACAGCTTCGGGACATTCCAACTGGTTTGTGACATTTCATTTTTTCTAGACATTATGTAGGCAGCTGCCTAATATTTGTTTACAATACAGGACTCGACTCGGTACTAGAAAAGACCATCAACTATGCTGTTGCTTTTCATCATGCCGGTTTGACCATGGAAGAAAGAGATATTATCGAAACTTGCTTCAAGAGCGGCTCATTGAAGATAATTGTTGCGACTAGCACGCTCAGTTCAGGTGTTAATTTACCTGCAAGGCGGGTAATCATTAGATCGCCCTTATTCGGTGGCAAACAAATGAGTTCGTTAACCTACAAGCAGATGATCGGTCGAGCTGGACGCACGGGCAAGGTAAGTTTAATACATTTCGTCTGGTTATTGAGCTTACACACCCTATGTTGCAGGATACTTTAGGAGAATCAATTCTTATCTGTTCGGATAGTAACGCTAGAGTTGGGCGAGATTTAGTCAGTGCAGAACTAAATCCGATTAAGTCTTGTTTGGAAATGGATAGCAGTGTAAGTTGGAAGCACAAAGAAATTAATTTACGAACAATATAAAAATATTCGTCATCTTCAGACACATTTAAAACGTGCCCTATTAGAGGTAATCTCATCCGGAGTGGCTATAACAAAAGGGGACATTGATAACTTTATCAATTGTACTCTTTTGAAGACGCAAAAGGAAATAGATAACTCGGGAAAGGAGGATGAGCGAGAAGCAGATCGCGATCAGAGTTTTGTCAATGATTCCCTAGATTTCTTAATCGAACACGAGTTCGTTCGACTCCAGCGTGATGAAGAAAAGTGTGAAGACAACTATGTGGCTACTAGACTAGGAATGGCTTGCTTAGGTACGACTCAAAGTTAAACAAATATGTATAGTATTAAGTAACCAACATCATACTGAAGAGCTAATTCCTTGCTCTACTCGTATTGCATAATGTCGGTTAATGTCTATAACTTGTATAGATCAGAACAGTTGGCTCGTTAGCTTTTTTAGATCAACGCATCAATTTGTGTTTCAGCAATTATTATAACTCACGAGGCAAGTTAGTACAATTGTTTTGGTCCACACGCAGAATCTTATTTGACCATAGTATAGAAACCCCGCGGGAACTGCGTGGATTTTTACACTGCCGGGTCAAATACCAAAGACGGGGTGGGTAGTGGAGTTTTCTGCAAACAACTAAAGCTGAACAAAGCTCTAAAATTACCAGATCACTGCAGCGTCTTCCAGGCGGAGCTGTTGCCAATAAAAGAGGCTTTGTCTTAGCTGAAGTGAAACGTGATATCCACTACGGATACGGATACTTGGATAGCCAAGCAGCCTTAAAGTCGCTGGAGTCCTATGTGTACACATCAAAAACTAGTCTCGATTGTCACCTATCACCTATCTCTTAACGAGATGGCCGAACAGTTTAGCATAAAACTTATCTGGGTACCAGGACACAGAGCCGATACACTCGCCAGGCAAGAAACGACGCTACAATCAATCGTGGCTTGTGAGGAAATGTCCCTTGCAACCATTAAACACAATCTTGCAAATTTCGCAAGGGCCTCACCACCAGGCAAATCTGGCCCCGACTCGACAGTCAACGGACTAGGAGTATGTGTGTAGGTTGGCGTTACAGTCCATGAAGGACATAAGCCGAGCTTCACTCAATCACCCATGTTGTGTGTGATTTAATTTTCCCATGGGTGAAAGGGACCTACAGTTTATTGCCGGTTCCGAACGTCGAATTTCGAGCTTTTCATGACAATTTTACTATAGGAGGTTTTGTCAGAACCCCGCTGAGGAGAAACACCGTGAAAACACGTTCAATGACATGGCTGTGTCGGGATTCGATCCCGTGTCATCGGCGTCAGAGACCAACACACTACCCACTGCGCCGCGGTGCTCTCTAGGCGTATACACAGGACTAGGAGTATAATCTCCCTAAAAAGAACTGACATCTACAAAATCATTGGTGTCATCACTGCCTTATTTGCAGTCACGCGCAAAAACTAGGAATAGTTCCGAATGATTTCTGCAAAAGCTGTCTAGACGAGGAGGAGGTCGAGTCCATTCACCACCTTCTGGCATTCTGCACAATCAGGAAACGATACCTAGGATCTTACTTCCTTAACGACCTGACAGATGTTCAGCAAATAGGGATATCTGACCTTAACATCTTAAGAAGCACAAAATGGTTCCACGAATAGGGGGTAAACCCCCCTTGTAACTGCACAACGGGCCTCCCTGGCCTATGTGTATTCTTCTCAATTCTGGGAAGACTACGAACCTACCTACCAACCTACATAGTATAGCATTAAATCTGCTCTTCTGAGAGCTACATATCTACCTGTTTCATCTCGTCTTCTTGGACCCTGAAGGATCATAACAGTTCATCGAAAGTCACATTTGTTTTCTTATTTCCAGCTTCATCAATGCCCCCAACAGACGGATTGATTCTTTTCTCAGAATTGCAAAAGGCCCGTCGGTGTTTTGTATTGGAATCAGAATTACATGCCGTGTACCTAGTCACTCCCTACTCTGTCTGTTATCAATTACAAGACTTGGACTGGTTACTTTATTTAGATTTATGGGAGAAACTATCGCCAGCTATGAAGAAAGTCGGAGAGCTTGTGGGAGTTAAGGAATCATTTTTGGTTCGTGCGATGCGTGGACAAACCAAACTAGATTACAAGCTCTTACAAATTCACAAGAGGTAAAAAGACAAAGTAGAATAACCAACGTATACTGATAACCACCGTTTTTAGGTTCTATACAGCTTTAGCACTTCAGGAATTGGTGAACGAAACTTCGATCAACGTGGTCGCTGCAAAATATAAATGTACGCGAGGCCTACTGCAAAGTCTTCAGCAAGTGGCATCAACATTTGCCGGAATCGTTACTGCATTCTGCAATTCTTTAAAATGGTCAACGCTATCGCTGATTGTGGGACAGTTCAAGGAACGCCTTTTCTTTGGTGTGCATCGGGATCTAATCGATTTAATGAGATTGCCCATTTTGAATTACAAAAGAGCTCGTATACTGTTCGATGCTGGTATTGAGAATCTCATTGATTTGGCCAACGCTGATGTGTTCACTATTGAAAAAATACTCCACAACAGTTTGAGTTTCGACACTGCCAAGAAATTGGAGAACGAAGACGAGTACGAGAAGGATCAGCGAAATGTTATGAGAAATATCTTCATTACAGGTAAAGCTGGATTAACGGTTCAAGAAGCTGCGAAAATGTTAGTTACTGATGCGCGACAGTTTGTACGATTCGAAATCGGTGGAGGAAACATCGATTGGAGCCATAGCGGGGAAAGCAAGAATGTAGAAAGCACGGAAGAGAGTAATATACAGACGCCACCATCTGAGGGGAATGTATCAAAAAGAAAAGCGGCTATAGAACATATAGATGTATCCCCACCAAAAGTTAAGAGACAAGAAGTGCTAGTAAACGGCTCACACCCCAATGTCTATCACCTACCAGAAAAAACCAAAAATGAACGAAATTTAAGTGACTCGAAATGCTCTATCGAAGTAAGGAACACTAAGATGTCAACGAAGGTAGACAAACCAACTGATAGTAATAGTAATGATTACAGTAGTCCAGTAACAACGAATTGCATTAACGGCAAAGAGCAAGTGAGGCAAGTGAAAAT
Source organism: Eumerus sabulonum (assembly GCA_951905685.1). Lineage (NCBI taxonomy): Eukaryota > Metazoa > Arthropoda > Insecta > Diptera > Syrphidae > Eumerus > Eumerus sabulonum. Next base: position 151,428,819 of record OX645060.1, on the reverse strand, counting down.
GATTAGGAACGATTACCAAACGAATATCGGTAGACACAACGATAATATTAAACCAAAACAAGCTAGGGTCCAGCAGGACTCCAAACCACAACCAAGTTCAATACAACCAAAGAGAAGTATGAAATCAGCATCGAAATTATCGCCAATCAATCGAAGTGCAAAGAAGGAAAATCATGATGCACGTCGTAGCCCACGAAACCATGTATCAAGCTCAACCAAATGTGAAAATGTGTCTTCACCTCGAAATGATCTCTTCATGAACGAAACCTCGTTCGAAATTAACTCAGCCATAGTCAATGGTATGGATGAGAAAAATTTGCACCGTAAATCACCGTTGATCAATAAAAGTTCAGATGAAATTGCTGCTTCGCAGGAGATGACATTTCAGCCGAAAACACAAAGCACACGCCTGCTTCGATCCTGCAAGGAACGCACCAGGAATCATTCGCCATTGAAACAACATGCTAATATAATACCAGACGAATCGAATACGATCGAATTATCTGATGATTCACTTGGAAACTCTTTAGTACAAAATCCTATCCAGCTGAATTCTTCCCATATCATGAGTATATCGAAAACCGAACCCGATGCTCTGTCATTGGACTGCATCAACATCATAGACATTTGTGGAAGTCAGATTTTATTTAAGAATGCCATGAAAGAAATATTGACTAGTAGAGCCCTTGGGTTTTCCATTGGCCTTGAGAAGCAAGCGAACCAACTCAAACCTTTGATCGGTGCCAATCTACTGATCAACCAAGTAGCATCGAAAGAAAATTGTGACAGAAAAGCAGTTGATTTCTATGTAGACGATTCATCTTACATTTCTGGCGTTGCAATGGTAATAAGCGAGAATGTTTCTTTCTTTATGAATCTTCAAGCAGAAGATACATGTGCGGGCATAACTAAAGAAATGAAAATCGAATATTTGTTTCGCCTACTGAATAGCTCAGATATAACCTTGCAAATATATGATTCCAAGGAGCAGCTTAAGATGTTGAAAAAAGCAATACCCGGCATTAAAGCAATTCATTGCAAACTGGAAGATCCCAAGGTTGCAAATTGGCTTCTGCAACCTGATAAAACGATGAGTTTTGTCAGCATGGTAAGCTTAATCTTAATGTATAGAACCATTAATCGTATGGACATCTGTTTCTAGGCTCGTCAATTTGCACCAGAATGTAAGGCTCTTGTAGAACTGTCGGGTAGTGGCCGTGGTATCAGCAGCATCGGACTGGATTCGAGTTGTGCGATTTTTGGTCGTATCCGTTCTTCAATTGAGGCATGCGTCACCATACACATTTTAAAGGGGCAAGTGGAGAATCTTAAACGTATAGGAACTGGTCAGCTGTACAAGTTCTTTATCGGTATGTAAATTAGGTTTGTTATTGGCATACTCTTCTTTAATTCTTGCGGATCAGTGTAGTGTTTTTTAAGCACAAGTCAGAGAGATGGTGATAAACTAGTTTACGATAAGATTTCTTACAGTGATTACCTATGAATCAAAATCATGCCTTCATTAGATCTAAAAGTGGGTGCCCTCTGACGAAAAGTCAAGGCTCACCTAGACTACGTGGAGTCCATTGTGCCCAATTAATTTTTAACCCGTTGAGACCTTGACATTTTCCGTTGAGTTGAACTATCCAGACGAGCATACAAATTCTAGTATTCTGTTCAGCCCAATGTTACTTACCTCCTCTAGTCCCGAAAGAATGTATCTTCCTATACGTTCCTTTTTTGGGCTAGTGCCGGGCATTCGCACAGCAGGTGACGAATGGATTAAATTTCCTCTTCGTCCCTGCAGCTTCTGCAGAAGTCGTTGTAGGGCTGGCCTAGTCGAGCTGCATGGTAAGATAGCATGCAGTGCCCAGTGAGGGCACCGACTGCCAGTCGAATATTCTCACAATTGAACTTCAGCAGATTTTCTGTCCTTTTCTTAATATTGGCGGGCCACATCGATCTCGCCGTTGCGCATGTGTCTAAGTGACACCATCGCTTATTGGCTTTCATTAATAGTGCCGTCTCTTTCTCTCGGTAGAGCACACTGAGTGGCGTTTTGGCTTCAGTTGCGATCTGCGCGAAGTTTGCGCTTGATCCTAGCCTAGCTAGCTCGTCCGCCCTCTCGTTTCCGGAGATATTCACATGACATTGAATATCTCTTCTAACCTCTCTTTGCAGAGTTTGATGAGCTTGGATCTTATCCATGCTGCCTGCAGAGCCTGAGAGGTTCTGTCTGCTAATCAGGTCTGCCGCCTGCTTGATTGCGAAGACCTCAGCTTGGAAAACACACTGGCATAGATTGCCAGTTCATTTTCCGTGCGTACCATATCACCGGTCCATTCCTCCCTGGAGGGAATTCTAATAGAGAATCTCCTCTCACTGGAAGGAAGTCGGGTGACGTAGTCCGTTTCGGTTCTGAATTTCGAGATGGCCCATCGATCCAAGACTGATGCGTGGCCGTGAAGACTCTTTGTCCAGAGACCGGATTCTTGTAGTCTTAGTGCAGTTCTGGCTGCGACGGCCTCGCAGTATATGTCCAAGGCTAGGAGGTTCAGCATAACTTCAAGAGCCGCCGTTGGTGTGGACTTCATAGATCCCGTCACCGCCAGACAGCCTCCCCTTTGAACCTTTGACACACTTTGAAGATGATATTTCTTCTCAAGCGCCTTCCACCAAACAACCGAACCACGAAAGAAAAACAAGAGCACGAATTGGAGTTAATTGAATCAAGATTTTGTACAGTTGACGAAGCGAATACTCGTTGTCCACGTGGAATTCGGTTATTCAACACCAACCAATCTGTCACCGCCACCGCATACAACAACAAAATATTAAATGAAGCAAATGAAAAAACAGTCTCCATAGCCAAAGACGTATATACCGGCACCACAACAGCTGACACTGGAGGACTACCATATGAAACTGTGTTTGTGATTGGCGTATAATATATGATAACAAGGAATATAGATGTGGCAGACTGCTTGGCAAATGGCGCAGTGGGCAAATGAGTGCATCTAGAATTTGATGACAATGAAGAGGTCAGCGTTGCATGGCTTGATTTTCCGGAGTGCCCTTCTACTGGTCAAAAAATCAGAAAAAAAAGTTGCTGGTCATGTTGCAACACATAATATCAGTAAAACAGCGGTACCAATCGGACGAAGCACATCAACAATCCTGCTTAACAACAACAAAACGATCAACGCGAAACATTTACCGTTAGTTTCTGCTTGTGCGACGACCATTCACAAGTCTCGGGGAAGCACGTATTCTGAAGTGGTTTACGAATATGATAAAAAACATTCGCAATCATTCTTTACATTGCTTTATCACGAGTCACTTGTATTGAAGGCTTGTGGATTATAACAAACGGATATGACTTTAGATTCTACCATGGTCGACGAGCATCAGTTGGTATGTCTCATTTACAAGATGAATTCCACAGACTATCATTAAATAGACTTGAAACTGTGGATAAACAAATAATCGACAGAGAAGAGAGCTATCTGTATATACTCTTAATTGTCAGATTTAACAGACGCTGTCATCCGCAAATCCAGTATAGTACTTTTAACCGAATCCCTTTGATTCTCGGTGGAGATTTTTCAAGAAGTTTCACCTCTACCACGTGTACAATGCTGCACATGATATTTTTTGGAAGCTGGCACGGTTTCTGGCTTACCTTTACCGGTCCTATCGACCACGGTAGGGGCTACCTTATTAGGACCGGCCATAGCGACTGCGATCCTCTTCGTGCCCTTGGTTTTCAAGTTTCCACTTTCGCCTAGGGCCTGGGTGCAGCTGGAGCCCGCCTTATCGGCTTTGGTTCCAACTGGCCCGGCCCTCCGCTTCCTCCTCGTTGGGGGTTTTCTGGTGTTGTTCTCACCCTAGCCTTCTCTGGCTTTTTTGCTCGACGTGCCCTTGTCAGCTCCTCGGCCCATGCGAGCTTCTCCTTCTTCATATCGGAGAGCAGGGGAATGCCTTTTTCTTCAAGTATGCGCTTAAGGTGTACGGCTATTTTATACTCTTTAAGCCTCAGCTTACCTAGAGTTAGTTTCTTGTCTCTTTAGAATCAGCGAGTAATTCCTCCTCTAATTCTTTGAGGAGGCCTCTTCCTCTCTGCCAGTGGCCACGGCTTATAGTGCGTCTGTCATCGACTCGAGAGAGAGCTCTTTCTTTCTGTTGCCTCTTTCTAAATTATTGTTCATATTTGGAATCTTGTTCCCACGAGTGCGGCCGGAAATATAGGCATTTGAATACCTTAGGCCTCGCTTGTGCACGTAAGGGAGCTCGTTAGCGGTTGGAAAAAAACCCTCCAACCTTGGGCACGGTTTCAAATAGCTCACACCACCACTGCGGCATGGAGACCATGTTGGTGACATGGCTTCCCGGGTCAGTATAAGCCGCAGCACCATGACAAGGTGGATAGTTACGCCGGGGTTTAACACCGTTAGTCGACCTACGAACCTTTCGAGGGGCCAACATCGACTCGGACCACTACCTTGTTGTAGCCACCAACGTACGAATGAGGACATCAAGAATGCGTAGGAGTCGAGTAGGACTACGTAAGTTTGACGTCGGAAAGCTACAATCGCAAGAGACTGCCATAATCTTTGCCGATCGTGTCTCCTTCAAGCTCTCTCAAAATCCGCCCACAGCAGCACAAACAATAGAGTAGGAATGGGGGCATTGCCAGAGCGACGTCAGAGACGCTGCCTCAGAGGTGCTGGGTTTCAAACTGCCACCACCTAGAAACCCCTGGGTCGATGAACAATGCGAACAAGCCCATGCAGCAAAACAAGAAGCATATAAAGCCATGCTGCAACGACGGACGAGAGCTGCTCGCGAAATCTCTGAGCAGAAGAGAAGAGAGGAACACACGCTTTTCAGAAGAAAGAAGAGAGAGCACGGAAAGCGTGAGATCGAGTAGATGGAGTGATGCTTCCGCAGGAATGACGCCAGTAAGTTTTACAATAAGGTCAAACGAACATGCCATGGCTACAAAGCCAGAGCGGCGGCCTGCAGGGATGAAAATGGAGAACTGGTAGTAGAGTCACGGTCGATGCTGAGGATTTGAAAAAAACACTTCTGCAGACTGTATAACGACGACGATAGACAAGATACCGCTGTCAGGCAGAACGAGCCATTCGTAATGGACGACGATGTAACAGAATTCAGTCCACCCGACCTAGACGAAGTCAAAATAGCGATATCAAGACTTAAGTCTAATAAAGCCGCGGGCGCAGACGGCCTGTCTGCTGAACTTCTTAAGCCGGCTGGAGATAAGTTGGTAAGGTGCATGCACCATTTCATTTGCAAGGTATGGTCGGAGGAAAGCATGCCCGACGAATGGAATCTCAGCATCGTTTGCCCGGTCCATAAGAAAGGAGACCCTATAACTGCGCCAACTATAGGGGAATAAGTCTCCTTAACATCGCATATAAGATCTTCTCTGCAGTATTGTGTGAACGCCTGTAACCGTTTATGGATAACCTGGTCGGCTCTTATCAGTGTGGTTTCAGGCCAGGTAAATCCACAATAGACCAAATATGTACGTTACGGCAGATCTTGGAGAAGACCCAGAAATACCAAATCGACACTCACCACCTCTTCGTCGATTTCAAGGCTGCATATGACAGCGTGTAAAGAGATGAACTATACAAAGCCATGTCTAGTTTTAACATCCCTGCCAAACTCGTCCGACTGTGCAGGATGACAATGGAGAATTCTCGCTGCTCCATTAAGGTCGGAAATGAGCAAACCGAGACCTTTGATGTTAAAAAAGGATTTAGGCAAGGTGACGCGCTGTCATGCAACTTTTTCAACATCGTGCTTGAAAAGATCGTGCAAGTCACTGGTTAACACAAGAGGTGCGTACGCCGACGACATTGACGTGATTGGACGGACACAGCGAGGCGTCAATGAGGCCTTTGTAAGCATTGAGGTAGAAGCGGCTAAGATGGGTCTCAAGGTTAAGGAGGGTAAAACCAAATATCTGCTTTCATCTAAAAGAGACGGACAACACCGACGTATTGGCCAGAACGTCACCATGGGCGGATATAACTTTGAAGTGGTCAAGGAATTCGTCTACCTTGGCTCACTGATGACCAGCGACAACAACACCAGCGCTGAGATAAAACGCAGAATCATTCTTGCCAACCGCTGTTTCTTTGAGCTCAAGAGGCAATTGAGAAGTAGAGCCCTCTCTCGGAAAACTAAGGTGACTCTATATAAGACCTTAATCATCCCAGTCCTCCCTTACGGCGCAGAGGCTTGGACCTTAACAAAAGCGGATGAAGATGCCCTTGGTCGTTTCGGGAGGAAAATTCTGTTCAAACGGTGTATGGAGGAGAAGATATAACGAAGAACTGTACGGGTTGTACAGCGACATCGGCCTGGTACGACGTCTACGGATACAGCGTCTAAGGTGGCTAGGCCATGTAGAGCGCATGAAAAATACAGCTCCGACCCGAAGTCTTCGAATCCACCACGGAAGGAAGGCACGGCAGAGGTCGGCCGCATCAACCATGGCGCACGCAGGTGGAAGGGGACCTTAACCAACTAGGCGTGCGGTGCTGGAAATAGCTGGCCAAAGACCGTGCCAGCTGGAGACGCTTGTTGGTTGAGGCCCGGGTTCACCACGGACTGTAGCGCCACCTAAGTACGACAAATCTGGTATTTGAATGATGTTAGAGTGTACAAAGGCCTTATGACATCTAACAGAGTTAAAATAAGCTTCGTTATAGACATAATTATAAGTATATAGTTTTGACTATAACGACTTCTGCTGAAGGTTCATGTGGTTTTAGGTGATGACTTTGGTACCATAAACGCTTAGTTTTTAGTTTTCGCTGTGTTGCAACGGTGGCGTATATCTATATTAGACACAGCAGATGGCAAACTCTGAACAAAATCACGCTCACAATAGTAGAAGAATTCTATGTAAAATATGATGAAACAACGTGTTTATGTTTTTCGATTGAGCTATGTACATATGTTTTGATAAGAATCTGATTCCATTCCGATTCACCCATTTTTAACGATAATAAGTGGCAAATGATTTATTTACTTGTTTTGTCTTATTGCAGACCTAGAAATGCCTTTACAGCTTTCACTGTATAACATGGAAACGTGTGGTTTTCCAGCGAACGACATAGCCCTCAGAGAACGGTTTCAATTAATAATGGACACAATGAAAAAACTTGAAGCTAAGATCTACGAAACCCACGGATCCCGATTTAACTTGGGATCGAGTTCAGCTGTGGCAAAAGTTCTTGGCTTACATCGCAAAACCAACGGTCGAGTGTCGACATCAAAACAGATCTTGGAAAAAGTTGATTCACCTATTGCTCAGATGATTATTTCCTATAGAAAGCTTAGTGTAACGCTTACTAAAACTATCCAACCTTTGCTGCGTAGTGTTGTTGAGAATAGGTAACATAATGACAGTGTCCAGAAACCTAAACTTTTTTTTTTCTTATAGAATACGGGGCAATAGTATAACATTTACTTCAACGGGGAGAATTTCTATGCAGGAGCCAAACTTGCAAAATGTCGCTAAAGATTTTGACGTAATGATTGGTATTGAAGCAAAATGATCTATTGTTAATCGAGTAATTAGTGGATATCCTTCTAGCATCTGAGAAAATAGAAATATCGTGTCGAAGTTCATTTTTCCCACCAGAAGGACGTTGCTTGATCTCTGCGGACTTTTGCCAGCTAGAGATGAGAATTCTAGCCCATCTATCACAAGCAAGTTAACATTTAGGGCACACACACTAATATTGTGTAACTTCTTTTTATTTGCAGGATTCATCGCTGGTAAAAGCAATGAACTCGGAGAAAGATGTATTTATTGCCATCGCATCTAAGTGGAATAGGGTTCCTGAGAATAGTGTTTCGGAGCAGCTGAGAAACGGTACAAAACAAATTTGTTATGCCATTGTCTACGGCATGGGAATGCGAAGTTTGGCCGAATCTCTGAAATGCACTGAACAGGAAGCCACATCTGTCTCGGAACAATTTCACGCTGCGTATCCTGGAATTCGGTAAGATTGCTGTAATCTTCGTTTTAGTTTTTATCCATGCCTGATAAAAGATTAAAGCTTATATGCAGAGAAGGTGGTGAGATTTGCTAGGCAGCATGGTTATATCGAAACTATCACTGGTCGAAGGCGATACCTGGACCACATAAATAGCGATGAAATGCACTTAAAGAGTATATGAGCCCTACGAGCTATGTATGTAGTATAAAGCAATTTAAAGAGTTTATTTTTGTCTCAGGTCAAGCCGAACGACAGGCTGTGAATTCAGCAATACAAGGTTCTGCGGCAGATATTGCGAAGAGTGCAATCCTACGCATGGAAAAGAATCTCAACAAGTATCGCGAGAAAATTGGTTTAGCAGCGAACGCTGCGAATTTAGTTCTTCATTTACATGACGAACTGATTTTCGAAGTTCCCGAAGACAAAGCGAAAAAGGTCGCCAAAGTTCTCAACATAACAATGGAGAATTGTGTTAAATTAAGTGTTTCGTTAAAAGTTAGATTGAAAGTTGGTAAATCCTGGGGTAGCTTACAGGAGATCAAATTGTAAATGTCTGTTCTTAGATATTATCTCATTTTTATTACATTTTAAGACTGTCGTTGCATGTTAATATATATGAAATGTCCTATTTAGCGTTGATGCAGAGATGATACGTCTTATAGGCATTCTTTAAGTGCCCACTCCTTCCAGGAGCCCTTGTATGGTTTTACACTAGAATAAATAATATTCAAAATAAGACCGTGTCTAGAAAATTAAATGTGTATTTTTGCTTTACTTGGTGAAACCGCGCGATATAGCTAGTTGAGTAGCGCGTTCGGCACGTCCGCCAGCCTGACAGCTAAATATCAAAGCCGTGTCCTTTGTAGGTTTCGGTCGATTAAATGCATTCTTGAAATCGTTATCACTCATGTTTAGTGCTGCCTCCAATTCGGACACTATGCTTAGATAATTACAGTAAGATCAATTAGTACAAAGATATACGGAGCACCTACAGTAGATAACACAATTCGGAAATGTATTTGTCGTTGAGGTGGTATGAATGTACATAATGAACACATGCTTATTAATCAATTAATGTGAAAGCAATAAATATTCAATAGAAATCGCATAAAGCATGTGAATTGATGTGAATCATTCACTGTTAGGGAGAAACATTTATTTTGCTGTTGTGGATTCCTTTGCAAATTGAAGAAAAATTTGTATCGAGCTGAGGAAAAATCTAAAGGCTCTAATCCACTGACCATTAAGGTGCCACAAAATAAAAAATGTACAATCGTGATAGGAAAGCAAAACGACTTATACGTGCACCCCTACAGGTACTTCAAAATGTGTTATCAACAACAGATGACTGCCAATGAATATTGCTCTCGAAAGCTGTACGGAAACATAAAAACAAAGCAATTACTTGGGATGTTGATGCTGCCCGGGATCACACCAGTATTTTGCAATTCATCAGTGTTTCTCACATCAACCAGGTACACCTCTGGATGATTTGGAATGTCTTTGATCTCCTCATAAGTCGCCATTTCTCGATACTAAAATAAATATCAAAATACTTGTAAGAACGCCAACTCCGAAAACACGGGAATCAATTGTTCAACTAGAGCAGTTTGAAGAATTGATAAGGAATCATACTACCTTTACTATATCTACTCTCTTCCGTATCGGGACCGGTTTTAAATAAGAGGCAACGTAAATATACAGAGAGCGCAGGTATGTTTTAAGAAATGAAGAGGCCATTGCTGCGCAACGTTTTTCCGTTGTTGACGTTTCTTTACGTTTACGTTATGCTGATAACATCCTAATGTGACGATGTTACGATATTTTTATTTTCGGTTCTAGTTTTTTTAATTGTAATTTTTTATTATGCAGTCGTCAAGGTGATGGAAAAAATGTTGTTATAAAGTTCAAGAAAAGATTTAGGAGGGGTTTCTTGCTCAGGTTTCCCCATTGTTTATTAACCGAGTTTGAAATCAATAAGTTTTACAATACCCTTTTGGTTTTACACATTCCATTATATCTGATTTTTTGTTTGTTGAAGGGTTTTAAACACGCCTCGGTAGATTATTGCCTTTTTCATTTTTTGCCGAAGCTGCTGGCGCAAACGGACTGTCTGCTGAGCTCTTCAAGGCAGCTGGGGATGACCTGGTTAGGAGCATGCACCAGCTCATCTGTAAGATATGGTCAGAGGAAAGCATGCCCGAGGAATGGAGTCTCAGCATCGCATGCCCGATCCACAAGAAATGAGACCCCTCTGATTGTGCCAACTATAGAGGAATAAGTCTCCTTAACGTCGCCTACAAAATTTTCTCTGCCGTTTTGTGTGAGCGCCTGAAGCCTTTTTTAAATAAGCTGATATGTCCTTATCAGTGCGGATTCAGGTCAGGGAAGTCCACCATCGACCAAATCTTCACACTACGGCAGATCCTGGAAAAACAAATGAATTCCAAGTCGACACTCACCACCTATTTGTCGAGTTCAAAGCCGCATACGACAGCGTAATTAGAGATGAGCTATACAACGCTATGTCTACCTTTGACATGCCTGCTAAGCTCGTCAGACTATGCAGGATGACTTTGGAGAATGCTCGCTGCTCCATCCGAATCGGTGAACACCTTACCGATAGTTTTGATGTCAAAAAAGGATTTAGGCAGGGCGATGCGCCTTAAGATGGAGGCGGCGAAAATTGGTTTGGCGGTAAACGAGGGCAAAACTAAATATATGCTGTCATCAAAAAAGGACGCTCACCACCGACGTCTTGGCCAGAACGTTTGTATTGGCAGATATAAGTTCGAGGTAGTTAAGGACTTCGTCTACCTTGGCTCCGCAATGACTTAGAACAACGACATCAGTTCCGAAATCAAACGCAGAATCACTCGTGCCAATCGATGTTTCTTTGGGCTTAGGACGCAACTAGTAATAGAGCCCTCTCCCGAACGACAAAGTTGACTCTATATAAGGCTCTTATCATCCCGGTCCTGTTGTACGGCGCAGAAGCATGGACACTATCAAAAGCGGATGAGGAGGCTCTTGGTCAGTTCGAGAGAAAGTTTTTGCGCGTGACTTTAGGGCCTATAAACGTAGACGGGGAATGGAGGGAAAGATTCAACCACGAACTTTACGGGCTGTACGGCGACATGAGTCTAGTCAGGCGTCTACGGATTCAACGCCTAAGATGGCCACAGCTCCAGCCCGCACAGGTGGAAGGGGACCAAAGCCAACTGGGTGTGCGGCAATGGAAAAGGCTAGCAAAAGATCGTGCTAGTTGGAGGGGCATGTTGGTTGAGGCCCAGGTTCACCGCGAACTGTAGCGTCCGTGTTGTGCGTCTTTCTTTGATGACAGCATATATTTGGCTTCTTCTTCGTATACTTTCAGACCCACTTTAGCCGCTACTGCTACAGGTGTGTGTCGACCTGAAATGTATGGGTCTTTTTCAAGATCTGCCGCAGTGTGAATATTTGGTCCATAGTGGATTTTCCTGGCCTGAAGCCATATTAACTGGAACCTATCAAATTGTCCATGAATGGTTTCAGGCATTCACACAGCGCGGCAGAATAGATCTTATACGCGATATTAAGGAGACTTATTCCATATCTTATCATATCTTACAGAGGGTTTCTCCTAGGTGGTGGCTGGAAACCTAATACATCAGAGGTAGCATTCTACTCGACTCCGTAGTATTCGCGATATCCGCATACGTACCTTGGCTTCAACAAAGTAATGATCCGAGTACACATTGGCTCCTCGAAAAGTTCGGATGTCCAAGATGCTGGAGGAGTGTTTGGCGTCGATCGCAATATGATCGATTTGATTAACAGATATTTGATCAGGAGACCGCCAGATCTCCTTATGGATATTGAGAAGTGGTAATTGTGTGCTAGCTACTAGAAGATTACGCCTCGCCACAAAGTCTATTAGCCTGAATACGTTTTCGGACGTGTTGTCGTGTAGGCTATTCTTTCCTAGGACTCGTTCAAATGTATCCTCCTTACCCAGCTTCGCGTTGAACAATCTTGTAGCTGGGACATTGAGCATATGTTCTATGTAGGAGATCATAGAAGTCATCTTTGACTCTGTCTCTTTCTGCGGTTGGTAGTCGAGTATTACACGGCACGTCTTTTTGACGTGCAAGTCTCGGTGGTTTCCTTTTCACTGACATTCCATGTTGCACAGGTTACTACATGGAGCTTTTCTTCATTCCGCGTTTTTTTTTTTTTTTTTTTTGACATTTCGTTTTACGTTTCATTGTAAACCTACACTTGCAAATCAGAAACACGAGTGAAACAAAATAAAGAAAAGGAGATAAGGAAATGTGAAAAGGACGCACGGAGTAGCCTAAACGGGCGTTACTGTGCCAGTGTATTTCTGTTTCACTCACCCTCTCTTTCGCACTTATTTTAATCTTTACGAATCACGCATCGTGTAATAACCGACTTAGCATTTCTAGCGAGACGCGTATGGCGGGAAAAATGTTGAAGGCGTAGAGTGCAACTGGCTATTTCTTCATTTTTGGTAACGCTGGGGACTTCTTTCAGTTTCGCGGTTTTAAATCCTGTCTATCAGATGCAATGAGGCGCGCGTTTAGCACCGGACCAGAAATGAAACTCCAGAGGTTATTTACGAAAATGAGAAAGAGCGTCGGACATAAAACGGAGTCTGAGGAACAAGTGGATGTCAGGCTTGAAACCGTCCAAGACAACTTGATTCGAAAGGAAGAATAGTGAAATTTTGATTATCCACCATCATTCAGTCTGTTGAAAGAATTTTCTCTTATTCTCAAAATCGACTGGGATTCAACTGCGATTTGTTCTTGTCCATTTCTTCAAGCTTCCGCTATAGCTTTTAAGCTATTGCTTGCGTCTCTAGGTAGGTAGGTAGGTAGGTAGGACCGTAGCCTTCCCAAAAGGAAAATGAGAAGAACACACATAGGCCAGGGAGGCCCGTTGTGCAGCTTCGAGGGGGTTTAGCCCCTTATTCGTGGAACCATTTTGTGCTTCTTAAGAAAATAAGAAGATCAGATATCCATACTTGCTGAACTTCGGTAAGATCCTAGGTATCGTTTCCTGATTGTGTAGAATGCCGGGCAGGCGCAGAGAAGGTGACGAATGGATTCGACCTCCTCCTCGTCCGGACAACTCCTGCAAAAATCATTCGGAGTTATACCAAGTTTTTGCGCGTGACTGCCAATAAGGCAGTGTCCAGTGATGACACCGATGACTTTGTGGATGTCAGTTCTTTTTAGGGAGATAATACTCCGTATTAACAGTCCGTTGACTGTTGAGCCAGGGCCAGATTTGCCTGGTGATGAGGCAGGTATGTCCCTGAGTCCATCTCCGGTTCGTCTCGGCCCTGGCGAGATTTATAAGATTGTGTTTAATGGTTGCAAAGGGTATACCCTCACAAGCCACGATTGATTGTAGCGTCGTTCCTTGTTTCGCGAGTGTGTCGGCTCTTTCGTTTCCTGGAGTGTCGCTGTGTCCCAGCTTGTATATTGAGCTGTTCGGCCATCTCGTTAAGAGATAGGCGAGACTAGTTTTTGAAGTGTACACATAGGACTTCAACGACTTTAAGGCTGCTTGGCTATCCGTGAGAATGCGGATATCCGTGGTGGATATCACGTTATACTTCAGCCAAGATAAAGCCTCTTTTATTGCCAACAGTTCCGCCTGGAAAACGCTGCAGTGATTTGGTAGTTTTAGAGCTTTGTTCAGCTTAAGTTGTTTGCAGAATACTCCACTACCCACCCCGTCTTTGGTTTTAGACCCGTCAATATAGAAGTCTACGCAGTTTCTGCGAGGTTGAGTCTGGCGAGTCCAGTTTTGTCTGTCCGGGTAGGTCGTTGTAAAGTTTTTTTCCAAGACTGTGGTGGGTTCTGTGAGGTCCAGGTTTTCTGCCATAGTTGACCTGTTATTCAGGATGAAGGAGTGGCCAGTGACATAGCTCGACCAGTTCGAGTTGGCTTTAAATCTAATGGCCGTTTGTGAAGCAATTTGCTTGCCTAAAATATCGAGTGGTGTAAGGTCGAGTATTATGTTAAGCGCAGCCGTTGGGGTGGACCTGAGGGCCCTGGTAATGCACATACACGCCAACTTTGTACCTTCTCGAATTGCCTGAGGTATGTTGTCTTGTCCAGTGCTGTCCACCAGACTGTTACTCCATACATTAGTATGGGTCTGACGACCGTGATGTAGAGCCATAGGGTGATCTTGGGGTTGAATAACCATTTTTTCCCTTTGGGATTTTGTGCTTTTTGGTGAATAGCACGAGCTCCGTTTTCTGGGGATTCATCCTGAGCCCGTTGCTATTCGCCCACTTGCAAAGAATTGAGAATGCCGTTTGCATACGGTCATTCAGTGTGGATAGGTATTTACCTGAGACTGAAATGGCAACATCATCAGCGTAGGCAATAACGTCCAGGCCTTCTTTCTCCAGTTTAATTAGTAGTTCGTTTACGACTACATTCCAGAGAAGAGGTGAGAGGACCCCTCCTTGCGGGGTTCCCATGGTAACCACTCTGGTGGTTACTTGGCTTCCCCATTTGGACTGAATCCTGCGCGTTAATAATAGCTCGCTGATCAGTTCTGTTAGAGTCTTCTCTACCTTTAGCTTTATTAGCCCTTCTATTATTGCTTCGGGATTGACGTTGTTGAAAGCGCCCTCTATGTCTAGGAAGGCTGTTAGAGTATATTCTTTAAGATGGATTGATCTTTCGATTTACCTCACCAGTGTGGGCAAGGCTGTTTCGACAGATCTACCCTTACAGTAGGCATGCTGTGCCTTAGAAATTAGGGACGGATCCAAAATGTGGCGTATGTGTAAGTCTATCAGCCTTTCGAAAGTTTTTAGTACAAAGGATGATAGACAGATAGGCCTTAGGTCCTTGAAAGAAGTGTGGGAGTTCTTGCCGGCTTTGGGGAGGAAACGTACCTTTGCGCACTTCCACTTTTCTGGAATGTGACTCCAAGCTAGGCATCCTTTAAAGATAATCTCTAGCCATGGTATAGTCCATTCCATAGTTAGTGTGAGTTCGATAGGGTAAATTTCATCCGGACCTGGCGATTTGTAGGGCTTGACGCTTTTTAACGCCTATATGATTTTCTCTCTAGAGATAATGTGGTCGTACTTTCCCTCTATCGCGGAGGAGAAGCAAGTTCCTCGCAAGTGTACTGAGTCTTGCTGTTCATAGTGGCCTGGGAAGTGCGTATTGAGGAGAAGATTTAGAGTTTCTTCCTCAAACGTTGTCCAAATTCCGTTTGCTGTGAGGCAGCTCGGAGATTGTGGATCTTTCGAGAGTATTTTTCTCAATCTGTAGGCGTCTGAAATTTTCTCAAAACTGTTGCGGAAGAGTTTCCAAGACAGCCTTTGTTCCTTCCTCAGGGTTTGTTCGTACACTCTGAGTGAATCTTTATATAGGCTCCAGTCTCTGTCGTTACTTGTACTCTTTGCTTTATTGAAGAGTTTTCGACAGTCCTTGCGGAGCTTACTTAGATCTGCGTTCTACCAAGAAGGGTATGAATTCTTTCTTGATTTGTGGGTTGCGCAGTTGTTGACCCTTGCGTTGCCCAAAGTAATTGTTAGAATGTCGACCATTTTGTCTATATCTATCTTTACTATAGAGTTGCCAATGAAGGCTCTATATCGCTCCCAATCAAGGAGAAGGAGTGTTCCTCAGAAACCTTCCATTCTCTTATTCTATTAGCGAGAGAGGGGGATGCTAGAGTTACGTCTAGTACCTCCCTTCGATTTTTAGTAATAAATGTGGGTGTATGACCCTTGTTACAAATGTTAGGGTTATAGGTTAGAATGAATTCAATAAGACACTCACCTCTTTCGTTTATATTGCTGCTGCTCCAAATCGTGTGATGAGCAGTCGCATCCGCACCGATGAGGAGCCCAGCTTGGTGTCCCGACGAGTCCATCGTCCGATGGAATGGACTCTTCCTGCGCCATGTACGTCGAGGCTATCCGTAGCTTATGCCCTGGTGTTTCAATGGCAATCACTGTGGTGTCAGGGCAGCTGTAATTTGGGAGAAGGTAAGCGTTTAGGGATTTCTTAGCGAGTACGCAAGTACGGGGCTTACCTTCTTTTTGTGGTATGAATAAGTTGTAGGCTGGGGTTCTTAATTGATTGATCTAAAAAGAGGAATACGTCTGGGAAAATGAAACTATTCTTGATGTATTAAACCCCAGAGATTAAGTTATTTGTTGAAGCCATTGCTCTTGCAACGTGGCCTCGAATCAGCTTCACATCAGACAATTGTCTATACTTAAAACGCTATTATACTTTATGGGAGCTCGTAGTGAGAGAGTTTCGTGTACTCGGACTAGTCTCTCAAACATTCGAATCCTTTTCATGAAGCTGTTACTCACATTTCACTAATCGGGATATTAATCGGCTATCAGCTTATGGTTAAGGCCAATCTTCTTCTTCCTCTTAATGGGCGCTACAGTTCGGGGTGAACCTGGGCCTCAACCAACATGCCCCTCCCATTTCTTCTTCTTCTTAGCGGGCGCTACAGTTCGGGGTGAACCTGGGCCTCAACCAACATGCCCCTCCATCTAGCACGATCTTTTGCTAGCCTTTTCCATTGCCGCACACCCAGTTGACTGAGGTCCCCTTCCACCTGTGTGCGCCATCTTAAGGGCGGCCGTCCTCTGCTTCTTCGTCCCTCGGGGTTGGATTCAAAGACTCTCCAGGCTGGAGCTGTGGTGTCCATACGCTCTACATGGCCCAGCCATCTTAGGCGTTGAATCCGTAGACGCCTGACTAGGCTCATGTCGCTGTACAGCCCGTAAAGTTCGTGGTTGAATCTTCTCCTCCATCCCCCGTCCGCGTTTATAGGCCCAAAAATCACGCGCAAAATCTTTCTCTCGAACCGACCAAGGGCCTCCTCATCCGCTTTTGATAGTGTCCATGCTTCTGCGCCGTACAACAGGACCGGGATGATAAGGGTCTTATATAGAGTCAACTTTGTCATTCGGGAGAGGGCTCCAATACTCAGTTGCCTCCTGAACCCAAAGAAACAGCGATTGGCAAGAGTGATTTTGCGTTTGATTTCGGAACTGATGTCGTTGTTCCAGGTCACTGCGGAGCCAAAGTAGACGAAGTCCTTAACTACCTCGAACTTATATCTGCCTATACAAACGTTCTGGCCGAGACGTCGGTGTTGAGCGTCCTTTTTTGACGACAGCATATATTTAGTTTTGCCCTCGTTTACCGCCAAACCAATTTTCGCCGCCTACATCTCAATACTCGCAAAAGCCTCATTGACATCTCGCTGTGATCTACCTATTATGTCAATATCGTCGGCGTATGCAAGGAGTTACGAGGATTTGAAATAGATTGTGCCTCTTCTATTGGCCAGTGATTTTTGCACAATCATTTCCAATATGATGTTGAAGAAATCACACGACAGCGCATCGCCCTGCCTAAATCCTTTTTTGACATCAAAACTATCGGTAAGGTGTTCACCGATTCGGATGGAGCAGCGAGCATTCTCCAAAGTCATGCTGCATAGTCTGACGAGTTTAACAGGCATATCAAAGGTAGACATAGCGTTGTATAGCTCGTCTCTAATTACGCTGTCGTATGCGGCTTTGAAGTCGACAAATAGGTGGTGAGTGTGGACTTGGAATTCAATGGTTTTTTCCAGGATCTGCCGTAGTGTGAAGACTTGGTCGATGGTGGACTTCCCTGGCCTGAATCCGAACTGATAAGAACCTATCAGCTTATTTACAAAAGGCTTCAGGCGTTCACACAAAACGGCAGAGAAGATTTTGTTGGCGATGTTAAGGAGACTTATTCCACTATAGTTGGCGCAATCAGAGGGGTCTCCTTTCTTGTGGATCGGGCATACGATGCTCCGACTCCATTCCTCGGGCATGCTTTTCTCTCACCATATCTTACAGATGAGCTGCATGCTCCTAACCAGGTCATCCCCAGCTGCCTTGAAGAGCTCAGCAGACAGTCGACTTGAGCTTCGATATGGCAATCTTAACTTCGTCGAGGTCAGGGGGACAGAGTTCTCTGCGGTCTTCGTCGATTAGAAATGGATCATTCTGCCTGACAGCGGTATATTGACTAACATCGCCGTTATACAGTCTGCAGAAGTGGTTTTTCCATATTCTCAGCATCGACTGCGATTCTACTACTAGGTGTCCGTTCTCATCCCTGCAAGCTTCCGTCCTGGCTTTATAATCTTGGCATGTTCGCTTTATGTGTTGATAAGACTTTCGAACGTCACGCCTGCAGTAACACCTCTCCAAATTCTCAATCGCGCGCTTCTCGTGCTCTTTCTTCTTTCTTCTAAGAAGCTAATGCTCCTCCCTTCTTTTTAACTCGTAGAGCTCACGAGCTGCTCTTGTTCTTTTATGCAGCGAAGCCTTATATGCATCCTGCTTCGCTGTGTGAATCCTCCTGCACTCGTCATCGAACCAGGTGTTTTTTCGTGGTGGAGCCTTGAAACCCAAAACTTCGGATGCAGAGCTTTTCAGGGCTTGCTTGCAAGGGCTCCACTGCTGTTCTATTGATAGCGTGGAGGATTGAGGTGTATTGGAGAGCTTGAGGGAGACGCGATCGGTAAAAGCACGAGCGGTTTCTGGCGATAGTAGCTTTCCGACGTCATAACTTTGTATTCTTACTCTACTCCGTTGCGTTCGTGATATCCGTAAGCGCATCTTGGCTACTACAAGATAATGGTCCGAGTCGATGTTGGCCCCTCGGAAAGTTCGAACATCAAGAATTGTGGAGGAATATCTGACGTCGATCGCGATGTGATCAATCTGGTTGGTAGTCGATTGATCAAAAGACCGCCAGGTGCCTTTGTGTATACCGAGGTGCGGGAAGCCCGTACTGGCTAGAAGATTTCGCCCCGTAGCAAGATCAGTCAGCCTGTGTCCGTTATCGGAGGTGGTGTCGTGTAGGCTATGTTTGCCGATGACTCGTTGAAAGATGCTTTCCTTACCCAGCCTAGCATTGAAGTCTCCTAGTAAAATTTTGATGTCGTAGCTGGGACATTGGGCATACGTTCTGTCTAGGAGATCGTAGAACTCACCTTTGGCGGAGTCATCCTTGTCTTCCGTGGGGGCGTGGACGCAGATCAGGCTGATGTTATAATTTAGTCTTGATACGGATTGTTAGGAGGCGTTCGCTCACATGCCGAAAGCTCGAATAACAAATCCGCATCCGAATAATCGTTGCCCTCTCTCCCTATACCAATCGCCGTAGTAAATATCGCAGTTTTTCATCCGCTTTATACCGGGTCCATTCCATCGCATTCCCTGGATGGCGGTTATGTCCGCTTTATAGCGGTCTAGGGCGTCCGCAAGTTGTTCGCCTGCACGTGGCCTGTTTAGGGACCTAACATTCCTAACATATTGCGATCGACGGCAGACACTCCTCCAGCATCCTAGATGTCCGAACCTTTCGAGGAGCCAACATCGACTCGGATCATTACCTTGTTGCAGCCAAGGTACGGATGCGAATTTCTCGGAATCAATGGAGTCGAGTAAGAACACCAACATTTTACGTCGGAAAGCTGCAATCGCAGGAGACCGCCAGGAACTTCGCCGATCAAGTCTCCCACAAGCTCTCTCAAGTCCCAATGCAATCTACAGAAACCATAGAACAGCAATGGAGTCGTTGTCAAAACGCCATTAGAGAGGCCGCCTCAGATGTACTCGGTTTCGAGTCATCACCGTCGAGAAACCCCTGGTTTGATGATGAGTGCAGACAGGCCCATGTAGAGAAACAGAATGCATACATGGCCACATTGCATCCACGTACGAGGACTGCCCACGAGCTCTATGAACAGAAAAGGAGGGAGGAGCATGCGCTTCTGAGAAGGAAAAAAAAGGAGCACGAGAAGCGTGAGATCGAGGAGATGCAGAGATACTACTGCAGGAACGACGTTCGAAAATTTTACCAGAAAGGAAAACGAACATGCCAAGGCTAAAAAGCCAGTGTAGAAGCCTGCAGGGATGAGCACGGACAACTAGTAGTGGAGTCACAGTTGATGCTGAGTTGGGGAAGGACCACTTCTGCAGACTGTATAACGGCGATGATAGTCTAAATACCGCCGTCAGGCAGAGCGAACCATTCACAATGGACGAAGACGAAGGAGAATCCCGTCCACCCGACCTAGACGATGTTAAGATAGCAATATCGAAACTTAAGTCTTATAAAGCTGCTGGAGCAGACGGACTTCCCGCGATGAGTTGGTCAGGAACATGCACCATCTCATCTGCAAGATATGGTCAGAAGAACGCATGCCCGATGAATGGAATCTCAGTATCGTTTGCCCGATCCATAAGAAAGGGGACCCCTATGACTGCGCCAATTACAGAGGGATAAGCCTCTTGAATATCACGTACAAGATCCTCTCTACCGTACTGTGTAAGTGCCTGAAGCCGTCCGTTGACAATCTGATAGGTTCCTACTAGTGAGGTTTCAGACCAGGAAAATCCACGATAGACCAAATATTTACACTACGGCAGATCTTGGAGAAGACCCATGAATTCTAGGTCGACACGCACCATCTTTTCGTCGACTTTAAAGCCGCGTATGACTGTTTATAGAGACGAGCTATACAGAGCCATGTCATGTTTTTACATTCCTGCCAAACTCGTCAGACCGTGCAGGATGACTATGGAAAACTCTCGCTGCTCCATTAAGGTCGGAGGTGAGTTAACCGACCCCTTTGATGTTAAAAAAGGTTTTAGACAGGGTGACGCACTGTCATGAGATTTCTTTAACATCATACTTGAAAAGATCGTGCAGATGACATGGACGTTATTGGACGGACAAAGCGAGACGTCAATGAGGCGTTCGCAAGCATTGAAGCAGAAGCGGCTAAGGTGGGTCTAAGGGTAAATGGGAACAAGGCCAAATATATGCTGTCGTCTCAGAAAGACGCGCAACACCGACGTCTTGGTCAGAACGTCACCTTCGGCAGCTATATTTTTGAAGTAGTCAAGGACTTCGTCTACCTTGGCTCACTGATGACCAGCGACAAAAACATCAGCGCTGAGATAAAACGCAGAATCACTCTTGCCAAGCGCTGTTTCTTTGGGCTCAAGAGGCAATTGAGTAGTAGAGCCCTCTCTCGAAAAACGAAGGTATCCCTCTACAAAACCTTAATCATCCCGGTCGTCCTCTACGGCGCTGAGGCTTGGACGTTATCAAAAGCGTATAATGAGGCTCTTGGGCGTTTCGAGAGGAAAATTCTGCGTATAGTCTTTGGTCCCGTTTGTGTAAACGGAGAGTGTAGGACGAGATTCAACCAAGAACTGTACGGGCTGTACAGCGACATCGGCCGTTAGACGTCTTCGGATCCAACGTCTAAGATGGCTAGGCCATGTAGAGCGAGCGAATGGACATCAACGCTCCGGCCCGAAGAGTCTCCGACTCCAACCCCAAGGGACGACCGCATTTAAGGTGGCGCGCACAGGTGGAAAGGGACCCCAACCAACTGGGTTTGCGGCACTGGAAGCGGCTAGCCAAAGATCGGGCCGGCTAGAGAGGCTTGTTGGTTGACGCCCTGGTTCACCCCGAACTGTAGCGCCATCAAAGTAAGTAAGTACAAATAAATGAAGAGGAACCTTCTGCGTACAATATCCGGTCCCGTTTGTGTAGACGGGGAGTAGTAGGACGTCTACGGATCCAACGTCTAAGATAGCTAGGCCATATAGAGCGAATGGACAGAGGATGGCCGCATTTAAGGTGGTGCACACAGATGGAAAGGGACCTTAAACAACTAGCAAAACATCGTGCTAGCGGGAAATGCTTGTTGGATGAGGCCCAGGACCACCCCGAACTGTAGCGCCACCTAAGCAAGTAAGTATTCCATTTGGAAAGTACAAACTAAATGTCCCATAAGAACAAAAAAAAATCAATATTCAATCAATACAATCTTTCCCAATCTACAAAAATTGTTTCATATTTTCTTTCATTTATTTATTCATGTTGATGTTGTGGTCATTTTACACTTTTATTGCTTTTCACATAATAAATACTAAAATAAATCGTGAACTTATATAGCTTTAACAATAATAACATTAATAAAAAAAAAAGAAATACATTTCGAACCGTTTTGCATTTGTGTTGTTTTCTACTTTTCTATTTTAACAAAAGTGTATGAAAAATAAATTATATTCAATTGCACACTGGAACGTGGTCGTGTTCCTAATATTGCGAATGGAAAAATATATGTTTTGTATTTAAATCAAAGTTTTTTGATTAAACTAAAATTGCTTTCACACTTGTGCGTGTTTTGCATTTTATTCTTGTTTTTACAATAGACAGATAATAGATTTTACAAAAGAAAATATGATTTACAATCATGTACAGGTTTCATCTCTTTATCTATTTCAAAGGAATAATGTTACTTTAGCATACTTTGTATCAGCAGGAGGCAATTTACAAATGATTCCAGCGTATCTCTTCTGACTTCATGTTATATAATGAATAGTAAAGTAGAAAAAATGGTGATACAATACATTTTCTATCTATCTAAGCTCTGCTTTTGTTCTATTCTTGCATGCGTGTTTAATTACCAATTGTTTTTCTATTTCATTCATTTAAGAAAATAGTTTTCTTTAAGTTTTATTTCACATAAAAAATATTTATATTTCTATTTATAGAAAACAATTAACTGTGTTTCTTGTTTCGTTTGTATTGTTATTGTTCTTTTAGAAATTAACAACGTTTTGTTGGTGGCACTAGATGGTCAGGCAGTACGTTCGGCAGTTCATTGCCATCTAGTTTGACATTGATTAAGTGCATAGCTAAAGCGAATTCATCAGAATCTAAGAATCCGTCACCGTCGACATCAGACAATTTCCAGATTTTACTTAGAACTGAATTAGGTAATTTCGACTTGATTAGTTCCTGTTTGGCGGCTGAAGTGGAAAATTGTTTTTAGGTGATTCGAATAAAGAAATCGAACAATTGTAATAATAACTTACTAGCTCCTGATATTTTGCCATCTATTGGATTGAGAGCAGTGAAAATAGGATCCGTACGAGCTTTATCTCTGCTACATATCCAATCGAGTTCACCATATCCGGCATCGATACCTTCACCTTTTCGATATCCAAATGGTGAGATCGTATCGTCCACGATACCTTCAAATGCACCACCTGGAAGGAAAATGTTGACACTATATGAGAATAGGCAGTTGAGAGGATAAAAAAAAAAAGAGAAGCAGTCATGGGACTGCTGACAGAATGAAAACTTCAAACTAGAAATAACACTTTTCTCTTTTTAATTAATTGTAGTACCAAGAATTTCCTTTTTTTTAATTGTAAATTAAAATTATAAACATTAGTCTGGTGATCGCATACATATGTATATCAGCACTCCGAGCACCAATTATATACATTATTATACTGTTACGAATTATTCAATCCCCACACCAAATAGGGTTCGCACCACTGGATTGCGATAAACTACAATTGTCCCTTTTATCCGAATGAAAACACAAACACTTTTCTTGTTTCACCACAGATCAATTATCTGTGCAGTTTCACCACTTTTATTTATTATCCAATACTATCCACTTTAAACTTTATTACACAAACAATCCTTTATTGCGAGCTTTTCTTTTCACACTGTTTGATCACACTGACTTGACACACGCTGTTTAATACCACAAACTGAATGTCTGTCGAGGGCGAGTGTTCGCGCTTATATAGCTCTCGGTGCACCTTCTCGAATGTTCGCCGTTGGAAGTTCCCCTTCGGAAATCTCTAGAATGCTCTGACAATTAGCATTACGCCATTGGAAGTTGACATCATTCCAATCCCCGCTTCCAGAGAGCTTTCGAACTTCGACAGCGAAATTCGAACTTAACCGTCGGTTTGTATCTCCGCAACAAGTTCGAATTTCGCTGTCGAAGTTCGAAAGCTCTGGTGAAGAGGTAGTCGAAATGATGTCAACTGTCAACGGCGTAATGCTAATTGTCAGAGCATTCTAGAGATTTCCGAAGGGGAACTTCTGACGGCGAACATTCGAGAAGGTGGACCGAGAGCTATATAAGCGCGAACGCTCGCCCTTGGAAGCATTCAGTTTACGAAAGTGCATAGAACGTGACAATTCGGTATACAGTGTGTTCGGTCGATAAATCAGTGTGAAAATAAAAGCTTTTGGTAGAGGTTTGCGTGTGTAATAAAGTGTAGCAATAAATAAAACTCGTGAAGTACTCAGATTGTTCATCTGAGGAGAAATAAATAAAAGTGTGTGTTTTGGTTTGAATAAAACGTAGACAATTGTAGTTTATCGCAATCCAGTGATAGGAACCCTATTCGGTGTGGGGTTAAATTTCGTAACAATATATTATACATATGTGTATAGTCATACTCATAGCTATAGACATACTGTTAACATTAACATGCCGGTGACGCGAACCCATGCGTTTTTCGTTTACCGATTTTTGCATAATACGTCAGCTGTATAGCTACAGATATACGCACTGCTATAAGCATGCCGGTGACGCGAACACACGAGATTTCACCCATCCAAAAAGCGTAAAAGCGAGAGAAGCTTGGCTCTGGTCCTTCATGGGCTGTAACGCCACCAAAGAAAAAGCGTATAGCGCTCACATGTATAGTATATGTATGTATGCGAGCATGTCGGTGACGCGAACCCATAATATTTTCTCCTACCAAAAAAAGCCCAACGCGGCTAGAGAAGTTTTCACTTCAAAAAGTACTATCAACCAGTCTAGCAATAAGAAATCAGAGCGGCGCATTCGTTTTGAATCCTAAGCTTTTCATTAAATTTAACCTTTCTGTTTATTAAGATCGAAATGAATGAGTTAAGCAAATTGTTGTGCCATTACTATTCACTTTTTGATGAAGGGCAGGTTCATGCAAAAAACTAAGAACGCTTTCGTTCGCAAACAAATACATATACATATGTATCTACATGAACGGGAATCAGCTGGCATGTGAATATTTGTTGCAGAAAAGTTAAAGTAATGTATGGCGATGAACATACCAAGTAGTCAGGGGCCAAGAAAATGTTTATGTTACCATATGCCGATGTCATGATAATTCAGACATCATAATACAAGCTCACACCCACTGGCCCTTTTCCATTTGATTTGCATATTACTGGCACATGAGAATATAGGTACATGTCTGTCTGCATAAAACGGTTGGCCCTAGCCGAGCGACCAATTGTAATCGAGTAATGACATGAGAATTCCATGCAGATCTTAACGAAAAGAATTAGAAAGCAAAGCTCTCGATTGACGACAATTCTATGTATGTATGTATGTTGGTGTTACAGTCCATAAAGAACCTGAGTCAAGCTTCTCTCAATCACCCATGTTGAGTGTGATTTCATTTCATTTTCCCATAGGTGAAAGGGACCTACAGTTTATTGCCGGTTCCGAACGGCGAATTTCGAGAAGCTTTTCATGACAATTTTACTACAGAGGGTTTTGTCAGAACCCTGCTGAGGAGAAACACCGTGAAAAACACGTTCGATGCCATGGCTGTGTCGGGATTCGATCCCGTGTCATCGGCCTCAGAGGCCAACACACTACCCACTGCGCCACGGTGCTCTCGACGATAATTCTATAGGTACCAAAATAAAAGTACATATGTATACGCTATCTACACTCATATTGATAGACATCAGCTCGTGGGTGGTCACTTTTTTCTGTTTGCGTTGCCCTTTGAAGCACAGCCAAAATGTATGTATTGCGTCAGATGTTATATAACTTTCGTTTAAGTTTTCCTAAACCAAATTCATGTTTGAAATTATATCGTCAGCACGTATGCTCTAATCAATAATCGTTTGTCTGAAGAATTTATTACGAACAGATAGTATGGATAGTAAGGCATACGATAATAATCGATACGCCCCTGACACTATATGTAGTTAAAATTGATTAACATAAAAGCACATAAACTTCATGGAGATTACAAAAAAAAAAAAAAAAAACGTCAATCTTGAATCTAAAAGATATTCAAGGGATCAAATTTGGCAATCAAAGTTTGCTTACGCAATTGTATCTATTATTTATGAGTGCTGAATTGATGTAGATCATTCCTCTCGGTTCATGTTTAATTGGTAGTGAAGGAAGCGCGGGAATTGTTGAGATATAATTTTTTCTTCCAATTAGTAATCATCGTTTTCATTATGAAAAACATATTGTGCGTGTCCTTTGATCACATTGTCGCCGTTGGTAGATAGAAATGCTATAGACTTTCCTAAAGTAAACGAATATAAAATTAAATTAACTCCGATATGGTTGAGATATTGTTCACACTGTGTAAAAAAAATTGTAGTTAGATGCAAAGTAATTGAAATGTTTATATACCCCGTTTCTCCTCCGCGATAGAGGGAAAGTACGACCACATTATCTCTAGAGAGAAAATCATATGGGCGTTAAAAAGCTTCAAGCCCTACAAATCGCCAGGTCCGGATGGAATTTACCCTATCGAACTCACACAAACTAGGATCTAAGGCCTATTTGTCTATCATCCTTTGCACTAAAAACTTTGGAATGCCTGATAGACTTACACATACGCCACAACTTGGATTCGTCCCTAATTTCTAAGGCACAGCACGCCTACTGCAAGGGTAGATCTGTCGAAACAGCCTTGCATACACTAGTGAGGAAAATCGAAAGATCAATCCATCTTAAGGAATACACCATAACAGCCTTGCTTGATATAGAGGGCGCCTTTAACAATGTCACTCCGAAAGCGATAATAGAAGGACTAGAAAAGCTAAGGGTGGAGAGGACTCTGATAGAGCTGATCAGCGAGTTATTACTAACACGCAAGATTGGCTCCAAATGGGGAAGCCAAGTAACCACCAGAGTGGCTACCAGGGGAACCCCACAAGGAGGGGTTCTCTCACCTCTTTTCTGGAATGTAGTTATAAACGAACTACTAATTAGACTGGAGAAAGAAGGCCTGGACGTTATTGCCTACGCTGATGACGTTGCCATTTCAATCTCAGGTAAATACCTATCCACATCGAATGACCGTATGCAAATGGCATTCTCAATCCTTTGCAAATGGGCGCAAAGCAACGGAGCTCGTGCTATTCACCAAAAAGCATGAAATCCCGGAACACTGCCCTATCACTTTGCTTGGTACCAGATTAAACTGTTTCTCCAATGCTAAATTTCCTGGCATTATACTAGACAGGAAATTAACCTGGAAGAGCAACACAATCGAAAGAGCTAAAAAAGCAACAATAGCTCTCTACGCATGCAAGAAAGCCATAGGGAAAAAATGGGGATTCATCCCCAAGATCACCCTATGGCTTTACATCACAGTCGTTAGACCCATACTAATATATGGCGTGATAGTCTGGTGGATTGCACTGGACAAGACAACTTACCTCAAACAACTCGAGAAGGTACAAAGGTTGGCGTGTATGTGCATTACCGGGGCCCTTAGGTCCACCCCAACGGCTGCGCTTAACACGATACTCGACCTTACACCACTCAATATTTTCGACAAGCTAATTGCCACACACACGGCCATTAGACTAAAAGCCAACTCGAAATGGACGGGCTATGTCACTGGCCCCTCCTCCATCCTGAACAACAGGACAACCATGGGAGTAAACTTGGACCTCACAGAACCCACCACGGTCATGACGATTTACCCGGACAGACAAAACTGGACCCGCCATACTCAACCCCGCAGATACTGCGCAGACTTTTACACTGACGGGTCTAAAACCAAGGACGGGGTGGGTAGTGGAGTCTTCTGCAAAGAACTTAAGCTGAATAAGGCTCTAAAATTACCAAATCACTGCAGCGTTTTCCAGGCGGGACTGATGGCAGGACTGGCCTTGTCGTCCTTGATATCCACTACGAATATCCGCATTCTCACGGGTGGCAGCCTTAAAGTCGTTGGAGTCCTATGTGTACACATCAAAAACTAGTCTCGACTGTCGTCTATCTCTTAACGAGATGGCTGAACAGTTCAACATAAAACTTATCTGGGTACCAGGACACAGCGACATTCCAGGGAATGAAAGAGCCAACACACTCGCCAAACAGGAAATGACGCTACAATCAATCGCGGCTTGTGAGGGAATACCCCTTCCAACCATTAAACTTAGCCTTTCTAATCTCGCCAGGGTCGAGACGAACCGGAGATGGACTCAGGGACATATGTACCTGCGTCATCACAGTCAACGGACAAGGAATATAATCTTCCTAGAAATAACTGACATCTACAAGTTATAGGTGTCATCACCGGACACTTCCTTATCAGCAGTCACGCGCAAAAACTAGGTATAGTTCCGAATGATTTCTGCAGAAGCTGTCTAGACGAGGAGGAGGTCGAATCCTTTCACCACCTTCTCTGCACTTGCCCGGCATTCTGCACAATCAGGAAACGATACCTAGGCTCATACTTCCTTAACGAACTGACAGAGGTTCAGCAAGTAGGGATACCTGATCTTCTTAAATTCTTAAGAAGCACAAAATGGTTCCACGAATAGGGGGCTTATCCCCCTCGTAGCTGCACAACGGGCCTCCCTGGCCTATGTGTGTTCTTCTCATTTCTGGGAAGGCTACGGTCCTACCTACCTACCGCCTTTTTCAGGAGATCGACGTCTGTAAAATGGATATCCGTTTTCACCTCTTACAGCTTCTGTTGTGAATGATTTAGGATTTTTTTACAACAATTGGTATTCCTCATGCAAGGGGATTGTGGGTACCACATATACCGTTGACCATGTGCGTGTTTACAATTTCAAATAATTCAGGATCCTCTTCATTATCAGGCAATTCTGTACGGATAACATCATCAATTTACTCTAGTGCTAGTTTTGTTTCTAACCATATCAAAATATTTATGAGCATGAGGTAAACCAGGTTTTTGCCATTCAACACTATGTGCAGGTGACAGCGTATAGTTCAATCTTTGTTTAAATACTCTTGATCGTGATGATCAGAAGCTATATACCCAGCAGAAAGTTAATTTGTAATTTCATTCCGTTTAAGTTGTAATTGTTATAAATGGATCGGGACGGCCGTATTTTCTCACATAGCACAATGCATCTTGCGTACGTTTATGCATGTACCGAGGTCTTCCTGTAAAAGATGGAGGTAAAATTACCAAGCGCCCTAAATTTTCAGTATATTCGTTTTGATTGACAGCGTCTCGCAGGTGAATATAATTTTCAACTCTCAGTTTTTTCTGATTAGAACGTATAAAGATAAGTCTTTCTGTTTAAATTTTGGATATTCATCGACTTAGTAATGATTAAACATTTGTCTGTAGAAACGCAAATTATTGTACGTATTTTAACAAAAAGACTCTATTTTCAATAAATTCCCTTAGTCAAATACTGATCCAAGGTTAGTCATCCATAACCAATAATTCTGTTGAGGATACGAACCGACGCCGACGCCGACGCGACAGTTGTGTTCGACTTTCGCTGTCAAAGTTTGGAATGTTTTGAGTCAGCTAAAAAGGAAATTATTTTAACTTTCCGCGGCATACTGCTGAACGTCAATTCGAGAGCACGGAGCATTCTAGAGACTTCTGACGTAAAGAACTGCTGAACGTCAATTCGAGAGCACGGAGCATTCTAGAGACTTCTGACGTAAAGAATGGGTAGGACTGATGGCGAACATTCGAGAGATTGAACCGAGGGTTATATAAGCAGAAACACTCGCCTTCGGGGGCATTCAGTATCAGTGATCAATCGGTAATTCAGTGTGAAAGTAATCAAACTATGTAGTGGAAAAAACTGTATAAAAAATGTGTAAAGGTAAAAAAAGTTGTAAGAAAGGTGAAGCGCCCAGATAATTGATCTGAAGGGGGATAATAAAGTGTGTATTGAATAAACAAGTAAACAGTTGTAGTTTAATGCAATCCAGTAGTCGGACCCTATTCTGGACAATTAATTTTCGTAACAAGTAAACAGTAAACTTTCAAATTTATTTCCCTCCTTTTCCTTTCTGTTAGGTTAAGATATCAAATATTGCAACAAATTCAACCGTTATAAACAAAAATAGTCTATTTTCACTAAACTCCCTTTGTCACACACTGAACCAAGGTTAGTCAAACTAACAGCCCTATTCTGGCTGTGATGTGGTCACAACTCACAAACCTCAGTGATGCTAAAATTGTGATGTCTCTCTTTTGAGGTTTCTTGTGAGTAATCAGCTGTTTGGTATTCTGGCAAACACATCACAAGAAAACACAGAATAAGAGTCATCACACTGTGGTGAATGTATTAACATGCATGAAAATTACTTTTTTTGACAGCTATCACTTTCAATCAATCGAGCAGTCAGTAAAGAACAAAAAAAAAAAAAAAAAAAAACAGTAATAACAACAAGTATCTGAAACGAGATTTCAAAACAAAAACATTTTCTGAAACAGCTATCATGAAAATGGGTTATTTCTTTCCCGTTGTTGTTTATTCTAAAAACCAAAAGAAATATTTATAAATTTGTATACTGTCCAACAAGACATAAATATAAGAAGCAAAAGCAAACATTCTTCCTCCATCTTATCTCTTGTGATCGACTTGTGAGCTGCTCAATCGGACATCACAATTTTGACAGTTACTGTGATGCTCACAACTTGTGAGGTTTTGGTTAGAATACGAAAACCTCACAATTTGTGACCCACCACACTCTTGTGAGGTTGTTGTGACTTATGAGGCATCACTGAGCTATGCCAGAATACGGGCGTAACTTTCGACCATATTCCACAACCAATAACACACTTCCGAGCCTTTTGTGTCCTTGTTATATTAATCCTATAATTATTGTTATTCACCTCCTTTTCCTTGCTGTTAAGTAAGTTAAATAACAATTTCGATTGTTATAAAAAAATATCATTAATATTAAATTTCATCGAAATCGGTAAAGCCATTCTGGAGATTACCCGGAACAGACAGACAGACAGACATTAGAATTTTATTTATATAAAAGGTAGGTTCTTTGAAAGAAGGCATAAAATCTATAATTGTAAGACTTATTGGAATTTATAGCTTTAACACATACAACAAATCCAGTGTTTTCTAGTGCTGTAGCAAATAGTATGTATTCGTTACTGAGTAACGGGTACTCTTATTTGTACCAGGTAACGAAACGTTACTCCCAAATAAATGTCGTTACTAGCACGATTTCGTTACTTCTGTATTTGAGTATAACGAAGTATCATTATCGATGCGCACACCATTCATGTACTTTGGGTATAATGGTATCTAGTACTTATTCGTCGTCGATCGGTACCTACATATCATTCAACTGCCTGACCTGACTTATTCTGAATTATACTGTTTGATATGGGTATCTGTTTTGAGTACTGATAGCATTACAATGTGTTTTGCGTCAAATGGTGTGTAGTATTGTTATCGCTACCGGACTTGTTCTTCATTGTACTGTTTTTTGTGCATCTGGTGTAAATGCGGAGAATGAAGCAATGTATTTGTACTGTTGTAGTGCACTAGCAAAGATCTTTGATCTTTAAACTCGAGTTTAAGGGGGTTGGTTATTGGCACTTCTTCTATGATCATAATCTAGTTGCATAAAGCGGCCCACAGACAGGCTAAGGATTGAATGGATCTGTTTGAAGTCATTTCGACACACACTTGTGGATCGGTATACGTTCTTCATTTCACGCTGTTCGCTGTCGAGTAAAGCGGGCCACAGACACGCTACCGATTGCAAGAAAATCAAACATATTGGGGTGGCCGTGGTGCAGTGGTTAATATCATCGACCGCCGAGCGGAAGGTTTATGGTTCAAATTCGCTTCATAGCCAAGAAAAAGTAATTCCTATACGGACAAAAAGTATGCAACGCAGTTGTGAATGGAAAGTGACCAGACGTACTGCTGCAGGCATAACACTCACAGTATATGTATGTATGTATGTTGGCGTTACAGTCCATGAAGAACCTGAGTCGAGCTTCTCTCAATCACCCATGTTGTGATTTCATTTTTGCCATAGGTGAAAGGGACCTACAATTTATTGCCGGTTCCGAACGGCGAATTTCGAGAAGCTTTTCATGACAATTTTACTACAGGGGGTTTTGTCAGAACCCCGCTGAGGAGGAACACCGTGAAAAACACGTTCGGTGACATGGCTGTGTCGGAATTCGATCCCGTGTCATCGGCGTCAGAGGCCAACACACTACCCACTGCGCCACGGTGCTCTCACTCACAGTATATGGTCAACCGAAATACATCCTCTGCGTATGCAATATTAAAGTGCTTGAATGAATTACTACGGACTATAACCAACGCGGTATTTGGTCGGCTCTCGTCCTATGTAGGTCTAGGACAACCACCCCTGAGAGTAGTGAACGAACATCAACGACCCCAACCACTGCACTCCGTTCAGGTTGTGTGTGTCACAACACATCATAAGAGAATATGAAAAACTCTTGAACCTGCGCGAGTCTCTAAAAAAAAAAAAAAAAAAAAAACAATATTTGATAACTTCCGATCTGTAGCAAACTGCACACACACGCTTTTCAGAAGAAAGAAGAGAGAGCACGCAAAACGTGAGATCGAGGAGATGGAGGGATGCTTCCGCAGGAATGACGCCCGTAAGTTTTACAATAAGGTAAAACGAACATGCCATGGCTACAAAGTCAGGGCGGCGGCCTGCAGGGATGAAAATGGAGAACTGGTAGTAGAGTCGCAGTCGATGCTGAGGATTTGGAAGACCACTTCTGCAGACTGTATAACGGCGACGATAGACAAGATACCGCTGTCAGGCAGAATGACCTAGAAAAAATCAAAACAGCGATATCAAGACGTAAGTCTAATAAAGCCGCGGGCGCAGACGGTCTGTCTGCTGAGCTTCTCAAGGCGGCTGAAGATGAACTGGTAAGGTGAATGCACCATCTCATTTGCAAGATATGGTCGGAGGAAAGCATGCTCGACGAATGGAATCTCAGCATAGTTTTCGCGGTCCATAAGAAAGGAGACCCCTATAACTGCGCCAACTATAGGGGAATAAGTCTCCTTAACATCGCATATAAGATCTTCTCTGCCGTATTGTGTAAACGGCTCTTATCAGTGTGGTTTCAGGCCAGGTAAATCCACAATAGACCAAATATTTACGCTACGGCAGATCTTGCAGAAGGCCAAGGAATACCAAATCGACTCTCACCACCTCTTCGTCGATGTCAAGGCTGCATATGACAGCGTGTATAGAGATGAGCTATACAAAGTCATGTCTAGTTTTAACATCCCTGCCAAACTCGTCCGACTGTGCAGGATGACAATGGAGAATTCTCGCTGCTCCATTAAGGTCGGTAATGAGCAAACCGAAACCTTTGATGTTAAAAAAGGATTTAGGCAAGATGACGCGCTGTCATGCAACTTTTTCAACATCGTGCAAGAGTCAATGGCCAACACAAGAGGTACGATTTATTTCAAGTCTACGCAATTGCTTGCGTACGCCGACGACATTGACGTGATTGGACGGACACAGCGAGACATCAATGAGGCCTTTGTAAGCATTGTGGTAAACGCGGCTAAGATGGCACTCAGGTTCAATGAGGGTAAAAGAGACGGACAACACCGACGTATTGGCCAGAACGTCACCAAGGGCGGATATAACTTTGAAGTAGTCAAGGAATTCGTCTACCTTGGCTCACTGATGACCAGCGACAAAAACATCAGCGCTGAGATAAAACGCAGAATCACTCTTGCCAAGCGCTGTTTCTTTGGGCTCAAGAGGCAATTGAGAAGTAGAGCCCTCTCTCGAAAAACCAAGGTGACACTATATAAGACCTTAATCATCCCAGTCCTCCTTTACAGCGCAGAGGCTTGGACTTTAACAAAAGCGGATGGAGATGAACTTGGTCGTTTCGAGAGGAAAATTCTGCGCACTATCTACGGTCCCGTTTGTTCAAACGGTGTATGGAGGAGAAGATATAACGAAGAACTGTACGGGTTGTACAGCGACTACGGCCTGGTACGACGTCTACGGATAAAGCGTCTAAGGTGGCTAGGCCATGTAGAGCGAATGGAAAATAAGGCTCCGACCCGAAGTCTTCTGTAAGTCGCCGCATAATGAAATTCCAGCTTCATGGAAGAATCACCAAGAAAAAAAACAAAAAAAAAAAAAAAAGCTAATCCTAGAGAACCAAATGGAGCGATATACCGACGACTCTATGCCTGTATCATGGATTTTTATGCATGACAATTATCCAAAGCATACTTCGCGGATAGTTAGGAATTGGCTTTCGGAGCGACAAATTTCCGTGCTTGATTGGCTGGCCCAAAGTTCCGATCTGAATCCTATCGAGAATCTTTGAAGTGATGTTGACTCCCTTGTTGAAGACTCCAGTTCAAAAAATTTAGAAGAATTTTGGCAAACCACAAACGCTACTTGGGAAGCTATACCTGCCCAGAAATGTAGGCGCTTAGTAGAGAGTTTGCCAAAACGTTGTCAAGACTGATAAGGAACAAGGGATATCCTACAAAATATTAATAAAATATTTACTTATACATTCGTTTTTTTGGATTATTTATTAATTTTTTGAAGTATTCCGTTGACCGTGCTATTTAAATGAAGAACCATTTTTTTATTTTTTCCCTTTTTGAATTATTATTTTTAAATTAATTTAAAGGAATTGTGTGGTTTTTAATAAAACACATATAGACGCACATCAGTTATAAAACAAAACAAAAAAAAAAATTGAACCTCCTTTTAGACTTTTGGCACAACATAATGTATGAGAACTTATGGGTGTGCTATTTATCTGAACACCACTGTAAGTATTCAGTAACGTATACATACATACGGGTATTCAATTTGACGTTACTTTAACAGCTCTAGTGTTTTCCGCCTTGTCCATTTAGAGTTTGAGGCAGTCTTGTGGTTTTAAACAATAATTTACAAGGAATACACAAAGTTCAAACCTTGCTAAAATGAATCGAACATTAGTTTCTTTACCAATTTCAAAGAGCTCATTTGAATAACACAAAAGGCGCTAGTCAATGAAAAACAAGCAACACAAGGAAGTTTAGTGGAATAGTCTGATACCTACTTTTATAATCTAAATTATTTGTGCTAGAAAGATAGCGTCTTAGATTGACTAACTGACTCATACATATGTATCAGTCCAAGATTGAGATTGGTGTAAGATTTGTTTGGTAAAGTCTATTGTCAGTTAAATTGATTATTATTACAATTGATCGAGGGCCAATAAACAGGAAACTGAACTGAATGCTCACTCAATCGGCTTCTCAACATAAAGCAATATACTCGTATATTTTATCGAAGGATAAGGACAAAGTTCATTGTTTGTTAACGGAAAAGCTATACATGTGCACCTTAGATCATAATACCTTGAACATAACACTCACAGTATATGGTCAACTGGAATTCATCCTGTGCGTATGCAATACTAAAAAGTGCTTGAACGAATTAGTACGGACTACAACCAAAACGCGGAACTCGGTCGGCTCTCGTCCTATCTAGGACAACCACCCCTGAGAGTTAACGAACATCAACGACCCAAACCACTGCACTCTGTTCAGGTTGTGTGTATATGACACATTATAAGAAAATATGAAAAAAAACTCTTGAACCTGCGCGAGTTTCTAAAAAAAAAAAAAAATATAATTATTGCAAGGATTAAAGCATGATGCTGATTTGAAAAAAGTTACTAATGCTCAAGCATTGTGTTACGTAACTCTGAAAATGTGCTAGGCGTTTGCGTGTTTACAGATAAAGAAATACATTGTATGTACATAGCGATTAATTATTATCACTTTATTATATTGAACTTTTCCTTACGCACCAGACAACATTGATAATTCATGCAAACAGCTACTATGGTACACATACTATTCTAAATTCTGTTTCAAGTGTATACAAACATTTCCCGTGATCTTCCTAGTGTTACAAAAATGTTGGCTTGCTTGTTCGTTGATTATGTTTATTTTAAAGCTCTCAAGCACTTCCATTAGAGAATTTAGTTTTCAGTGCTCTCTTTTTATAAATAGATTTTAGATAGCTGCCGATTTTGTTCGTACGAGTAGTTATCATCACGACTAAGTAAGAGTAAGGTAAAACTTAAACTATTTTTTAGAGGAGGCGTTAAGAATTAAATTTGAAGTTATTACTCAAGGCCCAGTTCAAAACATTTGTAGTTTGAAAATATTGGCTAACATTTTTATATATCTTCTTCTAAATGGGCACTACACTTCGGGGTGAACCTGGGCCTCAACCAACATGCCCCTCCAACTTTTCCATTGTCGCACACCCAGTTGGCTGAGGTCCCCTTCCACCTGTGTGCGCCATCTTAAGTGCGGCCGTCCTCTGCTTCTTCGTCCCTCGGGGTTGGATTCAAAGACTCTCCGGGCTGGAGCTGTGGTGTCCATTCGCTCTACATGGCCCAGTCATCTTAGGCGTTGAATCCGTAGACGCCTGACTAGACTCATGTCGCTGTACAGCCCGTAAAGTTCGTGGTTGAATCTTTTCCTCCATCCCCCGCCAGCGTTTATAGGCCGGAAAATCACGCGCAAAATCTTTCTCTCGAACCGACCAAGGGCCTCCTCATCCGCTTTTGATAGTGTCCATACTTCTGGGGGTGGCCGTGGTGCAGTGGTTAACATCTTGGACCGCCGAGCGGAAGGTCTATAGTTCAATTCGCTTCATAGCCAAGAAAAAAAAATTCCTATACGGACAAAAAAG
This sequence comes from Eumerus sabulonum, assembly GCA_951905685.1. NCBI lineage: Eukaryota > Metazoa > Arthropoda > Insecta > Diptera > Syrphidae > Eumerus > Eumerus sabulonum. Next base: position 151,392,112 of record OX645060.1, on the reverse strand, counting down.
TATGCAACGCAGGTGTGAATGGAAAGTGACCAGATGTACTGCTGCAGACATAACACTCACAGTATATGGTCAACAGAAATTCATCCTCTGCGTATGCAATATTAATAAGTGCTTGAACGAATTAGTACGGACTATAACCAATTAGTACGCGGAATTCGGTCGGCTCTCGTCCTATCTGGGACAACCACCCCTGAGAGTTAACGAACATCAACGACCCAAACCACTGCACTCCGTTCAGGTTGTGTGTATATGACACATCATAAGAGAATATAAAAACTCTTGAACCTGCGCGAGTTTCTAAAAAAAAAAAAAAAAAAAAACAAAAAAATACTTCTGCGCCGTACAACAGGACCGAGATGATAAGGGTCTTATATAGAGTCAACTTTGTCGTTCGGGAGAGGGCTCTATTACTCAGTTGCCTCCTGAGCCCAAAGAAACAGCGATTGGCAAGAGTGATTCTGCGTTTGATTTCGGAACTGATGTCGTTGTTCCAGGTCACTGCGGAGCCAAGGTAGACGAAGTCCTTAACTACCTCGAACTTATATCTGCCAATACAAACGTTCTGGCCAAGGCGTCGGTGGAGAGCGCCCTTTTTTGATGACAGCATATATTTAGTTTTGCCCTCGTTTACCGCCAAACCAATTTCCGCCGCCTTCATCTCAATACTCGCAAACGCCTCATTGACATCTCGCTGTGATCTACCTATTATGTCAATATCGTCGGCGTATGTGATTTTTGCACATTTTTACATAGGGACGGGATAACGTCCGCTAAACTAAAATGATTTCGATGCAACCGTACATATGTATGTATGTATGTATATATAATGAGCAGTTATGAATAACTGGTTACAAGAAACGCACAAAAAGTTTATGTTCTTTTTGTACTCTAAGTCTAAACAATAATGACTTAAGTAAGGTCTTTTGAAAACCTAAAAGGTTTATTACCATACACAAACAACTAATAAGCTCGATCGTTACAAGGCGGGGAATTGTAGGTTGATTAACCTTACCGTATTCTGCGTCTTTCCAGCATGGAAAAAGCTGTAGAAAACGCAACGTTATTTTACGAATGCGCCTTCGTTCTGAGAGGCAATATACTTATCACTGCGCAAAGGCTAGAGATTTAGTCAGAAGGGAGTATGTGTTTTTTTTTTTTTTTAATTTCGCGCAGGTCCAAGAGGTAATACTCTTATAATAATGTTTATCACACAACCTGAACGGAGTGCAGTGGTTTGAGTCGTAGATGTTCGTTTACTACTCTCCAGGAGTACAGTAAGAAGGAGAGGAACCGACCGAATTTTCACGTTGGTTGTAGTTCTCATCAACTTTTCCATGCATTTATGGTGTCATATTAGAATTGCACTCACAGAGTATGAATTTAAAGTGACCTAATACTGAGGTGGTAAACGACTAGCAAAGGCCTCGTAGGGGTAGCGTATCCGACATGCGCTGCCCCGTAAAATAGCGAGTAGAAACCACTGCAGCCGAACATCTAGCAGCTCTGTTTGTAAGTCCTATTTTCACCTCCTCGTGGTGCCACCTGGGGATTTCTATTTGAAACAGCGAACGGAAAAGGGCGAATGGCGAGTTTCCTGCGCCACAAAACAGGATAAATATCAGTTAGGCTATGGCCCGGCAAGCCATAGCCTCGGATCTAAAAACAACGGACGGATTAACCGATGACGACCCAGAAAGCAACAAAAGGAAAAGAAAAAATGATATTCGGCTTTGTACGTGGAATGTAAGGTCCCTCAATAGTCCACGTGCAGCCGAACAACTTGCGGAGGTCCTAGACTGTTATAAGGCAGATATAACCCCAATCCAGGAAGTGCGATGGGATGGACCGGGCAAAAAGCGAATGAGAAACTGTGATATCTATTACGGTGACTGCTACAAGGAGAGAAGGCAACGCTTATTCGGATACGGATTTGTTATTAGAGGTAGACTTAGGCGAAAAGTCTTAAGCTTCCGGCATGTAAGCGAACGCCTCATAACAACCCGCATCAAGGCTTAATTCGCAAACATCAGCCTTATTTGCACTCACGCCCCTACCCAGGACAAGGATGGCGCTACAAAAGACGACTTCTACGACTTCCTAGATAGGACACATGCCCAACGATGTTAAAATCGTACTGGGAGACTTGAACGCGAAACTGGACAAGGAAGTCGCTTTTGACAGGGTCATTGACAAGCACAGCCTACACAACACCACATCCGAAAATGGATTTAGGCTGATAGACTTCGCAACGGGGCGAAATCATCTAGTTACTAGCACGCGTTTCCCACTTCTAAACATTCACAAAGGAACTTGGTGATCTCCGGATTAATCAACCGTCAACCAGATTGATCACATTGCGATTGATGACAGGCACGCATCCGATATTTTGGATGGATGAACTTTTAGAGGAGCCAACATCGACTCGGTTAGCCAGGTTACGACTACGAATATGCCTGGCCCAGAAAAATCGAGTAAGGTCAGCGGCATACCACGTCGCAATGCTTCAATCGCAAGAGACCGCCAGAACCTATGCCAATCACGTCTCCCTCAAGCTCTCGGGAAACCCAACACCTGCTCAGACCGTACAACACCAATGGACCCGCTGTCAACAAGCCTTAGAGAGTGCTGCTTCTGAGGTACTGGGTTTCAAAACAACACCAACAAGAAACCAATGGTTTGACGACGAGTGTAGGAGAGCACACGCAGTGAAGCAGCAAGCTTATCAAGGGGCGCTGCACAGAAAGACGAGAGCTGCTCATGAACATTATGAGCAGAAAAGGAGGGAGGAGCATAAGCTTCTCAAAAAAAAAAAAAAAAAAGAAGAGAGTATGAGAAGCTCGCGATCGTAGAGATGGAGAGATCCTATCGCAGGAATGACGTTCGGAGGTTTTATCAATGAATAAAACAAACATGCCAGGGATATAAGGCCAGAGCGGCAGCCTGTAGGGACGAAAGTGGAAACCTAGTAGTGGATTCACAATCTGGCAAGACTACTTCTGCAGACTGTATAATGGCGATGACGAAACAGATCCCGATGTCAGACAGAATGACCCATTCACAGCGGACGATGATAATTTCGCCCTCTTGACTTGGGAAAAAGTTAGGAAAACTTTTTCTAAGCTTAAGTCCATAAAACTGCTGAGCTCTTTAAGGCAGCTGAAGAAGACCTGTGTGGAAGTATGCACCAGCTCATTCGTAAGATATGGTCAGAGGAATGCATGCCCGATGAATGGAATCTTAGTATCGTTTGCCCAATCCCTAAGAAAGGATACCCCTCTGTCTACACCAATTACAGAGGTATAAGTTTCCTGAATATCGCTTATAAAATCTTCTCTGCTGCGTGAACGCCTAATACCGTTCGTTAATAAACTGAATGGTTTATATCGGTGTGGTTTCAGGCCCGGAAAGTTCACTATCGTTCAATTATTCACACTGCGGAAGATCCTGGAAAAACTAACGAGTTCCAGATCGACACCCACCATCTGTTTGTCGACTTTAAGACTGTATACGATAGCATAAATAGAGACGAGCTATACAACGCCATGCCTAGTTTTGACATCCCTGCCAAACTCGTCAGATTGTGTAGGATAACATTGGATAACTCTCGCTGCTCCATCAGGGTCGGAAGCGACTTGACCGACACCTTTTATATCAAAAAATGTTCAAGGCAGGGCGGCACGCTATCGCGTGACTTTCTGAACATCGTCCTTGAAAAAATAGTGCACAACTCACTGGTCAATACGAGGGTCACCATCTTTTTCAAGTCCGAACAACTGCTCGCATATGCCGATGACATTGACATAATTGGACGAAGTCATTGAGGCCTTTACGAGTATTGAGACGGAAGCGGCTAAGATGGGATTGGCGGTAAATGAGGGCAAATCAAGCAGTGAGAGTTAGAGTTCTCCATCGTCATCCTACACAATCTGACGAGCTTGGTAGAAACGTTCGTCTCTATGCACGCTGACATATGCGGCCTTGAAATCGACAAATATGTGGTGGGTGTCGATTTGCATTTGTTGGGTCTTTTCCATCGTGAACTTCCCTGGCCTGAAACCAGAGTGATATGGACCTATCGGATTTTTGACGAACGGTTTCAGGCGTTCACACACAACGGTAGAGAGGGTCTTGTACGCGAAGTTAAGGAGACCGACCCTCCGACTTGGCGCAGTTGAAGGGCTCTTCTTTCTTGTGGACCGAACCAACGACACTGAGATTTCATTCGTCGGACATGCTTTTCTCCGACCATATTTTACAGATGAGCTTGTGCATGCGCCTAACCAGATCATCTCCAGCTGCTTTAAACAGTTCTGCGGACAGTCGGTCCGATCCAGCAGCTTTGTTCGACTTCAGCTAAGTCGGAGGGACGGAATTTTTGTCCATCGTCGTCGAAAGTGAGTGTACCGTTCTGTCTGACAGCGGTATTTGGATCGTCATCGCCGTTTAACAGTCTGCAAAAATGATTTTTAAAGATTCTCAGCAGCGATATGTTGAGATTGTAGTCTTCCGACGTCAAACCGTGGAGTTCTTTCTTGGCTCAGTCCTTCTGTCGATATCCGGGTTCTTACCTTGGCTACAACAATAAATGATCCGCGTCAATGTTGACACCACAGAAGGTTCGGACATCGTGATTACTGGAGGAGTGCCTGACGTCGATCGCAACGTGATCATTCTGATTGGCTGTTGATTGATCAGGGAGCCGCCAAGTATCTTTATGAATGTTGAGGTGAGGGAACCGCGTACTAATTACATAGAGGTTCCGTCCCGAGATTAAGTCAACCAGCCTGAATCCGTTTCCGGATGTGTTGTCGTGTAAGCTGCTTTCCGATGATTTTGCCAAGGATTTCTTCCTTTCCCAGATGTGCATTGAAGTCTCCTAGAATGATATTGGTGTCGTAGCTGGGGCATTGAACGTATGTCCTTTCTAGAATATCATCGAAATCATGGCAATACAATGCCATCCTTCACGTATGTCGGGGTGTGAGCGCACATCAGGCTAATGTTTAGCCTTGGTGCGGATTGTTATAAGGCGCATTTATGTACTTAAAGCTTAAGACGTTTCGCCTTAATCGGTCTCGAACAACAAATCAACATCCAAATAAGCGCTGGGTTCCCTCCCTAAGGCAATCATCGTAAAAGAAATCGCTGTTTCTCATCCTCTTTTTGCCCGGCCCATGCCACCGCACTGGATTGCAGTATTGCCTGCTTTGTAGCAGTCCGGGGCCTCCGCGAATTCATCGGCTGCACGCGTTTTGTTAAGAGACCACACATTCATTGTCCTTTCTTTGTATCCGTTCGTATTCGAGGCTTATTGTTGTCTCATATCCCGGAAGTTATCTATGTGGTGAGGGGTTTAACCTCACGCAAAACCCTCAACTGGGAGGCCAGGCCCATTTTTCTTAACACTCAGGCTGAGGCTTCACCATACAACGGTTGTTGTGATGGCTATCCAGGTGGTGCCGCGAGGAAGGTGTATGTCAACTTGAGTTAATTAACATAGTTACAAGGATTGTCGCTGGCATCCCGCCAGGTTGGGAGTAATCAATAACTTTGCCCTGTGGGCAAAAGTCCATGCCGCCCTCTAAAAGTTATTTAATACAGGGTCTCAAAAGAAAGTTTATATTTGTTTAGCTTATTGCGTGAACGCAACGAATCCGAAGGGCGCGGGGGGTATGTCAATTGGTAGCCTGGCTCTTGGGAATTCAGTCGCTAAGGAGCGTTTCTTGGGTGCAGACCGCGTTGTGCGTGCGAGAGTTTTACAAAAACGGTGATTCGGCGACTGTGGCGCGTAGAAAATTCTACAATATTCGAAATTTACGCCATTTAAATGATGCGCCATATGAGACATATAAAGCCATGCTGCAACGACGGACAAGAGCTGCTCGCGAAATCTATGAGCAGTAGAGTTGGGTAGTTCCGGACATGTATAGTTCACGGAACTATGTCCTCTCTCGGACACATGTCCTCTCGTTCCGCAAATTGAACGAAAATAGTTCCATAGTTCCATTCAACCCTTATTCATCAATCACATATGTACAAGACGAAAAAAAAAAAACATAAATGCAACGAACATGCTTCTTATACGGTATGAGTTATACCCCGTAGTTTTCACGAAACCCAAAAGTATGGAGATGTGGCGATAAAGCTCGAACAGTTGGTGTACACTGTACATCACACTGGAACTGAAATGAAGAAAAGAAATGAAAGAATATAATGCCCGCACCGCATTTCGTGAACGAATGTCATACATGTATGTATGCATTCAGGTCCGGACATGGACACGGTTTGCTAGTTCAATATCGGTGCGAGTACGCATACAGGTTCGGACATGGACATGGTTTGCTAGTTCCGTATCGGTGCGATTATACATTTAGTTCCGGACATGGACATGTTTTTGATAGTTCCGATAGGTCCGAGTATACATTTAGTTCCGGACATGGACATGTTTTTGCTAGTTCCATATCGGTCCGAGTATACATTTAGTTCCGGACATGGACATGTTTTTGCTAGTTCCATATCGATCCGAGTATACATTTAGTTCCGGACATGGACATGTTTTTGATAGTTCCGATAGGTCCGAGTATACATTTAGTTCCGGACATGGACATGTTTTTGCTAGTTCCATATCGGTCCGAGTATACATTTAGTTCCGGACATGGACATGTTTTTGCTAGTTCCATATCGATCCGAGTATACATTTAGTTCCGGACATGGACATGTTTTTGATAGTTCCGATAGGTCCGAGTATACATTTAGTTCCGGACATGGACATGTTTTTGCTAGTTCCATATCGGTGCGAGTAATGAGTATGCATTCAGGTCCGGACATGGACATGGTTTGCTAGTTCCATATCGGTGCGAGTATGCATGCATGATTTATGTACATATTTTATTTGTTATTTTCTCAGTTTCTGAAACAAATAAATAAAATGAATAAATGAAATAAACTAAACTAATTTTTTATGGTTGCTTTTGGTTTGAAATGATAATAAAACATGTTTTTAAAAAATCTATCGTAACTTTTCATTTTGCCATTGAATTCAGTTACAAAAAAGCTAAATACATATGTACATACATATGTATTGTAGTTCCGATCAGGAAAAGAACGGTTCCATGTTCGTTCTGCGGTTGGAACTATTTTGCGCATCTCTAATGAGCAGAAGAGAAAATAGGAACACACGCTTTTCAGAAGAAAGAGAGAGAGCACGGAAAGCGTGAGATCGAGAAGATGGAGAGATGCTTCCGCAGGCCATAAGTTTTACAATAAGGTAAAGCGAACATGCCATGGCTACAAAACCAGAGCGGCGGCCTGCAGGGATGAAAATGGAGAACTGGTAGTAGAGTCGCAGTCCATGCTGAGGATTTGGAAAGATCACTTTCGCAGACTGTATAACGGCGATGATAGACAAGATACCGCTGTCAGGCAGAACGAGCCATTCGTAATGGACGACGATGTAACAGAATTCAGTCCACCCGACCTAGACGAAGTCAAAATAGCGATATCAAGACTTAAGTCTAATAAAGCCGCGGACGCAGACGGTCTGTCTGCTGAGCTTCTTAAGGCGGCTGGAGATGAGATGGTAAGGTGCATGCACCATCTCATTTACAAGGTATGGTCGGAGGAAAGCATGCCCGATGAATGGAATCTCAGCATCGTTTGTCCGTTCCATAAGAAAGGAGAATAAGTCTATTTCACATCGCATATAAGATCTTCTCTGCCGTATTGTGTGAACGCCTGTAACCATTTGTGGATAACCTGATCGGCTCTTATCAGTGTGGTTTCAGCCCAAGTAAATCAACAATAGACCAAATATTTACGCTACGACAGATCTTGGAGAAGACCCAGGAATCGACACTCACCACCTCTTCGTCGATTTCAAGGCTGCATATGACAGCGTGTATAGAGATGAGCTATACAAAAGCCATGTCTAGTTTTAACATCCCTGCCAAACTCGTCCGACTGTGCAGGATGACAATGGAGAATTCTCGCTAGTCAATTAAGGTCGGTAATGAGCAAACCGAGACCTTTAATGTTAAAAGAGGATTTAGGCAAGGCGACGCGCTGTTATGCAACTTTTCCAACATCGTGCTTAAAAAGATCGTGCAAGAATCACTGACCAACACAAGAGGTACGATTTATTTCAAGTCTACGCAATTGCTTGCGTACGCCGACGACATTGACGTGATTGGACGGACACAGCGAGACGTCAATGAGGTCTTTGTAAGCATTGAGGTAAAAGCGGCTAAGATGGGTATCAAGGTTAATGAGGGTAAAACCAAATATCTGCTTTCATCTAAAAGAGACGGGCAACACCGACGCGACGTATTGGCCAGAACGTCTCCATGGGCGGATATAACTTTGAAGAGGCAATTGAGAAGTAGAGCCCTCTCTCGGAAAACCATCGGCCTGGTACGACGTCTACGGATACAGCGTCTAAGGTGGCTAGGCCATGTAGAGCGCATGGAAAATACAGTTCCGACCCGAAGAGTCTTCGAATCCACCCCGGAAGGAAGGCGCGGCAGAGGACGGCCGCATCAATGATGGCGCACGCAGGTGGAAGGGGACCTTCTAAAGGTCCCCTGGCCCAAAACCGTGCCAGCTGGAGACGCTTGTCTGTTGAGGCCCATATTCATCACGGACTGTAGCGCCACCTAAGTAAGTAAATGATACGCCAAGCCTTCCTCTCATTCGAAAATAGGAGAAAAAGTCTGAAGAGACTGGTTCAACACTAAAAAAAAACCAAAACCTTAAATCTAAAGTTGCGTTTGAAACAGTCTACTTGTAAAGCTGTAATAAGAAATTTTGCTGTTCGCGAACGCGAGGGCTTACATTTAGATGACGTTATTATTAAATATCCGCGGTCCACTAAATATTAATTTTCTTTTGAGACACCTTGCAGTTAGAATTAATTTCTTAAGACACTTTTGTTTATATTTTTTTCTTATAATCAATGAAGGGCTATAACCTAGGGCAAGAAACATATTGAATTAAAATTACCCAACTTATTGAATTGCGCCCGGTGATTCGTAGATAAGGTTCGCCACGAATTGGAAACATCAGCTTACGAGAGAGAATCTGTGGCAAAGAGTGAAAAACATGAGAGAGCACAAGTAATCTTTGACGAAAACCCATCAAAGTCAATGAGAGCCATTGCGAAGGACCTTAAAGTTTTGGAAGGCATATACTGTCGAATTGTCCACGAAGCCTTTCCCTATAAATCTTGCGTTATACGAAGAGGACAGTTTATGTCGGCACAAACTCGGGAACAGAGAACTATATGTGTAAAGCGTGTTTTAATCAAGCTTAAGTACCCTGAAGTGTTGTGGTACTTCTGACAAAAAATATTAGTCAATACCACCTTATTTCCTCAAGGTTTTAGAATATTTTACATATTCCAGCAGAACTCTGTTCATTCACACTAAACGATGGCCATAAAGGAATGGATGGCCCGTAAATGTCCGTATCACTCCGAACTTATGGTCTCCGAGCTCCGCAAATCTGTGAGTATGTGGTCTTGAGCGTGAGACCAATACATCATATAACACTATTTCTTTACTGAAGGATGCTATAACTCCCAGCATGGTCAATATGAATAAAGAGCATTTGATTCGGCCATGTAATTGTTTCCGGACTAGGATTGAACATGTTACTGCCATTACTAAACCTAAGACGTAAACACATTATGAACTGTCACAGCAAAGATTGGCGAGACTCGGTTGCCTGGCAGCCATTCCCCGCAACTCTGAGTCGGCTAAAAGCTATACATATTCGGGTAAAGTTGCGCGAGAATTATCTTATGACCCATTTCATGAAAGCCATCTGACATAATTGTGACTTAATTATACGATCAACTTCTATGTACAACAAAGTCACGAAGGCTAGATAATGAACCCGAAAAGGTAGGGCTCCAAGTCTGCATTTGGCGTGTGGGGTTTTCGTTAAACATGGCATCATTCGACAATACTTTTCATTATGTAAACACAAGGTGGAGCACAAGTAATGTCAGAATGTAAATGTTCAAATGTGCCCAATGTAACCGATTTCCGGACGGTTGTTTTAACCTGGTCTGAATTTTAACGTCGTGTGCGCAAATAAATAAACATTTGCTGTGCATATCGTACAAACTGGGTCCATTAGAGATGTCATAAAAAGTGGGCGGCACCGTATTGCTAGTTCGTTTGAGAATATCATTGCTGTGGGTGAGGAAGTTTGCGATAGCCCCCGAAAACCGATGAGACAAGGACACACACAATTCACACTTGTTCGTTGTGTCGAATTTTATTGAAAGAGAGAGAGAGCAACGATGGAGACTTTGGGTCATCAGTTTCCGAACCATGCAATTTGCCGTTTTGGCGATTTAAACTTGCCGGCCAGATTACCAGATTTGGCGGTGCCCTTCTTCTTACTTTGGGACATTTTGAAATCTTGTGTTTACAAGTCAACATTGAAGAAGAAACCACCAGATCCAGATGATTTGCGAGTAAAAATTCGAAACGAACTCGAACGAACTCCAAGCTGTGTGAACCCAATACCTCTCTGAGAAAGCTACAACAACGAAATCCATTGAGGATTGTATCGATCACAGCGAATGAGACCTCCGAAGATCTTGATGATGTAGACTGAGAAGGATGCTTCCCTGTATTCGATTCGCTAAAGCGAAACTTATAAGTAGGAGTCATATGGCTACAAAGTTAGGAATATTTATTTTTTAAGTTCACCACGTGTCCACATTAAAATTACGATAATAGCCTGAAATTCAAAATATTCGCCCATTTCTTTTCAAGACGAGCATGCTAAGATTGAACAAATCAAAATTCCACGGGGCTGTTCCAATATACTATTTTTTTCGCCTGCCAAATTCATAAATTGAGAAAATTCGAGTTTATACCGCATTCCACAAATCTTTGTAATTAACCATATTTCCATTGCTGCGGAACTTTGCACTAACAAATATTAAGCAACCAGAAACAACTGCATAATGACTTTATAGCTAAATCTGATAACACCGATTCAATAAACAAATGTTCTCTTCATTTATGCCTCTAAATGACTCTAAATGAGTATAACCAGCGACAAGGCTAAATAGAGCAAAACAATCAGTTAAAAGTCAATAGGTCAACTGGCACATGACGATTGAAGAGCTTGTCATCCAACGAATGTGTTCACCAATACGCAAATGGATATGTGCTGTATATACTTAGTACAATTGTGTTATTTAAAAAAGCTTTCCAAATGAAACAAAATAAACCCTCGTTACTACCTTTGGATTAATGAAATCAACGTGGCATCGATTGCTCACCACAATATTGTTCATGTAACCACCGTGTTTCATCAACTGTCACAGCGTACCTACATATGTGGTGATTTTTGTTTTGACTCGCATTAGTGAACCGTGACGTGTAAGCGATTTTGAGGAGCTCTGTTGCTATGTGTGCACATGATTTAAAAAATGTAAAGCAACCAAGGTAATAAACAAAACAAGCAAACCAATTGCTTTCTTCTAAATTTAACAAGATGACGTGGAGAATGCATCATCGAAATCGTCTACACACATTCTATGGAATTCTGTGATTGGACACATGAATACAATTGTTTGTGGAAGTTACCTATATCTTGGATTATATTTTTCTATTCTTATCGCATTTGCACTTGTGTGCACACATGTGTATCGACACCGGTGTGTGATTCCGCCACACACGTCACACCGATAGAGACTTATTTACTTACTTAACGGGCGCTACAGTTCGGGGTGAACCTGGGCTTCAACCAACATGCCTCTCCACCTAGCACGATCTTTCGCTAGTCTTTTCCAATGCCGCACGCCCAGTTGGTTGAGGTCCCTTTCCACCTGTGCGCGCCACCTTAGGTGCGGCCGTCCTCTATTTCTTCGTCCCTCGGGGTTGGATTCAAAGACTCTACGGCCTGGAGCTGTGGTGTCCATTCGCTCTACATGGCCTAGCTATCTTAGGCGTTGGATCCGTAGACGCCTGACCAGACTCATGTCGCTGTACAACCCGTACAGTTCGTGATTTAATCTTCTCCTCCAACCCTCATCTGTGTTAATGGGACCGAAAATCGAACGCAGAATCTTTCTCTCGAAACGACCAAGGATTTCCTCATCCGCTTTAGATAAAGTCCATGTTTCTGCGCCGTATAACAGGACCGGAATAATTAGGGTCTTATATAAGGTCAACTTGGTCGTACGAGAGAGGGCTCTACTTCTCAGTTGCCTCTTGAGCCCAAAGAAGCAGCGGTTGGCAAGAGTAATTCTGCGCTTGATTTCGGAACTGGTGTCGTTGTTCCAAGTCACTGCGGAGCCGAGGTATATGAAGTCCTTAACTACCTCGAACTTATATCTGCCAATATGCACGTTCTGTCCAAGACGTCGGTGGTAAATGTCCTTTTTCGATGACAGCAGATATTTAGTTTTGCCCTCATTAACTGCCAAACCGTGGGTGGGGTGGGGTAGCCGTGGTGCAGTGGTTAACATCATCGACCGCCGAGCGGAAGGTTTATGGTTCAAATTCGCTTCATAGCCAAGAAAAAGTAGTTTCTATACCGCCAAAAGGTATGCAACGCTGTTGAGAATGGAAAGTGACCAGACGTACTGCTGCAGGCATAACACTCACAGTATATGGTCAAACGAAATTCATCCTCTGCGTATGCAATACTAAAAGTGCTTGAACGAATTACTACGGACTATAACCAACGCGGAATGTGGTCGGCTCTCGTCCTATCTAGGTCTGGGACAACCACCCAGAGTAGTGAACGAACATCAACGACCCCAACCACTGTACTCCGTTCAGGTTGTGTGTGTCAACACATCATAAGAGAATATAAAAACTCTTGAACCTGCGCGAGTCTCTAAAAAAAAAAAAAAAAAAAAAAAAAAAAAAAAAAAAAAAAAAAAAAAAAAAAAAAAAAAAAAAAAAAAAAAAAAAAAAAAAAAAAAAAAACAATTTTTGCCGCCTCCATCTCAATACTCGCAAACGCCTCACTGACATTTCGACATTTCGCTGCGTTCTACCTATTATGTCAATGTCGTCGGCGTATGTAAGGAGTTGCGAGGATTTGAAATAGATTGTGCCTCTTGTATTGGCGTTATATATGTAGCTCGTCTCTAATCTAAAATAAATATGGCGTTATATAGCTCGTCTCTAATTACGCTGTCGTATGCGGCCTTGAAGTCGACGAATAGATGGTGCGTATCGACTTGAAATTCATTGGTTTTCTCCAGGATCTACCGTAGTGTGAAGATTTGATCGATGGTGGACTTCCCTGGCCTGAAGCCACACTGATAAGGACCTATCAGCTTGTTTACGAATGGCTTCAGGCGTTCACACAAAACGGCAGCGAAGATCTTGTAAGCGACATTAAGGAGACTTATTCCTCTATAGTTGGCAGAATCCAAGGGGTCTCCTTTTTTGTGGATAGAGACACCGACACAAAAAATCAAAGACTTTTGATTTTTACTCGCTCCGTGTCTGACACCGACACATGTGTGCACACAAGTGTGAGATCTGTGGGCCTTTTTAGTATGAAGAACGTCGAATGTTCATGCTTTCGTTCTAATTGCTCACCGAAGGTTAGACGTACACCGTCACCGAGAGATATCAAGTACAACCACAATACGTTCGTTACAGGTTGAGGACACAAGTATAATTCGCCAATTGGAGAAGTTTCCTGTAAGACATCTAACGTATTCATGCATCTCAATTGTAATAAATTTGTCTTACAAGCCGCTTAAACGAAACCTTTACTGGACTTATGCCCGAGTGCTGTCCGCAAATTAAATGCGCTTCCCAACGATATGACATTCTCTCAAGCATGTGCGATATTTTACCTACATACATACATATATCGCACCACTTTACTTTTTGCTATCCATGTCGCCAGTACGATTAATCCACCAGACGACAACGTGCTGGTAATTTACTTTAGATTTGCTGTTTCATCACGAACAGAACGAATGCCTAGACAAACCTGTGAGATTTATTAAAGCAAAGTTCCAACCGGAAATTAAGTAATGGGAGGTAAAGAAATTCTTTACATTAACTAACCAAAGATGCACGCAGTAAACAAACATACACGATACATACATATGTATTCATCGCGCCCGTATTCGATTTTCATGTCTCAAATTAAAGCACACGTACGACCATGCTAATGCGCCATATCAAGTTCAATATTAAATCACTCAATGAGCATACAATAGATATGTACCTCTCATTACAATTGAATTCGACACGCTGGGCTACTCGCAAAGCAACCGCGCGCCCCACTTCGCTGACATCAACTATCGCACTATCGTATCTGTTGACGCAGACAGCCTTAGCAAACACTTCAGTTCATTCACTTGGAATTTTTATAGTGAGTCGGTGCCGCTGTTTCTGCCATCATCATTGTGATACACGAACATCCAAAATAACACTATGTGTACACGCGAATGGAATGAATTCATCGTCGCATTTATTTGGTCAGATCAGTGGTGCGCAAAGGCACAATAGGAGAGATTGATCTCGTGTAATTAGTCATTCTGTAGCGTAATCATTTCACCTGACTATGTTTAGCTTCTGTTTGGGAGATTGAAAAAAGTCAGTTTCGTTGTGATTAATCTAGGTCGTTAGTATTTACTTTGTTAATGGCTTTTCTATTCAAAACCTTGCCTAGGTATTTCGACAAAACTTCTTCTTCTTCTTCTTTGGCGCTACAGTTCATGGCGAACATGGGCCTCCTTCAAAAAAAACCTCTCCAACTGGCACGGTATTTCGCCAGCAGTCTCCAGTGCCACATGCCTAGTTGGTTAAGGTCCTCTTCCAATTGGTTGCGCCACCTTAAGTTTGGCCGTCCTCGACCGCGTCGCCCCTCGGGGCTTGATTCATAGACCTTCCGGGCCGGAGCTGTGTTTTCCATACGCTCAACATGACCTAGCCAACTTAGGCGTTGGATCCGAAGTCGCCGTGCTATGTTCATGTCGCTGTACAACCCGTACAGTTCACTGTTAAGTCTTCTCCTCCACTCCCCATGTATGCAGGTCGGGCCGAAAATCGGACGCAACATTTTTCTCTCAAAACGACCAAGGGCCTCCTCATCCGGTTTCAATAAGGTCCATGTCTCTGCGCCATAGAACAGGACCGGGATGATAAGGGTCTTGTAGATGCTCACCTTGGTTTTTCCAGGGCTCTGCTTTTCAATTGTCTCCCGAGTCCAAAGAAACAGCGGTTGGCAAGAGTTATTCTGCGTTTGATTTCGGCACTGATGTCGTTTCTGCATGTCACTGCGGAGCCTAGGTAGACGAAGTCCTTGACTACCTCGAAATTATACCCCGGCCAAGACGCCGGTGGTTCGTGACCTTTTTCGACGACAGCATATATTTCGTTTTGCCCTCATTTACCGCCAGTCCCATTTTAGCCGCTTCCTTCTCAATGCTCGAAAAGGCCTCAATGACATCTCGCTGACTTCGTCTAATTCTGTCAATGTCATCGGCATATGCGAGCAGTTGTATCGACTTGAAAAAGATTGCGCCCCTCGTATTAACCAGTGAGTTTTGCACTATCCTTTCAAGGACGATGTTGAAAAAGTCACACGATAGCGTGTCGCCCTGTCTAAAACCTTTTCTGACATAAAAGGTATGGGTTAGGTCGCTTCCGACCCTGATGGAGCAGCGAGAGTTCTCCAAAGTCATCCTGCACAATCTGACGAGTTTGGCAGGGATGTCAAAACTAGACTAGGCGTTGTATAGCTCGTCTCTATTGATACTATCGTATGCAGCCTTAAAGTCGACAAACAGGTGGTGGGTGTCGATCTGGAACTCGTTTGTTTTTTCCAGGATCTGCCGCAGTGTGAATAATTGATCTATAGTGGACTTCCCGGGCCTGAAACCACACTGATATGGACCAATTAGTTTATTAACGAACAGTTTCAAGCGTTCACACAGAACAGCAGAGAAGATTTTATAAGCGATGTTCAGAAGACTTATTCCTCTGTAGTTGGCGCAGACAAAGGGGTCTCCTTTCTTGTAGATCGGGCAAACGATACTATGATTCCATTCATCGGGCATGCATTCCTCTGACCGTATCTTACGGATGAGCTGGTGCATACTCCCAACCAGGTCAGCTGCCAAAGAGCTCGGCAAGTAGTCCATCTACTCCAGCAGCTTTGTTGGACTTAAACTTAGAAAAAGCATTCCTAACTTCGTCCAGGTCAGGGCAAAACTACATTATGAAAAGGGAAATTACGAAAAAGACACTCGAAGGGTTTATCTAGCTCTCTACATAGTATGATAGCTATTATTTAGTAGCCCTACAAGACTGTTGATAAGGTCTCCCACAAATTTTATCTTTGAGAAGGCCACTTTAAATAGGTCTTCGGGCGCCTTGTCATCACGTAACAAAACCCCTTCCTCCGAGAAGGAGATCCAAGTGAGCGTAAGGAGTCGAGAGAAGCAGCCCTCTTATAGAGAGGCGGCCGTCTCTTCTGAAAAGGTCAGGATAGGGAGAGCTGGCGATGATAGTAGAATGACCAACGCAGACTGCAAGCACTGCGAGGATCGTCTACTGGAGCTAGCCTCGCCAAGGGGTTTCTGTTTACAGGCAGAAAAGTCTGCTTTGATGAATGGGTTGAATCAGGAACATGGTGCCGAAAATCCCCCCTCTGGGAACTGTTACTTACCAGGTAGTTAGTCTCCCGAAATTAAGAGGGCTCTACTCTGGTTGCAGGGATGGATGAAGCCTCTGTCGGGACTCTGAAATCTGCGTACGATTCACACCCCTACTTCGGCCTTGGTAGGATGTCTTTCCATTTTAATGTCAAGTAGTCGAAGGATGGGACGTGCCCTGCAGTATGAATCTATGATTTTTACTCAGATCAATCTACAGCATTGCAAGGCTGCTACCGCTCTTTTAAGTAGCAGAATTGCATGCAGTAGTACAAACCCCCTCATCGTATCCTTTCAAGAACCATGGGTGTGGAATAAACGCATATGTGGCCTTGGTGGTATATGTGATGTTACGATTCTTTATGATGAGCGATCCGAAAGGCCTTTGGGGCGGCTTCATCATATCGAACTCATTATCGGCAACCAAACTTGGACACTTCTGTGGACAAGATCTCGTGGCTGCTAGAGTAAGCTACAAAACGCACGGATTAATAGAACACTTCGTCGTTGCGTCTACCTACTTTCCCCACGACTCGATACTACCTCCACCACGGAGGTAGTATCTGAACTTGTAGAGTACTGTGAGGCCAGAAAGATTAGTCTCATCTTGTGTTGCGATGCTAATGCCCAAAACACTGCTTGGGGCAGCAACAAGTGCAATACAAGGGGGGACCGTTTTTTAGACTTCATTCTCTCGTCTGACCTTACCATCAACAATGTTGGCTCTCAACCAACGTTTGTTACGATAAGAAGACAGGAGCTGATTGACCTGACCCAATCCAACAGATATGTGAAGGACATCACTAACTGGCGAATTTCGATTATGTTGTGGGATCTCTTCCTTGCAACCTAGACGGAATCCGAGAAGGACGGACTCGGTATGGTTTAGAGAGGAGCTTGAGAAACCACTCAGGCCCTAGCTAAATTAAGAACAAAACAATTGGTAGAGAACGCCATTCATAACCTGAATAGCGCCGTCACCAGTTGTTTTGAACTCGCATGTCCTGACAGCAAACCTCCCTGCAGGAAATTGTTTCCCTGGTGGAATGCCGAGCTCCAAAGTCTTCGCAGGGAAGCGGAAGATGACTGAAACAAGTACCGGTCGAAGCAGAAAGAGTATAAGATACTTATTCGTCAATCGAAAAATGATTTTTAAAGGACCTTCTGAAGACATCACGTCTCTGAGTGCGACTAGCAAGTTGGTTAAAGTCGTCAAACGGGGAAAACCGACAAAGCTGGATGCACTCATGTTTAGCGACTGTCCGTCTCAAAGCACAGGCGGCGCTAAATGTGATCGATGATTGGTGTACCAGAAATGGGCTGTCAGTTAATCCTCTTAAGACCGATGTCGTTCTCTTTACGAGAAGGAGGAAAAATACTGACATGACTCAGCTGGTACTAAAAGGCACTTCCATCCCGATATCTAAGGAGGCTAAGTATCTAGGAGTCATCTTATATAGCAAGCTTCTCTGGTAGAACCGGCTAAGATGGGTCTCAATGTTCTTCTTCTTTGGTTGCGTTACACAGCCCATGAAGGACCAGAGCCAAGCTTCTCTCAATCACCCATTTTGTGTGTGATTTATTTTTCACACAGGTGAAAGGGACCTACAGTTTAAAGCCGATTTCGAACGGCGTGAGTCGGGAAGCAAGTTTACTACGGGGGGTTTTGCCAGTACCCCGCAGAGGAGGAACGTCGCGAAATAAACATTCGATGGCGTTGGTGTTATCGGGATCCGAACTCGCTCATCGAGCGCCACGGCTCCCTCGGGAGGTCTTAAGGTTAATGAGGGTAAAACTAAATATCTGCTTTCATCTAAAAGAGACGGACAACAAAGACGTATTGGCCAGAACGTCACCATGGGCGAATATAACTTTGAAGTGGTCAAGGAGTTCGTCTACCTTGGCTCACTGATGACCAGCGACAACAACACCAGCGCTGAGATAAAACGAAGAATCACTCTTGCCAACCGCAGTTTCTTTGGGCTCAAGAAGCAATGGAGAAATAGAGCCCTCTCTCGAAAAACCAAGTTGGCACTATATAAGACCTTAATCATCCCAGTCCTCCTTTACGGCGCTGAGGCTTGGACCTTAACAAAAGCGGATGAAGATGCCCTTGGTCGTTTCGAGAGGAAAAATCTGCGCACTATCTACGGTCCCGTTTGTTTAAACGGTGTATGAAGGAGAAGATATAACGAAGAACTGTACGGGTTGTACAGCGACATCGGCCTGGTACGACGTGGCTAGGCCATGTAGAGCGCATGGAAAATACAGCTCCGACCCGAATAGTCTTCGAATCCATCCCGGAAGTAAGGCACGACAGAGGACGGCCGCATCAACGCTGGCGCACGCAGGTGGAAGGGGACCTCAACCAACTGGGCGTGCGGCGCTGGAAACAGCTGGCCAAAGACAGTGCCAGCAGGAGACGCATGTTGGTTGAGGCCCAGGTTCACCACGGACTATAGTGCCACCTAAGTAAGTAAGTAATGTCAGAGTCTCTTTGACAGCTGTGATGTGTTGGTACAGCTCACCTAAGCCTAGTTTCTCTCAATCATTATTTTCCAATGGGTGGAGGAGAACTACAGTTTATTACCGATTCCGAACGACGAAATTCGAGAAGATTTTTTCATGACAATTATATTACAGAGGGTTTTGTCAGTATCTACCCCACTGAGGAGAAGACCATGTATATTCGGGATCCTACATGGTTATAGTCCTCTCAAAGAAGAAGGGAGTCAAGTGAATGTATTTCTGTAATTGCCACGAAACACTTAGCTCGAATGTTTGAGTGAAAACCATCGAAAGAAATAGAAGCCTTACGCAAGTTGTGTGATCTTTTAAATCGCAACCAAACGTAGAGTCTACATTCACTACTATTAAATAAAGTCCAAAGATTCACGGAGAAAGTTGTAACTTCTTTCTCTTCCTAAATGAATAACCGTAAACCAGTAAACGCAGTCAAATCAATAATATTATATGGTGGAGTGCATTTCAGCCTACCGCTCACGCAACTTTTTTATTTTCTCTTAAGATTATAGAACACAACTGCGATAGTATCTAAGTCTACGTAAATGAGAGCAACACTTAACATCGTTAAAACCTGCTCTGCTCACCGTATAAATAATTAAATTGCTTAACAATTGAAATGAGGTGACGACAGAGAAACAACAGAAAGAAAAAAATTGTGACGATCTGACTCACCGCAGCTTGTACACATTCACGACAGCCATTTAGAAAAAGCACACAATCATTTGTAAAGTTAATTTCCAGTAACAATTATTTGTTTTATTTATAAGTTTATAGTGTGAAGCGCAGAAATTAATGTGTATTCTGTTAAGCCCACTCGCATACATTCTCTCTACAAGGATAGTATCAGAGATCGCAGAATATGTGTTAGCAGTGAAAAGAGAGCAAAACAGAAAAGAAGTTAACTGGCAAGGGAATGATATATTTTGCAACGTTACATGGATTTATTCTGCCTTTCTGCTTCATATTTTAATGAGAAACTATTGACCCAATTCGTAGTAAGTAGCTCTTAACGGACCTCAAGAATAAACGTATAAGAGCTACAATCGGGATCGGGATGTTTGCTCATTTTTCTGCCGATGCTGTTTAATCCCACTAAACGATAAGCTAAATGAATTTCAGAAATATAAGACTTTAGTCATTCACTTAGCTGATGTCTGTAAATAGATGGCGGGAAATCGTTACGTAATCTTAGTAACAAACTGATAACAAGCTCTGGGCGTTGCACCATTTGTCTGGGTGGGGTTCTAACTAGCTTATGTGCTGTGACAATTTCGGATCTTATTTTCTGTCTCGTGTTTCTTTCATGGCTTTTTCTGACGTCCCTAAAGCGGGTTATCTATATGATAAGATATGTTAGCGGATTCGGATGCCTTAAAAGGAGCAATCTATTCTTTGCCCAGTGATAAGTGTACGATGAATTTGCGAGTACGCATACATATGTATATGACTTGATATGCTTATCGTTATTCAAGTCTCAGGCACATGAAAAAGATCTTCAAATCATTTTTTATGCCTTATGTAAGTTCATGCTTAGTAATGGTTTGAAGGTTCGCGAATAAATGATTCACTAATTTGAAAGGGCACACTGCTTCCTCGAAATTCATTGTCGCATAGTGAGGTAATCAAGGAAATATATATATATATAGTTACTGCAAAGTTGCAACCCATTTCTAACTTAACTAAGTTTAAAGTTATTTCAACAGAAAAGTAAAACTCACCCTTCACAATAGGTTCCGATACTAATTGTTGCTCCTCTTGCGGAATCATCTCCATTAGTCGAGCAATATCTTTCGCCAGCATATTGTCAACGACGTCAAGTAAATGCGGTTTCAGCGAATGGAATTTGGTAAAGTCTTGATGCAGCAGAATTTCCTGCATCTTCTTTACGTCCGGGAAATCTCCGGGTGAGATTTGATGTTCCCGTTGAATCCGATCGTAGATTTGTCCTATATTCTTAATTAAGTCCTTCTTTTTACTATCCTTGCCGAACATCGATGGCATCTCTTTACGGAGCTCCGATATGATGTAGGCATGTACTTTAGCAAGACGTGCCCGCTTAATGAGATCGTTTAGTTTGCGAAGGGCGGCATTTCTTGGCAACGATTGTAGATCTCTGAATAGATCCTGTTCTTCATCTTCGAACAATCGACGATTGGCATCGAAACGCAAAGGTTGATCCCAAAATGAGCCAATATACACTCTAGCCACTTCAGGGGTCTGGAGTACCTTACCGAGGGACCACATCAATGCACCGTATACTCTCATCAGTTGTTGGTGATCAATCATATCAGCTTTGTTAAGGATTATTCGAATTTTGTCATCATGTCCGCGAAGCGCTTCGATCGCTCTACGAAACTCATCGGAAATATCCAGTTTGTGAGCATCAAAAAGCAATATAATACGATCGACACGTTCAGCAAACCATTCCAGCACTCCGGTAAAGTCATAACCTCTATCGATTCGTTGTTTTTCGCCCGACAGGATACCAGGGGTATCAACAATTGAAATAGCCTGCAGCACAGGCGATGACACTGTCGAACATTGGAAACGATTCAAGAATGCATTGCCGTATTTACTCAACGGACGGAATTGTCTTTTGGGATCAACGACCAGCGCATTGCCAGGGATAACGCCCTCCTTTTCATCGTACATAACAGCAATGAAACGATCTGTTGTTGGTTCGGGTCCAATTCGAATTCCAGGGAAATCCCTTTCAAGCAGATAACGAATGAACGTCGTCTTGCCAGTGGAATACTGGCCAACAAGTAATATCATTGGCTTGGCATCGAAATCGGGATCCTCAAGCTTGGGAGAATGAAAATCATGGAATTGATAGTGCTCCTCTAACGGAAGCAATTTACTGCGATAGATTTTCTTCAATTCACCGATGACATTCTCCACCACCTCTTGGTTATTCTTCTCTCGCTTAAGGAAACTGAACATTTCGCGTGTCGTCGTCGTCGTTAGTTCTCACGGGGACAATTCAACTATTTTTAAGGACAAAAACGAAAAGAAAAAACAACGAACACACACACACCGTTTTTCCACGTCTTTCGAGAGTTTGACTAATTCACGCACGGACTAGCACTAAATGTATTATAAAAATAAGAATGAGCCAAGCGATGAGAGAAACTCCCTCGAATACTGCAGACAAATCGTGAAATGGAAAAAATCGCCTTACTACCAATCTGTCATAGTTTATGTCAAAGAGGTGCGATGTGAATATGTGAATATGGATGGGAAACTGATGACGTTGTCAGATTTCGAATGCAATTTGACGTCAATTGTCGGGTTTGTTATCTAATTAGATGTCGGTAGGGCTGTGTTGAGAAGAATAAAAAGTGTAGTTACCAAAATTAATTAAATGACGGCCGACGCGTCATTCCATAATAAAAAACCATAGATTGGAGTAATGCATTACTTTCTCAATGAAATTAGAAATATCATTAGCATTTAATAATTACATTTTTGTTTCGCTATCATTGAAAAATGCTAATGAAATAAGTCAGGGGGAGAATACGATAACTTTGGCGCCGAAAATTGATAGCGGTTTTTTGTAGAAGGGTCAAAAACAAGCATTTTAGTGACCCCCTGTTCCTGGGGAAAGAGGAACCTGGCCCTCTAGGTTGGGGGTTGCGCTTAGGGGTAACAACATGGCAGACATTACCGCGTTTTCCAAGAAGTGCGACGGCATGGGTCAGGCAAAAAGCGGATGAAAAACTGTGATATACACTACGGAAACTGCTACAGAGAATATAAACAACACTTATTCGGATGCAGATTTGTTATTCGAGGTAGACTCAGGAAAAAAGTCTTATGCTTCCAATATGTAAGCGAACGCCTCATAACTATCCGCATCAAGGCCAATTTCGGAAACATAAGCTTAATATGTGTCCACGCCCCCACAGAGGAGAAACATGACCGACAAGACAAAGACGGCTTCTCCTAGGCAGATCGTTCTAGGAAATTTCATGCGAAGCTGGGTAAGAAAGCTATATTTGAACGAGTCATAGGAAAGAACAGCCTACACAATACTCGCAAAAGCCTCATTGACATCTCGCTGTGATCTACCTATTATATCTATATCGTCGGCGTATGCAAGGAGTTGCGAGGATTTGAAATAGATTCTTCTTCTTCTTTGGTGGCGTTACAGCCCATGAAGGACCAGAACCAAGCTTCTCTCAATCACCCATGTTGTGTGTGATTTTATTTTTCACACAGGTGAAAAGGACCTACAGTTTAATGCCAATTCCGAACGGCGTGAGTCGGGAAGTTTTTCATGGCAAGTTAACTACGGGGGGTTTTGACAGTACCCCGCCGAGGAGGGACGCCGCGAAATATACATTCGAGGGCGTTGGTATTATCAGGATCCGAACTCGCTCATCGTGCGTCAGAGTCCAACACACTAACCACTGCGCCACGGCGCAGATTATGCCTCTTGTATTGGCCAGTGATTATTGCACAATCATTTCTAATATGAATGAAGAAATCACACGACAGCGCATCGCCCTGCCTAAATCTTTTTTTGGCATCAAAACTATCGGTAAGGTGTTCACCGATTCGGATGGAGCAGCCAGCATTCTCCAAAGTCATCCTGTATAGTCTGACGAATTTAGCAGGCATGTCAAAGGTAGACATAGCGTTGTATAGCTCGTCTCTAATTACGCTGTCGTGGTGAGTGTCGACTTGGAATTCATTGGTTTTTTCCAGGATCTGCCGTAGTGTGAAGATTTGGTCGATGGTGGACTTCCCTGGCCTGAATCCGCACTGGTAAGAACCTATCAGCTTATTTACAAAAGGCTTCAGGCGTTCACACAAAACGGCAGGGAAGATTTTGTAGGCGTTGTTAAGGAGACTTATTCCTCTGTGTTGGCGCAATCAGAGGGGTCTCCTTTCTTGTGGATCGGGCATACGATGCTGAGACTCCATTCTTCGGGCATGCTTTCCTCTGACCATATCTTACAGATGAGCTGGTGCATGCTCCCAACCAGGTCATCCCCAGCTGCCTTGAAGAATTAGTTAGTTAGAGTTAGAGAGGGTACGGGGGTGGGACAAAGTCGCCTGATCACTGCGGTCACGAGTGGGCCTATTGTGAAGGCCCCCACTTACAGTTCACTCAAGAATCCTGAGTTAGTGATAAAACTTAGTATGCTTTTGAGTGAGCTAGCAGCGATTTCTTCTGCTTCAAGATAATACTGGCCTAAGTGACGATGACATGTACTGACAAGGCAGTTACAGTGGCATAGTATGTGCTCTGCTGTTTCTTCGTCTTCATAACACATTCTGCAAGTGTCATCTTGTATAATGCCTATCGTTTTGAGGTGTTTGTTGACTGGGCAGTGTCCAGTAAGGAAACCTGTGCAAACAGAGCAAAGAAGGAGATCGCGTTTAACATGGCAAACGCCAACTTCGATCTCTGTCCCTGCTCAATCCAAGTTGACACACAGCCTCCGCGTGGCCCCCCCTGGATAGCTACTCTGGCACCTGACAGGTAGTGAACCAATATGTGCAGCGACCCAACCCCTTGTTCCTGGGGAAAGAGGAACTTGGCCCTCCAGGTTGGGGGTTGTGCTTAGGGGTAACATACCTATCACGTAAAAACCAACTGTTCCGTAACAACAACAAGCCTCGGATAAGGACGGATACAAAGCTGACGACCCCTGCAAGCGACTAACAGACTTGAGAGTCTGCACCTGGAATGTGAGGTCCCTTAACAGGCCGGGTGCAGGCGATCAATTGGAGAAAAACCTCAACTGCTTTAAAGCAGATATAACCACACTCCAAGAAGTGCGATGGGATGGACCAGGCAAAAAACGGATGAAAAACTGCGACATCTACTACGGGAACTGCTACAAGGAGAACAAACAGTGCCTATTCGGGTGCGGATTTGTTATTCGAGGAAGACTCCGACAAAAAGTCTTAAGCTTTCGAGATATAAGCGAACGCCTGATAACAATCCGCATCAAACCTAAATTTGGAAACATTAGCTTAATATGCGCTCCCGCCCCAACGGAAGAAAAGGAGGATCGACTCAAAGAAGAAATCTACGATCACCTAGACAGAACATATGCCCAATGCCCCAGCTACGACACAAAAAGAGTCCTAGGAGATTTTAATGCAAAACTGGGCAAAGAGGACATATTTGAGTCGATCATGGGAAAGCATAGCCTCCATAACACCACATCCGACAACGGACTTAGGCTTATCGATTTCCTAGTGGGGCGTAACCTCCTTGTAGCAAGCACGCGATTCCCCCATTTCAACATCCACAAAAGTACATGACGGTCTTTTGATCAATCGACCACAAACCAGATTGATCACATTGCGATCGACGCCAGACACTCCTCCTGTATTCTTGACGTACGAACCTTCCGAGGGGCCAACATCGACTCGGACCACTACCTTGTTGTAGCCAAGGTACAAATGAGGATATCAAGAATGCTTAGGAGTCGAGTAGGACTACGTAAGTTTGACGTCGGAAAGCTACAATCGCAAGAGACTGCCAGAATCTTTGCCGATCGTGTCTCCTCCAAGCTCTCTCAAAATCCGCCCACAGCAGCACAAACAATAGAGCAGGAATGGGCACATTGCCAGAGCGCCGTCAGAGACGCTGCCTCAGAGGTGCTGGGTTTCAAACCGCCACCACCTAGAAACCCCTGGTTCGATGAACAATGCGAACAAGCCCATGCAGCAAAACAAGAGGCATATAAAGCCATGCTGCAACGACGGACGAGAGCTGCTCGCGAAATCTATAAGCAGAAAAGAAAAGAGGAACACACGCTTTTCAGAAGAAAGAAGAGAGAGCACGGAAAGCGTGAGATCGAGGAGATGGAGAGATGGTTCCGCTGAAATGACGCCCGTACGTTTTACAATAAGGTAAAACAAACATGCCATGGCTACAAAGCCAGAGCAGCGGCCTGCAGGGATGAAAATGGAGAACTGGTAGTGGAGTCGCATCGACTAAGGATTTGGAAAGACCACTTTTGCAGACTGTATAACGGCGATGATAGACAAGATACCGCTGTCAGGCAGAACGAGCCATTCGTAATGGACAACGAAGTAACAGAATTCAGTCCACCCGACCTAGACGAAGTCAAAATAGCGATATCAAGACTTAAGTCTAATAAAGCCGTGGGCGTAGACGGCCTGTCTGCTGCGCTTTTTAAGGCGGCTGAAAATGAGCTGGTAAGGCGCATGCACCATCTCATTTGCAAGGTATTGTCGGAGGAAAGCATGCCCGACGAATGGAATCTCAGCATCGTTTGCCCGGTTCATAAGAAAGGAGACCCCTATAACTGCGCCAACTATAGGGGAATAAGTCTCCCTAACATCGCATATAAGAACATCTCTGCCGTATTGTGTGAACGCCTGAAACCGTTTGTGGATAACCTGATCGGCTCTTATCAGTGTGGTTTCAGGCCAAGTACATCCACAATAGACCAAATATTTACGCTACGGCAGATCTTGGAGAAGATTTCAAGGCTGCATATGACAGCGTGTAGAGAGATGAGCTATAAAAAGCCATGTCTAGTTTTAACATCCCCGCCAAGCTCGTCCGACTGTGCAGGATGACAATGGGGAATTCTCGCTGCTCCATTAAGGTCGGTAATGAGCAAACCGAGACCTTTGATGTTAAAAAAGGATTTAGGCAAGGCGACGCGCTGTCATGCAACTTTTCCAACATCGTGGTTGAAAAGATCGTGCAAGAGTCACTGGCTAACACAAGAGGTACGATTTATTTCAAGTCTACGCAATTGCTTGCGTACGCCGACGACATTGACGTGATTGGACGGACACAGCGAGACGTCTATGAGGCCTTTGTAAGCATTGTGGTAAGCGCGGCTAAGATGGCACTCAGGGTCAATGAGGGTAAAAGAGACGGACAACACCGACGTATTGGCCAGAACGTCAACATGGGCGGATATAACTTTGAAGTGGTCAAGGAATTCGTCTACCTTAGCTCACTGATGACCAGCGATAACAACACCAGCGCTGAGATAAAACGCAGAACCACTCTTGCCAACCGCTTTTTCTTTGGGCTCAAGAGGGAATTGAGAAGTAGAGACCTCTCTCGGAAAACCAAGGTGACACTATATAAGACCTTAATCATAGCAGTCCTCCTTTACGGCGCAGAGGCTTTGACCTTAACAAAAATGGGTGCAGATGCCCTTGGTCGTTTCTGTACAGGTTGTACGGCGACATCAGCCTGATACGACATCTACGGATACAGCTAGGCTATGTAGAGCGCATGGAAAATAAAGCTCCGGCCCGACGACTCTTCCAATCCACCCCGGAAAGAAAGCGCGGCAGAGGATGGCCGCATCAACGGTGGCGCACGCAGATGGAAGTGCACCTTAACCAACTGGGCGTGCGGCACCCAGCTGGAGACGCTTGTTGGTTGAGGCCCAGGTTCAACACGGACTGTAGCGCCACCTAAGTAGTAAGTAAATGAGGCCATTCTGAGTAGCCAAATTGGAAAGTACAAGTTTTTGTATTCAATGGGAAGGCTTTCTGTCCAAAAGTGTTCCGCTGCTTTTTGTGTATAGTGGGGCTATTCCGGCTATTCCTGCGAGTATTGGCTTATCACTCGGTTTTGTACTGATGCAAGTGATGCTATTACTTACATATCATTTATTGGGATTCTAATAGTCCGTTGGTCATGACACTTCATAAAACGTTAGTTAAAAAGTACTTACCATCTCAGGGAGCTATCATTATGTGGCGCCACTGGAATGTGCTATTCTGAAAAAAAAGTCCCCTTCATTTTGTAACACAACTTCTATCTCTCATATTCTTTTTTTTAAAGCTGAAACTGAAAAGAACTCATCAATGGTGACGGGATGGGTATTACTTTGAATTACTTTTTTAATACAGAGCTGTTTGAATGACTCAATTTTGCCTTAAATTAGCCTCTGGTCCTTCTTTCTTCATCTGTTTTTACTATGTCCCTTATTCCACGGCGCGTTTTTAGTACAGATTGAAATAAGTACGAAAGAGATGGTCAGTGAAACAGAAATACACTGGCACAGTAACGCGTGTGTAGCTACTTCGTGCGGCTTTTTGACATTTCCTTATCTCCTTTTCTTTGTTTGGCGATGTCGCTTCACTCCTGTTTCAGATTTGAAAGTGTACGTTTGGATACCATTCTTACTTTCCAAATTTCACCACAGGCTAACGATAATGAAATGTAAAACGAAATGTCAAAAAAAAACGCACACTGCTGCGAAATGAAAAAATGCTCAATGGAATAACTCTTGCTGCTCGGAATGTCAGTCCAAAAGGAAGTCACCAAGACCTGCACCTCAAAAAGACGCGCCGTGGAATAAGGGACTTAGTGAGTGAAATAATTTTTTCTCATTCCATACCAGTTTTTCCCTTAGAAATAGTCATTTTAAATTAGCAAGACTTGTGTATTACTGAACACCCTCGGTCAGCTGATTCGATGTGGGTCAGCTGGTGACAGTGACAATTGAAATATTTTGCGAAGAAATATTTTGGATTTCTTTCAAACAATGTAATTGATTTAAGGATTTGAATATGAAACTAACAAATTTACTGTTTAAGCCAAAGGCGTCCGAAGTCCTCACATCTTACTTGAAACAATGTAATGAGCCTCCTTGGACTTCATATTTCGTTAAGGTTAGAATAAAACAATGCGTCGTGTGTACATAATGAAGTTGTGTCTAGTCGCTTATTGCAGCAGAAGGACGTGCACAACGACCAATTTGGCCAATCCCACTTTAATTGGACATTGGATACGGGTACAAATTACCACGTTCTTCGTACAGGATGTTTTCCATACATGAAATACCATTGCAGCAAGAGAAAATATCAAAATCTTGACTTGGAAGATGCTTTTTTTGGTTGCCTTAAAATGATGAATCTGGGTGAATGAATCTGAACGCGTTTACTTTCGGAAATTATATTATCTATTTCGTATTTCACCCGTAGGGATCCCAACATTCTTTTATGGTTTGACCGCTTCGTGCTTAATAACTCATCAAGAGACGGTTAAACTGCCAAACAATGAAACCGTTACCATATACTTCTTGTACGAAGAAGACAAGGGTTCACGGTTTTAGATAATGACTTTATTTTGAAACAAATTTGTACATAAAAATAAAAAAATACAACATGTCCTGGAGGTTAAATCCAATTAACACATACATATGTATGTATTTAGCATTTCTTGGGAGTCTCGCAGATCTCGTCGTAATCATTAAATAACAAGTGCGCAATGGCATCGCCAAAGTTCGTTATCGAACAAGGTTCAGGACAATTTGGTATGATTACACTTATAGGAAAGTCTGCGGTACTGTCTTTGTAGTAGACCACCTAAAAGAAGAGGACGACTTATGTTAGAAAAAACGAAATTTCCGTTGGGAAATAAAATCTGAACTTACTCGCACTTCATACTGTTCGGGTATCATTAAATTCTCATGCAATTCGAAAGCTAATGCTGACGCGTAATCTGGGAGAGTTGCAGTCTGATCTAGGATGGCCAGCGAATTCATGACATTTACTAAAGTAACATCGTGCCCAGAGTAGAGGAATACCTTCCGGTTCGTTTTAAGAGTGTTGTTCGCTTTGCCATTCATATTTTTGAAAACCTCTCCTAAAATCGCTCCACCCTTAACACGTTTCATAAACTCATTATGGGTGAATAACTTAAAGCTTCGTTCGGCTAATGGTAGTATCCGTTCTGGATAGACACTATTAGCCCACGGAGGTAATTGTAGTCCAGCTTCTTCTTCACATTTTAAGGTGTTGTAAAGAAATTCAACATCTAGAACTGTGCTTATGTTCTATGAAAGTCGATTTTGGTAAAAAAAAATGTTGTGTGTGCCTTGTTGATAAAGCTGAACTCACCTTTCCTGTATATGTCGACAATGCGCGGTAGAGATCTTCATTGTTGGCATTTAGTTCGGCCAAATCGGGAGGAGGCTCAGAAAGCATCTTATTGTACATTGCATCATACTTGGCACAAGATTTCTTCTGAGCTATTAGCTAAAAGTAGATGGGGTTGTGAAAAGGCTGAATTGGATTTTTAATGTGCAGATTACTTACATTATCCTGAGAACGTGGAATCGAATTAACTGGTACCGGTTGCCAAGGTATGGGAAGTTTGTTTGAATTTTCATTAACTGGCATAAAACCGGCGAGCAGTGCCTCGGCACTCATTAAACAACGCTCCGCGTAACTGCTCACTACTATCATGTCTTCTTGTGAATAAATACCATTTTTTGAAAGTAGGTGGCCGTAACGTTTTCTTAAATTCACTCCTAAGTTGTAGGCTTGCAGGCTACCTTTCTAAACATTGTTGTAATGTTGATTATTAAATTCTATATATAAATCGTTCCAAATTATGTGTACAATCGAATGGAATATATAGATATGTACATACATACATATTTGTACTCCATTTACCGGAAAAGCTTTTTTTGGCGAAAATCTGGCTAAGCTTTTGCAAAAAAAAAAAAAACAAAAAAAGAGCCTCAGACTAGTATAAGTCTGGCCAAAACTAGTATAATCAGTTTAAAATAGCCCAACATTTGCATATTTACTGAGACACTTAGTAAATGGTCTCCTATTACCTATCATCGAAGATAAAATTAACAAGTATCACTCACACATCATACAATCATAATCATCACGTTATCGTTGAATCCGCACCATTATAAAGACTATCAGCTAAATCAAATACGTATGTACATACATAGATATATGAGAAATGTAAACAAAATATACGAAGCGTACCATAGTAAGTGCACCAAGACCACCGGGCCAGCGACGTTTCGCATACGGATCACTAGGATAGAAACTAGTTGGATTCTTCTCGCCATGCCTGAAAAACTACACAAAGAAGGGTTATATGAAACAATAGCAAGAAGTTACTAATATGTTTTTCTACTTACAATCGAGACCATCCGAAGGCTATGTGAGTATGCATCGAACTTCTGTCCAAATGCATAATACGACATAAGCCCTACTAGTATGACGCTAGCCGAAATTATCACAGTAATTTTCGTTACACGATGCGTGATGCACTTTTTTTTCGCTCTTGACATTACAACGCCAACGAAACATGTACTTTCACAGATAATGGATTAATAGTGGAGACACACTGCTAGTATTGATACCATGGTATGAATACCATGGTATAGTGAATACCATATACCCTGACAGACAGCATTTCGTAGTATACGCATTGTGTAGTATCCTTTGGCGTTTGTATTGTCGATGTGTACGTGCAAATGTGGATGTAGAGGAAGAAAATATTTCGCAGTGTTTGGTCTGTTTACTTCGTTTGAATTGTCAAAGGAGCTTCAAGGATTCGGCAATAGAGGGAAAGTGGCGCTGCAATCAGTAAGTTGATGGTATACTAGCAAAAATTTACGAATTTCAATACCAGCTATGTTTCGTGGTATACTAACTTTAAACGTGGTATTGGAGTGACAGACATGTGGTATAGAACGTAGTATTGCTATACCATGGTATCAATACCAGCAGTGTGTCTCCACTATAAGAAAACACTTCAGATTTCGATGATTTCAGATTCAGAATCGTTTCAGCTTTTTGGCATAATTCGCTAGCTGTTTACTTAGAAATTTTTTGCCATGAACGGTGTAAGAAAGTATAATTTGTTTGGCACTTGTGCTAATGTGAAAATGTATCGTAAAAGCAAAACAAAAAATAAATGCAACGAAACAATATCGAGGAAGAAACTAAATAAGCCCAACGTTTAACACAGAGATACATAAATGTTTATCTCTGTTTAACACGTTTCCGTGCCGTCAGGGCTACAGTAATCAAATCAGCGTGACAGGGGCTTTTCATTTATTATTCAAATGATTTGGTTTAGATAGCTGAAAGCTTCACTGTAAGATGATTTAAGCTTTTCCATTCATGTTTATAATTGTATGCTTCCCGCATAAAGCGCGGTTCACATCGAACGATTTGTCGTTGCGATTTGCTTGACGACCAAATAATGCGTAGCGTTCACCAAACAAGTGAAGTTAAGTGAAGTGAAGTTATTTTTCTTTGTTTGAAGTCATATTGTTCATTCCGCTCAAAGTTGGTGTTGTTTCTCTGAACGCACAAGCAAAAGTGAAAAAATGCTCTGAAGTTGTACGATAACTGTTCACACTTAACGATAAATCGTTCAACCACGGCTGTCAAGCAAAAAGTTGGAAATTTTCAACTTCCTGACTACAAATCGTACCGACTTGTAGCTAGAGCGTTCACATTGGTTTTGCATACACAATTTGTCGTCCAACCACGGTTGTTAAGCAAATCGCTTGATAAATCGTTCAATGTGAGCCGCGCTTAAGGTTTTTTTTTTTACAGTGAATGCGTCCTAAAGTGAACCACCTGAGATCAGCTGTTCATAGAAGTTATGGAATTGTAACAGACGCCGAGTCCGGTTATAGCAGAGAAAGATATCTAATCTAAGCCATAGGTACTTACTTTTTTAGGTTCGGGGTGAACCTGGGCCTCAACCAACAAACCTTTCCAGATAGCACGATCTTCCTTCCGGGTTGGAGTCAAATACTCTTCGGGCCGGAGCTATGCTGTCTATTCGCTCTACTTGGCCTAGCCATCTAAGACGTTGGATCCGTAGACGTCGTACCAGGCCGATGTGGTTGTATAGCCCGTATAGTTCGTGGTTGAATCTTCTCCTCCACTCGCCGTCAACACAAATGGAACTAAAGATTGCACGCAGAATTTTCCTCTCGAAACGCCAAGGAGCCTCTTCATCCGCTTTTGGTAACGTCCAAGCCTCAGCGCCGTAGAGGAGGGCCGGGATGAATAAGGTTTTATAGAGGGTCACCTTCGTTTTCCGAGAGAGGGCTCTATTTCTCTATTATTTCTTCAGCCCGAAGAAATAGCGGTTGGCAAGCCATTCAAGTTGATAGAGGAGTGTCTGGCATCGATCGCAATATGATCGATTGGATTAACAGATAACTGGTCAGAAGACTGCCAGGTTCCCTTATGGATATTGATATGTGGGAATCATGTGCTAGCTACTAGAAGATTACGCCCTGTCAAAAAGTCTATTAGCCTGAATCCGTTTTCGGACGTGTTATCGTGTAGGTTTTGCTTTCCTACGACTCGTTCAAAAATATTGTCCTCACCCAGCTTCGCGTTAAAATCTCCTTAAACAAACTTGGTGTCGTAGCTGTGACATTGAGCGTATGTTCTATCTAGGAGGTCATAGAAGTCATCTTTGACGCTGCCATATTTTTCTTCTGTGGGACTGTGAACACATATCAAGCTGAGGTTCCCGAGTGTAACTTTGATGCGGATTGTTATGCTCACATTCCGGAAGCCTAAGGCCACCTCGAACAACAAATCCGCATTCAAATTGCCGTTGTCTGTTCTCCTTGTAGCAGTTTCCGTAGTAAATGTCATAGTTTTTCATCCGCTTTTTACCCTGTTCATCCCTTCGCACTTTTTAAAGCGCAGTAAAGTCTGCTTTATAGCAGCTTAGGGCGTTTTTGAGTTGTTCGGTGCCACCCGGTCTGTAAAGGGACCTAACATTATAGGTGCAGAACCGATACTCTTGTCCTTTTATACGTTTGCGGGGGTCGTCCACATGTAGTCCGTCCGTTACGTCCGAGGCTTGTGGTTGTCTCTGAGTTCGTAGTTAATTTTTTTTTACGGTTACGGCTTACTACGCCGTAGCCCAACCGACTAATCCTGTTTTTTGGCGCAGCAAGCTCGCTATTCGCCCTTCCCCGTCTGTAATTTCTATAGGAAATCTCCATATGGCACTTGGACTTACTAACAGTGCCGCAAAGTGTTCGTTTGCGGTGAATCTTATCGCTTTTTAACAGGCCAGCATCCGTCGGATAGATGCTACCTCTACGAGGCCTTTGTTAGTCCTTTGCCACCCTCATCTAAGCCATACATACATTACTTACTTACTTACTTACTTACTTATCAGGCCAGCGATCCATGGAGGATCTGAGCCTCAGCTATAGCTGCTTTCCATCCTTGACGGTCCCGGGCACGCTGCTTCCAGTTGTCAAGACCAAGATGTCTTACATCCGCGATTACTTGGTCTTTATACCGGAGGTTCGGTCTTCCTCTTCTTCTCGAACCAGGAGGCTCGGAGTCGAAGACCCTCTTAGCTGGAGCGTTGATGTCCATGCGCTCGATGTGGCCGAGCCAGTGTAGTCGACGGATCCTTGTCTTCCGGACTACATCCACATCTTGGTACAGCTCGTAGAGTTCGCGGTTGTGTCTTCTTCTCCATTCACCTTCCTCACAGACAGGACCTAATATCCGGCGCAGAATTTTTCTTTCGAAAGAACCCAAAATCAGCTCCGCTGTCCTGCTTATCGTCCAGCTTCCGGCTCCGTACAGCAAGACTGTCAGAATGAGCGTTTTGTAAAGCATGACTTTGGTCTTTCGAGTGAGGAGTTCTGACCCCAGTTGTTTGGACGAGCCGTAGTAACAGCGGTTGCCAAGGGCGGTTCTATGCCGGATCTCCACTGTGGTGTCATTTGTGGAATTTACGTTTGCCCTGAGGTAGACAAACTCCTTAACTACCTCGAAATTGTAGCTGTCAATTGTTATATTTTGTCCCAGGTGGTGAGCGACGGATTGGTTTTTGCTTGACAGCATGTATTTCGTTTTGTCCTCATTGATCTTAAGACCAACTCGTTTTGCCTGTTCTTCAATCGCCATTAATGTTTCCACAATGCCACGGCGAGAACACGCGATGATGTCGATATCATCCGCGTATCCTAGCAGCTGGATGGACTTGTAAAAGATAGTGCCTTCCCTGTTGACGCCTGCCCGTCGCACTATCTGCTCCAGCACCAGGTTGAAGAAGTCACATGACAGCGCATCTCCTTGCCGAAAACCGGTGCATGTTTCGAATGGTTCCGAGGTCCTAGAACCGAATTGCACGGTGCATCGCGTGTTTTTTAGCGTGGCGCGACACAACTGGATCAGTTTTACCGGGATCCCGAATTCGGCCATCGCCCCAAACAGTTCTTCACGATGAATGCTGTCGTATGCGGCTTTGAAATCGATGAAAAGATGGTGTGTATCGATTCGAAACTCGTTGGTCTTTTCCAGGATTTGTCGAAGTGTGAAAATTTGGTCTATAGTTGATTTGCCGGGCCGGAAGCCGCACTGGTAGCTGTCGATTAGTGCGGTGTAAAATGGTTTTAGACGTTCACACAATACGCTGGACAGGATCTTGTATGCGACATTGAGCAGGGATATACCTGTATAGTTCTTGCAAGAGGTAGGATCGCATCATATAGAGCATATAGAGCTGGTATTCCAGTCGTCGGGCATGCTTTCATCTTCCCAAATTCTGCAGATGATCTGGTGCATGCTCCTTACCAGAACATCGCCGCCAGCCTTGAAGAGCTCTGATGGCAAGCCATTTGAGCCTGCGGCCTTGTTGTTCGTCAGCTTCTG
The DNA here is from genome assembly GCA_951905685.1 of Eumerus sabulonum. NCBI lineage: Eukaryota > Metazoa > Arthropoda > Insecta > Diptera > Syrphidae > Eumerus > Eumerus sabulonum. The sequence goes on along the minus strand of OX645060.1, from coordinate 151,356,489 downwards.
AATAGCTGTGCCGACTTCTTCGATGCTGGGTGGGAGGACTACTTCAGCGGCTGGAGTTGGGATTTCCTCGGTCCCTACCACTCTCTCTTGATCATGCTCGTTAAGCAGCTGCTGGAAGTGCTGCTTAAATACATCCCCTATTCCCTGCGGGTCGGTGACAAGATTACCCTCGCAGTTTCGAAGAGCCAGGGTGCCCTTTTTGAAGCCTCCTGCAAGGCCTTTGGCTTTCTTGTAAAAGGCCCGTATTTTATGTTTATGCCTAGACTCCTCGATATCCTTGAGCTGGGAGGCTGCGAAGATTCTTTTCTTTTGTCGCAATAGTTTTTTCTTCTCCCTTCTTCTGGCTCGGTACTCTTCTTGCGCTGCCCTGGTTTTCCTCTGCAGCGCCTTTTGGCACGCCTCGTCGGTTGCTACCTTTTTCTGCTCACACTCGCCATCATACCACGGGTTTCTTGTCGGGGCTACTTCGGTTTCGGCTACTTCCTGAATGGCTGAGCGGTAATGCGGCCACATATTATTGGCATTTGTGTTCGACGTAGGCATACCGTAGAGTCTTTCGCTCAGCTGCTCCCTGTAGACTCTGGCAACCTCCGGTGTGCTCAGGCGCCCAATGTCGAACCTCCTCCTGATGGGCTGGTGCAGCTTTCTGACATTGGACAGTCGAGCTCTGAATCTTGCTGCTACGAGGAAGTGGTCAGAGTCGACGTTTGCCCCTCTGAATGTTCGCACATTCAGGATGTTTGACGAGTGCCGTGCGTCAATGAGCACATGGTCGATTTGGTTGGCGGTTCGACCGTCCGGAGATCGCCAGGTTGCTGTGTGGATTCGCTTGCGAGGGAATCTTGTGCTACTTATCACCGCATTACGAGCTGTCGCAAAGTCAGCGAGTCGGAAGCCGTTATCTGTTGTTGTATCGTGGAGGCTGTGCTTTCCGATCACTGCGCCAAGGGTGTTTTCCTTACCGATTTTGGCGTTGAAGTCCCCGAGCACGATTTTTACATCGTCGGACAAGCTCCGTAGGCGTTGTCCAGGAGGTCATAGAAGTCCTCCTTGATAGGGTCTTCAGCCTCATCGGTAGGTGCGTGTGCACATATGTATAAGGCTGATGTTATAAAATCTGCCTCTGATGCGGATCATACCCAGGCGATCACTTATAGGCTTAAAGTCGATGACCTTCGACCTTAACCGCTTTCCCACGACAAATCCGCATCCCAGTAAGTGCAACCTTTTGTGACAGCTATAATAAATGTCGCGATTTTTCTTCTTAATCATACCGTTTCCTATCCAGCGTATTTCCTGGACCGCAGTAATATCCGCCTTGGACTGCGTGAGGATTCCTTCTAGTTTATCAGCAGCTAGGGGAGTGTACAGAGTTCTGACATTCTAGGAGCATACTCGCAAATCGTGTTCCTTTTTCGTGCGTTGTCGTCGGCGAGTATCCGTCCGTGTATCCGAGGCATCTTGCTCATTCATAACTTTAAGTTTTGTTTTACGTGGGGGATTGTTAGCCCGCCGCACATCCGCCATTCTGGTCGGGGTTTTTTTTCGCTGCATACGTTTGTTCACCTCCCAACGGTTGTTGAAGAGGCTATCCAGAGGGCGCCGCGAGGAGGCCGTATGTCAACTTGACCCGGGCATTTAAACAGGGATCGTTGCTGGCATCTCGCCAGGTTGAGAGCAATCAACAACTTTACCCTGTATGTCCGAGCCCATGCCCTCTATATATACATACAAGACACAAATTTAGAAAACTCCACAACAAAGGATAGAGCAGTATGGATGCCCAATCCATCCATTAACTCCATTTAAATGGAGGGTAACATTTTAGTTTATCTGCGTATTGAGTGCAAATAGTTTTGACTCCACTTGACTCAGCTGGTAGAATGGTTTGAATTTAAAAAATGCATGTAAACGTCGATTAACTTGACATATTGCTTGTATGTGGCACGCAATATCTCTTTGTGCCTAGTGTACTCGATCTGTCATTTCAACTACGTTTGAACTTTTTAATTTCTCAACTCCGTGTGAAATATTGTGGCGACATGAATCCCACTTCGAAAAGGGATCGTATCAGGGATTACTAATGAGATGGCAATCTGATGGCTTTGACAGGCATTTTGACAGATCGCACCCACAAACGCTTTGCGGTTTGACGGAGTCTTGACTATGTCATTCAGCCCTGTTCCGACGTCTTGACCCTACACTTCGACGTCTTGAGACTAGCTAATGATAAGTCAAAAGCGTGGTTTTTAAACGAGAATAACACGTATAGTATCGGGTGTATTACAGAAGCAACAACCAATCCCTGCGAGGATCACAAGGCAGACGTACGAAGGTTTCCCATCTCTTTATTTATCTCTGGTTCGTATCACCGCATTGCGATAAACTACACCTGCCTACTTTTTATTCGAATGCAATATACACACAGTTTACTTATTTCGCCTCAGATCAATTATCTGTGCGCTTCACAACTCACTAGATGGCTTGATTACCGATCTATCGCTCGTTACTGAATCCCGGGAACTGAATGCCGCCAAGGGCGAGCGTTCGCGCTTATATAGCCCTTAGTCCACTTTCTGGAATGTTCGCCGTCAGACGTTCTAGAATGCTCTGGCATTCAGCAGTATGCCGCTGAAAGTTACCATCATTTCCATTTCCGCTTCATCAGAGCATTCGAACTTCGACAGCGAAATTCGAACATAACCGACGGGTCGTGTCTCCATAACAATATCAACTCTGTTTCGACTTAGCCTTTCAATTCTACGTGTAAACAGTGTACGTGTAGTTTTATTGTTTTAAAGAAATAAATATTATTTGAATGCAAGAGGGAGTAGGTAACTTATTTTCTTACTTACTTATCAGGCCAACAATGGAGAATCTGACCCTGAGCTCTAGCTACCTTCCATCCTTGACGGTCTTACATCCACGATTGCTTGGTCTCAATACCGAAGGTTCGGTCTTCCTCTATTTCTCGGACCAAGAGGCTCAGTGTCGAAGACCCTTAGCTGGAGCGTTGGTGCTCATGCACAGCTCGAAGAGTTCGCGGTTGTGTCATCTCCTCCATTCACCTTCCTCACAGACAGGACCAAATATCCGGCGCAGAATTTTTCTTTCGACAGAACCCAAAATCACCTCCACCGTTCTGCTTATCGTCCAACTTTCGGCGTGGTACAGCAAGACTGGCAGTATAAGCGTTTTGTAAAGGATGACGTTGGTTCTTTGAGTGAGGAGTCTTGAACCAAGTTGTTTGGATAAACCGAAGTAGCAGCGGTTGCCAAGGGTGATTCTATGCCGGATCTTCACCATGGTGTCGTTTGTGGAGTTTACATGGAGTTGTCGATTTGCTGGCCCGGAAGCTGCACTGCTAGTTGCCGATTACTTTCCTAGGTGGCGCTACAGTCCGTGGTGAACCTGGGCCTCAACCAACAAACGTCTCCAGCTGGCACGGTCCTTGGCCAGCTGTTTCCAGCGCCGCAGCCCAGTTGGTTAAGGTCCCCTTCCACCTGCGTGCGGGTGGATTCGGAGACTCTTCGGGTCGGAGCTGTATTTTCCATGCGCTCTACATGGCCTAGCCACCTTAGAAGCTGTATCCGTAGACGTCGTACCAGGCCGATGTCGCTGTACAACCCGTACAGTTATTCGTTATATCTTCTCCTCCATACACCGTTTGAACAAACGGGACCGTAGATAGTGCGCAGAATTTTCCTCACGAAACGACCAAGGGCATCTTCATCCGCTTTTGTTAAGGTCCAAGCCTCTGCGCCATAAAGGAGGACTGGGATGATTAAGGTCTTATGTAGTGTCACTTTGGTTTTCCGAGAGAGGGCTCTACTTCTCAGTTGCCTCTTGAGCCCAAAGAAACAGCGGTCGGCAAGAGTGATTCTGCGTTTTATCTCAGCGCTGGTGTTGTAGTTGCTAGTCATCAGTGAGCCAAGGTAGACAAATTCCTTGACCACTTCAAAGTTATATCCGTCCATGGTGACGTTCTAGGCAATACTTCGATGTTGTCCGTCTCTTTTAGATGAAAGCAGATATTTGGTTATACCCTCATTAACCCTGAGACCCATCTTAGCCGCTTCAACCTCAGTGCTTAGAAAGGCCTCATTAACGTCTCGCTGTGTCCGTCCAATCAGGTCAATGTCGTCGGCGTACGTAAGCAATTGCGTAGACTTGAAATAAATCGTACCTCTTGTGTTGGCCAGTGACTCTTGCACGATCTTTTCAAGCATGATGTTGAAAAAGTTGCACGACAGCACGTAACCTTGCCTAAATCCTTTTTTAACATCAAAGGTCTCGGTTTGCTCATTACCGACCTTAATGGAGCAGCGAGAGCTCGCCATTGTCCTCCTGCACAGTCGGACGAGTTTGGCAGGGATGTGAAAACTAGACATGGCTTTGTATAGCTCATCTCTATACACGCTGTCATGTGCAGCCTTAAAATCGACGAAGAGGTGGTGAGTGTCGAGTGAGTGTCTTCTCCAAGATCTTCTTCTTCTTCTTCTTTGGCGCTACAGTTCATGGCGAACCTGGACCTCCTTCAAAAAACCTCTCCAACTGGCACGGTCTTTCGCCAGCAGTTTCCAGTGCCGCACGCCTAGTTGGTTAAGGTCCTCTCCAATTGGTTTCGCCACCTTAAGTTTGGCCGTCTTCGACCGCGTCGCCCCTTCGGGGTTGGATTTATTGACCTTCCGGGCCGGGGCTGTGTTTTCCATACGCTCACCATGACCTAGCCATCTTAGGCGTTGGATCCGAAGTCGCCGTGCTATATTCATGTCGCTGTACAGCCCGTACAGTTCACTGTTAAGTCTTCTCCTCCACTCCCCATTTATGCAGGTCGGGCCGAAAATCGAACGCAACATTTTTCTCTCAAAACGACCAAGGGCCTCCTCATCCGCTTTCAATAAGGTCTCTGCGCCATAGAGCAGGACCGGGATGATAAGGGTCTTGTATATGCTCACCTTGGTTTTTCGAGAGAGGGCTCTGCTTTTCAATTGCCTCCCGAGCCCATAGAAACAGCGGTTGGCAAGAGTTATTCTGCGTTTGATTTCGGCACTGATGTCGTTTCTGCATGTCACTGCGGATCCTAGGTAGACGAAGTCCTTGATTACCTCGAAATTATACCTGCCAATATGTGCAGCCTGGCCAAGATGCCGCCGGTGGTTCGTGTCCTTTTTCGACGACTGCATATATTTCATTTTGCCCTCGTTTACCGCCAGTCCCATTTAAGCCGCTTCCGTCTCAGTGCTCGTAAAGGCCTCAATGACATCTCGCTGACTTCGTCCAATTATGTCAATGTCATCGGCATATACGAGCAGTTGTATGGACTTGAAAAAGATGGTGCCCCTTGTATTGACCAGTGAGTTTTGCACTATCCTTTCAAGGACGATGTTGAAAAAGTCACACGATAGCATGTCGCCCTGTCTAAAACCTTTTTTGACATAAAAGGTATCGGTTAGGTCGCTTCCGACCTTGATGGAGCAGCAAGAGTTCTCCAAAGTCATCCTGCACAATCTGACGAGTTTGGCAGGGATGTCAAAACTAGACATGGCGTTATATAGCTCGTCTCTATTGATACTATCGTATGCAGCCTTAAAGTCGACAAACAGGTGGTGGGTGTCGATCTGGAACTCGTTTGTTTTTCCAGGATCTGCCGCAGTGTGAATAATTGATCTATAGTGGACTTCCCGGGCCTGAAACCACACTGATATGGACCAATCAGTTTATTAACGAACGGTTTCAAGCATTCACACAGAACAGCAGAGAAGATTTTATAAGCGATGTTCAGAAGACTTATTCCTCTGTAGTTGGCGCAGACAAAGGGGTCTCCTTTCTTGTGGATCGGGCAAACGATGCTATGATTCCATTCATCGGGCATGCATTCCTCTGACCATATCTTACGGATGAGCTGGTGCATACTTCCAACCAGGTCAGCTGCCAAAGAGCTCGGCAAGTAGTCCATCTACTCCAGCAGCTTTGTTGGACTTAAGCTTAGAAAAAGCATTCCTATCTTCGTCCAGTTCAGGGGGACGGAATTCTCTGCTATCGTCGTCCATTGTGAAAGGATTATTCTGCCTGACAGCGGGATCTGTTTCGTCAACGCCGTTATACAGTCTGCAGATGTAGTCTTTCCAGATTCTTAGTACCGACTGTGAATCCACTACTAGGTTTCCATTTTCGTCCCGTTCCGTTCTGGTCTTATATCCATGGCATGTTTGTTTTATCCGTTGATAAAACCTCCGAACGTCATTCCTGCGATAGCATCACTCCATCTCTACGATCGCGAGCTTCTCATGCTCCCTTTTTCTTGTTTAGAGAGGCTAGTGTTCCTCCCTCCTCTTCTGGGGGAAGAAGAGGGTTTCTTGTTGGGGTTTCTTGTTGGTAGCGGTTTGAAACCCAGTACCTCAGAAGCAGCACTTTCTAAGGCTTGTTGACAACGGGTCCATTGGTGTTGTAAGGTCTGAGCAGGTGTTGGAGGGTTTTCCGAGAGCTTAAGGGAGACGCGATTGGGACAGGCTCTGGCGGTCTCTTGCGATCGTAGCATTGCGACGTTGTATGCCGATGGCCTTAGTCGATTTTTCTGCGCCAGGCATATTCGAAGTCGCAACCTGGCTGCCACAAGATAGTGGTCCGAGTCGATGTTGGCTCCTATAAAAGTTCGCACATCCAGAATGTCGCATGCGTGTCTGCCATCAATCGCAATGTGGTCAATTTGGTTGACGGTTGATTGATCCGGAGATCGCCAGGTCTCTTTGTGATGTTGAGATGTGGGAAACGCGTGCTAGCAACTAGAAGATTTCGCCCCGTTGCGAAGTCCATCAGCCTAAATCCATTTTCGGATGTGGTGTGCTTGCCAATAACCCAATCAAACCCTACCAGTTTTGCGTTAAAGTCTCCCAGTACGATTTTAACATCGTAGCTGTGACATTGGGCATATGTCCTACCTAGGTCGTAGAAGTCGCCTTTTGTAGCGTCATCCTTGTCCTCGGTAGGGGCATGAGGGCCAATTATGCTGATGTTTGCGAATTTAGCCTTGATGTGGATTGTCATGAGGCGTTCGATTACATGCCTGAAGCTCAAGACTTTTTGCCGAAGTCTACCTCTAATAACAAATCCGCATCCGAATAAGCGTTGTCTGCTCTCCTTGTAGCAGTCGCCCTAGTATATATCACAGTTTCTCATCCTCTTTTTGCCCGGTCCATCCCATCGCACTTCCTGGATTGCGGTAATATCTGCCTTATAACAGTCTAGGGCCTCCGCAAGTTGTTCGACTGCACGTGGTCTGTTGAGGGACCTTACATTCCACGTACAAGGCCGAATATCATTCTTAGTTTTCCTTTGGTTGTTTCCTGGGTCGTCATCGGTTAATCCGTCCGTTTTTTTGTATCCGAGGTTTTTTTTTTGGGTTTTTTAGCTTGTTGGTTGTTTTCCAGGTATGGCTTGCCGGGCCATAGCCTAACCGACACTTATCCTGTTTCGTGGCGCAGGAAACTCGTCATTCGCCCTTTTCCGTTCGCGATTTCAACATAGAAATCCCCAGGTGGCACCACGAGGAGGTTGAAATAGGGCTTACTAACAGAGCTGCTAGATGATCGGCTGCAGTGGCTTCTGCTCGCTATTTTACGGACCAGCGCATGTCGGATACGCTACCCCTACGAGACCATAGCGTAAATATTTGGTCTATTGTGGATTTACCTGGCCTGAAACCACACTGATAAGAGCCGATCAGGTTATCCACAAACGGTTTCAAGCGTTCACACAATACGGCAGAGAAGATCTTATATGCGATGTTGAGGGGACTTATTCCCCTATAGTTGGCGCAGTTATAGGGTTCTCCTTGCTTATGGACCGGGCAAACGATGCTGAGATTCCATTCGTCGGGCATGCTTTCCTCCGACCATACATTGCAAATGAATGGTGCATGTGCCTTACCAGCACATCTCCAGCCGCCTTAAGAAGCTCAGCAGATAGACCGTTTGCGCCCGCGGCTTTATTAGACTTAAGTCTTGATATCGCTATTTTGACTTCGTCTAGGTCGGGTGGACTGAATTCTGTTACATCGTCGTCCAATACCAATGGCTCGTTCTACATGACAGCGGTATCTTGTCTATCATCGTCGTTATGCAGACTGCAGAAGTGGTCTTTCCAAATCCTCAGCATCGACTGCGACTCTACAACCAGTTCTCCATTTTCATCCCTGCATGCCGCCGCTCTGGCTTTGTAACAATGGCATGTTCGTTTTACCTTTTCAACTAGCACTTAAGTCAAGTAAAAAAACACAAATCTGTACGGATAGTCTCTCAGTGCTTATAGCCCGTAACCTCTTTAACTTACTTATTTTGTATTCCTTCTGAATCTAACGTAAAAAATACAAAATACTATTAATACTGGGAGGGCGTCGTGGCGCAGTGGTTAGTGTGTTGGACTCGGGCCCCCGATGTGCGAGTTCAAATCCGGATAAAACCAACGCCATCGAATGTTTAGTTCGCGACTTGCCATGAAAAAGCTTCTCGACTCATACCGTTCGGAATCGGCATTAAACTGTAGGTCCCTTTCACCTGTGTGAAAAATAAATCACACACAACATGGGTGATTGAGAGAAGCTTGGCTCTGGTCCTTCATGGGCTGTAACGCCACCAAAGAAGAAGATTAATACTGGGACTGGAAAATAAAATTTAAGCAAGTGTGGGGGAGTGGTGGGCAATGTGAGGGGGAGTAATGGGCAATACTAAAGATAAAGCAATTCTACGTTTAATCTTGTGCATTGCCAGCCGCAATTTTTCGGGGTGAATCTAAAGACGGAATAACACCGGGAATAAGTTTCAAATCACACTTGTTTTTAGGGTTCCGAACCCAAAGGTAAAATGAAACCCTATTACTAAGACTTCGCTGTCCGTCCGTCCGTCCGTCTGTCACCAGGCTGTATCTCATGAACCGTTATAGTAAGACAGTTGAAATTTTCACAGATGATGTATTTCTGTTGCCGCTACCACGACAAATACTAAAAACAGAACAAAATGAATATTTAAGGGGGGCTCCCATACAACAGACATGATTTTCATCCAAAAAATCCCCTTGGTGACATACTGAACTAAGGTTAGTCGACAATATCCCACAACCAGTAGCAAACTTTCCAGTTTTAATCTTGTTTGTGTCTTTGATGAATTAATCCTAGCTGCAAACCTTTTTCCCATATTTCCCATTATTGTTATTCACCTTTTCACTTCGTTGCTGTCAAGTAAGATAATTGATTTGAATTCAATGGACACTTTGATGATCAACTAGGTATATATCCCATCAAGAAGATAGTACATACATAGTCTCTTTCATATTTATATATACAGATGGTACGGAACCCTTCGTGCGCGAGTCCGACTCGCACTTGGCCGATTTTTTATTTAATAGCCCAAGACCTTCGAAAACATCACTATAATTGTTTAAAATTGGCTTGCAACTTTTAACATCTAAATGAGAATTATTATAAAAACGATCAGAACTTGAATAAGAAACAGAACTACATATTAATATTAGAATAAGATTTAGTTATGCGTGCAACTTTTACTTAATCTATCTTATTAATTAACTTAAGTTGAACACAATAGATGAGCTGATCGTGATTGATTCGTTCGTTTTGACCGAATCCTCGAAAAGTATTGGTGATTGCAATCACACAAATCACACAACTACAAACCAATCAATCACAAAGTCAATACCATAAGGCTATGACTATAGAAGTATATACATATACATGTTTCGTTATAGTGTTCTCACTCTAATTGTTCCCTCAATTCATTGCTGTTTCATTCATTTCCGCTGTATTAGTTGTTTTCATATCCCAAGCAAATACATATATGTCAAAGTGTCACTCATCCTTTTAGTTATTCAATCCAAACAAACTTACATATTTGAATTTTCAGATCGATCGCATTGAACCGATACAGTGAATTGGCTTCTATCTCTATTCAACGACTGATTGATGTGGTATTGACCAATACAATGGATCGATCACTATATCTGAACCAGGGATAAAGAATAAGATACCAATCTATTGGCTTTGACAAGCACTTTGACAGTTTGCACCTAGAAACGCGTTGCGGTTTGACGGCGTCTTGACTATGTCATTCTGCCTTGTTGCGACCATTTTGCCACGTCTTGTTTCTACACATCGACGTCTTGAGGCTATCATTGTGTTAGTGACAAGCGTCGTTTTTAAACGGAGAATAACACGTATAGTATCGGTGTGTATTACAAAAGAACAACCAACCCCTGCGGGGATCAACGGGCAGACGTACGAAAGATTGGTATGTATCTCAATGTTTATCACTGTCCGTGAGTGTGCGACACCCAACGAACAATTATTAAACGCACGCGCTCATGAGTAATTGGGTGTGAGCATTTATTTTCGATTTGGAAATGGGCACATATGTACATACATATATCCATCACACAAAATCCAGACTTTTTCAGACGAATTCCTCAGGATCGTATTTATCGCGTAAAAACAGAATTAGGTGATCACTTCAACTATACTAGTCGCAGCCCATTCCAGCTCATGTTTGGAACCATCATGAGAACGTAAGGGAATCACGAGTTACGTTCAGTACTAGAAGAAGTAATGAGGGATGACTTTGAAAGCGAGCGAGGAGAAACTAGGAGAGCCGCGAGGGAGCAGATTGAGAAGATTCAGCAGGAAAACCGCAAAACGTACGACAGAAAGAGAAAAACGGCCAAGCAGTACAAGGTGGGCGACCTATGTACTTGCTGTGCTGAGGACACAATTCGGTGTAGGCCTAACTGCCTGAACACAATGAGGTCGCAGTCGCTGTCTCCGTCGCAGTCCCGGTCGCGGTCGGCATTGCTGTCACTAGGATTGGCAAAATCTCGCCCACAAATTTTAACAGTTGTTTTCACCCTTGTCCATATACAAGCTGTCTCAAAAGAAAGTTTACATTTGTTTAGGTTATTGCGCGATCGCAACGAATCTGTGGGGCGCGGGGGGTACGTCAATCGGTAGCCTGGCTCTTGGGAATTCACTTGCTACTCGTTTTTACGAAAACGGTGATTCGGCGATTGTGGTGCGTAGAAAATTCTGCAATATACGAGTTTTACGCCATTTAAAGGATGCGCCAAGCATTCCTCTGATTCGAAAATGGGTAAAATGTTTGAAGTTTGGTTTAACAATAGAAAAACCAAAATCAGGACATTCAAGGTCATCGATAACGTAAGAAAACGTAAGCTGTTCGCAGTGATCCCGACCTTTCGATTCGGAAGCGCGCAGATCTGTAATGAGTAATTTTGCTATTCGATTAAATGGTTGTCGCGAACGCGAGGGCTTACATTTAGATGACATTATTTTTAAGAAATAAATTCCCAAGTTGTAAACGTTAATGATAAATAAAATTGTTTTCGACAGAATGTTTCCTTCGTCTTTAATCGATCCACTAAATATAAACTTTCTTTTGAGACACCTTGTACTTGCAACGAAACGTCAACCGCCGATTTGTTTTGTGTTTTGTTTTTTTTTCTACACAGCTGTCACAATGTCGTACGACCGAGTTAAAAGTTAGCCAACTCGCGCGACAGACCCTACGACCGAGACAGCGACTGCGACATCATTGTGTTCAGGGGTTCAGGCAGTAAAGCTACACGCGAAGTATTTCGGACCTTACGAGGTAGTGAGGGTCAAGAGATATGAACGATACGACGTTCAAAAGGTGGGACAGCATGAATGGCTGTCGAGTGATGGCAGTCGAGAAACTGAAGGATGGCCGAATGTAGGAGTGGAGCAGATCATCACCGCCGTCCCACTTCAGAGTACAAATTCCGCCTTTACTGTGTTTCTATTCATCTGAGGAGCCCTTTTTTTGCTGTGATTTTCCTTTTGTTTTCGATGTAAATTATTTGGGAGTCGTTCTGTAACTTTTCTATCGAAAGGAATAAAATAAATAATTGAGCTATGTATATTGATCGTCTTTTCATGTCTCCGACCAACGAGAAGAATTAAAGGACCCACATGTATGTGCCCATTTCCAAATCGTAAAAAATGCTCACAGCCAATTACTCATGAACGCGCGCGTCTTTTGTTCTGCTTCTTTATAAAGCACTTTTCTTTAAGGGAATTATTTCCTTTTTCAAATGTTGAGTTTAAACTGAGCGAAAATTAATGTTTAGAAAAAAAAGCACATCTTAAACCATCATTTAAAGACTGTTTTATATTTGTCAGACGAAGTCTTTATTCTAAAGCTTAAACATGACTGACTGCTTAATTCGAACTTAAATGTAATTAACCTATATGAGAGCGTAACTGAGAGAGGAAAAGAAATTGGGAATAATACTTCTTACATCAGTCTACCTCGGATTCGCAATAACTACTACGAACAACATCAGTACTGAGATGAAACGCAGAATAACTCTTGTCAATCGCTGTTGTTTGGGCTCAAGAGTCAATTGAGTAATAGAGCAATCTCTCGAAAAACCAAGCTGGCTGCTTTATGGTGTAGAGGCATGGACGCGATTGAAAGCAGATGAGGAAGCTCTTGGTCGATTCGAGAGAAAAGTTCGACTTGCAAATCTTTGGTCCTCTTTGCGTTTATGGCATCTGGAGGAGAAGATTCAACTACGAACTGTATGGGCTGCACGGCGGCATGTACAACGCTTAAGATAGCTAGGCCATCTAGAGCGTATGGACAACATAGCACCGTCCCGAAGAATATTTGAATCCGAGCCATTAGGACAACGCAACAGAGAACATCCTCGACTCAAATGGCGCACACAAGTGAAGAAGGACCTCAACCAACTTGATGTGCGTGACTGGAGACGGCTGGCAAGAGATCGTGCTGGCTGGAATCGCTTGTTAGTTGAAGCCCAATACCAAACCAGTCAGTAGCGCTACGAAGAAGAAGAGGAAGCAAAGACACCTCCACACGCTATTGCCTGTCCTGGACCCGTCCGTGTATATTTCCAGTGCAATACCTCCCCTCCCCATTTCGTGTTACGACGCTGATTTTTTACGTCGTAACACCGATTTCGTTGCCCTTTCCTTGCCAAAAAGATCCAAGGGGGTTAGCTGAAGAATCGTTTCGAGGGCTGCAGGGGGGTTGTTCTTGCCCCGGTTATAGCGATGTTTGTCATCCCTTATACTCTATTTAGAAGATTGACATAGTTAGATCTGCAGTGCCGTCCACCAGACTAAGCAGGCGTACGTTAGTATAGGCCTAACAACCGCGGTATGCAGTCAACGTGTAATATGGAGTTTGATACCACATCTGGTGCTCAAGGCTTTCTTGCAGGTGTATAGCGCAGTTGTTGCTTTTTTGACACGTTCTTCCGCATTCAATCTCCAGTTGAGCTGCCTGTCGAGTATCACGCCAAGGTATTTGGTATTTGCCAACCCATTGAATTTTGTTGGAGTGATTTGAGGTATCTGTCGTCTTCTTGTAAATATGACTAACTCCGGTTTGGAGGGATTTATTCCAAGCCCGTAGTTCTTTGCCCATTTACAAATCTGCCTAGACCTGTTTGCATCAAATATCCGGATTGTTGGGAGATGTTTCCCGTTAATTGCTAGTGCAATATCGTCTGCATACGCAATGACCTTGCACCCATTGGCCTCCAGGGCCAGGAGTACTTCGTTAACAACTAATACCCATAATTGCGCCTATAGTGCCCCTCCCTGTGGTGTGCCACGTTTTACTGCCCCTTTTGTGTTTGAAGGCATTTGTTTGATCCAAAGTATTATATTACTATTAACCTCAATCTTACTTCAGAGGCATTAAAAGTATTGAGCAGAGAATTGACCACCGTACGTTATAGTAGATATATACCAAAGATAGAATACAATCTTATGGGCAGTCAATGTCATGTGTATTCGAATTGCTTTGATCCACAATACCAGTGATTCTTCCGCCACAATATCAATGGGAATGGTAAGAGCGTATTCTTACCTGCCGGGCGCGCTTTCAATTCTCTCATCAGGTTCTACTATATGGATAAGGAGCAGTTTATGTAAGAGTCTCAAGACCCAATATGGCAGTTGCCGCTACTTGCATGTTTGGCAATCGAAATATTCTAACGAGTTTTTTTTTCTTCTCCAGTATAAGACTAGTAAGCAGTTAATGAGCAATTGGCTTAGAAGTTTGTCCGATGTATTATTCCTATATTATCAACAGACTTTTAGTATGTATAGTAGTTATCCCAAGTACTGCTGTGGGGGTATCTGTGGCAAGCTTCTGGAACATGCTTGAAAATCTGGGAAAAAGTATATATGTACGTCTACTATTTTTGTCTGACTTCCGATGTGTCTCGGTTTATCTTTTAGCTGGTGAAGTATATCTTTTAGCTGATTTCAATTTATAGATCTCTTAAGCCAAATTGGGAGACGCCACAGCTATTTCGTGATATCTACATAGACAGGATAAAATCCTAGGGCTGGTCTGAGGAATATTCCAGAGAACAAGACTCAGCTTAAGACAGTTGGGATTATGATAGACACGACCTAAATAAGTTAATTAATCGAACGAGTGATTTAGGACACCTGTGGAGATACCCGTGAAACATTCTCGTTGCAAGCCTTTCCTTTCATCGTCAAACGCACCTCTCTATATAGACCGAAATCACACGGGACTAGAACAGACCAATAAGACGAGTAGCCAATGGTGAAAATGTTTGATTTATTTGGTTCACATACACATATACAAAGTGTAGACAGCACAATACAATATGAGAAACCGCTTCTAAGGAGCACATAGCGATAGCAAGGATTGTACGAAATTCCTCCACGTGACCCTATCTTGAACGAGTGAACCACCCCTGTCAAAGGATCTTTAGGGCCTTCTTCAGGCATTTGTTAGCAAATACCTGTAGCTTCCGGTTTATGTTATCAATAGTTTTCCACGTCTTACAACCATAGAGGAGGACGGAATTGAAATTTGGTGTTGAAAATCAGAAGTTTTAGAGAGGAAGAAAGCTGGTTGGATCTACATGTATGTTAGAGTGCAAGCATGCAAGAGTGTAAGTATGTTTGAATGGAAGTCGACCACAATCAAATCTGCGAGTGTCCTGAGGGTCATTCGAGCGAGCCGAGACCGAGGGACCAGACGTTAATAAAGAGTGTACGCCGCAGAATTGTTTATTTTTGGTGAACTTGATAGTGTTATCCTTAGCATATATACATTCCTCAACGCATACTAGGCCGACCTTGTTGATGCGCGTCGAGACGTCGAGCTATGATCCCCCGTCTTTGCAGAGCATGCTGCCGAGGTAGCAGAACTGGTCAACTTTTTCGATCGGTACCCTGTTGAGGGAGAGGATTGTCTCACATCCTCTGATTCCCATAAGCGCGTTCAATCTCTGCTGGATGCTAGTGAACAAGTTAGACATGATACATGAAACAGATGTCGTCCGCGTAGTCATAGAGTTTCTTTGGTCAGGGCATTGCCACACACCTTAACCTTTGACGAGAGATTTGAGATACTGATCCCAAATCGCTCAGCATTGGAAAACCGTAATCCCCTGCTAAATGTCAAAGGCCTTAGGTGGTACACAGATGGCTCCAAGATGGCTTCCGGCGTTGGCCGGCATCTTTGGACCAAAACGCAAGTTCTCGAAAGCCCTGGGAATAAGTCTCAGCATCTTCCAAGCAGAGCTGCATGCCATCCTAACATGCGTCAATCAAATTCTCGAGACTGGCATTAGAGGAGTAACCATCAATATTTTCTGATAGCCAAGCAGCGCTTAAAGCGCTGGGTTGAGTACGAACTCAAAAACCGTCAAGGAATTCCATGACGCCCTACAAGACCTCGCCAAAAGAAACAATGTTAAACTTTGGTGGGTGCCAGGACACAAAGGTATCAAGGGCAATGAAATTGCCGACCAACTTGCCAGGAAAGATTCCAGTGATAAATATATACATAGGTCCGGAACCATTCTGCGGCATTCCCGGGTATATGATAAATTTCTTCCTAGACATGTGGGAAAAATTGCAACACCTGTCCTTTTGGAACAGCGTTCGGGGACTCCGTCAATCTAAACGACTTATACGACCCCTGAACAAACACTCTAGTGACATACTCAAACTCAATAGGGTGGATATCAGAAGACTAGTCAGCTACCTAACCGGAAACTGCGGTCTGAGATATCATCTAAACAAAATTAGCCTCTCGTCCGAAACTGGGTGTCGGCTCTGCCTCGAGGACGAAGAGACGGCGAAACACATACTATGTGAGTGTACTGCCCTCTGCCATCTTAGGAAGCGTACCCTTGTCAGCGAAGTTATGACTCCTGAGGGGATCACTTTGGCTCCTACGAGAAGCATTCTCAACTTCATTATAGAAGTGGAGAGGCTCCTCGGCTAATCGGCTAGCAGGCACAATAGATTTGCAAAGGTCGCAGCGCCGTATTGCTAATGGTAGCACTAGCCCCATATATAAAAAAAATACAGTCATCTTATCCGATGATCCACAATCCAACAATTGATATCTGCAGTCGAGCATTTCAATAGAGTTTCTCTACCTCCTCCAGATTGTGTACATTTTTTGTTTTTGCGAGAGTCGCGGGTATTTATAGAGGAAAGGGAATTTATTTCTGTGTGAATCTTACTACAACCCCCATGGAAGAAACCTAGTGAATAGCCTATGATCGGCACTGCTGAAGATATGCTCAATATCCTCTACTACCAAGTTTCGCTTGTCCAATTATCATGACATGGACATTTCTTTAGCTCTGTGCCATAAACAGTTAACTAATAGAAGTAACATGGGTTCTCCATAACGATGTTTGCAGAATATTGAAAATAGTCATATTATTTCTTTAATTTTGAACTTAAAATGTGGCCAGTGGACGGGTACTATCGTTCAAGCAGACATGATTTACTATGTGTAGTCGCTTATAGCACAGCCTACACAACACCACGTCAGAAAACGGACTAAGGCTAGTGGACTTTATGGCGGGACATAATCTGGTAGTAGCAAGTACACGATTCCCACACCTCAACATCCATAAGGGGACCTGGCAGTCTTTCGATCATTCGACAACCAACCAAATTGATCATACTGCGATCGACGGCAGACACTCCGCCAGAATCCTAGATGTCCGAACCTTTCGAGGAGCCAACATCGACTCGGATCATTACCTTGTTGCAGCCAAGGTACGGTAGCGAATTTCCTGGAATCAACGAGTAAGAACACCAAAATTTAACGTCGGAAGGCTGCAATCGCAGGAGACCGCCAGGACCTTCGCCGATCAAGTCTCCCTCAAGGTCTCTCAAGTCCCGATGCAATCTGCAGAAACCATAGAGCAGCAATAGAGTCGTTTTCAGAACGCCATTAGAGAGGCCGCCTCAGATGTACTCGGTTTCGAGCCACCACCGTGGAGAAACCCCTGGTTTGATGATGAGTGCAGACAGGCCAATGTAGAGAAACAGAATGCATACATGGCCACATTATATCGACGGACGAGGGCTGCCCGCGAGCTCTATGAACAAAAAAGGAGGGTGGAGCATGCGCTTCTGAGAAGGAAAAAGAAGGAGCACAAGAAGCGCGAGATCGAGGAGATGGAGAGATGTTTCGGCAGGAACGACGTTCGAAAATTTTACCAGAAAGTCAAACGAACATGCCACGTCTACAAAGCCAGAGCAGAAGCCTGCAGGGATGAGCACGGACAACTAGTAGTGGAGTCACAGTCGATGCTGAAATTGTGGAAGGACCACTTCTGCAGACTGTATAACGGCGATGATAGTCAAAATGCCGCCGTCAGGCAGAACAAACCATTCACAATGGACGCAGACCGAAGATAATCCCGTCCACCCGACCTGGACGATGTTAAGATAGCGATTTCGAGCCTTAGGTCTTATAAAGCTGCTGAGGCAGACGGACTTCCCGCGGAACTGTTTAAAGCAGCTGGCGATGAGCTGGTCAGGAACATGCACCAACTCATCTGCAAGATATAGTCGGACGAACGCATGCCCGATGAATGAAATCTCAGTATCGTTTGCGCGGTCCGTAAGAAAGGAGACCCCTATGACTGCGCCAATTACAGTGGGATAAGCCTCCTGAACATCGCGTACAAGATCCTCACTGCCGTACTGTGTAAGTGCCTGAAACCGTTCGTGGACAATCTGATAGGTTCCTACCAGTGTGGTTTCAGGCCAGAAAAATCCACGATAGACCAAATATTTACACTACGGCAGATCTGGGAGAAGACCCATGAATTTCAGGTCGACACGTACCATTATTTTGTCGACTTTAAAGCCGCGTATGACAGTGTTTATAGAGACGAGCTATACAGAGCCATGTCGTGTTTTAACATTCCTGCCAAACTCTTCAGACTGTGCAGGATGACTATGCAGAACTCTCTCTGCTCCATTAAGGTTGGAGGTGATCTAACCGACCCCTTTGAAGTTAAAAAAGGTCTTAGACAGGTTGACGCACTGTCATGTGATTTCTTTAACATTATTTTTGAAAAGATCGTGCGGGACTCTGTGGCCATTACAAGAGCTACGATCTACTTCAAGTCCACACAATTGCTTGCCTACGCAGATGACATTGACGTTATTGGACGGACAAAGCGAGACGTTAATGAGGCGTTCGCAAGCATTGAAGCAGAAGCGGCTAAAGTGGGTCTAAGAGTAAATGGGGACAAGACCAAATATATGCTGTCATCCAAGAAAGACGCGCAACACCGACGTCTTGGTCAGAACGTCACCTTCGGCAGCTATATTTGTGAAGTAGTCAAGGACTTCGTCTACCTTGGCTCGATAGTGGCAAGCAGCAACGACACCAGCGCTGAGATAAAACGCAGAATAACTCTTGCCAACCGCTGCTTTTTCGGGCTCAAGAGGCAATTGAGTAGTAGAGCCCTCGCTCGAAAAACTAAGCTCCTCTACGGCGCTGAGGCTTGGATGAAGAGGCTCTTGGGCGTTTCGAGACGAAAATTTTGTGTAGACGGAGAGTGGAGGAGGAGATTCAACCAGGAACTGTACGGGCTGTACAGCGGCATCGGCCTAGTTAAACGTCTTCGGATCCAACGTCTAAGATGGATAGGCCATGTAGAGCGAATGGGCATCAACGCTCCGGCCGGAAGTCTTCGACTCCAACCCCGAGGGTCGACGCAGCAGAGGACGACCGCATTTAAGGTGGCGCACACAGGTGGAAGTGGAAAGGGACTGGGCGTGCGGCACTGGAAGCGGCTGGCCAAAGATCGGGCCGGCTGGAGAGGCTTGTTGGTTGAGGCCCTGGTTCACCCCGAACTGTAGCGCCATCAAAGTAAGTAAGTAAGTTGCTTATAGCTGAACGAGTTTAGTTTATCTACTGTGCAGCCGTTTCGAAGTTTAAGAGAACTTCGGAAACAATCGAAACTGGAGTATAGTGTCAGTTTTTCTCGAAATTCAAAAGTCTACAAGCATTTCGACTGTGTATATTATATTTTTGGTTTATTTATAAAAAACAATTCATTTTAACTACGTATTTGTGGCGATTTATGATTTTTGAGATTTGCCTAAATTTTTATTTAATGCGTCAGCTAGAAGTGCATATATTTTGTATACGGATTTATATAAGCATCCTGAATCGGTTGCAATAGACGTACATACATAAATGTCGCGGAAAAGGTCCCATACTCGAGCGTTTGCTATCGCTGATGCTTCAGAGAATGGAATTTATTTTCTACCAGGATGCTATCACAGTCCACAGCTAGAGTGCCCAATGTGCGATGAGTGCTACAATCCAATGGAATTGTTCTTCATGGACGAGCAGCCTCACCGGAACGCAATCACTGGGAGTGGTCTCTATATTGCAGATGCTTTTGGAAATGTATTCTATAACAGTGACGTGGGCTATATAATGTGCGAAGAAATAGTTTGCTTCTCCGAGGCACAAATGGAAACAGACGAGCTTAGCGACCCCGGAACTGAATACGAAAATAAAAAAGCTCGTATTGTACCCTCGAGCGATGAAGAAGAACCCAACGAACAAACGTCGAAGAAGTTACCTGGCTACACTGTGACTGAACCATCAGAGGAAGACGAAGCAAAGAATTCGTCGAAATGATTTCATCCGCAGTTAGATGGATGTTTGCATGTAAATAAATGTATGCATATACTGCGTTCAAGCTTTGTATTTGCTTCTCGCCATTACTGCAGCACAAAATATTGTCAAAAATATTATGTTATAAGTCTTTGAAGACTTAATCCCTCCCATTGTTCAGCAATTATATGAATATATTATCCAAAAACTGTAAGAATGATATATTACAGGACTCCACCCGCATGTTAGTGAATTCCAACGAAATATTATTTTTACAAGTAACTCGGGTATAATTCTAATGATTTAATAAAGTAGAATAAATAATCTTATGCCTAGTAAGCGTACAAGGTTTTAACATTTCGTCATTTTCATGCAAATCTATTGTAGCGAGCTCTCTTCGTCTTTCACGCAATGCTTCTCGGCCGAGCATCTTTTCTTCGCTAAAAAACATAGCCAAAATGAGACGGGAAGTATCGCCAATCCGACTGGCATTAAAAAGAGCAACCAAAATTCTTTTGGATCGGTGTGTTCGACACTCGCATCATAATCATCCCAGTAATTACCGCTGCTTTCAATTCTCTCGTCAATATCATCTAGAACACTTAAAAACGCTTCTCGAATCCTATGTCCGCGATAGCTGATCGCAACGCATGCATAGAATCCTGCATCTTGTAGCCGAACACTGCTTAAGATATATTTGCTAAGATAGATTTCATCGTTAACATTCTTCTCTCGCGCTGCTTGAAGCAATTCGTAGGTCGCTCCATTGTATCTAACGATGTGTGAATTGAAATTATCTTGGCCAAGCATGTTCTCTATGCCGGCTTCGATATTAGGTATTCGCTTAAACCATTTGATTGTTGGAAGAACAGGGCTTTGTACTCGACATTGGAAGACGACTTGAGAACCGATAGTTGCTGTTTTATTTTCCGGATAGGAATCCAAAAATTCCGGTGCTAGCATTGTCGAATCTATAAATTAAGAAAAATTTGTTAATGTAGTCACTCTCTTTGGCTTCGCGGGCTGTATAATATACTTTTCACATCCAATTGATAGAGACGAACCAATTGTATGTCTAGCGCTTTTATATCATCCATTTGATATGGATATATCGTGCACTTATATAAACCAGAGTACTTCTCAGTCACATTTCTTAAGTGAAGTTGTGGTTGGCAAAAGTTATCCTCGCACGGGAGATGGGACCAATCATCTGACTTTATACTGTGGCATGACTTTTGTTGATTGTTGTCTCCACAGGACTGAAATTACAACAAAAATGCAAAGTTAATTTGAAGTTAATCTAGTATAATAAATGAGATTACCTTGAAATACCAGTGTATTTTTATACGATTGGCAAATTCGTCACTAAATAAACCATTAAGTCCACAGTTTAGCTTAATATCATTTCCCGCCAGTTTCTGGATCAGTTCAGCATCTTAAAACGGAAATAGTATGGTATTTCTAAACATAATATAGTTACACAATAAAATTCGCTACAAGTAGGTATGTACATATATAGTGACAAGCAATCAGAAGCAGGAGTGGAAAGGCCATGCTAGTTAGGCGGGTAGATATTGAAGCTTTTATCTGGACAAATTGTTTGATGTTAATTTGTGTTCAAAAATGTGCTCAAGAATGGTGACTGAACCGAAGGGCATTTTCTGGATGTAACTTCAATCTTGCAATAAAAACCTTTCCACAATCTTTTATCAGTTATCCCTTGCGTGACTACACACCTCGACTCGGTGCAAGGGCCCATAAAGGTCAATAACTCTCGGTGCAACCCCATAGGATACATGAAGCTAAGACCCGTGCCGAAGATCAGCCTGGCCGGGGGCTCGTCCCAAAAATAGCTCAGTCTCTAACGGAGTATCCTGAGCACCAGGCGCACTCAGGATCACCTACCTAGGGGTAATATTCCCTTTCTCCGCTACTCGTGGGACTAATATGAACAAAACCAATGACAAAAACAATAACAATAATAATGACAACTTGTACAGAAACAAGTACAACTGCCGAGTCTCGGCGAGATGCTGTGACAGGTGCCCCCACAAAGCCTGGTCCAGCATCCTCTGATAATAGTACCGCGACAGTCGCTCTACAAGGAGCTAAGACACTGGCATATGTCCGGTCCAACACCCTCATGAAGCAGCAGAAACGCTGCTATCCGACAAGGCGCTACGACATCGGCCCTCGTACAAAAGCCTGGTCTACCACCCTTAAGGAGCAGTCACAATACGGATTAAAGGCAATGTGCCAGGACAGTGGCCGACAAACAGAAGCCTGGTCCATCACCCTCAGGTGTTAACAGGGAGAAGAATGCTCCTTGTGACCCAACCCTGAGTGCCCCCAAGACAAGCTACAAACAACGTCGCGCAGCTAGTGGAAAAATTGCGTGACATACCAAGAGATCAGCTCTCGGAAAGAAGAAAAAAGGCTCTTGACTGGGCGGAATGCACAATCAAGAGCTTTGGTAACTCATCCGTTAAAGAGCAGGATGGCAAGCGCCAGAGGTCAGCTGAGGAACTCCCCTCCACCTCTAAAAAAGCACGGTCTCAAAGTATCTCCCCTGGATCCCAAACACAACTCTCCTATCGCGACGTGCTGAAGGTCTCGACCACATTGGCTGTTGTCGATGGGGGTGATGTGGATGGGAATGTCCCTCCGGCTAAGTGGACTTTGATTAGCATTGTGCTGCTCAAAAGCTACTTCCCGATACTCAGGGAACACTCTGGACCCTGCCCTATTACCCATCATGCAGGGTACTATTAAGGCACAATCAAGCTGATCTCCTTCGAAGACCAAAGGTCTATGGACCTCTTTAAGCTCGCACTCAGCAGAGTCGGCGAGGTCTGGGAGGGAGCTCAACTTGAGGCTGTACCATTGAAACAAATCCCCAATAGACCTAGGGGTAGAGCCATTATTCCGGCCTATCCCGAGGACCCTAAGGAGATTTTGGCAATCCTGCAGAATTGCAGGATCCCCACCAAGGATTGGAAAATAGCCAAGCTAGAGGATGTTAAGGGACCCTCAAGATTGATTACCATCGTAATCAATCAGGATTCCCTGGCACCTCTAGCTCTGGTCAACATCATGATCTCTCTGGGCTTTGACTCTGCGAAGCTCAGAATATGTATACAAAAAAGACGGGGAGGATTCAGCTAAGAGAGCCTCCTGTGCTGCATCAGCCGACTCCATGGTATCGACGAACCCAGAGCAACTCCCTACCATGGAGCCGGTGATCACTGAGGAGACTCTCTTGACTAATGCTCCGCCTCACCAAAAGCGGAGAAGACGTCGTTCTGATCCAGAAGCCATGGATGGTAAATAACATGGTACGTGGACTCGGAACATCCGAATATAAGCTCACCTACGTGCGCGATGCAGGTGAGCCAAGAGCTTGTATCCTAACTAAATCACACATAAAATCCTTCTACTCCCATCTTACAGCGACCAGGACATCACGGCTATTAGTGTCGAGGGCAGTTCCCTCAAGATCTGGGTTGCCTCGGCCAATTTAGCCCATGACCACCCAAGTCCTCCACCTCCGGCCAACTTGGTAAACCTGGTCAAGGATGCGGAGCAAACAAATGCCAGACTGATCATAAGTTGTGATGCGAATGCACACCATACGATTTGGGGAAGCTGCAACATAAACGAGCGAGGTGAGTCTTGGTATAACTATGTATTACATACTAACCTCACCATTTGCAACAACGGCTGTGAACCAACTTTTATTACTAAAAACAGACAGGAGGTCCTGGATGTAACATTTGCATCGCAGGACATTGTCGACAAAGTAAGGGATTGAAAAGTCCTAAAAGAACACTCCCTCTCTGACCATCTAGCTCCAGCAGCTAGCAGATGTCATCCTCCCCTGGCTTGTGGTTATATACAATAGTTGCCTATCCCTTTCCTACATCCCCAGCAAGTTGAAGGTAGCCAAAGTCATTTTCATACCCAAGGCAGGCAAAAGCTCCTACACGTATGCAAAAGACCTAAGGCCTATTAGTCTCACTTCTTTTCTATTAAAAACTCTAGAGATGATTTTAGACGCACACATCCGGTCCAGCAACCTACAACAAAGGTAAATCGGTGGAAACAGCACTCCACTCATTGGTCAGTAAAATAGAAAGGTCACTGGAAAGTAAACAATACACTCTAGTCGCCTTTCTCGACATTGAGGGCGCCTTTAACAGTGTTAAACCATGGGCCGCCATGAAGGCGCTGTCTGATCTGGATGTTACGGGATCAGTGATAGAACTGGTACGACAGCTGCTAATACAAAGAGTAGTCAAAGCCAACTTCGCTGTTGCCGTCTCAACGAGAATGGTCAGCAAAGGTACACCACAGGGTGGAGTACTCCCCCTCTCCTCTGGAACGTGGTGGTCAACGAACAACTGCTGTTGCTTGAGCAGGAAGGGTACATTGCTATTGCCGTCACAGGAAAATTTCCCAGCACTCTATGGGACCTTATGCAAAGTGCACTACATACAGTAGAAACCTGGACACGGTACTGTGGACTTGGGGTGAACCCAAAGAAGACCGATCTAGTACTGTTCACTAACAAATATAAAATTCCGCCCCTCAACCCACCGAGGCTGGGTGGAACCCAACTAACAATCAAAGAACAGGCTAAGTATCTAGGCCTAGTCCTTGACAGGAGGCTGAATTGGAAACACAACATTCTTGATCGGGTCAAGAAAGCAACTGTTGCCCTCTACAGCTGTAAGAAAGTAGTGGGCAGGAGGTGGGGTCTCCAACCAAGCATTATGTACTGGCTCTACACAGCAGTCATAAGGCCTATCCTCCTGTATGGCGCCTTAGTCTGGTGGACTGCTCTGGACAAAGCAGTCAATCGAAACTTTCTGGGGAAGGTACAAAGATCGGCCAGCTTATATATAAGCGGAGCGATCAGATCAACCCCCACGGAGGCCTTAAATGTTCTACTACATCTTCCACCATTAAACTTTTTCAGCAAGCAAGTTGCTGCATGCGCTGCCCTAAGGATGATGAGCATAAGAAAATGGCCCACATCTCAAAAAGGCCACACCACAACACTTAAAAGTACCCATGGACACTGACTACATCAACCCGCAGAATGTGTTCAACAGGAACTTCGAAGTTGTCTTTCCATCCAGGGAGGAATGGGCTGAAGGGAAAGTTATACCAAAGGACTCGATCTGCCTCTATTCCGATGGCTCTAAGATGGAATCGGTGTAGGCAGTGGGGTCTTCTCCAATGAACTTAACCTCAACCTATCATTTAGACTCCCAAATTACTGTAGTGTGTATCAGGCAGAAATAACAGCGATAACGGAGGCCCTGGCATGACTCAGGATCAATGCAATATCCACAAGGGATATTATCATTTGCACGGATAGCCAATCTGCGATAAAATCCCTGGCAGCGGTAACCCACAAATCAAAGGCATCTCTTAACTGCCGCCTATCTCTAGATGAGATGGCTGAACAGTTCAACATTAAAATACTGTGGGTTCCCGGGCATAGGGATATTCCAGGAAACTGCGCGGCCGACGAACTCGCAAAGTTAGGGTCAAGCACACTCAGCCTACCTTCCCTCGCGTACCTAGAAACACCAATAAGTACGGTAAAGCACATGATAAATCTTCAAACCATAAAGGAGACCAACCTCCAATAGAATGAGAGCAATATCGGCTTTATCACCAAACAATTGTGGTCTAAGTTAAACTTAGGACGAAAGAAAAAACTGCTGCGACTAAAGATCCTCGCTGCCTCCCAGCTCAAGATCGAGGAGTGTAGGAACAAACATAAAATACAAGTCTTTTATATGAAAGCTAAAAGCCTTGTAGAAGGCTTCAAGAAAGGCACCCAGGCTCTTCAAAATTGTGAAAGTAATCTTGTCACCTATCCGCAGGGAAGAATGGATGTATGCAAGCAGCATTTCCAGCATCTGCTTAACGAGCGTGACCAAGAGAGTATGGTAGGACTCAGGAAATACCAACTCCAGCCGCTGAAGTGGTCCTCCCAACCAGCATCGAAGAAGTTGGCACAGCTATTCAAAACCTGAAGAGCAATAAGGCCGCAGGCTCAGATGGCTTGCCATCAGAGCTCTTCAAGGCTGGCGACGATTTCCTAGTAAGGAGTATGCACCAGAACATCTGTAGAATTTGGGAAGATGAAAACATGCCCGAAGACTGGAATATTTGCTCTAGTCCTCAGCTTACAGTATATGAGTGAACGCCTCATAAAGAAAGCATCTTTGAACGGGTCATCGGCAAACACAGCCTACGTGATACCACATCCGATAACGGACACAGGCTGATCGACCTTGCCATGGTACGAAGTCTTCTTTTAGCCAGCACAAGCTTTCCCCACCTCGATATACACAAAGGCACTTGGCGGTCGCCATATCAATCAGTCACCACCCAGACTGATCATATCGCGATTGACGTCAGACACTCCGCCACTATTCTCGATGTTCGTACTTTCCGGGGAGCGAACATATGTAGACTCAGACCACTATATTGTAGTAGCCAAGATACGTCAACGGAAAACACGAACACCGCGGAGTAGAGTTAGAACACCAAGCTTTGACGTCGGAAATCTACTATCGCCGGAGATCGCCAGTACCTTTGCCAACTGCGTCTCCCTTAAACTCTACGATACACCTCAATCCACTCAGTCAGTAGAACAACAATGGAGCCTGTGCAAACAAGCCCTAAAGAGCACAGCAACAGAGGTGCTGGGCCTTAAAGATCCACCACGACGAAACACCTGGTCCGATGGCAAGTGTAGAAGGTTTCATACAGAAAAGCAGGAGGCATACAAAGCCTCACTATACAGAAAAACGAGAGCGGCTCGTGAGCTCTACGAGCTTAAAAGAAGGGAGGAACATACGCTTCTCAGGAGAAAAAAGAAAGAGCACGAGAAGCGGGCGATTGAAAATTTGGAGAGGTGCTACTGCAGGCACGACGTTTGAAGATTTTATCAACGGATAAAACGAATGTCTCAGGCCTCAGGCAACATACCGCTGCAACCACTGCACTCCGTTCAGGTTGTGTGTGTCAACACATCATAAGAGAATATGAAAAACTCTTGAACCTGCGGGAGTCTCTAAAAAAAAAAAAAACACCGACAACATACCGCTCTTTCAAGTAGCTGAGGGTGAGCTGGTTAGGAGCATGCGCCGGCTCATCTGTAAGATGTAGTCAGAGGAAAGCATGCCCGAGGAATGGAGTCTCAGCATTGTTTGCTTGATCCACAAAAAAGGAGACCCCTTTGACTGCGCCAACTTCCTTTGTAGTCTCCTTAGTGTCGTATACAAGATCTTCGCTGCCGTTTTGTGTGAACGCCTGAAACCGTTAGCAAATAAGCTATATTTGCGAACGCCATGTTTATTTTTGACATCCCTGCTAAGCTCGTCAAACTTTGCAGGATGACTCTGGAGAATACTCGCTGCTCCATCCGAATCCGTGCAGAACAGACAGATAGTTCAAAAAAGGATTTAGACCGGGCGATGCAATGTCGTGTGATTTTTTTAACATCATATTAGAAATGATTGTGCAAAAATCACTGGCCAATACAAGAGGCACAATCTATTTCAAATATTAACTTAAGAGGTAGATCACAACGAGATGTCAATGAGGCGTTTGCGAGTATTGAGATGGAGGCGGCAAAAATTGGTTTGGCAGTTAATGAGGGCAAGACTAAATATCTGCTGTCATCGAAAAAGGATATTTACCACCGACGTCTTGGCCAGAACGTGCATATTGGCAGATATAAGTTTGAGGTAGTTAAGGGCCGCAGTTTCGAAATCAAGCGCAGAATTACTCTTGCCTACCGCTGCTTCTTTGGGCTCAAGAGGCAATTGAGAAGTAGAGCCCTCTCTCGTATGACCAAGTTGACCTTATATAAGACCTTAATTATCCCGGTCCTGTTATATGGCGCAGAAACATGAACTTCATCTAAAGCGAATGAAGAAATCCTTGGTCGTTTCAAGAGAAAGATTCTGCGTGCGATTTTCGGTCCTATAAACACAGAGGGGGGTCGGAGGAGAAGATTAAATTACGAACTGTACGGGTTGTACAGCGACATGAGTCTAGTCAGGCGCCTACGGATCCAATGTCTAAAATGGCTAGGCCATGTAGAACGAATGAACACCACAGCTCCAGCCCGTAGAGTCTTTGAATCCAATCCCGAGGAATGAAGAAATAGAGGACGGCCGCACCTAAGATGGCGCGTACAGGTGGAAAGGGACCTCAACCAACTGGGCGTGCGGCACTGGACAAGACTAGCGGAAGATCGTGCTAGGTGGAGAGTCATGTTGGTTGAGGCCCAGGTTGACCCCGAACTGTAGCCCCCGTTAAGTAAATAAGTAAGTAAGCTGCAATCGCAAGAGACCGCCAGGATATTTGCCGATCGTGTCTCCTTCAAACTCATTCAAAAGCTGATTCACATTGCATAAACCATAGAACAGCAGTGGAGACGTTGTCAAAGTGTCATTAGGGATGTTGCTTCTGATGTATTAGGTTTGCAGCCACCACCAGAAAAACAGAATTCTTACATGGTCACGTTGCATCGATGAACGAGAGCTACTCGTAAGTTCTATGAGCGGAAGAGAAGGAAGGAGCATGTGCTTTTCAGAAAAAGGAAGAGCACGTGAAGCGTGCGATCGAGGAGATGGAGAGATGTTATCGTTGTTTCTGAAGGTTTTACTAAAAAGTAAAACGAACATGCCAGGGTCATAAAGCCAGAGCGGAAGCCTACAGGGATGGCCACGGACACCTCGTAGTTGAATCACGGTCAATGCTGAGAATATGAAAAGACTATTTCTGCGGACTGTATAAAGTCGAAGATGGTCAAGATACCGCTGACAGGCAGAACGCACCATTAACGTTGAATGAAGATGAGAGAGAATGGTCGAGGTTAACATAGTGAAATCACCGTGGCGCAGTGGGTAGTGTGTTGGCCTCTGACGCCGATGACACGGGATCGAATCCCGACACAGCCATGTCATCGAACGTGTTTTCACGGTGTTTCTCCTCGGCGGGGTTCTGACAAAACCCCCCGTAGTAAGATTGTCATGAAAAGCTTCTCGAAATTCGCCGTTCGGAACCGGCAATAAAACTGTAGGGCCCTTTCACCTCTGGGAAAATTAAATCACACACAACATGGGTGATTGAGAGAAGCTCGGCTCTGGTCCTTCATGGACTGTAACGCCAACAGACGACAGACAACATAGTGAAATCAAAACTGAAATCTAATAAAGCTGCTGGTGCAGGCGGCCCGCCTGCTGAGCAATTTAAAGCAGCTGGAGTAGAGCTGATTGGGAACCTGCACCAGCTTCTCTGTAAGATATGGTTGGAAGAAAGCATGTCCGATGAATGGAATCTGAGCATCGTTTGTCCGGTCCATGAAAAAGGAGACCCATATAGCTGTGCCAACTATAGGGGAATAAGTGTCCTTAAGAACGCGTATAATATCTTTTCTGTCGTGCTGTGTAAACGCCTGAAACCATTCGTGGCTTCAGGTCAGAAAAATGCACGATAGAACAAATATTCACATTGGGACAAATCTGAGATAAGACCCATGGATTTCAGGTCGACACACACCACCTTGTGACTCGAAAAGTAGCCACTTCTCTGAAAGAAAATTTTTAAGACTTTATAGAAATATAGATGCTTAAGAGGAAGAATTCCCGAGCTAGCAAACAATGGAAAGCTATGTTCATATTTCCTTTTATTCCATATGATTCTCAATATTTCCTTCTGGACTACTTACAGTGGTTGTAGATACTTTTTATAACAACCACCACCAACAGAGTATACCGTATTGTAATTTCGATTGAACTAACCCGTAATAGACCGTTACCATGATTTTTTTTCTGCACAGTTTTTTTTAAAAGAAACATAATGTAAATGGTTGAAAATACATATTTTTTCAAAGCTAGGGTGTGATCTTTAGATACCATCTTGCTGTCGATATAGAGACCTAAGTATTTATATTCATTAACTGATTCAATAGTGAAATAATTTTGAGTATAATTTGATTGAATTCCTTCAGATGAACAGCAAGAGATATTACTAAATTGACATTTTTTGCTGTCATAACTATGCTGGACAAGAAGAGGAAGATTCATATCTGTATTTAAAGATTTGAAATACATAATTCTTGTTTTCTCACTAATTACGAGTTTATGAATGCCAAACCAATGTCTAAAAAACTCTGGGTCGTGATTAATGTCTGAAATCATATCAAGTATAAAGAAGAACTATAATACACACATGCTATGTCATCAGCAAATCCACAAACTGTACCTTTTGAATTTAGTTCAAATATGCTATTTATATAAATAAGAAATAATATGGGGCCTAAAACTAAACCTTGCGGGACACCTATGTTTACACTTTTTACTTCGCTGTATTTATTGCCGTTTTTTACCATTTGTTTTCTATTATCAAAGTAAGAAGAAAACCAATTAAACATAAAGCCTCTGAAGCCGGCTTTCTCAAGTTTTCTTAAAAGTATCTCATGGTCGACTGTATCGAAAGCTTTTTTAATGTCGATAGAAAGAGCAGATGTATCCTTTTTTTGGTCAAGACTTTGATAGATAGAGCTACAGTGCGTTAAGAGTACATCTTCAGTTGATTTTCCAGCTCTAAAGCCGAACTGTTTGCTATTGAAAAACGAAATACTCTCAAGATAGTTCACAACCTTCGATTTCACAATTTTTTCGAATATTTTGCAGAAAACGGGTAAAATAGAGATAGGTCCATAAATACAGATACATTTTTTGTCACCTTTTTTTGAAAATTGGTGTAATTTCAGCAACTTTTAAACTTTTTGGGAAAATGCCGAGATAAAGACTTTTGTTAAATATATGGGATAAAGCATCAACTATATAAAGACATATTTTTTTGATTAAAACGTTTGAAAAACCATTTAACGTTAAAGAATAAGAATTGTCCAAACCTTGAATAGCTCTATAAATTTCAATAGAAGAAATCGGATCGAAAAAGAAACTTCGAGAACGAACATTATCTTTGAAACAAGCTTCTGAACACCCATATGGCGAATTAATAATCCCTGCATTTTCAATGGTATCGGTTGCTATTTTGAAGAAGTAATCGTTAAAGATTTCAGCCATATCAGTATGATTAACGGTGTTTGTGCATCATAAGATAAAAGAGAACGAATATCAGAACATTTGTTTTTGCCAAATAATTGGCTTACTATTGCCCATTCCTTTTTTAATTCTCCTTTGGCTCTATGAAATTTATCCTTATAAACATTTTCTTTACATATAGATGTTTCAAGTCTTATCTCCTTACATAAATTTTCATAATTTTCTCTGTTTAAGATATTGTTTGGATGCTTATTATGTTTTATTGTAAGTTTATTTTTTAGGTTTATTTTATTCAGAGGCACCACTTAGGGGGTGGCCGTGGTGCAGTTCTTAACATCATCGACCGCCGAGCGGAAGGTCTATAGTTCAAATTCGCTTCATAGCCAAGAAAAAGTAATTCCTATACGGATCAAAAGTATTCAACGCAGTTGTGAATGTAAAGTGACCAGACGTACTGCTGCAGGCATAACACTCACAGTATATGGCCAACTGAAATTCATCCTCTGCGTATGCAATACTTAAGTGCTCGAACGAATTATTACGGACTATAGCCAAAGCGGAATTTGGTCGGCTCACGTCCTATCTGGGACAACCACCCCTGAGAGTAGTGAACGAACATCAAAGACCCAAACCACTGCACTCCGTTCAGGTTGTGTGTATAACAACACATCATAAGAAAACATAAAAACTCTTGAACCTGCGCGGGTCTCTACAAAAAAAAAAATAAAATAAAACAAACTGAAAAAACGCACGAAAATATCATTCCCCCCATTAACCAAATTTGAAGCGAATCGGTCTACTTATTGATGACTTAACGTAGTCAGTCTGATTTAAGTAAGTTTGATACAAAGCTTTTAAATCAATAGCGGTAGATAAAAGCCCAAATCTACATTTACATTGAGGGACTAAGATATTTAAGCCATGTTGGTAAGTAAGACCTGGATGTACATTTTTTTTGTTTTCGGGTTTATGTCCTTAGATTCAAATTATAGCAAACACGTGCCATTCTTACCATTGTATTCAATATAGGAAGCATTTAGTTCCCAAACTGCGTATGTCCAGATTAATAAGTAAAGCAACAATTGCCGGTCAACGTTCATTATACTCGCAATTCCACATTTATCTTATATGCACTCGCATGGTTCCATAAACAATGTGGCACTTTCTCCCAAGCATCCCAGGACCGCGGATCTGATAATTATTTTATCAAAACATTTTCATATGCACACACTCGCACATTTACACGTATGTATAATATATTTTCTATTTCAGCACTTGTTTATAAATTCACTCCTTTCTATAATTAATCGAATATTTTGGAATAGCACAGCTAAACTGGCACTTCACTACATAGCATGTCTTCTCGAACTCAGTTTTAGATAGTATTTCATTAGACTGTACAATATATTCCGCAAAGAGCACTTTACTGATGGGGTGTTACTCCACTGCTCGCTTAAAGGTGACTTATTTGTGCTATCCTTTTTTTTAATACTCGGCTATGTTTATTTCAGAAAATTGTTTCACCTTCTTACGATGATTTTGTTGAGAATATTGTTATCTTGTTGCCGCTTTAGCTTTTGCTGAAATAACAAAATTGATATTTGTTTGTTTTCATTAATTCCATATTACTTAAACATTTTATTGATTATTTGAAATTTCTTCGCGCACATTTATATTATTCATTCATTGAATGTATTTGGTAGTCGAAGCAAACGAATGCATTATTAGCCACTAGGACTTGAGGTTAAATGAAATAATTTCCAAATACATACCGTACTAATGAAAACAGACAATCGGTAGATAGACAAACAAACATTCGTACGGAATAAGACATCTGCGATAGAATCGAGGTGTGGGTCAATTTGAAGCAATCTTTGCAAAGTTTACTCAAGTACTATCAACAAACATTTAACAATACTAAAATAAAATAGAGAAAAACAAAAAAACTGTCGAAATATTTCGACATGGTAAGTGGTTGGTGAAAGCACTCGACTTTATCTATAGCCCCAAATCGTATCTCAAATAAACAAATATCTTGCACCGAGTGATTGATGGCTTTGAATGTTGTTTTATTTTATTTCTTTTTCTTGTTGCCTTCTTTGGAAACGTCATAATTAAGACTATGTACATCGGGCAATAGTTTCCTGTTCTGAGAACACTAATGACTAAATAATCAATGCAGTCGGCGCACCTTTTATTAATGAGTAAAAGTACGCAAGCGAATAATGCGACATATGTATGTGTCTATATAAGGAGACTTATCCCCCTAAAAGGGGAGAAGGGAGCGAGCAAACAGAGCAAAGAAGTTGATCGCGTTTAACTTGGCAAACGCCAGCTTCGATCTCTGTCCCTGCTCAATCCAAGTTGACACACAGCCTCCGCGTGGCCTCCCCTGGATAGCTATATTGGCACCCGCCAGGTAGTGAACCAATGTGTGCAGCGACCCGACCCCTTGTTCTTGGGGAAAGAGGAACCTGGCTCACCAGGTTGGGTGTTGCGCTTAGGGTTAGCATCCCTATCGCGTAAAACAAAAACTTGTTCACAAACAACTAATAGCCTCGGATACGGACGGAACGTTAGGTCCCTCAACAGACCAGGTGCAGCCGAACAACTGGTCAACTCTTTGGACTGCTATAAGGCAGATATTACCGCGCTCCAAGAAGTGCGATGGGATGGGCCAGGTAAAAAGCGAATGAAAAACTGTGATATTTACTATGAAAACTGCTACAGAGAAAATAAACAACGCTTATTCGGATGCGGTTTGTTGTTAGAGGCAGACTCAGGAAAAAAGCCTTAAGCTTCCAGTATGTAAGCGAACGCCTCATAACTATCCGCAACAAGACCAATCTCGGCAATATAAGTTTACTATGTGCCCACACCCCCACAGAGGAGAAAGATGACCGACATAAAGACGACTTCTATGATCTCCTAGGCAGAACGTATGCGCAATGTCCCAGCTATGACACCAAAATCGTTCTAGGGGATTTCAATGCGAAGCTGGGTAAGGAAGCTATCTTTGAACGGGTCATTGGAAAGCACAGCCTACACAATACCACGTCAGAAAACGGACTAAGGCTAGTGGACTTTATGGCGGGACATAATCTGGTAGTAGCAAGTACACGATTCCCACACCACAACATCCATAAGGGGACCTGGCGGTCTTTCGATCAATCGACAACAAACCAAATTGATCATATTGCGATCGACGGCATACACTCCTCCAGCATCCTAGATGTCCGAACCTTTCGAGGAGCCAACATCGACTCGGATCATTACCTTGTTGCAGCCAAGGTACGGATGCGAATTTCTCGGAACCAACGGAGTCGAGTAAGAACACCAAAATTTAACGTCGGAAAGCTGCAATCGCAGGAGACCGCCAGGACCTTCGCCGATCAAGTCTCCCTCAAGCTCTCTCAAGTCCCGATACAATCTGCAGAAACCATAGAACAGCAATGGAGTCGTTGTCAGAAAGCCATTAGAGAGGCCGCCTCAGATATACTCGGTTTCGAGCCACCACCGTCGAGAAACCCCTGGTTTGATGATGAGTGCAGACAGGCCCATGTAGAGAAACAGAATGCATACATGGCCACATTGCATCGACGGACGAGAGCTGCCCGCGAGCTCTATGAACAGAAAAGGAGGAAGGAGCATGCGCTTCTGAGACGGAAAAAGAAGGAGCACGAGAAGCGCGAGATCGAGGAGATCCAGAAAGTAAAACGAACATGCCACGTCTATAAAGCCAGAGCAGAAGCCTGCAGGGATGAGCACGGACAACTAGTAGTGGAGTCACAGTCGATGCTGAAATTGTGGAAGGACCACTTCTGCAGACTGTATAACGGCGATGATAGTCAAAATGCCGCCGTCAGGCAGAGCGAACCATTCGCAATGGACGAAGATGAAGGAGAATCCCGTCCACCCGACCTAGACGATGTTAAGATAGCAATATCTAAACTTATGTCTTATAAAGCTGCTGAGGCAGACGGACTTCCCGCGGAACTGTTTAAAGCAGCTGGCGATGAGCTGGTCAGGAACATGCACCAACTCATCTGCAAGATATAGTCGGAAAAACGCATGCCCGATGAATGGAATCTCAGTATCGTTTGCCCGGTCCATAAGAAAGGAGACTCCTAGGACTGCGCCAATTACAGAGGGATAAGCCTCCTGAAGATCGTGTACAAGACCCTGTTTGCCGTACTGTGTAAGTGCCTGAAACCGTTCGTGGACAATCTGATAGGTTCCTACCAGTTTGGTTTCAGGCCAGGAAAATCCACGATAGACCAAATACTTACGCTACGGCAGATCTTGGAGAAGACCCATGAATTCCAGGTCGACACGCACCATCTTTTTGTCGACTCTAAAGCCGCGTATGACGGTGTATATAGAGACGAGTTATACAGAGCTATGATATGTTTTAACATTCCTGCCAAACTCGTCAGACTGTGCAGGATAACTATGGAGAACACTCGCTGCTACATTAAGGTCGGAGGTGAACTAACCGACCCTTTTGATGTTAAAAAAGGTTTTAGACAGGGTGACGCACTGTCATGTGATTTCTTTAGCATTATTCTTGAAAAGATCGTGCGGGACTCTGCGGCCAATACAAGAGGTACGATCTACTTCAAGTCCACACAATTGCTTGCCTACGCAGATGACATTGGCGTTATTGGACGGACAAAGTGAGCCGTCAATGAGGCATTCGCAAGCATTGAAGCAGAAGCGGCTAAAATGGGTCTAAGGGTAAATGGGGACAAGACCAAATATATGCTGTCATCCAAGAAAGACGTCTTAGTCAGAACATCACCTTCGGCAGCTATATTTTTGAAGTAGTCAAGGACTTCGTCTACCTTGGCTCGATAGTGACAAGCAGCAACGACACCAGCGCTGAGATAAAACGCAGAATAACTCTTGCCAACCGCTGCTTCTTCGGGCTCAAGAGGCAATTGAGTAGTAGAGCCCTCTCTCGAAAAACTAAGGTATCCCTCTACAAAACCTTAATCACCCCGGTCCTCCTCTACGGCGCTGAGGCCTGGACGTTATCAAAAGCGGATGAAGAGGCTCTTGGGCGTTTCGAGAGGAAAATTCTGCGTGCATACTTTGGTCCCGTTTGTGTAAACGGAGAGTGGAGGAGGAGGTTCAACCAAGAACTGTACGGGCTGTACAGCGACATCGGCCTGGTTAGACGTCTTCGGATCCAACGTCTAAGATGGCTAGGCCATGTAGAGCGAATGGACGTCAACGCTCTGGCCCGAAGAGTCTTCGACTCCAACCCCGAGGGACGACGCAGCAGAGGACGACCGCATTTAAGGTGGCGCGCACAGGTGGAAAGGGACCTCAACCAACTGAGCGTGCGGCACTGGAAGCGGCTGGCCAAAGATCGGGCCGGCTGGAGAGGCTTGTTTGTTCAAGCCCTGGTTCACCCCGAACTGTAGCACCATCAATATAAGTAAGTATTCCCCTAAAGTTATCGCAGTTATAGGGGTCTCCTTTTTATTGAGACCTCATACAGCGATTTACACGGTCAAGATGTTGATCGAGCAACTGTTTCAGGTTGTTTGTAGAGATGTTTTTGAGGCCATCGTTGCAAACCTTTGAATGATTTCCGCCTCGGCATCTCGCTTTCCTTTTATCGACAAATGCATTTTGCCGAAACCTAAGAAATCACACGGAATAGATTAGGCCAATATGTTAAGTGGTTAATGATGAAAAGCGAATTTTTGTCAATTGTCGACTGATAAGATGGCATATAAATTTATGCGGATTAAAGCATGGACAGACTATTCGGAAGCCCAAATGTTCGGTCAAAAAGCGATAACTTATTGTTTTGGAGATATTAAATTCCATTTTCAATTACTTAAATACAGAGTTTGGCATTTTCAGTTATCACAAATCTCGATTGGCCAATATTTGTCATCATTTAAGTCTTCACGACCATCTGTAAGGCGCGTATACTAATTATGGACTCTGTTACGGGAAAAACACAGAAGTGAAAAAAAAAAAGTATGTCATGTTAATAAATTCACAGAGAGGCACCTTAGAAGTACAACGGCGGAAAGCAGTCTGAGGCCGCTGAATATCATTTTCAGATTAGAAAAAAATCGAAACTATGCCATGTCATGTGCCTTTAGTAGAGATATTGCAGTAAACGCCTCGATGATGCCGCGTCTAGGACCTATCCCTCTGCTTAGGTGGTCATACCACCAAATAATTTAACGATATTGTACATGAAGTTATCAAGGATGCCACGGAACTGAACAACGAAAGTTTGACGTCGGAAAGCTAAAATCGCAGGAGACCGCTAGGACCTTTGCCGATCGAGTTTCCCTCAACCTCTCGCAAACCTCAATAACACCGGGACAACCTACAGAACAACAGTGGGAGCATTGCAGATACGCTGCCTCTGATATGTTGGGTTCAAGCCACCGTCAGCTAGAAACACCTGGTTTGATAAGCAATGTGGGCAAGCTCATGTAGCAAAGCAAAACGCCTACAAAGCAATGCTACTTAGACGGACGAGAGCCGTTTATGCTCGTGACCATTACGAGCAGAAACGGAGAGAGGAACACACGCTTTTAATGAAGCAAAAAATGCAGCATGAAAAGCGAGAGATGGAGAGATGCCATCACAGGAATAATGCTCGCAAGTTTTACGAAAAAGTAAAACGAACATGCCAGGGTTATAAAGCCAGAGCAGAAGCCTTTAGGGATGAAGACGGACAACCAGTAGTAGAGTCACAGTCCATGCTGAGAATATGGAAGGAACACACCTGTAGACTGTTTAATGGCGATGAAAGATCTAATACCGCTGTCAGGCAGAATGATCCATTCGCAACGGACGAAAATGCAAGGGAATTCCGTCCACCCGACTTAGATGAAATTTGGCTGGTAATTTCAAAACTGAAGAATAATAAAGCCGCGGGGGCAGGCGGGCTGTCTGCCGAGCTACCTAAAGTGTCTGGAGATGATCTGGTAGGGCGCATGCACTAGCTTACCTGTAAAATATGGTCGGAGGAACGCATGCCCGACGAATGCGGGAAAGGAGGAGACCCCTATAACTGCGCCAACTACAGGGGAATAAGTCTCCCTAATATCGCATACAAGATCTTCTCTGATAGACTCGTATCAGTGCGGTTTCAGGTAAATCCGCAATAGACCAAATATTCACACTGCGGCAGATCTTGGAGAAGAATACCAAATCGACACCCATCACCTTTTCGTCGATTTCAAGGCCGCGTATCACAATGTGCATAGAGACGAGCTATACAGCGCCATGTCTAGCTTTAACATCCCTGCCAAACTCGTCAGATTGTGTAGAATGACAATGGAGAACTCTCGCTGCTCTATTAAGGTCGGCAGCGAATTAACCGAGACGTTTGATGTTAAAAAAGAAATTAGACAAGGTGGCACAATGTCATGTAATTTCTTCAACATCGTGCTTGAAAAGATCATACGAGACTCACTGGCCAACAAAAGAGGTACGATCTATTTCAAGTCTGCACAACTGGACGAACCCAGCGGGACGTCAATGATGCGTTCGAAAGCCTTGAAGCAGAAGCGGCTAAAATGGGTCTCTCGGTTAATGAGGGTAAAACGAAACATATATGCCGTCAACCAAAAAAGACGTGCGACACCGACGTCTCGGCCAGAACGTCACAATTGGCAGCTACGGATTGAAAGTGATCAAGGACTTCGTCTACCTTGTCTCATTAGTGACCAGCGATAACAACTCCAGCGCTGAGATCAAACGCAGGATTACTCTTGCGGCTTCTTTGGGCTCAAGAGGCAATTGAGGAATAGAGCCCTCTCTCGAAAGACCAAAGTTGCACTGTGCAAGCCCGGTCCTCCTCTATGGCGCAGAAGCCTGGACTTTAACGAAAGCGAATGAAGAGACCCTTGGTCTATTGTCCCGTTTGTATAAACGGGGAGTGGAGGAGAAGACACAACGACGAACTATACGGGCTGTACAGCGACATCGTTCTAGTACGACGTCCGTCCAACGTTTACGATGGCTAGGCCATGTAAAGCGAATGGGTAACACACCTCCGGCCCGAAAAGTCCAACTCCGAGGAACGATGCAGCAGAGGACGACCGAATCTAAGGTGGCGCACACAGGTGGAAGGGGACCTTAACCAACTGGGAGTGCGTCACTGCAAACAGCTGGTAAAAGACCGTGCCAGCTGGAGACGTTTCTTGGTTGAGGCCCAGGTTCACACCGGACTGTAGCGTCACCTAAGTAGATAAGTATGTAAGTAAGTGAGAAAAGATCTGGCTTATAAAAGGGGAGAAACTAATTTAACTGAATCTATCAGAGCAATTTCCATTAAAAGTGAATTGTAAAATAAAGAGTTCGACATTAAAGACAACTTTCATGGTTTCATCGCGACGTATAAAAGTGTACATTAAAACCTTTTAGACAAGATATAACGAAGAATCCTTTAATAACTAACTCAAAATGGATGTAATGTTACCAATCAATGAAAACATCGTCCCTTACCAAATACGACGTGAGTCTTGATTGCACCTACTCATACATATATGTATGTACATATGTATGTATGTACGAGTATGTACATATACACGGTGCCCCACGAGCAGTGTGCCAAAAAGCTAGAGCGTGTAGGTTTGATCAAGACACGAAAAAAAATCGTAAGGGCGGGGGGATGGGGGTCTATTCCCCACCCGTTTAGGCGGGAGGGGCCATTTTCTAAAAAATTGACTTAATTTGGAAAAAAAATATTAAAAATCTACGGTTACATCCACAATGGCGTGATATACTTTTCTGTAAAGCCGGAAATCTCTTCTTTCATCTTGTTTATAAACGAAGCAGTTTTAGGAAATGGTTTTTGAGAAATTAATTTTCACATTCAAAATGCGATGCTTGTTATTTAAATTTGGGTTGCAAATATTTTGTTTTTCAATAAAGAAAAATTGAGGTTTTATTGTCTTAAGATCCTAGCGGGTAGAACCCATCGGCGGCGGACGGACCCAGACGAAATTGGCAGGTCAGTTTTCAGGCGTTATCAATGAAAAAAAGGGATTAATCCAGGGCTACTCCAATACCGTGTCACTTTCTTGTATCCTCATAAGAATCCGAATTTTTAAAAAATAAAAGAAAAGAGGTCAATGTTTCATACATTAATTTGCCTACAAGTCCAGCCGCGTTAACACCAAAAAAAAAAAAGTTTTTCTTAGAAAAAAGTGGTTTGGGTTCTTTTTTGAATTTGCCAAAAACTACAAGACATTTTTGCATCCGGTTTTCTGTTTTTAACTAAAAACTGATAAGATAAATTAATTCTTGACGCCATGGCGCAGTGGTTAGTGTGTTGCACTCTGACGCACGATGAGCGAGTTCGGATCCCGATAACACCGACGCCATCAAATGTTTATTTCGCGGCGTTCCTCCTCAGCGGGGTACTGACAAAACCCCCCGTAGTATTCTTGCCGTGAAAAGGCTTCTCGACTCAAGCCATTCGGAATCGGCATTAAACTGCAGGTCCCTTTCGACTATGTGAAAAATAAATCACACACAATATGAGTGATTGAGAGAAGCTTGGCTCTGGTCCTTCATGGGCTGTAACGCCGTCAAAGAAGAAGAAGAATCCTTGAAAAAAATGAGTGCCAAATTACATACAATTTTGAAAAAAATTAGTTCAAACATTTTTTTTTTTCAAAATTTTGAGTTTGGAAATAATTTTTCAAAAACCATTGCCTAAAACAGCTTCGTTTAAAAACAAGATGAAAGAAGAGGTTTCTGGCTTTACAAAAAAGTATATCACGGCATTGTGGATGAAAAGAAATTATGAACTGGAGTATAAGACTTGTCGAAACAAACTAAACAGAGAA
Organism: Eumerus sabulonum; assembly: GCA_951905685.1. Lineage (NCBI taxonomy): Eukaryota > Metazoa > Arthropoda > Insecta > Diptera > Syrphidae > Eumerus > Eumerus sabulonum. The sequence continues at coordinate 151,315,527 of OX645060.1, read as the reverse complement.
ATAACAGCGCAAAAAGGCTGCTTTTATAAAACTAAGTTCAACCAAATAAAATCAGATCCCCGTAGAACATGGAGTCTAATAAATGAGATAATAATTAAGAATTTCTCTAGTCAAATATGTCTAAATAATCTCGCTAGCGAATGTGCAAAAAACTTCAGCGAACAAATAGTAAACATCGTACACCATTGCGATTCGATAACATCGACTCACTCAAATAAAACATTTGATAGATCAGTATTTATTCAAGAAACAAATTCCGTTGAAATGTTAAGAATAATCGGTTTGCTTGGTGAAAATAAGTCGCCTGGTATTGATGGAATTCGAGCGACGGATATTAAAATCCACGCGGAAATTTTTGCGCCGATCTTGTGCAAATTTTTAAATTTGAGTCTTACACAAGCAAAAATTCCAGAAAACTTAAAAACGGCTGTGGTCAGGCCAATATACAAAGGGGGTACTAAAAGTCAACTCAACAATTACAGGCCAATATCAATATTACCAGTAGTCGAAAAGTGCCTTGAAGAAGTTATAACAAACAGAATGCAGAATTTTATTGAAAAACACTCCATAATCCACGAAAGTCAATACGGTTTCCAGAAAAAGAAAAGTACAGGCAAATTATTAGCGGAGTTTGCAAATCATATTAACGAAAGCCTAAACAAAAGTTACCACGTTTTGGTCCTATTTATGGACGTTAGTAAGGCTTTTGATACTCTGAACCATTCAAAGCTAATAGATGCGCTGGAACGTATTGGAATACGAGGATTGATGGCTGATTGGCTAAAGGAATACCTACACAACAGGCTTTTTTGTGTCAAAATCAGCGAGACATATAGCCAAAAAGAACACGTACTTTATGGAGTCCCGCAAGGATCGAAACTGGGCCCAATTCTGTTTACATTATACGCCAATGAGCTTCTTCGCACCTTCAAGCGAGCCACACCATTTGCATATGCCGACGATACTACGTTAGTGGTAAGTCACAGATCCCTGCAGACAGCTACGACGATAATTCAGGAGGAGTTCGATACAGCAGTAAAATGGTGTCACGACCATGGCTTAATAATCAACGCAGCCAAAACAAAAATGATGCACATAAGAAACCCGCAGTTCAAGGCTACCGAACAACGAATATACTATAGGAATAATTCTTGCCCTACTTCTAATAGCTGTCCTATAGATATAGTAGAAACCTACAAATATCTAGGAGTCATAATCGACAGTAACTTCCTTTGGGATATGCATATCGATAAGTTGCGTACGAGCCTTTAAAGAGCACTATACGCGCTAACTCATCTGCAGTATTATGCAGTACGACATCTGTGCTAAGGCAAGTGTACTATGCATTAGTGGAATCCAAGCTAAGATATGAAATACTTGCCTGGGGCAATGCATCGGTAACACATATAAAGAAACTCAAAAAATTACAAACTGCAGCACTGAAAAAGATAAACGTATGTACTCATAGAAATGTTGCTGAGCGAGAAAGGTTTATTGTCCTTCAAGTGGAAGACCTCTTCAAGATGGCGCTTATATTAGAGTATTATGACGATCCACGATTCATTATTCCAATTAACCATGGAATATACACAAGAAGACGCGCACAAGGTATGCTACAGGAACCGCGTTTCTACAACACCTATGGAAGAAGACAGTTGAAATGCAGTGCACCTCTCAACACAATTCCGCAAGAACTTAAAACCATTCGAAATTTTAAAACTAGGAAAAAACGCTTAAAAAACTTCCTTTTGAATCAACATTAAATGTTTAAGTAGATCTATGTAAATACTGAATTCAAAAAAATCAAAATACTTAATTCATATGTACATATATTGGTTAATCTTTTCGAAAATTTTCTATTGAATGTACACTAAACTAAGCTTACTTAATTTCAGTCATTAATGTTAGAAGCACAACATTCTGCAGAAAAACCCCTAAGGCTTCGCGGAAAAATATAACCATTAAAGATATTATGTATTGAAATAAATAAATATTGAACAAAAAAAAAACCGTCGATTTTTAATATATTTTTTTTTCCAAATTAAGAACATTTTTTTTATTCCCGCCTAAACGGAGGGAATAGACCCCCCCCCCCCCCCCCCCATACGATTTTTTTCTTGTCTTGACCAGACCTACACGCTTCAGCATTTTGGCAGACTGCTCGTGGGGCACCCTGTATACATACATATCTCTTCCCACCACAAAAATATGTATGTATGTATATCCAAGCCCATCTAAATTCATCATAGTCCCGATCTAGTATATACAATCCTAGACAAATAAAAGTGTCAACAAGGTTTCAATCAAGACATGATTTCTATTGAAAGAGATCAACCATTCGATTGAGTTAACTTCTAGGATTGTGTACCAAAGCAGGTTCACTCCAACTAGAAAAACAACAGATAAATATAAAACGATTTTATTGTGGTATGAGCAACTCGAATACGAAAATTCACACGAAGCAAAAATCCTTGACGCAATTAAGTAAAATAAACAGAAGCAAAACAGCACAGCACACTTTCTTATCCGCGAGTTTAAAATGAGGTAATAGAATAATCTTTTTTGTAAAGGCAATAATCCATAGTAAATAACCCTTCATTCCATCGATATAATTTAGCTACCTAACTAGATAAGATAAGCCAATTAAATAGAACAAGCCTAAAGCAATCAAAGATGATAAAATAATATTGATCACGTTAATGAAACCATAAGTTTGTGAGCAGGCTTCTAGTCGACTTTTTGACTAAAGGTGCAATTTATTGCCTATTTGGCTAATTTGCGCTTTTGCAAATGAAAATGTAGGATGTAGGTAACGAAAGGTAGAATATCAGATAGAAATATGATTATTCGAACGTAAGGATTTTTCAAAAAACTAATCTATGTACTTTGATTTATTTGAACTTTTGAAAAAAAAAAAAAACATTTTTCTTTTATAATACTATACTATTATTCAGCATATATCTATAGATACGGCAAATTGATACAATTATGCAATAACTTACCTAATCAAGGAATGAAATAATCCAATATATGAAATATTACTCGTATTCCCCAATATCTTCTTAACACCATAAAATGCTGCTTACGTCTAAATCTAATCGCAAACAAACGCCAAGAGCTTACCACAAATAACAGGGAACACTTTTAATCAGTAAAACTGATATAAAGATACATTTTTGTAGATATTACCTATGCATGTACACATATATGTAAGTGCTTATAGCATAATAAAAAAACTGAGTATGCGTCCAAATATGTATAATTGAAAACAGTAGTCTCTGTGTACACGATATTCAATGCGAATACAAGGTGTCACCTCTAACATACGTACTTTCCTACAATCATATATACATATGTACGTGCATACGAGTAAGTGTCTTCAATATACATATGTTATCAATAGTTCTTATCGCCCGACTTGGATAGAATAGCTGCTTCTTGCCCAGCAGAATAAAGTTTTCCACGGTTTTACGATAACAATATTTGTATTAATCAAAACGTTGAAATAGGTATTAATTCCAAACACTGTTTTGAAGTTCTTGATCGGAATTTTGTTTGCCTCGTCGAGAGAATACAACACGTATTTTATCCTCATTCGTCAACATAACTCCTTATCCTTTCGTTTTATAGTATTACCACGGTAGACGAAGAAACACCCCTTTTGCAACTAATATTTATTTCACTATTGACTATTGCGATGTTTTTTTGTTTTTTGTTCACTACTGTCCTGATCGGTTTTTGATAAATATATATGAATGTTCGAGTATCTATCGAGGAAAGTCAATAAATATGATTATTGTGAACCCTTATCACAGAAGCACGAGTAGCAATTTTTATTTACTAAACTACATATAAGCAAATACACATGTTTTCTATTGTTTTTGTTTTTTTTTTTTTGACTTTTTTTCATTTCTGTAGCAAATGGTGTACGTATCGTGAATGGTAATATTGTGGCGAGAACCAAAAGCGTACTGATCGATACGTTTTATCGAACGTTTATTCGGGTGAATGCTTAATCAAATCTATACTAGAATAGAGACTAGCGACTATTTCACGGTAGCGCAACAAGCGTGTGTTGACCGCTATCGTCACGACGACGTTATAATGGGAATATCTAAACAGTCGTATGTATATACGGATACAAGATGAAATATTTATCGACGACCAGTGTCAGTAAAATGTAATTCAAATCTGTTTGCTAAACTATTTGTATTCCATACGTGAAGAATTTTCTGATTACGTACTGATTTATTTACAGTGCTCTTTAGGTACGCGTAATATAAGCTGTTTATTTAAATTCAGATGCACAGGTTTCAAGAGTACTTACATTTCCAAAAATTAGTTATACCCACTAATAGCAATTGCTCACTATGACAGATTGCAATCAACCAATCGGTTCAACTACTTCGTTGCACCTAACCACCAATGTCAAATCAAATGTTTAATTTACATATGTAAGCTTTATGGTATGGGGGCGGAACTCGTACCGTGTATTTATGGTGATGTATTTTTACCTAGAAAAACAGGAATTACAAAAAAGATTAAAACTAATTACAAGTTAAAGTTGTTTCCTGTTTTTCTTAATATTTCGTATTCATAGAAAAAAAGTGCTGAACAAATTAGCATTTAACATGACGTAATGTTTGTTTGCTGTTGGGCTTGTGCAATACTTGCTACACACAATAACGATTGTTTTAGTAACGCCTCGATTTTTGTTTTAAATTCTTTTTTCACTTTGTCGAATTGGTTAGTAAATAATCCAAGGTTATCGTTATCTATTCGTTTTCTGTCTATTTTTCAATCATTCCAATGAACAATGCCAAAAGTGCGTTTTCCCAATTAAGCCCCATTTTGAATTTTATATAACTAAGGAGGACTTGTCGGATGGCAAAGGACTAACAAAGGCCTCGAAGGGGTAGCATCTATCCGACGGATTCTGGCCTGCTAAAAAGCGAGAAGAGCCACCGCAGTCGATCATCTTGCGGCACTGTTAGTAGGTCCCATCCCCACCTCGTCGTGGTGCCATCTGGAGATTTCCTATGGAAATTGCAGACGGGGAAGGGCGAATGGCGAGCCTCCTGCGCCAAAAAAAAAAAAACAGGATTAGTCGGTTGGGCTACGGCCTAGTAAGCCGTAACCGTAAAAAAACCACAAACTCCGAAACAACCACAAGCCTCGGATATAACGGACCGGATTTATGTTGACGACCCTTGCAAAAAACGAAAAAAGGACAATGATTAGGTCCCTAAACAGGCCACGTCCAGCCGAACAACTTGCAGACGCCCTAGACCGCTATAAAGCGGACATAACCGCCATCCAGGAAATGCGATGGAATGGACCGGGTATAAAGCGGATGAAAAACTGCGATATTTACTATGGCGACTGCTATAGGGAGAGAAGACAACGATTGTTTGGATGCGGATTTGTTGTTCGAGGTGGACTAAGGCAAAAAGTTCTAAGCTTTCGGCATGTGTGAGCGAACGCCTCATAACAATCCGTATCAAGGCTAAATTTTTTAACATCAGCCTGATCTGCGTCCATGCCCCCACGGAAGAAAAGGATGACTCCGCCAAAGATGAGTTCTACGATCTCCTAGACAGAACGTATGTCCAATATCCCAGCTACGACATCAAAATTTTACTAGGAGACTTCAATGCTAGGAGACTTCAAGCTGGTTAAGGAAAGCATCGTTGAACGAGTCATCGGCAAACATAGCCTACACCACCATATCCGATAACGGACACAGGCTGATTGATCCTGCTACGAGCCAGTACGCGCTTCCCGCACCTCGATATACACAAAGGCACATGGCGGTCGCCAGACCAACCAATCATTAATCAGAGTGATCACATCGCGATCGACGTCAGACACTCCTCCACGATTCTTGATGTTCGAACTTTCCGAGGAGCTAACATTGACTCGGAACACGATCTTGTAGTAGCCAAGATGCGCTTACGGATATCACGAACGCAGCGGAGTACAAGCGGAATACAAAGTTATGACGTCGGAAAGCTACTATCGCCAGATCGGTGTTTTTACCGATCGCGTCTCCCTTAAGCTCTCCAATACATCTCAATCCTCCACGCTATCAATAGAACAGCAGTGGAGCCTTTGCAAACAAGCCCTGAAAAGCTCTGCATCCCAAGTTTTGGGTTTCAAGGCTCCACCACGAAGAAACACCTGGTTCGATGACGAGTGCAGGAGAATTCACACAGCGAAGCAGGATGCATATAAGGCATCGCTGCATAAAAGAACAGAGCAGCTCGTGAGCTCTACGAGTTAATAAGAAGCGAGGAGCATAAGCTTCTTAGAAGAAGGAAGAAAGACCACGAGAAGCGCGCGAGCGCGGATTCAGGCCAGGGAAGTCCACCATCGACCAAATCTTCACACTACGGCAGATCCTGGAAAAATCCAATGAATTCCAAGTCGACACTCACCACCTATTTGTCGACTTCAAAGGCGCATACGACAGCGTAATTAGAGACGAGCTATACAACGCCATGTCTACCCTTGACATCCCTGCTAAACTCGTCAGACTATGCAGGATGACTTTGGAGAATGCTCGCTGCTCCATCCGAATCGGTGAACACCTTACCGATAGTTTTGATGTCAAAAAAGGATTTAGGCAAGGTGATGCGCTGTCGTGTGATTTGTGCAAAAATCACTGGCTAATACAAGAGGCACAATTTATTTAAAATCCTCTCAACTCCTTGCATACGCCGACGATATTGACATAATAGGTAGATCACAGCGAGATATTAATGAGGCGCTTGCGAGTATTGAGATTGAAGCGCCGGAAATTGGTTTGGCGGTAAACGAGGGCAAAACTAAATATATGCTGTCATCAAAAAAGGACGCTGAAACGTATGGGCCAGAACGTTTGTATAGGCAGATATAAGTTCGAGGTAGTTAAGGACTTCGTCTACCTTGGCTCCGCAGTGACCTGGAACAACGACATCAGTTCCGAAATCAAACGCAGAATCACTCTTGCCAATCGCTATTTCTTTGGGCTCAGGAGGCAATTGAGTAATAGAGCCCTCTCCCGAACGACAAAGTTGACTCTATATAAGACCCTTATCATCCCGGTCCTGTTCTACGGCGCAGAAGCATAGACACTATCAAAAGCGGATGAGGAGGCCCTTGGTCGGTTCGAGAGAAAGATTTTGCGCGTGATTTTTGGGCCTATAAACTCAGACGGATGATGGAGGAGAAGATTCAACCACGAACTTTACGGGCTGTACAGCAACATGGGTCTAGTCAGGCATCTACGGATTCAACGCCTAAGATGGCTAGAGCATGTAGAGCGAATGGACACCACAGCTCCAGCCCGGAGAGTCTTTGAATCTAACCCCGAGGGACGAAGGGCGGACGCATTTAATACGGCGCATACAGGTGGAAGGGGACCTCAGCTAACTGGGTGTGCGGCAATGGAAAAGGCTAGCAAAAGATCGTGCTAGTTGGAGGTGCATGTTGGTTGAGGCCCAGGTTCACCCCGAACTGTAACGCCCGTTAAGAAGAAGAAGTATACTTACCATGAAAAAGCTTGTCGACTCACGCCGTTCGGAATCGGCATTAAACTGTATAATAAATTACACACAACATGGGTATTGAGAGAAACTTGGCTCTGGTCCTTCACGGGCTGTAACGCCATAAAAGAAAGAAAGATAGCTGCTTTACGTTGAATTTAAAGCCAACGTGGTGCCTTGGTACTCGTACGAAGTTCAACCTTCATAACGACTATTCCCCAGCTACCCCAAAAAGGTTCGGATTAACAAGTCTCACAGGAAGGCTCCATTTTGCTCCAAGCATTATTTTGGAAATTAATTCCGAATTATCCGAAAACACCGACCCGTACAATTCCAATACCAAAACTGAAATTAGAATTGAAGTAAATAGAGGGGAATTGAAAAAATCTTACATACATTTTCAGTGTCTCGCATGTTCCACTAAAAGGTTCGCGGGGGTAATGCACGAGTTACGTACTTCCATGGCTGTACTCATATATTATGACATTGCTGGCATTGGTGTTCCTTCGTGGCTTGTTTACAAGTTAAGCATGAACCAAGCCAAGCCATGCGTGGCTTGTTTACAGGTTAAGCACGAACCAAGCCAAGCCAGGTACAAGAGAGTACGGTTCTTGCGTACGGTAACTCCACTGCTTAGACTAAACCCCAAGCCAAGCAGTTGTTACCAACCGTGGTGAGTTTATGTTTTCACCAAAGTGAAGCGTTAACTTTATATTTTTAGTGTAAGCTAAGACAATGATTGGTCATTCTGGACAGTCAACGAGATACCATAGATTAAAATAAAATATAGTTTAACGAATTTATATGTGTTTTAATTATAACCTCTTATAACTCGCGCACGCGGAATCTACAGTCCACTCGATCCTCCGCCATCGGCTCTAACTCATCAGGAGCTATGCCCAAGCGCACCCAGGCCAGTTTTTGGACTTGTTCCAACCACCTTGTCTTGGGTCTGCGAAGCGGTCGCCTACCTGATGGTATTGCATTCAAGGCACGCTTCGGAAGTCGTGATGATGGCGACATTCGCCTCCCGTGACAAAACCATCGAAACATAACCCTTTTCGTTCGGAGAAGCAGCACTGCCGTGTTTCTCACCCTATCCCGGCCAATAACTCCCACAACAGCACGAAGAAATCTTATTTCGACAGATTGAATTCGCGATCTTATTCTTTCGGTCAATACCCAAATTTCATGACCATATGCGAGAGTTGGAACAAATACTGAGTTAAAAACCGCTAACTGGGCTTTGATCCCAACCTCGGTCTTCCTAATTACAGAACTTCCAAGCTGTTTCAAAATTGATCCAGCTTGGTCAATCCTGCAGGAAAGCTCAGTATTACTCCTCCCATCACTCGTGAAGAAGACCCCGATATACTTAAACTTCTCCAACTGCTTCAATGGGACTCCACTAACATGTAGAGTGCATTGGACAGGTGTTATGGAAATAACCATAGCCTCGGATTTGTCCACGTTAACCTACGTTTATTCCAGCATCAGCAAATATGGCCACAAACCTATCTAGTGCACGCTGGAGTTCCGTGTGTTACCCTCAACTCCCCCAATGTAAAACACTCCTCGCCTCGACTACGCTGTAACATCCAGTCCATATATATAATGAAAAGGAGAGGTGGCAAGACGCACCCTTGGCGAAGTCCAACGCCCACGATGAAAGGTGTTGATTTACTACCGTTAACCCTAACACAGCTGCTACAGTTTGTGTATAGAGGCTGAATAGCCCTCAACAGAGGACAATAAATCCCATACTCTCCATACACTCCAGAGGTTACCTCGAGGAACTACGCCTTTTTCAAATCTACAAAGCAGCTGTAGATCGATTTCGAGTACCATTTTTAGAGTGGAAGGCTGGTCGGTTGGTCGATTGTACTTCTGCCGTGACGAAACCCGCACTGTTCATCCCCTATCCTGCATCCGATCATAGCTCTAGAACGCGCCTCCAACACCTTAACGTAGACTTTACCGGGGACACTTAAAAGTGATATGCCCTTATAGTTGGAGCACTCTTTCTTACCCCCCTTTTTGAAAAGAGGGACAATCATCCCAGTCTGCCAATCGCTAGATGTCTCACCGCATTCTCAGCCAATTTAATGACACGAGAGAGCCATATTACTCCCTATTTACCCATTGCCTTCAGCATTTCTGGCCGTACTTCATCAACGCTGGCAGATTTGCCAATTATTAGCGATTCAATCACTAAAATGACTTCCTCCACCGTTGGACTATTCTCCGCCCCATTCAAGACTATAGGTCTGTCTCCCTCAGCGCCCTGTTCGGGATGGAGCAGCTCCGAAAAGTGCTCGCTCCATCTGCGTAAGATATCCATCTCATTGGAAAGTAATACACCATCTTTGGATTTAACTCCTTCGATCATATTGAATTTCCTTCCTCTGAGCCGGCGAATGGTTTGCCAGAACACCTCTTTCGCAGATCTATGGTCGCTGAAAAAAATATTGATCTCCGATTTATCTTTGCTGATCTTTATTGCACAATTATGACTTATACTTAAGTCTTTCAATTAGACACATACTTCACCATATGTAGGTGAATTATACTCAGGGAATCTGTATAACTTGAGTAAACTCATCTAGCCACGTAATTAAATAGTTACCAACAAAATATTACTAATTCCTTACGCTTGACTTAATTGTATACAGGAAATAGCAATAAATAAATAAATTATTTGATGTGCTATCAAGCTTTTTCAAACACTCGTTACATTTTTTTTTTTTTTTTTTATAGTTATACGCATATTCAAGGTTAAGGCCTTGTAATGTCAGCGAGACGTTGTGAGAGCAGAAGGTAACAGGGAGAGGGAGAGGAGCTGTATATTGACATTGGTCATGTACTATATTGGACGCGACCACAGCCCTAGAAAAAAGTCTCCAATAGAGAAGCCTATTATTAGATAAATATAATAGAAGTTCCTATTGTTAATGCAGTATTCGAGTAAATTATTTCATTATACTCCAGTTGCCGTACCAGGTCACTTTACTCCATTACCTCGTACATCTCGATAATGGGAGTTGAGACCTTACAAATACATACGTATATACATACATATACCTATGTATGCCGTGCTTCTTATATAGCAGATTTCCAAAGTCATCGTTCCAGTAGAGGAGAGCTTCAAAAAAATGTATTCAAGGCCATATGTATCCAAGGTACAAACTCCAAATGCCTACGCAGACATTTGATGTGCGATTCTTGAGAAAACAACAAGTCCAGAATATTACCATAGATACCCTTTACTTTATGGAGGAGACCCATATTATAATATTTAAATGATATTAACTCAAGGCCAGTTTGCCAGTCGGATATGAGGTGTTTCATGAACCCATCCTGAGTTAATGCGTTCGATTCTTAGCTCTTGATCCTCCAGCAAGCGTCTCCAGCTGGCACGGTCTTTGGCCAGCTGTTTCCAGCGCCGCTCGCCCAGTTGGTTAAGGTCCCCTTCCACCTGCGTGCGCCACCGTTGATGCGGCCGTCCTCTGCCGCGCCTTCCTTCCGGGGTGGATTCGAAGACTCTTCGGGTCGGAGCTGTATTTCCGATGCGCTCTACATGGCCAAGCCACCTTAGACGCTGTATCCGTAGACGTCGTACCAGGCCAATGTCGTTTTATAACCCGTAAAGGAGGACTGCCAAAGTAGACTAATTCCTTGACCACTTCAAAGTTATATCCGCCCATGTGAGTTTAGCAGGTATGGCAAAGGTAGACATAGCGTTGTATAGCTCGTCTCTAATTACGCTGTCATATGCGGCTTTGAAGTCGACAAATAGGTGGTGAGTGTCGACTTGGAATTCATTGTTTTTTTCCAGGATCTGCCGTAATGTGAAGATTTGGTCGATGGTGGACTTCACTGGCCTGAATCCGCACTGATAAGGACCTATCAGCTTATTTACAAAAGATTTCAGGTGTTCACACAAAACGGCAGAGAAGATTTTGTAGGCGACGTTAAGGAGGCTTATTCCTCTGTAGTTGGCGCAATCAGAGAAGTCTCCTTTCTTGTGGATCGGGCATACGATGCTGAGGCTCCATTCCTCGGGCATGCATTCCTCTGACCATATCTTACAGATGAGCCGGTACATGCTCCTAACCAGGTCATCCCCAGCTGCCTTGAAGAGCTCAGCAGACAGTCCGTCTGCGCCAGCAGCTTTATTCGACTTGAGTTTCGATATGGCAATCTTAACTTCGTCGAGGTCAGGGGGACGGAGTTTTCTGCGGTCTTCGATGATTGGAAATGGATCATTCTGCCTGACAGCGGTAGAGACTCGCGCAGGTTCAAGAGTTTTTATATTCTCTTATGATGTGTTGTTACACACACAACCAGAACGGAGTGCAGTGATTTGGGTCGTTGATGTTCGTTCACTACTCTCAGGGGTGGTTGTCCTAGATAGGACGAGAGCCGACCAAATTCCGCTTTGCTTATAGTCCGTAATAATTCGTTCGAGCACTTTTCATATTGCGTACGCAGAGGATGAATTTCAGTTGACCATATACTGTGAGTGTTATGCCTGCAGCAGTACGTTTGATCATTTTCCATTCACAACTGCGCTGCATACTTTTTGTCCGTATAGGAATTACTTTTACTTTACTATGCAGCGAATTTGAACATTTTGAGGTGTATTGGAGAGCTTAAGGAAGACGCGATCGGTAAAAGCACTAGCGGTTTCTGGCGATAGTAGCTTTCCGACGTTATAACTTTGTATTCTTAGTCTACTCCGCTGCGTTCGTGATATCCGTAAGCTCATCTTGGCTACTACAAGATCGTGGTTCGAGTCGATGTTAGCCCATCGGAAAGTTCGGACATCAAGAATAGTGGAGGAGGGTCTGACGTCGATCGCGATGTAATCAATCTGGTTGGTAGTCGATTGATCAAAAGACCGCCAGGTGCCTTCGTGTATATCGAGGTGTGGGAAGCGCGTACTGGCTAGGAGATTTCCCCCTGTAGCAAGATCAATCAGCCTGTGTCCGTTATCGGAGGTGGTGTTGTGTAGGCTATGTTTGCCGATGACTCGTTCAAAGATGCTTTCTTTACCCAGCTTAGCACTGAAGTCTCCTAGTACAATTTTGATGTCATGGCTGGGACATTGGGCATACGTTCTGTCTAGGAGATCGTAGAACTCATCTTTGGCGGAGTCATCCTTGTCTTCCGTGGGGGCGTGGACGCAGATCAGGCTGGTGTTAAAAAAATTAGCCTTGATACGGATTGTTATGAGGCGTTGGCTCACATACCGAAAACTTAGGATTTTTTGCCTTAGTCCACCTCGAACAACAAATCCGCATCCAAACAATCATTGCCCTCTCTTCCTATAGCAGTCGCGGTAGTCCACTCCATCGCATTTCCTGGATGGCGGTTATGTCTGCTTTATAGCGTTCTAGTGCGTCCGCAAGTTGTTCGGCTGCACGCGGCCTGTTTAGGAACCTAACATTCCACGTACAAAGCCGAAGAACATTGTCCTTTTTTCGTTTTTTGCAAGGGTCGTCAACATAAGTCTTGAGGCTTGTGGTTGTTTCGGAGTTTGTGGTTTTTTTACGGTTATGGCTTACTAGGCCGTAGCCCAACCGACTAATCCTGTGTTGGCACGCTGTCATATGCAACCTTGAAATCAACGAAGAGGTGGTTAGTGTTGATTTGGTATTCCTGGGTCTTCTCCAAGATCTGCCGTAGCTTAAATATTTGGTCTATTGTGGATTTACCTGGCCTGAAACCACACTGATTAGAGCCGATCAGGTTATCCACAAACGGTTTCAGGCGTTCACACAATACGGCAGAGAAGATCTTATATGCGATGTTAAGGAGACTTATTCCCCTATAGTTGGCGCAGTTCTAGGGGTCTCCTATCTTATGGACCGGGCAAACGATGCTGAGATTCCATTGGTCGGGCATGCTTTCCTCCGACCATACTGCATGGTCATCAAAACACAAGATAAGCTTACCAGAATGGTTTGTAGGTTTTCCCTTAATTGTTATGCCTTTCGGAGATGTTGGAAAAGTCGCGCCATTTATGGAAGGACAATTCAAAAATGAATGAATCAATGTAGAAATCAATCGTAAACGGTGCTCTCAACTTCCCAGTTCCTAATCCGCTCATGCGATTATTAGTCAGTGCCTACCATAATCAGATAATATGATTGAAAATGAATCAAAAGATAGTAAGGAATCTCTTATTTGGGAAACAAGCATACTAGAATTAATTCGTATGATCCCGTTTTCGTTTCTTGTCCTCATCAATTTCAAGAAGGGAATGAAACCTATTAAGTAAGAGGTATCGACCACTGTAGATTTATAAAAGAAAAATTTTATACAGTGAATGTACTATCATACATCCAAATGTATTCATTTCTACGTTCTAATTCTTTTTTCCACTCTGGATTGTTTTCATTTCCAACATATTCTCCGTCAATAAATCTAACAAGATTTCAACTTTAATCCGATTCAGGTTGTTTTGCCCCTCAACATCTTTGAGTCTGCGATTCAGTCGAGTTATATCATCAAAATCACTTTTTTTCGTACATTGTATCCATATTCCGTCCGTGAACTTAAGCTCTTTATTACCGAGGACCAAGCCGACATTTTTATAGTCATCTAAATCCTCAATAATGGGTGGGCATCCTATATTGCATCGACCAGTTCGTACCGGAACTGGTTTTGCTTCGTACTTTTTATTAAAAAGCGGCATTTCAAATTCTGCGCAGAGATATATACAATTATTAAAAATATACTAAAACCTTCTAATTACCTTTACTTTACCTTCTACGACAAGTAATCCAATAACCATCAACAGTACAACACAAAAAAGGACAAAAACTATTCATAAAACCATGGTTACGACTAGCCAAACCGAAAAAAAAAGACTTGAGTAGTGTGTGGGTAAGCAAAAAATCGAATAGTGTACTAGGGTGGACGCAGGATAATTTATCCATGACATTTGTATCACAGTGAAATTCATAAATTTTTTGTAAAATTAAATTAAATTGAAACAATGTGTAACATTCCGGAAATTTTTTGGGTTGACTATGACAGAAATACACTTGCCACCTGAGAAGTCGGTATCTTTACGACGAATTTAAGTCAAATAATTAATAACAATTAATTTTTTTATTTATTGTGCAGAAAATTAGAGGAAATTCGGATTAACTACGAAAATTTAATTCAAAAAATTGTTCTTGAACTGGAATCTAACAAGGTAAGTCAAGAGATCTAGATGAAGTTGAAAGAGTTTTGTAATCTCGTTTTTATAGGAAGAACAACAAAAGCTTAAGGAGGAAATACAGAACGTTATTGAAGACAATAGTCGTCTGAGTGCTGATGCCAAATCGAAACTGGACTTAGAAGTAAATAGCGAACACGAACAACTGACCAGTGATGCGATTACAAATTTAAAGCTTCAAGTTCGTCATTTAGAGGATGTAAGTATGAAACAGGATGCACTTAGAATTCTTATGAAAACCACCTTATTTTATTTACTCCAAAAATAAGAAAACGAAAAGCGTTTTGAAGCCCCAAATGGTAGCCACCATAATGGCTACAAACTTTCCTATTTTATATATTCGCCGTTCCGGGTGATGTATACAAAATTCTGTTCAGTTACGTCGTACGTTTGGCTTCATTCAGCCCAGGAAAACATCCTATAAATGCACCTGTTGTGTATGCCCGGATGCATTTTCCAATCAGTACTCCTCAGGGAATACCGTCAAGCAGAGAGAACCATTCACAATGTACGAAGACGAAGGAGTAAGATAGCGATATCGACATTTAAGTCTTATAAAGCTGCTGGAGCAGACGGACTCCCCGCGGAACTATTTAAAGCAGCTGGCGATGAGCTGGTCAGGAACATGCACCAACTCATCTGCAAGTTATGGTCTGAAGAACGCATGTCCGATGAATGGAATCTCAGTATCGTTTGCCCGGTCCATAAGAAAGGAGACCCCTATGACTGCGCCAATTACAGAGAGATAAACCTCCTGAACATCGCGTACAAGATCCTCTCTGCTGTACTGTGTAAGTGCCTGAAACCGTTCGTGGACAATCTGATAGGTTCCTACCAGTGTGGTTTCAGGCCAGAAAAACCACGATAAACCAAATATTTACACTACGGCAGATCTTGGAGAAGAATTCCATGAATTCCAGGTCGACTCGAACCATCTTTTTATCGACTTTAAAGTCGCGTATGACAGTGTTTATAGAGACGAGCTATACAGAGCCATGTCATGTTTTAACATTCCTGCCAAACTCGTCAGACTATGCAGGATGACTATGGAGAACTCTCGCTGCTCCATTAAGGTCGAAGGTGAACTAACCGACCCCTTTGATGTTAAAAAAGGTTTTAGACAGGGTGACGCACTGTCATGTGATTTCTTTAACATTATTCTTGAAAATATCGTGCGGGACTGTGCGGCCAATACAAGAGGTACGATCTACATCAAGTCCACACAATTGCTTGCCTACGCAGATGACATTGACGTTATTGGACGGACAAAGCGAGACGTCAATGAGGCGATCGCAAGCATTGGAGCAGAAGCCGCTAAAGTGGGTATAAGGGTAAATGCGGACAAGACCAAATATATGCTGTCATACAAGAAAGACGCGCAACACCGACGTCTTGGTCAGAACGTCACCTTCGGCAGCTATATTTTTGAAGTAGTCAAGGACTTCGTCTACCTTGGCTCGATAGTGACAAGCAGCAACGACACCAGCGGTGAGATAAAACGCAGAATAACTCTTGCCAACCGCTGCTTCTTCGGGCTCAAGAGGCAATTAAGTAGTAGAGCCCTCGCTCGAAAACTAAGGTATCCCTCTATAAAACCTTAATCATCCCGGTCCTCCTCTACGGCGCTTAGGCTTGGACGTTATCCAAAGCGGATGAAGAGGCTCTTGGGCGTATCGAGATGAAAATTTTGTGTAAACGGAGAGTGGAGGGGGAGATTCAACCAGGAACTGTACGGGCTGTACAGCGACATCGGCCTAGTTAGACGTCTTCGGATCCAACGTCTAAGATGGCTAGGCCATGTAGAGCGAATTTGCATCAACGCTCCGGCCGGAAGTCTTCGACTCCAACCCCGAGGGACGACGCAGCAGAGGACGACCGCACTTAAGGTGGCGCACACAGGCGGAAAGGGACTGGGCGTGCGGCACTGGAAGCCACTGGCCAAAGATCGGACCGGCTGGAGAGGCTTGTTGGTTGAGGTTGATAAAACGATAATTACGAATTGCTTGTGAAACATATGCACAGTATGTAACTGCATCCTGAGCAGTGACACCATTAAATACATATGTGTGCTTGAAGGACCCCACCATTAAAGTTGCTTTCGTAATGCCATTTTGCGCATATGCAATTTTACTAAACTTTTCCCGATTTTGTTTAGTAAGAAGATTACGTAAATAAGTTCTTTGCTCTTGGCCATTAAACAGAATTGTATTGGGAAAAAAAACTCCTTTCAGATAACGCGTAGGAAGGAGTATAAATGCTAGCATTAAGCTGACAGTGAAAAGATTTAAGCAAGCTCATTGCCTTATCACATCCCGAGAAGTATGTTTAAAGCAGAAAGCCTTAGATTTAGCATAGTTACAATCAAATTTATTGGAATCATTTAATTCCATCGGCTTATCACGTTCGAGGATTTCAGCCAACTTGATGATGGCGCTCAACATTTTCCTCTTTTGAAATTTCTTAAAGACCCACTCTCACTCACTCCGATTTACAAAGGTTGTTATCTTCCTTAAGTTCAATTTAATTGATATGTTTATAAGACTGCGGTTCAAAACAATTCAAAACAGTTGAGGATGAGATTGTTCAATCTCCTCTACAAATTGACTTGTATTGTATTAAGTTAAGGTTTTAGGCGGATCCATTTCCAATCCTGTCCAGTAACGCGAATATATAAATCCATATGTATGTATGTATGTATGTACATATGTGGAACTACAACTCACGAAAATCTAAGCCTACATACTTATGTAGCTTCAAACAGCAATGTTGTGTGTGTTTTTATTTTCTCATAGGTGAAAAGGACCTACAGTTTCCAAACGATTCCGAACGGCGAATTTCGAGAAAATTTTCTTGACAACTATACTACAGGGGGTTTGTTAGAACCCCGTTGATGGCATGGCTATTGTCGGGAATCCGAGGCAAAGACACTACCCACTGCGCCACGTCGCGTTCATGTATAAGAATAGTACCTCTTCTTGCAAGTTGCATGTCTTCCACCAAAAAAAACTCTAAAAAATGTTGAATTTTTATGACTTAATCGATCTGAACCAATATTTTGTGAATACATCTTTAACTGATTTTATTGAAACGTATTACAGGAGCGCAGCACGGTAAAACAGCTTTGGAAGAGTTCGCAAGAAACGATTGCTAATCTAGAGAGTGAAATTCGAAATTACCGTAATGAACTCTTCAAGCCAAGCGCATTCACAGAGGTACAAAGCAATTCATTATTTACAAACTATTACATAAATGTAATAATTGAACTTACAGATAAAAGAAAAATATTGTAAAGCAGTCAAAGCTTTAGAAGACATCATAACGAACCAAAAGAACCAAATCTGTAAGCAGGCCTGTATAATTCGTGACCTCACTAACGATAAAGATAGTGCTACTGAACGTATTAAAAAACTTCAATCGATTGTTTTGGGTAAAGGAAAATCTCCTACCACCTCCGTCCGATAATAAAGTAATTTTATTTCAGAAAAAGACAGCAAATTATCAGAAGCCCTTCAGTTGGAAAAGATAAATCAAAGTCTAAAACAACAATTGGAAAATGCAATGAAAACAAATGCAGAATTAGAAGTATCTACATCACTTGCCAAAGTCATGATTGATGAAAGATTCGTTAGAGAGAAAAACGCTCTAGAGAAGCTACAGGAAGCACTACTGATTGCCGAAACAGCAATGGCTGAGAAAGAAGAAGCGTTAAAACGCGAAATTGTCATCAAAGAAGAATGTGAAAGCCTCGCGACTACAATTGGGCAAGTCATGGACGAAGCTGCTCGCAAAGTTGAAGAAAATATAGATGGCTTGAAAAAAGAATTCCAGGAAAAGGAAGAACAGCTCTCAGAGAGACATAAAAAGGTTGCAATATTTGATATATTTCTTGTCATTACTTCTTTATTAGCGTCCTTCATTTAGATGCTGGATGAACTAGAGAAACAAGTAAACATAACATGTCTAATGGAAGGTCGCTGTCGCCTGCTCGAAGAAAAGTTAAAGGAAGCTCTTGAAAATAATGCAAAACTTGAAGGTGACCTACAAACCGCATCAGAGGCCATGGTAGTTCAGAATTTCTCCTGTGTCTAATTTTGTATTAAATCCATTGTGTTTGCAGGCTAAAATGGAGCTAAAATTAGAAGCTACAGAAAAGCTCATCAAAGAAGACAAAAAACAGGAAAAAATATCTGAAGAACGCGAAAAACAATTAAAACGATACATAGAGAGCAATAAGCAATTAAAGCAAAGGTAAGGTACATTGGCAAAATGATGTTCATTTTAAACCAGACTTATGAGATGCCTTTTCAGGTGGAAAAGTACTATAGAAGATCTCACAAACAGATTTGGTACCGAAATCGAGCGACTTCAGAAGGAAAACGCTTATCTCAGGACTGAAATTGAATCCCAACGATTCAAACTTAATAGAAGTTAATTTTTATTTTCATTTTCTTTACGTTTCTAGAATACTTTTGATTTCTAGTTTCTTTAAATTAAGAAAATTGTATTTGAATAAAGCTATGCAGCTGTGGCAGATGTTCGACCTGGAAACAAGCTGGGAAACCAATAACTTTTTTCTTCATCCTGTTCGTCAATCCAGCAGAGTCCTTCGCTAAGAGTTTTTTCGATTCCCTGTTTTGCTCGGTACTCAGTCCAACTGAAAACATGAGGCAATATTGTATAATATAGTGCCTATGAGACAATATTTGCTAAGAAATAAACTTACCCTAATTGATTTACGAGTAAGTTAATCGTGACAAATCCTTGTTCTGTGTTTGAGGCGGCGGTGAGAATAGCGGCCTCATCTAAACTCAGCTCGGCTGGTATTGATTGAACCATATATTTTCCTTTAGCCACTTTGTAAACGGTAAATCTATTAAAAAAAAGTTGGAACATGCAGTAGAAATAAAATAAAAAAAGGAGCAAGCCATAAGACTGCATACTAGCACGGGTCATGTGAGAGTCCACTTTAAGGCCATTGACCTATTACAGTCAAGGTAAGAAAACGTTCGTGTGAACAGCTTTCATCTGTGTGGTGTCAAGTCAGAAAAAAATCACGGTAGAAACGGCCAGTGTACGTAAATTAGAGCAACAATGATTTAGTCTACCCTAGCTCCCTAGCAGCCTCCTCTCGCGCTCACTCGATTCTCTCCTACGTCGCAAAGGTTTGGACCTTATAATCAAATGGAAGACGAGGCCCTTGGCTGATTCAAGAGAAAAGTTATGTATGGATTCATTTATGTTGGTGGGGGAGTGGAAGAGAAGCATCAACCATAATCTGTATCGGCTTTATCAAACGTCTAACATGGTTGTCCAGGTAGAACAAATGAAGATCCGCAGACAGCTGAAAGGGAATCTAAACTAACAGGATGCGCAGTAGCACCTAAGTGACAGCCAACCAAAGATCGCAAAATTAAAAGGGTTTGCTCGTCTTTTTAGGCTAAAGTTCGCCCTGAACTGAAGCGCTATGTAATTAAGTAAACCACTCATCAGCGTACACACCCATTTCCGAATATGCTCAATTTCTTTGTTGCCATCAATATGTCCTCCGTTGTTATCTCTTGATGCAGTGCGCTCTGACCACGCGAGGCTACTAATCGATTGCGCAGTTCCCCCAGTTCCATCAGACCTCCTTAAATTCATAAATAGTTTTCATTTTGATATCCGATAAGTGTAAGGATAAACATTAGCACTACCAGTTTTTTCGTTGAGCGCAAGGCACACTTCAACCACTTGGACGCCAAGCTCGTAATAGAAGTCACCCATGCCCAATACGCTCCAAAAGCCTTTTCCAGTGGCTAATGGATCTACGCCAATAGCAGCGCACATCTCCTGAAATTGTCTTCGAAATTGGGCATTCTTTTTTATGTCACTTTTATGATTCATTGCAAATTCCTCTAGTTTTACACGAAACACTTCCATTTGCTTTGTCATTTGCTCGAATTGAGACTCTTGAATAACGTTGCCCTTATCCTTGTATTTTTCTGCTTCATATTGTTGCTGTTGGATGGCTCCTAAACCAGGTCTGCGCCTCATTCTAGTGCTAATAATGTGAACGAAAATTGCACTGAAACCAATTATTACTCGGATATATGTACAACAAAAACAGCTGGCATTTTGACAGCTTGCTTGTCATGCTCTCAATTTGCGCCTATGCATATACTATTGCTTGTTTCGTTAAAGTGATCACAGATGTCCGTTTGGATAAATTGATTACCTACATATATATGTACAAACATATCTTGTCCTGGCTTGAAGAACTGTAACCCTCTAGGCACAGAATTGCTTGAAGTAAAACGAAAGTGCAGACACCTTCAAATACGTTTCATAATAGCCAAGAAAAAGCAAT
The DNA here is from genome assembly GCA_951905685.1 of Eumerus sabulonum. Lineage (NCBI taxonomy): Eukaryota > Metazoa > Arthropoda > Insecta > Diptera > Syrphidae > Eumerus > Eumerus sabulonum. The sequence continues at coordinate 151,294,424 of OX645060.1, read as the reverse complement.
TCCTATACGGAAAAAAGTATGCAACACAGTTGTGAATCGAAAGCCACCAAACGAACTTCTGCAGGCATAACACTGACAGTAGGTACATAGGCAATATTAACATCAAAAGTGCATGAACGAATTGCTGAGAATTATAACTAACGCGAAAATCTGGTCGGCTTTCGTCCTATCTAGGACAAACCATCCCTGAGAATAGTGAACGAACATCTACGACCTAAAACCCCTGCACTCCGTTCAGGTTGTGTGTAAACCTGAGCGAAACTCTCCCCCTCCCTGTTAACTTCGCTCGCACAACGTTCAAACGTGATAGGTCCTTAGTCTGCAATCAGATAATCATAAAATGATGGTCAAGCAGGCACTGTCTTCGTGATTCTCTCAGAATTTAGGAAGCTGTAGCTTTGTATGTTTTATTCATTGAAAAAAATGCGATGTGCGTTTTTGATCAGACATAAATTCTTAATACTCTCCATCCAAAACTAAGTATTATATTCTTCGTTTGCATTTTCTTATAAAAATGGCATTTGCTCATATTTACATTTAAATGCGTTAGCAACAGTACTCAATAGTTTATTTTAACATAAAAATAATTACAGTTTACTTCTGTTATTAGAAGCGGTGTCAGTTTATTCAGGTGGTGGTGCATCATCATCTTTGGATGCTGGCTTAATACTCCACAATTGCTTGATAGCTTTAGTAATGCCGACATCATTGTAAATGAAGTAGAATAAGCCTCCTAGGGTTACTGCAGAGAATAAGTATAAAGCTCCAACTGCTATTTTTGGTATAACATGTCCAAATAAAATCGGACGCACATAATCCACAATTATAGCTTCCAAACCCCTTAAAAGAAATTGTATTAATCAATTGTATCAGTCGGTTAAACAATTTATCAACTTACCAATGTTGGTGCATAACAACTAAAGTAGCCAATGCGGCATCAAGTGGCTGTGAGGGCGCTATGAACGCGGCCGGCAAAACGCCCAAGATTATAAGGGCAAGACCCCTCTCAGCTATCCAAATACCAGTGTGCGATCCCCCAGCGGAAAGTTTAGGTGCGGTCAGTGAGAAGTTCCTCTATTAAGAAACACAATTACATCACAGCCGGTAGTGATCATAGTCTCACCTGAACATTTTTAACAAAGTTCAGTTGAACATTTGCCTTTGGTGCCACCGATGCAGCCGATGTGAATGTCTTCAGTGGAGCCAAACGAGCCGTCCTCAGCAAGCATGCACCTTGAACTAGTGAAAATAACAATTTTCCATTAAAACAATAATTTGTTTTCACAAATAATGCTAATAAAACAGAGATTATATAATGACAGTAATATATGTACCAATTTTGTTTTGGCCGTCACATCTATTACCATTTAATTTACATGTATTTCGGAGCAACGTCGACAAGGACATTTTGTATAGTTGCGGATTTATCTACTCTATTAAGCCAAGCAAATACTTAAAATGTAGTTTCCAGAGTTTTGCAGAGACGTTCAATAGAAAATACTGCGATTCGTTCCACTTCTCGTTTCTCGGTTTTCATTGACAGCAAATGTCAAATCTGGACTTGACAGTGGAATGGTAGAATTCAGGGAACCCGCAATTTACTGTGTTTCCATTTAACGAAGTATTTCACAAGCATTTGTTATTCGATATTTAAACTGTGTACGTGCTGAATAAATGAATTAAGAGAAACCAATGACTACCAGATACCAGACACTCTGAACGTGACATTAAAAGAAACTTGAGACTATTACGGGTAACTTACACTGAATTTGTCACTCCAGCATATTGAACAACTTTCAAATACTTAAACGTGGTATTGGGGTGACAGGCACATGGTATAGAACGTAGTATTGCTATACCATGGTATCAATACTAGCAGTGTGTCTCCACTATAAGATGGCTAGGCCATGTAGAGCGAATGGACACCACAGCTCCAGCCCGTAGAGTCTTTGAATCCAACCCCGAGGGACGAAAAAATAGAGGACGGCCGCACCTAAGGTGGCACGTACAGGTGGAACGGGACCTCAACCAACTGGGCGTGCGGCATTGGAAAAGACTAGCGAAAGATCGTGCTAGGTGGAGAGACATGTTTGTTGAGGCCCAGGTTCACCCCGAACTGTAGCGCCCGTTAAGAAAAAGCCGAAGTCCGTTGCCCCTTTGCCAATCCTTGGCTTTGTCAGGGCATCCTTGGCAATGGTTTCCTCAGCCCATTTGAGTTTTCCCTTCTCCAAATCGGAGAGCAGAGGAATACCCTTTTCTTCTAATATACGCTTAAGGTTCTGTTTTTTTTTTTTTTTTTTTTTTATTTCGCGCAGGTTCAAGAGTTATACTCTTATGATGTTTGGCACACAACCTGAACGGAGTGCAGTGGTTTGGGTCGTTGATGTCCGTTCACTACTCTTAGGTGTGGTTGTCCTAGATAGGACGAGAGCCGACCAATTCCGCGTTGGTTATAGTCCGTAGTAATTAGTTTGAGCACTTTAGTATTCCATACGCAGAGGATGAATTTCAGTTGACCATATACTGTGAGTGTTATGCCTGCAGTAGTACGTCTGGTCACTTTCCATTCACAACTGCGTTGCATACTTTTTGTCCGTATAGGAATTACTTTTTCTTGGCTATGAAGCGAATTTGAACTATATACCTTCCGCTCGGCGGTCGATGATGTTAACCACTGCACCACAGCCACCCCAAGGTGTACAGGTTTCCTGTATACCCTAAGCCTTATCCCCGTTTTTGGCAATCTCGCCTTTTCCTTTGCTCTCCTGACTGTCTCGGCGATCGGCGAGTAATTTCTCCTCCAATTCCCTCGAGATGTCTTCATCCTGGTTAGTGGCTTCATCGTTTAGCGCGTCTGCCACTCACTCAAGAGAGCTCTCCTTTCTCGTCATCTTTTTTTGTGTTCAAGTTTGTCTTTGAAATTTTGTTCCCACGAGTTCGGACGGAAATATGGGGTCCACTCCGACAGAGCCGGCAGGTGCATTAAATATATTTTTTTCACAATGAAACAGTACATATTGTACCTATGTAGTCATATATTTGTAAATAGATAAAAATTAACTAATGCCCAAGAAAAAAAAAATCAAAAGGTAAAAACATACTTGTCTTGAAATACATTTCTGAACGGATGTACCGACATAACTTACGGATAAACTTTAATATGTATAAAACAAAGTTCAGTATCTGGACAGAGCTGATTACCATGTTTGGACGGACATTTTTAATAAAAAAAAAAAAAAAATGGGATGTACGGTGAAATTAACTAAAATGTTTCAGATTCGTAAGCAACAAAAAATAACTTTGTTTCCCTTAAATTAAAATCTAAACAGACGTATCGTAATAAATAGAATACCAAACACCACCAAAATGTCAAGGTTTAAAAATGATAGCAGGCGTTCTGCGCCAGCTCTGGAAAAGTCCCAATCGAAAATTTTGATGAAACTCTCTGATTCGAGCCAGGGATTTTCACCATCATCAAAATGCATGGGACACTGATCACGTTCACGTTCATATTCGGTCATATCTATAGCAACAGCTGCTCCTTCTGTGTAGTTCCATGAAGCCACATCCTGCTTTAAATTACAGAATGGTCCAACGGCTAAGGGATATTATATGAAAGATATGGTCATTTGATCTATTAGTAGATTTTACCTTGTGACATAAGTACACGATTTAGATCGGCTCTCTGATAAACCCAACAACGATATTTCGAAAGAGGATCGAGTGCGTCATACGTAATGAGATAGGATTTGAGATTCTCTTTCCAGAAACCGATGCACTTCATCCTGTAATCAGGGTCACCTGCATAGAAAATAATTGATCAGTAAGCATGTTTAATTCGATAAATATCCAATTTACTGTATATATCAACAGGTCGTCCAAGATGGTCTACCGAAAGGCAATAGTTTTCGTCGATAGCCATTTCCTTTTGGTCCGTATCACAAACGGAGAGATCTGAGATGTTCTGCTTACAGCGAATATCTGGCCTCGGACTTAATGTCACGCCACCCAAAATTCTAAAAGCGAAACAATTCCAGTCTACCATATTTGTTTTATTGTCTACTCGATCCTACTACGAACCTGGTTTTGAAAGGATGTTCACCGCGTTGCGTGAAATTAAATTTCCCAGCAACCGGACACCGAACGGGAACTGGATTTTTAGATAAATATAAATCATACTTCCACGCGTCTTTGTTGGGAAATTGGACCCAGGAGCAGACAGTACTGAAGTCGTCTTTAATCACGGCCAAACCTTTACGATACCGTATAACGTTGTGATGTCGAGGTTGGAAATCAAAGCAAACATAATCTTTTTGACATCCATCGACTGTTAATCGTGCCATCATGAATCGCGTTCCTCTCTTCTCTCGGCAGACATAAATGGTTCTTCGATAGCGAGCTTTGTCGGGATAATATGTTTCGTAAATGTGAGTTTCATTAATTACAACATCTGCGTCAATGTTTGCCGTGTTCACCCATTCGCCACTGAAATTTTGCGGTAGTGTGCAACCGGGCTCCACAACTTCCGCTTTAACTGGCGTAAGCTTCAAACGTTCCGGTGAACTTTCGGGCGTCTTCAACGTATTACATTCGGCTGTGATTGACACACCAATATACAGATCGTCATCACGGTTCTTCAGGAAACAACGATACTTTTCGTCTTTTCGACTTTCTTTCGTATTGGCTACAGCAAAGTAATGGTTTTTACCCACGAACCAATCTCCCAAACAACTGAATTCCACGGTGCCTGTAAATGTGCCATCCATACCCTCGCATTGTTGGTAAGATATGTTAAATTTTTGATTTGTGATGAGGAACTGTGTTCCTGCTGTCTGGCAGGAAGTTATACGCGCATCTGGTTTGTTGCACACACCAGTGAAACGGAAACGATTCTGAAATAAAGATGCAACTATGCATTTATTCATGAATTTAACTGAACATCAGGACGTACTTGATAGGTGAAGTGCCACACACCCTCTAGTGAAGATCGGCAATTGATTGGAATGAAATTTTCGTTAAACAATGTAATCAATTGTGAATCTTCCTTGACGCCTTTACACACATTTTGAACAGTCGGTTCTACACCATTCGGCAACGACACACAAGGACCTAAATCATTACATTAGATAAATTTGGTTCAACATATCTGACCAGGTCTCTGAAACAAACCTTCGAATTTCTCGAAAACATTCAAAGTGCGCGGGAAGGTTTTTACGCAATGGTAGCAATCAGCTTTTCCCTTAAACACAAATGAGTAATCAGCACCATGATGTTCAATATCTATGCAATAACCACGACTGGACATTGAATTCCCATCGATTACTGTCTGCGTTGGCAGGCCAACTTCCCAGGAAAACCAGGAGCCCCGCAAGATCTGAGGCATAGTACATCGTTTCCCGTCAGTCAAACAATTAACTATTATTTAGAAAATTTGAAACACGTTTAGATATGAAAGGCTTGGGGTGTGGCACAAAAGTTACCTTGGCTTAGCACGCCAAAAAGGCACATCAATATGAAATTCTTCATTCTAATCTTATTTAATTACGGATAATCTAATAATTATTTACACTAATTTCATCTTTTATAATAATAAAGCGGGATTAAAAGATATATATCGATCGATAAATAAAACAAGACGCAACAAGGCACAAGTGGAATTCGAAAAATGACAACCGTGCCAGGATGAAATGAGAAAACGTCAATTTAATGTACATTTAACAGGGATGGTATATTCGCATTGATGTCAAACTAAAGTGATAGTCTTACCAGAACGCCTCTTCTTCGGTCAAGAGAGACTTTTTATAAACTCATTGGCTTTCGAAATAGGACCCTGGTGCGAGTCGAGAATGTGAAAAAAACTATTTCGGGGAGAAATTGAGAGTATCAAGGCATTTGAATTTGTCCATTGTCGTCTCGATAAACATGAAATCGTCGATACCACTAGCAGCCATTGAGCCCCACAAAATAATACAAGCACCTCTAGTGGTATCGACAAATGGTGTATGTACGCTCAATTTTGAGAGCAACTGTATAATAAAACTTTAGGGTTTTTTATCTATTATATAATGGCGTGAAAACCGCTGGACAGATTTTAAGAATTTTAACAGTATCCGCTCGGGGTAGGTGCTTTTCGAAAGGCAGGTGCCTACATATGCATGTATGTATATCAAAACTCAAAATATAACCGAACAACGGTTTGACTTTGTTTGTTTGATTGGCCTTATTTCGATTTGGAAATGGGCACATATGTATCTATATCTGGTGGCACGGAAGTGCCCCCGCCAATTCGAGCAAAAAAGCGGCACGGCCGTACCATCCTTTTCTCGAACCATTTCAGGCCATTTTCGACCCCCTATAACTCCGTTGTGGGTAAAACTAGAAGCCTGAATTTTCAGTAACCAAGCAAGCATTGCATAAACACGGTATATTTCAAATTTCATTCAATTTGAACCAGTAGTTTAAGAATTATAAATTGGCAAAATTTCTTAATTTTGTCACTCACTGACTGACTGACTGATCAATCATCAAAACTCTAAGGCACTTCTAGCAGACATAGAAGCTTTAAATTTGGAACACAACTAGTGTTTAGTGTATAAATTAAGGAAAAACTAAAATATTTTGCAATTTTGGTTAAGTTTTTTTCGATAAGCCGACTGCAAAAATAAATTGTAATCCCATAAAAATACATAGATAGGATTCTTCTTAGCGGGCGCTACAGTTTGGGGTGAACCTGGGCCTCAACCAACATTGCCGCACACCCAGTTGGCTGAGGTCTCCTTCCACCTGCGTGCGCCATCTTAAGTGCGGCCGTTCTCTGCTTCTTCGTCCCTCGGGTTTGGATTCAAAGACTCTCCGGGCTGGAGCTGTTGTGTCCATTCGCTCTACATGGCCCAGCCATCTTAGGCGTTGAATCCGTAGACGCCTAACTAGGCTCATGTCGCTGTACAGCCCGTAAAGTTCGTGGTTGAATCTTTTCCTCCATCCCCCGTCTGCGTTTATAGACCCGAAAATCACGCGCAAAATCTTTCTCTCGAACCGACCATGGGCCTCCTCATCCGCTTTTGATAGTGTCCCTGCTTCTACGCCGTACAACAGGACCGGGATGATAGGGGTCTGATATAGAGTCAACTTTGCCGTTCGGGAGAGGGCTCTATGACTCAATTGCCTCCTGAGCCTAAAGAAACAGCGATTGGGAAGAGTGATTCTGCGTTTGATTTCGGAAATGATGTCGTTGTTCCAGGTCACTGCGGAGCCAAGGTAGACGAAGTCCTTAACTACCTCGAACTTATAACAGCCAATATGAACGTTCTGGCCATGACGTCGGTGGTGAGCGTCCTTTTTTTGATGATAGCATTTATTTAGTTTTGCCCTCGTTTACCGTCAGACCAACTTTCGCCGCCTCGAACTCAATACTCGCAAGCGCCTCATTGACATCTCGCTGTGATCTACCTACTGTGTCAATTGTTGCGAGGATTTGAAATAGATTGTGCCTCTTGTATTGGCCAGTGATTTTTGCACAATCATTTCCAATATGATGTTGAAGAAATCACACGACAGCGCATCGCTCTGCCTAAATCCTCTATTGACATCAAAACTATCGGTAAAGTGTTCACCGATTCGGATGGAGCAGCGAGCATTCTCCAAAGTCATCCTGCATAGTCTGATGAATTTAGCAGGTATGGCCAAGGTAGACACAGCGTTGTATAGCTCGTCTCTAAGTACGCTGTCGTATGCGGTTTTAAAGTCGACAAATAGGTGGTGAGTGTCGACTTGAAATTCATTGGTTTTTTCCAGGATCTGCCGTAGTGTGAAGATTTGGTCGATGGTGGACCTCCCTGGCCTGAATCCGCACTGATAAGGACCTATCAGCTTATTTACAAAAGGCTTCCGGTGTTCACACAAAACAGCAGAGAAGATTTTGGAGGTGATGTTAAGGAGGCTTATTCCTCTGTAGTTAGCGCAATCAGAGTGGTCTCCTTTCTTGTGGATAGGGCATACGATGCTGAGACTCCATTCCTCGGGCATGCTTTCCTCTGACCATATCTTACAGATGAGCCGGTACATGCTCCTAACCAGGTCATCCCCAGCTGCCCTGAAGAGCCCAGCAGACAGTCCGTCTGCGCCAGCAGCTTTATTCGATTTGAGTTTCGATATGGCAATCTTAACTTCGTCGAGGTCAAAGGGATGGGGTTTTCTGCGGTCTTCGTCAATTGGAAATGGATCATTCTGCCTGACAGCGGTAGAGACTCGCGCAGGTTCAAGAGTTTTTATATTCTCTTATGATGTGTTGTTACACACACAACCTGAACGGATTGCAGTGATTTGGGTCGTTGATGTTCGTTCACTACTCTCAGGGGTGGTTGTCCTAGATAGGACGAGAGCCGACCAAATTCCGCTTTGGTTATAGTCCGTAATAATTCGTTCGAGCACTTTTCATATTGCGTACGCAGAGGGTGAATTTCAGTTGACCATATACTGTGAGTGTTATGCCTGCAGCAGTACGTTTGGTCATTTTCCATTCACAACTGCGTTGCATACTTTTTGTCCGTATAGGAATTACTTTTACTTGGCTATGAAGCGAATTTGAACTATAGACATTCTGATCGGCGGTCGATGATGTTAACCACTGCACCACGGCCATCCCGTAACATCGCCGTTATACAGTCTGCAGAAGTGATTTTTCCATATTCTCAGCATCGACTGCGATTCTACTACTAGGTTTCCGTTCTCATCCCCGCAGGCTTCCGTTCTGGCTTTAAAACCTTGGCATGTTCGCTTTATCTGATGATAAAACTTTCGAACGTCACGCCTGCAGTAACACCTCTCCAAATCCTCAATCGCGCGCTTCTCGTGCTCTTTCTTCTTTCTCCTGAGAAGCTTATGCTCTTCCCCTCTTTTTAAATCGTAGAGCTCACGAGCTGCTCTTGTTCTTTTATGCAGCGAGGCCTTACATGCATCCTGCTTCGCTGTGTGAATCCTCCTGCACTTGTTATCGAACCAGGTGTTTCTTCGTGGTGGAGCCTTGAAACCCAAAACTTCTTATGAAAATTGTACCAAAATCCCGCAACGTATTAAGTAGACTAAAGTGCCCGAAATTGCCATAGAAGAAAGAACACTAATAATCATAACCGCGATCGGCGGAGGTGGCTTGTCCGCGCCGCGGCTTCCACGCTTCCCGTCCATCACAGAAAGCCGGCCACTTTCTTCCAGGCAACATTTGGGTCTTACTGCGATATCGCAGGTATAAACACAAACCACGTTTTATTTAACTAACGCAAGTGGTATCAGTCAGCATGGGCATAAACATTTAAATAATCTTTATATAAATCTAATTCTATAGAAAAATAATGGGTTAGGCTAGGTTAGGTTAATGTGGTAGTCACAAGCCACACGTAGGCCGAAGTCGGCCCATTGTGATACCACCTGGATCAAGTTACCCTGATCCGCTACTTGGGAACCAACCGGTGCTTCTAATGAAGCGATGGAGTTGAGCTATCTTTTGCTTTGCTAGCTCACTTAGATTGTCAAAGAAGGCCGCGCCGAGGTAGATCCTCCTGCGATTCGCAAAAGAGGAACATGAGCAGAGGAGGTGGTGTATTGATTCCTCTTCCTCCTCGTCCATGCAGCCGCGACATAAGTCATTGGAGGGTAGCCCTAATGTGGCGGCGTGTTTTCCGATGATGCAGTGACCTATAATTATACCCACTAGAGTACTTAAAGTTGCCCTTTTGTTTGCCACTAGGTCCCTGGTTCGTCCTAGGCTTAACTTAGGCCACAATTGTTTGTTGATAAAGCCGATATTGCTCTCATTCCATTGGAGATTGGTCTCCTCTATGTATGTATGTATGTATGTATGTTGGCGTTACAGTCCATGAAGAACCTGAGCCGAGCTTCTCTCAATCATCCATGTTGGGTGTGATTTCATTTTTACATAGGTGAAAGGGACCTACAGTTTATTGCCGGTTCCGAACGGCGAATTTCGAGAAGCTTTTCATGACAATTTTACTACAGGAGGTTTTGTCAGAACCCCGCTGAGGAGAAACACCGTGAAAAACACGTTCGATGACATGGCTGTGTCGGGATTCGATCCCGAGTCATCGTCGTCTGAGGCCAACACACTACCCACTGCGCCACGGTGCTCTCACGGTCTCCTCTATGTGTTGAAGTTTTATCATGTGCTTTACCATACTTATTGGTGTATCTATGTACCCGAGGGTAGGTAGGCTGAGTGTGCTTGACCCTAACTTTGCGAGTTCGTCGGCCGCGCAGTTTCCTGGAATATCCCTATGCCCGGGAACCCACAGTATTTTAATATTGAACTGTTCAGCCATCTCATCTAGAGATAGGCGACAGTTAAGAGATGTGTTTGATTTGTGGGTTACCGCTGCCAGGGACTTTATCGCAGCTTGGCTGTCCGTGCAAATGATAATATCCTTAGCGGATATTACATTGATCCTGAGCCATGCAAGAGCCTCTGCTATCGCTGTTAATTCTGCCTGATATATACTGCAGTGATTTGGGTGTCTGAAAGATAGGTTGAGGTTAAGTTCCTTGGAGAAGACCCCACTACCTACACCCGACTCCATCTTAGAGCCATCGGTATAGAGGGAGATCGTGTCCTTTGGTATTACTTTCCCTTCAGCCCATTCCTCCCTGGATGGAAAGACAACTTCGAAGTTCCTAATGAACAAAATCCGGGGGGCGAAGTAGTCCGTATCCATGGGCACTTTGAAGTGGCTTAGAATGGTAGTATGGCCTTTTTGAGATGTGGGCCATTTTCTTAAGCTTGTCATCCGTAGGGCCGCGCAGGCAGCAACTTGCTTGCTGAAAAGGTTCAAAGTTGGCAGATGTAATATAATCTTTAGGGCCTCCGTAGGGCTTGATCTGATCGCTCCGCTTATGTATAAGCTGGCCGATCTTTGTACCTTCCCCAGAAGGCTTCGATTGACTGCCTTGTCCAGAGCAGAACAGACTACAACGCCATACAGGAGGAAGGACCTTATGACTGCTGTGTAGAGCCAGTGCATAATGCTTGGTTGGGGACCCCAGTTCCTGCCCGCCACTTTCTTACAGCTGTATAGGGCAGTAGTTGCTTTTTTTACGCGATCAAGAATATTGGGTTTCCAATTCAGCCTCCTGTCAAGGACTAGGCCTAGATATTTAGCCTGCTCTTTCATTGTTAGTTGGGTTCCACCCAGCTTCGGTGGGTTGAGGGGCGGAATTTTGTATTTGTTAGTAAACAGTACTAAATCGGTCTTCTTAGGGTTCACCCCAAGTCCACAGTACTGCGTCTAGGTTTCCACTGTATGTAATGCACTCTGCATTATACTTTGCATTACTGGTTAGTGACCTAATCAATATTACAAATCTTTTATGTTTTTAATAAGTAGAGTGACCTCAAAATCGCACTAAACAATCTAATTTAATACTTGTGAGATACATTGTGTTTTCATGCGATGGCCAGGTCAATCTATTTATTAAGAACATAAAAGATTCTTAATATTGATATGGTCACTATACGATGGTGTTAGGTTAGCTAATTACGTAATAACTTTAGACAGAAGGTCTCTTTAAGTAGGGACTGAATAAATTAACCGAATTGGTATTACATGGATCTCACAACTTTTTATGGTAGAAGAACTGAGTTGCGAGACTTGGTTTTTTTACAGGGAGCAGCTGAGCGAAAGACTCTAAGGTATGCCTACTTCGAACACAAATACCAATAATATGTGGCTGCATTGCCGCTCAGCCATTCAGGAAGTAGCCGAAACCATCTTAGGATACCTACCACTCCCGACAAGAAACCCGTGGTATGATGGCGAGTGTGAGCAGAAAAAGGCAGCAACCGACGAGGCGTACCAAAAGGCGCTGTAGAGAAAAACCAGAGCAGCGCAAGAAGAGTACCGAGCCAGAAGAAGGGAGCAGAAAAAACTACTGCGACAAAAGAAAAGAATCTTCGCAGCCTCCCAGCTCAAGGATATCGAGGAGTCTAGGGATAAACATAAAATACGAGCCCTTTAGAAGAAAGCCAAAGGCCTTTCAGGAGGCTTCAAAAAGGGCACCCTGGCTCTTCGAAACTGCGAGGGTAATCTTGTCACCGACCCGCAGGGAATAGTGGATGTATTTAAGCAGCACTTCCAGCAGCTGCTTAACGAGCATGACCAAGAGAGAGTGGTAGGGACCGAGGAAATCCCAACACCAGCCGCTGAAGTAGTCCTCCCACCCAGCATCGAAGAAGTCGGCACAGCTATTCAGAAACTAAAGAACAACAAGGCCGCAGGCTCAGATGGCTTGCCATCAGAGCTCTTCAAGGCTGGCGGCGATGTTCTGGTAGGGAGCATGCACCAGATCATCTGCAGAATTTGGGAAGATGAAAGCATGCCCTACGACTGGAATACCAGCTCTATATGCCCCATCTACAAAAAAGGCGATCCTACCTCTTGCAAGAACTATAGAGGTATATCCCTGCTCAATGTCGCATACAAGATCCTGTCCAGCGTATTGTGTGAACGTCTAAAACCATTTTGCACCGCACTAATCGGCAGCTACCAGTGCGGCTTCCGGCCCGGCAAATCAACTATAGACCAAATTTTCACACTTCTACAAATCCTGGAAAAGACCAACGAGTTTCGAATCGATACACACCATCTTTTCATCGATTTCAAAGCCGCATACGACAGCATTCATTGTGAAGAACTGTTTGGGGCGATGGCCGAATTCGGGATCCCGGTAAAACTGATCCAGTTGTATCGCGCCACGCTAAAAAACACGCGGTGCACCATGCAGTTCGGTTCTAGGACCTCGGAAACATTCGAAACATGCACCGGATTTCGGCAAGGAGATGCGCTGTCATGTGACTTCTTCAACCTGGTGCTGGAGTAGATAGTGCGACGGGCAGGCGTCAACAGGGAAGGCACTATCTTTTACAAATCCATCCAGCTGCTAGGATACGCGGATGATATCGACATCATCGCGTGTTCTCGCCGTGGCATTGTGGAAGCATTCACGGCGATTGAAGAACAGGCGAAACGAGTTGGTCTTAAGATCAATGAGGATAAAACGAAATACATGCTGTGAAGCAAAAACCAATCCGTCGCCCACCACCTGGGACAAAATATAACAATTGACAGCTACAATTTCGAGGTAGTTAAGGAGTTTGTCTACCTCGGGGCAAACGTAAATTCCACAAATGACGCCACAGTGGAGATCCGGCATAGAATCGCCCTTGGCAACCGCTGCTACTTCGGCTTGTCCAAACAACTGGGGTCAAAACTCCTCACTCGAAAGACCAAAGTTATGCTTTACAAAACGCTCATTCTGCCAGTCTTGCTGTACGGAGCCGAAAGCCGGACGATAAGCAGGACAGCGGAGCTGATTTTGGGTTCTTTCGAAAGAAAAATTCTGCGCCGGATATTTGGTCCTGTCTGTGAGGAAGGTGAATGGAGAAGAAGACACAACTGCGAACTCTACGAGCTGTACCTAGATGTGGATGTAGTCCGGAAGGCAAGGATCCGTCGACTACACTGGCTCGGCCACATCGAGCGCATGGACATCAACGCTCCAGCTAAGAGGGTCTTCGACTCCGAGTCTCCTGGTTCGAGAAGAAGAGGGAGACCAAACTTCCGGTATAAAAACCAAGTAATCGCGGATGTAAGACATCTTGGTCTTGACAACTGGAAGCAGCGTGCCCGGGACCGTCAAGGATGGAAGGCAGCTATAGCTCAGGCTCAGATCCTCCATGGATCACAGGCCTGATAAGTAAGTAAGTAAGTATGTTTTTGATGGCATAATGTTTTTCACACAACCTGAACGGAGTGCAGTAGTTTGGGTCGTAGATGTTCGTTCACTACTCTCCCGGGGTGGTTGTCCTAGATAGGAGGAGAAAAACCGACCGAATTTTCAGGTTGGTTGTAGTTCTCAGAAACTGTTCCATGCACTTATGGTTTTATATTAGAATTGCACACATAGAGTATACACTTAAAGTGACCATATACTGTGAGTGTTATGCCTTCATCAGTATGTTTGATCACTTCTCGTTCACATCAGCTGTGTTGCATAATTTATTTTTCCGTATAGGAACTGTCTTTCTTGGCTATGGAACGACTTTGAATTGCAGACCTTCAACTCGACGGTCGGTGATGTTTACCACTATGCCCACCCTAAATCTGTATAAAAAAAAAATGAATTTACTTTTCTTTTTTAATATTTAATTTATAACAAAAAACGGCTTAAAGTTACGTGATTCGAATGAAACCAGTGCAATTGACACGGGACATGTCAATATCATCTTTAGTTCTCAAGATAATCGAGACCAACAATTCCGAACGCACATACACACATACGCACATAGTTAACAAACTTCCCGGTGTCGGTAATTTCACTATTGTTAACACTTATTTCTTCTTCTAATTATTACCTAATTGCTCCTACAATTTACCATTACTATAATCGCTTTTCTGAATAATTGAGGTCAGCATCAACAGTTGAAGGAAACAGATCAATTCAATGTAACGAAAATTGAGTTTACGTAGCCATTACGGCGCTCAAGTGTCAAACTGACAAGCAATTGGCTGAAGACATATCAGTTGTTTTTTTTCAAACAATTTTTTAAAATGTTTCCGAATGTTGCGTCTAGCGATTTCGAAGACGATCTATTTTCTAACAATAGTTATGTGAAAAATGTTGAATGCATTATACATAATAATGAACTGTCCATCAACGTACGGACGAATGGCATCTCTACGAAAAAGCTCTGCGCTGTGTATGCCGAAAAGATTGACTTCAAGGGACTAATAGTGAGTTGAATAAATAAATAAAATCACCAGCCACTGAAACAGAAGAGGATACTTTTAGCAACTACGCCTGACTGAGAAATCGGATCATCGGAAAATGTACATATCGACGATAGATGCGAACTCGTTCAACGAACTTAAGCAGGATCAATCGCTCCATGTTACTTTTTCGGGGTTTGTTGAGAACTTAATTAGAATCCTTCAGGATTGCCAACGCGGTCTTCTGGAAGTCGATTTAATACAGAGCCGGGGCAAGCAATTGATCTTGCAATTCTATGAAATGCGACCGTTTAAAAATCTTATTCACTTATGCTTGCCAACCAGACCGGCTCCATTGAACGTGGTCTTGTTTTACATGAACAACATTTTACATAATTTACAGAAAAAAACTGCTTCCCATGACAGTGCTATGCAATCCATGCAACATGAACTAAGTGCTCATATAAATCGAATATCTCAGCTTGAATTAGAGAACGCAAAGTTGCGTGAATCTCTTCTAGAGAATAGTAAGGCCATGTCGAACCGCCATCAAGAGGAGATGCATCAAATGCAAGATGCATTAAAGAAAGCTGCCGAACAAAGGCATTCGGATCATGAGAAAAATATGAAGGCAATATCTGCTTTACAAGCCCAGTTGGACAAAGTTATACACGAGAAAGCTAATATGTATGCGGAGAAATGGTGAGATATTTATATTTTGTTTTGTAGTGTATATAATGATGAGATCCTATTGCAGCCAAGAAGCACAAAAATGCGACAACCTGCGCGATGAAATAAGTGCTCTAAGGTCAAATTTGAACTCAGTCAAGGAACAAAATGAAAAACTATCTTCGGAAATATCGTCGCTAAAAAACATGGATCGCAAACATGAAATACACTTGAATGAATCGCGAAAACATATCATGGAGCTCCAAGAAAAAATAAAGAAATACGACAAAATGAAGGTAACTCTGTTTGCCGAATCACACGTTAATAGTAATTACATTTAGATTAATCACTTGCAGTCTGACATAGCAGCCGATCTTGAAGCAGAGCGAAAAATCTGCCAAACCAAGCGACAGGCTCTCGAGATAGCAACTGAGGAAATATCTAAAGCTAATGAGATCATAGCAAAACAGGCTCAGGAACTTGTGAAATTAAAAAAGACGATAAACTGGCGAACTGAAGTTGCACTTCATCAGGAAAAAGCTATAAAAGAGAAGGACAAGGAGCTTGTTATTCGAGCTGAACAAATACATGGACTCCAGCAGGCTATAGAAGGTCTTCGGAAAGATATCCCAACCCAACTGGAATCAATAAAAACGTTTGCCAATTCGATCGAAGACAAATACAGTGAAAGTGTGTTTTCTTTTTCTAATTACATATTCGAATTCTCCTTTTTAATGAATGTTCGTTTTAAGGAATCGCTGCCCTCACGGAAAGACTATCATCAACTACGTCGGCAAATAAAGAGAACATTAGCGGGCGAAGACACGGACGAATGAGCTCCAACAATATTTAGGCATATTCATAATTTATTTATTTAGATTAAGATTTGTATACACAATTTTCAAGCATCATTCGAGTCTTTGGATTTAATTGCCGTTCCGACGTTCACCATTTGTGAGAGGTCTTGATTGTTTTTAAGTCTATCGCGAATCAGTTCAGCTATTGCTTTCTGTGTACGTCTTTCAAGCTTTTCCAGCTTCTTTGCTACGTCACGTTTCAAGTCCCAGTCGGGTTTACGCGGTGCGAGATTTGCAATGTCTATTTCATCGATGACAATTGGCGTTTTCAGCAGTTCCAATTGGGGCTCAACTACTTTCTCGATTTCGCCCGACGGACCTTGGTTTAAAACGTTGTCGCTAATATTCTCATCCTGTGGTTTGTAGCTACGAAAAACTGGCCTAAAACAGAGTAATTCAGTAAAGTGCAATTACTAAAAAAAAAAAAAAAAACGAAAAGCTATACTTTGGCAGAATTGTGGTCTCCGACGATGATTTGTCTGTTTTTCCCGCTAAGTCCCTTAGGTGTTTTAATCTTTCCTTCCTTTTCAGGGATTCCTCTGTAAGTGATCCGATTTTCTTTTCATTATTTTCCATTGATAAATGTAATACAAGACGAACAAAACAAAATACAATCCTCTTGGGCTTCGTTTGTTTATATTTTTAACAACAGTTTCTGTCAGATGCCAACCATGTGAATACAGGGATGTAATAGAAATTAGGAAACATGAGTGCAATCGATAAGATATTTTAGCCAACTCTTTATCTAGGTAATTACTGATTAAATAATATCAAACATTTCGAAAACGATAGGTACGATAAAGAGAATCACCCGCCTTGGAGCTGTCCTGCTCCAAGCTATCTTATGCGTTGGATCGGTAATCTGACTTAACTAATATCTTTTTTAATACTGTCGAGTTGATGCTGGGGATATTACAAATATAGTTAGAAACAATACAGGCCTGCGCGGGCGCCGACTTTTGACAGGCTTTGTACCGACTTACGATATAATGTGGCAGACGCACGCAACCACAATTCGCAACACACAATCTGGCATCAAGTCAGCTGCACGTAGAGAATTTATTTATTTACTTATATTTATTTACTTATTTCATTTAAAATTTACAAACATTTGCCTAATAGATTTACAGAGATGTGATTCATATCTTTCTACTGAAATATTATACAAATTACGTAGAGATTTTAGTTTCACAAATTTCGCACAACACAATGAAATACATCTGTCAAACGCACGCCCGAGTAGAGAGTAGCTCTACTCCGGCGCTTCGTTTGACTTTATGATATTTACGATATGAGGTCGAGCAAAAGTTGAGGTAACATTATGTGTTACTTCATAGGATATCGTTGGTCCTACTCATGCTGTCAAAGTCGGCGCGCGCAAGCCTGTAAGATGGGTGCCACAATCGCCGAATTTCTATCAAAAGTAAATGAGCAAACTATTTTCGCAGCAACCTTTGGTTTGATTAGAAATCCGACCGGTTTTGTGTAGCGATTTGTCATCATGGATGAAACCTCGCCCATATCTACTAAACGCCGCCTAAAACAGGAGATTCAACGCCGAAGAAAGCGGAGTCAATTGCATCTCCAGAAAAGGTCATGGTAAGCGTGTTTTGGCATGCAAAACGGATCCTGTTAATTGATTACATACCTTGAAAAACCCAGAATAATTACAAGTAAATATTGCTCCAACTTTTTTGACCAGTTGTTGCCAACATTCACGTGAAAAGGCCTGGCTTATGAAGAAAAATCATCTTTCATCAGGGCAACGCATCTGTACTCAGAGATGCGTTGGCCATGGGAGTTTGGTGTATGACTTTCTCGCCCATCCTGCCTAATCTCCTGACTTGGTACCATTACACTCCTATCTATTTCCAAACTCGGGGCGTATATAAATATTGTCACTGCTTCCCAGACTCTTAGCTTAGATGATCGCCGTCATTTTTTCAGTATCAACTATATTAATGAGCGGGAGGAGAGGTTCATTGATTATTTTTTAAATTCAAACGTCTCTCATATCTATGTATGTAGGCGTTACAGTCCACGAAGGACCAAGGCCGAGCTTCTCTCAATCACCCTTATGTTGTGTGATTTCATTTTCCCATAGGTGAAATGGATCAACAGTTTATTGCCGGTTTCGAACGGCGAATTTCGAGAAAATTTTATGACTATTATACTACAGGGTTTCGTCAGAACCCCGCCGTTTTGTCAGAAGGAGGAGAAACACCGTCAAAACACGTTCGATGACATGGCTGATGTTGGGATTCGATCCCGTGTCATCGGCGTCAGAGACCAACACAGTACCCACTGCGCCAGTGATTTTTGTCCAATCATTTCTAAAACGATGTTGAAGAAATCACACGAAAGCGCATCGCCCTACCGAAATCCTTTTTGACCTCAAGACTATCGGCCAGATGTTCAACGATTCAAATCGAGCAGCGGGCATTCTCCAAAGCCATCCTGCGTACTCTGACGAGTTTAACAGGTATGTCAAAGGTACACATGGCGTTGTATAGCTCGTCTTTAATTACGCAGTCGTGTGCGGCCTTAAAGTCGGCAAATAGGTGGGTGGTGAGTGTTGACTTGAAATTCATTTGTTTTTCCAGGATCTGCCGTAGTGTGAAGATTTGGTGTGAAGAGTGGCCTGAAGCCACTCTGATAAGGACCTATCAAGCTATTTACAAAAGGCTTCAGACTTCAGGCTTCAGAAAAGATATTGTATGCGTTGGCGTAGTCAAAGGGGTCACCTCTCTTGTGGATCGGGCAAGCGATGCTGGGACTCCATTCCTCGAGAATACTTTCTTCTGACCATATCTTACAGATCGGCTGGTGCATGCTCCTAACCAGGTCATCTTCAACTGCTTTGAAGAGCTCAGCAGACAGTCCGTCTGCGCCAGCAGCATTATTCGATTTGAGTTTCGATATGGCGATCTTAACTACGTCGAAATCAGGGGGACGGAATTTTCTGCGTCTTCTTCGTTAAGAAATTTATAATTGACTAACATCGCCGTTATACAGTCTGCAGAAGTGGTTTTTCCATATTCTCAGTATCGATTGCGATTCTACTACGAAGTGTCCGTTCTCATCCCTGCAAGCTTCCGTTCTGGCTTTATAACCTTGACATGTTCTTTCTCCTGAGAAGCCTATGCTTCTCCCTTCTTTTTAACTCGTATAGCTCATGAGCTGCTCTTGTTCTTTTATGCAGTGAGGCTTTATATGCCTCCTGCTTTGCTGTATGAATCCTCCTGCACTCGTCATGGAACCAGGCGTTTCTTCGTGTTGGAGCCATGAAGTCCAAAACTTCAGAAGCAGTGCTTTTCAGGGCTTGTTTGCAAAGGTTCCACTGCTGTTCTATTGAGAGTTGGGACGGTGGAGGTGTATTGGAGAGCTTAAGGGAGACGCAATCGGTAAAGGCACGAGCAGTTTCTGGCGATAGTAGATTTCCGACGTCATAACTTTGTATTCTACTTTACTCCGCTGCGTTCGTGACATCCGTAGGCATATCGTGACTACAAGTTAGTGATCCGAGTCGATGTTAGCTCCTCAGAAAGTTCCAACGTCAAGAATAGTGGAGGAGCGTCTGACGTTGATCGCGATGTGATCAATTTGGTTGGTGATTGATTGATCTGGTGACCGGCTGGTGCCAGGGCATCCGCAAGTCTGTTTAGGTTTGTTTGGGGGCGTAAACGACCCGTTTTTTGCAAGGGTCGTTGTATCGCACGGATACGAGCAAAAAAAATCTTTGTATATGTCCGGCGTGAACGAACTCGGTGTCGCACGTGAACACACAAAGGAATGTACTAAAGAGTGGATGAATTGAAAGAAACAACACCGTTTTTGAATTAGTTTATTTTTGCCTTATTGCTCAGAATTTTTGTTGATGACTCGTACTCGTTGCCCCCACACAACCCCTTTTATACCCCACGCGTGCCTACGTTGATCGAATCTATTGCTTAACGACTAGGCAAGTAGCGTCAGATGCGCCTACGGTGATCGAATAGACTACTTGCCTATTCTGCAAGTAGAATCCGACATAGTGCACATACGTGTGTTAGTGGGCGGAGTTTGGAATCCTGCTGTTGGAGACTGCTTCTGGGCTCCAGGGTTGTTGTTTTGCATGTTGTCTTGCAACATCCTGCCGGGCCCCAAACAAA
Organism: Eumerus sabulonum; assembly: GCA_951905685.1. Taxonomy (NCBI): domain Eukaryota; kingdom Metazoa; phylum Arthropoda; class Insecta; order Diptera; family Syrphidae; genus Eumerus; species Eumerus sabulonum. The sequence continues at coordinate 151,273,976 of OX645060.1, read as the reverse complement.
ACGAAATGATGAGGTGGCGGAGATTAGGTCTTGTGGAGTGCCTTCCGTTGTGGTGATGATGAATGATAAATATCACTTCCTCGCCATGTGGTCATGTGAATAAAAACAAACGAAGAATATGGTAAATGGTGTGTGGCAACACAAGTTATAGGATTTGAATTAAGGTTGAAAGCTTATCAATAGTTGTAAATTATTGGGAAATTATTTCAATGTTATTTGGTGACTGTGTGTACGTGCCTATGAACGTTTATTCCTCGGTAGCTGGTAAAGGACATATTTTGGTTATGGGACGCTGCAATGATGAAGTTGCTGTCTTAATCGTAACTACTCGGATTCTTCCATCTGTACCGGGCTGTGTTTCGGTGATTCTGCCTAATCGCCAGAGGGTAGGTGGCGTCTCGTCTGGCAGAAGAACAAGTTGTCCTACCTTGATGTTTTCATTTGGCGTTAGCCATTTCGGTCGTTGTTGTAATCGCGTTAAGTATTCTGTTTTCCATTTTTTCCAAAAATCTTGCTGGAGTTTCTGCATCAGCTGCCATCTTTGCAGATAGTTGGGGTTGGTATTTGTTAGGTCTTTTTCTGGTATGGTATTGAGGGATGCCCCGATTAGGAAATGTCCTGGAGTTAAATAAGATAAGTCTTCTGGATCTTCTGACATCGGATAGAGTGGACGTGAGTTCAGACATGCTTCGATTTGAGCAAGGACAGTTACGTATTCCTCGAACGTGAGCGTGTGATGGCCAATGATACGCTTTAAATGGTACTTTATCGATTTCACACCTGCTTCCCAGAGTCCGCCAAAGTGCGGAGCAGCTGGAGGATGAAAGTGCCATTTTGTGCCGTTTGCCTGAATTTGTTGGGAAATGTCGTCGCTTAATTGCTTCAAGAAATGCGAATTTTCAGACTTCAACAGCTTCGCAGCCCCTTTGAAGTTTGTTCCGCAGTCACTGTACAGGCTAGTACAGATTCCACGACGTGCTGTGAAGCGTTTAAATGCAGCAATGAATGCGGTTGCAGTGTAGTCGCTTACCAACTCCAGATGCACACCCTTGGTACAAAAACATACGAATATGGCAATGTACGCTTTGGTGAGCTTACTGCAACGACCCTTCCAAGCCTTTAGTTGAATTGGGCCTGCATAATCCACCCCGGATGTTTGAAATGGTCGTGCCGGATTTACCCTTGCCGCTGGTAGCGTTCCCATTTGCTGCTGCATTTCTGTTGCTCTGAATCTGTAACATCTTAGGCATTTATGGATGCATTTCTTCACGTTGGTCTTGAGCTTTAGAATCCAATATTGCGACCGTAATGTTGCCATCATCAGTTGTTGACCACCGTGAAGGGAGCTCAAATGGGCATCGTGAATGATGAGTGAGGTGAGAGTGTTTTGTGACGGCAGTATTATTGGATGGCGTTGTGCATAAGGCAATTCAGCGTTTTCCAGACGGCCTCCAACACGTAAAATTCCATTTTCGTCCATGATTGGAGATAGCCGTGCTAGTTTGCTGTTCTTTGGGACTAACTCGCCATATGAGATGTTTGCTATTTCCTTTGGGAATTCTTCTCGTTGCACCATTTTAATCAAGCGTATTCGTGCTGTTGACATCTCTTCTGGAGATAGCGTCCCCGTTAGTCGAATGGGCATTCCCCTTGCTTTGTCTCGCAAATTAGCCAAGAAGCGAAGCCAGTACGATGTTGCTCGAAGTAATCGATGCAAGGATGAGAACCGAGTTAACAGGCTGTTGACCTGAAAAGCGGTGACGTGAACGCAGAGCTGAAAGATATTTTTGAACAGGTAACCAGATGCGAGAACGTCACATTCCTTGGCCTTTGCCTTCTTTGCTTCTTTCGACTCTAGATTAGTCGTGAACCTGTCCTGTAACGGGTATGGCTGTTTCTCAAAGATTTGCAGGAACGTGGGTCCATGCCACCATTGCTTGTTATGAACCAGATCTCGCGGTGAGCTTCCTCGTGATGCTATGTCTGCTGGATTCTCTTTCGAAGGAACGTACCTCCAATCGTTGACGTCTGTGAGCTCCTGTATTTCAGATACCCGATTGGCGACGAATGTTGTTCTGGTGTGTGGTGACGACCTTATCCATGCCAATGTGATTTGGGAGTCACACCATGCGAATACTTTTGCGGATTCGATGTTCAACGTACGTGTTGTATAGACCAGCAGCCGAGCTAACAATTGAGCTCCACACAATTCTAATCGAGCCAGCGATTTAGTTTGGAGTGGAGCCACTCTAGTTTTGGATATGATGAGGTTCGTGGCTACATCGCCATGTTGAACAACTCGCAGAAATATTACGGCGGCATATGCCTTTTCCGAGGCGTCACAAAAACCATGCACTTCGAGTGTCGCACCCTTGGTGAATCTAATCCAGCGCGGTATTTCGATCGCGTTAAGCTCCTGGAGTTCAGCCTTCAGGGTGTGCCAGGATCTTAAAATCGATTGCGGAAGCTCTTCATCCCATGAATGGTTTTCTCTCCATGTTTGTTGCATCAATATTTTCCCTAAAATGATGCAGGGCGAAATCCAACCCATGGGATCATAAAGACGGGCAATATCTGATAAGATTGTGCGCTTCGTATTCCTTTCGCTGTTTCTTAGTGAAATCCTGAAGGTGAACTTATCGGTTGCAGGGTGCCATTGAATGCCTAATGTCTTCACTGTGCTTCCTTCATCGAAAGTAAGAGGTAGGTTGACTTCTCTGTCAGCCCTTGGAATGGATGCTAGTAGTCTTGGGGAATTGCTTACCCATTTTTTTAATGGCAGGCCTGCTCGTCTTAGCATGCCTGTGAGTTGAGCTTGCATCTCCATGGTCTCTGCTTCTGAATCTGCCCCATGAATTAGATCATCCATATAAAAATTGTTTTTTGCAATGTCCGAGGCGATTGGATGCTCAGCTCGCTCATCGATTGCCAACTGTTGGAGTGTTCGGACTGCCAGATAAGGGGCTGAGGCAGTGCCGAACGTTACTGTGTTCAGCCGATACGTTTTGATTTCGCCTCCTTGGACATCTCTCCATAAAACTAGCTGGAACACTGCGTCTGCTGGTGTGACCCAAATTTGCCGGTACATCTTCTCGATGTCGGCAGCGAACGCGATACGATGTTTTCGAAATCTTGCTATGTGGTCGACTATGTCATCTTGCAGTCTAGGCCCTACACATAGATGATCGTTGAGCGAAGTTCCGTCAGAAGATTTGCATGATGCATCGAAGACTATTCGGAGCTTAGTGGTTGAGCTGGATTCTTTGAGTACTGCGTGATGAGGCACATAATAATGAGAGCTCGAGAGTGTGTTTGGATCTATCTCGGTCATGTGCCCTAGCTGCTTGTACTCCTCAAACACTCGCTTGTACTCCTCATAGAAAAACGGATTACGTTGGAACCTTCTTTCCAACTGGAGAAATCTTGAGAACGCTGATCCTTGTGACAATCCGATCACTGGACGCGATGCTTCTTTGAATGGAAGTTCAACCACGTATCTTCCATCTGTCTGGCGGCGATGTGTTTCCCTGAAATGCATCTCGCATTGCTCTTCTTCCTGTGATAGCGGTCTCTTCATTTGGATCTCCTCAAGTTCCCAGAATCTTCGAAGCATGTTGTCCAGGGTCTGGGTTTCTGTGTTGATGTAGAGAGATGTGATCTTCCGTGGTGAGTCGGATGCAATGCTTCCAGAGAGTACCCATCCTAATTCCGTTCGTTGAGCCATGGGTGTCCCCGGTTCGCCCTTAACTATGCCGTCCAAGATGATGTTAGGATAAACGTCGCTACCGAGGATGATATCAACCTTGTTCGATCTGCTATAAAGTGGATCCGCGAGCTTGAGTCCGTGTATGTGACTCCAATCAGTTTGTTGCAGATCGCGCGGTGGTAACATTGCCGTGAGCTTAGGTAATACCCAAGCTTTCAATTGTAAATTAAACCCTGAGTTTACATTAGATGTAATGGTAAACGATACTCTGTGTTTAGCTGTGTTTGCATTAGTTCCACCGATGCCGAGGATCTCTACCCTACCCTTTTCCCCTTTTAGCTTTAGCAAATGAACTGCGGCAGTGCAGATGAAAGAGGCTTCTGATCCTGGATCTAATAATGCCCTTAGCAATATTAGTTGTCCGTCTGTTGTCAATGCTTTGACTAGGGCTGTGGCCAGGAGTACCGACTTGGCTTCAATTACCGACGCGTTATGCGCTGAGGCAATTGTATAAGTGGATGCAGGAGTTCTTGTTTGATGGAGATGAGAATAGGATGGTGATGGATTGGGATCTGGCCGATAGAGTTCTTGGCCTTGCATAAGTTTGGCTGATTCGGCTGCGTGTAGCAGTGTATGGTGTCTTTTTTGACAAGTGGAGCATGTGTACTTGCTAGGGCAACTTGCGGTGAAGTGTACGTTCGATAAACAATTGAAACACAGCTTCTTGGTTCTTACCAATTCCTGCCGTTTTTTAATGTCAAGAGCCTTGAACTTAAAACAACTCCGAATGGCGTGCGAACCCTGGCACATTGAACATCTGGATGTTGTTGTGTTGTGCGCATGAACAGCTTCCGATGAACTCCTTCGAACCTTGTCATTAGAAGTCGTCTGCTGAGACTGACCAATTACCTCTAGAGCCCTTGCTCTCATTAAGATAAAATCTTCTAGGACATTGTACGTTGGATAGTCGGAATGCGATGAGATGTGGGTTTCCCAATGCCCTCGAGTAATTGCCGGAAGCTTTTGGACCGTGTGAAATATGAGTACGTCTTCCCACGCTTCCACAGATACTCCAAGGTGTTTAAGTGAATGCCTAGCTTCATTGGTGATATCCACCAATGCCCTAAGATCACTGGACGATTCTTGCTTGAGCTTCGGCTGGTCGAAGAGTAACTTAAACTGATTTTCCTTTAATAGTCGATCGTTTTGATACCGCTTGACCAATAACGCCCAGGCTGCTTCAAAATTGGTGTCAGTATTTCGAAGTAAACGCGCCGCTTCTCCTGTCAAATTACCCTTGAGGTACTGCAATTTGTGTGCATCTGATAGGGACGTGTTTTTGTTAATCAAACCCTCAAACAACCCTTTAAATTCCTGCCATCGTTGAAGCGAACCGTCAAAGGTGGGAATTTTCATCGGAGGAAGTTTTAATTCGACTGACGGACCTGATGCTAAACAGCCTGAATTATTCTTGTCTGCGGGAGGTAGCTTTTCTTTTAACTCGCAGGAGTATTGAAAGAACAGTTCCTTTAGTTTATGGAATGTTAACGACTCTAAATAATTGCCCTTAATTTCTTCCATAGTGGATTCAATTATCTTTTGATGGATCGCCCTAGCTTCATTGAATAAGGTTTCGACGTTTGTTAAACGCGCTTCGATCATGTGCACTGAAACCTTTAATTCCCCTAACCGTACATATGCCTTATAGTCGGCATCTAGTTCTTGCGCAATCGCTTGAACTGCGTCTATTAGGTTGGCTAATTTACCCTTACTCATTTTTTAGCCGACGAGTTCACCGAGTCACCACGCAACACAGTACACGGTTCGTTATGTTATATATATATAAATTTAAATATACTAAATTATAATATAATGAATGCCACACACCTGGAATGAGCGTTGCTCCTATGATGTGATCGTCCAAAAAACAGATGACCTGCGGTGGGGTGGATTGCTGATTTGATGTGGTGAGTGAGACGATGTCGGTCAGCCTTTCCTATCGTTAACCTGTCGAACACGTATTTGCACGCAAGCCGACGGCGGTTTAACGATTTTTTTTTCTTTCTTTCGACGCGAAAAAACCTACACTACGCGTGAAGGAGCGCCGGAACAAAGATCTTCACCCTGTCGACTGGTGTTGAACACACGCGAACCAACAGCGGTTGAGAGATCCTACTCGAAGGACCAAACTGTATCGCACGGATACGAGCAAAAAAAATCTTTGTATATGTCCGGCGTGAACGAACTCGGTGTCGCACGTGAACACACAAAGGAATGTACTAAAGAGTGGATGAATTGAAAGAAACAACACCGTTTTTGAATTAGTTTATTTTTGCCTTATTGCTCAGAATTTTTGTTGATGACTCGTACTCGTTGCCCCCACACAACCCCTTTTATACCCCACGCGTGCCTACGTTGATCGAATCTATTGCTTAACGACTAGGCAAGTAGCGTCAGATGCGCCTACGGTGATCGAATAGACTACTTGCCTATTCTGCAAGTAGAATCCGACATAGTGCACATACGTGTGTTAGTGGGCGGAGTTTGGAATCCTGCTGTTGGAGACTGCTTCTGGGCTCCAGGGTTGTTGTTTTGCATGTTGTCTTGCAACAGTCGTCAACATTAATCCCGCCCGTTTTATCCGAGGCTTGTTGTTGTTTGTGAGCAATTGTGGTGTTTTCCGGTTACAAGGCTTTTTCTTTTGGCCGAGAAGCACCCGTGCGTCGGTAGATGCTACTCCTACCAGGCCTTTGTTAATCTATTATCTTCGTTTGGTGTTAGCCTTTGTTAATTTTGTTGTGGTTGTTGTTAAATTTAATTGAACATTTTTTTGATGCTTCAGTACTTGCGTTGGAGGCGTTAAAGCCCATGGAGGGCCAGAGCCGAGCTTCTCTCAATTACCCATGTTGTGTGTCATTTATTTTCCACACAGGTGGAAGGGGCCTACAATTTAATGCCGATTCCGAATGGCGTGAGTCGAAGAACTTTTTCATTGCAAGTGTACTACGGTGGTTTTCCCGGTAGTCCGCCGAGGAGGGACGCCGCATAATAAACATTTGATGGCGTTGGTGTTATCGGGATCCGAACTTGTTCATCGCGCGTCAGAGCCCAACACACTAACCACTCTACCACGATGCCCTCAGTACTACCAGTAAGAAAAAAAGCAGAATTGAATACAATTACTGAAAGTGCCCGAGAGTGTAACAGGAAGGTGAAATTCGTTGTTTTTTCCCCTCTGTAATCACTTTCTTGACAAACTGTATATCGATACTATTTTTTGTCGATAGACCTTAAACGATGCACATCACTAGTGCACTGCCCTGGCATTGTCATTGGTTCACCTTACAGGCATGGTGATCATATAAACGTCAACATTTTTCAGGTACCTTATTTCAGTCAATCCGGTATTAAATGTCAACGGTTTGTTTACGAATTTTCCAGCTGCGCAGGTTGAATTAATTGACAGGATAATCATTAATCAAAGATAGCCTAACTGCTAGAGTGTTCATCAGATGCCCATTCGAATGCGCCTTTTGCAAACAAGATGGAATTGAAAATCATTGGCATATTCATCGGATTATTTATCTTCAAAGTTGAAGCTGATTTTCAAGAAAGTACTTGGCAGAAACCCAATGCTTGGGAAAGGCATTCTATAGAGGGTTCAACATTATACAATTGCCAGGTCTGCAGCGCAAACGATGATTATACGACGGCTGTTTCACTTTATAAGAAACTTGTGGCACATCTTTTCAATAAGAATCATTTAAAGGTAGGAAGTTATCAAACGTCAATGTTTGACGAGCATGACATCATCAAGAAGGTGCTAATGATTAGATATTCACTATTAGGAAAATGAAACAACTGGCCAATTCGAAAGAGCAATATTGTTTTCCCTAACTGCCGTTCAACTGGAAGCTTTAGAGAATATTAAGGACATTCGTGATGTTGATTCGATTGTCACAAATATACTTGCTACCGCCAGAGTGTTCAACGAATCTGAAGGCAACGGGCGGACAAAGGAAAGTGCAAGCTTTGGATGGCTTATTTTCGACATTATCAAGGACTGCTTTCAATTACTAAAAATTGTACTGAGAAATCCTGAGGTAAACACGAGTTTAGCCATCTTTATAACTGTATACTATACTATTACCTATATTAAAATTGCAGGCCCGTTTCGTACTACAGGTAGTAGGGATTTTGATGCTTCTGTATTTCATACACAAGCGCTATGCTATTAACTTTATAATCGTTGTTCTGATATTTTTCTTTATATTTGGCTACTTCTACACTTACTTTGAATGCAATAGAGTGAGTACTTATACCTTCGAAGCATACATATATTTCCTTGATGTACCTTTAGAAACTTGAAGCAGATAAAATGATCGATTTTGTGAAAAACACTGAAGGGGACCAAAACAATGGATTTTTGGCAAAGATATTCAATAACTACTTTCGAAACTCAGACCAAGATAAGAACATTTTGGAGATCCGGTAGAATTATGCCAATTGACAACCAATTGGATGTGTTCAACTCTATACGGTTTCATTTCAGGAAGAAGAGCAAACTGAATTTGCCCTTTTGTAGACCCGATCACGTTCTACTGATGTATGTAAACGAAATGTTCCTCGATGAGTTACAATTGGTTATAGAAAAATGTACTGACATCATGATATCGCTAAAAGGTTCGTTTCACTCATTTGTCTTTTGATTTTTTTCAATTTCTTTTTTCTCCTTACAGATCGATTATCATTTTGGCACTACGTTGTTGCAATGATCATCCTCCCCTTCTTGATTTACTTCACTATCCAACTGGCCTTTAAGTATCTTCTAAACCCAACAATTTGGTATAACATATATCGTGAAAATAAGGACAACGCACGAATGCAACAGATACGGCAAGGTGACGCGAATGGCGATCGAATTTCTGGCGAAAATCTGAAACGATTCCTGCTAGCTTTACAGAGTTCTGGCAATAATAAATTGTCCGTGCAAGAACCATGTTCTGGTGTACAAGAGCTGGCTCAATGTATTGAAGGGGATACGTCAGTTGAAAAAAAGGATCCGTCTCCGACAGAGACAAGTTTCGAAAGTAATTATACTGAAGAAGCCGAAAAGGAAACCAAAAGCTAAAGCATGCCGAGGTCTCTAGTATTATTTGTTCATAAATATTTATTAATTTGTTTTCGCCCGATAACTCTTGTTATAAAACTTTTCTTAATTTTGCAATGATCCAAGCTGTTAATAAATACATTTTTTACTGAAATATTACTTTATTTTTATTCGACCATTTGTATCTTCTTAGGGGAGAATGGAGCGAGCAAACAAAGCAAAAAGTTGATTGCGTTTAACTTGGCAAACGCGAGCTTCGATCTGTTTCCCTGCTCAATCCAAGTTGACACACAGCCTCCGCGTGTCCTCCCCTGGTAAGCTATACTGGCACCCGCCAGGTAGTGAACCAATGTGTGCAGCGACCCGACCCCTTGCTCCTGGGGAAAGAGGAACCTGGCCCTCAAGGTTGGGGGTTGCGCTTAGGGTTAACATCCCTATCGCGTAAAACAAAAACTTGTTCAAAAACAACCAATAGCCTCGGATACGGACGGATTACATGTTAACGACCCCCGGAAACGTCAAAAAGGAAACGAATCTCGGATCTGTACCTGAAACGTTAGGTCCCTCAGCAGACCAGGTGCAGCCGAACAATTGGTCAACTTTTTGGACTGCTAAAAGGCAGACATTACCGCGCTCCAAGAAGATCGATGGGATGGGCCAGGCAAAAAGCGGATGAAAAACTGTAATATACATATACTATGGAAACTGCTACAGAGAAAATAAACAACGCTTATTCGGATGCGGATTTTGTTGTTCGAGGCAGACTCAGGAAAAAAGTCTTAAGCTTCCAGTATGTAAGCGAACGCCCCATAACTATCCGCATCAAGACCAATCTCGGCAATATAAGTTTATTATGTGTCCACGCCCCCAAAGAGGAGGAAGATGACCGACATAAAGACGACTTCTATGATTTCCTAGGCAGAACGCATGTCCCAGCTACGGCACCACAATCGTTCTAGGAGATTTCAATGCGAAGCTGGGTGAGGAAGAAAAGGGACTAAGGCTAGTGGACTTTATGGCGGGACATAATCTGGTAGTAGCAAGTACACGATTCCCACACCTCAACATCCATAAGGGGACGTGGCGGCCTTTCGTTCAATCGACAACCAACCAAATTGATCATATTGCGATCGACGGAAGACACTCCTCCAGCATCCTAGATGTCCGAACCTTTCGAGGAGCCAACATCGACTCGGATCATTACCTTGTTGCAGCTAAAGTACGGATGCGAATTTCTCAGAATCAACGGAGTCGAGTAAGAACACCAAAATTTAACGTCGGAAGGCTGCAATCGCAGGAGACCGCCAGGACCTTCGCCGATCAAGTCTCCCTCAAGGTCTCTCAAGTTCCGATGCAATCTGCAGAAACCATAGAGCAGCAATAGAGTCGTTTTCAGAACGCCATTAGAGAGGCCGCCTCAGATGTACTCGGTTTCGAGCCACCACCGTGGAGAAACCCCTGGTTTGATGATGAGTGCAGACAGGCCCATGTAAGGAAACAGAATGCATACATGGCCACATTGCATCGACGGACGAGAGCTGCCCGCGAGCTCTATTAACATAAAAGGAGGGAGGAGCATGCGCTTGTAAGAAGGAAAAAGAAGGAGCACAAGAAGCGCGAGATCGAAGAGATGGAGAGATATTGAACGACGTTCGAAAATTTTACCAGAAAGTAAAACGAACATGCCAAGGCTATAAAGCCAGAGCAGAAGCCTGCAGGGATGAGCACGGACAACTAGTAGTGGAGTCACAGTTGATGCTGAAATTGTGGAAGGACCACTTCTGCAGACTGTATAACGCCGATGATAGTCAAAATGCCGCCGTCGGGCAGAGCGAACCATTCACAATGGACGTAGAGGAAGGAGAATCCCGTCCACCCGACCTAGACGATGTTAAGATAGCGATATCGAAACTTAAGTCTTATAAAGCTGCTGGAGTAGACGGACTCCCCGCGGAACTGTTTAAAGCAGCTGGCGATGAGCTGGTCAGGAACATGCACCAACTCATCTGCAAGATATGGTCGGAAGAATGCATGCCCGATGAGTGGAATCTTAGTATCGTTTGCCCGGTCCATAAGAAAGGAGATCTTCCTGAACATCGCGTACAAGATCCTCTCTGCCGTACTGTGTAAGTGCCTGAAACCGTTCGTGGACAATCTGATAGGTTCCTACCAGTGTGGTTTCAGGCCAGGAAAATCCACGATGGACCAAATATTTACACTACAGCAGATCTTGGAGAAGACCCATGAATTCCAGGTCGACACGCACCAACTTTTTGTCGACTTTAAAGCCGCGTATGACAGTGTTTATAGAGACGAGCTATACAGAGCCATGCCATGTTTTTACCTTCCTGCCAAACTCGTCAGACTGTGCAGGATGACTATGGAGAATTCACGTTGCTCCATTATGGTCGGAGGTGAACTAACCGACCCCTTTGATGTTAAAAAAGGTTTTAGACAGGGTGACGCACTGTCATGTGATTTCTTTAACATCATACTTGAACAGATCGTGCGGGACTCTGCGGCCAATACAAGAGGTACGATCTACTTCAAGTCCACACAATTGCTTGCGTACGCAGATGACATTAACGTTGTTGGTCGGACAAAGCGAGACGTCAATGAGGCGTTCGCAAGCATTGAAGCAGAAGCGGCTAAAGTAGGTCTAAGGGTAAATAGGGACAAGACCAAATACATGCCGTCATCCAAGAAAGACGCGCAACACCGACGTCTTGGTCAGAACGTCACCTTCGGCAGCTATAATTTTTAAGTAGTCAAGGACTTCCTCTATCTTGGCTCGATAGTGACAAGCAGCAACGACACCAGCGCTGAGATAAAACGCAGAATAACTCTTGCCAACCGCTGTTTCTTCGGGCTCAAGAGGCAACTGAAATATCGTGCTAAGGAATAAACGAAACCAACAAGGATTGGAACATGACTGGTAGTACAAATGAATGTGGAAACCAAAAAAGGAGTTTGGTTCAAACAGTGCTCACTGTTTGACCAGGCTGAGAATGAAATACACGCTTTTGAATAAATAAATGACAACATTACTTGGGCCGTCTGCGATCCCAGGAAATGATATCTCTGATGAACTCGCCAGAATGGGTTCAGAGGAGAAAATCTCACCTGCGTCCACGGTAAATTTCTACATTAACGATTGGGTGTTTAACACACACAACCGCAGATGGAGGGATTATCCATGACAGGGATAAACAATCAGATACTAGTCTTTCGTACACCTGCCCGTTGATCCCGCAGGGGATGGTTGTTGCTTTTGCAATACACCCCGATACTATACGTGTTATCCTCCGTTTAAAAAAAAAAACGCTTTTGACTAACTCAATGATAGTCTCAAGACGTAGACGTGTAGAGTCAAGACGTGGCAAAATGGTCGCAACAAGGCAGATCTGTCAAAGTGCCTGTCAAAATCAATAGATTGGTATCTCATTCTTTATCCCTGATCCAGGATGCAGGATGACAAAGCTAGTGATGGGCTCGTCTGCTCTTTTACGATAGCAGCGATCGCAGTGAGCAATTAAGACAAAGAGCAGTTAAGCGAAGCTGTGATTTAATCGCATTTATGATCACAGTTAAGGGAACAATTATTTGGTTATGAGACTTGCTCAATTTAAATAGCGATTACATGCATTGCAATAAATTAAAATGAACAAGTAAAAACAATGGATGTTTCAGCAGTGGATGTATCTTCCACCGGTGGAACGGTGCTTTCAACATCCATAGGAGTGCTTGTTCTCATGACAATTGTGCTATGGCGCACACTCATGTGTCGTTTCAAATTTGTTATAGACGTTTTGAATGATAACGTCTGTTTGCAAATTTTACATGTAGCCATCCTTCCAACTTTTGGCGTAAAATTTACCCAAACGTCGCTTGTTTTTTTTCGATCCATTGTTAACTAGGTGGGTCGCAGGGCATCCAAGTTGGAGCAAAGCGATCCATTTTAAAACTCTGTTTATTATTCAATCAGTGCGAGTGAGCAATCATAATCCAAGCAAAGCAGTATCTTCTGATACGAATACGGTAACAGTAATGCATTACAAATACTTAGATGTTTAGCGGACCATTAAAAGATGGTAACTGAGTTTCTTCATCGATTGTAAAAAGAATTGTGGTTCTATGTTAATTCGTCCATTGGGCCTACGCTAGCTGGTGGTCATCGAAAACAGACCATCGGCATATGTTTAAAATTTTTCCCTGTATGCTGTCATTCAGGTAATGTGCAGGTGCGGAAGGATGATCGTATCAGTAAGTATTCATATGAACTTATGTTTGTGATACTTTAGTCTATATCCTTACGGTCCGCGGCTATTCCAATTAAATGGATAGCAGAGTTGATAGTGTACAAAAAATGGCGCCTGCAAAAACAGACTTCTACCACTTTGACCCCTAAACGGGCAAAAAAGTCGTCGTATTTCCGAGGCATGATTACTGAAGTCTAAAGGAAAAAATATGTATTTCTGTTTTCACGAACTTTTCTCTGAATATTTACTATCACCAAGTCAAATTTGGTTAAAATCGCTTAAAGCCTTCTGCGTTGTTTTATTGTCAAAATGCGGATGCGCGTGATTTCTAATGTTAAGTCTATGGGACACGTTTTCGGCGAATATACCTCATTGGTATGTCTTCTCGATGCCTTCTATTGACATGTCTAATTTGGCCAAAATCCGTCAAAGCGTTTATGGTGAGTAGTCTGTTGGTGATTATTCCTCGATGGCATGTCCGATTTTTGATTTAATTTTTTTAAGACATTCCCCTCGATTGTATTGACATGTCTAATTTGGTCAAAATCTGTCAAAGCGTTTAGGAGGAGTAGTCTGTCAACGAAATACATTTTTGGGGTGTTACTCCAATAAAAAGTAAATGCGAAACTTGCACAAAACACGAAACAGAAATAATTTTTTCACTTATACGCAAAAAAAAAAACAAAGGCAGACCAATAGTTCTATTTAGTTCCTTTGTATTTCATCTGATCCTTTGTATCCCATTCATACCACATTGCGACGTTCACAAGCGAACGTTATTTCACAAAAATACATTCGTCATTGAATAGAGGTTTTAAGTCTTAAGAAAGCAAAATCAATAACAATAAAATTATAATGGAGGAGGGACACATTTCGCCAATTTATACATATTGAAATACATGTACTTCATGAATTATTCCAGAAAAAAAAAAAAACACAAACATCATCGTATCTTGATGTACATATGTATGTATTTTATCATTTTAAACTTGCAATAATTAGCAATAGCAATGATTCTATTGAACGCATCCCGCCGATGAATTGGAACACGTCTCAGTTTTCTATTTTCACCATAGATAAATTAACGAGATGGCAATCTCGATGGCTTTGACAGGCATTTTGACAACTAGCCCCTACAAACTCGTTTCGATTTGACGGCGTCTTGACTATGTCATTCTGCCTTGTTCCGACGTCTTGACTCTCAGTCAAAAGCGTCGTTTTTAAAGCGGCCTCTAGACGCTCAATATTATTGTGCAAAATATTGCACAATTTTATTGGCTTGCTGCCCCAGACGGTTCAATATTTTTCCCAATAATTTACTCGACCGCTCATATTTGTAATAAAAGTCAAAAGCGTTTTGATTTTCCGCAATATATGGCACAATCTTGCAATATTATCTACAGACGAACAATAATATTGTGCAATATTAAATAATGCACAATATTATTAGGCGTCTAGAGGCCGCTTTAATTACAAATACAACAACCAACCCTTGCGGGGATCACAGGGCAGACGTATGAAAGTTTTCCATCTTGTTAATTTATCTATGATTTTCACTCTATAGTTTTCGTTAACTATACATGTTTGCACTCTTCTTTAGTTAGATATCAAACACACAGCGAAAATGAAACAAATGACCCTGTGCACATGTATGCTCCAAAGCGGAAAGAGGATGGGAATATCTACGCAGCGTATACTACAACAGATATCACTCTCTCATGTTCTCTAACCTGCTTCTGCACTGTGCATAAGCAGAAAACCAGATAAGGAAGCAGTGAAGAGCAGTCACTGCTCAGTAGATTGCTCAGAGCAATCACAGTTGCTCTCTGCTCCGAGCGAAGAACATAGTTCTGAGTAGCAGTGATTGCGATAGCAGTCTCACCACTAGACAAAGCGCGTATGGCTTGATGTCTGTAAGAAACCCGCAGCATTTCTCCTGTCCTTAAGAAAATTTACTGCAAAAGGTTATTACGCTTTTGCTAAGCATCCCTGCGTGCTTGGCATCACTGAGACGTACTTGTTCTGCATGTTGCGAGGAGGATGGACACAGCAAAGCATTTTGTCTGCGACTGTCCCGCCTTTGTGCGACATTTTATTGCAACGTGACTTCGACAAAATTCAGCAATTCTGTGATGACTGGAAGTTGAAAATCAACTTCCAGAAATCAGAGACTATTTTATTCAGAACGCCTCTGTCTAGGGCCTCTAAGGACACTAGAAAACATTGGCGAAAGTTCTCAATAATTGGACCGGACGGGCGTCCACTGGCGGGTAAAAGTGTAGTCAGGTGCCTCGGGATCTGGCTGAATCGGTATCTATATTTTGATAAAAGTGTAGATGTTCTCTCTGGAAAGAGCCCGGGGCGCTCTCGCCCTGACAAGATGGCTGTTTCACTGCAGCCAACTTGATTCTAGGGTGAAGGTAAACTGCTACATGGCCTTAATCAGGCCTATGATTGCCTATGAATGACCCGTCTGGTTTAATGTGAGCGCAAGCTTAATGGAAATGTTTCTGGGGTTTGAGAGACAATGTCTGACTTGTCTTGGATTACACAGAACACCAGAGTCTGAGTACAGAAAGTTCTATCCCAACGAGGGCCTATACGACAGGGCAGGAACTTTACGGATAGACAACTTTCTGATTAAACTGATTCGAGGTCACGTTGCAAGGGCAATGACTTCGATCAATAACTTGATCTCTGGAGCTTACTACACCAACTCCAGGTATTACGAAAAAGTGCGTCTGAACGGCTTTGTGCCTCCGGAAGCATTTCTTTATTTTGATAATTGTAGCTAATCCAGGATTGATTGGCGGTACCGCTGGTCTACCAGGTGGCCCGTAACTCTGTGGAGCGGCGACTCCTAAACGAACCTGACGTCGTGCTCTGTGAGCCCGAGCGCCTCAGGTCCAATGGAGCGGTTGCTCGCTGAAACGAGCTCCATAGCAAAATTTTTTAGGTAGCCTCTTCAAGGCAGGTGCGCCGAGCCCCAATGGCGGAATTTTATAGAGTAGGGTAGGCTAAGGTAGGTAGGCTAGGTAGGTATTAAGTAATTTAATATAATTAAAGTGGAATACTGTTAAATATTAAGTAGTCGAAAGACATAGTTTAAGTAAACAAATATTGTATGTTTTAGACTGCCCGTCAGTCAGTAAAACACCTAATGTTAGTTATGATGTAAGCTAGTTTTAGTCATTTTATCCAGCGCGTAAGATAGTTATAATTTTTTCTTGGAAATAAAATGAGTTTAAAATGCAATCTCATATGTATGCATCGGTTGTCCTCCGATCACCGCCATCAACCAGTGTCGGGTGCGGTTAGTACTTAGACGGAGGACCGCTTGGGAACACCACGTGTTGCTTTTTTTTGCCTATTTTTTAGTTATTTAATTTCTAACAAAAAACGGCAGGACAGATTTTGCTGAAAACTTACGCAGTTCTAAGTTGCGTAATTTCGCCTGGAATGAACCCAACCTTATGTTAATGTCGTCTTTGGTACTCGAGATAATCGAGAGTAAATTTCCGATACGCACATCCGTACATACGCACATACATACACTCACAAACATTTGGATTCTGGTGACCTTCGTGGAGATATGTCAAAATTTGGAATTCGCAAAATCGGCCCGTTTACAACAACTTCCCACTGGGAAGTTAATAAAGTCCTTCTGATTTAGACACAGATAAAGGAGATAGCCTAGAGCACCGTGGCACAGTGGTTAGTGTGTTGGACTCTGACGCACGATGAGCGAGTTCGGATCCCGATAATACCAACGCGATCAAATGTTTATTTCGCGGCGTCCCTCCTCGTCGGGATACTGGCAAATCTCCACGTAGTATTTTTGCCTTGAAAAAGCTTCTCGACTGACGCCGTTCGGAACCGGCATTCAACTGTAGGACCCTTTCACTACTGTAAATAATAAATCACACACACAGGCGTTACTTCATGGGCTGTAACGCCACCAAAACAAAAAAAAACCGGCCAAGTGCGAGTCGGACTCGCGCACGAAGGGTTCCGTACTATTATGTATAAAAACGGCAAAAAAAGCATGTCTGTTGTATGGGAGCCCCATTTATACATATATTTATTATGTTCTGTCAAAGTATTTGTTGTTAAAGCAGCAACAGAAATACATAATCAGTGACATTTTATTCTCACACCCTTAAATATGGGTGTTCCCCAAGGAGCAGTATTGGGCACAATCCTTTTTCTAATTTATGTTAATTCGTTTTTCTTACAACCTTTTAAAGGCAAAATAACTGCATTTGCTGATGAAACATCTCTTTTCCACTCAAACACTAACTTAATTGATAGTTTTGCAGATGTTAATAATGACCTAGATATGTTAAGGAGATGGTTTAATTATCATAAACTAATAATTAGCAACAAAACGAAGTACATGATATTTAATATCAATGGTACAGTTTTCAGAGACCTTCCCTTATATTATCATGCACCATTGTGTAATCGATTTGTTCTTGAAGATATAGTATTCAACAATCAAGAATGTTTGAAAATTGCTTCTTGATTGAACACGTGGACAGTTTTAAATATTTAGGTGTTATATTGGACCAACAACTTTGTTGGAAAGACCATTCAATATATTTGAAACAGGGGGTGGCCGTGGTGCAATGGTTAACATCATCGACCGCCGATCGGAGGGTCTATAGTTCAAATTCGCTTCATAGCCAAGTAAAAGTAATTCCTAAACGGATGATAAAAAGTATGCAACGCAGTTGTGAATGGAAAGTGACCAGACGTACTGCCTGCAGGCATAACACTCACAGTTTATGGTCAACCGAAATTCATCCTCTGCGTATGCAATACTAAAGTGCTTGAACGAATTACTACGGACTATAACCAACGCGGAATTTGGTCGGCTCTCGTCCTATCTAGGACAACCACCCCTGAGAGTAATGAACGAACATCAACGACCCGAACCACTGCACTCCGTTCAGGTTGTGTGTCTAAAACACATCATAAAAGAATATAAAAACTCTTGAACCTGCGCGAGTATCTAACAAAAAAAAAAAAAAAAAGTATCTAAATGGGGTTATAAGATAATTATTCCATCTCAGTATGCACTGCAATCTCTACCCGTTTTAAAATACTAAATGTATACTCGCACCGATATGGAACTAGCAAAAACATGTCCATGTCCGGAACTAAATGTATTGTTGCGGAGATGCAAGCGGACCGTTAAGTTCGAAAACTCTCTGGAAGTGGGGATTGGAATGATGTCAACTTCCAATGAAATTGTCAGAGCGTTCTAGAGATTTCCGATGGGGAACTTCCAACGGCGAACGTTCGAGATGGTGGACCGAGAGCTATATAAGCGCGAACACTCGCCCTCGACATTCATTCAGTTTGTGGTATAAAACAGCGTGTGACAAGTCGGTGTGATCAACCAAGGTGAAAAGAAAAGCTTTCAATAAAGGTTTGTGTATTGTGTAATAAAGTTTAAAGTGGATAGTATTGGATAATAAAGTTTAAAGTGGATAGTATTGGATAATAAATAAAAGTGGTGAAGCTACACAGATAATTGATCTGTGGTGAAAGAATTAAAAGTGTGTGTGTTTCAATTTAAATAAAAAGGACAATTGTAGTTTATCGCAATCCAGTGGTGCGAACCCTATTTGGTGTGGGGATCGAATAAATTCGTAACATTTGGTGTCAGAAGTGGGATTGCGAGTAAACGAGTGAAACTTTATTTGAGTCGTGAAGTGAATCATTGCAAAAGTGAGAAAATGGTAAAATTGGAAAAGTTGACAATTGAACAACTGAAAAAAGAGCTGGATGCTCGGGAATTATCCACAGTGGGAAGTAAAGCCAACCTGGTGGAGAGACTGCGATCGGCGTTGCAGGAAGAAGGTTTCGACTGGGAGAGTTACGAATTCGGGGTGGAGAAGCCGTCGACATCTACTGAGCCAGCGTTCGATATGCAGCAAATTCTCGCAGCTGTGAATGCTATGAGTGCTTCCATATCCCAGAAACTGGATCAGAAGTTGGAGGAAAATTCCAGTTCCATAAGCCAGAGACTAGAAGCAACCATACATCAGAAGCTGGAGGAAAATTCCGCTGCCGTAAGTAGAAAGTTGGAGGAAAATTCCACTTCCATAGGGCAGAAACTAGAGAAGTTGGAGACTTGAGAAAAGATAATCGAGACACTGGGATCGAGGTTCGACAAAAAGGTTCTGGAACTCGAGAAAACTATCCAGAACGTACAGCATCAAGGAACCGTCGTACCGACTGCAGCATCAAAATTCACAGCTCCCAATTTCGACGGCAAGAGCGCTTTTAACATCTTTAAGCTCCAGTTCGAGACAACAGCGGAACGGAATCAATGGGGAGAGGAAGATCGTGTGGCTGCCCTAGTAATTTCCCTTAAAGGTGAAGCAGCTGACGTTCTACAGACCATCCCGGAGACCCAGAGAAGGAACTACACAGCCATATGGGATGCTCTTCATCGAAGATACGGCAGTGAGCACATGCAGGAGATGCACAAGCTGGAACTCAAAGGACGCAAGCAGCGTGGAAACGAGACCATCCAGCAGTACGCTGCCGACATCGAGAGGCTGTCTCATCTAGCCTACGCGGCTGTTCCAGTTGATGTGGTGGAGAAACTAAAAACGGATTCCTTCATCCAAGGGCTAAGGGATCCCGATACGCAACGAAGCCTGATTCTCCTGCCGAAGACATCTTTCAAGGAGACAGTTGCCAGCGCTCTCGCATGTGAAACATCGCTCTTGATAAGTTCGAGAACAACAACGGCGAGTAGGAGCCGCTCGTTCCCAGGCAGCTGCTATATCTGCGACCAGCAGGGGCACATTGCGAGGAACTGCCGTCTGCGGAGAAAGCGTTCCTTCAGCAAATTGCGACGTAATTCTAGAGCGACGACAGTGAGTAGGAGTCGCTCGTTCCCAGGTAGCTGCTATATCTGCGACCAGCAGGGGCACATTGCAAAAGACTGTCGTCTGCGGAGAAAGCGTTCTTCCAGCAAATTGTGGCGTAGTTCCAGAGCAACGACAGTGAGTAGGAGCTGCCCGTTCCCAGGTAGATGCTACATCTGCAACGAGCAGGGGCACATGGCGAGAAATTGTCATCTGAGAAGAAGGCGTTCGAGGTTTGATTCGTGAAAAAGAGAACAAGCGAGAGCACGCGAATACCGGAAGGGAAGCAGCCATAGAAATGCGGATGCATTAACGAGCCGAACTCGCGGCGTTGAATGCAAGCACTGTTCACGTGCGGAAACCAAAGAAGAGGTCACCGATATCCGTCGTTTCCATGTGCTGCCAGAAGATGCTTGGAGTGCCGAGAAGGTTGGAAGAAAGCAGCGAGAGGATGCCGATCTGGCAGTCATCATTGACTACCAAGAACGAGGTTTTCGACCAACTTGGCAGCAAATATCCAGTGAAAGCCCAATCGTGAAAGCTTACTGGGCTCAATGGCAGAGTTTGAAGCTGAAGAACGGTTGCCTCTACCGCAGTTGGGAAAGTGAGGACGGGAACATTGTAAACGATCTGCTGGTAATACCAAAAGGGCAAATCGACGAGGTCATCCGAGAATACCACGAGGGACCAAGCGGGGGTCATCTTGGTGTTAACAAGACTGTAGAAAAGATCAAGAGACGTTTCTACTGGGTAGGATGCCATGAGTCGGTGACGCGTTTCATTCGCAGGTGTGAACAGTGTGCGAAGGCAAAGGGTCCAGTAAGGAAAACTCGAGGAAATATGCAGCAGTACAATGTTGGAGCACCGTTCGAACGTATCGCAATGGACATTGCAGGCCCATTCCCAACGAGCAACGCTGGAAACAAGTACGCGCTAGTGGTGATCGATTACTTCAGCAAGTGGCCTGAGGTGTTTTGCATCCCGAACCAGGAAGCCAAAACCATTTCGGATGCATTCGTGAATAACTGGGTTTCGCGTTATGGAGTACCAATGGAACTGCACTCAGACCAAGGGAGAAACTTCGAGTCGTCGGTGTTCAAAGAACTCTGTGACATGCTAGGTATCAGAAAGACGCGGACAACACCATTACACCCACAATCTGATGGCATGGTCGAAAGGTTCAACCGGACGATGGAGGAATACCTGAGAAAAGTCGTCGTCGGAGATCAGAAGGACTGGGATGAACATCTTCCCCTTTTCTTAATGGCATACCGTTCGGCACAGCACAATTCAACGGCAACAACACCCGCCGAAGCCATTTTTGGAACTGATCTCCGACTTCCATCGGACTTGAAGCTCGGCGTGGTACTACCGACAACTAGCGGCAGGGAAGACTTCGTAACCGAAAAGAAAGAACAGCTGAACTCTATCCATCAGTTCATCCGGGAGCGACTGAACTTGGTCAGCGATAAAATGAAGGCGCGATACGACTTGAGGGCGAATACTTCTGGATTCGAAATCGGACAATTGGTATTGCTGTACAACCCACAACGGAAAAAAGGCTTGTGCCCCAAATTGCAATCAGCCTGGGACGGACCATATGAGGTCATCAAGAAACTCAATGACGTGGTATACCGGATACAGCAGATGGGAAACAGACGGGCGAAGTATAAAATTGTCCACGTAGAGAGGTTAGCACCATATTACGGAGAAGGGTCCAATCGCTTGTTCGAGGACGAACAAGTTTAGGAGGAGGGCAGTGTTGCTGAGATGCAAGCGGACCGTTAAGTTCGAAAACTCTCTGGAAGTGGGGATTGGAATGATGTCAACTTCCAATGGAATTGTCAGAGCGTTCTAGAGATTTCCGATGGGGAACTTCCAACGGCGAACGTTCGAGATGGTGGACCGAGAGCTATATAAGCGCGAACACTCGCCCTCGATATTCATTCAGTTTGTGGTATAAAACAGCGTGTGACAAGTCGGTGTGATCAACCAAGGTGAAAAGAAAAGCTTTCAATAAAGGTTTGTGTATTGTGTAATAAAGTTTAAAGTGGATAGTATTGGATAATAAAGTTTAAAGTGGATAGTATTGGATAATAAATAAAAGTGGTGAAGCTACACAGATAATTGATCTGTGGTGAAAGAATTAAAAGTGTGTGTGTTTCAATTTAAATAAAAAGGACAATTGTAGTTTATCGCAATCCAGTGGTGCGAACCCTATTTGGTGTGGGGATCGAATAAATTCGTAACAGTATTATCGCACCGATATGGAACTAGCAAACCATGTCCATGTCCGGACCTGAATGCATACATACATGTATGACATTCGTTCACGAAATGCGGTGCAGGCATTATATTCTTTCATTTCTTTTCTCCATTTCAGTTCAAGTGTGCTGTACAGTGTACACCAATTGTTCGAGCTTTATCGCCACATCTCCATACTTTTGGGTTTCTTGAAAACTACGGGGTATAACTCATACCGTATGAGAAGCATGTTCGTTGCATTTATGTTTTTTTTTTTTTTCGTTTTGTACATATGTGATTGATGAATAAGGGTTGAATGGAACTATGGAACTCATTTCGTTCAATTTGCGGAACGAGAGGACATGTGTCCGAGAGAGGACATAGTTCCGTGAACTATACATGTCCGGAACTACCCAACTCTACTTCGTAATGTACATATGTTTGTATGTATGTATACTTATACATATCGTACAGATGTGTGAGTGTATGCACGTATGTACGTATCGGTTCGTATGTGTGCAAGATCGCTTGCTCCTCTTGCTCACTTGCTCCTCTCCACCTGCAGCAACGTCGTGCGAAAGGAATGCTAGGCCAGCTGCGAGGACTGGTCGTGAGAAATGGCGCCACGCGATTGCCCTCACGCCGACTTACCCGCAGGAAGAATCGCGAATTTGCTACGAGACTCGCGAAATATCCCACGCAAAAGAAAAAAAAAACACCGTAATCGTTTCCAATTCAATATGTCACAAATTTAATTTCCTTAACCTAACTTAATCTAGGTTTACAATTATTCCTTAAAACTACCCTACACCGTATGTCAATAAAAAAAGTCGAAATAAATAAAAAAAAATATATGTAAAATAAAAAAAAAAGGAATTCACTGTCCAAGAAAGTAAATAAACCGCAGCATGAGTATTCGAACATTGGTACCGAAACTCTTCTGACCAACTACTTAGCCCGCATCACCAATCGCGACACGCAAATTTGTGATTTCAATGCCTTATACAACGAACGTGATATCCGCGACCAACGTAGGCAATAGGACACACGGTACGGCCGCGTACCGGGAACTGCTTAAAACCGTACCGGAGTTCTTCCCCGAAGATCACTCTCCGAGTACTTCGCCGAAGATTTCTCTCTGTGTTCTTTGCCCACTCTCCCTCATGTGCTACTAGGAACAAAAAAAAAAAAATTCAGACCTTCTGCGGGCTGAACTCCACTCGTTCGCGTGTCAAGTGCTGATCGTACCCTCGGGCTATCCGCTTTCTCTTAGTTTGATTTCCCAAAATGGATGACTACAAGCCGTTCACAAATGGGAACTGACCGAAAGATGACAACGAAAACCTTTCGAAACAATTTATTATTGGTTGTTTGTAATTATGTATATGTATAATTAATTTTGTTCTGTTTTTAGTATTTGTCGTGGTAGCGGCAACAGAAATACATCATCTGTGAAAATTTCAACTGTCTAACTATCACGGTTCATGAGATACAGCCTGGTGACAGACGGACGGACGGACAGCGAAGTCTTAGTAATAGGGTTCCGTTTTACCTTTGGGTACGGAACCCTAAAAAAAAGGAGATAAGCTTGCAAATGTATCCTATTAAGTTGAATAAAATGTATTTTAGGTTGCTTAATCAAGGTAAATTGAGGGCGCCATGGCGCAGTGGTTAGTGTGTTGGACTCTGGCGCACGATGAGCGAGTTCGGATCCCGATAACACCAACGTCATCGAATGTTTATTTCGCAAAACCCCCCGTAGTAAACTTGCCATGAAAAAGCTTCTCGAATCACGCCGTTCGGAATCGGCGTTAAACTGTAGGTCCCTTTTACCTGTGGGAAAAATAAATCACACACAACATGGGTGATTGAGGGAAGCTTGGCTCTGGTCCTTCATGGGCTGTAATGCCACTAAAGAAGAAGAATCAAGGTAAATTAAGCATAATTTTTAGGATTGTATTTTGCCATTATTGCAATTTTTTCAAGAGACATTTTGCACAATACGCCACGCTTGACATCCATATAACTAAATTGACTGAAAGATAGATCTATATATATAAAAATTAATTGCTCTTCGTTAGTCTCGCTAAAACTCGAGAACGGCTGGACCGATTTGGCTAATTTTGGTCAAAATGTGAAAAATGAAAATGCTGTTGTCATTGTGGGAGAAAATTTACAATCTAGAGACAACGTGCTTCATCGTCGGAATAATGATTTAAAAGGTGTATCTGAAACACACAGGACTTATGATGAGTTACAGCATCCGTTGATCTTCTAGCAGGGGGAAGATGGATACCATTTTAATATTAAAATGGTAAATCATGGAAAGATTGAACAAGACTAAATAATATTGTTACGAAATATTCGATCCCACACTGAATAGGGTTCACACCACTGGATTGCGATAAACTACAATTGTCCTTTTTATCCGAATGAAAATACACACACTTTTCTTGTCTCACCACAGATCAATTATCTGTGCAGCTTGACCACTTTTCTTTATTATCCAATACTATCCACTTTAAACTTTATTACACAAACAAACTTTTATTGACAGCTTTTATTCTCACACTGTTTTATTGATCACACCGACTTGTCACACTCTGTTCAATACCACAAACTAAATGAATGCCGAGGGCGAGTGTTCGCGCTTATATAGCTCTCGGTCCACCTTCTCGAATGTTCGCCGTCGGAAGTTCCCCTTCGGAAATCTCTAGAATGCTCTGACATTCGGCATTACGCCGTTGGAAGTTTCGATCATTCCAATTTCCCCTTCACCAGAGCTTTCGAACTTCGACAGCGAAATTCGAACTTAACCGTCGGTTTGTGTAATGCTAATTGTCAGAGCATTCTAGAGATTTTCGAAGAGGATTTTTCTTTCGAAAGAACCCAAAATCAGCTCCGCTGTCCTGTTTATCGTCCAGTTTCGGCTCCGTACAGCAAGACTGGCAGTATGAGCGTTTTGTAAAGCATGACTTTGGTCTTTCGAGTGAGGAGTTTTGACCCTAGTTGTTTGGACAAGCCGAAGTAGCAGCGGTTGCCAAGGGCGATTCTATGCCGGATCTCCACTGTGGGGTCATTTGTGGAATTTACGTTTGCCCCGAAGTAGACAAACTCCTTAACTACCTCCAAATTGTAGCTGTCAATTGTTATATTTTGTCCCAGGTGGTGAGCGACGGATTGGTTTTTGCTTGACAGCATGTATTTCGTTTTGTCCTCATTGATCTTAAGGCCAACTCGTTTCGCCTGTTCTTCAATCGCCGTGAATGCTTCCACGATGCCACGGCGAGAACACGCGATGATGTCGATATCATCCGCGTATCCTAGCAGCTGGATGGACTTGTAAAAGATAGTGCCTTCCCTGTTGACGCCTACCCGTCGCACTATCTGCTCCAGCACCAGGTTGAAGAAGTCACATGACAGCGCATCTCCTTGCCGAAATCCGGTGCATGTTTTGAATGGTTCCGAGGTCCTAGAACCGAGTTGCACGGTGCATCGCGTGTTTTTTAGCATGGCGCGACACAACTGGATCAGTTTTACCGGGATCCCGAATTCGGCCATCGCACCAAACAGTTCTTCACGATGAATGCTGTCGTATGCAGCTTTGAAATCGATGAAAACATGGTGTGTATCGATTCGAAACTCGTTGGTCTTTTCCAGCATTTGTCGAAGTGTGAAAATTTGGTGTATAGTTGATTTGCCGGGCCGGAAGTCGCACTGGTAGCTGCCGATTAGTGCGGTGCAAAATGGTTCTAGACGTTCGAACAATACGCTGGACAGGATCTTGTATGCGACATTGAGCAGGGATATACCTCTATAGTTCTTGCAAGAGGTGGGATCGCCTTTTTTGTGGATGGGGCATATAGAGCTGGTATTCCAGTCGTCGGGCATGCTTTCATTTTTCCAAATTCTGCAGATGATCTGGTGCATGCTCCCTACCAGAACATCGCCGCCAGCCTTGAAGAGCTCTGATGGCAAGCCATCTGAGCCTGCGGCCTTATTGTTCTTCAGCTTCCGAATAGCTGTGCCGACTTCTTCGATGCTGGGTGGGAGGACTACTTCAGCGGCTGGAGTTGGGATTTCCTCGGTCCCTACCACTCTCTCTTTGTCATGCTCGTTAAGCAGCTGCTGGAAGTGCTGCTTTAATACATCCACTATTCCCTGCGGGTCGGTGACAAGATTACCCTCGCAGTTTCGAAGAGCCAGGGTGCCCTTTTTGAAGCCTCCTGCAAGCCCTTTGGCTTTCTTGTAAAAGGCTCGTGTTTTATGCTTATCCCTAGACTCCTCGATATCCTCAAGGTGGGAGGCAGCGAATATTCTTTTCTTTTGTCGCAGTAGTTTTTTCTCCTCCCTTCCTCTGGCTCGGTACTCTTCTTGCGCTGCCCTGGTTTTCCTCTGCAGCGCCTTTTGGTACGCCTCGTCGGTTGCTGCCTTTTTCTGCTCACACTCGCCATCATACCACGGATTTCTTGTCAGGGGTGGTAGGTATCCTAAGGTGGTTTCGGCTAATTCCTGAATGGCTGAGCGGCAATGCAGCCACATATTATTGGCATTTGTGTTCGACGTAGGCATAACGTAGAGTCTTTCGCTCAGCTGCTCCCTGTAGACTCTGGCAACCTCCGGTGTGCTCAGGCGCCCAATGTCGAACCTCCTCCTGATGGGCTGGTGCAGCTTTCTGACATTGGACAGTCGAGCTCTGAATCTTGCTGCTACGAGGAAGTGGTCAGAGTCGACATTTACCCCTCTGAATGTTCTCACATCCAGGATGTTTGACGAGTGCCTTGCGTCAATGAGCACATGGTCGATTTGGTTGGCGGTTCGACCGTCCGGAGATCGCCAGGTTGCTGTGTGGATTCGCTTGCGAGGGAATCTTGTGCTACTTATCACCGCATTACGAGCTGTCGCAAAGTCAGCGAGACGGAAGCCGTTATCTGTTGTTATATCGTGGAGGCCGTGCTTTCCGATCACTCCGCCAAGGGTGTTTTCCTTACCGATTTTGGCGTTGAAGTCCCCGAGCACGATTTTTACATCGTACTCCGGACAAGCTCCGTAGGCGTTGTCCAGGAGGTCATAGAAGTCCTCCTTGATAGGGTCTTCAGCCTCGTCGGTAGGGGCGTGTGCACATATAAGGCTGATGTTATAAAATCTGCCTCTCATGCGGATCACAGCCAGGCGATCACTTATAAGTTTAAAGTCGATGACCTTCGACCTTAACCACTTTCCCACGACAAATCCGCATCCAAGTAAGTGCAACCTTTTGTGACAGCTGTAATAAATGTCGCAATTTTTTTCCTTATCATACCGTTTCCTATCCAGCGTATTTCCTGGACCGCAGTAATATCCGCCTTGTACTGCGTGAGAATTCCTTCTAGTTTATGAGCAGCTCCGGGAGTGTACAGGGTTCTGACATTCCAGGAGCATTCTCGCAAATCGTGTTCCTTTTTCGTACGTTGTCGTCGTCGAGTATCCGTCCGTGTATCCGAGGCATCTCGCTCATTCATAACTTTAAGTTTTTTTTTACGTGGGCGGATTGTTAGCCCGCCGCACAACCGCCATTCTGGTCGAGGTTTTTTTCGCTGCATACGTTTGTTCACCTCCCAACGGATGTTGAAGAGGCTATCCAGAGGGCGCCGCGAGGAGGCCGTATGTCAACTTGACCCGGGCATTTAAACAGGGATCGTTGCTGGCATCTCGCCAGGTTGAGAGCAATCAACAACTTTACCCTGTATGTCCGAGCCCATGCCCAAGTAAGTAATTTAGTTGCTAGTTAATAGAAGCGACTTCCTGTTTATTAACGGATACAGTATTATGATCGCGGTAACACGGTTCCCCTTTCCTGATTTAGAACCTAGAAGAGAACTCGGAACAGAATGTTATTTTAATACGCTACTGTAGACGATATTATATGTCTTTCCATTTGGAGATAGAATGTAAAGATTCTTAGCATTGGACACCCGCGTACATGCTACATACAATTGTCCACGGGAAAAGCACGGCTTTTCTAAGTTCACCCCAGCCACCTTTAATGTTTGACCTTGCGCTTTGTTAATGGTCATAGCGAGACTAAGCTTTAGAGGAAATTGTAGCCTTCTAAACTGGAACGGGAGATCTGTGGAAATTATTGGGATTCGTGGGATCATTACATTTTCACCCTTTCCTGCGCCGGTTTAGATAGTGGCGCTAATGATATTGCGGCCAAGTTGTGTGACACGAAGTCTCGTCCCATTACATAATCTGTGTGCATCTAAATTTCGTATAAGCATGACTGGGACGCTTAGTAGTCAAATAACAGAGTAAAGGTACCGTATGCACTATAGTGTGAAACGCGGCGCGATGCCCGCACTTAAGTACAGATAGAGAGCACACAACGTTAGCGCGTTTCAGACACATATCAGCGCTATCTATCGTAATTCAAGATTAACACTTATTATTATGTTTCGAATGTTGATTGTTTTCTCAAAAGCTGATTGATTTATGGTTGTTTTAATTAAATTATTTTATTATTCGTTTGTATCCCAGAACCTATACTAATTTTGCGGAGAGTCTCACACAAATTTCCATCCCCTACTGATTTTTTTTTGCTGCTTACAAACTTAAGGGGGGCTAGAAAGAAATAAAAAGTAGCCTACGTCACTCTCCATCCCTTCAACTATCTCCACTTACAAAATCACGTCAATTCGTCGCTCCGTTTTGCCGTGAAAGACGGCAGACACAGACACTTTCACATTTATAATATTAGTATAGATGAACACTTAAATATTTAACACAATGCTTCCATAATGTGCTAACGCCATTGACCTGTAATAATGTAAACAAGTCTTTGTGTTAAAAAAAAATACTTTGCATCTTATGTTTAATAAATTTTACACCCAGCAACAAAAAAAAAACCCTTTGCAGTAGATCTGCTGAACAAAACCTCGCATGTTTTCAGAATTTCTGACTGTTTCTTGGCTATTGAAGTAAAGAAATCCCAAGAAAATCTCTATGATTTTCTACCTGGATATAAAGAACTCACCATTGTTTCCTAAAAATGCCTCAATGAATGCATTAGCAGTACCTTCCAACACCAAACACTAATGGCTCCCCATTACATTACATAAGGAGGCAAAGTACATTAATCTGAATACCTTTCTCCTATTCTGCGCCGGACTATCGCATTGCCCTCGGTTCCGAACAGATTACACTTGGATTCATCCGAAAAAATAACTTGTATGCGGAGGTTTCCAACCCTATTTTAAACTTACTCTCAAAATTAAGAGCAAGTTCGTGGGAAAAAAATATTCTCTGATAATACGGATGGCAAATGACTAACAAAGGCCTCGTGGGGGTACCATCTATCCGACGCTATTCATCCCTACATCCTTGCGGTTTCTGGATATTTCCTATGAAAATTACGAATGGCGAGCTCTCTGCGCCAAAACACAGGATTAGTCGGTTCGGCTACGGTCTAGTAAGCCGTAACCGTAAAAAAACTACAAACTCCGAAACAACCACAAGCCTCGGATAAAACGGACCGGATTAATGTTGACGACCCTTGCAAAAAACGAAAAAAGGACAATGATCTTCGGCTCTGTACGTAAAGTGTTAGGTGTTAGCGGACATCTACTACTACGGCGACTGATATAGGGAGGGAGGACAACGATTGTTCGGATGCGAATTTGTTGTTCGAGGTGGACTAAGGCAAAAAGTCCTAAGCTTTCGACATATGAGCTAACGCCTTATAACGATCCATGTCAAGGCTACATTTTTTAACAGCAGCCTAATCTGCGTCCACGATCCCACGAAAGACAAGGATGACTCCATCAAAGATGAGTTCTACGATCTTCTAGACAGAACGTATGCCCCATGTCCCAGCTATGACATCAAAATTGTACCGGGAAACTTCAATGATATGCTGGGTAAGGAAAGCATTTTTGAACCAGTCACTGACAAACAGAGCCTACACGACACCACATGCGATACCGAACACAGGCTGATTGTTCTTGCTACCGGGCGAAATCTCCTTCTAGCCAATAGGTGCTTCCCGCACCTCGATTGGTCACACTCCTCCACTATTCTTGATGTTCGAACTCTCCGAGGAGCTAACATCCACTCGGACCCTTATCTTGTAGTAGCCAAGATGCGCCTATGGATATCACATCACGAACGCAGCGGAGTAAAGTAAGAATGCAAAGTTATGTATGATGTCGGAAAGCTACTATCGCCAGAAAACGCTCGTGCTTTTACCGATCGCGTCTCCCTTAAGCTCTCTTATACACCTCCACCCTCCACCCTGTCAATAGAACAACAGTGCAGACTTTGCAAACAAGGCCTGAAAAGCACTGCATCTGTAGTGTTGGGCTACAAAACTCTACCACGAGGAAACATCTGGTTCGATGACGAGCGCAGTAGGATTCACACATCGAAGCAGGAGGCATATAAGGCCTCGCTGAAGAGAAGAACGAGTTAAAAAAAAAGGGAGGAGCATAAGCTTCTCACAAGAAATATCACGAGAAGAGCGCGATTGAGGATTTGGAGAGATATTACTGCAGGCCTGACGTTCGAAAGTTTTACGAACAGATAAAGTGAACATGCCAAGTTTATAAAGTTTATGACGGAAGCCTGCAGTGATGAGAACGGACACATAGTAGTAGAATCGCAGTCGATGCTGAGAGTATTGAAGAACCACTTCTGCAGACTGTATAACGGCGATGTTAGTCAATATGCCGCTGTCAGGCAGAATGATCCATTTCTTAACGACGAACATCGCAGAGAATTCCGTACCCTGTACTCGACGAAGTTAAGATCGCCATATCGAAACTCAAGTCGAATAAAGCTGCTGGCGCAAACGGTCTGTCTGCTGAGCTCTTTAAGGCAGCTGGTGATGACCTGGTTAGGAGCATGCACCAGCTCATCTGTAAGATATGGGCAGAGGAAAACGTGCCGGAGGAATGGAGTCTCAGCATTGTATGCCCGATCTACAAGAAAGAAAGGAGACCCCTCTGACTGCGCCAGCTACAGAGGAATTCTTAACATCGCCTACAAAATATTCTCTGCCGTTTTGTGTGAACGCCTCAAGCCTTTTGTAAATAAGCTTATAGGTCCCTATTAGTGCGGATTCAGGCCAGGGAAGTCCACCATCGATCAAATCTTCACACTACGGCAGATCCTAAAAAACCAATGAATTTCAAGTCGACACTCACCACTTATTTGTCGATTTCAAAGCCGCATACGACAGCGTAATTAGAGACGAACTATACAACACCATGTCTACTCTACTCGTCAGACTATGCAGGATGACTTTGGAGAACGCTCGCTGCTCCATCCGAATCGGTGAACACCTTACCGATAGTTTTGATGTCAAAAAAGAATTTAGGTAAGGCGATGCGCTGTCGTGTGATTTCTTCTTTCATCTTTTTAGAAATGAGTGTGCAAAAATCACTGGCCAACACAAGAGGCACAATTTATTTCAAATCCTCACAACTCCTCGCATTCGCGGATGACATTGACATAATCGGAAGAACACAGCGAGATGTCAATGAGACGCTTACAAGTATTGAGGTGGAGGCGGCGAAAATTGGTTTAGCAGTATACGTTACGTGGGCAAATCTAAATATAGGCTATCATCAAAAAAGGAGGCTTACCACCGGCCAGAACATTTTTATTGGTAATTAAGGACTTCATCTACCTTAACTCCGCAGTGAGCTGGAACAACGACATCATCTCCGAAATAAAACGTAGAATCACTCTTGAAAATCGCTGTTTCTTTTGACTCAAGGGGCAATTGAGTAATGGAGCCCTCTCCCGAACAACAAAATTGACTCCATACAAGACCCTTATCATCTCGGTCCTGTTGTACGGCGCAGGAGCATGGACACTATCAAAAGCGGATTAGAAGGTCCTTGGTCGGTTCGAGAGAAAGACTTTGCACGTGATTTTCGGGCCTATAAGCGCAGACGTGGGATGGAGGAAAAGATTCAACCACGAACTTTACGCTGTAGAGCGACATGAGTCTAGTCAGGCGTCTACGGATTCAACGCTTAAGATGGCTAGGCCATGTAGAGCGAATTGACACCACAGCTTCAGCTCGGAGGGTCTTTAAATCCAACCCCGAGGGACGAAGAAACAGAGGACGGCCACACTTAAGATGGCGCACACAGGTAGAAGGGGACCCAGGTGGAAGACTAGCAAAAGATTGTGCTAGTTGGAGGAACATGTTGGTTGAGGCACAGGTTGACCCCAAACTGTAGCGCCCGCTAAGAAGAAGAATACGGCAAAAATAGCGACATCACAATTTGGTAATTTCCGAAAACCAAACATATACAATTATACAAAATAGGCCCAAGAGCAGATCCGTGAGGAACCCCTGCATTTGTAATTTTTTTATTTTTGAACGGGAAAACATTCGAGCAGATTTAGAAAATAAACGCACTACCTGTCGGGATCATTAGCCATGGACAAACCCCTATAAATACTGATTCAATGTTATGAAATGCAGTCGCTCAACAGACATACATATTTCTAAATTGTATTGGGGTAGTGCTGCTCTTTTCAGATGAAACAAAAAACTAAAAACTGTCTTGAAATAAGAACCCAACTCTTTATCATTTTAACTATTTAATGTATTTGTATACCATATACATATATATGTATGTATATATAATTTAACAGTAGTAAGTATTTCATTTAATACGTTTTCTTGTATTTGTGGTAGTACATAATCTAATAGCTCAAATATATGATATATAAAAAAAATGACTCCCATATACATATGTGTATATATAAATATATGTTTCATATTAGCAAAGAATTCTTTTGTGAAATATACATTCATTGTACATTTAAAATTATTACGTTAGTAAAATCTTCATACAATTCCATGTATTCTTCTTTGGATTTATCAACATCGAAGAGTTAACACCGTCTGTATAAATATATTTATACATCTAAGCAAATAAATAAAAGTAAATAAGTAACAGATGACTAATCTTTCATTACATTGGTTTGAGATAGTTATTATGTTATTATGTTAACAAAGAAAACGCGGTTTTTTGTTTGCCTTTTTTTATCTATGCTACATATTTTTTTTTAAAGTATTACAATAATTATTCGTTGTATTTTTCAATCAATATATTATTTTTTAACAATTTCGTTTGCTTTCAATATAACCAAGAGCTATCGCATGTTCCTTGAATAAAGTGCTTTTCTGTCTTGCACTTTATTATTTTGATTTTTTTATTTAAAATTTAGGATCCGTTTTTAATAATTTATTTAATTTATTGTTTTCGTTCTGTTTTTTTTTTTTTCCTTACTTATGATGCGTTTAAATATTTAAACGTTTTCTTTTTTCGGTAGTATATCATTGCACGTAAGTTTGTGCTGTTTCGTTTCTTTTTTGTTTTTTAAATAGTTAATGTAATGTATAACAAAATTGTTTCCAGAACATAACAATATCTTGTTTAATTTGCATTTTTCTTTAAAATCAGCTAACATAATTTTTTCTTCAATTAGCTACGAATTTCGCTTAAGAACCTAGTAAATATTAAGGCAATACACTGGAATATGCTATTAAGATTTATTTATGTTCATTTCTTTTGTATAAGTATATTTCTACGCATTTTTTTCATTCTTTAAACAGCTTTAATGTAAAAGTCTGTGGATATATTATATTTGCTAAATGCCATATAATATTTTATTTTTCTTGAATTATTTTCTTTTTTCAATATCTCTTTTGAAATTCAATTAATTCTTATAATTATATGTGTGTTAAAGCTTTTGAAAAATTTCAACTAAATTAGTGCAGTAATCAATAATGTAAAAATTATTAATGAATTTAAAAATAAAAAATGAAACTAAAATGATTGCAGTTATAAACCAAATTTTCTTGAATATGTAAATAGTAGAAACATAGGAATTATTTTTAGATTTCACTAAAGGAACAAATAACGTTTTGTAATTAGACATATGAACAAATATGCCCATATTAATATAATAGCTGTGCAGGATAATTAAACAATTATAATTCGCATATATTTATATACCCGTGTTTTGCCACTGTTAATTAAAAAGAAAAATTCATGTACAACGTACAAAAAAACAAACTAAAATTGCAATAATCTTATTCACAATTGGTCCACGTTAAAAATTTTATCCAAATTGAATATATAATAGAAACAAATTATTTGTATGTATAGTCACCAGCAAAGAAAAATAACAAATATTAATTTCGAAAATCTTACTTTATATTGATTGATTAAAAGTTAAAAACGGATATCTTTAATAATTTATGTATATAATACATTTTACTGTTATAGATATTTTATTTTCGAAAATGTATTTGGTCAGCAATAAGATTAATAACAATTGTAATATCTTAAAAAATGACATATTTCTCTTGAAAATATTTAGATTACTTTAAAAAGAACAACGAAGTTAAAATACTTAATTTATTATAACAATTCCACAAGTACAAACTATGCTAATATGCCTACGTACCTATGCAATTAATCTACATAACAATGAGCAGCAATTTTTCGTTTTTTAAGCAAACAATCTATTAACAAATATTTAGTATTTTTTTTTCATCGGCATATTGTGTAAGAGTTCGGGATTATGACCAAATACATAAATAAAGAAAAATTAATTGTACGGATGTTGCGTACATATCGGACGATATAAAATTCTATCAAATATAGATCCTAATGCTATATACATATCTTACCACCATCGTTCTTATAGTTCTTATGTCTTAAAAAAATATATTGAAGCAAGCACAAATACACTTGCATTATTATCAGAAGGAAAGAATCATTTATATCATTTACTTGAGTAAGAGGTTTCCCAACTTATAGTGTTACACAGGCAACCAAGTTGAATTATGAAAGCTGTAATATTCTTGGCATAATCACAGAAATGTTTTTACGTAATGAATGGTATTGCATGTGTTTTGTAGCGAAACTGTTAATCAACAAACTCAAAAAAATAAACATAGTAATTGGAGCTAGCCAGTACGCGCTTCCCGCACATCGATATACACAAAGGCACCTGGCGGTCTTATGATCAATCGACTACCAACCAGATTGATAACATCGCGATCGACGTCAGACACTCCTCCACTATTCTTGATGCTCGAACTTTCCGAAGGGCTGACATCGACTCGGACCACTATCTTGTAGTAGCCAATATGCGCTTACGGATATCACGAACGCAACGGAGTAGAGTAAGAATACAGAGTTATGACGTCGGAAAGCTACTATCGCCAGAAACCGCTCGTGTTTTTACCGATCGTATCTCCCTTAAGCTCTCCAATACACCTCAATCCTCCACGCTATCAATAGAACAGCAGTTGAGCAGACAAACCCTGAAAAGCTCTGCATCCGAAGTTTTGGGTTTCAAGGCTCCACCACGAAGAAACACCTGGTTCGATGACGAGTGCAGGAGAATTCACACAGCGAAGCAGGATGCATATAAGGCCTCGCTGCATAAAAGAACAAGAGCAGCTCGTGAGCTTCACGAGTTAAAGAGAAGGGACGAGCATAAGCTTCTTAGAAGAAAGACGAAAGAGCACGAGAAGCGCGCGATTGAGGATATGGAGAGGTGTTACTGCAGACGTGACGTTCGAAAGTTTTATCAACAGAAAAAGCGAACATGCCAAGGTTATAAAGCCAGAACGGAAGCCTGCAGATATGAGAACGGACACCTAGTAGTAGAATTGCAGTCGATGCTGAGAATATGGAAAAACCACTTCTGCAGACTGTATAACGGCGCTGTTAGTCAATATACCGCTGTCAGGCGGAATGAACCATTTCGAAAAAGACCGCAGAGAACTCCGTCCCCCTGACCTCGACGAAGTTAACATTGCCATATCGAAACTCAAGTCGAACAAAGCTGCTAGCGCAGACGGACTGTCTGCTGAGCTCTTCAAGGCAGCTGGGGATGACCTGGTTAGGAGCATGCACCAGCTCATCTGTAAGATATGGGCAGAGGAAAGCATGCGCGAGGAATGGAGTCTCAGCATCGTATGCCCCATCTACAATAAAGGAGACCCCTCTGATTGCGCCAACTACAGAGGAATAAGTTTCCTGAACATCGCCTACAAAATCTTCTTTGCCGTTTTGTGTGAACGCCCGAAGCCTTTTGTAAATAAGCTGATAGGTCCTTATCAGTGCGGATTCAGGCCAGGTAAGCCCGCTAACGACCAAATCGTCACACTACGGCAGATCCTGGAAAAAACCAATTAATTTTATGTCGACACTCACCACCTATTTGTCGACTTCAAAGCCGCATACGACAGCGTAATTAGAGACGAGCTATACAACGCTATGTCTGCCTTTGACATACCTGCTAAAATCGTTAGACTATGCAGGATGACTTTGGAGAATGCTCGCTGCTCCATCCGAATCGGTGAACATCTTACCGATAGTTTTGATGTGAAAAAAGGATTTAGGCAGGGCGATGCGCTGTCGTGTGATCTTTTTTAACATCGTATTAGAAATGACTGTGCAAAAATCACAGGCCAATACAAGAGGCACAATCTATTTCAAATCCTCGCAACTCCTTGCATACGCCGACGATATTGACATACATAATAGGTAGATCGCAGCGACATGTCAAAGAGGCGTTTGGGAGTATGGAGTTCGAGGCGGCGAAAGTTGGTCTGGCGGTAAATGAGGGCAAAACTAAATATATGCTGTCATCAAAAAAGGACGCTCACCACCGACGTCTTGGCCAGAACGTTCGTATTGGCAGATATAAGTTCGAGGTAGTTAAGGACTTCGTCTACCTTGGTTTCGCAGTGACCTGGAACAACGACATCAGTTCCGAAATCAAATGCGGAATCACTCTTGCCAATCGCTGTTTCTTTGGGCTAAGGAGGCAACTGAGTTGGCTCTATATAAGGCCCTTATCATCCCGGTCCTGTTGTATGGCGCAGAAGCATGGACACTATCAAAAGCGGATGAGGAGGCCCTTGGTCGGTTCGAGAGAAGGATTTTGCGCGTGATTTTTGGGCCTATAAACGCAGACGGGGGATGGAGGAGAAGATTCAACCACGAACTTTACGGGCTGTACAGCGATATGAGCCTAGTCAGGCGTCTACGGATTCAACGCCTAAGATGGCTGGGCCATGTAGAGCTCCAACCCGGAGAGTCTTTGAATCCAACCCCGTGGGATGAAGGAGCAGAGGACGGCCGCACTTAAGATGGCGCACACAGGTGGAAGGGGACCTCAGCCAACTGGGTGTGCGGCAATGGAAAAGGCTAGCAAAAGATCGTGCTAGTTGGAGGGGCATGTTGGTTGAGGCCCAGGTTCACCCCGAACTGTAGCGCCCATTAAGAACAGGAAGAAGAATACTTTTGGCACAATCGCAGAAATGTTTGTATGTGATGAATGGTACTGCATGTGTTTTGTAGCGAAACTGTTAATCAATCAACTCTCCGCATTTGCCTTGCTCTTCTTGGCATTCGTAATGGGTCTGGGACAGGACTTGGACTATCGAGTTCACCATACGGTAGAAGGCCTTGGACAGCACACTGTCCTTTTGGCGCGACGATTGCTCAGTGGCATTTTAGATCGATTAATTGACTATTAGTTTCGATGAATATATTTTGAACACCTCTAAAAATAAACATAGTAATTGGAGGTACAAATGTTTTTTTTTTTTTTTTTTTTTAAATTTGCGCGCACTCAAGGTCTAATAACCTTATTATGTCGGCGACATAGTGCGGGCAGAAGGTAGAGAGGAAGAGGAATAGAGGAGATGCCGATGGACAATGGACATTGATCTTAAATGTTTGCATGTTGCATTGAGGAGGGAAAACCGAATCCGGCAGGAAGTTCCAGATTCGTGTGGTTCGGTTAATGAAAGATTCTCTATATTTGACACTACGTTCGAAAGCGGGCTTCAGAGTATATTGGTGAGCATTCCTAGAGAGACGTGTATTGCGGAAGAAATGTTGAAGGGGCGAAATGCAACTGGCTATTTCATCAGAACATTTTTGGTGGTAGTAACGATAAAACAGGGAGAGGCAGGTAACATTCCTGCGGTGTTCCAGCGAGTCTAATGTTTTGGTAATGCTGGAGTCACCTATCAGTTTTATGGCTCGTTTTTGTATTCTGTCTAGTAGGTGCAGTGAGGTCTTGGAAGCACCGGACCAGACATGAGCGTTAAACTCTAATTTGGGGCGAATGAACGCCTTATAGATTGTAGCCAGATCTAAGGGTGAGAAATATTTCTTGCATCTGTACAAGAATCCTAGGCATTTCGCAGCATTCTTGGCGACACTGAATATATGGTCGCTCCAATTAAGATTGTGAGCAACACTCATACCCAGGATGGAAAGCTTTTCAGTTTCTGAGATGCAAGTGCCATTCATGGATAATGGCTGCGGGTTATTTATACGCTTTAACGACAAGAGACAGCATTGTGTTTCGGAAGCATTGAATTCCCCTTTATTGTTTTTACCCCATTGGATGATGCTGTCGATATCGGAATTTAATGAGCTTAACATACGCTGCCGCTCATTATCTACAACCGAAGTGCAGGGTCGTAAACTGGTGAACGAATATGAGAAGCTGAGGGTACTGTCGTCAGCGAAGGAGTGGATTGGATTAGAAGTAACAGACGACAGATCATTTATAAAAATAAGAAAGAGCGTCGGAGACAAAACGGAGCCCTGGGTGGCCAAAGTGAGTATCAGACTTGAATCCGTCCAAAACAACTTGAATTGAACGATTCGAAAGGTAGCTTCTAATCCATTGAAAGAGAGACTCATCGATCCCAAAAGCACGCATTTTCGACAAAAGGGCTTCATGCCAAATCCTGTTAAATGATTTCGAAATATCCAGTGCAACAATTTTGCTTTCACCTGCTTGGTGAAGCGAGTGATTCCACTTTTCAGCGAGATATGCCATCATATCCCCAGTGGATCTGTTGCTGCGGAAACCGTATTGGCGGTCATTGAGGAGTTTCCGTGATTCAAGATATTTCATAAGCTGACGGTTAATCAGCGTTTCCATGACCTTGGAAGGAAGGGACGTTAGTGCAATGGGTCGATAGTTGGAGGGAGAAGATGATTCGCCTTTTTTTGGGTATAGGCTGGACAAATGCTGTTTTCCACCTTCTCGGAAAGAGCCCAGAGGTGTAGGAAAGGTGAAAAAGCTTACGCAGTGGTATTGCCAGCGTAGAAGAACACCTCTTCAGAACAATTGGGGCAATACCATCTGGACCAGCGGATTTTTTTTTTTTTTTTTTTTTTTTTTTAGAGTCGTACGCGCACTCAAGGCTAAGGCCTTATAACGACGGACGTTGTGCGAGCAGAAGGTAACAGGGAGAGGGAGAGGAGCTGCCTATTGACATTGGTCTTAAATGTCTGCATATTGTATTGAGGGGGGAAGACTGAACGAGGTAGCGCGTTCCACATTCGTGTGGTTCGGTTAAAGAAAGAATTTCTATATTTGACAGTACGACCGAAAACGGGCTTCAAGGTGAATTCATGCGCATTCCGGGAGAGGCGTGTATCGCGGGAGAAGTTATGAAGGGGCGGAATGCAACTGGCTATTTCATCAGAGCATTTATGATGAAAGTAACGATAAAACAATGAAAGGCAGGATACGTTCCTGCGATGTTCCAGCGAGTCTAGTGTTTTGGTAATGCTGGGGTCATCTATCAGTTTTATCGCGCGTTTTTGTAATCTATCTAGTAGGTGCAATGAGGTCTTAGATGCACCAGACCAGACATGAGCGTTGAACTCCAATTTAGGACGAATGAACGCCTTGTAAATTGTAGCCAGATCGGTGGGTGTGAAGAATTTCTTGCATCTGTATAGGAAACCTAGGCATTTCGCGGCATTCTTAGCGACACTGAATATGTGATCATTCCAACAAAGGTTGTCACTGATGCACATACCCAGGATGGAAAGCTTTTCGGCTTCCGAGATACAAGTGCCATTCATGGATAATGGCAATGGGTCGGTGTTACGCTTTAACGACAGAAGACAGCATTGTGTTTTAGAAGCATTAAATTCCACTCTATTGTTTTTACCCCATTGGATGATGCTGTCGATGTCGGAATGTATGTCGAGGTCTTTAAGAACCCTTGCGACTGTACGAGTGCGGAAGTGGATTAGTCCCATGGTGGAATTGACGCACTCTAGTACAGGCGGAGACAAAGTACAGGCTGGTAGCTGAGAACTGGTTGCGAAATGGGCAGCAAATATGCTGAAGTAATAGAAAAAATCTTAGAAGAGAGTCAAAATATTGTCACATATTTTTAGCTCAGCTCTGTTAGAATCTAGAAGTGATAGGATCATACCATAGAACTTAAAGATTATCATTTTTTAAAATCAAACAATTTAACTGCAAGGCCATAAGTAAAACAAATAAACTGTTCTGAAACTCGCAGGGGTAAGAATCAATACTTGTAATTCTGAAAATATTTGTTGGGAAACTCTTTAAACGAGAAACATATATACATAGTTAGAACATTCACAAGGATCCAATTTAGTATGAATATTTTTGTCGTATACATATGGTAAATCAGTAAATTGCTAAAATTAATGAATTTAAATTAAAAGCTAATTATTCCGTTCCTTTTGTGTCTTATAACTTGTTTCAATTTAGATTTCAAATTTCCCTTTAAATATAACCATGTATATATATCAAATATCTTTGAATGTTTTGCTTTAAAACTTATATAATGAGTATTAAGTCTACTTTCGTTCCAGGTAGTAAAGATATTAAAATAAGAAAACCCATTTTTAACTTCTCATACAGTTTTCTTCGCAAACTTTAAATTAATATTTTGTATTTCTGTTTTAAATTGGAATATATACAATACGATAAGTGCATGTAGGTATGCACTATGTACTACATTTCATATTAAGCTTTCCCTTCAAAACCGCCGTCGTTATTACTATTCGTTTTTTTTAATATTTGCCTTCCTTACTCGATTGTGTACATCATGAATATAAATATAAATAGTCACACCTGTGGATTGTTTTTTTTTTTTTTTTTTTTTTGTTGTTGTCAATAATTAACATTAATACATTTTCACATTTTAACTGAATTGATATGTATATAGTTCGTTAATATTATGCTTCCTTATTTTTTCATTGTTATGGTATCTATTTAAATGAGCGTCATGCATTGCAAAAGATTTTTAAGGTCATTATTTCCTTTCGGCGTTTTTGGCATTTAACTTTGATAGAAAACGTAAGGAACAATTTTAATAAAGCGGTGGCAGCATTTGTAGGTAAAACAATGAATCTGTTTTGGGGGGTTTCTATTTTTAAAATCTTCAATTTAAAAACACCAATCGCGAAAAATAACTTCGATGTCCTTGTAAAAGTGCTGTTTATCCTACCATTTTCTAAAATTATTTGTATCTTTTAAATACTACAAAAATCGATATTCAGAAATTCTCTTTAGCATAAGATCATACCAATGCAATGAATGATCCATTTCAATTTAGAAAGACTATCCCAACAAAAAGTACTCCAAGAGTGAATTACAATTTATATTTACCTTCTCTAGTCTATATAGATCTTTTCGGCCGTGCTGTGTAAGCGCCTGAAACAGTTCGTGGACAATCTGATAGGTTCCTACCAGTGTGGTTTCAGGCCAGGAAAATCCACGATAGACCAAATATTTACACTACGGCAGACCTTGGAGAAGACCCATGAATTCCAGGTCGACACGCACCATCTTTTTGTCGACTTTAGAGCCGCGTAGGACAGTGTTTATAGAGACGACCTATACAGAGCCATCTCATGTTTTAACATTTCTGCCAAACTCGTCAGACTGTGCAGGATGACTATGGAGAACTCTCGCTGCTCCATTAAGGTCGGAGGTGAACTAACCGACCCCTTTGATGTTAAAAAAGGTTTTAGACAGGGTGACGCACTGTCATGTGATTTCTTTAACATCATACTCGAAAAGATCGTGCGGGACTCTGCGGCCAATACAAGAGGTACGATCTACTTCAAGTCCACACAATTGCTTGCCTACGCAGATGACATTGACGTTATTGGACGGACAAAGTGAGATGTCAATGAAGCGTTCGCACGCATTGAAGCAGAAGCGGCTAAAGTGGGTCTAAGGGTAAATGGGGACAAGACCAAATATATGCTGTCATCCAAGAAAGACGAGCAACACCGACGTCTTGGTCAGAACGTCACCTTCGGCAGCTATATTTTTGAAGTAGTCAAGGACTTCGTCTACCTTGGCTCGGTAGTGACAAGCAGCAACGACACCAGCGCTGAGATAAAACGCAGAATAACTCTTGCCAACCGCTACTTCTTCGGGCTCAAGAGGCAATTGAGTGGTAGAGCCCTCTCTCGAAAAACTAAGGTATCCCTTTACAAAACCTTTATCATCCCGATCCCCCTCTACGGCGCTGAGGCTTAGACGTTATCAAAAACGGATAAAGAGGCTCTTGGGCGTTTCGAGAGGAAAATTCTGCGTGCAATCTTTGATCCCGTTTGTGTAAACGGAGAGTGGAGGAGGTAATTCAACCAAGAACTGTACGGGCTGTACAGCGACATCGGCCTGGTTAGACGTCTTCGGATCCAACGTCTAAGATGGCTAGGCCATGTAGAGCGAATGGACATCAACGCTCCGGCCCGAAGAGTCTTCGACTCCAACTCCGAGGGACGACGCAGCAGAGGACTGCATTTAAGGTGGCGCGCACAGGTGGAAAGGGACCTCAACCAACTGGGCGTGCGGCATTGGAAAAGACTAGCGAAAGATCGTGCTAGGTGGAGAGGCGTGTTGGTTGAGGCCTAGGTTCACCCCGAACTGTAGCGCCCGTTAAGTAAGTAAGTAAGGTGAGCAGTGATTCATCTGCAAACTAACTAACTCTAACGTAAGCCGTAGAAAAAATTACCAAACGAAAAGGATATGTCGCTGTAGACCAATAGCAACATGTGGAGACATATTGCTTGCAACTTGGTTCACCATGGGCTTACTAAACCTAACAAGTACTCAATACGTAAACAAGTACATTATTTCATGCATTAGGATTCTCAACTTTGATATTTTCCTCTTTTTTATTTATTTTTTTTACATAAATGAACAGTGTACAATTCGCATATGTAAAGTACGAGTAGTGATTTACATACTTTCAGTTGTCGAATTTTGTAGTTGAATCGGGGGGTACGGCAGTGCCCCCGCCAAGTCGAGCGCGAAGCAAACACTGCCGTACCATCCTTTACTGGAACCATTTCGCCGCATTTTCAGGCACCTATTTGAGAACCTCTGGATAAGACCAGAAACGCAGAAATTTTCCTCATCCAGTAAGCTATAATCATATACTTAAAATTTCAAATCTGTAGGTCATTTACTTCCGAAGTTAAGCGAAAGCAAAGTTTCGCATTTATGACACTCACTCATGATCATCAGAATAGGACTGGTACTTCCCATAAACTCAGAAAGCTAAAATTTGGTACAGAGTAAGGGTTTAATGGCCACATAAAGGGAATACTATAAAAACTAGGATAATCAAAGATCTGGAGTACCTGGTGACCCTGATTAGAAGACACAAGAGCCCAACCAAACTATTAGAGATCGCCATACCGCCTTTACAAAAAATATTCAACTTGGTGGGCCGCTTCATTTGATGTCAAAAA
Source organism: Eumerus sabulonum (assembly GCA_951905685.1). Classification (NCBI taxonomy): domain Eukaryota; kingdom Metazoa; phylum Arthropoda; class Insecta; order Diptera; family Syrphidae; genus Eumerus; species Eumerus sabulonum. Next base: position 151,230,168 of record OX645060.1, on the reverse strand, counting down.
TCGAAGGTCTGAAGTATCTGACGAAGAACCCTCAGCTGGTCTCAGCTTTATTAGAGATATGATAATGCCCCCTTCTACTATTGGTACATTAAAAAATCGACTGTCATTGCAAAAATCCAGCGTAGTGGGACACATCTTCCAATTTAATCTAGCCTATAGCGTCCCACTGCTGGACAAGTGTCTCCCCTTCTGCTTTTAATATGCATATAAATAAAATTAAAGGAAAACTCTGGATAAGACTAGACTGGCTTTTATACTTATACTTACAAGTTTACAAGAAGAAATAGTCGAACGATTAACTTTATTCTACTCGTACATTACACAAATTAAAACCGGAAAAAAAGAAAGGAGAGATTTGTAATAATAAAAAAACCGGCCAAGTGCGAGTCGGGTAATCTTGTCACCGACCCGCAGGGACCGACCCGAATTCGGGATCCCGGTAAAACTGATCCAGATCCGCGCCACGCTAAAAAACACGCGATGCACCGTGCAACTCGGTTCTAGGACCTCGGAACCATTCGAAACATGCACCGGATTTCGGCAAGGAGATGCGCTGTCATGTGACTTCTTCAACCTGGTGCTGGAGCAGATTGTGCGACGGGCAGGCGTCAACAGGGAAGGCACTATCTTTTACAAGTCCATCCAGCTGCTAGAATACGCGGATGATATCGACATCATCGCGTGTTCTCGCCGTGGCATCGTGGAAACATTCACGGCGATTGAAGAACAGGCTAAACGAGTTGGCCTTAAGATCAATGAGGACAAAACGAAATACATGCTGTCAAGCAAAAACCAATCCGTCGCTCACCACCTGGGACAAAATATAACAATTGACAGCTACCATTTCGAGGTAGTTAAGGAGTTTGTCTACCTCGGAGCAAACGTAAATTGCACAAATGACACCACAGTGGGATCCGGCATAGAATCGCCCTTGGCAACCGCTGCCACTTCGGCTTGTCCAAACAACTGGGGTCAAAACTCCTCACTCGAAAGACCAAAGTCATGCTTTACAAAACGCTCATTCTGTCAGTCTTGCTGTACGGAGCCGAAAGCTGGACGATAAGCAGGACAGCGGAGTTGATTTTGGGTTCTTTCGAAAGAAAAATTCTGCGCCGGATATTTGGTCCTGTCTGTGAGGAAGGTGAATGGAGAAGAAGACACAACCGCGAACTCTACGGGCTGTACCAAGATGTGGATGTAGTCCGGAAGGCAAGGATCCGTCGACAACACTGGCTCGGCCACATCGAGCACATGGACATCAACGCTCCAGCTAAGAGGGTCTTCGACACCGAGCCTCCTGGTTCGAGAAGAAGAGGAAGACCGAACCTCCGGTATAAAGACCAAGTAATCGCAGATGTAAGACATCTTGGTCTTGACAACTGGAAGCAGCGTACCCGAGACCGTCAAGGATTGAAGGCAGCTATAGCTCAGGCTCAGATCCTCCATGGATCGCAGGCCTGATAAGTAAGTAAGTAAGTAAACAAGCAGCTCCATCGACACTTGGCTAGTTTTTTACAGAATGTTTTTGGTCGGATTTCTTTTTTCTGTTAACACGACTTTTTGATCTTTCACGCTATAATAAAAAACATCTATCCTATTAATCAAAATATGTTACGCCCAAGAGAAAATCTAAAACAAATAGTTTTAGTTAAAGATATTGACAGAAAACGTTGATAAGCTACTACAATAGATTTAAATAAAACCAAATGTTCAGTTTTTATATCAAGTTGTAAGCTTTTACTAAGGACCTGTGATAGAATTTTCGTAACTAGTAGTAGTAATTGCATCTATGGCTAATCAAACCTGTTCCTACCAGTACATACTCAATATATACTAATTTTCGATGATAGAGTACCTAAGCAAAATAAACTTGAAAATGTTCGTTATAGCCCACCCCATGTGTTTTTCAGATTATCCTTATTATTTATACCTTAGTAAGATTAGTCTCTCTAGTCCTATCTGTTGTACACGCACTGATCAGAGTTCGATATTTGCGCTATTGATTGTAGTTGTAAGAGTTATAGTTTGTTTTATAAATTACATATCTTCATATACTATTTGCATTAATATATATGCGGTTACGTAGTTATTGTTTTTGAACAATGTTTCTAATGGTTACTTAGATTCTCTTAGATTCATTTAGGTTCTTAATTTGTCGATTAGTAGTTTAATAAAAATTCTCATGTTAGCCTCGAAAAGATGCTAAATGGGCATTGTTGCAACTTGCTTATATACAAACTGTTATACATGTACACTCTACTGAAACGTGATTGATTCAATTTCTTTCAGATAAATCTTATAGTCGTACAAAGATCAATTATCCCCCGATTCTCTATAATTACTACTTTCTTTAGAACAGAAAATATAAAATAACCAGATTTTAATGATACATCTTTTGCAAAAAACAAAAGTAGGTAATAAACATTTAACAAATTATGATCTACGTGATTTTTACATTACATGACATTTTTCCTTGGCACTGCCGCTCGTGCCCTCGCCAGCATCTGCATTTTCAGCAATCGACCCATTTGTTTCTTTCTTTTTCTTTTGTTTTTGTTTTTTCTGCTTCTTCCCATCCAGTTGGAGGGATACACTTCTGTTTTTCTCCATGTTAAGTAATTCCTGAAAATTAAGGTTTTTTTTTGTTAATTTAAAAATTTAACATAAATGTGAAAAAATAATAAAAAAGCGGCCAAGTGCGAGTCGGACTCGCGCACGAAGGGTTCCGTACCATCTGTATATATAAATATGAAAGAGACTATGTATGTTACCTCATCAGTCATCACATTAAATCACATTTTTTGTATGATGACAGATCTTGGTTGCAGGCAGGTTATAGGCATATTACTTTGATAATCAAAAATCTCCATGATGAGATTGTTGATCATCAAAGTGTCCATTGAATTCAAATCAATTATCTTACTTGACAGCAACGATGTGCAAAGGTGAATAACAATAATGGGAAATATGGGGAAAAGGTTTGCAGCTAGGATTAATTCATCAAAGACACAAAAGAGATCAAAACTTGGAAGTTTGCTACTGGTTGTGGGATATTGTCGACTAACCTTAGTTCAGTATGGAGACCAAGGGGATTTTTTGGATGAAAATCATGTCTGTTGTATGGGAGCCCCCCTTAAATATTCATTTTGTTCTGTTTTTAGTATTTGTCGTGGTAGCGGCAACAGAAATACATCATCTGTGAATATTTCAACTTTATAACTGTCACGGTTCATGAGATACAGCCTGGTGACAGACGGACGGACGGACAGCGAAGTCTTAGTAATAGGGTTCCGTTTTACCTTTGGGTACGGAACCCTAAAAATCAGGGTGGGCGAGACAGGTCTGCTCATATGCTCAACGTCCAATGGGGGTATGCTTAGAAAAACAAGAAACGAAACACTCAATCGAAATTTCTTCCAAAATTTATCAGGACCTCAGTATGTACATATGTAATCAAGGTATCAAGGGCAAAGAAATTGCCGACCAACTTGCCAGGAAAGATTCCGGCGATAAATATATAGGTCCGAAACCATTCTGCGGCATTCCCGGATATAAGATAAATTTCTTCTTAAACAAGTGGGAAAAATTGCAACACCTGTCCTTTTGGAACAGCGTTCGGGGACTCCGTCAATCTAAACGACTCATACGACCCCTGAACAAACACTCTAGTGACATACTCAAACTCAATAGGGTGGATATCATAAGACTAGCCAGCTACCTAACAGGACACTGCGGTCTGAGATATCATCTAAACAAAATTAGCCTCTCGTCCGAAACTGAGTGTCGGCTCTGTCTCGAGGACAAAGAGACGGCGGAACACATACTATGTGAGTGTGCTGCTCTCTGCCATCTAAGGAAGCGTATCCTTCTCAGTGAAGTTATGACTCCTCAGGGGATCACCTTGGCTCCTACGAGAAGCATTCTCAACTTCATTATAGAAGTGGAGAGGCTCCTCGACTAATCGGCTACCAGGCACAATAGATCTGCAAAGGTCGCAGTGCCGTATAGCTAATGGTAGCACTAGCCCCATATATAAAAAAAAAATAATAAAAATGTACATATGTAAATACCCGTTAAATGAATTTGATCTCGAGTCAATATCGTTATCTACATATATCCGAGACATTTCGGGAAAACCCAATTTCTCACTCATATTTTGTTGCCTTTTGTTTTATCATAAAAAATTGTAAAATTATGAGAATAATATTGAAAAAAATATTTTTATTATAAAATATCTTCATTTGTGCTCGAGCCAACAAAAAGTTTACTTCAAGAAAGGAGATTCCAACTCTAGTTGTCTCAAAACATATTGTTTATTCTCAATACCAGACGAATTACGGGTTGGGTTCTTGAAAAATTACTCGACTTTTCCCTTTGATTGAAATTTGCTCTCATATAATTTCGAATTACATATCAATAATGACTACAATAGAGGGCATGGGCCCGGACATACAGGGTAAAGTTGTTGATTGCTCTCAACCTGGCGAGATGCCAGCAACGATCCCTGTTTAAATGCCCAGGTCAAGTTGACATAGGGCCTCCTCGCGGCGCCCTCTGGATAGCCTCTTCAACAAGCGTTGGGAGGTGAACAAAGGTATGCAGCGACAAAACCACTACCAGAATGGCGGTTGTGCGGCGGGCTAACAATCCGCCCACGTAAAAAGAAAGAAAAGTTATGAATAAGCAAGATACCTCGGATACACGGACGGATACTAGACGATGACAACGCACGAAAAAGGAACACGATTTGCGAGTATGCTCCTGGAATTTCAGAACCCTGTACACTCCCGGAGCTGCTCATAAACTAGAAGGAATCCTCACGCAGTACAAGGCGAATATTACTGCGGTCCAGGAAATACGCTGGATAGGAAACGGTATGATTAGGAAGAAAAATTGCGACATTTATTACAGCTGTTACAAAAGGTTGCACTTACTGGGATGCGGATTTGTCGTGGGAAGGCGGTTTACGTCGAAGGTCATCGACCTTAAACCTATAAGTGATCGCCAGGCTGTGATCCGCATCAGAGGCAGATTTTATAACATCAGCCTTATATGTGCACACGCCCCTACCGACGAGGCTGAAGACCCTATCAAGGAGGACTTCTATGACCTCCTGGACAACGCCTACGGAGCTTGTCCGGAGTACGATGTAAAAATCGTGCTCGGGGACTTCAACGCCAAAATCGGTAAGGAAAACACCCTTGGCGGAGTGATCGGAAAGCACGGCCTCCACGATACAACAACAGATAGCGGCTTCCGACTTGCTGACTTTGCGACAGCTCGTAATGCGGTAATAAGTAGCACAAGATTCCCTCGCAAGCGAATCCACACAGCAACCTGGCGATCTCCGGACGGTCGAACCGCCAAACAAATCGACCATGTGCTCATTGACGCATGCACTCGTCAAATATCTTGGATATGCGAACATTCAGAGGGGCAAATGTCGACTCTGAGCACTTCCTCGTAGCAGCAAGATTCAGAGCTCGACTGTCCAATGTCAGAAAGCTGCACCAGCCCATCAGGAGGAGGTTCGACATTGGGCGCCTGAGCACACCGGAGGTTGCCAGAGTCTACAGGGAGCAGCTGAGCGAAAGACTCTACGGTATGCCTACGTCGAACACAAATGCCAATAATATGTGGCAGCATTGCCGCTCAGCCATTCAGGAAGTAACCGAAACCACGTTAGGGTACCTACCACCTCCGACAAGAAACCCGTGGTATGATGGCGAGTGTGAGCAGAAAAAGGCAGCTACCGACGAAGCGTACCAAAAGGCGCTGCAGAGGAAAACCAGGGCAGCGCAAGAAGAATACCGAGACAGAAGAAGGGAGGAGAAAAAACTACTGCGACAAAAGAAAAGAATCTTCGCAGCCTCCCAGCTCAAGGATATCGAGGAGTCTAGGGGTAAGCATAAAACACGAGCCTGTTACAAGAAAGCCAAAGGCCTTGCAGGAAGCTTCAAAAAGGGCACCCAGGTTCTTCGAAACTGCGAGGGTAGTCTTGTTACCGACCCGCAGGGAATAGTGGATGTATTTAAGCAGCATTTCCAACAGCTGCTTAACGAGCATGGCCAAGAGAGAGTGGTAGGTGCCGAGGAAATCCCAACTCCAGCCGCTGAAGTAGTCCTCCCACCCAGCATTGAAGAAGTCGGCACAGCTATTCAGTAGCTGGAGAATAACAAGGCCGCAGACTCAGATGGCTTGCCATCAGAGCTCTTCAAGGCGATGTTCTGGTATCTGCAGAATTTGGGAAGATGAAAGCATGCCCGACGACTGGAATACCAGCTCTATATGCCCCATCCACAAAAAAGGCGACCCCACCTCTTGCAAGAACTATAGAGGTATATCCCTGCTCGATGTTGCATACAAGATCCTGTCCAGCGTATTGTGTGAACGTCTAAAACCATTTTGCACCGCACTAATCGGCAGCTACCAGTGCGGCTTCCGGCCCGGCAAATCAATTATAGATCAAATTTTCACACTTCGACAAATCCTGGAAAAGACCAACGAGTTTCGAATCGATACACACCATTTATTCATCGATTTCAAAGCCGCATACGACAGCATTCATCGTGAAGAACTGTTTGGTGCGATGGCCGAATTCAGGATCCCGGTAAAACTGATCCAGTTGTGTCGCGCCACGCTAAAAAAAACACGCGATGCACCGTGCAACTCGGTTCTAGGACCTCGGAACCATTCGAAACATGCACCGGATTTCGGCAAGGAGATGCGCTATCATGTGACTTCTTCAACCTGGTGCTGGAGCAGATAGTGCGACGGGCAGGCGTCAACAGGGAAGGCACTATCTTTTACAAAGTCCATCCAGCTGCTAGGTTACGCGGATGATATCGACATCATCGCGTGTTCTCGCCGTGGCATTGTGGAAGCATTCACGGCAATTGAAGAACAGGCGAAACGAGGTGGTCTTAAGATCAATGAGGACAAAACGAAATACATGCTGTCAAGCAAAAACCAATCCGTCGCTCACCACCTGGGACAAAATATAACAATTGACAGCTACAATTTCGAGATAGTTAAGGAGTTTGTCTACCTCGGGGCAAACGTAAATTCCACAAATGACACCACAGTGGAGATCCGGCATAGAATCGCCCTTGGCAACCGCTGCTACTTCGGCTTGTCCAAACAACTGGGGTCAAAACTCCTCACTCGAAAGACCAAAGTCATGCTTTACAAAACGCTTAGTCTGCCACTCTTGCTGTACGGAGCCGAAGGCTGAACGAAAAGCAGGACAGCGGAGCTGATTTGGGTTCTTTCGAAAGAAAAATTCTGCGCCGGATATTTGGTCCTGTCTGTGAGGAAGGTAAATGGAGAAGAAGACACAACCGCGAACTCTAGAAGCTGTACCAAGATGTGGATGTAGTCCGGAAGGCAAGGATCCGTTGACTACACTGGCTCGGCCACATCGAGCGCATGGACATCAACGCTCCAGCTAAGAGGGTCTAGACTCCGAGCCTCCTGGTTCGAGAAGAAGAGGAAGACCGAACCTCCGGTATAAAGACCAAGTAATCGCGGGTGTAAGACATCTTGGTCTTGACAACTGGAAGCAGCGTGCCCGGGACCGTCAAAGATGGAAGGCAGCTATAGCTCAGGCTCAGATCCTCCATGGATCGCTGGCCTGATAAGTAAGTAATGACTACAATGCTAAGAATATGGAAAAACCACTTCTGCAGACTGTATAACGGCGATGTTAGTCAGTATACCGTATGTTGGTGTTACAGTCCATGAAGAACCTGAGCCGAGCTTCTCTCAATCTCCCATGTTGTGTGTGATTTCATTTTCCCATAGGTGGAAGGGACCTACAGTTTATTGCCGGTTCCGAACGGCGAATTTCGAGAAGCTTTTCATGACATTTTTACTACAGGGGGTTTGCTCAGAACCCCGCTGAGGAGAAACACCGTGAAAAGCACGTTCGATGACATGGCTGTGTCGGCGGGATTCGATCCCGTGTCATCGGCGTCAGAGGCCAACACACTACCCACTGCGCCACGGTGCTCTCGTCAATATACCGCTGTCAGGCAAAATGATCCATTTCTATATATTTTTTTTTTTTTTATATACTTACACCCGCACTCAAGGCTAATGCCAACGTTTTTTGAACGTTGTGCAAACGAAGGCAACAGGGAGAGTTTCGCGCAGGTTGATGTTTTTGACACACAACCTGAACGGAGTGCAGTGGTCTTCTTGGGTCGTAGATATTCGTTCACTACTCTCAGGGGTGGTTTGTCCTAGATAGGACGAGAACCGACCAAATTTCGCGTTGGTTATAATTCACAGTAATTCTTTCATGCACTTTTGGTGTTAATATTGCATAGGCAGAGGACGAATTTCAATTGACCATATACTGTGAGTATTCACAACTGTGTCGCATACTTTTTTCCGTATAGGAATTGCTTTTTCTTGGCTATGAAACGAATTTGAACTATAGACCTTCCGCTCGACGGCCGATGATGGTAACCACTGCATCACGGCCACTCCCGTCGACGAAGACCGTAGAGAATTCTGTCCACCTGACCTCGACGAAGTTAAGATTGCCATATCGAAGCTCAAGTCGAATAAAGCTGCTGGCGCAGACGGACTGTATGCTGAGCTCTTCAAGGCAGGTGGGGATGACCTGGTTAGGAGCATGCACTAGCTCATCTGTGAGATATGGTCGGAGGAAAGCATGCCCGAGGAAATGAGTCTCAGCATCGTATGCCCGTATGTCCACAAGAAAGGAGACCCCTCTGATTGCGCCAACTATAGAAGAATAAGTTTCCTTAACATCGCCTACAAAATCTTCTCTGCCGTTTTGTGTGAACGCCTGAAGCCTTTTGTAAATAAACTGATAGGTCCTTATCAGTGAGAATTCAGGCCAGGGAAGTCCACCATCGGCCAAATCTTCACACTACGGCAGATCTTGGAAAAAACCAATGAATTTCAAGTCGACACTCACCACCTATTTGTCGACTTCAAAGCCGCATACGGTAGCCTTGCATACGCCGCAGTGGCGAGGTGTTTGCGAGTATTGAGATGGAGGCGGCGAAAATTTTTTTGGCGGTAAACAAGGGCAAAACTAAATATATGCTGTCATCAAAAAAGACACTCACCACCGACGTCTTGGCCAGAACGTTTGTATTGGAAGATATAAGTTCGAGGTAGTTAAGGACTTCGTCTACCTTGGCTCCGCAGTGGTCTGGAACAACGACATCAGTTCCGAAATCAAACGCGGAATCACTCTTGCCAATTGCTGTTTTTTTGAGCTCAGGAGGCAACTGAGTAATAGAGCCCTCTCCCGAACGACGAAGTTGACTCTACATAAGACCCTTATCATCCCGGTTCTGTTGTACGGCGCAGAAGCATGGACACTATCTAAAGCAGATAAGGAGGCCCTTGGTCGGTTCGAGAGAAAGATTTTGAGCGTGATTTTCGGGCCTATAAACGCAGACGGTGGATGGAGAGAAAGATTCCACCACGAACTTTACCGGCTGTACAGCGACATAAGTCTAGTCAGGCGTCTACGGATTCAACGCCTAAGATGGCTGGGCCATGTAGAGCGAATGGTCTTTGAATCCAACCCCGAGGGACGAAGAAGCAGAGGACGGCCGCACTTAAGATGGCGCACACAGGTGGAAGGGGACCTCAGCCAACTGGGTGTGCGGTAAGGGAAAAGGCTAGCAAAAGATCGTGCTAGTTGGAGGGGCATGTTGGTTGAGGCCCAGGTTCACCCCGAACTGTAGCGCCCATTAAGAAGAGGAAGAATGACTATTTTAGATCAGATAAATAGCTAAATACGCCTTTGACAAAGACGGATAAAAGTACTGGTAAAACCCTTCGCTTTTAATCTTTTAAGTCAATTTTCCAAACAAATCACTTTCTCGGGAAAGGTACAAAAAACCAAAAGTTGATTGCACTAATGTTAAACAAAAGCAAATCGTGATCTAATAGTGGAGACACACTGCTAGTATTGATACCAAACATAGTAAACGTAGACAAACATAGTAAAAGCCGCAACACTAACGATCTTCTACCTCCGTGACAATTGCTCACCTTGCCGCGGTACGGAGCCCCAGTACAGGTAATGACTCTCGAGAGTTCATCTCCAGAGGAACCCGAAGATAAGAAGCAATTACGGACCCCTTCCTATATCTCCGCTTCCTTTAACCCATCACTCCCTCACTCCCCTAACGACAACGTGGAACAGCATACGCCGACGGATGCATGGCTAAGAGGGTGCTTAGCTACTAGTATACGAACTTCGGATACCGGGCGACCCCCGATTTTAATAAAGCCTTCCTGCAGTGTCTCGGGCTCCGCTGCAAGTGACCATATTTTTCCGTTTCCTCGTGGGTACAATAGAAAACCTAAATATAATTAAATATAATGATGACTCTCAAATGTCATCGCCTGCGAGGGCTTGTGAAGTGATGCCGGCATCTTTTGCCGACAATGCAGCCGGACGGAAAGCAAAAGATGTGTCTTCACTCTCCGATTCCGACACCACACTTGGCGGGGATTCTTTGAGTATGTTTTCAGATGAACTCCCAAGTGTAACAAGGAACGAAACCATCAGGCATGTAAAGGAAAAGCCTCACCACCTGGTTTTTTTTTTTTTATTCGACTAAGGCCAAGGCCACGCGCTAAGCGGCAAGAGGCAGGGCGATAGAGCGGCAAGTGGCCATTTATTGAGCGACAATTCTCAGCGATGAGGGCGCCGTGGCACAGTGGTTAGTGTGTTGGACTCTGGCGCACGATGAGCGAGTTCGGATCCCGATAACACCAACGCCATCGAATGTTTATTTCGCGGCGTTCCTCCTCGGCGAGGTATTGGCAAAACCGCCCGTAGTATACTTGCCATGAAAAAGCTTCTCGACTCACGCCGTTCGGAATCGGCATTAAACTGTAGGTCCCTTTCACCTGTGTGAAAAATAGAATCACACACAACATGTCTGATTAAGAGAAGCTTGGCTCTGGTCCTTCATGGGCTGTAACGCCACCAAAGAAGAAAGAAATCATACGTAGGTATTGTCTGAATCGGTATTCGTCTTGTCGAAGATTGCTATACAAATTTTATCATAACCTGTTGATGATACTGAACTCGCTCATCGTGCGTCAGAGTCCAACACACTAACCACTGCGCCATGGCGCCGTTGGAAAAGTTCGTTCTAATATTACAAAACGAAATTAACCTATTTCTACATAATTATTTCATGCCGCTTAGCACTACACCAAAATAATAGAACAGAATTGAAAACTGAGCAGCGCCGCTCTGCAGCTCAGAAACGTCGCTTGCCGCTCAGCGGCCGTGTGGCCGCAACCATACAATTTCATACGTTTTGAATTTTTTTGCCGCTCAGCGCGTGGCCTTGGCCTAAGGCAGTATATTTACATGTTTAACTCCTTACTTACTTACTTATCAGGCCAGCGATCCATGGAGGATCTGAGCCTGAGCTATAGCTGCCTTCCATCCTTAACGGTCCCGGGCATGCTGCTCCCAGTTATCAAGGCCAAGATGTCTTACATCCGTGATTACCAGGAGGCTCGGAGTCGAAGACCCTCTTAGCTGGTGCGCTGATGTTCATACACTCGATGTGGCCGAGCCAGTGCAGTCGACGGATCTTTGCCTTCCGAACTACATCCACATCTTGGTACAGCTCGTAGAGTTCGCGGTTGTGTCTTTTTCTCCATTCACATTCCTCACAGACAGAATATCCGGCGCAGAATTTTTCTCTCGAAAGAACCCAAAACCAGCTCCGATGCCCTGCTTATCGTCCAGCTTTCGGCTCCGTACAGAAAGACTGGCAGCATGACTTTGGTATATCGAGTGAGGAGTTTGGACAAGCCGAAGTAGCAGCGGTTGCCAAGGGCGATTCTCTGCCGGATCTCCACTGTGGTGTCATTTGTGGAATTTACGTTTGCCCCGAGGTAGACAAACTCCTTAACGATCTCGAAATTGTAGCTGTCAATTGTTATATTTTGTCCCAGGTGGTGAGCGACGGATTGGTTTTTGCTTGAAAGCATGTACTTCGTCTTGTCCTCATTGACCTTAAGACCAACACGTTTCGCCTGTTCTTCAATCGCAGTGAATGCTTCCACAATGCCACGGCGAGAACTTGCGATAATATCGATATCATCCGCGTATCCTAGAAGCTGGACGGACTTGTAGAAGATAGTGCCTTCCCTGTTGACACCTACCCGTCGCACTATCTGCTCCAGCACCAGGTTGAAGAAGTCATATGACAGCGCATCTCCTTGCCGAAATCCGGTGCATGTTTCAAACGGTTCCGAAGTCCTGGAACCGAGCTGCACGGTGTATCGCGTATTTTTTAGCGTGGCGCGACACAACTGGATCAGTTTTCCCGGCATCCCGAATTCGGCCACCGCACCAAACAGTCCTTCACGATGAATGCTGTCGTATGCGGCTTTGAAATCGATGAAAAGATGGTGTGTATCGATTCGAAACTCGTTGATCTTTACCAGGATTTGTCGAATTTGGTCTATAGCCGACTTGCCGGGCCGGAAGCCGCACTGGTAGCTGCCGTTTGTTGCGGTGCAAAATGGCTTTAGACGTTCACACAATACGATATACCTCTATAGTTCTTGCAAGAGGTAGGAACGCCTTTTTTGTGGATGGGGCAAATAGAGCTGGTATTCCAGTAGTCGGGCATGCTTTCGTCTTCCTAAATTCTGCAGATGATCTGGTGCATGCTCCCTACCAGAACATCGCCGCCCGCCTTGAAGAGCTCTGATGGCAAGTCATCTGAGCCTGCGGCCTTGTTATTCTTCAGCTTCTGAATAGCTGTGCCGAATTCTTCGACGCTGGGTGGGAGGACTACTTCAGCTGTTGGAGTTGGGATTTCCTCGGTCCCCACCACTCTCTCTTGGTCATGCTCGTTAAACAGCTGTTGGAAATGCTGCTAAATACATCCACTATTTCCTGCGGGTCGATGACAAGATTACCTTCGCAGTTTCGAAGAGCCTGGGTGCCTTTCTTGAAGCCTCCTGCAAGGCCTTTGGCTTTCTTGTAAAAGGCTCGTGTTTTATGCTTATCCCTAGACTCCTCGATATCCTTAAGCTGGGAGGCAGCGAATATTCTTTTCTTTTGTCGCAGTAGTTTTTTCTCCTTCCTTCTTCTGGCTCGGTACTCTTCTTGCGCTGACCTGGTTTTCCTCTGCAGCGCCTTTTGGTACGCCTCGTCGGTTGCTGCCTCTTTCTGCTCACACTCGCCATCATACCGCGGGTTTCTTGTCGGGGGTGGTAGGTACCCTAAGGTGGTTTCGGCTACTTCCTGAATGGCTGAGGGGCAATGCAGCCACACATTATTGGCATTTGTGTTCGACGTAGGCATACCGTAGAGTCTTTCGCTCAGCTGCTCCCTGTAAACTCTGGCAACCTCCGGTGTGCTCAGGCGCCCAATGTCGAACCTACTCCTGATGGGCTCGTGCAGCTTTCTGAAATTGGACAGTCGAGCTCTGAATCTTGCTGCTACGAGGAAGTGCTCAGAGTCGACATTTGCCCCTCTGAATGTTCGCACATCCAGGATGTTTGACGAGTGCCTTGCGTCAATGAGCACATGGTCGATTTGGTTGGCGGTTCGACCGTCCGGAGATCGCCAGGTTTCTGTGTGCTACTTATCACCGCATTACGAGCTGTCGCAAACTCCGTGAGTCGGAAGCCGTTATCTGTTGTTGTATCGTGGAGGCCGTGCTTTCCGATCACTCCGCCAAAGGTGTTCTCCTTACCGATTTTGGCATTGAGGTCCCCGAGCACGATTTTAACATCGTACTCCGGACAAGCTCCGTAGGCGTTGTCCAGGAGGTCATAGAAGTCCTCCTTGATAGGGTTTTCAGCCTCGTCGGTAGGGGCGTGTGCACATATAAGGCTGATGTTATAAAATCTGCCTCTGATGCGGATCCAAGCCAGGCGATCACTTATTGGTTTAAAGTCGATGACTTTCGACCTTAACCGCTTTGCCGCGACAAACCCGCATCCCAGTAAGTGCAATCTTTTGTGACAGCTGTAATAAATGTCGCGATTTTGCATCCTCATCATACCGTTTCCTATCCAGCGTATTTCCTGGGCCGCAGTAATATCCGCCTTGTACTGCGTGAGGATTCTTTCTAGTTTATGAGCAGCTCCGGGAGTGTACAGGGTTCTGACATTCCAGGAGCATACTCGCATACTAGGTCCCTTTCACCTGTGTGAAAAATAAATCACACACAACATGGGTGATTGAGAGAAGCTTGGCTCTGATCCTTCATGGGCTGTAACGCCACCAAAGAAGAAGAAGAAGTATCCGAGGCATCTTGCTCATTCATAACTTGTTAGCCCGCCGCACAACTGCTATTCTGGCCGGAGTTTTGTCGCTGCATACGTTTGTTCACCTCCCAACGGTTTCATTTATTTATTTATTTAGTTTATTTATTATTTGAATAGCATAAAATGTATGTATGTATGTATGTTGGCGTTACAGTCCATGAAGGACCTGAGCCGAGCTTCTCTCAATCACCCATGTTTTGTGTGATATAATTTTCCCATAGGTGAAAGGGACCTACAGTTTATTGCCGGTTCCGAACGGCGAATCTCGAGAAGCTTTTCACGACAATTTTATTACAGGGGGTTTATTCAGAACCCCGCTGAGGAAAAACACCGTGAAAACACGTTCGATGACATGGATTTGTCGGGATTCGATCCCGTGTCATCGGCGTCAGAGGCCGACTACCCACTGCGCCACGATACTCTCAAAATATACCACAAGATATTTTATCTTATTGTAGTAGTAGGGGAGCCCGGGATGCTAAATTTGCAATTACTAGAGCGTCATGGGGACCTATTGGATTGTGAAGATAAGGTTCTCAAACGAAAAATTGTATGTTAAGTTTTCCATTTTAGTGGGGAAAAGAGCGTGTAAAAATTTTTAAAAATGTAAAACAAAAAAACAATCCCATGGAAATACTCGAGCGCGTCAGATATTAATAGACTATACTCGCTTCGTCTTTCTGATAGCCGATAGATATTAATCTGACGATTAGATAGTGGTGGGTGGCTGAAAAGAGCGGTAGAAAAGCAAAACAAAAAAAATAGTTATTCGAGCGTGTCAGATATTGAAAGGGGACGTTTAGTGAACTCAAAAGAGTGTTCGATTTAAATAACTGACGATTTAGACGTGGCCTACACTCATGACTGATTTTTGAAAATGTTAAAAAAAAATCGTTAACTTGAAATACTCGAGCGCGTCAGATTTTTCTACTGTGGGTTCAACTCGATGTCAGAGTCACCCTAAATGATAATCTGACAATTATGTAAAGGAGTATTGTTAATCTGACAATTTAAAAAACTTTGAATGTGAGACACTGGGAAAGAGTGGGAAGGAACGACAGGCGTGGAGTGGGGAATACATAGATATCAGCATCTGTACGCTCATGCTTTATCGAGGGTTTTAGCTATATCGCCCCATGAAAACCGTCAGATTATATGTTTTTCGTAATCCTGATAGAATTCCCTTCAAATTAAAAAAAAAATTTATCGCGCCAGAGTATTTCGAGGTGACGTGTTTTTTTTACAACTTTGCGACTCCCCCATTTCCTTATGCCACGCTCAAATTGTCAAATTATTGAAATATACACTTTTCAGGATGTACTTAGCTTACCTGTTCTTAATCTGACGCGCTCGAGTTTTTCCGAAGATCGATTTTTTTTTACTAATCTGACGGGCTGCCCTCAACGCACCCCCCTATATTAAGGGTTCATATTTGGTAGGGGTACATTACAGGGTGCAAGCTTTCACCCCATATGATTTTCTGACGGGCTCGAGTAACGCGCAAAATCCCAGCTTGGACTCCCCTACTATAGGTATTTATGGCAATATTACAAAGACATGTTGTGACTTATAAACATATAATATTAATAATACTAATAATAATAATCAGGGCTCTGTTGAGATATGCAAGATCAGATTCCTCTGAAAAGTCGTCGACGAAGTTGTTTTCTGCAACTTGGCTGGTAAATTGTTCCACAGCCGTATCACTGAGATAAGAAAGGATCGCTCTGCTACGGTGAGTGGGTGAGGGGAATCCTCGATAGGAAGTAGATCAGAGGATCACTTCCATCGGGCCGGTAACTTCAGGCGTGGCAACAACAAGCCGGCCTACCGTCGCAAGTAATGAGTGGGCTGCGTCTGCTGCAGGGCAACCTGCACCATGCCAAAGGTGCCTCGGATACCTTTGGACTGCGACTCTATCGCGACAGGATTAGCATTAGACTAATTCAAGAACCATGGATCCATAAAGGTAAGATTATAGGCCTGCAAAACAGGTCGCGTAAACTAGTTTACGCTACTGGAGTTTCTCCTCCCGCATGTGTGATCGGCACTAATATAAATGTTCTTGCCATTCCAGAACTCATCACAAGGGACCTAGCAGTCATCATTGTGGAAGTCCCCACCGATGGACGAGTAAGAGAGATTGTAAACGCCTCCGCTTATTTTCCTGGAGACGGCCTACAGGTCCCCTTCCACCGAAGTACAGGACCTGGTACAGCACCTATATAATCGGTTGTGATGCAAACGCGTATCAAACCGAATGGGGCAGCAGCAATACAAAAAAAAAACGAGGTGAGTCACTCTTTGAATTTCTTATAAGTAACGATCTCACCATTGCCAATAGAGGCAACAAACCTACAATTATAAATGCGGTTAGAGAAGAGGTGCTTGACCTCACTATCTCTAGCCCATTTATTTTAAACGCAATTAGCAAGTGGCACGTCTCCAATGAAACCTCACTATCTGATCACCAGCATATCAGATTCAAGATCTCCGGTGAGACTAAGAGGCTGAGCCTGGATACCAGCCCAAACGAACAAATTGGGCTCTGTTCCAGGCTCAACTCGCCGCTAAAGAAGATATGCTTCTCAAGCCGATTGAATCGACAGATGATATCGACGAAGCGGCTTACCAGCTCAACGCAGCACTTATCCCATCCTTTAGGGACAGCTGTACACCCAGAGCTAAACGGAATAATAGTTGGACTAATTATAGATCCGCTCTAACTAAATACAACCTCGAACTGAGGAAATCCAAGAGAATGTCTTTGAGGAAACACTGAGAAAACATAGACTTGCTTCCAACTGAGACCCGACTCCATAAAGCGCTATCTCAAGAGCACACTTATTGGCTCGGGCTGCTTCGCAAATCAGACGGCACCTTTACCGTCAATCGCAGAGAAACCCTGGAGACTTTGCTCGAGGTACACTTCCCTGGTTCTAGTCCCCACTCGATGTCCTCTGACGATCAAACGAACGTCATAATTAGTATTGACAGTAGAACAAACAGCCTTTCTGGCAGACTTTTCAGCCCTGATAGGGTTAAATCGGCAATTGGTTCATTTAAACCCTATAAGGTTCCAGGCAAAGACGGTGTCTTTCCTGCCATCTTACGGAAGGGCCTGAATACCTTTTTTCACCACTGATAGGTCATATTAGGTCTTGTTTCAACCTGGGATACATACCCCAAATCTGGAGAGAAGTCAATCTTGTCTTCACCGCACAGATTGGGAAGCCAAGTGAGCAACCTAAATCCTATCGCCCTATCAGTTTGACTTCGTTCTTTCTAAAAACAGTGGAGAAACTGATAGAGCTCCATGTTAGAGGTATCCTAGAAAATCAGATACCTCTGCATCCCAACCAGTATGCATATCGAAAAGAGCGATCTTTCGAGAATGTACTACACCACTTGGTGACGTGTATTGAAAACAGCTTCGCACACAAGGAGATCGCAGTTTGCGCCTTCCTCGATATAGAGGGGGCCTTCGATAATACGCAATCTAACCACTCAGGGCTACGAGGTCATCGGATATGCTGATGACCTAGTAGTCACTGTTACAGGCAAGTGCGAAACCACTGCCCGTGAGCGCATGCAGATTGCGCTCCGATTTGTCTCTGACTGGTGTGACAGAGAGGGATTATCGATTAATCCAAGCAAGACAATCTTAGTCCCGTTTACAAAGAGGTGAAAGGTACAGCCCTGCTCAATCTTTCTAAATGGCACATGCATCAGATTTTCAGAGGAGTAAAGTATCTAGGTATTGACCTAGACCGCAGACTCAACTGGAACTTCAATAAGAAAACTAAACTTTTATTTTATGAAAAGGCACTTACATGGGAACTCAAACCTAAGGTAGTCTACTGGTTATACACCGCGATAGTGAGGCTTATCGTCACCTACGGGTCCACCGTATGGTGGACAAAAGTTGAGCAAAAAACTACAATTGTTAAGCTTTAACGCCTTCAGAGACTAGCGTGTCTCGGCATTACAGGCGCTATGCCAACCTGCCCCACGGCAGCCCAAGAAGCACTCATTGGACTCACTCCTGCACCTTTTTATCAAAAAGGTGGCATTACGCAGTGCAATCAGAATCCTTTGTTCGGGAACAAATATGCCATGTAGCCCCGAGGGTCAAATGTCCATATTACAGGTGGACTTTGGGTTGTCACATTTTGGTGATTCTGTTATAGCAACTGGTCGTACATCAAGTGTTGTTTTTTCGCGGCTTTCCATAACGATCTTAACGTCATATCCACCTTCCCGAGCTGGATATGATTACCACGGTCTCAGACCCATTACCACACATCTTCACTTTTGACAAGAGATTTTTGAGATATTGATCCCAAATCGCTCAGCATGGGAAAACAGTGATCCCTTGCTAAATGTCATAGGCCTTAGGTGGTATACGGACGGCTCCAATATGGCTTCTGGCATTGGGGCCGGCATCTTTGGACCAAATCGCAAGATCTCGAAGGCCCTGGGAAACGAGTCCCAGCATCTTTCAAGCAGAGTTGCATGCCATCCTAACATGCGGCACGAACTCAAAAGCCGTCAAGAAATACCATGATGCCCTACAAAACTTCGCCAAAAGAAACAATGTCAAACTTTGGTGGATGCCAGGGCACAAATGTATTAAGGGCAATGAACTTGCCGACCAACTCGACAGGAAATGTTCCAGCGATAAATGTATAGGTCCAGAACCATTTTGCGGCATTCTCAGGTTTAAGATCAATTTCGCCTTAGACAAGTGGGAAAAATCACAACACCTGTCCTTTTGGAACAGCGTTCGGGGACTCCATCAATCAAAACGATTTATAAGACTCCTGAACAAACACTCTATTGACATACTCAAACTCAATACGTGGACTTCTTTATACCAAACTAGAAACATATTCGAAGCCATATTGTCCATCATAACTGTCATCCATCTCGCTTATTTGTTACCAGTCTTCTTTAAACCCATGAAAGGAATCTGCCACAAACGATAATAATTCTAACAACGTGAGCCAGGATAAGTTGGGGATATTAAGCTAAATGAATTAATTTCATATAGAAAAATCACTCTAATGGAAAACACACAGATATATACATAATACACTTCAAAAAACCTATCTTTTCGGAATAACTCGTCGTTGGTTTTGGCTAAACGTACATTTTGGACCGAATTTCCAGGCCTTCCTACGCCAATAGGTCAAACATTAACGGCCAAATGGTCAAACATTAACAATGGGTATTACACAATGTTCTAGACTTTCAGCTTTATGGTTTAAGTAGAAGTCGTCGAAAATGTACATCTGTACTTATGGATTCAATTTAAGGCGATGGTTATGTAATATGTTAAAGTAAACCTTGCCAAACTTAGTTTATTTATGAGCAATGGTTAAAACAATTAATACTTCAAACAAATGAATATAAATACAAATATATTGTAAAAATCTGGTCGTAAGTAAAGTACCTGGAACAATTCTGTGACATTGTGGTTTGTCTTTGCTGATGTTTCCATGAAAGACACTCCCCATGAAGCGGCTTCAGCTTGGCCTTCACTTTGTGTTACTTCTCGTAATTCTGCACTTTCGTCACATTTATTGCCCACTAACATCACTGGTATTTGAGTAATTTCCTGACCCTGAAAAAGAAAATGTGTAAGGTTAAGGTACATTCATATATATGTATAATATAACATGACTAACAGGGACCCTGGAACTAACACTGAAAGATGCTATCAATATCGCCAACAAGATACAAAAAGTCGTAGACGTGGGTATTCAAAATGTTAGTGTAATATGTCATCATTTCATCAACTATCTTGCGCATCTGTAAGGTCAGGTCAATAAATACCCGTGTTTGATGTGTAGACGTCATTCGAGATCCATTGTCATTTTTGTAATCTTGGCACGTTGATTATACATATATGTACATATGTGTACACTGGTGCCTGGTTCTTTAAATTTATTTGTTGAATGTTTGAATGACCTTATTACTAATTATTTTAAGCAGGCGTGTCCATTAAAAAAACCTCCCTGAAGAAATAATCTGCCGGGTGAAACGTCTAACCTTAAAACAGTATAAACCCAATGACTTCATTTATAAATCGGAAGGTCCTATAGCAGTTTCTATGAAAAAGAAGCGCTACTGGCCATTAACTTGATGTCATAAAACGAATCTAAGAAGAAACTCTCAGTCTATTGCTTCGGAATCAGTTACTTACTTACTTTGATGGTGCTACAGTTCGGGATGAACCAAGGCCTCAACCAACAAGCCTCTCCAGCCGGCCCGATGTTTGGCCAACCACTTCCAGTGCCGCACGCCCAGTTGGTTGAGGTCCCTTTCCACCTGTGCGCGCCACCTTAAATGCGGTCGTCCCTCGGGGTTGGAGTCGAAGACTCTCCAGACCGGAGCGTTGATGTCCATTCGCCCCACATGGCCTAGCCATCCTAGACGTTGGACCCGAAGACGTCTAACCAGGCCGATGTCGCTGTACAGCCCGTACAGTTCTTGGTTGAATCTCCTCCTCCACTCTCCGTTTACACAAACGGGACAAAAGATTGCACGCAAAATTTTCCTCCCGAAACGCCCAAGAGCCTCTTCATCCGCTTTTGATAACGTCCAAGTCTCAGCGACGTAGAGGAGGGCCGGGATGATTAAGGTTTTTTGAGGGATAATTTGATTTTTCAAGAGAGGGCTACTACTCAATTGCCTCTTGAGCCTGAAGAAGCAGCGGTTGGCAAGAGTTATTCTGCGTGTTATCTCAGCGCTGGTGTCGTTGCCGCTTGTCACTATCGAGACAAGGTAGACGAAGTCCTTGACTACTTCAAAAACATATCTGCGGAAGGTGACGTTCTGACCAAGACGTCGGTGTTGCGCGTCTTTCTTGGATGACAGCATATGTTTGGTCTTGTCCCCATTTACCCTTATACCCACTTTAGCGGCTTCTGCTTCAATGCTTGCGAACGCCTCATTAACGTCTCGCTTTGTCCGTCCAATAACGTCAATGTCATCTGCGTAGGCAAGCAATTGTGTGGACCTGAAGTAGATCGCACCTCTTGTATTGGCCGTACGATCTTTTCAAGTATGATGTTAAAGAAATCACATGACAGTGCGTCACCCTGTCTAAAACCTTTTTTAACATCAAAGGGGTCAGTTAGTTCACCTCCGACCTTAATGGAACAGCGAGAGTTCTCCATAGTCATCCTGCACAGTCTGACGAGTTTGGCAGGAATGTTAAAACATGACATGGCTCTGTATAGCTCGTCTCTATAAACACTGTCATACGCGGCTTTAAAGTCGACGAAAAGATGGTGCGTGTCGACCTGGAATTCATGGGTCTTCTCCAAGATCTGCCGTAGTGTACATATTTGGTCCATCGTGGATTTTCCTGGCCTGAAACCACACTGGTAGGAACCTATCAGATTGTCCACGAACAGCTTCAGGCACTTACACAGTACGGCAGAGAGGATCTTGTACGCGATGTTCAGGAGGCTCTGTAATTGGCGCAGTCATAGGGGTCTCCTTTCTTATGGACCGGGCAAACGATACTGAGATTCCCTTCATCGGGCATGCGTTCTTCCGACCATATCTTGCAGATGAGTTGGTGCATGTTCCTGACCAGCTCATAGCCAGCTGCTTTTAACAGTTCCGCGGGGAGTCCGTCTGCTCCAGCAGCTTTATAAGACCTAAGTTTCGATATCGCTATCTTAACATCGTCTAGGTCGGGTGGACGGGATTCTCCTTCATCTTCGTCCATTGTGAATGGTTCGCTCTGCCTGACGGCGGCATTTTGACAATCATCGCCGTTATACAGTCTGCAGAAGTGGTCCTTCCACAATCTCAGCAGCGACTGTGACTCCACTACTAGTTGTCCGTTCTCATCCCTGCATGCTTCTGCTCTGACTCTATAGCCTTGGCATGTTCGTTTTACTTCCTGGTAAAATTTTCGAACATCGTTCCTGCCGTAACATCTCTCAATCTCCTCGATCTCGCGCTTCTCGGAATCAATTAGGACGACATAATTCAAAAACAATGTTTTTCAAGCACAAACAAATAAAACTACTAGCTCGATAAGAGCTAACCTTCTTTGTGCTGAAAAGCATAAATGGAAGCACAGCGGTCTCAATATGGTCGATCATTTGTATTCGGGTAATGTATCCTTCCCCTGATGGTATGCCATATAATAAATAACTCGGAATTATTCAAAATAGCAAGATAAAAGCAAGTGTTGTCGATTCATCAACGACTGTTCTCTGAATGCAAACGCTGAGATAAGACCTACAATCTCTGATAAGCATCAGTTAAAACAAACTACCGTACTAGATGAAATCCAAACTAGTGGCCGGTTTTTGATCTGAATGTTGCAATTATTATCTATTCTTCCCCCTCTTTATGGCTATGTATGAGTATTGCAACTTAAGTTTTGAGATAGACAAATAAAAATGTATTTTTGAAACTACATAAAGATCGATATGCTTTTAAACGCTTTTAAACTGATTTTCAAAACACGTTTTCAACCCAGATTTAGGAAGCAGACTCGTCTCGAAAGACCTTTACAGTCAACTGCTATTTAATTTCCTATTCATATGCATAGATCCATGATTTGGTGCCTGCCACGGTATTACATGTACACTGCATCAAAAAATTGCACATACGCCAACCCATTTATCAAAGAAATGTTTTTTTTTTTTTTTTCGAAATACAAAGAAAAACAAAAATGCAATATTTTACGTTACCATGGTACGTATATAGGGGGCAGGGAGCGAGCAAACAGACCAAAGAAGTTAATCGCGTTTAACATGGCAAGCGTCAGTTTCGATCTCTGTCCCTGCTCAATCCAAGTTGACACACAGCCTCCGCGTGCCCCCCCTGGATAGCTACCCTGGCACCCGCAAGATAGTGAACCAATGTATGCAGCGACCCAACCCCTTGTTCCTGGGGAAAGAGGAACCTGGCCCTCCAGGTTGGGGGTTGTGCTTAGGGGTAACATCCCTATCACGTAAAAACCTACTTGTTCCGAAACGACAACAAGCCTCGGATACGGACGGATATAAAACTGACGACCCCTGTAAACGACTAACGGAATTGAGAGTCTGCACCTGGAATGTGAGGTCCCTTAACAGACCGGGTGCAGGCGATCAATTGGAGCAAACCCTCAACTGCTATAAAGAAGATATAACCGCACTCCAAGAAGTGCGATGGGATGGACCAGACAAAAGACGGATGTAAGACTTGGACATCTACTACGGGAACTGCTACAAGGAGAACAAACAGCGCCTATTCGGGTGCGGATTCGTTATTCGAGGAAGACTCTGACAAAAAGTTTTAAGCTTCCGTGATATAAGCGAACGCCCCATAACAATCCGCATCAAAGCTAAATTGGAAACATTAGCTTAATATGCGCTCACGCCCCAACGGTAGAAAAGGATGATCGACTCAAAGAAGAATTCCAAGATCTCCTAGACAGAAAATATGCCCAATGCTCCAGCTACGACACAAGAATAGTCCTAGGAGATTTTAATGCAAAACTGGGCAAAGAGGACACCACCATTACACCACATCCGACAACGGACTTAAGCTAATCGATTTCCTAGCGGGGCGTAACCTCCTTGTAGCAAGCAAGTAACAAGGGTACCTGGCGGTCTTTTGATCAATCGACCACCAACCAGATTGATCACATTGCGATCGACGCCAGACACTCCTCCTGTACTCTCGACGTACGAACCTTCCGAGGGGCCAATTTCGACTTGGACCACTACCTTGTTATAGCCATGGTACGAATGAGGATATCAAGAATGCTTAGGAGTCGAGTCAGACTACGTAAATTTGACGTCGGAAAGCTACAATCGCAAGAGACTGCCAGAATCTTTGCCGATCGTGTCTCCTCCAAGCTCTCTGAAAATCCGCCCACAGCAGTACAAACAATAGAGCAGGAATGGGCGCATTGCCAGAACGCAGTTAGAGACGCTGGCTCAAAGGTGCTGGGTTTCAAACCGCCGCCACCTAGAAACCCCTGGTTCGATGAACAATGCGAACAAGCCCACGCAGCAGAACAAGAGGCATATAAAGCCATGCTGCAACGACGGACGAGAGCTGCTCGCGAAATCTGTGAGCAGAAGAGAAGAGAGGAACACACGCTTTTCAGAAGAAAGAAGAGAGAGCACGGAAAGCGTGAGATCGAAGAGATGGAGAGATGCTTCCGCAGGAATGACGCCCGTAAGTTTTACCATAAGGTAAAACGAACATGCCGTGGCTACAAAGCCAGAGCGGCGGCCTGCAGGGATGAAAACGGAGAACTGGTAGTAGAGTCGCAGTCGATGCTGAGGATTTTGAAAGACCACTTCTGCAGACTGTATAATGGCGATGATAGACAAGATACCGCTGTCAGGCAGAACGAGCCATTCGTAATGGATGACGATGTAACAGAATTCAGTCTACCCGAATAGACGAAGTCAAAATAGCGATATCAAGACTTAAGTCTAATAAAACCGCGGGCGCAGACGGTTTGTCTGCTGAGCTTCTTCAGGCGGCTGGAGATGAGCTGGTAAGGTGCATGCACCATCTCATTTGCAAGGTATGGTCGGAGGAAAGCATGCCCGACGAATGGAATCTCAGCATCGTTTGCCCGGTCCATAAGAAAGAAGACCACTATAACTGCGCCAACTATAGGGGAATAAGTCTCCTTAACATCGCATATCAGATCTTCTCTGCCGTATTGTGTGAACGCCTAAAACCGTTTGTGGATAACCTGATCGGCTCATATTAGGCTCTTCAGGCCAGGTAAATCCACAATAGACAAAATATTTACGCTATGGCAGATTTTGGAGAAGACCAACGAATACCAAATCGACACTCACCACCTCTTCGTCGATTTCAAGACTGCATATGACAGCGTGTATAGAGATGAGCTATACAAGGCCAAGTCTAGTTTTAACACCCCTGTCAAACTCGTCCGATTGTGCAGGATGACAATGGAGAATTCTCCCTGCTCCATTAAGGTCGGTAATGAGAAAACCGAGGCCTTTGATGTTAAAAAAGGATTTAGGCAAGGTGACGCGCTGTCATGCAACTTTTACAACATCGTGCTTGAAAAGATCGTGCAAGAGTCACTGGCCAACACAAGAAATACGATTTAATTCAAGTCTACGCAAATGCTTGCGTACGCCGACGACATTGACGTGATTGGACGGACACAGCGAGACGTAAATGAGGCCTTTGTAAGCATTGAGGTAGAAGCGGCTAAGATGGGTGTCAAGGTTAATGAGGGTAAAACCATATATCTGCTTTCATCTAAAAGAGACGGACGACACCGACGTATTGGCCAGAACGTCACCATGGGCGGATATAACTTTGAAGTGGTCAAGGAATTCGTCGACCTTGGCTCACTGATGACCAGCGACAACAACACCAGCGCTGAGATAAAACGCAGAATCACTCTTGCCAACCGCTGTTTCTTTGGGCTCAAGAGGCAATTGAAAGTAGAGCCCTCTCTCGGAAAACTAAGGGACACTATATAAGACCTTAATCATCCCTGTCCTCCTTTACGGCGCAGAGGCTTGGACCTTAACAAAAGCGGATGAAGATGCCCTTGGTCGCTTCGAGAGGAAAATTCTGCGCACTATCTACGGTCCCGTTTGTTCAAACGGTGTATGGAGGAGAAGATGTAACGAAGAACTGTACGGGTTGTACAGCGACATCGGCCTAGTACGACGTCTACGGATACAGCGTCTAAGATGGCTAGGCCATGTAGAGCGAATGGAAAATACAGCTCCGACCCGAAGTCTTCGAATCCATCTCGGAAGGAAGGCGCGGCAGAGGACGGCCGCATCAACGGTGGCGCACGCAGGTGGAAGGGGACCTTAACCAACTGGGCGTGCGACGCTGGAAAAGCTGGCCAAAGAACGTGCCAGCTTGTTGGTTCAGGCCCAGGGTCACCACGGACTGTAGCGCCCCCTAAGTAAGTAAGTATGGTACTTATATCCAAACTCAAAAAAAATTAAAAAAATTAGTACATTTAACGAACACAACCAACAATTTTGTTTGCACCCTTAAATTCTACCTCAAAAAATTGCACATACACCATGTTCCTTTCCTGTAAATAGTTACTTAACGGTATATGCTTTTGTTTCAGCTTGCATTCAATAGAAGTGTCAAGCATTTACCAATAAATATTCTGATTCAGTGGTCTTCCGTTGGTTGGGATTGGGATACGATAAAGTGAAATAGAAAAAATGGAAAATAATCACAAAAAAGTGGCTATAGATCTGAAAAAAAATAATTGTGAAATTAAAGACTGAGGGGAAAAGTTACACGGAAATAAGCAAATTTCGAAAAAAAAAATAACTCGAACGAAGTTGCGGGGGCAGAGGTAGAAAAAAAATCGCGAGATGAGCGAGTGATTGAAAGAATGGTCAAGGCTGATCCCAAAGTTGGAGCACCTCAAAATTCTGCAAACCTTCAAGAATCTGGAGGACCAGCAGTGAATCCTTAAATCATCGGGAATCTACTGCATACTAAACGATACAAAGGTTATATGCCCGAAAAAAAACTTTTATATCGAAGATAACTCCTTAAAGTGCTTAAGTAAAAGCTAAAGAGTATGTTAACAAGCCAGATGAGTTCTGGGAACAAGTAATTTTTGTTGACGAGAGTAAATATAACATATTTGGGTCAGATGGCCGGCATTATGTGTGGCGTAAATCCAATACATCCATGGATAAAAACAACTTAATTCCAACCATCAAACATGGTGGTGGTAGTGTTATGGTTTGGGGTGCTATGGCAGCTGGTGGTGTAGGAAACATAACTTGTTGAATCCACGATTGGCAGATTTCAACACTTGTCGATTTTAAAAGAAAATCTGAAACCCAGCTCGTGAAAGTTAGGCTTAGGAAACAAATTTCTACTGGTGCAAGATAATGATCCCAAACACAACTCCAAATTAATTCGAACTTGGTTGATCTATATTTGCAAGTCAGTTCTTCCACACCCACCTCAATCTCCTGATCTCAATCGGATTGAGCATTTGTGGGATTTATTAGAAAGTAAGGTACGAAAACATGATATTGATATTAATATTACAATTTGGTTAATTCAATGGAAAATCGTTTAAGGGAAGTCATTTTAGCCAAAGGATACCAAACGTCCTATAGATTTTCCGAAAAAAGACCTACAAATATATTTGCACGTACGTATGTACAATTTTCTGATGCAGGGTGTGTAGACGTACCTTCTTTGAGCAATCGTCAAATTATGCGGTATCCAACGAAAACAAACCTTTTGACAGCCACATGTTCTTGGTTTGAAACTAAAGGGTAAGTCACATAGAACGCGTCCGTGCGTGCGTGCTTTGACAGCCAAGTAGAATACACACGTTCTTTATGGGAAAGGGCACATAGCCGACGCACGCACGCGCTTCGTCGCGCCAAGTAGAGCTACTCTTCTACTTTTTGACGCGCTGACAGTTCATACGTTCACATATTGGAGCTTCACATTTACAATTTGAAGTTCACATATAGACAAATTGAGAGTAAGCACGTTCATTGGTGGATGCATTGAGAGAATGTTTAGGAACTCTCTCGCAATGAGAGAAACTTCAAATTCGATTGACATTTCAAAGTACTCGATTCGATTTGATGTCACAAGAACGGGTGTTTAGTCACTGGCAATTATAGGTTTATTCGGGACTGACAAATATATATGGCCGAGGTTATTCCAGAGGATATCGCAGGTTTCCCACAATATACTTGCGACAAATTCAAGTACAATATAAATACAAATACAAAATGCTTGCGACAAAATACATATAAATATGATTGTCGAAATAAGCTCGTCCATATTTTTATGTTTTATTTAACAATTAGAGTGTTTTCCAGTTGAACGCACAACACCAATTAATGAATGTCATTGAATTATTTGACATTAATTTCTGACAGACGCACGCGTGGACGGATTCCATGTGACGATGCTTGCCTCGCGCGCGTTGGCTGTCAATGAAAATTAACGCACGCACGGACGCGTTCTATGTGACTGGCCCTTAATGCCAAAGTATGCTCCTATTACGGTATGTCACATTGCGATCTTGCAATATCAGTTCACGAAAAGCATCGATTTTTTTCTGACATACATATCAAATTCGCCCTGTAGCGAAGTACGACCACGATTAAATTCGCGAAATATGACGACTCGACATGGTGCGAATTTAGTTAATCGGCTCATCATTAATGGTTTAATCCACAGCGAAAGTTATAGCAATGAATTTATGGTTGCCATTAAAAATTTCAAAGTTTACAATGACATTGTCAGATTTGAAATATACACAAGACATAAGTATGATGCTACTTATGTATAACACTATTACCACTTCCAAGAACTGCAGCACTTTTTTGGATCCCAAATCTTTCTGGGACCCCAGGATATGATACATCCACTTAACTCGAGATTTCGCGGGACGAACGCGAAAGTGATAAAGCAGATTTTCATATCGACGGCTACGTAAATAAACAGAACTTGCGTTACTGGTGCCCAACCCGCCCTAGAGAACGCCATCAAAAACCCTTATTTTTTTAACCAACAAGAGGCAGTTACTACTGAATTGTATTGCCGAATGATCGACGAGTTTCTGGTTTCGCAACTGCAGCTGCTCCCCGAGCACAACAAAAGAACGTAAGACGGTGCTACACCACAAATGGCTAGAATTTCGATGAAGAAGCTAAGAGCTATTTTCCCGAACAAATTGATCAGCAAGTATGGAGACATACCCAGGCAACCTCGCTTTTCGCACCTCACACAATGCGGCTTTATCTTCTGGGGATACCTCACGTCGAGGGTTTACATTAACAATCCTCGAAAAATTCAGGCCCTGCAAGAGAATTTTTGCCACGAAACCAGCTCGTTGCTCACTCGTTTTTGCAAATGTCCTACATTTCCGTCCGTCTGCAAGAGTGCCTGGAAAGAAACGGGCGTCGTTTAGAAGATACATATAGTATTTCAAAAATAAAATCCACAACACGATTGTACATTTTCCCAAAGTAAAGTATTATCTACAACTTTGAACATTTTCCACGGGACACCCTTTAATTCGCAAAATAACTCGTTTTAATTACATATAAATGTACGTCTCAATTGTTTGTCTAATCCATGGGATACGCAATTGGTAATCAACCGATGTTAAACATACATATATACACAGACTTGTATATTACTCAATAATAAATAAATAATGTTGTCTACACAAGACAAAATACGATCGACGGGATACGAGGTCGCACCGAAAACCATTTAATAGTCAAATGGAAGTATAATTAAACAATTGCCAAACGAAAAACATAAATGGTCGAATCACCTTCAATTCTTTGATTAAGCTCCAAATAGGCCGCAATTCCTCAAGACTTTGTTTTGAACACACAGAATAAACCAATATGAATGCATGTCCTTTTGTTATAGATAATCTCTGCATAGCCGGAAACTGATGTGATCCAGTGGTGTCCGTAATTTGCAGCGTGCAGATATTTTTATTACAGCTGATGACCTGTACCCAACGAATCAAATACAATTCAATTTATATGATATTAAGAAAACAATAAATAAGTAACAACTACAAAACGTATCTAGATGCATGAAAATATGGTGTTGTAAAAAAAATTAATGATAAAAACAAAAATACTTTATCCATGTATCCATGTTACGCGTGAATGATTAATTAATTGGCGATAATCAAAGGATTTAGGGTTCCGGAGACAGAAATAGGCATGGAAAACTCTGACACACAAGCGACAACAGATCGTCTTGTATTACACGAGTACACCCTTCATGCATTGCTTATTAGTAATTCATATATGTATGTTTATGCACATGAAATGATGAGCATAAGCACATCAACTTGCATGTCATTAGGATTGTGACTCGTCTTACCTGTCGATATGTGTCCTCAATGGTAGGAATGTAACTTTCTCGAAAGGTGCCCTTTATGAACCGCAGCACTAAGGAGCTCTTACCAACACCCCCAGCACCAAAAACAACCACTCGATAGTCATTACTTTGTTCGGGCATTTTGGTACTGGACGATATGCCTTCGGCCACTTAGTGAGTCAAGTATCTTAAATAGTTTCTTTTGCTATTAGAACAACGGTAACAATGTAACTAGTATAATTGAAAGGATAAGGAGAATAGAGAACACAATGTACTCGTACACAATGTAATGTACACTGTACTCTTATACCACGCTCAATTAAACTAGGTACGACGGAAGCAGCAGCAAAAATAGCGGTAGTACACAGAAATACGCGTAATTGTTAAATGTCAACATGTGGGAGTCTTACTGCACATACGAGCACCAGGAGGGCCAATGCTTTGTTGATCCGTCCACCCTCAAATCATTTCTTCTTTCAACTTTTTCGCAACGGCAACTCGTCAGCAAAGGAACTAAACACTCTACCTTCGATACGAATTTTTGGGATACGGTTCAACTATTTTCATCTAATTTGTATATCACTTGAACTTGCTTTCAACACAACAGGATAGCCAGGTGAGATCTGAGGATAATTTTTTCCCCGTGGAACCTCTGGGAAAAATACGCCTAAAATGTAGCAATTGATTTTGTCATTCGATGTACACCGGTTGGTAGTATGTTAATAAACAAATTGCCAGAATAATATTCAGTTTATCGAAGATTCATTGTCGCGGACGCGAAAATTTCGTTTTGTTACGTGGGAGGATAATCAAGTGGTTCGAACGGAGAAAAAGGTTCCTTCGGTGGATTTATAAATAAGAATTTTTTCGTGCGAACATCCTGAAGAGATGAATGAGAAGCAGTTTGTGTTTGACATATAATTTTTGTTGTTCTTAGGCGCAAGTCAATTGGAAAACTCCCTTACGGCTGGGAGTGGAAATTGTCACACTCGACGGATGGTAAATAATAAAGGGAATTCTTTGGAGGGTGGATTGGGAACTGGATAATGGGGTTTTGGTTTGGGCTTAGGATTGGTGAAACCTAACCTGGTTCAGTATTATTTTGCAAGAGTTGATGGATAATTAATTTGAATGTTATAGAATTTTATTAATAACGCTTCTATGTATTGGATATGGATATTGGATTTCTTAAAAGGTAGCATTTATTATATATTATTGCATTATTATTATTATAAACGATCATTATATGTCCGTTGCCTCCATATATCGCTGCTCAGTTCTATCTCTTTTAGGCCCATCCTTAATAAAGCGATCTTTTTTCTTGAGCTTTCCCATTTACTCAATCTATGTGTCCCCCTGGATAGCAACCCTGGCCCTCGCCAGGTAGTGAACCAATGTGTGCAGCGACCCAACCCCTTGTTCCTGGAGAAAGAGGAACCTGGCCCTCCAGGTCGGGTGTTGTGCTTAGGGGTAACATCCTTATCACGTAAAAACCTACTTGTTCCGAAACGACAACAAGCCTCGGATACGGACGGATACAAAGCTGACGACACCTGCAAACGAACTAACGGCCTTGAGAGTCTGCAGCTGGAATGTGAGGTCCCTTAACAGACCGGGTGCAGGCGACCAATTGGAGCAAAACCTCAACTGCTATAAAGCAGATATAACCGCACTTCAAGAAGTGCAATGGGATGGACCAGACAAAAGACGGATGAAAAACTGCGACATCTACTACGGGAACTGCTACAAGGAGAACAAACAGCGCCTATTCGGGTGCGGATTCGTTATTCGAGAAAGACTCCGACAAAAAGTCTTAACCTTCCGAGATATAAACAAACGCCTCTTAGCAATCCGCATCAAAGCTAAATTTGGAAACTATAGCTTAATATGCGCTCACGCCCCAACGGAAGAAAAGGGCAATCCACTAAAAAAAGAATTCTACGATCTCCTAGACAGACAATATGCCCAATGCTCCAGCTTCGACACAAGAATAGTCCTAGGAGATTTTAATGCAAAACTGGGCAAAGAGGACATATTTGAGTCGATCATAGGAAAGCATAGCCTCCATAACACCACATCCGACAACGGACTTTGGCTAATCGATTTCCTAGCGGGGCGTAACCTCCTTGTAGCAAGCACGCGATTCCCCCATCTCAACATCCACAAGGGCACCTGGCGGTCTTTTGATCAATCGACCACCAACCAGATTGATCACATTGCGATCGACGCCAGACACTCCTCCTGTATTCTCGACGTACGAACCTTCCGAGGGGCCAACATCGACTCGGACCACAACCTTGTTGTAGCCAAGGTGAGAATGAGAATATCAAGAATGCTTAGGAGTCGAGTAGGACTACATAAGTTTGACGTCGGAAAGCTACAATCGCAAGAGACTGCCAGAATCTTTGCCGATCGTGTCTCCTCCAAGCTCTCTCAAAATCCGCCCACAGCAGCACAAACAATAGAGGAGGAATGGCCGCATTGCCAGAGCGCCGTCAGAGATGCTGCCTCAGAGGTGCTGGGTTTCAAACCGCCACCACCTAGAAACCCCTGGTTCGATGAACAATGGGAACAAGCCCATGAGGCAAAACAAGAGGCGTATAAAGCCCTGCTGCAACGACGGACGAGAGCTGCTCGTGAAATCTGTGAGCAGAAGAGAAGAGAGAAACACACGCTTTTCAGAAGAAAGAAGAGAGAGCACGGAAGGCGTGAGATCGAGGAGATGGAGAGATGCTTCCGCACGAATGACGCCCGTAAATTTTACAATAAGGTTAAACAAACATGACATGGCTACAAAGCCAGAGCGGCGGCCTGCAGGGATGAAAATGGAGAACTGGTAGTAGAGTCGCAGTCGATTCTGAGGATTTGGAAAGATCACTTCTGCAGACTGTATAACGGCGATGATAGACAAGATACTGCTGTCAGGCAGAACGAGCCATTCGTAAGACTTCAGTCTAGTAAACCCGCGGGCGCAGACGGCCAGTCTGCTGAGCTTCTTAAGGCGGCTGGAGATGAGCTGGTAAGGTGCATGCACCATCTTATTTGCAAGGTATGGTCGGAGGAAAGTATACCCGACGAATGGAATCTCAGCATCGCATGCCCGGTCCATAAGAAAGGAGACCCCTATAACTGCGCCAACTATAGGGGAATAAGTCTCCTTAACATCGCATATAAGATCTTCTCTGCCGTATTGTGTGAACGGCTGAAACCGTTGACAATGGAACATTCTCGTTGCTCCATTAAGGTCTGTAATGAGCAAACCGAGACCTTTGATGTCAAAAAAGGATTTAGCCAAGGTGACGCGCTGTCATGCAACTTTTTCAACATCGCGCTTGAAAAGATCGTTCAAGAGTCACTGGCCAACACAAGAGATACGATTTATTTCAAGTCTACGCAATTGCTTGCGTACGCCGTCGACATTGGCGTGATTGGACGGACACAGCGAGATGTCAATGAGGCCTTTGTAAGCATTGAGGTAGAAGCGGCTAAGATTGGTCTCAAGGTTATTGAGGGTAAAACCAAATAACTGCTTTCATCTAAAAACGACGGACAACACCGACGATTTTAATACTCGGATAATGCAGCCTTTAGAAAAGTAAGCTATCAAGTAACAACATTCTAAGAAGAAAGGAATATAAGATAGTATCATAGGGTATAGGTTACTCTTACACTTTACCTTACGACTAACTCAAAACTAACAATGACATTTTCTTACCCTAGAGTAAGAGTTAGAGAGGATTAGGAGGTGGGACAAAGTCGCCTGATCACTGGGGCCACGAGTGGGCCTATTGGGATGTCCCCCACTTACATCAAACTCTACCAAAGACGTTTTATGTACATAATAGTGAGGATCTACATATATTCACCTTTTACTTCTGTAAGTCCTTGATGGCTTAATTAGGCTGGATTTAAACATGAAGGCTGGTGTTGATTCGATTCCACCTCTTCTATTATCTAAATGCGCTATTTCACTTTTTAAAGCGTTAAAAATTATTTTTAATGAATCAGTTTTTGCTGGAATTTTCCTAGAGGAGTGGAAAGTATCGTCCATAAGTCCTATATATAAATTGTGCTTCAAGCACTTAATTAAGGATTACAGGCCAGTCTCAAAACTTTCAGCAATTCCAAAGCTACTTGAACACTTCGTTTGCAGTAGGCTCAATTCTGCAGTAAAAGGAATTGTAGGTTCTCACCAGCAAGGATTTATCAGTGGTCGTTCCACAACAACGAATGTATGTCTTTTCACTCATTTTTGTGTTTCTGCCTTAGAAAAAGGATTGCAGGTTGATGTCTTGTACACAGATTTCGTCAAAGCTTTTGATAGAGTTCATCAGAGGCTTTTAATAAATAAGCTTAAAAGAATGAGATCCAAGTTCCGTTTTCTTGAATGGTTGAAATCCTATTTGTCAAATCGGAAACAGATAGTTATAATCGAAAGTTTTCAAACTTTTTTCATAGGGGTTCAATCGGGTCTGCCTCAAGGCAGTCATTTGGGACCTCTCCTTTTTAATCTCTTCGTCAACAACATTCCGGACTGTTTTCAGTTCTCTAATTGTTTAATGTTTACAGATGACGTCATCTATTTAAAAAATTGATTATTGCTTTAACTTTCAAAAAGATGTAAATACATTTTTCGAATCGTGTGCATATAACCACATGAGACTGAATATTTCTAAATGCAAAATTTTTAGTGCTTTTCGCTTATTACAGCGTACGTCCTTTAATTACACTCTTGCTGATGAAAGTCTCTTATCAGTCAATGAAGTTAAAGACCTTGGTGTTATAATTGATTCTAAATTGCCTTTTTTATCTCATATGGATTATGTAATAGGTTAGGTTAGGTTAATTACAAGTGGTTGGCATAAGCCACACGTAGGCCGAGGTCGGCTCATTGTGATACCACAAGGATCATTATCTTAAACCGCTGCCTGAGAACCAACCGGTGCTTCTGACGAAGCGATGGAGTTGAACTATTTTTAGGTTTGCTAGCTTACTTAGATTTTCATAGAACGGCACGCCGAAGTAGATCCTCCTGCGGTTCGCAAAAGAGGGGCACGAGCAGAGAAAGTGATGGATTGATTCCTCTTCCTTCTCGTCCATGCAGCCGCGGCAAAAGTCTTTGGAGGGCAGCCCTAATCAGGCGGTGTGTTTTCCAATGATGCAGTGACCTGTAATGACACCCACTAGTGTGCTCAAAGTAGACCTTTTGGTTGCTACTAGGTCCTTTGTTCGTCCTAGGTTTAGCTTAGGCCAGATTTGTTTAGTGATAAGGCCGATATTAATTTTATTCCATTGGAGGTGGCGCCTCTATGGTTCGAAGTTTAATCATGTGCTTTACCATACTTATTGGTGTTTCAAGGTACCCGAGGGTAGGAAGACTGAGTGCGCTTGACCCTAACTTTGCGAGTTCGTCGGCCACGCAGTTTCCTGGAATATCCCTATGCCCGGGAACCCACAATACTTGAATGTTGAACTGTTCCGCCATCTCGTCTAGAGATAGGCGACAGTTTAAGGATGTCTTTGATTCGTGGGTTAACGCGGCCAGGGATTTTATCGCAGATTGGCTATGCGTGCAAATGATGATATCCTTAGCGGATATTACGTTGATCCTGAGCAATGCAAGGGACTCCGTTATCGCTGTTAATTCTGCCTGATACACACTGCAGTGATTTGGGAGTCGGATTATGTAATATCTAGGGCTAATTCTTTGCTAGGCTTTTAAAAACGCAACTCGGTGGCATTTAAGGATGTTTATACTTTAAAGACCCTTTACTTATCCTTTATTATACCCATTTTGGAATATTGCTGCGTTATCTGGTCTCCTTTTTACCAAAATACCTCTGATAGGATAGAAAACATTCAGAAAAGATTCAGTCGATATGACTTTTTAAGGTGGTTCGATGGTCTGCCTAGTTATAGATCTAGATGCGCGCTAATTAATTTAAAATATTTAAAAAATCGTAGACAAACTCTGAGTGTCTTTTTATCAAGGATATATTCGATGGCAGAATTTATTCTCCGGATTTAATTGCTCTAATGCTTTTTTATGTTCCTGAGAGAAACCTAAGAAATAGGAACGTTCTCTTTTTTATACCTATTCAGAGGACAAATTATGGAATAAACGAACCCGTAACCATTATTATTATTTAATCAAACTTATCATGAAGTCGACCCTCTAATGAATAGAAATATGTTTAAAAGAATTGTACTAAATATTTCTAAAAATGTATTAATAAATAATTAACAGGAATCGGAATCACGGGAGCCATAAGGACATGCCCCTCCGAAGCACTTAACACCCTACTGCATTTTCTCCCCTTAGACCTTCACATCAAATACATGGTGGCGTGTAGCGCCATCAGACTTAAGGAAGCGGGTACTGGTCACCCAGACCGTATGGCCACAGCTAAGTTTTGTCACTTGTGCCAACGAATTCAACCTGGCTTTCTACGAATCACATCACATCTTCCTTTGACTTCAGTAATGTAGTGCACTCTCACTTTCCTTCCAGAGAAGAATGGAAAGCGTGCAACCCAGGGGGTTCTAGTTTTCATTGATGGCTCCAAGCTGGAGCACGGTGTAGGATCGGGAATATTGTCGGCGCAGCTGAATATCTCAAACTCATTCCGTCTCCCCGTCTCCCGGTTCGCTCTATCCGGGAAGCGTGCAAAATACTCAGTGCAGCCCGCTACATGTTCATCGCTATTTATAGCGACAGTCAAGCCGCTATCAAAAAACAAACAAACGACCTCCTCAAAAGTCATCGTTCCAATATAGCTGGAATCGTGGCAGTCAGGACGAGACATTGGCCTATTGGAACTCACGCGGCCAGAATATGCATCCAATCTAACACCCACTACCGCAGTTGTAACAACACCCACGCAGTGGAAACCCTGCACCATATTCTTTGCGAATATCCAGCACTGGCAAGTCGCAGATTCTGCGCCTTTGGCAAATACTTCCTCAACGACCTCTCAGAGGTAGCCAACCTCAGTTTAGCCAACATAACCAGTTTTCTGAACCCCACAGGCTGGATTTCAATGAACATCAAAGCGGCGCCTATGCGTTAATTGTACCCTGATGCGCAAATCGGGTAACCACCTCAACCTACCTGCCAACTTCCTTTGCATGACAAGGACGCTAAATAGCTAATTTTTCTGAGATGAGTTTTGTTAGTAACAACATAAATTCTGGAAGCCGGCTTCGTCTGTCTCATCACATTTTTCATGGACTTCATGCCCATAATAAAGGCAACACCATTAAGCGTTACCTCCAACCTGGTTTAATACTTACCCCAAGAGCAAGGCTGTCTCCAATCTAATTTGAATGCTCGCTTCAACAACTTTAAAAAGGGGTTTTGACTAGTCTACCATTGGATTATATTACACCCTGGACTACTATGAGGCATTCGATTCTTCATTTGCTGTGAAACTGGATTCTATTTTTTAATTATCAAGTCAAGTTGACATACGGCCTCCTCGCGGCGCCCTCTGGATAGCCTCTTCAACAACCGTTGGGAGGTGAACAAACGTATGGTATGTAGCGACAAAACCCCGACCAGAATGGCGGTTGTGCGGCGGGCTAACAATCCGCCCACGTATAAAAAACATAAAATTATGAATGAGCAAGATGCCTCGAATACACGGACGGATACTCGACGACGACAACGCACGAAAAAGGAACACGATTTGCGAGTATGCTCCTGGAATGTCAGAACCCTGTACAGTAAAGATTGCACTTACTGGGATGCGGATTTGTCGTGGGAAAGCGGTTAAGGTCGAAGGTCATCGACTTTAAACCTATAAGTGATCGCCTGGCTATGATCCGCATCAGAGGCAGATTTTATAACATCAGCCTTATATGTGCACACGCCCCTACGGACGAGGCTGAAGACCCTATCAGAGAGGACTTCTATGACCTCCTAGACAACGCCTACGGAGCTTATCCGGAGTACGATGTTAAAATCCTGCTTGGGGACTTCAACGCCAAGATCGGTAAGGAGAACACCCTTGGCGGAGTGATCGGAAAGCACATCCTCCACGATACAACAACAGATAACGGCTTCCGACTCACGGACCTTGCGACAGCTCGTAATGCGGTGATAAGTAGCACAAGATTCCCTCGTAAGCGAATCCACACAGCAACCTGGCGATCTCCGGACGGTCGAACCGCCAACCAGTCAAGGCACTCGTCAAACATCCTGGATGTGCGAGCATTATGCGACTCTGACCACTTCCCCGTAGTAGCAAGACTCAGAGCTCGACTGTCCAATGTCAGAAAGCTACACCAGCCCATCAGGAGGAGGTTCGACATTGGGCGCCTGAGCACACCGGAGGTCGCCAGAGTCTACAGGGAGCAGCTGAGCGAAAGACTCTACGGTATGCCTACGTCAAACACAAATGCCAATAATATGTGGCTGCATTGCCGCCCAGCCATTCAGGAAGTAGCCGAAACCACGTTAAGGTGCTTACCACCCCTGACACGAAACCCGTGGTATGATGGCGAGTGTGAGCAGAAAAAGGCAGCTACCGACGAGGCGTACCAAAAAGCGCTGCAGAGGAAAACCAGGGCAGCGCAAGAAGAGTACCGAGCCAGAAGAAGGGAGGAGAAAAAACTGCTGCGACAAAAGAAAAGAATCCTCGCAGCCTCCCAGCTCAAGGATATCGAGGAGTCTAGGGGTAAGCATAAAACACAAGCCTTTTACAAGAAAGCTAAAGGCCTTGCAGGAGGCTTCAAAAAGAGCACCCAGGTTCTTCGAAACTGCGAGAGTAATCTTGTTACCGACCCGCAGGGAATAGTGGATGTATTTAAGCAGCATTTCCAGCAGCTGCTTAACGAGCACGGCCAAGAGAGAGTGGTAGGTGCCGAGGAAATCCCAACTCCAGCCGCAGAAGTAGTCCTCCCACCCAGCATCGAAGAAGTCGGCACAGCTATTCAGAAGCTGGAGAATAACAAGGCCGCAGGCTCAAATGGCTTGCCATCAGAGCTCTTCAAGGCTGGCGGCGATGTTCTGGTAGGTACGGAGCATGCACCAGATCACCTGCTCAATGTCGCATACAGCGTATTGTGTGAACGTCTAAATCCATTTTGTATGTGTATGTTGGCGTTACAGCCCATGAAGGACCAGAGCCGAGCTTCTCTCAATCACCCATGTTGTGTGTGATTTAATTTTCCCATAGGTGAAAGGGACCTACAGTTTATTGCCGGTTCCGAACGGCGAATTTCGAGAAGCTTTTCATGACAATTTTACTACAGGGGATGTTGTCAGAACCCCGCTGAGGAGAAACACCGTGAAAGCACGTTCGACGACATAGCTGTGTCGGGATTCGATCCCGTGTCATCGGCGTCAGAGGCCAACACACTACCCACTGCGCTACGGTGCTCTCCTAAATCCATTTTGCGCCGCACTAATCGGCAGCTGCCAGTGAGGCTTCCGGCCCGGCAAGTCGACTATAGACCAAATTCGACAAATCCTGGAAAAGATCAACGAGTTTCGAATCGATACACACCATCTTTTCATCGATTTCAAAGCAGCATACGACAGCATTCATCGTGAGGGACTGTTTGGTGCGATGGCCGAATTCGGGATCCCGGGAAAACTGATCCAGTTGTGTCGCGCCACGCTAAAAATTACGCGATGCACCATGCAACTCGGTTCCAGGACTTCGGAACCGTTTGAAACATGCACCGGATTTCGGCAAGGAGATGCGCTGTCATATGACTTCTTCAACCTGGTGCTGAAGCAGATAGTGCGACGGACAGGCGTCAAAAGGGAAGGCACTATCTTCTACAAGTCCGTCCGGCTGCTAGGATACGCGGATGATATCGATATCATCGCGTGTTCTTGCCGTGGCATTGTGGTAGCATTTACGGCGATTGAAGAACAGGCGAAACGAGTTGGTCTTAAGGTCAATGAGGACAAGACGAAGCTACAATTTCGAGGTAGTTAAGGAGTTTGTCTACCTCAACGTAAATTCCACAAATGACACCACAGTGGAGATCCGGCATAGAATTGCCCTTGGCAACCGCTGCTACTTCGGCTTGTCCAAACAAGTGGGGTAAAAGCTCCGCACTCGAAAGACCAAAGTCATGCTTTACAAAACGCTCATACTGCCAGTCTTGCTGTACGGAGCCGAAAGCTGGACGATAAACAGGACAGCGGAGCTGATTTTGGGTTCTTTCGAGAGAAAAATTCTGCGTCGGATAGGAAGACCGAACCTCTTGGTCTTGATAACTGGAAGCAGCGTGCCCGGGACCGTTAAGGATGGAAGGCAGCTATAGCTCAGGCTCAGATCCTCCATGGATTGCTGGCCTGATAAGTAAGTAGGTACGTAAGACTGAAATCATTCGCTATTTGGACTACACCAATCCGACAATTTGCTACATTTGACTCTACTGAAAATCCGCCTTCTTTAGCTAAAGAGGTTTATGAGCGCCGCAAAGGATGGAACTATTGTATACCTTTCAAGCTCAAATCTGAACCATTCTTTTGTTAAACAATAAACAAATCTACCGTGTGTAATAAGCCGAAATTCAAGCAGGATCTTGGTGCCATATACAAATTCATTATTTTTGCATAAAATGAAAGCCTTTATATAGGACATACCGATTGAGGTCAAGAATGCGCCATTTTGTTCCATAATTTATCGTCATTTTAAAGTAATTCCGCTATGCCTCTCTCATAATCGGTTTCACTAGCCTCTCTTTAGCCGAACTTTTTACCAGCAAAGTCATTCGCCATGAACAGAAAAACGTGGTAATCACTTTGTGCCAGGGTAATAAGGTGGGCGCATAAGAACCTGCTAACCAAGCTCCCGGATCTTTTGGCAGTGTTCACAGCTGGTGGGAGCCGCCTGGACAACACCCTTCTTTCGAAGCACAGGTCTAAAATAAGAAAAGAGACGGCGGAATATGAACTTTATATAGTATAGCAAACGGCAGCGCCCACAGCCTCAATAAGGTTACCGACATCTGTATCTGCTAAAAACAAGATATTACCGCAATCCAGGAAGTGCGATGGGATGTGCCAGGAAAAAAAGGATGAAAAACTGCAATTGCAATAGAGGCAGCACCAATGACGAGGCAGACTAAGGAAAAAAATAAATAAATTTTAAATATGCAAGCGAACGTCTCATAACAATCCGCATCAAGGCTAAATTCGGCAACACTAACCTAGTTCGCGCCCACGACCCGATAGAGGACACGGATGGCTTCTATGATCTCTTAGAAAGAACATACATTGCCCCAGGTATGACACGAAGGTCGTTCTAGGAGATTTGAACGCACTGCTGGGAAACGAAGGAATCTTTGCTAGAGTCATCAGAAAAAGCAGCATGCACGACAACACGTCCGGAAACGAATACAGGCTCGTGGACTTCAACACGGGGCGGAACCTATGTGTAGTGAGTACGCGGTTGCCACTTGGCGGTCCCAGATCAATCAACCGTCCACCGGATTGATCACATTGCGATCGACATCAGACACTCTTCTAGTATTCTCGGGGTTTGAGCTTTCCGAGGAGTCAACATCGACTCGGATCATTTCCTTGTGATAGCCAAGGTAAGAGAGCGCGCCGTGGCGCAGGGGTTAGTGTGTTGGACTATGACGCACAATGAGCGTCCCTCGGCGGAATGCTGGCAAAAACCCCCGTAGTATACTTGCCATGAAAAAGCTTTCCAACTCACTCCGTTCGGAATCGATCCTAAAGACCCAAGAAATGCAGACACTTATTACCTTTTCGCCGATTTCATAGAGACGACTTATGCAGAGCCATGTCTAGTGTGGGCACTCCTGCCAAACTCGTCGGATTAAGTACGATGACGATAGAATACTCATGCTGCTCCATCAAGCTCGGTAACGAACTTCGGCTTTAGGTTGTGACTTTTTTAACATCATACTTGAGAATATCGTGCGGAACTCACAAGTCAATACTAGGGGCAAGATATTCCAAAAGTCCGTTCAACTGCTAGATTAAGAGGATGATATTGACGTGATTTGTCGAGCACAGTGGGCCGTCAATGAGCCTTTTGCTGGCTTTGAAGCGAAGGTGGCTAAAATGGGTTTGGCGGTGAACGAGGGCAAAACGATATATTTGCTGTTATCAAGGAAGGACGCATAACATCGACGTCTCTGATAGAGCGTCACATTGGTCAGCAAGAAAATCGAGGTAGTCAAGGACATCGTCTACCTCGGATCCGCAATAACTAGTAGGAAGAGCCATCTCTCGGAAAACCAAGCTGGAAGCCAAGGAAGCTCCTGGTCTGTTCGAGAGAAAAATTCTGAGTGCGAACTTTAGTCCTGTTTGAGTTGACATCTGGAGAAGATTTTACTACGAACTATACGGGCTGTACGGCGGCATGTATTTTGTTAAACGTCTATGAATACAACGCTTAAGATGGCTAGACCATGTAGAGCGTATGGACAACACAGCTCCGGCCAGAAGACTCTGAATTCGAGCCATTGGGACAACGCAACAGAGGACGACCCCAACTCAAAGGGCGCACACAAGTGGAGAAGGACTTCAACCAACTTGGTGTGCGTAACTGAAGAGGATTGGCATGAGATGCTGTCTGGAGACGCTTGTTGATTGAGAACCAAGACCACAACGGACCGTAGCGCCACGAAGAAGAAGTACACATTAATATTGTTGGTACTGCCTAATAGTCTCTACCCACCTGAGCAATAGTTAGGACATTAACACAAAGAAGGTTGATGTGAAAAAGTTTCGCCGACCCAGCGACGTAACATTTGATTCCCCGTTGTTGAAAAGAAAAACAATGACTTTGACGTATTAAGTATTTTTATTGCTTTCGCATAAATATATAACTTAATAGTTCTGTAACTTTAACTTAGGCACAACATTCATGCTAGTCAGCTCTTGAAAAAGTAGTTTACAAGCGTAGGGCATGGAAATTTTCGAAACATTCGCAGAAGACTGACAATAGTGACACCATGAGCAATAAGCCAAACGACCGCACGTCTTGCAGACATCCACATCGAATGCATCCGATGATATCATAAGTCGTTCCATGATCAACATACTCGCTCCATAAGAAATCAGGCAATCTCGCTCCATTTCACCAAGTCGCAAACCACCTTCTCGACTGCGACCCTGTGTCGGCTGTCGCGTTAATACGGCTTTAGGACCTCGAGCACGTGCATGCATTTTATCTTGCACCATATGCTTGAGTTTCTGATAGTATACCGGGCCAGAGTAAATGTATGCCTCCAGTGATTCGCCTGTTATACCAGAGTAGAAGTAGTCCTTACCCATGTAATTGAAACCGTGTTTGAAAAGCTCGTCTTGAATATCTTTGCACTTGGATCCACCAAATGCGGTACCATAGTGAAATTTACCCTCCAACAGGCCTGCCTTTCCTCCGAGTAATTCTAAAGTTTTCCCGACTGTCATACGTGATGGAAAACCATGTGGATTCATGACCATATCCGGACAAATGCCATAATCATTAAAAGGTAGGTCTTCCTGGTCGACAATTAGTCCGGTGACGCCTTTTTGTCCATGACGGGAGCTGAACTTGTCACCGATTTCGGGGCGCCGGGTCTGACGTAAGAGTATTTTTATGAGGAAATCCTCTTCACCATTCGCTGACACCATCACTTTTTCAATATAACTCGGCTCCGGACCTTTATATGTGATTGGCACAGAGGTGTAGGGTATCGATGCTGGGCCTGGCTCTTTCTGTTCGATTGGATTTATTGAAGTGACGGCGGGCATTTCTTTATTAATCAAAACCTGTTTATTGACAACCATTTCACCGGGCGATACAATACCGTCTGTGTCCAAGGTTTCGTGTTTGAATATAACCTGAAAACAGAAAATTACATTTACTTGCACAAGCTTTAGTGTAATCTTTGACTAACCT
The DNA here is from genome assembly GCA_951905685.1 of Eumerus sabulonum. Classification (NCBI taxonomy): domain Eukaryota; kingdom Metazoa; phylum Arthropoda; class Insecta; order Diptera; family Syrphidae; genus Eumerus; species Eumerus sabulonum. Next base: position 151,186,075 of record OX645060.1, on the reverse strand, counting down.
TGTTCGTTGTAGAATCCTTAAGAGGTCCCATAATCCTGTCATAAGTCTGATTCGCATAGCGCTTCACGGTACACTTCGAATTCTTATAAACCAAACAACGTCCGTAGCCGCGATCTATTGAAGCCTTGTTCAAAATCAACGCATCCTCAATATCATAACCGGAGTAACTCATAACCGCCACCGTAGCATTTTGGCCAGCCGGTAACTTATCAAAATTCGTCAACTCGATGGTTTTCGATTTAACCATGGGTGCTTGCGGGTAGACCAAATTATACATCAACGTATCGATACGATTCTTTTGATTGTATCCAATCACGCCCATCGCCTGCTTGCCCATAGCGCATTGATAGGTATTCCTTGGACTTTGATTGTGGTGCGGATATGGCACAAGGCCCGCACAAACACCCAGCAATGTAAACGGCTCAATTTCCAAATGAGTCGTGTTATCGGCATTTATATCTATTTCGTTCCAGCAAATGAAGGAATCGTTTTCCTCGTTCACATCAAGGTACTCAACTAAACCGTCGGTGAGGAAATCTTCAAACTTTCTTATCCCACGCTTTAGCTCATCAATGTGCCATTGCTGTACAGCAGGTTTTCCCTTGTTGACAATTATATAGGGTCGACAAAGTCGCCCTCCGTCCGTATGGATGTATACGCAACGTTGAGTATGAGACGTGTGAATCGATACAAATGGACCAACGAGACCCTTTCGTCTCATCATGCGAAATACTTGAACCAGTCTCTTATAACAGATTGTAATGCCGAGAATGTTGCCATTGATGAAAACCAGAAATACCTTTGGGTTATTAATCGCATCTCCGCCAACCAGTCGAATGTCTTCGACACCAGCATTGAATGCCAATCGAATCACAGGCGCTTCGTCGACTTCGGTGGTGATGTGTGTCATGAGGGCCAAATTCTTAACCAAGCCACATGCCTCGCCTTCCGGTGTGTCTGACGGACAGAGCATACCCCACTGACTGGGTTGCAGTGAACGCGGTCCCGACACTTTTCGTGTTTTCTCAAACTGTGAATTGACCCTGGTCATCATTCCCAACGCGGATATGTAACTAAGTCGTGACAGAACTTGAGTAACACCTGCGCGTTCCATCTTGAACCGTTTGATTGTCCAATTCCCAGTCGAAATAGCCGATTCCAAACCGATTGTAATTTGTGCCGCTCGCATATGTTTCACCACATCGAATTGAGCGGCTTTTACTTTGGGAATATTCTTGTCGGCGATCATCTTTAGCTCCCAATTTAAACGCTTGAAGAGATCCTCGAACATAAGCGACATCAAGGAACCGGCCAGTTCTAGTCTTTTGTTGCCATAGTAGTCGCGATCATCGAATGCATTGCTGTCCAGCTCAGCAGCCATAACACGTCTCACCATCAGTGATACATAGATCGATTTGATTTGAAAGTTGAAATTTTCCACTGGCACATGAGCTAAAATCGTTGTCATGAGCAGCTCTCGCGCCTCGTCCGCTGGAGTTTTCTGTTTACTGGCTGAAGTTTGGAAACGTTTGACCACCAATTTCGTTCCCATGTACTCGAGAGCTCGCTGTTGTGTGAATACCTTCAAACTGAACCCTTCTAGCAGTGATGGAGCGAATCGATTTTGCGTTTGTGTATCGGTCCCTATCAAAGACATGATCTCCTGGTCGGAAACAATTCCCATAGCTTTAAAGATCACAACTATGGGTATGTCGTCAACCATCGAATTATGCTTCAGATAGTATTTTCCATGCTTGCTCAATACTAGTGTTCGGGATTTTTTTTCATGAGTCGAACTCGTCACTTGGCATTGCACCTGGCCGTTGAACTCCTCCGTGATCATTTTGTTCCACGACAATTGCTCCTGAATGAGAATCACTTTCTCTTGTCCACGCACAACGAAATAACCACCAGGATCCAATGGACACTCGTTCATCTTTGCCAATTCATACTCAGATTTACCACTGAGCACACAATTCGACGATCGTAACATAATCGGCATACGCCCGATTAATAAATTGTTTCGTATGATCCTCTGCGATCCTCTAGTGTATTCTATGTCGACGGTGATTGGTGCAGAGTAGGTAACGTCTCTCAGACGACACTCGTGCGGTGTCGTGGATTTGGTTATATTGAAACCGTCCTCGATGTCTGGCGTGCCAACGTTCACATCTAAATATTTTAAGTAAAACATTGGATCCGCATCACTTAGAACAATTTGATTGGCCTGCACAATCTTCTTAATGTCCAAATTAACAAAGTGATTGAAGGAATCGATATGTTGCTTGACGAGACCCTTCACTTGCAGAAACGCCGGCACTAATTTCCACTTTTCCTCGAGCGGTTTAATCGGTTTCGACCATGATTTTGGATCGCTGTCCCAGGAACTTTGATTTTTCTCACCCATCGTTGTTAGGTGCACTTTATTCCACCGAATCACATCAATTTAATTTCGAAAACTATTTAAATCCACATGGCACTCGGTCAACAACGCAATTTTTCTTTTTGATTTAAAAGTGGCTGTCAGACGATTTGTCAAAACATGAGCCGTCAGAACGGATATTTTATGAGGCTATACTAAAAAGGAAACGGAACCTTAGTACATAGCCGTGACAATTACCATATCATTTACTTTCAATCGATTTCATTTGTTAATCGATAAAAATAAATTTAATTGATAAAACAATGTATTTAAGATTACATGTAGTAATAATTGTACTTTATTCTTGTTTTCCCATTTACAATAAATACCGGGAAATATCGATTAAATCAAATTCGCCCGGCGGTTTTATTTCGCCGCCAACTCCACAGAGAAATGTCAAAATTTGACACCGTCCATCGAATGTGACGTGTAATCAGCTAGGTGTCCGCACGAAGTCACGAAATTCAACATATTTTTTGTGAATTCTTTCAATCAATTCTTAATTATTTCATATCCACTTGCTTAATATTGAAAAGCCTACAAAATGGGTTCATTTCGTCGCGACAAGGATGATGAAGATGAGGGTGAGTTTGGAGCAAGTTAGAAAAACATCCGTATGAGGCCGGGTGACGAACAAATCTAGTGTTTTTTAATAGTTTTTTTAAAATTCCAACATTCTTCATTGGTAGAGTGTTTAAGTTTTTGTAAAAATGTATTAGTTGGTGTCAAAAGTGCAAAGAGTTGTGAACAAAATCAGGTTTCGATGGACTGCAGTGAATTGTAGTCTGGCCCTGACGCTGAGGTGTACCTCTGTTCTTGATATAAAAACTATTCTGACAACGTGTAGAGTTATTTCGGAAAAGTTTTACACATGCAAGTTGAATGGAAATTGTTCAATGCGTTACCTTACAAATCCTCGCCCAACATTTCCTGACCGATTTGCAGGCAAAGTAGTTTCAATAGCGTGACGTGTTTCAAATTTTATGAACATTACTAAGGCGGCACACGACACTATTTCCCTGCCCCGACATTAATGACTTCGTATCCATTCCTATCAAGAGTAGTAGCAGTAGAATATACGTTACATTGCAATAGGTCTAGACATGTTTGTCTTCGAAACGTCATCACGACATAATTCTTGGACCGACGCTAAGCGCAAATAAAAACGCATTCCATTGTCCATTAGCCATGCCCTTCATGCCACCTAAAAGTGAACAATAAGCTCGCAAAATAAAATATGAAAGCCAGAAAGTTGTGTCGTCCTTCGTCCCTCTGTCGTTGGATCTGTTTGAGCCTGACTAGCCTGACGTCGTTGTTCAGCTCATACATTTCTTGGTTCTTGGTTATATCTCCTTCTTTCTGGAGAGCGCCGGGGGGAAGTGGGGGTAGTGTGTTGGCCTCTGACAGTGATGACACGGGATCGAATCCCGACACCAGCCACGTTGTCGAACGTGTTTTCCACGGTGCTTCTCCCCTGTAGTATAATTGTCATGATAAGCTCTCGAAATTCACCGTTCGGGATCGGCAATAAAAACTAGGAAAATAAAATCACACACAACAGGGGTAATTGAGAGAAGCTAATCCTAGTTTCACCATGAGCTTGTAACGTCACATTCATTTTCAAAAACTGGGGCGGATTGATAGGTTTTATAGAAAGTTGTCCTGCCTTTCAAGTGGAGGTGCTACTAAATTCTAACCGAGGTGCTGATGATATGCGTGTTCCCGTCATATACATACTTCCAATAACATCAATGTAATGCTTGTAAACGGATAAATTGCGGATTTGAGGTATATGTGGCATGTCTGGTTCATTTTGTTGACCGACAATTTCTGCACGATTTTTTCAGGGTTCCATTCATAGCAGACAATGATGGTAGAGAATTTCACAATCCCCTGACCTGGACGAAGTCAAGATAGGCATATCGATATACTTAAATTAAAAAAAAACGCTTCTGGCAAAGTTGCTATGCTTCTTGAATTATTCAAAACAGAACTTGGTGATGGTGGGGAGGATGCGACAGGTTAATTGTAGGATATGATCAGCGGAAGTCATGCCCGTTGAGAAGATCGCATATGAACATTTCTTTCCCGTCGTGCTAGTGCCGAAGACTTTGTCAATAAATTGATCGGTACATAGCGTGGTTTCGGCTGCCAATTTATAGATTTTAAAATCGCATGCGAAAGCGTGTTTAGAAATGAGCCTTGTAGTGCCATATTTAGATTTGACAGTCTTTCCCCGAATCGAGTATGCTACATTATCATTGGCAATGTTTTCTCATTTTTCGAGCAAAGCTAATGTGCCGTTGATGGCTGGAGAACTGAATTAAATAGTTTTCACAGGTTTGTCTAGAAATTAGCTTAATCTACTTGAGAGAGTGATACAGAGACCGCAGCCTCCTGCGCCAAAAAAACAGGATTAGTCAGTTGAGCTACGGCCTAGTAAACCGTTACCATAAAAAAACCACAAACTCCGAAACAACCACAAGCCTCGGATATAACGGACCGGATTAATGTTGACGACCCTTGCAAAAAACGAAAAAAGGACAATGATCTTCGGCTCTGTACGTGGAATGTAAAGTCCCTAAACAGGCCACGTGCAGCCAAACAACTCGCGGACGCCCTAGACCGCTATTAAGTGGAAATGCGATGGAATGGAATGGGTATAAAGCGGATGAAAAACTGCGACATCTACTACGGCGACTGCTATAGAGAGAGAGAGAGAGGACAACGATTGTTCGGATGTGGATTTGTTGTTCGAGGTGGACTAAGGCAAAAAGTCATAAGCTTTCAGCATGTGAGCGAACGCCTCATAAGAATCCGTTTCAAGGCTAATTTTTTTAACATCAGCCGGATCTGCGTCCACGCCCCCACGGAAGACAAGGATGAGTTCTACGATCTCCTAGACAGAACGTATGCCCAATATCCCAGCTATGACATCAAAATTATACTAGGAGACTTTAATGCTAAGCTGGGTAAGGAAAGCATATTTGAACGAGTCATCGGCAAACATAGCCTACACGACACCACATCCGATAACGGACACAGGTTGATTGATCTTGTTACGGGGCGAAATCTCCTTCTAGCCAGTACGAGCTTCCCGCACCTCGATATACACAAAGGCACCTAGCGGTCTTTTTATCAATCGACTACCAATATATTGATCACATCGCGATCGACGTCAGACACTCCTCCACTATTCTTGACGTCCGAACTTTCCGAGGGGCTAACATCGACTCGGACCACTACCTTGTAGTAGCCAACATGCGCTTACGGATATTACGAACGCAGGGGAGTAGAGTAAGAACACAAAGTTATGACGTCGGAAAGCTACTATCGCCAGAAACCGCTCGTGCCTTTACCGATCGCGTCTCCCTTAAGCTCTCCAATACACCTCAATCCTCCACGCTATCAATAGAACAGCAGTGGAACCTTTGCAAACAAGCCCTGAAAAGCTCTGCATCCGAAGTTTTCGGTTTCAAGGCTCCACCACCTGGTTCAATGATGAGTGCAGGAGGATTCACACAGCGAAGCAGGATGCATATAAGGTCTCGCTGCATAAAAGAACAAGAGCAGCTCGTGAGCTCTACGAGTTAAAAAGAAAGGAGGAGCATAAGCTTCTTAGAAGAAAGAAGAAAGAGCACGAGAAGCGCGCGATTGAGGATTTGGAGAGGTGTCACTGCAGGCGTGACGTTCGAAAATTTTATCAACAGATAAAGCGAACATGACAAGATTATAAAGCCAGAACGGCAGCCTGCAGGGATGAGAACGGACACCTAGTAGTAGAATCGCAGTCGATGCTGAGAATGTGGAAAAACCACTTCTGCAGACTGTATAATGTTAGTCAATATACCGCTGTCAGGCGGAATGATCCATTTGTAATTGACCAAGACCGCAGAGAATTCTGTCCCCCTGACCTCGACGAAGTTAAGATTGCCATATCGAAGCTCAAGTCGAATAAAGCTGCTGGCGCAGACGGACTGTCTGCTAAGCCCTTCAAGGCAGCTGGGGATGACCTGGTTAGGAGCATGCACCAGCTCATCTGTAAGATATGGTCCGAGGAAAACTTGCCCGATCCACAAGAAAGGAGGAGGAGAGATGTCAAAAAAGGATTTAGGCAGGGCGATGCGCTGTCGTGTGATTTCTTCAACACCATATTGGAAATGATAAAAATCACTGGCCAATACAAGAGGCACAATCTATTTCAAATCCTCGCAACTCCTTGCATACGCCGACGATATTGACATAATAGGTTGATCACAGCGAGATGTCAATGAGGCGTTTGCGAGTATAGAAATGGAGGCGGCGAAAATTGGTTTGGCGGGCAAAACTAAATATATGCTGTCATCAAAAAAGGACGCTCACCACCGACGTCTTGGCCAGAATGTTTGTATTGGCAGATATAAGTTCGAGGTAGTTAAGGGCTTCGTCTACCTTGACTCCGCAGTGACCTGGAACAACGACATCAGTTCCGAAATCAAACGCAGAATCACTCTTGCCAATCGCTGTTTCTTTGGGCTCAGGAGGCAGCTGAGTAATAGAGCCCTCTCCCGAACAACAAAGTTGACTCTATATAAGACCCTTATCATCCCGGTCCTGTTGTACGGCGCAGAAGCATGGACACTATCAAAAGCGGATAAGGAGGCCCTTGGTCGTTTCGAGAGAAAGATTTTGCGCGAGGAAAATATTCAACCACGAACTTAACGGGCTGTACAGCGACATGAGTCTAGTCAGGGGTCTACGGATTCAACGCCTAAGATGGCTGGGCCATGTAGAGCGAATGGACACCATAGCTCCAGCCCGGAGAGTCTTTGAATCCAACCCCGAGGGACGAAGAAGCAGAGGACGGCCGCACAGGTGGAAGGGGACCTCAGTCAACTGTATTGGTCTCTGACGCCGATGACACGAGATCGAATCCCGACAACAGCCATGTTATTGAACGCGTTTTTCACGGTGCTTCTCCTCAGCGGGGTTTTTGACAAAACCCCAGTAGTATAATTTTCAAGAAAAGCTTTTCGAAATTCGCTGTTTGGAATCGGCAATAAACTGTAGGTCCCTTTCATCTATGGGAAAATAAAATCATGGCCTGTAACGCCAGCATATTAAGGAAGTTTTCCTCCGGAAGGTACATAATTACCCAACCATATTGTGTCAACAACTGCGCTATTGGAGTGCACTTAAGACATACGCTAATCTTAAAGAACCATTATACCCTTCGACAGACTCTTTATCGCTGACGATTGTACTTTTCCAAGTCTTTCTATCATGATTCCCTTCGTCATTATGTTAATTTGTTCTATTCGATATCTGAAACTCTCAATTTCCCAAGAATACACCCTTCGATTAAGAACAGGGAAGTTTTCATTTTTCTCAAGAACACACCAGATAATTAGACTTTGCAGCTGCTTTGACACCATGCACAAGCTTGCTATGCTTTCACTGTGGAATATGGATTCAGTTCTCAACCCGTCAGTTATTCACTGTCATAGCAACCGTTTCAATGATAAGAATTAAATTGTCTTTCCACCAAAATGCAACGACGACAATGCAAAAGTTTATATTATATTAACAATTTGTTATTATTGGATCTAATATCTGCTTCGTTTCCATATTTCAGGTTCAACCAACATCTACCACAATCTGGAGAAGACGTCGGTGCTGCAAGAGACTCGCACGTTCAACGAGACTCCGGTTAATCCTAGGAAATGCATTCAGATTTTAACTAAAATCCTCTATCTAATAAACCAGGTATGTAAAATCCACATAGCTTTGCTTTCTAGAACGTATTTTTTATCGACATTTACCCTCGTCAAGGGCGAACAACTGGTTTCTCGTGAAGCTACGGATTGCTTTTTCGCAATGACTAAACTTTTTCAATCAAAGGATGTGGTTCTTCGTCGCATGGTATACCTAGGTATCAAAGAGCTCAGTTCGATTGCCGAGGATGTTATCATTGTGACAAGTTCTTTGACGAAAGACATGACGGGAAAGGAGGATTTATATAGAGCAGCAGCCATTCGTGCACTTTGCAGTATCACGGACAACACTATGTTGCAGGCAGTGGAACGTTACATGAAACAGTGCATAGTTGACAAGAATGCGGCTGTGTCATGTGCTGCTTTGGTTAGTTCACTACGTCTAGCTGGCCAGGCCGGGGATGTGGTCAAACGATGGGCCAATGAGGCGCAAGAAGCACTCAACAGCGACAATATTATGGTTCAATATCACGCCTTAGGATTGTTGTATCATATTCGCAAATCCGATCGCCTTGCCGTATCTAAGCTAGTAAACAAGTTGACCAGGAACTCTATGAAAAGTCCATATGCAGTATGTATGCTGGTACGTCACTCGCTCATACTCATATTCAGGTTCTGAGCTAACAATTTTGTTTTCTTTAGATTCGTGTATCTTGCAAATTGATTGAGGAGGAAGACTTAAGAGGAGATGAGCTTTCAGAGTCTCCGATGCTGACATTTATTGAATCCTGTTTGCGCCATAAGAGCGAAATGGTTATCTATGAAGCTGCACATGCACTTGTAAACTTGAAGAACACGAATCCTCGGATATTATCACCGGCTTTTAGTATCTTGCAATTATTTTGCTCATCACTGAAGGCTACAATGCGTTTTGCCGCCGTTCGCACATTGAACAAGGTTGCAATGACACACCCAGCTGCTGTCACTACTTGTAATCTGGACTTGGAAGCTCTTATAACCGATTCGAATCGATCAGTTGCCACTTTGGCCATCACTACGCTCCTTAAAACAGGCGCTGAGAGTTCAGTCGAGAGACTCATGAAGCAGATCTCCTCATTTGTTGCCGAGATCTCGGACGAGTTCAAAGTTGTCGTCGTACAGGCTATTTGTGCGTTATGTACGAAGTATCCGCGAAAGCACACAGTGCTTATGAATTTCCTAAGCGGAATGCTGCGCGAGGAAGGTGGCATTGAGTATAAGACCTCGATCGTTGATACTATTATAACAATCATCGAGGAAAATGCTGATGCAAAGGAGTCTGGTCTTTCGCATCTGTGCGAATTCATCGAAGATTGCGAGCATACTTCGTTGGCCGTGAGAATTCTTCATCTTCTCGGCAAGGAAGGCCCGTTCGCCAGCAATCCTTCAAAATATATTCGTTTCATTTATAATCGAGTTATTCTTGAAAGTCCTATTGTGAGAGCTGCAGCAGTTACTGCTCTTGCCCAATTTGGAGCCTCTTGTCCGCAATTATTGGCAAATATTTTAGTTCTATTGGGACGTTGTCAGATGGACCCGGATGATGAGGTTCGGGACCGTGCCACATACTACTGGTGTATTTTACAATCTGGAAAACAAGATCTCTATAAGGGATACATTATAGAACGCTCACATTGCTCGTTGCCTTTGCTGGAGAAGGCTTTGATAGATCATTTGAATAGTGACTTGTCCGAGCGATTCGATTTGGGAATAGTACCGAAGGCGACAGTTGTCAAGGTGGAAGTTTCCAACGAAGCTATGCTTATTTCGAATGGTAAGTAAAAAGTTTTTTTTTTTTTTTTTCATTTTTATGTGGCCCTATTGACCATTTAATTTATGATTTCGTAGCACCACGAACACCAAAGGTTACTCGTGAGGAAGAAAGTGCTGCGCGATTGGCTCAATTGCCTGGAATTCAAGTACTCGGCCCCATTCACCGTACCACGTCGCCAATACAACTAACCGAGAGTGAAACCGAATACACTGTGCAGTGTATAAAGCATATTTTCAAACATCACATTGTATTCCAGGTTCGACTTTTTTCGCCGCATCACTGTACCCTTATTTACAAGATCTCCATTTCGTTTAGTTTGACTGTCTCAACACGCTACCAGATCAAATATTGGAAAATGCTCGAGTAGAGCTCACAATTCCGGAAGGTTTTACCCTTCGAGCTATTATCCCTTGTCCAAAATTGCCGTACAATGATTTGAAGACGGCATTTGTTATTGTAGAATTTCCACAGGACATTGCTAGCTCACCAGGTACGTACCATACTATGCTTATATTAATTTCATAGAATACTAGATGAAAATGTTATTCGATTATAGCAACATTTGGCGCAACACTTCGTTTTGTTGTGAAGGATTGTGACCCGACAACTGGAGAGCCTGATTCCGAAGACGGCTATGATGATGAATACATGCTTGAAGACCTAGAGGTAACTGTCGCAGACCAAATACAGAAATCGAAGAAGAGCAATTTCACAGCCGTGTGGGAAACTGCGGATACTGAAGGTACATGCATTCTAAAACCAAAAACTATTTCTAAATTTAGACTTTTTTCAGAATGGGTAGAGGCAGAGGAAACATACTCTTTATCAGCCGTAAGTACGTTGCAAGAAGCCGTGAATACGATTCTGAAGTTCCTCGGACTGGGGGCGGCTAACTTATCAGAGAATGTCGCTGAAGGTACCCACACGCATACACTCCTCTGCTCAGGTCAGAAATTTACATTCTATTTATAGTTTCCAAGCTTAATTTTTCTTATTTTTTTCAACTTATAGGTACCTTTAGAGGCGGTGTAGAGATTCTTGTGCGGGCGAAATTGGCTCTAGCCGACGGTGTAACAATGCAGTTAACTGTGAGGACAACAGACACAGATGTGGCAGAATTAGTCACCTCAGCAATAGGATAAATAAAGAAGCTTGACTAATAATCTGCTTTAGGCTTCAATGTAACCTTTCCATAATGTGTAATTGAATGAGTTTTCAAAACGAAATGAAAAAGCCTTCGGCAAAATATACAAAACCGCATTTAATCGAAAATGCATGGATGTATTCATTTTTATTATAAATAAGTACTTTCTTTGATATATTAAAATGTATGAATATTAGCAATAAATATACTTGAGAGCAGGCAAATTATACTCCTCAGTATACCTTTCATGCCGACATGTACTTTCCAGTTTTCTTAGGAAGCTCTTTAGGTGCCGTAGTATTCCTGGTAATATACATACATATGTACTAACTTACTTATAAGGCCAGCCATCCATGGAGGATATGAGCCTGAGCTATAGCTGCCTTCCATCGTTGGCGGTCCCGGGCACGCTGCTTCCAGTTGTCAGGACCAAGTTGTCCTGTCCAAGTTCGGTCATCCTCTCCTCCCCTCGAGCCAGGAGGCGCGGATTCAAAGATTCTCTTAGCCGGAGTGTTGGTGTTCATGTGCTGGATGTGGCAGAACCAGTGTAGTTGACGGATACTTGCCTTTCGGACTATATTCACATCCTTGTACAGCTTGTAGAGTTCACGGTTATGTCTTCTCCTTAATTCACAGACAGAACCAAATATCCGACGTAGATTTTTTCTTTTAAAAGAACCTAAAATAGTTCCACCATTCCGCTTTTATCCAGCCCTCGGCTCCGTACAGCAAGACTGGCAGTATGTGGCCTTTCTTGATATTGAGGGCGCCTTTAACAATGATAGAACTGGTATGTCAACTGCTAACGCAAAGAGTTGTCAAAGCCAACTTCGCTGGTGCCGTCTCAACTAGAATGGTCAACAGAGGTACACCACAGGGTGGAGTACTCTCCCCTCTCCTCTGGAACGTTGCGAGAACAGGAAGGGTACGCTGTGACCGCATATGTAGATGACATTGCTATTGCTGTCACAGAAAAAATTCCCAGCACTCTAAGCGATCTAATGCAGGATGCAATACATATAGTAGAAACCTGGACGCAGTACTGTGGACTTGGGGTCAGTCCCAAGAAGACCTACCTAGTACTGTTTACAAATAAATATAGAATTACGCCCTTCAACCCACTGAGGGTGGGTGGAACTGAATTGGAAACCAATTGGAAGAAAGCAACCACTGCCCTCTACAGCCAACCAAGCATTATGCACTGGCTCTACATAGCAGTCATAAGGCCCATCCTCCTATATGGCATCGTAGCCTGGCGGACTGCTCTGGACAAGGCAGTTTACCGAAACCTTCTGGGGAAAGCACAAAGATCGGCCAGTTTATATATAAGCGGAGCGATCAGATCAACCCCCATGGAGGCCCTAAATGTCTTATTACATTTTCCACCGTTGGGCCTCTTCAGCAAGTTAGTTGCTGCCTGCGCGGCCCTATGGATTAGGGGCATAGGAAAATGGCCCACATTACAAAAAGGCCATACTACCATTCTTAAACACTTCAAAGTACGCATGGAACTTCGAAGTTGCCTTTCCATCCAGGGAGAAATGGACTGAAGGAAAAGTTAAACCAAAGGACTCGATCTCCCTTCTAAACCTTCGAAATCTTGTCTTCATCTGTGTGGACTCCTTCTGCAGTCACCCTATGTCCCAAGAACTTCACTTCATTTTGGAAGAGGGAACAATTCTTCGGGCTCAATTTCAGTCCGGCGGCCTGAATACGTTCAAGTACCTATTCAAGCTTCCTAAGGTGATCGTCGAAATCCTTGCCCATGACAATTATGTTATCAAGATAAACAAGACAAGTCCTCCAGTGAAGTCCTCTCAGTACCCGGTTCATAAGTCTTTCGGTGGCTGGCGCATTGCAAAGACCGAAGGGCATCACAGAGAATTGCCACAACTCTCACCCGGCGGTCTTTTCCTTGTCTTGCTGGTCAAGCTGTATTTGCCAGTATCCACTTTGCAAGTCCAGCGTCGAGAATCACTTTGCACCAGATAGTGTGTCCAAGGTATCGTCGATTCTCAGTAAAGGATAGCTGTCTTTCTTCGTGACGTCGTTCAGCTTCCTGTGGTCCTCGCAGAATCGGAAACTTCCATCTTTCTCCTCAACTAGCACCACTCCAGGACTCCAGAAGCTTGCAGATGGTTCACTCACGCCCTCTTTTTCCATTTCGTCGATGAGTTTGGCCATCTCACCTTCTTTCGTCACAGGTACCCTCCTCGGTGTTTGCCGGATCGGTCTAGAGTCTCCTGTGTCTATTCTGTGTTTTACAATTGATGTTCTTCCACTATTCTTACCATTTGCAAAAACGGGGCAATGCTGGGAGCAGGGAGAGTAGTTTACTTTTCTGCTTCTCCACTAGATGTCGCGTCCACTCTCTGGACATCGTTTTCAAGAAAGCTTTGTTGGATTGGATTTGCCGGTGCTTCCGATCTTCGTAGTTCAAAGTGGTGGCAGCTTCTTGACATTGAGCGATCCTTTTTGTAGTCTTAGATGTACTGGCTGGATTCAGGACTCTTACTTGAACCAATTGGTCTTTTCGGGATTCTATGCATTCGGGAAAATTGTTTGGCGCGCTTGCACGACTATTCACCTGACTTTGTTACCCTGCCCATTATCTATTGTTAACGGAGGCTCCAAGTGACCATACTTCATCACTATTTGGTTGAGGTCCAATGTGAAACCATTGTCATCAGTAATGTCCGCAACCATGAAATCATGCTGGAACTCGACGGTATCCATCGTAATTCTTTTCTGAACCTTAACCTTACTTTCCGCCTTCTCATCAGTTACTGTACGAAGCCTTACCTCGGAAAATGGTTCGATGTCAGAAACCAGTCCGCTTCGAATGACTGAACGAGCAGATACCGTCGACCTTCCATTGTTCCCTCGATAACGAGGCTGCTTACACCCATACAGATTCGGGATATGAGGATGCAGGGGCACCAACGCACGCCTCTCTGTTCTGACTCGTTCTAGTTTAACGGAGTTTTAGGTGCGACTTTTGCACTTTTGCGCGTGCTTTCGCATAGTTTCTTTTTGGCGAATTAGACCTCGAATGCTTTCTTCGCAGGCGGCAGTTTCTCGCAATGTGCCCTGCTGGTCACAGATGTAGCATCTATCCGGGAACGAGACACTCTTACTCACCGTTGGTGTTCTGGAACTATCCTGGTTTTCAGAAATACGCCGCAATTTGATGGAGGATCGGCATATCAAGAGTGATGTTTCACATGCAAGAGCGCTAGCAACTGCCCCCTTGAGAGATATCTTTGGCAGAAGAATCAGGCTTCGTTGCGTATCATTGCGCCCTGGGATTAAGGAATCCGTGTTCAGTTTTTCCACCACATCAATTGGAACATCCGCGTGGGCTAGATGATGTCGATGTCGGCAGCATACAGCTGGATGGTCTCGTTTCCACGCTTGTGCATTTCCTGTATGTTCTTACTGCCGTATCATCGATCAAGAGCATCTCAGATGGGTGTGTAGTTCCTTCTCTGGGTTTCCGGAATGATCTTCAGTACATCAGCTGCTTCATCTTTAAGGGAAATGACTACGGTGGCCACACGGTCTTCTTCTACCCACTGATTCCGTTCCGCTGTTATCTCAAATTGGAACTTAAAGATGTTAAACGCACTCGTGCCATCGAAGCTAGGAGCTCTAAATTTTGATGCTGCAGCCAGTATGACAATTCCTCGATGCTGAGCGTTCTGGATAGTTTTCACGAGTTTCAGAATCGTCCTGGAATCGATCGTCGACGGCTTGCTGGATGTTTCGTAAACATTCTCGATTGTTCTCTAGCAACTCTAGCAGCTTCTAGTTCAGGGAAGTGGAATTTTCCTCCAACTTTTGATGTATGGTCGCCTCTAGTTTCTGGCTTATGGAAGCTGAATTTTCCTCCAGCTTCCTACTTATAGCAGCGGAATTTTCCTCCAGTTTTTGATCTAGTTTCTGACTCATAGCATTCATAGCAGCGAAAATTTTCTGCATATCGAATGTTGGCTCGCTGGACATCGACGGCTTCTCCACTCCGAACTCATGATTCTCCCAGTCGGCACCTTCTTCCTCCAACGCTGATCGGAGTCTCTCCACTAGGTTGGCTTCACTTTCCACCGTGGATAGTTCCCGAGTATCCAGTTCTCCTATCAGCTGGTCGATAGTTAGCTTTTCTAATTTCACCATTTTCTTGCACTCTCGTATACACTTTTAATAATTCACTTCACAATTTTCACTCGTTTACTCGCAATCCCTCTTCTGACACAGAATGTTACGAAATATTACTTGTTCAGGATAGAGTTCGATTACTGGATTGCGATAAACTACAACTGCGAGTTTGTTTTTTCAATACACACACTTTATTATTGCAGCTCAGATCAATTATCTGGGCGCTTCACCTTTATTGCAAGCTTTCATAACACTTCGGAGGGCATGGGCTCGGACATACAGGGTAAAGTTGTTGATTGCTCTCAACCTGGCGAGATGCCAGCAACGATCCCTGTTTAAATGCCCGGGTCAAGTTGACATACGGCCTCCTCGCGGCGCCCTCTGGATAGCCTCTTCAACAACCGTTGGGAGGTGAACAAACGTATGCAGCGAAGAAAACCCCGACCAGAATGGCGGTTGTGCGGCGGGCTAACAATCCGCCCACGTAAAAAAACCCAAAGTTATGAATGAGCAACATGCCTCGGATATACGGACGGATACTCGACGACGACAACGCACGAAAAAGGAACACGATTTGCGAGTATGCTCCTGGAATGTCAGAACCCTGTACAGTAAAGATTGCACTTACTGGGATGCGGATTCGTCGTGGGAAAGCGGTTAAGGTCGAAGGTCATCGACTTTAAACCTATAAGTGATCGCCTGGCTGTGATCCGCATCAGAGGCAGATTTTATAACATCAGCCTTATATGTGCACACGCCCCTACCGACGAGGCTGAAGACCCTATCAAGGAGGACTTCTATGACCTCCTGGACAACGCCTGCGGAGCTTGTCCGGAGTACGATGTAAAAATCGTGCTCGGGGACTTCAACGCCAAAATCGGAAAGGAAAACACCCTTGGCGGAGTGATCGGAAAGCACAGCCTCCACGATACAACAACAGATAACGGCTTCCGACTCGCTGACTTTGCGACAGCTCGTAATGCGGTGATAAGTAGCACAAGATTCCCTCGCAAGCGAATCCACACAGCAACCTGGCGATCTCCGGACGGTCGAACCGCCAACCAAATCGACCATGTGCTCATTGACGCAAGGCACGCGTCAAACATCCTGGATGTGCGAACATTCAGAGGGGCAAATGCCGACTCTGACCACTTCCTCGTAGCAGCAAGATTCAGAGCTCGACTTTCCAATGTCAGAAAGCTGCACCAGCCCATCAGGAGGAGGTTCGACATTGGGCGCCTGAGCACACCGGAGGTTGCCAGAGTTTACAGGGAGCAGCTGAGCGAAAGACTCTACGGTATGCCTACGTCGAACACAAATGCCAATAATATGTGGCTGCATTGCCGCTCAGCCATTCAGGAAGTAGCCGAAACCACCTTAGGATACCTACCACCCCCGACAAGAAACCCGTGGTATGATGGCGAGTGTGAGCAGAAAAAGGCAGCAACCGACGAGGCGTACCAAAAGGCGCTGCAGAGGAAAACCAGGGCAGCGCGAGAAGAGTACCGAGCCAGAAGAAGGGAGGAGAAGAAACTACTGCGACAAAAGAAAAGAATCTTCGCAGCCTCCCAGCTCAAGGATATCGAGGAGTCTAGGGATAGACATAAAATACGAGCCTTTTACAAGAAAGCCAAAGGCCTTGCAGGAGGCTTCAAAAAGGGCACCCTGGCTCTTCGAAACTGCGAGGGTAATCTTGTCACCGACCCGCAGGGAATAGTGGATGTATTTAAGCAGCACTTCCAGCAGCTGCTTAACGAGCATGACCAAGAGAGAGTGGTAGGGACTGAGGAAATCCCAACTCCAGCCGCTGAAGTAGTCCTCCCACCCAGCATAGAAGAAGTCGGCACAGCTATTCAGAAGCTGAAGAACAACAAGGCCGCAGGCTCAGATGGCTTGCCATCAGAGCTCTTCAAGGCTGGCGGCGATGTTCTGGTAGGGAGCATGCACCAGATCATCTGCAGAATTTGGGAAGATGAGAGCATGCCCGACGACTGGAATACCAGCTCTATATGCCCCATCCACAAAAAAGGCGATCCTACCTCTTGCAAGAACTATAGAGGTATATCCCTGCTCAATGTCGCATACAAGATCCTGTCCAGCGTATTGTGTGAACGTCTAAAACCATTTTGCACCGCACTAATCGGCAGCTACCAGTGCGGCTTCCGGCCCGGCAAATCAACTATAGACCAAATTTTCACACTTCGACAAATCCTGGAAAAGACCAACGAGTTTCAAATCGATACACACCATCTTTTCATCGATTTCAAAGCCGCATACGACAGCATTCATCGTGAAGCACTGTTTGGGGCGATGGCCGAATTCGGGATCCCGGTAAAACTGATCCAGTTGTGTCGCGCCACGCTAAAAAACACGCGATGCACCGTGCAACTCGGTTCTAGGACCTCGGAACCATTCGAAACATGCACCGGATTTCGGCAAGGAGATGCGCTGTCATGTGACTTCTTCAACCTGGTGCTGGAGCAGATAGTGCGACGGGTAGGCGTCAACAGGGAAGGCACTATCTTTTACAAGTCCATCCAGCTGCTAGGATACGCGGATGATATCGACATCATCGCGTGTTCTCGCCGTGGCATCGTGGAAGCATGCACGGCGATTGAAGAACAGGCGAAACGAGTTGGCCTTAAGATCAATGAGGACAAAACGAAATACATGCTGTCAAGCAAAAACCAATCCGTCGCTCACCACCTGGGACAAAATATAACAATTGACAGCTACAATTTGGAGGTAGTTAAGGAGTTTGTCTACTTCGGGGCAAACGTAAATTCCACAAATGACACCACAGTGGAGATCCGGCGTAGAATCGCCCTTGGCAACCGCTGCTACTTCGGCTTGTCCAAACAACTGGGGTCAAAACTCCTCACTCAAAAGACCAAAGTCATGCTTTACAAAACGCTCATTCTGCCAGTCTTGCTGTACGGAGCCGAAAGCTGGACGATAAGCAGGACAGCGGAGCTGATTTTGGGTTCTTTCGAAAGAAAAATTCTGCGCCGGATATTTGGTCCTGTCTGTGAGGAAGGTGAATGGAGAAGAAGACACAACCGCGAACTCTACGAGCTGTACCAAGATGTGGATGTAGTCCGAAAAGCAAGGACCCGTCGACTACACTGGCTCGGCCACATCGAGCGCATGAACCTCCGGTATAAAGACCAAGTAATCGCGGATGTAAGACATCTTGGTCTTGACAACTGGAAGCAGCGTGCCCGGGACCGTCAAGGATGGAAGGCAGCTATAGCTCAGGCTCAGATCCTCCATGGATCGCAGGCCTGATAAGTAAGTAAGTAAGTTTCATAACACTTCACACACAATTTATTGCCTACACACACCTTAATACACACTTTGTCTTGATTTGGCTTGATTACTTTCCCACTGAATACCAACTGATCACTGGTTACTGAATCCCGAATACTGAATACTCCCGAGGGCGAGTGCTCCCGCTTATATAGCCCTCGGTCCACTTTCTCGAATGTTCGCCGTCAGACGTTCATACTGCTGAAGTTTACCATCCTTTCGTTTTTTAGCTGCAACATTGCATTCCAAACCGTGGCAGCGAAATTCGAACATAACCGTCGGTTAGGTTATATATTACAAATAAATTAAAATACTTAAAATGTAAAAAGATGTTTGCAGGTTTAACTTACAAAAAAGAGGAATTTCTATATTTTCAATAAACAGAGAAGAGCCACCGCAGTCGAACATCTTGCGGCACTGTTAGTAAGTTCTATCCCCACCTCCTCGTGGTGCCATCTGAAGATTTCCTATGGAAATTGCAGACGGGGAAGGGCGAATAGCGAGCCGCCTGCACCAAAATAAACAGGATTAGTCGGTTGGGCTACAGCCTAGTAAGCCGTAACCGTAAAAAAAAACTCCGAAACAACCACAAGCCGCGGATATAACGGACCGGATTAATGTTGACGACCCTTGCAAAAAACGAAAAAAGGACAATGATCTTCGGCTCTGTACGTGGAATATTAGGTCCCTAAACACCCCACGGGCAGCCGAACAACTCGCGGACGCCTTAGACCGCTATAAAGCGGACAAAACCGCCATCCAGGAAATGCGATGGAATGGACCGGGTATAAAGCGGATGAAAAACTGCGATATTTCCTACGGCGACTGCTATAGGGAGAGAGGACAACGATTGTTCGGATGCGCATTTGTTGTTCGAGGTGGACTAAAGCAAAAAGCCCTAAGCTTTCGACATGTGAGCGTACGCCTCATAACGATCTGTATCAACGCTATATTTTCTAACATCAGCCTGAACTGCGCCCACGCCCCCACGGAAGACAAGGATGACTCCGCCAAAGATGAGTTCTACGATCTCCTAGACAGAACGTATGCTCAATGTCCCAGCTATGACATCAAAATTGTACTAGGAGACTTCAATGCTAGGCTGGGTAAGGAAAGCATCTTTGAACGAGTCATCGGCAAACATAGCCTACACGACACCACCTCCGATAACGGACACAGGCTGATTGATCTTGCTACGGGGCGAAATCTCCTTCTAGCCAGTACGCGCTTCGCGCACCTCGATATACACAAAGGCACCTGGCGGTCTTTTGTAAAAATGGACTACCAACCAGATCGCGATCAACATCAGACACTCCTCCACGGTTCTTGAAGTCCGAACTTTCCGCGGGGCTTACATCGACTCGGACCACTATCTTGTAGTAGCCAAGATGCGCCGACGGATATCACGGAAGCAGCGCAGTAGAGTAGAATACAAAGTTATGACGTCGGAAAGCTACTATCGCCAGAAGCTACTATACCACAAAGAAACACCTGGTTCGATGACGAGTGCAGGAGGACTCACACAGCGAAGCGGGATGCATATAAGGCCTCGCTGCATAAAAGAACAAGAGCAGCTCGTGAGCTCTACGAGTTAAAAAGAAGGGGAGAGCATAAGCTTCTCAGAAGAAAGAAGAGAGAGCACGAGAAGCGCGCGATTGAGAATTTGGAGAGGTGTTACTGCAGGCGTGACGTTCGAAAATTTTATCAACAGATAAAGCGAACATGCCAAGGTTATATAGCCAGAACGGAAGCCTGCAGGGATGAGAACGGACACTTAGAAGTAGAATCGCAGTCGATGCTGAGAATATGGAAAACACTTCTGCAGACTGTATAACGGCGATGTTAGTCAATATACCGCTGTCAGGCAGAATGATCCATTTCTAATCGACGAAGACCGCAGAGAATTCCGTCCCCCTGACCTCGACGAAGTTAAGATTGCCATATCGAGGCTCAAGTCGAATAAAGCTGCTGGCGCAGACGGACTCTCTGCTGAGCTCTTCAAGGCAGCTGGGGATGACCTGGTTAGGAGCATGTACCAGCTCCTCTGTGAGATATGGTCAGAGGAAAGCATGCCCGAGGAATGGAGTCTCAGCATCGTATGCCCGATCCACAAGAAAGGAGACCCCTCTGATTCATCGCCTACGAAATCTTCTTTGCCGTTTTGTGTGAACGCCTGAAGCCTTTTGTAAATAAGCTGATAGGTCCTTATCAGTGCGGGGAAGTCCACCATGGACCAAATCTTTACACTACGGCAGATCCTGGATGTAGATCACAGCGAGATGTCAATGACGCTCACCACCGACGTCTTGGCCAGAACGTTTGTATTGGTAGATATAAATTCGAGGTATTCAGGGTTTTCGTCTACATTGGCTCCGCAGTGACCTAGAACAACGACATCAGTTCCGAAATCAAACGCAGAATCACTCTTGCCAATCGCTGTTTCTTTGGACTCATGAGGCAACTGGGTAATAGAGCCCTCTCCCGAACGACAAAGTTGAATCTATATAAGACCCTTATCAGCCCGGTCGTGTTGTACGGCGCAGAAGCATGGACACTATAAAAAGCGGATGAGGAGGCCCTTGGTCCGTTCGAGAGAGAGATTTTGTGCGTGATTTTCGGGCCTATAAACGCAGACGGGGAATGGAGGAAAAGATTCAGCCACGTACTTTACGGGCTAAACAGCGCCATGAGTCTAGTCAGGCGTCTACGGATTCAACGCCTAAGATTGCTGGGTCATGTAGAGCGAATGGACACCCTAGCTCCAGCCCGGAGAGTCTTTGAATCCAATCCCGAGGGACGAAGAAGCAGAGGACGGCCGCACTTAAGATGGCACACACAGGTGGAAGGGGATCTCAGCCAACTGGATGTGCGGCAATGGAAAAGGCTAGCACATACATATTTCAAAAGCAGGGAGCAGAAGTTATTCTTTTTGATGGCCATAATATTCTAAAAAGGTTTGCTGCCTACGAACCTGCGTTTAGAAGCTAAAAACTTGAATATTATTTTGGAACATTTAGAAAGGCATTGATATAGTGACATGATTTTCCCATCGACAGCTTTGAAAAAAATGCTTCTCAAATCCACACAGCTCACAAAAATAAAGAACAAGACTTTAAAGCGCATTAGGTCCATTTGATTTTACAACATCGCACTTTTCATCAGCATACGTTTAGGTTAAGGTAGAGTCTGGACAAGTACGTACCCAGCGTATTAACTCCAATTGCTGAATGTATTACAAAAGACAGAATATAAAAATAGAAAGCAAATGGTTGCGACCCCAACCAAATATAGGTACCCTATTCACCAATTTTATTTTTTTTTTGAGAGCGCCGTGGCGCAGTAGGTAGTATGTTGGCCTCTGACGCCAATGACACGGGATCGAATCCCGACATCAGTCATGTCATCGAACATGTTTTTCAGGGTGCTTCTCCTCAGCGGGATACTGACAAAACTCCCTGTATTGTAGGTCCCTTTCACCTATGGGAAAATAAATCATACATACATACTTACTTAGGTGGCGCTACAGTCCGTGGTGAGCCTCGGCCTCAACTAACAAGTGTCTCCAGCTGGCACGGTCTTTGGCCAGCTGTTTCCAGCGCCGCACGTCCAGTTGGTTAAGGTCCCCTTCCACCTGCGGGTTCCTTCCGGGGTGGATTCGAAGACTCTTCAGGTCGGAGCTGTATTTTCTATGCGCTCTACATGGCCTAGCTATCTTAGACGCTGTATCCGTAGACGTCGTACCAGGCCGATGCGACTGTACAACCCGTACAGTTCTTCGTTATATCTTCTCCTCCATACACCGTTTGAACAAACGAGACCGTAGATAGTACGCAGAATTTTCCTCTCGAAACGACCAAGGGCATCTTCATCCGCTTTTGTAAAGGAGGACTGGGATGATTAAGGTCTTGTATAGTGTCACCTTGGTTTTCCGAGAGAGGGCTCTACTTCCCAATTGCCTCTTGAGCCCAATGAAACAGCGGTTGGCAAGAGTGATTCTGCGTTTTCATCAGTGGCGCTGGTCATTAGTGAGCCAAGGTAGACGAATTCCTTGACCACTTCAAAGTTATATCCGCCCATAGTGGCCAGTGACTCTTGCACGATTTTTTCAAGCACGATGTTGAAAAAATTGCATGAAAGCGCGTCACCTTGTCTAAATCCTTTTTTAACATCGAAGGTCTCGGTTTGCTCATTACCGACCTTAATGGAGCAGCGAGAATTTTCCATTGTCATCCTGCACAGTCGGACGAGTTTGGCAGGGATGTTAAAACTAGACATAGCTCATCTCTATACGCGCTGTCATATGGAGCCTTGAAATCGACGAAGAGGTGGTGAGTGTCGATTTGGTATTCCTGGGTCCTCTCCAAGATCTGCCGTAGCGTAAATATTTGGTCTATTGTGGATTTACCTGGCCTGAAACCACTTTGATAAGAGCCGATCAGGTTATCCACAAACGGTTTCAGGGGTTCACACAATACGGCAGAGAAGATCTTATATGCGATGTTAAGGAGACTTATTCCCCTATAGTTGGCGCAGTTATAGGGGTCTCCTTTTTTATGGACCGGGCAAACGATGCTGAGATTCCATTCGTCGGGCATGCTTTCCTCCGACCATATCTTGCAAATGAGATGGTGCATGCACCTTACCAGCTCATCTCCAGCTGCCTTAAGAAGCTCAGCAGACAGACCGTCTGCGCCCGCCGCTTTATTAGACTTAAGTCTTGATATCGCTATTTTGATTTCGTCTAGGTCGGGTGGACTGAATTCTGTTACATCGTCGTCCATTACGAATGGCTCGTTCTGCATGATAGCGGTATCTTGTCTATCATTGCCGTTATACAGTCTGCAGAAGTGGTATTTCCAAATCCTCAGCATCGACTGCGACGCTACTGCCAGTCCTCCATTTTCATCCCTGCAGGCCGCCGCTCTGGCTTTGTAGCCATGGCATTTTCGTTTAACCTTATTGTAAAACTTACGGGCGTCATTCCTGCGGAAGCATCTCTCCATCTCCTCGATCTCACGCTTTCCGTGCTCTCTCTTCTTTCTTCTGAAAAGCGTGTGTTCCTCTCTTCTCTTCTGCTCACAGATTTCGCGAGCAGCTCTCGTCCGTCGTTGCAGCATGGCTTTATATGCCTCTTGTTTTGCTGCATGGGCTTGTTCGCATTGTTCATCGAACCAGGAGTTTCTAGGTGGTGGCGGTTTGAAACCCAGCACCTCTGAGGCAGCGTCTCTGACGGCGCTCTGGCAATGCGCCCATTCCTGTTCTATTGTTTGTGCTGCTGTGGGCGGATTTTGAGGGAGCTTGGAGGAGACACGATCGGCAAAGATTCTGTCAGTCTCTTGCGATTATAGATTTCCCACGTAGTCCTACTCGACTCCTAAGCATTCTTGATATCCTCATTTGTGCCTTGGCTACAACAAGGTAGTGGTCCGAGTCGATGTTGGCCCCTCGGAAGGTTCATACGTCGAGAATACTGGAGGAGTGTCTGGCGTCGTACGCAATGTGATCAATCTGGTTGGTGGTCGATTGATCAAAAGACCGGCAGGTACCCTTGTGGATGTTGAGGTGGGGGAATCGCGTGCTTGCTACAAGGAGGTTACGCCCCGGTACGAAATCGATTAGCCTAAGTCCGTTGTCGGATGTGGTGTTATGGAGGCTGTGCTTTCCTATGATCGACTCAAATATGTCCTCTTTGCCCAGTTTTGCATTAAAATCTCCTAGGACTGTTCTGTGCTGGGCATATGTTCTGTCTAGGAGATCGTAGAATTCTTCTTTGAGTCGATCGTCCTTTTCTTCGGTTGGGGCGTGAGCGCATATAAAGCTAGTGTTTCCAAATTTAGCATTGATGCGGATTGTTATGAGGCGTTCGCTTATATCTCGGAAGCTTAAGACTTTTTGTCGGAGTCTTCCTCGAATAACGAATCCGCACCCGAATAGGCGCTATTTATTCTCCTTGTAGCAGTTCCCGTAGTAGATGGCGCAGTTTTTCATCCGTCTTTTGCCTGGTCCATCCCATCGCACTTCTTGGAATGCGGTTATATCTGCTTTATAGCAGTTGAGGGTTTGCTCCAATTGATCGCCTGCACCCGTAGGTCTGTTAAGGGACCTCATATTCCAGGTGCAGACTCTCAAGTCCGTTAGTCATTTGCAGGGGTCGTTAGCTTTGTATCCGTCCATATCCGAGGCTTGTTGTCGTTTCCGAACAAGTAGGTTTTTACGTGATAGGGATGTTATCCCTAAGCACTACCCCCAACCTGGAGGGCCAGGTTCCTCTTTCCCCAGGAACAAGGGGTTGGGTCGCTGCACACATGGGTTCACCACCTGGCGGTCGCCAGGGTAGCTGTCCAGGGGGGGCCACGCGGAGGCTGTGTTAACTTGGATTGAGCAGGGGCAGAGATCGAAGCTGGCGTTTGCCATGTTAAACGCGATCAACTTCTTTGCTCTGTTTGCTCGCTCCCTCCCCCCTTACATACATACATACATTCACCAAATTGACATTCGTCCGTTCCATTCATAAAGGTGCTCAAAATAACATGTCATTGACTTGGACGCTTCAAATTTACAAAGGTTAAGGTAAGCGGACCATGCCAGAAATAAGCGCTTCTAATAAACTCACATCCAAAAACAATCCACCCGATTTGTAGTTTCGTGACGTGCAACGTACCCGTATGATGCATCGCATCCTAATAGACAGAGCATCTGGTTGTGTTTATTTGTAAATTACAAAAATTAAATCAAAATACTTTTTAATGATTGAAACCCTCCCCTTTTTCTGGCTTTTGATTTTTCATAATAAGCGAATTATTTTTAGAAAACTAGAAAGAAACATAATGCCCTCCCACCCGTCCGCCGTGGCCGATAGCATCGTAAACTGTGATCTGTCACTGCCGTCTATATAAATATAAGCCCACAGATACAAGATGTGTATAGACACGATTATAAGAAGTTTTATTTGGCTTCAAGATGAATGGAAAAGTGAATTCCGCTGCCGTTTTTAACCTTCGGGCAATATTTGAATAACAAACTTAGTCAGTATGCCTCAACAATTTGATTCGACTAAACGCGCGGGTAGAGATACGAGTTGCTTAAGAATTGTATGACAGTGCGCGTAGAAGAATCTCTGTTCGTGACGATATTTACAAAAGCTACCACTTCGCTCTCTGCTTTTCAAGCGTGGGCAATTTGTCACAGGAAACTACTTCTTTTTGAGTCATACGCGGACGCACGTTTCTCTGCCTCTCAAGATTATTGGCAATTGGTGCGGTAATAAAATGTTTAAAGTATCACAAGAGATTCGTTTGAGCACAAATGGCGAACCAAATCGGTCCGATAAAAATGTGGTTTTTGGAAAATATCAAAAAACGCCCGATCTAGGTTGGTATACGGTTTGGGCTATTTTGAAGTGTGTTTGTTTTTCTGTTTTAAACTCAAGAATTAACATTCCAAATTAATTTTTTTGTGAAAGTTTTGTGAGAGTTGGTTGTCATTAGTCAATATTGTTAGGCAGTTCTATCTCTGCCCAGGCAAAGATAACTCTTTTTTGGTTGCACATCTAGAGGATATCCATCACACCCATCGGTAATCCTTGAATCGTTTGTTAGTCCAATTCTTGTCACAGTGTTCAAGTATCTTTCCTCGATGCATATACACATGTATGTACATCTGTGCATCTTTAAAGTGAGATATGTGACATTTACACAAGGAATTGAAATATGTATTCTTGATGAAATATGTATATTCCTTGAAATATACTTAGCAAATCAGAAAGAAGTCTACGATTAAGAAATGTAACGGAAGGAAAAGTTTTGATGTGGTTTGATAGAGAAGCGATCAATCTATCACCCCTTTATTTCTTTTGATGGCGTTACAGCCCATGAAGGTCCAGAGTTAAGCTTCTCTCAAACACCCATGTTGTGTGTCATTTATTTTTCACATAGATGAAGGGGACCTACAGTTTAATGCCGATTCCGAACGGCGTGAGTCGAGGGACGGCGCGAAATAAACATTCGATAGCGTTGGTAATATCGAGATTCGAACTCCAACAGAATCCAACACCCCAGTAGTCTACAAATGGGAAGAAAAAGTTTTTTCAAACGAGGTACAAGATTTTTGACTTCTCAGTGGGAAGTTATTGTAATGGGGCCGATTTTGCGAAATTTCGACATATTTCGAAAAATTTCGACATATCTCCACGTTTCAAGGTCACCATAATCCAAATCCAATGTTTTAATAGAGATTTCTGTGTGTGTGTATGTACGCATGTGCGTATTTGCGTGCGGGATTTTTGAGTCGATTATCTCAAAAGCCAATGATTATATTGATATGGGACCGGGTTCATTCCACGCGTAATTACGCAACTTAGGACTGATGAAGTTTCAGCAAAATTAACAACACGCGGTGTTCCCAAGCAGTTCCCCATCTAAGTACTGACCGTGCCCGACGCTGTTTGATTGAGGTGATCGGACGAGAACCGATACTTATGAGATTGCTCGGGCAGTGTTATGGTTGCATGGAACGACAACAAAAAGGCAGCTTAAGGCCAACAATACGCGGTGTCCCCAAGCGGTCCCCCATCTAAGTGCTGACGGCGCCCGACGCTGGTTGGTTACGGTGATCGGACGAGAACCGATACATTACCCATTATTCGTCTAAGAACCTTACCGAAGCTAACAAAAAGAACTGATGACCTTGAAACACCTGAACAGATCTTCACAAATTGCAGCTAACAACCATCTCGATCACGTTAGCTTTAGAAAACAAAAAGCATCATGATTAGTTGCTCGGACAGTGTCGTGGTTTGGTAAGGAAACGCAAACACTCATGAGCTGGTCGTGAGTGTGCGCTACCCAAGGAGCAATTATTAAACGCACGCGCTCATGAGTAGATTGCATTTTTTTCGATTTCGAGTTGAAAATGGGCACGTACATATGTATGTACATATATATGTATACAAGTATATCCAACATACAAACTCCAGACTTTTTCACACGAATTTTTCAGGATCGCATTTATCGTATAAAAACAGAATTACGATGTATGCGGTATGCGTGTATCACCTGGATTACTGATTGCTCTTAAAAGTATGCCTACGTTTTATGCATGTAGGTTTGCAGCATCATGTCATCGCAAATTTTTTTCATGCCCCCAAGTATGCAAACAAAATTCTATCCCAAAAGCAAAATAGATGCCTCTCTATCGCTTGTTTCGCGCTCTCGTTCGCACGCTCAGCTCAGGCGGGACGTGACAATGAGTCATACTTTTTCATACTTTCACGTCAAAAATAAAAATAAGAACATTTATTTTCAAACCATTGAAATAGTAATGAGAGAGAGAAAGAAACCATATTTAAATGATGCGAACGAATAACAAACATTCCCGTGCACAATCTTTTTTGGAGACTCGCTTTCGCCAGGGTCACAGTTGATTTCAAAACGTTAACTCTCTTTTCAAATTGTGTCCACTCCAGAAACTAGAATTGTGTGAGCCTGTATAGATTCTTCTTCTTTAATGGCGTTACTGCCCATGGAGGACCAAGCTTCTCTCAATCACCCATGTTGTGTGTGATTTATTTTTTACACAGGTGAAAGGGACCTACTGTTTAATGCCGATTCCGAACGGCGTTAGTCGAGAAGCTTTTTCATGGCAAGTACACCCCGCCGAGGAGGGACACCGCGAAATAAACATTAGATGGCGTTTGTGTTATCGGGATCCGAACTCGCTCATCGTACGTCAGGGTCCAACACACTAACCCCTACGCCACGGCGCCAGGGCCTGTATACCTATAGAAATACTTATACTTATATTTATAATCGGCGCCGCTGTGTTATCCATTATTAAAGCGAGCCCAGCTATCTTGGACAGTGGATGTATAGCATTAAGACGCTAATGTCGCTGCACAGTTCGCTTACATAAAAGTTGCACACTCTTTATCAACTTTTGAAAAGGTTGAAGGCTGAGCTCGTATGAAAGGACTGATATAACAAAGGAATTTTAGAGTCATCGTTTACAATAGTCAGTACCGACGTAATGAAGACAAAATCATTTTTAAGTACATATTAAAAAAATTATATATAAATTTAACATTGTGGCGCCTTTTGTTATAATCGATATAGTTGATATTTACATTTCTAATCAAGCCGGGATTTGTTGTGGGTATCAGCTCGAGTAACTTAAGGGGAAAATGAACATTGAAGGTCTCGGCAGTTTCTGGCGCTTATTGTTTTCAATTGTGGTTTTACTCAACTCCGTGATATGCGCGATGTCCGATGTCCGTAGTTGAGAATTGGGAATGGTGTACAAAAGAATTACGGCCCGTTACAAGATTCATTTACTTCAATAAGTTTACGGACATATTGTCGTACGTAGGTACATATGTAGGTAGATAAGAGTGGTCGTCTGGTTGCAGAGAGGCGCGTATACGCCGTTTTGATGCCACCACTTAAGTAACCTAGTGTGTCGATGGGTATTTCAAATCAACCCGGAGTTGAGAAATTGAACAATGTTGCAGAATTCTTTGTTACTGAATGCTGATAAGCCGTCAAAGAAGGCTTTGCCGAGTGTGCGCTGTCTGGTTCTAGCTAGAGCCGGGAGTTCGCAAAGGAAATGGTTAAGGATTTCCTTTTCTAGCGAGTTATTGCAAGTTCGGCAGTGTGCAAAATGGGCAGCTTGAGTGCCGACAGGCCAATGGCCAGTACTGATAGCTATGATTCTGAAAATCTCATGTCGGGCTCTGTTTGTTAGGTCGTGAGTTCCTTTCGTATTCCACCAGCATTTCACATTCTACCAGCAAACTATCGTCAGTATGTTCCCCCAACGACAATCACAACAACTACGACTACCACGGTCACATCAACAACAAGCAATAACCACACCTACTCAATTAAACTGCACCGATATATGCACCACTCAGTAGATATGGACGAAATCAAAAGGGAGCTATCCGAACTGCGTCATAATGTTACAAACATTTATAATGTTCTACAACGGGGAACCAAAAGACTTCTACCAATCTGTACTCTAGAGATCGAAAATCAGGAAAACAATAAAGACATACATATAACACAAAACAATTACTACGATGCAATATAAACTCCGAACCATCACGTGCAAGGAAGGACATTGCCTAGTGCCTAAATTGTCAAAAATATGGACAGACAAAAAATGATTGCAACAACAATCCCGTGTGTGTTAAAATGCTGGTAGCCATAAAACCGTAGACTGCGGCAAAGGACTTACAGCCAACTACAGAGGATGGGAAAGATATGATAAAGCCACTTGTCACGGAAATTAGTAACGTGATGAATATACTCATGGTATTATTAACAAACTTCAATAGACAGTGGTAACAAGATAGTAGCATGGAACTCAAACGGACTAAAAGCACATGGCGGCTCAGCGATCATAATCAACAAAAATATCAAATGTACTGAACTTAACAAACATGAGAAAGACTACATCCAAGCTACCACAGAGCAAATAGAAGATCTTAGTAATCTAGGCACTTTACTGCCCACCTAAACACGTAATAAGTACTGATCAATTTCAACAATACTTCAAGATACTAGGAGAAAGATTTCTAGCAGGATGGGACTCTAGAAGGATGCGACTTTTAAAAAGCAAAAAGCACTGACTGGGGATCACGCCTAACAAACAAAAAAGGAACAGTATTATTAGACGCACTAAAAACATGTATAATCAACTTCCTAAGTACTGGAGAACTAACCTACTAGCCAAGCGATAGAGACAAGATGCCCGACCTTATAGACTTTTGCCTTGAATTGAAAGACCACAGCCACGCCCGTATTCTGGCATATTTCAGTGATGCCTCATAAGTCACAACAACCTCACAAGAGTGTGGGGAGTCACAACTTGTGAGGTTTTCGTATTCTAACCAAAACCTCATTCTAACTGTGAGCATCACAGTAACTGTCTAAGTTGTGATGTCCGATTGAGCGGCTTGCAAGTCGATCACAAGGGATACGATGGAGGAAGAATTTTTGCTTTTGCTTCTTGTAAATGAAATAAACCGTGAGGGCACCGTGGCGCAGTGGGTAGTGTGTTGGCCTCTGACGCCACTGACACGGGATCTAATCCCGACACAGCCATGTCATCGAACGTGTTTTCCACTGTGTTTCTCCTCAGCGGGGTTCTGACAAAACCCCCTGTAGTAAAATTGTCAAGAAAAGCTTCCCGAAATTCGCCGTTCGGAACCGGCAATAAACTGTAGGTCCCTTTCACTTATGGGAAAATGAATTCACACACAACATGGGTGATTGAGAGAAGCTCGGCTCAGGTCCTTCATGGACTGCAACGCCAACATACATACATACATACAAATGAAGCAAACAAAAATGGAAGTTTCTGCAAAGGTTTCATTATTTAAACATTTCTTTTTATCACAAAGAAGAAGAAAGAATAGAGAGCACGGAAAGCGTGAGATCGTGGAGATGGAGAGATGCTTCCGCAGGAATGACTCCCGTAAGTTTTACAATAAGGTACAACGAACATGCCATGGCTACAAAGCCAGAGCGGCGGCCTGCAGGGATGAAAATGGAGAACTGGTTGTAGAGTCGCAGTCGATGCTGAGGATTTGGAAATACCACTTTTGCAGACTGTATAACGGCAGTGATAGACAAGATACCGCTGTCAGGCATGGGGTGGCCGTGGTGCAGTGGTTAACATCATCGACCGCCGAGCGGAAAGTCTACAGTTCAAATTCACTTCGTAGCCAAGAAAAAAGTAATTCGTATACGGACAAAAAGTATGCAACGCAGTTGTGAATGGTAAGTGACCAGACGTACTGCTGCAGGCATAACACTCACAGTATATGATTAGCTGAAATTCATACTCTGCGTATGCAATATTAAAGTGCTCTAACGAATTAGTTAGGACTATAACCAACCCGGAATTTGGTCAGCTCTCGTCCTATCTAGGACAACTACCCCTGAGAGTAGTGAACGAACATCAGCGACCCAAACCACTGCACTCCGTTCAGATTGTGTGTCTATAGGCCCATCATAAGAGAATATAAACTCCTAAAACTGCGCGAGTTTCTAAAACAAAAAAAAAAAAAAACGAGCCATTCGACAACGATGTAACAGAATTCAGACCACCCGACCTAGACGAAGTCAAAATAGCGATATCAAGACTTAAGTCTAATAAAGCCGCGGGCGCAGACGGTCTGTCTGCTGAGCTTCTTAAGGCAGCTGGAGATGAACTGGTGCATGCACCATCTCATTTGCAAGATATGGTCGGAGGAAAGCATGCCCGACGAATTGAATCTCAGCATCGCTTGCCCGGTCCATAAGACTATAGGGGAGTAAGTCTCCTTAACATCGCATATAAAATCTTCTCTGCCGTATTGCGTGAACGCCTAAAACCGTTTGTGGATAACCTGATCGGCTCTTATCAGTGTGGTTTCAGGCCAGGTAAATCCACAATAGACCAAATATTTACGCTACGCCAGATCTTGGAGAAGACCCAGGAAAACCAAATCGACACTCACCACCTCTTCGTCGATTTCAACGCTGCATATGACAGCGCGTATAGAGATGAGCTATGTCTAGTTTTAACATCCCTGCCAAACTCGTCGTCTCGCTGCTCCTCTAAGGTCGGTAATGAGCAAACCGAGATCTTTGATGTTAAAAAAGGATTTAGGCAAGGTGACGCGCTGTCATGCTACTTTTTCAACATAGTGCTGGAAAAGATCGTGCAAGAGTCACTGGCCAACACAAGAGGTACGATTTATTTCAAGTCTACGCAATTGCTTGCGTACGCCGACGACGTTGACGTGATTGGACGGACCCAGACAGACGTCAATGAGGCCTTTGTAAGCATTGAGGTAGAAGCGGCTAAGATGGGTCTCAAGTTTAATGAGGGTAAAATCAAATATCTGCTTTCATCTGAAAGAGACGGACAACACCGACGTATTGGCCAGAACGTCACCATGGGCGGATATAGCTTTGAAGTGGTCAACATATTCGTCTAATTTGGCTCACTGATGACCAGGGACAACAACACCAGCGCTGGGATAAAACGCAGAATCACTCTTGCTAACCGCTGTTTCTTTGGGCTCAAGAGGCAATTGAGAAGTAGAGCCCTCTCTCGGAAAAACAAGGTGACACTATATAAGACCTTAATCATCCCAGTCCTCCTTTACGGCGCAGGGGCTTGGACCTTAACAAAAGCGGATGAAGATGCCCTCGGTCGTTTCGAGAGGAAAATTCTGCGCACTTTCTACGGTCCCGTTTGTTCAAACGGTGTAAAGAGGAGAAGATATAACGCAGAACTTACGGGTCGTACAGCGACATCGGCCTGGTACGATGTCTACGGATATGGCGTCTAAGGTAGAGCGAATGAAAAATACAGCTCCGACCCGAAGGGTCTTCGAATCCACCCCGGAAGGAAGGCGCGGCAGAGGACGGCCGCATCAACGGTGGTGCACGCAGGTGGAAGAGCACCTTAACCAACTGAGCGTGTGGCGCTGGAAACAGCTGGCCAAAGACCGTGCCAGCTGGAGACGCTTGTTGGTTGAGGCCTAGATTCACCACGGACTGTAGCGCCACCTAAGTAAGTAAGTAAGTTTTTATCACAAACAATTTTTACCTTGTACGCAATGTTTCGCCATTATTCGTTATTTTATTTTTTTCACAGTCTTTTCAAATATTTTTTTGATATGATATGAATTCCCCACACCGTGGTTACTATTTTTGGGTGTTTCCTTGTGAGGTGTTTTCCAGAATACGAAATAGCTCAATGCTCACAAGAAACCTTACAAGAAAAACATCACAATTTTAACCTCACTGAGGTTTGTGAGTTGTGACCACATCACAGTCAGAATAGGGCTGCCAAGTAAGGTTTTATTGAGCTTGTAAAGCAGTCCGATGTGCCATACTTTATACGAGCTTTAGTGAATTCCATATACATATATTTCAAGTAACAATATTCTTATCACACAATTGTGTTGTTACATACGTACGAGTATTTATTATTTTTCCCTTTTCTAGATGTATATCCTCAAAACAACAATCAAGTCTATATTGCTCCAGAACTAACCGATGTAAGTCGAGTTCAACTATTCCACTTTCCCAACGGGGCAGTTAAAATCAACACTGACGTATCCTTTATCATTAAGCGAAATGGTGTTAAGGGAAATTTTGAAGTCAAGGTATAGTATAGCTAACCTAATAGCCCTTTTGCACTGAATACTTGTAACATGATGTGCATCTCAGATAGAAAACCCATCTGGAATAATAACACCTGTGACACTGGTGACCGTTGACCCAGAACGTATTCAAGT
The DNA here is from genome assembly GCA_951905685.1 of Eumerus sabulonum. Taxonomy (NCBI): domain Eukaryota; kingdom Metazoa; phylum Arthropoda; class Insecta; order Diptera; family Syrphidae; genus Eumerus; species Eumerus sabulonum. Next base: position 151,152,244 of record OX645060.1, on the reverse strand, counting down.
CTCTTTAAATCTAAATCAACTGGGGCTCTTTAAAGTCCACATTAAATGCAACACTGTAGCTTTGCCCCGTTCACCATACATGATTGTTGTAATTTCTGGTGAACCACCAGAGTTAGGAAATAAGACAGAAGGTAAATATATAATTGACAGAGTATCACTTTAGTTCATTTCTCTCCGTTTGAATTGTAGTACCAGCATTCAAATCAGATGCATCTAAAGTGTCTTATCGAGGTCAAGGCCTAGACTGTATAAAGATGAACCAGCGAAACGATTTTATTATTGACGGTTCAGAGGCGGGAAACAATATTCTGTTTGTGGGCATCTTCGGACCAAAGGGTCAATGCGATGAGGTTGTGATAAAGCACATGGGAAGGAATATATACAAGGTCACTTATCAGGTGCAAGATCCTGGAGAATATATCTTAGCAGCAAAATGGGGCGATGAGCACATTCCGGGCTCACCGTTTAATCTAATGACCATGTAGTAAATTAAAGTGATATTTCAGCCGCGTTGTTTTTCTTCATATTTAAAATTAAAAAGGTCATGTAGAAGCCATAAATATTAATGGTAGTGAAACGTCCGGGTGGAAAATAGGTTCACACAGATACTCGTAAGTACATCCACAATGTAAGGGCTGATTATACGTCGATACTGTTCAAATGCATCTAGAGCACCCCCTGTTGACGCGTATATCACATCGCTTTACCTTACTCTGCTGGTCTTGGATGAATGTTGAACGAATTTTAGGGCCGGAACTGGGGAGTACCATGTATCATTAAAGCATCTTACGCTCATTTTGTCAATGTCCACGCAATTGGAGAATTGGAAAAAAGATCAAAACGACACACGACCAATTCATCATAAAAAGTATTATTTAGAGATATACATGTGTGTATGTATGTATGTTGGCGTTACAGTCCATGAAGGACCTGAGCCGAGCTTCTCTCAATCACCTATGTTGCGTGTGAATTCATTTTCCCATAAGTGAAAAGGACCTACAGTTTATTGCCGGTTCCGAACGGCGAATTTCGAGAAGCTTTTCATGACAATTTTACTACAGAGGTTTTGTCAGAACCCCGCTGAGGAGAAACATATAGTAATTTCATACTCTGACGAATACTCCAACACGTTGGGTGACCTAATGAAGATAGCATTTCCTCTAAATGGACCGATTACTTTGTTTTCACAAGGATAATAATGCTCTCGGATTAGGCCAAATACCTGATTTGATTCAAAATAAGAATCTGCATAAGGAAACCACCATTTAAGAATACCTTTTACTGCTGCAAGAAAGCAACAATGAGAACTCCAACCTAAACTTCTAATCATCTGTCATCAGACCCACTTCTATACGCCGTCATAGTCTGGCGTATAGCTCTGGAACGAAGTCAAAGGTCAGCGATGAGTTAATCCAACTCCCACCTTAAGATTTACTAAGTAAACAGGTTGCTGCCTATAGTGCCACCGAAACATTATACATAGCTGTAACTGACTTCGTTCACTATTCTAATATAATTGAAAATTCCGAGAGAAATGTCTTCAAACCCATTGCCTCTACACTACGACTACACTACATAATAGCTAAACTGATTATTAGTTTGCTGTATTGTAAGTAAGCCTTTACGTCCTCCCTTCTTCGGGCGCCTTGTCGTGGCGGGAGGCTTCAGAGTGGATGGGCAATCCAAAGGAATTGTCTACTCCAGGTGGTACCCGAAGCAGCGGAAATCAACCCGCGATCGCTTTGATCGCGGCCGGGGCAAGGATTCTGGAGGCCCCAACATTCATTCTTAACCCTACGGCAGCCCGGAACGACACCGGCACATGCGGCTCACTGTCTGACCACCTGGTCGGACTGAGCATGAGCGGTGCATCCAGCGGAGGCGACACCAACGATATGGCGCGGCACGGGAAACCGCAAAGGTGGAACGCGCTCCAGAATTTGGACGTACTGCTGAATGCACTACTAAGTGCCAACAAAGTAGAGGTAAGAGGCGTGCCCGAAAATTGTGCAAAGAGGCTTACAAAGTCGAGGGCACAATGGTCGAGGCTAAACCTCTGGGGGAACCAGTTAAGAGAATTAGGTCGACGGAGGTGTCTCGTACCGAAATCGATCCGACCCTCATTCCTGAGTTCCACCCCTCTCTCGAAGGTGCGCAGCGCGGAAAGCGTCGGCAGTTGTCTGCACTTTCGGCATGCGCCCCCAACTCTCTTCCTCTTACTGGGAAGGTTCAACCACTCAGTAAGAGCGTGATCAGTTCCCGTAATGACGGAGCCAGAAGCTTTCAGGTTTCGGCTATGGCCGGCGCTGCCGCCGAAAAAGATGGCATACTCCGAACGCGGAAGGCGAAGTCGTTACGGGTCGTAGCAGTCCTCGACCCAGTCCTCGTGGCGACCCAGAAGGATCAAAGCATAGGCCAGAAGGCGAAAAAACGCTCCTCGGAGGCGGGCACATCACACAACAAAACCCCTTCCTCCGAGAAGGAGATCCAAATTACCGTAAGGAGTCGAGAGAAGCAGCCCTCTTATAAAGAGGCGGCTATCTCCTCTGAAAAGGTCAGGATAGTTTTTATCCAGATCAATCGACAGCATTGCAAGGCTGCTACTGCTCTTTTGAGTAGTAGAATTGCATGCAGTAGTACAAATAATCACGTTGTATCCATTCAAGAACCGTAGATGTGGATGGTCTTCTGATGAGCATCCGAAAGGCCTAGGGTCGGCCTCATCATATCGAACTCATTATCGGCAACCAAACTTGGACACTTCTGTTAACAAGATCTGGTGGCTGCTAGAGTAAGCTACAAAACGCACGGAGCAATAGAACACTTCGTCGTTGCGTTTGCCGTCTTTCCCTACGACTGGCAAGTCTTGCCTGATGCTCCGCTGTCAGGCTGTCGCTTTTGTGGGATATTTTCCTTGCAACCTAGACAGTATCCGAGAAAGACAGACTGGGTACGGTTTAGAGAGGAGCTTGAGAAATCCATTCACGCCCTACCTAAGCTTAGAACGAAACAATTGGTAGAGAACGCCATTCATAACCTGAATAGCGCCATCATCAGTTGTTTTGAGCTCGCACGTCCTGTCAGCAAACCTTCCTGCAGGAAATTGGTTCCCTGAGGGAATGCCGAGCTGCAAAGTCTTCGCAGGGAAGCCAGAATTCTTCTGAATAGATCGCTCAAATCGAATTCGGAAGATACCTAGAACAAGGACCGGTCGAAGCAGAAAGAATATAAGAAACTTATTCGTAAATCGTAAAACGATATTTATAGGACCTTCTGCGAAGAGATCAAGTCTCTGAGCGCGACTAGCAAGTTGGTAAAAGTCGTCAAACCGACAAAGCTGGATGCACTCAGAAAATCTGAAGGTACCTTCATGCTTGATTCACAACACTGCGTTGGTGCGAGGCACTTTACGTGTTACGAGAAATGCCTCGACGCATGCTTTGACAATGACAATTCAATTTTTTCGGCTGCTCCATGTCAAAGTAAACGCACACAACACAAACCACAAAATACACAGATATAGCATACACATCAATACACAGCAACAGTCGTTCAAACGCACAGAAATTTTCGACGTGTTTGACTTTTGTATGCTTTGGTTACGTGAGCTTACGTTTTCTCTCGCTCTCAATTTTTCTTATTTCCTCTCATTTTTTCTTATTTCCTCTCATTTTTCAATGAACGTAAGTTCGCCAACGCAAACGCAGTATTTATGACTACCCCATTGAATTGCTTGTGTTGGATGTCTCAGCTAGCACTAACGCAGTGTTGTGAATCAGGCATTACTGAGTCTAAAGCGGAAACTCTTAGTTTACTGCTAATCAGATCGCCATCAGCTCGTTGCACACTCCTTCTAAGGAAACTGCAACTGAAACGATGAAAACAACTCGGCGTAGCTGGTAGGTATATTGCGTCGCGCGAGTTACGGAAATATTGTTGAACAAAAGGAGGGAACAAACGAAAGTACAACTAAACAAAAAGGGAAACACACGGAAACACGACTGCTTCGTTTTAGGTATCGATTCCGACTCTCTATTCTTTATTTATTACATTTGTACATTTCTTAAAATTATAAAAGGTCAACGCATTCAGTCTCCGCTGGCTTTCGAGCAGTAGCAAAATAAGCAAGTTTGCTGACCTACATTTGCGTAACCCGAAAGCCATCGACACCTGAATGCTATATTGACACTTTATTATTACTCAGGGATAAAGAATGAGTTACCAATCTATTGGCTTTGACAGATAGCCCCTACAAACTCGTTGCGGTTTGACGGCGGCTTGACTATGTCATTCTGCCTTGTTGCAACCATTTTGCCAAGTCTTGACTCTACACATCGACGCTTGAGACTGTCATTGTGTTAGTCAAAGGCGTCGTTATTAAACGGAGAATAACACGTATAGTATCGGTGTGTATTACAAAAGCAACAACCAACCCCTGCGGGGATCAACGGGCAGACGTACGAAAGATTGGTATCTGGTTATTACTGGTTGCGAAGCAACACAAATGTGCCGTCAGCAAGTTTGCTGACTTGTATTTGCGTAACTCGCGTGGTTACGACTGAAGCCATTGAATTTGCTCCGGCATCCATCGATGGCTTCAAATCAAAAGGCACCTACGGAATATATCCTCTTAAGCTGCAAAAAGGTATAAGGCAGCTACTTCCTACTTTAAAAATAATTTTCACTGCTAGCCTAGCACTTGCTCACATACCCATTCCTTGGCGCACGGCGAAAGTAGTCTTTATTCCCAAAATAGGAAAAGAGGACTATTCACTTGCCAAGAGTTTTAAACTAATGAGTCCTGCTGAAAAGCTTGGAGAGACTGGTAGAGTTGCACGTGCGCAAAGTTGCCCTTCGAATGCATCCTCTGTCGGAGATGCGACATGCTTATCAGCGCGCACTGGTCTTGTAGATCAAAGCAATGTTTGTGCACAGGACATTGATCGCTGATGCAGGCCTCGACCAATGTGTCAAATCCGGCATAAACAGGGGCTGCCCGCAAGGTGGCGTCCTGTCTCCGCTGTTATGGTGCATGGTGGTCGACTCTCTGCTTGATGCTTTCAATGCCTCTGGAATCTATGCCCAGGCCTATATGGATGATGTCGCCACTTAGCGACTGTCCGTCTCAAAGCACAGGCAGCCCTAAATGTGATCGATGATTAGTGTACCAGAAATGGGCTGTCGGTCAATCCTCTTAGGACTGATGTCGTTCTCTTCACGAGAAGGAGGAAAAGTACTGATATGACTCAGCTGGTACTAAGAGGCACTTCCATCTCGATATCCAAGGACTAAGTATCTAAGAGTCATCTTAGATAGCAAGCTTCTTTAGTCAAAGCATGTTGAGTCAAAAACCACCAAAGCACTGTCAGCTTTCCGGCAATGCAAAGGAGCTTTTGGCAAAACATGGGGTCTATCGCTGGTAAAGGTCCTCTGGATCTACACGTAAATGATAAAACCTATAATCTCATATGCATCGGTTGTCTGGTGGAACAGGCAAAAACGCAAACACGTCGTAGCCTCTTTCACCAAACTCCAAATAACGGTTTGTCTCAGCTGCACGGGGGCTTTCCCCACCACGCCGGGCGCTGCTCTAGATGCTATGATGAACCTTCCACTTCTTGATTTATTTATCAGAGGGTGTGCTCTGAAAGCCATGTCTCGTCTGAAGAGAAATGGCTTTTGGTACAACTCGCATAGGAATAACAGTGTGCTTGCGCAAGAATTGTACTGCGACCCCTGTCTCATGAACATGCCTTTTGACGCACTGACGCCCGTTATCCTACTGCGTCGCAATTTTACAGTCGAGTCTCCATGGTGTCAGGATTGGCTCTGGCTGGATACTGAACCTGGATGGCAAAGGACTAACAAAGGCCTCGTAGGGGTAGCATCTATCCGACGGATGCTGGCCTGCCTGCTAAAAAGCGAGAAGAGCCACCGCAGTCGAACATCTTGCGGCACTGTTAGTAAGTTCTATCCCCACCTCCTCGTGGTGCCAACTGGAGATTTCCCATGGAAATTGCAGACGCGGAAGGGCGAATGGCGAGCCTCCTGCGCCAAAAAACAGGATTAGTCGGTTGGGCTACTGCCTAGTAAGCCGCAACCATAAAAAAAAAAACACAAACGCCGAAACAACCACAAGCCTCGGATATAACGGACCGGATTTATGTTGACGACCCTTGCAAAAAACGAAAATAGGACAATGATCTTCGGCTTTGTACGTGGAATGTTAGGTCCCTAAACAGGCCACGTGCAGCCGAACAACGGACGCCCTAGACCGTTAAAAAGCGCCCTAGACCGCTAAAAAGCGTCCTAGACCGCTATAAAGCCGACATCACCGCCATCCAGGAAATGCGATGGAATGGACCGGGTATAAAGCGGATGAAAAACTGCGATATTTACTACGGCGACTGCTATAGGGAGAGAGGGCAACGATTGTTTGGATGCGGATTTGTTGTTCGAGGTGGACTAAGATAAAAAGTCCTAAGCTTTCGGCATGTGAGCGAACGCCTCATAACAATCCGTATCAAGGCAAAGTTTCTTAACATCAGCCTAATCTGCGTCTACGCCCCCACGGAAGGCAAGGATGACTCCGCCAAAGATGAGTTCTACGATCTCCTAGACAGAACATCAAAATTGTACTAGGAGACTTCAATGCTAAGCTGGGTAAGGAAAGCATCATTGAACGAGTCATCGACAAACATAGCCTACACGACACCACCTCCGATAACGGACACAGGCTGATTGATCTTGCTACGGGGCGAAATCTCCTTCTAGCCAGTACGCGCTTCCCGCACCTCGATATACACAAAGGCACCTGGCGGTCTTTTGATCAATCGACTACCAACCAGATTGATCACATCGCGATCGACGTCAGACACTCCTCCACTATTCTTGATGTTCGAACTTTCCGAGGGGCTCCGACTCGGACCACTATCTTGTAGTAGCCAAGATGCGCTTACGGATATCACGAACGCAACGGAGCAGGGAAGCTACTATCGCCAGAAAGCGCTCGTGCCTTTACCGATCTCCCTTAAGCTCTCCAATACACCTCAATCCTCCACGCTATCAATAGAACAGCAGTGGAGCCTTTGCAAGCAAGCCCTGAAAAGCTCTGCATTCGAAGTTTTGGATTTCAAGGCTCCACCACCTGGTTCAATGATGAGTGCAGGAGGATTCACACAGCGAAGCAGGATGCATATAAGGCCTCGCTGCATAAAAGAACAAGAGCAGCTCGTGAGCTCTACGAGTTAAAACGAAGGGAGGAGCATAAGCTTCTTAGAAGAAAGAAGAAAGAGCACGAGAAGCGCGCGATTGAGGATTTGGAGAGGTGTTACTGCAGGCGTGACGTACGAAAGTTTTATCAACAGATAAAGCGAACATGCCAAGGTTATTAAGCCAGAACGGAAGCCTGCAGGGATGAGAACGGACACCTAGTAGTAGAGCCGCAGTCGATGCTGAGAATATGGAAAAACCACTTCTGCAGACTGTATAACGGCGATGTTAGTCAATATACTGCTGTCAGGCAGAATGATCCATTTCTAATCGACGGAGACCACAGAGAACTCCGTCTCCCTGACCTCGACGAAGTTAAGATTGCCATATCGAAACTCAAGTCGAATAAAGCTGCTGGCGCAGACGGACTGTCTGCTGAGCTCTTCAAGGCAGCTGGGGATGACCTGGTTGGGAGCATGCACCAGCTCATCCGTAAGATATGGTTAGAGGAAAGCATGCCCAAGGAATGGAGTCTCAGCATCGTATGCCCGATCCACAAGGAAGGAGACCCCTCTGATTGCGCCAACTATAGAGGAATAAGTCTCCTTAACATCGCCTACAAAATCTTCTGTGCCGTTTTGTGTGAACGCCTGAAGCCTTTTGTAAATAAGCTGATAGGTCCTTATCAGTGCGGATTCAGGCCAGGGAAATCCACCATCGACCAAGTCTTCACACTACGGCAGATCCTGGAAAAAAACAATGAATTTCAAGTCGACACTCACCACCTATTTGTCGACTTCAAAGCCGCATGCGACAGCGTAATTAGAGACGAGTTATACAACGCTATGTCTACCTTTGATATACCTGCTAAACTCGTCAGACTATGCAGAATGACTTTGGAGAATGCTCGCTGCTCCATCCGAATCGGTGAACACCTTACCGATAGTTTTGATGTCAAAAAAGGATTTAGGCAAGGCGATGCGCTGTCGTGTGATTTCTTCAACATCATATTAGAAACGATTGTGCAAAAATCACTGGCCAATACAAGAGGCACAATCTATTTCATATCCTCGCAACTCCTTACATACGCCGATGATATTGACATACGTAATAGGTAGATCACAGCGAGATGTCAACGAGGCGTTTGCGAAACTGAGTAATAGAGCCCTCTCCCGAACGACAAAGTTGACTCTATATAAGACCCTTATCATCCCGGTCCTGTTGTACGGCGCAAAAGCATGAACTCTATCAAAAGTGGATGAGGAGGCCCTTGGTCGGTTCGAGAGAAAGATTTTGCGCGTGATTTTTGGGCCTATAAACGCAGAAGGTGGATGGAGGAGAAGATTCAACCACGAACTTTACGGACTGTACAGCGACATGGGCCTAGTCAGGCGTCTGCGGATTCAACGCCTAAGATGGCTGGGCCATGTGGAGCGAATGGACACCACAGCTATAGCCCGGAGAGTTTTTGAGTCCAACCCCGAGGGACGAAGAAGCAGAGGACGGCCGCACTTAAGATGGCGCACACAGGTGGAAGGGACCTCAGCCAACTGGGTGTGCGACAATGGAAAAGGCTAGCGAAAGATCGTGCTAGATGGAGGAGCATGTTGGTTGAGGTCCAGGTTCACCCCGAACTGTAGCGCTCACTAAGAAGAAGAGAAGGATACTGAACCTGGAAAGGATACTCTTCGCATTTTCACGGATGGCTCCAGATCTGGGCGGGGGTCCGGTGTTGGGGTCTTCTTTGAGCGCGAAAACATATGACTGCACTTCTCGTTAGGAAAATATGCGTCTGTCTTCCAATCAGAGATATACGCCATCCTAATGGCCATGCACTATGTTGTGAAGCACAGGTGGAGGGCGAAAAGCACATGCGTCTGCACCAGCGCTAACAGCTGTTTCTTTGGGCTCAAGAGGCAAATGAGAAGTAGAGCCCTCTCTCGGAAAACCAAGGTGACACTATATAAGACCTTAATCATCCCAGTCCTCCTTTACGGCGCAGGGGGTGGCCGTGGTGCAGTGGTTAACATTATCGACCGCCGAGCGGAAGGTCTATAGTTCAATTCGCTTCATAGCCAAGAAAAAAGTAATTCCTATACGGACAAAAGTATGCAACGCAGTTGTGAATGGAAAGTTACCAGATGTACTGCTGCAGGCATAACACTCACAGTATATGGTCAACTGGAATTCATCCTGTGCGTATGCAATACTAAAAAGTGCTTGAACGAATTAGTACGGACTACAACCAAAAACGCGGAATTCGGTCGGCTCTCGTCCTATCTAGGACAACCACCCCTGAGAGTTAACGAACATCAACGACCCAAACCTCTGCACTCCGTTCAGGTTATGTGTATATGACACATTATAAGAAAATATAAAAACTCTTGACCCTGCGCGAGTTTCTAAAAAAAAAAAAAAAAAAAAAAAGGGGCTTGGACCTTAACAAAAGCGGATGAAGATGCCCTCGGTCGTTACGAGAGGAAAATTCTGCGCACTATCTACGGTCCCGTTTGTTCAAACGGTGTAAAGAGGAGAAGATATAACGCAGAACTTCCGGGTTGTACAGCGACATCGGCCTGGTACGATGTCTACGGATTTAGCGTCTATGGTAAAGCGAATGGAAACAGGAAGGCGCGCGGAGGAAACCCGCATCTACGGTGGCGCACGCAGCTGGAAGGGGACCTTAACCAAGTGGGCGTGCGGCGCTGGAAACAGCTGGCCAAAGACCGTGCCAGCTGGAGACGCTTGTTGGTTGAGGCTCAGGTTCACCACGGACTGTAGCGCCAACTAAGTAAGTAACCTGCCTGCCTACTTGCACCTTAATTACAGAGCTAATCAAAACCAATGACTATTCTAATGGGAGATTAAGAATTATTTTACCATTCCAAATAGGTACCTTTTCGCGCTGGTTGGGAAGAAGCACTACTTCATTTTCTCTTAAACTGTTTAATCTGCATATGCAGAGATATGAAATAAGTTCAACGTGGCAACAAATCTTCCTAAATCGATATTCGATTGACCACTTTATTCGTATTGCGTTCATATTACCACCTGTCCCGTATTAGAGTATTCATATTAGAATTGGCTATTAGTTTCAGTGAGAGTGGCAGCTCTTGTGCCTTTTCTCTTTAGTCTCACATCCTACTCTCATGTCCTTTTCCTTCGTACCTTCGCTTTCCAATGGAAGTCACCATCAGCAAAAAGCATTCTTGATATTCCACTAAGAACACTTCCCCTCTTCCATGAAAGCCATTATCGTCTTCTCTGCCATCCACAACAAATTTCCCCAACCGCCTAATGATGATGATAATGGCCCAACATTCGAGCCAACAAAAAAAATTAAAAACAAGTGCTTCAGCACTGAACAAGGGAACCACCAACGTAACGATGATTGCGATTACCACTACAATGAACGCCAAACGACGAACGACAGTCAATTATCGTTAGTCCCATCATGCCCTTCTGTACAATAGTGAGTAAAAGAGACAGAACCAACAACTAACGACTTTATTCTACTGATGACTTTGCATCACATTTTTCTTCTTTTTTTTTCATAATTCCATTGGTTCGAAAAAAACATCATTATTCGAGAGTCTGAGTATGCTCATTGCCATTAAATTAATTACATCATTTAAGTATCGAAGGAGAGCCAACTCTCAGACTGCTTTTGCCACATGCTGCTTCTCTCTCACTCTCTCAACTCCGTTCGACAGGCTGCCCTGGGAGAGTTCATTGCAGTTTCAAACTCCACGAAACCAAGTGCTTTTGTTACCTCTCTTAATATATTCCTAAAACTAATTTTTCGCCCAAGAACGGGGCTTAAAACACAATAACTAAACCACGAGAGCAATTATTCGACCGTTCCGTCAAAACCAAAAGCCACCGTGAAGCTAAGTGACAGCTTGGCCGCCATCGCTCTGTACATATTGTCATACCGATACCAGTCCATTGACAAATGGAGTTTTCGTGTTCAGTGACGGCGCTTTTGCTCTTGCATGTCAGTGTTGGAGATGAATTTTAATGATCATTGAAATTCAATAATTACAATCATTAGTGCACTTAATTAGTTTGATATCGTAATTGTGTGTATGCTGCCGTTTCTGGTTGCGTTTTATTTTTTTTCAATTCGGTGATTTCCTCCCGATTACAATTGCAACGCACCACATTCGTACGTACACATCGTATTCGTGTTGGTTGTGTCAGATTGTGTCCAAAAGACTCGGAATAGTCGTGGACGGAAGGGATCCAGCGCCTAGCTGTTGATTGGTCATGGATGTAAGTTGGAAATGGCCACTCGGGGTGGCGCAGACAATCACGATAATGATGGTGATGATGACGACTTGATTATTGCGAAAGTTTGATCGGAAATCTATTACTTAATTTGTGTGTGATGCATTCATTGATGGAAGGTGTTATTTTTTTTTTTTTTTTTAGTTTAGTTTATCTGCCGTCATGTGTGATGACTGATGACATTCCAAGATGATGTACACTCACACATAAGAGGTCTCAGTTCGAACGCGAGCATACATTTTGTTTCCTCCTTTGCTCGTTGATTTTGTAGTGATTCCTTTTTTCCTTGCCTCTCATCATCATCATCATTAAAGAGAGCAAGTAAATGGCTTTCTTTGATTTCGCATTTTCCATTCTTGTTTATGTTCATTTGATTTCTTGCTTTTTTTTTGGAAATTTATTTTGTTGTTTCTTTCATTTGCAATAAACGCGGACGCCGCTTAACTTCATTCAATCAACAAGGGCCGTGTAAACGGGGTTAGTATATTTTACTATTTACTAAATGTATTTAATTATGATTATTGCCATTAAAATACATACATATATTCGGTATCATTTAAAAGACAAAATTTAAAGTTAGTTATGTGCTTATCCTACTACTAGTCATCCTGACAAGTAGATGTATTGTTTGCATAAGTAATTAAGAATTAATACTATTGTTAATCGCATGATGTGCATGATGTGCATTATGATATTGAATGGATACGAGTACGTATGTATGTATAGCACTATAATGCCTATACATACATATGCATACGTTCATATGCATGTGGCTTTCCACCGCGACGGTATTCCTTGGTTCTATTTACTTTTGAACTACCCGGACGACATTGGTAAAGTTGTCGGTTTTTTCGCATTCGGACAAAGAAAGTGTAAAACAAGTTTTATCTTCGGACTTCATTAGCAGAGCATTATTCGCTTTTACATATTTTATTTTTTATGGCAATTGTCATATTCAGGAAACAAAAACTGATTCATATGTAGTAGAAGATCCTTTATGTGGCCAGGAGGGATTAGAAAACCTCGTTGAGTGGCTTTAACTTTAACTCTCTGTAGAAATGAAAGTAACCAAACCCAACAAAAAACATCAGACAGGATCAGTATATTAGAATATACGTTTATTGAAATTCTACTCAGTGGAGGGAAACTATTAGTAGGTTGCATTTACAGTATCGGACAAAACATTTGCAACTCGAACAGAAACTGGGAAATTTCATAAAATTCACTAAATTTTTATTCGAAAACATACAATGTCTTCACATATCCAATATATATTTCTTAAGTTACGATAAATTATGATAAGGAACTTAAAATTTTCTAGCGTCAAAACAATTGCAACTGAAGTGATTGCAACGCTGAACAGTATATTTACCGTTAATCGCAGTCGTTTTCCATTATTTCTGAGTTGTGTCATATTGAGCACATGTCAGAGGTTCGTTGACTGAAGGCTCACTTACGTAAATATTTTTAAACAGAGCAGGCTTCGAGTGATCGTGAAAAGGGGTAATAATTGCACCTAATACATTCGGTGATGCATTAAGGCAGCGTATTGTGGATGATTTCACATCAGGCATTTTAGAAAAGGGAATAGTAATAAAATACAAAATAAATAAATCGTCGGTTTCCCAAATTACTGGCCGATATAAGAAACCAAAGAAGTAGCTGTTGTGCATGGCGGCGCTCGACCACGTAAAACAGGCTCCCGAATGGACGTTTTGTTGGCCCGAAAAGTTAAAATCGATCCCTTCGTATCTGCGTCGAAATTGGTTCAAGATTTCCAGCAAACCGTAAGTGCTAGAACAGTATCCCGTCGGTTGACCGAAGTTAATGTGGGCTCTTCTCGACCTGCCAAAAAACCAGTGATTTCGATCCGAAACCAGAAAAAGCGAATTCAATTTGCAAAAGAACATCTATTGTGAGACATTCAGAAGTGGAGCTCAGTCCTTTTTAGTGATGGGTCAAAATTCAATATCATAGGTAGCGATGGAATTTCGTATGTTAGGAGACCACTTGGCAAGCGACATCAAACTCGCAATTGCTTAAGAACTTTTAAGCATGGTGGAGGTAATGTGATGGTAGGGGGTTGTTTTTCTACTGCTGGTTTGGGTCCATTGTCTCGCATAAATGGTATAATGGACCAACACGCATATAAAAACATCTTAAACGATGTTGGGCTACCATATGCGGAATGGAAAATGCCGTTGCTTTGGATCTTCCAGCAGGATAATGACCCAAAACACACATCAAAGCTTGTCAAATCGTGGCTCAGTGATCAAAACATCACTGTTATGGACTGGCCTGATTTAAACCCAATTGAGAATCTGTGGGAAATTGTGAAACAAAGAATAAATCGGATTCATGTTCGAAATGCGGACGATTTTTTCTTAAAAATAGAGAAAGCCTGGAATAAAATTACATTGAATATTTTAAAGAATTTAATTGAATCCATGCCATGGCGTTACAAGGCAGTAACTGAAAATAGAGGATTTGCCACGTAATATTGAATATTGCTCATATGTGCTCAATATGACACAACTCAGAAATAATGGAAAACGACTGCGATTAACAGTAAATATACTGTTCAGCGTTGCAATCACTTCAGTTGCAATCGTTTTGACGCTAGAAAATGTTAAGTTCCTTATCATAATTGATCGTAACTTAAGAAACATATATTGGATTTTTGTGAATTATATGTTTTTATTTTCCTTAAATGTTGAGCTTTAAAAATATGTGAAGACATTGTATGTTTTCGAATAAAAATTTAGTGAATTTTATGAAATTTCCCAGTTTCTGTTCGAGTTGCAAATATTTTGTCCGATACTGTATATGCCCCCGAATGTGGCCAATCTCTCCTTACCTAGAAATACATATCTTAGAGAAGTTGGCACCGCTTTATACGGATATTGTTGTCGTAGGTGACTTAAATCTTAATTTACTTGATGATAAAAATAACTCCTTCATTGAAATGGTTAAGTCTCTACACCTTAGTTTTACTAATGTAAATCAGCCGACACACTTAATGCCTTGTTTCTCATCAAAACCTTCTTTCGCACTACAATCAAATCTTCGCCCCAGCCTTTTCGTATCACGATCTGCTTTTTGTCTCGTTCAATATCACATCACCTGTTATTGCAGATACTACCATGTCATACTACAATTTTTCTCGTATGAATATTACATCATTATTCTTCGACTGTCAACCTAAATTGGTCACCAATCTATAACTGCAGCAATGTTGACACGCAAGTAAATTGTTTTGATAGTAACATTCATATCCTCTTCAAAAAACATGTACCATGTATCAAAGTCACCAACGAAGTCCTTACTTACTTACTTAGGTGGCGCTACAGTCCGTGGTAAACCTGGGCCTCAACCAACAAGCGTCTCCAGCTGGCACGGTCTTTGGCCAGCTGTTTCCAGCGCCGCACGCCCAGTTGGTTAAGGTCCCCTTCCACCTGCGTGCGCTACCGATGATGCGGCCGTCCTCTGCCGCGCCTTCCTTCCGGAGTGGATTCGAAGACTCTTCGGGTCGGAGCTGTATTTTCCATGCGCTCTACATCGCCTAGCCACCTTAGATGCTGTATCCGTAGACGTCGTACCAGGCCAATGTCGCTGTACAATCCGTACAGTTCTTCGTTATATCTTCTCCTCCATACACCGTTTGAACAAACGGGACCGTAGATAGTACGCAGAATTTTCCTCTCGAAACGACCAAGAGCATCTTCATCCGCTTTTGTTAAGGTCCAAGCCTCTGCGCCGTAAAGGAGGACTGGGATGATTAAGGTCTTATATAGTGTCACCTTGGTTTTCCGAGAGAGGGCTCTACTTCTCAATTGCCTCTTGAGCCCAAAGAAACAGCGGTTGGCAAGAGTGATTCTGCGTTTTATCTCAGCGCTGATGTTGTTGTCGCTAGTCATCAGTGAGCCAAGGTAGACGAATTCCTTGACCACTTCAAAGTTATATCCGCCCATGGTGACGTTCTGGCTAATACGTCGGTGTTGTCCGTCTCTTTTAGATGAAAGCAGACATATGGTTTTACCCTCACTAACCTTGAGACCCATCTTAGCCGCTTCTACCTCAATGCTTACAAAGGCCTCATTGACGTCTCGCTGTGTCCGTCCAATCACGTCAATGTCGTCGGCGTACGCAAGCAATTGCGTAGACTTGAAATAAATCGTACCTCTTGTGTTGGCCAGTGACTCTTGCACGATCTTTCCAAGCACGATGTTGAAAAAGTAGCATGACAGCGCGTCACCTTGCCTAAATCCTTTTTTAACATCAAAGGTCTCGGTTTGCTCATTACCGACCTTAATGGAGCAGCGAGAATTCTCCATTGTCATCCTGCACAGTCGGACGAGTTTGGCAGGGATGTTAAAACTAGACATGGCTTTGTATAGCTCATCTCTATACACGCTGTCATATGCAGTCTTGAAATCGACGAAGAGGTGGTGAGTGTCGATTTGGTATTCCTTGGTCTTCTCCAAGATCTGCCGTAGCGTAAATATTTGGTCTATTGTGGATTTACCTGGCCTGAAACCACACTGATAAGAGCCGATCAGGTTATCCACAAACGGTTTCAGGCGTTCACACAATACGGCAGAGAAGATCTTATATGCGATGTTAAGGAGACTTATTCCCCTATAGTTGGCGCAGTCTTATGGACCGGGCAAACGATGCTGAGGTTCCATTCGTCGGGCATGCTTTCCTCCGACCATACCTTGCAAATAAGATGGTGCATGCACCTTACCAGCTCATCTCCAGCCGCCTTAAGAAGCTCAGCAGACAGGCCGTCTGCGCCCGCGGCTTTATTAGACTTAAGTCTTGATCCCTATTTTGACTTCGTCTGGGTCGGGTGGACTGAATTCTGTTTCATTGTCGTCCATTACGAATGGCTCGTTCTGCCTGACAGCGGTATCTTGTCTATCATCGCCGTTATACAGTCTGCAGAAGTGGTCTTTCCAAATCCTCAGCATCGTCTGCGACTCTACTACCAGTTCTCCATTTTCATCCCTGCAGGCCGCCGCTCTGGCTTTGTAGCCATGTCATGTTTGTTTAACCTTGTTGTAAAACTTACACGGACGTCATTCCTGCAAAAGCATCTCTCCATATCCTCGAACTCACGCTTTCCGTGCCCTCTCTTCTTTCTTCTAAAAAGCGTGTGTTCCTCTCTTTTCTTCTGCTCATAGATTTCGCGAGCAGCTCTTGTCCGTCGTTGCAGCATGGCCTTATATGCCTCTTGTTTTGCTGCATGGGCTTGTTCGCATTGTTCATCGAACCAGGGGTTTCTAGGTGGTGGCGGTTTGAAACCCAGCACCTCTGAGGCAGCGTCCCTGACGGCGCTCTGGCAATGCGCCCATTCCTGCTCTATTGTTTGTGCTGCTGTGGGCGGATTCCGAGATAGCTTGGAGGAGACACGATCGACAAAGATTCTGGCAGTCTCCTGCGATTGTAGCTTTCCGACGTCAAACTTACGTTGTGCTACTCGACTCCTAAGCTTTCTTGATATCCTCATTCGTACCTTGGCTACAACAAGGTAGTGGTCCGAGTCGATGTTGGCCCCTCGAAAGGTTCGTACGTCGAGAATACTGGAGGAGTGTCTGGCGTCGATCGCAATGTGATCAATCTGGTTGGTGGTCGATTCATCAAAAGACCGCCAGGTACCCTTGTGGATGTTGAGATGGGGGAATCGCGTGCTTGCTACAAGGAGGTTACGCCCGCTAGGAAATCGATTAGTCCAAGTCCGTTGTCGGATATGGTGCTATGGAGGCTGTGCCTTCCTATGATCGACTCAAATATGTCCTCTTTGCCCAGTTTTGCATCAAAATCTCCTAGAACTATTTTTGTGTCGTAGCTGAGACCGTGCGCATAAGTTCTGTCTAGGAGATCGTAGAATTCTTTTTTGAGTCGATCGTCCTTTTCTTCCGTTGGGACGTGAGCGCAAATTAAGCTAATGTTTCCAAATTTAGCTTTGTTGCGGATTGTTATGAGGCGTTCGTTTATATCTCGGAAGGTTAAAACTTTTTGTCGGAGTCTTCCTCGAATAACGAATCTGCACCCGAATAGGTGCTGTTTATTCTCCTTGTAGCGGTCCCCGTAGTAGATGTCGCAGTTTTTCATCCGTTTTTTGCCTGGTCCATCCCATCGCACTTCTTGGAGTGCGGTAATATCTGCTTTATAGCAGTTGAGGGCTGCTCCAATTGATCGCCTGCACCCGGTCTGTAAAGGGACCTAACATTCCAGGTGCAGGCTCTCAAGTCCGTAAGTCGTTTGCAGGGGTCGTCAGCATTGTATCCGTCCGTATCCGAGGCTTGTTGTTGTTTCGGAACAAGTAGGTTTTTACGTGATAGGGATGTTACCCCTAAGCACAACCCCCAACCTGGAGGGCCAGGTTCCTCTTTCCCCAGGAACAAGGGGTTGGGTCGCTGCACACATTGGTTCACTACCTGGCGGGTGCCAGAGTAGTTATCCAGGGGGGGCCACGCGGAGCTGTGTGTCAACTTGGATTGAGCAGGGACAGAGATCGAAGCTGGCGTTTGCAATGTTAAACGCGATCAACTTCTCCCTCCCTCCCCCTTCAACGAAGTCCTTACCCTTATTAAACGACGTGATCTGCTTTATTCCAGATGGGGAAAGTACAAATGCTTAGATCTACTGAACTGTTACAAGGTAGCACATAATAAGGTAACTTCCCTTATTCGTAGGAATAAGCGACATTTCTATTCAGATATTTTTTCTAATAGCAATTCGAGTTCTGCTTTTTGGAAAAACGTGCGTAGAATGGGCATCTGCTCCAAAAAATGTACAGCCCCTAATAATTTAGACCTGGAAGCTCTCAATATCAAATTTGTTCAATGGTCGTCGAACGGCGATAGTCATATAACCCATCCTACCTCAGGCATTAATCTAAACACCTTCTCACTCTCAGGCGTTGACGAACGTCCGTTGGACTTACTTTAATGAAAATAAATTCGAAGCTATGGGGTCGGATGAAATACACCCTATTTTCATCAAAACACTTCTTCCCAGCATCCTGCACCAAATCACTCATATAATGAACACCATTATTACAACCACGACCTTCCCACGTAGCTGGAAAGTTGCGAAAATGATTCCGTTACCTAAAAAATAATCTCCTAATGGTACCGAGTTTTGTCCAATTGTAATTCTTCCATATCTAAGCAAGGTTTTTGAAAGTCTGGTGAGTGGGCAATTGAAAGAGTATTTCGTCAAAAATAATTTAATCACTAAGTTCCAATCTGGCTTTCGTGTTAACGACCTTCCTAAAAGTTTGTGAAGATATCCGCTTGGGTATGGATAGTGATATGGTCGGACTATTGGTTTGTTTGGACTTCTCTAAAGCCTTGACAGCGTGAACCATGAAATTTATTAAGACAACTCCTTTTATCTTTGACAGTATGAAAAGTTTGGCAAAAAACGTCGACAGTGGGAAGACACCGGGGTACATGAGCTTATAAAACTTTGGAAGTGTTGCGCGTATGAACTAAGAACGATTAAACGTAATGGACACCTTTATGTGGCTATGGCCAAGCAGTTATCTGCGATAGGAATACCAGTAACTGCTTTAGAAGTTCACTTTAAAGTCAACAATCTCACACAACGTTACAGGTACGAATTACATTGACCAATTACTACATAATTTCATTTTCATATTCTTTCAGACAGGAGTCGAAAACGTATGAGACTACGGGAATAGTAAGCACGTGGAAATTTTATAGCCTAGTAGATGATGTATTCAAAAGTTTATCTGGCCACGCAGCTAACTCACATGGTTTTAAAACGTAAACAAGAATTAGCTTTTATCTTATTTAATACTGAACTTGATATATCTTCTTCTAACAGTGACAAACGAGTAATGACGCCAGCCAGTAATGCGAGCAATATATCTGATACTTCAGTGTGGAAGAATTCAATGTCCGAGCCAGAGTTTAGCAATAATTCCGAACCTTTTTACAAGTCCATCTAATACTAAAATATACAAGTTTATTGTCGATAACGAAGATTAATTGTTTGTTTCAGGTCAGAGTATTCGATGCAACCCCGTCACTATATGGAGCCCTCCACACATGGAAACTCCACAAATCCCACCGAGGTTCCTGCATTTATGAATGCCTCCCGTATGAACGAGGGTAATATGAATCCAATGACACCTAACGTACCCAACGGTGGCGATGATGATTTCGTTGGCAGGTTAAACAAGACAAAAAAGCCCGATGACTATGAAAAATTGGTTGACATTGTGAAAAATATTGTTGATAACTATAAGACCGGTCAACCGGACAAAGTTGATTCGTTCACCGACTTCTTAAAGTCGTACTTGCGGAAGTGGCCAGATCGAATGCAAGATGAAGCCATTAATCACATAACAAACTATATCATTGTTAAAAATATGGAGCACACTATTAGTAGTACGGCTACCAATAGACAATAAATATTTAAACGTGTAATACTAGGGTTAAGAAAACATTAAATGGTTTTTGTATGTAAGTATGTAACACATGTAGATGTACTTAAATTGGAACCATTCAGCATATGTGTCTGTATGTTAAGCTAAGAAAAAACGTAACAAATACATATATACTATTGATCAGCCTAGATATACAAAGTTTTTTTGTGATCTCTTTTGATAACTTGAGGGGAGAAGGGAGCGAGCAAACAGAGCAAAGAAGTTGATCACGTTTAACTTGACAAACGCCAGCTTCGATCTCTGTCCCTGCTCAATCCAAGTTGACACACAGCCTCCGCGTGGCCTCCCCTGGATAGCTATACTGCCACCCGCCAGGTAGTGAACCAATGTGTGCAGCGACCCGACCCCTTGTTCCTGGGGAAAGAGGAATCTGGCCCTCCAGGTTGGGGGTTGCGCTTAGGGCTAACATCCCTATCGCTTAAAACAAAAATTTTGTTCAGAGACAACCAATAGCCTCGAATACGGACGGATTACATGTTGACGACCCCCGCAAACGTCAAAAAGGAAACGAATTTCGCTTCTGCACCTGGAACGTTAGGTCCCTCAATAGACCAGGTGCAGCCGAACAACTGGTGAACTCTTTGGACTGCTATAAGGCAGACATTACCGCGCTCCAAGAAGTGCGATGGGACGGGCCAGGCAAAAGCGGATGAAAAACTGTGATAGGTATATACTACGGAAACTGCTACAGAGAAAATAAACAACGCTTATTCGGATGCGGATTTGTTGTTCGAGGCAGACTGAGGGAAAAAGTCTTAAGCTTCCAGTATGTAAGCGAACGCCTCATAACTATCCGCATCAAGGCCAATCTCGGCATAATAAGCTTACTATGTGTCAACGCCCCCACAGAGGGGAAAGATGAGCGACATAATGACGACTTCTATGATCTCCTAGGCAGGACGTATGCGCAATGCCCCAGCTATGACACAAAAATCGTTCTAGGAGATTTCAATGCGAAGCTGAGTAAGGAAGCTATATTTGAACGGGTCATTGGAAAGCACAGCCTACAGAACACCATGTCAGAAAACGGACTAAGGCTAGTGGACTTGATGGCGGGACATAATCTGGTAGTAGGAAGTACACGATTCCCACACCTCAACATCCATAAAGGGACCTGGCGGTATTTCGATCAATCGACAACCAACCAAATTGATCATATTGCGATCGACGGCAGACACTCCTCCAGCATCCTAGATGTCCGAACCTTTCGAGTAGCCAACATCGACTCGGATCATTACCTTGTTGCAGCCGAGGTACGGATGTCTCGGAATCAACGGAGTCGAGTAAGAACACCAAAATTTAACGTCGGAAAGCTGCAATCGCAGGAGACCGGCAGGAACTTCGCCTATCAAGTCTCCCTCAAGCTCTCTCAAGTCCCGATGCAATCTGCAGAAACCATAGAACAGCAATGGAGTCGTTGTCAAAACGCCGTTAGAGAGGCCGCCTCAGATGTACTCGGTTTCGAGCCACCACCGTCGAGAAACCCCTGGTTTGATGATGAGTGTAGACAGGCCCATGTAGAGAAACAGAATGCATACATGGCCACATTGCATCGACGGACGAGGGCTGTCCGCGAGTTCTATGAATAGAAAAGGAGGGAGAAGCATTTGCTTCTGAGAAGGAAAAAGAAGGAACACGAGAAGCGCGAGATCGAAGAGATGGAGAGATGTTACGGCAGGAACGACGTTCGAAAATTTTACCAGAAAGTAAAACAAACATGCCACGGCTATAAAGCCAGAGCAGAAGCCTGCAGGGATGAGCACCGACAACTAGTAGTGGAGTCACAGTCGATGCTGAGATTGTGGAAGGACCACTTCTTGTGGAAGGCCGCCGTCAGGCAGAGCGAACCATTCACAATGGACGAAGACGAATGAGAATCCCGTCCACCCGACCTAGACGATGTTAAGATAGCGATATCGAAACTTAAGTCTTATAAAGCTGCTGGAGCAGACGGACGCCCCGCGGAACTGCTGGTCAGGAACATGTAACAACTCATCTGCAAGATATGGTCGGAAGAACGCATGCCCGAGGAATGGAGTCTCAGCATCGTATGCCCGGTCCATAAGAATGGAGACCCCTATGATTGTGCCAATTACAGAGGGATAAGCCTCCTGGACATCGCGTACAAGATCCTCTCTGCCGTACTGTGTAAGCACCTGAAACCGCTCGTGTACAATCTGATAGGTTCCTACCAGTGTGGTTTCAGGCCAGGGTCGACACGCATCATCTTTTTGTCGACTTTAAAGCCGCGTATGACAGTGTTTATAGAAACGAGCTATACAGAGCCAAGTCATGTTTTAACATTCCTGCCAAACTCGTCAGACTGTGCAGGATGACTTTGGAGAACTCTCGCTGCTCGATTAAGGCCGGAGGTGAACTAACCGACCTCTTTGATGTAAATGTGATTTCTTTAGCATTATTCTTGAAAATATCGTACGGGACTCTGCGGCCAATACAAGAGGTACGATCTACTTCAAGTCCATACAATTGCTTGCCTAAGCAGATGTCATTGACGTTACTGGACGGACAAAGCGAGACGTCAATGAGGCGTTCGCAAGCATTGAACAGAAGCGGCTAAAGTGGGTCTAAGGGTAAATGGGGACAAGACCAAATATATGCTGTCATCCAAGAAAGACGCGCAACACCGACGTCTTGGTCAGAACGTCACCTTCGGCAGCTATATCTTTGAAGTAGTCAAGGACTCCGTCTACCTTGGCTCGATAGTGACAAGCAGCAACGACACCAGCGCTGAGATAAAACGCATAATAACTCTTGCCAATCGCTGCTTCTTCGGGCTCAAGAGGCAATTTAGTAGTAGAGCCCTCTCTCGAAAAACTAAGGTTTCCCTCTACAAAACCTTAATCATCCCGGTCCTCCTCTACGGCGCTGAGGCTTGGACGTTATCAAAAGCGGATGGAGAGGCTCTTGGACGTTTCGAGAGGAAAATTCTGCGTACAATCTTTGGTCCCGTTTATGTAAACGGAGAATGGAGGAGGAGATTCAACCAAGAACTGTACGGGCTGTACAGCGACATCGGCCTGGTTAGACGTCTTCGGATCCAACGTCTAAGATGGCTAGGTCATGTAGAGCGAATGGACATCAACGCTCCGGCCCGAAGAGTCTTCGACTCCAACCCCGAGGGACGACGCAGCAGAGGACGACCGCATTTAAGGTGGCGCGCACAGGTGGAAGGGGACCTCAACCAACTGGGCGTGCGGCACTGGAAGCGGCTGGCCAAAGATCGGATCGGCTGGAGAGGCTTGTTGGTTGAGGCCCTGGTTCACCCCGAACTGTAGCGCCATCAAAGAAGAAGAAGATAATGAACATTTTGATTGTAAGATTTAAATTGTTTCTTCAATAATTTACTTACTTTATTATGTTATATGTCTAAAACGGAATTGAAAATTCATCTCAATAACTTGAGATAATATTGAAAATTTTTACCTTAAAAGGTTACCTAAAGAGGGCATCAAATTTCTGACTTATATTATCAATGCTTGTCTTAAATTGCAATATTTTCCAGATGCGTAGAAAATTGCAAAAGTAATTCCATTACCAAAAGCAGGAAAACTGCGAAATGATCCTCTTGGCTATAGGCTAATAAGTTTGCTGAGTAGTATAAGTGAAACGTATGAAAAAGTCGTTAAGGATAAAATTGTAAAAATAACAGAAAATCGGAAAATATATCCTGATGAGCAGCTTGGGTTCAGACGTGACCACGGTACCGCCCATCAGGTACTAAGGATTTGTAATAGTATTAAGCAAAATAGAGCAGAGGGAAAATCAAGTGGCTTGATACTATTAGACATCGAAAAAGCCTTTGATTCTGTATGGCATAATGGCCTCATATGTAAAATGTTAAACGATCATTTTCCTCTGTTTCTCTGTAAAACTATTCAAAGTTTTGTATTAAATCGTCGTTTTCAAGTATATTCGTCTGACATACCGCGGCTTCCCCTCTGCGAAGTTGCGATTTACGCAATCTAAAGCATGCAGACGAGACGAATCTAGGGCATGCAGCTTAGCGATTTAATGGATACTATGTGAAGTGGAAAATTAAACTTAATACTGAAAAAACTCAAGCTATCTTTTTCACTAAAAAAAGAAAACCTTGTTTTCTTCCATCTAGTCAACTTACTATCAACGGTCACGCAATAAGATGGAAATCTGGGCATATATCTTGACCCAAGATTGACTTTTAAGAGCCACATCACGGAAACACTTAATAAAGTGAACATTGGAATAAGAATACTATACGCGTTTATTAATAGAAAGTCATGTCTTTCATTAGAAAATAAAATAATAATTCATAAAACCATATTTCAACCAATTTTGCTATACGGCTGTCAGGTTTGGGGCAACTGTGCTAAGTGCCACATTAAAAAGCTACAACAAATGCAAAACAAACTATTAAAAACAGTGATAGACATAAAACACGAGCCTTTTACAAGAAAGCCAAAGGCCTTGAAGGAGGCTTCAAAAAGGGCATCCAGGCTCTTCGAAACGGCGAGGGTAATCTTGTCGCCGACCCGCAGGGAATAGTGGATGTATTTAAGCAGCATTTCCAGCAGCTGATTAACGAGCATGACCAAGAGAGAGTGGTAGGGACCGAGGAAATCCCAACTCCAGCCGCTGAAGTAGTCCTCCCACCCAGCATCGAAGAAGTCGCACAGCTATTCAGAAGCTGAAGAACAACAAGGCCGCAGGCTCAGATGGCTTGCCATCAGAGCTCCTCAAAGCTGGCGGCGATGTTCTGGTAGGGAGCATGCACCAGATTATCTGCAGAATTTGGGAAGACGAAAGCATGACCCCCGACGGGTATACCAGCTCTATTTGCCCCATCCACAAAAAAGGCGATCCTACTTCTTGCAAGAACTATAGAGGTATATCTCTGCTCAATGTCGCATACAAGATTCTGTCCAGCGTATTGTGTGAACGTCTAAAGCCATTTTGCACCGCACTAATCGGCAGCTACTAGTGCGGCTTCCGGCCCGGCAAATCGACTATAGACCAAATTTTCACACTTCGACAAATCCTGGAAAAGACCAACGAGTTTCGAATCGATACACACCATTTTTTCATCGATTTCAAAGCCGCATAACGACAGCATTCATCGTGAAGGACTGTTTGGTGCGATGGCCGAATTCGGGATCCCGGGAAAACTTATCCAGTTGTGTCGCGCCACGCTAAAAAAATACGCGATGCGCCATGTAACTCGGTTCCAGGACTTCGGAACCATTTGAAACATGCACTGGATTTCGGGAAGGAGATGCGCTGTGTTGTGATTTCTTCAACCTGGTACTGAAGCAGATAGTGCGACGGGCAGGCGTCAACAGGGAAGGCACTATCTTCTACAAGTCCGTCCAGCTGCTAGGATACGCGGATGATATCGACATCATCGCGTGTTCTCGCCGTGGCATTGTGGAAGCATTCACCGCGATTGAAGAACAGGCGAAACGAGTTGGTCTTAAGGTCAATGAGGACAAAACGAAGTACATGCTGTCAAGCAAAAACCAATTCGTCGCTCACCACCTGGGACAAAATATAACAATTGACAGCTACAATTTCGAGGAAGTTAAGGAGTTTGTCTACCTCGGGGCAAACGTAAATTCCACAAATGACACCACAGTGGAGATCCGGCATAGAATTGCCCTTGGCAACCGCTGCTACTTCGGCTTGTCCAAACAACTGGGGTCAAAACTCTTCACTCGAAAGACCAAAGTCATGCTTTACAAAACGCTCATACTGCCAGTCTTGCTGTACGGAGCCGAAAGCTGGACGATAAGCAGGACGGCGGAGCTGATTTTGGGTTCCTTCGAAAGAAAAATTCTGCGTCGGATATTTGGTCCTGTCTGTGAGGAAGGTGAATGGAGAAGAAGACACAACCGCGAACTCTACGAACTGTACAAAGATGTGGATGTAGTCCGGAAGGTAAAGATCCGTCGACTGCACTGGCTCGGCCACATTGAGCGCATGAACACCAACGCTCCAGCTAAGAGGGTCTTCGACTCCGAGCCTCCTGGTTCAAGAAGAAGAGGAAGACCGAACCTCCGGTATAAAGACCAAGTAATCGCGGATGTGAGACATCTTGGTCTTGATAACTGGAGAGCGTGCCCGAGACCGTCAAGGATGGGAGGAAGAAAGCATACCCATTGATTAGAACCTCAGCTTCGTTTGCCATGTCTATAAGAAGGGAGATCCGTACAATTGCGCCAACTATAGCGGAATAAGCCTACTTAACATTGGCAATAAGATGTTATAGAACGCCTAAAACCATACATGAGCAGTCTGGTTCATATCAAAGTGGTTTCAAGCAAGAAAATTCCACGATAGACCAGATATTTACATTGCGGCAGATTCTGGAGAAGACCCATGAATTACAAGTCGGTACGCACCACTTTTCGTTGACTCGAGCTGTAGAAAGCCATGTCGCGTTTTGACATCCCTGCCAAACTCATCAGGTTGTGCGGGATGACATTGGAGAATTCTCGCTGCTCCATCAGGGTCGGCGCCGAATTAACGGAGACCTTTAATTTCAAAAATTAAATTGTGATTTTTTCAGCATCATTCTGGAAAAGCTTGTGTGGAGCTTACCGGTCAATACAAGAGGCACGATCTACTTACGAGGGCAAAACCAAATATGTATATGCAGTCATCAAATATGATCAACACCGACGTCTTAGCCAGAACGTCACTCTTGGCAGCTATGAATTTGAAGTGGTCAAGGTAGACGACTTAGCTCACTAGTGAAAAAGCGGTAATGACACCTGCACTGAGATTAGACGCTGTTCCTTTGAGCTGAAGAGGCAATTGAGAAGTAGAGTTCACTCTCGAAACACACTCACACAAGGTGCTTACTTACTTATCAGGCCAGCGATCCATGGAGGATCTGAGCCATCCTTGACGGTCCCGGGCACGCTGCTTCCAGTTGTCAAGACCAAAATGTCTTACATCCGCGATTACTTCGTCTTTATACCGGAGGTTCGGTCTTCCTCTTCTTCTCGAACCAGGAGGCTCGGAGTCGAAGACCCTCTTAGCTGGAGCGTTGATGTCCATGCGCTCGATGTGGCCGAGCCAGTGTAGTCGACGGATCCTTGCCTTCCGGGCTACATCCGCATCTTGGTACAGCTCGTAGAGTTCGCGGTTGTGTCTTCTTCTCCATTCACCTTCCTCACAGACAGGACCAAATATCCGGCGCAGAATTTTTCTTTCGAAAGAACCCAAAATCAGCTCTGCTGTCCTGCTTATCGTCCAGCTTTCGGCTCCGTACAGCAAGACTGGCAGAATGAGCGTTTTGTAAAGCATGACTTTGGTCTTTCGAGTGAGGAGTTTTGACCCCAGTTGTTTGGACAAGCCGAAGTAGCAGCGGTTGCCAAGGGCGATTCTATGCCAGATCTCCACTGTGGTGTCATTTGTGGAATTTACGTTTGCCCCGAGGTTGACAAACTCCTTAACTACCTCCAAATTGTAGCTGTCAATTGTTATATTTTGTCCCAGGTGGTGAACGACGGATTGGTTTTTGCTTGACAGCATGTACTTCGTTTTGTCCTCATTGACCTTAAGACCAACTCGTTTCGCCTGTTCTTCAATCGCGGTGAATGCTTCCACAATGCCACGGCGTCGCAGTAGTTTTTTCTCCTCCCTTTTTCTGGCTCGGTACTCTTCTTGCGCTGCCCTGGTTTTCCTCTGCAGCGCCTTTTGGTACGCCTCGTCGGTTGCTGCCTTTTTCTGCTCACACTCGCCATCATACCACGGGTTTCTTGTCGGGGGTGGTAGGTATCCTAAGGTGGTTTCGGCTACTTCCTGAATGGCTGAGCGGCAATGCAGCCACATATTATTGGCATTTGTGTTCGACGTAGGCATACCGTAGAGTCTTTCGCTCAGCTGCTCCTTGTAGACTCTGGCAACCTCCGGTGTGCTCAGGCGCCCAATGTCGAACCTCCTCCTGCTGGGCTGGTGCAGCTTTCTGACATTGAACAGTCGAGCTCTGAATCTTGCTGCTACGAGGAAGTGGTCAGAGTCGACACAAGGTGACTCTCTATAAAAGTAGCAAAGGACGGCCGCATTTAAGGTGGCGCACAACGGATTGAAACGGAACTCCAACAACTGGGCGCTCGGCACTGAAAACAGTTTACAAAAGATCGGGCCAGCTAGAAAGGCGTGTTGCGGTCCAGGTTCATTTTCTTCTGTAAATGTCGCATGCGCTTTCCTTTCAATTTCGAATCTCTTCTTTCCAGTTTGCTGCTGATACCATCGAAGTTTGGGCTTTTTGGACTTATACGTACATTTATTGTTAATATTTATTCTGTTGTAGAAGCTTATAAGACCCTTGTCACGCATTCTTGATTGCATACTATAAAATGATAAATCAAAAGAAATATTAACTTGGGATTTTATCAACATTAAAAACATTGTTTTTTGGTAACAGAAAATTGTGTTTGTTTCATTTTGTGTTTATCTTTGGCGCATATAATAATCAATTGCCGTCGAAAAAGCGGCAAAACCTGCCGCTCCAATAATACCCGCTTTGACACCAGCTCTTAAGCCTATCAGTCCCCCCGTTACTCCACCCGCATACGTTCCATTTCGCCAATCAGTTTTCCCTCGGCTCTGTATGTTTTAAGATACATATATATTTAGATCTCAATGTTTAAAAGAAGAAGTTGTATAGTTACAGATTCTATAGCGCATTCAACAGCCGAGAACACGGCGCCAATCATTGCAAAATTCTTGGCGTACGAGTGCGTGGTCGTCCGCATTTCTCTGAATATCTGTCGGGCAGTCTGTTGTTTTTCATTAGCATTTGGATCAGCTATATTAGGGTTAACTGAAGCACTGAAAAGACCAATTGCCGCACCCAATCCGTATCCTAAAAACAACGTACCTACTTATATCAACACACCTTAAAGCATGTTTGCTTATCCTGACATCTTACCCATTACGCAAGCCATGATCGATTTGAAGGTACAACTTTCTAAAGCCGATTCCACTAGCTTCTCTTGGTCGCTTTTTATTTGTACTGGCCCAACGTTTTTAGGTATGATGATGTTCTCACGAAATCTGAAAATATTTTAGATCAAACCGGGTCGACCGCAGCTATGCCATCATTGAGTACCTTTGGAAGTTACCAACAAAGTATTTTGCCATCTCATCCAGATCTTTATTCTCGAAGAAAGTTGGTTTGTACGGCTCCTCCTGCTTCAGCGGAGGTGGCAAAATCGACATTTTTACGAATTCTAATATATATTTATCTTAAAAATAAATAATAACACCACAGTGGATGATGTCGACCATATGCCCTGCTTGTCAGATTTGACATTGGACTATATAAGTTCCTTGGAAAGTATTCCACTGGAAACCAATTTTATAAAATGAGTGCTCCCACACCAAGCATACTAATTTAAACAATTATTTTTAGAGAAAATATTAGAATCTTTATTAACTTTATCACAAATTATACAGATATCATTGTCCCTATCTCGGTTTCGGAATAAAAGAAAATACCATTAGTTAAGCAACTTCAGTAAATGGAGTGCACTCCATACTCAGTTTCAATTGAAAACATACAAGAGGATGAGAACAGTACATACACCAACGACAAGACCCAAAATCAACGAATCCCGACGTTTCTTTATGTTGATTCTTTGGACTAGACTGCAAGGATACTCTAAATACAAGCATTCAAAACAATAGATCGAAAGGGTTAAAATACCTGGATATCAAGGGAAAACGATTTGATATATCGTTGAATCGCGTCTGCAAACGTTTAAACGAATGCCTCTGTGAGAGCAAATGTTCCTTTGTCTCCATTGCAATGCTTATCTGATCGGTCACCATCGTTTTGGAACTGGAGAACAAACCAACCCATTGTCAATGGAATTTCAACTCAAAGCAAACGCTTCTCACCTGTTGATATGTCCACTTTCTTTCAAATACATATCACGTCTACTCAATCCAGAGCTGGATGGGCTGTTCAGATTGGTCGAGAGTCCCGATCCACGTAGTAATTCCTCCCTCTCCATACGTGTCGTGTGATTGGCGCAAATCTTATTGAACTCTTGCCTGTAGCCTTGCAATATTTCACGATGCCGTTGCAATGTGTGCATGGCTGCAGCGCCGGTAGTTGGGAGTTCTGACATGTTCTCGTTAAGCGCGGAGAGCTAGATAAAAAGACCATCTCTCAGTCCGATTTTTTTTCGTACAATTGTGTAAGCATGCACTAAACCTTATCTAACATCTGAGCTATTTCCTCTGATAGCGAGTCGAATACATGTTCCCCAAGGAGAGGTGAGGTATCTGCTGAACTGTGACCCGCACTTGTACCTGCCCCAATTTTGCTGAACGCCACAAGTTTCAAATCGATTTCGTTTTCCAAATGTCTGGCCTGTTTCCGAAGGGCTGTAAGTAGTTAAAAATAATCACATTTTCTCCACCAGTTCGCATAGAATTTTTTTGTTTTTTTGTTTACCATCGTAATTTAAGCTGCCCATTGTAAAAACAATTATATGTTAGCACGGAAATCCTCAATTCTTGACTGTTCAATTTTGACATTTCATCGAAATGTCATCAAGTCCGAATATTCCAATAAGATTGTCCTGATTCCAATGAAATCTTAAGCATTCCACACACGATTCAATTCAATTTTCAACTGAATGGGTTGTTGCCTAAATCAAAGGGTGTGTGGCCTTGCCATGTAATCGATTTTGTTGATGAAAAATCAAAAGATTTTGAAATTTCCAAATTGATGGGCAAATCGGTCAACTCAGTTGAATCGTGTGTGGGCAAGTGAGCTGACAAGCTGTCAAACTGGAGAATTTTTAGTAGATATGTACATACTCGCATGTATATCAGATAAACCATTCATTGTGATATCGTCTGCACGTGAGTTACGGAATACGGACACCACGCAATTGATTCGCAGACTAAAGTCCGGTTCCACACGGCGCATGTTTGACGAAGGGTGAAATGAGTGCAAAAGAGAGGGTAACTGAAACGGAAATACATTGGCACAGTCAGGCGCGGGTAGCTACTTCGTGCCTTTTCCTGACATTTCCTTACGTCTTTTTTTTTGTTTTGCGATGTCGCTTTTATCCTGTTTCTGACTTGGAAGTGTACGTTTGGATACGATTCTTACTTTTCAAACTTCACCACAGGCTAACGTAAATGAAATGTGAAGCGAAATGTCAAAAAACAGTCTCGTGAAGAAAAGCTCCGTGTGGAACCGTGTTCAAATTGGAACGAAGGTTCAAAAGAAACACGCGCCGTGTGGAACCGGACTATTAGATAAACCAGTATCGGATATCCAATGGAATAAATGCAAGAAGCAATGTACGGGTGCCTGCCTGGTTGACGTGGAAAAAGCCTTCGACACCGTATGGTTAGAAGGATTCTACTATACGCTCAAACAGTTGGGCATAGAAAAACCATTGCTATATATGATCTAGGACATGATGAAGGGCAGAAAGTTCGTTGTGAAAATTGCCAACGTGACTTCTACGCAAACATGCGAAATTAAAAATGGACTGCAATATGGCACAGTGAACTCGCCGATCCTTTTCAGTATTTACATCAGCGATCTGATAGTTTCTCGCCAATCGATAGCGTACGCGGATGACTTAATTGCGTACAGATCAGGTCCAACGATCGACGTCATTGCTATTTTATTGCAGCGTGGCTTCGACATTATAGCAGTTCTGTGATGACCGGGAGTTGAAAATCAACTTCCAGAAATCAGAGACTATTTTATTCAGAACGCCTTTGTCTAGGGACACTAGGAAGCACTGGCGAAGGTTCTCAATCTTTGGACCAGACAGGCGTCCACTGGCAAATACAAGTGTAGTCAGATACCTTGGGATCTGGGTGGATCAGTATCTATATTTTAATAAAAATCTGGATGCTGCTCTGGCAGGGGGCTCGGAGCGCTTTCGCTCTGACAAGATGGCTGTTCCATAGCAGCCAGCTTGATTCCAGAGTGAAGGTAATCTGCTACATGGCCTTAATCAGGCCCATGATTGCCTATGGATGTCCCGTTTGGTTCAATGTGAGTGCCAGCTTGCTAGAAAGGATTCGAGTGTTTGAGAGACAATGTCTAAGGATTTGTCTCTCATTGCACAGAATCCCAGTACACAAAGTTCTATCCCAACGAGGTCCTTTGCGATGGGGCAAGGATTGTGCGGATAGACAATTATCTGATAAAACTGATTCGAGGTCACGTTGCGAGGGCAATGACTTCGGTCAATAACTTGATCTCTGGGGCTTACTACCCCATCAGTATGTACCATGGATGTGTGCGACTTAGTGGTTTTGTCCCCCCGGAAGCAATCCTCTATTTAGATCATATCCAGGAAAGATTGGCGGTACCGCTTATCTTCCATGTGGCTCGTAATTACGTGGAGCGGCGATTCCTCTGCAGAGCTGAGGTCGCGCTCTGTAAGCCGGAGCGCCTCAGATTCAGCAGGGCGATTTCAGGCTGCGATCGGAGGGACGTTGTGCGGCAGAACCAGCGCTTTTGGTGGCTGGGGATGACTCCGCGGGCGTCATAGGTATAATAAGCCTCTTCAAGGCAACAATCGCCAACACCAATGACATACATAGGGTAGGGTAGGTTAGGGTAGACTAAGATAGAATAAGTATAGACATACGCATATAGGCTTCTGCTATCCGCTGGAGCACTCAGACGCAAACACTGGTCCATTGTACTCCAGACAGACACCTTACATTACTGTATTCAGTGATGTAGAGCTAAGGGATTCGGCACACACCACGTCGGCTCCAAGGGTGCGCCACCGTGCGCGAGCAATGGCGGGGCAATCACAGAGGAAATGCTCTGCAGTGTCATCCTCCTCCTCGCAACATGCAGCACAGATTGGCGTCTCACTGATGCTTGGCAAAAGTGTAATGGCCCGTGATAACTCCCACAAGCCTTCTGCAGTCGATTCTCCTTAAAGACAGGAGGAATGCTGCAGATTTTTTGCAGACATCAGGGCATATGCGCTTAGTCATCCTGCAACCTGGACAATCCTTCCATCTACGGTTGTGTGTATTAAATACACAACCGTTAATGCAGAAATTTACCGTGTACGCAGGTAGACTTAGAGCGGGTTCAGGTTTTGAGAAGCTCTCCTCTGAACCCATTCTGGCAAGTTCATCAGAGATCTCATTTCATATTTATTTATTTATATTTATTTATTTATTTATTTATCAATCAGAGTTCTTCTCTTACAGACTAAATAACAATATTTCATAGCTTTAATAAAATAACAGTAAGGATATATTAACTACTTAAGTTTAATAAATACATTACAATACGTCTTTTGAATATTTCTCTAGTACAATTATCAAAAAAGTCCAAAACATTGCAAGCTAAGTTGGCTTCACGAGTACATCGCGTTAATGGCTCATTATTGCCATAGTTTGAACGATGAAAATCGATTTTAAATAGTAAACGATTTCGAGTATGGGCTGGTTGGACATATAACTTCATCATACTTAAAAGATAAGAGCAATCAACGTGGAAAGCTAAAATATCACGAACGAACGAACATGAGTGAAAAATATCTACGACGCTGATGAAGAGGAATAAGATTAAACAAAAGGCATCTTGTTCTATAGGATGGGGTATCAATGTTCCATCTTAGTTTAAAAAATAAGTATCTGGTAAACTTACGTTGAATTTTTTCAATCCTTTCCACTGCGTTATTGTAGAAAGGGTTCCAGACAATACAAAAATATTCGAGTGACGATCTAACTAAAGCGTAGAACAAACTTTTTAAAGCCAATGTATCAGTGAAATCTTTGGTATTTCGCTTAATAAAGCCTAGCATTAGATTAGCCTTTGTCGTAACATAATCTACGTGAAACGTGAATTTTGATTTAGAATCTAGTATTACTCCCAGATCTTTTATTTGTGCAACCCTTATTAGTTGAACACCGTTCAGGTCGTAACTAAATTGTATCGGATTGTTTGCTCGAAAACAAGAAAATACAAAACATTTAGAAACATTTAGCTGTAGGGAATATTGCTCGCACCAATGGGACAAGCGTGTGAGATCCTCGTACAATAGCAAACAATCTGAGATGGATGCAACTTTCCTATAGATCTTGAGATCATCTGCATAGAGAAGGCATTGCGATGATTTAAAAATAGAGGGAAGATCATTAATAAATAGGAGAAATAGCAGTGGACCTAAGTGGCTGCCTTGTGGAACACCTGATGGCACGGAGAAAGGACTGGATAAATGATCATTAATTTTTACCAATTGTGTCCTGCCTGTTAGATAAGAAGCCAACCAAACCAAAAGATTGGAGTGAAATCCCAAAGAAGACAACTTTGATAGTAGGACCTCGTGATTTATCCTATCAAAAGCTTTAGAGAAGTCAGTGTAAATAATGTCTGTTTGACAATTGCTCTCAAGGTTCTTAGTCAAATGATTAATGAGGATGGAAAGATTAGTGGTGGTCGATCTACCTGACACAAAACCGTGTTGAAAAGGTGTTATGTGTCTAGAAACAAAAAAATATAATTTACGATAGACTATTCCCTCAAACAATTTGGGAATACAGGAAAGCTTACTAATCGGCCTTTAATTTTTTACCTCGAGCTTGGAGCCCGTTTTGAAGATGGGTGATATAAAAGAGATTTTCCAATCGTTTAAGAAAATACCTTTGCTAAGTGACAGATTAAATATAATTGTTAATGGTTGTGTTAGCGATTGTGCACAATTTTTTAGTAAGCAAGGAGAAAAACCATCAGGGCCAGTGGATTTGGAACTATCAATTTGAGAAAGGGATTTAAAAACTTCAGATGAGTCTATTTCTAAAGACCCAATTTGGAACAATTCTGGAATACGCGGTATTTCAGCATCGGGACAATTATAAGAATACACTGATTTGAAGTATTCAGCAAACATTGAACAAGTAGTCGACATATCACCTGAAATAGTACCAAAATACACCATGGAATTAGGAACATTGTTCGATTTTCTTCTCGAATTTATAAACCTCCAGAATTTATTGCTATTATGTTTTAAGTCACTTTGTACTGTAAGAATATATTGGCGGTATAGGAAGCGATTAAGATAATCGAACTGTTTTTGAATGGTTAGGTATTCGAAATAGAGGTCAGGATTATTAGGATTATTTCGGTATTTTTTGAATGCTTTATTCTTTTGGTTTTTTAAATTGGATAGTTTTTTATTAAACCAAACCGGGTTAGAATTTCTAACTACTCGTTTTTTTGGAACAAATATTTCGATGCCATGCTTAAGAATAGAACAGAATGAACCATATGCTTGTTCTAGGTCTGTGGGTGTTAATATGTCCAACCATGCTTGACTGTTTAAGTAATTATTTAATTGCCCGAAATTGGCACGATTAAAATTATATTCGAATTCGAACTTTTTACTAAGCTTACATGTATTGGAGTAGGAGAAAAATCTAAGTTCGGCGTAAATACCGCAATGATGAATGGAGTTTCGAAACATTGGTGACGTAGACTTTTCAAGGATTATATCATACTCCTTATCAGCAAAAACGAGATCGAGAACACGATCAAGATCATTCGAAATATTATTGCACTGTCTCAGATTGAATTGGCTAAAAAAGTCGGTCACCAATGCTTCGGTATCCGTTTTTATATTCATTGGAATATGACATTGCTCATCAAAATCAAATATCCATTGAAGATTACTTAAATTTAAATCACCTACAAAAAATACATGTTCCGAATCCGACAAATTTTCGAAATCAAATTTTCCTGGGATCCCAGAGTGGGCTGGAACCCGTACAAGCCTTAATGAATTTAGTCCGCCGACTCTGTTCAAGTAGGACTTGAGTTCAAGCACTAATTTGGAGTTAATTAAGGGGTTCTTCTTCTTCTTTGGTGGCGTTACAGCCCATGAAGGACCAGAGCCAAGCTTCTTAAGGGGTTGCACACAGCTTTTAGTGCAGCTTGGCTGTCACTACAGACGCATATGCTCTCCCCCTTCCACCTGTGCTTCACAACATAGTGCATGGCCATTAGGATTACGTATATCTCTGATTGGAAGACAGACGCATACTTTCCTAACGAGAAGTGCAGCCGGATGTTTTCGCGCTCAAAGAAGACTTCAGCACCGGACCCCCGCTCAGACCTGGAGCCATACGGGAAAATGCGAAGACTGTCCTTTCCAGGTTCAGTATCCAGCCACTGCCAATCCTGACGCCATGGAAACTCAACTGTGAAATCACGACGCAGTATGATAACGGGCGTCAGTGCGTCAGAGGGCATGTCCATGAGACAGGTGTCGCACGGCAATTCTCGCGCAAGCACACCGTTATTCCTATGCGAGTTGTAACAAAAGCCATTTCTCTTCAGACGAGACATGGCTTTCAGAGCACACCCTCTGATAAATATATCAAGAGGTAGAAGGTTCATCATAACGTCTAGAGCAGCGCCCGGCGCGCTGGGAAAAGCCCCCGTACAGCTGAGACAAACCGTTCTTTCGAGTTTGGTGAAAGAGGCTACGACGTGCTTGCGTTTTAGTCTGTTCCACCAGACAACCGATGCATATGATCCAGAGGACCTTTGCCGGCGATAAACCCCATGTTTTGCCAAAAGCTCCTTTGCAGTGCCAGAAAGCTGACAGCGCTTTGGTGTTTTTTGACTCAACATGCTTTGCCCAGAGAAGCTTGCTATCAATGATGACTCTTAGATACTTAGCCTCCTTGGATATTGGGATGGAAGTGCCTTTTAGTACCAGCTGAGTCATATCAGTATTTTTCCTCCTTTTCGTGAACGACATCGGTCTTAAGAGGATTGACTGACAGCCCATTTCTGGTACACCAATCATAGATCACATTTAGCGCCGCCTTTGAGACGGACAGTTGGTAAACATGAGCCGGCAGAAAGAATGGCGACATCATCCGCATAGGCCTGGGCATAGATTCCAGAGGCATTGAGAGCATCAAGCAGAGAATCGACCACCATGCACCATAGCAGCGGAGACAGGACGCCACCTTGAGGGCAGCCCCTGTTAACGCCGGATTTGACACACTGGTCGAGGCCTGCATCAGCTGTCAATGTCCTGTGCATGAGCATTGCCTTGATCCATAGGACCATTGCTTCATTGGAGCCATGATATCTGGCAGCGTTGCACATGCTGTCAAAAGTTGCGTTATCAAAAGCTCCGTCAATGTCGATGAAAATGCCCAGCGCGTACTCTTTCCTTTCGAGCGCGCATTCAATTCTCCCAACTAGGTTCTGAAGCGCAGTCTCGCAGAATTTTCTGCGCTGGTAAGCATGTTGCATATCCGAAAGAGGGTGCATTAGAAGGGCATCTTTGCGCACGTGCAACTCTACCAGTCTCTCCATGCTTTTCAGCTGGAAGGATGTTAGACTAATTGGTCTGAAGCTCTTGGCAAGTGAGTAGTCCTCTTTTCCTATTTTGGGAATGAAGACCACTTTCACTGTGCGCCAAGGAATGGGTATGTGAGCAAGTGCTAGACTAGCAGTGAAAATTCTTTTCAAAGTAGGAAGCAGGTGCCTTATAACTTTTTGCAGCATAACAGGGTACATTCCGTCGGTACCCGGCGATTTGAAACCATCGAAGGATGCCACAGCAAATTCAATGGCTTCAGTCGTAACCACGCGCGACGCAATATACCAGCTACGCCGAGTTGTTTTCATCGTTTCAGTTGCAGTTTCCCTTGAAGGAGTGTGCAACGAGCCGATGTCGATCTGATTTCCCGGGAAATGAGTCTCAAACAGTAAACTAAGAGTTTCCGTTTTAGACTCAGTAAAGGTACCATCAGATTTTCTGGGTGCATCCAGCCTTGTCGGTTTTCCCCGTCAGAGACTTGATCTCTCCGCAGAAGGTCCTATAAGAATAATTTTTCGATTTACGAATAAGTTTCTTATATTCTTTCTGCTTCTACCGATACTTTTCCAGTCATCTTCCGAATTTGATTTGAGCGATCTATTCAGAATAACTCTTGCTTCCCTGCGAGGACTTTGGAGCTCGGCAGTCCACCCGGGGACCAATTTCCTGCAGGGAGGTTTGCTGACAGGACATGCGAGTTCAAAACAACTGGTGATGACGCTATTCAGGTTATGAACAGCGTTCTCTACCAATTGTTTCGTTCTGAATTTAGGTAGGACCTGAGTGGACTTCTCAAGCTCCTCTCTAAACCGTACCCAGTCCGTCCTTCTCGGATTCCATCTAGGTTGCAAGAAAGAGATTCCATAACTTAATCGGAATTCGATATATTTATGGTCCGACAGCGTAGCAACAGGCGAGACCCGCCAGTTAGTGATGTCCTTCACATATGTATCTGTTGGATAGGGTCAGGTCAATCACCTCCTGTCGTCTTGTCGCAACAAACGTTGGTTGAGAGCCAACATTGTTGATGGTAAGGTCAGACGAGAGAATGAAGTTTAAAAGACGGTCCCCCCTTGTATTACACTTGCTTCTGCCCCAAGCAGTGTTTTGGGCATTAGCATCGCAACATAAGATGAGACCAATCTTTTTGGCTTCACAGTACTCTACGAGTTTAGAAACTACCTTCGGTGGTAGAGGTAGTATCAGGTCGTAGTGAAAGTAGGCAGACGCAACGACGAAGTGCTCTATAACTCCGTGCGTTTTGTAGCTTACTCTAGCAGCCACCAGATCTTGTCCACAAAAGTGCCCAAGTTTGGTTGCCGATAGTGAGTTCGACATGATGAGGCCGACCCTAGGCCTTCCGGATCACTCATCATAAAGAATCGTAGCATCACGTATACCACCAAGGCCACAAAGAAGTTTATTCTACACCCACGATTCTTGAATGGATACAACGTGATGATTGTATTACTGCATGCAATTTTACTACTTAAAAGAGCATTAGCAGCCTTGCAATGCTGCAGATTGATCTGGATAAAAACTATCCTGACCTTTTCAGAGGAGATGGCCGCCTCTTTATAAGAGAGCAGCTTCTCTCGACTCCCTACGGACATTTGGATCTCCTTCTCGGAGGAAGGGGTTTTGTTACGTGATGTCCCCGCCTCCGGGGAGCAGTTTTGGGCTATCTTCGTCTTCTGGCCAATGCTTTGATCCATCTGGGTCGCCGCATCTGCTATTAGACTCCGATTTCTCACCGCCCCACCGGAGAGGGTGGCATCATAAACTCTCTCTCTAACGAGGTTATCTTTGGCGGCCGTCTTCCGTTTGCGGAAGCTTTTACCTTTTTCG
The DNA here is from genome assembly GCA_951905685.1 of Eumerus sabulonum. NCBI lineage: Eukaryota > Metazoa > Arthropoda > Insecta > Diptera > Syrphidae > Eumerus > Eumerus sabulonum. Next base: position 151,113,052 of record OX645060.1, on the reverse strand, counting down.
GTTAGAGCTCCCGTTCCCTTCGGACACCGCTTTTGGACCGCCTCGCCAGTTCGAGGACTGCTAGAACCCGTAGCGACTTGGCCTTCGACGTTCAGGGTCCGTATGTCGACCCCGCTACCTTTTTCGGCAGCAGTGCCAGCCATGTCAGAAACCTGAGCGCTTCCGGTCCCGTCGTTACGGGAACTGATCACGCTCTTACTGGGTGGTTGAACCGTCCCAGTAAGAGGAAGGGGGTTGGAGGCGCATGCCGAAAGTGCGAGCATGCTTACGCCTCCTTCAGCAGCCTTTCCCTACCCTTTACCTTCTGGTAGCTGCACGTGCACGATCTACAGAATCTTGTCTGTAGATCAAACAGTATTTGAACAGCCTCATCGTCATTTTTCTTGGCCGCAAACATTTTTAAGCTTTCAATAGCAGCGTTAGCTAATTCTTCTTCTTCTTCTTAATGGGCGCTACAGTTCGGGGTGAACCTGGGCCTCAACCAACATGCCCCTCCATCTAGCACGATCTTTCGCTAGCCTTTTCCATTGCCGCACACCCAGTTGGCTGAGGTCCTCCTCCACCTGTGTGCGCCATCTTAAGGGCGGCCGCCCTCTGCTTCTTCGTCCCTCGGGGTCGGATTCGAAGACTCTCCGGGCTGGAGCTGTGGTGTCCATTCGCTCCACATGGCCCAGCCATCTTAGGCGTTGAATCCGTAGACGCCTGACTAGGCTCATGTCGCTGTACAGCCCGTAAAGTTCGTGGTTGAATCTTCTCCTCCATCCCCCGTCTGCGTTTATAGGCCCAAAAATCACGCGCAAAATCTTTCTCTCGAACCGACCAAGGGCCTCCTCATCCGCTTTTGATAGTGTCCATGCTTCTGCGCCGTGCAACAGGACCGGGATGATAAGGGTCTTATATAGAGTCAACTTTGTCGTTCGGGAGAGGGCTCTATTACTCAGTTGCCTCCTGAGCCCAAAGAAACAGCGCTTGGCAAGAGTGATTCTTCGTTTGATTTGGGAACTGACGTCGTTGTTCCAGGTCACTGCGGAGCCAAGGTAGACGAAGTCCTTAACTACCTCGAACTTATACCTGCCTATACAAACGTTCTGGCTGAGACGTCGGTGTTGAGCGTCCTTTTTTGATGACAACATATATTTAGTTTTGCCCTCGTTTACCGCCAAACCAATTTTCGCCGCCTCCATCTCAATAATCGCAAACGCCTCATTGACATCTCGCTGTGATCTACCTATTATGTCAATATCGTCGGCGTATGCAAGGAGTTGCGAGTATTTGAAATAGATTGTGCCTCTTGTATTGGCCAGTGATTTTTGCACAATCATTTCCAATATGATGTTGAAGAAATCACACGACAGCGCATCGCCCTGCCTAAATCCTTTTTTGACATCAAAACTATGGGTAAGGTGTTCACCGATTCGGATGGAGCAGCGAGCATTCTCCGAAGTCATCCTGCATAGTCTGACGAGTTTAGCAGGTATGTCAAAGGTAGACATAGCGTTGTATAGCTCGCTTTGAAGTCGACAAATAGGTGGTGAGTGTCGACTTGAAATTCATTGGTTTTTTCCAGTATCTGCCGTAGTGTGAAGATTTGGTCGATGGTGGACTTCCCTGGCCTGAATCCGCACTGATAAGGACCTATCAGCTTATTTACAAAAGGCTTCAGGCGTTCACACAAAACGGCAGAGAAGATTTTGTAGGCGATGTTAAGGAGACTTATTCCTCTATAGTTGGCGCAATCAGAGGGGTCTCCTTTCTTGTAGATCGGGCATACGATGCTGAGACTCCATTCCTCGGGCATGCTTTCCTCTAACCATATCTTACGGATGAGCTGGGGCATGCTCCCAACCAGGTCATCCCCAGCTGCCTGGAAGAGCCCAGCAGACAGTCCGTCTGCGCCAGCAGCTTTATTCGACTTGAGCTTCGATATAGCAATCTTAGCTTCGTCGAGGTCAGGGGGACAGAGTTCTCTGCGGTCTCCGTCGATTAGAAATGACGTTAGCTAATTGGTATGAATTAATTGAAGGCTCTATCTGGTCCTGATCACCATCCTCTGCATCACTTTCTGTTTCAACAATTTCACCAGGAACTGCAACGTCTTCTGGTACCATCTCGAAGTCGTCTTCCACATTTACAGTTTCATCCATTAGGACAAAATGTTCGGGTTCTGCTTCCAATCTGCATTCTGTAAGAAGCTTGGAATTGCCTTTAAATTCGAAAGAGGCAAGTCATCTTCAGGATCGAATTCATCATTTTCCAGATTAAAACTTTGTCCAAAAGCATTCTTAAAACAATTTGCAACTGTTTTTCTTGTGACCAGTTTCCACGCATTGTTAATAAAATAAATGGCCTGCTAAAAAGCGAGAAGAGCCACCGCAGTCGAACATCTTGCGGCACTGTTAGTAAGTCCTATCCCCACCTCCTCGTGGTGCCGTCTGGAGATTTCCAGTGGAAATTGCAGACGGGGAAGGGCGAATGGCGAGCCTCCTGCGCCAAAAAAAAAAAACAGGATCAGTCGGTTGGGCTACGGCCTAGTAAGCCATAACCGTAAAAAAAACACAAACTCCGAAACAACCACAAGCCTCGGATATAACGGACCGGATTTATGTTTACGACCCTTGCAAAAAACGAAAAAAGGACAATGATCTTCGGCTTTGTACGTGGAATGTTAGGTCCCTAAACAGGCCACGTGCAGCAGAACAACTTGCGGACGCCCTAGACCGCTATAAAGCGGACATCACCGCCATCCAGGAAATGCGATGGAATGGACCGGGCATAAAGCGGATGAAAAACTGCGATATTTACTACGGCGACTGCTATAGGGAGAGAGGGCAACGATTGTTTGGATGCGGATTTGTTGTTCGAGGTGGACTAAGGCAAAAAGTCCTAAGCTTTCGGCATGTGAGCGAACGCCTCATAACAATCCGTATCAAGGCTAAATTTTTTAACATCAGCCTGATCTGCGTCCACGCCCCCACGGAAGACAAGGATGACTCAGCCAAAGGTGAGTTCTACGATCTCCTAGACAGAACGTATGCCCAATGTCCCAGCTATGACATCAAAATTGTACTAGGAGACTTCAATTCTAGGTTGGGTAAGGAAAGCATATTTTAACGAGTCATCAGCAAACATAGCCTACACGACACCACCTCCGATAACGGACACAGGCTGATTGATCTTGCTAAGGGGCGACATCTCCTTCTAGCCAGTACACGCTTCCCGCACCTCGATATACACAAAGGCACCTGGCGGTCTTTTGATCAATCGACTACCAACCAGATTGATCACATCGCGATCGACGTCAGACACTCCTCCACTATTCTTGATGTTCGAACTTTCCGGGGGGCTAGCATCGACTCGCATCGCCGTGGCGCAGTGGTTAGTGTGTTGGACTCTGACGCACGATGAGCGAGTTCGGATCCCGATAACACCGACGCCATCGAATGTTTATTTCGCGGCGTTCCTCCTCGGCGGGGTACTGGCAAAACCCCCCGTAGTATACTTGCCGTGAAAAAGTTTCTCGACTCAAGCCGTTCGGAATCGGCATTAAACTGTAGGTCCCTTTCACCTGTGTAAAAAAATAAATCACACACACCATGGGTGATTGAGAGAAGCTTGGCTCTGGTCCTTCATGGACTGTAACGCCATCAAAGAAGAAGAAGCATCGACTCGGACCACTATCTTGTTGTAGCCAAGATGCGCTTACGGATATCACGAACGCAACGGAGTAGAGTAAGAATACAAAGTTATGACGTCGGAAAGCTACTATCGCCAGAAACCGCTCGTGCTTTTACCGATCGCGTTTCCCTGAAGCTCTCCAGTACACCTCAATCCTCCACGCTATCAATAGAACAGCAGTGGAGCCTTTGAAAACAAGCCCTGAAAAGCTCTGCATCCGAAGTTTTGGGTTTCAAGGCTCCACCACGAAGAAACACCTGGTTCGATGACGAGTGCAGGAGGATTCATACAGCGAAGCAGGATGCATATAAGGCCTCGCTGCATAAAAGAACAAGAGCAGCTCGTGAGCTCTACAAGTTAAAAAGAAGGGAGGAGCATAAGCTTCTTAGAAGAAAGAAGAAAGAGCACGAGAAGCGCGCGATTGAGGATTTGGAGAGGTGTTACTGCAGGCGTGACGTTCGAAAGTTTTATCAACAGATAAAGCGAACATGCCAAGGTTATAAAGCCAGAACGGAAGCCTGCAGGGATGAGAACGGACACCTTGTAGTAGAACCGCAGTCGATACTGAGAATATGGAAAAACCACTTCTGCAGACTGTATAACGGCGATGCTAGTCAATATACCGCTGTCAGGCAGAATGATCCATTTCTAATCGACGGAGACCGCAGAGAATTCTGTCCCCCTGACCTCGACGAAGTTATCAAGTCGATAAAGCTGCTGGCGCAGACGGACTGTCTGCTGAATTATTCAAGGCAGCTGGGGATGACCTGGTTGGGAGCATGCACCAGCTCATCCGTAAGATATGGTTAGAGGAAAGCATGCCCGAGGAATGGAGTCTCAGCATCGTATGCCCGATCCACAAGAAAGGAGACCCCTCTGATTGCGCCAACTATAGAGGAATAAGTCTCCTTAACATCGCCTACAAAATCTTATCTGCCGTTTTGTGTGAACGCCTGAAGCCTTTTGTAAATAAGCTGATAGGTCCTTATCAGTGCGGATTCAGGCCAGGGAAGTCCACCATCGACCAAATCTTCACACTACGGCAGATACTGGAGAAAACCAATGAATTTCAAGTCGACACTCACCACCTATTTGTCGACTTTAAAGCCGCATACGACAGCGTAATTAGAGACGAGCTATACAACACTATGTCTACCTTTGACATACCCGCTAAACTCGTCAGACTATGCAGGATGACTTTGAAGAATGCTCGCTGCTCCATCCGAATCGGTGAACACCTTACCGATAGTTTTGATGTCAAAAAAGGATTTAGGCAGGGCAATGCGCTGTCGTGTGATTTCTTCAACATCATATTGGAAATGATTGTGCAAAAATCACTGGCCAATACAAGAGGCACAATCTATTTCAAATCCTCGCAACTCCTTGCATACGCCGACGATATTGACATAATAGGTAGATCACAGCGAGATGTCAATGAGGCGTTTGCGATTATTGAGATGGAGGCGGCGAAAATTGGTTTGGCGGTAAACGAGGGCAAAACTAAATATATGCTGTCATCAAAAGAGGACGCTCAACACCGACGTCTCAGCCAGAACGTTTGTATAGGCAGATATAAGTTCGAGGTAGTTAAGGACTTCGTCTACCTTGGCTCCGCAGTGACCTGGAACAACGACGTCAGTTCCGAAATCAAACGAAGATCACTCTTGCCAATCGCTGTTTCTTTGGGCTCAGGAGGCAACTGAGTAATAGAGACCCTTATCATCCCGGTCCTGTTGTACGGCGCAGAAGCGTGGACACTATCAAAAGCGGATGAGGATGCCCTTGGTCGGTTCGAGAGAAAGATTTTGCGCGTGATTTTTGGGCCTATAAACGCAGACGGGGGATGGAGGAGAAGATTCAACCACGAACTTTACGGGCTGTACAGCGACATAAGCCTAGTCAGGCGTCTACGGATTCAACGCCTAAGATGGCTGGGCCATGTAGAGCGAATGGACACCACAGCTCCAGCCCGGAGAGTCTTTGAATCTAACCCCGAGGGACGAAGAAGCAGAGGACGGCCGCTTTTAAGATGGCGCACACAGGTGGAAAGGGACCTCAGCCAACTGGGTGTGCGGCAATGGAAAAGGCTAGCGAAAAATCGTGCTAGATGGAGGGGCATGTTGGTTGAGGCCCAGGTTCACCCCGAACTGTAGCGCCCTCTAAGAAGAAGAAGGAGTTTAATTTTTTTGTCGAATAAACGAAGCCACTCTATCATAATTTCTTGGGTCATCCATGCTTTTTTGCTGTGCTTCCAGTCTACAGGCGGCTGATCATATTTTAGGCCACGAAATGCTCTTGGGCGACAAGATTTTCCAACAACTTAAAGTTTTTCCTTGTCTCTTGCCATATTGGCACAGTGCAAAATAGGGAGCCTCTCCTTTGAAAGTGGTGAGTATATTATGGCCGGTTCAAGCGCTTTTTAAGTTGTGGTGAGTATGTTATGGCCGGTTCAAGCGCTTTTTAAGTCGAGTGTGTTCGTGAAGTCGTGTACTTTTAAGTTGTGGTGAGTATGTTTCATTTGCATTCATGTGCATTTTTCACCTTTCAAAGCCATTGTCTTTGTGGGTAATGCTCGAAAAAAAATACCTGTTTCATCTGCATTGTAAATGCAGTCAGGATCATAACCGGCTGTTATTGTAGGTAGCTTTTGAATAAGATTTTTCACGTCCCCAAGATTAACATCTCCACCCTCTCCACTCACGTTTTTGTAGGAAATACCGTGACGTTTCCGAAACTCATCCAGCCAACCTGCAGATGCTTTAAAATCTGTGACTCCTAAACGATTTGCAACTTCTGATGCCTTATGTCGAATTGCGGTTCCAGAAATAGGAAATCCTTGGTTTCGAGCTGCATAAAACCATTCAAAAACAATTTTGTCTAGACTCCCGCTCGATGAAGCGAAACGCCTTTTAAGGTGAGTTGCACTTGAAGTAGACTGCAAGTAATAAAAAAATACCGTTGCCAGAATATCCGCCAGATGACAAGTTTAATCTTATTATTTATATGCGTAAATGCTGTCCGTGTTCGTTCAAGGGAATGTCCGTCCAAGGGAAATTGTAAACTATGCAACCTTAATGGAGCAATTTCCGTTCAAAAAAATTTGTCCGTCAGTGGGAGATTTCACTGTATTCTCTAAAGGGAAATGAAAATGCACTCTAATTCGTGCATCTCAAGAGTTTTATAACTACGGATTTTGATATAGCGGTGCAATACAGTTGTTTTGAACAGTTTGCTCATCGCGAAGTACATAATAGTGAATAGGGTTTCAACAAATTTGAATAAAAGGTTTTAGGTATAATGAATATGAGCAAAGAAGTTGATCGCGTTTAACTTGGCAAACGCCAGCTTCGATCTCTGTCCCTGCTCAATCCAAGTTGACACACAGCCTCCGCGTGGCCTCCCCTGGCGACCCGACCCCTTGTTCCTGGGGAAAGAGGAACCTAGCCCTCCAGGTTGGCGGTTGCGCTTAGGGCTAACACCCCTATCGCTTAAAACAAAAATTTTGTTCAGAGACAACCAATAGCCTCCAATACGGACGGATTACATGTTGACGACCCCCGCAAACGTCAAAAAGGAGACGAATTTCGCTTCTGTCCCTCAACAGACCAGGTGCAGCCGAACAACTGGTCAACTCTTTGGACTGCTATGAGGCAGACATTACCGCGCTCCAAGAAGTGCGATGGGATGGGCCAGGCAAAAGCGGATGAAAAACTGTGATAGGTATATACTACGGAAACTGCTACAGAGAAAATAAACAACGTTTATTCGGATGCGGATTTGTTGTTCGAGGCAGACTGAGGAAAAAAGTCTTAAGCTTCCAGTATGTAAGCGAACGCCTCATAACTATCCGCATCAAGGCCAATCTCGGCAATATAAGCTTACTATGTGTCCACGCCCCCACAGAGGAGAAAGATGACCGACATAAAGACGACTTCTATGATCTCCTAGGCAGAACGTATGCGCAATGTCCCAGCTATGACACCAAAATCGTTCTAGGAGATTTCAATGCGAAGCTGGGTAAAGAAGCTATATTTGAACGGGTCATCGGAAAGCACAGCCTACACAACACCACGTCGGAAAACGGACTAAGGCGAGTGGACTTTATGGCGGGACATAACCTGGTAGTAGCAAGTACACGATTCCGACACCTCAACATCCATAAGGGGACCTGGCGGTCTTTCGATCAATCGACAACCAACCAAATTGATCATATCGACGATCGACGGCAGACACTCCTCCAGCATCCTAGATGTCCGAACCTTTCGAGGAGCCAACATCGACTCGGATCATTACCTTATTGCAGCCAAGGTACGGATGCGAATTTCTCGAAACCAACTTAGTCGAGTAAGAACACCAAAATTTAACGTCGGAAAGCTGCAATCGCAGGAGACCGCCAGGACCTTCGCCGATCAAGTCTCCCTCAAGCTCTCTCAGGTCCCGATGCAATCTGTAGAAACCATAGAACAGCAATGGAGTCGTTGTCAGAAAGCCATTAGAGAGGCCGCCTCAGATATACTCGGTTTCGAGCCACGACCGTCGAGAAACCCCTGGTTTGATGATGAGGGCAGACAGGCCCATGTGGAGAAACAGAATGCATACATGGCCACATTGCATCGACGGACGAGAGCTGCCCGCGAGCTCTATGAACAGAAAAGGAGGGAGGAGCATGCGCTTCTGAGAAGGAAAAAGAAGGAGCACGAGAAGCGCAAGATCGAGGAGATGGAGAGATGTTACTGCAGGAACGACGTTCGAAAATTTTACCAGAAAGTAAAACGAACATGCCAAGGCTATAAAGCCAGAGCAGAAGCCTGCAGGAATGAGCACGGACAACTAGTAGTGGAGTCACAGTCGATGCTGAGATTGTGGAAGGACCACTTCTGCAGACTGTATAACGGCGAGGATAGTCAAAATACCGCCGTCAGGCAGAGCGAACCATTCACAATGGACGAAGACGAAGAGGAATCCCGTCCACCCGACCTAGACGATGTTAAGATAGCGATATCGAAACTTAAGTCTTATAAAGCTGCTGGAGCAGACGGACTCACGACGGAGCTGTTTAAAGCAGCTGGCGATGAGCTGGTTAGGAACATGCACCAACTCATCTGCAAGGTATGGTCGGAAGAACGCATGCTCGATGAATGGAATCTCAGTATCGTTTGCCCGGTCCATAAGAAAGGAGACCCCTATGACTGCGCCAATTACAGAGGGATACGCCTCCTGAACATCGCGTACAAGATCCTCTCTGTCGTACTGTGTAAGTACCTGAAACCGTTCGTGGACAATCTGATAGGTTCCTACCAGTGTGGTTCCAGGCCAGGAAAATCCACGATAGACCAAATATTGACACTACGGCAGATCTTGGAGAAGACCCATGAATTCCAGGTCGACACGCACCATCTTTTCGTCGACTTTAAAGCCGCGTATGACAGTGTTTATATAGACGAGCTATACAGAGCCATGTCATGTTTTAACATTCCTGCCAAACTCCTCAGACTGTGCAGGATGACTATGGAGAACTCTCGCTGCTCCATTAAGGTCGGAGGTGAACTAACCGATCCCTTTGATGTTAAAAAAGGTTTTAGACAGGGTGACGCACTGTCATGTGATTTCTTCAACATCATTCTTGAAAAGATCGTGCGGGACTCTGCGGCCAATACAAGAGGTACGATCTACTTCAAGTCCACACAATTGCTTGCCTACGCAGATGACATTGACGTTATTGGACGAACAAAGCGAGACGTCAATGAGGCGTTCGCAAGCATTGAAGCAGAAGCGGCGAAAGTGGGTCTAAGGGCAAATGGGGACAAGACCAAATATATGCTGTCATCCAAGAAAGACGCAGAACACCGACGTCTTGGTCAGAACGTCACCTTTGGCAGCTATATTTTTGAAGTAGTCAAGGACTTCGTCTACCTTGGCTCGATAGTGACAAGCAGCAACGACACCAGCGCTGAGATAAAACGCATAATAACTCTTGCCAATCGCTGCTTCTTCGGGCTCAAGAGGCAATTTAGTAGTAGAGCCCTCTCTCGAAAAACTAAGGTTTCCCTCTACAAAACCTTAATCATCCCGGTCCTCCTCTACGGCGCTGAGGCTTGGACGTTATCAAAAGCGGATGAAGAGGCTCTTGGACGTTTCGAGAGGAAAATTCTGCGTACAATCTTTGGTCCCGTTTATGTAAACGGAGAATGGAGGAGGAGATTCAACCAAGAACTGTACGGGCTATACAGCGACATCGGCCTGGTTAGACGTCTTCGGATCCAACGTCTAAGATGGCTAGGCCATGTAGAGCGAATGGACATCAACGCTCCGGCCCGAAGAGTCTTCGACTCCAATCCCGAGGGACGACGCAGCAGAGGACGAACGCATTTAAGATGGCGCGCACAGGTGGAAGGGGACCTCAACCAACTGGGCGTGCGGCACTGGAAGCGGCTGCCCAAAGATCGGGTCGGCTGGAGAGGCATGTTGGTTGAGGCCCTGGTTCACCCCGAACTGTATCGCCATCAAAGAAGAAGAAGATAATGAATATTTTGATTGTAAAATTTAAATTGTTTCTTCAATAATTTACTTACTTTATTATGTTATATGTCTAAAACGGAATTGAAAATTCATCTCAATAACTTGAGATAATATTGAAAATGTTTACCTTAAAAGGTTACCTAAAGAGGGCATCAAATTTCTGACTTATATTGTCAATGCTTGTCTTAAATTGCAATATTTTCCAGATGCGTAGAAAATTGCAAAAGTAATTCCATTACCAAAAGCAAGAAAACTGCGAAATGATCCTCTTGGCTATAGGCCAATAAGTTTGCAGAGTAGTATAAGTAAAATGTATGAAAAGGTCGTTAAGGATAAAATTGTAAAAATAACAGAAAATCGGAAAATATATCCTGATGAGCAGTTTGGGTTCAGACGTGACCACGGTACCGCCCATCAGGTACTAAGGATTTGTAAAAGTATTAAGCAAAATAGAGCAGAGGGAAAATCAAGTGGCTTGATACTATTAGACATCGAAAAAGCCTTTGATTCTGTATGGCATAATGGCCTCATATGTAAAATGTTAAACGATCATTTTCCTCTATTTCTCTGTAAAACTATTCAAAGTTTTGTATTAAATCGTCGTTTTCAAGTATTTGTTAATGGCTTTGCGTCGGATATAATTCATTTTAATGTAGGTGTGCCTCAAGGTTCTATCCTCGGTCCCGTCTTATATAACCTATATTCGTCTGACATACCGCGGCTTCCACTCTGCGAAGTTGCGATTTACGCAATCTAAAGCATGCAGACGAGACGAATCTAAAACATGCAGCTGAGCGATTTAATGGAAACTATGTGAAGTGGAAAATTAAACTTAATACTGAAAAAACTCAAGCTATCTTTTTCACTAGAAAAAGAAAACCTTGTTTTCTTCCATCTAGTCAACTTACTATCAACGGTCACGCAATAAGGTGGAAATCTGGGCATATATCTTGACTCAAGATTGACTTTTAAGAGCCACATCACGGAAACACTTAATAAAGTGAACATTGGAATAAGAATACTATACGCGTTTATTAATAGAAAGTCATGTCTTTCATTAGAAAATAAAATAATAATTCATAAAACTATATTTCAACCAATTTTGCTATACGGCTGTCAGGTTTGGGGCAACTGTGCTAAGTGCCACATTAAAAAGCTACAACAAATGCAAAACAAACTATTAAAAACAGGGATAAACATAAAACACGAGCCTTTTACAAGAAAGCCAAAGGCCCTGAAGGAGGCTTCAAAAAGGGCACCCAGGCTCTTCGAAACGGCGAGGGTAATCTTGTCACCGACCCGCAGGGAATAGTGGATGTATTTAAGCAGCATTTCCAGCAGCTGATTAACGAGCATGACCAAGAGAAAGTGGTAGGGACCGAGGGAATCTCAACTCCAGCCGCTGAAGTAGTCCTCCCACCCAGCATCGAAGAAGTCGCACAGCTATTCAGAAGCTGAAGAGCAACAAGGCCGCAGGCTCAGATGGCTTGCCATCAGAGCCCTTCAAAGCTGGCGGCGATGTTCTGGTAGGGAGCATGCACCAGATTATCTGCAGAATTTGGGAAGACGAAAGCATGACCCCCGACGGGAATACCAGCTCTATTTGCCTCATCCACAAAAAAGGCGATACTACTTCTTGCAAGAACTATAGAGGTATACCTCTGCTCAATGTCGCATACAAGATTCTGTCCAGCGTATTGTGTGAACGTCTAAAGCCATTTTGCACCGCACTAATCGGCAGCTACCAGTGCGGCTTCCGGCCCGGCAAATCGACTATAGACCAAATTTTCACACTTCGACAAATCCTGGTAGAGACCAACGAGTTTCGAATCGATACACACCATCTTTCCATCGATTTCAAAGCCGCATACGACAGCATTCATCGTGAAGAATTGTTTGGTGCGATGGTCGAATTCGGGGTCCTGGGAAAACTGATCCAGTTGTGTCGCGCCACGCTAAAAAACACGCGATGCACCGTGCAACTCGGTCCTAGGACCACGGAACCATTCGAAACACGCACCGGATTTCGGCAAGGAGATGCGCTGTCATGTGACTTTTTCAACCTGGTGCTGGAGCAGATAGTGTGACGGGCAGGCGTCAACAGGGAAGGCACTATCTTCTACAAGTCCATCTAGCTGCTTGGATACGCGGATGATATCGACATCATCGCGTGTTCTCGCCGTGGCATTGTAGAAGCATTCACGGCGATTGAAGAACAGGCGAAACGAGTTGGTCTTAAGATCAATGAGGACAAAACGAAATATATGCTGTCAAGCAAAAACCAATCCGTCGCTCACCACCTGGGACAAAATACAAAAATTAACAGCTACAATTTCGAGGTAGTTAAGGAGTTTGTCCGGCATAGAATCGCCCTTGGCAACCGCTGCTAATTCGGCTTGTTGGGGTCAATACTCCTCACTCGAAAGACCAAAGTCATGCTTTACAAAACGCTCATACTGCCAGTATTGCTGTACGGAACCGAAAGCTGGACGATAAGCAGGACAGCGGAGCTGATTTTGGGTTCTTTCGAAAGAAAAATTCTACGCCGGATATTTGGTCCTGTCTCTGAGGAAGGTAAATGGAGAAGAAGATTCAACTGCGAGCTCTACGAGCTGTACAAAGATGTGGATGTAGTCCGGAAGGCAAGGATCCGTCGACAACACTGGCTCGGACACATCGAGCGCATGGACATCAACGCTCCAGCTAAGAGGGTCTTCGACTCCGAACCTCCTGGTTCGAGAAGAAGAGGAAGACCGAACCTCCGGTATAAAGACCAAGTAATCGCGGATCCACAAGAAAGGAGACCCCTCTGAATGCGCCAACTATAGAGGAATAAGTCTCCTTAACATCGCCTATAAAATCTTCTCTGCCGTTTTGTGTGAACGCCTGAAGCCTTTTGTAAATGAGCTGATAGGTCCTTATCAGTGCGGATTCAGGCTAGGGAAGTTCACCATCGACCAAATCTTCACACTACGGCAGATCCTGGGAAAAACCAATGAATTTCAAGTCGACACTCGCCACCTATTTGTCGACTTCAAAGCCGCATACGACAGCGTAATTAGAGACGAGCTATACAACGCTATGTCTACCTTTGACATACCTGCTAAACTCGTCAGACTATGCAGGATGACTTTGGAGAATGTTCGCTGCTCCATCCGAATCGGTGAACACCTTACCGATAATTTTGATGTCAAAAAAGGATTTAGGCAGGGCGATGCGCTGTCGTGTGATTTTTTCAACATCATATTGGAAATGATTGTGCAAAAAACACTGGCCAATACAAGAGGCACAATCTTTTTTTTTTTTTTTTTTTTAGAAACTCGCGCAGGTTCAAGAGTTTTTATATTCTCTTATGATGTGTTGACACACACAACCTGAACGGAGTACAGTGGTTGGGGTCGTTGATGTTCATTCACTACTCTCAGGGGTGGTTGTCCTAGACCTAGATAGGACGAGAGCCGACCACATTCCGCGTTGGTTATAGTCCGTAGTAATTCGTTCAAGCACTTTTTAGTATTGCATACGCAGAGGATGAATTTCGTTTGACCATATACTGTGAGTGTTATGCCTGCAGCAGTACGTCTGGTCACTTTCCATTCTCATCAGCGTTGCATACCTTTTGGCGGTATAGAAACTACTTTTTCTTGGCATACGCAGACGATATTGACATAATAGGTAGATCACAGCGAGATGTCAATGAGGCGCTTGCGAGTATTGAGATGGAGGCGGCGAAAATTGGTTTGCTGGTAAATGAGGGCAAAACTAATTATATGCTGTCATCAAAAAAGGACGCTCTCCACTGATGTCTTGGCCAGAACGTTTGTATAGGCAGATATAAGTTCGATGTAGTTAAGGTCTTCATCTACCTTGGCTCCGCAGAGGGCTGGAACAACGACATTAGTTCCGAAATCAAACGAAGAATCACTCTTGCCAATCGCTGTTTCTTTGGGCTCAGGAGGCAATTGAGTAATAGAGCCCTCTCCCGAACGACACAGTTAACTCTATATACATAAGACCCTTATCTTCCCGGTCCTGTTGTACGGCGCAGAAGCATGGACACTATCAAAAGCGGATGAGGAGGCCCTTGGTCGGTTCGAGAGAAAGATTTTGCGCGTGATTTTTGGGCCTATAAACGCAGACGGGGGATGGAGGAGAAGATTCAACCACGAACTTTATGGGGGGCTGTACAGCGACATAAGCCTAGTCAGGCGTCTACGGATTCAACGCCTAAGATGGCTGGGCCATGTAGAGCGAATGGACACCACAGCTCCAGCCCGGTGAGTCTTTGAATCCAACCCCGAGGGACGAAGAAGCAGAGGACGGCCGCACTTAAGATGGCGCACACAGGTGGAAGGGGAAGGGGAAGGGGCAATGGAAAAGGCTAGCGAAAGATCGTGCTAGATGGAGGGGCATGTTGGTTGAGGCCCAGGTTCACCCCGAACTGTAGCGCCCACTAAGAAGAAGAAAAATCGCGGATGTAGGACAACTTGTCTTAACAACTGGAAGCAGCGTGCCCGGGACCGTCAAGGATGGAAGGCAACTATAGCTCAGGCTCAAATTCCCCATAGATCGCTGGCCTGATAAGTAAATAAGTATCATTCTCACCATTGTAATTTAATAATTTGTATAATATTTCAGTAGAAAGATATGAATCACATCTCTGTAAATCTATTATGTAAAATGTGCGATAACACATTTTGTAAATTTTAAATGAAATAAATAAATATCTATCTATTATGTTATGATTTGAAATATGACTTTTGAATTGGCAAATCAAAAACTTAAAACTTATTCCGTTACAATTCTACAAAGCATTGCCATCCGATGTATCTATCGATTCATTCCATTACTGTCATATGTCATGTTTCCTTTAACGAAAAGGTTTGCAGGTGATAACGATTCATGTCACTGGCGAGGTTTGTTCGATTGCATTTAAAGTAGATATAAAATTATTGAAATTGAATAGAACAAGTGTTTTTGCAGCTATATTTGCTAAACCGGTAATTACATTTGATGCATTAGTTGCATACAAAACATGTAATATGATTGTGAACATTTGAAATTTAAAAAATGTAAATAAATAGGAATTTCGCGGTAAGAGAGAATCGGAGAGAGAAAGAGAGAAAGTGTAGCCATCATGATTTTTCAACACACACGTACGCCTGAATGTGTTTGTTCGCTCGCAAACGGCCACGGCATGGGTCCGTTGAAAGCTGCTCTTCGCCGAGGGGTTCACAGGTTCATGAATTGCCAGCCAGTCAAGAAGTGGAGCCGCTCCGTTAGCCGTCGTTTTTCCAAAAGATATTTTTCAATTCGCTTTATTTAATTTTTTTTTACTTAATTTTTTCTGTCTTTTTTGTGACCGAATGAAAGCTCACAGTGCATAATGGAATAGCAATTATGTATGTTGTTCGCCGTTTTAAACGTTAGTGTCGATTGCGTCGTCGCGCGGGGCTAGATTCTTCATTTCTGCATCGAAATATGGATATTTTGTAAAACGTCGTTGGATTAAGACTGGGATTATTACAAAGCACCAAAGGAAGCAGATGCTCCGCTTAGAAATTCAAGAAATGCAGTTTTAAATTTCGCCGTTACCGAGTCGATAGCGCAAAGTAATAACTTATTTTTGAGTTTTGTTTTTATGAGTGCATTTTAGTTTTGTTACGATGAATTGAGATAGTAATGTAAAGAAGAGAAAAAAAGAATGTATATTTAACTAGATTGGAATTTCAAGTGAAAATTATTGTGTCACACTAACACTCCAATAGTTATTCGCTATACCAGAGGCTTATGTATGCTCAAGTGTGTCCCTTTGAAGTGTATGTGTGTATCTCTTGCTCTTCTGTGTAAATTAAGTAGAAAATATGTATGCATACATATATACATACTATATATCTATTTTTTTATGGTAAAATGCGCAAGCATACGAATTGGCGAGACTATTGTGCAGTGATATTAGGTTTTTTTGTGCAAGGATTCGCTGGAACAGTGAAAGAAGTTATATGACACAGATGCAAATGCATACATTTGTGTATCATGATGATCTTTACTTTGTTTTTAATTTGCTACAGCAAACGAATATTTGTGGTATCCCTATGCGTATCATAGAAATAACTGATTAAACAGAAATAATATGTGGAAAAAATGGAAACTAAAACAAAACTTCTAGCAAAAGATAAAACAAAACCATTTAGAGAAGAACAAAAATGTGTAGGGGTATAGTTGTGCGCGGCTGTAATCGACTAGTCTTACCTTCGTGCGTTGTTGTTGTCGAAAGGAATTTCTTCGCGCGGCATAGAGGCTGACACAACACAACATACGACGGACAAACATATATAGTTTGCCTCCTCTCGTCGTTCGACATACGTACAATTGGAATGTGAACGCACACAGCCGCAGCATCATTGAGAATAAAAAGTCCCATATGTATAGCACATAAGTTCGAGATGTATGTGTGTGCAATGTGGTCATTTCCACTCTGATCGTTCATATAAGAAGGGTGTTGCCAAACAAGAAATTAGGAGATCTCGTTTTCGATGAGCATTATTTTTACAAAAAAATATATTTTATTAGTTTGAGTTTAAAATCTATGATGTAGAGCAGGTGTCACATATGCATTTTCGGCTCGGAAGTATTCCGAAACAACGTATAGTTCGGTCATTGTACGTGATGATGGAGCGCTGGTCGCTTCCTAGTTTTGTAACATTTCATCTGAATGTTTACGTTCAAGACTACCTATGCTTTAATCTTCAAACTATAATAAGCAGCCCCTCACATTGAGTTCAAGATCTATTCTTACTACAGAAGTCTTTGATATGTAGACAGCTCATTAACGAAGCCGTGGCAGCATATTTGCCTGCTTTCTTCATAAAAAAAAAAAAGTCAACAGATTATCAAATAGGGTAGGAGTTTCCTCTTACAAGCTATACGCTGTATGATGATATGTATGTAGATACAAATGTATCCAATGCTATCGAATATTCAAGTTGATCGAATCAATTTAAACTCTACACACATCCTTTTTTACCTTTAAAGATAGATGGTTTCTCATTAAATTTTCTCCTGCATTTTGCTTACAGTTTTCCATTGGGCACCGAATCGCAAAGAATATGAATTTCATGGATACGAATTCAATTCCATCGAGAAAGTGTTTTATTGTTATTCCTTCGCGTGTGTTATTGTTATTTCCTTCGCAAACATCATGATCATATTGTTTTAGTTTAACGGAAAAAAAAAAAGTTGAGAGAAGAGAAGAAAAAAAAAGTTCGAAAACTAGATCGTGTGTGATTCTGAAAATTTCTAAATTCTTTTTCTCGTAAGAATTCCGGTTGAAATTATGCCAAAAACACAAAATCATGGTGAATTTCCACTGCCAGATGGTTGGGATGTTGCTAAAGATTATGATGGAAAAATTTACTATATTGACCATAACACCAAGAAGACAACTTGGCTGGATCCCCGCGATCGGTACGTACCAAAAAAATTCTCGATTATGTATCTAGGTATGTATGTTGATATCCGTATAGTATAAGTTTTTTTGTTTTGATGTTTGTCCATGTTTTTGTTGTCGTCTCTTCAGTCAGTGAATTGATGAATACCATCATTTTTTTCCCCCAATTTCTTCCTCTTATCCCTTGTCCACTCTTTGACTCTCGCATTTCACCAACAACATCGTCGAGACATGAATAATTGATAACTGAATATGATAAAATGAAACAAAAAGAAAAATTAACAGAAAAAAATGTCCTCTCCGAGTGGGTTGTATGTTTTGTCGGTTTGTTATCAACATGTTTGTAGAAGTCACTAAATTAGTGCTCAAATAAAATCGACTGGAGAGTAAAAGAAACGACAATCGGGCACTAGTTGAGTGCGCTGGAACGGGATAGATAAGTACAATTTACGACATAACCCATGGGGGCTACGGATCGCATTCCATTCGGGCATTGCCAGGCCAAAATCGTGATTTTCCTCTTATTGATTCGATTTCAAATGTACACTGACGCAGAGGGGGTTACCTTGAAAGCCAATTATGGAGTCTCTGTGTTCTCGTTATTATTGTTGCGTGTTTGTGTGACGGTGTTGTTCAGATACATATGAAAAAAAAAAAATCGAAAAGCCAGCATTCCACATCTGTTATTTATATTATATGAAAGGAATGATTGAATTCAATTTTTTCTTCTCTCTGCGCTCGTTTTTCTGATTTTAAACGTGGAGGGATTTTTTTATGTACGCTTTAATTGTTTGATGGAATTTCTTTGTGGATTTTGAACCTTATAAAAAAAATATGGTCGGTTATCTGCCTTGGTTTGGTCGAGGGCCTTTTGTTTTTTTTAGTCAAAATTTGTTTCCCCGATTCAGTTGCAAGTTATTTTATGAAATTTATCAGCGATTCTAGGTACACTGAAACAATTTCCGAGATTTGGCTCGAGTACCTAGTTGATTGAAAAAAAAAAGTTTCCTCCTGCTTCATTCCTTTCCATTACCGAAATGTAAATGTTAAGCTTTTAGCTAAATATGTATAGGTATACATAAGTATGTTATATGTAGAAGCCAAATTACTTCTAAATTTAATGGGACGTTTCTAGATTTCATAATGCTGTTTACGGATTAGGCATGTATCAGCTTTTTTCCTAGGTCTTAGCTGACCAATCTTGTTTTTTTTTTTTTATTTTTTTTTTTTTATTAAGTTAGACTTAGCATAGTATTAGACTTACCCTCATTTTCTGGACAGCGTTAATTACTTTTATTTACTTCAAAATTATTCCTTGAACGAGTGAATATAATAGCTTCGTCTAAAGGTTGCTTTATTCATCTACAAACAGAGTACTTATGCCTCTACATCCAAGGAGATGTGATTATTGATTACGAATGTCTGCGGCAAGTCAACGCAATCATATAGGAAATATTCTTATCCTTATGTGTCAACGCCCTCGGCTCGTGCATTGCAGATATTGTTTCTGCCGAAGCAAGACGTCACCATATTCTTTAATTAGTGAGCAAAATACGAATTTCTTAATACATATGTATGTACATACATATCTACATATTGAAAAACGAACCCCATCACATTTAATAGCCAGTTAAACATTTTGCAAAAAAGAATAGTATTTTGGAACAATTCATACAAATTTGATTATCACGTCCTATAATCAATAGTAGGACAATATTAAAAGCCGGCCAAGTGCGAGTGGGACTCGCGCACGAAGGGTTCCGTTCCATCTGTATATGTAGTATGTATATAAAAATGAAAGAGACGTTGTATGTTACCTCATCACATTAAAATGGCTAACCCGTTTGAAATGACATTTTGCATGATGACAGATCTTGATTTCAGGCAGGTTATAGGCGTATTACTTTGATGATCAAAAATCCCCATGATGAGATAGTTGGTCATCAAAGTCTCCATTCAATTCAAATCAATTATCTTACTTGACAGCAAGGAGGTGAAAAGGTGAATAACAACAACTATAGAAAAAAGGTTTGCAGCTAAGATTAATACAACAAAGACACAATAGGGATCAAAGCTCGGAAGTTTGCTACTGGTTGTGGGATATTGTCGACTAGCCTTAGGTCAGTATGTGACCAAGGGGATTTTTTGAAAATAAAAATCTTTTCTGTTGTATGGGAGCCTCCTTTAAATATTTATTTTATTCTGTTTTTAGTATTTGTTGTTATAGCGGCAACAGAAATACATCTTCTGTGAAAATTTCAACTATCTAACTATCACGATTCATGAGATACAGCCTGGTGACAGACGGACAGCGAAGTCTTAGTAATATAGGGTCCCGTTTTACCCTGTGGGTACGGAACCCTGAAAACCTAGTTACGTTTCTTTAGGTGAATTCTCCAACTTTTTTGGTACAAAAAACATAACCTACTACGAGAAGAGTTAGTTTAGAAGACTGTAACTCACTTCAATCTAGGCTCGTGTATTTTTATGAGACGAACAATTTAAATGTAGGTTTGCTAAGTGCGACAAAAATAGTTTAATAATAGATAAAAGCGTGTGTTGCATAGTTTCCCCTGTTTTTTTTTTTTTTTTTTTTTTTTTTTTTTTTTTTTTTTTTTTTTTTTTTTTTTTTTTTTTTTTTTTTTTTTTTTTTTTTTTTTTGTAGAATTTACTGAAATTACCATCCTGAATATTTTTGGACCAAGGTTTGACTCTTTAGCCATGGGTCGAATTATAAATTGAAGGGTCGTGATTTATAAATTCAAGCGGCCCTTTTGTATTGATTTCATCTAGTCACAACTTCTTCTTTGGTGGCGTTACAGCTCATGAAGGACCATGTTGTGTGTGATTTATTTTTCATACAGGTGAAAGAGACCTACAGTTTAATGCCGATTCCGAACGGCAGGAGTTGAGCTTTTTCATGGCAAGTTTACTACTGGGGGGTTTTGCCAGTACCCCGCCGAGGAGGAACGTCGCGAAATAGACATTCGATGGCGTTGGTGTTATCGGGTTCCGAACTCGTTCATCGTGCGCCAGAGTCCAACACTTACCACTGCGCCAGGGCGCCCTCACAACTAGTGGGCTAATTTGAGAACTATCATAGTTACTTGATTTATAGATCTCTTCAGCGATCTCTTGTCCAACATGTATCCATTTTAAACAGATGTTGTACACTGCAACACCTTGTACATACATAGGTATATGTGTGTACATATGTATATAAGGCTTGGAATCTATACCCGAGAAGAAAACCGGTGCAAGAACTGATGACATAAACATTGGCTTGTGAGGGGGATTCCAAAGCCCGAAATATCCCAATACAATTCGAAACTTACATAATTCTACTTGCCACCTTCAGCAGTTCATAAATATCTATTACCAATATAATCTATTTTACAACTAAGTCGTGGGAAAAAACAAACATATGTAATTCAATCTTGAGAAGAGAAAATTTTGTCTGGTAACAATATGTATGCGGCTAATTACAGTCTATAACTTTATTTACAATACTTTAAGCAACGATCAACGAATCGCATAATCGAGTTACACCAACTCAAGCAAACAGCACTAGCAACTCGCGCACACCACGTTAAAGAGTGTTTATTATCACTATACTTGGACTGTTAATCATCGCATTGGAATTTAAACGTTCGCTTAAGTATATACAACCGTAAAACGCGCTCATTAGATATCTCTATTTGCCTGGTTGGTCCAGTCGTCGGGGTTGCTCTTGCCATAGCCATCGCTATCGCGCGCCTGCCAGCCAGTTTTGCTCACTTACTTGCTGGATTCACTACAGTATGTATAGCAAAATTACATTGATTTTAGTTAGGCGAAACAGTGCTATGCTGCGAGTACGTCTAGCTAGTTCGATGGACTCTTCTGCGAATTGTTTTAGTTTAAGTAATTCCGCTGATTAAACACTTTGCCCAGTACCATAGTACCATGGATAATATAGAATATTGTAACTACATATACGTATGTACATAATATTTTACTGAATATAGAAAGGCAGAATTGTGATATAACTACGTTGCATTTCCGAGAAACACGCATTTATATATGCAGATACACATATCCCTTTATGATCCAGTACAAATCTTATGTCATGACACGTGAGAAGGAATTAAGTAAATTTATCGCAACGAATTCCAGAATTCTGATTTTGCTAGGGCGATAAAAGCAATACTAGATAAGTCTGTGTAGCTTCCTTTTATCTTGTTTAGGATTATAAATACATTGTTATCTAATACATAGTACCGTTCCCTCTTATTGCGCCGAGGAAAGCCAGGGACGATTTTATTTAAATTAAGCGCCAGCGAGCTATACTACAATAGTATAGTCTGGGAAATGTATACTCTGATCATAATACTTTTTTTTTCTAAGCGATAAAATCTCATAAATTATGATCATGGGCGAGGGCCTAGTTAAAATTTAAAATATGCATTTATGGGCTTATGGCATATAGAAATCAGACAGACAAATCGATCAAATTGAAATGTTAAATTTCAATTCAATTTACTGAAGTATGCATCTTTTTTTTTAAATAATTTTCTCATAAGTACGGGCCAACATGCTTGGCATTTCTTCTTTGGGTTCTATATTGCAAGCACTGAAATTCGTGTTTGACTCTGTCGATTAATAGATATCCAGTAACCAGTGGCCTGATAGCCTGCTAGCCAGTAACCTTTAACCAGCAGCCTGATAGCCTGTAACCAATAGCCTTATAGCCGGTAACCCATATCCTTACAGTCTGTAACCAATAGCCTTATAGACTGTAACCAGTAGCCTTATAGCCTGTAACCAATAGCCTTATAGCTTGTAACTAATAACCTTATAGCCTGTAACCAACAGCCTTATAGTCTGTAACCAATAGCCTTATAGCCGGTAACCCATATCCTTACAGTCTGTAACCAATAGCCTTATAGCCTGTAACCAATAGCCTTATAGACTGTAACCAGTAGCCTTATAGCCTGTAACCAATAGCCTTACTGCCTGTAATAAATAGCCTTATAGCCAGAAGGCTAATAGCTTGTATCCACGGGTCTGGTAGCCTGTATCTATGATAGCCAGTAACCTGATAGCTTGTAGCTAATAGCCTGATAACCAGTAACCTTTAACCAGTAGCCTGATAGCCGGCAACAAGTGGCCTGATACATACATATGTACATAGCTTACATATATACAGTAACCTAATACCTTATGGACAGTGGTTTGGTAGTCTTTAGCAAGTATGATGATGGTCTGTAATTAGTAACCTGACAGTCTGTAGTCAATAGACCAGAAGCCTGATAACTTGTAGCCAGTAGATAGATAGTCTGCTTCCTGATGACCTTTGGCCTAGTTGTCTGTAGCGTGAAAGCCAGTAGAATGATAGCCAACAGCCTAATAGCTCGTAGCCGGTGGTTTGGTAGCCTTTAGTCAGTAAGTTTATAGCTTGTAGCTAGTAACCTGACAGTCTGTAGATTATAGCCAGAAGCCTGATAGCTTGTAGTCCGTAGGCTGATAGTTTGCAGCCTGTATGGCCTGATTGCCTGTAGCCAGTAGGCTGTAGCCAATAGCTAATTAGTGGCCCGTAGCCAGTAGCCGAATAGCTTGTAACCAGTAGCCTGATAACCTGCAGACAATAGGCTGATGGCCTGTAGGACATATGTACATAAGTAGCCTGACAGTCTGTAGCCAAAAGCCTGATAGTTTGTAGCCTGTAGCCAAGATAAGTTTCAAGTCTCTATTATGACCAATGTACATCCTTAGCGTTGAGCCAATAAATATCAACGGACGAATTGAAGCCACAACTAGATATTATGGCACAAAAATAGAAAATCTGAGAATGTTTTCCTATCTGATGAAAGTCGTTTCTAGTACTGATTGCAAGCGTGAACGATCGTATTTAGTTTTCGTGCAATTTTTTTCTATCAAGGTTCAGTTTGCATACGTTGACTATTGTGGTTTCAAAACGTCATTCAGTAGATGTCCGCATTTAATCATGTCATTTACCCTGTTTGTTCCAACGCCCTAATTAGAAATCGATAATAGTCGAGGCAACTGATGTATTCTTGCAGATATTAAATCAAATTCAAACGCAGAGAAAACCGTCCTTATGACGCAAATTCACAACAGAGAGTATTGAAAGTGATAGGAATTTGGAGAATTCACGACCCAAACCGGCTTTTATTGCACAAGCAAAAGGCCGAATCAGTATAAAACAAATAAACTGAATCAATTGTATTCGTATTAAAAAAAAAAAAAAAACCTACGGGTATGCATATTTATTGTCAGTATCTGGAGTGAGTAATGAAATTCCTGAGTACTGCATTTTGTTTTGTAATTTGTCGAGATCGTAAAATAGCACGAAATACATATGTATGTATGCGCATAGTCAGAGTATAGAAAGAGTGCACTTGGGTTTAAACGAAAAGTCGTCATCTTATTCCGTTTCCTCGACTGAATTGTTTCTCGATGGATAACATTTATGCATACGATCCATGTCGCCGTATCTTCTAAGATACATATTTGCTGTGTGTGATGCGAGGGTAGAGATTGTTTTTTTTTTTTTTTTTTTCGTTTTAATGAAACGAATGTACATATGTAGATAGAGAAAGAATGTAAATTACATCAGTAGTCAGAATGCATAGATATGTACAAATGCATATAATTACATAGAGAATGCCTATGTTAGAAGAACGATTTTTATATTTGTATGCGAGCGCGAAGAGAGAGGCAAAATAAATGATAAGTTGGCCTAGGTGGACCGTGGGGAACGGAAAAAATAGAATGGAATGCGGTCTTGACGAGTTCTTCGACATCAACCGTGAGTCGACTGGATCGTTGTCGTTGTATCGCCGTCATTTTTCTTTTTTTCTCGTGTCTTGATCGTATTTGTTGGTTGTTGGACGCTTTTAAGCCCACAAAAAATAAGTAGGGTGCACTAACAACATGTGCTCGTTCGACTGCTATTTGCAAAACGTCTCAATTATATTTTGTTTTCTACCTTTAATGTAGTTAATAAAACAACATAAGAGAGAGAGAGGTTGATTAGTGATTCTTCGTCTGTAGATATGTTTATTTTTCAGTAAACAATCTGCGTTCGGAATGACCAAATTGAGTTACACTCACTGTATGCTGGTGAGTAGCAAATGAATGTTAACTATGCTAGATTCAAGCAAGTTTCCTAGCATACAACGTGCTTAGCCGGTTTCATGAATTTTTCTATAAAACTGCAGCAACAAACCTTTTCATCGCCGCCGCGTCGCACTGCAACTGGTAGCAGTAGCATTTGCAGCATTAATTCTATTATTTTATTGTTGTTGCGTTAATATCGGACAAGGAGTGGGACTCGTTATGGCGTATAGTGTGTGGAATAAAAGTAGATAAATATAAAAATATATTGCCGATGTGAGATTGTTGCTCTCGTATGCTGTTAGTACTTGCAGCAGTGCTGTGCCCCCCCGCGCTTCATCCTTCTGTTTCGTGATTCAAGTCACCCCATGAGTCAATGCAACCGTTCGGCTTCTCTATCTATGTTTTTTGTTGCTTGCTGCTGGCATGCTGCTGTTACAACTTAGATTTGGTATTTGATGATAGTTGTAGCTTCGATGTGCTACGTTCGTATGTGTATACTAGGCAGCTACGAGTAGTATGTAGTATGGCATATTGTGTGTACTTGATGTAGTTGATTAGACATACAGCTTTTCGTATCCGCAAAGTATGAGATCTAACATTCCATTCTTTCTTTCTCTTGTGTTGTCGAACGGGGTAGGCGGGACATGAACGACGGACGTCAAGTTGGATACCTTGTTTGGGGGCTCGTATACACCCATTTGACAGTCATGCTGCTTTAGCTGGGCATACATAGAAAATTGCCATACATTCCAGTATAGCCATGGTAGATATGTATGTATGTATGTAAGTATCTGCAACAGGAGTTAGTAACCCTACTGCAACTAAACTTTGATACAATATACATACATACATATGTAGAGAGAGCGTGCAGCACTAGAGGCATTG
Source organism: Eumerus sabulonum (assembly GCA_951905685.1). Lineage (NCBI taxonomy): Eukaryota > Metazoa > Arthropoda > Insecta > Diptera > Syrphidae > Eumerus > Eumerus sabulonum. The sequence continues at coordinate 151,087,401 of OX645060.1, read as the reverse complement.
TGCTGCATATGCACATATGTGCATATGAAAACGCATCACCTCATGTTGTATAAACGCTCTGTGCATCCTTTTTGTTTTTTTTTTTTGTTTTTCGTTTGCTTTGATTGCATTGAAGAATTTAATAACGAGGCGAAACTGCTTGGATTTGTTTTTCAAAGTGCTGAAAAAAATCAATGGAAACGATTGCGAAAATATTGAAAAACCTCTTATTTGCTATATTATTCGACAGCTAGGGCGTTGATACTGATTGTTGTTTTAACTTACCTTACGATGAAAAGCCGAGAAAATCAAAAACATTCAACAGGCGATTCTATTCACAATTGCCCCCAACCAAGTTTCCAAGTTTGTTAAAATTGCCCTATCTTATCAGGCTTCAACATATGATTTTATTTATTCCCTATAATGAGCATGAAGATGAAGAAGAAATGTTATTTGAATAGGGTATAGATACTAAAGAGCACCGTGGCGCAGTGGGTAGTGTGTTGGCCTCTGACACCGATGACTCGGGATCGAATCCCGACACAGCCATGTCATCGAACGTGTTTTTCACGGTGTTTCTCCTCAGCGGGGTTCTGACAAATCCCCCTGTAGTATAGTTGTCAAGAAAAGCTTCTCGAATTTCGCCGTACGGAACCGGCAATAAACTGTACTCTAGGTCCCTTTCACCTATGGGAAAATAAAATCACACACAACATGGGTGATTGAGAGAAGCTCGGCTTTGGTCCTTCATGGACTGTAACGCCAACATACATACATATGTACATACATGTATGTAGTTGCTGGCCGGAAGATTTGAAGTTCAAGTTATATCCATGGAGAAAGTAAAAGTGATAAGGCTTTTCAAGGTGGCTAATTAAAATATCATACTTACTTACTTATCATGCCAGCGATCCATGGAGGATCTGAGCTTAGGCTAAGCTATAGCTGCCTTCCATCCATCCTTGACGGTCCCTCGCACGCTGCTTCCAGTTATCAAGACCAAGATGTCTTACATCCGCGATTACTTGTTCTTTACACCGGAGGTTCGGTATTCCTCTTCTTCTCGAACCAGGAGGCTCGGAGTCGAACACCTTCTTAGCCGGAGCGTTGAAGTCCATGCGCTCGATGTGGCCGAGCCATTGTAGTCGACGGATCTTTGCCTTCCGGACCATCCACATCTTTGTACAGCTCGTAGAGTTCGCGGTTGTGTCTTCTTCTCCATTCACTTTCCTCACAGGCAGGACCAAATATCCGGCGCAGAATTTTTCATTCGAAAGAACCCAAAATCAGCTCCGCTGTCCTGCTTATCGTCCAGCTTTCGGCTCCGTACAGCAAGACTGGCAGTATGAGTGTTTTGTAAAGCATGACTTTGGTCCTTCGAGTGAGGAGTTTTGATCTAAGTTGTTTGGACAAGCCGAAGTAGCAACGGTTGCCAAGGGCGATTCTATGCCGGATCTCCACTGTGGTGTCATATTATTTTGTTATATTGTGTCCCAGGTGGTGAGCGACGGATTGGTTTTAGCTTGACAGCATGTACTTCGTCTTGTCCTCATTGACCTTAATACCAACTCGTTTCGCCTGTTCTTCAATCGCCGTGAATGCTTCCACAATGCCACGGCGAGAACATGCGATGAACATCCGCGTATCCTAGCAGCTGGACGGACTTGTAGAAGATAGTGCCTTCCCCGTTGACGCCTGCCCGTCGCACTATCTGCCCCAACACCAGGTTGAAGAAGTCACATGACAGTGCATCTCCTTGCCGAAATCCGGTGCATGCTTCAAACGGTTCCGAAGTCCTAGAACCTAGTTGCACGGTGCATCGCGTATTTATTAGGGTGGCGCGACTTAGCTGGATCAGTTTCCCGGGATCCCGAATTCGGCAATCGCACCAAACAGTCCTTCACGATGAATGCTGTCGTATGCGGCTATGAAATCGATGAAAAAATGGTGTGTATCGATTCGAAACTCGTTGGTCTTTTCCAGGATTTGTCGAAGTGTGAAAATTTGGTCTATAGTCGATTTGCCGGGCCGAAAGCCGCACTGGTAGCTGCCGATTAGTGCGGTGCAAAATGGCTTCAGACGTTCACACAGTACGCTGGACAGGATCTTGTATGCAATTAAAAATTAAAATATACATTGCCAGTTACATATCAGGCAGTTCTGCTTTGGTTCTAATTCGTTTGATATTCACTAGATGCACATACATATGTATGTCTATTAGGTAAGAGCTCGTTGATGAAATGTAATTATTGTCCTTCTGATAACAAAAAAAAATTGCAGTTTTATATAGCACATCCAAGCAAGGGGATAATGCAAAAATAGCAACCGTTGTGACCGAATGACGTATGAGTCGAGGAATTTATTCGTCGAATTCTTGATGGTGTATTTGCGTCTGCGGCACATTTCTGTGCCGTATTTTTATTCGTATGTACATATGTACATATGTACATACATACATATCTTCACGTTTGTTTTAATATTTATTTTTGTGTAAAATTTTTCGCAAGCGGAGACCCCAAGGCGTATGGTAAAAATGTGCGCGTCGTGTTGGTACTTTGGCATTTTGTGCTGTTTCTCGATGCCATAGCACCACGGTGTTCCTATCACAAATAATTATTTAAATGTACATACATATATGTATGTATATTTCAAGTGAAGAGGCAGAGAAGGTAAATGGTTTCTCTGATTAAATGGAAAGAAATTAAATCAAAATACTCGGTTTTATGAAATTGCTATTTTTGGTACCTTTTTACTTCAAAAACTCATTTCCAAAAGGTGGTCTTGTATACATATTATCTTTGCGTACCAGAAAGCGGTGATAAGAACAGACATTGATAATCTGCACTATCTTTTGTATCTATAAAGCATTAATATAAAATGGTCAGTGAAATAAATTTATTGCAATCTACGTATATACATATGTACATGCATATGTAGGTACTTTGGTAGGTATCAATTGCGCTGATAAGATGTACCTATGTAATTCATGACACTTTTTGGCATATAGGTACATTACTTTGCACTAATACAAATTCATAGACGTCCAAATTCCATAACATAGCCTCTCCATTCTTGGTTGAATCTCCTGCTCCACTCTCCGTTTACACAAACGGGACCAAATATTGCACGCAGAATTTTGCTCTCGAAACGCCCATCCGCTTTATCCGCTTTTGATAACGTCCAAGCCTCAGCGCCGTAGAGGATGACCGGGACGATGAAAGTTTTGTAGAGAGATACCTTAGTTTTTCGAGAGAGGGCTCTACTACTCAATTGCCTCTTGAGCCCGAAGAAGCAGCGGTTGGCAAGAGTTATTCTGCGTTTTATCTCAGCGCAGGTGTCGTTGCTGCTTGTCACTATCGAGCCAAGGTAGACGAAGTCCTTGACTACTTCAAAAATATAGCTGCCGAAGGTGATGTTCTGACCAAGACGTCGGTGTTGCGCGTCTTTCTTGGATGACAGCATATATTTGGTCTAGTCCCCGTTTACCCTTAAACCTACTTTAACCGCTTCTGCTTCAATGCTTGCGAACGCCTCATTGACGTCTCGCTTTTTCCGTCCAATAACGTCAATATCATCTGCGTAGACAAGCAATTGTGTGGACTTGAAATAGATCGTACCTCTTCTATTGGCCGCAGAGTCCCGCACGATACATATTTTCAAAAATAATGCTAAAGAAATGACATGACAGTGCGTCACCCTGTCTAAAACCTTTTTTAACATCAAAGAGGTCGGTTAGTTCACCTCCGACCTTAACCGAGCAGCGAGAGTTCTCCATAGTCATCCTGCACAGTCTGACGAGTTTGGCAGGAATGTTAAAACATGACATGGCTCTATATAGCTCGTCTCTATAAACACTGTCATACGCGGCTTTAAAGTCGACAAAAAGATGGTGCGTGTCGTGAAACCACAATGGTAGGAACCTATCAGATTGTCCACGAACGGCTTCAGGCACTTACACAGTACGGCAGAGAGGATCTTGTACACGATGTCCAGGAGGCTTATCCCTCTGTAATTGGCGCAGTCATAGGGGTCTCCGTTCTTATGGACAAACGATACTGAGATTCCATTCATCGGGCATGCGTTCTTCCGACCATATCTTGCAGATGAGTTGGTGCATGTTCCTAACCAGCTCATCGCCAGCTGTTTTAAACAGCTCCGTGGGGAATCCGTCTGCTCCAGCAGCTTTATAAGACTTAAGTTTCGATATCGTTATATTAACATCGTCTAGGTCGGGTGGACAGGATTCTCCTTCGTTTTTGTTCATTGTGAATGGTTCGCTCTGCCTGACGGCGGCATTTTGACTATCCTCGCCGTTATACAGTCTGCAGAAGTGGTCCTTCCACAATCTCAGCATCAACTGTGACTCCACTACTAGTTGTCCGTGCTCATCCCTGCAGGCTTCTGCTCTGGCTTTATAGCCTTGGCATGCTCGTTTTACTTTCTGGTAAAATTTTCGAACGTCGTTCCTGCAGTAACATCTCCTCGATCTCGCGCTTCTCGTGCTCCTTCGTTTTCCTTCTCAGAAGCGCATGCTCCTCCCTCCTTTTCTGTTCATAGAGCTCGCGGGCAGCTCTCGTCCGTCGATGCAATGTGGCCATGTATGCATTCTATTTCTCTACATGGGCCTGTCTGCCCTCATCATCAAACCAGGGGTTTCTCGACGGTGGTGGCTCGAAACCGAGTATATTTGAGGCGGTCTCTCTAATGGCGTTCTGACAACGACTCCATTGCTGTTCTATGGTTTCTGCAGATTGCATCGGGACTTGAGAGAGCTTGAGGGAGACTTAATCGGCGAAGGTCCTGGCGGTCTCCTGTGATTGCAGCTTTCCGACGTTAAATTTTGGTGTTCTTACTCGACTCCGTTGATTCCGAGAAATTCGCATCAGTACCTTGGCTGCAACAAGGTAATGATCCGAGTGGATGTTGGCTCCTCGAAAGGTTCGGACATCTAGGATGCTGGAGGAGTGTCTGCCGTCGATCACAAGATGATCAATTTGGTTGGTTGTCGATTGATCGAAAGACCGAAAGACTTGCTACGACCAAATTATGTCCCGCCATAAAGGCCACTTAGTCCTTAGTCCGTTTTCTGACGTGGTGTTGTGTAGGCTGTGCTTTCCAATGACCCGTTCAAAGATAGCTTCCTTACCCAGCTTCGCATTGAAATCTCCTAGAACGATTTTGGTTTCACAGCTGGGACATTTTGCATACGTTCTGCCTAGGAGATCATAGAAGTCGTCGATCGAGGCGATACTGAGTTGAAATTTTGACCCAGGTTTTTCCGCAACGTAGCCGACAGATCGAAGAGTTCAAACGTAGTTGAAGTGACAGATAGTATGTATATACGGACCTTTTACTTTGATTGTGTTAGTCCTGCGTTGTACCAACCAGCAAGCCAAAAGAAAGAAAAGCAAAAAAGATATCTCACACATACAGAGGCAAAATGTCAGTTCGACGCCTCGACCCAGGTTTACATGCATTTTTTCAACTCGATCCAGCTCTGCTAGTTGGATCGAGTCGAGTTGACTCTATTTCAACTCGATCCGCGTTTATATGGATTTCGATCCTAGTTGAATCCGGATTCAACTACACATGTAAACGGGGTATTATATTGCCGAGACTGATCTTGATGCGGATAGTCTACATGTCTTAATGCCAACTACAAAACCTGTTGTGGTCAATACGACTATCAATGAGTCTAGCATGAAATTTTTATCCGAATTGGTTATTTACATCAATGATTCTTTCAAATAAACTAGCCATTTGTTGGGTGATAAAATACAAAACTTGATGCAAATAAGCTTGTTAATTTGCAAGTTTACTACTAAGTCTTCATAAATTCTCAAATTTTGTACATAGCCTGTAAGGCACATAGTATATGTATATGTACATATGTAATTTAGCAAGGACTAAATACAGCATTTATAAAGGACTAACTACTATACTAAAGGCTAACATTGTTCTCTACAGCACATGTATAATTCTACATAAATTGTATTTAGCGTAACTCTCAGAGATTTTGTAAGAGGCCATGAACTTGTGTAAACTGGTCCTCTTCACCTTGATTGAATGGATTAATTTTAATTCGTTGACATGACCTGCCTATTCTGTAAACATCCTACCTATGCCATACTAAATTAACATACATATGTATGTGTATGTAAATCGTACAAGTTCATAAGCACGCCGACGGACATCGGTAAAACGAAGGAAAACGTAGAGAGGAAGTCACACGCCCATATTGTTTTTTTGTTTTTTTTGACTAGAAATATTATGTCTACGTGTGGACGTTTGATTCATTTCCGTTTATCACATCACGGGCAACGATAAAATAACATTTTGACTGAGTAACTTTAGCAGACAACACTTTAAAGTACACTTCGCGGTTTATTTCTTTGCATACTTAATCTTTTCCACCTTTGAGATAGTAAAGAACTTGAACAATTATAATATGTACCGCGCATTCCTAACATATCAACTGATTGTTGATTTTATTGCGTTAACAATTGACGTAATAAACAAGAACCCATACTGATATTACGGACTACGGGGTTTGATTTTCGATTAAGTTATAGATCCTTATTGAGTCGTCGTTTTTAAAATAATGGTTTCGCTTGGTCTAAAAAGGGAGAAGCCGACACTGGTAAAAAGCAGACGTTAGAGCTTTTCATTGTATATTATCTCGACATTCCATTCCTATTTTATTTGTCTATCTTGGGTAAATATACAGATAACAAATTCCTGAGATTCCAAAAATAAGCCTCAACAAGTTTAAATTTATTACGCACGTTATACATATTTAATGTAGGTGTGAATGTATGTTTGTGAGAATCTAGTTTTATGAAAACAGAAAAGAGATATTTTTGAAAACGGCACTAGCATACACGAGAATATACCTTTTTGTATGCTGGCTACCACTGTACATACATACATACATATGTATGTTTAGTTAGTACTCAATCTCTTTACAAGGAAAAGATCTGTATCAAGATACACCTACCTCCGTATGAATGGTATAGATCTGATCCTTGGAAAAGATGCCAAATATCTTGGCATAATCCTGGACTCCAAACTTAGTTGGAGAGAAAATATTGAGGAAAGAATCAAAAAGGCCTACGTGGCACTATATTCGTGCAAGGTAGCCTTTGGAAAGACATGGGGTCTGAAACCGAGGTTAGTACAATGGTTGTACACTGCGGTGGAAAGACTTTTTCTAGTCTATGGCTCGGTTGTCTGGTGGAAAGGGCTTGAGAAAAAGTGTCATCTTCAGAGCGTGTCAAAAGTTCAAAGGGCAGGCTGTCTGGCGGTGACGGGATCTATGAATTCCACACCAACGGCGGCTCTTGAAATCATGCTGAACCTCCCACCCCTGGACATACTTATGTATACTGCTAGAGCGCCGCAACCAGAACTGCGCTAAGACTACAGGAATCCGGTCTCTGGAAAAGGAGTCCTCACGGACATGCATCAGTTTTGGATCGATGTGCCGTCTCGAGATTTAGAACCGTAACGGACTATGTCACCCGACTTCCTTCCTGGGAGAGGAGATTCTCTATTAGAATTCCCTCCAGGGAGGAATGGACCGGTGATTTAGTACGCACGGAAAGTGATCTGGCATTGTACACCGACGGATCCAAAATGGATATTGGCACACGTGCCGGAGTCTACTTTGAGTCTCGAGATATGCATCGCTCCTATAGGCTCGATGATGGATGCAGTGTCTTCAGGTCCGGCGGACCTGATCAGCAGAGAGAATATCTCAGGAAAAAGGATCAACATCTATGTTGACAGCCAGGCAGCCATTAAGGCTTTGCAGGCAGCATGGATAAGATCCAAACTCGTCAAACTCTGCAAAGAGAAGTTAGAAGAGATATTGAATGTAAATGAATGTATGCTGGGTACCTGGTTATGTGAATATCTCTGGAAACAAGAGGGCGGACGATCTGGCTAGGCTGGGATCAAGTGCAAACTGTGCGCAGATCTCAACTGAGGCCAAAGAACCACTCAGTGCGCTCTACAGAGAGATAGAGACGGAACTATTAGTGAAAGCCAATAAGCGATGGTGTCGCTTAGATACATGCGCAACGGCGGGATCGACTTGGCCCGTCTATGATAAGAAAAGGACGGAAAATCTGCCGAAGTTCAATCGTGGGAACATTCGACTGGCAGTCCGTGCCCTCACCGGGCACTGCATGCTATCCTGCCATGCAGCTCGACTAGGCCAGCCCTACAATGACTTCTGCAGAAGCTGCAGGGACGAAGAGGAAATTGGATCCATTCTTCACCTGCTGTGCGAATATCCGGCGCTAGCCCAAGAAAGGAATACATTCTAGGAAGATACTTCCTTTTCGGGACTAGAAGAGGTAGGTAATATTGGGCTGAACAGAATAATGGGATTCTTATCCTCGTCTGGGTGGTTCAGCTCAACGATAAATGTCTAGGTATCAACGGGTTAAATAAATCAATTGGGCACAGTGGACTACTACGTGAGCCTTGACTATTCGTCAAAACCAATGATAGTACTCAATCAATGATAGTAAATTGTAATAGCTATTTTCATTCATACAATTATTGGACCTTCATTATTCTGACACAGATATTCGTCATGGGAAGTTTCCAAAAACTGCTACACAAAATATGTAATTTCGATACTACATGAAACAAACCACAGAATAAAATGGTTGTGGAATCGATACAAGAATACAGAATACAGATACGTAAACCACTTCCGGTTTTATCGAACAGTCAATTTTAATTTTCAAATAAATATCTTTTGCTTACATTACCTACATACATAGATATACATATGTACATGCATAGGTATACACGTCCTACACCTGCATACATGTGGATTTTGAAGTTTTTTTCTCGATTCGTCTTGTGGAGAAAAAAGAGATACATGTTTACAAAAGCCTTGATTATTTAAATTTTTAGCACACGGCTCGAATAGAGTTTCTTGAATGTTAATTCTATTTAATTTTTTTCATTGCTTTGAGGATCTCTTTGGGAACTAGGATGTTTTTTTTTTCGCTTTAGCTTGATACATATGGGCTTGTTTATAGAAAAGTAAGAGAATATATTCTGCTTTGACCACATCTTCAATGTAAGATGTAGTAGATAATTTGTTTTAGATTTGTGTTCGATGGCAAGCATCACTATTGATTCCAAAAATTGGCAGTTGTAATCGAATAATGGGGTGGCACTGGTGCAGTGGTTAACATCATCGACCGCCGAGCGGAAAGTCTATAGTTCAAATTCGCTTCAAAGCCAAGAAAAAGTAATTCCTATACGGACAAAAGGTATGCAACACCGTTGTGAATGGAAAGTGACCAGACGTACTGCTGCATGCATAACACTCACAGTATATGGTCAACTGAAATTCATCCTCTGCGTATGCAATATTAAAAGTGCTTGAACGAATTACTACGGACTATATCCAACGCGGAATTTGGTCGGCTCTCGACAACCACCCCTGAGAGTTAACGAACATCAACGACCCAAACCACTGCACTCCGTTCAGGTTATGTGTCTATGGCACATCATAAGAGAATATATAAATAAAAACTCTTGAACCTGCGCGAGTTTCTAAAAAAAAAAAAAAAACGAATAACTTGAAAACCTGGGACACATCGGGGTCATCCAATTGCCACAGTAGGCTCTATTCCTTCTGATATGCTTCATTGTTCATTGAGCTTCATCGTAAAGTTTAGTGCGTATTTCGCACGCCCTATATGTGCAAATACTTGTTCTACAAAAATATGCTGTAAGAAAAAAATTGCAAAATTGCAACTCTACACGGTTAGGTCATACCAGAGAGCTATTAAAGCTTACAAATATTTTGCCGGTGAGACATACTACTATCGCCGGAGATCGCCAGTGCCTTTGCCAACCGGGTCTCCCTTAAGCTCTCCGATACACCTCAATCCTCCACTCAGTCAGTAGAGCAACAATGGAGCCTGTGCATACAAGCCCTGAAGAGCACAGAAACGGAAGTGCTGGGCCTTAAAGCTCCACCACGACGAAACACCTGGTTCGATGACGAGTGTAGAAGGCTTCATGCGGAAAAGCAGGAGGCATAACTACACAAAAAAAACAAGAGCGGCTCGTGAGCTCTACGAGCTTAAAAGAAGGGAGGAACAGAAGCGGGCGATTGAAAACTTGGAGAGGTGCTATTGCAGGCACGACGTTCGAAGATTTTATCAACGGATAAAACGAATGTCTTAAGGCTATAAAGCTCGAAGGAGCTGTAAGGATGAGAACGGACATTTAGTAGTAGAATCGCAGTCGATGCTGAGAATTTGGAAAAACTCCTTCTGCAGACTGTATAACGCAATGACAGCCAACATACCGCCGTCAGGCAGATTGAATACTTTCTTAACGACGAAGATCGCAGAGAATTCCGTCTCCCTGACCTCGACGAAGTTGAGATTGCCATGTCGAAACTCAAGTCGAATAAAGCTGCTGGCGTAGATGGACTGTCTGCCGAGCTCTTCAAAGCGACTGGGGGTGAGCTGGTTAGGAGCATGTACCGGCTCTTCTGTATGGAATGGAATGGAGTCTCCTCAGCATTGTTTGTCCGATCCACAAAAAAGGAGACCCTTGGACTGCGCCAACTATGGAGGAATAATTCTCCTTAATGTCGCATACAATATCTTCGCTGCCGTTTTGTGTGAACGTCAGAAGCCATTCGTAAATAAGCTGATCGGTCCTTATCAGTGTGGCTTCAGGCCAGGGAAGTCCACCATCGATCAAATCTTCATACTACGGCAGATCCTGTAGAAAACCAATGAATTTCTAGTCGACACTCACCATTTATTCGTCGACTTCAAGGCCGCATACGACGGCGTAATTAGAGACGAGCTATATAACGCCATATTAACTTTTGACATTCCTGCTAAGCTCGTCAGACTATGCGAGATGCTCGCTGCTCCATCCGAATCGGTGCAGAACTGACCGATATTTCAAATCCTCAGAACTCCTTGCATACGCCGACGACATTGACATAATAGGTAGATCGCAGCGAGATGTCAATAAGGCGTTTGCGAGTATTGAGATGGAGGCGGCACAAATTGGTTTGGCAGTTAATGAGGGCAAGACTAAATATCTGCTGTCATTGAAAAAGGACATTTACCACCGACGTCTTGGACAGAACGTACATATTGGCAGATATAAGTTTGAGGTAGTTAAGGACTGCATATACCTCGGCTCCGCAGTGACTGGGAACAACGACACCAGTTTCGAAATCGCAGAATTACTCTTGCCAACCGCAGAGAAGTAGAGGCCCCTCTCGTACGACCAAGTTGACCTTATATATGTAAGACCTTGGACTTTATCTAAAGCGGATGTGGAAATCATTGGTCGTTTCGAGAGAAAGATTCTGCGTGCGATTTTCGGTGCTATAAACACAGAGGGGGGTTGGAGGAGAAGATTCAATCATGAACTGTATGGGTTGTACAGCGACATGAGTCTAGTCAGGCGTTTACTAATCCAACGCCTAAGATGGCTAGGCCATGTAGAGCGAATGGACACCACAGCTCTAGCCCGTAGAGTCTTTGAATCTAACCCCGAGGGATGAAGAAATAGTGGACGGCCGCACCTAAGGTGGCGCGCGCAGGTAGAAAGGGACCTCAACCAACTGGGCGTGCGGCATTGAAAAAGGCTAGTGAAAGATCGTGCTAGGTAGAGAGGCATGTTGGTTGAGGCCCAGGTTCACCCCGAACTGTAGCGCCCGTTAAGTAAGTAAGTGTCACCCCGCCAACGAAAGAGCAAATAATTGTAACCAAAGTCTTAACATTTCCAATAGTTTTCAATCAAAAGGAAAAAGTATTAATTTAAGCGTTCCGCATTGCTGACAAGCCCCACGGCAACAGCAGAATATGTAATTGGGTTCGATACAATGTCGTAAGAGTGCGAGTCAGGCATCGAAATAAAAAGTCAGCATAACTGAGCAATTTCGGTCATATGTAACAATTCTTATTCGAACATTCATTTAGCTCAAAAGCTATCCCACCCTATCGAATAAGTGTTTAACTAGAAGCTGATCGCCCGATAGTCGAGATGTCTTATCGTCGCATCTTCAATGCTACTCACATGATATTGTTGACTTTTGCACTAGGCGGAGGGGCGATGCCATTAAAAAAATAAAAACGAAATAAAAAAACAACAACTGCTATGACCTTCACATTCCAGAGCATACGAGGTTTTTCTTAATGGTTGGATGGCGGCAAGGCGGGCGCGAATTGTAAGCGACGACAATCGGCAGCGTCGGCAGTGGAGAATACTGGCTGTCAATTGAACTTAATACAAAAGTAGCTAATATATGATACGAGTATTGCGCTTTAGATGTATTATATAAGACATCAAGTATGCTTATTCTAGACAATTGGGATAGGAAGAGGGAAGGAGAACAAAAGCTGATGATATGTACATATGTATGTATGTATATGCGGTGTAGGATGGAAATAGCGTTGGTAAGCATAAATGTTGCATGAAGAGTGAGGAATTTTCAGTTATTTTATTTGAATTTTTATTTTTGGATTTTTTATTGGCCAACATATGTACCTACATACATACATACATATATTAATTTGGGCTCTTTGAAAATCGCAACACGTGATATATGTATGTACATACATACCTTGCTAAATTGGTAACTTTGATATTTCTTAATTAATATAGGCTTCAGTGAAGAATGGTAGAATGGCCGCTCTATGGTAGAGAGTAACGCTTCAACACAAATTGTAAGAATCACTGAGCTTAGTTAAAAGCTAGCAGTCAGCACTATTGTACTATTCTTCTTCTTCCTAACGGGCGCTACAGTTCGGGGTGAACCTGGGCCCAACCAACATGCCCCTCCATCTAGCACGATCTTTTGCTAGCCTTTTCCCTTGCCGCACACCCAGTTGGCCGAGGTCCCCTTCCACCTGTGTGCGCCATCTTAAGTGTGGCCGTCCTTTGCTTCTTCGTCCCTCGGGGTTGGATCCAAAGACTCCCGGCTGGAGCTGTGGTCTCCATTCGCTCTACATGGCCCAGCCATCTTAGGCGTTGAATCCGTAAACGCCTGACTAGACTTATGTCACTCCATCCCCCGTCTGCGTTTATAGGCCCGAAAATCACGCGCAAAATCTTTCTCTCGAACCGACCAAGGGCCTCCTCATCCGCTTTTGATAGTGTCCATGCTTCTGCGCCGTACAGCAGGACCGGGATGATAAGGATCCTATATAGAGTCAACATTGTCGTTCGGGAGAGGGCTCTATTACTCAATTGGCTCCTGAACCCAAAGAAACAGCGGTTGGCAAGAGTGATTCTGCGTTTGATTTCGGAACTGATGTCGTTGTTCCAGTTCACTGCGGAGCCAAGGTAGACGAAGTCCTTAACTACCTCGAACTTATGTATATCTGCCAATACAAATGTTCTGGCCAAGACGTTGATGGTGAACGTTCTTTTTTGATGACAGCATATATTTAGTTTTGTCTTCGTTTACCGCCAGACCAACTTTCGCCGCCTCGAACTCAATACTCGCAAACGCCTCATTGATATCTCGCTGTGATCTACCTATTATGTCAATATCGTCGGCGTATGCAAGGAGTTGCGAGGATTTGAAATAGATTGTGCCTCTTGTATTGGTCAGTGATTTTTGCACAATCATTTCCAATATGATTTCGGATGGAGCAGCGAGCATTCTCCGAAGTCATCCTGCATAGTCTGATGAGTTTAGCAGGTATGGCAAAGGTAGACATAGCGTTGTATAGCTCGTCTCTAATTACGCTGTCGTATGCGGCTTTGAAGTCGACAAATAGATGGTGAGTGTCGACTTGAAATTCATGGTTTTTTCCAGGATCTGCCGTAGTGTGAAGATTTGGTCGATGGTGCACTTCCCTGGCCTGAATCCACTCTGATAAGGACCTATCAGCTCATTTACAAAAGGCTTCAGGTGTTCACACAAAACGGCAGAGAAGATTTCGTGGGCGATGCTAAGGATACTTATTCCTCTATAGTTGGCGCAATCAGAGGGGCCTCCGATGCTGAGACTCCATTCCTCGGGCATGCTTTCTTCTGACCATATCTTACAGATGAGCTGGTGCATGCAAGAGCTCAGCAGACAGTCGCGCCAGCAGCTTTATTCGACTTGAGCTTCGATATGGCAATCTTAACTTTATCGAGGTCAGGGGAACGGAATTCTCTGCGGTCTTCGTCCATTAGAAATGGATCATTCTGCCTGACAGCGGTATATTGACTAACATCGCCGTTCTACAGTCTGCAGAAGTAGTTTTTCCATGTTCTCAGCATCGACTGAGATTCTACTACTAGGTGTCCGTTCTCATCCCTGCAGGCTTCCGTTCTGGCTTTATAACCTTGGCATGTTCGCTTTATCTGTTAATAAAACACCTCTCCAAATCCTCAATCGCGCGCCTCCGTGCTCTTTCTTCTTTCTCCTGAGAAGCTTATGCTCTTCCCTTCTTCTTAACTCGTAGAGCTCACGAGCTGCTCTTGCTCTTTTATGCAGCGAGGCCTTATATGCATCCTGCTTCGCTGTGTGAATCCTCCTGCACTCGTCATCGAACCAGGTGTTTCTTCGTGGTGGAGCCTTGAAGCCCAAAACTTCGGATGCAGAGCTTTTCAGGGCTTGTTTGCAAAGGCTCCACTGCTGTTCTATTGATAGCGTGGAGGATTGGAGAGCTTAAGGGAGACGCGATCGGTAAAAGCACCAGCGGTTTCTGGCGATAGTAGCTTTCCGACGTCATAACGTTCGTGATATCCGTAAGCGCATCATGGCTACTACGAGATAGTGGTCCGAGTCGATGTTAGCCCCTTGGAATGCTCGAACATCAAGAAAAGTGGAGGAGTGTCTGACGTCTATCGCGATGTGATCAATCTGGTTGGTAGTCGATTGATCAAAAGACCGCCAAGTGCCTTTGTGTATATCGAGGTGCGGGAAGCGCGTACTGGCTAGAAGGAGATTTCGCCCCGTAGCAAGATCAAACAGCCTGTGTCCGTTATCGGAGGTGGTGTCGTGTAGGCTATGTTTGCCGATGACTCGTTCAAAGATGCTTTCCTTACCCAGCTTAGCACTAAAGTCTCCTTATACAATTTTGATGTCATAGCTGGGACATTGGGCATACGTTCTGTCTAGGAGATCGTAGAACTCATCTTTGGCGGAGTCATCCTTGTCTTTCGTTTGGGCGTGGACGCAGATCAGGCTGATGTTAAAAAATTTACATCACATTCCGAAAGCTTAGGACTTTTTGCCGTAGTCCACCTCGAACAACAAATCCGCATCCAAACAATCGTTGCCCTCTCTCCCTATAGCAGTCGCCGTAGTAAATATCGCAGTTTTTCATCCGCTTTATACCCGGTCCATTCCATCGCATTTCCTGGATGGCGGTTATGTCCGCTTTATAGCCGTCTAGGGCGTCCGCAAGTTGTTCAGCTACACGTAGCCTGTTTAGGGACCTAACATTCCACTTACAAAGCCGAAGATCATTGTCCTTTTTTTCGTTTTTTGCAAGGGTCGTCAACATAAATCCGGTCCGTTATATCCGAGGCTTGTGGTTGTTTCGGAGTTTGTGTTTTTTTTTTACGGTTACGGCTTACTAGGCCGTAGGCCAACCGAATAATACTGTTTTTCGGCGCAGGAGGCTCGCCATTCGCCCTTCCCCGTCTGCAATTTCCATAGGAAATCTCCACGAGGAGGTGGGGATAGGACTTACTAACAGTGTCGCAAGATGTTCGACTGCGGTGGCTCTTTTCGCTTTTTAGCAGGCCAGCATCTGTCGGATAGATGCTACCCCTACGAGGCCTTTGTTAGTCCTTTGCCATCCACTATTGTACTATTGCCTGTTAAAATTATTCAATTTCAATACCATGTCTAAATGTCATCAAACGACAACGTCTGTATCTTCTCGTCAAAGGACGGAAGCTAATTACTTTTGTAAATGCCCACAATAATTTAAAAATTCAATTAAAGGCTGATCACCATGTGTTGATAAGCTTTACTTGATAGTTGTATTGTTCTCCATACACCTAGTGATGTGTCTGACTAATCTTAGCAGTCGCATTGCTTTCAGGTGCTTATCAACAATAACCTATTTTCAAATAGAATATTTCTTTTCGTCAAGCGGCTAAGCAACTTGTTACCGTCCTAAATGGAATGCACATACCAGTTTCTCTTTAGGGTTCCGTACCCAAAGGTAAAACGGAACCCTATTACTAAGACTTCGCTTTCCGTCCGTCCGTCTGTCACCAGGCTGTATCTCATGAACCGTGATAGCTAGACAGTTGAAATGTTCACAGATGATGTGTTTCTGTTGCCGCAACCACGACAAATACTAAAAACAGAACAAAATTAATATTTAAGGGGGCTCCCATACAACAGACATGATTTTCATCCAAAAAATCCTGCCTGCAACCAAGATCTGTCATTTGATGAGGTAACATACATAGTCTCTTTCATATTTATATATACAGATGGTACGGAACCCTTCGTGCGCGAGTCCGACTCGCACTTGGCCGGTTTTTTGTTTTTGCTATCAATCCCTAAACAGTCGATGACAGATAAAAATAAAAGTTATTTCACACTGATAAGGGAAACATAAAAGTCAATGTGTTCAAAGTAATTTAAACTTAACAGAATCGTGTTCTGAAGCACGTTCACTGTAACAAGGCAGTAGGGTGATGACAAATTAGTGGTAACATCAGATAAAGTGTCCTACGGAAAGCAAAACTACTTATGAGTAAACCTTCTTAACATGGGGCATAAAGTTGCTGCCCTCTTGACGAGCCGGAAAATATTAAATTCAATGTAATTCTATTACACACTCGTTCTCGCATGATGTGTACGTTGTTTGTACATACATATGTACATACATTCGTATGTGCACCTTGCTCGGTCAGGTCATGGTATTAGCACTTTTGCACACATAAGATGTGACCCATTGTGTAGGGGTTGAAAACAATACGATGAAAGTAAGCAGCACCACCATCCTTGTTAGTAGCAAATTGGATTGAAACAATAGCGATAGTTGGTGGCGCGATTGTTGGATGTCAATACAACAGGGCTGCACTCAACTGCTGCAAAACCGGCTGCATGTCTTTCACATGCTTAGATACTCATGCCACCCTGTTGCATATGCATAAATAGGATGATGAAGATACTTAAACCTACACGAAGTAAAAGTAACGAGTGTTCTTTCCTGATATTCTGTCACACGATACACAATAGAATCATTTTCTTTAGTCTTTCTGTGGCTTCTTTAGTAGACCGATGTGCACATATGTATGCACATATGTACATAGATACATACGTATGTTTATTGCCTTTTCCTATTTGCAGAGAAGCAAATTATTTTTTCCTTCTTTATCGATTTTATTTTTTTGTTTCTCGAATGGACTTAACAATGACTTATATCAAAATTTTTCGTTGCAGATATACAAAACCACAATCTTTTGAAGAGTGTATCGGGGATGAATTGCCAGTTGGATGGGAGGAGGCTTACGATCAACGCATTGGTCGTTATTATATTAATCACATTAGTCAGACTACACAATTGGAGGATCCTCGGCAAGAATGGAAGAGTGTCCAAGAGGCGATGCTTCAGGATTACCTTAATGCCGCACAGGACGTTCTGGAGAAGAAAAGAGAAATGTATGATGTTAAGCAGCAGCGTTTGCTGATAGCACAGGATGAATTCAATCATCTAAATACATTGGCCGCCAGTCGCAGTAGTTGTATGTTTATTTATCCTACTTTTCCATTGATTTCGATATCTTCTGACCATATGCTTTCTCGTTTTCTTTGCAGTATGCTCGTCATCAAGTTCAATCAATACCCGCCATGATCCAGATTTATTGCGAGCCGATCTAGTCCTAGCCAAGGAGCGAGTATTTCGTCTCAAACAGGAACTTAATCAGATCAATAATGACATTTCGCATACGCAACGTGGTGTCAATACGCTCTATTCAGTTGGCGAGAAGATTAATGCTCGACAGAATGGTTGTTATAATATAACTGAAGTTCAAGCCATTCATGAGGAAATGCTTAAAGTGCAAAAGTCCCTGGTGTCGGGCGAAAAAGTACGCGAAGAACTTATGCAAAGTCTTGTGCAAATCAAGAACGAGCTTAGTCGACAACAATATAATGAGGAAACGGCTGCTGATCTGCTTAATGCCACGTCACCGTTCGATCGTGTATGTGTTGCATCACAAACAGATTTATGTGGAGCAGCTAACGATAACATGAACAGCGGGGCTAGATTCGCTGAAATGTTTACAACTAAACTACAATACAGTGAATGGCGTAAAAGGATCAAGCAACTTCAACAGCAACTTGCTGATCATGTGGAGCGCATCGAACCGGGCCAATTGGAAACAGACAAAGATCGTTTGTTATTGATTCAGGAAAAGGAGAAACTATTAAACGAACTGAAGAGTATTTCGTTGAAATCAAAGTCACAACAAGAAATTCACGTTATTCAACAGACTATTCAAAAGCTACAGGAGGATTTGAATGAGGCATATGAGGCTAACAATCAGTGCATTGCAAATAGATTACGATTGCATGAGGAGAAACAGAATTTACTCGGCAGATTACAGGAAGCGCTTAAGTCGACAAAAATGCTAGAAGAACGACTGAAGACATTTTCATCGGAGAGTACATTTTCGATCAGCAGCGGTTCGAGCTTGGGATCATTATCAACTGCGAGTAGTAAGAGTGCACTGAGCTTTACAGATATTTACCTGGATCCGTTAACAGTTGATCCACAAATCGATGTAGTCGATCTGCACCGGCGATCCCATGGTATGTTCCAAATGCAGTCGGCTATGTCGTTGTCGCCACGAAGCAGTCTATCTATGGAGACACCGCCAGCGTCTCCAATGAAATACGCGGATGGCTCGAAAGAAGAGCCAACTTATGCGAATGCCTCCAACTTTAACCTGCCCGTATCGTCGCCAGCTAGTCAAATGGCACAACAGCAATCGCCACAACAACAGCAACAACCTCAACAGCAAAAGTCGCCAAATCATGACTTGGACTCAACTGTATTTGATCTAATGATGCTGGAGGAAAAACTCCACGATTTGAATAAACTAAAAATTAATTTAGCTGCACCGTTATCTCCGATATACGAGAAACCATCTATGTTGGATTTGGCCCAAGATATGCTTAGTCGTTCTTCGTCAACCTCAAATACCCGTTCGGTTTCAGCTGCGGTCAGTAATGAATCTGTTGCCGGTGACTCGGGCGTGTTTGAAGCATCTAGAGCGCACCTGCCCCGAAAGGAATTAGCTCAAGTCCAGATTGGTCTCAAATATTTCAAAAATGAGCGAATCTTTGTAGTGAACCTTGAGAGAGCAAACAATTTAGTTGCCCTTTTGACCACTGCGACGGACAATTCACAAGTGTAAGTGTCTTACATATAATTCCCTTTGATAAGAGTGCTTATTTCCATTACTAACCCGGTAGGTACCTTCGTGCTGCTCTCTTGCCGAATTCGTGGCAATCTATTCGAACGAAGAGCGTTCCGGACTTCCACAAACCAATGTTTGGTGATAATTTTGCTGTTCCAATCACTTTGAATAAATTGCTCACAAAGAGTCTTCATGTAACCGTAGTCAGTGTTACTGGACAGAAGGAGGAAATAATTGTAAATAGAAACTATTCCAAATCCATGGGACACTACCATAACGTCGTTTTTTATCGTCTCCTTTTAGGGAACTGTTCAAATAAGTTTGGCAGAGTTTAATGCCGATGACTCTACATTGAAGTGGTATAATGTTCTCAGTTCGAAATTCATGCCAACTTTCGATGGATTGGATTTACCTGCCGCCTGTAAGGAAGAATCATCAGATGAATCTACTATAACTTCATCTCAAACATCGACACTGACACGAAACCAAGCTCCTCCGTTCGAAATGCAAGCACAAATAGCTGAGGAGTTGAAAGAACATTTAGACCTAAACGGTGACGCCGACGATGACGAAGAAGACGATGAAGCTGAAGATGAAGACGAGCAGAACGGTGCAGATGACTATGGTACATTTCCTTTCTCCTCCATATGCCTTTATGGTATACAATAAACATTTCTTTCCAGACTTGACGCGGAAAATGCTCGACGCATATATGAACAACGTGAAACAAGAGTATGTCGATAAAGAAACCAATACCGAATGCGCTTTCCCTCCGGAAAAATGCCGAGCAAGGCTAAGCGATCCCACCAGTTCACAGCAACAACAATCGCAAGACGATCGACCGGTTAAACGGTCACAAACGTTCACTCCCAGCGCTGCCGTTGGCAAAAATCGCTACATATGCCGATTGAATCGCAGTGATTCGGACTCGGCTATGCATTTTGGCGTAACACCACATCCATTCCATAGGGGTGCCGTGGAAAGAAGATCATTGCGAGTTCATACAAAAATTTCGAAACCAGTTACAAGTAAGATGGTTGCACGATGTGCTTTTGCTGAATTTGTTTTCAAACGTCGTTATTTTGTGTTTATAGAATTGCATCATACTCACATCCCAAGAACTAGTTTGGATTTAGAATTAGATTTACAAGCGCAACATAGCAAATTAGACTTCCTTAACGATGAAATCATCAAATTACAAAATCTGAAGGAAACGTAAGTCAATAAATACTCATCTCGTGATTGTTAAATCGAATTAAATTGTTTTTCTTCTTATGTTTCTAGACTGGAGAAGGCACGTGATAACCGCGATGCGCGAATAGCTGCCTGGGCAATGGAAAATGAAGAATTTCAACGATTGGTCGAGAGAGCAGATCCGGCTAAGTGTCCTGAGGAGAAACAACTTCAAAGATTGCTTCACAAAACATCCAAAGAAATTTATAAGTTGCGCAAAACGAAAGTCGCCAAGGGCTCCGTCGATTTAGTGTCATTCAAGTAAGAGCATTTATTTATGAGTGTTCGTTTTGTTTTGGTCTTTAGGTTTTTCCGTGTAAATGCACTTCATCAGTTGTTCCTTCTAACATTAGCTCAAGTGGCTTAGCTGATAATATTTTGCATAAACGGTCTTTGCTACTTTCGTAGCAAATACGAAAGCATTACCTTATCGTCTCATACATTTTATTCATTCAGATTGATCCAAGTTTTACAATCGGTTTTAGTACTTAAAGGATGTGCATTATTCGAAGAAAACCAAAGACTTATTGTTACCAGTCACTACTTAATTGGTATCACAAATTTTCCCTATCAATAATCCCTAACGCCGGCAATTATCTTTCTATTTCTTATCTTATATCATCTCTTTAGGGAAAAGATAGCTTTCTTCACCCGCAAAGGTCTTTCTGTACCCGAATTGCCCTTAGAATTCGCAGTTACCGAAGAAGATTTGATCGAAGAAGATGAAGACGAATACGAAAATGAGAATACCAGTGGCGACAATCAATCACCTGCTATCGCTGTAAACACTGCTTTAGTAGAAGCCAACGCCAAAAATCAAAAAGCAATAAAGAATCTCATTACTGCGTCTGTATCACCACCACCACTACCACAAACATCAGCGCCAACGACGCAATCATTAACTACAACTTCCATCAAATGCAGTATACAAAGGGAATTGCCCTCATATGCAGCGGCTACAGCAGCATCCAGATCAAAAGCGGCAGCCGCAGCGTCAGCATTAGCGGGCCTAAATGCTTGTCTACCTTCAACTTCGGCTGCCGCTCGTGCACAAGCAGAAGCCGCAGCAGCATTGAATGCCACACTACCAGCCTCGGCGGCCGCAACATCGTCCTCGAATAACACAGAAAATTCGTCTACAAACGAAAACAATCGATATGACTACGTGGTAGATCGTACTTACGGCGTGGAAGTATAAAGTATTCTCCTGACTTCTCTTTATCGTATAGAACTGTTGTTAATATTATACCTTGTTGTTATTTAAACTAAACTTTTTACTATTGTGCCTTAAACAAATTTATTTGTATGTACATGTATGAAAAGCATCTCCAAACTTGATCGGAGATAATCAATCATACAAAATCTAGCATTAAGTTTATTTAAATTAAATTATATAAAATAAATACAGTTTTTTCTACATCGGAAAAGACGTGAATTCGAGCAACATCTACACGCGGTAAATCATAAATAATACAGTTACCTATGCTCCAAGTATAAGCATAACAAATCAAGTATAAACATAACTTACTAAAGGCTTGCGTTTTTGTTGAGCTGAACATATTCTAAGATATAGTTAACAAATGATAAACCACAAACAAAAGAAAAGTATATTAAACCTATTTACCAGATACCTACTTATATTGTAGTAGCTAGCAAAGATATTACTACATAGAATATAATTTATACTTATTCATTGTTAATGTAGTTGTAGTGCGCAAACTATTTGGTAATTAAAATACAAAATCCCTAACAAATGCAAAACAAACAGAAATTAGCATTTTTTGTTGTTTTACTAATTTAAACAAAAAAAATTGTATTTTGTATTAAATAAAAATGAACTCCGGAGCACTGGAGAAAATTAATATATTTATATACATGGACAGCCATCTGTCCATATAAGGTTTTGCTTTCCTTTGATTTAGCCCAAATTTGTACCACTTGTGCAATAAAACATAAAAAAAAGGAAAACAAATATGTAACTGATATTGTCTATAAGTCAACTGAATATGAATCATATATGCCTGTATGTAATCGGAACAGTTTTTATTGTCTAATTTTATATGTGTAAGAATGTGAAGTGAATACGGATTGAGAATATAGAAATATTAACCTGAGAAAGAAATACAAGAGGACCAAACTGTTAAACTAAATGCAATGGGAATTTGTTTATTTTTTTGATTTTTCAAGTTGCTGTTGGGCATCGTTCAGACGATGCCCCCCCTTTTTCGATTGCAGCAGCTTGATTTTGTATGTACTATACGATGAATGAAACATTTGATAATGAACTTAAATAAGTAGAAACTTAGTATACATAAATTAATATTTTAACAAAATATATATTCATATGCCAATCGATGAAAATATATAAAAATGAAAAAACCAAGACGAATGTGTTTTTTTGTGTGGGTCTACACAGGGGAATCGAGAATTTCAGCGGATCTCACCGAAAATCTAAGTACAAAGGTTTTAGCAGACTCAAACAAGGTAGAGTCAACCAAAGTTAATTCAACCAACGTAGACGTAACACGTAACGTAACACACACTCAACCAACTTAGACTCAACCGACATACACTCAGCCAACATACATATGTCTGTACATATGTTCACTCGACCGACATAAACTCAACCAACTTACACTAAACCAACATACACTAAACCAACATACACTAAACCAACATACACTCAACTGACATAAACTCAACTAATATACACCCAACCAAAATACACTCAACCAACATACACACAACCAGCATACACTCGACAAACACACACTCAACCAACATACACTCAACCAACATACACTCAACCAACATACACTCAACCAACATACACTCAACCAACATATACTCAACCAACATACACTCAACTGACATAAACTCAACTAATAAACACCCAACCAAAATACACTCAACCAACATACACACAACCAGCATACACTCGACAAACACACACTCAACCAACATACACTCAACCAACATATACTCAACCAACATACTCTCAACTGACATAAACTCAACCAATATGCACCCAACCAAAATACACTCAACCAACATACACACAACCCACATACACTCAACAAACATACACTCAAACAACATACACTCAACTGACATAAACTCAACTAATATACACCCAACCAAAATAAACTCAACTAACATACACACAACCAACATACACTCAACAAACATACACTCAAACAACAAACACTCAACCAACCTAAACTCTACACCAAACCGAAATACACTAAACTAACATACACACAACTAGCATACACTCAACAAACATACACTCAACAAACATACACTCTACCAACATAAACTCAACCAACATAAACTCAACCAACATACACTCAACCAACATAAACTCAACCAACATACACTCAACAAAAATAGGCTCAACCAACATACACTAAACCAACACACTCTCAACTGACATAAACTCAACCAATATACACCCAACCAAAATACACTCAACCAACATACACTCAACAAACATACACTCAAACAACATACACTCAACCAACATACAATAAACCAACATACAATAAACCAACATACAATAAACCAACATACAATAAACCAACATACACTCAACTGACATAAACTCAACTAATATACACCCAACCAAAATACACTCAATCAACATACACACAACCAGCATACAGTCAACAAACATACACTCAACCAACATAAACTCAACCAACATACACTCAACCAACACACTCTCAACCAACATGCACTCAAGCAACATACACTCAACCAACATACACTAAACCAACATACACTCAACTGACATAAACTCAACTAATATACACCCAACCAAAATACACTCAACCAACATACACATAACCAGCATACACTCGACAAACACACACTCAACCAACATACACTCAACCAACATACACTCAACCAACATACACTCAACCAACATATACTCAACCAACATACACTCAACTGACATAAACTCAACTAATAAACACCCAACCAAAATACACTCAACCAACATACACACAACTAACATACACTCAACAAACATACACTCAAACAACATACACTCAACCAACATACACTCAACTAACATACACTCAACCAAAATAGGCTCAACCAACATACACTAAAAACCAACACACTCTCAACCAACATGCACTCAAGCAACATACATTCAACCAACATACAATCAACCAACATACACTCAACCAACATACACTCAACCAACATACACTCAACCAACATACTCTCGACCAACTCACACCCAGCCAATAAACACTTAACCAACAAACACTCGACCAACATACACCCAACAAGCGACATACACTCAACCAACAAACACTCAACCAATATGCACTCTAACAACATACACTCAACCAACATGCACTCAACCAACAAACACTTAACCAACAGTCAACCAATATACACCTCCTTCGGGCGCCTTGTCGTGCCGGGAGGCTTAAGAGGTCATAGACCTCGAACTGAGACTGGAAGACCCAAAACTGAATGGACAAACCAAAGGAATTGTGTACTCCAGATGGTACCCGCAGCAGTGGAAATCCACCCGCGATCTCTTTGATCGCAGCCGGCGCAAGCATTCTGAAGGCCCCAACATTGATTTTTAACCCAACGGCAGCCCGGAACGGCGCCGGCTCCTGTGGCTCACTGTCTGACCAACGATGGCGCGGCACGGGAAACCGCAAAGGTGGAACGCGCCCCAGAATTGGGACGTACTGATGAATGCACTGCTAAGTGCCAACAAAGTAGAGGTAAGAGGCGTGCCGGAAAATTATGCAAAGAGGCTGACAAAGCTGAAGGCACAATTGTCGAGGCTAAACCTCTGGGGGAACCAGTTAAGAGAGTTAGGTCGACGGAGGTACCTCGTACTGAAATCGATCCGACCCCTTCTGCCTGAGCTCTACCCCCCTCTCGAAGCGTTGGCGGTTGGGGAAGGCTGCTGAAGGAGGCGTAAGCATGTCCAAAATCAGAGTCCAATGGTAAATGTTGCGACCCAAAAGGATCAAAGCATAGGCCAGAAGGCGAAGATAGCCAAAAACCGCTCCTCGGAGGCGGGCATATCACACAACAAAACCCCTTCCTCCGAGAAGGAGATCCAAATGACCGTAGGGAGTCGAGAGAAGCTGCTCTCTTATAAGGAGGCGGCCATCTCCTCTGAAAAGGTCAGGATAGTTTTTATCCAGATCAATCTGCAGCATTGCAAGGCTGCTACTGCTCTTTTAAGTAGTAGAATTGCATGCAGTAATACAATCATCACGTTGTATCCATTCAAGAATCGTGGGTGTAGAATAAACGTCTATGTGGCCTTGGTGGTATACGTGATGCTACGATTCTTTATGATGAACGATCCGAAAGGCCTAGGGTCGGCCTGATCATGTCGAACTCACTATCGGCAACCAAACTTGGGCACTTTTGTGGACAAGATCTGGTGGCTGCTAGAGTAAGCTACAATACGCACGGAGCAATAGAACACTTCGTCGTTGCGTCTGCCTAATTTCCCTACGATTCGTTACTACCTCCACCACCGAAGGAAGTCTCTCAACTCGTAGAGTACTGTCTTGCGATGCTAGTGCCCAAAACACTGCTTTTGGCAGCAGCAAGTGAAACACAAGAGGGGACCGTCTTTTAGACTTCATGCTCTCGTCTGACCTTATCATCAACAACGTTGGCTCTCAACCGACGTTTGTTACGACAAGACGATAGGAGGTGACTGACCTGACCCTATCCAACAAATATGTAAAGGACATCACTAACTGGCGAGTATTGCCTGATGCTACGCTGTCGGACTATAAATATGTCGAATTCCGATTAAGTTGTGCAATCTCTTCCTTGCAACCTAGACGGCATCCGAGAAGGACGGACTAGGTACGATTTAGAGAGGAGCTTGAGAAATCCACTCAGGCCCTACCTAAACTTAGAACGAAACAATTGGTAGAGAACGCTGTTCATAACTTTAATAGCGTCATCACCAGTTGTTTTGAACTCGCATGTCCTGTCAGCAAACCTCCCTGCAGGAAATTGGTCCCCTGGTGGAATGCCGAGCTCCAAAGTATTCGCAGGGAAGCCAGAATTCTTCTGAATCGGAAGATGACTGGAACAAGTATCGGTCGAAGCAGAAAGAATATAAGAAACTTATTCGTAAATCGAAGAACGATTCTTATAGGACCTTCTGCGAAGAGATCAAGTCTCTGAGTGCGACTAGCAAGTTGGTTAAAGTCCTCAAACGGGGAAAACCGACATAGCTAGATGCACTCAGAAAATCTGATGGTACCTTTACTGAGTCTAAAGCGGAAACTCTTAGTTTACTGTTTGACACTCATTTCCTGGGAAATCAGATCGACATCGGCTCGTTGCACACTCCTTCAAGGGAAACTGCAACTGAAATGATGAAAAACTCGGCGTAGCTGGTATATTGCGTCGCGCGTGGTGAAGCTATTGAATTTGCTGTGGCATCCTTCGATGGCTTCAAATCGCCGGGCACCGACGGGATATATTCTGTTATGATGCAAAAAGGTATAAGGCAACTTGTTCCTACTTTGAAAAGAATTTTCACTGCTAGTCTAGCACTTGCTCACATACCCATTCCTTGGCGCACAGTGAAAGTGGTCTTCATTCCCAAAATAGGAAGATCTTCAGACCAATCAGTCTATTAGTCTAACATCCTTCCTGCTGAAAAGAATGGAGAGAGTGGTAGAGTTGCACGTGCGCAAAGTTGCCCTTCGAATGCACCCGTTTTCGAACATGCAACATGCTTACCAGCGCGGAAAATCCTGCGAGACTGTGTTTCAGAACCTAGTTGGGAGAGTTAAATGCGCGCTCGAAAGGAAAGAGTACGCGCTGGGCATTTTCGTCGACATTGAGGGAGCTTTTGATAACGCAACTTTCGACAGCATATTTAACGCTGCCAGACGGTATGGCGTAGATGAAGCACTGATTTTGTGTACCAAGGCAATGCTTGTGCACAGGATATTAAGCGCTGACTCAGGTCTGGACCAGTATGTCAAAACCGGCTTAAACAGGGTCTACCTTCAAGGCGGCTTCCTGTCTCCGCTATTATCGTGCATGGTTGTCGACTGTCTTCTTGATGCCTTCAATGCCTTTGGAATCTGTGCCCAGATTAAGGCGGATGATGTCGCAGATCTTTCTGTCGGCTCATACTTAGGGCCTGTCCGTCGCCGCACAGGCGGCGCTAGATGTCGTTCTCTTTACGAAAAGGAGGAAAATACTGACATGACTCAGCTGGTACTAAAAGGCACTTCCAGCCCAATATCCAAGGAGGCTAAGTATCTAAGAGTCATCTTAGATAGCAAGCTTCTCTGGTCAAAGCATGTTGAGTCAAAAACCACCAAAGCGCTGTCAGCTTTCTGGCAGTACAAAGGAGCTTTTGGCAAAACATGGGGTTTATCGCCGGCAAAGGTCCTCTGGATCTACACGGCAATGATAAGACCTATAATCTCATATGCATCGGTTGTCTGGTGGAACAGACTGAAACGCAAACACGTCGTAGCCTCTTTCACCAAACTCCAAAGAACGGTTTGTCTCAGCTGCACGGGGGCTTTCCCCAGCACGCCGGGCGTTGCTCTTGATGTTATGATGAACCGTCCACCTCTTGATATATTTATCAGAGGGTGTGCTCTGAAAGCCATGTCTCATCTGAAGAGAAATGGCTTTTGGTACAACTCACATAGAAATAACGGTGCGCTTGCGCAAGAATTGTCCTGCAACCCCTGTCTCATGGACATGCTTTCTGACGTACTGATGCCCGTTATCCTATTGCGTCGTAATTTCACAGTCGGCTATGGCTGGATACTGAACCTGGAAAGGATAGTTTTCGCATTTTCATGGATGGCTCAAGGTCTGGGCGGGGGTCCGGTGCTGGAGTCTTCTTTGAACGCGAAAACTTCTCGTTAGGAAAGAATGCGTCTGTCTTCCAATCAGAGATATACGCAATCCTAATGGCCATGCACTATGTTGTGAAGCCCAGGTGGAAGGGGGAAAGCCAAGCTGCACTAAAAGCTGTGTGTAACCCCTTAACAAGCTCCAAATTAGTGCTTGGACTCAAGTCCTTCTTGAACAGAGTCAGCAGACTAAATTCGTTAAGGCTTGTATGGGTTCCAGGTCACTCTGGGGTTCCAGGAAATGAGATCTCTGATGAACTCCCCAGAATGGGTTCAGAGGAGAGCTTCTCAGGACCTGAACCCGCTCTGGGTCTACCTGCGTCCACGGTAAATTCCTACATTAACGATTGTGTATTTAATACACACAACTGTAGATGGAGGGATTGTCCGGCTTGCAGGATGACTAAGCGCGTATGCCCTGATGCCTGCAAAAAATCTGCAGCATTCCTCCTGTCTTTAAGGAGAATCGACTGCAGAAGGCTTGTGGGAGCTATCACGGGCCATTACACTTTTGCCAAGCATCTCTACGTGCTTGGCATCAGTGAGACGCCTACCTGTGCTGCATGTTGCGAGAAGGAGGATGACACTGCAGCCCATTTCCTCTGTGACTGTCCCGCCTTTGCTTGCGCACGGTGGCGCACCCTTGGAGCCGACGTGGTGTGTGCCGAATCTCTTAGCTCTACATCACTGAAGCTCCTTCAAATTTTTCTCCAGAAAACGGAGAAAATACAGTAATGTAAGGTGTCTGTCTGGAGTACAATGGACCAGTGTTTGCGTCTGAGTGCTCCAGCGGATAGCAGAAGCCTTCAACCAAAAAAAAAAAAACTGATCGGGAAAAGGCAACTTCTAATGTTTTTTTATTATAATACGACATAAAGTCTATCTACCTGTCTATCAAACAACTCAAGAAAGGTAATTCCATATGATGCTGAAAGAGGCTACATTCGCTACGTTTGTTGAACCGTTTTCGTATGCAAACCGAGCAGCATATGAAGTGGAAACGGGCCATTGACAAAGCGTTACAATCATTGCATGAAAACGACACCTGGGATATCGTCGATAAACCAAAAGATTGTACAAACATCGTTGGTGGGTATTTAAGGTAAAAACCAGGGATAAAGAATGAGATACCAACCTATTGACTTTGACAAGCACTTTGACAGATAGCCCCTACAAACGCGTTGCGGTTTGACGGCGTCTTGACTATGGCCCCTATTGCGAGTGTCGATCAGCCTATTTGTGGTCGTTGGTTGGTGTTTTGACAATTGAAGGGATTTTGAAAAGAAAAATGTGAAGTGTTTTAATGGAATCAGTTAAATGAGCGAATAATAAAATTAGGAATATTTTAGGACAAAACTAGTGACAAATAAGAAACAAATGGAAATAATGGTGTCATATATGGAAGACAACTCCGATTTGGCGAAAGGGATTTGTGTTAAAACGCAGGCGAAATAAACGGTGGGAATTACTAACAACTGAGCTAAATAGCCATGGTCCTCCCGTTCGTAGTTGGGAAAAATGGGTGAAGGTAGGGGGAAAAAATGTATAATTATATGTTAGTGCTAATGTGAATTTAATAATAAGGTTTGGACGGATTTCAAATTCAAAACACGAAAGAAGAAGGCGCAAAACAAGTTGGAAATGAGATCAACCGGCGGTGGACCAAACAAATTGCACTCATTTAGCCAACTAGAAGAAGGTGTTATATCCCTGCTGGAAATGGACATATATATGGACCCGCCTGGAAGAGAATTTGGCCAAGAATTACCAGAGCCAGACCCAACTGGGAACGAATTTTGCGAGGAAAAAGAAACACCGATTCATGAGTTACTGGAAACGGATATTTGGATGGAGACACCACCGGCAAGAAAACAAATATTTAACCACACCAAAGTCAAGGAAGATAGATTAGATTTGTTAAGAGCTCAGACGGAAAATCAAGGAAGATTTTACAAAAGCCTTTTAGATACTATGCAGCAAATCAATGAAAGATGTAAGAATACTGAGGACTACACAAGAAAAAGGTGCTACATGTGCAAAGATTTTCAGAGAGACTGCTTAGCAATAAAAAAGGAGAAATTGAAAATATTGAAAAACGAACTGGAATGCAGTTAAAGTGATAGGAGGCTTAAATTGAATTTAAAACAACACATCTTGGAGCTACAGAAAGCCCGAATTAATAGCAATATGTAAAATAGCAATGAATTTATATCATATTTCAATTTATTTTCTTTTATTTAAACATGATACAATTGTGATTGAAAGACTCTCCTTTTTTAATAATGAATTTACATATTTTTTTCTTTTATTTAAACCTGAAACAAATGTGATTGAAATAAATTGAGAGGCTTTAGTTGTAAGAATTTTTACATTACCAAATAATTATGCCGAAGTTAAAGCAAAAAGAATATTGTTTCTTATTTGTACCGCTTCATCTCTTTCTGAAAAATCTTCATGCAGCACATCATGGGAGCTTGGTCCATTCGTTCCTACATACATCTCTTCTTCCTCGTGAGGGATGTTGTATTTCATACAAATATTGTGCAATGCTGCACAGACATTTGTGATCTGAGCAGCTTTTCTCGGGCTGTAGTGTAGTTGGCGCGCTCCTAGTAAGCATCTGAATCTATTTTTCAAAACGCCAATTGTCCGCTCAACAATATTCCTGGCCCTGGCATGTTTAGTATTATAAATTGCTTGTGGCGAACCTACCTCAGGATCCCTGTATGGAGATATGAACTACATATATATGTAATTCGGTTGGGAAACAAATGCTTACATTTTTTCTTCCATGTCAAAAGGGTTTGAGGAATCTCTGATTTGTCTCCTTCTGCGAGCTACTTCCAATAATTCCATCTGGTTGGATTCGGAATCAGAATCACTCATATATACCTCAACCGATATCATTTATTTGGTATTTTGGTATTTATTAAATTTACACACAGAAAATTTCACAAATCAAAACTACACCGGCTATTATTTACGAAATATGTAATGTCATGTATATGTCAAACGCATGTCAAATTCATATCATTCACAATAATGCGCTGTTTATTCACGATAACACATTTATTCGTCGATTGAGTTACGCAATACCAAATCCAAAATCAATCGACCCAATCGACAGTTTTCGAGTCGATCGCTGATCGACACTCGCAATAGGGGCCTATGTCATTCTGCCTTGTTGCGACCATTTTGCCACGTCTTGACTCTACACATCGACGCTTAAGACTATCATTGGGTTAGTCAAAAGCGTCGTTTTTAAAACGGAGAAAAACACGTATAGTAGGCGTTTTTTATTATGCATCCAGATCCCGATCCGGATCATGGTTCAAAATAAAACAGTACGGATCAACGAGTAGCATTCTTGACATTTCGTCTCATTCAGTTCTGTCAAAGATCTGATATTTGAAAACAAAATAAGTGTGGAACTGCCATGTCAAAGAAAATATTTGTTTTCATACAAATTTGATAAGGCCGATTTAAATGTTGATGATAATATTTTTCATCGATGTACACACATTGGGGTAATATAAGCCCGATTCACCCAAGGTTTTTAGAGATTTAAATTAATACACACATTTTATAGTATTATGAGGACAAATTCTTAATACGGAAGGTAAAACTGTTTAACCAAATCCCGGTCACAATTTTATATGTTCATCAGGCAATGATCTTCTTAATTTCAATGCGAAACTAGTGAGAAATAGTTGAACTAATTTGCGGATCATGAAAATTGAACCAGATCAAGGAGGTGGTTCACGTGTTGTTATTGTAATGCGTGTAAGTCGTGATCCGGAGCGGGATCTCGATGCTTAATAAAAAACACCTAGTATCGGTGTGTATTACAAAAGCAACAACCAACCCCTGCGGGATTCAACGGGCAGACTTCCCGACTTCCAGCGAAGGGTTATTCACAAAGCAGAGGGGTTGATTACACTGAGACTTTCTGTTGTGTTTCATGTTTCACTTTGAACATGCAAACACCTTCTCTCCAACGTTGTCAATTACAAAACACAGTCGTCTCAGAGATTGCGAGCTGTCAACACCAATATAAAATACAATAAATTCAGAGCTGCAAAAATGTATGTGTTTGAATTATAGTACGATACAATAAGTGACGACGAGGATAAAAAAAATAAAGAAATTATTACGCAAACGTGGAAAGGAAGGAAATAATAAGAACACTGGCCAAGCCATCACAGCAACAAATTATCGTACAATTGCTTCAGACACCATTTTCTATTGAACCATACGACAAAACTATTAAATGGAATCGATGGGTGGACAGATTTGTAACAGCTATTACATTATTTCAACACCCACTAGACAAAAAAGTGCAATTGCTTTTGCATTTCATGGGAAGTGAAGCTTATAATGTGCTGTGTGACAAAATTGCACCGGAGAAGCCGTTCGTTAAATCGTATGATGAAATAATCAAAACATTTTTAAAACACTCCGATTTCAAATAAAACTGCCGATTTTTATTTCCTCTCTCTCCTCGTCACCACGAGCTCACCCGAAAATTGCCGCGCAACATGGCCGTTCCTGTCAAGTATTTTTCCTAACTTCCAGAGGGCGCAGCCATGCTTATCCACATTATGTTACATAGCAGAACTTGCAGAGGGCGCTATCACACACACAGAGTGTAAACGTTCACTTTTAACAAGACATTACAACTCGGCCAACCTGACAGTATTCAATAACTAGCGCCGATGGAATTATATGGGCGTAAGGCCCCTAAGAATCTAACAATATATGTGTGTGTATAATATGGATACTTATGTATTACGATTTTTTTTTTTTTTCGAAATAAATAGCCAGCACTGCAAATTCTCGGTGCGCTGACTATCAAGTGCTGCTTTCTGAATGTTAGTTATTCTGATACGCGCGGCCCCAATAACATTATCGTAGAGTAATTGTGTCAGCGGTCATTTGGCAATACTTTATGAATAACGTATGGTCCACGATATTTTTATTAACTTCTTATTGGTGCCGACAGAGGTGTCGACATGTTTGATTACCACGAACTCGCCCACGATATATGTCTAAGCTTAATGTTAATGTCTAATGTTTATTTCGCGACGTTCCTCCTCGGCGGGGTACTGGCAAAACCCCCCGTACTAAACTTGCCATGAAAAACCTTTTCGACTCACGCCGTTCGGAATCGGCATTGAACTGTAGGTCCCTTTCACCTGTGTGAAAAATAAATCACACACAACATGGGTGATTGAGAGAAGCTTGGCTCTGGTCCTTCATGGGCTGTAACGCCAGCAAAGAAGAAGAAGAAGGTACACTGCGCTTAAGAAAGTATTCCTCATTATATTCTTCAGATCTCTTAATAGCGGAGGCCGCTTGTGACCGGATGGCATAAAGATCACGAGCCGATCCTTGATCGAGCCTATCTTCGAAGTACTCGGTGAGCTCGTCAACAATGGTTCCACGCTGTTCTACCCCGAATAATAATTTGCTTGGGGATTCTTTAGTTTAGCTATGTATAGTGTTATTGATGGCGTACTACACCTGTGATAACTTGGTAGCCCAGTCCGCATGGTTGACTGGTTCGCTCACTTTGCTTAGTATAGCCTTCATCACTCTTTTCACTCGCTCGACTTGCCCGTTAGCCCGTTAGGAGACGCTACGGCAACTTTTACATGTTCCACGTTATTCCGGAGTAGATAATTCACAAACTCGAGTGAGGTAAAACAAGCACCATGGTCGGTCACCATACGCCTCGGGCGAATGTAATAACTAAAATACTTGTCCAACGAAGCGCAGACCTCCTTAGTACTGGTCAAATTGACCGGATATAATCGAACAAAATAACTAGGATATGCTTTCGTTTGGAATTTACGGCTGCCAAAGGTCCGAAGTGATCTATGTGGACCGTGTCGAACGAGACCGGTTTCTTGGTGATGTTGGACATGGTACCGTCGTTTGATCGGGCAGACGCTGAGTACATAATGCATTTAATGCAGTTCTTAATAAATCGCTCGACCTCGTTTAAGAAACCAATCACTTTCCGAATCTGATTATAGCATTTTTCAATCCCTAGGTGACCAATCTTCTCGTGCATCGTCCTAATTAAGTTGTCCCTTATTTCGGTCGGCACGTAAAGCAACGAGCGGTTTCCCTCAATCTTACGAAAAACTAATCCGTCCTGCAAGTCATAATGTTCAAGTGTCCCCACTTCGAGCCTTTCTCGGAGCCTTCTAATTTCTGGATCTCGGCTCTGAGCTACTTGGATACGAATGTCTATCTCATCACTAGTAAAAGCAACAACTACATTACACCGACTCAGTGCATTGAAGTGAACCATAGACGCTCCACTGCGGTGTTGTATCGTGTAGTCGTAACTATCTAGCTCTAATGCCCACATACGCCGTGGCGCAGTAGTTAGTGTGTTGGACTCTGACGCACGATGAGCGAGTTCGGATCCCGATAAAACCAACGTCATCGAATGTTTATTTCGCGACGTCCCTCCTCGGCGGGGTACTGGCAAAACCCTCCGTAGTATAACTTGCCTAGAAAAAGCTTCTCGACTCACGCCGTTCGGAATCGGCATTAAACTGTAGGTCCCTTTCACCTGTGCGAAAAATAAATCACACACAACATGGGTGATTGAAGGGAAGCTTGGCTCTGGTTCTTCATGGTGGCTGTAACGCCACCAAAGAAGAAGAAGAAGAATGCCCACCTACGGTTAGTAAGCCGTAACCGTAAAAAAACCACAAACTCCGAAACAACCGCAAGCCTCGGATATAACGGACCGGACCGACTCTTGAAAAAACGAAAATAGGACAATGATCTTCGGCTTTGTACGTGGAATGTTAGGTCCCTAAACAGGCCACGTGCAGCCGAACAACTTGCGGACGCCCTAGACCGCTATAAAGCGGACATCACCGCCATCCAGGAAATGCGATGGAATGGAAAAACTGCGATATAAACTACGGCGACTGGTATAGGGAGAGAGGGCAACGATTGTTTGGATGCGGATTTATTGTTCGAGGTGGACTAAGGCAAAAAGTCCTAAGCTTTCGGCATGTGAGCGAACGCCTCATAACAATCCGTATCAAGGCTAAGTTTTTTAACATCAGCTTGATCTGCATCCACGCCTCCACGGAAGACAAGGATGACTCCGCCAAAGATGAGTTATACGATCTCCTAGACAGAACGTATGCCCAATGTCCCAGCTACGACATCAAAATTGTACTAGGAGACTTCAATGCTAAGCTGGGTAAGGAAAGCATCTTTGAACGAGTCATCGAAACACATAGCCTACACGACACCACCTCCGATAACGGACACAGGCTGTTTGATCTTGCTACGGGGCGAAATCTCCTTCTAGCCAGTACGCGCTTCCCGCACCACGATATACACAAAGCCACTTGGCGGTCTTTTGATCAATCGACTACCAACCAGATTGATCACATCGCGATCGATGTCAGACACTCCTCCACTATTGTTAATGATCGAACTTTCCGAGTAGCCAAGATGCGCTTACGGATATCACGAACGTAACGGAGTAGAGTAAGAATACAAAGTTATGACGTCGGAAAGCTACTATCGCCAGAAACCGCTCGTGCTTTTACCGATCGCGTCTCCCTTAAGCTCTCCAATACACCTGAATCCTCCACACTACAATAGAACAGCAGTGGAGCTTTTGCAAACAAGCCCTGAAAAGCTCTGCATCCGAAGTTTTGGGTTTCAAGGCTCCACCACGAAGAAACACCTGGTTCGATGACGAGTGCAAGAGGACTCATACAGCGAAGCAGGATGCATATAAGACTTTGCTGCATAAAAGAACAAGAGCAGCTCGTGAGCTCTACGAGCTAAAAAGAAGGGAGGAGCATACGCTTCTTAGAAGAAAGAAGAAAGAGCACGAGAAGCGCGCGATTGAGGATTTGATGAGGTGTTACTGCAGGCCTGACGTGCCAAGGTTATAAAGCCAGAACGGAAGCCTGCAGGGATGAGAACGGACACCTAGTAGTAGAACCGCGGTCGATGCTGAGAATATGGAAAAACCAATTCTGCAGACTGTATAACGGCGATGTTAGTCAATATACCGCTGTCAGGCAGAATGATCCATTTCTAATCGACGGAGACCGCAGAGAATTCTGAATTCTGAAGTTAAGATTGCCATATCGAAGCTCAAGTCGAATAAAGCTGCTGGCGCAGACGGACTGTCTGCTGAGCTCTTCAAGGCAGCTGGGGATGACCTGGTTGAGAGCATGCACTAGCTCATCCGTAAGATTTGGTTAGAGGAAAGCATGCCCGAGGAATGGAGTCTCAGCATCGTATGCCCGATCCAAAAGAAAGGAGACCCCTCTGATTGCGCCAACTAGAGAGCAATAAGTCTCCTTAACATCGCCTGCAACATCTTCTCTGCCGTTTTGTGTGAACGCCTGAAGCCTTTTGTAAATAAGCTGATAGGTCTTCACACTACGGCAGGTCTTGGAAAAAACCAATGAATTTCAAGTCGATACTACCACCTATTCGTCGACTTCAAAGCTGCATACGACAGCGTAATTAGAGACGAGCTATAAAACGCTATGTCTAACTTTGACATACCTGCTAAACTCGTCAGACTATGCAGGATGACTATGGAGAATGCTCGCTGCTCCATCCGAATCGGTGAACACCTTACCAATAGTAAGGACATAGTTTTGGTGTCAAAAAAGGATTTAGGCAAGGCGATGCGCTGTCGTGTGATTTCTTCAACATCATATTGGAAACGATTGTGCAAAAACCACTGGCCAATACAAGAGGCACAATCTATTTCAAATCCTCGCAACTCCTTGCATACGCCGACGATATTGACATAATAGTTAGATCACAGCGAGATGTCAATGAGGCGTTTGCGAGTATTGAGATGGAGGCGGCGAAAATTGGTTTGGCGGTAAACGAGGGCAAAACTTAATATATGTTGTCATCAAAAAAGGACGCTCACCACCGACGTCTTGGCCAGAACGTTTGTATAGGCAGATATAAGTTCGAGATAGTTAAGGTCTTCGTCTACCTTGGCTCCGCAGTGGCCTGGAACAACGACATCAGTTCCGAAATCAAACGCAGAATCACTCTTGCCAATCGCTGTTTCTTTGGGCTCAGGAGGCAACTGAGTAATAGAGTCCTCTCCCGAAGGACAAAGTTGTCTCTATATAAGACCCTTATCAATCCGGTCCTGTTGTACGGCGCAGAAGCATGGACACTATCAAAAGCGGATGAGGAGGCCCTTGGTCGGTTCGAGAGAAAGATTTTGCGCGTGATTTTCGGGCCTATAAGCGCAGACGGGGGATGGGGATGAAGATTCAACCACGAACTTTACGGGCTGTACAGCGACATGAGCCTAGTCAGGCGTCTACGGACTCAACGCCTAAGATGGCTGGGCCATGTAGAGCGAACGGACACCACAGCTCCAGCCCGGAGAGTCTTTGAATCCAACCCCGGGGGACGAAAAAGCAGAGGACGGCCGTATTTAAGATGGCGCACACAGGCGGAAGGGGACCTCAGCCAACTGGGTGTTCGGCAATGGAAAAGGCTAGGAATATATCGTGCTAGTTGGAGGGGCATGTTGGTTGAGGCCCAGGTTCACCCCGAACTGTAGCGCCCATTAAGAAGAAGAAGAAGAGTATACTTCGTTGGTTTCCGTACTTCGGATATCCTGATGCCGGGGGAACTAACGAGTATACAATGATGTTAATAGGGCTATCGGTATCAAAGAAGGAAATTCAATTTATAAATTTCGCACCTCTGACTTTGTCAACAGAGAAAGCAACACTTACCGTTTGCATGGCACTGATGGCGCTAGCCAATTCTTCATCACTACTCAGGCTGTCTTCCAAGGCCTTGGTGACTGCTGCTACGATTCGCTGATGTCTTCGGTTCGCCTTTGGGCAACTGTTGTTAAAATGCCCGACCTCGTTACAGATAAAGCAGGCGTTGGGTTGTCTCAGGAGCTTAGTGCGGCTATTCTTGTAGTGGCCGAACTTAGAGCAGTATCGCACTTCGGAGAGCTCCTTCGGTTTGGTGACGATAGGTGCTTTGATTGACTTCTTTTTCTCGAGCAGCTAAGTGCGTTTCTGCTGGTATCGATCCAGTCTGATCAATAGATCGGTGATAGTTCTGGTATCGTTGATTAACGTTATGTTAGGGCTATCGTCGTCAAAGCCGTCGATGACTAGGTGGGAATAAAGTCCCCAAAACAAAGCGAACCTCTAACTTCATTTTACTTTAATTGTTCTTTTTCACACACGTCTATTGCATACCATTCAGTCTTTCGAGTTCAGCCCGCTTTAGTAAGAACGCTGGTTTGGAGTTGATTCCCAACAACCTTTCGGGTGGAAATCTTGGATCGAAGAGGATTCCACCAATTTTCTCCACCCTCGAATACGCAACGTAGGCCAACCCGGCACTAAATTCACTTATCTCTAAGTCCACAACTGCTTTGTCCAATGTAATTCCTTGCGACCTGTGAATACTAATGTCGTAAGACAGCGATAACGGATATTGCTTCCTCGTACCATTGACTGCTCCTTTTTCAGGGTTCCGTACCCAAAGGTAAAACGGAACCCTATTACTAAGGCTTCACTGTCCGTCCGTCCGTCTGTCACCAGGCTGTATCTCATGAACCGTGATAGTTAGAGAGTTGAAATGTTCACAGATGATGTATTTCTGTTGCCGCTACCACGACAAATACAAAAATGAACAGAACAAAATGAACATTTAAGGGGGGCTCCCATACAACAGACATGATTTTCATCCAAAAAATCCCCTTGGTCTCCATACTGAACTGAGGTTAGTCGACAATATCCCACAACCAGTACCAAACTTCCCAGTTTTGATCTCGTTTGTGTCTTTGATGAATTAATCCTAGCTGCAAACCTTTTTCCCATATTTCCCATTATTGTTATACGCCTTTTCACATCGGTGCTGTCAAGTAAGATAATTGATTTGAATTCAATGGACACTTTGATGATCAACTATATCTTATCATGAAGATAGTACATACATAGTCTCTTTCATATTTATATATACAGATGGTACGGAACCCTTCGTGCGCGAGCCCGACTCGCACTTGGCCGTTTTTTTTGAATGACTTTACGACCTGCGTTATAGGAATAGCGCCTGAAGCGAAAGTGGGTCCCGTGTAAGTTTCAAACTTGACCATGATGCAGATAAGAGCTTCGCTTGGTATGGAGTTCTCGACTCTGTTTTCGGTCGGGCCGTAATTAATGTCAGGGACTGTGCCCATCGAGCCATTGCACAGTCCGCAAGAGGTCTACAGGTTCTGGCGTAACATCAGTTTAGCGCCAACGCAGAGTAACAGTTCTGCGCTCAGTCCTTGAGCTTCGTCATCTGACGCTTGAGCGGCTATTGCATTATTGTTTGAGGCATTTATTCGAGTCACTGGGCATCCAAGTGATCGTAAGGCGTTCTTGTAATAAGCTTTGATGTGTTTGTTGGGCGAATTCATAGAATTCATAGTGCGAGAGGTTGTTCTCGCCTAGGGCTTGAGCATGAAGTGCTTCTCGAAATTGTTTCTGTTCATCGCCAGTCTGTCGCATGTTCTGCCTGAGAATAATCGTCTTCCGTATCTGCAAATAAGCTGCTTTGCCTCGCAGGGAAAACTCATCCGACACTTTAGGTATGCCATACAGAGTACTTACTTACTTATCAGACCCGCAATCTATGGAGGATCTGAGCCCGAGCTATAGCTGCCTTCCATCCTTAACGGTCAAGTTATCAAGGCCAAGATGTCTTATGTACGCGATTACTTGGTCTTTATACCGGAGTTTCGGTCTTCCTCTTCTTCTCGAACCAGGAGGCTCGGAGTCGAGGACCCTCTTAGCTGGAGCGTTGGTGTCCAAGCGCTCGATGTGGCGAGCCAGTGTTGTCGACGGATCATTACCTTCCGGACTACATCCACATCTTTGTACAGCTCGTAGAGTTCGCGGTTGTGTCTTCTTCTCCATTCACCTTCCTCACAGACAGGACCGAATATCCGGGGCAGAATTTTTTTCGAAAGAACCCAAAATCAGCTCCGCTATCGCTATCCTGCTTATCGTCCAGCTTTCAGCTCCGTACAGCAAGACTGGCAGTATGAGCGTTTTGTAAAGCATGACTTTGGTCTTTCGAATGAGGAGTTTTGACCCCAGTTGTTTGGACAAGCCGAAGTAGCAGCGGTTGCCAAGGGCGATTCTATGCCGGATCTCCACTGTGGTGTCATTTGGAGAATGAATTTACGTTTGCCCTGAGGTAGACAAACTCTCTAACTACCTCGAAATTGTAGCTGTCAGTTGTTATATTTTGTCCCAGGTGGTGAGCGACGGATTGGTTTTTGCTTGACAGCATGTACTTCGTCTTGTCCCCATTGACCTTAAGACCAACTCATTTCGCCTGTTCTTCAATCGCCGTGAATGCTTCCACAATGCCACGGCGAGAACACGCGATGATATCGATATCATCCGCGTGTCCTACCAGCTGGACGGACTTGTAGAAGATAGTGCCTTCCCTGTTGATGCCGCCCGTCGCACTATCTGCTCCAGCATCAGGTTGAAGGAGTCACATGACAGCGCATCTCCTTGCCGAAATCCGGTGCATATTTCAAACGGTTCCGAAGTCCTGGAACCGAGTTGCACGGTGCATCGCGTATTTTTTAGCGTAGCGCGACACAATTGGATCAGTTTTCCCGGAATCCCGAATTCGGCCATCGCACCAAACAGTCCCTCACGATGAATGCTGTCGTATGCGGCTTTGAAATCGATGAAAAAATGGTGTGTATCGATTCGAAGCTCGTTGGTGTTTTCCTGGATTTGTCGAAGTGTGAAAATTTGGTTTATAGTAGATTTTCCGGGCCGGAGGCCGCAATGGTAGCTGCCGATTAGTGCGGTGCAAAATGGCTTTCGACGTTCACACAATACGCTGGACAGGATCTTGTATGCGACATTGAGCAGGGATATACCTCTATAGTTCTTGCAAGAGGTAGGATCGCCTTTTTTGTGAATGGGGCAAATAGAGCTGGTATTCCTGTCGGGGGTCATGCTTTCGTCTTCCCAAATTCTGCAGATGATCTGGTGCATGCTCCCTACCAGAACATTGCCGCCAGCCTTGAATAGCTCTGATGGCAAGCCATCTGAGCCTGCGGCCTTGTTATTCTTCAGCTTCTGGATAGCTGTGCCGACTTCTTCGATGCTGGGTGGGAGGACTACTTCAGCGGCTGGAGTTGGGGTTTCCTCGGTCCCTACCACTCTCTCTTGGTCATGCTCGTTAAGCAGCTGCTGGAAATGCTGCTTATATACATCCACTATTCCCTACGGGTCGGTGACAAGATTACCCTCGCAGTGTCGAAGAGTCTGGGTGCCATTTTTGAAGCCTCCTGAAAAGCCTTTGGCTTTCTTGTAAAAGGCTCTTGTTTTATGCTTATCCCAAGACTCCTCGATATCCTTGAGCTGGGAGGCCTCGAAGATTATTTTCTTTTGTCGCAGTAGTTTTTTCTCTTCCCTTCTTCTGACTCGGTACTCTTCTTGCGCTGCCCTGGTTTTCCTCTGCAGCGCCTTTTGGTACGCCTCGTCGGTTGCTGCCTTTTTCTGCTCACACTCGCCATCATACCACGGCTTTCTTGTCGGGGGTGGTAGGTACCCTAAGGTTTCGGCTACTTCCTGAATGGCTGAGCGGCAATAGAGCCACATATTATTGGCATTTGTGTTCGACATAGTCATACCGTAGAGTCTTTCACTCCCTGTAGACTCTGGCAACATCCGGGGCGCTCAGGCGCCCAATGTCGAACCTCCTCCTGATGGGCTGGTGCAGCTTTCTGACATTGGACAGTCGAGCTCTGAATCTTGCTGCTACGAGCTCTATTTCACAAAAATAAAAAAACAAACGGTTTCTAAACAAATGGAATTTTATTCGAAATAAATAATCAGTATATAACAATATTTGTTAAAAATAACTTAGCTATTAAGTATGAACTTGTGATAATGTGAATTAAAATTAGAATTAGAACATTTTAAAACTCGCGCTATGCATTTGTTTATTTGATTTACGAAAGTATATTGACATGCGAAAAAAAGGATTTATTGTCTGAGATATGATACTAGATGCTCGATAAAGAAAAGCAATAGGAGCGATGATTAATGGGTGTGTCCACACATGTCATATTGTGTGTCTCCACAAAAGTACTTATGTGGATTTGTAATGACTTTCTACTACCGCTACAGGCAGAAAGAATAACATACTAACCAAGGATATGGCATAACTAGATGTACATACATTGGGGTGCAGAATGAAAATGCGTGTAGATAACGTGCGATTGGTGTCCCAAGTGCAGCCCTAAAAGCCAGCCGAATTACCTGGCGTGTATCTCAGATTCTGTTGTGCGTACGGATTAATACCGTGATTGAGTGCTAAAACTTTACTTATTATATTAAACTCTGGCGAATAGTTCAAGCCTATACCTGACTGATAGCTAGCTGCTACATTATGTAGATTGTTGCTATTCGATGTAGTAAGCTGCTGCCTATAGAAATCTTGATTCTGACTTGTTGTAAGGTGATTCAAGCCCAGGTTTCCGGTTCCGATTTCCTGACGAAACTGACGAGAACGCTGTTGCTGTTGAAGTTGCTGATACTGCTGTTGTTGCTGTTGTAGTAGATTGTCATTGCCGCTTAAAAAAGGTAGGTTTTGAAAGATTTGATGATTGTTTTGTGGGAGATTCTGAAATGGCGATAACTCTGGGGGTGGTGCGACTGTTGGTAAATTTGGAATAAATGAAAATTGATTAGAGGGTTGGATTTGAATTGACGATGACTGTGCCGGTGG
This sequence comes from Eumerus sabulonum, assembly GCA_951905685.1. Taxonomy (NCBI): domain Eukaryota; kingdom Metazoa; phylum Arthropoda; class Insecta; order Diptera; family Syrphidae; genus Eumerus; species Eumerus sabulonum. Next base: position 151,044,064 of record OX645060.1, on the reverse strand, counting down.
GGGCGAATGCTGTAAACGCTGAATGTTGCCAAAGATATTTGGATTGCCGTTCTCGCCAAAGATCGGGTTACCATTGGTATTGGCCGAGTATTGGTTATTGTTGATGTTTCCTTTAGAAAATATTTCGTTCGGATTGAATAGATTGTTGTTGCCATCGTTGTGGAATTTGGTTACTTCCTTGATGGGCAGTTGTTGATTTGGTGAGAATGCGAAATTGTGGGGGGACTTGGTGGCTGGGATGAATTCTATCGAAGGGCGGATGGTAAAGCCACTATTCTGACCTGGAGGTCTTGGTGTGGTGGGAACTTCAAAAGGCGATAGGATTGGCTGCGGTGGTAGAGATTGTTGTTGATGACGCTGTTTCGCTTGCTGCTCTAGAATTTGAAGTTGCTTCGCTATCTCTTCTTGTTGTCGTTTAGCTTGGAGTTGTAGTTGGAAGATTTGTTGTTCTAGAGCTTGTTGCCTCTCGATTAGATAGTTGTTCACGAGGGGGTAGTTTTGAATCTGTTGCTGCTGCTGTAAAGTCTAAATGAAAGGAAGAAAAATATAACACAAAAATGTTTGCAAATAATTTAATCAAGGAGAATTTCATTACATTTATAGGGGGCAGCTGAGTGTTCACCACGGAAGGAACTGGGCTTAGAAGCGGTACTTGGTTGACATTTGATTGTGGATATGTAGCCGTAGGCAACGGAGTTGGAAGCAGAAAGCCCGATTGTAGCACATTAAGTCTTGCTATAGTTGGTCCAACACTTGAAGCTTGTATCTCTTCTGTTTTCACTGTCGTCGATGGTCGATCAACTATTGGTATAACATTTTTCGCAGCACCACGCTCATCAAGATCTACCGTAAAAGCTGTGACTAATGGCGCTGCTTGTATTTTTATATCCTTTTTATCCACAAGCTCTATGTTTTCACCGTCTTCATTGTGTGTCGGCCTGGGCGTTGTCGTTGTAGTTGGGATAGTTGTAGTCTTCGTTGTGGTGTGCACCGTTGGAACTGGTTTCTTTTTTAATTTAGTTATCTCAAACTGTATTTCAGATTTGTTTTCGGCAGAAATTTCATTTGAATTGTCGGATGATATGCTTCGAGTAGCTTGCCGATTATCCACTACGGTCAAATCGGTAGTGTTTAGGGTATCTGGAGAGCCTAGACTCACGATTGTTTTGATCTTCTGCTTGGGTTTGTTTTCTTTGCTGAAGAATGTTATAAGCGGTTGCTCTTTGGACAGACTATCGTCAAATGTGGCTGTGAAGAATTGAACTGTCGGCGCAACATCGGATGTTGTGCTTTCTTCAAGGATCTCCTCTACCGGATTGGCGGTTGTAGAGAGATCAGACAGTAAAGCTTCTATGTCGGATTCTTTGTTGTCAATGTCTTGTTCTGCAGAATATTCCTCGGCAGTTTGTTTCTCTAGTTTGTCGATTGCCCGAAGAAGAGCTTGCCTTACTCTATCGTCTATGCCTTTAATCTTTGGTTCTTTCGGAATAACTTCGTTGCTTTCTGTTGAAAATTTATCATTGCCTAGGACAGTTGATAATAACATATAGGTTAGGAGGCAATATAACTGTTTCTAAAAAGAAAAAAGAGAAGTTCCAGCGTTAATGGGACTAGTAAGTAATAGGTAAATATAACAAAAAATAACGATATGACGGGGTAGCTAAGTTGATAGTATCATGCTTTATGGTTGCACATAGATATAAAGGGTGCATATGGTCCTTGATGACACCTATATCAGTGATATTCAATTCTCCAGTCAATATTTTCGTTTTTGTTTCTTTTAAGATAATTAATGAAGGGCTATAACCTAACCTCAGAAATGAAAAGACGTGATGTTAATATCGCTACCTATGCAAAACACACTGATTTAGAACTATCAAATTTTCTGAACTGCACCCGATTATTCCTACATTGGGTTCGCCTTAAATTTTAAGCCACAGCCTATAATACTTATGGAAGACCATAGGGATCTAAGGAAAAAAAGAACACAAGAAGCGCGCGGTCAAAGACTTTTAGATCCGTTACTGCAGAAATTTTTATCAAAAAATAAACCGAAAATACGAAGGCCATAGAGCTAGAACAGACGAGAACGGGCACCTAGTAGTACGATCACAGCCGATGCTGAGAATATGCAAAAATTACTTCTGCAGACTGTATAACGGCGACGTTAGTCAACATACAAGACAGAATCTTTCATTTTGTAATGACAGATCACAGAGAATCCCGTCCCTCTGACCTAGACGAAAGTAAGATTGCGATATATATACGCTGCTGGCGTAGATGGACTACTTGCTGAGTTCTTCAAAGCAGCCGGAGACGACCTTATTAGTAGTTTGCACCAGATCATCTGCAACATATGGTCATAGGAAGCATGCCCGAGGAATAGAATCTCAGTAACCTTTGTCCGATCCACAAAAAAGGACTTTTGACTGCGCCAACAATGTACAGATGGAAATGTCTCCTTAACATAGCATATAAAATCTTTTCTGCCTCACGCCTGAAGCCGTTCATAAATCAGCTGATGGGCCCTTATCAGTGCGGCCTTAAAATCTTCGTCCGTCCTCGATAAAATGTTCACATTATGGCAGATCCTGGGAGAGACGAATGAATTGCAGGTCGTCACCCAACATCTATTTGTCGATTTCAAAGCCGCATACGACAGCGTAATTAGAATCGAACTATTTAACACGATGTCTTTTTTTGACATCCCTGCTAAGCTCGTCAGAATATGCAGGATGGTTTTTGAAGAACGCTCGCTGCCCTTTTCGAGTCGGCGCAGATCTAACCGAAAACTTTGATGTCAACAGAGAATTTAGATGTGCGAAACTCTCTGGTCAACGCAAAAGGTACAATACATATCAAATCGGTACATCTCCTCGCTTACGCGGATGACATTGACATAATTGGAAAATCTAAGCAAGATGTCAATGAAGCGTTAACGATTATTGGGACGAAAGGTGCGAAATTTGGTTTGGCGGTAGATGAGGACAAAACAAAACATATGCCGTCATCCAAAAAGGACGCTCACCACCGACCTATTGGTCTTATTGTTCTACTTTGGTAACGCTCATGAAGGGCCTGATTTGTTTTTTACACAGCTGAAAGGGACCTACAGCTTAATGCCGATTCTGAACATCGTTAGTTGAGAAGCTTTTTCATGGCGAGTATACTACGGGGGTTTTGCCAGTACCCCACTAAAGAGGGACACCGCGAAATAAACATTCCATGGCGTTGGTGTTATCGGGATCCGAGCTCGCTCATCGTGCATCAGAGTCTAACAGACTAAGCACTGCACCACGGCACCCTTCTGCGCCGTGTTCAGTTCTGAAATCAAACACAGGATAACACTTTCCAATCGTCTGTTCTTGAGTTAATTGATAACCAAGTTGACTCTATTTAAGACTCTTGTCATCCCGGTCTTACTGTGTGGCGCAGAAGCATGAACCCTATCAAAAGTGGATTAAGACGCCCTTGGCCGTTTCGAGAGAGAGATTCTCGGCGTGATGGTTGGTCCCAAAAACACAGACGGGGGAGGTAGGAGAAGATTCAACTACGAAGTGTACGGATTGTACAGCGACATGAGCCTAGTCAGGCTTCTACGTATTCAATGCCTAAGATGGTTAGGCAATGAAGAGCGAATAGACACCACAGCTCTAGCGCGGAGAATATTCGAGTCCAAACCTGAAGGACGACAGAGTGGAGGACGGTCGCACTAAAGGTGGCGCACACAACTGTAAGATGACCTCAACCAAGTGACGGTGCGGCACTGGAGGGAACTAGCGAAAGATTGCGCTAGATGGAGAGGCCCAGGCTCACCCCGATTTGTAACGCTCATTAAGAAGAAGAAGAAGCATATAATATAGAATCTGTAGCAAAGCGGTAATAACCATGAGCGAAGTTCAAACGCCGTTAGAACCAAGAAATTTATTTAACAAATAAGTACGTACAAGCAAGCGTTGACGAAAACCCTTAGAAGTCAATGAGATACATTGTGAGGGACCTTAGAGTTTCGGATGGTCTAATCCATCAGGTTGTCCAAGAGGACCTTCGCTGTAAATTTGGCGAAAAAAGAAATTGGTCGAGACCAAAAACCAAAAAACCAACCGCGAAGACTTTAGATGGTTATATTTAGATCTTAAAGATGTTCCTCATGCTATGCGCACGAGATTTCCAGGGACTGGCATGGCTGTAGGAGTTGTAAACAATGAAAGACATGTTCTTTCCTCAAGAAGGAAATGTTGCCTCATCGTCCCGAACTTATGGCCTCCTAGCCGCCCCCAGATCATAAACCTATCGATTTTTATGTATGAAGCGTAATTGAGCGTGGAGGGCGCCGTGGTTATTACGTTGGACTCTAACACACGATCAGCGAGTTCCGATCCCGATAACAGTAACGCCATCAAATGTTTTTTTTTCGCGGCGTCCCACCTCGTCGGGGTACTGGCGGATTCCCCCGTAGTATACTTGCCATGAAAAACCTTCTTAATTCACGCCCTTCGGAAACGGCATTAAATTGTAGGTCACTTTCCCCTGTGTGAAAAATAAATCACACACAACATGGGTGATTGAGAGAAGCTTGGCTCTGGTTCCTCATGGGGTTTAACGTCACCAAAGAACAGAAGGTAGTTCAGAGTAGTGCAAACGCCATTTCTTCATTGAAGGAGATCGGAACTACCAGCTTGGTCAATATTCAATATGAATAAACAGCATTTGATTCGAGCAGGCAAACCTTCCCGCCACAAAAAGTTATTGCCGTTAAAGCAGATTTTATTGAATAATTTAATAACCAAGTAGTAGAAAATATAATACATTTTGTGAAAAATATCCATGTCCAATGTCCATGAAGAACCTGAGCCGAGCTTCTCTCAATCACCCATGTTGTGTGGGATTTAAATTTTCCCATAGGTGAAAGGGACCTACAGTTTATTGCCGGTTCCGAACGGCGATTATCGAGAAGCTTTACATGACAATTTTACTACAGGGGGTTTTGTCAGAACTCCGCTGAGGAGAAACACCGTGAAAAACACGTTCGATGACATGGCTGTGTCGGGATTCGATCCCGTGTCATCAGCGTCAGAGGCCAACACACTACCCACTGCGCCACGGTGCTTTCACTACATACATATATATATATATATATTAAGCACATACATTCGATGACATTACTTTTGATGAGATTGGATCCAAGTGTCATCGGTGTTAGTAGCCACTGCGCCCCGTCGCTCGGGTTCTGTCTTATTATGACTTTCCTTATTATTGTGTATAGTGACCAGAAACCTCTATATTTCCTTAACCCTTATGTTAATACATGCAATGCAAAACTGGGCAAAGGGGACATATTTGAGTCGATCATAGGAAAGCATAGCCTCCATAACACCACATTGCCACGGCGCCGTCAGAGACGCTGCCTCAGAGGTGCTGTGATTCAAACCGCCACCACTTAGAAACCCCTGGTTCGATGAACAATGCGAACAAGCCCATGCAGCAAAACAAGAGGCATATAAAGCCATGCTGCAACGACGGACGAGAGCTGCTCGCGAAATCTATGAGCAGAAGAGAAGAGAGGAACACACGCTTTTCAGAAGAAAGAAGAGAGAGCACGGAAAGCGTGAGATCGAGGAGATGGAGAGATGCTTCCGCAGGAATGACGCCCGTAAGTTTTACAACAAGGTAAAACGAACATGCCATGGCTACAAAGAAAGAGGGGCGGCCTGCAGGGATGAAAATGGAGAACTGGTAGTAGAGTCGCAGTCGATGCTGAGGATTTGGAAAGACCACTTCTGCAGACTGTATAACGGCGATGATAGACAAGATACCGCTGTCAGGCAGAACGAGCCATTCGTAATGGACGACGAAGTAACAGAATTCAACCCACCCGACCTAGACGAAGTCAAAATAGCGATATCAAGACTTAAGTCAAATAAAGCCGCGGGCGCAGACGGCCTGTCTGCTGAGCTTTTTAAGGCGGCTGGAGATGGGCTGGTAAGGTGCATGCACCATCTCATTTGCAAGGGATGGTCGGAGGAAAGCATGCCCGACGAATGGAACCTCAGCATCGTTTGCCCGGTCCATAAGAAAGGAGACCCCTATAACTGCGCCAACTATAGGGGAATAAGTCTCCTTAACATCGCATATAAGATCTTCTCTGCCGTATTGTGTGAACGCCTGAAACCGTTTGTGGATAGCCTGATCGGCTCTTATCAGTGTGGTTTCAGGCCAGGTAAATCCACAATAGACCAAATACTTACGCTACGGCAGATCTTGGAGAAGACCCAGGAATACCAAATCGACATATGACAGCGTATATAGAGATGAGCTATACAAGGCCATGTCTAGTTTTAACATCCCTGCCAAGCTCGTCCGACTGTGCAGGATGACAATGGAGAATTCTCGCTGCTCCATTAAGGTCGGTAATGAGCAAACCGAGACCTTTGATGTTAAAAAAGGATTTAGGCAAGGTGACGCGCAGTCATGCAACTTTTTCATCATCGTGCTTGAAAAGATCGTGCAAGAGTCACTGGCCAACACAAGAGTTACGATTTATTTCAAGTCTACGCAATTGCTTGCGTACGCCGGCGATGTTGACGTGATTGGACGGACACAGCGAGACGTTAAGGAGGCCTTTGTAAGCATTGAGGTAGAAGCGGCTAAGATGGGTTAATGAGGGTAAAACCAAATATCTGCTTTCGTATAAAAGAGACGGACAACACCGACGTATTGGCCAGAATGTCACCATGGGCGGATATAACTTTGAAGTGGTCAAGGAATTCGTCTACCTTGGCTCACTGATGACCAGCGACAACAACACCAGCGCTGAGATAAAACGCAGAATCACTCTTGCCAACCGCTGTTCCTTTGGGCTCAAGAGGCAATTGAGAAGTAGAGCCCTCTCTCGGCAAACCAAGATGAGACTATATAATACCTTAATCATCCCAGTCCTCCCTTACGGCGCGGAGGCTTGGACCTTAACAGCTTCTGATAAGGAGTCAGAAAATGAAGAATCAGAATTCTGAAGGTACTCGCAAAAATGTCCATGATCATACACAAGAACAGCAAGAGGTTGAGGTCCACAGAAGTGAGGATAAAAAAGACGATGAAGCAGAAAATGTCGAGCCGGAAGGATCAGTAACGGGCAGTTTTGATGCAAAAGATGGAACTGTGTGGGAGGAAATTCCACCACTACAACACTAGGTTGGAGCTCACAATATTTTACGTCAGCGGAGTACAGAAACGCTATCAATAAGCGAAACATTTAAACAAATGTTCACTGAAAGCATGGTAGATATTATCGTCCGACACAAAAATAGGAAAGCTTTGTCTACTTATGCAATTTATAATGCAGAGCACTCAAATTCGCAGCGACAATGGAAGCCCGTTACGATTCATTTTTTGGTGTTTTGATTTATGCTGGTGCTAATAATTCCAATACTGACCATACTTTTGACATGTAGCACTCTAGCTCGTATCCACTGTGTCGCGCAATAATGGGACTTAACAGATTCCACAGCATTATGCGTTTTTTTTAAGATTTGATGACGGTAATACTAGCAGTCGACGCCAAAAAGACGATAAGGCAGCTCAAATTCGTGATTTGTGGACGATTTTGAACGCGAATTTATCCCAAATGTATAAGCCTACAGAAAACCTAACTATTGATGAACAACTATATTCTTATCGAGGTCGTACAGGATTTATTGAATACATCCCTTCAAAGCCTGCAAAATATGAAATAAAAACTGTTGGATTTGCGATATTGAAAGTGCATATCTTTTGCAGGGTATGGTATCCGTGAAAAAAATCAGGGAGAGAGAGTGGTAAAAGAGATAGCATCTCCATACCGGGGTAGCGGAACAAATATCTCCATTTATCATTTTTTATAACTTTGTCTGTTGCAAAACACTTGTTATCGTGGAATCTTACGATTGTTGGCACAATAAAAAAAAAAAAAAAAACAAATATATCCCCAGTGTCATGGCAGCAGATAAATCACGATCGCTATACTCCACAGTGTTTTTCACAAAAAAGTGACGATGAGCTCTTCTTCTTCTTCTTTGGTGACGTTACAGCCCATGAAGGACCAGAGCCAAGCTTCTCTCAATCACCCATTTTGCGTGTGATTTATTTTTCCCACAGGTGACAGGGACCTACAGTTTAATGCCGATTCTGAACGGCGTGAGGCGAGAAGCTTTTTCATGGCAAGTTTACTACGGGGGGTTTTGCCAGTACCCCGTCGAGGAGGAACGTCGCGAAATAAACATTCGATGGGGTTGGTGTTATCGGGATCCGAACTCGCTCATCGTGTGCGATGAGCTCTTCTTCTTCTTCTTTGGTGGCGTTACAGCCCATGAAGGACCAGAGCCAAGCTTCTCTAAATCACCCATGTTGCGTGTGATTTATTTTCACACAGGTGAAAGGGACCTACAGTTTAATGCCGATTCTGAACGGCGTGAGGCGAGAAGCTTTTTCATGGCAAGTTTACTACGGGGGGTTTTGCTAGTACCCCGTTGAGGAGGAACGTCGCGAAATAAACATTCGATGGCGTTGGTGTTATCGGGATCCGAACTCTCTCATCGTGTGCGATGAGCTCTTCTTCTTTGGTGGCGTTACAGCCCATGAAGGACCAGAGCCAAGCTTCTCTCAATCACCCATGTTGCGTGTGATTTATTTTTCACATAGGTGAAAGAGACCTACAGTTTAATGCTGATTCTGAACGGCGTGAGGCGAGAAGCTTTTTCATGGCAAGTTTACTACGGGGGGTTTTGCTAGTACCCCGTTGAGGAGGAACGTCGCGAAATAAACATTCGATGGCGTTGGTGTTATCGGGATCCGAACTTGCTCATTGTGTGCCAGAGTCCAACACCCTAACCACTGCGCCACGGCGCCCTCGAGCTCTTACGTACCTAAAAAAAAAAACCTGTTATTCTAATATCGACAATGCATTCAGACAAGATTGTGAGTGACGATACGAAGAAGAAACCAGACATTATCAATTATTATAATAAATATGAAACTGCTGTTGACACTATATGTAGATCGAATGTTGCGGAGATATATGTGACAATGTTTTTCAACATTTTGGACGTCACTGCACTCGCATCATATATTATTTATTATGAAAATAATATTTTATTAATTATTATGAAAATAATAATAAAAAAAAAAAAAAACTTTGAAAAGACGTCGCTTTATGCGTAAACTAAGTGAAGAACTTGTCAAACCAATCTTTGAAGCATGCATGACGAATCCTCAAGTGATGCGCAATTATACCACTAAAATTGCTATCGAGAGTATCATATGGTGTCGGATAACAACGATCATAGAAGAACCTGGTCTATTAGTTCAGCGGGACACAAGAGGAAGGAAAAAAGTCACAGGATCCTGCCATATGTGTTAGAAGCTATCAACAAAAAGACAACGCAAAACCCGTAAAAGTTGCACTCAATGTCAGCTGCCAATTCGTGACCAACACTCAATCAATATTGTAAAATGTTCGGAATGCAATAAATAATATTTTTTTATAAACAAATTATTGTTATTTTTTCTATTTTTACCATCAACTTCACTTGCATGGGAAATAATATAATATTAAATGCATTTGGTACAAATACTGTTATGAGTACCCGGGTGCGAACGGTGCGGTTGTTAAAATTTAAAGTTTTTATCATAAAAAAAAACAATACGGTGGGTACCCGGGTACCCGTATTAACACAAGGGTTAAAATGCAACAAATCTAGCAGACACTTAACCCAAATAAATGTGGTAATTCATCATCATATCATTAGATCTATTTTTATATAAGCTACATAGATAGGCGGAAGGTAGAGACGGTTTACTTTTGATGTGTAAACATTTCAGGTCTCGGTATGGGGGAAATGCCAAACTCGAATCCTAATTGCGATATTAATGATGGTGATAATAATGAAGAGGTACTTGCTGTAGTCAATGAAGATCCTGAGCATCTTGCTATCGAAGAGAAACGAGCAAGGAGAGCAGCGTACATGAAAGGTTATCATGCTCGAAAAAAAACGTCAAACCGGTGTTGTACAACATCAAATTGGTGTCAAAAAATCGAAAACACTACAAAACCCGAACGACCCTAATCCTTCATGCAGCAATCATGCAGTTCAATCAGTCGTAGTTCAAGTGGACGCACATGAACTGCAGTTGATATCACAGCCTTCTGCTAGAGCAATTGAAGATCCAGAGCTTACTGAATCTCTCGAGAGATTGCAGCAAAGAAGGATGTTGGCAGCTGTACGCTCACGAAACTATAGATCCCGGAAAAAAATTGTGCAACTGCACTTACCTCAAACCAATCAAACGAAGACGTTACAGAAATAATATCTGGAACTATGAGAAGTGATCGAGATCGCAGAAGAAGCAGATGAAATTACAGAGCAAATGGGTCCAGGTGATCAATCAGCCCTGGTGACAGCAAGCCCAGAACCAGTTGAACTCACACCAATCCACGAAGCTGAAGAGCACATAACACAACAGCAAAGTATTCAACCTACTGTTAAATGATGACTATCATTCAAGAAACGCCACAGCCCATGCAAAATTCAAGGAAATGTTTTTGGACAATAATTTTGGAGCTGCATGTAGTGTCTGTGATAGATTGTGGTACGAAAAAAAATCTTAAGACTGTACCGAACTGAAAGAACACAAATCCTGGACCATAGATGAGTGGGAACGTGTAGTCTAATCCGACGAAACAAGAAACCGTTTTCAGTCAGATGGGAAGGAATACTTTTGGCATGGCCTGCAAAACAGTATTGAAAAACATCAGGTTAAACAAACCATGAAACGCGGAGGTGGTAGTTTAATGGTATTGGGATGTTTCACTTGATGCCATATAAGACCTATGGTAAAATACAAATCTGTCGGAATCTATGGATGAAGGCCCATATCCAATTGATAATGGATTTTCAGCAAGATGGGGATGCAAAACACACAACCAAAATTGTAAAGAAATGGCTTGAGGATCAGCAGTTTCAAATGATGCTCTGGCCGGCCCGAAGCCCCGATTTGAACTTCATCGAAAATTTGTGGGCGTTCGTGAAGAAAGGATTGTAACAGTAGGTGGATGCACCGAGCAATCTCAACCAACTGTGGTGTAGAGTGCAGGCTGAATGGCAACGTATTCCTCACTCTACTATCGAAAAATTAGTAGAAAGCATGCCAAAAAGAGTGAATAGTGTTATTAAGAGGGCGCAGTGGTTAGTGTGTTGGACTCTGGCGCACGATGAGCGAGTTCGGATATTTCGCGACGTTCCTCCTCGGCGGGGTATTGGCAAACCCCCCCGTAGTAAACTTGCCATGAATCGGCATTAAACTGTAGGTCCCTTTCACCTATGTGAAAAATAAATCACACACAACATGGGTGATTGATAGAAGCTTGGCTCTGGCCCTTCATGGGCTGTAACGCCACCAAAGAAGAAGATATGTAATTGAATCTTATATCATCGTAAATGCCATACCGAGTCACATGCACAGATGTTTACACATTAGATTTCATGAGTACCTCGTATTCACGCCTTTTTTTATATAGGTTAGGTATCTTCAGGATTCTCCTCTTCTAGCTCAAGACGAGCACAATACTAAACCTAATCGCTTTTTTGGAATCTCCACACTAAAGCCCCTAAGATCTAGTGACAAAGTAGAACATTATCAAAGCAGAGGATAAATTATTCGGTTATGGCAAGGTTAAAATGCAACTTATGTGTTAATGTTTAATTTTAGTGATTTTGTTAATATGCAAAAATAAATTCTTTGAAATGGTTTGGCCCTATTTAACGAGTAGATATCCTAGATCATTTACTAGAACAATCTCACTTAAAGGTGCATGCATAAATTCTTGGAGAGCTCAATTAATTGGGAGCACGGCCCTGAAAGTAATTATGTAAGCAAGTCAGAATAAAATACTGACAGGACGTAGTACATATGTATGTATGTTTTTACTAATTTTGTTTATAGTATCAATCATACACTTTATAATGGATTCATAGCTACAAGATCTCAATTTCTCTAATCTCTTTTTTGATTGTTCAACACCACTTACTGAGATTTCTGTATCATGTTATTCAACTTTTCCAAAATCACTAATCTTCATTCGAGTATCTGCTTAAAAAACATATATGGGTATGTATGTACATATGCATGTATAGTTGGTTATTCATCGTTAATTTGTGCGTTGTTCCATCAATCAGACCTAAAATAAAAAGTCCCAGGTGTGGTGGTAGAAAAATTATGCCAAATTATTAAAATTTCCTACTGCTAAAATCAACTTTCATTATATCGACTAATTAATTGATGACAAGGCATCTCGGAGAACAAATGGTTTCAGAATTCTCTTGGAAGCTGAGTGTTAAGTGTGTAATCATTAACATTTTGCTAATAGCCTCTGGCATTTTCTTTAATCTAACAAATCCAATATAAATACCAAAGCGAAAGGTATTCAATCATACGCATAATGGGTCGTTAATGGGAGCAATGCAGAATTTTTTCTTTTGTGTTGAACTAAGCTAGTGTTAAGGTGTGATTTATTAGGTGTTGATGGAAATCGTTATTTATAGTGTAGATAAATGTATCTAAGTATGCGGGAATTCGTTCGCCCGCATTAGCTCACTGCAACGAATCTGTGAATACAAACAAGTTTACAACAAGTACAATTAGTTGAGCAATGAACTGAGCTTAATGATTATTTAAAGAAAATTGATCTTCTTACACGTTACACCAAATTCCATGCACGAACAATCTATAATTACCATCAGCAATGAGCAAAGAGTCTACGGCATGGAGTAAAATCATGTTTGTAACAAAGGCACGTAATTGATAATTCAAGACATTGTGACCCACAGCTGCAGGTTTCGTAGGGAATACCACCGCTAGAAAAGATATATTGTTCAAAAGAAATGTGAAAAAAACATCGACCTGAGGGAGTGGAAAGGTCAGTGGAATTCATGAAACTGCAGCGGAGGAGAGCAGTTACGAATTCGACACTTCGTGTGATTTGCGATTTTTGTTGCGGCAGCAATTTGGTTGGATTAGTGCGATTGTAGTACACACATAAGAGGTTTAAAAAGTTAGGTTTTGATTTCGTCTAAGTAGTATTGCCAACGAGGGCGCCGTGGCGCAGTAGTTAGTGTGTTGAACACTGACGCACGATAAGCGAGTTCGGATCCCGAAAACAACAACATCATCGAATGTTTATTTCGAGGCATCCCTCCTCGGCGGGATATTGCCAAAACCCCCCCGTATATAACTTGCCTTGAAAAAGCTTCTCGACTCACACCGTTCGGAATCGGCATTAAGCTGTAGCTCCGTTTCACCTGTGTGAAAAATAAATCACACACAACATGGGTGATTGAAGAGAAGCTTGGCTCTGGTCCTCCAAAGGCTGTAACGCCACCAAAAGAAAGAAAGAGGTATTGTCAAGGATATATGTATGTTTTCATTGTCTCGTGTTATTGATCTTGCTTTCATCTAAAGTAAGTGTCTACATTCTGAAAGTGCATATTAATATGAACAGTGTGAGAGAATTTTATTGATCTTAGATGCAAGCGTCAGGTTTCCCCAATAAAAATAAATGTATTATCGATAGTTATCGGTTAGGTTATAACCAAACTAGAGATTACGGAAGTGTTACTTGAAGTAGTTAATCTCGCGAGGTCGCCGTAGCAAAGTCAACTACCTTAGTAGTTGGTTTGTTTGATGAGAATTGCAATAGTTACTCTTCTGTATTAGTGGTTTCGAAAACTCCATGACGATGAAAACAAAATGGCCAAATCATACTTACATACTAGACAGCTGATAATATTCCAAATTTGATGATAATATCAAATTTAAATTCAAAGCGAGAGAATATCGCAAGTTAATTAATGGAGATTGACTAGATACTGTTGCTTAAGATTCCGGTTCACCCGGATTGTAATGTGGTAAAAAACTGATATTTCACACAACAAATGCCAATACATATTCATGTTTGTAACAATTTGGATCAAATGCCAGGAAATTATTGTATTCGACAACAGAGATATCAATCCAAGCAAATGGAATACGAAGTGTAGCAATTAAGTTCCGGGAATTTAATCATAACTCGGGAGCTGGCAACACTATGTCATTCGTCAACATAGAAAGGAGGCCCTTTCTTTCAGTTCTCATCCAAGCTGAAGTCGACAATACGTTTCGTGTATGAGTTTTTTTTTCGAAGAAAAAAACTTCTTTAGGGAAGTCGTAAAACTAAGTGACTGATATAACAAGCAACGTGTTATAAAAAAAAATTTAAGGAAATCTTGCGAAAAACCCTTGGAAATCCTCCGAAAATTGCAGGTGAATATTTGTACTTGAGGGAAACGTTTATCGATTTTTGTTGCCGTGAAACAACGCCGAATTCGTAAATTTGGCTTTAGGGGTGGCCGTGGTGCAGTGGTTAACATCATCGACCGCCGATCGGAAGGTCTATAGTTCAAATTCGCTTCATAGCCAAGTAAAAGTAATTCATAAACGGATGATAAAAAAGTATGCAACGCAGTTGTGAATGGAAAGTGACCAGACGTACTGCCTGCAGGCATAACACTCACAGTATATGGTCAACCGAAATTCATCCTCTGCGTATGCAATACTAAAGTACTTGAACGAATTACTACGGACTATAACCAACCCGGAATTTGGTCGGCTCTCGTCCTATCTAGGCCTAGGACAACCACCCCTGAGAGTAATGAACGAACATCAAACGACCCCAACCACTGCACTCCGTTCAGGTTGTGTGTGTCAACACATCATAAGAGAATATGAAGACCTCTTGAACCTGCGCGAGTCTCTAAAAAAAAAAAAAAATTCCTTTTACGAAAGTGAAGTAAAATAAAGCTGAATTTCAGACTCAAGAAGCGTTGTGTTCAGGATAAATTACAACTATTAAGTGAAATACAAAAAAAAAAAAAATAAGTGTGCTTCTCTTAAAAGAAGTGGAATTTGCAGTTTCCGGTTAAATTTTTGTTTTTTTTAGCGCGTAAGCCCGAGTTACGTTCCTTCACCCTATGTCTACACGAGTTGCGAGGCTTGAGGAGAATTCAGCTGGTTCAACACATTCCACCAACTGTGTTAGACCAGAGGTCATCAAGTTCATTGAGAATCTTAGCCGATCACGACTCAGCCTGATGAATGCAAACAACTCAGTGTGCGGAACACCGACGAATCAATGAGTTCACTTCAAGGCTCGTAACCAGGGATAAAGAATGAGACACCAATCTATTGGCTTTGACAGGCACTTTGACAGATAGCCCCTACAAACGCGTTGCGGTTTGACGGCGTCTTGACTATGTCATAACACGTATAGTATCGGTATGTATTACAAAAGCAACAACCAACCCCTGCGGGGATCAACGGACAGACGTACGAAAGATTGGTATCTTTTTGTTTATCCCTGCTCGTAACGCGACGGTTGATTAATTCAATAAATATCAACTGTCAAAAAAAAAAAAAAAAAAAAAAAAAAAAAAAAAACATTTTTTTTTTCTGTTATTCTTTATGGTGGATATTCTGAAGAGTATCCAAAGTTAAGTGGCGCAGTCGGCAATTTTGTGTTCTAAAGAAAATTAAAATAGTTTTAAGAACCCTATGAACTCCTTATGAAAAACAAATTCAATTAAATATTCGATTCGAATCGTAATTTAGACAGTAATAGTGACAATAATAGTGATAGTAATAGTGATATAATGGCAACAACAGAATTAGCACTATTATTGCAGTCAATGCATCAGCAGCAAGATCAGATTGCTCAGTTGCAATTACAATTAAATCAACGGTTGCAACAACAGGCAAATGAGAAAATAATACTTTTCAATTGTCACCGGAACAAACTCTCAACCATTTCCGCAATATAAAACCTTTTAACGGCAAGGACGATTTCAAGTTGATGGAATTCATCAAATCAGTCAACAATGCCATAGCACTTTGCAGCAACGAAACATTGAAGCGGCACGCCATCACATTAATAAACGATGTATAAATCTTAGAGAATTATTCGATAAGGTTAGATCAGTTAACTATGAGTTAAATGAATTATATAATTTTGAAAATGAAGGTGATAAACCTATTATACATTCACCTCATAATAGTGATAAGTATCTTGTAGATATTGTTAAAGAAAAATTAGGTAATTTAGTTGGCGGTAATGTAGGCAAAAATGTTTCGCTTATTCAAATGTACAATAGGTTTGCTGAGTTGAACATTTTAGATGACGAAAGAGCAATTGATATTGCTCACCGAAGAAGAAACAATTATAGAGATTTTAATCGACAAATTAAATACAGACAAAGCGATTACAATGACTCACAGACCATGGAGTATTCAGCTAACGATAGGGGTAACTACGATAACCCTGGTTCTTGGGTTGCGGGAACTAGGCAACATTTTAATGAACCGATGATAGATAGGAAACATAAGGGCAAATCGAAATTTTACCAGACGGCCTCATACACAAACTTACCGATAGTAACACTTACCATAGGTAACCAAAAAATAAAATGTTTGATTGACACTGGGTCAGGAACAAGCATAACTAAACCTAATTTTCTAAAAAATGATCCCGGGAAGAGGATTAAAAGATTCCATATTTTATACAATAATCAATGGCACTTTTTTTTTTTTTTTTTTTTTTTTTTTTTTTTTTTTTTTTTTTTTTTTTTTTTTTTTTTTTTTTTTTTTTTTTTTGAAGGCTTCTGCAATCCACTGATGCCGAGCACGTAGAGATGCAAAAGTGTACTGGCCCGTGATAACTCCGACAAGCCTTCTGCAGTCGATTCTCCTTAAAGACAGGAGGAATGCTGCAGATTTTTTGCAGACATCAGGGCATACGCGCTTAGTCATCCTGCAACTCGGACAATACCTCCATCTACGGTTAGTTAATGTAGGAATTTACCGTGGACACAGGTAGACCTAGAGTGGGTTCAGGTTCTGAGAAGCTCTTCTCTGAACCCATTCTAACGAGTTCATCAGAGATCTCATTTCCTGGGATCCCAGGCACTAATTTCGCGCTAGTTAAGGGGTTAGACACAGCTTTTAGTGCAGCTTGGCTGTTACTACAGATGCATATGCTTTCCCCCTTCCACCTATGCTTCACAACATAGTGCATGGCCATTAGGATTGCGTATATCTCTGATTGGAAGACAGACGCATACTTTCCTAACGAGAAGTGCAGTCGGATGTTTTCGCGTTCAAAGAAGACTCTAGCACCGGACACCCGCCCAGACCTGGAGCCATCCGTGAAAATGCGAAGACTATCCTTTCCAGGTTCAGTATCCAGCCATAGCCAATCCTGACGCCATGGAAACTCGACTGTGAAATTACGACGCATAGGATAACGGGCGTCCGTGCGTCAGAAGGCATGTCCATGATACAGGGGTCGCAGGACAATTCTTGCGCAAGCCCACCGTTATTCCTATGCGAGTTGTACCAAAAGCCATTTCTCTTCAGACGAGACATGGCTTTCAGAGCACACCCTCTGATAAATATATCAAGAGGTGGAAGGTTCATCATAACATCTAGAGCAGCGCCCGGTGTGCTGGGGAAAGCCCCCGTGCAGCTGAGACAAACCGTTCTTTGGAGTTTGGTGAAAGAGACTACAACGTGTTTGCGTTTTAATCTGTTCCACCAGACAACCGATGCATATGAGATTATAGGTCTTATCATTGCCGTGAAGATCCAGACGACCTTTGCCGGCGATAAACCACATGTTTTGCCAAAAGCTCCTTTGCATTGCCAGAAAGCTGACAGCACTTTGGTGGTGTTTGACTCAAAATGTTTTGACCAGAGAAGCTTACTATCTAAGATGACTCCTAGATACTTAGCCTCCTTGGATATCCGGATGGAAGTGCCTTTTAGTGTCAGCTGAGTCATGTCAGTATTTTTCCTCCTTCGCGTAAAGAGTACGACATCGGTCTTAAGAGGATTGACTGACAGCCCATTTCTGGTACACCAATCATCGATCACATTTAGCGCCGCCTGTGCTTTGAGACGGACAGTCGCCAAACATGAGCCGACAGAATGAATGGCGACGTCATCCGCATAGGCCTGGGCATATATTCGAGAGGCATTGAGAACATCAAGCAGGGAATAGACCACCATGCACCATAACAGCGGAGACAGGACGCCGGGCATGAGCATTGCTTTGATCCAAAGGACCAGTGCTTCATCCACGCCATGATGTCTGGCAGCGTTCCACATGCTGTCAAAAGTTGCGTTATTAAAAGCTCCCTCAATGTCGATGAAAATGCCCAGCGCGTACTCTTTCCTTTCGAGCGCGCATTCAATTCGCCACAATAGGTTCTGAAGCGCAGTCTCGCAAGATTTTCCGCAAGAGGGTGCATTCGAAGGGCAACTTTTCGCACATGCAACTCTACCAATCTCTCTATGCTTTTCAGCAGGAAGGATGTTAGACTAATTGGTCTGAAGCTCTTGGCAAGTGAGTAGTCCTCTTTTCCCATTTTGGGAATGAAGACCACTTTCACTGTGCGCCAAGGAATGGGTATGTGAGCAAGTGCTAGACTAGCAGTGAAAATTCTTTTCAGAGTAGGAAGCAGCTGCCTTATACCATTTTGCAGCATAACAGGATACATCCCGTCGGTGTCCGGCGATTTGAAGACATCGAAGGATGCCACAGCAAATTCAATAGCTTCAGTCGCAACCACGCGCGACGTAATATACCAGCTACACCGAGTTTTTTTCCTCGTTTCAGTTGCAGTTTCCCTTAAAGGAGTGTGCAACGAGCCGATGTCGATCTGATTTCCTGGGAAATGAGTCCCAAACAGTAAGCTAAGAGTTTCCGCTTTAGACTCAGTAAAGGTACCATCAGATTTTCTGAGTGCATCTAGCTTTGTCGGTTTTCCCCGTTTGAGGACTTTAACCAACTTGCTAGTCGCACTCAGAGACATGAACTCTTCGCAGAAGGTCCTATAAGAATCGTTCTTCGATTTAC
This sequence comes from Eumerus sabulonum, assembly GCA_951905685.1. Taxonomy (NCBI): domain Eukaryota; kingdom Metazoa; phylum Arthropoda; class Insecta; order Diptera; family Syrphidae; genus Eumerus; species Eumerus sabulonum. The sequence continues at coordinate 151,025,088 of OX645060.1, read as the reverse complement.
GAATAAGTTTCTTATATTCTTTCTGCCTCGACCGATACTTGTTCCAGTCATTTTCCGATTCAGAAGAATTCTGGCTTCCCTGCGAAGACTGTGGAGCTCGGCATTCCACCAGGGGACAAATTTCCTGCTGGGAGGTTTGCTCACAGGACATGCGAGTTCAAAACAACTGGTGATGACGTTATTCAGGTTATGAACAGCGTTCTCTACCAATTGTTTCGTTCTAAGTTTAGGTAGGGCCTGAGTGGATTTCTCAAGCTCCTCTCTAAAGCGTACCCAGTCCGTCCTTCTCGGATTCCGTCTAGGTTGCAAGGAAGAGATCCCACAACCCAATCGGAATTCGATATATTTATGGTCCGACAGCGTAGCATCAGGCAAGACTCGCCAGTAAGTAATGTCCTTCACATATCTGTTGGATAGGGTCAGGTCAATCACCTACTGTCGTCTTGTCGTAACAAACGTTGGTTGAGAGCCAACGTTGTTGATGGTAAGGTCAGACGAGAGAATTAAGTCTAAAAGACGGTCCCCACTTGTGTTACACTTGCTGCTACCCCAAGCAGTGTTTTGGGCATTAGCATCGCAACACAAAATGAGACCAATCTTTTTGGCTTCACAGTACTCTACGAGTTCAGAGACTTCCTTCGGTGGTGGAGGTAGTAACGAATCGTAGGGAAAGTAGGCAGACGCAACGACGAAGTGTTCTATTGCTCCGTGCGTTTTGTAGCTTACTCGAGCAGCCACCAGATCTTGTCCACAAAAGTGCCCAAGTTTGGTTGCCGATAGTGAATTCGATATGATGAGGCCGATCCTAGGCCTTTCGGATCGCTCATCATAAAGAATCGTAGCATCACGTATACCACCAAGTTGTTAATCCACTCCCAAAAGAATTTCTAAGCAGAGGAACAGTGGCTTGTAAAATACTCACATTTAGCAGCAGGAACTATGATGCAATTAAAGGACAGAACATATTGATACCTCTAGAAGCAAAGATAGATATAGGAGAAAGGCGATTAGATGTTAAAGGAAACAAAATCTTTTTTGAGGACAAATATCCATAATCCAATCATTTCAAAAATATACCGTTATATCCAGGCACATGGAAAAGAAATAGACAAGCAAATAATATCAGAATTGCTTTCACGAGAAAATTATTCAAGAAAGAATTCTCCATATCAGATTTTTCCAAAGAATACGGACTATTCTGGAAAAAAAAAATGGCGAATAGTTATCAACGGTAGACGATAAATTCCCAATATGGAAAACATATTGGACAAATTGGGTAATATTTTACCACTTTGGATTTAGCAAAGGGCCTTCACCAAATCCTTGTTAAACTAGAAGGCCAAAAGAAAACAGCATTTTCCTCTCCAAATGGATACTATGAATATGTAGGATGCCATTCGGGCTTAAAAATGCCCCAGCAACCTTTCAAAGGCTCATCAATTTTGTCCTCAATGATATCATTAATAAAATTTGCTTCATCTACCTAGACGACATTTTAATTTTCAGTACATCTTTAGAAGAACACATCAATAGTATCCAAAAAATATTCAATAGGTTGAGAGACAAATGCAATTTCCTTTCTAAAGAAACGGAATATTTAGGTCATGTTTTGACGCCCGAAGATGTACGGCCAAATTCTGCAAAAGTCGCAGTTATTCAAAATTTAAGGCTTCCCAAAACCCAGAAACAGATTAAATCGTTTCTAGAAATAACAGGGTACTATAGGAAATTTATAAAAAATTACGCAAAAATTGCCCATCCCTTAACAAAATATCTGAAAAAAAAGTCCGAATAAATACAAATGATCCTGATTTCATCGCTGGTTTTGAGAAATTAAAAGATTTGATTACCAACCATCCAATCCTTAGGTACCCTGACCTTTCCAAAAAATTTAAACTTATTACTGGCCGCGGGTGTAAACAGCCTGTCTGCCGAGTTATTTAAGGCGATTGGAGTTGATTTGGTTGGGGCATGCACCAGCTCATCTGTAAAATATGGTCGAAGGAAAACATGGCCGGCGAATGGCATCATAGCATCGTGTGCCCAGTCCACAAGAAAAGAGACCCCTATAACTGCGCCAACTAGAGTCTCCTTAACATCGCATACAAAATCTTCTCTGCCGTACTGTGTGAATGCCTGAAACCCTTTTTGGATAATTTGATCGGTTGTTATCAGTGTGGTTTGAGGCTAGTTAAATTCACAATAGACCAAATATTTACATTTCAAAGCCGCGTATGAAAGTGTGCAGAGAGACGAGTTATACGGAGCAATGTTTAGTTTTAACATCCCTGCAGGATGACAAGGGAAAATTCCCGCTGTTCCATTAAGGTCAGTAGCGAATTAACCGAGACTTTTGTTGTTAAAAAAGGATTTAGACAAGGTGACGGCACTGTCAACATCGTACTTGAAAAGATCATACGAGACTCAGTGGCCAACACAAGAGATACGATCTATTTCAAATCTGCACAGCTGCTTGCGTACGCGGATGATTGACATTGACGTTCCAAGGTACTGAAGTAGAAGCAGCTAAAGTGGGTCTTTCGGTTGACGATAGGAAAATGAAGTATTAGCTTTCAACCAAAAATGACGCACAACACCGACGTCTTGGTCAGAACGTCACAATTGTCAGCTACAAATTATAAGTGGTCAAGGACTTCATCTACCTTGGCTCACTAGTGACCAAAGTTGAACTGTACAAGATCTTAGTCATTCCGGTCCTCCTCTATGGCGCAGAGGCCTGGGCTCTAATGAAAACGGATGAGGCCCTTGGTCGTTTAGAGAAGAAAATTCTGCATTCAATCTATGGTCCCGTTTGTTTAAATGGGAAGTGGAGGAGAAGATACAACGACGAACTGTACAGCGACATCGGCCTAGTACGACGTCTACGGATCTAACGTCTAAGATGGCTAGGCCATGTAAAGCGAATGGAGAATGCCTCTGGCCCGAAGAGACTTCGAGCCCAACCCCAATGGAAGTCGGAGCATAGGACGACCGAAACTTAGGTGGCGCACACAGATGGAAAGGGATCTTAACCAACTGGGAATGCGTCGTTGGAAACAGCTGGCAACATACCGTGCCAGCGCCAGATGGAGAAGTTTGTTGGTTGAGGCTCTGGTTCACACCGGACTGTAGCGCCACCTAAGTAAGTAAGTAAGTACCACTCGGATACATTGTTAAAAAAAGAATAAAAAAATTGTATTTTCTTTTAATTTGTTTTCTAATTCTCGAATACCAAATGTAATAAGATATTATTTTTGGTTATTCTTTTCTTTCTTTTGGTGGCGTTATAGCCCATGAAGGACCAGAGCCAAGCTTCTCTTCAATCAGCCATGGTGTGTGTGATTTATTTTTCCCACAGGTGAAAGGGACCTACAGTTCAATGCCGATTCCGAACGGCATGAGTCGAGAAGCTTTTTCCAAGCAAGTTGTACTACGGGGGGTTTTGCCAGTACCCCGCCGTGGAGGGACGCCGCGAAATAAACATTCGGTGGCGTTGGTGTTATCGGGATCCGAACTCGCTCATTGTGCGTCATAGTCGAACACACTAACTACTGCGCCACGGTGCAGTTAGTGTGTGGTTATTCTGGTTATACTTAAAAATATAATTTCGTTCTACAACAGATATGAATTGATTAATTGTAAGTGAAAAGTTTTACAACTAAAAACAATTAAAAAAAGAAAAAACAAATGTCCAATGTGTATGAGATATTTTTGCACTGTTTAGACCGGTAAGTGTAACAAATGTCAAGCAGACGCCTGCAAGAAAACGTAACAAAGCCAAATCACAAAATTTGGCTTTTTTTCTCCAATTATAAACGCCAAATACCACCGAATTCGAAAATATTGGACCTTATTTCGCTCGGCGCTTTTCACGGCATTTTTTTCGATTGCCGCGGCATCGTTAATAATGAATATGTTCCTACCAACCAGATAGTGACTGGACAGTTCTATTATGGCGTCCTGAAGAGGCGGGGAACACTCGTTTTCGGTGTGCGACCCGAACTCGCCAAGAAAGGCTCAATCTTGCACCACGATAATACGCCGGTCCATTCCTCGTTGATTGTGCAAGAGTTTTTCGCGAAAGAAGTATTCAAACGTTGTTGCATCCACCCTATAGTCCCTGCGACATTTTTTATTCCCCAAGATGAAGTGACACATCAAGGAAACTTATCGTGGCCGTAACCTTGGTTCTGAACGAGTTAGCTTCGGAAGATTATCAAGGGTGCTTCTAGTCGAATCGTAGAAGCAACGTTGGAATCGTTGTATAAAGTTGACGGGGGACAATTGTAAAGTTCGATAATAACATTTTGAGACAAACTTAAATTGTTTGTTTTTTGTTTACAAATTCCCAGAACTTAATGGTCACACCCCATATAAAGGAACGCAGCTTTTAACTTTTAAAAGTACGTCAAGAAATAACATAATAATTTTAAAAATGATTTCGAAACTTGCTTCGAAAGCATTTCAATTTCGGTGTGGATGCCGACAAAACGTTTCTGAAATGTTCATGAAATAATTTTTTTATCGACTTTTTTCATTCAATTGTTTGTAAAGATATTTTATATACCAAATTGCCCCTACCTCCTAAACGGGGCGAGATAGACCCCCTCCATAATAAGAAATGCTTGTTTTTGACTCCTCTACAAAAACCCGTTATCAATTTTTGGCGCCAAAGTTTTCGTACTCTCCCCAATCGAACTTATGAATTCTGTCCGAGATAGTTGATTTATTGCATCGCATCTGACAACGGCTGAAACTATTGCTACTCGCTACTATTTTCCAAAAGAATATACCTCAAGCAGCTGGATAGTACTTTGAAAAGAAATATAGCTCCATTTTAACTTATGATTAAAAAAATTTTCATTTCCCGCAGCCCAATTTAGATTTACTAATCTAATCTCCTTCAGAGGGCATGGGCTCGGACACACAGGGTAAAGTTGTTGATCGCTCTCAACCTGGCCAGATACCAGTAACGATCCCTGTTTAAATGCCCGGGTCAAGTTGACATACGGCCTCCTCGCGGCGCCCTCTGGATAGCCTCTTCAAAAAACGTTGGGAGGTGAACTAACGTATGCAGCGATAAAACCATACCAGAATGGCGGTTGTGCGGCGGGCTAACAATTCGCCCACGTAAAAAAAAAAAAAACAATATTACGAATGAGCAAGATGCCTCGGATACACGGACGGATACTCGACGACGACGGCAACGCACGAAAAAGGAACACGATTTGCGAGTATCCTCCTGGAATGTCAGAACCCTGTACACTCCCGGAGCTGCTCATAAAGTAGAAGGAATCTTCACGCAGTACAAGGCGGATATTACTGCGGCCCAGGAAATACGCTAGATAGGAAACGGTATGATGAGAAAGAAAAATTGCGACATATATTACAGCTGTCACAAAAGATCGCACTTACTGGGATGCGGATTTGTCGTGGGAAAGCGGCAAAGGTCGAAGGTCATCGACTTTAAACCTAAAAGTGATCGCCTAGCTGTGATCCGCATCAAAGGCAGATTTTATAACATCAGCCTTATATGTGCACACGCCCCTACCGACGAGGCTGAAGACCCTATCAAGGAGGACTTCTATGACTTCCTGGACAACGCCTACGGAGCTTGTCCGGAGTACGATGTAAAAATCGTGCTCGGGGACTTCAACGCCAAAATCGGTAAGGAGAACACCCTTGGCGGAGTGATGGGAAAGCACAGCCTCCACGATACAACAACAGATAACGCCTTCCGACTCATGGACTTTGCGACAGCTCGTAATGCGGTGATAAGTAGAACAAGATTCCCTCGTAAGCGAATCCACACAGCAACCTGGCGGTCTGCGGACGGTCGAACCGGCAACCAAATCGACCATGTGCTCATTGACGGAAGGCACTCGTCAAACATCCTGGATGTGCGAACATTCATAGCGGCAAATGTCGACTCTGACTATTTCCTCGTAGCAGCAAGATTCAGAGCTCGACTGTCCTATGTCAGAAAGCTGCACCAGCCCATCGGGAGGAGGTTCGAAATTGGGCGCCTGAGCACACTGGAGGATACCAGAGTCTACAGGGAGCAGCTGAGTGAAAGACTCTACGGTATGCCTACGTCGAACACAAATGCCAATAATATGTGGCTGCATTGCCGCCCAGCCATTCAGGAAGTAGCCGAAACCTCCGACAAGAAACCCGTGGTATGATGGCGAGTGTGAGCAGAAAAAGGCAGCAACCGACGAGGCGTACCAAAAGGCTCTGCAGAGGAAAACCAGGGCAGCGCAAGAAAAGAATCTTCGCAACCTCCCAGCTCAAGGATATCGAGGAGCCTAGGGATAAGCATAAAACAAGAGCCTTTTACAAGAGAGCCAAAGGCCTTTCAGGAGCCTTCAAAAATGGCACCCAGGCTCTTCGAAACTGCGGGGGTAATTTTGTCATCGACCCGTAGGGAATGGTGGATGTATTTAAGCAGCATTTCCAGCAGCTGCTTAACGAGCATGACCAAGAGCGGTAGGGACCGAGGAAATCCCAACTCTAGCCGCTGAAGTAGTCCTCCCACCCAGCATCGAAGAAGTCGGCACAGCTATTCAGAAGCTGATGAATAACAAGGCCGCAGCTCATATGGCTTGCCATCAGAGTTCTTCAAGGCTGGCGGCGATGTTCTGGTAGGGAGCATGCACCAGATGATCTGCAGAATTTGGGAAGACGAAAGCATGACATCCGACGGGAATGCCAGCTCTATTTGCCCCATCCACAAAAAAGGCGATCCTACCTCTTGCAAGAACTATAGAGGTATATCACTGCTCAAAGTCGCATACAATATCCTGTCCAGCGTATTGTGTGAACGTCTAAAGCCATTTTGCACCGCACTAATCGGCAGCTACCAGTGCGGCTTCCGGCCCGGCAAATCGACTATATACCAAATTTTCACACTTCGACAAATCCTGGAAAAGACCAACGAGTTTCGAATCGATACACACCATCTTTTCATCGATTTCAAAGCCGCATACAACAGCATTCATCGTGAAGGACTGTTTGGTGTGATGGCCGAATTCGGGATCCCGGGAAAACTGATCCAGTTGTGTCGCGCCACGCTAAAAAATACGCGATGCACCGTGCAACTCGGTTACAGGACTTCGGAACCGTTTGAAACATGCACCGGATTTACATGCGCTGTCATGTGACTTCTTCAACCTGGTGCTGGAGCAGATAGTGCGACGGACAAGTCCGTCCAGCTGCTAGGATACGCGGATGATATCGATATCATGGTGTGTTCTCGCCATGGCATTGTGGAAGCATTTACGGCGATTGAATAACAGGCGAAACGAGTTCGTCTTAAGGCCAATGAGGACAAGACAAAGTACATGCTGTCAAGCAAAACCCAATCCATCGCTCACCACCTGGGACAAAATATAACAATTGACAGCTACAATTTCGAGGTAGTTAAGGAGTTTGTCTACCTCGGGGCAAATGTATATTCCACAAATGACACCACAGTGGAGATCCGGCATAGAATCGCCCTTGGCAACCGCTGCTACTTCGGCTTGTCCAAACAACTGGGGTCAAAACTCCTCACCCGAAAGACCAAAGTCATGCTTTACAAAACGCTCATACTGCCAGTCTTGCTGTATGGAGCCGAAAGCTGGACGATACGCAGGACAGCGGAGCTGATTTTGGGTTCTTTCGACAGAAAAATTCTGCGCCGGATATTTGGTACTGTCTGTGAGGAAGGTGAATGGAGAAGAAGACACAACCGCGAACTCTACGAGCTGTACAAAGATGTGAATGTAGTCCGGATGGCAAAGATCCGTTGACTACACTGGCTCGGCCACATCGAGCGCATGGACATCTACGCTCCAGCTAAGAGGGTCTTCGATTCCGAGCCTCCTGGTTCGAGAAGAAGTGAAAGACCGAACCTCCGGTATAAAGACCAAGTAATCGCGGATGTAAGACATCTTGGTCTTGATAACTAGAAGCAGCGTGCCCGGGACCGTCAAGGATGGAAGGCAGCTATAGCTCAGGCTCAGATTCTCCATGGATCGCTGGCCTGATAAGTAAGTAAATAAGTAATCTAATCTCCTTCATGCTGAAAAAGTATAGAATAACGAGTAGAATTGCATGTAAGTACAGTAATTTTACGAAGGCACCCACATTCTCCGATGCGATATGCTTATCAGGGAGAAAAATCGCATGAGATGGCCTTTCAAAACCTTATTTTAAAATGCAGTCGACAGACCGTTTACTTGACCTCCCTAGCTACATAATTGTCCCGATTTCACGGGCAAATCATGAATTTTTTTTTTATAGTTACACCCGCACTCAAGTTTAAGGCCTTATAGCGTTTGAACGTAGTGCGAGCGAAGGTAACAGGGAGAGGGAGAGTTTCGCTCAGGTTTACACACAACCTGAACGGAGTGCAGTGGTTGTGGGTCGTAGATGTTCGTTCACTACTCTCAGGGGTGGTTTGTCCTAGATAGGGCGAGAGCCGACCAGATTTTCGCGTTTATAATTCGTTCATGCACTTTTGGTGTTAATATTGCATACGCAGAGGATGAATATCGATTGACCATATACATACTGTGAGTGTTATGCCTGCAGCAGTACGTTTGGTCGCTTTCCATTCACAACTGTGTTGCATACTTTTTTCCGTATAGGAATTGCTTTTTTTTCTTGGCTCATCATCATCATTTTCAGTGGCCCGCATGTTCCACTAAAAGAGTCGCGGGGGTAATGCGCGCACGCGGGATCTCCAGGCCACTCGATCCTCCGCCATCGACTCTAACTCATCAGGAGCTATGCCCAAGCGCACCCAGCCACTTTTTGGACTTGGTCCAACCCCCTCGTCCTGGGTCCGCCAAGCGGTCGCCTGCCTGATGGTATTGCATCCAAGGCACGCTTCGGAAGTCGTGATGATGGCGACATTCGTCTCACGTGACCAAACCATCGAAGCATAGCCCCTTTCCGTTCAGAGGAGCAGCTGCTCAACATTAAGCTCCCCGCGCACTGCCGTGTTTCTCACCCTATCCCGGCGAGTAACTCCCGCAACAGCACGAAGAAATCTCATTTCGGCAGCTTGTGTTCGCGATCTTATTCTTTCGGTCAATACCCAAATTTCATGACCATAGGTAAGAGTTGGAACAAATACTGAGTTAAAGACCGCTAACTTGGTTTTGACACCAAGCTCGGTCTTCCTGATTACAGATCTTCCAAGCTGTTTCAAAATTGACCCAGCTTGGCCAATCCTGCAGGAAAACTCAGTATTACTCCTCCCATCACTCGTGAAGAAGACCCCGAGATACTTAAACTTCTCCACCTGCTTCAATGGGACTCCACTAACATGTAGAGTGCATTGAACAGGTGTTCTGGAAATAACCATAACCTCGGATTTGTCCACGTTAACCCTCATTCCAGCATCAGTACATACGGCCACAAACCTATCTAGCGCGCGCTGAAGTTCCATGTGAGGACAACTAAGTCATCTGCAAAAAGAAGATGACTTATCCTCAACTCTCCCAATGTGAAACACTCCTCGCCTCGACTGCGCTGCAACATCCAGTCCATATATATAATGAAAAGGAGAGGTGACAAGACGCACCCTTGGCTATGAAACGAATTTGAATTAAAGACCTGTCGCTCGACGGCCGATGATGTTAGCCACTGTACCACGGCCACCCTCCTGTGAACTACTAAGTGTTTGAGACACACAGTTGCAGGTGGTAGATAACAAAGCGGGTACGCCCTGATGTATGCAAGAAATTCATGACATTTTTCTTATCCCAAGTGATGAGAACGCAGTGGGTAGTGTGTTGGCCTCTGACGTCGATGACACGGGATGGAATCCCGACAAATCCATGTCATCGAAAGTGTTTTTCAGGGTGCTTCTCCTCAGCGGGGTACTGACAAAACCCCCTGTAGCGTAATTGTCAGGAAAAGCTTTTCGAATTTCGCCGTTCAGAGCCAGCAATAAACTGTAGGTCCGTTCCACCTATGGGAAAATAAAGTCATACACACCATGGGTGATTGAGCGAAGCCCGTTCTACAATCGATGCTATACAGAGGGTAACCACAGTTCTGGAAGAAGCTATTCAGGGCAAGAGGTGGGCAAGAGGCGCAAAGAAATACGGTGCCGTAATAACACTAGACGTAAAAAATGCGTTCAACTCTGCAAACTGGGGACAACCTTGGGAACCCCTTGCCCCCTGTAATAACACTAGGCGTAAAAAATGCGTTCAACTCTGCAAACTGGGGACAACCTTGGGAACCCCTTGCCTCATTCAGAGATATTAAACTGAAAGAAAGACGGCGTAGCATTGGAATATGGCAGGAAAGATGGAATCAGTCAACAAAGGGAAGATGGACCCATCGACTTATACCGGAAGTTCACCCAGTTCATAACCGGACATGGCTGCTTCCGAGCCTATCTTTACAGGTTTGGCCTTGATGAATCTCCTATCTGTGCAAACTGTGGAGAGGCTAGAGAAGATGCAGATAACGTATTTTTTTCAATGCCCACATTTCGAGGCAGAAAATAAATATCTCGAAGTTAAAATTGGAGAAACACCGATTCCCGAGAACATCATAAAGCATATGCTGAAATCGAGCGAAATATGGGACGCTGTGATAGAAACCGCAGCGAGAATCATGAAGGAACTCCGGCGTCTGGAGAGAAACAGGCAGAGCAACCAAAACCAAACGGCAGCTCCCTTGGAACAGGAAACACCAATTAGAGAAAGAAGGGCATAAAGTGCAAACGAGTCCCGTGATGTAATACCTAACGGCAGTCCCGCGGGGAGAGTGGTTGAAGGGTGCACGGTGTGGCTTAGTACGTAGGCGTATTCCTGGCGTCGATTATTTAGGCTTGTGAATCGTACATGCCAGTAGCCCGGGCTGGTAAGGTTGAGAGAAGCTCGCCTTTGGTCATTCATGGACTGTAACGCCAACATACATACATACAAGAGAGTAGCAATCGAACTCTGTCTCTGAGAAAAAATATTAACAAGAACATATCACACACTTCTGGCCCTTAAGAGCTACAAAGTCACCTCCTAATTGAAATTGGACTGCTTACAACTCTTACACCAACGGGTCAACACAAATAGAGTTCACCACATTTGGATACATGGGCACAGCGGCCATATTGGTAACAAAAAAGCATACCTACTAGCAAGGAAAGGCTCCGCATGACCATTTATGATGCCACGACCTTTCTGCGACATACCTATCATCATCACCAAATGCTGCATAAACAGATGGTTGAAGAACACGGAAGATGGAAAGTAACAGACAAGCCAAGCCGTTCCTAGCAGCCTCTTCCCTCATAAGAATGAAATAACTCCTTTTCCTTTCTAGGAGTCAGATTCGCACAGTCTCAAGCTTCCTTACTGGACACTGCTCAGTCAACAGCCATGGGCATTATAAAAGATGATACCTGCAGAATGTTTAATGAGGAGGAAGAAACAGCAGAGCACATACATACTGTGTCACTGTAACTGCCTTGTCAGTGCACGTCATCGTCACTTAGGCAAGTATTATCTTGATACAGAAGAAATCACTGCCCGCGAGCTCTATGAACAGAAAAGGAGGAGCATGCGCTTCTGAGAAGGAAATAATGGCACGAAAAGCGCGAGATCGAGGGGATGGAGAGATGTTACTGCAGGAACGACGTTCGAAAATTTTACCAGAAAGTAAAACGAACATGCTATGGCTATAAAGCCAGAGCAGAAGCCTGCAGGGATGAGCACGGACAACTAGTAGTGGAGTCACAGTCGATGCTGAGATTGTGGCAGGACCACTTCTGCAGACTGTATAACGGCGATGATAGCTCGCCGTCAGGCAGAGCGAACCATTCACAATGGACGAAGACGAAGAAGAATCCCGTCCACCCGACCTAGACGATGTTAAGTCTTACAATGTTGCTGGAGCAGACGGACTCCCCGCGGAACTGTTTAGAGCAGCTGGCGATGAGCTGGTCAGGAACATGCACCGACTCATCTGCAAGATATGGTCGGAAGAACGCATGCCCGATGAATGGAATCTCAGTATCGTTTGCCCGGTCCATAAGAAAGGAGACCCCTATGACTGCGCCAATTACAGAGGGATAAGCCTCCTGAACATCGCGTACAAGATCCTCTCCGCCGTACCGTGTTAATTCCATAAAACCGTTCGTAGACAATCTGATAGGTTCCTACCAATATGATTTCAGGCCAGGAAAATTCACGATAGACCAAATATTTACACTACGGCAGATCTTGGAGAAAACCCATGAATTCCAGGTCGGCACGCACCGTCTTTTTGTCGACTTTAAAGCCGCGTATGACAGTGTTTATAGAGACGAGCTATACAGAGCCATGTCATGTTTTAACATTCCTGCCAAACGCGTCAGACTGTGCAGGATGACTATGGAGAACTCTCGCTGCTCCATTAAGGTCAGAGGTGAACTAACCGACCCCTTTGATGTTGAAAAATTTTTAGCCAGGGTGACGCACTGTCATGTGATTTCTTTAACATTGTTCTTGAAAATATCATGCCGGACTCTGCGGCCAATATAAGAGGTACGATCTACTTCAAGTCCACATAATTGCTTGCCTACGCAGATGACATTGACCTTATTGGACGGACAAAGCGAGACGTCAATGAGGCGTTCGCAAGCAATGAAGCAGATGCGGCTAAAATGGGTCTAAGGGTACATGGGGACAAGACAAAATATATGCTGTCATCAAAGAAAGACGCGCAACACCGACGTCTTGGTCAGAACGTCACCTTCGGCAGCTGTATTTTTGAAGTAGTCAAGGACTTCGTCTACCTTGGCTCGATAGTGACAAGCAGCAACGACACCAGCGCTGAGATAAAACGCAGAATAACTCTTGCCAACCGCTGCTTCTTCAGGCTTCAGAGGCAATTGAGTAATAGAGCCCTCTCTCGAAACACTTAGGTATCCCTCTACAAAACTTTAATCATCCCGGTCCTCCTCTTGGGCGTTTCGAGAGGAGAATTCTGCGTGCAATCTTTGGTCCCATTTGTGTAAACGGAGAGTGGAGGAGGAGATTCAACCAAGAACTGTACGGACTGTACAGCGACATCGGCCTAGTTAGATGTCTTCGGATCCAACGTCTTAGATGGCTAGGCCATGTAGACCGAATGGACATCACCGCTCCGGCCCGAAGAGTCTTCGACTCCAACCTCGAGGGACGACGCAGCAGAGGACGACTATATTTAAGGTGGTGCGCACAGGTGGAAAGGGACCTCAACCAACTGGGCGTGCGGGCGATCGGGCTGGCTGGAGAGGCTTGTTGGTTGAGGCCCTGGTTCACCCAGCTTCTACTACTAGCTCACTCAAAAGCATACTAGGTTTTATTATGAACTCAGGATTTTTGTGTGAACTATAACTAGAAGTGATTAGGCGACCTTGTTCCACAACTCCAATCTGTTCTATCTCTATTCTAATTCTATCATAAGTGAGAACGGGTAAGTGCGTCTAATTTAAAAAAGGCAATTTCCCCATAACCAATTAACGAATGAGATTGTTTGCAGTGAAATAGTCTGCTGAAGGTAAAGTTTAGTAACGTTTGTAATTTTAATACAACTAATCCCAGTAAGATTCGTAGAAAAAATAAAGCTTTAGAAACTTGTCTTGTATTTGGTACTGGTCTCACTGGCTTCCACTTTCAACTAAATACATACACTCCATGTGCTCTAATTTGTTTAAATAACAAATAGGTATGCAAATCTGTCTTTCTACCTAGCCTACTAGTCTTAAACAATCAACATATCGCCTACTTATCACTTAATGCCGATGAATTTCGCAAAAAAAAAAAAAAAACTAAATGTCTAGGTCATGTAATTATGTGCCAATCAAACATAAGCCCAACATTGTGTATGAATTTTAGATATGATTATCATAAAATTCGTGGCGGTAGGCGACAAGTTTGTTTAACGCTCTTGATCTCGTTTTGGTGATACAATTTATATGTATCACAAGACTCCTTAATATCGATTACAAGGATATGGGGGACACCACACACCATGTATCGTTACATTATGTATTTCATTTCTCAAGCCACAAGTGCAATAAGCACCTTTGCAATAAGCTAACAATCATCTCAAAGAGCATATAAAAATCGGTTAAGAGGACGAAACATTAAATCCATGTTATTTTATCTTTATGACGACTTTTATGCCATTTCCCACAAATAAGCGCGATCATCTAGACCGACTGACTACAAACAATAGAAGTAACAATGATATCTAAACATTAGCATCCTGATCCAGAACCAAGGCAAGTTTAGAAAAACAGAAAAATTCAAACTCACTAAGCAATAATTTTCTCCACAATTTTTTTTTTTTTGTTTTTTTTTTTTTTTTTTTGATTACAAATTAAGAAATTATTTATTAATTTCGTTTAAAAAAAAAATTTATTTTCATTTTTTTACGATCGGGCAGCGTTTACCCTTACACTTCGAACTTAAGAATGATGACAATATTTTCTTAAACTACCTTAAATACTAATCGTGCGGAAGGTGGATGGAAAGGATCAAATAGCACGCTGTCGGGAACTATGCTCTGGCTGGTGGAAGTGGTATCTCGTGTTTCTTCCGTTCACTGGTACCTGTTGGGATGCGGGCGCACCGTCAGCAACCTTGACTATGATATTTGGATTGCCGTGGGATTTGTCGTTGTTGCGGGCGCACCGTCAGCAACCTTGACTATGATATTTGGATTGCCGTGGGATTTGTCGTTGTTTAGAATGCGCGTGTCAGCTTCGAATGTTTTTGTCGTTAACTCCTCCCCGCTTAGGTTCAAACGTCCACGTTTGAAGTTGTTGTTGTAAGATGGCGAGGGAGATCTTCTATTCCTAGAGTTAACACTTCGTTTTGCTTCTTTTCGCTACTCGGTGCTTTGCGCATCATGCATCCGAATATTTTGATGGATGTGATTACAAGAATGATGACTACTGCCAGTGTCAGGATGACGTTGATGGACAAACTGATTTGACTTTTGGTTTCTAGAAGATCGATCTGCTTAGTGCTGTTAACATATAGTTGTTTCATACGCTTGAGAGATAGCACTTCTTCTATTTTTTCTTTTTCAGATGTTGGTTGAAGTATAGCAGGTAAGGGCTTGTGTTGAGTTACCTCTTTTGCAATGATTAGTTTGCCGTTGACTTCTACCGTGGTGTTGAAATGACGTACTATGTAGGTGCCTTTGAGCATGATGGTTTCCTGGTTTATGTTGATGGGTCCATCAAACTGATTTAATAGTAGGATTCCTGGGGTTATTTCTTCAATTTCTGGGATGTGGTCGTTGTTGATCAGGGAACAGTTGGATTTTTTGCTATTAAGGAGGCTTGGGATGCACGTGGAATTACTTATATTTAGAATATCTTTATCATTACAAATTGAAATGCTATTGTATTTTTTACATTCATTAATTATACCGAAGGTTTTTTTATTACATTCTACGATAGAATTATAATTGATTTTATTGATTACATGATTTAGTTTAACGGCTCTGATAATAAAGGAATTACAATTATCTGAACTTACTGTAGGAATATTCAAAATGTATATCAGATTTTTATTATTGGTTGCAATTCGTACTTCAGAAAATTCAAGAGCTTCATCAATATTGACAAATGGAATATTACTTAAACTTAACAAGCTTTCTGTGATATTAATTTCAGTATTTGATAGTATAAACGAATTAATAATATTAGCTTTCGCCCAATGAATGGCGTAGGCAATGTTTACAACTTCTTCTTTAAGTAACTCTAGCTTATATTTAATTTTTAATATAGAATCATTATTATTGGTTTCGTTTTCTTTAAGAATTTTAATTATTTGGTTCGTAACATTTGATAATTCATTAATTCTACTAATTGTCATTCTATTTATTATTACTTGATTATTATTGTTCTCTAATACATTGTTAATTTTTTGACTTATAATCTCAAAATCGTGGTGATCCGGATTACCCGCGATCCATTTCCACGCGGTGCCAATCATATCTATTGAACGTTTATTTTTATTACTTATTCTAAGTCTATCTAGATAGGATTTAATTCTATGGATTTCATAGGATAGGATGTGGTATAAAGGATGGCTGGTTTTGGTAGTTGACCTCAATGTCACCTCCAAACTTTGTAGGGTTGTGTCGTAGGCTTCAATATCGATTACGTGTACTATCTTGAATGAGCCATTTTGTAATTTTACTCGTCCTGCGTCAATTTTGATCAATTGGGAGTTCGAGTAGTCCAAGATTTGTACGTTTGCCATGCACGACGGCAGCAGTATCCTATTGAGAAATGTGGTTTTTGATAAGACTTTTGTGTATGGTTTTGCCTGAACTGGTTATAACGATGGTATTTCTATCTTCTGCAACAATCTCTTTCCTGAATCTAGGCGTGAGTTTATTCCCTGTTCTTTTATTTATTCTTACATATATTGTTTCACCAACTGCGTAAGTTTTTATAGGGGATTTTTTCCTATTGTGATACTCTAAATCGGTCTCCTGTTTTTCTTTAATTTTTCCGATGTTTTCCTGTCTAACGCGTTGAAGTTCTACGGGGTTATTTAACAATTGCTTTCCAAAAAATAGGTCAAATGGTTTTTTCCCTGTCGTGGAATGTATTGAGCTATTGTATTCGTATACTGATTGGTCTAACAATTCTTCGAAGGTGCTATGGTGTTTTTGCGTCTTTATACATCTCATAATTTCTGAGAGCGTCGAGTGGAATCTCTCCACTTGACCGTTTACAGAGCTAGTATAAGGAGGGGCTTTATAGACTTTAATGTTAAAGAAATTTTCTACCATGAAAAGTACTGAGTTTGAGTTCAATGATTTCTCATTATCTACAACTATTGTTTCTGGTATGCCGAATGCTAGAATGAGCTGCCTAAGAGGATGTTTGATGTCTTCTGCCGATCTCGATTTGAGTATTTTAGCCAGAGCATACTTTGAGAACTTATCTATTGCAGTGAGAACTATGCGTTTATTACTGAAATAGATATCTATGTGGACAATATGTCCGGGGTACTGGGGAATCGGGGTTTCTTGTAACAATGGTTTGTTTGGATGCCGATCATATTTATGTTCTTTGCAAATTCTGCACATCTTGGTAATTTTTTCGACTTTCGCCCTCATCTGTGGAAAATAAAACTTTTGCAATAGTTGCATTTTATTTTCACGAGAGTTGCGGTGTGCGCGATTATGCTCTCTTATGATTTCGGCTTCCTGTTGTGTTTCATCGATTAAATCTAACACTTGGTTCCTCGCAAAACGTACTCTGTATTGTCTAAAATGGGATGGGTAAATTTCTTGAAGTTTTCCTAGGATCTTTTCTTCAGTTTTGATACCGTTTGTGACGGATGGATTAAGGTATTGTTTCAAGATGTCTATTAAGATTTGCTCTGTGTATTCGGGTTCAACTATTACATGGCGGTGATAGGTGGGGAAAACAATTTTGAAATCATGGGATGGTGTACTCCCGACGGAAAGAATAATTTGATTCTTGAAGACGTTGATCGGTTCGTTGGCTATCGGAATTAGGTGTTGTCCGGAGCTTTCGTCACTGTGTTGGGTTGGTGTAAGTGAATTGACTTCGCCAATTTGCGGTGGTCTTGACAACGCGTCTGCAACAACGTTGGATTTGCCAGGTTTATATTTTAACTCGTAGTTATATTCTTCGAGTATGGCCTTCCAACGTTTCAGTTTGTTGTTGGAATTTTTGTTGCTTAGAGCGTATGTCAGGGGTTGGTGGTCGGTGAAAATTTTCAAGACTGTTGGACCGTAAAGGTAATTTCGTAGAGTATTTAAAGCCCATACTATGGCCAACATTTCTTTCTCGTTCGTGGCATAGTGTTCTTCGGCTTTTGTGAGTGTACGGGAAATGAACGTAATCGGTCTGTTTTCCTGGGAAAGCACAGCACCAATTGCATAATCGGAAGCGTCTGTGGTTAAGTGGAATTCTTTGTTGAAATCTGGAAATGTTAGGACTACATCTTCCGAAATAAGGGAATTTTTAATTTTTTCAAATGCGTTCAGAGCTTCGTTATCCAAATGTATGAGTTTTTTTCCTGACGCTTGTCTTGACGTGCGTCCATCCTCCCCTCTTAGAAGGGATGTCAGGGGTTTTGCGATCTTAGCATAATCTTTAATAAATCTGCGGTAAAACCCTGACAGACCTAGAAAAGATCTTAAGTCCTTGAGTGTCTTAGGACAGGGGAACTTAGTTATCGCTTCCACTTTGCTTGGATTCGCCTTTATCCCTTCATTCGATACTATAAATCCCAAAAATTCAACGTTCGACTTCAAGAACTCGCATTTGTCTATTTGAACTTTAAGGTTCGCATCCTGAAGGGTTTTAAAAATTGTTGAAAGATTTTGGAAATGGGAGTCTACATCTTTGCTGAAGACGACGATGTCATCGATGTAAACGAAGCAAATCTTTCCTATATGTTCCCTTAATATATCGTCTAATGCCCTTTGGAATATGGACGGGGCGTTTTTTAACCCGAATGGGAGACGAACAAACTCATACTTGCCGTTGTTCACTGAGAAAGCGGTCTTTTCAATATCTTCCTCGTGCAGAGGAATTTGGTGAAATCCGCTCTTTAGGTCTAACACCGAAAACCATTTACTCTTTCCCAGTTGAGACAAAACTTCGTTTATCTCGGGAATGGGGTATCGATCGGGAATTGTAACTGAATTCAGTTTCCTATAATCAATAACCATTCTATATTTTTTCTCTCCTGACGCATCGGCTTTCTTGGGAACGATCCATATGGGCGAGTTATAGGGAGACCGTGAAGGTCTAATAATACCATCATTCAGAAGCTGGTTAAGCTGTTTGTCTACTTCGTCCTTAAGAGATACGGGGTACGGGTAGTACCCCGTAGTTGTACGGATTCTTCCCTTAACAGTTGTAGTGAACGTGAGCCTTTCGTTAGGATCGATAAATAGGTTGGAAAACGATTTGGTTAATTGGATTAATCGGTCTTTTTGACTTTGAGTCATGTGATCTGTTCTTATATCTACAGAGTTTATTGATTCAGAGATTTGTTGCTTTAGCCGGATTTTTAGGTGGTTTTCAATGAGCATGTAGCTCTCTTTTGCGTAGATTACTGCTGAAAGCTCTTTCAGAGAGTCATTGCCGAGGATTCCATGGAACGATTTTAAGGTAGGCAGAAGGAAAAATTTTATATTAACTGACTCAATTCCAAATAGATTAATAAATGTATGATGGGTGACTTCAACTTTGCCTCCAATAGAGTTGGCATAGAAGTTCTGTTTATTAGGGATGATGTTCTTTACGAGTTGGGGCTGAATATAGTTCTTGTTGGAACCTGTATCCACAAGAAATTTCAAAATTTTGTTCTCACTCGTCCTACACTCGAAGTAAGGCAGAGACGAGTGGGTTAATCTAAAAAATGTATATCCGCGAAATCAATTGTTTGTTCATCATCATTAGTGCTATATTGGTCAGCACGGTATTCGTCAAGACTTTCGCTCTCGGTCTGGTTGTTCAGCGACTGAATCATAAAGTCATAGTTTTCGATTTCGATAGAATTATCAGGTGCATATTGCTTTTTAGTTTCAGTATTTACGTGGAAGTTTCTCTGTAATTTGTTGGGAGGAGCGTGATGCTGTTGTGAGGGAATCATTGGTCGCTTTATTGCAGGTGGCCAGTTCTTAGCTTGCGGCCGGTTCATATAATTTATGTTATTGGTTTTTATGGTGTCTACCTCCATTGGTTGTACCCTAGGCATTGGTTTGGGTAGATACGGATAAGAAGGTTGGTTGTTCTGTTGGAAATTCTGTTGGAAATTGGGTCTGAGATTTGGCCTGAAATTTTGTTGGAAGTTCGGTTGACGATAATGTTGTTGGTATGGGGGGACATCGTGTCTCGGAGGGTGATGTACCCTTGGTTGTGGTAGATATGCAAGTTGTGGGTAGAAAGGTTGTGAAGGATGATTCCTACGAGGAGGAAGAGGTGGTGTTGTAGGTTGAGAAACAGTCCTCTTTGCCATGCCACTAGTATTATTGGCATATAGCGCTCGAAATTGTTGGTTTTCAAGCTTCTGGCAGAGGTGAAGGGCCTGGGGAAGGTCAATCGGTTCTTTTATACCCAACAATCTGGGCAAATCGCCTCTCAACCCTCTCACAAAGGTATCCAGTGCTTTGTCTCTATAGGAGGATGTTAGTAAGTTCATCGCATCCGGTGAGACGTCCATACTTGATATCTTGTTCAATATCAGAGACAAATAACTGTAGACAGACTGATAGAATTGCTCCACAGTATTGTTGCCTTGTACTAACGTTGACATCTGGTACTCCAAAGTTCCCAGATCTCGCTTGTCGGCAAAGTGTAGCGTCAGGCATTTGGATATGGAATTCCAATTTAATGGTGTGTTGTAACTTTCTAGGATAGCGTCTGCATGTCCCACGATTTTATTTCTTATGATAATTAAAATACCAAAGTATTTTGGAGTTCCTATGAGGTTACTGTAGATGTTGAGAATTCGTTCGACGCTTTTGCGCCATGAACTAAACTCTCCCGGGGAACCGGAAAACTCTCTTAAACTTCGGACTACGTCCGGAATTTTGTCTAAATCACCTAGGTTCGCTCGGTATTGCTCGTCAATACCTTGCTCTACATCTTTAGAAATTGTTGAGCTGGGATTAACAATGGCCTGAACTAAATTCTTGCATTGAGAGACACAGACTTTACTGACTATTTCCGTTATTAAGGCTTCTAATGCCGGAGACGCATTGGGGGTTTGGTTCAGAGGATTCTGACTCGCGGTCGAAGGGTGTGGAGTGGGATCGGTTGGGTTTAGTATAGGTGGGCGAATGATTGGATTGGTCATTTTAGTTCTACTCTTGCACTTTATTTAAATTAATTCTTAAGACTATATGTTATGATTTTGTAAAAATTTCTTGTCCACTTTTTAATTAATTTTAGGCTTGTACTATAATTTTTTATAAAGATTCCTTTTCACTTTCTAAATAATGGCTGGTATGATTCTATATAAAGGTTTGTTTTCACCTCTTAAATAATGACTAAAGATTTTTCTTCACTTCTTAACTATTAAATTCTTAATTCTATCTTACATTAAAATTGTGGTGAACATCCCAACGCTGGCAGAGGGGCTCGTTCCTGTTTGCTGCGGCTACTGGGGATCCTTTCTCTGCACTCCCTCGTTGGCTGCGGCTCCGTGATTGAGTTACACAAAAATGTTCACGTGGATTCTCGGGACCCAGGGTCTATTCACTTTCCGATTTTGAGCTGCTTTAGGTCGTTTTCGGCTTGCTAACACTTTCACTACTTTGTTTTTCCGCGTCCGAGCTACTTGAGGTCGCTTTACGGATTGTTAACACTTTTATGGTCCGCGTTCGAGCTACTTGAGGCCGTTATACGGATTGTTAACACATTTGATATTTCGTTACTTCCGCGTTCGAGCTACTTGAGGTCGTTGTACGGATTGTTAGCACTTTTTAGAATTTCACCTGGGCCCCACGTTGGGCGCCAATTAAGAAATTATTTATTAATTTCTTTTAAAAAAAAAATTTATTTTCATTTTTTTACGATCGGGCAGCGTTTACCCTTACACTTCGAACTTAAGAATGATGACAATATTTTCTTAAACTACCTTAAATACTAATCGTGCGGAAGGTGGATGGAAAGGATCAAATAGCACGCTGTCGGGAACTATGCTCTGGCTGGTGGAAGTGGTATCTCGTGTTTCTTCCGTTCACTGGTACCTGTTGGGATGCGGGCGCACCGTCAGCAACCTTGACTATGATATTTGGATTGCCGTGGGATTTGTCGTTGTTGCGGGCGCACCGTCAGCAACCTTGACTATGATATTTGGATTGCCGTGGGATTTGTCGTTGTTTAGAATGCGCGTGTCAGCTTCGAATGTTTTTGTCGTTAACTTACATAATAAACTAAATAATCAACTGGACCTTTGTCTATCGGCAAGCTTGCTAATTCGTTAGTTTTAACAATCTGATTAAATCAGGTTGAAAAATATGCGAATTTAATATCGGAGCAAGAAACCAAGTTGCAATCTATCTGAATAGGTGTTGATTTCTTTGGGACAGAATAATAGGGAAACAGTGCGAACGGGTGTCGAAACGTTACATGGGTGTATGGATTGATTCATTGATGATTAATTATTTTGAGTTTTTGCTTAGCACTTTGCTATTATGCACCTCATATTATATAATATTCAAAAGTTAAATTTTGCAACTTTGACTACTTGTAAGCCACTCCAGGCATTGGTGGCCTAAGTGAACTTAGGATGTAATGGCAAAGGTTGTATAATAGTTTAGATATGAAGAAGCGAACTCTCGTTGACTTGAACCTTAGCCCAGATCCAACAGCGAATAGTCTCACATGATAGACACAATACAGCGTTCGTAAGTCTTTCTTAAAACCCCTGCGGGTAAGTTTGGTACAAGCAATTTCAGTTAGGATTCTGGTTATTTTGCAACTCCTCTGTCGTCACCCAGGGTGAAAAAAACATTAAAAAATCCTCATTCTTCGTTTAATTTTAAAGAGACCCCGAATGATTCTCGTGTTTAGTCGGTTTTTTCATGTTAATTACACTTAAAAGAAATGTGAGTACAACATGGTACACGGACTCGGAACATCAGAATACAAGCCCAACTACGTGCGCGATGCAGGTAAGCCAAGAGCTTGTATCTTAACCAAAACACATATAAAAACCCTTCTACTCTCATCCTATAGTGACCAGGATACTACCGCAATTAGTGTCGAGGGCAACTCCTTCAAGCTCTGGATTGCCTCGACCTATTTAGCCCACGACCACCCAAGTCCTCCCCCTCCGGCCAACGTGGTGAATCTGGTCAAGGATGCTGAGCAAGCTAATGCCGGACTTATAGTAGGGTGTGATGCCAACGCACACCACACGATATGGGGCAGCAGTAACCTCAACAATCGAGGTGAATCTTTGTTTAATTATTCACTACATACTAACCTCATCGTTTGTAATAACGGCTGCGAACCAACTTTTATTACTAAGAATAGACAGGAGTTTCCAGATGTAACATTTGCATCACAGGACATTGTCGACAAAGTCAGGGAGTGGAAAGTCCTAAAAGAGCACTCCCTCTCTGACCATCGCTATATTCAATTCAACATTGTTAGCCACATCAGTGCCCCTGCTCCCTTCAGGAACTACAGGAGAACTGATTGGCAAAAGTATAGAACCTATGTTGAACCTTACCTAGGGACAAGACATCCGACCTATCCGCACAACCCTGCGGAATTAGACAGCTTAGTAAATGAGCTGACTGGAACCCTCAACAGAGCACTGTCTAAATCTTGTGCAGTTAGCACCCCCAGAAGCAAACCCAAGCCCCCCTGGTGGAATGAAGAGATAGTCTCCCTTAGGAAAGAGAGCAGAAAGCTCTTTAACAAAGCAAAATGTACCCGCTTGCAAGAGGATTGGGACCTCTGCAAGGAGGCACTTAAATCATTCAAAGCAGCGACCAGGAAGGCCAAAAGGATTTCTTGGAGGAACTACTGCGAAAATATCAAGGCGGTCTCCGAATCTTCTAGAATTAGAAAGATTCTGGCTTCGGCCCCATATAACCCAAGCCACCTAATGCGGAATAATGGTTCTTGGACGATCTCCAGAACGGAAGCCCTGGAACTTATTCTGAACGCACACTTTCCGGGCAGTAGTGACCCGGCTATGACACCTCCTCAAGTCATCCAGCCGACGAGATCCTCCTTTGAGCGTGCTCCCAACCTGGTCAGCAACGACATTGTCCTATGGGCTCTGAAAAGCTTTGAACCCTACAAGTCTCCAGGACCGGATGGGATCATACCAGCAAAGCTCCAGCAGGTAGCAGCTCTCATCCTACCCAGGCTTGTGGGAGAGTTGCCTCTCCCTGTCCTATATCCCCAGCAAGTGGAAGGTAAACAAAGTCATTTTCATACCCAAGTCAGGCAAAAGCTCCCACAAGTATGCAAGTGACTTGAGGCCCATCAGTCTTAATTCTTTTCTATTAAATAAAAACTTCAGAGAAGGTTTTAGACGCACACATACGTCACAGCTGTATCTCAGGAAGGCTGTCGAATAACCAACATGCCTGCAACAAAGGCAAATCGGTGGAAACAGCACTCCACTCACTGGTCAGCGAAATAGAAAGGTCACTGGAGCGTAAGGAATACACTCTAGTCGCCTTTTTCGATATTGAGGGCGCTTTTAACAATGATGAACCATGGACCGTCACCAAAGCGCTGTCTGATCTGAGCGTTACGGGATCAGTGATAAAACTGATACGCTAACGCAAAGAGTAGTCAAAGCCGCTGTCTCAACTAGAATGGTCAGCAGAGGTACACCATAGGGTGGAGTACTCTCCCCTCTCCTCTGGAACGTGGTGTTCAACGAACTACTACTGTTGCTAGAACAGGAAGGATACGCTGTGACCGCCTATGCAGATGACGTTGCTATTACCGTAACAGGAAAATTTCCCAGCACTCTAAGCGACCTAATGCAGGTTGCATTACGTCTAGTAGAAATCTGGACGCAGTACTGTGGTCTTGGGGTCAATCCCAAGAAAACCGACCTAGTACTGCTTACCAATAAATATAAAATTCCGCCCTTCAACCCACCGAGGTTGGATGGAACCCAACTAATAATCAAAAATCAGGCTAGATACTTAGGCCTAGTCCATGACAGGAGGCTGAATTGGAAACCTAACATTCTTGATCGTGTCAGGAAAGCAACCACTGCCCTCTACAGCTGTAAGAAAGTGGTGGGCAGAAGGTGGGGTTACCAACCAAGCATTATGCACTGGCTCTACACAGCAATCATAAGGCCCATTCTCCTATATGGCATCGTAGTCTGATGGACTGCAGTCAACAAGGCAGTCTACCGACACCTTCTGGGGAAGGTACAAAGATCGGCCTGTTTATATATAAGCGGAGCGATGAGATCAACCCCCACGGAGGCCCTTAATATCTTATTACATTTTCCACCGTTGGACCTCTTCAGCAAGCAAGTTGCTTTCTGCGCAGCTATACGAATTAGGGGCATAGGAAAATGGCCCATATTACAAAAAGGACATACTACCATTCTTAAGCACTTCAAAGTACCCTTGGAAACAGACTACATCATCCCGCAGAATGTGTTCACTAGGAACTTGGAAGTTGCCTTTCCATCCAGGGATGAATGGGCTGAAGGAAAAGTTATACCAAAGTACTCGATCTCCCTCTATACCGATGGCTCCAAGATGGAGTCGGGTGTAGGTAGTGGAGTCTTCTCCAAGGAACTTAACCTCAACATATCATTCAGACTCCCAAATCACTGCAGTGTGTATCAGGCAGAATTAACAGCGATAACGGAGGCCCTTGCATGGCTCAGGATCAATGTAATATCCGCTAAGGCTATTATCATTTGCACGGACAGCCAATCTGCGATAAAATTCCTGGCCGCGGTAACCCACAAATCAAAGACATCCCTAAGCTTTCGCCTATCTCTAGACGAGATGGCTGAACAGTTCAACATTAAAGTATTGTGCGTTCCCGGGTATAGAGATATTCCAGGAAACTGCGCGGCCGACGAACTCGCAAAGTCAAAGTCACGCACACTCAGTCTTCCTACCCTCGGGTACCTTGAAACACCAATAAGTACGGTAAAGCCCATGATAAAACTTCGAACCATAGAGGCGACCAACCTCCAATGGAATGAAAGTAATATCGGCTTTATCACTAAACAAATCTGGCCTAAGTTAAAGCTAGGACGAACAAGGGACCTAGTAGCAACCAAAAGGGCTACTTTGAGTACTCTATTGGGTGTCATTACAGGTCATTGCATCATTGGAAAACACGCCGCCAGACTAGGGCTGCCCTCCAATGACTTTTGCGCGGCTGCATGGACGAGGAGGAAGAGGAATCAATACATCACCTTCTCTGCTCATGCCCCTCTTTTGCGGACCGTAGGAGGATCTACCTCGGCGCGCCCTTCTATGAAAATCTAAGTGAGCTAGCAAACCTTAAAATATAGCTCAACTCCATCGCTTCATCAGAAGCCCCGACTGGTTCTCAGGTAGCGGATCAGGGTAATGATCCATGTAGTATCACAATGGGCCGACTCTGGTCTACGTGTGGCTTATGCCAACCACTTACACCTAACCTAGTACAGATATGTATGAACATTTTGCTATCAACTTATCAAAAAGACAACTATAGTGTCAATTATTTCGAGCCTCTTGTCTGAGCGTTGAATTGAGGATTGTATCGTAGTACAGTGTTCTACCTCACATTAGAATATGCCTATTTACTTTACTGTCCTAACCACCGATCGTGACAATTCTCATATCAAAGTCCCAAGGGTTTGAAGCCGTCTTTAATAATCTCAGTTTTCGAAATTCAAACGTATCAGCGTGCAATGTAAAAATATTGAAAAGCCAATAAAACATTGTTCTACTCTTTTCTGACAAAACAATCCTTTGGTTAATTCATTAATTCGCATTTCCTCTTTCCAATTTGGCATTTTAGGACTTCCTGATTAGATCTGCAGACGCTCCTCACGTTTCCTTAGATTATTTTTCTTTCCTATAATTGCCGGCAACAACTTGAAGGCGTCTAATGCAACAGGTCAATAAATTTCAATTTCATTATCATTTCTTAATTACTTCCCAGGGTCATTAATACACACAACTTAGACGCAGAAGCACGCGCCGAAGGCCAGTGTATGTCTCGAAACACATTGATTCAAAAGGAAGCTAATTCCATAGCATCACGTCGCGCTACATTGGTTGGATTACTACGACATGAACGCCAAGCATTAGCCTTTCCTTTTCAACTGCACACTACATACCATCCAAGCAAGTGAAGAAGCACACTTCGGCTTTTCTATATGGTTTGTGCGCAAAGTGAAATCCCAATCCATCGAAATGCCATTGACACTGCTGGCAGTTCGTAGCCCGTTCCCACATTGCACGTCCAAATAAAAAAATTTCTCCATTGGACGAATAGCAACAGACTAACTTTGCAACCAAAATATGTAATAAATTCAGTTAAGCTCATTAAAGGGAATTTGAAAATCATTGTTCCAACCTAGAGGAAATTAGATATGGCTAGTGGGATTACAGATTGAACGGTTCTTCCAGACTATGCCCGATTGGGATATTGGCATTTTGCAACACTTGCCCCTGCTAAGCTGGTCCACTATAAGTGAGACTTGTTGTTATTGGTTGTTTCGTTTTTTTAATTTCATTTTAGGCAGGTACAGGCAGTACAAGTTTGCTTAGGTAGTATCTTGCATCGGCAGAAGTCTCTTCAATACCAATAGTCAATAAGAGAAAGTTTGGTGTATCCTCGCAGCACCTACTCACTCTGCACTGTGATGCATTTTGGCGCAACTCATCTGCTTATCTTATGCTTTGGTAGTACATGCATACCGGTTTATGTAAATTGATGCGGTCATTTTTAAGAAATAAACAAGTTGGCGAGATGGCTCTTATACTTTAAAAATTATGTAAAAAAAAAAATCCGTACAGGCGTGCGTCCAATTATGAATGTATGAATTGGGTTGGCACGATGCGTGCATTTTACTCATATGGTAAAACGCTTCGAGAAGAAGTTACTACAGATTATTACATGATCTATTATGAGTTATTCATCATGTAATTGGTACAACGATCGTATGCAGTTAATAAATCTAGAAAAACCCGAAAGTAATGATTACGTATCTTACTTTTCGTAAATGTATCTATTCAATCAGTCACAGTTTAATGTCATCATTAAATTCGACTGACTTAGCCTATGTTCGTATGAGACGATGAAGACTAATAAGTAACTACAAGCAGAAGTTAACTGAACTCGTGTGGCCAAGAACTTCGTTCGCTTTAAAGCTGAATCTTTTGCGAAACCTTTTTTTTCTTTTTTTTTCTCCCTTAAAGACAGAAGCATACATATAATTGGAACTATTAAAGTTGTCAAGTCACTTCCTCCTACTACATATCAATTTCTGATGTAACAATTCAGTTGCTCCACGTTTTGTGAACCGATAAACAACTACTAGTAATGTTTAATGAGCCAATAAATACTATCTTGAATGGCTATTTTGTTCTCTCTACTTACTGTGACCAATTTTAATATTACATCACCTCAACCAGCTTCACTGAATAAAATTGAATGATTTCCTGAGTGACTGGAAGCATATGTGAACTAGATAATCGAGAAGAATCTCCTACATTTGAAGTCATCGTCGCAGGATAACAACATAGCCCTAACCGATCATGTTTCCCATTAGGAAATTAGGATAGGTGTACTGTACGTACACCAGTAGTGGAGACGTTGTGAAAGGCGTCCTAAGGGATTCCACATCAAATAATATTGTTTTTCGAATTATCCCTTTTACAAAACCATTGATGCAAATGAACACATATCGAAAGACGGAATGTATACATGTACATGGTTGCAACATGCCAGAATAGCATATAAAACTAGAGCGGAAGCCTGTCATAATGAACGCAACAGGACTGAATCGTTGACAACCGAAAGCTAACCGTGTCGTATAAGATTAATTGAACATGAATAGAAGGCAAACCATTCGCCGGCTCAGAGGAAGGAAATTTAACATCATCGAAAGAGTTAAATCCAAAGATGGTGTGTTGCTTTCCAATGAGATGGACATCTTACGCAGATGGAGCGAGCACTTTTCGAAGCTGCTCAATCCCGAACAGGGCACTGAGGGGGACAGACCTATAGTCTTGCGTGTGGCGGAGAATAGTCCAACGGCGGAAGAAGTCATTTTAGCGATTGAATCGCTAAAAGTTGGCGAATCCGCCGGTGCGGATGAAATTCGGCCAGAAATGCTTAAGGCAATGGGTAACGAGGGAGTATTATGGCTCTCTCGTGTCATAAAGGTGGCCTGGGAATGCGGTGAGACAACTAGCGATTGGCAAACTGGGGTGATTGTTCCTCTTTTCAAAAAGGGGGATAAAAAAGAGTGCTCCAACTATAGGGGCATATCTCTTTTAAGTGTCCCCGGTAAAGTCTACGCTAAGGTGTTGGAGGCGCGTTCTAGAGCTGTGGTCGAATCCAGGATAGGAGATGAACAGTGCGGGTTTCGTCACGGCAGAAGTACAACCGACCAGCTTTTCACTCTAAGAATGGTACTCGAGAAGGCTTGGGGGTACGCCAAACCAATCTACAGCTGCTTTGTAGATTTGGAAAAGGCGTATGACCGAGTTCCTCGAGGTAAACTCTGGAGTGTTCTGCAGGAGTATGGGATTGATGGTCCTCTGTTGAGGGTCATTCAGTCTCTACACATAAACTGTAGCAGCTGCGCTCGGGTTAACGGTAGTAAATCAACACAATCTTTCACCGTGGGCGTTGGACTTCGCCAAGGGTGCGTCTTGTCACCTCTCCTTTTCATTATATATATGGACTGGACGTTGCAGCGCAGTCGAGGCGAGAAGTGTTTTACATTGGGAGAGTTGAGGATGAGTCACCTTCTTTTCGCAGATAACTTGGTTGTCCTCACATCCTCCCAGATGGAACTTCAGCGCGCGCTAGATAGGTTTGTGGCCGTATGTACTGATGCTGGAATGAGGATTAACGTGGACAAATCCGAGGTTATGGTTATTTCCAGAACACCTGTCCAATGCACTCTACATGTTAGTGGAGTCCCATTGAAGCAGGTGGAGAAGTTTAAGTATCTCGGGGTCGGACATACAGGGTAAAGTTGTTGATTGCTCTCAACCTGGCGAGATGCCAGCAACGATCCCTGTTTAAATGCCCGGGTCAAGTTGACATACGGCCTCCTCGCGGCGCCCTCTGGATAGCCTCTTCAACAACCGTTGGGAGGTGAACAAACGTATGCAGCGAAAAAAACCCCGACCAGAATGGCGGTTGTGCGGCGGGCTAACAATCCGCCCACGTAAAAAAAACATAAAGTTATGAATGAGCAAGATGCCTCGGATACACGGACGGATACTCGACGACGACAACGCACGAAAAAGGAACACGATTTGCGAGTATGCTCCTGGAATGTCAGAACCCTGTACACTCCCGGAGCTGCTCATAAACTAGAAGGAATCCTCACGCAGTACAAGGCGGATATTACTGCGGTCCAGGAAATACGCTGGATAGGAAACGGTATGATTAGGAAGAAAAATTGCGACATTTATTACAGCTGTCACAAAAGGTTGCACTTACTGGGATGCGGATTCGTCGTGGGAAAGCGGTTAAGGTCGAAGGTCATCGACTTTAAACCTATAAGTGATCGCCTGGCTGTGATCCGCATCAGAGGCAGATTTTATAACATCAGCCTTATATGTGCACACGCCCCTACCGACGAGGCTGAAGACCCTATCAAGGAGGACTTCTATGACCTCCTGGACAACGCCTACGGAGCTTGTCCGGAGTACGATGTAAAAATCGTGCTCGGGGACTTCAACGCCAAAATCGGAAAGGAAAACACCCTTGGCGGAGTGATCGGAAAGCACAGCCTCCACGATACAACAACAGATAACGGCTTCCGACTCGCTGACTTTGCGACAGCTCGTAATGCGGTGATAAGTAGCACAAGATTTCCTCGCAAGCGAATCCACACAGCAACCTGGCGATCTCCGGACGGTCGAACCGCCAACCAAATCGACCATGTGCTCATTGACGCAAGGCACGCGTCAAACATCCTGGATGTGCGAACATTCAGAGGGGCAAATGTCGACTCTGACCACTTCCTCGTAGCAGCAAGATTCAGAGCTCGACTGTCCAATGTCAGGAAGCTGCACCAGCCCACCAGGAGGAGGTTCGACATTGGGCGCCTGAGCACACCGGAGGTTGCCAGAGTCTACAGGGAGCAGCTGAGCGAAAGACTCTACGGTATGCCTACGTCGAACACAAATGCTAATAATATGTGGCTGCATTGCCGCTCAGCCATTCAGGAAGTAGCCGAAACCACCTTAGGATACCTACCACCCCCGACAAGAAACCCGTGGTATGATGGCGAGTGTGAGCAGAAAAAGGCAGCAACCGACGAGGCGTACCAAAAGGCGCTGCAGAGGAAAACCAGGGCAGCGCGAGAAGAGTACCGAGCCAGAAGAAGGGAGGAGAAGAAACTACTGCGACAAAAGAAAAGAATCTTCGCAGCCTCCCAGCTCAAGGATATCGAGGAGTCTAGGGATAAACATAAAATACGAGCCTTTTACAAGAAAGCCAAAGGCCTTGCAGGAGGCTTCAAAAAGGGCACCCTGGCTCTTCGAAACTGCGAGGGTAATCTTGTCACCGACCCGCAGGGAATAGTGGATGTATTTAAGCAGCACTTTCAGCAGCTGCTTAACGAGCATGACCAAGAGAGAGTGGTAGGGACCGAGGAAATCCCAACTCCAGCCGCTGAAGTAGTCCTCCCACCCAGCATAGAAGAAGTCGGCACAGCTATTCAGAAGCTGAAGAACAACAAGGCCGCAGGCTCAGATGGCTTGCCATGCAACTCGGTTCTAGGACCATTCGAAACATGCACCGGATTTCGGCAAGGAGATGCGCTGTCATGTGACTTCTTCAACCTGGTGCTGGAGCAGATAGTGCGACGGGCAGGCGTCAACAGGGAAGGCACTATCTTTTACAAGTCCATCCAGCTGCTAGGATACGCGGATGATATCGACATCATCGCGTGTTCTCGCCGTGGCATTGTGGAAGCATTCACGGCGATTGAAGAACAGGCGAAACGAATTGGTCTTAAGATCAATGAGGACAAAACGAAATACATGCTGTCAAGCAAAAACCAATCCGTCGCTCACCACCTGGGACAAAACATAACAATTGACAGCTACAATTTCGAGGTAGTTAAGGAGTTTGTCTACCTCGGGGCAAACGTAAACTCCACAAATGACACCACAGTGGAGATCCAGCGTAGAATCGCCCTTGGCAACCGCTGCTACTTCGGCTTGTCCAAACAACTGGGGTCAAAACTCCTCACTCGAAAGACCAAAGTCATGCTTTACAAAACGCTCATTCTGCCAGTCTTGCTGTACGGAGCCGAAAGCTGGACGATAAGCAGGACAGCGGAGCTGATTTTGGGTTCTTTCGAAAGAAAAATTCTGCGCCGGATATTTGGTCCTGTCTGTGAGGAAGGTGAATGGAGAAGAAGACACAACCGCGAACTCTACGAGCTGTACCAAGATGTGGATGTAGTCCGGAAGGCAAGGACCCGTCGACTGCACTGGCTCGGCCACATCGAGCGCATGGACATCAACGCTCCAGCTAAGAGGGTCTTCGACTCCGAGCCTCCTGGTTCGAGAAGAAGAGGAAGACCGAACCTCCGGTATAAAGACCAAGTAATCGCGGATGTAAGACATCTTGGTCTTGACAACTGGAAGCAGCGTGCCCGGGACCGTCAAGGATGGAAGGCAGCTATAGCTCAGGCTCAGATCCTCCATGGATCGCAGGCCTGATAAGTAAGTAAGTAAGTAAGTAAGATGGGAGGAGTAATACTGAGCTTTCCTGCAGGATTGGCCAAGCTGGGTCAATTTTGAAACAGCTTGGAAGATCTGTCATTTTGTGGATGCCCCATCCACAAAAAAGGCGATCCTACCTCTTGCAAGAACTATAGAGGTATATCCCTGCTCAATGTCGCATACCAGATCCTGTCCAGCGTATTGTGTGGACGTCTAAAACCATTTTGCACCGCACTAATCGGCAGCTACCAGTGCGGCTTCCGGCCCGGCAAATCAACTATAGACCAAATTTTCACACTTCGACAAATCCTGGAAAAGACCAACGAGTTTCGAATGAATACACACCATCTTTTCATCGATTTCAAAGCCGCATACGACAGCATTCATCGTGAAGGACTGTTTGGTGCGATTGCTGAATTCAGGATCCCGGGAAAACTGATCCAGCTGTGTCGCGCCACCCTAAAAAATACGCGATGCACCGTGCAACTAGGTTCTAGGACTTCGGAACCGTTTGAAACATGTACCGGATTTCGGCATGGAGATGCGCTGTCATGTGACTTCTTCAACCTGGTGCTGGAGCAGATAGTGCGAAGGACAGGCATCAACAGGGAAGGCACTATCTTTTACAAGTCCATCCAGCTGCTAGGATACGCGGATGATATCGACATCATCGCGTGTTCTCGTCGTGGCATTGTGGAAGCATTCACGGCGATTGAAGAACAGGCGAAACGAGTTGGTCTTAAGATCAATGAGGACAAAAAGAAATACATGCTGTCAAGCAAAAACCAATCCGTCGCTCACCACCTTGGACAAAATATAGCAATTGACAGCTACAATTTCGAGGTAGTTAAGGTGTTTGTCTACCTCGGAGCAAACGTAAATTCTACAAATGACACCACAGTGGAGATCCGGCATAGAATCGCCCTTGGCAACCGCTGCTACTTCGGTTTATCCAAACAACTGGGGTCAAAACTCCTCACTCGAAAGACCAAAGTCATGCTTTACAAAACGCTCATTCTGCCAGTCTTGCTGTACGGAGCCGAAAGCTGGACGATGAGCAGGACAGCGGAGCTGATTTTGGGTTCTTTCGAAAGAAAAATTCTGCGCCGGATATTTGGTCCTGTCTGCGAGGAAGGTGAATGGAGAAGAAGACACAACCGCGAACTCTACGAGCTGTACCACGATGTGGATGTAGTCCGGAAGGCAAGGATCCGTCGACTACACTGGCTCGGCAACATCGAGCGCATGGACATCAACGCTCCAGCTAAGAGGGTCTTCGACTCTGAGCCTCCTGGTTCGAGAAGAAGAGGTAGACCGAACCTCCGGAATAAAGACCAAGTAATCGCGGATGTAAGACATCTTGGTCTTGACAACTGGAGGCAGCGTGCCCGGGACCGTCAAGGATGGAAGGCAGCTATAGCTCATGCTCAGATCCTCCATGGATCGCTGGCCTGATAAGTAAGTAAGTAAGTTGGAAGATCTGTAATCAGGAAGATCGAGCTTGGTGTCAAAGCCAAGTTAGCGGTTTTTAACTCAGCATTTATTCCAACTCTCACCTATGGTCATGTAATTTGGGTATAGAACGAAAGAATAAGAACGCGAATACAAGTTGCCGAAATGAGATTTATTCGTGCTGTTGTGGGAGTTACTCGCCGGGATAGGGTGAGAAACACGGGAGTGCGCGGGGAGCTTATTATTGAGCAGCTGCTTCTCCGAACGGAAAGGGCTATGCTTCGATTGTTTGGTCACGTGAGACGAATGTCGCCATCGTCACGACTTCCGAAGCGTGCCTTGGATGCAATACCATCAGGCTGGCAACCGCTTAGCAGACCCAGGACGAGGTGGTTGGACCAAGTCTAAAAACTCGTCTGAGTGCGCTTGGGCATAGCTCCTGATGAGTTAGAGTCGATGACGGAGGATCGAGTGGCCTGGAGATCCCGCGTGCGCGCATTACCCCCGCGACTCTTTTAGTGGAACATGCGGGCCACTGAAAATGAATGTATGTATGTATGAATAGAAGAAATACCAATATTCCTTTACTCAAAGCTGATAGGAGGGACCATTTGAAATCTGAATTGACCATGGCAAAGACAAAAATTTGTTGGCACGAAAAAGTTGAATTAAATTGCCTGGAGGATCCACTATTCGAGAAAAGCAAATTTGAGTGTTACTCCTTAAGATAAGATTTTTGTTGAAAATAATGGGCAAGACAAAAATTCGCTCCCACTCTAGGAGTCCCCACAATATTTTTTTAAAAAGGCAAATTACAATACTTACTCTACTGATTACTGTAATAGAAATACCTTCGTGACATTAATCACTCAAAATACTAATATCTAGGAGAATGGAAAATGTAATAGTTTTTCAATAGGGCTATGCATTGTTCAATCATCAATACAAGTACGTATTGGTGCATCGAAGTAAGCTGTGAGTTGAAAGTGAAATCGTCTGCCATACCTCACGTCATGCAACTTGCTCATCACAAGTAAAGAGAATAAAATAAGACTAAAAACAGAAAACAAAAATTATTGAGAAAAGTCTTCCCGTCGACCATTACAAAAATATAAAAAACCTGTTGGTTGCTGGTGCTTTCCTACGCTTTTCATACCACTCTTCGTGTTGACTCTCGGCAGAAGCGTACGGGTATGTAAGCGAAAATCGCAACTACATTCGTTTAATCACGATTTTATAACACCCGCCTTAACATAGTAAGTTTATTCCTTTATTAACTTATTTTAGTTTTTCCTAAAAACAAAAAGCATAGCAGAAAATGATAGGTGTAATGTCGAAGATATCGGTTTCATCAATGAATTGTCCATAAACTATAAGTAAATCATATTGATTTCGCCTCGCACGGTCACTTTGATTTACATAAACATGAAGTCTTTATTATAAGACCTGATGTAACCTGAAACTGTGACCCTTTCCAACTCTCGTTTTCCTACACAACGATCACTTATCGTGACACCGATCGCGAATTATCGATCGATTGTAAATGGCCAATCAAACAAACATTTACATTTCGATCAATTGGCAGCAACTTATTTGTTTTTCGATTGACTTTTCACTTGCTGTGCCAAATTGGAGGCCGGATCTTCATTTACACACAATTTCTCTTCATGAAATCATTCATTTTTTTCTTCATGTTGCTATACAACGAGATTTTCCTTGTCTAAGGCGTCGTCTTTCAAAATTATGAATATGTGAATAGTAATAGGAATTAGTATATTCTATTTACACATTTTTATCATTTGCACACATTAAGACGTGCTGTCCATGGTTTGCGACCATTGCTTGATGAAACAATGCTCAAAGCAACAAAGAGAAACAAATGAGCCTAATCTGTGACATGGTCGTATGGTTTTTAGGGTTCCGTAAACAAAGGTAAAACGGAACCCTATTACTAAGACTTCGCTGTCCGTCCGTCTGTCCGTCTGTCACCAGGCTGTATCTCATAAACCGTGATAGACAGTTGAAATTTTCACAGATGATGTATTTCTGTTGCCGCTAGCACGACAAATACTAAAAACAGAACAAAATGAATATTTAAGGGGGGCTCCCATACAACAGACATGATATTCATCCAAAAAATCCTGCCTGCAACCAAGATCTGTCATTTGATGAGGTAACATACATAGTCTCTTTCATATTTATATATACAGATGGTATGGAACCCTTCGTGCGTGAGTCCGACTCGCACTTGGCCGGTTTTTAGGAATATATTAAGGATGTTGTTGCTGATAATACTCGTAAGATCATCGTATTGAATCTGTTCTCACGTTATTTATGGCGGTAATATGTGTTCTTTTCGATTAGTAATTTTAAATTCAACCAGTGGCAATAAACGATATACCTGAGAGTCTACCTGGGAGTCATGATGCTGTAAAGTGATAAAGAAGTTCTGATTTATATCAATAGAACATAGTTGTTAGCTATCTGTTTTATCAATGAGTTGTTTCTGTCTTCCAAAAACTTAGTTTTTTTTTTTCAAGTTTTGTCCACCAAACAGATTACTGACAGAGACGTATGTATGTTGGCGTTACAGTCCATGAAGGACCTGAGCCGAGCTTCTCTCAATCACCCATGTTGTGTGTGATTTCATTTTCCCATAGGTGAAAGGGACCTACAGTTTATTGCCGGTTCCGAACGGCGAATTTCGAGAAGCTTTTCATGACAATTTTACTACAGGGGGTTTTGTCAGAACCCCGCTGAGGAGAAACACCGTAAAACACGAGATACCCAAGGAGATACCGACGTTTTTATAATACATAGTCACATGATAAGTTAATCGCTCGTTATTTTAAGGCCATGCGTCCTCCTCTTTACAGTATTAAACATTTATATTCGTAACTGCATCGACAAGAAAGGAGACCCCTTTGTCTGCGCCAACTACAGAGGAATAAGTGTTCTGAACATCGCTTATAAAATCCTCTCTGCTGTTCTGTGTGAACGCTTGAAACCGTTCGTTAATAAACTGATTGGTCCATATCAGTGTGGTTTATTCACACTGCGGCAGATCCTGGAAAAAACAAACGAGTTCCAGAACGACACCCACCACCAGTTTGTCGACTTTAAGGCTGCATACGATAATATCAATAGAGACGAGCTATACAACGCCATGTCTAGTTTTGACATCCCTGCCAAACTCGTCAGATTTTGCAGGATGACTTTGGAGAACTCTCGCTGCTCCATCAGGGTCGGAAGCGATCTAACCGATACCTTTTATGTCAAAAAAGGTTTTAGACAGGGCGACACGTTATCGTGCGACTTTTTCAATATCGTCCTTGAAAGGAAAGTGCAAAGCTCACTGGTCAATATGAGGGGCACCATCTTTTTCAAGTCCATACAACTGCTCGCATTTGCCGATGACATTGACATAATTAAACGAAGTCAACGAGATGTCACTGAGGCCTTTACCAGCATTGAGACGGAAGCGGCTAACATGGGACTGGCGGTAAATGAGGGCAAAACGAAATATATGCTGTCATTGAAAAGGACACGAACCACCGGCGTCTTGGCCAGGGTGCATATATTGGCAGGTATAATTTCGAGCTAGTCAAGGACTTCGTGTACCTAGGCTCGGCAGTGACATGCAGAAACGGCATCAGTGCCGAAATCAAACGCAGGATAAGTCTTGCCAATCGCTGTTTCTTGGGGCTCGGGAGGCAATTGAAAAGCAGAGCCCTCTCTCGAAAAACCAAGGTGAGCATATACAAGACCCTTATCATCCCGGTCCTGCTCTATGGCGCAGAGACATGGACACTATCGAAAGCGGATGAGAATGCGGATGTCGTAGGTTGTTTTGAGAGAAAGATTTCGCGTGTGATTTTCAGTCTTATAAACGCAGACGGGGATAAAGGAAAAGAATTATGCCTGATTCACAACACTGCGTTAGTGCTAGCTGAGACATCCAACCCAAGCAATTCAATAGGGTAGTCCTAAATACTGCGTTTGCGTTGGCGAGCTTACGTTCATTAAAAAATGAGAGGAAATAAGAAAAAATGAGAGCGAGAGAAAACGTAAGCTCACGTAACCAAAG
This sequence comes from Eumerus sabulonum, assembly GCA_951905685.1. Lineage (NCBI taxonomy): Eukaryota > Metazoa > Arthropoda > Insecta > Diptera > Syrphidae > Eumerus > Eumerus sabulonum. The sequence goes on along the minus strand of OX645060.1, from coordinate 150,987,128 downwards.
GAGACAAAAGTCAAAAACGTCGGAAATTTCTGTGCGTTTGAACGACTGTTGCTGTGTATTGATGTGTATGCTGTATCTGTGTATTTTATGGTTTGTGTTATGTACGTTTAAGTCAGTGTTTTGACATGGAACGGCTGATAAAATTGAAGTAAGCATGCGTCGAATCATTTCTCGTAACACGTAAAGTGCCTCGCACCAACGCAGTGTTGTGAATCAGGCATTAACCACGAGCTTTACGGGCTGTACAGCGACATGAGTGTAGTCATGCGTCTACGAATTCAACGCTTAGGATGGCTAAGTCATGTAGAGCAAATGGACACCCCAGCTCCAGCCCGGACGGCCGCATCAGGGATGGCGCACACAGGTGGAAGGGGACCTTAGCCAATTAAGTGTGCGGCAATTCAAAAGGCTAGCAAAAGATCGTGCTAGTTGGAGGTGCATGCTGGTTGAGGCCCAGGGTCACCCCGAAGTGTAGCGCCCGATAAGAAGAGAAGATACCGCAGCATAGAACTTCTTCTTTTTTCCAAATTATGTAGTATCTTTGGAATTGACTTTCAGTTGATCTAAGGCATGCAAGAAAATCCGCTTAATGAACTAAAGGCGGTCACGAAATATAGGTATGTACATATGTATGTATGTATATGAATATAAAAAATCTATGAAAAGTCTGAAAATAGGTTTTTGTTATGCTTTTGCTTACTTAGTAACATTTTGGATATTCATACATACATACATACAAACATCGACTAATAATGATAATCTACTAGTTTCCCGATACGACAAGAACCTTTCTTCTCACACAATATACAGCTGTTGACAGTTAATTAATTTTTTTTTGACAATGGGGTTTAATTTTTTTTTTTAGATTTTGGCAGCCCTGAAACAGGACTCCTAATTAGAAACGTGGAAAAAAATCTTATAAAATATAGGTTTAGCTAACTTTTTACCTGTCTGAACCCTTCTGCTCCAATACTGCTAGGCATCGCTTAGTCATTGAGGTGATTAAACTTTGGCATCTTTCGGCTGGGATAGATCTCCATGCTGCTTTTACCTTTTTAAAGAGCTCGTCAAAGTTGGCAATAATTTGCGCGCTTACAGCCTTCTTAACAACGCCCAGTAAATGCTCGATTGGATTCAAGTCTGCATTACACGACGGTCAATCAAGAACTGTAATTGAGTTGTCTTCGAAAAACTGTCTTGTGAGCTTCGCGGTATGTTTGGGGTCATTATTTTGTTGAAACCTTCAATAAACCGGTACATTTTCTTCTGCCCTAGGTAGCATAATATTTTGCAGAATGTCAACATACTCCGCCGTGCTTGACTACTGTCGAAATATAATTCGGATGAGTAGCAGCATTTTTTGGGCGTCGTACATATGTATGTACTTTCTGCCATTCGGACCTATACGATTGATTTTTGTTTCGTCAGACCAAAGTATGTTTTCAGCGAATAGCAAAAATAGTATCGTTTCTAATTAGTTGACTGACAGTTTTAAAACTACTCATAACAGGAGACTAGGCATAGGTATAATAAATAAGATTAACCCAGATATGCCTAAAGTGTTATGAAACATAAAATTTATTTTTTTTTACATATTTGTAATAACATATTGATAATAAAATATTTTTTTTTTCCATTTAGACAAATTTCGTACATACATTTTCAAAATGGCGACCGTCCTATATATAGGACGTTAGGCATATATGGTACCATGACAAAGCTCTTTCTGGGCTTTCCACAAAGCACTTGACATGAACGCCGACATCACACTTTCCACATCTTATCGTGGTTTTCATGTGACATAAAGCACACCTCGTCTACTTTTCTTGTGAAATTACCATATGGTCGAGGCGATCATAGCGTATGTTTGTCCCTTCAGAAGCAGATGGACGTCCTCGTGCATAAGAGTTCGGCTTTTTCATTTGCGTCAACAACACTACCGCTATTATTTTCCTTCTAATGCCTGATCCACAATACTGCGTTGGTGCGAGGCACTCTACGTGTTACAAGAAATGCCTCGACGCATGCTTTGAAAATGACAATTCAATTTTTTCGACTGCTCCATCTCAAAGTCAAAGCACACAACACAAACCACAAAATACACAGATACAGCATACACATCAATACACAGCAACAGTTGTTCAAACGCACAGAAATTTTCGACGTGTTTGACTTTTGTCTGCTTTGGTTACGTGAGTTTACGTTTTCTCTCGCTCTCATTTTTTCTTATTTCCTCTCATTTTTCAATGAACGTAAGCTCGCCAACGCAAACGCAGTATTTAAGACTACCCCATTGAATTGCTTGGGTTGGATGTCTCAGCTAGCACTTACGCAGTATTGTGGATCAGACATAAAGCCTAATTAGTAAAAAAATTGACAAAAAACAGATGAAATTTTTTTCTTGGCCATTTTCTTCCCAAAGTATCTGCAGATTCCAGTGCCACCCCAGCACCAACTCTGCATTCCGCATATCTGGTGCTTATATTGGTGAGTGCGTCTTGGTAAGGTTCGAACCAGTTGACATATCCCAACCTTGTTGTACCTACTCACAATTTGTAGCCGTATCTAATGGGCTTACCGTGGATAAATTGTTTACATCCATGGCGACCGAAATAAGGCACAATCGCTTCATCCACGGGATGATTTTCTTCAAATGGGGCATTATCAGAAAAACCTTTGGTTGAGCTGCTTGAACAAAACCCTCACTTTGGCAAATTTATCGGCTTGGCCCAAATTTTTCCCTTGTAATTGCATCTGCAACTACATAGATCATTGCGGCCATCCATCTCACTTTCCCAATATATTAAATCTCGTGGAACCTGAACATACCCACTGAGAGTTAATATTTCAATAAAACCCTTGAGCTCCTGCAACTCGATATTTCGTTGCCTGGTTTTTTTTTTTTTTTTGTGGTATATATACCTGTTTGTTTCATCTAAAATTATTTCGAACAGTTTGCCGTCAAAAACTCCAAAGGTGATCTGATCATAAACTGTTTGAGGCTTTTCGTAGTTGACGCAGGTGGGAGGTAATAAATCTTGTTTTTCTGTGGCTTCTTGGATTGCGATGAAGTGCATGGTGCTGTATTTGAATAGTAGGACAAGGGAATGTCATCTTCGGTCAAATATTATTGCATATTATTTCAGCTGGAGCTTGTAACTGAGAACCTGGAAAGTTGCTCACAGAGACAAATTCATCGCCACGCATTTTTCGGTGGAAATATTGGAATCTCGTCCACTTTTGAGACCAATTTCTCATCATCCTCGAGAAAAGCAAGTGCTTCATTGAAGGAAAATCCTCTGAAAAAAAACGTATATTTGCCTGACGTCCTATATATAGTACACCATATATTATAGGTAAAAAACACTGTTAAACACAGTTCTAAGAGCTCACTTGATTATTATTATCAAAAGAATAATATGTTGGCAAAACAAAATGTGACCAGTGTAATTTGTAAAATTAAATCTTAACATAAAAAAAATACTTACTTCGTGAAGCGAATTCCGTATTCAGTCATGCTGCAAATTCCTTGAAATTGAACACAATCAAATCAGACTTTTTCGCACTAAATTCACTAAAAACACGTCCAACTGTGAGGAATGACTGAATCTGAAGGCGAAAAACCGCAAACATCACGCGCCTAACGGTGTACTGAATTTTGTGCATTTTCTGACCGGCCTACATGTAGGACGTCAGGCACATCTGGGTTAATTCAAATTAACCAACATTTTTATTTTAACAAACTGTGTCTAATCGAATGATTATGTTACCTGTCTTCTGCCAAAAAAAATTACAGCACTCAACAAACAAAAAAAAAAAAAAACAGAAAACTGGAACAGATCACGCATTTGTAATCGACTGTCTAGCCGTTTTATAACACTACCCTAGGCTTTTATAAATGTCAATAAAGAGGTCTATTAAATTAACCTACGTTTATTGAGATTTATTCATCCGAACATCGATATAGTTTAGACCAGTTTTGAAAAAGTATACACTTAGTTAAAGAAATGCATAATAACTGGCAGATCGGAATCTAATCATCCCACCTTACTTGAATTTTATTTGATGGCCGTTTGGAATTTTGATAGTTAGAAATTTTTTTTTTCTTGGGTTACAACCAAAATTTTTCGAAAGCAACAATTTTATGTCTTAATATATAATGTAGATAGTATAGAGTATATATTGCTAGTTTTGTATACCTTAGTATTCTAGGTATACTATTTATCCTATATGCCTGCATTCATAGGATTCATACTGTCACTAACTGACTAATGCACGACCCCATTCAACGATTTTGTCTTATAAAAAAAAATCAATTTCTTGACGAAAGCAATAAACTGAGGTGAAAATTCACACGTATCGTGTAATAATTGGAGATCTAATGAAGCAAAATGTAAGTTTGATCCCAAACGACATCTTTACAGTTTCAAGAGAAATCAAGTTCCTATATCTTGAACACTACGTGAAGCTGTTCGTATGCACTTGTCTTAGTCTGTGATTTTTTGTCAGGCTTTGAGAATGAAGTGGAAGTGTTTTTCGTTTTTTTTTTTCTATATAAATTAACATAGGTTTTACGACCGAAGAATAAATGAGGATGTCATGGAAGGAAAAGAGTCCATGCATGCTTTATGTGCAATACTATATATATACGTGTGTATATATTTATTTCATGGCAATGTGGCCACTGTGTTTTACTTTTACTACATATATCTCAAAGATGCATACATACATTTCTGTCAAAGATGTTAAAAATTGTGAATCTGGATACATGTAGGCAAGACAAGTTCGATCTTGACAATATGTCAAGTCTATCATTGTAATCACAAAATTTGACATTTTTCATAGTATTAGCGGCGTTCACACTGTACGATTTTTTGACAAACAAAAGTAAGTAGCGTTCACACTATACTGCAGGTTTGATAGACTTCATTAGTGAGAATTAGAGAATTTGTGTTGTGAATATCATTACCCCTGGTTGTGACCATGGCGGCGCGTGCTCTGGTCGCGGCAAAAGGCATATACAATGAAAGGCATGCTTGTCGTAAGAGGCGAGGCGCTGGTGTGCTGCCTTGTTCCAAAGTTGGACGTTTTTCTAGGGTGAGGTGCCAGACCTCGAGCTTTGCGGGGCTCATCTGGAAGTGACCTTACGGTCGCGAGGCTCCACTATAATCTGGTACCACGAGAAACAGGAGACCCCGCAACTGGCGGTCGGTACCTCGGTGCCTGACGTCGGTCCCGGCCTGTCTATGAGGTAGGTCCCCTAGTGGGAGTATCGTGGTGGCGTGTAGTGGAAAATATTTTTGAAATTATATCTACAAGATTTAGAGTTTTGCTGACCACTACCAATTTAAGCCAGCTACATATATCCGAAGCTCAAAAGTAGACACCAATCCCTCCAACATTAGTCTATTATTACATCTATAAGCTTGGAAATGCCATAATTTGCCACTAAGTTTATCGTCATATCGCCTTTGTCCGCTGATGTTCACCCTTCGAAATCACAAAAGAAGTGAAAAACGTATGGAGGTAAAATTTCTGACTTTTACACATACACGGCCACCCACACAAGCAAGGCAAAAAGTCGAAAATTCTGAACTTCATACTACAAATCGTATCGACCTGCAGTATGGAGTGTTCACATTGACGATTGGCAGTACAAACACGAGTCATCAAGCAAATCGTACAGTGTGAACGCTGCTATTTGTACATAAAATAATTTGTCATATGGATGTTATTTGAACCTGTACTTGAACAGTGGAATCAAATCATTAAAACGTTCGTTCGATAAATTTGTATGACTTCCTGCGTGGATTAATCTAACAACAATTTACCGATAATTTTGCTTCGACTTTTGGTTCTGAAGCATCACTTTCATAGTCATAGTCGCACATCCTACAGAGAGAATCTTGTAAAGATCGTCCAAAACCCAGAAGAAATCGATTTTATGCGTGAACTGAAAGATCGTCTCACGGGATGTCAGTGAGATGAAGGGAAGCCACTTGCATACGTCCAAGTGACGGGCAGTCAAGCATTTTTTTCTTAAATTGCCCCTACCTCCTAAACGGGGTGAGATAGACCACCCCCTCCCATATTAAAAAATGCTTGTTTTTACCCCTCCACAAAAAAACGTTATCAATTTTGGCGCCAAAGTGATCGTACTCGTGCCGTCACAGGTGATTATATGGCCTATGCATTTGAAGACAAAACTAAATAACAATCAACTGTATGGATCTTTCAACATGATTCTGAAGAAGCGGTTGATTTGAACAATTCTCATGTTTCGGGGGTACTTCAATTGAAGTGGAGAAGGTGCTGCAGTTTTCATGGAGAATGTTATGAAAACGAATAAAGCTATTTTCGACTATACATTTCTTCTTGTCTATTTCAAAACAATTAAGTAGCACTCCTCGTATCATATTCTCATGTAGATCAACTTGATGCCATTGCTAAATTCACCACATCGTGATCTCGGCTTCGTTAAGTCTGTCACCGAAGTGATTCGTTAAACTTGTTTGATATCAACTCAGACCGAACGACACATTGTCATAAGATTTTTTGGTGAAGGCTTCTTCTATCCGCTGGAGCACTCAGACGCAATCACTGGTCCGTTGCACTCCAGACAGACACCTTACATTACTGTATTTTCCCCGTTTTCCGGAGAAAAATTTGAAGGAGCTTCAGTGATGTAGAGCTAAGGGATTCGGCACACACCACGTCGGCTCCAAGGCTGCGCCACCGTGCGCGAGCAAAGGCGGGACAATCACAGAGGAAATGCTCTGCAGTATCATCCTCCTCTTCGCCACATGCAGCACAGGTAAGCGTCTCACTGATGCCGAGTACGTAGAGATGCTTGGCAAAAGTGTAATGGCCCGTGATAACTCCCACAAGCCTTCTGCAGTCGATTCTCCTTAAAGACAGGAGGAATGCTGCAGATTTTTTGCAGACATCAGGGCATACGCCCTTAGTCATCCTGCAACCCGGACAATCCCTCCATCTACGGTTGTGTGTATTAAATACACAATCGTTGATGTAGGATTTTACAGTGGACGCAGGTCTCCTCTGAACCCATTCTAGCGAGTTCATCAGAGATCTCATTTCCTGGGATCCCAGAGTGACCTGGAACCCATACAAGCCTTAATGAATTTAGTCTGCCGACTCTGTTCAAGAAGGACTTGAGTTCAAGCACTAATTTGGAGCTAGTTAAGGGGTTACACACAGCTTGGCTGTCACTACAGACGCATATGCTTTCCCCCTTCTACCTGTGCTTCACAACGTAGTGCATGGCCATTAGGATTGCGTATATCTCTCATTGGAAGACAGACGTTTATTTTCCTAAGGAGAAATGTTCTCGCGCTCAAAGAAGACCCCAGCACCGAACCCCCGCCCAGACCTGGAGCCATCCATGAAAATGCTAGACTAGAAGACTATCCTTTCCAGGTTCAGTATCCAGCCATTGCCAATCCAGACGCCATGGAAACTCGACAGTGAAATTACGGCGCAGTAGAATAACGGGCGTCAGAAGGCATGTCCATGAGACAGGGGTCGCAGGACAATTCTTGCGCAAGCAGGCCGTTATTCCTATGCGAGCTATACCAAAAGCTATTTCTCTTCAGGCGAGACATGGCTTTCAGAGCACATCCTCTGATAAATATATCAAGAGGTGGAGGACTCATCATAGCATCTAGAGCAGCGCCCGGCGCGCTGGGGAAGGCAAGCAGTTATGACATCAGTGCTGAGATCAGATGCAAAAGAACTCTTGTTAACCACCGACTTTTTGTGCTAAATAAAACTCATTGGAAAAACCAAGGTGTACAAAACGTAAGTCAATCCGATCCTTTCCTATGATACAGATGCTTGCACCTTATATTTCACGCGCAATCCTTAATCCAGATCGTGTTGAAGGAGAACGAAGAAGTAGATTCAACTACTAATTCTATGAGCTGTACAACATGTGTCTATACCTAAGTGACCAGTTTAAGCTGGTGCACAGACTGTAACAAAACTCAATCAACTGGGTTTTGGACATTGGCACCAGACGTACATAGTTTGTCGTTTGAGACATTTTATGTTCACTCTTACTATAGCGCCACCTACAAGGGTTTATATCGGGTGAAGGTCAAACAGATTGCTGACCTTGTAGACATCTAAATACAAAATATTCTAAACAATTGGGATATGAGAAAGCTATCGGCGAAACATAGATTACTAACCACGTGACGAAAATGAGAGAACAGTCAAAAGAGTGGACTCTACCCACAATGCCCCGAAAAGTGCGAAAATGACTTGGTGGACAGCGATTGCTATTGCCGCAACAGGAGCCTATCTTGCGAAGTTCAAGTCATATTTGTTTACTCAAATAAATGAAAAACAAAAAAATAATGCGTTTTCATGTCTAACACAGATACTTATCCCACAGACTTATCCCACAGACCTAGTAAGTGTATAATGAAGGCCACTAACTCAACTAATAATGTCATCCAAATATTAGAATAGACATTTAAGAAACCATATACAAAACACATCAACTGAAAAAAAAAAAAAAAAAAACCGGGAAGGTTACGTAAATTCAGGCCTCCAGCTCGGAACAAAAAATCTTAGCAACGCTATCACTCTATTAAAATTTATGAATAATAATTGAAATTTAGATGGGGATCATACTCAGTCCTGACCTTCAGAGTTAACCCGACGGTTATAGCGTGACGACCAACCATTTGGACTGTGCAATGTCGCTCATAGAAAAAATCTTAATCTCTTAAGAAAGCCTAAGGCTTTCAGTTTAAATTGGGTGTCACACCAAGTGCTTTACAAAACAAAACTTAAAAATAAAAGTCACCTCAAAGATGTCGTCCCTCCCTCGAGCATTTGAAGCATGTAATTATGATTTCTTTGATTGTACTTGGCTTTCATTTTTTACTTCATAGCACGTATCTTCATCTACCAAACATCTGTGGTGAGAAGATTTCATAATTTTATTTAAGAAGAAATTTAATTGTTTAGAGGTAACAACTGCAACTAACAATACCCAAAAAGCAGGCAAATGCAATTTTCTGGGTCACGCGTTGGATCACCTTTGCCACCGATCCATGCCGCCGTGCGAACTCGAAACGGGCTTATTAAAAATTCGTGGAAAAACGAGAAAGAAATGCAACAGCATCGTGTTTTTTGCGGGTCCACAAGTCATCTCACGACGCGACGTTTGTTTGTTTACTTAAACCAAATGGATTATGCTACTAATTTGCTATTCCACACGCTCAGTGTGCGGTTCATGTTGAACACGTATCCAACCGCTTTAAGAAGGTAAAAAAATGAATGCTTATATAGACATTATGTTATTTATCACGGATTTATTGTCAAGACGTCAAGGAGTCTATAAGTTGTATTTTTTCGGAGAGATACACTACTTAAATGAATATAACATAGGCATGTACATGACATGGATACATTACAATCTCAGATTTCTTTACTCCCTCTTGACTAAGTTAAAAGTGCGGGTACAATGTGTGGAGAAACTTGGCTGTTTGCTCCACCTTAGTTGGTAGTAAATTCAAATGGCTTCACGGCAAGTTAGGACTCATTAAAACGTTCAAGATGCACACCCTCGAATTTTGCGACTTACTCGTATATTCCCCTTTATTAAGATATACGAAATTGTACAGCACAAACGCTATACATGCATATATGGTCCACGACATAACAAGTGAAAGAGCATAGTTTATTGTTGTATTCGAAGATTTTCATGAATAATGTGCAGCGTTGCATGCATGTCTAAAAATTCAGTTATGCATTAGGTCGGTTAAATAACTATGTAAACTAAAGTGGTGCCTAAGATGTCGCGAAATTCGGTAGAGCTATAAGCAACGCATAAACCACTATTAAAGGGGTGCGGCAAAATTAACTAAATGGAGTCCTGTGCCGAGAAAAATCATTGGGGTTAGAGGTCTACATATACAAAAATGAGAACTCGAACTAATATCGGAATGCATCTCAAAGTCGTACCTACGATCTAATAAGATCCATATACAATAGCGAGTAAGATTTCCATTTGAAAGCGAAACAATGACTTTTTAATGGTGGACTAATTAGTTAACGCCTGAAAGAAAGGGAAAAAAAAACACGTTTATCCAAGGAATGGTAAATAATCGGATAAAATTAAGTGCAGAAAATCAGAGGCCGGTACCTTAAGCAATGGAGACAACCGATCCTCACGAATAGGCTTGAAAGCCAGAGTACAAGAAAGATATAACGTCAGCATTACAGACCGAGCCTAGAATGAAATGAAGTAGTTACTCAAGACGTAGTTTAAATCTGTTACTTTGATTTGCTAGTGAAATATGCTGAAACATATTTGAATTCAATATTTAATAAAAGTTTTCGTAATCCTAAAATTTAACATGTAGGAGCAATTTTTTAAGGCGAGCGTTTTGTCGATCTATCAATTGTAGCAATATCACTGTAACTCAACATGTCGGCCTATGCTGCTTCCGCGGGGATCATTCTATGACGTTCACTTGACACACGCCTCGGAAATGAACTGGCATGTCCAAAGGTGCCCCAATCGTAGTTCCTTCGAGAGCTTTAGAATGATGATCCATGTGTTGGACTCTGGCGCATGATGAGCGAGTTCGGAACCCGATAACACCAACGCCATCGAATGTTTATTTCGCGACGTTCCTCCTCGGCGGGGTACTGGCTAAGCCCCCCGTAGTAAACTTGCCATGAAAAAGCTTCTCGACTCACGCCGTTCGGAATCGGCATTAAACTGTAGGCCCTTTCAACTGTGTGAAAAATAAATCACACACAACATGGGTGATTGAGAGAAGCTTGGCTCTGGTCCTTCATGGGCTGTAACGCCATCAAAGACAAAGACATGAAGGACCAAAGTCGAGCCTCTCTCAATCACCCATGTTGAATGTGATTTTATTTCCCGATAGGTAAAAGAGCCCATGAGGGGCCAGAGCCAAGTCAAGCAAGTGCATATGCCAAGTGATGGTTTTCAATAGTTTAAGGAGTGATTACAGTTTGTGACCGCCCATCATCGTGGGATGCGCGACCACGTTTCATTTCAGCTGCCCGCTTCTTAACTGTTGACATCGAAGGAGTAGAGTTCCCTTAAACTTTTGTCGACTTCGGATGAATTTTCTTTGAGGTTAATCTATCCGAAATGAGGAATTTTCGCACAGTATCGAAATTTGTCCATTTTAACGGAAAATACCGAAGACGTCTACTGCCAAAATCCTATCTTTGTAAACACGCCCAAATATATGTTGAAAATGCATCGGTACAACGTAATTGACAAAATGCTCCACTATCGGTCCATAGTGAATTCCATAAGAAAGAATATAGACGCCTAGCCTGGATGGGTAACAATTACTTGTAAATTAAAATAAACAGAGTTAAGTATTCTCAGATATCGAAAATGGTCAAAATATGTCCAGTGAAAATTGGCCAGAGCATTACCGATTACCGATTATGTAACATGCTTTTGGCCTCAAATAGTTCAAAGTGTGGTACTGAGATACATTCAACTTCTCTTTTCGTTGGGTAATTCCAAGGAGAAGTATGTAAATTTGCAGTAACCCTACGATCGCCTCTCAAATCGTGTAAACCCGACACCTTTTTGACCAAAGTTTAAAAGCTTCAGGCCAGGAAATAAGATTTACCACAAAATCGCTTAAATATGCTCATTTTTTAGGACCTGCACTTAAAATAGATAGCTATGTCAGATCTTCTAAGGTACTGACTGCGTGAGGAATGCAATTACAATTGGCAAAACTATTTACAACTTAGGTTAACAAGGGGTATATGTCTGACTAACTTAACTTTCTTCTGAGCTCTAAAAAAATAAAAACCGGCCAAGTGCGAGTCGGAATCGCGCACAAAGGGTTCCGTACCATCTGTATATATAAATATTGTTGCGGAGACACAAACCGACGGTTAAGTTCGAATTTCGCTGTCGAAGTTTTGCAAGATTGCAATGATGTCAACTGTCAACGGCGCAATGCTAATTGCCAGAGCATTCTAGAGAGTTCCGAAGGGGAACTTCCGACGGCGAACATTCGAGAAGGTGGACCGAGGGCTATATAAGCGCGAACAATTGCCCTCGCCATTCATTCAGTTTGTGGAATTGAACAGCGTGTGACAAGTCGGTGTGATCAATCGATAAAACAGTGGGAAAATAAAAGCTTTCAATAAAGGTTTGTGTGTGTAATAAAGTTTAAAGTGTTCAATAGGTTTTGGATAGAAAAGAAAAGTGGTGAAGCTGCACAGATAATTGATGTGTGGTGAAACAAGAAAAGTGTGTGTGTTTTAATTCGGAAAACGTAGACAATTGCAGTTTAGAACCCTTTTCGGTGTGGGATTAAATTTCGTAACAATATCAAGGACACAATAGGGATCAATGCTTCCAATGTGGACATCGCTACGAGCGGACGTGTTTTTGTTTATAGTCGTGGGGTGCGAGTTTTCTTAAATAACGTCTGTGTTTGTTTTTTTTTTTTTTTTTTTTTTGTTTGTTTTCTACTTCAAGTGAAAATGAATTGTTTAATTTGCAATGAGCAAATAGAGCGGAGTACTAAATCCAAAATTACTTGCGCGGATTGTCTACATATTTTCCACTGTTCCTGTGTGAATATTGTGACGTCAGACATTGACTTTATGAACTCAAACAATATAAAATACCGATGTGACAAGTGTTCTGTTCTTCGACGCAAGTCTTTACACCAACAAAATGTATTCCCGGTTAGCACGGTAGAACTACAACAACAACAACCACACAAAGAGCGTCAAACATCCATTGAACAACAGCAACCTCTGGATAAGCAACACAATGCCACAAAGCAACCGATGCAGCAGAGTAAACACCAGTTAATACCATCTCGAGCCGAAAGTCGGAGTTCAAAAGAAACTCTACGGCCAAGCGAACCTTCTTCAAACCCATCACCGCAACCACATACCAATAGTTCGACACACTTCAATTACTGTACGAAGAAATTATTAATCTAAAGAAAGTTAACAACGAATTTCTGACAACATTACAAGAGTTAAGAGACGAAAATGTTGTTTTGAGGCGTAAGGTGATCGGTCTTGAGAACAAACTAAACTGGAGGGAACAAAAGCTTCTGGAGAATGCAGTTGAGGTTGTTGGTATTCCGAATGTAAACAACGCGACTACTTGTGTGCAAACACTTTTTAAAGAAGCGCTGAATGTGAATGTCTCCAACGAGGAGATTCAAAAAGTATATTTGAAAACAACAACAAAATCAACACCGAATACTGACGGAAACATTGTATGCGTTCATTTCTCTTCGCGTGTGGTTAAACAGAAGTTGATGTCGAAGAAAAAAAAACGAGAAGGAAAAACTAAATGCTTCCATATTTGCCGGTAACAAGAAAAATAGAATAGAATAGAATAGAATTTATGTAAATTAAAATAGAGCATACATTTAAATATCTTTGGCTTAAGAATTCTCGAATTTTACTGAGAAAGGTGGAAAACGATAAGATTGTTGTTATAAGATCTTTTGAAGACTTAAATAATATACATAAGTAATTTTATACTATGATGAAAATAACTAATAATTCGGATCTTATAAACAACAATCTCACCATACCTACCAATAATTCAAATTTAATTAGTGATACTAAGTCTAATGTTCTTAAATCTATTTATATTGTTCACCAAAACATTCGTAGTTTGCGGCGAAATTTCGATATTTTATCTTGCAATCTTGAAACTTTCACACGTTTGCCCCACTTTATTTTTGTGTCAGAAATCTGGATATATTCCTATGAAGTTGGTTCTTACAATTTGCCAAACTACACCTTTTATGCTTGTCCTAATGATACGTATTCTTCAGGTGGAGTTGGAGTTTTTGTGCGTAATTATTATGAGTGTCAAGTTAAAAATTATTGTTTGACCAGTTTACGGTCTTTTTAAATAATGAGCGCTCAGCAAATCTTTTGATTCTAGGTGATATGAATTTAGATCTCTTAACCTCAAATAGTGCCCTTGATTCATATAATGCTCTGCTATCTCAAAATGGATTAATTTCTTTTGTTAACGAACCGACAAGACCTGTTGCAGGGACTTGCCTTGATCATGTTTTTGGTCGTTTTTCCAATCTATCTGAAAATGATTGTTTAGGCATTGTTTTTGATCTGCGTATTACAGATATAGTTTTTAAGAGTCTAAAAAACAGAATTCGCAATGGATATATGACTAAGCGACAAGTGACTAAAATTGATTTTAAACTAGTAAACCATAAACTTCGCCACGCTAATTGGGAAGAATTATATGCAGAGGAAAACCCCTCCAGAGCTTATAACTTATTTTCTGAAGAGCTACTAAGCTATTTCAGCAGTTCAGCTTATTCTATTACTAAACATAAAAAAACGATACTAAAGCCTTGGATAAATCATAGCCTTCTATTATCAAGAACAAATTGCGTTATAATTGTCAAAAGCATCCCTCAAACACAAACTTAAAACTCCGTTGCAACAAAAATTTCCAATGAAGTTAACAAAGAGATAAGATTGAGTCGGGACAATTATTACCATAGAAAAACCAGAAGGTCGTTGGGTAATCCCAAAAATGAGTGGAAAGCTATTAATAACATTTTGAATAAGCAACTTAAAGATCAATCAAATATTCTAGCCATTGAAGTAGATAATAAGGAAGTCACGGATCCAGTAGAAATAGCTAACGTATTAAATAACTTGTTTGTAGCAGTTGGTCAAACTTCACCTAACAGTGACTTAATTTTGCCTTGTAGCTGCTATACAAATATTATTCCCAATGAAGTCTACAGTAGAAATAGCTTTTATTTTGAATCCATTTCTGGTCTCGAAATTTTGGAAACAATAAGAGGTCTCAAAAATTCTAATTCATGTGGTAAAGATGGTATCTCGAACATTATGTTAAAAAATATGGCTTTTAATATAGTTGATATTTTAGCACATATCTTTAACTTGAGTGTCCTTACAGGCATATTTCCCGATGATCTAAAATGTGCAGTTGTAATACCTCTTTTTCAAAAAGGCAATAAAAGGGATCGAAATAACTATAGACCTATCTCACTTCTATCTTCAATATCAAAAGTATTTGAAAAAATAATTAAAATTAGAATTTTGCGGTTTCTCTCGAATCTAAACTTTTTTAGTCTTCTACAGCATGGATTTAGATCGGGACTTTCAACAGAAGATGCACTGTTGGACTTTTGCTCTTTCATACAAAAAGGCTTGGACAACAAAAAAAGTTGTGCTGCGCTCTTCTTTGATATAACCAAAGCTTTCGATATGGTTAACCATACAATTCTTTTGCAAAAGCTATATAATGCTGGTTTTCGTGGTTGTATCTACAAATGGTTTGCTTCTTATTTGAGTAATCGGACTCAGCAAGTAAAAGTGAGTAGTATATTGAGTGACTCCAAGGCTATTAAATTAGGTGTTCCGCAAGGTTCTGTGCTTGGTCCAATTCTGTTCTTAATTTATACTAATTCCTTATTTGATCAACCCTTTGTGGGAAATATTAAGGCCTTTGCTGACGATCTTGCAATTGGGTATGATGGTGTTTGTCCTTTAAACACAGTTTCTGACATAAATTATGATGTCCATCTTCTGAGGTCATGGTTTGCGGAGCATAGACTTATTGTAAGCAATAAAACTAAACTCATGTTCTTTAGTCTTGACTCAAAGGCACTAACTGATGTTGAGCTTACCTTCCATTCCACTAGCTGTTCACGATTTAAATTATTTAACAATAAGTGCCCAAGATTTAGTACACTGTCACTCTTTAACCCCAACGCGGCTTGTACAGAAAATTGTTTTGAAATTGAAATTGTTAAATATTTTAGATATCTAGGAGTCACAATAGATCAACACTTCAAATGGACTGAACAACATACGTTGTCTGTACGGTTTGAGAAAATTTTGCTCTAACGAATTATTAAAAAGTGTATACTAGGGAATATTTCATTCGAGGTTAGAATATGGTATATCCTGTTGGGGGAGTGCTTACCAAAACAAATTACAACAATTGACCCTTTTGCAAAAATGTGCGCTAAGAAAAGTTTGCAATTCCGACCGCTTAGCTCATTCAATGGAGTTATTTCGTAGAACTAATATTTTACCAGTAAGACACTTATTCTACTATAAAGTTCTAAAAATCTTTTTTTATACGAAGTGGATATATGTATGCAAAGTCCTATCGTTGGATCTTATTACTTAAGAGGCAATTCTTCCAATATTCCAAATATATCTTTTCGAACTACGCTTTATAGGAACACATACTCTATCGTATCTCGCAAATTGTTCAATAAACTTCCTGAAGATATACGTACCATTTCGAATACATCCTTGTTTTTAAAAAGGATAAAGTCGTGGCTCCTTACTCATAATATAAATGAAATCGAAAATTTGTTGCACTACATTGTTTGATTTTAAGTTAGTTTTACCTTTTGTGTGCTGTTATGTTATTTTATTTTGTTTGTTTGATGTATTAATTATAACTTGTTTTAATTTTCATTGTAAAACTCTGGTTACTTTGACGATTCACCCCACTATGTAATTTTATTTAATTAAATGTGGCATTAACTCTATTTTGTACTAAATATAAATGCCACTAACTATTCTCATCGGTATAAAATTATAAATATTGCTTAGATGTAAGTTTAATGTATTTGTAAAAGAGAATAATGACTAAATATACATACATACATACATACAATGCTTGGAAGTGTTTTATTGGTTGTGGGATATGATCGAAAGTTAATTTCACAACAATTAAATTTGTTGCAACATTTGATATCTAACCTATCAGAATGGAAAAGGAGGAGAATAGCAATTGTACGAAAGGATTTGCAGCAAGGATTAACTTAGCAGTGACACAATAGGGATCATCAAAGTTTAAAGGGTATTTATTATTGGTTGTTCGTAATTACAGAAAAGAAAGGGTTGCAGCTAGGATTAATACATCAAAGACACAAAGGTCAGTATGTGACCAAGGGGATTTTTTGGATGAAAATCGTGTCTGTAGTATGGGAGTCCCCCTTAAATATTCATTTTATTCTGTTTTTAGTATTTGTCGTTATAGCGGAAACAGAAATACATCATCTGTGAACATTTCACATGTCTAACTATCAAGGTTCATGAGATACAGCCTGGTGACAGGCGCACCGACGGACGGACAGCGAAGTCTTAGTAATAGGGTCCCGTTTTACCTTCGGGTACGGAACCCAAAAAACTGGAAAAATTGCAGGCGTCATATTGGGTAGCAGTAATGGCCATTATACTCTTGCTAATATCCCAACGAGCTTGGCATTACGCACGCAAATACGTTATTGCGCCATCGAGGGCGATACGGCGTAGATTTACTCTATGCTCACTGTGCATATGTTCGTGCCAGATGACGCTGATGTAATGTGCACTGAGAAATTCTAAGGTTTACACCACTAAAGCTCCTTCTCATGTTTCTAAAGAAAATAAGGTTGAAGTATGTAGAAACCCCAAGATATTTTCTTAAAAATTAGACCGCCGCTGGGATTAATTTCGGTCATTCAATATTTACTCTAATCTATCACATTTTGAATGCAAAGAGAACACTGTGAAATATATTCCTGTTGATTGCCGAGAGGGGTAACTCATTTTTAAGGCCAATTGTAATAAAGAAAAGTTTTATACGAACATGTTACGTAAACTTCAACTTATCAAATAGAAGAATAATTCAGACACATTGTTCTTTTTTTTTGTAGAATTAAGCCACTGTGATAGACAATGAAAGATACTGTAGGCCCAATTTTAGAATTTAATTCATTCTGGTATTTTACATATTTATTTTTTTTACACTAGTATCTTTCATTTCTTCCCATTAGGTTATAACCAGAAAAGAATTTAAATTTGCTTAAAAAAAAAAAACATTTTTTAGCCGTTTAACAATTATCTTTTCAACTTTTAAAATCACTTTGTGCTTCAATATGCAGGAATGCACAAAAAAAAGATGATTCCAGCTATCTGATTTTGAAAAGCATAAAACAAAATTAAGATCATCTACATCGCCACCAGGCTTAACGTCGTCATTACAAACATTTCCTAATGCACTTCCGCAGATATCATCTCAATGGTCAATTAACCTGTCACTGAAGCGCCTACTAGATCTTGAACAGTCACCACAATCAGTTCGTTTTTTTTTTTTGTTTTTTTACCATGAACTTGCACATTTCTTTGTAGTGAGGCTTTCGAAATCATTACGTACAAAACAGCATCTTCTCGTCAATTTGCATAATTTAAACACTTGAACTGATTTGGTGAAACTTACCCACAGCTGCATCTTAACTAATCCCAGTGATTGAGGTAAAGATCCTCCTTCTCGTTTTTTTCGTTAAACAAACAACAACAATGGATGGATCGAAGAAGTCGTGTGTCTACTGGAGGAGTCGTGCCTTGGGCTAATTGCTAATTACCACTTTGGTAGAATTGGAAACCGAACCGAAAAGTATCGCACAAGTAAACAAACTGTCAGTGTGAGATTTGAATTTAAGACACAAGATTTGCCTTTTTTCTATTTAGAGTACAACAAGCCCGCCCGTTTTCTACACTGGCAGTATTGTGTTGAGTGTGGAGTTTATACGGAAATTAAACTCCGTCGAATGCTGTTAGCGTGTAAAGAAAAGAGCGAATGGTGTTCACGGTTGAAAAGCTATGCGCAGACTGCTGGTCTGCAGAAATCTCAAATGGTACCATGGTGCCATACCAGACAAAATGTTCGATTGCTACCACCAGACAGTGGATTTGTCTGCAGTAATGGAGAGGCGATCTCTAAGGTCGTCGCAAGAGATGCATTTAATTGTTTAATTCAAAGGTAAATTTTGTTGGCTTCGGCCTTGGTTTAATTTTATTTCATGTTTTCCTTAAATCAATTTTAGACCCAAGGTGTCGGGTGTAAAGGTATTACCGGATTAGTCGGGCGCTACTGATATACATTTTTTTTCCATCTGTCAAGTGGTCAATTGACATTATAGCGTCCATTACTGTTCCCACTAGTATTTTATATATACTTAATGCTTGTCATGTTGCACTTATTTACACTGCCAACAAAAAAAAAAAAAAAAAACATTGGAGAAATCATAAAAATACTCCAAGACGATTTTTATTGTAGCTTTTATCGAGTGTATTCAGCGGCTTAAGTGAGCCGATGATTGATAGTGATGTAAGAATAGTATTTGAGTATTGAGAAATGGTATCAATTGGGAAAGCGGAAAAATTGTTCATCAAATGAGCGTGAAATACTGAAACAATGACATCTGACTGATTGCAGTTTTGAGATATGAGTTGGGCTTCTCAAACCCAGTTCATTATCGGCTGTTTAAAGCTCGGAATGAGTGGCCACTCCTACGTAATTTTATTGATGGCTTATAGTTCCTTAATGATTTTTACATAGAGAAATATACATATATACATATACAGTGAGACTTGTTTCAAAGAGGCGAAATATACCCGCAATTGTAATTTATTTACGTTTGTATACGTATGTATGAGAGCGCCGTGGTGCAGTGGGTAGTGTGTTGGCCTCTGACGCCCATGACACGGGATCGAATCCCGAAAAGAGCCATGTCATCGAACGTGTTTTTCACGGATCGGCACCTGGAACGTTAGGTCCCTCAACAGACCAGGTGCAGCCGGACAACTGGTCAACTCTTTAGGCTGCTATAAGGCAGACATTATCGCGCTCCAGGAAGTGCGATGGGATGGGCCAAGCAAAAAGCGGATGAAAAATTGTGGTAGATACTACGGATACTGCTACAGAGAAAATAAACAACGCTTATTCGGATGCGGATTTGTTATTCGAGGCAGACTCAGGAAAAAAGTCTTAAGCTTCCAGTATGTAACTATCATAACCATCCGTATCAAGGCCAATCTCGGCAATATAAGCTTATTATGTGTCCACGCCCCCACAGAGGAGAAAGATGACCGACATGAAGACGACTTCTATGATCTCCTAGGCAGACACCAAAATCGCTCTAGGAGATTTCAATGCGAAGCTGGGTAAGGAAGCTATCTGTGAACGGGTCATTGGAAAGCACAGCCTACACAACACCACGTCAGAAAACGGACTAAGGCTAGTGGACTTTATGGCGGTACATAATCTGATAGTAGCAAGTACACGATTCCCAAACCTCAACATCCATAAGGGGACTTGGCGGTCTTACGATCAATCGACAACCAGTCGAATTTATAATATTGCGAACGACGGAAGACACTGCTCCAGCATCCTAGATGTCCGAACCTTTCGGGGAGCCAAAATCGACTCGGATCATTACCATGTTGCAGCCAAGGTACGGACGCAAATTTCTCGGAATCAACGGAGTCGAGTAAGAACACCAAAATTTAACGTCGGAAAGCTGCAATCGTAGGAGACCGCCATGACCTTCGCCGATCAAGTCTCCCTCAAGCTCTCTCAAGTCCTGATGCAATCTGCAGAAGCTATAGAACAGCAATGCAGTCGTTGTCAGAGCGCCATTAGAGAGGCCGCCTCAGATGTACTCGGTTTCGAGCCACGAACGTCTAGAAACCCCTGGTTTGATGATGAGTGCAGACGGGCCCATGTAGAGAAACAGAATGCATACATGGCCATATTGCATCGACGGACGAGAGCTGCCCGCGAGGTCTATGAACAGAAAAGGAGGGAGGAGCATGCATTTCTCCTTCTGAGAAGGAAAAAGAAGGAGCACGGGAAGCGCGAGATCCAGGAGACGGAGAGATGTTACTGCAGGAACGACGTTCGAAAATTTTACCAGAAAGTAAAACGAACATGCCAAAGCTATAAAGCCAGAGCAGAAGCCTGCTGGGATGAGCACGGACAACTAGTAGTGGAATCATAGTCGATGCTGGGACTGTGGAAGATCCACCACGGCGATGATAGCCAAAATGCCGCCGTCAGGCAGAGCGAACCATTCACAATGGACGAAGACGAAGGAGAATCCCATCCACCCGACCTAGACGATGTTAAGATAGCGATATCGAAACTTAAGTCTTATAAAGCTGTTGGGGCATACGGACTACCCGCGGAACTGTTTAAAGCAACTGACGATGGGCTGGTCAGGAACATGCACCAACTCATCTGCAAGATATGGTCCGAAGAACGCATGCCCGATGAATGGAATCTCAGTATCGTTTGCCCGGTCCATAAGAAAGAAGACCCCTATGACTGCGCCAATTACAGAGAGAAAAGCCTCCTGGACATCGCGTACAAGATCCTCTCTGCCGTACTGTGTAAGCGCCTGAAACCGTTTGTGGACAATCTGATAGGTTCCTACCAGTGTGGTTTCAAGCCAGGAAAATCCACGATGGACCAAATACTTACACTACGGCAGATCTTGGAGAAAACCCACGAATTCCAGGTCGACACGGACCATTTTTTTGTCGACTTTAAAGCCGCGTATGACAGTGTTTATAGAGACGAGCTATACAGAGTCATGTCATGTTTTAACATTCCTGCCAAACTTGTCAGACTGTGCAGCATGACTATGGAGAACTCTCGCTGCTCCATTAAGGTCGGAGGTGATCTAACCGACCCCTTTGATTTTAAAAAAAGGATTTAGACAGGGTGACGGACTGTCATGTGATTTCCTTAACATTATTCTTGAAAAGATCGTGCGAGACTCTGCGGCCAATACAAGAGATACGATCTATTTCAAGTCCACACAATTGCATGCCTACGCAGATGACATTGACGTTATTGGACGGACAAAGCGAAACGTCAATGAGGCGTTCGCAAGCATTGAAGCAGAAGCGGCTAAAGTGGGTCTAAGGGTAAATAGGGACAAGACCAAATATATGCTGCCATCAAAGAAAGACGCGCAAAACCGACGTCTTTGTCAGAACGTCACCTTCGGCAGCTATATTTTTGAAGTAGTCAAGGACTTCGTCTACCTTGGCTCGATAGTGACAAGCAGTAACGACACCAGCGCTGAGATAAAACGCAGAATAACTCTTGCCAACCGCTGATTCTTCGGGCTCAAGAGGCAATTGAGTAGTAGAGCCCTCTCTCGAAACACTAAGGTATCCCTCTACAAGACCTTAATCATCCCGGTCCTCCTCTTGGGCGTTTCAAGAGGAAAATTCTGCGTGCAATCTTTGGTCCCGTTTGTGTAAACGGAGAGTGGAGGAAGAGATTCAACTAAGGACTGTAAGGGCTGTACAGCGACAACGGCCTAGTTAGACGTCTTCGGATCCAACGTCTAAGATGGCTAGGCCATGTAAAGCGAGTGGACATCACCGCTCCGGCCCGAAGAGTCTTCGACTCCAACCCCGAGGGACGACGCAGCAGAGGACGACCGCATTTAAGGTGGCGCGCACAGGTGGAAAGGGATCTCAACCAACTGGGCGTTCAGGCCCTGGTTCACCCTGAACTGTAGCGCCATCGAAGTAAGTAAGTAACGAATCAATGTCGTCGATCCTAGATTCATATGAAATAGATAATACTGTTCAGTTTTTTTTTGCACGCAGCAATTTTTTTTTAAATAGAAAATAGTCATACCCATCGACTGTTAACACTAGTCAAGTGTTTAGTGCTGTTTCTTGTGATATGTTAAAGTTAAAGTATCAAAGGCTTAACGAAACAACAACAAAGCATTATTAGAAGAATTATGCATTACAACTACACGATACTACTCACATTTTCTTGTCCTTCTAAAAGATCTGGACAGAAGTCAAAAAAAGAAAACAAAATGGCTTGCCATCAGGATTTTTTCCTACTTGCCCCGACATTGAAACTAAAGAGTACAACCGCATATAAATACAATAGCCTTGAAATTTTATAACAGCATCAAGCTATTTCGTAGATTATAATTCAATTTGCAAAACTTCTTTAAATTTATTAAGTGATTCATTTTGTTGATAGGCGCATGAAAAATGACCAATCTCTTGGCACACGCTCTTTCAATTTTTCAAAGAAAACCTAAAATTTATTCCATAAAATACATACCCATAGATGAGGCTTAGATTTAAGTCTAAATAAGCATAGAATGACAGTATTTCACCTCCAGCATACATTGATCAGCTCCAGCGTCTACCACACGATAATAAATCATAATCACAATGAGGATAGTTTCTCGAGCGTAGATCACGCCCGGATTAGGTGTGTGTGGATTTTATAAAATAAAGCAAAAAAAAACCTTTTGTGGTAGAAACTCCGTACATGATTTTTTTTTATACCTGAATCCATAATCACTATTAAATAATATCGTATGATGCCTTGAAAATTATGTTTAGACGTACGCTTACGCAAATTACTTATCAACATAAAGTTAAGGAATCCGAATCTGGAAAGAAAACAGAAAATATAAGCCATTAATAGGCCCGATTGATACCTTGTGTTTTGAACGACTGTAAACAACCCCCTGAGAATTGAAGAACTCAGTATTGTGAGTTCAACATTTTGGCTTCCATGCAGATAAACATAAAACAAATGTTTATAATTCACTGCAATAAAATTCATGTATTTGGACGGTAATCATTATTTAAATTTTTTCTTTTTTGTAATGTAAAAACGGTTGAAAAAGCCAAATATCTAATGGTGAAAGATTTTCTACTTCTACAAAAGATTTCACAGTTTGCCACTAAGAATCTATATCCTTGTAACCTTGTATCCTGTTTTTTTATTTCCATAAACAACTATACTCTTGTTGATAGCTAAAAGCTTCTCCCGTAAGTCCTCTGTAATTTCTGCGAAAAGGATTGTTGGATGAGTAGCTTCACTAGTGAAGCCTTTCTAAGCCTTAGACCGTCATTGTGTAAAGTCGTCCAATTAGTGGTCCGGATTTGACATTTCTACTTAAATCACTTTCATCAAAGCGAATTGCCATTCTTATCCATTCAACTTGTTCCTCTAATGGTTTCTGTATTAGAGGAATTGGAGAGGTGTTATTGCAGGCTTGACGTTCGAAAGTTTTATCAACAGATAAAACGAACATGCCAAGGTTATAAAGCCAGAACGGAAGCCTGCAGGGATGAGAACGGACACCTAGTAGTAGAATCGCAGTCGATGCTGAGAATATGTAAAAACCACTTCTGCAGACTGTAAAACGGCGATGTTAGTTAATATACCGCTGTCAGGCAGAATGATCCATTTCTAATCGACGAAGACCGCAGAGAATTCTGTCCCCCTGCCTGAGCTCTTCAAGGCAGCTGGGGATGACCTGGTTAGGAGCCTGCACCAGCTCATCTGTAAGATATGGTCAGAGGAAAGCATACCCGAGGAATGGAGTCTCAGCATCGTATGCCCGATCCTCAAGAAAGGAGGCCGCTCTGATTCGCCCAACTATAGAGGAATGAGTATCCATAACATCGCCCACATAATTTTCTCTGCCGTTTTGTGTGAACGCCTGAAGCCTTTTGTATACAAGCTGATAGGTCCTTATCAGTGCGGATTCAGGCCGGGGAAGTCTATCATCGACCAAATCTTCACACTACGGCAGATCCTGAAAAAAAAACAATGAAGTTCAAGTCGATACTCACCACCTATTTGTCAACTTCAAATCCGCATACGACAGCGTAATTAGAGACGAGCTATACAACGCTATGTCTACCTTTGACATACCTGCTAAACTCGACAGACTATGCAGTATGACTTTGGAGAATACTCGCTGCTCCGTCCGAATCGGTGAACACCTTACCGATAGTTTTGATGTCAAAAAAGGATTTAGGCAAGGCGATGCGCTGTCGTGTGATTTCTTCAACATCATATTGGAAATGATTGTGCAAAAATCACTGGCCAATACAAGAGGCACAATCTATTTCAAATCCTCGCAACTCTTTGCATACGCTGACGATATTGACATAATGGGTAGATCACAGCGAGATGTCAATGAGGCGTTTGTGAGTATAGAGATGGAGGCGGCGAAAATTGGTTTGGCGGTAAACGAAGGCAAAACTAAATATATGCTGTCATCAAAAAAGGACGCTCACCACCGACGTCTTGGCCAGAACGTTTGTATTGGCAGATATAAGTTCGAGGTAGTTAAGGACTTCATCTACCTTGGCTCCGCAGTGACCTGGAACAAGGACATCACTTCCGAACGCAGAATCACTCTTGCCAATCGCTGTTTCTTTGGGCTGAGGAGGCAACTGAGTAATAGAGCCCTCTCCCGAATGACAAAGTTGACTCTATATAAGACCCTTATCATCCCGGTCCTGTTGTACGGCGCAGAAGCATGGACACTATCAAAAGCGGATGAGGAAGCCCTTGGTCGGTTCGAGAGAAAGATTTTGCGCGTGATTTTCGGGCCTATAAGCGCAGACGGGGGATGGAGGAAAAGACTCAATCACGCACTTTTCCGGCTGTACAGCGACATGAGTCTAGTCAGGCGTCTGCGGATTCAACGCCTAAGATGGCTGGGCCATGTAGTGCGAATGGACACCACAGCTCCAGCCCGGAGAGTCTTTGAATCGAACCCCGAGGGACAAGGAAGCAGAGGACGGCCGCACTTAAGATGGCGCACACAGATGGAAGGGGACCTCAGCCAACTGGGTGTGCGGCAATGGAAAAGGCTAGCAAAAGATCGTGCAGGTTGGAGGGACATGTTGGGGGAGGCCCAGGTTCACCCTGAACTGTTGCGCCCATTAAGAAGAAGAAGAAGAAGAATAAGTATTAGAAATATTGCGTGCATTACAAGGAGATGATGGTCCGCAGAGCCGTCCGTCTGACATTACTATAGGCAAAACTGTAAAAAAGGTCGAGGGAACTGACTCCTTTATAGAAGTCTAAAGGCCTATTCATTAATATTACTATCATAAAATACGGCTGCATAGCCATAGAAACACGTCTAGGTGTATCGATTTTATATCTATCGCCTAATGGCATATGATAGCGTACTTTGTATTTCCATAACCGTCTAATTAAAATTCAAATTAAGTCAAGAACTTAGACCAGCTTAACACAAATTGCGTAGCATACGCCGATTGGTTTTGTGAACATAAACGTTTGGATGATCCAATTTCACACAACATTTTCTTCAGCATTGAGGTTAATTTTTCAGATCAATTTGGTTTGGTAATGTCATTACTTCACACATATGGAAGAAATTGGGACAAGACGATACCACATCTCACACAAGGCGACTAGTTTTGTCATTATTGCAAAACATATTGCACCAAAATCCTTTTTGTGGCGATCAATTTCACGCACTGGTGTGCATGCATTTGCCTTCTGACAGCATTTGTTTTTTTGCACTAAATTCGTTTTTATCTGAACGTGTACACATTTGTATTTCGCGATACTCTCCTCACCAGATCACTAAAAACCCCCTGAAGTAGAGTTATCGGAGAAAACGTCCCGAAATGTTGCTTAACCACTTTTTGAGCACCTCGTTTAACTTCAGTTTTAGCTTGTTGGTTTTTCCTAGTTAATTGATACATATACACATACATATGTATGTAGGTAAACGTACAACAAAAGGATGTTACGATGTTATGATACTAGTTATTGATATTCAAAAAATAACAGATACCTAACGACATAGCGAAGACACAAATATGTCTTACGCAGTGCTGCTCAAACTGTTAAATGTGGCTGAACTAAGCTGAGTTGTAGTCACACTCTGACTGGCGCCACTTCGTCTAATGTTGGCAATTTCGAAATAATATTTGGCATGGGAAAAAGTTCGTGGCGTTTTTCAAAACAGTTTATGATAAACTTAAATAAATCGAGGAAGTTATGCGGCTTTCTTGAATGATTGTAAGGTTATTTTGGAAAAGTCGTGCGAGGTAAGCGTATCAGTACTGTTGATACTGTTTTATTTGAGCCTCTTTTCCACAGCTCTATCAGTAATGCGCTTGCATTATTTCTTGGTTTGATATGTATCTGATATCCTTTTAAACAATTTAGAAAAAAGACACACGCCCTCAAATCGCAACGTTGCTTAGAAACGTCACTAAGATGACAAAATTACTAAAGTTATGAGCAAAAAAACGATTGTTGCATAGTCGGTGATTGTCAATCTTACATACTTACTTAACGGGCGCTACAGTTCGGGGTGAACCTGGGCCTCAACCAACATGCCCCTCCACCTAGCACGATCTTTCGCTAGTCTTTTCCAATGCCGCACGCCCAGTTGGTTGAGGTCCCTTTCCACCTGTGCGCGCCACCTTAGGTGCGGTCGTCCTCTATTCCTTCGTCCCTCCGGGTTGGATTCAAAGACTCTACGGGCTGGAGCTGTGGTGTCCATGCGCTCTACATGGCCTAGCCATCTTAGGCGTTGGATCCGTAGACGCCTGATTAGACTCATGTCGCTGTACAACCCGTACAGTTCGTGATTAAATCTTCTCATCCGCTTTAGATAAAGTCCATGTTTCTGCGCCGTATAATAGGACCGGGATAATTAAGGTCTTATATAAGGTCAACTTGGTCATATGAGAGAGGGCTCTACTTCTCAGTTGCCTCTTGAGCCCAAAGAAGCAGCGGTTGGCAGGAGTAATTCTGCGCTTGATTTCGAAACTGGTGTCGTTGTTCCAAGTCACTGCGGAGGCTAGGTACATGAAGTCTTTAACTACCTCAAGCTTACATATATCTGCCAATATGCACGTTCTGTCCAAGATGTCGGTGGTAAATGTCCTTTTTCGATGACAGCAGATATTTAGTCTTGCCCTCATTAACTGCGAACCAATTTTTGCCGCCTCCATCTCAATACTAGCAAACGCCTCATTGACATCTCAATTTCGTCGGCGTATGCAAGGAGTTGCGAGGAGTTGAAACAGATTGTGCCTCTTTTATTGGCCAGTGATTTTTGCACAATCATTTCTAACATGATGTTAAAAAAGTCCCACGACAGCGCATCGCCCTGCCTAAATCCTTTTTTGACTTCGGAGCTATCGGTCAGTTCTGCACCGATTCGGATGGAGCAGCGAGCATTTTCCAGAGTCATCCTGCATAGTCTGACGAGCTTAGCAGGGATGTCAAGCTGTCGTATGCGGCCTTGCAGTCGACGAATAGATGGTGAGTGTCGACTTGAAATTCATTAGTTTTCTTCAGGATCTGCCGTAGTTTGAAGATTTGATCAATGGTGCACTTCCCTGGCCTGAAGCCACACTGATAAGGACCTATCAGCTTATTTACGAATGGCTTCAGGCATTCACACAAAACGGCTGCGAAGATCTTGTATGCGACATTAAGGAGACTTATTCCTCTGTAGTTGGCGCAGTTCAAGGGGTCTCCTTTTTTGTGGATCGGGCAAACAATGCTGAGACTTCATTCCTCGGGCATGCTTCCTCTGACCATATCTCACAGATGAGCCGGTGCATACTCCTAACCAACTCACCCCCAGCCACTTTGAAGAGCTCAGCGGACAGTTCATCTGCTCCAGCAGCTTTATTCGACTTGAGTTTCGACATGGCAATCTCAACTTCGTCGAGGTCAGGGAGACGGATTTCTCTGTGATCTTCGTCGTTAAGAAATGGATCATTCTGCCTGACGACAGCATGTTTGCTGTCATCGCCGTTATACAGTCTGAAGAAGTGTTTTTTCCAAATTCTCAGCATCGACTGCGAGTCTACTACTAGGTGTCCGTTCTCATCCTTACAGGCCTCTATTCGGGTTTATAGCCTTGAGGCATTCGTTTCATCCGTTGATAAGATCTTCGCACGTCGTGCCTGTAACAGCACGTCTCCAAGTTTTCATCGCCCGCTTTCCGTGCTCTTTCTTTTTTCTCTTGAGAAGCTTATGTTCCTCCCTTCTTTTAAGATCATAGAGCTCACGAGCTGCTCTTGTTTTTTTGTGTAGTGAGGCTTTGTATGCCTCCTGCTTTTCTGCATGAATCCTTCTACACTCGTCATCGAACCAGATGTTTCGTCGTGGTGGAGCTTTAAAGCCCAGCACTTCCGTTGCTGTGCTCTTCGGGGCTTGTTTGCACAGGCTCCATTGTTGCTCTACTGACTGACTGAAGGATTGAGGTGTATCGGAGAGCTTAAGGGAGACGCGGTTGGCGAAGGCACTGGCGATCTCCGGCGATAGTAGCTTTCCGACGTCATAGTTTGGTTATCTAACTCTACTCCGCGGTGTTCGTGTTATGCGTTGACGTATCTTGGCTACTACAAGATAGTGGTCTGAGTCGATGTTCGCTCCTCGGAAAGTGCGAACATCAAGAATAGCGAAGGAGTGTCTGACGCCAGGTGCCTTTGTGTATATCGAGGTGGGGAAATCGTGTGCTGGCTAAAATAAGATTTCGCCCCGTGGCAAGGTCGATCAGCCTGTGTCCGTTATCGGACGGGGTGTCATGTATGCTGTGTTTGCCGATGACCCGTTCAAAGATGCTTTCTTTACCCAGCTTAGCGTTAAAATCTCCTAGTATGATTTTGGTATCATAGCTGGGGCATTTGGAGTATGTTCGGCCGCACGTAGTATGTTTAGGGAGCTAACATTCCACGTACAGAACCGAAGGTCCTTGTTAATTTATTGTTTCTTGTTTGTTAAAGGGTCGTCATATGTTGATCCATTCCGTGGACCGTAGCGGTGATGTCCATTCGCTCTACATAGCCTAGCCATCTTAGACGGTGGATCCGAAGACGTCTAACTAGGCCGATGTCGCTGTACAGCTCTTACAGTTCTTGGTTGAATCTCCTCCTCCACTCTCCGAAGAAGCATCGGTTGGCAAGAGTTATTCTGCGTTTTATCTCAGCGCTGGTGTCGTTGCTGCTTGTCACTATCGAGCAAAGGTAGACGAAGTCCTTGACTACTTCAAAAATATAGCTGCCGAAGGTGACGTTCTGACCAAGACGTCGGTGTTGTGTGTCTTTCTTTGATGACAGCATATATTTGGTCTTGTCTCCATTTACCCTTAGACCCACTTTTGCCGCTTCTGCTTCAATGCTTGCGAACGCCTCATTGACGTATCGCTTTGTCCGTCCAATAACGTCCATGTCATCTGCGTAGGCAAGCAATTGTGTGGACTTGAAGTAGATCGTACCTCTTGTATTGGCCGCAGAGTCCCGCACGATCTTTTCAAGAATAATGTTAAAGAAATCACATGACAGTGCGTCACCCTGTCTAAAACTTTTTTAACATCAAAGGGGTGGGTTAGTTCACCTCCGACCTTCATGGAGCAACGAGAGTTCTCCATAGTCATCCTGCACAGTCTGACGCGTTTGGCAGGAGTGTTAAAACTTGACATGGCTCTGTATAGCTCGTCTCTATAAACACTGTCATACGCGACTTTAAAGTCGACAAATATCTGCCGTAGTGTAAATATTTGGTCTATCGTGGATTTTTCTGGCCTGAAACCACACTGGTAGGAACCTATCAGATTGTTCACGAACGGTTTCAGGCGCTTACACAGTCCCTCTGTAATTGGCGCAGTCATAGGGGTCTCCTTTGTTATGGACGGGGCAAACGATACTGAGATTCCATTAATCGGGCATGCGTTCTTCCTGACCAGCTCATCGCCAGCTGCTTTAAACAGTTCCGCGGGGAGTCCGTCTGCTCCAGCAGCTTTATAAGACTTAAGTTTCGATATCGCTATATTAACATCGTCTAGGTCGGGTGGACAGGATTCTCCTTCGTCTTCGTCCATTGTGAATGGTTCGCTCTGCCTGACGGCGGCATTTTGACTATAATCGCCGTTATACAGTCTGCAGAAGTGGTCCTTCCATAATCTCAGCATCGCCTGTGACTCCACTTGTTGTCCGTGCTCATCCCTGCAGGCTTCTGCTCTGGCTTTATAGCCTTGGCATGTTCGTTTTACTTTCTGGTAAAATTTTCGAACGTCGTTCCTGCAGTAACATCTCTCCATCTCCTCGATCTCGCGCTTCTCGTGTTCCTTCTTTTTCCTTCTCAGAAGCGCATGCTCCTCCCTCCTTTTCTGTTCATAGAGCTCGCGGGCAGCTCTACATGGGCCTGTCTGCACTCATCATCAAACCAGGGGTTTCTCGACGGTGGTGTTTAGAAACCGAGTACATCTAAAGCGGCCTCTCTAATGGCGTTCTGACAGCGACTCCATTGCTGTTCTATGGTTTCTGCAGATTGCATCGGGACTTGAGAAAGCTTGAGGGAGACTTGATCGGCGAAGATCCTGGCAGTCTCCTGCGGTTTTATTTATTTTATGTGCTGGAATTTAGGACAGCCCCTATAGTTTGTGGGTTGTCCCTAGTTCCAAAAGAGTGGGCTTACAAGTTGTTCTCTTTCAACAACCTTCTCCGGATCCCGGCCGCTTTCGTCTCTGTGGTTCTGCGTAAAATTAAATAAGGTTTGTTGTTGTTGCCGCTGCTTCTTTGGCTGCGGCTTTTGTTGTTGTTGCTTCTGCTGCTTCTGCTCCCATTGCGGTTGTTGTTGTTGCGGCTGCTTCTCTTGTTACTGACTCGGTTGCGTCAGCCTGGCTGTCTGTTGCTTTTGTTCGGAGTCCTAACCGCAAGATCAGGACTGCCACATAAAGACTATTGCAGTTGGTGTCTTAATGAGGAAGAGGAAGCATCTCCATCCCATCTCCTATGCCCTAGCCTCCTCAAAAAGACGATTCCTGGGAGAATACTTTTTTAATGAACTAACGGATCTATCCGAAATGGGGATCAAAAAAATATTGAATTTTATTCAACTGTGGCACAATGGACTGAACTTAGCCTAAGTGATCCCCACCTTTTTACGGAGGGAAGCCACCTAGCCTAACTTTTCCAAAATTTCTTTCGAACTGTTTTGCAACAAAGTGCTGCTTTGTAATCATAATTAAATAAATGCACACTCTGAAGGCTAAAAAAATATACATATGTATTCACGAGACTTTTTAAAAACAAAAGTTTAACTCTAAATATTTTACTACAATCACTTTACGTTTTATCTCAAAACTAAATCGAATACAGGTATTTTCCTAAAAGGATGCTTTCACATACCTGAGTTTTATTTACACGCTATACTTCTGCGCCATCGATTGATTTAAATTGATCATAATACTCACAAACTTACAGATTATTATTAACTACCTTAAAATATGAATAACGAATACAGTAATAAAACTCTTGGCGATATTGCCTTCAATGAAAACAATCAGGAAACGTTATTGTCCTTGAGAATATTTGAGCTGTTTTGGTTAAAGATATTTCCTTTCCAGTAGTTGCATTTGTATCAATGGAATAAAGTTCGGTGAATAAGTCTTTGGAGAGAAACGATTACTTTTCGTAACTTGATATGGATTGAGAGTCCGATTTAGAATCATCAGATATTGAATTGCTTATCCGTAAGCGTTTCTTCGCTGCCCATTCCACTATACAGAAGCATGCTGTTCCAACAGTTCCGAAAATGACAAGAATTAGTAACTGACTTCGCAGTCCTATGTACGGTGAGTAGAAGAAACACACAGCTGCGGCCACAGACTGAAAGAAAAATGTGTTTCGATCAATGGTTTCATGGTTCAAGATTAATTGTGGTATACTTGAGTGAATTTAAAAAGCGCAAATGCTCCAACTGAATTTTTAACAAACACTCCACCTAACATTGAGTAGATTTGTGTGTTAAAGCAAGCATCGCCAAAGCCAAGTAAGAATGCACAGAGCAATGCCAACCAGGGTAGCGGCGGATTCAAGTAAGAAACATCATTTGTGTTACTGAATGGTGCACTATTCGGCAAATTTAGGAAAATAAGGAAAAACGAAATCAAATGAATGATGTATCCGGCAATGACTATTGGGTCTCGACCGAATCGTGTTGTTTTCGATCCTAGCAAACCGAAAAGACCTCCGCCCAAAACCTCACCAGCTCCGATGCAGATTCCAGCTAGTCCAACGATTTCTTTTGGCGTCTCAGAAATTGCTTGGGTAAATCCAATGGACGAACCATACACTCCACTGAAAAATGACAACTCAAGACCTGCAAACAGAAAATTCGAAATGAAATCATTCTCGCAAAACGCTATTTAATTACCTGAATAGAAAAATGTCAAACTTAGAAGCAACATATCTCTGGTTACAAACAATTCTCCAGCTAATCGCATGGCGTAGAGTGCGCTTTCTAAACCAGTTTGTGCTTGTTGTAGTTCTCTATCGTCCAGTGAATTATCCTCAACTGGCCTAAGTGCTGCCAAGAAGATTATGCCCAATACTGCCACTGCAATTAGCACTCCAATTACCAGCTGTCGAGTCTCTGCATCGATCGACGTTTTATCTTGGAACTGATAATACACGAACAGGTTGCCGAAAAACATACTACACTGAAGTAAAGCCCAAAAGACTCCCGAGTTCCTTGATATATTTGTTTGGTCGCTACATCGTGCGAGGAATGTCCCTTGACCAGTCCATGTTATGGATGCTCCAGCGCCCAAGATTGCACTCGCTAGATATAACAGCCATGTCCTTGGCCACAAGAATATAACCATAAATAACCTATGAAATTAGAATAGAAAGTTACAATTATCCAGTAGAACAAACGACGCTCTGTCTACTTACATGTAGGTCAACGAGCCGACTAACATAGCACATTTCGGACCAGTGAATGATATAAATGATGGCGCTAACCAATTACATATAGCAAACGATGCATAAATGATTGCCAAACTAATATATGCGTCGCCATTAAAATTGTCGTCTTCATTTGAAATACTATCTAGGATGGTTTTCTGAAAAGAAAATAATTAAAGTAGAACATTTGTAATTCGATAAGAAAATGCTTTTGGACGAATGTTCCAAATAAAAAAATATCAACTCAATTCTTCATATTCAGGAACCCACGGCAAGCTCATCCTCGTTTACTAGAAATTTGCTAATAAAATGGTCAATACTGGTAAAGGACTAGCAAAGGCCTCGTAGGAGTAGCATCTGCCGATGGATGCTGGGCCGACAAAAAGCGAGTAAGAGCCTCTGCAGCCGAACATCTTGCAGCTCTGCTAGTCAGGTCCTACTTCCACCTCCTCGTGGTGCCATCTGGAAATTTCCTTACAAGGGAAATTACTGACGGAAGAGGCCGAATGGCGAGTATCCTGAGCCCCCAAACAGGATTAGTGTCGGTTGGACTATGGTCTAGCAAACCATAACCGTAAAACCACTGATTGCTCAGAAGCAAAACGGAACGGACCTATGTTGACGACCCTATAATAAAACAAAAAACAAACAAGGACCCTCGGTTCTGTACGTTGAATGTTAGGTCCCTAAACAGATCACGTGCGGCCGAACAACTTGCGGATGCCCTAGACCGTTATAAAGCGGACATAACAGCCATCTAGGAAATGCGATGAAATGGACCGGGTAAAAAGCGGATGAAAAACTGCGACATTTACTACGGTGACTGCTATAGGGAAAGAGCGCAGAGACTTTTTGCATGCGGATTTGTTGTTAGAGGTGGACTAAGACAAGTCCTAACTTTCCAGTATGTGAGTGAACGCCTCATAACGATCCGCATCAACGCAAATTTCTGTAATATCAGCCTCATATGCGTAAATGCCCTCACGGAAGACAAGGACGACTCCATCAAAGACGATTTCTACTCCAAATTGAACGGGTCATCGGCAAACACAGCCTACATGACACAACATCCGATAACGGACCCAGGCTGATCGACCACGCCACGGGGCGAAATCTTCTTTTAGCCAGCACACGATTTCCCCACCTCGATATACACAAAGGCACCTGGCGGTCAGCAGATCAATCAGTCACCAACCAGACTGATCACATCGCGATTGACGTCAGACACTCCTCCGCTATTCTTGATGTTCGCACTTTCCGAGGAACGAACATCGACTCAGACCACTATCTTGTAGTAACCAAGATACGTCAACGCATAACACGAACACCTAACTATGACGTCGGAAAGCTACTATCGCCGGAGATCGCCAGTGCCTTCGCCAACCGCGAAGCTCTCCGATACACCTCAATCCTTAACTCAGTCAGTAGAGCAACAATGGAGCCTGTGCAAACAAGGCCTGAAGAGCACAGCAACAGAAGTGCTGGGCCTTAAAGCTCCACCACGACGAAACATCTGGTTCGATGACGAGAGTAGAAGGATTCATGCAGAAAAGCAGGAGGCATACAAAGCCTCACTACACAAAAAAACAAGAGCAGCTCGTGAGCTCTACGAGCTTAAAGGAAGGGAGGAACATAAGCTTCTCAAGAGAAAAAAGATCTTCGCTGCCGTTTTGTGTGAACGCCTGAAAGCCATTCGTAAATAAGCTGATAGGTCCTTATCAGTGTGGCTTCAGGCCAGGGAAGTCCACCATCGATCAAATCTTCACACTACGGCAGATCCTGGAGAAAACCAATGAATTTCAAGTCGACACTCACCATCTATTCGTCGACTGCAAGGTCGCATACGACAGCGTAATTAGAGACGAGCTATACAACGCCATGTTTACTTTTGACATCCCTGCTAAGCTCGTCAGACTATGTAGGATGACTCTGGAAAATGGTCGCTGCTCCATCCGAATCGGTGCAGAACTGACCGATAGCTTCGAAGTCAAAAAAGGATTTAGACAGGGGGCGTGGCGCTGTCTTGTGACATTATATTATATTAGAAATGATTGTGCAAAAATCACTGGCCAATACAAGAGGCACAATCTGTTTCAAATCCTCGCAACTCCTTGCATACGCCGACGACATTGACATAATAGGCAGATCGCAGCGAGATGTCAATGAGGCGTCTGCGAGTATTGAAATGGAGGCGGCGAAAAGTGGTGTGCAGTTAATGAGGGCAAGACTAAATATCTGCTGTCATCGAAAAAGGACATTTACCACCGACGTCTTGGACAGAACGTGCATATTGGCAGATATATGTAAGTTTGAGATAGTTAAGGACTTCATATATGTACCTCGGCTCCGCAGTGACTTGGAACAACGACACCAGTTTCGAAATCAAGCGCAGAATGATTCTTGCCAACCGCTGCTTCTTTGGGCTCAATAGGCAACTGAGAAGTAGAGCCCTCTCTCGTACGACCAAGTTGACCTTATATAAGACCTTAATTATCCCGGTCCTGTTATACGGCGCAGAAACTATCCGCTTTATCTAAAGTGGATGAGGAAATCCTTGCTCGTTTCGAGAGAAAGATTCTGCGAAACAGCTGGCCAAAGACCATGCCAGCTGGAGACGCTTGTTAGTTGAGGCCCAGGTTCACCACGGACTGTAGCGCCACCTAAGTAAGTAAGTAGTAATCAAAGTGCCCAGAACTCAATTTCATCGAGCATTTATGGGATCAATTAAAAAGAAGCCTCAAAGAAAACTACAGCCATGTCAACATTAAACAGGATCTGATAAACGCGTTAAAAGCCTGTTAGGAGCGCATACCCGAACAAAATGTAACGCATCTGATCGAAAGCGTACGGAGTAGAGTCCCTACTCGCTACTAAGCAATACAAACCAACAACAAATCATAACAAGCAAATAGTGACATATGAAATTATACTCAATGTGAATACCTATCAATATACTTGTCACCAACGACCTCGCTTGACCGGACATCCTCGAGAAATATATGCAGTGTGCGGTACAGTCATACAAAGCTCAATTAAGGTTCACAAAATTTAAAAAAAACCGGCCAAGTGCGAGTCGGACTCGAGCACGAACGGTTCCGTACCATCTGTATATATAAATATGAAAGAGACTATGTATGTTACCTCATCAAATGACAGATCTTGGTTGCAGGCAGGATTTTTTGGATGAAAATCATGTCTGTTGTAAGGGAGCCCCCCTTAAATATTAATTTTGTTCTGTTTTTAGTATTTGTCGTGGTAGCGGCAACGGAAATACATCATCTGTGAACATTTCAACTGTCTAGCTATCACGGTTCATGAGATACAGCCTGGTGACAGACGGACGGACGGACAGCGAAGTCTTAGTAATAGGGTTCCGTTTTACCTTTGGGTACGGAACCCTAAAAAGCAGATTGATAACATTCAAACGAGATTTTCAATTTCAAATATCAAACACGTGAACAAAAACATTCTCCTTCTCCCTTAACGAGCTTGGAACGTTGGCATATGAGTATGCTTGTACTACTACAGTTCAAAACATCCTCAATATTATACTCGTACCCATGGATTTTATGATTGAAAATATCACTGACGTACTCGTATGTACCAACCATAAAGTTAATGATACAGCACTTCTTCAATAAGAGTGGAGGCGTTTCTAGGCTGATAGAACCGAACCTACAAATAATGAAATATGTATTCGGAAATGCTCCATGATTTTAATTGTTAAATTGTATATACTTTGCGAAAACCGGTTCCAACTCACATGAGTTTGCTTCCTATTAACAAAATCATAGTGGCAATGATCGATCGCGGTCTTGAAATGTAGAGGGAAGTTACGTGACTTCACTGTAAATTAAAGCGAAATTACTGCTCCCAATGACAAGACGGGAGATAAGCTACTTCCGATTCGTTGACTGAAATCAAGTCGACTAACCAGAAGTAGAAGTCGTCTACTAACCGGAAGTGAATTAAATTTAGTTTCTTAGCTTCTACCGTAAGACTGATCTTTATATACAATTTTCGGCATTAGTTACTCTCCGATTTAAAATACTCGTATGTTTTTGCTGAAGCAGTCCTGAACAAGAATATGCACATGTTGAATATTATACCTAGATCCAATGTTAGTATGTTATTAACCCGAATTTGTTTTTTTTTTTACATATAGGGCTAGTGCTATCAATAGCAATACGGCACTGCGACCTTTGCAGATCTATTGTGCCTGCTAGCCGATTTAGCCGAGTAGCCTCTCTACTTCTATAATGAAGTTGAGAATGCTTCTCGTAGGAGCCAGGGTGATCCCCTCAGGAGTCATAACTTCACTGAGAAGGATACGCTTCCTAAGATGGCAGAGAGCAGCACACTCACACAGTATGTGTTCTGCCGTCTCTTCGTCCTCAAGACACTCAGTTTCAGACGAGAGGCTAATTTTGTTTAAATGATATCTCAGACCGCAGTGTCCCGTTAGATAGCTGACTAGTCTTCGGATGTCCATCCTATTGAGTTTGAGTATGTCAATAGGGTGCTTGTTCAGGGGTCGTATAAGTCGTTTAGATTAACTGAGTCCCCGAACGCTGTTCCAAAAGGACAGGTGTTGTAATTTTTCCCACTTGTCTAAGAAGTAATTTATCTTAGACGCGGGAATGCCGCAGAATGGTTCCGGACCTATATACTTGTCACTGGAGCCCTTCCTGGCAAGTTGGTCGGCAATTTCATTGCCCTTGATACCTTTATGGCCTGGCACCCACCAAAGTTTAACATTGTTTCTTTTGGCGAGGTCTTGTAGGGCGTCATGGCATTCCTTGACGGTTTTTGAGTTCGTGCTGTACGAACCCAGCGTTTTAAGCGCTGCTTGGCTATCAGAGAGTATGTTGATGGTTACTCCCCTGATGCCAGTCTCGAGATTTAGATTGACGCATGTTAGGATGGCATGCAGCTCTGCTTGGAAGATGCTGGGACTTATTCCCAGTGCCTTCGAGATTTTGCGTTTTGGTCCAAAGATGCCGGCGCCAACGCCGGAAGCCATCTTGGAGCCATCCGTGTACCACCTAAGGCCTTTGACATTTAGCAGGGGATCACTGTTTTCCCATGCTGAGCGGTTTAGGATCAGTATCTCAAATCTCTTGTCAAAGGTGAAGGTGTGTGGCAGTGCGTCCGAGACTGTAGTAATCATATCCAGCTCGGGAAGGTGTTGTAATATGGACATGTGGCCTGCGGGTCTACATGGCATATTTGTTCCCGAGCAGAGGATTCTGATTGCACTGCGTAATGCCACCTTTTTGATAAAGGTGGAGTGAGTCCAATAAGTGCTTCTTGGGCTGCCGTGGGGCAGGTTGGCATAGCGCCTGTGATGCCGAGACACGCTAGTCTCTGAAGGCGTTGAAGCTTAACAATTGTAGTTTTTTGCTCAACTTTTGACCACCATACGGTGGACCCGTAGGTGACGATAGGTCTAACTATCGCGGTATATAGCCAGTGGACTACCTTAGGTTTAAGTCCCCAGGTGAATTCTAGTGATACTCGTAAACAATATGTCTATCAGAGTTATACTGTAAAACATTTTAAAATCCATTTAACCGTTCTCTCGTACTTAACGAATGTCTGTGACAAAGCTCAGGCAATGCTAAGCTTAATTGATGATTAGTGCAAACGAATGTCATACGCCTTACAAGAAGACAATTCACGGACTTGACTCAGCTGTCGCTTAAAAGTGTCATCATCTCTCTTTGGTGGCTCATCGCTCGTCAACACACTAACCACGGCACCCTCAATAACCAATATCCAAAGAAGTCAAATATCTTGAAGTGATCCTCGTGCTCCTGATAAAACATGACAGGAGTCAAAAAAAGACAAGGTATTGTCGGCTTTCTAGCTTTGTAGAGGCAATTTTTTATTATTTTTTTTTAATTATGTTCTATTGACTCTACACAGCAATAACAGCACATTATCTCATATCAGTAAACTCCAAATAATAAATCTGTCTCGGATGTGTGGGAGTGTCTGCTTTAGAAGCTATGCTAAACCTCCCACCTCTTAATTGAACTGCTCGTGCAGACGGATTTGGGGTAATGCTATTATTTTTATCCGTGCCAAGTTTAACATCAAAATATTTATTAGTGTTCGAGATACGCTTCGTATTGCGCTAAAAGTGAGTTTTTCAATTTTTATAATGTCTAAATAGGTTGGGCAAAGTATCTGCATTAAATTTTCTTTGCCGAATGAATTGTATGCTGCTGATTCGATAAGGATGGTGCAAGATGAGGCTTTGCCGAAAATTACTTTGAGGGCTATAAAATTGATTTGGAAGAATAAATAAAGATTTTTCACAATAAATCTAAGGTGGCAATGACCAAACATCCTACTACGCCGTAATTAGTCCATTTTTTCTGTGATGGTTTTGGCCAGATAATAAACCCACAAAAGAATACGAAAGCATCTTAGCAGCTGGCTCTAAGTAAATATGCATCTGTCTTCTAAACGTGGCCACATGTGGAAGGGGAAGTGACATCCAGACTAAGTTCAAAGCTGGGTTTAACCCTTTTACCACTTTCAAAATAGTCCGGAATATCACACATCCACTTCCGCGGTCATGTCTGCGTGGTAATAAACCCACAAAAGAATGCTTTCGTATCTTAGCAGCTGGCTGTGTTTAACCCTTTTACCACTTTCAAAATAGTCCGAAAAATCACACATCCACTTTCGCGGTCATGTCTCTGTCAACGATCACAAAGCCAAGGCCCTTCAATGCAGATGGAGAGATTATCTACGCTGTAAGTTGACAAAACGTATACGCCCTAGTGTTTGCAAAAAATCCACGGCTTCCTTCTTCCATCTCTTCAGACCTCATTAAATGTCACAATACTTTTGCCGGCTATCTCAACATACCTGCCATTGCTCTCAGCAAGGAGGATAATAAAGCGGAACATTTTCTCGCGGCACATCTAGGGGCTATTGTGGTACGTGCTGCGGTGAATTTGATTTTCAATCAGCAAGCAGTTACTATCCTAGGAATTCGTAAATCACAAGTAAACTTTTCTAAGACATTGTTTAAGTATAATCATTGTCCAGTTGGCCATAGAAACTATAATTTAATTGTTGGCGTATTAAACTATAAAGTTATAATCTCTGACAACTCGATTGGTCCAATCAGTTGAACACATCGCCTATACATATGTATTACAGCAAAGTTGTATGGCAAAGTATGAACTTTGGTTTATAAACAGTTTATTCTTGACCAACTTTATAATGCTTTTTCTAATCAGTAAACATGGCGGCGTCAAATATCATATGCCCGTTCGCAACACTTGATAAGGCGCCCAGTAGAATATTGTTTTCCTCATTTTATAGAACCGCAAATGAAAATATGTAACTGAATTTAAAATAAAGTACGCACACATACAATGGGATGTACATATACACGTACATGCACATGCAGATAGCAAGATCAAAAAGTGCTCAATATCTGCATGTATGTATGTACTTAGGTACATACATATGTTGGCGTTACAGTACATGAAGAACCAAAGCCGAGCTTCTCTCAATCACCCATGTTATGTGTGATTTTATTTTCCCATAGGTGAAAGGGACCTACAGTTTATCGCCGGTTCCAAACGGCGAAATTTGAGAAGCTTTTTTTGACAATTATACTACAGGGGATTTTGTCAGTACCCCGCTGAGGAGAAGCACCGTAAAAACACGTTTTATGACATGGCTGCTGTCAGAGGCCAACACACTACCCACTGCGCCACGGCGCGCACTCTCTGCATACACAACGAAATTATTCGTCGATGTCAAAGCACTCAATATGCGTAACAACCATACGCGATACAATTTTCTCAAAAATGAAGAAGTTTGCACCAATTTTAGGTATCAATATAGATACGTTGTATCTGCCTACTTTTAGAAAGTTTTGCTCCATTTGATTAGCAGCGATAGTCCAAACATAATATTGCTTCTGATTTTTTGAGGGGAGGTAAGTATAATATCTGCGTGGTTCAATGCGATCGATGGCGGGCACCACAGTATTTTCTATGTCTGACTCTTCTGAGGAACCAACAATTATCTATGTTGACAATCAGGCAGCCATTAAGGCTCTGCAAGCAACATGGATAAGATCCAAACTCGTAAAACTCGTAAAGAGAAACTAGAAGAAATATCGGATGTCAATGAGGTAACCATCTGCTGGGTACCAGAGCATGTGAATATTTCCATAAATGAGAAGGCGGACGAACTAGCTAGACTGGGATCAGGTGCAGATATGTCGCAGATCACAACAGAGGCTTTGACACCACTCAGCACACTATTCGGAGAAATAGGGGTGGAACTACTAGGAAAGGCCAACAAGCGATGGTGTCAATTAGACACATGCGCTTTGGCAAGGCTAACATGGCCTGTCTATAACAAAAAAAGGACGGAAAGTCTGCTAAATCTTGGTAGAGGGAATATACGACTGGTAGTCAGCGCCCTCACTGGGCACTGCATGATATCATATCATGCAGCTAGACTAGGCCAGCCCTACAACGATTTTTGCAGAAGCTGTAAGGACGAAAAGGAAATAGAATCCATTCGTCACCTACTGTGTGAATGCCCTGCACTGACCCGAAAAAGATTTACGTTCCTCGGGAACTACTTCTTCTCGGGTTTAGAGGAGGTAAGAGACATTAAACTGAACAAACTGCTAAGATTCTTAATTGAATCTGGTGGAATCAGCGGGTGACTAACAGGTTCCCCTCGGGTTAGTTTTTTAAAATGGGCACAATGGACTCCTCGTAGTCTAAGTGAGCCTTGACTTCATGTCAATAGGGCACCCAACTAACCCAACCTAACCTTCTGAGGAACCAGAGAACCTTGTATATGAGGACTCCCTCAGCTCCTTCAAAAGTCTACACAATCTACATATCACTTAGGACAGCAGTGGAAATACTGTGAAAACAACATCATCAATGCTGCCTCTGGTACATTGAGCTTCAATGTACCACACACAAGAACATGAAAATGTCGAATCTCGGATTTAAACTTGATTATAAGATAAAGTGCCATCAATCAATAGTTATCCTCCCTACTTCGGGCGCCTAGTCGTGGCGGGAGGCTTAAGAGGTCGTAGACCTCGAACTAAGACTCGAAGACCCAAAAATGAATGGACAAACCAAAGGAATTGTGTACTCCAGGTGGTACTCGCAGCAGCGTAAATTCACCCGCCACCTCTTAGATCGCGGCCGGGGTAAGGATTCTGGAGGCCCCAACATTCATTTTTAACCCTACGGCAGCCCGGAACGACACCGGCCCCTGCGGCTCACTGTCAGACCACCTGGTCCGACTGAGCATGAGCGGTGCATCCAGCGGAGGCGACACCAACGATGGCGCGGCACGGGAAACCGCAGAGGTGGAACGCGCCCCAGAATGGGACATACTGCTGAATGCACTGCTAAGTACCCAAAAAGTAGAGGTAAGAGGCGTGCCCGAAAATTGTGCAAGGAGGCTGACAAATCCGAAGGCACAATGGTCGAGGCTAAGCCTCTGGGGGAACCAGTTAAGAGAGTTAGGTCGACGGAGGTATCTCGTACCGAAATCGGTCCGACCCTCCTTCCTGAGCTCAACCCCTCTCTCGAAGGTGCGCAGCGCGGAAAGCGTCGGCGATTGGGAAAGGCTGCTGAAGGAGGCATAAGCATGTCTGCACTTTCGGCATGCGCCTCCAACCCCCTTCCTCTTACTGGGAAGGTTCAACTACCCAGTAAGAGCGTGATCAGTTCCCGTAATGAAGGAACCGGATGCTGTCAGGTTTCTGCTATGGCCGGCGCTACCGTCGAAAAAGGTGGCGAGCTGACAGGAAGACTCCGAACGCAGAAGGCGAAGTCGTTACGGGTCCTAGCAATCCTCGAACTGGTAAGGCTGTCCCGAACCGTCGTCCGAAGGGAGCAGGTGCTTAAACCGAAAAAGGTAAAGGCTCCCGCAAACGGAAGACTGCCGCTAGGGATAGCCTCGCTAGGGAGAGAGTGTGCGATGCCTCCCTCTACGGTGGGGCGGTGGGAAATCGGAGTCCAATGGCAGATGTGACGACCCAGAAGGATCAAAGCATAGGCCAGAAAGCGAAGATAGCTAAAAACCACTTCTCGGAGGCGGGCACATCGCACAACAAAACCCCTTCCTCCCAGAAGGAGATCCAAATGACCGTAAGCAGTCGAGAGAAGCAGCTCTCTTATAAAGAGGCGGCCATCTCCTCTGAAAAGGTCAGGACAGTTTTTTTATCCAGATCAATCTACAGCATTGCAATGCCGCTACTGCTCTTTTAAGTAGTAGAATTGCATGCAGTAGAACAAATCATCACGTTGTATCCATTCAAGAGCCGTGGGTGTGGAATTAACACCTATGTGCCCTTGCTGGTATACGTGATGCCTTGATTCTTTATGATGACCGATCCGAAAGGCCTAGGGTCGGCCTCATCATATCGAATTCACTATCGGCAACCAAACTTTTGTGGACAAGATCTGGTGGCTGCTAGAATAAGCTGCAAAACGCACGGAGCAATAGAACACTTCGTCGTTGTGTCTGCCTACTTTCCCTACGATTCGTTACTACCTCCACCACCGAAGGAAGTGTCTGAACTCGTAGAGTACTGTGAAGCCAAAAAGATTGGTCTCATCTTGTGTTGCGATGCTAATGCCCAA
Source organism: Eumerus sabulonum (assembly GCA_951905685.1). Lineage (NCBI taxonomy): Eukaryota > Metazoa > Arthropoda > Insecta > Diptera > Syrphidae > Eumerus > Eumerus sabulonum. The sequence goes on along the minus strand of OX645060.1, from coordinate 150,943,044 downwards.
AACACTGCTTGGGCAGCAGCAAGTGTAACACAAGAGGGGACCGTCTTTTAGACTTCATTCTCTCGTCTGACCTTACCATCAACAATGTTGGCTCTCAACCAACGTTTGTTACGACAAGAGGTGATTGACCTGACCCTATCCAACAGATATGTGAAGGACATCACTAACTGGCGAGTCTTGCCTGATGCTACGCTGTCGGACCATAAATATATCGAATTCCGATTAGGTTGTGGGATCTCTTCCTTGCAACCTAGACGGAATCCGAGAAGGACGGACTGGGTACGGTTTAGAGAGGAGCTTGAAAAATCCACTCAGGCCCTACCTAAACTTAGAACGAAACAATTCGTACAGAATGCTGTTCATAACCTGAATAGCGTCATCACCACTGGTTTTAAACTCGCATGTCCTGTCAACAAACCTCCCTGCAGGAAATTGGTCCCCTGGTGGAATGCCGAGTTCCAATTTCCAAAGTCTTCGTAGGGAAGCAAGAAGTCTTCTGAATAGATCGCTCAAACCGAATTCGAAAGATGACTGGAACAAGTATCGGTCGAAGCAGAAAGAATATAAGAAACATCGTAAATCTTATAGGACCTTCTGCGAAGAGATCAAATCTCTGAGTGCGACTAGCAAGTTGGTCAAAGTCCTCAAAAGGGGAAAACCGACAAAGCTGGATGCACTCAGAAAATCTGATGGTACCTTTACTGAGTCTAAAGCGGAAACTCTTAGTTTACTATTTGAGACTCATTTCCCAATAAATCAGATCGACATCGGCTCGTTGCACACTCCTTCAAGGGAAACTGCAACTGAAACGATGAAAACAATACGGCGTAGCTGGTATATTGCGTCGCGCGTGGTTACGACTGAAGCAATTTAATTTGCTGTGGCATCCTTCGATGGCTTCAAATCGCCGGGCCACGGCGGGATATATCCTGTTATGCTGCAAAAAGGTATAAGGCAGCTGCTTCCTACTCTGAAAAGAATTTTCACTGCTAGTGTAGCACTTGCTCACATACCCATTCCTTGGCGCACAGTGAAAGTGCTCTTCATTCCCAAAATAGGAAAAGAGGACTACTCACTTGCCAAGAGCTTCAGACCAATTAGTCTAACATCCTTCCTGCTGAGAAGCATGGAGAGACTGGTAGAGTTGCACGTGTGCAAAGTTGCCCTTAGAACGCACCCTCTTTCGGAGATGCAACATGCTTACCAGCGCGGAAAATCTTGCGAGACTGCGCTTCAGAGCCTAGTTGGGCAAATTGAATGCGCCTTTGAAAGGAAAGAGTACGCACTGGGCATTTTCATCGACATTGAGGGATGCCAGACATCATGGCGTAGATGAAGCACTGGTCCTTTGGATCAAAGCAATGCTCATCCACAGGACATTGACCGCTGATGCAGGCCTCGACCAGTGTGTCGAATTCGGCGTAAACAGGGGCTGCCCCCAAGGTGGCGTCGTGTCTCCGCTGTTATGGTGCATGGTGGTCGATTCTCTGCCTGATGCTCTCAATGCCTCTGGAATCTATGCCCAGGCTTATGTGGATGACGTCGCCATTCTTTCTGTCGGCTCATGTTTAGCGACTGTCCGTCTCAAAGCACAGGCGGCACTAAATGTGATCGATGATTGGTGTACCAGAAATGGGCTGCCAGTCAATCCTCTTAAGATCGATGTCGTTCTCTTTACGAGAAGGAGGAAAAATACTGACATGACTCAGCTGGTACTAAAAGGCACTTCCATCCCGATATTCAAGGAGGCTAAGTATCTAGGAGTCATCTAAGATAGTGAGCTTCTCTGGTCAAAGCATGTTGAGTCAAAGACCACCAAGGCGCTGTCAGCTTTATGGCAATGCAAAGGAGCTTTTGGCAAAACGTGGGGTTTATCGCCGGCAAAGGTCCTCTGGATATACACGGCAATGATAAGACCCATAATCTCATATGCATCGGTTGTCTGGTGGAACAGACTAAAACGCAAACACGTCGTAGTCTCTTTCACCAAACTTCAAAGAACGGTTTATCTCAGCTGCACGGGGGCTTTCCTCAGCACGCCGGGCGCTGCTCTAGATGTTATGATGAACCTTCCACCTCTTGATATATTTATCAGAGGGTGTGCTCTGAAAGCCATGTCTCGTCTGAAGAGAAATGGCTTTTGGTACAACTCACATAGGAATAACGGTGTGCTAGCGCAAGAATTGTCCTGCGACCCCTTCATGCCTTCTGACGCACTGACGCCCGCTATACTATTGCGTCGTAATTTCACAGTCGAGTTTCCATGGCGTCAGGATTGGCAATGGCTGGATACTAAAACTGGAGAGGATAGTCTTCGCATTTTCACGGATGGCTCCAGGTCTGGGCGGGGGTCCGGTGCTGGAGTCTTCTTTGAGCGCGAAAACATCCGACTGCACTTCTCGTTAGGAAAGTATGCGTCTGTCTTCCAATCAGAGATATACGCAATCCTAATGGCCATGTACTATGTTGTAAAGCACAGGTGGAAGGCGGAAAGCATATGCGTCTGTAGTGACAGCCAAGCTGTGTGTAACCCCTTAACTAGCTCCAAATTAGTGCTTGAACTCCAGTCCTTCTTGAACAGAGTCGGCAGACTAAATTCATTAAGGCCTCTATGGGTTCCAGGCCACTCTGGGATCCCAGGAAATGAGATCTCTGATGAACTCACTAGAATGGGTTCAGAGGAGACCTGCGTCCACGGTAAATTCCTACATTAACGGTTGTGTATCTGATACACACAACCGTAGATGGAGGGATTGTCCGGGTTGCAGGTTGTCTAAGCGCGTATGCCCTGATGTCTGCAAAAAATCTGCAGCATTCCTCCTGTCTTTAAGGAGAGTCGACTGCAGAAGGCTTGTGGGAGTCATCACGGGCCATTACACTTTTGCCAAGCATCTCTACGTGCTTGGTATCAGTGAGACGCCTACCTGTGCTGCATGTTGCGAGGAGAAGGATGACACTACAGAGCATTTCCTCTGTGATTGTCTCGCCTTTGCTCGCGCACGGGGGCGCACCCTTGGAGCCGACGTGGTGTGTGCCGAATCCCTTAGCTCTACATCACTGAAGCTCATTCATATTTTTCTCCGAAAAAAGGGGAAAATACAGTAATGTAAGGTGGCTGTCTGGAGTACAATGGACTAGTGATTGGGTCTGAGTGCTCCAGCGGATAGCAGAAGCCTTTAACAAAAAAACAAAAAAAATAAAAAATCACTAGTTATGGATAAGAAGATCTCCTCATTTTATTTAATATGATGTATGTGTATATGTATGTATATTGGCGTTACAGTCCATGAAGGACCTGAGCCGAGCTTCTCTCAATCACCCATGTTGTGTGTGATTTAATTTTCCCATAGGTGAAAGGGACCTACAGTTTATTGCCGGTTCCGAATGGCGAATTTCGAGAAGCTTTTCATGACAATTTTACTACTGGGGGTTTTGTCAGAACCCCGCTGAGGAGAAACACCGTGAAAAACACGTTCGATGACATGGCTGTGTCGGGATTCGATCCCGTGTCATCAGCGTCAGAGGCCAACACACTACCCACTGCGCCCTTAAAATAACGCATATCAGAAACACGCCAACCAAGGGCAAGCACATGTATGCAAGGCGTGGTGTCGGAATGCGTATATGTATTGTGATTTCCTTGTATTACATTCTTTTACGACAGAGTAGTAATAATTGTTGGTATCCAAAACATTGATAGTACAACGATAACTTGGACCACATATTGTCGAAAAAAGACTAATTAATGCAAACCATTCGAACCCCTAAGAGCTTTAAAGAGAAAATTTCCGTGCAAAGATGTACATAATTGTTTTCTGTGCCATTCCAATGTAATCTCCTTTCCTCTTCACATCCGTCTATAGTTAAACGTACCAATTGAAATGTTTCAACCTTTGACAAAACGATGAAAAAGCATGTCATCAGCATCTTGTAAGATTGCCTTGTTGAGCAGATAGATTAGATATTCCTACGTCTGTGGGACTAGTAGATATGAAACTACCTATTTACGGTCAATATGATTAATTTTCATCGATAAATACATATTGTTCTGGAATTCAGTAATGACGTAGTTGTGTTTTGTTAACCTCAATTGAGCAATCAAAAGGCTTTATGCGATTCCACTATCAAATCTTGATAGACAAAACCCATTCAAGTACATCATATTCAGACGGTAACAACTAATCCACTCGACTGATAAGAAGCTGACCGAATTCTAAATGATAACACTCACGTGACTTGTGTGGGATTTTAACTATGAAATTCGATAGCCCTCGCGCGAATTGATGTCACAAAACTTGACACCATTACAAACTAACAATCTGTTTGATGATTCAAGGAACTTTCAGTACGCTTAAATAATATTTAATTTTATTTCTCGGTTGTTGGCGCTATCAGCAATTGATAAAAGTACAACAAGAATCTTTTAAATAGCATTTTGATGTTTTCGTTTCGACAGCACACCACTTGGCCATAAATGGTTAGTTTTTGTCATCTATCTTAACTTTGTATTCGTTCTTTCAATTTATAGCTTATCAACAAATCGCTACCCGCATCGAATCACCGAGTTCATTGGACTTACATCGATCAACCGACTAAAGTACTTTAAGGCAATCAGACTCTGTCAGTCAACAGTGGGTGAATGTGGCCTCGCCTCATATGTCGACGTATTGTATCTGTATCCATTACGTTTTATTAACTTATTCTCAATTTACACTATCTAAAATATACACATCAAATGAGAATTGATATACAATTTCCATACCGCGGGCATAAATGTCTTGAGTGTCTTTGCATGTTGGCGAGGTGATTACACGGAGACTGATTTATTTGCCGCAAGGTTAGTAAAGAAGGAAATATGTACTTTGCTTACGTGATATTTGAAAACATCATTAAGTCAATGGTTTTCTAATTGCTATCCACTGTTTTTGGTAAGCTTTATCAGGATATGTGATATTGACCCCAGCAAAATTAACGGGCAAAAGAACGTCGTTACTCTACGCTAGTCCCTTGAAGCCATCGAAATAACTTTCTAGTTAATTCTTAAAATCTCAATCTCAAGCTTATGGGCTTCTTGACAAGACTCATTACCAGTGAGCTACGATGTTAAAATCACGCTGCGCAACATCAAACTGGGAAGAGAAGGTTCTTTTCGGTCTCAACCTCAAAGAAAACTAATGATCAGCAAACACCTATTCGGCATAGTTGTATTACTTTACATAAAGTAACGCAGGTGAGTGGCACACCAGTATCTAGATAGTTGCGTCGCCCTTAGCATCAATAGCAGCTCTTAGTCGATCGACGAGTTTTTTTTCGCAAAAATCTGGAATTAAAGGTTTCCATTTACCATTACCAGAGAGCACCGTGGCGCAGTGGGTAGTGTGTTGGCCTCTGACGCCGATGACACGGGATCGAATCACGACACAGCCATGTCATCGAACGTGTTTTTCACGGTGTTTCTCCTCAGCGGGGTTCTGACAAAACCCCCTGTAGTAAAATTGTCATGACAAGCTTCTCGAAATTCGCCGTTCGGAACCGGCAATAAACTGTAGGTCCCTTTCATCTATGGGAAAATGAAATCACACACAACATGGGTGATTGAGAGAAGCTCGGCTCAGGTTCTTCATGGACTGTAACGCCAACATACATACATACATACATTTACCATTACCAGAAAGCCTTTGGTAATGAGGCCATTTTGTGTGAACGCCTGAAGCCTTCAAAGCCGCATTAGAGACGAGCTATACAACGCTATGTCTACCTTTGACATACCTGCTAAACTCGTCAGACTATGCAGGATGACTTTGGCGAATGCTCGCTGCTCCATCGGAATCGGTGAACACCTAACCGAAAGTTTTGATGTCAAAAAAGGATTTAGGTACAAGGCGGTGCGCTGTCGTGTGATTTTTTAACATCATATTAGAAATTATTGTGCAAAAATGACAGGCCAATACAAGACGCACAATCTATTTCAAATCCTCGCAACTCCTTGCATACGGCTGTGACACAGCCGATCACAGCGAGATGTCAATGAGGCATTTGCGAGTATTGCGATGGAGGCGTCGAAAATTGGTTTGGCGGTAAACGAGAGCAAAACTAAATATATGCTGTCATCAAAAAATGGCGCTCACCACTGACGTCTGGACCAGAACGTTTGTATTGGCAAATATAAGTTCGAGGTAGTTAAGGACTTCGTCTCCCTTGGCTCCGCAGTGACCTGGAACAACGACATCAGTTCCGAAATCAAACGCAGAATCACTCTTGCCGATCGCTGTTTCTTTGGGCTCAGGAGGCAATTGAGTAATAGAGCCCTCTCCCGAACGACAAAGTTGACTCTATATAAGACTCTTATCAACCCGGTCCTGTTGTACGGCGCAGAAGCATGGACACTATCAAAAGCGGATGAGGAGGCCCTTGGTCGGTTCGAGAGAAAGATTTTGCGCGTGATTTTCGGGCCTATAAACGCAGACGGGGGACGGAGGAAAAGATTCAACCACGTACTTTACGGGCTGTACAGCGACACGAGTCTAGTCAGGCGTTTACGGACTCAACGCCTAAGATGGCCGGGCCATGTAGAGCGGATGGACACCACAGCTCCAGACCGGAGAGTCTTTGAGTCCAACCCCGAGGGACGAAGAAGCAGAGGACGGCCGCATATAAGATGGCGCACACAGGTGGAAGGGGACCTCAGCCAACTGGGTGTGCGGCAATGGAAAAGGCTAGCAAATATCGTGCCATCCCTACCCTATATAAACTGTGTTCTCTTCTACCTTCTAAATAATATCTATTGTAAATGCACTCCACTGCAGAATGGCTTAAATTAATTAATTCACCGATTTCTCTTAAAGGTTTGCCCTTTTAACGGTGATAAATTACTAGCAATCTAACATTTTCCGTGGTATTTTTGCCGGTTTTTATCATTATAATTAAATATAAATTAAATCTTTAACCCAAAATGCAATCCAATTAAAATCAAAGCTACTAACGCTTGAATTTCTAGTTAAAATAACTTTTTGACTGAGTTGATAACGGTTCTTTGGAAACAGAAGTTGTAAGGGCAGTGATGCCAATACATATGTATGAACATTTTTTCTCACTTTTTTATTACGTTGAATTTTTTCAATTTTTTATTACTCGCTTAATTTTAATTTTAATTTTATGAATGTACTTGTTCTTTTTATATGTTAAATAAATGTTTAAAAAAACGTATGTAAAAAAAAAGAATTAAGAAAAATTCGTTGTTTTGCTCCACAAACTATAAATTTGTGCACGGAAGGGTTTGTATGAAAAATTATTCTCGCTACGGTATGTAGTTGACAAAAAAGTCAATCTATCAAAAAATTATATTTAGCAGTAGAATACATGCTTTTGGTGCGTCAAAAAAATCTCGTAGAATGGAACTACGAATAAAAAAATTCGATCCTGCACGCATACTCGCACCGACATGGAACTAGCAAAAACATGTCCATGTCCGAAACTAAATGTATTCTCGCACCGATATGGAACTAGCAAACCATGTCCATGTCCGGACCTGAATGCATACATACAGTTTGTCAAGAAAATGTTTGCAAAACGTAAATATAGAAAAAAACTGATTTAAAAGCATATATTTACTAAGAAAACAGCAAATGAGCTATTTTTTTTATAACTAATCCATTTTCATATAAACTCTTTGCCGTAATGTAGAAAAAAAAGGCAAATGTAACCCAAAAACCAACAGAAATTTAACAAAACATATCCAATGCTGTTTTTTCACTGTCAAATAATTCTTTGCAAAAGTGCATAGAGTTCGAGAAGTTTTTTTAATAATACACATTAGCTGTAATTTCATTGCGTTTTGGAGTTGTGTGTCAGTTTGTTAGTCATTAACGATTTCATTGTGTCCAGAAAATTTAAAAAAAAGTAATCTTGAATATGCCAGGCAAACGGTTAATTGATGATGTAATACAATTGGTGTATTATAACTACCACAAAGGAAAATCCGCTAGGGAATTGGCTGAAATGTTTTGTATAAAATTAAGAACTGTGTACAACGTTATAAGCCGTCATGAAACGAAGGCAGACTAGATCTGAACCAGTCAACAGGCAGGCCAAAAAAACTAACAAGCAGGGACGAAAGAAAAATGATAAGACGTATTGAAAAAAAACCCTCATACCAGCAACAGAATATTAGCCACGGACTTAAGAAACGGTTACGGAATTCAAGTGTCTCATGAGACAGTTAGAAAAACTGTACTCAAGCACAAGTACACATCAAGAGTTGCTAGAAAAAAACCATTACTCTCACCGTTGAATATTTGCAGAAGCGTCAATTTTGCAACAAAGCACATTTGTCTTCCGGTAGAGTATTGGAACGATGTTGTGTTTTGTGACGAGTCTAGTATACAGCTGTACTACCATGCAGGACCGCCTAGAGTATGGCGAAAACCGCTTACAGCCCTCGACAACAAGAATATCATTCCAACAGTAAAATTCGGGAAATTGTCAGTGATGATATGGGGCTGCTTCTCAAGCAAAGGTGTTGGTAAGTTAAAAATTATTGATGATATAATGACAAAGGAAGTTTTTTTGGATATTTTAAGACAAAATTTGAAAAGAGGTGTTCAGAAATTCGGCTTTGTGGACACAGAAAACGAAAACAAATTACTTTTTAAATTGTACCAGGACGACGATCCAAAGCATAAATCATATTTGTGCAGGGAGTGGTTGCTTTATAATTGCCAAAAAGCAATATTGACACCCCTGCGCAAAGCCCCGATTGAAACCCTATTGAGAATTTGTGGGCCCATTTAAAAAAGAAGGTGGCAAAAAGAAGTCCGAAATCGAAAAATGATTTAATTAAGTTTATCAACGAAGAATGGCTTAAGAATCCCGATGAATATGACCTTCAGAAGCTCATTCAATCAATGCAGGGTAGATTACGGGCTGTCATTAAAGCTAATGGTGGTCATACCAAGTATTAAAAATAAGAAAATTGGTTCTTTTGCTTGTAATTTTAATTAATTTGGTCGGCAAACAGCATTTTGCAAAGAATTGTTTGACAGTAAATAAACTGATATTGATCAATTTTTGTTAAATTTCTCAAGTGTTTGGTTGATTGTGTTTTTTCTTTTTGTATATTACGGCAATCAGTTAATACGAAAATGGAATTATGAAGAAGGTTTTAAAAAAAATCTTATTTTACTTAGTAAATATATGCTTTTAACATTATTTTCTTTTCATTTCTACGTTTTGCAAACATTTCCTTGACAAATTTTACATGTATGACATTTGTTCACGAAATGCGGTGCGGACATTGTATTCTTTCATTTCGTTTCTTCATTTCAGTTCCAGTGTGCTGTTCGAGCTTTATCGCCACATCTCCATACATATGTATGTTTGTATGATTTGTCAATTTTTAGGGTTCCGTACCCAAAGGTAAAACGGAACCCTATTACTAAGACTTCGCTGTCCGTCCGTCCGTCCGTCTGTCACCAGGCTGTATCTCATGAACCGTGATAGCTAGACAGTTGAACAGGTGATGTATTTCTGTTGCCGCTACCACGACAAATACTAAAAACAGAACAAAATGAATATTTAAGGGGGACTTCCATACAACAGACATGATTTTCATCCAAGAAATCCTCTTGTTTACATACTGAACTAAGGTTAGTCGACAATATCCCACAACCAGTAGCAAACTTCCCAGTTTTGATCTCGTTTGTGTCTTTGATGAATTAATCCTAGCTGCAAACCTTTTTCCCATTATTGTTATTCACCTTTTCACATCGTTGCTGTCAAGTAAGATAATTGATTTGAATTCAATGGACAATGGATGATCAACTATATCTCATCATGAAGATAGTAGTCTCTTTCATATTTATATTTACAGATGGTACGGAACTCTTCGTGCGCGAGTCCGACTCGCACTTGGCCGGTTTTTTTCTTTTTTTGGGTTTCTTGAAAACTACGGGGTATAACTCAAACCGTATGAGAAGCATGTTCTTGCATTTATGTTTGTTTTTTCGTTTTGTACATAGTCGGAGTCTACACGAGGGCTAAAATAAGTGTAAAAGAGAGGGTAAGTGAAACAGAAATACATTGGCACAGTCACGCGAGTAATATATGTGACTGCAACCCAGAAGGCGGTCAATTCCCCAACGGAAAATGCAACGCTACAAAACACGGCCGTTCCCCCCAAGCCAGCAAGAACTGGGTCATCGATGACGACAACAGCGAACTCAATCAATCCAGCTGATTCAACGGCACCAGCAGATGACCCCAAAAAACCAACAAACGACGCATCAAAAGAGAGGTATAAAAGTGAACCTCCCAACAGAAGCAGCAGACCAATTTTCCGCTTATAGTTACGTGAAATAAATAAGGTCTCCGTTGACCAGTAAACTTAAAAGTGCGTTTTATTTTTTAAGTCGGTTCAGCGTATAGTTCTTGATTGGCGCAGTCGGTGTTCCTCTATTCGTCGAAAAAGAGGAAAGTGATACAGTACGTTGTGATTTCTTTTAGAACTGAGTAAAAGTTCTTAAAGAACACGGTAAATAGTGAACAAAAAAAAAAAAAGAGAAGTTAATAAGGCAGTGAAACGAAGTGCTTTGAAAAACAAGTTACCAAGTGCACGTAGAAACAAGCCGGACACACAAAAAAAAAAAAAAGAAAATAAAAATAAAAATAATATTAAAAATGGCTCAACCACAAGCATCGCTCGAACAATGTCTAGTGACATTGACAGAAATTCTTGCGAGGCAGAATCATCCACAAAGTTGGAGATCGATAGTGGAAAAAGAAATCAAATACATTCAACCGTTTAGTGGTGAAGCAAAGACTTTACCATCGTTTATCGAGACAATCGAACAAGTGTTAACAGACTTTGGTGAACAAGCCCCACAAGTGTTTCGGGTAATATATAATGAAAAGATAATTGGTGCCGCGAAAAATTATCTATCAAGTAATGTGCCGACAACATGGGAGGAGTGTAAAGAAAAGCTGAAAATACACTACAAATCATCGAAGGACCAAACAGCAATCATCAAGGACATCCACAATATTAAGGTATTTACCGTAAGTCAATTATTAGATGCTATTCAAAACATTGTAAATAATATTACGGAGTGTGCCGCGTTTAGTGATCAGGGTTTAGAAATAGCGACGTGTTTAAATAGTTCGTTAATCTTAAAAATTAAAGAGGTTACAGCAGGCGCTTTGGCCGCTGAAATCTACGATAAATATTCCTTGTCACAAATTAGAGAAATCTTACGTAAATATGTTGGTCAAGACAGATATAACTTGAATATAGAAAAGGTTCATAAACAGCATAACACTCAACACAAAACACAAAACTTCAAGACACAAAACAACCACACACAAAATCACCCAATACAAAATAATCATAAACACTTCTACAATAACAGACCTCAACAATCAGGACAATTTAGACAAAATGAATCAGGGCAAGTAAAACAGAATCCTAATCATTACACACAATCAAATCAGTTTAGATTCCCAAATACTAATTATAGAAACTCTGGGCAATACAGATCAGGACAGCGTAGAATAGAACCAATGGATGTAGATGCCCTCAGTAAAAATGAAGAGGTTAATCAATTAGAGAATGAGTTTTTTATCAACTAGCCTCGGACAATAAAAAAATATTCATTCAAATAACCATAGAAAACAATAAGTTTGTAGCCTTGATTGATACAGGATCTACAATCAGCCTTCTAAACTCAAAAAGAGTACCACATGTATTATACAAAAAGATAGCAGAAAACTCTTTAAAAATCAACACCATTCAAGGTTTAGTAAATGAAAACACAGAACAGGTCAAAACAAAATGTCCAGAACAATTCAAAATGCCTGATAACGCTAGAATGAAATGGACGAAAATAGAATTGAACAAGCCATACGATTTTCTAATCGGGATGGATTGGATTCAACAGAACGCCAAATCAATAGATTTTCGAAAACAAGAAATTATATTAATAAATGAAGTGCGTCTTCCGTTTTTAGCTAAACTATTAGACGAAGTAAATGCGCTAGAAATAAGTGAGAATAACCAGATTCAGACGAATCATTTGAATGAAGCAGAAAAACAAAGTATAGATAAGTTGCTAAACAAATATAAAAAACTTATATTTAGAGAAGGTGATCAATTAACAAATACAAAAACAGTGGTTCACGAAATAAAAACCACAACAGATCAGCAAATAAATTCAAAATTATATAGATATCCACCAAAACACGAAGCAGAAGTACGCAAACAACTAGATGAAATGGAGAAACAAGGAATCATTAGAAAGAGCAATAGTCGATATAGCTCACCCATTATAGTTGTCCCCAAAAAAAGAGACAATTCAGGAGAACAAAAGTATAGGATTGTGGTCGATTATAGAAAGTTAAATCAGGTCACAATAGATGATAAATACCCACTTCCAAACATTGACAGCATTTTGGATAAATTAGGTAAAGCCCAATATTTTAGCACCTTAGATTTAGCTAAGGGTTACCATCAAATCCTGGTAGCAGACCAAGATATCCACAAAACTGCTTTCGTGACACCTTCAGGCTTATATGAATATGTCAGGATGCCGTTCGGACTTAAGAACGCCCCTGCCACATTTCAAAGGTTAATGAATAACATTTTACGTGACTATATAAACAAAATATGCGTTGTCTATCTAGACGACATATTAATTTTCTCAACAAGTCTCGAAGAACACATAGAATCACTAGAAAAAATATTTAGAAAACTGCAGGAACATAATTTGAAAATTCAAGCAGACAAATGTAGCTTCATGAAACACGATACCGAGTTCTTAGGACACGTACTAACAAAGGACGGGATAAAACCAAATCCAAACAAAATAAAAGATATTGAAAATCTAGATTTACCGAAAACAGAAAGACAGCTTAAGGGATTTTTAGGTATGACAGGCTACTATCGTAAGTTTATTAAAGACTACGCTAAAGTAGCATACCCAATGATAAAATATTTAAAAAAGGATGAAAAAATTAACGTTAACGACCCACAATATATCTCTGCGTTTGAAAATCTAAAAACTTTGATTACAGCACACCCTATCTTAAAATTTCCTGAATATGATAAACAATTTATCTTGACAACTGATGCAAGCAATTATGCCATTGGTGCCGTGTTATCACAAAGCGGTCACCCAGTTTGCTTTGTGTCTAGGACATTAAACGACCATGAAAAAAATTATAGTGTTACGTACAAAGAATTTTTGTCAATCGTATATGCAGTAAACTACTTCCGGCCATATCTTTATGGAAATAAATTTAAAATTATAACTGATCATGCACCCATTAAGTATTTGCATAGTAAATACAAAGGTAAAGAATTTTCGCAACGGAACCAGAGATGGTTGCTAAAGCTACAAGAATACAATTTCGAGATAGAATACCTAAAAGGAAAAGAGAATAAAGTAGCAGATTTCCTTAGTAGATTAGAAAATACACCGAAAATTGAAGAAAGCAATGATAATGAATCAAATATGGAATTAACGGAAACAGTGCACTCAGTAGAAGAACAGCAATTAGATCATATAGGTATTAAAGAAGAAATCGTCAACAAATACAGAACACAACTGATATTAACATACAATATTATAAATGAAATAGAGATACTGCATAAAAGAAGAATCATATACCTGAACCCAATGGAAGGAACAAATAAAATCAAAGATGTATTACTTAGATTTATAAAGAAAGGATTGACTGGAATATATTCAGAAGTTGAAGATCATCATTATAATATAATTCAACAAATTATCATAGAACTATTCTCACATGATAAAACTGTCAGATTCATTAGGTGTTCGCAGAGGGCTGCCGAAATCCAAACCGAGGAGGAGGCACACAAACAAATCTCCCTCTACCATACAAAAGAATCAATGCACAGTGGTGTTAATGAAACATACTATACACTTAAAGACAAAATATATTTTCCTAAACTTCATGAACAAATACAATTAATTATTAATAATTGTAAAAAGTGCCAGGAGATAAAGTACGACAGGAAACCAATAAAACCAAAGTTTCATATCACCGAAACCCCAACTCACAAAAATGAAATCATACACTTAGATATATTCCATATACAAAAGAAAGCGTTTGTTACAATTATTGACAAACTAACCAAATTTGCAGTAGCCTATACAATAACTGACAGAAATTGGAGAAGTAAAAAGGAAATATTAATTGAACACTTTGCTAAGTTTGGAAAACCTAAGAAAATTATTACAGATAACGAGTTCAAGTCAGAGCATATCATTCAATTCCTAGAGCAAAATAATGTTGAAGTTCATTGGACTAAGCCAAACAGTCATACAGGTAACTCAGATGTAGAAAGGCTCCATTCCACAATTTTGGAAAAAATAACAGGTATAGAAGAAAAAGATATTTCAGTTGAGATGAAAATACAATTAGTATTGGATAATTATAATAATCGGTTTCATTCGACAATTAGGACTACACCTAGAAAAGCGAAAGAAGAAGTAGACGAACAAATATTAAATAGCATAGTACAGGAAACTAAAATCAAAAAAATTGGTAAACTTAATGAGAAACGAGAGGATTATCGTGAACAAAGACAGGAAGGACCCATTAAAAACTATAAGCATGTTAGGCATAAGAATGAAACTAGATACCGAATTAAGAATTTAAACAACGTACACTTAACAAACATTAAAAGGCAACATAAATTTACAGGTCATTTTCCTAACAACACTACTCCTATTACCAACAGTACATGGAATACTACAGATCACACCAATTAACGAACAGTCAGGATATTTGAAGATTAAGATTGAAACTATTCAAATTACTAACAAAACAAATATCATTCTACACCTTATTAACCCAAAAGAAATATTAGATACAATCATTCTTCTTAGGACTAACATAAAGCATTTAGAAATAGAAAACAAAGAAGTAATAAATCAGCGGATAGAAACACTGATAGCTAAAATTAATTCAATAATGCCTAGAAAAATAAACAGAAAGAAACGAGGCCTATTGAATGTAGTAGGAAATGCAGAAAAATGGCTTTTCGGAACCATGGATGACAATGATAGAATGTTAATCTTCAATCATTTAGAACTTTTAAATGAAAACACACACAAAACAATTAACACCATAAACGATCAGATCAAAATTAACCAACATTTTAATGAAACAATACACTCTCTACAGACCGTAATATTAGATGACAGACGAAAAATTCGAGACAGTTTAAACAGAGTAGATAGTGTCATAAATAACATTTTAAAACAACAACTATTTCTAGATCAAATCACTAAATTAGGTTTTATAGAAAATAAGATAAATCGAATACAGGACAACATTGTATCAGCTAAACATAATATTGTTCATCCAAGTATCCTTACAATGGAAGAAATAAATGAATACGGAATTGATTTTTATAAACTAAAATTGTTAAAAGTAGGCATTACCGAATATCAAAACAACATCATTGTAATTGCAATTAAAGTTCCCAAAAATTATGTAACAGTCGAAAAAAGATTAATAACCCCATTACCAAATAAAGAACATTTTGAAATAGATAGTAAAAACGAATATATTGTAGAGATAGAAAATAAAACATATACATATGAACCCGATGTAACTATTCATCAATTAAAACTAAGTAAACACTGTACTATAACCAGAAGTTGTAAACTAAAATATAATAATGAAACTCAAAAACTTCCCTTAGATGATACTACGATTATAATAAAAAATGCTAATAAAATTCTTGTAAAACAAAATTGTGATGAACGAGATGTTGTACTAAATAAAAATTATCTAATAAATTTTTATAATTGTCAAATTACTTTAATGAATGAAACATTCGAAAATCACCAAAAAACTTTCCAAGACAAATATTATTATCCCGATAACAGCATTAATTCTACCTTTGATAAAGCAATTACATTTGAGGATATAGTCTCTTTGAACTTTGAAAATATCAGAAAAATAAAAGAATTAAAATTACATAAAAATATAACGTATGGTCTAAGTTGTAGCATTGTAATAAGTCTAATTGTAGTAATATATGTATTTTCGCATTATTGTATTAAATCATATAAAGTAAGAGTTGTTGACAACAAAATTCAGGAGAATTCCTACTCAAACCGAGGAGGAGTAATATATGTGACTGCAACCCAGAAGGCGGTCAATTCCCCAACGGAAAATGCAACGCTACAAAACACGGCCGTTCCCCCCAAGCCAGCAAGAACTGGGTCATCGATGACGACAACAGCGAACTCAATCAATCCAGCTGATTCAACGGCACCAGCAGATGACCCCAAAAAACCAACAAACGACGCATCAAAAGAGAGGTATAAAAGTGAACCTCCCAACAGAAGCAGCAGACCAATTTTCCGCTTATAGTTACGTGAAATAAATAAGGTCTCCGTTGACCAGTAAACTTAAAAGTGCGTTTTATTTTTTAAGTCGGTTCAGCGTATAGTTCTTGATTCGCGCGGGTAGCTACTTCGTGGGTTTTTTTTTACTTTTCTTTGTTTTGCGATGTCGCTTCACTCCTGTTCCTGACTTGGAAGTGTACGTTTGGATACCATTCTTACTTTTCAAACATCACCACAGGCCAACGAAATTGAAATGTGAAGCGAAATGTCAAAAAACAGGCCCGCGCAGAAAAGCTCCGTGTGGACGCGTCCTCAAATTGGAACGTAGGTTCAAAAGAAAAAGGCGCAAAAAGAAAGCCCTCGTGTAGACTCCGACATACATATGTGATTGATGAATAAAGCGCGGCTCACATTGAACGATTTGTAGTTGCGATTTGCTTGACGACCAAATAATACGTAGCGTTCAGACTATATACAAGTTGACAGATTTAATTTGTGACAGAAACTCGGAGTTATAAGTATGGCGGCGCGCGATCTTCTTACTGTTTTGATTATCGATGAGATATTCGAAATCGAAGAAAATGAACAGAAATAAGTTTTCATCCGTTAATTTGTTATTGAAGCTATTTTATTATTTTTCTTTTATTAATATGTCAATGTTACAAAAAAAAAAAAAAACATTATCAGAGAATTATTCCCAAAGGTTCAGTGGGCGTTGGTTACCTAGGTGTGCTCGATGTTGGTATTCTTCGAATGTTTTAAACAGAGTGAAGTTGGTCGACAATCGTTCACACTTAACGATAAATCGTTCAACCACGGCTGTCAAGCAAAAAGTTGGAAATTTTCAACTTGCTGACTACAAATCGTACCGTTAGAGCGTTCACATTGGTCGTGCATACACAATTTGTCGTCCAACCACGGTTGTCAAGCAAATCGCAACTACTAATCGTTCAATGTGAACCGCGCTTAAAAGGGCCCACAGACCTCACACTTGTGTGCACACATGTATCGGTGTGCGGACATGTGTGCTGTCTGTGGGCTGGTGCACATACCATTTTCGGTGTCAGACACGGAGCGAGTAAAAATCAAGTCTTTGATTTTTGGTGTCGGTGTCTCTATCGGTGTGACGTGTGTGGCGGAATCACACACCGATGTCGATACACATGTGCGCACACAAGTGTGAGGTCTGTGAGCCCTTTAAGGGTTGAATGGAACTATGGACATGAACATATTTTCGTTCAATTTGCGGAACGAGAGGACATACATAGTTCCGTGAACTATACATGTCCGGAACTACCCAACTCTACTAGTTAAATAGTATTTATCATTCTATTCAGTTCAACTGACAGCGCGTTGAACAAAGTTGCAGCAGTAAAAAAAAAAGAAGGACCTTGCTCGCCTAAAATGAGCAAGAGTGAGTGGCGGTGAAGGCCAAGCTCAGACAACACCTCTCAACCAGTTACATATGTACATGTGTACGTATATTTGCCTCTGCAAATTTTTACAGCATACCTGCTGCATGGCCTTGAAACAAAAATTAAAACGACAAGGCCCGTTGATTGAAAGCGCTTATTGAAAAGTACAATAACGGTTGGGTTTGGATAGGCGAGAAATACAATTAAATATAAAATCGAACAGCTGGAGGGTTATATACTCTTCATGGAACGAAACAATTTACTTTAATGTATATACATATTTGTATGTATAGTTTCACACATGTATTCGAAACTCGATCAACAATTGAGGAAAAATGTTTGATAACGATAGAGCAGAGTACCTACATATGTACATATGTATAGTGCCCTGACACTTTCCGTGGAACTCTTGTACGCTTTCATACAAAGACGCAATAGCATCTTATCATTTGTAAATAAAATATCAGGGTGGACGAACTAGTCTTTAATTAAAAATGAAACAAAGCTGCGGATAGTAATCCAAAGTACGATTAAAACCTGCAACTGGTTTTCAGTTGACACGTCAAAACTGACTCGGTCGGAATTCAGTGAGCACCTTTAGTTGTTCGATCTGCTACGGACTTCATAAGCTATACATCTAGGTATACATCTACTTAATAAAATTAACATTTTTTCTCTGTTCGTTTCAGCACACAACGGAACTTCATATCGAGATTCAGACGAATGATGCAATACATTCCACCGCACCCGAGTGAAAGTACATTTTGCTCCAAATCGATACGTATCGAATTTTTGGACGACTTAATTGACAATATATTCAAGTGAAAGTTGTAATTCTAATAGCGCGCACAAAGCCAATACGCCCCCTAACAGTACCCACCTCGATGTTGCCCATCGTTTGAAACGATGTAAACACAAACATGAAACCGAATCCCAGTATGAGCACATTTACTAGTTTTATATCCATGGTAGTCTTTCAAATTTTCCTAATTATATTTGCAAAACACACTTTAAAATCGTATCTTATCACACACTGTATTCTCTGGCGAACGCACTCTTCACCTGAACATTGCCGACTGTCTAATTGGATTTAAACTCTGCTTTGTAACAATGCAATTGAAAACTAGAATTAATGTCAATTGATAACAACCAGTTCCGCCAGTGGGAGGATGTGTTTTGAATCTTTTTTCCCACTATTTGTTTGATCTTTCGGTGGAGTTCGCTGAAGCGAAACCAATAAAGGATGCAAAAACAAACGGAAAGCAAAAACACTAGACGACGACTTACTAACTCGTACCAAGTGTACACTCAGGCGAAAGGGAGTATAATGAAAATGAAGGCAGAAATGACAATAAAAATAAAAGTTCCCGATCGTGCTTGAAGGTCTATGTAGAAAGATATTTGTAGGCGTGTTTCCCTATCGGTTCGCTTTATTCTTCCGTACAACAACAAACTGGTTGATTATGAATTCGTTTGGGTCAGGTGGGATGTCAAGCAAATCTGAGGCATTCGATTAGAAAATTGGATGATAGAGGAAATGTCAAATTATGTGTGTTTTGTTTGGATTGAATGTCGGCAAGGTAGTATTCATCTACAGTCGATTCCCAATTGTTTGAACATCGATTTTAAAAATAGTCTGGGGACAATTTAGTCTTCCTCTTCTTCGTCACTACAATTCATGGCAAACCGGGGCCTCCTTTAAAAAACCTTTCCAACTGGCACGGTCTTACGCCAGTCTCCAGTGCCGCATGCCTAATTCGTTGAGATCCTTTTCCACTTGCATGCGCCACCTTAAATTTGGCCGTACACGAACGCGTCGCCCCTCGGGGTTGGATTCAAAGACCCTCCGGGCCGGAGCTGTGGTTTTCATGCGCTCTACATGACCTAGCCATCTTAGGCGCTGGATCCACACACACAGTGAGTTTGGCAAGATCCTTGCAAGGACGGTGTGTCGCCTTGTCTAAAACCTTTTTTGACCGAATACTTGATCGATAGTGGACTTCCCGGAACCACACTAATATGGACCAATCAGTTTATTAACGAACGGTTTCAGGCGTTCACACAGTTCGTTATACAGCCTGCAGACTACGAATCTACTACTAGGTTTCCCATTTCGTCCCTGTAGGCTTCCGTTCTGGCATGTTTGTTTTATGCAAACGTCATTCCTGTGATAGCATCTCTCCATCTCTTCGATCGCTTGTTTTCAGAAGCTTATGCTCCTCCCTCCTCTTCTGGTTATAATGCTCACGAGCAATTCTTGTCTTTCTGTGCAGCGGCGCTTGATAGGCTTGCTGCTTGGCTGCGTGAACCCTCCGTGAAAACACGTTCGATGACAGGCCAATACACTACCCACTACGCCACGGTGCTCTCGTAACCTGGCTGCCACAAGAAAATGGTCCGAGTCGATGTTAGCTCCTCAGAAAGTTCGTACATCCAGAATATCGGATGAATGCCTGCCATCAATCGCAATGTGGTCAATCCAGTTGACGGTTGATTGATCCGGAGACTGCCAAGTCCCCTTGTGGATGTTGAGATGTGCAGCTAGCAGCTATTAGATTTTGCCCCATTCCGAAGCCTATCAGCTTAAATCCATTTTCGAATGTGGTGTTGTGTGGGCTGTGCTTGCCAATAACCCTATCAAAAGCGACTTCTTTGCCCAGTTTTGCGTTAAAATCTCCCAGTACGATTTTAACATATTTCCTTCTTTTGGTGGCGTTACAGCCCATGAAGAACCAGAGCCCAGCTTCTCTCAATCGCCCATGTTGTGTGTGATTTATTTTTCACACAGGTGAAAGGGACCTACAGTTTAATGCCGATTCCGAACGGCGTGAGTCGAGAGAGTGTGTCGAAAGAGAAAGAGTGTCGGATACACAACGGAGCCCTGAGGAACACCAGCATTTACAAAGTGGGTATCAGACTTGAATCCGTCCAAAACAACTTGAATTGAACGATTCGAAAGGTAGCTTCTAATCCATTGAAGAAGAGACTCATCGATCCCAAAAGCACGCGTTTTCGACAAAAGGGCTTCATGCTAAACCCTGTCAAATGCTTTCGACATATCCAGTGCAACAATTTTGCTTTCACCTGCTTGGTGAAGCGAGTGATTTCACTGTTGGGTGTCTCTGAACAAATATTTATTTTACGCGATAGGGATGTTAACCCTAAGCGCAACCCCCAAGCTGGAGGGCCAGGTTCCTCTTTCCCCAGGAACAAGGGGCCGGGTCGCTGCACACATTGGTTCACTACCTGGCGGGTGCCAGTATAGCTATCCAGGGGGGCACGCGGAGGCTGTGTGTCAACTTGGATTGAGCAGAAACAGAAATCGAAGCTGGCGTTTGCCCTGTTAAACGCTTAAATATGATAAATGAACAGCATAGTTAACTTAGAGTTAGGTTACTGCTTTTCCATTTCCACAGCATTTGTAGCACAGCAAATAATATTTTTTCAACAAGTATTGGTACCACAAAAGCCACATCGAATGACCTTTACCAAAGCGTCTGATTGATGCCCGTCCGTTTATTGACTGAAGCTGTCTTAATACTATATACGCATTAACCTTTTATCAAGAACTCAACTTTTCCAAGAGAGTAAAGTATCTTGATTGCAAATTTCGAATCCGTAATATATAAGTAGGAGACTTCAATGCTAAGCTGGGTAAGGAAAGCATCTTTGAACAAGTCATCGGCTAACATAGCGTACACGACACCACATCCGATAACGGACACAGGCTGATTGATCTTGCTGCGGGGCGAAATCTCATTCTAGCCAGTACGCGCTTCCCGCACCTCGATATACACAAAGGCACCTAGCGGTCTTTTGATCAACTACCAACCAGTCTGATCACATCGCGATCGACGTCAGACACTCCTCCACTATTCTTGATGTCCGAACTTTCCGAGGGGCTAACATCGACTCGGACCACTATTTTGTAATAGCCAAGATGCGCCTACGGATATCACGAACGCAGCGGAGTAGAGTAAGAATACAAAGTTATTACGTCGGAAAGCTACTATCGCCAGAAACCGCTCGTGCTGGATGCATATAAGGCCTCGCTGCGTAAAAGAACAAGAGTAGCTCGTGAGCTCTACGAGTTAAAAAGAAGGGAGGAGCATAAGCTTCTCAAAAGAATGAAGAAAGAGCACGAGAAGCGCGCGATTGAGGATTTGGAGAGGTATTACTGCAGGAGTTACGTTCGAAAGTTTTATCAACAGATAAAGTGAACATGCCAAGGTTATAAAGCCAGAACGGAAGCCTGCAGGGATGAGAACGGACACCTAGTAGCAGAATCGCAGTCGATGCTGAGAATATGGAAAAACCACTTCTGCAGACTGTAGAAAGGCGATGTTGTTAGGCAGAATGATCCATTTCTAATCGACGAAGACCGCAGAGAATTCCTTTCCCCTGACATCGACGAAGTTAAGATTGCCATATCGAAACTCAAATCGAATAAAGCTGTTGGCGCAGACGGACTATCTGCTGAGCTCTTCAAGGCAGCTGGGGATGACCTGGTTAGGAGCATGTACCAGCTCATCTGTAAGATATGGTTAGAGGAAAGCATGCCCGAGGAATGAAGTCTCAGCATCGTATGCCCGATCCACAAGAAAGGAGACCCTCCTGATTGCGCCAACTACAGAGGAATAAGTCTCCTTAACATCGCCTACAAAATATTTTCTGCCGTTTTATGTGAACGCCTGAAGCCTTTTGTAAATAAGCTGATAGGTCCTTATCAGTGCGGATTCAGGCCAGAGAATTCCACCATCGACCAAATCTTCACACTACGGCAGATCCTGGAAAAAACCAATGAATTTCAAGTCGACACTCACCACCTATTTGTCGACTTCAAAGCCGCATACGACAGCGTGATTAGAGACGAGCTATACAACGCTATGTCTACCTTTGACATACCTGCTAAACTCGTCAGACTATACAGGATGACTTTGAAGAATGCTCGCTGCTCCATTCGAGTCGGTGAACTTCTTACCGATAGTTTTGATGTCAAAAAAGGATTTAGGCAGGGCGATGCGCTGTCGTGTGATGTCTTCAACATCATATTAGAAATGATTCTGCAAAAAACACTGGCCAATACAAGAGGCACAATCTATTTCAAATCCTCGCAACTCCTTGCATACGCCGACGATATTGACATAATAGGTAGATCACAGCGAGATGTGAATGAGGCGTTTGCGAGTATAGAGATGGAGGCGGCGAAAATTGGTTTGGCGCTAAACGAGGGTAAAACTAAATATATGCTGTCATCAAAAAAGGACGCTCACCACCGACGTCTTGGCCAGAACGTTTGTATTGGCAGATATAAGTTTGAGGTAGTTAAGGACTTCATCTACCTTAGCTCCGCAGGAACCTGGAACAACGATATCAATTCCGAAATCAAACGCAGGATCACCCTTGCCAATCGCTGTTTCTTTGGGCTCAGGAGCCAATTGAGTAATAGAGCCCTCTGCAGAAGCATGGACACTATCAAAAGCGAATGAGGTTTTTTTTTGGTCGGTTCGAGGGAAAGATTTTGCGTGTGATTTTCAGGCCCATAAACGCAGACGGACTCTGACGCACGATGAGCGAGTGCGAATCCTGATAACAACGACGCCATCGAATGTTTATTTCGTGGCGTCCCTCCTCGGCAGGGTACTGGCAAAACCCTCTGTAGTATACTTGCCTTGAAAAAGCTTCTCGACTCACGCCGTTCGGAATCGGCATTAAACTGTAGGTCCCTTCACCTGTGTCAAAAATAAATCACACACAACATGGGTGATTGAGAGAAGCGTGGCTCTGGTCCTTCATGGGCTGTAACGCCACCAAAGAAGAAACGCAGACGGGGGACGGAGGAAAAGATTCAACCACGAAATTTACGGGCTGTAGAGCGACATGAGTCTAGTCAGGCGTCTACGGATTCAACGCCTAAGATGGCTGGGCCATGTAGAGCGAATGGACACCACAGCTCCAGCCCGGAGAGTCTTTGAATCCAACCCCGAGGGACGAAGAAGCAGAGGCGGGCCGCATTTAAGATGGCGCACATAGGTGGAAGGGGACCTCAGCCAACTGGGTGTGCGGCAATGGAAAAGTCTAGCAAATGATCGTGCTAGTTGGTTGAGGCCCAGGTTCACCCAGAACTGTAGCGCCCGTTAAGAAGAAGAAGAAAATATAAGTACATACATAGCTAAACATTGTGAACCCAGCGACATACAATTCTACAGCAGCCCAAAAACTGGTTATACTTAGGTTCTACATCCTATTTTATACAATTTCCCATTTTACATTTACATTTATAAAGCTTTTTTTTACTAATTTTGGAAACAACTTATTCTAGGTAAAAACACTTTAACCTGTCTTAAATATCTTATATATTTAAAGTAGCCTACTGGACCTAGCCGGGCACTCTAAGCTATACTTAATATTATTTTGCCTTTGTCTTTCGACGACTTATCTGTTTTTGATATTTTATTTATTTGTTAAAGACTGAGGCTAAGAAAAATTAATTTTAGAAAAAACTTAGCATATTATAAATATATTTTTATAACTAACTAAAAATACACTACCCACTAATCCTAATCTAGCCTAGTATATACATATACATAACTTACAACTAACCTAACTAACCTAATAAGCTTACTACTACCTAAATCTTTATTCAGCAATTGGCCTTTTATATAATGTTTTTTTATGACGCTAGGCCCAAAGGATTCAGCGACGGAGACTCCACATGCCACCAGAAACGTTGAGTTTGTCGAGTAATGTCTGCTCGATCCTGATCTGACATTGCCATACTGAAACGGAGTCGCCCCGGCTCACGGAGTGCTACATCCCGTTCGTAAGGTAAGCTCTTTTCCACAGACCTTCAGAAGATTAACGGAATTGCCGATTTGTCCTGTATCAGTTCACGGTTGTCGTAATGTAAGAACGCTTTTGGGGGAACAAAGCCGCTAAGACGGGCTCTCTCGTGATATAACTCATTTGGGTAATAAGCCCTTGCAAGGTGACTTCGAATCAATTTGATCAAAAAGTTGTCAATCCTAATAATTTTGGCTCTATTGTATAGGACCTCGTTGGGATAGTATTTTATGTACTCGGATTCTGGTGTTCTGTGCAATGAGAGACAAGTCCTTAGGCATTGTCTCTCGAATACTCGAATCCTTTCCATCAGGCTTGCACTCACATTGAACCAAACGGGACATCCGTAGGCGATCATGGGCCTAATTAAAGCCATGTAACAGATTATTTTAACTCTCTTATCAAGTTGGCTGCTATGAAACAGCCATCTTAAAAGGGTGAAAGCTCCCCGAGCCCTGGCCAAAGCAACATCTATATGTTTATTAAAATACAGATATTGATCCAACCAGATGTCGAGGTACCTGACTACATTTTGGTTCGCCAGTGGACGCCCATCCGGACCAGCGATAGGGAATTTTCGCCAGTTTTGCCTGGTATCCCTAGAAGCCCCAGACAATGGCGTTCTAAACAAAATAGTTTCCGATTTTTAGAAGTTGATTTCCAGTTTCCAGTCATTACAAAACGTTTGAATTTTTTCGAAGCCACGTTGCAAGAGACTAACTATGACGTCAATCGTTGGGCCTGTTCTGTACGCGACTAGGTCGTCTGCATATGCTATCGAGTGACGAAGCGAAGCTATCAGACCACTGACGTAAGTGTTGAAAAGGATCGGCGAGTTTATCGTGCCTTGTTGCAGACCATTTTTGATACCAAATGTTTGAGAAGAAGTCACGTTGGCAATTTTACAACGAACTTTCTTCCCATTAACATATCATAGATCATATACAGCAGTGCTTTACTTATGCCTAGCTGGTTAAGCCTGTAGTAAAGTCCCTCTAACCATACGGTGTCGAAGTCCTTTTCCAGGTCAACCAGGCAGGCACCTGTGCATTGGTTCTTGCATCTGTTCCATTGGATATACGAGTTTCGACGCTGCATGAATAGTACCATGCCCCGCCCTGAAACCGAATTGGTTATGCGGAATGATGTCTTTGTCCTCAACCCATTTTGAAAGGGCTCTGTTAATTCACTTCTCGAATACCTTGCTGATGCTCGGAAGGAGACTTATCGACCGGAGATTTGCCGGGTTTGACGAATCTTTTCTTTTCTTGGGGATCGGCTGCACCACCGCTGTTTTCCAACGCACCGGATAATATGCATTATTGAGCGCGTTGTCAAACAGGATAATGAATGCCTCTATAGCCATCGGTGGAAGGTGTCTTAGTACAATATTAGATATTCCGTCGATGCCTGCAGATTTCTTCTTTCTCAGAAATTCGAAGATCGCTTGAAGCTCTACCGTCGATACAAAGGGGGGATTAAGCCCATCGCTGGCGACGACATTGTTTGCCCTGAAATCGTCACTGAACCAGGTGAAACCATTGTTCTCGGCTCGCCAATGTTCGATGTCATTTCGGGGGTAGAAGTGGTGGGGCAGAGCCATGTTCTCTTAACATTATATGATTTTCACATGCAAATATTTTACTACTCCATCACTCTAGTCACTCGAATCTCGCAACATCCATGCCATCGAACGTGTTTTTCACGGTGCTTCCCCTCAGCGGGGTACTGACAAAACCCCCTGTAGTAGCTTCTCGAATCTCGCCGTTCGGAACAGGCAATAAACTGTAGGTCCCTTTCACCTATGGGAAAAATAAAATCTCACACAACATGTGTGATTGAGAGAAGCTCGGCTTTGGTCCTCCATGGACTGTAACGCCAACATCCATACATACATCACTCTAGTTATATCCAAAATGTATATAATTTCAAAAAATCCTCTTTGCCATCCCCGTAGACGGCATAATCGAATTGAGCATACCAAACCCGATGTGCTGAATATGAAGTCTACGTGACGTGTGTATCGTTGACATTTTGCTTACAAATTCCAAACGCCACCGCCAGCTGCAACCTCACACGCACACACACCCATTCGAGGGCGACACAAGTGCCAATTCTGACATTTCACTTCGCAAATGGCCGACGTCTTTGTGTGACTTCTGATTTCCCTGCCTAGTTTTCGATTAATAAAACATTAAGTTTCGCGCTCGCAGCAAATCGAACGAAAAACTTTGTTTCTATGCAAAATAAGTGAATATTCGAACGATACAGGAAAGGACATCGAACCACTTATATTTGTCGTGTTTGTTTTTTTTTTTTGACTTGTGTGCGTGTTCGAATTTTCTTGTCTGTATAATGTCATCTACGCGATTAAACGCAGCCGAAAAAGACCTCGAGAAATTCATAAAATTCCTTGCGATAAAATCGACACAAGTTGTAGTTCAATCGCGGCTTGGTGAGAAACTTAAAACGCAATGCAATCCACTTGCAACTGGTACAGATTGGTTTAATATCGTAATCCATGATCATCCCGATGTTGCGGTCGAGACGAAAAAGGCTCTAAATTTAGCCCCTGGTGAAACAATATTCACACGGTTACCACTGTGCGTGGAGATTTCTCTAAAAACAGTCGAAGGTGATCAGATGATACTAGAAGTTTGGTCGTTAGATCTGCAACCGCCAGTAGAAACTAAAAACGACCAAGTACTACGTGTTGCCCACGCCATTTATACGCGTATGGGAACTTTGTTAAAATCGTTAATTTCACTTACTCGTGCCACACCTGCATATAAATTATCACGCCGTCAGTGTCCTGATTCATATAGTATTTACTACAGAGTGTATGTCGAGAAGCCTCAAGTGCATATGCTGGGCGAAGGATATAAGAACGTGAGAGTTGGACAATTGAATACAATCGTTGGCAACGTGGTCATGTCGGTGGCATATCGTACGAAGATGACAATTTCGCCAACAAGTCAGCATTCGGATGCAGCTATGATGCTGAAAAGTGATCACTTCCTCACCGATCAAAGTCCAAAACACATTCGATACAATCATATCAAGAAAACGGGTGATAAGAAAATCATCGATATTGATAAACCCTTAAGACCGGGTGCCTTCGTGGATGTATCAAAAATCAAACAGTACACGGAAGATGATTTCATTCTACCTGAAACGCCACCATTCGAGTGGTTAGTGAAGAAGAATCGGGCCGAAAGTGGTGGTTCCTTGAACGAGGACGACTCACAATCACCTCTTGCCACATCGAATAATAATAACAATAATGTAAACTTCAAAAGCTACGAACAACAGTCGCCTATCAAAAGTCTATTGGTTCCCGTGCAACCAGAAGAGGAGAAGAGTAAACGAGTGTCGAAAACATCATTACCGCCCGATGATGATAATCTTCTGAGAGAACTTAATTTCCCTTTTGCCAATTCTTCGTCGCATGTCAACGATTTGGCGAAATTCTACCGCGACTGTTACAATGCACCGCCATTGCACTCATGTAAATTGACGCCCACGACAAATACCGAAGGTGTTACAGTCGATCCAGTCGATGATCTGTCAAAGCAACTTGAACTATTTGAAACATCATTACAAGACTACGATATCCTAGTATCACAACTGGGCAACTCGACGACATCTTCGAGAACCAGCAGCACGCGAAGCAATTAGAGTCTGATGTTATTCATGTTCATTCAAGGAGAGAGTCGCTGATATTTAAGAATTACTAAAATTGCTTTTGACTATTTTTTGATGTATTTATCACTAGATAGGGATACTTTTTTTTTTATTATATTATTGCGTTAACACTCATATGTATTTACTGATCGTTACTCATTTGGATAGCTATAATACCTAAAGATAGAAAGAAGGTAGAGAATCGTTGTGGTTACATTTTACTGTTTACACAAGACTTTATGTATTAAACAAGAGATAAAGTAAGAAATCCATGTAAGGTTAGTCGAAGAAACCATAATAGTGTATTATAGTGTATTTATACTTAATTATTTGTGTTTTGCTAACCAAAATCCCATTGCAATTCTTGGCCATTGTAAAAGATTGATTCCTTCATTTTCTCATGCATTTTTAGTTTTCATTTTTCTATAAGCTCATACAAACAAATAAAAGAAAATTAAAACCGATACAATGTAAATAAATAAAAACGAAACCTTAATGGCTATTCCTGAACGGCTAAAGACAACAGGGATTTTTTATTTCTATTTTTTGTCGATTCATTTGTGTTGTTTTTCTTACTCGCGCCCCCCTTTGATCTTTCTTTTTATGTTTTTGTTTTTCTACAGCTGACGCCACGCTGATACACTGCCAGCCCGCCCGATCTATTCGCTGCTTCTTGGTTAGCAACAAGTTGTTTTTAGTTTCAGCTGCACATTTGCTTCTTGCTTCTTCCCCCTATTCTTTGGTCTATATTTTTACCCAGTTGCTGTCTGTTTTGTGTTTTTTTTTTTTTCCAATTCGGCCTTCTAGATTTTGTGTAATTTTCTTGTTTTTTTTTGACTGTCGCTGTTAGATAATTAAATGATTTTATTATTCACCGAGCTAGGTACGTTTGCGTAAAAAGAGGCGCTAATAACACGATGAATGTTGTTGCTGCCTGTCGTTTTCCTGTTTTCGACGTTTGCACAAAGGAATTTTTGCATACTCTACGTACATACATATGTATGTACGTCCATACATTCATAGGTACAGTCACTCACTTTAGTATTCGGGCAGATAGTCTTAATACATTTATTTGAACGTAAAAAAGAAAATAAAAGGCCTACAAACTCAAATTCCATACATTATATTCAAGAATAAGTAAGAAAAGGAGAACATCTAAAAACCTATAAATACTCAGCTAAAAGTTAAAGAAAAATAATTTTTTTTTTAACAAAAGCACATAAATTGAATTCACAAAAATACTTACTTACTTTGATGGCGCTACAGTTCGGGGTGAACCAGGCCCTCAACCAAAAAGCCTCTCCAGCCGGCCCAATCTTTGGCCAGGCGCTTCCACTGCCGCACGCCCAGTTGGTTGAGATCCCTTTCCACCTATGCGCGCCACCGTAAATTCGGTCGTCCTCTGCTGCGTCGTCCCTCGGTGTTGGAATCGAAGACTCTTCGGGCCGAAGTGTTGATGTACATTTGCTCTACATGGCCTAGCCATATTAGACGTTGGATCCGAAGACGTCTAACCAGTCCGATGTCGCTGTACAGCCCGTACAGTTCTTGGTTGAATCTCCTCCTCCACTCTCTGTTTACACAAACGGGACCAAAGATTGCACGCAGAATTTTCCTCTCGAAACGTCCAAGCCTCAGCGCCCTAGAGGAGGACCGGGATGATTAAGGTTTTGAAGAGGGATACCTTAGTTTTTCGAGAGAGGGCTCTACTACTCAATTGACTCTTGAGCCCGAAGAAGCAGCGGTTGGCAAGAGTTATTCTGCGTTTTATCTCAGCGCTGGTGTCGTTGCTGCTATCGAGCCATGGTAGACGAAGTCCTTGATTACTTCAAAAATATAGCTGCCGAAGGTGACGTTCTGACCAAGACGTCGGTGTTGCGCGTCTTTCTTGGATGACAGCATATATTTGGTCTTGTCCCCATTTACCCTTAAACCCACTTTAGCCGCTTCTGCTTCAATGCTTGCGAGCCCCTCATTGACACTTTGTCCGTCCAATAACGTCAATGTCATCTGCGTAGGCAAGCAATTGTATGGACTTGAAGTAGATCGTACCTCTTGTATTTGCCGCAGAGTTCCGCACGATATTTTCAAGTTTGATGTTTAAGAAATCACATGACAGTGCGTCACCCTGTCTAAAACCTTTTTTAACATCAAAGGGGTCGGTTAGTTCACCTCCGACCTTAATGGAGCAGCGAGAGTTCTCCATAGTCATCCTGCACAGTCTGACGAGTTTGACAGGAATGTTAAAACATGATATGGCTCTGTATAGCTCGTCTCTATAAACGCTGTCATACGCGACTTTGAAGTCGACGAAAAGATGGTGCGTGTCGACTTGGAATTCATCAGTCTTCTCCAAGATCTGCCGTAATGTAAATATTTGGTCTATCGTGGATTTTCCTGACCTGAAACCACACTGGTAGGAACCTATCAGATTATCCACGAACGGCTTCAGGCACTTACACAGTACGGCAGAGAGGAACTTGTACGCGATGTTCAGGAGGCTTATTCCTCTGTAATTGGCGCAGTCATAGGGGTCTCCTTTCTTATGGACCGGGCAAACGATACTGAGATTCCACTCATCGGGCATGCGTTCCTCCGGCCATATCTTGTTTAAGATGAGCTGGTGCATGTTCCTGACCAGCTCAACGCCAGCTTCTTTAAACAGTTCCGCGGGGAGTCCGTCTGCTCCAGCAGCTTTATAAGACTTAAGTTTCGATATCGCTATCTTAACCTCGTCTAGGTCGGGTGAACGGGATTCTCCTTCGTCTTCGTCCATTGTGAATGGTTCGCTCTGCCTGACGGCGGCATTTTGAGTATCATCGCCGTTATACAGTCTGCAGAAGTGGTCCTTCCACAATCTCAGCATCGTCTGTGACTCCACTACTAGTTGTCCGTGCTCATCCCTGCAGGCTTCTGCTCTGGCTTTATAGCCGTGGCATGTTCGTTTTACTTTCTGGTAACATTATCGAACGTCGTTCCTGCCGTAACATCTCTCCATCTCCTCGATCTCGCGCTTCTCGTGCTCCTTCTTTTTCCTTCTCAGAAGCGCATACTCCTCCCTCCTTCTCTGTTCATAGAGCTTGCGGGCAGCCCTCGTCCGTCGTTGCAATGTGGCCATGTATGCATTCTGTTTCTCTACATGGGCCTGTCTGCACTCATCATCAAACCAGGGGTTTCTCGACGGTGGTGGCTCGAAACCGAGTACATCTGAGGTGGCCTCTCTAATGGCGTTTTGATAACGACTCCATTGCTGTTCTATGGTTTCTGCAGATTGCATCGGGACTTGAAAGAGCTTGAGGGAGACTTAATCGGCGAAGTACCTGGCGGCCTCCTGCGATCGCAGCTTTCCGACGTTAAATGTTGGTGTTCTTACTCGACTCCGTTGATTCCGAGAAATTCGCATCCGTACCTTGGCTGCGACAAGGTAATGATCCGAGTCGATGTTAGCTCCTCGAAAGGTTCATTCACAAAAATATTCGGGCAAACAATACATTTGAAAAAAAAAAAAAAAAAAACAGATAATTGATACTTTGTGTGGTAACCGTTTTGCAGATTGACACTCTTTAATCTTCGAGGCTTAGAAGACCCTAGGTTTTTTGTTGTTGTTTCATCTTGGAGAATCAGTTTAAGCTGTGCCTTATTGCTTATGTAATGTTTTTGAACTCGTAGTTCCAACTGGATTAAGGACTTTTGGGCAGTTATAAAACAACCTTGTCATAACCATAAGAGCAGTGTGCTTGGGGTCATTGTTTTGATAGAACCGAAAGCTCTCTCCTATTCCCAAGCTTGGTGCACTCTTCTTCAAATGGTCTTTTCAAATGTCCAGGTACATAACCTTGTACATTATTCCATCGATGAAGACTAAATCATCCAACCGTTTCGCCGACATACACCACCAAACCATAGCCGAGGTGCCACCATGTCTGACTGTACCTAGCAAATTTTCTTTATTAATTTGTTGTTTTGTTCCTCCATACTTTTACCCTTCTGGTTGATCCGAAAACATTAAATTTGCTTTCGTCGCAAAATAAAACGTTGTCCCAAAAGTCTTCAACCTCATTCTCGTACAGTCTTGCAAATTCTAATCTTGTTTCACTTATTGACGGTTTTTTCCGTGCCGATTTGCAGGTGAACCCATACCTTTTGATGCACC
Source organism: Eumerus sabulonum (assembly GCA_951905685.1). Classification (NCBI taxonomy): domain Eukaryota; kingdom Metazoa; phylum Arthropoda; class Insecta; order Diptera; family Syrphidae; genus Eumerus; species Eumerus sabulonum. Next base: position 150,910,573 of record OX645060.1, on the reverse strand, counting down.
TCCTAACAGTTTCAGCGTTAACAGCCTTGCTGTGATTTTCTCCCAACTCTGTTTTTATTTTAGTTGCAGTTGCCCTAGGATAGGGCCTTCTCTCACTCTTTTCATTACTACCCTCTCTTCCTTGTCTGTTAACACTGTGGAACGTCCCTTTTGCCGAATGGAAGCAACTCGTTTCTCAATTTTGAGCTTTTTCACTATGTCACCAACTGTACATATTTTACCATTAATATTAAATCGGTAATTTGGCATTGTGTTTTGTTTCGTCACTTTTGAAAGTATTTTCTAAATATTTAAATTATATGCACACACTGTGTAGACATTTACGAAACTAAAAAAGCGAGTAAGAGCCTCTGCAGTCGAACACCTTGCAGCTCTGTTAAACAAGTCCTACTTCCACCTCCTCGTGGTACCATCTGGAAATTTCCTTAGAAGGGAAATTATTGACGGAAGAGGCGGAAATTTGTTTTTTTTTTTTTTTTTGAGACTCGCGCAGGTTCAAGAGTTTTGTTTTTTTATATTCTGTTATGATGTGTTTACACACACAACCTGAACGGAGTGCAGTGGTTTGGGTCGTTGATGTTCGTTCACTACTCTCAGGGGTGGTTGTCCTAGATACGACGAGAGCCGACCAAATTCCGCGTTGGTTATCTTCTTCTTTGGTGGCGTTACAGCCCATGAAGGACCAGAGCCAAGCTTCCCTTCAATCACCCATGTTGTGTGTAATTCTATTTTTCACACAGGTGAAAGGGACCTACAGTTTAATGCTGAATCGGAACGGCGTGAGTCGAGAAGCTTTTTCTAAGCAAGTTATACTACGGGGGGTTTTACCAGTACCCCGCCGAGGAGGGACACCGCAAAATAAACATTCGATGGCGTTGGTGTTATCGGGATCCGAACTCGCTCATCGTGCGTCAGAGTCCAACACACTAACTACTGCGCCCGCCCGCGTTGGTTATAGTCCGCAGTAACTCGTTCGAGCACTTTAGTGTTGCATACGCAGAGGATGAATTTCAGTTGACCATATACTGTGAGTGTAATGCCTGCAGAAATACGGCTGGCCACTTTCTATTCACAATTGCTTACTTCTTGTCCATATAGGCATTACTTTTTCTTGGCTATGAAGCGAATTTGAATTTGTAGACCTTCCGCTCGGCGGTCGATGATGTTAACCACTGCACCATGGCCACCCCCACAATGGCGAGTTTCCTACGCCACCAAACAGAATTAGTGTCGGTTGGGCTATTATCTGTCAAACCATAACCGTAAAAGCGCAAATTGCTCAGAAACAAAAAACAGCCTCGGATAAACAAACGGAACGGACCTATGTTGACGACCCTTTTATAAAACAAAAAATGTTGGTTGTCTGTAAAGTCGGTTTACGGAGGATTATTTTACGTGATAACGTCATTAGAAAACATGGATGAAAAATGAACAACACGCCGTGTTCCCAAGCGGTCCACCATCTAAGTACTAACCGCACCCGACGCTGGTTGATTACGGTATTCGGACGACAGCCGATACAACGGAGATTGCTCGGATAGTGTTGTGGTTTGGTAAGGAAACACAAACACTCATGAGCTGCTCGTGAGTGTGCGCTACCCCCCCCCCCCCCAACGAGCAATTATTAAACGCACGCGTTCATGAGTAATTGTCTGTGAATTTTTTTTTCGATTTGGAAATGGGCACATACATATGTACATATGCATGTATATATGTATATCCAACATACAAACTCCAGACTTTTTCACAAGAATTCTTCAGAATCGTATTTGTCGTCTAAGAACAGAATTAGGGTGTATGCATGTATGTACATATGTATCACCTGGATTACTGATTACTCCTAAAAGTATGCCTACGTCATCGCACATTTTTTTCATGCCCCCAGGTATGCAAACGAAATTCTATCCCATAGGCAAAATAGATGCCTCTCTATCGCCCGATTTATAAGACGTTATCACGTCAAAAAGCATTCTACAAACAGTAATAATTCAAGCAACAAGTACCTTTATTCATACTTAACATTTTTTTTAAATTCAGGAAAACTTCATTGCCCGAATATTTTTGTGACTTTTGTGACATTTCCTTTCTTAAATTACTATTTTCATCAATTTGTTATATTGTTATATTCTCAATAGTATTCTCATACATAGTTTCCTATAGTGTTTGTCGGAATATTAAAGTGAGTGACTGTACATGCTTTACAGAACAAGCTAAATCCCCACGTACGTGTCGGCGAAGAGGCAGGTTAGCAGACGCGCGTCGATTGCAGTTTGGACTCACTAGGCGCAAGCAGTGTTTTTTTTCTGCTGCTGTGTTTACATACATACATATGTATATACATACATATGAATATGTCGTGTCTTTTGCTGGGTTTTATTAATTGACTTCTTCCGCTTGATATGGGCGTGTAATATGCATCCGTATGCTCATGCATACATTGGCGCGTGCGTGTGAATGTGTGCATTAACCGACTTAGCCGATGGAATGTGAACCGATGACATCGAATCAGAATTTTGTTTTTAAATCTCTTCCATTAAGTCTTGCGTAATTGAATTATTATTGCTTACTACTGCTCAGGTTTATCCTTCACCGGGTCAGTTACCTTTGCGTGCTTGTAAAACTACCATTCGAATGGGGGTCTTTAGATTAGATTACATAGAGTCTACGATAAGAAGTCGTGTATTTGGAAGTGTTTACTTGTTTATTAAGGCGCCAACGAGACGACCTTAGCGACGACGGGGATTTCATGTAAAATAGTAAATACGAATCGTACCGTGTGTTTCGGCACGAAGCACAAAATTTATTTTCGGTTTTATTCGAAATTTTATTGAGAATAACAACCAGATAACAACACATGTGATCTTGAAGGTGGATGGCGAACGTATGCTGAAACACGTATCATCTGGCTTCTAATTGTTAAATGAGTCGTTTTTAGCACATTATATTCTAATTTTAGGTATAATATTCAATTGAAAGCATCGCCCGACCTGTCATCAATCAAATTTTCGACTCACAATATCCACACATTTATGAATTAGAAAACAGCATACATACATATGTATGTACCTACATACCTACTATCCGTACTTTAGCAATAATATTTGTGTTCATACGACGATGTTTGTGGTTTTGTGAATCAAAGCAGTGTTTGTGGACAGGACATTGATCGCTGATGCAGGTCTCGAGCAATGTATCAATCAAACCTAGCCTAAGCAGGAGCTGCCCCGCAAGGTAGCGTGCTGTCGCTGCTGTTATGGTGCATCGTGGTCGACCCTCTGCTTGATGTTCTCAATGCTTCCAGAATCTATGCCCAAGCCCATGCTGATGATGTTGCCATTCTCTCTGTCGGCTCATGATTCAGGTGGTGCTAAAAGGCATTCCCATCCCAATATCCAAGGAAGCTAAGTACCTGGGAATCATCTTAGATAGCAAGCTTCTTTAGTCAAAATACCTATGTTAAATCAAAAACTGTCAGCTTCTTGGCAATACAAAGGTGCTTTCGGCAATGCTTCTTCTTCTTCTTCTTAACGGGCGCTATAGTTCGGGGTGAACCTGGGCCTCAACCAATATGCCCCTCCCACTAGCACGATCTTTTGCTAGCCTTTTCCATAGCCGCACACCCAGTTGGCTGAGGTCCCCTTCCACCTGTGTACGCAATCGTCCCTCGGGGTTGAATTCAAAGACTCTTCGGGCTGGAGCTGTGGTGTCCATTCGGTCTACATGGCCCAGCCATCTTAGGCGTTGACTCCGTAGACGCCTGACTAGACTCATGTCGCTGTACAGCCCGTAAATTTCGTGGTTGAATCTTTTCCTCCATCCGCCATCTGCGTTTATTGGCCCAAAAATCACGCGCAGAATCTTTCCCTCGAACCGACCAAGGGCCTCCTCATCCGCTTTTGATAGTGTCCATGCTTCTAGAGAGGGCTCTATTACTCAATTGCCTCCTGAGCCCAAAGAAACAGCGATTGGCAAGAGTGATTCTGCGTTTGATTTCGGAACTGATGTCGTTGTTCCAGGTTCCTGCGGAGCCAAATTAGACGAACTCCTTAACTACCTCGAACTTATATCTGCCAATACAAACGTTCTGGCCAAGACGTCTGTGGTGAGCGTCCTTTTTTGATGACAGCATATATTTAGTTTTGCCCTCGTTTACCGCCAAACCAATTTTCGCCGTCTCCATCTCTATACTCGCAAACGTCTCACTGGCATCTCGCTGTGATCTACCTATTATGTCAATGTCGTCGGCGTATGCAAGGAGTTGCGAGGATTTGAAATAGATTGTGCCTCTTGTATTGGCCAGTGATTTTTGCACAATCATTTCTAATATGATGTTGAAGACATCACACGACAGCGCATCGCCCTGCCTAAATCCTTTTTTGACATCAAAACTATCGGTAATGTCTTCACCGATTCCGATGGAGCAGCGAGCATTCACAATTGCATTGCACAATTTTCATACTTTAGCGCCAAAAGTTGGAGGAGTGTCTGGCGTTGATCACAATATGATCGATCTGCCAGGAGACTACCAGGTCCCCTAATGGATGTCGTGATGGCGGAGTTGTGTACTAGCTACTAAGAGATTACGCCGCAAGTCAACCAGCGTATATCCGTTTTCTGATGAGGTGTCGTGTTGCCTGTGTTTTCCAACGATTTATCCACAAATTTCTTCTTTACCCAGTTTCGCATGAAGATCTCCGAGAACAATCTTGGTGCCGCAGCTGGGATATTGTGCGTAAGTTCTGACTTCGCAGAGGACGGATCATTATAAGGCGCTCGCTTACATGCCAAAAGTTTAAGACTTTTTGTCTAAGCCTGCCTCTAGCAGCGAAACCGCATCCAAATAGGCGTTGGTTACTCTTCTTGTAGCAATTCCCGTAGTATGCGTCACAGTTTTTCATCCGGTTTTTTATTCGCTTTATCCCATTGCTCTTCCTAGAGTGCGAAAATGTCTGCTCTATAGCAGTGGAAGACTCTTTCAGGTTGTTCAGCTGCATCTGGCCTGTTAAGGCAGCTTATAGGACCTTCATGCGCAGAACCGAAATTCGCTTCCTTTCATACATTTGCGGGGGTCGTCAACAAGCAGCGCGTTGCTTTGCTCTTCCGAGTACGTTGTTTCATAGTATTTTTTTCTTTTTTTACGGTTGCGGCTTACTAGGCCGTAACCCCATCGACTGTTCCTGTTTGCTTGTGCACGAAACTCGCCGTTTGCCCTTCGTATTTGAGAATCTTACATAAGAACAAGCCAGTATTAGAAAGCCAGAACGGAAGCCTGCAGGAATCCTTTGAACTAACATCCTTTCCATGACAAGCGATATAACTCGAAATGCTATGGAGTGTGCAACTGTTTCTTTTTATTATCTGCACAAAGACATCTTCAATTTTTAAGTTACTTTCAATTGATCTATACACGCGTGCTACAGAAATTCTAGCAAAACGAAATAGATTCTTTAATTTCCTCACATATGAGTGAATGAATAGCGTTAAAGCTTGAAGAGAGCCAGAGCCTAGCTTCTCTCATTCATCTATGTTGTATGTGATTTGCTTTTCACACAGATTAATGGAACCTACTATTTAATGCCGATTCCGAACGGCAAGAGACGAGAAGTTTGTCTTGCAAGACAAACATAATACGCGAGGTTTCGCTTCAAAGTAAACATTCGATGGCGTTGGCGTTATCGGGACCCGAACTCGCTCACCGTGCATCAGAGGGTCACTACCCATTGCACCACGGCGGCGTCTCCTCTATAAGAATCTACCTTCTATAAGAAGGATAAAGAAACCAGTGAAACCTGTGGCTGTCTATTTTTCCTTCCAAACGGTTGTGATCCACTATTTCCTTTCACATTCCCTAGTGAGTCTTACAGTTAAAAGTGCCGACTATCAGAGATGCCTACAGACTAACCGTAATGCATCGGCATCTTTTCTGACAGCTAGACTGCTACACCTTGAACTTAATTACAGTCACTGACCATGATTTGTTAATTGTTTGTTCCTAGGCCGTAAGAATCTGCTTTGAAAACAAGCTTGACCACTTGAGTGTTTTAAGCTATGCCAGTTTAGACCACAATATGGTATTTACCATCAAAATTGTCACTTTGACTTCATTTTTCAACTGTGCTATCATCTCCCCTTTTGTCTAGATTCCCAGATTGTGTGGTAATAAATCGGTAATAATTCAATTCGACCAAAGGTTTTAAAAAATACACCAGAGCCTCTTAAAGTTTGCACACTACCTACCGATCCTTGGTCAATTGTACTACCAACATGTAGTGGAAAATTCAATCAGGTACCGAACGATACGCCCAGGACTGCACCATTCACAATTCCACTTCGCAGATTCCAGCCCAACAGTGAAAGTTTAAGGTACTGGAAGTAGTTCCTTCGAAATACCTACGTTTTTTTTTCCTAAGATTCACGTTTTTTCGAATTATAGCGCTAAAAGATTATTTTAGCAAGGATTCTGAAAAGTTATTTGCAATGCGTGTTCCCTTAAATTCATCAACAAATCAAGGGTCTCGTAACATCACTCAAATCCCGTTCTAGAATCCTTTAAAACCTAAATTAATTCTTGCCGTTAGGTGGCCCTTACACGATCAATCAGTCGACATCATGCATCGTGTCTATGTGGGTTGACTCTATCCCTTACACGGCTCAATCGATTAAAGCAAATTTCTAGTGAAATTTAGTGAATTTCGGTCGTCTACGGACGTGCGATGAGTGATTCGGGCGACTGTATTGCGTACGTTGGTCTGGCACTTTGTACAAAGTATAGAATGGCAAAAAAAGAAGAGAATGTGGATGAAACAGTGGTTAAAAACAAGGAATCAATTCACTCATGAAAATCTTTTAAGTGAATTAAAAATATCTGCATCTCCCGTTCTTCATCCTCCTTCAATTTAAATTTTCCGCTCCCGACAGACATCACATTCCACGCTCGCGACACCACACCTGCACGATACACAATAAGCTTATTTGGTCAATCCAACCCTTACATACGTCAATCAGCATGACAATGGTCATGCAATATCAAAAATGTTTTGATTTTTGTCATTCGGTCGAATGTGTGTGACGCACACAGACGCATTTTCACAAACACAGGTAAAGAATTGATGTCATTCGATTGATCGTGTAAGGGTACCCTTACAGCCCATGAAGGACCAGAGCCAAGCTTCTCTTCAATCACCCATGTTGTGTGTGATTCACACAGGTGGAATCGGCACAGTTTAATGCCAATTTCGAACGGCGTGCGAAAAGCTTTTTCATGGCAAGTATCCCGAAGAGGGGGGACGCCGCCCCGAAATAAACATTCGATGCCGTTGGTGTTATCGGGATCCGAACTCGTCGGTATTAATATTGTCATGAATTTCACTTCTCTACTTACTCGAACATTGAAGTACTTATTTAAATATAAATATTTACTTGACGTGAGCATATTTACTATCCCTTACTTGACAACGTGCATTGCATAGAGATGTTAATAGCCATACGAAACTTGTTGATTTGCAGTGAGCAGATTAAATTTGTACTATCTGTTACAGCAATCTTTATGAGCTCTTGCACTATTAATATAAATATATTTATGCCAAGCTTAGGTAGCGTTTTAAAATGAACTTTATTTCTAATCGGCCTGACAGTTTTTATCGCTAACAGCTGGTTTTAGAAATGGGAATACATCAATCTGTATTTGTTTACATGAACTCTAAATGATTGCTTTGACACTGTATGTGGGCTTGAAATATGTACGTAAATCGACAAGTAGTTTTAACACTTATATTCATCTTTTTTCTACGAAGAAAGTAAGTATTTTGCGAAATGCCTCGCTGTAAGAGGCAGCGTTGGATAATCGACATAGTGCAATTAATTACATGGACTTCAGCCAAAACCAATTAAATGTAAGGTTAGAGGGTTGTGTTTCGAAGGGATTCAAGGAAGACCAAATGATAATTTTTGAACTGATCTGTAAAGGAAAGCATACGAGCAAGTTATATTCATATGTATGTATGATGCAGGACATGACCCCATGGGTGCGACAACGCACAATTGAAACCAACTCGACGTCAACCCATTGATTATTTGTAGATGTCAAAGCTGTTGGGGAGAGGAAAGTTAAAAGTTGGGCTTTTATATGCGTTGTACCTACTTATACATACATATATTGGTTTATGTGGCATCCCCCCCCCCCCCCCCCCTGGACAGCTACCCTGAACCAATGTGTGCAGCGTCCCAACCCCTTATTCCTGGGGAAAGAGGAACCTGGCCCTCCAGGTTGGGGGTTGTGCTTAGGGGTAACATCCCTATCACGTCAAAACCTACTTGTTCGGAAACGACAACAAGCCTCGGATACGGACGGAAACAAAGCTAACGACCCCTGCAAATGACTAACGGACTTGAGAGTCTGCACCTGGAATATGAGGTCCCTTAACAGACCTACAGGTGCAGGCGATCAATTGGAGCAAACCCTCAACTGCTATAAAGCAGATATAACCGCATTCCAAAAAGTGCGATGGGATGGACCAGGCAAAAGACGGATGAAAAACTGCGCCATCTACTACGGGAACTGCTACAAGGAGAACAAACAGCGCCTATTCGGGTGCGGATTCGTTATTCGAGGAGGACTCCGACAAAAAGTCCTTAGCTTCCAAGATATAAGCGAACGCCTCATAACAATCCGCATCAAAGCTAAATTTGGAAATATGCGCTCACGCCCCAACGGAAGAAAAATACGATCGACTCAAAGAAGAATTCTACGATCTCCTAGACAGAACATATGCCCAATGCCCCAGCTACGACACAAAAATAGTCCTAGGAGATTTTAATGCAAAACTGGGCAAAGAGGACATATTTGAGTCGATCATAGGAAAGCATAGCCTCCATAACACCACACCCGACAACGGACTTAGGCTAATCGATTTCCTAGCGGGGCGTAACCTCCTTGTAGCAAGCACGCCATTCGCCCATCTCAACATCCACAAGGGTACCTGGCGGTCTTTTTATCAATCGACCACCAACCAGATTGATCACATTGCGATCGACGCCAGTCACTCCTCCTGTATTCTCGACGTACGAACCTTCCGAGGGGCCAACATCGACTCGGACCACTACCTTGTTGTAGCCAAGGTACGAATGAGGATATCAAGAATGCTTATGAGTCGAGTAGGACTACGTAAGTTTGATGTCGGAAAGCTACACTCGCAAGAGACTGCCAGAATCTTTGCCGATCGTGCCTTCTCCAAGCTCTCTCAAAATCCGCCCACAACAGCACAAACAATAGAGCAGGAATAGGCGCATTGCCAGAGCGCCGTCAAAGACGCTGCCTCAGATATGCTGGGTTTCAAACCGCCACCACCTAGAAGCCCCTGGTTCAATGAAAAATGCGAACAAGCCCATGCAGCAAAACAAGAGGCATATAAAGCCATGCTGCAACGACGGACGAGAGCCGCTCGCGAAATCTATGAGCAGAAGAGAAGAGAGGAACACGCTTTTCAGAAGAAAGAAAAGAGAACACGGAAAGCGTGAGTTCGAGGAGATGGAGAGATGATTCCGCAGGAATGACGCACGTAAGTTTTACAATAAGGTAAAATGAACATGCCATGGCTACAAAGCCAGAGCGGCCTGCAGGGATGAAAATGGAGAACTGGTAGTAGAGTCGCAGTCGATGCTGAGGATTTGGAAAGACCACTTCTGCAGACTGTATAACGGCGACGATAGACAAGATACCGCTGTCAGGCAGAACGAGCCATTCGTAATGGACGACGATGTAGCAGAATTCAGTCCACCCGACCTAGACGAAGTCAAAATAGCGGTATCCAGACTTAAGTCCAATAAAGCCGCGGGCACAGACGGCCTGTCTGCTGAGCTTCTTAAGGCGGCTGGAGATGAGCTGGTAAGGTGCATTCACCATCTCATTTGCAAGGTATGAACGGGGGAAAGCATGCCCGACGAACGGAATCTCAGCATCGTTTGTCCGGTCCATAAAAAAGGAGACCCTTATAACTACGCCAACTATAGGGGAATAAGTCGCCTTAACATCGCATATAAGATCCTTTCTGCCGTATTGTGTGAACGCCTGAAACCGTTTGTGGATAACCTGATCGGCTCTTATCAGTGTGGTTTCAGGCCAGGTAAATCCACAATAGACCAAATATTTATGCTACGGCAGATCTTGGAGAAGACCTCTTCGTCGTACAGAGATGAGCTATACAAAGCCATGTCTAGATTTAACATCCCTGCCAAACTCGTCTGACTGTGCAGGATGTCAAGGTCGGTAATGAGCAAACCGAGACCTTTGATGTTAAAAAAGGATTTAGGCAAAGTGACGCGCTGTCGTGCAACTTTTTCAACATTGTGCTTGAAAATATCGTGCAAGAATCACTGGCCAATACAAGAGCTACGGTTTATTTCAAGTCTACGCAATTGCTTGCGTACGCCACGACATTGACGTGATTGGACGGACACAGCGAGAGGTCAATGAGACATTTGTAAGCATTGAGGTAGAAGCGGCTAAGATGGTTCTCAAGGGGTCTCGAGGGTAAATTCAAATATCTGCTTTCATCTGAAAAAAACGGACAACACCTTCGTATTGGCCAGAACGTTACCATGGGCGAATATAACTTTGGAAGGATATAACAAAGAATTCGTCTACCTTGGCTCACTGATGACCAGCGACCAGCGCATTGTTCATCGAACCAGGGGTTTCTAGGTGGGGGCGGTTTGAAACCCAGCACCTCTGAGGCAGCGTCTCTGACGGCGCTCTGGCAAGCTAAGCTAGGAAACTAGCAAGTGGCACGTTTGTTGCTAATCACATTGTTTTTTCAAATATTATGTATGTATGTATGTGTGTATATTGGCGTTACAGCCCATGAAGGACCAGAGCCAAGCTTCTCTCAATCACCCATGTTAGGTGTGATTTATTTTTTCACACAGCTTATAGCCGATTCCGAACGGCTTGAGTCGAGAAGTTTTCTCAAGGCAAGTATAGTACGGGGGGTTTTGCCAGTACCCCGCCGAGGAGGGACGCCGCGAAATAAACATTCGATGCCGTTGGTGTTATCGGGATCCAAACTCGCTTATCGTGCGTCAGAATCCAACACACTAACCACTGCGCCCTCGGATACTACCTCGAATTTTGAATTATACCTATGACGGTATACACATACAAAGGCCGTTAAGTATATCAGTTCTCCTTTCTCTTGTAGTTAAGTGTATATTTTTAGCACTTCAACTTGATAAATACTTACGCAGTCATAGTTTGTAATCGAAAACAAAATAAATAAATGTATAGATAAAGAGTAAGATAAAAATATGCACACAAAGTTCATGCCATAAGCTTATCAACTGGCCCTTGCGGCGAATTGAATATAATCGTTTTAATCTGGGTGAAGTGAGTCTACTTTCTCAGAAAAACAAAACGATTGAAATATTATGTGTTTTACAATACATGGTTGTGGATTTGATATTTCACAACACAACAAAAGCATTCACAACTGATTTTTGCTCAGGAGAATAGAATGAGCAGATTGCAATTTCAAGGTGGGTTTAGATGGAAGACCAAAGGTATTTTTTGGGCACTTTTTGGCACTTTATATAAACAAAAGAGTATAGTTGGATTTAATTGAAGTAAGGATTACTTTCGATTACCCTGTTTAGTTTTCTTTAACGGTTTTATTAAACAAACATTCTTAAACGTTACATATACATATGTACATACATACTTACAAACATTTTTTTATTATTAATTTTTTACCTATCAATTTAATACATCGACTTGGCATCACTGTTGGTAATCTCTCTCACCAGGTGTCAGAATTCTTCTGCTTAAAAGATGCTGTCATCTATCTGAGCAATTGACATATGCCAATTGGACCCGTGAATTTGGAAGAAGTTTTCGTAAAACCTACTAATTTCTTAAGCAATCCATGTGGTAATTTGTTTATATATTTAGCAAAATAAGGTAAATACGAATCGGTGATAATAAATTGTTTGATTGTCGGAGTTTTTTGCCGAATTTTACAACGAATCAGTACCTACCTTGTTACAGAAACCCACATACGATTTTTTTGCGTGCCCGACCTTCATCCTAATTAGGGAGAGGCATCATTTCGTCGATTTTCGTCATCGGCTATTTAAACGAAATCCAAAAGAAATCTAATTGACAACTGTTCAACATGCCACCCGTCGTCTCGTAAGCATTTTAATGAGCTTCACCTAATCCAAGATCATATTCCTCGTAACAAATGCTATTAGAAAAGTAGGCTTCTCTCTGTCATGACATTCCATATACCATGTATGGGCGTAAAATCACTTTTCCCCACAAGCATCCTCCTCTCCTCTCTTTATCGTCACCACTAAATCAAAGTAAACATAACATTTCTATTTTTAAAAAAAATTGTGCTTATGTTTCCTCGTCAAGATCGCACCTATTGCTTACTCGTTTCGGGAGGAAACCACTCGGAGCGACAGATGTGTTTTTTTTTTTTTTGCTTGCCCAACCGGTGATGACGTCATGTCTATTATATATCTCCTGACACTGAATGAATTCCACCGGTGGGGCCGTGGGCAGCTGTCGGTGAGACGCTAAACTGAAATACTCAACCCGACCGCGCAACGCTATGGATTGCAATCAGCTTTTGTTTTCTGTTTAAATACCTTTGCAATGCAAGTGGGGCAGACGCACTACTATCAATGTTTTTTGTTTATTTTTTTTTTTTGCTTAAATTCTGCGACTCGTGGCGATTGTTTTGCGATATTAAGGAGTTCACTTTCAGTGTGATTCATGGGCAATTCGAACGCTATTTTTTCGAGATAAGAAAAGGCTTTGCCTCGCCTTCGATATCATACAGTCTTGAGTTGGAATTGAAGCAATATTGACCGGTTTTATCTGTTTTCTAACAATTTTCCACGATCAAAATGATGTACTCAAAAGCTAAACTGTAATGTTGTTGTAACAATTTCATTTTCATTTTAACTCATTTCGTTGTTATCGATCAAATGAGTATCATATTTATTGATATATGTAATTGTTTGTTGTTTTTATAGAACTACGGCAGCTGATATGTCCTTGGGTACGATGCAATGTGCCCGATGTGCCGAGGGGTTTGAGGCAAATGAGAAAATCGTGAATTCCAATGGGGAACTCTGGCACACACAATGTTTTGTGTAAGTCTTGCAAGTATGCATGGTATGCGTCATATATCAGATTGCATTTTTTGTTTTTCATTTAAGGTGCGCGCAATGCTTCCGTCCGTTTCAGGAGGGCATCTTCTACGAATTCGAAGGAAGAAAGTACTGTGAACGTGATTTCCATGTTTTATTTGCACCATGCTGCAACAAATGCGGTGAATTTGTAATTGGCCGCGTGATTAAGGCGATGTCAGCAAATTGGCATCCACACTGCTTCCGGTGCCAGATGTGCGCTAAAGAACTGGCTGATGTGGATTTATTCGAAATCAAAATCGTGCCTTATGTCATGAGTGTAATGCACAAGTGAAAGCAGTTGGAACCGGGAAATATGTTTGCCAGAAGTGTCAGTAAGTACGGCACCAATGTAAAAGTAGATGGCCTTTGCGACCACTGATTAATGAACCACAAATATTTATATTTCAGTGGCCTTATCGATGATGAACCACTCCGATTCCGAGGCGAAGTCTACCATGGATATCATTTCAACTGCACGACATGCGGTGTAGAACTGGACTATACCGCAAGGGAAGTGAAATGCCGGCCCGGTTTCGCAGCTAACGACATGGTGTGTTCAATTTGACCACATATAAAGTAATATAAATCTAAATGTCACGTTTCTAGAACGAGCTATACTGTCTCCGGTGTCACGATAAGATGGGAATTCCCATTTGTGGCGCTTGTCGCCGACCGATCGAGGAACGTGTGGTCACAGCTCTAGGCAAGCACTGGCATGTTGAGGTAGTACATCTAATGCAGATAATCTACGAAATTTTGTTTTCACGTTTTCATTATACTTAGCATTTTGTATGCGCCAAATGCGAAAAGCCATTCTTGGGTCATCGCCACTACGAGAAACGTGGTCTGGCATATTGTGAAACGCATTATCACCAATTGTTTGGCAATTTGTGTTTCGTTTGTAATCAAGTCATCGCTGGAGATGGTAATGCCTTATCGGTGTGTTTCATAGCAATGACTAATTCCTCCTCCTCCTTTTTCAGTATTTACAGCCTTAAATAAAGCATGGTGCGTTCATCATTTTGCATGCTCCGTATGCGATATGAAAATGACACAAAAGTCGAAATTCTACGAGTACGATGAGAAGCCGGTTTGCAAAAAGTGCTACGAACGTTTCCCTAGCGAGTTGCGACGTCGCCTACGTATGGCCCATGAAATGACAATGAAGAAAAACATATAAATTCACATCGTCAACAACAAATACCAGCCACTGTCATCGCCAATGTGCCTAAGGAACAAAACCAATGATTTTTGTTGTTTTTTATATATTTTTTCCTAACGATTCCTGCTAAATCTCTTGAAAGTGCCCCGATACCTAACATAGAAACAAATGGAAAATAAACAAACAGTCTAACAAGATATAGATATTTTTTATATAAATTTTTATTTATATATAGAAGTATGTATGTATTTTTTATGTAATACTTTATAACGTAACGCATTGTTTTATGTATGTATAAACATTAACAATTTTTGTTAGTGTGTTCTAAGTGTTTTAACAAACTAAGCATATTGCAGCTTATATAGTTTTCGTTCTTATTTCTTTCTTTTCTTTTGTTTCCAAACGTAATGTGTTATTATATACTTTTATAATAAATAATTAAACTAATGAATAAAATGGATGTATGCCTATTTTTTTTAGGATGGTAAAGGGCTAGCAAAGGCCTCGTAGGGGTAGCATCTGCCGACGGATGCTGGCCCGACAAAGAGCGAGTAATAGCCTCTGCAGCCGAATATCCTGCAGCTCTGCTAGTCAGGTCCTGCCATCGTGGTGCCATCAGAAAATTTCCTTACAAGGGAAATTACTGACGGAAGAGGCCGAATGGCGAGTATCCTGCGCCACCAAACAGGATTAGTGTCGTTTGGGCTATGGTCTAGCAAACCATAACCGTAAAACCACCGATTGCTCAGAAGCAAAAAACAGCCTCGGATAGAAAAACGGAGCGGACCTATGTTGACCCTATAATACAACAAAAAAAACAAACAAGGACCTTCCGTTCTGTACGTGGAATGTTAGGTCCCTAAACACACCACGTGCGGCCGAACAACTTGCGGACGCCCTAGACCGCTATAAAGCGGACATAACCGCCATCCAGGAAATGCGATGGAATGGACCGGGTAAAAAGCGGATGAAAAACTGCGACATTAACTACGGTGACTGCTATAGGGAGAGAGGACAGAGACTATTTGGATGCGGATTTGTTGTTAGAGGTGGACTAAGACATAAAGTCCTATGTTTCCAGTATGTGAGTGAACGCCTCACAACGATCCGCATCAAGGCAAATTTCTGTAACATCAGCCTCATATGCGTCCATGCCCCCACGGAAGACAAGGATGACTCCATCAAAGATGATTTCTTTGATCTCCTAGACAGAACAGCTATGACACCAAAATCATACTAGGAGATTTTAGCGCTAAGCTGGGTAAAGAAAGCATCATTGAACGGGTCATCGTCAAACACAGCCTACGTGAGACCACAACCGATAACGGACACAGGCTGATCGACCTTGCCACGGGGCAGATCTTCTTCCAGCTAGCACACGATTTCCCTACCTCGATATACACAAAGGCACCTGGCGGTCGCCAGATCAATCAGTCACCAACCAGATTGATCACATCGCGATTGACGTCAGATACTCCTCCACTATTCTTGATGTTCGCACTTTCCGAGGAGCGAACATCGACTCAGACCACTATCTTGTAGTAGCCAAGATATGTCAACGCATAACACGAACACCGCGGAGTAGAGTTAGAACACCAAGCCATGACGTCGGAAAGCTACTATCGTCAGAGATCGCCAGTGCCATTGCCAACCGCGTCTCCCTTAAGCTCTCGGATACACCTCAATCCTCCACTCAGTCAGTAGAGCCACAATGGAGCCTGTGCAAACAAGCCCTAAAGAGCAAAGCAACGGAAGTGCTGGCCCTTAAAGCTCCACTACGACGAAACATCTGGCTCGATGACGAGTGTAGCAGGCTCATGCAGAAAAGCAGGAGGCATACAAAGCCTCACTACAGAAAAAAACAAGAGCAGCTCGTGAGCTCTACGAGCTTAAAAGAAGGGAGGAACATGAGCTTCTCAAGAGAAGCCTGCTACTGCAGGCACCACGTTCGAAGATTTTATCTACGAATAAAACGAATGTTTCAAGGCAATAAAGCCCGAACGGAGCCCTGTAAGGATGAGAACGGACACCTAGTAGTAGAATTGCAGTCGATGCTAAGAATTTGGAAAAACCACATGTGCAGTATAACGGCAATGACAGCCACCGCCGTCACAGAGAATGATCCATTTCTTAATGACGAAGAGCGCAGAGAATTCCGTCCCTCTGACCTCGACGAAGTTGAGATTGCCATGTCGGAACTCAAGTCGAAAAAAGCTGCTGGCGCAGATGTATTATCTGCTGAGCTCTTCAAAGCAGCTGGGAGTGAGCTGGTTAAGAGCATGCACCGGCTCATCTGTAAGATATGGTCAGAGGAAAGCATGCCCGAGGAATGGAGTCTCAGCAAAAAAGCAGATCCCTTTGACTGCGCCAACTACAGAGGAATGAATCTTCTTAATGTCGCATACAAGATCTGCGCTGCCGTTTTGTGTGAACGCCTGAAGCCGTTCGTAAATAAGCTGATAGGTCCTTATCAGTAGGGCTTCAGACCAGGGAAGTCCGCCCTCGATCAAATCTTCACACTATGGCAGATCTTGGAGAAAACCAATGAATTTCAAGTCGAAACTCACCATCTATTCGTCGAAGGCCGAATACGACAGCGTAAAACGTCATGTTTAATTTTGACATCCCTGCTAAGCTCGTCAGACTTTGCAGGATGAATCTGGAGAACGCTCGCTGCTCCATCCGAATCGGTGCAGAACTGACCGGTAGTTTCGAAGTCAAAAAAGGATTTAGACAGGGCGATGCGATGTCGTGTGATTTTTTTAACATCATATTAGAAATGATTGTGCAAAAATCACAGGTCAATACAAGAGGCACAATCTATTTCTAATCCTCGCAACTCCTTGCATACGCCGACGACATTGACATAATAGGTAGATCACAGCGAGATGTCAGTGAGGCGTTTGCGAGTATTGAGATGGAGGCGGCAAAATGTGGTTTGGCAGTTAATGAGGGCAAAACTAAATATCTGCTGACATCGAAAAAGGACATTTACCATAGACGTCTTGGACAGAACGTGCATATTGGCAGATATAAGTTTGAGGTAGTTAAGGACTTCATATACCTCGGCTCCGCAGTGACTTGGAACAACGACACCAGTTTCGAAATCAAGCTCAGAATTACTCTTGCCAACCGCTGCTGCTTTGGGCTCAAGAGGCAACTGAGAAGTAGAGCCCTCTCTCGTACGACCAAGTTGACCTTATATAAGACCTTAATTATCCCAGTCCTGTTATACGGCGCAGAAACATGGACTTTATCTAAAGCGGATGAGGAAATCGTTGGTCGTTTCGAGAGAAAGATTCTGCGTGCGAGCTCCTATAAACACGTAGGGGGTTCGGAGGAGAAGATTCAATCACGAACTGTACGGGTTGTACAGCGACATGAGTCTAGTCAGGCGTCTACGGATCCAAAGCCTAAGATGGCTAGGCCATGTAGAGCGAATGGACACCACAGCTCCAGCCCGTAGAGTCTTTGAATCCAACCCCGAGAGACAAAGAAATAGAGGACGGCCGCACCTAAGGTGGAAAGAGGCCTCAACCAACTGGGCGGCATTGGAAGACTAGCGAAAGATCGTGCTTAATGAATATGCATGTTGGTTGAGGCCCAGGTTCAGGTTCAGGTTAAGTAAGTAAGTAAGCCTATTTTTTTAAAAAAAATGGGACAGGTTTGAATTACTTAACTGCGTCATTGTACATTTCGGAAACTGGAAAATTAACTGTTTCGCTTGGGTCGGGAATGCAATGAGGATATCTCTTTGGAGGGCATGTGTATCTAGCCGTTGTATTCCATGGCACGGACGGAACGGAGATAATGAATCAAGAAATGTGGACCCCCAAACTGTGTAGATGTGGGAAGTATTAATATTTGAAAAAGCAGTCAATTGTCAAGGCAAATTAAGAAAGGCTCTACATGAATGCTATAGGATAGGTGAAAGATATATTTGAAGAAACCATCAAGGCTTTGGTAGACATTTGCCATTTGGAAGAATTCATGTAACCCGGATCTGATTTGTCACGAATTATTTGTTTTTTAAAATGAAAAGATTCGAAATCAGTATTTGAGTTAAGAGCACATATGGCCTCGAATAAGTATAAAACTGAAAGATCTGTTACTTTCTGTTACATTGCCATCAGCAATGAGCAATAATAATCGTCGCAAGTCACTTGCTGCTTGCATGTAAGTGATTTTTGCAGAGTCCATAAGATCGGAGATGAACGATGCTCTCTAATCCCTCTACTTCTCTTCATATTTCTTTAAGAAGGAAAGTTCTAGAAGCAATATACAATACAACAATCGGGTTATAACAAAACAGTACAGCCCCGCTAGTCCGGACATTCACTAGTTCGGACACTGTTACATTTCGGATACTTCAAAATGTTACCTCTATTGTTGTAGTTTGACTGTTCAATGGAAATATATTTGTTAACACAAATCCGGGAATTCCCCTGTTATTATTTTCATTATGTAGTAGGCTAGTTTTTACCGTTACAATTTTTGTAATGCAAGTTTTTTTTAAGAACAGGACGTATTTTCTCAGACAGTAACTCTATTTCACATTAATACATAATGTCTTCTGGAAAGAAAAGAAAGCACGTATGTAACTTTGACAATTTCCGAGAAATGCAAGATACTAGATGAAATTGAAGCTGGCAAATCAGTTAGGCAAGTAGCTGATATTTATAAAGTCTCGAAATCAACTGTTTTCGACATAAAAAGTAACAAATTGAAAATTAGGAAATGTGCATCTAACACATTTCAAGGATCAGGTAAGCTGAGAATTTGAGTTCTAGGAATATGGACCTACTTTTCATGGGCATTTAACAATTGGTTCCAGGAAAGAGAAAGATAATGAAGCAAGGTGAACGAACATCCAGCTGTAGAAGAAGCTTTAATGACATGGTTTATCCAACTAAGAAATCATCATGTGCCAATTTCAACCGACATGATTCAAACCAAAGCTACATTTTTTTACAAAGAGATGACAGGAAACGATGATTTTGCAGCAAGTTCCGGTTGGTTGGAAAAATTTAAATGCCGGCATGGAATTCGAGATCTTAAAATTTGTGGCGAAAAAGTTTCCAACGACGTTGCTGCTATGAAGCCTTTTCCAAGAAAAGTTTTTGAAAGTGATGCAAGAAATGAACAAAACCGAAGAACAAGTTTATAATGCTGATGAATCAGCTGCCTTTTGGAGAGTTCTTCCAGGAACGACATGGGTTCATGCAAATGAAAAATCTGCTCCTGGCAGGAAAATATCGAAAGATCGCGTAACTTTTATGCCATGCTGCAGGAACTCATAAGTTGCCCCTTTTAGTAATCGGAAAATCAATAGATCCAAGGGCATTTAAGAACGTTGATCTTCCAGTAGTATATAAAGCTACTAAAAAAGGCTAGATGTCGACAACAATTTTTTTTTGGAATGGTTCAAGAAATATTTGATTCCCAATGTGAATTTGATTCCAACTTCAGGGTTTTATTTCTGCCATCTAATTGTACGGCAGTATTGCAAAACGTTATTCAAAATATAAAGGTAGCATACAGGAAGCAACTGCTGACCCTAGAATGTGGTGTGGATGATGATAAAAATATTTCAGCAGTCTTAAAAAAATTATATTTACGAGATGCAGTTTTCTTTTTAGATTCTGCTTGGAGAGGTATTGGAGAGAAAAATATCAAAAAGAGTTGGTCAATATTATGGCCAGATTTGGGATCGCAATGGAATGATGATTCATCGCTTGATGATCCAAATGCTAGCACATCTATGGATGAAATAAGAAAATGGGCAACTGGTCAAAATGAGTTCTCTTATGATTTGTCAGATGAAGACATTATCCAGTCCGCTTTAGTAATCCAACAAAATGTTGAGGAAGATGAAGAAGAAGACTGGTGTTTTCCTAAATGCAGTACTGCCTGCATTGTGAATTAGCAAACATTCCTAAATGCAAACACAAATAGTGACAGAACGCATTGTGTTCCGAAATGCATCGTGAATGATTATACTGCGCAAACAAAAGCAAACAGCGCATCGTGAACTAGCACGCTGCTTCGTTAAAAATAACGTTATAAATTACTTGCGATTGCGAACGCCCTTTTTTTTTTTTTTAACATATAAGTTATGGCATCATAACGCCATGCGCGCAATGCGCGGCCTGTTCATTGTCCTGCACGCGCATCGCCTCGTCAGCATTTTCTCACGCCCAGCAATAGCTTCCGTCACCTGGCCGGAATTTGAGCCAGAACAACTTACTTCCCACGCGCAGCAGTAGTTTCCGTCGCCTCGCCGGCATTTGAGCCGGATCAACTTACTATCAACTTGCTTCCCACGCGCAGCAGTATCACTCCTCACTTAGGGCTAGGTATTGAAATTATTGTTAGGTACGTTTAGTTCGAAGCAAGACATGGAATAAACCAGTCAGAAAATGAACTAGTGATTTTATTGATAAATAAAATAACTTATACTTTATAAATATTTGGTTGCCCCCTGCACTATAATTGCTTAACAAGTTATTAATTATTTGAGTTGCTATTGATTTTTTATCAGACATATGTACATAGTTCCAACTTTGCAGAAAAAAACGTGTGGGCACTGTATGACGTTACAAAATGTCATGATTTAATACGCAACCGTATGCGTAAAGCGCGGTTCACATTGAACGATTTATCAACCGATTTGCTTGACGACCAAATAAAGCGTAGCGTTCACACCAAACAACTTGTTGACCGACTTCACTTGCGATAGACATAGACAATAGACGAAGTATTAACATGGCGGCGCATGCTCTGGTTACAGGGATGATTATTGATGAAATACTCGAAAATGAAGAAAAAAAAAAGCGAATTTGGATTAAACCATGGGTCGGCAAACGTAATAATTTCTCATCGGTAACTGTTAAGAGAATTTCACCAAAATTTTCCAGAGGATTTTCGTAATTATTTGGGAATTGTTAGGAACGTATGATGAGTTACTAAGAAAAATAATTCCTCATATGAAAAAATCTAACCAAAATTATTTTTCTTCATATTTTCTCAAAGTTGGTGTTGTTTCTCTGAACGCACAAGCAAAAGTGAAAAAATGCTCTGAAGTTGTACGACAACTGTTCACACTTAACGATAAATCGTTCAACCACGGCTGTCAAGCAAAAAGTTGGAAATTTTCAACTTCCTGACTACGAATCGTACCGACTTGTAGCTGGAGCGTTCACATTGGTTTTGCATACACAATTTGTCGTCCAACCACGGTTGTCAAGGAAATTGTTTGATAAATCGTTCAATGTGAACCGCGCTTAACGCATCGTGAAAGCATCGTGTGAATGTATAACTGATGCAAGGCGCAGTCACAATGCGTATTATGTTTGAATTTAGGAAAGCACCCGACAGTGAAGATCAAAATGAAAATAAAGAAGTTGCGAAAGTTTCACATAGTGAAGCAAGAAAAATATTCGTCAGGGCCATTCAGTGGGCTGAAGAAAATAATGCATCGCAAATGGATCTTCTTCTCCTAAAGGGCCTGTATACACGAGAATATCGCTAGCAGCAGGAAGACCGGTTTTATGCTCTACATTGAAGCATACACGGGATTCATTTTTCTAGAGGAAAAAATTGTATATGTGAACCTTGTTCAATTGTGTTAGTGTTCCTGTCATTTTGACATTTCATTTGAAAGAGATATTTCCTTTGACAGAGATATTAAGTGTGACCACGCACTAAAATGTCCCTTTGTTTTTTTCCGATGTGCACTGCTTGAAAGACCAATGACGATTGAAGCGCAACACCAGGCAAAAAAAGTGCGGACTCGAAAACTGAAGAGTTGTATATGTATTAGTTTTCCACTTCTGTTCACCCACTAAATTTGCGGAGGAAAATGGTACTCTGTTTCGTACCGCAACCTTCAGCTCCCTCTCCCACAAAACCGGTTTTTTTTGGGTGATATATTCTCGTGTATACAGCCTCAAAGAGATTACGTGAAGAAGCTGAAAAGAAGTTTATAGATAAAGTATTCCAGCTTCTCGACTTACGCCGTTCGGAATCGGCATTAAACTGTAGGTCCCTTTCACCTGTGTGAAAAATAAATCACACACAACATGGGTGATTGAGAGAAGCTTGGCTCTGGTCCTTCATGGGCTGTAACGGGCAACGGTGTTTCCGGTTGCCCATTTTATTTTAGTTTTTCTCTATAGTCTGGACATTTCGCTAGTCCGGACATGGTCGAAATTTTATGTGTCCGGACTAGTGAGGCTGAACTGTATATTGTTACATCACATGCTTTTGAAAAAATGTTACTTTTTTTCAAGTTCAGTGATCACTTGGAACAAAAGAGGTTATGAAACAATTCAGTGATCAGAGGGAGCATAAAAAGTGAATTAAAAAGAAAACCCAAATAATACTTGGAGGAAAAGATTGCTCACTTCTATGGGTTCATGTAATAGAAAAACTCTAAGGTGGATTAACCAGACCTAAGAGATGTTAGTAACTCTCAGTACGGCAGTCTTAAACATTGCTTCCGACAGTCATAGAAACAAAAAATCATCTGGCAATTATTATTTATCTCTACAAATAAAAAAAGAACTTAAGATTTAATCGAAAGCGCAAAGATAAAGATAATCTGGGAGAGAGGCCGAAGAAGTTTGGTCTTAAGTTGAAAATAACAATCATTTTTATCAATTACTTTTAAAAGATCTCAAATAAAGATACATTTAATTGATCTATCTACTTAGGCGGTGACAAATAATATTCATAGTTTAATAAACCATTTCTTAAGGATAATTGTTTTCTTTTTCATGTCTGTTACTGATATTCGTTTTGGGACTGACTGTAATTTGTGTTAATTTTTTTTGTTGTTAATTTTTAAAAGGCCTGTCACCATACTCCATACTACAAGAGAACGAACGAATATTTCCAAAATGCCTAGGTATATTGAGATCAGTTTAGCCAGAGTCAATACGTCAAAAAAAGTATTCTCCGCGGCACAAGGACAGTACATAAATCCTTTTCAGTTACACTTAGGGGGATATACACATACACAAACTAAATATATATAAATCAATTTCGACACTAGTTTAAGCGTGACAAACAATCGCAAACACAACTACATACTATGCAACTGAGTATTCTCTGCAACCATATATGCACATCACATCAACTTTTCATCGTAGCGCTTAGTCTACAAATAATCCTTACTCGCCTAAATTATCCAAGAGAGGGCAAATCAACTCCGGCATTCGAACAGCAAGCAATCCACCTACGTTACATTTTTCTTCCTTATCAAAATAGGATATAGCCACTGGTTCTTTCGCCTCCAAACTCTTACGATAGTCGAAGATATCACCGCCAAGCGATCGTAAAATCGCCTGAGGCGCACACGTGTCCCATTTAAACGTTGTTCCCTTACTAAGAAAGTATAAATCTACCTCGCCCGTAATCACTTTAAGTGCTTTATGGCCGGCCCCAGCAGAAAATGCAAATTCAAATCCAGTATCTGATATTTTTTGCAATAAATCCGAATTCTCCGAACTCGAGAATATTCCCAAGTAGTTTTGTCGCTGTGGTATCTCTTGCGGGCAATTGTTCGCTTGCAAAGTTTCGAGACATACACCCCAAAATAGTGAACTTCTGTACACATTCTCCTCTACTTTTTTGTTAAACGGCTGCGAAATGATGCCGATGACAGGTTTACCCGTTGTTCTACTATATGCTCCAATGAGGACAGTTACGCAATCCAAACCGGTCGATGTTATTCCGGGAAAGTTGGTAAAAATCGAATCACCCGATATGTATTCAGCAGTAGCATCTGTAATATTACAATATCAATCGTTATCGATGTTGCTATACGACTAGCTCTTATTTTAGTTACCAATGGGGTCGATCCATATGCCAATGTCCGGATAATCGATGTCATCGGGCAAGTCGGGAATATCACCTACCTCTTCCACGAAGTTAACCTGCTTGTGTACTTCTTCGGCTAGAACTTCCGCTGCAGCTCTGTTTCCGTTCAGGACCTTTTCTAAACATTCTGCTGTCCTTTCGGCATTTTCACCGATTTCGACATTCACCGTTTCGCCAAGGGCATTGGTAAACGAAGAGGTTTCCTCTCCTTTAATATGTTCTTGAATTTCTGAAAACTGCATGAAAGTATAAAGCCTTGCAATGAACAAAATAATTCCACTACCTCTCTTCCAACATCGTGTCGGACCGTCACTTGGATAAGAACATCCGCGAGGGTTTTAAAATCATGTACAAATCTGGGGTTTGCCTCGTCCGATGACTTTTCTTGAACTAGAAGCGCCAGTAGATCCTCATTTGCTCTGCAAATCCTTGCAATATTTGCTGCCTTCTCAACGACATTGATTAAACTTTTTAGCAAATGCCTGGACATAGTAGATGTTCGAAACGAATATGTATTTTGAACACAAGTTACACGAATTTCCACGATAGCAAGCAACGCACTGATCGATCAAAACAAATCTAATTAAAAACTGGACGAGGGAATAAAGTAAGAGAAATGATAGTGTAAAAGGAATGGGAAACTGGATGGGACGGACTACCTGTTATGAACTGAAAAGTTAAAAACTTTTACTTCGTATAGGGGTTGAATCCATAAATGACGTTATGAGCATGGGCATTGGTTGACATCGTTTATACCAGGTTTATACCACGCACTTCACGGGGCTTCCACCTTGTTTTACAACACTTTACCTCAGGGATCCCTGCTTTACCTGTACGCCTGTACCTGTACCAGTTTTACAAGAACAAGAATTTAGCAACTGACATTGACAATGGCAACTGAACATTCGTTGTCCATCTGGATGCGTTCAGTGGACGCATGTTACCTAGAATTTACATAGAGCGATTGGTTTCTAAGTGTACTCAGAAAATATTGTGTAAATGTTGACTACGACCAGGCTTTAAAGGGATATATGCAGGGACCTTAGTTTGGAGTCACTTTTTCTAGCATAAAAACACATCATCCAAAACCAAAACAATAAAAAAAGCGATTGAATAAGACTATTTGTTTATCAGTAGATAGCCACGACATTATGCATGGCAAAGGACTAACAAAGGCCTCGTAGGGGTAGCATCTATCCGACGGATGCTGGCCTGCTAAAAAGCGAGAAGAGCCATCGCAGCCGAACATCTCGCGGCACTGTTAGTAAGTCCCATCCCCACATTTTCATGGTGCCATCTGATGGTTTCCTATGGAAATTGCAGACGGGGAAGGGCGAATGGCGAGCCTTCTGCGCCAAAAAACAGGATTAGTCGGTTGGGCTACGGCCTAGTAAGCCGTAACCGTAAAAAAAAACCACAAACTCCGAAACAACCACAAGCCTCGGATATAACGGACCGGATTTATGTTGACGACCCTTGCAAAAAACGAAAAAAGGACAATGACCTTCCGCTTTGTACGTGGAATGTTAGGTCCCTAAACAGGCCACGTACTGCCGAACAACTTGCGGACGCCCTAGACCGCTATAAAGCGGACATAACCGCCATCCAGGAAATGCGATGGATTGGACCGGGTATAAAACGGATGAAAAACTGCGATATTTACTACGGCGACTGCTATAGGGAGAGAGGACAACGATTGTTCGGATGTGGATTTGCTGTTCGAGGTGGACTAAGGCAAAAAGTCCTAAGCTTTCGGCATGTGAGCGAATGCCTCATAACGATCCGTATCACGGCTACAGTTCTTAACATCAGCCTGATCTGCGTCCACGCCCCCACGGAAGACAAGGATGACTCCGATAACGGACACAGGCTGATTGATCTTGCTACGGGGCGAAATCTCCTTTTAGCCAGTACGCGCTTCCCGCACATCGATATACACAAAGGCACCTGGCGGTCTTTTGATCAATCGACTACCAACTAGATTGATCACTTCGCGATAGACGTCAGACACTCCTCCACTATTCTTGATGTTCGAACCTTCCGAGGGGCTAACATCGACTCGGACCACTATCTTGTAGTAGCCAAGATGCGCTTACGAATATCTCGAACGCAGCGGAGAAGAGTAAGAATACAAAGTTATGACGTCGGAAAGCTACTATCGCCGGAAACAGCTCGTGCTTTTACCGATCGCGCCTCCCTTAAGCTCTCCATTACACCTCAATCCTCCACGCTATCAATAGAACAGCACTTGAGCCTTTTCAAACAAGCCCTGAAAAGTTCTGCATCCGAAGTTTTGGGTTTCAAGGCTCCACCACGAAGAAACACCTGGTTCGATGACGAGTGCAGGAGGATTCACACAGCGAAGCAGGATGCATATAAGGCCTCGCTGCATAAAAGAACAAGAGCAGCTCGTGAGCTCTACGACTTAAAAAGAAGGGAGGAGTATAAGCTTCTCAGAGGAAAGTAGAAAGAGCACGAGAAGCGCGCGATTGAGGATTTGGAGAAGTGTTACTGCAGGCATGACAGATAAAGCGAACATGCCAAGGTTAAAAAGCCAGAACGGAAGCCTGCAGGGATGAGAGCAGGCACCTAGTAGTAGAATCGCAGTCAATGCCGAGAATATGGAAAAACCACTTCTGCAGACTGTATAACGGCGATGTTAGTCAATATACTGCTTGTCAGGCAGAATGATCCATTTCTAATCGACGAAGACCGCAGAGAATTGTGCCCGCTGACCTCGACGAAGTTAATATTGCCATATCGAAGCTCAAGTCGAATAAAGCTGCTGGCACAGACGGACTCTCTGCTGAGCTCTTCAAGGCAACTGAGGATGACCTGGTTGGGGGCATGCACCAGCTCATCCGTAAGATATGGTTAGAGGAAAGCATGCCCGAGGAATGGAGTCTCAGCATCGTATATCCGACCCACAACAAAGGAGACCCCTTTGATTGCGCCAACTATAGAGGAATAAGTCTCCTTAACATCGTCTACAAAACCTTCTCCGCCGTTTTGTGTGAACGCCTGAAGTCTTTTGTAAATAAGCTGATAGGTCCTTACCAGTGCGGATTCAGGCCAGGGAAGTCCACCATCGAACACTACGGCAGATCCTGGAAAAAACCAATGAATTTCAAGTCGACACTCACCACCTATTTGTCGACTTCAAAGCCGCATACGACAACGTAATTAGAGACGAGCTATACAACGCTATGTCTACCTTTGACATACCTGCTAAACTCGTCAGACTATGCAGGATGACTTGGAGAATGATCGCTGCTCCATCCGAATCGGTGAACACCTTACCGATAGTTTTAATGTCAAAAAAGGACTTAGGCAGGGCGATGCGCTGTCGTGTGATTTCTTCAACATCATATTGGAAATGATTGTGCAAAAACTACTGGCCAATACAAGAGGCACAATCTATTTCAAATCCTCGCAACTCCTTGCATACGCCGACGATATTGACATGATAGGTAAATCACAGCGAGATGTCAATGAGGCGTTTGCGAGTATTGAGTTCGAGGCTGCTAAAATAGGTTTGGTGGTAAACGAGGGTAAAACTAAATATATGCTGTCATCAAAAAAGGACGCTCACCACCAATGTCTTGGCCAGAACGTTTGTATTGGCAGATACCTTAACCGAGGTAGTTAAGGACTTCGTCTACCTTGGATCCACAGTGACCTGGAACAACGACATCAGTTCCGAAATCAAACGCAGAATCACTTTTGCCAATCGCTGTTTCTTTGGGCTCAGGAGGCAATTGAGTAATAGAGCCCTCTCCCGAACGACGAAAAATTCAACCACGAACTTTACGGGCTGTACAGCGACATGAGTCTAGTCAGGCGTCTACGGATTCGACGCCTAAGATGGCTGGGCCATGTAGAGCCATGTACAGCTCCAGCCTGGAGAGTCTTTGAATACAACCCCGAGGGACGAAGAAGCAGAGGACGGCCGCACTTAGGATGGCGGACACAAGTGGAAGGGGACCTCAGCCAACTGAGTGTGCGGCAATGGAAAATCCTAGCAAAAGGTCGTGCCAGTTGGAGGGGCATGTTGGTTGAGGTCCAGGTTTACCCCGAACTGCAGCGCCCATTAAGAAGAAGAAGAAAGAAGCCACGACATTAGCATTTTTACTTATCAACGTACATTTATTCTAAAAGGACTTCATTGCTAAATATCAGAGGCCCATCTGAAGCCCTTCTTTAAAAAAAAAAAAAACAAAAACTGCCGAAAATTTTAAGTTCGCACATTCACTGTATCGATCGCTCTAAGCTATCTGCATTTAACATGTGTATAACAAAGGTATGTGCACCATCGAAAAGTCGTTGGAACAGAAGGAATTTGTCCTTGTGGCATTCTTGGGAACCGAGGGTGCATCTATTTGGCTTGTACAAGAAATGGGCTGTCGGTTATTCCTCTTAACACCGATGTCGTTCTCTTCACGAGAAGGAGGAAAAATACTGACATCCCGGTGTGCAAGGAAGCTAGGTACCTGGGAGTCATCTTAGATAGCAAGCTTCCTTGGTCAAAGCGTGTTGAGTCAAAAACCACCAAAGCGCTGTCAGCTTTTTGGCAATGCAAAGGAGCCTTTCGCGAAACATGGCTTATCGACGACAAAGCTCCACTGGATCTACATGGTAATAATAAGACCTTTAATTTCATATGCATCGCTGCATCTGACATGCCTTCTGACGCATTAACACCCGTTATCCTACTGCACTGTAATTTCACAGTCGAGTTTCCACGGCGTCAGGACTGGCTCTGGCTGGATACTGAACCTGGAAAGGATAGTCTAGGCAGTTTCACGGATGGCTCCAGGTCTGGGCGGGGGTCTGGAACTGGGGTCTTCTTTGGGCGCCATGGCCATGCATTATGTTGTGCAGCACAGGTGGAGGGGAAAAAGCATGTGCGTCTGCAGTGACATCCAGGCTGTACTCAAGGCTGTGTCCGACCCTTCAACTAGCTCTAAATTAGGGCATGAATTCAAGACCTTCTTGAACAGAATCGGTAAATTTACTAAGGCTTTTATGGGTTCCAGGTCACTCCGGGGTCCCAGGAATTGAGATCTCTGATGAACTCGCCAGAATGGGTTCAGAGGAAAGTTTCTCACTATCTGAACCCGCTCTAAGTCTACCTGCGTCCACGGTAAATCCCTACATCCCTACATTAACGGAAAACGGAAAAAGGACATTAATGTAAGGTGTCTGTCTGGAGTACAATGGACCCGTATATGCGTCTGAGGGCTCCAACCGATAGCAGACGCCTCCGATAAAAGGAAAAAACAAAAAAAAAAAAAAAAAACAAAAACCATTGGCAGTCATCTGTGCTCAGGCTTGCTACAAGGTTGGATGGCATAGTAAAACGGGTGCAGAGGTCGAGTCTCTGTATGAGTGGGACTAAGAGTTCTACCCTTACTTGAATAAAATTCTTTACCTCCCACCATTAGATCTGAAGATTTACATACAAATCCACATATGTATGTACGAGTATATTAAGACCGATCGCACCACCGTTTTTATAAGGAATCTCCTTCATTCTTTGAGCCCTTCTGATTAGCAACATTCTTAAAAAAATGCCATTATCCGAAAAAAATTATTTTATTACACTCATATACCTTAAGACTGCTTTTGAAGAAATAGCTTGCCCACGTACTCTGTTGAAGATTACATTATCTTCTGGCAGCTTCCTTTCAGCTTCGCCCAGCTTCTGTTTTGTGCTCTCCTAATTTTAACCAACAACAACTTCACTCTACATTTCTTTTGGGGCTGATTTTTACCTCAGCCCCAGGACCTTGACAAAAGTGTATAAAGTTCTTCTTTGAGTTGATAAATCAATGCTTGTCACTTACTCGCGTAATTGTTGACTACGACTACGTTTTAAGTTGTCCATATATATATATGGGTCGTGGTGTAGTGGTGAACATCACCGACCATCGAGCGGAAGGTCTGTAGTTCAAAGTCGTTCCATTTCCAAGAAAAAAAAACAATCTACGACCCAAACCACTGCACTCCATTCA
This sequence comes from Eumerus sabulonum, assembly GCA_951905685.1. Lineage (NCBI taxonomy): Eukaryota > Metazoa > Arthropoda > Insecta > Diptera > Syrphidae > Eumerus > Eumerus sabulonum. Next base: position 150,880,321 of record OX645060.1, on the reverse strand, counting down.
GGTTGTGTGATAAACATTATAAGAGTATAAACTCTTGAACTTGCGCGAACTTTAAAAAAAAGAATACATGTATGTGGAGGAGAAGCACCATGAAAAACATGTTCAACAACATGGCCGTTGTCGGGATTCGATCCCGTGTCATTGGCGTCCGAGGCCAACACCTTACCCACTGCGCCACAACGCTCCATATGGTTCATATGGAGAGTAGCTTGTAGCGAGATACCAATAGTAAGTGTATGGTTGTCCACCAAGGTTGTAATTGACACGGGCTTATTCACTATGGCTTGAACTACTTGCTCAGTAGGTCGATTAGGACAACTGTACTGACTGTACTGACAACTGACCGAAGTGCGCTAAAAATATTTTTCACGGAGCACGAATTTTATTAATAAAATTCAATAATTTGTAAGCAATGTTCGGTTGTCTTTTCACAATAAGACGAAAAGCTGTCAAGAAAGGAACTTACTTACTTACTTGGGTGGCGCTACAGTCCGTAGTGAACCTGGGCCTCAACCAACAAGCGTCTCCAGTTGGCACGGTCTTTGGCCAACTATTTCCAGCGCCGCACGCCCAGTTGGTTGAGGTCCCCTTCCACCTGCGTGCGCCACACTTGATGCGGCCGTTCTCTGCTGCGCCTTCCTTCCGAGGTGGATTCGAAGACTCTTCGGATCGGAGCTGTATTTTCCATGCGGTCTACATGGCCTAGCCACCTTAGACGCTGTATCCGTAGACGTCGTACCAGGCCGATGTCGCTGCACAACCCGTACAGTTCTTCGTTATATCTTCTAATCCATATACCGTTTGAACAAACGGGACCGTAGATAGTGCGTAGAATTTTCCTCTCGGAACGACCAAGGGCATCTTCATCCGCTTTTATTAAGGTCCAAGCCTCAGCGCCGTAAAGGAGGACTGGGATGATTAAGGTCTTATTTAGTGTCACCTTAATTTTCCGAGAGAGGGCTCTACTTCTCAATTACCTCTTGAGCCCAAAGAAACAGCGGTTGGCAAGAGTGATTCTTCGTTTTATCTCAGCGCTGGTATTGTTGTCGCTGGTCATCAGTGAGCCAAGGCAGACGAATTCCTTGACCACTTCAAAGCTATATCCGCCCATGGTGACGTTCTGGCCAATATGCCGGTGTTGTCCGTCTCTTTTAGATGAAAGCAGATATTTGGTTTTACCCTCATTAGCCTTGAGACCCATCTTAGCCGCTTCTACCTCAATGCTTAGAAAGGCCTCATTGACGTCTCGCTGTGTCCGTCCAATCACGTCAATGTCGGCGGCGTACGCAAGCAATTGAGTAGACTTGAAATAAATCGTACCTCTTGTGTTGGCCAGTGGCTCTTCTATCTTTTCAAGCACGATGTTGAAAAAGTTGCATGACAGCGCGTCACCTTGCCTAAATCCTTTTTTAACATCAAAGGTCTCGGTTTGCTCATTACCTACCTTAAATGAGCAGCGAGAATTGGCCATTGTTACCCTGCACAATCGGACGAGTTAGTCAGGGGCGTTAAAACTAGACATGGCTTTGTATATGCAGACTTGAAATCGACCAAGAGGTGGTGAGTGTCGATTTGGTATTTCTGGGTCTTCTCCAAGATCTGCCGTAGCGTAAATATTTGGTCTATTGTGGATTTACCTGGCCTGAAACTACACGGATAAGAGCCGATCAGGTTATCCACAAACGGTTTCAGGCGTTCACACAATACGGCAGAGAAGATCTTATATGCGATGTTAAGGAGACCTATTCCCTTATAGTTGGCGCAGTTATAGGGGTCTCCTTTTCTATGGACCGGGCAAACGATGCTGAGATTCCATTCGTCGGGCATGCTTTCCTCCGACCATACCTTGCAAATGAGATGGTGCATGCACCTTACCAGCTCATCTTCAACCGCCTTAAGAAGCTCAGCAGACAGGCTGTCTGCGCCCGCCGCTTTATTAGACTTAAGTCTTGATATCGCTATTTTGACTTCGTCTAGATCGGGTGGACTGAATTCTGTTACTTCGTTGTCCATTACGAATTTCTCGTTCTGCCTGACAGCGGTATCTTGCCTATCATCGTCTGCAGAAGTAGTCATTCCAAATCCTCAGCATCGACTGTGAGTCTACTACCAGTTCTCCATTTTCAGCCTGCAGGGAGCTGCCGCTCTGGCTTTGTAGCCATGGCATGTTCGTTTTACCTTATTGTAAAACTTACCGGCGTCATTCCTGCGGAAGCATCTCTCCATCTCCTCGATCTCACGCTTTCCGTGCTCTGTCTTCCTTCTTCTGAAAAGCGTGTGTTCCTCTCTTCTCTTCTGCTCATAGATTTCGCGAACAGCTCTCGTCCGTCGTTGTAGCATGGCTTTGTAGGCCTCTTGTATTGTTCATCGAACCAGGGGTTTCTAGGTGGGGACGCTGCACCTCTGAGGCAGCGTCTCTGACGGCGCTCTGGCAATGCGCCCATTCCTGCTCTATTGCTTGTGCTGCTGTGGGCGGATTTTGAGAGAGCTTTGGGGAGACACGATCGGCAAAGATTCTGGCAGTCTCTTGCGATTGTAGCATTCCGACGTCAAACTTACGTAGTCCTACTCGACTCCCTGCTAAGCATTCTTGATATCCCCATTCGTACCTTGGCTACAACAAGGTAGTGGTTCGAGTCGATGTTGGCCCCTCGGAAGGTTCGTACGTCGTGAATACAGAAGGAGTGTCTGGCGTCGATCGCAATGTGATCAATCTGGTTGGTGGTCGATTGATTAAAAGACCGCCAGGGACCCTTGTGGATGTTGAGATGGGGGAATGGCGTGCTTGCTACAAGGAGGTTACGCCCCGCTAGGAAATCGATTAGCCTAAGTCCGTTGTCGGATGTGGTGTTATGGAGGCTATGCTTTCCTATGATCGACTCAAATATGTCCTCTTTGCCCAGTCTTGCATTAAAATCTCCTAGGACTATTTTTGTGTCGTAGCTGGGGCATTGGGCATATGTTCTGTCTAGGAGATCGTAGAATTCTTCTTTAAGTCGATCGTCTTTTTCTTCCGTTGGGGCGTGAGCGCATATTAAGCTAATGTATGTATGTATGTATGTTGGCGTTACAGTCCATGAAGAACCTGAGCCGAGCTTCTCTCAATCACCCACGTTGTGTGTGATTTCATTTTCCCATAGGTGAAAGGGACCTACAGTTTTATTGCCGGTTCCAAACGGCGAATTTCGAGAAGCTTTTCATGACAATTTTACTACAGGGGCTTTGTCAGAACCCCGCTGAGGAGAAACACCGTGAAAAACACGTTCGATGACATGGCTGTGTCGGGATTCGATCCCGAGTCATCGGCGTCAGAGGCCAACACACTACCCCTTGCGCAACGGTGCTAATGTTTCCAAATTTAGCTTTGATGCGGATTGTTATGAGGCGTTCGCTTATATCTCGGAAGCTTAAGACTTTTTGTCGGAGTCTTCCTCGAATAACGAATCCGCACCCGAATAGGCGCTGTTTGTTCTCCTTGTAGCAGTTCCCGTAGTACATGGGGCAGTTTTTCATCCGTCTTTTGCCTGGTCCATCCCATCGCACTTCTTGGAGTGCGGTTATATCTGCTTTATAGCAGTTGAGGGTTTACTCCAATTGATCGCCTACACCCGGTCTGATAAGGGACCTAACATTCCAGGTGCAGACTCTCAAGTCCGTTAGTCGTTTGCAGGGGTCGTCAGCTTTGTATCCGTCCGTATCCGAGGCTTGTTGTCGTTTCGGAACAAGTAGGTTTTTACGTGATAGGGATGTTACCCCTAAGCACAACCCCGAACCTGGAGGGCCAGGTTACTCTTTCCCCAGGAACAAGGGGTTGGGTCACGCGGGGGCTGTGTGTCAACTTGGATTGAGCAGGGACAGAGATCGAAGCTGACGTTTGCCATATTAAAGGCGATCAGTTTCTTTACTCTGTTTGCTCGCTCCCTCCGCCCCAAGGGAGCTCGTTAGCGGTTGGAAATAAACCCTCCAACCTTTCATCCTTAGGTTGTAAATAGCTCACACCACCACTGGAATAGGATTGACTATCTCATGGTTCCCGGCCTGGAGACCATGCTGTTGCAAGACTCCCCGGGCCAGTATAAGCCCCAGCACCACGGCAAGATGGATAGTCACGCCGGGATCAGTACGAGGATAAATGGAAACAATTCTTATGATGGAATCAGACCGCACTTCAAAGTCTAGCCGTCAAAGGATGAATAATTTGCTTACAAACGTTGAACCATAACCATTGTAAATTAAATTCCGAACTTTCGCCTTGTGATGAAATACTGTAACCTACATCACTGTTAACATATAAATATAAAAGGTGAGTCTAGAGAAGAATAGAGAAACTTCATCTCAGGAGAGTCACAGTTTCGTTTAGTGCCAAACAGGCGGCTTATGGAAACAGGCATGAATGTATGCCGCAGTGAGACCCGTCCTTAGTACGTGAATATTGTTAAACTCTACTATAAACACAAACACAATTCCAACGATATTACCAGGAGCTTCAAGTTTTAGGTCCAATAGGTTTTCCGAAATAACTGCCCATAATTTGGTCCGTCAACAAAAACCTTCACTGGCTGACAGCTATGCATCGGATAATACAGAAATGTAGTTATCAAACCACCAACTACACAAGCAAAGTACATAATTCTGTGGGCCAAGGCCTCAATGGTGACGGCGTATAATATTCCGCTTCAATTTTCCTTTATTATACTGCTTTCGATTGCGCTAACGCCTTAAAAAAGGACTGATATTGTAACTGGCAACAAGATGGTGCATCAATCGTTTTGTTTTCAAATTGTTTTCAAACCAAATTTTAGTTTATTTTGTATTATTGATCGAATCAGGTCGTTTTCATTTTTTGTTTATTTAATTGTTTTTGTTTGTCTATTTCGTTAATTCTTTGTTTTGGAGGGACCTATTTAGGTAAAAACAAAAATCTCAAATGGACCCGGAGCACCCCAAGTACCTGAATTGTCGGAGGGTGGACGCTTTTATTCTAGAAACGCTACAACAAAAGCAGCGCGATGAGATTATCAGTGGCGCTTTAGGGAAAGGAGTAACCAAACAACCCCAGGCCGTACATTATGACGATACTATAGAATTGTGTAATGCCTTGAAAGAAGTTACAAGGGAAAGGTATATTGAAAACAGGCGTCGTCAACAAATTCGCGATAGCAATGAGGAGTTGAAACAATTAGAGGCACAATTTCGTGTAGCCTACGCCCGTAAGATTTTGGAGAGCCAGATATTTGAGCGTAATGCATTAAAGAACGAGGATTTATATAGGAAGCAACAAGAAACCATAAAGTTGCAAGAAGCTCGTCTAAAATTACAAGAAACGGTCCAAAAAGAGGAAGCTGAGAAAAGAGCAAAAATGAACGCCTACAAAACGATATTGAACGAACAGATGCAGGAGTTGAATAAGAAACGCTTTGAGCAATATCGAGAAATGATGGACGAGAGAGAGGATTTTGATGCTCAGTCGCAAAAGTCCGAGGAAGCTCGTCGAAAGGCATTAGATGACGAAGTCGCTAAGAAAGCGAAGGTAAAGAAAGAATATGACGAACTCCTTCGGATCAAAAAAGAAAAACTGGCCATGCAAACGCTCATCGATAAGGCGGAATATGAAAAAAGAGAAGCCTTCGTAAAGCAAAAAAGCCTAAAGCAACAGCAAATCGAAGAAGAAAAGCGTAAACAGAAGCTACGACAAGAACAACTAAAGCAGGAAATGGGGAGACAAATTTACGAGAAGGAGGTAAGCACCAGACATGTGTTTCCTTTATACAATTATTTATCGTTTTTACATTACTTAGCAACGTGTAATCAAACAAAGAGAACATCTTGAAGCACTGCTTATAGACGAGAAAAATACAAAGGACGAAATGTACGACCGTGAAGAATTAGAGAGAAGGCATCGCGATTGCATTGCCCAGCGCCTTCAAATGGAGAAGGATCTCCGCGCAAAAGAACAGAAGTTGCTTAAACAAAAGGAAATGGAGAGGGAGGAATTCGCGGCTCAGATGCAGTACCTAGCTGAAAGAGATAAGCTCGAACAGTTGTCCGATGAAAAGCGAAGACAGAAAATATTAAAACATCGCAGAGAACTTCAAGATGCCTACAACAGGCAGAAGGAAGTTAAAGCGGAGAAAATGAAGAAGGAGATTCTAGAGCATAGGGAGCATATTCAAAAGGCGCAAGAAATGTAAGTGCGCTAGAGATACATGATTCACAGTTATACAAATTTAACATTACATTTATAGGGAGGAAATAATTGATTCTGAACGGATTCGCATGATAAAGGAGCACTGTCCTGCTCTCGTTAAGTACTTACCTCAAGAGATAACTAATGAAATGAAAACTTAAAATAGTTCGATGCCCTCCGGGGAAGTAAAATTACTGATACTCATGTCTCAAATTTTAAATACAAATTTCAACTTGAACTTGGTTGAATGCAACTAAATGTGTTTTACGATATGAAGATCACAGTCATGTGGGAAGCATTCAATTATGTCCTCACCCGCACGTGGGGGAGATTCCGCTTCTTTTTTTTTTTTTTTTTTTGTATGGGGCTAGTGCTTTACCGATCACGTCTCCCTTAAGCTCTCCAATACACCTCAATCCTCCATGCTATCAATAGAACAGCATTTGAGCCTTTGCAAATAAGCCCTGAAAAGCTCTGCATCCGAAGTTTTGGGTTTCAAGGCTCCACCACGAAGAAACACCTGGTTCAATGACGAGTGCAGGAGGATGCAGCGAAGCAGGATGCATATAAGTCCTCGCTGCATAACATAACAAGAGCAGCTCGTGAGCTTTACGAGTTAAAAAGAAGGGAAGAGCATAAACTTCTCAGGAGAAAGAAGAAAGAGCACGAGCAGCGCGCGATTGAAGATTTGGAGAGGTGTTACTGCAGGCGTGACGTTCGAAAGTTTTATCAACAGATAAAGCGAACATGCCAAGGTTATAAAGCCAGAACGGAAGCCTGCAGAGATGAGAACGGACACCTAGTAGGCAGAATGATCCATTTCTAATCGACGAACCGCGCAGAGAATTCTGCCCCCCTGACCTCGACGAAGTTAAGATTGCCATATCGAAGCTCAAGTCGAATAAAGCTGCTGGCGCAGACGGACTCTCTGCTGAGCTCTTCAAGGCAGCTGGGGATGACCTGGTTGGGAGCATGCACCAGCTCATCCGTAAGATATGGTCAGAGCAAAGCATGCCCGAGGAATGGAGTCTCAACATCGTATGCCCGATACACAAGAAAGGAGGCCCCTCTGATTGCGCCATCTACAGAGGAATAAGTCTCCTTAACATCGCCTACAAAATCTTCTCTGCCGTTTTGTGTGAACACCTGAAGCCTTTTGTAAATAAGCTGATATGTCCTTATCAGTGCGAATTCAGGCCAGGGAAGTCCACCATCGACCAAATCTTTACACTACGGCAGATCTTGGAAAAAACCAATGAATATCAAGTCGAAACTCACCACCTATTTGTCGACTTCAAAGCCGCATACGACAACGTAATTAGAGACGGGCTATACAACGCCATGTCTACCTTTGACATATCTGCTAAACTCGTCAGACTATGCAGGATGACTTTGGAGAATGCTCGCTGCTCCATCCGAATCGGTGAACACCTTACCGATAGTTTTGATGTCAAAAAAGGATTTAGGCAGGGCGATGCGCTATCGTGTGATTTCTTCAACATCATATTGGAAATGATTGTGTAAAAATCACTGGCCAATACAAGAGGCACAATCTATTTCAAATCCTCGCAACTTCTTGCATACGCCGACGATATTGACATAGTAGTAGATCACAGCGAGATGTCAATGAGGCGTTTGCGAGTATTGAGTTCGAGGCGGCGAAAATTGGTTTGGTGGTAAACGAGGGCAAAACTAAATATATGCTGTCATCAAAAAAGGACGCTCACCACCGATGTCTTGGCCAGAACGTTTGTATTGGCAGATATAAGTTCGAGGTAGTTAAGGACTTCGTCTCCCTTGGCTCCGCAGTGACCGGGAACAACGACATCAGTTCCGAAATCAAACGCGGGATCACTCTTGCCAATCGCTGTTTCTTTGGGCTCAGGAGGCAATTGAGTAACAGAGCCCTCTCCCGAACGACAAAGTTGACTCTATATAAGACCCTCATCATCCCGGTTCTGGTGTACGGCATGGACACTATCAAAAGTGGATGAGGAGGCCCTAGGTCGGTTCGAAGGAAAGATTTTGCACGTGATTTTCGGGCCTATAAACGCAGACGGGGGATAGAGGAAAAGATTCAATCACGAACTTTACGGGCCGTACAGCGACATGAGCCTAGTCAGGCGTCTACGGATTCAACGCCTAAGATGGCTGGGCCATGTAGAGCGAATGGACACCACAGCTCCGCCCGGAGAGTCTTTGAATCCAACCCCGAGGGACGAAGAAGCAGAGGACGGCCGCACTTAAGATGGCGCACACAGGTGGAAGGGGACCTCAGCCAACTGGGTGTGCGGCAATGGAAAAGGCTAGCAAAAGATCGTGCTAATTGGAGGGGTATGTTGGTTGAGGCCCAGGTTCACGCCGAACTGTAGCGCCCGCTAAGAAGAAGAAGAAGGTGGGGCTAGTGCTACCATTAGCATATGGCACTGCGACCTTTGCAGATCGGCTGGGTCTGCTAGCCAATTAGCCGAGGAGCCTCTCCACTTCTACAATGAAGTTGAGAATGCTTCTCGTAGGAGCCAGGGTGATCCCCTCAGGAGTCATAACTTCGCTGAGAAGGATACGCCTCCTAAGATGGCAGAGAGCAGCACACTCACTCAGTATGTGTTCCGCCGTCTCTTCGTCTTCAAAACAGAGCCGACACTCAGTTTCAGACGAGAGGCTAATTTTGTTTAGATGATATCTCAGACCGCAGTGTCCTGTTAGATAGCTGACTAGTCTTCTGATATCCACCCTATTGTGTTTGAGTATATCACTAGAGTGTTTGTTCAGGGGTCTTATAAGACGTTTAGAATGACAAAGTCCCCGAACGCTATTCCAAAAGGACAGGTATTGCAATTTTTCCCACTTGTCTAAGAAGACAATTTATCTTAGACCTGGGGATGCTACAGAATGGTTCCGGACCTTTATATTTATCGCTTGAACCCATCCTGGCAAGTTGGTCGGCGATTTCATTGCCCTTGATACCTTTAGGTGCTGGCACCCACCAAAGTTTAACATTGTTTCTTTTGGCGAGGTATTGTAGGGCGTCATGGCATTCCTTGACGGTTTTTGAGTTCGTGCTGTACGAAACCAGCGCTTTAAGCGCTGCTTGGCTATCAGAGAGTATGTTGATGGCAACTCCTCTAATGCCAGTCTCAAGACTTAGATTGGCGCATGTTAGGATGGCATGTAGCTCGGCTTGAAAGATGCTGGGACTCATTCCCAGGGCCTTCGAGATCTTGCGATTTGGTCCAAAGATGCCGGCGCCAACGCCAGAAACCATCTTGTAGCCATCTATGTACCACCTAAGGCCTTTGACATTTAGCAGGGGATCACGGTTTTCCCATGCTAAGCGATTTGGGATCAGTATCTCAAACCTCTTGTCAGAGGTAAAGGTGTGTGGCAAAGCGTCCGAGACCGTGGTAATCATATCCAGCTCAGGAAGGTGTTGTAATATGGACATGTGACCTGCGGGTCTGCATGACATATTTGTTCCCGAGCAGAGAATTCTGATTGCGCTATGCGTAATGCCACCTTTTTGATAAAAAGGTGCAGTGGAGTGAGTCCAATGAGAGCTTCTTGGGCTGCCGTGGGGCAGGTTGGCATAGCGCCTGTGATGCCGAGACACACTAGTCTCGGAAGGCGTTGAAGCTTAACAATTGTAGTTTTTTGCTCAACTTTTGTCCACCGTACGGTGGACCCGTAAGTGACGATAGGGCTTACAATCACGATATATAACCTGTGGATCACCTTAGTTTTTAATTCCCAGGTTTTACCGTAAGTGCGTCAATGGACCCAGAGTGCCTTAGTCGCCTTTGTAAGTTTCTTTTAGATGTTGGAGTTCCAGTAAAGTTTGCGATCATGATCAATACCTAGATACTTAACTTGTTCTGAAAACCCCATGTTTGTACCATTTAGAGAGACGGAGCAAGCCAGAATTATTTTCGTTTTTATAAACGGGACTAAGATCGTCTTATTTGGGTTTATCGATAAACCCTCTCTACCACACCAGTCAAAGATAGACTGGAGCCGAAGTTGCATGGGCTTAGAAGCAGAGATTTCGCATCTGCCCATAACAATAACTACTAGGCTATCGGCGTACCCAATGAGTACGTAGCCGTGTTTGATTAGCTTGTAGAGTAGGTCGACTAGAGAAGGGGTGAAAGCACTCCTCATTGTGAACACCCCTTAGGTGGCACCGACTGCCAGTCGAATATTCCTACGAATGTACTTCAGTACATATTCCGTCCTTTTCTTATAGTAGACGGGCCAAGTCGATCTCGCCGTTGCGCATGTATCTAAGTGACACCATCGCTTATTGGCTTTCAATAACAGCTCCGTCTCTATCTCCCTGTAGAGCGCACTGAGTGGCGTTTTGGCCTCTCAGCCTAGCCAGCTCGTCCGCCCTCTTGTTTCCAGAGATGTCCATATGAACAGGTAGCCAGCAGAGGGTCACCTCATTTACATTCGAAATCTGTTCTAACCTCTCTTTGCAGAGTTTGACGAGCTTGGATCTTATCCATGCTGCCTGCAAAGCCTTTATGGCTGCCTCGCTGTCAACATAGATGTTGATTCTTTCTCATGAGAGATTCTCTCTGCTAATCAGGTCTGCCGCCGGCTTGATTGCGAAGACTTCAGCTTGAAGAACACTGCATCCATCAGATATAGGCTCGAGCCTATAGGAGCGATGTATATATATATATTTTTTTTTTTATAGTTCGCGCAGGTTCAAGAGTAATACTCTTATGATGTTTGGCACACAACCTGAACGGAGTGCAGTGGTTTGGGTCGTTGATGTTAGTTCACTACTCTCAGGGGTGGTTGTCCTAGGACGAGAGCCGACCAAATTCCGCGTTGGTTATAGTCCGTAGTAATTCGTTTGAGCACTTTAGTATTGCATACGCAGAGGATGAATTTCAGTTGACCATATACTGTGAGTGTTATGCCTGCAGCAGTACGTCTGGTCACTTTCCATTCACAACTGCGTTGCATACTTGTCCGTATAGGAATTACTTTTTCTTGTATGAAGCGAATTTGACCTATAGACCTTCCGCTCGGCGGTCGATGATGTTAACCACTGCACCACGGCCACCCCATATCCCGAGACTCAAAATAGACTCCGGCACCTGTGCCAATATCCCCTTTGGATCCATTAGTGTAGATTGCCTGTTTATTTTCCGTGCGTACCATATCACCGGTCCATTCCTCCCTGGAGGGAATTCTAATAGAGAATCTCCTCTCCCAGGAAGGATGTCGGGTGACATAGTTCGTTACGGTTCTGAATCTCGAGACAGCCAATCGATCCAAGACTGATGCGTGTCCTTGGGGACTCTTTTTCCAGAGAACGGATTCTTGTAGTCTTAGCGCAGTTCTGGTTGCGACGCTCTCGCAGTATATGTCCAAGGGTGGGAGGTTCAGCATAACTTCAAGAGCCGCCGTTGGTGTGGACTTCATATATCCCATCACCGCCAGACAGCCTACCCTGTGAACTTTTGACACACTTTGAAGATGACATTTCTTCTCAAGCGCTTTCCACCAGACAACCGAGCCATAGACGAGAATAGGTCTGACCACCGCAGTGTATAACCAATGTAACTACTACGGTCTAAGGCCCCATGTCTTTCCAAAGGCTACCTGGCACGAATGTAGTGTCACGTAGGCCTTCTGATTCTTTCGTCAATATTTTCTCTCCAACTAAGCTTGGAGTCCAAGATTAAGCCAAGATATTTGGCAGATTTTCTAGGGATCAGATCGATACCATTTATACAGGGGTAGGTTTATCTTGATACAGATCTTTTCCTTGCGAAGAGTACTATCTCTGTTTTCACCAGATTTACTCCCATGCCTCGCCCCTTGACCCGTTATCAACTAACATCAGTGCATAGCCTAGTCTATTGCTGAGGACCTGCGAACATTTTCTGGAAATTAAAACGGCAATGTCGTTGGCGTAGGTCGTGACATTAAAACCATCCGTTTCTAGAATCTTGACCATTCCATCGACCACAAGGAATCATAGGAGGGGTGATAGAACGCCACCTTGTGGTGTACCTTTATTTACTTTCCCCCTTCCACTTGCTCTCCTCATCACCGAGTTTATTATACGAGTACCCAGCCTTTGCCCTCAATGTCGAGGAAGGCACCTAGAGTGAAATCCTTGACATTGAGCGATTTTTCTATCCTATAGTCTATAGACTACCCTATGCAGAGCAGTAACTACCGATTTTCTTCTTATCCACGCGTTGTGTGATTGTGGCAGATAACCGTCCATTTGTCTGATAACCAATCCCATCCCTTACTTCTTCTTCTTTGGTGGCGTTACAGCCCATGAAGGACCAGAGCCAAGCTTCTCTCAATCACCCATGTTGTGTGTGATTTATTTTTCACACAGGTGAAAGGGACCTACAGTTTAATGCCGATTCCGAACGGCGTGAGTCGAGAAGCTTTTTCATGGCAAGTTTACTACGGGGGGTTTTGCCAGTACCCCGCCGAAGAGGGACGTCGCGAAATAAACGTTCGATGGCGTTGGTGTTATCAGGATCCGAACTCGCTCATCGTGCGCCACAGTCCAACACACTAACCACTGCGCCCTCGTCTATTACTTACATTTCTATTAATTGTTCTACTGTTTTCATAAGGAAGGATCATAGACCGAAAGGTCTAAAGTCCTTTGCAGTAGCATGGTTGACTTTACCCGACTTGGGTATGAAAACCTCACTTATTTCCCTCCACGCTTGAGGAACATAACCCATCCTGAGGCACCAGGAGTAAATGCGCTTCAGCCACGGAAGAATGACTTCACATGGCTCCTGCAACATAATCGAAAAAATCCCATCCATTCCCGGCGCTTTGTAGGGGTCAAAAGAGTTGATTGCCCACAGGATCTTTTTCTCAGTAACAATCTTATCGATTGTCTCATGTTCGATACACTCCCTTGGCAGCGTGCCCGCCGAATTGAAGGTTCCCGCATCCTCGCAGCCAGGGAAATTACACTTTAGTAGGGAATCAAGCACGCTCTCGTTTGAATCTGTCCAGCTACCATCAGATCTCTTTATGGAGGACATCTGTATGGGAGCTTTTGCAAGGACCTTCCTCAGACGAGCCGAACACCCCTTAGCTTCCGATACTGTCACCGAGACCTCTCCAGATGTGGTTGTATACAACGGCTTTTTAGCATCGCCTTAATTCAGTCGTTAGTGGTTGCACTATCCTCTGCGGGATAGTTCAATGATAATTGAGTTTTAGCCATTATTTTCAACACGTCCTACTAAGTGATGTAGCGCATTCTCAGTAGATCGTTTTTGCGATATGCATATTGATTGGAATGCAGTGGTATCTGATTTTCTAGGTAATATGGAGCTCTATCAGCTTTTCCATTGCTTTCAGTAGGAAAGATGTTAGGCTGATAGGACGATGGAATGTAGGCTGTTCACTTGGCTTACCGATCTTGGGAAAGACGACAAGGTTGGCTTCTCTTCAGATTTGAGGAAAATACCCAAGTTGAAACAGTATCTAAAACGAACTATCAGAAGCATGGAGCTTTGTAGGGTTTAAAAAAAAAAAAACAATTGCCCATTGACCTCTATCAGGGCTGAAAAGTCTGCCAGAGAGGCTAATTGTTTTACTATCAGTGTTATTTTTGAAGCTCGTCTAATCGTAAAAAGGCATATGTTGGGGAGTGGAACCAGTGAAGTGTACTTCAAGCAAGGTCTCCAGGGGTTGATAGATTGATAGTGAATGTACCGTCTGATTTGCAAAGCAGCCCGAGTCCATTTGATTGCTTTTTTACATCATTTCCTTAAATCGGGGTTGCATTTCGCAAGAGCAACCCTATCATCAGTCCAACTATTAGTTCGTTTGGCTCTGTTAAACAAATACCTCACCTGTTTCCTTAGAGATTCAAACTGTAAATTCCACCAAGGTACATACCACATGTCTGTATTTATCCTAGGTGTACAGCTGTTCTAAAAGATAGCATGAGTGCTTTATTGGGTTGATAAGCCGCTTCTTCGATGTCATCTGTCGATGCAATTGATTTAAGAAGCACAAGTAGAGCTTGTAAAGTGCTCAGTTTGTTCGTTTGGGCTGGTATCTAAGCTCAGCGTCTCTAATCTCACTTGTAATATTAAATCTGATATGTTGGTGATCAGATAGTGAAGCCTCATTGGAGAAGTACCAGTTACAAATTATATTTGAGACAAAGGGGCTAGAGATTGTAAGGCCAAGCACCCCTTTTCTGACTGAATTGACAAAGGTACGTTCGTTACCTCTATTAGCAATGGTGAGATTGCTATTACCTGGCCTGATACCACACTGATAAGAGCCGATCAGGTTATCCACAAACGGTTCCAGGCGTTCGCAAGCATTGAAGCAGAAGCGGCTGAAGTGGGTCTAAGGGTAAATGGGGACAAGACAAATATTCAAAAAGTGACTCACCTCATTTGTTGGTGTTACTGCTGGCCCTTTGTATGTGGTGCGCATTGGTATCATATGCAGTGACCAGATGTCGTTTGCGCCGGTGACAGTACTATACTATGTCTTGCAACCCCTGTAGGTGCGGAACCACACATGATCTCCCTTACTCCTTCATCAATGGGGACTTCCACGATGACGGCTGCCCAGTTTCTTGTTATAAACGGTAGGCCGGGTCCTTCGTTCGATATGGCTTATTATTGCCGCACTGGAAGTTGCCAGTCTGATGGAAGTGGTCCACTGATCTTCTTCCTGTCGAGGATTCCCTGAGTTCAGTGGGGGGACGATCTGTAGATGTATTTGGTCGACTCTTAGTGGTCGTCGACCCAGGTGTGGCAGTTGGCTTGCCACATGTTGCAACAATAGGTACAACACCGTACTGCTTGTTCTAGTTTGCCTGGTTTCCGCAGTAACCGGTAATACATCCGTTGATTTCTTTTCATGATGATGTTGACATCGTCAAAGCGGTCAACTACTTTGCATTTAAGTCCTAGCAGCCGGTCCAAGGACCTATCACTAATTGCAGAACCAGATGCAGGAAGTCTTTTTTCTTATCTGGCGTGCTCTGCATGATTCGACAGTGCTGTGCATACAAGCCATACTTTGTAAGCCGATACTTTGTGGAAAGTAGCCCAGAACGATGTGAGGTTTCGGGAAGGTGTCTTCTTCCACCAGTATGACATCAAGTCCACTTTTTTCTTTTATGGCCGTGAAATTACTTACTTACTTATCAGGCCTGCGATCCATGGAGGATCTGAGCCTGAGCTATAGCTGCCTTCCATCCTTGACGGTCCCGGGCACGCTGCTTCCAGTTGTCAAGACCAAGATGTCTTACATCCGCGATTACTTGGTCTTTATACCGGAGGTTCGGTCTTCCTCTTCTTCTCGAACCAGGAGGCTCGGAGTCGAAGACCCTCTTAGCTGGAGCGTTGATGTCCATGCGCTCGATGTGGCCGAGCCAGTGTAGTCGACGGGTCCTTGCTTTCCGGACTACATCCACATCTTGGTACAGCTCGTAAAGTTCGCGGTTGTGTCTTCTTCTCCATTCACCTTCCTCACAGACAGGACCAAATATCCGGCGCAGAATTTTTCTTTCGAAAGAACCCAAAATCAGCTCCGCTGTCCTGCTTATCGTCCAGCTTTCGGCTCCGTACAGCAAGACTGGCAGAATGAGCGTTTTGTAAAGCATGACTTTGGTCTTTCGAGTGAGGAGTTTTGACCCCAGTTGTTTGGACAAGCCGAAGTAGCAGCGGTTGCCAAGGGCGATTCTACGCCGGATCTCCACTGTGGTGTCATTTGTGGAATTTACGTTTGCCCCGAGGTAGACAAACTCCTTAACTACCTCGAAATTGTAGCTGTCAATTGTTATGTTTTGTCCCAGGTGGTGAGCGACGGATTGGTTTTTGCTTGACAGCATGTATTTCGTTTTGTCCTCATTGATCTTAAGGCCAATTCGTTTCGCCTGTTCTTCAATCGCCGTGAATGCTTCCACAATGCCACGGCGAGAACACGCGATGATGTCGATATCATCCGCGTATCCTAGCAGCTGGATGGACTTGTAAAAGATAGTGCCTTCCCTGTTGACGCCTGCCCGTCGCACTATCTGCTCCAGCACCAGGTTGAAGAAGTCACATGACAGCGCATCTCCTTGCCGAAATCCGGTGCATGTTTCGAATGGTTCCGAGGTCCTAGAACCGAGTTGCACGGTGCATCGCGTGTTTTTTAGCGTGGCGCGACACAACTGGATCAGTTTTACCGGGATCCCGAATTCGGCCATCGCCCCAAACAGTGCTTCACGATGAATGCTGTCGTATGCGGCTTTGAAATCGATGAAAAGATGGTGCGTATCGATTTGAAACTCGTTGGTCTTTTCCAGGATTTGTCGAAGTGTGAAAATTTGGTCTATAGTTGATTTGCCGGGCCGGAAGCCGCACTGGTAGCTGCCGATTAGTGCGGTGCAAAATGGTTTTAGACGTTCACACAATACGCTGGACAGGATCTTGTATGCGACATTGAGAAGGGATATACCTCTATAGTTCTTGCAAGAGGTAGGATCGCCTTTTTTGTGGATGGGGCATATAGAGCTGGTATTCCAGTCGTCGGGCATGCTCTCATCTTCCCAAATTCTGCAGATGATCTGGTGCATGCTCCCTACCAGAACATCGCCGTCAGCCTTGAAGAGCTCTGATAGCAAGCCATCTGAGCCTGCGGCCTTGTTGTTCTTCAGCTTCTGAATAGCTGTGCCGACTTCTTCTATGCTGGGTGGGAGGACTACTTCAGCGGCTGGAGTTGGGATTTCCTCGGTCCCTACCACTCTCTCTTGGTCATGCTCGTTAAGCAGCTGCTGGAAGTGCTGCCTAAATACATCCACTATTCCCTGCGGGTCGGTGACAAGATAACCCTCCCAGTTTCGAAGAGCCAGGGTGCCCTTTTTGAAGCCTCCTGCAAGGCCTTTGGCTTTCTTGTAAAAGGCTCGTATTTTATGTCTATCCCTAGACTCCTCGATATCCTTGAGCTGGGAGGCTGCGAAGATTCTTTTCTTTTGTCGCAGTAGTTTCTTCTCCTCCCTTCTTCTGGCTCGGTACTCTTCTCGCGCTGCCCTGGTTTTCCTCTGCAGCGCCTTTTGGTACGCCTCGTCGGTTGCTGCCTTTTTCTGCTCACACTCGCCATCATACCACGGGTTTCTTGTCGGGGGTGGTAGGTATCCTAAGGTGGTTTCGGCTACTTCCTGAATGGCTGAGCGGCAATGCAGCCACATATTATTGGCATTTGTGTTCGACGTAGGCATACCGTAGAGTCTTTCACTCAGCTGCTCCCTGTAGACTCTGGCAACCTCCGGTGTGCTCAGGCGCCCAATGTCGAACCTCCTCCTGATGGGCTGGTGCAGCTTTCTGACATTGGACAGTCGAGCTCTGAATCTTGCTGCTACGAGGAAGTGGTCAGAGTCGACATTTGCCCCTCTGAATGTTCGCACATCCAGGATGTTTGACGCGTGCCTTGCGTCAATGAGCACATGGTCGATTTGGTTGGCGGTTCGACCGTCCGGAGATCGCCAGGTTGCTGTGTGGATTCGCTTGCGAGGGAATCTTGTGCTACTTATCACCGCATTACGAGCTGTCGCAAAGTCAGCGAGTCGGAAGCCGTTATCTGTTGTTGTATCGTGGAGGCTGTGCTTTCCGATCACTCCGCCAAGGGTGTTTTCCTTTCCGATTTTGGCGTTGAAGTCCCCGAGCACGATTTTTACATCGTACTCCGGACAAGCTCCGTAGGCGTTGTCCAGGAGGTCATAGAAGTCCTCCTTGATAGGGTCTTCAGCCTCGTCGGTAGGGGCGTGTGCACATATAAGGCTGATGTTATAAAATCTGCCTCTGATGCGGATCACAGCCAGGCGATCACTTATAGGTTTAAAGTCGATGACCTTCGACCTTAACCGCTTTCCCACGACGAATCCGCATCCCAGTAAGTGCAACCTTTTGTGACAGCTGTAATAAATGTCGCAATTTTTCTTCCTAATAATACCGTTTCCTATCCAGCGTATTTCCGCAGTAATATCCGCCTTGTACTGCGTGAGGATTCCTTCTAGTTTATGAGCAACTCCGGGAGTGTACAGGGTTCTGACATTCTAGGAGCATACTCGCAAATCGTGTTCCTTTTTCGTGCGTTGTCGTCGTCGAGTATCCGTCCGTATATCCGAGGCATCTTGCTCATTCATAACTTTGGGTTTTTTTACGTGGGCGGATTGTTAGCCCGCCGCACAACCGCCATTCTGGTCGGGGTTTTCTTCGCTGCATACGTTTGTTCACCTCCCAACGGTTGTTGAAGAGGCTATCCAGAGGGCGCCGCGAGGAGGCCGTGAAATTGGTCCTCATCCAATCGGCCGTGGTGTCGTCGACACATACAGAGTAGAGCCAACCTTTCTTGTATGCCGATCCTTTAAAGTGAGAATTGGGTGCAGTCCGGTGGAGGCGTTAATTGCAGCCTCCTGAACGGCTGCCATTTGCGTTGTGGTGTGGTAAGGAAGTTTGCGCCCAGATCCTTGGGAATGTTGAAGTCTCACCGGCGGTGGTGTCAGAATCGGAAAGTGAAGACATATCTTCCTTGAACTTAGCTGCGACAACCTTAATGCTATAATCCAATTTGCCTTTTACAACGCTTGCCCAGAGAGAGTCAAATCAGGCAATCGCACCATTCCATGGTGGAACAGTAAACTGGCCAAGCTAAGAGCACTGACCAGGAAACTGTTCAACAAAGCTAAATGGACTGGGACTGGACACAGTACCTCACTCACCAACTACAACCAAGAGATTAGAAGAGCCAAAAGAGACTCATTGAAAAGTTTTGCAGCAGTCTATCAGCCATTCAGGGCAGCGCTCGCGTCCACGGAGTCGTCGCCGAAGAGCACACTGGTAAAATTGAACTGTTAGAAAAAGCAGATGGCACTTACGAGGAAATTGGTCGACAGAAACATTAGAAGTTTTAACCAGTACGCACTTCCCAGACTCCAGCATCATCCCCTCCACTCCCTTCAATCCACTTCCGCAGATCAGGGTAAGCAGACCCAATAGAGAGGATTGGAAGAGAGCATGAGCAATATTTCACGAGGGAAGTATCCCCAGCCCTCCTACAGAAAGGGAGTGCGAAAATCAGCCCTATGCTAATCAGCATCTTCAGAACCAGCTACACATGGGTATACATACCGACGAGCTGGAAAGAGGTAACGGTAAAATGTATTTCCTGCCCAAGTCCTACAGACCGATAAGCCTTACCTTTTTCTTCCTAAGGTCTATGGAAAAAATACTGGATAGGCATATTAGGGACAGTGCTCTGAAAAGATCACCACTTCATAGTAACCAATATGCCTACCAGCCTGGGAAATCAATCACGCATGCACTTCAGGAGCTAACAGCCCGGATCAACTAATTCCGACAAAGAAATTGCGATAGGTTGTTTTATTGACATCGAGGGTGCTTTCGACTCCACCGACTACACCCAAATAAAACGCTGCACCCTCAGCACAGGGATAGACAACATCACATGCAATTGGATCCAACATATGCTTAGTAATAGAAAAATAAACTCTTCACTAGGCAATGATGAAATCAGTGTAAAAGCTGCGAAAAGCTGCCCCCAAGGCGGGGTTCTCTCTCCCCTCCTATGGTCTATCGTTGCCAATGAACTGATTAACATACTCAGCAACAATGGTTTCTACGTCGAAGGCTATGCCGATGACATAGTGATCCTAATCAGAGGCAAATTCGAAGACACAATCTCGGAACTCCTCCAAAGGGCACTAAACCTTGTTGCCAACTGGTGCATAAAGGTTGCACTAAATGTCAACCCCAGAAAAAAACACTATAGTCGCCTTCACCAAAAGAAGGAACAGGCATAAACTCCCCAAATCCACCCTCTTTGGTGAAGAAAAGAAGTCAAATACCTAGGGGTAGCTCTAGATGAAAAGCTCACTTGGAACTCTAACATTACAAAGACCTTTGAGAAGGCCAGGATCTCTCTATGGACAAGCAGAAGTCTCACTGGCAAAAACTGGGGCGCAAATCCCTAAATATCCAATTCTTACATACGCCGCGTTCGCGCTCGTCTGGTGCTACAAAACAAATATCAGTACAAGCCAAGCTCAACAAACTGCAAGGACTAGTTTGTATCTGCATTACAGGGGCTTTGAGAACAACCTCCACAGCAGCTCTAGACGTCATCACGGACCTACCACCTCTTCACCTCCAACCGAAGAAAGAAGCCATGGTCTTCGCCCACAGAACAGAGTTCACCTCATTTGGATACTTGGACACAGCGGCCATATATGCAATGAAAAGGCGGTCCTACTAGCAAGGAAAGGCCCCACATCATGGTCACAAACAGAAGGTAGCGGACAAGCTAAGTTGTATCTCCCAACCTCTTCCCTCATAAGAACGAAACAACTCCTCATGCTTTCGAGGAATCATATTCATATAATCACAGGCATCGCTACTGGGCACTGCCCAGTCAACAAACACCTCAAAACCATGTACAAGATGATACCTGCAGTATGTGTAATGAGGACGAAGAAACAGCAGAGCACATATTGTGCCACTGTAACTGCCTTGTCAGTACACGTCATCGTCACTTAGGCAAGTATTATATTGAAGCAGAAGGAATTGCTGCTAGCTCATTCAAAAGCATACAAAGTTTTATTATGAACTCAGGATTTTTGCGTGAACTGTAAGTGGGGGATATCACAATAGGCCCATTAGTGGCCGCAGTGATCAGGCGACTTTGTCCCACCCCCTAATCCACTCTAACTCTAACTCTTCCTGTGTGTGATGAAACTTAGCGTATATTTAAAATATGCAAGCCTATCTCTGAAGAGGCCAATAAGTTTCAGAATTTCACCTATGCCATATACTAATAGAAGGCATCCACACGCCACAAGACGGAATTATAAATTGGGAAATTACTTTGCACTATCAACACCGTACAACTTTTTCAAATCAATCGGGTTCGAAAAGCATCTATCAATTTGTATCATAATTTAATTCATTCTCCGTTTGTAAGTCGTAAGTAAAGGATAGGCGGGCGCGTCTTACGAAGAATATTTAAAACTATTTTTTGATACCATCTAAGAGTTTTATCGTAAATCCTGTTATTCGGGATTATGTCCCGACGCATAAATAGTCTTGAAAATGCTAATTTCCTTCAAACAGTATCCGAAGAAGACCGCCGAGATAAGATTCTCGAAGACGCTTTCCTTAGAAGCACCGAAGAGAATCCTTATTTAAAGCGGGTGCAATATAATATTGCGTTGTGCAGTGCAATAAAGCAAGAACAAAGCCTTGATTTTCTCAAAGGAAAACGAAATCAAGTTCGCCGTTTGAATAATAAGGAACTGCAACAGTTGGAATCGCAACTTCGAGCTGCATATGTATCGAAAGCGGTGGCGGCACAACGATTTGAACAGAATGCCCTCAAGCAGTTGGAAATTGTTCACAGGCAAGGTTTTCAAAAACTTGCAAAATGTCGTCTATCAACAGATAAATACACTGAAATCGTGGAAAAAGAGGAGCAAGTTAAGAAGGATATGTTAAAAAAGGATCTTCAAGAACAAATGGCATATAGGAATGCGCAGCTCGAAGAAGAAAGGTTGAATTTGCGGAAAGACAGAGAAATGATGGATAATGCGGTTACAAAGTATAGGGAAGACAAGTTGAAGCAAGCACGGGATACAAATGAAAAAAAGAAGAAACTCAAGCAGGAAATGGATGATTTCATGCAATCGCAAGAGGTTCTTAGGGAGTACAAAAAGTCGCTGGACAGTGTAGTAAACCATGAATTCGAGGAGAGGATTCGTGAGCGGCAACTGTATGTGGAACGAGTTCAGCGGGAAAAGAAAGATCGAATGTTAAGAAGGAACAAAATCAGTGATGTCATCGGGAAGCGCACCTCTGAAATTAGCGTAAGTGTATGATGAATGTATGAAATATTGATTAATTGCTAAACATTGCGGTTTTTTTTTTCAGGAGCAGAAACAAAAATCCTTAGATTTGCTCATTGATCTTCTTATAGACGAACGTAAGGCTAAAGAAGATATGAAGCAAAAACAAGATGAGGAGCGGAAACAAGAAGAACGCATTGCCATTCGTACCAATCTGGATCGTCTTCACGAGGCAAAATTGGATCAAAAGTTAAGGCAAAGGAAAATGGACGAGGACTATAGGCGAAAGACGGAACTTTATTTAGAAGAACGCGATCAAATAAAGCAGCAGTTAGATGAAGAGAAGAAGAAAAAGGTGGAGGAACATCGCCGGGCACTGCAAAATGCGTTTGACGAGAAAAAGCGTCTAAGAGCACAGGAGATGAAGAACAACATGATAATGTTAGAATATGAAGTTAAGGAAAAGAAGAGGAAGTAAGATATGCTTAATATTTCCACTGTACAACCCTTTTATATAGAGTATTTTCGCGTCTTTTTTCAGAGAGCGCCAGGTGGAGTTAGAACGGCGTGATATGCTAATGGAGCATGGTCCACACCTGAAGGAATTTTTACCACCAAAAATGCTACGCGAGTCAGATAAAAAATATCTTACAAAATAAAACAATAGAATGTAAAAATACATGTATTACTTACTTACTTAGGTGGCGCTACAGTCCTTGGTGAACCTGGGCCTCAACCAACAAGCGTCTCCAGCTGGCACGTCCTCTGGTCAGCTGTTTCCAGCGCCGCACGCCCAGTTGGTTAAGGTCCCCTTCCACCTGCGTGCGCCACCGTTGATGCGGCCGTCCTCCGCCCCGCCTTTCCTTCCGGGTTGGATTCGGAGACTTCGGGTCGGAGCTGTATTTTCCAATCGCTCTACATGGCCTAGCCACCTTAAACGCTGTATCCGTAGACGTCGTACCAGGCCGATGTCGCTGTACAACCCGTACAGTTCTTCATTATTTCTTCTCCTCCATACACCGTTTGAACAAACGGGACCGTAGATAGTGCGCAGAAATTTCCTCTCGAAACAACCAAGGGCATCTTCATCCGCTTTTGTTAAGGTCCAAGCCTCTGCGCCGTAAAGGAGGACTGGGATGATTAAGGTCTTATAAAGTGCCACCTTGGTTTTCCGAGAGAGGGCTCTACTTCTCAATTGCCTCTTGAGCCCAAAGAAACAGCGGTTGGCAAGAGTGATTCTGCGTTTTATCTCAGCGCTGGTGTTGTTGTCGCTGGTTATCAGTGAGCCAAGGTAGACGAATTCCCTGACCACTTCAAAGTTTTATCCGCCCATGGTGACGTTCTGGCCAATACGTCGGTGTTGTCCGTCTTTTTTAGATGAAAGCAGATATTTGGTTTTACCCTCATTAATCTTGAGACCCATCTTAGCCGCTTCTACCTCAATGCTTACAAAGGTCTCATTGACGTCTCGCTGTGTCCGTCCAATCACGTCAATGTCGTCGGCGTACGCAAGCAATTGAGTAGACTTGAAATAAATCGTACCTCTTGTGTTGGCCAGTGGCCTTCGATCTTTTCAAGCACGATGTTGAAAAAGTTGCATGACAGCGCGTCACCTTGCCTAAATCCTTTTTTAACATCAATGGTCTCGGTTTGCTCATTACCGTACATAATGGAGCAGCGAGAATTCTCCATTGTCATTCTGCACAGTCGGACGAGTTTGGCAGGGATGTTAAAACTAGACATGGCTTTGTATAGCTCATCTCTATACACGCTATCATATGCAGCCTTGAAATCGACGAAGAGGTGGTGAGTGTCGATTTGGTATTCCTGGGTCTTCTCCAAGATCTGCCGTAGCGTAAATATTTGATCTATTGTGGATTTACCTGGCCTGAAACAACACTGATAAGAGCTGATCAGGTTATCCACACACGGTTTCAGGCGTTTTACTGAAATAAACATAAATGAAATCCTAAAGATATCTCACATAGACAATTGTCTCCCAAGATACAACTTCAGCCAAAACTACAAGATCATATTTACCACTCAACACACCTGGGGACAGAATAGACCCTACTTCTATCGCGGATCCTACGTGTGATACACGGACGGCTCCAAAACTCTGCAATAGAACTCTGCCTCAGAGAAAATATCAACGGAAATATATTTATTAAAAATATTATACATATTCTCTCTGCACTTCTGGCCCTAAAGAACTATGAAATCACATTCAAACTGGTATGGGACTGCCTACAACTACTACACCAGCTGGCCAGCACAAACAGAGATCACCTCATTTGGATACTTGGATACAGAGGCCATATAGGCAATGAAAAGGCGGTCCTACTAGCAAGGAAAGGCTCCGCATCACCATTCATGATGCCACGGCCTTTCTGCGGCATACCCATCAGCACCACCAAATACTGCATAAACAGAGAGTTAAGAAACACGACCGATCACTACTGGTCACAAACGGAAGATAGCGGACAAGCCAAGTTGTTCCTCCTTTTTGAGCCTTGGATGGCGAAATGAACTTTGTAAAAAGAAAATAAAAGAAAACAAAAAAAAAAAAAATGGGAAAATGAAAGAACACTGCGGTTTAGTTTATTAAGTATTTATAAAATTCTTTGTGCGCGGAAAGTTGGATGACGACCGACCGACGTGGATGAAGATCCAAAGAAGAAAAAGGAAAAAAGCCAACAGGAGACCGGAAAAAGGCATATGTGGTGCTGATTTGTTTCCTCTCTTCCGATTTTGACGAAAGCTTCGTTGAATTGAATGAACATCCGTAGGCCTGTTCCCCTGTGTTTACAACATACCGCCCCCCGCTGATGGACCATCTGAATGATTCTCTGAATACCACCCTGCCCTGGTTAAGTGGTTATTTTTTTGACCGCCACTGACTCGGTCGGCCCAGGCCAAAGGGTATCCGAGATATGTATGTTCAGGTCTTTAGTTGACTGGATTATTAAGAGGCAGGAGACATATCTTACTGATAGGCCTTTTGAGAATACCGGCTGCTGTGCGCAATGAACACAGTCGAACCAGACCGTCCCTTCCAGGATGAACGGAAATAACTCGACCCAAGGACCAGTGATAATTTGGTAACTTCTCATCTTCTATGAGAACTAAATCGTTAACGGCTACGTTCCTTGATGTTCTTAGCCATTTCGGTCGAGATTTTAAACGGTCCAGATATTCCTTTTTCCATCGCTTAGCAAATCCTTGCTTCATCTGTTTGATCATAGCGGACCAGTTGGTATGTTGGTCCTATAGGTTGGGTTCTGGTGGAGTGAGCAACGACCCCCCAATGAGGAAATGTTCAGGAGTTAATGGCTCGAGGTCGTCAGGGTCGTTATTTAATGGACACAATGGCCGGGAATTCAAAACGGTCTCAATCTGGGTTGATAGCGTGCTCAGTTCCTCAAATGTTAATCTTGCGGACCCGATGACCCTCTTGAGATGATGTTTGGTTGATTTGACCCCAGCCTCCCACAATCCACCCATATGCGGGGAAGCAGGTGGGATGAAGTGCCAGGTGGTATTGAAGTTCGTCAAGCTGGGTATAGTAGTGTCATGTGTAGTGTATAGACGTGTTTTGCTCTCGTTCGGCAACTTATACATATTTTCATTTTTTTATAAATCGCGAAATACATATCATTTCTGGAAACCCGAATACCTCTCCGGGTTTATTATTGAGGATTTTATTATCTACGGACGGTACAACGTTTTGAACGCTTTGAAACTTCGATCAATTATTTTTCTTTGTTTCTGAGCAAACGATGGCGGGAAAAACACGTTCCACAAATGCTTTACCGAAAGAGTCTCTCTCCACTCCCAAGCAGCTTCTGACACCATCACAGAAGAGATTGTCCAATGAAACTGTTTCTGCACAGTCTACATCACTTACGGATTCGGAGCAGAGACTTACCAAACTGACCGAAGATATTGTCAACAGAATTACTGCGGAGGTGGACAGCCTTCGTAATGATGTCATTAAACGCATAGAACTCGTGGAAAAAAATGTAGCATCCCAAGTTCAAGACATAGAAAGATCACTTCAACATCTCCAAAAGCGAATCGAGGACTTGGAGGAACACCGGGCTGAAGTAAGCTCTCTCCAAGGACAAATTACTGAATTGGACAAAAAATGTGAAGAATTCGAAAAGAGAGAGATAGCAGCCGATGCTGTGTTTTTCGGAGTCCCGCAATTACCAGAAGAGAATTTGCGGTCATTGTTCCATCGCCTCTGCGATACCATAAACTGTATGCCCCCAACTCTTAAATCTGCTTTTCGTACACAGCAGGGCAACAGTAATTATGACTCTCCCATCGTACTCAAATTCAACTCACCATCAGAAAGAAATTCTGTCTTAAAGGCCATTGCTCTTTTCTGCAAAACTACAAAAAGACAGCTGCTTCTCGAAGACGTTGGCATTGAGTCGGCAAAGAACACTAACATCTATATGCACGGGAGCCTAACAGTGAGAAACAGACGACTACTCCAGCAAGCCCTTCGTTTAAAGCGACATAAACAGCTGTTCTCAGTCCACACCCACCTCGGTTCCGTTTTTGTAAAGCAGAGTGCCAATGGAGCGACTATAAAAATTGAAAGCGATGATATACTTAATGCCGTTGTCGCGAGATGTCAACATGATCAACATGATAAATAAGAAAACTGGCTTACTTACTACTTTTTACCTTTTCACTTTTATTTTAATTTTTCTTAAACAGTTTCTGTTTCTCTCTTTTAATAGAAATTCGATTGTAAAATTGTGCTTTTTAATTTATGTGTGCTTGTTTAGAAGTTACTGCAAGGGAGTGAGTTGTTGTCTTTTTTCGATGTCTGATATTTTACATATATTTACATATACTTATGTGCTGCTTGGCTCTTACCGTGGACTACTTTTTCCTTTTGTTTATTTCTTTAATCGAGATGGGTGAAAACGCGCGAACTGTGAGTCCCTTTGGCCCTAGTAGCGATAATTGTTTGCACATTATGATTAAAATTCTTTGCAATAGAAGAGATGGTCTGAAGATATCTCATATTAATGCCCAAAGCTTAGTGCCGAAAATTGATGAATTCAGAGATGCCTTTTGTAGTTCCGAAGTTGATGCGGTTTGTGTAACTGAAACTTGGTTACATAATCATGTGAATGACAAGATGTGTGCTCTAAGCGGTTACAAATTTTTTCGCAGTGATAGAGGTAGTCGCGGAGGAGGTGTGGCGATTTACATTAAAGAAAATATAACTTGTAAGCTTAAATTGTCATCTATGATTGGTGCTTCAGTCGAGTATATGTTTATAGAGATAGTGGGCGGTGTAAATAAGATCCTATTAGGAACAGTTTATAGACCTAATGATGATATTGACATCACACCGTTATATACTTTACTTGAAGAAGAGTCCACCAAGTACCAAAACATAATCATTTGCGGCGATTTAAACAACAACCTTTTAGAGGACAAACAGGTAATTGAAAATATGAGCTCGTTCGACCTTCATGCGGTAAATACCATAATTCCAACGCACTTTACAAGATCATCGAGTACTCTTTTAGATATCTTTTTTGTTAGTCGAATAGACAGTGTTCTTCTCTATGACCAACTGAGCGCGCCGGCCTTCTCAAAACATGATCTAATTTTTCTTACTTATGACTTTCAAACCAGCCACCAACGTGAACAACAAATTCTTAGGTATAGAGATTTTAACAACATTAATCGATCAACCTTAGAACAAGACATGAGAAATTTACCATGGTATGATATCTACCTCATGCCTTCTCCTGATGACCAAGTTGACTTATTACACAGAAACATAATTTTGCTTTTTGAGAAGCATGTTCCTGTAAAAAACAGAGTTATTAATTCCACAGGTAATGCTTGGTTTTCAAGAGAAAACCGTGATCTGTCCGTGATCAAACCTACCGGCGATGGATACGTTTCCGGGTGGACGAACTTTATCGAGCTTATAAGCGTATACGAAACAAAGTTGTCTGAGAAATAAAGACAGCTAAAAGACGATACTTTTCTAGTCGTTTTAATGAAAACCTAAGTGGAAAAAAGGTGAGGAGCAACTTACGAAACATAGGGATTGGTAAACAGCGTTCTAATTCTCATAACAATATAGACGCTGATGAACTCAACCGAAAATGTTTAATGAGTAGCGGCTCTGACGTTGTTAGAGTAAATGTAGGAACTGAGATAGGTAATCAATCGATAAATGACGCACCTTTTGAGTTCCACAACGTAAATGAGCTAGATGTGGTGGAAAGTCTTCTCTCATGCAACCGAGGTTGACTTTGTTCATCCTGCTTTTGTTAAAATTATTCTGCCTCTCTTATTGCCATATCTATTGCACATCATAAACACAGTATTGACCACCGGAATCTTCCCCCACCAGTGGAAAATGGCAAAAATTATCCCAATACCCAAAAATTCAACATGTGAAGAATTTAGACCCATTGCAATATTGCCTTTTTTGTCGAAGGTCTGTGAACGAATAATCCAAAAGCAACTAAATATACACCTTAACTCGAGTAACCTTATAACTCAATTTCAATCTGGATTTCGACCAAACCACAGCTGCTTAACTGGCCTAATGAAAGTAATTGATGACATTAGATCTAAGCTAGATAGTGATGAGGTTACTTTTTTGATCCTCTTGGACTTTTCTAAAGCTTTTGATATGGTGAATCACTCTATACTAGCTAGTAAATTACTTTATAACTTCAATTTATCAACATCAGCCGTGAATCTTATTTCCTCCTATCTATGTGGGCGTATGCAAGCTGTATGTGTTAAAAATACTCTATCGGAGTTCCTACCTGTATTTAAAGGTGTACCCCAAGGGTCCATCTTAGGGCCTCTTTTATTCATTATGTATATTAATGAAATTCCAAATATAGTGAAGTATTCATCAACTCACATTTACGCCGACGATGTTCAGATATATCAAAGCTGCCCACTTGGTCTTATTGAAAATTGTATCCATTATATCAATTCTGATTTGGAACAAATATATGACTGGTCACTGAAAAACGGCCTGAAATTGAACCCGGGGAAATGCAAGTGTTTGGTTATCTCCAAAACCACACTGACACTTGATTATTTTCCCAAAGTAATGTTAAAAAATTCACCTCTAGAATTCGTTAACACGTCAAAAAACCTTGGCATACTCTTTAATAAAAGTCTAAACTGGAATGACCACATAAATTCAGCTGTTGGGAAAACATATGGGGTTCTTCGAAGTCTTTGGGTATCGCAGCAACTTATCCCACTAAGTACTCGGTTGCTTCTTGCTAGAGCAGTAGCTCTTCCTGTACTGTTATATAACTGCGAAATCTTCGTAAACTGCGATGCCTGCAGTCTTAGAAAACTCAAGGTTGCTTTCAACAGCATTGCTCGGTACGTATATGGTCTCAGAAGGTATGAACACGTATCACAACTTTCAAAAAACCTCCTTAACATGTCTCTGGAAAACTATCTAAAATTCAGAGCACTATCATTTCTGTTTAAAATACTGCGACTTGGTGTGCCACGCTATCTTTACGACAAACTTCGACTTCCTATATCTACCAGGTCGAATTGTTTAATTCTACCCAGGTTCTCTTGCTTGACATCTGAGAGACAATTTTTTATTGCTACAGTACGCCTGTGGAACTCACTGCCGCAATATTTAAGAGACCAAAGCAGCATTGAAAAATTTAAAAAAGTTTTGAAATCCTACCTGTCGAACCAAGATAGTTGATCTCTTCTCTTGCATCACTCCTACAGCACACTCATTACTTTTTCCTAACCATTCCTCAAACATGTTAATTGTTTTTTTTTTGTATGTAAACTTCCACTATTTTTTCATTCTATAATTGTAAAATTTTAATCTATAACAGAATTAAAAGACCTTGTCTTATTGTGGTAGCATGTTGTAATAGTAATAATAATAATAACAATAATAATAATAATAATTTCCGATTGTACGGTGCGTCGGAATTGCCGTTTAGTTCGTCGCATTATATTGTCAGCCCCTATGAAATTTGTGCCGTTATCACTATAAATGTGACTGCAGATTCCTCTCCGGGCGATGAATCGGTTGAAAGCCGCGAGGAATGATTTCGATGTTAAATCGCCCACAGCTTCTAAATGAATGAACTTCGTACGTAGGCAGATGAAAAGGCAGATGTATCCTTTACGGCATCTGATCCCACGTCCTTTAGAAGGTTGGACAAGAATGGGTCCCGCATAATCCACACCGGTATGGCTGAACGCTCGTGTGAATTGGACCCGTGGGCTAGGTAAATTGCTCATCAAATGCTGACACGGCTTAGGATGATGACGAAAGCAGATTATACATTTCCTGGCTATTGTGTTCGTCCTGCATGCTTCCTGTGCCATATTGTGCATTTGTATGTCGTGTGAATCTTTGCGTACAATCGTGTATGGGTATGTTGGTCTCGGATGTCCTTGAAGAGTCTTCTGAAAATAATGTTGTTGAAGTTGATGGCCTAGACTGCATTTCGGAAATGGATTAAATTGCTTTATGACTTTGGGCGGTTAGTTTGCCCAGAGATGCTTCAAACAGGACTTCGTTTATGGTCTTATTGGCAAAAAGTAGCTGCTCTGCGTCAAACTTTCTAAAATAAGTGGCCCAACCTGCAGCCAAAACGTCAGCATCATCTTTTTGTTTTTTTTCCACTCGACTGCCCAAATTTTCAACTGCTTTCAGCAATACCTGAATCCTGTCCAATTTACCTCGTTTTTTATTAGGGTTCCGTGCGTCCGAAAAAAAAACGGAACCCTTATAGGATCACTCGTGTGTCCGTCTGTCCGTCGCTCACAGTCAATTATCTCCGAATCTACTGGACCGATTAAGATGAAATTTGGCACACATATCAATTTCTGTGACCCAAAGGCAGAGGTGTGACGTGAGCAGATGAAATCTGTACATGGGAGGTCATTTTTTGGGGGGAAGGTGGAAAATTAAAAAAATTGAAAACTGCATCGTGTGATACACATATCAAATGGAAGGTCTTATTGTTACGATCTTGAATGGAAACTACTTAACTTAAAATTTTGAAAAAAATACAAAAATTAGTTACGTATCTACTTATAGATTACAGGAAAATCTATAAAGAGTCCATGATATTAAATTAACATGGTAAATCACTCAATATTGTGCTACAAACTTACATTTGCAGGTGGAATGTGTGGGAGAACTTATTATTCAACTCCAATGTTAAGTTTTGTTTAATCGATTTGTAGATGAATATTTAATGAAAAATGTAAGCCCACAATGAGCATTCTACGGCCAATATTTTAAGAGATATTATTTTTCAATTTAATTCCGCCCGCGGCATAAAAAAATAAAAATAAATTTTTTTAGTAAGGCGTAGGCCCTTACTACGGCATTGTGAGTCATGCTTGTAAGACCTCCACGTTGCTCTACTTGAGACCGATTTGTGCGCTAGTGTCTTGTTATAGATAATGGCACAGAACCCTTTGTGCGCGAGTCCGACTCACAATTGCCCGGTTTTTGTGGATAGGAGGACTACACTGAGTTGATGATGATTCCGCTGCGCTCTAAAAATATAACAAAACTCCTTTGTTTATTTTTCAGATACCAGAACATGAGGAACAGTGAGAAAAAGTTGCTGAGGACTATTTTAATCTGTGGAACTTCCCTAATTGTATCGGTGCAATAGACGGAAAACACATTAATATTACGAAACCACCGGGATCCGGCTTATTATTTTAATTATAAAAAAAAACTTATAGCATAATTTTAATGGCATTAGTAAATTAAAAATACGAATTCTTAATGGTAGAGGCAGGTGCAAATGGAAGAGTATCTGATGGTGGAGGTTTCGCTAATACGACATTTTGTCGATATTATGAAGACGACAAATAATATTCGATATATTAATATTCGAAGGCCAAGAAAGATCGAAAATTTTGAAAAAGATCTTCCATTTGTGTTTGTGACAGACAATGCATTTCCATTTAATAAGAATTTTATGAAGCCTTACAGTCACCAAGGGTTATCAGTTGAAGAGGAAAACTTCAATTATCGTCTTTCCAGAGCCAGACTTGTCGTGGAAAATACTTTTGGCATTATTACCACAAGATTTCGTATTTTGCACACAACAATTAATCTAAGCCCGGAAAAAGCAACAGACATTGTATTAGCAATTTGCTACCTACACAATTAAAAAAAAAAAATCCAGGCACACATATCCGAAGCTCAGACATAGATACAAATGCTCCTAATTCTAATCATTTGGAAGCGGCAAAATGCTTCAGGAGTAGTTTAATACAGTTGGAGTCCTTCCAAGAACTATGTAACATAACTTTTTTTAAATTTAAATAAAAAAAAATTAAGAAAAATAAAATGTTTCGCTTACTCACTTCTTCATTTTCTAGTTCGATATACATATATTGAAGATTCTCCCTCCAATTGAGTCTCCTGATCTTTTAAAAAGTTCAACGTGTCGAAGTACCACAAATTGGGTACGTACACGTCTTCAGCGCCACAGCCCGACCGATAACTGTTATTCACTTTTTTTAACTCCCGTCGGTAACACGTACGGAAATTTTTAATTTTTTTTTAATATACATATTGTTACGAAATATTCAACCCCACACCGAATAGGGTTCGCACAACTGGATTGCGATAAACTACAATTGTCCTTTTCATCCGAATGAAAACACACACACTTTTCTTGTTTCACCACAGATCAACTATCTGTGCAGCTTCACCACTTTCAATACCACGAACTGAATGAATGTCGAGGGCGAGTATTCGCGCTTTTATAGCTCTCGGTCCACCTTCTCGAACGTTCGCCGTTGGAAGTTCCCCTTCGGAAATCTCTAGAACGCTCTGACATTCGGCATTACGCCGTTGGAAGTTTCGATCATTCCAATTTCCCCTTCACCAGAGCTTTCGAACTTCGACAGCGAAATTCGAACTTAACCGTCGGTTTGTATCTCCGCAACAATATGTATGTATCTTCTGTTGCATCTTTTTCATATTCCTTATATTTGTCCAGAAGAAATCTGTATGCTTTGTTTTTAGGGTTCCGTTCCCAAAGGTAAAACGGAACCCTATTACTAAGACTTCGCTGTCCGTCCGTCCGTCTGTCACCAGGCTGTATCTCATGAACCGTGATAGTTAGACAGTTGAAATTTTCACAGATGATGTATTTCTGTTGCCGCTACCACGACAAGTACAAGTAAATTAATATTTAATGGGGCCTCCATACAACAGACATGATTTGCATCCAAAAAATCCCCTTGGTCACATACTGCACTAAGGTTAGTCGACAATATCCCACAACCAGTAGCAAACTTCCCAGTGTTGATCTCTTTTGTGTCTTTGATGAATTAATCCCAGCTGCAAACCTTTTTCCCATATTTCCCATTATTGTTATTCACCCTTTCACATCGTTGCTGAATTCAATGGACACTTCGATGATCAACTATATCTCATCATGAAGATTTTTGATTATTAAAGTAATGTGCCGATAACCTGCCTGCAACCAAGTTCTGTCATCATACAAAAAATGGGATTTAATTTGATGACTGATGAGGTAACATACATAGTCTCTTTCATATTTATATATACAGATGGTACGGAACCCTTCGTGCGCGAGTCCGACTCGCACTTGGCCGGTTTTTTTAAGACTTTGTTTTTATATGCTTCAGATTTAATCTTCCATATTTCCGGAAATTGCCGGTGTACTTCGAAAAATTCAATTCAAAATTCCTTTTCTCTTGAACCCATATCGTTCATACCGCTCAAAGTTGGTGTTGATTCTCTGAACGCATAAGCAAAAGTGAAAAAATGCTCTGAAGTTGCACGACAACTGTTCACACCTTACGACAAGTCGATCAAGCAAGTCAAAAAGTTAAAATATTTGAACTTCCGAACAACAATTTTGACGACATGTCGTACGACCGTTCACACTCACGATTTGGCCCATCAAGCAAATCGTACGGAAAAATCGTATGGTGTGAACCCCGCATATAGAACATGATGCGGTTGTTGTCATACCATTCGCACAACAAATGATACGCTTCATCGTAGTTGTCAGACTGTAACGGTACTTCTCCGATTGGGCGCATTCCCACTCAGCGAGCTTCGCAAGTAATGGAACTTCTGAATTTTGTTTAGTGCGACGTCCTCATGTATCATGGATCGGTATAAACTAATAAAGGATGACCACATGATGTAAGTTCTATCGTGGCAAATTGATATGTGTGTTGTTGTTTACCGGTTGCGACTTGTGTGTTCCATCGTTGAAGGATTCACCACTAAGGTTTTCACGTGTGTGCGACAACTTGGATATGTCTGCTTCGATTTAACTACATGCGTCTAAATAAAGCCCTTCATAGGCGGTCATCCGATCCTGTTCCGTGTACTTTCGCGCCGCTTCGTCTCTTACATTGATGATCGAACGGTGATTGAATTTGAAGTCTTGGTAGCAACCTTCAAGAATATCCAATCGACGTTTGTAATGCGCTGCTGTTCGGCGTTCTTGAGATGATTTTCGATGGTTGCTAATGCATTTTCGCATTCGATTATACAAATCTTCTTGTCGATTAAGAAGCTCTTCTGATGTTGATGATTTTTGCGTTTCCGAAGTCGCCATTGATAATCGTAATGGAAGTTCCGCTTCCAAACGAACTCAAAAAGAATTACCACGTTCCCGGGTTTCGACACCAAAATGTTCGAGCCTTGGATGGCGAAATGAACTTTGCAAAAAGAAAATAATAGAAAACAAAAAAAATGGGAAAATGAAAGAACACTGCGATTTAGTTTATTAAGTATTTATAAAATTCTTTATGCGCGGAAAGTTGGATGAAGACCGACACACGTGGATGAAGATCCAAAAAAGAAGAAAGAAAAAAGCCAACAAGAGACCGGGAAAAGGCATACATATGTGGTGCTGATTTGTTTTCTCTCTTTTCGACTTTGACGAAAGCTTCGTTGAATCATCCTACATCCGTAGGCCTGTTCCCTTGTGTTTCCAACACCTCCCAACCTCTTCCCTCACAAGAACGAAACAACTCCTCGAGCTTTTAAGGAGTCATATTCATATTATCACAGGCTTCCCTACTGGACACTGCCTAGTCAACAAACACCTCAAAACCATGGGTATTGTACAGGATGATACCTGCAGAATGTGTAATGAGGACGAAGAAACAGTAGAGCACGTACTGTGCCACTGTAATTGCCTTGTCAGTACACGTCATCGTCACTTAGGCAAGTATTATCTTGAAGCAGAAGGGATTGCTGCTAGCTCACTCAAAAGCATACTAAGTTTTATTATGAACTCAGGATTTTTGCGTGAACTGTAAGTGGGGGATATCACAATAGACCCATTAGTGGCCGCAGTGATCAGGCGACTTTGTCCCACCCCCTAATCCACTCTAACTCTAACTCTTCCTATGTGTGACGAAATTTAGCGTGTATTTAAAATATGCAAGCCTATCTCTGAAGAGGCCAATAAGTTTCAGAATTTCACCTATGCCATATACTAATAGATGGCACCCACACGCCACAAGACGGAATTATAAATTGGAAAATTACTTTGCACTATCAACACCGAAAAATTTTTTCAAGTCAATCGGTTTCGAAAAGCATCTATCAATTTGTATCACAATTTAATTCATTCTCCATTTGTCAGTTGTTAAAGGATAGTCGGGCGCGTCTTACGAAAAACATTTAAAACTATTTTTTGATACCATCTAAGAATTTAATCGTAAATCCCGTATAACAATGTCCCGACGCATAAATAGTCTTGAAAATGCTAATTTCCTTCAAACAGTATCCGAAGAAGACCGCCGAGATAAGATTCTTGAAGACGCTTTCCTTAGAAGCACCGAAGAGAATCCTTATTTAAAGCGGGTGCAATATAATATTGCGTTGTGCAGTGCAATACAGAAAGAAAAACGCCTTGATTTTCTCAAAGGAAAACGAAATCAAGTTCGACGTTTGAATAATAAGGAACTGCAACAGTTGGAATCGCAACTTCGAGCTGCATATGTATCGAAAGCGGTGGCGGCACAACGATTTGAACAGAATGCCCTCAAGCAGTTGGAAATTATTCACAGGCAAGGTTTTCAAAATGTACGACTTGCAAAATGTCGTCTATCAACAGATAAATACACTGAAATCGTGGAAAAAGAGGAGCAAGTTAAGAAGGATATGTTAAAAAAGGATCTTCAAGAACAAATGGCATATAGGAATGCGCAGCTCGAAGAAGAAAGGTTGAATTTGCGGAAAGACAGAGAAATGATGGATAATGCGGTTACAAAGTATAGGGAAGACAAGTTGAAGCAAGCACGGGATACAAATGAAAAAAAGAAGAAACTCAAGCAGGAAATGGATGATTTCATGCAATCGCAAGAGGTTCTTAGGGAGTACAAAAAGTCGCTGGACAGTGTAGTAAACCATGAATTCGAGGAGAGGATTCGTGAGCGGCAACTGTATGTGGAACGAGTTCAGCGGGAAAAGAAAGATCGAATGTTAAGAAGGAACAAAATCAGTGATGTCATCGGGAAGCGCACCTCTGAAATTAGCGTAAGTGTATGATGTATGTATGAAATATTGATTAATTGCTAAACATTGCGGTTTTTTTTTTTCAGGAGCAGAAACAAAAATCCTTAGATTTGCTTATTGATCTTCTTATAGATGAACGTAAGGCTAAAGAAGATATGAAGCAAAAACAAGATGAGGAGCGGAAACAAGAAGAGCGCATTGCCATTCGTACCAATCTGGATCGTCTTCACGAGGCAAAATTGGATCAAAAGTTAAGGCAAAGGAAATTGGACGAGGACTATAGGCGAAAGACGGAAATTTATTTAGAAGAACGCGATCAAATAAAGCAGCAATTAGATGAAGAGAAGAAGAAAAAGGTGGAGGAACATCGTCGGGCACTGCAAAATGCGTTTGACGAGAAAAAGCGTCTAAGAGCACAGGAGATGAAGAACAACATGATAATGTTAGAATATGAAGTTAAGGAAAAGAAGAGGAAGTAAGATATGCTTAATATTTCCACTGTACAACCCTATTATATAGAGTATTTTCGCGTCTTCTTTCAGAGAGCGCCAGGTGGAGTTAGAACGGCGTGATATGCTAATGGAGCATGGTCCACACTTGAAGGAATTTTTACCACCAAAAATGCTACGCGAGTCAGATAAAAAATATCTTACAAAATAAAACAATAGAATGTAAAAATACATGTATACATCAGTATATTTCTTTGCATGTGTTTTTTTCTTCGGCAATCATTTCCTCCTCCGACGGGTACTTGTAAAACCCTCCGTAGTAAACTTGCCATGAAAAAGCTTCTCGACTCACGCCGTTCGGAATCGGCATTAAACTATAGGTCCCTTTCACCTATGTGAAAAATAAATCACACACAACATGGGTGATTGAGAGAAGCTTGGCTCTGGTCCTTCATGGGCTGTAACGCCACCAAAGAAAAAGAAGAATCATTCCCTTAGGCGATGTTTTTTGTTTGTACTTCATTTGAGATACAAAAATTTCGATTTTTACTAATTTGGCTTTCAAAAATCTTTGCAATTTAATCCTCTTTCTTTAATTTGTAAACAAGCCACATCTGTCTTTATCGGCCCTAGTTTATTCAGATATATGTATCTTTATTTCTCGACACCTGTGAACACCAATTTCTTAGCATAAGGAAAGTTTGTAATAACTCAAGTGAATTGTAATCCAATAACACACATGTCCAGTCTGTTTAGTATATCCGTGGTAATAACCCAGTTTTTGGCGCAGACGGACTGACTGCTGAGCTCTTCAAGGCAGCTGGGGATGACCTGGTTGGGAGCATGCACCAGCTCATCCGTAAGATATGGTTAGAGGAAAGCATGCCCGAGGAATGGAGTCTAAGCATCGTATGCTCGATCCACAAGAAAGGAGACCCCTCTGATTGCGCCAACTATAGAGGAATAAGTCTCCTTAACATCGCCTACATCTTCTCCGCCGTTTTGTGTGAACGCCTGAAGTCTTTTGTAAATATGCTGATAGCTCCTTATCAGTGCGGATTCCGGCTAGGGAAGTCCACCATCGACCAAATCTTTACACTACGGCAGATCCTGGAAAAAAACCAATGAATTTCAAGTCGACACTCACCACTTATTTACCGACTGCAAAGCCGCATACGACAACGTAATTAAAGACGAGCTTTACAACGCTATGTCTACCTTTGACATACCTGCTAAGCTCGTCAGATTATGCAGGATGACTTTGGAGAATGCTCGCTGCTCCATCCGAATCGGTGAACACCTTACCGATAGTTTTGATGTCAAAAAAGGATTTAGGCAGGGCGATGCGCTATCGTGTGATTTCTTCAACATCATATTGGAAATGACTGTGTAAAAATCACTGGCCAATACAAGAGGCACAATCTATTTCAAATCCTCGCAACTTCTTGCATACGCCGACGATATTGACATAATAGATAGATCCCAGCGAAATGTCAATGAGGCGTTTGCGAGTATTGAGATGGAGGCGGCGAAAATTGATTTAGCGGTTAACGAGGGCAAAACTAAATACATATGTATGCTGTTTGTATTGGCAGATACATATAAGTTCGAGGTAGTTAAAGACGTCGTCTACTTTGGCTCCGCAGTCTTGCCAATCGCTGTTTCTTTGGGCTCAGGAGGCAATTGAGTAATAGAGCCCTCTCCCGAACGACAAAGTTGACTCTATATAAGACCATTATCATCCCGGTCCTGTTGTACGGCGCAGAAGCATGGACACTATCAAAAGCGGATGAGGAGGCCCCTGGTCGGTTCGAGAGAAAGATTTTGCGCGTGATTTTTGGCTATGGCCCGGTAAGCCATACCTGGAAAAAATCAGCAAGCAAAAAAACCGAAAAAAGCCACGGATATAAAAAAAAAAAACGGCTAAGTGCAAGTCGGACTCGCGCACGATGGTTCCGTACCATCTGTATGTATAAATATGAAAGAGATGTTGTATGTTACCTCATCAGTCATCACATTAAATCACATTTTTTGTATGATGACAGATTTTGGTTGCAGGCAGGTTATAGGCATATTATTTTGATAATCAAAAATCTCCATGATGAGATAGTTGATCATCAAAGAAAGTGTCCATTGAATTCAAATCAATTATCTTACTTGACAGCAAGGATGTGAAAAGGTGAATAACAATAATGGGAAATATGGGAAAAAGGTTTGCAGCTAGGAATAATATATCAAGGACACAATAGGGATCAATGCCTGGAAGTGTTTTATTGGTTGTGGGATAGGATCGAACGTTAATTTTACAACAATTGAATTTGTTGCAACATCATCGTTTTCAGTGACCCGCATGTTCCACTAAAAGAGTCGCGGGGGTAATGCGCGCACGCGGGATCTCCAGGCCACTTGATCCTCCGTCATCGACTCTAACTCATCAGGAGCTATGCTCAAGCGCACCCAGGCGAGTTTTTGGACTTGGTCCAACCACTTCGTCCTGGGTCTGCCAAGCGGTCGCCTGCCTGATGGTATTGCATCCAGGGCACGCTTCGGAAGTCGTGATGATGGCGACATTCGTCTCACGTGACCAAACCATCGAGGCATAGCTCTTTCCGTTCGGAGAAGCAGCTGCTCAACATTAAGCTCCCCGCGCACTGCCGTGTTTCTCACCCTATCCCGGCGAGTAACTCTCACAACAGCACGAAGAAATCTCATTTCGGCAGCTTGTATTCACGATCTTATTCTTTCGTTCAGTACCCAAATTTCATGACCATAGGTGAGAGTTGGAACAAATACTGAGTTAAAAACCGCAAGCTTGGCTTTGACACCAAGCTCGGTCTTCCTGATTACAGATCTTCCAAGCTGTTTCAAAATTGACCCAGCTTGGCCAATCCTGCAGGAAAGCTCAGTATTACTCCTTCCATCACTCGTGAAGAAGACCCCGAGATACTTAAACTTCTCCACCTGCTTCAATGGGACTCCACTAACATGTAGAGTGCATTGGACAGGTGTTCTGGAAATAACCATAGCCTCGGATTTGTCCACGCTAACCCTCATTCCAGCATCAACACATACGGCCACAAACCTATCTAGCGCGCGCTGAAGTTCCATCTGGGAGGATGTGAGGACAACTAAGTCATCTGCAAAAAGAAGATGACTTATCCTCAACTCTCCTAATGTAAAACACTCCTCGCCTCGAGTGCGCTGCAACATCCAGTCCATATATATAATGAAAAGGAGAGGTGACAAGACGCACCCTTGGCGAAGTCCAACGCAGTTTTTCATCCGTTTTTTGTCTGGTCCATCCCATCGCACTTCTTGGAGTGCGGTTATATCTGCTTTATAGCAGTTGAGGGTTTGCTCTAATTGATCGCCTGCACCCGGTCTGTTAAGGGACCTAACACTTCAGGTGCAGACTCTCAAGTCCGTCAGTCGTTTGCAGGGGTCGTCAACTTTGTATCCGTCCGTATCCGAGGCTTGTTGTTGTTTCGGAACAAGTAGGTTTTTATGTGATAGGGATGTTACTTCCTCTTTCCCCAGGAACAAGGGGTTGGGTCGCTGCACACATTGGTTCACTACCTGGCGGGTGCCAGGGTAGCTATCCAGGAAGGGGTGTCGAATTTACCATATGATGCAAAGCATCCAATTTTGCTGCCGAAGTCTCACCCGTTTGTCAGAAGTTATCTTCATTTTTTACATCTTAAAAATCATCATGCTGGAGCTCAAGCGTTGGTATCAATTTCCAGACAACAGTTTTGGATTGTTAATGTACAAAACATGGCGACTAGTGTGGTGCATAATTGCTTGCGATGTTTTCGAATGCGCCCTAGATTGCAAGGACAAATCATGGGTAATCTACCAGCTTCCAGGGAATGCAGTGGACGGCCATTTATAACTTCGGGTGTGGACTCTACATCCATGAAATCTCGTGGATTTCCTAACAAAAAATCTTATATGGCAGTATTCGTATGCTTCGCTACCAAGGTTGTCCACTTGGAGGTTGTCTCGGACCTGTCGACAAATGGATTTTTGGCTGCTCTCAGACCATTCATTTCTCGTCGTGGGATTTGTCGTCATCTGTACTTCGACAATGCCACAAATTTCGTGGGAGCAGGAAATGAATTAGCAGAACTTCGAAAACAATTCTACAGTGAACACACTCAAACATCAATTTTAAGAATTTGTGCTGAAGATAATATCGAGTTCCATCATATACCACCTCGTTCCCCACATTTCGGAGGATTGTGGGAGTCAAGCCAGCAAAGAGCCTTTTTGTTAGAGCGTGCACCTCGAATTCACAAACGTTTGAAGAACTCTCAACTGTAGCAGCCGAAATAGAAGCCATTCTCAATTCACGACCTCTTACTCCATTAACATCGGATCCTAGTGATGAACAAGTGTTAACTCCAGGACATTTCTTGATTGGCGGCCCTCTCACTTCATTCGCAGAACCGGATGTCACCAATATCTCCCGTCTTAATCGTTGGCAGCAAATGAAAGCTATTCGACTTCACTTTTGGGTGCGCTGGTCTGGGGAATATGTGACCCAACTTCAGTGTCGCCACAAGTGGAGTGGCAGGTCAGATAATGTCAGACCTGGTATGATGGTTCTTGTCTCCGATGATAACTTACCTCCTCAAAATTGGTTACTCGGCCGTATCGCTGAGACTGTTCCCGGCAAGGATGGACATGTTCGGGTCATACGTATCAAAACGAAGAATGGCATCATATCGAGAGCTGTACACAAGGTGGCACCACTACCATTTGAAGATGTGTCTTAAAGAATGTTGGATTCTTTCAGAGGCGGCTGAATGTTCAATGTAAATACATTGTATAGCTGTCTCTTTCACTTTTTTTGTCCTTTTCGCAAACTTTGTACTTTTGTTTTTATGATTCGTTCGTTCGTTCGTTGTCGATTAGAAAGGCACCCTCGAGATCAAGAACTAATAAATCAATTTACAGTCCATTTGTGCATTTTTATTTGTAAAACAGTGTTCCGGTCTAATACCCGTTTTAATTCCAAATTTTTAATATGTAGTAAATTTTAGTTTTTGATTTTTAAATGATTTTCCAATTACTATTTATGGATTCTCAACAACATAACATACGTAATATCTTTGTAACTAGTCTTCTGCAGACAAGCCTTTCCGGCTTTGCAGATAAACAACTGTAGTAGCTATTGAAGTAAATAATTGAATAAAGATTGAATTGAAAGAGCACTGGAGACTCATCCGGCAAAGAGCAGGATGGTAAGCGCCAGAGGTCGGCTGAGGAACTTCCCCCCACCTCAACGAAAGCGCGGTTACAAAGAAAACACCCAGAAGCTGTTGAAAACAGAACAGTGAAAAACCAAGCAGTGACAAAATTACTCGTTTTGAATGCATTTTGTGTGCTCTCCTCGCCTGCTGGTAAAAATATATGTGCATGCGCCTGGACGCTTGTGTCCCTTAATATAAAATGCGTTATTTCCCATCAAGAGAACTTATAATGGTCCCTCAGCAGCCAGTGGAGAACGCTGGAAACGCACCGATGTCGACAAGGAAAAAAATGTTACGTATACGCCCCCGTGTACGGTGTAAAGTCATTAAAATCAGCTGTAACATGCCAGAACAAAACGCTTCCGTTTCTTAAAGGCCTTCAAAAGCACAGTTTCCTCTTGCAGAAAGTGAAAGAAAACACCCAGGAACTGTTGAAAACAGAACAGTGAAAAACCAAGCAATAACAAAATTACTCGTTTTGTATGCATTTTGTGTGCTCTCCTCGCCTGCTGGTAAAAACGTATGTACACATCTTCATCTGAAGCATATATACCTTCCGTCCATCCTGTACCAGCTTAACATGGCAAAACGTGGTAACCACAAATTAACTTCCAATTGTCAAATTGGCAATTTGTAAAAACTTTTGTCTTATTTGGTGGCGTTACAGCCCACTAAGGAACAGAGCCAAGCTTCTCTCAATCACCCACTTCGTGTGTGATTTATTTTTCCCACAGGTGAGAGGGACCTACAGTTTAATGCCGATTCCAAACGGCTTGAGTCGTGAAGTTTTTCATGGCAAATATACTACAGGGAGGATTTTGCCAGTACCCCACCAAGGAGGGACGTCGCGAAATAAACATTCGATTGCGTTGGTGTTATCGGGATTCGAACCCGCTCATCGTGCGTCAGATTCCAACACACTAACCACTGCGCCACGGCGCCCTCTGTAGACACAGTGTTGCCAATCTAAAGACCAATATTCTAAATAAAACACCCATTACAATTCATCCAGACACACTAATTGCACTTGAGGTCACTGCTCCTGAAATTTGAAAGTAGAATATTCACTCGAAGATCATGCATACAGGGTGGCCCAAATAAAAATGCAACAAAATGAAAAAAAATTACATTTTTCCATGTATTGTGACCTTATTAGTTAGAACAAGTGGCTGCATCGGCTGGCGTCGCTCGCAGTAGCGCATTCTGTCACCCCAATATTCCAAGATCTTGTTGATGGTTTCGGGCTGATGCTTGGATTGCTTGGATGATATTGGCCTTAAGTGCTTGAATCGTTTTTCGATTGTTGGCATAACATCGGTCCTTCACGGTACCCCACAAAAAAAAAAAGTCCAAAGGGGTCAAATTGCAGCTCCAAGGTGGGCAATTGACATCGCCAAGACGGCTAATAACTCGATTTGGGAATTTGGTGCACAAAACCATGAACCAGAGGTCGTCCAAATTCATATCTTCAATTTCAGTAAAAAAAATAATTCGGTTAACATGGCTCTGTAACGCCCACCGTTGACCGAAACATTGTTCCCAGCCTCATTTTCGAAAAAAAATGGTCCAATGATGCCACCACTCCACAATCCGCACCAAACTGTCACTCTCGGTGGAGAGAGAAGCATTGCTTTCTCTACAAAAACATGCGGGTTTTCCGAGCGCCAAATTGCCAATTTCGGCTATTAACTTAGCCGCCGAGATGAAAAGATGATTTTTCGTCCAAAATCGTTGTCCGATTCAAGCTGCTCTAAGGCCCAAACTGCGAAGCGATAACGAAGCGGATGGTCGCGCATCTTCAATTCTGAGTCAATTGGACCTTGCAAGCGAATAATCCGAGATCTTTTTGCAGAATTCTCCTCAGGCTAGTGCGTGAAATGCTTAGCTGTTGAGATCGATGGCGAGCTGATGTTCGTGAATTGAGTTTCACACTCGCGGTCACAGCAGCTACATTCTCATCTGTACGCATCGTAGGACGAGTCCACTAGCACACCAGTCTCACGAACTTTTTGTAAAACGAACTTTTTGTAAAAATCTGCGTACAGCAATCTCGGTGGGTGATTCATTTCAGCTAAAACTTCTTTTCAATAAACGCACTGTTTGGTCTACACAGCACTCACTTTGAAAATAAGTTCTCGATATTTACCAACGTTGTTCAAGCGTAAAGTGACTCATTTCGTTCCACGCAGAGATCAATATAGAGATGGCAATCCGATGACTTTGACAGGCATTTTGACAGATAGCCCCTACAAACGCGTTGCAGTTTGGCGGCGTCTTGACTATGTCATTCAGCCTTGTTCCGACCAGTTCCGACGTCTTGACTTTACACACCCACGTCTTGAGACTATCATTGTGTTAGTCAAAAGCACGTCGTTTTTAAACGAGAACAAAACGTATAGTATCGGTGTATTACAAATGCAACAACCAA
The DNA here is from genome assembly GCA_951905685.1 of Eumerus sabulonum. Taxonomy (NCBI): domain Eukaryota; kingdom Metazoa; phylum Arthropoda; class Insecta; order Diptera; family Syrphidae; genus Eumerus; species Eumerus sabulonum. The sequence goes on along the minus strand of OX645060.1, from coordinate 150,835,574 downwards.
CCAACCCGGGGGTCACAGGGCGGACGTACGATAGTTTTCCATATTTTTATTTATCTCTGGTTCCACGGAGGTATGATACTGACCTTCTGTTTAGATTTCGAGAGGGAAACAGCTGTCAGTGTCAAAATAACCTATGATTAAAAAAAAAAAAACACTATATGGCCCACCCTATATATGTATGTAGCGCCCAAATTAAGCCTTACTACCTGCCAATTTACGTTACACATTTATTTAGTTGAATTCACAAAGCACATTTGCTTCTTAACTCATTGGTTATTGTCTAAAAACGTCAATATATTTTACTACGAAGATTAACTTCCATATTTCCTACAATGTACTTGAATAAAGATTACAAGGACATGTTGACAGAAGATACTATCCGCTTGAGCAACCGTAGAGATGCCCGTTTTCGATACGCTGTTATCGAAAGCGATAAGAGAAACAAAAGTGTCGATTATGCTTTCATGAAAATGAGCGCGGAAAACCCGCATTGGAAAGAGGTTGATTTAAACATTAAATTATGCCAGGCCGTTAAGGAAGAGGACAGAGCTCGCTTTTTGGAAGAGCAGAATTCGAAGCGATCGCGTGATAACGAAGAACTGAAAATATTAGAGAGCCAAATTCGTTATGCCTATATTAATAAGGGGCTAACTCTTCAACATATCGAACGCAAGTCCTTACTAGATCAAGAGCGTTTTATTCAGCATTACGAATTTCAGGCGCTTCAACAGAGCCGATATAATGACGCTGAATTCGCACTGAAATGCCTAGAACAGAGTAGAAAGAAACAACAGCAACTTAAGGAGGTACTATTAACCCAGATCGAAGATAAGAAGAGAATAAAGGAGGAAGAAATAAAAAGAAATATGTATGAAAGACAAAAGTTAGAGGAGGATAAAAAGCGGTACGAGGGGGATAAGCAGAAAGAAGCTCTCGAGAAAATGGAAAAGAAGAAACAATTGAAGTGTGAATTTGACACATTTTTGAATCTGCAAACCGAACTGAAGAAAGCAGACATTGAAAGGAGCAGGAAAAAAGATGACGATGCGGATAAGATTTGGAAACAAATGGACCAAAGACTTAATAAGGACGTATTTCGAAAAGAACGAATGCAAGCACAACTTCAAAGAAGTGAACAAATAGCTAAGAAGATCGAAGAAGATATGGTATGCCTTTCGCCCCTTGCCGATTTCTTCGTATACGAATTTCATTTTGCCTCTTTCCGTCCGTAGGAAAAAAAACGTAAATTCAGTGAAACTCTTATAGAACTACTCGTTGACGAAGGGCATGCAAAGGAAGAGAAAGAATTCTACAAAAGGTGCGAAAAAGAACTGCAAGCACGTAGATCTGCTCAATTACACTATAAGAATCATATGGCTATGAAAAATCTTGAACGACTAGAATTGAAGAAACAGAAAAAGCAGGATTACGAAAGGGAGATAGCCCACTTCCATCAATTTCAAGCGGAGCAGCAACAATTGGCGGAGCAGAAGAGAGCAACGATGCTTAGGAACCACAAAGAAATGGAAGACAACATTAATATAAGGAGATTGTACAAAGCCGAAGAAATTAAGAAAAACATTAAGGAGAACCTTAAAGATGCGGAAGTTTTCCAAAGAAGGTTTTATCATAAATATTCGATTTTTAATATTTCCTGTTTTTTTTCCTTTCTTTTTTTTAAGAGCCCAACATGTAGAATCTACACGAATGGAAATGATAAAGGAGCATGCCCAGGAGGTGCACAAGTTTTTGTCATGGAAAATGTTGCGTCCATCTGAGCGGAAATACTTATCAACCTTAACCAAGTGACGCAGCTTTTGTGCCTTTTATTACAGGGATTGGAAAATATACAAATAGTGTTGGATATTCTATTTTGAAATGACAGCAACACCTTAAGAGACGTTTTAAAAAATGTTTGTTTTAAGATCAACGCTTAATCGCTTACGAGAGTATGGCCGGACAATGACAGCCTACGATTTTCAGTTTAAAAATGATTTTATTTTTTTAAATATTCTCTTTCGACTTCAAACGGAGGGTGCGTGGCGCAGTGATTAGTGTGTTAGACTCTGACGCACGATGAGCGAGTTTGGATCCCGAAAACATCAACGGCGCTATTATTATTGTTTCGCGGCGTTCCTCCTCGGGGGGGAGGCAGCGAGCAAATAAGTTTATCGCGTTTAACACGGTAAACGCCAGCTTCGACCTCCGTCCCTGCTCAATCCAATTTGACACACAGCCTCGTGTGGCCACCCCTGGATAGCTGTTCCGGCACCCGCCAGGAAGTGAACCAATGTGTGCAGCGACCCGACCCCTTGTTCCTGGGGAAAGAGGAACCTGGCCCTCCAGGTTGGGGTAGGTAGGTAAGTATGTAGGTAGGATCGTAGCCTTCCCAGAAATGAGAAGAACACACATAGGCCAGGGAGGCCCGTTTTGCAGCTACGAGGGGGCTTAGCCCCTATTCGTGAAACCATTTTGTGCTTCTTAAGAAGTTAAGAAGATCAGGTGTCCCTACTTGCTGAACCTCTGTCAGTTCATTGAGGAAGTAAGAGCCTAATATCGTTTCCTGACAGAATGCCGGGCAAGTGCAGAGAAGGTAGTGAATGGATTCGACCTCCTCCTCGTCTAGACAGCTTCTGCAGAAATCACCCGGAATTATACCTAGTTTTTGCGCGTGACTGCCGATAAGGAAGTGTCCGGTGATGACACCTATAACTTTGTAGATGTCAGTTCTTTTTAGGGAGATTATACTCCTTGTCCGCTGACTATCGAGCCGGGGCCAGATTTGCCTGGTGATGACGCAGGTATGTCCCTGAGTCAATCTCCGGTTCGTCTCGGCCCTGGCGAGATTAGTAAGATTAAGTTTGATGGTTGCAAGGGGTATTCCCTCACAAGCCGCGGTTGATAGTAGCCTCGTTCCCTGTTTGGCCAGTGTGTCGGCTCTTTCATTCCCTGGAATGTCGCTGTGTCCTGGTACCCAGAAAAGTTGTATGTTGAACTGTTCGGCCATCTGGTTAAGAGATAGGCGACAGTCGAGACTAGTTTTTGATGTGTACACATAGGACTCCAACGACCTTAAGGCTGCTTGGCTATCCGTGAGAATGCGGATATTCGGAGTGGATATCACGTTCCACTTCAGCCAGGACAAGGCCTCTTTTATTGCCAAACAGTTCCGCCTGGAAAATGCTGCAGTGATTTGGTAATTTTAGAGCTTGTGCTTAGGGGTAACATCCCTATCACCAAAAAAAAAAAATTGTTCCGAAACAACCACAAGCCTCGGATACGGACGGATACAAAGCTGACGACCCCTGCAAATAACTAAAGGACTTGTGAGGTCGCTTAACAGACCGGGTGCAGGCGATCAATTGGTGCAAACCCTAAGCTGCTACAAAGCAGATATAATAGCACTACAAGAAGTTCGATGGGATCGACGAGGCAATAGACGGATGCAAAACTGCGACATCTACTACGGGAACAAACAGCGCTTATTCGGATGCGGATTCGTTATTCAAGGAAGACTCCGACAAAAAGTCTTAAGCTTTCGGGATGTAAGCGAACGCCTCATAACAATCCGCATCAAAGAGACGCTGCCTCTGAGGTGTTGGATTTCAAGCCACCGTCAGCTCTTGTAGCAAAGCAAAACGCCTGCAAAGCCATGCTACATAGACGGACGAGAACCACTCGTGAATACTATGAGCAGAAACGGGGAGAGGAACACACGCATTTAAGGAAGAAAAAAGGGCAGCATGAAAAGCATTAGTTCGAGGAGTGGGAGAGCTGCTATCACAGGAATATTGCTCGCAAGTTTTACGAAAAAGTAAAAGCTATAAAGCCCGAGCGGAAGCCTATATGGATGAAGACGGATAAATAGTAGTAGAGTCACAGTTGATGCTGAGAATATATTAGGAACATTCTGTAGACTGTATAATGGCGATGAAAGGTATAATACTGCTGTCAGGCAGAATGATCAATTCGCAATAGACGAAGATGCAAGAGAATTCCGTCTACCCGACCTAGATGAAATTAAGCTAGTCATTTCAATAACTTAAAAATAATAAAGCCGCAGGCACTGACGGGTTATCCGCCGGGCTATTTAAAGCGGCTTGAGATGATCTGGTAGGGCGCATGCACCAGCTCATCTGTAAAATATGGTCGGAGGAAAGCATGCCGACGAATGAAATCTCGGCATCGTTTGCCCAGTCCACAAAAAGGAGACCCCTATGACTGCGCCAACCACAGGGGAATAAGTCTCCTTAATATCGCATACAAGATCTTTTCTGCCGTACTGTGTGAACGCCTGAAACCCGTATCAGTGTGGTTTCAGGCCAGGTAAATCAACAATAGATCAAATATTCACACTGCGGCAGATCTTGGAGAAGACCCAAGAATACCGATTCGACACCCACCACCTTTTCGTCGATTTCAAGGCCGCGTATGATAGTGTGCATAGAGACGAGCTATACAGCGCCATGTCTAGTTTTGACATCCCTCCCAAACTCATCAGATTGTTCAGAATGATAATGGAGAACTCTCGCAGCTCCACTAAGGTCGGTAGCGAATTAACCGGGACCTTTGATGTTAAAAAAGGAATTAGACAAGCTGACACGCTGTCGTGTAATTTTTTCAACATCGCCCTTGAACAGATCATACGAGACTCACTGGTCAACACAAGAGATACGATTCATTTCAAGTCTGCGCTACTGCTTGCGTACGCGGATGACATTGACGTAATTGGACGAACTCAGCGGCACGTCAATGAAACGTTCGAAAGCATTGAAGCAGAGGCGGCTAAAATGGGTCTTTCGGTTAACGAGGGTAAAACGAAATATAAGCTCTCAATCAAAACAGACGCCCATCATCGACGTCTCGGCCAGAACGTTATAATTGGCAGCTACAAATTCGAAGTGGTTAAGGATGTCGTCTAGCTTGGCCCACTAGTTACCAACGAAAAAAGTACCAGCGCTGAGGTCAAACGTAGAATTACTCTTGCCAACCCCTGCTTCTTTAGGTTCAAGGGGCAATTGAGAAGTAGAGCCCTCTCTCGAAAGACCAAAGCTGCGCTGTACAAAACCTTAATCATCCCGGTCCTCCTCTACGTCGCAAAGGACTAGACATTAACGAAAGCGGATGAACAGGCCACTGGTCGTTTGGATAGGAAAATGATGCGTTCAATCTATGGCCTCGTTTGTATAAACGGAGAGTGAATGCAACGCATCGGTCCAGTACGACGTCTACGGATCAACGTTTACCGATCCACGTAGAGCGAATGGATAACACAATAACACAGCTTTGGCCCGAAGAGTCTTCGTATCCAACCCCGAGTGGCGACGCAGCAGAGGACGACCGAATCGAAGGTGGCGCACACAGGTGGAAGGGGACCTTGACCAACTTGAAGTACATCGCTAGAAACCACTGACAATAGACTGTGGCAGTTGGTTTCTTCATTTTTTTTTCTTTCAGGCCAGGCCTATTCCCACGAATTTTAGCGCTTAGCTGGTCAAGAAAGTTGGAATAGCATTTTATTTCTAAAGATTTGTAGTTTAATCATATGCACCCATAAAGCATCTAAAGGACGGCATTAAAGTAGTAAGAGTAAAAACCCACAAGGCAGCACTACGTGCCACACAACTCATCCCACAACGGATGTTCTGCAATTTGGGGGTATGGTTAAGCCAGCCTTGTCTATGAGCCAGATTCATTGAAAATTGGTCCTCTCGGATGCACGCCTCGCAGGTAAATATTTCATACTGCACAAATATTGTCACTAACAGGCCATCTCATAGATGGCGCTTAATTATTATTATTATTATTATATTTTATTAGCCCCATAAATGGCTTTAAAATTACAATTATCACATATAACAATAATAACATAGTATCAAAAAAAAAATTCCAAAAGTTACATTATTCAATACTTCCGTTTAACAAAATCAATTATACTTTTTTTGAATAGTTTCATATTTGTTTCATTTCTAATATTCCTTGGTAATTCATTAAAAAATTTAAAACCTTTATAAATCAGAGAATTTTGAGCTCTTTTTGTTAAAAAATTTGGTAGCCTTAGATCATTCCTATTTCTTAAACAATATGGTTGCACTTCATGAACATACACGACGTATCTTGACAAGTAATTTGGCATAGAGTTATTTACAATTTTGAAGACAAATAATAACATATTCATAACTATTCTTTGTTTCACTGTAAGCCATTTCAAAGCTTCTAACATAAAGTTAATGCGAGTATACCTAGTACACTTTAATATACATCTCATGGCCTTATTCTGTAATAATTGGAGCCTCTCAATATCTCCTTCATTACATAAAAATAACACTGTTGAACAATACTCAAAATGTGGTTTCACAATCGCATTATAAATACGCACTGCTGTTATTGTAGTTAGATCTCTTCGTACTCTTTTGAGAAAACCAATTTTTTAAGAATTTTTTTTACATATATATTCGATATGTTCATCAAAAGTAAGATTGTCATCTATCATTATGCCCAAGTATTTTATCTTTCTAACCCTTTCTATCAACTGGTTTTCAATTATTAAATTTGAGCATAAGCTATTATTTACATTGTTAGACAAAATCATACATTTAGTTTTGCTTGTATTTAGTTTAAGCTTATTTTGACATAACCATACATAGATACTGTCGAGATCTTCCTGTATTTTCTTATGGCACTCATCCATATTTTCTCCAGCGATTTACATCAACGCATCATCAGCGAATAATGCAATTTGACAATATTTTAGAACCTGAGCCATGTCATTAATATATATGATAAACAGCAACGTCCCCAGTACTGACCCTTGTGGAACTCCCAAGTCAACAAGCTTAGGATTTGAATGATGTCCGTTCACAAATACTCTTTGTGTTTTATTCGATAGATACGTTCTAAACCAGTTAAGTTCGACATTTTTAACTCCGTATTTTTCGAGTTTTAACAACAGAATAGAACGATGGATTGTTTCGAACGCTCGTTTCAAGTCAATAAATACACTATACACATATTTTTTCTCGGATACACTCTGTTTCCAGTTTGTTACAACTAGGTTACATGCCCTCTCACACGAATGCTGCTTTCGAAAGCCCGATTGTGACTCAATTATTATATTATTGTTTTCTAAGTATTGTTCAAGTTGTTTACACGCAATTTTTTCCATAATCTTTTCATACAATGGCATACTGTTTACCGGACGAAATTCATCACACTTTATTGTATTGGCTATTTTTTCGATCGGATACACTATCGATTCTTTCCAAGAACCCGGGAAGACACCTTTTTCGAAAGATGTGTTAATAATTGTCTGTAATACCGGACCAACATTTTCGAAACTGTCCATGTATATTTTCGGACATAACGAAGTACAATCTTTTTTGTTTTTTAGTTGTCTTATCACACAACGGATATCACCCAAAGAAACATCATTGAATTTAAAGCTGAGGCCTAAGTCGGTTATCATGTTATTATAGGGCATATTCGGAATAGATTCGTTAATTTCAACAACACTTTTTACAAAAAATCATTGAATTTGCTAGCAATAACCCCATTCTCTGAGACGACTTCATTATCAAACTGTACACTTGTTATTTTTGAAATTTCTTTTTTCGAAACATATTTTTTTAAGTTCCGCCACATTTCTTGTTGAGTAGAAGCATTTTCGACCTTTTCTTCTATGTGTTTCCTTTTGCAACGCACAATTTGCCTCTTATAGTAGTTTCTGGCATTGGTATAAGTCCTCCAGTCTTCTTCGGAATTGGTAAAAATGGCTTTTGTTCTCATGATTATTTTTTCTTTTTTCAAATTCCGTAAATGGTTACTAAACCACGAATTTTCACTACACTTTTTAGCAATTTTCTTTGTAAACTTTTCCACAACGTTGGCAAGTTTCTTAATAAATAGGTTTGATGCAAGCTCAAAGTCATTAATGTCAATCACTGAAATAATGTTACTATTCAAGAGTTCTCGATTAAACAAATTCCTGTTATATTGGAATATTTTAATTTTTTCTGGGTTATGTTTTGCGTTTTTTCTTATATTAATTTTTATTATAATTGTTTCGTGGTCACTTATTTTCAGTTCATTGTTTACTTTGGCTTCAAGCATTTTATTATTAGTTACCACATAATCGATAATAGTCCTAGATGTTCTTGTTATCCTCGTCGGCTCTTTTACCACTTGATAGAATGCATTGTCAGACATAATTTTGATCAGCTTTTTCCTATAAGTTTCTGTTATGTTTAGCCAATCCACATTAAAATCACCTACCAAAATAGTGTTCTTTTGCATCTCGCCTATCTCCTCTAATACTTCAGAAAAGTTGTCACAAAAAACGCGGTCTGATAAACTCGGAGACCTGTATAAAACTATAAGCAAAAGGTTGTAACTACAAATACACAGTTCACATTTCAGCCACCAAATTCCTTCTTCTTTCACCATTGTATTAAAGTTCAAAATCCGAATATGATTTTTTATGTATAGCACCACTCCACCCGTTTTTGACCTATCAGAGTTACACCTTAATATGTAATAATCTTCAATTTGTACCTCACTGTTAGGTACATCCTCCTTCAAGTGTGTTTCTGATAATGCTATAATATCAAAATCTTCATTGGCTATTGTATTTTTTAGTTCATCAAAATTCTTTTTTAATCCATAAATGTTAAGATAGCATATTGATTGCTAATATGCAATTCTACCTTTTTGTGTTTCTATTTTCTTTTTTAATACTTCACACAAATAACTTCTACAGTCATGATTAATATCTAATTTAAGACCTAGTTTTTTATTGGTCATATCACAGTTAATACACTTCGAAAAGTTTTTATCACAGTTCTTTGTTTCGTGTTGTTCAGAACATTTTCCACAAACTTCGATCCTTGTACAGTTTCTGGCTTCATGGTTGAAGCCCCAACACTTGAAGCAACGCTTTATTGGTACATAGTCGTAAACAAAACATCAGTCCCAGCCAATGTTGGCCCAAAGTTAATCTGATTAACGATTAAAAATTAATGATTAAAATCGTAATCAAAAATGTTGATTAAGATTAATTAATCAAAATCAATTTTAAAATGATTAAGATTATTAATCATAATCATTAATCGTTAATTTGATTATTAGATTAACTATGTCCAAATTAAATGTAAGTTTAAATTGATTTAAAAGGCTGATCGATTCACCGTGAAGAACTGTTTGGGGCGATGGCCGAATTCGGGATCCAGGTAAAACTGATCCAGTTGTGACGCGCCACGCTAAAAAACACGCGATGCACCGTGCAACTCGGTTCTAGGACCTCGGAACCATTAGAAACATGCACCGGATTTCGGCAAGGAGATGCGCTGTCATGTGACTTCTTCAACCTGGTGCTGGAGCAGATAGTGCAACGGCCAGGCGTCAACAGGGAAGGCACTATCTTTTACAAGTCCATCTAGCTGCTAGGATACGCGGATGATATCAACATCATCGCGTGTTCTCGCCGTGGCATTGTGGAAGCATTCACGGCGATTGAAGAACAGGCGAAACGAGTTGGTCTTAAGATCAATGAGGGTAAAACGAAATACATGCTGTCAAGCAAAAACCAATCCGTCGCTCACCACCTGGGACAAAATATAACAATTGACAGCTACAATTTCGAGGTAGTTAAGGAGTTTGTCTACCTCGGGGTGGTAGACACCATCCGGCATGGAATCGCCCTTGGCAACCGCTGCTACTTCGGCTTGTCCAAGCCACTGGGGTCAAAACTCCTCACTCGAAAGACCAAAGTCATGCTTTAAAAAACGCTCATTCTGCCAGTCTTGCTGTACGGAGCCGAAAGCTGGACGATAAGCAGAACAGCGGAGCTGATTTTGGGTTCTTTCGAAAGAAAAATTCTGTGCCGGATATTTGGTCCTGTCTGTGAGAAAGGTGAATGGAGAAGAAGACACAACCGCGAACTCTACGAGCTGTACCAGGATGTGGATGTAGTCCGGAAGGCAAGGATCCGTCGACTACACTGGCTCGGCCACATCGAGCACATGGACATCAACGCTCCAGCTAAGAAGGTCTTCGACTCCGAGCCTCCTGGTTCGAGAAGAAGAGGAAGACTGGGCCTCCGGTATAAAGACCAAGTAATCGCGGATGTAAGACATATTGGTCTTGACAACTGGAAGCAGCGTGCCCGGGACCGTCAAGGATGGAAGGCAGCTATAGCTCAGGCTCAGATCCTCCATGGATCGCAGGCCTGATAAGTAAGTAAGTACATATGTTTCAAGAAATAATCATAATCAAGTTAATCAATTAATGAATATTGATTAATGATTAACTCCAATAATCATGATTAAGACTACTTTTTTAATCACGATTATTTCAATCATGATTAATTTAATCTGATTAAAATTAATCAAATTAAGTAGTTGATTAAAAAATTAATCGATTAATGCCAACACTGGTCCCAGCCAATATTAAGGCTCTTTTTAACAATAATATAATAATGATGACGGGTCTATGTTTTCCTTTAATTTGCTTGCTGTTATTTTGTTTTCCTGCGGTTTTTTTGGTTTCACAATTACCGGAGGTTCATTTTTTTTAACTAATTCCGCGAAAGACACCCCATTAGAACCGTTTTTTGTGTTTTTATAAACTTTAAATTGGTCACATATTTCGCTAACTGCTTTCCCTATTGATGTTGCATTATTTTTTAAATGTGTATCAATATTTTCTTTGACATTGTCTAAATTGTCATTTACTTTGTTTACGTTAACACACACTTTTTCACTGTACTTATTCAACTTCTTCAACTCAGCTACACTTTTCTCACAAGATTCTTGTGCCATTCTCATCGTTTCTAATCTCTTTTCATATCTGAGTTCTATCGATTGGAGCAACATTTTAATCTCATTTTCGCTTCTCTTCAGGCTACTTTCAAATTCGAGTTTATACTCTTTTAAATACATACTATTCTTTTTTACCGATTCGTCCATCTCTTTAAGCACTAAATCAACATTATGGATGTATTGAACACAGTCCTCACACATAAACCTTATCATTGAGTTTGACAGGCATGCACTCGAGTATACATCTATACCACTGCATTTCACTGTACTGTGATGTGCTTTACCACATAACCCCGCACATCTCATTCCCGTTTCTCCACGAAACTTTGTACAATTTTTTTCCTCCATTATAAAACATTAATAGAATAAATTATTATCCAAATTACCGACTTTCGGGTAATCAGTAACATCAATTTATTCTATTCTGAATAAACAATGCACTGACTAACACTTTCTATTTTTGTTTTAGTTTTTTTTGTTTTTTTTTTCTTTCTCCCAATTATAATACACTTCTTCACTCTTCACTATCATTCGTCCTTTCGCCACAATATATATAAACCAAAAAGTCGCTTGAGTTGGTACGCTCTTTAATCAGCTGCTTCCAGTGCCGCACGACTATTGTATCACTCATTTATTATAAAGTCTAAGTCTCTGGGAGGCAGCTGAGATCTTCTGGTGCTAAGTTTTTATCCTAAAGATTTTCTTATAATAGAAGAGCCGACCGTGTGATGTCCTAAGGCATAAAAAATAAGGATAAGTTACATATGAAATGAAAGTTTACTCGAGATGTAGACAAAACGGCCAAAGGTTGGCGGGAATTTTTGCCCAAGTATTGAAAATAATCGCACCTTCCGGCACGCATTTTTTTTAACTATTCATAGGAATAAAAGAGAAGAATGAATGAGTAACCATTCAAAAGCTTACATTAAACAGTATTCGAAGACATTGGGTTGGCAGTCCCCCTCCGACCACGTGTGCCCGGCAACCCAACTTTTAATACCGCAATTTTGATTGACTATAGGCGCATAAAGAGAGCACCATGGCGCAGTGGGTAGTGTGTTGGCCTCTAACGTCGATGACACGGGATTGAATCCCGACACAGCCATGTCATCGAACGTGTTTTTCACGGTGTTTCTCCTCAGCGGGGTTCTGACAAAACCCCCTGTAGTAAAATTGTCATGAAAAGCTTCTCGAAATTCGCCGTTCGGAACCGGCAATAAAAACTGTAGGTCCCTTTCACCTATGGGAAAATGAAATCACACACAACATGGGTGTTTGAGAGAAGCTCGGCTCATACATACATAGGCGCATAAAATAGAAAGTCAAAATTCGTACCAAATTCAAGCTGAGGACTTACTTACGTACTTACTTAGGTGGCACTACAGTCCGTGGTGAACCTGGGCCTCAACCAACAAGCGTCTCCAGCTGGCACGGTCTTTGGCCAGCTGTTTCCTGCACCGCACGCCATGTTGGTTAAGGTCCCCTTCCACCTGCGTGCGCCACCGTTAATGCGGCGGTCCTCTGGGGTGGATTCGAAGACTCTTCGGGTCGGAGCTGTATTTTCCATGTGCTCTACATGGCCTAGCCACCTTAGACACTGTATCCGTAGACGTCGTGCGAGGCCGATGTCGCTGTACAACCGTACAGTTCTCCGTTATATCTTCTCCTCCATACACCGTTTGAACAAACGGGACCGTAGATAGTGCGCAGAATTTTCCTCTCGAAACAACCAAGGGCATCTTCACCCGCTTTTGTTAAGGTCCAAGCCTCTGCGCCGTAAAGGAGGACTGGGATGATTAAAGTCTTATGTAGTGTCACCTTGGTTTTCCGAGAGAGGGCTCTACTTCTCGATTGCCTCTTGAGCCCAAGGAAACAGCGGTTGGGAAGAGTGATTCTGCGTTTTATCTCAGCGCTGGTGTTATTGTCGCTGGTCATCAGTGAGCCAAGGTAGACGAATTTCTTGACCACTTCAAAGTTATATCTGCCCATGGTGACGTTCTGACCAATACGTCGGTATTGTTCGTCTCTTTTAGATGAAAGCAGATATTCGGTTTTACTCTCATTAACCTTGGGACCCATCTTAGCCGCTTCTACCTCAATGCTTACAAAGGCCTCATTGACGTCTCGCTGGGTCCGTCCAATCATGTCAATGTCGTCGGCGTAAGCAAGCAATTGCGTAGACTTGAAATAAATCGTACCTCTTGTGTGGCCAGTGACTGTTGCACGATCTTTTCAAGCACGATATTGAAAAAGTTGCATGACAGCGTGTTACCTTGCCTAAATCCTTTTTTAACATCAAAGGTCTCGGTTTGCTCGTTACCGACCTTAATGGAGCAGCGAGATTTCTCCATTTTCATCCTGCACAGTCGGACGAGTTTGGCAGGGATGTTAAAACTAAACATGGCTTAGCTCATCTCTATACACGCTGTCATATGCAGCTTTGAAATCGACGAAGAGGGGGTGAGTGTCGATTTGGTATTCCTGGGCCTTCTCCGAGATCTGCCGTAGCGTAAATATTTGGTCTACTGTGGATTTACCTGCCCTCAAACCACACTGATAAGAGCCGATCAGGTTATTCACAAAGGGTTTCAGGCGTTCACACAATACGGCAAAGAAGATCTTATATGCGATGCGAAGGAGACTAATTCCCCTATAATTGGCGCAGTTATAGGGGTCTCTTTTCTTATGGACCGGGCAAACGATGCTGAGATTCCATTCGTCGGGCATGCTTTCCTCCGACCATACCTTGCAAATGAGATGGTGCATGCACCTTACCAGCTCATCTCCAGGCGCCTTAAAAAGCTCAGCAGACAGGCCGTCTGCGGCCGCGGCTTTATTAGACTTAAGTCTTGATATCGCTATTTTGACTTCGTCTAGGTAAGCTGTGGACTTACCATTTACAAATATAGACAACCCATGGTCAGTCATACTTTATGAAATGTGATTACAAATACATGCTTTTTTAATTCATAGTTCGTTTTTATTAACTAAATGTGTAGGTAAAGAAGAAAATACCTAAAACAAACTTAATTTACTTAACAATCTAGGCTGAGTCAGAATCTGAATCGTCAAAAGTCTTATTTAACATGTCAATATTTCCTTCATTATCACATGCTTCTATTTGTCGAATTTCATCTACATTTAAGGGCGTTGGGTTTTCTAAAATCCATAGTGGTTCAAGCCTAAAGCTCACGTGCAGCTCTCTTTCAACGATGCAACGTGGCGATCCTGTTTTTTTTTGCATGTACATATCTGCGCTCGTCAAACCAAGTGTTTCTCTTATGCGGTGGCTGGAAACCTAATAAGTCAGAGGCAAGATCCCTAATGTCGCTTTGACAACGTCTCCATTGCTGTTCTATTGTTTGTGCAGTTTGTATCGGGTCTTAAGAGAGCTTGAGGGAAACACGATCGACGAAGGTCCCGGCGGTCTCTTGTGATTGCAGCTTCCCGACGTCAAATTTTGATGGTCCTTCTCGACTCCGCAGTATTCGCGATATCCGCATACGTACCTTGGCTGCAATAAGGGAATGATCCGAGTTCACATTGGCTCATCGGAAAGACATCCAAGATGGTGGAGGAATATTTGGCGTCGATCGCATTATGGTCGATTTGGTTAACAGATGATTGGAGACCGCCAGACCCCTAATGGAAACTGAAATGTGGGAATCGTGTGCTAACTATTGCATTGGGAGATTTCTTCCTGTTACAAAGTCTATTAGTCTGAATCCACGACGTGGTGTCGTGTAGGCTGAGCTTTCCTACAACTCGTTCAAAAATGGCCTCCTTACCCAACTTCCCATTGAAAAGTCCCAGAACAATCTTGGTGTCATAGCTGGGACATTGAGCGTATGTTCTAGCTCCTAGGTTACAGAAGTGAGGGCTTGAACGCATAATGAGTTGATTTTCTCGAAGATAGCTTTGATGCGGATTGTTATGAGGCGTTCGCTCACATGCCGAAAGCTTGTGACTTTTTTCCTAAGTCCACCTCGAACAACGAATCCGCATCCAATCCCCATTTCATCCGGTAATGTCTGTTTTATAGCAGCTTAAGACTTCTCCTAACTGTTCAGTCTCACCGGATTTGGTAATGGACCTAACATTTCAAGTACAGAACTCATAATCTTGTCTTATAAAAATACGTTTGCAGGATTCGTCAATATATAGTCCATCCTTTAAATCCGGGACTTGTGGTTGTCTCTGAGTATACAGTTTTTTACGGTTACGGCTTACCGGGCCGTCCAACCGGCATAGCCTAATTTTTGGGGAAGTTTCCTTCCCTTTCGTCATTCCACGTCAGGGGCAAAGTGAGGTATGTTTAAAAACTAAGTTTACAAGCAGCGCGGAGCTTATTTTATCCTTATTATTGTTACGAAATATTCAATCCCACACCGAATAGGGTTCACACCACTGGATTGCGATAAACTACAATTGTCCTTTTTATCCGAATTAAAACACACACACTTTTCTTATTTCATCACAGATCAATTATCTGTGCGCTTCACCACTTTTCTTTATTATCCAAATCCTATTGAACACTTAACACTTTATTAAACACACAAGCGCTTATTGAAAGCTTTTATTTTCCCACTGTTTTATTGATTGATCACACCGACTTGTCGCACGCTGTTCAATTCCACAAACTGAATGAACGCCGAGGGCAGGTGTTCGCGCTTATATAGCTCTCGGTCCACCTTCTCGAATGTTCGCCGTCGAAAGTTCCCCTTCGGAAATCTCTAAAATGCTCTGACAATTAGCATTACGCCGTTGACAGTTGACATCATTGCAATCTCCGCTTCAAGAGAGCTTTCGAACTTGGACAGCGAGATTCGAACTTAACCGTCGGTTTGTGTCTCCGCAACGTTGCCCTCCTCCTAAGCTTGTTCGTCCTCGAACAAGCGATTGGATCCTTCTCCGTAATATGGCGCTAACCTCTCTACGTGGACAATCTTATACTTCGTCCGTCTGTTTCAGGTCTGCTGTATTCGGTACACCACGTCGTTAAGTTTCTTGATGACCTCATATGGCCCATCCCAGGCTGATTGCAATTTGGGGCACAAGCCTTTTTTTCGTTGTGGGTTGTACAGCAATACCAATTCTCCTGTCTCGAATCCAGAAGAGTTCGCCCTTAAATCGTACCTCGCCTTCATTTTATCGCTGACCAAGCTCAGTCGCTCCCGGATGAACTGATGGATCGAGTTCAGCTGTTCTTTCTTTTCGGTTACGAAGTCCTCCCTGGCGCTAGTTGTCGGTAGGACCACGCCGAACTTCAAGTCCGATGGAAGTCGGAGATCAGTTCCAAAAATGGCTTCGGCGGGTGTTGTTGCCGTTGAATTGTGCTGTGCCGAACGGTATGCCATTAAGAAAAGGGGAAGATGTTCATCCCAGTCCTTCTGATCTCCGACGACGACTTTTCTCAGGTACTCCTCCATCGTCCGGTTGAACCTTTCGACCATGCCATCAGATTGTGGATGTAATGATGTTGTCCGCGTCTTTCTGATACCTAGCATGTCACAGAGTTCTTTGAACACCGACGACTCGAAGTTTCTCCCTTGGGCTGAGTGCAGTTCCATTGGTACTCCATAACGCGAAACCCAGTTATTCACGAATGCATCCGAAATGGTTTTGGCTTCCTGGTTCGGGATGCAAAACACCTCAGGCCACTTGCTGAAGTAATCGATCACCACTAGCGCGTACTTGTTTCCAGCGTTGCTCGTTGGGAATGGGCCTGCAATGTCCATTGCGATACGTTCGAACGGTGCTCCAACATTGTACTGCTGCATATTTCCTCGAGTTTTCCTAACTGGCCCCTTTACCTTCGCACACTGTTCACACCTGCGAATGAAACGCGTAACCGACTCATGGCATCCTACCCAGTAGAAACGTCTCTTGATCTTTTCTACAGTCTTGTTGACACCAAGATGACCCCCGCTTGGTCCCTCGTGGTATTCTCGGATGACCTCGCCGATTTGTCCCTTTGGAATCACCAGCAGATCGTTTACAACGTTCCCGTCCTCACTTTCCCAACTGCGGTCGAGGCAACCGTTCTTCAGCTTCAAACTCTGCCATTGAGCCCAGTAAGCTTTCACGATTGGGCTTGCACTGGATATTTGCTGCCAACTTGGTCGAAAACGCCGTTCCTGGTAGTCGATGATGACTGCCAGATCGGCATCTTCTCGCTGCTTCCTTCCGTCCTTCTCGACAGTCCAGAAATCTTCTGGCAGCACGTGGAAACGACGGATGTCGGTGACCTGTTCCTTGGTTTCGGCACGTGAACAATGTTTGCATTCAACATCGCAAGGTCGCCTCGATAATGCATCCGCATTTCCATGACTGCTTCCCTTCCGGTGTTCGATACTGAAGTCATAACTCTGGATTCTCCCTATCCATCTAGCAAGCTGGCCTTTCGGGTTTTTGAACTGCAGCAGCCATCTTAACGCTGCGTGGTCCGTCCTAAGATGAAAAGCTTGGCCATAGAGATATTTGTGGAAATGCTTGACACAGTCAACCGCGGCTAAAAGCTCCCTCCTAGTTACACAGTAATTCCTCTCCGGCTCTGATAGGATCCTACTGTAGTAAGCGATGACCCGTTCTCGCCCGTCAATTATTTGAGAGAGTACTCCTCCGATTCCATGTCCGTCCCATCGGTGTCCAAAATAAACTTTTCTTCCGGGACAGGATATACAAGAATCAGCGCACTGCAGAGCAATTCCTTCAGTTGAATGAACGCTTCCTCCTGCGGCTTCTCCCACTTGAATGGCCGATTCTTTTTGGTGAGCTCGTGCAAACTGCTGGCAACGTTTGCAAATCCTGGGATGAATCGCCTGTAATACGTGCAAAGTCCCAGGAATGACCTTAACTCATGAAGGTTCTTGGGCCGCGGCCATTTCTTAACCGCCGAGATTTTCTCTTCATCCGTGTGGACTCCTTCTGCAGTCACCACATGTCTCAAGTACTTCATCTCGTTCTGGAAGAGCGAACATTTCTTCGGACTCAATTTCAGTCCGGCTGCTTGAATACGTTCCAGTACCTCTTCAAGCTTCTTAAGGTTATCGTCGAAATCTTTGCCCATGACAATTATGTCATTCAGATAGACAAGGCAAGTCCTCCAGTGAAGTCCTCTTAGTACGCGGTTCATAAGTCTTTCGAATGTGGCTGGCGCATTGCAAAGACCGAAGGGCATCACAGAGAATTGCCACAACTCTCCCCCGGCGGTGAACGCGGTCTTTTCCTTGTCTTGCTGGTCAAGCTCTATTTGCCAGTATCCACTTTACAAGTCCAGCGTCGAGAACAACTTTGCACCAGATAGTGTGTCCAAGGTGTCGTCAATTCTCGGTAAAGGATAGCTGTCCTTCTTGGTGACGTCGTTCAGCTTCCTATAGTCCACGCAGAATCGGGTGCTTCCATCCTTCTTCTTAACTAGCACTACTGGCGATCTCCATGGGCTTGCAGATGGTTCGATCACGCCCTCCTTTTCCATCTCGTCGATTAGTTTGATCACCTCTCCTTCTTTCGCCAAAGGTACCCTCCTCGGTGGTTGCCGGATCGGTCTAGAGTCCCCTGTGTCTATTCTGTGCTTCACAATTGATGTTCTTTCACAGTTCTTGGCCTCTGCAAAAACTGTCCAATACTTACGAAGCAGGAAGAGTGCTTTGCTTTTCTGCTTCTCCACTTAATGTTGCGTCCACTCTCTGGCCATTGTTTTCAAGAACGTTTTGTTGGTCTGGATTTCCCGGTGTTTCTTATTTCGCAGTTCATGATGGCGACAGCTTCTTGGCATTGAGCGATTGTTGTTCCTTTTTGTATTGTCCTAGGTGTACTGGCAGGATTCAGGACTCGTACTGGAACCAATTGGTCTTGTCGGGGTTCTATGAGAGCCCTTCCAACAACTATATCGCTGGGTCGATTTCTTTTGTCGGGTTCGACCACCCACATTCGGCTTGTCCCCGCATCCTCTTCTATATTTGCCCAAACCACAGCTTCTGCATTCGGGGGAACTGTTTGGCGCGCTAGCACGACTATTCGCCTGACCTTGTTAGCCTGTCCATTATCTATTGTTAATGGAAGCTCCAAGTTGCCATACTTCATCACTTTTTGGTTGAGGTCCAATATGAAGCCATGCCTAATCATGAAGTTGACGCCGATTATGATGTCATAAGTAATGTCCGCAATGATGAAATCATACGGAAACTCGACGGTACCCATCGTAATTCTTTTCTGGAGCTTTCCCTTAACTTCCGCCTTCTCACCAGTTACTGTACGAAGCCTTACCTCCGTAAATGGTTCGATGTCAGGAACCAATCCGCTTCGGATGACTGAATGAGTTGCGCCCGTGTCCAACGTCAGTAGGTATCGTCGCCCGTCCATCGTTCCCTCGATGACTAGGCTGGTTGCACCTCTACAGATTCGGAATACGAGGATGCTGGGGCACTCCAATGTGGGAGCCAGCGCATGCTCCTCTGCACTGACTCGTTTTAGTTTAATGGATAGTTAGGTGCACCTTTTGCACATCCACGTTCGCGTTCACTCCCTTGGTCTCTTTTCTCCTTCGCAGGCCGCAGTTTCTCGCAATGTGCCCCTGCTGGTCACAGATGTAGCATCTACCCGGGAATGAGCCACTCCTACTCGCCGTTGTTGTTCTGGAACTATCCTGGTCTTGAGATATGCGCCGTAGTCGGAAGGTCGGCATATCAAGAGCGATGTTTCACATGCGAGAGCGCTGGCAACTATCTCCTTGAAAGATGTCTTCGGCAGGAGAATCAAACTTCGTTGCGTATCGGAGTCCCTTAGCCCTTGGATGAAAGAATCCGTTTTTAGTTTCTCCACCATTCCGCTGCCGTAAGTAGAAAGTTGGAGGAAAATTCCACTCCCATAAGCCAGAGACTGGAGGCGACTGTACATCAAAAGTTGGAGGAAAATTCCACTTCCCTGAGCCGGAAACTGGAGAAACTTGAGGAAAATTCCGCTGCCGTAAGTAGAAAGTTGGAAGAAAATTCCACTTCCCTGAATCAGAAGCTGGAAGAGATGATAGAAAACACTCGAGAAAGCTTAAGAAACATCCAGTAGGCCGTCGACGATCGATTCCAGGACGTCGAAGACAGAATCGAGACAATAGAATCGAGGTTCGACAAGAAGGTTCTGGAACTCGAGAAAACTATCCAGAACGTTCAGCATCAAGGAAGCGTCGTACCGGCTGCAGCATCGAAATGTACAGCCCCCAACTTCGACGGCACGAGCGCTCCAATTTGAGACAACGGCGGAACGAAATCAATGGGGGGAAGAAGACCGTGTGGTCGCTTAAAGGCGAAGCAGCTGATGTACTACAGACCATCGCGGAAACCCTGAGAAAGAACTACACAGACATATGGGAAGCTCTTCATCGAATATACGGCGTGAGCACATGCAGGAGATGCACAAACTGGAACTTAAAGGACGCAAGCAGCGTGGAAACGAGACCATCCAGCAGTACGCTGCCGATATCGAGAGGCTGTCTCATCTAGCCTACGCGGATGTTCCAGTTGATGTGGTGGAGAAACTAAAAACGGATTCTTTCATCCAATGGCTAAGGGACCCCGATACGCAACGAAGCTTGATTCTCCTGCCGAAGACATCTTTCAAGGAGACAGTTGCCAGCGCTCTCGCATGTGAAACATCGCTCTTGATATGCCGACCTTCCATCAAACTACGGCGCATATCTCAAGACCAGGATAGTTCCAGAGCAACGACAGCGAGTAGAAGTCGCTCGTTCCCAGGTAGATGCTACATCTGCAACCAGCAGGGGCACCTGGCGAGTGCCGTCTGAGAGTCTGAGGTCTGATTCGCCAAAAGGAGAACAAGCGAGAGCACGCGAATACCGGAAGGGAAGCAGTCATGGAAACGTGGGTGCCTTGTCGAGGCGACCTCGCGGCGTTGAATGCAAGCATTGTTCACGTGCGAAAACCAAGGAACAGGTCACCGACATCCGTCGTTTCCCTCTGCTGCTAGAAGATTCCTGCACTGTCGAGAAGGTTGGAAGGGAGCAGCGAGAAGATGCCGATCTGGCAGTCATCATTGACTACCAAGAACGAGGTTTTCAACCAAGTTGGCAGCAAATAACCAGTGAAAGCCCAATCGTGAAAGCTTACTGGGCTCAATGGCAGAGTCTGAAGCTGAAGAATGGTTGCCTCTACCGCAGTTGGGAAAGTGAGGACGGGAACGTTGTAAACGATCTGCTGGTAATTCCAAAGGGACAAATCGACGAGGTCATCCGAGAATACCACGAGGGACCAAGCGGGGGTCATCTTGGTGTTAACAAGACTGTAGGAAAGATCAAGAGACGTTTCTACTGGGTAGGATGCCATGAGTCGGTTACCCGTTTCATTCGCAGGTGTGAAAAGTGTGCGAAGGCAAAGGGTCCAGTTAGGAAAACCCGAGATAATATGCAGCAGTACAATGTTGGAGCACCGTTCGAAGGTATCGCCATGGACATCGCAGGCCCGTTCCCAACGAGCAACGCTGGAAACAAATACGCGCTTGTGGTGATCGATTACTTCAGCAAGTGGCCTGAGGTGTTCTGCATCCCGAGCCAGGAAGCCAAAACCATTTCGGATGCGTTCGGGAACAACTGGGTTACGCGGTATGGAGTACCAATGGAATTGCACTCAGACCAAGGAAGGAACTTCGAGTCGTCGGTGTTCAAAGAACTCTGTGACATGCTAGGCATCAGAAAGACACGGACAACACCACTACAGCCACAATCTGATGGCATGGTCGAAAGGTTCAACCGGACGATGGAGGAATACTTGAGAAAAGTCGTCGTCGGAGATCAGAAGGACTGGGATCAGCATCTTCCCCTTTTCTTAATGGCGTATCGTTCGGCAACAACACCAGCTGAAGCCATTTTTGGATCTGATCTTCGACTTCCATCGGACTTGAAGTTCGCCATGGTACTACCGACAACTAGCGCCAGGGAGGACTTCGTAACAGAAAAGAAAGAACAGCTGCCCTCCATCCATCAGTTCATCCGGGAGCGACTGAACTTGGTCAGAGATAAAATGAAGGCGAGGTACGACTTAAGGGCGAACTCTTCTGGATTGGAGACAGGACAATTGGTATTGCTGTACAACCCACAACGAAAAAAAGGCTTGTGCCCCAAATTGCAATCAGCCTGGGACGGACCATTTGAGGTCATCAAGAAACTTAACGACGTGGTGTACCGAATACAGTAGACGGGAAACAGACGGGCGAAATATAAGATTGTCCACGTAGAGGGGTTAGCGCCATATTACGGAGAAGGATCCAATCGCTTGTTCGAGGACGAACAAGTTTAGGAGGAGGGCAGTGTTGCGGAGACACAAACCGACGGTTAAGTTCGAATTTCGCTATCGAAGTTCGAAAGCTCTCTTGAAGCGGAGATTGCGATGATGTCAACTGTCAACGGCGTAATGCTAATTGTCAGGGCATTCTAGAGATTTCCGAAGGGGAACTTCCGACGGCGAACATTCGAGAAGGTGGACCGGGAGCTATATAAGCGCGAGCACTCGCCCTCGGCATTCATTCGGTTTGTGGAATTGAACAGCGCGGGACAAGTCGGTGAGATCAATCGGTAAAACAGTGGGGAAAAAAAAACTTTCAATAAAGGTTTGTGTGTGTAATAAAGTTTGAAGTGTTCGATAGGTTTTGGATAATAAATAAAAGTGGTGAAGCTGCACGGATAATTGATCTGTGGTGAAACAAGAAAAGTGTGTGTGTTTTAATTCGGAAAACGTAGGCAATTGTAGTTTATCGCAATCCAGTGGTGCGAACCCTATTTGAAGTGGGATTAAATTTCGGAACATTATTATCTTTTAATCTACCTAACTCACGGCGCGGCGCCCTTCTTTACTTTCTACGGCGCACCAGGCCGTCGCGGCGCACACGCGCGCGGTTGAAGTGCGCGAAAATCATTTATCACTGAGCACGGATTTTAATGAAACCCAATTTAAATAAGCCGGAAATTGAGCAACTAATTGAATCTACTTGACTTTAACTTGGAAAACAAAACAGCAAAAACCAACAAATTCTAAGTAAGAGTAATGTTCCAATTAGATGTGCTATGCAAATATTACACTGCCTTATCGACGGATCAAACAATTACTTGTTGCCTGTCCGTGCTGTGTCAAATGTCACTTGTCAAATCCGGCGGCGTTGATTGCACGTGTTGTTTTACTTGGTTTTACTGCTGTGAATTGGGGCGATTCCCAAAAAATATCCGAATTTAAAAGATAGATTTAAACAACCCTTAAAATGCCACCCTTCATAAAGAAGTCAAAGAAGGCAACTTCTATAAAAACACCAGAGGAGAATGGTGGTGACCAAAAACTTGCAATATCCGGCCAAGTAAACTTTTCATGAATATATTCCTATAACTTTCTAATTACCCTCTTCATTACTGTAGTTGGACAAAAAGCTAAAAAGGTCACAGGCACGCATTGATAGACAACGGGGAGTCGTCCTTATCAAACATTTGCCGCATGGTTTTTTTGAGGAGCAACTCAAAAAGTACTTTGAACAGTTCGGTAGAGTGACACGATTACGATTGGCACGCTCTGAACGTACCGGTGCCAGTAAGGGTTATGCGTTTGTGGAGTTTGAATATCCGGAGGTGGCTAAAGTCGCTGCAGAGACAATGGACAATTATTTGATGTTTCACAAGGTCATTGAAGCCGATTACATACCACCAGAGCAGCAGCACTATAACTATTTTAAAACATCAGTGAGGAAAGTAGTCAATAGGGTACGCACTGATATGCTTGCTTTAGAACTCTTAAAATTTCACATATTCCCTTCCATGTAACTTAGGTTGGTAAACCAATTTATGTATCCTCGAAGACTGCAGCCGTGCAACGGAAAGCAAATAATCACAATAATTGGACCGATGATGCCTACCAAAAGCGTATTGCCAAAAATCTTCGGAAGTTGCAGAAAATCAAATCAAAATACAGCCATCTAGGAATTGATTTCGATAGTTTAACACTGAAGTCAAACATCCAAAAGACAACTGATGGAGTTGTGGAGAAACCCGAAGAAGAGTCGCCGGTTACGAAGAATATTCCTCCTGGAAGTCTGCTTTTGCTAAGAAAAAGACAATCGTCGGGGGAAGAACGCAAAGGAAAGGCAGCTAAAAAAGCAAAAGAACAGCCGCCAAAATCCGGAAAGGAGATTGGCTTAAAAGATCTATTGGAGGACACTTTGAAAGAAGAGGGCTCCTCAGAAGATGAGGAGTTTATCCCAACACCAGAAGACGATGATGAAAATACGGGTTCCGACGAGGAGAGCTATGAAATTCTAAAACAAGGTAACTCTGATGAGGATAGCGACGAAGAGCTTACGGAGGAAAGCGTGCCCAAGAAGAAGGTGAAATCGTTTGAGAAATCATCCAACGTTGATCGTATATCAGCTCTCCTCAAACCGAAGCTCCACTTGGGCGGGATCCAAAAAAGCAGTAAGAAAATTCCCAAAGGGAAGGTGAAACTACTGCCGAAGGCAAACGTTCGACAAAAGAACGCTAAAAGTACCTTAATAGTTGCTGCAGTCAAGGAAATAAATCAAAAGGAGAAAGTTAAAAAGTTCAAGAAAGCCGATAAGAAAAACGTCGGCAAAAAACGAGTGTAATCGATAAGTGTGGATAAGTGTGTAGTTTTTGCTTTTAATAAAAATACAATTTAATATTGTTCTTCATGAATAAAAATCTGTTTTCTGTTATTCGCTTTTATTTGATTGTAATTATTTTACCCAATTAAAATGAAAATAATTTACAGTAAACCGAAGATTTTACTTCTGCTATTCATGATGTCGTTGGTTTGCGGCGGCATTTCAAACCTCGGATGGTATCTATGTGCTCCTCAGAGGCGAGTCGTTTTCCCTTCATTCGACGGTTTTGAAACCAGACCTTAACCTGAAACGAAATATATTTTATGAAAGTATGGTAGTGATTGTTATATAGTGATTAGGACAACGAACATTCATGTGGGGATGTAGCTCAGATGGTAGAGCGCTCGCTTAGCATGTGAGAGGTACGGGGATCGATGCCCCGCATCTCCAGGAATTCTTGTTTTTTTTTTTTTTTTTCAAATGTTTTTTGTTGCCTGCATTTACAGAAATGAAATCAATGTAAGGAATTAAAACCAGAAACGCCGAATACTCGATCGAATGAAATGTTCCTGTTAAGAATCGTCCAACGGAAAATGAATTTCAAGCTGGTCGTGACTCGTGAGTCACATGTGCAACGTCTAGCTTACTCTCATCTTATTCTTTTGTGATAGGTCAACGGACATACAAATGTACATATAGTGGCGAGCAAAAATGAGTACATGTTTGTATCTAGTGCACTTATTATTGCATAAGAATGTTAATAATAAAGCAAATTCAAAAACAAAGGTATATCCTGAATTCTTTTTCAATTCTAAACAAAATGGTATATAAATCAAAAATGAAAAGCAACAATTTCTAAGAAAAAAACAAATAAAACAAAAACAACTCGGATGTACTCAATTTTGCACTTTAAAGTAACTTTAGGTATAGAGCTTGTTTTCAGTACTTCGTCCATAGCCCGTTATTACTTATAACATTTTGGACGCATTTGGCATACTTCCCAGCAATTTTTCTATAATTTCATTTGGAACACCTTGCCATTCCCCCTGTACTCGCTGCCAAAGCTCCTCCAGATTAATTGGGGTTGATCGATATTGTCCCAACCGTCTTTTCACAATTGACCACAAATTCTCAATCGGATTGAGGTCGGGACTTTGAGCTGGCCACTACATCAATTGGAAATATTGTTTGGTAAGGCATTCCTTCATTATTTTGGACGCCATCATGTTGAAATATGATTTCCTACTCAGGATAGGCGCTCCTAACTACAAAGTCGGGAAGATGAGTCTGCAAGATGCGCAAAGAATCTTCTTTTCTCATTCTTCCATCGAATTTTTGCAGTGGTCCAACATGCCAGCATATGAAACAACCCCACACAATGGCACCCCATCCACCGTGCTTCACTGTTTCTTGAACGTGATGCCTTTGGATGGTCACTCCAGGGCGGCACCAGCAATATTGCTTACCGTCGGACTGAAACCGTTTTTAATTTGATTCGTCTGGCCACACTACAAACTTCCAATCATCTACTGTCCAATTTCTATATTCTTTGGTGAACTGCAACAGTTCTTTAACATTTTTTGCCGACAATGCAGGTTTTAGTTTCCTGACCGCTGAGATGTAGCCAATGTCGTGGAAAGCTCTACTTGCAGTTCATCGACGGGCTTATTTATTGCTATAGAAGCTTCTTTTGGTGTTAAAAATTTGTCCTTTCTCATCTGTATCATCATTAATCGTGCGTCCGCTTCCGCAAATTTTTTTTTTACGGCCTCTGACTTGTGGCTTAGGTGTCGTCCCTCGCCTTTTGTGCACTTTAATGACCACTGACTGGCTTACATTAAGCCGCCTAGCTATCATTCGGGTCGAGGAGCCACTCATAGTCATAGCTACAATATTATCTTCAACATCTCTTGAGAGTTTCTTCTTTATCTTAAAGAGCTGTGAAATTATTGTAATTCTTTAATTTATTGATTAAAATGTACTGGAAAATGTTCTTGCCGCACGCAATGCAACACTTCTCAAACTAAAATACATAATGCACAAATAAAAAAACCAAATAAATGCAATTCTAACGCTAAAATTGTATACTTTTGTGGATAGTACATTGAACAACGCTCAAGTGCAAAATTGAGTACATCCGAGTTGTTTTTGTTTTATTTGTTTTTTTTTCTTAGAAATTGTTGCTTTTCATTTTTGATTTATATACCATTTTGTTTAGAATTGAAAAAGAATTCAGGATCTACCTTTGTTTTTGAATTTGCTTTATTAATAACATTCTTATGCAATAATAAGTGCACTAGATACAAACATGTACTCATTTTTGCTCGCCACTGTACACTGATGGACAAAAGTATTCGTAATGTGGTGTTACTAATAAGAAGCGGAAAAAACACTTTTTAAAAGTTATTATTTGGAAAACGTTTTTCTTATCTTATAGAGAAAGATATATACAACAAATTATATAAAACTCAGAATAAATTCCATAACGAAAACAAACAGTAGCAATAAAAGTATTTAAACAATTGAGAATTTGGTTGGACAAAAGTATTCGCAATTTCTAAATAGCATACAATCGCACATGTTCATCATTCCGAGTGAAATGAATTGAAGACGAATTTCAATTTCACTCGAAATTAATTTCCGTGTTCTGCTTTTCGAGTGAAATGAATTGAAAACGAGTGAAATCAATTCACTTCTAATCCATTTTCGAAATGCCGAAATCAGCTTTTCATATTTTTTAGTTGATTATTTCGTAAAATTTGGAAATGTAAAACACCAATTTCTTTTTACTATGGACAGATTGATATTATTATCGGTCATAAGAGAAAGGAGAGTGGAAAATCAAGAAGAAAGAGTTCGCAGGAAAGTCTTAGGCGAAAAAGCCAACATTTTGGATTTTCCAGAAACAGTGAAAATGTATAAATGCAACATGTGGGGAATCATAAGTTAATTTGAATAATTGCAGTTTCAAAAGCAGCTTTAGACTGAGCAGTGAAGCATTTGTGTACATCTTGAAAGAAATAGATCCTATGATAAAATCATCCTCAATTCCTTTAACACTTAAATTAGCTGCAACACTTCGTTTTCTAGCTGAAGGAAGTTATCAGAGGTCAGTTGGAAAGTATTTTGATATAGGATTAGGCAGATCTACCGTCAGTAAAGTGCTTTCCGAGGTACTAGACGCTTTGTAATTTAAGATATGTTCCAAATGGATAAAACTTCAAAGTACGCCCGAAGAAGAGCAAGATGCGAAGTTGTTTTTTGTTTTTTAGAAAAATATGGAATCCTAGGGGTAATTGGTTGTTTGGATGGAACACATATAAAAATTCCTAAGCCCCGCCGAGAGTGCAACCTTTTTTATAACAGAAAAGGACATTTAAGCATTAATGCATTAGTTGTAGGTAGCTTTTACATATAAGTTAGTGATGTACAAAATTAAGTGTTCATTTTAGATTTGTGGCCATAAAATGAAGTTAAAAGCTATCGATGCAACTCGCCCTCGCCGTGATGCTAGAAATCATTTCGTTCAAAAACATGGAAGTGGGCGACGCGGCTCTTGGTTACTTGGTGATGCTGGCTTCAGTCTTGAACCATTTGTATTAACACCGTACAAATTCGCCCAAACACAAACAATGCAGTCAAATTTTAACAAAAAACACGAATCAGCTAGAAATGTTGTTGAAAGGACAATTGGTAACTTAAAAACTAGGTTCAGGTGCTTGCTAAATACTTTGAGTTATGTTCCAAGTAAAGCTGTTTAATGTTTGTTGTGCCCTTCGCAATATTTGTAAAAAATTGAATCTAGAACTAGAAGAAGGAGTAGAAATTGTGGACCAAATAGAAGAGCCCATAGGAGCCGACGTCGAAAATGAAGGGGTTGGTGAGAATTTAGGTGAAGCAAGGAGAATTCGAGATTCTATAGCTCAAAGCCTCTGGGAATAAAAACATTCATTTTAAAAAAGGACGTTTATTTCATTTATTTTTAAAGAAAGAAGTAATAACATACAATAACAAAAACACTCATTCACTTAACAAAAAAAAAAAAAAAAAAAAAAACAGAAAATGAATATGTACATTAATTTTTGGAGCGTTGGTCCATCTGAAATTTCACCTCCTCAATTTCCAACCGCCTTTTTTTGATTTGATTTTTTTTTTTATAGTTATACCCGCACTCAAGCCTAAAGCCTTATCACGTTTTTGAACGTTGTGCGAGCGAAGGTAACAGGGAGAGGGGTAGTTTTCGCTCAGGTTTACACACAACCTGAACGGAGTGCAGTGGTTTTTGGGTGGTAGATGTTCGTTCACTACTCTCAGGGGTGGGTGTCCTAGATAGAACGAGAGCCGACCCCATTCCGCTTTGGTTATAGTCTGTAATAATTTGTTCGAGCACTAAATATTGCATACGCAGAGGATGAACATTTCAATTGACCATGTACTGTGACTGTGAGTGTTATGCCTGCAGCAGTACGTTTGTGGTCGCTTTCCATTCACAACTGTGTTGCATACTTTTATCCGTATAGGAATTGCTTTCTTCTTGGCTATGAAACGAATTTGAACTATAGACCTTTCGCTAGACGGCCGATGATGTTAACCACTGCACCACGGTCGCCCCCATTTTTTTGTTGCTTTATCCTCTCTGCTTATAAATTAGGGCGCGTTTCTTCCACTGTCTTCTGCCTTAACACGTTACAAATTTGCTCCAATGAACGCTTTGTTTCTTCAGTCTGCGCTTTTAAAATGTTAGAAAGTTTCTCCAAAGGTCGAAAGATTCGTTTCAGACTACCCTTATCTTCCTTTGCAATGACTGCAGATGCTGAAATGTTTTTCGCAATTTTCTTTAAGGTGACCTCCTGCGCATCCTTGTAGTTTTGGAGCTATTTTTCTACCTTTCCAACATTAGATCTAGACGTTGGTGTTGTTGGACATGCGACCCCTAGATTTGAAGGTGTGGGGTAGGGCCTGAAGGAACCTTCTGTCGCATCAATTATATTTTCAGTTGGTACTTTGTCACAAAGATAATTTTAATTCTTTTTAAAGTGTTGAATCAGTGAAAAAGAGTTACGCAACTGCATATGATATTACAAAACGTTAAAAAAATTCATCGGACTTAAATTAAAGCTTAGGAGTGGTCGTCCGAGTAAGCTGACATTGAGAGATAAGAGGAAAATTCTTTCAATGATAAAGAAGGGACCTAAGGCACCGTCCTCCAAAATTGCCTCAGAAATAAAGGAGACCTCCCGAACAGAAGTTGGCCCTCCAACAGTCCGAAGAGTACTCAGAAATGAGGGGTATAGGGCTAGAACTTGCAGAGGGAAGCCTTTTATTACTAAGGTGAACAAAAGGAGGAGACTGGATTTTGCAAAAGAATTCTCGGGCAAACCATAATCGTTTTGGGAGAAAGTTTTGTTCTCCGATGAGAGTAAAGACTTGAAGGAAATCAGGCATCGAATAAGATCAAAAAAATGTTCAATCAACTGTCAAACATGGTGGTGGTGGAGTCATGGTATGGGGATGTAGGGCAGCTTCTGGTGTAGGGACGCTTGTATTCCTCGAAATCATGAAAACAGAAGTATACCTTAAGATCTTGAAGGAAAATTTAAGGATCAGTGATAATGATTTAGATCTGAGCAACGATTTTTACTTTCAGCAAGATAACGAACCAAGGCACACTGCTGAAATGGTTCGATCGTGTATATTATATAACACTCCTCATACCTTGGAAATACCACCCCAATCACCAGATCTCAATCCTATAGAGCATCTATGGGATATGTTGGATAAACGGGTGCAACAACACAACATAACGTCTAAGCAGCAACTTATAGACTTGCTACAGGAAGAATCGACAAAAATAGGTACTGACTTCACCAAAAAGTTGATACATTCCTTGTCAAATAGACTGCAAGCAAATAGACTGTTATTAAGCCAAAAGGCAATTCAACCAACTACTAAATTTTAAGTAATTAAGAGTGTGTTTGGATTTAACATAAAATTACGAATACTTTTGTCCAACCAAATTCTCAATTGTTTAGTTACTTTTATTGCTACTGTTTGTTTTTGTAATGAATTTTAGATAAAAAAAAGTTTTCCAAATAATAACTTTTTTAACTTGTCTTTACCTCTTTTTATTGTAAGTAACATCACATTACGAGGTAGTTAAGGAGTTTGTCTACCTCGGGGCAAACGTAAATTCCACAAATGACACCACAGTGGAGATTCGGCATAGAATCGCCCTTGGCAACCGCTGCTACTTCGGCTTGTCCAAACAACTGCGGTCAAAACTCCTCACTCGAAAGAACAAAGTCATGCTTTACAAAACGCTCATTCTGCCAGTCTTGCTGTACGGAGCCGAAAGCTGGACGATAAGCAAGACAGCGGAGTTGATTTTGGGTTCTTTCGAAAGAAAAATTCTGCGCCGGATATTTGGTCCTGTCTGTGAGGAAGGTGAATGGAGAAGAAGACACAACCGCGAACTCTACGAGCTGTACCAAGATGTGGATGTAGTCCGGAAGGCAAGGATCCGTCGACTACACTGGCTCGGCCACATCGAGCGCATGGACATCAACGCTCCAGCTAAGAGGGTCTTCGACTCCGAGCCTCCTGGTTCGAGAGAAGAGGAAGACCGAACTTCCGGTATAAAGGCCAAGTAATCGCGGATGTAAGACATCTTGGTCTTGACAACTGGAAGCAGCGTGCCCGGGACCGTCAAGGATGGAAGGCAGCTATAGCTCAGGCTCAGATCCTCCATGGATCGCTGGCCTGATAAGTAAGTAAGTAGTAAGTAACATCACATTACGGATACCTACCTGCATATGTAGGTATGTATGTAGTTCCCGAGGAAACAACATCGAGAAAAAGGGAACATAGTTTCTTATTACAGGGGGGAACAGGGGGGAGGGAGAGAGCAAACAGAGCAAAGAAGCGGATCGCGTTTAACATGGCAAACGCCAGCTTCGGTCTCTGTCCCTGCTCAATCCAAGTTGACTCACAGCTAATAAAGCTGCGGGCGCAGGCCGTCTGCTGAGCTTTTTAAGGCGGCTGGAGATGAGCTGGTAAGGTGCATGCACCATCTCATTTGCAAGGTATGGTCGGAGGAAAGCATGCCCGATGAATGGAATCTCAGCATCGTCTGCCCGGTCCATAAGAAAGGAGGTCACTATAACTGCGCCAATTACAGAGGGATAAGCCTCCTGAACAAACTCGTCAGACTGTGCAGGATGACTATGGAGAACTCTCGCTGCTCCATTAAGGTCGGAGGTGAACTATCCGACTCCTTTGATGTTAAAAAAGGTTTTAGACAGGGTGACGCACTCTCACGTGATTTCTTTAACATTATTCTTGAAAAAGATCGTTCGGGACTCTGCGGCCAATACAAGAGGTACGATCTACTTCAAGTCCACACAATTGCTTGCTTACGCAGATGAAATTGACGTTATTGGACGGACAAAGTGAGACGTCAATGAGGCGTTCGCAAGCATTGAAACAGAAGCGGATAAAGTGGGTCTAAGGGTAAATGGGGACAAGACCAAATATATGCTGTCATCCAAGAAAGACGCGCAACACCGACGTCTTGGTCAGAACGTCACCTTCGGCAGCTATATTTTTGAAGTAGTCAAAGGAATTCGTCTACCTTGGCTCGATAGTGACAAGCAGCAACGACACCAGCACTGAGATAAGACGCAGAATAACTTTTGCCAACCGCTGCTTCTTCGGGCTCAAGAGGCAATTGAGTAGTAGAGCCCCCTCTCGAAAAACTTAGGTATCCCTCTACAAAACCTTAATCATCCCGGTCCTCCTCTATGGCGCTGAGGCTTAGACGTTATCAAAAGTGGATGAAGAGACTCTTGGGCGTTTCGAGCGGAAAATTCTGCGTGCAATCTTTGGTCCCGTTTGTGTTAACGGAGAGTTAAGGAGGAGATTCAACCGAGAACTGTACGGGCTGTACAGCGACATCGGCCTTGTTAGACGTCTTCGGATCCAATGTCTAGGATGGCTAGGCCATGTAGAGCGAATGGACATCAACGCTCCGGCCCGAAGAGTCTTCGACTCCAACCCCGAGGGACGAGCGCATTTAAGGTGGCGCGCACAGGTAAAAGGGGACCTCAACCAACTGGGCGTGCGGCACTGGAAGCGACTGGCCAAGGATCGGGCCGGCTGGAGAGCAATTGAGTATTCTGAGCCTATGATGCTAGTCAAAAATTGTATTTTATTATATGCGATTTGTATACCGCAAACAGATACAACGACCTTCAATAATATAGTAATTAGAGCGACGAAAATAAAAGAATACACCTACATTTTTCCAATCTATTTGTTTCACGATCCACAACATTTGGCGTCAAAAGCGAATGCATGGAGATTCAAGACACGACCTTTTGTCGTAGAAATCAGCTTAAGAAACTTCCACCAAATCAGCTTAAGAAACTTCCACTGTGCGCTTAGACTCCTCGATAGTGCCGAAGCAATTTGCAATTACCAATTTCATCGTAAGCCTAAAATAGAACTTCTAAACGAAGGTACATTATTCGTAATCAACTTCCTTGGCAACAACATATTCCAAAACTAATAAACTAAGAACGGCACCTTTCTTAGAAACTGCCAAAACGACTCAATAGAAATAGATAACACCAAGTACTCGAATTGGGAAAGCAGAAGCTACCATTTTTTACTAGCTTTAATGCAAGGCAACCTAACAGAAGGCGACATAACTCTAGACCTTCAGTACCTTCACGGACTCCATCTGGATAATGTAAAAAAAATATTCAACCTTTCTCCTAGTACTGAACTTTCCATCGGTTCAGATATAACAATTCAATCAATAAGCCTAACGTTTAATTTACTTTTTCTCTTCTACCTTAGACGGAAAAATCAAAGCAGAATTGTTGAAACTGTTGTCCAAATCCATTCCCTTGAGCTGATGAAAATAACTTTCAAACTGCGATAGGCTTAGTAAACAAATCGGTTATAACGAAATATCGGTTATTGCGAACTAATCTCTAAGTCCCGACAAGGGTTCATGCTAAATGTAGTAACCAAATATCGGTTTTAACGATATCACCTATAACAAACTATCGCTTATAACGAACAGTTTAAAATTGAAAATTAAAAATTTTATCGTTTATAACGAATATTAAAAAAAAGAATAAGTAGGCATTGGGAATTTTGTGCATTTCAAATCATAAATCATGGGGATTTCCCTTTTTCGGTTTTTTTTTTTTTTAACCCGATTTACAATACTGTGTTAGTGCTACCGTTCTCTACGTTACGTGCTAGGACGTCAGACCTACGTTGAAATGACATTTCATGTCAGCTGTTTCAAGTTCAGCAATCTAATAATGCCCATATCACAATACTGCGTTGGTGCGCGCTTCGAGTGACGTTTAACATCCAACATAAGCAATTCAATGGGGCAGCCTAAAATACTGCGTTGGTGCGAGGCTCCTTACGATTGTCACAAAATAAAAGAAGAATCGGCCAAGTGCGAGTCGGACTCGCGCACAAAGTGTTCCGTACTACCTGTATACATATATAAATATGAAAGAGACGTTGTATGTTATCTCATCAGTCATCACATTGAATCACATTTTTTGTATGAAGACAGATCTTGGTTGCAGGCAGGTTAAAGGGCATATTACTTTGATAATCAAAAATCTTCATGATGAGATATACATAGTTGATCATCAAAGTGTCCATTGAATTCAAATCAATTATCTTACTTGACAGCAAGGATGTGAAAAAGTGAATAACAATAATAGGAGATATGGGAAAAAGGTTTGCAGCTAGGATTAAAATATCAAGGACACAATAGGATCAATGCTTGGAAGTGTTTTATTGGTTGTGGGATATGATCGAAAGTTAATTTCACAATTGAATTTGTTGTTGCTTGATATCTTAACCTATCAGGATGGAAAAGGAGGGGAATAGCAATTGTACGAAAGGGTTTGCAGCAAGGATTAACTTAGCAGTGACACAATAGGGATCATCAAAGTTTAACGGGTATTTATCATTTTTTGGATGAAAATCATGTCTGTTATATGGGAGACCCCCTTAAATATTCATTTTATTCTGTTTTATTTGTCGTTATAGTGGCTACAGAAATACATCATCTGTGAAAATTTCAACTGTCTAACTATCACGGTTCATAAGATACAGCCTGGTGACAGACGGACGGACGGACAGCGAAGTCTTAGTAATAGGGTCCCGTTTTACCATTGGGTACGGAACCCTAAAATGAGAGCGAGAGAATACGTAACTGACGTAACCAAGGCAGACAAAAGTCAAACACGTTGGAAATTTCTGTGCGTTTGAACAGCTGCTGATGTGTTCGCTGTGTATGCTGTATCTGTGCATTTTGGGGTTTGTGTTTGTGGTGATAAAATTGAATTGTCATTTTCATCGCATGGAAAGAACTCCACACACTAATGCTAACCAATTTCAGCTCGGGTGATCAGACGGTTGTGGAAGTCAAAGGAAAAGACGGCACCTTCACGATGGCGTCGGTTTACCTACCATATGACGAAGGCACGGACGTCCCCTCGGAAGGAGTAAGGAAACTGGTCTCTATGACCAAACAAGGTAAGAAGAACTTAGTCTTAGGGTGTGATGCTAACGCCCATCATACCATTTGGGGTAGCACTAACACAAATAGTAGAGGTGAGACTCTGTTCAGTTATGTCCTAAATACTTATCTAACTATATGTAACCGTGGTAATTCACCAACCTTTATCACTAGAAATAGAAGGGAGGTTATAGACGTTACTTTAGTAAATGGAAACGGTAATGCAAAGGTCTCAGACAAAGCGTCACTTTCTGACCATTGCTGGATACTCTTTGATCTGAATCTCTGTGTAACGGATGGCAATGTCTTTCGGAATCCGCGGAAGGCGAATTGGCAAAAGTTCAACATG
Organism: Eumerus sabulonum; assembly: GCA_951905685.1. Classification (NCBI taxonomy): domain Eukaryota; kingdom Metazoa; phylum Arthropoda; class Insecta; order Diptera; family Syrphidae; genus Eumerus; species Eumerus sabulonum. The sequence goes on along the minus strand of OX645060.1, from coordinate 150,800,245 downwards.
GAATTGGGAAAAACCCTAGTTCGACCTCCGAATGGAAATCTCAACTCCACAAAGGCATCGATAAGATGATACTGAACCTAACCGATAAGCTAAACCGGTCCTTCGAGAGATCTTGCCCTATCAAAAATCCAGGTAAAAAGAACCACCCACCGTGGTGGAACGCAAAAATAGCAGAGCGGCTACGTATCTCCAGACATAGTTGGAACCTCGCTAAAGAGGGCTCCATCGAATGGTCAACTTATAGAGATAATGTCAAGCGACTCAAAAAGGAAATTAGATTCGCTAAAAAGAACTCGTGGAGAAATTTCTGCGGGTCTATCGAATCATGTACGGATGCGGCTCGTCCGAGAAAGGTCCTTGCCAAGGCCCCCACGCAGGTTTCTTCAATCAGGAAATCTGATGGTAGCTGGACAGACTCAAACGAAAGCATGCTTGACGCCCTACTAAAATGTCACTTCCCTAACTGTGTAAACGCGGGAACATTCGAGACGACGAATACACTGGTAAGGGAACAGACTGGGCCTGAAATAATCGATAAGATCGTTACCAAAGAAAAAATTTTGTGGGCGGTAAAATCATTCGACCCATACAAGGCGCCAGGAATAGACGGAATATATCCGAAAATGCTGCAAGAACCAGGGGAACTTATCATCCCCTGGCTAGAACGCATATACTGCTGGTGCCTCAGGATGGGGCATGTCCCACAAGCATGGAGAGAGGTTAGGGTGGTGTTTATACCCAAATCAGGAAAGGTCAACCATGCCACAGCAAAGGAGTATAGACCTATCAGCCTATCCTCCTTCCTTATGAAAATACTGGAACGACTAATCGACAAATACATAAGAGATGAGATTGGTGATAGCTACTTATCACAATCACACAACGCATACATAAAGGGAAGATCGGTAGACACCGCTCTTCACAGGGTGGTCTATACGATAGAAAAGGCACTCAATGCTAAGGAATATGCCCTGGGGGCCTTTCTAGATGTTGAGGGTGCCTTCAATAACGTCAGTACCGAGGCAATAATGTCCAGTCTACGGATGGCCCACATAAACTCGGGAATCTGTAGATAGATTGAACAAATGCTAAGTACTCGCATAGTAAACTCGTCGATAGGAGGAGCAAACGGAAGGGTGAGAGTCAACCAAGGCACACCACAGGGGGGTGTTCTATCGCCTCTCCTGTGGCTCCTCGTAGTCGATGAATTGCTAAAGCTCCTAGAGACACAGGGTTTCAATGTCACGGCCTATGCTGATGACATTACCATCCTGATACCTGGGAAATTTCCTCAGGCCCTTAGTGAAAGACTAAGTTATGCGCTGCTATTGGTGAATAACTGGGTCAAGGAACGGGGCCTAGGGGTAAATCCAACCAAAACTGAGATTGTCCTCTTCACACGAAAAAGATCAATACCTAGTTATACATATCCACGTTTAAATGGCATCGACCTGATTCCGAAGAAATCCGCTAGGTATCTTGGCATAATTCTAGATTCCAAGCTTAGCTGGAAGGACAACATAAACGAAAGGACCAAGAAAGCTTACGTGGCACTATATTCGTGCAGGGTAGCTTTCGGAAAGACATGGGGCTTTAAACCAAAGGTGGTATACTGGCTATACACCGCGGTGGTAAGACCTATTTTAGTCTATGGATCAATTGTCTGGTGGAAAGCACTTGAAAAGAAATGCAACCTTCAAAGTCTTACAAGGATTCAGAGGGCTGGCTGCCTGGCGGTGACCGGATCTATGAAATCCACACCAACGGCGGCCCTTGAGGCAATGCTGAACCTACCACCACTAGACATGTATTGCGAAAGCATTGCAGCCAGGGCTGCGTTAAGGATGCAAGAATCCAGTCTCTGGAAAAGATGTCCTCATGGCCACGCATCAATCCTGGATCGATGGGCTATCCTGAGATCCGTAACCGAAACGGACTATACCACCCCACTTTCTTGCTGTGAGAGGAGATTCTCTACTAGGATTCCCTCCAGGGAGGAATGGGCCAGTGGTATGGTAAACACGGAAGAGGAACTGGCAGTCTATACCGACGGATCCAAAACGGATACCGGTACAGGAGCCGGAGTCTACTTCGAATCTCAGGAAGCGGGTCACTCCTACAGACTTGATGATGGCTGTAGCGTCTTCCAGGCTGAGATCTTTGCAATCAAAAAAGGTGCGGATCTGATTCTTAGGGAGAATTTCTCAGGTAAGAGAATCAAAATCTATGTTGACAGTCAGGCAGCCATTAAGGCTCTGCAAGCAACATGGATAAGATCCAAGCTCGTAAAACTCTGTAAAGAGAAACTAGAAGAAATATCGGATGTCAATGAGGTAACCATCTGCTGGGTACCAGGACATGTGAATATTTCCGGAAATGAGAAGGCGGACGAACTAGCCAGACTGGGATCAGGCGCAGATACCTCGCAGATCACAACTGAGGCTAGAACGCCACTCAGCACACTATTCAGAGAAATAGGGGTGGAACTGCTGGGAAAGGCCAACAAGCGATGGTGTCAATTAGACACATGCGCTACGGCAAGGCTAACATGGCCTGTCTATGACAAAAAAAGGACGGAAAGTCTGCTAAATCTTGGTAGAGGGAATATACGACTGGTAGTCGGTGCTCTCACTGGGCACTGCATGATATCATATCATGCAGCTAGACTAGGCCAGCCCTACAACGATTTTTGCAGAAGCTGTAGGGACGAAGAGGAAATAGAATCCATTCGTCACCTACTGTGTGAATGCCCTGCACTGGCCCGAAAAAGATTTACGTACCTCGGGAACTATTTCTTTTCGGGTTTAGAGGAGGCAAGAGACATTAAGCTGAACAAACTGCTAAGATTCTTAATTGAATGTGGGTGGTTTAACTCAGCGGGTAACTAACAGGTTCCCCTAGGGTTAGTTTTCAAAATGGGCACAACGGACTCTTAGTAGTCTAAGTGAGCCGTGACCTCATGTCAATAGGGCACCCAACTAACCTAACCTAACCCTTCATCGCATGCGCCGAAGCATTTCTCGTAACACGTAAGGAGGCTCGCACCAACGCAGTATTGTGATATATACATAAAAACAAATTGCAAATTAAATTGCAATTGAACTGTCAAAACGCACTAGTTTTCTGACAGTGTCAAAACATTTGCGTGAGAGAGTGCGATGGTTACGTGAGGTTACGTTCATATCCGCTCTTATTTTTGTGATAAACGTAAAAAAATGTCCTCTCTTTTTCTCAATTTTTTCTACGAATTCGAATTTTGTTCTCTCTCGGCTCTAATTTTTGGCAAACATAAGGAACGGTAGCACGACGCAATACTTCAGAGGTTCCCATTGAAAAAAGTTTGTCCACTTTTTAATAAAGAACAAAAAATGGAAAATCGGTTATAACGAGACGTCGGATATAACGAACGAATTCTCCAGTCACGTCGAGCTCGTTATAACCGATTTTGACTGTTGTTGTGGTCGACCGCCCAAAGTCAATTGTGTTTTTTTAACGTACCGCGTACGCGAGCACGTAGCTTGCATGTCTTAAAAAGAATAAAGGTATTTTCCGTATAACCTCCTAGTGAGCTGTTCTACTACTTAAATACGGGCATTCCATTTCAACCACCTCCTTATATCGGGTATACATATGTACATATATGTAAATCCTTGTATGTACCTGTCTTTCAGTTAAATTCAATGCCACTGCTATTTCGTATCTCCTCAAGCGAGTTAAATAGTTCGAGTGCGTGAATTCTGCTTCCAATTCGGTGAGCTGCTCCTTTGAAAACGTTGTCCGTTCTTTCCGGTTCGCAGACGTCGGTCGTGTGTTTTCCATCTTCGGTGCCAGTACGTCTGATGTGGTGGTTATTCTTGCTGAAAAATAAAAACAAAAATACACAACCTAAAGATCAGTTGAAAATGTATGACCACACAGAAAATATAATTATGATGCCAGCCAGCCACTTGAGATTATGGACGCACGCTATTGTTTTGCAATAAGAATAACTCCTCTTCCTGTTGGTTTCAGGTTGTGACAACGTTATGACAGGATACCATTCACCGCTGTGTGATTTATGATAAGGAATGTATGTGGAAAAAAGAATAAGCCCATTTGTTGCTTATTGCCTAAGTGGTAAGTGGGTAAGGCAAAAGGTTTTTGTTTTTTTGGTTTTTTACTAAGTAAGATGCCTTTCTTCATTAACAGTGGACGGTAGGGGCAATGCCCGTGTCTTGATTCCAGCCACCTAATTTTTTGTAAAAGACATAACGTTTAAGACCTCAAGGCACGCACTGATTTATGGTACAAAACTTTAAAACTAACCTAATTACTTCTTGCAAGATATTGTCGCAACATTCATTTGATATGGTAGTAACGATAATGCACGGTCTGGACTATTTTGTGGAGGTATCTAAACTTCCTAGCAAGCTCTCTCTTGGGGTTTTTCTAAGTACATTAAAGGATTATTGTGGGGTACTTCTTTTGACTAATCCTAGCTGCCTTTTTCACTTAATCTTAAAATTGATCGATGGTCGTTTAACAACACCGTAGCAGCTTTGCGTATGGATCATTTCCATCCAAACAAACACACAGCATTACCAGCCATCGTCAGTCCCGCCTTTCAACAGTTTTATTATCTCCATGAACTCACCATCGATCACCCACAAATATCAGTTACAGCAATTGTGTCTATTGATTTTTGTTTATTGTAATTCAGTCCTGACAGCAATTGTTATGTCAGTTGGCACCTTATAAGTGATATCACTACTAGGTATGTCACGATACTGCTTTACAGTTATGAGAACTCCACCAACTTGGAACTTGGCCAAAAATCGTATTCTCGCCATAACCACTCATCGTATAAACTTGATCTAGACCCTTTCTAATGGCCTTCCAATAGGCACTTCCGAATTTTGACAGTTAACAGCGGCGATATTGTTGAACCTACATCTGTCAAATTGGCTGTCGTTTATTCAGTCATATTCATAGCGTTCAACGACATGTGCAAATGATAAAATTGTTTTATCCAAACGGGTGTTCTGTTCCGGCAACGTCCCGCGCTTTGTCAACTTTACGGTCGCCATAATCGTCCTACCCAGAGTACTATTCGCAGTGCGATGGATACATTTGAGTCTGGTTCACTAAACGATAAACCAGCATCCGTCGACGAAACGCAAGATCTGCCGAAACATCGCCGCTGCCCGTGAGAGTGTAAAGGAGAATCCGAGGCAGTCGATTTCGTGTCGCTCACAAGAACTCGGCCTTTCGCAGACCACAACTTAGCGATTTTGCGTCGTGACTTAGGTCTGCACCCGTACAAAATTAAATTGACTCAGGAGCTAAAGGTAAACGACCATAGACAACGGCGTGTATTCGCTGAATGGGCTTTGGGTAGTTGGAAACTGCCCCTTATTTCCATCGAAAAATCATCTTCGGCGATAAGGTCTATTTCTGGATGAATGGGTACGTTAACAAACAAATTTGTCGAATTTGGGACGATACCAATCCACATGAGATCCGAGAGCGTTGAATGCATCCCGAAAAGTCACTGCTTGGTGTGGATTTTGGGCTGGCGGTGTCATTGTTCCATATTTCTTTAAGAACGACGTTAGTAAGTCCATTACAGTCTACGGCGGGCGCTATAGGTCGATGATTACCCACTGCTTTTGACCTGTATTGGATGATATGGACACCAAAGACATGTTGTTTCAATAGGACTGCGCTATATGCCACACAGCTCACTTCACATTGGAAATTCTGCACGACCGATTTGAGGGCGTGGTCATCTCACGAGAAGGTGTTGTGAACTGGCCATCGTGCGATTTGACTCCGTTAGACTTTTTCTTGTGGGGTTTTCTTAAGTCGCAGGTCTATGCGAATAAGCTACAAACCACAGTGGCCCGCCCTGAAAGCCAAAATAACCCATGCCATCCGTCAAATTCATCCGGATTTATACGCCAGAGTCATGGAAAATTGGACATTTCGGATGCGCGCCGCCCAACCGCGACGGACATTTGAAAGATGCCACATAATGGCATCGATAGGCCTTTCAAACGAATAAAAATCGCACACATCTTCTTCTTCTTCTTAGCCGGTGCTTCAAAGACTCTCCGAGCCGGAGCTGTGGTGTCCAATCCTTCTAGATGGCCCAGCCATCTTAGGCGTTAAAATCGTAGACGCCTGACTAGGCTCATGTCCCTGTACAGCCCGCAAAGTTCGTGGTTGAATCTTTTCCTCCATCCCCGTCTGCGTTTATAGGCCCGAAAATCACGCGCAAAACCTTTCTCTCGAACCGACCAAGGGCCTCCTCATCCGCTTTTGATAGTGTCCATGCTTCTGCGCCGTACAACAGGACCGGGATGAAAAGGGTCTTATATAGAGTCAACTTTGTCGTTCGCGAGAGGGTTCTATTACTCAGTTGCCTCCTGAGCCCAAAGAAACAGCGATTGGCAAGAGTGATTCTGCGTTTGATTTCGGAACTGATGTCGTTGTTCCAGGTCACTGCGGAGCCAAGGTAGACGAAGTCCTTACCTATCTTGAACTTATAACTGCCAATATGAACGTTCTGGCCAAGACGTCGGTGGTGAGCGTCCTTTTTTGATGACAGCATATATTTAGTTTTGCCCTCGTTTACCGCCAGACCAATTTTCGCCGCCTCGATCTCAATACTCGCAAACGCCTCATTGACATCTCGCTGTGATCTACCTATTATGTCAATATCGTCGGCGTATGCAAGGAGTTGCGAGGATTTGAAATAGATTGTGCCTCTTGTATTGGCCAGTGATTTTTGCACAATCATTTCCAATACGATATTGAAGAAATCACACGACAGCGCATCGCCCTACCTAAATCCTTTTTTGACATCAAAACTATCGGTAATGATTGCACCGATTCGGATGGAGCAGCGAGCATTCTCCAAAGTCATCCTGCATAGTCTGACGAGTTTAGCAGGTATGTCAAAGTTAGACATAGCGTTGTATAGCTCGTCTCTAATTACGCTGTCGTATGCGGCTTTGAAGTCGACAAATAGGTGGTAAGAGTCGACTTGAAATTCATTGGTTTTTTTCCAGGATATGCCGTAGTGTGAAGATTTGGTCGATGGTGGACTTCGCTGGCCTGAATCCGCACTGATGAGGACCTATCAGCTTATTTACAAAAGGCTTCAGGCGTTCACACAAAACGACAGAGAAGATTTTATAGGCGATGTTAAGGAGACTTATTCCTCTATAGTTGGCGCAATCAGAGGGGTCTTTCTTGTGGATCGGGCATACGATGCTGAGACTCCACTCCTCGGGCATGCTTTCCTCTGATCATATCTTACAGATGAGCTAGTGCAGGCTCCTAACCAGGTCAGGTCGCACACATACTTTGTTTTATTTAAATTCAAAAATAGGAATCGCTTAATGGAAGACCCTGTACTTATTCAAAAAAGCGGCATGTTGCGGAATGTAAATGCCAGAGCATTCTGGAGACTTCTGACGACAGGAAGGGGAACGTCTGAACATTCGAGAAATTAGGCCGGGGGCTATATAAGGGGGAACATTCGCCCTCGGGAGCATTCAGGGAGCATTCAACAGGAACTCAGTGATCAGTCGGTAATCAAGCCACCTAGTGAGTTGTAGAGATAAAGTGTGTATCAAATAAAACAGGTGTGTGAACTCAGGTGGAACAATAAAGTGTGTATTGAACAAATAAGTAAACAGTTGTAGTTTATCGCAATCCAGTGATCTAATTCTATTCTATACAAGTAACATTTTTGTAACAATATATATGTAGCGGAGGCTTAAGGGTGTGCTCGAACAATGCTGGCAACACCATACAACACCACCAAAATAAAGATACGCCACCTGGAAGAGAATGAGGGACGGGTGGACCAGCGGCTACTTCACTTCGTGCACGAGTTCGAAAGATATAGGTTACGTTATTTTTGGTTCTTTCTTTTGGTGGCGTTACAGCCTATGAAGGACCAGAGCCAAGCTTCTCTCAATCACCCATGTTGTGTGTGATTTATTTTTCACATAGGTGAGAGGGACCTGCCGGTTCCGAACGGCGTGAGTCGAGAAGCTTTTTCAAGGCAAGTAAACTACGGGGGGTTTTGCCAGTACCCCGCCGAGGAGGAACGCCGTGAAATAAACATTCGATGGCGTTGGTGATATCGGGATCCGAACTCGCTCATCGTGCGTCAGAGTCCAACACACTAACCACTGCGCCACGGCGCAGTTCTTGTTCAATAAAATAAAACTGAAGTTGTGTTAAGGATAGAGTTTCATTTCCTCAGCGTCTAAATATATATGCTGGCGTTGCAGCCCATAAAGGATCAAAGCCGAGCTTCTCTCAATTACCCATGTTGTGTGTGATTTTATTTCACCACTGCCATGGCACAGTGGTGTATAGGCCTCTGACGCGGATTACACGGTATCGAATCCGACAACAGCCATGTTATCGAACGGGTTTTTCACGGTGCTTCTCATCAGTGGGGTACTTACAAAACTCTCTGTAGTATAATTGTCATGAAAAGCTTCTCGAAATCCGCCCTTCGGAATTGGCAGTAAACTGTAGTTCCCTTTTTCCTACGGGAAGATAAAATCACACACAATCTGGGTGATTGAGAGAAGCTCGGCTTTGGTCCTTCATGAACTGTAATGCCAGCAGATATACATATGTATGTATATGTATATCAGATGGTCCTTGAGGATGTTGGCATTCATTTTTCATTTCATCAAGAAAGTACGCATCCGAAATGCCAATTTTCCCCTCACTCTGAGGCATAAATTAGGCTGAGTTTGACGAATGGCATGGGTTATGTTGACTTAGGGGGCCGCTGTGATTTGTGGCTTATTCGCATAGATCTGCGACTTCAGAAAACCCCAAAGCAGTTGGTAATCGTCAACCTATAGCGCTCGCCATATACGAAGATGAACTGGTCAACGTCGTTCTTGAAGAAATATGGAACGATGACGCCGCCATCCAGCCTAAAATCCACGCCAAACAGTGAATTTTCGGAATGCATTGAACGCTCTTTTATCTCATGTGGATTGGTATCGTCCCAAATTCAACAGTTTTTTTTTTTTTTTTTTTTGTTGATGCCTCATCGCTGGAGATGATTTTTCGATGAAAATTAGGCTCAGTTTGCAAGTGCTCCAGAACCCATTCAGCGAAGAAGAACGATCTACTGAGAATGCACTACACCACCTGGTGACGCGTGTTGAAAACAGTTTCACACACAAGGAGATCACAATTTACGCCTTCCTCGATATAGATGAGGCCCTTGATAATATTGGCTATGATTCGATCACCGGTGCGCTATCCTGCAGGGGTGTAGACCATCCCACTAAGCACTGGATTAGGGCGATGCTAAATAGCCGTATTATATCAGCCACATGCGGAGAGGTCTCAGTGACAGTATGAACGGCTAGAGGATGTCCACAAGAAGGAATCCTTTCACCACTTCTCTGATCGATAGTTATCGATGACCTACAACGCAAGCTAACCACTCGGGGCTATGAGGTCATCGGATATGTTGATGATCTAGTAGTCATTGTTACGGGCAAGTGTGAACCTACTGTCTGGTGTGGCAGAGAGGTTTTATCGATTAACCCAAATAAGACAATATGGCACAAATATAGGACTTCCAGAGGAAGGAAAGTATCAATACCTGGACCTAGACTGCAGACTTAACTGGAACTCCAATATTAAAACTAAACTCACAAAGGCGACTAAGGCTATGTGGGCCTGTCGACTCACTTACGGTAAAACCTGGGGACTTAAACCCATTAAGTCCCAGGCGCTATGCCAACCTGCCCCACGGCAGCCCAAGAAGCACTCTTCGAGCTCACTCCACTGCACCATTTTATCATGAAGGTGACATTACCCAGTGCAATCAGAATTCTTTGCTCGGAAACAAATCTGCCATGTTAACCCGAGGGTCACATGTCCATCTTACAACACCTTCCCGAGCTGATATGATTACCATGGTCTCGGACGCTTTGCTACACACCTTCAATTTCAACAAGAGAATTGATCCCAAATCGCTCAGAATGGAAAACCAGTGATCCGTTGCTTAATGCTAAAAGCCTAAGGTGGTATACTGATGGCTCCAAGATGGCTTCTTGCATTGGCGCCGGTATCTTTGGACCAAATCGTAAGATCTCGAATGCCCTGATAATGAGTCTTAGCATCTTTCAAGCAGAATTGCATGCATCTTGCGTCATCTAAGTCTGGAGACTGGCATAAGAGGAGTAACCATCAACATACTCTCTGATAGCCAAGCAGCGCTCAAAGCCCTGGGTTCGTACAGTACGAACTCAAAAACCTTCAAGGAACGCCATGATGCCCTACAAGACCTCGCCAAAAGAAACTGTGTCAAGCTCTGGTGGGTGCCAGGGCACAAAGGTATTAGGGACAATGAAATTGCCGATCAACTTGCCAGGAAAGGTTCCAGTGATAAATATATAGGTCCAGAACCATTCTGCGATACTTTCAAGTCTAAGATCAATTTCTTCTTAGACAAGTGCGAAAAATCGCAACACCTGTCCTTTTGGAACAGCGTTCGGGGACTTCGTCATTCGAAACGACTTATACGGCCCCTGAACAAACACTCTATTAACATACTCAAACTTAACAGTATCAGAAGACTAGTCAGATACCTGACGGGACACTGCGGTCTGAGATATCATCTTAACAAAATCAGCCTCTCTCCTGAAACTGAGTGTTGACTCTGTCTTGAGGACGAAGAGAGGCAGAACACATACTGTGTGAGTGTGCTGCTCTTTGCCATCTTAGGAAGCGTATTCTTCTCAGCGAAATCATGACTCCTGAGGGTAACACCTCGGCTTCTTACTTACTTACTTACTTATCAGGCCAGCGATCCATGGAGGATCTGAGCCTGAGCTATAGCTGCCTTTCACCCTTGACGGTCGCGGGCACGCTGCTTACAGTTATCAAGACCAAGATGTCTTACATCCGCGATTACTTGGTCTTAGGTTCGGTCTTCTTCTCGAACCAGGAGGCTCGGAGTCGAAGACCCTCTTAGCTGGAGCGTTGATGTCCATGCGCTCGATGTGGCCGAGCCAGTGTAGTCGACGGATCTTAGCCTTCCGGACTACATCCACATCTTTGTACAGCTCGTAGAGTTCGCGGCTGTGCCTTCTTCTCCATTCACCTTCCTCACAGACAGGTCCAAATATCCGGCACAGAATTTTTCTCTCGAAAGAACCCAAAATCAGCTCCGCTGTCCTGCTTGTCATCTAGCTTTCGGCTCCGTACAGCAATTTTGGCAGTATGAGCGTTTTTTTAAAGCATAACTTTGGTCTTTCGAGTGAGGAGTTTTGACCCCAGTTGTTTGGACAAGCCGAAGTAGCAGCGGTGGTGGTGTCAATTGATTAATTGACGTTTGCCCCAAGGTAGACAAACTCCTTAACTACCTGGAAATTGTAGCTGTAAATTGTTATATTATGTCCCAGGTGGTGAGCGACGGATTGGTTTTTGCTTGACAGCATGTACTTCGTCTTGTCCTCATTGACCTTAAGACCAACTCGATTCGCCTGTCCTTCAATCGCTGTGAATGCTTCCACAATGCCACGGCGAGAACACGCGATGATATCGATATCATCCGCGTATCCTAGCAGGTGGACGGACTTGTACAAGATAGTGCCTTCCCTGTTGACGCCTGCCGGTCGCACTATCTGCTCCAGCACCAGGTTGAAGAAGTCACATGACAGCGCATCTCCTTGCCGAAATCCGGTGCATGCTTCAAACGGTTCCGCAGTCCTAGAACCGAGTTTAACGGTGCATCGCATATTTTTTAGCGTGGCGCGACACAACTGGAACAGTTTTCCCGGGATCCCGAATTCGGCCACCGCACCAAAAAGTTCTTCAGGATGAATGCTGTCGTATGCGGCTTAGAAATCGATGAAAAGATGGTGTGTATCGATTCGGAACTCGTTGGTCTTTACCAGGATTTGTCGAAATGTGAACATTTGGTCTATAGTCGATTTGCCGGGTTGGAAGCCGCACTGGTAGCTGCCGAGTGCGGTGCAAAATGGCCTTAGACGTTCACACAATACGCTGGACAGGATCTTGTATGCGACATTGAGCAGGGATATATATACCTCTATAGTTCTTGCAAGAGGTAGGAGCGCCTTTTTTGTGGGTGGGGCAAATAGAGCTGGTATTCCAGTCGTCGGGCATCCCTTCGCCTTACCAAATTCTGCAGATGATCTGGTGCATGCTCCCTACCAGAATATCGCCGCCAGCCTTGAAGAGATCTGATGGCAAGCCATCTGAGCCTGCGGCCTTGTTATTCTTCAGCTTCTGAATAGCTGTGCAGACTTCTTCGACGCTGGGTGGGAGGACTACTTCAGGGGCTGGAGTTGGGATTTCCTCGGTCCCTACCACTCTCTCTTGGTCATGCTCGTTAAGCAACTGTTGGAAATGTTGCTTAAATACATCCACTATTCCCTGCGGATAGGTGACAAGATTACCCTCGCAGTTTCGAAGAGCCTGGGTGCCCTTTTTGAAGCCTTTTTCTGCTCACACTCACCATCATACAACGGGTTTCTTGTCGGGGGTGGTAGGTACCCTAAGGTGGGTTCGGCTACTTCCTGAATGGCTGAGCGGCAATGCAGCCACATATTATTGGCATTTGTGTTCGACGTAGGCATACCGTAGAGTCTTTGGCTCAGCTGGCCCCTGTAGACTCTGGCAACCTCGGGTGTGCTCAGGCGCCCAATGTCGAACCTCCTCTTGATGGGCTGGTGCAGCTTTCTGACATTGGACAGTCGAGCTCTGAATATTGCTGCAACGAGGAAGTAGCACATCCAGGATGTTTGACAAGTGTATTGCGTCAATGAGCACATGGTCGATTTGGTTGGCAGTTCGACCGTCTGGAGATGGCCAGGTTGCTGTGTGGATTCGCTTACGAGGAAATCTTGTCCTACTTATCACCGCATTACGAGCTGTCGCAAAGTCCGTGAGTCGGAAGCCGTTATCTGTTGTTGTATCGTGGAGGCTGTGCTTTCCGATCACTCCGCCAAGGGTGTTCTCCTTACCGATTTTAACATCGTACTCCGGACAAGCTCCGCGGGCGTTTTCCAGGAGGTCATAGAAGTCCTCCTTGATAGGGTCTTCAGCCTCGTCGGTAGGGGCGTGTGCACATATAAGGCTGATGTTATAAAATCTGCCTCTGATGCGGATCACAGCTAGGCGATCACTTATAGGTTTAAAGTCGATGACCTTCGGCCTTAACCGCTTTCCCACGACAAATCCGCATCCCAGTAAGTGCAATCTATTGTGACAGCTGTAATAAATGTCGCAATTTTTCTTCCTCATCATACCGTTTCCTATCCAGCTTATTTCCTGGACCGCAGTAATATCCAGCTTGTACTGCGTGAGGATTCTTTCTACAGGAATTGTACAGGGTTCTGACATTCCAGCAGCATACTCGCAAATCGAGTTCCTTTTTCGTGCGTTATCGTCGTCGAGTATCCGTCCGTTTATCCGATGCATCTTGCTCATTCATAACTTGTGTTTTTTTTTTTACGTGGGCGGATTGTTAGCCCGCCGCACAACCGCCATTCTGGTCGGGGTTTCGCGCTGCATACGTTTGTTCACCTCCCAACGGTTGCTGAAGAGGCTATCCAGAGGGCGCCGCGAGGAGGCCGTATGTCAACATAATCCGGGTATTTAAACAGGGATCGTTGCTGGCACCTCGCCAGGTTGAGAGCGATCAACAACTTTACCCTGTATGTCCGAGCCCATGCTCTCGGCTTCTACTCAACTTCATTATGGAAGTGGAGAAGCTCCTCGGCTAGCAGGCACAATAGATATGCAAAGGTCGCAGTGCCAACAGAACACCCATTTTTATATCATTTGCATGTGATATTTAACACTATGTCCGTCCATGGTGGTTTGACAAAACAGGCTGAATAAATGACAGCCAATTTGACAGATGTAGCTTCAATAGTATGACCGCTATCAACTGTCAAATTTCAGAAGTCACAAAAAAACTGCGACGAATTTTTATATGACCCAATCAGCCGTTATTAGTTAGTATTTTAACATTAAGAACTATTGTGATTTGGGCGGATGTAATACCGCAGGCATCCAAGGACTTCACTTTGGAAAGAATTATGGGTTACAAGGAAAGTCATACAACCGATATTAATTTTAGGGTAACAATAAGAGGCTCTTTTGGTTTTGCACAAACCAAATAGAAGAATAGAAGGTTGTGAGTAAATTTAGTTTTTAACAATTGTGGCAATGAGATCTATTGTAAAGGAAAAGTCAAGCTGCCTGCGCCCGTACCATCATTTGTTACCGCGGTTAAGGCAACCGCGAGGAGCCAACATCGACTCGGATCATTACCTTGTTGCAGCCAAGGTACGGATGCGAATTTCTCGGAACCAACGGAGTCGAGTAAGAACACCAACATTTAACGTCGGAAAGCTGCAATCGCAGGAGACCGCCAGGACCTTCGCCGATCAAGTCTCCCTCAAGCTCTCTCAGGTCCCAATGCAATCTGCAGAAACCATAGAACAGTAATAGAGTCGTTGTCAGAACGCCATTAGAGAGGCCGCCTCAGATGTACTCGGCTTCGAACCACCACCGCCAAGAAACCCCTGGTTTGATGATGAGTGCAGGCAGGCCCATGTAGAGAAACAGAATGCATACATGGCCACATTGCATCGACGAACAAGTGCTACCCGCGAGCTCTATGAACAGAAAAGGAGGGAGGAGCATGCGCTTCTGAGAAGGAAAAAGAAGGAGCGCGAGATCGAGGAGATGGAGAGATGTTACTGCAGGAACGACGTTCGAAAATGTTACCAGAAAGTAAAACGAACATGCCAAGGCTATAAAGCCAGAGTCACAGTCGATGCTGAGATTGTGGAAGGACCACTTCTGCAGACTGTATAACAGCGATGATAGTCAAAATGCCGCCGTCAGGCAGAGCGAACCATTTACAATGGACTAAGACGAAGGAGAATCCCGTCCACCCGACCTAGATGATGTTAATATAGAGATATCGAAACTTAATTCTTGTAAAGCTGCTGGAGCAGACGGACTCCCCGCGGAGCTGTTTAAAGCAGCTGGCGATGAGCTGGTTAGGAACATGCACCAACTCATCTGCAAGATATGGTCGGAAGAACTCATGCCCGATGAATGGAATCTCAGTATCGTTTGCCCTGTCCATAAGAAAGGAGACCCCTATAACTGAGCCAACTATAGGGGAATAAGTCTCCTTAACATCGCATATAAGATCTTCTCTGCCGTATTGTGTGAACGCCTGAAACCGTTTGTGGATAACCTGATCGGCTCTTATCAGTGTGGTTTCAGGCCAGGTAAATCCACAATATACCAAATATTTACGCTACCGCAGATCTTGGAGAAGACCCAGGAATACCAAATCGACACTCACCACCTCATCGTCGATTTCAAGGCTGCATATGACAGCGTGTATAGAGATAAGCTATACGAAGCCATGTCTAGTTTTAACATCCCTGCCAAACTCGTCCGACTGTGCAGGATGACAATGGAGAATTCTCGCTGCTCCATTAAGGTCGGTAATGAGCAAACCGAGACCTTTGATGTTAAAAAAGGATTTAGACAAGGTGACGCGCTGTCATGCAACTTTTTCAACATCGTGCTTGAAAAGATCGTGCAAGAGTCACTGACCAACACAAGAGGTACGAGGTTTTATTACAAGTCTACGCAATTGCTTGCGTTCGCCGACGACATTGACGTGATTGGACGGAGACAGCGAGACGTCAATGAGGCTTTTGGAAGCATTGAGGTAGGAGCGGCTAAGATGGGTCTCAAGGTTAATGAGGGTAAAACCAAATATCTGCTTTCATCTAAAAGAGACGGACAACACCGACGTATTGGTCAGAACGTCACCGTGGATGGATATAACTTTGAAGTGGTCAAGGAATTCGTCTACCTTGGCTCACTGATGACCAGGGACAACAACACCAGCGCTGAGATAAAACGCAGAATCACTCTTGGCAACCGCTGTTTCTTTGGGCTCAAGAGGCAATTGAGAAGTAGAGCCCTCCCTCGGAAAACCAAGGTGACACTATATAAGATCTCGATCATCCCAGTCCTCCTTTAGGGCGCAGAGGCTTGGACCTTAACAAGAGCGAATGAAGACACCCTTGGTCGTTTCGAGAGGAGAAATCTGCGCACTATCTACTGTCCCATTTGTTCAAATGGTGTATGGCGGAGAAGATATAACGAAGAACTGTACGGGTTGTACAGCGACATCGGCCTGGTACGACGTTTACGGATACAGCGTCTAAGGTGGCTAGGCCATGTAGAGCGCATGGAAAATACAGCTCCGACCCGAAGAGTCTTCGAATCCACCCCGGACGTAAGGTGCCGTAGAGGATGTCCGCATCAACGGTAGCGCACGCAGGTGGAAGGGGACCTTAATCAACTGGGTGTGCGGCGCTGAAAACAGCTGGCCAAAGACCGTGCCGGCTGGAGACGCTTGTTGGTTGAGGCCCAGGTTCGCCACGGACTGTAGCGCCACCTAAGTAAGTAAGTAAGTAAGTGCTTTTATCGAGGGCGTATTGTATATAACGATCCTCGTCGTTTGATACTAGGGGGTCATTGAATATGAGAGTCGATGAGATAGAACTTCGAGCTAATATGGACTGTTTACCGGAGAAAGATTTTAAAACATATGAAGTGTGAAAGGGGGTCCCGAGAGGAGATCATATAAAGTACAACATTGTCCTTCCCTAGAACACCTCCAAATGCGCTTAGAAGTCAGCAGCTATGAAAAATACTACGATTTCCATGTTAGACGAAGCAAAGTGTGAAGTCAACCAGTAACATCGATCCAGTTGACTGCATTTAGAGTAAACGAATGCCTAGCCGCACAAAACAAAGACCTAAACGTTGGACCAACTTAACCGAGTAATTGGGACAACTACTTTGGAGCAGATGAAAAGTAGATTTATGAGACATTTGAAGTCGTTCAAATTATAGATCCGCCGAGTTGTGATGAAAGAAAATTGTTCAATATGCCTGATATCACCAAGTCATCGATAAAACTGTAAGAAGGATTATATTTACAATAAAAATCCCTTACCTTTCGAGTGGCTTTTTTCCTTATAATCGCAGACCTCATTCCAGTTATGTTTTTGGCAGGATTGCTCATTTCTATTTTGCTCTTCCATTTCCATTTGGCTGTTACCTATTGCACTTAGATAGTTCCAATCACCGCTAGATAGGCGGCAGTGCGAGTTAGAGCTTTGTTCTCGCATTTGTCCATTATTCTCCGAGCAGTCCTCACTACCAATTGTACTCTCATCACTGCACTGTTTCGATAAGCAGTTCTGATTCTGGAAAAAATCCAGATAGTTTCTCAAAGTCGAACTATCTTGGTAATTATAAGTCTCATTACGACAGAATTGCACATCTTGTTCTCCGTAGTATTGATTTGGAATCACTCCTATCTGAGGGCGACTAGGATATTCACTTGCACTGGTGAAAAAACTATTTTGACACTTTCGCGATTGCAGAAAACGTTTATCGAAATTCGTTTGAATAAACTCCTGATTGCTGCATAGGTAATTATCGATTGTCTCGAACTTAAAATTGTGCTGATCAGTAGTGGGAGAGAACATTTTCGCACACGTTTCTCGATCACGTTCCTCGTTAACTTGACAGCCGAACAATTGAAACTGTAAGATCGTGTGTTCAAATGGATGGAGTGTGAAATACTACTTAGCAGATTATCCGAATGTATTTATTTCGATGGTGTTCTGTTCGACCAATAGCATCGGTGCATGCTGGGTTGGAGGAGTGTATTTGCTTTGCGCTTGTTACTGATTGGTGCAAGTGGTTTTGCCATCACTGGCACGGGGTTGGAGAGAGAAATTTCCGTTTGTCAATGCATGAGATATTTATGATCTAGATAATAAAATGTTCGACTTGGGGGTGTTTGTTTCATTAGCTGCATACGATACTACATTTTTCTGTTTGTTTTTAATGCAGTGTAAGTGTATATGTGAAAGATCTCAACTGGTATTGTTAAGAAAACATTTCTATATAAAAGAAAAAATCGGTCAATAAACTAGGAGCGATCGATACGGTTCTCCTTATTAAACTCGCAAGTCATGTATACTATCACTCACTCACTGAGAATAGTATATCAACCCGATTCGGAATGAGATGTTTGCCTTTGATCGCAAGTTTATTGCAATGAATGACACATTGTATGATATTTTCAGTTTTAATAACGATACGAAACCCAAGTGATACGAAACATTTTGCGAAGATAGAGGCGGACACTTACTTACTTAGATGGCGCTACAGTTCAGTGTAAGCCTGCGCCTCAACCAACAAGCTTCTCCAGCTGGCACGGTCTTTTGCCAGCTGTTTCCAGCGATGCACTCCTAGTTGTTTAAGGTCCCCCTCCACCTGTGTGCGCCACCTTAGATTCGGTCGTCCTCTGCTGCGTCGTCCCCTCGGGTTGGATTCGAACACTCTTCGGGCCGGAGCTGTATTATCCATCCCCTTTACAAGGCCTAACCACCTTAGACATTGGATCGGTATACGTCCTACTAGGCCGATGTCGCTGTACAGCCCGTGTAGTTCGTCGTCGCATCTTCTCATCCACACTCCGTTTATACAAACGGGACCATGGATTGAACGCAAAATTTTCCTCTCGAAACGACTAAGGCTCTCCTCATCCGCTTTCGTTAAAGTCCAGGCCTCTGCGCCATAGAGGAGAACCGGGATGATTGAGGATTTGTATAATGCAGCCTTGGTCTTTCGAAAAAGGACTCTACTTCTCAATTGCCTCCTGAGCCCAAAGAAGCAGCGGTTGGCAAGAGTAATTCTGCTGTTGATCTCAAACCCTGGTATTGTTTTCGTTGGCCACTAGTGAGCCAAGGTAGACGAAGTCCTTGGCCACTTCGAGTTTTTAGCTACCAATTGTCACGTTCTGGTCGAGACGTCGATGTTGTGCGTCTTTTTTGATTGACAGCATATATTCCGTTTTACCCCCGTTAACCGAAAGACCCATTTTAGCCGCTCCTACTTCAATGCTTTCCATTGACGTCCCACTGAGTTCGTCCAATTACGTCGTCAATGTCATCCGCGTACGCAAGCAGTTGCGCAGACTTGAAATAGATCGTACCTGTTGTGTTGACCAGTGAGTCCCGTATGATCTTTTCAATGACATGACAGCGTGTCTGTTTGAATAAATCCTTTTTTGACATCCAATATCTCGGTTAATTCGCTACCGACCTTAATGGAACAACGAGAATTTTTTATTTTCATCCTGTATAATCTGATGAGTGTGGCAGGAATGTTAAAACTAGACATGGCTCCGTATAGCTCATACCTATTCACACTGTCATACGCGACTTTAAAATCGACCAAAAGGTAATGGGTGTCGATTTAATATTCTTGGGTCTTCTCCAACATCTGCCTCAGTGTGAATAATTGGTCTATTGTTGATTTACCTGGACTGAAACCACACTGAGATGGAGGTGGCGAAAATTGATTTGGCAATAATCGAGAGCATAACTAAATATATGCTATCATCAAAAGAGGACGCTCACCACCGACGTCTTGGCCAGAACATTTGTTTTGGCAGATATAAGTTTAACGTAGTTAAGGACTTCGTCTACCTTAGCTCCGCAGGTGGCCACGACATCAGTTCCGAAATCCAATGCAGAATCACTCGTGCCAATCGCTCTTTCTTTGGGCTCAGGAGCCAATTGAGTAATAGAGCCCTCTGTCGAACGAAAAAGTCGAATCTATATAAGACCCTTATCATCACGGTCCTGCTGTATGGCGCAGAAGCATGGACACTATTAAAGGCGAATGTGGGGGCTCTTGGTCGGTTCGAGAGGAACATTTTGCGGGTGGTGTTCGGGCCTATAAACGCAGACGGGGGACGGAGGAAAATATTCAACCACGAACTGTACGGGCTGTACAGCGACATGTATCTAATCAGACGTCTACGGATTCAACGCCTAAGACGGCTAGGCCATGTAGAGCGAATGGACACCACCGCTCCAGCCCGGAGAGTCCAACTGAATCCAACTCCGAGGGACGAAGAAACAGAGGACGGCCGCACTTAAGATGGCGCACATAGGTGGAAGGGGACCTTAGCTAACTGGGTGTGCGGCAATGGAAAAGGCTATCAAAATATCGTGCTTGTTGGAGGGGCATGTTGGTTGAGGCCCAGGTTCACCCCGAACTGTAGCGCCCGTTAAGAGGAAGAAGAAGAAGAAACCACACTGATCAGATTATCCACAAAGGGTTTCAAGCGTTCACACAGTACGGCGGAGAATATTTTATATGTAGTGCTCAGGAGACTTATTCCCCTGTAGTTCGCACAGTTATAGGGATCTCCTTCCTTGTGGACCGGGCAAACGAAGCTGAGATTCCATCCGTCGGGCATGCTTTCCTCCGACCATATTTTACAGAAGAGCTCATCTCCAGCCGCTTTAAATAGCTCGACGGATAGGCCATCTGCTCCTGCGGCTTTATTAGCCTTAAGCATCGAAAGTATCAGCTTAATTTCATCCAGGTCGTGTGGACGGAATTCTCTTACTTCTTCGTCCATTGTGAATGGATCATTCTGCCTGACAGCGGTATTAGATCTTTCATCGCCGTTAAATGGTCTACAGAAATGTTCCTTCCATATTATCAGCATCGACTGTGACTCTACTACTAGCTGTCCGTCTTCATCCCTACAGGCTTCCGCTCTGGCTTTATAGCCCTGGCATGTTCGTTTTACGTAAAACTTGCGAGTGTTATTCCTGCGGTAGTATCTCTCCATCTCCTCGATCTTCCGTTTTCCATGCTCTCTTGTTTTCTTCCTTAAAAGCGTATGTTCCGCCCTCCTTTTCTGCTCGTAATGTTTCCGAGGGCGCCGTGGTGCAGTGGTTAGTGTGTTGGACTCTGACGCACGATGAGCGAGTTCGGATCCCGATAACACCAACGCCATCGAACGTTTATTTCGCGGCGTCCCTCCTCGATGGGGTACTGGCAAAACCCTCGTCAGTATACTTGCCTTGAAAGAGCTTCTCGACTCACGCCGTTCGGAATCGACATTAAACTGTAGGTCAGTTTCACATGTGTCAAAAATAAATCACACTCAACATGGGTGATTGAGAGAAGCTTGGCTCTGGTCCTTCGTGGGCTGTAACGCCACCAAAGAAGAAGAAGAATGTTCCCGAGCGGCTCTCATCCGTCTATGTAGCATGGTTTTGTATGCGGTTTGCTCTGTTACATGTGCTTGCCCGCATTGCTCATCAAACCAGTTTGGCGTTGCTTGAAACCAAACACATCATAGGCAGCGTCTCTGATGACGCGTTGACAATGCTCCCACTATTGTTCCGTGGATTGTGCCGGTGTCATCGGAATTCGCGAGAGGTTGAGGGAAACTCAATCAGTAAAGATTCTAGCGCTCTCCTGCGATTGAAGCAACTTTCGTTATCTAGCTCGACTCCGTGACATCCTTGATATCTTCATTCGTACCAGTTTGCGATGTATGCGATGTTTCAGTTTTCATTTCAGTTTCCTTAGTTTTGTCCGATACTGTATATGCTTTACAGAGTTGAGGGTTGGCTCCAATAGATTGCCTGCGCCCGGTTTGTTAAGGGACCTCACATTGCAGGTGCAGACTCGCAAGTCATTTAATCGTTTCCAGGGGTCGTCAGTTTTGTGTCCGTCTGTGATTACTTCACAACACTTTATTTGTTCCGTGATAGGAATGTTATCCCTAAGCACAACCCCCAACTTGGAGAGCCAGGTTCCTTTTTCCCCAGGAGCAATGGGGAAAAGGCGGGTGCAAGGCGGCTATCCAGGGGAGCAACGCGGAGGCTGTGTGTCAACTTGGATTGAACAGGGACAGAGATCGAGGCTGGCGTTTGCCATGTTAAACACGATCAGCTTCTTTACTCTGTTTGCTCGCTCTCTCTCCCCTCATAAAGGCGGATAGTAATAGATATTTCAATAGGAATTGAAGACCCACCGGCTAAAGGCGGGTGCCAGGCGGCTATCCAGGGGAGCAACGCGGAGGCTGTGTGTCAACTTGGATTGAACAGAGACAGAGTTCGAGGCTGGCGTTTGCCATGTTGAACACGATCAGCTTCTTTACTCTGTTTGCTCGCTCTCTCTCCCCTGATAAAGGCGAATAGTAATAGATATTTCAATAGGAATTGAAGACCCACCGGCTAAAGGCGGGTGCCAGGCGGCTATCCAGGGGAGCAACGCGGAGGCTGTGTGTCAACTTGGATTAAACAGGGACAGAGATCGAGGCTGGCGTTTGCCATGTTAACACGATCAACTTCTTTACTCTGTTTGCTCGCTCTCTCTCCCCTGATAAAGGCGGATAGTAATAGATAATTTAATACGAATTGAAGACCCACCGGCTATAAGGCTTGTGATACTAATACTGAAACAATTTGAATAAATAAATGTAAGATTCCGCATGACCGATGTTGTTCGAGGGAAGGAGAAAGCTATTGAGATATAAAAGAAGGGTCCTCATGAAAAAAGTAGGGCCTCCAAAGTAAATAAGTAAATTGGAAGGGCAATTCCAAATACTTATTAGTGTCGGAAAGGGACATACTTACCAGCATCTGGAGAGTTCATAGTTCTCATAATTCAATATTTGACTTTCATGCGTTTTATCTAAAGAGTAAGAAGGTGCGTCGGACTAGTCGATTATTTTTTCGAGAGTTGTATGAGCTCATAGGGGTTAAAGAGAAAAGAATGAGATCTCAGCATCATTTGGGCTTTCCTCAAGAAAGAGGATACAAGATGGAGTGGATGGATATACGAGATATGACACTTAACTTCTTGTAACTGGCAACGATGCGTCGTACGTCAACATCTGCTTAGAAAGAGGGCCCTTTAGTTTTTATCCAAGGCGTATTTTTCGAAAAAGACATTTGTTTAGTGGCGTCGTAAAACTGAGTCCCTCACATTTCAAGTTACTTATGTATGTATGTATGTATGTATGTTGGCGTTACAGTCCTTGAAGGACCTGAGCCATACCAAGGCACCGTTCATCGTGACATATTCCTACCGACCAGACAGTTACCCGACAGTTCTATGTTGGATTCTGCGAGCACGGGTTTTTCGTGTGCGACCCGAACTAGCCAAGAAGGGCTGGATCTTGCACCACAACTATGGGCTGGCCCATTCCTCGTTGACTCCAAATATTTTGGGCGAAAAAAGGCAATCCAACGTTACCCCATCCTCTCTATAGTTCCGATATAGGTCTCTGTGACATTCGTTTACTTTCCAAGGGAACTCATCATGACCCTAGCACCACTAATAACTCTCTTTAAGTCCTGTTTAAACTTGGGATACATTCCTCAAATTTGGAGAGAAGTCAGCCTTTTCTTCATCCCCAAGATTGGAATACCAAGTGAACAACCTAAATCCTATTGCCCTATCAGCCTAACATCTTTCCCACTAAAAACAATGGAAAAACTGCAATAAACGATTTGCTATGTCATTTAGTAGCGCGTATTGAAAGTAGTTCCACACGAAAGGAGATCGCAATTTGCTCCTTCCTCGATATTGAGGGGGCTTTTGATAATAATGGCTACAGTTCAATTATCACTGCACTATCCGGCAGTGATGTAGACCACCCTACTAACCACTGGGTTAGAGCGATGCTTGAAGGAGAGGCATCGGTGACAGTATTGGCATTTAAGGGCTGTTTACCCCTTCTCTGGTTGATAGTCATCGACGACCTACTCTATCAGTTGACCAATCTTGGTTACGAAGTAATCGGATACGCCGATCACCTAATAGTTGTTGTTGCGCTTCAGTACATCTCTGATTGGTGTAGCAGATAACGTTTATCGATAAATAAAAATAAGACAATCTTAGTTTGGTTTACAAAAAAGGAGAAAGATGCGGCCTTGCACCGTTTCTCTAAACGGTATAAATGCAGGAGTCTCAGAAGAAGTCAAGTATTTATGTAGGTATTGCCCTTGATCGTAAACTTAACTGAAACTTCAACAATAAAAGTAAACTCACAGAGGCGACTAAGGCACTGTGGGCCTGACGGTGCTTTTATGGTAAAACTTAAAATAAAACCTAAAGTGATCCACTGGCTATATACCGCGACAGTAAGACCTATCATCACTTCTGTGTCTGAAGTATGGTGGAAAAAATTTGAACAAAAAACAAAAATCGTGAGACTAACCTGTCTCGGCGTTACTGGCGCTATGTCAACCTGGCCTACGGCAGACCAAGAGCCATTGACTACACTTACTCTACTGCACCTACTAATTAAAAACAATTTCGGAGCTTTCATGATTACCATCATTAAGGACGCATTACCACACACGTTCACTTTTGACAAGAAAATTGAGAAACTATCAATTGCTCAATGTCAAAGGCCTCAGGTTGTATACAGATGGTGCCAAGATGGATTCCGGTGTTG
Source organism: Eumerus sabulonum (assembly GCA_951905685.1). NCBI lineage: Eukaryota > Metazoa > Arthropoda > Insecta > Diptera > Syrphidae > Eumerus > Eumerus sabulonum. The sequence goes on along the minus strand of OX645060.1, from coordinate 150,775,830 downwards.
GCGCTGGCATCTTTGGACAACACCGGAAAATTTCAAAGGCTCTGGAAATGAGCCCCAGTATCTTCCATGCCGAATTATACACCATCTTGACGTGCTTCAACCTAAACTTAGAGACTAGCATAAGAGGTGTTACTATCAATATTCAAATTCTGTTAAGGAATGCCATGATGCCCTGCAGGAGCTAGCCAAAAATAGTAAGGTTAAACTTTGGTCGGTACCAGGGCATTAAGGGCAATGAAATCTGCGCGGAGATACCATCTCAACAAAATCCGAATCCGGCTCCGGTTCCGATATAGTATGTAATTACAACGGAGGTTTTTCGGACTACCATCGGTAACGTAACGGTAACGACTAACGACCGACGAACACGAACGACAAAGAGCGATCTTTTTGCGACATGTTACAATACAACAGTATTTTCACCCTTTTATTTGTTTACATGATTAGTAGATTTGCATTGAAGTTGAGAGTGCATGCATGAGACGCGTGAGTTAGTGATTAGTTTGTTGGTTTAGTAAACAGATAGCTTGCCGCTTATTAACTAGACTTTATTAACCTCCGCCTCTGACTCCGTTTCAACTCCGACTCCGCGGAGGTCGGTATGAGACTTCCGACTCCGATAAAACCACCTCCGTAACATCCCTAGTCTTGAGGACGAGGGAACTGCAGAGCACGTACTTCGTGATTGTGTTGCCCCTTGTCACCTTAGAAAGCGTATCCTCCTCGGTGATATTATGACTCCAAAGGGATTCGCCTCAGATTCTACGAGAAATATCCTAAACTTTATTAAGAAAGTGGAGAAACTTCTCGTCTGATCGGCCAGCAGGCACAATAGACTATTGTCCTTAACAAATAACTTCGCAGGATTATCGAATCGTGGAAATGAAGTAACATTGAAATCCTTGTGTAGAGTTAGAGGGGGAATATTGTGAGGGTCAATCATAAAATATTGCGGCAAACTTAATTCGCTTGTTTGTTTTGTTTACAAGAATGCCTGAAACTGAATCCTATCAGTTTTCAGGTTTTAATTTCTAAGGCAGATCTTGGAGACGACCTTTAAAATTGAGATCGATGCACACCACTTAAAGCCGCATATGATACTGTTTATACAGACGAGCCATATAAAAACGTCTCAGAATTTGCAGAATAGAACTCGCACTGGTCTATTATATTTACGAATTATTCAAGATTTTTGACGTCAGAAAAAGAACTTAAGCGGGTCAATTTCCTTCAGATTGTACTTGAAAGTATCATGCGGAACTCATTAACCAATACAAGAGGTGCCGTCTATTTCCCAGCAACTGGTTTTCCCCCCAATTAAGAAGAAACTGTTCGGCAGACACATTGTCATCGTCTATTTTGAGAACTTTTTGAAACCACACTTTCTTAACGGCTTACAAAAGTTGGGGAGACGCTCGAAAAGTATATAGAGCTAATGCCATTGTCTGGGCGTCCAAGTTTAGAAAGTAGACAAGCTTATTGGAATGTATAATATCTAACCGGAATTGATTAAGTGGTACACTGTAGCATCAAAAAATGAAAAAATAGAGAAGAGATTCTATTCGTGTAATCTGACGGAATATAGTGGATATAAGCCGCTAGAAAGAGATCTCTTCAAGTTGCTACTGGAAGTATTCCTAATGATTGAGTTAGGAATTTTAAGAGGGAAGAAGCCATAGTCATCCCGCAGAATCTGACGAATTTGGCTACAATATCAAAGCTAAGCATGGTATTGTATAACCGGTTCATATTTGGTTGCTTTGGAGATGAAGTAGACATATGTACAATCTATAATATCTTAGCAGTATTGTTTGGTTTAAAATTTGCTATTGCTAACAAACTATGGTCGGAAGAACGCATGCCCGATGAATGGAATCTCAGCATCGTTTGCCCGGGCCATAAGAAAGGAGACCCCTCACCCCTATGACTGCGCCAATTACAGAGGGATAAGCCTCCTGAACATCGCGCACAAGATCCTCTCTGCCGTACTGTGTAAGTGCCTGAAGCCGTTCGTGGACAATCTGATTCCTACTAGTGTGATTTCAGGCCAGGAAAATCCACGATAGACCAAATATTTACACTACGGCAGATCTTGGAGAATTCCAGGTCGACACGCACCATCTTTTCGTCGACAGCGTTTAAAGAGACGAGCTATACAGAGCCATGCCATGTTTTAACATTTCTGCCAACCCGACTGTGCAGGATGACTATGGATAACTCTCGCTGCTCCATTAAGGTCGGAGGTAAACTAACCGACCCCTTTAATGTTAAAAAAGGTTCTAGACAGGGTGACACACTGTCATGTGATTTCTTTAACATCATACTTGAAAAGATCGTGCGGGACTCTGCGGCCAATACAAGAGGTACGATCTACTTCAAGTCCACACAATTGCTTGTCTACGCAGATGACATTGACGTTATTGGACGGACAAAGCGAGACGTCAATGAGGCGTTCGCAAGTATTGAAGCAGAAGCGGCGAAAGTGTGTCTAAGGGTAAATGGGGACAAGACCAAATATATGCTGTCATCCAAGAAAGACGCCCAACACCGACGTCTTGGTCAGAGCGTCACCTTCGGCAGCTATATTTTTGAAGTAGTCAAGGACTTCGTCTACCTTGGCTCGATAGTGACAAGCAGCAACGGCACCAGCGCTGAGATAAATCGCAGAATAACTCTTGCCAATAGCTGCTTCTTCGGGCTCAAGAGGTAATTGAGTAGTAGAGCCCTCTCTCGAAACCTTAATCATCCCGGTCCTCCTCTACGGCGCTGAGGCTTGGGACGTTATCAAAAGCGGATGAAGAGGCTCTTGGACGTTTCGAGAGGAAAATTCTGCGTGCAATCTTTGGTCCCGTTTGTGTAAACGGAGAGTGGAGGAGGGGATTCGACCAATAACTGTACGGGCTGTACAGCGACATCGGCCTGGTTAGACGTCTTCGGATCCAACGTCTAAGATGGCTAAGCCATGTAGAGCGAATAGACATCAACGCTCCGGCCCGAAGAGTCTGCGACTCCGACCCCGAGGGACGACGCAGCAGAGGACGATCGGATTTAAGGTGGCGCGCACAGGTGGAAAGGGACCTCAACCGACTGCGCGTACGGCACTGGAAGCGTCTGGCCAAAGATCGGGCCGGCTGAAGAGGCTTGTTGGCTGAGGCCCTGGTTCACCCCGAACTGTAGCGCCATCAAAGTAAGTATGTAAGTAAGTATTGCTAACAACAAAAAATAGATGATGAAAGAGAATTCCTTATGGTTACTGTGTATATTCCAAAAAAACATTTTACACCCTCATTCACTGGTATACAGGCGCGAAGGTTCGAGGATTTCAGCAGGCAATTTCAATATTAATTTTGCAACAATTTCAATTTGACATTTTTTTATTCGTTATGATTCGAAAATCAATAATTGATTTTATTATATATATATGATTATATATATGATTTATTTCGTCATACGAGTATGTTTTTATTAATTATGAATTCTAATATTTGGGGGGAGGGAGCGAGCAAACAGAGCAAAGAAGTTGATCGCGTTTAGCATGGCAAACGCCAGCTTCGATCTCTGTCCCTGCTCAATCCAAGTTGACACACAGCCTCCGCGAGGCTCCCCCTGGATAGCTACCCTGGCACCGGCCAGGTAGTGAACCAATGTGTGCAGCGAACCCCTTGTTCCTGGGGAAAGAGGAACCAGGCCCTCCAGGTTGGGGGTTGTGCTTGGGGTAACATCCCTATCACGTAAAAACCTACTTGTTCCGAAACGACAACAAGCCTCGGATACGGACGGATACAATGCTGACGACCCCTGCAAACGACTAACGGACTTGAGAGTCTGCACCTGGAATGTGAGCTCCCTCAACAGACCGGGTGCAGGCGATCAATTGGAGCAAAGCCTCAACTGCTATGGAGCAGTTATAGCCGCACTCCCAGAAGTGCAATGGGATGGACCAGGCAAAAGACGGGTGAAAAACTGCGACATCTACTACGGGAACTGCGGGATTCGTTATTCGAGGAAGACTCCGACAAAAAGTCTTAAACCTCCGAGATATAAGCGAACGCCTCATAACAATCCGCATCAAAACTAAAATTGGAAACATTAGCTTAATGAGCTATAGCTGCCTTCCATCTTTGACGGTCCCGGGCACGCTGCTTCCAGTTATCAAGACCAAGATGTCTTACATCCATGATAACTTGGTCTTTATACCGGAGGTTCGGTCTTCCTCTTCTTCTCGAACCAGGAGGCTAGGAAGCAAAGACCCTCTTAGCTGGAGCGTTGGTGTCCATGCGCTCGATGGACTAAATCCGGACTACATCAGAGACGCTGCCTCAGAGGTGCTGGGTTTCAAACCGCCACCACCTAGAAACTCCTGGTTCGATGAACAATGCGAACAAGCCCATGCAGCAAAACAAGAGGCATATAAAGCCATGCTGCAACGACGGACGAGAGCTGCTCGCGAAATCTATGAAGCTTCCATGCTTCCGCAGAAATGACGCCCGTAAGTTTTACATTAAGGTAAAACGAACATGCCATGGCTACAAAGCCAGAGCGGCGACGTCGTTCCTAGAATTAAGGTGATTTTTTTCTTATTGAAAAAGGACGCCCGGTAGATGTAAAACACCTACATATGTATGTAGAATTCTTACTTACTTACTTAGGTGGCGCTACAGTCCGTGGTGAACCTGGGCCTCAACCAACAAGCGTCTCAAGCTGGCACGGTCTTTGGCCAGCTGTTTCCAGCGCCGCACGCCCAGTTGGTTAAGGTCCACTTCCACCTGCGTGCGACTTTCTTCCGGGGTGGATTCGAAGACTCTTCGGGTGGGAGCTGTATTTTCCATGCGCTCTACATGGCCTAGCCACCTTAGACGCTGTATCCGTAGACGTCGTACCAGGCCGATATCGCTGTACAACCCGTACAGTTCTTCGTTATATCTTCTCCTCCATACACCGTTTCAACAAACGGGACCGTAGATAGTGCGCAGAATTTTCCTCTCGAAACGACCAAGAGCATCTTCATCCGCTTTTGTTAAGGTCCAAGCCTCTGCGCCGTAAAGGAGGACTGGGATGATCAAGGTCTTATATAGTGTCACCTTGGTTTTCCGAGAGAGGACTCTACTTCTCAATTGCCTCTTGAGCCCAAAGAAACAGCGGTTGGCATGAGTGATTCTGCGTTTTATCTCAGCGCTGGTGTTGTTGTCGCTGGTCACCAGTGAGCCAAGGAGACGAATTCCTTGACCACTTCAAAGTTATATCCGTCCATTGTGACGTTCTGGCCCATACGTCTGTGTAGTCCGTCTCTTTTGGATGAAAGCAGATATTTGGTTTTACCTTCATTAACCTTGAGACCCATCTTAGCCGCTTCTACCTCAATGCTTCCAAAGGCCTCATTGACGTCTCCGTCCAGTCATGTCAATGTCGTCGGCGTACGCAAGCAATTGCGTAGACTTGAAATAAATCGTACCTCTTGTGTTGACCAGTGACTCTTGCACGATCTTTTCAAGCACGATGTTGAAAAAGTTGCATGACAGCGCGTCACCTTGCCTAAATCCTTTTTTAATATCAAAGGTCTCGGCTTGCTCATTACCGACCTTAATGGAACAGCGAGAATTCTCCATTGTCATCCTGCACAGTCCGACGAGTTTGGCAAGGATGTTAAAACTAGACATGGCTTTGTACAGCTCATCTCTATACACGGTGTCATATGCAGCCTTGAAATCGACGAAGAGGGGGTGAGGGTCGATTTGGCATTCCTGGGTCTTCTCCAAGATCTGCCGTAGCGTAAATATTTGGTCTATTGTGGATTTACCTGGCCTGAAACCACACTGATAAGAGTCGATCAGGTTATCCACAAACGGTTTCAGGCGCTCACACAATACGGCAGAGAAGATCTTATATGCGATGTTAGGGAGACTTATTCCCCCATTGTTGGCGCAGTTATAGGGGTCTCCTTTCTTATGGACCGGGCAAACGATGCTGTTATTCCATTCGTCGGGCATGCTTTCCTCCGAACATACCTTGCAAATGAGATGGTGCATGCACCTAACCAGCTCATCTCCAGCCGCCTTAAGAAGCTCAGCAGACAAGCCGCGGCTTTATTAGACTTAAGTCTTGATGTCGCTATTTTGATTTCGTCTAGGTCGGGTGGACGGAATTCTCCTACATCGTCTTCCATTGCGAATGGTTCGTTCTGCCTGACAGCGGTATCTTGTCTATCATCGCCGTTATACAGTCTGCAGAAGTGGTCTTTCCAAATCCTCAGCATCGACTGCGACTCTACTACCAGTTCTCCATTTTCATCCCAGCAGGCCGCCGGTCGTGACGAAGCGATAAGTATTTACTGGGCATTACCTGATAGGCCCGGTAATTCTATATTATGACCAATTGACCGCCATTTGTCTTCCCTTCCTTACTCACTTTTTTTAAGATTCAGATACATATGTATATACATACATATATCGCATTTAACGTGAAGCATCCAAGAGAAACGTATTTATTCACATTTTGAGCATGTCACGTTGTTACACAAAGGATGTAAAAATATATTCTGTCACTCAAGCTCGCGACAAACCGTAACACTTGCATCGTTTCATTCATGATGCATGTAAGCGCCAAAATAAATAACACGCGACCGGCAAGATGATACACATCCGATTAAAAAAACAATTCACAAAATGAATGAATTGTGTTGTCCAAAGTCAGTGGAGAGAGCATCTCTAAAACACAACCCATATGGGCCAAATACTAGACACTGGGACGGAGGTAGCACTATTCGTAGTGTCACAGTTGATGCTGATGACGATGCCATCGTTGCAGAGAATGTGGAACAATAAGGTGTGGAGTGGAGTTAGTTTTCTTCCTAGTGGATGTAGCTGTACCAATGGAGCAATGAATCGTACGCTAAGATCTTAATGCATTACACAGAAGTCGGATGGTGGTAGCAGGTTTATAGATGCCGACGTTAATCGCCCAAATGTCCCGTGGTGGACACAGCGTCTGGGCGGACTGAATCCGCCGACATTTCATTGCAGTTTTATTTCCCCGTTGTCAGGAAGTAGAGAAAGTGAAGCGTGTCCAGCATACAGCTGCATTGATAGCGGAAGTGTACTATAAGCAATGAAGAAAAACACATGCATTGTTCTTCAAATTGCACATACAAACTCTGGCTGTTTAGAACACATACTGAGACTGTATCCTGTATGCCTAACAGTATGCAGCTTTATTATAATTCATTACGGATGTGGTAAATACTTTTTGGCGTTGTGCGACATAATGATCCTTGATACTTATATAGCACTTAAATTAGTTTTGGCTGTGCCCGGCTAGCTCAGTCGGTAGAGCATGAGACTCTTAGTCTCAGGGTCGTGGGTTCGAGCCCCACGTTGGGCGAAGACTTTTTTTATTGTGCTGTTGTACATTTGACAATGATGCAAGGTTAGAGGAGATAGCACCAACACGATGTTGTTATCGATTATACCACTAAAGTATAGTCTATATCTTCTATAATATAAAAATGAATCGCTGAATGTGTTGCTAAGCGCAAATCTCGAGAGCAGCTGGACCGACTTCTTTTTTTATAATATTCCTTGAAGTACGAGGATGGTTCTTACGGAGAGAAAATTTTTGAAAATTGCCTAAAAAAATAAAAAAAATAAAAAAATACAAAAACACTTTTCTATCTATAATATAAAAATGAATCGCTGAATGTGTTGTCGAAATTTAAAAAAAAATTCCTGAAAAAAAATATACAAGAGATTCGTAATAATACTTAAAAGTCAATTTGAAATTTAATGCAGCACGGAGAATTCTCCATTCTACAACCTAAGGAGTTTGTCAATATTAAAACACAACATGGCTCTATATAGCTCGTCCTTATAGCGAGCGCAGCTTTATAGGGTTCTCCTTTTTGCGGGCCGGGCAAACGATGCTAGGATTGCATTCGTCAGCTGGTGCATGATCCCAACCAACTCAACTGCTGTTTTAAATAGATCAGCAGGCGGTTTCAGTTTCGATATCGCTATATTAACCTTGTCTAAGTTGGATGGACGGAATTCTCTCTCATCTTCGTCCAGTGTGAATGGTGCGCTCTCTCTAATGAAGGTTGTTTGATCGTCTTAACCGCCATTCAGTCCACAGGACTAGTTTTTCTATATTCTCAGTATCGACTGTGATTCAACTACGAGGTGTCCATGTCCATCTTTGCAGGCTTCCTCTATGGCTTTATAACCTTGGCATGTTCGTTTTACTCTATGGTAAAACTCCTCTCTACTCTTCACTCCATCTCCTCGATCGCGTGCTTCTCGTGCTCTTTCTTTTTCCTTCTGAAAAGCGCATGCTCCTCCTTTCTCTTCCGCTCGAAGAGCTCACGTGCAGCTCTCGTTCGTCGGAACAGCGTGGCCATGTATGTTATTCTGCATGTACCTGTCTGCACTCGTCATCAAACCAAAGGTTTTTCTGCACTTTTATAAAATCTCCATTGCTGTTCTATGGTTTTTACAGTTTGCATCGGCTCTTAAGAGAGCTTGAGGGAAACACGATCGACGAATGTCCTGGCGGTCTCTTGCGATTGCTGCTTCCCGACATCAAATTTTTCTGGTCCTATTCGACTCCACCGTGTTCGTGATATCCGCATACGTACCTTGGCTGCAAAAAGGTAATACTCGGAGCCAACATTGGCTCTTCGGAAGGTTCGGACATCCAAGATGTTGGAGATGTGTCTGACGCCGGTCGCAATATGATAAATTTGGTTAACAGATACTTGATCAGAAGACCGCCAGTACCCCTTATGAATCTTGAGATTTGGGAATTGTGTGCCAGCTACTCGAGATTACGCCCTCTCACAAATTTAATTAGCCTGAATCCGTTTCCATAAGGGAAGCTGGCGGTCTTTCGATCAATCGACAACCAACCAAATTGATCATATTGCGATCGACGGCAGACACTCCTCCGGCATCCTAGATGTCCGAACCTTTCGAGGAGTCAACATCGATTCGGATCATTACCTTGTTGCAGCCAAGGTACGGATGCGAATTTCTCGGAATCAACGGAGTAGAGTAAGAACACCAAAATTTAACGTCGGAAAGCTGCAATCGCAGGAGACAGCCAGGACCTTCGCCGATCAAGTCTCCCTCAAGCTCTCTCAAGTCCCGATGCAATCTACAGAAACCATATAACAGTAATGGAGTCGTTGTCAGAACGCCATTAGAGAGGCCGCCTCAGATGTACTCAGTTTCGAGCCACGACCGTCGAGAAACCCCTGGTTTGATGATGAGTGCAGACAGGCCAATGTAGGGAAACAGAATGCATACATCGCCACATTGCATCGACGGACGAAAGCTGCCCGCGAGCTCTATGAACAGAAAAGGAGGGAGGAGCATGCGCTACTGAGAAGGAAAAAGAAGGAGCACGAGAAGCGCGAGATCGAGGAGATGGAGAGATGTTACTGCAGGAACGACGTTCGAAAATGTTATCAGAAAGTAAAACGAACATGCCAAGGCTATAAAGCCAGCGCAGAAGCCTGCAGGGATGAGCACGGACAACTAGTAGTGGAGTCACAGTCGATGCTGAGATTGTGGAAGGACCCCTTCTGCAGACTGTATAACGGCGATGATAGTCAAAATGCCGCCGTCAGGCAGAGCGAACCATTCACAATGGACGAAGACGAAGGAGAATCCCATCCACCCGACCTAGACGATGTTAAGATAGCGATATCGAAACTATAGTCTTATAAAGCTGCTGGAACAGACGGACTCCCCGCGGAGCTATTTAAAGCAGCTGGCGATGAGCTGGTTAGGAACATGCTCAGCAGAACAACTCATCTGCAGGATATGGTCGGAAGAACGCATGCCCGATGAATGGAATCTCAGTATCGTTTGCCCGGTCCACAAGAAAGGAGACCCCTATGACTGCGCCAATTACAAAGGGATAAGCCTCCTGAACATCGCGTACAAGATGCTCTCTGCCGTTCGTGACAATCTGATAGGTTCCTACCAGTGTGGTTTCAGGCCAGGAAAATCAACGATAGACCAAATATTTACACTACGGCAGATCTTGGAGAAGACCCATGAATTTCAGGTCGACACGCACCATCTTCTTGTAGACTTTAAAGCCACGTATGGCAGTGTTTATAGAGACGAGCTATACAGAGCCATGTCATGTTTTAACATTCCTGCCAAACTCATCAGACTGTGCAGGATGACTATGGAGAACTCTCGCTGCTCCATTAAGGTCGGAGGTGAACTAACCAACCCCTTGAATGTTAAAAAAGGTTTTAGTCAGGGTGACGCACTGTCATGTGATTTCTTTAACATCATACTTGAAAAGATCGTGCGGGACTCTGCGGCCAATACAAGAGGTACGATCTACTTCAAGTCCACACAATTGCTTGTCTACGCAGATGACATTGACGTTATTGGACGGACAAAGCCAGACGCCAATGAGGCGTTCGCAAGTATTGAAGCAGAAGCGGCGAAAGTGGGTCTAAGGGTAAATGGGGACAAGACCAAATATATGCTGTCATCCAAGAAAGACGCACAACACCGACGTCTTGGTCAGAGCGTCACCTTCGGCAGCTATATTTTTGAAGTAGTCAAGGACTTCGTCTACCTTGGCTCGATAGTGACAAGCAGCAACGACACCAGCGCTGAGATAAAACGCAGAATAACTCTTGCCAATCGCTGCTTCTTTGGGCTCAAGAGGCAATTGAGTAGTAGAGCCCTCTCTCGAAACCTTAATCATCCCGGTCGTCCTCTACGGCGCTGAGGCTTGGACGTTATCAAAAGCGGATGAAGAGGCTCTTGGACGTTTCGAGAGGAAAATTCTGCGTGCAATCTTTGGTCCCGTTTGTGTAAACGGAGAATGGAGGAGGAGATTCAACCAAGAACTGTACGGGCTGTACAGCGACATCGGCCTAGTTAGGCGTCTTCGGATTCAACGTCTAAGATGGCTAGACCATGTAAAGCGAATGGACATCAACGCTTCGGCCCGAAGAGTCTTCGACTCCAACCCCGAGGGACGACGCAGCAGAGGACGACCGCATTTAAGGTGGCGCGCACAGGTGGAAAGGGACATCAACCAACTGGGCGTGCGGCATTGGAAGCGACTGGCCAAAGATCGGATCGCTGGAGAGGCTTGTTGGTTGAGGCCCTGGTTCACCCCGAACTGTAGCGCCATCAAACAACAACAACAACAGTTACATATATTTACTCCTCAGCTCAAATTACTTGCTTTATATGAAACTACTGAGTAAATTCGGAAAGTTTATTATTTCTTTCCGCCATTACCAACTGCCACCAATCGGATCTCAAGAGCATTTAATTACTTACTGAAATAAACATTTTTGTGGTCATTTTATAGACACTCTTATTAGTCAATTAAGGGTGTAGACATTCCACTTGTTCACCGACAATAAGTGGCCTGTTGTGTAGTAATTTTATTCACAACTGTTGCTTTACTTTCACGGTTGTATCGACCGACTGACACGAAGTTCGTATAATATGTATAACTCCTCTGTTTGACCTAGAAAAGAACTCGCAAACTACTGGACAAAGTTTCTTATATCCAACAAAGAGAAAAATGAAACATTCTTTGGGATACAGCCATGATGTAATTTTACTATCCTTGAAATCGTGACCGTTTTGACCTAGATTCCTTCACGTTTCCGAAACAACCCCATTCTACCTCAGCAATGGTGGAGAATAGATAGAAAAACCTATATATTTACCCGACAGAAGTTTACTTAAAGAAACAACTAACAGCGTCTTATTGGCTCCCTAATTTCACTGTCAAAAACTAAACTTATGCCTGTTTCACAATGCTACTACACGGCGACGCGACAGCGCAACTACAAACGCCGTAGCTGTCAAATCCATATTCATTCAATGGAATTATACGGAGTAAGTCACATAGGCACGTATGTCGTGTCGCAGCGCTGTAATTTCGAAAATTTGAAAAATTGTCGCAACTACACGGCGTTGTGCCATTTCGAATTCGACATTGGAGGAATACGTTTGATAACTTGGTCTAACCCACCACCTTCTTCTGACTTTTGTTTTCGCTTTTAACTTTTTATAGGCTAAAGCAGCCGCACATGTTAGCAATAATGTTTTTTTCAAATTATTTTGATCCATTTACGAACTAAATTCAGTTTCAATCTTCGAATTTTTTTACTGATGCCAGCTTCACTCTATAGAATTCACCTCCAACTTCACTCACAGAAGTAACCGCGCTGTCAAAAAAAAAAACGCTTTACAACTACAGCAAACGGCAGCGTTTGTAGTTGCGCTGTCGCGCCGTCGTGTAGTAGCATTGTGAAAGAGGCATTAATTCATGATGACAATTGTAGGGTGTGGGATTTATAATCCGGTCTATTTAAATTTTATCGATACCCTAGTTGGGTTTGTTCCAAGTAGTGAAAATGAAGTAATTGAGCGGTTATATGCATAAGACAGTAACCGCCATAAAAGTGAATAATTTCTAGAACAACAAACAAGTTCCTCATAATGTTCCAGCATAATCGGAACGTAACCGGACCTCTGCAGTTCCATTTTTTTACTTTCACTCATTGAATGCCGCCAATTAAGTCAATTTACACAAATAAAAGTCACAACAATTCACAGAAGAACAATGATAAACCTAACATGACATAATAGTGCAGCTCGTATTGATTTTCGATATGATTTCGTAACATTAACCGCCTTTCGCTCTTGATTAAAAACCACACATACATATATGACAAACAACTTACCCTTCATGCAACAGAATACAAAAACTGATGATTAAAAGTTCGAATGCCACTCTCAAGGCTATCAATAATGTTTTGAATGTCGACGTTGATGACCGATTATAGGTGGTTGAACAGTGTAACCAAAATCAAATGACAAATTCTTTTTTAAAAAGTGATCAATGCCATTTTGATGAAAAAGTGTCATCGCACTTGTGTGACACAGTTTCTTTTGGAGTTCGATTTACTTACCGTAAACTATGATTTTCATTAGAACCGAACTCAAGCCTAATTGTCTCCGAAATCTGAAATGTAATTTGATAAGGCAGTACTGATTTTTCTTGTGGATGTCTTACTCTTGATATCAGTAGTTATAACGACTTTGTGCATACACGTAGCTATGTATACTATATCTATAAGCAACGATTTCTGTCAGGCGAGAAGTAAAAAATATTTTCTCATTATCTAGTTCTATCTCCGTTTGCTTTACTTGTCGAATTATTGACTTTTTTTTTTTGTTGAAGGCTTCTGCTATCCACTGGAGCACTCAGATGCAAGCACTGGTCCATTGTACTCCAGACGGACACCTTACATGACTGTATTTTCCCCATTTTCCGGAGAAAAATTGGAAGGAGCTTCAGTGATGTAGAGCCAAGGGATTCGGCCCACACCACGTCGGCTCCAAAGTTGCGCCACCGTATGCGAGCAAAGGCGGGACAATCACAGAGGAAATGCTCTGCAGTATCATCCTCCTCTTCGCCACATGCAGCACAGGTAGGCGTCTCACTGATGCCGAGCACGTAGAGATGCTTGGCAAAAGTGTAATGGCCCGTGATAACTCCCATAAGCCTTCTGCAGTCGTCTCTCCTTAAAGACAGGAGGAATGCTGCAGATTTTTTGCAAACATCAGGGCATACGCGCTTAGTCATCCTGCACACTGGACAGTCCCTCCATCTACGGTTGTGTGTATTAAATGCACAATCCTTAATGTAGGAATTTACCGTGGACGCAGGTAGACCTAGAGTGGGTTCAGGTCCTGAGAAGCCTTCTTCCGAACCCATTCTGGCGAGTTCATCAGAGATCCCATTCCCTGGGATCCTAGAGTGGCCTGGAACCCATACAAACCTTAATGAATTTAGTCTGCCGACTCTGTTCAAGAAGGACTTGAGTTCAAGCACTAATTTGGAGCTAGTTAAGGGGTTACACACAGCTTTTAGTGCAGCTTGGCTGTCACTACAGACGCATATGCTTTCCCCCTTTCATCTGTGCTTCACAACGTGCTGCATGCCCATTAGGATTGCGTATATCTCTGATTGGAAGACGGACACATTTTTTCCTAAGGAGAAGTGCAGACGGATGCTTTCGCGATCAAAGAAGACCCCAGCACCGGACCCTAGCCCAGACCTGGAGCCATCCTTGAAAATGCGAAGACTGTCCTTGCCAGGTTCAGTATCCAGCCATAGCCAATCCTGACGCCATGGAAACTCGACTGTGAAATTACGGCGCAGTGGAATAACGGGCGTCAGTGCGTCAGAAGGCATGTCCATGAGACAGGGGTCGCAGGACAATTCTTGCGCAAGCACGCCGTTATTCCTATGCGAGCTATCCCAAAAGCCATTTCTCTTCAGACGAGACATGGCTTTGAGAGCACACCCTCTGATAAATATATCAAGAGGTGGAAGGCTCATCATAGCATCTAGAGCAGCGCCCGGCGTGCTGAGGAAGGCCCCCGTGCAGCTGAGACAAACCGTTCTTTGGAGTTTGGTGAAAGAGGCCGTGACGTGTTTGCGTTTTAGTCTGTTCCACCAGACAACCGATGCATATGAGATTATAGGTCTTATCATTGCCATGTAGATCCAGAGGCCCTTTGCCGATGATAAACCTCATGTTTTGCCAAAAGCACCTTTGCATTGCCAGAAAGCTGACAACGCTTTGGTGGTTTTTGACTCAACATGCTTTGACCAAAGAAGCTTGCTATCTAAGATGACTCCTAGATACTTAGCCTCCTTGGATATCGGGATGGAAGTGCCTTTTAGTACCAGCTGAGTAATGTCAGTATTTTTCCTCCTTCTCGTAAGGAGAACGACATCGATCTTAAGAGGATTGACTGACACCAATCATCGATCACATTTAGCGCCGCCTGTGCTTTGAGACGGACAGTCGCTAAACATGAGCCGACAGAAAGAATGGCGACATCATCAGCATAGGCCTGGGCACAGATTCCAGATGCATTGAGAGCATCAAGCAGAGAATCGACCACCATGCACCATAACAGTGGAGACAGGACGCCACTTTGCGGGCAGCCCCTGTTAACGCCGGATTTGACATACTGGTCGAGGCCTGCAACAGCGGTCAATGTCCTGTGCATGAGCATTGCCTTAATCCATGGGACCATTGCTTCATCTACGCCATGATGTCTGGCAGCGTTGCACATGCTGTCAAAAGTTGCGTTATCAAAAGCTCCCTCAATGTCGATGAAAATGCCTAGCGCGTACTCTTTCCTTTCGAGCGCGCATTCAACTCTCCCAATTAGGCTATGAAGCGCAGTCTCGCAGGATTTTCCGCGCTGGTAAGCATGTTGCATCTCCGAAAGAGGGTGCTTTCGAAGGGCAACTTTGCGCACATGCAACTCTCCCAGTCTCTCCATGCATTTCAGCAGGAATGTAGTTAGACTAATTGGTCCGAAGCTCTTGGCAAGTGAGTAGTCCTCTTTTCCTATTTTGGGAATGAAGACCACTTTCACTGTGCGCCAAGGAATGGGTATGTGAGCAAGTGCTAGACTAGCAGTGAAAAATCTTTATAGAGTAGGAAGCAGCAGGCTTATACCTTTTTGCAGCATAACAGGATATAGCCCGTCGGTGCCCGGCGATTTGAAGTCATCGAAGGACGTCATAGCAAATTCAATAGCTTCAGTCGTAACCACGCGCGACGCAATATACCAGCTACGCCGAGTTGTTTTCATCGTTTCAGTTGCAGTTTCCCTTCAAGGAGTGTGTAACGAGCCGATGAATTATTGACTAATCTTGACTTAAAACTTCTGTGGACAAGGCCGCATCGCCCGATCAAGCGGCAATATTGCTACTATTATTGAATGATCTCAAATGATTTCTCGTTGTGCACAGGGACAACTCCTTTCTGTCCTTTTTTGCGACTAAAGCCACAAGATGATCAAGCTCATCGTATACTTACTGATTAAGCTCTGAAGCAGTAGAAAACCAATTCAAATCTAGTTCAACAAATTGAGTGATGAAACATTTTTTGGTTGATTGACTTCGTGATCAAGTGAAATTGCCGTATCAAGAATCTCCATTGCATCCAGAGAAACTTACTGTTTCATATGGATTTTGGTCAGACGGTCTCAATACACATGGCCAGATGGTGATCGTTAATGGCGAACGGTAGGTCGATGGTAACAAACTCAATAGGCTGACATGGATAAGGACAAAACGTGACTCTAATAATATAGAACATTGTGCATACATCGGGCATTACGTTGGAGTTGTAAAAGAAAAAAAAAACGTTAACGAATGGTCTACTGAATGCATGACATTGTGGATCCGTAATCAAAATACCGGACATATCCCTCTAGTTATAATAGGATACGTTGAATACGCTTGGCCAGTTCCTTGATGGAAGCGCTCATTTAGAGCGCCCTCCTTTCATCGACAATAGATGAATAAAAAGAAAAACAATGACAACCCTGAGATCGAGGATTCCCAAAAGGAAGTGGCGACGGTGAGGCTGTCTTCCAGGAAGTGTACAAGGTGTATATAGCATTCGGCCACCCACTTCTACCTTTGGAATGATATCTAACGTTGACATTCTGAGAACTTTGGCTTCAGCAGGTTCTGCGGATACAGTACCGTGCCTCACTCATCAACTACAACCAAGAGGTTAGAAGAGCCAAAAGAGACTCATGGGAAAAGTTCTGCAGTAGTTCTGCGCTCGCATCCACAAAGTTCTCGCCAAAGAGCACACTAACCAAATTGGACTGTTGAGGAGAGCAGATGGCACTTACGCGGAGAATGGTACAGAAATACTCAACATTTTAACCAGTACCACTTCCCAGACTCCAACATCATTCCCTCCAATCTCTCTAACATACCTCCGCAGACCAGGGCAACTAGACCCAACAGGGAGGTCTGGAAGAGAGCACAAACAATTTTCCACGAGGGAAGCATAAACTGGGCCATTAATTCTTTTGACCCGTACAAATTCCCGTGGGAGGATGGCATCTTTCCAGCCCTCCTTCAGAAAGGAAGTGCGCTATTTAGCCCTATGCTTTTCTTTAGAACCAGCTATGCATGGGGATACATACCAACGACCTGGACAGTGGTAACGGTAAAATTCATTCCCAAAGTAGGCCGTAGACCCACAGACCTGCCAAAGTCCTACAGACCGATAAGCCTTACCTCTTTCTTTCTAAAAACAATGGAAAAAATTCTGGATAGGCATATCAGGGACGGTACCCTGAAAAGATCACCACTTTACAAAAACCAATATGCCTACCAGCATGGGAAATCGACCACGCATGCTCTTCAGGAGCCAACAGCCCGAATCAACAAATCCCTGAGCGACAAAGAAATTGCGATCAGTTGCTTTCTCGATATTGAGGGTGCTTTCGACAACACCATCAAAAGAAGTAAAATATCTAGGGATAACTCTAGATGAAAAGCTCACTTGGAACTCTCACATTACAAAGACCATTGAGAAAGCCAGGATCTCTTTATGGACCACAAAGTCTCACTGGCAAAAACTGGGGCACAAACCCCATAATGACCCGCTGGCTATATACAGCAATCACCAGACCAATTCTCACATGTGCTGCGCCCGTCTGGTGGCACAAAACAAAACAAGCAACAGTGCAAGGCAAAGCTCAACAAATTCCAAAGACTAGCTTGCATCTGTATCACCGGGGCTATGAGAACAACCTCCACAGCAGCACTAGAAGTCATCACAGACCTGCCACCTCTTCACCTCCAACTGAAGAAAGAAGCAATGGTCTTCGCCCATAGACTGATCGTGGAGAATGACTCTAACAGTAGGCTCTTTCACCCTGATTTCCTTACCGAAATGAACAGGCATGAAATCCTAAAGTAATCTCTCACAGACAACTGTCTCCCCAGATACAACTTCAGCCAAAACTTCAAAGTCACATTCCCCAACCGACAAAACTGGGAACAGGATAGACCCCCCTTCAATCGTGGATCATGTGATACACAGATGGCTCCAAAACGAACGAAGGCGCTGGGGCTGGAGTATATGGAGCAAATACAGGCACATGCATCTACGTCAGCATGGACAGATATAACTCCGTTTTTCAAGCAGAGATATTTGCTATAGAACTCTGCCTCAGAGAAAATATAAACAGAAATAAACAGAACTTAACAAAAACATTTACATTCTCTCTGACAGCAAGGCTGCACTTCTAGCCCTAAGGAGCTATGAAATCACCTCCAAACTGGTATGGGACTGCCTACAGCTACTTCATCAGCTGGCCAGCACAAACAGAGTTCATCTCATTTGGATACCTGGACACAGCGGCCATACAGGCAACGAAAAGGCGGACCTACTGCATCACCATTTATGATGCCAAGGGCCTTTCTGCGGCATACCCATCAGCACCACCAAATGCTGCATAAACAATTGGTTAACGAACACGACGGATCACTACTGGTTACAAATGAAAGGTAGCAGACAAGCCAAATTGTTCCTCCCAACTACATCTCTCAGAAGAACGAAACAACTCCTCATGCGTTCGAGGAATCATATTCATATAATCACAGGCTTCCCTACTGGACACTGCCCAGTCAAAAAACACCTCAAAACCATGTACAAGATGATACCTGCAGTATGTGTAATGAGGACGAAGAAACAGCAGAGCACATACTGTGCCACTGTAACTGCCTTGTCAGTACACGTCATCGTCACTTAGGCAAGTATTATCTTGAAGCAGAAGAAATCGCTGATAGCTCACTCAAAAGCATACTAAGTTTTATCACTAACTCCGGATTTTTGAGTGAACTGTAACTGGGGGACATCACAATAGGCCCACTCGTGGCCGCAGTGATCAGGCGACTTTGTCCCACCCCCTTACCCTCTCTTACTCTCTAATAAGATCATCAGCAAGATCTTCTTAATGGGTTTAGGTCAAGAAAATTATACTGAATAACCAACTAGGCTCCATACACATGCCGCGTCGAAACTCATTTCGAATATCCAATAGAACCAAGTAAACAATTGGCACCCGATCCTTGACATGTTGATGGGTCAAAAATTAACCACAACGGGGTGACTCTTTGCGTGTACGGGCCCAACGCCCGATGTCAATGTTCCCACACTGCAACATGATTTCAGACTTTTAGAAATCAAAGACTATTTTATTCCGAAAATGTTTGCCTATGATCTTAAGAGAATCTAGAACTTACTAGCGAAGGTTCACAATCTTTGAACCGGACAGGTGTCTATCAGTATACAGAAGTGTAGTCAGGCACTATTGGGACAACTACGTTGTTCCTTTATATTTCCTCAATGTGAGTACTTACTTACTTATCAGGCCAGCGACCCATGGAGGATCTGAGCCTGAGCTATAAACGCCTTTCATCCTTGACGGTCCCGGGCACGCTGCTTCCACTTATCAAGACCAAGATGTCTTACATCCGCGATTACTTGGCCTTTATACCGGAGGTTCGGTCTTCCTCTTCTTCTCGAACGATGAGGCTCGGAGTCCAAGACCCTCCTAGCTGGAGCGCTGATGTCCATGCGCTCGATGTGGCCGAGCCAGTGTAGTCGACGGATCCTTGCCTTCCGGACTACATCCACATCTTTGTACAGCTCGCAGAGTTCGCGGTTGTGTCTTCTTCTCCATTCACCTTCCTCACAGACAGGACCAAATATCCGGCGCAGAATTTTTCTCTCGAAAGAACCCAAAATCAGCTCCGCTGTCCTTCTTATCGTTCAGCTTTCGGCTCCGTACAGCAATACTAGCTGTATGAGCGTTTTGTAAAGCATAACTTCGGTCTTTCGAGTGAGGAGTTTTGACCCCAGTTGTTTGGACAAGCCGAAGTAGCAACGGTTGCCAAGGGCGATTCTATGCCGGATCTCCACTGTGGTCTCATTAATTTAAGTTTGCCCCGAGGTAGACAAACTCCTTAACTACCTCGAAATTGTAGCTTATATTTTGTCCCAGGTGGTGAGCGACGGATTGGTTTTTGCTTGACAGCATGTACTTCGTCTTGTCCTCATTGAGTTTAAGACCAACTTGTTTCGCCTGTTCTTCAATCGCCGTGAATGCTTCCACAATGCCACGGCGAAAACACGCGATGATATCGATATCATCCGCGTATCCTAGCAGCTGGATGGACTTGTAGAAGATCGGGCCTTCCCTGCTGACACCTGCCCGTCGCACTATCTGCTGCAGCACGAGGTCATAGAACCGAGATGCACAGTGCATCGCGTATTTTTTGGCGTGACGCGACACAACTGGATCAGTTTTCCCGGGATCCCGGATTCGGCCATCGCACAAACAGTCCTCCACGATGAATGCTGTCGTATGGGGCTTTGAAATCGATGAAAAGATAGTGTGTATCGATTCGAAACTCGTTGGTTTTTTCCAGGATTTGTCGAAATGTGAACATTTGGTCTAGAGTCGATTTGCCGGGCCGGAAGCCGCACTGGTAGCTGCCGATTAGTGCGGTGCAAAATGGCTTTAGACGTTCACACAGTACGCTGTGTGAATCAGGATCTTGTATACATTGAGCAGGGATATACCTCCATAGTTCTTGCAAGAGGTAGGATCGCCTTTTTTGTGGATGGGGCAAATAGAGCTGGTATTCCAGTCGTCGGGCATGCTTTCATATTCCCAAATTCTGCAGATGATCTGGTGCACGCTTCCTACCAGAACATCGCCGCCAGCCTTGAAGAGCTCTGATAGCAAGCCCTCTGAGCCTGTGGCCTTGTTGTTCTTCAGCTTCTGAATAGCTGTGCCGACTTCTTCTTCTGCAGCGGCTGGAGTTGGGATTTCCTCGGTCCCTACCGTCTCTTGGTCATGCTCGTTAAGCAGCTGCTGGAAATGCTGCTTAAATACATCCTCTATTCCCTGCGGGTCGGTGACAAGATTACCCTCGCAGTTTCGAAGAGCCTGGGTGCCCTTTTTGAAGCCTCCTGCAAGGCCTTTGGCTTTCTTGTAAAAGGCTCGTGTCTTATGCTTATCCCCAGACTCCTCGATATCCTTGAGCTGGGAGGCTGCGAAGATTATTTTCTTTTGTCGCAGTAGTTTTTTCTCCTCCCTTCTTCTGGCTCGGTACTCTTCTTGCGCTACCCTGGTTTTCCTCTGCAGAGCCTTTTGGTACGCCTCGTCGGTTGCTGCCTTTTTCTGCTCACACTCGCCATCATACCACGGGTTTCTTGTCGGGGTAGGTAGGTACCCTAAGGTGGTTTCTTAGGGTTATCTGTTATCTGTTGTTGTATCGTGGAGGCTGTGCTTTCCGATCACTCCGCCAAGGGTGTTCTCCTTACCGATTTTGGCGTTGAAGTCCCACGATTTTAACATCGTACTCCGGACAAGCTCCATAGGCATTGTCCAGGAGGTTATAGAAGTCCTCCTTGATAGGGTCTTCAGCTTCGTCGGTAGGAGCGTGTGCACATATAAGGTTGACAATCTGCCTCTGATGCGGATCACAGCCAAGCGATCACTTAAAGGCTTAAAGTCGATGACCTTCGACCTTAACTGCTTTCCCACAACAAATCCGCATCCCAGTAAGTGCAGTATTTTGTGACAGCTGCAATAAATGTCGCAATCTTTTTTCCTCATCATACCATTTCTTATCCAGCGTATTTCCTGGACCGCAGTATTGCGTGAGGATTCTTTCTAAGTAATGAGAAGCTCCGGGAGTGTACAGGGTTCTGACATTCCAGGAGCATACTCGCAAATCGTGTATCCGAGGCATCTGGCTCATTCATAAATTTATGTTTTTATAAGTGGGTGGATTGTTAGCCCCCGCCGCATAACCGCCATTCTGATCGGGAGTCAGTTAATTTACTTATGTATATTATTAGAGATTGACTCGATATTTGTCTTTTGTGTTTAGTAAAGACTGAAAGACAACATTCGGCATGATTACTAGCAATGCAATAAGATAATCTTGCTATTTTATGGTTTTAGGTTCAGCGTTCGTTCTATTTAGTCATAACAATTTCCATATAGTGACACAAGATGAGCTGAGTTCTTTATAAAAATAACACCAGCTACAGTATTCTTAGTTTGAAATAATTCAAAGCAAGATAACGAAGCGCGAAGGACCAGAAGGACTTATTCGTCTTTATCTCACGAGTAAATAGTTTTGGCATCTTTAGAATGCAGAGTGAAAACTACGTCATTTCGAATTTAAGGCAGCGTCTTTTCTCAGTTAAAAATTGAGTAAGAATATACCACTCATGACGTCATTACGGCTACACAAGGTCAATGATAACAGCGAAACCCCTTCTATTGCTTCTATTGAAAAAGTCACTGACTTATTCCCAAAAAAGTGTGATAAGTCACACGATTTTGTGCATAATTAGCAAAACGCCACCCTGACTAATTGCCCTTGACTCATTCATGTAAATTACTCCCACGTATCCAAATCGCCTAAGCAGTGACAATTATTTCTATCCCCATCCATGAATGAAGTGAATCACCGAACGACAAATTGTACTTTCAGTTTTTTCTCTTATTGTTTTTGTATGCCTATACTTAAGCTTAAGTTCTTCCGAAAATGACCAGAAGATTTCAAAGGAGCTAAGCTAAGCTTAGAAGTACATCTGTATGTTCAAACTAAAAGCGAATTAGTCACATTATGACATCTTTTACTGCATTGAAAAAAAAGGCATCAAATGCGAGTGTTTATTCGCGAAGAGTCATCCTTCACGACAACCTTGTACATGTCTTTAGCTCTTTATTAGCTTCTGCAGTGAAATCATCCTCAGCCGTGCCATAAGACTTAGTAAGGTATTTGTCCGGTGTAAATAAAAAAAAAAAAAACTAGGTGATCAGGAGCAAGGCAAGCAATAAATGGCATTTGTTGGTATATTTTCGAATTTGTAAATAAAAATACATAACTTGTTCCTAAAAGTCTGCTGAAGTTACGGTAGCTTATGATGGCGATGATATAGTAATAACGTCAGCTTTTTATAGGAATATATGATGACACCCACACACATATTATACGTATTTGCATTTATTTCCGCTGAGATTGAATACACATCATTTTGCGGTGGGGAATGTTTTCTTAACACACTATGATTCACTTTGCAAAGTGTCTTTCACGGGCGGCCGGAGACTGTCAACGATAAAGATTTTTTTATTATTTTTCCGTGTGCATACATACATACATATAAATAACACGAAAATAATTTGGTTCAGTTTATTTATCTATAAATCTTCGAAATTGGAACACGAGCTAAAAGCAAGCAGTAGCTGTGTTTTCATGAATTAACCTTCCCGTAGGTCAGCATTATATTTGTAATCGGGAAGGTCTAATGCAGCTATGTACGTACTAAGTATACCGACATATGTGTATAGTATACATTTTATTAGTTCTTAATCAGTATTTAAAGGATGGCAAAGAACTAACAAAGGCCTCGTAGGGGTAGCATCTATCCGACGGATGCTGGCCTGCTAAAAAGCGAGAAGAGCCACCGCAGTCGAACATCTTGCGGCACTGTAAGTATGTCCTATCCCCACCTCCTCGTGGTGCCATCTGGAGATTTCCTATGGAAATTGCAGACAGAGAAGGGCGAATGGCGAGCCTCCTGCGCCATAAACCAGGATTAGTCGGCAAGTAAGCCGTAACCGTAAAAAAAAAAAAAAAAAAAACTCCGAAACAAACACAAGCCTCGGATATAACGGACGAATGGTTCCGTACCATCTGTATATATAAATATGAAAGAGACTACATATGTATGTTACCCCATCAGTCATCACATGGGCATATGTATTACTTTGATAATCAAAAATCTTCATGATGAGATATAGTTGATCATCAAAGTGTCCATTGAATTCAAATCAATTATCTTACTTGACAGCAACGATGTGAAAATGTGAATAACAATAATGGGAAATATGGGAAAATGGTTTGCAGCTAGGATTAATTCATCAAAGACACAAAAGAGATCAAAACTGGGAAGTTTGCTACTGGTTGTGGGATATTGTCGACTAACCTTAGTTCAGTATGGGACCAAGGGGATTTTTTGGATGAAAATCCATCCATGTATGGGAGACCCCCTTAAATATTCATTTTGTTCTGTATTTAGTATTTGTCGCGGTAGCGGCAACAGAAATACATCATCTGTGAAAATTTCAACTGTCTAACTATCACGGTATATGAGATACAACCTGGTGACAGACGGACGGACGTACAGCTAAGTCTTAGTAATAGGGTTCCGTTTAGGTACGGAACCCTAAAAGTTTACGCAGTAGTTTGACAGCATAAAAGAACACCTTCTCAGATGAACGGGGGGAATAATATCTGTACCAGCAGATTTGTGAATATTAAGATCTTAAAGTACAATATTGCAAGTAATATTTTTGTCTTAATTTTTTGTCGAATGGGATTTTAACTCATCGAAGGTGGGCATTGCAATAATTTTTGTAAAGATGGCATTGTAAGTCCGAAAACTTACCTCCCTCATCATAATTACCTCTCTACAGTTCTAGTCTGTAGAGACGGCCTAGTAAGCCGTAACCGTGAAAAAACCACAAACTCCGAAACAACCACAAGGCTCGGATATTACGGACCGGATTTATGCTGACAACCCTTGCAAAAAAACGGAAAAAGGACTATGATCTTCGGCTTTGTACGAATGTTAGGTCCCTAAACAGGCCACGTGCAGCCGAACAACTTGGGGACGCCCTAGACCGCCATCCAGGAAATGCGATGGAATGGACCGGATACAAAGCGGATGAAAAACTGCGATATTTACTACGGCGACTGCTATAGGGAGAGAGGGCAACGATTGTTTGGATGCGGATTTGTTGTTCGAGGTGGACTAAGGCAGAAAGTCCTAAGCTTTCGGCGTGTGAGCGAACGCCTCATAACAATTCGTATCAATGCTAAATTTTTTAACATCAGCCTGATCTGCGTCCTCGCCCCCACGGAAGACAAGGATGACTCCACCAAAGATGAGTTATACGATCTCCTAGACAGAACGTATGCCCAATTTCCTAGCTATGACATCAAATATGTACTAGGAGACTTCAATGCTAAGCTGGGTAAGGAAAACATCATTGAACGTGTCATCGGCAAACATAGCCTACACGACACCACATCCGATAACACAGGCTGATTGATCTTGCTACGGGGCGAAATCTCCTTCTAGCCAGTACGCGCTTCCCGCACCTCGATATACACAAAGGCACCTGGCGGTCTTTTGAGCAATCGACTACCAACCAGATTGATCACATCGCGATCGACGTCAGACACTCCTCCACTATTTTTGATGTCCGAACTTTCCGAGGGGCTAACATCGACTCGGACCACTGTTTTGTAATAGCCAAGATGCGCCTATGGATATCACGAACGCATCGGAGTAGAGTAAGAATACAAAGTTATGACGTCGAAAAGCTACTATCGCCAGAATCCGCTCGTGCCTCTACCGAGGGGCTTCAAGGCCCCACCACGAAGAAACACCTGGTTCGATGACGAGTGCAGGAGGATTCCCACAGCGAAGCAGGATGCATATAAGGCCTCGCTGCATAAAAGAACAAGGGCAGCTCTACGAGTTCAAAAGAAGGGAGGAGCATAAGCTTCTCAGAAGAAAGAAAACAGAGCACGAGAAGCGCGAGATTGAGGATTTGGAGAGGTGTTACTGCAGGCGTGATGTTCGAAGGTTGTATCAACAGATAAAGCGAACATGCCAAGGATATAAAGCCAGAACGGAAGCCTGCAGGGATGAGAACGGACACCTAGTAGTAGAATCGTAGTCGATGCTGAGAATATGGAAAAACCACTTCTACAGACTGTATAATGGCGATGTTAGTCAATATACCGTTGTCAGGCAGAATGATCCATTCTAATCGACGAAGACCGCAGAGAATTCCGTCCCCCTGACCTCGACGAAGTTAAGGTTGCCATATCGAAACTCAAGTCGAATAAAGCTGCTGGCGCACACCAAGGCTCTTCAAGGCAGCTGGGGATGACCTTGTTAGGAGCAAGTACTAGCTCATCTGTAAGATATGGTCGTATGCCCGATCCACAAGAAAGGAGACCCCTCTGATTGCGCCAACTACAGAGGAATAAGTCTCCTTAACATCGCCTACAAAATCTTCTCTGCCGTTTTGTGTGAACGCTTGAAGCCTTTTGTAAGTAAGCTGATAGGTCCTTATCAGTGCGGATTCAGGCCAGGGAAGTCCACCATCGACCAAATCTTCACACTACGGCAGATCCTGGAAAAAACCAATGAATTTCAAGTCGACACCCACCACCTATTTGTCGACTTCAAGGCCGCATACGACACCGTAATTAGAGACGAGCTATAAAACGCTATGTCTACCTTTGACATACCTGCTAAACTCATCAGATTATGCAGGACGACTTTGGGGAATGCTCGCTGCTCCGTCCGAATCGGTGAACACCTTTTTTTTATATATAGGGCTAGTGCTACCATTAGCAATACGGCACCGCGACCTTTGCAGATCTATTGTGCCTGCTAGCCGATTAGCCGAGTAGCCTCTCCACTTCTATAATGAAGTTGAGAATGCTTCTCGTAGGAGCCAGGGTGATTCCCTCAGGAGTCATGACTTCACTGAGAGGGATACGCTTCCTAAGATGGCAGAGAGCAGCACACTCACACAGTATGTGTTCTGCCGTCTCCTCGTCCTCAAGTCAGAGGAGGCTAATTTTGTTTAGATGATATCTCAGACCGCAGTGTCCGCTTAGAGAGCTGACTAGTCTTCTGATATCCACCCTATTTAGTTTGAGTATGTCAATAGGGTGCTTGTTCAGGGGTCGTATAAGTCGTTTAGATTTACGGAGTCCCCGAATGCTGTTCCAAAAGGACAGGTGTTGCAATTTTTCCCACTTGTCTAAGAAGTAATTTATCTTAAGCCCGGGAATGCCGCAGAATGGTTCCGGACCTATAAATTTGTTGCTGGAACCTTTCCTGGCAAGTTGGTCGGCAATTTCATTGCCCTTGATACCTTTATGTCGTGGCACCCACCAAAGTTTAACACTGTTTCTTTTGGCGAGGTCTTGTAGGGCGTCATGGCATTCCTTGACGGTTTTTGAGTTCGTGCTGTACGAACCCAGCACTTTAAGCGCTGCTCGGCTATCAGAGAGTATATTGATGGTCACTCCTCTGATGCCAGTCTCGAGATTCAGATTGACGCATGCTAGGTTGGCATGCAGCTCTGCTTGGAAGATGCTGGGGCTTATTCCTAGGGCCTTCGAGATCTTGCGTTTTGTTCCAAAGATGCCGGCCCCAACACCAGAAGCCATCTTGGAGCCATCCGTGCACCACCTAAGGCCTTTGATATTTAGCAGGGGATCATTGTTTTCCAATGTTGAGCGATTTGGGATCAGTATCTCAAATCTCTTGTTAAAGGTGAAGGTGTGTTGCAATGCGTCCGAGACCGTAGTGAGTATATCCAGCTCGGGAAGGTGTTGTAATATGGACATGTGGCTTACGGGTCTACATGGCATATTTGTTCCCGAGCAGAGAATTCTGATTGCACTGCGTAATGCCACCTTTTTGATAAAAAGGTGCAGTGGAGTGAGTCCAATGAGTGATTCTTGGGCTGCCGTGGGGCAGGGGCGCCTGTGATGCCGAGTCACGCTAGTCTCTGAAGGCGTTGAAGCTTAACAATTGTAATTTTTTTGCTCAACTTTTGTCCACCATACGGTGGACCCGTAGGTTTTACTATCGCGGTGTATAGCCAGTGGACTACCTTAGGTTTAAGTCCCCAGGTTTTACCGTAGGTGCGTCGACAGGCCCATATTGGTGGAGTTCTAGTTGAGTCTACGGTCTAGGTCAATACCAAGATACTTTACTCACAGGCAGTGATCTCGCACTTGCCCGTAAGAGATGAATATCTTACCACCATCATATTGGAAATGATTGTGCAAAAATCACTGGCCAATACAAGAGGCACAATCTATTTCAAATCGTCGCAACTCGTATGCAAGGAGTTGCCGACGATATTTACATAATAGGTAGATCACAGCGAGATGTCAATGAGGCGTTTGCGAGTGTTGAGATGGAGGCGGCGAAAATTGTTCTGGCGGCAAACGAGGGCAAAACTAAATATATGCTGTCATCAAAAAGGAGGTTCACCACGGACGTCTGGGCCAAAACGTTTGTATTGGCTGATATAAGTTCGAGGTAGTTAAGGACTTCGTCTACCGTGGCTCCGCAGTGACCTGGAATAACGACAACAGTTCCGAAATCAAACGCAGAATCACTCTTGCCAATCGCTGTTTCTTTGGGCTCAGGACGCAATTGAGTAGTAGTAGTACTTTATTTATAGCAATAATTTACAAGATTTGTTTTACAATTAAACACTTATATAGATATGGTAGTTATGTTTACCTTGCTGATGTGTAAATAAAATGCAAGCATAAAATGAAGATAAATGTAGAAAAGGGGAAACCTCGAAGGAATTTCATAGTTTAATTCGGATTTGCGACATATAAAGGGCTATAGTACTTTGATTGTTAAGTTAATTTTGCTGACGACATTGCTTGTGTGTTGGCCAAAGGTGAGTCTCTTTTCCAAAATAACTCCCAAATATTTGACATGTGACTTCCATTCAATTCTGTCACCATTAACTATTAATTGATTACTCGGAAGAAGGCAAGCTTTTCTCTTTCGAGTAAAAAAGATAGCTTGCGTTTTTTGAGCATTGATGTTAATTTTCCAATTCGCGCAATAGGAAGCCAATGTATCTAGCGCAGATTGCAAGTTGGTTTCGATCGTTAAACCAACCAAATCCGAGGAATAGATACATGTGTCATCCGCAAAACTAGCAGTATGACAACCAGCAAAGGAGGGAAAATCAGCGGTGTATATATTGTAGAGGATTGGACCTAAAACTGAACCTTGCGGGACACCCGCAGGGATTAATTTAGTTCCCGATGATGTTCCATTCACAAGTTCATTGAAACTTTTGCCTGTTAAGAAGGATTGAATTACTTTGACCAAGTGGAAGGGAAAGCCAAAGTTGAAGAGCTTGTGAATTAAACCATTATACCATACGGTGTCGAAAGCTTTTTCTACGTCCAAGAGTACCATACCAGTACTTTGATTAGAAGACAATGAATGAAGCACATGTTTTTTAACTCTGTAAATTTGGTGTGATGTGTTATGACCTAGACGAAATCCAAATTGTTGTGGTGGTAAAATATTGTATGCATCTATATGACACATAATTTTGCTTTTAACAACTTTTTCAAAACATTTGCTTACGCTGCTGAGAAGGCTGATTGGGCGGTAGTTCAATGGATCAGTAGGCAAATTGGCAAATTTGTCAGATAAATATTTCTAATATTGTCAAATCCGACTGATTTGACGCAATTGAGTAATAGAGCCCTCTCCCGAACGGCAAAGTTGACTCTATATAAGACCCTTATCATCCCGATCCTGTCGTACGGCGCAGAAGCATGGACACTATCAAAAGCGGATGAGGGTCGAGAGAAAGATTTTTCGCATGATTTTCGGGCCTGGAGGGATGGAGGAAAAGATTCAACCACGA
Source organism: Eumerus sabulonum (assembly GCA_951905685.1). Taxonomy (NCBI): domain Eukaryota; kingdom Metazoa; phylum Arthropoda; class Insecta; order Diptera; family Syrphidae; genus Eumerus; species Eumerus sabulonum. The sequence goes on along the minus strand of OX645060.1, from coordinate 150,746,395 downwards.
ACCTTACGGGCTGTATAGCGACATGAGTCTAGTCAGGCGTCAATGGATTCAACGCCTAAGATGGCTGGGCCATGTAGAGCGAATGGACACCACAGCTCCAGCCCGGAGAGTCTTTGAATCCAATCCCGAGGGACGAAGAAGCAGAGGACGGCCGCACTTAAGATGGCGCATACACGTGGAAGGGGACCTCAGCCAACTGGGTGTGTGGCGATGGAAAAGGCTAGCAAAAGATCGTGCTAGTTGAAGGGGCATGTTGGTTGAGGCCCAGGTTCACCCCGAACTATAGCGCCCGTTAAGAAGAAGAAGAAACAGTATTTAAAAAAAAAAAAAAATATGGAAAACGGAAACACATTACATGCGACCCATGTTCGGTCTTTTAGAATTAAAATTATACTTTTCGTAGCTGATATTTCAATAAAGCCATTACCGAATATCTTTTGAGGCATGTAGGAAAGATACTAAGAAAGAACTTAACTCAAAAAAAATACCAAAACCCAAAACGTTTAGGAGAGCAACATTAATATCTATCTGTTTCAACATTCTTAACAGCTAGATACATATACATATAATCGACCATTACTTCTACGTGGCTTTCAACGACATTGGTTGCTACTTAGATATGAAAACACTAATGTGAATATGTCAAATATGATATTGCAACATGGATTAAACCACAGTAGGGTGCCGATCACGATTGAGAGAGAAAAGATTACGCCTTCAAGTATTAATTTTTGTTTCGTTCTGCGCATCTACGTCACGCGTGACCAGAAATTTGACAACTGGTTGAAGGAAAAATTGGAATTTATATAATTTTTTGTTAAATAAATCGTGTTTTTGAAGCTTTATGGCATGTGGCATATTATTTCCATTATTCACAAGTATTTTGCCAAGCTTCGAGTGATAAACCAAACCAACAAACCGAATGTATAGTAGCAAAAGCAAACAAATGCTGAATAGTTCCATTGGAGTTGAATGTGAATGCAAAGATGTGGAATAAAAGATACATACATTTTTCTTTTAATGTAATATTTTATGTTTATTTTCTATTTCTTCCTCATTTCATTTTCTTATCCTAAAATACATCTTAGCACTAAAAAACAGTCTTTTTACTCTCTCCTCGCATTCTACATGCTCTGTCAGCTCCAGAAGTGTATTTATAAAGTTATTGGAAATGAGCAGGTCATCTCCATTAACTTGGTTGAGACGTCTTCCAATTCCTTCATGTAAAGCATGATTTCACTTGTTGTTTTGGATAAACCACCCTCATTTAGGTGATTTACCCAAGTCAACGACTCATCGTTGGATTTCTCCGTACGGATCTCCGGAATTTGGTCACCCAGCTTATGACAGATATAACCTGTGAGGTTTTCTAATCCGTCATTAGCTATAGAGTCCACTTCTATTTCTTCTTTATCTTGTCCCGGTATGCTCCTTGGACTTATCAATATGCTTCTTAGAATTGTACCTAATGCAGAAGAAAAATGAATTAGTAGAATGTTTAGCAAAAGCAAGGATTACCTTTGAGAGTAGAGTCCAACTCAAGATCAGGTGTGTTATCCTAAGCAACATTTACGTGGTCGGAAAGAAGTCCTTCATTATAACCTAGTAAGTATAACCTCAACGTGTACTTGAATTCTTATCGATCATGCTGGACGTGAAGACCTGCCTTGCTACGAATCCCGCCGTAGCAATTTTCCAACACATCTTGCTTAAGGCGATGCAAGCAAAGGAAAAGTAACAAGCTTTGCTTGTTTCTGTGATACCACATGGATCATATTACCCAAATTCGCTACCTGAAAACCAATTAGTGCTTCTGATGAAGCGATGGAGTTGAGCTATTTTTAGGTCTGCTAGCTCACTTAAGTTATCATAGAAGGGCGCGCCGAGGTAGATCCGAGGTCCAATGGTGGGGGTCGTTCTGTTCGCGCCGATGCCATACAGGAGGATGTGCCTTATGATTGCTTTATAGAGGCAGTGTATAATGCTTGGTTGGAGACCCCACTTTTTGCCCATCACTTTCTTTAAGCTGTAGACTGGTTGCTTTCTTGACCCGATCAAGTATGTTGGGTTTCCAGTTTAGCCAGTTCAAGGACTAGGCCAAGGTATTTAGCCTGATCTTTGATTATTAATTGGGTTTTACTCAGCCTCGTTAAGTTGAAGGGCGGGATTTTATATTTATTTGTAAACAGTACTAGATCAGTCTTCTTGGGGTTGACCCCACGTCCACAGTACTGCGTCCAGGTTACTACTGTATGTAATGTTAGGAAGTTTTCTGAGACGGGCAGAGCAATGTCATCCGCATAGGCGGTCACAACGTACCCTTCCTGCTCTAGCAACATTAGTAGTTCATTGGCTACCACGTTCCAGAGGAGAGAGGAGAGTACTCCACCATGTGGTCTACCTCTCCTGACCATTCTAGTTGAAGCGGAACAAGCGAAGTTGGCTTTGACGACACTTTGTGTAAGCAGTTGTCGTACCAGTTCTATCACTGATCCCATTACACCCAATCAGTCAGCGCTTTGGTGACAGGTTTTAATACAACTCCAATACATAACTTTTTAAATTTAACGCGCGCAAAAAACCCCTTTCGTATTCGTATATGCATAAAGAAGTGAATCACGAATCGGATGGTCACGGCCTACGTCATCAAACATTGACAGATAGGTGCAAACATGGCGGACATGCGCAATGCGTAATCTGTAATATTTCATTCGTGGGTGCCGATCAACTCGCTTCGATTTTTGCTTATGAAGCACCATCTCGAGCTACCGTGTTTCGCTAATTTTTCGAATTCAGTTGCGACTGCACTTCGCTACAGGACGAATTTTATGAGGGTTGTCCAAAATCGATGGTTGTACATACCTCTTACACATCGCGGCCACTACGCTCAATCACATCTCTTAAGCGGCCTACACACAGGCTACGGATCGAATCGATCGGTTGCGATTCAAACAGATCGTCCTGTGTGTGGGCTAGTTTGCTACAGATCGCAAGTTTTCAAATGAGTTTGATATTCTTACATTCGGTAGTGTGTGTGTGGCGCGGTTGAAAATGTTGCGATTCAAACAGATCGTCGTGTGTGTGGCAAAGTCTGCTACAGATCGCAAGTTATCAAATGAGTTTGATATTCCTGCGATCGGTAGCGTGTGTGTGGCGCGGTTGACGATGGCTAGGAAACGTCCACCCGAAGTTGTTAGAGTGCATTTATGCAGTCTGTTTATATGTTTATGATTGTATTTATGATTCGTATGTGCACAAATGTATGTTATAAAACTGTGAACATCGAATCATAAAATTAAAACAGGTCATAAAATGAACACTCGCAGGCAATAAGCAATAGAATTATGAGACCCTCATTCACATATTTGTGAATGCATGTATCTATATATGAATAAGTTATTAGGATCAGAAACCGCTCCTGCATCCACAGTGAACGTTTCTCTTTCATTATCCTATCTTTCCTTTTTTCACACAATATATGCACCACACAACAAAATTATTTTTTCTCCGCGATCCATCCTTTCTCGACGGCGAACAGCGTGAAATAAAGAACACAAGTGTCTGGCGAAATGACTTCAAACAGATCCATTCGATCCGTAGCGTGTGTGTAGGCCGCTTTACGTACCGAAGTGAACAAATTGTAACATCGACCCAATGTAAGTGTAACTGGTACATAGAGGATCGTAGGTTTTCTATTTTTTATTTATGGAGCAAATCAAGCTATCGTAAGGGCATAACATGGCATATTTGTTCCCGAGCAGAGAATTCTGATTGCATTGCGTAATGCCACCTTTTTGATAAAAAGGTGCAGTGGAGTGAGTCCAATGAGTGCTTCTTGGGCTGCCGTGGGGCAGGGGCGCCTGTGATGCCGAGTCACGCTAGTCTCTGAAGGCGTTGAAGCTTAACAATTGTAGTTTTTTGCTCACGGGTGGACCCGTAGGTTTTACTATCGCGGTGTATAGCCAGTGGACTACCTTAGGTTTAAGTTCCCTGGTTTTACCGTAGGTGCGTCGACAGGCCCATATTGGGGCGTCTCATAATGGAGTTCTAGTTGAGTCTACGGTCTAGGTCAATACCTAGATACTTTACTCACAGGCAGTGATCTCGCACTTGCCCGTAAGAGGTGAACATCTTACCACCATCATATTGGAAATGATTGTGCAAAAATCACTGGCCAATACAAGAGGCACAATCTATTTCAAATCGTCGCAACTCGTATGCAAGGAGTTGCCGACGATATTTACATAATAGGTAGATCACAGCGAGATGTCAATGAGGCGGTAAGGGCAAACGTGAAAACACGGTAAGGGCATAACACCTACGGTTGCTAGTGTTTTTTCTACACTGGCGACAGACCTTCACTTCAAGACTCTGCTTGTCGGAGCTGTACATATGTTTGCCCATTGGTGTTTTCTTCCTTCCCCTCTGTTTTCGTTCTGCTCGACTGTCTCACCGACATTATAAGTTTCAATCTTCAGTGCGTGCCTAATATAAAGAAAAGGAAAATCGATGCTGTGCGTGAACTGATATTGCACAATCTCCATGTGACATATCATAAGATTGAGACATGCTTGGGTATTAATTCCACTTGGGATACATTCAATATCGCATAATTTGACAGTGCAAAGCAATTTTGAAAATATTCAATCATAGGGCGCCGCGGCGCAGTGGTTAGTGTGTTGGATTCTGGCACACGATGAGCGAGTTCGGATCCCGATAACACCAACGCCATCGAATGTTTATTTCGCGACGTTCCTCCTCGGCGGGGTACTGGCAAAACCCCCCGTAGTAAACTTGCAATGAAAAAGCTTCTCGACTCACGCCGTTCGGAATCGGCATTAAAACTGTAGGTCCCTTTCACCTGTGTGAAAAAGAAACCACACACAACATGGGTGATTGAGAGAAGCTTGGCTCTGGTCCTTCATGGGCTGCAACGCCACCAAAGAAGAAGAAGAAGTGTTCCAAAAGGCGCCTATAATATCGCGAAAGGCGGCGGACACATGATGAATATGTGCATATGAATCCGGAACTTTTACGGATGTGGAATCTTCAAAAGATACCAGTAGCCCGGGCTACTGGCATGTACGATTCGCAAGCCTGAGTAATCGATGCCAGGAATACGCCTACGTACTAAACCACACCCTGCACCCTTCAACCACTCTCCCCGCGGGACTGCCGTAAGGTATTCCTTCGCGGGGCTGGTTTGCACTTTATGCTTTTCTTTCTCTAATTGGTGTTTCCTGTTCTAAGGGAGCTGTCGTTTGGTTTTGGTTGCTCTCCCTGTTTCTCTCCTGACGACGGAGTTCCTTCATGATTCTCGCTGCGGTCTCTTTCACAGCGTCCCATATTTCGCTCGATGTCAGCATATGCTTTATGATGTTCTCGGGAGTCGGTGTTTCTCCGAAATGTGAGCATTGAAAAAATGCGTGTTCTGCATCTTCTCTAGCCTCTCCACAGTTTGCACAGATAGGAGATTCATCAAGGCCAAGCCTTAAAAGATAGGCTCGGGAGCAGCCATGTCCGGTTATGAACTGGGTGAGATAAAAATCTACTTCTCCGTGATGTCGGTTTATCCAACTTTGTATGTCCGGTATAAGTCGAAGGGTCCATCTTCCCTTTGTTGACTGATTCCATCTCTCCTGCCATATTCCAATGCTACGCCGTCCTTCTTCCAGTTTAATATCTCTGACTGAGGCAAGGGGTTCCTGAATTTTGGCGTCGTAGGATCTTTGCAACTCGATGGCCAAAATATCGGCTGGTAGCATTCCAGCAATTACACATATAGCATCATCCGATACTATGGTGGAATTTACTCTTCTTGAGTGGGACTTAGTTTTCATCGCCTTTGCCCATATTCGTGCCGCGTACATAATTATTGACTGCGCCACTCTTGACAAAACTAGTCTTGTATGCTGCCTGAGTCCTCCGATAATTGTCATTATTCTAGCTAAGGCAGCACACACCTGAGCTGCTTTATCGCACTTTATTTCAAGGTGTTCCTTGTAGCTGAGCCTAGCGTCAATCATCACACCTAAGTATAGACGGTTCCGACGTTATATTTTGATCGCCTACCCTGATGGTGATTGTTTCGCTTTTCTTGCGGCCGTTTCTCGAAATAGTGTTCAATTATTTTGCAGAGGAATCCGGGCACCATCTTTTCTATAAGTGACTGTACAATTTGTCCCCAGTTTGCAGAGTTGAACGCATTTTTGACGTCCAGTGTTATTACGGCACCGTATTTCTTTGCGCCTTCTGCCCATCTCTTGCCCTGAATAGCTTCTTCCAGAACTGTGGTTACCCTCCGTATAGCATCGATTGTAGAACGGGCTTGCCTGAATCCGTACTGTTCGTCTGAAAGCCATTGTATCTAATAGGCAAATCGGACGGTATGACGACGGCTCCTCTGGTTGTTTTTTCCCTTTAGGCAGCACCACCAAGCGTTGTTTCTTCCATGGGTCTAGAAAGACCTCTTCGATTAGGCACTTATTGTACATTTCTAGGAATGGTCCCGTGTTTGTTTTAATGGCTAGTTTAAGGGCCTTATTCGGAATGCCATCTAGCCCAGGTGACTTATTGTCCTCGAAATGTTTGCACACCTTTAGGAGTTCGGTTTCCGTGATAGTTGTGACTTCCTGTTCATCCTATTCATCTTTGCAGTGGAAATAGTCCCGACACTATTATTTTCATTAGGAGAGGGCATGAGGGCGAGAGGGCCCTGGTGGTGCCTTTGAGTTTTGCCATGCCAGTCCTGTAAGCGGTACCCCAACAATTTACGTCTACTTGCTCGCAGAGCTCCTTCAATTTGTTATTTTTGCTTCTCCTAATGGCCAATTTCAGATCCCTGCGTCTATCACTGTATTGCGCCTGTAGGTTCTGATGAGAGGGCAAGCCTCTGGATCGCTGGGACAGTCTTCTCGCTCTATGACACTTGCTGCGTAGCTCTGCTATCTCCTGGTTCCACCAGTATACTGGTGGCCGACAATTTGATGACGGACCATGGATGCATCGCAAGCCCTCATTAGTTGCTAAGTGATATCAGCGGCCATAGCAATTGCTGTCCCTGACCTTATTGTAGACTCTCTAACGGTGGAGGTAAGAGAGTCTTCATCCAGTGTTTCTATTTTCCAACCCTTTTGTTGTGCCTTCTTTAGCGAGGCACCCTGGTTGGCTCTCCTAGGCTATATTTCAAAAAGGATAGCCAAGTGGTCACCGTGGGTATACTGATTGCTTACTCTCCAATTTTCGCCTCTCGTTAGGGTACTCGATACAAATGTGATGTCAACTATGGAACCTATGCCGTTTCTGCTAAAGGTGTGCTCGCATCCTCTATTGAGCAGTATTACGTCTAGTCTACGTCTACGGATTGTTCTGTCGTCATTTGTTCTTCAAAGGCGTGATTTCCGCAGGTCCCAGTAGCCGCTCTTTTTGAGTTGTCAGCTATCCAAACTTTATCGTCGAGATTCTAGTACTGTTCGCGTGGAATGGCTGTGTCTATTTTGGACTCTCGGATGGCTTGTGTTAGGAGATCCTGTGCCGCTTCGCAGTGATTTTAATTTAATTGTAGCACTTTCATATTCTTTTTGTGGCTTGTTTAGTTTTTAGCTTCTTGATATACAGGGGGTGGCCGTGGTGCAGTGGTTAACATCATCGACCGTCGAGCGGAAGGTCTATAGTTCAAATTCATTTCATAGCCAAGAAAAAGCAATTCCTATACGGAAAAAGTATGCAACACAGTTGTGAATGGAAAGCGACCAAACGTACTGCTGCAGGCATAGCACTCACACTATATGGTCATTTTAAATTCATCCTCTGCGTATGCAATATTAACACCAAAAGTGCATGAACGAATTATTGTGAATTATAACCAACGCGAAATTTGGTCGGCTCTCGTCCTATCTAGGACAAACCACCCCTGAAAGTAGTGAAAGAACATCTACGACCCAAAAAACCACTGCACTCCCTCTCCCTGTTACCTTCGCTCGCTCAACGTTCAAAACTTTATAAGGCATTAGCCTTGAGTGCGGGTGTGGCGCTTCCTGCCACATGTATGTTGTTATTTCTCCCCTTTTATTCGCAAAGGACGCATCTTGCTTCATTTATACCGTTCTTGTATTCTTGTACACGTGGCCTTTCTGTCCACACTTGGTGCAATCCTCACTCCTATCAAGCAGATTTTGACACACTTTTGCTAGGTGTCCGAAGTTAAGACACCTAAAGCATCGTAGCGGTACAACTTTTTCCCGTAACCTGCAAACCGCCCATCCGATTTTTATTCTCGCAAACTCAAGAATTTTTTTGGCGGCGTCTATCGGGAGGCTAATGACTTCAGTTTGTGTTCCCGCATAGGCTTTTCTCATGGATTTAATGGATGAGGGCTGTATACCTTGCACTTCCTCGAACTGCTCGGACAGGGCTTTGCTTTGAGGACCTCACTTCTGCCATTTCCTTTAGGACTTGTCCTACTTTGCTCTGGTACTCAAAGGTTTTTCCGTCTGCCGATTTCTTGAGTTCAAGCAGTAACTCTCCCTTGGCCGTCTTCCTTATGCGAGTAACATCGGACCCCAGACCATTTAACTCAGGGTTAGTCTTCACTTTGCAAAGTATGTATATCGCAGTAGGATGTTTCTCCGGTATTTTTTATCACCACTGCGTCCGGCTTGGCGTACAGCTTGCCTCGACCTTTTTCCACCACTTTTTTCTCCTCGGCCTTGTTGTGGTCTTGATTTGGGTTTTTTTTTTTTTTTTTACTTGCAGTTTTGTTTCGCGGTTTTGGCGTTTATACAGGAATTTTCTGGAGGTCTTTTTCGTTTTTCTCCCCAGGGCGCTTCTGGTCACTTTGTTGCACCTCCGCAGGTGTTTTCTTTGTGACGGCCTCAGCGTATGACAGTGTCGAGGGTTCTTCTTTGCTTGGAGATCTAGTCCTTTTTCACATGGGCTCCGGCAATTATTTTCACGGTGAAGGGGCTGGTACTCCCATTTCCGATGATGATTTGGGTAGCTTTAGACGCTCTGTTCCTTACCATGACGTCCTTTTTCAAGCCTACAATCAGTGGCGGATTCGCAGTCCTAGCGAATCATGATAGACTAGGTACATAATTCATGACTTTACTTTATTACCACTTTTAATTGATTCAGAAAATAGTTTAACTAAAAGCTAGCTTATAAAGCTAGTTTATAACATTTTCCGAGGTTTCAGGGATGATTGGGCATTTAAATAAAACATTAAAAACGGTTTTCTTCTTTGGTGGCGTTACAGCCCATGAAGGACCAGAGCCAAGCTTCTCTCAATCACAGATGTTGTTTATGATTTATTTTTCACACAGGTGAAAGGGACCTACAGTTTAATGCCGATTCCGCAGGGCGTGAGTCGAGAAGCTTTTTCATGGCAAGTTTACTACGGGGGGCTTTGCCAGTACCCCGCCGAGGAGGAACGTCGCCAAATAAAAATTCGATGGCGTTGGTGTTATCGGGATCCGAACTCGCTCATCGTGCGCCAGAGTCCAACACACTAACCACTGTGCCGAAATTCGGAACCGGCAATAAACTGTAGGTCCTTTTCCCCTATGGGAAAAATGAAATCACACACAACATGGATGATTGATTGAGAGAAGCTCGGCTCAGGTTCTTCATGGACTGTAACGCCAACATACATACATACATATTGTAGAGTAATTTATAAGCATCCCGGCGTCTTTTCAGTTCTTCTGACAATGTATCAATTGCTACCAAAAAAGTTTTTATTCTAAAATGCTTACGACCATTTTTGTGTTGCATCTCTTCACCTGTATTTGTCTCGCCAGGAAGCAGCTTACGCTTTCGGTTGCGTCGAAAATCTTTTTCATATTCCTGTACGAAGGACAGTTTTTTCGCTTATTTTCGAAATCATCGAAATTCTCTCTTGTTTTGCCAACAAAATGTTTTAAAGCCTCGTACAATTCTATTACAATGGTAATGTCAATTTCCACACTCTGAAGTGACTAGCGCTTTATGTATTTAATTCCAGGATTCGCGTAAACTTTTGACTTTTGACGGTGACATGGGTTTGAATCAGTTGCCAACGCTGAGATGACGCTGCAAAGAAATTGTATAACTCTTGGAGTAGAGAAAATAACGAACAAGCCTCATGGCTGCTTTCAGCTGCACATTCGCCTACTAAATTAAGCGAGTGTGCTGAACAGGGAACATAGTCGGCAGGGGGTGAAATTTCCTTTATTTTAGCTTGCAGGCCGTTGTATATGCCTGACATGTTAGCTACGTTGTCATATGATTGCCCGCGGCAGTTTGAAATGTCAATTTCCAATATAGTTAAAGTTGAGGTAACAGCACCTGTCATTTGTTGTGATTTACGGTCTGTGTTTGGAATAAATTTGAGGAACCGTTCTACAGGTGATCCATTAGGCAGGACATATCTGATTACATAAGTGAGCTGGTGGTGGCGTTACAGCCCATGAAGGACCAGAGCCAAGCTTCTCTCAATCACCCTGTTGTGTGTGCCTTTCACACCTTTTCATGTGAAAAGGACCTACAGCTTAATGCCGATTCCAATCGTGCGTCAGAGTCCAACACACTAATCACTGCGCCACGGCGCCCTGAGCTGGTCTACGTAAGATATATCCGGTGTCGAGTCAATGATCAGAGAAGAATATTTTGCTGTTAATATTTCCATTACAATTGTCTCCAAAAAAATTGTTTCCCATAAGTTGAATGAATTCTTCGCATGTTGTTGTTGTAAATCCTGAGCCTGGATTTCCATAACGTGTAATGTGTTTGGCTAAGAACGGATCGAACTCAACGATTAGCTGTAAGGACATCAAATAATTTCCATTGTGGATTGATCCAAATTTTTCGTCGTCTCCTCTGAAAGGCAAACCACGTGATGCAAGCCTTTTTACACATGCAACTACTCTTTTTAGTATGTTTTTCCAGTAATTTATTTCTTCATCTAATTGCATGCGCCGTGGCGCAGTAGTTAGTGTGTTGGACTCTGACGCACGATGAGCAAGTTCGGATCCTGATAACACCAACGCCATCGAACGTTTATTTGGCTGCGTCCCTACTCGGCGAGGTACTGGCGAAACCCCCCGTAGTATACTTGCCTAGAAAAAGCTTCTCGACTCACGCCGTTCGGAATCGGCATTAAAACTGTAGGTCCCTTTCAACTGTGTGAAAAATAGAATCACACACAACATGGGTGATTGAAGAGAAGCTTGGCTCTGGTCCTCCATGGGCTGTAACGCCACCAAAGAAGAAGAATTGCATTGTTAATGCGTGATCAATTTGACCTAACACGTTGCTTCGTTCTTTCATATACAGAACAGATAATTTGTGAGTAGGCGAATTCTCATAAGTTGACACTCGATGATATGAATTTTTCCAGTCATTGAAACCTTCTTTTTGGTCGAACTGACTTTCCCCGCCATTGAAAAGTAAATAAGGATCACAAAAAGCACATTCAGTACTCGTGGAATAAGTTAGCCTCTTTCGCGGAACTTTTTCACCATTTAGAAGCTGACGTTCGATTAAATGCCTCGTCAACTGTCGCGCTCTATCTTTGTAAATGCGCTCACTTTTAGGAAAATCGTTTTGGATGCTTTGATTGGCTCCGTTCTTACAAATGTAAGATACCTTGATACGCAAAAATAGTGATTGGAGACGTTGGTTTTCCCTTTGATGAATTCCATCAGTGCATTTATATTCCTTCCTAGCGATTTCATTGCTTCACGATGTATGTAAAAGTAACACGAAAAAAAATGACATAGCATAAAATTTCAATCTGGCAATACTTTCCTTTACTACCACTCAAAGGAAATTTTCTCTCCACTCAATTATTCACTCACGAAAGCGTTCTCTGTTCTCGGTTCAGTTTCACTCGAAGTAAAAATGTAAACAAACCGCCCGCACCAAAGTCCCCTTAAAAGACATATGTATGTGAACTGGGCTCAACCCAGCCCATTGCATGTACCAGTCAACATATAGAAGTTAGTCTTCACACAATCTGCATCCAACGGCAACCGGTGCGGCGACATCGTATCCATTCGAACTATTTCCATTCAGTCTGCAGTTGAACTTTGCGTGTGCGGGTTGGTTGTTGTAGCGCGCACTATTTTGCTTTCCTGTTTCCAACCATTAAATTAAACTGTTTGTTTAAATTAAAATATCTCGCGCACAAGTGTCATATACACCTACCGACATAGTTATCCTTTTTCTTTAGTGCAAGTGTCCTTAGCAGAAAGTGCTTCAACGAAAAACGTCCTTGTTATCATATTTCAAGTGGTTTCGTTGGCTCTTCTAAAAATATCTTTTCTCAACAATAAACAAGTGCTACTGTTTGAAGAAGTGTGAAAATCGGTGAAGCTACCTCCAGAACGTTGCATGTGATCCGCCCAATTTAGTGCGTTCAGGTTGGTTACCCCCATGATTCCTCTAACCAAAAATGATAGGAAAATAAAAACGTTAATTACGTATCTAAGTTTTGAAAATGTTCAAATGAGCGGATATCTGTATGTTGCATCTATGGGATTTCGTTTCATGGTCTTTTCCGATTGTGTTTTTTTGCTTTTTATACTTTTCGGATATAAGAGTTGCTATATTACACAGGTGAGGTAATTATTGAAATTATTAGAACGAGAAATACTGAAACGATGCTATAAATTATTATCGGTCGGCTATGCGTGCGGCATGTGGTAATAAATTTTAAGGAATAAACTGGGTATGTTGGAGTCCATGCTGGAATTAGAAAATTCAATAAACTGTAAGAGCACGAATGACGTCGAAGTGGTTTATTTATTGATTAGGAAAAGGACAAGGATTTTCTGCTGCGCTGCAGTGCTTCGAAGGACACACGTCATAATTGCTTAAAGAAGTGTTTTGCTTTTTGTTTTTGACTTTTTTCCATATTACGAACATTTTGATCAAGTGTTTTTGGTGGCAAGTTGTCATTTATATTGTTTGTTAACAGAAATCGCGACTATAAATAAATAAATACCTAGGTACTCATATCCATGAATCCAGGTCTTTTACACATTTTTTTTTATGTTTTAACCATAAACCCATTGATTATTAAACCCCTTTGCAACCAAAGTGTATATGTACTTTCGCAGCACCAATCCATTAACAGGTGTCAGGAATATATCGCTTGACACGACATCCTGGCGTTTTGTACATATGTATATGTTTGTGTGCATGCAACAGACCCCTGAAATACTTACATACATATACATATATGTATGTATTTTTTGTTTTTCCCTCTGGGCCATTTATTACTATTTTATTTTTTAAGTGTCAATTGACGATTATACCATGGCAACTCTGTGCTTAGTATTGTTGTACTTATTAAATACTTTCCTGTACTTGCATAGTATGTGTTACATTTGCCTCTATTCTGCATTTGTCTCATCCCAGCTGCTTTGCTTTAACATATCACACACATCAAAATCGCATTCTTTCGGGTCCAGCCAGTAATGCATCTGAGATTGCTTGATCCCTCGACTACTGCATTGACTTTAGGAGCATGTGCTGTATTGCCGCAATAACAATGTGCGTCCGATAAATGCGTGTAATGCAAGTGTGTGTTGCTACTTTTGGGGGTGAATTGAATACAATAGTGTAACGTGTATTATTCGCTTGTCAAGTGCAGTCGTTAACGTTTGGGATACGCTTTTCCCTTAGTCACTTTCCCACCCTCGCGCATTCACTTCCTTTTATTTTCCATCATTTTTATAGCTACTACAAATTGGATTGCATTTCTGGTGACTATCTTGCCCCTCTTTTATTCAATTTAGGATAGGGCTACCACGAATTATTGGATTTTCCTTTACTTTTAAAAACTATGCGGTAGTAAAGCTAATTTATTCTAAGCAACGATTTTACGAAGGACTCTTTCATATGTAGATTAATAAAACCCAATAAATGTGGCTAGGAAGCTAGAACATCAAGTGAGAACTTGGTTAGATCTCATAAAAAAATACGAGAAAATGATGATGATTCATGCCAGCACCTTATTATTATAACTTAATTAAGGTCATGCTTCCAAAAGGGCGGATTATTTTCAATGGTACAAAAAAGTGATAGCGAAGTCGATATGTTCTTCTAGAGTTGGTCTGTCAATGAACCATAAACCCTCAAAGCTATTAGTTTTTTGTCTTATTACTAAACATTTTCTTGTTTTTCTTAAGGTTAATTTATTTTGTCTGAGGTGCTCTTTTTGTAATTAAAATTTTCAAGTCATGCGTAGAATAGCGTGCAAGTGATGATGTCATTTATCCATTCAATAGCTGACAATTGTACTACTTGCAAAATACTGCTTTTTCTCTTCCCTTTTTGCTGTTTGTTTTTAAATATTAACTTTGCGAGTGTGATAGTAGGTATTTCTGAGATACATATGTATGTACATACATATGTATATTCATGTACTCATGAGGCAATGACCCTTGATTATTCTGCGTTTGTTGTCGCTGGTCACTAGTGAGCCAATGTAGACGAAGTCCTTGACCACTTCGAATTTGTAGCTGCTAATTGTGACGTTCTGGCCGAGACGTCGGTTGTTTTTTTTTTTATGACAGCATATATTGCGTCTTACCCTCGTTAACCGAAAGACCCGTTTTAGCCTCTTCTGCTTCAATACATTCGAATGCTGCATTGGTGTCCCGCTGTATTCGTCCTTTTTTAACATCAAAGGTCACGGTTAATTCGCTACCGACTTCAATGGATCAGCGAGAGTTTTCCATTGTCATTCTGCACAATCTGACGAGTTTGGCAGGGATGTCAAAACTAGACATGGCACTGTATAGCTCGTCTCAGCAGCTCCAGCCGCTTTAAATAGCTCGGCAGACAACCCGTCTGCATCCGCGGCTTTATTTTTCTTGAGCTTTGAAATTACTAGCTTAATTTCATCTATGTAGGTCGGGTGGACGAAATTCTCTTGCATCTTCATCCGTTGCGAATGGATCATTCTGCCTGACAGCGGTATTAGGCCTTTCATCGCCGTTAAACAGTCTACGGAAGTATTCCTTCCATATTCACAGCATCGGCCTTGACTCTACTACTAGCTGTCTGTCTTCATACCTACAGGCTTTCGCTCTCGCTTGTTCGCATTACTT
This sequence comes from Eumerus sabulonum, assembly GCA_951905685.1. Lineage (NCBI taxonomy): Eukaryota > Metazoa > Arthropoda > Insecta > Diptera > Syrphidae > Eumerus > Eumerus sabulonum. Next base: position 150,731,297 of record OX645060.1, on the reverse strand, counting down.
CTTCGTAAAACTTGCGAGCATTATTCCTGTGATAGCGTCTCTCCATCTCCGCGATCTCACGCTTTTCATATTGCCTTTTTTTCTTCCTTAAAAGCGTGTGTTCCTCTCTCCGTTTCTGCTCGTAAAGTCCACGGGTGGCCGTCTATGTAGCATGGCTTTGTAGGCGTTTTGCTTTGGTACATGGGCTTGCACCGTGGCGCAGTGGGTAGTGTGTTGGCCTCTGACGGCGATGACTCGGGATCGATTTCCGACACAGCCATGTCATCGAACGTGTTTTTTACGGTGTTTCTCTTCAGTGGGGCTCTGGCAAAACCCCTGTAGTAAAATTGTCATGAAAAGCTTCTCGAAATTCGCCGTTCGGAACCGGCAATAAAACTGTATGTCCCTTTCACCTACATGTGAAAATGAAATCACACACAACATGGGTGATTGAGAGAAGCTCGGCACAGGTTCTTCATGGACTGTAACGACAACGTACATACATACATACATACATACATGGGCTTGCCCGCATTGCTCATCAAACTAGGTGACGGTGGCTTGAAACCCAACGCTGGCAATGCTCCCACTGTTGTTCTGTGGGTTGTCTCGATATCATTGGAGTTTGGGAGAGATTGAGGGAAACTCGGTCGACAAGGGTCCTAGCGGTCTTCTGCGATTGCAGGTTTCCGGCGTAAAATATTGGACAATTAATATTTTCGACTCCGTGTTCGAGCAAACAGAGCAAAGAAGTTGATCGCGTTTAACATGGCAAACGCCAGCTTCGATCTCTGTCCCTGCTCAATCCAAGTTGTCACACAGCCTCCGCGGGACCCCCCCCCCCCCCCCCCCCCTTGATAGCTACCCTGGCACCCGCCAGGTAGTGAAACAATGTGTGCAGCGACCCAACCCCTTGTTCCTGGGGAAAGAGGAACCTGGCCCTCCAGGCTGACAAGCTGACAAAGCCCTGCAAACGACTAACGGACTTGAGAGTCTGGAATGTGAGCTCCCTCAACAGACCGGATGCAGGCGATCAACTGGAGCAAACCCTCAACTGCTATAAAGCAGTTATAACTGCACTCCAAGAAGTGCAATGGGATGGACCAGGCAAAAAACGGATGAAAAACTGCGACATCTACTACGGGAACTGCTACAAGAAGAACATACAGCGCCTATTCGGGTGCGGATTCGTTATTCGAGGAAGAATCCGACAGAAAAGTCTTAAGCCTCCGAGATATAACCAAACGCCTCATAACAATCCGCATCAAAACTAAAATTGGAAACATTAGCTTAATATGCGCTCATGCCTCAACGGAAGAAAAGGACGATCGACTCAAAGAAGAATTCTACGATCTCCTAGACAGAACCTATGCCCATTGGCCCAGCTACTTACTACTACTTATCAGGCCAGCGATCCATGGAGGATCTGAGCCTGAGCTATAGCTGCCTTCCATCTTTGACGGTCCCGGGCACGCTGCTTCCAGTTATCAAGACCAAGATGTCTTGAATCCGCGATAACTTGGTCTTTATACCGGACCTCTTCTTCTCGAACCAGGAGGCTCGAAGTCGAAGACCCTCTTAGCTGGAGCGTTGGTGTCCATGCGCTCGATGTGGCCGAGCCAGTGTAGTCGACGGGTCTTTACCTTCCGGACTACATTAGAGACGCTGCCTCAGAGGTGCTGGGTTTCAAACCGCCACCACCTAGAAACCCATGGTTCGATGAACAATGCGAACAAGCCCAAGCAGCAAAACAAGAGGCATATAAAGCCATGCTGCAACGACGGACGAGAGCTGCTCGCGAAATCTTTGAAGCTTCCATGCTTCCGCAGGAATGACGACCGTAAGTTTTACATTAAGGTAAAACGAACATGCCATGACTACAAAGCCAGAGCGGCGGCCTGCAGGGATGAAATTGGAGAACTGGTAGTAGAGTTGCAGTCGATGCTGAGGATTTGGAAAGACCACTTCTCCAGACTGTATAACGGCGATGATAGACAAGATACCGCAGTCAGGCAGAACGAGCCATTCGCAATGGACGACGATGTAGGAGAATTCCGTCCACCCGACCTAGACGAAATCAAGACTTAAGTCTAATAAAGCCGCGGGCGCAGACGGCCTGTCTGCTGAGCATCTTAAGGTGGCTGGAGATGAGCTGGTAAGGTGCATGCACCATCTCATTTGCAAGGTATGGTCGGAGGAAAGCATGCCCGAGGAATGGAGTCTCAGCATCGTTTGCCCGATTCATAAGAAAGGAGACCCCTATAACTGCGCCAACTATAGGGGAATAAGTCTCCTTAACATCGCATATAAGATCTTCTCTGCCGTATTGTGTGAACGCTTGAAACCGTTTGTGGATAACCAGATCGGCTCTTATCAGTGTGGTTTCAGGACAGGTAAATTCACAATAGACCAAATATTTACGCTACCGCAGATCTTGGAGAAGACCCAGGAATACCAATTCGACACTCACCACCTCTTCGTCGATTTCAAGGCTGCATATGACAGCGTGTATAGAGATGAGCTATACAAAGCCATGTCTAGTTTTAACATCCCTGCCAAACTCGTCCGACTGTGCAGGACGACAATGGAAAATTCTCGCTGCTCCATTACGGTCGGTAATGAGTAAACTGAGACCTTTGATGTTAAAAAAGGATTTAGGCCAGGTGACGCGCTTTCATGCAACTTTTTCAACATCGTGCTTGAAAAGATCGTGCAAGAGTCACTGGCCTACACAAGAGGTACGATTTGTTTCAAGTCTACAAAATTGTTTGCGTACGCCGACGACATTGACGTGATTGGACGGAAGCAGCGAGACGTCAATGAGGCCTTTGTAAGCATTGAGGTAGAAGTGGCTAAGATGGGTCTCAAGGTTAATGAGGGTAAAACCAAATATCTGCTTTCATCCAAAAGAGACGGACAACACCGACGTATTGGCCAGAACGTCACCATGGGCGGATATGACTTTGAAGTTTTCAAGGAATTCGTCTACCTTGGCTCACTGATGACCAGCGACAGCAACACCAGCGCTGAGATAAAACGCAGAATCGCTCTTGCCAACCGCTGTTTCTTTGGGCCCAAAAGGCAATTGAGAAGTAGAGCCCTCTCTCGGAAAACCAAGGTGACACTATATAAGACTTTAATCATCCCAGTCCTCCTTTATGGCGCAGAGGCTTGGACCTTAACAAAAGCGTATGAAGATGCCCTTGGTCGTTTCGAGCGGAAAATTCTGCGCACTATCTATCTACGGTCCCGTTTGTTCAAACGGTGTATGGAGGAGAAGATATAACCAAGTACTGTACGGGTTGTACAGCGACATCGGCCTGGTATGACGTCTACGGATACAGCGTCTAAGATGGCTAGGCCATGTAGAGCGCATGGAAAATACAGCTCCGACCCGAAGAGTCTTCGAATCCACTCCGGAAGGAAGGCGCGGCAGAGGACGGCCGCATCATCGGTGACGCACGCAGGTGGAAGGGGACCTTAACCAACTGGGCGTGCGGCGCTGGAAACAGCTGGCCAAAGACCGTGCCAACTGGAGACACCCTCGGTAAAGTGTACGTCGCGTCGGTTGAGTGAACACTCCAATAGAGTGAAAATACAACATTTTATACAGATTACTCTACAAAGCGAATAAGTGAACCTCTTTAGAGTGAACCTATATTTTTAACTTAGTTAAACACGAATGCACAATGGATCGAGCAAATTTTGTATGTCATCGTTCTACGTTTTGCATTATCTTCTTATGTGGCGCTACAATCTGCGGTGGACCTGGGCCTCAACCAACAAACCTCTCCAGCCAACACGATCTTTTGCCAGCAGCCTCCAATTGTGGACACTAAGTTGGTTGATGTCCCTCTTTACTTGTGTGCGCTATCCAATCGAGGGCGTCCTCTGTTTCATTGTCCCTATGGCTCAGATTCAAAGACTCTTCGGGCCAGAGCTGTGTTATCCATACGCTCTACATGGTCTAGCCGTCTTAAATATTGTATTCGTAGATGACTGACTTGGCACATGCCGCTCTATAACCCGTACAGTTCCTTGTTGAGTCTTCTCCATAAGCCATTAATGCAAACAGGACGAAAAATCGCACGCAGGATTTTTTTCTCGAAAAGACCAAGAGCTTCCTCATCCGCTTTCTATAGCGTCCATGCTTCTGCGCCATAGAGAAGGGAAAGGCATGATTCAAGTATGTATTACATAAATCCAACTTGGTCTCTCGAGAGAGGCCTCTTGAGCGCAAAGAAACAACGATTGGCTATTTATTGCGGAGGCGAGGTATTACCTCAAAGTTTTTGCTGTTCATTGTGATGCTCTGTCCAATACGTTGATGTTGAATGTCCTTTCTTGATGACAGAATTTACTTTGTTTTGCCCTCGTTTACCGCCAGACCCATTTTGGCCGCCTCCACCAACCAATCAACCAATCACGTCAATGTCATCAGCGTAAACTAGCAGCTGGACGGACTTTTGAAAAACCGTGCGTCTAGTGTTCACCTGTGTTTCGCACCATCTTCTCAAGTAAAATATTGAGCGCGTCGCCTTGCCTCTAACCATTTTTGACAATAATGGGGTCGGTGAGATCGTTACCGATCTTGATGGGGCAGCAAGAGTTCTCTGATGAGCTTGGTAGGAATGTCAAAACCAGACATGGCACTGTATAGCTCATCTCTATGCACGCTGTCATATGCGGCCTTTAAATCGACAAATAAGTGATGATGTAGTGATTTATTCGAATTTTACAAAAAAATAAAAACAAAATTCAAGGTGTTTCGGGCACAGTATTGGCAAACAAAATCGAACAGCCAAATCAGAATCCCTTAAAAATTTTAATGTAATGTGAACAAACTCTCTCGTATGAACAGGCCTGGTTTTTGTTAGTTCACTCTACCGAGAACTTGAAATTATCTTGAGAGATTAATACCTCTGATATGGGTGTCCTCAAATACGTATTCTATTTTCCGTCAAACTTTGACAAAAATTAAGGTACACATGATCAGTATTGGTTCTAGTCACATTTTGCGCATCTTATTTTAACAAACACCTGATTTTCATGCTGATGACGCCATCAACAAAAGCCACATGTCATACGCTGAAAAAATAATCCAAGGCAACAAACTCTCACTTGACTATGGGGTATGAAGTTCCAACGTCATTTTGTGCCAACGAGGTTCTTGGAAAACCAATTAAAAATTTGTGCCAACATATCTTCAAGCAAAAAAAAAAATGATATCATCAATCGAAGAGACAAGCCATTCAATCTTATCTACAATATTTATTGTTCTATTCTTAAGTTTGTCATTTCGTTCCATTAGACCAATCATAAAAAAGCGTGTAAAAGTAAAATAACAAGAAAAAATCAGTACAAAATATAGGAAGTACCATAGCCCATCAGTCTAACTACTTATGGTTAATTGTGAAGGTGTGATTGTCATCGTCCAGTCCAAATAACATTTGACAAGAATCAAACTGCTAACAATCGATGGCATATAAGAAAACAAGGTAAGGCACGCCTTTCCTTTAAGAGGCTTAGCTCAAGTCGTGAAATTCAATCCCATTGATATTGTTTAATACAATGCCTACATACAGAGTCCGTTAATCGGAATCAAGAGAAAAACAAGCAGAAAAACTGACGTGATTACGGATCAGATCATATCACATCACCGTTTCGTGCCAAAACAAAGTACGACACCAACTCACCCGAATCGTTCAGGCACAATCACAAATCATATCGATTCGCATTATCTTCATTTAATAAGGAAGTAACAGCATAAAATACTCTGCCATGGTCGAGGTTTTAAGTTTCAAATATAATTTATCGACCAGGTGGAACGAAATCAAACCATCGTTGGTATGGATACATATCTACGTAGGTATCTACCCTTGGACTTGGCCGCCAACAGGGTCACCAATGAAGCGTGAAACCTTTTTGGTCGCCTTTCGATTACTTTTCGCTTAAGCAACAATAACAACACCGTTAAATAAGGCAGATATGTATACTGCTTGGAGAATCCCTGGACCTCAAGTATTTATTTTAAAAACATGCGTCCTCGAGTGAAATTCAAGTAAGATTCGCATATTTTTATTTTTGTGTGGGACAGCAGCGAAAAGTGTGACAAGAACAATGAGTCAGGCCATTGAGTCTTGTGTATAGGCCGTGCTAATTATAACAGAATATTTGCGGTGACAGCGAACGCTTGACATAAACGTCTTGAATCGACCTACTTTCGGCTGTTTTCATCTTTCGCTTTTTTACAGTGAGAGTTTTCGATCAGTGAGTGAGTAGGCGATCGGACGTACATACATACTTATGAGTGGACATGGTACAAGTAATGCATATCAGCCATCCTATGCAGAGAAATAAAGTAATTTGTATTGAAGTAAGGGCCTTTGGTGAAGTTACAGTTCATACCACAAGTATGGTCAAATAAGATACATACGCCCATGTGTAGGTTTCTCGATTGGATTGCGTAAGAAAAAGAATATTGTTTACTGCTGGTTACAAAAATACAGGGAAATTGAGGCAATAAAGGCAGTGGGTGAATTTTGAATGCTGCGCTAAAATGTACTCATGAGACACAAACACTCTCACCTACAGTCCATGACGTAAGCCAATAAACTGCAGAGCTGAAGGTGTTTTTATTGACATTCGGAACGGTCGAAAAGATGGGAATTCGTTGCGCAGTTTATAAATAAATGTGATCTTATTCAGGGAAAAAAAGTAAGAGCTCATCACGTAGAATAGGTTATCAGTGCGCTCATGTACTTGTTTGTACATTCGATCTGGTGTCGCGTGGTCATACATTTACTTTGTGATAATGCATTCATCTTGCTGTGATTGCGTAGGTACTTTCTTTTCTACGGAAACAATATTTCTATACTTGAGTACAATAGCGCTTGTGGCGCCGACGACATTATTGTCGTCGAGATGACGTCTGGCATACGAATAACATGTTAGTCATAACGAGATGTGAATGATGTGACAGGTGTATTCTATTTGCGATGAATTGTATGATAAGAGATCGAGCGCAATACACAACGATAACTAATCACTGAATCAATTTATGCTCTACTTCATTTGCATATGATACTATCACTCGTTGACAGTAATATAGCGACGTCCTTGCCTGCCACCGAATGTCAAGCGTGCGACAGCTATTGTCATTATTTCGATCTTGATTTACTAATTTGAGCTACAAAGTATCAGATATTAAGTATCAGACTTTTCAACGATGATAAAAGCAATATGTATGTGTACAGAAGAGCGACCATTTCCGTCAGTCTGCAAACATAGGCCTCTTTGTTTTCCATTGTGACAGGCGACTGTCATAATATGTAGCTCACGCTTGACCACCTGGCGCTTGGAGTTCTTGTTTTCAGTAGGTGCCCGGTACATTTGTTTAACGAACGCATGACTTGTCGACTTGTGACTTTCACCGCTGTGCACAAATCTGCTTACCCAAGCGCACTCTGATGTGATAATCGAATGCCACAGAGATGTTTGTGTAAGCCATAATGACATTCATTCAAGTTAGACGCGGACTGAAGAAAAGCAAGTTTCTGACAAACAGGTTGCGAATGAGGTATTTTGAGCACTATTATAGAAATGAATGGCTAGGTTCAACATCATCCCCTACAAATCCAATTAATGACTTTATCTTCATTGCTTCTCCTAATATAAAATGTTCCGGTTATTATTTCTAGCTGACTGACGTATTTCAGCGCCACACATCTAACAAGATCCACGTGATAAAATTCAACTAGCAAACCTATTAGCCCGCGCCTAAATTATACTGTTATATGTATTTGTATTTGTATTGTAGCTGAAATAGTATTTGTCGTATTATCGATACGTTCGCGTCAAAGTATCTTACAAGTTCAAAGCACTTTTCTAGCCTATGCGGGATTACGGCGCTTATGTCAGTCACTCAGTAAGTAACCGTTCATCGTAGAAGACTTTAATCGATTATGTGAACGTGATTGCAATTAAAAAAAAAATGCAAAGAGAGGAGAAAAAGCTGTTGGCAGCTGGTCTACTTGCTTCGCGTAGGGTTGGCGAAGCCCGCCAGTCATTGGACGAAAAATGGAATGAAATGAAAAAATAAAAGAAAATAAACAGTTGATGACATTCGTCACTATACAGGGTGCCCCACGAGCAGTGTGCCAAAACCTAGAGCGTGTAGGTCTGGTCAAGACCGGCGGGGCAATTTTCTAAAAAATTGGCTTAATTTAGAAAAAAAAAAAAAAAAAAAATTAAAAATCAACGGTTACATCCACAATGCCGTGATATACTTTTTTGTAAAGCCAGAAACCTCTCCTTTCGCCCTGTTTTTAAACGAATCTGTTTTAAGGAATAGTTTTTGAGAAATTAATTTTCAAACTCGAATAAAAAAAAAAAAAAAAAATGTGAACTAATTTTTTTCAAAATAGTATATAATTAAGTACTAATTTTTTGCAGAAAATTAAATTCTCTTATTAGTTTTTAGTTAAAAAAAGAAAACCGGATGCAAAAATGTCTTGTATCCATATCGTAATGATTACACATACGACTCTCAACTCAGTGATCCGAGTTCAAATCTCAATGTCTGCAGCCACTAAAAAGCAAAGGCACTAAACCTCTTCTTTCCCATTCTATCATATACAATAGCTGCCTCTCTCTCTATCCTACATCCCCAGCAAGTGGAAGGTAACCAAAGTCATTTTCATACCCAAGGCAGGCAAAAGCTCCAACACGTATACAAATGACTTGAGGCCTATCAGTCTTACTTCTTTTTTATTAAAAACTCTAGAGAAGATTTTAGACGCACACATTCGGTACAGCTGCATCTCAGGAAGGCTGTCGGATAACCAACATGGCTACAACAAAGACAAATCGGCGGAACCACTCAACTCACTGGTCAGTAAGATGGAAAGGTCACTAGAACGCAAGGAATATACTCTAGTCGCCTTTCTCGACATTGTGGGCGTCTTCAACAATTTTGAACCATGGGCCGTCATAAAAGCGCTATCTGACCTGGGTGTTACGGGATCAGTGATAGAACTGGTACGACAACTGCTAACACAAAGAGTTGTCAAAGCCAACTTCGCTGGTGCCGTCTCAACCAGAATGGTCAGCAGAGGTACACCACAGAGTGGAGTACTCTCCCCTCTCCTCGGGAACGTGGTGGTCAACGAATTACTGCGGTTGCTTGAACCGAAACGGTACGCTGTGACCGCCCCTCAACCCACCGAGGCTGGGTGGAACCCAACTAACAATGAAAGAGCAAAGGCTAAATATCTAGGCCTAGTCCTTGACAGGAGGCTGAATTGGAAACCCAATATTCTTGATCGCGTCAAGAAAGCAACTACTGCCCTATACAGCTGTAAGAAAGTGGTGGGCAGGAAGTGGGGCCTCCAACCAAGCATTATGCACTGGCTCTACACAGCAGTCAAAAGGCCCATTCTCCTGTATAGCGTTGTAATCTGGTGGACTGCTCTGGACGGGGCAGTCAATCAAAGCCTTCTGGGGAAGGTACAAAGATCGGCCAGCTTATGCATGAGCGGAGCGATCAGATCAACCCCCACGGAAGCCCTAAACATTCTATTACATCTTCCACCTTTGAACCTTTTCAGCAAGCAAGTTGCTGCCTGCGGGGCCCTAAGGATGAGGAGCTTAAGAAAATGGCCCACATCTCCAAAAGGCCACACTACAATTCTAAACCACTTCAAAGTACCCATGGACACGGACTACATCATCCCGCAGAATGTGTTCATTAGGAACTTCGAAGTTGTCTTTCCATCCAGGGAAGAATGGGCTGAAGGGAAAGTAATACCAAAGGACTCGATCTCCCTCTATATCGATGGCTCTAAGATGGAGTCGGGTGTAGGTAGTGGGGTCTTCTCCAAGGAACTTAACCTCAACCTATCTTTTAGACTCCCAAATCACTGCAGTGTGTAGCAGGCAGAGCTGCATGGCTATCATTTGCACGGACAGCAAAGCTGCGATAAAGTCCCTGGCAGTGGTAACCCATAAATCAAAGACATCTCTTAACTGTCGCCTATCTCTAGATGAGATGGCTGAACAGTTCAATATTAAAATACTGTAGGTGCCCGGGCATAGGGATATTCCAGGAAACTGCGCGGCCGACGAACTCGGAAAGTTAGGGTCAAGCACAGTCAGCCTACCTACACTCGGGTACATAGACACACCAATAAATATGGTAAAGCACATGATAAAACTTCAAACCGTAGAGGAGACCAACCTCAAATGGAATGAGAGCATTGGCTTTATCACCAAACAATTGTGGCCTAAGTTAAGCCTAGGACGAACCAGGGACCTAGTGGCAACCAAAAGGGAAACTTTAAGTACTCTAGTGAGCGTCATTATAGGTCACTGCATCATCGGAAAATACGCCGCCAGATTAGGGCTACCCTCCAATGACTTTTTTCGCGGCTGCATGGACGAGGAGGAGGAGGAATCAATACACCACCTCCTCTGCTCATGTCCCTCTTTTGCGAATCGCAGGAGGATCTACCTTGGCGCGCCCTTCTTTGACAATCTAAGTGAGCTAGCAAATCAAAAGATAGCTCAACTTCATCGCTTCATTAGAAGCACCGGTTGGTTCTCAGGTAGCGGAACAGGGTAACTTGATCCAGGTGGTATCACAATGGGCCGACTTCGGCCTACGTGTGGCTTATGCCTACCACATTAACCTAACCTAACCTTACCTTCCCATTCTACGTTGGTCCTTCGAGCCGGTTGGCATGATCATCATGATGTTGCTCACACAACAAAAAGAAACAATCAATTCAATCAAACAAAAAAACAAAGAATTGTGTTTTGGGGCTTGATGAGCCTCGAAGCGACAAATGTTCGGAGAACGAGGACTATATGAGTAGATACATTTTTTGTTCGCTGCGAAAAAAGGTTCACAGGAACCTTAAGATTTGCACACGATATCACCGAGTTGAGAGTCCAGTGTGTAAATCATTACAGCATGTGTCTGGTACCCCGTTTACATGCGTAGTTAAATCCGGATTCAACTAGGATCGAAATTCATATAAACGCGGATCGAGTTGAAATAGAGTTGACTCGACTCGATCCAGCTAGCAGAGCTGGACTTGGGCCTCGATATGGTGATCTTAACTTCGTCGAGGTCAGTGGGACGGAATTCTCTGCTAATTCGTAGTTAAGAAATGAATCATTCTGCCTGATAGCGGTATTTGGACTAACACTGTAGAAGTGGATCTTAAATATTTCGAGCAGCAACGGCGTTTCTACTACTAGGTGTCCGTTCTCAATCTTTACAGGTTTCCGTTCTGGCTTTATAACCGTGGCATGTTCGCCTTATCTTTTAATATAACTTTCGAATGTCATGCCTACAGTAATTCCTCACTAAGTCCACAATCGCGTGCTTCTCGTGCTCTTTCTTCATTCTGCTTGGAAGCTTATGCTCCTCCCTTCTTTTCAACTCGTAGAGCTCACGAGCTGCTCTCGTTCTTCTATACAGCGAGGCTTCATATGTCTCCTGCTACGCTGTTTGAATCCTCCTGTACTCGTCATCGAACCAGGTGTTTCTTCGTGGTGAAGCCTTGAAGCCCAAAACTTCAGATGCAGTGCTTTTCAGGGCTTGTTTGCAAAGAATTCACTGTTGTTCTATTGACTGCGTGGAGGGTTGAGGTTTTTGAGAGAGCTTAAGGGATATGCTATCGGTAAAAGCACGAGCCGTTTCTGGCGATAGTACTTTCCGACGTCATAACTTTGTATTCTTACTCTACTCCGCTGCGTTCGTGATATCCGTAGGCGTATCTTGGCTATTATAAGATAGTGGTCCGAGTCGATGTCTACTCCTCGGAAAGTTGAAACATCAAGAATAGTAGAGGAGTGTCTGACATCGATTGCGATGTGATCTTGTTAGTCATTGATTGATCTGGTGACCGCCAGGTGCCTTTGTTTATATCGAGGTGCGGGAACCGCGTACTGGCTAGACTGGCTAGAGAGAGATTTCGCCCCGTAGCAAGATCAATCAGCCTATGTCCGTTATCGGAAGAGGTGTCGTGTAGGCTGTGTTTGCCGATGATTCGTTCAAAGATGCTTTCCTTAGGCAGTTTAGCATTGAAGTCTCGAAGTCTTTGATGTCATAACTGGAACATTGGGCATACATTCTGTCTAGGAGATCGTAGAACTCGTCTTTGATGGAGTCATCCTTGTTTTCCGTGAGGGCGTGAGATCAGATCAGGCTGTTGTTAGAAAATGTAGCCTTGATTCGGATCGTTATGAGACGTTGGCTCACATGCCGAAAGCTTAGGACTTTTTGCCTCAGTCCATCTCGAACAACAAATCCCCATCCGAATAATGTCCGATGTCGCAGTTTTTCATCCGCTTATACCTGGTCCATTCCATCGCATTTTTTGGATGGCGGTTGAGTCCGCTTTATAGCGGTCTAAGGCGTCCGCAAGTTGTTCAGCTGTGGTCTGTTTAGGGACCTTACATTTCACGTACAGAGTCACTTTTTGAATTTTTGCAAGGGTCGTCAACATTAATCCGGTCCGTTTTATAAGAGGCTTGTTGTTGTTTCTGAGCAATTGTGGCGTGTTCCGGTTACGGTTTGCTAGACCATAGCCCAACCGGCATTAATTGTGTTTTGTGGCACAGGATACTCCTCTTTCGTTAGCAATTTTCAGGGTAAGGAAATTTTCAGATGGTACCACGAGGGATCTAGCTAGCAGAGGACCTGCTAAGAGAGCTGCAAAGTGCTCAGGTGCAGAGGCTCTTACTCGCTTTTTTAAGTGGACCAGCACCCTTCGGCAGATGCTATTCTTACGAGGCCTTTGCTGGTATTTTACGAAAACCGTCCATTGAAAGGCATTACCTCAAGTTATTTTATAATATTTCTGTTTAGTTTAGAGTGCCCGGTTAGGACTATTAAAGTCTTTGATGCTTGAACTTGTCAACTTGTTTCTTACTATCGCAATAAAATTGACATAAGATATAAAACTCGTCTCATAATATAAGTACAATAAAAGGTGACCTGACCTTAAACTCATTTGAGATTTATATAGTACACATGAAGGCTACGCTGCTCGTATTATTTTAATTTGGTAATAAAAATATACCTCAGTTGACAGCTTCAACATAACTTAGTCCATCTTTAGCTCAGCATCTGAATGAGCTATTGTAGGTCGAACTCAGCTGCCTGCGGTTTATCTTCACTATTTCGAATCATATTACAGAAGATTGCATCATCTTGTTAGGCTCCGAGTCAACAATTTATATTAATCCATTTATTTACGCATTTATCCGAAATAAAGTGGCATTTATTTTTAACGAAATTTTCTGAAATGGTTTTAACTATCCCGTGCGGACCATTCCGTCACTTGCCTTCGGGTCATGTGATTTACGGAATGCATTTGATTTGTCATTTTCCGAGTGAGTATAAAACATTTAAATTGAATAGTTTACAAACCTGCGTTGACGCAAGTTCCAATATATTGAAAATTGACCCAATAAATTAAAAGACAGACAGCTAGTAAAGTGGCTCTTTGTCTACAATGATGAATGGCAATTCAATGTCAGGCGACTTAATATATGTATATGAGCTTTCAAAAGGGTCGTATACCGCGAGATATTTGTTGTATTTAAAAGGATATAAATATTTTAAGCAAATTTATGATTATGCTTTCGTTCGAAAATTCAGACGTAGGACTGGACAGTCCTATGTTCATCATTAGAATTTGTGGTTGATACTGCATAAATACACTCATATACAGGGTGCCCCACGAGCAGTGTGCCAAAAAGCTAGAGCGTGTAGGTCTGGTTCAGACAAGAAACCCCCCCCCCCCTTTTTTTTAGCTTTCTAAAAAAAATTACTTAATTTGGAAAAAGAAGTATTAAAAATCAACAGTTACTTCCACAATGCCGTGATATTTTTAAATGAAGCGTTTTAAGGAATAGTTTTTGAGAAATTCATTTTCAAACTCAAAATTCTGATAAAAAAAAAAATTAAAAAAAATTCGAACTAATTTTTTTTCAAAATTGTATGTAATTAAGTACTAATTTTTTTTTCAAAAATTCAATTCTCTTATTAGCTTTTAGTTAAAAACAGAAAACCGGATGCAAAAATATCTTGTAGTTTTTGAGAAATTAAAAAACACCCAAACCACTTTTTTCTAAGAAAAAACTTTTTTTTTGGTTTTAACGCGGCTGGACTTGTAGGCAAATTAATGTATGAAACATTGAACTGGCGTAAAATGGTACGGGTGTAAGTTTTCGGTATGAAGCACTCTCCATATTAGGCACTCCAAGCATAAAAGCTGTCCTCCTTGTACTAAGGGAGGGATTACGTCGGACCAAATCCAAAATTTTTTCATCATTGCTGGTCCATCTGTAATTGATCTTCCGCTTCTTCGATGCTCTAGCACTTCGTGCTCTCGCAGACGTCGGTGGATTCTTGAAAACATGCTACGACTGGGACACCTCCGATTGAGATATCTTTCAGAGTCTTTCGGCTTGATGATATCTACCATTAGCTAAACCGTAGCAGAAGTGCATGTCCGTTAATTCTTTTCGAGAGTATGAGTTTGACATCGTAATGTGTTGATGAATTAACTTCCAATTTGGAAATGTTTTTTTATTAAAAATGCGATGCCTTTTATTTACATTTGGGTTGCAAATATTTTGTTTTTCAATAAAGAAAAATTGCGGTTTTATTGTCTTAAGGTCCTAGCGGGTAGAACCCATCGGCGGCGGACGGACCCAGACGAAATTGGCATGTCAGTTTTCAGGCGCTATCAATGAAAAAAAAGGATTAATCCAGGACTACTCCAATACTGTGTCACCTTATTGCATCCTCATAAAACTCCGAATTTTGTAAAAATAATAAAAAAGAGGTAAATGTTTTATACATTAATTTGCCTACAAGTCCAGCCGCGTTAAAACACAAAAAAAAAAGGTTTTTCTTGGAAAAAAGTGGTAACTAAAAGCTAATGACAGAATTGAATTCTTGAAAAAAAGGAGTACTTAATTACATACAGAAAAAAATTAGTTCGAATTTTTTTTTTTAATTTTTTTTTTCAAAATTTTGAGTTTGAAAATGTATTTCTCAAAAACGATTCCCTGAAACTGCTTTGTTTAGAAACAAGATGAAAGAAGAGGTTTCTGGCTTTACAAAAAAAGTATATCACGGCATTGTGGATGTAACCGTTGATTTTTAATTTTTTTTTTCAAATTAAGTCAATTTTTTAGAAAATTGGGGAAATACCCCCCCCCCCCCCCCTCCCATAAGATTTTTTTCTTGTCCTCATCAGACCTACACGCTCTACCTTTTTGGCACGCTGCTCGTGGGGTACCCTGTATATATTGTTCATATACTCTTATCCATATGTGCTAGTACTAACTACTTCTAAGAGTTCAATTCACTTACGCAATAAAATGTCAAAATAAATTAATTGTTTAAAGATCGGTTGCCCTATTCTCCTTACCATTCGTTGTGCGTGTGTAGCGTGTTGCTAACACTACGTCGAAGTAACACAGCACTAATCAAATGTCATCACGGAGGAATTTATTGCTGATTTCTCGTTTTGTTCTGTGACAAATTAAGTTTTGTTTCGCCCAATTACAACTGAATTCCTTAAATAGATACTATTTATCATCATATGGTTGATACCGTTATTTTTGTAGCGTTGATGGATAAATCGCATGAGGGCGTTTTTCGTTAACGATAAAACGCCTTACTCGTTGCGCGATCGATTGCTTCATCGGTTTTATGGTTAGCGACAAAACTTGGTCATACTTGCCGTAATACAGATATATAGATACATACATATGTATATAAGTATATTCGTACAAGAAACTCGCCTTGCATGTGACTTCCCATTAGAATAAATTATCTTTTGTAGCATTTCGTTTGTACCATATCTTTTCAACATTTATCGATAGAACCGCACACAACAAATAAAACATTTAATATATAAGACGATTTCGAAAATGTAGTCAACAAATAAACTGATTAATACGTAAACACAAGTGAACGAAATATTTTCTAAAAATGCAAAATGATGCGGTGGAGGCGTAGCGACGGGTCCATATCTAACACATCTGGAAGTGGAATTATTGACAAGGTTGCTGAAAACTTTCGATGGAGACGAGATTGATGATTACATTCGAAAAAGTTTTGTTTTTTTTTTTTTATATATGGGGCTAGTGCTACCATTAGTAATACGGTACTGCGACCTTTGCAGATCTATTGCCGAGGAGCCTCTCTATAATAAAGTTGAGAATGCCACTTCTATAATAAAGTTGAGAATGCTTCTCGTAGGAGCCAAGGTGGTCCCCTCAGGTGTCATAACTTCACTGAGAAGGGTACGCTTCGTAAGATGGCAGAGAGCAGCACACTCACATAGTATGTGTTCCGCCTTCTCTTCGTCATCGAGACAGAGCCGACACTCAGTTTCGGACAAGAGGCTAATTTTGATTAGATGATATCTCAGATCGCAGTGTCCTGTTAGGTAGCTGACTAGTCTTCTGATATCCACCCTATTGAGTTTGAGTATGTCACTAGAGTATTTGTTCAGGGGCCGTAAAAGTCGTTTAGATTGACGGAGTCCCCTAACGCTGTTCCAAAAGGACAGGTGTTGCAATTTTTCCCACTTGTCTAAGAAGAAATTTATCTTAGACATGGCAAGTATACTACGGGGGGTTTTGCCAGTACCCCTGAGTTGGTGTCATCGGGATCCGAACTCGCCCATCGTGCGTCAGAGTCCAACACACTAACCACTGCGCCACGGCGTCCTCTCTATTCTATTGACTCAGTTCTAGTAAAAAAGTAATTAACTCGAAGAGTGGTGTTTTTAGTGGGTCAAATCTCATACTACTATGACCACGCGCTGTCAGTCCCCATAGTGTCTTTTGAAGATTTTCACCAACCCTCGCAATAAAAAAAGAATACATATGTACATTTACTAAGTGATAAATGGCTCGAGATGCGCGAAACTTAGGTATATACTCTAGAATCACTATTCACTTACTACAAAAGTTTTTCGCAATTTTTTTGGTCTTTTCGAGGTGGATTAAACCAACAACTGTGTATCGATTCACTCGCTTCGACTTTTGGTAATAAAGCATCATGTTCAGCCACCGCATTTTAATGGTTTTTCGAATTCAATTGTTCAAGTATATATATATAATGTTAATCGCTAGGTCGATGAGTTAATGACAGTCGACGAACCATAGTCTAAGCATATGAAATCAAAACTATTCAATAATTTACTGTATGGGTATTTTAATAAGAGGCGGTTGCTGCGTTCGAATCACATGTTAAGGACCCTCCTCAATGAGAATAGAAAAAGTCTCCTGAAAAATGGTTCAAACGCATGCAAATGTGTATTAATCTTCATGGGGAACATTTTAATAAGCAATGAGAACATTTTCAAATTTTTGCTTGTCTATTCCAAAACTTAAGGGGCAGTCTACCTGCCATAGGTTAAGATTACTTAAAAGTTGATACGAATCCTTAGAATTAACGTTTAATGGATCGCAAAAATTTCATTTTTGTTTATAAAACAATCTTCTGTATACTTTTCTGCGAATCCTGTATAAATTCGTTTCATTCTTCAGTATACAGATAATGCTTCAAAGAAATACAAGCCTTAACAGCTTCTTTATTTGTTTTTTTTTTTTTTTTTTTATATTCACACGCGCACTCAAGGCTAAGGCCTTATAACGACAGACGTTGTGTGAGCAGAAGATAACAGGGAGAGGGAGAGGAGGTGTCTATTGACATTGGTCTTAAATATCAGGGGGGAAGATCGAGCGAGGTCGCGCGTTCCAAATTCGTGTGGTTCGGTTGAAGAAAGAATCTCTATATTTATAGTAAGACCGAAAACGGGCTTCAAAGCGAATTCATGAGCATTCCGGGAGAGACGTGTATTGCGGGAGAAGTTTTGAAGCGGCGGAATACAACTGGCTATTTCATCAGAGTATTTGTGATGAAAGTAACGATAAAACAGTGAAAGGCAGGAGAAATTTCCAAGATGATCCAGGGATTGTAAAAAATTTGTTATGCTGAAATCTCCTCTAAGTTTTATAGTCCGATTTTGTATTTGGTCCAGTAAGTGCAGTGAGGTCCTAGATGCGCCAGACCAGACAGGGGCATGGAATTCCAACTGGGGACGAATGAACGCCTTATAAATTGTAGCCAGATCGGAGATCGAGTCGAAGACTCTTCAGGCCAGAGCGTTGATATCCATTCGCTCTACATGGCCTAGCCATCTTAGACGTTGGATCCGAAGACGTCTAACTAGGCCGATGTCGCTGTACAGTTCTTGGTTGAATCACTTTCTCCACTCTCCGTTTACACAAACGGAACTAAAGATTGCACGCAGAATTTTCCCCTCGAAACGCCCCAGAGCCTCTTCATCCGCTTTTGATAACGTCCAAGCCTCAGCGCCATAGAGGAGGACCGGGATGATTAAGGTTTTGTAGAGGGATACCATAGTTTTTCGAGAGAGGGCTCTACTACTCAGTTGCCTGTTGAGCCCGAAGAAGCAGCGGTTGGCAAGAGTTTTTGTGCGTTTTAGCTCATCTTAATTGGTGTCGTTGCTGCTTGCCACTATTGAGCCAGGGTAGACGAAGTCCTTGACTACTTCAAAAATATAGCTGCCGAAGGTGACGTTCTGACCAAGACGTCGGTGTTGCGCGTCTTTCATTGATGACAGCATATATTTCGTCTTGTCCCCATTTACCCTTAGACCCACTTTAGCCGCTTCTGCTTCAATGCTTGCAAGCGCCTCATTGACGTCCCGCTTTATCCGTCCAATAACGTCAATGTAATCGGCGTAGGCAAGCAATTGTGTGGACCTGAAGTAGACCGCACCTCTTGTATTGGCCGCAGAGTCCCGCACGATCTTTTAAAGAATAATGTTAATGAAATCACATGACAGTGCGTCACCCTGTCTAAAATCTTTTTTAACATCAAAAGGGTCGGTTAGTTCACCTCCGACTTTAATGGAGCAGCGAGAGTTCTCCATGGTCATCCTGCACAGTCTGACGAGTTTGGCAGGAATGTTAAAACATAACATGGCTCTGTATAGCTCGTCTCTATAAACACTGTCATACGCGGCTTTAAAGTCGACAAAAAGATGGTGCGTGTCGACCTGAAATTCATGGGTCTTCTCCAAGATCTGCCGTTGTGTAAATATTTGGTCTATCGTTGATTTTCCTGGCCTGAAACCACACTGGTAGGAACCTATCAGATTGTCCACGAACGGTTTCAGGTGCTTGTACGCGATGTTCAGGAGGCTTATCCCTCTGTAATTGGCGCAGTCATAGGGGTCTTCTTTCTTATGGACCGGGCAAACGATACTGCGATTCCATTCATCGGGCATGCGTTCTTCCGACCATATCTTGCAGATGAGTTGGTGCATGTTCCTGACCAGCCTGATCGCCAGCTGCTTTAAACAGTCGGGTGGACGGTTGTTTGTGCTCATCCCTGCAGGCTTCTGCTCTGGCTTTATAGCCTTGGCATGTTCGTTTTACTTTCTGGTAAAATTTTCGAACGTCGTTCCTGCAGTAACATCTCTCCATCTCCTTGATCTCGCGCCTCTCGTGCTCCTTCTTTTTCCTTCTCAGAAGCGCATGCTCCTCCCCGATTGCATCGGGAACTGAGGGAGCTTGAGGGAGACTTGATCGGCGAAGGTCCTGACAGTCTCCTGCGATTGTAGCTTTCCGACGTTTCAACTCGACTCCGTTGAATCCGAGAAATTCGCATCCGTGCCTTGGCTGCAACAAGGTAATGATCCGAATCGATATTGGCTCCTCGAAAGTTTCGGACATCTAGGATGCTGGAGGAGTGTCTGCCGTCGATCGCAATATGATCAATTTGATTGGTTGTCGATTGATCGAAAGACTGCCAGGTTCCCTTATGGATGTTGAGGTGTGGGAATCGTGTACTGGCTACTACCAGATTATGTCCCGCCATAAAGTCCACTAGCCTTAGTCCGTTTTCTGATGTGGTATTGTGTAGGATGTGCTTTTCAATGACCAGTTCAAAGATAGCTTCCTTACCCAGCTTCGCATTGAAATCTCCTAGAACGATTTTGGTGTCATAACTGGGGAATTGCGCATACATTCTGCCTAGGAGATCATAGTAGTCGTCTTTATGTCGATCATCTTTCTCCTCTGTGGGGGCGTGGACACATAATAAACTTATATTGCTGAGATTGATCTTGATGCGGATAGTTATGAGGCGTTCGCTTACATACTGGAAGCCTAAGACTTTTTTCCTGAGTATGCCTCGAACAACAAATCCGCATCCGAATAAGTGTTGTTTATTTTCTCTGTAGCAGTTTCCGTAGTATATATCACAGTTTTTCATCCGCTTTTTGCCTGGCCCATCCCATCGCACTTCTTGGAGCGCGGTAATGTCTGCCTTATAGCAGTCCAAAGAGTTGACCAGTTGTCCGGCTGCACCTGCTCTGTTGAGGGACCTAACGTTTCAGGTGCAGATCCGAAATTCGTTTCCTTTTTGACGTTTGCGGGGTTGGTAGTTTCGTTAGGGATGTTAACCCTAAGCGCAACCCCCAACCTGGAAGGCCAGGTTCCTCTTTCCCCAGGAAGGGGTCGGGTCGCTGCACACATTGGTTCACTACCTCGCGGGTGCCAGTATAGCTCCAGGGAAGGCCACGCGGAGGCTGTGTTTCAACTTGAATTGAGCAGGGACAGAGATCGAAGCTGGCGTTTGCCAAGTTGAACGTGATCAACTTCTTCGCTCTGTTTGCTGGCTCCCTTCTCCCCTTAACTTTTGTTAGGGTTGTTAAAATGTATGAAATCTATTTAGAAAGTTTACGAGTAAATGATGTTTATATTTTTATTACGTAAATATTTATTGTTTACATATTATTGCACATTTTATTAAAATTTTACTTGCTTTAAATGACTCTTTGGAGGAAACAATATAGAAAACAAAAATTCAAATGGAAATACATAGAGGAGGAGCTGTCAGACATTAAGCACATGCACAAATACTCTGTTGTACTTATTTCGCGCCTGGCTATAAATAACTCGTTTCAAAATACACGCGAAAAATTAGCCAGCGCAAAAAGAAATTGAAAGAAAAGAAATGTGAGCAATGTGCCTATAATTGGACGTGCCTATAATTTATTAGTATCTAAGGCATAAGTGACACATGTCGCCTTGAATTCATTTTTCGCTTTTTTATCATGTGGGTCAAAAATGCGTGGGCATTAATACTAAAAAAGAAAAAACAGGCAAAAAGCAAAGCAAACTAAAAACAATTAACTGCACAAACACGTCACCTTTTTATCAAGTCGAAAGATTTTTGACAAAAATAAAAAGAACTCCGCACGCTTCAGAATCATTTTATATTTTCGGCTGTTTCGGCACTTTTTGAAAAACAGGTTGATGAAAAGTATAGTCCTTGGGATTTTAGACTTCCTGGATATAGCTATCCGCTGGAGCACTCAGACGCTAACACTGGTCCATTGTACTCCAGACAGACACCTTACACTATTGTATATTCCCCGCTTTCCGGAGAAAAATTATAAGGAGCTTCAGTGGCACACACCACGTCGGATCCAAGGGTGCGCCAGCAAAGGCGACAGAGGAAATGCTCTGCAGTATCACCCTCCTCTTCGCCACATGCAACTCAGGTAGGCGTCTCACTGATGCCGAGCACGTAGAGATGCTTGGCAAAAGTGTAATGGCCCGTGATAACTCCCACAAGCCTTCTGCAGTCGACTCTCCTTAAAGACAGGAGGAATGCTGCAGATTTTTTGCAGACATCAGCGCATACGCGCTTAGTCATCCTGCAATCTGGACAATCCTTCCATCTACGGTTCTGTGTATTAAATACACAATTTATTGTGAACGCAGGTAGACCTAGAGCGGATTCAGGTCCTGAGAAGCTCTCCTCTGAACCCATTCTGGCAAGTCCATCAGAGATCTCATTCCCTGGGATCCCAGAGTGGCCTGGAACCCGCACAAGTCTTAATGAATTTAGTCTGCCGATTTTGTTCAGGAAGGACTTGAGTTCAAGCACTAATTTGGAGCTAGTTAAGGGGTTACACACAGCTTTTAGTGCAGCTTGGCTGTCACTACAGACGCATATGCTTTCCCCCTTCCACCTGTGCTTCACAACATAGTGCATGATCATTAGGATTGCGTATATCTCTGATTGGAAGACAGACGCATACTTTCCTAACGAGAAGTGCAGTCGGATGTTTTCGCGCTCAAAGAACACCCCAGCACCGGACCTCCGCCCAGACCTGGAGCCATCCGTGAAAATGCGAAGACTATCTTTTCCAGGTTCAGTATTCAGCCATAGCCAATCTTGATGCCATGGAAACTCGACTGTGAAATTACGGCGCAGTAGAATAACGGGCGTCAGTGCGTCAGAAGGCATGTCCATGAGACAGGGTTCGCAGGACAATTCTTGCGCAAGCACGCCGTTATTGTTATACCAAAAGCCATTTCTCTTCGGACGAGACATGGCTTTCAGAGCACACCCTCTGATAAATATATCAAGGGGTGGAAGGCTCATCATAGCATCTAGAGCAGCGCTCGGCGTGCTGGGGAAGGCCCCCGTGCAGCTAAGATAAACCGTGCTATGGAGTTTGGTGAAAGAGGCTACGACGTGTTTGCGTTTTAGTCTGTTCCACCATACAACCGATGCATATGAGATTATAGGTCTTATCATTGCCCTGGAGATCCAGAGGACCTTTGCCGGTGATAAAATCCATGTTTTGCATAAAGCTCCTTTGCATTGCCAGAAAGCTGACAACGCTTTGGTGGTTTTTTACTCAACATGCTTTGACCAAAGATAGCAAGCTTCTAAGATGACTCCTAGATACTTAGCCTCCTTGGATGGAAGTGCCTTTTAGTACCAGCTGAGACATGTCAGTATTTTTCCTCCTTCTTGTAAAGAGAACGGCATCGGTCTTAAGAGAATTGACTGACAGCCCATTTCTAGTACACCAATCATCGATTATATTTGGCGCCGCCTGTGCTTTGAGACGGGCAGTCGCTAAACATGAGCCGACAGAAGGAATGGCGACATCATCCGCATAGGCTTGGGCATAGATTCCAGGGGCATTGAGAGCATCAAGCAGAGAATCGACCACCATGCACCATAACAGCGGAGACAGGACGCCACTCTGCGGGCAGCCCCTGTTTACGCCGGATTTGACATACTGACCGAGGCTGCATCAGCGGTCAATGTCCTGTGCATGAGCATTGCATTGATCCAAAAGCGTTATCAAAAGCTCCCTCAATGTCGATGAAACTGCCCAGCGCGTACTCTTTTCTTTCGGATATAGCTTAGTGCCATTATTCTTTTCTCACCACGACCCGTCATCTACGTTCGTAGAGATATTGTTCACCAGCTGCTTCCGCAGTATAGCCTAACATCTACCTAGAAATTTTATTTCTTATGGCTTAAATTCATCCTTCGTATGCACACAATTCACTACTCTTTTCTTTTTAGAAGCGTTAACCTGGACAGAGGCGTCACGTTATAACGGGTGATTTCAATGTTGACGATTCTCAGCAACTTAACAACTTCTTTCGGAGCTTTAACTGGTCGTTGTGCTTCCTCGACAACGACGTGGATATGGCTAAATGTGATATGATCACAAACATTATCCATGCTGGCATAACCATTTTTATCCCTAACAGGATAAAAAGTATTAAGCCAGAGGATAATGCGCAGTTTGACTTGAGCTGCGCAGTTTGACTTGAGCTGCAAGTCATTGTATTACCATATTGGTTATGTTGCACTATCTTGTTGTTTATTTTTCTTTTTTCGTTTGTACATGTTTATATTTTTAATAATCTTCACATTGACATTACAGCTGTCAAGCCCTCAGACAACGCCAATCTGCCGCTGCCCACTTTGTCGCAAGCTCGCAGCTCCCAAAATCATCTTTGTCACCGCCTGTTCTGGAGTACGGTAATTCAACTATGGGACAGTTGCAAGGCTCCTTAAAGAACTTGGCATACACAAATCCGCTGGTATACATAGATGGTATTTCCCCAATAATTCTGAAGAGGTGTTGTTCTACGCTGGCAAAGTCACTGCGTAAGCTTTTTCACCTTTCCTACTCTTTCAGAGTTTATTCGGGCGGATGGAAAACAGCATTTGTCTTCAATTAGCGACCCGTTGCACTAACGTCCCTTCTCTTCAAGGTCATTGAAATACATATCTCCAGTCGCTGAAACTCCTCAATGACCGGCAGTATCGTTTCAGCGGCAACAGATCCCCTGGTGATTTGATGGCATATCTCACCGAGAAGTGGAGTCGTTCGCTCCACCAGGCGGTTGAGAGCAAAATAGTTGCACTTGATATTTCAAAAGCATTTGACTAGAGTTTGGCATTCGGGATCGATGACTCCCTTCTTATATGGATTAAAAGCTACCTTTCGAATCGTTAAAATTAAGTTGTCTTGGACGGATTCAAGTCTGATACTCACTGGTAAATACTGTTGTTCCCCAGGGCTCCGTTTTTTCTCCGACACTTTTTCTCATTTTTAGGGTTCCGTACCCAAAGGTAAAACAGAACCCTAATACTAAGACTTCGCTGTCCGTCCGTCCATCTGTCACCAGGCTGTATCTCATGAACCGTGATAGTTAGACAGTTGAAATTTTCACAGATGATGTATTTCTGTTGCCGCTACCACGACAATTACTAAAAATAGAACATAATGAATATTTAAGGGGGGCGCCCATACAACAGACATGATTTTCATCCAAAAAATCCCCTTGGTCACATACTGAACTAAGGTTAGTCGACAATATGTTTGTGTCTTTGATGAATTAATCCTAGCTGCAAACCTTTTCCCCATATTTATTGTTATTCACCTTTTCACATCGTTGCTGTCAAGATGGACACTTTGATGATCAACTACATATATCTCATCATGAAGATTTTTGATTATCGAAGTAATATGCCGATAACCTGCCTGCAATCAAGATCTGTCATCATACGAAAAATGTGATTTAATGTGATGACTGATGAGGTAACATACATAGTCTCTTTCATATTTATATATACAGATGGTACGGAACCCTTCGTGCGCGAGTCCGACTCGCACTTGGCCGGTTTCTCTAAATGATCTCTTGACTGTTACTTCTAATTTCCAATTTACTCCTTCGCTCACGACAGTACCTTCAGCATCTCATATTCGTTCACTTTTTTGCCACCCTGCTTTTTGGCTGTAGATAGTGAGCGGCAGCGTATGTTAAGCTCATACATTCCAATATCGACAGCATAATGGAATGGGATAAAAACAATAGAAT
This sequence comes from Eumerus sabulonum, assembly GCA_951905685.1. Taxonomy (NCBI): domain Eukaryota; kingdom Metazoa; phylum Arthropoda; class Insecta; order Diptera; family Syrphidae; genus Eumerus; species Eumerus sabulonum. The sequence goes on along the minus strand of OX645060.1, from coordinate 150,706,034 downwards.
GGAATTTAATGCTTCCAAAACGCAATGCTGTCTTCTGTTATTAAAGCGTAACACTGATCCAATGGCATTATTCATGAATGGCACTTGTATCTCTGAAACCGACAAGCTTTCTATACTGGCTATGTGTATTAGTGACAAACTTTGTTGGAACGATCACATATTTAGTGTCGCCAAGAATGCGACAATCGCTAGATCATCGCGGGAATGTCTCCTGCCTTTACATTGTTTTATCGTTACTTTCATCACAAGTGTTCTGACGAAATAGCCAGTTGTATACCGCCCCTTCAAAACTTCTCCTGCTATGCTCACGATTTCACTTTGAAGACCGTTTTTGGTCATACTGTCAAATATATGTAGGTATTCTTTCTTCAACCGAACCACACGAATGTGGAACGCGCTACCTCGTTCGGTCTTCACCCCTCATAACAATATACGGATATTTAAGACCAATGCCAATAGGCACCTCCTCTCCCTCTTCCTGTTACATTCTGCGAGCACAACTTTAGACGTTATAACTATAAGGCCTTAGCCTTGAGTGCGCGTGTGACTATAAAATCCAAAAAAAAAAAACTTTAGCTTAAGAGTGATATATTAATTTTCTTCAATTTGTTTTAACACAAATTTTCTTCCCCGCTTGATTTTTTTTTTTTTTTTTTTTTTGATTTTTGTATATAAAATCCTTTTTTAAATGGACTAGGAACTGGCCCTATGATTGTGGAAACTTATCGTCCACCCTATTTGATAAGATTCTTAAATTCGTCCCAATGCCCCTCGTTAGACTACCCTGCTGTTCGTCCATTTGCCTCTATTTTTCATAAAAGGTGCTGGAAGTGGCTATAATTCTATACTACGAGTAACAATATAAGTTTCATTCGATCCAATCTTATTTTGCATCAGATTTGGTTGTCTTTAACTCTTGACATAGAAACCCTATGGTGCATCTGGACTCCCTTAAAGGCCTTTTATCGTTCACCAATGATGAAAAGCATATCTGCAATTTCATTTAATCTCATAAATGTTCAAGGAAAAAAAAAAATCGACAATCATCCATTGTCTATCCATTTAATTTTCCGAACGATGGACCTTTTAGTTCGTTTTCACATTGCACATTAATCGCACCATATGCTGCTACATACACACATGTAGGCATCTTTTCAAAGCTCAATCACATCTTGATTGATGCCTCTTGAAAGAATACCAGCGATTTATTTGGATTGCAGTATAGGCCCAGAATAGATACATACATAAGTCAGTGCGGACACTTTCCCCCCTAGTTTCCATCCGCGAACCGATCTTATTTCTTTACATAAACCTGGAAACTACACAAAGCCAATTTCACTGTAATATCGAATGCAAATGTCAAGGCAGAGCCATGAGAATGATTTGTTCCTCTCCCACGAGCAGTAGCCAACACACAAGGAGTAGGAAAAAAGTCAGAAACTAAAAATAAATCAGAAAAGGAAAAGTGTCAGTTTTTATGAACATTTGCAAGGAAATGATCATGACAGCGAATTAATGCATGCATTTAAGATCCACTGGGAAAAGAAGCAACGTCGCTATAGATACATACATACATATGCATATCCATATGTAGTCACAGCAACATCTTACAGATACCCGTTGTTATTATACTTGTAGACGATCGGATGCTTACTGAGATTTATTTTTCTTTCTCTATTTCCAGGTTATACCGTAACCGCATAATACTACAACATGATAATGAATACATTTTGACCGCAAGAACAGATTCAATCTACATACTGCATACTTACGCATCCATTGTACATTGCAAAGAAAGATACGAGAGGAAGGAACTTTACATCATCTTGTAGCTTAGTAGAGCATTTTGTACTCCGAACCCGAGATAATGCGACGCGTTGTATGCGTAAATCTTATGCATCTCGTTTTGCCGCAACTTTAAAGATACATAACTTTGCGGTACGAGAGAAAGGCATAATTAGAAGAGATACAAGTGTACCTGTTGCAATTGGAGCACACTTTTGTGAAACTCTATAGATATTTAAGTGTCCGCTTTTTTTATTTGAATTTTAAAAGTACCATAAGTGCTGGATTTGTGTTCCTGGTCTCGTATTTACATTTTTTGTATACCATTTTAATATTACGACTAAAGCGAGTTGATTTTAAGTGTGTCTATTCATCTGAAAGTAACAACTCAAGCAGAAACACGAAATTCATATTGGGTTACAAGAGGAAGCCCTCGGCCGTTTACAAGAGAAATAGATACTCTCAGACACAACCACAATGGATGGGGGATACGTAAATGAAGGTAAGCGAAATGTCATTGGCAATATGCATTTAATGATACGATCTGGTATGAGGTTTTTCCGCTTGCATGCATTTATTTATTTCCTTATTTGCTTGTTATTATGTTTTACATCATTTATTTATGTGCAGAATTACTTGGAACCAAATTTTATATGGAAGAGAGATTTCTTGCTCTCAGAAGGATTATGTAGTCTTCCACCATTGTTGTCCTTTAAATAAATGATAAAACCACAATAACTTAACTTGGACTTCTTATTTCGATTATTGGCTCGGTATAGAAGTGCTGAACTTGATTAATCACATCTTTTTAGTAAAGCATTTTCGAGCCAATTCCTGATGCAACTTATTCAACGCCTCAAAAAACATCGATAGTGTGGGGTTTCTCTAGAGTTTTGTAATAGAATATGTTTCGTTGTTCGTTTTCAGAAATTGGAATTTAATGAGAATTTAGAATGAAAACCAAGTTTTAATTGCGTTTCGCACTATTAAGAAAAAAAACTGTTTGAATGTGCTTATCGAACTTCGGTAGACGGCTTGTCCACATTAGGATGTCGCTTTGTTTCCGAGATCACTGTACCAGTTGGTGTAGTTTTCCCGACACTCTCTTTTTATTTAATTGGTGGCGCGACAGAAATACACCACAACATCGGCAACAACATTCCAAAAACATTTTAAATATGACGAATTTAAGTTGTGCATCTATATCGTTAGATAGTTTAACAGATCAGCTGTAATCGAATAATTAGTAAAAGTTATAAAATACTGCAAGGTAGATATTGTTGCACTTCAAGAAGAGGAAGCGTGGCTTAAGCTCGTTCAAGACCCGGTGCAGTCTGCATAAACCATGGAACAGAGAGGAAGACTTCGTGAAAGCGCACACAAGTGGTTCTTCTTAAGTATGATGAGCCAGGTTTCAATTTACAAACTACAAGGGAAAAATATCCCTGCCAAATGGAACGAACCATCCACACTAAACTAGACGCGAGATTTCATCCAAACGATTTTGACAGCATTTTGACACAGTCTCTTGCTATAATTTTCCTGTGCCACCTGTTTGAATGATAGACCTCTGTTGCGCAGTCTTTCAGAATTAGATTAGAAAACTCTTTGGAACAGAGCATTGGTTTATTTTTTCCACATGGCCCTACCATTTAAAGCGTTGCATTTGTAGACGGCTAACCAGGCCGATAAAATTGTACACCACGTACAGGTTGTGGTTGAATTTCCTCTATCCTCCATCAACATAAAAGGGACTAAAGGTCGAACCGAGATAGGCAGGGTCTTGTGTAAATTCATATTGGTTTTCTAGAGAGAGCTTTACTACTCAATTGTCTCCTGAGTCCAAACAAATAACATTTGTGTCTACGCACTTGACCTTCACACTGATGTCATATCTTCCATTTAACTATGGAACCTCAGACAGCATATACCTTCTTTGGCCTTCACTTACTTTTATTTTATTTGTTTTCATAATATTTAACTGTTGATTAATTGCTTACTTTTTGCTTGATTCATTAAATATTCGGCAGATTTAACTTCAAATTAACAGCTCCCCTCTTCCTTTTCATATTACGAGTATCTGCCTTTTTAATGCATCTGTTTGCACCTAAATTGCAGGAGAAACATATGGTTACAATTAGCATGAATAATTTCGTTTGAATGTAAGATTTGCAAGCTAGTAAATTAGTCTCCTTGTAGATATTTTAGTTTGATTGCTTGTAAAGTTATCAGATATTTTATTTTTCCTTAACGATTGTGTGGTTTTTAAATAAACAAAAACGTGCAATTCTATTTCGTTCATGCCAACAAAATCAGAGGACTCAGATGCAATTATTGGAGTCGATAGTCCAGGTATGATGTGGATTCTAATTTAAAACAAATAATTATGGTAGCGAGATATCGAGTACATTTGGATATGCAAAATTATCCGAAATATTAAGAAATCTCATCAAATGATAAAATACTGCAATCATGCTATTATAACGTTCAAATATTTAAGCCCTAAAACTCTTCGGAAGTTCATTAAAGACAACATCTTCTCAAAATAAAACAAAAAAAAAAATGTCGACGTGCCCCAAATACTTTTTGCTTGCCAGTATCAGTATTTTTTAAGGAAATACTACTTACTTACGTTGCGCTACAGTCCGTGGTGAACCTGGGCCTCAACCAACAAGCGTTTCCACGCCCAGTTGGTTAAGGTCCTCTTCCACCTACGTGCGCCACCGTTGATGCGGCCGTCCTCTGCCGCGCCTTTCTTCTGGGGTGGATTCGTAGACTCTTCGGCTCGGAGCTGTATTTTCCATTCGCTCTAAATGGCCTAGCCACCTTAGACGCTGTATCCGTAGACGTCGTAACAGGCCAATGTCGCTGTACAACCCGTACAGTACTTCGTTATATCTTCTCCTCCATACACCGTTTGAACAAACGGGACCGTAGATAGATAGTGTGCAGATTTTCCTCTGGAAACGACCAAGGGCATCTTCATCCGCTTTTGTTAAGGTCCAAGCCTCTGCGCCGTAAAGGAGGACTGAGATGATTAAGGTCTTAGATAGTGTCACTTTGTTTTTCCGAGAAAGGGCTATACTTCTCAATTGTCTCTTGAGCCCAAGGAAACAGCGGTGGGCAAGAGTGATTCTGCGTTTTATCTCAGCGCTGGTGTTGTTGTCGCTGGTCATCAGTGAGCCAAGGTAGACGAATTCCTTGAAAATTTCAAAGTTATATCCGCCCATGGTGACGTTCTGGGCAATACGTCGGTGTTGTCCGTCTCTTTTAGATGATTGCAGATATTTGGTTTTACCCTCATAAACCTTGAGACACATCTTCTACCTCAATGCTTACAAAGGTCTCATTGACGTCTCGCTGTGTCCGTCCAATCACGTCACCTCTTGTGTTGGGCAGTGACTCTTGCACGATCTTTTCAAGCACCATGTTGAAAAAGTTGCATGACCGCGTCATCTTGCCTAAATCCTTTTTTAACATCAAGGGTCTCGGTTTGCTCATTACCGACCTTAATGGAGCAGCGAGAATTCTCCATTGTCATCCTGCACAGTCGGACGAGTTTGGCAGGGATGTTAAAACTTGACATGGCTTTGTATAGCTGTCATATGCAGCCTTGAAATCGACGAAGAGGTGGTAAGGGTCGATTTGGTATTCCTGGGTCTTCTCGAAGATCTGCCGTAGCGTAAATATTTGGTCTATTGTGGATTTACCTGGTCTGAAACCACACTGATAAGAGCCGATCAGGTTATCCGCAAACGGTTTCAGGCGTTCACACAATACGGCAGAGAAGGTCTTATATGCGATGTTAAAGAGACTTATTCCCCTATAGTTGGCGCAGTTATAGGGGTCTCCTTTCTCATGGACCGGGCAAACGATGCTGAGATTCCATTCGTCGGGCATGCTTTCCTCCGACCATACCTTGCAAATGAGATGGTGCATGCACCTTACCAGCTCATCTCCAGCCGCCTTAAGAAGCTCAGCAGACAGGCCGTCTGCGCCCGCGGCTTTATTAGACTTAAGTCCTGTTATTTTGACTAATGCTATTTTGACTTCATCTAGGTCGGGTGGACTGAATTCTGTTACAACGTCGTCCATTACGAATGGCTCGTTCTGCCTGACGGCGGTATCTTGTCTATCATCGCCGTTATACAGTCTGCAGAAGTGGTATTTCCAAATCCTTAGCAACCACTGCGACTCTACTACCAGTTCTCCATTTTCATCCCTGCAGGCCGTCGCTCTGGCTTTTAGCCATGGCATGTTCGTTTTACCTTATTGAAAACCTTACGGGCGTCATTCCCGTGGAAGCATCTCTCCATTTCCTCGATCTCACGCTTTCCGTGCTCTCTCTTCTTTCTTCTGAAAAGCGTGTGTTCCTCTCTTCTCTTCTTCTCATAGATTTCGCGAGCAGCTCTCGTCCGTCGTGCTGCATGGTTTTTAAGTGGTGGCGGTTTGAAATCCAGCACCTCTGAGGCAGCGTCTCTGACGGCGCTCTGGCAATGCGCCCATTCCTGCTCTATTGTTTGTGCTGCTGTGGGCGGATTTTGAGAGAGCTTGGAGGAGACACGATCGGCAAAGATTCTCTTGCGATTGTAGCTTTCCGGCGTCAAACCGCCAGGTACCCTTGTAGATGTTGAGATGAGGCAATCGCGTGCTTGCTACAAGGAGGCTACGCCCCGCTAGGAAATCGATTAGCCTAAGTCCGTTGTCGGATGTGGTGTTATGGAGGCTATGCTTTCCTATGATCCACTCAAGTATGTCCTCTTTGGCCAGTTTTGCATTAAAATCTTCTAGAACTATTTTTGTGTCGTAGCTGGGACATTGGGCGTATGTTCTGTCTAGGAGATCGTAGAATTTTTCTTTGAGTCGATCGTCCTTTTCTTCCGTTGGGGTGTGAGCGCCTATTAAGCTAATGTTTCCAAATTAAGCTTTGATGCGGATTGTTATGAGGCGTTCGCTTATATTTCGGAAGCTTAAGACTTTTTGTCGGAGTTTTCCTCGAATAATGAATCCGCACCCGAAAAGGCGCTGTTTATTCTCCTTGTAGCAGTTCCCGTAGTAGATGTCACAGTTTTTCATCCGTTTTTTGCCTGGTCCGATGGCAGTATGTATAGTGCAGCATGATCTCAAAACAATTAAAAAATTATGAGTTATTTGTGAGAAAGACGGACTATGAAAGATAGTCAAATTCAGTTAGAATACGAGTGATGATTGCCTTTGATCGTGGTCTATTTGTTCATTGTAGACATTTATGAATGAAATAACTCGTGTTTTATTAAAATTTTACTATAAATCAAAAAAAAAAAAAAAAAAAATCCCCCAGGGACAGATCAATAAGACGTAAAAAAAATAAACAGTTTTTATTGTGTATATTGTACGAAATTACCAGGCAGAATAGCACAGAGGCAATGCATCTGCTAATATACCCATTTTTGTTTTAACATGCCGTTGGTGTCGGCGCATAAAATCCAGGAATTAGAATGCTGAAATATGATTCTAAAATGTGGAACATTTTTTTTTTTTTGATGTCACAGAATTTGCAATTAAATTATGTTTGAAGAATTGTGATCGTTGCGTTAATATTATTTTGTATCACAGATCGTAAGTGAACTAAAAAACCAACATTCGAATAATGCGGCAAACCATAAAAATTGTGAAAGTTGGTAAAAGCATGCCATATTATAAGGATGCCCCACGAGCAGTGTGCCAAAAAGCTAGAGCGTGTAGGTCTGGTCAAGACAAGAAAAAAATCGTACGGGAGGGGGTTCTATTCCCCTCCGTTAGGCCGGGAGGGGCAATTTTCTAAAAAATTGACTTAGTTTGGAAAAAAAAAATGAAAATCAACGGTTACATCCACAATGCCGTGATGTACTTTTTTGTAAAGCCAGAGACTTCTTCTCTCATTTTGATTTTAAACGAAGCTGTTTTAAGGAACAGTTTTTGAGAAATGAATTTTCAAACTCAAAATTTTTGAAAAAAAAAAAAATTTCGAACTAATTTTTTTTTCAAAATGTTATGTAATAAATTTTTTTCAAGAATTCAATTCTCATATTAGCTTTTAGTTAAAAACAGAAAACCGGATGCATAAATGTCTTGTAGTTCTTGAGAAATAAAAAAAAAAACCCAAACCACTTTTTTCTAAGAAAAACCTTTTTTTGGTTTTAACGCGGCTGGACTTGTAGGCAAATTAATGTATAAAACATTGACCTCTTTTTTATTATTTTAAAAAAAATCGGAGTTTTATGAGGATACAATAAAGTGACAGAGTATTGGAGTAGCCCTGGACTCATTTTATTTTTTCATTGATAACGCCTGAAAACTGACCTGCCAATTTCCGCTGGGCCCGTCCGCCGCCGATGGGTTCTACCCGCTAGGACCTTAAGACAATAAAACCGCAATTTTTTGTTTTTTTTTAGAGGCTTGCGGGTTCAAGGGGTTTTTTTTTTTTTAATATTCTCTTATGATGTGTTGTTATACACACAACCTGAATGGATTCCAGTGGTTTGGGTCGTTGATGTTCATTCACTACTCTCAGGGGTGGGTGTCCTAGATAGGACGAGAACCGACCAAATTCCGCTTTGGTTATAGTCCGTACTAATCCGTACGTCTGGTCACTTTCCATTCCCAACTGCGTTGCATACTTTTTGTCCGTATAGGAATTACTTTTACTTTACTATGAAGCGAATTTGAACTATAGACCTTCCGATCGGCGGTCGATGATGTTGACCACTGCACCACGGCCACCCGAAATTTATTGAAAAACAAATGTAAATAAAAAGCATCGCATTTTTAATACCAAAAACATTTCCAAATTGGATGTCAACTCATCAACGCATTACGATTTCAAACTCATACTCTCGAGAAGAATTCTGCTATGGTTTAGCTAATGTTCGAGATCGTGAAGCCGAAAGACTCTACGCTGAAAGATATCTCAATCGGAGGTGTCCCAGTCGTAGTATGTTTTCAATAATCCACCTACGTCTGCGAGAGCACGGAGTGCTAAAGCATCGAAGAAGCGAAAGATCAATTACAGATGGATCAGCAATCTTAGATGAAAGAATATTGGTTTTGGTCCGACGTAATCCCTCCCTTAGTACAATGAGGATAGCTATTATGATCGAAGTGCCCAGATCTAGAGTATGGAGAGTGCTTCATAACGAAAAGTTACACCCGTACCATTTTACACCAGTTCAATGTTTCATACATTAATTTGCCTACAAGTCCAGCCGCGTTAAAACCAAAAAAAGGTTTTTCTTAGAAAAAAGTGGTTTGGGTTTTTTTTTTTTTTTATTTCTCAAAAACTGCAATACATTTTTGCATCCGGTTTCCTATTTTTAACTAAAAGCTAATAAGAGAAATGAATTCTTGAAAAAAATGAGTACTTAATTACATACAATTTTGAAAAAAATTAGTTCGAATTTTTTTTTTTTCAGAATTTTGAGCTTGAAAATAATTTTCTCATAAACTATACCCGTTTAAAAACAAGGTGAAAGTAGAGGTTTCTGGCTTTCCATAAAAGTATATCACGGCATTGTGAATGTAACCGTTGATTTTCAATATTTTTTTTCCAAATTAAGTACATTTTTTTTAGAAAATTGCCCCTCTTGTCATGACTAGACCTACACGCTCTAATTTTTTAGCACACTGCTCGTGGGGCACCCTGTATAAGACTGATGAATAACCTGAAACAGAGTATTTGCTTTTTCAATTTTCATCAGGTGAAAGTTAACAACAATTTATATAATATGAGATAGTAAGATATTATATAGCACGCCAATCTACAAGGTATAAGGGTCGATTCTCATGGAGTCCACTTAACATGTTAATTGAGTAACCAGGGCTAATTTTCATTTAGGTCAATAGAAAAACAGAGAAACCTGAAAATTACGTTAATTTTCTCAAATTCCATTTCTTATATAATACTCGTACACGCATGACTCCATTTTTTTTCTTTTTAGATAACAACATGCAATTAGTCAACCAGTTTGCATGCAATCTACTGGCGCGTATGCGTTAGTCTCATTTATATTTCTCTAAACAATTTCAGTCTCTTATGATTCAAGGACAAAAGTGTTGAAATTTAACAATTTCACAAATTATAATTTTAAAAATAGAGTCTCACTCATCTGATTTAGACATGAATCACATTTAACCAAATTAAATTTACAAAGGTCACGGGGAGCATTATAAATAATGTAGGTTGATATTTTAAAGTCTTATTAACACGCCTGCGAAAATAAAAAGTCTTATAAATAGCTTTGAGATTATATTCTAAAGTTTATAATTTAGGCCATTGGTTTTTAACGAGTATTAGATACAAGTTCACAGCCGCTACTAATTCACGAGGAACAAATCTAATCATTTGCATACCTATCGACTTTTGAAATATTTAAGTAAGATTTTGAATAGTAAAAATGGTAATAACCTTTACTGGAGTCCATAAATCCTTTTCGACAGTGTTCATACATAATTACGTTACACATCAAACACCTCGTAATTTCTGCACAATCAATTGAACCGGCTTTGTGAATAGACGAGTTATTTCTACTTGACATAGTTTTGGAGCGCGCACTATTGGTTTCAAACCACCCACTTACTCGCAGCTTAGCTTAAGTGCACACGAACAGAGTGTCGTTTTATGTACGGCCTTCTTAGGTTTCAACGGCAAACAATGGAGTTTCTGTTAATGGGTTTAGATAAAAATATTCCTTCTATAACCAATAAAAGGTTCATTGTTAGCGGTGGTGTAGACCTGAAGTCGTCTTTTTACTATTTGTTCCATGTGTATCTTTTGCCATACCCAATCGATTTATGTAAGGTATGTTACGTATTTTTATATGTGTATATGTACATATATGCATACATGTACGCGAGGAGGTTAGGAGTCAAGTTTTACAACATAGTGCAGGATTAGATTGCATACATATACATACCTATGAGGAAAAGTTGCTTTTTACCTTGGCCTCTCCAGGTTAATAACATTCCAGTATCAAGGTTGCTGAAACTGCGTCCCTATGTGTTTCGATTATTATTTGTGATATCATCATTACTTACAGAAATCGTATTTGATAACTTGACCTCTTCTGTTCGTTACTAAGACGGATGGCTCTTAATATCGGATAAAAAAATATTTGAGGAAAACTTAAAATTGTATTCAGATACTTCCTCAGGGCATCGCCCAATTCATTACCAAACTTTATTTGTTGTTATTCTTTAACAGCTTATGAATGCGAAATGTACTGTATAAGAGGAGTGTTACTTTCGGTATAAACGTACCTGGCGTTGACTTTGGTTTGCTTTTTGTTCCTTATTTCCATCTCACACATTTTTAGATCAAAAGACGGTTAACTCTAGTCAGTTAGTCTACTTGAGAAAGAATGGCTGAAATGGGTCATAAGCGTCCCTTTCCTAAATCGTTTGTTTTTTATAGGCAATCGATACTTACTTACTTTGATGGCGCTACAGTTCGGGGTGAACCAGAGCCTCAACCAACACGCCTCTCCAGCCGGCCCGATCTTTCGCCAGCCGCTTCCAGTGCCGTACACCCAGTTGGTTAAGGTCCCTTTCCGCCTCTGCGCGCCACCTTAAATGCGGTCGTCCTCTGCTGCGTCGTCCCTCGGGGTTGGAGTAGAAGACTCTTCGGGCCGGAACGTTGATATCCATTCGCTCTATGTACATGGACTGTCCGTTTACATAAACGGAACCAAAGATTGCACGCAGAATTTTCCTCTCGAAACGCCCAAGAGCCGCTTCATCCGCTTTTGATAACCTCCAAGCCTCAGCGCCGTAGAGGAGGACCGGGATGATTAAGGTTTTGTAGAGGGATACCTTAGTTTTTCGAGAGAGGGCTCTACTAATAAATTGAAGCAGCGGTTGGCAAGAGTTATTCTGCGTTTTATCTCAGCGCTGGTGTCGTTGCTGCTTGTCACTATCGAGCCAAGGTAGACGAAGTCCTTGACTACTTCAAAAATATAGCTGCCGAAGGTGACGTTCTGACCAAGACGTCGGTGTTGCGCGTCTTTCTTTGATGACAGCATATATTTGGTCTTGACCCCATTTACCCTTAGACCCGCTTTAGCCGCTTCTGCTTCAATGCTTGCGAACGCCTCATTGACGTCTCGATTTGTCCGTCGAAAAACGTCAATGTCATCTGCGTAGGCAAGCAATTGTCTGGACTTGAAGTAGATCGTACCTCTTGTATTGGCCACAGAGTCCCGCATGATCTTTTCAAGAATAATGTTAAAGAAATCACATGACAGTACGTCATCGTCACCCTGTCTAAAACCTTTTTTAACATCAAAAGGGTCGGTTAGTTCACCTCCGACCTTAATGGAGCAGCGAGAGACCTCTCTAGTCATCCTGCACAGTCTGACGAGTTTGGCAGGAATGTTAAAACGTGACATGGCTTTGTATAGCTCGTCTCTATAAACACTGTCATACGCGGCTTTAAAGTCGACAAAAAGATGGTGCGTGTCGACCTGGAATTCATGGGTCTTTTCCAAGATATGCCGTGGTGTAAATATTTGGTCTATCGTGGATTTTCCTGGCTTGAAACCGCACTGGTAAGAACCTATCGAACGGCTTCAGGCACTTACACAGTACGGCAGAGAGGATCTTGTACGCGATGTTCAGGAGGCTTAGCCCTCTGTAATTGGCGCAGTCATGGAGGTCTCCTTTCTTATGGACCGGGCAAACGATACTGAGATTCCATTCATCGGGCATGCGTTCTTTCGACCATATCTTGCAGATGAGTTGGTGCATGTTCCTGACCAGATCATTGCCAGCTGCTTTAAACACTTCCGCGGGGAGTCCGTCCACTCCAGCAGCTTTATAAGACTTAAGTTTCAATATCGCTATCTTAACATCGTCTAGGTCGGGTGGATGGAATTCTCCTTCGTCTTCCTCCATTGTGAATGGTTCGCTCTGCCTGACAGCGGCATTTTGACTATCGTCGCCATTATACAATCCGCAGAAGTGGTCCTTCCACAATCTCAGCATCGACTGTGACTCCACTACTAGTTGTCCGTGCTCATCCCTGCAGGCTTCTGCTCTGGACTTATAGCCTTGGCATGTTCGTTTTACTTTAAAAAAAAAGCAACATTTTCGAACGTCGTTCCTGCAGTAACATCGCTCCATCTCCTCGATCTCGCGCTTCTCATGCTCCTTCTTTTTCCTTCCCAGAAGCGCATGCTCCTCCCTCCTTTTCTGCTCATAGAGCTCGTCGGCAGCTCTCGTCCGTCGATGCAATGCGGCCATGTATGCATTCTGTTTCTCTACATGGGCCTATCTGCACTCATCATCAAACCAGGGGTTTCTCGACGGTGGTGGCTCGAAACCGAGTACATATGAGGCGGCCTCCCTAATGGCGTTCTGACAACGGTTCCATTGCTGTTCTATGGTTTCTGAAGATTACATCGGGACGCGGTTGCAGCTACACCTGAGGCGACCTCTCTAATGGCGTTCTGACAACGACTCCATTGTTGTTCTATGGTTTCTGCAGATTACATCGGGACGCGGTTGCAGCTTTCCGACTTTAAATTTTGGTGTTCTTACTCGACCCCGTTGATTTCGAGAAATTCGCACCCGTACCTTAGCTGCAACAAGGGAATGATCCGAATCGATGTTCGGAAGATTCGGACATCTAGGATGCTGGAGGAGTGTCTGCCGTCGATCGCAATATGATCAATTTGGTTGGTTGTCGATTGATCGAAAGACCGCAAGGTCCCCTTATGGATGTTGAGGTGTGGGAATCGTGTACTTGCTACTACCAGATTATGTCCCGCCATAAAGTCCACTAGCCTTAGTCCGTTTTCTGACGTGGTATTGTGTAGGCTGTGCTTTCCAATGACCAGTTCAAAGATAGCTTCCTTACCCAGCTTCGCATTGAAATCTCCTAGAACGATTTTGGTGTCATAACTGGGGCATTGCGCATACGTTCTGCCTAGGAGATCATAGAAGTCGTCTTTATGTCGATCATCTTTCTCCTCTGTGGGGGCGTGGACACATAATTAACTTATATTGCCGAGACTGGTCTTAATGCAGATAGTTATGAGGCGTTCGCTTACATACTGGAAGCTTAAGACTTTTTTCCTGAGTCTGCCTCGAACAACAAATCCGCATCCGAATAGGCGTTGTTTATTTTCTCTGTAGCAGTTTCCGTAGTATATGTCACAGTTTTTCATCCGCTTTTTGTCTGGCCAATCCCATCGCACTTCTTGGAGCGCGGTAATGTCTGCCTTATAGCAGTCCAAAGAGTTGTACAGTTGTTCGGCTGCACCTGGTCTGTTAAGGGACCTAAAGTTCGAGGTGCAGATCCGAAACTCGTTTCCTTTTTGACGTTTGCGGGGGTCGTCAATATGTAATCCGTCCTATCCGAGGCTGCTAGTTGTCTCTGAAGAAGCTCTGGCTTTATGCGATAGGGATATTAACCCTAAGCGCAACACCCAACCTCTTTCCCCAGGAACAAGGGTCGGGTCGTTGCACTCATTGGTCCACTACCTGGCGGGTGCCAGTATAGCTATCCAGGGGAGGCCACGCGGAGGCTGTGTGTCAATTTGGATTGAGCAGGGACAGAGATCGAAGCTTGCGTATTTGCTCTGGAAGGACCGCAGAACTACCCATTTGTTTTTGATTGTAATTGTATTGTATAAACATCATAGCCCCTTAGGATCATTCCCCTAAGGTTTAGTATGTTTATTCGGCTGAGATTTTTATTTCTATTTTATTGAGAAACCAAAAAAGCTTAAAACAATAAAAATATATTATATGTTATGCGTTTAAAGTTTAAAGTCAGTCTTTTTTCTTTTAGGTCTGCTTTCGCACCCTCTTGGGCCTGATTGCAAGTCCTTTGTCTATAAATATAATTATGTTGTAATCAAAATATGTTCAATATCAAAAAACAAAATGTACCTTCATTGTTTTGTAAATTCTCGCGTCTCTTTTGGTTTAGCTGACTACATTTCCTAGGTGAGGAAGCCCTTATTTTCCTTGCATCTTCCTTGGAACCAAGAAGCTTGTTGTATGAAATCGACATCATTCGACCACTTTTCGCAGTACGAGAGATTCGTGCGCTGTTTGGAACACTGGACCAATGTAATTGAAATACACATTTTAGAAATATAGTTATGCGACTGAAATGGAATAAATATATAAACTACCGTAAGGTGGAAAAGTAATAATGATCACGAAGTTGTGTAGAATCGATTCGTGTTTCTGGAACATAACTTAGACACGACTTGAGAACTATTAGGCCCAATGCACTAAGACTGGGAACAAGTCTGGAAAAACCCCTGCATTCAACTTTGGGAAATTGAATGTTTGTGTTTCTGAAATAAGAAAGTCCCGGGCACAGTCATTAGAGGTAAAAAAATGCCACAGATATCAAAGACATACAGATGCCTAAATCTTTTTAAGATCATCTCACTTGGTGTTCCCAAGATTCTGTGTATTTTGGCTAGTTGATCCAAATCACTGTCCCCGGGAAACAATGGAGTTAATGTTAACATTTCGTAAAACACACAGCCAGACGACCAAATATCCAACTTGGGGCCATAAAAACCATCCGTAAGGAGACACTCTGGAGCACGATACCATCTCGTAGCAATATACTCAGTAAGTGGACGTTCTGCATCGGTACTCTTCACAGAACCGAAATCGCCCAGCTTAACTGTTGCCAATTTGTGTTCCTAGAGAAAAAAAGAAACAAGATATTCATCATCACTTCGTGCAGATTTCGATAGTTTACTTGACAATTGCCATTGGAAGCTTTAGGGAATTTTAATAGGATATTCTCTGGTTTAATATCACGATGGAATATGTTGTTTTTATGTAGATGCTGAATTCCGCAAACTATTTGATGGAAAAACGTTCTCGAAACCGATTCCGATAGAGGTTTCTGCTTGTCTTTCAGAAATTCATACAGATTCATATCCATTAGCTCGAAGACAAGGACAATTTTGCACGGAAATGACTCACTAACAAAAGGAAAAATGATGAGAATAACCAACTGGTAAAGTTATGATTTCTATACCAAATAATGTCTCTCAAATTTAAAATATTTGGATGGTCCTCAATTCGCTTCATCACATTTATTTCCATGCAATCGATAACATCCTGTTTCCTGCGGATAAATGAACTTGTAGCTCTAGCGGAGTAAAATTCGGTTGGTTACCTTACGAAGTTCTTTTTTAAACATTTACCGGCGAACGTCAATCCGGTGGTCTTGTGCTGAATTTTGAAGACTGTCGAGAACGATCCTTTCCCAAGAACATCTTGTATGAGATATTCTTTAATTTATTGATTGTATTGGTTATATTCTCTCTTTTTTATCGAAAGTAATGGTATACAATACCGTTCTGGTTTGAAGCCATATTATTGCAATCAGTTTTGACACATCAAATCGACTGAAAATTAGTTTGCAGGCATAAACTTTACTTTTGAAGTCGTGACAAGATTTTGACTTATGATCTACTTCATAATCACTCAGAACAAGTTTGTGTTCCTATAGGATTCACAAAAGTTCCGGACATTGGAACTAGATACGTTTTATAACTAAAAGAGAGGATCCTTTGTACAGTTTATTGTCGCAAGTATATTAGCACTTTTTTGAAATACCCAATGGTACATGCATTGTAATATCTAATTTAAAAACATTCCATTGAGCGCTAAATACTACCACTGTTATAAAAATGTTGACAAAAAGACAAAATAAATGAAAATTATAACATAAAATAAATTCTTAGCAGGCGCTACAGTTCGGGGTGAACCTGGGCCTCAACCAACATGCCCCTCCATCTAGCACGATCTTTTGCTAGCCTTTTCCATTGCCGCACACCCAGTTGGCTGAGGTCCCCTTCCACCTGTGTACGCCATCTTAAGTGCGACCGTCCTCTGCTTCTTCGTCCCTCGGGGTTGGACTCAGAGACTCTCCGGGCGGAAGCTGTGATGTCCATTCGCTCTACATGGCCCAGCCATCTTAGGCGTTGAATCCGCAAACCCCTGACTAGACTCATGTCGCTGTACAGCCCGTAAAATTTGTGGTGGAATCTTTACCTCCATCCCCCGTCTGCGTTTATAGGCCCAAAGGTCACGCGCAAAATCTTTCTCTCGAACCGACCAAGGGCCTCCTCATCCGCTTCTGATAGTGTCCATGCTTCTGCGCCGTACAGCAGGACCGCGATGATAAGGGTGTTATATAGAGTCAACTTTGTCGTTCGGGAGAGGGCTCTATTACTCAATTTCCTCCTGAGCCCAAAGAAACAGCGATTGGCAAGAGTGATTCTGCTTGTATTTTCGGAACTGATGTCGTAGTTCCAGGTCACAGCGGAGCCATGGTAGACGAAGTCCTTAACTACCTCGAACTTCTATCTGCCAATGCAAACGTTCTGGCCAAGACGTCGGTGGTGAGCATCCTTTTTTGATGACAGCATATATTTAGTTTTGCCCTCGTTTACTGCACAACCAATTTTCGCCGCCTCCATCTCAATACTCGCAAACGCCACATTGACATCTCGCTGTGATCTACCTATTATGGCAATATCGTCGGCGTATGCAAGGAATTGCGAGGATTTGAAATAGTTTGTGCCTCTTGTATTGGTCAGTGATTTTTGCACAATCATTTCCAATATGATGTTGAAGAAATCACACGACAGCGCATCGCCCTGCCTAAATCCTTTTTTGACATCAAAACTATCGGTAAGGTGTTCACCGATTCGGATAGACCAGCGAGCATTCCCCAAAGTCATCCTGCATAATCTGATGAGTTTAGCAGGTATGTCAAAGGTAGACATAGCGTTGTATAGCTCGTCTCTAATTACGCTGTCGTATGCGGCTCTGAAGTCGACAAATAGGTGGTGGGTGTCGACTTGAAATTCATTTGTTTTTTTCAGGATCTGCCGTAGTGTGAAAATTTGGTCGATGGTGGACTTCTCTGGCCTGAATCCGCACTGATAAGGACCTATCAGCTTATTTGCAAGAGGCTTCAGGCGTCCACATAAAACGGCAGGAAAGATTTTGTAGGCGACGTTAAGGAGACTTATTCCTCTGTAGTTGGCGCAATCAGAGGGTCTCCTTTCTTGTGGATCGGGCATACGATGCTGAGACTCCACTCCTCGGGCGTGCTTTCCTCTGACCATATCTTACAGATGAGCTGGTACATGCTCCTAACCAGGTCATCCCTAGCTGCCTTGAAGAGCTCAGCAGACAGTCCGTCTGCGCCAGCAGCTTTATTCTACTTGAGTTTCGATATGGCAATCTTAACTTTGTCGAAGTCAGGGGGACGGAGTTCTCTGCGGTCTTCGTCGATTAGAAATGGATCATTCTACCTGACAGCGGTATATTGACTAATATCGCCCTTATACAGTCTGCAGAAGTGGTTTTTCCATATTATCAGCATCGACACCGATTCTACTATTAGGTGACCGTTCTCATCTCTACACGAGTGGGCCTATTGTGATGTCCCCACTTACAGTTCACTCAAAAATCCTGAGTTAGTGATAAAACTTAGTATGCTTTTGAGTGAGCCAGCAGCGATTTCTTCTGCTTCATCGTCATCGTCACACGTGTACTGACAAGGCAGTTACAGTGGCATAGTATGTGCTCTGCTGTTTCTTCGTCTTCATTACACATTCTGCAAGTGTTATCTTGTATGATGCCCATCATTTTGAGGTGTTTGTTGACTGGGCAGTGTCCAGTAAGGAAACCTGTGATCAAGCGAATCTGACTCCTCGAGAGCATGAGGAGTTGTTTCGTTCTACTGAGAGATTTAGTAAGGAGGAACAACTTGGCTTGTCTGCTACCTTTCGTTTGAAACCAGTAGTGATCCGTCGTGTTCCTTAGCCGTTTGCTTATGCAGCATTTGGTGGTGCTGATGGGTATGCCGCAGAAAGGCCGTGGCATCATAAATGGTGATGCAGAGCCTTTCCTTGCTAGTAGGTCCGCCTTTTCGTTGCCTGTATGGCCGCTGTGTCCAGCTATCCAAATGAGATGAACTCTGTTTATGCTGGCCAGCTGGTAAAGTAGCTGTAGACAGTCCCATACCAGTTTGGAGGTGATTTCATAGCTCTGTAGGGCCAGAAGTGCAGCCTTGCTGTCAGAGAGAATGTAAATGTTTTTGTTAAATATATTTCTCTTTATATTTTCTCTGAGGCAGAGTTCTATAGCAAATATCTCTGCTTGAAAAACGGAGTTATATCTGTCCATGCTGACGTAGATGCATGTGCCTGTATTTGCTCCGTATGCTCCAGCCCCTACGCCTTCGTTCGTTTTGGAGCCATCTGTGTACCACACGTAGGATCGACGATTGAAGGGGGGTCTATCCTCTTCCCAGTTTTGTCGGTTGGAAAATGTGACCTTGTAGTTTTGGCTGAAGTTGTATCTGGGGAGACAGTTGTCTGTGAGAGATATCTTTAGGATTTCATGCCTGTGATGCAGTAGGTCCGCCTTTTCGTTGCCTGTATGGCCGCTGTGTCCAGGTATCAAAATGAGATGAACTCTGTTTGTGCTGGCCAGCTGATGAAGTAGCTGTAGGCAGTCCCATACCAGTTTGGAGGTGATTTCATAGCTCCTTAGGGCTAGAAGTGCAGCCTTGCTGTCAGAGAGAATGTAAATGTTTTTGTTAAGTATATTTCTGTTTATATTTTCTCTGAGGCAGAGTTGTATAGCAAATATCTCTGCTTGAAAAACGGAATTATATCTGTCCATGCTAACGTAGATGCATGTGCCTGTATTTGCTCCATATACTCCAGCCCCAACGCCTTCGTTCGTTTTGGAGCCATCTGTGTACCACACGATCCACGATTGAAAGGGGGTCTATCCTGTTCCCAGTTTTGTCGGTTGGGGAATGTGACCTTGTAGTTTTGGCTGAAGTTGTATCTGGGGAGACAGTTGTCTGTGAGAGATTACTTTAGGATTTCATGCCTGTTCATTTCGGTAAGGATATCAGGGTGAAAAAGCCTACGGTTAGAGTCATCCTCCACGATCAGTCTATGGGCGAAGACCATTGCTTCTTTCTTCAGTTGGAGGTGAAGAGGTGGCAGGTCTGTGATGACTTCTAGTGCTGCTGTGGGGTTGTTCTCATGGCCCTGGTGATACAGATGCAAGCTAGTCTTTGCAATTTGTTGAGCTTGGCTTGCACTGTTGCTTGTTTTGTTTTGTGCCACCAGACGGGCGCAGCATATGTGAGAATTGGTCTGGTGATTGCTGTATATAGCCAATGGGTCATTTTGGGGTTTATGCCCCAGTTTTTGTCAGTGAGACTTTTGCTGGTCCATAAAGAGATCCTGGCTTTCTCAATGGTCTTTGTAAAGTGAGCTTTTTGTCTATTCCTAGATAGTTTACTTCTTTTAAGAACTCTATCGCTTCACCAAAGAGGGTAGGTTAGGTAAGTTTGTGCCTATTCCTCCTTTTGGTGAAGGCGACTATAGTGCTTTTCCTAGGGTTGACCTTTAGTGCAACCTTTATGCACCAGTTTGCAACAAGATTTAGTGCCCGTTGGAGGAGTTCCGAGACTGTATTTTCGAATTTGCCTCTAACCAGGATCACTATGTCGTCAGCATAGCCTTGGACATAGAAACCACTGTTGCTGAGTATGTTAATCAGTTCATTTACCACGATGGACCACAAGAGAGGTGAGAGAAACCCACCTTAAGGCCATCCTTTCTCGGCATTTACACTGATTTTATCATTGCCTAGTGAGGTGTTTATTTTCTTATTGCTAAGCACGTGTTGACTCCAATTGCATGTGGTGTTATCCACCCCTGTGCTGAGGATGCAACGTTTTATTTGGGTGTAGTCCGTGTTGTCGAAAGCACCCTCAATATCGAGAAAGCAACCTATCGCAATTTCTTTGTCGCTCAGGGATTTGTTGATCCGGGCTGTTAGCTCCTGAAGAGCATGCGTGGTCGATTTCCCAGGCTGGTAGGCATATTGGTTTTTGTGAAGTGGTGATCTTTTCAGGACACCGTCCCTGATATGCCTATCCAGAATTTTTTCCTTTGTTTTTAGAAAGAAAGAGATAAGGCTTATCGGTCTGTAGGACTTAGGCAGGTCTGTGGGTCTACGGCCTACTTTGCGAATGAATTTTACCGTTACCTCTGTCCAGCTCGTTGGCATGTATCCCCATGCATAGCTGGTTCTAAAGATGTCGATAAGCATGGGGCAAATTAGCGCACTTCCTTTCTGAAGGAGGGCTGGGAAGATGCCATCCTCCCCCAGGTATTTGTACGGGTCAAAAGAATGAATGGCCCATTTTATGCTTCCCTCGTGGACAATTTTTCGTGCTCTCTTCCAGACCTCCCTGTTGGGTCTAGTTGCCCTGATCTGCGGAGGTATGTTAGAGAGTTTAGAGGGAATGATTTTGGAGTCTGGGAAGTGCGTACTGGTTAGAATTTTCAGTACTTCTGTACCATTCTCCGCGTAAGTGCCATCTGCTCTCCTCAACAGTCCAATTTGGTTAGTATGCTCTTTGGCGAGAACTCTGTGGATGCGAGCGCTGCTCTATGATGAAGGTTAATTTGAATTAATCTCAGCATCGGAGCTGTTATCAATTCGGTTTGTCTCCAACACGGTGGTGTTGAGGTCTTCCAAATTTAAATCTAGAAGATCATCCTCCATTGGCAAGCTCATTGAATAGTCCAGTGAGGCCTCGCTTCCGGAGTCGAGCAATAACTCCTGGTCTCTGCAGACCGGGGCTGTTTCTGGGGTCTCAGCTCCTTCCTTCGCAGGGCCCTTGAGTTCGAATTTCGCTGTAGAAGTTCGAAAGCTCTCTGGAAGGGGGGATTGGAATAATGTCAACTTCCAATGGCGTAATGCTTAAGTGTCAGAGCATTCTAGAGATTTCCGAAGGGGAACTTCCAACGGCGAACATTCGAGAAGGTGCACCGAGAGCTATATAAGCGCGAACACTCGCCCTCGACATTCATTCAGTTTGTGGTATTGAACAGCGTGTAACAAGTCGGTGTGATCAATCGGTGAATCAGTGTGAAAATAAAAGCTCTCAATAAAGGTTTGTTTGTGTAATAAAGCTTAAAGTGGATATTATTGGATAATAAGGAAAAGTGGTGAAGCTGCACAGATAATTGATCTGTGGTGAAACAAGAAAAATGTGTGTGTTTTTATTTCGGATAAAAAGGACAATTGTAGTTTATCGCAATCCAGTGATACGAACCCTATTCGGTGTGGGATCGAATATTTCCTAACAATATGTATGAACTTATACAACCTACGTCCATTTGCATCACTTCTCGTAATCCATGATATCTGCCGCTCTTCGTATACCTGATTATAGAATAAAATCTGAAATGTATGGTTGTCTCTAAAGGCGTGCGCGGTATACTGTGGCTAATATTTTCATATAAAAGTCAACAAGAAGGGGCGTTTTATAGACCTTATCTGTTCTGCAAGTTGTTTCGTTTTACTTGAGTTATGTAATTGTTTATACAACGGGCAGTCTATTGCCCGCTTGTTTCGATTGCCCGCCTGAATACTCATTAGTTCTGCACACTAACGAGATCCGATTCGAATTTATTGTTCCATGGGAGATCTTTGACCGTACGAGTACGTCTTTCTTTTATTTCATTGAAATACACAAATACATATAACACAACATTCCTCCCTCTTTCTGCTCTTGACCTTGACCCAGTGGCGCTGGCGCTTCAGGCAGACGAATGCGGCTATATCAATTGGCAGAGCGCCAGTTCTCAAAGGTTACACCGCTAATCACGATCAAGTTCTAAGGTAGTCTTATGTTTTTCATGTCTTCTTTCGGATAAAAATAGTATCTAGAAGTTGATTTCATAATGTGGGCGTTTATCTAAGGATTCACAAACAGATATATTATATTGTTATGTTATGCCTTAGATTTATTTAAATTATTATTTAAAGTTTCTTGTAGCAGTCAAGATGCTTTGGCATTTTTCGTTAGTCATTAAGTTTCTAGTGACTCATGTTGGAAAATTCTAGAGGCAAGTATGCTTAGACCACAATTTATAGCGCACATGATAACGCACATTGAACACGCACTTATCTTATCAGTGATAAAAAGCACAGTCTGTGGAAAGCTGTTTTGTTTAAGAGATATGTACATGTGCTAACCCAACAGTGGGCATTATGTTTGGTATGTATTATTGTAAATTTTATATATTTTATTTGTTCAAAAAATCATCGACGTGGGCTAAGGCTGGAAAGCTTCTGATAAGGATGATGTAATGAAGTGTTCATTTGAATAACTTTGAATGCGTAAAGTGTAGGTTTTTGGTCGAGTTAAAATGAACTGCCAATAAACTGAAGACATTTCACAAGGTAGTGATAACATGATTAGACGCCGTATAATTAGATACTTTGTTGCGTTATAGCCGACGAAACATGTAAAGTATTTGCTTTATTTTGCTATATGCCTACTACACAAAGGACGAGAGTTTTAAGTGAATGTCCCAAAATAATAGGTTTAGAGAGTTGCAATACAGGGCCCGAATTCTTTCAATCAACTATGTTGTATGTGAGTAAAGCAAATTTGAAGACAACTATATTATTTACTACAATTTGGAGACAACTACATATATCATAATTTGGTTGTTAGTGTTCGTACCGGGATTCGAAGTTCTCAAAACCTTACTTAGGTACAAGCGTGTTATTTCTTTTGCGCCACCGTGCGCGAGCAAAGGCGGGACATTCACAGAGGAAATGCTCTGCAGTGTCAACCTTCTCCTCGCAACATGCAACACAGGTAGGCGTCTGACTGATGCCAAACACGTAGAGATGATTGGCAAAAGTATAATGGCCCGTGATAACTCCCACAAACCTTCTGCAATCGACTCTCCTTGAAGACAGGAAGAATGCTGCAGATTTTTTGCAGACATCAGGGCATAAGCGCTTAGTCATCCTGCAGCCTGGACAATCCGTCCATCCACGGTTGTATTTATTAAATACACAACCGTTAATGTAGGAATTTACCGTGGACGCAGGTGGATCTAGAGCGGGTTCAGGTTCTGAGAAACTCTCCTCTGAACCCATTCTGGCGAGTTCATCAGAGATCTCATTTCCTGGGATCCCAGAGTGGCCGAGAACCCATACAAGCCTTAATGAATTTAGTCTGCCGACTCTGTTCAAGCCTGGAACCCATACAAGCCTTAATGAATTTAGTCTGCCGACTCTGTTCAAGAAGGACTTCTTCAATTACTAATTTGAAGCTAGTTAAGGGGTTATACACAGCTTTAAGTGCAGCTTGGCTGTCACTACAGACGCATATGATTTCCCCCTTCCACCTGTGCTTCACAACATAGTGCATGGTCATTAGGATTGCGCATATCGCTGATTGGAAGACAGATGCATATTTTGCTAAGGAGAAGTGCAGTCGGATGTTTTCGCGCTCAAAGAAGACCCCAGCACCGGACCCCCGCCCAGACCTGGAGCCATCCGTAAAAAAAGCGAAGACTATCCTTTCCAGGTTCAGTATCCAGCCATAGCCAATCCTGACGCCATGGAAACTCGACTGTGAGTCGAGTCCTACGGCGCAGTAGGATAACGGGCATCAGTGCGTCAGAAGGCATGTCCATGAGACAGGAGTCGCAGGACAATTCTCGCGCAAGCACGCCGTTATTCCTATACGAGTTATACCAAAAGCAATTTCTCTTGAGACGAGGCAAGGCTTTCAGAGCACACCCTCTGATAAATGTATCAAGAGGTGGAAGGCTCATCATAGCATCTAGAGCATCGCCCGGGGTGCTGGGGAAGGCCCCCGTGCAGCTAAGACTAACCGTTCTTTGGAGCTTGGTGAAAGAGGCTACGACGTGTTTGCGTTTTAGTCCGTTCCACCAGACAACCGATGCATATGAGATTATAGGTCTTATCATTGCCGTGTAGATCCAGACGACCTTTGCCGGCGATAAACCCCATGTTTTGCTAAAAGCTCCTTTGCATTGCCAGAATGCTGACAACGCTTTGGTGGTTTTTGACTCAACATGCTTTGACCAGAGAAGCTTGCTATCTAAGATGACTCCTAGATACTTAGCCTCCTTGGATATCGGGATGGAAGGGCCTTTTAGTATCAGCTGAGTCATGTCAGTATTTTTACTCCTCCTCGTTAAGAGAACGACATCGGTCTTAAGAGGATTGACTGACAGCCCATTTCTGGTACCGGGTAATGAGTCTCAAACAGTAACTTAAGAGTTTCCACCTTAGACTCAGTAAAGGTACCATCGGATTTTCTGTGTGCATCCAGCTTTGTCGGTTTCCCCCGTTTGAGGACTTTAACCAACTTGCTAGTCGCAGTCAGAAACTTTATCCCTTCGCAGAAGGTCCTATAAGAATCGTTCTTCGATTTACGAATAAGTTTCTTATATTCTTTCTGCTTCGACCGATACTTGTTCCAGTCATCTTCCGAATTGGATTTGAGCGATCTGTTCAGAAGACTGCTGGCTTCCCTGCGAAGACTTCGGAGCTCGGCATTCCACCAAGGGACCAATTTCCTGCAGGGAGGTTTGCTGACAGGACGTGCGAGTTCAAAAAAACTGGTGATGTCGCTATTCAGGTTATGAACTGCGTTCTCTACCAATTGTTTCATTCTAAGTTTAGGTATGGCCTGACTGGATTTCTCAAGTTCCTTTCTAAACCGTACCCAGTTCGTCCTTCTCGGATTCCGTCTAGGTTGCAAGGAAGAGATCCCACAACCTAATCGGAATTCGATATATTTATGGTCCGACAGCGTAGCATCAGGCAAGACTCGCCCGTTAATGATGTCCTTCACATATCTGTTGGATAGGGTCAGGTCAATCACCTCCTGTCGTCTTGTCGTTACAAACGTTGGTTGAGAGCCAACATTGTTGATGGTAAGGTCAGACGAGAGAATGAAGTCCAAAAGACGGTTCCCCTCATTTTACACTTGCAACTGCCCCAAACAATGTTTTGGGCATTAGCATTGCAACACAAGATGAGACCGATCTTTCTGGCTTCACAGTACTCTACGAGTTCAGAGACTTCCTTCGGTGGTGGAGGTAGTAACGAATCGTAGGGAAAGTAGGAAGACGCAACGACGAAGTGTTCTATTGCTCCTCTTACTCTAGCAGCCACCAGATCTTGTCCACAAAAGTGCCCAAGTTTGGTTGCCGATAGTGAGTTCGATATGATGAGGCCGACTCTAGGCCTTTCGGATCGCTCATCATAAGGAATCGTAGCATCACGTATACCACCAAGGCCACATAGGCGTTTATTCCACACCCCCGGTTCTTGAATGGATACAACGTGATGATTTGTACTATTGCATGAAATTCTACTACTTAAAAGAGCATCAGCAGCTTTGCAATGCTGTAGATTGATCTGGATAAAATCTATCCTGACCTCTCTTTATAAGAGAGCTGATTCTCTCGACTCCTTACGGTCATTTGGATCTCCTTCTCGGAGGAAGGGGTTTTGTTATGTGGTGGCTATCTTCACCTTCTGGCGTATGCTTTGATTCTCTGGGTCGCCACATCTGCCATTGGACTCCGATTACCCCCCGCCCCACCTGAGAGGGAGGCATCGCACACTCTCTCCCTATCCTATCCTAGTGGCTGTCTTCCGTTTGCGGGAGCTTTTACCTTTTTCGGCTAAAGCTCCTGATCCCTTCGGATGCCGGAAGTTAAACCTTCCCAGTAGGGGGAAGAGAGTTGGAGACGCATGCCGAAAGTGCAGACATGCTTATGCCTCCTTCAGCAGCGTTTCCCAATCGCCGACGCTTTCCGCGCTGCGCACCTTCGAGAGAGGGGTGGAGGGTCGGATCGATTTCTGTACAAGATACTTCCGTCGACCTAACTCTCTTAACTGGTTCCCCCAGAGGTTTAACCTCGACCACTGTGCCTTCAGCTTTGTTAGCCTCTTTGCACAATTTTCGGTCACGCCTCTTACCTCTACTTTTTTGGCACTTAGCAGTGCATTCAGCAGTACGTTCCAATTCTGGGGCGCGTTCCACATTTGCGGTCTCCCGTGCCGCGCCATCGTTGGTGTCGCCTCCGCTGGATGCTCCGCTCATGTTCAGTCGGACCAGGTGGTCAGACAGTGAGCCGCAGGAGCCAGTGTCGTTCCGGGCTGCCGTAGGATTAAAAATTAATGTTGGGGCCTCCAGAATCCTTGCCCCGGCCGCGATCAAAGAGATCGCGGGTCGATTTCCGCTGCTGCGGGTACCACCTGGAGTACACAATTCCTTTGGTTTATTCATTCATTTTTGGGTCTTCGAGTCTTAGTTCGAGGTCTATGACCCCTTAAGCCTCCCGCCACGACAAGACGCCCGAAGAAGGGAGGACCAAAAGGTACACTTACACATTTAACAAAAGTGCCTTAACAAATGTTAAGCTCAACTGATCGACAATCGGTATTCGATAAACATCGTTTTAAATTCTTTCTACCTATCATCGCATACATTTACGCTGCCAGCCGGCAACCATTCAACATCAGTCTCTAATTTGCCGTCAAATACCTGGGCTGTTCAGACTCGTACATACATACATATGTGCGTTGCTCCCCAATACTTTGGGATCTAAAAATAGTCAATCTCATCACAAAGATGTTTACAGCAATCTATTAACTTTCTACCGCTAGATCATAGAACAGAAACCTAGAACTAGTCCAGCACCCCTATCGCTCTTATCCACCACTGGAAGGTGTTGGTCAGAAAGTTTTCGGAAAATGATTCCAAAATGCTTGATTCTTCCACTTGAACTGAATTGCTCTTGAAGTGATCACGTATTTCTTTGAATACATCCTATCTACAGTAATTTGGCTCGAAATCCAAAAGTGAGTGTGTGAAGTAGTAGCTGAAAATCAACTTTAAAACAAATGTCGATGAAAGTGCTTCTTGAGACCGAATTTATTTAGGCATTTGTTTGGAAGACGTAAGCTTCGTGAAAAAAATTTCAACAAAAACAAAAAGAAAAAAAAAAAAAAACCCTGTCTGTGGGACAAAAAAGTGTGTCACTCATGTGGGTAATGTAAATGAGAGGGCACCTGTTTAAGATTCTCGTTATGTATGCCTTCCGATGGCATAATGTTTAGTTTATTGTTCTTTATTGTCGACAAGTAGTTGTAAATGCAGTTTGAAGCGATCTAATGATTTATTTTTATTTGTGAGGTTCAACACCATAACACTTAGGTTGATGGGTGAGCAAAGAAGCTATGACGGAAGCCAATGTAAATTGTCTTCTGTCAACGACTTTCGGAAATTACTTGGAGATTTGTATGACTGGTACCACGGCGGATTAATTATATTCAGCTAATGATCTTTAATGCATTTGTTGTATAAATATATACAACTTTGATTGCATTGATTTCTATAAATACAGGGTGGGCCATATAGTGTTTTTTTTTTGTTTTTTTAAATCATAGGTTATTTTGACACTGACAGTATCATACCTCCGCAGAACGAAATGAGTCGCTTTATGCTTGAACAAAGATGGAAAATATTGAAAACTGTAACACTACATATGTATATTTCTACGATAACACTGCATATGTTGTTATTATAACATTACACATATTTTGTAACATTACTTCTTTTTATTCTGAACTATGTTTATTTTTATTGAATTGCATTAATTTTTAATATTTTTATGAAATTGTTTCTAGTAAGTTTATTTTGCAATTGCCACATGGCAACCCTAGACATAAAAATACAAACACTAACGGAATGCGGTCGAAAGTTGTCTGTATAAAAGCCGAACTTATGCCAGTGCAAAGTCACTCAGGTTTAGCACTTCGCCGAGGTTAGTCGGGTCTCTTCCACTAATCCGGAAAAGTGTTACACTTGGGCACTTACGCTAGCATTCAGGTTTAGCACTTCGCGGCGGTTAGTCGGGTCTCTTCCACTAATCCAGAAAAGTGCTACACTTGGTCACTAGCATGGCACTAGCGCTTGCTTTTTTGGTTGTTCAAGTGTGTTTGTGTGTTACATTTGACGGTCGGGTTCTCCACCGCCAATGTTAATGCCCTCTCCCGCTTGAATTAAGCACCTAGTCCTAATTAGGTCAAATCTTTGTTTGTAGTTAAATAAAGTTTGTATAACTTTCAAGCCCAAGTGTTTTGTTTCTCTTGGCCACTCCCACCTTTTGGGTTTTAATATCATTAAAATTTGCTTCAGCGTCTGCTGTAGTCCTCGGACAGCACTCATCGCGGCGTAGAGTAGAGCAAAGCGGCGGTACACCAGTGGCGCTCTGTCTCATGAGCGTACCACTGATTTTATCCCGAGATAACTCTTCTCCTACCTTCCCTATCCCCACTTTCCCCAACACATTGGAACTCTACTGGTACATGTCATCCAACGCTTACAGAGGCTGTATTTACAGTGGCACCAATCTCTCGGTGTTACTCTGACGCCCACGAGCGGCTCGAACTAGCCCTAGGCACCGATTACACTGTCACTCAATGTATAGAGACACACTGTTCAATATCCTGGCGCCCAACATATAAAGGATGTATATTTCACTGGCGCTCAACATATATAAACACATATATAAAGCTCAGCTATTACAAAACTTATTTCCAAGTGAGTGCTGTGTAGCACAAGCAGTGCGTTTTTTTAAAAACACGTTTTGGCCGAAATAAAGCACCCACCGTGACTGCTGCGCGCAAGTTTGTGCAAAAAGTTCATGAGAATACTATGCTAGTGGGCAACACTCATGCTCCCCGTTGTCACAGATGAGAATGTGACCGCGGTGGCCAAGAGTGTGAGACTCAGTTCACGAACATCAACTCGCCATCGATCTCAACAGCTCAACATTTCACGCACTAGCCTGAGGAGAATTCTGCACAAAGATCTCAGATTATTCGCTTACAAGGTTCAATTGACTCAGCAATTGAAGGCGCGCGACCATCCGCTTCGTTATCGCTTCGCAGTTTGGGCCTTAGAGCAGCTTGAATTGGACAACGATATTTCGCGAAACATATTTTCTGATGAGGCGCATTTTTTCTGACGAAGCGCATTTCCAACAGCGGCTCGGAAAACCCGCACGTTATTGTCGAGAAGCCAATGCATCCACAGAGAGTGACAGTTAGGTGTGTATTGTGGATTGGACCATTTTTCTACGAAAATGAGGCTAAGAACAACGTTCCGGTCAACGATGGACGTTACAGAGCCATGTTAACCGACGTTTTTTTTTTTTGCTGAAATTGAAGACGTGGATTTGGACGACCTCTGGTTCCGGGATTCCAAAATCGTGTTATGAGCCGTCTTGGCGAAGTCACTTGGTCGCCTCGGAGGTGTGATTTGACCCCTTTGGACTTTTTTTTTTTTTTTGGGGAACCGTGAGGTCCGATGTTATGCCAACCATCCGGAAACGATTCAAGCACTTAAGGCCAATATCGTCCAAGCAATCCGTGAGCTACAGCTGTGTTTGTTCTTAGTAATAAAGCCATAATACATATGATGTACATATGTATGAACATGGAAAAAACAAATGTTGTTCTTATTTTAAAAACAATCTTGTATTTGACCCACCACGTACAATGAAAAAACTTTGATTATGGTTCACGAATACGAATTATTTACTCTCGGCATTCGTCTTGTAACATTGCTACACATACACTTTTTGACGGAAACGGAAAGTGAGAAGTGTTGATCAGAAAGGTCGATAGATGTAAGAAGTACCCTATTGTTCCAGATAAACTTAGCCTAACCCAAAACTTGTAGAGACTTGACCAGAGGTGGGGTTGTAACTGGCAGAATTGTTCTCCATTGGTTGCCCCATATTTAAATTTGCTCACTTAATACCTAAATAGGTTTAAGAGAGATTCGTCATCTGTGGTGGTATAGATATGTGTATTACATACCTACCTTCTTCTTTGGTGGCGTTACAGCCCATGAAGGACCAGAGAGCCACGCTTCTCTCAATCACCCATGTTGGTGTGATTTATTTTTCACACAGGTGAAAGGGACCTACAGTTTAGTGCCGATTCTTTCCGAACGAAATAAGCATTCGATGGCGTTGGTGTTATCGGGATCCGAACTCGCTCATCGTGCGACACACTAACCACTACGCCCTCATACCTCATACATACATAGGTACCTAGTCCAAAATAATCTCTTACGCCATTGGTATGAATTCAATATTTATATGTAGGTACCTATTTACCCCATTGATACGTCATATCTATTGCAGGCAAGCGAAACTCAGCGACAAGATGTTGTCTTTAATTTTTCCAGGAATATAACCGTCGTTTTGTATCTGTAATTAGGCACCTATTTCCCATATGCACGTATTTTATACCTACATATCTATGTACATATATGTACATATGTATGTACATATGTATGTACGTGACGTTTGTATTCTCTCTAGACCATTAACAAATCACACCAAAACGGCATGTCATCATTGTCTACTTGTACAAAACGTATTCCTAAAAACCGCCAATAAATTAAAATCTAGACTATTATATAAATAATCAAACATTTGCACACTCTGCATCGTCCACAAGGCGAGGCCATCATCCTTTCCATACCTAAAAATAATAAACAACGCTCAAACCGATTCTAATACCCCAAGTCGTTGACTTTAAGTCGACAAAAGGATTTTCATTCGTAAGACGCACACCGATCGTCTGTTTATACCTCTTTCTCACTGGTGTTCTTCTCAGAACTAATGATCTCATCAGTGGACGACTAAAGGCGTTTGTCTTCTGTCTTTCCACCTTTCATTTCCATACCTACATATGTATGTACATATGTATATACATACGAGTATGCAACGACAATCCGAACAACGGACATCAGTAATTACCGTACCGCAAAAACCTATCTGCTATCCAAGATTGACATGATATCCATTTCCTGTCGTCAGATTTCAAATAGAGCTACTAGTCGATAGTTTGTCTGCAGGCACAACCAGCGGTTGCAATATAGATTGTTGTTTCACTGCGTGTACACGGAGTCACCGAAACAATTATACACACATTTCTTGTATTCGTTATTAGAATTGGCTACAGACATTGTCTCAACCACTGTACTACACGTAGACCCTGTGAAGCCATGTACAGGCCATCCACCAATAGCAGGCAATTAGTATTCACCAGATTTTAGCATTCTTCGCAAGGAATATCAAATATTCTCCATCATCCATCGCACATTCGGACAATTGCTTAATTTGTTCTAAGATACTTTGCAGAACACCTTTTGTGGCGAGCACGTATGCAACTGTTAGCGCATAATACATGTGTGTTCGTCACGCACATACTTGAACCGAAAGAACTATGTAACTCAAGCGAATAGCCGATGGACGGCAGTATTACTATTGGCCGTGGCAATATGGCTGTATAAAACCATACTATGACGCGTTGCGATTGCTAATTCGAGAAATGCTTCAGTTCAGTGTAGTACAGTGTAGTATTCACTTGTATACACGTTCACTGGAGTAGAGTTTCAATTCTTTATCGCTGAAATAGCCACTATTGTTGTTAGTGGCGCCACATTTGTAGTTTTAAATTGGTAAGCTTTTCTGGATAGTGTTCGAGTTAAGTGCATTACTTTTAACCCCGTGTGTTTGCATAGAGCTTTTTGTTGGGTGTCCCAGTTAAGCGACGTCTTTGGGTTATGCCGTCACTGCCCCATTAGATGTGCAACAAGCGTATAATGGAATTAAATCTAAGCGGGCAGGCGGCGCTGCGAAGGCGGTTGATTTATAGAACAAGTATTATTCATATGTACATAAGTACAAGCTGATTTCTATATTTTTACCTACGGTGGGAATTGGTTCTGTAAATGAAGAAATTATTATAATTCGCACTGATCGTGGTGATGAAATCGAGCACTGATCGATCAATCACTATATGGTGGTTGTGTATACACACGGTGAAGTCATTGCTTTTTGTAGGCGTGTTAGAATTGCAACCGATGGAATGGATGAACGTTGTGTGAATGGACAAGTTACACATTAGCCTAATAAGACTAAAGAGTTTTACAAACATCGTACTTGTTTCTCCTCATGGAATGAATTTAGTAGTTTCCTTCCAAGTATTTTGTCAGTTGATTATTTACCAATAACACATACTTACTTACTAAGATGGCGCTACAGTCCGTGGTGAACCTGGGCCTCAACCAAAAAGCGTCTCCAGCTGGCACGGTCTTTGGCCAGTAGTGTTCGATTATGTCGCTTCCAAACTGCGGATGAGGATTTTAACAGAGATATTCATAAGAAAGCCATGCAACTGCTTCAGTAGCACTGAATCTGGATTATATACATAGTTCTTAACTTATTCTTAAAACTTACAACTATTGTAAATAATTTTGACAAAAAAGAAATTCAAAACGCTTGTTATTAATCAAAATTTACATGTACATATATAAAGTTAAGCATTTTGCTTGGGGCAAAAAAGGTTCGACGCAGAAACCTATAAGGACCAAAAGAAAAACTAGTATTCATGACGATGAATTGTTTTAGGCCCAGCTTTTTGTGAGTTTTGTAAACATATTCTTCTTCTTCTTCTTCGTCTCGCTACAGACCGATGTGTGTTCTTAGGCTTGAACCAACAAGCGACTCCAGCTAGCACATCTCTTGCCAGCCGTGTCCAGTTACGCACACCAAGTGCGTCATTTAAATCAAGGGCGTTTTCTATTGCGTTGTCCAAATGGCTCGAATTCGAAGATTCTACGAGTCGTCGTACAGTTCGTAGTTGAATTTTCTCCTCAAAATCAAAAAAAAAAAAAAAAAACAACGATTGGCAAAGGTATTCTGCGTTTAATCTCGGTACGAGGTACGAGGTAGACGAAGCCCTTTACTACCTCGAAGTTTTTGCTGCCCATTGTGACGCTCTGTCCAAGACATCAATGTTGTGTGTTTCCTTTTTTGATGTCAGCACATACATACTTCGGTTTGCCCTCATTTAGCGCAAGCAAACGCCTCATGTCAATACCATCCGCGTAAGCTAACAGTTCAACGGACTTTTGGAAGATCTTGCCTCTATTGTTGACTTGTGAGTTTCGCACGATCTTCTCAAGTATGACGTTGAAAAAGTTACTTGATAGCGCCTTGTCTAAAACCTTTTTTGACATTGAAGGTCTCGATAAATTCGTTACCGACCTTGAGCAGCGAGAGTTTTCCATCGTCATCCTACACAATCTGACGAATTTAGCTTGTCTTTATGTACGCTATCATATGCGGCCTTAAAATCTTGTGGATCGGCAAATGACACCGAGATTCCACTCGTCGGGCATGCTTTCCTCCAACCATATCTTGCAGCTGCTTTAAACAGTTCCGTGGACAATCCGCCCGCTCCAGCAGCTTTGTTTGACTTCAGCATTGATATTGTTATCTTGACTTGACTTCGTCAAGGTTGGAGAGACGGATTTCTTGTTCTTGTCTATCGTTGTCCACGCTGAGTGGAACATTCTGCCTGGCAACGGTATTTGAGTCCTCCTCTGCGTTTAGCAGTCTGCAGAAATGATTCTTCCTAATTCTCAGTATCGACTGCGACTATACTAACAGTTGTCCATTTTCGTCCCGGCAGGCTTCTATCCGAAATGGATATCCACTGGCAAAACTTCCGGACTTCATTCCTGCTGTAATATCTCTCCATCTCCGCGAGCGCGCTTCTCATGCTCCTTTTTCTTTCGGGTTCTTCTCTCTCCTTTTCTGTTCGTAGAGTTCCGAACAGCTCCTGTCTTTCGATGGGGCATTGCCTTGTAGGAGTCTTGCCTAGCTGGGTGAGCCTGCCTGCACTCGTCGTCAAACCAAGGGTTTTTCCTGGGCGTCGCAGAACCCAGCACATCAGTGGCAGCTTCTTTAATAGCTTTTTAATAACGCTTCCATTTTTCTTCTACCGTTAGTGCAGGCAGCGTCGAACTTTCAGTGAGTTATTGGGAGACTCGGTTGGCATAACTCCTAGCGGTCGGTTGTGATTATAGCTTTCCAACGTCAAACCTTGGTGTTCTTTCTCGCCTCCTTTGCTTTTTTTTTTTTTTTTGATATCTGTGCTCTTACCTTGTCCACAACAAGAAAATGATCCGCATCGATGTTGATGTTTGCTTCTCGGAAGGTTCGGACATCAAGAATACTGGGCGGGTGTCTGACGTCGATTGCAATGTGACCAATCTTGTTAACGGTTAATTGATCAGGGGACCGACCGAGGTGTGAAAACTGCGTACACAATATAGAGAAGCTCCGCCCCGAGACGAAATACACCAGCCGGAGTCCGTTCCCGGATACATATGTTGTCGTGCAGGCTGTGTTTTCCGATGATTCTGGCAAAGACTTCTTCCTTTCCCAGCTGTGCATGGAAGTTTCCTCGAACGATCATAGCTGGCGCATGTATCGTATGTCTTTTCTAGGAGATCATAGAAACCATCTTTGCTGTTGTCATTCCTTCAAGAACAGATATTTAGGCATGTCAATGTCTACATCTACAACTTTGCCTTATAGGTGGTAATTATCCCATTCCCGGTCGATCACAAAACTTGCCCAAAGCAATGTGCACAATAACTCTCGTCCAAAACGAGAAAAAAAAAAACGAAAAAACATTTCTGATTTGTGTAAATACCATCTTATCTGGTTTAAACACAATTCCTTTTATCTATTCCCCAAGAAGTAGTACAATAAAGAAACGCATCTTTGTTATATCTTAATATTTACTCCAGACTCAGTAAACTTTACTGTTGTGTTTCCAAGATTAGAACTATAATCGAGACGAACGCACAGTTGACGCCACTCTAACCTTATCTCTTGCGAAGCCATTTCACGCCCATACGCATACCCGTATGAAAAGGTATCATCCGCCCACAGAATCTCAGATGCCTGCAGTCTCGTGTACGGGTAGTATATACATATATATATGTACATATATCACTCACCTTTGCTTCAAATCTGTCTGCAGCTATGTATATACATACATATGTTTGAATACCTTGGTAAACGTCGTCGACTTATTAGCAGTTTTAGTTATTCCTACTCGCCAAAGGTCGCCCAAGGGCAATATGTTCACACACTCGCTTCCGAGACAGATACTGAGAATACCACTTCGCCGTAGACTTGTTTCAGTTTCGACGGATACAGTGATCCCATAAATATCGACTCATGTTCAAACGGTCGAACAACGTGGATGATGTAACGTCGGACGAAGAGTATTCAAGTCTGTTGGTAACCTCGTCTTTCACTGGGTTGTGGGGCCGCGTCTTGCCGCCATACTACGTTACTGGCAATTAAATTCATTCATAAAAATTTAATTTATTGTAGCTACGAGTATGCGCGGGAATAAAGCATGTCAATGTAGACAGTATGAGTGTCATGTTGGACATTGAAGTGTACTTTATATTGGCTTTTAATGGACACTTTACTCGTACATGACATACAGTACTCGGACCGATGTACTTTGTGAATACATGCATACATACATATATTTTCTTCTTTTTCGATGAAAGAGAATATTGTTGTTTTGCCGACTGGTTTTTGGTTTTTTTTTTAATGATTTGCATTCAAATAATTCCAATCCATTCGCTTGAGTATTTACATTCCATCTGCTAAACTGAAAGCAAATGCATCATTCGTCTTGTCCTCATTAGGTTAATGTTGTATGTCTAACTATACATATGTATAACAGCGTGCATATGGACATCGAATAATTGAGTTAGTTGCGAGACGCCAAAATTTTAAAACATATGCGAAAAGACGGCAGCGCAGCTTATGTACATAGCAAAAGAAGTGGACTCTGTAAACTTATCGAACTTCCAAATTTGAAGAGTCTAAACACTCTATGGTCTATGATCGGTGTTTTGTGCCATGTCCATTGCGTGGACGAATATGAATTGCTGCGGGCTGAGTGTTCCCGAGAAGTCTCCACCAGAAATGTAAGGCGAGGCCAGGAAAATTTTGTATGCTTTAATTTCTTTGAAAAACAATAATACTGCAAAACAAAGAGGAAGTGTGAAAATCGAAATGGAATTCAGAAACTACCTATAAACATAGCTACCTTTGCCATGTGGCAGACTTACATATGTATGTTGATACCTTATCCATGAGTTAATGATCCATGGCTGACAATATTATTGAGATGGTCGATCAAGCATGGCTTCTATTATCAAAGAGTCATCATTTAACAATCAATCGTGTCAGTGCACTTGCCACGATAGACGCGTTATCGGTGAAGCATTATTTAGATCATAGGCCAGTGAAATGGGAAGACTTTCATTGAATGTTAAGACCTTAACTTTACACCCAAAATTGATAATCGACCAATTTTTTCCTTATTTTATTTTTTAAAACACAAAAAAAATGCATAGAGAATCCTACTCACACACGTATAAAATATGAACTTTTATTTATTAATCAATTGCACGAATACTTATGCATGTCATTCTTTTGTTGCAGAGATAACAATAACTACCAGATTAATTTGTAGCTTGTCGTTTGTCTGACTTCCTTCTATTATCCGATCTCTTCAGACCTCATTTGTATAAATGAATTTGCATGTACACATCCTTTCCAGTTAAGTGATTCAGATTTAGCCGCTTTTTAATTCATTCACAATTGAATTGTTTGACTGAGTGAAATTATATAATATCTTCGTATCTCTCGTCTTCTGCTAACCATACTTTATGTAGATATGCCAGTACCCACTGGTTAAACAGGAAATACCAATCAAAAACGACTTTATTCAAAAGAGTGGGATGAAGACTTTTACAGAAAGTTGTTTTCTCCATGACCGTGATCTTAGAATGCATCTAGAATTGTTCTGCGTAGGCTAGAGGTGACTATTAGTGGGTCATATACCACGTTTTATATCTAAACCCACGAAAAGTGTAATTTTGAAAAAAAAAGTTTCATGCTGTTTGGTATAGGAAAATAATGTGTTTGTTGTTTTTTTGGTTTCCTTTCTTTTTGAGTTGTTGAGATGGTCGGATTACAGTCAAGAGACATATTTGAATATAGACTGATTGTGTTTAGTTTAGAGATGTTAGATAAATGTTCGTGAAGAAACAGTAAGCTGTTAATCAACAGTTATGTATAGGCCATTGGGATTGAATGAGAAATTTATTTTGCGGTATCCATAATCAGAAAAAGTAAATGCTGCGATTCTTAGGTTGATTTTGGGCCAGTAGGTGTTAGTAGTCCACGGCAGCTAACTACTAAACATAAGGAAACGTTTGAAATCTTTAAACAAACCTACGAAACCTACGAAATGTTTATTCAGCAGGATATATGCCCGTCCTTTTTGACGAGATGGAATAAACACTTCTTTCTAACAAAGTACAGTGACTGGCTTGACAGTACAGAAGACTTTACTGATTTAAGTAAGGCCAGTGATACTAATAAATTTCAAGAAAGGCCAAAAAAGACGTTCCTAAAATACTCGTCCCGAACAAAAAGAAGGCGTATTGCTAGTTTGGCTACTAAGGATCAATATATCGATGGCTTCGATGGTAGCACCGGACAATCGGA
This sequence comes from Eumerus sabulonum, assembly GCA_951905685.1. Taxonomy (NCBI): domain Eukaryota; kingdom Metazoa; phylum Arthropoda; class Insecta; order Diptera; family Syrphidae; genus Eumerus; species Eumerus sabulonum. Next base: position 150,667,869 of record OX645060.1, on the reverse strand, counting down.
GTACAAACAGCGAATTTCGGGCGAATTTACTAATAGTGATATGTTCGTGACTTCTTATGTTCCTATTTAACTTTTATCACAAATAAATCCAGACGCGGACAAGAGAATCATATTTCTATATAGATACTGTCGTCCTATCCGTTTTCAACTTAACAAGAAAATTGCAGAGTTGAGCAGAGCTGAACAACAATACATATTAAGTCAAGTCGACGATCTTACTTACTTACTTACTTAGGTGGCGCTACAGTCCGTGGTGAACCTGGGCCTCAACCTACAAGCGTCTCTGGCACGGTTTTTGGCCAGCTGTTTCCAGCGCCTTTCCACCTGCGTGCGCCACCGTTGATGTGGCTGTCCTCTGGCGCGCCTTCCTTACGGGGTGGATTCGAAGACTCTTCGGGTCGGAGCTGTATTTTCCATGCGCTCTACAGGGCCTAGCCACCTTAGACGCTGTATCCGTAGACGTCGTACCAGGCCGATGTCGCTGTACAACCCGTATAGTTCTTCGTTTAATGTTCTCCTTCATACACCGTTTTAACAAACGCGCAGAATTTTCCTCTCGAAACGACCAAGGGCGTCTTCATCCGCTTTTTTTAAGGTCCAAGCCTCTGCGCCGTAAAGGAGGACTGGGATGATCAAGGTCTTATATATGGTCACCTTGGTTTTCCGAGAGAGGGCTCTACTTCTCAATTGCCTCTTGAGCCAAAAGAAACAGCGGTTGGCAAGAGTGATTATGCGTTTTATCTCAGCGCTGGTGTTGTTGTCGCCGGTCATCAGTGAGCCAAGGTAGACGAATTCCTTGACCACTTCAAAGTTATATCCGCCCATGATGATGCTCTGGCCAATATCTCAGTGTTGCCCTTCTCTTTTAAATAAAAGCAGAAATTTGGTTTTACCCCCTTTAGCCTTGAGACCCATCTAAGCCGCTTCTACCTCAATGCTTACAAAGGCCCCATTGACGTCTCGCTGTGTCCGTCCAATCACGTCAATGTCGTCGGCGTACGCAACCAATTGCGTAGACTTGAAATAAATCGTACCTCTTGTGTTGGCCAGTGACTCTTGCACGATCTTTTCAAGCACGATGTTGAAAAAGTTGCATGACAGGGCGTCATCTTGCCTAAATCCTTTTTTAACATCAAAGGTCTCGGTTTGCTCATAACCGACCTTAATGGAGCAGCGAGAATTCTCCATTGTCATTCTGCACAGTCGGACGAGTTAGGCAGGGATGTTAAATCGACGAAGGGGTGGTGAGTGTTGTTTTGATATTCCTGAGTCTTTTCCAAGATCTGCCGTAGGGTAAATATTTGGTCTATTGTGGATTTATCTGGCCTGAAACCACACTAATAAGAGCCGGTCAGGTTATCCACAAACGGTTTCAGGCGTTCACACAATACGGCAGAGAAGATATTATATGCGATGTTAAGGAGACCTGTTCCCCTATAGTTGGCGCAGTTATAGGGGTCTCCTTTCTTATGGATCAGGCAAACGATGCTGAGATTCCATTCGTCGGGCATGCTTTCCTCCGACCATACCTTGCAAATAAGATGGTGCATGCACCTTACCGGCTCATCTCCAGCCACCTTAAGAAGCTCAACAGATGGCCGTCTGCGCCCGCGGCTTTATAAGACTTAAGTCTTGATATCGCTATTTTGATTTCGTCTAGGCCGGGTGGACGGAATTCTCCTACATCGTCGTCCATTACGAATGGCTCGTTCTGACAGCCGTATCTTGTCTATCATCGCAATTATACAGTCTGCAGAAGTGGTCCTTCCAAGTCCTCAGCATCGACTGCGACTCTACTGCCAATTCTCCAGTTTCATCCCTCTAGGCCGCCGCTCTGGCTTTGTAGCCATGGCATGTTCGTTTTAGCCTATTGTAAAACTTACGGGCGGTATTTCTGCGGAAGCATCTCTCCATCTCCTCGATCTCACGTTTTCCGTGCTCTCTCTTCTTTCCGATGTCAAACTTACGCAGTTCTACTCGACTCCTAAGCATTCTTAACATCCTCATGCGTACCTTGACAACAAGGTAGTGATCCGAGTCGATATTGGCCCTTCGGAAGGTTCGTACGTCGGGAATGCTGGAGGAGTGTCTGGCGTCGATTGCAATGTGATCAATCTGGTTGGTGGTCGATTGATTAAAAGACCGCCAGGTACCCTTGCTACAAGGAGGTTACGCCCCGCTAGGAAAGCGATTAGCATAAGTCCGTTGTCGGATGTGGTGTTATGGAAGTTATGCTTTCCTATGATCGACTCAAATACGTCCTCTTTGGCCAGTTTTGCATTAAAATCTCCTTGAACTCGAAAGCTTAAGACGTTTTGTCGGAGTCTTCCTCTGATAACAAATCCGCACCCGAATAGGCGCTGTTTGTTCTCCTTGAAGCAGTTCCCTTTAGTAGATGTCGCAGTTTTTCATCCGTCTTCTGCCTGGTCCATCCCATCGCACTTCTTGGAGTGCGATTATATCTACTTTATAGCAGTTGAGGGTTTGCTCCAATTGATCGCCTGCACCCGGTCTGTTAAGGGACCTCACATTCCAGGTGCAGACTCTCAAGTCCGTTAGTCGTTTGCAGGGGTTGTCAGCTTTGATCCGTCCGTATCCGAGGCTTGTTGTTGTTTCGGAACAAGTAGGTTTTTACGTGATAGGGATGTTACCCCTAAGCACAACCCCCAACCTGGAGGCCCAGGTTAATCTTTCCCCAGGAACAAGAGGTTGGGTCGCTGCACACATTGGTTCACTACCTGGCGAGTGTCAGGGTAGCTATCCAGGAGGGGCCACGCGGAGGCTGTGTGTCAACTTGGATTGAGCAGGGACAGAGATCGAAGCTGGCGTTTGCCATGTTAAACGCTGTCAACTTCTTTGCTCTGTTTGCTCGCTCCCTCCCCCTTTATTTATTTTGTTATATGAATTTTTTAATTAAGAATGGTGATCACATACATACATATGAAACCACTGGCTGGAAGTAATGAGCTGGAATTTACTTTATTTATCAAGTTAACTTAAGCAATTTATTACTTATTGAATATATGTAAATATTTTTCGGTCAATAGTGGCATACCTGATTCAGGGAAGCACTTATCCGAGTCTCAGTGTTGATTGGGCGTTTTGTTTACATATGGTAAGGATCTTTTCGCACTTGTTAAAACATAGTTTACGTATACACATGCTGACTACTATGAATTGAGGTTTCTAATTAATAAAATTGAAAATTAATGTGAACAGCTAGAAGCCGTGAAGGTCAGCTATGTATGATCAAGAAGCCCTTCGACATGTAAACAGTGTACACTGGCTCGAATATAGTTTCCTCTTCAAATGGGTCTAGATTCTGGAGCTCCATTTGTCTATGTCTTCATTGTGACTAATGTGACTACCATTTTTTATCAGAATCTGTACTGCAAATTGAATACAAAGAAACATTTGGGATTTCACCTCATTATTTATGTATGTAGCTATTTTTCAAATCTTCGAATAAAAGGTTCAGTAACATTATCTACACTTTGGTGTGCAAAAATCAACCGCAATTAAAGCATATACATACATATGTCATCCATCCCCCAAATCTATTTATCAAGTTACATCCGCAAATATTCTCCTTCTAAGCAACATGAATTTGATATTTGATAATTCGATCTAGTGGTTAGTCTATGTGTCTTTAATTTAACACTAACCGCATGCACCCCATATAGTACTCGTATAACGTGACCTAAGATATCTCCTTCGTCGATATTCACCCGTGCATCGCTAAAGATGTACATAAATTTGTAGATTCCTTCGAGGTAGATACATATGTATGTACATACATATACATATCAGCAAATTACTTTTACCCCAGATACTGCATTACTGCTTTGGCTTTGTATGGATGAAATGCTCGTGTGCTTCTCGGAAGGTATAAAAAACGACCAATATGGGGAATAGATCAATTTGTATACCTAGTTCTGATGGGAGTTGCATTTGGCTATTACTCAAAATCGAAGGGTTTCTTGGAAGTTCACAATTTATGTGCTTATGAATTACAAAATACATAAATGCACTGAGAAGATGTTGAGTTAATCATAACATGAAGCCGCTGGAAAGGACTTTTTATTGGTTGGTTGCTTTACTTGTGCAATAACCTCCAGTGTAAACAATTTAGTTTTGATAAAGTATATTACTCGTTAATGGTGCATTTTCTATTGTACTTAAAAAATAAGTGTTCAAAGAATTACTGAAATCATCTACAAATATAGGGAGGGTAAATCGCTATTCAATGATCGTAAAATTTAGATTTGTATATGTCCATCATTTTTTTTTTTTTTTTTTTTTGACTCCCAATTTATTTTATACATCTGTCATTTGGTAAATTTTTTTTCAGTGAAATTATGGGACTTATTCTAGGCTGAGTGACCAATGTCCTTCAGTCTCTATTTTGGGGCAATTTGGTGGTAAATGTACATAAATGTAGGTGTAGTAGTTGTTATGATTTCCCTCTTATTATATCACTGGGTCTGGTTCTTTTCAGTCTTCGTCTTCCGAGTATCTCTTTCTGTGGTGGTGAGCTAACCTGTCTTCTGCCTGTGTTTATTGCTTCTTCCTCTATTGCTCGCATTTGAAGATCTCGATGGATGTCGTAGTTCGAAATATGTATACCAGTCGGCATCGGTAATACATCGTAGGATTTTAGACTGCTGCCTTTGAATGATTGCGGTGTTTGTTTTCTTCAACGTCGCCCAGAGTTGGATTCCATACGTCCAGATTGATTTTATGATGGACTTATATAGCAACAGTTTGGTATTTGTAGATAGTTTAGGGTTCCTGTCAAGGAGCCATTAAAGTTGTCTAAATTTTTCTTTTATTTGGTCCCTCTTCTTTTGTATGTGGTGTTTCCAGGTAAGCTTGTTGTCTAAGTGTATATCCAAGTATTTAGCTGATTTGTCAATTGGAATAGTTTTGTCCTTTATCTTGAGAGGTATTGGAGTGTAGTTCAGTTTTGTTGTGAATATCACTTGTTGGGTTTTTTCCTCGTTGATTTGAATGCTCCATTTGTCAAACCATTTTATTGTGTTATCCAGGATCTGTTGAGCTTGGGCAGTTGCTACTCCTAGGTTCACGTTCGATGTCATCAGGATAGTGTCATCAGCAAAAGTGGCAATCATCGATGTACAGCCCCTGGGGAAGGAATATCAGCAGTATAGAGAATATATAACAGTGGTCCCTTAACAGATCTTTGTGGTACTCCTGCTCTCGATCGGTGTATGTTTGAGGTTTGGTACTTAAACTTTACGTAGAAATGGCGGTCCGATAAGTAGCTTTTCATTAAAAGGTAATAGTCTGGTGGGAGTAGGGTCTGAAGTTGGTGTAATAGTCCCTTATGCCAAACCATGTCGAACGCATTTGCCACGTCCAGAAATACTCCAATGCAGTACCTCTTTTCCTCAAGGTCAGTTGTGATTTTATTTACTACCCTGTGGACTTGCTGGATAGTTGAGTGCTGAATGCGAAAACCAAATTGGTGGTCAGATATTGAGTTGTTGTTAGTCAATATTGGAGTCTGCCGAACATATAGGAGTTTCTCAAAAATTTTTCCTAGTATTGGAAGCAGGCTTATTTGTCTATAGGATGTTGTGTATATTGCATCCTTACCAGGTTTTAACACTGTAATGATTTGAGCAACCTTCCAAGTCTTGGGAAAGTATTTTAGTGCATTGAAGATGTTTCTAAGGTGCTCTAAGGCTTGTCTGGGTAGTTCAGTTAGTATTTTAGCATTTATGGAGTCATAACCTCGGTGCGTTCTGGTTTCTTAAGTGGTGGTTCATGACATACTAACTTATCAGGCCAGCGATCCATGGAGGATCTGAGCCTGAGCTATAGCTGCCTTCCATCCAAGATGTCTTACATCCGCGATTACTTGTTCTTTATACCGGAGGTTCGGTCTTTCTCTTCTTCTCGAACCAGGAGGCTCGGAGTCGAAGACCCTCTTAGCTGTAGCGTTGATGACCATGCGCTCGATGTGGCTGAGCCAGTTTAGTCGACGGATCCTTGCCTTCCGGACTACATCCACATCTTGGTACAGCTCGTAGAGTTCGCGGTTGTGTCTTCTTCTCCATTCACCTTCCTCACAGACAGGTCCAAATATCCGCCGCAGAATTTTTCTTTCGAAAGAACCCAAAATCAGCTCCGCTGTCCTGCTTATCGTCCAGCTTTCGGCTCCGTACATCAAGACTGGCAGTATGAGCGTTTTGTAAAGCATGACTCTGGTCTTTCGAGTGAGGAGTATTGACCCCAGTTGTTTGGACAAGCCGAAGTAGCAACAGTTGCCAAGGGCGATTCTATGCCGGATCTCCACTGTGGTGTCATTTGTGGAATTTACGTTTGCCCCGAGGTAAACAAACTCCTTAACTACCTCGAAATTGTAGCTGTCAATTGTTATATTTTGTCCCAGGTGGTAAGCGACGGATTGGTTTTTGCTTGACAGCATGTACTTCATTTTATCCTCATTGACCTTAAGACCAACTCGTTTCGCCTGTTCTTCAATCGCGGTGAATGCTTCCACAATGCCACGGCGAGAACACGCGATGATGTCGATATCATCCGCGTATCCTAGCAGCTGGATGGATTTGTAGAAGATAGTGCCTTCCCTGTTGACGCCTGCCCGTCGCACTATCTGCTCCAACACCAGGTTGAAGAAGTCACATGACAGTGCATCTCCTTGCCGAAATCCGGTGCATGTTTCGAATGGTTCCGAAGTCCTAGAACCGAGTTACACGGTGCATCGCGTGTTTTTTAGCGTGGCGCGACACAACTGGATCAGTTTTCCCGGGATCCCGGCCATCGCACCAAAAAGTTCTTCACGATGAATGCTGTCGTATGCGGCTTTGAAATCGATGAAAAGATGGTGTGTATCGATTCGAAACTCGTTGGTCTTTGCCAGGATTTGTCGAACATTTGGTCTATAGTTGATTCGCAGAGCCGGAAACCGCACTGGTAGCTGCCGATTAGTGTGGTGCAAAATGGTTTTAGACGTTCACACAATACGCTGGACAGGACCTTGTATGCGACATTGAGCAGAGATAAACCTCTATAGTTCTTACAAGAGGTAGGATCGCCTTTTTTGTTGATGGGGCATATAGAGCTGGTATTCCAGTCGTCGGGCATGCTTTCATCTTTCCAAATTCTGCAGATGATCTGGTGCATGCTCCCTACCAGAACATCGCCGCCATCTGAGCCTGTGGTCTTGTTGTTCTTCAGCTTCTGAATAGCTGTGTCGACTTCTTCGACGCTGTGTTTTCTTGTAAAAGGCTCGTGTTTTATGTTTATCCCTAGACTCCTCGATATCCTTGAGCTGGGAGGCTGCGAAGATTCTTTTCTTTTGTCGCAGTAGTTTTTTCTCCTCCCTTCTTCTGGCTCGGTATTCTTCTTGCGCTGCCCTGGTTTTCCTCTGCAGTGCCTTTTGGTACGCCTCGTCGGCTGCTGCCTTTTTCTGCTCACGCTCGCCATCATACCACGGGTTTCTTGTCGGGGGTGGTAGGTATCCCAAGGTGGTTTCGGCTTCTTCCTGAATGACTGAGCGGCAATGCAGCCATATATTATTGGCATTTGTGTTCGACGTAGGCATACCGTAGAGTCTTTCGCTCAGGTGCTTCCTGCACAACCTCCGGTGTGCTCAGGCGCCCAAGGTCGAACCTCCTCCTGATGGTCTGGTGCAGCTTTTTAACATTGGACAGTCGAGCTCTGAATCTTGCTGCTACGAGGAAGTGGTCAGAGTCGACATTTGCCCCTCTGAATGTTCGCACATCCAGGATGTTTGACGAGTGCCTTGCGTCAATGAGCACATGGTGGTTCATGAGATATGCTATTTTTAAGTCTCTTCGTAGCTTTCCATAGTGAGTAATTCGTTTCTGATGTCTGAAATTTTTAAATAGTCAGTTATTTGTGCGTTTTGAATTAGTTTCAGACTTGCTTTTAGTTCTTTTATCGCTTTGTTGTATGTATTTCTTTTTGTCCTCTGGTGATCTGCTGGACTGCCATTGTTTTCTAAGTTTTCTTTTGTCTTGCTATTGTCGTCGTATGTTAAATGGTGTTAAGTATTTATATCCTTTTTGACTGATTACTGGCGTCGATTTAATAGCTGCATGAGTAACTGTTTCGTTAAAGTGGATTATTGCACGTCCAACGTCGTTTTGCGATTTTAATGGTAAGTTAGTTAGTAGAATCTTGTTTATGAGGTATCGAAAGGAGTCCCAATCCGTCTTATGGTTATAAAGCTTATGTGGACTACGAGAATTTGTTATTTCAGATTTTTAGGGGAGTGGTCAGATGAGAGTTCAAATCGAGACTTTATCGTTAATTCTTTTAATGGAATGTTTTTGACTATGCAAAAATCAATTAGATCTGGGCGGGTCAGTGGGCCAGTAAGTAGGTTCACCTGTGCTAAGATAATTGCAGTTTTGCTTGCAGATAGCTTTATGTAAAATTTTTCCTTTTGTGTTCGATAGCCTTGAGCCCCAGTCCACGTGCTTAGCGTTAAAATCGCCTGCAGCTATAAATCTGCTGCCTAATTTTTTAATAAAGTCGTCATACTGTGCACTAGTTCATTTATGTTTAGGAGGGCAGTATACTGCTGCCAGTGTGAATAGACTTCCCTTGTCTTCTAGTTGAACTGATGTCGATTGAATGTGCTCATGTTTATATTGATCAAGTCTATCATATGCACTACAAATCTTTACATAGAATCATGAGCTCTTATGTACATATGTTACTACCTAAGCTGTATCTGTATATTCCCCAACGAACATCAATTTTTATATGTACCTATATTCCGAGATGACCTTCAGTTCAGCGCAATTTTCTTTTATGTCAAAAGGTTAAGAACGGATACCAACAAGTGGAAAATGGAGTCTCGGAAATGGTAAAAAGTAACAAGATTACTGTCTGTAAGAATATAGTGCTTATTCGTTCATACAACCCTTCAACAACCCTTTGTTGAATGAAACAAGTATTTAAACAAAATTTAAAAAAACGTAGGTTGCGTTCTTTTGGGAAAAGAATTACTCAACCTTAAGCTATTAAATATCATAATAATAAAGTTAATAAAATAACAGCCTATTCTGGAAAACAACAAAACATCTAAAATTACACCTTTGTGCCCGGACAAAGGTTTTCAGGCCCTAGATTTTAAGAGGTCTCCTACGACAAGTAAGTTATAAGACTGATTTTGATAATATAATGGATAGGTCCAATAATATATTTGACAGGAGGTAAAACGTGTTTGCGTTCATGGTTTACTTGTAAGGTGTTTAAAGTGGTCATAATGGCTCATAGACAAAAGGAAACTACTCAAGAAGAAGGCAAAATAATTCTGAATCTTAAGCAGAAATTAGAAGTATAGTGGGCAGAAGTCGTTTTACAATATGCATACAGTTCGGGGTGAACCAGGGCATCAACCAACAAGCCTCTTCAGCCGGCCCGATCTTTGGCCAGTCGCTTCCAGTGCCGCACGCCCAGTTGGTTGATGTCCCTTTCCACCTGTGCGCGCCACCTTAAATGCGGTCGTTCTCTGCTGCCACGTCCCTCGGGGTTGGAGTAGAAGACTCTTCGGGCCGGAGCGTTGATATCCATTCGCTCTACATGGCCTAGCCATCTTATACGTTGGATCCGAAGACGTCTAACCAGGCCGATGTCGCTGTACAGCCCGTACAGTTCTTGGTTGAATCTCCTCCTCCACTCTCCGTTTACACAAACGGGACCAAAGATTTCACGCAGAATTTTCCTCTCGAAACGCCCAAGAACCTCTTCATCCGCTTTTGATAACGTCCAAGCCTCAGCGCCGTAGAGGCGGACCGGGATGATTAAGGTTTTGTAGAGGGATACCTTAGTTTTTCGAGAGAGGTCTCTACTATTCAATTGCCTCTTGAGCCCGAAGAAGCAGCGGTTGGCAAGAGTTATTCTGCGTTTTATCTCAGCGCTGGTGTCGTTGCTGCTTGTCACTATCGAGCCAAGATAGACGAAGTCCTTGACTACTTCAAAAATATAGCTGCCGAAGGTGACGTTCTGACCAAGACGTCGGTATTACACGTCTTTCTTGGATGACAGCATATATTTGGTATTGTCCCCATTTACCCTTAGACCCACCTTAACCGCTTCTGCTTCAATGCTTGCGAACGCCTCATTGACGTCTCGCTTTGTCCGTCCAATAACGTAAATGTCATCTGCGTAGGCAAGCAATTGTGTGGACTTGAAGTAGATCGTACCTCTTGTATTGACCTTTTCAAGTATGATGCTAAAGAAATCACATGACAGTGCGTCACCCTGTCTAAAACCTTTCTTAACATCAAAGGGGTTGGTTAGTTCACCTCCGACTCTAATGGAGCAGCGAGAGTTCTCCATAGTCATCCTACACAGACTGACGAGTTTGGCAGGAATGTTAAAACATGACATGGCTCTGTATAGCTCGTCTCTATAAACACTGTCATACGCGGCTTTAAAGTTGACAAAAAGATGGTGCGTGTCGACCTGGAATTCATGGGTCTTCTCCAAGATCTGCCGTTGTGTAAATATTTGGTCTATCGTGAATTTTCCTGGCCTGAAACCACACTGGTAGGAACCTATCAGATTGTCCACGAACAGTTTCAGGCACTTGCACAGTACGGCCGAGAGGATCTTGTACGTGATGTTCAGGAGGCTTATCCATCTGTAATTTGCGCAGTCATAGGGGTCTCCTTTCTTATGGACCGGGTAAACGATTCTGAGATTCCATTCATCATGCATGTGTTCTTCCGACCATATCTTGCAGATGAGTTGGTGCATGTTCCTGACCAGCTCATCGCCAGCTGCTTTGAACAGTTCCGCGGGGAGTCCGTCTGCTCCTGCAGTTTTATTAGACCTAAGTTTCGATATCGCTATCTTAACATCGTCTAGGTCGGGTGGACGGCATTCTCCTTCGTCTTCGTCCATTGTGAATGGTTCGCTCTGCCTGACGGCGGCATTTTGACTATCATCGCCGTTATACAATCTGCAGAAGTGATCCTTCCACAATCTCAGCATCGACTGTGACTCCACTACTAGTTGTTCGTGCTCATCTCTGCAGGCTTCTGCTCCGGCTTTATAGCCTTGGCATGTTCGTTTTACTTTAAAAAGAAAGGTAACATTTTCGAACGTCGTTCCTGCAGTAACATCGCTCCATCTGTTCGATCTCGCGCTTCTCGTGCTCCTTCTTTTTCCATCTCAGAAGCGCATGCTCCTCCCTCCTTTTCTGTTCATAGAGTTCGCGGGCAGCTCTCGTCCGTCGATGCAATGTGGCCATGTATGCATTCTATTTCGCTACATGGGCCTGTCTGCACTCATCATCAAACCAGGAGGTTCTCGACGGTGGTGGCTCGAAACCGAGTATATTTGGTCAGTTTATATTCAATGTTGCTCTTACATACATACATATGTATGTACTTATTATTGGGGTTCTATCGGACACAAATTGGGAAACTGTGATATATGTATATGTCTGATACGCTTGATAAAGTTGACTTTACTTTTTAGGTCAATTTTGAAGGGTGTTTGGCGTCTTTACTCATCTTTGAATTCTCATTTAATAGGCAATTCCTCCCTTATTCGATAATTGGATAAACAATAATGATGAAAACCTGGATATACTGTTGATAGTTGCGTTTACACTTTATCAAATAGGGTGTTACTTTAATTTCTTGCATTTCGTTTTACTTTTTGTCCTGAATGAAGAGTTACTTTTTTTTTTTTTTTTTTACTTCTTGACAATGGGGACAATTTCATAAAGTTCGGGTGAACTCTACTACGACCGGTTTTGTTAAATTGATGACTTCATATTTTTAAATTCTCAGACTTAAAGCTGTAAGCTGATTTTGTAACCAATTTTTAGAGGTCAACATCTTACCAATCTGTCGTTAGGCCCCTTTCACTTGTGGTTGTGAAGTGTGAAGTGATTGCTTAACTCTAATTCCCATTTTATTTTTTCCAAACAACAACTCATTTTATTTTTTACTTCTTGTTTTTCAGGTAAGTTCAAAGCTATTTAATGCAAAAAGCAAACGAACGTGAAATTCTACAATTGACGGTAATGTACAGAGCTTTAACTAATTTAATTTCGTTATAAATTGCACTTTACGATAAAAAGAAATCAATACCCACGAGGGCTGAAACGCCCCGTAAAGCAGTGGCAAAAGAGTATAAAAATAAAACTCATACAATCATCACACCTCTGTTGTCGTTATATCACTTCATTTTAGTTTTTAGGTCACAGATGATGATAAGAAAATAATAATTGTTTTCCAAATGACTCACTTGGGATTGTACCTATACGACATATGGAATCCACTGAGTATGTTTAAATATTTGTCATGTACATACATACATACCTACGTATCTATAATGCAACGACTTCACTAGACTTTGTGAAGATGTAAGGTTTTGCAATGGATGTTTATGCTGATGGAAAGTTGGTCATATCTTATCACTTGCATTTGGTATAATTTACACAAGCAACTTTGCTCTAATCGATCTAAGGGGCGGGCAAAGGGACTGATATCTGTCTGAAGTAGGGCTGTTGAACTGCAACGATCAAAGGCTATCAGTAGAGATAAACGAAGTACTCTAAGGGGAATCATCGCACAAAGTTTGAGTTATTGAAAAAAAAATTCTGAATATAAGAAGTCGTAATGTCTGATAAAGGGCGTCGTAGCGCAGTGGTTAGTGTGTTGGACTCTGACGCGCGATGAGCGAGTTCGAGTGCCGATTACACCAACGCCCTCGAATGTTTATTCCATGGCGTCCCTCCTGGCAAAACCCCCCGTAGTATACTTGCCACGAAAAAACTTCTCGACTCACGCCGTTCAGAATCGGCATTAAACTGTAGGTCCCTTTCACCTGTGTAAAAAATAAATCACACACAACATGGGTGATTGAGAGAAGCTGGGCTCTGGCCCTCCATGGGCTGTAACGCCACCAAAGCAATGTCAGATAGATGTAACGTTAAGAATTTCCGCAGCACCGGCTGTGAATACATAGAAGAGATAAACAAAATGATAAAAACAATAGCTCATCCGGCAATTTTAGTTTCTAACCGTTGACCTCATATTCGCGTGTGCATATTCTTTTTAATAGCTTCCCATATTTATGAATTCTATTCAAAAAAAAATGAAAAGGAAGTAATATTGCTAGAAAACCTCAATATTTAATAGCTGTAAACCCACGCCGCACACAGCCGACAATAGACAACATTGTGTTTACAACAATCCTCTGCATGTACCCATTGTCAATAATATTTGTTGATTCGTGTCACTCTCCGTGTAGACGCGGTCGCTTCAGACCGCCACAGGAACAAAATGAAATGTGCAACCACAGAGCTAATGGCATAGACACGAATCGTACACTCGAAGGCTCGTCTATTCCATGCATTCTTCAAATGCCGACAATCCGCCGTTCTAACAAATTTCTCTTTCAGAGTCGAATGTCTGCGCAGAACGATTGCCTTTTTGTTTGGTGATCTAATGTTTTAGGAAGAAAACTTCTTTAACTTGCAAGTACATACTGTCGAATGTCAGATACACATATTCAATGAGCCAATCCTATTAAGGGATGTGCTGTTTCACGCGAATATGTAGCATCGAGGTAACCGAAAGAAAAAAATTATGAGTCGTATTTCAATCAATTGTCACGACGAAATGGCTTGTATCAGATGAAGTGTTCAGTTTTTTGTCAATGCTCTAACAGAAGCCGGTTCATAAGCCCAAATTGATTCGAATTCCAGTCACGTAGAAACACTTTGTAATCTCGAATTCGAATACTGTATTTTCACATCTTGTAATAGGCACCTAGGTGGAGACAATGGGATAATGTAATGGAAATGTAGTTGATTATGTTTCTTTTGAAGTAACCAATGTAATACATGGATACGATAAGCGAACATACATATAAGATTAGATACTATTGCTATTCGCTTTTAAGCAAGAAATATAATCTGTCTTACAAAGGTAAAAAATAATTTACAGAAGAAGAGAGCAATCAAGTTAGGGAATATGTTAACATTATAACATATCTTGAACTTAAGACAGGTCTCACTTCCCTCGTTTAAATATAAGGTTATTGTCCTATATTAGTTTGAGAATACGACAAGTGGAAGCGCTATCATTGGAACCCGATGTTAAGCCCCTAATATCTGCAACCTTACTTACTTACTTACTTTGATGGCGCTACAGTTCGGGGTGAACCAGGGCCTCAACCAACAAGCCTCTCCAGCCGGCCCGATCTTTGGCCAGCCGCTTCCAGTGCCGCACTTTCCACCTGTGCGCGCCACCTTAAATGCGGTTGGAGTCGAAGACTCTTCGGGCCTGAGCGTTGATGTCCATTCGCTCTACATGGCCTTGCCATCTTATACGTTGGATCCCAAGACGTCTAACCAGGCCGATGTCGCTTTACAGCCCGTACAGTTCTTGGTTGAATCTCCTCCTCCACTCTCCGTTTACACAAACGGGACCAAAGATTGCACGCAGAATTTTCCTCTCGAAACGCCCAAGAGCCTCTTCATCCGCTTTTGGTAACGTCCAAGCCTCAGCGCCGTAGAGGGATACCTTAGTTTTTCGAGAGAGGGCTCTACTACTCAATTGCCTCTTGAGCCCGAAGAAGCAGTGGTTGGCAAGAGTTATTCTGCGTTTTATCTCAGCGCTGGTGTCGTTGCTGCTTGTCACTATCGAGCCAAAGTAGACGAAGTCCTTGACTACTTCAAAAATATAGCTGCTGAAGGTGACGTTCTGATCAAGACGTCGGTATTGCGCGTCTTTCTTGGATGACAGAATATATTTGGTCTTGTCCCCATTTACCCTTAGACCCACCTTAACCGCTTCTGCTTCAATGCTTGCGAACGCCTAATTGACGTCTCGCTTTGTCCGTCCAATAACGTAAATGTCATCTGCGGAGGCAAGCAATTGTGTGGACTTGAAGTAGATCGTACCTCTTGTATTGACCTTTTCAAGTATGATGTTAAAGAAATCACATGACGGTGCGTCACCCTGTCTAAAACCTTGTTTAACATCAAAGGGGTCGGTTAGTTCACCCCCGACCCTAATGGAGCAGCGAGAGTTCTCCATAGTCATCCTGCACAGACTGACGAGTTTGGCAGGAATGTCAAAACATGACATGGCTCTGTATAGCTCGTCTCTATAAACGCTGTCATACGCGGCTTTAAAGTTGACAAAAAGATGGTGCGTGTCGACCTGGAGCTCATGGGTCTTCTTAAAGATCTGCCGTAGGGTAAATATTTGGTCTATAGTGGATTTTCCTGGCCTGAAACCACACTAGTAGGAACCTATCAAATTGTCCACGAACGGCTTCAGGCACTTACATAGTTCGGCAGAGAGGATCTTGTACGCGATGTTCAGGAGACTTATCCCTCTGTAATTGGCGCAGTCATAGGGGTCTCCTTTCTCATGGACCGAGCAAGCGATACTGAGATTCCATTCATCGGGCATGCGTTCTACCGTCCATATCTTGCAGATGAGTTGGTGCATGTTCCTGACCAGCTCATCGTCAGCTGCTTTAAACAGCTCCGCGGGGAGTCTGTCTGCTTCAGCAGCTTTATAAGACTTAAGTTTCGATATCGCTATCTTAACATCGTTTAGGTCGGGTGGACGGGATTCTCCTTCGTCTTCGTCTATTGTGAATGGTTCGCTCTGCCTGACGACGGCATTTTGACTATCATCGCCGTTATACAGTCTGCAGAAGTGGTCCTTCTACAGTCTCAGTCGCAGTCTCGACTGTGACTCCACTACTAATTGTCCGTGCTCATCCCTGCAGGCTTCTGCTCTGGCTTTATAGCCGTGGCATGTTCGTTTTACTTTCTGGTAAAATTTTCGAACGTCGTTCCTGCCGTAACATATCTCCATCTCCTCGATCTCGCGCTTCTCGTGCTCCTTCTTTTTCCTTCTCAAAAGCGCATGCTTCTCCCTCCTTTTCTGTTCATTGAGCTCGCGGGCATCCCTCGTCCGTCGATGCAATGTGACCATGTATGCATTCTGTTTCTCTACATGGGCTTGTCTGCACTCATCATCAAACCAGGGGTTTCTCGACGGTGGTGGTTCGAAACCGAGTACATATGAGGCGGCCTCTCTAATGGCGTTTTGACAACGACTCCATTGCTGTTCTATGGTCTCTGCAGATTGCATCGGGACTTAAGAGAGCTTGAGGGAGACTTGATCGGCGAAGTTCCTGGCGGTCTCCTTGCAGCTTTCCGACTTTAAATTTTGGTGTTCTGGTGGAATCGACTCCGTTGATTCCGAGAAATTCGCATCCGTACCTTGGCTGCAACAAGGTAATGATCTGAGTCGTTGTTGGCTCCTCGAAAGGTTCGGACATCCAGGATGCTGGAGGAGCGTCTGCCGTCGATCGCAATATGATCAATTTGGTTGGTTGTCGATTGATCGAAAGACCGCCAGGTCCCTTTATGGATGTTGAGGTGTGAGAATCGTCTACTACCAGATTATGTCCCGCCATGAAGTCCACTAGCCTTAGTCCGTTTTCTGATGTGGTGTTGTGTAGGCAGTGCTTTCCAATGACCCGTTCAAATATAGCTTCCTTACCCAGCTTCGCATTGAAATCTCCTAGAACGATTTTGGTGTCATAGCTGGGGCATTGCGCATACGTTCTGCCTCTAGGGGATAATAGAAATCGTCTTTATGTCGGTCATCTTTCTTCTCTGTGGGGGCGTGGAAACACAATAAACTTATATTGCCGAGACTGGTCTTGATGCGGATAGTTATGAGGCGTTCGCTTACATACTGGAAGCTTAAGACTTTTTTCCTGAGTTTGCCTTGAACAACATATCCGCATCCGAATAAGCGTTGTTTATTTTCTCTGTAGCAGTTTCCGTAGTCTATATCACAGTTTTTCATCTGCTTTTTGCCTGGCCCATCCCATCGCACTTCTTGGAGCGCGGTAATGTCTGCCTTATAACAGTCCAAAGAGTTGACCAGTTGTTCGGCTGCACCTGGTCTGTTGAGGGACCTAACGTTCCAGATTCGAAATTCGTTTCCTTTTTGACGTTTGCGGGGGTCGTCAACATGTAATCCGTCCGTATCCGAGGCTTTTGGTTGTTTCTGAACAAGTTTTTGTTTTACGCGATAGGGATGTAACCCTAAGCGCAACTCCCAACCTGGAGGGCCAAGTTCCTCTTTCCCCCAGGAACAAGGGTCGGGTCGCTGCACACATTGGTTCACTATCTGGCGGGTGGCAGTAAAGCTATCCAGGGGAGGCCACGCGGAAGCTGTGTGTCAAGTTGGATTGAACAGGGACAGTGATCGACAGTGATCGAAGCTGGTGTTTCCCAAGTTAAACGCGATCAACTTCTTTGCTCTGTTTGCTCGCTCCCTTCTCCCCTCTGCAACCTACTCTTTTGAATTGAGCTAGTGTTACGGATAGGGTCATTTTTATTTGTGCCGCGGAGAAATAGAAATCGAAAAAAACAATTTAAAAAAATTGACAAATCTCTCCTTTAAAGGTGAGTTAATCTTTACAAAAAAGAAACTAAAAATATTAGATTTTCATATTGAGAGTAAAAAACACCACACCCTCTTGACCGACTTTAAAGAATAATCTGTTCCGGCGGACATGAATTAATGAGCCTCGAGAATCTATTTAAAACCACCTACAGTCAAACACTCTATAATCACACTTTAGCATATTGCTTACACAATATAAACGTGTCTCACGGGTGAGTTAATCGGATTTGCCACCTCAGACCACTTGGTAATGACGAATATTGGCGCTAATTACGTCAGTCTATCATTACTCAGTTTCACTTTCATTGGAAACTACAAAAACATAGGTTGGATGTACGTATATTTAGCTGGTCTGATCCCACTCTATGAGTCAATCCATGAGAACTAGAATATGAATGTATCCGAAAAGTAAGATCGAGTCGATTAAGAAAGCTTTTTGACCTTGAACTAACGTTTTAAACAAATACGTTAACGTTTGTATTCAGTCATCAGAACAAGTCTGCCCAGGGCCACTATTCATTCGTCATTGATTCAAGTTCAACATACAAAAGTAACAAAGCGGTCATATGCATATCCCAACTTATATGTATGAGCTGGCATTGTGCTACGAAGACCTTTACGATTCCCCATTCTTAGCGTCACGCTATGTATCTTGTCCCGTAGTTGAATATCGTATTGTTCCTACACAGCCAAGAGCAATAACATTAAATGCAGATACGTGTGCGTTTCCTACACAGTCCAGGACTTGAATTTCGTTCGGGTTGGTTTGGTATTTTGTCACGTTTTGCAGTCATACTCTTGCAGACCGAATAAAAAACGACAACATACCTAAGCCGAATAGAGGACCGGTTTTAGCGCTTCGTAAGTTGTATTCCTGAGTTTTGTATTGTACTATAATGCAATATAGCCAACGTGTTGAGTGTTGTTGAAAACGAACAAGTCGGCAAGAAACTTGTTGGATGATTGTTTTTTTTTTGTTGGTACCAATCGTCATCTTGTTGAAGTGATTCGTAGTAAAAAAAGTTACATTCTTCTGTTCACACATTCACACGTTTAAAAACTACTAAGATTCCAGTTATGTATCTCAAATGTGCAAACCAAGTTCACGTCTCAAGATGAAACGATCTTGCTTTGTGAACAAATATTGGACAAATATCTGAATATTTAATCTTGAATCTACATGCATATGTACATACACGTATTGATATTATTGATTGGCCAGATATTGTGGAATTATTGCTAATTTTTTTTTCACTATTAAATGTAATGCACATTTTTTAGTAAAATGACAAAGATGTTTTTAAAAGGAGGCATTTTTTTTTCACATTTTAAAACAAAGTTTTGAATATTTATTATTATCGAATTGGTTCTCCATTCGTATAATATACTCATAAGCACTGCAGAAAGCATTTTAACGATTTGAAAAATCTGCACTAAAGAACTCTATTGGTAAAATTTAAAGGAACAGTTAATAAAAAATCCGGAATCTTAATACGTTGTTGTTTACACCTCGTATTGGACGACTTTCCTAATTTTGCATTTTTATCTTCTCAATAAGGGGGCGCTACAGTTCGGGGTTAACCTGAGCCTCAACCAAAGCACGATCTTTAGCTAGCTGTTTCCAGTCTCGCATACCCAGTTGGTTGAGGCCCTTTCCTCCTGTGTGCGCCACCTAAAATGCGGCCGTCCTCTGAAAGTCGTCCCTCGGGGTTGGAGTCGAAGACTCTTTGGGTCGGAGCTGTGATGTGCATGCCATTTTAGATATTGGAATCATACAAGGTCGATGTCGCTGTACAGCTATTGGTTGAATCTTCTCCTCCACTCTCCGTCTACACAAACGAGACCAAGGTTAGGTTAATGTGGTCGGCATAAGCCACACGTAGGCCGAAGTCGGCCCATTGTGATACCACATGGATCGTGTTACCCAGATCCATTACCAAATAACCAATCGGTGCTTCTGATGAAGCGATGGAGTTGATCTGCTAGCTCACTTTGATTCTCATCAAAGGGCGCGCCGAGGTAGATTCTCCTGCGATTCGCAAAAGAAGGGCATGAGCAGAGGAGGTGAATTGATTCCTCTTCCTCCTCGTCCATGCAGCCGCGACAGAAGTCGTTGGAGGGTAGTCCTAGTCTGGCGGCATGTTTCCCAATGACGCAGTGACCTGTAATGACACCCACCAGAGTGCTTAAGGTTGGCCTTTTGGTTGCCACTAGGTCCCTGGTTCGTCCTAGGCTTAATTTAGGCCAGAGTTGTTTGGTGATAAAGCCGATATTACTCTCATTCCATTGGAGGTTGGTCGCCTCAATGGTTTGGAGTTTTATCATGTGCTTTACTGTACTTATTGGTGTTTCTAAGTACCCGAGGGTAGGTAGGCTGAGTGTGCCAGACCCTAACTTTGCGAGTTCGCCGGCCGCGCAGTTTCCCGGAATATCCCAATGCCCGGGAACCCCCAATACTTTAATGTTGAACTGCTCAGCCATCTCATCTAGAGATAGGCGACAGTTAAGTGATGTCTTGGATTTGTGGGTTACTGCTGCCAGGGACTTTATCGCAGATATGCTGTCCGTGCAAATGATAATATCCTTGGCGGATATTACATTGATCCTGAGCCATGCAAGGGCCTCCGTTATCGCTGTTATTTCAGCCTGATACACACTGCAGTAATTTGGGAGTCTAAAGGATAGGCTGAGGTTAAGCTCCTTGGAAAAGACTCCACTGCCTACACCCGACTCCATCTTAGAGCAATCGGTATAGAGGGAGAACGAGTCCTTTGGTATGACTTTCCCTTCAGCCAATTCCTCCCTGGATGGAAAGAAAACTTCGAAGTTCCTAGTGAACACGCTCTGCGGGATGATATAGTCTGTGTCCATGGGCACTTTGAAGAGTTTTAGAATGGTTGTGTGGCCTTTTTGTGATGTGGGCCATTTTATCATGATTCTCGTCCTCAGGGCCGCGCAGGCAGCAATTTGTTTGCTGAAAAGGTTCAGTGGTGGAAGGTGTAACAGAATGTTAAGGGCCTCCGTGGGGGTTGATTTGATCGCTCCGCTTATGTATAAGCTGGCCGATCTTTGTACTTTCCCCAGAAGGTTTCGATTGACTGCCTTGTCCAGAGCAGTCCACCAGACTACGGCGCCATACAGGGGGATGGGACTTATGACCGCCGTATAGAGCCAGTGCATAATGCTTGGTTGGAGACCCCACTTCTTGCCCACCACTTATTGCAGCTATAGAGGGCAACAGTTGCTTTCTTAACGCGGTCGAGAATGTTGGGTTTCCAATTGAGCCTCTTGTGAAGGACTAGGCCTAGATATTTGGCCTGCTCTTTGATTATTAGTTGGGTTTCACCCAGCCTCGGTGGGTTGTGGGGCGGAATCTTATATTTGTTAGTAAACAGTACTAGATCGGTCTTCTTAGGATTCACCCCAAGTCCACACTACTGCGTCCAGGTTTCTACTGTATGTAATGCATTCTGCATAAGGTCACATAGAGTGCTGGGAAATTTTCCTGTGGCGGCAATAGCAATGTCATCTGCATAGGCGGTCATAGCGTACCCTTCCTGTTCACGCAACAGCAGTAGCTTGTTGCCACCACGTTCCACAGGAGAGGGGAGAGTACTCCGCCCTCTGGTGTACCTCTGCTAACCATTCTAGTTGAGGCGGCACCAACGAAGTTGGCTTTGACAACTCTTTGAGTTAGCAGTTGTCGTACCAGTTCTATCACTGATCCCATAACACCCAGATCAGCTTTGGTGACGGCCCATGGTTCAACATTGTTAAAGGCACCCACAATTTCGAGAAAGGCGACTAGAGTATATTCCTTACGTTCCAGTGACCTTTCTATTTTGCTGACCAGTGAGTGGAGTGCTGTTTCCAACGATTTGCCTTTGTTGTAGGCTTGTTGATTATCCGACAGCCTTCCTGAGAGGCAGCTGTAACGAATGTGTGCGTCGAGACCAAAGATTATACGCAGAATTTTCCTCTCGAATCGACCAACGGCCTCTTCATCCATTTTTGATACGGTCCAACCTTCTGGGCTGTAGAGGAGGACCAGAATAATTAAGGTTTTATAGAGGGTCACATTAGTTTTCCGAGAGAGGGCTCTACAACTCAGTTGCCTCTTGAGCCCGAAGAAACAGTGGTTGGAAAGAGGTATTTTGCGTCTAATCTCAGCATTGGTGTCGTTGCCGCTTGTTACCAGTGAGCTAAGGTAGATGAAACCCTTGACTGCATCAAAGTTATTGCTGCCAATAGTGAAGTTCTGGTCAAGACGTCGGTGTTGTGCGTCTTTTTTTGACGACATCATATATTTGGTTTTGCCCTCGCTTCAATTCTCACAAAAGCTTTATTGACATCTCGCTGCGTTCTTTCATTCACGTCAATGTCATCCACGTATGCGAACGTTCGTGCAGACTTGAAGTAGATTGTGTATTGACTAGTGAATTTTAAAAAAATCACATGACAGTGCGTCGCTCTGTCTGAATCTTTTTTTGATATCAAAGGTTTCGGTTAACTCCTTACCGACCTTAATGGAGCAGCGAGAATTCTCCATTGTCATCCTGCACAGCCTGACAAGTTTGGCAGGGAAGTCAAAACATAACATGGCTCTTTATATGTAGCTCATCCCTATAGACACTATCACATCTTCCTTTCTTTTCTTTAGTGGCGTTACAGACCATGAAGGACCAGAGCCAAGCTTCTCTCAATCACCCATGTTGTGTGTGATTTATTTTTCACACAGGTGAAATGGACCTACAGTTCAATTCCGGTTCTGAACGTCATGAGTTGAGAAGCTTTTTCATGGCAAGTATAATACGGGGGGTTTTGCCAGAACCCCGCCGAGGAGGGACGTCGCGAAATAAATATTCGATGGCGTTGATGTTATCGGGATCCGAACTCGCTCATCGTGCGCTAGAGATCAACACACTAACCACTGTGCCACGGCGCCCTCGAGACTATGTAAGAATTGTTTTCCTGTGATCTCGTAGCCAAACATACTGTTAATGCATACATATGTATGTATGTAAATCATAAATGGGGTAATATGGGTTAAAATATAATTTTCGATAAAGATAACAGATCATCAGCTTAAACAGTGAATGTGACATCCATCGCCACATGGAGCTATGACCTACTTATTCAGCTATATGTATAGGTACTTAATATTTTAAAATCCTTCAATGAAATTTCACTTTTATTTTTTTTTTTGTATGGGGCTAGTGCTACCATTAGCATATGGCACTGCGACCTATGCAGATCTATTGTGCCTGCTAGCCAATTAGCCGAGGAGCCTCTCCACTTCTATAATGAAGTTGAGAATGCTTCTCGTAGGAGCCAAGGTAATCCTTTCAGGAGTCATAACCCCGCTGAGAAGGATACGCTTCCTAAGATGGCAGAGAGCAGCACACTCACACAGTATGTGTTCCGCCGTCTCTTCGTCTTCAAGACAGAGCCGACACTCAGTTTCAGATGAGAGGCTAATTTTGTTTAGATGATATCTCAGACCGCAGTGTCCTGTTAGATAGCTGACTAGTCTTCTGATATCCACCCTATTGTGTTTGAGTATATCACTAGAGTGTTTGTTCAGGGGTCGTATAAGACGTTTAGATTGACGAAGTCCCCGAACGCTATTCCAAAAGGATAAGTATTGCAATTTTTCCCACTTGTCTAAGAAGAAATTTATCTTAGACCTGGGGATGCCACAGAATGGTTCCGGGCCTATATATTTATCGCTGGAACCTTTCCTTATGTCCTGGCACCCACCAAAGTTTAACATTGTTTCTTTTGGCGAGGTATTGTAGGTCGTCATGGCATTCCATTACGGTTTTTGAGTTCGTTCTGTACGAACCCAGCGCTTTAAGCGCTGCTCGGCTATCAGAGAGTATGTTGATGGTTACTCTTCTAATGCCAGTCTCGAGATTTAGATTGGAGCATGTTAAGATGGCATGCAGCTCTGCTTGGAAGATGCTGGGGCTTATTCCTAGGGCCTTCGAGATCTTTCGTTTTGGTCCAAAGATGCCGGCGCCAACACCGGAAGCCATCTTGGAACCATCCGTGCACCACCTAAGGCCTTTGACATTTAGCAGGGGATCATTGTTTTCCCATGTTGAGCGATTTGGGATCAGTATCTCAAATCTCTTGTTAAAGGTGAAGGTGTGTTGCAATGCGTCCGAGACCGCAGTGAGTATATCCAGCTCGGGAAGGTGTTGTAATGTGTTGTAATATGGACATGTGGCTTACGGGTCTACATGGCATATTTGTTCCCGAGCAGAGAATTCTGATTGCACTGCGTAATGCCACCTTTTTGATAAAAAGGTGCAATGGAGTGAGTCCAATGAGTGCTTCTTGGGCTGCCGTGGGGCAGGGGCGCCTGTGATGCCGAGCCACGCTAGTCTCTGAAGGCGTTGAAGCTTAACAATTGTAGTTTTTTGCTCAACTTTTATCCACCAGACGGTGGACGCGTAGGTTACGATAGGTCTTACTATCGCGGTGTACAACCAGTGGACTACCTTAGGTTTAAGTCCTCAGGTTTTACCGTATATGCGTCGACAGGCCCACATGGGCTTAGTCGCTTTCATGATTTTAGTTTTCATATTGGAATTCCAATTGAGTCTACGGTCTAGGACAATACCTAGATACTTTACCTCCTCTGAAAATTCTGTGCGTGTGCCATTTAGAAAGATTGAGCAGAGTTGTACCTTTCTCCTCTTTGTAAATGGGACTAAGATTGTCTTATTTGGGTTGATCGCTAAACCCTCTCAGCCACACCAGTCAGAGATAAGTTGGAGCGCAAGCTGCATGCGCTCACAGGCAGTGACTTCGCACTTACCTGTAACAATGACTACTAGGTCATCAGCATATCCGATGACCTCGTAGCCCCGAATGGTTAGCTTGCGTAGCAGATCATCGATGACTATCGACCAAAGTAGTGGTGTGAGGACTCCCCCTTGTGGGCATCCGCTAGCCGCCGATACTGTCATTGAGACCACTCCGCATGTGGCTGATATGATACGGCTATTTAGCTTCGCCCTAATCCAGTGATTAGTGGGATGGTCCACACCCCTGCAGGATAGTGCAGTGGTGATCGAATCATAGCCAGTATTATCGAAGGCTCCCTCAATATCGAGGAAGGCGCAAATTGCGATCTCGTTTTGTGTGAAGCTATTTTCAATACGCATCACCAAGTGGTGTAGCGCGTTCTCAGTAGATAGTTCTTTGCGATATGCATACTGGTTGGGATGCAGAGGTGTCCGATTCTCCAAGATACCTCTAATATGAAGCTCTATCAGTTTCTTCATTGTTTTTAGAAAGAACGAAGTCAAACTGATAGGGCGATAGGATTTAAGTTGCTCACTTGGTTTCCCAATCTTGGGGATGAAGACAAGATTGACCTCTCTTCAAATTTGGGGTATGTATCCCAGGTTGAAGCAAGACCCAAAAAGAACTATCAGTGGTGATACAATTGTATTCAAGCCTTTCTGTAAGATCGCAGGAAAGACACCGTTTTTGACTGGAGCCTGGTAGGGCCTGGTCCTATCAGGGCTGAAGAGTCTGCCAGACAGGCTATTCGTTCTACTGTCGATGTTATTTGTGACGTTCGTTTGATCGTCAGGGGGCATCGAGTGAGGAGTAGAACCAGGAAAGTGCACCTCGAGCAAAGTCTCCAGGATTTCCCTGCGATTGACGGTGAAGGTGCTGTCTGATTTGCGAAGCAGCCCGAGCCCATTTCTGTGCTCTCGAGATAGCGCTTTATGGAGTCGGGCCGCAGTTGGAAGCGAGTCTATTTTCTCAGTTCGAGGTTGTATTTAGTTAAAGCAGATCTGTATTCAGTCCAACTATTTGCCGTTTGGCTCTGTTGAACAGCGATCTCACCTGCTTCCTTAGGGACTCAAGCTTGCGCACTTACTCATAACCTACCGAGTTACACATAATATACCTACACTATAATTCACTGCTAAAAAAAATAAAGAAAAATACGTTCGCAGACAAAACAGCAAGCAATCTTGTTATGCCTGTGCTCTAACCCTTCACGTAAGATCCATGCGAGTGTGAAGTTCATTTGCCCCGATTTATTCGATTAAAAAAACAAAATGTTTACATAACCTGAAATGAAAATTCTTTTCTGTTTATTATGTGGGGAGCGCTTCTACCACCCTTCCATGTTTTGTTTTATCGAAATGCAAACAACCATATAATCTGACACAATCTTATCTCGAAACTCATTAAAGAAGGTGCTAAAACCTATGAGGCACAATTAAGCTTCATCTATTCAGTGCTACTGAAATGATAATATTCGGAACAGGAGTTATGTAAACACTAGGGAAAGTGAATGAATCGCGATCTGCCTTGCATTAGAAGATACAAAAACAATTCGTGAACTATTATCGCAAAACGCGGAAATAGCGAAGAGCTACATAGATTG
This sequence comes from Eumerus sabulonum, assembly GCA_951905685.1. Lineage (NCBI taxonomy): Eukaryota > Metazoa > Arthropoda > Insecta > Diptera > Syrphidae > Eumerus > Eumerus sabulonum. Next base: position 150,641,958 of record OX645060.1, on the reverse strand, counting down.
AGGTCAACAGTCTACAGTAACTATTATGCATATGCATATAGGTACATAAGTATATGTAAGTGCAACTAACCGACATGCCATATTAGTCAGATGAGATTTAGCGAAACGAGAGTGACAACCACCGATCCATGATGGCAAGCGGAGGAAGCGCAGCCTGCAATAATGTCTGCTGTATCAGGCAAGTGACATTGAATTAATGAGATTATGTCATGATAGCTAGCATGCAGGTGTTTTCGTTAGCAACTTAATGTCCGCGGGGTGATGTGAGCTATCTAGTATGATGTCATGGTCTATCGTTATGGACAGTGTTAGCATATTCTTCTTGGTCCGCGGAGTTGGTTGGAACTGATTCTGTTGTACGTAGTAGTAGTGGCGGTTAGGGTGGGTTGGAGTTAGGAAACATCTGGCTAACAGACCGTCGACTGTATGTTTACGTGAGAGGTAGTACAAAGGCGAGAGCTTTGCATTGATCGGCTGGTGATGGAATTTTCAGAGTAAAAACGAGTTTAGATACGAAATTATAATTTGGGAAGGAGTTTGTTTATAATGCTTGCACTAGAACTCCCCATTTTGTTTGGAATGAAATATTCGACACTTCGTCCATCTGACTTATGAAGTGTCGAGCACAATGTACGTTGTACCATATTGTATGATCATTTTTCGTTTCCATGTTATTTGTATGCACCAATAGATCATCTAATTCTTGTTTATTGGATTTATTTTTGTGTCTACACTGCAGGTATTTCTAGATAGACCTTTCGTGACATATATACAGTTACCGATTGTTTTCGTTTTTGCTTTGCTATGCCCTTTTACCTTCACGATTTGAGAAGAAACTCATAGAACAAACTCGATATTCTTTATTAGGTATGAGGTATTAGAGTAGGCACGTACTGTAATGGACACATAAAAGTTACCACCACACTATTTCACAAAAAACTAAAATTGCAGCTCTGATTTGTTCATGAAGTGAACTACGATGGCTTTTACTTTCGTTACATTTTGGTTGTCATTTGCATGAGGCGAAGCTCAGTTTCGTTTCTACTTCAGAGTAGATAAAATGGGTAAACAGCTCGCCAGGGAGTTAAAGACGGCTGTAAAGTTTTTACGTAAGGAAGGTTTGTCAGCAAGGGCTATGGGTTAACAAAATTGGACACAGCCATGTGTAATAAAATTGTTAAAAAAATTCAGTTGCTTGGTACCACAGAACGCAAAACTGGTACCGGTAAAGGAAACAAGAAGACAACTTACAGGGAGGATCGAATTTTAAAAAGGATTTCATGTGGTAATGGCAAAAGGATAGCAAGACAAGTAAATTTAGACTTTTTGGAACAAACATCTAAAAAAATTAGCAACAGAACAGTTGGCAGAAGGCTGAATTCCTTCGGATTATTAGCGAGAAGACCAAGAAAAAAACTGGCCAAGTGCGAGTCGGACTCGCGCACGAAGGGTTCCGTACCATCGTATATATAAATACGAAAGAGACTATGTATGTTACCTCATCAGTCATCACATTAAATCCTATTTTTTTCATGATGACAGATCTTGGTTGCAGGCAGGTTATCGGCATATGTATTACTTTGATAATCAAAAATCTTCATGATGAGATATAGTTGATCTTCAAAGAGTCAATTGAATTCAAATCAATTATCTTACTTGACAGTAACGATGTGAAAAGGTTAATAACAATAATGGGAAATATCGGAAAAAGGTTTGCAGCTAGGATTAATTCATCAAAGACACACAAGAGATCAAAACTGGGAAGTTTGCTACTGGTTGTGGGATATTGTCGACTAACCTTAGTTCGGTATGTGACCAAGGGGATTTTTTGGATGAAAATCATGTCTGTTGTATGGGAGCCCCCCTTAAATATTCATTTTGTTCTGTTTTTAGTATTTTTCGCGGTAGCGGCAACAGAAATACATTATCTGTGAAAATTGTAGCTGTCTAACTATCACGGTTTATGAGATACAGCCTGGTGACAGACGGACGGACGGACAGCGAAGTCTTAGTAATAGGGTTCCGTTTTACCTTTGTGTACGGAACCCTGAAAACTATCTTTGACTACAAGAATGAGAATTGCTAGGTTGAACTTTGCCAAAGTTCATCAGAATTGGACTCAAAATGATTGGAAGGCTGTAATCTTCAACGACGAAACCAAATGCAACCTTAATTCATCGGATGGTATCCAGTACATCCGACGGAGAACCGGAGAAGATTTAAACAAGAAATGTGTTTTAACCAGAAACAAATTTCCCTTTAGTTTTATGTTTTGGGGCCGCATTTCAATTTTTGGTCAAGGGGAATTAGTGTTCTGCACCGGTTAAGAATGGAGACAGTTACATTGGGATCATGTATGTATGTTGGCGTTACAGTCCATGAAGAACCTGAGCCGAGCTTCTCTCAATTACCCATGTTGTGTGTGATTTCATTTTCCCATAGGTGAAAGGGACCTACAGTTTATTGCCGGTTCCGAACGGCGAATTTCGAGAAGCTTTTCATGACAATTTTACTACAGGGGGTTTTGTCAGAACCCCGCTGAGGAGAAACACCGTGAAAAACACGTTCGATGACATGGCTGTGTCGGGATTCGATCCACATTGGGATCATAAGGGACCATTTAATGCCTTCAATAGAAACCCTGTTTCCGGTTATTATTGACCCCGTCTTTCAGGATGACTCTGCTCCATGTCATCGGGCAAAAAAAGTAATTTGCATTTTTTTATAAATGCGATCTTACAAACAAAATGGTATGATTTAAGCCATAATTTGGAATAATGTGTTTGATAGGTAAAGGAGTTTGTCTCAAGTATTGGGTTAAAAACATTGGGCTGGCCTGGCAACAGCCCCGATTTAAATCCCATTGAGAATTGTTGGGCTCTTTTAAAATAGCTGCGAGAAATCCAAAGAATAAAGAAGAATTTAAAACAGCAATCCAGGAAGCATGGAAAAATGGCATCACAGTAGAATACTGCCAAAAATTAGTAACTTCTATTCTTCACAGAGTTCAAGCCGTTATCAAGGCCCACGGTGGTCATACGAAGTATTAATATTCTTTATTATACTCCAATTAAAGAAGTAATGAAATGGGGTGAAATGTAAAATAGTCCAACAAATTCAATTATTATTATTTTTATTTCATCTTTATTACATCTGCTTAAAATGAAAATCTGTTAAGCTGAGTTTTCATCCCATAAATGTTTTAAGAACAGAAAATAAACGAAAAGACTTTCCCAACTTGAACATTTTAGTCTTAGATTATTTGTTGGCAATGTCTCTTGCCAATCGCTGTTTAAACGCAGACGGGGGATGGAGGAAAAGATTCAACCACGAACTTTACGGGCTGTACAGCGACATGAGTCTAGTCAGGCGTCTACGGATTCAACGCCATGTAGAGCGAATGGACACCACAGCTCCAGCCCGGAGAGTCTTTGAATCCAACCCCGAGGGACGAAGAAGCAGTGGACGGTCACACTTAAGATGGCGCACACAGGTGGAAGAGGACGTCAGGCAACTGGGTGTGCGGCAATGGAAAAGGCTAGCAAAAGAGGTATGTCGGTTGAAGCCCAGGTTCACTCCGAACTGTAGCGCCCATTGGACAGAAGAATGTCTGAAAATATTTACTACCAGTACCACTCTCTTAATTTAATAACTATTGGAATCCAGAGAGTTTCAGCGAAGTTTAGTTAAAATTATCTGGTGGTAACTTTTATTTGTCCACTACAGTATGTATGTAAAGTTAAATACGTGTACGTTATTGTATCTTACCAAATTTTACAGTTCTGTAGATGTTTTCAATCCTTATTTCTATTTCTAAAAACACAGTTATATTTATTTTGTAGCACGAGCACCAGCACACGTTAAGTTTACGTGCATCACAATCAATTTAATGCATGTACCACGCATTTGCCCTCTCATTTAAATCGTTATCACCATAAAGTATCTATCACTTTTCCATCCATTTCAGCCATCACTAGCCATAGTAACAACGACAAGCCTCCATCGTCATCCGCATCTATCCCAAACACATCGAAGAACATATTCTCATTGAAAAAACTCGACGAGTGGTTGCACATTGAATTGTTTTCCAAGGATTCGCCCGGTATGTTAGTCCTTATATCTCTTCGGTGTTGTAATAAGTGTTTTATGTTAATTCTCGTAGTAGTTGCCTAACAAATGTTCTGCATGAAAATCTTCATTTTGCACTTGGTGTTTGGTATCCCATACACGAGTTACCTGCACGAGATACATATTTGTACTCATATCTTAATCGTTTTTATTTTTGTCCCTTTTTTTTCTTCTCTAGAAAAGTATGTGGGCGAATAAGTCACGTCGGGACGTTCACCTTTTCGTTTTTGTTGATGTTCTTTTTGTTAGTTGTGGAAAGATTAATGCGTTCTTTGGACAGCTTAATATAACAGCTTGTATCTTAGAACACGTTTGATGTTAGATTTTAAAATGTTCGAATATACTTTCACTTTCATAACAAACAAGAGGTATTACGAATAATATCGTTTCCAATTACATCCATGCAGGGCATAAAACCTGCCTAGAATATAAATTTCACTGAAAAAAAAATTCTACTCTGGCAGGTCAGAGCCTGTATGGTATTTAACATATAGGTACTGCTTTACAGATCACAAATGTCAACCAACAATGAATCATATCACTTGTCGTCCACCTAGGAGGAATTGAAGTTTGAAAATTATCACGTTTTCAGCTTATTCAATTAAGAATTTTACGAGCTCCGATCGAAACGTTTGTTATTAATGAAAATTTTACGAGCAAAGGTCGCCGAGTGCCCATGATTATAAATTGGATTTTTCTTAATTTCCTTTGCAGCTGATTAGTTTGGGATTGTGTGGTCATGAATTTAAAATACGTAGTGTTTCCGTACAGGCCGTAAAACGTTCTTAAAATTAAAATGCTTATATACCCCAAAACCTATATATGTATGTATGTACATAAGCTGCACTGATCTGGTCTTTGTTTTTTCAAGGATAGACAGATTTAATTCACTTGAGTGTTTTATGCTCGAAGTGATATTTTTATGTTCTAATTTATTAACCTGTCTGTCTACACCTCTAAGACATGCCAGATGATTTTTTAACAAATGTTATTTTAAAACATCCCACACCTCAACATCCATAGGGGGACCTGGCGGTCTTTCGATGAATCGACAACCAACCAAATTGATCATATTGGTGTCGACGGCAGACACTCCTTCAGCATCCTAGATGTCCGAACCTTTCGAGGAGCCAACATCGACTCGGATCATTACCTTAATGCAGCCAAGGTACGGATGCGAATCTCTCGGAATCAACGGAGTCGAGTAAGAACACCAACACTTAACGTCGGAAAGCTGCAATCGCAGGAGACCGCCAGGACCTTCGCCGATCACGTCTCCCTCAAGCTCTTTCAAGTCCCGATGCAATCTGCAGAAACCATAGAACAGCAATGGAGTCGTTGTCAGAACGCCATTAGAGAGGCCGCCTCATATGTACTCGATTTCGAGCCACCACCGTCGAGAAACCCCTGGTTTGATGATGAGTGCAGACAGGCCCATGTAGAGAAACAGAATGCATACATGGCCACATTGCATCGACGGACGAGAGCTGCCGGCGAGCTCTATGAACAGAATAGGAGGGAAGAGCATGCGCTTCTAAGAAGGAAAAAGAAGGAGCACGAGAAACGCGTGATCGAGGAGGTGGAGAGATGTTACGGCAGGAACGACGGTCGAAAATTTTACCAGAAAGTAAAACGAACATGCCACGGCTATAAAGCCAGAGCAGAAGCCTGCAGGGATGAGCACGGACAACTAGTAGTGGAGTCCCAGTCGATGCTGAGATTGTGGAAGGACCACTTCTGCAGACTGTATAACGGCGATGATAGTCAAAATGCCGCCGTCAGGCAGAGCGATCCATTCACAATGGACGAAGACGAAGGAGAATCCCGTCCACCCGACCTAGACGATGGTAAGATAGCGATATCGAAACTTAAGTCTTGTAAAGCTGCTGAAGCAGACAGACTCCTCGCGGAACTGTTTAAAGCAGCTGGCGATGAGCTGGTCAGGAACATGCACCAACTCATCTGCAAGATATGGACGGAAGAACGCATGCCCGATGAATGGAATCTCAGTATCGTTTGCTCGGTCCATAAGAAAGGAGACCCCTATGACTGCGCCAATTACAGAGGGATAAGTCTCCTGAACATCGCGTACAAGATCCTCTCTGCCGAACTATGTAAGTGCCTGAAGCCGTTCGTGGACAATTTGATAGGTTCCTACTAGTGTGGTTTCAGGCCAGGAAAATCCACGATAGACCAAATATTTACACTACGGCAGATCTTTGAGAAGACCCGTGAATTCCAGGTCGACACGCACCATCTTTTTGTCGACTTTAAAGCCGCGTATGACAGTGTTTATAGAGACGAGCTATACAGAGCCATGTCATGTTTTAACATTCCTGCCAAACTCTGTACAGACTGTGCAGGATGACGTGGAGAACTCGCGCTGCTTCATTAAGGTCGGAGGTGAACTAACCGACCCCTTTGATGTTAAAAAAAGGTTTTAGACAGGGCGACGCACTGTCATGTGATTTCTTTAACATCATACTTGAAAAGATCGTGCGGGACTCTGCGGCCAATACAAGAGGTACGATCTACTTCAAGTCCACACAATTGCTTACCAGTTCACATTGACGTTATTGGACGGACAAAGCGAGACGTAAATGAGGCGTTCGCAAGCATTGAAGCAGAAGCAGCTAAAGTGGGTCTAAGGGTGAATGGGGACAAGACCAAATGTATGCTGTCATCCAAGAAAGACGCGCAACAGCGACGTCTTGGTCGGAACGTCACCTTCGGCAGCTATATTTTTGATGTAGTCAAGGACTTCGTCTACCTTGGCTCGATAGTGACAAGCAGTAACGACACCAGCGCTGAGATAAAACGCAGAATAACTCCTGCCAACCGCTGCTTCTTCGGGCTCGAACTGTAGCGCCATCGAAGTAAGTATGTAGCATTTTAAAAATGTATCCTAACTTATTCTGCTTTAGATGAGTGTATAAATAGTTCATCTTTTAAAAAAGGCTATAGATCGTAGATCCTCCTTCTTGGTTTGCGCCCATTCTGAAGTTCATGTATGATTTTTAGTAAAATCGTTCGTTGTTTGAATAAGATATGTCGAAATCATATTTGGTCATCGAATTATAAGTGTAATTATCAGGTCATTTTGACAGTATGACAATTTTTTCACATGCACGTGCAGATTTCGTTGGACGCCTTAATAGTGTTTAACGGATTTTTTCTTGTCATTTCACATTGGCTACTTTCTCATTGAGTCGACTACATGGTTATCACAAGCTTTGATAACTTAATTCTTTTTTAAATCCTGATAATTGGTGTGGAGGGCGCCGTGGCGCAGTAGTTAGCCTGTTAGACCCTGATGCACCATGAGCGAGTTCGGATTCCGATAACACCAACGCCATCGAATGTTTATTTCGCGGCGTCCCCCCTCGGCGGGGTACTGGCAAAACCCCCGTAGTATAACTGGCCTTGAATAAGCTTATCAACTCACGCCGTTCGGAATCGGAATTAAGCTGTAGGTTCCTTTCACCTGTGCGAAAAAACACACACAACATGGGTGATTAAAAAGAAGCTTGGCTCTGTGTTCCTTCGTGGGCTGTAATGCCACCAAAAGAAAAGAAAAAATTGGTGTGGAAACAATTAGGCAAATTGTTTGGGCTATTTGTGAGAGACGGCAAGAAGTCAGTTTTATGTGCATTTCCAGTAGTTTATGTGAATATCACCACAACGCAGTGAACGTTATCATTGCATGGCCGCGGTGCAGTGGTAAACATCACCGACCGTCGAGCGGACGGTTCAAAGTCGTTCCATAGCCAAGAAAAAACAATTCCTACACTGAAAACATCATGCAACACAGCTGAATGAGAAGTAATCAAACAAACTGATGAAGGCATAACACTCACAGTATATGGTCATTTTAAATTAATACTCTGTCTGGGCAATTCTAATGCTGAGAATTGCAACCAACGTGAAAATTCGGTCGGTGCCTCTCGATTCCTATCTAGGACAACCACCCCTGGAGAGCAGTGTACGAAAATCTACGACCCAAACCAATGCACTCCGTTCAGGTTATGTGATAAATATTATAAGAGTATAAACTCTTGAACCTGCGTGAACTATAAAAAAAAATCCAAAAGGCATGTTTGCGATGGTTTACTTACTTAGTTTTCGAACATCCTCTTAGGTGGAGCGTTAGTGTCCATGCGCTCAATGTGGTCAAATCGTCGGATTTTTGCCTTCCGGACTATATCCAGATCTTTATACAGCTCCCAGAGTTCGCGGTTAAATCTTCTCCTCCCTTCGCCTTCATCGCAGACAGGACCGAATATCTTTCGCAGGATTCTTCTCCGGCTTATCGTCCAGCTTTCTGCTGCCAGCAGGACTGTCAGGATAAGGGTCTTGTGGAGCATAACCTTGGTTCTTCGGGACAGGAGTTTGGACCCCAGCTGTTTTGACAAGCCGGACCTGCGCCGGATCTAAACTATGATGTCATTCGTGCAGTTTATGTTCGCCCCGAGGTACGTGAACTCCTTCACTTCTTCACCACCTCGAAACTATAGCTGGCGATCGTTATATTTTGTCCTGGGTGTTGGGTTACGGAGCGCTTTTTTGTTGAGAGCATATATTTCATCTTCTCCTCATTGATGTGAAGACCAGCTCGTTTCGCCTGATCTTCAATCGCCGTGAACGGTTCCACAACGATGCGCTGGGAACTTGCGATAATATCAATATCGTCTGGGTAAGCTCAGTAACTGGACGGATTTTTGGAAGATAGTGTCTTCCGTGTTAACGTTGGCCCGCCGCACTATTTGTTTTAACACGAGAATGAAGAAGCCGCATGGCAGCGCATCTCCTTGCCGAAATTCGGAGCAGATTTCAAAAGGCTCGGAGATTCTGGGGCCGAACTGAACGATGGAACGAGTGTTTGTTAGCGTAATCGCGCTAAATAAGACTTTGCTATGAATGCTGTCATATGCGGTCTTAAAATCGGTAAAGAGGTGGCGGGTATCGATTTGAAACTCGCTGATCTTCTCCAGGATTTGTCGCAACGTGAATATTTGGTCTATGGTCGATTTGCCTGACCGGAAATCGGCTGGACGTTCACACAATACACTGGATAGGATCTGCTAAGCGACATTGAGCAAGGATATACTTCTGTAGTTTTCGCCTTTTTTGTTGATGGAGGATATAGAGCTGATATTCCAATCGTCAGGCATGCATTCTACAGATGGTCCGGTGCGTGCTCCCTACCAGAACATCGCCTCCAGCTTTGAAGAACTCTGATGGTAATCCATCCGAGCCTGCAGCCTTGTTGTTCTTCAGCTTTTTAATAGCTATGCTGACTTCTTCAATGCTGTGTGTGAGTGTGTGTGTGTGAAAATCTAAGTGAGCTAGCAGACCTAAAAATAGCTCAACTCCATCGCTTCATCAAAAGCACCGAATGGTCCTCAGGTAGCGGATCAGGGTAATATGATCCATGTGGTATCACAATGGGCCGACTTCGGCCTACGCGTGGCTTATGCAATCCACGTTAACCTAACCTAATCTAGCCTTCCCTTGTTAAAGAAATCATTCAAATCAATCCAGCTGATGATACTACACTTCAGGACTGATCGTTGTGTAGCTCAGACGTCATAGCAACATCTTATGTCTTTGGCTTTGATTAATGATTATGTCACTAAGTATGAAGTTGGCTGAGAAAGATACAATTATTTACAATTTATTTACAAAAATAAATTTGTTTTTTCCTCGTGGGAATAGCATCTGCCAATGGATGCTGGTTTGTTGAAAACGCGAGTAAGAGCCTCTGCAGCCGAATACCTTGCAGCCTTGTTAGCCATGTTCTACTTCCACCTCCCCGTGCTATCACATGGAAGTTTCCTGTCCGGACTTAACCGCCAACCAGGAAATGCGATGAAATCGACTGGGTAAAAAGCAGTCGCTATAGCAAAGAGAGAGGACAACGATTGTTTGGATGCGGATTTGTTGTTTGAGGTGCACAACGGCAAAAAGTCCTAAGCTTTCGGCATGTGAGCGAACGCTTCATAATGTTCCGTATCAGGACTAAGTCCAGGCCCCCACGGAAGACAAAGATGGTTCCACCAAAGATGAGTTCTACAATTTTCTAGACAAAAAGTATACCCAATGACCCAATGAGCACCGTGGCGCAGTGGGTAGTGTGTTGGCCTCTGACGCCGATGACACGGGATCGAATCCCGACACAGCCATGTCATCGAACGTGTTTTCACGGTGTTTCTCCTCAGCGGGGATCTGACAAAACTCCCTGTAGTAAAAATTGTCATGAAAAGCTTCTCGAAATTCGCCATTCGGAACCGGCAATAAACTGTAGGTCCCTTTCACCTATGGGAAAATTAAATCACACACAACATGGGTGATTGAGAGAAGCTCGGCTCTGGTTCTTCGTGGGCTGTAATGCCAACATACATACATACATACATACAATGTCCCAAAATAAATTGTACTGGGAGACTTCAATGCTAAGCTGGGTAAGGAAAGACTCGCTCAAAGAGAGTCATCGGCACGCACAGCCTACACGACACCACATCCGACAACGGACACCTCAATCCTCCTCGCAGTTAACAAAACAACAATCCTCCTCGCAGTTAATAGAACAACAACAACCTTTGCAAACTATTTTTGAAAAGCACTGCCTCTGAAGTGTTAAGCATGAAGCCTCCACCACGAAGAAACACTTGGTTTAATGATGAGTGCAGCTGGATTCACACAGCGAAGCAAGAGGCATATAGAACCTCGCTGCATAGAAGAACCAGAGCAGCTAGTGAGCTCTACGAGTTAAAAAGAAGAGCGGAACATAAGCTTCTAACAGAAAGAAGAAAGAGCACGAGAAGCACGCGATTGAAGACTTTGGTTTTTTTTTTTTTTTTTTTTTTTTTTTTGTTGAAGGCTTCTGCTATCCCCTGGAGCACTCAGACGCAATCACTGATCCATTGTACTCCAGTGATTGAAGACTTAGAGAGGTTTTACTGCAGACATAACTTTCGAAGGTTTTATCAGAAAAAGCGAACATGTTATAAAGCGAGAACGGAAGCCTGTAGAGATGAAATCGGACACCTAGCAGTAGAATCGCAGTTGATGCTGAGAATATGGAAAAACCATTTCTGCAGACTATATAACAGCGATGTTAGTCAATATACCGCTGTCAGGCAGAATGATTCATGTTTTATTGTCGAAGATTAGATTAGAAATAAGCTATACAATGTCATGTCTACCTATGATATCCTTGCTAAACTCGTCAGACTCTGCAGGATGACTTTGGAGAACGCTCGCTGCTCCATCCAATCGGATTTAGGCATGGCGATGCGCTGTCGTATTTGAAATGAGTGTGCAAAAATCTGGCCAACACAAGATGCACAATTTATTTCTTTTCCTCACAACTCCTCGCATATGCGGATGACATTGACATAATCGGAAGTATACAGCGAGGTATCAATGAGGCGTTTATGAGTATTGAAGCGGAGGCGGCGAAAATTGGTTTGGCAGTTAATGAGAGCAAAACTAAATTCATGCTGTCATCAAAAAAGGATGCTCACCATCGACATCTTGGCCGGATGGATATTGTCTACCGTGGCTCCGCAGGGACCTGGAGCAACGACATCAGTTCCGAAATCAAATGCAGAATCACTCTTGCAAATCGCGGATTCTTTGGGCTCAGAAGGCAATTGAGTAATAAAACCCTCTCCCGTACGACCAAAATTACTCTATAAAAAGCCCTTTTCATCCCGGTTCTGGTGTACGACTTAGAAGCATGAGCACCATCAAAAGCGGATAAGGAGGTCCTTGGCCGTTTCGAGAGAAAGCTTTGCGCTTGATTTTCGGTCCTATGAACACAAAAGATTAGGATAAGATCCAAACACGAACTTTACGGGTTGTACAGCGACATGAGTCTAGTTAGGCGTCTACAAACTCAACGCCTAAATTTGCTAAACTAGTCCTAGTCCAACCCCATGGATAAAAAACCGGCCAAGTGCGAGTCGGACTCACGTACGAAGGGTTCCGTACCATCTGTATATATAAATATGAATGAGACTATGTATGTTACCTCATCAAATGACAGATCTGGGTTGCAGGCAGGATTTTTGGATGAAAATCATGTCTGTTGTATGGGAATCCCCCTTAAATATTCATTTTGTTCTGTTTTTAGTATTTGTCGTGGTAGCGGCAACAGAAATACATCATCTGTGATTTCAACTGTCTAGCTATCACGGTTCATGAGATACAGCCTGGTGACAGACGGACGGACGGACAGCGAAGTCTTAGTAATAGGGTTCCGTTTTACCTTTGGGTACGGAACCCTAAAAAATCAGAGGACTGCCGCACAGGGGGCGCACACAAGTGGAAGAGGACCTTATCCAGCTGGGTGTGCGGCAATGGAAAAGGCTAGCAAGAGATCGTGCTAGCTTGAGGGGCGTGTTGGTTGAGGATGGGTTGAGTTGTGTCATAGTTCAGAATGGACATCCAGTAGCATATGCGTCTCGAACGTTAAGTAAAAGTGAACAAAAGTGGGCTCAGATCGAAGAGGAGTTGTTGGCAATTGTTTTCGCATGTCAGAGGTTTCACTATTTTTTTAATGGACGTGACTTTGTGGTTGAAAGTGATCATAAACCGTTGGTAACATTGGTCAAGCGAGATATTGATGATGTGACAATGCGACTGCCTTTCACGGGCCCAACTATCGGAATGTACAGAAGAGAGGGATTCAACGGGAATCATTCATTCGGTTACGAAATCAGCGTGTTTGTCGGAACAAAATTACACTTTATACTGTTCAATCATTGAACGTGACGAGATTTTTTTGCGAATTTGTCGATATGTTGAGAGTGGTTGGCCAAATTATCATCTATTGGACGATCTGAGTCGTGTGTTTCATAAATTCAAAAACCGGCCAAGTGCGAGTCGGACTCGCGCACGAAGGGTTCCGTACCATCTGTATATATAAATATGAAAGAGACTATGTATGTTACCTCATCAAATGACAGATCTTGGTTGCAGGCAGGATTTTTTGGATGAAAATCATGTCTCTTGTATGGGAGCCCCCCTTAAATATTCATTTTGTTCTGTTTTTTTGTTATTTCGTGATCATCGATTGGTAATTCCAAAAGAATTACAAGGAAAACTTAGTAGGTGTATGCATGCACCACAGTTGGGAATTGAAAAAACTCTTGCACGTGCAAGAATGCTTTATTACTGACCTAACATGAACGGTCAGATAAAAGAGATGGTTACATCTTGTGCCATTTGTGAAAAATTTACACGTAACCGTCAAAAGGAAGAACTGGTTCAAGAAGAACTACCAAGGTATCCGTTTCAGATAGTGTCGATGGATTTGTTTGAGTACACAGGACAAGATTTTTTGTCTGTGATTGGTGCATATTCGGGTTATATAATCGTTGAGCACTTAAACAACGAAACGGCGCGTCATATTATTGCTAAGTTGAAGGGTAATTTTGACAAGCTTGGTTATCCAACTGTTATTAAATCGGATAACGTACCATTTAATGCGCGGGAATTTGAGGAGTTCGCAAACGATTATCATATTATCATGAAATTTTCAAGTCCTCGGTATCCACAAAGCAATGGATTGGCTGAGAAGGGTGTTGCGATTGCAAAGAAGGTTTTAAAACGTCTTGTTGAGGAGCGTGCGACGGAAAATGATCAGTATAGAGTTCTGGAATATAACACAACTCCTGTGGCAAGCATGCGATTTACACTGGCCCAGTTGTTTTTTGGTCGGGTGGTTAAGACGAGAATGCCGATTGCAGATTCTTTGTTGACTAGGAACAATTTAAGTGAGGAAACAGTTCAAGACAAAATAAAAGAAAAAAGGGAAAGGCAAAAGTATTATTATGATCGGGATGCAAAAGCACTGCCAGTATTAAATTTGGGTGATCTCGTGATTTTTAAGAAAAATGGAAAAGAATGGAATTATGGAACGATCATAGGAAATGTGAATGGTCGTTCGTTCATAATTAGGGATAACTTTGATAATTATTTTAGACGCAACCGATGGTTCATTGCCAAGATGAAGAATAATGAAGTGAATGGGGGAGAGGTAATGTTAGAAGATAATGTTAGATGTAATATAGCCAATCCAGATAAGTTGAAGCCAATTGAAATTGTACCGCCACTTGGGCGCAACGTACCTGACAATGCTAACAATGGCAATGAACCAATTGAGTGTAATGTGAATGAACCAGTTCTGCCAGTGTTGAAGGATAGCGATGCATCATCAGAATATCAAACCGCTGGTAGTTCTAATTCAGAAGCAGAGTCGGCACGCGATCAAGAGACACCCGAACTGGTTTTTTGCCAATGACCCGGAAGTTAGAAGAACGCGGAGTGGTCGAGGTCGTCCACCTCAAAGATATGGTGGGAATTAGTGTCAGGATCCTTGTTCGGTATCGAACAAACACTTTTATGTTCTGCTCAATATCGAAAACACATCATTAGATAATTGTTATTACTCTTAGGTCAAGATTTAAATTTCTTTTTAAAAGAAAAAAGCGTGTAATAATATTGCTTGCCATCAGATGTCACTGTAGTTCTATAATCTATACTTAATATTATAAATGTGAAAGTGTGTGTGTATGTTTGTCCGTCCTTCACGGCAAAACGGAGCGACGAATTGACGTGATTTTTTAAGTGGAGATAGTTGAAGGGATGGAGAGTGACGTAGGCTATTTTTTGTTTCTTTCTAGCCCCCGTTAAACCCCCAGTAGGGGATGGAAAATTATAATAGGTTCTATGATACAAACGAATAATAAAATAATTTAATTAAAACAACCAAAAATCAATCAGCTTTTGAGAAAACAATCAACATTCGAAACATACATAAGTGTTACTTTTGAATTACGATAGATGACGCTGATATGTTTCTGAAACGCGCTAACGTTGTGTGCTCTCTATCTGTACTTAAGTGCGGGCATCGGGCCGCGCTTCACACTATAGTGCAATTTCCCATGGACAATTGTATGTAGCATGTTCGAGTTTGTCCAATGCCCAGAATCTTTACATTCTATCCCCAAATGAAAAGACATATAATATCGTCTACAGTAGCGTATTAAAATAACATTCTGTTCCGAGTTCTCTTCTGTGTTCTAAATCAGGAAAGGGGAACCGTGTTACCCCGAATTTAAGGCGAGCGAAGCCGCGGGCAAAAGCCAGTACATTCATATAGTTATAGGAACGCACCCATCAATGGATTTCACCATTGTATATTGAGTGCCGGCGGTGGAACGTCAACAATCATTGGGACAACATCTAAAACATTAATAAACCACGCATAATACATATATAAATTAAAGTCTTTTAATTTATAATAAAGCGCTAAATAGTACAGCGACGTTGTCAACGTTCATTCACTTTCATTTATTTTCATGTCAACCAGTATGAAGAACACTTAAATAAAGGTTTGAATGTTTCAGTAAACAATTTCAATTGATGTTCGATTTTTTTGAAGTGCCAGATACGATGGAAAAGAAGAGGATAGATAGATAAAAGTTATTTAACTTTTTACAAGAACTTCGGCTTTTGCCTTTCGGTGATATTTCCTCTATTATTTTTCCTGTAAACCTCCAACTCGAAGAAATAGTTATACGAGGATCAAAGTCAACATGGGAATGCAAAAAAGATTTCCACACGGAATAATAAAACATGGAGTGTAAATCACAAAATAATAAACATGTATTTACAATGTCTTATTTGTGTAGTATAAAAAAACATACACCATAAAGTTATTTCAATTGGAATAAAGAACATTAACATAAAAATTAAAAAAAAAAGTAGGAAAATAAAGTCAAAGTTAAAATGGGACACCTCAAAAAACTTCAAATAAAAATAGGATAATAAAAGATACAAAACTTATTAATACTTTGTTGGCAAGCCTTTTTATTTTATAACTGCTGCTAATCGTCTTGGCATGGATTCGACCAACTTTCGGCAGAAGAAAGGCTCTATCAGGTTCCATTCAGCTTATAACGCCTCTTTTAAGTCGTTCCGATTTTTTATCACATGCTGCTTCAATTTTTCTTCAAGATGACCCCACAGGTGTTCAATCACGTTCAAATCGGGTGACTGGGGTGGTGTTTCCATAACGTGCTTACAGTTGTAAAGCAGCCAGCACCTTACATTATAAGCTTTGTGCTTGGGGTCATTATCTTGATAGAAGTAAAATTCATTTTCCAACCCCAATTTGCGCGCACTCGGTACAAGATTATTACGCAGAACGTCCAAGTACATGTACTAGTCCATTGTACCTTCAATAATGTGAAGGTTACCAACACCAGCAGCTGACATTGATCCCCACACCATTACAGAACCACCACCGTACTTAACAGTGGGGCACAATTTTTTTTCTCTGAGCTCTTCATTGGCCGTTCTCCATACATAACTTCGACCGTCGGAGCGAAAGACATTAAACTTACTCTCATCAGTAAAAATTACCTTTTCCCAGAATGAAACATCTTTGTTAGCATGGTTTTCAGCGAACTGCTTCCTTTTCGTCTTATTGGCTTTGCTTATGAACGGCTCCTTTCTTGCTACTCGTCCATTCAAGTTGTGCTTTCTTAGCACAATTCTTATAGTTTCTGGGTGAGCCTTTTTCTTAAGGAATTCATACACTTCGGTGGCTAGTTTTGGCGCACTATTATGTGGATTTTTATTCACTTGGCGGACTATCCAACGTTCATCTGAGTCATTGAAAATTTTCCTTGACGATCTTCTGGGCAGATTTTCAAAACTCTTTGTGCTTTTATAGAGTTTGATGATATTGTGCACCGTTGAATGTGCTCTATCTAGATTTTTGCCGATTTCACGAATAGATTTTCCACCATCGTATTGCTGGATTATAAGTTTACGCACTTCGACCGACGTTTGCTTCTTGCCCGACATAATTTAATTCTTTTTGTCTCAAAAACTGCGTCAATCAAAACTTTCTTTGTGCTTCTTCTTTGTGCTGTTTACCGTTGTGCTTGGGTGGAACGAAGTTGGGTACATTTGGAATGAGTCCCGGAAATATCGCCTATTATGGGATGTGTTCGGTAGCTGTCCCATTTTTATTTTGGCGTTATTTTCGCACTTCTTAATGTTTAGACTTACGATTCTGTATAGAATTCATCATTAATTTTTCTTTTAAGGTTTTTCTGTTAATATCTAAACAGGCTTTAAAAAATAATAAAAGTAATTTTCTACTTTCAATTGTGTGCTGTTTTTTTTTTTTAATTAATGTTATATTTGCATTGTGTCCCATTTTGACTTTGATCCTCCGTACATGTACAACTCATTTCCAAAATTTGGATTTGTCCATATTTATTCTGGGAGAGCGGTGACGTTACCCGATATTATGCTAAGTTTTTCTTATTTTTCTTAGACATAAGACATAAATGTTAGTTATAATGTAAGCTAATTTGAATCATTTTGTCTAGCACATAAGATAGCTATAAGTTGAAATAAAATGAATTAAAAATCCAAAAAAAGAGCGGTGATGTTATATTAATAAAATGCTTTTAAAATGTAAAAAAAAAAAAAGAGCGGTGACGTTAACTTTAATGATCTTTTTTTAGCTCAATCATTGTTGTTTCGATTATAATGGAACTAATATGATGGCTTCAAGTGGTTTTTGTAGCCTTTTCTTGAAGTCACATTTTTTCACAAGTAGTTCTACAACAAAATATAAAGTATACATACGTTACATTGGAGCTTAAAACCCCGGTCTCTAGAATAATTGGCAAGCGTACCGTTCTTCTGCTTTATCCTTTTTCATCCTCCTGATGGATGACACATAAATGAAATAAGAATTATTTTCAGTTTTAGCGTCACAATAATATTTCGTAATCGTTTGCGCGAATAAATTAATTTCTCAGAAATAATAAAATCAAACGCTGTCTCCAATTCTGGAACTGCACTGACATTATGGTTTCCTTGAAATTTCTCATTCAATATGGCATAACAATTAACGCAGATCGCATTTCGTGACTCTCAACTAATTATTAATTGGTTTTGATTATAACGGTTACAGGCCTTCTTAATACCCGAGTCATTCCTTTTTATTGTGGCCCATTAAAGTCGTTCACTCCTTCAAACAGCTCCATCGAATAGTGTCATATTTTCGCAACAGTTACTTTGAACAATAGCTTTAAACAGCCTCTACACGGTTAAATGAATGAATTACAAATTAGTTACTTTTTCAAATGGATACACTTATGACTCAATGGAAAGATGAAAGTCCGCACTGAAAACACACATATGTATATGTATGTAGTAACTGGGGGGCAATTCATTCAGACCCTAAGATGAACGATATTCTTTGAGGCTGCGAACGTTATTTAATGTAGACAGGTCGGTACATATATGTTTGCAAATATATAGCCATACAGGAAGACATTCCGAGCGAGTAAATGAACTTTTGATCTTTTCTGGCAGGCAGGTAAACTGCATTTAAAAGAAGAAGATGTCCTATAGTATGCTTGCACATACTTACTTACTTATCAGGCCATCGATCCATGGAGGATCTGAGCCTGAGCTATAGCTGCCATCCATCCTTGACGGTCCCGGGCACGCTGCTTCCAGTTTTCAAGACCAAGATGTCCTACATCCGCGATTACACTTGGTCTTCATACCGGGGGTTCGGTCTTCCTCTTCTTCTCGAACCAGGAGGCTCGAAGTCGAAGACCCTCATAGCTGGAGCGTTGATGTCCATGCGCTCGATGTGACCGAGCCTGTCACAGTGTCACAGTGTCTTCTTCTACATTCACCTTCCTCACAGACAGGACCAAATATCCGGCGCAAAATTTTTCTCTCGAAAGAACCCAAAATCAGCTCCGCTGTCCTGCTTATCGTCCAGCTTTCGGCTCCGTACAGCAAGACTGGCAGTATGAGCGTTTTGTAAAGCATGACTTTGGTCTTTCGAATGAGGAGTTTTGACCCCAGTTACTTGAACAAGCCGAAGTAGCAGCGGTTGCCAAGGGCGATTCTATGCCGGATCTCCACTGTGGTGTCATTTGTGGAATTTTCGTTTGCCCCGAGGTAGACTAACTCCTTAACTACCTCGAAATTGTAGCTGTCATCGTTATATTTTGTCCCAGGTGGTGAGCGACGGATTGGTTTTTGTTTGACAGCATGTATTTCGTTTGGTCCTCTTTGATCTTAAGACCAACTCGTTTCGCCTGTTCTTCAATCACCGTGAATGCTTCCACAATGCCACGGCGAGAACACGCGATGATATCGATATTATCCGCGTATCCTAGCAGCTGGACGGACTTGTAGAAGATAGTGCCTTCCCTGTTGACGCCTGTTCGTCGCACTATCTGCTCCAGCACCAGGTTGAAGAAGTCACATGACAGCGTATCTCCATGCCGAAATCCGGTACATGTTTCAAACGGTTCCGAAGTCCTGGAACCGAGTTGCACGGTGCATTGCGTATTTTTTAGCGTGGCGCGACACAACTGGATCAGTTTTCCCGGGATCCCGAATTCGGCCATCGCACCAATCAGTCCTTCGCGACGAATGCTGTCCTATGTATGTATGTATGTTGGCGTTACAGTCCATGAAGAACCTGAGCCGAGCTTCTCTCAATCACCCATGTTGTGTGTGATTTCATTTTCACATAGGTGAAAGGGACCTACAGTTTATTGCCGGTTCCGAACGGCGAATTTCGAGAAGCTTTTCATGACAATTTTACTACAGGGGGTTTTGTCAGAACCCCGCTGAGGAGAAACACCGCGAAAAACACGTTCGATGACATGGCTGTGTCGGGATTCGATCCCGAGTCATCGGCGTCAGAGGCCAACACACTACCCACTGCGCCACGGTGCTCTCCTATGCGGCTTTGAAATCGATGAAAAGATGGTGTGTATCGATTCGAAACTCGTTGGTCTTTTCCAACCGGTTGGTCTATAGTCGGTTTGCCGGGCCGGAAGCCGCACTGGTAGCTTCCGATTAGTGCGGTGCAAAATGGCTTTAGACGTTCACACAATACGCTAGACAGGATCTTGTATTTGGTTGTTTTAGAGCGCCCGCTTGGGGTCATTAAGACATAGAATGTAGTTATGTTATAAGCTAGTTTTACTCATTTTGTCTAGCATGTAAGATAGTCATACGATTTTTTCTGAAAATAAAATGAATTTAAGAAGACAGGATCTTGTATGCGACATTGAGCAGGGATATACCTCTATAGTTCTTGCAAGAGGTAGGATCGCCTTTTTTGTGAATGGGGCAAATAGAGCTGGTATTCCAGTCGTCGGGCATGCTTTCACCTTCCCAAATTGTGCAGATGATCTGGTGCATGCTCCCTACCAGAACATCGACGCCAGCCTTGAAGAGCTCTGATGGCAAGCAATCTGAGCCTGTGGCCTTGTCATTCTTCAGCTTCTGAATAGCTATGCCGACTTCTTCGATGCTGGGTGGGAGGACTACTTCAGCGGCTGAAGTTGGGATTTATTCGGTCCCTACCAATCTCTCTTGGTCATGCTCGTTAAGCAGCTGCTTGCACTTACATCCACTATTCCTTGCAGGTCGGTGACAAGATTACCCTCTCAATTTCGAAGAGCCTGGGTGCCCTTTTTGAAGCCTCCTGCAAGGCCTTTGGCTTTCTTGTAAAAGGCTTGTGTTTTATGTTTATCCCTAGACTCCTCTATTTCCTTGAGTTGGGAGGCTGCGAAGGTTCTTTTCTTTTGTCGCATTAGTTTTTTCTCCTCCCTTCTTCTGGCTCTGTACTTCTAGCGCTGCCCTGGTTTTCCTCTGCAGCGCCTTTTGGTACGCCCCGTCGGTTGCTGCGTTTTTCTGCTCACACTCGCCTTCATACCACGGGTTTCTTGTCGGGGTCGATAGGTACCCTAAGGTGGTTTCGACTTCCTGAATGGCTGAGCGGCAATGCAGCCACATATTATTGGCATTTGTGTTCGACGTAGGCATACCGTAGAGTCTTTCGCTCAGCTGCTTCCTGTAGATTCTGGTAACCTCCGGTGTGCTTGCATGTAACTAATGTATATCAGATGTTAACATCTGCTAATGCAACTTCTTTACTATTTTTTCTATAAATTCATACATATGTATTTACATAAATGGGTACATATGTATTTACGTACTTTTCTGTGCATTATTTTACCTTTATCAATTAGAGAGATTGAATTTAAACATAAACAGTCGTTAAATAAATTAACATAAAACCAATGTGTAAAAAAAAAATTCATGAGCACTCGATTTTCTTATTTGTTTTTTTCTTTATAGGCGGACAACTAAAGACAAAAAATGGCCAAAAATATGTCCTTAACAAGTCCCCTCCAAGAGTATCGAGATCGGGAATTATATTGGCCATACTGGCTTTACTCTTCTCGGTTTTAATTGCTTCCTTGATCACATACTTCGTTACAGCCCGAGCTTATGAATCGAAAGGGTAAGTATTAAGTGATACATATGTATGGTAATGAAGAATAAGTTTGCATGAGATACATGAAAAGACAGATTTGAGAATACCGCTCTTTGGGTTTTGTTTCTGCCATCTCGTTTATCCTGACTTGTGCGATGTTTCTGTATCTTCTGCACCTTTTTCCATTGCCATGAACTGAAAATGGCGTGCCAAATCGTCCTCTCGAAACGGTCGAAACGGTCCAAACAGTCAAACTTTGACAAAGTTTATTTTTTGCACCAAATAGTAGGACCAGCAAGAGTTTTTTTCAAAAACTGTCTTAGTTTTTCGAGAGGGGATCAATTAAATTTGAAGCCCAAAGAAACAATGATTGCTAAGGGCGATACTGCGTTTTTGCATTGATCGCGAAATAGTTAAGAGCGTTGTCAAAAAGAAGCCACCTGCGAGCGTGTGGTTTGGTATTAGATCTTTTTGACATTGATAACCGACTCTTTTAATCACTCCATATGAAAGGTTGAGAGTTCTCAAACATAACCCTGCACAACCTGACGGTTTTGACAGCAAGAAATATTATAGCACGTCCCCAGGCAGGATTTTATGTTCTGAAATACTTTTTTATTTAATATTATTTCCCTGCACTATAGTGCACTTGTTCCAGTAATCTTCTAATTTTTGAATTACACCTTTAAAGTCAGAATCTGAAAAAGGCGCTTGCAGTCGTGGAAGCAGCGTTCGATTAAATTCGTTTTCCACTCATGCATTTCTTGAAATATGACCAGCTAGAAATCAGAGGAAGCTAAGCCTGGTAAACTGGTTCACTGATTTTCGTCATCTTTTTTTTTTTTTCCTTTTGTTAACTAGGTACTTTCTCGCGAAAGTTTGAAGGTAATCCAGGAACAAAATTCCTTTCCTAAAACTGTTAGTTCTTGGCCAATTTTCTAATCCTAATTCGGGTCTGAATCGATTTACCACGCTTATATTACTCATTAGCCCATTGTTTTGACTCAGGATCATGGTAGTAACCCAATCTCATCCATAGTGATGAAACGACGCGCAACATACCTTTTAGCGTTTCTAAAACGTTAAAAATGTCGCTGAGAAGTACGCATTTTAATGTGTTTTTGTCCCATTTATTGGGGTTCAGGGGTACTTCTATTTAAGTAAATAGAATACTGTCTTATGATAAATTACTTTTTGGTATCCACCGGACAGGAAGAACTGGACCCGCCAAACTCAACCGTGCAGAAACTGTGTGGATTTCTACACTGACGGGTCTAAAACCAAAGACGGGGTGGGCAGTGGTGTTTTCTGCAAACAACTCAAGCTACATAAAGCTCTAAAATTACCAGATCACTGCAGCGTTTTCCAGGCGGAACTGTTGGCAATAAAAGAGGCTTTGTCTTGGCTGAAGTGGAACGTAATATTCACCACGGATATTCGCATTCTCACAGACAGTCAAGCAGCCTTAAAGTCGCTGGAGTCCTACGTGTACACATCAAAATCTAGTCTCGACTGTCGCAGATCTCTTAACGAGATGGCAGAACAGTTCAACATACAGCTTATCTGGGTACCAGGACACAGCGACATTACAGGTAATGAAAAAGCCGACACACTCGCCAAACTAGGAACGACGCTACAATCAATCGTGGCTTGTGAGGGAATACCCCTTACAACCATTAAACATAATCTGACCGATCTCGCCAGGGCCGAGACGAACCTGAGATTGACACAGGGACATACCTGCGTCATCACCAGGCAAATATGGCCTCGGCTTGACAGTCAACGCACAAGGAGTATAATCTCCCTAAAAAGAGCTGACATCTACAAAATCATCGGTGTCATCACAGGACACTGCCTCCTTGGCAGTCACGCACAAAAACTAGGAATAGTTCCGAATGATTTTTGCAGAAGCTGCCAGGACGAGGAAGAGGTTGAATCCATTCACCACCTTCTCTGCGCCTGTCCAGCTCTCTGCAATTTCAGGAAACGTTACCTTGGCTCTTACTTCCTTAAAGGTCTGACAAATGTTCAGAAAGTAGGGATACTTGATCTTCTTAACTTCTTAAGAAGCACAAAATGGTTCCACGAATAGGGGGGTAAAATCCCCTCGTAGCTGCACAACGGGCCTCCCTGGCCTATGTGCATTCTTCTCAACTCTGGGAAGGCTACGACCCTACCTACCTACCTACCTATCCACCAGTTTTGCTACGATTTGCGATGTTGACGTCTTTTTGGGATATCCTTTACATGGATCGTATCGTATTACAACATTTAAATTTAGCCGTCCATCTTTGTTTAAATCGGAAGTGAAGAGTTCTCATACACTTCTAACACAGATCAGATCAGATCAAGGAAGCCGGTGATTATACAAATCTGACTCCTCGAAAGCATGAGGAGCTGTTTCGTTCTTGTGAGAGATGAGGTTGGGAGCAACAACTTGGCTTGTCTGCTACCTTCCGTTTGTGACCAGTAGTGATCGGCCTTGTTCCTTAACCGTCTGTTTATGCAGCATTTGATGGTGCTGATGGGTATGCCGTGGCATCATGAATGGTGATGCGGAGCCAGTCTCATCCCAGTTTGGAAGATGACTTCATAGCTCTTTATGGCCAGAAGTGAAGCCTTGGCTGTCAGAGAGAATAAAAATGGTTTTATTAACTATATTTCTGTTGAAGTCTATGGGCAAAGACCATGGCTTCTTTCTTCAGTTGGTGGTGAAGAGGTGGTAGGTCCGTGATGACTTCTAGTGCTGCTGTGGGGGTTGTTCTCATGGCCCCTATAAGGCAGATGCAAGCTAGTCCTTGTAGTTTATTGTTAGGAAGAAAGAGGTAAGGCTTATCGGTCTGTAAGACTTGTGCAGGTCTTTGGGTATACGGCCAGCTTTGGGAACAAATTTTACCGTCACCTACCGTTAGCTGGTTCTAAAGATTTTGATTATCATGTGGCTGATTTACGCACTCCCTTTCTGAAGGAGGGCTGGGATGATGCCATCCTCCCCCGGGGATTTGAACGGGTCAAATGAGCTAATGGCCCATTTTATACTTCCGTCGTGAACTCATGCCCTCTTCAAATCCTCCCTGTTGGGTCTAGTTACCTGCTCACACTTAGTGCAAATTCACATTGTTAACAATGTTTGCATTTTGATCTTATAAAGGGCCTTCCATTAGATAGTTTCCTGAATCTATAATTTTGTAAGGAATATACTTCTCTATAAGTTCTGGTTAATTCTTTTTCCCCCTCTTATACCGTGGGCCAACCAAGATTTGCTGAAATACGTAATACGATACACACACTACATCGCAAGCACTTCAAAGTAATGGCATCTCATGTTTACACAATTTGATTTGATTCGAGAACTGTAGAACCCACCCCAACCCACATGATTAGGGCTTGCGTTCCAATAAAATCAACTTTATACGTAGAAAGTCATAGCCTGTAATTTATTGTCCTTGCACTACCGCAAGCAGATTAGATGAGCTATCCTACTTTTTACGGAAAAACCCTTTTCACAGAATAGCCGCTCCTAGAGTATTTCTGAAAGAATAACCCACCCCCGTTGACTACTTTCCTATACGACTCAATTAACTTTCCCAATACGCGCCTAATAGTCTGTTAACAAATTCATTAATTAATATCTAATGAAAGCAATTCAGAATTGATTTTTCTCAAACACATCTCATCCTTTTCGAGTAACCAACCCAGTGAGAGCCAAGCCCCATACCTTTTGCAAACATCTACGATAATTTGCCACAAATTTAAATGACCCACTCTGCGATGGAATAGCAGCTCGTAAATCGTCACAAACAAAGGATTGGAATTCGTTTCCTTCACCTTCTGTCCTAAGGTGTGGCCGGGCGGCGTGGCGGTTCGACTGGACGCTAAAATTATTTTTCAACCCCCTTTTACCAGAACACATACGTTCCTGCTGACCCTAATTCGGCAGACAGTCCCCGGACTTGTGCTACTGACCTAGATTGCGTTTTGGCAGGATAACGTGTTCTCAGAATTAGAAACCATTAGGTTGAGAATTTTGCGTGTTTAAATGTGATTTTTTATTTTAAGAAATTCATAGAGAGTAAACTCATTTCAGGGTTGACTAGTAAATAATAATAATTTTAGTTTAATTCCTTTCTTTTCATTTTAATGGACTTTAATTGAATTTCCTCTTTCCTCTGGCTCCTATCCAGCTGCCAGTACGGCAACAGTGAAGCAAAGTACAACGGTCATGGAGAGAACTTTACTGCGACTATTGCCAGTGCAAGTACCTTTAATGTACCATCCCGACTACCAGATGCGGTTCCAACTGTCGCAGAGAGGTACAATCCATTTCCTAATGAACCGAGCCAAAACGACGAAGAACTGGGTTTCATCGATCGCAAGTTGCACTTATACGAAGGATGGACGCCCGAGCTGTATACGTAAGTACGAACATAATATTATAGGTTAAAAGCAATATGCTCTTCTGTATGTATCTGGCTTTTAATGTTTTGTCAAATCACCATCAATCGCGGTATAACTTTTGAATACCATTTCCATTCGCTTGAAATGGAATTAGATGACATCACCCCTTGATACCCTTTCTTTGGTTGAAAAGTAGTCTTTCGGCTTATTCCGACGACTGGTTCAGTAACGCGCACACAATGCATGCAGTGACACTTAAAGCTGTTTAGTGGAGCGATATTTCACTCGCTCTTGGGTTGAGATACGCTCTGCCTTTTTTTTTTTTTTTTGTTTAAGTTTTATGAACGCTCCTTCTACTCTGGTCACTACATCGTTGGGCTTAAGTCGAACTTTTCTGTTCGTTTTTTTTTTTTTTTTTTTGCATATAATTGCATGATTTATGGACCATTTGGCTGTGGACACTGGATAGTAAGTTTATGGCAATTTCAAAAGTGGGGCGATTAGTTTCATTCAGTGATCTCTGCATGGAATGTTATTTCTACGCTGCGCAGTACCAACATTTAAGATGTCGTAGGCTCTGCTTGCGAAATTTGTCTGCGAAATTTGTTTGTCAGTAGTATTTGATTGGGTATACTGGAATCTGATCTTTATTGATTTTCAGAAGTGATCTTCAAAGACAATTGCTTCTACTAATACACTTATATCAGAAAAAAGTGTTTCTGACTTTCCTTTCTGGGATCTAATATTGGGGATCTTAGATTTTAGCACCACAAGCGCAGTAACTCAATGGTGGGGACTAGCTAACTAGCTATAAATAAATTCGAACGTAACACATTTTTTCTATAATTTGCGTGCGCGCAAGGTGTTATGGATACCCTCACTTGTATTACTTAAAATGCAGCGCTGGGAAAAGGGACTTAGAAGGAGGAAAAGTG
Organism: Eumerus sabulonum; assembly: GCA_951905685.1. Taxonomy (NCBI): domain Eukaryota; kingdom Metazoa; phylum Arthropoda; class Insecta; order Diptera; family Syrphidae; genus Eumerus; species Eumerus sabulonum. Next base: position 150,615,141 of record OX645060.1, on the reverse strand, counting down.
GAGAAACTGATTAACATTGGTTTCAAACTTTAACGGGTTATAATGGTTGGGAAATACGGCTAAACAAATTTTTCGTGGAGGCAAACACCCCCATTTATTGGGCTTAATTCAAGCCATCTTAATCTGACTTAATCTAACTTAGAAGCTAAGGATGGTGGGAGAGGGGGGCGTGATTAAGAAGACGATTTTTTTAAGCATGGAGTGCTGAGGTTGAAGCCGAAGTAAAGATTTGAGTTGACACTTCCCAGCATACGAGAAATGGGTTCATTGGAGCCATAGGCGGTGCAGGGGGTGGGCAGATAGAAGAGACGGGGATTAAGTACATTGCGAGGGTTAGTGTTGATAGAGACAGAGTCATAGAGGGTCGCGCAATCAATGGTACCTGAAAGGAGTCGATGGATGAAGATGGATGGATGTCAGATACAGTTCTTCTTTCCTCCAACGTGTTCATGTTGATTAATTTAAGACGGTCTTGATAGGGTGATAGGAGCAAAGGATTATTCCAGGGGAGACCTCGAAGTGCAAAACGTAGGAATCGGCGTTGGATGCTCTCGATTCTAGAAATGTGGGTCTGTTGGTAAGGAGACCATACTTGATAGGCGTATTTAAGAAGGGGCCGGACAAAGGTTGTGTAGAGAGATCGGGTAAATAAGAGACTCGGTAAATAATTGAAGTAAGTGCGATCGGGAACAAAGGAGTCGTCAGCGAAAGATTGTTTGAAATAGGTGGCAAAAAAATTGGCGATAATATTAGTGTCATTTGAGGTTTGATCATTGAAGGAGAAAGAGGTGGGGTACCCATCCGATTTTCTTTTATAGTTAAAGAAGAAGGATAAAGAAGGATTTCGGATCGCTGATAAGATTGGCTTGCGTTTCAGCTAGATAGAGAGAGTTGTGAAGGGCGGTAAAGTGAAGATAGCTACCCATGTAGTTAGAGAAGTCTTTAGGGGATTGAGTACGAAGGACATTGACCACTGTTTATTTCTTTTGTTTCTTAGGGAACGGAGCCTGCGATTATACCATGGTGGGGAGGAGGACAAGATATGCGTTGGGAAAATGGGACGTAAAGAGAGATACAATTAAATATTTCCCTGTAGAATAAGGATACAGCATCATTTAAAGTTAGATTATCAAAATTGAAAAGCGCTTTTTTAAGGTATTCGTTAATTTGGTGAAATTTCGCTTTGTGGAAGTCGTGAAAAGGCAGAAGGATAAAGAAGGATTTCGGATCGCTTAGAAGATTGGCTTGCGTTTCAGCTAGATAGAGAGAGTTGTGAAGGGCGGTAAAGTGAAGATAGCTACCCATGTAGTTAGAGAAGTCTTTAGGGGATTGAGTACGAAGGAACATTGACCACTGTTTATTTCTTTTGTTTCTTAGGGAACGGAGCCTGCGATTATACCATGGTGGGGAGGAGGACAAGATATGCGTTGGGAAAATGGGACGTAAAGAGAGATAGAATTAAATATTTCCCTGTAGAATAAGGATACAGCATCATTTAAAGTTAGATTATCAAAATTGAAAAGCGCTTTTTTAAGGTATTCGTTAATTTGGTGAAATTTCGCTTTGTGGAAATCGTGAAAAGGCAGAACTGTAGGAGGAGTATTCTGTGATGGAGGATTATGAAAGAATGAAAGAAGGAGGGGGGGGGGGGGGGGGGGGTGGAAGTTATCGATGGTAGAAAGGGAAAGTGGTCAAAGAGAGACAGATGATCGGTTGTGAATATGAGGTCTAGTTGTCTACCCATGTAGTTTGAGATGCCACTAACTTGGCTAAGGATTGAATCTGCAAGGCGATCCAAGAAGAGACATTCTTTGGCAGTAGTGGGGTTGGTGGCAATATAAAACGATTCTTCGTCTGATTGAGACTATTTAAGATGAGGAAGGTTGAAATCGCCGAAGAGAAGGATTTCATCCTGAGGGTCTCTTAAATCAATTATTTGGTCAATTGTGTTGATGGCGAGTTGATAAGATTCTATGGGTTCTGCGGGCGAGATGTAGAAACAAGTGAAGAAAAGTGACTTCTGGGTCGGGATGTGGGGAGGATGATACTGCAATGAGGGAAGAGTCAATTGAATTAAGGACGGCTAGAAGGACGCCTCGACAGGGGCAACCCTCAATGGGTCGGCCGAGTTCGTCATCGCGATAAACATTGAAATTTGACGGGAACAGTTCGGAGTTATTTATACCGGGGATCAGGTTCGTTTGTGATTGTTGGAAGACAGTTTGGGTTTTTGAGCGGAGACCTCTTACGTTCTGATAATAGAAGGTAAGAGGAAGATTTTGACGGGGTGATGGTATAGCCGGAAGGGGGAGACATTTAGGGACAAAAAAATCTTATCGTGATCAGCTCTGCTACGTTGAAGGTGGGATATTCATTTAGAATGAATGTATTGGCGTTAGGTATCTAGATCATTTGACACTTTTTGGGACGGAATATTAAGGAATTCGTTGTATTTGATAAAGAGTTTCTTGAGGCTAGCGAAGTCCGTAGGGAGACCTTCCTGTTTAATGGAAACCAAGACGCTTGTGTTTGTATTACCTTCATAGCAAACCGAGTCGGATTTATCATGAAGGTAAGCCAAAAAGAGATGAATGTTCTCATATATCTTCCTATCTCTTAGCCGAGAAAGAGCGTAGCGGTTTTGGGTAGGGTCAGTAGTAAGCTGAGTAAGTTTAACTGTAGGAGGCAGAAGAATGGGTGAGTGGGGCAGGAATTGTTGCTGCGGGGAGAGATGAAGAGTCGGCCGAAGGGGTGGGATTTTGTGTGGAGATATTGGAGGGGGATTTCAGAGGAGCATATAATTAGAAACAATCAAGCAAACTCAACAAAACTTGATGAAAAAACGCGTTGTTTTTTTTTTATTGTTTTTAATCAGCATTTGGTAGGACAGCCGTTTTGTCTTCACAAGTATCCGACATCGCTCAAAAGGTATGGAGTACGAAAAGGCCATTCATATTCGAAATTTTTCGCTGGCTTAACTTCGATTTTATATCTCCCCATAGGTGTTCGATGGGATTAAGGTCAATACTTGACGACGGCCAGTCCAAAAGATCAATAGAATTTTCTTGCAAATACATTTTTGTTAACTTTGCAGTGTGCTTTGGATCGTTATTCTGTTGAAATTTCCAAATCACTGGTAAATTTTCGTCTGCCCATGACATTATCACATTGTCCAATATTTCAACGTATTTTTCCTTCGTGAGGATGCCATCAATTCGATGGATTTGACCAACGCCATTCCATGAGAAGCATCCCCACACGTTGATTGATCCGCTACCATGTCTCACAACAGGTGAAGTGTATTTTGGATCGAATTCACGTCGTTTTGGCCGTCAAACAAATCGTCTACCATCAGGACCCATTCGATTTATTTTAGTTTCGTCGCTTCACAAAAGAAATTTCCATTGTTCGGTTGTCCATGTTGAATGCAGTCGAGAAAACTCGATTTGCTTTTTCCTTTGGTTCTTGGTAACCATAGGCTTCTTACGTGCAACCAGTCCATGAAGTCCAACTTCTGCTAAGCGCCTTCTGGCTGTCCATGCTGATATCGGTGAAGCAATTTCATTTGTCAGTTCACGCTGTATATCCTTTGCACTTTTGTTTTTGGATCGATTTTAGACAGCCTTACGATTTTCCTATCATCCCGAATTGTAGTTTTTCGTGATCTACTTTTTCCGTGTACGTTATCGCAAGTTCCGTAATGTTCGAAATGCTTTATTGCATCGAATACTTTCTTTTTAGAGCAATTCAACTGGTCACCAATTTCCTTATACGTCAATCCAGACTTCCTTAGCTCCAAAATAGCTTTCCGATCGGCTGGAGAGCTGCTGGCAGTTTTCTTTGGACCAAAACGCAAAATCTCGAAGGCACTGGGAATAAGTCCCAGCATCTTCCAAGCAGAGCTGCATGCCATCCTAACATGCGTCAATTTAAATCTCGAGACTGGCATCAGAGGAGTAACCATCAACATACTCTCTGATAGTCAAGCAGCGCTTAAAACGCTGGGTTCGTACAGCACGAACTCAAAAACCGTCAAGGAATGCCATGACGCCCTACAAGACCTCGCCCAAACAAACAATGTTAAACTTTGGTTGGTGCCAGACCATAAAGGTATCAAGGGCAATGAAATTGCCGACCAACTTGCCAGGAAGGGCTCCAGTGACAAGTATATAGGTCCGGAACCATTCTGCGGCATTCCCGCGTCTAAGATAAATTACTTCTTAGACAAGTGGGAAAAATTACAACACCTGTCCTTTTGGAACAGCGTTCGGGGACTCCGTCAATCTAAACGACTTATACGACCCCTGAACAAGCACCCTATTGACATACTCAAACTCAATAGGATGGATATCAGAAGACTTGTCAGCTATCTAACGGGACACTGCGGTCTGAGATATCATTTAAACAAAATTAGCCTCTCGTCTGAAACTGAGAGTCGGCTCTGTCTTGAGGACGAAGAGACGGCAAAACACATACTGTGTGAGTGTGCTGCTCTCTGCCATCTTAGGAAGCGTATCCTTCTCAGTGAAGTTATGACTCCTGAGGGGATCACCCTGGCTCCTACGAGAAGCATTCTCAACTTCATTATAGAAGTAGAGAGACTACTCGGCTAAATCGGCTAGCAGGCACAATATATCTGCAAAGGTCGCAGTGCTGTATTGCTATTGATAGCACTAGCCCTCTAGTTTTGCCGAAACAATAAGTGTAATCCCAAGCGTTTCTAATTAGTATATAATTTTAGGGCAAATTCTTCATTGAGGGTTGCATCGTTTCTATTTAGTTGCTCGTAGCTGTACGTATGTATATCGTAGCACCGCTTAAGGAAACGTAAGCATTTCGCAGCACTTTAAGCGACGTTGAATCTATTGATGCCGTGATTGATGCACACATAAAGGAGGGAACGTTTTTTCGTTTCAGCGATGTAAGTGCCATTCATAAGTAGATAGTGGTTGGGTTTTAGAGTTACGCTTTAAAGATAGAAGACATCATTTTTTATGAAGCGACACGGTTAAGATTTCCTCTTTTAGCTACGTTGTCGAGCTCGGAATTTAATGAGTTTGATAACTCCTCTAATTCCCCGACCAAGGACCAGGACCGTAATCTGAGAACGAATATGAAAAGCTAAGATTGCTGTCATCGGCGAAGGAATGAATTGAATTAGAAGTAAATCTTACTAAGGGAGTCGGAGACAAAACAGAGCCTTAAAAGACTTAAAACCATCCAAAACAATGGTTCAAATGGTAATTTCTAATCCATTGAAAAATAGACTCGCTTCCCCTTCCGCTTTTGCCAGGGTTAAAGTCAATTTTCTTGGTATGTAATAGTGCATTTAATTTTTTACGCATTATGTCACACAGTTATATAAACCTGTAAGGCGAGTGCTACTATTTATTGGTTTACTCTGACAACCAAGTGGGCAGTGGGCACTTTCTTTCCAGTGAACAAACAATTTTTCAAGTCGCCTCGACTTTGAATATTTTGCATTTTGAAAAGCTTGACTATTATGTTAATATGTGATGTATGCTTGCAACAGACACACCTAATACTTTTGTCAATGCGTTTCCGCTGGGACGTTCTTTGCTTCTCACATTCTTGCCGTTCTTAGTTGATGTTTTAGCCGGTTGACATCCATCACCATAGTTTTTGTTTAATGTGCCGGTATCTCGATATCGTTTTATGATCTGGTAGATTAAGATACGATTCATGTTTAAATGCTATGAATTACGAATTATCTCGAGTTGGTTACAGTTCAATTGAAATACCCTATGATTAGTAAATAGTTCTATTTGAACCTGTGCAAAGAGCCTTTTTTCGATATTGTTGACTCTGAATAGGATAGAGATTGAAGGTTTATACCTTCAGAAAGGCGTGAAAAGCTCCGAAATGTAACTGGCCACTTTGTAAGAGGAAACATATATTTTCATTCCTAAAACAATGATGCGGGCAAAGCCGTTGTTCTTATCGATTCTGCTTTAACTAATTAGCGTATCGAAGTCTGTCCCAGATCCAGTTATTAATTTTAATACGTGTTTCTCTGTTATGTAATCATCATTATTTATCTCATCACAGATGATAGGGTTGCCATTGTACCATTAACATACGGCGAAGAGTTGTAGAGGTTTTCAAATATGATGTCTTAAATCTAAATTTCTATATATACATATGTCTCGTTGCCATAGCCGAGACCAGATCGTACAAAAATGCAACAAATTTGATATTAGCAACCTTCTTGAAACTCACTTTTCTTGTCTCAATTTTGCAATACCACTTATCAATTAGCATAAAGGTTGACGTCATACTGAATTCACCAGAGAGAACCGCAATTGCCGAACGATACTCTATATAGCAAGCCCGTCAATGCGCCCTCGTACACCCGGACTTATACTCGAAGAATGATGGAGCCGATGTCAAGTGTTATTATCATTGGTATTCAGTGAAGATGAAGCAATTACGCCATGCTGGCTTACTGTACAGTGCATGCAGTTTCAACTGACAGGAATGTATTCTGAGTGATGCTGTTGCTTTCGAATAATGTCTGGAATGCTCTTCACACATATGTATAGTCTACTACATTCAACTCCGACCATAATAGAAATCGGTACATGGTAACCCTGTTACAAAACCATGCTGACGACTTCTGCTCCAGTGGCATCAATCCACTTAGCACGCATCCAATGGAGCTGCATCAGATGAAGACCAGAAGTCAATGAAGACGATTCAAGCCGAGAACACGCATCCTCAAGCGAGCGTTTAAGCATTCGACAATATTGCCTGCTGACCAACCAGGAAGAGATCATGGGTCGCATAAATTGTGTTATTCATACGAACATCTGCTGAGTGCTAGCCTCAATGCATTTACAATTGAAGCCTGGCGAATGAATTGCGTGCGGTTATGTAATTAATATTGCCACCGACTTTAATTTGCAGTTAATGGTTGCTGATGGCTAGGAATCTCTGAACCGATAGAAGATCTAAGTAATGAATTCGTGTCCGTACACAGCATGTTAGGTATAAGATTTTTTCTTTTTGTTGTTGAGTTTTCTATGGGCATCGTGACGCTTAGACAAATAGCTTATTTGTGCCTTGTTTGGATATGAGCATGAAGCATGGTGTCCATGCCGCAAGCTTTGAGGATTATGCAGACAATTTAATTGATTAACAAGCTTGTTTGGCGCGCGAAAGGAAGTATATCATTTGTTTCACTAATGGGTAGAATTTAAGATTAAGTGCAGGTGCTTCCACAACCATACATAAGTAGTAGTCGTTATGACTCGATGAGTTAATCATTGTGGGGACAAACAAGGAAACGATATGACTAAGTGATATGTATCTTATTTATATGTAAGTAACTCTTAAAGAGTCTTTCTAATTTAGATGGATGATTTAATATTTTGTAGGAAATGTGGTTTTGAATTGTACTGCTTGTTCTCGCATGGAGGATTTCGCGGAAATATCTGTGTATTGTTCTACTATCAAATGGTATAATATCGAACAATATCAATAAAAACAAAAAAATGTTTACAATTACAATTCGTAAAAAACATGGGAACGTGTTATACGCCCACGCTTAAACTCTTCGACCCCATTTCACGATCGATGTTGTGCGAGAAAAACTACTTCCAACGATATAATACAATTCAATTTATTTAAGTTTTCTCCACAAACAATTCAATTATTAAGACCGGTTCAGTATGTTGTTCGCGCGGTGGTTGTCAGCAAAGTGAGTGTAGGTGACCAATGAATCGGCTGATAGGCTGTACCAACAAGCAGTGGAGCTAGCGGGATCCCAATGGAGTGATAACACCGTTTGGCGTTAGATGTTGCACTTGTTGTAGATGAGGATGAAAGAAGAATTGTAAAACGAGCCTCGAGGGTTCAGCCGGTGTAAAACCCATTCTTAAACAGATGTATTGTCGCCCCTAGGCTCGTCTGATCACTGCGTGATATCAGCAAAATTCTCGAACTCCCACCATCCAGTTAGAGAAAACTGGTCGTTGTGCTTCCTCGACAAGGACGTGGACGCCGCAACTGATATTATCGCAAATATTATCCGAATCGGCATGGCAAATTTTATTCCCAGCAATATTAAAAGCACCAGGCCTAAGGATAATACGTGGTTTGACTTGAGCTGCAAAGAGGCTATTAGGCTCAGGGAGCTAAGTTTTCGGGCCTACAAGGCAAATAATTCTTAGAAAAACCGAAAAAAGACATGCGAGCCAGAAATGACTGCAACACCCACATTCGACGGGCTAAAATCCAATCCGACCCAAAATTAAGGCGTAAAATCCTTCATTGTCCCAAAGGTAGCAGAAGTTTCTGGTCGTTTGTAAAAAACGTAAACGTAAAAAACTCATCTAAGTCGTCTATACCGATGCTCATCCTCAATAACATTCCAGCTGTCACCCCCTTAGACAATGCTAGCCTACTTGCTGCCAATTTCGCAACCAGTTCTCAGCTGCCAGCCTGTGCTAGAGTGCGTCAATTCCACCATGGGACTAATCCACTTCCGCACTCGTACAGTCGCAAGTGTTCTTAAGGACCTCGACATACACAAATCCGCTGGTCCAGATGGTATTGCCCCAATAGTTCTGAAGAGGTGTTCTTCTACGCTGGCAAAACCACTGCGTAAGCTTTTTCACCTTTCCTAATCCTCTGGGCTCTTTCCGAGTAAGTGGAAAACAGCATTTGTCCAGCCTATACCCAAAAAAGGCGAATCATCTTCTCCCTCCAACAACCGACCCGTTGCACTAATGTCCCTTCTTTCCAAGGTCATGGAAACGCTGATTAAGCGTCAGCTTATGAAATATCTTGAATCACGGGAACTCTTTAATGACCGTCAATACGGTTTCCGCAGCAACAGATCCACTGGTGATTTGATGGAATATCTCGCCGAAAAGTGGAATCACCAAGCAGGTGAAAGCAAAATTGTTGCACTGGATATTTCGAAAGCATTTGACAGGGTTTGGCATGAAGCCCTTTTGTCGAAAATGCGTGCTTTTGGGATCGATGAGTCTCTTTTTCAATGGATTAGAAGCTACCTTTCGAATCGTTCAATTCAAGCTGTTTTGGACGGATTCAAGTCAGATACTCACTTTGTAAATGCTGGTGTTCCCCAGGACTCCGTTTTGTCTCCGACACTCTTTCTTATTTTTATAAATTATCTCTTGTCTGTTACTTCTAATCCAATTCACTCCTTCGCTGATGACAGTGCCCTTAGCTTCTCATATTCGTTCACTAGCTTACGACCCTGCACCTCGGTTGTAGATAATGAGCGGCAGCGTATGTTAAGCCCATTAAATTCCGATATCGACGGCATCATCCAATGGAGTTAAACAATAGAGTGGAATTTAACGCACCCAAAACACAATGCTGTCTCTTGTCGTTAACCCGCAGCCATTGGCACTTGCATCTCATAGTGGGTATGAGTGTTGCTCTCAATCTTAATTGGAACGACCATATATTCAGTGTCGCCAAGAATGCTGGGAAATGCCTAGGCTGCCGTATTGTGTGAACGCCTGAAACCGTTTGTGGGTAACCTGATCGGCTCTTATCAGTGTGGTTTCAGACCAGGTAAATCCACAATAGACCAAATATTTACGCTACGGCAGATCTTGGAGAAGACTCGCCACCTCTTCGTCGATTTCAAGGCTGCATATGACAGCGTAATTAGAGACGAGCTGTTTACTTTTGACATCCCTGCTAAGCTCATCAGACTATGCAGGATGCCTCTATAAAATGCTCGCTGCTCCATCCGAATCGGTGCAGAACTGACCGATAGCTTCGAAGTCAAAAAAGGATTTAGATAGGGCGATGCGCTGTCGTGTGATTTTTTTAACATCATATTAGAAATGATGAGGGCGCAGTGGTTAGTGTGTTGGACTCTGGCGCACGGTGAGCGAGTTCGGATCCCGATAGCACCAACGCCATTGAATGTTTATTTCGCGACGTTCCTCCTCGGCGGGGTACTGGCAAAACCCCCCGTAGTAAACTTGCCATGGAAAAGCTTCTCGACTCACGCCGTTCGGAATCGGCATTAAACTGTAGGTCCCTTTCACCTGTGTGAAAAATAAATCACACACAACATGGGTGATTGAGAAAAGCTTGGCTCTGGTCCTTCATGGGCTGTAACGCCATCAAAGAAGAGATTTAGAAATGATTGTGCAAAAATCCCAGGCCAATACAAGAGACACAATCTATTTCAAATCCTCGCAACTTCTTGCATACGCCGACGACATTGACATAATAGGTAGCTCGCAGCGAGGCGTTTGCGAGTATTGAGATGTAGGCGGCAAAAATCGATTTGGCAGTTAATGAGGGCAAGACCAAATATGTGCTGTCATCGAAAAAGGACATTTACCACCGACGTCTTGGACAGAACGTGCATATTGGCAGATATAAGTTTGAGGTAGTTAAGGACTTCATATACCTCGACTCCGCAGTGACTTGGAACAACGACACCAGTTTCAAAATCAAGCGTAGAACTACTCCTGCTAACCGCTGCTTTTTTGGGCTCAAGAAGCAACTGAGAAGTAGAGCCCTCTCTCGTACGACCAAGTTGACCTTTTATAAGACCTTGATCATCCCAGTCCTCCTTTACGGCGCAGAGGCTTGGACCTTAACAAAAGCGGATGAAGGTGCCCTTGGTCGTTTCGAGAGGAAAATTCTGCGCACTATCTACGGTTCCGTTTGTTCAAACGGGTACTGGTACGACGTCTACGGATACAGCGTCTAAGGTGGCTAGGCCATGTAGAGCGCATCGAAAATACAGCTCCGACCCGAAGAGCCTTCGAAGGAAGGAAGGCGCGGCAGAGGACGGCCGCATTAACGGTGGCGCACGCAGGTGGAAGGGGACCTTAACCAACTGGGCGTGCGGCCGGCGCTGGAAACAGCTGGCTAAAGACCGTGCCAGCTGGAGACGCTTGTTGGTTGAGGCCCTGGTTCACCACGGACTGTAGTGCCACCTAAGTTAGTAAGTAAGTATAAACTAGAATATGTATATGTTCCTTACCGACAGACTCCACCCGTGTCATTGACTACACTAAATGAAGACAATAATATCACTTTCCTCCCTATGTATGACCTTTTCTTCATAAGCCAATTAGAAACTCTTCTGATTAGTATTACAGTAATAATGCCAACTATGCTAACGCCCAACTGAATTTTGCTTTGCTACCGACCGATTTACTGATTAATGTATGTAAAATCTGGTGTACATGTCAATGCGACTTGAACTTTGTATCGATAGTTACCGAGAGGACCATGAACTTTTGCTTTATTTTCATAAGTGTGCCCCAAGAACATTCCTGTCTATATGATACTATGGACATTCTATGTTCGATATTTAAATTAGCCTTTTGGCTCCCCATTTATCGTTCAATTAAGCACCGAAACATTTTTAAAACAAATTTAATAAGTCAGATGTGGTACTTGCACTAGCACAAATGCTACTTTTTCAATTACCCACCATCCATCATAATCAAATCGCTCAAAATGCATTGCCGTTTGATGCCGATATTTGTATTTGTATTTGTATTTATTTATTTCAAGATAAGCTTACATTTAAGATACAGTATCTTATTTATAATAAAGCTTTTAAATGCAAGACAGCTACGTTACATGATTTTCAAAGATTGTTTTATAATATTAAAGTGAAATGCAATATTCAAAATAATTCAATTTTGTGTTTAAATTAACTATAAGTTGCTAAAATATTTCCTTAATTCTTTTTCCATCTTTCTCTTGCAACTCAATCCTTTTATTTCTCGCGGAAGGGAGTTCCAAATTCGCGCGGAGCTTACAAAAAACTGGCGTTCAGATGTCGTACAACTAAAATGCGGAATTAAGACATTTAATGATCGAGTAGAGTTTAAAAAATTGATTTCGTTATAAAGATCTACAGGTTGGCGGGTTATGAGTATATTAGAAAAGAAAAGTACGGAACGATATTTCAAAAAGTTTTCAAAGGTCATACCAAGAAATTGTGAAACATATTGCGAAATTCTATCAAAACGACGTAGACCATAGACATAACGCACTGCACTGTTGAATACGACAGTTAGCTTTCTTTTGCTCTCGTAATTCAAATGACAAAAGATCTCGCAACCATAAGTAAGCAGAGGAAGAAACAACGTTTTCACTAAGAGAGCCCTGAATTTCATTGGAATTATGTGTTGGACAGGCCAGAGCGTTCGGAGGATACCATAAGCTTTTGCAACCGTATTATAGGCATGAGGCTCCCAAGTTAGGGTCCGGTTAAAGATTACACCTAAATTTTTGGCTGACTCAACATAAGCAATTTGATTTTTCTTGAGCAGTATTTGGGGGAAGTATGATACATCCACCTTATTTTTGGAAATAACAAGACATTTCGATTTCTTTGGGTTCAACTGAAGGCTGTTTTTAATAGACCATCGATCAATCATGTCCAGGTCTTCATTCAAACACGCTACAGAATGTTCAATTAGCCCTAAGGGGCAGCTTAGGTATAGCTGTGTATCATCGGCGTACATACGAACCGAACAATGTGTGACTAACTCGGGTAGTTCGTTGACGTACATTGAAAAAAACAAAGGGCCAAGGATTGACCCTTGTGGCACACCACTCTTAACCGGCAGAAATTCTGATTTTAGTTTGTTGAATTCAACAGTTTGTTCACGATTGGTTAAATATGAGAACAGAAGTTTGACTGCAGAGCAAGAGAATTTGAACTTATGTAATAGCTTTTGGCAAAAAAAGACATGGTTTACCATATCGAAAGCTTTCGAGAAATCGAGGAGTATTAAAAACGTGATCCTATCCAAGTCAATTGCTTTTCTGATGTCCTCTGAGACACTTAATAATGCAGTCAAGCAGCTATTTTGCTTTCGAAACCCTGATTGTTTGGGTGTCAGTAATTCAAAGCGAGTAAGAAATGCGTTCAATTGTTTCTGAATTACTCTCTCGAAGACTTTAGACAAAAACGGTAGTATTGAGATTGGTCTGAATTCGTCTCCTTTTGATGTTTTTGGGATGGGAATTACCTTTGCTCTCTTCCATTGCGAAGGAAAATCGCATGTTTTAACAATCGAATTGAAAATATGTGTAACAGATGAAAGAATCGAGGGAAAGATGATTTTCAGAAAGGAAGGGTGCATGTAATCGAGTCCTATGGCATTTGATTTGACCGAAAGCAGTGCTTCAATCACATTCTCATCAGTAATATAACTAAATTTAAAGCCAACTGAGTTTGATCTTTGGGTTAAGGAAAGACTCCTTAAAAGTTGCTCGTGGTCAGCTGAGTTTGTTGTGATTGATGAACTTAAAACGAAGGTTTTATTGAGAGCGTTGATATCTAAGTCTTCAGTTGGGCCACCACGTGCATTCCCAACACCGATTTTTTCTAGGTTCTTCCAAAATTGCTTACTTCCAAGTGAAGTATTGAAGCGAGCCGCAAAAATATTAGCTTTAGATTTACGTATTTCTCGCACAGTTTCGTTACGGAGAGCAACATAATTTCGACGAAGGCTGTCAATGCGAAACATCTTCCAACGCTTATATGCTAAATCTCGTTTTTCCATAAGGGAAAGAATTCTTCTTGAAATCCAGGGTTTATTTTTACCAGCGCAGTTTTTAGTTTTTAAGGGCACGTGTTTATTGAAGAGATAGTTAATGTTTCGGTTAAGGAATTCCACTTGATCAGAGGGAGAAGGAGTTTCCAATATAAGGTTCCAGTTAATATTGTTTACATCACTTTCCAGAGCACTATAGTTGATGTTTTTAAAGTCTCGATATTCGATAATATTACGTTGTCGAGGGGTCGTTACCTGAAAGTCAAAGACTAAATAGATCAAATCGTGTTTTGAAAAACCAGGAGCGGAAAGTTGATCGTAAAGAGTAACCTTGCTCCGGTCGGCGACAAAAAACAGATCCAGTAATGTTGGATCAGAATTGGAGAAGTGGGTAGGCGTGTTGGTGTTAACAGGGCAGAGATTAAGGGATGAGAACTCGTCAATGAGATTGTTTTCTTTCAGAAGGTTGCAATTGAAATCACCATTTAATATTATATTTGAATATGAAATGCAAACCTGTTCAATGGTAGAGATAAGTGGGAGAAGGCATATGTTATTGTTCGGTCTGTAGATTGTACCAATTAAGATCTTTTCGTCACCATTTGATAACTCTACAAAAACAAATTCCATCAGACTATCTTCAGGAGAGGAGATTATATGTCTGCATTTTACTGTATCTTTAACAAATATAGCGACCCCCCCACCTCTACAGCGCACCCTATCCGAGCGGAACATCTTATAACCGGCAAGACAACATAACTTATTATCTTGTGACACTGAAAGCCAAGTTTCTGATACACAAACCACGTCAACCTTAGCATCCTCAAATACATAACGAAACTCATCAATTTTACATAATATGCTTTGGGCATTGATGTGAGAAATCCGCAGGCCAGTCTGTTGACTGCCCAACACATTTACCATAGTGCGCAAATTTGTATCACCCATTATATAAAGTAGTAGCAAAGGAAAGAAAGATAAATACAATCAAGATATAATAAAAGTAATAAATAAAAATATAAAGCATTAATCTGTTGAGTAGGCAACCCTGTTCAAATCCTCAATGAAGTCGATCGGTACGGCATCTTCATTCATAAGACGTTTAACGTAAACAATGCCTCTTGCGGTGTAAACAGTTGACAACCGTTTTTGCTTCCTGAGAGCCATTGCACGTTGAAAGATTGTCAAATTGTTTTTGGTTAGCGCTTCACGCACGAAGAGAGCATTGGGAGAATCAATATGAATGTCTCGTAAACATATCTCCCTATTATTTGTTTTGCGGAACTGAGCAACAGACTTCAAAACAAAGTTTCGTTCGAACGGTGTTGAAAATTTGATGTGGATCGGTGAGTCTTTTGATTCTGTGCGGCTACGTGCGCGATAAATACTTAGTATTGTGGGCGGATTTATCTTTAAGAAATTGCAAAGACTGTTAAAGCGGGACTCGAGATTTTCGTTATCGTAAAACGGAACACCGAATAAAATAGCATCGTTTGCTACAGTACGATTGTCAAGAGTGTTCTGTTTCTTTTTAATAGTAATCATTTCGGTTTGAGAAACTGTGTTTTGTTTACAAACATTAACGAGATTTTTTTTCAGTTCGCATACTTCGGAGTTAAGTGTATTAATAGTTTTTTTGGCGTTTAAAAGCTCAGTTTCAAGTTCGGTTACTTTAATATTTGTTACATTTATGGTGTTTATATATGTATTACAATTCAAGTATAACAAACTGTTTAGTTGTACTTATCCATGAAGTAATCGTCATCGAATACTGCGTGCAAGACAATTGAATAAATAATAAATCAAACTCGTTGACACGTACCCAATGTGCCTACATATCTATAGCTTAAGTCCCCAAGGGACCATGACTTTTCCATTCAAAATTGCTCCCTCCTCGACTATGACGATTATGATCATACTATGAATGCGTATATGTGTATTTAAAATGGAATTTACGATACAAATATACATCAAAGTACATATGCGCGTCTACATGAACCAACTAGAATAGCGTAAGTGGAATGGGCCAATAACCCATTGATTTTTTACACACAGTTTTATAATGCTGACGATCATGGGTAGGTATTCATGAACCAAACAATAAAAACGAGTTGCACGGTGCCAATAAACTACAACGACTAGCACTACATCTGTTGTTACATACATTGGAGGCACTTAATTGCTTGAAATTCCGCTCTGAGATGAGTTGCAGTTCTCACTGAGCTTTAAAGCATCCACATGCTTGCCAGACACCGATGATTGCAATTCCGAAAATAGTTCAGTTCCTTTAGACACCACACTCGGATTTATAATGACACAAACGGAATTTTAAATGGCAAATTCCACAAATGAAGTGTGTTTGATTTCGGATACTTCAGGTCATTTGCTATACCATGCGTGAATTTAAGAAGTGCAGCGGTTTGAAACTATGTATTTCTTCTGGGTTCTGCTTCTGTCACGACGCTGGCTTCGATCAGTATGTAACAAGCACGGCGCTTAGTTTAATGTATTTCCGGGAATGGGGTGGTGTGTACATATGTACATATGTATTTACGTATGTATGCGCGTTTCACCACAGTTAACAGAGATTTTCAAAAGAGCAAGTTGATGCTTCGATGGCTGCCTGTTTTGGGAGGTACATCCGTCATTGAACCAGTAGCCGAGTTATTGTTTTGTAAATGAAAGCACTGCTTCTCAAGTTTTAGGCTTCAAGGCTCCACCAGGAAGAAGCACCTGGTTCGATGACGAGTGGTTCGAGGAGGATTCACACAAGGAGGAATATAAAGCTTATCTGCATAGAAGAACGAGAGCAGCTCGTGAGCTCTACGAGTTGAAAAGATGGGAGGAACATAAGCTTCTCAGGAGAATGATGAAAGATCACGAGAAGCACGCGATTGATAATTTGGAGAGGTGTTTCCGCACGCCTGACGTTCGAAAGTTTTATCAACAGATAAAGCGAACATGCTAAGGTGATAAAGTCAGAACGGAAGCCGGCAGAGATGAGAACGGACACCTAGTAGTAGAATCGCAGTCGATGATCTGAATATGGAAAAACTACTTCTGCAGACTGTATAACGGCGATGTTAGTCAATGTACCGCTGTCAGGCAGAATGATCCATTTCTTATCGACGGAGATCGCAGAGAATTCCGTCCCCCTGACCTCGACGAATAAAGCTGCTGGTGCAGACGGACTCTCTACTGAGCTCCTCAAGACAGCTGGAGACGACCTGGTTAGGAGCATGCACCAGCCCATCTATAAGAGGAAAGCATGCCCGAGGAATAGAATCTCAGCGTCGTATGCCCGATCCACAAGAAAGGAGACCCCCCTGACTGCGCCAACTACAGAGAAATAAGTCTCCTTAACATCTGCCGTTTTTCGTGAACGTCTGAAGCCTTTTGTAAATAAGCTGGTACGTCCTTATCATGCTAGGTAAGGCCACCATCGACCTATTCTTCACACTACGTAAAATCCTGAAAAAAACCAATGAATTTCAAGTCGACACTCACCACCTATTTGTCGACTTCAAAACCGCATACGACAGCGTAATTAGAGACGAGCTATACAACGCTATGTCTACTTTTGACATACCTGCTAAACTCGTCAGACTATATGCAAGATGACTTTGGAGAATGTTCGCTGCTCCATCCGAATCGATGATCACCTGACCGATAGTTTTGAGATCAAAAAAGGATTTAGACAGGGCGATGCTCTGTCGTATGATTTCTTCAACATCGCTTAAGAAATTACTGTGCAAAAATCACTGGCCAACACAAGAGTTATAAGTTTGAGGTAGTTAAGGACTTCGTCTACCTTGGCTCCGCAGGGACCTGGAACAACGACATCGGTTCCGAAATCAAACGCAAAATCACCCTTGTTAATCGCTGTTTCTTTTGGCTCAGGAGGCAATTGACAGAAGACCCTCTCCCGAATGACAAAGTTGACTCTATACAAGACGTTTATTATCCCGGTTCTAATGTACGGCGCAGAAGCATGGACACTATCAAAAGCGGATGATGAGGTCCTTTCGAGAGAAAGATTTTGCGTGTGATTTTCGGTCCTATAAACGCAGACGGGGAGTGGAGGAAAAGATTCAACCACGAGCTTTACGGGTTGTACAGCGACATGAGTCTAGTCAAGCGTCTACGGATTCAACGCTTAAGGTTGCTAGGCCATGTATATGGGGAAGCAGACTCAGCCAAACGGATGTGCGGCAAAGGAAAAGGCTAGCAAAACACCGTGCTAGTTAAAGGATGAGGCTCAGGTTCACCCCGAACTGTAGTGCCCGATAAGAAGAAAGTATGTTTCTTTCGTCAAAGCTTGCTGTTTGCCAAGTGGCAAAACGCAAGTTGTTTTTGGACGAAAAAAAGTTTAACTTAAACGGTTCGTTCAGTTAGAGTTGCTATTAACATGTCTCGCAAAACTAGTGAGTGAGTTTTGAATGAACACCACCAGTTAGCCGTTCAAACGGCTTACTACGGCTCTGGCTTATCGGCATAGACTAGTAATCTAAAGGCGGGAGATCACAGGAACGTATAGGCCAGTTCACAGGTCCATTAAGCGAAATTATGCGTCCAAAAAATGTTCCCGCAATAAATTGATGGTATCGCGCGCTGTGTGGCATGTTGCGCTACCTTATCAAAGCCAAAGCTCTGTCACGTCAATGCCATTCAATTGAGGGATAACGGAGTAAGAAATTATGTTTCTATAGCGCTCTCCGTTGACGGTAACATTCTGGCCCGCATCGTCCATAAAGCACACTAAACAGCGTTTAGTCATAGCCTTCCGGGTTTTCTCCGCTCCAAATTCGGCTATTTTGCTTGTTTACAAACATATTTATGTAACCCTCGGAGAACAAACTTTTGCGTTGAAAATGGGGATCATTCACCGAACATGGTCAGGCGTTTTCAACTCTTACACAAGCTGGATCTTAGCTTTTGAGCCAAGATCTTTCCGTAAAATCTCCCACAAAGTGGATGGGCATAGCTCCAATTATTGTGAACGATGGCTAATCGACCCTGCGCTACACAACGGTAATAACTTCTTCTGTTCGCACTGTTTGTTATCTTTAGGGATGCGTATTATCCACTAGAGTGTAGGTGGTGCGAAAACGATTCATTGTATTCCGAATAACTAGTTCAGATGGACGATTATGTTGATAGTGAAATTAACGTAGCGCACGATAAGTTTGGCAAATCGAACCACGGCTTTCAAAATAGGTTTTCACATTTTGCACCTCTTGTTCTGGCGTTAATAGACTCATGGAAAAACATACTGATCACAAATAGCGCGCATGCACCAGCTCATGACTAAAATATGGCCGGAGGAAAGCATGTCCTATTTCAAGTCTGCACAACTGCTTCCGTACGCGAATGACATTGACATGATTGGATGAACACTGGGGAACGTTCGAAAACATTGAAGCAGAAGTGGCTAAAATAGGTCTTTTGGTTAACGAGGGTTGTTTAGTTCACGTTGCAATATGGGCCTGGCTCGAATATTAAAACTCGATATCTTCGATTAGTTCAGTTTATATTTCACAGAAAGGCAAAAAAGCAATGAATGACTTGTTACAATTCAATACACATATGTATATACACACTTATCCCCCTCCAACACATCTATATTGTATACAAAGGGTAGCAATCATACAATTGTTCAATATAGGTGTGTTAGAAAAGGACAAATATACATTTGCAATTGAGCAAATTTCATAGCAAAGGTGTGTTTAGACTGGACCCGATGAAGTGCGTTCAGACATCACAAGGGTAAAACGAAATATATGCTGTTAACCAAAAAAGACGCACAACACCAACGTATCGGCCAAAACGTCACAATTGGCAACTTAAAATTCGTAGTAGTCAAGGACTTCGCCTACCTTGGCTCACTAGTGACCAGCGACAACAACACCAGCGTTGAGATCAAACGCAGAACTACTCAAGAGGCAATTAAGAGGTAGAACCCTCTCTCGAAAGACCAAGGTTGCGCTATACAAAACCTTAATCATCCCGATCCTCCTCTATGGCGCAGATAATTGAACTTTAACGAAAGCGAATGAGGAAGCCCTTGATCGTTCGGCCTAGTACGACGTCTTCGAATCCAACGTCTATGATGGCTAGGCCATGTAGAGCGAGTGGATAACACAGCTCCCTGCTCCAAAAGCTTCGAGTTCAACTTACGTTTCTTATCCTCGTGTGGGACTTTTCACACATATGGGATTTCTATGTTATTCTCCACATATGAGTTGCTGACTGCAATAAAGGTAAAGCTAAACGCTGATGTGCATACATACAATGTTCATGTGGAAGAGATGTTCGAATAGGAGGGGAAGAGGGGACAAAAGTGTATATAAAAAATAGACACTAAAAGCCCGCCAAAAAAACAAAATCAATGAACACAAACATTCATTTGTTTACTACGGACTCATTCGTTTGGAGTAGGTGCGTTTGACAAGTTACATTTTATCAAGTTTAAATTAGCTATTCAACATGGACAGACGGAAATTTCTTTTCGACGAAGAGGTAGAAGAAATTTTGAATAATTCTGACGAAGTAGATTTTCCCGATAACGGTGAAAATTATTCATCAGAAGGAGATGTTGAATTGGTTGGAAGTGAAAGTGATTCTGATTTTGATGCAATAGAACAAAGTGAAGAAGACCGAGCAATAAAAGATAAATCAATCCGTTGTTCATTTCAAAAGATGGTACGGTCTGGAAATCGCAATCAGTGCAAGATCAAACTGTAAGACTGCGAGATGAGAATGTTATCAGTTAGCGTCCAGGTACAACAAGAACCCCCCGGCAGCTGACCTCCTTGTGGTGGGGGGCGGGCAACAGGTTTGGGGTGTGCGAATTAATTTTCGTACGGACCAAACCTGGCTAACGAAGCGCAAACCCCCATGATGACGAAGAGAAGAGCACCCTCGGAAATTGCCTACTCTGGTGTGCCAGGGCCCCATTCGGAGCCAGGCCTAAATGGTGGCAGTATGCGAGCGTCTGGTGGCCGGTCTGTCCCGCTCGGCAGCCGGTCGGGCTTAGCCCGAAGAAGTCACGAGCAACCCGGCAGTGGCCTCGTGAGCCATTACGGAGGTGGGGGGCTTATCACGCCATGCACTAACCAGTGCGGTCTGGGAGTGAAGAGCAATAGACAATAGCATCGACTTAGGATGGGCACGTGGAACGTCTCATCGCTCACAGGGAAGTATCACGAGCTGGTTGAGGAAGCTGCCAGGTATCGGTTAGATATCGTAGGTATCTCTTCGACAGAGCAGAGAGGATATAAAACTGTGGACCTTTCGCACGGGTGGAAACTCTTCCTCCCGTCCCGTCCAGGCAGGCAGACAGGGTATTGGAGTGGATACCATTAGGAGGGAGAGTGGCGATCTTAAAACTCAAGTTCGAAAGATCAACTTGGTACAGGTGTATGTATGCACCGAATCTAGAGTCTGAGTATGCGACTTTTCTGGATGAAATTGATGCGGCCCTAGATAGAGTGGTTGAGATGGATTCCTATATCCTGATGGGTGACTTCAACGCCCACGTGGGTGTGATCCTCATCAAAACGCGAACGGAGAGAGGTTGTTGGATTTTTGCTGTGCAAATGGCATGTGCGTTATGAACACCTTCTTTCCGCACAAAGGCATTCATAAATATAAGTGGTATCGTCGGAGTCTTCAACAGAAATCATTGACAGATTTCTTTGTGGTAAATCTGTGCGGATGGTTTGTGACGTTCGTGTTGAGAGGGGCTGAACTGTCAACTGATCATCACCTGGTGTTGTGTAAGCTGTATCTTACTGATAGAGTACCTCTGCCAAGGCGGAAACCAAGAGTGGTTACACTCATACGGTGGGAGAAACTACAGAGCAGTGAGGTGCGGCGACACACAAACTGTAGCAGCTGCGTTCGGGTTAACGGTAGTAAATCAACACCTTTCACCATGGCCGTTAGACTTCGCCAAGGGTGCGTCTTGTCACCTCTCCTTTTCATTATATATATGGACTGGATGTTGCAGCGCAGTCGAGGCGAGGAGTGTTTTACATTGGGAGCGTTGAGGATAAGACATCTTCTTTTTGCAGATGATTTAGTTGTCCTCACATCCTCCCAGATGGAACTTCAGCGCGCGCTAGATAGGTTTGTGGCCGTATGTGCGGATGCTGGAATGAGGGTTAACGTGGACAAATCCGAGGTTATGGTTATTTCCAGAACACCTGTCCAATGCACTCTACATGTTAGTGGAGTCCCATTGAAGCAGGTGGAGAAGTTTAAGTATGTATCTCGGGGTCTTCTTCACGAGTGATGGGAGGAGTAATACTGAGCTTTCCTGCAGGATTGGCCAGGCTGGGTAAATTTTGAAACAGCTTTCCAGTGTTTCCAAAGGATCACCGAGAGGTTTATTAGACCAGGACACACCCAGTACATTTCCTTGGCTATCTTCATTATCTCATAAAAACGCACCCCCTCAAAAGAGATGTAAAAGTGTTCCACCAAGTATCCAAGGAAAAGCTAGATGTTATATTTGTTACAGCGAAAAGTCAACTTATAAGAACAACACACATGAAACTATGTGCTGCTTCTGCAAAACAGCTGTCTGTAAGCGTACGCATAACAAAAATGTTTGTGTGAAATGTAGGTATAGAAGGTTTGATAAAAGTTATAAAAAACTAAAATTAATTTGTTTTTAAATATTAATCATCATTTGAACTAAAAAAACACATGATTCAAAGGCAAAGTACATAGAAATCCCATATGTGTGAAAAGTCACACACGATGGTAAGAAACGTAATTATTTTTGAGGAGGAGATGAAGGTTAAATATGTATGTATGCATTCCCATGTACGGCTGTACATACTTACCAAGTGCTGTGTACTTCTTTCTCGCATGCAAATACTGTGAACACAAGTGAATATTAAATTCAATAATCACTTGACATAAAAAAAACTGATCATAAAATTAATTGCGCTAATGAATAATGCACAACGCCATGTTAAGATCTCACTTCAGCGTTGACACGCAAACAAACAATATCGTATTCTTTTTTTAATTAATAGGAAAGTTGGTCAGATTATCACATTTACTTACTTACTTTGATGGCGCAGTAAGTTCGCAGCACAGTTCGGGGTGAACCAGGGCCTCAACCAACAAGCCTCTCCAGTTGGTTGAGGTCCCTTTCCACCTGTGCGCGCCACCTAAATGCGGTCGTCCTCTGCTGCGTCGTCCCTCGGGGCTGGAGCCGAAGACTCTTCGCGCCGGAGCGTTGATGTCCATTCGCTCTACATGACCTAGCCATCTTAGACGTTGGATCCGAAGACGTCTAACTAGGCCGATGTCGCTGTACAGCCCGTACAGTTCTTGGTTGAATCTCCTCCTCTAGTCTCCATTTATATAAACGGGACCAAAGATTGCACCCATAATTTTCCCCCGAAACGCCCAAGAGTCTCTTCCTACGCTTTTGATAGCATCCAAGCCTCAGCGCCGTAGAGGAGGACCGGGATGATTAAGGTTTTGTAGAGGGATACCTTAGTTTTTCGAGAGAGGGCTCTACTACTCAATTGCCTCTTGAACCGGAAGAAGCAGCGGTTGGCAAGAGTTATTCTGCGTTTTATCTCAGCGCTGATGTCGTTCATGTTTGTCACTATCGAGCCAAGGTAGACGAAGTCCTTGACTACTTCAAAAATATAGCTGCCGAAGGTGACGTTCTGGCCAAGACGTCGGTGTTGCGCGTCTTTCTTGGATGACAGCATATATTTGGTCTTGTCCCCATTTACCCTTAGACCCACTTTAGCCGCTTCTCGCTTTATCCGTCCAATAACGTCAATGTCATCTGCGTAGGCAAGCAATTGTGTGGACTTGAAGTAGATCGTACCTCTTGTATTGGCCGCAGTGTTCCGCACGATCTTTTCAAGAATAATGTTAAAGAAATCACATGACAGTGCGTCACCCTGTCTAAAACCTTTTTTAACATCAAAAGGGTTGGTTAGTTCACCTCCCACCTTAATGGAGCAACGAGAGTTCTCCATAGTCATCCTGCACAGTCTGACGAGTTTAGCAAGAATGGTAAAACATGACATTGCTCTGTATAGCTCGTCTCTATAATCACTGTCATACGCGACTTTTAAGTCGACAAAAAGATGGTGCGTGTCGACCTGGAATTCATGGGTCTTCTCCAAGATCTGCCTTAGTGTAAATATTTGGTCTATCGTGGATTTTTCTGGCCTGAAACCACACTGGTAGGAACCTATCAGATTGCCAACGAACGGTTTCAGACGCTAACACAATACGGCAGAGAGGATCCTGTACGCGATGTTCAGGAGGCTTATCCCTCTGTAATTGACGTAGTCATAGAGGTCTCCTTTCTTATGGACCGGGCAAATGATACTAAGATTCCATTCATCGGGCCACGTTCTTCCGACCATATCTTGCAGATGAGTTGGTGCATGTTCCTGACCAGCTCATCGCCAGCCGCTTTAAACAGTTACGCGGGGAGTCTGTCTGCTCCAGCAGCTTTATAAGACTTAAGATTCGATATCGCTATATTAACATCGTCTAGGTCGGGTGGACGGGATTCTCCTTCGTCTTCGTCCATTGTGAATGGTTCGCTCTGCCTGACGGCGGCATTTTGACTATCATCGCCGTTATACAATCTGCAGAAGTGATCCTTCCACAATCTCAGCATCGACTGTGACTCCACTACTAGTTGTCCGTGCTCATCTCTGCAGGCTTCTGCTCTGGCTTTATAGCCTTGGCATGTTCGTTTTACTTAAAAAAAAAGGTAACATTTTCGAACGTCGTTCCTGCAGTAACATCTCCCCATCTCCTCGATCTCGCGCTTCTCGTGCTCCTTCTTTTTCCTTCTCAGAAGCGCATGCTCCTCCCTCCTTTTCTGTTCATAGAGCTCGCGGGCAGCTCTCGTCCGTCGATGCAATGTGGCTATGTATGCATTCTGTTTCTCTACATGGGCCTGTCTGCCCTCATCATCAAACAAGAGGTTTCTCGGCGGTGGTGGCTCGAAACCGAGTACATCTGAGGCGGCCTCTCTAATGGTGTTCTGACAACGACTCCATTGCTGTTCTATGGTTTCTGCAGATTGCATCGGGACTTGAGAGAGCTTGAGGGAGACTTGATCGGCGAAGGTCCTGGCGGTCTCCTGCGATTGCAGTTTTCCGACGTTAAATTTTGGTGTTCTTACTCGACTCCGTTGATTCCGAGAAATTCGCATCCGTACCTTGGCTGCAACAAGGTAATGATCCGAGTCGATGTTGGCTCCTCGAAAGGTTCGGACGTCTAGGATGCTGGAGGGGTGTCTGCCGTCGAAAGACCGCCAGGTGCCCTTATGGATGTTGAGGTGTGGGAATCGTGTACTTGCTACTACCAGATTATGTCCCGCCATAAAGTCCACTAGCCTTAGTCCGTTTTCTGACGTGGTGTTGTGTAGGCTGTGCTTTCTAATGACCCGTTTAAAGATAGCTTCGTTACCCAGCTTCGCATTGAAATTTCCTAGAACGATTTTGGTGTTATAACTGGGACATTGCGCATATGTACGTTCTGCTTAGGAGGTAATAAAAGTCGTCTTTATGTCCGTCATCTTTTTCCTCTGTGGGGGCGTGGACACATAATAAGCTTATATTGCCGAGATTGGTCTTGTTGCGGATAGTTATGAGGCGTTCGCTTACATACTGGAAGCTTAATACTTTTTTCCTGAGTCTGCCTCGAATAACAAATCCGCATCCGAATAAGCGTTGTTTATTTTATCTTTAGCAGTTTCCGTATCAGATATCACAGTTTTTCATCCGCTTTTTGCCTGGCCCATCCCATCGCACTTCTTGGAGCGCGGTAATGTCTGCCTTATAGCAGTCCAAAGAGTTGACCAGGTGTCCGTTGGGTCTGTTGAGGGACCTAACGTTCCAGGTGCAGATCCGGAATTCGTTTCCTTTTAGACGTTTGCGGGGGTCGTCAACATGTAATCCGTCCGTATCCGAGGCTGTTAGTTGTCTCTGAACAAGCTTTGGCTTTATGCGATAAGGATGTTGACCCTAAGCGCAACTCCCAACCTGGAGGGTCAGGTTCCTCTTTCCCCAGGAACAAGGGGTTGGGTCGCTGCACACATTGGTTCACTACCTGGCGGGTGCCAGTATAGCTATCCAGGGGAGGCCACGCGGAGGCTGTGTGTCAACTTGGATTGAGCAGGGACAGAGATCGAAGCTGGCGTTTGCCATGTTAAACGCGATCAACTTCTTTGCTCTGTTTTCTCGCTCCCTTCTCCCCTAGATTGTCACATTTGAAAATGAAAAATAAGAATAAAATAAACGAACCACAGGTACTGTTTGGCCATAGACATCGCTTATCATTCGCTTTCGACCTGCAAGTAAGCAATCGAGAGAGATTTTAGTAATAGCCTTGACGGCAGTTGCCTTGATTGCTTTGAGCAATTTATTTAAAAATATTTGCATTAATATTTTCATTGAGTAATTTCTGAACAAACCGGGTATTGCCGGCAAATCAAAATGTCATTAGTACACTGGACGGTATTGTCTATTTTTATTTTCCAGTGCACTGCGTTATTCATGATTTCATCGATCATGTTTTAGTTTTAGGACCGTAGAGTAAGGGAAATATTTTAGGTTTTCCTTTAACGAGTAATGTTATTCTAATACATTGTTTGAAGAATACTTCGGTACTTCTACCTAACTCTAGAGATTTAAACTGATAGCTTTTAGAGCGAATAGCAGAAGTATACACATACGAGTACGTAAAACGCCAGTCATACTTGCTTATTGCTTTTTCGTGTTTTTTACGTTAAATCTACCTTCAGAAGACCATACATATGTTCCTACTTTTAAAAGAGTTAAATGTTGAAGTTTAAGTTTCAAAACTAGTCATTTTTCTTGAAGCTATATAATAGCAGTTTACATCTTGTTCATTTTTACTAATGTTGACCCACTATCTTTAGCATAGTAGACGCGGCTGATAGTTAAAATATTTACCACTTTAAACGAATATGTTTACCACAAATTACTAGGTATTTGTCCATGCAATTAGCGAAACAACGTAAACCTAAATACATAAATCCGTTCACACACTTCAACTTGTAAATATGTATTTAAAGATTTACAGATGTAGACGCATTAAACAAAAGAGTAGACAACACGTCAGCTGCCCTATATCCGAGGATCTTGTATGCAAGATCGCAATATTCCCTTTCATCTGTTTATCATCCAGCAATTGAATCAATAAGCATCTCAATGAATATAGATAGATACTTAAACAATTTTTCGATGCATAATCGCTTTTTGCAACTCATTGCAGCGCACAAGTGTTGGGAAGACCCGCGGCACCGCCACAAAATAAATAAATCTTTTTCGCATTCGCAACCATTGAACCTAACACACTTCGAAAACTGTTCGCCACTCCCCTGGCTATTCTCAAGCATTCATTAAATGAGGTTCAAATTAAAACAGAAAAGATTGTTTTATTAAAAATAGAACGTCAAGGAAGTTTTACCAAACAGCTTCCTCATGCGGAGTGATCGAAATGAAAACGCGTGTGTTGAATATATAGGTTTACTCGGGCGAATGGTTGGCCATTTGGAACGACCATGGACATGTCGATTAGGGATCTTATTTATTTTCACTTCACACCCATCGTCCTGAGACAACATAAATTGTTTACGCAGCCTGAACAAAGAGCTGCAGCTATAGTAACGAAATAATGTTGACATACATACATATGTATAAGCAAAATATTTTCCCTCTTTAATACGAGTATTTGCTTCTTTTTCTCCTTCCAGGCTTGTTATAGAACCAAATTTAAAGACATCTTCCAACAATGGTACCATCTCCATAGTGGTGGCACGTGATTATAAAGTGAAGGAACTACAACCAATTGTTCTGGATGTCAACAATATCACTGTGCTCGATGTTCGTGTGTTGAGGAATATACCAGACGGAGCCGATTTAGACTTCGAGAGTGACTATGGTGATAGTAATGCAACATTTGTAATCAAAGTACAGAAAGATATAGGTGCTGAGAAGGATTTGAAATTGGTGCTGTATCTAGACTTTGTAAGTCAGATCACAAACACGTTGCAGGGAGTCTACAAGACCAGCTATATCAATTCAAATACACTGGCCACAGAGTAAGTATCTGCAGAGAATAAGAAAATAATCAAATGACATATTCTTAACCATATTATTAAATTTATTAGCTGACATATAGTCTACAATTTTCTGATTGAACATGATCGAAACATAATAATAGGGAATTTGTATCTGTTACGTAATCGTAGGCAAGGCATTCGCACAGGAGTAGAAATTAAACCTTTTTCGTTTACTCATTCCCAGAGGGTATTATTAGTTAATGAACCATCTTAATGCCATAATTCTCCACATACATACATACATATGTACATGGGCATAGTGGTCTTAGACATTTGTGATCATTTTCAAATTACCAGATCTACGATCGTGACCGATACTTATCGGTGTCTGTAATTTTTAAATTTCTGTAAAATAATATGTCAAGAGCACCTCTCGACCGGTCTTGCTGATCTCCTTCAGGAAGTCCGAGTTCCATTAGACACTGTCAATTACAGACACGATCTGGAATGACATTTTTTTTTTTTTTTTTTTTTTGTTGAAGGCTTCTGCTATCCGCTGGAGCACTCAGACGCAAACACTGGTCCATTGTAGTCTAAACAGACACCTTACATTACTGTATTTTCCCCGTTTTCCGGAGAAAAATTTTAAGGAGTTTCAGCGATGTAGAGCTAAGACACAAACCACGTCGGCTCCAAGGGTGCGCCACCGTGCGCGAGCAAAGGCGGGACAGTCACAGATGAAATGCTCTGCAGTGTCATCCTCCTCCGCGCCACATGCTGCGCTGGTAGGCGTCTCACTGATGTCGAGCACGTAGAGATGCTTGGCAAAAGTGTAATGGCTCGTGATAACTCCCACAAGCCTTCTGCAGCCGACTCTCCTTAAAGACAGGAGGAATGCTGCAGATTTTTTGCAGACATCAGGGCGTACGCGCTTAGTCATCCTGCAACCTGGACAATCCCTCCATCTACGGTTGTGTGTATTTAATACACAATCGTTAATGTAGGAATTTACCGTGGATCTCATTTCCTGGGATCCCAGAGTGGCCTGGAACCCACGCAAGCCTTAATGAATTTAGTCTGCCCACTTTGTTCAGGAAGGACTTGAGTTCAAGCACTAATTTGTAGCTAGTTAAGGGGTTACACACTGCTTTTAATGCAGCTTGGCTGTCACTACAGACGCATATGCTTTCCCCCTTCCACCTATGCGTCAAAACATAGTGCATGGCCATTGTATGTATGTTGGCGTTACAGTCCATGAAGGACCTGAGCCGAGCTTCTCTCAATCACCCATGTTGTGTGTGATTTTATTTTCCCATAGATGAAAAGGACCTACAGTTTATTGCCGGTTCCGAACGGCGAATTTCGAGAAGCTTTTCATGACAATTTTACTACAGGGGATTTTGTCAGAACCCCGCTGAGGAGAAACACCGTGAAAAATACGTTCGATGACATGGCTGTGTCGGGATTCGATCCCGTGTCATCGGCGTGAGAGGCCAACACACTTTCCACTGCGCTACGGTGCTCTCATTGTGCAGTGCATGGCCATTAGGATTGCGTATATCTCTGATTGGAAGACAGCCGCATAATTTCCTAAGGAGAAGTGCAGTGGGATGTTTTCACGCTCAATGAAAATTCCAGCACCGGACCCCCGCCCAGACCTGGAGCCATCCGTGAAAATGCGAAGACTGTCCTTTCCAGGTTCAGTATCCAGCCATAGCCAATCCTAACGCCATGAAAACTCGTCTTTGAAATGACGGCGCTGTTGGGTAACGGGCGTCAGTGCGTCAGAAGGCGTCTCCATGAGACAGGGGTCGCAGGATAATTCTTGCGCAAGCACGCCGTTATTCCTATGCGAGTTATACCAAAAGCCATTTCTCTTCAGACGAGACTTTCATACTTTCCGGGGCTTTCAGAGCACACCCTCTGATAAATATATCAAGAGGTGGAAGGCTCATCATAGCATCTAGAGCAGCGCCCGGCGTGCTGGGGAAGGCCCCCGTGCAGCTGAGACAAACCGTTCTTTGGAATTTGGTGAAAGAGGCTACGACGTGTTTACGTTTTAGTATGTTCCACTAGACAACCGATGCATATGAGATTATACATATGAAGTTTTTATTTTCATAGTGCACCTATTAGCTAAATGTCGCCTTCTAACCCACTTCTATGTTACGAAGAGTAACAAAGAAGGAACTCTCTTTTTCCAACTGTCTAGTGTATCCAAAGAAAACAGGTAAATTTAAAAACACAACAGATTAGATGCTTCGTCAACCGCGCTCTGGCTGCTACTTAATCTATTAAAAAGGTGTCCAGTTTCGAAAGCAATAATTGACTACTGATTAAGCACAAATAAGTTCATCACAACTGTGATCAGTTAACGGGAGCGGTTTTAAAAACCAAGACCATTACTAAGAGCCCAAGCAAAGACATCCAGATAAAGATGAAATACCTGGCGCAATAGCTGTTCCCTGGCTGGCTATTTCGGTGTTATACTAGCTTAAGCACTTTGTTGCTTTCCCTCACTGCAATTTTATTTTGTGGAAAAGAAAACTGAATTGCTTAAAAGCGGCTCACCTCACCACTGAATGAATCAGCTGTTAGTTGTTTAGTCTAATAAATCTCTGCTTTTACAGATAAGTTATTTTAATTAATTCAATTTCATTAAAGATGGATGATTAGCACACAGTTTTCACCGATTGACGCTCGCCGTGCGTTTCCCTGTTTTGATCGGCCCGACAAGAAGGCAAATTTCACCATAAGCATCATACACGAGGAGTCAACGACAGCACTTTCAAACATGCCCGTACGCTACAGCACGTAAGTTTCTCCAAATTACAACCGACAATAGAATATTATTGAAATGCTCATGTTTATAGAATACACCGTGCCGGTTACATCATTGATGAGTTCCAGACAACTCCTAAAATGCCTACGTACCTTGTCGCGTTCATTGTCTCGAAACTAATCAAAGCAAACTATACGAATTCTGATAAAGGTTCTATTCCCCGTATTGAATTCTACACTCGTCTCGAAAGCGTTGACATGACACACTATGCATACGATGTCACCCGTAAGGTACTGCCCTATTTCGAGGCATATTTCGGCATCAAAAACAAACTCCCCAAAATCGACATGGTCTCAGTGCCAGATTTCGGATTCGGTGCCATGGAAAACTGGGGTTTAATCACATTTAGGTAAGTCAGAATCATAACATCCCGCATGAAACGCGTCCGCTTTGACCTTCCATGTATGTACATACATTAAGCATTCATATAACTGTCAATTAAAATGTCAATTTAAATATTAAAGAAGAAACCGCTTAATTTCATAGTCCCACAGCTTGATTGTGGTGAGAAAGTAAGAACTAATAAGCCGTTCTGTTATATTACTTTCCAGAGATTCATCCCTTTTGGTACCAGCAGATAGGGAAAAGACATCTTCAGCCGAGCACACTGAATATGTAGCAACTATAGTATCTCATGAACTGGCGCATCAATGGTTCGGTAATTTAGTCACGCCCAAGTGGTGGGACGATTTGTGGTTGAAAGAGGGTTTTGCCACTTATATGAGCTATATCGCTGCAAATTTTATTCATCCCGAATGGCAAATAATGGACAGGTTTACTATTTACGAATTTCAACATTCAATGGACAAGGACTCCGATAATAGCACACATCCGATAACATTCGATGTGGCTTCGATAAACGATATTCGACGAATTTTCGATCCCATCTCATACTCGAAGAGCACCATTCTGTTGCGAATGCTGAATTCGATTGTCGGTCAGGATGCTTTCCGCGATGCAACGAGAGAGATGCTCAAGGCGTTCGAGTACAAAAATGCTGATCGCAATGACTTGTGGGGTCTTATGACATTCCACGGTCATGCAAGACGCACACTGCCGCTTGAAATGCATGTTAAAGACATCATGAATTCATGGATTTCCCAGGCCGGCTATCCAGTCGTCACTGTCGAGAGAAGTGATACGAATCTGATCATTACACAACAAAGGTACATGCTTCCACAGAAGAATAAAACCGATAACACTCGCTGGTTTATTCCAATTACATTTGAGACCAATGAAGCCAAAAAGGGCGATGATGTCCCAACGCACTGGATGACTACAAAGGATGAACGAATTGTCATTGAAGATGTTTTCAGTAATGAAAATAATTCCGAAAACGTTGTATATGTAAATCTAAATAGGCAGGGGTACTACCGCGTCAACTATGACTATGCTTCTTGGATTGTACTGAAGAAGAAGTTTAGCACCTTGCCAAGGATCACCAGAGCGCAACTGCTGGACGATTCGTTCCACTTGGCTCGAGCGGAATACCTCACATATGATATTCCTTTAACCTTTCTCTTGGAGCTGTATTCAAATGTTGACGACGAAATGCTGTGGGCTTCCGCACAACAAGGATTGAACTATATGATATCAATGTTGCACAGAGAACCGGCTTACGAGACATTTAGGGTAAGATTGAACATCTACTTGGAGGTACACAAAAGTAAATGTTTTTGTTTTTATTCAAGGCATTCATGAGGTTCATTGTGCGACCAGCTTTTGATCACTACAAATTGGTGGAACCTGAGGAGGACACTCATTTGCAATTGATGCATAGAGCGCGTGTAACACGTATGGCATGCAAGTTTAACTATGACAGATGTACAAATGCAGCGCAATTGAAGTACAGGGAATGGATGGCCAACAAAACTAACCTGTAAGTACCAAGGGAATCTTTTTTAGTGGTTTTTCAAATTCTAATGGCTTTGTGTGATATAGGTAGGTCGGTAGGATCGTAGCCTTTCCAGAATTGAGAAGAATACACATAGGCCAGGCAGGCCCTTTGTGCAGCTACGAGGGCGGCTTGCCCCCCTATTCGTGGAACCATTTTGTGCTTCTTAAGAAGTTAAGAAGATCAGATATCCCTACTTTCTGACCATCTGTCAGATCGTTAAGGAAGTAAGAGCCTAGGTATCGTTTCCTGATATTGCAGAATGCTGGACAGGCGCAGAGAAGGCGGTGAATGGATTAGACCCCCTCCTCGTCTTGACAGCTTCTGCAGAAATCATTCAGAACTATACCTAGTTTTTGAGCGTGACTGCCAATGAGGCAGTGTCATGTGATGACACCGATGACCTTGTAGATGTCAGTTCTTTTTAGGGAGATTATGCTCCTTGTCCGCTGACTGTCAAGCCGAGGCCAGATTTGCCTGGTGATGAGGCAGGTATGTTCCTGGGTCCATCTCAAGTTGGTCTCGGCCCTGGCGAGATTAGTTATATTATATTTAATGGTTGTTATATATAACGATTGATTGTAGCGTCGTTCCTTGTTTGGCGAGGGTGTCGGCTTTTTCATTTCCTGAAATGTCGCTGTATCCCGGTACCCAAATAAGTTGTATGTTGAACTGTTCTGCTATCTCGTTAAGAGATAGGCGACAGTCGAGACTAGATTTTGATGTGTACACATAGGACTCCAACGACTTTAAGGCTGCTTGGCTATCCGTGAGAATATGGATATCCGTGGTGGATATTACGTTCCACTTCAGCCAAGACAAGGCTTCTTTTATTGCCAACAGTTCCGCCTAGAAAACGCTGCAGTGATCTGGTAATTTTAGAGCTTCATGCAGCTTAAGTTGCTTGCAGAATACTCTACTGCCCACCCCGTTTTTGGTTTTAGACCCGTCAGTGTAAAAATTCACGCAGTTTCTGGGGGGTTGAGTTTGGCGAGTCCAGTTTTGTCTGTCCGGATATATCGTCGTCAAGTTTTTTTCCTTCTTTCTCCAGTTTGATTAGTAGTTCGTTTACAACTACATTCCAGAGAGGAGGTGAGAGGACCCCTCCTTGCGGGGTTCCCTTGGTAACCACTCTGGTAGTTACTAGGCGTCCCCACTTAGAGTGAATCTTGCGCGTTAATAACAACTCGCTGATCAGCTCTATCGGAGTCCTCTCCACCTTTAGCTTTTCTAGCCATTCTATTACTGCTTTCGGAGTGAAGTTGTTAAAGCCGCCCTCTCTGTCTAGGAAGGCTATTAGAGTATGTTCTTTGAGATGGATTGATCTTTCGATTTTCCTCACTAGCGTGTGCAAGGCTGTTTCGACCGATCCACCCTTACCGTAGGCGTGCTGTGCCTTAGAAATTAGAGAGGGATCCGAGCTGTGGTGTATGTGTAAGTCTATCAGCCTTTCCAAAGTTTTTAGTGCGAAGGTTGATAGACAGATAGGCCTTAGATCCTTGGGGGAAATATGAGAGTTCCTGCCGGCCTTGGGGACGAAAAGTACCTTTGCGCACTTCCACTTTTCTGGAATATGCCTCCAAGCTAGGCATCCTTTAAAGATAATCTCTAGCCATGGTATAGTCCATTCCATAGTTCCATATTGAGTTCAACAGGGTAAATTTCATCTGGATCCATATAATTTTCTCTCTGGAGATAATATGATCGTACTGTTCCTCTATCGCAGAGGAGATATGAGTTCCTCGCGAGTGCACTGAGTCTTGCGATTCAAAGCAGCCTGGGAAGTGCGTGTTGAGGAGTAGATTTAGAGTTTCTTCCTCAGCGTTGTCCAAACTCCTTTTGCTATGAGGCAGTTCGGAGATTTTGGATCTTTCGAGAGTATTTTTCTCAATCTATAGGCGTCTGAAATTTTCTCCATGTTATTGCAGAAGAGTTTCCAAGACAGCCTTTGTTCTTTTCTCAGTTTTTGTTTGTACACTCTGAGTGAATCTTTGTATAGTCTCCAGTCTCTGCCATTTCTTGTACTCTTTGCTTTATTAAAGAGTTTTCGACAGGCTTTGCGGAGCTTGCTTAGATCTGCGTTCCACCAAGAAGGGTAAGATTTTTTTCTTGATTTGTGGATTACGCAGTTGTTGGCCCTTGCGTTGCCCAATGTGATTGTTAGAGTATCGACCATATTGTCTATATCTAACGTGGACCGCGGGGTTCCTGGGGTCCTATTTACTATAGAGTTGCCAATGAAGTCCCTATAACGCTCCCAATCGATTCTTCTTGGGTTGCAGGATGAGTCAATTGGATACCTGGAACACCAGGTATCCATGATCTGAGAAGGAGTGTTCCTCAGAAACCCTCCATTCCCTTATTATGTCGATGAGGGAGGAGGATGCTAGAGTTAAGTCCAGTACCTCCCTACGATTTTTTGTGATAAATGTGGGTGTATGACCCTTGTTGCAAATAAAAAGATTGTGTGATATATACATATGTATATGAATATTTAAAGCCCTACACAAAAACTTGTCGAATTGGAGTTTGGTTTTCCTTCTACGCAGAGTGTAGGCCTCAAAACAGCGGAAAGTTTGTCTTGGAATAAATTAAATTTATATCACAGCATTAGATCTCGTTAAAACATATCCATGTTTATAAGCCGTATTACTAAATGCTTTTGACTCCATAAGATACGACAAAACAGAGCAGAGAATTTAAGAAATAATGTTTAAAATATGTACATTTCTGGAATGTTTCCCATCTATTTTAAAAACACTACAAGTTACAGAATCAAGGTCACAAATCTTCACGTCGACAACACACTGATACATATAAAGTTCTGAGGCCACAATCTTAATAATGCTATGATGAGATAAAATCATTTCTGGGATGACACTGGTTGTTTTAGTACGTCCTTTACAATATCTAAGTCATGACGCACCTGACATACCGAGAGCACTGTTTCATGAGTTACCTCTTACCGTGATCTTAAATTATAAGGCATATCTTCTAGGTTATACGACTTGTTGTTTGGCCTTATTTTCATCATAGGAGTTGTATAATGTTCGTACATGGGTACTACTCACACAATGATATTCCAGCTGTCACCTCCTTAAACAAAGCTAACCTACTTGTTTCTCACTTCGCAGCCAGCTCTCAGCTCCCAGCTTGAACTTTGTCTCCGTCTATACTAGAGTGGGTCAATTCCACCATGGGACTAATCCACTTCCGTATTCGTACAGTGGCAAGGGTTCTTAAGGACCCCGATATACACAAATGCGCTCGTCCAGTTGATATTGCCCCAATAGTTCTGAAGAGGAGTTCTTCTACGCTGGCAAAACCACTTTGTAAGCTTTTTCAACTTTTCTACTCTTCTAGGCTCTTTCCAAGTAGGTGGAAAACAGCATTTTTCCTAACGCATTGCACTTCTTCTTCTTTGGTGGCGTTACATAGTTGGTGATATCGGAATCTGAACTCGCTCATCGTACGTCAGAGTCCAATGCACTAACCATTGCGCCACGGCGCACTAATGTCCCTTTTTTCCCAGATCATGGAAACGTTGATTAACCGCCAGCTTATGAAATATCTTGAATCACGGAAACTCCTCAATGATCGTCAGTACGGTTTCCGCAGCAAAACATCCACTGGTGATTTGATGGCATATCCCGCCGATGAATGGAAAAGCAGGTGAAAGCAAAATAAATGGGTGCTTTCGGGATCGATGGGTCTCTTCTTCAATGGATTAGAAGCTACCTTTCGAATCGTTCAATTCAGGTGGTTTTGCACGGATTTAAGTCTGACATCTATTTCTTAAATGCTGGTGTTCCCCAGGGAACATTTTTATAAATTATCTTTTGTCTACCACTTCTAATCCAATCTAGTCCTTTGCTGACGACAATACCCTTAGCTTCTCATATTCGTTCACTACTTTACGAACCTGCACTTCGGCTGTAGATAGTGAGCGGCAGCGTAAGTTAAGCTCATTAAATTCCGATATCGACAGCATCATCCAAAGGGGTAAAAACAATAGAGTGGAATTTAATGCAGCCAAAACACAATGCTGTCTCTTGTCGTTAAAGCGTATAGCTAACCCGCAGCCATTATCCATGAATGGCACTTGCATCTCAGGAACCGAAAAGCTTTCCATATTGGGTATGTGTGTTGCTCACAATCTTAATTGGGACGGCCACATAATCAGTGTCGCCAAGAATGCAAGAAATACGCGATAAAACTGATAGGTGACTCCAGCATTACCAAAACATTAGATCCGCTAGAACATCGCAGGAACGTTTCCCGTCTTTCCCTGTTTTATCGTCCCTTTCACAAAAAATGCTCTGATGATAGCCAGTTGCATTCCGTTCCTTCAACATTTCTCCCGCAACACACGTCTCTCTAGGAATGCTTACCAATATACCCTCAAGCCCGCTTTCGGACGTCAAATATAGAGAATTTTTCTTTAATCCAATCACACGAATCTGGAATTCCCTGCCGGATTCGCTCTTCACCACTCAATACAAATTAAATTACAATTAAATTACAAATTATTACAAAAAAAAATTCAATAACAATGCGATTTGGATGTAATTTTGCAAGTAATTGGCGGTAAAAATTATCATTTTTTTATGAAACTATGTGAATTTGATTTTTTGTGTTTTCATTTGTTTAAAGCGTGGTTATTGTCCGCCACTGTATACTTTACTTAGTTGAGTTAATTGTACGGCAATTTTGGCTAATTAAAGAGAAGCGATCATATACATTGCATATGTTTAGGATGAGGTTATTACAAAAAGTCAAATATTTTACCCTTGAGCATTACTTTTAATTACGAGTGTATGAAACAACTCCTCATCCATAGGTGATATGATTCGCTATTGCCACGCAATGAGCAAATGCCCGGCTAGCTCAGTCGGTAGAGCATGAGACTCTTAATCTCAGGGTCGTGGGTTCGAGCCCCACGTTGGGCGTCCATCTCTTTTATTTTCATAACTTTCTTCTTTTTGCTATTTGTTAGCAAAAGCCCAAAAAAAAAATTGTACATGTTATGTACGTTTAGCGGAATAATTTATTACATAACAATTTTTGGAATTTTTTAGAATCCGACCGAACTTAAAGGAAACAATCTATTGCACTGCCATTTCTGAAGGCTCTTTCCACGAATGGTATTTTGCTTACAAACACTACAAGCGCACAACTAGTGCTTCGGAGAAGGAACAGATCCTCATTGCATTAGGATGTACCACCCGTCCGTGGCTCTTATCAAAGTAAGTATGCATACGCAAAACAAATGAAAAATAAACTACAAGTAACGTACTCCTTAAGAAAAAGTACTTATGCAAGGTTCTACCGAGATTTGAACTCGGATCGCTGGATTCAAAGTCCAGAGTGCTAACCATTACACCATAGAACCACACTGTAATCGTTCGCCAAAGTATATAGTTCTCAGTTTCACGTATTATATCCACTTTCTATTTCTATTCTATTTTATGTGTATTAAGAAACAACCAAATACTTTTATACATATCTACACAGGTACTTAAATATGACTATCGATCCGGCATCTGGAATTCGCAAGCAGGATGGTGCTCGTGCATTTAGTGCCGTGGCCCGCAATCCAATTGGATATGAAATAGCATTTGATTTCCTTGCAACCAACATTAAGGAAATCTCTGAATAGTGAGTTAAAAACGATGACTTTACTCACAATACATTCTAGTGTGAACGATTCCTATTATAGCTTTGGAGACGGTTTTTCGACTCTCACGAAGATGATTGATTCCATAACGTCATTCATGAACAAGGACTATCACAAGGATCAGTTAGAGCGTTTTGCCATACGTGCCCGCAAACTGGGCTTACGATCCGTTGAGAACACAATCAACCTCGCAATGGAACAAGTTAACAATAACATTTTTTGGCGAAAGCGTTCCTACTACAGTCTCAAGTCCTTCCTCGAGGCGATAGTTAGCGAATTTCGTATAAATGTCTTTTAAGCATTTTCTCGATTATTCTTAATGTTATGGGCTACAGTTTGACTCAGTGATTACTATTACTATTTTATTATTTTAATTGTACGAAGATGATTAGTCAGTTAAGTTAAAGGAAAGCTAAACGGGTAACTTAGCTTAATGAATAAGAAGACAAGAGATATGATTTGCAAACAAGTGATATAAATTATAAGAGTAAACTGGAGCTCGGTACGAGCTTATTGGCCTTTTGTAAGATTTTCGTTTTTAATATTATTTTATTTAATTTTTTCTTTTTGTATCTTCTTATGTGTTATTCGTCTTTAATGCATGTTGCTCTTGCGATAAAATGGTTAGCAAATTAGAGATGACGGAAAAAAAGAAACTGAAGGCTAATGTTCCTAATAATCATTAAACGCAAATTGTATAAAATGAAATATTTCTTTTCATTGCTCATATTTTTTTCTTGTATAAGTCATTCCAAAGAATTTGAGAAGAAAATTACTTTCAATTTATTTAAATTTTTTTTTTTTTATTTGCATTATTTTCTAAACAAAAATTACACCGAACAAGTATTGGTACGTCATTGTATTTTCTTTAAATATTATTCAATCTACATATGTATACAGTGGTGTTCAGATAAATAGCACACCCTTAAGTTCTCATACATTATGTTGTGCCAAAAGTCTAAAAAGAGGTTAAGATTTTTTTGTTTTATAACCAATGTGCGTTGAGATTGAGTCTTTGACAGGGAGTCAATATCAGTTCAAAGATTGTCGATAGGATTCAGATCGGGAGTTTGGGCCGGCCAATCAAGCAGGAAAATTTGTCGCGACGAAAGCCAATTCTTCACTATCCGCGAAGTATGCGTGATACAGGCATAGAGTGGTCGGTATATGGCTCCATTTGGTTCTCCAGGATTAGCTTATATTGATGTTGATTCATAATGCCATTTATTTTCACAATTGGTCCAACGCCATGCCATGGCATCGCCGCCCCACCATTATGCTCCCACCGCCATGCTGGGCAGTCTTAATGGTGTATCTGGGATGGTACTCTTGGTTCGTTGGCCATCGCACATATTTTTTCCCATCTGATCCCAACGTGTTGAACTTATTTTCGTCACTCACCAAGATATTTTTCCAAAAGGACAAGAGTTTGTTCTTGTGAGCGTTTGCGAAATAAGTCTTCTCTTTCGGTTTTTTTTTTTTGGAGACAATAGGTTTTTTTCTGGCGATTCTTCCATGAAGCTGGAACTCAATTAACTGGCGACTTACAGTTACGGCTGATATTTGGACATTGTGTTGGTCAGGTAGTTGTTGCTTTATCTCCCGGAAAGTTATGAAAAGGTCGCTGCCACTGATTTTGTGGATAATTCTGTCAGTCACTTCTGACGTTTTTCTGTTTTTGTTTTTGCGGAAGATTAGCTGCACCGTATGACCTTCAATGCATTTTGAACAAGCTTCCTAAAGCATCTTAATGTCCTTGCCACCTCTGAAATAGTCTTTCCATCCTGTATCATGGTACCGACTATTTGCCTCCTTTCCTTCGTGCAAAGCTTTCCTCTGCCCATTTTAAGTACTCCTATTTGTGAAAGAAATGAGTGTAATTATGGCTATCCTGAAAAAAGATTCACACCAACCTCACTTAAATCACTGAAAAATATTTTTTTTTTCTGATATGCGCTATTTATATGAACACCCAATTTGCAATGATCACTAGCTCTAACGATTGCAAAACCAGGAAAACCTAACGGGATCTTCTTTATAGTATGTTTTCATATTCATAACGGTACTATATTGGGATATTATGGCTTTACTCCTGTGCAGCTTGTAAGTACAGTGTGTATTGCAAGCAAATACACATTTGAATAAGAGGGTGCTATTTATAAAACACCACTGTATGCATAACCTATTTTTTTATTTAAATCCCAATTACAACAACTATTAAACAGATATAGTAAACACCTCAGCCGTAATAAAACAGGAATAGTATTAAGCATTTTTTAAATTTTATACGTTGGGAAAAAATAAAATGAACAGACTGTTGTGCCAATACTTTCGCTTTTTCTCATCTACTATCTTTGATTCTACTCAGAATATAAATTATTTTATTTTGATTCATTGCTTAAAGTAAGAAGACAATTATGTATATTAGTTTGTATTTGCCATGTCAAGAGTTATTCCGACATGTTGTGCGTGAATATTAAGTACACAATTTACATTTGTCATGTTTAAATATTATTTGGTTGAGTATTTTTCATTGCATACAAACTGATTGAACAAGGTTATAGAAAAAAGAATAGCATTTACATACATATTCATATATCGTTAAAGGAAACTGCCTAAAAGAAATATATAAGTGTTCTGCTAAAACGTTAATGACTGCACCGTACATCCCTATTTGCAGATGATTTGAAAATATTTCTCCCAATCGTATTCTTAGACTTCCTATAGTAACCAAATAAATGAAATCTCATCACTTTACGAATAATTACAAAATGTAAATTAAGCCAAATACAATACAGGTATTTGTATATGATCCACATTTTAACCTTGACTTTTACCTTACCCTTACAATTTACTTAATTTTCTTATTTGATTGCCTTTTACATATATTCTACACAATTATAATTAAATCAAATTACATATTTATATACATATACCTAGCGCCTTAAAATGAGTGTCCTTAAACAAATGTTAAATTGTAAAGAATGTCGAAATGATAAGAATATATGTAATTGCAAGTTAAATGATGACTGCACTAATACACAATGAATATGTAAACAAATCAATAAGAGAAGATTATTTTTCAAGTTTCAAATCACAATTTGTTAATTTCTATTAATTATCATTATCATCGACAAAAATTAAAAGTGAAAATAAATACATCTGTACATGCAAGTAACACCCCTTCAACAGTATTTTTACTCCTTAAAATAAAATAAACTATTGATAGTGATATTAAAGAGATGTTCTTCAATAAGTCGTTGGTTTATTGAAAAATCAAGCCCCAAATATTTGCAGTATCGACCTTTGATTCTTGTATTTCTCCTACAACTCTGTGAAGACTACCTGGAAATATTTTCGATGAGACTATATTCAAAAATTGTCGGTAACTGAGGAAGAATAC
Source organism: Eumerus sabulonum (assembly GCA_951905685.1). Classification (NCBI taxonomy): domain Eukaryota; kingdom Metazoa; phylum Arthropoda; class Insecta; order Diptera; family Syrphidae; genus Eumerus; species Eumerus sabulonum. Next base: position 150,573,686 of record OX645060.1, on the reverse strand, counting down.
TTATCGTCAACTTGATCAAGGACTTTGTCTAATTGGACTGTTTTAATTAGTTAGCGTTTAATAGGGCATGCAGGGATGAGAACGGACACCTAGTAGTAGAAGCGCAGTCGATGCTGAGAATATGGAAAAACCACTTCTGCAGACTGTATAACGGCGATGTTAGTCAATATACCGCTGCCAGGCAGAATGATCCATTTCTAATCGACGGAGACCGCAGAGAATTCTGTCCCCCTGACCTCGACGAAGTTAAGATTGCCATATCGAAGCTCAAGTCGAATAAAGCTGCTGGCGCAGACGGACTGTCTGCTGAGCTCTTCAAGGCAGCTGGGGATGACCTGGTTGGGAGCATGCAGCAGCTCATCCGTAAGATATGGTTAGAGGAAACCATGCCCGAGGAATGGAGTCTCAGCATCGTATGCCCGATCCACAAGAAAGGAGACCCCTCTGATTGCGCCAACTATAGAGGAATAAGTCTCCTTAACATCGCCTATAATATCTTCTCTCTCATTTTGTGTGAACGCCTGAAGCCTTTTGTAAATAAACTGATAGGTCCTTATCAGTGCGGATTCAGGCCAGGAAAGTCCACCATCGACCAAATCTTCACACTACAACGCTCTGGACATCAACGCTCCGGCCCGAACAGTCTTCGACTCCATCCCCGAGGGACGACGCAGCAGAGGACGACCGCATTTAAAGTGGCGCGCACAAGTGGAAACCAACCGGACGTGCGGCACTGAAAGCGGCTGACCAGATATCGGGCAGACTGGAGAGGCTTGTTGGTTGAGGCCTTGGTTCCCCCCGAACTGTAGCGCCATCAAAGTAAGTAAGACCACCCTGCGAAGAGCGGTATCTACCGATTTACCCTTTATGTATGCATTATGTGATTGTGATAAATAGCTATCACCAATCTTATCTCTTATGAAGGAGGATAGGCTGATAGGTCTATAATCCTTTGCCGTGGCATGTTGACCTTCCCCGACTTGGATATAAACACCGTCCTAATTTCCCTCCATGTTTGTGGGACATAATCCATCCTGAGACCCAGTAATTTATGCGCTCTAGCCAGGAGATAGGTTCCTCTGGTTCTTGTACCATTTTCGGGTATGCACCGTCTATTCCACCACTACTATTTGTGTTAGTGCCACCCCAAGTGGTATGATGGGCATTGGCACCACATCCCTAGACTAAGTTCCTTAAAAAAAAAAAATTAAAAAGTTTCTCGGCAATTCAGCAACGTTCCTATCCATCCATAAATACGATATGTCAAACAGAACAAGCTGTTCACTATCCAGTCGAATTTTTGAATAGCATAAATGCACCCGGCCTTCCACTTCATAAAATAGACTTAAAAGTTGGTATTCCCATTTTGCCGCTTCGCAATTTGAACGCACCGAAACTCTCTAACGGTACTATATTACGTATCGTTTCCTTGCAAAAGAATATAATCGAAGCTGCAATCAAATCCGGTTGTAGTAAAGGTGAAACAGTATTTATACCTCGAATACCGATAATCCCATCAAATTATCCATTTCAATTTTAAAGCCTACAATTCCCAATCAGTGTTAGCTTTGCAATAACAATCAATTAATCACAGAGCCAATCTCACTCCGTTTAGGAGGTAGGGGCAATTAAAAAATAAAATAAAATGGATAACAATGAAATTATCATGAAACAACGGCAACACCTACAATGAATTACTGTACCAAATTTGAAAGCCAGAGACCTGTTCTTTATCACAAAATATAAATGAAATTACTTATTTTAACAGTTTTTGAAAAATGTAAACTCATCATGCCCCTACTCCGATTCCTACAGTGAGCCCAAGCAGGAGGGTTGCTGGGGAGCAGCATGCCCCCATACATATTCCACTGCAATTTACTCGTAAAAACGGTGGATGAGGACTTTTCGGAAGCTTATCCAAAAATAATTTCAAATATCGATATTTCGAAAACGAAGTGAGATTCGAAAAATGTTAGCCTCATTTTCGATTTAGCTAAATCCATCATCAGATCGCGGCGTTACGGAAATCATACTCTCCCCACTTACCTCAAAAGAAAACCAAGTAAATGCCAAAAAACAAAGCAAAAATAGTAATTTTCAATTTTCTTAAAAACTAGAAGCATAAAACCATTGATATATGTAAGCATTGACCGCAAAAATCCAATTTTAGCACTTCGATTCAAAATTTTGAGAAAAAATGGTCTAAACTTTTTTTTTTAACATTTTGAGTTTACATGCGAATTTTTCAAAAACTATTGACAGAAATAATTTAATGTAAAATTTGCGTTAAAGAACAGGTTTCTGGCTTTCAAAATTAGTATAGTACTTTATTGTAAGTGTTGCCGTTGTTCCATAATAATTCTTTTTCGTATTAAGTCTTCGGAACAGCGTTCGGGAACTCCGCCGATCTAAACGACTTATACGACCCCTGAACAAACACTCTAGTGACATACTCAAACTCAATAGGGTGGATATCAGAAGACTAGTCAGTTACCTAACAGGACACTGCGGTCTGAGATATCATCTAAACAAAATTAGCCTCTCGCCCGAAACTGAGTGTCGGCTCTATCTCGAGGACGAAGAGACGGCGGAACACATACTATGTGAGCGTGCTGCTCTCTGTCATCTTAGGAAGCGTATCCTTCTCAGTGAAGTTATGACTCCTGAGGGGATCACCTTGACTCCTACGACAAGCATTCTCAACTTCATTATAGAAGTTGAGAGGCTCCTTGGCTAGCAGGTACAATAGATCTCTAAAGCTCGCAGTGCCGTATTTCTAATGGTAGCACTGGCTTCATATAAAAAAAAAAAAAAAGTATTTTTTTTTTGAATGGCTCTACCTCCTAAACGGAGTGAGATAGACCCCCTCCCATAGCAAAGAATGCTTGTTTTTGACCGCTCTACAAAAAACCGTTATCAATTTTTGGCGCCAAAGTTATCATACTTTCCCACATTTAATTGTCATTAAAAACTTGACGAAATTATTCAAGCAATTTTGACGCGAACGAAGTCGCGGGTACACACTAGTATGTTATAAAGTAATAAAGTTTGAATCATAATAAATGAATTTTGTTCTCCCTTGGGTAAATTTCGAATCCGAATCTGAATAAGCGTTGTTTGTTCTCCTTGTAGCAATTCCCGTAGTAGATGTCGCAGTTGCAGACTCGCAAGTCACTTGGTCGTTTGCAGAGGTCATCAGCTTGGTATCCGTTCGTATCCGAGACTTGTGGCTGCTTCGCAATAGTTTATTTTTTCCATGATAGGGATGTTACCCCTAAGCACAACCCCCAACCTGGAGGGCTAGGTTCCTTTTTCCCTAGGAGCAAGAGGGTCGGGTCGCTGAGGACAAAAATACCATTCCGGATAACCAATTCGGTTTCAGGGCGGGGCATGATACTATATATGCCGCGTCGAAACTCGTCTCGGATTTCAAATGGATCCACGTGTCCCGAAGGTCTGTGGAAAAGAGTCTGTCCTACGAACGCACACCGTGAGTCGGGGCGTCTCCGATTCAGTGTAGCAACGTCCAATCAAGATCGAGTAGATGTGGCTCGACAAGCGCAGCGTTTCTGGTGGCTCGAGGAGTCTCCGTGGCTAAATCCCTTGGGCCTAGTGCCATAACAAAAAATTATATAGAATATAATAGCTGACTTTAAATTTAGGTAGTAGTAAGTTAGTTAGGTTAGTTGTAAGTTCTTCTTCTTTGGTGGCGTTACAGCCCATGAAGGACCCGAGCCAAGCTTCTCTCTCAATCACCCATTTTGTGTGTGATCTATTTTTCACACAGGTGAAAGGGACCTACAGTTTAATGCCGATTCCGAACGGCGGGAGTCGAGGAGCTTTTTCATGACAAGTTTACTACGGGGGGTTTTGCCAGTACCCCGCCGAGGAGGAACGTCGCGAAATAAACATTCGATGGCGTTGGTGTTATCAGGTTCCGTGTCATCGTCTCCAACACACTAACCAATGCGCCACGGGGCCCTCTTGTAAGTTACATACCTTATATACATATGTATATATAGGTATACATATATGTATCATATATACACACATTTACACATACACATGTACACACAAATACAGATATACATATATACATATATGTATAAAATAGGCTAGGCTAGATTAAGATTGGGTAGTGTAGTTTTAAATAGTTGTAAGAATATATCTATCTATCTACATACATATCTATCTAAAATGCTAAGTTTTTTCTAAAAATAACTTTTCCTAGCCTCAGCTTTTAATAAATAAATAAGCACAGATGCAGATACGTCGTCGAAAGACAGAAATAAAAAATATTCAACATAGCTTAGAGTGTCCGTCTAGGTCCAGTGGTCTACTTTAAATATATAAGATACATATGTATGTATATAAGATATTTAATATAGGTTTAAGTATTTTTACCTAGAATAAGTTGTTTACAAAAATTAAAAAAAAAAAAATGCTTTTAAAAACAAAAAAAATCCGTAAAGCGATGTACGAATATACCTAACTGCTTCCACACCGACTATCGAGTATACACAAGGGCTTATAGGCATTGCGGCATATCGTCCACATCACGCCTACTGCTTCTGAGTTTATAAAGTATTTCCATTTTAAAATTATTTAACCTGATAGATACAGACCCTCACAAAAGTATTCGGAATTATGTTTTCTTTCATAATTTCAGCAATTAAAAATGAAAAAATGTAATTTGTTCACAAAAAGTTAATACTAAATCATTATTTATTCTTTATTCATAAGTATTTAAAATAAATATCACACATTTTCTGTATGTAACAGTAAAAACAACTAAAATTCATTTGAAGTTGGTGAATCCCATGTCACATAAGTATTCGGAATATCTGAAGATAACCGTAAATACTTGTTGAAGTTTTAATTTATTCTTGAAATATATTGTTCACTTCTGTATTTAGAAGAGAGTCAGCATTTGGAGGCACAAAAAGCGAGGTTTTGTACACATTGTTCTTTATTTTATTATAATCGTAAACTTTTAATAAAATGGGAAGGAAATCGAAAGAAACTACTGAAGAAGAAAGGAAAATAATTTTTCGAATGCACAATGAAGGGAAAAAGTTAAAAGAAATAGCCTCTGATTTGAACAGAAGCATTTCAACAATCCACAGCATTCTAAAACGAAATATAATTAAATTACAACAGCGATCTGGACGCCCTACGAAATTAAATTTGCGGGAAAAGGCAGCTATAATTCGGAAAATAAAACAAGACCCTAAAAAATCCGCCCCAGAAATAAATCGAGACATGGCTGAATACAGTAACGTTCACGTAAGTGATGAAACTGTGTGCAGAGTACTCAGAAGTGCTGGCTACAATGGTCGTACTCCACGGTGCAAGCCACTGATAAGTGAAGTGAACCGCAAGAAGCGATTAAACTTTGCTAAAGAGCACTTAAACTGTTCTGAAGAGTTTTGGAATAGAGTTATTTTTAGTGACGAAACCAAAATAAATATTTTTGGACCAGATGGGGGACATAAGGTCTGGAGAAAGGTGGGACAAGAAATGCACCCTAGCAACACTATATCCACTGTAAAACATGGAGGTGGCAATGTCATGCTTTGGGGTTGTATGAGTGCGAATGGAGTTGGATGTATGCAATTTATTGAAAGTACGATGAACCATCATCAATATATTGATATATTAAAAACCAATTTAAATGCCAGTGCTGAAAAAATGTTGCTTTTGGATCGTTATATATTCCAACATGATAACGATCCAAAGCATACGGCACACAATACCAAGCTATGGGTCTTGTATAATACTCCAAGTCAGTTGAAAACTCCACCCCAGACTCCAGACCTTAACCCCATAGAGCATTTATGGGCGATCATAGAGAAAAAAATTCGCAAGCATCCGATAACAAGCAAATCATCGCTGAAGGAGGCTATTTCATGAGAATGGAACAAAATAGGTCCTGAAACAACAAGAAAACTTGTGAAGTCGATGCCAAATAGGCTTAAAGAATTTATTAAACAAAAAGGGTTTGCTACACGCTACTAATTTTTAATTTGAATTTATTATTGTCATGTTTTATGAACGATTCAACTAATTTCCGAATATTTTTGTGATATAGAATTTGCTGTTGTTTTGTTTGCGCTGTTTGTTTTTACTGTTATATCGAAGAATTATGTTGTGTTTTGTTAAATTGTTTATGAATAAAGAATAAATAATGATTTGGTATTAACTTTTTGTGAACAAATTACATTTTTTCACTTTTAATTGCTGAAATTATGAAAGAAAACATAATTCCGAATACTTTTGTGAGGGTCTGTATATACATACATATGTATACATAAATGTATTTTAAATTAAATTCAAAATGACATTTCCCTGAAAAAAAACTGTCATCCGTTTTATACCGTACCTTGTAGGGTTTCAAATACATTTACGCATACAATGGCTGCGATAAAGTGAAAACCACCTTTTAACTTTAAGAATACACCAGGGGATGTAGCTCAGATGGTAGAGCGCTCGCTTAGCATGTGAGAGGTACGGGGATCGATGCCCCGCATCTCCAACTGTTTTTTTTTCTTTTTAATAGTAAATTTATTTATTTTTCTAACAAAAATACACTAAATTCTGCACGCTTATAACTCCTGAATCAAACATTTTCCAACATGAGGGCTAGTCATTCCTGGATCTTCTAATCCAAGCTTAATTTCTGGCTCTTCAGTTCCCTTTAAATGACCAGTAGTGCTGGCCGAACTCGGTTTGTTGCCTTCCCTTTTTGGAGTTAATTTTCCTATGCTCTCCATTGTCTTTGCCAATGAGCTCTTTACCACTTTCTTTGGTTTAATCAATTCAGCATAGTCATAGTTCACAGGCACGACTGGTTTGGCCGGGGGTTTCGGTTTGGGTTTGGGAGTCTCTATCGGTTCCGATTTTGATTGAGCAGGTTTACTGGTATTGGCGCTATTCTCTTCAATAATATTAATTCGAGTCGCATAGCTTGGAGGAATCTCACCCACTTCATTTTTAAGATGAGTAAGTGCCTTTCGAGCTAGTTCGTTATCCGGTTCGATCATACTTACTTGTTCATAAATTTGACAGGCATCTACTTTTTTCCCTAACGCTTGAAGAGCCTCACCTTTGCGGAGAAGCGCTTTCAAATTTCTCGGCTCAAGTTTCAAACATTCATTGCAATCGGAAATAGCAGCAGGATATCGCAATAACTTGATGTCTGGAAATATGACCCAGATTCAGTCCCAACTGAACAAACATACATGCAAAAGGTAGAATAGTTACTTGTGATAGCGCGGTTGTTGTAGCTGGCCACTGTCGGCATAATCTCAATACAGCGTGTGTACTGTTTCAATGCATTTTCATACTCCTTTGAGCGGAAATACTCATTCCCACGAATTCTATAACTAAAGGGCATAGTGATCAGGTCCATTCATCTCATGAAAATAAAACAACTTACTCTTCCGACAATTTCTCCTTTTCGATTTCTGATAATTTCTCCAACATATCCTTTTTGTTGTCCTCTGTACCAATTGTATTTACTGCTGTTGACTTCTCCTTATTGATTCTATTCATTCGTTCGACATGCTCCTTTACACGTTCTTCTTCTAAATCCATCTTTAAAAGCTCTGCATCGGCGTCAAACTTATCCCATGCTCGGTAATCGGTTGAGCCCGTACGGGAACCACCACCACCAGCAGTACCCGAAGACGGCTTTGCTGTCGAAACATCTGATTGATCCTTCTTGCCTGTGACTTTTCCACTTTTCCTAATCGGTGGCAGCATGTTATCATCGGCTTTCTCCAACTTCTCTTGAATTGTCGACAGAATCGAATCTTTGCTTTTTATTTCCGTCGACCATTCCTAAAAACGCCAATTGTTCGTGATTTTTTTGAGCTTCCAACATACATACATAAGTAAATAGATTTACCTTAATTGGTGTAACGTGTTGCTCCCATTCCTCAGCGCTAAGCGAGTTCTTTGTTAGAATTCGTCCTTCTCTCCGTAATGACTTACTAGTAGGATTCAATTGCTTGAGTTTTTCTTCGGCAAATTTTGTTAGATCGGGAAAATAGCCCTCCTCACCAGACAGGAGTATTGTTACAATTTTCTCCAGCTCCTTTACATTCGTACAAGATCCAATGTAGCCGTAGTCCAAATGCGAGATTGGAATGTTGTATTTTTGTAGAAGTTTCCGCTTTTCCATTTTTCTTTTTCGAGCATTTGCCGATAATTCATGAAATTATTTCTTTTTATTCGTTCATGTTACGTTGGCATACACAAAACTCCAGGGTTTATCGATCAAACATTTCGATTTTTACGATTGAACTCCGAGGGTTGCTTTGACGAATAACATTCATACGTGGTGACCTATCGCATGCAATGTATATCGGAATGGTAGGTACCAAACAATATAGAAAAAAGGCGTAGATTAAACCATACACTACCTATCGGAAATCAGAAAAAAAAGAAAAGAAAAAACGCATCACCATGCTAAAGCAAGTTTACCAGTGATTGCAAGTTTACCAGTAAAAATGCCTGATCCTACGCAGCATAAGACGATACAATTAGTACAGAAACTATATACTTAAATACGTTCGCACAAAATGTTGTATTGTCGGTACAACTGAATACTTTAGGTCCATAACCAGGATACATGGACGCTAAGGAATGTTCCAGCTATAGCTTGAAGGAGAAACATGTTAGTGACAATGATGAAAACGAATATGGGGGGAAGTTAGTCAAATATTTTGGGAGAGAGTTTGCAGAAAGTTAGTTGGAATTTTATCTTACGCTTTAGCAGCCCAATACTAGATTTCAGAGTAATAGGTCCACTACTATGTCCCAAAAATGGGTGACATACCATTTATTTTGAAAAATCTTTATTCATTCTTCCAAATCAATTTCATCGCCTTCAAATCCCCCCTGATACAATACACATATACCAATATTCGAAACAATCGTTGAAGTTTCCGGTTAGCCTCTTTTTATGCGACTTGTGTCTTCTCTATCGACTAAAGACAGTGTCCCAGTCTGATCCTTTGAGTTTGTTGAATAGTCAGAAGTCGCATGGTGCAATATGAGATGAATATGGTGGTAGTGAAACGATACGGATCGAGTTTTTGCTGAATCAATATACTGTGAGACGGTGCCACAGTCTCACAGTGCACAATCTCGGCGTTTTTAGGCGAATAACTTCAAGCAATAGCGCATAACACTCAGTTATTACTCCTTGTTAACAGATTGATGGAAGGAATCAAAGAAAACAGTCAACATAACCCGGATATTCGAGCGACTTTGGGGCGCTACGAGTATTTTTTTTGGTCTCGTCTCACCTTAAGCACGATATCCACTTCATTGATCGATTGTTTCCGGGCTGCAAGCGTAAATCTAATTGTCATCACTTTAAGGTGACGATGTTAAACTTAATTCAAAATGATGTTGACTGATACCTTTGAAATGCCAGCACTATCAGCAAGATCTCATATTGTTAATCGGTGGTTGAGGTTGGTGGTCGTCCGGGATGCACTTCGTCTTCAACGAATTCTTGGCCTTCTTGAAACTTTTTGTACCCCTTCTAAACAATTTTTTTGTCCGGAGTACGATGTTAAAATCGTGCTCGGGGACTTCAACGCCAAAATCAGTAAGGAGAACACCCTTGGCGGAGTGATCGCAAAGCACAGCCTCCACGATACAACAACAGATAACGGCTTCCGACTCACGAACTTTGCGACAGCTTGTAGTGAAGTGATAAGTAGCAAAAGATTCCCTCATAAGCGAATCCACACAACAACCTGGCGATCTCCGGACGGTCGAACCGCCAACCAAATCGACCATGCGCGAACATTCAGAGGGGCAAATGTGCACTTCCTCGTAGCAGCACCAGCCCACCAGGAGGAGGTTCGACATTGGGCGCCTGAGCACACCGGAGGTTACCAGAGTCTATAGGGAGCATTTGAGCGAAAGACTCTACGATATGCCTACGTCGAACACAAATACCAATAATATGTGGCTGTGTTGCCGCTCAGCCATTCAGGAAGTAGCCGAAACCACCTTAGGATACCCATCACCCCGACAAGAAACCCGTGCTATGAAGGCGAGTGTGAGCAGAAAAAGACAGCAACCGACGAGGTGTACCAAAAGGCGCTGCAGAGGAAAAGCAGGGCAGCGCAAGAAGAGTACCGGGCCAGAAGAAGGGAGGAGAAAATACTACTGCGACAAAAGAAAAGAATCTTCGCAGCCTCCCAGCTCAAGGATATCGAGGAGTCTAGGGATAAGCATAAAACACGAGACTTTTACAAGAAAGCCAAAAGCCTTGAAGGAGGATTTAAAAAGGGCTCTTCGAAACTGCGAGGGTAATCTTGTCACCGACCCGCAGGGAATAGTGCATGTATTTAAGCAGCATTTCCAGCAGCTGCTTAACGAGCATGACCAAGGGAGAGTGGAAGGGACCGAGGAAATCCCAACTCCAACCGCTGAAGTTGTCTTCCCCCCCAGCATCGAAGGAGTCGGCACAGCTATTCAGAAGATGAAGAATAACAAGGCTGCAGGCTCAGATGGCTTGCATGCACCAGATCATCTGCAGAATTTAATAAGACGAACGCATGCCCGACAACTGGAATACCAGCTCTATTTGCCCCATCCACAAAAAGGTCTAAAGCCATTTTGTACCGCACTAATCGGCAGCTACCAGTTCAGCTTCCGGCCCGGAAAATTTACTGTAGACAACAAAAGACCAACGAGTTTCGAATCGACACAAACCATCTTTTCATCGATTTCAAAGTTGCATACAACAGCATTCACCATGAAGGACTGTTTGGTGCGATGGCCGAATTCAGGATCCCGGGAAAACTGATCCAATTGTGTCGCGCCACGCTAAAAAATACGCGATGCACCGTGCCGGAACCGTTTGAAATATGCACCGGATTTCGGCAAGGAGATGCGCTGTCATGTGACTTCTTCAACCTGGTGCTGGAGCAGATAGTGCGACGGGCAGGCGTCAACAGGGAAGGCACTATATTTTACAAGTCCGTCCAGCTGCTAGGATACGCGGATGATATCGATATCACCGCGTGTTCTCGCCGTGGCATTGTGGAAGAGATTCACGGCGATTGAAGAACAGGCGAAACGAGTTGGTCTTAAGGTCAATGAGGACAAGACGAAGTACATGCTGTCAAGCAAAAACCAGTCCGTCGCTCACCACATAGGACAAAATATAACAAATGACAGCTACAATTTCGAGGTAGTTAAGGAGTTTGTCTACTTTGGGGGCAAACGTAAATTTCACAAATGACCCCGCAGTGGAGATCCGGCATAGAATCGCCCTTGGCAACCGCTGCTTCTTCGGCTTGTTCAAACAACTGGGGTCACAACTCCTCACTCGAAAGACCAAAGTCATGCTTTACAAAACGCTCATACTGCCAGTCTTGCTGTACGGAGCCGAAAGCTGGACGATAAGCAGGACAGCGGAGCTGATTTTGGGTTCTTTCGAGAGAAAAATTTTGCGCCGGATATTTGGTCCTGCCTGTGAGGAAGGTGAATGGAGAAGAAGACACAACTACGAACTCTACGAGCTATACAAAGATATGGATGTAGTCCGGAAGGCAAAAATCCGTCGACTACATTGGCTCGGCCACATCGAGCGCATGGACATCAAGGCTCCAGCTATGAGGGTCTTCGACTTCGAGCCTCCTGGTTCGAGAAGAAGAGGAAGACCGAACCTCCGGTATAAAGACCAAGTAATCGCGGATGTGAGGCATCTTGGCCTTGATAGCTGGAAGCAGCGTGCCCGGGACCGTCAAGGATGGAAGGCAGCTATAGCTCAGGCTCAGATCCTCCATGGATCGCTGGCCTGATAAGTAAGTAAGTTTATTTAACATACGCTACACAGAAGGAACACATTCAGCAAAAATTTATTTTTCTAATAGTCATTCGCGAGCTCCATCCATTTTTTAACGACGAAGATCGCAGAAAATTCCGTCTCCCTGACCTCGACGAAGTTGAGATTGCCATGTCGAAACTCAAGTCGAATAAAGCTGCTGGCGCAGATGGACTGTCTGCTGAGCTCTTCAAAGCGGCTGGGGGTGAGCTGGTTAGGAGCATGCACCGGCTCATCTGTAAGATATGGTCAGAGGAAAGCATGCCCGAGGAATGGAGTCTCAGCATTGTTTGCCCAATCCACAAAAAAGGAGATCCCTTTGACTGCGCCAACTATAGAGGAATAAGTCTGCTTAATGTCGCATACAAGATCTTCGCTGCCGTTTTGTGTGAACGCCTGAAGCCATTCGTAAACAAGCTGATAGGTCCTTATCAGTGTGGCTTCAGGCCAGGGAAGTCCACCATCGATCAAATCTTCACACTACGGCAGATCCTGGAGAAAATCAATGAGTTTCAAGTCGATACGCACCATCTATTCGTCGACTTCAAGGCCGCATACGACAGCGTAATTAGAGACGAGCTATATAACGCCATGTTTACTTTTGACATCCCTGCGAAGCTCGTCAGACTATGCAGGATGACCTTGGAAAATGCTCGCTGCTCCATCCGAATCGGTGAGCACCTCACCGATAGTTTTGATGTCAAAAAAGGATTTAGGCAGGGCGATGCGCTGTCGTGTGATTTCTTCAACATCGTATTGGAAATGATTGTGCAAGAATCACAGGCCAATACAAGAGGCACAATCTACTTCAAATCCTCGCAACTCCTTGCATACGCCGACGACATTGATATAATAGGTAGATCGCAGCGAGATGTCAGTGAGGCGTTTGCGAGTATTGAGATGGAGGCGGCAAAAATTGGTTTGGCAGTTAATGAGGGCAAGACTAAATATATGCTGTCATCGAAAAAGGACATTTACCACCGACGTCTTGGACAGAACGTGCATATTGGCAGATATAAGTTCGAGGTAGTTAAGGATTTCATATACCTCGGCTCCGCGGTGACTTGGAACAACGACACCAGTTTCGAAATCAAGCGCAGAATTACTCTTGCCAACCGCTGCTTCTTTGGGCTCAAGAGGCAACTGAGAAGTAGAGCCCTCTCTCGTACGACCAAGTTGACCTTATATAAGACCTTAATTATCCCGGTCCTGTTATACGGCGCAGAAACATGGACTTTATCTAAAGCGGATGAGGAAATCCTTGGTCGTTTCGAGAGAAAGATTCTGCGTTCGATTTTCGGTCCCATAAACACAGAGGAGGGTTGGAGGAGAAGATTCAATCACGAACTGTACGGGTTGTACAGCGACATGAGTCTGGTCAGGCGTCTACGGATCCAACGCCTAAGATGGCTAGGCCATGTAGAGCGAATGGACACCACAGCTCCAGCCCGTAGAGTCTTTGAATCCAACCCCGAGGGACGAAGAAATAGAGGACGGCCGCACCTAAGGTGGCGCGCACAGGTGGAAGGGGACCTCAACCAACTGGGCGTGCGGCATTGGAAAAGTCTAGCGAAAGATCGTGCTAGGTGGAGAGGCATGTTGGTTGAGGCCCAGGTTCACCCCGAACTGTAGCGCCCGTTAAGTAAGTAAGTAAGTATTCGCGAGCTCGATGTATGTATATACATTACTGTGATATCTAACTTTGAATATTGGTAACATTGCATAAACTTTTTTTGACGCTGACCCAGCTATAGATACTCATTTAAATATCACGATAACATCTGCACCAATATGCTAAATAAGAGAGTTAGAATCTAAGGGTACAACTTAAGAAATGCTAATCTGCTCCATCATTAGAACCATTATACCAGATAAAGCAGCAACAAGTTATGTTTTTATGTGGCCAGTAGACTTATTCTTACCTCCCCTAAATTAATAATTCGCTATCAACCCAATAAAATACAACGATTTTCCATTTTAAAAACAATCCAATATAATGGAACATAAAAAAATATTTCGAAAATACATTAGAACAAAGCAAGGGAATTACACGATTCAACATAAAATTTCAAATAGACATTGTCATAACAAAATACCTATCATTTACATTGCTTATGGCCCGTATCAGGACATGCAAGTTGATAAAGAAATTGTATCATTGTTCTCGTTGGACGACCAGTCATACGATTTCGTAATAAATACGGAAGCAGCCCGTCCCTGGTAATCATACCTACACCCCTTATGTCCAGATGCATCCAATCGGCGTTTGGAACGAATTGCTAGAACAACAATGTTAACGATTAAAAGAAGGTAAGATAGGAACACACGAAATGGAGTTTACATGTAAAACAGATGCAGCCAAACAGGATGAAGCAAGACCACTACCTGTATTACTGAAGTCATAACTTATGCTGTCTGGAAATGAAAAAAACAGATATATGTATGAAGTGCAGGATTCTATCTGGATTAAGGTAAAAGTTTTTATCTTACTTTTGATTTGCTTCTTGTAGTATTTCCAAAGTGGCATTCGCCAAACTCTGTCACCGGTAATAGATCCGGCTTTCTGGATTTGCTTCCAAAGGTAGTGCGAGTTGGAAAATACTCCCGCAGCTCCACTGCCCAATCCTTTCTTAACACCATTTCCCATCGTTGCCAGATCCACAATTAAACGAGGCTTATAAGTATGTTGGGCGTATAGCAAGGGATCAGCCAAAATAACAACGCCAGCTTTATTCGTTTGCTACACATTTTTACATGGGTTAATACGTATAGAGGAATGTAGGGTGGGTATTGGATAGTTCTTACCTGAATTGCCATAACTTTCCCGTTAAGAGTGGTTATGGCATCTCCAGGCCTACAGGACATGCCTGATGGCATGTTTTCACACAGGGGTATAACAGCTGAAATATTAATTGGAAGCGAGAGAGCAGCTGCCGCACGAATTGTGGCAACAACTACAGCAGCACCAGCCATTGAGCCACGGTACTGATCCATTCGGTCTCTTCTCCTCAAAGAGACGCCACCACTGTTCGAGAAAGAGATGCAAAATAAATAATTTTTGTTATGTATACTAAATGATCACCTATTGAAGGTGATCCCCTTGCCCATCAGTAACACAGGTTTGTCCTCTGGAGATGTTCCGCAATAATTAATTTCAAGTATTACTGGGGGCTCGCAAGATCCCTTTGCGATGTAAAGGAACGAATTTAAATGATTCTGTTGAATCCAATCCATTGCCCGGATTTCAACTGTCATACCGCATGGGCACAGAGCATCGACTGTAGCCTGCAATATCCTATGCGCATAAAATATATAAATCGAACAATTGATGTTTTCGTACCTGAGCAAACAACGTGGGCGTCATTTGATTACTCGGAGCGTCCGTTAAACGTCTTGCCAAATTTTGTGCGTCAGCTTTGAAGATCCCACGTGTCCAAGCATCAGTCTCCGAGCAATCGTACAGCTCGAGTTTTGGAACATGGGTCTTGTTTTCTTTACGAACATTGTCTTGGTATCGATAAATAGCGAGAGCGCTGCCTTCTGCTGCCTGCTCGGGATATTCCATCGAATCAACATAAACTTCGATACAACCTTGCATTTGTAAATTGCGAGCACCAACAGCTGCAGCTTGACGAACATTTTCCTAAGGGAAAATGATAGTATAAACCAACTATTGAAATCAAAATCTCCACACGTACCATTCCTACGTCAAGCATCTCGAGTTCATTGAAACCGGCACCCTCGCGTCCAAGTCCAACAACTGCTACTGATCTGTAGTCGGGATCGATATTATTAAAAACAGTACACTTTCCAAGTCTTCCATTTAATCCACATCTAAAACAAAGATACGATAAAATTCAATTTCGTTCCATCACACATCAATTATGTAGATGATCGTCGGCGCTCACTCTTTGATTAACTGCGAAAGATTCCCTTGAAGTTTACTATCAAATTTTGCTCCGCTTGATGTTAGTTTTGCAGGCTTATCGCCCTCTTTTTCATACAATCCAATTACTAAGCCTTTCTGTAAAATTAAATTATTTACCTTTTACTTATTGGCTTGTTGAAAAATAATTAAAAAAAAAAGTGACTATATCCGTCCGTTTAAAAATCAAATAAAGGTAATAAGACGAATTGTAGCGTACCGAAAATTTGTGCTTGTCGTCAGTGGCTGCATAACGACGAAAATTTTTAAAATACAGTTTTTTGGATATTTTTAGCATTCGGAGTGTTTTGACACAATTGCACGTTGCCCGATATGCCATTTTTTTTTTTTCCTAAAGTTTAATAATTTAAAATCCAATAACCTTAAAGCTTCGATTTACACGAATATTTTTAAGCTATGAAAAATTAAAAATGAAATTTTCTTTAAAACAATTTTTAATTCCGCTTGAAATGAAACTCTAAGGCATTCTCACAAAAAAATGCGAAATCTTTAAGTGATTAATTGGCACTTGTGATGGAACTGTTTGATTTCATTCGAAAGTAGATTGAAATGCAATAAATTGAAATTGTGTTTTACTACCAACGGCTCCTGGGAGCTCTTTAAATAAATATATGCTATTTCAAAGTACTTGCTCGTCGTTTACTGGATATCTGCATATGGTTGCTGTACGTCATTTTCGTTAAATACATGCCATTACAATGGCACATGCATTTACAAAAACCTCTTACCTATACACAGTACCTATATGAAGCTTGGGGAAAAATAGTTTCAAGCTATGTTGGGGCGTGTTTTAGTGAAAATGACAAATAAAATAAATCCATTGCTGGTAATTACTTTACTTACTTACATACTTTGATGTCGCTACAGTTTGGGGTGAACCAGCCGGCCCGATCTTTGGCCAGCCCATCCACTTCCGCACGCCCAGTTTGATGAGGTCCCTTTCCACCTGCGCGCGCCGAAGTCGAAGACTCCATTCGCTCTACATGGCCTAGCCATCTTAGACGATGGATCCGGAGACGTTTAACTAGGCCGATGTCGCTCTACAGCCCGTACAGTTCTTGGTTGAATCTCCTCCTCTACTCTCCGTTTACACAAACGGGACCAAAGATTGCACGCATAATTTTCCCCCGAAACGCCCAAGAGCCTCTTATATGCTTTTGATAGCATTCAAGCCTCAGCGCCGAAGAGGAGGACCGGGATGATTAAGGTGTTGTAGAGGGATACTTTAGTTTTTCGAGAGAGGGCTCTACTACTCAATTGCCTCAGCGCTAGTGTTGTTGCTGCTTGTCACAATCGAGCCAAGGTAGACGAAGTCCTTGACTACTTCAAAAATTAAGCGACCGAAAGTGACGTTCTGACCAAGACGTCGGTGTTGCGCGTCTTTCTTGGATGACAGCATATATTTGGTCTTGTCCCCATTTACCCTTAGACCCACTTTAGCCGCTTCTGCTTCAGTGCTTGCGAACGCCTCGTTGACGTCTCGCTTTGTCCGTCCAATTACGTCAATGTCATCTGCGTAGGCAAGTAATTGTGTGGACTTGAAGTAGATCGTACCTCTTGTTTGGCCGCAGAGTTCCGCACGATATTTTTAAGAATAATGTTGAAGAAATCACATGACAGTGCGTCACCCTGTCTAGAAACTTTTTTAACATCGAAGGGGTCGGTTAGCTCACCTCCGACCTTAATAAAGCAGCGAGAGTTCTCCATAGTCATCCTGCTCAGTCTGACGAGTTTGGCAGGAATCTTAAAACATGACATGGCTCTGTATAGCTCGTCTCTTAAAACACTGTCATACCCGGCTTTAAATTCGACAAAAAGATGGTGCATGTCGACCTGAAATTCATGGGTCTTCTCCAAGATCTGCGGTAGTGTAAATATTTGGTCTATCGTGGATTTTCCTGGCCTGAAACCACACTGGTAGGAACCTATCAGATTATACACGAACGGTTTCAGGCACTTACACAGTACGGCAGAGAGTATCTTGTACGCGATGTGCAGGAGGCTTATCCCTCTGTAATTGGCGCAGTCATAGGGGTCTCCTTTCTTATGGACCGGGCAAACGATACTGAGATTCCATTCCTCGGACATGCGTTCTTCCGACCATATCTTGCAGATGAATTGGTGCATGTTCCTGACCAACTCATCGCCAGCTGCTTTAAACAGTTCCGCGGAGAATCCGTCTGCTCCAGCAGCTCTATAAGACTTAAGTTTCGATATCGCTATCTTAACATTGTCTAGGTCGGGTGGACGGGATTCTCCTTCGTCCTCGTCCATTGTGAATGGTTCGCTCTGCCTGACGGCGGCATTTTGACTATCATCGCCGTTATACAGTCTGCAGAAGTGGTCCTTCCACAATCTCAGCATCGACTGTGACTCCACTACTAGTTGTCCGTGCTCATCCCTGCAGGCTTCTGCTCTGGCTTTATAGCCTTGGCATGTTCGGTTTACTATCCGAATCGATGTTGGCTCCTCGAAAGGTTCGGACATCTAGTATGCTGGAGGAGTGTCTGCCGTCGATCGCAATATGATCAATTTGGTTGGTTGTCGATTGATCGAACGACCGCCAGGTCCCCTTATGGATGGTAATTACTTTACGCCCCCGTAATTATGTAATGATAAGTAGGCCAGCAAGGCTAGAGCGCCGTGGCGCAGTGGTTAGTGTGTTGGCCAGTCGATCACTGATAGCTGCACAGGTCGGACGTGTTTCGACTTCAGTGCAGTGTAAACGAAAACCGATAGGTTCGATTCCCAGTTGGGAACACCAAATTCGGTTTTTACACTTGTTTTCCTTCTGTTGCTTCAAAAGTAATTGGAAGTAAGAGAGGAAATGTCAGACGACGGTCATGAGCCTGTACGTCGTTCGGCATCAGAGTCGAATGATTCCGTGAAATAATCCGACTTCGTAACGCCAAGCGCAACAGCGCTCAAGCGCAGGAGGAGGTTGAATCCTACTCCTAACTTGGTGAAGCACCCCTCCCTTTGCACTTCGGTAGAGAAGCCATCAACCTCTAAAGCCACTCTGCAGCAGCAACAACAACAACAAACAGCTGATATCCCCGATGAGGCGGACTTTGCCTACCTCTCCGAAGGTAGAGAGGGTCGCTACGTGGGGGACAATAATTCCTTCGCTCTCCTTTCTACCTCGGAGACGGAGGAAGATAAACAAGATGAGAGTCAATTGGAGGTCGAGGAGAAGATCCTCCAAGAGAAGCTCCGAGCCGTGAGCGACAAATTGTCCGAAATCCGGCAAATGAAAGAAGCTGAGAAGCAGCGTATGCTACAAAAGCAGCAACAGCTGCAGATGCTACAACAACAGCCGCAGCCGAAAAAGCAGAAGCAAGAACAACTACCGCAGTGGGAGCAACAACAGCAGCCTCAATATGTTTTCCAGTGTAAAACACTGGAAAATATAAGCAAATGCGTTCCCTTTTAAAAGATTCTACTACGGAGTACTACGCGTATACTCCGAAATTAGATAGGCGCGGAAACATGATCTAATGTATCCGCTGCCAAGGGTTCGGGCACGCCGCATCGTACTGCGAAATGAAGCATCGAGGTGTCAACACGGAGCACCCTGCAAACTATCGGAGCTGTCCTAAGTTCCAACTGATCAAGCAAAATAAAGAAGCTCGACACAAGGTCGAGAAGATAACTCCCTAGAGGGGTATTCAATCTTTAGCCGTTACACCTCAATTGACCTACGCCCAAATGGCGGCAGGTCAGGGAAAAGCGGCACAAACACTGAAGGCTGCTCCCAAAGCCCCAGTGCTTTTTCCTAAGGTACCGGGGGCCGAGGCGGAACTGCTACCGATTCTGCTCGCCATTCAAGGGCAGATCGACCAGCTACAGCAGCAGATCACAGAGCAGTCGAAGCGAGTGGACAGGCTCTACTCGTTTCTGCCGAACTTAGCGCCTCTACAGTCCTAACGGATACGCCGGTAGAGAGTGAATGTAAATTCACTGATTAGGATCGAGCGACGCACAGTTCTTTTTAACCTGTTGCAGGAAGGAAGCCATGTAGTTGGAACTATGCATTGCATACATCTGCATTGTGATAAACCTCTTTTCTTGATAAACTATCGACAAGTTCTCCTTCGTCTAATTGTATGCCATGTTGATTGAGATCCGTCACATTTGCGTTGTGGTAAACCTCTATTCTTGATAGGCCGTCGGCAATCGGTTATTCCTACCTTTGACATATTCGATGTCAAAGTTATACTTCTCCAACTTAACTTTCCATCTTCGCAGTTTGGCATTCGGTTCTTTTAGTGAACTTATCAAAACTAGGGGTCGATGGTCGGTTCTTATTGAAAATTTCCTTCCATAAAGGTAAGGCCTTAAATACTGTATTGCCCACACTATGGCCAACAATTCTTTTTCAATAGTGGAATATTTAGTTTCGTGTTCATTTAATGTGTGACTGGCAAAACATATAGGATGGTGGTCTTGCGAGAGGACTGCGCTCAATGCAAACTTGGAAGCGTCAGTAGTTAGTGTGCATTTTTTCTTCAAATCGGGATATTTGGGGATGGGTTCTGAAGTGATTAATTCTTTTAGATTTCCGAAACTCCCGATATAGTCAGAATTTGTTAGGTCTATTTTTGCGTTCTTTTTAAGGAATACGGTTATTGGTTTCGCAACTTTTGAATAATCTTTAATAAACTTCCTATAAAAACCAGTGATACCTAAAAATGTCTTAATCTGTTTCGTTGGCTTTGGCAACTTACTTACTTACTTACTTAGGTGGCGCTACAGTCCGTGGTGAACCTGGGCCTCAACCAACAAGCGTCTCCAGCTGGCACGGCCTTTGGCCAGATGTTTCCAGCTCCGCACGCCCTGTTGGTTAAGGTCCTCTTACACCTGCGGGCGCCACCGTCGATGCGGCCGTCCTCTGCCGCGCCTTCCTTCCGGAGTGGATTCGCAGACTCTTCGGGTCGGAGTTGTATTTTTCATGCGGTCTACATGGCCTAGCCACCTTAGACGCTGTATCCGTAGACGTCGTACCCGGCCGATGTCGCTGTACAACCCGTACAGTTCTTCGTTAAATCTTCTCCTCCATACACCGTTTGAACAAACGGGACCGTAGATAGTGCGTAGAATTTTCCTCTCGAAACGACCAAGGGCATCTTCTTCCGCTTTTGTTAAGGTCCAAGCCTCTGCACCGTAAGGGAGGACTGGGATGATTGAAGTCTTATATAGTGTCACCTTGGTTTTTCGAGAGAGGGCTCTATTACTCAGTCGCTCCTGAGCCCAAAGAAACAGCGGTTGGCAAGAGTGATTCTGCGCTTGATTTCGGAACTGATGTCGTTGTTCCAGGTCACTGCGGAGCCAAGGTAGACGAAGTCCTTAACTACCTCGAACTTATATCTGCCTATACAAATGTTCTGGCCGAGACGTCGGTGTTGAGCGTTCTTTTTTGATGACAGCATATATATAGTTTTGCCCTCGTTTACCGCCAAACCAATTTTCGCCGCCTCCACCTCAATACTCGCAAACGCCTCACTGACATCTCGCTGTAATCTACCTATTATGTCAATATCGTCGGCGTATGCAAGGAGTTGCGAGGATTTGAAATAGATTGTGCCTCTTGTATTGGCCAGTGATTTTTGCACAATCATTTCCAATATGATATTGAAGAAATCACACGACAGCCCATCGCCCTGCCTAAATCCTTTTTTGACATCAAAACTATAGGTAAGGTGTTCACCGATTCGGATGGAGCAGTGAGCATTCTCCAAAGTCATCCTGCATAGTCTGACGAGCTTAGCAGGTATGTCAAAGGTAGACCTAGCGTTGTATGGCTCGTCTCTGATTACGCTGTCGTATGCGGCTTTAAAATCGACAAATAGGTGGTGAGTATCGACTTGAAATTCATTGGTTTTTTCCAGGATTCGAGAAGAAGAGGAAAACTGAAACAACACCAAGTAATCGCGGATCTAAGACAACTTGGTCTTGATAACTGGAAGCAGCGTACCCGGGACCGTCAAGGACGGAAGGCAGCTATAGCTCAGGCTCAGATCCCCCATAGATTGCCGGCCTGATAAGTAAGTACGTAAGTAAGTACATTATTGGGTCTATTTGGAATAGCAGTTGAGTTAACAGCAAAAAAAGCGCGCATCATTCTTTGGGTTTGCTGACTAACTAACTGACTGACTACCATGTTTTTTTTTTGTTTTTTTTTTTTGTTTTTTAGAGACTCGCGCAGGTTCAAGAGTTTTTATATTCTCTTATGATGTGTGACACACACAACCTGAACGGAGTGCAGTGGTTTTTTGGGTCGTTCACTACTCTCAGGGGTGGTTGTCCTAGATAAGACGAGAGCCGACTAAATTCCGCGTTGGTTATAGTCCGTAGTAATTCGTTCGAGCACTTTAATATTGCATACGCAGAGGATGAATTTCAATTGACCATATATGTACTGTGATTGTTATGCCTGCAGCAGTACGTCTGGTCACTTTCCATTCACAGCTGCGTTGCATACTTATTTTGTCCGTATAGGAATTACTTTTTCTTGGCTATAAAGCGAATTTGAACTATAAACCTTCCGCTCGGCGGTCGATGATGTTAACCACAGCACGACGGCCACCCCCAAACGTGGACCCAACATGTGAATAACTTCAGCGAGTTGACTGACTTTGATCTTAACAAGAAGGCCGGAAAGCAATATAGAACAAAATTCTTTGGTTAATCACAAATTTATTCAGAATAATGCCAATTATTAGGGGACCCAAAGCACAAGGAAGACGGCTTAGATCATTACTTCCGTCATCGCTTTGGTTGCGGTACAGTCACGTGTGTATGTATATACCTTAAGCCCGCCTTTGTAGTTAAGCAACATTATTAGAATTAAATAGCCTTTTATTCGTTTGAAGGGCCTATCGAAGCCATTATCATTCAAATGTCCGCCGCGGCTTCTCTGGATGACCAACGCGCATCCGAAATGTCCAATTTTTCAAAACTCTGGCCCATAAATCAGGCTGAATTCGCATATACCTACGATTTTAAAAAACCTCACAAGTAAAAGTCTAACGGGGTTAAGTCGTACGATCTCGGTGGCCAGTTCATATCATATTCACGTAAAATGACATTGACTCGTGCAGAATTTCCAATGTGGCGTGAGCCACCAACTACTTATCGCTGGTGTCCATATCGTCCAAATACGGTCCAAAGAAGGTGTTAATCATCGACCTATACCGCTCGCCGTAGACGATGATGGCCAGGCCAATGTCGTTCTCAATGAAATATGGATCTCATGTGGATTGGTATCGACACAATGTCGTTGTCTATGGCCGTTTGCCTTCAGCTCCTAGGTAAGTTGAATTTTGTATGGGTGCAAGCCTTAGTCCCGACGTAAATTTCGTTAAGTTGTGGTCTGGGAAAAGTCGAGTTCTTATGAGCGACGCGAAATCGACTGGCGACATTTTCGGCGTACGGAGTTGGTCTATCGTTTACTGAACCAATGGACTCAAATTTATCCACCACACTGCGAATAATCCTCTCAGTGAACGATTATGGCGGCCGTAAAATGAGTGAAGCAGCGCGGAACGTTGTCCGAACAGACCACCCATTTTGGTAAATTTGAATGCTATGTCCATTCACGGTGATTTGGCAAAACAGACTGAATATGACTGCTATATCAAAGTTCGGAAGTCCCTATTGAGAGACCGTAAAGACCACTCAAATCATGAAGATATATATATGTTATCGCGCTCGAAATCCCCCTAGTGTGATACAAACTTTATTTTATATCCAAGTAATAAAAAACGAGAGCACCGTAGCGCAGTGGGTAATGTGTTGGCCTCTGACGCCGATGGTACGGGATCGAATCCCGACACAGCTATATCATCAAACGCGTTTTTCACGGTGTTTATCCTCAGCGGGGTTCTGACAAAACCCCCTGTAGTAAAATTGTCATGAAAAGCTTCTCGGAATTCGCCGTTCGGAACCGGCAATAAACTATAGGTCCCTTTCACCAATGGGAAAATGAAATCACACACAACATGGGTGATTGAGAGAAGCTCGGCTTAGTTCCTTCTTGGACTGTAACGCCAACATACATACAATAAAAACCCATACCAGGAATACTTGTGTGTGTATTTATTATGCAATAATTGTGAGGGTAACAAAAGTGACGATGACATTAAGAATTCTTACATCATTTCGTCTTGAGTACTTTCTGGATAAAACGACCAACTATGGTAATTAATCTCTGTTCTAAAACCCCTTTCGGAACTTTCGATTGTGTTACCTGAAACATGTGTTTTAATTATTTTCACGTTTTTTTTTGGTTTTAAAACAACATGAACTTACTTGGTCACCGTGAAGACGATCCACAAACGATACGCAACACTCTCCAGCTTTTATTCCAACATGGTGTGTCAAAGATGAGAACATTGTTGCCTCCATTTCTATGTTTCGTATGCCTTGGTTATATAATTTTCTAAGAAAATCCATTTTTTGATCTTCGGTGTGGGTGCAAACAGCACCGTCGGTTCGTGCTTGACCTGCAAATACATAAGAGTCGCACAGAGTTATACTTGAAACCAACGAGCTACTGCATCTTTATTGTAGCAAAGAACAATATGTAGAGACCTCAGTATCGAGAAGATAACCACTTGCGTCATCTTAGATATCGAGGAGCATTCGATAATGCTGGCTATGGTTATATGGCCGTATGGCTGTATGGAGCATTCAATAATAATGCCAATGGCTTTTGATAACACAACTTTCGAGAGCATGTGTAACGCTGCCAGACGGCATGGTGTATATGAAGCACTCCTCTTGTGGATCAAGAGGCAAGGCGGCGTCCTGTCTCCGCTGTTACGGTGCATGGTGGTCGACTCTCTGCTTAATGCTCCCATTGCCTATGCCTATGCGGAAGATGTTGCCATTCATTCTGTAGGCTCATGCTTAGCGGCTGCCCGTCTCAAAGCACAGGCGGCGCTAAATGTGATTAGTGTACAAGAAATAGGCTGTCGGTCGATTCCCTTAAGACCGACGTCGTTCTCTTCACAAGAAGAAGGAAAAATACCGTCATGACTCAGCTGGTACTAAAAGGCACTCCCATCCCTCACCATCACCTCTCAATTGCCTCTTGAGCCCAAAGAAACAGCGGTTGGCAAGAGTGATCTGCGTTTTATCTCAGCGCTGGTGTTGTTGTCGCTGGTCATCAGCGAGCCAAGGTAGACGAATACTTTGACCACTTCAAAGTTATATCAGCCTATGGTGACGTTCTGGCCAGTACGTCAGTGTTGTCCGTCTCTTTTAGATGACAGCAGATATTTGGTTTTACCCTCATTAACCTTGAGACCCATCTTAGCCGCTTCTACCCCAATGCTTAAAAAGGCCTCACTGACGTCTCACTATGTCCGTCCAATCACGTCAATGTCGTCGGCGTATGCAAGCAATTGCGTAGACATGAAATAAATCGTACCTCTTGTGTTGGCCAGTGACTCCTGCACGATCTTTTCAAGCACGATGTTGAAAAAGTTGTACGACAGCGCGTCACCTTGCCTAAATCCTTTTTTAACATCAAAGGTCTCGGTTCGCTCATTACCGCCCTTAATGGAGCAGCGAGAATTCTTCATTGTCATCCTGCACAGGACGACGAGGCAGGGATGTTAAAATTAGACATGGCTTTGTATAGCTCATCTCTATACACGCTGTCATATGCAGCCTTGAAATCGACGAAGAGGTGGTGAGTGTCGATTTGGAATTCCTGGGTCTTCTCCAAGATCTGCCGCAGCGTAAATATTTGGTCTATTGTGGACTTACCTGGCCTGAAACCACACTGATAAGAGCCGATCAGGTTATCCACAAACGGTTTCAGACGTTCACACAATACGGCAGAGAAGATCTTATATGCGATGTTGAGTAGACTTATTTCCCTATAGTTGGCGCAGTTATAGGGGTCTTCATTCTTAGGGACCGGCAAACGATGCAGAGATTCCATTCGTCGGGCATGCTTTCCTCCGACCATATCTTGCAAGAGAGATGGTGCATGCACCTTACCAGCTCATCTCCAGCCGCCTTAAGAAGCTCAGCAGACAGGCCGTCTGCGCCCGCGGCTTTATCAGACTTAAGTCTTGATATCGCCATTTTGACTTCGTCTAGGTCGGGTGGACCAAATCCTGTAACATCGTCGTACATTCCTGAAACTTACTAGTAAAAAATTGAATCAATATATTTCTGGGCAAATGGAAATGGTCACAGCAGCTGTTCATGATTAAGGAATTCACTAATATAAAAATACCATTTGACTTTTGACCAAGCTCTCTAAGTTTCAAAAATAATATTAAAGGATTCGGTTCGATTATTAAAGAGGCTAGTGAATTTATTGAATACTTGCTACTGGCAGTAGTTGCCAATAGAAAAAAATAATAATTATAAAAAGTAAAAGCCTAAGGGCTTTAGACTGGTAGTCTAAACAACGGCTTTTAAAAAAATCTATAATAATATGACTACTTGTCAGAAGCTATTTGTACATATGTACATATGAATGTATTACCTTCATAGAAATCGTCTGTAGCCAAAGTATTGCCCAAGACCACTTGGAAATTGTCTTTCGGATCAGTACAAGACAAAAGAGTATTGTAAACATAACTATGGAAGTTGGCCGGTCGCACCACTCGCTCTCCAAGAATAAACTTAAAAATAAATTTGAATTTTAAGCAAGTCCTCATCCATAAAAATAAGGTTTAATTATTACAAGCTCATGTTCATTCTTCAGGCAACCATTAATAGCGTCTTTTGTTACTACAACAGTTCCGACTGGTACACCAACTCCTCCACAAGATCCCACCCGAAGAATAATCGGATCCTCACACTCGGCATAGTAAAGCAATTTAAGGATTTCATGAAGAACAACACTCATGGAAGGCATTCCAATACCATGACTAACGCATAATATAGGCCCAACCTGTTAAAAAAAAGGCGTTTCAGCTTGTAATCGTCATTTTTAGAAAGATATTTAATACCATGTAAAATTGATAACGCTGTGCTTTTGCGCATAGATCTTTAAGCTCGCCACTTATGCCTAGAATGACTTGGATATATTTTGCAAGCGTGTACATTCGCTCGCCAGTGCCTCCCATGCAGACTATCTAAATATGAATATCACTAGATACTGAAATACGGAATATTATACATATATTAAGTTAGTCACCTTGACATGACCAAACTGTTTCTTTAGGTTTATTTCTTTTGTGTTGAATCCAAGGTGATAGAGGAAGTCTGAATCCAACTTACTCAAGTTTGCCTCGTTTGGTAATTTAATTGGTCTTTGTGAAAAATTAAATTGGATTTAAATTGGTTTTTAATAAAAACTGAGAACAAATATTTGCAACCTACCGATTAGAAGACATATTTGGTTACGTTTTGAGATTGATCTAAAAAAAAAACAAAGACGTATTTAATATGGCTTAACATATGTATATGTAGTATATGTAGTTTCAGTTTAAACTGTAGATACGTAATTATGGTTTTCTAATAGACATGTCATAAATTGTATTTGATTCAATTTTAATCTTATACCACTAAGTAATATCCTTAGCTCAGAAGTTCCTTATTTTTTTTGGCCACGATCGAACTTGTTTTTGGCGGACCCCCATATTGATATTAACAGAAAACGTCGTTCCTTGAGGTGCGGTTTGTAAATTTTTATGTTTGAGAAGAAAAGAAATGATAAAAAAATAATTATTTTAAGTTCTACAAAACATTTATTGTACAACAAAAAATACGTTATAACTTTTAATGTGACGAATGAATTTTTTTCACATGTTTATTTAAAATATCCTTAAAATTAGGCCTAATGTCCGACAGCTGAATGCGAAGGTCTGGAGGTGCGTCCAGTCTGTTTCTGTATTTGTTTTTTGTGTAAGTGTAAGCCGAAAACCCAGCCTCGCATCGGTAAGTTGTTACAAATGGAAGGAGAACCATAAGAACTTTTTCTGCGACTGCAGGGTATTCATCTTTCAGTCCAACTCAAAATGTACTCAAATTAGAATTTTTTGATTCAAATTTTTGTTTAAGAGGGTTGAACATTTGATGTCGATCAAATTTTCATAATCTGGCACAGTTAGCATCGATGGTTTGCTATAATTTACAAATGGATTCTGTACCCAGTCGATGTCGTCCATTTTCTCGGTTAAATACTCTTCCAAAGATTTTTTAAGTGTAACCACGTTTTGATGTATGCTTCTTTCATCATCTGCAGTAACCTGCAACATATTTTCTTCCAAAAATCCGTTTAAAAGAGTAAAACTTTTGGAATTTTTTCGGTTAACACATTCTATCCAGCAACCAAGTTTGGTTTTAAGTGATGATATTTTGTTTTTAACTGTAAATTTGGTTGTGGTTCTTCCCTGTAAGGACTGGCAAATTACTTTGAGCTTATCAAATATATCGGCCAAATAAGCCAATTTCACCAACCATTGCTCATCGTGCAAGAGTTCAACAAGCGTACTTACGGATGCAGAAATAGGCTGTACGATGATGAATATCTTGAGCACGCTGCGCAATTCAAATACTCTGGATAAAACTTTTCCCCTCGAAAGCTATCTCACTTCCGTGTGTAGAAAAAGAGATTGATGTTGACCTCCTACATCTTGACACACTTTTTTAAAAAGCCTTGACTAGAGTGGTCGTGATTTGACGTAATTCACTGTTTGTATGGCTTGATCGAGAACTTTTTTTAAGTCGGGTGAGCTTTTCTTCGCGACAAGGGCATGATGATGTAAATCGCAGTGACTGCTACTACATTTCGGTGCAACATTCTTTATCCTTGACACAGTTCCCCTTATTTTTCCGGTCATAGCTGCTGCTCCATCGCTGCATACGTCAATACATTTGGTCCATTGAATATGGTGTTTATTCATATAATTATCAATGACTTTAAAAATTTCTTCCCCAGTCGTGTTGGTGTCCAAAGGTTCAATAGATCTACCGAAGGGGTATCTCACGAAAACAAGCAGTATTGATAACCCGGCGACATCTGTATTTTCGTCAAGTTGTATTGCAAACATCTCACTGTCTTTCAATCTACAAATTACTTCCTCTTCAATATAGTCTGAAATCTTATGGACTCGATCAGATATGATATTATTGGAACATTGGACTACTGCAACTTTTTTCGCTGCGTCATCTCCAAGTACGCAGGTGACGATTTCTGTCATGCGTTGTTTTATTAAATTTTCTGCAATCGTGTGTGGTTGACCAGCACGCGCAATTCTGTAGCTTATTAGAAATTATGATTCAGTTGCTTTTTCATTATCTGTTTTTGCATATCTGTGTATAGCAGCCATACCAGTTGTATGCACTTCTCTGTGTCTTTCAAAAAAACTAAGTTTTCATCCTTCAGTTGCGGGTGGTTGGTTTCAAGGTGTCGTTTAAGCTTTGCAGGTACCAAGGAACAGAATTTTGTTGCAAATAACGCACTGTCCATCATGACGTTCAGCATTTTCTACAAAAGGAATAAATCCATAGGTCAAGTAGGATTCTTCATACTTCCTCTTGGTTGGTGTACTTTGTCGATTTTACCGATGGCAAGAGCCTTCTATATTAACCGTACCCTGGAATAAATGTACAAACCTAAAAATAACCGGCAATAACAGTTGAGGACGCCGTGGCGCAGTGGTTAGTGTGTTGGACTCTGACGCACGATGCGCGAGTTCGGATCCCGATAACACCGACGCCACTCATGTGAAAAATTAATCACACACAACATGGGGGATTGAGAGAAGCTTGGCTCTGGTCCTTCATGGGCTGTAACGCCATCAAAGAAGAAGACTGGATGGCCGTGGTGCAGTGTTTAAACATCATCGACCGCCGAGCGGAAGGTTTATGGTTCAAATTCGCTTCATAGCCAAGAAAAAGTAATTCCTATACGGACAAAAAAAAAGTATGCAACGCAGTTGTGAATGGAAAGTGACCAGACGTACTGCTGCAGGCATAACACTCACAATAACGGTCAACCGAATTTCATCCTCTGCGTATGCAATACTAAAGTGCATGAACGAATTACTACTGACTATAACCAACGCGGAATTAGGTCGGCTCTCGTCCTATCTAGGTCAAGGACAACCACCCCTGAGAGTAGTGAACGAACATCAACGACCCCAACCACTGCACTCCATTCAGGTCATGTGTGTCTACACATCATAAGAGAATAAAAAACAAAAAAAAAAGTTGTAACCTGCGCGAGTCTTTAAAAAAATAAAATAAAAATGATAACAGTAATACGTAATACTCGCTAATAATAAACGACCACAATATTTATAAAATAAACAATAAATTTAGAAATCAATGCGTGTAACATGTAGTAGGGGAGCCCGGGATGCTAAATTTGCAGTTACTAGAGCGTCATGGGGACCTATTGGATTGTGAAGATTAGGTTCTCAAACCAAAAATTTTATGTCAAGTTTTCCATTTTAGTGGGGAAAGGAGCGTATAAAAATTTTTAAAAATGTAAAAAAAAAACAGTCACATGGAAATACTCGAGCGCGTCAGATATTAATACAGTATACCCGCTTCGTCATTCTGATAACCGTTAGATATTAATCTGACGATTAGATAGCGGTGGGCGGCCGAGAAGAGCGGTAAAAAAGCAAAACAAAAAAAAGTTATTCGAGCGTGTCAGATATTGAAAGGGGACGTTTAGTGAACTCAAAACAGTGTTCGGTTTAAATTACTGACGATTTGGACGTGGCCTACACTCATGACTGATTTTTGAAAATGTTAAAAAAAACCGTTAACTTGAAATACTCGAGCGCGTCAGATTTTTCTACTGTTGGTTCAACTCGATGTCAGAGTCACCCTAATTGATAATCTGACAATTATGTAGAGGAGTATTGTTAATCTGACAATTTAAAAAACTTTGCATGTGAAACACTGGGAAAGAGTGAGAAGGAACGAGAGGCGTGGAGTGGGCAATACATAGATATCAGCATCTGTACGCTCATGCTTTATCGATGGTTTTAGCTATATCGCCCCATGAAAACCGTCAGATTATATGTTTTTCGTGATCGTGATAGAATTCCCTTCAAAATAAAAAAAAAATTGATCGCGCTCGAGTATTTCGAGGTGACGTGTTTTTTTTACAACTTTGCGACTCCCCCATTTCCTTATGCCACGCTCAAATTGTCAGATTATTGAAATATACACTTTTCAGGATGTACTTAACTTACATGTTCTTAATCTGACGCGCTCGAGTTTTTCCGAGGATCGATTTTTTTTTACTAATCTGACGGGCTGCCCTCGACGCACTCCCCTATATTAAGGGTTCATATTTGGTAGGGGTACATTACAGGATGCAAGATTTCTCCCCATATTATTTTCTGACGCGCTCGAGTAACGCGCGAAATCCCCGCTTGGGCTCCCCTACTAATGAGTGAGCCAACCAGTTATTGGTTGGACTGTATTTACAGTGCTGTGCAAAATATTTCCAACTGACAGTTTGCAGCGCTTCAATAAAGCTGTATTTTCTAAGGGTAAACCTTGTCTTTGCTATGGTTATTTTCTTTGCATTTGTTCCTTGGTTTTTCCTTCCGGTTTGCGGCGCATTATTGTCGTATTGTAAATAGTGGGGTTGTGGTATTATCTTATATAGGCAAGTCCTGTTTTCACGGAACCCCAGGGTTCCGCGGAACAGCATTTGGGAAACGCTGCATTAGCTTACACCGGAATACTTACTTATTTACTTATCAGGCCAGCGATCCATGGAGGATCTGAGCCTGAGATATAGCTGCCTTCCATCCTTGACACTGCCCGGTGCTTCCAGTTGTCAAGACCAAGATGTCTTACATCCGCGATTACTTGGTCTTTATACCGGAGGTTCGATCTTCCTCTTCTTCTCGAACCAGGAGGCTCGGAGTCGAAGACCCTCTTAGCTGGAGCGTTGATGTCCATGCTCTCGATGTGGCCGAGCCAGTGTAGTCGACGGATCCTTGCCTTCCGGACTACATCCACATCTTTGTACAACTCGTAGAGTTCGCGGTTGTGTCTTCTTCTCCATTCACCTTCCTCACAGACAGGACCAAATATCCGGACAGTCGAGCTCTGAATCGTGCTGCTACGAGGAAGTGGTCAGAGTCGACATTTGCCCCTCTGAATGTTCGCACATCCAGAATGTTTAACGAGTGCCTTGCGTCAATGAGCACATGGTCGATTTGGTTGGCGGTC
Organism: Eumerus sabulonum; assembly: GCA_951905685.1. Lineage (NCBI taxonomy): Eukaryota > Metazoa > Arthropoda > Insecta > Diptera > Syrphidae > Eumerus > Eumerus sabulonum. The sequence continues at coordinate 150,541,707 of OX645060.1, read as the reverse complement.
CGACCGTCCGGAGATCGCCAGGTTGCTGTGTGGATTCGCTTGCGAGGGAATCTTGTGCTACTTATCACCGCATTACGAGCTGTCACAAAGTCAACGAGTCGGAAGCCGTTATCTGTTGTTGTATCGTGAAGGCTGTGCTTTCCGATCACTTCGCCAAGGGTGTTCTTCTTACCGATTTTGGCGTTGAAGTCCCCGAGCTCCGTAGGCGTTGTCCAGGAGGTCATTCGAGGTCATGTTGCAGAGATTATGTATTCGGATAATCTGATCTCCAGGAATTACTATCCCATCGACATGTAACACCAAGAGATATGCCTTTACGGCTTTATTGCTCCAGAAGCATTCCTTCACTGATCTCTTCTGTACTCCTCAATTCTGTAGAGCGGTGCTTTCTTCACGAAAATGATTCAGCGTTTTGCGATCCCGTGCGCTTCAGGTTCAACAAAGCGGTTTCATACCGAGGTCGAGGAAACGTTGTCTTACAGCATTTGGTGGCTGGAGTGGACTACGTCAGTCGTTTTTAATATTTCACCTTTTTCAAGGCGAAGTCTTGCCAAAGAAAAATGGCCAGAATAAATTAGAAGAGGCTAAGCCATGCTGCAACGACGGACGAGAGCTGCTCGCGAAATCTATGAGCAGAAAAGAAGAGAGGAACACACGCTTTTCAGAAGAAAGAAGAGAGAGCACGGAAAGCGTGAGATCGAGGAGATGGAGAGATGCTTCCACAGGAATGACGCCCGTAAGTTTTACAATAAGGTAAAACGACCATGCCATGGCAACAAAGCCACAGCGGCGGCCTGCAGGGATGAAAATGGAGAACTGGTAGTAGAGTCGCAGTCGATGTTGAGGATTTGGAAAGACCACTTCTGCAGACTGTATAACGGCAATGATAGACTAGATACCGCTTTCAGGCAGAACGAGCCATTCGTAATGAACGACGATGTAACAGAATTCAGTCCACCCAACCTAGATGAAGTCAAAATAGCGATATCAAGACTTAAGTCTAATAAAGCCGCGGGGGCAGACGACCTGTCTGCTGAGCTTCTTAAGGCGGCTGGAAATGAGCTGGTAAGGTGCATGCACCATCTCATTTGCAAGGTATGGTCGGCGGAAAGCATGCCCGACGAATGGAATCTCAGCATCGTTTGCTCAGTCCATAAGAAAGGAGACCTCTATAACTGCGCCAACTATAGGGGAATATGTCTCCTTAACATCGCATATAAAATCTTCTCTGCCGTATTATGTGAACGCCTGAAACCGTTTGTGGATAACCTGATCGGCTCTCATCAGTGTGATTTCAGGCCAGGTAAATCCACAATAGACCAAATATTTACGGTACGGCAGATCTTGGAGAAGGCCAGGAATACCAAATCGACACTCACCACCTCTTCGTCGATTTCAAGGCTGCATATGACAGCGTGTATAGAGATGAGCTATACAAAGCCATGTCTAGTTTTAACATCCCTGCCTGGAGAATTTTCGCTGCTCCATTAAGGTCGGTAATGAGCAAACCGAGACCTTTGGTGTTAAAAAAGGATTTAGGCAAGGTGACGCGCTGTCATGCAACTTTTTCAACATCGTGCTTGAAAAGATCGTGCAAGACTCACTGGCCAATACAAGAGATACGATTTGTTTCAAGTCTACGACATTGCTTGCATACGCCGACTACATTGACGTGATTGGACGACACAGCGGGTCTTCACTGAGGCCTTTGTAAGCATTGAGGTAGAAGCGGCTAAGATGGGTCTCAAGGTTTATGAGGGTAAAACCAAATAACTGCTTTCATCTAAAAGAGACAGACAACACCGACGTATTGGCCAGAACGTCACCATGGGCGGATATAACTTTTGAAGTGCTCAAGGAATTCGTCTACCTGGGCTCACTGATAACCAGCGATAACAAGACCAGCGCTGAGATAAAACGCAGAATCACTCTTGCCAACCGCTGTTGCTTTGGGCTCAAGAGGCAATTGAGAATTAGAGCCCTCTCTCGGAAAACCAAGGTGACACTATATAAGACCTTATTCATCCCAGTCCTCCTTTTCGGTGCAGAGGCTTGGACCTTAACAAAAGCGGATGAAGATGCCCTTGGTCGTTTCGTTTGTTCAAACGGTGTATGAAGGAGAAGATTTAACGAAGAACTGTACGGGTTGTACAGCGACATCGGCCTAGTACGACGTCTACGGATACTGCGTCTAAGGTGGGTAGGCCATGTAGAGCGCATGGAAAGTACAGCTCCGACCCGAAGAGTCTTCGAATCCACCCCGGAAGGAAGGCGTGGCAGAGGACGGCCGCACCAACGATGGCGCTCGCAGATGGAAGGGGACCTTAGCCAACGGGGCGTGCGGCGCTGGAAACAGCTGACCAAAGACCGTGCCAGCTGGAGACGCTTGTTGGTTGAGGCCCAGGTTCACCACGGACTGTTGCGCCAACTATGTTTGCTTGCTCACTCCCTCCTCGTCTGTGTTTAGTGGCGCAAAAACGATTAGCTCTGGCACACAGAAAGTGGTATGTTGCTTCGGTCAGCGATCTCCAACTGTGAAGGTTAGACACAATGTTTTAAGATCTCGTTCATACAAAACGCGACCTACCGTAGCCCGCATCGTGATGATAAGCGATCAGATTGTACAAAATTATAAATTTTAACAGGCGACGAGACTGGGACGTTCATATGGTACAAGGATGTCGCGTCCTATGTGAAACTCCCATATCGTAGATTGCAAGGCATTCAACACTCGCCTTGAAGAGACTCAGACAACACGTGATGTTGAAGGCTTCTGCAATCTGTTGGAGCACTCAGACGCAAATACTAGTCCATTACACTCCAGACAACACGTGATACAAGCAGAAGAGAAGTTAGAAAGCCGTGTAGTGCCCGCTCGGATGAGAATATGGCCACTTTAATTGAAGATGCTTATTCGCAAGCTATCAAAGTCAATCATTACACGTTCATCTTCACGACGCATTTTGGTAAAGCCTTGACATTGTTTCCCTTCAAAGTGCAGACGGTTCGTCACGTTTAAACGATTTTTGCTTGAAATTCATCTAAGCAGATACGCAAAATGTACGAAAGGTTACGTAATTGGTGAGTGACGGACCATGGTTAACGAATTTTGAATTTTTATTGCTCCAAATTGATGAATTAGGCGTTTGTCATGATTGCGTGATTTTCACATTCCAGATATCTTTGGGAGTTTTTCGAAGTTGTGAGTCTATTAAAACAAATCACAGAATCGGTGTATTTTTCAACCAAAATTCCTGTCGTTATTAGCAAAAACAGCTCACTTGACAGATATTCTTCCAAAAATAATACAAAAAACTGTAACTTTCCAAATAAACCTCTCAGATATTTCAAAATTCTGTCGTTCCATTTTAAAGATGTAAGTGTTTAATGTGTGGGAAGACGAAAGCATGCCCGACGACTGGAATACCAGCTCTATTTGCCCCATCCACAAAAAAAAAAGGCGATCCTACCTCTTGCAAGAACTATATAGGTATATCCCTGCTCAATGACGCATACAAGATCCTGTCCAGCGTATTGTGTGAACATCTAAAGCAATTTTACACCGCACTAAATGACAGCTAGCTGTGCGGCTTCCGGCCCGGCAAATCGACTATAGACCAAATTTTCACACTTCGACAAATCCTGGAATAGACCAACCAGTTCCGAATCGATACATACTATCTTTTTCATTGATTTCAAAGCCGCATAAGACAGCATTCATCGTGAAGGACTGTTTGGTGCGGTGGCCGAATTCGGGGTGCCGGGAAAACTGATCAAACTAAAAAAAAAAACGATGCACCGTGCAACTCGGTTCCAGGAACCGAGCAACTTTAAATTCGGAACCGTTTGAAACATGCACCGGATTTCGGCAAGGAGATGCGCTGTCATGTGACTTCTTCAACCTCGTGCTGGAGCAGATAGTGCGACGAGCAGGCGTCAACAGGGAAGGCACTATCTTCTACAAGTCCGTCCAGCTTCTAGGATACGCGGATGATATCGATATCATCGCGTGTTCTCGCCGTGGCATTGTGGAAGCATTCACGGCGATTGAAGAACAGGCGAAACGAGTTGGTCTTAAGGTCTGTCAAGCAAAAACCAATCCGTCGCCCACCACCAGGGACAAAATATAACAATTGACAGCTACAATTTCGAGGTAGTTAAGGAGTTTGTCTTCCTCGGGGCAAACGTAAATTCCACAAATGAAACCACAGTGGAGATCCGGCATAGAATCGCCCTTGGCAACCGCTGCTACTTCGGCTTGTCCAAACAACTGGGGTCAAAACTCCTCACTCGAAAGACCAAAGTCATGCTTTACAAAACGCTCATACTGCCAGTCTTGCTGTACGGAGCCGAAAGCTGGACGATAAGCAGGACAGCGGAGCTGATTTTGGGTTCTTTCGAGAGAAAAAATTTGCGCCGGATATTTGGTCCTGTCTGTGAGGAAGGTGAATGGAGAAGAAGACACAACTGCGAACTCTACGAGCTATACAAAGATATGGATGAAGTCCGGAAGGAAAAAATCCGTCGACTACATAGGCTTGGCCACATTGAGCGCATGGACATCAGCCCTCCAGCTAAGAGGGTCTTCGACTCCGAGCCTCCTGTTTCGAGAAGAAGAGGAAGACCGAACCTCCGGTATAAAGATCAAATAATCGCGGATGTAAGACGTCTTGGTCTTGATAACTGGAAGTAGCGTGCCCGGGCCCGTCAAGGATGGTAGGCAGCTATAGCTCAGGCTCAGATCCTCCATGGGTCGCTGGCCTGATAAGAAAGTAAGTAAGTAAGTATTTAATGTGACTACTAAAATAGCAGCTTCGCTACTAAAAGTAGCAACTTTTCGTTACTCTTCCAGGGCTGTTAGCTATGTACATAATAAATACAATAACCATAACTTAGTATATTTTTTGTTTTTAACTTTTCGAGTTTAGTTTCTTTACAGTTTCAATTTAAAATATTCGACATATTAGCCAGAAACTCTCTTGTTATTATTTATAACAAGCATTAAAGGAAACTGAAAATGTTAGTCATTGATCTTATTGTTCATAAAGCTATTTTCTTTTACGTATCTTGCATTGCTAGCTAATTGTAAGTTAATTTGCTTTTTTTTTTTTTTTTTTTTTTAGAGACTCGCGCAGGTTCAAGAGTTTTTATATTCTCTTATGATGTGTTGACACACACAACCTGAACGGAGTGCAGTGATTGGGGTCGTTGATGTTCGTTCACTACTCTCAGGGGTGGTTGTCTTAGGCCTAGATAGGACGAGAGCCGACCAAATTCCGCGTTGGTTATAGTCCGTAGTAATTCGTTCAAGCACTTTAGTATTGCATACGCAGAGGATGAATTTCGGTTGACCATATACTGTGAGTGTTATGCCTGCAGGCAGTACGTCTGGTCACTTTCCATTCACAACTGCGTTGCATACTTTTTATCATCCGTTTAGGAATTGCTTTTTCTTGGCTATGAAGCGAATTTGAACTATAGACCTTCATGTGCTTATCTTATTATACTCGTATTTCCAGCTTGCAGTATTTGTGAAGCACGTGCTTATCAGATATTTCCTCTTGAACTTGTGCTTAGTTTGCAATTACATAATTTCGCTGACTTTCTAGAGCGAAGTAAGGAATTTATCCCACATTGCATGTATGTACGTACAATGAATGAAATGCAATCACTAGCAAAAAATGGCATTCATTGATTTTCCCGTCACAATCTAAGGTATGATTAAGACACTTAACTACATGCTATTGCTAAATTTGTATCGAGCTAGTTTAACTTGAATTTATTTATTTTTTATTATTCTTAGTTTCAAGTGTCTATCTGTGAATAAAATGCCGATGTATCGTATGTGAAACAAATGGATTACTGAACCTATTTGCACAATCATTTCAGATAAGTGAACAGAAAATTTTGTAAGAGTGTGTTTGACACGAATATTTAATCTATCCAAAAACCAACCATTCACACCGATGTCTTTACAATCATTTCTGATGTATTAATCTAGCATAGAAAATAAATAGAATAAATGTAACAAATAGAAACATATACCAATTTTGTTTTAAAACTATTTCCCACTACTAAACCCACAATAACGCTTCTTTATTTTATTCTTATTTTGGACTGCATGAGCTCACCCGACGACGTTATTGTAACCACTTGTTACGATGGACAGTCGACAGTGATTATAAATAGCGTGCAGGGATATCTATTCAAAGTACTAACCGATAACGAAGTCAACATCGTACATTCATTTATCTCTCATTATTTGTGTCCCGTCTTCTGAAGTGTGCACCAAAAATACAACAATTAACTAATTCGGTACGAGTATATGTATATATAGGTTTCATCTACAGTCCAATCAAACATATGCGTATTTATGTTACCATATGCGTTTAATAAAAAGCATTAAAATTGATAGGAAACTCAATATCCAGTACTAATAAAAGTATTAAAATTCTGATCCCTGACATTTGGGCGATAATGGCACAATGTACATAGACATAGGTGTTTCCCCAGGCACTCTCTATCACTGTTACTGACGTCACAAATCGCCGGGAGCCATCGAATTTAATCGTAATCACTGATAATACGCAACTTACCACGAGAAAATCTCGAATAAAAACTTAATAAAATAAGTAATACCGATATCTTCACCTAAATACACTTAGTAGGTCAGAAGGGTTAAGATTAGTGTCGAACCAACGATGCTCGTAAGATGGCTTGTGCTCGTATCAGTTGCGCCGATTGTTGCATACTAAATGGCGATCATACCCGCACTCCGTATTATAAACACGATTGTGTTGCACTAAAAGCGGTATTCATGTGCGATATACTACAATGCATTTCTATCGACGTAAATACGTAGGTGGAATGCATTTGGCTTACAAAAATTCCAGGTCATTTTTGAGATCGTGTTCTTGTACATATTCTGAAACACATTCTTTTGCTACTAGGAAAACACACCCACTTCATATTACAATTTTCCATAGTCCTTCCTTGAAGAAAAGAAACCTTACAGTGTATGTGATCACAAACATATCTATAAATAATGTCTCTCTGGCTGCTCCGAGTGATCTCCGAAACGGCTTAACCGATTTCGATGAAACTTGTTTTTTTATGAAGAGTAGATCGTCTGATGGCAAAGGACTAACAAAGGCCCCGTAGGGGTAGCATCTATCCGACGGATGCTGGCCTGCTAAAAAGCGAGAAGAGCCACCGCAGTCGAACATCTTGCGGCACTGTTGGTAAGTCCTATCCCCACCTCCTCGCGGTACCATTTGGAGATTTCCTATGAAAATTGCAGACGTGGAAGGGCGAATGGCGAGCCTCCTGCGCCAAAAAAAAAACAGGATTAGTCGGTTGGGCTACGGCCTAGTAATTTGTAACCGTAAAAAAAAAACACAAACTCCGAAACAACCACAAGCCTCGGATATAACGGACCGGATTAATGTTGAAGACCCTTGCAAAAAACGAAAAAAGGACAATGATCTTCTGTTCTGTACATGGAACGTTAGGTCCCTAAACAGGCCACGTGCAGCCGAACAACTCGCGGACGCCGTAGACCGCTATAAAGCGGACATAACCGCCATCCAGGAAATGCGATGGAATGGACCGGGTATAAAGCGGATGAAAAACTGCGATATTTACGACGACTGCTATAGGGAGAGAGGACAACCATTGTTCGGATGCGGATTTGTTGTTCGAGGTGGACTAAGGCAAAAAGTCCTAAGCTTTCGGCATGTGATCGAACGCCTCATAACAATCCCTATCAATGCTAATTTTTTTACATCAGCCTGATCTGCGTCCACGCCCCACGGAAGACAAGGATGACTCCACAAAAGATGAGTTCTACGATCAAAATTGTACTCAGGCGATTTGTTGATCGCCGGGGTAAACTGCGCAAACTGTGCGCAGATCTCAACTGAGGCCAAGGCACCACTCAGTGCGCTCTACAGAAAAATAGAGACGGAGCTATTAGTGAAAGCTAATAAGCGATGGTGTCGCTTAGATACATGCGCAACGGCGAGATTGACTTGACCCGTCTATGATAAGAAAAGAACAGAAAATCTGCTGAAGTTCAGTTGTGGGAACATTCGACTGGCAGTCGGTGCTCTCACCGGGCACTGCATGCTATCCTACCATGCAGCTCGACTAGGCCAGCCCTACAATGACTTCTGCAGAAGCTGCAGGGACGAAGAGGAGGTTGAATCCATTCGTCACCTGCTGTGCGAATGTCCGGCGCTAGCCCAAAAAAGGAATACATTCCCAGGAAGATACTTCATTTCGGGACTAAAAGAGGCAGGTAATATTGGGCTGAACAGAATACTGGGATTCTTATCCTTGTCTGGGTGGTTCAGCTCAACGGTAAATGTCTAGGTATCAACGGGTTAAATAAATCAATTGGGCACAATGGACTCTACGCAGTCTACGTGAGCCTTGACTATTCGTCAAAAGGGCACCCATGTACCTAACCTACCTAACCTAACCCCACCGCATTGCAAAGATTTGTCTCAATGTTGAGAGCAAATTCATGAAATGAGAGAATTGCTGTGTCATCTGCATAAATAGCCATATCACAAAATGGAAGTTTGGAGAGATCTGAGGTAAACAATTTGTACAATATAGGACCAAGGACAGAGCCTTGGGGAACACCAGAATCGAATTATTTAATTGCAGATAAACAAGTGTTGACAGACACATTAAACAAGCGTTTAGAAAGGAAACTGTGCACTATTTTACATAAATACGGAGGAAAATTTGGACGAATAATTAAATGTCAAGAAGGACAATGCCAGTGGATTTGTTTTCAGAAAGTTTTTTTTGGACATGCTTACAAATTCTCAAAACCTGATGCGTCGTGTTGTGAGAAGCTCTAAGTTTATCCTTCACAATTTTTTCTAATATTTTGCTCAGACTGCTAAGAAGACTAATGGGCCTGTAACTTTAAACCATTTTGTATCTTATCAAACCCAGGTGTTTTATTTCTTTTAAGAGAGGCGATTTGACCGAAAGAAACAAACGCACTCTGTGGTGTCTCTCCGCAAGACATGCTAAATTCGATTACGATAGGGTCACTTAGACGATTAGACACCAAATGGTTCTTAGCTCTATTGAAAAGGGACCTGACATTTTTTTGCTGTTCTACTGATTTTTGTTTCACATGGTACAAAGGTTGGCGTATATGTGCATTACCGGGGCCCTCAGGTCTACCCCAACGGCTGCGCTTAACATGATACTCGACCTTACACCACTCGATATTTTCGGCAAACAAATTGCCACACAAACGGCCATTAGACTCAAAGCCAACTCGAACTGAACGAGCTATGTCACTGGCCACTCCTCCATCCTGAATAATAGAAGAAAGCTCTAAAATTACCAAATCACTGCAGCGCTTTCCAGGCGGAACTGTTGGCAATAAAAGAGGCCTTGTCTTGGCTGAAGTGGAACGTGATATCCAACACGGATATCCGCATTCTTACGGATAGTCAAGCAGCCTTAAAGTCGTTGGAGTCCTTTGTGTACACATCAAAAACTAGTCTCGACTGTCGCCTATCTCTTAACCAGATGGCCGAACAGTTCAACTTATCTGGGTACCGGAACACAGCAACATTCCAGGAAATGAAAGAGCCGACACACTCGCCAAACAAGGAACGACGCTACAATCAATCGTGGCTTGTGAGGGAATACCCCTTGCAACCATTAAACTTAATTTTACAAATCTCGCCAGGGCCGAGACGAACCGGAGTTGGACTCAGGGACATACCTGCCTCATCACCAGGCAAATCCGGTCCCGACTAGACAGTCAACGGACTGTATTATCTCCCTAAATAGAACTGACATCTACAAAGTCATCGGTGTCATGACTGGACACTGCCTTATTGACAGTCACGCGCAAAAACTAGGTATAATTCCGAATGATTTTTGCAGAAGCTGTCTAGACGAGGAGGAGGTCGAATCCATTCATCACCTTCTCTGCGCCTGCCCGGCATTCTGCACAATCAGGAAGCGATACCTGGGATCTTACTTCCTTAACGATCTGACCGATGTTCAGCAAGTAGGGATATCTGATCTTCTTAATTTCTTAAGAAGCACAAAATGGTTCCACGAATAGGGGGCTAAACGCCCTCGTAGCTGTACAATGGGCCTCCATGGACTATGTGTATTCTTCTCATTTCTGGGAAGGCTACGGTCCTACCTACCTACCTACCGAGGTGTACAGGTGCGCCGTGGCGCAGTGGGTGGTGTGTTGGCCTCTGTCGCCGATGACACCGGATCGAATCCCGACAACAGCCATGTTATCGAACGTCTTTTTCGCGGTGCTTCTCCTTAAGCGGGTACTGACAAAACCCTCTGTAGTATAATTGTCAAGAAAAGCTTCTTAAATTTCGCCGTTCGGAACCGGTAATAAACTGTAGGTCCCTTTAAAATCACACACAACATAACTGAAGTATTGGCAAAAAAGACACATTTCAAACCCAAACGCATAGTTAACCAACCTTACTTACTTACTTATCAGGCCAGCGATCCATGGAGGATATGAGCCTGAGCTATAGTTGCCTTTCATCCTTGACGGTCCCGGGCACGCTGCTTCCACTTATCAAGACCAAGATGTCTTACATCCGCGATTACTTGGCCTTTATACTGGAGGTTCGGTCTTCCTCTTCTTCTCGAACCATGAGGCTCGGACTCGAAGACCCTCCTAGCTGGAGCGCTGATGTCCATGCGCTCGATGTGGCCGACCCAGTGCAGTCGACGGATCTTTGCCTTCCGGACTACATCCACATCTTTGTACAGCTCGTAGAGTTCGCGGTTGTATATTCTTCTCCATTCACCTTCCTCACAGAGAGGACCAAATATCCGGCGCAGAATTTTTCTCTCGAAACAACCCAAAATCAGCTCCGCTGTCCTGCTTATCGTCTAGCTTTCGGCTCCGTACAGCAAGACTGGCAGTATGAGCGTTTTGTAAAGCATGACTTTGGTCTATCGAGTGAGGAGTTTTGGCCCCAGTTGTTTGGACATGCCGAAGTAGCAGCGGTTGCCAAGGGCGATTCTATGCCGGATCTCCACTGTGGTGTCATTCGTGGAATTTACATTTGCCCCGAGGTAGACAAACTCCTTAACTACTTCGAAATTGTAGCTGTCAATTGTTATATTTTGTCCAAGGTGGTTTGCGACGAATTGGTTTTTGCTTGACAGCATGTACTTTGTCTTGTCCTCATTGACCTTAAGACCAACTCGTTTCGCCTGTTCTTCGATCGCCGTGAATGCTTCCACAATGCCACGGCGAGAACACGCGATGATATCGATAGCAGCTGGACAGACTTGTAGAAGTGCCTTCCCTGTTGACGCCTGCCCGTCGCACTATCTGCTCCAGTACCAGGTTGAAGAAGTCACATGACAGCGCATCTCCTTGCCGAAATCCGGTGCATGTTTAAAACAGTTCCGAAGTCCTGGAATCCTGTTGCGCGGTGCATCGCGTATTTTTTAGCGTGGCGCGACACAACTGGATCAGTTTTTCCGGGATCCCGAATTCGGCCATCGCACCAAACAGTCATTCACGATGAATGCTGTCGTATGCGGCGTGTATGGATTCGAAACTCGTTGGTCTTTTCCAGGATTTGTCGAAGTGTGAAAATTTGGTCGATAGTCGATTTGCCGGGCCGGAAGCCGCCCTGGTAGCTGCCGATTAGTGCGGTGAAAAGTGGCTTTAGACGTTCACACAATACGCTAGACAGGATCTTGTATGCGACATTGAGCAGGGATATACCTCTATTCTATAGTTCTTGCAAGAGGTAGGATCGCCTTTTTTTTAATTGGGGCAAATAGAGCTGGTATTCCAGTCGGGCATGGGCTCGGACATACAGGGTAAAGTTGTTGATTGCTCTCAACCTGGCGAGATGCCAGCAACGATCCCTGTTTAAATGCCCGGGTCAAGTTGACATACGGCCTCCTCGCGGCGCCCTCTGGATAGCCTCTTCGACAACCGTTGGGAGGTGAACAAACGTATGCAGCGAAAAAAACCCCGACCAGAATGGCGGTTGTGCGGCGGGCTAACAATCCGCCCACGTAAAAAAACCCAAAGTTATGAATGAGCAAGATGCCTCGGATACACGGACGGATACTCGACGACGACAACGCACGAAAAAGGAACACGATTTGCGAGTATGCTCCTGGAATGTCAGAACCCTGTACACTCCCGGAGCTGCTCATAAACTAGAAGGAATCCTCACGCAGTACAAGGCGGATATTACTGCGGTCCAGGAAATACGCTGGATAGGAAACGGTATGATTAGGAAGAAAAATTGCGACATTTATTACAGCTGTCACAAAAGGTTGCACTTGCTGGGATGCGGATTTGTCGTGGGAAAGCGGTTAAGGTCGAAGGTCATCGACTTTAAACCTATAAGTGATCGCCTGGCTGTGATCCGCATCAGAGGCAGATTTTATAACATCAGCCTTATATGTGCACACGCCCCTACCGACGAGGCTGAAGACCCTATCAAGGAGGACTTCTATGACCTCCTGGACAACGCCTACGGAGCTTGTCCGGAGTACGATGTAAAAATCGTGCTCGGGGACTTCAACGCCAAAATCGGAAAGGAAAACACCCTTGGCGGAGTGATCGGAAAGCACAGCCTCCACGATACAACAACAGATAACGGCTTCCGACTCGCTGACTTTGCGACAGCTCGTAATGCGGTGATAAGTAGCACAAGATTCCCTCGCAAGCGAATCCACACAGCAACCTGGCGATCTCCGGACGGTCGAACCGCCAACCAAATCGACCATGTGCTCATTGACGCAAGGCACGCGTCAAACATCCTGGATGTGCGAACATTCAGAGGGGCAAATGTCGACTCTGACCACTTCCTCGTAGCAGCAAGATTCAGAGCTCGACTGTCCAATGTCAGAAAGCTGCACCAGCCCATCAGGAGGAGGTTCGACATTGGGCGCCTGAGCACACCGGAGGTTGCCAGAGTCTACAGGGAGCAGCTGAGCGAAAGACTCTACGGTATGCCTACGTCGAACACAAATGCCAATAATATGTGGCTGCATTGCCGCTCAGCCATTCAGGAAGTAGCCGAAACCACCTTAGGATACCCATCACCCCGACAAGAAACCCGTGCTATGAAGGCGAGTGTGAGCAGAAAAAGGCAGCAACCGACGAGGCGTACCAAAAGGCGCTGCAGAGGAAAACCAGGGCAGCGCGAGAAGAGTACCGAGCCAGAAGAAGGGAGGAGAAGAAACTACTGCGACAAAAGAAAAGAATCTTCGCAGCCTCCCAGCTCAAGGATATCGAGGAGTCTAGGGATAGACATAAAATACGAGCCTTTTACAAGAAAGCCAAAGGCCTTGCAGGAGGCTTCAAAAAGGGCACCCTGGCTCTTCGAAACTGCGAGGGTAATCTTGTCACCGACCCGCAGGGAATAGTGGATGTATTTAAGCAGCACTTCCAGCAGCTGCTTAACGAGCATGACCAAGAGAGAGTGGTAGGGACTGAGGAAATCCCAACTCCAGCCGCTGAAGTAGTCCTCCCACCCAGCATAGAAGAAGTCGGCACAGCTATTCAGAAGCTGAAGAACAACAAGGCCGCAGGCTCAGATGGCTTGCCATCAGAGCTCTTCAAGGCTGGCGGCGATGTTCTGGTAGGGAGCATGCACCAGATCATCTGCAGAATTTGGGAAGATGAGAGCATGCCCGACGACTGGAATACCAGCTCTATATGCCCCATCCACAAAAAAGGCGATCCTACCTCTTGTAAGAACTATAGAGGTATATCCCTGCTCAATGTCGCATACAAGATCCTGTCCAGCGTACTGTGTGAACGTCTAAAACCATTTTGCACCGCACTAATCGGCAGCTACCAGTGCGGCTTCCGGCCCGGCAAATCAACTATAGACCAAATTTTCACACTTCGACAAATCCTGGAAAAGACCAACGAGTTTCAAATCGATACACACCATCTTTTCATCGATTTCAAAGCCGCATACGACAGCATTCATCGTGAAGCACTGTTTGGGGCGATGGCCGAATTCGGGATCCCGGTAAAACTGATCCAGTTGTGTCGCGCCACGCTAAAAAACACGCGATGCACCGTGCAACTCGGTTCTAGGACCTCGGAACCATTCGAAACATGCACCGGATTTCGGCAAGGAGATGCGCTGTCATGTGACTTCTTCAACCTGGTGCTGGAGCAGATAGTGCGACGGGCAGGCGTCAGCAGGGAAGGCACTATCTTCTACAAGTCCATCCAGCTGCTAGGATACGCGGATGATATCGACATCATCGCGTGTTCTCGCCGTGGCATTGTGGAAGCATTCACGGCGATTGAAGAACAGGCGAAACGAATTGGCCTTAAGATCAATGAGGACAAAACGAAATATATGCTGTCAAGCAAAAACCAATCCGTCGCTCACCACCTGGGACAAAACATAACAATTGACAGCTACAATTTCGAGGTAGTTAAGGAGTTTGTCTACCTCGGGGCAAACGTAAATTCCACAAATGACACCACAGTGGAGATCCGGCGTAGAATCGCCCTTGGCAACCGCTGCTACTTCGGCTTGTCCAAACAACTGGGGTCAAAACTCCTCACTCGAAAGACCAAAGTCATGCTTTACAAAACGCTCATTCTGCCAGTCTTGCTGTACGGAGCCGAAAGCTGGACGATAAGCAGGACAGCGGAGCTGATTTTGGGTTCTTTCGAAAGAAAAATTCTGCGCCGGATATTTGGTCCTGTCTGTGAGGAAGGTGAATGGAGAAGAAGACACAACCGCGAACTCTACGAGCTGTACCAAGATGTGGATGTAGTCCGGAAGGCAAGGAGCCGTCGACTACACTGGCTCGGCCACATCGAGCGCATGGACACCAACGCTCCAGCTAAGAGGGTCTTCGACTCCGAGCCTCCTGGTTCGAGAAGAAGAGGAAGACCGAACCTCCGGTATAAAGACCAAGTAATCGCGGATGTAAGACATCTTGGTCTTGACAACTGGAAGCAGCGTGCCCGGGACCGTCAAGGATGGAAGGCAGCTATAGCTCAGGCTCAGATCCTCCATGGATCGCAGGCCTGATAAGTAAGTAAGTAAGTAAGTATTCCAGTCGTCAGGAATGCTTTCATCGTCCCAAATTCTGCAGATGATCTGGTGCATGCTCCCTACCAGGACATCGCCGCCAGCCTTGAAGAGCTCTGATGGCAAGCCATCTGAGCCTGCGGCCTTGTTATTCTTCAGCTTCTGAATAGCTGCGCCGACTTCTTCGATGCTGGGAGGGGAGACCACTTCAGCAGCTGGAGTTGGGATTTCCTCGGTCCCTACCACTCTCTCTTGGTCATGCTCCTTAAGCAGCTGCTGGAAATGCTGCTTAAATATATCCACCATTCCCTGCGGGTCGGTGACAAGATTACCCTCGCAGTTTCGAAGAGCCTGGGTGCCCTTTTTGAAGCCTCCTGCAAAGGCCTTTGGCTTTCTTGTAAATGGCTCGTGTTTTATGTTTATCCCTAGACTCCTTGATATCCTTGAGCTGGGAGGCTGTGAAGATTCTTTTCTTTTGTCGCAGTAGTTTTTTCTCCTCCTTTCTTCTGGCTCGGTACTCTTGATTGCAAATATACCACTCCGCGTTGGTAATTGTCCTTAGAATTTTTGTTTGTTGTCTTTGAATTATTTTTAAGTTCGTTTTTTTTTTTTATGTCCCCCAGATTTGAATTCCGTACGTCCAGATGGGTTTTATTATGCATTTGTTGCTTTGTTTGTTGCTTATTGAGAGTTTAGATTGAGGGCGTAGAAGCCAGTATAGTTGCCAGTATGTTTTATTTGTTGTTTTGTGGTGCTTCCATGTTAATTTGCTGTCTATATGCATCCCTAGGTATTTAGCTACAGGTTGGATAGATACCTGCTTGTTATTTATTGTCAGTGGTAAGGGTGTATATTTTGTTCTGGTAGTGTAGATTACTTGGACTGTCTTGTCTTCATTTACTTTTATGTGCCATTTTGAGAACCAGGCCAGCATTTTATATAGCATCGTCGGCAAATGTTGCTATCATAGACGTTTCTCTACCTGGATTCGGTATGTCAGCTGTGGATAGTATATATAGAAGAGGTCCAAGTATACTTCCTTGAGGTAGTCCAGAATTGATGGGATGGATTTTTGAGCATTTGTCTTTGTATCTGACATAGAAACATCGGTCTGTTAAGTAGCTTATTAGGAGTTGAAGATAGTCCTTTAGTACGATGTTGGCAAGCTTATGTACGAGTCCTTTCTGCCAGACCGAGTCGAAAGCCTTCGCGACGTCTAAGTATACTGCTACGCAGAAATTTTTTTTCCTCCAAAGAAATGGATATTTTGTTTGTTATACCCTATGTATTTGTTCAATGGTTGAGTGTTGCTTTCTGAAGCCGAATTGATGATTGGGTATGGCGTTGGTTTGAGCCAATATTGGCTGAAGTCGTTAATTCAGCAGTTTTTCAAATATTTTTGACATAAGTGGAAGCAAACCGATGGGTCTATATGATGTTGTTTTCGTAGCGTCCTTGCCAGGCTTCGGTAGAGCTATTACTGCAGCAACTTTCCACAACTTTGGGAAATGTTTGAGTCTTAACACGCTATTAAATAAGTTTCGCAGAAAGATAAACGCAAGTGGTGGTAGTTCCTTTAGGATTTTCCCATTTATAAGATCATAGCCAGGTGCCTTTTTTGGGTTTATTTCCGTCTTGATGCAGGATTCTATTTCTTTTGCCGTCATCCGTCTAATGTGTTTGTTGTCTAAGGGACTGTTCTGGGGAAGGATACTTGAATCACAGTCACCTTCGATGTTCATAAAAGTCGTCTCAAAGTATTCTGCTAATGTTACTGCTTTGTCTAGATTGTCTCTGTCCCATGTGTTATCTGATTTCTTGAGGGGAGGATGGTGCCAAGTAGTATTTGTTCTTTGCTTTGTAGCTTTCCATTAGGAGTAGTTTGTCTCGGATGTTGGGCTCAGTTTTTTTAAATACCTTTCTAGGTTAGATTCCTGATTCTCTTTTAATTTATGTTTCAAGTCTTAAGTGATCTTATTTAATTTTGTTTTGTCGTGTGGTGAACGAGTCAGTTGCCATTTCTTTCTCGGTTTTCTTTTGCCGAGCACTAGTTTCCTAATGCATGAAGTGGAAGCAAAATAATTGGACTTGTGTTTCACTAAGGGCCCCTTCGTTTATCGTGTCATTTAAGTATATTATGATCCTCTCGATATCTTCTGGGGGTTTTAGGGGAATTTTAGTAACAAGGTCAGAGGCTATATATTGTCCATAAGTGTCCTAGTCACTTGAGTCGGCTGGAATATTCTATTAAAAAGGGTGAATGGTCGGACGAGAGGTCGAAGGATGGTTTTATTTGTATATTTTCAATACTGACGTTTTTGACAATGCCAAAGTCAATGAGATCGGGCCTTTTTGTCACATCTGTTGGCCAATAGGTAGGTTCGCCCGTGCTGATGTGCTTGCAGTTGTTTAATTTGATAGCATCCAGTGGATTTTTTCCTTTCTTTGTTGTGAGTCTGGAGCCCCATTCTGTATGTTTTGCGTTAAAATCACCTGCTACTATGAATCGGTTACCCAAGGATTTCAAATAGACGTCATATTGAGAGGTGGTTATTTTGTGTTTAGGAGGACAATAAATTGAAGATAATACCAAGGGTCCATGCATGTCTTCCAGTTATAAAGACACTGACTGAATATAGTCGGTTTGGAAGTATTTGAGCTCACTGCAGTGGTATTTGTCTCTTTATTATTATTGCGGATCCTCCATGTCCTGTTCCATCTGGATGGTCTGTGTGGTAGATGTTATATCCATCGAATTTGATATGTTTTTTTGTAGTAAGATGTGTCTCAGAAATAAACATTATGTCCGTCCAATTGTCATTTAGGTATTGTTTAAGTTCTAGGTAATGTTGGTGTAGTCCGTTTGCATTCCATACAGTGATTTTGAGGTGTTTATTGTCTGAAGCCATCATGTTTGTTAGTAATAAGTAATGTCAGAATATTTAACATATTTGCCATTTGTGTAACTAATTGTTTCATCATTTCCTTGTGTTCTTGTATGTCTGATGAAGATTGATTGGTTGGGCTTACGGTTTTCGGTGGTAGTGAAGATTGCGGTAATTGGAGGGAAGGGGTCGTTGTCTTTTGTGGATGAATTTGAATTTGAGGAGGTGACTTGATGATTTTTGTTTTGGAGGAAAGTTGTTGGCGGCAACATTTGCGTAGCTTATGTTGGATGTCAAGGCTGTCGTGGTGAACGCTTGTATTCCTTGATCTTTTTTCTGAGGCGCAGGTTGGTTGTTTGGTATTGTGTTTTCCTCTTGATGACACACAGGATGGTTTTCAGATTTTGTATTTTCTCTTTGTCGGAGGGAGAGAAAACGTTAAATTTTTAGTTGTTTGTAGACCTCACATCCTTTATAGTTTGCGGTGTGATCACCTCCGCAAAGAGCACATTTTGGATGTTTGTTGTCATCCTTAATCGACATGTAATTGTTTCATGATTGCCTGCACATTTGACGCAAATTGGGTCTAAAGTACAAAAGCTTTTCGTATGTCCGTATTTTTGACAGTTGGTACATTGTGATATTGTTCTTTTGTGGTGGGGGGGTTTCAATAGAGATTATACACTTGAGTAAGCTTGGTATTTGGTATATTTCTTTGTTGTTGTTATTGTTTTCCAGCTCTATTGTAAATAGTGGAAGTGGCTTTCTGCTACTCTTTTGTTCAATATTGTGGATAGTGGATGTTCAATACTTTATGACCAAGAACTTCTAGCCCTTGTATTATGTCGTCAGGATCTGTTGAGGGGTGTAAGCCTCTTATTACTACTTCGAAACTTCTGTCTTCTTTTGGTTTGTAGGTGTAGTACTTTGTGCCCTTTTGTCTCAGCATTTTTACTACTTTCGTATATGTCGTCGATTCATTTGCCTGGACCCTCACTTGGTTTTTGTTTAAGACTTTGAGATCGTAGTTTTTTATTGCTTCCAAATCTAGAGCTCTTGTCAGCGTCGTGATGCACTCGACTTCCTGAACATATATTGGAAGTGGCTTGTTTGTTTTACGGGTTGGTTCAGTTTCTTTCTTAGGATGTCAAAGCGGTTTGAGGGAATGTCTTATTTGGGCTTGCTTAACCTATAACTGAGCTTAGGTTGATTTTGATTTTTTGGTTTCTTATTTGACGACTCTGGTGTGGTGGTTGGGGAGTTTCTTGAACGTTTTATATTCGGAGTTGGATGTGTCTCTTTTTCTCTACACGTCGTTGACTTAGATTTTTGATCTTCTCGTTCAGCCTCGTCGGTTGCTGCCTTTTTCTGCTCACACTCGCCATCATACCACGGGTTTCTTGTCGAGGGTGGTAGGTACCCTAAGGTGGTTTCGGCTACTTCCTGAATGGCTGAGCGGCAATGCAGCCACACATTACTGGCATTTGTGTTCAACGTAGGCATACCGTAGAGTCCTTCGCTCAGCTGCTCCCTGTAGATTCTGGTAACCTCCGGTGTGCTCAGGCGCCCAATGTCCTGATGGGCTGGTGCAGCTTTCTGATATTGGACAGTCAAGCTCTGAATCTTGCTGCTACAAGGAAGTGATCAGAGTCGACATTTACCCCTCTGAATGTTCGCACATCCAGGATGTTTGACGAGTGCCTTGCGTCAATGAGCACACGGTCGATTTGGTTGGCGGTTCGACCGTCCGGAGATCGCCAGGTTGCTGTGTGGATTCGCTTACGAGAGAATCTTGTGCTACTTATCACCGCATTACGAGCTGTCGCAAAATCCGTGAGTCGGAAGCCGTTATGTGTTGTTGTATTGTGGAGGCTGTGCTTTCTGATCACTCCGCCAAGGGTGTTCTCCTTACCGATTTTGGTGTTGAAGTCCCCGAGCACGATTTTTACATACATAGTACTCCGGACAAGCTCCGTAGGCGTTGTCCAGAAGGTCATAGAAGTCCTCCTTGATAGGGTCTTCAGCCTCGTCGGTAGGGACGTGTGCACATATAAGGCCTCTGATGCAGATCACAGCCAGGCGACCACTTATAGGTTTAAAGTCGATGACCTTCGACCTTAATCGCTTTCCCACCACAAATCCGCATCTCAGTAAGTGGGATGTGGGGGTGGCCGTGGTGCAGTCGTCAACATCATCGACCGTCCGTCGAGCGGAAGGCCTATAGTTCAAATTCGTTCATAGCCAAGAAAAAGTACAATAAATCCTATACGGACGAAAAGTATGCAACACAGAGCTGAATGAAAAGTGCCCAGACGTACTGCTGCATGCATAACACTCACAGTATATGATCAACTAAAAATTCATTCTCTGCGTATGCAATACTAAAAGTGCTCGAACGAATTACTACTGACCATAACCAACGCGGAATTTGGTCGGCTTTCGTCCTATCTACCCCTGAGAGCTAACGAACATCAACGACCCAAACCACTGCACTCCGTTCAGGTTGTGTGTCTATCACATCATAAGAGAATATAAATTCTTGAACCTGCGCGAGTCGCTAAAAAAAAAACAAAAAAGTGCAATCTTTTGTGACAGCTGTAATAAATGTCGCAATTTTTCTTCCCCATCATACCGTTTCCTATCCAGCGTATTTCCTGGACCGCAGTAATATCCGCCTTGTACTGCGTGAGGATTCCTTCTAGTTTATGAGCAGCTCCGGGAGTGTACAGGGTTCTGACATTCCAGGAGCATACTCGCAAATCGTGTTCCTTTTTCGTGCGTTGTCGTCGTCGTCGAGTATCCGTTCGTGTTCCGAGGCATTTTGCTCATTCATAACTTTGTTTTTTTTTTTACGTGGGCGGATTGTTAGCCCACCGCACAACCGCCATTCTGGTGGGATTTTGTCGCTGCATACGTTAGTTTACCTCCCAACGGTTGTTGAAGAGGCTATCCAGAGGGCGCCACGAGGAGGCCGTATGTCAACTTGACCCGGGCATTTAAACAGGGATCGTTGCTGGCATCGCGCTAAGTTGAGAGCGATCACCAACTTTACTCTGTATGTCATAGCCCATGCCCTCTCCTAACTTTACTTAACCAACAAATTATAGCTTGTATGAAGCATGTTAAATTTGAAAAACTGAAAAAAACTACGGAGTGATGTTGTTGAGTCCCTGTAACAAAACACACAACATATCACACAGTATCCATTAAGTATGTATATTTGAAATAATGAATATAATGCGAGCACGAAATGCTAGAGTAACATTATATACAAATCACAACGTCAAGTAATAAGTGCGTTAAAAAACCGCTTGTCTACAAAGCATTAACAATTGCATATGGTAAACTCTTTTGTTAATAAGGAAAAAATATAGAATTTAATTAATAACAAGCAGTTGGTGCATATGCTTACTTCAAAAATTACAATACGAGAGTATTTTGTTAATATTAGTTTGTATTTATATTTCATACAAGTATGTAATGTAATATTCATATACTTATTTTCAAATACATAAATTGTACTTTTTGTGTATAAACTTTTGGCCATTAACTATATATGTTTTTATTAGATATGTAACAATAAATGTTGTTAAATATTTGTAGAGTATTAACAGGGATATCTGCTAAAAATTCGGGGGCAATGCTTAAAAATCAAATAATACATGCAATGTGGCAGTTCTACAAAAAACGTAAATGGATTTAGATCATTTCATCGTATCGAAAGTGCTTGTTTTTACTGATGTTGAAGTCATGGCGAGAAAAACGTATAACAAAAAGTCGGTACAATGATGAATTTTCAGCATTCTATAGTTGTTTGGAAATATTTGTCGAAGCAATAAAGTCCTCTATGATACTAAGAAGAAAAAGATAAAGATTCAGTGACAAATTGGATTCGTAATAAGCTTCGAAAGTTCGATAGTTGCTCATTAAATAAGTTCGAGTAGCTGGATATTATTAAGCTTGGTTAAGCCTAGGTTAACACTGTAATCTCATCACGAAGTATACAACGTAATGAAACTTATAGATTATTACAAGTAACACACTAAAAACTACATTTCACAATGAAACCTGACAAGGGCCATTTGATGAAGAAAAACAATAAAACCATCTGACCCAGTCAAGTAGAATTTAGGATCACTATATGACCTTCGTTTCCTGGTTTAAGGCTACAAATATTATATTGGGCTTGTCTCTTTTACGGAAGACTTCAACGGTGTGGGCATTATGTGAACTCGTGATTTTATCTGTACATTCTTAAATAAAAATAAAATATTGTACACAAATAATGTGCTCATGTTTATTTGAATAAAAAAAATAAAAAACAATTGTACATGTGTGTAACAAAAATTAAGCTAATACATACGAACGCATATAAATGTGCGCGCAAAAAACAATTTTTATAAATATTTAATATATTCGTATGTATGCGTGAATACAAACATACCAGCCAATAATCAATCATACATTTAATGTCATTTTGAAGCATACTAATTGGGTTGAAATAAAACATGTTCATATATAAATGCTGTTTTTTCAACGCCATGATTGCTGCTTTCTAGCTTTTTCTTGTTTTTTTTTTTTTTAAAGGTAAATGCTTTCGATGAATATTTATTTTCTTTTTTTATAATTTTTTTGGTGGATTTTTTTTTATAATAACAAACTTTGCGAAAATGGTAATTATTCGTGAGCTTGGGATTCCTGTTGCACCAATTTTAATCGGCGTGGAGATTTGATGGACTCCGGATGATCTGAGCCTAGGCGAAGCATCTTTTGCGACAGAACCTTTCTAATATAGCGTGAGACCAAAATTTGTGGACGCTGTTGCCATTCCAACATAACTTCTTTGGGGGCATTAACCTTTAATATAAACAGAATTAGTTATCAATAATTTAAGTTCCTTAAACATAGGATAACAAAAATAATAATTGATCAACTTTATTTAAAATAAATTAAGCAACACTCAAAAGCTCAAACGAATGCGTATATAATGAACTAGGTCAGGTGGTGGTGGCAATCTCAACATTATTCAGTGTCTATCCATAGATGTCCTATCACCTATGCTTCCACTGTATGGCAGACAAAAGTTGAGCAAAATCGATTATCGTTAAGCTTCAACGCCTCCAGAGACTAGCATGTCTTGGCATTAAAGGTGCATTGCGGCAGCTCAAAAAGCACTTATTGGACTTACTCCCTTGCACATTTTTATTAGAAAGATTGTTATCCAGGAACGGGACCAGCTGAGCTCCAGCAGGTAGCAGATATCATCCTCCCCTGGCTTGTGGTCATTTACAATAGCTGCCTCTCCCTATCGTACATCCTCAGCAAGTAGAAGGTAACCAAAGTTATTTTCATACCCAAGGCAGGCAAAAGCTCCCACACGTATGCAAATGACTTGAGGCCTATTAGCCTTACTTCTTTTCTATTAAAAACTCTAGAGAAGATTTTAGACGCACACATTCGGTACAGCTGCATCTCAGGAAGGCTGTCGGATAACCAACATGCCTACAACAAAGGTAAATCGGTGGAAACAGCACTCCACTCACTGGTCAGTAAGATAGAAAGGTCACTAGAACGCAAGGAATATACTCTTGTCGCCTTTCTCGACATTGAAGGCGCCTTTAACAATGTAGAACCATGAGCCGTCATCAAAGCGCTGTCTGATCTGGCTGTTACGGGATCAGCGATAGAACTGGTACGACAACTGCTAACACAAAGAGTTGTCAAAGTCAACTTCGCTGGTGCCGTCTCAACTAGAATGGTTAGCAGAGGTACACCACAGGGTGGAATACTCTCCCCTCTCCTGTGGACGTGGTGGTCAACGAGCTACTGCTGATGTTTAAACAGAATGGGTACACTGTGACCGCCTATGCAGATGACATTGCTATTGCCGCCACAGGAAAATTTCCCAGCACTCTATGCGACCTTATACAGTGTGCATGACATACAGTTGAAACATGGACGCAGTACTGGGAACTGGGGTAAACCCTAAGAAGACCGACCTAATACTGTTTACTAACAAATATAAAATTCCGCCCCTCAACCCACCGAGGCTGGGTGGAAGCCAACTAATAATCAAAGAGCAGGCCAAATATTTAGGCCTAGTCCTTGACAAGATGATGAATCTGAAACCCAACATTCTTGACCGCGTCAAGAAAGCAACTACTGTCCTATACAGCTGCAAGAAAGTGGTGGGCAGGAAGTGGGGTCTCCAACCAAGCATTATGCACTAGCTCTACACAGCACATAAGGCCCATCCTCCTGTATGGCGTTGTAGTTTGGTGGACTGCTCTGGACAAGGCAGTCAATCGAAGCCTTCTGGGGAAGGTACATAGATCGGCCAGCTTATTACATAAGCGGAGCGATCAGATCAACCCCCACGGAGGCCCTAAACATTTTATTACATCTTGCGAACCTAAGGATGAGGAGCTTAAGAAAATGGCCCACATCTCAAAAAGGCCATACTACCATTCTAAACCACTTCAATATACCCATGGACACGGACATGGACACATGGACATGGACACATGGATCCTGCAGAATGTGTTCACTAGGAACTTCGAAGTTGTATTTCCATCCAGGGAGGAATGGGCTGAAGGGAAAGTAATACCAAAGGACTCGATCTCCCTCTATACCGATGGCTCTAAGATGGAGTCGGGTGTAGGTAGTGGGGTTCTTCTCCAAGGAACTTAACCTCAACCTATCTTTCAGACTCCCAAATCACTGCAGTTAGTATCAGGCAGAAATAACAGCGATAACAGAGGCCCTTGCATGGATCAGGATCAATGTTATATCCGCTGAAGATATTAGCAAAGCTGCGATAAAGTCCCTGGCAGCGGTAACCCACAAATCAAAGACATCTCTTAACTGTCGCCTATCTCTAGATGAGATGGCTGAACAGTTCAATATTAAAATACTGTGGGTTCCCGGGCATAGAGATATTCCAGGAAACCGCGCGGCCGAGCACACTGAGCCTAGCTACCCTCGGGCACGTAGATACACCAGTAAGTACGGTAAAGCACATGATAAAACTTCAAACCACAAAGGAGACCAGCCTCGAATGGAATAAGAGCACTATTGGCTTTATAACCAAACAATTGTGGCCTAAGTTAAGCCTAGGACGAACCGGGGACATAGTGGCAACCAAAAGGGCAACTTTAAGTACTCTAGTGGTTGTCATTACAGGTCACTGCATCATCGGAAAACACGCCGCCAGATTAGGGCTACCCTCCAATGACTTATGTCGCGGCTGCATGGGCGATCATTTCCCTCTTTTGCGAATCGCAGGAGGATCTACCTCGGCGCGCTCTTCTTTGACAATCTAAGTGAGCTAGTAAACTAAAAGATAGCTCAACTCCATCGCTTCACCGGTTGGTTCTCAGGTAGCGGATCAGGGTAACTTGATCGAGGTGGTATATCAATGGGCCGACTTCGTCTTCGTGTGGCTTATGCCTACCACATTAACCTAACCCAACCAAGTGCATCTTCCATGTTTAAAATTAACATCTTCCTGATGATTACCACGGTCTCGGACGCATTACCACACACCTTCACTTTTGACAAGAGATTTGAGATATTGATACAAACCGCACAGCTTGGGAAACCAGTGATCCCTTGCTCAACGTCAAAGATGGTTTCTGGCGTCGGCATCTTTGGACCAAATCGGAAGATTTCGAAGGCCCTAGGAATGAGTCATACTATGTTCCAAGCGGAATTATATGCCATCCTAACATGCGCCAATGTAAACTTAAAGAGTGGCATAAGAGAAGTAACCATCAATATACTCTCTGATAGCCAGCCAAGCAGCGCTTTAAGCGCTAAGTTCGTATAGCACGCACTCAAAATATGTACGTTAAGGAATACCATGATGCCCTACAAGAACTTGCCAAAAAAAAAAAAAAAAAAAACAGGGTATTAAGGGCAATGAAATTGCCGATCTACTCGCCAAGAAAGGTTCCAGCGACAGGTTCATAGGTCCTGAACCTTTCTGCGGCACTCCCATGTTTAAAATTAACTTCTTCTGCCAAAACCCCCTGTAGTATACTTGCCTTGAAAAAGCTTCTTTACTCACGCCGCGCCGTTCGGAATCGGCATTAAACTATAGGTCCCTTTCACCTATGGGAAAAATAAATCACACACAACATGGATAATTGAGAGAAGCTTGGCTCTGGCCCTTCATGGGCTGTAACGCCAACCAGGTAGTTAGTCTCTCGAAATTAACGCGCGCCATCTGCCGGATTCCGGGGAAACCTGGGAATAAGATGAATGTGCTGACGCGCTTACGCACACAGAATCTAGGGCTTGGCACGAGAGCTTGGGTTATCTACTCCTACAAGGAGAGTAAGGGCTCTCTGAAAAAAGAGGGCTCTACTCTGGTTGTGGGGATGGATGAAGCCTTTGTCGCAACTCTGAAATCTGCGTACGATTCACGCCCCTACTTTGGCCTTGGTAGGATCTCTTTCCATTTCAATGTCAAGTAGTCGAAGGATGGGACGTGCCCTGCAGTATGAATCCATGATTTTTACTCAGATCAATCTACAGCATTGCAAGGCTGCTACCGCTCTTTTAAGTAGCAGAATTGTATGCAGTAGTACAAACCCCCTCATCGTATCCCTTCAAGAACCATGGGTGTGGAATAAACGCCTATGTGGCCTTGGTGGTATACGTGATGTTACGATTCTTTATGATGAGCGATCCGAAAGGCCCAGGGTCGGCCTCATCATATCGAACTCACCATCGGCAACCAAACTTGGGCACTTTTGTGGACAAGATCTGGTCGCTGGTAGAGTAAGCTACAAAACGCACGGAGTTATAGAACACTTCGTCGTTGCGTCTGCCTACTTTCCCTACGACTCGATACTGCCTACACTACCGAAGGTAGTTTCTGAACTCGTAGAGTACTGTGAAGCCAAAAAGATTGGTCTCATCTTGTGTTGCGATGCTAATGCCCAAAACATTGCTTGGGGCAGCAGCAAGTGTAATACAAGGGGGGACCGTCTTTTAGACTTCATTCCCTCGTCTGACCTTACCTTCAACAATGTTGGCTCTCAACCAACTTTTGTTACGACAAGACGACAGGAGGTGATCGACCTGACCCTATCCAACAGATATTTGAAGGACATCACTAACTGTCTTGCCGTATCTTGCCTGATGCTACGCTGTCGGACCATAAATATATCGAATTCCGACTAAGTTGTGGAATCTCTTCCTTGCAACCTAGAGGGAATCCGAGAAGGACGGACTGGGTAAGGTTTAGAGAGAAGCTTGAGAAATCCACTCAGGTCCTACCTTAACTCAGAACGAACAATTGGTAGAGAACGCTGTTCATAACCTGAATAGCGTCATCACCAGTTGTTTTGAACTCGCATGTCCTGTCAGCAGACCTCCCTGCAGGAAATTGGTGGAATGCCGAGCTCCAAAGTCTTCGCAGGGAAGCCAGAATTCTTCTGAATAGATCAAATCGAATTCGGAAGATGACTGGAACGATTATCGGTCGAAGCAGAAAGAATATAAGGAACTTATTTGTAAATCGAAGAAGGATTTTTATAGGACCTTCTGCGAAGAGATCAAGTCTCTGAGTGCGACTAGCAAGTTGGTTAGATGCACTCAGAAAATCTGATGGTACCTTTACTGAGTCTAAAGGGGAAACTCTAAGTTTACTGTTTGGGACTCATTTCCCGGGAAATCAGATCGACATCGGCTCGTTGCACACTCCTTCAAGGGAAATTGCAACTGCAACGATGAAAACAACTCGGCGTAGCTGGTATATTGCGTCGCGCGTAGTTACGACTGAAGCCTTTGAATTTGCTGTGGCATCCTTCGATGGTTTCAAATCGCCGGGTACTGACGGAATATATCCTGTTATGCTGCAAAAAGTTAAAAGGCAGCTGCTTCCTACTTTGAAAAGAATTTTCACTGCTAGTCTAGCACTTGCTCACATACCCATTCCTTGGCGCACAGTGAAAGTCGTCTTCATTCCCAAAATAGGAAAAGAGGACTACTGACTTGCCAAGAGCTTCAGACCAATCAGTGTAACATCCTTCCTGCTGAAAAGCATGGAGAGAAAGGTAGAGTTGCACGTGCGCAAGGTTGCCCTTCGATTGCACCCTCTTTCGGAGATGCAACACGCTTACCAGCGCGGAAAATCTTGCGAGTCTGCGCTTCAGAACCTAGTTGGGCGAATTGAATGCGCGCTCGAAAGGGAAGAGTACGCGCTGGGCATTTTCATCGACATTGAGGGAGCTTTTGATAACGCAACTTTTGACAGCATGTGCAAGGCTGCCAGAGATCATGGCGTAGATGAAGCACTGGTCCTTTGGATCAAAGCAATGCTCATGCACAGGACGTTGACAGCTGATGCAGGCCTCGACCAGTGTGTCAAATCCGGCGTAAACAGGGGCTGCCCTCAAGGTGGCGTCCTGTCTCCGCTGCTATGGTGCATGGTGGTCGATTCTCTGCTTGATGCTCTCAATGCCTCTGGAATCTATGCCCAGGCCTATGCGGATGACGTCGCCATTCTTTCTGGCGGCTCATGTTTAGCGACTGTCCGTCTCAAAGCACAGGCGGCGCTAAATGTGATCGATGATTGGTGTACCAGAAATGGGCTGTCAGTCAATCCTCTTAAGACCGATGTCGTTCTCTTTACGAGAAGGAGGAAAAATACTGACATGACTCAGCTGGTACTAAAGGGCACTTCCATCCCGATATCCAAGGAGGCTAAGTATCTAGGAGTCATCTTAGATAGTAAGCTTCTCTGGTCAAAGCATGTTGAGTCAAAAACCACCAAAGCGCTGTCAGCTTTCTGGCAATGCAAATGAGCTTTTGGCAAAACATGGGGTTTATCGCCGGCAAAGGCCCTCTGGATCTACACGGCAATGATAATACCTATAATCTCATATGCATCGGTTGTCTGGTGGAACAGACTAAAACGCAAACACGTCGTAGCCTCTTTCGCCAAACTCCAAAGAACGGTTTGTCTCAGCTGCACGGGGGCTTTCCCCAGCACGCCGGGCGCTGCTCTAGATGTCATGATGAACCCTCCACCTCTTGATATATTTATCAGAGGTTGTGCTCTGAAAGTCATGTCTCGTCTGAAGAGAAATGGCTTTTGGTACAACTCGCATAGGAATAGCGGTGTCCTTGCGCAAGAATTGTCCTGCGACCCCTGTCTCATGGACATGCCTTCTGACGCATTGACGCCAGTTATCCTATTGCGTCGTAATTTCACAGTCGAGTTTCCATGGCGTCAGGATTGGCTATGGCTGGATACTGAACCTGGAAAGGATAGTCATCGCATTTTCACGGATAGCTCCAGGTCTGGGCGGGGGTCCGGTGCTGGAGTCTTCTTTGAACGCGAAAACATCCGACTGCACTTCTCGTTAGGAAAGTATGCGTCTGTCTTCCAATCAGAGATATACGCAATCCTAATGGCCATGCACTATGTTGTGAAGCACAGGTGGAAGGGGGAAAGCATATGCGTGACAGCCAAGCTGCACTAAAAGCTGTGTGTAACCCTTTAACTAGCTCCAAATTAGTGCTTGAAATCAAGTCCTTCTTGAACAGAGTCGGCAGACTAAATTCATTAAGGCTTGTATGGGTTCCAGGTCACTCTGCGCTTCCAGGAAATGAGATCTCTGATGAACTCGCCAGAATGTGTTCAGAGGAGAGCTTCTCAGGACCTGAACCCGCTCTAGGTCTACCTGCGTCCACGGCAAATTCCTACATTATCGATTGTGTATTTAATACACACAACCGTTGATAGAGGGATTGTCCGGGTTGCAGGATGACTAAGCGCATATGCCCTGATGTCTGCAAAAAAATCTGAAGCATTCCTCCTCTCTTTAAGGAGAGTCGACTGCAGAAGGTTTGTGGGAGTTATCACGGGCCATTACACTTTTGCCAAGCATCTCTACGTGCTCAGCATCAGTTAGACGCCTACCTGTGCTGCATGTGGCGAAGAGGAGGATGACACTGCAGAGCATTTCCTCTGTGATTGTCCCGCCTTTGCTCGCATACGGTGGCGCACCCTTGGAGAGCCGACGTGGTGAGTGCCGAATCCCTTAGCTCTACATAACTGAAGCTTCTTCAAATTTTTCTCCGGAAAACGGGGAAAATACAGTAATGTAAGGTATCTGTCTGGAGTACAATGGACCAGTGTTTGCGTCTGAGTGCTCCAGCGGATAGCAGAAGCCTCCAACAAAAAAAAAAAAAAAAAATATATATATATTAATAATATAAAATGTGTGCAGCGACCCAACCCCTTGTTCCTGGGGAAAGAGAAACCTGGCCCTCCAGGTTGGGGGTTGTGCTTAGGAGTAACATCCCTATCACGTAAAAACCTACTTGTTCCGAAACGACAACAAGCCTCGGATACGGACGGATACAAATCTGACGATCCCTGCAAACGACTAACGTACTTGAGAGTCTGCACTTGGAATGTGAGTCCCTTAACAGACCGTGTATTAGAGCAAACCCTTAACTGCTATAAAGCAGACATAACCGCGCTTCAAGAAGTACGATGGGATGGACCAGGCAAAAGACGGATGAAAAACTGCGACATCTACTACGGGAACTGCTACAAGGAGGGAAAAAAACCGCGCTTATTCGGGTGCGGATTCGTTATTCTAAAGCTTCCGGGATATAAGTGAACGCCTCATAACAATCCGCATCAAAGCTAAATTTAGAAACATTAGCTTAATATGCACCCACGCCCCAACGGAAGAAAAGGACGAACGACTCAAAGAAGAATTCTACGATCTCCTAGACAGAACCTATGCCCAATGCCCCAGTTACGACACAAAAATAGTTCTAGAAAATTTAAATGCAAAACTGGGCAAAGAGGACATATTTGAGTCGATCATAGGAAAGCGTAGCCTCCATAACACCACATCCGACAACGGACTTAGGCTAATCGATTACTTACCGGGGCGTAACCTTCTTGTAGCAAGCATGCGATTCCCCCATTTCAACATCCACAAGGGTACCTGGCGGTCTTTTGATCAATCGACCACCAACCAGATGGATCACATTACGATCGACGCCAGACACTCCTCCAGTATTCTCGACGTACGAACCTTCCGAGGGGCCAACATCGACTCGGACCACTACCTTGTTGTAGCCAAAGTACGAATGAGGATATCAAGAATGCTTAGGAGTCGAGTAAGTTTGACGTCGGAAAGCTACAATCGCAAGAGACTGCCAGAATCTTTGCCGATCGTGTCTCTTCCAAGCTCTCTCAAAATCCGGCCACAGCAGCACGAAAAATAGAGCAGGAATGGGCGCATTGCCAGAGCGCCGTCAGAGACGCTGCCTCTGAGGTGCTGGGTTACCGACCGTCACCACCTAGAAACCCTAGGTTCGATGAACAAAGCGAACATGCCCATGCAGCAAAACTAGAGGCATATAAAGCCACCTTGCAACGACGGACCAGAGCTGCTCGCGAAATCTATAAGCAGAAGAGAAGAGAAGAACACACCCTTTTCGGAAGAAAGAAGAGAGAGCACGGAAAGCGTGAGATCGAGGAGATGGAGAGATGCTTCCGCAGGAATGACGCCCGGAAGTTCTACAAATAAGGTAAAACGAACATGCCATAGCTACAAGGCCAGAGCGGCGACCTGCAGGGATGAAAATGGAGAACTGGTAGTAGAGTCACAATCGATGCTGAGGATTTAGAAATACCACTTCTGCAAAGTGTATAACGGCGATGATAGTCAAGATACCGCTGTCAGGCAGAACGAGCCATTCGTGGACGACGATGCAACAGAATTCCGTACACCCGACCTAGACGAAGTCAAAATAGCGATATCAAGACTTAAGCCTAATAAAGCCGCGGGCGCAGACGGCCTGTCTCCTGAGCTTCTTAAGGCGGCTGGAGATGAGCTAGTAAGGTGCATGCACCATCTCGGAGGAAAGCATGCCCGACGAATGGAATCTCTGCATCGTTTGCCGGTCCCTAAGAATGGAAACCCCTATAACTGCGCCAACCTTAGGGAAATAAGTCTACTCAACATCGCATATAAGATCTTCTCTGCCGTATTGCGTGAACGCCTGAAACCGTTTGTGGATAACCTGATCGGCTCTTATCAGTGTGGTTTTAGGCCAGGTAGTTCCACAATACGACAGCTGGTATAGAGATGAGGTATACAAAGCCATATCTAGTTTTGGCATCCCTGCCAAACTCATCCGACTGTGCATGATGACAATGGAGAATTTGCTCAGTAAGCAAACCGAGACCTTTGATGTTAAAAAAGGGTTTAGGTAAGGTGACATGCTGTCATGCAACTTTTTCAACATCGTGCTTGAAAAGATCGTGCAAGAGTCACTGGCCAACACAAGAGGTACGATTGATTTCAAGTCTACGCAATTGCTTGCGTACGCCGACGACATTGACGTGATTGAACGGACACAGCGAGACGTCAATGAGGCCTTTGTAAGCATTGGTCTTAATGAGGGTAAGACCAAATATCTGCTTTCATCGAAAAGAGACGGACAACACCGACGTATTGGCCAGAACGTTACCATGGGCGGATATAACTTTGAAGTGGTCAAGGAATTCGTCTACCTTGGCTCACTGATGACTAGCGACAACAACACCAGCGCTGAGATAAAACGCATAATCAATCTTGCCAATCGCTGTTTCTTTGGGCTCAAGAGGCAATTGAGAAGTGGAGCCCTCTCTCTACGGTGTATGGAGGAAAAGATAAAACGAAGAACTGTACGGGTTGTACAGCGACATCGGCCTTGTACGACGTCTACGGATACACCTTCTAAGGTGGCTAGGCCATGTAGAGCGCATGGAAAATACAGCTCCAACCCGAAGAGTCTTCGAATCCACTCTGAAAGAAAGGCGCGGCAGAGGACGGCCGCATCAACGGTGGCGCACGCAGGTGGCAGGGGACCTTAACCAACTGGGCGTGCGGCGCTGGAGACGCTTGTTGGTTGAAGCCCAGGTTCACCACGGACTGTAGCGCCACCTAAGTTAGTAAATAAGAATATAGAATCTAACAACTACTTTGATTTAAAATTCGAAAAGACATTCTTTTCCACATCACATCCACATTACTTTTCAATTCATTCAATTACTAGGCAATGCTCGTGCGAGTAGGTGATAGTGTAATAGTCGTAGGTTTACAATTAAACATGGTAATAAAAGACTTCGAATATAGGAACCATATAGACAATTTTAAGATAACGAACTTTCCAAGTAACACAAAAGCTTAGTTTACCTGATCACCATTCAATCGATTCAGCAGTGCAACACACACCACAGCTGCTTTAATA
The DNA here is from genome assembly GCA_951905685.1 of Eumerus sabulonum. Taxonomy (NCBI): domain Eukaryota; kingdom Metazoa; phylum Arthropoda; class Insecta; order Diptera; family Syrphidae; genus Eumerus; species Eumerus sabulonum. Next base: position 150,508,478 of record OX645060.1, on the reverse strand, counting down.
CCTGCGTGATGAGTCAATGCCGCAAATACTGTGCTTTCCATCTCAATATTTACAACGCCATTTGAGCGTAAAGTTTGTAAATATTCCAGTTTATCTTTTTCAGTATAATCACAGAACGCTCCATCCAAACGTCCCTGGCCTACAAAATATAGCGAGTAAATATGCAAACCTTTTGTAAGACAGTTGAGCGTCTTACCTTCATAAAAATCATTTGTACATAAAGTCTTTCCAATCACCGTATCGTACGGATCATCAGCACTAGCTAAAGCCTTTAATTCACGAGCTACCTTCCTGTCCAGTTTAGCAGGACGATGCACAGTCTTACCGAGAACTGTCTATACCAAGAACAAGAAGTCTGTATAATACAATAAAATCAGTGGGTATAAAAAGCAATCTTACAAATTCTTGAGAGTTTCTCAACTGTCCATCCAAGGCATCCTCAGTGATGATCACAGTACCGCCCTCAACGCCAACACCGCCGCACGTTCCGATCCGAATAAATATCGGATCCTGACACTTGGCATGATACATAAGTTTAATAAGCTCATGCATCAATATACTAACAGATGGCACACCCATTCCATGGCTAACTGCTAATACTGGGCCTACCTGCGAATTTATCCTAGATTATATCAACTATTCCAGTATTTTAAGCTTACGATTTATTACCTTAAACATCGAGTATCTATAGGAGAACTCACTGATGTCCTGTAGCTGAGTACCAACTGGCAATTTGTAATCAATCTCTTTCATAATGTAATGAGCGAATTGTTCCATTCGCCGCGGAGTTCCACCCATGCAAACGAACTAAAAAATAAATTAAAGTTTTCCATAGTATAATTCAATTTAAGAGAGTATCTATAAACATATGAGTTAACGCGCGAGTGTATACTAATACACTGTCACTTTGTATTTAATTACTCAAATGGACAACTGACCATACACATGTATACTCGTATAAACAGATGTATTTGAATTTTCATATATGTAGACACGTCTATTGCACCGAACAGATATTCTTTGAATAGAGCTAAGGGACTAAGCATGGGATTATTAGTTAATTGTGACACGACAGTATGCAAATTGTAGAAATCAATTAATCCTTACCGACAATCCAAAGCTAGATGTTCAATTTATGTATGCAAATAAAATATAAATTGAATATTGGATTTATGGAGCAAATATTTTCAATCACCAACTGATGACAACTCATGCCGTTCGGAATCGGTATTAAACTGTAGGTCCCTTTCACCTGTGTGAAAAATAAATCACACACAACATGGGTGATTGAGAGAAGCTTGGCTCTGGTCCTTCATGGGCTGTAACGCCACCAAGGAAGGAAGGAAGCTCGTGAGCTCTACGAGTTAAAAAGAAGGGAGGAGCATAAGCTTCTTAGAAGAGAGAAGAAAGAGCACGAGAAGCGCGCGATTGAGGATTTGGAGAGGTGCTACTGCAGGCGTGACGTTCGAAAGTTTTATCAACAGATAAAGCGAATATGTCAAGGTTATAAAGCCAGAACGGAAGCCTGCAGGGATGAGAACTGACCCCTAGTAGTAAATAGAATCGCAATCGATGCCGAGAATATGGAAAAACCATTTATAACGGCGATGTTAGTCAATATACCGCTGTCAGGCAGAATGATCCATTTCTAATCGACGGAGACCGCAGAGAATTCTGTCCCCCTAACCTCGACGAAGTTAAGATTGCCATATCGAAGCTCAAGTCGAATAATGCTGCTGGCGTAGACGGACTGTCTGCTGAGCTCTTCAAGGCAGCTGGGGATGACCTGGTTGGGAGCATGCACCAGCTTACATGTAAGATATGGTCAGAGGAAAGCATGCCCGAGGGATGGAGTCTCAGCATCGTATGCCCGATCCACAAGAAAGGAGACCCCTCTTAACATCGCCTACCCCGTCTTCTTAACATCGCCTACAAAACCTTCTCTGCCGTTTTGTGTGAACGCCTGAAGCCTTTTGTAAATAAGCTGATAGGTCCTTATCAGTGCGTATTCATGCCGGGGAAGTCCACCATCGACCAAATCTACACACTATTCCAAGTCGATGCTCACCACCTTTTTTCGACTTCAGAGCAGCATACGACAGCGTAATTAGAGACGAGCTATACAACGCTATGTCTACCCTTGCCATGCCTGCTAAACTCATCAGACTATGAAGGATGACTTTGGAGAATGCTCGCTGCTCCATCCGAATCGGTGAACCCCTTACCGATAGTTTTGATGTCAAAAAAGGATTTAGGCAGGGTGATGCGCTGTCGTGTGATTTCTCCAGCATCATATTGCAAATGATTGTGCAAAAATCACTGACCAATACAAGAGGCACAATCTATTTCAAATCCTCGTAACTCCTTGCATACGCCGACGATATTGACGTAATAGGTAGATCACAGCAAGATGTCAATGAGGCGTTTGCGGGTATTGAGATGGAGGTGGCGAAAATTGATTTGGCGGTAAACGGGGGCAAAACTAAATATATGCTGTCATCAAAAAAGGACGCTCCCCACCGACGTTCGAGGTAGTTAAGGACTTCGTCTACCTTGGCTCCGCTGTGACCTGGAACAACGACATCAGTTCCGAAATCAAACGCGGAATCACTCTTGCCAATCGCTGTTTCTTTGGGCTCATTGAGTAATAGAGCCCTCTCCCGAACGACGAATTTGACTCTATATAAGACCCTTATCATCCCGGTCCTGTTGTACGGCGCAGAAGCATAAACACTATCAGGCCCTTGGTCGGTTCGAGAGCAAGATATTGTGCGTGATTTTCGGGCCCATAAACGCAGACGGGGGATGGAGGAAAAGATTCAACCACGAACTTTACGGGCTGTACAGCGACATGAGCCTAGTCAGGCGTCTACGGATTCAACGCCTAAGATGGCTGGGCCATATAGAACGAATGGACACCACAGTTCCAGCCCGGAGAGTCTCTGAATCCAACCCCGAGGGACGAAGAAGCAGAGGACGGCCGCACTTAAGATAGCGTACACAGGTGGAAGGGGACCTCAGTCAACTGGGGTTGCGGCAATGGAAAAGGCTAGCAAGAGATCGTGCTAGATGGAGGGGCATGTTGGTTGAGGCCCAGATTCACCCCGAACTGTAGCGCCCGTTAAGAAGAAGAAGAATTTATTTTATAATAATATGTTGAACACTTAGATACAATTATTTTTGATATGTTTTATACAAACGGGTCAATGTTCAATATTATTTTATTTAAAATGTGAAAAGTTGTCTGCGTTGTTTGTGGAAGTCGTTCATGTCTGCAATTCTCCTAATGTGAATTACTGAATCGAAATCGAAAAATTGATTTTTGGTTGAAGTGAAGCTATGTAAATGTTGGAGTGACGGAACTTGCGCTTCTGACAGAGGAAGCAAGGTGAAGTCTTTGGAAAAGGTAATCCGGTTTTTTATTTTTCTCGAGGTTTAGTAGAAAAGTCAGTATTTTGTAATCGAGGAAATTCTGAAGGCTCATTCCAAGGAAGCCATGGACATAAGCTGATATACATATGTGTTCCTCTGCGTATGTTGTGAACGTATATTACAGCACCGATGACTGCTACTTTGAATTTGCGCTTCTTGGAGCCGTCGAGAGTACAAAAACTGGGCGAGCATACAAAAGAATTGGCAATAGTAGGGTCCTTATTGGCGTCGCTTTGGTCTTTAAAGGAAGACAGTTTCCTGCTTGGTTTAATGCTCGCAACGTCCCGTAGACTTTAGAAACTGTGATGGTCACGTGATTTTCCCAAGTCAGCTTTTGATTAAAGATAATTCCAAGGTTTTTAACCGTAGGAACGTAGGCTAAGGCTGAACTGTATACAAAGAGCCGGGGTACGTGCGCAGTATCTAGCATATATCGCCTAATAACAATAGCCTGGCTTTTTGTAGCATTTAAAGTAATCTTGTTATTTTTCAACCATTCAGCAATGAAAGCCAGATCCTCGTTGAAACGTTCAGTTGCATTCTTTACCAGGTCCAATGGATAGCTCAGATGCAGTTGTACATCGTCTGTGTACATTTGTCACATCATATTCTTAATCACTTCGAAGTACCCATGGACACAGACTACATCATCCCGCAAAATATGATTACTAGGAACTTCGAAGTTGTCTTTCCATCCAGGGAGGAATGAGCTGAAGGGAAAGTCATACCTAAGGACTCGATTTCCCTCTATACCGTTGGCTCCAAGATGGAGATGGAGTGTAGGTAGTGAAGTCTTCTCCAAGGAACTTAACCTCAAGTTATCATTCAGACTCCCAAATCACTGCAGTAACAGTGATAACGGCCATGCAAGGGCCGGCTCAGGATTAATGCAATATCCGCTAAGGCTATTATCATTTGCACGGACAGCCAATCTACGATAAAAACCCTGGCCGCGGTAACCCACGAATCAAAAACATCCCTTAACTGCCGCCTATCTCTAGACGAGATGGCTGAACAGTTCAGCTATGTGGGTTCTCGGGCATAGGGACATTCCAGGAAACTGCGAAGCCGACGAACTCGCAAAGTTAGGGTCAAGCATATTCAGTCTTCCTACCCTCGGGTACTTAAAAACACAAATAAGTACGGTAAAGCACATGATAAAACTTCGAACCATAGAGGCGAACAACCTTCAATGGAATGAAAGTAATATCAGCTTTACCACTAAACAAATCTGGCCTAAGCTAAACATAGGACGAACCAGGGACCTAGTGGCAACCAAAAGGGCAACCTTAAGCACTCTAGTGGGCGTCATTACAGGTCACTGCATCATTGAAAAATACGCCGCCAGAATAAGGCTACCCTCCAATGGATTCTGCCGCGGCTGCGTGGACGAGGAGGAAGAGGAATCGATACATCACCTCCTTTGCTCATGCCCTTCTTTTGCGAATCGCAGGAGGATCTACCTCGGCGCGCCCTTCTATGAACATTTAATTGAGCTAGCAAACCTAAAAATAGCTAAACTCCATCGCTTCATCAGAAGCACCAGTTAGTTCACAGGTAGCGGATCAAGGTAATATGATCCATGTGGTATCACAATGTGCCCACTTCGGCCTACGTGTGGCTTATGCCAACCTCTTTTACCTAATCTAACCTAATTAAACTAGGTTGCGAAGTCATCGGAAACGCCGATGACCTAGTAGTTATTCTTATAGGCAGAATTTGCGAAATTTCTACTTGACGACGCATGTAACTTGCGTATATTTCCGGCTGGTGTAGCAGGGAAGGTCTATTGATAATCTCGTCTAGTCTCGTTTAAAAAAAAGAGAAAAATGCAGCCTTGCTCCTTCTCTCTAAACGGTATAAACTTAGGATTCTCAGATTAAATCCCATGTCATCGGCGTCAGAGGAAAACGTACTACCCACTGTGCACGGCCCAACATCGAAGGCAGAGTATTCTTTTGTTCATAAGCGGAGTAGAGATTTTTCCGAGATGTTTTCAACAAGGATACTTATATGTATTCTTCCTACAGAATTAATTTGTTCACTAAATCAATCATAATCAAGTAAATCAATTTTGCTACTTTGCTATGGCGCCCTTCGCAAAATATGGTATATGGACCTTGATTGTTTTGAATGGATTTCCACGAGAGTATGATGGTTGCTAGCAACAACCGAGTAGAATAACCCGAAGAAGGGGAAATGTAAATGTATTTAAGGGAATGAAAGAACAATACAGCATTACGGCATATGTTTGTATTTATTCATCTGTACCTACTTGTATCGTGGGAATACCTTGCCGAAATATTCACTGGAGATTCAGCACCTTTTCTTATGTTATTTCAACATCTGCAATTACTTAAAAAAGAAATGAACCTAATGTATACACGGCAAAGAGTTTTTCAATTTTTTTAATTTTAACCCAGATTTGTTGTTCCTTCATTATAAAAAAAAAAAAAAAAAATAAAGCAACACAAAAACTGCGCAACTTATTTGTAAATGCGTCAATTATCTCATTTGGAAGAACAAGCAGCGATTAAAGGTTTGTTATCTGAAGCACGATTATTGTGCTATCCCTCGATAACCCTCCATTAAACTTGACCCCAGTCATAAACGTGTTTAATGACAACTACAATACGTCATCCTCTCATTTGGAGATTCCGCTATCTTAAAGATGTAAACAAATGAGATTTTAATATTCACAATATTCGATCTACAAAATGCGATGGGAATACTTAAGGCATACTATTCAAAGTGGAAAATAAAATTGAACGAAAACAAAATGCAAGCTATCTTTTTTACAAGAAAAAGAAAACATTGCTTTCTACCTTCCACTCAATTACAGTTTAATGGAGTAAGAATTTCATGGGAGCCCTGTGTTAAATATCTAGGAATCTTTCTCGACACAAAATTAATTTTTAATGACCACATAAATAGAACGGTTAAGAAAGCAGGAATTGCCATTAAAATGTTGTACCCTTTTATTTGTAGAAAATCGTCATTATCAATAGATAATAAGATCATAATCTACAAAGCCATTTTTCAAGCGATTCTTCTATATGGTTGCCAAGTCTGGGGTGATTGTGCGAAACGCCATATAAAGAAATTGCAAATATGCCAAAATAAGGTTTTAAAAATGATGCTTAACTTGCCATGGCATCACTCTACCTTAGACTTACATGAAAAAGTGAATGTTGAATTGATCTATAAAAGGATTGAAAAACTTAGAGCAAGAGTTGTGGAGCGATGTAATTTTGCTGACAACCCGCTTGTAAAAGAAATATGTGATAATCAAACTGTTTTGTAACTTCCTCTGTTATTATTTATGTACACCTATTTATTACTCCAATGTTATGTTTATTTATTTATTTACTAACGTATTTATTTATTTATTTATTTTGATTTGCTTATTTATTTATTTATACATTTATTTATTTATTCATTTATTTATTATTTTTGATTTGTTTATTTATTTATTTATATATCAATTTATTTATTTAATTACTTACCTATTTATTTATTTATTTTATTTATTTATTTATTTATTTTATTTATTTATTTATTTATTTTTTATTTATTTTTTTTTAATTTTTTTTTTTTTTTTTTGTTTGCGTAGAAGGTTTTTGTCGTATTTTCCTTCTAAATAATTTTATCCCTACTCAGTTTTTAAATAAAAATATCAAAATTTCAGTGGAAAGATATAATTAAAGTATCAAATCCCTGTATTATATATATATAATGTGCGGTAGCAAATCTTTTGTAATTTTTGTACGAAAATAAATATCTATATCTATCTAATATTCACTTTGATAGACTCCAATTGAGTCCGGCCTTCCTCAACCATTCTAATTTAAAACTGATACATGCTGCGCCGTGGCGCAGTGTTTAGTGTGTTGAACTCTGACGCACGATGAGCGAGTTCGGATCCCGATAACACCAACACCATCGAATGTTTATTTCGCAGCGTACCTCCTCGGCGGGGTACTGGCAAAATTCCCCTAGTATACTTGCCATGAAAAAGGTTTTCGACTAACGCCGTTCGGAATCGGCATTTAACTACAGGTACTAAAAAGCCTGAACCACCTAGGCTTACGATGAGAAAAACAAATTGTGAAGGTTTTAGGAATGTACTTCAAGAAGGTATTAGTCTAAGAGTGCCACTTAGGACGCATTACGAATTAGAATTCGAAGTCGACCGATTCATTAAACCTTCTTCAGCACGCAACACGGAATAATACTTCTTCTTCTTGGGTGGCGTTACAGCCCATGAAGGGCCAGAGCCAAGCTTCCCTTCAATCACCCATGTTGTGTGTGATTCTATTTTTCACACAGGTGAAAGGGATCGACAGTTTAATGCCGATTCCGAACGGCGTGAGTCGAGAAGCTTTTTCAAGGCAAGTATACTACAGAGGGTTTTGCCAGTTTTGCCATTTGATGGAGTCATTGTTATCAGGATTCGAACTCGCTCATCGTTCGTCAGAGTCCAACACACTAATCACTGCGCCACGGCGTCCTCGGAAAAAAGGTGCCGAACAATTTTTCCATAAATTATCCCCCAGAAGTTAAAGTTAAAGTCGAGCGCCGTAACCTGCTGCGCTTGAATACAATTCTACCATCACTGATAGTTCTCTTTAGGTCTTGCTTCAACCTGGGATACATACCCCAAATTTGGAGAGAGGTCAATCTCGTCTTCATCCCCAAGATTGGGAAACCAAGTGAGCAACCTAAATCCTATCGCCCTATCAGTTTGACTTCGTTCTTTTTAAAAACAATGGAGATACTGATAGAGCTCCATATTAGAGGTATCCTGGAAAACCAGATACCTCTGCATCCCAACCAGTAAGCATATCGCAAACAGCGATCTACCGATAATGCACTACACCACTTGGTGACGCATATTGAAAATAGTTTCATACAAAAGGAGATCGAAATCTGCGCCTTCCTCGATATAGAGGGAGCTTTCGATAATACTGGCTATGATTCGATCATGGCGATGCTAAATAGCCGTATTATATCAGCCACATGCGGAGAGGTCTCAGTGACAGTATCGGCGGTTAGAGGATGCCCACAAGGGGGAGTCTTCTCACCACTGCTTTGGTCGATAGTCATAGACGATCTACTACGCAAGCTAACCACTCGGGGCTATGAGGTCATCGGATATGCTGATGACCTAGTAGTCATTGTTACGGGCAAGTGCGAGATCACTGCCTGTGAATGCATGCAGCTTGCGCTCCAATTTATCTCTGACTGGTGTGGCAGAGAGGGTTTATCTATTAACCCAAATAAGACGATCTTAGTCCCATTTACAAAGAGGAGAAAGGTACAACCCTGCTCAATCTTACTAAATGGCACACGCATAGGACTTTCAGAGGAAGTAAAGTATCTAGGTATTGACCTAGATCGTAGACTCAACTGGAACTCCAGTATGAGAAACAAACTCATGAAAGCGATAAGGCCATGTGGGCCTGTCGACGCACCTACGGTAAAACCTGGGGACTTAAACCTAAGGTAGCCCACTGGCTATATACCGCGATAGTTAGACCTATCGTCACCTACGGGTCCACCGTATGGTGGTCAGAAGTTGAGCAAAAAACTACAATTGTTAAGCCTTCAGAGACTAGCGTGTCTCGGCATCACAGGCGCTATGCCAACCTGCCCCACGGCAGCCCAAGAAGAACTCATTGGACTCACTCCAGTGCACCTTTTTATCAAAAAGGTGGCATTACGCAGTGCAATCAGAATCCTCTGCTCGGGAACAAATATGCCATGTAGACCTGCAGGCCACATGTCCATATTACAACACCTTCCCGAGCTGGATATGATTACTACAGTCTCGGACGCACTGCCACACACCTTCACCTTGGCAAGAGATTTGAGATACTGAACCCAAACCGCTCAGCGTGGGAAAACAGTGATCCCCTGCTAAATGTCAAAGGCCTTAGGTGGTACACGGATGGCTCCAAGATGGCTTCCGGCGTTGGCGCCGGCATCTTTGGACCAAAACGCAAAATCCCGAAGGCCCTGGGAATAAGTCCCAGCATCTTCCGAGCAGAGCTGCATGCCATCCTAACATGCGTAAATCTAAATCTTGAGACTGGCATCAGAGGAGTAACCATCAACATACTCTCTGATAGCCAAGCAGCGCTTAAAGCGCTGGGTTCGTACAGCATGAACTCAAAAACCGTCAAGGAATGCCATGACGCCCTACAAGACCTCGCCAAAAGAAACAATGTTAAACTTTGGTGGGTGCCAGGCCATAAGGGTATCAAGGGCAATGAAATTGCCGATCAACTTGCCAGGAAGAGCTCCAGTGACAAGTGTATAGGTCCGGAACCATTCTGTGGCATTCCCGCGTCTAAGATAAATTACTTCTTAGACAAGTGGGAAAAATTACAACACCTGTCCTTTTGGAACAGCGTTCGGGGACTCCGTCAATCTAAACGACTTATACGACCCCTGAACAAGCACCCTATTGACATACTCAAACTCAATAGGAAGGATATCAGAAGACAGGTCAGCTATCTAACGGGACACTGCGGTCTGAGATATCATTTAAACAAAATTAGCCTCTCGTCTGAAACTGAGTGTCGGCTCTGTCTTGAGGACGATGAGACGGCAGAACACATACTGTGTGAGTGTGCTGCTCTCTGCCATCTTAGGAAGCGTGAAGTTATGACTCCTGAGGGGATCACCCTGGCTCCTACGAGAAGCATTCTCAACTTCATTGTGGGGGTGGAGAGGCTACTCGGCTAAATCGGCTAGCAGGCACAATAGATCTGCAAAGGTCGCAGTGCCGCATTGCTATTGATAGCACTAGCCCTATATATATAAAAAAAAAAAAAAAAAAAATACCTGCTGCGGAAATTCGTCAGAGATTTCAAAAACTATGGGGTTCGTTCGTACTAAGAAAGCCTAACGAAACGTAAATTTTTCTTATAGTGGAAAACGCATGCAAAGAAAAAACGTTAAGAGCTTGAATCGAAATATAGGGAAATGTACTGGCTACTAGGAAAACGTTCCTAGCTTAGAACTGGAAACAAGCTGCTTCTCTACAAGCAAGTGCTTACCAAGAAGAAGAATTCCACCATTACAAAAACATTTCAAAATTAAGCTAAACTTTTCGCCCGAAAACATAGAGATCAACTGGAAGGTCATATCAATAATGCTACTCTTGAAATAATAGAGAAACGCTGTATTCAAAGAACAGAGCCACTGGATTTAGCTTGATGAACCTAAACCGGACGCACTCTGCGGATTGCAGGAACTTTCACTGGAAAGCGGCCTGCTAAATGTGATTACCTCGAGAACGGAAAGCTGCTAGATAAGTCAATTGACTTAGGTGTAAAAAAAAATTAGCTTTAATGGTGGTGGTTTTAGTGAGTCAAATCTCACACTACTATGAGCACGCACTGTCAGTCCTCATAGCGTCTGTTGAACATTTTCACCAACCCTCGCAAAACCAAGAACAAACAAAACAAAAAAAAAAGACCTAGACAATGCTCTTAGGGTGATTAAGACTTGACGTAATTAGAGTAGATTTAAGGTATGGTGTTGGTCTGTAACTTGTTCTTGAAGCTTGTCACTTGAGTAAGATGTTTTGTCTTAATCACTAACCTTAACATCCTGGAACATTTCGTACAGGTCATGACTCTCGCTTCCCAATGCCAGATGATATAGAATATCTTGGTCCATAAGTTCAATGTTGGAGTTGCGAAGTTTGACACACCCATCGGAGTATCTAAAAAAATGGGAGAGATATATTTATAAATATATTGCAAATAAAACATTTTTTTTACATTTTAAAAGCATTTTATTAATATTTTTCCAAATAACTTATTCTAGGTAAAACGCTTAAACCTATCTTAAATATCTTATCTATTTAACGTAGCATACTGGACCTGAACGGGCACTCTAAGCTATACAGTATATTTTTAATTTTGTCTTTCGACGTCTATTCTATTTATTGTGGAATTCGTTTATTAGTACTAAGGCTAAGAAAAATTAGTTAAGAAAACTTAGCATATTATTAGTGAGTATAACCTTAAAACTAACTAAAACTAGTAATCCTAATCCAGCCTATCCTACTTTATCTGTATGTATATACATATATATATATATAAAAAAAACAAATATAATTATTATGAATGTCTCTATTTATTTGATGAAGAAAATAAAAACAGTTCTGTTCAACAAAATTGATAGGTCAGTAATTACGTATTTCGGCCAATACACAGAGTATACACAACAGTACGATTTAAAGTGAAATCAGCAAAAAAGTCGCAAAGTAACTAAGCTACGTGAGCTGCATTTTATACGTTCTGCTTGTAATATACGTTGATAAGAACGCCAATTTTTTCTACTTCCCTCCCTTAGTAAAACGAATCAAAAAACTCTAACTGCCCTAGTATTACGTGCCATTCCGTATAGCATCAAATACTCGATTTCTATCACACTGGCACTATAGAACTTTCAATGATTATAGTTGGTGTTTAAAATATACTCAATTTCATCATTCGTTCATTCATTCAAAAATCATTTTTATTAATACTAAACTTATAACTATCTTACGCTTGACAAAATAACTTAAACTAGCTTAACTAACTTACATTATGTTCTATTATAAATACCTTACTGGCTCCATGTGGGCCCTCTACGATAACCTATATTTATTTTCTAAATATGCCTCTCGACTTTAAATTAACTTGTTTTTTCTTTTTTAACTTTAAATTTAATTTAAAATATTTTTTAAGACCTAAGAAAAGTAATTTCTAAAAACTTAGTATACTATCAAATTTTTATTCTAACTAAAACTAACTAAACTTAGCCTACCCTTAGCCTACTAATTCTAACTAATTCTAACCTACCTAATTCTAACTAAAACTAACTAAACTTAGCCTACCCTTAGCCTACTAAAAACTAACTTAACTAATATACATATGTATGTGTATGTTTATGTGTATGGATGTTTTCTTTTTTCTAAATAAATAACTGACTTACTTACTTACTTATCAGGCCAGCGATCCATGGAGGATCTGAGCCTGAGCTATAGCTGCCTTCCATCCTTGACGGTCCCGGGCACGCTGCTTCCAGTTGTCAAGACCAAGATGTCTTACATCCGCGATTACTTAGTCTTTATACCGGAGGTTCGGTCTTCCTCTTCTTCTCGAACCAGGAGGGTCGGAGTCGAATACCCTCTTAGCTGGAGCGTTGATGTCCATGCGCTCGATGTGGCCGAGCCAGTGTAGTCGACGGATCCTTGCCTTCCGGACTACATCCACATCTTGGTACAGCTCGATACAGTCGATACACAGTCGATACACACCATCTATTCGTCGACTTCAAGGCCGCATACGACAGCGTAATTAGAGACGAACTATATAATGCCATGTTTACTTTTGACATCCCTGCTAAGCTCATCAGACTATGCAGGATGACCCTGGAAAATGCTCGCTGCTCCATCCGAATCGGTGCAGAACTGACCGATAGTTTCGAAGTCAAGAAAGGATATAGACAGGGCGATGCGTTGTCGTGTGATTTTTATAACATCATATTAGAAATGATTGTGCAAAAATCACAGGCCAATACAAGAGGCACAATCTATTTCAAATCCCCGCAACTCCTTGCATACGCCGACGAGATTGACATAATAGGTAGATCGCAGCGAGATGTCAATGAGGCGTTTGCGAGTATTGAGATGGAGGCGGCAAAAATTGGTTTGGCAGTTAATGAAGGCAAGACTAAATATCTGCTGTCATCGAAAAAGGACATTTAACACCGACGTCTTGGACAGAACGTGCATATTGGCAGATATATGTTCGAGGTAGTAAAGGACTTCATATACCTCGGCTCAGCGGTGACTTGGAACAACGACAGCAGTTTTGAAATCAAGCGCAGAATTACTCTTGCCAACCGCTGCTTCTTTGGGCTCAAGAGGCAACTGAGAAGTAGAGCCCTCTCTCGTACGACCAAGTTGACCTTATATAAGACCTTAATTATCCCGGTCCTGTTATACGGCGCAGAAACATTGACTTTATCTAAAGCGGATGAGGAAATCCTTGGTCGTTTCGAGAGAAAGATTCTGCGTTCGATTTTCGGTTCCATAAACACAGAGGAGGGTTGGAGGAGAAGATTCAATCACGAACTGTACGGGTTGTACAGCGACATGAGTCTGGTCAGGCGGCTACGGATCCAACGCCTAAGATGGCTAGGCCATGTAGAGCGAATGGACACCACAGCTCCAGCCCGTAGAGTCTTTGAATCCAACCCCGAGGGACGAAGAAATAGAGGACGGCCGCACCTGAGGTGGCGCGCACAGGTGGAAGGGGACCTCAACCAACTGGGCGTGCGGCATTGGAAAGCACTAGCGAAAGATTGTGCTAGGTGGAGAGGCATGTTGGTTGAGGCCCAGGTTCACCCCGAACTGTAGCGCCCGTTAAGTAAGTAAGTAATGGATTCGGGGTGGCCGTGGTGCAGTGGTTAACATCATCGACCGCCGATCGGAAGGTCTATAGTTCAAATTCGCTTCATAGCCAAGTAAAAGTAATTCCTATACGGACAAAAAGTATGCAACGCAGTTGTGAATGGAAAGCGATCAACGTACTGCTGCAGGCGTAACACTCACAGTATATGGCAACTGAAATTCATCCTCTGCGTATGCAATATTAAAAGTGCTCGAACGAATTATTACGGACTATAAACAACTCGGAATTTGGTCGGCTCTCGTCCTACCTAGGACAACCACCCCTGAGAGTAGTGAACGAACATCAACGACCCAATCACTGCACTCCGTTCAGGTTGTGTGTCTAAAAACACATCATAAGAGAATATAAAAACTCTTGAACCTGCGCGAGTCCCTATAAAAAAAAAAAAAAAAAACAAGGAGGCCCTTACATGGCTCAGGATCAATGTAATATCCGCCAAGGATATTATCATTTGCACGGACAGCCAATCTGCGATAAGGTCCCTGGCAGCGGTAACCCACAAATCAAGGACAGCTCTTAACTGTCGTCTATCTCTAGATGAGATGGCTGAGCAGTTTAACATTAAAGTATTGTGGGTTCCCGGGCATAGGGAAACTGCGCGGCCGACGAACTCGCAAAGTTAGGGTCTAGCACACACAGCCAACCTATATCGGCTTTATCACCAAACAACTCTGGCCTAAATTAAACCTAGGACGAACCAGGGACCTAGTGGCAACCAAAAGGGCAACCTTAAGTACTCTGGTGGGTGTCATTACAGGTCACTGCATCATTGGGAAACACGCTGCCAGACTAGGACTACCCTCCAACGACTTCTGTCACGGCTGTATGGACGAGGAGGAAGAGGAATCAATACATCACCTCCTCTGCTCATGCCCCTCTTTTGCGAATCGTATAAGGATCTACCTCGGGGCGCCCTTCTATGATAATCTAAGTGAGCTAGCAGACCAAAAAATAGCTCAACTCCATCGCTTCATTAGAAGCACCAGTTGGTTCTCCGGTAGCGGATCTGGGTAACACGATTCATGTGGTATCACACTTCGGCCTACGTGTGGCTTATGCCAACCACATTAACCTAACCTAACCTAAGTTTACGAACACACAATCATTCTACATGAAGGCATGAAGGGGCACTATTACACTTTTTTTTTTTGAATTAGTTGTTGATATAAGAAATGTGGCCAAAAATAATAAAGGTCTCTTGTAAATATCATATATCGGGGATATCTTAATTAGCAAGTGTCTTAAAGATACTCCGCTCCTTACTTCTGCATTAGTTCTGGTTCTATAAACAAAATCAATAAGAAATCTGAAATTTAAAAATCGCATCTGTGTACATATGCATGAGTTTTTTTTTTTTTTTTTGCCTTATTTCGGAGGCGCATTACGAGCTGGGGTCGACATAATCGTCCATCTGAGTTATGTTTATGCAAAACTATAACCATAGTTCAAACGAATAAATCAGGTATAGAGATACTGTTTATTTTTGAGTGGTCACATGGTGTCAGTTAGGTATTTTTAAGGATTAAGGATATGTCAGCTGGATGTAAGCATTTTTATCTAGCATAAAGTAGTTATACGAAAAAAATAGCAAAAATGAATTAAATGCACGCCTTGAAGGAAATTAGTTTGTCCTTAGTCGTTTGTCCTTTCTTATCCTTAAATGTGAAAGATGTAACTGCTACCGTGTTTACCCTCATCACATTGGCTTCATGTCAACTGATTTTTCTTCTGGTCTGGATGTGAAAGGCATCACACTCCAACAAGAGAGTGCCACATCTCACACAACAAGACCTGGTATGGCTTTATTTCCAGAAATATTCTCTAGACGAATTATTCCTTGTTTTAGTGATCTGAGCTGGCTACTAAGAGTAAGACCGTCTTTACATGCAATCTGCAAGCTGTTTTGATAACAAATCAAAATATCAATTCACAAATCAACACAATTGATCAAATAGTAATCAACGTATGACACTACTGAAGCATATAACCTTCTGAGAATATAACACAATCTAGGATTAATATTTTAACACCACACACAAAGGCCCAATCTAATCACAACCAATTATGGCGATTGTGCCAACCACTTTATTTTAACCACCGACCGTGGCGAATAGAAATATCTGCACAACTTTTGTGCGAAAATAATTGAAGTTGATTACCGTTACCTGGTTTCAATTTTTGCTGTATTCTAATATCGAACAAACTGAATTCCCAGCACCAGTAATTTCGAATAAATAGTACCCGAATAAAGCAAAAAAATAATTTCTTTGAATTAGATGGTAAACAAATTGTTTGGGGAAACGAAATATAGCCCACAAGGAAAAGATCATCAACTAACCATAAAAGATGGAAGAAGTTGTGTGTGTTGCATGCTTTCAAGAAGTTGCATACACTTTGAATTTATAGAAAATATCATGGATAAAATTGGGAAACACCTTAATTGACTTCAGTTTTTTACTTCCAGTAAGATAATGATCCGAAGCACACTTCTTAATTACGCAAACACTTCGCCGCATTAGCTGATCTTATTGTAACTTAATTGAGTTTCTTTGACATAGGATAAGACAGCTCATCATAGAAATTATATTTTCTACGTATCGCAGAGGCACTGAAGCTAAAAATCGAAGTAAATTTGGTTACTATCTTTTATTGAAAAATTGTTAAAAATCCTGTCATTGTCCTGACGCTAAAGAAGGGGTGTACCAAAACCAAGTTTCAATTTATCTTTATTTCGTGTCTTAGGAATAAGTAGAATTTGATTTCTATTTTCTTTATTCTACATTTCGTCCTTTTTATAGTTCAGCATATTTTATTAATTATTTTATTTGTTTTTTGTGTTAAGTGAATGCTGTACAGTTTAAGCCAAGTTTTTTGTATTATTAATAAAATACGTTTTTAGACGAGAAAACCAAAAACCTGTTTAAGTTGTAGTATGGAGTATTTAGTTGTTGTACGCTTAATTTTTGATATATGTATACACTGGCTCTCTCAAGTCCCGATGCAATCTGCAGAAATCATAGAACAGCAATGGAGTCGTTGTCAGAACGCCATTAGAGAGGCCGCCTCAGATGTCCTCGGTTTCGAGCCACCACTGTCGAGAAACCCCTGGTTTAATGATGACTGCAGACAGGCCCATATAGAGAAACAGAATGCATACATGGCCACATTGCATCGACGGACGAGAGCTGCCCGCGAACTCTATGAACAGAAAAGGAGGGTGGAGCATGCGCTTCTGAGAAGGAAAAAGAAGGAGCACGAGAAGCGCGAGATCGAGGAGGTAGAGAGACGTTACTGCTGGAACGACGTTCGAAAATTTTACCAGAAAATGAAACGAACATGCCAAGGCTATAAAGCCAGAGCAAAGGCCTGCAGGGATGAGCACGGACACCAAATAGTGGAGTCACAGTCGATGCTGAGATTGTGGAAGGACCACTTCTGCAGACTGTATAACGGCGATGAAAGTCAAAATGCCGCCGTCAGGCAGAGCGGACCATTCACAATGGACGAAGACGAAGGAGAATCCCGTCCACCCGACCTAGACGAGGTTAAGATAGCGATATCGAAACTTAAGATAGCGATATCGAAACTTAAGTCTTATGAAGCTGCTGGAGCAGACGGACTCCCCGCGGAACTGTTTAAAGCAGCTGGCGATGAGCTGGTCAGGGACATGCACCAACTCATCTGCAAGATATGGTCGGAAGAACACATGCCCGATGAATGGAATCTCAGTATCGTTTGCCCGGTCCATAAGAAAGGAGACCCTATGACTGCGCCAATTACAAAGGGATAAGCCTCCTGAACATCGCGTACAAGATCCTCTCTGCCGTACTGTGTAAGTGCCTGAAGCCGTTCGTGGACGATCTGATAGGTTCCAACTAGTTTGGTTTCAGGCCAGGAAAATCCATGATAGACCAAATATTTACACTACCGCAGATCTTGAAGAAGACCCATGAATTACAGGTCGACACGCACCATCTTTTTGTCGACTTTAAAGCCGCATATGATAGTGTTTATAGAGACGAGCTATACAGAGCCATGTCATGTTTTAACATTCCTGCCAAACTCGTCAGACTGTGCAGGATGACTTTGGAGAACTCTCGCTGCTCCATTAAGGTCGGAGGTGAATCAACTGACCCCTTTGATGTTAAAAAAGGTTTTAGGGTGATGCACTGTCATGTGATTTCTTTAACATTATTCTTGAAAAGATCGTGCGGGACTCTGTGGCCAATACAAGAGGTACGATCTACTTCAAGTCCACACAATTGCCTGCCTACGCAGATGACATTGACGTTTGGACGGACAAAGCGAGACGTCAATGAGGCGTTCGCAAGCATTGAAGCAGAAACGGCTAAAGTGGGTTTAAGGATAAATGGGGACACGACCAAATATATGCTGTCATCCAAGAAAGACGCGCAAGACCGACGTCTTGGTCAGAACGTCACCTTCGGCATCTATATTTTTGAAGTAGTTAAGGACTTCGTCTACCTTGGCTCGATAGTGACAAACATAAACGACACCAGCGCTGAGATAAAACGCAGAATAACTCTTGCCAACCGCTGCTTCTTCGGGCTCAAGAGGTAATTGATTAGTAGAACCCTCTCTCGAAAAACTAAGGTATCCCTCTACAAACCTTAATCATCCCGGTCCTCCTCTAGGGCGCTAAGGCTTGGAAATTCTGCGTGCAAACGGAGAGTTGAGGAGGAGATTCAACCAAGAACTGTACGGGCTGTACAGCGACATCGGCCTAGTTAGACGTCTTCGGATCCAACGCCGAGGGACGACGCAGCAGAGGACGACCGCGTTTGAGGTGGCGCGCACAGGTGGAAAGGGACCTCAACCAAGTAGGCGTGCGGAACTGGAAGCGGCTGGCCAAAGATCGGGCCGGCTGGAGAGGCTTGTTGGCTGAGGCCCTGGTTCACCCCGAACAGTAGCGCCATCAAAGTAAGTAAGTAAGTATACAGTAGCTCCAAAATCTATTCGTTCACCCATTCACCCGACGAGAAACGATCTTGTAAGATAGAAACTAGTAGTGCTACAAAACTCAGGCTTATTTATTTATTAATTTTACACAAAAAAAAAAAAAAAAAAAAAAAAAAAACTTCAGAAAAGAAAAAGCACAAACAAATAGGTTGCAGGCAGGTTATAGGCATATTACTTTGATGATCAAAAATCTCCATGATGAGATAGTTGATCATCAAAGTGTCCATTGAATTCAAGTCAATTATCTAACTTGACAGCAAGAAGGTGAAAAAGTCAATAACAATAATTATTTGAAAAAGGTTCGCAGCTAGGATTAATATAGCAAAGATACAATAGGGATTAATGCTTGGAAGTGTTTTATTGGCTGTGGGAAATGATCGAAAGTTAATTTCACAACAATTGAATTTGTTACAACATTTGATATCTTTATCTATCAGGTTGGAAAAGGAGGGGAATGGCAATTGTACGAAAGGGTTTGCAGCAAGGATTAACTTAGCAGTGACACAATAGGGATCATCAAAGCTTAAACGGTATTTATTATTGGTTGTTCGTAATTATGGAAAAAAGGGTTGCAGCTAGGATTTATACATCGAAGACACAAAAGGGATCAGAGCTCAGAAGTTTGCTACTGGTTGTGGGATATTGTCCACTAACCTTAGGTCAGTATGTGACCAAGAGGATTTTTTGGATGAAAATTATGCCTGTTGTGTGGGAGCCCCCCTTAAATAATTATTTTATTCTGTTTTTAGTATTTGTCGTTATAGCGGCAACAGAAATTTCAACTGTCTAACTATCACGGTTCATGAGATACAGCCTGGTGACAGACGGCCGGACAACGAAGTCTTTTTTTTTTTTTATGTATGGGGCAACACAACATATTTAGCCAACACAACGATCCCAAGTATACAGCTTGGAACACTAAGATGTGGCTGCTTTACAACACCCCAAAGTGGATTAATACTCCACCACAATCCCCGGATATCACTCCTATTGAAAAAGTCTGGAATATATTAGAGTAGAATATACGACAACACACTATAAGCATTAAGTCTGATTTGAAAGCCGCATTAATAGCAGAGTGAAACAAACCTAGAATGGGGAAAACCTAGTTAACTCCATTCTTATAAGATTAACACACACAAATAGTTAATTTTTCACATTTGTAGTGTATTATGATCATAGGCAGAAGGAATGGCAATCAATGAATTATATGAAAGATATTGCTAAAAAAAGAACTCTCAAGCTATTACAACTTGAATTATCATTAGACAGTTTGTAACAATAAGCTTCACTTCACAGATCTTGCTTTAATTTGTTTTATGTTTTATTAAAATATGCTTTTCAATCCAAAGTGTTTACATATTAACACAATATCAGAATAAAACGATTATGCTGAAGGGTCTTATGAAATACTATATGTATATTCAAAAGCTTAAATTAATTTAAAGATCAAATGCAGCTGAAATGAAATTTTTTGGGTATTATCGATTATCGTAGTAACGTCCGAATTTCAACATTAATCTTCACACAAATACATACATATATGGGTACATGTGTACAGTCAGCAGAGAATTTCCCAGAAGTTCATTTTTACCACTTTCTTAGCGATGCATCGATATACACATGTATAGATGTATGTATGTATCGTACCTTGTTAATTTTTTGATGCAACCATCGCACAAGTCTTCGGCCTCCGATTCGCACAAACATTTTGTCACATATTCACAATGATTTCTTGAGCTTTGCTCTTCGATCACAACACCAGTTGGCGGCATTATTCCAATAAATTCAAAGTAACTAACAATAAAGCAACACTCGTTTTTTTTCAGGAAAAAAAAAGAATAATTATTATAAAACAATTTTTTCCGTATCTACAAAGATCGAAAAACTCAAGCAAAATGCCACAAACGGAATGAACTGAACGCGCCAAACGTTCGAATTAAACTGAAGCCGAACTACCCGCCCATGAGCCTTTTTAATTCCGACTCTATCGAAACGATCGATAACAGATTGTCTGCGACCATTAAATCAGCTACGCAAAAAAAAGCAAGCGGTTCGACGCCCAAGTTTATTCCTATTCTTCTAGAGTCAACCTATAGGCGTTATATGTACATACTTAAATATATTCGTACTATCTATACTCGTAAGTTATATGCATTAATTTTTCTAATATCGACTCATGCTACCATTGCCCAAATTGTCTATCTCGTCATGTAATCTTATATCAGAGTAGCTGTAATTAAAGAGAATTGGGACTCCTCGGTAACGTATTACTCATCGCCTGGGGACGATTGTTTACCAACATAAAAATCCAATTCGACAGTAAAAAGGGGCTCGACAAGCTTACCGATACAATAATGTACATGGATAGGCGCTAGTGTGTGACTTAAAGTGTAAATAAGGCGAAAATCACCCGATGGTAGATTGAAGTAACAATCAACGAAAATAAACTAATCTCACTTGACCCAAACTCCATTTTAAGCACTTGACTGGAATTTAAATTAGCCAGTAATCTGTGTTTCGGAATATAAGGGTTAGTAAGCTAATATGCATATAAATACGGTTTGTTAGAACTTGCAGATAAAGTGAAAACTGAAACAAAATAATTTATCTCATATGCGTCTTATATGTATGTACATGTATCTATGTAGATATGTATATTTATGAATGCAGGCTTTAATTTATTCGTGTATGCCACTCTTATAATACTTGGATTGTATTCTATTAATGGTACAGATGTACGTATGTACATATCTCCAATTGGCTTCCAAATGGAAGATCTTGATACCATGAGTTTCATATACATATAATATGTATATGATTTTAAATCAACAGTTTGTTCTCTTATCGTTTCAGGTTCAGAGAAAAAAATGAAGGTATTTTGGCACAATAAAGACTTTCTTTCTTACTGCAAGTGTGAAGGGACCTTGTCAGCAGCGTTGTCATTGAGTAAAAGTTTGTATGAAAAATGTATTCGGAAGCCAGTACAATGTTCTACGAAATAAATTAAAACCTCGAACAAACAAACTCTTAGATATTTATAAAAAAAATGTACGGCTAATGTCGTATTGGAACACAATTTGAAGAACGATTTCTAAAACAGAAAAGCTTCTGCCAGAACTTTTAGCTTTGAAAAGTTGTACTCGTATAAGTGTAATCCCTATATTTCATTGAACAAACTAATTCTAAATCAGGACTCGGTTGAGTAACGGTATTCGCCGTTAATGCCTTTGAGTTACGTAATTAAGTAACATGAACCCCTGAATAATGTCTTCTTAAACTAATTCAATATCTTTAGTGCGTTGTCAATAAACCAATTAATACCTTGTTGCTGCTTTATCGTTTGCGACCATCCATAAAGTACGTCACACGTTAAGAGGGGGGGAGGGGTCGACGAAATGTGACATTGTGCGACAAGGTGTGGGAGGGGTCCTAGGTTTAGTCAAGTCACATGTCAAAATCCTATACATCTAACAGAGGCGATTCCTCTCAGCTAAGTGCCGCTAAACCAAGAATTTAAATTAATAATTTTTATGAAAAACCACGATACGAGCGAAATACAGAAATACATGGACATGACATGGACGCTATTTACATTGCAACACATGCTCGAGGAAGAAGTGCTTTCAACAGAGTGGAACTACAAGTGGCGCCTTTTAGCCGCGAATTTACTTGCGTTATATTAAAACACGATTCTTTCGGTTCACATCTAGTGGTTAACATCATCCACCGTCGAGTGGAAGGTCTATAGTTCAAATTCATTTCATAGCCAAAAAAAGAAGCAATTCCTATACGGAAAAAAGTATGCAACACAGTTATGAATGGAAAGCGACCAAACGTACTGCCGCAGGCATAACACTCACAGTTAATGGTCAATTGAAATTCATCCACTGCGTATGCAATATTAACACCAAAAATGCATGAACGAATTACTGTGAACTATAGCCAACGCGAAATTTGGGCGGCTCTCGTCCTATCTAGGACAAACCACCCCTGAGAGTAGTGAACGAACATCTACGACCCAAAAAAACACTGCACTCCGTTCAGGTTGTGTCTCAAAAAAAAACATCAACCTGCGCGAAACTCTCCCTTTCCCTGTTACCTTCGCTCGCACAACGTTCGTTCAAAACGTTATAAGCCATTAGCCTTGAGTGCGGGCGCCGCCGTGGCGCAGTGGTTAGTGTGTTGGACCCTGACGTACGATGAGCGAGTTCGGTTTCCGATAACACCAAGGCCATCGAATGTTTATTTCGTGGTGTCCCTCCTCGGCGGGCGTGTTGTGGTGTGTGACGATCTAGCCTTTCGCGACTATTACTAGAGGAGTTTTTCTTGTTTTAGTGAAACAGACTTCTAACGGGTATGTGGCTCCGAAGATAGATTTTCTCCACTGTTACTTCAGCTTGCTTTGAATCTTCGAGCGTCATCACATTTGAAGCAAGTTCCGTATGATAGCTATTGCCCCAGTGTCGAGGCATACTTATTTAAGCAATCGTGTGGCATCTGTGGTCTATATTTTGCATCATACAAGGTCACTAACCAACACAAGGAATCAGACAAGCGGCAACAAGAAGTCTTGCGCATCGCAAAGATTCGTCCTCAAAGAATTGCTGCTAGACGTGACAGACAAATTCTATGTTTGGATTATGACGATAATGCTATATGGTTGGATTAAAACGATGTTTTCACATCGAATGTTCCTGACATTAACAACCCAACGAAGTAACTGCTTTGCCGGTTATAAATAATTTGAAGGAGTGGGTTCAAAGACCATGGACCCAAGATGATTAAGTTTGTAACTTTCATGACTATAATAATCTATACTAATATTATAAATGTGAAAGTGTGTGTGTCTTTCACGCAAAACGGAGCCACGAATTAACGTGATTTTTTAAGTGGTGATAGTTGAAGGGATGGAGAGTGACGTAGGCTACTTTTTGTTTCTTTCTAGCCCCCGTTAAATTTGTATGCAGCAAAAAAAAAAAAATCAGTAGAGAATGGAAACTTGTGTGAGACTCTCCGCAAAATTAGTATAGGTTCTATGATACAAACGAATAATAAAATAATTTAATTAAAACAACCATAAATCAATCAGCTTTTAAGAAAACAATCAACATTTGAAACATAAATAAGTGTTACTCTTGAATTACGATAGATGGCGCTGATATGTTTCTGAAACGCGCTAACGTTGTGTGCTCTCTATCTATACTTAAGTGCGGGCATCGGTCCGCGCTTCACACTATAGTGCATACGATACCTATACTCTGTTATTTGACTACTAAGCGTCCCAGTCATTCTTATACGAAATTTAGATGCCCCGAGATTATGTAATGGGACGAGACTTCGTGTCACACAACTTGGCCGCATTATCATTAGCGCCATATCTCATAAATATGACCAACTATGACAAGGACGGGGGAGGGGTCAAAAAATCACGAAATTAGTGTGACGTACTTTATGGATGACCCCTTTGTTCTAATAGACACCACCCTTGGCTCCAAAAAATCTACTAATTATTGACATGAAACAAAATTAGATCGTGACTCATCTGGCTCATAGCATTTGTTATCTTTTTCCTCCTCTTTCATTTTCTTCCACAAAAATCCAGTTGAATGATTTATGCATACAAACGTTTATCCCTATATACGATTGTAGATTGCTTAATGAGGTGATATAACACGTTTCTATTGTGGTCTCCGAACGTCAACGCTCACTAGCATCAAACTAGTTCTCAAACACATATAATCATCTAAAGTACGTCTTTAAATGAGAATGACAGCAAATATTACCTAACCGCGAGAGAACAATCTATCCTTCAGTTACAGCATCGAGCAGTAAATTCCATCAATATTTTTGCATAAGCAAATGAACGATAACGCAACATCAGAATCTATCCCATGCTTTTGCAATAGTGAACTAGGTAATTGATGAATGTATATTTTTCTCCATTCGGAGAACTTTGAAAGCTTTTTAACATTTCCACTTCATTCCATCCTGTTTCTCATTTCATATACATAGAATAGCTAAACCACAATAGATAAGTATGTTACACGGAAAGATTTTACATATATCAATTAATAAGCGCGCGAAATCCATTGATTCATATATGGCCTGTACTCACAACTCTACGTCTGAACCTGAAAAAGTGGTAATTTAAGTGCGACGATACAAACATAAGAGAAACAATTGCTTTTTTTTTCCTTGGTTCTTTTATGAATAGAGTATAGAATCTTAATTAAGAACCCATTTCAGAAATTTCCATTCCATTCATCTTTGCGAGAACATTTAACATCTACCATGATATTACCATATCTGTAATATGTATTTCAAAACAACTAGCATATAGGAGGGACTCACTTCGAGCATTTTAAAATATGTAGGTATGTATGCATGTATATTGAGTAATAAAAGGTGTTCCGTATCAAGTAGAGATGCCCGCTTAAGTGATCATTTGAACACTTCGTGATCATTTTTGCTACACGCATACATGTTTCTAATGAATTGATAAGAAACGTCGGCAAGATCAATAAACAATCGATCTGACAAAACGCTCTCTGTGATCTAAATGACATTCATGACCATGAATATTTCAATAGATCAATCATGTTTTGAAAATCTGATAAAAATCTAGTGCAAAATGTATATTTCACATTTCAAGGCATTTAGCATCTTCTCGAAGTACTTTATCTTAATATAAAATTTAACCGACTATAACCGGATATGTTTTGCCGTTATAAGACTGGTTCTTTAAGCTGGATTCAATTTAACAGTTATCATAGTCGGTTTGTTTTATTCAGAGCTCTCATGACATTTTTGTCGGAAGGGAGACAACACAGTATGCAACAATTCATTCTGTACTTAGAACATTTTTTTGTTTTTATATTTGCGCGCACTCAAGGTATAATAACCTTATTATGTCGGCGCACAGTGCGAGCAGAAGGTAAACAGAAAGGGGGAAAGAGGAGATGCCGATGGACATTGATCTTAAATGCTTGCATGTAGCTTTGAGGAGGGAACACCGAATCCTGCAGGGAGTTCCAGATTCGTGTGGTTCGGTTAATGAAACATACTTACTTTGATGGTGCTACAGTTCGGGGTGAATCAGGGCCTCAACCAAAAAGCCTCTCCAGCCGGCCCGATCTTTGGCCAGCCGCTTCTAGTGCCGCACGCCCAGTTGGTTGAGGTCCCTTTGCACCTGTGCGCACCACCACCTTAAATGCGGTCGTCCTCTGCTGCGTCGTCCTTCGAGGTTGGAGTCGAAGACTCTTCGGGCCGGAGCGTTGATGTCCATTCGCTCTACATGGCCTAGCCATCTTAGACGTTGGATCCGAAGACGTCTAACCAGGCCGATGTCGCTGTACAGTTCTTGATTGAATCTCCTCCTCCACTCTCCGTTTACACAAACGCTTCCCCTTCATCCGCTTTTGATAACGTCCAAGCCTCAGCGCCATAGAGGAGGACCGGGATGATTAAGGTTTTGTCGAGGGATACCTTAGTTTTTCGAGAGAAGGCTCCACTACTCAATTGCCTCTTGACTCCGAAGAAGCAGCGGTTGGCAATAGTTATTCTGCGTTTTATCTCAGCGCAGGTGTCGTTGCTGCTTGTCACTATCGAGCCAAGGTAAACGAAGTCCTTGACTACTTCAAAAATATAGCTGCCGAAGGTGACGTTCTAACCAAGACGTCGGTGTTGCGCGTCTTTCTTGGTCTGTCCCCATTTACCCTTAGACCAGCTTTAGCAACTTCTGCTTAAATGCTTGCGAATGCCTCATCGACCTCTCGTTTTGTACGTCCAATAACGTCAATGTCATCTGCGTAGGCAAGCTCTCCTCCGACCTTAATGGAGCAGCGAGAGTTCTCCATAGTCATCCTACACAGTCTGACAAGTTTGGCAGGAATGTTAAAACATGACATGGCTCTGTATAGCTCGTCTCTATAAACACTGTCATACGCGGCTTTAAAGTCGACGAAAAGATGGTGCGTGTCGAGTTCATGGGTCTTCTCCAAGATCTGCCGTAGTGTAAATATTTGGTCTATCGTGGATTTTCCTGGCCTGAAACCAAACTGGTTGGAACCTATCAAATCGTCCACGAACGGCTTCAGGCACCTACACAGTACGGCAGAGAGGATCTTGTACGCGATGTTCAGGAGCCTTATCCCTTTGTAATTGGCGCAGTCATAGGGTCTCCTTTCTTATGGACCGGGCAAACGATACTGAGATTCTAATCATTGGGCATGCGTTCTTCCGACCATATCTTGCAGATGAGTTGGTGCATGTTCCTGACCAGCACATCGCAAGCTGCTTTAAACAGTTCCGCGGGGAGTCCGTCTGCTCCAGAAGCTTTATAAGACTTAAGTTTCGATATCGCTATCTTAACATCGTCTAAGTCGGGTGGACCTTCGTCCATTGTGAATGGTTCGCTCTGCCTGACGGCGGCATTTTGACTATCGTCGCCGTTATACAGTTCGAAGAAGTGGTTCTTCCACAATCTCAGCATCGACTGTGACTCCACTACTAATTGTCCGTGCTCATCCCTGCAGGCTTCTGCTCTGGCTTTATAGCTTTGGCATGTTCGTTTTACTTCCTGGTAAAATTTTCGAACGTCCTTCCTGCCGTAACATCCCTCCATCTCCTCGATCTCGCGCTTCGCGTGCTCCTTCTTTTTCCTTCTCAGAAGCGCATGCTCCTCCCTCCTTTTCTGTTCATAGAGCTCGCGGGCAGCCCTCGTCCGTCGATACAATGTGGCCATGTATGCATTCTGTTTCTCTACATGGGTCTGTCTGCACTCATCATCAAACCAGGGGTTTCTCGTCGGTGGTGGCTCGAAACCGAGTACATCTGGATCTAATGGTTAATGAAAGATTCTCTATATTTGACGGTACGTCCGAAAGCGGGTTTTAGGGTATATTGGTGAGCATTCCTAGAGAGACGTGTGTTGTGGGAGAAATGTTGAAGGGGCGGAATGGAACAGGCTATTTTATCAGATCATTTTTGGTGGAAATAACGGCGGGGCTGACAGGCAGACTCCGATCGCGGAAGGCGAAGTCGTTACGGGTCATAGCAGTCCTCGAACTGGTAAGGTTCTCCCAAACCGGCGTCCGAAGGGAGCAGGAGCTTTAACCGAAAAAGGTAAAAGCTCCCGCAAACGGAAGACCGCTGCTAACGATTGCCTCGCTAGGGAGAGAGTGTGAGATGCCTCCCTCTCCGGTGGGGCGGTGGGAAATCGGAGTACAATGGCAGATGTGGCGACCCAGGAGGATTAAAGCACAGGCCAGAAGGCGAAGATAGCCAAAAACCGCTCCTCGGAGGGGGGTACATCACACAACAAAATCCCTTCCTCCGAAAAGGAGATCCAAGTGACCGTAAGGAGTCGAGAGAAACAACTCTCTTATAAAGAGGCGGCGATCTTCTCTGAAAAGGTCAGGATAGTTTTTATCCAGATCAATCTACAGCATTGCAAGGCTGCTACTGCTCTTTTAAGTAGTAGAATTGCATGCAGTGGTACAAATCATCACGTTGTATACATTCAAGAACCGTGGGTGTGGAATAAACACCTATGTGGCCGTGGTGGTATACGTGATGCTACGATTCTTTATGGTGAGCGATCCGAAAGGGTCGGCCTCATCATATCGAACTCACTATCGGCAACCAAACATGGGCACTTTTGTGGACAAGATCTGGTGGCTGCTAGAGTAAGCTACAAAACACACGGAGCAATAGAACACTTTGTCGTTGCGTCTGTCTACTTTCCCTACGATTCGTTACTACCTCCACCACCGAAGGAAGTCTCTGAACTTGTAGAGTACTGTGAAGCCAGGAAGATTAGTCTCATCTTGTGTTGCGATGGTAGTGCGGCAAATGTCACACAAGTGGGGACCGTCTTTTAGACTTCATTCTCTCGTCTGACCTTAATATCAACAATGTTGGCTCTCAACTAACGTTTGTTACGACAAGACGACAGAAGGTGATTGACCTGACCATATCCAACAGATATGTGGAGGACATCACTAACTGGCGAGTCTTGCCTGATGCTACGCTGTCGGACTATAAATATATCGAATTCCGATTAGGTTGTGGGAACTCTTCTTTGCAACTTAGACGGAATCCGAGAAGGACGGACTGGGTACGGTTTAGGAGCTTGAGAAATCCACTCAGGCCCTACCTAAACTTAGAACGAAACAATTGGTAGAAAACGCTGTTCATAACCTGAACAGCGACATCACCAGTTGTTTTGAACTCGCACGTCCTGTCAGCAAACCTCCCTGCAGGAAATTGGTCCCCTGGTGGAATGCCGAGTTTTGTGCCTTCGGCTTTGTCAAAGTCTTCGCAGGGAAGCCAGAAGTCTTCTGAATATATCGCTCAAATCGAATTCGGAAAATGACGCAAAAAGAATATAAAAAGCTTATTCGTAAATCGAAAAATGATTCTTATGAGACTTGCTGCGAAGAGATCAAATCTTTGAGTACGACTAGCAAGTTGGTTAAAGTCCTCAAACGGGGAAAGCTGGATGCACTCAGAAAATCTGATGATACCTTTACCACTCTAAGTTTAGTGCTTCACATTCATTTCCAGAGAAATCAGATCGCCATTGGCTCGTTGCACACTATTTCAAGGGAAACTGCAACTGAAACGATGAAAACAACTCAGCTTAGTTGGTATATTGCATCACGCGTGGTAAAGATTAGAGCCATTAGGCATTTTCGTCGACATAGAGTGAGGTTTTGATAACGCAACTTTCGACAGCATATTTAACGCTGCCAGACGGCATGGCGTAGATGAAGCACTGATTTTGTGGACCAAGGCAATGCTTGTGCACAGGATGCACCCGCTGATGCAGGTCTGGACCAGTGTGTCAAATCCAACTTAAGCAGGGTCTACCTTCAAGGCGGCTTCCTGTCTCCGCTATTATGGTGCATGGTGGTCGACTGTGATTCAATGCCTTTGGAATCTGTGCCCAGACCAAGGCGGATGATGTCGCCGTTCTTTCTGTCGGTTCATACTTAGCGACTGTCCGTCTCAAGGCACAGGCGGCGAGATGTGATCGATGATTGGTGTATAAGAAATGGACTGACGGTTAATCCACTAAAGACCAATGTCGCTCTCTTTACGAGAAGAAGGAAAAATACTGACATGACTCAGCTGGTACTAAAAGGCACTCCCATCCCAGGATCCCAGGAAGCTAAGTACCTGGGAGTCAATTTAGAAAGTAAGCTTCTTTAGCTTCTTTGATCAAAGCATGTTGAGTCAAAAATCACGAAAACGTTCGACTGCACTTCTGGTTAGGTAAATATGCGTCTGTCTTTTAATCGGAGATATACGCAATCCTAATGGCCACCCACTATGTTGTGAAGCCCAGGTGGAAAGGAAAATGCATATGCGTCTACAGTGACACCCAAGCTGCACCCAAAGCTGTGTCCAACCCTTAAACTAGTTCCAAATTACTGCATGAACTCAATACCTTCTTATGCAGAGTCGGTAGACTAAATTCATTAAGGTTTGTATGGGTTCTAGGTCACTCTGGGATCCCAGGAAATGAGACATCGGATGAACTCGCCAGAATGTGCTCAGAGTAGAGTTTCTCAGGACCTGAACCCACTCTAGATCTACCGGCGTCCACGGTAATTTCCTACATTAACGATTAGGTGTTTAATACAGACAACCGTAGATGAAGGGATTATCCAAGTTGCAGGATGACTAAGCGCGTATGCCCTGATGCCTGCAAGAAATCCTTAGCATTCCTCCTGTCTTTAAGGAGAATCGAGTGCGGAAGACCTGTGGGTGTCATTACGGGCCATTACACTTTTGCTAAGCATCTCTGCGTTCTTGGCATCAGTGAGACGCCTACCTGTGCTGCATGTTGCGAGGAGGATGACATTTCAGAGCATTTTCTCTGTGACTGTCCCGCATTTGCTCGCGCACAGTGGCGCACTCTTGGGCATGACACGGTGTGTGCCGATTCTCTTAGTTTAGCTTAGACAGCAGATGCGCCCAACGAGAACAAAAAAAAAGCTAAAATATTTCTGAATTTCTTGTTTTTAGAGACAATGTAATTCAAATTATGGAAAAAGAAAGTGCCCCAAAAGCAACGGGTCTAACTCGATTCACTATACTAGTTTCGCGCAAGAGACGGTTTAACAGACCTCTTGCAGCTGAACAAATTGCGGTGTACTAGATTATTACGAAACATGTATCAATGCAACCCAAGCAAGAAAATAGGCTGTATGCGACAAGTCTGCCCACACTACCAACTTCCCATAAAGTCCTTTTACAAACTAGGTTTAGACATATCTTCGAAATAAGCTCAATTGCAATTTCTTGCAAATTTTAAACATTGTTGTTGATTGCACTACTACTCTCGAAAGATAATTTTTAGGGTTCCGTATCCAAAGGGAAAACGGAACCCTATTACTAAGACTTCGCTGTCCGTCCGTCCGTCTGTGGGATATTGTCGACTAACCTTAGTTCAGTATGTGCCAAGGGGATTTTTTGGATGAAAATCATGTCTGTTATATGGGAGCCCCCATAAATATTCATTTTGTTTTTAGTAATTGTCGTGGTATCGGCAATAGAAATACATCATCTGTGAAAATTTCAACTGTGTAACTATCACGGTTTATGAGATACAGCCTGGTGACAGACGGACGGACGGACAGCGAAGTCTTAGTAATAGGGTTCCGTTTTACCTTTGGGTACGGAACCCTAAAAAACGAAGCATCGGGTCCAAATTTTGACCCAACACGATAACTTTCAATTAGAAGTTATAAATGGAAGGAATGGCAGCGATACAATTTCGCCTTTGCCTTTATTGAGCGCAACTACAACTGTCCTTTTAGGACGTGATACATCTTCAATATCAAAATTGCTGGATCGAAATTTCGTAAATATTTTTGGTACGAGCTTTCTGTCAATTTGTACATATTTTCTGTACACATGAGAACATTTTTTTTTTTACTTGAACACCATTTCTACTTATTCGATAGTAAAAATTACTCGAATTTGAAACAACACCAACCAAAACAAAACCTACAGCGTACATCCAAATAACACCATAAATGCATGGAACCGTTGCTGAGAACTACACCCAACGTGAAAATTCGGTTCCTCTCGAATCCTGTCTAGGACAACCACCCCGAACCAGCGCGAACCTTAAAAAAAAAAGAAAAAGAAAAAAAAAACAGACTTCTTTCACAAGTAAACCTTGCCGTATAGCTGTCAAAATGTATAACGGTTATGCATCTCAAGTGCGAAGTTGACTATAACAAAAATGTGTGAAAAATTATGAAAAAAAAAAAAACGGTGGAACACGAAACAACTATTTAATCTGGCCCTACATCAGTTATGATTAGTAAATAAGGTCACAAAGACCTCAAAGTAGATGAAGACTTTTTAGAATTATTCTTTTTGTGATTAGGTTAGGTTAGGTACAAGTGGTTGGCATAAGCCACACGTAGGCCGAGGTCGGCCCATTGTGATACCACAAGGATCATTAGCCTGATCCGCTTCCTGAGAGCCAACCGGTGCTTCTGATGAAGCGATGGAGTTGAGATATGTTTAGGCTTGCTAGCTCACTTAAATTTTCATAGAAGGGCGCGCCGAGGCAAAACAAGGGCATGAGCAAAGGAGGTGATGTATCGATTCCTCGTCCTCCTCGTCCATGCAGCCGCGGCAAAAGTCATTGGAGTGCAGCCCTAGTCTGGCGGCGTGTTTTCCAATGATGCAATGACCTGTAATGACACCCACTAGAGTGCTCAATGTAGCCCTTTTGGTTGTTATTAGGTCCTTTGTTCGTCTTAGGATATGCTTAGGCCAGATTTGTTTAGTGATAAAGCCGATATTATTTTCATTGCATCGGAGGTTGGTCGCCTCTATGGTTCGAAGTTTTATAGTGTGCTTTACCGTACTTATTGGTGTTTCAAGGTACCCGAGGGTAGGAAGACTGAGTGTGCTTGACGCTAACTTTGCGAGTGCGTCGGCCGCGTAGTTTCCTGGAATATCCCTATGCCCGGGAACCCTTCTTCTTTCTTTGGTGGCGTTACAGCCCATGAAGGACCAGAGCCAAGCTTCTCTCAATCACCCATGTTGTGTGTGATTTCTTTTTCACACAGGTGAAAGGGACCCACAGTTTAATGCCGATTCCGAGCGGCTTGAGTCGAGAAGCTTTTTCCAGGCAAGTTATACTACGGGGGGTTTTGTGAGTACCCCGCCGAGGACGGAAGCCGCGAAATATACATTCGATGGCATTGGTGTTATCGGGATCCGAACTCGCTCATCGTGCGCCAGAGTCCAACACACTAACCACTGCGCCACGGTGCCCTGCCCGGGAACCCACAATACTTTAATGTTGAGCTGTTCAGCTATCTCGTCTAGAGATAGGCGACAGTTTAAGGATGTCTTTGATTTGTAGGTTACCGCGCCCAGGGATTTTATCGCAGATTGGCTATCCGTGCAAATGATAATATCCTTAGCGGATATTTCATTGATCCTGAGCCATGCAAGGGCCTCCGTTGTCGCTGTTAATTCTGCCTGATACACACTGCAGTGATTTGGGAGTCTGAATGATCGGCTGAGGTTAAGTTCCTTGGAGAAGACTCCGCTACCTACACCCGACTCCATCTTAGGGCCATCGGTGTAGAGGGAGATAGAGTCCTGTGGTATAACTTTTCCTTCAGCCCATTCCTCCCTGGATGGAAAGGCAGCTTCGAAGTTCCTAGTGAACACACTCTACGGGATGATGTGGTCTGTGTCTATGGGTACTTTGAAGTGCTTAAAAATGCTAGTATGTCCTTTTTGTAGTGTGGGCCATTTTCCTATGCCCCTAATTCGTAGGGCCGCGAAGGCAGCAACTTGCTTGCTGAAGAGGCCCAACGGTGAAGAATATAATAAGATATTGAGAGCCTCCGTGGGGATTGATCTGATCGCTCCGCTTATACATAAAATTGCCGATCTTTGTACCTTCCCCAGAAGGTTTCTGTAGACGGCCTTTTCCAGAGCAGTCCACCAGACTACGATGC
This sequence comes from Eumerus sabulonum, assembly GCA_951905685.1. NCBI lineage: Eukaryota > Metazoa > Arthropoda > Insecta > Diptera > Syrphidae > Eumerus > Eumerus sabulonum. Next base: position 150,474,580 of record OX645060.1, on the reverse strand, counting down.
CATATAGGAGGATGGGCCTTATGAATGCTGTGTAGAGCCAGTGCATAATGCTTGGTTGGAAACTCCACCTTCTGCCCACCACTTTCTTACAGCTGTAGAGGGCAGAGGTGGCTTTCTTGACACGATCAAGAATGTTAGGTTTCCAATTCAGCTTTTCCAATCCTGATCTTTGATTATTAGTTGGGTTCCATCCAACCTCGGTGGGTTGAAGGGCGGAATTTTATATTTATTGGTAAACAGTACTAAGTCGGTCTTCTTAGGATTTACGCCAAGTCCACAGTACTGCGTCCAGGTTTCTACTGCACGTAATGCACCCTGCATTAGGTTGCTTAGAGTGCTGGGAAATTTCCTGTGGCGGCATTTTTGTGATAAGGATTACATTCTTTTAGTTCGCTCGACGTGATATGATGCCGAAAATGTACCAGATAGTTTGGGTGATCTTTAAACATGATGACATGTTGCCGTGAAAAACCAAGAGAATTTGCTTTCAACGATTCAATTGACCACTGGATACATAAGACTAGATAACACACATTGTCAGGTAAATCAAAGTACGTATATGTTCGCAAATGCTACAGTTGTGGAAAAGAAAGGTTTCCAGTTATACACCAGTTTATAACCTAACAAACACTCTTGCAAATCCGTCAGTTCGCAAGCAACTATTTGCACTCGTTGATTCAATGACCAAAGATAAAAGTTCAGAAGTCAAAATACCGATGGTTATTGTGAAAAGGATATTGTGACAGTATGTACATTGGGGTGGGTCAATTTTTTTTTTTTCTCGTTTTTCAAAAACGCTCACCATTAAAAAGGTGCCAAATGGTGTCGTTAATTGATATGTAAGATTTTACTATATTATTTTAAGTTTAATTGCCTCGGTAGAATTATTTAAAGGAAGTTGATTTTTGACATCAGTACACTTAAACTTATCTCAAGTTATTGATATCAGATTTCAAGCATTTTCAATTTGTATTATGTAAATACGAAATTGTTTTGCTCATATGATATCTATCTATTTCTATTTCTTTTTTCTGTGAATTCGGGTTACATCCCATTTGCTTATAAAAGAAGCACGCATACAGCTTTAGCGCACAACACACAAGTGGGTGATTGCCCAAATGCCTACATTATTACGAATTTGAAATTCATGTGAAAAGATACGCCGAAAAACACGAGAGGTATCATACCTCTATTCTATATATCTTCTACAGTTACGCCATTGTATTCAGGCAGTTATTGGTAAAACAATCAGTGTCGTGAGTTGCATAAGAGAGTGCAGTCATTGGTTTAACGTGATCAAAAAAAATGGAACGCACTCGAAATAGTTGGAAGTGTCCCTTATTTCGTAATTTATGCGAGTTAAAGGACAATGTACTACCAACTTACGAAGATGTGATGAAGTTTTATGAGTGGACCCGACACAATATAAAGTTTGAAAAGGAAACGAAAAAAGAACCAATATATAAAGAAATAGAGTCCGTTGAAATTGCTAAACTAATACAAATATGGACGAAATCTTCTATTCCTACGGTGGAACAAAAACGAATGAAGGTGATGTTACAAACATATCATTTAAAATGCAAAAGACTTCTTAAGTCTCACCCGAAAATACCGAAAAACAAGTTGGAGCAGTTTCGGCTTGGAAGTAAAGTTTTGTTTGATCTTTCGGCTTGCAAGTGTCGGCATTTTTCTGAATGTACTTGCCCTAAAAACCATAAAATACCTGCAAGAGAGCACAGCTTTATAACAGACCAACGGACTGCTAGGCAAATGATGATATGTGGCGTAGACGTTGGCACAACAAAACAGCTTACAAGAGCACTGAAAAGAAAGTTGGTACGAGAAAAATTTGAGAGCAAACAACAAAAAGTGACTGAAATATGTACGGAAGAGTTAAGTAGCACATCTGAATCCGAATGTTTCCATTCGGATTCTGAAGAAACATTCAAAATTCCGTTGCGGACTTCAAGTACTGATTCGGTGAGTAATATAACAACTGCAGTTGATTACGCTTTGCTATCGAAAACATGCGATAGATTTGGAGTGTCAGACAGGGCAGGAGCAGCAATTGCCACAGCGGTTCTAAGCTCGTCGAGCTGTCAAGTAATAGACAAAAATAAGCTTCGCCGAGAACGAAAAAAAATAGAGAAAATACGATTTCACAGCAAAGATTTTCCCAAATACCAGCAGTATACTTCGATGGTAGAAAAGACCAAACTTTGTTTATGTCTGAAAAAGATGGGAAAAAGTATAGGCGACGCATACTTGAAGAGCATATTTCTTTGATAAAGGAACCTGACTCCACGTTCTTAGGGTACATTGCACCTGCTTCAGGCACTGCAAAGTGTATAGAACAAGAAATTTTCAACTTTCTCTTGAAAAAAGATGTATCAGTGGATCATTTGATTGCAATTAGATGTGATGGGACAAATGTAAATGTTGGCAAACACAGCGGCATTATACGGATGCTAGAAAAAAGATTAGATAGACCTTAACAGTGGATTATTTGTTTACTGCACATGAACGAACTACCATTAAGACATATGTTTCAACACATTGATTGCAGTACGTCTGGGCCACAAACATTTTCAGGGAAAATTGGCATGGAACTTGAAAAGTGTGAGACAAGACTCATTTTCAACCTATTCCGGCTAGCTTACCGGAGCTTCCTGCAAAGAACATTAGTACAGATCAAAAATACTTGTACAGGGCAGTTGCAGCAATTTTAACAGGCATATTTCCTAGCGATCTAGCTAACAAATCCCCAGGTAAAATGTCCCATGCCCGATGGCTAACTCGTGCCAACAGGATTCTGCGCCTGTATGTTTCAGTAGAGAAGTCTTCTGAAAATCTAATTACTCTTGCAACGTATATTGTCAAGGTTTACACTCCGATATGGTTTGCTATAAAAACCCACTCAAGCTGTAAGGATGGATCAAGACACTTCTTTAAGCTAACCAGATATTTGCCAATAAATTTAAAAGCCGTTATCGACCCAGTAATTCAAAGAAACAGCTATTTCGCACACCCGGAATACTTATTACCTTGAATGTTGACAGATCTCCAGCCGCACGTTCGCGAATTAGCTGCACGTCGAGTTTTGAAAGCAAGATCAGAAACACCAAAACAATTACGACTGTTTCAGTTACCAAAAATAAATTTGAACGCATCAACATATTATGATCTTTTGGATTGGCAAGAAAATGTCACTAAGCCACCGTTATCAAAATCTGTAAGCGAAGAAAATCTTTTATTGTTTATCAAACAAAAAGGTGAGCGAGAATTGGCCTTATTACGCCTTCTGTGTCACACGCAAACCGCAGAAAGAGCAGTTAAAGCTGTGACCGAAGCTTCAGCCACCTTATGCAATAAAACAATGACAGAAGGTTTCATCAAAGCCCAGATTAACTCAAGAAATGCAATGCCGAAATTCGACAGCAAAAAGGATTTTGCCACAAACTAAACCCTCCATTTTAATAATTATTTTAGTATTGTTCTATATTACATTTGTTGCAAGCATTGTTTGCTCTTTAATAAACTTTTAACTACTATTGATTTAAAACTTTTATTTATAAACAGTGTTCATTTGTGTAACTTTTTATGTCATGTTATTAGGCCTTTTTTAGCCAACATGCCAACAATCCAACATGACTCCGGAGGCAGAAGATTGAATCCGATTGCAATGAAACTCCATAACCTATTTACACTCATACATTAGCACGTTTTGTTACAGTGCCCCTATAAAAACTAAACACTTTTTTTTTTTTTTTTTTTTATACATAAGTGACCCACCCTAATGTACATATCTTAATTAAATGGAATTCAAAAATACCCGATACTACGCTAAGTTTTTTGTAAGCATTTTTCTTGGCAAAATACAATAATAAAAGTAATTAATCACTGTAGATATTAAGTAGTCGAAAGACATAGGTTAAATATATAGATAGTGTTTGTTTTAGAGTGCCCGCAGAGGGTCAGTAAGACATCTAATGTAGTTATGATATAAGCTAGTTTTGGTCATTTTGTCTAGCACGTAAGATAGTTATAAGTATCTCAATAAAAATGAATTTAAAATGAAAATGATGATGGAATTCAAAAATAACGTGGCCATTTGGGTTGGGCAGTAATGGCTTTCCGGAAACTATAGTCATCAAAGCAGCTCCATAAAATACAACTAACGTAATTGTATGCTGTTTTTTATTTTTGCAAAAAAGGTTTAATGTGAAGTTAACCACAATAACGAAAGCTAAGTTAATAACAAAGGGAAAGCTTCAGAGATACTTGTCACATGCGCGAGTCCAAAAATAAAGTCTTGCTTGCCAGGGAATAGATTCTCACTTGGAAAGAAAAATAAGATTCCCATCTTCCTGATATACTATAATACTTAGTTGACAGTAAGAAGATTGAAGTGCAAAAGTTCAAGTGCCATTAAATCGCATTATGCGTTTTTAAGTCATAGCTATTAAAGTGTAATAGATACGTTTAAGATAAATATTGACCAGTTCGATTCGTGACTACTGTTCTTCCGTTCGGGAATGCACTTTCTCTGCCAGTGAATGTCTGTAAATATTTAAATAAAACACATAGATATTCTCTTTAGTGCGGCCCCCTAAGTAACCTTGGTAATAATTACCATTTAAAACCAAAGACCCCTGGCGTTGAACTACTTCCTCTGGCCTTCTGTTCACACATGCAAAATTCTCTATAAAATGAGTAATTAATACACTTGTTTGCTGCGATACGATGTAGCTGTAGCTCAAGGGGGTCAGCTTTTAGGGGTATAGTGACAATTGACGAAAGGTTTCGCTATGTAATAGCATTGAATTTCCATCTACATTTAGATGTGTATTTGATAGAAAATGCTGAATTGAACTGCTTCTTGGCCTTGTCAACGAATCGAAGTACGACGAGCTAGGAGTTACACGCTTGATGATGTTTTAAGGGCAACGACTTATTTACATATTTAACTAGCTACTTAATATTTACTTATTTAATATTTAATCAATAGTATTTCACTAGGTAGGAAAATGCAAAATGTACAGGTTTCAACCTAATCGGATCAATATTTTATAAGGCAAGCATTAATTATAATTCGCTATCGAATTTTATAAAATAATTTTCATCAACTGTAGGGAAATGTGTCTTTCGCTAGATCGAAGAACATTTTCTATCATGGCAGCTACTTAAGATATTTCCTCCTTTCATAATATACTCGCATGGGTATAAGTCTTCCCCATCTGAGAACATTTATTCAGATGGCGGAATAATTAGAACTGATATAGGGAAAATACAGGAAAAAACCAATTAAATTTTTTTATACCTCGAGAGGGACAAGTGGCGTACATAATAACCATCGGGGAAAAGTTATTTTAAGTTATACTCAAGCAGTTTATTTCAAACTAGAACAAATGACCCTGTTTGATCCAGTTCGCTTGGTCATCACTTTACTTTCATGGATGATATTAGTTTGGTACTCTCATTTTAAGGCTGACTTCCTATGATCGTTCTTAGATTTTGAATTTATTAGAATTGCTAACTGGTGTCCCGACAACAGCCATGTGATCGAACGTGTTTTCACGGTGTTTCTCCTCAGCGAGGTTCTGCCAAAATCCCCTGTAGTATAATTGTCATGAAAAGTTGCTCGAATTCGCCATTCGGAACCGGGAATAAACTGTAGGTCTCTTTCACATATGGGAAAATGAAATCACATACAACGTGAGTGATTGATAAAAGCGCGGCATTGGCGTTCATGGCCTGTAACGCAAACATACGTACAGTTGCTCTCAAAATTGAGCGTACACATTTTTGATGTCCAAAAATTCACTTTTATATTTTTTTATTTTTCTACTTCTTATTATACATATTTTTCTAATAGTTACAAACAAAATTATCACTACACAAATTTTAGAACAAAAAACCCAAAAGTAATACCTAATTTCATGACACAAAATTGCGCGTACACTATAATAACAATAGTAAAAAAGTCCAGTATTTAATAAAATTCGTAATTTAAATATTTAGTATGACCACCCCCCTAGCATCTATTAAAGCTTTCAAGCGGTGGAGCATGGATTCAACCAAGTTTTTGGTGGAAGTTGGAGGTATGCTTTCCCAAACATCCTTGATCCTTGTTTTTAGGTACAATTTGTTGCTTTAACGAAATCATTTGCAATTAGACGACGTACCTTCAGAGCTTTCTCATAATACTTTTCATAGTTGCGTCGTAGTAGGAAGTAGTCTCCTGCTAGGATTCGTGTCTTCACCACTGTATTAAAGCCTTCCGCTCGAGACTTTGCATACAGTTGCTCTGTATTGCTTTCATCAACAGCTCGGTGGCCGAATTAAATGCCATCGTATCGTGCCATGTTACTGCTCACTTCACACTGATTCAGAATGGAATAGATGAATATCGAGACCGAAGTGTAGGGCAAGGAGACTTGGTTAACCTGCGCGCCACCGACTTCAAGCATGTCGGCTATTTTCATCCATGTTTACTGCACTTCCACAGAGAGGCCTGGACAATGGTACTCTTTAGGAATTCCGTTCATCTTTATTTCATCGGGAACACTTTCCCAAAGCGTTTTGTTTACCGACAAACAAAAATGAAAGTGATTGGCTCGGATAGTAGCAAATAGTTTGGAGAAAACCAAATACGGATCTTTAGAAACAAAACTTGTCTCAAACGATAAAACAAACCAAAGGTGGTTGTGGTATGTTGTGGGGCTCAATGGCTGCTAGTGGTATCAGCAGCAATTTTGAGTTTATCGAGACGACAATGGACAAATTCTAATACTTAGATATTCTCAAAAGGAATGTGCATGAATCGGTCGAAAAATTGGCCCTACCTTTGGAGTTCTACTTTTAATAGGATAACGACCTGAAGCACACTTCAGTCGTGGTACACGAATGTTTGCTGTACAATGTCAAAGACCAGCTGAAAATTCTACCCCAGTCCCCGGATCTTAATCCCATAGAACATTTGTGGGTTGAGATTAAAACGAGACTAAAAAATAGTAATCCCAGCAACAAAATGTACCTAACAATAAGGATCAAGGATGTTTAGGCAAGCATACCTCCAACTTTTTATTAAATACTGGACTTTTTTACTATTTTTATTGTAGTGTACGCTCAATTTTGTCATGAAATTAGGTATTATTTTTGGGTTTTTTTGTTCTAAAATGTGTGTAATGATAATTTTGTTTTGTTTTTTTTGATTGTAACTATTAGGATAATATGTATGAAGTAAAAAACTAAAAGAAAAATGAAAGTGAGTTTTTGGATATCAAAAGAAGTAAAATATGTTTGTTTTCATGGCGTACGATAAATGTTGAGAGCAACTGTACATATAACTGGTGTCATAATAAATATTTCTGTCTCAACTCAGCGGTCAAAGCCGCATACTCGTAACTTTCTCTAATTATGACGAGTATTGGATTAGTGCTCGGCACCATAAGATGTCTCTAACAAGTTTTCTTCTAGAAACAAAGCGAGTTTTGTCCTTCCTTTTTCGGGCGTCTCTCTCGTGGCGGGAGACTTAAGGGGTCATACACTTCGAACTAAGACTCGAAGACACTAAAATGAATGGACTAAGTATGTACTCCAGGCGGTACCCACAGCAAGGATTCTGGAGGCCCCGACATTCATTTTGAACTCTCCGGCAGCCCGGAACGACACCGATTCCTGCGGTTCACTGTCTGACCAATTGGTCGAACTAAGCATGAGCGGTGCATCCATCGGAGGCCACACCGACGATGGCATGGCACATGACACCGCAAAGGTGGAACGCGCTCTAGAATTGGGACGTACTTCTGAATGCACTGCTAAGTGCAAAAAAAGTTGAGGACAGAGGCACTCCCGAAAATTGTGCAAAGAGGCTGACAAAGCCGAAGGCACAATAGTCGAGGCTAAACCTCTGTGGGAACCAGCTAATAGGGTTAGATCGACGGAGGTATCTCCTACCGAAACCGATCCGACCCTCTTTCCTGAGGTCCCCTCTTCTTTCGAAGGTGCGCACCGCGGAAAGAGTCGGCGGTTGGGAAAGGCTGCTTCTGCAGGCACATGCATACCAACCATTTCGGCATGCGCCTCCAACTCTTACTGGAAGAACATGATCAGTTCCCGAAATGACGGGACCGGCAGCTTTTAGGTTCCTGCCATAAAGGTTGTGGGGCTGACAGGCAGACTCTGAACGCAGAGGACAAAGCCGTTACGGGTCCTACCAGTCCTCCAACTGGCAAGGCCGTCCCAGAGCGACGTCCGAAGGAAGAAGGAGCTCAAACCGAAAAAGGTAACAGCTCCCGCAAACGGAAGACCATCGCCAATGATAGCCTCGGAGAGAGTGTGTGATGCGACTCCGACCCCTTTCCCTCGAGTAGGAGATCCAAATGACCGTAAGGAGTCCTCTTATAGAGAGGCGGCAATCAGGTCAGGATAAGGAAAGCTGGCGGTGGTAGTAGAATGACCAACGCAGACTGCAAGCACTGCGAGAGACGCCTACTGGAGCTAGCTTCGGAAGCGGGTTTCTGTATTTAGGCAGAGAAGTCTGCTTTGATAAATCGCACCTTCGTGGTGAGCTGTTCATCACAGGAGACATCGACCTGGATCAGGAACATGGTGCCGAAAATCCCTTCCCTGGGAAATGCTACCTACCAGGTAGTTAGTCTCCCGAAATTAACCCGAGCAATCTGCTGCCGCACATAGAATCCAGAGCTTGACACGAGGTCTTCGGTTATTTACTCCTACAGGGAGAGTGAGGGCTCTTTGAAAAAAAGGGTTCTACTCTGGTTGTAGGGAAGGATGAAGCCTCTGAAATCTGCGTATAATTCACGCCCCTACTTGTTAGGATCTTCTTCTTCTTTGGTGGCATTACAGTCCATGAAGGACCAGAGCCAAGCTTCTGTCAATCACCCATGTTGTGTGTGATTTATATTTCGCACATGTGAAAGGGACCTACAGTTTAATGCCGATTCCGAAATGCGTGAAAAGAGAAGCTTTTTCATGGCAAGTTTACTACGGGGGGTTTTGCCAGTACCCCGCTGAGGGGGGACGTCGCGAAATAAACATTCAATGGCGTTGGTGTTATCGGGATCCGAACTCGCTAATTGTGCGCCAGAGTCCAACGCACTAACCACTGCGCCACGGCGCCCTGCTTTAGCCTATAAAAAGTTAAAAGGCTAAAAGCAAAACAAAAAAAAAAAAAAAGTCAGAGGAAGGTGGTTGCTATGACCAAATTATCAATCATATTCCTCCAATGTCGAATTCGAAATGGCACGACGCCGTGTAGTTGCGACAGTTTTTTCGAAATTACAGCGCTGCGACACGACTACACACGTGCCAATGTGACTTACTCCATATAATTCATTGTATGAATATGGATTTGATAGCTACGGCGTTTGTAGTCGCGCTGTCGCATCGCCGTATAGTAGCATTGTGACACAGGCATCAGCTATGTTAACTAGATGTAGATATATCCCTGAAGAACTCCATCAAATAAAAATGCACTCTCTATCAAGAAAGTGTATAGCTCATAAGCGAAATTATAGATTTCTTCACTACAGTTGGATTACGTGGACTTTGTGAATGCAATATATTTGTAAAAAAATCAATCAAATGTTCAATGAATTCCAGCGCACTTGGCCAAATCTCTGTAAATTTAGTCTTGCGATTACACGCATACGAACACAATTTATTCCCCCGTCGACTTCTCCAAGTCCCATCAAAAGAGACTGCTGACATGACCATTTTAATCCATTTACTCGCTTTAGGAATGCATAATACATACATGTGTATGTACTGTGCTTAACGCGAAGGACACGACAACTTAATTCGGCCTTAAAAGTTGGGCATCGTACATTCAATTACTATGAGTTAACTTGTATCGATTAATCGATATTGATTATAATGATATCTATTAGGTACAGCAGACAAAAAATACCTACAACCAGAGCTGAATATATTTCATGAAAAAAACCACTTCAGCATTCAGTTTGATAGCATAACGTGCAGATAATGTAGCCTATCATAAACAGAATGAATGTCACAAACTGATGAAAGTTCAAATAGACCGAATCGCCTGCTGCTTTTCGTTCTTCAAACAAAAGAAGCATGACTCTCAATTGTCATGAGTCTGGACTTTCCGTCAGAGACAAGTACTTAATCCTTACTTTGTGTCATCATACGTCAAACGTTTCAAAGATCATAGGCACTTTAAGTTGTTTGGAAAATAAATCTATTACTTACTCGTCAACTTCTTCTTCAGATATGGAATGACCGTTTTTATTCAGCATTTTCGATTATGTTGTTAATATATTTCTGAAAAAAAAAAAAAAAAAAAAAAAAAGATAAAGCCAGGTAAGAGTATGAATACAAAGAGAATATCAATAAAACCCTAAGAAATGTAGGGAGACTACATTTTTCACTAATGGAACTATATTCCCCCTAGTTAACTTCTCAGTGGGAAGTTTTTTTAATGGGGCCGATATTGCGAATTCCAAATTTTGACATATCTCCACGTTTCAAGGTCAACAGAATCCAAATCCAAGGTTTTATAGAAATGCATGTGTGTGTGTATGTACATATGTTGCGTATGTGCGTATGTGCGCATGTGCGCATCGGAATTTTCGTCTCGAGAACCAAAGATGATATTGACATAAGATTGGGTTCATTCCACGCATAAGTGGAAGTCTAACGCAATTTAGAAGTGAGTAAGTTTTCAGCAAAATCCGTCCAGCCGTTTTTTTTTTGTTAAAAATTAAAAAACTAAAAAATAGGCAAAAAATTAACAACACGCGATATTCCCAAGCGGTCCTCCATCTAACTACTAACCTGTGCGTACTTCATATGCTCGAAAGAGGACGAAACTTATGTGCACTCTGTAGGGTGGGTTCTGTTTAAATGAGTTGATTTACTGCTCGGGATTTGTTTGCAGAATTCATTATAAAATTTTAGTCTAAAATTACTTCATTTTCTATAAAGTCTAAATTAGAAACTTTCAGCTGTCGAAATTGCACACAATTGAGCAATAGATTGTTTAATGTGCGCGTATAAGTGTGCGTTTCCTTACCCTGGGTTGCATGGAACGACAGCAAATAGGCGGCTTAATACCAACAACACGCGGTGTTTCCAAGCGGTTCCCCATCTAAGCACTGACCGCACCCGATGCCGGTTGATTGCGGTGATCCAACGAGAACGATACATTACCCATTATTCGTCTAAGAAACAGATCTTCACAAATTCCTATCACATTAGCTTTCAAAACAAAAAAACAAAAAAAAAGGTGTCATAATCGGTCCATTCGTTCAGGAGTTACGATGCCACAGACAGACACACAGACACCTCAAACTTATGACATCCCTCTTTTTACGTCGGGCATTAAAAATGAAAAAAATTAAATGAAATTTGAGTTTCGATTTTTCCCACTGGGAAGTTAGTCGTGTGGGCCTTGCGGGTCGCACCTAGACCACATTTTTTCCTTATGTGAGGTGGCCGTGGTGCAGTGGTTAACATCATCGACCGGAAGGTCTATAGTTCAAATTCAAAATAGACAAAAAGTATGCAACGCAATTGTGAATGGAAAATGATCAGACATAACAGGCATAACACTCACAGTATATGGTCAACTTAAATTCATCCTCTGCGTATGCAATATTAAAGTGCTTGAACGAATTACTACGGACTATAACCAACGTGGAATTTGGTCGCCTGTCGTCCTATCTAGGACAGCCACCACTGAGAGTTAACGAACATCAACGACCCAAACCACTGCACTCCGTTCAGGTTGTGTGTACATATACATATAACACATCATAAGAGAATATAAACTCTTGTTGAACCTGCGCGAGTTTCTACAAAAAAAAAAAATTATAAATGTAATCAGCACTTATTTATAAGTAACTAATATGAATTATGCTGTAAATCGACAAATTGAGTGAAATAGGAATTAAATCTTTGGGAAAGGGGAAAATCATAAGACATACGTGGTAAAATGATTGTTAACAAACATTCAACTTTGTAATATATTTTAATAATGGTAGGCGATAAGTTGTTTGTACACCCGATAGATGGTGTTGTAGTCGAACTGTCAAAGAAAGAAGACAGTCAAGAAAGAAGGAGAATAAACTGCGGTCAACCGTTTTTTTTTTAATCTCTCGGCATCTGTGGTTTTTAGGGTTCCGTACCCAAAGGTAAAACGGAACCCTATTACTAAGACTTCGCTGTCCGTCTGTCCGCCGTCTGTCACCAGGCTGTATCTCATGAAGCGTGATGGGGGGCTCCCATACAACACACATGATTTTCATCCAAAAAATCCCCTTGGTCACATACTGAACTAAGGTTAGTCGACAATATATTTGTGTCTTTGATGAATTAATCCTAGCTGCAAACCTTTTCCCCATATTTATCGTTATTCACCTTTTCACATCGTTGCTGTCAAGTAAGATAATTGATTTGAATTCAATGGTGATTATGAAAGTAATATGCCGATAACCTGCCTTCAACCAAGAGTGGTATTTCCAAACCCTCAGCATCGACTGCGACTTTACTACCAGTTCTCCATTTTCATCCCTGCAGGCCGCCGCTCTGGCTTTGTAGCCATGGCATGTTCGTTTTACCTTATTGTAAAACTTACGGGCGTCATTCCTGCGGAAGCATCTCTCCATCTTCTCGATCTCACGCTTTCCGTGCTCTCTCTTCTCTCTTCCGAAAAGCGTGTGTTCCTCTCTTCTCTTCTGCTCATAGATTTCGCGAGCAGCTCTCGTCCGTCGTTGGAGCATGGCTTTATATGCCTCTTGTTTTGCTGCATGGGCTTGTTCGCATTGTTCATCGAACCAGGGGTTTCTAGGTGGTGGCGGTTTGAAACCCAGCACCTCTGAGGCAGCATCTCTGACGGCGCTCTAACAATGCGCCCATTCCTGCTCTATTGTTTGTGCTGCAGTGGGCGGATTTTGAGAGAGCTTGGTGGAGACACGATCGGTAAAGATTCTGGCAGTCTCTTGCGATTGTAGCTTTCCAACGTCAAACTTACGTAGTCCTACTCGACTCCTAAGCATTCTTGATATCCTCATTCGTACCTTGGCTACAACAAAGTAGTGGTCCGGGTCGATGTTGGCCCCTCGGAAGGTTCGTACGTCGAGAATACAGGAGGAGTGTCTGGCGTCGATCGCAATGTGATCAATCTGGTTGGTGGTCGATTGATCACAAGACCGCCAGGTACCCTTGTGGATGTTGAGATGGGGGAATCGCGTGCTTGCTACAAGGAGGTTACGCCCCGCTAGGAAATCGATTAGTCACAGTAGAAGCTAAGTTCTTGTACACGGCGTAAGATTGACTGCTTCGGGTTCTTTTGCACATTCTTGCAGACAGCGGCGACGTTTTGCTTTTCGTTGTAGTGCGGTTCCGGTTAGTTGTATGCTGAACCTGGCCACTTGAGTTGGGCCACCAAATCTTGAATAGTTGATTCATTAAAACTGGCCTTGAAAAAGTAGTGAAGGCTAAGTCTAAAGGAAAAATAATTGACTTAACTTACTTCCCTTTGCATGTAGCCATTGTGGCATATACCTATTGGTTAACTGTAAGGTTTTTAACACTTATCGATCATTTGGATATCATAAAGATGAACTCTCAACAAGATACCTATAAACTAAAATGTTTCTCGTAAGAAGCATGAGCTCCCAGCCTTAACTTTTTCACGTCCACCATACTCGTCTATGGTTCTTATGACTGCATCAATGACACACAAATTTCAAGTTTTCTAAGAATCATTTGACTTATATATATCTATATACGAATGTGTGTTTGAGTACATGTCGAATGGTCGCGTCAAAGAGTTAGTTATACTTTTAGACGGACAACTTTTCCTCCAATCTTCCCGAGGCAGTATCGATTGCACGAAAACTAAATAAACTTCCCCAATAACTATGTTTTGGGTTGTGTACGTGCTCTATTTAAGATTGCCTTCACAATGCCAAGTGATCGATTGTATAGGGGTCTGCATATTTATAGCAACTCCATATTATCCTCCGACTTATTTACGAAAACAAAGTCCTGCTTAGTACTTGGTTGGTCCTCCTTTAATATGTATAGCTGCCTTAAGCCGATGTTTCATCGAATGAACTAACTTAGAGGTGGTTTCAATGGACAATCTTGTTCCACTTTTCCAATAAGGCGGTTTTGAGCTGATTTTGGCTGGTAATAGTGTGTTGACGAATTTTTTTTTTTTTTCCAAATGGTCCCATAAATGCTCAATAGGGTTCAGGTCAGGTGACTGACCGGGATGTTTCATTTGTCTTGGAGCAATATACAGTAGCCATCCTTTCACCAATCTTGAGGTATGCTTTGGGTCATTATCTTAAAAGAACGAGAAGTTATGTCTGCTTATTGTGTTGAGGGGGGAAGACCGAACGAGGTAGCGCGTTCCACATTCGTGTGGTTCGGTTGAGGAAAGAATTTCTATATTTGACAGTACGACCGAAAACGGGTTTAAAGTGAATTCATGAGACGTTTATCGCGGGAGAAGTTTTGATGGGGCGGAATGCAACTAGCTATTTCATCAGAGCATTTACGATGAAAGTAACGATAAAACAGTGAAAGGCAGGATACATTCCTACAATGTTTCTGCGAGTCTAGTGTTTTGGTAATGATGGGGTCACCTATCAGTTTTATCGCGCGTTTTTGTATTCTATCTAGTTGGTGAAATGTGGTCTTATATGCGTCAGACCAGACATGAGCGTTGAACTCCAACTTAGGACAAATAAACGCCCTATAAATTGTAGCCAGATCGGTGGGTGTGAAGAATTTCCTGCATCTGTATAGGAAACCAAGGCACTTCGCGGCATTCTTGGCGACACTAAATATGGGATCATTCCAACAAAGGTCGTCACTGATGCACATACCCAGGATAGAAAGCTTTTCGGTTTCCGAGATACAAGTGCCATTCATGGATAATGGCATTGGGTCAGTGTTACGCTTTAGCGACAGAAGACGGCATTTTGTGTTTTGGAAGCATTCTAGCATTCTATCGTTTTTACCCCATTGGATGATGCTGTCGATATCGGAATTTATGAGCTTAACATACGCTGCCGCTCGCTATTTACAGCCGAAGTGCAGGGTCGTAAAGAAGTGAGCGAATATGAAAAGCTGAGGGTACTGTCGTAGCGAAGGAGTGTATTGAATTAGAAGTGACAGACAAGAGATCATTTATAAAAATGAGAAAAAGTGTCGGAGACAAAACGCAGCCCTGGGGAACACCAGCATTTACAAAGTGAGTGTCAGACTTGAATCCGTCCAAGACAACTTGAATTGAATGATTCGAAAGGTAGTTTCTAATCCATAGAAGAAGAGAGTGGTCGATCCCGAATGCACGCATTTTCGACAAAAGAGTTTCGTGCCAAACTCTGTCAAACGCTTTCGAAATATCAAGTGCAACTACTTTGCTCTCACCCGCCTGGTGGAGCGAACGATTCCACTTCTCGGTGAGATATACCATCAAATCACCAGTCGATCTGTTGCTGCGGAATCCATACTCCCGGTCATTGAGGAGTTTCTGCGACTCGAGATATTTCATTAGCTGACGATTTATCAGCGTTTCCATGACCTTGGAAAGAAGGGACGTTAGTGCAATGGGTCGGTAATTGGAGAGAGGAGAAGATTGGCCTTTTTTGGGAATGGGCTGGACAAATGCTGTTTTCCACCTACTAGGGTAGAGCCCATAAGAGTAGGAAAGGTGAAAAAGCTTACGCAGTGGTTTTGCCAGCGTAGAAGAACGCCTCTTCAAAATTATTGGGGAAATACCATCTGGACCAGCGGATTTGTGTATGTTAAGTTCTATAAGAACCCTTGCAACTGCACGAGTACGAAAGGGAATATGTCCCATGGTGGAATTAACGTACTCCGGTGTCAAAGATGATTTGGGGAGCTGCGAGTTCGCGGCGAAGTGGGCAGCAAGCAGATAAGCCTTGTCTACGGGCTTGACAGCTGGAATGTCATTGTGAATGAGCGTGGGTATAGAAGCATAACAATTTTTTGTTAATTACGGTCTGTGGGCCATCGATTGCATTACCATCAACAGAAAGCACTTCTGATGAACGTTAACCAGTTTCTGTTGGCCCCAAATTAAATAACATAGAACGACTGGTGTAACAATGGTTCGAAGGTCAGTTATCTCATGCAGAAGCGAGTGAATTGGCGAATAAAGCGGTGCAATTTTACCCTATTAAGCATTTTCTTGCTGGGTTTTCTTAAGTCGGATGTTGAGCATAATACGTGCCATCGCTGAAATGCCGTCTGATCTGTACGAATCATCCGAAATTGGTCCTCTAAGGTGTGCCCCACACGGTAAGGCCACGGCAACCATTTCCAACTGCCGTATTTCATACATACCATCTTGTCAGATAAAGCAATTTGTCTTATTTATGTATGACATCTAAACGTCCTTATTGAAAAGGGAAGAGCATTTGACTATCATCTTAGCTGGTTTTTCCATATTTTCAACAAAGGCTTCAGCCCGAAAACTCTGTTTTTCTATCCGCCTGATATCAGCCCTGGAATTCTCTCCGTCGTTAGCATTTCGTGCTCTTTGAATCCACGAGAACAAATTTATTTCCTTTACTTAAATCCATTGTCAATGTGCCACATTAATTCCATAACAACATTTCCAACTGACACTTTGACTTAACAACAACAAATAAATCGAGCGAACATGTATAATTCCAACCGTGAAAGGTCAAAATGCACTCGTTCCCAGATGCGTATATGTGCTTGGAAAAGATTGTATCGCACTACCTACAATACCTACAATGAGCAATTTAACATCCGTTCTGACTTGCGCCATCCGCCTGTAAGCTAAAGTTCAATGTCGATGTGAAAGTAGCAGAGCAATATTGGTATAAAGTTTGAAACTTAATATTTATAAAAATGAAAATTTCATAGTTTACTTATAATTCCACTTGGAGTGGGTGCGAATACGAACTCGTATCAAGTTGGCAGATTTAATTAGTTCTATAATATTATATTCCCTATTGCAGGTTGTTTTCAAAAGCCATTTAAGTGTAGATATAGTATTTAAAAAAGGGGGGGAGGGAGCTAGCAAACAAAACAAAGAAGTTGATCGCGTTTAACATGGCAAACGCCAGCTTCAATCTCTGTCCCTGCTCAATCCAAGTTGACACACAGCCCCCGCGTGGCCCCCCCTGGATAGCTGCCCTGGCACCAGCCAGGTAATGAACCAATGTGTGCAGCGACCCGTAGGTCTTACTATCGCGGTGTATAGCCAGTGGACTACCTTAGGTTTAAGTCCCCAGGTTTTACCGTAGGTGCATCGACAGGCCCATATTGGGGCGTCTCATAGTGGAGTTCAAGTTGAGTCTACAGTCTAGGTCAATACCTAGGTACTTTACTCACAGGCAGTGATCTCGCACGCACTTGCCCTTAAGAGGTGAACACCTTACCACCATCATATTGGAAATGTTTGTGCAAAAATCATTGGCCAATACAAGAGGCACAATCTATTTCAAATCATCGCAACTCGTATGCAAGGAGTTGCCGACGATATTTACATAATAGGTAGATCACAGCGAGATGTCAATGAGACGTTTGCGAGCATTGAGATGGAGGCGGCGAAAATTGTTCTGGCGTTAAACGAGGACAAAACTAAATATATGCTGTCATCAAAAAGGAGGCTCACCACCGACGTCTGGGCCAGAACGTTTGTATTGGCAGATATAAGTTCGAGGTAGTTAAGGACTTCATCTACCGTGGCTCCGCAGTGACCTGAAATAACGACAACAGTTCCGAAATCAAACGCAGAATCACTCTTGCCAATCGCTGTTTCTTTGGGCTCAGGACGCAATTGAGTAGTAGTAGTAGTACTTTATTTGGGAGGGAGGGAGCGAGCAAACAGAGCAAAGAAGTTGATCGCGTTTAACATGGCAAACGCCAGCTTCGATCTCTGTCCCTGTTCAATCCAAGTTGACACACAGCCTCCGCGTGGCCCCCCTGGATAGCTACCCTGGCACCCGCCAGGTAGTGAACCAATGTGTGCAGCGACCCAACCCTTGTTCCTGGGGAAAGAGGAACCTGGCCCTCCAGGTTGGGGGTTGTGCCTAGGGGTAACATCCCTATCACGTAAAAACCCATTTGCTCCGAATCAACCACAAGCCTCGGATACGGACGGATACAAAGCTGACGACCCCTGCAAACGACTAACGGCGTTGAGAGTCTGCACCTGGAATGTAAGGTCCCTTAAGAGACCAGGTGCAGGCGATCAATTGGAGCAAACCCTCAACTGCTATAAAGCAGATATAACCGCACTCCAAGAAGTGCGATGGGATGGACCAGGCAAAAGACGACTGAAAAACTGCGACATCTACTACGAGAACTGCTACAAGGAGAACAAACAGCGCATACTCGGGTGCGGATTCGTTATTCGAGGAAGACTCCGACAAAAAGTCTTCAGTTTCCGAGATGTAAGTGAACGCCTCATAACAATCCGCATCAAAGCTAAATTTGGAAACATTAGCTTAATATGCGCTCACGCCCCAACGGAAGAAAAGGACGATCGACTCAAAGAAGAATTCTGTGATCTCCTAGACAGAACCTATGCCCAATGCCCCAGCTACGACACAAAAATAGTTCTAGGAGATTTTAATGCAAAATTATGCAAAGAGGACATATTTAAGTCGATTATAGGAAAGCATAGCCTCCATAACACCACAGCCGACAACGGACATAGGCTAATCGATTTCCTAACGGGGCGTAACCACCTTGTAGCGAGCACACGACTCCCCCATTTCAACATGCAGAAGGATACCTGATGGTCTTTTGATCAATCGACCACCAACCAGATTGATCACATTGGAATTGTAAAGACCACTTCTGCTGTATAACGACGATGACAGATAAGATAACGCTGTCAGGCAGAACGATCCTTTCGTAATTGACGACAGTGTAAGAGAATTCCGTCCACTCGACCTAGATGAAGTCATAATAGCGATATCAAGGCTTAAGTCTAATAAAGCCTCTGGCGCAGACGGCCTCTCTGCTGAGCTTCTTAAGGCGGCTGGAGATGAGCTGATAAGGTGCATGCACCATCTCATTTGCAAGGTATGGTCGGAGGAAAGCCCGACGAATGGAATCTCTGCATCGTTTGCCCGGTCCATAAGAAAGGAGACTGAGCAAATTATAGGGAAATAAGTCTCCTTAACATCGCTTATAAGATCTTCTCTGCCATATTGTGTGAACGCCTGTACCGTTTGTGGATAACCTGATGGGCTCTTATCAGTGTGGTTTCAGGCCAGGTAGATCCAAAATTGATCAAATATTTACGCTACGGTAGATCTTGGAGAAGACCCAGGAATACCAAATCGACACTCGCCACCTCTTCGTCGATTTCAAGGCTGCATATGACAGCGTGTATAGAGATGAGCTATACAAAGCCATGTCTAGTTTTAACATCCCTGCCAAGCTCGTCCGTCCGTCCGACTGTGCAGGATGACAATGGAGAATTCTCGCTGCTGTCGGTAATGAGCAAACTGAGACCTTTGATGTTAAAAAGGGATTTAGGCAAGGTGACGCGCTGTCATGCAGTTTTTTCAACATCGTGCTTGCAAAGATCGTGCAAGGTTCACTGGCCAACACAAGAGGTATGATTTATTTCAAGTCTACGCAATTGCTTGCGTACGCCGACGACATTGACGTGATTGGACGGAAACAGCGAGACGTCAATGAGGCCTTTGTAAGCATTGAGGTAGAAGCGGCTAAGATGGGTCTCAAGGTTAATGAGGGTAAAACCAAATATCTGCTTTCATCTTAAAGAGACGGACAATACCGACGTATTGGTCAGAACGTCACCATGGGCGGATGTAACTTTGAAGTGGTCAAGGAATTCGTCTACCTTGGTTCACTGATGACCAGCGTCAACAACACCAGCGTTGAGATAAAACGTGGAATCACTCTTGCCAACCGCTGTATCTTTGGGCTCAAGAGGCGATTGAGAAGTAGACCCCTCTCTCTACGGTGTATGGAGGAGAAGAACTGTACGGGTTGTACAGCGACATCGGCCTGGTATGACGTCTACGGATACAGCGTCCAAGGTAGCTAGGCCTTGTAGAACGCATGGAAAATACAGCTCCGACCCGAAGAGTCTTCGAATCCAACCCGGAAGGAAGGCGCGGTAGAGGACGGCCGCATCAACGGTGGCGCACGCAGGTGGAAGGGGACCTTAACCAACTTGGCGTGCGGCGCTGGAAACAGCTGGCCAAAGACCGTGCCAGCTGGTTGGGGCCCAGGTTCACCACGGACTGTAGCGCCACCTAAGTAAGTAAGTAAATCTTACCAAGTTATCAAGAAACCATCAATTTGGAGTTATCTCATCAATACCATTCATCAACTAAGAATGCTTAATTAGCATTTCGTCAATTTTTTGGAAAAAGGCCCTAAACACAGATTTTGATGAAATTCGATTATGTTGAGATAGGTTCGTTCCGACAATTTTGACATATATATTTTAGGTCGGCCTTTCCTAGTTTCAAATACATAAGATTTTGAATTCCTCATACAAAATATGGGTTTTGGCTTGTTTTAGTTCAATCATAGGTTTACCTGGAACTATGCAACAAGGTTTAAATAACCAAATTTTACATGTTTTTTTAACTCCTAACAGTATGCATATACTGATAGAAGATGCATATACAAAAATCTCTTTTTTTTAAATGTTTATCACACAACCTTAACGGAGTGAAGTGGTTTGGGTTGTAGATGTTCGTTCACTTCTCTCCAGAGGTGGTTGTCCTAGATAGAAGGTGAGAAACCGACCGAATTTTCACGTTGGTTGTACTTCTGAGCAACTTTTCCATGCCCTTATGGTGTTATATTAGAATTGCACACACAGGGTATGAATCAGAAGTGACCATACACTTTGATATTATGCCCTCTTCAGTGTATTGGTTCACTTCTCATTCACAACAGCTGTGTTAGATTTTAATTTCTAACAAAAAAACGGCTCGACCGATTTTTCTGGAAACATAATTAGTTATAAGTGGCGTAATTACGCGTGGAAAGACACTAGTCCCATGTCAATACCGTCTTTGGCTCTGGAGATAATAGAGATCAAATATTCTGAGCGTACATACACACATACAGCATTCTCTACAAAAACCTTGTAGAGGTGACCTTGAAACGTGGAGATATGTCAAAATTTGGAATTCGCAGTCAGCCCCATTACAATAACTTCCAAATGGGAAGTTAATAATTCTGAATTGGTACCGCATACCAATTTATTTTGCTTGTTCCAAGTTTATTTATTATGCTTACGTTATAGCGCCGGCTTGTAGATAAAATGGACCTTTTAAGATCAATCGTGACTTTCTTACGTTGTAGTTTTATTAAATTTTCAATCATTTCTACTGATTCGAATTCCACGATTGACTTTTTTCCATCTTTTTCAAACATTTTTCTGGTTGATCCTAAGTTCACTGTTGGGGACACTTGCATTAATGCATTGCATACTTTCGTCGCTGCTTCAGTACTAGAGCCTTGCACATTAAAGCATTTGAAGACATTTTTTTAATTTTAATTTGATCTTCTAACCATGTATTTGTCTGCCTATTTTTTCCTTCTCCCTAGACAATTCCTTCATTTGCTCCTTCAACTGAAAAGTATATTTTCTGAACATCAAAACTTATGCATGTCCATTAAAACAAGAAAGCGGATGAACTTTAAAAGCTTTACAATGTTAGCTGCATCAAAATAAGTACGTGTAAGAATAAGCATGTGCTAGCACCAAATCTTCTTCTTCTTCTTAGTGGGCGCTACAGTTCGGGGTGAACCTGGGCCTCAACCAACATGCCCCTCCATCTAGCACGATCTTTCGCTAGCCTTTTCCATTGCCGCATACCAAGTTGGCTGAGGTCTCCTTCCACCTGTGTGCGCCATCTTAAGTGCGGCCGTCCTCTGCTTCTTCGTCCCTCGGGGTTGGATTCAAAGACTCTCCGGGCTGGAGCTGTGGTGTCCATTCGCTCTACATGGCCCAGCCATCTTAGGCGTTGAATCCGTAGACGCCTGATTAGGCTCATGTCGCTGTACAGCCCGTGAAGTTCGTGGTTGAATCTTCTCCTCCATCCCTCGTCTGCGTTAATAGGCCAAAAAATCGTGCGCAAAATCTTTCTCTCGAACCGACCAAGGGCCTCCTCATCCACTTTTGATAGTGTCCATGCTTCTGCGCCGTACAACAGGACCGGGATGATAAGGGTCTTATATAGAGTCAACTTTGCCGGTCGGGAGAGGGCTCTATTACTCAATTGCCTCCTGAGCCCAAAGAAACAGCGATTGGCAAGAGTGATTCTGCTTTTGATTTCGGAACTGATGTCGTTGTTCCAGGTCACTGCGGAGCCAAGGTAGACGAAGTCCTTAACTACCTCGAACTTATATCTGCCTATACAAACATTCTGGCCAAGACGTCGGTGGTGAGCGTCCTTTTTTGATGACAGCATATATATAGTTTTGCCCTCGTTTACCGCCAAACCAATTTTTGCCGCCTCCATCTCAATGCTCGCAAACGCCTCATTGACATCTCGCCGTGATCTACCTATAATGTCAATATCGTCGGCATATGCAAGGAGTTGCGAGGATTTGAAATAGATTGTGCCTCTTGTATAGGCCAGTGATTTTTGCACAATAATTTCCAATATGATGTTGGAGAAATCACACGACAGCGCATCGCACTGCCAAAATCCTTTTTTGACATCAAAACTATCGGTAAGGTGTTCACCGATTCGGATGGAGCAGCGAGCATTCCCCAAAGTCATCCTGCATAGTCTGACGAGCTTAGCAGGTATGTCAAAGGTACACATAGCGTTGTATAGCTCGTCTCTAGTTACGCTGTCGTATGCGGCTCTGAAGTCGACAAATAGGTGGTGAGTGTCGACTTAAAATTCATTGGTTTTTTCCAGGATCTGCCGTAGTGTGATGATTTGGTCGATGGTGGACTTCCCTGGCCTGAATCCGCACTGATAAGGACCTATCATCTTATTTACAAAAGGCTTCAGGCGTTCACACAAAACGGCAGAGAAGATTTTGTGGGCGATGTTAAGGAGACTTATTCCTCTATAGTTGGCGCAATCAGAGGGGTCTCCTTTCTTGTGGATCGCGCATACGATGCTGAGACTCCATTCCTCGTGCATGCTTTCCTCTAACCATATCTTACAGATGAGCTGGTGCATGCTCCCAACCAGGTCATCCCCAGCTGCCTTGAAGAGCTCAGTAGACAGTCCGTCTGCGCCAGTAGCTTTATTCGACTTGAGCTTCGATATGGCAATCTTAACTTCGTCGAGGTTAGGGGGACAGAATTCTCTGCGGTCTCCATCGATTAGAAATGGATCATTCTGCCTGACAGCGGTATATTGACTAACATCGCCGTTATACAGTCTGCAGAAGTGATTTTTCTATATTCTCAGCATCGACTGCGGTTCTATTACTATGTGGTCGTTCTCATTCCTGCAGGCTTCCGTACTGGCTTTATAACCTTGGCATGTTCGCTTTATCTGTTGATAAAACTTTTGAACGTCACGCCTGCAAATCCTCAATTCCTCAATCGCGCGCTTCTCGTGCTCTTTCTTCTTTCTTCTAAGAAGCTTATGCTCCTCCCTTCTTTTTAACTCGTAGAGCTCACGCGCTGCTCTTGTTCTTTTATGCAGCGAGGCCTTATATGCATCCTGCTTCGCTGTATGTATCCTCCTGCACTCGTCATCGAACCAGGTGTTTCTTCGTGGTGGAGCCTTGAAACCCAAAACTTCGGATGCAGAGCCTTTCAGGGCTTGTTTGCAAAGGCTTCACTGCTGTTCTATTGATAGCGTGGAGGATTGAGGTGTATTTGAGAGCTTAAGGAAGACGCGATCGGTAAAAGCAAGAGCGGTTTCTGGCGATAGTAGCTTTCCGACGTCGTAACTTTGTATTCTTACTCTACTCCGTTGCGTTCGTGATATCCGTAAGCGCATCTTGGCTACTACAAGATAGTGGTCCGAGTCGATGTTAACTCCTCGGAAAGTTCGAACATCAAGAATAGTGGAGGAGTGTCGTCTGACGTCGATCGCGATGTGATCAATCTGGTTGGTAGTCGATTGATCAAAAGACCGCCAGGTGCCTTTGTGTATATCGAGGTGCGGGAAGCGCGTACTGGCTAGAAGGAGATTTCGGCCCATAGCAAGATCAATCAGCCTGTGTCCGATATCGGAGGTGGTGTCGTGTAGGCTATGTTTGCCGATGACTCGTTCAAAGATGCTTTCCTTACCCAGCTTAGCATTGAAGTCTCCTAGTATAATTTTGATGTCATAGCTGGGACATTGGGCATACGTTCTGTCTAGGAGATCGTAGAACTCATCTTTGGAGGAGTCATCCTTCTCTTCCGTGGTGGCGTGGACGCAGATCAGGCTGATGTTAAAATATTTAGCCTTGATACGGATTGTTATGAGGCGTTCGCTCACATGCCGAAAGCATAGGACTTTTTGCCTTAGTCCACCTCGAACAACAAATCCGCATCCAAACAATCGTTGTCCTCTCTCCCTATATCAGTCGCCGTAATAAATATCGCAGTTGTTCATCCAGCTTTATACCCGGTTCATTCCATCGCATTTCCGGGATGGCGGTGATATCCGCTTTATAGGGGGACCTAACATTCCACGTACAAAGCCGAAGATCATTGTCCTTTTTTCGTTTTTTGCAAGGGTCGTCAACATAAATCCGGTCCGTTATATTCGAGGCTTGTTGTTGTTTCGGAGTTTGTGTTTTTTTTACGGCTACGGCCTACTAGGCCTAGGATAGGGCTTACTAACGGTGCCGCAAGATATTCGACTGCGGTGGCTCTTCTCGCTTTTTAGCAGGCCAGCATCCGTCGGATAGATGCTACCCCTACGAGGCCTTTGTTAGTCCTTTGCTAGCACCAAATATCACCTGTAAATTACACTCACGTAGGTATATTACCTATATGTATACATTACATATATTATTACATATGTATATGTAATATATGTATATTCACTGCGAAGCTAGAATAAATAGCTTTAGGGTTATCTAACCTAACTTAAAAGCATAATTAAGCTGTGAATTCGTGTTGATGTTTAAGTTTTTTTATAAAATCAGTTACAAATTGGTTCTAAGGAAGTACGCTAAGTTTTGCTACTATCCGTTATGGAGATAAGACGCTTATTTATTTTATTTTTCGCTATTATTCAAACGGCAGCAGAACAGCCGTCATTCAAATGCCTGTTAACGAGAAATTATCTATTTATCTTTAACTGAATTGATTTTCTGAAAATATAATAAATATTTACATTTATATGGTCAAGTAGACATAAACAGATGTCTTTTATGTTTGTTTCAGTATTGGGATCAGAACCTCGTGAGGGACAACAGAAGTGAATGAGCGCTTTCATACTTTAAAAGGTAGTGTTTATTTATCACCACTCTACGGAGATACATGTATGCCTTGTCAACCTAACAGCGAGTAAATCTCACATTAAAAGCTCAGCTGATCCAAACTTTAATACAGTACGGTAACAAAGCATTCTAATTAAATTAGTGTCAACTGTTTTTTTGTTTTTTTGTTTTTTTTGAGTTAATTTTCCGCGAAAGGTAAACATAAGGTATATCCGACCAGATAAGTCCCACGCACACAGAGATTAAATCAAGTCTTTCCGCCCTCATTTTCCAAGCGAATTAATACAATATACTCGTATTGAACTTTTCGTTTTTTTCAAAATGTTTTATCTTCTTCTAACAAACAACCTCGAATCGTAAAGTCTGTTTCCGTTTTACTTGCTTAAATGAGGGTAAAGAACTTCCAAAAATTCTATATTTCAAACCGGATATTGTAGACATACTTCTATGTACAAAACGCGTACTATGTGTACTTAAATAGTAATTATCTAGATAAGGCTGATCTATACTGAATTCGCTTAATGTTTTTCACAAACTCCAGGCGAAAAATATGTACATACCTATATATTCGAAGACCATCTAATCAACAAGTGCAATAAAAAGGGTTAGAACATTAAAGCCCTTTTTTGTGTAGGGTATAATTGGTATCATAACTAAATTATATATGTACATGCCTTTATTCAACGGTTTGTCGCAAATATTCATTCAAGGAAAATTATAAAAATGATTTGGTTAATGGGGGTACAAGATTAACCTCCCAATAAAAAGTGGGCTCGAGCCAACCTCTAAAAGGGGTATATATAAGCTGATGTTTATCGAATTTTAAATGACGAAGGAAATTATTGAATTAAGTTCAGTTTTTAGTCAATACTCAATCTAATCATTTTATAAATATGTATGATTTTGTACGTATACCGTGACCCTTTCACGCTTGATGGGTTCTTTAAAGTTTGTGAGGAAAAACAAAACAAAATTAATTTGAACACATGCCAACAATTACTTGCACTTAGCTCTTGTGTTCCTTCTCTGTCAAACAATCAGCGATATTCCCTCCACACCCCTATTTAATTATCCCCTGAGGACAACAATTTGCTCTGAAGTTTCATGTTGGCTCCTTAATTTTTCACGCGACAGGATGTAAATATGTATGTATACATTTTTTTTTCTTGATGGGGAAACATTCCACCTTATTGGATTAAGTCTACAAGTAGGTACATACCTTTTAAATAAGATGAACGAAAGGACTCTTCTTGTACTGTTAATACTAAAGCACCAATACCAAAAATCACTACCAATGGCTTCTGGCAGAAGAGCAGGACTTTTTATTGATTTTCTTTGCTTCTTTTTTTATTCCGTCAACTCTATGTTCTTATCCAGAACAAATGTAATATCTCCTTATGTCTTTCTATTTGAATAGGATAATTCCTCGAAGATCGATAATAGTTTCGTAGAGTTACAGTTGATGAAGGAACTACTTAAAAAAAAAAACACTGAATTGTAGAATAATTATTTTCGCGTATAGACAAAAGGCTGAAGTATGAAGATGAACAGGAAAAGCTGAACACAGGCTCGCTGACTGGGAGAGCGCGCCCTGACTAGTGTTTCTACTTAGAAAACGAGAAAACTACCAATACGATAAAACGTCCAACACAAACTAAAAACGAATATATGGTTACAACTCAACCCGAACTCAGTCAGAAAATTACTCAACTCATAACGTTTGAGCTCCTACTCAAAGCCAATAGAAAAGTGCTCCCAAAACATGTATGAGATACATTCTACGAGTACACACCCACTGCCAATTCAAAGGGCATAAAGCGAACTATGAATTTATTTCTAATGAGAGACTCTCCTGCCAAAAATGCGAATGTCTCGTTGTTTGACCTCTTTTTACGTTTTTCTGTTTTGATTTCGTCAGTCCAAAGGTTATGGGACTTGTCATATCCAGATATGGATATAATCTAATTGCCCTTAATAAAAGGGCAGCATTCCAGATCAGCCAAGAAAAAAATATGTGCAAGGGGTGTGTCGTAAAATAAGGATTCGCCTATAATTGATTTTTGTTAGACATGGGGATATTGAGGCAACAAGTGTTACGGATATATTCGTAACTGACTATGTTTGATTTTTTAAATGTATGCGATAAGATGCTTTTCTATGAGTCACTATATCAAAAATTAATGAAAACTGCCAAGGTTTAAAATGCCTAGGTGGATGAGGAGGGATAAGGAGGGTTGTTTCGTTCACAATAAATCTGGCAGAAATACTTATTCCGGTATAAAAATGTTAAAATATTCAATAATGGTGCTATAAGTAAAATTAACTACTACTGTCAAATGAATGCAATAAACCGCCTCCACGATAAAATAGAATGTGTCATGTAGGGTAGCGCCGTGGCGCAGTGGTTGGTGTGTTAAACTCTGACGCACGATGAGCGAGTTTGGATCCCGTGTCTATTTCACGACGCTTGCCTAGAGAAAGTCAAGTCAGGCAATCGTACCACTCCGTGATGGAACAACAATCTGGCCAGCTAAGAGCACTGACTAGAAAACTGTTCAACAAAGCTAAACGGACTGGTGATTGGACACAGTACCGTGCCTCATTCACCAACTTCAACCAAGAGATTAGAAGAGCCAAAAGAGACTCATGGTTCTGCAGTAGTCTATCAGACATACAGCGCAGCTCTCGCATCCACAGAGTTCTCGCCAAAGAGCACACTAACCAAATTGGACTGTTGAGGAGAGCAGATGGCACTTACGCGGAGAACGGTACAGAAGTACTCAATATTTTAACCAGTACGCACTTTCCAGACTCCAACATCATTCCCTCCAATCTCTCTAACATACCACCGCAGATCAAGGCAACTAGACCCAACAGGGAGGTCTGGAAGAGAGCACGAACAATTTTCCTTGAGGGAAGCATAAAATGGGCCATTCATTCTTTGGACCCGTATAAATCCCTGGGGGAGGATGGCATCTTCCCAGCTCTCCTTCGGAAAGGAGGTGCGCTAATTAGCCCCATGCTTATCAACATCTTTAGAACCAGCTATGCATGGCAACGATAAAATTCATTCCCAAAGTAGGCCGTAGACCCACAGACCTGCCTAAGTCCTGCAGACCGATAAGCCTTACCTCTTTCTTCCTAAAAACAATGGAAAAAATTCTGGATAGGCATATCAGGGACAGTGCCCTGAAAATATCACAACTTCACAAAAACCTATAAGCCTACCAGCCTGGAAAATCGACCACGCATGCTCTTCAGGAGCTAACACTCCGGATCAACAAATCCCTGAGCGACAAAGAAATTGCGATAGGTTGCTTTCTCGATATTGAGGGTGCTTTCGACAACACCGACTACACCCAAATAAAACGTTGCATCCTCAGCATAGGGGTGGATAACACCACATGCAATTAGATCAAACACATGCTTAGCAATAGGAAAATAAACACCTCACTAGGCAATGATGAAATCAATGTAAATGCCGCAAAAGGATGCCCTCAGGCTATGCTGATGACATAGTGATCCTGGTAAGAGGCAAATTCGAAAACACAGTCTCGGAACTCCTCCAACGGGCACTAAACCTTGTTGCAAATTGGTGCATAAAGGTTGCACTAAAGGTTTACCCTAGGAAAAGCACTATAGTCGCCTTCACCAAAAGGAGGAATAGGCACAAACTTACCAAACCTACCCTCTTTGGTGAAGCGATAGTGAAGTCAAATACCTAGGGATAACTCTAGACGAAAAGCTCACTTGGAACATTTACACAATACAAAGACCATTGAGAAAGCCAGGATCTCTTTTTGGACCAGCAAAAGTCTCACTGGCAAAAACTAGGGCACAAACCCCAAAATATCCCGTCTGGCAATCACCAGACCAATTCATACATATGCTGCGCCCGTCTGGTGGCACAAAACAAAACAAGTATCAGTGCAAGCCGAGCTCAACAAATTGCAAAGACTAGCTTGCATCTGTATCACCGGCGCCATGAGAACAATCCCCACAGCAGCACTAGAAGTCATCACGGACCTGCCACCTCTTAATTTCTAACTGAAGAAAGAAGCAACGGTCTTCGCCCACAGATTAATCGTGAAGGATGACTCTAACCGTAGGCTCTTTCACCCTGATATCCTTATCGAACTAACTTACTTACTTACTTATCAGGCCTGCGATCCATGGAGGATCTGAGCCTGAGCTATAGCTGCCTTCCATCCTTGACGGTCCCGGGCACGCTGCTTCCAGTTGTCAAGATCAAGATGTCTTACATCCGCTATTACCTGGTCTTTATACCGGAGGTCCGGTCTTCCTCTTCTTCTCGAACCAGGAGGCTCGGAGTCGAAGACCCTCTTAGCTGGAGCGTTGATGTCCATGCGCTCGATGTGCCCGAGCCAGTGTAGTCGACGGATCCTTGCCTTCCGGAATACATCCACATCTTGGTACAGCTCGTAGAGTTCGCGGTTGTGTCTTCTTCTCCATTCACCTTCCTCACAGACAGGACCAAATATCCGGCGCAGAATTTTTCTTTCGGAAGAACCTAAAATCAGCTCCGCTGTCCTGCTTATCCTCCAGCTTTCGGCTCCGTACAGCAAGACTGGCAGAATGAGCGTTTTGAAAAGCATGACTTTGGTCTTTCGAGTGAGGAGTTTTGACCCCAGTTGTTTGGACAAGCCGAAGTAGCAGCGGTTGCCAAGGGCGATTCTACGCCGGATCTCCACTGTGGTGTCATTTGTGGAATTTACGTTTGCCCCGAGGTAGACAAACTCCTTAACTACCTCGAAATCGTAGCTGTCAATTGTTATGTTTTGTCCCAGGTGGTGAGCGACGGATCGGTTTTTGCTTGACAGCATGTATTTCGTTTTTCCTCATTGATCTTAAGACCAATTCGTTTCGCCTGTTCTTCAATCGCCGTGAATGCTTCTTCAATGCCACGGCGAGAACACGCGATGATGTCGATATCATCCGCGTATCCTAGCAGCTGGATGGACTTGTAAAAGATAGTGCCTTCCCTGTTGACGCCTGCCCGTCGCACTATCTGCACCAGCACCAGGTTGAAGAAGTCACATGACAGCGCATCTCCTTGCCGAAATCCGGTGCATGTTTCGACTGGTTCCGAGGTCCTAGAACCGAGTTGCACGGTGCATCGCGTGTTTTTTAGCGTGGCGCGACACAACTGGATCAGTTTTACCGGGATCCCGAATTCGGCCATCGCCCCAAACAGTGCTTCACGATGTATGCTGTCGTATGCGACTTTGAAATCGATGAAAAGATGGTGTGTATCGATTCGAAACTCGTTGGTCTTTTCCAGGATTTGTCGAAGTGTGAAAATTTGGTCTATAGTTGATTTGCCGGGCCGGAAGCCGCACTGGTAGCTGCCGATTAGTGCGGTGCAAAATGGTTTTAGACGTTCACACAATACGCTGGACAGGATCTTGTATGCGACATTGAGCAGGGATATACCTCTATAGTTCTTGCAAGAGGTAGGATCGCCTTTTTTGTGGATGGGGCATATAGAGCTGGTATTCCAGTCGTCGGGCATGCTCTCATCTTCCCAAATTCTGCAGATGATCTGGTGCATGCTCCCTACCAGAACATCGCCGCCAGCCTTGAAGAGCTCTGATGGCAAGCCATCTGAGCCTGCGGCCTTGTTGTTCTTCAGCTTCTGAATAGCTGTGCCGACTTCTTCTATGCTGGGTGGGAGGACTACTTCAGCGGCTGGAGTTGGGATTTCCTCGGTCCCTACCACTCTCTCTTGGTCATGCTCGTTAAGCAGCTGCCGGAAGTGCTGCTTAAATACATTCACTATTCCCTGCGAATCGGTGACAAGATTACCTTCGCAGTTTCGAAGAGCCAGGGTGCCCTTTTTGAAGCCTCCTGCAAGGCCTTTGGCTTTCTTGTAAAAGGCTCGTATTTTATGCTTATCCCTAGACTCCTCGATATCCTTGAGCTGGGAGGCTGCGAAGATTCTTTTCTTTTGCCGCAGTGGTTTCTTCTCCTCCCTTCTTCTTCTCGCGCTGCCCTGGTTTTTCTCTGCAGCGCCTTTTGGTACGCCTCGTCGGTTGCTGCCTTTTTCTGCTCACACTCGCCATCATACCACGGGTTTCTTGTCGGGGGTGGTAGGTATCCTAAGGTGGTTTCGGCTACCTCCTGAATGGCTGAGCAGCCACATATTATTGGCATTTGTGTTCGACGTAGGCATACCGTAGAGTCTTTCGCTCAGCTGCTCCCTGTAGACTCTGGCAACCTCCGGTGTGTTCAGGCGCCCAATGTCGAACCTCCTCCTGATGGGCTGGTGCAGCTTTCTGACATTGGACAGTCGAGCTCTGAATCTTGCTGCTACGAGGAAGTGGTCAGAGTCGACATTTGCCCCTCTGAATGTTCGCACATCCAGGATGTTTGACGCGTGCCTTGCGTCAATGAGCACACGGTCGATTTGGTTGGCGGTTCGACCGTCCGGAGATCGCCAGGTTGCTGTGTGGATTCGCTTGCGAGGGAATCATGTGCTACTTATCACCGCATTACGAGCTGTCGCAAACTCAGCGAGTCGGAAGCCGTTATCTGTTGTTGTATCGTGGAGGCTGTGCTTTCCGATCACTCCGCCAAGGGTGTTTACCGAACTAAACAGGCATGAAATCCTAAAGATATCTCTCACAGACAACTATCTCCCCAGATACAACTTCAGCCAAAACTACAGGGTCACATTCCCCAACCGACAAAACTGGGAACAGGATAGACACTCTTTCATTCGTGGATCCTACGTGTGGTACACAGATGGCTGCAAAACGAACGAAGGCGTTGGGGCTGGAGTATACGGAGCAAATACAGGCACATGCATCTACGTCAGCATGGACAGATATAACACCGTTTTCCAAGCAGACATATTTGCTATAGAACTCTGCCTCAGAGAAAATATAAACAGAAACATATTTTACATTTACATTCTTCTGACAGCATGGCTGCGTTTCTTGCCCTAAAGAGCTATGAAATCCCCTCCAAACTGGTATGGGACTGCCAACAGCTACTTCACCAGCTGGCCAGCACAAACAGAGTTCACCTCATTTGGACACTTGCCGAATGTGTAATGAAGACAATGAAACAGCAGAGCACACACTATGCCACTGTAACTGCCTGGTCAGTACACGTCAACGTCACCTAGGCAAGTATTATCTTGAAGTAGAAGATATCGTTGCTAGCTCACTCAAAAGCATACTAAGTTTTATCACGAACTCAGGTTTTCTGAGTGAACTGTAAGTGGGGACATCAAAATAGGCCCACTCGTGGCCGCAGTGATCAGGCGACTCTGTCCCACCCCCTTATCCTATCTATCTATCCGGACCCCCGCCCAGACCTGGAGCCATCCGTGAAAATGCGAAGACTATCCTTTGCAGGTTCAGTATCCAGCCAGAGCCAGTCCTGACGTCATGGAAACTCGACTGTGGTATTCCAGCGCAGTAGGATAACGGGCGTCAGACTCGTCCCACCCCCTTATCCTATCTATCTATCCGGACCCCCGCCCAGACCTGGAGCCATCCGTGAAAATGCGAAGACTATCCTTTCCAGGTTCAGTATCCAGCCAGAGTCAGTCCTGACGTCATGGAAACTCGACTGTGGTATTCCAGCGCAGTAGGATAACGGGCGTCAGAAGGCATGTCTATGAGACAGGGGTCGCAGGACAATTCTTGCGCAGGCACACCGTTATTCCTATGCGAGTTGTAACAAAAGCCATTTCTCTTCAGACGAGACATGGCTTTCAGAGCACACCCTCTGATAAATATATCAAGAGATGGAAGGTTCATCATAACCGTACTGGGAAAAGCCCCCGTGCAGCTGAGACAAACCGTTCTTTGGAGTTTAGTGAAAGAGGCCACGAAGTGTTTGCGTTTTAGTCTGTTCCACCAGACAACCGATGCATATGAGATTATAGGTCCTATCATTGCCGTGTAGATCCAGAGGACCTTAGCCGGCGATAAAGCCCATGTTTAGCCAAAAGCTCCTTTGCATTGCCAGAAAGCTGAGAGCGCTTTGGTGGTTTTTGACTCAACCTGCTTTGAGCAGAGAAGCTTACTATCAAAGATGACTCCTAGATACTTAGCCTCCTTGGATATCGGGATGGAAGTGCCTTTTAGTACCAGCTGAGTCATGTCAGTATTTTTCCTCCTTCTCAACATCGGTCTTAAGAGGGTTGACTGACAGCCCATTTCTGGTATATTAATCATCGATTATACTTAGCGCCGCCTGTGCTTTGAGACGGACAGTCGCTAAACATGAGCCGACAGAAAGAATGGCGACGTCATCCGCATAGGCCTGTGCATAGATTAGAGGCATTGAGAGCATCAAGCAGAGAATCGACCACCATGCACCATAATAGCGGAGACAGAACGCCACCATGCGGGCAGCCCCTGTTTACGCCGGATTTGACATACTGGTCGAGGCCTGCATCAGCGGTCAATGTCCATAGGACCATTGCTTCATCTACGCCATGATGTCTGGCAGCGTTGCACATGCTGTCAAAAGGTGCGTTATCAGAAGCTCCCTCAATGTCGAGCGCGCATTCAATTCTCTCAACTAGGTTCTGAAGTGCAGTCTCGCAGGATTTTCCGCGCTGGTAGGCATGTTGCCTCTCCGAAAGAGGGTGCATTCGAAGGGCAACTTTGCGCACGTGCAACTCTACCAGTCTCTGAAGCTCTTGGCAAGTGAGTAGTCCTCTTTTCCTATTTTGGGAATGAAGACCACTTTCACTGTGCACCAAGAAATGGGTGTGTGAGCAAGTGCTAGACTAGCAGTGAAAATTCTTTTTAGAGTAGGAAGCAGCTGCCTTATACCTTTTTGCAGCATAACAGGATATATCCCGTCGGTGCCCGGCGATTTGAAGCCATCGAAGGATGCCACAGCAAATTCAAAGGCTTCACGCGCGACGCAATACACCAACTACGCCGAGTTGTTTTCATCGATTCAGTTGCAGTTTCCCTTGAAGGAGTGCGCAACGAGAAGATGTCGATCTGATTTCCCGGGAAATGAGTCTCAAACAGTAAACTAAGAGTTTCCGCTTTAGACTCAGTAAAGGTACCATCAGATTTTCTGAGCGCATCCAGCTTTGTCGGTTTTCCCCGTTTGAGGACTTTAACCAACTTGATAGTCGCACTCAGAGACTTGATCTCTTCGCAGAAGGTCCTATAAGAATCGTTCTTCGATTTACGAATAAGTTTGTTATATTCTTTCTGCTTCGACCAATACTTGTTCCAGTCATTTTCCGAATTCGATTTGAGCGATCTATTCAGAAGAATTCTGGCTCAGCTGTATACTTTAGAATTCGTCTCAATATTGAGACCAGATCCTTGCGAGGCTAATATGGCGGTATCATCAGCGTAAATCGCAACTTCGCAGAGTTGAAGCCGCGGTATGTCAGAACCTTCGGGTACACCTACATTAAAATGAATTATATCCGACGCAAAACCATTAACATATACTTGAAAACGACGATTTAATACAAAACTTAGAATAGTTGAGGCGAAGCGTAAGCGAAGCCTCTCTCTACTCGACTCCAAGAAAAAAGCGTTCGACCGCGAACTGTTCGAACACTTGATGTCCGATTGTAATGAAATTTTGCACACTAACATATCTTAGCATTACGCAGGTAAATTGATTGTGGATAAGGCCAAATTTTGCGTCGTTCACGAACCATGGTCACAAATGTCCAAATTTTCGAGCGCGCGCCGATTTTTCATTGAGTTCAAACATTTTTACTTTTTGCACGCCGCCTATATTTTGAGATTCTTTAACGCTGTCTCATGTCCGTGGTAACCGTAACGATAGAGCACAACACAGAGCATCTAAATAGGTATGAATTACAGCACGATTGCGTTCGGTTTGGTCAGAAAGGCAAAAAACATTCTACAATTTTAAAGGGCCGCGAATCTTACATCACTTAAGACATTTAAACGCTTCTTGGCTTCGCCTCAATATTTTGGTGTGGGAGCGGATAACCAACTCCGTCCACCGCCCTAGTTTTACAGAGAAACAGAGGAAAGTGATCGCTTAACATTTTTATACGAGGCCAATATGCCATACAGAATCAAAGGCTTTTTCGATGTCTAGATTTAGACAAGGTGACGCACTGTCATATAATTTCTTCAACATCTTGCTTGAAAAAATCATATGAGACTAACTGGCGAACACAAGAGGTACGATATATTTCAAGTCTGTGCAACTGCTTGCGTACGCGGATGACATTGACGTAATTGGATGAACACGGCGAGACGTCAATGAGGCGATCGAAAGCATTGAAACAGAAGCGGAATGGGTCTTTCCGTAAATAAGGGTAAATTCAAACATATGCTGCCATAAAAAAAAAAAAAAAAAACACGTCTTGGTCAGAACGTCATGATTGGCAACTGCAATTTCGAAGTGGTCAAGGACTTTGTGTACCAGCGACAACAACAAGGTCGCTATGCAAAGCTTTAATCATTCCGGTTCTCCTCTATGGCGCAGGGGTCTGGACTTAACGAAAGCGAATAAGGAGGTTTCTGGTCGTTTTGAGAGAAAGAGGGGGAGGAGACACCACAACAAACTGTACGGGCCTTACAGCGACACCGCCTAATATGACGTCTTCGGATCCAACGTCTAAGATGTATAGGCCATGTAGAGCGAATGGGCAACACAGCTCCGGCCTGAAGAGTCTTCGAGTCCAACCCCGGATCTAAGGTGGCTGGGCGTATGTCGCTGGAAGCAGCTGGCAAGAAATTGTGTCATCTGGAGAAGCTTGTTGGTTGAGGCCCAGGTTCACACCGCGCTGTAGCGCCACCAAAGTAAGTAAGATTGGTGGATACTTAATCTGTGACCGAAACTAACAAAATAACTTTAGTTTATGGAGCAAAGGAGTCGTGTTTTACTCTATAGCCTCCAATTAAGTGTTGAAACACAGATGTTTTCTTTGTTGTTTGTAACTATCAGTGAAATGTCATTAGCATAGAAGATGCATATTGGTGGCTAACTGGATTAGGAGATACATACATTCTTCACTTACATATGTAATGACAAAATTTAATTTCAATGGACGATTTGATGAATTTATCAAAAAACGGCAAAATCCTGATTAAAATGAATGCAAATGGAAGTAAGCAATAATTTAATTAAAAATTGGGCATCTAAAAAGTCTGCTCCAGCTCGTTCCGCACGATTTGACTGATGACCAAAGATCCACTCGTCCATTCGCTTATACTAAAACATTCATTCGACATGCTAATTGACCGTGCAAATCGCTGTATCTAAGCGCCGTTGCCTTTTTATGCCGTGTCATCAAACCATATGTCCATTGTAGCATTAGCTGTACGTATAGCACGTAGAGCCGTTTTATTAGCATAACATATCGCTTATATCCATTTTATCCAATATTGGCCAAAAGAAATTGGTTATCATCGATCAGTAGTTTCAATGCTGAGCCAGAGTCCATACAGGACAGTGTTTTTGTTGATCTGATAGTTTCTCTTCACCATTCAATAGCGTATGCAGATGACTTGGTTGCGTACAGATCAGGTCCAACGATCGAGGTCATTGGCATTTTATTGCAACGTGACTTCGATAAAATTCAGCAGTTCTGTGATGACTGGAAGTTGAAAATCAACTTCCAGAAATCAGAGACTATTTTATTCAGAACGCCTCTGTCTAGGGCCTCTAGGGACACTAGAAAACATTGACGAAAATTCGCAATCATCGGACCGTACGGGCGTCCACTGGCGAGTAAAAGTGTATTCAGATACCTCGGGATCTGGCTGGATCAGTATCTGTATTTTAACAAAAATGTAGATGCTGCTCTGGAAAGAGCCCGGGGCGCTTTCGCCCTGACAAGATGGCTGTTTCACTGCAGCCAACTTGATTCTAGGGTGAAGGTAATCTGCTACATGGCCTTAATCAGGCCTATGATTGCCTATGGATGTCCCGTCTGGTTTAATGTGAGCGCAAGCTTAATGGAAAGGATTCGGGTGTTTGAGAGACAATGTCTGAGGACTTGTCTTGGATTACACAGAACACCAGAGCCTGAGTACAGAAAGTTCTATCCCAACGGGGTCCTATACGACAGGGAAAGGATTTTACGGATAGATAACTTTCTGATTAAACTGATTCGAGGTCACGTCGCAAGGGCAATGACTTCGACCAATAACCTGATCTCTGGGGCTTACTACCCCAATTTTATGTATTATGAAAAAGTGCGTCTGAATGGCTTTGTGCCTCCGGAAGCATTTCTTTACTTCGATAATTGTGGGCTGATCCAGGATAGATTGGCGGTACCGCTAATCTTCCATGTGGCCCGTAATTCTGTGGAACGGCGGCTCCTTTACGAACCTGACGTCGTGCTCTATGAGCCCGAGCGCCTTAGGTTCAGTAGAACGGTTTCCCGCCGAGATA
Organism: Eumerus sabulonum; assembly: GCA_951905685.1. Taxonomy (NCBI): domain Eukaryota; kingdom Metazoa; phylum Arthropoda; class Insecta; order Diptera; family Syrphidae; genus Eumerus; species Eumerus sabulonum. The sequence goes on along the minus strand of OX645060.1, from coordinate 150,436,762 downwards.
GAGAAGACGTTGTCCGACAGCATCAACGCTTTTGGTGGTTAACGGAATCCGTCATGGAATCTTTTAATATAGCCTCTTCAAGGCAGGTTCGCCGAACACCATTGGCGGACTCCGATAGGGTAGGGTAGGCTAGGGTAGGTTAGGGTAGGCTAGGGTATTTTATAAGTGTTTAAGTGTTGGGCAGTTTTTTAATAAAACATAAAAAAAAAAATCGTAAAACCAAAAATAAAAAAAAAGATGTATATATATTTTATATATATAAAGTATATAATGTTTGTATATGCATTTTAGTTAAGATAGATTAAGTTAGAATTAGCTAGTTTTAGTTAGATTTAAGTTTTATATATACCCGTTAAAACTTGTTAGTACGCTAAGTTTTTATAACTATTTTCTTGGCACAATTAATAAATAAAGTAATCAATTTACTGTAGATATTAAGTTGTCGAAAGACATAGATTAAGTATATGTATATCGTTTGTTTTAGAGTGCCCGCTTAGGGTCAGTAAGACATTAATGTTAGTTATAATGTAAGCTAGTTTTACTCATTTTGTCTAGCATGTAAGATAGTTATAAGATTTTTGAAAATAAAATGAATTTAAAATGCAAAAAAATGCACAGTGTTTTTGTACGGATGCTTTGCAATTTGGTAGATCTCATGCGTTACGCCCACGAAAATGTCGCGGAAGATGATTTTTTGCTGACATCGGGTTCAGCTTCTACTTCAGAACCCAATTAGCGAATACACGGCTCTATTTATGATTGTTTTTTTACACTCGGATCTTATGTATGCCCAATTGGGTGTTTTGCTCTCACTCTTGCGGATGGCGACGATGTTTTCGACAAACTTTGGATAGCAGACTGGCTAGTTAAAGCGAACCGAAGGTGAGTTTTCTTCGTGCTGACTCGGACTCGAAACCTTTTTCGCGTTTTTGGACCACTTCCCGACATTTTAGAGAGATTAAATTTTTTACACTATTTGCTTACCATGGGGGAGAAGGGAGCGAACAAACAGAGCAAAGAAGTTGATCGCGTTTAACTTGGCAAACGCCAGCTTCGATCTCTGTCCCTGCTCAATCCAAGTTGACACACAGCCTCCGCGTGGCCTCCTCTGGATAGCTATACTGGCACCCGCCAGGTAGTGAACCAATGTGTGCAGCGACCCGACCCCTTGTTCCTGGGGAAAGAGGAACCTGGCCCTTCAGGTTGGGAGTTGCGCTTAGGGCTAACATCCCTATTGCTGAAAAAAAATATTTTGTTCAGAGACAACCAATAGCCTCGGATACGGACGGATTACATGTTGACGACCCCCGCAAATGTCAAAAAGAAAACGAATTTCGGTTCTGCACCTGGAACGTTAGGTCCCTCAACAGACCAGGTGCAGCCCAACAACTGGTCAACTCCTTGGACTGTTATAAGGCGACATTACCGCGCTCCAAGAAGTGCGATGGGATGGGCCAGGCAAAAAGCGGATGAAAAACTGTGATATATACTACGGAAACTGCTACAGAGAGAATAAACAACGCTTATTCGGATGCGGATTTGTTGTTCGAGGCAGACTCAGGAAAAAAGTCTTAAGCTTCCAGTATGTAAGCGAACGCCTCATAACTATCCGCATCAAGGCCAATCTCGGCAATATAAGCTTACTATGTGTCCACGCCCCCACAGAGGAGAAAGATGACCGACATAAGGACGACTTCTATGATCTCCTAGGCAGAACGTATGCGCAATGTCCCAGCTATGACACCAAAATCGTTCTAGGAGATTTCAATGCGAAGCTGGGTAAGGAAGCTATCTTTGGACGGGTCATTGGAAAGCACAGCCTACACAACAACACGTCAGAAAACGGACTAGGGCTAGTGGACTTTATGGCGGGACATAACCTGGTAGTAGCAAGTACACGATTCCCACACCTCAATAACCATAAGGGGACCTGGCGGTCTATCAATCAATCGACAACCAACCAAATTGCTCATATTGCGATCGACGGCAGACACTCCTCCAGCATCCTAGGTATCCGAACCTTTCGAGGAGCCAACCATTACCGATCATTACCTTGTTGCAGCCAAGGTACAGATGCGAATTTCTCGGAACCAACGGAGTCGAGTAAGAACACCAAAAATTTATCGTCGGAAAGCTGCAATCGCAGGAGACCGCCAGAACCTTCGCCGATCAAGTCTCCCTCAAGCTCTCCCAGGTCCCGATGCAATCCGCAGAAACCATAGAACAGCAATGGAGTCGTTGTCAGAAAGCCATTAGAGAGGCCGCCTCAGATATACTCGGTTTCGAGCCACCACCGTCGAGAAACCCCTGGCTTGATGATGAGTGCAGACAGGCCCATGTAGAGAAACAGAATGCATACATGGCCACATTGCATCGACGGACCAGAGCTGCCCGCGAGCTCTATGAACAGAAAAGGAGGGAGGAGCATGCGTTTCTGAGAAGGAAAAAGAAGGAGCACGAGAAGCGCGAGATCGAGGAGATGAAGAGATGTTACTGCAGGAACGACATTCGAAAATTTTACCAGAAAGTAAAACGAACATGCCAAGGCTATAAAGCCAGAGCAGAAGCCTGCAGGGATGAGCACGGGCAACTAGTAGTGGAGTCACAGTCGATGCTGAGATTGTGGAAGGACCACTTCTGCAGACTGTATAACGGCGATGATAGTCAAAATGCTGCCGTCAGGCAGAGCGAACCATTCACAATGGACGAAGACGAAGGAGAATCCCGTCCACCCGACCTAGACGATGTTAAGATAGCGATATCGAAACTTAAGCCTTATAAAGCTGCTGGAGCAGACGGACTCCCCGCGGAGCTGTTTAAAGCAGCTGGCGATGAGCTGGTTAGGAACATGCACCAACTCATCTGCAAGATATGGTCGGAAGAACGCATGCCCGATGAATGGAATCTCAGTATCGTTTGCCCGGTCCGTAAGAAAGGAGACCCCTATGACTGCGCTAATTACAGAGGGATAAGCCTCCTGAACATCGCGTACAAGATCCTCTCTGCCGTACTGTGTAAGTACCTGAAACCGTTGGTGGACAATCTGATAGGTTCCTACCAGTGTGGTTTCAGGCCAGGAAAATCCACGATAGACCAAATATTTACACTACGGCAGATCTTGGAGAAGACCCATGAATTCCAGGTCGACACGCACCATCTTTTCGTCGACTTTAAAGCCGCGTATGACAGTGTTTATAGAGACGAGCTGCACAGAGCCATGTCATGTTTTAACATTCCTGCCAAATTCGTCAGACTATGCAGGATGACTATGGAGAACTCTCGCTGCTCCATTAAGGTCGGAGGTGAACTAACCGACCCCTTTGATGTTAAAAAAGGTTTTAGATAGGGTGACGCACTGTCATGTGATTTCTTCAACATTATTCTTGAAAAGATCGTGCGGGACTCTGCGGCCAATACAGGAGGTACGATCTACTTCAAGTCCACACAATTGCTTGCCTACGCAGATGACATTGACGTTATTGGACGAATAAAGCGAGACGTCAATGAGGCGTTCACAAGCATTGAAGCAGAAGCGGCGAAAATGGGTCTAAGGGTAAATGGGGACAAGACCAAATATATGCTATCATCCAAGAAAGACACATAACAACGACGTCTTGGTCAGAACGTCACCTTCGACAGCTATATTTTTGAAGTAGTCAAGGACCTTGGCTCGATAGTGACAAGCAGCAACGACACCAGCGCTGACATAAAACGCAGAATAGCTCTTGCCAATCGCTGCTTCTTCGGGCTCAAGAGGCAATTGAGTAGTAGAGCCCTCTCTCGAAAAACTAAGGTCTCCCTCTACAAAACCTTAATCATCCCGGTCCTCCTCTACGGCGCTAAGGCTTGGCCGTTATCAAAAGCGGATGAAGAGGCTCTTGGACGTTTCGAGAGGATAATTCTGCGTGCAATCTTTGGTCCCGTTTGTGTAAACGGAGAGTGGAGGAGGAGATTCAACCAAGAACTGTACGGGCTGTACAGCGACATCGGCCTGGCTAGACGTCTTCGGATCCAACGTCTAAGATGGCTAGGCCATGTAGAGCGAATGGACATCAATGCTCCGGCCCGAAGAGTCTTCGACTCCAACCCCGAGGGACGACGCAGCAGAGGACGACCGCATTTAAGATGGCGCGCAGAGGCGGAAAGGGACCTTAACCAACTGGGTGTACGGCACTGGAAGCGGCTGGCCGAAGATCGGGCCGGCTGGAGAGGCTTGTTGGTTGAGGCCCTGGTTCACCCCGAACTGAAGCGCCATCAAAGTAAGTAAGTAAGTAATTTGTTTACCAAATAAACCGGGTCATGACGAAGCCGGAATTTTGAATTTCGATTTAGTTTAATTGTAAAACATTAAAAACCAAACCAAATTAAATCTAGAAAAATATTAAAATATTCGAAAAAAAATTTGCGCTCGCAATTATTTAATTTTGAACGAAAATTCCATTTTTGATGGTTTTCGCCCCCAAGTCACGTCATTTTTCTTAAAAAAAATTGCATGACTGAATATGGCAAAACTAGTGATAAAAACAGAAAATAACAAGAAATAGGTATAAAAAAGAAAATAACAAAAGACAACGATAAATCTCATATATCAACTGAAGTCTACAATAAAACAGTTTGTGACAATATGCCACTTCCTCCCAAACGATCCCGGAACTTAGCACGATCGACCAGAGACGCAGCCAGAATGAGGAACGTTCGCCAAAACATTATCGACGACCCTCTTCGAAACACAAACATAGAAGCAACACATTTTGGAGACACCGAATTTATCAGAACATTCACCCAGAATCTCGACAAGCACGTGTTCAGACTCTGCGACAACTGATCACGGCCACAACTCAGCCACCATGAAGTCATCTGCCATTACTGCACTAAAAACCCTGTCAAGTACACTGCTCAAAACAATATGGATCCAGGAGATGTTTCAGAGGTTATGAAGACATTGTCAGTCATCGAGCAGATGTTGGTAGCACGGATTCAACCTGTTCTCAGCGTCTATCAGCTCCGCCGTCAAGGTGTCAATGGTAAATTCCGTTACAAAGGAAACGTGCTGAACGTCGAGCAAGATGTCCAACCGATTGCAAACGAGTTGCCTAGAGTTCCTAATACCGTCAACATCTTGCTGGTTGGGAAGCACGGAGCCCAAGGTAACAAAGACTTCAGGGTCAGACGACAGGTGGTACACGATGTTCTGGTGTTTCTAAAGCAACAGAATCGCTTCTATGCTGACTTGCAAATCAATATGTCCGCCTTGGCGGCACTACCAGAAGACGGAAGCGTTCAAGATCAACTTAGACATGTCGACGGAAGTATTGCCAACGACTCAATGCCCGATGTTGCTGAAGACAGTGACGATGTGGTTATTAATGCTCTTCCCGTTTCAAGTGGTATGAGACAAACCGAGTTGTTCGTGATGTAATCGATTGGCCCGCAGCTTTAGCAAATCCGGTCAACGAATTCACGACTGTTGGATACAACGTCAAAGCTTTTCCTCATCTGTTCCCTTCTGGTGCTGCTAACTTCAATGATAATACACGTTCTAGAGAAAATCAACCCACATATCATGAATGGGCTCGGTATTTGATGAGTTGCCATGACAAGAGATTTGCGCAAGACCCAAGGTTTCCATTCTTCTGCCTCATCACGATGTAACGCCACGACGCAGTTAGCAAAGGCTTAATCTACGCCAACATGACAAATTTCAATGGATCCCCGGAGTATCTACAACAACAAGCCAGAGATAATCCGGCGCTGATGAACCGTTTTCTTTACTTTTCTTCAAATATCAGAGGCACAATATCTTACTGGTATCGGAAGCGTTTAGATTTTGAAAGTATGGTCGTCCAACATTTTTCTTGACGTTAAGCGCAGCAGATCTCTGGTGGCAATGCCTAACGAAACATTTTGGATACGATCCAACTGGGAAGTCTGAAGTATCCGATCATAGACTGTTGGTAGCGTTTCGGGTATCAACATAGAGGAAGCCCACATGTTCATGGCGTATTTTGGCTGTCTGGAGCTCCTGTCGTTAGAAACTTTGAGTCAATGAATATTGAAGAGCTGACAAATGCCAAACATTATTACGACAACCTGGTGTCAGCGATCAACCCCATTCATTCGGCAAGATCAGACCTGCACCCCATTAAATGAGAGCAACAAATCTCACACTCACTGACGAAAACATAGCCAAAGGTGCGAAAAGATTTCAAAGACACATGGTTTGCTCGAAGTCGTACTGTCTGCGAACAATCAATGGACATGAGCAATGCCGGTTTGGATTTCCAAAACCACTACTCATTGCATCGAAGCTTGCGAGAGACGAACGAGGAGTTTTCTGTTATACATCCGCTCGAAACGATGGACTACTCAACCCATTCAACAAGTTTGTTTCATTCGCGTGGCGAGCAAACACAGACATCTCCATTATCGCTTCTGAATATGCAGTGACATCTTACATCACGCCTCAAAAGGTGAACCAAAGTCTGAACATTTCAAACAGACGCTGAGGGCCCTTCTAGAGAGTAGTATCGGTACTGAGTCAAGACAAAGAACTGTGACGAAGTTCCTCATGAAGTTTATTGGCAGCAGAGATATATCTGGGTGTGAAGTGTCCAGGCTTCTACTTGCAGAACCTTTGATGAAAACCACTCGTCAGTTTGTGAAGCTGTACATCTCCACGCAGGAAAGTGTTTTGATAAAGAGACGAGGCATGAAAGATGATGAAAACGGCAGTTCTGATGCAGCAAATTTGAACGACTTGACATTCATGGACCTTGCCCGAAAATACACTGTTGCTGCTGGAAAACTAAGTTTTCAATCGGTGAACCTTCCTTCTACGTCGAGGGCCGCTGCACGCCCAGTGATAACAGTTCCCATTTACAAGACGCATCTTGCTAGAAAAGAAAGAGTTGTTCAAGTCATTCCTAAAGTCGTGAAATGTATATCCCGTGAAACCGACGAAATATACTACAAACAACATCTGGTACTTCACACTCCATGGAGAGTCGATATGACAACTTTGCTGACGCACATAATATGGGAAGAGTCATACAAGGCACATGGCGTCGCTGTTTGGGCCCCTAATAGATATATAGTATCAAAAACCAAAACGCTACGCACTAAGCTATGTGCATCAGCGGAAACCAATTCTTTTCACTAAAAATTGGAGAACTACTTGTACATATAACTAAAGCGTTCACTTAAATAGAAAACGTGTGGAGTTAATTTACATTAACTTTATTTAAATAAAGTTCGACTCGAGTCGCCAATGAGACCCAAATCTCCAAAACTAACCGTATCCTACATACCAATCCAGCTTCAAGTCCGTCTTCTTTAGATGAACTTGATCATATTTTAGGTAGTTACATGGGCAGATCTTATGGGCAGTAAATTCGTGTGACCCCTACAAGGTGCCAGGAATTAACAGTATGTATCTGATAATGCTGCAAGAACCAGATGAAGCTATTATCCCATGGCCTCAGGATGGCTTGTATTCCACAAGCATGGGGATAAGTTAGGGTGGCTTCTGTACCCAAGTCGGGAAAGGTGAAGCACGCCACTGCAAAGGATTATAGACCTGTTAGTTAGGAAGGAGGATATCCTTATGAGAACCCTGGAACATGTATATAAGAGATGAGATTGGTGACAACTATCTATCACAATCACTCAACGCGTACATAAAGGGTAAGTCGGTAGATACTGCTCTTCGCAGGGTTGCCTATACGATAGAAAATGCACTCAATGTCAAAGAATTTTTTTTAAGTGCCTTTCTAGATATTGAGTGTGCTTTAATAACGTCAGTAGTGAGGCAATAGTGTCCAAATTCTTCTTCTTCTTCGGTGGCGTTACAGCCCATGAAGGACCAGAGCCAAGCTTCTCTCAATCACCCATGTTGTGTGTGAATTATTTTTCACACAGGTGAAAAGGACCTACAGTTTAATGCCGATTCCGAACGGCGTGAGTCGAGAAGTTTTTTCCAGGCAAGTTATACTACGGGGGGTTTTGCCAGTATCCCGCTGAGAAGGGACGCCGCGAAATAAACATTCGATGGCGTTGGTGTTATCGGGATCCGAACTCGCTCATCGTGCGCCAGAGTCCAACACACTAACCACTGCGCCACGGAGCCCTAGTGTCCAAATGGCCCAAATAAACTGGGGAATATGCAGGTGGATTGAACAAATGCTGAGTACTCGTATAATAAATTCAGTGGTAGGAGGAGTAAATAGAAGGGTGAGGGTCAATCGAGGTACAACACAAAGTGGTGTTCTATTCTCTCTCCTGTGGTTCCTTGTAGTCGACGAAATGGCAAACCTTCTAGAGGCAAATGGTTTTAACGTCACGGCCTGTGCTGACGACATTGCCATTCTGATATATTGAAAATTACCTCAGGTCCTCAGCGAAAGACTAAGTTATGCAATGCTACTTGTTAAAAGCTGGGTCAAGGGCGAGGCTTGGAAGTAAACCCGGCGGAAATAGAGATAGGATCAGATCGATCTGATCCCCAAAAAATCTGCCAAATACCTTGGTATAATCTTAGACTCCAAATTTAGATGGAAGGACAACTTTATTTCGAATCTCGTGAAGCAAATCAATCCTTCAGACTTGATGATGGCTGTAGCGTTTTCCAAGCTGAGGTCTTTGCAAATAAACAGGCTGCGGACCTGATTCTTAGAGAAAAAATCTCAGACAGTGAGGCAGACGTTAAGGCTCTGCAGGCAACATAGATGAGATCCAAACTCGCACAACTTTGCCAAAGAGAGACTAAAGGAGACATCAGATGTCTATAAGATGACCCTCTGCTGGGTACCAGGTCATATGAATATCTCCGGAAATAAGAAGGCAGACGAGCTAGCTGGAATAGGATCAGGCGCAAACTTCACGCAAATCACAACTGAGGCTAAAACTTCGCTAGGTACACTTTTCAGAGAAATAGAGGTGGAGCTTATAATGCAACCCATTAAACGATGGTATCAATACAAGATCAACGTGGCCCGTCTATGGTAAGAAAAAGAAGAAAGTCTACTCAGTTTCGGGAATAATCGATTGGTGCCCTTACTGGGCAACTCATGATATACATATATGTACATATATCCGACCATGCAGCCAGACCTGGCCGGCCCCACAATGACTTGTGCAGAAGCGGAAACTGAATCCAATCATCATCTACTGTGCGAATGCCCTGCAATAGCCCATAAAAGGAAAATATTTCTTGAAAAGTAAGTAACATTGTGCTGAACAGACTGCTGGGATTTCTATCTGCATGTAGGTGGTTCAGCTCAACGGCTCTTTTTTTAGGTTCCTTTGTGTTAAACGTAAACTCGGCACAATGAACTCCTCGTTGTCTAAGTAAGTCTTGACCTCTCGTCAATAGGGCACCCATTTATTTAGCCTAACTACCTAGGTTACATACTTAATTGCATTGTAAGGTCAAATACCAGACAATAAACTCTTATCGTTAAAAACATGTTATGAAATATCACCATCTGGCTTGTGGTCATATACAAGACTTGCCTCTCCCTATCATACATCCCTAGCAAGTGGAAGGTAACCAAAGTAATTTTTCTATCCAAGGCAGGCAAAATGCTCCCACACGTATGCAAATGACTTGAGGCCTATTAGTCTTACTTCTTTTCTATTAAAAACTCTAGAGAAGATTCTAGACGCACACATTCGTTACAGCTGCTTCTCAGGAAAGCTGTGGGATAATCAACATGCCTACAACAAAGGCAAATCGGTGGAAACAGCACTCCACTCACTAGTCAGCAAAATAGAAAGGTCACTGGAACGTAAGGAATATACCCTAGTCGCCTTTCTCGACATTGAGGGTGCCTTTAACAATGTTGAAACATGGGCTATCACCAAAGCGTTGACTGATCTGGGTGTTACGGGATCGGTAATAGAACTGGTACGACAACTGCAAACACAAAGAGTTGTCAAAGCCAACTTCGCAGGTGCCGTCTCAACTAGAATGGTTAGCCGACGTACACCACAGGGTGGAGTACTCTCCCCTCTCCTGTGGAACGTGGTGGTCAACGAGCTACTGCTGTTGCTTGAACAGGAAGGGTACGCTATGACCGCCTATGCAGATGACATTGCTATTGCCGCCACAGGAAAATTTCCCAGCACTCAATGCGACCTTATACAATGCGCATTACATACAGTAGAAACATTGACAACATGGAGGCAGTACTGTGGACTTGGGGTAAACCCTAAGAAGACCGACCTAGTGCTGTTTACTAACAAATATAAAATTCCGCCCCTCAACCCACCGAGGCTGGGTGGAACCCAACTAATAGTCAAAGATCAGGCCAAATATCTTGTCCTTAACAAGAGGCTGAATTGGAAACCCAATATTCTTGACCGCGTCAAGAAAGCAACTGTTGCCCTCGACAGCTGCAAAAATGTGGTGGGCAGGAAGTGGGGTCTCCAACCAAGCATTATGCACTGGCTCTACACGGCGGTCATAAGGCCCATCCTCCTGTTACACCTTCCACCATTGAACCTTTTCAGCAAACAAATTCCTGCCTACGCGGCCCTGAGGATGAGGAGCATAATAAAATCGCCCACATCACAAAAAGGCCACACAACCATTCTAAAACACTTCAAAGTACCCATGGACATAGACTATATCATCCCGCAGAACGTGTTTACTAGGAACTTCGAAGTTGTCTTCCCATCCAGGGAGGAATGGGCTGAAGGAAAAAGTCATACCAAAGGACTCGATCTCCCTCTATACCGATGGGTCTAAGATGGAGTCGGGTGTAGGCAGTGAAGTCTTCTCCAAGGAGCTTAACCTCAGCCTATTCTTTAGACTCCCAAATTACTGCAGTGTTTATCAGGCAGAAATAATAGCGATAACGGAGGCCCTTGCATGACTCAGGATCAATGTAATATCCGCCAAGGATATTATCATTTGCACGGACAGCCAATCTGCGATAAAGTCCCTGGCAGCGGTAACCCACAAATCAAAGACATCTCTTAACTGTCGCCTATCTCTAGATGAGATGGCTGAGGAGTTCAACATTAAAGTATTGTGGGTTCCCGTGCACAGGGATATTCCAAGAAACTGCGTGGCCGACGATCTCGCAAAGTTAGGGTCTAGCACACTCAGCCTTCCTACCCTCGGGTACCTAGAAACACCAATAAGTACGATAGACCACATGATGAAACTCCAAACCATTGAGGCGACCAACCTTCAATAGAATGAGAGTAATATCGGCTTTATCACCAAACAACTCTGGCCTAAACTAAGCCTAGGACGAACCAGGGACCTAGTGGCAACCAAACGGGCAACTTTAAGTACTCTGGTGGGTGTCATTACAGGTCACTGTATCATTGGGAAACACGCCGCCAGACTAGGACTACACTCCAACGACTTCTGTCGCGGCTGCATGGACGAGGCGGAAGAGGAATCAATACATCACCTCCTCTGCTCATGCCCCACTTTTGCGAATCGCAGGAGGATCCAAAAAATAACTCAACTCCATCGCTTCATCAGAAGCACCGGTTGGTTCTCTGGTAGCGGATCTGGGTAACACGATCCATGTGGTATCACAATCGGCCGACTTCGGCCTACGTGTGGCTTATGCCAACCACATAAACCTAACCTAACCATCCTCATCTTGCATGTAAAGAGGACGATATTTCGATAGTAAGGGACTCATTAACCTCTACGTTTTCATTCTTTTGCGTATTATCTCATTTGAAACCTTACACATCTGGTGGCTAGTTACCAGATCAATAATGTAACTAAATATTTAATAGAAGTAGGTACTTCAAACTACTATGAACTGTCACAAACAGTCATCAGTCATGTCCCTAAGAAATTTCAATCAATACCAATACCAACTCATTGCGTATCTACAGAGTCTGGCGACAAAAGATGTACATATGTATACAGAAGATGACAATAGAGAGCTGACTTACATTTTACATTTTTTTTTTTTAATTGCCTTTACAATTTTATTAAGAGCAGCAGCTATCTTTTGAGTTACATAAACACAGCGGCAAACTGGCCTGGAAATTATTCTCGTTTACAAGACATCACATGGTAAGCCTCGAAATTCAGCTAAACATTATGTAACAGGTTCTCTCGAGTGAAACTTCACTTGTTTTTGCATTGAGTGATAAAAAAAGAAAAAGCCTTGATGGGCTGCGCACAAATACCATGCGCTTTACTATCTCACTCAGAAGGTTCGAGGGTTGATATTCAGTTCTGCTAGAACAATCGGTATGAATGAGCATGAAAAAGACTAGCCTCATTGCAATGCAAGTTGATTCTAATAAATTATTTCTAGAGCAAAAACAAAAAAAAAAAAAAAAAAAACAAAAACAAAAGACGTTGACATGCTATCAAAAGCGTAAAGACACTTCGTACGGTGGAGAGGAATAATAATGTGGAGAATAAATAAATGTCCTTTTGTCATCTTTTTCGCTTGCAGGTCCTGTATGCTGTGAGCAGATACCACCACAGTAGAGCTGTTCTCATCTAAAGGATTTATGAAATGAATGAATGGCGGTTCCTTGATATGGGTTAGCAGTGGGTAGATTTAAATCGGTTCATTGAATGTAATTATCGCAGTCAAAGTTAAAACGGACGGACTTACGTATTTTGTACACTAAAAATGGGTAACTGGTACACCACAAACACGTGTCGGAAATATACCAACAAATGGTACATTCTTCTTCTTCTTCTTAATGGGCGCTACAGTTCGGGGTGAACCTGGGCCTCAACCAACATGCCCCTCCATCTAGCACGATCTTTCGCTAGCGTTTTCTATTGCTGCACACCCAGTTGGCTGAGGTCTCCTTCCACCTGGGTGCGCCATCTTAAGTGCGGCCGTCCTCTGTTTCTACGTCCCTCGGGGTTGGATTCAAAGACTCTCCGGGCTGGAGCTGTGGTATCCATTCGCTCTACATGGCCCAGCCATCTTAGGCGTTGAATCCGTAGACGCCTGACTAGGCTCATGTTACTGTACAGCCCGTAAAGTTCGTGGTTGAAACTTCTCCTCCATCCCCCGTCTGCATTTATAGGTCCGAAAATCACGCGCAAAATCTTTCTCTCGAACCGACCAAGGGCCTCCTCATTCGCTTTTGATAGTGTCCATGCTTCTGCGCCGTACAACAGGACTGGGATGATAAGGGTCTTATATAGAGTCAACTTTGTCGTTCGGGAGAGGGCTCTATTACTCAGTTGCCTCCTGAGCCCAAAGAAACATCGATTGGCAAGAGTGATTCTGCGTTTGAATTCGGAACTGATGTCGTTGTTTCAGGTCACTGCGGAGCCCAGGTAGACGAAGTCCTTAACTACCTCGAACTTATATCTGCCAATACAAACGTTCTGGCCAAGACGTCGGTGGTGAGCGTCCTTTTTTGATGACAGCATATATTTAGTCTTGCCGCCTCCATCTCAATACTCGCAAAAGCCTCATTGACATCTCGCTGTGATCTACCTATTATGTCAATATCGTCGGCGTATGCAAGGAGTTGCGAGGATTTGAAATAGATTGTGCCTCTTGTATTGGCCAGTGACTTCCCTGGCCTGAATCCGCACTGGTAAGGACATATCAGCTTATTTACAAAAGGCTTCAGGCGTTCACACAAAACGGCAGAGAACATTTTGTAGGCGATGTTAAGAAGACTATAGTTGGCGCAATCAGAGGGGTCTCCTTTCTTGTAGATCGGGCATACGATGCTGAGGCACGCTTTCCTCTGACCATATCTTACAGATGAACTGGTGCATGCTCCTAACCAGCTGCCTTGCAGAGCTCCGCAGACAGTCCGTCTGCGCCAGCAGCTTTTTTTTTGACTTGAGCTTCGATATGGCAATCTTAACTTCGTCGAGGTCAGGGGGACAGAATTCTCTGCCATCTCCGTCGATTAGAAATGGATAATTCTGCCTGACAGCGGTATATTGACTAACACCGCCATTATACAGTTTGCAGAAGTGGTTTTTCCATATTCTCAGCATCGACTGCGATTCTACTACTAGGTGGCCGTTCTCATCCCTGCAGGCTTCCGTTCTGGTTTTATAACCTTGACATGTTAGATTTATCTGTTGATAAAGCTTTCGAACGTCACGCCTGCAGTAACACCTCTCCAAATCCTCAATCGCGCGCTTCTCGTGCTCTTTCTTCTTTCTTCTAAGAAGCTTATGCTCCTCTTGTTCTTTTATGCAGCAAAACCTTATATGCATCCTGTGAGAATCCTCCTACACTCGTCATCGAACCAGCTGTTTCTTCATGGTGGAGCCTTGAAACCCAAAACTTCGGATGCAGAGCTTTTCAGGGATTGTTTGCAAAGGCTCCGCTACTGTTCCATTGATAGCGTGGAGAATCGAGGTGTATTGGAGAGCTTAAGGGAGACGCGTTCGGTAAAAGCACGAGTGGTTTCTGGCGATAGAAGCTTTCCGACGCCATAACTTTGTATTCTTATTCTACTCCGCTGCGCTCGTGATATCCGTAAGCGCATCTTGGCTACTAAAAGTTAGTGGTCCGAATCGATGATAGCCCCTCGGAAAGTTCGAACATCAAGAATAGTGGAGGAGTGTCTGACGTCGATTGCGATGTGATCAATCTTGTTGGTGGTCGATTGATCAAAAGACCGCCAGGTGCCTTTGTGTATATCGAGGTGTGGGAAGCGCGTACTGGCTAGAAGGAGATTTCGCGCCGTAGCAAGATCAATTAGCCTGTGTCCGTTATCGGATGTGGTGTACCTAGTACAATTTTGATGTCATAGTTGGGACATTGGGCATACGTTCTCTCTAGGAGATCGTAGAACACATTTTTGGTGGAGTCAACCTTGTTTTCCGTGGGGGCGTGGACACAGATCAGGCTGATGTCAAAATATTTAGCCTTGATATGGATTGGTATGAGGCGTTCGCTCACATGCCGAGGCTTAGGACTTCTTGCCTTAGTCCACCTCGAACAACAACAACAAAGTAAATATCGCAGTTGTTCATCCAGCTTTATACCCGCTTCATTCCATCGCATTTCCTGAATGGCGGTTATGTCCGCTTTATAGCGGTCTGGGGCGTCCGGAAGTTGTTCGGCTGCACGTGGCCTGTTTAGGGACCTAACATTCCACGTACAAAGCCGAAGATCATTGTCCTTTTTTCGTTTTTTGCAAGGGTCGTCAACATAAATCCGGCCCGTTATATCCGAGGCTTGTGGTTGTTTCGGAGTTTGAGTTTTTTTTTTATGGTTACGGCTTACTAGGCCGTAGCCCAACCGACTAATCCAGTTTTTTGGCGCAGGAGGCTCGCCATTCGCCTTTCCCCGTCTGCGATTTCCATAGGAAATCTCCAGATGGCACCACAAGGAGGTGGGTATGGGACTTACTAACAGTGCCGCAAGATGTTCGACTGCGGTGGCTCTTCTCGCTTTTTAGCAGGCCAGCATCCGTCGGATAGGTGCTACCTCTACGAGGCCTTTGTTAGTCCTTTGCCAACCCAAATGGTACATTACTTATATTTTATTTGCCTCTGATGCCGATGACATGGATCTTGCGGGATTTGAACGTGTTTTTCACGGTGCTTCTCCTTAGCGGGGTACTGACAAAACCCCCTGTAGTATAATTGTCAAGAAAAGCTTCTCGAATCTCGCCGTTCGGAACCGGCAATAAACTGTAGGTCCCTTTCACCTATGGGAAAAATAAAATCTCAAACAACATGGGTGATTGAGAGAAGCTCGGCTTTTTAGTCTTCCATGGACTGTAACGCCAACATACATACATGTTGCTGATACAGGCAAATGTACGAGTATGACAGTTAACGCGAAAAATTATTTTTCTCCCACGCTTCCCACTGAAATACATGAGCACCTTCGACGGCCCGAAATACCACACCGTGAGAATATTCGCTGACATCGCATCTACTTCTGGACAAACATCGATGCATTTCAACAACAGCCGAGATGCCGTCGCTGGAATGCAACGCACACAACACCTACAGCGTCTGTTCGCTGGAATGCAACGCACATAAGACGTCCATTCGAGCGTTGCAGCTTTTAGTAAGAGGGATTTGAAAATTAGAAGTAGAATTAAGTTTGTTTTGTAAGGGGAAACACTGCCCCAATTCAGATTGAAAAATAAAAATTATTTTTTTTAAATGAAAATATCAATAAAACTGTAATTGGCGCCAGAGCGGGGACCGGTGGTAAGTCGCGCAAAGTGTGAACGATACATTTATTGCCAGTGACCTCCTGAGGTCACCTGTACCTGTACCTCCCGTGCATCGTACCATCACGAAGTGACCTCAAGTTGTTCCCGCGCGTCGTACAATTCTCAAGTGACCTCAAGTAGTTCCTTCGCGTTGTACAGACACTAGTGACCTCAAGTAGCTCCTCCCGTCGTACAGACATCAGTGACCTTAAGTGGCCCTCGCGCGAATTGTACGAAATATACCATCGGTCCCACGAACCAGTGAATCAGTAGTGCTTAATTGAACAGAAGAACAGTGACAGCCATACCAGGCACGGTCTTTTTTTTATTTTTAAAAAATGTATGTGGAACAACCTAGACTTGAGCTAAATTTCTTGAAGATCGCACTTTATCTTTTAACGAATTCGGTCATGCCAGACTGATCAGGGGTTTCCACGAATCTGGTGGGCGAAGCCCTAACAGAATCAAACCCACGTATTCATCCACCATATCCCCTTCATAGAAATAATTAAACTCCCTTGGCCAACATGAGCAATCCAACCCCAGATGCACAAACCATGCATGTTTCGTTTTTATCTAATTCCTCCCAAGCAGAGAATCAGCAAGAAGTGGGAACAACTCACATTCTAGACCAACAAGGTCGTAATCTGGTCCAAGGTGTGCTTAACCCCAACGCAGAAAGTACTCCTGGAATAGATCAAACTATCGATTCGGAACATCGTGATAAGCTCGACGAATTGGACCAAGTGCCAGTCATGGTCAAGGGTCTCCGAAATTTCTCAGAAGATGCAATCGAGTTTTCCTCCTGGAGGAAAAGCGTCGAACGTGTACTACGCATTTATGAACATGCCAAAGGAGTCACCAAATACTATGGGATCCTTAATACTTAATTTGGTACACAATTTTACGAACACCCAAAACCAGTCAAATATTAACCGAAACCCTAACCCAGGGACCTTCCGCTCAACTTAGGTAGATACATCAACAAAACAGAAACCAAGTTGGCACAAATCCTGGTATAACTAGAACCCATTTACATCAAAACCCTGAAAGGCCTCACTTCCCCCAAAGGAACTACTCTATCGAAACAGCTACAAGGGAAACGGACGAATATAACAACGCCATGACCCCAGAGGATAATTTATACGAAAGCACGCTGGAAGAGTTTGCTCAGGACGATCCCGAACCAGATAGCTATACCGAATCCACTGATTTCTTCGACGTCCATTTTTTAGGCTAACAAGCTCTTCGCTGCCATTCTTTGAATGCCTCACGAAGACTGGGAAAATGTTTAAGTTTCCAATCGATACGGCTTCGAACAAATCCATACGAACAGTGTTTCTACGTGAATTCCGTAGCAGGGAACATTTAAATCAATCACAACACTTACCTTGATCTCTTTGGTCTTCAATCCAAAATCAAATTCTTCTTGCTCCTCACACTTTTAACCTTCCATGCTATTCTCAGACATGACAGCCTCAAGGAATTGTCCGCTGTAATTCATACCAACCAAGACTAAAAGTCGATACAAGACAAAATCAAAGTGAGTATAAAGTATAAGCCCGCTCAAGACGTTAACTCCTTAAACATCAGAACTGACCACATTAAATTAAATTAACTACCTAGTAAGCAGCCATCCTAGATTGTTTGATGATCCAAATGAAAGGCTCACATATGTATACTACAACCGTCAAAGTGGAAAACCGCACTACCAACGGCATTCCAGTCTATTCGAATTATTGGCCATACCCAATGTCCCTAAAGGATGAGTTGGAGAAACAAATTCAAGACTTACTAAACGAGCGACGGCATCATTCGACCTTCACGATCCGCCTACAACTCTCCTGCGTGGATTGTCCCGAAGAAATCCGATGCCTCAGGCCAGAAAAAAATCCATCTTGTCATCGACTACAGGAAACTCAATTCTGTTACTATCACAGACCGATATCCAATCCCGGAGATAAACGAAGTACTGTCGCAACTCGGAAGGAATAGCTTGTTCTCTTTAAGGGAATTGGACATGGAGAAAACGGCCTTTCAAGGAACAATGGTAAATACGAGTTTACGAGACTTCCTTTTGGGCTGAAGAACGCGCCTGCATCATATTTAGTCACGACGAGAAATAGCACGCAAAAAATATGCGAAAGGTTTTTAGTTTAGGTTTTTAGTTTTAGTCAAAGCAATCTTAAGCTTTCCACTTCCAACAGCTCTCAAAGATCTTCGATCCTTTTTAGGGTTATCAGGCTATTATCGTCGGTTCGTGCGAGATAATGCAAAATTCGCAAAACCTCTATCAAGCCTATTGAGAGGAGAGAAAGGTCGGCTGTCTAAGAACGCTTTGAGTAAACATGCCATAACCCTTAACGACGAAGCCTCGGAAGCATTCAGTAAACTAAAGCTCGCCCTTACTTCCGACGAGATTCCACTCGCATATCCTGACTTCAGTAAGAGTTCCCAACTAACAACGGATACATCAAGTTACGCTTTCGGAACCGTGCTAGCCCAAGGCGATAGACCCATAACTTTTATATCAAGAACGCTGAGCAAGGCCGAAGAACATTACGCGGCAACCGAGAAGGAAATGCTCGAAATAGTTTGGGCCTTAAGGTCACTCAGGAACTACCTATACGGCTCGGCCAAGGTTAAAATATACAGTAAGTAAGACCTCCAGCAAACCTCCCTTCAGGAAATTGGTTTCCTGGTGAAATACCGAGTTCCAAAGTCTATGTTTGCTCTTCCAAAATGAAGTGAAGTACCTGGGTGACTGCAGAAGGAGTCTATGCAGATGAAGATAAAATCTAGGCGGTTATGGAATAGCCACGGCTGAAGAATCTTCATGAGATAAGGTCATTCCTGGGACTTTGCATATACTACAGGCGATTCATCCCAGGATTTGCAAACGTTGCCAGCAGTCTACACGAGCTGCCTCTTCTGGTGTTCCGCAAGGTAGTCATCTCGGCCCTTTAATATTTGTCCTCGCTGTTAACGATGTCGACCTTATATTAAAAGATTCCCATTTGTCAATATATGCAGATGACATGAAAATCTGCAAGACAATATCAACTCCTGCAGACTCGCTAGCACTCCAAAGCGACCTTGTATCCTTCGGTAATTGGTTTGATAACAACAACCTGGAACTCAACATCGGTAAATGCCAGTTCGTTACGTTCTCTCGGAAACGTTTTCCCTCTGCTCCTAGAACATATTATCTACTAACGAGCTTATACCCCTCGTCTCCTTCATGCGCGACCTAGGTATCATATGCGACAGAGAGCTAAACTTTGTCTCCCACATCAATCATATCATACACAAAGCTAATTCTGCCCTTGGTTTTATAAAACTTTGGTCTAAGGAATTCTCGAATCCCTACGTCACTAAATCCCTCTACATTATATACGTCAGACCTATCCTGGAATACGCCAGTCAAGCCTGGTCTCCGTATTACGTTAGCCATTCTGCACGAATTGAAGCTGTGCAACGCAGATTAGACGTTTTGCCTTAAGAGATCTCCCGTGGTCTGACAGGACTGTATTACCACCCTACGAAGACCGTCTTCAAATGATCGGCTTACAAACCCTGAAAGCACGCCGTGAGGCAGCTGACATTCTCTTCATTTACCAGCTTATAGCTGGAATTATCGACTCTCCTGCCCTCCTTGAAATGATTTCGCTCAATACCAACCCTCGTCGCCTAAGATCAAGTCCACTTTTCAGACTTCCTCCTCATCGCACTAACTATGGCTACAACGAACCAATTTGTAGAATGTTACGTTTAGCCAACCATTCTCAAACATCCATTGACTTTCATTTATCTCTTCCATCCATTATTTACCTTAACCCTATTCTCCCGTAGGTTAAGTAGCTAGTATTTAAGTTTAGATTGTTTAAGAATAGCTTGTAATAAGCTTAATAATAAATTAAGTAAGTAAGTAAAATAAAAATAAAAATTAAATTACTAAAAAGAATCGGCCAATCAAGTGGGAGAAGCCGCAGGAGGAAGCGTTCATTCACCTGAAGAAATTGTTCTGCAGTTCGCAGATTGGAGTACTCTCTCAAATGATTGACAGGCGAGAACGGGCCATCGCTTACTACAGTAGGATCCTATCGAAGTCGGAGAGCAATTACTGTGTAAATAGGAGGAAGCTTTTAGCCGTGGTTGGTTGGTGGTTGGCATTTCTACAAATATCTCTATGGCCAAGCTTTTCATCTTAGGACGGATCACGCAGCGTTGAGGTGGCTGCTGCAGTACAAAAACCCGAAAGGCCAGATGGATAGAGAGAATCCAGAGTTATGATTTCATGATCGAACACCGGAAGATATTCAGTCATGGAAACGCGAATGCCTTGTCGACGCTTTCTTGCGATGTTGAATGCAAACATTATTCACTTGGGGAAACCAAGGAACAGGTCACCGACATCCGTCGTTTCCATGTGTTAACAGAAGATACCTGGACTGTTTAGAAAGCGGGAAGGAAGCAACGAGAAGATGACGACCTGGTAGGCATCATCGATCACCAAGAAGGAGATTTCCAACCAACGTGGCAGAAAATATCCACTGAAATCCCAATCGTAAAAGTTTACGGGGCTCAATGTGCTCTTGGCGTAAACAAGACTGTAAAATAGATTTAGAGACGTTTCTACTGGGTAAGATGCCATGAATCGGTCACAAATTTCATTCGCAGGTGTGAACAGTGTATGAAGGCAGCAGTACAATGTTGGAGCACAGTTCTAACGTGTCGCCATGGCCATTGCAGGCCCATTCCCAATGAGCAACATTGGAAACAAATACGCGCTGTTGGTGATCGAATATTTCAGCAAATGGCCTTAAGCCTTCAAGTCGTCGGTGTTCAAAGAACTCTGCGACATGCTAAGTATCAGAAAAACACGGACAACACCACCCACAATCTGATCGTCGGAGATCAGAAGGACTGGGATGAACATCTTCCACTTTTCTTAATGGCCTTATCGAGCTGAAGCCATTTTTGGAACTGATCTCCGACTTCCATCGGATCTGAAGTTCGGCGTGGTACAACCGATGACTAGCGACAGGGTGGACTTCGTAACCGAAAAGAAGGAGCAGCTGAACTCTATCCATCAGTTCATTTGGGAGTGACTGAACTTGGTCAGTGATAAAATGAATGCGAGTATGACTTAAAGGCGAACACTTCTGCATTCGAGCCAGGACAATTGGTATTGCTGTACAACCTGCAACGAAAAAGGGGCTTGTGCTCTAAATTGCAATCAGTATGAGGTCATCAAGAAACTCAGTGACGTGGAATACCGAATACAGCAGACGGGAAGCTGACGGGCGAACTGTAAGATTATCCACTTGGAGAGGTTAGCGCCATATTGCGGAGAAGAATCAAATCGCTTGTTCGAGGACGAACAAGCTTAGGAGGAGGGTGGTGTTGCGGACGCGAACCGATGGTTGTGTTCGAATATCGCTCTCAAAGTTTGGAATGCTCTGTAACTTTCAGCGGCATACTGCTGAATTTCAATGCCAGAATATACAACTACAACTACACTACATCTCACTAGGTGGCTTGATTACTTTCACCCTAAATACCGACTTATCACTGGCTACTGAATCCCCTAAGCTAGATGCCCCCGATAGCGGGCGTTCCCGCTTATATGTATAGCCCTCGATCCACTTTCTCGAATTTTCGCCGTTAGACGTTCCCCTTCAGAAGTCTCTAGAATGCATCGTGGTCTGGCTTTGACAGCGAAATTCGAACACAACCGTCGGTACGTGTCCGCAACAGTATGCTGATCTGTAAGACGGGGATGTAAGCTCAAGGACAACGCCGAAGCGTTGTTCAGCTTTTTTTTTTTTTTTGTTTTGTAATTTACTTGTCTCTCAAGGGTAAGGAGAGCATCTTTGAACAAGTCATCGGCAAACATAGCCTACACGACACCACCTCTGATAACGGACACAGGCTGATTGATCTTGCTACGGGGCGAAATCTCCTTCTAGCCAGTACGCGCTTCCCGCACCTCGATATACACAAAGGCACCTGGCGGTTTTTTGATCAATCGACCACCAACCAGATTGATCACATCGCAATCGACGTCAGACACTCCCCCACTATTCTTGATGTTCGAACTTTCCGAGGGGCTAACATCGACTCGGACCACTATCTTGAAGTAGCCAAGATGCGCTTACGGATATCACGAACGCAACGGAGTAGACTAAGAATACAAAGTTATGACGTTAGAAACCTACTATCGCCAGAAACCGCTCGTGCTTTTACCGATCGCGTCTCCCTTAAGCTCTCCAATACACCTCAATCCTCCACGCTATCAATAGAACAGCAGTGGAGCATTTGCAAACAAGCCCTGAAAAGCTCTGCATCCGAAGTTTTGGGTTTCAAGGCTCCACCACGAAGAAACACCTGGTTCGATGACGAGTGCAGCTGGATTCATACAGCGAAGCGGGTTGCGTATAAGGCCTCGCTGCATAAAAGAACAAGAGCAGCTCGTGAGCTCTACGAGTTAAAAAGAAGGGAAGAGCATAAGCTTCTCAGGAGAAAGAAGAAAGAGCACGAGAAGCGCGCGATTGAGGATTTGGAGAGGTGATACTGCAGGCGTGACGTTCGAAAGTTTTATCAACAGATAAAGCGAACATGCCAAGTTTATAAAGCCAGAACGGAAGCCTGCAGGGATGAGAACGGACACCTAGTAGTAGAACCGTAGTCGATGCTGAGAATATGGAAAAACCACTTCTGCAGACTGTATAACGGCGATGTTAGCCAATATACCGCTGTTAGACAGAAATTCTGTCCCCCTGACCTCGACGAAGTTAAGATTGCCATATCGAAGCTGAAGTCGAATAAGGCTGCTGGCGCAGAAGGACTGTCTGCTGAGCTCTTCAAGGCAGCTGGGGATGACCTGGTTGGGAGCATGCACCAGCTCATCCGTAAGATATGGTTAGAGGAAAGCATGTCCGAGGAATGGAGTCTCAGCATCGTATGCCCGATCCACAAGAAAGGAGATCCCTCTGATTGCGCCAAATATAGAGGAATAAGTCTCCTTAACATCGCCTACAAAATCTTATCTGCCGTTTTGTGTGAACGCCTGAAGCCTTTTGTAAATAAGCTGATTGATCCTTATCAGTGCGGATTCAGGCCAGGGAAGTCCACCATCGACCAAATCTTCCCACTACGGCAGATCCTGGAAAAAAAGAATGAATTTCAAGTCGACACTCACCACCTATTTGTCGACTTCAAAGCCGCATACGACAGCGTAATTAGAGACGAGCTATACAACGCTATGTGTACCTTTGACATACCTGCTAAGCTCGTCAGACTATGCAGGATGACTTTGGAGAATGCTCGCTGCTCCATCCGAATCGGTGAACACCTTACCGATAGTTTTGATGTCAAAAAAGGATTTAGGCAGTGCGATGCGCTGTCGTGTGAGTTCTTCAACATCATATTGGAAATTATTGTGCAAAAATCACTGGCCAATACAAGAGGCACAATCTATTTCAAATCCTCGCAACTCCTTGCATACGCCGACGGTATTGACATAATAGGTAGATCGCAGCGAGATGTCAATGAGGCGTTTGCGAGTATTGAGATGGAGGTGGCGAAAATTGGTTTGACGGTAAGCGAGGGCAAAACTAAATATATGCTGTCATCAAAAAAGGACGCTCACCACCGACGTCTTGGCCAGAACTTTTGTATAGGCAGATGTAAGTTCGAGGTAGTTAAGGACTTCGTCTACCTTCGCTCCGCAGTGACCTGAAACAACGACATCAGTTTCGAAATCAAACGCTGAATCACTCTTGCCAATCGCTGTTTCTTTGGGCACAGGAGGCAACTGAGTAATAGAGCCCTCTCCCGAACGACAAAGTTGACTCTATATAAGACCCTTATCATCCCGGTCCTGTTGTACGGCGCAGAAGCATGGACACTATCAAAAGCGAATGAGGAGGCCCTTGGTCGGTTCGAGAGAAAGATTTTGCGCGTGATTTTCGGACCTATAAACGCAGACGGGGGATGGAGGAGAAGTTTCAACCACGAACTTTACGGGCTGTACAGTAACATGAGCCTAGTCAGGCGTCTACGGATTCAACGCCTAAGATGGCTGGACCATGTAGAGCGAATGGATACCACAGCTCCAGCCCGGAGAGTCTTTGAATCCAACCCCGAGGGACGAAGAAGCAGAGGACGGCCGCACTTAAGATGGCGCACACAGGTGGAAGGAGACCTCAGCCAACTGGGTGTGCGGCAATGGAAAAGGCTAGCGAAAGATCGTGCTAGTTGGAGGGCATGTTGGTTGAGGCCCAGGTTCACCCCGAACTGTAGCGCCCACTAAGAAGAAGAAGAAGAAGATATATGCACGTTAAAAAACGTGAAAAAATTTGACTATTTAAAACGTGTTGCATATCTCCAGGCAAAACTATGATTAAACTAAAACAAGCCAATTCCGTACTTTGTGTGGGAAATTGAAAGGCTTATGTTTTCGCAAGCAACTTAAGCTGAATAAAGCTCTAAAATTACCAGATCACTGCAGCGTCTTCCAGGCGGAACTGTTGTCAATAAAGGAGGCTTTATCTTGGCTGAAGTGGAACGTGATATCCACTACGGATATCCGTATTCTCACGGATAGTCTTCAAGGATCAGCCTTAAAGTTGCTGGAGTCCTATGTGTACACATCAAAAACTAGTCTCGACTGTCGCCTATCTCTTAACGAGATGGCCGAACAGTTTAACATACAACTTATCTGGGTACCGGGACACAGCGACATTCCAGGATATGAGAGAGTCAACACACTTGCCCGACAAGGAACGACGCTACAATCAATCGTGGCTTGTTAGGGAATACCCCGTGAAACCATTAAACATAATCTTGCGAATTTCGCCAGGGCCGAGATGAATCTGAGGTGGACCCAGGGACATACCTGCCTCATCACCAGGCAAATCTGGCCCGGCTCGACAGTCAACAGACTAGGAGTATAATCTCCCTAAAAATAACTGACATCTACAAAATCATTCGTGTGATCACAGGACACTGCCTTATTGGCAGTCACGCGCAAAAACTAGGAATAGTTACGAATGATTTTTGCAGAAGCTATCTAAACGAGGAGGAGGTCGAGTCCATTCCTGCCCAGCATTCTGCACAATCAGGAAACGATACCTAGGATCTTACTTCCTTAACGACCTGACAAATGTTTAGCAAGTAGGGATATCTGATCTCCTCAAATTCTTAAAAAGCACAAATTTTTCCACGAATTGGGGGATAAACCTCCCTCGTAGCTGCACAACGGCCCTCCCTGGCCTATGTGTATTCTTCCCAATTCTGGGAAAGTTACGAACCTACCTACCTATATCTTTGAAACTAGGAAAGTCCGACCTAAAATACATATATCAACACTTTCAGAACTGTCATTCGAATGTCATCAAAATCGGTGATTAGGACCTTTTTCCAAATAATTATCGAAATGTTAATTCAGCATTCTTCGTTGGTGAATCCCCCACCTGATTATCTACCTTCCCGTGGTGTGGGGGCTTCTCACCAAAGAATAATTGCCCCCGTCACTCCCTTCACCAACCCAAATCCCATCTCACTCCATTTATCCTATCCCTCTATTCCCTCTGATATTCCCTCTACGTCAAAGGCGGTAGAGACTCCGATCGGAGAATCATCAAACCGCTCTGATAAGTTGTCGGTAAGAAAAGGTGACAACAAGAAAACCAACCCATCGACCAAGGCCTATAAAGACCGGAAGGCGGCCTTGAGAATAATGAATCGATGGGACCATAAAACCGACCTGTCAGAAAAAGATAAAGAGTCGGTAGCCTGGGTGACAGGAATCCTGGCTCAGGAAAAACAAAAAGCCAAGAGACCCAGATCATCCCCCGAGGAACCAAAGCGGGAGGCTAAGAAGGCTAGGCTGGGAACACTGGCCACTGGCAAACTGACTACCGAAAAGTGGAAGAATGTCGATCAAGCGTTATCGACAAACGCTGGATGGTACCAAGGCAGTTTCAAACTGATAAGCTGTTTCGACGAAGGATCTGTTGATCTTCTGAAGGCTATAGCTGCCGAAATAGGGGGTCACCAAGGACCAGATCCCTAAACGACCGCGAGCTAGATGCTGGTTCCCGCTGGCACCAGACAACCCCCCTCGAAATAGTTGAGACAATCAACTATTGCAATCCCAATCTCCCAACAAAAGATTGGAGGAACCGAAAGGCCGACCAAGACAGGCAATTATTGTACTGAATTGTGAAGCCTTGGAACCTCTGGCCCTATGCGACTACCATATCACGTTTTTTTTTTTTTTTTTAGAGACTCGCGCAAGTTCAAGAGGTTTTATATTCTCTTATGATGTGTTAACACACACAACCTGAACGGAGTGCAGTGGTTGGGGTCGTTGATGTTCGCTCACTACTCTCAGGGGTGGTTGTCCCAGACCTAGATAGGACGAGAGCCGACCAAATTCCGCGTTGGTTATAGTCCGAAGTAATAAAATCACCACCATCCTTGTCTGTATTGCCACCATCCGGCAATACAGACACGGCTAATACCGAGGTCAGAAGCGGAAGCTCTACGGAGCAGGAACCTCCAATCCCCTCGGGGACCAAGGGCCCTGCGCCGGTAGAAACTGAAACCCCAGCAACATCCCTGGTCATTAAAGATCAGGAGTCATTGCTCGACTACGGAAGTGAGGAAAATTCCACTAGCTCGCCGATGGAAGATGATCTTCTGGACTCAGATCTGGAAGACCTTAACGACACCGTGGTGGAGGAGATCGAATTAATAACAAGCCATGACGCTGAGATTAATTCAGATTAACCTCCACCACTCTAAAGCGGCAACCGCGAATCTTCTTCTCAGGCTGGCCAAAGGAGAAGAAGACATAGCCTTAATCCAAGAACCGTGGGTGCATGAACACAAGGTTCGTGGATTGAGAACCCCAGCCTACAACCTATTTATATCACAAATAGGAAGTAAGCCCCGCACTTGGATACTTGCAAAGAAATCTTTAAACGCTTACCTCCTTCCAAATTACAGCTGCCCTGACACCACAGTGATTGCAATCCAAACACCCGGGATCAAGCTATGGATAGCCTCTACATACATGGCGCAGGAACAGTCCATTCCATCGGACGAAATCAATAGACTGGTAAAGGACTCGTCGGATCATCAAGCTGGGCTCCTTATCGGTGCAGATGCGAATGCGCATCACACGATTTGGGGCAGCAGCGATACAAACGAAAGAGGTAAGTGGCTCATTGAATTCATCCTAACCGCTAACCTTTTTATTTGCAACAAGGGTCATACACCCACATTTATTACAAAAAATCGCAGGGGGGTACTAGACCTAACTCTAGCATCCCCCTCTCTCATTGACAAAATAAGAGAATGGAAGGTTTCTGAGGAACACTCCTTCTCAGATCATCGTTATCTAGTTTTCAACCTAGCCTACACGGTCCCAACCCCCATTGACTCATCCTGCAACCCAAGAAGAATCGATTGGGAGCGTTATAGAGCCTTCATTGGCAACTCTATAATAAGTAGGACTCCTGACACCCCGCGGACCACGTTAGATATAGACAATATGGTCGATACTCTAACAATTACATTGGGCAACGCAAGGGCCAACAGCTGCGTAATCCACGGTGGAACGCAGATCTAAGCAAGCTCCGCAAAGCCTGTCGTAAACTCTTTAATAAAGCAAAGAACACAAGAAACGACAGAGACTGGAGCCTATACAAAAATTCACTCCAGGTGTACAAACAAAACCTGAGGAAAGAACAAAGGCTGTCTTGGAAACTCTTCTGCAATAACATGGAGACAATTTCAGACGCCTATAGATTGAGGAAAATACTCTCGAAAGATCCACAATCTCCTAACTGCCTCATAGCAAATGGAGTTTGGACAACATTTGAGGAAGAAACTCTAAATCTTCTCCTCAACACGCACTTCCCTGGCTGCTCTGAATCGCAAGACTCAGTACACTCGCGAGGAACTCATATCTCCTCTGCGATAGAAGGGCATTACAATCACATTATCTCCAGAGAGAAAATTATATGATATAGCGTCTAAGGTGGCTAGGCCATGTAGAGCGCATGGAAAATACAGCTCCGACCCGAAGAGTCTTCGAATCCACCCCGGAAGGAAGGCGCGGCAGAGGACGGCCGCATCAACGGTGGCGCACGCAGGTGGAAGGGGACCTTAACCAACTGGGCGTGCGGCGCTGGAAACAGCTGGCCAAAGACCGTGAGAGCTGGAGACGCTTGTTGGTTGAGGCCCAGGTTCACCACGGACTGTAGCGCCACCTAAGTAAGTAAGTAAGTAAACGCAGACGGGAGATGGAGGAAAATACTCAACCACGAGCTTTACGGGCTATACAGCGACATGAGTCTAGTCAGGCGCCTACGGATTCAACGCCTAAGATGGCTGGGCCATGTAGATTGAATGGACACAACAGCTCCAGCCCGAAGAGTCTTTGAATCCATCACCGAGTGGCGAAGAAACAGAGGACGGTCGCACTTAAGTGGGATCGACTTCGCTTTCTTTGGCGCTGAACCACGGGCATCCAACCACTGGTATAGTGGTATAGTGGTGGACACATGTCCGCTCAAAATCGATCGGATCGGATTGTTACGAAAATCGTGTTGACATTCACTTTTGATCGATATTCGGCAAATGTGGTACCCATCTTGCACAAAGCTTTCACATCCGTAATTCTTTGTGAAAGATGTTTCGCACCCTTTCTTTCATTCGCCTATCGCACTTTTGTGACGATTTCCGGTGTGTTTACGACTTTTGGGCATCCTTCAGATAGTTCAACTTCGAGGGGTGTGCGACTTACTTAAAATCAGCCGCCTACTTTTTAAAGATTGATATCGAAGTAGAATTTTATCTACTTCGTATAAATTTCCTTAGCGAATAATCCATCCATTCAGACCTTTTCACCTTACACTTGTGTTAACCCATCACAATATTTATGTCAAGACCACATTCAGCATTGTCATCAAAGCGTTGGAGTAACCACCTACAATACTATTTCTTATTCTTTGGTGGTGTTACAGCCCATGAAGGACCAGAGCCAAGCTTTTCTCAATCACCCATGTTGTGTGTGATTTATTTTTAACATAGGTGAGAGGAACCTACAGTGTAATGCCTATTCTGAACAGTGTGAGTCGAGAAGCTTTTTCATGGCAAGTATACTACCGGGGGTTTGCCAGTACCCCGCCGAAGAGGGATTCCGCGAAATAAACACTCGATGGTGTTAGTGTTATCGGGATCGGAACTCGCTCATTGTGCGTCAGAGTCCAACACAATAATCACTGCACCACGACGCCCTATTACACCTTTGTTATTGTGCTATGATTTGATTGTGACAGACATGCAGGCAATTGCAAGTCTCTATTGATGGATCCTATTCTGATCAACACTTCATCCGCATTTTTTTTTTTTTTTTTATATTCCCTTATGATGTGCATATTTTACACACACAACCTGAACGGAGTGCAGTGACTTGTGTCGTTGATGTTCACTACTCTCAGGGGTCCATTGACCATATTGACCATATACTGTATGTGTTATGCCTGCATCAGTACGTCTGGTCACTTTCCATTCAAAACTGCGTTGCATACTTTTGTCCGTATAGGAATTACTTTTTTTTTGGCTATGAAGCCAATTTGAACTATAGACCTTTCGTTCGGCGGTGTTACTGATGTAAGCCACTGCACCACGGCCACTCCTAAAAGCATCTTTTTTTTGCAGTGGTTTGGGTCGTAGATGTGCGTTCACCACTCTCCAGGGGTGGTTTTCCTAGATAGGAGGAGAGGAACCGACAGTATTTTCACGTTGGTTGTAGTTCCCAGTAACTGTTTCAAGCACTTATGGCTTTATATTAGAATTGCACACACAGAGTATGGATTTAAAGTGATCATATGCTATATATGTTATGGAGACACGAGCCGACGTCTATGTTCGAATTTTGCTGTCGAAGTTCGAATGCTCTGGTGAAGCGGAAATGGAAATGATCGTAACTATCAGCGACATAATGCTGAATACCAGAGCATTCTAGAGACTTCCGAAGGGGAACACCTGACGGCGAACATTCGAGAAGGTGAACCGAGAGTTATATAAGCGCGAACGCTCGCCTTCTGATTCATTCCGCTTACGGAAGTGAATAACGTGTGACAAGTCGGTATACAGTGTAATCAATCGATAAGACAGTGTGAAAATAAAAGCTTTCAATAAAGGTGTGTGTGTATGTAATAAAGTGTAAAACGTTCAATAGGTTGTGACAATGAATAAAAGTGATGAACTTGCTGAGATAATTGGTCTGAGGCGAAATAATAAAAGTGTGTGTGTATTTAATTCGAATAAAAAGTTGACAGTTGTAGTTTGTCGCAATCCAGCGATACGAACCCTATTCGAAGTGGGATTAAGTTTCGTAACAGTATTGTTGCGGAGACACAAACCGACGGTTGAGTTCGACTTTCGCTGTCGAAGTTCGAAAGCTCTCTGGAAGCGGGGATTGGAATGATGTCAACTTCCAATGGCGTAATGCTAATTGTCAGAGCATTCTAAAGATTTCCGAAGGGGAACCTCCAACGGTGAACATTCGAGAAGGTGGACCGAGAGCTATATAAGCGCGAACACTCGCCCTCGACAGACATTCAGTTTGTGGTATTAAACAGCGTGTGACAAGTCAGTGATCAAGCAGTGTGAAAATAAAAGCTCTCAATAAAGGTTTGTTTGTGTAATAAAGTTTACAGTGGATAGTATTGGATAATAAAAAAAGTGGTAAAGCTGCACAGATAATTGATCTGTGGTGAAATAAATAAAAGTGTGTGTGTTTCAATTTAAATAAAAAGGACAATTGTAGTTTATCGCAATCCAGTGGTGCGAACCCTATTCGGTGTGGGATCGAAAAATTTCGTAACATTTGGTGTCAGAAGTGGGATTGCAAGTAAACGAGTTAAACATTTATTCAAATTGTGTATTGAACTATTAGAAGTGAATTATTAAAAGAGTGAGAAAATGGTGAAATTGGAAAAGTTGACCATCGAACAACTGAAAAGAGAGCTGGATGCTCGGCAATTATCCACTGTGGAAAGTAAAGCCAACCTGGTGGAGAGACTGCGATCAGCGTTGCAGGAAGAAGGTGTCGACTGGGAGAGTTATGAATTCGGGGTGGAGAAGCCGTCGACATCCACTGAGCCAGCGTTCGATATGCAGCAAACTCTCGCGGCTACGAATGCTATGAGTGCTTCCCTGAGCCAGAAATTAGATCAAAAACTGGAGGAAAACTCCGCTGCTGTAAGTAGAAAGTTGGAGGAGAATTCAGCTTCCATAAGCCAGAAACTGGAGGCGACCGTACATCAAAAGTTGGAGGAAAATTCTACTTCCGTAGGTCAGAAACTAGAGAAGCTAGAGACGTTGGAAGAGATGCTACAGAACAATCGAGAAAGCATGAGAGACATCCAGCAAACCGTCAACGATCGGTTCCAGGGCGTCGAAGAGAGAATCGATACACTGGATAAGAAGGTTCTGGATCTCGAAAATAACCAGGAAAAGAGAATCGAGACACTGAACAAGAAGGTTCTGGAACTCGAGAAAACTATCCAGAACGTTCAGTATCAAGGAATCGTTGTACCGACTGCAGCATCGAAATTCACAGCTCCCAACTTCGACGGCACGAGCGCTGTTCGACACAACAGCGGAACGGAATCAATGGGGAGAAGAAGATCGTGTAGCTGCTCTAGTAATTTCGCCTAAAGGCGAAGCAGCTGGTGTTTTACAGACCATCCCGGAGACACAGAGAAGGAAATACACAGCCATATGGGAAGCCCTTCATCGAAGATACGGCAGTGAGCACATGCAGGAGATGCACAAGCTGGAACTCAAAGGGCGCAAGCAGCGTTTAAACGAGACCATCCAACGGTATGCTGCCGACATCAAGAGGCTATCCCATCTTGCCTACGCAGACGTTCCCGTTGATGAGGTGGAAAAGCTAAAAACGGATTCTTTCATCCAAGGGCTAAGGGACCCCGACACGCAACGAAGCTTGATTCTCCTGCCGAAGACACCTTTCAAGGAGACAGTTGCCAGCGCTCTCGCATGTGAAACATCGCTCTTGATATGCCGACCTTCCATCAAACTACGGCGCATATCTCAAGACCAGGATAGTTCCAGAACAACAACGGCGAGTAGGAGTGGTGCATTCCCGCGTAGATGCTACATCTGCGACCAGCAGGGGCACATCGCGAGGTACTGCCGCCTGCGAAGAAAGCGTTCGAGGTCTAGTTCGCCAAAAAGAGACCATGGGAGTGAACGCGACAGTGGAGGTGCAAAAGGTGCACCCAACAATCCGTTAAACTAAAACGAGTCAGTGCAGAGGGGCATGCGCTGGCCCCCACATTGGAGTGCCCCAGCATCCTCGTATCCCGAATCTGTAGGGGTGCAACCAGTCTAGTCATCGAGGGAACGATGGACGGGCGACGATATCTGCTGATGTTGGACACGGGCGCAACTCATTCAGTCATCCGAAGCGGATTGGTTTCTGACATCGAAACATTTTCCGAGGTAAGGCTTCGTACAGTAACTGGTGAGAAGGCGGAAGTTAAGGAGTTGGGAAAGTGAGGACGGGAACATTGTAAACGATCTGCTGGTAATTCCAAAAGGACAAATCGACGAGGTCATCCGAGAATACCACGAGGGACCAAGCGGGGGTCATCTTGGTGTTAACAAGACTGTAGAAAAGATCAAGAGATGTTTCTACTGGGTAGGATGCCATGAGTCGGTTACGCGTTTGATTCGCAGGGGTGAACAGTGTGGGAAGGCAGGGCGTTCGGTTAGGAAAACCCGAGGAAATATGCAGCAGTACAATATTGGAGCACCGTTCGAACGTATCGTAATGGACATCGCAGGCCCATTCCCAACGAGCAACGCTGGAAACAAATACGCGCTGGTGGTGATCGATTACTTCAGCAAGTGGCCTGAGGTGTTTTGCATCCCGAACCAGGAAGCCAAAACTATTTCGGATGCATTCGTGAACAACTGGGTTGCGCGTTACGGAGTACCGCTGGAACTGCACTCAGACCAAGGGAGGAACTTCGAGTCGTCGGTGTTCAAAGAACTCTGCGACATGCTAGGTATCAGAAAGACACGGACAACACCATTACACACACAATCTGATGGCATGGTCGAAAGGTTCAACCGGACGATGGAGGAATACTTGAGAAAAGTCGTCGTCGGAGATCAGAAGGACTGGGATGAACATCTTCCCCTTTTCTTAATGGCATACCGTTCGGCACAGCACAATTCAACGGCAACAACATCCGCCGAAGCCTTTTTTGGAACTGATCTCCGACTTCCATCGGACTTGAAGTTCGGCGCGGTACTGCCGACAACTCTCGGCAGGGAGGACTTCGTAACCGAAAAGAAGGAACAGCTGAACTCCATCCATCAGTTCATCCGGGAGCGACTGAACTCGGTCAGCGATAAAATGAAGGCGAGATACGATTTGAGGGCGAATACTTCTGGACTTGAGACAGGACAATTGGTATTGCTGTACAACCCACAACGAAAAAAAGGCTTGTGCCCCAAATTGCAATCAGCCTGGGACGGACCATATGAGGTCATCAAGAAACTCAATGACGTCGTATACCGGATACAGCAGATGGGAAACAGACGGGCGAAGTATAAGATTGTCCACGTAGAGAGGCTTGCGCCATATTACGGAGAAGGATCCAATCGCTTGTTCGAGGACGAACAAGTTTAGGAGGAGGGCAGAGTTGCGGAGACACAAACCGACGGTTGAGTTCGAATTTCGCTGTCGAAGTTCGAAAGCTCTCTGGAAGCGGGGATTGGAATGATGTCAACTGTCAACGGCGTAATGCTAATTGTCAGAGCGTTCTAGAGATTTCCGAAGGGGAACTTCCGACGGCGAACATTCGAGAAGGTGGACCGTGAGCTATATAAGCGTGAACATTCGCCCTCGACAGACATTCAGTTTGTGGTATTAAACAGCGTGTGACAAGTCAGTGATCAAGCAGTGTGAAAATAAAAGCTCTCAATAAAGGTTTGTTTGTGTAATAAAGTTTACAGTGGATAGTATTGGATAATAAAAAAAAGTGGTGAAGCTGCACAGATAATTGATCTGTGGTGAAATAAATAATAGTGTGTGTGTTTCAATTTAAATAAAAAGGACAATTGTAGTTTATCGCAATCCAGTGGTGCGAACCCTATTTGGTGTGGAATTGAATATTCCGTAACAGTATGTTTGATCACTTCTCATTCACAACGGCTGTGTTGATCAATTTTTTGGAAACCTCTCTGGAAACCTTAGATTTGGATTCTGGTCACCTTGAAACGTCGAGTTATGCAAAAATGTATGATTCGCAAAATCGGCCCCATTACCATAACTTCTTATAGGAAAGTTTAAAAAATGAAAATAATACGTTTAATAATACGTCTTTTATGGTTATTCAAACCTTGGCCCACGGCAACACCTATGCTAGCAACCCTGGACTCAATGCCCAACAATGACATTTCCTGGCTAATGACAGTTCGCAAAATAGGTAATCATTTTGTTCGCTACCAATCATAGATAAATGATATCAATCGAACGGATAGTTACTGATTTCGATGAGGGATAATGATAATTTTGTTGATGTATTGTAAACGTTGGGTACTAAACAAATCACCTCTCTTAAAATGGAGCAACCAATCTTATAAAATCATCAAGAGGCGAGTAATGAAAACTCTCAGAAACCATTGCCAGTTAAACAGCCATACCCAAAGACCCTTACCTTGATGAGCATATAAAAGTAAGCGTTTATGACCATAATTAAAAAATCGATTGTAAAACAATAGATGCACACAAGAAAACAATAAATGAACAAGAAAAAAATTCTCTAGAATATTCGGATTTTCGGAGCAACATCGCCACCTGCTGCATCAACAAAATTACTCAAATATAGTGTCGAAACATATGTATTTCCACAGGGAATATACTTTTTAGGCCAGAGAAGACCTTAGTATTGCTATGAGGGGGTTCGGTCCCCTATTTATGGGACCGCTTTGCGCTTCTTACGTAGTTAAGAAGGTCAGTTATACTTATCCGCTGAATTTCAGACAGGTCGTTAAGGAAGTAGGATCCTATGTATCGTGTCTTGCTTTGGCAGAGGGACGGACAGGCGCAGAGCAATTGTTGATTGGATTCATCCTTCTCTTCGTCTTCACAGATCCTGCAGTAGTCTTTTGAAACTTGCCCTAGCCTTTGTGCGTGACTGTCAATAAGACAGGGACGAGTGATGACACCAAGGATTTTGTTAATGCCAGTTCGTTTTAGGGAGATTAGCCCCTTGGTTCGCTGACGGTTGTGGTTAGGCAGGTATCGACCGTGGCTTGACTTGTTAGTTTTAATTTAATGGCTGCTAGTGATATACCTTCGCGTGTCATGTTTGTTCGTGGCGTCGTTCCTTGTCTGGCGAGCTCTTTCATTTACTGAAATATCGCTACGCCCTCGTATCCATATGTTAAACTGTTCAACCAACTCGTTGAGAGATAGACGGCAGTCGAGGCTTGCTTTCGAAGTGTACACATAAGACTCCATCGATTTCAGAGGAGCTTCACTGTCAGCGCGGATACGAATATCAATAGTAGATATCACGTTCCACTTCAGCCCAGACAGGGCTTCCTTTATGGCCAACAGCTCCGCTTGAAAGGAACTGCATTGGTTCGGCAGTTTCAGTGCCTGACTTAGGTTTAATTGTTTGCAGAGTACTCCGCTGCACATTCCGTCGTTAGTTTTTGATCCATCAGTGTAAAGTTCCATACAACCCTTGCGAGGTTGCGCTTGTCGGGGCATATTTTTCCTATCAGGGTTAATATATTATCTTGAATTGTTCCGTTGGACTTGAAGTTGTGTATAAATCGTTGCTGCCGCTCACTGTTGAAGCATATGTACCTTCTCGTCAGGCAATAGCTGACAATTCATTTCGAGCTGTGAATGAGTTCAATAATAAATTTTCTACGGTGAGATGGATGCGCACTAGGTAATGTGTTTGCCTTCGAAATTGACAGTAAACCATTCCAACTTCATGAGCTATTATTGTCTTCATTCTCTACGACTCAAAACAAATAGAATAGCAACTAGAACTATTTTTTAAGAGTGGATGTAAACAAAAACAAAAAAGCATGCGCAATAGGAAAATAAATATTTTTCAAAACAATTGTTATCTCATCCGATAAGACCTTAACCACTGCTCGTTAAATAGAAAAATACATTTGTAGTACTAATCTCAACGCTTTATTAAAATAAGGTAGCCTTACTTCAACATTACTTAAAAACGAGTTGTGCATTTCCTGGGAGAGAAATGAAGTATTTAAGAATTCAATTTTTCATAACATTCGCTATGTAGGTTAAAACTCTTTTATCTGATAAAATTGATATATGGTCAGCTTTTGGCACTTCGTAAGTGATAATCTTCTCCGACTGATAACCCTGCCAGTGCATGCAGGCCTCAAGTGACCTTATATTCACCGTCCCATCTCCATCGCCTTTGACCAACGTTGGATTGCTATCGATCAAGTTATCCTTCTTGTAGACTAATTTCTCAACAGTATCGATGCCCGACCCGTAAATACAATGCATTTCAACATCCGGTGGAGCGAAGTTCAACGAATATTTTATATTGTCCTTTCGCATCTCCCACCCCGTCAAGTAGTTAATATCACGGAAGAATTCATCAAGTTGTGACATTGTGTACGTCCTCGTTGGTGTTTCGACCAGTACCTCCGATGGTTTCCAGAACAGCGGCGATGGTAACAAGAAAGCCGTAGATGGTGTAGATATCTGCTGCTCACGCATCACCTTACCGCTTAGGGCGAATGAATCTAGGTCATCGCCGATAGCGAATACCTTTACTGCTTTTGCACTACCGGCCCAAGCGCCAGCCAAACTGATTACTCTCGCCACATGTTTCGCTTTCCATTTCTGTGACTGTTGCTGCAGAAATGTGAGTATCATAGCACTGCCCATACTGTGCGTGATAAACGTGATCGGCGTTTGTTTATTCTGGTCATAAACAGCCTCTGTAAGTATCTTGAGATTTCTAAACCACTCCTTGTTCTCGTTTGGTGCTTTGCGAAAGTCGTATGGCGCTCCGAATATCGATTTTTTCCGAATAAATCCCATACTGACCAATTCATTGCCTATATCCTTAAAATATGCCCCGGCACTAGCATGCGTTGGATCTATCCACTCAACCACCTCAGGATCACCCCACCCGGGAATGCGCGTCTCCACTCCAGCTGTATTGTATGTTAATCGGGTATTGTTATCGTAATGCAATTTGACGTTATCAATCCAGCAGGATATCACCATGGGAACGAGAAGCTCCAGATTTAACCAAATATTAAACCAATCCGCATGCTTCTGACAAAATATATGCACACTTGTGTTTTTGTTCAACTGAGCATCCATTTGACTGCCTCCATCACCCGGAATGAATATCACTGGAGACAAAGGATTACTGCGACCAATGGACCACGTATGGGCAGGAATTATAATCACAAGAGGCAATAATATGTACAAGCTATTCATTGTTAACGACGGTTGAGTTATTTCATTGGAACGCTATGATTTGATTAGTTTGGTTTGGTCATAGCTATTTGACAAAAGACTTATTGATAACGACCGTTTCCTATTTAAATCGACTAGCAATTATGATAACCACTGGACAAATTAGAATCAGACCCATGTGTGTCGTTTTTGTTTATTGCAATTTTTGACAGTTGTTCGGATGTTTTCTTTCTGACGTATTATAGGGTAAATGCTCGAATTACTGGCAACACAAATGTAATTCTTTTTACACATAGTCGTGCTCAGATCACGGTAAAGACATTGTCGAAATAGATCCTCTATAATATCACAAAAAAAAATGCACATATTCACTAGGCGGGAATAAATTCCCCAAAACAAAGCGAACCTCTAACTTCACGAACTAAAATGGTGTGACAACTTTTGGCGCTAAAATATGAAAATTGTGCAATTGTTTTTTCATAGATTATTGCTGCGATTTTGATGAAATAAAATGTATCACTGTTCTATTTGTAGAAAATCATTTTATTTGAATTGTTTTTTTTTTCACACACATCTATCGTAGGGATGATACGGAGCTTCGACTCCGAATCCGATATGTCAGAACCTCCGGTTTAAATTGCAACTCCGAATCCGGCTCCGGTTCCGATGTAATCACAACGGAGGTTTTTCGGACTACCATCGGTAACGTAACGGTAACGACTAACGACCGACGAACACGAACGACAAAGAGCGATCTTGTTGCGACATGTTACAATACAACTGTATTTTCACACTTTTATTTGTTTACATGATTAGTAGATTTGCATTGAAGTTGAGAGTGCCTGCATGAGACGCGTGAGTTAGTGAATGGTTTGTTGGTTTAGTAAACATAACTTGCCGCTTATTAACTAGACTTTATTAACCCCGACTCCGATTCAACTCCGACTCCGCGGAGGTCGGTATGAGACTTCCGACTCCGATAAAACCATCTCCGTAACATCCCTAATCTATTGCATCAGTCTTTCGAGTGTAGCCCGCTTTAGTAAGAGCGCTGGTTTGGAGTTGATTCCCAAAAACCTTTTGTTTGGAAAACTTGGATTGAAGAGCATTCCATACATTTTTGAGGCGTACTTAGTGATGTAAGATGTCACTGCATATTCAGACGCGATAATGGAGATGTCTGTGTTTGCTCGCCATGCGAATGAAACAAACTTGTTGAATGGGTTGAGTAGTCCATCGTTTCGAGCAGGTGTATAAAAGAAAACTCCTTGTTCGTCGTTCGTTCGTTCGCAAACTTCGATTCAATGAGTAGTGGTTTTGGAAATCCAAACCGGCATTTCTCATGTCCATTGATTGTTCGCAGACAGTACGACTTCGAGCAAACCGTGTGTCCTTGAAATCTGTTAACACCTTTGGCTATGTTTTCGTCAGTGAGTTCGAGGTCTGTTGCTCTCATTCTACTGGGGTGCAGGTCTGATCTTGCCGAATGATTGGGGTTGATCGCTGACACCAGGTTGTCGTAATAATGTTTGGCTTTTGTCAGCTTTTCAATATTCATTGACTCTAAGTTTCAAACATCAGGAGCTCCAGACAGCCAAAATACGCCATGAACATGTGAGCTTCCTCTATGTTGATATTCGAAACGGTACCAATAGTCTATGATCGGATATTTCTTCTCCAATACTTCCACAAACAGTTCCACTCTCTTGCCAAAGTAACTTGCCACCAGAGATCTGCCGCGCTTAACGTTAAGAAAAATGTTGGAACACCAAGTTGGCTGACCATACTTTCAAGTATAAACGCTTCTGATACCAGTAAGACATTGTGCCTCTGATATTTGAAGCAAAGTAAAGAAAACGGTTCATCAGCGCCGGATTCTCTCTGACTGTTGTAGATATTCCGGGGATCCATTGAAATTTGTCATGTTGGCGTAGATTAAGCCTATGCTACTTGTGTCGTGTCGTTGCATCGTAATGAGGCAGAAGAATGGAAACCTCGGGTCTTGCGCAAATCTCTTGTCATGGTAACTCATCAAATACCAAGCCCATTCCTGAAATGTGGGTTGATTTTCTCTAGAACGTGTATTATCATTGAAGTCAGCAGCACCAGAAAGGAACAGATGAGGAAAAGCTTTGACGATGTATCCAACAGTCGTGAATTCGTTGACCGAATTTGC
Organism: Eumerus sabulonum; assembly: GCA_951905685.1. Classification (NCBI taxonomy): domain Eukaryota; kingdom Metazoa; phylum Arthropoda; class Insecta; order Diptera; family Syrphidae; genus Eumerus; species Eumerus sabulonum. The sequence continues at coordinate 150,396,869 of OX645060.1, read as the reverse complement.
TGAAGCTGCGGGCCAATCGATTACATCACGAACAACCTCGGTTTGTCTCATACCATCGTCATACATCGTCACTGTCTTCAGCAACATCGGGCATTGAGTCGTTGGCAACACTTCCGTCGACATATTTAAGTTAATCTTGAACGCCTTCGTCTTCTGGTAGTGCCGCCAAGGCGGACATATTGATTCGCAAGTCAGCATAGAAGCGATTCTGTTGCTTTAGAAACACCAGAACATCGTATACCACCTGTGGTCTGACCCTGAAGTCTTTGTAACCTTGGGCTCCCTGCTACCTAACCAGCAAAATGTTGACTGTATTAGGAACTCAAGGCAACTCGTTTGCAATCGGTTGGAGAACTTGCTCGACGTTCAGCACGTTTCCTTTTTAACGTAATTGACCATTAACACCTTGACTGCGGATAGTCGCTGAGAACAGGTTGAATCCGTGCTACCAACATCTGCTCGACGACTGACAATGTCTTCATAACCTCTGGAACATCTGGATCCATATTGTTTTGAGCAGTGTACTTGACAGGGTTTTTAGTACAGTAATGGCAGATGACGAGAGCACCGTGGCGCAGTGGGTAGTGTGTTGGCCTCTGACGCCGATGACACGGGATCGAATCCCGACACAGTCATGTCATCGAACGTGTTTTTCACGGTGTTTCTCCTCAGCGGGGTTCTGACAAAACCCCCTGTAGTAAAATTGTCATGAAAAGCTTCTCGAAATTCGCCGTTCGGAACCGGCAATAAACTGTAGGTCCCTTTCACCTATGGGAAAATGAAATCACACACAACATGGGTGATTGAGAGAAGTTCGGCTCAGGTTCTTCATGGACTGTAACGCCAACATACATACACAATGGCAGATGACTTCATGGTGGCTGAGTTGTAGCCGTGATCAGTTGTCGCAGAGTCTGAACACGTGCTTGTCGAGATTGTGGGTGAATGTTCTGATAAATTCAGTGTCTTCAAAATGTGTTGTTTCTATGTTTGTGTTTCGAAGAGGGTCTTCGATAATGTTTTGGCGAACGTTTCTCATTCTGGCTGCGTCTCTGGTCGATCGTGCTAAGTTCCGGGATCGTTTAGGAGGAAGTGGCATATTGTCTCAAACTGTTTTATTGTAGACTTCAGTTCATATATGAGACTTATTGTTGTTTCTTGTTATTTTCTTTTTTGTACCTATTTCTTGTTATTTTCTGTTTTTATCACTAGTTTCGCTTCACGTATATTTAGTTTTGATGATGAATATGGCCGTATTCAGTCATGCAAAATTCATTAAGAAAAATGACGTGACTTGGGGGCGAAAAGCATAAAAAATGGAATTTTTGTTAAAATTTAAATAATTGCGCGCGCAAAATATTTTTCGAATATTTTAATTTTTTTCTAGATTTAATTTGGTTTTTAATTTTTTACAATTAAACTAAATCGAAATTCAAAATTCCGGCTTCGTCATGACACGATTTGTATGGTCAACTTCTTCTTCTTCTTTGGTGGCGTTACAGCCCATGAAGGACCAGATCCAAGCTTCTCTCAAACACCCATGTTGTGCGTGATTTCTTTTTCATACAGGTGAGAGGGACCTACAGTTTAATGCTAGCCTAGATCCATTTTTTATTTTAACTTTGGGAGTATAAGTTATTTTTATTTATAGAAATATTACGAGTTCAAGTCATGACTACTTTATTTAGAGTCTTTCTTAACACTAAACTGTACTTAACAATAAATTCGAAACATAGCCCTGTGAGGAGTGAAACTGCTGCGCGTGGGAAACAAGTTGATAGTTCGTTTATCCGGCTCAAATGCCGGCGAGGCGACGGAAACTACTGGTGCGCGTGGGAAGTAAGTTGATCTGGTTCAAATTCCGGCCAGGTGACGGAAGCTATTGCTGGGCGTAAGAAGTAAGTTGGTCTGGCTCAAATGCCAGCCAGGCGACGGAAGCTATTGCTGGGCGTGAGAAGTAGGTTGGTCTGGCTCAAATACCAGCCAGGCGACGGAAGCTATTGCTGGGCGTGAGAAGTAGGTTGGTTTGGCTCAAATACCAGCCAGGCGACGGAAGCTATTGCTGGGCGTGAGAAAATTCTGTTGAGGCGATGCGCGTGCAGGACGATGGACAGGCCGCGCATTGATGGCGTTATGATGCCATAACTTATATAAAGAAATTGCATCATGCACAATTCTCAAAATTGAATCGTAACAATCATTTACATTTTTATTAACAAATAATGCATGCCAGTTTTAAATTTTAAATTTGAATTGTTAAAATTGTATTTAAAATTAGATTCGGAAGTTGCAGGTGAAAAATAAGAATAAAATTCAAAATGCCAAGTAAAGGCAAGAAGGAACCGTTGAGTCGTCAATACTCACGCACAAATCAGAGTCCACAAAAACCAAGTCGAGAACATTATTAAATGAATTATTAAAGTAATTTATTTGTTTGAGATCAAATTGTGCGAAAGTATCAACAACTTCACAATCATGATTGAAAATTACATTAAAAGGAATAAGTGTTTTCTCTACTGGATCAAAAACCCATTTAATGTTAGGCAAATTAAAATCACCTACGATTATAATTTTTTGATTATCCTTACGATTTTTGATAATAGAACGACAATTCTCGATATGGGCACCATACAAATTAAATGAACTATTCGGTGGAATGTAAGAGACAACGAGAATAATTTCATTAATGCAATCAAATTTGATGATAAGCGCAAGTTGATCTATGTACGTCAAGAGCATCAGCTGTAGGTGGCAAGTCAATTTTAGTGCATTGAAGTGTTATGCGGACTGCTGCAAGCACTCCACCTCCTCTCCCACAATCAACTTACTTACTTACTTATCAGACTTGCGATCCATGGAGGATCTGAGCCTGAGCTATAGCTGCCTTCCATCCTTGACGGTCCCGGGCACGCTGCTTCCAGTTGCCAAGACCAAGATGTCTTACATCCGCGATTACTTGGTCTTTATACCGGAGGTTCGGTCTTCCTCTTCTTCTCGAACCAGGAGGCTCGGAGTCGAAGACCCTCTTAGCTGGAGCGTTGATGTCCATGCGCTCGATGTGGCCGAGCCAGTGTAGTCGACGGATCCTTGCCTTCCGGACTACATCCACATCTTGGTACAGCTCGTAGAGTTCGCGGTTGTATCTCTTCTTCATATCCGGCGCAGAATTTTTCTTTCGAAAGAACCCAAAATCAGCTCCGCTGTCCTGCTTATCGTCCAGCTTTCGGCTCCGTACAGCAAGACTGGCAGAATGAGCGTTTTGTAAAGCATGACTTTGGTCTTCCGAGTGAGGAGTTTTGATTGCCAGTTGTTTGGACAAGCCGAAGTAGCAGCGGTTGCCAAGGACGATTCTACGCCGGATCTCCACTGTGGTGTCATTTGTGGAATTTACGTTTGCCCCGAGGTAGACAAACTCCTTAACTACCTCGAAATTGTAGCTGTCAATTGTTATATTTTGTCCCAGGTGGTGAGCGACGGATTGGTTTTTGCTTGACAGCATGTATTTCGTTTTGTCCTCATTGATCTTAAGACCAATTCGTTTCGCCTGTTCTTCAATCGCCGTGAATGCTTCCACAATGCCACGGCGAGAACACGCGCTGATGTCGATATCATCCGCATATCCTAGCAGCTGGATGGACTTGTAAAAGATAGTGCCTTTCCTGTTCACGCCTGCCCGTCGCACTATCTGCTCCAGCACCAGGTTGAAGAAGTCACATGACAGCGCATCTCCTTGCCGAAATCCGGTGCATGTTTCGAATGGTTCTGAGGTCCTAGAACCGAGTTGCACGGTGCATCGCGTGTTTTTTAGCGTGGCGCGACACAACTGGATCAGTTTTAACGGGATCCCGAATTCGGCCATCGCCCCAAACAGTGCTTCACGATGAATGCTGTCGTATGCGGCTTTGAAATCGATGAAAAGATGGTGTGTATCGATTCGAAACTCGTTGGTCTTTTCCAGGATTTGTCGAAGTGTGAAAATTTGGTCTATAGTTGATTTGCCGGGCCGGAAGCCGCACTGGTAGCTGCCGATTAGTGCGGTGCAAAATGGTTTTAGACGTTCACACACTACGCTGGACAGGATCTTGTATGCGACATTGAGCAGGGATATACCTCTATAGTTCTTGCAAGAGGTAGGATCGCCTTTTTTGTGGATGGGGCATATAGAGCTGGTATCTCCAGTCTCAAGAAGATCATAATTACGATCTTTACGAAAAACAGCGTACTGGTTACTATTGAACATCTCAGCGTCATGGTGGTGTTTACTAAGTCAAGTTTCAGAGAGGGCAATAATATCAAATTGAGAAGATGACGAAAAGAGAAGTACTTGTAGCATTTTAGTGCCATACTGATGAATTCATGATAACTGGCCATACTGATGAATTCATGATAACTGAGTATTTAGAAGCAGGTACTCTCAGTTTAAAAGTAATAAATTTAAGTTTTGTCAAATCAGAGTCTTTTTTAACTAAAGAATAACATTTGAATTGATTGGTTGGAATGTTAGATTTTTTTTAGAAATATGATTTATTATGTCTTCAGGCTTAGTGTCTATATTAAATTTTGACAAGTGAACCCATTTATATTCTGGCAGAGCACTCAGAAAGGATGAATCGTCGGAACCAAATATTATTATAAGCTTTGATGATGTATTAGAATTTTTTTTTATTCGAGTTAACCAATTTACTCTCCGAGACATTGTTGTTGTCAAGAGAGAGTTGAGGGTCAACATTGGTTACTGATGTTAAATTAGAATTAATTTTTGATTATGAAATTAGACTTTTTGATTTCTTTTGAATTTGTTTGGTTTCCATAAATTCCGCAGGGGTAGTTCCCGGCAGATCATATTTTTGAGACTCCAAGGAATTACTGGGGTTAAGGGAAAGAACGTTAGTGTCACCATCAGAGCTCTTGGGATTTCTTTTCGCAGTTTTTCGGGGACGCGAGTTATTAGGAAATAATGCTTTGAGAGCACTCAAGTTTTTTCTCATCTCACATACACTTGAAGCGAGCTCATGAAAGTTATTTATGAAGTGGAAAGGTTTATGTTCGAACACGAGTCACATTTCCAGAATAAATTATGATTGATTAAGGCTTTGAAATTATTGTCCGATAAATTTACACAACTCTTATGAAAAAGTCGAACGCAGTAAAAACCACATTCGACGACTTCGGAACTTTTTGAACGTTTAATTATAAGATTACAGTTAGAACAAATCTTCGACATTTAAAGGAAAGTAATCGACAACCGACTCCGAGAGAAGCTGACCGCTGACTCTGACATTTTGTTAAGAATGTTGGGTTATTTCTGAGCTCGTGGCCTCTTAGGTCGGGGGCTCGTGGCAATTTGCAGCCCTGCCACCCTATAGTTACGCCAGTGATGCCTACTCTACGATGATACCCCGGCAATTGCGTACGATAACATCAAGAGTGTTTAAACTGCCGATGCCTGAAAGACCTGTTCCAGCTGTGTCTAATATTAGGCGTTTTTTATTATGCATCCAAATCCCGGTCCGGATCATGGTTCAAAATAAAACAGTACGGATGAACGAGTAGCATTCTTGACATTTCATCTTATTCAGTTCTGTCAAAGATCTGATATTTGAAAACAAAACAAAGTGTGGAATTGCCATGTCAAAGAAAATGTTTGTTTTCATACAAATTTTATACGGCCGATTTTATACGGCCCCATTCACTCAAGGGTTTTAGAAATTTAAATTAATATACACATTTTATAGTATTTTACCTACAAATTCTTCTTACGGAAGGTAAAATAATTAACCAAATCCCGGTCACAATTGTATATGTTCATCAGGCAATGATCTTCCTAATTTCAATGCGAAACTAGTGAGAAATGTATGTATGTATGTTGGCGTTACAGTCCATGAAGAGCCTGAGCCGAGCTTCTCTCAATCACCCATGTTGTGTGTGATTTCATTTTCACATAGGTGAAAGGGACCTACAGTTTATTGCCGGTTCCGAGCGGCGAATTTCGAGAAGCTTTTCATGACAATTTTACTACAGGGGGTTTTGTCAGAACCCCGCTGAAGAGAAACACCGTGAAAAACACGTTTGATGACATGGCTGTGTCGGGAATCGATCCCGAGTCATCGGCGTCAGAGGCCAACACACTACCCACTGTGCCACGGTGCTCATCTAGTGAGAAATAGTTTAACTAATTTTCGGGTCACGAAAATCGAACTAGATCGAGAAATAGCTCACGTGTTGTTATTGTAATGCATGTAAATCGTGATCCGGATCGGGATCTCGACGCATAATAAAAAACACCTAATCCGTATCCCTATCCGGATCACGATTTACATGCATTACAATAGGTGTTTTGGGGCGGGTTTCCATTATGCGCAGTGAGCAAAATTTTTTTTTTATTTTTTTTCTGGTTTAAAATGGCCTAAAAAACATAAATATAATTTTTTTTTTTTTTTTGAGGAAATGAAATTTTTTTTTAAATTTTTTATTATTATTTTTTTTTTTTCAACAAAACATTTTTCATAGGGGTTTAATCTTGTTTTCCAAAGTCCTCATACACATAAACCACAGCTTGAAGCAGCTCCTCAAAGGGATCTAATTTTTTTTTCGCAATTTCCCTTCTCCACTGGTACTCAACTACACAATCAGCGAAATTATTGGAGTAATTGTCGTTGTAGAATTCTCTTTTAACGACACGCCACTGAGATTCTATCCTTTGGGTATGTATATGTAGTGACACGCAGTTTCCAACTGTTCCTGGTCACACCATATTCCACGCTCGACAGAAAAAACCACCCTACGGGAAACGAGTAGAGTACGGTTCGTTTCCATCACACCAGCAGTCGTTCGTGTGCAGTACGGTCGCTCACTCATATCTCCTTCGACAGTCATCAGCAGTTGTTCACCAGGACAGTCATCAGCAGTCGTTCACCAGAGATAGTCATCAGCAGTTGTTCACCAGAGTCAGTGGTTCGTGTGCAGTACGGTCACTCACACATATCTCCCTCGACAATCGCGTTGTTTTTTTGGATATTAATTAATTTGTTATTTTAATCGAACATTTAAGAGTTTAGTTTATTTTTTATATTTTGTTATTAAATAAAACACTAAAAGTGGTGACCCCGACGTGATCCTAATGCCGGACACAACAACGGAATCGGACGCTAACACACAACATGCGTCGTCTGATAATACCGTTCGATCTTTACCGTTCGACATCAAAGCACCTCCGTTTAGTGCTGAACGTCCCGCTTTATGGTTTGCTCAATTGGAAGCGCAATTCGTGAACTGTGGCATTGGAAACGAACGCGACAAATTTTTCCGTACCATCCCTTTAATTGACACGCGATCTGCAGCTGAAGTAGAAGACATCATAATCAATCCACCGACCGATACACCCTATCAGACGCTTAAATGCACTTTAATTTCCCGTTTCTCGAAGTCTAAAGAAGCTAAAATTATTCAGTTGTTAGACAAGGAGAGGTTGGGAGATCGAACACCGTCACAGCACCTTCGCCATCTTTCGAGTCTCGTTCCCGGCATCGACGAAGAGGTTTTAAAAGCACGTTGGCTTTCTCATCTGCCATCACAAACGCAAGCCTGCCTTGTCGCCCAGAAATCTCTATGCTTAACGGAGCTAGGAGACATAGCGGACAAGCTGCACGAGGTATTCTCACCAACCAGCGTGGAGGCAACGGCAACAACGAGGCGTGATCAACGAGTGTCTAAAACCACAGCTTGTTCCAGAAGTGGATCCCGACCAAGGCAAGTATCTCACCAATTAAATACTTGTTGGTACCACAATAAATTCGGTGCAAAGGCACGCTCGTGCCGACCCGGTTGTCAATTTCAGAAAAACTTTGCCGAGAGCCGTTAATGGCGGTACACGACTCTCCCTCACTCCACACCCGCCTCTTCCTCACCGACAAAACATCCAAAGAACAGTTCTTAATCGATACCGGATCCGAGGTCTCCATCTACCCACTCCGACGAACAAATCAGCCCCAAACGCTGTCAACATATCAGCTGTTTGCCGCAAATGGGTCGCTTATCAACACCTACGGCACAGTCACACTCCATCTCGACCTAGGACTTCAAAAGGTCTTCACGTGGCAATTTATCGTCGCTGACGTCAGCCGAGCGATAATCGGCGCCAACTTTTTGTGCCATTTCGGGTTACTGGTGGATGTTAAACAACAACGAATCATCGACGAACATACGGGGCGCTCAACATCTGGTGGAGTATCGAAGCCGCAGTTTCATCAGTGCACACAATACAAGCATGCATTGACCAACCTTATGCAGCATTGCTTCAACAGTTCCACCTCATTACACAACCGGGTACTGCCAAGAGGAAGAATAATACTCCACTGTCCACCACATTAAAACAACAAACGGCCCTCCAGTTTCCAGCAAAGCGCGGCGACTAGCTCCAGATCGGCTTCGGATTGCCAAAGCGGAATTCGACAAAATGATCCAACTAGGCATTGCTCGTCGCTCAGATAGTTCCTGGTCTTCCCCTCTGCATCTCGCCCTCAAAAAGTCAGGAGAGTGGCGACCCTGTGGCGACTACCGGCGTCTCAACGATCGTACGATTCCAGACGCATACCCTGTTCGCTGCCTCGAAGACTTCACTGCAAATTTGCACGGAAAGCAAACATTTTCTACCATCGATTTGATTCGGGCCTTCAATCAGATTCCTGTTGCTTCATCGGACATTAAGAAGACTGCCATCACAACACCTTTTGGCCTTTTTGAATTCCCTTTCATGACGTTTGGCCTGCGAAATGCCGCGCAAACGTTCCAAAGGTTTATCGACGAAGTTACTCGAGATCTACCGTTCGTATTTGCCTACATGGACGATCTCCTCGTGGCATCTGAGGATGAGCAGCAGCACATCGAGCATCTTAAAACGTTATTTCATCGGTTAGAAGAAGCAGGACTTGTCATCAACCTAGCAAAATCAGTCTTTGGTAAAAAGGAAGTGGCATTTCTTGGACACCAGGTATCGTCTGCCGGTATTCTTCCCTTACCCGAGAAAGTCGATGCTATTCTAAAGTACCCTAAGCCCATCAACATAAGAAAGCTTCGCGCGTTCATTGGAACAGTAAATTTCTACAGAAAATTCATCAAAAATGCTGCCGAGATACTCGCGCCTCTTAACAGACAACTGGAAGGGCCAAAAGTCACCAACAAACAGCTCATCGATTGGACGCCTGCGCTGGAAGAAGCCTTTATTAACAGCAAACACGCCCTTGCTTCAACTGCACTATTGGCACATCCTGACGTCAACGCTGAATGGGCAATATTCACAGACGCCTCAGATCACGCCATCGGTGCGGTCCTCCAACAAAGATGTCATGACGCATGGCAACCTCTTGCCTTCTTCAGTCGCAAACTATCGGCATCAACCCAAAAGCATTCAACATATGATAAGGAACTCAACGCCGTCTACGAAGCAGTACGACACTTCCGTTACATTTTCGAAGGCCGGCATGTGATTATTTATACGGACCACAAACCTTTGACTCATGCTTTCAAACAACGGCCGGATCGTGCTTCACCGTGGCAGTTTCGAAGGTTAGACTTCATCGGACAATTCAGCACCGACATCAGGTATGTTAGTGGTACCGAAAATGTAGTCGCTGATACGTTGTCTCGCATTGATGCTATCGAGGAGGCAGTCCAGCCAAGTGAATTAGCAGACGCACAATCCCACGACACCGAACTACAAGAACTTTTGAACAACCGAGACTCTGGTGTCCAACTTCGCCGTTTGGAGATCAACAACCCACAGGTACAGCTCTACTGTGACATCTCCACCGGTGCCATTCGTCCGTACGTTCCACGCCCGCTACGAAAAAAGGTTTTCGATTCTCTGCACTCGCTGGCACATCCTGGTCAACGCGCTACTAGGAAGCTAATAACCCAACGCTACATCTGGCCTGCTATGAACAGGGATTGCTCCAGATGGGTAAAATGTTGCATCCCGTGTCAGGCAAACAAAATCACACGGCATACAACTTCGCCAACCGCTACCTTCCAGGCGCCCTCGGAACGCTTTGAACATATTCATATCGACCTGATCACGCTAAGTATTTCCAAAGGATTTAATCAATGTCTTACTATCGTTGACAGGTTCACACGATTTCCTGAAGCTGTCCCTTTACCAAACGGATCTGCGGAGACGGTCGCGCAAGCCCTGCTCTCATCATGGATCTCCCGCTTCGGTGTTCCTCTGCGAATCACTTCGGATTTGGGAAGACAATTCGAGTCGGATTTATTCAAATGTCTGACGAAACTTCTTGGTTGCAAGCACCTTCGAACAACCCCCTACCATCCGCAGTCGAATGGATTGGTCGAACGTTTTCACCGACAGTTGAAAGCTGCACTACTCTGCCATGGAGACACCTGGCCCTCCGCTATTCCCGTTGTACTCCTCGGACTTCGTGCTGCCTATAAAGAAGACCTGCAAGCAACACCTGCTGAACTAGTTTACGGTGAGCCCATCCGACTGCCAGGCGAATTTCTCCAACCAACGAAACAAAACACCCCAGCTCCAGAGTTAGTACAAGTACTCCGCGACCACTTCAACAAATTGGCGCCACAACAGATGTCTCAACACGGACAACGTCCTATATTTGTCTTTAGGCACCTGCGAGAAGCCTCACATGTCTTCGTCCGCCACGACCATATACGCCAATCTTTTGCAACACCCTACGACGGACCTTATAAGGTACTGCAAAGACACGACAAGTACTTCGAGGTCCTAGTCAGAGGAAGAAACACACCAATTTCGATTGACAGACTCAAGCCTGCCTTTATTCTTCGTGAGCAGTAGGGATCAAATCACAAAAACGCACCTTCACCTACGAGTTTTGCAACCGATCATCAGTGAATAACAAAAGGACGTCAACGACCTTTCTTAAGGAGGGGAGATATGTAGTGACACGCAGTTTCCAACTGTTCCTGGTCACACCATATTCCACGCTCGACAGAAAAAAACCACCCTACGGGAAACGAGTTCGTGTTCGTGTGCAGTACGGTCGCTCACTCATATCTCCTTCGACAGTCATCAGCAGTTTTTCACCAGGACAGTCATCAGCAGTCGCTCACCAGAGATAGTCATCAGCAGTTGTTCACCAGAGTCAGTGGTTCGTGTGCAGTACGGTCACTCACACATATCTCCCTCGACAATCGCGTTGTTTTTTTGGATATTAATTAATTTGTTATTTTAATCGAACATTTAAGAGTTTAGTTTATTTTTTATATTTTGTTATTAAATAAATCACTAAATATACCATCAGGACCAACAAAAGGATTGTCAGGATCACTGTGGTTCACTTTTTTGTGAATGAACCCATGGGCACTTAAGCAGTCATACGCCTTCCAGCAATCGGTGTGGATGATCGTTCCTGGATTCACATGTTTTTGTATTAACGGCACTAGCACTTCAGCGCTGCGCTCGTTTCCTGGGCAGATTTCGAGTCTTAAGTCTTCGGACCCATCCTCAATCAAACTGAGAACCCAGTGGCCATCCACGCGCCTTCCTTTGTTAAATTTTCTTTTGCCAAATTTACTTTCGTCGATTTGGACGATTTTGCCTGGTCCGCCTATCTTTCCCTTGGCCTCAAATGTTTCCAAAAATGTAGTTACTATTATCTCCCGGCAATAATTATACCAGTCGGCAATAGTTCGTTGGGACAAACATTGAGGAGAAGTAAAATCCTCAATCTTTACAGTTTTGTAGGAATATTTCCTGGCGAAACAGTACATGAGATAAAAACATCTTGGCAAAGGCATTCGAGCTTGCTCAAACCAACTGCCAACAGCGCGACTTTTCCTGACTACACAGCCTGATTTTGTGCACCTGAACTCGCCAATAGGATTTCCGCGCATGAAAATTTTCATTGGGATCCTATGTACCCGGCACAATTTAAAGTTTGGCAACAGGCCGCGTGTCACAGCGAATTTCAGAGCTTGCTCATCTTGACCTATAATTATGATTGCTTCAAAACATGAACGTTGAAAAATGTTATTAAATTACCAAGATCTCTTATCAACCGAGCAATATTCCACTGCATTTTTATCTCCTCAGAGTACATCCGACGCTTTACATATTGACTCTGACCCGAAGTACTGGGTTTCGAGTCTAACGTACTTGTATTTTCTGGATTTTCCTCGGACATCGCACTGATTTCAAACCACTATATCAAGTGAAGTCGATCGTAAAAATGCAGTAAGAATTAACTCTGTCGATCATGATAATTAACTGTTACAACAGTTTACAACAGACCGTTACATTTTTCGCATGTCTTTCATTTGTTTATATTAAAGAAGTGCTGCCAGTGTAAGTGAAAATCACCTGGCGCTTTAAAAAAAGTTTCATAGTTGAATAAGTGTAGACCGAACATTGTCAAGCAGGCCTGTAAGAAAGTCTGGTGTATTTAAAGTATGGGGTGGGTGGCTCGCTTCGCTCGCTAAAAGGATTTTAACCCCTTTTTCCGCAGGGTTTAGCCGCTCACGCGACTTCGTCGCTCCGCTAAGGGTATGTCAACAACTGTCAGGCAGGCGCCTGTAAGAAAGTCTGGTGTATTTAAAGTATGGGGTGGGTGGCTCGCTTCGCTCGCTAAAAGGATTTTAACCCTTTTTTCCGCAGGGTTTAGCCGCTCACGCGACTTCGTCGCTCCGCTAAGGGTATGTCAACAACTGTCAGGCAGGCGCCTGTAAGAAAGTCTGGTGTATTTAAAGTATGGGGTGGGTGGCTCGCTTCGCTCGCTAAAAGGATTTTAACCCTTTTTTCCGCAGGGTTTAGCCGCTCACGCGACTTCGTCGCTCCGCTAAGGGTATGTCAACCACTTAAACCTTAATTATTTTTAGGTACTCTGGGGTGTTTAACAGATTGAAATAAAAAAAAATTAAAAAAAAATTAAAAAAAAAAACCAAATTTAAAAAAAAAAATTTCATTTCCTCAAAAAAAAAATATTATATTTATGTTTTTAGGCCATTTTAAACCAGAAAAAAAAATTTGCTCACTGCGCATAATGGAAACCTGAGCCGATCAACGAGTAGCGTTCTTGACATTTCGTATTAGACAGTTCTGTCAAGGATCTGACATTTGAAAACAAAATAAACAGAAAATAATCAACTGACATTTGAAAACAAAATAAACAGAAAATAAACAAATTGGAAATGGAAGCAGCTGCTATTGAGGTAAGTTGCGTTTATTTGTTAAATCCAAATACTAATATTTGCATTAGTGGTTATTGGAAAATGATACAGACAGTGAAGAAAGCAGTGATGCTGACATTGTTTTGACGCTGAATGATGAAGATGAAGAAACGGATTTCTCGGCCGACAGCGATGCAACAAGTTACGAGAAAATTCGAGGATTCGAGGAAGTCATAACAGCTTATAACAACGCGGACTTCAAAAGCCATTTTAGGCTACATAGGTCAACTGTCTACCTTTTAATAGGTACACATAACAATTTTCAGCAATTATCTATATATGTATGTATATTTTGCAACTGATTTCAGATCGTTACAAATTAACAAAGCGGTTTGTTACTGCAAAAAAGGGACTTCCTAAAACTTCACCGGACATTGAAATGTTCATATTTGTATGGTATATGGCAAATACAAATACTTTCCGAGAAATATCCAATTTGTTTGGCAGCGTGGAATGTAATTAGAAGAGTAGCATATTGGATTATATCCATCGGCCACGAATACGTCAAGTGGCCAAATGAACATGAAATGGTAAACAATGCGACCTTGTTTGAAGCTAAGACGAAGATTCCGGGTATCTTGGGTTGCATCGACGGGTCGGATATAAGGATTAAAGCGACCGTTACTAATAAGGAAAACTATTTTAATAGGAAACGCTTTTATAGCATTTCGATTCAGGGTGTAGTCGATGCGAAGAAAAAGTTTATCGACGTCTCTTGTGGTGAGCCAGGTAGCTTGCACGATTGCCGGATCCTTCGAAGATCCAACCTATATAAAAATGCTACCGAAAATAGGAACGGACTTTTTCCATATAACACCTTTTTGCTTGGGGATTCCGCCTACCCAGCTTTGGACTGGCTAGTTCCACCATTTAAAGACAATGGAATGTTGACAAACGCCCAAAGAAGATTTAATGTAATCCATGCTAATGGACGAGTCCTTGTGGCACATGCGTTTGCTCTTCTGAAAACTCGTTTTCGAAGATTGATGCATTTTACTGAACAAAGGAACATAAACTTTGTGGTCAATTTAGTGATATGTGGATGTATATTGCATAACATATGTATGGATAACAACGATGAAATAGATGATTCGATCCCCATAGATCCCGATCATTTTCCTATACCTGAGGTGAACGATGAGGCAGCAAGCAGCTCAAGACAACTTTTGTTAGATGATTTGATAAATAAAAACATAATAACTATATGAAATTCATTTTTTTTTATTAAAATTAATCTACAAAACTACAAATACATTAATTTCCAAAAATAACTAAATAATATCACAAGAATTTAAAATCATATTTACGTACATATGTATTAACAAGGAAAATATATTATTTGCCAAATACAGTTTTTATTAACTCAACCTTACGGTCGAAACGTTCCGCTCTGGCTCTTTCCCTTTCTTCCAAGAGCTTTATTTTTTTTGCAGTGTAGTCGGCAATTATACTGTTCCTTTCCTCCGCCAACTTCCGCTTCATCTCGCACCGTTCAATGAGGAGTTTCTCTTTTATTGATTTTCTTCGCCGTACTCGATGAAGGCCTTAAAATGAAATGTTGAATTAAAGCAATTTTTTTAATCGAAAAGTATACCTACTTGGACTACTGGTGGAAGCGAACGGTAACGCCTCTACTGCCTCTCCCGATAAATGAAGTGTGTGGCTGTTCCGGATTCCAGGCTTGGTTCCGAAAATGGCCTCCATCTCCTCTTCAAATGGAGCTTTGCTGGATGCCTCTCCACTTCTCTTACTACCATCCACTGTTGCCTTGTATGCTCGAAGTAAAATCTTCAATTTGACTTCCAGCATTCGGACAGTGGTCTCTTGGCTCTGGAAGTTAAATATATATATATACATAATAGGTGTTTTTTATTATGCATCCGTATCAGTATCCGGATCACGATTTACATGCATTACAATAACAACACGTGATCCAAATTTTATCTGGATCAACTTTTGTGATCCGAAAATTAGTTCACACTATTTCCCATTGGGTTCGCATTAAAATTAGGAAGGTCATTGCCTGATGAACATATAAAATTGTGACCCTGATTTGATTAAAAAGTTTTCCCTTCAGTATGAACTAATTGCACTCATAACACTATAAAATGTGTGTATTAATTTAAATTTGTAAAACCCTTGAGTGAATTGGAGATATATTACCCCCAATTAGTGTATATCGATAAAAATTATCATCATCAGCATTTAAATCAATCGTATCAAATTTGTACGAAAAGAAAAATGTTCTTTGGCATGGCAATTCCGCACTTAAATGTCAAAAATTATTTGTGGAAATGGAGCAGCCGGGCAAAATAATGTATGTAAACAAATGAATTTTAACACAATTCAAATTGACTGCCACATGACCCACCGGTGGTCATGTTTCAAAAACACTGAAACAC
The DNA here is from genome assembly GCA_951905685.1 of Eumerus sabulonum. Lineage (NCBI taxonomy): Eukaryota > Metazoa > Arthropoda > Insecta > Diptera > Syrphidae > Eumerus > Eumerus sabulonum. The sequence continues at coordinate 150,381,252 of OX645060.1, read as the reverse complement.
TAACATATAAACACGTGGACAATCAACGTGTTCATTTCCAATTTGTTTATTTTCTGTTTATTTTGTTTTCAAATGTCAGATCTTTGACAGAACTTACTGATATGAAATGTCAAGAACGCTACTCGTTGATCTGCTACTCAATGATCCGGACTGTTTTATTTTGCCCATGATCCGGATACTGATACGGATGCATAATAAAAAACACCTAATATGCAAAATTGATTATTTTTGTTTACAAACCAAAATATCTTGCGCTAGCAGGTCTTCCAGTACATTGCTCATTGCATTTTTTTTTTTTCGTGTGTGCCGGAACTCTGCCTGCCTATTGGCATATGCGACTAGAAAAGCCTTGGTCTCTGGCACCATCCAAACCCTCCTAAAACTAAAAAAGGAAGTGGTAATAAAAATGAACACATTGATTGCCATCATCATGACTTCCGAAGCGTGCCTTGAATGCAATACCATCAGACAGGCGACCGCTTGGCATACCCAGGACGAGGTGGTTGAACCAAGTGGGGTCAAAATTCCGCATGCTTTACAAAACGCTCATACTGCCAGTCTTGCTGTACGGAGCCGAAAGCTGGACGATAAGCAGGACAGCGGAGCTGATTTTGGGTTCTTTCGAAAGAAAAATTCTGCGCCGGATATTTGGTCCTGTCTGTGAGGAGGGTGAATGGAGAAGAAGACACAACCGCGAAATCCAACTTGATAACTGGAAGCAGCGTGCCCGGGACGGTTAAGGATGGAAGGCAGCTATAGTTCAGGCTCAGATCCTCCATGGATTGCCGGCCTGATAAGTAAGTAAGTAAAATGTATTTGCTTACATACTTTATTTTGTCCGGCTGCTCCATTTCCACAACAAATAATTTTTGACATTTAAGCGTGGAATTGCCATGCCAAAGAAAATTTTTCTTTTCATACAAATTTGATACGATTGATTTAAATGCTGATGATGATAATTTTTATCGATATACACTAATTGGGGGTAATATATCTCCAATTCACTCAAGGGTTTTACAAATTTAAATTAATACACACATTTTATAGTGTTATGAGTGCAATTAGTTCATACTGAAGGGAAAACTTTTTAATCAAATCAGGGTCACAATTTTATATGTTCATCAGGCAATGACCTTCCTAATTTTAATGCGAACCCAATGGGAAATAGTGTGAACTAATTTTCGGATCACAAAAGTTGATCCAGATAAAATTTGGATCACGTGTTGTTATTGTAATGCATGTAAATCGTGATCCGGATACTGATACGGATGCATAATAAAAAACACCTAATAACAAGACGTGATCCAGCTTTCTATCAGGATCAACTTTTGTGATCCGAAAATTAGTTCATACTATTTCCCACTGGCTTCGCATTCAAATTAGGAAGATCATTGCCTGATGAACATATAAAATTGTGACCCTGATTTGTTTTAACAGTTTTGCCTTCAGTATAAATTGTGTGTATTAATTTAAATTTGTAAAACATTGAGTGGATTGGGGATACATTACCCCCAATCAATGTATATAGATAAAATGATCGTAATCAGCATTTAATCAATTGTATCAAATTTGTATGAAAAGAATTGTCATGGCAATTCCACACGATTTTCAATTTGTTTATTTTGTTTTCAAATATTAGATCCATGACAGAACTGTCTAATACGAAATGACAAGAACGCTACTCGTTGATCTGTTACTCGATGATCCGGACTGTTTTAATTTGAACCATGATCCGGATGCATAATAAACACCTATTATCATCATTAATTGAATATTTCTATTTGTTACAAAAATATACAGTGTTTTATGGGAGGGTCAGACTGACCCTTAAATAGTCACCGTGTAAGGTTTATTTTGAGTAGTAACCAAGGGTTGACCATTACTGCTTGAACACAATGAGGTCGCGGTCGCTTTCTCGGTCGCCTGTCAAAAGCTAAATGTACACAAATCCCATAATGTAAACACAATTATGTCGCGGTCGCTGTCTCGGTCGTAGGGTGTGTCGCGCGAGTTGGCTAACTTTTAACTCGGTCGTACGACATTGTGACAGCTGTGTAGAAAAAAAAAAACAAAACACAAGGAAAACTTCAAATCGGCGGTTGGCGGTTCGTTGTAAGTACAAGGTGTCTCAAAAGAAAGTTTATATTTAGTGGAACGATTAAAGACGAAGGAAACATTCTGCCGAAAACAATTTTATTTATCATTAACGTTTACAACTTGGAAATTGATTTCTTAAAAATAATGTCATCTAAATGTAAGCCCTCGCGTTCGCGACAACCATTTAATCGAACAACAAAATTACTCATTACAGATCTGCGCGCTTCCGAATCGAGAGGTCGGGATCACTGCGAACAGACTGATTAACATTCTTTACGTTTTCTTACGTTATCGATGACCTTGAATGTCCCGATTTTGGTTTTTCTATTGTTGAACCAAACTTCAAACTTTTTTACCCATTTTCAAATCAGAGGAATGCTTGGCGCATCCTTTAAATGGCGTAAAATTCGTATACCTATTGCAGCACGCACAATCGCCGAATTACCATTTTTATAAAACGAGTAGCGAGTGAATTCCCAAAAGACAGGCTACCGATTGACGTACCCCCCGCGCCCCCCCCGGATTCGTTGCGATCGCGCAACAACCTAAACAAATGTAAACATTCTTTTGAGACACCTTGTATATGGACAAAGGTGAAAACAGCTGTTAAAATTTGACATAACAAAGCGACCTCATTGTGGGCGAGATTTTGCCAAATCCTAGCGACAGCAATGCCGACCGCGACTGCGACCTTATTGTGTTCAGGCAGTACGATGAACGTTATCAATGTACCAAACAGATTTTCTGTAGAATTTTCAATTGTATGAGCAAATAAAATAGTTTTATTTTTAAAGATGTTTTATTTCAATCACAGCACAGAATACAAAGAATATTACGTATTTTTGTTTTATTTTATTATTTATAGCTTGCCATTTTAAAATGAATTTACTTTTCTTATTGTTATTCCTTTCGCGTTTAAATATGTGTATGTATGTAAAGAATAGTGTAGCTTTACTTTTTTATGTATATTACTGCATCTACACACGCTTGTATATGTATATATGAATAACCTATACATTCTTAGGTGAATAGGTAATAGGTGAAAGAATTAGGACTCTGAAGAGGGAAATGTATTTTGAGATCAACGCGAGTTAACAACATACGGTTATTTAAGGTAAATATGTAGCAATTTTTTTTATTGAAACTACATTCCATCTAGTGTATAAACATAACCTACATACATACATTTATCTAAGTACACAGGATACGACTGATTCGAAGGAACAATAACTCCAGGTGATTTGGAATCAGAATTCCGGTAAGCTGACAAAATACTTATAATATACATATGTATAAATACAAGACAATTAAGAACAAAATCATCCTTTTACGACTTAAGGGCTAACCATAATAGGCAGAAGCGAGCATATGCAAGCAGAGGGGAATGTCTTTTTACGTGCAAAGCATATGACATGCCCATAATGGGAATATACGAGGTTTCGTTAAATGTTCGTTAACTGATGCGAGCAGACGGAAGCTCTTCATGACAGAAGACATTCCGGCCGTAATTTTGACAGGTGATGTTTGATGAAAACAAAAATACAGTTTGAAAGTTCCTATCCTTCTGCTCGCTTATGTTCATTGTGGGTAACTTGACTTTTCGTTAAAACAGAGGGGAGAATTTCGTTCGGTTCTTACGTAAGCCTCTGCATGCTTCTGCCTATTATGGTTAGCCCTTTAAATATTGTACATTGTATACAATACTTATAGCTCGAAAAATCAAAAAAATAATCTCAGAAATTGGTAAAGTTAAAAATGAAATGAAAAACAAAAAAAGAAAGTAACAAACATAAATATAGCAGGCAACCTTATGCCTTATCAGTTCGGTATGGATGAAGAATGCAAATGCAAAATGTTGCACGTTCTTGGTATTGGCAATCGTAACTGAACCGTTCTGGTGGATAAGTCATAGTCTTGCAGGTACAGCACCGGGCTTTCTCAATACAGATAATTACTGGCTGGAAAAACTGCACGGGCTGGAAGAAAATCAGGATCCTGTTGATTTCTGTAACGACGAGCCAAAAATACGGCCAGAACCTGGAACAAGGGTACAAATAGATAATCCCAGATAAACATTTTAATTAAGGTTGATAAAAAAAAAATGGAATACTTGCTCTAAATTATTATGAACAAATGCTAATCATTTGGTTGCTAAAATAAATAAGAAGCTGAATCCCCGAAATTGTATAGCCAGGGTTTAGCGATGAACGAAAAATGGAGAGAGTAGCCAATGTAATAATCATAACAGGGTCGAACACAACATCCGCTATAATGAAAATGCACATCAAACAACTTTACACTAAAAGCATAAGATTTAGTCGAGTTTATGCATATTTATGTACATACACGTATATGAGACAAAATCTAGTAATAGGTTAGGTGAATGATCCATTTCTAATCGACGGAGACCGACGGGAGAGTTCTGTCCCCCTTGCCATATCGAAGCTCAAGTGCAATAAAGCTGCTGGCGCGGACGGACTGTCTGCTGAGCTTTTCAAGGCAGCTGGGGAGCTGCCACCAGCTCATCCGTAAGATATGGTTAGAGGAAAGCATGCCCGAGGAATGGAGTCTCAGCATCGTATGCCCGATCCACAAGAAAGGAGACCCCTCTGATTGCGCCAGAAATAAGTCTCCTTAACATCGCCCACAAAATCTTCTCTGCCGTTTTGTGTGAACGCCTGAAGCCTTTTGTAAATAAGCTGATAGGTCCTTATCAGTGCGGATTCAGGCCAGGGAAGTCCACCATCGAACAAATCTTCACACTACCGCAGATCCTGGAAAAAACCAATGAATTTCAAGTCGACACTCACCACTTATTTGTCGACTTCAAAACCGCATACGACAGCGTAATTAGAGACGAGCTATACAACGCTATGTCTACCTTTGACATACCTGCTAAACTCGTCAGACTATGCAGGATGACTTTGGAGAATGCTCGCTGCGACATCCAAATCGGTGAACATCTTACTGATAGTTTTGATGTCAAAAAAGGATTTAGGCAGAGCGATGCGCTGTCGTGTGATTTCTTCAACATCATATTGGAAATGATTGTGCAAAAATCACTGGCCAATACAAGAGGCACAATCTATTTCAAATCCTCGCAACTCCTTGCATACGCCGACGATACTGACATAATAGGTAGATCGCAGCGAGATGTCAATGAGGCGTTTGCGAGTATTGAGATGGAGGCGGCAAAAATTGGTTTGACGGTAAACGCGGGCAAAACTAAATATATGCTGTCATCAAAAAAGGACGCTCACCACCGACGTCTTGGCCAGAACGTTTGTATAGGCAGATGTAAGTTCGAGGTAGTTAAGGACTTCGTCTACCTTGGCTCCGCAGTGACCTGGAACAACGACATCAGTTCCGAAATCAAACGCAGAATCACTCCTGCCAATCGCTGTTTCTTTGGGCTCAGGAGGCAACTGAGTAATAGAGCCCTCTCCCGAACGACAAAGTTGACTCTATATAAGACCCTTATCATCCCGGTCCTGTTGTACGGCGCAGAAGCATGGACACTATCAAAAGCGGACGAGGAGGTGGCCCTTGGTCGGTTCGAGAGAAAGATTTTGCGCGGGATTTTCGGGCCTATAAACGCAGACGCCATGTACAGGCCATGTACAGCGACATGAGCCTAGTCAGGCGTCTACGGATTCAACGCCTAAGATGGCTGGGCCATGTAGAGCGAATGGACACCACAGCTCTAGCCCGGAGAGTCTTTGAATCCAACCCCGAGGGACGAAGAAGCAGAGGACTGGGTGTGCCTCAATGGAAAAGGCTAGCGAAAGATCGTGCTAGTTGGGGGGCATGTTGACGAAAGGTCAAGGCTCACTAGACTATGAGGAGTCAATTGTGCCCACTTAACGTTTAACACGTAGAAACCTTACAATTTTCCGTTGAGCTGAATCACTTGCAGATGCAGATAGAAATCCTAGTAGTCTGTTCAACCCAATGTTACTTACCTGTTCTAGTAGAGATCAATACAGCGTCTTTCAGGCGGAGCTGTTGGCAATAAAGGAGGTTCTATCCTGGCTGAAGTGAAACGTAATATCTACTACGGATATTCGAACTCTGACCGACATAGCAGGTTATGAAAGAGCCGACACACTCACCAGACAAGGAACGATGCCTCAATCATGGCATGCGCAGGTGAACCATGGCTGAGATGAACCTGAGAAGGACCAAGGGGCATATTTCATCACCAGGCCAATCTGGCCTCGGCTCGACAGTCAACGGACCAGGGGACTAATCTCCCTAAAACGAACTGACATCTACAAAATGTTTGGTGTCATCACCGGTTACAGTCTCATTGGCAGTCACGTACAAAATGATTCCGAATGATTTCTGCAGAAGCTGTTTAGACGAAGAGGAGGCCGAATCCATTCATCACCTAATCTGCGCCTGTCCGGCTCTCCGCTCAATCAGGAAACGATATCTAGTATCCTACTTCCTTAACGATCTGACTGATGTTCGGCGGGTAAGGATAACTGATCTTCTTAGCTATCTATGATGCACTAAATGGTTCCATGAATAGGGGGCCCCTCGTAGCAACACAACGAAAGGATGTGACTTTCAAGAAATATGCTCCTTCGAAGACTCTTCGGGTCGGAGCTGTTTCCATGCGCTCTACATGGCCTAGCCACCTTAGACGCTATCCGTAGACGTCGTACCAGGCCGATGTCGCTGTATAGCCCGTACAGTTCTTCGTTATATCTTCTCCTCCATACACCGTTTGAACAAACGGGACCGTAGATAGTGCGCAGAATTTTCCTCTCGAAACGACCAAGGGCATCTTCATCCGCTTTTGTTAAAGTCCAAGCCTCTGCGCCGTAAAAGAGACTGGGATGATTAGGTCTTATATAGTGTCACCTTCGTTTTCCGAGAGAGGGCTCTACTTCTCAATTGCCTCTTTCGCTGAGGACCTGAGGAAATTTCCCAGATATCAGAATGTGTTATCATTCCGTCGACCACAAGGAGCCATTGGAGAGGCGATAGAACACCACCTTGTGGTGTACCCCGATTGACCCCCGGGAGTGGTTACACGCATACGGTGGGAGAAACTACAGAGCAGTGAGCTGCGGCAACACTTCACACGACACATATCTGAAAGGTTTGAATACATTCCATAGCATGTAGAGGAAGAATGACGGCTATTTTCAACAGCTGTCCTTGCCTCTGCACGTGATATTTGTGGAGAGAAGCGACTTGGTGTGGCGGCTGGTGGTGAGAAAAGAACTGCGTGGTTTAAAACACCCGGAGTTCAAGAAGCCATCAAAGAGAAGAAGGCCTACAGAGTCTGGATTCTCTTAGGTGACTCTGCTTCCCGTGACCGGTACACTGTGGCGCGATGAACTTGCAAATTGGCTGTGCGAGCAGCTAAAGAGCAGTCCTGGAAGGAGTTCGGCGAGGAGTGGGAAGGCGACCATAGATCTGCGAAAAAGGTGTTCAGGCAAACCATTCGGCGGCTCAGAGGAAGGAAATTTAACATAATCGAAGGAGTTAAATCCAAAAATGGTGTGTTGCTTTCCAATGAGATGGACATCTTACGCAGATGGAGCGAGCACTTTTCGGAGCTGCTCAATCCCGAACAGTACGCTGAGGGGACAGACCTATAGCCTTGAGTGGGGCGGGGAATGGTCCAACGGTGGAGGAAGTTATTTAAGCGATTGAAACGCTAAAAGTTGGCAAAACCGCCGAGCTGGGTGTCAAAGCCAAGTTAGCGGTTTTTAACTCAGTATTTGTTCCAACTCTCACCTATGGTCATGAAATGTATGTATTGACCGAAAGAATAAGATCGCGAATACAAGCTACCGAAATGAGATTTCTTCGTGCTATAGTGGGAGTTACTCGCCGGGATAGGGTGAGAATCACGGCAGTGCGCGGGGCGCTCAATGTTTAACAGCTGCTTCTCCGAACGGAAAGGGCTATGTTTCGGTCACGTGAGACGAATGTCGCCATCACCACGACTTCCGAAGCGTGCCTTGAACGCAATACCATCAGGCAGGCGACCGCAGAGGATCGAGCGACCTGGAGATGCGCGCATTACCCACGCGACCCTTTTAGTGGAACATGCGGGCCACTCAAAATGTATGTATGTAAGGTCGCAGTGCCTCATGTTATTTGTTAGCACTAGCACTTTATTAGGATAGCCACCCTGGCACCCGCCAGGTAGTGAACCAATGTGTGCAGCGACCCAGCCCCTTGTTCTTGGGGAAAGAGGAACCTGGCCCTCCATGTTGGTGGTTGTGCTTAGGGGTAACATCCCTATCCCTCCCTGGAATGTGAGGTTCCTTAACAGACCGGGTGCAGACGATCAATTGGAGCAAACCCTTAATTGCTATAAAGCAGATATAACCGTACTCCAAGATGTGCGATGTGATGGACCAGGCAAAAGACGGATGGAAAACTGTGACATCTACTACGGCAACTGCTACAAGGAGAACAAACAGCGCCTATTCGGGTGCGGATTCGTTATTCGAGGAAGACTCCGACAAAAAGTCTTAAGCTTCCGAGATATAAGCGAACGCCTCATAACAATCCGCAACGCGCTCCCCAATACGCGAGACTCCCCGACGGAAGAAAAGGACGATCGACTCAAAGAAGAAATCTACCATCTCCTAGACAGAACATATGCCCAATGCCCCAGCTACGACACAAACATAGTCCTAGGAGATTTTAATGCAAAATTGGGCAAAGAGGACATATTTGAGTCGATAATAGGAAAGCATAGCCTCCATAACACCACATGGACGTAGGCTAATCGATTTCCTAGCGGGGCGTAACCTCCTTGTAGCAAGCACGCGATTCCCCCACCTCAACATGCACAAGGTAACCTGGTGGTCTTTTGATCAATCGACCACCAACCAGATTGATCATATTGCGATCGACGTCAGACACTCCTCCAGTATTCTCGAGGTACGAACCTTCCGAGGGGCCAACATCGACTCGGACCACTACCTTGTTGTAGCCAAGGTACGAATGAGGATATCAAGACTGCTTAGGAGCCGAGTAAGTTTGACGTCGGAAAGCTACAATCGCAGAAGACTGCCAGAATCTTTACCGATCGTGTCTCCTCCAAGTTCTCTCAAAATCCGCCCACTGCAGCACAAACAATAGAGCAGGAATGGGCGCATTGCCAGAGCGCCATCAGAGACGCTGCCTCAGAGGTGCTGGGTCTCAAACCGCCACCACCTAGAAACCCCTGGTTCGATGAACAATGCGAACAAACCCATGCAGCAAAACAAGAGGCATAAAAAGCCATGCTGCAACGACGGACGAGAGCTACTCGCGAAATCTATGAGCAGAAGAGGAGAGAGGAACACACGCTTTTCAGAAGAAAGAAGATAAAGCACGGAAAGCGTGAGATCGAGGAGATGGAGAGATGTTTCCGCAGTGATGACGCCCGTAAGCTTTACAATAGGTAAAACGAACATGCCATGGCTACAACGCCAGAGCGGCGGCCTGCAGGGATGAAAATGGAGAACTGGTAGTAGAGTAACGGCGATGATAGACAAGATACCGCTGTCAGACAGAACGAGCTATTCGTAATGGACGACGATGTAACAGAATCCAGTCCACCCGGCCTAGACTAAGTCAAAATAGCGATATCAAGACTTAAGTCTAATAAACCCGCGGGCGCAGACGGTCTGTCTGTTGAGCTTCTTAAGGCGGCTGGAGATGAGCTGGTACTGCGCCAACTATAGGGGAATAAGTCTCCTTAACATCGCATATAAGATCTTCTCTGCCGTATTGTGTGAACTCCTGAAACCGTTTGTGGATATCCTGATCGGCTCTTATCAGGCCCGGTAAATCCACAACAGACCAAATATTTACGCTACAGCAGATCTTGGAGAAGACCAGGAATACCAAATCGACACTCACCACCTCTTCGTCGATTTCAAGGCTGCATATGACAGCGTGTATAGAGATGAGCTATACAAAGCTATGTCTAGTTTTAACATCCTTGCCAAACTCGTTCGACTGTGCAGGATGACAATGGAGACCTTTGATGTTAAAAAAGGATTTAGGTAAGGCGACGCGCTGCCATGCAACTTTTTCACTATCGTGCTTGAAAAGATCGTGCAAGAGTAACTGGTCAACACAAGAGGTACGATTTATTTCAAGTCTACGCAATTGCTTGCGTACGCCGACGACATTGACGTGATTGGACGGACACTGCGAGACGTCAATGAGGCCTTTGTAAGCATTGAGGTAGAAGCGGCTAAGATGGGTCTCAACGTTAATGAGAGTAAAACCAAATATCTGCTTTCATCCAAAAGAGACGGGCAACACCGACGTATTGACCAGAATGTCACCATGGGCGCATATAACTTTGAAGTGGTCAAGGAATTTGCCTATCTTGGCTCACTGATGACCAGCGACAACAACACCAGCTCTGAGATAAAACGCAGAATCACTCTAGCCAGCCGCTGTTTCTTTGGGCTCAAGAGGCAATTGAGAAGTAGAGCCCTCTCTCGGAAAACCAAGGTGACACTATATAAGACCTTAATCATCCCATTCCTTCTTTACGGCGCAGAGGCTTGGACCCTAACAAAAGCGGATGAAGATGCCCTTGGTCGTTTCGAGAGGAAAATTCTGCGCACTATCTACGGTCCCGTTTGTTCAAACGGTATATGGAGGAGAAGATATAACGAAGAACTGTACGGGTTGTACAGCGACATCGGCCTGGTACGACGTCTACGGATACAGCGTCTAAGGTGGCTAGGCCATCTAGAGCGCATACAGCTTCGACCCGAAGAGTCTTCAAATCTACCTCGGAAGGAAGGCGCGGCAGAGGACGGCCGCATCAACGGTGGCGCACGCAGGTGGAAGAGGACCATAACCAACTGGGCGTGCGGCGCTTGAAATAGCTGGCCAAAGACCGTGCCAGCTGGATACGCTTGTTGGTTAAGGCCCAGGTTCATCACGGACTGTTGCGTCACCTAAGTAAGTAAGCCCCTTGTTAAAAACAAAACAACGTCGAAACTAGAGTATAGAAAACAATTTAAGAAATGTTAAAAAATATATCCAAAACTAGGAGTGAACTTGTTGGAGCGAAGCTCCTTAGCACCCCAACAATGTATTTCGTTGACAGACTACTCCTCCTAAACGCTTTGACGGATTTTGACCAAATGAGACATGTCAATAGAAGGCATTGAGGGGAAGGTTTTAAAAAGATAAAATCAAAAATCGGACATACCATCGAGGAATAATCACCGAAAACGTGTCTCATAGACTTAACATTAGAAATCACGCGCATCCGCATTTTGATAATAAAACAACGCAGAAGGCTTTAAGCGATTTTAACCAAATTTGGGCCTACGCCAGCTGGCGTAGTGGACGAATTAACATTGAACCACAATTCTTTTTACAATCGATAAAGAAACTCAGTTACCATCTTTTAAGGGTCCGCTAAACATCTAAGTTTTTGTAATGCATTACTGTCACCGTATTCGTATCGGAAGATACTACTTTGCTTAGATTATGATTGTCCACGCGCAGTGATAAAATAATAAACGGAGTTTCAGAATGGATCGCTTCGCTCCAACTTGGATGCCCTGCGACCCACCTAGTTTATATAAACCGATACATTACACATAAAAGCTTTTAATGATACTGAAAAAAAAATTAATAAATAAATAAAGGAAACACGCACAAGTAAGCAAAACGGGCTAACTACATTTATCAAATACAATAACGAATATTAAAAATGGAAAAAAGACACAAAGTACTATATAAGTCGACAAAACTTAGAAACAAGCATATTTTTAAATGAATGAAGCAAACATTCAGGCAACAATCCAAGTTTGAAGCTCACCTATATGAAAACAGCTCCGTGTCGGACTTAGAAAGCAAATGTTAATATATTTTTTACGTTAGCTTGCAAGCCGAAACCAATAAGACAAATACGGACGATAAGACTGTTAGTTTGGTCAAAGATTAAAATGATGCTTTTGTATATACGTTTTTTCTTCTCTATTGTGGATCCTTGGACATATACACGCACACACACATACACACTCTTTTAGGATCTGATGGAATGCTAACAGCTTGCACACGTATGAAAAACAAAAAATAAAAACTCGGTGTGCGTTGTCTTTTTAAAGGAAAGCACTTGGCAGACCACGCGGATCCTTTTGGTTTCTATAACGAACTGTTAGCCAAACACCAACAAACTGTTGAGAAAAGTTAGTAAATGAACAAATGAGTATGTGCCATTAGATTGGAAGATGTTTAAGTTAGAACTAAGAGCTTACCTCGGTAAAACTAAAGAAGATTCCAACACCACCGCACAATTTGAACGCATAGTCAATTTTATCCTCGAGTTTTGGTAAACAAGGTGGACATGTGCAATTCGGGTCGAATGAACTGATACAGCATTGCTTGTTAATGATATCACATGAAGTGTCGTCGGTTGGTATTGTCGTTGAATTGAAGCCGCAACAGTAGAATGTGTCTTGAACCTCTTTTCTGATGGAATCCGATACACGATTCCAGCCTTGTTCGGCAAATTCTTGTTGCTGACCTGAATTTACGGCCAAACAGGAGCTAGCGATTGAGAACTGAATGAGAAACAGAAGGAAGAGAATGATCATGTACTGTATAGGTATCTATTAAGGAAAGCAACCGACTTGTTGAGTGTAAAGGTATTTAGTTTTCAATACGTTATTGATCGCCGACCTTATATACAGTACACGGGCACATTTATCTACTTTCTTAAAAGTAATTTTCTTGTTTATGAAATAACATTATCCTTCAGCTAAACCCCCAAGAAGTTTTTTGTTTTTTTTTGATTCTGCTTTTTAAGCTAACAGTTGTAACATAGACGCGCGTAGGTGCCACGACACACAGGACATTGGTGTTTCTTTCTGCTTTTGTTTTTTGACGATTGTGGTGTAGTGGCGGGATGGTGATTGATTGGATTCAGTAAGAATATAACTGAGGAGGTAGCTTAACCGATTAATTAATCCGCATCCGAGTCTTAACTGATTTTTGGTATGATTCAGTCGTCCACTTAGCGCAAACGAGAATGATAGTGGCCGTAGACGTTTCTCCAGAACTCCGCAAACACTCCAGTTCCAGTCGACTGATCCTCTAAAAATTAAATAATTTGCGTGCACTCAAGATCTAATAACCTTACTATGTTGGCGGCACAGTGCGGGCAGAAGGTAGAAGGGAAGGGAAGGGAGTTCCAGATTCGTGTGGTTCGGTTAATGAAAGATTCGCTATATTTGACGGTACGTCCGAAAGCAGGCTTCAGGGTGTATTGGTGAGCATTCCCACAAAAACGTATATTGCGGGAGAAATGTTGAAGGGACGGAATGCAACTGGCTATTTCATCAGAACATTTTTGGTGGTAGTAACGATAAAACAAGGAGAGGCAGGTAACATTCCTGCGGTGTTCCAGCGAGTCTAATGTTTTGGTAATGCTGGAGTCACCTATCAGTTTTATGGCTCGTTTTTGTATTCTGTCTAGTAGGTGCAATGAGGTCTTGGAAGCACCGGACCAGACATGAGCGTTGAACTCTAATTTGAGGCGAATGAACGCCTTATAGATTGTAGCCAGATCTAAGGGTGAGAAATATTTCTTGCATCTGTATAAGAAGCCTAGGCATTTCGCAGCATTCTTGGCGACACTGAATATATGGTCGTTCCAATTAAGATTGTGAGCAACACTCATACCCAGGATGGAAAGCTTTTCAGTTTCTGAGATGCAAGTGCCATTCATAGATAATGGCTGCATAAACTGGTGAACGATTATGAGAAGCTGAGGGTACTGTCGTCAGCGAAGGAGTGAATTGGATTAGAAGTAACAGACAAGAAATCATTCATAAAAATAAGAAAGAGTGTCGGAGACAAAACGGAGCCCTGGGGAAAGCATTTACAAAGTGAGTATCAGACTTGAATCCGTCCAAATCAACTTGAATTAAACGATTCGAAATGTAGCTTCTACTCCATTGAAAAAAAGACTGATCGATCCCAAAAGCACGCATTTTCGACAAAAGGGCTTCATGCCAAACCCTGTCAAATGCTTTCGAAATATCCAGTGCAACAATTTTGCTTTCACCTGCTTGATGAAGCGGGTGATTCCACCTTTCGGCGAGATATGCCATCAAATCACCAGTGGATCTGTTGCTGCGGAAACAGTATCGACGGTCATTGAGGAGTTTCCGTGATTCGAGATATTTCATAAGCTGACGGTCGGTAGTTGGAGGGAGATGATTCGCCTTTTTTGGGCATAGGCTGGACAAATGCTGTTTTCCACCTACTCGGAAAGAGCCCAGAGGTGTAGGAAAGGTGAAAAAGCTTACGCAGTGGTTTTGCCAGCGTAGAAGAACACCTCTTCAGAACTATTGGGGCAATACCATCTGGACCAGCGGAGTTGTGTATGTCGAGGTCCTTAAGAACCCTTGCGGCTGTACGAGTGCGGAATTGGATTAGTCCCATGGTGGAATTGACGCACTCTAGTACAGGCGGAGACAAAGTACAAGCTGGCAGCTGAGAACTGGTTGCGAAATGGGCAGCAATTAGGTTAGCTTTTTCTAAAGGGGTGACAGCTGGAATGTCATTGTGGATGATCCTGACCGCCAAAAGTTGCCACCGATTCCTGCAGTCTCAGACTTGTTTCCACTTAAACACCAATTTGTAGCTGCTCGCTGACTTTTTGATAATAACTAACATGAACACCGCCCGGTCCCAGTGTGCCCGATCATGTCGAATCACTATATCGGGCTACCGCCGACACTACAGCTATTTGTCCCCCAGGTACATTTGGTCCATACTGATAGACCAATTCGCCGCCCAATGCCAATTTCTGTATAACCGACTGCAGATAGTGTCCAACAAATACGCCCGAGTTATTGAATACATATATTCGGATTACCAGCAGTTACTGTTGCCGTAAAGTCATCGCCCCGATAATCGGTTGCGAATTGAACATCCTGAATCTGTGACGCAAACTTACAACGCATCCGCGGATGAAACTGATGTTTGACATTAGCATTTAGATTGCCCGACGGATTAATATCGCCCAAGAGCACAGGGAATGCCTCGGTGGGCGAGAATTGTTTCGTGCCGACATAAGTCGCTCCGAACCTATAGCCGCTCGGCTGTGTACTGCAAAGGTGAAACGTATGCGACACCTGAAAGTGATTGCTTAAGCCCTTGTTCAACATTACTTTAGCACCCTCGAAAGTCATCGCCATTATATCCTTGCATTTCTTGTGCAATTTCTCGCAGGTCCGGGATTTTCCAGTTTGCTAGTCTTCCCGTCGTCACTAATCTTTATTCCTACTGATTGCTGAAAGTTCGTCTCTTTTGTTGCTAATAATAGACGAATGTAGGAATCGTGTTTACCTTGGATTAACTATTTAGAGTGTTCCATGTGACTGTTTACTAAGTTTTACGTAAATCTGTACTGATAACAGGTTACACGAGCTCGTCACTGATAAGGAATTATTTCCCTCTAATCGTAAAACAGCCTCTATAGGTACATCACTTACCACAATGTAGGTAGTATTTTCTAAAACTAATCTGTAAACTATAAATTTGCAAAGGATACGAAAAACAGCATAACTTGGTGATGTTTCATAGCGCCCGCTAATCCCAGCATCGATATCATTATCAGGATTATTCCACATGCTAGTATACCCCCGACAATAGGCAAATTTGTCACTATCGATGCAGCACGCCCATAAACACCAACTCCAATTAGCAGGAAGCCCACGAGCTAAACAGAAAGAGAATACATCAATCAATTTCAACTCGCACAACACTACGACCAAAAATAAAACCTTTTACAACCATTTACGTATGAAAACAAAGGAAAAATCAATAATGCATAAGGCCAAAGCAAATGACTTACCACATAGAGGATGTTTAGAGCTATTAATGCATTTTTCGAACACGTAAATCCCCCACACATGGCTTTCTACACTACGATTAATCTACTTCGGGTCAATGCAATTGAGATTAATCTATCACCGATGCACTTTATGATATATATGTATTGTTGAATGTAAAATATTTTCAATGAATTTGTTACAATTACTTTTCCCTTCCCACTTAAATGAGTTCTTTTGGTACACTGCCAACTCTCACTTTTGTTTGAAGCACAGAAAATGTCACACTGGACCGAGGTAAAGTGTAAGAAAGAGACGGATCTAGATTCAGGTGGATTGATACATTGACGGCTACAAGATTTGTCTTTCAAGCAAGAGATGGCGCAATTTAGTTTTTGTATAAACCATTTGCTGATATCAACTGGTATAAAAAAGGGACTTCATGCCTCCAAAGATGTAAAGAGAAAATTGTGATTAACATACAGTGGCGTTCTCATAAATAGCACACCCTTATTCAAATATGTATTTGCTTGAAATACCCTCTGTACTTACAAACTGCACAGGAGTAAAACCATGATATCCCAAGGTAGTACCGTTATGAATATGAAAACGTACGACAAAAAAGATACCGTTCGGTTTTCCTGGTTTTGCAATCGTTAGAGTTGGTGATCATTGCAAATTTGGTGTTCATATAAATAGCAAATATCATGGTGTGTCAGAAAAAAAATATTTTTCAATGATTTAAGTGAGGTTAGTGTGAATATCTTTAAGGATAGCAAAAATTAAACTCATTTCTTACACAAATAGGAGTATTTAAAATGGGCAGAGGAAAGCATTGCACGAAAGAAAAGAGGCAAATAATCGTTACTATGATACAGGATGGTAAGACTATTTCAGAGGTGGCAAGGACATTAAGGTGCTCTAGGAAGCCTGTTCAAAATGCAATGAAGGTCATACGGTACAGCCAATCTACCGCGAATCCCGTAAGGAAAAACAAAAAAAGAAAAACGTCAGAAGTGACTGACAGAATTATCCACGAAATCAGTGGCAGCGACCTTTTCATAACTTCCCGGGAGATAAAGCAACAACTACCTGACCAACACAATGTCCAAATATCAGCCGTAACTGTAAGTCGCCGCTTAATGAAAGTCCAGCCTCATGGAAGAATCGCCAGGAAAAAACCTCTTGTCTCCAAAAAAAAAAAATAAAACGAAAGAGAAGACTTATTTTCGCAAACGCTCACACAAGAACAAACCGTTGTACTTTTGGAAAAATATCTTGTGGAGCGACGAAAGTAAATTCAACAGGTTGGGATTAGTTGGAAAAAAGTATGTGCGAAGGCCAACGAACCAAGAGTACCATCCCAGATACACCATTAAGACTGTCAAGCATGGCGGTGGGAGCATAATGGTGTTTGCGGCGATGCCATGGCATGGCGTTGGACCAATTGTGAAAATAAATGGCATTATGGATCAACATCAGTATAAGCTAATCCTGGAGAACCAAATGGAGCGATATACGGACGACTCCATGCCTGTATCATGGATTTTTATGCATGACAATTATCCAAAGCATACTTCGCGGATAGTGAAGAATTGGCTTGCGGAGCGACAAATTTCCGTGCTTGATTGGCTGGCTTAGAGTCCCGATCTGAATCCTATCGAGAATCTTTGAAACGATGTTGACTCCCTTGTTGAAGACTCCAGCTCAAACAATTAAGAAGAATTTTGGCAAACCACAAACGCTACTTGGCAAGCTATACCTACCCAGAATTGTAAGCGCTTAGTGCACCGTGGCGCACTGGGTAGTGTGTTGGCCTCTGACGCCGATGACACGGGATCGAATCCCGACACAGCTATGTCGTCGAACGTGTTTTCACGGTGTTTCTCCTCAGCGAGGTTCTGACAAAGCCCCCTGTAGTAAAATTGTCCTGAAAAGCTTCTCGAAATTCGCCGTTCGGAACCGGCAATAAACTGTAGGTCCCTTTCACCCATGGGAAAATTAGATCACACACAACATGGGTGATTGAGAGAAGCTCGGCTCAGGTCCTTCATGGGCTATAACGCCACCATACATACATACATACATACATACATAAGCATACGTACATATACAAACATACATGAAGACAGCGACCCGGCCTACACTCAAGTAGGCATTACGACTGAGCCCAGTAAGGTCGTAATTCCAACTGCGGCCCGACTCCATCAAGCGCTATCTCGAAAGCACAAAAATGGGCTCGGGCTGCTTGGCAAATTGCTTGGCAATGGCACCTTTACCGTCAATCGCAGAGAAACCCTGGAGACTTTGCTCGAGGTGCACTTCCCTGGTTCTACTCCTCACTCGATGTCCTCTGCCGATCAAACGAACGTCACAAATAGCATTGTTCCAAAAACAATGGAGAAACTGATAAGGCTCCATATTAGAGGTATCTTGGAGAATCGGACACCTCTGCATCCCAACCAGTATGCATATCGCAAGGAGCGATCTACTGAAAATGCACTACACTATATGGTGACGCGCATTGAAAATAGTTTCACACTAAAGGAGATCGCAATTTGCGCCTTCCTCGATATAGAGGGAGCCTTCGATAATACTGGCTATGATTCGATCACCACTGCACTATCCTGCAGGGGTGTGGACCATCCCACTAATCACTGGATTAGGGCGATGCTAAGTAGCCGTATCATATCAGCTACATGCGGAGAGGTCTCAGTGAAAGCATCGCCGGCTAGAGGATGCCCACAAGGGGGAGTTCTCACACCACTGCTTTGGTCGATAGTCATCGATGATCTACTACGCAAGCTAACCACTTGGGGCTACGAGGTCATCGGATATCCTGATGACCTAGTAGTCATTGTTACGGGCAAGTGCGAGATCACTGCCTGTGGGCGCGTGCAGCTTGCGCTCCAACTTTTCTCTGACTGGTGTGGCAAAGAGGGCTTATCTATTAACCCTATCAAGACAATCTTAGTCCCATTTACTAAGAGGAGAAAGGTACAACCCTGCTCAATCTTTCTAAATGGCACACGCAAAGGATTTTCAAAGGAAGTAAAGTATCTAGGTATTGACCTAGACCACAGACTCAACTGGAACTCCAATATGAAAAATATACTTATGAAAACTACTAAGGCCATGTGCGCCTGCCGACACACCTACGGTATAACCTGGGGACTTAAACCTAAGGTAGTCCACTGGATATACACGGCGATAGTAAGACCTATCGTCACCTACGGGTCCACTGTATGGTGAATAAAAGTTGAGCAAAAAACTACAATTGTTAAGCTTCAATGCCTTCAGAGACTAGTGTGTCTCGGCATCACAGGCGCAATGCCAACCTGCCCCACGGCAGCCCAAGAAGCACTCATTGGACTCACTCCACTGCACCTTTTTATCAAAAAGGTAGCATTACGCAGTGCAACCAGAATTCTCTGCTCGGGAACAAATATGCCATGTAGACCCGTAGGCCACATGTCCATAGTACAATACCTTCCCGAGCTGGATATGATTACTACGGTCTCGGACGCATTGCCGCACATCTTCACGTTTAACAAGAGGTTTGAGATACTGGTCCCAAATGGCTCAGCATGGGAAAACAGTGATCCCCTGCTAAATGTCAAAGGCCTTAGGTGGTACACGGATGGCTCCAAGATGGCTTCCGGCGTTGGCGCCGGTATCTTTGGACCAAATTGCAAGAGCTCGAAAGCCCTGGGAATGAGTCCCAGCATCTTTCAAGCAGAGTTGCACGCCACCCTAACATGCGCCAATCTAAATCTTGAGACTGGCATTAGAGGAGTGACCATCAACATATTTTCTGATAGCCAAGCAGCGCTTAAAGCGCTGAGTTCGTACAGCGCGAACTCAAAAACTGAACTGGCAACCAACTTGCCAGGAAGGGTTCCAGCGATAAATACATAGGTCCGGAACCATTCTGCGGCACTCCCGGGTCTAAGATAAATTTCTTCTTAGACAAGTGGGAAAAATTGCAAAATTGCCCGAAGCCATTTTAGAGCCATCCGTATACCACCTAAGGCCTTTGAAATTAAACAAGGGATCACTATTTTCCCATGCTGAGCGATTTGGGATCAATATCTCAAATCTCTTGTCAACGGTGAATATGTCCGAGACTGTGGTAATCATATCCAACTTGGGAACGTGTTGTAATAGAACATGTGATCCTCAGGTCTACATGGCATATTTGTTCCCGAACAAAGAATTCTAATTGCATTGCGTAGTGACACTTTTTTGCAGTGGAGTGCAGTGGAGTGAGTCCAATTAGTGCTTCTTGGGCTGCCGTGGGGCAGGTTGGCATTGCGCCTGTGATGCCGAGATACGCTAGTCTCTGAAGGCGTTGAAACTTAACAATTGTAGTTTTTTGCTCAGCTTTTGTCCACCATACGGACCCGTAGGTGACGATAGGTCTTACTATCGCGGTGTAAAACCAGTGGACGTTTTACCGTAAGTGCGTCGACAGGCCCACATGGCCTTCGTCGCTTTCATAAGTTTAGTTTTCATATTGGAGTTCCAGCTGAGTCTGCGGTCTAGGTAAGTCCCTAGATACTTTACTTCCTCTGAAAATCCTAACCGTGTGCCATTTAGAAAGATTGAGCAGGGCTGTGCCTTTCTCCTCTTTGTAAATGGGACTAAGATTGTCTTATTTGGGTTGATCTATAACCCCTCTCTGCCACACCAGTCAGAGAAAATTGGAGCGCAAGCTGCATGCTCCAGTGATTAGTGGGATGGTCCAAGCCCCTGCAGGATAGTGCAGTGGTGATCCTATCATAGTCAGTATTATCGAAGGCTCCCTCTATATCGAGAAAGCCGCAAATTGCGATCTCCTTTTGTGTGAAGCTGTTGTAGTGCATTTTCAGTAGATCGCTCTTTGCGATATGCATACTGGTTGGGATGCAGAGGTGTCCGATTCTTCAAGATATCTCTAATATGGAGCCCTATCAGTTTCTCCATTGTTTTTAGAAAGAACGAAGTCAAACTGATAGGACGATAGGATTTAGGTTACTCACTTGGTTTGCTAATCTTGGGGATGAAGACAAGATTGACTTCTCTCCAAATTTGAGGTATGTATCCCAGGTTGAAGCAGGAACAAAAAAGAACTATCAGTGGTGATAAAATTGTGTTCAAGCTTTTCTGTAAGATCACAGGAAAGACATCATCTTTGCCTTGTAGGGTTTAAATGAACCAATTGCCCGTTTAACCCTATCAGGGCTGAAAAGTCTACCAGAAAGGCAATTTGTTCTGCTGTCGATGCTTTTTGTGACGTTCGTTTGATCGCCAGAGGACATCGAGTGAGGAGTAGAACCAGGGACGTGCACCTCGAGCAAAGTCTCCAGGGTTTCCCTGCGATTGACGGCAAAGGTGCCGTCTGATTTACCAAGCAGCCCGAGCCCATTTGTGTGCTCTCTAGATAGCGCTTTATGGAGTCGGGCCGCAGTTGGAAGCGAGTCTATGTTCTCGCAGTGTTTCCTCCAAGACGTTCTCTTGGATTTCCTCAGTTCGAAGTTGTATTTAGTTAGAGCAGATCTATAATCAGTCAACTATTATACCGTTTAGCTCTGTTAAACAACGATCTCACCCATTTTCTTGGGGATTCAAGCTGAGTATTCCACCAGGGCACACCACGCTTGTGTGTACTTGATCTGGGTGTACAGCTGTCCCTAAGGGATGATATGAGTGCTGCATTGAGCTGGTAAGCCGCATCATCAAAATCACCTGTCGAACAAACGACTTGAGAAGCATGTCCTCTTTAGCGGCGAATTGAGCCTGGAACAGAGCCCAATTCGTTCGTTAGGGCTGATATCCAGTCTCAGCCTCATTTGCCTGACCGGAGATATTGAATCTTTTATGCTGGTGGTCAGATATGTAGTTGGGCTTCATTGGAGACGTGCCAGTCACCAATCGCTTTTGAAATAAATGCGCTGGAGATAGTGAGGTCAAGCACCTTTTCTCTGACTGTAGGTTTGTTGCCTCTATTGGCAACGGTAAGTTCATTACTTATTAAAAATTCAAAGAGCGACTCACCTCGTTTATTTGTATTGCTGCTGCCCTATTCCATATGATGCGCGTTAGCATCGCATCCAATTACCAGGTGATGTTTTTTCTGGTCTCAATACCTAACCAGATCCTGCACTTCGGTGGGAGGGATTTGTTGGCCGTCTCCAGGAAAGTAAGCGGAGGCGCATACAACCTCCCTTACTCCTCCATCGGTGGGGACTTCCACAATGACGGCTGCCAGGACCCTTGTGATGAATTCTGGAATGGGGAGAACTTTTATATTAGTGCCGATCACACATGCGACCCTAGGAGGAGAACCTCCTGTAGCGTAAACTAGTTTACGCGATATGTTTTGCAGGCCCATAAGCTTACCTTTATGGACTCATGGTTCTTGGATTAGCCCAATGCTGATCCTGTCGCGATAGTCTTAGGCTAAAGGTGTCCGAGGCACCTTTGGCATGGTGCAGGTTACCCTGCAGCACACGCAGCCCACCCAATACTTGCGACGATAAGCCGGGTCCTTGATTTGGTATGGCTTGTTGTTGCCACGCCTGAAGTTTCCGGCCCGATGGAAGTGATCCTTTGATCTACTTCCCATCGAGGATTCCCCTTGTTTGGTTGGGGGTCGTTTTGTTCTTTTATTTGGACGACCCTTAGTGGTCCGCACAGATGTGGCAGCGGGTCTTGGTTCGTCACATCTTGGCTTCACTACTACAGCAGTAGGTGCAAACAAGATACTGCTGGCTGTATGGTTTCCTACTACAGCAGTAGGTGTTACCACCGTGCTGCTGGCTGTAGGGTTTTCTACTGCGGCAGTAGGTGTTCCTCCTACAGAGATTGGTCCTACATCTAAGGATGTTTCACCTGGCTTTTGATGATCATCTTAATAATGTCAAATCGATAAGCCACTTGGCACTTGAGTTCTATTAGTTGAGCCAGAGACTTGTCGCTGACTGCCAGAACTAAGTGCAGGAGGTTTTTCTCCTTGTTTGACGTGCTTTGCATGACTCTCCAGTTCTTTGCATGTAAGTCGTCATTTTGCGAGTCCAGCGTCGCCAACACCTTCGTGATGGGTAGGCCGGCGCTTTGTGGGAAGTAGCCACGTACGATGTGTGGCTACGGGAAAGCTTCCTCTTCCACAAGCATAATATCAAGTTCACTCTTGTCCTTGATGGCCGTAAAATTGGTTTTCATCCAATCGGCCGTAGCTGGGTTGTCACATACAAAGTATAACCACCCTGACTTGTAAGTCGATCCCCTAAAGCGAGGTTTTGGTGCCTTACCCAACAGCTCGATGGAGGTGTCCACTACAGCCTCCTAAACGGCTGCTATCTGTGCTGTGGTAAGGGGGTTCGCTCCCAAGTCCTTGGGGACGATGCCGAGTCGGATCCTCCCAGCTACACTACTGTAGCTCTTTTTATCGACTTGGGGGTTGCCGATCTTGCTGCGTTTAGCAGCCGGATTTGGTGGGGTAGTGTCAGCGGAACGATCACGTTTCAGTTCCGGACCATTGGTTGCAGGGGTAGATTTTGCATAAACTAGAGCCTTTTCTCTGGTTTTGCCCATCATTATACCAGCTTTAAAACGTCGCTGCTCCGACGATTTGAGTTTAACGAAGCCACCAGGTGGTAAAGACTTTTCCTCTACGTCCCTGATGGTTTGTTCCTTCTTGAAGTTTAGCGGATATCGTTTTTTGCTCAACTCTTGTCCACCATACTTCGGATGCATAGGTAATGACAGGTCTTACTACCGCGGTATATAACCAATGGATAAGCTTAGGTTTTAATCCCCATGTTTTGCTTTAAGTGCTTTGACAGGCCCACAAGGCCTTGGTCACCTTTGTAAGTTTGTTTTTAATGTTGGAGTTCCAGTTAAGTTTGCGATCAAAGTCGAGACCTGGATACTTAACTTCTGCTGGAAATCCTGTGTTTGTACCATTTAGAGAGATAGAGCAAGGCTGTATCCTTCTCCTCCTTGTAAACGGGACATCCAATAACTATCGGATATGGCTATATATAGTTAATATAATACGACTATTTAGCATCGCCTCAATCCAGTGATTTGTGGGCTGGTTTACACCTCTGCAGGATAGTACAGTGGTGATCGAGTCATACCCAGTATTGTCGAAAGCCTTTCAATATCGAGGAAGACGCAAATTGCGATTCCCATGCGTGTGAAACTATCTTCAACACGCGCCACTAAGTGATGTAGCGTATTCTCTTTAGATCGTTCTTTGCAATATGCGTATTGATTATGATGATGTGGTATCTGATTCTCTAGGGTACCTCTAATATGGGGTTTTTCCATTGTTTTTATCATAGTAAGAATGGTATTAAGCTGGAAGGGCAATAGAATTTGGATTGTTCACTTGGTCTTCCAATCTTGGGGATGAAGACTAGGTTGACTTCTCCCCAGATTTGAGGGATGTAGCCCAAGTTGAAACAGGATCTAAAAAGAACTATCAGTGATAGAAGAAAAATGTTGAGGCCTTTCTGTAGAAAAGCAAGAAAGACACCGTCTTTGCTGGGGCTTTATATGGTATAACTGAACCAATTGCCCATTTAACTCTTTGAACATTGGACATACGTTCTGTATCTTTGGTGGAGTCACCCTGGTCTTTCGTGGGGGCGTGGACGCAGATCAGGCTGATGTTAGAAAATTTTGCTTGTTACGGATCGTTATGAGGCGTTCGCTCACATGGCGAAAGCTTAGGATTTTTTGCCTTGGTCCATCTTGAACAACGATTCCGCATCAGAACAATTATTGTCCTCTTTCCCTATAGCAGTCGCCGTAGTAAATGTCGCAGTTTTTCATTCGCTTTTATAGCGGTCTAGGGCGTCCTCAAGTTGCACGTGGTCTGTTAAGGGACCTAACATTCCACGTACACAGCCAAGTATCATTGTCCTTTTTTCATTACTTGCAAGGGTCGTCAACATTTATCCGGTCCATTTTATCCGAGGCATGCTGTTGTTTCTGAACACTGTGGGGTTTTCCGGTTACGGTTTGCTATACCATAACCCAACCGACATCAATCCTTTTTTTTGACGTAAGATACTCGCGTTTCATCCTTTTCTGTTAGTAATTTCCATAGTCAGTAAATTTCCAGATGGTACTACGAGGAGGTGGAAGTAGGACCTGGCTAACAGGGCTGCAAGGAGTTCGACTGTAGGGCCTCTTATTCGCTTTTTTTAGTGAACTAGCACCCGTCGGCAGATGCGAGGCCTTTGTTAGTCTTTTACTATCCCAACATAGTACATATGAAGAGGTATTTTTTACATGTACAAACATACATATGTATATTTAGCGATTTAATATGGTAATAATATATAAAAATAAACTAAATTCTTTGATTAAATGACAAATTAACTAATGTTCAAAAAGTAACGCATCTGTAGAAAGAGATGTGCACGCGAAAATGTTCTGCTGACCGGTCGTGGTGTGCTGGCCGTTAGTGATCGACTACTTGCTGGTGAACTACTGCCTGCTGGTGAACTACTGACTGCTGGTGAACAACTGACTGCTGGTGAACAACTGACTGCTGGTGAACAACTGACTGCTGGTGAACAACTGACGTCGAGCGTGAATTAATGTGTGACTAGGAACAGTTGGAACTGGACCTGGCGATCAACCGTCAACCAGATTGACCACATTGCGATTGATGGCAGGCACACATCCGACATTCTGGATGTGCGAACTCTTGTGGCAGCCAGGTTGCGACTTCGAATATGCCTGGCCCAGAAAAATCGATTAAGGCCATTGTCATGCAACGTCGCAATGCTACAATCGAAAGAGACCGCCAGAGCCTATGCCAATCGCGTTTCCCTTAAGCTCTCGGAAAACCCTCCAACACCTGCTCAAACCGTACAACACCAATGGACCCGTTATAAACAAGCCTTAGAAAGTGCTGGTTCTGAGGTATTGGGTTTCAAACCGCCACCAACAAGATAACCATGGTTTAACAACGAGTGTAGGAGGGCGCATGCAGCAAAGAAACAAGCCTATCAAGAGGCGCTGCATAGAAGGACGAGAACTGCTCGTAAGCATTATGAGCAGAGGAGGAGGAAGGAACATAAGCTTCTCCAAACAAAAAAAGGGAGCATGAGAAGCTCGCGATCGTAGAGATGGAGAGATGCTATCGCAGGAATGACGTTCGGAGGATTTATCAACGAATAAAACAAACATGCCAGGGATATAAGACCAGAACGGAAGCCTGCAGGGATTCACAGTCGGTACTAAGAATCTGGAAAGACTACTTCTGCAGACTGTATAACGGCAATGACGAAACAGATCCCTCTGTCAGGCAGAATAATCCTTTCACAACGGACGATGATAGCAGGGAATTCTGACCTGGACGAAGTTAGGAATGCTTTTTCTAAGCTTAAGTCCAACAAAGCTGCTGGAGTAGACGGACTACCTGCCGAGCTCTTTAAGGCAGCTGGAGATGACTGGTTGGGAGTATGAACCAGCTCATCCGTAATATATGGTCAGAGGAATGCATGCCCAATAAATGGAATCTTAGTATCGTTTGCCCGATCCACAAGACAGGAGACCCCTTTGTCTGCGCCAACTACAGAGGAATAAGTCTCCTTAACATCGCCTACAACATCTTCTCTGTCGTTTTGTGTGAACGCCTGAAGCCTTTTGTAAGTAAGCTGAATCAGTGCAGATTCAGGCCAGGGAAGTACACCATCGACCAAATCTTCACACTACGGCAGATCCTGGAAAAAAACAATGAATTTCAAGTCGACACTCACCACCTATTTGTCGACTTCAAAGCCGCATACGACAGCTTAATTAGAGACGAGCTATACAACGCTATGTCTACCTTTGCCATACCTTTTAAACTCATCAGACTATGCAGGATGACTTTGGAGAATGCTCGCTGCTCCATCCGAATCGGTGAACACCTTACTGATAGTTTTGATGTCAAGAAAGGATTTAAGCAGAGCGATGCGCTGTCGTGTGATTTCTTCAACATCATATTGGAAATGATTGTGCAAAAATCACTGGCCAATACAAGAGGCACAATCTATTTCAAATCCTCGCAACTCCTTGCATACGCCGACGATATTGACATAATAGGTAGATCACAGGGAGATGTCAATGAGGCGCTTCCGAGTATTGAGTTCGAGGCGGCGAAAGTTGGTCAGGCGGTAAACGAGGGCAAAACTAAATATATGCTGTCATCAAAAAAGGACGCTCACCACCGACGTCTTGGCCAGAACGTTCGTATTGGCAGTTATAAGTTCGAGGTAGTTAAGGACTTCGTCTACCTTGGCTCCGCAGTGACCTGGAACAACGACATCAGTTCCGAAATCAAACGCTGAATCACTCTTGCTAATCGCTGTTTCTTTGGGCTCAGGAGGCAATTGAATAATAGGGCCCTCTCCGACAAAGTTGACTCTATATAAGACCCTTATCATCCCGGCCCTGTTGTACGGCGCAGAAGCATGGACACTATCAAAAGCGGATGAAGAGGCCCTTGGTCGGTTCGAGAGAAAGATTTTGCACGGGATTTTCTGGCCTATAAACGCAGACGGGGGTTGGAGGAAGAGATTCAACCACGAACTTTACGGGCTGTACAGCGACATGGGCCTAGTCAGGCGTCTACATATTCAACGCCTAAGATGGCTGGGCCATGTAGAGCGAATGGACACCACAACTCCAGCCCGGAGAGTTTTTGAATCCAACCCCGAGGACGGCCGCACTTAAGATGGCGCACACTGGTAGAAGGGGACCTCAGCCAACTGGGTGTGCGGCAATGGAAAAGGCTAGCAAAAGATCGTGCTAGTTGGAGGGGCATGTTGATTGAGGCCCAGGTTCACCCCGAACTGTAGCGCCCATTAAGAAGAAGAAGAAGTTTCCTCAATATGTATATTTATGTGTTAGGTATAATGTATTTTTTTTATATAGTTAGTTAGCTAGTTATCAGGGGAGCGATCCATGGAGGATCTGAGCCTGAGCTATAGCTGCATTCCATGATCGACGGCTCCGGGCACGCTGCTTCCAGTTATCAAGACCAAAATGTCTTGCATCCGCGATTACTTGGTCTTTATACCGGAGGTTCTGTCTTCCTCTTCTTCTCGAACCAGGAGGCTCGAAGTCGAAGGCCCTCTTAGCTGGAGCGTTGGTGTCCAAGCGCTCGATGTGGCCGAGCCAATGTAGTCGATGGATCTTTACCTTCCGGACTACATCCACATCTTTGTGCAGCTCGTAGAGTTCGCGGTTGTGTCCTCTTCTCCATTCACCTTCCTCACAGATAGGACCAAATATCGGCCGCAAATTTTTTTTCGAAAGAACCCAAACTCAGCTCCGTCGTCCTGCTTATCGTCCAGCTTTCGGCTCCGTACAGCAAGAGTGGCAGTATGAGCGTTTTGTAAAGCATGACTTTGGTCTTTCGAGTGAGGAGTTATGACCCCAGTTGTTTGGACAAACCGAAGTAGCAGCAGTTGCCAAGGGCGATTCTATGCCGGATCTCCACTGTGGTGTCGTTTGTCGAATTTACGTTTGCCCCGAGGTAGACAAACTCCTTAACTACCTCGAAATTGTAGCTGTCAATTGTTATATTTTGTCCCAGGTGGTGAGCGACGGATTGGTTTTTGCTCGACAGCAAGTACTTCGTCTTGTCCTTATTGACCCTAAGACCAACTTCGTTTCAAAGTCACATGACAGCGCATCTCCTTGCCGAAATCCGGTGCATGTTTCAAACGGTTCCGAAGTCCTGGAACCGAGTTGCACGGTGCATCGCGTATTTTTCAACATGGCGCGACACAACTGGATCAGTTTTCCCGGGATCCCGAATTCGGCCATCGCACCAAACAGTTCTTCACGATGAATGCTGTCGTATGCGGCTTTGAAATCGATGAAAAGATGGTGTGTATCGATTCGAAACTCGTTGGCCTTTTCCAGGATTTGTCGAAGTGTGAAAATTTGGTCTCTAGTAGATTTGCCGGGCCGGTGGTCGCACTGCTGCCGATTAGTGCGGTGCAAAATGGCTTTAGACGTTTACACAATACGCTGGGCAGGATCTTGTATGCAACATTGAGCAGGGATATACCTCTATAGGGGATGGGGCAAATAAAGCTGGTATTCCAGTCGTCGGGCATGCTTTCATCTTCCCAAATTCGGCAGATGATCTATCGCCGCCAGCCTTGAAGAGCTTGGATGGCAAGCCATCTGAGCATGCGGTCTTGTTATTCTTCAGCTTCTGAATAGATGTGCGGACTTCTTCGATGCTGGGTGGGAGGACTTCAGCGGCTGGAGTTGGGTTTTCCTCGGTCCCTACCACTCTCTCTTGGTCATGCTGGTTAAGCAGCTGTTGGAAATGCTCCTTAAATACATCCACTATTCCCTGCGGGTCGGTTACAAGATTACCCTCGCAGCTTCGAAGAGCCTGAGTGCCCTTTTTGAAGCCTCCTGCAAGGCCTTTGGCTTTCTTGTAAAAGGTTCGTGTTTTATGGTTATCCTTAGACTCCTCGATATCCTTGAGCTGGGAGGCTGCGAAGATTCTTTTCTTCTGTCGCAGTAGTTTTTTTTCCTCCCTTCTTCTGGCTCGGTACTCTTCTTGCGCTGCCCTGGTTTTCCTCCGCAGCGCCTTTTGGTACGCTTCGTCGGTTGCTGCCTTTTTCTGCTCACACTCGCCATCATACCACGGGTTTTTTGTCGGGGGTGGTAGGTACCCTAAGGTGGTTTCGGCTACTTCCTGAATGGCTGAGCGGCAATGCAGCCACATACATATTATTGGCACTTGTGTTCGACGTAGGCATGTCTTAGAGTCTTTCGCTCAGCTGCTCCCTGTAGACTCTGGCAACCTCCGGTTTGCTCAGGCGCCCAATGTCGAACCTCCTCCTGATGGGCTGGTGCAGCTTTCTGACATTGGACAGTCGAGCTCTGAATCTTGCTGCTACGAGGAAGTGGTCAGAGTCAACGTTTGCCCCTCTGAATGTTCGCACATCCAGGATGTTTGACGCGTGCCTTGCGTCAATGAGCACATGGTCGATTTGGTTGGCGGTTCGACCGTCCGGAGATCGCCAGGTTGCTGTGTGGATTCGCTTGCGAGGGAATCTTGTGCTACTTATCACCGCATTACGAGCTGTCGAAAAGTCCGTGAGTCGGAAGCCGTTATATGTTGTTGTATCGTGGAGGCAGTGCTATCCGATCATTCCGCCGATGGTGTTCTCCTTACCGATTTTGGCGTTGAAGTCCCCGAGCACGATTTTTACATCGTACTCCGGACAAGCTCCATAGGCGTTGTCCAGGAGGTCATAGAAGTCCTCCTTGATAGGGTCTTCAGCCTCGCCGGTAGGGGCGTGTGCACATATAAGGCTGATGTTATAAAATCTGCCTCTGATGCGGATCACAGCCAGGCGATCACTTACAGGCTTAAAGTCGACGACTTTCGACCTTAACCGCTTTCCCACGACAAATCCGCATCCCAATAAGTGCAACCTTTGGTGACAGCTGTAATATATGTCGCAGATTTTCTTTTTCATCATACCGTTTCCTATCCAGCGTATTTCCTGTACCGCAGTAATATCCGCCTTGTACTGCGTGAGGATTCCTTCTAGTTTATGAGCAGCTCCGGGAGTGTACAGGGTTCTGACATTCCAGGAGCATACTCGCAAATCGTGTTCCTTTTTCGTGCGTTGTCGTCAATTGACTAGTATCCGTCCGTGTATCCGAGGCATCCTGCTCATTCATAACTTTGTTTTTTTTACGTGGGCGGATTGTTAGCCCGCCGCACAACCGCCGTTCTGGTGGGGTTTTGTCGCTGCATATGTTAGTTCACCTCCCAACGGTTGTTGAATAGGCTATCCAGAGGGCGCCGCGAGGAGGCCGTATGTCAACTTGACCCGGACATTTAAACAAGGATCGTTGCTGGCATCTCGCCAGGTTGAGAGCGATCCACAACTTTACCCTGTATGTCCGAGGCCCTGCCCTCTCTATTTATTATATATGTATATGTATTAAGTAACCGATGCTTTCCCACCCCAGATTATTGTCAGCAGTGTCAATCCGCTCTAACATATGTTAATTGTTAATTGTTATTTTAAATGTTTATAAAAACGAAAGGAAAGATTAAAGAACTTTGTTGTTTGTTTTATTGTTTATCGAAAAAAAAAAGTTTCAACGCCACAAGGACAAGGATTCTTCACTATGTTGCAAATTTTTAAAGGAAAAAATCCATAATTTCATTGAAAAAAAAATAAATGATTTGTATTACGTTTTTATTTGTATATATATACATTATTTAGGATCGTGCGATTTTATAAATCATTTTAAATAACTTAAGTACAAATTTAACAATAAGCGCTACTGTAGAATACTTTTGAGATAGTAGTAACATTATTCATCCCAATTAGTGGGAGAAAATATTTCTTTTTACCAATAACTTAACAATTACTAAGAGCAACAACTACACAATTCAATATTTCCTCTCATTAAAGCATTTCAGCCGGTCATTTCCCGATCAAATAATTGTTTATAGTCTATACGATCAATCGCACATGTTAGTAGTGCATAACATGATTATTTATATCTACGGTAGAATGTGAATGTAGAAAAGTTAACAAAAAAAAAAGTAACAAAAGCATTTCAACATGTTCTCTTTGCTGATTTGTTCTAATTCAACTGCCATTGAAACGACCGGAAGTGCAAATGTTAAGGTAAGTCACATTCAGTCATTCGAGTGATTTACAAGTTCAGGTTATGGGGATCGTATTTTCAATTTCGATACAGGATACTATTATACCAATACATACGGTTCAATTGTCGTCCATGTTCAGGATAGGAACACGTAAGCAGGCAAAGCCAGCGAAGTATTAATCGATGTGATTGCGCTTGAACTTATCCTATACTATATGCTTTATCAATATAAAGCAGATTCCTGGTCTTACTCTAGCCGTAACCTAAAAAATACTTTACTACGTGCATATCGGCACTTGAAACACATGCCCCAAATCAATGTAGCAAGTAGTTCTTTGTGTCGATATTAAGTTTTTTTGTTTTTCATCAATAGTTAGCACGTATCGTTTTGCCATTGTGGGTATTACACTGTTAACGGCTTCTTTTGCTGTTCAAAGTTCCGGTTTTTCAGCAGTTCGTCGAGCTGCTCTTCCTGGTAGTAGACTGCAAAATCGGCCGGTGTTAGCCCTTCAAACACAGCACACACACTTGGTTTAAGATTGTAAAAGAAGAGCAATTGTCCTCGACTGGCAAAGTCATTGAAAATGGATTCAATTACAGTGGCAGCTGTAAAGTCGGCTCCGTATACATGCGATGCATCTATAACCACCGGAAGGCCTTGGCGCATCGAATGTTTAGTTACTAAGTTGCGAACGTAGTCGACAGACGGGAACATGAGACAACGATCTGGTGTGATCATAAGATAGTCAACACCTCCTGGAGTAGTTAAGGTTTCTGTTGTAAGTTTTGGTCGAGCGGCGTGATAGAGAATAAATACTACGTTGATGCCAATACCAAGAAATATTCCGATTTCTAGTGGCAGTGCCAAACATGCTAGAAATGTCGCCAATCCAGGTAGTAGATCACTTTCTGTAATGAAAAAAAAAAAGAAAAAACAAAAAAACGTGGATATGAATGTATTGTAGGGGATCAGAAAGGATCAGAAAGATCAAACATAAGAGTAGATGAAAGGATCGACCAAAGCTCTTCTGAGAAACAACAGATAAACAGGGCATAATCGGGGAGAGCACGGTTCTGTGCATTTACATAAAGTTTACGATCAGTTTAAGTGACAGTTCAATACATTTTATCTAATAGTTTTATTGATGCAATGGAAAGATTAGATTAGGTAAATAAAATGTCCCGTTGAGCTGAACCACTTAAATGCAGATAGAAATCCTAGTGCTCTGCTCAGCCCAATGTAACTTACCTCTTCTAGTCCCGAAATTAAGTGACTTCCAAGGTATAGGTTCCTTTTTTCGGCTAGTGCTAGATGACGAATGGATTCAAATTCCTCTTCGTCCCTGCAGCTTCTGCAGAAGTCATTGTGGGGCTGACCTAGTCTGGCTGCATGGAACTTACTGCCAATCGAATATTCCCACGACTGAATTTTAGCAGACTTTTTGTCCTTTTCTTATCATAGACGGGGCCAAATTGATCTTGCCGTTGCACATGTATCTAATTGATACCATCGTTTATTAGCTTTCACTATTAGCTCGGCCTCTATCTCTCTGTAGAGTGTACTGTGTGACGTTTTGGCTTCAGTTGTGGTCTGCGCGGAGTTTGCGGTGATCCTATACTAGCTATTCTCATTTCCGGAAATATTCAGCAGAGGGTCAGCTCCAGCCCTCTTTGCAGAGTTTGATGAGGTTAGGTTAGGCACAAGTGGTTGGCATAAGCCATACGTAGGCCGAGGTCGGCCCATTGTGATAACACGTGGATCATATTACCCTGATCCGCAACCTGAGAACCAACCGGTGCTTCTGATGAAGCGATGGAGTTGAGCTATTTTTAGGTTTGCTAGCTCACTTAGATTTTCATAGAAGGGCGCGTCGAGGTAGATCCTCCTGCGATTCGCAAAAGAGGGGCATGAGCAGAGAAGGTGATTTATTGATTCCTCTTCCTCCTCGTCAATGCAGCCGCGGCAAAAGTCATTGGAGGGCAGTTCTAGTCTGGCGGCGTGTTTTCCAATGATGCAATGACCTGTAATGAATCCCACTAGAGTGCTCAAGGTAACCCTTTCGGTTGCTACTAGGTCCTTTGCTCGTTCTAGGTTTAACTTAGGCCAGATTTGTTTAGTGATAAAGCCGATATTACTTTCATTCCATTGGAGGTTGGAGGTTGGAGTTTGATGAACTTGGTTCTTATCTATGTTGCCTGCTGTCTGGTTGCCGACATAGATGTTGATCCTTTTACCTGAGAGATTTACTCTAAGAATCAGGTCCGCAACCTGTTTAATTGCGAAAACCTCAGGTTGGAAAACACTACAGCCATCAAGTCTATAGGAGCGATTTATGGAAAACACATGAGTGATCACGAACGAGACTTAATGTTTACTTCTTTCTCACCCCGTTTTCCAAAATGCTCTTTAAGAACCTTTGCGTAAGACAGACGAGGGCTTTGATGAGACAAACAATTGAGTGCCGAATATCATTGTATTTAAAACGAGATCTCAATTAAGCTAGACTAATAATCTAAAACCTAATGTGTCGTATTCTTTCACACAGTTTTTTAGCTATCATAGCGGGGCTACTTCTGACAACTTTAAGCACGATGTCCATAAGCCACTAATGAACTTAAGTATTAACCAATCCAATTAATTTTCTGATTAGAACAACGAAATATCCTTTTATTCAATTTAGCCATAATAAAAATATCACATTATTCAGCTGAAAGATATGAATACATATCGAATTTCTATGGTATATTATCCTCCGTTTAGCCGGGAGGGGCAATTTTCAAAAAAATATTAAAAATTAACGGTTACATCCACAATGCCGTGATATATTTTTTTGTAAAGCCAGAAACCCCTTTTTTCACCTTGTTTTTAAACGAAGCTGTTTTAAGGAATAGTTTTTGAGAAATTAATTTTCAAACCCAAAATTTTGAAAAAAAAAATTCAAACTAATTTTTTTCAAAATGGTAAAGCACCAATTTTTTTTTCAAAAATTTAATTCTCTTATTAGTTTTTAGTTAAAAACAGAAAACAGAAACAGTAGTTTTTGAGAAATTAGAAAAAAACCCAAACCTTTTTTTTTTTTCTAGAAAAAACTTTTTTTTTTTTTTTTTGGTTTTAACGCGGCTGGACTTGTAGGCAGATTAATGTATGAAACCTTGACCTCTTTTTCATTATTTTTAAAAAAAATCGGAGTTTTATGAGGATACAATAAAGTGAAACAGTATTGGAGTAGCCCTGGATTAATCCTTTTTTTTTCATTGATGACGCCTGAAAACTGACAATTTCGTCTACGTCCGTTCACCGCCGATGGGTTCTAGCCGCTAGGACCTTAAGACAATAATACCGCAATTTTTCTTTATTGAAAAACAAAATATTTGCAGACATTACAATGTCAAACTCATACTCTCGAGAAGAATTAACGGACATGCACTTCTGCTACGGTTTAGCTAATGGTCGAGATCGTGTGTGTTTCGTTCGTGTGTTTTCAGGAATCCACCTACGTCTGCGAGAGCACGGAGTGCTAGAGCATCGAAGAAGCGAAAGATCAATTACAGATGGATCAGCAATCTTAGATGAAAGAATTTTGGATTTGGTCCGACGTAATCCCTCCCTTAGTACAAGGAGGAAGCTATTATGCTTGGAGTGCCCAAATATAGAGTATGGAGAGTGCTTCGTACCGAAAAGTTACACCCGTACCATTTTACACCAGTTCAATGTTTCGTACATTAATTTGCCTACAAGTCCAGCCGCGTTAAAACCAAAAACAAAAAAAAGGTTTTTCTTAGAAAAAAGTGGTTTGGGTTTTTTTTTATTTCTCAAAAACTACAAGACATTTTTGCATCCGGTTTTCCGTTTTTAACTAAAAACTTTGAAAAAAATTAGGTCGAACTTTTTTCTTCCTAAATTTTGAGTTTGAAAATGAATTCCTCAAAAACTATTTCCTAAAACTGTTTTGTTTATTATAGATGTAACTGTTGATTTTTAATATATTATTTTCCAATACGATTTTTTTCTTATCTTGACTAGACCTACACGCTCTAGCTTTTTGGCACACTGCTCGTGGGGCACCCTGTATACTCGAAGTATTTTTTTTTTGTGTTTTTCATACCAGCCTCCGAATAATTGCGTTGCGCTAGTCACACGAATTTAAAAAAGAAAGTTTAACCAAATGTTTCTACAAGGAACATTTAGTTTGAATTTTGTTAGGAAATACATTCAAAATTTTCCTTTTAGAAATATATTCGTAAACAACAAATTGAACACGTTATATGGCAGCAACAACGACACATTAATCTAAACACGCGTACATAACATATACTTAGTCATATAGACTCGCCTTATTATTGGATATCAAATTACCATTACTGATCTAAATCAGAGTGGGAAACTTTTTTTTACTCTAACAATACCTACCATTATCCACGCAAACAAGGCCTAACCAATAATTCGTTAAATGCGAATCATATGTATTTATGTATTATTTAAAAATAAACCGCGGAATGACAACACTTTTGAAAACAAAAAATTAAGAACACGTGAGCAAACGGTAATTTTGCCAAATTGTCATTCTTCGCAGCTCAACAATTGAAGACGACGTGATAGAAGACCTGCAGAAACAGAAACCTATCTTGCAAAATACTCGCTTGGATTGTTGTACCACACCTAACAGCCACTAAACATTCATTAAGCGTTGTCGTATGCTTGCACATTTTTTTCAACCTTTTTAACAAGAAAATGAAAATATAAAAAGGTTCGTCTATCAAAGGCCGGTCGTTAATCATTGATCGATGGAGCAATATATACGATGTAGTAGGAATATACCTACGTATATATATACACGCACTGGAACTTAAATACATCATGCGGTTCGTACTCACTTTTAGATCTCCACATCGGTTTGATCACTTTCACTTCGACCATGAACACGACAGCGGCTATAATAATCGCTGCCAATGTAGCCTTGGGTATGAAAGAGAAATAAGGCGTAAAAAACAGTAGCGCTAGGATGACTAAAGCTCCAGAATAAATATTTCCCATTGGAGTTCGAACGCCACTTGCATGATTAACAGCTCCACGACTAAGTGCACCATTGCCTGGGAATCCTTGGGTGAACGAATTGATTATATTACCAGCCCCAATTGCAATCAACTCTTGTGTCGCATCTACAGGCTTTCCATTAGCTAAAAAAAAAAAAAAAAAAAAAAAAAAAAAAAAAAAACATTTCTTTGTAAGTAAATAAATTTGAATGTAATAAGTGCATGACGTACCAAAAGCTTTACAAATCGCAATGTCTTCCATCAATGAGATCAAGGGAATCACAAATAAACCGGAACCCATGCTACTGACCAGCTCGGTGAATGATTCCGTTTTCATTCCTTCAGTGGTATTTGTCGTGATTGAGAATGGTGGCAATTGAAATGTCGGCAACCCAGGTGGAATGTATCCAATAACCTTGAATGGCGTTCCGTGCTCAGCGTTATTGAAGAGATAGCCCATAGCCCCGCAAACAATTACTAGGATCGCATTTCTCGATGTTCCAATAATCCACAAAAGCTTATTAATACATTTTTGTAATCGCGTCCATTGATACTCCTCCTTAGGTCCGATTTTATAGGATGTAAGAAGCTATAGAAGTATGACTATTAAGCATGTAGCTTTAGATTGTTTTTCATTTAGATCTTACCCTCATAGCCAGTAAAATCACGATGCATGTGAATCCCAAAATCGTATCCGAAGCTCGTGTTTCTCGGATGTTATTGAAAATATGTTTCCAAATTGCAATGAATGTCGAACCTTTAGCGGGAATGCCGAAAATATCCTTAACCTGACTAGTAACGATAATTAACGAGACTGCTGACGTGAAACCAGAGGAAACAGGTCCCGAAACAAAATCAATCAGAAATCCCAGACCGAATAGTCCCATCACAAGTTCGACGAGGCCACAAAGGAAGCATAGTAGCACCGATTTCTCCCACGATCCCTGCGCTGTTTGGAATGTTAGCAATGCAGCTATAGCTGTTGGCCCCATTGGTACATCCTTACAACTACCAAGGAATATATACACAAAACAGCCAAGGAATGACCCATATAATCCAGACTAGAGGAAGTGTAATTTTAGTTACAAATATCACATACTTTTCTTTTATGGAAAACTTACTGCCGCTGGAAGTCCAGCGATGCCTGAGTAGGCCAGCGCTTGTGGTATCACAGTCAAACCGACAGTTATTCCAGCAACTAAATCACCAATAGCATCATCACAACTGTATTTAGGTAACCACTGCAGGATCGGTATTCGTTTGTAAAGTACTTTTCTTGTAAATGCTCGTTTCGCTCTATCCTTCACCCAACTTTTGACACAGCACAGAGGCTTTGTTGGTGGGATGATTTTCTTGCCATCATCTGTCACTAGAAGTACAAAACAAAAGCACACTAATCAAATAACTTCATTATATTAGGCAAACACGCACACACTTTTTAAGCTTCTTGGTTTAATTCCTAAAACACACTTCATTTGTTTTATTTTATTCGTAGTCACCTTCTCACCTGAAGAGCACCAGTTCAACTGGAACGCAAGGCATTTTGTCACAAGTAATTCACAGTCCAATTGACGATACCGATCGACATCGCGACCCATAAATTTATCCGTATAACAACAACCATACTTAACATGGGTAAGGAAGAATCCATCGCGCTCAAGCTACCATATGCACGTGATGTGACGCATTTGGAATTAAAAATACCCGGGATCAGTGTTACGGATACCTGTGCTGTGTGATATTGAGTAGTATCTATATTATTGCTTTTTGATAGCTAATACTCTTAGGGAGTGATTGTGTGTTAGATATGTTTAGTATTTTTCCACTCTCCTTTATCACACATGGTGAGTAGCATAGTCATCTTATTACCTTCCCAGAATTCCGTATAAGTAGTAGTCTGATGCACATAAGTTGTCCTATGTATAGTTGAGACTATATTGTTCTATAGGGAACATTTACGCCGTGAATTATGGTCTTTTGTATCATAACGAAGAAAGAGAACCGAAGAGATCAACACAAAATGTACTTTCAATGCAAGATTGTGCGCCGGCGAATGTGCTATTCATGAAATCAAGTTTATGCACCATTCATATGATGCTAATGACGATCTTTAGAAACGGGCAGATCTGGGGGTACGGCAGTGCCCCTGCCAAGTCGAGCAAAAAAGCGGCATTATGTATATCTACGACCGAATGGTAAAATCTACATAATTTCATGTGTTGTGTTTAGATTTAGTTCGAATGCTGAAAGCTCAAATTCAATTGATTCGTGCAGCGGGTGTCATAAAAATGTGGTATCTAGCACAAAGATCTATCTATGTATATATTAGTACATTGTAGTATTCAGGCTTCGAAAAGTCTCGGATCCACATGGGAATGATATCGTATATTGAGTTGAAATCCATTTCCACTTACGACTCAAATACGATGCACCGAGTCAAGGGCTATGCGGTAGGATTGCCAGAATGACATGTAGAGTAAACTTAAGTTTAAACTAGTAACGATGTTTTGTCAACTGTATTTTCATTCGATTTTCTACTGAAGAGCCATCTTCCCGTGACCAAGACATGGCCGAGTTTTGACCTCATGGTCACAATTATTGTGTTTCTAACTGTATAATGAAAATGTTTATCAACATCGTGCTGTCAAATAGAGTGAACCATTCATTTCAAAAGGAATTGACTGCTTGAGAGGTGATCAGAATAAATAAACAACGAAGTTATATGGGGTCGAAAATGGCCTATTATGTTACGAGAAAAGGATGGTACGGCCGTGCCGCTTTTTTGCTCGACTTGGCAGGGGCACTGCCGTGCCCCAGGTACAATGTCAACCTTATAAATGGGTTGTCCCTTATGATATGCTTCCTATGGTAAGACTAAGGCCCGGTGCACACATGCGGTTTTTTGACGCACGGTGACGCTGCGGTGCCGCTGGGGTGACTCAATTATTCAGTGCGCACATGCGGGATTTTCTCGCAGGTCTCAATCTGCAGTTTGCGTTCGGCTTTCAGCAATGAAGGTTTACAAATAGAAACGAGTCATTTTCGCATACCTAGTGCATAAAAACTACGTTTTTAAAAAGAAAGGACGTTATTGGGTACATTCTTTTGTTGACCATCGGCTAACAAAAGGATAATTCCATAGAGAGAAAATTCTGAAATTGTTTTTAACTCTTTTCGAATGAGTGTAAAATATTTTGATGAGTTGGCAGTTAAAGTTTCACCAAAAATCAGGTCTTAGGATACCCATATGAAATTGTCCATATCTTTCTCCTCTTTCTAAACGGGACTAAGATTGTCCTATTTGGGTCAATCGATAAACCCTCTCTGCCACAGCAGTCAGAGATAAACTGAAGCGCGAGCTGCATGCGCTCACAGGCAGCAGTTTCGCACTTGCCCGTAGCAATGACTATTAGGTCATCAGCATATCCGATAACCTCGTAGCCACAACTGGTTACCTTGCGTAGTAGATCATCGATGACTATCGACCAAAGCAGTGGTGAGAGAACTCCCCCTTGTGGGCATCCTCTAGCCGCCGATACTGTCACTGAGACCTCTCCGCATGTGGCTGATATGATACGGCTATTTAGCATCGCTCTAATCCAGTGATTAATGGGGTGGTATACACCCCTGCAGGACAGAGCAGTGGTGATCGAATCATAGCCAGTATTATCAAAGACCCCCTCTATATCGAGGAAGGCGCAAATTCCGATCTCCTTGTGTGTGAAACTGTTTTCAACGCGCGTCCCCACGTGGCGTAGCGCATTCGCAGTGGATAGCTCTTTCCGTTATGCAAACTGATTGGAATGCAGTGGTATCTGATTCTTCGGATACCTCTAACATGGAGCTATATCAGTTTTTCCATTTTTTTTAGAAGAAACGATGACAAACTAATAGGGCGATAGAATGTAGGTTGTTCAATTGGCTTTCCAATATTGGGATGAAGACATGATTGACCTCGCTCCAGATTTGGGAATATATCCCATGTTGAAACAACACCTAAAAAGAACTATCAGTGGTGATGAAATATTTTTTTTTTATCACAAATGTTTGACTTTTTAATTAAATTGAAATTAATACGCGGTAAAATGACGCATGTGTGTACTGCACAATACAAAACAATGTACTGGAAGACGAAACTGCGTTTGCGGTGACGCTACGGTCCCGCAGAAACTTGCGAGTCTTTTTGCCCGCAAGAATAACGCACGGTGACGCAGCGTCACCGCAAGTGCGTGTGCACCACACAATTTATTTGTGAGTACTGTAAGACGCAAATGCGGTGCAGCAGCGCCACCAGACGTCGAAAAACCGCATGTGTGCACCGGGCCTAAGAGTAACAAATTCACAATGCGTTCTACAGTGGTGTTCAGATAAATAGCACACCCGTAAGCTCCCATACATTATGTTGTGCCAAAAGTCTAAAATGAGGTTCAGTTTTTTTTTTGTTTTATAACTGATGTGCGTTTATATGTGCTTTATTAAAAAACACATAATTCCTTTAACTTAACTTAAAAATAATAATTCAAAATGGGGAAAAATAAAAAATGGTTGCTCATTTAAATAGCTCAGTCAGCGAAATATTTCAAAAAATTAATAAATAATCCAAAAAAACAAATGTATAAGTAAGTATTTTATTAATATGTTGTAGGATATCCCTTGTTCCTTATCACTCTTGACAACGTTTTGACAAACTCTCTACTAAGCGCTTACATTTCTGGGCAGGTATAGCTTGTCTTCAACAAGGGAGTCAACATCATTCCAAAGATTCTCGATAGGATTCAGATCGGGACTTTGGGCCAGCCAATTAAGCACGGAA
Organism: Eumerus sabulonum; assembly: GCA_951905685.1. Lineage (NCBI taxonomy): Eukaryota > Metazoa > Arthropoda > Insecta > Diptera > Syrphidae > Eumerus > Eumerus sabulonum. The sequence goes on along the minus strand of OX645060.1, from coordinate 150,339,813 downwards.
ATTTGTCGCTCCGAAAGCCAATTCTTCACTATCCGCGAAGTATGCTTTGGATGATTGTCATGGCATCGCCACAATCACCATTATGCTCCCACCGCCATGCTTGACAGTCTTAATGGTGTATCTGGGATGGTACTCTTGGTTCGTTGGCCTTCGCACATACTTTTTTCCATCTGATCCCAACCTGTTGAATTTACTTTCGTCGCTCCACAAGATATTTTTCCAAAAGTACAAGGGTTTGTTCTTCTGTGAGCATTTGCGAAAATAAGTCTTCTCTTCCGGCTTTTTTTTTTTTTTTTTGAGACAAGAGGTTTTTTCCTGACGATTCTTCCATGAAGCTGAAATTTCATTAAGCGGCGACTTATAGTTACGGCTGATATTTGGACATTGTATTCGTCAGGTAGTTGTTGTTTTATCTCCCGGGAAGTTATGAAAAAGTCGCTGCCACTGATTTTGTGGATAATTCTGTCAGTCACTTCTGACGTTTTTCTTTTTTTGTTTTTCCTTACGGGATTCGCGGTAGATTGCTGTACCGTATGACCTTCATTGCATTTTGAATAAGCTTCCTAGAGCACCTTAATGTTCTTGCCACCTCTGAAATAGTCCTTCCATCCTGTATCATGGTACCGACTATTTGCCTCCTTTCTTCCGTGCAATGCTTTCGTCTGCCCATTTTATATACTCCTATTTGTGTAAGAAATTAGTGTAATTATTACTATCCTTAAAAAGATTCACACTAACCTCACTTAAATCACTGAAAAATATTTTTTTTTCTGACACACCATGATATGTGCTATTTATATGAACACCCACTTTGCAATGATCACCAACTCTAACGATTGCAAAACCAGGAAAACCTAACGGTATCTTTTTTGTCGTATGTTTTCATATTCATAACGGTACTACCTTGAGATATTATTGCTTTACTCCTGTGCAGTTTATATGTACAGAGTGTATTGCAAGCAAACACATATTTGAATAAGGGCGTGCTTTTTAAGAGAACACCACTGTACATCTTCGCCGTGTTTTTTGTGACCGAACTTGCAAATGTTAAGTGCTGATTAGATGTGGATACGATTATAGGTTGTCATTTTTAGGGCTCCGTACCCAAAGGTAAAACGGAACCCTATTACTAAGACTTCGCTGTTCGTCCGTCCGTCCGTCTGTCACCAGGCTGTATCTCATAAACCGTGATAGTTAGACAGTTGACACGACAAATACTAAAAACAGAACAAAATGAATATTTAACAGACATGATTTTCATCCAAAAAATCCTGCCTGCAACCAAGATCTGTCATTTGATGAGGTAACATACATATAGTCTCTTTCATATTTATGTATACAGATGGTACGGAACCCTTCGTGCGCGAGTCCGACTCGCACTTGGCCGGTTTTTATTCTTAACTAATATTTGTTGTTGGTTAAAAAAAAACCTTGGAACATATTTCTAGTGCCGTCTAAACTATGTGGCAATCAGTAAGGATTAACTAGTCCTATAGTTTTTTTCATCAAAGGTGTATGCACATAGTGGCAGGTTATTTACTAGCTCAGGAAAGTTAGGTTCTGGTCCTCCATGAACTCTGTATCGTCATTATATCAAACCATGGATTGAGCGACTTGGTCAAAGTTTTTCTCAGTTACAGAAATATAAGTATTCTGACAGAAATTCAACCACACGCAGGCATATTGTCAAAAAACAAGCCGCGTTGTGTTAAGTGTGCCGGACCACACCTAACGAAGGAGTGTCTTTCTTCAACAGTCCCCGTCAGTTTGCGCTAATTGCAAGGGAGAACATCCAGCAATCTACCGTGGCTGTGAAGTAGCTAAGAAGTTACAAAAACGGCGGGACAGTGGTAAACGTCACCGACCGTCGAGCAAAAAGTCTGTAGTTCAAAGTCGAAACACAGCTGTTGTGAAGGGAAAGTGATCAAACATACTGATGAAGACATAACACTCACAGTATATGGTCACTTTAAATTCATATTCTGTGTGTGCAATTCAAATATAACACCCTAAGTGCATAGAATAGTTGCTTAGAACTACAACCAACATGAAAATTCAGTCAGTTCCTCTATAATCCTATACAACAACCACCCCTGGAGAGTAGTGAATGAACATCTACGACCCAAACCACTGCACTCCTTTTAGCAGGTTGTGTGATAAACATTATAAACCCATGAACCTTTGCGAACTTTAAACAAACAAAAAAAATTAGATACGGCGAGTAGGTACTCGCGAAAAGATTCGAACACGGATGATAACTACCAAGCAAATTAAAACTACTCCAATTAAGACAAAACCAGGCACAAAGACGCTCGCCCGAATTACAGCATCAACAAGTGCAATCAGTACCACACCGCCTGATTCAGTAATGAATATCTTGTCTGTTACTCTTGCTAAGCCTGAAGGACAAAACAAGACAAACCAACCTATTTTCGAGAAAATCAAAACTCGAAAATAGGCGTCGTTCACGTCCATTATGAAATTTCTAAAAATACTCGCTAGGAACGCCAATGGGCTTCTACAAAAACTTAACAAATTAGAAATAAAAATATTAACATATGCTTGGTTTCAGAAATCCACCTGACATGCGTGCTAAGCTAATAGGGCCCATATACGACACAGATACGTCGTTGCAAACCTTAAGTCTATGCAAACATGCCTTCGCCACACACGGCGCCAACAATCTGTCCAGATATTAGTTTATATCGTTTCGTCGTTGTCGTCGGGTCGGAAAAATGCCGGATACTGCTTGTGCTGCACTTATCATCAAAGAAAAAAAGAATTCGGAGCAAGGGAAATATGTGACCCTGGTCAGCACTTTTAACTTGCCACAAAACTTTTATAAATTTCTAAAAATTCTACCCAGAATTGCCCTTCACTATATTTGTTCATGTTTACAATGCGCCGTGAATTTTCTCGCTCGTCTGTGCAAAATTCACCATACACGCACCGACATGTCGTTGCAGACCAAGAAAAGTTCAAAAAATTTCGAATTCGCGCAGACGGTCGCCGCAAACAAGCGACATGGACACACATGCTGCAGATGGTCTGCGCAGACATTTGCGCAACAACAAAATATATTGGTCTGCAACGACGTGCCTGTAGGGGAGAAGGGAGCGAGCAAAGAAGTTGATCGCGTTTAACTTGGCAAGCCCCAGCTTCGATCTCTGTCCCTGCTCCATCCAAGTTGACACACAGCCTCCGCGTGGCCTCCCCTGGATAGCTATACTGGCACCCGCCAGGTAGTGAACCAATATGTGCAACGACCCGACCCCTTGTTCCTGGGGAAAGAGGAACCTGGCCCTCCAGGTTGGGGAATGCGCTAAGGGGTAAACATCCCTATCGCGTAAAACCAAAGCTTGTTCAGAGACAACTAACAGCCTCGGATGTAGACGGATTACATGTTGACGACCCCCGCAAACGTCTAAAAGGAAACGAATTCCGGATCTGCACCTGGAACGTTAGGTCCCTCAACAGACCAGGTGCAAGATATTACCACGCTCCTAGAAGTGCGATGAGATGGACCAGGCAAAAAGCGGATGAAAAACTGTGATATCTACTACGGAAACTGCTACACAGAAAATAAACAACGCTTATTGGGATGCGGATTTGTTGTTCGAGGCAGACTCAGGAAAAAAGTCTTAAGCTTCCAGTATGTAAGCGAACGTCTCATAACTATTCGCATCAAGGCCAATCTCGGCAGTATAAGCTTACTATGTGTCCACGCCCTCACAGAAGAGAAAGATGACCGACATAAAGACGACTTCTATGATCTCCTAGGCAGAACGTATGCGCAATGTCCCAGCTATGACACCAAAATCGTTCTAGGAGATTTCAATGCGAAGCTGGGTAAGGAAGCTATCTTTGAACGGGTCATTGGAAAGCACAGCCTACACAACACCACGTCAGAAAACGGACTAAGGCTAGTGGACTTTGTGACGGGACATAATCTGGTAGTGGCAAGTACACGATTCCCACACCTCAACACCCATAAGGGGACCTGGCGGTCTTTCGATCAATCGAAAACCAATCAAATTGATCATATTGCGATCGACGGCGATGTCCGAACATTTCGAGGAGCCAACATTGACTCGGATCATTACCTTGTTGAAGCCAAGGTACGGATGCTAATTTCTCGGCATCAACGGAGTCGAGTAAGAACACCAAAATTTAGCGTCGGAAAGCTGCAATCGCAGGAGACCGCCAGGACCTTCGCCGATCAAGTCTCCCTCAAACTCTCTCAAGTCCCGATGCAATCTGAAGAAACCATAGAACAGCAATGGAGTCGTTGTCAGAACGCCATTAGAGAGGCCGCCTCAGGTGTGCTCGGTTTCGAGCCACCACCGTCGAGAAACCCATGGTTTGATGATGAGTGCAGACAGGCCCATGTAGAGAAACAGAATGCATACATGGCCACATTGCATCGTTGGCCGCCTGAAACCGTTCGTGGACAATCTGATAGGTTCCTACCAGTGTGGTTTCAGGCCAGGAAAATCCACGATAGACCAAATATTCACACTACGGCCGATCTTGAAGAAGACCTATGCATTCCAGGTCGACACACACCATCTTTTTGTCGACTTTAAAGCCGCGTATGACAGTGTTCATAGAGACGAGCTATACAGAGCCATGTCATGTTTAACATTCCTGCCAAACTCCGAGAATCCTCGCTGCTCCATTAAGGTCGGAGGTGAACTAAACGACCCTTTTGATGTTAAAAAATGTTTTAGACAGGGTGACGGACTCTCATGTAATTTCTTTAACATTATTCTTGAAAAAATCGTGCGGGACTCTGCGGCCAATACAAGAGGTACGATCTACTTCTACTTGTAGATGCGGCTAAAGTGGGTATAAGGGTAAATGGGGACAAGACCAAATATATGCTGTCGTGTCTTGGTCAGAACGTCACCTTCGGCAGCTATATTTTTGAAGTAGTCAAGGACTTCGTCTACCTTGGCTCGATGGTGACAAGCAGCAACGACACCAGCGCTGAGATAAAACGCAGAATAACTCTTGCCAACCGCAGCTTCTTCGAGCTCAAGAGGCAATTGAGTAGTAGAGCCCTCTCTCGAAAAACTAAGGTATCCCTCTACAAAACCTTAATCATTCCGGTCCTCCTCTACGGCGCTGAGGCTTAGACGTTATCAAAAGCGGATGAAGAGGGTCTTGGGCGTTGGAACTGTACGGGCTGTACAGCGACATCGGCCTAGTTAGAAGTCTTCGTATCCAACGTCTAAGATGGCTAGGCCATGTAGAGCGAATGGACATCAACGCTCCGGCCCGAAGAGTCTTCGACTCCAATCCCGAGGGACGACGCAGCAGAGAACGACCGCATTAAAGGTGGCGCGCACAGGTGGAAAGGGACCTTAACCAACTGGGCGTGCGGCACTGGAAGCGGTTGGCCAAAGATCAGGCCGGCTGGAGAGGCTTGTTGGTTGAGGCCCTGGTTCACCCCGAACTGTAGCGCCATCAATGTAAGTAAGTAACGACGTGCCTGTGTCGTGTATGGGCCCTATAAGAGGCTATCATCATCTACCACACTTACCATTCATCGGATCGGGAAGGGCGTGCGGCAGATCATCGTTATTTATTAAAAATAATGTCGAACACTCTCTGGGATTAAGAGTAGAGCTTAAGAGGGTACAAAACAGTAAAGTGCGCCTTAAGAATAAAAATTATTCCTTTTTTTTTCTTTTTTTTTTTTATAAATTTGCGCGCACTCAAGGTCTAATAACCATATTATGTCGGCGACACAGTGGGGGCAGAAGGTAGAAAGGAAGAGGGATAGAGGAGATGCCGATGGACATTGATCTTAAATGCTTGCATGTTTTATTGAGGGGGAAAGACCGAATCCGACAGGGAATTCCAGATTCGTCGGGTTCGGTTAATGAGAGATTCTCTATATTTGACAGTACGTCCGAAAGCGGGCTTCAGGGTGTATTGGTGAGCATTCCCAGAGAGATGTGTGTTGCGGAAGAGATATTGAAGGGGCGGAATACAACTGGCTATTTCATCAGAGCATTTTTGGTGGAAGTAACGATAAAACAGGGATAGGCAGGAAACATTCCTGCGATATTCCAGCGAGTCTAATATTTTAGCAATGCTGGAGTCACCTATCAGTTTTATCGCGCGTTTTTGTATTCTGTCTAGTAGGTGCAATGAGGTCTTGGAAGCACCGGACCAGACATGAACGTTAAACTCCAATTTGGGGCGAATGGACGCCTTATAGGTTGTAGCCAGATCTAAGGGTGAGAAATTTTTCTTGCATCTGTATAAGAAGCCTAGGCATTTCGCAGTATTCTTGGCGACACTGGGTATGTGGTCGCTCCAATTAAGACTTTGAACTACACACATACCCAGGATGGAAAGCTTATCGGTTTCTGAGATGCAAGTGCCATTCATGGATAATGGCTGCGGGTTAGTTATACGCTTTAGTGACAGGAGACAGCATTGTGTTTTGGATGCATTCAATTCCACTCTATTGTTTTTACACCATGGGATGATGCTGTCGATATCAGAATTCAGTGAGCTCAACGTACGCTGCCGCTCACTATCTACTACCGAAGTGCTGGGTCGTAAACTAGTGAACGAATATGAGAAGTTGAAGGTACTGGCGTCAGCGAAGGAGTGAATTGGATTAGAAGTAACAGACAAGGGATCATTTATAAAAATGAAAGAGTGTCGGAGACAAAACGGAGCCCTGGGGAATACCAGTATTTACAAAGTGCGTATCAGACTTGAATCCGTCCAAAACAACTTGAATTGAACGATTCAAAAGGTATCTTCTAATCCATTGAAGAAGAGACTCATCGATCCCGAAAGCACGCATTTTCGACACAAGGGCTTCATGTATCCTCAGTGTATTGCCAACCGCGCTGTCCATTAGAAGCGGCCCAGTTCATCAATCTTTTTTATGACGTTGGACCGAATTTTCATATTGGTGGTAACTTTAAGGCTAAACGCACATTTTGGGATTCAAGATGTAATTCACAGAGAGGCAAAATGCTCAACAAAACTGGTACAGATTGCGGTTGCAACTTTTACTCAACTGACAAACCAACATACTGGCCTACAGATACTGCGAAAACACCTGACCTTATCGATTTTTTGGTTACAAAAGGATTATCTGATCGCTACATTAGAATCGAAGAAAACTTTGATATTTCCTCAGACCATTCTCCAGTTGTATTGACGATGAGTGAAACTCTTATTAAAAAGCCTGAACCACCTAGGCTAACGAATAGAAAGACAAACTGGGAAGGTTTTAGGAATGAAATTCAAAAAGGTATTGGTCTAAGAGTGCCACTTAGGATCTCGTAAGAATGAAAATTCGAAGTCGATCAAAAATCATGGGGCTCGTTCGTGCTTTGAATGTCTAGCCGCTAACAGGGAATCAAATTTCTCCGTCTGGAAAACTATTAAGGGCATTAAAAATCCTAAGCTGCGGGCACCACCAATAAGGAAAAATCAAAATGAATGGGCGAAAGGCGATGAAGAAAAGACTGAAGTTTTCGCTGATACTTGCTGAAACCTTCATTCAGAGGACAACCGCTGTCTAACAATAGCAATAGTCTAGAAATGACCAGGGAATACAAAATGACGCGATCTACGCTTTCCGAACTGGAAAATATCATAAAATCCCTTAAGCCAAGTAAAGCACCAGATGTCCTTAAAAATGTGCCCAGAAATGCGCTGCTCAAACTTTTATATCTTGTAAATGCCGCGCGAGGGTATACCTCTTGCAGCCATTAAATTTAAACTCACGAACCTCGCCATGGCTGAGACGAACCTGAGATGGGCTCAGGGGCACACTTGCCTCATCATCAGGCCTCTGCTCGATAGTCCAGGAGACTAATTTCCCTAAAACGAACTCACATCTTCAAAATTATTTGTGTTATCACCGGTCACTGTCTCATTGGCAGTCTTGCACAGCAACTAGGGCTGAAGCTGTCTAGACGAAGAGGAGGTCGAATCAATCCATCACCTACTTTGCGCCTGTCCGGCTTTCTGCTCCATCAGGAAACGCTACAAAGGATCATACTTCCTAAACGACCTGACTCATATACACTTAGTGGTTCCATGTAGCAACACAACGGGTCTCCCTGGGCTAAGTGTATTCTCCCCATTCTGGGTTAGTAGCCTACTAACCTACCTACCTGCCTACCTAATGCAGCTGTTATGTTAGAACACATATTGAGCCAATGGAAGGTCGCCGAAAGTTTCGAAAGTCTTCGAAAGAATTATAACTAATCGCTGCCGAAGAAAGGAGTCTTTTGCCGGATCATCAGTTTGATTTCAGAAGCAAGCATTAGACTTTAGACCAACTGCATCGAATAACCGATGTGGTCGAAAAAGCATTCGAACTTAAGCTAATATGTTCGACTGTATTTCTTGACGTCTCCCAAGCCTTTGACAAAGTGTGGCACGAAGGTTTGGGATATAAGCTGAGACAAGTTTTTCCCGAACAACTATTGAACATTCTGGAAAACTCCTTATCTAATAGACTCTCCTCGTGTTAAACATGGGAGCGATTACTCAAATATTAGTGCAATAACGGCTGGCGTTCCACAGGGAAGCGTGCTGTACCTGCTGTATACCAGAAACATGCCACAAACGGAGGGCACAGTGCTGGCCAAATTTGGCCATAGAAAAATCAGTTGATGAATCAACGACTAAATTGCAATATGCCCTGAACCGTATAAGCGACTGAACAAAGACTTGGCGGATCGCGCTTAGTGAAATCAAATCTGTCCACTTATAGAAAAGCAAGTGCACTACCTCTCTTTCTAAATGAAGTTCGGATTCCATTCGCAAACAAAGCAAAATATCTAGGCATGGATCTCGACGCGAAACCCAAATGGAGAGCGTATCTAAAGAAAAAAACCTGAAGAGCTTGAATTGGAATATAGGGAAATGTACTGGCTAGTAGGAAAACATTAACATTGCCCGCTTAGTACTAAAAACAAGCTGCTTCTCTACAAGCAAGTGCTTAAACCTATTTAGGCTTACGGTAGACAACTCTGGGTTTGTACCAAGAAGAGTAGTTCTTCTATTATAGAAGTGTTTTAAAATAAAGTATTCCGAGCCGTTGTTAACGTTCCATGGTTCATTCGAAACGACGATATTCATCGCCCGAAAACATAGAAATCGACTGGAAGGTTATATCAATAATGCGGCTCTTGAAATTCATCCTCTGCGTATGCAATACTAAAGTGGTTGAACGAATTACTACGGACTATAACCAACGCGGAATTTGGTCGGCTCTCGTCCTATCTAGGTCTAGGACAACCACCCCTGAGAGTAGTGAACGAACATCAACGACCCCAACCACTGCACTCCGTTCAGGTTGTGTGTGTCAACACATCATAAGAGAATATAAAAACTCTTGAACTTGCGCGAGTATAAAAAAAAACCTAAACCACACGCATTCTGCAGATTGCAGATCTTCGTGGTGTCTTTTGAAGACTTTCGCCAACCCTTGCAAAAAAAAAAAAAGGTATTCAAAATGTCCTTTAATCTAGAGTTATGTTTGTTTAGGAAAGCTGACTGCAAATTTAAATTCTTGTTGTTTGTATAAATTCTATGACAGATAAGTCCCAGTGTAGAAGAAATTTGATCCAGCCTAGATAGAAAATGTGACTATGTTAAAGCAACAAGGGCAGGAATTGATGGGAATAAAAATGGAGACTCGCAGACGCATTTTAGGCCGCAAATCCATATTTATCCTAAGCTTGGAATTTAAATAGTGCAAGTTACTCGGAGCGAGAGCACCGTGACGCAGTGGATAGTGTGTTGGCCTCTGACGCCGATGACACGGGATCGAATCCCGACACAGCCATGTCATTGAACGTGTTTTTCACGGTGTTTCTCCTCAGCGGGGTTCTGACAAAACCCCCTGTAGTAAAATTGTCATGAAAAGCTTCTCGAAATTCGCCGTTCGGAACCGGCAATAAACTGTAGGTCCCTTTCACCTGTGGGAAAATGAAATCACACACAACATGGGTGATTGAGAGAAGCTCGGCTCAGGTTCTTCATGGACTGTAACGCCAACATACATTACATACATTACACAAGTTACTCGGGGTTAACGAAAAGACGGATGAAAATTAACAAAGTTCAAATTGTTTGGTAAACATTTATAAATTGAATTTAACCTTAGATGATATCACTACCTATGTAGATTTAGGACAGTGTTCTTCTTCTTCTTCTTTGGCGCTACAGTTCATGGCGAACCTGGGCCTCCTTAAAAAAACCTCCACCTGGCACGGTCTTTCGCTAGCAGTCTCCAGTGCCGCACGCCTAGTTGGTTAAGGTCCTCATCCAATTGGTTGCACCACCTTTAGTTTGGCCGTCCTCGACCGCGTCGCCCCTCAGGGTTGGATTCATAGACCTTCTGGGCCGGAGCTGTGTTTTCCATACGCTCAACATGACCTAGCCATCTTAGGCGTTGGATCCGAAGACGCCGTGCTATGTTCATGTCGCTGTACAGCCCGTACAGTTCACTGTTAAGTCTTCTTCTCCACTCCCCCGTTATGCAGGTCGGGCCGAAAATCGTACGCAACACCTTGGTTTTTCGAGAGAGGGCTCTGCTTTTCAATTGCCTCCCGAGCCCAAAGAAACAGCGGTTGGCAAGAGTTATTCTGCGTTTGATTTCGGCACGGATGTCGTTTCTGCATGTCACTGCGGAGCCTGAGTAGACGAAGTCCTTGACTACCTCGAAATTATACCTGCCAATATGTGCACCCTGGCCAAGACGCCGGTGGTTCGTGTCCTTTTTCGACGACAGCATATATTTCGTTTTGCCCTCATTTACCGCCAGTCCGCTTTTAGCCGTTTTCATCTTAATGCTCGTAAAGGCCTCAATGACATCTCGCTGACTTCGTCCAATTATGTCAATGTCATCGGCATATGCGAGCAGTTGTATGGAGTTGTATGGCTTCCGTTCTGGTCTTATAGCCCTGGCATGTTTGTTTTATTCGTTGATAAAACCTCCGAACGTCATACCTGCGATAGCATCTCTCCATCTCTACGATCGCGAGCTTCTCATGCTCCCTTTTTTTTTGTTTGAAGAAGCTTATGCTCCGTCCTCCTCCTCTGCTCATAATGCTCACGAGCAGCTCTCGTCCTTCTATGCAGCGCCTCTCGATAAGCCGCTTTGCTACGTGTGTCCGCCTATACTCGTCGTCAAACCATGGGTTTCTTGTTGGTGGCGGTTTGAATCCCAGTACCTCAGAAGCAGCACTTTCTAAGGCGTGTTGACAACGGGTCCATTGGTGTTGTACGGTCTGAGCAGGTGTTGAAGGGTTTTCCGAGAGCTTAAGGGAGACGCGATTGGCATAGGCTCTGACGGTCTCTTGCGATTGTAGCATTGCGACGTTGTATGCCGATGGCCTTAGTCGATTTTTCTGGGCCAAACATATTCGAAGTCGCAACCTGGCTGCCACAAGATAGTGGTCCGAGTCGATGTTGGCTCCTCTAAAAGTTCGCACATCCAGAATTTCGGATGCGTGTCTGCCATAAACCGCAATGTGGTCAATCTGGTTGACGGTTGATTAATCCGAAGATCGCCAAGTCCCTTTATGGATTATGAGATGTGGGAAACGCGTGCTAGCAACTAGAAGATTTCGCCCCGTTGCGAAGTCTATCAGTCTAAATCCATTTTCGGATGTAGTGTCGTGTAGGCTGTGCTTGCCAATAACCCTATCAAAGGCGACTTCCTTGCCCAGTTTTGCGTTAAAGTCCCCCAGTACGATTTTAACATCGTAGCTGGGACATAGGACAGTGTTAAGAGGACTGAAATATTCATACTCGTAAACATATATTTTTTATTGTTTCTATTTCGAAAACAGTCGAACAGTAACAACTTTCACAACGCAGTCATGAAGGTTATATGAATATTTGTCATTAACAAATTAAGATAATAAAATCCGTACCAGGCGATTCCAAGCTCTAGAGTTGTACAAATACGGAAGAAACCAATTCGCAAGCGGCTCGATACTTAACACTTATTTTTGCGAGTAAATATCAAGACGTTCGGCTTCTGTCAAAATGTTGGCAACTTATGAATCATCTCAGTTCCCTGAAATAGACCTCACGAATCAAATAGCAAAATGATCTTAAAATGATCTTAAAATGATCAAAGCATTGAAGCTAAATAACGACTTATGTAGTATTCATGCAAATGACACATGTCGAGCTTCTACATTTCCCCAGTCTATTACCAAGGCGTGAATGTCACTTAACGAAACCTTTAAAGTTTTTTTTTTTATCGCTTGATATCCAAACAGAATCCCCCACCTGCTATTTGTAAAACGAATTATAACTTAGCAAGAAAGTATCTGACCGTTAAGAAGAATTTAAATGCGATTTATCACCTCGATGTTTCTCATTCAATTATAGCAGATTAACATCGTCTCTGTCAACAGATTCTCTGACGCACTGACATTATGGAAATTCACGACGTCCGTACAAGTTCTTGCTGTTCAATATTGATCTTCAATCGAGGGTATCTCCGTACATATTACTGTTTATTATAATACTTATTAGCTCTTAGTAAATTCTTAACATTTTATATTTGACGGTATTTTCCCCGAGAATTTCCAGCTCGATTATAAATATTGTCATATGAACGACATTTTAGATTCGCATGAACAATTTCAGTTTGAGCGAATTACGCTCAATTCATCTGTGGGTGGCAATAGAGTTGAGTTGAGTCTGGCTATTATCTTTAATCAAAATTTGATTCTAATTCAGCACGTTGACGCTGCGGTGCCGTTGATGTGACGCAATTGTTCAGTGCATACATGCGGAATTTTCCCGCAGGTCTGAATCTGCAGTTTGCGTTCGGCTTGCAGCAATGGAGGTTTACAAAAGGAAACGAGTAATTTTCGCGTACCCAGTGCATAAAAACTATGTTTTTAAAAAGAAACGACATTATTGGGTAAATCCTTTTGTTCACCATCGGCTAACAAAAGGATTATTTTATGGAGAGAAAATTCTGAAATTCTGAATACACTATTTTCAAATAAGTGTAAAATCTTTTAATGAGTTGGCAGTTAAAGTTTCACCAAAAATCAAGTCTCAGAATAAACATATGAGATTGTCCATACCTTTCTCCTCTTTGTAAACGGGACTAAGATTGTCTTATTTGGGTTAACCTATAAATCCTCTCTGCCACACCAGTCAGAGATAAACTGAAGCGCGAGCTGCATGCGCTCACAGGCAGCAGTTTCGCACTTGCCCGTCGCAATGACTACTAGGTCATCAGCATACCCGATGATCTCATAGCCACGACTAGTTAGCTTGCGTATTAGGTCATCGATGACTACCGACCAGAGAAGGGGTGAAAGGACTCCTCCTTGTGGACGCCCTTCAGCCGCCGATACTATCACTGAGACATTCCGCATGGGGCTGATATAATACGGCTATTTAACATCGCTCTAATCCAGTGATTAGTGGGATGGTATACACCCCTACAGGATAGAGCCAGTATTATCAAAGGCCCCCTCTATATCGAGGAAGGCGCGAATTGCGATCTCCTTGTGTGTGAAACTATTTTCAACGCGCGTCCCCAGATGGTGTAGCGCATTCTCAGTAGATAGTTCTTTGCGATATACAAACTGACTGGAATGCAGTGGTATCTGATTCTCCAGGATACCTCTAATATGGAGCTCTATCAGTTTTTGCATTGTTTTTAAAAGGAACGATGTCAAACTAATAGGGCGATACAATTTAGGTTGTTCACTTCGCTTTCCAATCTTGGGGATAAAGACATGATTGACCTCCCTCCAGATTTGGGGATATATCCCAGGTTGAAACAAGGCCTAAAAAGAACTATCAGTGGTGATAAAATATTTTTTTATCACAAATAATTGATTTTTTTATTAAATTGAAATTAATACGCGATAAAATGACGCATGTTTGCACTGCACAATACAAAACATTGTACTGGAAGACGCAACTGCGTTTGCGGTGACGCTGCGTACCCGCAGAAACTTGCGAGTCTTTTTGCCATCAAGAATAACGCACGATGACGCAGCGTCACCGCAAGTGCGTGTGCACCACTCAATTTATTTGTGAGTACTGTAAGACGCAAATGCGGTGCCGCAGCGTCACCGTGCGTCAAAAACCGCGTGTGTGCACCGGGCCTAAAACAGAAATAAGAAACTTACATATAAATTCATTTGATCCCTGAGACCCACCGTTTTGGTCTGCATTTGTTGTAATACTGTAGGAGGAGCATTTGAAGCCATCATTGAAGTATACATGATCAGATGCTGGATTCGTCTTCATTGCGTAGGCGTGAGTGGTCCTTCGCTAGGACACTTTAACTCACGTTTGTCGTTGGTGAAATTTGTATAAGTCTGAAATAAAAAAAATATAAATACGAATTAATTAAAAACCTGCAGCAATTGATAAAAGAGAATTACAGAATATCTGTAAGTTCGTACTGGAACAACTAAATTCGGGATGTGAAGTCCAACAACCCGAATATGTTCCCGCAAACCAATAAAATTTTTCGGAGAAATAATCTAAATGACATACAGAATTTGAAGCTTCTGAGGACGCCAGACAATGAACGAATTTTACGAACCGTGAGCATAGATCCAGAAGACGCTGTTCTGGATGACGACTTCTTTGTGATCGAAGATCCACAAGAGAAAGTGGCGACAGTGGGGGCAGTCTTTCAGGAAGTGTATAAGGTGAATGAAAATATTCGCCCGAACCACGACCTGGAGAACAGGGTTCTGCTCCACCACTTCTACCTCCGAAATGATATCGAACACTGGCGAGTCGAGAACAATGGTTTCACCAGGTTCAGTGACGATTTCACGGCAAACAATGTCGTCGCCAACGATGGGCTTAATACCCCTTTTGTATCGACGGTAGAGCTTCAAACGATTTTCGAATCTCTGAGAAAGAAGAAATCCGCGGTCATCGACGGAATATCTAATATTGTACTTAGACACCTTCCACCGATGGCTTTAGAGGCATTCACTATCCTGTTTAACAACGCACGGTGAGTTGGAAAACAGCGGTGGTGCAGCCGATCCCCAAGAAAGGAAAAAATTCATCCAACCCGGCAAATCTCCGGTCGATAAGTCTCCTTCCGAGCATCAGCAAGGTATTCTAGAAGATGATGACAGAGCCCTTTAAAATGGGTTGAGAACAAAGACATCATTCCGGATAACCAATTCGGTTTCAAGGCGGGGCATTGTACTATTCATGCAGCGCCGAAACTCGGGTCGAATATCCAAGAACCAATGCACGGGTGCCTGTCTGGTTGACCTGGAAAAGGCCTTCGACACCGTATGGTTAGAGGGACTTTACTCCAGGCTTAACCAGCTAGGCATAAGTAAACCACTGCTGTATATGATCTATGATATGTTAATGGGAAGAAAGTTCGTTGTAAAAATTGCTAACGTGACTTCTTCTCAAACATTTGATATCAAAACATTTACGTCAGTGGTCTGATATCTTCGCTTCGTCACTCGATAGCATACGCAGATGACATAGTCGCGTACAGGACAGGTCCAACGATTGACGTCATAGTTACTCTCTTGCAACGGGACTTCGAAAAAATTAAAACGTTCTGTAATGATTGGAAACTGAAAATCAACTTCCAAAAATCGGAAACTATTTTGTTTAGAACGCCATTGTCTAGGGCCTCTAGGGATATCAGGAAAAATTGGCGAAAATTCTCCATTACTGGACCGGATGGGCGTCCACTGGCGAACCAAAATGTAGTCAGATACATACCTTGGAATCTGGTTGGAACAGTATCTGCAGTTTAATAAACATATAGATGCTGCATTGGCCAGGGCCCGGGGAGCTTGCGCTCTGTTAAGGTGGCTGTTTCATAGCAGCCAACTTAATAAGAGAGTGAAAATAATCTGCTACATGGCTTTAGTCAGGCCCATGATCGCCTAAGGATGTCCCGTTTGGTTCGATGTGAGTGCCAGCTTGATGGAAGGGTTTCGATCCGAATCCGAGTACACAAAATACTATCACAACGAGGTCCTATACAATAGAGCCAAAATTATTAGGATTGAAAACTTTTTGATCAAACTGATTCGAAGTCACGTTGCAAGGGCAATGACTTCGACCAATAACTTGATACCTGGGCTTATTACCCAAATGAGTTATATCTCGAAAGAGCTCGTCTTAGCGGCTTTATTCCCCCAGAAGCATTCTTACATTACGGCAACCGCGAACTAATACAGGACAAATCGGCAATTCCGTTAATCTTCCACGTGGCCCGAAGGTCTGTGGAAAAGAGCTTTTCTGACGAACGGGTGTTGCACTCCGTGTGCCGACGCGCCTCCGATTCAGTATGGCAACGTCAGATCAGGATTGCGCAGACGCTACTCGACAAACGCAACGTTTCTGGTGGCTCGAAAAGTCTCTGTTGCTGAATCCCTTGTGCCTAGCGCCATAAAAACACTATGTATATAAAAGGCCAATAGCTGATTATAGATTTAGGTAGTAGTAAGTTAATTAGGTTAGATAGTTAGTTGTTAGTGAAGGGCGCCGTGGCGCACTGGTTAGTGTCTTGGACTCTGGCGCACGATGAGCGAGTTCGGATCCCGATAACACCAACGCCATTGAATGTTTTTTTTTACGACGTTTCTCCTCGGCGGGGTACTGGCAAAGCCCCCGTAGTATAACTTGCCTGGAAAAAGCTTCTCGACTCAAGCCGCTCGGAATCGGCATTAAACTGTAGGTCACTTTCACCTGTGTGAAAAAGAAATCACACACAACATGGGTGATTGAGAGAAGCTTGGCTCTTGTCCTTCATGGGCTGTAACGCCACCAAAGAAGAAATTATTTGTAAGTTATGTATATGTGTATATATATATATATATATATATATATATATATATATATATACGTGTCTATGCATGTATATATACATATGCATAAACATATAAAATACTTATTTACTTACTTACTTAGGTGGCGCTACAGTCCGTGGTGGACCTGGGCCTCAACCAACAAACGTCTCCAGCTGGCACGGTCTTTGGCCAGCTGTTTCCAGCGCCGCACGCCCAGTTGGTTAAGGTCCCCTCCCACCTGCGTGCGCCACCGTTGATGCGGCCGTTCTCTGCCACGCCTTCCTTCAGGGGTGGATTCGAAGATTTTTCGGGTCGGGCTATATTTTCCATGCGCTCTACATGGCCTAGCCACCTTAGACGCTGTATCCGTAGACGTCGTACCAGGCCGATGTCGCTGTACAACCCGTACAGTTTTTCGTTATATCATCTCCTCCATACCCCGATTGAACAAACGGGACCGTAGATAGTGCGCAGAATTTTCCTCTCGAAACGACCAAGGGCATCTTCATCCGCTTTTGTTAGGGTCCAAGCCTCTGCGCAGTAAAGTAGGACTGGCATGATTAAGGTCTTATATAGCATCACCGTGGTTTTCCGAGAGAGGGCTCTACTTCTCAATTGCCTCTTGAGCCCAAAGAAACAGCGGTTGGCAAGAGTGATTCTGCGTTTTATCTCAGCGTAAAAAAGCTCAGCAGATAGGCCGTCTGCGCCCGCGGCTTTATTAGACTTAAGTCTTGATATCGCTATTTGACTTCGTCTAGGTCGGGTGGACTGAATTATGCTACTTCGTCGTCCATTACGAATGGCTCGTTCTGCCTGACAGCGGTATCTTGTCTATCATCGCCGTTATAAAGTCTCCAGAAGTGGTCTTTCAAATTCTCAGCATCGACTGCGACTCTACTACCAGTTCTCCACTTTCATCCCTGCAGGTCGCCGCTCTGGCTTTGTAGCCATGGCATGTTCGTTTTACCTTATTGTAAAACTTACGGGCGTCATTCCTGCGGAAGCATCTCTCCATCTCCTCGACATCACGCTTTCCGTGTTCTCTCTTCTTTCTTCTGAAAAGCATGTGTTCCTCTCTTCTGCTCATAGATTTCGCGAGGAGCTCTCGTCCGTCATTGCAGCATGGCTTTATATGCCTCTTGTTTTGCGGCATGGGCTTGTTCGCATTGTTCATCGAACCAGGGGTTTCTAGGTGGTGGCGTTTTGAAACCAGCACCTCTGAGGAAGCATATAAAACGTATGTATGTATGTATGTTGGCGTTACAGTCCATGAGGAACCTGAGCCGAGCTTCTCTCAATCATAGGTGAAAGGGACCTACAGTTTATTGCCGGTTCCGAACGGCGAATTTCGAGAAGCTTCTCATGACAATTTTACTACAGGGGGTTTTGTCAGAACCCCGCTGAGGAGAAACACCGTGAAAAACACGTTCGATGACATGGCTGTGTCGGGATTCGATCCTGTGTCATCGGCGTCAGAGGCCAACACACTACCCACTGCGCCACGGTGCTCTCAGCATATAAAAAGAGGCTAGGCTAAATTAGGATTATTAGGTAGTGTAGTTTTAGTTAGTTTTAAAGATATACATAATAATATGCTAAGCTTTTTTTTTAACAGATTTTTGTTAGCCTTAATACGAATAATGGAGGGCATGGGCTCGGACATACAGGGTAAAGTTGTTGATTGCTCTCAACCTGGCGAGATGCCAGCAACGATCCCTGTTTAAATGCCCGGGTCAAGTTGACATACGGCCTCCTCGCGGCGCCCTCTGGATAGCCTCTTCAACAACCGTTGGGAGGTGAACAAACGTATGCAGCGAAGAAAACCCCGACCAGAATGGCGGTTGTGCGGCGGGCTAACAATCCGCCCACGTAAAAAAACCCAAGTTATGAATGAGCAAGATGCCTCGGATATACGGACGGATACTCGACGACGACAACGCACGAAAAAGGAACACGATTTGCGAGTATGCTCCTGGAATGTCAGAACCCTGTACACTCCCGGAGCTGCTCATAAACTAGAAGGAATCCTCACGCAGTACAAGGCGGATATTACTGCGGTCCAGGAAATACGCTGGATAGGAAACGATATGATTAGGAAGAAAAATTGCGACATTTATTACAGCTGTCACAAAAGGTTGCACTTACTGGGATGCGGATTCGTCGTGGGAAAGCGGTTAAGGTCGAAGGTCATCGACTTTAAACCTATAAGTGATCGCCTGGCTGTGATCCGCATCAGAGGCAGATTTTATAACATCAGCCTTATATGTGCACACGCCCCTACCGACGAGGCTGAAGACCCTATCAAGGAGGACTTCTATGACCTCCTGGACAACGCCTACGGAGCTTGTCCGGAGTACGATGTAAAAATCGTGCTCGGGGACTTCAACGCCAAAATCGGAAAGGAAAACACCCTTGGCGGAGTGATCGGAAAGCACAGCCTCCACGATACAACAACAGATAACGGCTTCCGACTCGCTGACTTTGCGACAGCTCGTAATGCGGTGATAAGTAGCACAAGATTCCCTCGCAAGCGAATCCACACAGCAACCTGGCGATCTCCGGACGGTCGAACCGCCAACCAAATCGACCATGTGCTCATTGACGCAAGGCACGCGTCAAACATCCTGGATGTGCGAACATTCAGAGGGGCAAATGTCGACTCTGACCACTTCCTCGTAGCAGCAAGATTCAGAGCTCGACTGTCCAATGTCAGAAAGCTGCACCAGCCCATCAGGAGGAGGTTCGACATTGGGCGCCTGAGCACACCGGAGGTTGCCAGAGTCTACAGGGAGCAGCTGAGCGAAAGACTCTACGGTATGCCTACGTCGAACACAAATGCCAATAATATGTGGCTGCATTGCCGCTCAGCCATTCAGGAAGTAGCCGAAACCACCCTAGGATACCTACCACCCCCGACAAGAAACCCGTGGTATGATGGCGAGTGTGAGCAGAAAAAGGCAGCAACCGACGAGGCGTACCAAAAGGCGCTGCAGAGGAAAACCAGGGCAGCGCGAGAAGAGTACCGAGCCAGAAGAAGGGAGGAGAAGAAACTACTGCGACAAAAGAAAAGAATCTTCGCAGCCTCCCAGCTCAAGGATATCGAGGAGTCTAGGGATAGACATAAAATACGAGCCTTTTACAAGAAAGCCAAAGGCCTTGCAGGAGGCTTCAAAAAGGGCACCCTGGCTCTTCGAAACTGCGAGGGTAATCTTGTCACCGACCCGCAGGGAATAGTGGATGTATTTAAGCAGCACTTCCAGCAGCTGCTTAACGAGCATGACCAAGAGAGAGTGGTAGGGACTGAGGAAATCCCAACTCCAGCCGCTGAAGTAGTCCTCCCACCCAGCATAGAAGAAGTCGGCACAGCTATTCAGAAGCTGAAGAACAACAAGGCCGCAGGCTCAGATGGCTTGCCATCAGAGCTCTTCAAGGCTGGCGGCGATGTTCTGGTAGGGAGCATGCACCAGATCATCTGCAGAATTTGGGAAGATGAGAGCATGCCCGACGACTGGAATACCAGCTCTATATGCCCCATCCACAAAAAAGGCGATCCTACCTCTTGTAAGAACTATAGAGGTATATCCCTGCTCAATGTCGCATACAAGATCCTGTCCAGCGTATTGTGTGAACGTCTAAAACCATTTTGCACCGCACTAATCGGCAGCTACCAGTGCGGCTTCCGGCCCGGCAAATCAACTATAGACCAAATTTTCACACTTCGACAAATCCTGGAAAAGACCAACGAGTTTCAAATCGATACACACCATCTTTTCATCGATTTCAAAGCCGCATACGACAGCATTCATCGTGAAGCACTGTTTGGGGCGATGGCCGAATTCGGGATCCCGGTAAAACTGATCCAGTTGTGTCGCGCCACGCTAAAAAACACGCGATGCACCGTGCAACTCGGTTCTAGGACCTCGGAACCATTCGAAACATGCACCGGATTTCGGCAAGGAGATGCGCTGTCATGTGACTTCTTCAACCTGGTGCTGGAGCAGATAGTGCGACGGGCAGGCGTCAACAGGGAAGGCACTATCTTTTACAAGTCCATCCAGCTGCTAGGATACGCGGATGATATCGACATCATCGCGTGTTCTCGCCGTGGCATTGTGGAAGCATTCACGGCGATTGAAGAACAGGCGAAACGAATTGGCCTTAAGATCAATGAGGACAAAACGAAATACATGCTGTCAAGCAAAAACCAATCCGTCGCTCACCACCTGGGACAAAACATAACAATTGACAGCTACAATTTCGAGGTAGTTAAGGAGTTTGTCTACCTCGGGGCAAACGTAAATTCCACAAATGACACCACAGTGGAGATCCGGCGTAGAATCGCCCTTGGCAACCGCTGCTACTTCGGCTTGTCCAAACAACTGGGGTCAAAACTCCTCACTCGAAAGACCAAAGTCATGCTTTACAAAACGCTCATTCTGCCAGTCTTGCTGTACGGAGCCGAAAGCTGGACGATAAGCAGGACAGCGGAGCTGATTTTGGGTTCTTTCGAAAGAAAAATTCTGCGCCGGATATTTGGTCCTGTCTGTGAGGAAGGTGAATGGAGAAGAAGACACAACCGCGAACTCTACGAGCTGTACCAAGATGTGGATGTAGTCCGGAAAGCAAGGACCCGTCGACTACACTGGCTCGGCCACATCGAGCGCATGGACATCAACGCTCCAGCTAAGAGGGTCTTCGACTCCGAGCCTCCTGGTTCGAGAAGAAGAGGAAGACCGAACCTCCGGTATAAAGACCAAGTAATCGCGGATGTAAGACATCTTGGTCTTGACAACTGGAAGCAGCGTGCCCGGGACCGTCAAGGATGGAAGGCAGCTATAGCTCAGGCTCAGATCCTCCATGGATCGCAGGCCTGATAAGTAAGAAAGTAAGTTAATACGAATAATAAAATTACACAACAAATAGATTAGACGTCAAAAAGACAAAAGCAAAAATAATCAGTATAGCTTAGAGTGCCCGTTTAGGTCCAGTATGCTACTTTAACATAAGATATTTAAGATGGGTTTAAGCGTTTTTACCTTGAATGAGTTGTTTGGAAAAAAATAAAATAAAACTTCTTTAAAATGTAAAAAAAAAAACTGTTATTAATTGGATTTTATAATTCTTCAACGGAAAATTGTGTTCCAAAATTTAACGTCGGAAAGCTGCAATCGCAGGAGACCGCCAGGAACTTCGCCGATCAAGTCTCCCTCAAGCTCTCTCAAGTCCCGATGCAATCTGCGGAAACCATAGAACAGCAATGGAGTCGTTGTCAAAACGCCATTAGAGAGGCCGCCTCAGATGTACTCGGTTTCTAGCCACCACCGTCGAGAAACCCCTGGTTTGATGATGAGTGCAGACAGGCCCATGTAGAGAAACAGAATGCATACATGAACAGAAAAGGAGGGAGGAGCAAGCGCTTCTGAGAAGGAAAAAGAAGGAGCACGAGAAGCGCGAGATCAAGGAGATGGAGAGATGTTACGGCAGGAACGACGTTCGAAAATTGTACCAGAAAGTAAAACGAACATGCCACGGCTATAAAGCCAGAGCAGAAGCCTGCAGGGATGAGCACGGACAACTAGTAGTGGAGTCACAGTCGATGCTGAGATTGTGGAAGGACCACTTCTGCAGATTGTATAACGGCGATGATAGTCAAAATGGCGTCATCAGGTAGAGCGAACCATTCACAACGGACGAAGGAGAATTCTGTCCATCCGACCTAGACGAGATTAAGATAGCGATAAAGAAACTTAAGTCTTATAAAGCTGCTGGAGCAGGCGGACTCCCCGCAGAACTGTTTAAAGCCGCAGGCGATGAGATGGTCAGGAACATGTACCCATTCATCTGCAAGATATGGTCGGAAGAACGCATGCCCGATGAATGGGATCTCAGTATCGTTTGCCCGGTCCATAAGAAAGGAGACCCTATGACTGCGCCAATTACAGACCGATAGGCCTCCTGAACATCGCGTACAAGATCCTCTCTGCCGTACTGTGTAAGTGCCTGATGCCGGTCGTGGACAATCTGATAGGTTCCTACCAGTGTGGTTTCAGGCCAGGAAACGATAGACTAAATATTTACACTACGGCAGATCTTGGAGAAGAACCCTGAATTCCAGGTCGACACGCACCATCTTTTTGTCGACTTTAAAGCCGCGTATGACAGTGTTTATAGAGACGAGCTATGCAGAGCCATGTCATGTTTTAACATTCCTGCCAAGCTCGTCAGATTGTGCAGGATGACTATGGAGAACTCTCGCTGCTCCATTAAGGTCGGAGGTGAACTAACCGACCCCTTTGATCTTAAAAAAGGTTTTAGACAGGGTTACGCACTGTCATGTGATTTCTTCAACATCATACTTGAAAAGATCTTGCGGGACTCTGCGGCCAATACAAGAGGTACGATCTACTTCAAGTCCACATAATTGCTTGCCTACGCAGATGACATTGACGTTATTGGACGGACAAAGCGAGACGTCAATGAGGCGTTCGCAAGCATTGAAGCAGAAGCGGCTAAAGTGGGTCTAAGGGTAAATGGGGACAAGACCAAATATATGCTGTCATACAAGAAAGACGCGCAACACCGACGTCTTGGTCAGAACGTCACCTTCGGCAGCTATATTTTTGAAGTAGTCAAGGACTTCGTCTAGTGACGATAGTGACAAGCAGCAACGACCCCAGCGCTGAGATAAAATGCAGAATAACTCTTGCCAACCGCTGCTTCTTCGGGCTCAAGAGGCAATTATGTAAGTAGTAGAGCCCTCTCTCGAAAAACTAAGGTATCCCTCTACAAAACCTTAATCATCCCGGTCCTCCTCTACGGCGCTGAGGCTTGGACGTTATCAAAAGCAGATGAAGAGGCTCTTGGACGTTTCGAGAGGAAAATTCCATGATGTGACCAGTTCATTGTTTTACGAAGAGTTTTTTTTTAAAAACCGATTGTTAAAAGTTTGTTTAACTATACTCTCCGATAAGATTATGAGCAAAAAAACAAAAATCCACGTTATTAAAAGTTATATTACTTTCAGAGTCAGTGGAGATACATTTTCAAAACAATGCAGATGTCAACTTCCTCCGTTGGCTAACAAAGCAAAATTATAAACGATTATTTAAAAGGAATATTTGCATACGAGTGCATCCGTAACTGTCACGAAGTATAGTAAACATTCTATTGTAACAACCGATGACAATAAAGTGTTTTATTCTCTGTATTTTATTTCACACTTGATATTAACTGCCACTTTTTCAGTTGGTAAAATATCTTGTATTTGGTATTCAGTTAAAAGATAGATACGCTGGTCATAACCTATCTTCGCTGAAATCTTTACAACTTTTACTTACTCAAGTAGATTTTGTTTGACCTTGGTTTTTTATAGACTTGTAGATATTGGATTTAATTTTTTTTATACTTTCACAAGTCACAAAAATGTTCGAATTTACCGAGCAAATTTCTTTAATCACGAATCTATTTATCTATTTACTGTTTTTGTTTTTTTAATTTATTTCACGACGTTATTACTGAGCGCCGGCTAGGGTTGAACTGCTGTAAGCTTGGTCTGGGGTGAGATTTATATGCTTGAAAGTTAGGGACACGTCCATAGCAAAATACTACGATGTATTATAGTATGCCCGTTCTGTGTGATCAGCTCGAAAGGCAACTGACCGGAGATTGGTACAAAAATACTCAAATACGAGTACTCATACCTACAATGTATACTGTACATAAATAGTGGATATTAAAGCGAAAAAAACAACTTTTTTTGCAACTCTTCAAATATCCGCTTGAGGCATTGTGTTAGATATTTATTATCACAATTATGGTGAGGAAAATTAATTGTAATGGAAAAATAATCGCGTTAAGGTGGGCATCAACCGATAGGTAACTTAGTTCATGTAAACAATAAAATTTCGATCAGAACTTGATTTTTTTTTAATTCGGTTGATGCATGGCATATAAGTGTTGAATGTTTGTGAAGTACGCAATTTGTAGAGATACACATCATTAAATTTCCCAAATGATTGGTAAAATTCCACCTTACCGGGTGTCAATTTATGACTCAATGGCTAATAATTTCTGTTTCAATTTCAAGCTCGATTTGCAAACATAAGTGGTTTACTAATACGGTAGCGATAAGTGCAGCATTCATCGAGTATTTCTAGGTAAGCTAGCTTAACTTGTTTTGATTTTACCCTAATTTCTGATTTGTTTTTGCGGTTCGTCTGAACTTAGTTATTCGAGTTACTTGTGAAGTAACTATCGTGTTCTATAACAGACGATTCGTCCATTTAGTAGTCAAGAACGTCTGTTCAAATTATAAAAAGCTGATGGTAGTTTGAATTTTAGCAGGACTGATACGAACTGTTCTTGAAATATGTAATATACCTACTATACATACGTATGTATGTGTGTAAATTGATTAAATAAGTACATAATGTTACACGACATTTAAAAGAAACACTTAATAGGTTTATAGGTTAGGTTAATGTGGTTGGCATAAGTCTCACGTAGGCCGAAGTCGGCCCATTGTGATACCACATGGATCGTGTTACCCAGATCCGCTACCAGAGAACCAACCGGTGCTTCTGATGAAGCGATGGAGTTGAGCTATTTTTTGGTCTGCTAGCTCACTAAGATTATCATAGAAGGGCGCGCCGAAGTAGATCCTCCTGCGATTCGCAAAAGAGGGGCATGAGCAGAGGTGGTGATGTATTGATTCCTCTTCCTCCTCGTCCATGCAGTCGCGACAGAAGTCTTTGGAGGGTAGTCCTAGTCTGGCGGCGTGTTTCCCAATGATCCAGTGACCTGTAATGACACCCACCAGAGTACTTAAGGTTGCTCTTTTGGTTGCCACTAGGTCCCTGGCTCGTCTTAGGTTATATTACTCTCATTCCATTGAAGGTTGGTCGCCTCACCGGTTCGGAGTTCTATCATGTGCTTTACCGTACTTACTGGTGTTTCTAGGTACCCGAGGGTAGGTAAGCTGAGTGTGCTAGACCCTAACTTTGCGAGTTCGTCGGCCGCGCAGTTTCCTGGAATATCCCTATGCCCGGGAATCCACAATACTTTGATGTTGAACTGCTCAGCCATCTCATCTAGAGATAAGTGACAGTTAAGAGATGTCTTGGATTTGTGGGTTACTGCTGCCAGGGACTTTATCGCAGATTGGCTATCCGTGCAAATGATAATATCCTTGGCGGATATAACATTGATCCTGAGCCATGCAAGGGCCTCCGTTATCGTTGATATTTCTGCCTGATACACACTGCAGTAATTTGGGAGTCTAAGGGATAGGCTGAGGTGAAGCTCCTTGGAGAAGACTCCACTGCCTACATCCGACTCCATCTTAGAGCCATCGGTATAGAGGGAGATCGAGTCCTTTGGTATGACTTTCCCTTCAGCCCATTCCTCCCTGGATGGAAAGACAACTTCGAAGTTCCTAGTGAACTAGTGAACACGTTCCAACGTTCTACCCCTACAAAAAACAAAAACAAAAAAAAAAAAAAAACTTTACGAAACATTGACTAGAAAAACAAGCTATTAAGTTGAATATTCCTAGATTTTCTGATTAATAAGATAGATCTCAGCCTCCTGTTTTTTTAGTAAATTACCCTCCTTCGGCTTTTACTTAATCAGGAATGTATTCAGTTCAATCATTAGACTGCAACACGATTGCACGATAGCACGAATCGTCGTGCTAAAATCACTTAAATATATAGCATACGTTGAAAATCAATGGCATTATAACCAATAGGTAGGTTGGAAGGTAGGTTTGTAGTCTTCCCAGAATTGAGAAGAATGCACATAGGCCAGGGAGGCCCGTTGTGCAGCTACGAGGGGGTTCGTGGAACCATTTTGTGCTTCTTAAGAAGTTAAGAAGGTTAGGTATCCCTACTTTCTGAACATCTGTCAGACCTTTAAGGAAGTAAGAGCCTAGGTAACGTTTCCTGATGTTGCAAAAAGCTGGACAGGCACAGAGAAGGTGGTGAATGGATTCGACCTCCTCCTCGTCCTGACAGCTTCTGCAGAAATCATCCGGAACTATTCCTAGTTTTTGCGCGTGACTGCCAATGAGGCAGTGTCCTGTGATGACACCAATGACCTCGTAGATGTCAGTTCTTTTTAGGGAGATTATACTCCTTGTGCGTTGGCTGTCAAGCCGAGGCCAGATTTGCCTGGTGATGTGTGTCGGCTTTTTCATTACCTGTAATGTCGCTGTGTCCCGATACCCAGATAAGCTGTATGTTGAACTGTTCTGCCATCTCGTTAAGAGATCGGCGACAGTCGAGACTAGATTTTGATGTGTACACATAGGACTCCAACGACTTTAAGGCTGCTTGACTGTCTGTGAGAATTCGAATATCCGTGGTGGATATTACATTCCACCAAGACAAGGCCTCTTTTATTGCCAACAGTTCCGCCTGGAAAACGCTGCAGTGATCTGGTAGTTTTAGAGCTTTATACAGCTTAAGTTGTTTGCAGAATACTCCACCGCCCACCCCGTCTTTGGTTTTAGACCCGTCAGTGTAGAAATCCACGCATTTTCTGCGGGGTTGAGTTTGACGAGTCCAGTTCTGTCTGTCCGGATATATGGTCGTGAAGTTTTTGCCCAAGACTATGGTGGGTTCTATGTGCTCCATGTTTTCTGCCATAGTTATCCTGTTTTGAAGGATGGAGGAGTGGCCAGTGACATAGCTCGCCCAATTCGAGTTGGCTTTTAGTCTTATGGCCGTGTGTGTGGCAGTTTGCTTACCGAAAATATCGAGTAGTGTAAGGTCTAGTATCATGTTAAGCGCAGCCGATGGTGTGGACCTAAGGGCCCCGGGCCAAAGAGCACACTAACCAAATTGGACTGTTGAGGAGAGCAGATGGTACTTACGCGGAGAATGGTACAGAAGTACTGAAAATTCTAACCAGTACGCACTTCCCAGACTCCAAAATCATTCCCTCCAATCTTTCTAACATACCTCCGCAGATCAGGGCAACTAGACCCAACAGGGAGGTATGGAAGAGAGCACAAAAAATCTTCCACGAGGGAAGCATAAAATGGGCCATTAACTCTTTTGACCCGTACAAATCCCCGGGGGAGGATGGCATCTTCCCAGCCCTCCTTCAAAAAGGAAGTGCGATAATTAGCCCCATGCTGATCAACATCTTTAGAACCAGCTATGCATGGGGATACATACCAACGAGCTGGACAGAGGTAAAGGTAAAATTCATTCCCAAAGTAGGCCGTAGACCCACAGACCTGCCTAAGTCCTACAGACCGATAAGCCTTACCTCTTTTTTTCCTAAAAACAATGGAAAAAATTCTGGACAGGCATATCAGGAACAGTGCCCTGAAAAGATCACCACTTCACAAAAACCAATATGCCTACCAGCCTGGGAAATCGACCACGCATGCTCTTCAGGAGCTAACAGCCCGGATCAACAAATCCCTGAGCGACAAAGAAATTGCGATAGGTTGCTTTCTCGATATTGAGGGTGCTTTCGACAACACCGACTACACCCAAATAAAACGTTGCATCCTCAGCACAGGGGTGGATAACACCACATGCAATTGGATCCAACACATGCTTAGCAATAGGAAAATAAACACCTCACTAGGCAATGATAAAATCAGTGTTAATGCCGCGAAAGGATGCCCTCAAGGTGGGGTTCTCTCACCTCTCTTGTGGTCCATCGTGGTAAATGAACTGATTAACATACTCAGCAACAATGGTTTCTACGTCCAAGGCTATGCTGACGACATAGTGATCCTGGTTAGAGGCAAATTCGAAAACACGGTCTCGGAACTCCTCCAACGGGCACTAAATCTTTTTGCAAAATTGTGCACAAAGGTTGCACTAAAGGTCAACCCTAGGAAAAGCACTATAGTCGCCTTCACCAAAAGGAGGAATAGGCACAAACTCACCAAACCTACCCTCTTTGGTGAAGCGATAGAGTTCTCAAAAGAAGTCAAATATCTAGGGATAACTCTAGACGAAAAGCTCACTTGGAACTCTCTCATTACTAAAACCATTGAGAAAGCCAGGATCTCTTCATGGACCAGCAAAAGTCTCACTAGCAAAAACTGGGGCACAAACCCCAAAATGACCCGCTGGCTATACACAGCAATCACCAGACCAATTCTCACATATGCTGCGCCCGTCTGGTGGCACAAAACAAAACAAGCAACAGTGTAAGCCAAGCTCAACAAATTGCAAAGACTAGCTTGCATCTGTATCACCGGGGCCATGAGAACAACCCCCACAGCAGCACTAGAAGTCATCACAGACCTGCCACCTCTTCACCTCCAACTGAAGAAAGAAGCAATGGTCTTCGCCCATATATTGATCGTGGAGGATGACTCTAACCGTAGGCTCTTTCACCCTGATATCCTTACGGAGATAAACAGGCACGAAATCCTAATGATATCTCTCTCAGACAACTGTCTCCCCAGATACAACTTCAGCCAAAACTACAAGGTCACATCCCCCAACCGACAAAACTGGGAACAGGATATACCCCCCTTCAATCGTGGATCCTACGTGTGGTACACAGATGGATCCAAAACGAACGAAGGCTTTATGGCTGGAGTTTACGGAGCAAATACTGGCACATCCATCTACGTCAGCATGGACAGATATAACTCCGTTTTTCAAGCAGAGATATTTGCTATAGAACTCTGCCTCAGAGAAAATTTAAACAGAAACATACTTAACAAAAACATTTACATTCTCTCTGACAGCAAGGCTGCACTTCTAGCCCTAAAGAGCTATGAAGTCACCTCCAAACTGGTATGGGACTGCCTACATTTACTTCACCAGCTGGCCAGCACAAACAGAGTTCATCTCATTTGGATACTTGGAAACAGCGGCCATTCAGGCAACGAAAAGGCGGACCTACTAGCTAGGAAAGGCTCCGCATCACCATTCATGATGCCACGGCCTTTCTGCGGCATACCCATCAGCACCACCAAATGCTGCATAAACAATTGGTTAAGGAACTCGACGGATCACTACTGGTTACAAACGAAAGGTAGCAGACAAGCCAAGTTGTTCCTCCCAACTACATCTCTCAACAGAACGAAACAACTCCTCATGCTCTCGAGGAGTTAGATTCGCTTAATCACAGGTTTCCTTACTGGACACTGCCCAGTCAACAAACACCTCAAGACGATGGGCATCATACAAGATGACACTTGCAGAATGTGTAATGAAGACGAAGAAACAGCGGAGCACATACTATGCCACTGTAACTGCCTTGTCAGTACACGTCATCGTCACCTAGGCAAGTATTATCTTGAAGCAGAAGAAATCGCTGCTAGCTCACTCAAAAGCATACTAAGTTTTATCACAAACTCAGGATTCTTGAGTGAACTATAAGTGGGGGACATCACAATAGGCCCACTCGTGGCCGCAGTGATCAGGCGACTTTGTCCCACCCCCCGTACCCTCTCTAACTCTAAGGGCCCCGGTATCATAACCAATAAGAATGCAATTTATAGTTTAAGCAAACAACATTGGACCGTATAGAAAATAAATAAGTTAACAAAATCTTGTCCAACCTTAAAAATGGAAATCTAAACCTTAGAGTAATCCTGAACATTACCTGAACATTTCAGCATGTAAAGTAGTGAAGAAGTGGAAGGAGTGCATTGGATCGAGACTTTCATATGGTACATGTAAAGGTTGTTTTTTTAGAGGCTTGCTTTTTAAACTGGCAACACTGTTTCTATAGATTGTCAATTTGACAGTCGAAAGTTAATTGATGGTTAGTAGGTTTTGCCGTTTTTCGGATAATACTAGGGCTAAAGAATGAGATACCAATCCATTGGCTTTGACAGGCACTTTGACAGATTGCACCTACAAACGCGTTGCGGTTTGAAGGCGTATTGACTATGTCATTCTGCCTTGTTGCGACTATTTTGCCACGTCTTGACTCTACACATCGACGTCTTGAGACTATCATTGGGTTAGTCAAAAGCGTCGTTTTTAAACGGAGAATAACACGTATAGTATCGGTGTGTATTACAAAACAGACGGACTCCCAACGGAACTGTTTAATGCAGCTGGCGATGAGCTGGTCAGGAACATGCGCCAACTTATCTGCAAGATATGGTCGGAAGAACGCATGCCCGATGAATAGAATTTCAGTATCGTTTGCCCGGTCCATAAGAAAGGAGACCCCTATGACTGCGCCAATTACAGAGAGATAAGCCTCATGAACATCGCGTACAAGATCCTCTCTGCCGTACTGTGTAAGTGCCTGAAACCGTTCGTGGACAATCTGATAGGTTCCTACCAGTGTGGTTTCAGGCCAGGAAAATCCACGATGGACAAAACATTTACACTACGGCAGATCTTGGAGAAGAACCCTGAATTCCAGGTCGACACCATCTTTTTGTCGACTTTAAAGCCGCGTATGCCAGTGTTTATAGAGACGAGCTATACAGAGCCATGTCATGTTTTAACATTCCTGCCAAACTCGTCAGAGTGTGCAGATTGACTATGGAGAACTCTCGCTGCTGCATTAAAGTCGGAGGTGAACTAACCGACCCCTTTGATGTTAAAAAAGGTTTTAGACAGGGTGACGCACTGTCATGTGATTTCTTTAACATTATTCTTGAAAAGATGGTGCAGGATTCTGCGGCCAATACAAGAGGAACGATCTACTTCAAGTCCACACAATTGCTTGCCTACGCAGATGATATTGACGTTATTGGACGGACAAGGCGAGACGTCAATGACCCGTTCGCAAGCATTGAATCAGAAGCCGCTAAAGTGGGTCTAAGGGTGAAAGGGGACAAGACCAAATATATGATGTCATCCAAGAAAGACGCGCAACACCGACGTTTTGGTCAGAACGTCACCCTCAGCAGCTATATTTTTGAAGTAGTCAAGGACTTCGTCTCTTGGCTCGATAGTGACAAGCAGCAACGACACCAGCGCTGAGATAAAACACAGAATATCTCTTGCCAACCGCTGCTTCTTCGGGCTCAAGAGGCAATTGGGTAGTAGAGCCCTCTCTCGAAAAACTAAGGTATCCCTCTACAAAACCTTAATCATCCCGGTCCTCCTCTACGGCAGTGAGGCTTGGACGTTATCAAAAGCGGATGAAGAGGCTCTTGGGCGTTTCGAGAGGAAAATCCTGCGTGCACTCTTTGATCCCGTTTGTGTAAACGGAGAGTAGAGGAGGAGATTAAACCAAGAACTGTACGGGCTGTACAGCGACATCGGCCTAGTTAGACGTCTTTGGATCCAACGTCTAAGATCGCTAGGCCATATAGAGCGAATGGACATCAACGCTCCGGCCCGAAGAGTCTTCGACTCCAACCCCTCAGTGAAATGGGATTGACGTGACAGAGTTTTAGTTTCAAAAAGATAACACGCGACACCATCAACTCGCGTAATGGGCATGTGAACTGGCCTCCACTATCCTGTAATCTAACACCTTTAGATTACTCTCTTTAGAAGTATGTGGAGTCACTACTCTATACAGATAAACCCGAGACGTTAGACGATTTAGAAGTCAACATTCGCCGTGTTGTTACTGATATACGGCCCCAGTTGTTCGATAAAGTTGTTAAAAATTAGACTTCACGATTGTGCTTCATTCGAGCTAACCGTGGCGCTCATACATATTCCCGAAACCATATTTAAACACTAATGACATAAAATTATGTATTAAGGAAAGCTAATATAAAAGTCATTAACATTAACTTCAAATGTTTTATTTAATATTGAATTCGTATACCTCTTAAAAACACCCTTTATGTGGTTTATACATAATATGTTTGTACATACGCATACACTCGGAATGTCCCTCTACATAATTATCAACAAATTCAGCTCAAAGGTTCCAGATTTTTGTATATATGACAGGTATACCACAGGGTGGAGTACCTTCCCATCTCCTCTGGAACGCGGTAGTCAATGAACTACTGCTTTTGCTAGAACAGGAAGGGTACGCTGTGACCGTCCATGCGGACGATATTGCTATAACCGTCTCAGAAAAGTCTCCCAGCACTCTAAGTGATCTAATGCAGGGAGCATTACAAACAGTAGTAAGCTGGACGCATAACTGTGGACTTGGGGTGATACCCCCTAGTACTGTTTACTAATAAGTTGAAAATTTACTAATAAATTCAACCCACCGAGGGTGGGTGGACCCAATTAACCATAAAAGATCAAGCCAAATACCTCGGCCTAATCCTTGACAGGCCCATCCACAAAAAAGGCGATCCTACCTCTTGCAAGAACTATAGAGGAATATCCCTGCTCAATGTCGCATACAAGATCCTGTCCAGCATATTGTGCGGACGTCTAAAGCCATTTTGCACCGCACTAATCGGAAGCTACCAGTGCGGCTTCCGGCCCGGCAAATCGACTATAGACCAAATTTTCACACTTCGACAAATCCTGGAAAAGACCAACGAGTTTCGAATCGATACACACCATCTTTTCATCGACTGCTTGGTGCGATTGCCGAATTCGGGTTCCCGGGAAAACTGATCCAGTTTTGTGGCGCCACGCTAAAAACTACGCGATGCAACGTGCAACTCGGTTCCAGGACTTCGTTTGAAACATGCACCGGATTTCGGCAAGGAGATGCGCTGTCATGTGTCTTCTTCAACCTGGTACTGGAGCAGATAGTGCGACGGGCAGGCGTCAACAGGGAAGCCACTATCTTCTACAAGTCCGTTCAGCTGCTATGATACGCGGATGATATCGATATCATCGCGTGTTCTCGCCGTGGCATTGTGGAAGCATTTACGGCGATTGAAGAACAGGCGAAACGAATTGGTCTTAAGGTCAATGAGGACAAGACGAAGTATATGCTGTCAAGCAAAAACCAATCCGTCGCTCACCACCTTGGACAAAATATAACAATTGACAGCTACAATTTCGAGGTAGTTAAAGAGTTTGTCTACCTCGGGGCAAACGTAAATTCCACAAATGACACCACATTGGTATCCGGCGTATAATCGCCCTTGGCAACCGCTGCTACTTTGGCTTGTCCAAACAATTGGGGTCAAAACTCCTCACTCGAAAGACCAAAGTCATGCTTTACAAAACGCTCATACTGCCAGTCTTGCTGTACGGAG
Source organism: Eumerus sabulonum (assembly GCA_951905685.1). Classification (NCBI taxonomy): domain Eukaryota; kingdom Metazoa; phylum Arthropoda; class Insecta; order Diptera; family Syrphidae; genus Eumerus; species Eumerus sabulonum. Next base: position 150,305,895 of record OX645060.1, on the reverse strand, counting down.
CCGAAAGCTGGACGATAAGCAGGACAGCGGAGCTGATTCAGGGTTCTTTCGAGAGAAAAATTCTGCGCCGGATATTTGGTCCTGTCTGTGAGGAAGGTGAATGGAGAAGAATATACAACCGCGAACTCTACGAGCTGTACAAAGATGTGGATGTAGTCCGGAAGGCAAAGATCCGTCGACTACACTGGCTCGGCCACATCGAGCGCATGGACATCAGCGCTCCAGCTAGGAGGGTCTTCGACTCCGAGCCTCATGGTTCGAGAAGAAGAGGAAGACCGAACCTCCGGTATAAAGACCAAGTAATCGCGGATATAAGACATCTTGGCCTTGATAACTGGAAGCAGCGTGCCCGGGACCATCAAGGATGGAAGGCAGCTATAGCTCAGGCTCAGATCCTCCACGGATCGCTGGCCTGATAAATAAGTAAGTAAGTAGTCCTTGACAGGGAACTAAATTCAAAACCAAACATTCTTGATCGTGTCAAGAAAGCAACCACTGCCCTCTACAGCTGCAAGAAAGTGGTGCGCAAAAAGCGGGGTCTCCAACTCAGCATTATGCACTGGCTCTATGCAGCAGTCATAGAGCCTATCCCTGTTTACCGCATCGTAGTTTGGCGAACCACTCTGGACACAAATGACACCACATTGGTATCCGGCGTAAAATCGCCCTTGGCAACCGCTGCTACTTTGGCTTGTCCAAACAACTGGGGTCAAAACTCCTCACTCGAAAGACCAAAGTCATGCTTTACAAAACGCTCATACTGCCAGTCTTGCTGTACGGAGCTGAAAGCTGTACGATAAGCAGGACAGCGGAGCTGATTTAGGGTTCTTTCGAGAGAAAAATTCTGCGCCGGATATTTGGTCCTGTCTGTGAGGAAGGTGAATGGAGAAGAAGACACAACCGCGAACTCTACGAGCTGTACAAAGATGTGGATGTGGTCCGGAAGGCAAAGATCCGTCGACTACACTGGCTCGGCAACATCGAGCGCATGGACATCAACGCTCCAGCTAAGAGGGTCTTCGACTCCGAGGTTCCTGGTTCGAGAAGAAGAGGAAGACCGAACCTCCGGTATAAAGACCAAGTAATCGCGGATGTAAGACATTTTGGTCTTAATAACTGGAAGCAGCGTGCCCGGGACCGCCAAGGATGGAAGGCAGCTATAGCTCAGGCTCAGATCCTCCATGGATCGCTGGCCTGATAAATAAGTAAGTAAGTAGTCCTTGACAGGGAACTAAATTCAAAACCAAACATTCTTGATCGTGTCAAGAAAGCAACCACTGCCCTCTACAGCTGCAAGAAAGTGATGCGCAAAAAGCGGGGTCTCTAACTCAGCATTATGCACTGGCTCTATGCAGCAGTCATAGGGCCTATCCCTGTTTACCGCATCGTAGTTTGGCGAACTACTCTGGACAAGGCAGTCTATCGAAATTTTCAGGAGAAAGTGCAAAGATCGGCCAGCATTCTACTACTTTTCCCACCTTTGGACCTCTTCCACAAACAAGTTGCTGCCTGCGCGGCCCTACGAATTAGGGACATAGGAAAATGGCCCACATTACACAACGGTCATACTAGCATTCCTAACCACTTCGAAGTACCCATGGCCCCAGACGCCATCCCGCAAAACGTGTTCACTAAGAACTTCGAAGTTATCTTTGCATCCCTGGAGGAATGGACTGAAGGAAATGTCATACCGAAGGACTCGATTTCCCTCTATATCTATGGCTCCAAGATGGAGACGGATGTAGGTAGTGGAGTCTTTCCCAGGTATCTTAATCTCAACCTATCATTTTGATTCCAAACCACTGTAGTGTGTACCAAGCGGAAATAACAGCGATAATGGAAGCCCTTGCATGGCTTAGGATGAATGTAATATCCGACAAGGATATTATCATTTGCACGACTTCGGCCTACGTGTGGCGTATGGCAACCACTACGACCCAACCTAACCTATGATATGTGTGTTAACCAACATATTGTTGCAATTACGATGTTTGAGTAAAAACTGAGAAAATCACAGAAACAGACGAAACACACTTATTAAGTCAATCTAAAAAATTATAACTAAGGTGAGGACGACACGGAAAAAACGCTTTTGTTCCCGGTTACTGTTAGATCTAGCTATTAATTAAAAATATCGAATAACCTATTGTAGCTTTCTAATTAAGTTTGCTGATGATTTTATTAAAATCGTATCCTAAATCACGTTAAGTTAATCATTTTAACGACCCTAAACGTATAAGATTTTGATTTTCTAGAAAATTTCAGTAAAATTGCTTCCGTTTCATTCTGCTTGTTTTTTATGATCAGTTTTAATATCATTTGAGAATTTGAAATTAACGAAAGAAAATCGTGACTGTGAATACCCTCAGAATAGCTAACAAATTCCTTTCACAGCACTTTGCAGGTTTTATTCAACGACAGATCCGTCATCGTCGCCCCTGTTTTTTATGACGCGATAAAGTTTATTGTCAAACCAAAACAATTGCAAACCGTTATGTAAACAAGTGCATACTTTTTTCTGTTTCGAATTTGGCACGTTCAAGTTAAACTAATCTCAACCCTTAATGTGATATATGTATTGTCTGATTTCCTGTTGTTTCTTATTTGTTTTATTTTGTGGGTTTGACTTTAAACAATTGCTTTAGTTGTTTTGTCCATTTCGAAGGTCATTGGTGAATGAGGTACCCCAAAATGTTAAATGTTAACGCTAAGTTTAGGCAATATCTGTCAGCTTATAATTTTCATTTCTTTTTGATGGCGCTACAGTTCGGGGTGAACCAGTGCCTCAACTAACAAGCCTCTCCAGCCGGCCCGATATTTGGCCAGCCGCTTCCAGTGTCGCACGTCCAGTTGGTTAAGGTCCCTTTCCACCTGTGCGCGCCACCTTTAATGCTGTCGTCCCTCGGGGTTGGAGTCGAAGACTCTTCGGACCGGAGCGTTGACGTCCATTCGCTCTACATGGCCTAGCCATCTTAGACGTTGGATCCGAAGACGTCTAACCAGGCCGATGTCGCTGTACAGCCCGTGCAGTTCTTGGTTGAATCTCCTCCTCCACTCTCCGTTTAAACAAACGGACCACAGATTACACGCAGAATTTTCCTATCGAAACGCCGAAGAGCCTCTTCATCCGCTTTTGATAACGTCCAAGCCTCAGCGCCGTAGAGGAGGACCGGGATGATTAAGGTTTTGTAGAGGGATACCTTAGTTTTTCGAGAGAGGGCTCTACTACTCAATTGCCTCTTGAGCACGAAGAAGCAGCGGTTGGCAAGAGTTATTCTGCATTTTATCTCAGCGCTGGTGTCGTTGCTGCTTGTCACTATCGAGCCAAGGTAGACGAAGTCCTTGACTACTTCAAAAATATAGCTGCCGAAGGTGACGTTCCGACCAAGACGTCGGTGTTGCGCGTCTTTCTTGGATGACAGCATATATTTGGTCTTGTTCCCTTTCACCCTTAGACCCACTTTCGCCGCTTCTGCTTCAATGCTTGCGAACGCGTCATTGACGTCTCGCTTTGTCCGTCCAATAACGTCAATGTCATCTGCGTAGGCAAGCAATTGTGTGAACTTGAAGTAGATCGTATCTCTTGTATTGGCCGCAGAGTCCGCACGATATTTTCAAGAATAATGTCAAAGAAATCACATGACAGTGCGTCACCCTGTCTAAAACCTTTTTTAACATCAAAGGGGTCGGTTAGTTCACCTCCGACCTTAATGGGGCAGCGAGAGTTCTCCATAGTCATCCTGCACATTCTGACGAGTTTGGCAGGAATGTTAAAACATGACATGGCTCTGTATAGCTCGTCTCTATAAACACTGTCATACGCGGCTTTAAAGTCGACGAAAAGATGGTGCGTGTCGACCTGGAATTCAGGGTTCTTCTCCAAGATCTGCCGTAGTGTAAATATTTGGTCTATCATGGATTTTGCTGGCCTGAAACCACGAACGGTTTCAGGCACTTACACAGTACGGCAGAGAGGATCTTGTACGCGATGTTCATGAGGCTTATCTCTCTGTAATTGGCGCAGTCATAGGGGTCTCCTTTCTTATGGATCGGGCAAACGATACTGAAATTCCATTCATCGGGAATGCGTTCTTCCGACCATATCTTGCAGATGAGTTGGTGCATGTTCCTGACCAGCTCATCGCCAGCTGCTTTAAACAGTCCCGCGGGGAGTCCGTCTGCTCCAGCAGCTTTATAAAACTTAAGTTTCGATATCGCTATCTTAACATCGTCTAGGTCGGGTGGACGGGATTCTCCTTCGCCTTCGTCCATTGTGAATGGTTCGCTCTGCCTGACGGCGGCATTTTTACTATCATCGCCGTTATACAGTCTGCAGAAGTGGTCCTTCCAAAATCTCAGCATCGACTGTGACTCCACTACCAGCGACCAAACGTACTGCTGCAGGCATAACACTCACAGTAGATGGTCAATTTAGAGGATGAATCTCTGTGTATGCAACATTAACACCAAAAATGCATGAACGAATTATAACCAACGCGACATTTTGTCGGCTTTCGTCCTATGGAGGACAAACCACCCCTGAGAGTAGTGAACGAACATCTACGACCCAAAATCCACTGCGCGAAACTCTCCCTCTCCCTGTTAGCCTCGTTCGCACAACGTTCAAAACACTATAAGGCCTTAGCCTTGAGTGCGAGTGTAACTATAAAAAAAAAAAAAAAGAAAAGTTGTCCGTGCTCATCCCTGCAGGCTTCTGCTATGGCTTTATAGCCGTGGCATGTTCGTTTTATTTTCTGGTAAAATTTTCGAATGTCGTCCCTGTTGTAACATCTCTCCATCTCCTTGACCTTGCGCTTCTTGTGCTCCTCCTTTTTCCTTCTCAGAAGCGCATGCTCCTCCCTCCTTTTCTGTTCATAGAGCTCGCGGGCAGCCCTCGTCCGTCGATGCAATGTGGCCATGTATGCATTCTGTTTCTTTACATGGGCCTGTCTGCACTCATCATCAAACCAGGGGTTTCTCGACGGTGGTGGCTCGAAACCGAGTACATCTTAGGCGGCCTGTCTAATGGCGTTTTGACAACGACTCCATTGCTTTCCTATGGTTTATGCAGATTGCATCGGGACTTGAGAGAGCTTGAGGGAGACTTAATCGCCGAAGTTCCTGGTGGTCTCCTGCGATTGCAGCTTTCCGACGTTAAACGTTGGTGTTCTTACTCGATTCCGTTGATTCGCATCCGTACCTTGGCTGCAACAAGGTAATGATCCGAGTCGATGTTGGCTCCTCGAAAGGTTCGGACATCTAGGATGCTGGAGGAGTGTCTGCCGTCGATCGCAATATGAGATCTGCCTAGAAGATAATAGAAGTCGTCTTTATGTCGGTCATCTTTCTCCTCTGTGGGAGCGTGGACACATAATAAACTTATATTGCCGAGACTGGTCTTGATGCGGATAGTTATGAAGCGTTCGCTTACATACTGGAAGCTTAAGACTTTTTTCCTGAGTCTGCCTCGAATAACAAATCCGCATCCGAATAAGCGTTGTTTATTTTCTCTGTAGCAGTTTCCGTAGTATATATCACAGTTTTTCATCCGCTTTTTGCCTGGCCCATCCCATCGCACTTCTTTGAGCGCAGTAATGTCTGCCTTATAGCAGTTCAAAGAGTTGACCAGTTGTTCGGCTGCACCTGGTCTGTTGAGGGACCCAACGTTCCAGATGCAGATCCGAAATTCGTTTCCTTTTTGACGTTTGCGGGGGTCGTCAACATGTAATCCGTCCGTATCCGAGGCTATTTGTTGTTTCTGAACAAGTTTTTGTTTTACGCGATAGGAATGTTAAACCCTAAGCGCAACTCCCAACCTGGAGGACCAGGTTACTCTTTCCACAGGAACAAGGGCCGGGTCGCTGCACACATTGGTTCATTACCTGGCGGGTGCCAGTATAGCTATCCAGGGGAGGCCAAGCAGAGACTGTGTGTCAACTTGGATTGAGCAGGACCAGAGATCGAAGCTGGCCTTTGCCAGCTTATAATTACTGCAACAAAATGTCGAATCAGAGCAGGAAAATGAAGGCTTATCAGTCTTCTCATATTATGTAATTCAAAAGGGTTATCCAATAAAATTGACTTATCACCAATCATGACAAAAGGGTTTTAACTCTAACAAACAACATGTAACAAACATCACGCACGATATGTTCGTTTGAATAACAATTTGAAGGTGGCCTAAGTGATTTCCGCCATTCCAGAAAAAAAAATGGGAAATGAACCTCATTTCTCAGATCCTGAATGATTTTTTATAACAAAAAGTGCATTTGAAATAAACAGGATTTAATTCAAAATAGGAACAAAATCAAATCAAAATCTTATCCCTGAGACTGTATATAGCGATTTGCCTGGTCAAAAAACATGTCGAACGAGTGTTTAAGCCATCTGTAAAGATGTTTGTGTGGTCCTTTAGTGTGGTCCATTACATCGGCATAATGCTTTCCTTACATCAAGATTTCCTTGGTATAAATCACACAGTGCCTAGTAGTAGTAGTAGTAGTACGACTTTATTATTAGCTTCAAATATTTACATTATTTCTTGTTCATGACACATTACACTAAGTCATTTTTTGGTTTGGCTTAAGGCCGTCTACCAGATTCAAAATAAGGCTAACGTACTGAACAAAGTGAATAATGACGTTAATACCTATGTACTAAGTGTGTTCAAAAATCGCCTTCCAAAATACGGATTCTATAGCGGCTTGCAGCGGTGGCATAGTTATATACAGCTTCCCACCCATAATTGCCGTTCAATACTTTGATAACCTCGTTGAAGTCCAGCGATATAGCTCCGAGGTATCTCACACGGAATTCTTTTAAAATTGGGCATCTTCCGACGAAATGGTATACGTCCTCTCTTTCCTTGAGATTGCACAAGTTACATAAAATTGGAAGGCCAGGTCTATGCGGAATAAAATTAAGATTTATTAACTCTCCTCTCAATTTGAATATTGCGCTTATCATATGCAAGGAATAGCGATTTAGAAAGTACGACGAAGTGTTACCATTGCCGTTGAAGTTCAGCCTACTATAAACCAGCCTATGTACCGATGAATGTGCTTCGGCTAGAAAACTGTCATACATGGTATTGCCCGCTTTTTTCATGATGTTATTAAATGTCGTTTTTATATTTGTGGATTCTATATCGGCTCCGATATTTATGCTCATGCCATAGTTTGCCGCCAGCTCCTCCCATTTCTGAACCAAGTGTCCTCTTGTCGCGATGATGTGCTTCAGGACAATCTTTGGCAGTCTTCCTTCATTCATATCCAGCACTTTCATTATATAGTCTGCGTGCAACTTTAGGGTCTGCAAAAAAAGCGGAGGGACTCCAGTTTCCAAGTGCAGCATATAGTTCGGCGTAGATGTTGGAAGTCTAAAGATTCGCTTCAAAAAGTATCTTAAAAATTTTTCTACTTCCTCAAAAGAACAATAACCCCAGATTTGGACTCCGTACAGCAATATAGAGGCCGCTGTTGTGCGGAAAAGTTTATATTTTGACGTGTGTTCGATAAATTTATTGTCAATGCATCGTCCCCAAACTGATGAAATAGCTCTTTTCGCTGCAGCTAGTTTACATTCTAGGTGTTTTTTCATGCTAAGGTTAGATGTAATTACCATGCCTAAATACTTGTATTCTTTTACTATGTCAACGTTTTCCCCTTGATAACACCAATTTTCGCTGCAAGAGTATCTTCCACCCCCATTTCTAAAAATCATCATCTTGGATTTCGCTAGATTCACCGTCAAATTCCATTGTTTACAGTAGCTTTCAAGTCGATACATAATACCCTGCATCTCTTCTACTGACTTCGACAGAAACACAATGTCGTCCGCAAACTTTAACGCTGGTATCCGCACTCCAGCAAACTCAAACCCTCCTCCTACTTCTTCTACTATGTCGTTTATGAATAAGATGAAGAGTAGCGTGCTTAAGATGCATCCTTGCTTTACCCCCATTTGCATTCCAAATTCTTCTGATACAAACTCTCCATTCCATACGTACGCGACATTGTTTTCATACATCGCCTCTAGCACATGTATTACCTTGCTTGACAAACCAATCTTGTACAACTTATAAAAGAGTGCTTCGCGCGCAATGGAATCAAAGGCCGCACGGAAATCCACAAAGAAAACATAAAGCTTTTTGCGGTTCTGTTTAAAATGTTCTGCAATGTTGGTAAGGGTAAAGATATGATCCAGAGTGGAGTATTGCTTCCTGAACCCCGCTTGGTAGTCACTTAATATCTTGTTGATTGATATCCATTTCGTGAGTCTATTATAAATCACAGCACTAAATAGTTTTGCCGAAGTATTCAGAAAAGAGATGCCTCTGTAGTTAGCTGGATTATCCAACTCGCCTTTTTTGTGCAGTGGAAAGATGATCGCTCTTTTAAAGCTTCCTGGAACAGAGGCTGTTTCGAAAATTCTACTAAACTCCGTTGTAAGAGCAGTGAGGAATTCAGTAGAACTGTGCCTATATCAAGCCTGTACGGCGAGTGCTTAATGATGAGAATGCGAATGTATGGTTGAAAAAATCAGTAACAGAATATTGAATCCTGCGCAACCTTTTATCAACAGTCAATTTTGTCAAATTGAGGGCGCCTCTGACGCACGATGAGCGAGTTCGGATCCCGATAACACCACCGCCATCGAATGTTTATTTCGCGGCGTCCCTCCTCGGCCGAGTACTGGCAAAACCCTCCGTAGTATAACTTGCCTAGAAAAAGCTTCTCGACTAACGCCGTTCGGAATCGGCAGTAAACTGAAAGGGACCTTCACCTGTGTGTTTTTCACGGTGTTTCTCCTCAGCGGGGTTCTGACAAAACCCCCTGTAGTAAAATTGTCATGAAAAGCTTCTCGAAATTCGCCGTTCGGAACCGGCAATAAACTGTAGGTCCCTTTCACCTATGGGAAAATGAAATCACACACAACATGGGTGATTGAGAGAAGCTCGGCTCAGGTTCTTCATGGACTGTAACGCCAACATACATACATACACCTGTGGGAAAAATAGAATCACACACAACATGGGCGATTGAAGGGAAGCTTGGCTCTGGTCCTTCATGGGCTGTAACGCCACCAAAGAAGAAGAATTTTGTCAAATTACCGCTCAGAAGATTTTGTGTGTTAGCCCTAATAATTACGTCTTCACGATCATCTTAAAAGCAAGTAAACCACTCGTGATGGATCTTTCGTGGGACATGAAAATTTGGCAGGATGTCAGTGAAATATGTATAGGGTGGCCCAATTAAAGTGTTAGCATTTGTTTTATAAACAGCTAAACAAAAAATACATTTATTGGCTGTTAAGTGATCAGTCTTTTATTTTGGACCTTGAAACATTTATTTGATCACTTGTTGAAGATGACATTATGTAAACGGTCGCCTTTACAGCGGATGGCGCAATGAGCTCGTTTTTGAGCATTTTCCAGCGAAGTGTTGAGGGCTCTATAGTGGCCTTGAGCTATTCCACAGTCCGTGGCTTGTTGACATCGATTTTGGACTTTAAAAAACCGCATAAGAAAAGTCACCGTTTTTGGAAATTAGTCGATCGACGAACTTACGGCGCATTAAAGCGATGATGGCCCGAGGTCTGTGAAGTTACTAAGGTCACAATAATTTGAGAGAAATCTTCACAGCAACTATCCCTCACGAACCAGCTCATCATATTTTTTATTTGATATTTTGACATTTCAGAAGGAGGCAATTCAGACCCCACTAACACAAACAAGCCAAGAGGCATCGTAATACTTACTTAGGTGGCGCTACAGTCCGTGGTGAACCTGGGCCTCAACCAACAAGCGTCTCCAGCTGGCACGGTCTTTGGCCAGCTGTTTCCAGCGCCGCACGCCCAGTTGGTTAAGGTCCCCTTCCACCTGCGTGCGCCACCGTCGATGCGGCTGTCCTCTGCCGCGCCTTCCTTCCCGGGTGGATTCGAAGACTCTTCGGGTCGGAGCTGTATTTTCCATTCGCTCCACATGGCCTTAGTCGCTGTATCCGTAGACGTCGTACCAGGCCGATGTCGCTGTACAACCCGTACAGTTCTTCGTTATATCTTCTCCTCCATATACCGTTTGAACAAACGGGACCGTAGATAGTGCACAGAATTTTCCTCTCGAAACAACCAAGGGCATCTTCATTCGCCTTTGTTAAGGTTCAAGCCTTTGCGCCGTAAAGGAGGACTGGGATGATTAAGGTCTTATATAGTGTCACCTTGGTTTTCCGAGAGAGGGCTCTACTTCTCAATTGCCTCTGGAGCCCAAAGAAACAGCGGTTGGCAAGAGTAATTATGCGTTTTATCTCAGCGCTGGTGTTCTTGTCGCTGGTCATCAGTGAGCCAAGGTAGACGAACTCCTTGACCACTTCAATGTTATATCCGCCCATGGTGACGTTCTGGGCAATACGTCGGTGTTGTCCGTCTCTTTTACATGAAACCAGATATTTGGTTTTACCCTCATTAACCTTGAGACCCATCTTAGCCGCTTCTACCTCAATGCTTACAAAGGCCTCATTGACGTCTCGCTGTGTCCGTCCAATCACGTCAATGTTGTCGGCGTACGCAAGCAATTGCGTAGACTTGAAATAAATCGTACCTCTTGTGTTGGCCAGTGATTCTTGCACGATCTTTTCAAACACGATGTTGAAAAAGTTGCATGACAGCGCGTCACCTTGCGCGCAGTTATAGGGGTCTCTTTTCATATGGACCGAGCAAACGATGCTGAGATTCCATTCGTCGGGCATGCTCTCCTCCGACCATACCTTGCAAATGCGATGGTGCTTGCACCTTACCAGCTCATCTCCAGCCGCCTTAAGAAGCTCAGCAGACAGACCGTCTGCGCCCGCAGCTTTATTAGACTTAAGTCTTGACATCGCTATTTTGACTTCGTCTAGGTCGGCTGGACTGAATTCTGTTACATCGTCCTCCATTACGAATGTCTCGTTCTGCCTGACAGCGGTATCTTGTCTATCATCGCCGTTATACAGTCTGCAGAAGTGGTCTTTCCAAATCCTCAGAATCGACTGCGACTCTACTACCAGTTTTCCATTTTCATCCCTGCAGGCCGCCGCTCTGGCTTTGTAGAAATGGCATGTTCGTTTTACCTTACTGTAAAACTTACGGGCGTCATTCCTGCGAAAGCATCTCTCCATCTCCTCGATCTCACACTTTCCGTGCTCTCTCTTCTTTCTTCTGAAAAGCATGTGTTCCTCTCTTCTCTTCTGCTCATAGATTTCGCGAGCAGCTCTCGTCCGTCGTTGCAGCATGGCTTTACATACCTCTTGTTTTGCTGCATGGGCTTGTTCGCACTGTTCATCGAACCAGAGGTTTCTAGGTGGTGGCGGTTTGAAACCCAGCACCTCTGAGGCAGCGTCTCTAACGGCGCTCTGGCAATGCGCCCAGTCCTGTTCTATTTTTTGTGCTGCTGTGGGCGGATTTTGAGAGAGCTTGGAGGAGACACGATCGGCAAAGATTCTGGCAGTCTCTTGCGATTGTAGCTTTTCGACGTCAAGCTTACGTAGTGTTACTCGACTCCTAAACATTCTTGATATCCTCATTCGTACCTTGGCTACAACAAGGTAGTGGTCCGAGTCGATGTTGGCCTCTCGGAAGGTTCGTACGTCGAGAATACTGGAGGAGTGTCTGGCGTCGATCGCATTGTGATCAATCTGGTTGGTGGTCGATTCATCAAAAGACCGCCAGGTACCCTTGTGGATGTTGAGATGAAGGAATCGCGTGCTTGCTACAAGGAGGTTACGCCCCGCTAGGAAATCGATTAGCCTAAGTCCGTTGTCGGATGTGGTGTTGTGGAGGCTATGCTTTCATATGATCGACTCAAATATGTCCTCTTTGCCCAGTTTTGCATTAAAATCTCCTAGGACTATTTTTGTGTCGTAGCCGGGGCATTGGGCATATGCTCTGTCTAGGAGATCGTAGAATTCTTCTTTGAGTCGATCGTCCTTTTCTTCCGTTGGGGCGTGAGCGCATATTGAGCTAATGTAATGGTCCTGCTGAAATAAACCAAAACCGAAAAAAGACGTTAAAGTTGCTTAAAATGTAAGGTTTTTATTCACTGGTCGGAAGTCACTTTTTGCCGCTCACACAAGTATACTTAAAGGGACATTACATTACACCAGATGCTTAATTTACTAACAGATTTAAAAGATTGGCGCGTTACCTTAAAATTAATAATATGTATACTTATCAAATCCATATCTTTCAATTATAAAAATGACAGCGTAAAATAACAAACATATGCACATATGAGTACTAGTACTTTGCTGAATATACATAAATAAAAAATTCGAATATCTAATAATAACACCTGCAGATGATTAAAATTTTAGTTTGTGCAAAACAAAATGTAAGTTGCAGTTTTCTGTTAAGCCCATATCCGGATCGAAAATCCATGCCTAATACGAAATAACCTCCCACTGTGTCAACATCCCCCTAAGGGAACAATCAACTATTGATTTATTCCCAGCTATCAATTAAAGGTGTTTCCTATCATAAAAGTTGCATAAATCATATCTAAGTACAAAGCATACATTTGCATCACATTGCAAAAAATAAAAATAAAGCTGCAATAGGAAAGGAAACACTGTGATCAAACTCTATTTAATGGCATTTCTAGTCTTTTCGTCACGATACGGCTGCACCGTTCACGATCGAGCATATCAAACATGAACTTGAAATCTTGATCTCGTATCTAAATCTAGTTTAATGCAATTAAGCCAGTCGTTCGACTTTAAAACGCCGACACTATCACCAATTATCAACTGATCGACTCAAATCTCGTGACTTGAGCAACCAGTGTACGAGTAAAGTGCGTTCACGTTCCGTGCAGTGCCACGCATGCGCACAAAGTTGAACGTTTTAGTTGAAGAATTAATAATTTACAAGTAGCTTGTGGCTTAATTGTCATCGGTTAATTCATAATGAATTGGCCAACTAACGTAGTAACATACATACATAGTATGCTCGGAGAACTTTCTATATTTGCATATGTGCATGGGTCGATCATATATAGTGTGGATATGACGTCAGTTCGAGTTGAAAAGTAATTTCATGGCGCGGTAGCATAGTCACGATTGAATAATCTAAGACTAGGCTGTTATACGTCGGACTAAACACTAAATCATGTTATTCGCACTACTATGTAGGTAGGCACCATTTATCATGAAGCTATCGGAAATGAATAAACACTCAAGTAATTTTAGCTTTCTGAATTGTAACAACTGTCGTGGCGAAATTAAGAACCACCCCATGCGAGATTACTTACTTCATGATACTAAATTTGTAGCTGTTAAGATTAAGATGTTTCATTTAAAAAAAAACATTATGTACTATAACTGGGCAGTAAATGAATTAATAAAAACCTGTTCAATTGCCTCGAGCAATTGCTTTAACCATTTTTTATTACTTATTATACCGCACGACTAATGCAACAGCTGAAATTGGTTATAAGTAAAGAGAACAGTGAGCATCATCATCACTTTTCAATGGGAATGACTCACATTCTTTAAATATTACTCCTTGGTATGGCTTTGGCATATTACTCCTTGGTATGGCTTTGAGTACTTCTAGCGATACGGTCTTTATTTCCTCCAGCATAGCAAATCCCCGCCCTTTCATTTTAGATTTAAGAAGAGAAAAACTCAAGGTGGCCTCAGCCATCTTTGATCCAGTCTTATCGATAGTAAAAGATTGCCAAGGAAACCAAAACACCTTTAACCTTTATATCTGTCAAAAATGAAGTATTATAGTTCCCCAGTGGCTGACAATAGCTGCCTATTGTATATGTACATTTACCTAACGCCGTGGCGCAGTGGTTAGTGTGTTGGACTCTGGCGTACGATGAGCGAGTTCCGATAACACCAACGCCCATCGAATGTTTAATTCGCGACGTTCCACATCGGCGGAGTATTGGCTAAACCCCCCGTAGTAATACTTGCCATGAAAAAGCTTCTCGACTCACGCCGTTCGAAATCGGCATTAAACTGTAGGTGCTTTTCACCTGTGTGAAAAATAAATCACACAACATGGGTGATTGAGAGAAGCTTGGCTCTGGTCCTTCATGGGCTGTAACGCCACCAAAGAAGAAGAATAGTTCGCTCTCCCTATCCTACATTCCCAGAAAGTGGAAGGTAACCAAAGTAATTTTCATACCCAATGCAGGTAAAAGCTCCCACATGTATGCAAATGACTTGAGGCGTCTTACTTCTTTTCTATTAAAATCTCTAGAGAAGATTTTAGACGCACACATTCGGTACAGCTGCATCTCAGGAAGGCTGTCGGATAACCAACATGCCTATAACAAAGGCAAATCGGTGGAAACAGCACTCCACTCACTGGTCAGTAAGATAGAAAAGTCACTAGAACGCAAGGAATATACTCTAGTCGCCTTTCTCGACATTGAGGGCGCCTTTAACAATGTTGAACCATGGGCCGTCATCAAAGCGCTGTCTGATCTGGGTGTTACGGGATCAGTGATAGAACTGGTACGACAACTGCTAACACAATAGTCGTCAAAGCCAACTTCGCTGGTGCCGTCTCAACCAAAATGGTCACCTCTGGAACGTGGCGGTCAACGAACTACTGCGGTTGCTTGAACAGGAAGGGTACGCTGTGACCGCCTATGCAGACGATATTGCTATTGCCGTTACAGGTAAATTTCCCAACACTCTATGCGACCTTATGCAGAGTGCATTACATATAGTAGAAACCTGGACGCAGTACTTTGGACTTGGGGTGAACCCTAAGAAGACCGATCTAGTACTGTTTACTAACAAATACAAAATTCCGCCCCTCAACCCACCGAGGCTGGGTAAAACCCAACTAACAATCAAAGAGCAAGCTAAATATCTAGGCCTAGTCCTTGACAGAAGGCTGAATTGGAAACCCAATATTCTTGGTCGCGTCAAGAAAGCAACTACTGCCCTATACAGCTGTAAGAAAGCGGTGGGCAGGAAGTGGGGTCTCCAACCAAGCATTATGCACTGGCTCTACACAGCAGTCATACGGCCCATCCTCCTGTATGGCGTTGTAGTCTGGTGGACTACTCTGGACCCCCACGGAGGCCCTAAACATTCTATTACATCTTTCACCTTTGAACTTTTCAGCAAGCAAGTTGCTGCATGCGCGTCCCTAAGGATGAGGAGCTTAAGAAAATGGTCCACATCTCAAAAAGGCCATACTACCATTCTAAACCACTTCAAAGTACCCATGGACACGGACTACATCATCCTGCAGAATGCGTTCACTTCGAACTTCGAAGTTGTCTTTCCATCCAGGGAGGAATGGGCTGAAGGGAAAGTCATACCAAAGGACTCGATCTCCCTCTATACCGATGGCTCTAAGATGGAGTCGGATGTAGGCAGTGGAGTCTTCTCCAAGGAGCTTAACCTCAGCCTATCCCTTAGACTCCCAAATTACTGCAGTGTGTATCAGGCAGAAATATCAACGATAACGGAGGCCCTTGCATGGCTCAGGATCAATGTAATATCCGCCAAGGATATTATCATTTGCACGGGCAGCCAATCTTTGATAAAGTCCCTGGCAGCAGTAACCCACAAATCCAAGACATCTCTTCACTGTCGCTTATCTCTAGATGAGATGGCTGAGCAGTTCAACATCAAAGTATTGTGGGTTCCCGGGCATAGGGATATTCCAGGAAACTGCGCGGCCGAAGAACTCGCAAAGTTAGGGTCTAGCACACTCAGCTAACCTACCCTGGGGTACCTAGAAACACCAGTAAGTACGGTAAAGCACATGATAGAACTCCAAACCATTGAGGCGACCAACCTCCAATGGAATGAGAGTAATATCGGCTTGATCACCAAACAACTCTGGCCTAAATTAAACCTAAGACGAGCCAGGGACCTAGTGGCAACCAAAAGAGCAACCTTAAGTACTCTGGTGAGTGTCATTACAGGTCACTGGATCATTGGGAAACACGCCGCCAGACTAGGACTACCCTCCAAAGACTTCTGTCGCGGCTGCATGGACGAGGAGGAAGAGGAATCAATACATCACCACCTCTGCTCATGCCCCTCTTTTGCGAATCGCAGGACGATCTACCTCGGAGCGCCCTTCTATGATAATCTAAGTGAGCTAGCAGACCAAAAAATAGCTCAACTCCATCGCTTCATCAGAAGCACCGATTGGTTCTCTGGTAGCGGATCTGGGTTACACGATCCATGTGGTATCACAATGGGCCGACTTCGGCCTACGTGTGGCTTATGCCTACCACATTAACCTAACCTAACCTAACCTAACTAACTTCAAATGCCTCATAAGATAAATAAAATGTTATTAACTCAAGCAAATAATAAGCCTTGAGTATAAATAAAATCACAATTTGAAAATGGTATGTCATTTCCGCTTTTGCGAAAAGGAAGTGATAAAAACCTCGTTTCACAGATGCTGAATGATCACAGATTTAATTAACACTTAAAGCAAGAAATGTTATCATCGGCAAAATTAAGGAAAAACACGAAAATAGATTTCCATCACCAACATTATATTTGCATACAAATTGAAGCTGGGCTACTTAAAAGTCTTTAAGTCATTATTGAACAAGTCAACAAGGTTCGTAAGCACTTGATAATGACCACTGAACTAGATTTCGAAAGAGAAATTGCATATTCGAGTAGCAATGACAATGACAATCCATTGTGTGAGGTTGTTTGCAAAATTTTGTTTGCTCGGAACAGTAACGTTTTTCATACACCAACAGCAGATAACATAAAAACGTGAGAAGAAATAGATATACTTAGATGTAGGAGCTATTGAGAATTTCATAGGAAGTGATCATAAACAAAGGCCGCCTTGTTTCGAAACTATACGTCGTGCTTGACGCTCTATTCCTTCTGAAGGACGCGAGAATATGAGAATCTTAAGTGAATACTTACTTACTTACTTACTTACTTATCAGGCCAGCGATCCATGGAGGATCTGAGCCTGAGCTATAGCTGCCTTCCATCCTTGACGGTCCCGGGCACGCTGCTTCTAGTTGTCAAGACCAAGATGCCTTACATCCGCGATTACTTGGTCTTTATACCGGAGGTCCGGTCTTTCTCTTCTTCTCGAACCAGGAGGCTCGGAGTCGAAGACCCTCTTAGCTGGAGCGTTGATGTCCATGCGCTCGATGTGGCCGAGCCAGTATAGTCGACGGATCCTTGCCTTCCGGACTACATCCACATCTTGGTACAGCTCGTAGAGTTCGCGGTTGTGTCTTCTTCTCCATTCACCTTCCTCACAGACAGGACCACATATCCGGCGCATAATTTTTCTTTCGAAAGAACCCAAAATCAGCTCCGCTGTCCTGCTTATCGTCCAGCTTTCGACTCCGTACAGCAAGACTGGCAGAATGAGCGTTTTGTAAAGCATGACTTTGGTCTTTCGAGTGAGGAGATTTGACCCCAGTTGTTTGGACAAGCCGAAGTAGCAGCGGTTGCCAAGGGCGATTCTATGCCGGATCTCCACTGTGGTGTCATTTGTGGAATTTACGTTTGCCCCGAGGTAGACAAACTCCTTAACTACCTCGAAATTGTAGCTGTCAATTGTTATCTTTTGTGCTAGGTGGTGAGCGACGGGTTGGTTTTTGCCTGACAGCATGTACTTCGTTTTATCCCCATTAACCTTAAGACCAACTTGTTTCGCCTGTTCTTCAATCGCCGTGAATGCTTCCACAATTTGGTCTATGGTCGATTGCCGGCCCGCAGGCTGCACTGGTAGCTGCCGATTAGTGCGGTGCAAAATGGCTTTAGACGTTCACACAGTACGCTCGACAAGATCTTGTATGCGACATTGAGCAGGGATATATCTCTATAGTTCTTGCAAGAGGTAGGATCGCCTTTTTTGTGGATGGGGCAAATAGAGCTGGTATTCCAGTCGTCGGCAATGCTTTCATCTTCCCAAATTCTGGTGCATGCTCCCTACCAGAACATCGCCGCCAGCCTTGAAGAACTCCAATGGCATCTAAGACTGCGGCCTTGTTATTCTTCGGCTTCTGAATAGCTGTGCCGACTTCTTCGATGCTGGGTATGAAGACTACTTCAGCGGCTGGAGTTGGGATTTCCTCGGTCCCTACCACTCTCTCTTGGTCATGCTCGTTAAGCAGCTGCTGGAAATGATGGTTAAATACATCGACTATGGTTAAATACCTCCTGCAAGGCCTTTGGCTTTCTTGTAAAAGGCTCGTGTTTTACGCTTATCCCTAGACTCCTCGATATCCTTGAGCTGGGAGGCTGCCAAGATTCCTTCTTCTGTCGCAGCAGTTTTTTCTCCTCCCTTCTTCTGGCTCGGTACTCTTCTTGCGCTGCCCTGGTTTTCCTCTACAGCGCCTTTTGGTACGCCTCGTCGGTTGCGGCCTTTTTCTACTCACACTCGCCATCATACCACGGGTTTCTTGTTTTCTTGTCGGGGGTGGTAGGTGCCCTAAGGTGGTTTCGGCTACTTCCTGAATGGCTGAGCGGCAATGCAGCCACATACATATTATTGGCACTTGTGTTCGACGTAGGCATATCGTAGAGTCTTTCGCTCAGCTGCTCCCTGTAGACTCTGGGAACCTCCGGTGTGCTCAGGCGCCCAATGTCGAACCTCCTCCTGATGGACTGGTGTAGGTTTCTGACATTGGACAGTCGAGATCTGAAACTTGCTGCTACGAGGAAGTGGTCAGAGTCAACATTTGCCCCTCTGAATGTTCGCACATCCAGGATGCTTGACGAGTGCCTTAGGTCAATGAGCACATGGTCGATTTGGTTTTCGGTTCGACCGTCCGGAGATCGCCAGGTTGCTGTGTTAATTCGCTTACGAAGGAATCTTGTGCTATTTATCACCGCATTACGAGCTGTCGGAAAGTCCGTGAGTCAGAAGCCGTTATCTGTTGTTGTATCGTGGAGGCTGTGCTTTCCGATCACTCCGCCAAGGGTGTTCTCCTTGCCGATATTGGCGTTGAAGTCCCCGAGCACGTTTTTAACATCGTACTCCGGACAAGCTCCGTAGGCGTTGTCCAGGAGGTCATAGAAGTGTTCCTCGATAGAGTCTTCAGCCTCGTCGGTAGGGAAGTGTGCACATATAATAGTAGGGGAGCCCAAGCGGGGATTTCGCGCGTTACTCGAGCGCGTCAGAAAATCTTATGGGGAGAAACCTTGCATCCTGTAATGTACCCCTACCAAATATGAACCCTTAATATAGGGGAGTGCGTTGAGGGCAGCCCGTCAGATTAGTAAAAAAAAACGATCCTCGGAAAAACTCGAGCGCGTCAGATTAAGAACATGTAAGTTAAGTACATCCTGAAAAGTGTATATTTCAATAATCTGACAATTTGAGTGGGGCATAAGGAAATGGGGGAGTCGCAAAGTTGTAAAAAAAACACGCCACCTCGAAATACTCGAGCGCGATTAATTTTTTTTTATTTTGAAGGGAATTCTATCACGATTACGAAAAACATATAATCTGACGGTTTTCATGGGGCGATATAGCTAAAACCATCGATAAAGCATGAGCGTACAGATGCTGATATCCATGTATTGCCCACTCCACGCCTCTCGTTCCTTCTCCCTCTTTCCCAGTGTTTCACATGCAAAGTTTTTTAAATTGTCAGATTAACAATACTCCTCTACATAATTGTCAGATTATCATTTAGGAAGACTCTGACATCGAGTTGAACCAACAGTAGAAAAATCTGACGCGCTCGAGTATTTCAAGTTAACGGTTTTTTTTAACATTTTCAAAAATCAGTCATGAGTGTAGGCCACGTCCAAATCGTCAGTAATTTAAACCGAACACTGTTTTGAGTTCACTAAACGTCCCCTTTCAATATCTGACACGCTCGAATAACTTTTTTTTGTTTTGCTTTTTTACCGCTCTTCTCAGCCGCCCACCGCTATCTAATCGTCAGATTAATATCTAACGGTTATCAGAATGACGAAGCGAGTATACTGTATTAATATCTGACGCGCTCGAGTATTTCCATGTGACTGTTTTTTTTTACATTTTTAAAAATTTTTGCACGCTCCTTTCCCCACTAAAATGGAAAACTTGACATAAAATTTTTGGCTTGAGAACCTAATCTTCACAATCCAATAGGTCCCCATGACGCTCTAGTAACTGCAAATTTAGCATCCCGGGCTCCCCTACTATAAGGCTGATGTTATAAAATCTACCTCTAATGCGGATCATAGCCAGGCGATCACTTATAGGTTTAAAGTCGATGACCTTCGACCTTAACCGCTTTCCCACGACAAATCCGCATCCCAGTAAGTGTAATCTTTTGTGACAGCTGTAATAAATGTCGCAATTTTTCTTCCTCATCATACCGTTTCCTATCCAGCGTATTTCCTGGACTGCAGTAATATCCGCCTTGTACTGGGTGAGCATTCTTTCTAGTTTATGAGCAGCTCCGGGAATATACAGGGTTCTGACATTCCAGGAGCATACTCGCAAATCGTGTTCCTTTTTCGTGCGTTGTCGTCGTTCATAACTTTATGTTTTTTTTTTTTTTTTTTACGTGGGAGGATTGTAAGCCCGCCGAACATTTATCAGAAGCTATTAAATAAGTTTCGAGAGCACCGTAGCGCAGTGGGTAGTGTGGTGGCCTCTGACGCCGATGACACGGGATCGAATCCCGACAACAGCTATGTCATCATGTCATCGAACGTGTTTTTTCACGGTGCTTCTCCTCAGCGTGGTACTGACAAAACCCCCTGAAGTATAATTGTTAAGAAAATCTTCTTGAATTTCGCCGTTCGTAACCGGCAATAAAACTGTAGGTCCCTTTCCCCTATGGGAAAATGAAATCACACACAACATGGATGATTGAGAGAAGCTCGGCTTTGGACCTTCATGGACTATAATGCCAACATACATACATACATATTAAATAAGTTGATATTTCTGCAAAAAAAAAAAAAAAAAAAGAAAATCAATAGGATCAGTTTGTTTTGAATCAACTTAGACTGAATTAGATAATTTGCCTACACTTTGTACATGTATTTCTACTCTTCTGATACAGGAATAAATAAGGTTTATAGTTCATAACAACGAACATGGAGTCAAAACAGTACTTACAAAGCCACATGAGGTTATTTCTAGCTCAACGTATAGGTTAAGCTTGTTTAAAATGGGTCTCCCAATAGGGTCTTCTGAACTTTGACAGTTGATAGCGGTCATATTGTTGAAGCTACATTTGTCAAGTTGGCTGTCATTTATTATGTCTGTCTTGCCAAATCACCACGGATGGACATAACGTTCAACAACACGTGTAGGTGATAAAATTGTTTTATCCAAATGTGTAATCTGTTCGAGAAACGTTTCGGGTGTATCGCCCATTTTACGATCGCCATAATCGTCCTACCGAGAGGACTATTCGCAAATTTAAGTCCACTGGTTCAGTCCACGATAAACCAAATACCCTCAAGATCTGCCGAAAAAATCGCTGTTGTCCGTGAGAATGTGCAGGAGAATCCGAGGCAATCGATTTCGCGTCACTCACAAGAACTCAGCCTTATGTAAACCACAACATTGCGAATTTCGCATCGTGACTTGGGCCTGCACCCGTACAAAATTCAACTAACACAGGAGCTGAAGGTAAACGACCATGTACAATGACGTGTGTTCACTTCGAGATTCAAGAGCGTCCAATGCATCCCAAAAAATTCACTGTTTGGTGTGGATTTTGGCCTGGCGCCGTCATCGGTCAATATTTCTATGAGATCGACGTTGGCCAGACGATCACCGCCAACGGCTTGGATTGATAATATGGACACCAACCACATGTGGTTTTAACAGGATGGCGCTATGTGTCACACAGCTCACGCCACATTGTAAATTCTGCGCGAGCGCTTCGAGGGTAGGGTCATCTCACGTGAATGATGTGAACTGCCCACCGAGATCGACCCCATTAGACTTTTTCTCGTGGTGTTTTTTGAAGTCGCAAGTCCTTGCGAATAAGCCACATACCACAGCGGCCCTTAAAGCCAATATAACCCACAGCATTGGTCAAATTCAGCCTGATTTTTGTACCAGAATTATGAAAAATTGGACATTTCGGATGCGTCACTATAAGCTGCGGCGGACATTTGGATGATGTTTCCTATATTTATATTTATTTTATTTAAATGTAAATCTAGGAAGAGCTTAATGAAAGATCGTGTATGAAGGAAAACTAACAATTAATTATTGAAAAGTCTCCAGCTTTAAGGCTCGGGCCGGAATTTAGAAATTAGGAAATTAATCGGATACTCAAAAAAAATGTATAAAAAGAAACCGGCCAAATGCGAGTCGGACTCGCGCACGAAGGGTTGCGTACCATCTGTATATGAAAATATGAAAGAGATGTTGTATGTTACCTCATCAGTGATCACATTAAAACGGCTAATTCGTTTGAAATTATTTGCATGATGATAGATCTTGGTTGCAGGCAGGTTATAGGCATATTACTTTGATGATCAAAAATCTCCATGATGAGATAGTTGATCATCAAAGTGTCCATTGAATTCAAATCAATTATGTATCTTACTTGACAGCAAGTAGGTGAAAAAGTGAATAACAGTAATTATGGGAAAAAGGTTTGCAGCTAGGAATAATATATCAAGGACACAATAGGGATCAAAACTTGGAAGTGTGTTATGGGAAAATTATGGGAAAAAGGTTTGCAGCTAGGATTAATATGTATATCAAGGACACAATAGGGATCATTGCTTGGAAGTGTTTTATTGGTTGTGGGATATGATCGAAAGTTAATTTCACAACAACTGAATTTGTTGCAACATTTGATATCTTAACCTATCAGGATGTAAAAGGAGGGTAATAGCAATTGTACGAAAGGTTTTGCAGCAACGATTAACTTAGCAGTAACACAATAGGGATCATCAAAGCTTAAAGGGAATTTATTATTGGTTGTTCGTAATTATAGAAAAAAGGGTTGCAGCTAGAATTAATACATCGAAGACACAAAAGGGATCAAAGCTGGGAAATTTGCTACTGGCTGTGGGATATTGCCGACTAACCTTAGGTCAGTATGTGACCAAGGGGATTTTTTGAATAAAAATCGTGTCTGTTGTATGGGAGCCCCCTTAAATATTAATTTTATTCTGTTTTCAGTATTTGTCGTTATAGCGGCAACAGAAATACATCATCTGTGAATATTTCAACCGTCTAACTATTACGGTTCATGAGATACTGCCTGGTGACAGACGGATGGACGGACGGACGGGCAGCGAAGTCTTAGTAATAGGGACCCATTTTACCTAGGGTACGGAACCCTAAAAAATCAATTGGCTTTATTTAAATTTGTGATACATCCATCTATGCTTGCATACATACATATATGCAAATATATTCAAAACAATTTTGGAAAATATACGCTTCAGCACGAAGAAGACAACTTTAAATATTAGAAATGCCCAACTCAGAAGTCCCTATACAAAAATATCCAAAAAGTTCACGTATTCTGGCGAAAATCGTAAACATACCCAACAAGCTCTTAATGACCTATCAACATACATACATACTTGATTATAAGATACTTTAATGAGTATGGAATAAATTTTCCAATTAAATTGGTATACGAATTTGCAAATGCCTGCCTAATCTTACTAATCAGATACCCATAATAAAAGCAATTCATCGTTACAATAATAAAGACATTAAGTTAAATGTCTGATAAAAATTAAAATCACATTTTAACAATTTCGAACAGCAACCAAGTAAACAATACAACTAGAAGACGTAATGACATACATATAATACATATGTACATACATACATACGTAGTAACAGGTTCAAACCCTAAATTGGCTTTTAATATTCATTCCAGATCTATTAAGTGCATTACGTAAATCGAATACAGTGATTGCATCATTCTTCATTCGTTAATGGGATTGTTTTAGCGCCAACGCAGGAACCAGGAAGACCTACATACATATGTATACATACTGTCTATATTTCTGTCGAATGAAAAACACGTTGATGTATCTGCATTAAAATCACTGATGTCAACAGAACAAACAGCCCCTGACAACTCAATTTATTGACAATTTAATTAGAATATCATTTAGTCGGTAAATTAGGACCCGCTTGAAAGGATTGCATGAAATATACATACTTGATGCATTCTTGTCAATTACAATTTGAAAGTACAGTGGCTCAAAGTTAAAACGGAACAAGGCGAAAAGAAAGAATAAATGAAAGATAATAGTTTATATATGTACTGGAGTAAGAAACTTATTTAAAGATTTAATAATTAAGACTAAAAAAATAAACATAGGAATTCAATTTGAAATCTAAATTATAAAAGATGAACAATAATAACAAATTCCAACTGTTCCATCGCATGTAGAGGAAGAATGGCCACTATTTTCAACAGCTGTCATTGCCTCTGCACGTGATGTTTGTGGAGAGAAGCGGCTTGGTGTGGCGGCTGATGGTGAGAAAAGAACTGCGTGGTTTAAAACACCCGGAGTTCAAGAAGCCATCAGAGAGAAGAAGAAGGCCTACAGAGACTGAATTCTCTTGGGGGACTCTGTTTCTCGTGACCGATACACTATGGCGCGAAGAACTTGCCAATTCGCTGTGCGAGCAGCGAAAGAGCAGTCCTGGAAGGAGTTCGGCGAGAAGTTGGAAGGCGACCATAGATCTGCGAAAAAGGTGTTCTGGCAAACCATTCGCCGGCTCAGAGGAAGGAAATTCAACATCATCGAAGGAGTTAAATCCAAAGATGGTGTGTTGCTTTCCAATGAGATGGACATCTTACGCAGAGGGAGCGAGCACTTTTCGGAGCTGCTCAATGCCTAACAGGGCACTGAGGGGGACAGACCTATAGTCTTGCGTGTGGCGGAGAATAGTCCAACGAGGAAGTCATTTTAGCGATTGAATCGCTAAAAGTTGGCAAATCCGCCGGTGTGGATGAAGTTCGGCCAGAAATGTGTAAAGCAATGGATAAAGAGGGAGTATTATGGCTCTCTGGTGTCTGTAAGGTGGCTTGGGAATGCGGTGAAATACCTAGCGATTGGTAAACTGGGGTGATTGTTCCTCTTTTCAAAAAGGGGGATAAAAAAAAGTGCTCCAAATATAGGGGCATATCTCTTTTAAGTGTCCCCGATAAAGTCTACGCTAAGGTGTTGGAGGCGCGTTCTAGAGCTATGGTCGAATCCAGGATAGGGGATGAACAGTGCGGGTTTCGTCCCAGCAGAAGTACAACCGACCAGCTTTTCACTCTAAGAATGGTACTCGAGAAGGCTTGGGAGTACGCCAAACCAATCTACAGCTGCTTTGTAGATTTGGAAAAGGCGTATGACCGAGTTCCTCGAGGTAAACTCTTCAGTGTTCTGCAGGAGTATGGGATTGATGGTCCTCTGTTATGAGGGCCATTCAGTCTCTATACACAAACTGTAGCAGCTGCGTTCGGGTTAACGGGTGTAAATCAACACCTTTCACCGTGGGCGTTGGACTTCGCCAAGGGTGCGTCTTGTCACCTCTCCTTTTCATTATATATATGGACTGGATGTTGCCGGGCAGTCGAGGCGAGGAGTGTTTTACATTGGGAGAGTTGAGGATAAGTCATCTTCTTTTTGCAGATGACTTAGTTTTCCTTATCCTCCCAGATGGAACTTCAGCGCGCGCTAGATAGGTTTGTCCTGGAATGAGGGTTATCGTGGACAAATTCGAGGTTATCGTTATTTCCAGAACACCTGTCCAATGCACTCTACATGTTAGTGGAGTCCCATTGAAGCAGGTGGAGAAGTTTAAGTATCTCGGGGTCTTCTTCACGAATGATGGGAGGAGTAATTCTGAGCTTTTCTGCAGGATTGACCAAGCTGGGTCAATTTTGAAACAGCTTGGAAGATCTGTAATCAGGCAGACCGAACTTGGTCTCAAAGCCAAGTTAGCGGTTTTTAGCTCAGTATTTGTTCCAACTCTCACCTATGGTCATGAAATTCGGGTGTTGACCAAAAGAATAGGATCGCGAATACAAGCTGCCGAAATGAGATTTCTTCGTGCTGTTGTGGGAGTTACTCGCCGGGATAGTCTCACCCACGGCAGTGCGCGAGGAACTCAATGTTGAGCAGCTGCTTCTCCGAACGGAAAGGGGTATGCTTCGATGGTTTAGTCACGTGAGATGAATGTCGCCATCATCACGACTTCCGAAGCGTGCCTTGGATGCAATACCATCAGGCAGGCGACCGCTTGGCAGACCCAGGACGAGGTGGTTGGACCAAGTCCAAAAACTCGCCTGGGTGCGCTTGGGCATAGCTCCTGATGAGTTAGAGTCAATGACGGAGGATCGAGTGGCCCTGAGATCCCGCGTGCGCTCATTGCCCCCGCGACTCTTTTAGTGGAACATGCGGGCCACTGAAAATGTATGTATGTATGTATATATGAACAATAATAACAAAAAAGGCAATAAAGCGATCTCAAAGTTATATGTCACTTTTCAGGGAACTATGATTTACTATACTTTTCTATTGCAAATGACGAAGGAGATCCTCAGTTAACAGTTAGATTTAAATTGTCTTGTGTTCTTGAGGAAAAGGTGGGTAAATATGAGTATGGCGCTCCAAACACCAGTTGAATTGCGAAAAATCATAATTCGTCTTTCTAGAATAAGCAAAACTGTGCGAGAAATTGCAGATATTATAAATAGAGTTCCAACAATGGTATTTAACATTGTAAAGCGTTACAAAGAATATACAGAGTATAGCAATAAACCTAAACCAAATTTTCGCGGAAATATTTACGGAAGCAGATGAGCGTTGGTTATTACGCCATATTAGTGCTCCAAAACTTAGTGCACTAGTCGAAAAAGATCTTGGTGAAAAAGTAAACTCAGAAACTGTGAGAATTGTCCTGAGAAAGCACAAGTTTAATGGCAGAGTAGCCTCTACCATTAGCCTCTCTTATTGTATGTATGTATGTTGGCGTTACAGCCCATGAAGGACCAGAGCTTCTCTCACTCACCCATGTTGTGTGTGATTTAATTTTCCCATAAGTGAAAGAGACACACAGTTTATTGCCGGTTCCGAACGGCGAAATTCGAGAAGCTTTTCATGACAATTTTACTACAGGGGGTTTTGTCAGAACCCCGCTGAGGAGAAACACCGTGAAAATACGTTCGATGACTTGGCTTTGTCGGAATTCGATCCCGTGTCATCGGCGGCAGAAGCCAACACACTACCCACTGCGCCACGGTGCTCTCAGCCTCTCTTATTAGCAACCTCTTATTAGCAAACCTCTAATTAGCAAAATTAATAAAAAGAAGGACAAGGATTTTTCGTTCTGGAACCATGTTATTTTTGCCGATCAGAGTAAATTTAACATGCTTGGATCACGTATGACCTACCATATACGTGTGGAGAAGTATCGATGAGGAACTTAAACAAAATAACTTGCGGTCATTAGTAAAAAATGGTGGTGGTTCTGAGCTGGTATGGGGTCCTATGTTGGCTTAAGGTCCAGGAAACCTTCACATAATTGAAGGTATAATGGACCAGAATATGTAGCTCAAAATTTTAAAATCGAATTTAAGAGAAAGTGCAAAAAAAAAAATTGGAATCAAAGACGGATTTTATTTTTATTAAGACAGCGAACCCAAGCACAAAGCCCATCGTGTGTTGTATAACAGTTGACTGTTATACAACATTCCCCACGTTTTGAATACACCGCCACAGTTGCCCGATCTAAACGCTATTGAGCATTTATGGAAAAGTTGAAAAAAACATTAAATTTCAAACGTAAATCTACTTAAAATGGCTTTAATCGAAGAAGAGACAAATATTGATTCCTACTGTCGAAAACTTGTGGAATCTATGCCAGCTCGCTTAGCAGTAGGAAAGAAACAATAAGGGTTTCCAACTAAATCTTAACTTTTGCAAAATAGGTAGTTATTACATACAATAACAAGGTTCGTTTTTTTTTTGTTCCATTAAAACTTTGACAAGAAAGAGCACGAGAAGCGCGCGATTGAGGATTTGGAGAGATGTTACTGCAGGCGTGACGTTCGAAAGTTTTATCAATAGATAAAGTGAACATGCCAAGGTTATAAAGCCAGAACGGAAGCCTGCAGGGATGAGAACGGACACCTAGTAGTAGAACCGCAGTCGATGCTGAGAATATGGAAAAACCACTTCTGCAAACTGCATAACGGCAATGTTAGTCAATATACCGCTGTCAGGCAGAATGATCGACGGAGACCGCAGAGAATTCTGTCCCCCTGACCTCGACGAAGTTAAGATTGCCATATCGAAGCTCAAGTCGAATAAAGCTGCTGGCGGAGGCGGACTGTCTGCTGAGCTCATAAAGGCAGCTAGGGATGACCTGGTTAGGAGCACGTACCAGCTCATCTGTAAGATATGGTCAGAGGATAGCACAGCCGAGGAATGGAGTCTCAGCATCGTATGCCCGATTCACAAGAAAGGAGACCCCTCTGTTTGGGCCAACTACAGAGGAATAAGTCTCCTTAACATCGCCTACAAAATCTTCTCTGCCGTTTTGTGTAAATACCTGAAGCCTTAGGTCCTTATCAGTGCGGATTCAGGCCAGGGAAGTCCACCATCGACCAAATCTTCACACGGCAGATCCTGGAAAAAAACAGTGAATTTCAAGTCGACACTCACCACCTATTTGTCGACTTCAAAGCCGCATACGACAGCGTAATAAGAGACGAGCTATACCACGCTAAGTCTACCTTTGACATACCTACTTAACTCGTCAGACTATGCAGGATGACTTTGGAGAATGCTCGCTGCTCCATCCGAATCGGTGAACACCTTACCGATAGTTTTGATGTCAAAAAAGGATTTAGGCAGGGTGATGCGCTGTCGTGTGATTTCTTCAACATCATATTGGAAATGATTGTGCAAAAATCACTGGCCAATACACAATCTATTTCAAATCCTGCACAATACACAAGCTATTTCAAATCCACGCAACTCCTTGCATACGCCGACGATATTGACATAATAGGTAGATCACAACGACGTCAACGAGGCGTTTGCGAGTATAGAGATGGAGGCGGCGAAAATTGGTTTGGCGGTAAACGAGGGCAAAACTAAATATATGCTGTCATCAACAACGCTCACCACCGAGGTCTTGGCCAGAACGTTTGTATTGGCAGATATAAGTTCGAGGTAGTTAAGGACTTCGTCTACCTTGGCTCCGGAGTAACCTGGAACAATGACATCAGTTCCGAAATCAAACGCAGAATCACTCTTGCCAATCACTGTTTCTTTGGGCTCAGGAGGCAACTGAGTAATAGAGCACTCTCCCGAACGACAAAGTTGACGCTATATAAGACCCTTATTATCCCGGTCCTGTTGTACGGCGCAGAAGCACGGACACTATCAAAAGCGGATGAGGAGGCCCTTGGTCGGTTCAAGAGAAAGATTTTGCCCGTGATTTTTGGGCCTATAAACACAGACGGGGGATGGAGGAGAAGATTCAACCACGAACTGTTCGGACTGTATAGCGACATGAGCCTAGTCAGGCGTCTACGGATTCAACGCCTAAGATGGTTGGGCCATGTAGAGCGATTGGACACCACAGCTCCAGCCCGGAGAATCTTTGAATCCAACCCCGAGGGACGAAGAAGCAGAGGACGGCCGCACTTAAGATGGCGCACACAGGTGGAATGGGACCTCAGCCAACTGGATGTGCGGCAATGGAAAAGGATAGCAAAAGATCGTGCTAGTTGGAGGGGCATGTTAGTTGAGGCCCAGGTTCACCCCGAACTGTAGCGCCCATTAAGACGAAGAAGAAGACATATACAAACTATTACCTTTCATTTATTCTTTCTTTTCGCCTTGTTCCATTTTAACTTTGAGCCACTGTAAGTATACTCAAAAAATCGTATATCTATAAAACCGGCAGGTGAGCGCGTCTAAGCTTTTTGGGATTCCAAAGGTAAATTAAAATAGCAATTGCGATTCATTTGCTTTACCTAATACCACGAGGAGATCGTGTGCTTTCTGCAGAGTTGTTAGAAAATCCGTGCTTAGAATAAAAATGCCATTATTAATCAACCAGTTAATACTGGATTTTCTATTCTTAGAAAATGTACGATAAGACAAGGATGTGGAATTCTTGAAGCACAAAGAAGCGCAAATGACATGTATGTATACACTAATACCACTTGGTAAAACTCCAACCCATGCAAATTTCTTCTTATAGGATCACCTTACCAATAGGTGTATGTGTGTTCTGCGGATTAGAGCTAAAGCACCTTTTCGTTTATCTTTCTTCCTGGTTTCTTCGATCAGTCATTCATTCTCTGATTTTTATTAATAGTTCATTTTTCGAAATATGTACAGTGAAAGCTTCCGGTCAGCCAAGCCGTCGGAAGTTATCTTCTGGATAGACTTTCTAGATTTGTATCTTTGTTACCACTTTGTTGAATAAAAATCAATGAATTAGGCACAGAGATGATGGAGAGCATGGCTGATTTAAAAACGTGTCAAAATGACTAACAAACCTCTAATAAATTACATTATACTTATGTATATATCTGCCCTTAGATAAAATGTACTGGTTTGCAGGTACATATATACATATACATATCTTCCTGCTACAGACTATAAAAGCTGCATGTAAGGGACATAGTTTACCATAATAGAATGCACTTCTTCGTTTTAATTTTCATTAACATTGAACAAATAGTTTCAGGAGTACTACATACATACGTATGTATATCCAAGTGGTATCACAAGGAATCTGAACCGAGAGACTAAGTGACAGTGGCTTATCACCTCCTTATCAGGCGAAATGAAACAAGAAAAAACTTTGTTGTGCCGAGCTTAAGCATTGTGACTCTAAAAACATGGCGTGTCAATGGGGGGGAAGGAGCGTTCGGCACAATGACCAGCACACGAATAATTAATTTCGTGACGAATTTCTGGAATGTTTTAATTTAATTCTCATCATTTCGCTAAACATAAATTATTTCCTTCTGGAGTTTGCTCTTGTTCAAAAATGACCCCATCACTAGCTTCGCCACAAAATCAACTAAATTATTGTAATATTTGTTTTTCTTTTTTTTTTATTGTGGAATTAAACGAACTTTTGTCCACAGCAAGAAAAATGTTGAAAAACGTAATGCGATATTTAACATGCACACTGCTTGGGTGGTAGTAAATATTTTCGCAATGAGTAATTCGACTTGTACAATAGATAGAATATTTCATTTTGCTTTCCCACAATTTTACTTTGCTGGTAATTGTATGTTTCCTGAAAGTTTACATTTTCCACGCTCCTACATATGTAATAATGACTTTTATTATGAGTTAATTGCTGGCGAATCATTTTGTTTAAGCACGTGCCTTTTTTCGCATGAGGAAAAAATGGAAAACCTAGATACGTGAAATCTCCCTTGAACGGACAGCAATGGTGCAAATTTTTTTGTCCACCTAAGGGAGGTGTCCGTTTAAGGGAAATCAAATAAAAAAAGCTTTATTTTTCGGAACTAATATATGTAGTGGGTATTCATTTATTAACAAATAATAAAAAAATGTGGGAGAGCACCGTGGCGCAGTGGGTAGTGAGTTGGCCTCTGACGCCAGTGACACGGGATCGAATCCCGACACAGCCATGTCATCAAACGTGTTTTTCACGGTGTTTCTCCTCAGCGGGGTTCTGACAAAACCCCCTGTAGTAATATTGTCATGAAAAGCTTCTCGAAATTCGCCGTTCGGAACCGGCAATAAACTGTAGGTCCCTTT
Source organism: Eumerus sabulonum (assembly GCA_951905685.1). Classification (NCBI taxonomy): domain Eukaryota; kingdom Metazoa; phylum Arthropoda; class Insecta; order Diptera; family Syrphidae; genus Eumerus; species Eumerus sabulonum. Next base: position 150,274,180 of record OX645060.1, on the reverse strand, counting down.
CACCTATGTGAAAATGAAATCACACACAACATGGGTGATTGAGAGAAGCTCGGCTCAGGTTCTTCATGGACTGTAACGCCAACATACATACATACATACATTTTAGTTTTTTTTTTTTTTTTTTTTTGTAGTTTAGTTTAATCTTTATTTCATTGATAATACATAGGAGCAAAGTATTTCAATGAAATAGTTCAGGGCAATCTGTTGTCAGAAGGACAAGGGTCGAATGCACCATTAATAACAAAAAAATCATAATATAATTGATGATGGGGAATTCAAATAGGATGTAAGAGTTTTCAAATATAAATTAACGGATGAGTTCATTTGTATGTAAGTTGACAAATTGGTAAATAAAAGACACAAAGATATGTATTTTTACACTAGTGGATTAATTAGATGTTCAATATTATTATAGTTAAAAGATAAAAGCCATAGCTCAACTTGTTTAGCAAAAATTGATATGTTCTTCTCGCATCTGAGTCTTTCAGGAAGCTTGTTAAATAAACGGCAAGCACTAATTAGATAAAATTTAGAGAAGATTGCAACATTTACTGAGGGTACATTTACAAAATTTAAATTATTGACGCGTAGATTGTAGCTGCCATATAATCTGGCAGCAGCGTAACCTGATCTCAGAAAGAATATTTTAAGAACCTTGTAAAAATATAGATGACGAATACATACAATAAAAAAATACAAAAAAACAAATAAACTCCATTTTTTTTTTCACATAACTTTCTTCAAATGAATGATTGATTGATGAGCCTCTACATACATTAAATAAGTATGTTACATTACACAAAAAATAGCAGATATTTTTTCAAATATTTTTCGAAAAAATATCTCAATGTTTGTTTGTTCAGTTTCAGAAAAGGCGAATTTATTTTTAAATCTGGTCTGTAGATCAAACAAAATTTGAACGGCCTCAACGTCATTTTGTTTAGCCGCAAACATTTTTCAACTTTCAATAGTAGCGTCAGCTTCTTGGTAAGAATTAATTGAAGCCTTTACCTGGTCCTGATCATCATCCTCTGCATCACTATCAGTTTCGACAATTTCAACAGGAACTTCAACGTATTCTGGTAACATCTCGAAGTCATATTCCACATTTACGGTATCATCCATCAAGACAAAATGTTCGGGTTCTGCTTCCAATCTGCATTCCGTAGGTAGGTAGGTAGATAGGTAGGCTTGTAGCCTCCCCAGAATTGAGAAGAACGCACATAGGCCAGGGAGGCCCGTTGTGCAGCTACGAGGGGGTTTTACCCCCCTATTCGTGGAACCATTTTGTGCTTCTTAAGAAGTTAAGAAGGTCAGGTATCCCTACTTTCTGAACATCTGTCAGACCGTTAAGGAAGTAAGAGCCTAGGTAACGTTTCCTGATGTTGCAAAAAGCTGGACAGGCACAGAGAAGGTGGTGAATGGATTCGACCTCCTCCTCGTCCTGACAGCTTCTGCAGAAATCATTCGAAACTATTCCTAGTTTTTGTGCGTGACTGCCAATGAGGCAGTGTCCTGTGATGACACCAATGACCTTGTAGATGTCAGTTCTTTTTAGGGAGATTATACTCCTTTTGCCACGGCTGTCAAGCCGAGGCCAGATTTGCCTGGTGATGGCGCAGGTATGTCCCTGGGTCCATCTCAGGTTCGTCTCGGCCCTGGCGAGATTGGCTAGATTATGTTTAATGGTTGTAAGGGGTACTCCCTCACAAGCCACGATTGATTGTAAGCGTCGTTCCTTGTTTGGCGAGTGTGTCGGCTTTTTCATTATCTGTAATGTCGCTGTGTCCCGGTACCCAGATAAGCTGTATGTTGAACTGTTCTGCCATCTCGTTAAGAAATCGGCGACAGTCGAGGCTAGATTTTGATGTGTACACATAGGACTCCAACGACTTTAAGGCTGCTTGACTGTCTGTGACAATTCAAATATCCGTGGTGGATATTACGTTTCACTTCAGCCAAAAGAAAACCTCTTTTATTGGAAAACGCTGCAGTGATTTGGTAATTTTAGAGCTTTATACAGCTTAAGTTGTTTGCAGAATACTCCACTGCCCACCCCGTCTTTGGTTTTAGACCCGCCAGTGTAGAAATCCACGCATTTTCCGCGGGGTTGAGTTTGACGAGTCCAGTTCTGTCTGTCCGGATATATGGTCGTGAAGTTTTTGTCCAAGACTATGGTGGGTTCTATGTGGTCCAAGTTTTCTGTCATAGTTATCCTGTTTTGCAGGATGGAGGAGTGGCCAGTGACATAGCTCGCCCAATTCGAGTTGGCTTTTAGTCTTAAGGCCGTGTGTGTGGCAATTTGCTTACCGAAAATATCGAGTGGTGTAAGGTCTAGTTAAGCGCAGCCGTTGGTGTGGACCTAAGGGCCCCGGTGATGCACATACATGCCATCCTTTGTACCTTCTCGAGTTGTTTGTGGTATGTTGTCTTGTCCAGTGCAGTCCACCAGACTATCACTCCATACATTAGTATGGGTCTAACGACCATGATATAGAGCCATAGGGTGATCTTGGGGTTGAATCCCCATTTTTTTTCTAGGGCTTTCTTACATGTGTAGAGAGCTATTGTTGCTTTTTTTTGCTCTTTCAATTGTATTGCTCTTCCAAGTTAATTTCCTATCGAGTATAATGCCAAGGAATTTTGCACTAGAGGAATAGGTTAGCCTGGTATCGAGCAGAGTGATAGGGCAGTTTTCCGGGATTTTATGCTTTTTGGTAAATAGCACGAGCTCCGTTTTCTGGGGATTAACCCTGAGTCCGTTACTATTCGCCCATTTGCACAGAAATGAGAATGCCGATTGCATGCGGTTATTCAGTGTGGATAGGTATTTGTCTGAGATTGAGATGGCAACGTTCACGTAACGTTAAGCAACAACGTTCAGGCCTACTTTCTCCAGTTTGATTAGTAGTTCGTTCACAACTACATTCCAGAGAAGAGGTGAAAAGACCCCACCTTGCGGGGTTCCCTTGGTAACCACTCTGGTAGTTACTAGGCTTCCCCACTTAGAGTGAATCTTGCGCGTTAGTAACAACTCGTTGATCAGCTCTATCAGAGCCCTCTCCACCTTAAGCTTTTCTAGCCCTTCTATTATTGCTTTCGGTGTGATGTTGTTAAAGGCGCCCTCTATGCCTAGGAAGGCTGTTAGAGTATATTCTTTGAGATGGATTGATCTTTCGATTTTCCTAATGTGTGAAGGGCTGTTTCGACCGATCTACCCTTACAGTAGGCGTGCTGTGCCTTAGAAATTAGGGAGGGATCCAAGCTGTGCCGTATGTGTATATCTATCAGCCTTTCTGAAGTTTTTATAGCGACAGATAGGCCTTAGATCCTTGGGGGAAGTATGAGAGTTCCTGCCGGCTTTGGGGATGAAAAGTACCTTTGCGCACTTCCACTTTTCTGGAATATGACTCCAAGCTAGGCATCCTTTAAAGATTATCTCTAGGCATGGTATAGTCCATTCCATAGTTTGTGTTAGTTCGATAGGGTAAATTTCATCCGGACCCGGCGATTAGTAGGGCTTGAAACTTTTTAATGCCCATTGATTTTCTCTCTGGAGATAATGTGATCGTACTGCCCTTCTGCCGCAGAGGAGATATGAGTTCCTCGCGAGTGTACTGAGTCTTGCGATTTAGAGCAGCCAGGGAAGTGCGTGTTGAGGAGAAGATTTAGAGTTTCTTCCTCAGATGTTGTCCAAACTCCATTTGCTATGAGGCATTCCGTAGGAAGATTGGAAATTTCTCTTAAATTCGAGAGAGGCAAGTCGTTTTCAGGATCGAATTCATTTTTTCCAAATCTAAACTTTGTCCGAAAACATTTTTTGAACAATTTACAACTGTTTTTGTTGTGACTATTTTCCACGCATTATTAATAAAATAAATGGCGTCTAGGACATTTATGCTCTTGATTAACTCACTGGTGGATTGGGAGCTGTCCATATGGGCAATGAGATGCTTTAAAATAAGCCAGCGGTAGTGAAATTTAAAATTTCTTATCACACCTTGATCTAGGGATGGCAAATCGATGAGGTGTTTGGCGGAAAATAAACAACTTTTATATTTTCCAGTCTTTGGGATGGAAAGTAGCGTTGTCAAGAAAGAGCAACATTTTTTTTTTCTGTAGTTTCGTTTTTTGGTCAAATAAACGAAGCCACTCTATCATGATGTCTTGGGTCATTCAGGCTTTTTTGTTGTGCTGATCATGTTTAAAGCCACTATGACTAAAAGTTTTTCCTTGTCTCCCGTCATATTGGCACAGTGCAAAGTAGTGAGCCTCTCCTTTGAGAGCTTTCCTCCTGTGCATTTTTGACCTTTCAAAGCCATTGTCTTTGTGGGTAATGCTCGAAAAAAAAAGCCAGTTTAATTCGCATTGTAAATGCAGTCAGGGTCATAACCGGCTGTTATTGTAGGTAGCTTTTGAAGAAAAATGTTCACGTCCCCAAGATCAATATCTCCACCCTCTCCGCTCACGTTTTCGTAAGAAATACCGTGACGATTCCGAAACTTATCCAGCCAACCTGCAGATGCTTTAAAATCTGTGACTCTTAAACGATTTGCAACTTCTGCTGCCTTATGTCGAATTGCGGTTCCAGCAATAGGAAATCTTTTGTTTCGAGTTGCACCATTCAATAACAATTTTATCTAGACTCCCGGTCTATGAAACGAAACGCCTCTTAGGGTGAGTTGCACTTGAATTAGATTGCCAAAATTCACACATAAAATGCAATGAGAAGAATTTGCTATTTGCTGTAGACTACAAGTAATAAAAAAGATTTAATCTTGCTTCGGTGTCCGCCTAAGAGAAAATGTTTTATTATTTATATGCGTAATTGCTGTCCGTGTCCGTTCAAGGGAATGTCCGTCCAAAGGAAATTGTAAACTATGCAATTTATATGGAGCAAATTTCGTTAAAAAAAATATGTCCGGCTAAGGGAGGTGTCCGCAGAGGGAGATTTCACTATACAGCCTGAGTAGTAAACTACCACGCTTTTCTTTCCTACAATAGAAGACAAAATTGTTATACCTAATTGAATCTATGAGGAATATGTATGAATCTCAGATTCGAGCTAGTGTAGGAACAATAAATTGATTGTTGGCTGTTTATGATTTATTTCAAGAATTTTCAAAATGTCGTTGTTATTTAAAAAAAAAATTCTCGCAAATAAAATACTAATACTTTAGAATTAATTCCTCGGGCGATAGCACGTCAGTTAATATTCGTTAACTTCGTTAAGTCTTTCCCAAGATATTTAAAGCGACTAGTTTCTTGGAAACGAACTAGATACATAAACTCTGTCTATGGGTGTTTACATACTAATTCATGGGAAATAATGCATTCTTTAAAAAACCTTGCAAAATCAACACAGCCTTTATGAATATGTATGTACGTTGTTATGGGTATAATGCACCTGTTTTTGGCTCAATAAATGACACGGAAGTGTTAACCAGCATATTATTAAGTGTTTATTATAGTGCCGAAGATGAAATTAACAATTTAATTTTTCGTCTAAGAACGATGGTATGTACATATGTATGTGCATATGAAAAATTAATTAATTTCGGAACGGAAACGTTATAAAATCGTTATAGCTTGGAAGCTGCCTTTAATTAGAAATACAAGTTATCTATTTACTGTTAGATGGACATTCTGTTTGTTTCGTACTTTATCGGTAATATGTATATATGATTGAGAGGGCATGGGCTCGGACATACAGGGTAAAGTTGTTTATTGCTCTCAACCTGGCGAGATGCCAGCAACGATCCCTGTTTAAATGCCCGGGTCAAGTTGACATACGGCCTCCTCGCGGCGTCCTCTGGATAGCCTCTTCAACAACCGTTGGGAGGTGAACAAACGTATGCAGCGAAAAAAAACCCGACCAGAATGGCGGTTGTGCGGCGGGCTAAAAATCTACCCACGTAAAAAAAACTTAAAGTTATGAATGAGCAAGATGCCTCGGATACACGGACGGATACTCGACGACGACAACGCACGAAAAAGGAACACGATTTGCGAGTATGCTCCTGGAATGTCAGAACCCTGTACACTCCCGGAGCTGCTCATAAACTAGAAGGAATCCTCACGCAGTACAAGGCGGATATTACTGCGGTCCAGGAAATACGCTGGATAGGAAACGGTATGATTAGGAAGAAAAATTACGACATTTATTACAGCTGTCACTTGCACTTACTGGGATGCGGATTTGTCGTGGAAAAGCGGTTAAGGTCGAAGGTCATCGACTTTAAACCTATAAGTGATCGCTTGGCTGTGATCCGCATCAGTGGCAAATTTTATAACATCAGCCTTATATGTGCACACGCCCCTACCGACGAGGCTGAAGACCCTATCAAGGAGGACTTCTATGACCTCCTGGACAACGCCTACGGAGCTTGTCCGGAGTACGATGTAAAAATCGTGCTCGGGGACGTCAACGCCAAAATCGGTAAAGAAAACACCCTTGGCGGAGTGATCGGAAAGCACAGCCTCCACGATACAACAACAGATAACGGCTTCCGACTCACTGACTTTGCGACAGCTCGTAGTGCGGTGATAAGTAGCACAAGATTCCCTCGCAAGCGAATCCACACAGTAACCTGGCGATCTCCGGACGGTCGAACCGCCAACCAAATCGACCATGTGCTCGTTGACGCAAGGCACTCGTCAAACATCCTGGATGTGCGAGCATTTAGAGGGGCAAATGTCGACTCTGACCACTTCCTCGTAGCAGCAACATTGAGAGCTCGACTGTCCAATGTCAGAAAGCTGCACCAGCCCATCAGGAGGAGATTCGACATTGGGCGCCTGAGCACACCGGAGGTTGTCAGAGTCTACATGGAGCAGCTGAGCGAAAGACTCTACGGTATGCCTACGTCGAACACAAATGCCAATAATATGTGGCTGCATTGCCGCTCAGCCATTCAGGAAATAGCCGAAACCACCTTAGGATACCTACCACCCCCGACAAGAAACCCGTGGTATGATGGCGAGTGTGAGCAGAAAAAGGCAGCAAACCGACGAGGCGTACCAAAAGGCGCTGCAGAGGAAAACCAGGGCAGCGCAAGAAGAGTACCGAGCCGTGCAACTCGGTTCTCAGACCTCGGAACCATTCGAAACATGCACCGGAGATGCGCTGCCATGTGACTTCTTCAACCTGGTGCTGGAGCAGATAGTGCGACGGGCAGGCGTCAACAGGGAAGGCACTATCTTTTACAAGTCCATTCAGCTGCTAGGATACGCGGATGATATCGACATCATCGCGTGTTCTCGCCGTGGTATTGTGGAAGCATTCACGGCGATTGAAGGACAGGCGAAACGAGTTGCTCTTAAGATCAATGAGGACAAAACGAAATACATGCTGTCAAGCAAAAACCAATCCGTCGCTCACCACCTGGGTCAAAATATAACAATTGACAGCTACAATTTCGAGGTAGTTAAGGAGTTTGTCTACCTCGGGGCAAACGTAAATTCCACAAATGACACCACAGTGGAGATCCGGCGTAGAATCGCCCTTGGCAACCGCTGCTACTTCGGCTTGTCCAAAAAACTGGGGTCGAAACTCCTCACTCGAAAGACCAAAGTCATGCTTAACAAAACGCTCATTCTGCCAGTCTTGCTGTATGGAGCCGAAAGCTGGACGATAAGCAGGACAGCGGAGCTGATTTTGGGTTCTTTCGAAAGAAAAATTCTGCGCCGGATATTTGGTCCTGTCTGTGAGGAAGGTGAATGGAGAAGAAGATAAAACCGGGAACTCTACGAGCTGTACCAAGATGTGGATGTAGTCCGGAAGGCAAGGATCCGTCGACTACACTGGCTCGGCCACATCGAGCGCATGGACATCAACGCTCCAGCTAAGAGGGTCTTCGACTCCGAGCCTCCTGGTTCGAGAAGAAGAGGAAGACCGAACCTCCGGTATAAAGACCAAGTAATTGCGGATGTAAGACATATTGGTATTGACAATTGGAAGCAGCGTGCCCGGGACCGTCAAGGATGGAAGGCAGCTATAGCCTAGGCTCAGATCCTCCATGGATCGCTGGCCTGATAAGTAAGTAAGTAAGTATGTATATATGAGTTAATTGAAAGTTCGATTTTAGCGGACCATTTGCTCTCGGTGACCACTGTCAGATATTGGTTAAAAAGATTAAACGCGTTATACACGTTTTTGGTCGAGCATTAACCAGCAGACGATCACTGATACAATCTTTGTTCGGGCCAAAATTGATGGCTACCACATCTACAGCCGGTATGCTCCACCGAATCTTACCGGCTTCTTTAACGGGTTGAGAATAGATGCCATAGGACGGAGTCCGGTTTTCATAGCTGAAGACTTTAACGCTAGGTCCAAAGTTTGCCCATGGACAAACATAGAGGGGAAGTATTCTGCTGGAAGCCTTAATGTAGTGCTCTTAAACAGTGGTAATGAACACACGTTTAGCAAAAATGGGTGTGAGTTCGATAATCGGTCTTATTTTTGTTAGAAACAGCCTTGCTCGGAGAGCAAAATAGAAGGTCAGTCCCAACCTCCCAACTATACTCGGAGTGACCACCAAGCTATACCCTTTGAAATCATGAATGAAGAGAGGCGACGCCCAAGTACATCAACAAATTAAGGTGGAAGACAAATACTTTCGACAAAGAGGCTCTCACCCATATGATCGCGGATGCTACGTAGACGGGTGCGGCCAACGAGAAGTCTAAACAACTGATTACAACTACATCACAACGGTACACGATGCGTCCATGGCAAAAAGAACGACGGATGCACGCAACCCACCGGTTTACTGGTGGAATGAAGATATTGCGCTACTATGCGCTTAATGTCACAAGGAGGCAGTAACACCGCAGCAGGGGAAGTGACAATCTCATCGAACTCCACCATCGTACACAGATAAATGTTCGATTAAACTGGCCGAACCAGTGTAATCGACGGATCTTTGCCTTCCGGACTACATCCACATCTTTGTACAGCTCGTAGAGTTCGCGGTTGTCTTCTCCATTCACCTTCCTCACAGGCAGGACCAAATATCCGGCGCAAAATTTTTCTTTCGAAAGAACCCAAAATCAGCTCCGCTGTCTTGCTTATCGTCCAGCTTTCGGCTCTGTACAGCAAGACTGGCAATATGAGCGTTTTGTAAAGCATGACTTTGGTCTTTCGAGGGAGGAGTATTGACCCCAGTTGTTTGGACAAGCCGAAGTAGCAGCGGTTGCCAAGGGCGATTCTGTGCCGGATCTCCACTGTAGTGTTATTTGTGGAATTTACGTTTGCCCCGAGGTAGACAAACTCCTTAACTACCTCGAAATTTTAGCTGTCAATTGTTATATATTGTCCCAGGTGGTGAGCGACGAATTGGTTTTTACTTGACAGCATGTACTTTGTTTTGTCCTCATTGACCTTAAGACCAACTCGTTTCGCCTGTTCTTCAATCGCCGTGAATGCTTCCACAATGTCACGGCGAGACCACGCGATGATGTCGATATCATCCGCGTATCCTAGCAGCTGGGCGGACTCAGAGAAGATAGTGCCTTCCCTGTTAACGCCTGCCCGTCGCACTATCTGCTCCAGCACCCGGTTGAAGCAGTCACATGACAACGCATCTCCTTGCCGAAATCCGGTGCATGTTTTAAACGGTTCCGAAGTCCTAGAACCGAGTTGCTCGGTGCATCGCGTATTTGTAAGCGCGGCGCGACACAACTGGATCAGTTTTCCCGGGATCCCGAATTCGGCCATCGCACCAAACAGTCCTGCACGATGAATGCTGTCGAATGCGGCTTTGAAATCGATGAAAAGATGGTATGTATCGATTCGAAACTCGTTTGTCTTTTCCAGGATTTGTCGAAGTGTGAAAATTTGGTCTTTGCCGGGCCGGAAGCCGCACTGGTAGCTGCCGATTAGTGCGGTGCAAAAGGGCTTTCGACGTTCACACAATACGCTAGACAGGATCTTGTATGCGACATTGAGCAGGGATATACCTCTACAGTTCTTGCAAGAGGTAGGATCGCCTTTTTTGTGGATGGGGCAAATAGAGCTGGTATTCCAGTCGTCGGGCATGCTTTCATCTTCCTAAATTCTGCAGATGATCTGGTTCATGCTCCCTACCAGAACATCGCCGCCAGCCTTGAACAGCTTTGATGGCAAGCCATCTGAGCCTGCGGCCTTGTTATTCTTCAGCTTCTGAATAGCTGTGCCGACTTCTTCGATGCTGGGTGGGAGGACTACTTCAGCGGCTGGAGTTGGGGTTTCCTCGGTCCCTACCACTCTCTCTTGGTCATGCTCGTTAAGCAGCTGCTGGAAATGCTGCTTAAATACATCGCCTATTCCCTGCGGGTCGGTGACAAGATTACCCTCGCAGTATCGAAGAGCCTGGGTGCCCTTTTTGAAGCCTCCTGCAAGGCCTTTGGCTTTCTTGTAAAAGGCTCGTGTTTTATGCTTATCCCTAGACTCCTCGATATCCTTGAACTGGGAGGCTTCGAAGATTATTTTCTTTTGTCGCAGTAGTTTTTTCTCCTCCCTTCTTCTGGGTCGGTACCCTTCTTGCGCTGCCCTGGTTTTCCTCTGCAGCATCTTTTGGTACGTCTCGTCGGTTGCTGCCTTTTTCTACTCACACTCGCCATCATACCACGGGTTTCTTGTCGGGAGTGGTAGGTATCCTAGGGTGGTTTCGGCTACTTCCTGAATGGCTGAGCGGCAACTTACTTACTTACTTACTTATCAGGCCTGCGATCCATGGAGGATCTGAGCCTGAGCTATAGCTGCCTTCCATCCTTGACGGTCCCGGGCACGCTGCTTCCAGTTGTCAAGACCAAGATGTCTTACATCCGCGATTACTTGGTCTTTATACCGGAGGTTCGGTCTTCCTCTTCTTCTCGAACCAGGAGGCTCGGAGTCGAAGACCCTCTTAGCTGGAGCGTTGATGTCCATGCGCTCGATGTGGCCGAGCCAGTGTAGTCGACGGATCCTTGCCTTCCGGACTACATCCACATCTTGGTACAGCTCGTAGAGTTCCCGGTTTTATCTTCTTCTCCATTCACCTTCCTCACAGACAGGACCAAATATCCGGCGCAGAATTTTTCTTTCGAAAGAACCCAAAATCAGCTCCGCTGTCCTGCTTATCGTCCAGCTTTCGGCTCCATACAGCAAGACTGGCAGAATGAGCGTTTTGTTAAGCATGACTTTGGTCTTTCGAGTGAGGAGTTTCGACCCCAGTTTTTTGGACAAGCCGAAGTAGCAGCGGTTGCCAAGGGCGATTCTACGCCGGATCTCCACTGTGGTGTCATTTGTGGAATTTACGTTTGCCCCGAGGTAGACAAACTCCTTAACTACCTCGAAATTGTAGCTGTCAATTGTTATATTTTGACCCAGGTGGTGAGCGACGGATTGGTTTTTGCTTGACAGCATGTATTTCGTTTTGTCCTCATTGATCTTAAGAGCAACTCGTTTCGCCTGTCCTTCAATCGCCGTGAATGCTTCCACAATACCACGGCGAGAACACGCGATGATGTCGATATCATCCGCGTATCCTAGCAGCTGGATGGACTTGTAAAAGATAGTGCCTTCCCTGTTGACGCCTGCCCGTCGCACTATCTGCTCCAGCACCAGGTTGAAGAAGTCACATGACAGCGCATCTCCTTGCCGAAATCCGGTGCATGTTTCGAATGGTTCCGAGGTCCTAGAACCGAGTTGCACGGTGCATCGCGTGTTTTTTAGCGTGGCGCGACACAACTGGATCAGTTTTACCGGGATCCCGAATTCGGCCATCGCCCCAAACAGTGCTTCACGATGAATGCTGTCGTATGCGGCTTTGAAATCGATGAAAAGATGGTGTGTATCGATTTGAAACTCGTTGGTCTTTTCCAGGATTTGTCGAAGTGTGAAAATTTGGTCTATAGTTGATTTGCCGGGCCGGAAGCCGCACTGGTAGCTGCCGATTAGTGCGGTGCAAAATGGTTTTAGACGTTCACACAATACGCTGGACAGGATCTTGTATGCGACATTGAGCAGGGATATACCTCTATAGTTCTTACAAGAGGTAGGATCGCCTTTTTTGTGGATGGGGCATATAGAGCTGGTACTCCAGTCGTCGGGCATGCTCTCATCTTCCCAAATTCTGCAGATGATCTGGTGCATGCTCCCTACCAGAACATCGCCGCCAGCCTTGAAGAGCTCTGATGGCAAGCCATCTGAGCCTGCGGCCTTGTTGTTCTTCAGCTTCTGAATAGCTGTGCCGACTTCTTCTATGCTGGGTGGGAGGACTACTTCAGCGGCTGGAGTTGGGATTTCCTCAGTCCCTACCACTCTCTCTTGGTCATGCTCGTTAAGCAGCTGCTGGAAGTGCTGCTTAAATACATCCACTATTCCCTGCGGGTCGGTGACAAGATTACCCTCGCAGTTTCGAAGAGCCAGGGTGCCCTTTTTGAAGCCTCCTGCAAGGCCTTTGGCTTTCTTGTAAAAGGCTCGTATTTTATGTCTATCCCTAGACTCCTCGATATCCTTGAGCTGGGAGGCTGCGAAGATTCTTTTCTTTTGTCGCAGTAGTTTCTTCTCCTCCCTTCTTCTGGCTCGGTACTCTTCTCGCGCTGCCCTGGTTTTCCTCTGCAGCGCCTTTTGGTACGCCTCGTCGGTTGCTGCCTTTTTCTGCTCACACTCGCCATCATACCACGGGTTTCTTGTCGGGGGTGGTAGGTATCCTAAGGTGGTTTCGGCTACTTCCTGAATGGCTGAGCGGCAATGCAGCCACATATTATTGGCATTTGTGTGCTCCCTGTAGACTCTGGTAACCTTCGGTGTGCTCAGGCGCCCAATGTGGAACCTCCTCCTGGTGGGCTGGTGCAGCTTTCTGACATTGGACAATCGAGCTCTGAATCTTGCTGATACGAGGAAGTGGTCAGAGTCGACATTTGCCCCTCTGAATGTTGGCACATCCAGGATGTTTGACGAGTGCCTTGCGTCAATAAGCACATGGTCAATTTGGTTGGCGGTTCGACCGTCCGGTGATCGCCAGATTGCTGTGTGGATTCGCTTGCGAGGGACCTTGTGCTGCTTATCACCGCATTGCGAGCTGTCGCAAAATCCGTGAGTCGGAAGCCGTTATCTGTTGTTGTATCGTGGAGGCTGTGCTTTCCGATCATTCCGCCACCGATTTTGGCGTTGAAGTCCCCGAGCACAATTTTAACATCGTACTCCGGCTAAGCTCCGTAGGCGTTGTCCAGGAGGTCATAAAAGTCCTCCTTGATAGGGCCTTCAGTCTCGTCGGTAGGGGCGTGTGCACATACATATAAGACTGATGTTATAAAATCTGCCTCTGATGCGGATCACAGCCAGGCGATCAGTTATAGGTTTAAAGTCGATGACCTTCGATCTTAACCGCTTTCCCACGACAAATCCGCATCCCAGTAAGTGCAATGCTTTGTGACAGCTGTAATCATAGACATGCTTTAGCGGTGAAACAAATGCCACTCTCTTTAAAAAAAGTTTTGGATGAGTCTGTTCAAATTATTAATTACTAGCTTTTGTCCGCGGCTCCGCTCGCGTTGAATTCGGGGTAACACGGTTCCCCTATCTAGAAAGAAACAAAAAGTAGCCTACGTCACTCTCCGTCCCTTCAACTATCTCCACTTAAAAAATCACGTCAATTCGTCGCTCCGTTTTGCCGTGAAAGACGGACAAACAGACACACACACTTTCACATTTATAATATTAAGTATAGATATAAAAGTGCGACCGTTAAAGTCAAGACTTTTTGTATTACTATGTGATGATATGGGAACCTTTCACAATTCCCTGCTTCTCCACACAGAAGTGAGGTGGCTGTCTCGTGGGAAAGCACTTTCACGATTGCAGGAGTTACGTTCTGAAGTCTTATCTCTGTTGATGGAACCCAATAACAAATTGGCCAACGTTTTTGATAATGAGAGGTGGCAGTGTATACTTTCGTATTTACCATATATTTTCATGAAAGTGAATGAGATGAGTCTTTCTCTGCAAGGGATGAATATCACAACTTTTGGAGCTAATGACAAAGTTCGCGCATTTAAAAGAAAAATCCAGTTTTGGGTTGAATCTGTTCACAAGAAAGAGGTGGAGTGTTTTCATATGTTAAATGATTTTTAAAATGAAACAAACCGGAGAGAGAGAGAAGCACTTTGACTGATGAAATATGTGAACATCTTCGTAGGTTGGAGAAGTCCCTTGAGCAGTACTTCCCTACAGCTCAAGATTAAATGCTGCAAGAATATGAATGGGTGGTCAAACGGTTTGTAGTTTCGAAAAAGCCAACTAGTCTATCGTCAAGTGAATACGAATTTTTGATAGACATAACTTCAGGTTCTACCATGAAATCTACTTTCGAGTGTGATATTTACCCCCATTCCAACCGCTCGTTGAAAAAGCAAAACGGGTTATTCTTCCTTTTGCCACAACTTATGCGAATCCGGATTTTTTATCCATGCAGCTAGGACAACTCACCCGACATTCAACTCCGGCCATCGAAAATTGAACCAGATATTTCTTAATTGTGCAAATCAAAACAACCTCATTTTTTCCCATTAATTAAGCTGACTCTACAAATCATTATTTTTGAATTTATTCTGTTCGATTACCTATGATTGTAGTATCTATCTGCCAAGAGACGAAGTCCTTGACTATATCAAAAATATAGCTGCCGAAGGTGACGTTCTGACCAAGACGTCGGTGTTGCGCGTCTTTCTTGGATGACAGCATATATTTGGTCTTGTCCCCATTTACCCTTAGACCCACTTTAGCCGCTTCTGCTTCAATGCTTGCGAACGGCTCATTGACGTCTCGCTTTGTCCGTCCAATAACGTCAATGTCATCTGCGTAGGCAAGCAATTGTGTGGACTTGAAGTAGCTCGTACCTCTTATGTTGGCCGCAGAGTCCCGCACGATCTTTTCAAGAATAATGTTTAAGAAATCACATGACAGTGCATCACCCTGTCTAAAACCTTTTTTAACATCAAAGGGGTCGGTTAGTTCACCTCCGACCTTAATGGAGCAGCGAGAGTTCTCCATAGTTATTCTGCACACTCTGACGAGTTTGGCAGGAATGTTAAAACATGACATGGCTCTGTATAGCTCGTCTCTATAAACACTGTCATACGCGGCTTTAAAGTCGACAAAAAGATGGTGCGTGTCGCCCTGAAATTCATGGGTCTTTTCCAGGATCTGCCGTAGTGTAAATATTTGGTCTATCTTGGATTTTCCTGGCCTGAAACTACACTGGTAGAAACCTATCAGTTTGTCCACGAACGGTTTCAGGCACATATACAGTACGGCAGAGAGGATTTTGTACGCGATTCTCAGGAGGCTTATCCCTCTGTAATTGGCGCAGTCATAGGGGTCTCCTTTCTTATGGACCGGGCAAACGATACTGAACTGCCATTCATCGGGCATGCGACCATATCTTGCAGATGAGTTGGTTCATGTTCCTGACCAGCTCATCGCCAGCTGCTTTAAACAGTTCCGCGGGGAGTCCGTCTGCTCCAGCAGCTTTATAAGACTCTTAACATCGTCTAGGTCTGGTGGACGAGATTCTCCTTCGTCTTCGTCCATTGTGAATGGTTCGCTCTGCCGGACGGCGGCATTTTGACTATCATCGCCGTTATACAGTCTGCAGAAGTGGTCCTTCCACAATCTCAGCATCGACTGTGACTCCACTACTAGTTGTCCGTGATCATCCCTGCAGGCTTCTGCTCTGGCTTTGTAGCCTTGGCATGTTCGTTTTACTTTCTGGTAAAGTTTTCGAACGTCGTTCCTGCAGCAACATCTCTCCATCTCCTCGATCTCGCGCTTCTCGTGCTCCTTCTTTTTTTCTTCTCAGAAGCGCATGCTCTTCCCTCCTTTTCTATTCATGGAGCTCGCGAGCAGCTTTGGTCCGTCGATGCAATGTGGCCATGTATGCATTCTGTTTCTCTACATGGGCCTCTCTGCACTCATCATCAAACCAGGGTTTTCTCGACGGTGGTGGCTCGAACCCGAGTACATCTGAGGCGGCCTCTCCAATGGCGTTCTGACAACGACTCCATTGCTGTTCTATAGTTTCCGCAGATTGAGTTCAACACACTAACTACTGTGCCACGGCGCCCTCCGTACCTTGGCTGCAACAAGGTAATGATCCGAGTCGATGTTTGCTCCTCGAAAGGTTCGGATATCTAGGAAGCTGGAGGAGTGTCTGCCGTCGATCGCAATATGATCAATTTGGTTAGTTGTCGATTGATCGAAAGACCGCCAGGTCCCCTTATGGATGTTGAGGTGGGGGAATCGTGTACTTGCTACTACCAGATTATGTCCCACCATAAAGTCCACTAGCCTTAGTCCGTTTTCTGACGTGGTGTTGCTTTCCAATGACCCGTTCAAAGATAGCTTCCTTACCCAGCTTCGCATTGAAATCTCCTAGAACGATTTTGGTGTCATAGCTGGGACATTGCGTATACGTTCTGCCTAGGAGATCATATAAGTCGTCTTTATGTCGGGCATCTTTCTCCTCTGTGGGGGCGTGGACACATAATAAACTTATATTGCCGAGATTGGTCTTGATGCGGGTAGTTATGAGGCGTTCGCCTACATACTGGAAGCTTAAGACCTTTCTAGACACCTTAACAAAAACTCAACTACTGTTCTACCTTAGGACATTTTTTGCTTCCTTCCGGAATGCGTTTGCAAAGAAATTCAAGCGTCAACTTAACCCTCAAGCTAAATACGTTATATGTTTATGAGTATATTGACCGGCAGCAAGCCTATACACCTTATAAAAGCAAACTCAACTGTTTCAGTGATTATTTAATTTTTACGAAGTAGAATTAATTGAACCGTTCGATTAGAAAAGACATCCTATTAGATAAATTCGCGCCCAATACATCAACAATTTGCTTTTAAATTACTATCATTTAACAACCGCACAAATCAATCAGAATAACGACATCAAATAGTATTAAACAAAGCACTTTGCCATGCTTCATTTGTTCCGATGGGTTCATCTGTAGCCACAAGTACGAGTACAACAAACAACAAGTGTGCACGCGATGAGAGAAAAAAATTGCCCACCGGTGCCGACATTTATCGTTGCCTTGATACTAATGAATCAAAATCAAAACTATTCGAGCGACTGTTAATCGGACAATTAAATCGTGTATCACTCTGTGAGCCTGTTGTCATATAACACATATCTTCGAGGTGCGATCGCTGTAATTAGAAAATTGCGAATCGCATTTTTGTTTTTGTTTTTATTCATGAGTTCTTACTTTCTTGGGTCTTGCTTTTTAATTATCCGCCGCAGGCGGATGCGTGCCGCGTAAGCCAGTTGCCTCCAGTCAACCTTTAACTTAGTTATTAATGATTGCCTCCCACTTGGTATTTAGATACAAATTAGGTTGTTGTAGAGACAGCAGCACGAGCTGCAATTTTAATGATCCAATCATGTGGCACGCTCTTGGGTAAAGATCACTCTAAGCAAATATTAAACTTGTTTAATATCAATTAACCTCTCCACCTTTTGGGAAAGATTCCCATATTGCATCACAGACTTGTCACTGCTTTGATGACAATTATCGGCTAAAATTGAAAATACAATTATGTTGTTCCTGGAAAAAAACGTACATGTCTTTAGGTGTGAAAGTCCTTATATCATCTATAACACAAGGTCTTGAATAACACCAAGTGCGAGCTACAGAACCAGATGTTTCCGTCAATAAAACAAATAATGAAAACTAATTCGATATTATATATAACACTTGTATGCCAGGTCAAGGTAAATAAACAGAAAAAAGTAAGGACTCTGATTGCTTTTAAACCAATTGTACGAAGTTTTTCTTTGTTTTTGAGTTGAGGGTGAAAGCAAACAAAAATAAAACTTGTTTGCCGACTTTTTTATATAGGCGGTTAGTAAAAACTGGTTCATTCCCACTTCGCCAATTCCCATTTCGCCATTTCCCACTTTGCAAATTCCCAGTTTGCCAATTCCCATTTCGCCAATTCCCACTTGGCCAATTACCCATCTCGCCAACTATTTCGCCAATCGTTTCAGGCATATGTATATACAAATAAATTCAATTTATTATATTTCTTATCAAACTTAATGATCAGGGTGAATTTCGTCTCAATCGGTGAACAAGTTTAATTCGAACGCAATATTATTTTATTCAAATTAAATTAATGTGATATTTAATCAAATCAATAAATTGCAGATTTGTTATCTCCATGTTATCCAATCGCTGCTTAACCTTTGTGTGCATATTCACCAAGGCATTTGTCCATATTGTCAACACCTCCCTTGCTTCTATTGTGATCGAGTATCATTTTTGGCTTTTTCTAGGACCCTCAATTTCGATACTATAATGGGAAGTGGAAAGAAGCACAACCGATTTGTTCTTTTTCGGAATATATGTTGCTTATGTTGCTGCTTAATCCAATTGGTGTTTCTACTGCTCTTCCTTTTGGATTATTAAATTCGGCTGGTACGGATGTATGTCTTTTGTTTACAGCGCAAAATATTGACCAATTGTAGTCTAACATCAGAGTAGAAGCCAAATTTCTAGCTTGTAAAAAAGTTGTCACATACGATGTTTCGAGCACTTTCACGGAACAGATTGCAGCACAAATCTTTGACCACACGCTCACCTTGATTTTTTTTCTCTTTCTCCAGAAGGTGCCCTACCAGTATGGATTTGTCCTTTGACTGGATAAGAAGTAATAGCTTCACATACCCACCAACCTTAATACCATGGCCAGTTTTGAAGGAATATTGAGTGAATCCGCTGCCAACACGATAAGGATAAAGTTGTTCATCAACAGTGACATTGGCTCCTGCTTTATAGTTATAGGATGTTGCTGGCGCGTATTTCCATTACCAAATCTGATAAAACGACTGAAAGCCCAAAAACGTTGGAGACTCATTCAAAGCACGATACAACGGATGTAAGTTAGTTTTCCATAGATCAGTTGTGTGTGACACCAGCTAACAAAAGTATGCCCAGATAAGCGTCAAATTCAGTTGTAGTAATAGTTTTCCATATACGAAGTGGTCTTGTTTGATTTTCTTCGTGTTTACGATCGCACTAGATAGCTTTTCTATTGATTTTGCGAATTATTATATCACACATTTTAGTTGACATCAACATTAAGATCTTTTGTTCTACGTGCTGGTCCAGTGTTCGAGCTTCTTAGAATATTATGCGACAAGAATCGGCAAGGTTGTGGTGGTTTGTTTGACCAAATTTTACCATCTCTAGCTGTATAATTATTTGCAGAAGATTTAATTGGAGCTATTTCCAATTCTTGGTCCGAATCAGTCTCACTAACAGGATCATATTCTGGTAACTGCAATCCCTCGGCGTCTAAATCTCTTACATTCACATTATCGTATTCACTGTCGCCCTCTTCGTCCGCCATTGCACTTTCATAGGTATCTTGCTCATCTTCACTATCAACTTCCAAAAATTTCTCTAATCTTTGGCTTATTCTCTGTCTTCAAAGCTAAGTCCTTGCAATTGCCGGGGAGTTAACCATTAACCATCAGCCATAATATAATTTTAATTTATTTTTATAAATAGTTACTTTAAAAACCTGTGTGGGGTCGCCGCGGTGCAGTGGTAAACATCGCCGACCGTCGAGGGGGAGGTATGCAGTTCAAAGTCATTCCATTGCCAAGAAAAAAACAATTCCTATACGGAAAAAAAACTAAGCAACACAGCTGTTGTGAATGAGAAGTGATAAAACATACTGATGAAGGCATAACACTTACAGTATATGGTCACTTCAGATTCATTATCTGTGTGTGTGTGCAATTCTAATATAACACCATAAGTGCATGGAATAGTTGCCGAGAAGTACAACCAACGTGAAAAATCGGTCGGTTCCTCTCAAATCCTATCTAGGACACCAACATCTGGAGAGTAGGGAACGAACCTCTGCGACTCAAACCATTGCACCCCGATAAGGTTGTGTGATATGTGATAAACTTAAATAATTAAAAAAATTTGTATGCTTACTTCTCAAATGCGTTGCGTGAAAAATAAAAGCGTCTTTGTATCCAAATGCTTTAACAAATGATGTAAGACACAATTGGCAGAAACACAACCAACTCCTTCCGACGACCGTTTACATACAAAAATATATATGGTACACCCGGATATGTTAATTGAGCGATCAATTGATTTTAAACTTCATTTCAACTGTCATTCACTAATCTTTTTGTTTTGTTGGCGAAATGGAAATTTTCGGATTAAGTTTATCTTATCTGTTGGCGAAGTGGGATTTGGCGAAGTGGGAAAAAAAATCGTTGGCGAAGTGGGCAGATACCATAAAAACTTACTTAATTCTAAAATCATGATATCGTTTTCGAGTTACGTGTCATCGCCCAGTTATTCTTATATTGTGCATTGAAGTTGAACACGTACAGTAACCGATCAGTGCAAAAATGCAACTATTTATTAGCATGGTCTTATAGCTAAAGCAGACAATCATATCGAACGTGTTGATAAAGAATAGTTATCACGTTACTACTTCGCATTTGACCGTAACCTCTTTCGATAATGCGATAAAGATTTTTCCATGCGAATTCTGAAATAAGAGGTCGTGGCCCTTTTGCTGAGTATGCCCTTGCCTTCTTTAGTGAACATCGACTGTGTTGTTTGAACTTTCACTTTGAGTGCTTAAGAGTATTCACTGAAATTACCATGAACTACATATTACCAGAGTTTGCTTGAAGTTGTTACGTTGCCAATATCCAGTGGCCGCCGACCATCACACCCGAATAGCAACAGCCTTTTTATGTTTTAATTTTATTTTAAGAGATTTTGTTTAACGTCAGATAGTAGTGCTTTTATATGATACTGTCTTATATATTTGTGTATGCAGTTGGATTGGGCAAATGCTGGGTACTCGTATGGTAAATTCGGCGATGGGGAGAGCAAAGGGAAGGGTGAGAGTGAATAAAGGTACACCACAAGGTGGCGTTCTGTCACCCTTCCTATGGCTCCTTGTGGTCGACGGAATGGTCAAGATTCTAGAGACGGAGGGTTTTCATCCCATGGCCTACGCCGATGACATTGCCATTTTAGTCTCTGGAAAATTTCCGCAGGTCCTCAGCGATAGACTAAGCTATGCACTGATGTTAGTGGATAACTGGGTCAAGGGGCAAGGCCTGGGAGTAAATCCGGCGAAAACAGAGGTATTACTCTTTACAAGGAAAAAATCTGTATCAAGATACACCTACCCCCATATGAATGGTATAGATCTGACCCCTGGAAAATCTGTCAAATATCTTGGCATAATCTTGGACTCCAAGCTTAATTGGAGAGAAAATATTGAGGAAAGAATCAAAAAGGCCTACGTGGTACTATATTCGTGTAAGGTAGCCTTTGGAAAAACATGGGGCCTCAAACCGAGGTTAGTACATTGGTTGTACATTGCGGTGGTAAGACCTATTGTAGTCTATGGCTCGGTTGTCTGGTGGAAAGCGCTCGACAAAAAATGTCATCTTCAGTGTGTGTCAAAGGTTCAAAGGGCAGGCTGTCTGGCGGTGACGGGATCAATGAAGTCCACACCAACGGCAGCTCTTGAAGTCATGCTGAACCTCCCACCCCTGAACATATACTGCAAGAGCGTCGTAACCAGAACTGCGCTAAGACTACAGGAATCCGGTCTTTGGAAAAAGAGTCCTCACGCATCAGTCTTGGATCGATGGGCCGTCTCGAGATTCAGAACCGTAACGGACTATGTCACCCGACTTCCTTCCTGGGAGAGGAGATTCTCTATTAGAATTCCCTCCAGGGAGGAATGGACCGGTGATTTGGTACGCACGGAAGATGAACTGACATTCTACACCGACGGATCCAAAAAGGATGTTGGCACAGGTGCCTGAGTCTACTTTGAGTTTCGGGATATGCATCGCTCCTATAGGCTCGACGAAGAATGCAATGTCTTCCAAGCTGAGGTCTTTGTTATCAAGCAGGCGGCGGACCTGATCAGCAAAGAGCATATCTCAGGAAAACGGATCAACACCTATGTTGACAGCCAGGCAGCCATTAAGGCTCTGCAGGCAGCATGGATAAGATCCAAACTGGTCAAACTCTGCAAGGAGAAGTTAGAAGAGATATCCAATGTAAATGAGGTGACCCTTTGCTGGATACTTGGTCATATGAATATCTCTGGAAACGAGAGGGCGGACGAGCTGGCTAGGGTGGGATCAAGTGCTAACATTGCGTAGATCTCAGCTGAGGCCCAAGCACCACTCAGTGCGCTCTACAGGGAGATAGAGACGGAGCTATTAGTGAAAGCCAATAAGCGATGGTGTCGCTTAGATACATGCGCAACAGTGAGATCGACTTGGCCCGTCTATGATAAGAAAAGAACGGATAATCTGCTGAAGTTCAATCGTGGGAATATTCGACTGCCAGGGCACTGCATGCTATCCTACCATGCAGCTCGACTAGGCTAGCCCTATAATGGCTACTGCAGAAGCTACAGGGACGAAGAGGAAATTGAATCCATTCGTCACCTGCTGTGCGAATGTCCGACGCTAGCCCAAAAAAGGAATATATTCCTAGGAAGATACTTCCTTTCGGGACTAAAATTGATAGGTAATATTGGGCTGAACAGAATACGGGGATTTTTATCCTCGTCTGGTTGGTTCAGCTTAACGGTAAATGTCTAGGTATCAACGGGTTAAATAAAACAATTGGGCACAATGCCTCATAACGATTCGCATCAAAGCTCTCTTCGAGAACATCAGCTTGAAATGCGTTCACGCCACCCCAGAAAAAAAAAAAAAAAAAAAACACAACAGAGTCAAAGATGACTTGTATGACCTCCTAGATAGAACATACGTCCCATGTCCCAGCTAGCGAAGCTGCGAATATCTTTGAACGAGTCGTAGGAAAACACATCATAGATGACACCACGTCCGAAAACGGATTCAGGCTAATAGACTTTATTACGGGGCGCAATCTTTTAGAAGCTAGTACACAATCCCCACATCTCAATATCCATAAGCGGATCTGGTGGGCTCTTTCTCCAGCTCTCTCAAGAGCCGATGCACACTGCACAAACCACAGAACAGAAATGGAGACGTTGTCAAAGCGCCATCAAGGATGCTGCCTCTGATGTATTAGATTTCCAGCCATCACCTGGAAGAAACCAAATATATGTTGTCGTCAAAAAAAGACGCACAACACCGACGACTTGGCCAGCACTTCACTATTGGCAGCCATAACTTTGATGTAGTCAAGGATTTCGTCTACCTTGGCTCACTGATAACAAGTGGCAACGACACCAGCGCTGAGATTAGACGCAGAATAACTCTTGCCAATCGCTGTTTCTTCGGGCTCAAGGGGTAGTAGAGTAGTAGAGCCCTCTCTCGGAAAATTAAAGTGACCCTCTATAAAAATTTAATCATCCCGGTCCTCCTCTGTGGCGCAGAGGCTTGGCCCTTGGTCGTTTCTGCAGTGAACATTCTGCGTACAATCTTCGGTCCCGTTTGTGTTGACGGAGAGTGGAGGAGAAGATTCAGCCAAGAACTGTTCGGGCTGTACAGCGACATCGGCCTAGTACGACGTCTACGGATCCAACGTCTTAGATGGCTAGGCCATGTAGAGCGAATCGACAACAGAGCTTCGGCCCGAAGATTCCTCGACTTCAAGCCCGACGACGTTGCAGAGGACGACCGCACAGAGGCGGAAAGGGAAAAGATCGTGCTAGCTGGAAAGGCTTGTTGGTTGAGGGCCAGGTTCAATCCGAAATGAAGCTCCATCTTAGTAAATAACTAAGTAAGTAATCAAAGTTCAAGACCAAGGTATAAACTTATCTGACTTTTTATATATATTTGTAGAGTCTTGCTGAGGATGGGCTATGGACCCGAATGTAGTAGTTTTTCTACAATTGGAAAGCTATTACTCTATTCTTGTCTAGTGGTGTAAATTAAAAAAGGCCGTAAGATTTCTTATCAATTCACTATCAAAGCATAGTGCTAATGTTTTTGTTAACATCAGTATTATTCTGTATGATGACTATGACTATACTTTCAGGTATGTATGTACATGGAGAATCTTTAGGAAATACAATTTTTTAACATCAAGTGGACGTATTTAGCATCGTCCTAATCCAGTGATTAGTGGGATGGTCCACACCCCTGCAGGATAGAGCAGTGGTGATCGAATCATAGCCAGTATTATCGAAGGCTCCCTCTATATCGAGGAAGGCGCAGATTGCGATCTTCTTTCGTGTCAAACTAGTTTCAATGCGCATCACCAGGTGGTGTAGTGCATTCTCGATAGATCGTTCTTTGCGATATGCATACTGGTTGGGATGCAGAGGTATCTGATTTTCGAGGATACCGCTAATATGGAGCTCTATCAGTTTTTCATTGTTATTAGAATGAACGAAGTCAAACTGATAGGGCGATAGGATTTAGGTTGCTCACTTGGTTTCCCAATCTTGGGAATGAAGGCAAGATTGACCTCTCTCCAAACTTGGGGTATGTATCCCATGTTAAAGCAAGACCTAAAAAGAAGTATCAGTGGTGATGGAATTGTATTCAAGCTTTTCTGTAAGATCGCAGGAAAGACACCGTCTTTGCCTGGAGCCTTGTAGGGTTTGAATGAACCAATTGCCCATTTGACCCTGTCAGGGCTGAAGAGTCTACCAGAGAGGCTATTAGTTCTGCTGTCGATGTTTTCTATGACGTTAATTTGATCGTCAGAGGACATCGAGTAAGGAGTAAAGCCAGGGAAGTGCACCTCGAGCAAAGTCTCCAGGGTTTCCCTGCGATTGACGGTAAAAGTGCCGTCTGATTTGCGAAGCAGCCCGAGCCCATTCGTGTGCTCTCGAGATAGTGCTTTGTGGAGTCGGGCCGCAGTTGGAAGCGAGTCTATGTTCTCGCAATGTTTCCTCCAAGACGTTCTCTTGGATTTCCTCAATTCGAGGTTGTATTTAGTTAGAGAAGATCTATAATCATTCCAACTATTATACCTTTTAGCTCTGTTAATCAGCGATATCAGGACTCAAGCTGAGTATTCCACCAGGGCACACACCGTTTGTGTGTAGTTGACCTGGGTGTACAGCTGTCTCTAAGGGATGAGATGAGTGCTGCATTGAGCTGGTAAGCCGTTTCGTCGATATCGTCTGTCGATTCAATCGACTTAAGAAGCATGTCCTCTTTAGAGGCGAGTTGAGCTTGGAACCGAGCCCAATTCGTCCGTTTGGGCTGATATCCGGGCCCAGCCTCATTAACCTCACCGGAGATGTTACATCTGATATAGTGATGATCAGACAGTGAGGCTTCATTGCAGACATGCCAGCCCCCAATCACATCTGAGATAAATTGGCTAGAGATGGTGAGGTCAAACACCTCTTCTTTAACCGCGTTTATAAATGTGGGTTTGTTGCCTCTATCGGCAACGGGGAGTGTATTGCTTATTAAAAATTCAAAAAGTGACTCACCTCGTTTATTTGTATTGCTGCTAACCCATTCCGCATGGTACGCGTGGTTTCACGGAAGGGATGAGAACGGACATCTAGTAGTAGAATCGCAGTCGATGCTGAGAATATGGAAAAACCACTTCTGCAGACTGTATAACGGCGATGTTAGTCAATATACTGCTGTCAGGCAGAATGATCCATTTCTAATCGACGAAGACTGCAGAGAATTTTGTCCCCCTGACCTCGACGAAGTTAAGATTGCCATATCGAAGCTCAGATCGAATAAAGCTGCTAGCGCAGACGGATTGTCTGCTGAGCTCCTCAAGGTAGCTGGCGATGACCTGGTTAGGAGCATGCACAAGCTCATCTGTAAGATATGGTCCGAGGAAAGCATGCCCGAGGAATGGAGTCTCAGCATCGTAAGCCCGATCCACAAGAAAGGAGACCCCTCTGATTGCGCCAACCATAGAAATCTTCTCTGCCGTTTTGTGTGAACGCCTGAAGCCTTTTGTAAATAAGCTAATAGGTCCTTATCAGTGCGGATTCAGGCCAGGGAAGTCCACCATCGATCATATCTTCATACTACTGGAAAAAACCAATGAATTTCAAGTCGACACTCACCGCCTATTTGTCGACATCAAACTTCAAAGCCGCATACGACAGCGTAATTGGAGACGAGCTATCCAACGCTATGTCTACCTTTGACATACCTGCTAAACTCGTCAGACTATGCAGGATGACGTTGGAGTATGCTCGCTACTCCATCCGAATCGGTGAACACCTTACCGATAGTTTTGATGTCAAAAAAGGATTTAGGCAGGGCAATGCGCTGTAGTGTGATTTCTTCAACATCATGTTGGAAATGATTGAGCAAAAATCACTGGGCCAATACAAGAGGCACAATCTATTTCAAGTCCTCGCAACTCCTTGCATACGCCGACGATATTGACATTATAGGTAGATCACAGCGAGATGTCAATGAGGCGTTTGCGAGTATTGAGATGGGGGCGGCTAAAATTGGTTTGGCGGTAAACCAGGCAAAACTAAATATATGCTGTCATCAAAAAAGGACGCTCACCACCGACGTCTTGGCCAGAACGTTTGTGTTGGCAGATATGAGTACGAGGTAGTTAAGGACTTCGTCTACCTTGGCTCCGCAGTGACCTGGAACAACGACATCAGTTCCGAAATCAAACGCAGAATCACTCTTGCCAATCGCTGTTTCTTTGGGCTCAGGAGGCAATTGAGTAATAGAGCACTCTTCCGAACGACAAAGTTAACTCTATATAAGATCCTTATCATCCCGGTCCTGTTGTACGGCGCAGAAGCATGGACAATATCAAAAGCGGATGAGGAGGCCCTTGGTCGGTTCGAGAGAAAGATTTTGCGCGTGATGTTCGGGTCTATAAGCGCCGACGGGGGATCGAGTAAAAGATTTAACCACGAACTTTACGGGCTGTACAGCGACATGGGTCTAGTCAGGCGTCTACGGATTCAACGCCTGAGTTGGCTGGGCCATGTAGAACGAATGGACACCAGTCTTTGAATCCAACCTCGAGGGACGAAGAAGCAGAGGACGGCCGCACTTAAGAAGGCGCATACAGGTGGATGGGTACCTCAGCCAACTGGGCAATGGAAAAGGCTAGCAAAAGATCGTGCTAGTTGGAGGGGCATGTTGACTGAGGCCCAGGTTCACCCCGAACTGTAGCGCCCGTTAAGAAGAAGAAGAAGTAAAACCGTGATTTTAAGCGACTTCGATATTTAACCGATAGGAACGGCGATAATCCATTTAAGGAAAATTCTGTTTTTTGGGAACAAGACGCTGCAACACGTCTATTATTACAGAGTATCCATAGCTTTTCTTCAGCATTTTCGACGAATGAGAAATTCCGTTCGCAACACAAAATTCCAAACTATTTTCACAATGTTTCTCGTTTTTTTTTTTTTTTTTTTTTTTTTGTTAATCGCACTTCAGTTAACCAATGTCTTTGCCTACTGAAAACTAAGTTATTGATTGCGCACTCTATTTTGAAAAAGAAATAATTATTATTGTGAAGTACAAATTAATGCTGATAATCTTAATCGCACTTTATATCTTTGTATCTAATCTTATTTAGTTTCTAATCAACCTGAGCAAATTTGAATTTGAAAATTATTCAGCAACAGATTTCTAGTAAGCCAGCAAATTGCTTTAAGCACGCGAACAATTTATCTACTCTTAATCGCAAACATTTGTGGTTTAAAAGCTTTGCTTGCTTGCTTTAGTGGCGTTACAGCCCGTGAAGGGCCAGAACCAAGCTTCTCTTAATCACCCATGCTGTGTGTGATGTATTGTTTACACAGGTGAAAGGGACCTACTATCGGCACAGCTATTCAGAAGCTGAAGAATAACAAGGCCGCATGCTCAGATGGCTTGCCATCAGAGCTCTTCAAGGCTGGCGGCGATGTTCTGGTAGGGAGCATGCACCAGATCATCTGCAGAATTTGGGAAGATGAAAGCATGCCCGACGACTGGAATACCAGCTCTATTTGCCCCATCCACAAAAAAGGCGATCGTACCTCTTGCAAGAACTATAGAGGTATATCCCTGCTCAATGTCGCATACAAGATCCTGTCCAGCATATTGTGTGAACGTCTAAAGCCATTTTGCACCGCACTAATCGGAAGCTACCAGTGCGGCTTCCGGCCCTGCAAATCGACTATAGACCAAATTTTCACACTTCGACAAATCCTGGAAAAGACCAACGAGTTTCGAATCGATACACACCATCTTCTCATCAATTTCAAAGCCGCATACGACAGCATTCATAGTGAAGGACTGTTTGGTGCGATGGCCGAATTCGGGATCCCGGGAAAAATTGATCCAGTTGTGTCACGCCACGCTAACAAATACGCGATGCACCGTGCAACTCGGTTCTAGGACTTCGGAACCGTTTGAAACATGTACCGGATTTCGGCAAGGAGATGTGTGTCATGTGACTTCTTCAACCTGACTTCTTCAACAGGGAAGGCACTATCTTCTACAAGTCCGTCCAGCTGCTAGGATATGCGGATGATATCGACATCATCGCGTGTTCTCGCCGTGGCATTGTGGAAGCATTCACCGCGATTGAAGAACAGGCGAAACGAGTTGGTCTTAAGGTCAATGAGGACAAAACGAAGTATGTACATGCTGTCAAGCAAAAACCAATCCGTCGCTCACCACCTGGGACAAAATGTAACAATTGACAGCTACAATTTCGAGGTAATTAAGGAGTTCGTCTACCTCGGGGCGAACGTAAATTCCACAAATGACACAGTGGAGATCCGGCATAGAATCGCCCTTGGCAACCGCTGCTACTTCGGCTTGTTCAAACAACTGGGGTCAAAACTCCTCACTCGAAAGACCAAAGTCATGCTTTACAAGACGCTTATACTGCCAGTCTTGCTGTACGGAGCCGAAAGCTGGACGATAAGCAGGACGGCGGAGCTGATTTTGGGTTCTTTCGAAAGAAAAATTCTGCGCCGCATATTTGGTCCTGTCTGTGAGGAAGGTGAATGGAGAAGAAGACACAACCGCGAACTCTACGAGCTGTACAAAGACGTGGATGTAGTCCGGAACGTAAAGATCCGTCGACTGCACTGGCTCGGCCACATCGAGCGCATGGACACCAACGCTCCAGCTAAGAGGGTCTTCGACTCCCAGCCTCCTGGTTCGAGAAGAAGAGGAAGACCAAACCTCCGGTATAAAGACCAAGTAATCGCGGATGTGAGACATCTTGGTCTTGATAACTGGAAGCAGCGTGCCCGGGACCGTCAAGGATGGAAGGCAGCTATAGCTCAGGCTCAGATCCTCCATGGATCGCTGGTCTGATAAGTAAGTAATTAAGTAAGAAAGGGACCTACAGTTTAATGCCGATTCCGAACGGCTTGAGTCGAGAAGCTTTTTCATGGCAAGTGCACTACGGGAGGTTTCGCTAATACCCCGCCAAGGACGGACGCCACGAAATAAACATTCGATTGTGTTGGTGTTATCGGGATCCGAACTCGCTCATCGTGCGTCAGTGTCAAACACACTAACCACTGCGCCCTCGTTTGAAAGCACTTCTGTGTAAAAATCGTTTAAAACTTGAGAGTGTTTTATATACAAGATAAGTTCATGATTAAAAGATGAATATTGGACGATATACTATATATTGAATATATTTTCTTATAATTTTAATAAATTACTAGTTGCATATTTTCAAAAGTAAAACGGGTTGGTCATGGGAAGACGATTGCTTCGGAAACAATAGTTCAATCATTTATTCCGGGTAGACCTTACCGTCGGTAGCGGAAAGTAATTAAACATCAAATGTACAATAGGAAATCGCATGATAATTACAAGTCGGAATAGTGTTATGCAAATCGATTGAAGATCTTAATAGTATACATCGAGCAGAAAAGAGGAAGTTACGATGCAACAAACGTATCCATCACATCAGCTGAGCATATATATTGAATATATTCAGTATGCTTGCTGCGAGTATTCCAAAGTATGTTTCTAAATCTACCAAAACAAGGAATGAAGATAGTCTGTAAAAAACATAACAAACATTTTCGATTTTTTTTTAGGTTGGTAATGAGTGTAGTGAAAACCCGACTTCTTATTTTTCAACTACATGAACAATTGCGCCCAGCCATCTCTCTCTTTTATTGACATAGCCGAAGACATGGTATATCACAAGATCACAGACGACTTCTCTCTGAGTCCCAACGGTCTCCCAGCCATATACCTCAAGAAATGTGTCAACTCTCTATGCAAACCTCTATGTACCCTCGAAAGCCTTTCACTTCGTCGGGCTCTTAGATTGATATTTCCAACTATAGACCGATTGCCAAATTGTATTCTATTTCTAAACTCTTCGAGTCCATTGTGTATGACATAACGTCCTTCCATCTTTTCCACAAACAAACTTATCGAATTTGCCTCCAAAACGCTTTTGACTTTGGAGCAAGGCAATGAAGTAGATGTTATTACTACCGACTTCAGCATATCTTTCGATGAGTTAAACCATACATTGATACATCGGCGAGGTACTTGCAAAACCCCCCGTAGTATACTCGCCACGAAAAAGCTTCTTGACCCACGCCGTTAGGAATCGGAATTAAACTGTAGGTCCCTTTCACCTGCGTAAAAAATAAATCACACACAACATGGGTGATTAAGAGAAGCTTGGCTCTGGCCCTTTATGGACTGTAATGCCACCAAAACAAAGCATCAACCATATGATACGAAAAGCTGATACTGCCCTTGGCTTCATAAAACGATGTTGTAAAGAATTCTCGAACCCTTATGTTACCAAAGCCCTCTACATCACTTACGCCTGACCCCTACTTGAACCACTCAGTAAGAATTGGAGCTATGCAACGCGGATTTGTGCACTTTGGCCTAAGGGGTCTCCTATGGTCTGACAGAATAGCATTACCACCCTACGATGATCGGTTGCAGTTGATAGGCTTACAAACTCTGAAAGCACGTATACCAGCTGCTAGCTGGAACTATTAATTGAGCCTTTGTTCTCGATCCTGTCTAAGAGAAATCTGCAGGAAATGTTGCTTTGAATCGTCATTGTGCAAACGATGAATGAAAATAATTGAATTCCAAATCTTTTGCCGTAATGCAATGGTAAACATCACCGACTGTCGAGCGGAAGGTATGTAGTTCAAAGTCTGTCTGAAAATTGCGAAACACCGCTGTTGTGAATGGGAAGTGATCAAAATACTGGGGAAGTCATAACACACTTCAAATTCGTACTCTGTCTAATATAACACCATAATGGCATGGGGGAATAAATATTAAATCATAAATAATTGTTGCAAAATAATTATTAGCTTCCCAGTGGGAAGTTATTGTAATGGGGCGAATTCCAAATTTTGACATATCTTAACATTTCAAGGTCACTTGATGTGCTTATGTACGTATGTGCGTATGTGCCTTCGGAATTTTCGATTATCTCGAGAACCAAAGATGCTATTGACATAGGATCGATTTCATTCGACGCGTAATTACGTAAATTAGAACGTAGAGCTAAATCAGTCTAGCCATTTTTTGTTAGAAATGAAATATGTGAAAAAAAGGCAAACAAATTAACAACACGCGGTGTTCCTAAGCGGGCCTCCTTCTAAGTACTGACTGCGCCCGACGCTGGTTGATTGCGGTGGTCGGACGAAAACCGATACACATGAGATTGCTCGGACAATGCTGTGATTACATGAAGCGACAGCAAAAAGGCGGATTGATGCCAGCAACATGTGGTGTTCTCAAGCGGTCCTCCATCTAAGTACTGACCGCGCCCGACGCTGGTTGATTGCGGTGATCTGATGAGAACCGATACACTATCCATTATCTAAGAACCCTAACGCAGCTAACAAAAAGAGCTGATGACCTTGAAGCGCCTGAGCAGATCTTCACAAATTGTAGCTAAGAACCATCTCGATCACGTTAGCTTTCAGAAAAATAGAAGCATCATAATTGGTCCATCCGTTTAGGAGCTACGATGCCACAGACAGACACACAGACACCTCAAACGAAATTAGTACGAAATTAATTTTTCAAATTAGTAATTCCATTACCGATATTTGTAACATGTGGCACTTCTTTCGTGGACTACACGTGGACTACACGGACTTACGGATTTTTTGGTGTGAAAATGCTCAAGTACAATGGAAGTAAGTGGTACTTGTTGTATATTCCAACCCCCAACTAATAGTATAATAGATGTATAATTATGTTTAAAGAATATAAGCCTCTCCAACGTGTTATTACCATCAAAACTATGCGCGGGACATCTAGTTTTTTCTTGACGTAAACCTTTTTTCCATATAAAATAGCTTTTACCTCTGTACGTTTGGTCACGCGCCAAAATATAAAGAAAAAGCAAAACGCATAATAGTTGTACATTTCGCCAATCAGATACACACATATATGGCTTTTAACTTAATAATTCAAGACTTGTATGACTTGCGAGAATACAGATTAATATGTGTATCTTATCCATACATAAATGTACTATACATTACATTACGACAAAATAATAAAAACAAAACGGAAAGTTGTAGTCATTGATATTTTATTACAAATCACGTCTCAGCATTTTGTATATTCAGTAGCATTTAGCGGTAGCTATGGTAAAATTGTATCAGTAATTCAATTTTTTTTATTTTATTTTTAATCTTTAATTTGTTGAATACCTCTACAATATGTTGAAGATCTTGGACACAACTATTGTATGATTATACATATAATACTAATCCACAGGGAAATCCCTTTATTATATTTTCTGTGTCTTTCACAGAAAAATGGGGAGAAGCTACAGTAAAATACAACAAAGAATTTGTAGGATAAGGGTCCAAAAGGTGCGCCTTCTATTCATGTCACAAGCAGCTCGAAAGAAATTCATTTTCAGTTAATTCAATTATTCAATCTTGCACAAAGAGGTCTTTAGCTCACAAAATATTTTACAAACTAGATGCAGTAGTGCAGTTTAGTTAGCATTACAAATTACATAATTCATATTCCTTACCTATATTTTACAACACAGTGTATGCCCACTACTTACTCACTTTGATGGCGCTACCGTTCGGGGTGAACCAGGGCCTCAACCAACAAGCCTCTCCAGCCGGCCCGATCTTTGGCCAGCCGCTCCCAGTGCCGCACGCCCAGTTGGTAGAGGTCCCTTTCGGGCCGGAGCGTTGATGTCCATTCGCTCTACATGGCCTAGCCATCTTAGACGTTGGATCCGAAAACGTCTAACCAGGCCGATGTCGCTGTACAGCCCGTACAGTTGTTGGTTGAATCTCCTCCTCCACTCTCCGTTTACACAAACGGGACCAAAGATTGCACGCAGAATTTTCCTCTCGAAACGCCCAAGAGCCTCTTCATCCGCTTTTGATAACGTCCAAGCCTCAGCGCCGTAGAGGAGGACCGAGATGATTAAGGTTTTGTAGAGGGAGCCCGAAGAAGCAGCGGTTGGCAAGAGTTATTCTGCGTTTTATCTCAGCGCTGGTATCGGTGCTGCTTGTCACTATCGAGCCAAGGTAGACGAAGTCCTTGACTACATCAAAAATATAGCCGCCGAAGGTGACGTTCTGACCAAGATATCGATGTTGCGCGTCTTTCTTGGATTTCTGCTTCAATGCTTGCGAACGCCTCATTGACGTCTCGCTTTGTACGTCCAATAACGTCAATGTCCCGGACGACCTTTTCAAGTATGATGTTAAAGACATCACATGACAGTTCGTCACCCTGTCTAAAACCTTTTTTAACATCAAAGGGGTCGGTTAGTTCACCTCCGACCTTAGTGAAGCAGCGAGAGTCTCCATAGTCATTCTGTACAGTCTGACGAGTTTGGCAGGATTGTTAAAACATGACATGGCTCTGTACAGCCCGTCTCTATAAACACTGTCATACGCAGCCTTAAAGTCGACGAAAAGATGGTGCGTGTCGACCTGGAATTCAGGTTTCTTCTCCAAGATCTGCCGTATTGTAAATATTTGTTCTGTCGTGGATTTTCCTGGCCTGAAACCACACTGGTAGGAACCTATCAGATTGTCCACGAACGGCTTCAGGCACTTACACAGTATGGCAGAGAGGATCTTGTACGCGATGTTCAGGAGGCTTATCCCTCTGTAATTGGCGCAGTCATTGGGGTCTCCTTTCTTATGGACCGGACAAATGATACTGAGATTCCATTCATCGGGCATGCGTTCTTCCGACCATATCTTGCAGAGGAGTTGGTCCATGTTCCGGGCCAGCTCATCGCCAGCTGCTTTAAACAGTTCCGCGGGGAGTCCGTCTGCTCCAGCAGCTTTATAAGACTTAAGTTTCGATATCGCTATCTTAACATCGTCTGGGTCTGGTGGACGGGATTCTCCTTCGTCTTCGTCCGTTGTGAATGGTTGGCTCTGTCATTCGGCGGCATTTTGACTATCATCGCCGTTATACAGTCTGCAGAAGTGGTCCTTCAACAATCTCAGCATCGACTGTGACTCCACTACTAGTTGTCCGTGCTCATCCCTGCAGGCTTCTGATCTGGCTTTATAGCCGTGGCATGTTCGTTTTACTTTCTGGTAAAATTTTCGAACGTCGTTCCTGCCGTAGCATCTCTCCATCTCCTCGATCTCGCGCACCTCGCGCTCCTTCTTTTTCTTTCTCAGAAGCGCATGGCTCTCCCTCCTTTTCTGTTCATAGAGCTCGCGGGCAGCCCTCGTCCGTCGATGCCATGTATGGTTTCTGTTTCTCTACATGGGCATGTCTGCACTCATCATCAAACCAGGGGTTTCTCGACGGTGGTGGCTCGAAACCGAGTACATCTGAGGCGGCCTCTCTAATGGCGTTTTGACAACGATTCGATTGCTGTTCTATGGTTTCTGCAGATTGCATCGGGACTTGAGAGAGCTTGAGGGAGACTTGATCGGCGAAGTTCCTGGCGGTCTCCTGCGATTGCAGCTTTCCGACGTTAAATTTTAGTGTTCTTACTCGACTCCGTTGATTCCGAGAAATTCGCATCCGTACATTGGCTGCAACAAGGTAATGATCCGAGTCGATGCTGGCTCCTCGAAAGGTTCGGACATCTAGGATGCTGGAGGAGTGTCTGCCGTCGTTCGCAATATGATCAATTTGGTTGGTTGTCGATTGATCGAAAGACCGCCAGGTCCCCTTATGGATGTTGAGGTGTGGGAATCGTGTACTTGCTACTATGCCCATTAGCATAGTATATATTATATGCATCTCTGTTAGACAGTAACACTTGGAAGTGGTCGTTAAGTTCAGAAAACTTTTTTTTCAGTTTTGTACTCATATTAGGTCAAAGCCTTTCCTGACAATGGGATGTTTGATGTTGTACGCCATAATTCCCATGCAAGTTCATGGGAATTCCAATGACCGAAATACTTAAAAAATGTGTTTCTTATTACATTTATAAAATATTAAGTATAAGTATTAAGTATACGAGTAGGTCAAGATGCTTTGGGAGAAAGCAAACAAAAGAAAAAAAGAAAATGGGTAGCATCTTGGAAAAAAGAAAGATCTGTCCGAGAATCGTTCAACTTTAAAAAAAAAGTGTTGAAAGTGTATGACAAAGCATCTTTTTGCAATTTTTTGAAAATGGATGAAACAGCTTTTGACCTGAGGTTGTCATTGATTAAAAGAGACATACAAAAGGACACATTGATGAGAGACTCTACCTAACTCTCCGCTTACTTGCAACAGCACACTTAGAAGTTTGAATCGCATGTGAAGCAACATCGTAAAACAAAGAATAAGAAGAGAAGGAAATGTCTTATCGAAATGTCAATGCACGGAGAAGCCTACCCGTGCATCACTGGGCCGGTATATTTCTATTTCACAGACCCTCGCTTCCGCACTTGAGTCTCCGCATTTGAGTCTTGACTAGTGTTGCAGCGTGTAATGCCGGTCAAAGAAAGCAAAATTAAATTTGCCATTATGCAATGTAGAAGCCGAGGTATCCACGTTCACGTTTGTGGGTAGTCTCTATTCAGATCAAAGGAGCAAGAGCGATCAAACCCTATGCACCTACATATATGTCAGGTATGAACAAGGCGTAAAACAATGTAGAGCAATGTTGTTAAGGGGGTATATCGCTCTTTAGAAATCTCAATCTCTTACGTCTTTAAACAAAGGAATAAAATTCAACAATAGACAAAAATCATAAAAACAAAACAAATTTTTTGTACTCTCACTCAAGGATATGATGAAGAGATCAAATTTCTATCTAAGCGCATACATCAAAGGTGAATTAAAGGCATACAAATTGAAGCAATTAGTGGCTAGACTAATCATATTGCATGCAGATCGATGACAGTAACATTTACATCTTAAACCGGAAAAATGACGAACGTCTGAGTATATATATATATATTTTTTTTTTTTATAAACTCGCGCAGGTTCAAGAGTTTATGATGTCTTATATACAGTGGTGCAGTGCAGTGGTTTGGGTCGTTGATGTTCGTTAACTCTCAGGGGTGGTTGCCCTAGATAGGACGAGAGCCGACCAAATTCCTCGTTGGTATGATACGCAGAGGATGAATTTCAGTTGACCATATACTGTGAGTATAATTGACAGCTACAATTTCGAGATAGTTAAGGAGTTTGTCTACCTCATTCCACAAATGATACCACAGTGGAGATCCGGCATAGAATCGCCCTTGGCAACCGCTGCTACTTCGGCTTGTCCAAACAACTGTCGAGTTTCTCCACCCATGTCGTGTGTGTTTTTAAAAGGGACCTACAGTTTACTGCCGATTCCAAACGGCAAATTTCGAGAAGCTTTTCATGACAATTATACGACAGGGTTTTTTGTCAGAACCCCGCTGAAGAGAAGCACTGTGAAAACACTTTCGATGACATGGCTGTTGTCGGGATTCTATCCCGTCTTATTGGCGTCAGAGGCCAACACAGTACCCACTGCGCCACGGCGCTCCCACATACATAAATATGTATGTACATATACAGGGTGCCCCACGAGCAGTGTGCCAAAAACGTAGAGCGTGTAGGTCTGGACAAGACAAGAAAAAAATCGTACGGAAGAGGGGGGGGGGGTCTATTCCCCCGTTTAGTCAGGAGGGGCAATTTTTTTTAAATTGACTTAATTTGGAAAAAAATATTAAAAATCAACGGTTACATCCGAAATGCCGTGATTAACCTTTTTTGTAAAGCCAGTAACCTCTTCTTTCGCCTTGTTTTTAAACGAAACACGTTGCTCGTGGCGCACCCTGTATGTATGCATATAAATACATTTATAAAACTATGACCTTCCTACAGGTTTCTAATCTTAATATGAATATTGGAAATATGGATACTTATTCAACAATTAGTAATATATCGAAAATTATTGCTAACTGCCGTTAATGTCCACCTTTCACATTAAAACACTAAGCAAAGGAAAACATCTGTTAACACCTGTTTGTTTCAGTTAATGCAAACGAATTAGGCTAGTATATACTGTTATGTAATGTAAGCTTTAATAACTAAACGCACTTATTGGGGAACGAAATATTTAGTTTCTTTACTCAACTTGATATGAATGCACCGCTGACAAACGCGCAAACAGCTGTGCCTTAAACAATGGAACATGATGTAATAGACAGGAGTTTCCTTACATGAGGCAATGTGGCACAAAAATGCTCTGCACGGAGTTTTTTTTTTTTTGTTTTTCTTAACAATATATAGCTCAGGATCAAAAAGTTCGGGTTACTAGCCCGTACTATCAAACTGGTAAACTAAGAGGAGCACAAAACTAGAAGAAAAAGCGAAGAACTATGATTTTAAATATGGCAGCGATATTATTATCATAAATGGAATGAAGTAACCGCAAAACGTCGAAAAAACTTTGAATACCGAACCGTAATTTGTTTGAAATAATCTGAACCAAGTAGGTACTTCCTCCTACCACAAATCCATGCAAAAAAAATCATTTATTTGCGTTAGTCACCAAGTACCCAAGTATCAGATATCCAAAACAGAAACTAATGTGTAGACATACATTTTTGTCACGAATTATTAACTAAAAAAAAAACTCTTACTCACAGTAGCAATTCGTATTCAAATGCAAGTTGCTAGTGATTGAGCTTTACACATCATTATATACAAACTAAAATGCACCACAACCTAATCATTTCAACGGATTTCAGTTTTTTTTTTTTTTTTATGGATTTAACAAGTTAACTTATTGGTCGTTGGTTTCCGTACTTCCCTTCAACAGCGCAAATTCGATTTATCGGAATTAAATTTAAAATATCAATTTCTATTTCTATACTTTCCGGTTTGAGATATTATGTATCAGATCTGCACTAGTATCGAATATATGTACATACATACATATAACTAGTAAACTGTATTTCATGTGACACAAAAACCCAAGATCGATCATCGAAATGCAGAGCAATTAAGCTTACCTTCGTTTGCGCACTTGTATATCCGTTGGATAGTTGGTAGATTTCCGGGAGTTGGTTTGTCGCGCGATTTGATTTTATTGTGTGCGAAAATACTGCAAATATGCGTGTATGTACATACATACATATATACAATTCTATCACAATTTAACGTAATTTCAGTAATTTCTTGAAATTATTTTTATTCATCTAAAACATAATCACTTATGAAATCGATCCGTGGAAAAAAAAACCACAGATACCTACTCGGTTTATAAAAATCCAGGATTTGAATTGCAATTTCAATTTATGAAAAGCAGAAGAAAGAAAGGGAAACAAAAGCAGAGAAAGAAAAGACGACCGCTTGGAAGCAACTTGGTTTGAGCCAACTTTCCCTCAATTCTATGAGTGTGTATCTAAAGTGCGCGTCCGAGCCAGACTAAAAAAGCTCTCAACTGCAATTGCTTATTTATTGTACAATATGTAAATTCGTTTTACTGTCAGCTCTCTTCACAGAGACACGGCGACAGTGACCTGTATTTAGTGCGCTTTTATATTCGATCAAGAGTAGCGATAATAAAACTGAGATTGAATTAGAAAATTTCAATAAACTGCGCATACTCTGACTGATAGATATAACTTGATCATATGGTTAATTCTCTTAAATGCCTTTTACTCCCCTATAACAAAGGCCGGCTTAGTGTTTCTCTTCTGACAAAATAAATGAGTTGAACCTGATGCCAGATCTCAACGAAAGCTTAAACATTCGTGTGATAACAATCAACCGCATAAAGAGAAATGGACATTTGAATTGAATTTCTTCGGTTCAAGATACCTTATGTTTAGTGAGCACGTGACATCTGTATTGTTTACTCTTGTAAAATGATGACTGGTGCCATTGGTCAATTGAGCCAACAGGTCTAATTGATTTGTTGTCTATTGAACGAAGTTCGATGGGGCAGGTTGGGGCCAATCTTACTCAGTTAATAGTGAATACTATACGAATACCATGAATACACGTACTATTATGCATATGTATGTACGTATTAGTACAGTCTCTTATCAATTCTATGTTAATTCATTGTTATTTGTTTTTTGAATTAAAAAAACTAAATAATAGTAATAAACAATGAAGACACAGATGTTCAAAGGCTCAACAATTAGCTTCAAATTAACTCTAATTATGGCCGGGGTTATATCGTAGTTTTTGTTTTTTCTATTTTTAGACATACATAGGTAGAACGTTAATTATTTATTTATAGATACATGTAAAGGATATACATATGTTGGATGTCATGCATTGCATAGTTATGATTATTTTTTTTCACCTAACCTGTTCAAAACCTAAATGACTTTAAAAGCTATTTTTCAAAGTAAAACGTAAGCGGATGCAGTCAATCATGCACGCGTACATCATTACTATTTTAGCTTAAATAATTTCGTTTTGGGTGTGTAACAAACTATACACACATACATGGATGGCAAAGGACTAACAAGGGCATCGTAGGGGTAGCATCTATCCGACGGATGCTGGCCTGCTAAAAAGCGAGAAGAGCCACCGCAGTCGAACATCTTGCAGCACTGTTAGTAAGTCCCATCCCCACCTCCTCGTGGTGCCATCTGGAGATTTCCAATGGAAATTGCAGACGGGGAAGAGCCCCCTGCGCCTCCTCCTCCTCCTGCGCCAAAAAAACAGGATTAGTCGGTTGTGTTACGGCCTAGTAAGCCGTAACCGTCAAAATAAAACACAAACTCCGAAACAAGCAGAAGCCTCGGATATAACGGGCCGGATTTATGTTGACCACCCTTGCAAAAAACGAAAAAAGGACAATGAACTTCCGCTTTGTACGTGGGGTGTTAGGTCCCTAAACAGGCCACGTGCAGCCGAACAACTTGTGGACGCATTCTTCTTCTTAGCGGGCGCTACAGTTCGGGGTGAACATGGGCCTCAACCAACATGCCCCTCCATCTAGCACGATCTTTTGCTAGCCATTTCCATTACCGCACACCCAGTTGGCTGAGGTCCCCTTCCGCCTGTGTGCGCCATCTTAAGTGCGGCCGTCCTCTGCTTCTTCGTCCCTCGGGGTTGGATTCAAAGACTCTCCGGGCTGGAGCTGTGGTGTCCACTCGCTCTACATGGCTCAGCCATCTTAGGCGTTGAATCCGTAGACGCCTGACTAGGCTCATGTCGCTGTACAGCCCATAAAGTTCGTGGTTGAATCTTCTCCTCCATCCCCATCGGCGTTTATAAGCCCAAAAATCACGCGCAAAATCTTTCTCTCGAACCGACCAAGGGCCTCCTCATCCGCTTTTGATAGTGTCCATGCTTCTGCGCCGTACAACAGGACCGGGATGATAAGAGTGATTCTGCGTTTGATTTCGGAACTGATGTCGTTGTTTCGGGTCACTGCGGAGCCAAGGTAGACGAAGCCTACCTCGAACTTATATCTGCCAACACAAACGTTCTGGCCAGGGAAGTCCACCATCGACCAAATCTTCACACTACGGCAGATCCTGGAAAAAAAAACAATTAATTTCAAGTCGACACTCACAACCTGTTTGTCGACTTCAAAGCCGCATACGACAGCGTAATTAAAGACGAGCTATACAACACTATCTCTACCTTTGCCATATGCCATACCGGCTAAACTCATCAAACTATGCAGGATGATTGTTCGCTGCTCCATCCGAATCGGTGAACACCTTAATAATAGTTTTGATGTCAAAAAAGGATTTAGGCAGGGCGATGCGCTGTCGTGTGGTTTCTTCAACATCATATTGGAAATGATTGTGCAAAAAGCACTAGCCAATACAAGAGGCACAATCTATTTCAAATCCTCGCAGCTCCTTGCATACGCCGACGATATTGAGTTTGCGAGTAATGAGATGGAGGTGGCTAAAATTGGTTTGGCGGTAAACGAGGCAAAACTAAATATATGCTGTCATCAAAAAAGGACGCTCGCCACCGACGTCTTGGCCAGAAATTTTTTTTTTTTTTTTTTTTTGGGGCTAGTGCTACCATTAGCAATACGGCACTGCGACCTTTGCAAATCTATTGTGCCTGCTAGCCGATTTAGCCGAGTAGCCTCTCCTTTTCTATAATAAAGTTGAGAATGCTTCTCATAGGAGCCAGGGTGATCCCCTCAGGAGTCATAACTTCACTGAGAAGGATACGCATCCTAAGATAGCAGAGAGCAGCACACTCACACAGTATGTGTTCTGCCGTCTCCTCGTCCTCAAGACAGAGCCGACACTCAGTTTCAGATGAGAGGCTAATTTTGTGTAAACGCAGGACGGGACGCAGTTTCCCGTCCGATAGCTGACTAGTATTCTGATATCCACCCTAATGAGTTTGAGTATGTCGATAGGGTGCTTGTTCAGGGGTCGTATAAGTTGCTTAGATTGACGGAGTCCCCGAACGCTGTTCCAAAAGGACAGGTGTTGCAATTTTTCCCACTTGTAAGAAGAAGAAGTAACTTATCTTAGAACCGGGAATGCCACAGAATGGTTCCGGACCTATATATTTGTCGCTGGAACCTTTCCTGGCAAGTAGGTCGGCAATTTCATTGCCCTTGATGCCTTTATGTCCTGGCACCCACCAAAGCTTAACATTGTTTCTTTTGGCGAGGTCTTGTAGGGCGTCATGACATTCCTTGACGGTTTTCAAGTTCGTGCTGTACGAACCAAGCGATTTAATCGCTGCTTGGCTATCAGAGAGTATGTTGATGGTTACTCCTCTGATGCCAGTCTCGAGATTTAGATTGACGCATGTTAGGATGGCATGCAGCTCTGCTTGGAAGATGCTGGAGCTTATTCCCAGGGCCTTCGAGATCTTGCGTTTTGGTCCAAAGATGCCGGCGCCAACGCCGGAAGCCATCCGTGTACCACCTAAGACCTTTGACATTTAGCAGGGGGTCACTGTTTTCCCATGCTGAGCGGTTTGGGATCAGTATCTCAAATCTCTTGTCAAAGGTGAAGGTGTGTGGCAATGCGTCCGAGACTGTAGTAATCATATCCAGCTCGGGAAGGTGTTGTAATATGGACATGTGGCCTGCAGGTCTACATGGCATATTTGTTCCCGATCAGAGAATTCTGATTGCACTGCGTAATGCCACCTTTTTGATAAAAAGGTGCAGTGGAGTGAGTCCAATGAGTGCTTCTTGGGTTGCCGTGGGGCAGGTTGGCGTAGCGCCTGTGATGCCGAGACACGCTAGTCTCTGAAGGCGTTAAAGCTTAATAATTGTAGTTTTTTGCTCAACTTTTGTCCACCATACGGTGGACCCGTAGGTGACGACAGGTCTTACTATCGCGGTATATAGCCTGTGGACTACCTTAGGTTTAGGTCCCCAGGCTTGACCGTAGGTGCGTCGACAGGCCCACATGGCCTTAGTCGCTTTCATGAGTTTATTTCTCATATTAAAGTTCCAGTTGAGTCTACGGTCTAGGTCAATACCTAGATACTTTAATTCCTCTGAAAATCCTATGCGTGTGCC
Organism: Eumerus sabulonum; assembly: GCA_951905685.1. Taxonomy (NCBI): domain Eukaryota; kingdom Metazoa; phylum Arthropoda; class Insecta; order Diptera; family Syrphidae; genus Eumerus; species Eumerus sabulonum. The sequence continues at coordinate 150,231,355 of OX645060.1, read as the reverse complement.
ATTTAGTAAGATTGAGCAGGGTTGTACCTTTCTCCTCTTTGTAAATGGGACTAAGATTGTCTTATTTGGGTTAATAGATAAACCCTCTCTTCCACACCAGTCAGAGATAAGTTGGAGCGCAAGCTGCATGCGCTCACAGGCAGTGATCTCGCACTTGCCCGTAACAATGACTACTAGGTCATCAGCATATCCGATGACCTCGTAACCCCGAGTGGTTAGCTTGCGTAGTAGAACGTCGATGACTATCGACCAAAGCAGTGGTGAGAGGACTCCCTCTTGTGGGCATCCTCTAACCGCCGCCGATACTGTCACTGAGACCTCTTCGCAAGTGGCTGATATAATACGGCTATTTAGCCTCGTCCTAATCCAGAGATTAGTGGGATGGTCCACACCCCTGCAGGATAGTGCAGTGGTGATCGAATCATAGCCAGTATTATCGAAGGCTCCCTCTATATCGAGGAGATCGCGGATTGCGATCTCCTTTTGTGTGAAACTATTTTCAATGTACGTCACCAAGTGGTGTAGTGCAGTGGTAGTGGTAGATCGCTCTTCTGATTTTCCAGGATACCTCTATCAGTTTCTCCATTGTTTTTAGAAAGAACGAAGTCAAACTGATAGGGCGATAGGATTTAGGTTGCTCACTTGGTTTCCCAATCTTGGGGATGAAGACAAAATTGACCTCTCTCCAAATTTGGGGTATGTATCCCAAGTTGAAGCAAGACCTAAAATGAACTAACAGTGATGGTAGATTTGTATTCAAGCCTTTCTGTAAGATCGCGGGAAGACACCGTCTTTGCCTGGAGCCTTATAGGGTTTGAATGAACCAATTGCCCATTTGACCCTGTCAATGTTTTCTATGACGTTCATTGGATCGTCAGAGGACATCGAGTAAGGAGTAGAACCAGGGAAGAGCACCTCGAGCAAAGTCTCCAGGGTTTCCCTGCGATTGACGGTAAGGGTGCCGTCTGATTTGCGAAGCAGCCCGAGCCCATTTTTATGCTCTCGAGATAGTGCTTTGTGGAGTCGGGCCGCAGTTGAAAGCGAGTCTATGTTTTCGCATTATTTCCTCCAAGACGTTCTCTTGGATTTCTTCAATTCGAGGTTGTATTTAGTTAGAGCAGATCTATATTCAGTCCAACTATTATACCGTTTAGCTCTGTTAAACAGCGATCTCACCTGCTTCCTTAGGGACTCAAGCTGAGTATTCCACCAGGGCACACACCGTTTGTGTGTAGTTGTCCTGGGTGTACAGCTGTCTCTGAAGGATGAGATGAGTGCTGCAGTGAGCTGGTAAGCCGCTTCGTCGATATCGTCTGTCGATTCAATCGACTTAAGAAGCATATCCTTTTTAGCGGCGAGTTGAGCTTGGAACCGAGGCCTATTCGTTCTTTGGGCTGATATCCGGGCTCAGCCTCATTAACCTCACCGGAGATGTTGAATCCGATATACTGGTGATCAGACAGTGAGGCTTCATTGGAAACATGCCAGTCCCCAATCACATTTGAGATAAATGGGCTAGAGATGGTGTGGTCAAGCACCTCTTCTCTAACCGCATTTATGAATGAGGGTTTGTTGCCTCTATTGGCAACGGTGAGTTCATTAATGATTAAAAATTCAGGGAGTGACTCACCTCGTTTGTTGGTATTGCTGCTGCCCCATTCCATATGGTGCGCGTTGGCGTCGCATTCAATTACCAGAAACCAGGTGTTTTTTCCTGGTTGCAATACCTAACCAGATCCTGGACTTCAGTGGGAGGGATTTGTTGGCCGTCTTCAGGAAAGTAAGCGGAGGCGCATACAACCTCCCTTACTCCTTCCATCGGTGGGGACTTCCACAATGACGGCTGCCAGGTCCCTTGTGATGAATTCTGGAATGGGAAGAAAATATAGATTAGAGCCGATCACACATGCGGCCCTAGGAGGAGAACCTCCTGTGGCGTAAAATTGTTTGCGTAACCTGTTTTGCAGGCCCATAATCTTACCTTTATGGACCCATGGTTCTTGGATTAGCCCAATGCTGATCCTGTCGCGGTACAGTCGCAGGCTAAAGGTGTCCGAGGCACCTTTGGCATGGTGCGGGTTGCCCTGCAGCACACGCAGCCCACCCATTATTTGCGACGACAGGCCGCATCCTTCGTTCTGTAAGGCTTATTGTTTCCTCGCCTGAAGTTTCCGGCCCGATGGGAGTGATCCTCGAACGTGAAGACACGACCCCTGCTTTCCGTTCGGCTGCAATGTCGGTGAAAGGTGCCGGCATCACTTCCGGTTTTTGAGCCGCTGAGGACTCACAAGCCCTAGCCGGCGATGACGTTAGAGAGTCATCAGTCTCTTCAAAGATATTTATTTTGTTGATGGTACCCACGAACTCACGGGAAAGAACGGTCACCTGCAGCGGAGCCCGAGCCCTACTGGAAGGCTTTATTTGAATCGGAGGTCGCCCGGTATCCGAAGTTCGCATACTAACAGCTAAGCATCCTCTTAGCCATGCATCCGTCGGCGTATGCTGTTCCACCTTGGAGTTAGGGGAGTGAGGAAGTGATGGGTACAAGGAAGCGGAGAGGTGGGGAGGGGTGCGTAACTGCTTCTTAGCTTCGGGTTCCTCTAGAGATGGACTCTCGAGAGTCATTACCTGTACTGAGCCTCCGTACCACGACAAGGTGAGCAATTGTCACGGAGGTGGCCAGAACGTTTGTGTTGGCAGATATAAGCTCGAGGTAGTTAAGGACTTCGTCTACCTTGGCTCCGCAATGACCTGGAACAACGACATCAGTTCCGAAATCAAACGCAGAATCACTTTCGCCAATCGCTGTTTCTTTGGGCCCAGGAGGCAATTGAGTAATGGAGCCCTCTCCCAAACGACAAAGTTGATTCTATATAAGACCCTTACTATCCCGGTCCTGTTGTACGGCGCAGAAGCGCGGACACTATCGAAAGCGGATGAGGAGGCCCTTGGTCGGTTCGAGAGAAAGATTTTGCGCGTGATTTTTGGGCCTATAAACGCAGACGGGGGATGGAGGAGAAGATTCAACCACGAACTTTACGGACTGTACAGCGACATGAGCCTAGTCAGGCGTCTACGGATTCAACGCCTAAGATGGTTGGGCCATGTAGAGCGAATGGACACCACAGCTCCAGCCCGGAGAGTCTTTGAATCCAACCCCGAGGGGCGAAGAAGCAGAGGACGGCCGCACTTAAGATGGCGCACACAGGTGGAAGAGGACCTCAGCCAACTGGGTGTGCGGCAATGGAAAAGGCTAGCAAAAGATCGTGCTAGTTGCAGGGGCATGTTGGTTGAGGCCCAGGTTCACCCCGAACTGTAGCGCCCGCTAAGAAGAAGAAGTCTTAAGACTAGATTGTAATACCATAATAAATAAAAAATAGAAAAAAAAAATAAAAAATGTTGGTGGTTCTATTCACCTCAGTCATCGGCGTCATCGAAGACCTTCCGGTATAGAGTGGCATAGAACGTATTGTCGTTAATTCGATTTTATGTCTAAGTTTGATTTGTAACTTAAACTTCGATGATACGAGTAATCGAATTACATTTGCAACCGAAACGTTTTCTACAACGTACTCGTGTGTTCATTTAAAATATAAAAACGAAAACAGAAAATGATTGACATTGACGTCTCGCGGATCACAATATCTATTCAGTATTCCACGATGTCTCATACCCGTTTAAACCGCTTTTCAACTCAATAGGTTTGATCTCTGTATTGACAGCTTGCAATAGGCTACTGAATGTAGTTATATGCATATGCCGAAAGCGCCTGATAATTACGAAATGCTCTAATTGTTCATTTGCTTGTGCATTTCATTTATTTAATACAACACATATACATATGAACATACATGTTTCACGTGTACTTATGGATGAGGAAAACTGTGATAAGAATCCAATGAAAGTCGTTGTACATTTTTAAATATAGGTAACTAGAGTGTCATCTATTGGATATTAGTAAAAGACAAACACTTAGTTCGAAGTGTACAAACGCACATGTTGATAGCTGTCATCTGTCAACGAAAATTGTTTCTCGTGTTTTTTTAATTCAGCCGACCAGACCACAGCAGCACATATCCGTTGATATCCATCGCTATTATCTAAAAAGATGAAACGTTTAAGCGATGAGAGAGCTAAAATCCTCTTCGAGAAGCTGTCGAAATAGTAAGTGCACACGTCTTCTGTTAAATTCCCTTAACTTGTTTTCTCATTCGGTGTGTTCTCCCACAGCATTGGCAACAACGTAAAGCAACTGATTGATCGTCCAGATGGTACATACTGCTTCCGCGAGCATAGAGACCGAGTTTATTATGTAGCCGAACGGATACTCAAGCTGTCCGAATGTTTCGGCTCAGAGAAACTGATTTGTGTCGGAACGTGTTTTGGAAAGTTTTCGAAAACCAATAAGCTGAAGTTTCATATTACCGCTTTGTATTATCTGGCCCCCTATGCTCAGTACAAGGTCTGGTTAAAACCCTCATTCGAGCAACAGTTCCTCTATGGAAACCATATACCTAAATCGGGCCTGGGACGAATTACCGAAAATACGGGTCAATATCAAGGAGTTGTTGTGTACTCGATGAATGATCTACCTCTGGGATTCGGCGTAACCGCGCGATCAACAACGGAATGTAAAATGGCAGATCCACTAGCCACAGTGTGTTTCCATCAATCGGACATTGGAGAATACATCCGGTCAGAGGATACGCTTTTTTGATAATTGATTGTATGTTTGCACGAGTATGTAGGATATAAGTTAGTATAAAATTGAATACAATTGGGCGTGTTTTTATTGCAATATTTGTTTTCTGTGTGTATGTGGTATCTTGTTTGGGGTTACAGAAAGGCATTTCGTTGTCGCCAAAGCGGTGATTACGCCCTCAATAAATTTACTGATTTCAATATGGGCTTGACACGCCCTATTCGGAAGTAGGGAATTTATTGCCAAATGCAAGCGCCTTGTAAAGAGGAGAGGGAGCGAGCAAACAGCAAAGAAGTTGATCGCGTTTAACAGGGCAAACGCCAGCTTCGATCCTTGTCTCTGCTCAATCCAAGTTGACACACGTTTGATCCGTATACGCCTGACCAGACTCATGTCGCTGTACAACCCGCACAGTTCGTGATTGAATCTTCTCCTCCAACCGAACCGAATATCGAACGCAGAATCTCTCGAAACGACCAAGGATTTCCTCATCCGCTTAAGATAAAGTCCATGTTTCTGCGCCGTATAACAGGACCGGGATAATTAAGGTTAACTTGGTCGTACGAGAGAGGGCTCTACTTCTCAGTTGCCTCTTGAGCCCAAAGAAGCAGCGGTTGGCAAGAGTAATTCTGCGCTTGATTTCGAAACTGGTGTCGTTGTTCCAAGTCACTGCGGAGCCGAGGTATATGAAGTCCTTAACTACCTCGAACTTATATCTGCCAATATGCACGTTCTGTCCAAGACGTCGGTGGTAAATGTCCTTTTTTGATGACAGCAAATATTTAGTCTTGCCCTCATTAACTGCCAAACCAATTTTTGCCGCCTCCATCTCAATACTCGCAAACGTCTCATTGACATCTCGCTGCGATCTACCTACATATTATGTCAATGTCGTCGGCGTATGCAAGGAGTTGCGAGGATTTGAAATAGATTGTGCCTCTTGTATTGACCTGTGATTTTTGCACAATCATTTCTAATATGTTAAAAAAATCACACGACAACGCATCGCCCTATCTAAATCCTTTCTTGACTTCGAAACTATCGGTCAGTTCTGCACCGAATCGGATGGAGCAGCGAGCATTTTCCAGGGTCATCCTGCATAGTCTGACGAGCTTAGCAGGGATGTCAAAGATAAACATGGTGTTATATAGCTCGTCTCTAATTACGCTGTCGTATGCGGCCTTGAAGTCGACGAATGGTGCGTATCGACTTGAAATTCATTGGTTTTCTCCAGGATCTGCCGTAGTATGAAGATTTGATTGATGGTGGACTTCCCTGGCCTGAAGCCACACTGATAAGGACCTATCAGCTTGTTTACGAATGGCTTCAGGCGTTCACACAAAACGGCTGCGAAGATCTTGTATGCGACAGTCCAAGGGGTCTCCTTTTTTGTGAATCGGGCAAACAATGCTGAGACTCCATTCCTCGGGCATGCTTTCCTCTGACCATGTGTTACAGATGAGCCGGTGCATGCTCCTAACCAGCTCACCCCCAGCCGCTATGAAGAGCTCTTGAGTTTCGACATGGCAATCTCAACTTCGTCGAGGTCAGGAAGACGGAATTCTCTGCGATCTTCGTCGTTAAAAAATGGATCATTCTGCCTGACGGCGGTATGTTGGCTGTCATCGCCGTTATACAGTCTACAGAAGTGGTTTTTCCAAATTCTCAGCATCGACTGCGATTCTACTACCAGGTGTCCGTTCTCATCCTTACAGGCCTTCGTTTGGGCTTTATAGCCTTGAGACATTCGTTTTATCCGTCGATAAATTCTTCGAACGTCGTGCCTGCAATAGCACCTCTCCAAGTTTTCAATCGACCGCTTCTCGTGCTCTTTCTTTTTTCTCTTGAGAAACTTATGTTCCTCCCTTCTTTTAAGCTCGTAGAGCTCACGAGTCGCTCTTGTTTTTTTTGTGTAGTGAGGCTTTGTATGCCTCCTGCTTTTCCGCATGAATCCTTCTACACTCATCATCGAACCAGGTGTTTCGTCGTGGTGGAGCTTTAAGGCCCAGCACTTCCGTTGCTGTGCTCTTCAGGGCTTGTTGGCACAGGCTCCATTGTTGCTCTACTGACTCAGTGGAGGATTGAGATGTATCGGAGAGCTTAAGGGAAACGCGGTTGGTAAAGGCACTGGTGATCTCTGGCGATAGTAGTGGCGATAGTGTTCTAACTCTACTCCGCGGTGCTCGTGTAATGCGTTGACGTATCTTGGCTACTACAAGATAGTGGACTGAATCGATGTTCGCTCCTCGGAAAGTGCGAACATCAAGAATAGTGGGGGAGTGTCTGACGTCAATCGCGATGTGGTCAATCTGGTTGGTGACTGACTGATCTAGCGACCGCCAGGTGCCTTGTGTATATCGAGGTGGGAAAATCGTGTGCTGGCTACAAGATTTCGCCCCGTGGCAAGGTCGATCAGCCTGTGTCCGTTATCGGATGTGGTGTCATGTAGGCTGTGTTTGCCGATGACCCGCTCAAAGATGCTTTCTTTACCCAGCTTAGCGTTAAAATCTCCTAGTATGATTTTGGTATCATAGCTGGGGCATTTGGTATATGTTCTGTCTAGGAGATCAAAGAAATCATCTTTGATTGAGTCATCCTTGTCTTCCGTGGGGGCATGGACGCATATGAGGCTGATGTTACAGAAATTTGCCTTGATGCGGATCGTTATGAGGCGTTCACTCACATACTGGAAACTTAGGACTTTATATAGCCCACCTCTAACAACAAATCCGCATCCAAATAGTCTCTGTCCTCTTTCCCTATAGCAGTCACGGTAGTAAATGTCGCAGTTTTTCATCCGCTTTTTATCCGGTGCATTCCATCGCATTTCCTGGATTGCGGTTATGTCCGCTTTATAGCAGTCTAGGGCGTCCGCAAGTTGTTCGGCCGCACGTGGTCTGCTTAGGGACCTAACATTCCACGTACAGAACCGAAGGTCCTTGTTTGTTTTTTGTTTTCTTATAGGGTCGTCAACAGAGATCCGTTCCGTTTTATTATCCGAGGCTGTTGTTTGTTTCTGAGCAATTAGTGGTTTTACGGTTATGGTTCGCTAGACCATAGCCCAACCGACACTAATCCTGTTCCATTCGGCCTCTTCCGTCAGTAATTTCCCTTTTAAGGAAATTTCCAGATGGCACCACGAGGAGGTGGAAGTAGGACCTGACTAGCAGAGCTGCAAGATGTTCGGCTGCTGAGGCTCTTACTCGCTTTCTGTCGGGCCAGCATCCGTCGGCAGATGCTACCCCTACGAGGCCTTTGCTAGTCCGTCACCATCAAGATTATCAAAGGTGCTTAAAATCACTCTATCTCTAGAGTGGGACTATTGTGACAGTCGATAGTAAAATGTTGTTACAAAATTAATTTCGTTGTATACAAATTCCTGGAACTCAATATTACCGGTTCGCAGTTTCTCGTTATCACCGCTGCTCACCCACCGACGAGAGCCGACCGAATTCCGCGTTGGTTATAGTCCATAGTAATTCGTTCGAGCACTTTAGTATTGCATGCTTGCAAAAAACCCTAAAGCTGCAATAACTATGATCAATGACAGAAAAGTACAAAATAGAACAACAATCGTTTGTGGGGAAATGTGGAATCTATAAAATAGACTTTTATAAGCTCAGACAAGTAAAATTAGGAGTAGCTAGGTTTCAAGATATAATCAGTTGAGATTCGCTATGGGGCGGGTTTTCATTATGCGCAGTGAGCAATTATTTTTTGGTTTAAAATGGCCTAAAAAACATAAATAAAATATTTTTTTTGAGGAAATGAACATTTTTTTTATTAAATAAACCACCGCTTGGAGCAGCTCTTCAAAGGGATCTAATTTTTTTCGCAATTTTCCCTCTCCACTGGTACTCAACTACCCAATCAGCGAAATTATTGGAGTAATTGTCGTTGTAGAATTTTCTTTTGACGACACGCCACTAAGATTCTGTCCTTTGGGTATGTATGCCATCAGGACCAACAAAAGGATTGTCAGGATCACTGTGGTTCACTTATTTGTGAATGAACCCATGGGCACTTAAACACTCATACGCCTTCCAGCAATCGGTGTGGATGATTGTTCCGGGTTAACGTGTTTTTTTTTTTTATCAACGGCACTAGTACTTCAGCGTTGCGCTCGTTTCCTGGACAGATTTCGAGTCTTAGGTCTTCGGACCCATCCTCAATCAAACCGGGAATCCAGTGGCCATCCACGCGCTTTCCTTTGTTAAATTTTCTTTTACCAAATTTACTTTCGTCGATTTGGACGATTTTGCCTGGTCCGCCTATCTTTCCTTTGGCCTCAAATGTTTCCAAATATGTAATTACTATTGTCTCCCGGCAATAATTATACCAGTCGGCAATAGTTCGTTGGGACAAACATTGAGGCGAAGTAAAGTCCTCAATCTTTACAGTTTCGTAGGAATATTTCCTGGCGAAGCAGTACATGAGATAAAAGCATATTGGCAAAAGCATTCGAGCTGGCTCAAACCAACTGCCAACAGCGCCACTCTTCCTGACTACACAGCCTGATTTTGTGCACCTGAACTCGCCAATATGATTTCCGCGCATGAAAATCTTCATTGGGATCCTATGTATCCGGCACAATTTTAAATTTGGCAACAGCCCGCGTGTCACAGGAATTTCAGAGCTTGCTCTTCTTGACCTATAATTATGATTATTTCAAAACGTGAACATTGAAAAATGTTTATTAAATTACCAAGGTCTCTTATCAACCGAGCAATATTCCACTGCATTTTTATCTCTTCAGAGTACATCCGACGCTTTACATAATGACTCTCACCCGAAGTACTAGGTTTAGAGTCTAACGTACTTGTATTTTCTGGATTTTCCTCGGACATCGCACTGATTTCAAACCACTACATCGAGTGAAGTCGATCGTAAAAATCAGGGATAAAGAATGAGATACCAATCTTTTGGCTTTGACAGGCATTTTGACAACTAGCCCCTACAAACGCGTTGCGGTTTGACGGCGTCTTGACTATGTCATTCTGCCTTGTTCCGACGTCTTGACTCCTAAGTCAAAAGCGTCGTTCTTAAAGCGGCCTCAAGACGCTCAATATTATTGTGCAAAATATTGCACAATTTTATTGGCTTGCTGCCCCAGACGGTTCAATAATTCAGTTGACCGCTCATATTTGTATTAAAAGTCAAAAGCGTTTTGATTTTCCGCAATATATCGCACAATCTTGCAATATTATCTACAGACGAACAATAATATTGTTGCGGAGATGCAAGCGGACCGTTAAGTTCGAAAACTCTCTGGAAGCGGGGATGGGAATGATGTCAACTTCCAATGGAAGTGTCAGAGCGTTCTAGAGATTTCCGAAGGGGAACTTCCAACGGCGAACGTTCGAGACGGTGGACCGAGAGCTATATAAGCGCGAACACTCGCCCTTGACATCCACTCAGTTTGTGGTATAAAACAGCGTGTGACAAGTCGGTGTGATCAACCAAGGTGAAAAGAAAAGCTTTCAATAAAGGTTTGTGTATTGTGTAATAAAGTTTAAAGTGGATTGTACTGTGTAATAAAGTTTAAAGTGGATTGTATTGGGGAATAAATAAAAGTGGTGAAGCTACACAGATAATTGATCTGTGGTGAAAGAAATAAAAGTGTGTGTGTGTTTTTAATTGGGAAAACGTAGAAAATTGTAGTTTATCGCAATCCAGTGGTGCGAACCCTATTTGGTGTGGGGATTGAATAATTCGTAACATCTGGTGTCAGAAGTGGGATTGCGAGTAAACGAGTGAAACTTTATTTGAGTTGTGAAGTGAATTATTGCAAAAGTGAGATAATGGTAAAATTGGAAAAGTTGACTATTGAACAACTGAAAAGAGAGCTGGATGCTCGGGAATTATCCACAGTGGGAAGTAAAGCCAACCTGGTGGAGAGACTGCGATCGGCGTTGCAGGAAGAAGGTGTCGACTGGGAGAGTTATGAATTCCGGGTGGAGAAGCCGTCGACATCCACTGAGCCAGCGTTCGATATGCAGCAAATTCTCGCGGCTCTTAATGCTATGAGTCAAAAGATGGAGGAAAACTCAACTTCCCTGAGCCAGAAACTAGATCAAAAGCTGGAGGAAAATTCCGTTGCCGTAAGTAGAAAGTTGGAGGAAAATTCCACTTCCATAAGCCAGAAACTGGAGGCGACCGTACATCAAAAGTTGGAGGAAAATTCGACCTCCTTGGGCCAGAAGCTGGAGACGTTAGAAGGGATGCTAGAGAACAATCGAGAAAGTCTAAGAAACATCCAGCAGACAGTCAACGATCGATTCCAGGACGTCGAAGAGAGAATCGAGACACTAGAATCGAGATTCGACAAGAAGGTTCTAGATCTCGAGAATAATCAAGAAAAGAGAATCGAGTCACTGGAGTCAAGGTTCGACAAGAAGGTTCTAGATCTCGAAAATAATCAAGAAAAGATAATCGAGACACTGGAAACGCGGTTCGACAAGAAGGTTCTGGAACTCGAGAAAACTGTCCAGAACGTCCAACATCAAGGAATCGTTGTACCGACTACAGCATCGAAATTCACAGCTCCCAACTACGATGGCACGAGCGCTTTTAACATCTTTAAGCTCCAGTTCGAGACAACAGCGGAACGGAATCAGTGGGGGGAAGAAGATCGTGTGGCCGCTCTAGTAATTTCGCTTAAAGGCGAGGCAGCTGGTGTTTTACAGACCATCCCGGAGACCCAGAGAAGGAACTACACAGCCATATGGGATGCTCTCCATCGAAGATACGGCAGTGAGCACATGCAGGAGATGCACAAGCTGGAACTCAAAGGGCGCAAGCAGCGTTTAAACGAGACCATACAACAGTATGCTGCCGACATCGAGAGGCTGTCTCATCTAGCCTACGCGGATGTTCCAGTTGATGTGGTGGAAAAACTGAAAACGGATTCTTTCATCCAAGGGCTAAGGGACCCCGATACGCAACGAAGCCTGATTCTCCTGCCGAAGACATCTTTCAAGGAGACAGTTGCTAGCGCTCTCGCATGTGAAACATCGCTCTTGATATGCCGACCTTCCATCAAACTACGGCGCATATCTCAAGACCAGGATAGTTCGAGAACAACAACGGCTAGTAGGAGTGGTTCATTCCCGGGTAGATGCTACATCTGCGACCAGCAGGGGCACATTGCAAAGAACTGCCGCCTGCGAAGAAAGCGTTCGAGGTCTAGTTCGCCAAAAAGAGACCATGGGAGTGAACGCGACCGTGGAGGTGCAAAAGGTGCACCTAACAATCCGTTAAACTAAAACGAGTCAGTGCAGAGGGGCATGCGCTGGCTCCCACATTGGAGTGCCCCAGCATCCTCGTATCCCGAATCTGTAGGGGTGCAACCAGCCTAGTCATCGAGGGAACGATGGACGGGCGACGATATCTGCTGACGTTGGACACGGGCGCAACTCATTCAGTCATCCGAAGCGGATTGGTTTCTGACATCGAACCATTTTCCGAGGTAAGGCTTCGTACAGTAACTGGTGAGAAGGCGGAAGTTAAGGGAAAGGTCCAGAAAAGAATTACGATGGGTACCGTCGAGTTTCAGCATGATTTCATCGTTGCGGACATCACTGATGACATCATAATCGGCGTCGACGTCATGATTAGGCATGGCTTCACATTGGACCTCAACCAAAAACTGATGAAGTATGGCAACTTGGAGCTCCCATTAACAATAGATAATGGACAGGGTAGCAAGGTCAGGCGAATAGTCGTGCAAGCGCGCCAAACAGTTCCCCCGAATGCAGAAGCTGTGGTTTGGGCAAAGATAGAAGAGGATGCGGGGACAAGCCGAATGTGGGTGGTCGAACCCGACAAACGAAATCGACCGAGCGATATAGTTGTTGGAAGGGCTCTCGTGGAACCCCGACAAGACCAATTGGTTCCAGTACGAGTCCTGAATCCTGCAAGTACACCTAGGACAATATACAAGGGAACAACGATCGCTCAATGCCAAGAAGCTGCCGCTATTGTGAACTGCGAAGATCAGAAACATCAGGAAATCCAGAAAAACAAACCGTTCTTGAAAACAATGGCCAGAGAGTGGACGCAACATCTAGTGGAGAAGCAAAAAAGTAAAGCACTCTCCCTGCTTCGTAAATATTGGACAGTTTTTGCAGATGGTAAGAACTGTGGAAGAACATCAATTGTGAGGCACAGAATAGACACAGGGGACTCTAGACCCATCCGGCAACCACCGAGGAGGGTACCTTTGGCGAAAGAAGGCGAGGTGATCAAACTAATCGATGAGATGGAAAAGGAGGGCGTGATCGAACCATCTGCAAGCCCATGGAGTTCTCCAGTAGTGCTAGTTAAGAAGAAGGATGGAAGCACCCGATTCTGCGTGGACTATAGGAAGCTGAACGACGTCACGAAAAAGGACAGCTATCCTTTACCAAGAATCGACGACACCTTGGACACACTATCTGGTGCAAAGTGGTTCTCGACGCTGGACTTGCAAAGCGGATACTGGCAAATAGAGCTTGACCAGCAAGACAAGGAAAAGACCGCGTTCACCGCCGGGGGAGAGTTGTGGCAATTCTCTGTGATGCCCTTCGGTCTTTGCAATGCACCAGCCACATTCGAGAGACTGATGAACCGGGTGCTAAGAGGACTTCACTGGAGGACTTGCCTTGTCTATCTGGATGACATAATTGTCATGGGCAAGGATTTCGACGATCACCTTAAGAAGCTTGAAGAGGTACTGGAACGTATTCAAGTAGCCGGATTGAAATTGAGCCCGAAGAAATGTTCGCTCTTCCAGAACAAGGTGAAGTACTTGGGACACGTGGTGACTGCAGAAGGAGTCCATACAGATGAAGAGAAAATCTCAGCGGTTAAGGAATGGCCGCGGCCGAAGAATCTTCATGAGTTAAGGTCATTCCTGGGACTTTGCACGTATTACAGGCGATTCATCCCAGGATTTGCAAACGTTGCCAGCAGTTTGCACGAGCTCACCAAAAAGAATCGGCCATTCAAGTGGGAGAAACCGCAAGAGGAAGCATTCATTCACCTGAAGGAATTGCTCTGCAGTGCGAAGATTCTTGCATATCCTGTTCCGGGAGAAAAGTTCATTTTGGACACCGATGCGAGCGGACATGGAGTCGGAGGAGTACTCTCTCAAATAATCGACGGGCGAGAACGGGTCATCGCTTACTACAGTAGGATCCTATCGAAGCCGGAGAGGAACTACTGTGTAACTAGGAGGGAGCTTTTAGCTGTGGTTGACTGCGTCAAGCATTTCCACAAATATCTCTATGGCCAAGCTTTTCATCTTAGGACGGACCACGCAGCGTTGAGATGGCTGCTGCAGTTTAAAAACCCGGAAGGCCAGCTTGCTAGATGGATAGAGAGAATCCAGAGTTATGACTTCAGTATCGAACACCGGAAGGGAAGCAGTCATGGAAATGCAGATGCATTATCGAGGCGACCTTGCGATGTTGAATGCAAACATTGTTCACGCGCCGAGACCAAGGAACAGGTCACCGACATCCGTTGTTTCCAGGTGCTGCCAGAAGATTCCTGGACTGTCGAGATGGTCGGAAGGAAGCAGCGAGAAGATGCCGATCTGGCAGTCATCATCGACTACCAAGAACGAGGTTTTCGACCAAGTTGGCAGCAAGTATCCAGTGAAAGCCCAATCGTGAAAGCTTACTGGGCTCAATGGCAGAGTTTGAAGCTGAAGAACGGTTGCCTCTACCGCAGTTGGGAAAGTGAGGACGGGAACATTGTAAACGATCTGCTGGTAATACCAAAAGGGCAAATCGACGAGGTCATCCGAGAATACCACGAGGGACCAAGCGGGGGTCATCTTGGTGTTAACAAGACTGTAGGAAAGATCAAGAGACGTTTCTACTGGGTAGGATGCCATGAGTCGGTTACGCGTTTCATTCGCAGGTGTGAACAGTGTGCGAAGGCAAAGGGTCCAGTTAGGAAAACTCGAGGAAATATGCAGCAGTACAATGTTGGAGCACCGTTCGAACGTATCGCAATGGACATTGCAGGTCCATTCCCAACGAGCAACGCTGGAAACAAGTACGCGCTAGTGGTGATCGATTACTTCAGCAAGTGGCCTGAGGTGTTTTGCATCCCGAACCAGGAAGCCAAAACCATTTCGGATGCATTCGTGAATAACTGGGTTTCGCGTTATGGAGTACCAATGGAACTACACTCAGACCAAGGGAGAAACTTCGAGTCGTCGGTGTTCAAAGAACTCTGTGACATGCTAGGTATCAGAAAGACGCGGACAACACCATTACATCCACAATCTGATGGCATGGTCGAAAGGTTCAACCGGACGATGGAGGAATACCTGAGAAAAGTCGTCGTCGGAGATCAGAAGGACTGGGATGAACATCTTCCCCTTTTCTTAATGGCATACCGTTCGGCACAGCACAATTCAACGGCAACAACACCCGCCGAAGCCATTTTTGGAACTGATCTCCGACTTCCATCGGACTTGAAGTTCGGCGTGGTACTACCGACAACTAGCGGCAGGGAAGACTTCGTAACCGAAAAGAAAGAACAGCTGAACTCTATCCATCAGTTCATCCGGGAGCGACTGAACTTGGTCAGCGATAAAATGAAGGCGCGATACGACTTGAGGGCGAATACTTCTGGATTCGAGACCGGACAATTGGTATTGCTGTACAACCCACAACGAAAAAAAGGCTTGTGCCCCAAATTGCAATCAGCCTGGGACGGACCATATGAGGTCATCAAGAAACTCAATGACGTGGTATACCGGATACAGCAGATGGGAAACAGACGGGCGAAATATAAAATTGTCCACGTAGAGAGGTTAGCACCATATTACGGAGAAGGGTCCAATCGCTTGTTCGAGGACGAACAAGTTTAGGAGGAGGGCAGTGTTGCGGAGATGCAAGCGGACCGTTAAGTTCGAAAACTCTCTGGAAGCGGGGATGGGAATGATGTCAACTTCCAATGGAAGTGTCAGAGCGTTCTAGAGATTTCCGAAGGGGAACTTCCAACGGCGAACGTTCGAGACGGTGGACCGAGAGCTATATAAGCGCGAACACTCGCCCTTGACATCCACTCAGTTTGTGGTATAAAACAGCGTGTGACAAGTCGGTGTGATCAACCAAGGTGAAAAGAAAAGCTTTCAATAAAGGTTTGTGTATTGTGTAATAAAGTTTAAAGTGGATTGTACTGTGTAATAAAGTTTAAAGTGGATTGTATTGGGGAATAAATAAAAGTGGTGAAGCTACACAGATAATTGATCTGTGGTGAAAGAAATAAAAGTGTGTGTGTGTTTTTAATTGGGAAAACGTAGAAAATTGTAGTTTATCGCAATCCAGTGGTGGGAACCCTATTTGGTGTGGGGATTGAATAATTCGTAACAATATTGTGCAATATCAAATATTACACAATATTATTAGGCGTCTAGGGACCGCTTTAATTACAAAAGCAACAACCATCCCCTGCGAGGATCAACGGGCAGACGTACGAAAGTTTGGTATCTCATTCTTTATCCCTGGTAAAAATGCTGTAAGAACTAGGTCTGTCGATCATAACAATTAACCGTTACATTTTTCGCATGTCTTTCATTTGTTTATAGAAAATCACGTGGCGCTTTAAAAAAAGTTTCATAATTGAATAAGTGTAGACCAAACATTGTCAGGCAGGCCTGTAAGAATTTCTGGTGTATTTAAAGTATGGGGTGGGTGGCTCGCTTCCTTCGATAAAAGGATTTTAACCCTTT
This sequence comes from Eumerus sabulonum, assembly GCA_951905685.1. Taxonomy (NCBI): domain Eukaryota; kingdom Metazoa; phylum Arthropoda; class Insecta; order Diptera; family Syrphidae; genus Eumerus; species Eumerus sabulonum. The sequence continues at coordinate 150,214,922 of OX645060.1, read as the reverse complement.
TTTCCGCAGGGTTTAGCCACTCACGCGACTTCGTAAGGGTATGTCAACAACTGTCGGGCAGGCGCCTGTAAGAAAGTATGGTGTACATAAAGTGGGGTGGGTGGCTCGCTTCGCTCGCTAAAAGGATTTTAAGCCTTTTTTCCGCAGGGTTAAGCCGCTCACGCGACTTCGTCGCTCCGCGAAGGTTATGTCAACAACTTTCAGGCAGGCGCCTGTAGCTAAAGCTTAATTATTTTTAGATGCCCATACCACAATACTGCGTTAGCGCTAGCTTCGACTGACGTTTAACATTCAACACAGGCAATTTAATGGGGCACTCTACAATACTGCGTTGGCGTTAGCGAGCTTACGTTAATTGAAAAATGAGGGGAAATAAAAAAAATGAGAGCGAGAGAACACGTAAACTCACGTAACCAAAGCAGACAAAAGTCAAACATGTCGGAAATTTATGTGCGTTTGAACAACTGTTGCTGTGTACTGATGTGTATGCTGTATCTGTGTATTTTGTGGTTTGTGTTGTGTACGTTTACGTCAGTGTTTTGATATGGAGCAGCCGATAAAATTGAATTGTCATTTTCAAAGCATGCGTCGAAGCATTTCTCGTAACACGTAATGAGGCACGCATCAACGTAGTATTGTGATACGGGCATTATGCCGTTATGAGTTTAACATTCAACACAGGCAATTCAATGGAGCACTCTACAATACTGCGTTTGCGTTGGCGAGCTTACGTTCGTTGAAAAATGAGAGAAAATAAGAAAAATGAGAGTGGTGAGAGTACGTAACCTCACGTAACAACGCATACAAAAGTCCAACACGCTGAACATTTCCTGCGTTTTGATGGCAGTTCTCGTTATTTAAATGTGATGATGAAAAGACTTTTGTTTATTCTTGCGAATTTTGACATGAAAACAACTGATAGTTTGAAATGTCACTTCAACGCATGTAAAAACGCGATTCACTAACGCAGTATTTTGATTAAACTCTTAAAATGCCGTGTCCTTGTAATAACACGGCTTTCGTGATCGGGGTGATTATTTGTTAAAAATCCCAGGAACTAAAGCAAGAAGTTTTGTTTGGCACTCCTTACAAATCTGTTCTTCAACAGAAGGTGCAATTTGTTCGGATCAGTCTCACTGACCACATAGCACAACTTTCAGACAGAACATTTTCTCAATGAACACAAAAACTTGTACTTTTATATCCTGAACTACTCGGAACAACCGCATTAAACATAGTGAGGGTACCTCTCGTAGCTACAAGCAAATCAATTTTATTTATTTTTTACACGTATATTTCGTACATACTCTTACATATATTTTCCTTTATTTTATCTAATATATACTTAACACCTTCCATTTATATGTATGTACATATGTTGGCGTTACAGTCCATGAAGGACCAAAGCCATAGGTGAAAGGGACATACAGTTCATCGCCGGTTCCGAACGGCGAATTTCGAGAAGCTTTTCATGACAATTTTACTACAGGGGGTTTTGTCAGAACCCCGCTGAGGAGAAACACCGTGAAAACACGTTCGATTACATGGCTGTGTCGGGATTCGATCCTGCGTCATCGGCGTCAGAGACCAACACACTACCCACTGCGCCACGGAGCTCTTCCATTTATATATTTTATGTAAAGGAACTACTGGTGTAAGCGTGTTCCTTTGCCCAACTTGCATCTTGGAATCATTTGCACATTGTTAGAAATTGAAAAGTAAAATAAAATTATTCACAAAAAAAAAAAAAAAAATGGGAAAAATACAGGAAACCTATGAACGCATATAGTTAAACAGTCTGTATAAAACGTTCACTATTTTCATCGTTCTTTTACTTTCGTTTTGTATTTTACTCGTGGTATGGTATGTTGATGTGCTGGATAGTTTCTTCACTTTTGTAATTTTATGTGTATATAACGGTTCGAAAAAGATTAAGAGGAAGGGGCCTCCTCTAAAGATTCCTTCTTCTCCTCTACGTTGCCCTCGGATTCAGACTTTTCTTTTTGCTTCTTTTTACTGGCCGTGACACTGTTCTTTGGAGGACGCCCACGTCCTCTACCAGGTACTTTGTCTTGTACTATTGCAGGTGCTGCAGCCGCCGCTGTCACCTTAGCCCCTTTTGGCGGTCGCCCTCCGCCGCGCTTTGCTGGTGGTTCACTGTCGCCATTGCTGGCATCTGCATTTTTTGGTGAGACCTGTTAAATGATGGTGGTAGCGTTGCCATTAAATTGAAACACATCAGTTTGGGTTGAAATATATTTGAATACTAACCTCAGAGTTGTCGGTTTCCCTCTTCTTTGGGCGACCCGTTTTCTTAATTTCGGTATCTGCCGTTGTTTGCTCACCTGGAAACATTAATATTCAAAGTTAATATAAAATAAATAACTTTCGAGTCAAATATGTTGCATTATACAATGGCGCTAAATAAAGTATATACACCAATATACATGTACAGTTTGATCTTGTATGGGTGTAAACCAAGGTCCTTACGCAAAATACGCCATAATGTGGTCTGAGCGATGTCCAATTCTTGAGAACGCCGTGGAATTGATTGATTTGGATCGTTTGCCACGGAAGCTCGAACGGCAGCGATATTTTCGACACTTTGACCAACCCGTTGTCTCACTGATACGGCAACATCACACAACGAATATGTAGACTCAAATTTTTGCACTAGACTTGTTATTGCCTGTCTACTAGGGCGAGAATTACGACCGAAAATTGGAGTTAACGCTCTCAAAGTTGCGGTCACCGACTCCGAATTTCGGTAGAAAACTTTTATAATTTGCAGACGTTGCTCGTTCGTGTACTTTACCATGATGAAAATATTGAGCATAGATAAATCATAGAGATACCAAACTTTCTTACATCTGGCCGGTGATCCCCGCCATAGATAAATACTAGAGATGGCAATCTGATGGCTTTGACAGCCACTTTGACAGATAGCCCCTATAAAACGTTGCGGTTTGACGGCGTTCAAACAGCCGCAAACTACATATGTGGTATGTCATTTTGCCTTGCTCCGACCAGGGATCAAGGATGGAAAACTCCTACGGTTTGCATGCATTTTTGGCGATATTTGCTTACAAGAGGTCTGAATGGAAAAACTGGAAATTCGTCTGTGGAAAGATGTTTGTGGAACGATTTAACACACATTATTGCGGGGGGAGACGTTCACTTGTTTTTTTGAATTTGAATTTAACGACGGTTACAATGTACATTATATAGATATTCAACTCAGGAAAAAGGCAAATATTTAAATAATTATGAGTAATTTATGAGTAAACTAATCACAATTAAAGTAATTACTGACGGATTAAACTAAATTCATATATTTGCTCACTATTTTTTGGCGAAACATTTATTTATTTATTTCTTGTCTCTGTTTTTATGATTTTCCTAGCGTTTCATTTTTGGGAGTCAGAATTCAACGCTTTCCTCCTGCTAGTATGTTAATTTCTAAGGAAAAAGTGAAAAAAGAGCATCTGTTCACGGAGTGAGCAGCCAATACACATAATTACCATACTGCTTCCTTCTTTCCTCTATTGCAATGCATTGAATATCCATTTGGATCATGTTCGAAAGATAACCCAAGCTTAAATGGTGAATAGAAACTGAAATCGGAGAAAAAGATGGACCAGATCCTTAAGTTCGACAGTAAAATTGTTCGTATTTCGTTTTTTTTTTTTGGAAATTAATATTCTAGCAGGAAGAAAATGTTAAGTCGTGACTTACAATAATGAAATCAGTAAAACAGAAATAAAGAATTAAATTTTCAACCGAAATGGTGAGCAAATATATTACCATAATCCGGCTCTCATTACTTTTATTGTACATGGTTCACTCCTAAATTCCTCAGAGTAATTTAAATATTTGCCTATTTCCTGAGTTGAATATCTATCTAACGTACGTTTTAACCGTCGTTAAATTCAAAATCAAAAAAGAAGTGAACATGTGTTACCCCGCAAAAATTTGTGTTATTGTAAAGTGTGTTAAATCGTTCAACTAACGTCTTTTCACAGACGTGTTCACAGACGATATTCCAGTTTTTCCATTCAGACTTCTTGTAGGCAATTATCGCCAAAATACATGCAACCCATCAAAGGTTTTCCATCTCTTTGATCCCTGATCTTGAGTTTACTGAATAAACTAAAGCGCGGTTCACATTGAACGATTTATCAAGCGATTTGCTTGACGACCAAATAATGCGTAGCGTTCACACCAAACGACTTGTTGACCGACTTCACTTGCGATAGAAATTTCGAAGTATTAACATGGCGGCGCATGCTCTGGTTACAGGGATGATTATTGATGAAATACTCGAAAATGAAGAAAAAAAAAAGCGAATGTGGATTAAACCATGGGTCGGAAAACGTAATAATTTCTCATCGGTAACTGTTAAGAGAATTTCACCAAAATTTGCCAGAGGATTTTCGTAATTATTTGCGAATTGTTAGGAACGTATGATGAGTTACTGAGAGAAATAATTCCTCGTATGAAAAAATTAAACCAAAATTATTTTTCTTTGTTTGAAGTCATATCGTTCATTCCGCTCAAAATTGGTGTTTTTTCTCTGAACGCACAAGCGAAAGTGAAAAAATGCTCTGAAGTTGTATGACAACTGTTTACACTTAACGATAAATCGTTCAACCACGGCTGTCAAACAAAAAGTTGGAAATTTTCAACTTCCTGACTACAAATCGTACCGACTTGTAGCTAGAGCGTTCACATTGGTTTTGCATACACAATTTGTCGTCCAACCACGATTGTCAAGCAAATCGCTCGATAAGTCGTTCAATGTAAACCGCGCTTAACAATGACAGTTCGATGATTAGTGAAAGGGTGCGTTCAGAAATTGAATTCAATGTTGTCAATTCCTTATTGGAAAACCATTCACAATATAACACTAATATACAAGTTATATACATATATGTTTGGACAGGGCATTGTTTTGAGAATATATGCACGAAATTTCACACATATTTGAATTAGTATCGCTTTGTCACCATAGATAAATGAACAAGATGGCAATCAGCTAGCTCCGACAGGCACTTTGACAGATAGCCCCTACAAACGCTTTGTGATTTGACGGCGTATTGATTATATCGACGTCTTGAGACGTCGTTTTTAAACGTAGAATAACACGTATAGTATCGGTGTGTATTACTTTTGTCCAACAGAGTACAAATGGATATACAATTTTCTCTTCTGATTTCTCTCAAATTGAATACACATACATTAATGTACGTATAAATATATGTATGTATATGGGTGTAAACCAAGATCCTTACGCAAAATACGCCATAATGTGGTCTGAGCGATGCCCAATTCTTGAGAACGCCGTGGAATTGATTGATTTGGATCGTTTGCCACGGAAGCTCGAACGGCAGCGATATTTTCGACACTTTGACCAACCCGTTGTCTCACTGACACGGCAACATCACACAACGAATATGTAGACTCAAATTTTTGCACTAGACTTGTTATTGCCTGTATTACAAGAATTACGACCGAAAATTGGAGTTAACGCTCTTAAAGTTGCGGTCACCGACTCCGAATGGTGGTAGAAAATTTTTATAATTTGCAGACGTTGCTCGTTCGTGTACTTTACCATGATGAAAATTATGAGTTTACTGCAGGGATAATGATAGAGATGCCAAGCAGGGATAAACAATGAGAAACCAATATTTCGTACGTCTGCCCGTTGATCCCCGCAGGGGATGGTTGTTGCTTTTGAAATGCACACCGATACTATACGTGTTATTCTCCGTCGATGATTAGAGTCAAGACGTGGCAAAATGGTCGCAACAAGGCAGAATGACATAATCAAGAAACCGCAACGCGTTTGTTGGTGCAAACTGTCAAAGTGCCTGTCAAAGCCAATATATTGGTATATCATTCTTTATCCCTGCTTGTCACATTACAAGCAAACATCCGGCAACAATCAAAAGTTAAAGTAGGCTGTTCAATACGTTCGCATATCAAATATATAAATACAATAATAGAAAACGAAATTGAGTTTTCCGCGTATTTCCTTTAAGCAATAGTATTGAATAAACAAAGAATAGACGAATAAAAACGACCCTTTTGACTAACTAAATGGTAGTCTCAAGAAGTCGATGTGTAGAATCAAGACGTCAGAACCAGGGGTGGAATCGGCTAAGGTGATAGTCACTTTGGTGACAGTCACATGTGACTATCATCATCTTTCGGTATCAGGTAAGATTATCACAAAAAAAGTTTAGAAAAGGAGCAACACTTACCTTTTCGGAGTTGATGACAGATAAGAAAGCTGTCAAATGATGAAAAAAAAAAATTCAATTTCAAGCAAGCAAATAAAGCCCAGTTCTGGTAAGCACCACCACCAAGAAGATTCAGCGTTGCAGCCAATTGAAGAATTGGTGGAATATGGGTCGATCTTATTCCATCAGGAAGGTCCAGTAAATGTAGGACGGTAACGAATGCTTGCTTCGTTAAGCGGAAGTTTTTCATGAATCTAAAAAAACAATCATTAAAGCATAATTTTGACAACACTAGCTGCGAAACTATTCCTAATTACATGTCAGCTGGAAGATCGAGAATGTTAGAGCGATTTCTCAAATTCTTCCTCAGAATTCTAACACTCATCACTCATCACTGTCTCATTGACCCCTTCACCCTCACTTAAAAATAGCTCCAAGCACGGAAACATAGTTTTTATTTTACAAAACGCACAAAAAGGCTAACCACAATCACATGAAATGCACAAAACATATGAAAGTGATAGCTAAATAGCTGTCACCAGAAAACTATCACAAAAATGTGACAATCACAGTGACTATCACCTAACACGATACCGAAACCGAGAATGTGCTGTCACTTGTCGAAAATCACCTTAGCCGATTCCACCCCAGGTCGGAACAAGGCGGAATGACATAGTCAAGACGCCGTCAAATCGCAAAGCGCTTGTAGCATAGATAAATTAACAAGATGGAAAACCTTCGTACGTCTGCCCTGTGATCCCCGAAGGCGTTGGTTTTTTTTTTTTTTTGTTTTTAACGAACCGATAATATACGTGTTATTCTCGTTTAAAATCCAGATTAAAAACGACGCCTTCTGACTAACACAATGATAGTCTCAAGACGTCGATGTGTAGAGTCAAGACGCCGGAACAAGGCAGAATGACATAGTCAAGTGCCGTCAAACCGCAACGCGTTTGTAGGGGCTATTTGTCGAAGTGCCTGTCAAAGCCATCAGATTGCCATCTCTATAGCGGCGTTCACGCTGTACGATTTGCTTGCTGACTCGTGTCTGTACTGCCAATCGTCAATGTGAACGCTCCATACTGCAGGTCGATACGATTTGTAGTATGAAGTTCCGAATTTTCGACTTTTTGCCTTGCTTGTATGGGTGCCCGTGTATGTGTAAAAGTCAGAAATTTTACTTCCATACGTTTTTCACTTTTTTTTTGTGATTTCGAACGGTGAACATCAGCGGACAAAGGCGATATGACGACGAATTAAGTGACAAGTTATGACATTTCAAGCTTGTAGATGTAATAATAGACTATTGTTAGCGGGATTGGTGTCTACTTCCGAGCTTCGGATATATATATATGTAGCTGGCTTAATTTGGTAGTGGTCAGCAAAACTCTAAGTCTTGTGGATATAATTCCAAAAATATTTTCTACTACACGCCACCACTTCCACTTCCACCACGATACTTCCACTAGGGGGCCGCCGGGACCGACGTCAGGCACTGAGATACCGACCGCCAGTTGCGGGGGCTCCTGTTTCTTTTGGTACCAGATTATAGCTACCGGTGGAGCTTCGCAACCGCAAGGTCACTTCCAGATGAGTCCCGCAGGATATTCCCGACACGAATTCTCTCTCACTAATGAAGTCTATCAAACATGCAGCATAGTGTGAACGCTACGTACTTTTGGTTGTCAAAAAAATCGTACAGTGTGAACGCGGCTTATGTATTTATCTATGGTTTGTAGGGGGTATCTGTCAAAGTGCCTGGCAAAGCCATCGGCTTGTCATCTCTATGTATTTATCTATGGTACATAGAACAGAAAAATTGTACGTTAACGTTGGCTTTGCTAGCTCGCATTTACAACTCTTAATACAATTTGATAATTGGGCTACCAGCAAAAGAGTTAAAAATGCATGAAAAATGTTTTATTCATTCATGACATTTTACGTCAAATTATTTTTGTCAGATTAATTCTCCAACGAACGAGCATTACAAATTCCTCAACTCCAGTAGCAAATTAGCAAAAGAAAAAAACACAAATACATATGTACATACATATGACATATGTCGCATGAAGTTTGGCGCCAAAATTAAAGTAAAAATTCAAATTCTTACGACAAAAATGTGAAAAAATCATGAAAAATACAGAAGAAGTTAAGAAATTTATGAAAATAGTGAAAATCTCATAACCCGACTGCAAATACAGTGCGAATACCAAAAACTGACGCCAACTTATAATAAACACCGTTGCTTGGTTTCATTTTTCCTGTAGGTACCATAGTACAAGAAAATTACTGTGCGAGTTATGTATATTCCTCATAGAAATTATTTAAAATATACAAGCAGTCCAATAAGACCGAAAATATACGCATCGGTACAAAATATATTATACTAGATAATATGTTTACGTAAATAGCAAAAAATCGAAGGTAATTAAATATACCTTCTAATAATCCGAGATCTTTGTGCAGAATTCTCCTCAGGCTAGTGCGTGAAATGTTTAGCTGTTGAGATCGATGGCGAGTTGATGTTTGTGAATTGAGTCTCACACTCTCGGCCACAGCAGCCACAATCTCATCTGTACGCACCGTACGACGACGGGGACCATGAGTGTTGTCCACTAGCTTACCAGTCTCTCGAACTTTTTGCACAAGCTTGCGTACAGCAGTCGCGGTGGGTGCTTCAGTTCGCCCAAAACTTCTTTTCAAAGAACGCACTGTTTGAGCTACACAGCACTCACTTTGGAAATAAGTTTTCAATATTTCGCGACGTTGTTCAAGCGTAAAACGTCTCATTTCGTTTCGCGGAGGTATAATCATAGATCAAAAAAAAATTATTTATCTCTGAGTATGATTCTGCCTTTCTGTCAACATTTCAAGCGGGAAACAGCTGTCAGTGTCAAAATAACCTATAATTAAAAAAAAACCACTAGATGGCTCCACGGTCCGGTATTACACTATGCAACAGAATGTCGGCTAATACACTGCAAGTCTCGCTGATTTCCTTTTGGACTGATATTTCGAGTTGCAAGGGTTATTACATGGAACTTTTCTTCATTCCGCGTTTTCTTCACATTTCGTTTTACATTTGTAGCTTGTGAAGTTTGAATAGTTAGAACGGAACTCAAACATACACTTTCAAATCAGAAACACGAGTGAAGCAACATCGCAAAACAAAGAAATCGAGATAAGGAAATGTCAAAAAGACGCACGGAGTAGCCTACTCGCGCGTTACTGTGAGCGTTCTGTTTCACTGACCATCTCTTTCGGCGGGCATGGGCTCGGACATACAGGATAAAGTTGCTGATCGCCCCCAACCTGGCGAGATGCCAGCAACGATCCCTGTTTAAATGCCCGGGTCAAGTTGACATACGGCCTCTACGCGGCGCCCTCTGGATAGCCTCTTTAACAACCATTGGGAGGTGAACAAACGTATGCAGCGACAAAGCCCCGACCAGAATGTCGGTTGTTGGCGGCGGGCTAACAATCTGCCCACGTAAAAAAAAAAAAAAAGTTAGGAATGAGCAAGATGCCTCGGATACATGGACGCATACTCGACGACGACAACGCACGAAAAAGGAACACGATTTGCGAGTATGCTCCTGGAATGTCGAAACCCTGTACACTCCCGGAGCTGCTCATAAACTAGAAAGAGTCCTCACGCAGTACAAGGCGGATATTACTGCGGTCCAGGAAATACGCTGGATAGGAAACGATATGATGAGGAAGAAAAATTGCGACATATATTACAACAGTCAGAAAAGGTTGCTCTTACTGGGATGCGGATTTGTCGTGGGAAAGCGGTTAAGGTCGAAGGTCATCGACTTTAAACCTATAAGTGATCGCCTGGCTGTGATCCGCATCAGAGGCAGATTTTATAACATCAGTCTTATATGTGCACACGCCCCTACCGACGAGGCTGAAGACCCTATCAAGGAGGACTTCTATGGCCTCCTGGACAACGCCTACGGAGCTTGTCCGGAGTACGATGTTAAGATCGTGCTCGGGGAATTCAACGCCAAAATCGGTAAGGACGTGATCGGAAAGCACAGCCTCCACGATAAGACAACAGATAACGGCTTCCGACTCACGGACTTTGCGACAGCTCGTAATGCGGTAGATTATGGTAGCACAAGATTCCCTCGTAAGCGAATCCACACAGCAGCCTGGCGATCTCCGGACGGTCGAACCGCCAACCAAATCGCCCATGTGCTCATCGACGCGAGGCACTCGATAAACATCCTGGATGTGCGAACATTCAGAGCAGGGAGCAGTTGAGCAAAAGACTCTACGGTATGCCTACGTCGAACACAAATGCCAATAATATGTGGCTGCATCACCGCTCAGCCATTCAGGAAGTAGCCGAAACCATCTTATGGTACCTACCACCCCCGACAAGAAACCCATGGTATGATGGCGAGTGTGAGCAGAAAAAGGCAGCAACCGAAGAGGCGTACCAAAAGGCGCTGCAGAGGAAAACCAGGGCAACGCAAGAAAAGTACCGACCCAGAAGAAGGGAGGAGAGAAAATTACTGCGACAAAAGGAGTCGCAGAGTCGAGGAGTCTAGGGATAAGCATAAAACACGAGCCTTTTACAAGAAAGCCAAATGCCTTGCAGGAGGTTTCAAAAAGGGCACCAAGGCTCTTCGAAACTGCGAGGGTAATCTTGTCACCGACCCGCAGAGAATAGTGGATGTATTTAAGCAGCATTTCTAGCAGCTGCTTAACGAGCATGACCAAGAGAGAGTGGTAGGGACCGAGAAAATCCCAACTCCAGCCGCTGAAGTAGTCCTCCCACCCAGCATCGAAGAAGAATAACAAGGCCGCAGGCTCAGATGGCTTGCCATCAGAGCTCTTCAAGGCTAGCGGCAATGTTCTGGTAGGGAGCATGCACCAGATCAAATATCTGCAGAATTTGGGAAGACGAGAGCATGCCCGACGACTGGAATACCAACTCTATATGCCCCATCCACAATAAAAGCGATCCTACCTCTTGCAAGAACTATAGGGGTATATCCCTGCTCAATGTCGCATATAAGATCCTGTCCAACGTATTGTGTGAACGTCTGAAGCCATTTTGCACCTCACTAATCGGCAGCTGCTAGTGCGGCTTCCGGCCCGGCAAATCGACTATAGACCAACGAGTTTCGAATCGATACACACCATCTTTCCATCGATTGCAAAGCCGCATACGACAGCATTCATCGTGAAGGACTGTGTGGTGCGATGGGCGAATTCGGGATCCCGGGAAAACTGATCCAGTTGTGTCGCGCCACGATAAAAAAATACGCGATGCACCGTGCAACTCGGTTTCAGGACTTCGGAACCGTTTGAAACATGTACCGGATTTCGGCAAGGAGATGCGCTGTCAAGTGACTTCTTCAACCTGGTGCTGGAGCAGATAGTGCGGCGGGCAGGCGTCAACAGGGAAGGCACTATCTTCTACAAGTCCGTCCAGCTGCTAGGATACGCGGATGATATCGACATCATCGCGTGGTCTCGCCGTGACATTGTGGAAGCATTCTCGGCGATTGAAGAACAGGCGGAACAGGTTGGTCTTAAGGTCAATGGGGATGAAACGAAGTACATGTTGTCAAGCAAAAACCAACCCGTCGCTCACCACCTGGCACAAAATACAACAATTGACAGCTACAATTTCGAGGTAGTTAAGGAGCTTGTCTACCTCGGGACAAACGTAAATTGCACAAATGACACCACAGTGGAGATCGCGGCATAGATTCGCCCCTGGCAACCGCTGCTACTTCGGCTTGTCCACACAACTTGGGTCAAAACTCCTCACTCGAAAGACCAAAGTCATGCTTTACAAAACGCTCATACTGCCAATCTTTCTTTCGGAGCCGAAAGCTGAACGATAAGCAGGACAGCGGAGCTGATTTCTGGTTCTTTCGACATTCTGCGACGGATGTTTGGTCCTGTCTGTGAGGAAGGTGAATGGAGAAGAAGACAAGATGTACAACGATGTGGATGTAGTCCGGAAGGTAAAGACACGTCAACTACACTGGCTCGGCCACATTAAGCGCATGGACATCAACGCTCCAGCTAAGAGGGTCTTCGACTCCGAGCCTCCTGGTTCGAGAAGAAGAGGAAGACCGAACCTGCGGTATAAAGACCAAATAATCGCGGATGTAAGACATCGTGGTCTTGATAACTGGAAGGAGTGTGCCCAGGACCGTCAAGGATGGAAGGCAGCTATAGCTCAGGCTTAGATCCTCCATGGATTTCTGGCCTGACACGTAAGTATAATGTGTGAGATATCTTTTTCGCTTTTCCATCTTTTCGCTTTCTGGTTGACACAACGCAAGAGTTACACAATCAAAGTAAAAGGTCCGTTTGTCTGTCACTTCAACAACGTTTGAACTCTCCTTTCTTTCGGCTACGTTGCGGAAAAACCTGGGTCGAAATTTCAACACAGTTTCGACTCGATCTTTCGACTACGCATGTAAACGGGGTATTTGGTTTGCGATGTTGCTTCACTCGTGTTTCTGATTTGAAAGTGCGCGTTTGGATTGTCAGGTATTACATTTCGCATCTTTTTGACGTGCAACTCCTGGTGATTTTCTTTTGAACTGACATATCGAGTTGGAAAGATTATTACATTGGGCATCTCTCTATTTCGCAGTGTTATGCTTTTATTTAACATTTCATTTTCACTCGATCGGCGTCATTCAGTGTCGACGTTTCGTGAATTTTTTTTGGATATGAAAAAAATATGGTATTATGTGGAAATATGGACATGACATGGATTATAAAAAATTGTGTGCAACTCATAATTGCTTACGACCTCGCATGTCAATTCCTTTGTCGACTTAACATCAATGATTTCACTTAAAATAACTATCTAAGCCTCCGCTTTCATGCAAATGCACACTTAGAAATGTGAAACGCATGTGAAGTCGCGTATTACACCATGCATCAGTGCCAGGACACAAATGAGTGCGAAGAGATGGTCAGTGAAATACTGGCACAGTGATGCGCGGGTAGGCTACTTCGTGCATCTTTTTGGCATTTCCTTATCTCTTTTTCTTTGTTTTGCGATGTTTATCCCTGGCCAAGAATGTTGAAAAACAAAAAACGTTAATTTTTGAATTTAACTATTTCAGTTGACGGAGTATATTTCAGACATAGCTACTTATTTCATTGTTGGATATCATAACGCAGAATGAACTCAAATTAGAAAGGAATAAATAGATAATTTAACTAACTGTATAAGTAATTTGTATCTATTCACCGGATATGTATATGTATGCATGTATGTATACCATAAAATAAAAAAACTTGCGCATACATATGCACATATGTCGGTACTCAGGTCCGTACAGCTCATTTTTGCTTCAACAAAATGTATTTCAGACATCCACATAATTATGTACCCATAATCGTGTACCGTCTTTCATATGCATCCTTTTTATCTCCCACTAATTCGTTCTCTGTTCTTCAGAAATATGAGAATTCGAACGCCACCTTCTCGTCCTATTTGTTTCCATCAATGGCAACGTTGTTATGCCACCCCCCGATTCCCCAAATTCTGTCTCTTCTTTCGTTCTTTCTCTCTCAATTTTGTAGTGCGAGCATCAAGTTAAAGGATGCAATTTTCAAAAATGAAGAAGTATGTACTTATGTATGTATCTTCACATATATCGTTGACATTGTCCTATAGTGGAACAAATGTTTCTTGCCACAATAGAGTTTCTGATGTGCTCTCTGCGGCTAAGAGTGATTTATGTACATATGTACATACAAAAAAAAAAATAAATAAAAGCGCGACACGAGAAACGACATCTCGACTTCGGAATACAGTGAAAGGTGAAAAAACAAAAAATTGCTTTGGTGAGTTAAAAAAATTATACAAACATGAACTAAATATTGAATTTAGAAGTAAAACCATGTTTTAATGAAATTGTGTGGTAGTGGTGGCCAGTACTAAATATGCCAGTTCGCGCGATTCCACCCTCGGACTTGTTCTACTAACTTAAGTGAATGACCTTAAACGGTCCATATCTATCGACATTGTTGAAAGTTAATTAATAAATGTGAATAGCAAAGGAATGATCTTAAACAAATAGATGTTCATAATATGTACATATGTATGTATAAAAAGTGTACCCATTATAAAAAAAAATCTAAAGAGAATTTCGAATATCTATACTGTTACCTCCCAGAAAAAGAAAAAAAAAATAAAGCTACGAAGAATATCGAGACATTGTTTAACAGTTTTATTTGAATTTCATACCATACGAGGTAAAAGAATACGAGTACTAAGAGTTTACTACACATGTGCAATGAGATAGTATCGAAACGCAAACGTTCGCCATCAATAGACTATGTATTTCGAATTAACATTTCGCAATTCTCTCTGAAGGAAAAAAAAAGACAACAATTTCTGTCACTATGGGTAGACTAGGCACTTATGAATACATATTCCATATGTTTGTGCAATTAGATGCATGCGCTTAAGGAATGCGCGCGTAAACCCTTGTTGCCGTCTGTAAAGAAACTTTACAGTCAATAGTGAAAAAGAGAGAAATTACTGTTTTGAATTTTGAATTTTTTGAATTTGTTATACCTAACGACATCGAATCCTTTCATAAATCTTGTGAACTTAAGGCACCCCCTTGCTTGCTTGTTTATCTGAGCACCTCTTGTGTTTTGTTTTTTTTTTAAGTTCGCGCAGGTTGAAGAGTTTATAACTTTTATAATGCTTATCTCACAACCTGAACGCAGTGCAGTGGTTTAGTGGGTACACACCCTCGATCAAAAGTGACGTCAGTTTTGAGTGAAGTGCCTCATGTACACACTGTAGATTTTGTTTGACACGCAAAACACCATTCAAGTACATAATTTCGCGCAGTCATCATGGACAGCGAATTTGTATTTTTTCACCTTCGTCTTTTTTGTCCCGACGTATATATTCTGAACACATTACGTCCCAGAGACAACGGCGAGACTCGTAAATATTTATAAATTCGTCAAGAAATTGTCTGCTCTCATCCACTCTCATCCATGTTCAACGCTTGAATGACACAATTCATGTACACACTGTCGATCAAAACCAACATGGCCGCTGATCGTCATTCAACCACGAACATTTTTGCAACTCGTCACTTTTGATCGTCAAACCATCATTCACATGTACACACTCTCAGTTTTGAGTGACACTCAACTAAAACGTCACTTTTGATCGAAGGTGTTTACCTCGCTTTTTGGGTCGTAGATCTCTGTTCACTACTCTCTCCAGGGGTGGTTGTCCCAGATAGGAGGAGAGGAACCGACCGAATTTTCACGGTAGTTGTAGTTCTCAGCAACTGTTCCATGCACTTATGGTGTTATATTAGAATAGCGCACACAGAGTACGAATTTGAAGTGACCATATACTGTGAGGGCGCCGTGGCTCAGTAGTTAGTGTGTTGGACTCTGACGCACGATGAGTGAGTTCGGATCCTGGTAACACCAATGCCATCGAATGTTTATTTCGCGGCCTCCCTCCTCGGCGGGGTACTGGCAAAACAGCCCGTAGTATAACTTGCCTTGAAAAACCTTATCGACTCACGCCGTTGGGGATCGGCATTAAGCCGTAGGTCCCTTTCACCTGTGTGAAAAATAAATCACACACAACATGGGTGATTGAAGAGAAGCTTGGCTCTGATCCTTCATGGGCTGTAACGCCACCTTCATCAGTATGTTTGATCACTTCTCATTCACAACAGCTGTGCTGCATCATTTTTTCTTATAGGAATTGTTTTTTCTTAGCTATGGAACCACTTTGAACTACAAACCTTCCGCTCGACGGTCGGTGATGTTTACCACTGCACCGCGGCCACCCCTAGTAAGCTCATTCTTATCGAATGTGCAGCGCGGTGTGCAGTATATTGACAAAATACTGAAACAGTGATTTCTGTTTTTTTATTGCTCATTTCCAATAACTTTACAAATACGCTTCTGGAGCTGACAGAGCATGTAGAATTCGAGGAGAGAGTAAAAAGACTGTTTTTTAGGGCTAGGATGTATTTTAGGATAAGAAAATCAAATAAGGAAATATTAGAAAATAAACATAAATGGAAAACAAAATTCAATAAAATATTACACTAAAAGTAAAATGTATCTTTCATTCCACATCTTTGCATTCACATTAAACTCCAGTGGAACTATTCGGAATGGGTTTGCATTTGCTACTATACATTCGGTTTGTTGGTTTGGTTTATCACTCGAAGCTTGGCAAAATATTTGTGAATAATGGAAATAATATGTCACATGCCATAAAACTTCAAAAACACGAATTATTTAACAAAAATTAGGTCTGTTCCCGTACATGTCGAAACAGCGAAAATCTACGAAAAACAACGAAAGTCTGTTCCCGTACTCAAAAAATGCACACTTTTGGGCAGAAGAGAGCGCTCTCGAGAGAGCAAACAATTTCCCCATGCTACGAATTTCTGCCCAAGAAATTTGTGTGGGCAGAAATTCACAACTTTGATAAATCATCGATTTCTGTCATTTTAATGCAAAAGTCAGTTAAAAAATTATTTGAAACTCAAATTGCTTAAAAATAGAGCATACACTTGCTCGCATAAGTCTGCGTACAACGGAAAAAAGGCCCAGACATTAATTTCAGACGCAAATATTTTAGCTATTATAGCATGCATCGACTTCATTTCTCTTTTAATCATTTCATGCGTGTCTAGACTGCAGATTTGTATTTCATTATTTTCTGGTACTTTGTAGAGATAAGTTGATTTATAGAAAATAAGGGAAAATAAATTTGTACTGTGAGAGGAGGTATTAAAGCGAGAAGGATATCCAACGAGCTACTTCTTCTTTGGTGGCGTTACAGCCCATGAAGAACCAGAGCCAAGCTTCCCTCAATCACCCATGTTGTGTGTGATTTATTTTTCGCACAGGTGAAAGGGACCTACTGTTTAATGCCGATTCCGAACGGCGTGAGTCGAGAAGCTTTTTCATGGCAAGTATACTACGGGGGGTTTTGCCAGTACCCCGCCGAGGAGGAACGTCGCGAAATAAACATTCGATGGCGTTGGTGTTATCGGGATCCGAACTCGCTCATCGTGCGCCAGAGTCCAACACACTAACCACTGCGCCACGGCGTCCTCCAACGAGCTACTAGGACATCATAAAACTATTGTTTCCTTTGCTGAAAAGAACTTGTACGCATTTAAAAAAAAGAACTTGTAGACATTTAAAAAGTGTGTAGCATTTGTGGTTTAATGCGTTCCCGTACTTTTTGGTGATTTTGAGAGAATTTCATCCCCATTCCATGAAAATTGAAAAAGTGTAAATTTTGGTGCACAAAGTACGGGAACAAACCTATTATGTAAATTCCAATTTTTCCTTACCCAATTTGTATGTAAACAAACAGCAATTTCAGCCAGCTGTCAAATTTCTGGTCACGCGTGACGTAGACGCGCAGAACGAAACAAAAATGAACACTCGAAGGCGTAATCTTTTCTCTCTCAATCGTGATTCCCAATGATCTATAGTGGATCATTGGGCATCCGCATAACTGCCTGAACACAATGAGGTCGCGGTCGCTTTCTCGGTCGCCTATCAAAAGTTAAATGTACGTAAGTCCCATAATGTAAACACAATGATGTCGCGGTCGCTGTCTCGGTCGTAGGGTGTGTCGCGCGAGTTGGGTAACTTTTAACTCCGTAGTACGATATTGTGACAGCTGCGTAGAAAAAAACAAAACGCAAGGAAACCTTCAAATCGGTGGTTGACGGTTCGTTGTAAGTACAAGGTGTCTCAAAAGAAAGTAGACATTCTATCGAAAACAATTTTATTTATCATTAAAGTTCACAACTTGGGAATTTAGTTCTTAAAAATAATGTTATCTAAATGTAAGTATTCTCGTTCACGACAATCATTTAATTGCACAGCTCTGCGCGCTTCCGAATCGAAAGGTCGGGATCACTGCGAACAGGCTAATTAACATTCTTTACGTTATCGATGACCTTGACGGTCCAGGTTTTCGGTCGTAGGGTGTGTCGCGCGAGTTGGCTAACTGCATGAACACAATGAGGTCGCGATCGCTGTCTCGGTCGCAGTCGGCATTGCTGTCACTAGGATTGGCAAAATCTCGCCCACAATGAGGTCGCTTTGTAATGTCAAATTTTAACAGCTATTTTCACCTTTGCCCCTATACAATGTGTCTCAAAAGAAAGTTTATATTTATTTAGGTTATTGCGCAAACGCAACGAATCAGAGGAGCGCGGAGATATTGGTGCATTTCTCGGTTGCAGACTGCGCGTTGTGCGTGCGAGAGTTCTACATAAACGGTGATTCGGCAACTGTAGCGTGTAGAAAAATCTGCAATATTCAAAATTTACGCCATTTAAATGATGCGCCAAGCATTCCTCTCATTCGAAAATGGGTAAAAAAAATTGAAGAGGCTGGTTCAACACTAGAAAAACCAAATTCTCGACGACCAAGGTCATCGAGAATGGTAAAAAACGTGGAGAAAGTTAATCAGTCTGTTCGTAGTGATCCTGACCTTTGGATTCGGAAGCGCGCAGAGCTGTAACAAGAAATTTTGCCGTTCGATTAAATGAGTGTCGTGAGGGCATTAGATGGCATTATTTTTAAGAAATAAATTCCCAAGTAGTGTACTTTAATGATAAAGAAAATTGTTTTCGATAGAATGTTTACTTTGTTTTTAATCAATTCACTAAATATAAACTTTCTTTTGAGATACTTTGTACTTACAACGAACCGTCAACCGCCGATTTGAAGATTTGCTTGTGTTTTGTTTTTTTTTATTACACAGCTGTCACAATGTCGTACGACCGAGTTAAAAGGTACTGCCTGAACACAATGAGGTCGCGGCCGCTGTCTCGGTCGCCTGTCAAAAGTTAAATGTACGTAAATCCCATAATGTAAACACAATGATGTCGCGGGGGCTGTCTCGGTCATAGGGTGTGTCGCGCGATTTGGCTAACTGCCTGAACACAATGAGGTCGCAGTCGCTGTCTCCGTCGCAGTCTCGGTCGGCATTGCTATCGCTAGGATTGGCAAAATCTCGCCCACAACGAGGTCGCTTTGTTATGTCAAATTTTTACAGCTGTTTTCACCTTTGTCCATATATAAGGTGTCTCAAATGAAAGTTTAAATTTGTTTAGCTTTTTGCGCGATCGAAACGAATCCGTCGGCGCGAGGGGTATGTTAATCGGTAGCCTGGGAATTCAGTCACTATGGAGCGTTTCTCGGGTGCATACTGTCCGTTGTGCGTGGGTTACGTTGAACCCAGCGGCTGACCCAGAAAAAGTTTCCCACACAACATTTCCCGAAAACACACCGGATGAGATATCACAACCAACACCTGGAATTAGGCCGGATGCATCGCCGCCGCTGACACTCAAATATCGACCAGCGAATAACCCCTTGCCAGTGTCAGCGTCCGATACTATGCTAAGTCAGCAATTCGCCGCTGCACTGGCGAAGCAACGTAAAATGAAAATGTAAAACTTGGAATCAGTCAATAAAAGTACTCGAAATTATTCGTTTCTCCTCGTCTTTCTTTTCGCAACTTTTTTCGTTGATTTTTTTAAAAAATCAAAAAGATCAACTACTGATCTATTTGGCGCAGTCGGTAGTTCCAAAAATCTAAAGATATTGGAACCGGATAGTACTGGAACCGGATAGTACTTATTAAATTGAATCGCGGAAAACAATAAAGTTCTAACGATTCAAAATAAATCGCGAAAGAAGAAAAATTCTAAAGAATTACAATAAATCGTAGAAACAAATAAATTCTAAAGACATTAAAACCGTGAAAGTGTTTAAGTCCTATGGACACAAAAACCGTGAAAGCGTTTAAGTCCTAAAGACACAGAATCCGTGAAAGTGTTTAAGAGTCCTAAAAACACAAAAACAGTGAAAGTGTTTAAGTCCTAAAAACACAAAAACCGTGAAAGTGTTAAAGTCCTAAAGACACAAAAACCGTGGAAGTGTTAAGGTCCCAAAGACACAAAAACCGTAAAAGCGTTAAGGTCTAAAGACATAAATAATAAAAAAATAAATACAAACTGTGAAAGTGCTAAAATCTAAGAACATAAATACTGTGAAAGTGCCGCAGTTTCAAAAAACCAAAAAGAAAGTGAAACCATCATTTAATATCCCAAAAATTGGTTAAGTGCTAAGCACATTTGAGAAAATGGCAAATCCAGAACAGGCAGCACACACACCCATAGCCCTACCCGTAAGCGAAATACTGAGAGAGTCATCAAAAATAAGGGAATTCCATGGAACCAGTGACTATTCTTTATCATCATTTATCAGAGAAGTTGAATTATTCCTGCCCTGCTACAATGACACACCTCTGGAAAATTACTTCCTACAAAGAAACGTGATCAACAAGATCCAAGGCCAAGCGTTGGAGGCTGTACGGACCTTGGGAGAAAACCCATCATGGGATGATATAAAAACTGAACTAGTAAGAAACTTCGGAGTGAGGGAGAATTATCACACACTGTACCACCAGGCATTGTCAACCAGAAATTACAATGTAAGTGATTATTTCAATAAACTTAAGTTAATACTAGATAAGCTAAATTGTAAGCACGAATTTGATTCGAATAAACCCTCTGAATTTGCACCTAGAAATAATGAGAAGATGATTCTCAAAACCTTTTTAAACGGTATAGATGCAAACTTAGCAAGTATAATAATTAGTCGAAAAATAGAAAATTTTCGGGAAGCTTATTTCATTCTAGAGGAATCAGGTCTCCTTAAACAAAATAGGTATAATAATCATTCACCAAAATATAATAAGCCAGAAAACACAAACACGAATACACCATATAACGAAAGAAGTAACAATTCAGGTCAGTTTAGGAACAGATCAGGACAACATAGATTTAACAATAACTCAGGTCAATTTAGACAACAGCGAAATACATTCAATAATTCTGGACAATTCCGAAACAATTTCCAGAGACAAAACAGAAATAATAACGATCCATCACCAATGGAAGTCGACCATTTGCAACAAAACGAAGAAGTAAATTTTCATTCACTAGCCTCAGACAAGACTTACCAATAGTAGAACTTACAATAGGTAACGACAAACTGCTATGCTTAATCGACACAGGATCGACAACAACGCTACTAGACAAATCCAAACTAACTTCGTATAAGAGAATCCCATTAAAAAACAACATTTTATTTAACACCCTTTCCGGACGAACACATACTGACACAGAAATCATAACCGAACTTCCTAAAGAATTCTGCGAGAAGGCTTACATGAGCTGGAAATTGACAACATTTAACAACAAAGACTTTGACGGACTCATCGGACAAAACCTTTTGAAACCTTTACAAGCAATTATTAACTTAGAACAGGAATATATAGAAATAAATGGAAATAAGATTAAGTTCAAGAATGCTTGTCCATTCAAGTATAATGATATTAACCTGCTAGAAACCTCAGAACAACCATTACAATCACTCCTTAGAGAAGATCTTAGTAATGAAGAGAAACAAAAGTTAGAAATCCTATTGAAAAAAAATAACGATTTGTTTTATAGAGAAGGACAACAACTAACATACACTGAAAAAGTTCAACATGAAATAATAACCACTGTAGATAAACCAATATTCTCTAAGATCTATAGATACCCACAAATCCATGAGGCAGAAATAACAAAACAAATCCGAGATATGCTTAAGCAAGGAATTATAGTAGAAAGTAACTCGCCATATAATAGCCCACTCTGGATTGTCCCTAAAAAGAAGGACAACTCCGGAATAAAAAAATACCGTATAGTCATCGACTACAGAAAGTTAAATGAGGTGACTACCGATGATAAATTTCCTATTCCCAATATAGACAGTATATTGGAGAAATTAGGACGGGCGCAGTATTTTACAACCCTGGATCTTGCCAAAGGTTTTCACCAAATTTTGGTCAAGAAAGAGGATAGAAAGAAAACAGCATTTTCTACTCCTCTAGGGCACTATGAGTACGTAAGGATGCCCTTCGGACTCAAAAATGCCCCCGCAACTTTCCAGAGGTTAATCAATTCCATCTTGCGAGAATATATCAATAAAATATGCGTAGTATATCTTGATGATATATTAATATTCAGCACTACCTTAAATGAACACGTAACTAATATACAGAAGATACTTGACAGACTTAGAGAGAATAATTTAAAAATTCAGATAGATAAGTGCAACTTCCTCGCTAGAGAAACAGAATACTTAGGACACATTCTGACGACAGAAGGTGTCAAGCCAAATATGAATAAAATAGAAGCTATACAAAAACTGAAGCTGCCGCAAACAGCTAAACAAATAAAATCCTTTTTAGGTATGACAGGTTTTTACAGAAAGTTTATCAAAGATTATGCTAAAATAGCATACCCTATAACCAAATATCTAAAGAAAAACGCTAGAATAAATTTAGAAGACCCTCTTTATATCGAAGCATTCGAAAAACTCAAGATTATTCTAACCGATTCACCTGTACTTAAGTACCCAGACTTTTCAAAGAAATTTAAGTTAATTACGGATGCCAGCGATTTTGCTCTCGGTGCAGTCTTAACACAAGACGGACACCCAATCTGCTATTCAAGCAGAACGCTGAATGACCACGAAAGAAGGTACTCTGCCACAGAAAAAGAGTTACTTGCGATCGTGTGGGCAGTAAACTACTTCCGACCGTACGTTTACGGAAGACCTTTTGATCTCATGACAGATCACCAACCACTAAAATGGCTACAAGCCAAACATAAAGGAAAGGATATCAATCCAAGACTACAGAGATGGCTACTAAAGCTAGGCGAATATAATATTAGTATCGACTATATCAAGGGAAAGGAGAATGTAGCAGCTGATTTCTTAAGCAGAATTAACGCAAACACAGGAGAAATTAATGCGATCGAGACGATCACACAAGGGGAGGGAGAGATTAATCCCGCCAACCAAGAAGTTCGCGAAATTGATAATGAGAGCATGCAAAATACAATCCATTCCCAACAGGAAGAGGCAAACGATCACTTCCCAATTTTAGATACGGTAGTCAATAGATTCTATACTCAAATAATTCTCACTAATAACAAATCTAGAGACATCGAAGTAGTCAACAATAAAAGAAAGATCTACATCAGCTCTGCTGATATACAACAAGACAGGCTATCTGATATATTTAGAAGATTTATTAAAAAAGGAAGAATAGGAATTTATTCCGATCTAAGTGAACACGAATATAATTTAGTGCAACAAAAGCTTATTGAAATTTTTATACCCAACAGACATATTAAATTTTTTAAATGTTCCTATAATGCAAAAGATATGAAGAATGAAGACGAAACGTTCAAACAAATAGCAAAATATCATAAATACGAAACCGGTCATTCAGGCATAACCGAGAATTACGAAAGTCTTAAGAAACTAATATATTTTTCAAACCTTAAGGAATTAGTGCAAAAGTATATTAATAACTGCAATACTTGTAATAAGGCAAAGTATGATAGGAACCCGATCAAACCAAAGCTTAAAATGACAAATACACCAACAGACATAAATGAGATAGTTCATTTAGATATTTACACCAATAGCAAGCATCATTTTATTTCGTTTATTGATAAATTTTCAAAACATGCAACGATGTTCCATCTAGAAGATAGGAGTAGTGTTACTATTAGAGAAAAAATAAGATTGTATTTTTCCATTAAAGGAAGACCAACTAAAATAGTTTCCGATAATGAATTCAATAACACCAATATTAAAGATTTCTTAAGAGGAGAAAATGTTGAGGTACACTTTACAAAACCAAACAGCCACACCGGGAATTCTGACATTGAGAGGTTCCATAGTACGATAGGAGAAAAGCTTAGAGTTCTTACAGTAGAAAAATCAAGGTTAACAACCCAAGAAAAGATATATCAATGCGTAGAATGGTATAATAGATCTGTGCATTCTACAACAAAATATGAACCCTTACAAATAGAACATGGTAAAATCAATAAAGAAGTAGTTAGAGAGAATACGCAAAACAAAAAAATTAAAGTTATATCAAAACAAAATGAGAATAGAGAAGACTATGAGGAGGAAAGAGAAACAGGTTTTGTAAAAAACTATAAAGCACTTAGGCATAAAAACCAACCAAAATATCGTAAACTAAATCTTTCAAATATACACCCGACCAATATAAAACGACCCTACAAATTTCTAGGTAAAATGGATACTGACAATTTTGAACCTATTACTAATATTGACAACGACCAAAGCAACACTAACAGTTGAACAAATCAAAACAAACAGCGGATTTTCAGAAATAAAACTAGATAACGTACAAATAGTGAAATCTTACGACATAATTTTACACACAATAAATCCAATCGAAATTCAAAATGTGATACAAAACTTAGAAGAAAACTTATCAAACGTACAATTCGAATCTGGAAAAGACTTAATTTATAACGAACTCGAATCACTTATGCACAAAATACAGACAATCATTCCCCATAAACACAAAAGAGGCCTTATTAACATAGTAGGTACTGGTATGAAATGGCTGTATGGGACAATGGATGATGATGACAAACGCAATATTGAAGAACACCTAAGAATTGTTGACGAAAACAATCACAATATTATCACTCAAAACAACAATCAAATATTAGTTAACGACCACTTTAACAAAACATTTTTTAGGATTAAACAAACAATAGAAGAAGATAGAGAAAGAATCCTCAATAAATTTAATTCCACAGATGGTAGAGTAAACAGACTATTTACAAAGCTTTTGTATCTTGAAACTTTATTAAAAATAGGAATAATTAAAAACAATGTAGAACATATACAAGCTAATATCGCATCAAGTAGAATAGGAATTATGACTAGTAGTATATTAAGTAAGGAAGAAATTAATAAATATGATATAGATTTTGACAAGCTAAGACTAATTAAAATGGGAACAGCTAAATATACTAACAATAGAATCATCTTTGCGATTAAGATACCACGAGAAATAATAGAAACCAATAAATACTTTGTTACTGCGATGACAGATACCGAATCAAATGAATTAATAATAGAAAACCAAGTAATTGTTAAAATAAATGGAAAAAAATACACATTTAAAGAAAATATAGATTTTAAAAATCTGAAACCAGCAAACTCATGTATTTACTCTAAGACTTGTAAGAAAATTAAAAATACTAAGGAACAACTTATAGAAATTGAAAAAGGCTTGTTATTACTTAAAAATTATAAGAACATTGACATATCCAGTACATGTGACGAAAGAGTATTAAAAATAAATGGAAATTATTTACTTAACTTCAACAATTGTAAATTATACATTGGCAATGAAACCTTTGTTAATGAAAAAGAAAATTTTGAAATTAAATTTGCTATACCATATGAAGATGTATTAAATTCTACAAAAAGCCAACTAACATTTGACGAAATATTGCTGAAACAGATAGAAAACATTGAAAATATTAAAGAACTTAAATACTCTGGAGAAACCCATGTAATATATAACATTTGCATACTTTCCATTATTATTTTTGTAATCATAATCATGGTAATTTTAATCAATTTTAAATTGTATAAGTTAAGAAGCAAAATAATTATAACTCAGGGGAGTTCTAAACCAAAGGGGGGAGAGGTTACGTTGAACCCAGCGGCTGACCCAGAAAAAGTTTCCCACACAACATTTCCCGAAAACACACCGGATGAGATATCACAACCAACACCTGGAATTAGGCCGGATGCATCGCCGCCGCTGACACTCAAATATCGACCAGCGAATAACCCCTTGCCAGTGTCAGCGTCCGATACTATGCTAAGTCAGCAATTCGCCGCTGCACTGGCGAAGCAACGTAAAATGAAAATGTAAAACTTGGAATCAGTCAATAAAAGTACTCGAAATTATTCGTTTCTCCTCGTCTTTCTTTTCGCAACTTTTTTCGTTGATTTTTTTAAAAAATCAAAAAGATCAACTACTGATCTATTTCGTGCGACAGTTTTAGAAAAACGGTGATTGGGAGATTGTGGCGCTTAGAAAATTCTGTAATGTTCGAATTTTACGCCATTTAAAGGATGCGCCAGGCATTCCTCTAATTCGAAAATGGGTAAAATGGTTTGAAGAGACTGGTTCAACACTAGAATAACCAAAATCTGGACGGTCAAGGTCATCGATAACGTAAAGAATGTTAATCAGTCTGTTCGCAGTGATCCCGGCCTTTCGATTCGGAAGCGCGCAGAGCTGTTAGCTTAAATGGTTGTCGCGAACGCGAGGGCTTACATTTAGCAGACATTATTTTTAAGAAATAAATTCCCAAGTTGTGAACTTTAATGATAAATAAAATTGTTTTCGATAGAATCTTTACTTCGTTTTTAATCGATCCACTAAACATAAACTTTCTTTTGAGCACCTTGTACTTACAACGAACCATGCGTCGGCACGATTCCGATATCCGAGGTAATGCGTTTTGAAAACGCAGTTTTGTAGATCTCGATGAAATAAGCACAAAAAATGAAGTACCAGTTTTTGTGTTTTCGCCTAGTTTAGAAGATATTAAAGTTTAAAAAATAATTTTTTCCTATGGATTTCTCATTAAATATTATTTTTTTCTGCTGTGGGATACAATTTTGTTTGCATACTTGTGGGCCTAAAGAAAGTCTGCGTTGACATGTTGCTGCGTAAACGTACATGCATAAAATGTAGGCATACTTTCAGGACTAGATGACACATGCATTCAAGTATACACTAGGGATGATACGGAGCTTCGACTCCGAATCCGATAAGTCAGCTCCGGTTTAAAATGCACCTCCGCATCCGGCTCCGGTTCCGATATAATCACAACGGAGGTTTTTCGGACTACCATCGGTAGTCCGAGCATGTTACAATACAACTGTATTTTCACTCTTTTATTTGTTTACATGAATACGGCGGATGCACTACATTATCGGTCGGTAGAACCTCATTACCGATCTTCTTTTACATCAGTTGTGCTCTGTCATTTTAAATTGTTTGTACAAGAAATTTATTTTAAAAACAGAATAAATTGAAATTATGGACACGATTGCAATTCTTTTCGACTTGGAAATATGACAAAGAATATTTTTTTGTTGCCCAATTCTGAGTGGAGAAGAATATTCTTAATGTGTTTGATGAGGAACACGGATCAATAGAATTAGTTACTGAAGTTGAAGACAGCCATCCTCACAGTACACAAACAGAAATGTACCTAATGGAGGCGAAAAACGAAATTGTGCAGAGCTTAATTTAAAATAAAATATTTTTTTTTTTTCAAAATTTTCAATTATTTTCATATTGCTGACTGGAATCCGCATCAATTGTGTTGCGGTTGAGAAACGTCACAATTTGTATAGAGTGCGGATCGAATGCGTATTCAATGATGGCTGGATTTTAGACTTCTTTATCGACATTTACTCACTTGCGTTTTCAATGATGGCAAAACTGAAAAAGTGAGATTCTCGCGCCGCAGTGATTCCGCCGCATTCAATGATCGGCATGAATATAAGTAAATCGCAGTGAAACATGTATGGGGGACTAGTCCTAAAAGTATGCCTACATTTTATGCATCAACATGTCAACGCGGGCTATGTTTAAGCCCCCAAGTATGCAAACAAAATTGTATCCCACAGCAGGAAAAAAATACAATTGTCGAAATTCTCTACCTCGGTAATCGGAATCTCTCCAACTTTCGTGATCGGGGTGATTATTTGTTAACACGTTGACTGCCCACGTGTGAATTAAAAAATATTACCGAAGTGCCAAGTGTGTTTTATTGTGGTAATTTGTATTTTAGTTAGTGTTTATAAGTGTTTCAGTGTTTTTAAGTAAATTGTGCCGTTTTTCAGTGTTTTTGAAACATGACAACCGGTGGGTCATGTGGCACCCTGATTTAAACTTTGCACACTTGTCAAAGACTGAGGACAATACAATAATTCAATCAAAATAACCGATTATCCTGATTAGGTTTGCCAGGATTTATGAATTTCTTTTGGGATCCTTTGCATGAGAGTAAGAGAGATAGAGCTAGTGCACGAACTACGCATGCGCGAGTTACGATCCTACTCCCACACATAGCCCGACATAGAAAAAGCATTATCAACCCGCAGACGACTACACATAATAAAATGATAAAACGTAATTGCACAGACGACCCAAAGAACCAATTAATGAGCGTCTAGTTCACATCCGGCTTCTGTGTCTGCTATACAATAAAACCCTAAAATGTATAAAAACAATAGAAAAAAAGAATAAATCAATAGTTGTTATCCACAAGAAAATAGAAAAAGACGTGCTTTTTATCCTTCGTTCATCAACAACCAGACTTACTCTTTGATTCAGGCTCTCAGCTCAGCAAAACGCAGCAGAGATTTTCTCAAGGTAGTTGCGGTCTCAACTTGTTTGTTCCGTATTTATACTTATAAAATCTATAAAAACATAAATACTTTTTTTTTAACTTTTTTATTTAGGACTTCACTTTACAATAAACTGTTATAAATGAAACCCAAGAGATTTTATCGATCTTCCGAGCGTGCAGATGTATTAGACGACATTGATTTCGAGGGTTCAGATTCAGATGAATATCTACCTTCTGATTCTGATGAATAATCCACCGGCTCAAATGTAATGGAATCATCGGATGTTGATTCGGAGACAGAGGAGGAGGTTTTCAGTCCTGATATGCGGGCAACTGTTGATGGGAAATCTTTACAAAAATTTGATTTCAAGGAAACTGCTGAACCTGATGTCGATTTACAACTATAAAGGATCCATATGATTTTTTTTTTCACTTATGGTGACTCAAGAAATTTACGAACTAATAGTTCAGCAGACAAACAAATGCAAACAACACTTTATCAAGCAGAACAATCACCCGTAATTCACGAATAAAGAGATGGGCTGATACTGACGTAGGTGAAATAAAAAAGTTTCTTGGGCTTGTTATATATGTATATATGGGCATTGTAAAATACCCATCTATAAATTACTATTGGAGAGGGCATGGGCTCGGACATACAGGGTAAAGCTGTTGATCGCTCTCAACCTGGCGAGATGGCAGCAACGATCCCTGTTTAAATGTCCGGGTCAAGTTGACATACGGCCTCCTCGCGGCGCCCTCTGGATAGCCTCTTCAACAACCGTTGGGAGGTGAACAAACGTATGCAGCGACAAAACCCCAACCAGAATGGCGGTTGTGCGGCGGGCTAACAATCCGCCCACGTAAAAAAAGATAAGTTATGAATGAGCAAGACGCCTCGGATACACGGACGGATAAGGAACACGATTTGCGAGTATGCTCCTGGAATGTCATAACCCTGTACACTCTCGGAGCTGCTCATAAACTAGAAGGAATCCTCACGCAGTACAAGGCGGATATTACTGCGGTCCAGGAAATACGCTGGATAGGAAACGGTATGATTAGGAAAAAATTGCGACATTTATTACAGCTGTCACAAAAGGTTGCACTTACTGGGTGGCGGATTTGTCGTGGGAAAGCGGTTAAGGTCGAAGGTCATCGACTTTAAGCCTATAAGTGATCGCCTGGCTGTGATCCGCATCAGAGGCGGATTTTATAACATCAGCCTCATATGTGCACACGCCCCTACCGACGAGGCTGAAGACCCTATCTAAGAGGACTTCTATGACCTCCTGGACAACGCCTACGGAGCTTGTCCGGAGTACGATGTAAAAATCGTGCTCGGGGACTTCAACGCCAAAATCGGTAAGGAAAACACCCTTGGCGGAGTGATCGGAAAGCACAGCCTCCACGATACAACAACAGATAACGGCTTCCGACTCGCTGACTTTGCGACAGCTCGTAATGCGATGATAAGTAGCACAAGATTCCCTCGCAAGCCAATCCACACAGCAACCTAGCGATCTCCGGACCGCCAACCAAATCGGCCATGTGCTCATTGACGCAAGGAAGTAGCCGAAACCACCTTAGGATACCTACCACCCCCGACGAAAAACCCATGGTATGATGGCGAGTGTGAACAGAAAAAGGCAGCAACCGACGAGGCGTACCAAAAGGCGCTGCAGAGGAAAACCAGGGCAGCGCAAGAAGAGTACCGAGCCAGAAGAAGGGAGGAGAAAAAACTACTGCGACTAAAGAAAAGAATCTTCGCAGCCTCCCAGCTCAAGAATATCGAGGAGTCTAGGGATAAACATAAAACACGAGCCTTTTACAAGAAAGCCAAAGGCCTTGCAGAAGGCTTCAAAAAGGGCACCCAGGTTCTTCGAAACTGCGAGGGTAATCTTGTCACCGACCCGCAGCTAATAGTGGATGTATTTAAGCAGCATTTCCAGCAGCTGCTTAACGAACATGACCAAGAGAGAGTGGTAGGGACTGAGGAAATCCCAACTCCAGCCGCTGAAGTAGTCCTCCCACCCAGCATCGAAGAAGTCGGCACAGCTATTCAGAAGCTGAAGAACAACAAGGCCGCAGGCTCAGATGGCTTGCCATCAGAGCTCTTCAAGGCTGGCGACGATGTTCTGGTAGGGAGCATGCACCAGATCATCTGCAGAATTTGGCATGAAAGCATGCCCGACGATTGGAATACCAGCTCTATATTCCCCATCCACAAAAAAGGCAATCCTACCTCTTGCAAGAACTATAGAGGTATATCCCTGCTCAATGTCGCATACAAGATTCTGTCCAGCGTATTGTGTGAACGTCTAAAACCATTTTGCACCGCACTAATCGGCAGCTACCAGTGCGGCTTCCGGCCCGGCGAATCAACTATAGACCAAATGTTCACACTTCGACAAATCCCGGAAAAGATCAACGAGTTTCGAATCGATACACACCATCTTTTCATCGATTTCAAAGCCGCATACGACAGCATTCAACGTGAAGAACTGTTTGGTGCGATGGCCGAATTCGGGATCCCGGTAAAACTGACCCAGTTGTGTCGCGCCACGCTAAAAAACACGCGATGCACCGTGCAATTCAGTTCTAGGACCTCGGAAACATTCGAAACATGCACAGGATTTCGGCAAGGAGATGCGCTGTCATGTGACTTCTTCAACCTGGTGCTGGAGCAGATAGTGAGACCGGCAGGCGTCAACAGGGAAGGCGCTATCTTTTACAAGTCCATCCAGCTGCTAGGATACGCGGATGATATCGACATCATCATCATGAAGAACAGGCGAAACGAGTTGGTCTTAAGATCAATGAGGACAAAACGAAATACATGCTGTCAAGCAAAAACCAATCCGTCGCTCACAACCTGGGACAAAATATAACAATTGACAGCTACAATTTCGAGGTAGTTAAGGAGTTTGTCTACCTCGGGGCAAACGTAAATTCCACAAATGACACCACGGTGGAGATCCGGCATAGAATCGCCCTTGGCAACCGCTGCTACTTCGGCTTGTCCAAACAACTGGGGTCAAAACTCCTCACTCGAAAGACCAAAGTCATGCTTTACAAAACGCTCATTCTGCCAGTCTTGCTGTACGGAGCCGAAAGCTGGACGATAAGCAGGACAGCGGAGCTGATTTTGGGTTCTTTCGAAAGAAAAATTCAGCGCCGAATATTTGGTCCTGTCTGTGAGGAAGGTGAATGGAGAAGAAGACACAACCGCGAACTCTACGAGCTGTACCAAGATGTGGATGTAGTCCGGAAGGCAAGGATCCGTCGACTACACTGGCTCGGCCACATCGAGCGCATGGACATCAACGCTCCAGCTAAGAGGGTCTTCGACTCCGAGCCTCCTGGTTCGAGAAGAAGAGGAAGACCGAACCTCCGGTATAAAGACCAAGTAATCGCGGATGTAAGACATCTTGGTCTTGACAACTGGAAGCAGCGTGCCCGGGACCGTCAAGGATGGAAGGCAGCTATAGCTCAGGCTCAGATCCTCCATGGATCGCTGGCCTGATAAGTAAGTAAGTAAATGACTATTGGAGCGCCGATGTATTTTTCAAGAACTCATTCGTCCCCCAAGTGATGTCCAGAAACCTGTTTCAACTTATTTTGAGATCCCTACATTTTTCCGACAATACGACGGTCGGAAACAATCGTCTAGGTAAGATAATTTTGGAAAAAAATTTCACGAAGCTAGAACTCCTGGTGAGATCCTAGCTGTGGATGAATCAATGATTCCCTGGCGCGGAAGACTTCAATTCCGCCAGTATAATCCTGGTAAGTCCCATAAATACGGGGTAAAAATGTACAAGCTATGTGATCCTAATGGGTATACATTTATAAGTTCCGTTTATGCCGGAAAAAGTAGCGGTTGTAATCAAAGAGGTATGGCTACGACTTGGTATCACATAGGACTCAAATTGTACTAGACTGAGCGGAGAGGTATCTAGACAAAGGAAGAACTGTGGCAACTGACAATTTTTACACGCCAGTTGCGTTAGCCAGGGCAATGCTTGCCCGTCAAACTTTTTTAGTTGGAACACTACGAAAGAATCGCAAGGGAGTTCTAAGGAAGTTTCGAACGCGAAACTAAAAAACCGGCCAAGTGCGAGTCGGACTCGCGCACGAAGGGTTTCGTACCATCTGTGTGTAGGTTTACCGACAGACAAAACTCGGAGGTCAGGACCCTGAAGTCACTGATTAAAAATCTCCGACAGTTAATCAAAGAAAACTATAAAATAGCTATAAGTCTGCACTGGAGCAACAAAATTCGCGCTGTAAAATCCAACAGCGCGAATATGTTCCGCAGATAAATAAAATATTCCGGAGAAAAGATCAGAACGACATTCGGGATCTAAAGCTTCCGAGAACGTTAGACAACGAACGGTTATTACGCACAGTTAACATCGATCCAGAGAGCGCCGTCCTAGATGACGACTTTTTTGTGATTGAGGATCGTCAGGAGAAAGTGGCGACAGTGGGGGCTGCCTTCCGGGATGTGTATAAGGTGAATGAAAGCATTCGCCCGAACCACGACCTGGAAAATAGAGCCCTGCTTCACCACTTCCACCTTCGAAATGATATAGAACATTGGCGAATCGAGAACCATGGTTTCACCAGGTTCAATGACGACTTTACGGCAAACAATGCCATCGCAAATGAAAGTGCTGATACACTGTTCATTTCGACGGAGGATCTCCAGTTGACCTTCATGTCATTAAAAAATAAAAAATCCGCGGGTACTGACGGTATATCCAATGTTGTGCTCAGGCACCTTCCACCATTGGCTATAGAGAGGTACACCATCCTGTTCAACAATGCACTGAATAATGCATATTATCCGGTGCATTGGAAAACGGCGGTGGTCCAGCCAATCCCTAAGAGGGGCAAAGACTCCTCTAATCCGGCAAATCTCCGGTCGATAAGTCTCCTTCCGAGTATCAGCAAGGTCTTCGAGAAGGTAATCCATAGAGCCCTGTCCAAATGGGCTGGGGACAAAAATATCATCCCGGATAACCAATTCGGTTTCAGGGCGGGGCATGATACCATACATGCCGCGTCGAAACTCGTCTCGGATATCCAATGGAATAAATGCAAGAACCAATGCACGGGTGCCTGCCTGGTTGACTTGGAGAAGGCCTTCGACACCGTATGGTTAGAAGGACTCTACTACAAGCTCAAACGGTTGGGCATAAGTAAACCATTGCTATATATAATTCATGATATGTTAACGAGTAGAAAGTTCGTTGTGAAAATTGCCAACGTAATTTCTGCTCAAACATTTGAAATTAAAAACGGATTGCAACAGGGTACGGTAAACTCGCCGATCCTTTTCAGCATTTATATCAGTGATCTGATAGTTTCTCTTCACCATTCAATAGCGTATGCAGATGACTTGGTTGCGTACAGATCAAGTCCAACGATCGAGGTCATTGGCATTTTATTGCAACGTGACGTCGATAAAATTCAGCAGTTCTGTGATGACTGGAAGTTGAAAATCAACTTCCAGAAATCAGAGACTATTTTATTCAGAACGCCTCTGTCTAGGGCCTCTAGGGACACTAGAAAACATTGGCGAAAATTCGCAATCATCGGACCGGACGGGCGTCCATTGGCGAGTAAAAATGTAGTCAGATACCTCGGGATCTGGTTGGATCAGTATCTGTATTTTAACAAAAATGTAGATGCTGCTCTGGAAAGAGCCCGGGGCGCTTTCGCCCTGACAAGATGGCTGTTTCACTGCAGCCAACTTGATTCTAGGGTGAAGGTAATCTGCTACATGGCCTTAATCAGGCCTATGATTGCCTATGGATGTCCCGTCTGGTTTAATGTGAGCGCAAGTTTAATCGAAAGGATTCGGGTGTTTGAGAGACAATGTCTGAGGACTTGTCTTGGATTACACAGAACACCAGAGTCTGAGTACAGAAAGTTCTATCCTAACGAGGTACTATACAATAGGGCAAGGATTTTACGGATAGACAACTTTCTGATTAAGCTGATTCGTGGTCACGTTGTGAGGGCAATGACCTCGATCAATAACTTGATCTCTGGGGCTTACTACCCCAATTCTATGTATTTAGAAAAAGTGCGTTCGAACGGCTTTGTGCCTCCGGAAGCATTTCTTCACTTGGATAATTGTGGGCTGATCCAGGATAGATTGGCGGTGCCGCTAATCTACCATGTGGCCCGTAATTCTGTGGAACGGCGACTCCTTTACGAACCTGACGTCGTGCTCTATGAGCCCGAGCGCCTTAGGTTCAGTAGAGCGGTCTCTCGCCGGGATAGGGAAGACGTTGTCCGACAGCACCAACGATTTTGGTGGCTCGAACGGACTCCGTAGTGGAATTTATTGATAGCCTCTCCAAGGCGATCGTTCGCCGACACTAATGGCGGACATACATATTGTAGGGTAGGCTAGGGTAGGTTAGGGTAGGGCATAAGGTAGTGTAAGTGTTGGGAAAAAAAAAAAAAAAAACATGTATATATATATATATATATATATATATATATATATATATATAATTAAAAAAAAAAAGATGTATATACAAGTTATATATATAAAGTATATAACTCTGTATATGCGTTATAGTTAAGTTAGATTAAGGTAGAATTAGTTAGTTTTAGCTAGTTTTAAGTTTTATACATACCATATAAATCGATAATATGCTGAGTTTTTTAAATTAAAAATTTTCTCGGCAAGGAATGTAATTAAGCTAAGTTTGTCATTGTTAATATTAAGCTGTCGAAAGACATAGTGTAAGAATATTGGTTGTTTTAGAGCGCCCGCTTGGGGTCATTAAGACATAGAATGTAGTTATGTTATAAGCTAGTTTTACTCATTTTGTCTAGCATGTAAGATAGTCATAAGATTTTTCTGAAAATAAAATGAATTTGAGAAGAAGAAGACCATACGTTTGTAAAAATATGAAAGAGACGTTGCATGTTACCTCATCGTCATCACATTAAAACGGCTAATCCGTTTGAAATGATTTTTTGCATGTGACAGATCTTGGTTGCAGGCAGGTTATAGGCATACATATCACTTTGATGATCAAGAATCTCCATGATGAGATAGTTGACCATCAAAGTGTCCATTGAATTGAGATCAATTATCTTACTTGAGAGCAAGTATGTAGTTGAAAAGTGAATAACAATAATATATGGGAAAAAGGTTTGCAGTTAGGATTAATACATCACAGACGCAATAAGGATAAAAGCTGGGAAGTTTGCTTCTGGTTGTGGGATATTGTCGACTAACCTTAGTTCAGTATGTGGGCAAGGGGATTTTTTGGATGAAAATCATGTCTGTTGTATGGGAGCCCCCCTTAAATATTCATTTTGTTCCGTTTTTAGTATTTGTCGTAGCGGTAGCGGCAACAGAATACATCATATGTGAAAATATCAACTGTCTAACTATCACGGCTCATGAGATACAGCCTGGTGACAGACGGACGGACGGACAGCGAAGTCTTAGTAAAAGGGTTCCGTTTTACCTGTGGGTACGAAACCCTAAAAAAGGGGAAATAATCGGACGAGAGAACTCGGCCGTTGTAGTAGCCAAATGGAGAGACAAGCGAGAAGTTCTTATGCTAACTACCAAACATGACTTGGAAATGGTAGAAACTGGAAAAAGGGACCGGAATAACGAAATTATAAAAAAGTTAAAAATGGTTGTTGATTATAACCACGCTAAACAAGGCATTGACATTTCAGACCGAATTGCATGCTATTTTACCCCTTTGAGAAAAACCATTAGGTGGTACCATAAAATTGCTTTTGAATATTTGCTCTCGATATCTGTGATCAATGTCGGACGACGGACGAGAGCTGCTCGCGAAATCTATGAGCAGAAGAGAAGAGAGGAACACACGCTTTTCAGAAGAAAGAAGAGAGAGCACGGAAAGCGTGAGATCGAGGAGATGGAGTGATGCTTCCGCAGGAATGACGCCCGTAAGTTTTACAACAGGGTAAAACGAACATGCCATGGCTACAAAGCCAGAGTGGCGGCCTGCAGGGATGAAAATGGAGAACTGGTAGTAGAGTCACAGTCGATGCTGAGGATTTGGAAAGACCACTTCTGCAGACTGTATAACGGCGATGATAGACAATATACCGCTGTCAGGCAGAACGAGCCATTCGCAATGGACCACGAAGTAACAGAATTCAGTCCACCCGACCTAGACGAAGTCAAAATAGCGATATCAAGACTTAAGTCTAATAAAGCCGCTGGCGCAGACGGCCTGTCTGCTGAGCTTTTTAAGGCGGCTGGAGATGAGCTGGTAAGGTGCATGCACCAACTCATTTGCAAGGTATGGTCGGAGGAAAGCATGCCCGAAGAATGGAATCTCAGCATCGTTTGCCCGGTCCATAAGAAAGGAGACCCCTATAACTGCGCCAACTATAGGGGAATAAGTCTCCTTAACATTGCATGTAAGATCTTCTGCCGTATTGTGTGAACGCCTGAAACCGTTTGTGGATAACCTGATCGGCTCTTATCAGTGGTTTCAGGCCAGGTAAATCCACAATAGACCAAATATTTACGCTACGGCAGATCTTGGAGAAGACCCAGGAATACCAAATCGACACTCACCACCTCTTCGTCGATTTCAAGGCCGCGTATGACAGCGTATATAGAGACGAGCTGTACAAAGCCATGTCTAGTTTTAACATCCCTGTCAAACTCGTCCGACTGTGCAGGATGACAATGAAGAATTCTCGCTGCTCCATTGAGGTCGGTAATGAACAAACCGAGACCTTTGATGTTAAAAAAGGATTTAGGCAGGGCGACGCGCTGTCGTGCAACTTTTTCAATATCGTGCTTGAAAAGATCGTGCAAGAGTCACTGGCCAACACAAGAGGTACGATTTATTTCAAGTCTACGCAATTGCTTGCGTTCGCCGACGACATTGACGTGATTGGACGGACACAGCGAGAGGTAGAAGCGGCTAAGATGGGTCTCAAGGTTAATGAGGGTAAAACCAAATATCTGCTTTCATCTAAGAGAGACGGACAACACCGACGTATTGGCCAGAACGTCACCATGGGCGGATATAACTTTGAAGTGGTCAAGGAATTTGTCTACCTTGGCTCACTGATGACCAGCGACAACAACACCAGCGCTGAGATAAAACGCAGAATCACTCTTGCCAACCGCTGTTTCTTTGGGCTCAAGAGGCAATTGAGAAGTAGAGCCCTCTCTCGGAAAAACCAAGGTGACACTATATAAGACCTTGATCATCCCAGTCCTCCTTTACGGCGCAGAGGCTTGGACCTTAACAAAAGCGGATGAAGATGCCCTTGGTCATTTCGAGAGGAAAATTCTGCGCACTATCTACGGTCCCGTTTGTTCAAATGGTGTATGGAGGAGAAGATATAACGAAGAACTGTACGGGTTGTACAGCGACATCGGCCTGGTACGACGTCTACGGATACAGCGTCTAAGGTGGCTAGGCCATGTAGAGCGCATGGAAGATACAGCTCCGACCCGAAAAGTCTTCGAATCCTCTCCGGAAGGAAGGCGCGGCAGAGGACGGCCGCCTCAGCGGTGGCGCACGCAGGTGGAAGGGGACCTCAACCAACTGGGCGTGCGGCACTGGAAACAGCTGGCCAAAGACCGTGCCGGCTGGAGACGCTCGTTGGTTAAGGCCCAGGTTCACCACGGACTGTAGCGCCACCTAAGTAAGTAAGTAATCTGTGATCAATGCCTTGGTGCTTTACAAAGAAAAAACAAAACAAAGTACATATACAAATAGTTCAGTTTCGATATGCGAGGCATTATGTGAGCAAATAATTGCCAGCTTGCACATGGAGCCCCAGTGTTCTTCATCTCATGCCCTCGAAGAATATCAAGAAAGAGACCGTAGCAATCAGAAACTTAGAAAGCGTTGATCGAACTGCTATAAGGACTCATCAAAAGTTATGGGATGGATTGAAGCTGGAAAGAAAGCCAAAAAACGTTCAACTTTTTGCAATAAATGCAACGGAAAGCCAGCATTTTGCCTAAAATGCTTCAAAAAGAAACATTCGTTTTCTTATTATTTTTAGGAATTAAAGCATCTATGTTAATTTTTTCTTTTTTTTTTGAGAGCACCGAGGCGCAGTGAGTAGTGTGTTGGCCCCTGACGCCGATGAGACGGGATCGAATCCCGACACAGCCATGTCATCGAACGTGTTTTTCACGGTGTTTCTCCTCAGCGGGGTTCTGACAAAACCCCCTGTAGTAAAATTGTCATGAAAAGCTTCTCGAAATTCACCGTTCGGAACCGGCAATAAACTGTAGGTCCCTTTCACCTATGGGAAAATGAAATCACACACAACATGGGTGATTGAGAGAACCTCGGCTCAGGTTCTTCATGGACTGTAACGACACACATACATACATACATACACACATGTTCATTTTTTAACCCATATATGTCCAGAACTTTTTTTGGGAGGGAAACTTACCATTTTTGGTTATTGTGGTCTATTTGAGTGTATAAACAACTAAAAAAAGTCTATTTTAAGTTATTGTAACAAAGAAGTGTGTTTTTGGCATGGGTCGTAAACGACCCCTTGGGCATTCATGGTTCCTGTATGCGAGAATTTTATTGAGAAGAAAAACCGTATAGGAGAAAGATAAACAAGTGGAAGCAAATACATTTTTGTTACAATTACATACTACATATGCCTAATACATATTATTTCAGGAATGAAATTCGACAAAACACTTATAATGAATATGCACATTGCATTTTCTGCATATTTTAGTGGTTTTTTTTTTGCAAACTGCACATCGTCTGCGAATTTGACCTGTTATGATCAGATGATCCGATGATGCTTTGCGAACGGAAGCAGAAATGGTTCTTGCAACATTTTGCACGGGTCCTGGTTGCGATCTTATTGTTTCGTGTTTTAGGAGTAAGGATCTGGCAATACTGCGACGGAACTCCAGAGTGTTGATGTTTGCCCCATGTGATTTGGCGAAAAGAGCAGTTATTTACTGTCACGTCAATTAGCCAAAATAATATAGGCATGTACCCTTTTTGGCCCCTTATACATACCAATGCGATATGCTCCTACAATGGCATCAAGTCGGTCTACTCCGCCCATAAACTTACTATATTGGTTGATCAATATGTATTTTTGCTTTAGCCGCCACCGAATATCTTTTGGCTTTTTGTATAGGATGAACTCCATATTCATTTGACAACAATGTCACCACACTGTTATCATTCCACCTAACAGCGCATATATTGTCATTTGCGTCAAGCTTGAAATCATAAAAACCTCCTTGTTTCTTTTTGCAAAGTTTAACGTCAAAAAGAGGGTAATTATCTACGCGATGTTGGCGAACTGTTCCAGTGACTTTTATATTTCGTTGACTCAAGTTGCTAACAAGCATTGGGGATGTAAAAAAGTTATCGCAAAAAACTGAAAACTGAGTATCTGGAAACGCTTTCTGTATGATCCCAGTAAGCTTTGTAAAAACGTGTTCACCTAACCCCATTCCTGTATCTGTACTTTCAGAACGTCCTTGATACATATCTATTTAGAGACAGTATCCTAGGCGTGTGGCTGCAACCCAAGCTTTGAAGCCAAAGCGAATGGGCTTACCTCGAATATGTTGTTTACATCCATGTATCCCATAATAAGGAACCATGGATTCATCAATGCTGATTGATTACAACGGAAATAATTTTAATGAACAGTGGTTTTGTAATTTTAATTTGTTTTAAGTTAAATAAATGTACATTGCAAGTGGTTAGTTTTCGTATTTCTGTTTAATATCAGCGGACTGTATAAGAGTAAACTGCTTCAACGTTCCGCTTCGCTTGAGGGTTCTGGTCACAGTGCCTGATGCCTCCAAAGATATTTTGCTTGCCAGTGAGCGAAGGAAGACACAAAGGAAGAGTGAAAATAGTTTAGCACTTGCACGTGCGAGCAACTATACATTTAGTACTTGCAGGTGTTAAAGAAATGTACGTTAAAGTTTAGTACTTGCAGGTGTTATAGTTGTTTTACGTTATAATTTAAATGTGGATGTTTAGTTCTGAACATCCCGGCCCCCCTGGAACTAGTTTCAGGACATGGGTAGTTTCGCAAGTTTAGTGATTGGACGAACAAATGTTCCACCGCTCGTCTTTACTGTTGCAACTCGTACTCGACCATCAGTTCCTTGGGCTTGTGTTTCGATCTTGCCAAGAAGCCACTTTGTTGGTGGAAGATTTGGCTCCTTTATTATTACGAGGTCCCCTGGCTCAAGATTGGGAGTTGTCCGCTTCCATTTTGGTCGCTCTTGAAGCGTGGTGATGTATTCCACATGCCACCGTTTCCAGAATCCTTGTACCATATTTTATAGGTGGTTCCAGTGCTTTAGGCGATTCAAAGGCGTGGACAGGGTTGTTGGTTCTGGGACAGCAGTAAGTGGCTCACCTATAAGAAAATGGGCTGGTGTTAAGGGATTTAAATCATTATCTGAGATAACACAGATAGGACGAGAATTCAAAACAGCTTCGATTTGAGTTAAGACAGTATACATTTCTTCGAATGTAAGGATTGATGCTCCAATCACTCGTCGCAGGTGAAACTTAACGGACTTGACACCAGCCTCCCACAACCCTCCAAAATGTGGGGACGATGGGGGGATAAAGTGCCAGGTGACATTGTCCTTTGCCAGAGATGTAGCGACAGCCTCGTTGTATGCTTCTGAGATAACTAACTTGTGCATCTCGTTCAGACATCGACGTGCTCCTTGGAAGTTGGTTCCATTGTCTGAATACACGTTCGAACAAAGTCCACGTCGAGAAACAAATCGACGAAAAGCGGCTGGGAATGCGTCTGAGGTAAGGTCACTCACAAGCTCGAGATGTAAAGCTTTGGTAGCCATACATACAAACAAGCATATGTATGCTTTTGATGTTCTTGGATTGCGACCTTTGGAAATATTAATACAAAATGGCCCAGCATAATCACAACCAGTATGCGAAAATGGACGGCTCTGTGAAATTCGTTGCAATGGTAAATCTCCCATTAGCTGCGAAGTGGTGGTTTTTCTCCGTTTAAAGCATGTTGTGCACTTAAAAACAATCTTTCGAATAAGATTTCGAGAGCCTAGGATCCAATACTGCTGTCTTACGAGGGCGAACGTTGCGGAGACTCCAGGATGTAGATAATTCTTGTGAGTGGCTTCTACAATAAGAGAAGACAGATTAATATTTGGAAGAATATAAGGATGTTTTATATTAAAAGATATGTTTGCATTTCTTATTCTTCCTCCTACTCTCAGGAGACCGTTTTTGTCAAGAAATGGAGTATATTTTAGAAGTTTGGATTTCAGGGGCAATTGATTTTTATTTTTAAGGGCACGAATATCTTCACTGAATGATTTTAGTTGGACGGATTTAATGAGGGTTGTTTTAGCGATAAATATTTCCTTAGTTGTTAGGTATGAAGTACGACGATTAGGTTTTTCACTCAGATAGTTGAATATGAATCGAATAACGTAAGCGAGTGTTCTTTGCATGCGGACCCACGACGAAGTTTTGCTGATTATGTGATCGATAACATCAAAATTGGTTGGTTCCGTTAGAAGCACTTGACGAGGACAGTGTCTTGTTTCGAACAGGAGTTCATTATCGTCCGGTTTAAATGTCGTGAATTTGGACTTAGGCCATTTGCTTTCTTCGAGCGATAACCATAATGGACCAGTCCACCAAAGATGATGATTTGGCAGATTGGATGGCAGTATACCGCGCGAAGCACAATCTGCTGGATTTGATTCTGATGAAATGTGACGCCAGCAACTTCTTGGAGTGGTTTCAAGAATAGCTGCAGTTCTGTTGGCCACGAATGTAGTCCAACGACGAGGATGTGATGAGAGCCAGTGGAGTACAATCTCAGAATCGCACCAAGCTATAGTTCGTGTGAATTGATACGGAACCGATGATTTTATAAGGCTGAACAAACGATTTAACAGCAAGGCCCCACCCAGCTCTAGACGTGGAATCGATACAGGTTTTAACGGAGCAACTTTGGTCTTAGCTGCGACAATTATTATGTTGTACCTTCCTTCAGCGATCTTACAGCGAGTGTATAAGACAGCTCCATAAGCGAGAGTTGATGCATCGCAGAAACCATCAAGCTCAATGTCTTCGCACGAAGATGCAAACAAGTTTCTCGGTATTTGAATCTGTTCAAAAAATCGCAGCTCATTTCTATAATTTTCCCATCTTTCAGCCAACTCAGACGGCAGTGGATCGTCCCATCCTAAGTTTAAATTCGATGACCAGAGTTCCTGAAAGAGCATTTTGAAGAGTACTACCGATGGTGCTAAGAGTCCTAAGGGATCGAATATGCGAGACACTTCTGACAACAACGAGCGCCTAGTTACCGAA
Source organism: Eumerus sabulonum (assembly GCA_951905685.1). Lineage (NCBI taxonomy): Eukaryota > Metazoa > Arthropoda > Insecta > Diptera > Syrphidae > Eumerus > Eumerus sabulonum. The sequence goes on along the minus strand of OX645060.1, from coordinate 150,171,914 downwards.
CTGGGTGGAAGAGACTTCGACATGCGAAACGAATATTCGTCGGTTGATGGATTCCAATGCATACCAAGTACCTTTACACATGAGTTTGAGCGTTCGGTGTCAAAAAAAGAATACTCACAGTCTTCTTTTGGAAGAGAAGCGAGGAGTGGCCAACAATTAGAGCTCCATTTTCGCAACTCAAGTTTGGCCATGGAAAGAAGAATAACGAGTTCTGATTGCAACTCAATGAGTTCCTTGGTCGATTTTGCCCCTGTCATCACGTCATCCACGTAGACGTCTTCCAATAGAACACGGGCTGCATTTGGGTAGTCTGATTTGTAGTCTTCCGCGAGTTGTTTTAAAACGCGAACTGACAAGAACGGAGCGGAAGCTGTACAGTACGTCACGGTATGTAAACGAAAATGTTCGATTTCTTTAAACGATGAGTCGCGCCAAACAATACGTTGATAGTCACAATCCGAATCCTCGACCCAAATTTGTCGGAACATCTTTACAATGTCGGCGGTAAAAACGAAAGGATGTTGTCGAAACCGTAAGCAAACACCGATCAAATCGCGTTGAATAGGAGGGCCTATTAATAACATAGTGTTCAATGATTTCCCAGTGGAGTCCTTGGCAGACCCATCAAAAACCATACGTAATTTTGTAGACGAACTGTCCGGTTTTAGCACTGCGTGATGAGGAAGATAAAAACACCTGCCATTGGGACTCTCAATTTCTTCACGAGGAATACGAGTCATGTGGCCTAAGTCTATATACTCTTGCATAAGACCGGAATACAAATCTCGCAATTTCGAATTTTGAGAAAACCGACGTTCCATTGCGAATAAACGAGAAACGGCGAGAGAAAGAGTATTTTCAAACGATGGATTCGGAGTTTTAAAAGGAAGATGAACAACATACTTCCTGTCAGGAGAGCGAGAAAATGTCTTTAGAAATTGTTCTTCGGCTTGGTCGAAAGCAACTGAATTGTTTGCTGGAAAAACCTCCTCAATTTCCCAGAAACGTTGTAACAAGGCATCCGTGTCGAGGAGCGAGTGAAACGTAGTAAAATGGTTCGATTCTTTTGGTTCAAAAAACTGTCCGGTTATAACCCATCCAAACGAAGTGCTTTGCGCGATTGGGCATCCATTAGGTCCTTGAATTTGACCGTCTTTAATAATGCTCCAAAGCTTGTCACCACCAAGAAGAATATCGATTGGGGCAGCGACGTTGAAATTTGGATCAGCGAATTCAAGATTTCGAATATGAGACCGGGAAGAAACATCAATAGATTTAGTTGGTAAATTCGATGTTAATTTATCGAGTATAAAGGCATCAATGAATAAATAAGAAAAATTGACACGGGACCGAAGAGTTAACGAGATGAATCCTTTTGTATATCCTACTTCCGTAGACGATAAACCGAGAATAGGGATTCTTGAATGTTTCCGTTGGTAACCGAGCCTTTGAGCGAAGGATTCAACCACGAATGTAGACTGTGACCCGGAATCTAGAAGCACTCGACAGTCTATAAGATTCCCTTGAATGTCTTGAATTTTAGCTAAGATGGTTGGTAGAAGAGTTTTCTTGCGACAGCTTAATTCAAACGAATGATTATTCACGAGCGGAACCGTGCAGTTGGATTGAGCGAGATTTGATAACGAAGATTGAGAGTGATTCGAAGAACCCGACGAAGAAGGTTGAGTATTCTTGGCTGCATTATTGGAATGCACAAGCGAATGATGGCGAGATCTGCACACCCGACAACGAAACGGAGAATAACATTTTTGTGATGAATGTCCAGCTCGAAGACAGTTAAAACATAATAAATTTGTCTTGGCAAAGCTTCGACGAGATTCAGTGTCTAACGCGGCGAATTTGGCACACTGGGCAAGGACGTGATTTTCTTGACACATTGGACATTTAGATTTCGAAGTTGAATCAGAAGGCGCAGCTAGATACGCTCTAATGTTTTTTGATTGCATCGCACCGCTCTTCTAAGAATTCTAAAAATTCTACGATAGTACAGTCTTCCCGAGACCCGATATGCTCTGCCCAAGATTGTTTTGTGTCCGAATCAAGTTTATTTACCAATAAATAAATGAGCCAAGGGTCACGACCCGATTTACCCAAAGCACTAAGACCGCGCACAACTTCATCGGCACCATCAGAAATGTTCCTTAACGATTGCACATTACCAATATTGGCAGTAGGAAGGGACAAAAATGTTTCAATAAACGACTGAACTATTAATTGGCTACGATCGTATCGCTTTTCCAACCGACCCCAAGCTTCCGAATAATTTGCCTCATTTACCTTGAGATGCTTTATAAGGTTAGCTGCATCACCACGCAGGTACGATTTCAAGTAATGAAACTTATGGGTTGCATTAAGATTCACCTTAGTGTCAACTGAACCCAGAAAAATGTCCCGAAACGATGGCCAGTCTTTGTAACTTCCACTGAATGGTGGCACAACGATAGTCGGAAGCTTAGAAGTGCTGGTATTATTAGACGGCGGGGTGGACAAGTTCAGTTTTTCTAGAAAAACTGCTTGCTGCTCAGTTAAGCGGTTTATAGCTGAAGAGTTATCGGAAATTTCCGAAGACTTGGGGGAAGATTTTGATCTATCGCGAATGGCCTTAACGAGCTTGGCATTTGAAATAAAATACTTGGATTCGTACTCCGAAAATTCAGTTTCAAGTTCATCAATTTCTTCTTTTTCCGAAATTTCGAGAATCTCGCTATGAAGAGATGAAAATTCAGACCATGTGGTCTCAAGTTTAGCCAACCGAATCTCAAGCATTTCGATGGATGTAGATTCATCGATTGTCTACACAAATGCTGCCGCCCGAGTTAAGCGCCCTTTTGCATTACCGCACTTTGTTTTTAATGCACCTGCCATGGCAATTAATTAAGATTTGATTTGATTAAAATATGAAAAAGGAGAAAATACGTTCGTTTGTATACTGTACCGATGTTAATTCGATAACCGAAATTCACAAAAGCATATGTATACGTAAGCACTTTCTTAATTTAAGATTGAATACATTGGATTTGATACACTCAATATACATATATCTACCCGATTGTCACGATAATTGTTCTTTAAATCCGGCTTGGAAGGACCATTTAATGATTGATTACAACGGAAATAATTTTAATGAACAGTGGTTTTGTAATTTTAATTTGTTTTAAGTTAAATAAATGTACATTGCAAGTGGTTAGTTTTCGTATTTCTGTTTATTATCAGCGGACTGTATAAGAGTAAACTGCTTCAACGTTCTGCTTCGCTTGAGGGTTCTGGTCACAGTGCCTGATGCCTCCAAAGATATTTTGCTTGCCAGTGAGCGAAGGAAGACACAAAGGAAGAGTGAAAATAGTTTAGCACTTGCACGTGCGAGCAACTATACATTTAGTACTTGCAGATGTTAAAGAAATGTACGTTAAAGTTTAGTACTTGCAGGTGTTATAGTTGTTTTACGTTATAATTTAAATGTGGATGTTTAGTTCTGAACAAATGCTAATATCTTTTTCAATTGGAGCATACAACAAAAATTGTTCATTCATTCGATTAAATATTGGACGAACCTTTGCCATTTTATCACCCTGAGGTAGGTTTTCATTGTCTGCGACATGCAAATACCGAAATGTCTCCTCAAATCGATTGCGCCTCATCGACTTGGACACGAGGACGTTGTGTGTATCCTCGTTAACTTCCCAATACATTCGACGTCTTGGAAGTGACGCATATCCACTCAAGATGAGAATTCCAATAAAACAATATACATTTCGCTGGATGTTATAGAGAAATTAGTATTGGTCTGGTTACTTACGGCATATTTGACGCTATTGTTGACGATGTGCGTAATTATGTCTTCACCCATGAAAAGTTCGAAAAAGTCAAGAGGCTCGCTATCGCGTGAAACTGTTATTACAGAACGGGGCAGCGGATTTCGCCATTCATCATTCATTGCTGGTATATCTGAACTGATCCACTTCCGAGGCCTTTTCTTTATTACGTGATGTTTGCTTATACATAGATGGGATGACATAAGTTCACCAGGATCAGGCTCTTCATCACAGTGCGAATTTACAATCAATTCAGCCGGAGCAAGTAACTGCGCCCTGTTGAATCTGTCGGCATCGACATCGACATCTTCCTCATCACCTGAATCACCGTCGGAATTGCACCGTCTCCAGGAGGATCAATATAAACATCAACTTCCCGAACATTATTATCAGCTTCCAGCTCATCGAGGATATCTAATATTTCGTGAGTAAGCAGACATCGGCGATACCTGGGGTGGAATCGGCTAAGGTGATTTGTGACAAGTGACAGTCACATTCTCGGTTTCGGTATCGTGTAAGGTGATAGTCACTGTGATTGTCACATTTTTGTGACAGTTTTCTGGTGACAGCTATTTAGCTATCACTTTCCTGTTCTGTGCGTTTGATATGGCCTTGTTTGTGCTTTTGTGTGTTTAATAAAATATGTATGTTTCCGTGCCTGGAACTATTTTTAAACGAAGATGAAGAGCTGAATGAGACATTGATGGAAGTTACAATTCTGAGGAAGAATTTGAGAAATCGGTTTCCGCCGATAAAATGTATAATTGGCCAATAAATGAATAATAGCATTTCCAATATGTACATTATTTACTTTTCCCAGTATTTGTACAACTTTGTATGTGTATGAGGCAAACATGTTCGAAGAGCTTTTTACACTTTCCGAGCACATCAGGTCCCGATTTTTACTTTTCAACTTTGTATGTGTATGAGGCAAACATGTTCGAAGAGCTTTTTACACTTTCCGAGCACATCAGGTCACGAGGACGCCGTGGCGCAGTGGTTAGTGTGTTGGACTCTGACGCACGATGAGCGAGTTCGGATCCCGATAACACCGACGCCATCGAATGTTTATTTCGCGGCGTTCCTCCTCGGCGGGGTACTGGCAAAACCCCCCGTAGTATACTTGCCGTGAAAAAGCTTCTCGACGCACGTCGTTCGGAATCGACATTAAACTGTAGGTCCCTTTCACCTATGTGAAAAAATAAATCACACACAACATGGGTGATTGAGAGAAGCTTGGCTCTGGTCCTTCATGGGCTGTAACGCCATCAAAGAAGAAGAAGTATTTGTACAAAACAATCGGTGACAACGGTCCTGATTTTAATTTCAAAATTTCTTTTTAACTATCTAACAGCTGTTTTAAGGCAGCTCTACACGGCGAACATGTTCGCCGATGTTCGTGAATTTGCTGTGAATGTCGCCGAGTAAACATAATTAACTAACCATAAGCGCAACCACTTGTGCTTATTCATCGTACATGTTTACCCTCTGACGAATCAGCACGAAATGAATGTTCTCCAAATGTGTTCGCCGTGTAGGGAGTAACACAAACGAACGGATTCGGCGAACATGTTCGCCGTTTAGGGCTACCTTTATCTATCAGTAACTCCGAAAAAGCAAGTGTTGCTCCTTTTCTAAACTTTTTTTGTGATAATCTTACCCGATACGAAAAGATGATGATAGTCACATATGACTGTCACCAAAGTGACTATCACCTTAGCCGATTCCAGCCCTGGAAATTTCAGTATGTAGCTACTCAAATGCCCATGGGGACGATTTCGACCCATGCAACTTCCACCGTAAAATTCTCATGTTATAATAAATGCAATCCCTTTATATACATGAGTATATATCAAGCTAATATTTTTGTGATAAATACATTCATTTTACGGCGAAAATATAAAAAATACCAGAAAATACTTACATTTTCGAAAATCCAAATCAATAAACTTGCACTGCCACAGAATACTCACTTTTGAAAATGAATTTTTTGTAGTTGCTTACGCAACAAATTCAACGCCTACTGGTTCAAATCATGGCACACTCTTTTATATTGCGAATAGACTCAAATTTTTAGAATGTCTCATCGTAAAATTGTTTTTATGTGACATTTAGCAAAAAATTTGAAAATTTGAAAAACTGTCGCTACTACACGGCGTTGTGCCATTTCGAATTCGACATTGGAGGAATACGTTTGATAACTTGGTCTAACCCACCACCTCCTTCTGACTTTTGTGTTCGCTTTTAACTTTTTATAGGATAAAGTAGCCGCACATGTTAGCAATAATGTTTTTTTTTCAAATTGTTTTTATCCATTTATGAACTAATTTCAGTTTCAATCTTCGAATTTTTTACTGATGCCAACCTCACTCTTTATAATTCACCTCCAACTTCACTCACAGAAGTAACCACGCTGTCAAAAAAAAAAACGCCGATGAAAGTAGCTCCATTGTGTATTGACTGAACGACTTTACAACCACAGCAAACGGCAGCGTTTGTAGTTGCGCTGTCGCGTCGCCGTGTAGTAGCATTTCGAAACAGGCATCAGTCATCACATTAAATCACATTTTTTGTATGATGACAGATCTTGGTTGCAGGCAGGTTATCGGCATATTACTTTGATAATCACCATTGAATTCAAATCAATTATCTTACTTGACAGCATCGATGTGAAAAGGTGAATAACAATAAATATGGGGAAAAGGTTTGCAGCTAGGATTAATTCATCAAAGACACAAATATATTGTCAACTAACCTTAGTTCAGTATGTGACCAAGGGGATTTTTTTTTTATGAAAATCGTGTCTGTTGTATGGGAGCCCCCCTTAAATATTAATTTTGTTATGTTTTTAGTATTTGTCGTGGTAGCGGCAACAGAAATACATCATCAGTGAAAATTTCAACTGTCTATCACGGTTCATGGTGACAGACGGACGGACAGCGAAGTCTTAGTAATAGGGTTCCGTTTTACCTTTGGGTACGGAACCCTAAAAAGGTAAGTGGGTCGTTTTCGACCCACTGGGCATATATGGGTTAATGAATTTTATTATTTTTTTTTATGGAATAAGTCTCTACGCATCTAAAGTTATACCGATAGCGACGTTTTTTTTCTTAGGGACAAATAATGGACTTTAAACTAGATGCCCAGGAAGAAAAAACAATATATAGTTCTGAGGCCACTGAGATAATGCCAAACAGGAACATATAGCACATGACCCCCGGTGGTACGTGTCCTCCTGGGAAAAAACTTCATGACCCACCGGTGGGTCGTGGCAGTCAACGTGTTAAAAATCCCAGGAATTATAGTAACATTTTCAAGTTTTTTTTGGCACTCCCCACAAAAGTGCAATTTGTTCGGATCAGTCTCACTGACCACATAGCACAACTTTCAGACAGAACATTTTCTCAATTGACACAAAAACTTGCACTTTTACATCCTGAACTACTCGGAACAACCTCATTAAATATAGTGAGGGTACCCTCGTAGCTACAAGCAAATCAATTTTATTTATTTTTTACACGTATATTTCGTACATACTCTTACATATATTTTCCTTTGTTTTATCTAATACATCTTTAACACCTTCCATTTATATATTTTATGTAAAGTAACTACTGGTGTAAGCGTGTTCTTTTGCCCAACTCGTATCTTGGAATGATGAAAATATAATGCGACTGACGTGAACGTGACCATGTTTGAAACCAATTTTTGTTTTTTCTTACACCAGTAGTGATAAGTTGTCCCCTTTATTATTTTTTCAACTGCCCAGGTGTTTATAGAAGAAAAAAAGGACATAACTGCTCCTAAAATAGGAGTACGGGCGGCCAATATTTTACAAAAAAAAAAACAGTCATTTGCACATGGTTAGATTGAAAACTGAAATAAAATTATTCACAAAAAAAAATTGGGAAAATAAAGAAAACCTATGAACGCATATAAGTTAAACATTTTGTATAAAACGTTCACTATTTTCTTTGTTCTTTTACTTTCGTTTTGTATTTTACTCGTGGTATGGTATGTTGATGTGCTGGATAGTTTCTTCACTTTTGTAATTTTATGTGTATATAACGGTTGGAAAAAGCTTAAGAGGAATCAGCCTCTTCTGAAGATTCTTTCTTATCGTCCTCGTCGTTGTCCTCGGATTCAGACTTTTCTTTTTGTTTCTTTTTACTGGCCGCGACACTGTTTTTTGGAGGACGTCCACGCCCTCTACCAGGTACTTTGCCTTGTGCTACTGCGCGTGCTGCAGCCGCCGCTGTCGCCTTAGCCCCTTTTGGCGGTCGCCCTCTGCCACGCTTTGCTGGTGGTGCACTGTCGCCATTGCTGGCATCTGCTTTTTTTGATGAGACCTATAAAATGATGGTGGTAGCGTTGTCATTAAATTGAAACACGATCAGTTTGGGTTGAAATATATTTGAATAATAACCTCAGCTTTGTCGGTTTCCCTCTTCCTTGGGCGACCCTTTTTCTTAATTTCGGTATCAGCCATTTTTTGTTCACCTATAAACATTAATAGTTAATATGAAATACACAACTTTTGAGTCAAGTGTTACGTTATATGTATAATGGCGCTAAACAAATTATTCAATTCGAGGCCAGATTGACAAGTTCGGTAAAAATTAATGAAGCGGTAATACTGATATGTATGTATGTATGTATATTGGCGTTACAGTCCATGAAGGACCTGAGCCGAGCTTCTCCCAATCACCCATGTTGTGTGTGATTTCATTTTCCCATAGGTGAAAGGGACCTACAGTTTATTGCTGGATCCAAACGGCGAATTTCGAGAAGCTTTTCATGACAATTTTACTAAAGGGGGTTTGTCAGAACCCCGCTGAGGAGAAACACCGTGAAAAACACGTTCGATGACATGGCTGTGTCGGGATTCGATCCGGTGTCATCGGCGTCAGAGGCCAACACACTACCCACTGCGCCACGGTGCTCTAATATACAAATATACAAGATAATAATAAATATACAAGTTATATACAGGGTGTCCCACAAGTGGTGTGCCAAAAAGCTAGAGCGTGTAGGTCTGGTGTGTCTGTGTGTGTCTAAAAAAAATGACCTAATTCGGAAAAAAGTATTAAAAATCAACGGTTACATCCACAATGCCGCGACATGCTTTTGTAAAGCCAGAAACCTTTTCTTTCATTTTATTTTTAAACGAAGCTGTTTTAAGGAACAGTTTTTGAGAAATTAATTTTCAAACTCAACATTGTGAAAAAAAATAAAATGGAAAAAAAATTCGAACTATATTTTTTTTAAAAATTTTATGTAATTAAACATTTTTTTTAAAGAAATAAATTCTCTTATTAGTTTTTAGTTCAAAACAGAAAACCGGATGCAAAAATGTCTTGTAGTTTTTGAGAAATTAAGAAAAACCCAAACCACTTTTGTCTAAGAGAAACATTTTTTTTTGGTTTTAACGCGACTGGACTTGTAGGCAAATTAATGTATGACACATTGACCCCTTTCTTATTCTTATGAGAATACAATAGAGTGACACCGTATTGGAGTAGTCCTGGATTAATCCTTTTTTTTCATTGATAACACCTGAAAACTGAGCTGCCAATTTCGTCTGGGTCCGCCCACCGTCGATGGGTTCTACCAGCTAGGACCTTAAGACAATAAACCGCAATTTTTCTTTATTGAAAAACAAAATATTTGCAACCCAAATGTAAATAAAAAGCATAGCACTTTTAATAAAAAAGCATTTATAAATTGGATGTTAACTCGTCAACACATTAGGATGTCAAACTTATATTCTCGAGAAGAATTAACGGGCATGCACTTCTGCTACGGTTTAGCTAATGGTCGAGATCGTGAAGCCGAAAGACTCTACGCTGAAAGATATCCCAATCGAAGGTGTCCCAGTCGTAGCATGTTTTCAAGAGTTCACCTACGTCTGCGAGAGCGCGGAGTGCTAGAGCATCCAAGAAGCGAAAGATCAATTACAGATGGATCAGCAACCTTAGATGGAAAAACCCCCCTTCCACACGATTTTTTTATTGTCTTGACCAGACCTACACGCTCTAGCTTTTTGGCACACCACTCGTGGGACACCCTGTATACAGTAAACTCCCTCTTAACGGACACCCTTTTAACTGGACGATTCTTTTAAGCGAACAAGACGTACTATGGTTGGCTAGTAAGAGTTTCTTTCAACTTATGTGGACGATTCTATAAAGTGAACATGGACAATGTTTTCAGATGTATTTGATTGAAAACCGCTATAAAGCGGACATAACCGCCATTCAGGAAATGCGATGGAATGGACCGGGTATAAAGCGGATGAAAAACTGTGATATTTACTACGGGGACTGCTAAAGGGAGAGAGGGCAACGATTGTTTGGATGCGGGTTATTTGTTCGAGGTGAACTAAGGCAAAAAGTCCACAGCTTTCGGCATGTGAGCGAACGCCTCATAACAATCCGTATCAAGGCTAAACTTTTTAACATCAGCCTGATCTGCGTCGACGCCTCCACGGAAGACAAGGATGACTCCGCCAAAGTTGAGTTCTACGATCTCCTAGACAGAACGTATGCCCAATGTCCCAGCTATGACATCAAATTTGTACTAGGAGACTTCAATGCTAAGCTGGGTAAGGAAAGCATCTTTGAACGAGTCATCGGCAAACATAGCCTACACGACACCACCTCCGATAACGGACAAAGGCTGATTGATCTTGCTACGGGGCGAAATCTCCTTCTAGCCAGTACGCGCTTCCCGCACCTCGATATACACAAAGGCACCTGGCGGTCTTTTGATCAATCGACTACCAACCAGATTGATCACATCGCGATCGACGTCAGACACTCCTCCACGATTCTTGATGTTCAAACTTTCCGAGGGGCTAACATCGACTCGGACCACTACCGCTTACGGTTATCACAAACGCAGTGGAGTAGAGTAAGAATACAAAGTTATGACGTCGGAAAACTACTATCGCCAGAAACCGCTCGTGCTATTACCGATCGCGTCTCTCTTAAGCTCTCCACGCTATCAACGCTACCACGCTTTGCAAACAAGCCCGGAAAAGCTCTGCATCCGAAGTTTTGGGTTTCAAGGCTCCACCACGAAGAAACACCTGGTTCGATGACGAGTGCAGGAGGATTCACACAGCGAAGCAGGATGCATACAAGGCCTCGCTGCATAAAAGAACAAGAGCAGCTCGTGAGCTCTACGAGTTAAAAAGAAGGGAAGAGCATAAGCTTCTCAGGAGAAAGAAGAAAGAGCACGAGAAGCGCGCGATTGAGAATTTGGAGAGGTGTTACTGCAGGCGTAACGTTCGAAAGTTTTAGCAATAGATAAAGCGAACATGCCAAGGTTATAAAGCCAGAACGGAAGCCTGCAGGGATGAGAACGGACACCTAGTAGTAGAATCGCAGTCGATGCTGAGAATATGGAAAAACCACTTCTGCAGACTGTATAACGGCGATGTTAGTCAATATACCGCTGACAGGCAGAATGATCCATTTCTAATCGACGAAAACCGCAGACAACTCCGTCCCCCTGACCACGACGAAGTTAAGATTGCCATATCGAAACTTAAGTCGAATAAAGCTGTTGGCTCAGACGCACTATCTACTGAGCTCTTCAAGGCAGCTGGAGAAGACCTGGTTAGGAGCATGTACCAGCTCATCTGTAAGATATGGTCAGAGGAAAGCATGCCCGAGGATTGGAGTCTCAGCAAAAAAGGAGACCCATTTGACTGCTCCAACTACAGAGGAAGGTGTCTCCTTAATGTCGCATACAAGATCTGCGCTGCCATTTCATGTGACCGCCTGAAGCCGTTCGTAAATAAGCTAATAGGTCCTTATCAGTGCGGATTCAGGCCAGGGAAGTCCACCATCGACCAAATCTTCACACTACGGCAGATCCTGGAAAAAACCAATGAATTTCAAGTCGACACTCACCACCTATTTGTCGACTTCAAAACCGTATACGACAGCGTAATTAGAGACGAGCTATACAACGGTGTGTCTACCATTGACATACACTGCTAAACTCGTCAGACTATGCAGGATGACTTTGGAGAATTCTCGCTGCTCCATCCGAATCGGTGAACACCGCAGGGCGATGCTCTGTCGTGTGATTTCTTCAAAATCGTATTAGAAATGATTGTGCAAAAATCACTGGCCAATGCAAAAGGCACAATCTATTTCAAATCCTCGCAACTCCTTGCATACGCCGACGATGTTGAAATAATAGGTAGATCACAGCGAGATGTCAATAAGGCGTTTGCGAGTATTGAGTTCGAGGTGGCGGAAATTGGTCTGGCGGTAAACGAGGGCAAAACTAAATATGTATGTATGTATATGCTGTAATCAAAAAAGGACGCTCACCACCGACGTCTTGGCCAGATATGCATTTATTAGTATAAATTGGGTTTTCACGTTTGCCGCTCTTATTATTTCGAACACAACTGTACGTACATTTTTAATATAATGTACTGTTCAGGCCGTTCAAAGTTTAAGGCTTTAATGACAAACTATGTAATAATAAACGTTTTTAAAACGAGTAGGTATAACTCGAAACTTTTGCCGAATATGGATTAAATTTGAAAATTATTTTTCCGTATACTACAAATCGAATATTTTACGCAAAATAAATACGAAATTACTATGTACTTATGTACAGACATAGGTGCTTCGTTTGTGTGAAAGAAAAAAAGTAAAAAATCTTCTTGTAATTCGCGTTAAAAAAATTCGAATCATTTTTTCCCCGTTGGGTTTAATTTTGTGGCTCAAAAGAGCTGAACGAATTATCAAAAAAAAAAAAAAAAACTTGGCAGCCCTAGCCACTTGTTGGCGCCAAAACACAAAAACACTAGCCATCAAGCGAAAAATGCAGTGTATGTACATACACGGAGGAATCAATTCTTGTCACATCACAAGCAAGCATCCGGCAACAATTAAAAGTTTAAGTAGGCTGATAGATGTTCAATACGTTCGCATAGTAAATACATATATATATATAAATACAATGTTATAAAACGAAATTGATGCCCGCGTAATTCCTTTAAGTATAGTACATATGTACATATTTAATAAACAAAGAATAAACGAATAAATAATAAACCCACCAAACAAGCAGACGCGAAACAACCAGGCAAGCACACCACCCTATTTACTCAAACGCCATAATATGGAACAGAGAAATTGTACGTTAACGTTGGCTTTGTTAACTCGCATTCACCCCTTTTAATTCAATTTGATAATTGGGCTACCAGCAGAAGAGTTCAAAATGCATGAAAACTGAAAACTCTTTTACACGCAATAGAAAACGCCACAACACACAATATGCCATCATGCTGCTATTTGATTTGTTTTTAATAAAAATAAAACACATTTTAGGTACATCGTCCCCATCGAACGAGCATTACACAAATTTCTCAACTCCAGCAGCAAAAGCAAAAAAACAACACGAAGATGTGTCGCATGAAGTTTGGCGCCAAAATTAAAGAAAAAATTGCAAAAAATTCAAATTCTTACGAAAAAATTATGAAAAAATCACGAAAAATACAGAAAAAAATTAGAAAATTTATGAAAATAATGAAAATTTCATAACCCGACTGCAAATATGTGCAAAACGCAAAAAGTGACGCCAACCTGTAATAAACGCCATTGCCTGTTTCCATTTTTCCTGTACCATAATACAGAGAATTTATGCATATTCCTCGTAGAAACTATTATTTAAACTATACATGCAGTCCAATAAAACAGAAAATATACGTATCGGTAGAAAATAGATTTTACTAGTTAACATAAATAGCAGAAAAATCGAAGGTAATTAAATATACTTGCTTTTGAAAGTGCTCCTTTCCACGGAAAAAAAAATATCTTTACCAGACCACGAACAGCAAACCACGCGAGACCACTACTTATCCAACCAACAGCCGGAGAAAATCTATTCCCCTTTTTTGTGCTCGAGCCGGTAAACACAGAGAAATTGTTTCAATTTCGACACAATAAATGCTAGACCGTTGGTTGGAACGAGATGCTTATATGTATTGCGTCAGTTGGAATATTTCAACGAGAACATAAGTTGTGCCACGTTCAGGCGACGAGATTAATGCTTCAGTTGTAAACGATTTGTTGTTTATCGTCAATAATTTTACAATAAATAAAACCAGACCATCTGCTTCTTTAATGGTCTTCACGACCTTCTTATAAAATCTCATACGATTGGAAAATCGTAGTTAAAGCAGACATTTACGTAAATATTCTTTTCGAAAAATATATAAAAATAGTAGTACATAACTTGGTAGAATAAATCTAAAATTTCGATATTTATTAAAAAAACCTGTTCTAGCTATTGTATACTTTTCCTTGTATACTTGGTTCTGCTTTACAGCTGAACTCTTGCTCTAAACGCTTTAAGCGCGGTTCACATTGAACGATTTATCAAGCGATTTGCTTGACGACCAAATAATGCGTAGCGTTCACACCAAACAACTTGTTGACCGACTTCACTTGCGATAGAAATTTCGAAGTATTAACATGGTGGCGCATGCTCTGGTTACAGGGATGATTATTGATGAAATACTCGAAAATGAAGAAAAAAAAAAAGCGAATGTGGATTAAACCAAGGGTCGGAAAACGTAATCATTTCTCATCGGTAACTGTTAAGAGAATTTCACAAAAATTTGGATTTTCGTAATTATTTGCGAATTGTTAGGAACGTATGATGAGTTACTGAGAGAAATAATTCCTCATATGAAAAAATCAAACCAAAATTATTTTTCTTTGTTTGAAGTCATATCGTTCATTCCGCTCAAAGTTGGTGCTGTTTCTCTGAACGCACAAGCGAAAGTGAAAAAATGCTCTGAAGTTGTATGACAACTGTTCACACTTAACGATAAATCGTTCAACCACGGCTGTCAAACAAAAAGTTGGAAATTTTCAACTTCCTGACTACAAATCGTACCGACTTGTAGCTAGAGCGTTCATATTGGTTTTGCATACACAATTTGTCGTCCAACCACGATTGTCAAGCAAATCGCTCGATAAATCGTTCAATGTGAACCGCGCTTTAGAGTGATTTTACTGTGCTTACATTTTGAAAAACGATAAAGAAAAAAAACGTTAATTTTTGAACTTAGATATTTCAGTTGACCGAGTGTATTTCAGAATTACATGACATAGGTACCTATTTATTTCGATAATAATAGTCTCACACATTAAGATGAGTATCTTATTTTTGTTGACTATTATAACACAGAATGAACTTAAATTGGAAAGGAATAAATAGATAATTTAACTAAAATGTATATGGAATTTGCATCTATTCGCCGGATATGTAGATTCATATATGTATACATACATATATACAGTGCTGGTCAGAGAATTAGCACATTACGTTCCTTTTCACTTTTTATCCCGTTAAATAATTACACAGCAACTTTTCCGCAATATTATTAGTGTTTATCCAAACTAGGGGATATCGCTCTAGGGCACCGTGGCGCAGTAGTTAGTGTGTTGGACTCTGATGCCTGTGTCACAATGCTACTACACGGCGCGGCGACAGCGCAACTACAAACGCTGCCGTTTGCTGTGGTTGTAAAGTAGTTCAGTCAATACACAATTTAGCGACTTTCATCGGCGTTTTTTTTTTTGGCAGTAGGGTACTTCTGTGAGTGAAGTTGGAGGTGAATTCTATAGAGTGAAGTTGGCATCAGTAAACAATTCGAAGATTGAAACTGAAATTAGTTCATAAATGGATAAAAACAATTTGAAAAAAACATTAATGCTAACATGTGCGGCTGCTTTAGCCTATAAAAAGTTAAAAGCGAAAACAAAAGTCAGAAGGAGGTGGTGGGTTAGACCAAGTTATCAAACGTATTCCTCCAATGTCGAATTCGAAATGGCAAAACGCCGTGTAGTAGTGACAGTTTTTCAAATTTTCGAAATTACAGCGCTGCGACACGACTACATACGTGCCTATGTGACTTACTTCATATAATTCCATTGAATGAATATGGATTTGACAGCTACGGCGTTTGTAGTTGCGCTGTCGCCGCGCGGTGTAGTAGCATTGTGACACAGGCATCACGCACAATGAGCGAGTTCGGATCCCGATAACACCAACGCCATCGGATATTTATTTCGCGGCGTCCCTCCTCGGCGGGGTACTGGCAAAACCCCCCGTAGTATAACTTGCCTGGAAAAAGCTTCTCGACTCACGCCGTTCGGAATTAGCGTAGGTCCCTTTCACCTGTGGGAAAAATAAATCACACACACCATGGGTGATTGAAGAGAAGCTTGGCTCTGGTCCTTCATGGGCTGTAACGCCACCAAAAGAAAGAAGACAAAAAGAAGAAGAAGGGGATATCACTCTATGTGTCCTGGAAAATACCGTTTCAAATGCTTGTTGATCATTTTTTTACTGCTCAACTTTTCCCGATCAGTTCTGTGGCCACAGAATTAACACGTGTAATAACGTGTATGTAGCCGTCATATAAATTGGCTAAGTAATTCAACTAAAATCGCTTAGAATACCATAGTACAGTTTGTTAAACATTATTAATCTCATGATTTTTGAAAAATACGTAATTAGATGAGGCGGTAGCAGTCGTGTACCACCTAAGCTAAGGAAAATAATCATTAACATAAAAAATTGTGGAAAAACCATAAGTCAGGTTGCAAATGATGTGGGACGGTCAAGAAAGCTAGTAATGGACGCAATTCAGTTTTATAAAACCAACAAAACGACCAATGCAATCAAAAGAAAGTCTCCCCCAAGAAAGACAAGTGCTGCTATAGATCGTTAGCACTTCAGTGTAAGTTCGATCTGAGATTAGTCAAATTCATGGGATAACAGTTAGCAACAGAATTGTTTGAAGAAGATTGAACAAGAGCACATTGATCTCATATGAAGTTCAGCACAAGCCTTTGGCATAAAAAAAAAATAAAAAATATTTCCGCCAGTCTCAAAATTCGCTAAAACGTACAGAAATAAGCCCACGTAATTTTGGAAAAACGTTTTATGGAATGACGAATCCAAATTCAATCGTTTCGGTTCAGATTGAAGCCAAAAATTGTGGCGTCATCAATAACAAGAGCTCAACCCACGCTGTACAGTAAAAGGAGTGAAGTATGATGCTGATTGGATAATTGTATGGGCTGGGTTTTCATGGCTTGGTACAGGCCCAATTCTAAAAATAGGTGCTAAAATAGATCAGCAGCAATATAAGAATATATTGGAAATCAATAGGGAGCATTTTGCTGACGACAATTTGCCATTCAATTGAACTTTCATGAGTGATAACGATCCAAAGCATACGTTTCGGCTTTTTAAACAGTGGATTAGCAACCATCATATATGTACATATGTAAATGTTTCACCATGGGGTTTTAACGTAAGTTCTGTTAAGTGTACAAATTTTGGGACAGCCAAAAAAGTGCAAGCTTTGAAAAAAAAACCCAGTAATAGTACTTCTAAAGAACTTATTAGTGTGAACTTTTTTTTTAGTTTGACTAAATTAACATCAATTGAGAGCACCATGACGCAGTGGGTAGTGTGTTGGCCTCTGACGCCGATGACACGGGGTCGAATCCCGACACAGCCATGTCATTGAACGCGTTTTTCATGGTGTTTCTCTTCAGCGGGGTTCTGACAAAACCCCCTGCAGTAAAATTGTCATGAAAAGCTTCTCGAAATTCGCCGTTTGGATCCAGCAATAAATTGTAGGTCCCTTTCACCTATGGGAAAATCAAATCACACACAACATGGGTGGTTGAGAGAAGCTCGGCTTAGGTCCTTCATGGGCTGTAACGCCAACATACAAATTAAAATCAATGAATTTTGATAATAATAATATAATAGTTTCTCCAAAATTAATAATTATTGCTGTTTTGCTGAGCAATAGTAAGTGTGCTAATTCTCTGTCCGACACTGTATGTATGCATACCATAAAAAAAAAAAAAACATGCATATGTATGTATCCAGGTGCGTATACATACTTCTTTGTTGCTTAAACAAAATGTATTTGAAACATCCACATCATTATGTACCCATAATCGTGTATCGAGTCGACTTCTGGATAAATCTACGAACTTTCCTTGCCGCCTTTCACAGGCATCCTGTTTATCTCCCACTAATTCGTACCACGTTCTCTGTTCTCCAGGAATATGAGAATTCGAACGCCACCTTCTCAATGGCGACTTTGTTATGCCATCCACCGATTCCCCAACTTCTGTATTTTCTTTCGTTCTCTTTCTCTCAGTTTTGCAGCGCGAGCATCAAGTTAAAGGATACAATTTTCAAAAAAGAAAATGTATGTACTTATGTATGTTTCTTCATATACATCGTTGACATTGTCCTATAGTGGAACAATTGTTTCTTGCCACAATAGAGTTTCTGATGTGCTCTCTGCGGCTACGAGTGGCATGTATGTATGTATTTGTACATACAAAAAGAAAAAACAAAAGCGCGACACGAGAAACGACACCTCGACTTTGGAATACAGTGAAAAAATAAAAAATTGCATTGGTGAGTTAAAAAAATAATACAAACGTCAACTAAATATTGAATTTAGAAGTAAAACCATGTTTTAATGAAATTGTGTGGTAGTGGTGGCCAGTACTAAATATGCCAGTTCGCTCGATTCCACCCTCGGACTTGTTCTACTAACTAAAGTGAATGACCTTAAACGGTCCATATCTAATCGGCATTGTTGAGTTAATTAATATGAATAGCAAAGAAATGCTCTTAAACAAATAGATGTTCATAATATGTAAATATGTACATATGTATAAAAAGTGTACCCATTAAAAAAAAATCTGAAGAGAAATTCCAATATCTATATGTAAAAAAAAATATACATAAAGCTACAAAGAACATCGAGACATTGTTTAACAGTTTTATTTGAACTTCATACCATAAGAGTGGAAAGTATACGAGTCCTAAGAGTTTACTACACATGTGCAATGAGGTAGTATCGAAACGCAAACGTTCGCCATCAATAGACTACATATGTATGTACCTATGTATGTTGTATTTCGAATTAAAATTTCGCTTAAATTCTCTTTGAAGGACAAAAAGAGAACAATTTCTGTTCCCATGGGTAGACTAGGCACTTATGAATATGTACATATATGCAATTAGATGCATGCGCTTAAGGAGTGCGCGCGTAAAGCCTTGCTGCCGTCTGTGAACAAACTTTATACATACATACATACCTACCTAACGAAATAGAATCCATTCATAAATCTTGTGAACTAAAGGCACCCACCTTGCTTGCTTGCTTATCTTAGCATTTTTATGTGGTTATAGACGTTTGAATAATGGAATGTTGAGATAAAATAATGGATGCTCAATATATTTCTGCCATCAATATGTGGCAGGCCTTTCTGATAGAGGACTGTCCTTGGAATCAAAATCACCCGTGACGGCATTTTTGGAAACCTCTTCACACGATTGTTTTTTTAGAAAAGATGTACATCCATACACAGGGTGCCCCACGAGTGGTGTGCCAAAAAGCTAGAGCGTATAGGTCTGGTCGAGACAAGAAAAAAATCGTATGGGAGGGGGGTCTATTCCCGCCCGTTTAGCCGGGAGGGGCAATTTTCTAAAAAATTGACTGAATTTAGAAAAAAATATATTAAAAATCAACGGTTGCATCGACAATGCCGTGATATACTTTTTTGTAAAGCCAGAAACCTCTTCTTTCGTCTTGCTTCTAAACGAAGCTGTTTTAAGGAATAATTTTTGAGAAATTAATTTTCAAACTCAAAATTTTGAAAAAAAAAAAAAAATTCGAACCAATTTTTTTCAAAATTCGATTGGGATATCTTTCAGCGTATAGCTGAATGGTCGAGATCGTGAAGCCGAAAGGCTCTACGCTGAAAGATATCCCAATCGGAGGTGTCACAGTTGTAGCATGTTTTCAAGAATCCACCTACGTCTGCGAGAGCACGGAGTGCTAGAGCATCGAAGAAGCAAAAGATCAATTAGAGATGTATCAGCAACCTTAGATGAAAGAATTTTGGATTTGGTCCGACGTAATTCCTACCTTATCCAACGAGGATAGCTATTATGCTTGGAGTGCCCAAATCTAAAGTATGGAGAGTGCTTCATACCGAGAAGTTACACCCATACCATTTTACATCAGTTCAATGTTTCATACATTAATTTGCCTACAGGTCCAGCCGCGTTAAAACCCAATAAAAAAGTTTTTCTTAGGAAATAGTGGTTTGGGTTTTTTTTTAATTTCTCAAAAAATACAAGACATATTTGCATCCGGTTTTCTGTTTTGAACTAAAAGCTAATAAGAGAATTTAATTCTTGAAAAAAATTAGTACTTAATTACATAAAATTTTGAAAAAAATTAGTTCGAATTTTTTTTTTTTTTTTTTAATTTTGAGTTTGAAAATTCTTTTCTCAAAAACTATTTCTTAAAACAGCTTCGTTTAGAAACAAGGTGAAAGAAGAGGTTTCCGGCCTTACAAAAAAGTATATCGCGGCATCGTGGATGTAACCGTTGATTTTTAATATTTTTTTTTTTTTGCCAATTAAGCAAATTTTTTAGAAAATTGCCCCACCCGGCTAAACGGGGGGAATATACCCCCCCCCCCTCCCATACGATTTTTTTCTTGACTTGACCAGACCTACACGCTCTAGCTTTTTGGCACACCACTCCTGGGGCACCTTGTATACATATGTCTACCGTAAACTTTATTCTTTTGAATGACTCGCATTCCTTTCTTCATATGGAATAAAGAGTTTTCATAAATACATATGGGATGGCAAAGGACTAACAAAGGCCTCGTAGGGGTAGCATCTATCCGTCGGATGCTGGCCTGCTAAAAAGCGAGAAGAGCCACCGCAGTCAAACATCTTGCGGCACTGTAAGTAAGTCCCATCCCCACCTCCTCGTGGTGCCATCTGGAGATTTCATATGGAAATTGCAAACGGGGAAGGGGGAATGGCGAGCCTCCTGCGTCGGTTGGGCTACGGCCTAGTAAGCCGTAACCGTAAAAAAAAACACAAACTCTGAAACAACCACAAGCCTCGAATATAACGGACCGGATTTATGTTGATGACCCTTGCAAAAAACGAAAAAAGGACAATGATCTTCGGCTTTGTACGTGGAATGTTAGGTCCCTAAACAGGTCAGACTTGCGGACGCCCTTGACCGCTACAAAGCGGACATAACCGCAATCCAGGAAATGCGATGGAATGGCCCGGGTATAAAGCGGATGAAAAACTGCGATATTTACTACGGCGACTGCTATAGGGAGAGGGCAACGATTGTTTGGATGAGGATTTGTTGTTCGAGGTGGACTATGGCAAAAAGTTCTAAGCTTTCGGCATGTGAGCGAACGCCTCATAACAATCCGTACCAAGGCTAAATGTTTTAACATCAGCCTGTTCTGCGTCCACGCCCCCACGGAAGACAAGGATGACTCCGCCAAAGATGAGTTCTACGATCTCCTAGACAGAACGTATGCTCAATGTCCCAGCTATGACATCAAAATTGTACTAGGAGACTTCAATGCTAAGCTGGGTAAGGAAAACATCTTTAAACGAGTCATCGGCAGCCTACACGACACCACCTCCGATAACGGACTTGCTACGGGACGAAATCTCCTTCTAGCCAGTACGCGCTTCTCGCACCTCGATATACACAAAGGCACCTGGCGGTCTTTTGATAAATCGACTACCAACCAGATTGATCACATCGCGATCGGCGTCAGACACTCCTCCACTATATTTGATGTTCGAACTTTCCGAGGGGCTAATATCGACTCAGACCACTATCTTGTAGTAGCCATGATGCGCTTACGGATATCACGAACGCAGAGAAGTAGAGTAAGAATACAAAGTTATGACGTCGATCTCCAGTACACCTTAATCCTCCACGCCATCAATAGAAAAGCAGTGGAGCGTTTGCAAACAAGTCCTGAAAAGCTCTGCATCCGAAGTTTTGGGTTTCAAGGCTCCACCACGAAGAAACACCTGGTTCGATGACGAGTGCAGGAGGATTCACACAACGAAGCAGGATGCATATAAGGCCTCGCTGCATAAAAGCACAAGAGCAGCTCGTGAGCTCTACGAGCTAAAAAGAAGGGAAGAGCATAGGCATCTCAGGAGTAAGAAGAAAGAGCACGATAAGCGCGATATTGAGGATTTGGAGAGGTGTTACTGCAGGCGTGACGTTCGAAAGTTTTATCAACAGATAAAGCGAACATGCCAAGGTTATAAAGCCAGAACGGAAGCCTGCAGGGATGAGAACGGACACCTAGTAGTAGAATCGCAGTCGATGCTGAGAATATGGAAAAACCACTTCTGCAGACTGTATAACACCGATGTTAGTCAATATACCGCTGTCAGGCAGAACCCGTCCCCCTGACCTCGACGAAGTTATGATTGCCATATCGAAACTCAAGTCGAATAAAGCTGCTGGCGTAGACGCACTGTCTGCTGAGCTCTTCAAGGCAGCTGGGGATGACCTGGTTAGGAGCATGTACCAGCTCATCTGTAAGATATGGTCAGAGGAAAGCATGCCCGAGGAATGGAGTCTCAGCATCGTATGCCCGATCCACAAGTTGCGCCAATTACAGAGGAATAAATCTCCTTAACATCGCCTACAAAATTTTTTCTGCCATTTTGTGTGAACGCCTGAAGCCTGATAGGTCCTTATCAGTGCGGATACAGGCCGGGGAAGTCCACCATCGACCAAATCTTTACACTACGGCAGATCCTGGAAAAAACCAATGAATTTCAAGTCGACACTCACCACCTATTTGCCGACTTCAAGGCCGCATACGACAGCGTAATTAGAGACGAGCTATACAACGCAATGTCTACCTTTGCCATACCTGCTAAGCTCATCAGACTATGCAGGTGTATCGTAATTTACCCTATGAAGTTACCATAATTTCTATAACTTATACTATCATAGCTATAAGTACATACTTTCATATACACACTAAGTCATGATTACATATACAGTTCACTCTTTGCCATAACTACAGTAATTTACTACATGAAGTAAAGTCAGTTGTTCTTTGCCACTCAACAAATCGGGACGTTGTTTCATTTGGCCTAATTCAGCTTTTTCAGTTTAATTTCATTTCGGTGCAAATTTACGCATATACGAACGTCTAGCTGAACAGCAGGATGACTGGAGAATGCTCGCTGCTCCATCCGAATCGTTGAACACCTTACCGATAGTTTTGATGTCAAAAAAGGATTTAGGCAGGGCGATGCGCTGTCGTGTGATTTCTTCAACATCATATTGGAAATGATTGTGCAAAAATCACTGGGCAATACAAGAGGCACAATCTATTTCAAATCCTCGCAACTCCTTGCATACGCCGACGATATTGACATTATAGGTAGATCACAGCGAGATGTCAATGAGGCGTTTGCGAGTATTGAGATGGAGGCGCCGAAAATTGGTTTGGCGGGAAACCAGGGCAAAACTAAATATATGTTGTCATCAAAAAAGGACGCTCACCACCGACGTCTTGGCCAGAACGTTTGTATTGGCAGATATAAGTTCGAGGTTGTTAAGGACTTCGTCTACCTTGGCTCCGCAGTGATCTGGAACAACGACACCAGTTCCGAGATCAAACGCAGAATCATTCTTGCCAATCGCTGTTTCTTTGGGCTCTGGAGGCAACTGCGTAATAGAGCCCTCTCCCGAACGACAAAGTTGACTCTATATAAGACTCTTATCATCCCGGTCCTGTTGTACGGCGTAGAAGTATGGACACTACCAAAAGCGGATGAGGAGGCCCTTGATCGATTCGAGAGAAAGATTTTGCGCCTGATTTTCGGGCCTATAAACGCAGACGGGGGATGGAGGAAAAGATTTAACCACGAACTTTACGGGCTGTACAGCGACATGAGTCTAGTCAGGCGTCTACGGATTCAGCGGCTAAGATGGCTGGGCCATGTCGAGTGAATGGATACCACAGCTCCAGCCCGGAGAGTCTTTGAATCCAACCCGAGGGACGAAGAAGCAGAGGACGGCCGCAATTAAGATGGCGCACACAGGTGGAAGGGGACCTTAGTCAACTGGGTGTGTGGCAATGGAAAAGGCTAGCAAAAGATCGTGCTAGTTGGAGGGGCATGTTGGTTGAGGCCAAGGTTCACCCCGAACTGTAGCGCCCATTAAGAAGAAGATAACAATAGGCATCAAGGGTACACTGGGGAATATCACCGTAATATAAGTGCACGCCCACGCATAAGAAAAAGATGATCGCGTCAATGATGACTTTTATGATCTCCTGGACCGATCAAACGTCCAATGCCCAAGTTATCGAGATCGTACTAGGAGATCTCAACGCAAAGCTGGGCAAGTAAGACATTTAAATCGATCATAGGAAATCACAGCCTCCAAAACACCACATCCGACAACGGCTTTAGGCTAATCGATTTCCCAACCTCCTTGTAGCAAGCACACGATTCCCCCATCTCAACATCCACAAGGGTGCCTGGCGGTCTCCTGATCAATCGCCCACCAACCAGATTGATCACATAGCGATCGACGCCACACACTCCTCCAGTATTTCCGACGTACGAACCTTCTGAGGAGCCAACTTTGACTCGGACCACCACCTTGTTGTAGCCAAGGCACGAATGAGGATCTCAAGAATGCTAAGGAGTCGAGTAGGACAACGTAAGTTTGACGTCGGAAAGCTACAATCGGAAGAGACTGCCAGAATCCTTGCCGATAGTGTCTCCTCCAACCTCTCTCAAAATCAACCGCCCCCACCTAGAAACCCCTTTTTCGATGAACAATGCGAACAAGCCCCTTCCACCTGTGTGCGGCCGTCCTCTGCTTCTTCGTCCCTCGGGGTTGGATTCAAAGACTCTCCGGGCTGGAGCTGTGGTGTCGATTCGCTCTACATGGCCCAGCCATCTTAGGCGTTGAATCCGTAGACGCCTGTCTAGGCTCATGTCGCTGTACAGCCCGTGAAGTTCGTGGTTGAATCTTTTCCTCCATCCCCCGTCTGCGTTTATAGGCCCGAAAATCAGGCGCAAAATCTTTCTCTCGAACCGATCAAGGGCCTCCTCATCCACTTTTGATAGTGTCCATACTTCTACGCCGTACAACAGGACCGGGATGATAAGAGTCTTATATAGAGTCAACTTTGTCGTTCGGGAGAGGGCTCTATTACTCACTTGCCTCCAGAGCCCAAAGAAACAGCGATTGTCAAGAGTGATTCTGGGTTTGATTTCGGAACTGATGTCGTTGTGCCAGGTCACTGCGGAGCCAAGGTAGACGAAGTCCTTAACAACCTCGAACTTATATCTGCCAATACAAACGTTCTGGCCAAGACGTCGGTGGTGAGCGTCCTTTTTTGATGACAACATATATTTAGTTTTGCCCTGGTTTCCCGCCAAACCAATTTTCGGCACCTCCATCTCAATACTCGCAAATGCCTCATTGACATCTCGCTGTGATCTACCTATAATGTCAATATCGTCGGCGTATGCACTGCCAAGGTAGACGAAGTCCTTAACTACCTCGAACTTATATTTGCCAATACAAACTTCCTGGCCAAGACGTCGGTGGTGAGCGTCCTTTTTTTTTGATGACAGCATATATTTAATTTTGCCCTCGTTTACCGCCAGACCAACTTTCACCGCCTCGAACTCAATACTCGCAAACGCCTCATTGACATCTCGCTGTGATCTTCCTATTATGTCAATATCGTCGGCGTATGCAAGGCGTTGCGAGGATTTGAAATAGATTGTGCCTCTTGTATTGGCCAGTGATTTTTGCACAATCACTTCCAATATGATGTTGAAGAAATCACACGACAGCGCATCGTCCTGCCTAAATCGGTCAGATTTTCATCGAATAGTATTGAACAGCGAGCATTCTCCAAAGTCATCCGGCATAGTTTGACGAGTTCAGCAGGTATGTCAAAGGTAGACATAGCGTTGTACAGCTCGTTTCTAATTACGCTGCCGTATGCGGCTTTGAAGTCGATAAATAGGTGAGTGTGGACTTGAAGATCATTGGTTTTTTCCAGGATCTGCCGTAGTGTGAAGATTTGGCCTGAATCCGCACTGATAAGGACCTATCAGCTTATTTACAAAAGGCTTCAGGCGTTCACACAAAACGGCAGGGAAGATTTTGTAAGCGATGTTAAGGAGACTTATCCCTCTGTAGTTGGCGCAATCAGAGGGGTCTCCTTTAGTTTGGATCGGGCATACGATGCTGAGACTCCATTCCTCGGGCATGCTTTCCTCTGCTCATTTCTACAGAGGAGCTGGTACAAGCTTCTAACCAGGTCATCCCCAGCTGTCTTGAAGAGCTCAGCAGTCAGTCCGTCTGCGCCAGCAGCTTTATTCGACTTGAATTTCGATATGGCAATCTTAACATCGTCGAGGTCAGGGGGACGGAGTTCTGTGTGGTCTTCGTCGATTAGAAATGGATCATTCTGCCTGACAGCGGTATATTGACTAACATCGCCGTTATACAGTCTGCAGAAGTGGTGTTTCCATATTCTCAGCATCGACTGCTAGGTGTCCGTTCTCATCCCTGCAGGCTTCCGTTCTGGCTTTATAAAGCATGTTCGCTTTATCTGCTGATAAAACTTTCGAACGTCACGCCTGCAGTAACACCTCTCCAAATCCTCAATCGTGTGCTTCTCGTGCTCTTTCTTCTTTCTCCTGAGAAGCTTATGCTCTTCCCTTCTTTTTAACTCGTAGAGCTCACGAGCTAATCTTGTTCTTTATGCAGCGCGGACTTATAAGCATCCTGCACTCGTCATCGAACCAGGTGTTCCTGCGTGGTGGAGCCTTGAAACCCAAAACTTCGGATGCAGAGCTTTTCAGGACTTGTTTGCAAAGGCTCCTCTGCTGTTCTATTGATGGAGTGGAGGATTGAGGTGTATTGGGGGCTTGGACGCAGATCAGACTGATGTTAAAAAAATTTGCCTTGATACGGATTGTTATGAGACGTTCGCTCAGATGCCGAAAGCTTAGGACTTTTTGCCTTAGTCCACCTCGAACAACAAATCCGCATCCAAACAATCGTTGTCCTCTCTCCCTATAGCAGTCAACGTAGTAAATATCGCAGTTTTTCATCCGCTTTATACCCGGGCCCTTCCATCGCATTTACTGGGTGGCGGTTATGTCCGCCTTATAGCGGTCTAGGGCGTCCGCAAGCTGTTCGGCTGCACGTGGCCTGTTTAGGAACCTAACATTCCACGTACAAAGCCGAAGATCATTGTCCTTTTTTCGTTTTTTGCAAGGGTCGTCAACATAAATTCGGTCCGTTATATCCGAGGCGTGTTTTTTTTACGGTTACGGCTTACTAGGTCGTAGCCCAACCGACTAATCCTGTTTTTTTGCGCAGGCGGCTCGCCATTCGCCCTTCCCCGTCTGCAATTTCCATAGGAAATCTCCAGATGGCACCACGAGAAGGTGGGGATAGGACTTACTAACAGTGCCGCAAGATGTTCGGCTGCGGTGGCTCTTCTCGCTTCTTAGCAGGCCAGCATCCGTCGGATAGATGCGACCCCTACGAGTATGATACGAAACTATGTATGATACAATTTAGTAGATCTTAATTATGATCGCGGGAAAGTATTTTATATTATATTCTTTGTGCTATTGAGAATACAACAATATTAGAAATTGAGGAAAATAATAATTTAAGAAAGTCGGAAATTAAGTTTCCCTTGATTTAAAAAAAATTTGAAGTATGGATAACGGTACTTGTTGCTTGAATTATTACTGTTTACACTGCTTTTTTAGTTTCGTGTATGTCTACACAGTGTAAGCATACAACTTAAATATTTAGAAAATACTGTCAAAAATTATAATTGAAATGGGTAGCAAAGGTAACAATACTACTCTTGAACAGTGAGTAACGGTAATTTTTAATTTTGATCGGGAAAAGCACAGCGCCAAATTGCCGATTTAATATTAAATATTAGTAAAAGTACAGTTGGTGACATAATAAAAAGGCTCAAAAGTGAGAAACGAGCTGCTTCCATTCGGCAAAAGGGACGTCCCTTGTTAACGGACAAGGAAGAAAGTTTAGTAATGAAAAGAGTGAGATAAGGCCCTAGGATAGCTGCAACTAAAATAAAAACAGAGATTGGAGAAAATCACGGCAAGGTTGTTAACGTTGAAACTGTTAGGGGGTGCATAAAAAGGTATGGGTTCAATAAGTGAAGTGAATAAAAATAATATTAGAATTTGCAAGATTGTACTAGAATGAGGTTGAAGACTCTTGGGACAACGTTTTATTTTGCGACGAAAATAAATTTAATGTTTTCGGGTCAAACAGAAGGGTAAAAGTATGGAGGAAAAAAATCAGCAAATAATTAAAGAAAATTTGCGGGGTACAGTCAGACATGGTGGCACCTCGGCTATGGTTTGGTGGTGTATGTCGGCGAAAGGGTTGGGTGACTTAGTCTTCATCGATGGAATAATGGACAAGGTTATGTACCTGGACATTTTAAAAGACCATTTGATGAAGAGCGCACAAAGCTTGGGAATAGGAGAGAGCTTTCGGCTCTATCAGGACATTGACCGCAAGCACACTGCTCTTATGGTAAAGACATAGTTGTTTTATAACTGCCCAAAAGTCCTTAATCTTGCACCTCAATCGCTGGACATGAATCCCATAGAAAATCTTTGGCATCAGTGGGAACTACGAGTTTGACAACACAACATAGGCAATAAGGCACAGCTTAAAATGGTTCTCCAAGACGAATGGCACAAAATTTACGAAACAACAACAAAAAACCTAGTGTCTTCTATGCCTCGAAGATTAAAGAGTGTCATTCTGCATAAAAGGTTACCATACATTATTGTTTTATTGTTTATTATTATTTGTATTGTCTGCCCGAATATTTTTGTGAATTTAATTTATTTGCTTTTGTTCAAAAAAATTATTTTTCCTTAACTTTTGGCTGAATATTTTCAGGTTCTTAGATGTTTTCTTTTTCTTACTTAAGGCCCTTTTAGACGATCAGATGTCACTTCAGTTATCAGTTCAGTTAAAAAAGAAGTGTATTTAGACGTCGGTCCGGTGTTCAGTTGAGCTTTCATTTTACTTGTGAGCAGTCGAAAGTGAGAAGAAATACATTGCGTAATGGACCATGAAAGCCTTATTGCAATAGCTATAATTATGTCGCTTAATAAATCGAAAAGAAAAAGAAAGAAATGGAACAAAGATTGGTACTTAAATGGGCGCTACAGTTCGGGGTGAACCTGGGCCTTAACCAACATGCCCCTCCAACTAGCACGATCTTTTGCTAGCTTTTTCCATTGTCGCACACCCAGTTGGCTGAGGTCCCCTTCTACCTGTGTGCGCCATCTTAAGCGCGGCCGTCTTCTGCATCTTCGCCCCTCGGGGTTAGATCCAGTTATTGAGGCACAATGGCTAGTATGCCTTCAAGCAGGAACAACAACCACATTGCCACTGAAGTTAAGTTAGTGGAATATTTTGTAAATGATGGCCAAGTTGAACGGCAGGATGAGGTAGTAAGGAATAGATATATGATACAATGAACTGAATTGTAAGAAATATCTAATTTAAATAAAAATGTATTTGTTAAATGAAACTTACCAAATTGCAATCTTCGTAATTTTTTTTTTTTTTTTTTGTTTTCGCTTCTTCTCTTTCTTCTTCTTCACAGACCCAACCATTCATTGTGGACTGACTTGCACGAGTCTGCTGTTGATCATTCAAAAATGAAAACAGCAAATCAAAGTACCACAGATTTTGCACTTACACGTCATTTGTCCCTATTCCACTTTTGTTTGAGCGCTCTACTTTCTTCAGCTCTTTATTATAGGCAGAACGAATGCTGTTAATTTTTGCCCTGACCTTTGCCTTCGTCGCTTCCGTTTCCACCTCTTTTAATTATTGAAGCAACATATTATATGCTGTTTCTCTTTTAACTGCATTGTGATAACAAGGATCATTTTTCTTCCACAAACATGGACACCCGCGATAAAGTTCAATAAAATCGACCATGTTATCATTCCGTTTCGACATTTTTTAAACGTTCCTTCACTGCCAGCCGCAATAATTGAAATGACGATTGATTTGACAACTGAACTGAAACGTTTTTACACATCAGTTTAACTGATAACTGAACTGACAACTGATGGGATTTCCATCAGTTTCAGTTTCAGTTAAACGCTTCATTTTTTGCATTTAGATATCAGTTTAACTGAAAGCTTAACTGATAGCTCAACTGAAACTGAAACTGAAATGACCGTCTAAATGGGCCTTTATTCTTAAATATGATGTATGGAATTTGAGTTTGTAGGCCTCTTTTTTACGTTCAAATAAATGTACTAAGACTATCTGCCCGAATACTAAAGTGAGTGACTGTACATCATTTATGAATACACGGGCTTGCACTTTCGCGTTTAAGATTATTCTTCTTCTTTGGTGGCGTTACAGCCCATGAAGGACCAGAGCCAAGCTTCTCTCAATCACAGGTGAAAGGGACCTATAGTTTTATGCCGATTCCGAACGGCGTGAGAAGAGAAGCTTTTTCATGGCAAGTTTACTACGGGGGGTTTTGCCAGTACCCCGCCGAGAAGAGACGTCGCGAAATAACCATTCGATGGCGTTGATGTTATCGGGATCCGAACTCGCTCATCGTGCGCCAGAGTCCAACACACTAACCACTGCGCCACGGGGATAAAATTCATAAAATGGAGGCATCGTGCGCCATAGCCGTTTGATATTAACCTAAATTCAAAATGTAAATAGTTTGATTAAATCGAAAACGAATATCTCTTCAGCCTGAATAGAATATCTCATAGTTACCTACATATTTGCACCCAAACGTAGGCTATAAAATACAAAACATAAAAGTACATACACATGCGTTTAAACATCGGTGTTGCATCAACAAAATTTGAAAACTCCTATGCAAAATGTATCCATAAGATATAGGGGAAACCTACTTCTGGACAAATATCAGAATTCTTCTTGTCTCATTTCTCCGTTATCCTTTTTATTCCACTATTCATTTGTATCTCATTCTCTGTTCTCTAGGAACAAGAGAACCGCCTCACCTCCTCATCATCTCTATCAATGGGAGCGCTTTTATACCTCCCCCAATCGTCTGATACCCTCGTGAAGGAAATACGTAAATCTGGATATACCACCACATCACTAACTTTTCTAACTTGTTTTTCCCTTTCTCTGTCTCCGGATTCTGTAATACAAGCGTCGGGTTAAAGGATATGGATAATTTAAAAAAAAAAAAAAACAATCTGACATAGTCCTATAGTGATGTTGCTTATGCTTGTAATGAAAAGGCACATTTGCTATGTACATATGTAGTTAGCGTACATTTTTAATATATGCAAATCATTGGCGAATAAGTACATATGTAAGTATATATGTATGTACATATCTATTTAAGTATCCTACGGTTTGATATACATACATCTGCACTCTGCACTTTGGGTGTTACGAGGTGGATACTTCACTATATTTGGGAGTGCAGATCAGAGCAAATGTTTCGTGCTACAATAGAGTCGCTGGCGAATTCTCTCCACGGTTAGAGGGTATACAGGCACAAAAGATAAAAGCGCGACACGGACAAGAACGCATCGGCTTCGAAAACAGTGTTAAGTGAAAAAAAAAATAAAAAATAAAAAATTGTATGGGTGAGTTGAAAAAAGAAGTGTAGATATGCATATATGTATGTATATAAAATCAAAAAAAAAAAACCTAAAATAAGTGAAATATTGAACTTAGAAGTTGAAATAAAAAAGTTTCTTTTAATAAAATTGCATCCTAATGCGATAGTGGTTATAATTCGGGAGCTTCTACACTTAAATTAGTACTACTAACTAAAATGAATCAACTTAAAGCAGTTTTTTTCCAGAAAATATGTTTAAAAACTCTACTGCTAAATTAACTAATTTTCATGAACGCAAGAAGAAATACGAAACATAAAGAATCTCCAATAAATATCGATTTGAGTTTCAAATGAAAACTGTACCCGATATAAGAGAATATGTATAGAAAATTCTAAACGTTGTTCCTGACCGTCTGCTCTATTACCATCATCAAAATTGTGGTTAAAAAAAAGATATGCATATACGGAAAAAGTATAAGAAAAGGAAGAGAAAGAATTCATGGTACAACGATTTCATTTAAACTTAATTCCACAATAGTGGAAGGTATTCCACTTAGTCAACGAAGTCCATACAACGAGGCAATGAGAGGAATCGGAACGTCTATGAAGTTCTCTTTGAAGAGAAAAGAGATGACTACCTTCCCATATTATATTTACTGTTTTTATCCAAATGCTATTTACAAATGTAGCCGAATGGTTCGATCAGCATTTAAATATTTTTTTAATTCATAATAAGCTGTGTTCTCTGCCTTCGTACACTTGTTCACTTGGGTAGAGACATGAGAAAGTACAAATGTACATATATATGTATGTACATATGTATGTATACGCTTTTAGATGCATGCGCTTAAGGAAAGCGCGGGTTAGTAAATGTATTGCAGTCCATACTGAAAAACAAAAATATGCATATTTATCCTAAGCGAATCGGAATTCATTCATAAATCCTGTGAACCATAGCTCTTAAATGTACAAATTTTGAGACAATATCGTATACCTACAGTGGGGACAAAATAAATAGCACAGTTACATGGTATCCACTAGTTATGCTCCAAATCAAATGTTTAATCGTTTAAGCATAACATGGTTTTAGGTTTTACAATGTGTAGCTTCCCTGTAAGTTAACGGTACATGTTGCCGCTTAAATCATTCCTGCTTTTAAAAATTAAAAATTATTTTTAGAGTTGCGTGCGTCCGAAAAAAAAACGGAACCCTTATAGGATCACTCGTGTGTCCGTCTGTCTGTCGCGTCGGTCACAGTCAATTATCTCCGAATCTACTGAACCGATTAAGTTGAAATTTGGTACACATATCAATCTGTGACCCAAAGGCAGAGGTGTAACGTGAATATATGAAATCTGTATATGGGAGGTAATGTTGGGGGAAGGTGGAAAATTAAAAAAAAATTGAAACCTCTATCGTGTGATATGTATACATACCAAATGGAAGGTCTTATTGTTAAGATCTTAAATGTATTTTTTTTGTAATTTTAAAATAAAAAGTTTCCAAGTTGTTCAAGAAAATAGGCGAAAATTGACCCGATTTGGTATTCCTGGGTCTTCTCCAAGAACTGCCGTAGCGTAAATATTTGGTCTATTGTGGATTTACCTGGCCCTGAAACCACACTGATAAGAGCCGATCAGGTTATCCACAAACGGTTTCAGGCGTTCACACAATACGGCAGAGAAGATGTTATATGCGATGTTAAGGAGACTTATTCCCCTATAGTTGGCGCAGTTATAGGGGTCTCCTCTCCTATGGACCGGGCAAAAGATGGTGAGATTCCATTCGTCGGGCATGCTTTCCTCCGACCATCTCCAGCCGCCTTAAGAAGCTCAGCAGACAGGCCGTCTGCGCTCGCGGCTTTATTAGAACTGAATTCTGTTACATTATCGTTCTTTCCAAATCCTCAGCATCGACTGCGACTCTATTAACAGTTCTCCATTTTCATCCCTGCAGGCTGCCGCTCTGGCTTTGTAGCCATGGCATGTTCGTTTTACCTTATTGTAAAACTTACGGGCGTCATTCCTGCGGAAGCATCTCTCCATCTCCTCGAGCACGCTTTCCGTGCTCTCTCTTCTTTCTTCTGAAAAGCGTGTGTTCCTCTCTTCTCTTCTGCTCATAGATTTCGCGAGCAGCTCTCGTCCGTCGTTGCAGCATGGCTTTATATGCCTCTTGTTTTGCTTCATGGGCTTGTTCACATTGTTCATCGAACCCGGGGTTTCTAGGAGGCAGCGTCTCTGACGACGCTCTGGCAATGCGCCCATTCCTGATCTATTGTTTGCGCTGCTGTGGGCGGATTTTGAGAGAGCTTGGAGGAGACACGATCGGCAAAGATTCTGACAGTCTCTTGCGATTGTAGCTTTTCGACGTCAAACTTACGTGGTCTCACTCGACTCCTAAGCATTCTTGATATCCTCATTCGTACCTTGGCTACAACAAGGTAGTGGTCCGAGTCGATGTTGGCCCCTCGGAAGGTTCGTACGGCGAGAATACAGGAGGAATGTCTGGCGTTGATCGCAATGTGATCAATCTGGTTGGTGGTCGATTGATCAAAAGACCGCCAGGTACCCTTGTGGATGTTGAGATGGGGAAATCGCGTGCTTGCTACAAGGAGGTTACGCCCCGCTAGGAAATCGATTAGCCTAAGTCCGTTGTGGTGTTATGGAGGCTATGGATCCACTCAAATATGTCCTCTTTGCCCAGTTTTGTATTGAAATCTCCTAGGGGTATTTTTCTGTCGTAGCTGAGGCATTGGGCATATGTTCTGTCTAGGAGATCGTAGAATTCTTCTTTGAGTCGATCGTCATTTTCTTCCGTTGGGGCGTCAGCGCATATTAAGCTAATGGTTCCAAATTTAGCTTTGATGCGGATTGTTATGAGGCGTTCACTTGTATCTCGTAAGCTTAAGACTTTTTGTCGGAGTCTTCCTCGAATAACGAATCCGCACCCGAATAGGCGCTGTTTGTTCTCCTTGTAGCGGTTCCCGTAGTAGATGTCGCAGTTTTTCATCCGTTTTTTGCCTGGTCCATCCCACCACACTTCTTGGAGTGCGGTTATATCTGCAGAAGCTTTCATTAAATATTTTATCAAATTATCATTTTCAGATACCCACTTATACACCTATACTTTTAATTACTTTTCTTTTACTTTTATTACAGGAATTTATGTTAAAATTTTCACGTATTTTCACTGAAGAGCAAAATATAACTTAAACCATAATGTCGGATTCTGAAAACGTTGAAGTTAAAAAGCGAGGCCGTTCGTCCACTGTCGAGAAGGTATGACTTTTTTTTCGCTAAGAATTCAAACTTTAAAAAAAAAATTCCTCCTCTCTTTGTCCTAGCGGAGCCATGTATCGTCGAATTCGAAAAAAGATGAAAAACCCGCTTCGAATGATGGTGAGACTCCAGCGAAACGTGGCCGTGGACGTCCGAAAGGTACCACCAAAAAGAATGGGAACAAAGCTCAAGCGAAGAAAACCAATAGTGCTAAAGGTCGTGGTCGACCTTCGAAAAAGAAGGAAGACTCTACCGATGAGGAGACCGAAGAAAACGACGATGATGAGGAAAACGAGGATGAAGAGAATGAATCAAATTCCGATGAGTAAACTCAAATATTGTACATACAATGTCTCTTTCAAACTTAATTCCATTGCAATTCGAAATCGTATTTGTAAAAGTCATAGAAATCACTATGAATAGAAATGAAAAGACACAATGTTAAAGAATTAATTTATATGAAAGGGATATCATAAATCAATTACTGCAATTTTACTTTCATTGTATCATGTCGATGAAACGTTACTTGACGATGTTGGGTCGTTTGCATGCGATTTGCTAACTAAAATTCATTAATGATAAACCATAAATGATAATCGAATAAGAATAAAGACATAAGGCCACATCAAAATAAATCGATTGAGTCTCTAAGGTTCTTAATTAAACTGTAAATTGAAAACCTTTATTTCCTCTTATACCTTTAGATTATACAGAGGTTTACTTACTTACTTATCAGGCCTGCGATCCATGGGGGATCTGAGCCTGAGCTATAGCTGCCTTCCATCCTTGACGGTCCCGGGCACGCTGCTTCCAGTTATCAAGACCAAGATGGGGTGGCCGTGGTGCAGTGATTAACATCATCGACCGCCGAGCGGAAGGTCTATAGTTCAAATTCGCTTCATAGCCAAGAAAAAGTAGTTCCTGTACAGACAAAAAGCATGCAACGCAGTTGTGAATGGAAAGTGACCAGATGTACTGCTGCAGGCATAACACTCACAGTATATGGTCAACTGAAATTCGTCCTCTGCGTATGCAATTTTAAAGTGCTTGAACGAATTACTACAGACTATAACCAACGCGGAATTCGGTCGGCTCTCGTCCTATCTACGACAACCACCCCCGAGATTTAACGAACATCAACGACCCAAACCAATGCACTCCGTTCAGGTTGTAGCACATCATAAGAGAATATATAAATAAAAACTCTTGAACCTGCGCGAGTTTCTAAAAAACGTCTTACATCCGCGATCAAGGAGGCTCCGAGTCGAAGATCCTCTTATCTGGAGCGTTGATGTCCATGCGCTTGATGTGGCCGAGCCAGTGTAGTCGACGGATCTTTGCCTTCTGGACTACATCCACATCTTTGTACAGCTCGTAGAGTTCGCAGTTGTATATTCTTCTCCATTCACCTTCCTCACAGACAAGACCAAATATCGGGCGCAGATTTTTTCTTTCAAAAGAACCCAAAATCAGCTCCGCTGTCCTGCTTATCGTCCAGCTTTCGGGTCCGTACAGCAAGACTGGCAGTATGAGCGTTTTGTAAGGCATGACTTTGGTCTTTCGAGTGAGGAGTTTTGACCCCAGTTGCTTGGACAAGCCGAAGTAGCAGCGGTTGCCAAGGGCGATTCTATGCCGGATCCCCACTGTGGTGTCATTTCTGGAATTTACGTTTGCCCCGAGGTAGACAAACTCCTTAACTACCTCGAAATTGTAGCTGTCGATTGTTATATTTTGTCCCAGGTGGTGAGCGACGGATTGGTTTTTGCTTGACAACATGTATGTACTTCGTTTAGTCCTCTTTGACCAATGCCACGGCGAGAACACGCGATGATATCGATATCATCCGCGTATCCTAGCCGCTGGGCGGACTTTTAGAAAATAGTGCCTTTCCTGTTGACGCCTGCCCGTCGCACTATCTGCTCCAGCACCAGGTTGAACAAGTCACATGACAGCGCATCTCCTTGCCGAAATCCGGTGCATGTTTCAAACGGTTCCGAAGTCCTAGAACCGAGTTGCACAGTGCACCACGTGGCGGGACACAACTGGCGGCCACCAAAAGAAAGAAAAAGCACTACAGTACTGCAAGGTTGCTACCGCTCTTTAAGTACCAAAATTGCACGCAGTAATACTAATCAACACGATGTATCCCTTCAAGAACCACGGGTGTGGAAAAACGCCTGTGTGGGCTTGATGGTTTACATGATGCTATGATTTTTTATGAGTGATCCATCGAAAGGCCTGGGCCTCATCATTTCGAACTCACTATCGACAACCAAACTTGGATAATTCTGTACACAGGATTTTGTAGCTGCCAGGGTAAGCTACAAAGCGCACTGAGTACATTTCGTCGTTGCGTCTGCTCACTTCCCCTACGACTCCGAAGGCAGTTTTTGAGCTCGTAGAATACTATGAAGTCAGAAAGATTGGTCTCATCTTGTGTTGCGATGGTAAGGCTCAAAACACAGCGTGGGACAGTAGAAAATTCAATTTAAGAGATAACCGTCTTTTAAACTTTATTCTTTCGTCTGATCTTATTAGTAAAAATGTTGGCTCCCAATCATTGTTTGTTGGCGGGACGACAAGAGGTGATTGACCTAGCCCTATCTAACAGATATGTGAACGTCATCATTAACTAAAGAGTCTTACCATATGCTACGCTGCCAGATCACAGATATATTGAATTCCAATTGAGTTATGGGAACGTCCCCTCGGTACGGTTTAGAGAGGAGCTCGAAAAATCCGCTCAAGCCCTACCTAAACTCAGAACGAAACACCTGGTAGAGAATTCCGTTCACGACCTGAGTAGCGTCATCATGAATTGTTTCGAACTCGCATGTCCTGTCAACATACCTCTCTGCGGAAAATTGGTATCAGAGTCTTCGCAGGGAAGCCAGAAGTTTCCCGGATATATCGCTCAAATCGAATTCGGAAGATGACTGGAATAAGTATTGGTCGAAACAGAAAGAATATCAGAAGCTTATTCGTTAATCCCAGATTCTTATAAGACCTTATGCGAAGAGATCAAAACTCTAAGCGCGACCAGCAAGTTGGTTAAAGTCATCAAACTGGGAAAATAGACTCAGAAAATCTGATGGTACCTTTTCAGACCCATTTCTCAGAAAATCAGACAACATCGGCTCTTTGCATACTCCTTCAACGGTAATTGCGACTGAAACGATGAAAACAACTCGGCGGAGCTGGTATATTGCGTCCGGCGTGGCAATAACTGAGGCCATTGAATTTGCTGTGGCATCCTTTGATGGCTTTAAATCGTACCGACGGGATATACCCTGTTATGCTGCAAAACGGTATAAGGAGCTGCTTTCTACTTTGAAAAGAAATTTCACTGATGGGCTGGCACTTGCCTGCATACATTCCTACGGTGAAAGTACTCTTTATGCCCAGAGGATTACTCACTCGCCTATCTGTCAGTCTAACATCCTTCTTGCTAAAAGGCATGGAGAGACTAGTAAAGTTGCACGTGCGCAAAGTTGCCATTCGAATGCATCCACTTTCCCTAATCCAACATGCTTATAAGCGCCAAAAATGCTGCGAGATTGCACTTCAAAACCTTCGCTTCAAAGAGTACGCGCTGGGCATTTTCGTGGACATTGAGGGGGCTGTTAATAACGGAACTTTTTAAAGCATGTAAAATGCCGCTAGTGATTGCTTCACAACACTTCGCCAGCTGGAGAAGTTTGTTGCTTAGACCCTGGTTCACACTGGACTGGAGTGCCATCTAAGTAAGTAAGTATAACGCTGCTCGGCGATAAGGCGTAGATGAAGCACTGGTTTAGTGGATCAAAGCAATGCTTGTGCACAGCACATTGATCGCTGATGCAGGTCTCGGACATTGTGTCAAATCTGGTCTAAGCACGGGCTGCAAGGTGGCGTCCTGACTCCGCTGTTATGGTGCATGGTGGCCGACTCTCGGCTCGATGTCCTCAATGTCTCTGGAATATATGCCCAGATCTATGCGGGTAATATCGCCATTCTCTCTTCGGCTCATGTTTTGCCACTGTCTGTTTCAAAGCTCAGGCAGCGCTAACTGTGATCGATGACTGGACCATAAGAAATGGGCTGTCGCAAGGAAGGAAGCTAGGTACCTGGAAGTCATCTTAAATAGCTACCTTCTTTGGTCAAAGCATATCCATGGCAATGCAAAAGTGCTTTTGGTCTATTGTACTGCCAAACAGACACCTTAAATTACTGCATTTTCCCCGTTTTCTGGAGCAAAACGAGTAGGAGCTTCAGTGATGTAGAGCTAAGATATTCGGCACACCCCACGTCGGCCCCAATCGGCATTACACTGTAGGTCCCTTTCACCCGTGTGAAAAATAAATCACACACAACATGGGTGATTGAGAGAAGCTTAGCTCTGGTCCTTCATGGGCTGTAACGCCACCAAAGAAGAAGAAAGATGGAAATTCGGGTAATGAGGCTTGTTTGCGTTAACTTGCTTTTCAGAGCGTGATGCTTCATTGGTATTGAAATTAACGGTACGGAATCGACGAAATCAAAATTGCACATGATTGACTGTTACTGACCATATACACCATTTTCAGTCGTCTGGCTTGCGTTGTCGTTTTTTTTTTTTTGACGTGATAACGTCTTATAAATCGATGAAGACCGGCTGCACGTACGAAAAAGTATGACTCATTGTCACGTTCCGCCTGAGCTGAGCGTGCAAGCGAGAGCGCGAAACAAGCGATAGAGAGGCATCTATTTTGCCTATGGGATAGAATTTTGTTTGCATGTTTGTTTACTGCCGATTCCGAATGGCGTGAGTCGAGAAGCTTTTTCATGGCAAGTATACTACGGGTGGTTTTGACAGTACCCCGCCGAGGAGGGACGCCGCGAAATAAACATTCGATGGCGTTGGTGTTATCGGGATCTGAGTTCGCTCATCGTGCGTCAGAGTAAAACACACTAATCACTGCGCCACGGCGAATTTTCATCTACCAATTGTTAATGAAGGAGGCCCAGGTTCGCCATTAACTGTAGCGCCAAAGAAGAAGAATTGTTAATGAATCGCAACAAAATTGATCCATTTCTCTCGTGGATGGTGATAAAAACTGTCGTGATCGAATCGTGGTGAGCCAATATTGACGGCCAGGAAGGTCTTGGTGTGGCAATTCAATGAAGAAATAAGAACAAGGCTAGGTAAAACACATCGATAGTAACTCGCCACAAGCTCCGGGAGCTCGGTTGGAACGTTCTTATGCATCAACTTTATAGACTTTAATTTCCCGAATAGTTCGGTACAACATTAGCCTGATAGAGACGATTAAATCGATATTAAAGATCAGCAATCAACCATTGCTTTGGTAGGATTGTAGGCGACTAATTTCATGAACTCCATTATAAATTTGCTATTAAAGATAGGACTGTGCCTCCTTGGATCCAATTTCTTTCCAGCCCACATTGATCAAAATAGAGGAGTGGTTCTTGTGGAGACAAACCCGTTGAGGCGCACCCTCTCGTAGTACATGCTGTTGGAGTAGTAAGCCCCAAAGAATAATTTATTGGCCGAAATAATTGCAATGTGACCTCCGTAAAACCCTTGCCTGTTGTATAGGACCGTGTTGGGATAGATTCCGGTGTTGTGTCGGAATCTTTTCCATCAAGCTGACAGTAACATTAAACCAAACGCGATATCCAAAGGCGATCATGGGCGTAATTAAAACCCTATTCCCTTTGATATTGACAGTATGCTAGCATATTAGTAGTGTTTGATTTACAGCCTGTTTGCTTTGATGTTGTCGATGACTTAGCACTCAAGGCGCCTTATAAAATCAGCGAAAGATTGTGCGGTCAGAAGGTAACTGGGAGAGGGAGAGGAGACGCCTATTGACATTAGTGTTAGATATCGGCATGTTGTATTGAGGGGGGAAAACCGAATGAGGTAACGCATTCCACATTCGTGTATTTCGGTTGAAGAAAGAGTTATTTATATTTGACAGTACGACCGAAATCGGGCTTCAAAGTGAATGCGTGAGCATTCCGGGAGAGTCATGTATTGCGGGAGAAGTTTTGAAGGGACACTTATGATGAACAGCGCTGATGCTGTTGGACAATTTCTTCTCGATCTCGCAAGAAACCGTTCTACTAAACCTGAGGCACTCGGGATCACAGAGAACGAAGACCGGTCCGTAGAAGTTGCCGCTCCACAGAATTACGCGTGACAGGGAAGATTAGCGGTACCGCCAATCTATCCCATATCAGCCCACATTGGTCTAAATAAACGAATGATTCTGGAGGAACGAAGCCGTTCAGCCGCACTTTCTCAAAATACATATTATTGGAATGGTAAGCCCCAGAGGAGTGAACAAACAGAGCAAAGAAGTTGACCGCGTTTAACTTGACAAACGCCAGCTTCGATCTCTGTCCCTGCTCAATCCAAGTTGATATTTAGCTATACTGGCACCCGCCAGGTAGTGAACCAATGTGTGCAGCGACCCGACCCCTTGTTACTGGGGAAAGAGGAACTTGGCCCTCCAGGTGGGGGTTGCGGTTAGGGTTAACAACCCTATCGCATAAAATCAAAGCTTGTTCAGAGACAGCTAACAGCCTCGGATACGAACGGATTACATGTTGACGACCCCCGCAAACGTATAAAAGGAAACAAATTCCGGATCTGCACCTGGAATGTTAGGTCCCTCAACAGACTAGGCGCAGCCGGACAACTGGCCAACTTTTTGGACTGCTATAAGGCAGACATTACCGCGCTCCAAGAAGTGCGATGGGATGGGCCAGGCGGAAACTGCTACAGAGAAAATCAACAACGCTTATTCGGATGCGGATTTGTTATTTGAGGAAGACTAAGGAAAAAAGTCTTAAGCTTCCAGTATGTAAGCGAACGCCTCATAACTATCCGCATCATGGCCAATCTCGGCAATATAAGCTTATTATGTGTCCACGGCCCCACAGAGGAGAAAGATGACCGACATAAAGACGACTTCTATGATCTCCTATCCAGAACGTATGCGCAATGTCCCAGCTATGGCACCAAAATCGTTCTAGGAGATTTCAATGCGAAGCTGGGTAAGGAAGCTATCTTTCTTACCAGAAAGTAAAACGAAAAGCCAGAGCCAAAGCCTGCAGGGATGAGCCGGACAACTAGTAGAGTCACAGTCGATGCTGAGATTGTGGAAGGACCACTTCTGCAGACTGTATAACGGCGATGATAGTCAAAATGCCGCCGTCAGGCAGAGCGAACCATTCACAATGGACGAAGACGAAGGAGAATCCCGTCCACCCGACCTAGACGATGTTAAGATAGCGATATCGAAACTTAAGTCTTATAAAGCTGCTGGAGCAGACGGACTCCCCGCGGATCTTTTTAAGGCAGCTTGCGATGAGCTGGTCAGGAGCATGCACCAACTCATCTGCAAGATATGGTCGGAAGAACGCATGCCCGATGAATGGAATCTCAGTATCGTTTGCCCGGTCCATAAGAAAGGAGACCCCTATGACTGCGCCAATTACAGAGGGATAAGCCTGCTGAACATCGCGTACAAGATCCTCTCTGCCGTACTGTGTAAGTGCCTTAAACCGTTCGTGGACAATCTGATAGATTCCTACCAGTGTGGTTTCAGGCCAGGAAAATCCACGATAGACCAAATACTTACACTACGGCAGATCTTGGAGAAGACCCATGAATTTATGGTCGACACGACCATCTTTTTGTCGACTTCAAAGCCGCGTATGACAGTGATTATAGAGACGAGCTATACAGACCCATGTCATGTTTTAACATTCCTGCCAAACTCGTCAGACTGTGCAGGATGACTATGGAGAACTCTCGCTGCTCCATTAAGGT
Organism: Eumerus sabulonum; assembly: GCA_951905685.1. Lineage (NCBI taxonomy): Eukaryota > Metazoa > Arthropoda > Insecta > Diptera > Syrphidae > Eumerus > Eumerus sabulonum. Next base: position 150,129,382 of record OX645060.1, on the reverse strand, counting down.
CGGAGGTGAACTAACCGACCCCTTTGATGTTAAAAAAGGTTTTAGACAGGGTGACGCACTGTCATGTGATTTCTTTAACATTATTTTTGAAAAGATCGTGCGGGACTCTGCGGCCAATACAAGAGGTACGATCTACTTCAAGTCTACACAATTGCTTGCCTACGCAGATGACATTGACGTTATTGGACGGACAAAGCGAGACGTCAATGAGGCGTTCGCAAGTATTGAAGCAGAAGCGGCTAAAGTGGGTCTATGGGTAAATGGGGACCAGACCATCATCCAAGAAAGACGCGCAACACCGACGTCTTGGTCAGAACGTCACCTTCGGCAGCTATATTTTTGAAGTAGTCATGGATTTCGTCTACCTTGGCTCGATAGTGCCAAGCAGCAACGACAGCAGCGCTGAGATAAAACGCAGAATAACTCTTGCCAACCGCTGCTTCTTCGGGCAAAAGAGGCAATTGAGTAGTACAGCCCTCTCTCGAAAAACTAAGGTATCCCTCTACAAACCCTTAATCATCCCGGTCCTCCTCTATGGCGCTGAGGCCTGGACGTTATCAAAAGCGGATGAAGAGGCTCCTGAGCGTTTCGAGAGGAAAATTCTGCGTGCAATCTTTGGTCCAGGGACATCGGCCTAGTTAGACGTCTTCGGATCCAACGTATAAGATGGCTGGGCCATGTAGAGCGAATGGACATCAACGCTACGGCCCGAAGAGTCTTCGACTCCAACCCCGAGGGACGACGCAGCAGAGGACGACCGCATTTAAGGTGGCGCGCACAGGTGGAAAGGAACCTCAACCAACTGGGCGTGCGGCACTGGAAGCCGCCGGAAAGATCGGGCCGGCTGGTGAGGCTTGTTGGTTGAGGCCCTGGTTCACCCCGAACTGTAGCGCCATCAAAGTAAGTAAGTAAGTATCACAAAATGTAGCGAATACATCTATTCTTGTTTCGGATCTACATATGTACAGTGGTGTTCAGATAAATAGCACACCCGTAAGTTCTCATTCATTATGTTGTGCTAAAAGTCTAAAAAGAGGTTCAGGTTTTTTTGTTTTATAACAAAATGTGATATGATGTGACATGTGTTTTATTAAAAAACATAGAGTTCCTTAAAATTAACTTAAAAATAGTAATTCAAAATGGGGAAAAAATAAAAAAAAATGTTGTTCATTTAAATAGCACAGTCAACGGAATACTTAAAAAATAAATAAAAAATAATCCAAAAAAACCAATGTATAAGTAAATATTTTAATAACATTTTGTAGGATATCCCTTGTTCCTTACCACTCTTGACAACATTTTGGCCAACTCTCTACTAAGCGCTTACATTTCTGGGCAGGTATAGCTTCCCAAGCAGCGTTTGTGGTTTTCCAAAATTCTTCTAAATTTTTTGAACTGGAGTCTTCAACAATGGAGTCAACATCATTCCAGAGATTCTCGATAGGATTCAGATCGGGATTTTGGGTCGGCCAATCAAGCACGGAAATTTGTCGCTCCGAAAGCCAATTCTTCACTATCGGCGAAGTATGCTTTGGATAATTGTCATGCATAAAAATCCATGATACAGGCATAGAGTCGTCGGTATGTATATGGCTCCATTTGGTTCTCCAGGATTAGCTTATACTGATGTTGATCCATAATGCCATTTATTTTTACAATAGCCGCCCACACCATTATGCTCCCACCGCCATGCTTGAGAGTCTTAATAGTGTATCTGGGATGGTACTCTTGGTTCGTTGGCCTTCGCACATACTTTTTTCCATCTGATCCCAACCTGATGAGCTTACTTTCGTCACTCCATAAGATATTTTTCCAAAAGTACAAGGCTTTGTTCTTGTGTGAGCGATTGCGAAAATAAGTCTTCCTTTTCGTTTTTTTGTTTTTTTTTGTTTTTGAGATAAGAGGTTTTTTTCTGGCGATTCTTTCATGAAGCTGGAGTTCCATTAAGCGGCGACTTACAGTTACGGCTGATATTTGGACATTGTGTTGGTCAGGTAGCTGTTGCTTTATCTCCCGGGAAGTTATGAAAAGGTCGCTGCCACTGATTTTGTGGATAATTCTGTCAGTTACTTTTGAGGTTTTTTTTTTTCTTTGTTTTTCCTTACGGGATTCGCGGTAGATTGGCTATGACCTATGACGTATGACCTTCATTGCATTTTGAACAAGCTTCTTAGAGCACCTTAATGTCCTTGCCAGCTCTGAAATAGTATTTCCATCCTGTATCATGGTACCGACTATTTGCCTCCTTTCTTCCGTGCAATGCTTTCCTCTGCCCATTTTAAATACTACTATTTGTGTAAGGAATGGGCCTGTATACACGAGAATATCGCTAGCAGCAGGAAGACCGGTTTGATTCTCTACACTGAAGCATACACGGGATTCATTTTTTTAGAGGAAAAAATTGTATATGTGAACCTTGTTCAATTGTGTTAGTGTTTCTGTCTTTTTGACATTTCATCTGAAAGAGATATTTCCTTTGACAGAGATATTAAGTGTGACCACGCACTAATATGTCCCTTTGTTTTTTTCCGATGTTCACTGCTTGAAAGACCAATGACGATTGAAGCGCAACACCAGGCAAAAAAAGTGCGGACTCGAAAACTGAAGAGTTGTATATGTATTAGTTTTCCACTTCTGTTCACCCACTAAATTTGCGGAGGAAAATGGTACTCCGTTTCGTACCGCAACCTTCAGCTCCCTCTCCCACAAAACCGGTTTTTTACGGATGATATATTATCGTGTATACAGCCTCAATGAGTGTAATTATGGCTATCCTTAAAAAGATTCACACTAACCTCACTTAAATCACTGAAAAACATTTTTTTTTCTGACACACCATGATATGTGCTATTTATATGAACACCCAATTTGCAATGATCACCAACTCTAACGATTGCAAAACCAGGAAAACCTAATGGGATATTCTTTGTAGTATGTTTTCATATTCATAAGGGTACTACCTTGGGATATTATGGCTTTACTCCTGTGCAGCTTGTAAGTACAGTGTGTATTGCAAGCAAATACACATTTGAATAAGGGTGTGCTATTTATGAGAACGCCACTGTACCTATGCGAATCGGCATTTTCGTACTTGAAACAAACGAAGACTAAACACCGTTCTGCATATCTATGTTTCAATACGAAGTATGCTCAACGAACTATTGATATTGAAATCAAATTATCATCCGTAATGTGCATTTTTATGACATTTTACATCTATTATATTTACAAATAAATAGTACAACAACTCTTATATATTGTAGTTGATATAAAAATTTAATTGCATTTTGACTTAATAAAAATCTATTTTGAATGAGTTTAGGAAAATCGAATTGTTCAGGTACTGCATGCACGGATTGTGTTATTAGATGTTGGGTCTAGAAATTTATTTTCTCTATGGGCCTAGGTATGTCTCAAAAACGAAGTGAATTAAGAAAAAAAAAAACACTTTTGGACATATATTTACATATGTACGACATAGCGACATACCTCGCTAGAGTGCACCTTATTGTGAAAAACAGGGCATACACTTAGTATACATCGAACACCCTTATGCCCCATTAGACTACGTCTATGACAACAAGTCGATCGCGACCCACTTTTAAGTAAAAAAGTACATATCATATACAGAAAAGTTGGCGACCCCTGGTCTATACAATAGTAATTGATGTTATTAGTAATTGAAGGTGAAAGACTATCAGTATGTGAATTAACAAGAGAATTTAAAGAAACGACATTGGCGTTATTCATAATTTAAGAGATAACAATATCAGTTCTCAAAATTAGATAAGTGCTCAAATGAATTTATTTTAATTGCTTTTTCACCTTCGCTTTTTTCTAATAAAAACAGAAGAATCCAAACGAATTTACATTTTTTAGTCCAGTTAAGGTTATTCGCCGCCCTCAATAAAGATCTTGTATAGACGTATTAAGATGCATTCATATAAATTCTGTGCTGGCTGCTGCTATTACTACTCGTTCCTTGGCAATTGTTATTGGAACCCGAAGCACCATTACTGTCTTCTTCCCTGAAAAAGACGAGAACTTTACGCGTACAGTACTGCGAGAGCAGTATGTTTTTTATTATTCGTGTTGGATTTAATATTTTTAACAAAACATGTCTCTATGTCATCAGAATTAATATGTATATTCCTTAATTGAAGTGAGCAGTACTCTAATTTTCTCTTTGACATTCTCATTGTCTACATTAGGGCTGCCGACAATGTCAACAGTACTTTGCCTTTCTCTTTGCTTCAATTTATTCAATGAAACTATCTTGTCAGAGCGAAAGCGCCTCGGGTTCTTTCCAGAGCAACATCTACATTTTAATCAAAATATATGTAGATACTGATCCAGCCACATCCCGAGGTACCTAACTACACTTCTACTTGTTAGTGGATGCCCGTCCGTTCCAATAATTGCGAACTTTCGTCAGTGTTTTCTACTTCCTCCTTTCTTCGGGCGCCTTGTCGTGGCGGGAGGCTTAAGAGGTCGTAGACCTCGAACTAAGACTCGAAGACCCCAAGAAATAATGGACAAACCAAAGGAATTGTGTACTCCAGGTGGTAATCGCAGCAGCAGAAATCCACCCTCAATCTCTTTGATCGCGGCCGAGGCAAAGATTCTGGAGGCCCCAACATTCATTTTTAGCCCTACGGCAGCCCGGAACGACGCCGGCCCTGCGGCTCCCTGTTTGACCACCTGGTCCAACTGAGCGGAGGCGACACCAACGATGGCGCGGCACGAGAAACCGCAAAGATGGAACACGCCCCAGAATTGGGACGTACTGTTGAATGCACTGCTAAGTGCCAAAAAAGTAGAGCTAAGAGGCGTGCCCGAAAATTGTGCAAGGAGGCTGACAAAGCCGAAGGCACAAAGGTCGAGGTTAAACCTCTGGGAGAGAGAGAGAGAGTAAGGTTGACGGAGGTATCTCGAACCGAAATTGATCCGACCCTCCTTCCTGAGCTCCAAACCCTCTCTCGAAGGTGCGCAGCGCGGAAAGCGTCGGCGATCGAGAAAGACTGCTGAAGGAGGCATAAGCATGTCTGCACTTTCGGCATGCGCCTCCAACTCTCTTCCTTTTACTGGGAAGGTTCAACTACCCAGTAAGAACGTGATCAGTTCCCGTAGTGACGGAGCCGGAAGCTGTCAAGTTTCTGCTATGGCCGGCGCTGTCGCCGAAGAAAGTGGCGGGGCTGACAGGCAGACTCCGAACGCAAAAGGCGAAGTTGTTACGGGTCCTAGCAAATCTCTAACTGGTAAGGCTGTCCCAAACCGGCGTCCGAAGGGAGCAGGATCTTTAACCGAACAAGGTAAAGGCTCCCGCAAACGGAAGACCGCTGCTAAGGATAGTTTCGTTAGGGAGAGAGTGTGCGATGCCTCCCTCTCCGGTGGGGCTGTGGGAAATCGGAGTTCAATGGCAGATGTGGCGATCCAGAAGGATCAAAGCAGAGGCCAGAAGGCGAAGATAGCCAAAAACCACTCCTCGGAGGCGGGCACATCACACAACAAAACCCCTTCCTCTCAGAAGGAGATCCAAATGACCGTAAGGAGTCGAGAGAAGCAATTCTCTTATAAAGAGGCGGCCATCTCCTCTGAAAAGGTCAGGATAGATTTTATCCAGATCAATCTACAGCATTGCAAGGCTGTTACTGCTCTTGTAAGTAGTAGAACTGCATGCAGTAGTACAGATCATCACGTTGTATCCATTCAAGAACCGTGGGTGTGGAATATGTGGCCTTGGTGGTATACGTGATGCTACGATTCTTTATGATGAGCGATCTGAAAGGCCTAGGGTCGGCCTCATCATATCGAACTCACTATCGGCAACCAAACTTGGGATCTTTTGTGGACAAATCTGGTGGCTGCTAGACTAAGCAACAAAACGCACGGAGCAATAGAACACTTCGTCGTTGCGTCTGCCTACTTTCCCTACGATTCGTTACTACCTCCACCACCGAAGGAAGTCTCTGAACTCGTAGAGTACTGTGAAGCCAGAAAGACTGGTCCCATCTTGTGTTGCGATGCTAGTCCAACAGATATGTGAAGGACATCACTTACTGGCGAGTCTTGCCTGATGCTACGCTGTCGGACCATAAATATATCGAATTCTGATTAGGTTATGAGATCTCTTCCTTGCAGCTTAGACGGAATCCGAGAAGGACGGACTGGGTACGATTTAGAGAGGAGCTTGAGAAATCCACTCAGGCCCTACCTAAACTTAGAATGAAACAATTGGTAGAGAACGCTGTTCATAACCTGAATAGCGTCATCGCCAGTTGTTTTGAACTCGCATGTCCTGTCAGCAAACCTCCCTGCAGGAAATTGGTACCTAGGAGTCATCTTAGATAGCAAGCTTCTTTGGTCAAAGCATGTTGAGTCAAAAACCACCAAAGCGTTGTCTGCTTTCTGGGAACGCAAAGGAGCTTTTGGCAAAACGTGGGGTTTATCAGCGACAAGGGTCCTCTGGATCTACACGGCAATGATAAGACCTATAATCTCATATGCATCAGTTGTCTGGTGGAACAGACTAAAACGTAAACACGTCATAACCTCTTTCACCAAACTCCAAAGAACGATTTGTCTCAGCTGCACGGGGGCCTTCTCCAGCATGCCGGCGCTGCTCTAGATGCTATGATGAGCCTTCCATCGCTTGATATATTTATCAGAGGGTTTGCTCTGACAGCCATGTCTCGTCTGAAGAGATATGGCTTTTGGTATAACTCGCATAGGAATAACGGCGTGCTTGCGCAAGAATTGTCCTGCGACCCCTGTCTTATGGATATGCCTTCTGACGCACTGACGCCCGTTATCCTACTGCGCCGTAATTTCACAGTCGAGTTTCCATGGCGTCAGGATTGCCTATGGCTGGATACTGAACTTGGAAAGGATAGTATTTGCATTTTCACGAATGGCTCCAGGTCTGGGCGGGGTCCGGTGCTGGGGTCTTCTTTGAGCGCGAAAACATCCGACTGCACTTCTCCTTAGGAAAATATGCGTCTGTCTTCCAATCAGATATATACGCAATCCTAATGGCCATGCACTATGTTGCGAGGCACAGGTGGAAGGGGGAAAGCATATGCGTCTGTAGTGACAGCTAAGCTGCACTAAAAGCTGTGTGTGTCCCCTTAACTAGCTCCAAATTAGTGCTTGAACTCAAGTCCTTCCTGAACAAAGTCGGCAGACTAAATTCATTAAGGCTTGTATGGGTTCCAGGGATCCCAGGAAATGAGATCTCTGATGAACTCGCCAGAATAGGTTCAGAGGAGAGCTTCTCAGGACCCGAACCCGCTTTAGGTCTACCTGCGTAGACCTACACAACCGTAGATGGAGGGATTGTCCCGGTTTCAGGATGACTAAGCGCGTATGCCCTGATGTCTGCAAAAAATCTGCAGCAGTCCTCCTGTCTTTAAGGAGAATATCGACTGCAGAAGGCTTGTGGGAGTTATCACGGGCCATTAAAATTTTGCCAAGCATCTCTACGTGCTCGGCATCAGTGAGACGCCTACCTGTGCTGCATGTGGCGAAGAGGAGGACGCCCCTCCTCTCTAGATCGGTGTGTGCCGAATCCCTTAGCTCTACATCACTGAAGCTCCTTCAAATTTTTCTCCGGAAAACGAGGAAAATACAGTAATGTGAGGTGTCTGTCTGGAGTACAATGGACCAGTGTTTGCGTTTGAGTTCTCCAGCGGATAGCAGAAGCCTTCAACAAAAAAAAGAAAAAAAGTATTCCTAGAGGCTCTAGACAAAGACGTTCTGAATAAAATAGTCTCTGATTTATGGAAGTTGATTTTCGAGGCTATTTCCAGGTCAACCAGGCAGGCACCCGTACATTGGACCTTGCATTTATTCCATTGGATATCCGTGACGAGTTTCGACACGGCATGTATAGTATCTTGCCCCGCCCTGAAACCGAATTGGTTATCCGGAAAGATATTTTTTTCCTCATTCTATTTAGACAGGGCTCTGTGGACTAACTTCTCGATGACCTTGTTGATACTCGGAAGGAAACTTATCGACCGGAGATTTGCCGGGTTAGAGGAGTTTTGTCCCTCGTAGGAATTGGTTGCCGTTTTAAAGTTCTACAATCGATTGGTATGTAAACAACCGTCAGGACTTGAAGGAGCGGATCGCTAGACGCAGGGAGTAATCGATCCCGAATGCAAGCATTTTCGACAAAAGAGCTTCATGCCAAACTCTGTCAAATGCTTTCGCAATATCAAGTGCAACAATCTTGCTCTCACCAGCATGGTGGAGCGAACGATTTCCACTTCTCGGCGAGATATGCCATCAAATCACCAGTGGATCTGTTGCTGCGGAAACCATATTGTTATCTGTTCAACCGCGATGGGAGCAGCAGAATTTAAATTTGTAAATATGCGAACTAACTAACAATGATATAGTAGGTACATAAGGCCGTAAGAAAGTTAAAGGTAAACCTACTGAACGGCTTACTGCCATAGATAACGCGTTTAATTTTTTCCACATTCACTTTCTTCACTTCCAGAGGGCCTGTCGGTTTGACGGTTGCAGCGCTTTTGTTATTCTACGGTCAATATCGCAAACTGTTTTGTGTTGGTTGATTTTGATTGGTCCACTTCAATCCAATCCAAATATTCCATCTGTCTGGCGAACAACGGAACCAGACTCGACGTATGCCTTAGCTCTATTTCATTCATTCACATTAAATGCGCCAGTTGACATGCTCGTTTCTGTATTCGCATTATCCATAATGCGATCTAGCACACGTTAGATTCTCTTATTGCCGTCTCTTTTACATATTCAGTTTAGCCGGATAGGAACAATTTGACGTGTCTCTCACTCGGCACCGTACTATCATACACCCTACAGCTACCAACCGCATATGACATTTTATTTAAACTGAAATATTTTCCTGCATTTATTCGTCGTCTATCGTTTGAATCGCTAGCTAGTGGTGGGCTTTAACTGTTTATTTTTCTTCAATTACCTGATCCTTAGAAGGAAAATAGGTTTCCTATAATTGTATATTATAACATTAATAAAACAAAATGCAACGAGCGAGTGCATTTCTGATTGTTGTGCTTGCAATTTGTCAGCAAATTAGCGGAGAAGTGTTTTTCGAAGAAAATTTCAATGACGGTAAGTGTGCCGGACTTGGTATGTCCCATTTTTTTTTTCCCCGATGTATAAGTATCATCACCTCTTGCTGACGTGGGAGATTTTGATATTCGCAGTTGATAATCAAATAAATAGCTAATTCTACACGTTAATTTGTAGATTCATGGAAATCAACATGGGTATACAGTAAGCACCCCGGCAAAGAGTTTGGGAAATTCATAAGAAGTTCTGGAAAATTCTTCAACGATGAAGAGGCTGATAAAGGTGAGTTTTCGATACTATATATGCTATTAGTACATTAATCACAAGAACTACAAGCTTGGGTTCGTGTTTTGGTGGAAGCAGTTCTTTTTTGTCTTTTTTTTTTGAATATTACAATTCGAAGCGTAATTCATATGATCAAGGAGTATTATTTCCTTTCTTTATTGAAAGAAAAAAAAAAAAAAAAAAAAAAACAGCAAAAGAAGGGAGAGGTGTATTAATAGATTCCTGTGTTTTTCATTTTTAATTCTTTTTATACATATTTTTGAAAATATTAAAAAGATGACGTGGGTATGACGATGCTACAAGAAAAAAACCGGCATTTGTGTATTAAAGTCCGCCACGTCTAACTGCTCGTATTGATTTGTTTATCTTTTCTTTCGAATTGCCACTGGTGTCATTGTACTTTCTGTCATCTAAACGGTGGAAGGGGTGACATGGCTTAATTGAATTAATTCCAAGTGCCTGGAATAGTTCGGTTTGTAGATTCAGGTATTGTCATTTTGTCCCAAATTTTATATTTATTTTCAATCGAATTTTCAGTTTTGAGAAAGCGGCTTTACTCCGTCACTAAAACTAAGCCATATTAGTCCCTCTATTGTCGCTCTGTAAACCACGTGATCATTTCCTATTCAATATTAACACATTTCGAGGTATTTTAGAGGTCCACCATTTGATAATTAATGTATTTAAATGACACGTCAACTCACCTGGTCGCGTCGGATACCGATACCAGTAGTGTGCACATTAACTACATTTTAATCGACGTGTCTTATCTTTGCTGACTTCGTGTTGCCATGGATTGACATTTCATTTTAATTTCAATTTCAACTAAAGCGAAAACGGTGTCTACATTTAATAAATGATTTCTAATTAGATGCGCAGTCATTTATTAAATGAGTTATTAAAAACGCAATTAGGTAAAATATCGTTTTAGGGACATATTTTAAACTAAATTTATTGAGGAAGCCTTGCCCAGTTTTAATTGTTCTGGGATCCATATCATTGCCCCAATTATCTAATGCTATCTGTTCCCAGGTAGAATGTGATATGGCAATGAGATTATCTGCAAACTTTTAGGAAACACATGGTCCTTATCTCTTTTCCTGGCGTTCATAGTTGTTTTGTTGGAAACAAAAATAACTCAAGTGGTTCGTAGCATGCCAAGTACTTGGACAATTACCTGTTAACTTAGATAGCAATTGAAAAAGAATTGTAGATAAGGAAACGATTGAATCAATCAGTTTATGGAATTCGCAATGCGAGTATACCTTTCATTCTTGAATTGCCCTCAAGGCAAAGGCAATTGAATGCCTACTGACACGGACAGTATTTCACTCCCAATATCTTTCTTAACTTATATTTCCATTGTCTCGATAGTACCTTTATCTTCTACAATTTCCGCGCACTTGCTGCCTGCAATATATCATTAAGGATCATTTTGATTAAAAAAAGCCCTGACCTGTTTAAATTGGGAGATATGATCGCCATCCACGGATTAACCATTAACTAAGACGATGATAAACTCTCAAAAAGAAATGAACACTGATGAAATCAATGGATAAAGAAGTAGACCGTACAATCTGAACACTTTGGTAGCCTGTGTATTGACAGTCAGACTACGATTGTGGGACTAATTTGTATTTTTTTTTTTTTTTTTGCTTTGTTGTTGACCTAATTTCTTATCAACCTCTGTCAAATTTGGAAATTTGCCGGTAGGCAATAAAGTCTACGGCAACGTTGTCAAGGGTACAAAATAACACACATACCCCGTTTACATGCGTAGTCGAAAGATCGAGTCGAAACTGAGTTGAAATTTTGACCCAGGTTTTTCCGCAACGTAGTCGAAAGATCGAAGAGTTCAAACGTAGTTGAAGTGACAGATAGTATGTATATACGGACCTTTTACTTTGACTGTGTTAGTCCTGCGTTGTGCAAACCAGCAAGCGAAAAGAAAGAAAAGCAAAATAGATATCCCACACATACAGAGACAAAATGTCAGTTCGACTCCTCGACCCAGGTTTACATGCATTTTTTCAACTCGATCCAGCTCTGCTAGTTGGATCGAGTCGAGTCGACTCTATTTGAACTCGATCCGCGTTTATATGGATTTCGATCCTAGTTGAATCCGGATTCAACCAACTATGCATGTAAACGGGGTAACAGTGTTCAGATATAGATTTCGTCGCAAGATGAACCACTGAATTTGCTACCCGAAATAGCACCTCATTGTATGTATGTTATCCTTTCCAAACGATCTGTAACAAAAAATTTGTGCAAAATTGAGCTTTATGTGGACAATTTACACCAGGCCATCCGCAGAAACGTATTATAAATGCCTGGCTACATTATGTATGCATAACACATGTCTCAAGACATAATAAACTCCACATCTTCGTGTCTGGCTTAGGTATTATGGAAGTGATAATTTAATTTACATCATCGTAATCCGCTTCAGTACATTGACCTGTATAACTTAATGATTTCTATTTTTTATTTTATTTTCAAGGTCTTCAAACCTCCCAAGATGCCCGTTTCTACGCGCTATCAAGGAAATTCGATCCGTTTAGCAATGAGGACAAGCCTCTAGTTATTCAGTTTTCTGTAAAGCATGAACAAAACATCGATTGCGGCGGTGGATACGTGAAATTGTTCGATTGTTCACTGGATCAAACTGATATGCATGGCGAGTCGCCATATGAAATTATGTTTGGACCGGATATTTGCGGTCCCGGCACTAAGAAAGTTCATGTGATCCTCAGCTATAAGGGCAAGAATCATCTGATCAATAAGGATATTCGTTGCAAGGATGATGTCTTTACACATTTCTACACGTTGATCGTGAAGCCAGATAATACCTATGAAGTACTTATTGATAATGTGAAAGCTGAATCGGGTAATTTGGAGGAAGATTGGGACTTTTTGCCACCAAAAAAGATTAAAGACCCTAGTGCAAAGAAACCAGAAGATTGGGACGATAAGGTATGTACATATTGTACGATACATTTTAAAAATGACATCAAACTAACATTTACATATGTATTTCTTGTTTAGCCCACCATCCCGGATCCAGATGACAAGAAACCAGAAGATTGGGACAAACCAGAGCACATCCCCGATCCAGATGCCACGAAACCCGAAGATTGGGACGATGAAATGGACGGTGAATGGGAACCACCCATGGTCGACAATCCAGACTACAAAGGCGAATGGCAACCGAAGCAATTGGATAATCCCAACTACAAGGGCGCTTGGCAACATCCTGAAATCGATAATCCCGAATACAATCCCGATGAAAATTTGTACCTGCGTAAGGAGATTTGCACACTTGGCTTCGATCTGTGGCAAGTTAAATCTGGAACAATCTTCGACAATGTTCTTATTACTGATGACATTGAATATGCCGCGCAATTGGCTGGCAAAGTAGCTGACACCCAAGCTGGCGAGAAAAAGATGAAAGACGCCCAAGATGAGGAACAACGCAAACGGGACGAAGAGGAAATGAAGAAGAATGCGCCCAACAATAAGGACGATGATGAGGACGAGGATGATGATGATAAGGAAGAAGGCGTACCAGAGGTAGAAGAAGACACATCAAACGAACATGATGAGTTGTAAGCTCCGCCGAAAAACATTTCCATTAAAGCGAGTACTCCGTCTCTTCTTAAGTGCGTGTGACTCTATGTTTTGTTTGAGTTTTTGTTTTTTTTTTTCCAGTTACAGCTTCTCTTTCATTAACAAAAACACAAAGACTTTATTTTGTAATTTATTATTTAGAAAAAAGGAAAGGAAAAAATATTCTGGTCCGAGAACGCCATTGTTCTGTATACGCGCGCGTCCCCCTATTCTTTGTTTCCAAACCACCCATTATATTGTATCCTCGTTCCCCACCTCTCCTCCAAGTTCTCGATAAGTAAGATATATAATTGCTTATATTGAATTAAATTTATATACATTTTTGTATATGAGCTATGATGTGAATAGAAAAGAGAATAAATTAAAACGAATGTAAACAAATTATATTATTTTTCATTTCCCATATTGCTTGGGTGTTACTGGATCAAGAGAACGCAATCAAACTCCTTTAGGAAAATGCATTTTAATTAGGAACATAGGTATATGTTAAGCTATTTGTTTTATCCTGTTTCAAATACCACGTATGTACGAACTATGTAGTTCTTGTATTCTAATTAGGTCATGCCTGGCTTATGTTGTATGTTTTCGTTAGACGAAAGGTTCGATGATGCTTTACATTTGTATTCATGTGAAGAACAATTTTGTATGACTGATGATAAATAAATAAGTTAAATTTAGAAACCTGGGCGTTTTGTTTACATTCCGAAAGATTCGGCTTCTTTGTCTTTTAATATTGAGACGTATTTCGCTGTTGTCGTGTTTGTTCGTGGAAGGTAGGTTGGTAGTACGTAACGTCCACGAGGCGGGGAGTACACACCTACATAGGTCAGATAGGCGCTTTGTGTTGCTATGAGGAGAACGACCCCCTGTTCATGAAACCATTTTGTACTTCTTACAAAACTAAGAAGATCGGTTCTCCTTACCCGCTTAATGTCAGTCAGGTCGTAAAGGAAGTAGAATCCTAGTTATTGTTTCCTACTATGACAAAGGAACGGACAGGCGCAGAGCAGGTTTTGAATGGACTCAACCACCTCTTCGTCTTCACAGCTCCTGCAGAACTCACATGAAACCTGGCCTAGCCTAATAAGACAGTGACCAATGATGACACCAACGATTATGCTGATGTCGGTCCGTTTAAGGGAGATCAGTCTCATGGTTCGCTGTCAGTCAGTGGCCGGGTTTGCCCAATGGTTAGGCAGGTATGCCATTGCGTCCATCTCAGATTCGTCTCAGCCATGGCTTGATTCGTTAGCTCTAGTTTAATGGCTCCTAGTGGTGCACCAGCGTATGCCATGTTGGTTCGTTACGTAGTTCCTTGTTTGGCGAGCATGCCAGCCTCATTTCCTAAAATGTTTCTGTGTCCAGATACCCATGAGAGGTGAATGTTAAACTGTTCAACCATCTCGTTAAGAGATAGGCGGCATTCGAGGTTTGCTTTGGATGTGTAGGCATAAGACTTAAGCGATTTCAGGGCAGCTTGGCTATCGAATGTCTGTGACAGATATCACATTCCATCTTGGCCAAGACAGGTCTTCCTTGATTGCCAGCAGCTCCGTCTCGAAGACGCTGCAATGGTTTTAAGGCCTGGTTCGGGTTTAATTGATTGCAAAAGACTCCCCTACCCAGCCCATCCTTGGTTTTGACCCATCTGTGTAAAAGTCCTCGCAGCCTGCGGGGGTTGCGCCTTTCGGAATCTTTGTTTTCTGGGTATGTTATTTTGAACTTCTTCTCCGTGGTGTTAATGTAGTCGGAGTTCTCTGCCACTGTTGTCCTTTCGTTCATGATAGAAGCTTGGCCGGCAATATACATAGCTCGTCCAAAGCCACCTTTTAATCTCGCAGCCGTATATCTGGCTAGCTGCTTACCGTGGATATCGAGTAGGGTTAGGTCGAGTAGCATGTTGACCGCCGCCGTTGGAGTAAACCTTAGAGCCTCGGTGAGGCAAATGCCCGCTAACCTCCGTACTTCATCGATTTGCTTGTGGTATGTATGTTGTTTTGTCCAGTGCAGTCCACCAGACTAAAACACCGTACAAAAGAATAAGTCCAACCACTGTCCCATTTTTTTCAGGCTAATTTCGTGTGCAGTATGACATCAAGATATTTAGTACTAGAAGAATAGGTTAGCCTTGTACCGAGTAGAGTGATTGGACAAGTGTCCGGAATCTTGTGCTTTCTAGTGAAGAGTACAAGTTCCGTTTTCAAGGGGTTTATGACGGGTCCATTATTACCTGCTCAATATGGAGAATGCCGTACGCATGCGCTCATTCAGCGTAGGCAGGTAAATACCTGAACAGGCAAATGCCTGAGATGGCGATAGCAACATCATCAGAGTTGTCCACAATAGGTTTCGATCACTGGGTTGCTATAAACTACACACACTCTGTCTTTACAACTCACTAGGCGGCGTGATTACTTTCACACTGAATACGGACTGATCACTAGTTACTGAATCCCAAATACTGAATGAATGCTGAATACCCCGGGGGGCGAGTGCCCCCGCTTATTTAGCCCTTGGTCCAATCTCTCGAATGTTCGCCGTCCTTCTGATCTTTGGCGACGACTTTTCTCAAGTATTTCTCCATCGTTCGGTTGAACCTTTCGACCATGCCGTCATATTGTGGGTGTAGCGGTGTTGTCCGTGATTTTCTAATACCCAGCATGTCGCAGAGTTCTTTGAACCCCGACGAGTCAAAGTTTCTTCCTTGGTCTGGGTGCAGTTCCAACGGTACTCCATAACGAGCAAACCAGTTATTCACGAATGCATCCGAAATGGTTTTGGCTTCTTGGTTCGGTATGCAAACCACCTCAGGCCATTTGCTGAAGTAATCTATCACCATCAGCGCATATTTGTTTCCAGCGTTGCTCGTCGGGAATAGGCCTGCAATGTCCATGGCAATGCGTTCGAACGGTGCTCCAACATTGTACTGCTGCATATTTCCTCGAGTTTTCCTAAGCGGTCCCTTTGCCTTCGCAGACTGTTCACATCTGCGAATGAAATTCATGGTATCCTACCCAGTAGAAACGAGAGCACCGTGGCGCAGTGGGTAGTGTGTTGGCCTCTGACGCCGATGACTCGGGATCGAATCCCGACACAGCAATGTCATCGAACGTGTTTTTCACGGTGTTTCTCCTCAGCGGGGTTCTGACAAAACCCCCTGTAGTAAAATTGTCATGAAAAGCTTCTCGAAATTCGCCGTTCGGAACCGGCAATAAACTGTAGGTCGCTTTCACCTATGTGAAAATGAAATCACACACAACATGGGTGATTGAGAGAAGCTCGGCTCAGGTTCTTCATGGACTGTAACGCCAACATACATACATACATACCCAGTAGAAACGTCTCTTAATCATTTCTATAGTCTTGTTAACAACAAGATAACCCCCGCTTGGTCCCTCGTGGTATTCTCGGATGACCTCGTCAAATTTTCTCTTTCGAATTACCAGCAGATCGTCCACAATGTCCCCGTTCTCACTTCTCCATTGAGCCCAGTAAGCTTTTACTATTGGGCTTTCACTGGTTATTTGCTGCCACGTTGGTTGAAGATCTCGTTCTTGGTGATCGATGATAATTGCCAGATCGGCATCTTCTCGCTGCTCTTTTCCGACTTTCTCGACAGTCCAAGAATCTTCTGGTAGCACATGAAAACGACCCTCCCTCCTTCGGGTGCCTTGTCGTGGCGGGAGGCTTAAGAGGTCGTAGACCTCGAACTAAGACTCGAAGACCCAAAAATGATTAGACAAACCAAAGGAATTGTGTACTTCCAGGTGGTACCCGCAGCAGCGGAAATCCACCCGCGATCTCTTTGTGTAAATCCAGCCCGGAAAATTGTGCAAAGAGGCTGACAAAGCCGAAGGCACAATGGTCGAGGCTAAACCTCTGGGGGAACCAGTTAAGAGAGTTAGGTCGACCGAAGTATCTCGTACCGAAATCAATCCGACCCTCTTTTCTGAGCTCCACCCGTCTCTCGAAGGTGCGCAGCGGGGAAAGCGTCGGCGATTGGGAAAGGCTGCTGAAGGAGGCATAAGCATGTCTGCACATTCGGCATGCGCCTCCAACTCTCTCCCTCTTACTGGGAAGGTTCAACTACCCAGTAAGAGCGTGATCAGTTTCCGTAATGACGGAACCGGAAACTGATAGGATTCTGCTATGGCCGGCGCTGCCGCCGAAAAAGGTGGCGGGGCTGACAGGCAGACTCCGAATGCAGAAGGCGAAGTCGTTACGGGTCCTAGCAATCCTCGAACTGGTAAGGCTGTCCCAAACCGGCGCCCTAAGGGAACAGGAGCTTAAACCGAAAAAGGTAAAGGCTCCCGCAAACGGAAGACCGCCGCTAAGGATATCCTCGTTAGGGAGAGAGTGTGCGATGCCTCCCTTTCCGGTGGGGCAGTGGGAAATCGGAGACCAATGGCAGATGTGGCGACCCAGAAGGATCAAAGCATAGGCCAGAAAGCGAAGATAGCCAAAAACCGCTCCTCGGAGGCGGGCACATCACACAACAAAACTCTTCCTCCCAGAAGGAGATCCAAATGACCGTAAGGAGTCGAGAGAAGCAGTTCTCTTATAAAGAGGCGGCCATCTCCTCTGAAAAGGTCAGGATAGTTTTTCAACCAGATCAATCTACAGCATTGCAAGGCTGCTACTGCTCTTGTAAGTGGTGTGGAATAAACGTCTATGTGGCCTTGGTGGTATGCGTGATGCTACGATTCTTTATGATGAGCGATCCGTAAGGCCTAGGGTCGGCCTCATCTGCTGCTTGGGGCAGCAGCAAGTGTAACACAAGAGGGGACCGTCTTTTAGACTTCATTCTGTCGTCTGACCTTACCATCAACAATGTTGGCTCTCAATCAACGTTTGTTACGACAAGACGACAGGAGGTGATTGACCTGACCTGATACTACGCTGTCGGACCATAAATATATCGAATTCCGATTAGGTTGTGGGATCTCTTCCTTGCAACCTAGACGGAATCCGACTAGGACGGACTGCGTACAGTTTAGAGAGGAGCTTGAGAAATCAAGTCAGGCCCTACCTAAGCTTAGAACGAACAATTGGTAGAGAACGCTGTTCATAACATGAATAGTGTCATTACCAGTTGTTTTGAACTCGCATGTCCTGTCAGCAAACCTCCCTGCAGGAAATTGGTACCCTGGTGGAATGCCGAATTTCAAAGTCTTCGCAGGGAAGCTAGAAGTCTTCGGAATAGATCGCTCAAATTGAATTCGGAAGATGACTGGAACAAGTATCGTTCAAAGCAGAAAGAATATAAGAAACTTATTCGTAAATCGAAGAACGATTCTTATAGGACCTTCTGCGAAGAGATCAAGTCTCTGAGTGCGACTAGCAAGTTGGTTAAAGTTCTCAAACGGGGAAAACCGACAAAGCTGGATGCACTCAGAAAATCTGATGGCACCTTTACTGAGTCTAAAGCGGAAACTCTTACTTTACTGTTTGAGACTCATTTCCCGGGAAATCAAATCGACATCGGTTCGTTGCACACTGCTTCAAGGAAAACTGCAACTGAAACGATGAAAACAACTCGGCGTAGCTGGTATACTGCGTCGCGCGTGTTTACGACTGAAGCTATTGAATTTGCTGTGGCATCCTTCGATGGCTTCAAATCGCCGGGCATATCCTGTTATGCTGCAAAAAGGTATAAGGCAGCTGCTTCCTACTCTGAAAAGAATTTTCACTGCTAGTCTAGCACTTGCTCACATGCCCGTTTCTCGGCGCACAGTGAAAGTGTTCTTCATTCCCAAAGTAGGAAAAGAGGACTACTCACTTGCCAAGAGCTTCAGACCAATTAGTCTAACATCCTTCCTGCTAAAAAGCATGGGGCATTGAGAGCATCAAGCAGACCTATGCGGATGGACTCGCCATTCTTTCTGTCGGCTCATGTTAGCGACTGTCCGTCTCAAAGCACACGCGGCGCTAAATGTGATCGATGATTGGTTTACTAGAAATGGGCTGTCAGTCAATCCTCTTAAGACCGATGTCGTTCTCTTTACGAGAAGAGGAAAAATACTGACATGACTCAGCTGGTACTAAAAGGCACTTCCATCCCGATATCCAAGGAGGCTAAGTATCTAGGAGTAATTTTAGATAGCAAGCTTCTTTGGTCAAAGCATGTTGAGTCAAAAACCATCAAAACGTTGTCAGCTTTCTGGCAATGCAAGGGAGCTTTTGGCAAAACATGGGGTTTATCACCGGCAAAGGTCCTCTGGATCTTCACGGCAATGATAAGACCTATAATCTCATATGCATCGGTTGTCTGGTGGAACAGACTAAAACGCAAACACGTCGTAGCCTCTTTCACCAAAGTCCGAAGAACGGTTTGTCTCAGCTGCACGGGGGCCTTCCCCAGCACGCCGGGCGCTGCTCTAGATGCTATGATGAGCCTTCCACCTCTTGATATATTTATCAGAGGGTGTGCTCTGAAAGCCATGTCTCGTCTGAAGAAAAAAGGCTTTTGGTATAACTCGCATAGGAATGACGGCGTGCTTGCGCAAGAATTGTCCTTCTGACGCATTGACGCCCGTTATCCGTCCGACTGCACTTCTCCTTTGAAAATATGCGTCTGTCTTCCAATCAGAGATATACGCAATCCTAATGGCCATGCACTATGTTGTGCGGCACAGGTGGAAGGGCGAAATCATATGCGTCTGTAGTAACAGCCAAGCTGCACTAAAAGCTGTGTGTAATCCCTTAATAATTGCCTGAAATATTGTTTTATTGTTTTCTATTGATAAAAGGATGAAGTATTTTAATTGCAAGATTGATTTTTTTAGGGTTTGAGTGTGTTGTGCCTTAAAAGTTAGTTTTGGGTCTAAATGTATGCCAAGATATCTGACGGATGTTTGCCATGGTATACGTTACCTAAGATATTTAAATGGTTTTCCGGTAAGAAACAAGACTTTCTTTTTACAAAGGTAGGTTGAGTCTTATCGGCATTTGCTTTTATTTTCCATTTAGAATAATAGTCTTCTAATAACACTGCTGCATTACTTAAGTTCGATTCAATAACGGAACCGAACTCACGAGCACATAACCATACGAGATGTGGCAATTAAGTCCCTGAATTTATAAACAAAAAAACAAGCAGATTAAGTTTGTCTTAAAATTTTACTATCGACTTTCACAATAGTCCAGCTCAAACTTTACACAATGACAGTGCTGCTATGATTCGAAGCATCCCTTATAATCCTCCGAAGTTAACTTGTGCAAGACCATGGTTACAGAATCTCTGACCTTCTAAGTTTGCTTGAGGTACGATTTCTTCTTGAGGAATAAAAAAAGTCGCATGGAACAATGTTTGGGCTATTGGGTGGATGCGGCAACGGTGAAGTGTTTTTAACGACAAATGGGTCGACGCATGGCCCTTCTTGGCGAATTCGGGTGGTACACGGAAAACACGTACTCAACCTGTTTAGAATGCCGACAGAGGGAAGAACTCTCTCTCGAGTCAGTAGTAGACCCACTAAATTACGTGGCCGCTAACAGAGAGAAAGAGATTAAGATGATAGGGTCCAGCGTGTTAGACGGGGACATCTCTAAAGAATTGGAGGAGAAATTACTCGGGGATACTGAACAGACAGTCCAGGAGAGTGTGACACAAAGAAAGGATGCCAAGAAGGTCAGGTAGCTGTCTCAAGGTGTGTTAAGACTTAAGAAGTATAAAGAACCTTGTACACCTGAAACGTATACTTGAGGAGAAGGGCATCCCTCTGTCCTGCGATTTGGAGAAGGAGAAGCTTAGATGGGCCGAAGAGGTGATTTCAAAAGACGCCTAACAAGACCAAGGGCTGGCAAAGGGGCACCTAACAAAGGCACAAGGACGACAAGGGCGAGGAAAACCTAAAAAAAACCCCAACGAAGAGCGACCGACGGGCTGGGTCATCTGGAATCGTAACCGATAAGGCGGGTTCCAGCTGCACCCAGGCTCAAGGCACAGGTGGAAGGTTGATGCCCAAAAATACAGAAAGTATTGCAGCCGCTATGGCAGGTCTAAATAGGGCAGCCCTTACCGCGGTCGATACTATGAAAAGGGAGGGCTTCATAGCGAAGAGGGTGAAATCCCAGGAGGAAGCCAACAACCCAACAAAATGATTGAAGGTCAACATTGCGGCTCAGTTCGGCGGGGCTATCCGAAATGCCCCACAGTTAGTTGCCCCTGGAATCCGGTAAGCTAAACAGCCAGTGTACCTTCGAACAGGGGAAGTTGACCACTGCTCCAACGTTTGGTCTGGATTGTAAAGAGCAGCTTTCGCACGATTTCGCGAAAAAGGTCATTCCACTTTTAGACCGTGGGAGGGCGTTGCACTAAAGGCAGTCCACCTGGGCGAGGTACCGGACAGGCCTAAGCCCAAGATGAGCGTACCGGATGTGGACATAGAAAAGAATAGGTTCTTGGGTTTCCTAAGGCACAAAATCCAGTGGTCCCTATTGATTACTGCGAAGTAGTCGCCCTGGAGAGCAACGAAGACGGTACCAGGAGTATAATGTTCGTTATCGATAATCCACTGGAAATTTTGAAAAAAGAGAGGCATATGCGCTTGTTCCTCGGACGGGGTGAGTTATCTTTGAGATTCAAGCGCAGCTTGGCGGGGTGGCAACTGCTGTGGAGAAATGTACCTACTGCAATCAGTGAAGGTAGTACAAACAAACTTTCATCACAGTAAAGCCGCATCAGCTAACTTGATCTGGCCCTAATCCAGGAACCATGGATCTTCTTTAATCGAGTTAAAGGACTAGGATCATCCAAATACAGCCTTTTCTACAACGGTAGCGAAGACAAGGTTAGATCTTGTATCGTTGCTAAGAAAGAATTATACGTACTATTGTTAATCAATTTCAGCTCTGACGACCAGACAGTGGCGGAAGTTACAGTTAAGGATGGTGCCTTTACGATAGCGTCGTATCTATCATACGACGAAGGTACGGGCGTCCCATTTGGAAAAATGAGAACAGAGGAACTTAGTCTTAGGGTGTCATACTAAAGCCCATCATATTACTTGGGGTTGTTCCAAGGCTTTGTTGTTGTTCTTACTAGTACTAACCTAGTTATATGTAGTCGTGGCAATTCACCAACTTTCATCACTAATAATAGAAGGGTGGTTCTAGATATAACACTTCTAACTGGAAACGGTACTCCAAAAGTCTCAAATTGGAGAGTATTTGACGAAGCATTACTTTCTGATCACTGCTGGATTCTCTTGGATTTTAATTTCTGGACGCCGCGCCGGACAGGAACTTCTTTTGAATCCCGCGGAAGGCGAATTGTTTAATGCGGAGCTGGGTAGGACCCTTAATCGACTTCCGGAAGGGAATCCGCACTCGATAGATGACATCGATAAGATGATATTAAACCTCACCAATAAGTTAAACCGGTCATTCAAGAGGTTCTGTCCTACCCGACGACCCAGTAAAAGAAACCACGCACCATGGTGGAATGCAAAAATAGCGGAGTGGCAATCTCTAGATATACATAGCTGGTACTGAGATAATGTTAAGCGGTTCAAAAAAGAAATTAGATTGAAGAAGAACTTCTCGAAAAGCTTCTGTGGCTCTATTGAATCCTATGCGGATGCGGCTTGTCTGAGGAAGGTCCTTGCCAAAGCTCCTTTACAGATATCTTCTATTAAAAGATCTGATGGTAGCTGGAGGGATTTAAATGAGAGCGTGCTCGATGTCCCTGGCTGTGAAAATGTAGGAATTTCAATTCGGCAAATACATAGCCAAGGGAATACCTGAAACAATCGATAAGATTGTTACCGAGAAAGGATCCCTTTCAGAAAGCTGCTGTTCTGCTTCCCAGTTTCGTCTCAGCTGTATTCCTTTCGTCGAATATTTTGTAAGTAGTTTCGACACTGGAGCTGCCCAACAAAGAGTGATTCGGCGTTAGGGCTTCTTCTTCCTCGTTCCTTATGACTGATGGGAATATGTAAGTTATGGCATCATAACGCCATCAATGCGCGGCCTGTCCATCGTCCTGCACGTGCATTGCCTCAACAGCATTTTCTCACGCCCAGCAATAGCTTCCGTCGCCTGATGGCATTTGAGCCAGACCAACTTACTTCTCACGCCCAGCAAGAGCTTCCGTCACCTGGCCGGAATTTGAACCAGATCAACTTACTTCCCACGCGCACCAGTAGTTTCCGTCGCCTCGCCGGCATTTGAGCCGGATAAACGAACTATCAACTTGTTTCCCACGCGCAGTAGTTTCACTCCTCACTTAGGGCTATGTTTCGAATTTATTGTTAAGTACAGTTTAGTTTTAAGAAAGACTCTAAATAAAGTAGTCATGACTTGAGCTCGTAATATTTCTATAAATAAAAATAACTTGTATATAAAATGAATTCAAAATCATTTCTATCTCCATCAACATAGCAGGCAGAATTTCATCCGAGGGATTTTGCGACGGGAATATCCTATGAAGGACCTCTTTAACAGATCTTACAAGTCGATTCCATGGACCGCCCATGTGGGGCGAAGCTGGTGGTACGAATCGCCACTCCATGGAGGAGCTCGTGAAGGCTCGTAGCATCTCGTTTCTATCGATTGTAGTGAAAGCTTGGCGCAGCTCGCGCTCTGCGCCCTGCCACTCCAAAATTCTATTGGAGATCCCCGGCGAGCAATAAAATTTCGGATGGCCATGATGCAGAAGTTCGTGGATAGATACCGTTTTTTACTACTACGGCGAACAGATACAGAAATAGGTCCAAAATATTCGGCACCAACGTAGCTTAATGGCCGACGAAATGATGGTACACGCACCGCAGTTAAGGGACTAATCTGTGGCGGTTGTGGTGGAACTCGAAAATTTAAACGGGGTTTGACAAGTGCGACGTACTCCTTTCAGGACAGCTATAAGTCTCGTAATAAAGAACTTTTGCCGAATCTCGTTGACTACCGTTTCATGGTTAGCATGATGCTATCTGGAATGGTATTCAGAGATAATCAATTTAGTCACATATTCATCTTTAGGTAGTATGATTGGGTTTTCTCCGTTACTGAGGGCCGCTCTCCCGCCAAGGCGAAGCAAATTATTAACGTCAAGGTAGGGAGAAAGTTTATAGATACGACTTGTCTTCTTTATGGGCCTTCCTGTCGAAAGACCTTTTATTTCTTCCATGAGCGACCTGGCCTGCACTTCCGTCAACAGAAACACTTCAGCAAGTAAGATGTCTTCTTGAGATGGTGAACTGTATTCCAACGAGCGCTTACGGATCTTGTCCCTCGACTTCCGTCCACAAAAAATTACAGCAGCCATTACGTGAAGAAGTCGGCGCCATAATGAAAATCGCTCATATCGCTCATAACGGTTTGAAGTATGGATCCGCATGGTGTCCGACAAATCGAGGTCGTAGTTCTTCGTCTATAGATCTTATGATTCGTTCATCGGGCAAGGTGATAGAATCCGATTTAAGGAACTCTCGCCCGTTCAACCATCTGCTATTGTTCAAACAATCAGAAAATCGTTGCCATTTCGTAGCTTCAGCTTCAGCGTAGTTTCGGAAATTAGAGATTTCTGTCAGCTCACGTAACTCGCTCACGCGAAAGGCTACGAAATGTCGGTAGCGCCTATGATCGGACTATATCCATGCAAGTACTGTGAGAGAGTCCGACCAAAATTCAACGGAGTGGGTGGTTATAATGTCGTTTGTCCATAGGGCTCCCACTATAGCGGCTTGCAGCTTCAGCCGGGTTATTGACATCGTTTTTATGGGAGCTACTTTAGTCTTGCGACCTAGCAGTCGAGAAGAATACCGTCAGAACATCATAAGTAGGATACAGCCGCACATCCCTCTTCGCTAGTATCCAAAAATGTATTGATTTTCATCTTAGGGAAGAGTACAAATCTAGCCTTCACGTAACATCTTGGTTACTTCCGGCATAAGTCGAATCCAGTACAGCAATTCGGTGTATTGTTCCTCCATATACATTGAAAAATAATTTTACCATACATGACGTAAAAGGCAAGAAGGCCTAATGGATCATAAATTGTCATTATTAAGATTAACACTTCTCGTTCGCCATGTTGAGTGAGTAAGATGAGCGTCGGGCGCTAGTTTAATAGCTTCTTCTTCTGTGTCACCGTGACGCAGTGGGTAGCGTGTTGGCCTCTGATGCCGATGACACGGGATCGAATCCCGAGACAGCCATATCATCGAACGTGTGTTTACGGTGGTTCTCCTCAGTGGGGTTCTGACAAAACCCCCTGTAGTAAAATTGTCATGAAAAGCTTCCCGAAATTCGCCGTTCGGAACCGGCAATAAACTGTAGGTCCCTTTCACCTATGGGAAAATTAAATCACGCACAACATAGGTGATTGAGAGAAGCTCGGCTCTGGTTCTTCATGGACTGTAACGCCAACATACATACATACATTCTGTGTCATTACTGTCTAACATATCATCGACATAGTGGTTTTCCAAAATGCATCTTGCAGCTCTGGAATACGGCGGACATAATCTGGTAGTAGCAAGTACACGATTCCCACACCTCAACATCCATGAGGGGACCTGGCGGTATTTCGATCAATCATATTGATCATATTGCGAACCACGGCAGACACTCCTCCAGCATCCTAGATGTCCGAACCTTTCGAGGAGTCAACATCGACTCGGATCATTACCTTGTTGCAGCCAAGGTACGGATGCGAATTTCTCGGAATCAACGGAGTCGAGTAAGAACACCAACATTTAACGTCGGAAAGTTGCAATCGCAGGAGACCGCCAGGAACTTCGCCGATCAAAGCTCTCTCAAGTGCCGATGCAATCTGCAGAAACCATAGAACAGCAATGGAGTCGTTGTCAAAACGCCATTATAGAGGCCGCCTCAGATGTACTCGGTTTCGAGCCACCACCGTCGAGAAACCCCTGGTTTGATGATGAGTGCAGACAGGCCCATGTAGAGAAACAGAATGCATACATGGCCACATTGCATCGACGGACGAGGGTTGCCCGCGAGCTCTATGAACAGAAAAGAAGGGAGGAGCATGCGCTTCTGAGAAGGAATAAGAAAGGAGACCCCTATGACTGCACCAATTACAGAGGAACAAGCCTCCTGAACATCGCGTTCAAGATCCTCTCTGCCATACTGTGTAAGTGCCTGAAGCCGTTCGTGGACAATCTGATAGGTTCCTACCAGTGTGGTTTCAGGCCAGGAAAATCCACGATAGACCAAATATTTACACTACGGCAGATATTGGAAAAGACCCATGAATTCCAGGTCGGCACGCACCATCTTTTCGTCGACTTTAAAGCCGCGTATGACAGTGTTTATAGAGACGGGCTATACAGAGCCATGTCATGTTTTTACATTCCTGCCAAACTCGTCAGACTGTGCAGGATGAATATGGAGAACTTTCGCTGCTCCATTAAGGTCGGAGGTGAACTAACCGACCCCTATGATGTTAAAAAAGCTTTTAGACAGGGTGACGCACTGTTATGTGATTTCTTTAACATCGCACTTGAAAATATCGCGCGGGACTCTGCGGCAAATACAAGAGGTACGATCTACTTCCAGTCCATACAATTGCTTGCCTACGCAGATGACCTTGACGTTATTGGACGGACAAAGGAAGACGTCAAAGAGGCGTTCGCAAGCATTGAAGCAGAAGCGACTAAAGTGGGTCTTAGGGTAAATGGGGACAAGATCAAATATATGCTGTCATCCAAGGAAGACGCGCAACACCGACGTCTTGGTCAGAACTTCACCTTCGGCAGCTATATTTTTGAAGTAGTCAAGAACTTCGACTACCTTGGCTCGATAGTGACAAGCAGCAACGACACCAGCGCTGAGATAAAACGCAGAATAACTCTTGCCAACCGCTGCTTCTTCGGGCTCCCTCTACAAGACCTTAATCATCTCGGTCCTCCTCTACGGCGCTGAGGCTTGGACGTTATCAAAAGCGGATGAAGAGGCTCTTGGGCGTTTCGAGAGGAAATTTCTGCGTGCAATCTTTGGTCCCGTTTGTGTAAACGGAGAGTGGAGGAGCTGATTCAACCAAGAACTGTACGGGCTGTACAGCGACATCGGCCTGGTTATACGTCGTCGGATCCAACGTCTAAGATGGCTAGGCCATGTAGAGCAAATGGAAATCAACG
Organism: Eumerus sabulonum; assembly: GCA_951905685.1. Classification (NCBI taxonomy): domain Eukaryota; kingdom Metazoa; phylum Arthropoda; class Insecta; order Diptera; family Syrphidae; genus Eumerus; species Eumerus sabulonum. The sequence continues at coordinate 150,102,281 of OX645060.1, read as the reverse complement.
CTCCGGCCCGAAAAGTCTTCGACTCCAACCCCGAGGGACGACGCAGCAGAGGACGACCGCATTTAAGGTGGCGCGCACAGGTGGAAAGGGATCTCAACCAACTGGGCGTGCGGCACTGGAAGCGGCTGGCCAAAGATCGGACCGGCTGGAGAGGCTTGTTGGTTGAGGCCCTGGTTCACCCCGAACGGTAGTGCCATCAAAGTAAGTAAGTAAGCTCTGGGATACTGATCGCGAAATTCCTCAGCATTTTTGTTTTTGACATATTGAGCACAGCTAGTTGAACAGGGAGCGCCAAAGGTCATCACCATCATAACACATGCCACTGGTTCCACGGAGTCTGGTTCGATCCAGTAAAAGCGCTAATAATCCTGATCTTCTTGCCTAATCTTTACCTGGTGATACATTTCGGCAATGTCTCCTCCAATTGTAGCTCAGTACCTACCCTCAATCGTGAACTTAGTCCAATTTTGCTGTTTTTTAGCCCAATTAGCATCTTTGGAACAGTTTGTAGCTTCTGTGCGTCGAGAGTCATCGACGGGAGAAACAGCTCCTTTATCGTGCGGACGTTCTTAAGAGGAAATCGATGCCCAGCACCAGGTCCAGACATCTCTAAATCAACGAGGTACATATCGTCTTCGAAGTGATGAGTGTTTGCTGTCCATTTAAGCCAAAACGGCTTTAAATTCTCAACGGCCCGAAGGAGATACGATCTGCCGTCGAAAATGACACAGGAGGCAAAGGAGGGACTCGAAACAAGGTTTGATTTTGTTTTTGGGAGTGAGTATTTCACTCACACAACTGGTGGCTTCTTGTGTAGAAGAGGGTGGTGAATAAAACGACATTCATCAACGCATTCCTTGGCGGAATGTTTATGGGCATCGGTTTGGATGTGGAAGATGATAATGTCACTTAATACACCTCCCAGAGGCCTAAGAGGACGGGGAGCTTAGAGACCAGTTCTTGTTTCAGTTCGAGATTATTCAAATAGTTTAAAAGGCCTGGTGTCTTCACCGTAGCGCGTATATTTGCACCTCTATGGTAAAATCAACGATAGTTTGCGGACGGCTTCCTTTGGGTGGTGCCATATCTCGGATTCGAGTCAGCAATACATCTATTATTAGTTCTGGTCGTCCAAGTTTGATTAGACATTGATAATATCTGGGGTACGCAAGAAGCATGCAACAATAGGTTCCGTACGGCATTTCTAGCTAGGCCATCCAGTGCTTGCCGCAAACCAATCAAATGTTCGTAGTCAGAAAATCTACAGAGTCCTGTAGTTTGCTCATAGCTAGCAGTGAACAATGGTGGCCATTCTGGATTGCCGGTGATTGCGGGTAAATTTTCGCAGATTCCATTGCGTGCTGTCAGTTGATCCCGACTAACGCGACGATTTACATTTTGTTCAAAGTTCACAATGGAAGTGGCCCCTCTAGCATTTGCCGCGCACTTAGTATTTATGGGAAGAATACCTGGTAGCAGAGTTGGTGTCAACACATTTTCCGTCTTAGTTGCGTACTGCAGCTCCAAAGCAGTGAGCTTCTGCAGGATGTGTCCCAAAAGTGGATCGGCGGTAGTGGAGTGGCGGTACTTTCGGCTCTTGGTGGAGCAACAGATACGTCCGTTTCTTTGCGTGTCTTTCGGAACCAATTTTCGACTTGTTCATGGCTCACGTATCAACTGCATTTCAGCGTGCAATCGTTGAATACGTTTTGAAGATGCCTTTGAGCTCTGAGAGCATACTGATTCGGTAGCGCCCTTAGATACAGCACCTGCTGTAATTGGACAACATCCATCCGTGTCTGCAGCATTGGTGGTTGTGTTAATGAGAAGGACAGAGCAATTTCCCGTAGAAGTGGAGCGTACACGAGAACATTCCATAGCGGTAGTGTGGGCTGAACGTGTTTGCTGACTACAGTTGTCGTTAAGCGATTTACATCGCTTCGTTGACAATTTGGTTCTTTCAGAGACTTCTGGTGTGGTCATTTCTCTGTGCACTTCATCGGTCTTGAGAGCAGTGGTTATTTGAGCGCTAGTTATTCGCTAGGATTCAATAGCGCGGTTGGTAAAGGCTCAAAACATGAACTGCATCGCCAGTCTTGGTGAGCTAGGGACGAAGTGACTTCTACACCTGTAAAATGATACCAACCATCGCAAGTACCGCAGCAGGATATCCTCTTGGTTGCACGATAAGCAACTACATATGTATATGATTTCTTCTCGTTCACCACTTCAGTTGTCTTGCGGCTTTTGGGCGGCATTTTGTAGCCTGGGTAAATGGAATTATTAAAATTATGGTGGAGAATTTGGAAGTTTTAAAATGAAACGAATCTATACGAACTTAATTTTATTAGCATTTTAAAATTCGTAATTTCCTCCAGTTGAACACCTCCGTCTACTTGGCGTCCGCTCAAAGAAGCCAGTAAAAAAGCGCGTGGCTTTAAACGTCAGTCAGACGTTTGGTGATATCTGCCAACTATGGCAGAGGCGTTTGCCAGATCTGTCGCAACACTAGGTTATAGTTTAAAGCACATCTTCTAATAACTTGAATTATGCTCCAAGCCAAACCCCACATGCGCGCTGTCAAATATTCATATACCCTCTTGTCTCTTAACTTACAACTTCAACCGAATTTCTCTTTAACCGTTCATGTTCTCTTAATTTCCATTCGTTTCTTACTCATGAGTACCCAAATCATGCACTCTGCAGTAGTAAGCTTAAAATTTGCTTGTTGAATACCAGTGACTACAACTGCAGGTTTGCTTTACCTGTTTTGGCCGACTGAGGAGATTGTGTTCACACCACTAACACCTGGTCGTCGTTAGCGTATGGCTACTGTTTTCTTTTTTTTGGGAGGTCTATCCAACTACCGCGTCCCAGTTAATGATCAGTTCTTTGCGAAGAGCTTTATAGGTAACTTGCGTCGAGTGGAGTTCTTCTCGTGTATACTAAACTTGATACATCGCAGTGTATGTAGTAGGTTTAGATTGCTTGTGCCGTTCTCAATTTGTATCTCGAGTGACCTTTACGTTCATTTTTTTGTTCTTGTGTATTAGAAATAGCAAGCATATTACCTGTCAGGAAATCAAGTGAAAAGTGTTTTTAGGTTTTAACTTGGAAAGAAAAAAAAATCGCTGCAACGACGACGTTGTTGGTTATCATTCTGGCTGAAAGCCGAAAGATACTATCCAGAAAAATTAAAATGAAATAAAAACAAATTTAAAGAAATAGAGTAAAAGTGGTGTATGAAGTTGGTTCATAGAGCGTGATTGAAATTCGAATTCAGTTGCTTGCTACGACAACCTGTAGTGTGGTGTGTGCTTACTGTTTACGATATTGTGTGGTATTGCCGGTGTTGTGTGGCATAGTGTATCTGAGAGATACATTCGTACAGTGCAGCATTTGAATCTCTCATCCACCTTCGCAGGGAATAATTTAATTAAGACCACCGTACCAGTACAACCTGTTCCAAATTTTCGGTTTCGGATTCGGTTTTTAGTCGATTTTCTTTGCTTTCCGATTCGCGGTTCTCATCATCGTCGTAGCGGTCGGACGATTGGTCGGTTAAAATGTTAAAATGTTCTTTTCCCAGTTTTATATCTGCTTGTCGGGGTTTTCATTGATTGTCAGTTTCGTGTAGTTGTCTGTTTTTTTTTTTTGTTTTCTTTCTTTATGGCTATATCTCATTTCTTGTTTAATTTAGGTTGCTCTCGAAAGGTTGTGAATAGAACTGAAATATTGAACTTAATTGTTGTTGTCATCTTTAAATCGAGAAGAAAAAGTCAGAGTACAACGGCTGCCAGGATTTGATTCCATCAAACTGAATTAAAAGGTAAGTTTAGGATGTAGATACCTATATACATATCTACATATATATGTATGTATGCATGATAGATACAATTTGCTTTTTTTTATATGTGCCGATATACATACATACATATGTACATACATATGTGTCTTTTTTTTCCGTCGGATACAATGCTTAATCGGTGGTTGCATGCCTGTGTTAGCAAAGTGAAAGGTGCATTATATTCGCAGTTTTCCACAATCAAGTGCTAATAGCGGTTGGGGGCGGATATGAGCGGCACTGTACGGTGGGGGGAGATGTGAGAACAGGATTAGAGTGGTGTTGGACTATGCAAAATGGCCTAAATTATGACGACAAAACAACAAAATCAATTTGCATCTGGAGTGGGAGGATAGTTGGTTTTATGACACACGGTTTCTCTTAGCTTGGGTTTAATGGGTTGTCGCCTAGATAGGTTTAGATTCAATCGCGTACGCTTTTTGCGTAACACGCGTGCACTTACCGAAAATCAGTAACAATTGCTGCTTTGACAATCACTTCAAAGAGATGAGTATTGCATAGGTTTTGGGCAAATACGTATATACACACATCCATACATATGCACGTCGATACGCCGGCGTGCATTTGAAATACAATCAGAAGATGGAGTCGGTACGTGGGTTATATAAATACGAACTGGAGATGAATATCCAATATGCCATCTCTTCAGTTTGATGGAACACGTTTGCCCAAATTGAATACATATCAAACTGATTGATTGCGATTGTAGATAGTGAGACTTCTTACATCCGTAAGATAGATAGCTTTTATGGACTGAATTTATGTTACATATCAGTACTATTGTTAGTAGTTTACTTATGGTTTATGCAGGACACGCGTTGGACTTCCTTTCTCCGTCGCGTTCAGTTTATGATTGACCACATTTGCGGGTTTGTTTGCATTCAGTTCTGATTTGCTTTTCTTAATTTTGTCTCACTACTCACGACTCGGCAAAATTTGACGTTGAGTCAGCTATGAATTTCCTGCATTACATATTTCATTTGGCTGCTGTTTTTCCTTATTATCCCAGACGGATTTCTAATAGGACACTGCTTACACTTTTCCTGTGACGCGGTGATACATACACACATATACACTTGCATGAATATGTGTATATACATATGTATGTATGTATGCATGTATATGTGTAAACACATTTATAAAGAAAGTGCTCTGCTCTTGTCTAATGAACAAGACTAGCTTTCTGGTAATAAATTACCGGAATAAGCTACGTATTTGCATGATGACGGATACATCCATTCTTAGTAAGTGGTCATATTTTTTGATCAAAGCCATCCGACAGTTCCAACAAACAGTATGAAACCTAGGAGGCTAAACTATTATTATTAGGAACGACCTTCCTAATAGAACTTGGAAGTTCAAAATCTACTTGACTACACCACGCTAAGCCCGTTTCCTCCTGCTGCTCTGCTCCCTGTTTTCCGAGCATATTTCTATATTATCCCCACATCTACTCGTACGTCGTGGCATATCTAATAGTTTTTGCCACTTTTAAGGTTAAGTAAGATTCCTCGAGTTCTTAAGATTTTTCCGTTCGCTTTTTTTGTTTTATTGTTTCCATTATAAATTCTCTTTGAGATTTTGTTTTCAAAGATTTGAAGTCGATTTTTTCCCCTATTTAATTAGGGGTCAAGTTTTACATCCGTGCCACTGGCATTATAAATACAGATTTTTACTTACTTACTTAGGTAACGCTACAGTCCGTGGTGAGCCTGGGCCTCAACTAACAAATCTCTCTAGCTGGCACGGTCTTTGGCCAGCTGTTTCCAGCGCCACACGCCTAGTTGGTTAAGGTCCCCTTCCACCTGCGTGCGCCATCGTTGATGCGGCCGTCCTTTGCCGCGCCTTCCTTTCAGGGTGGATTCGAAGACTCTTCGGGTCGGAGCTGTGTTTTCCATGCGCTCTACATGGCCTAGTCACCTTAGACGCTGTATCCGTAGACGTCGTACCAGGCCGATGTCGCTGTACAACCCGTACAGTTCTTCGTTATATCTTCTCCTCCATACACCGTTTGAACAAACGGGATCGTAGATAGTGCGCAGAATTTTCTTCTCGGAACGACCAAGGGCATCTTCATCCGCTTTTGTTAAGGTCCAAGCCTCTGTGCCGTAAAGGAGGACTGGGATGATCAAGGCCTTATATAGTGTCACCTTGGTTTTCCGAGAGAGGACTCTACTTCTCAATAGCTTTTTGAGCCCAAAGAAACAGCAGTTGGCAAGAGTGATTCTGCGTTTTATCTCAGCGCTGGTATTGTTGTCGCCAGTCATCAGTGGGCCAAGGTAGACAAATTCCTTGACCACTTCAAAGTTATATCCGCCCACGGACGTTCAGGTCAATACGTCGGTGTTGACCCTCTCTTTTAGATGAAAGCAGATAATTGGTTTTACCCTCATTAACCTTGAGACCCATCTTCGCCACTTCTACCTCAACGCTTAAAAAGGCGTTATTGACGCCCCGCTGTGGCGGTCCAATCACGTCAATGTCGTCAGCGTACGCAAGCAATTGCGTAGATTTGAAATAAATCGAACCTCTTGTATTGGCCAGTGACTCTTGTACGAAAAAGTTGCATGACAGCGCTTCACCTTGCCTAAATCCTTTTTTACCATCAAAGATCTCCGTTTGCTCATTACCGACCTTAATGGAGCCGCGAGAATTCACCATTGTCATCCTGCACAGTCGGACGAGTTTGGCAGTGATGATAAAACTAGACATGGCTTTGTATAGCTCATCTCTATACACGCTGTCATATGCAGCTTTGAAATCGCCGAAAAGGTGGTGAGTGTCGATTTGATATTCTTCTTCTTCGTCTTCTCCAAGATTTGCTGTAGCATCAATATTTGGTCTATTATGGACTTACCGCCTGAAACTACACTGATAAAAGCCGATCAGGTTATCCACAAACGGTTTCAGGCGTTCACACAATACGGCAGAGAAGATCTTTTGTGCAATGTTAAGGAGACGCAGTTATAGGGGTCTCCTTTCTTATAGACGGAGAAAAGGATGCTGAGATTCCATTCGTCGGGCATGCTTTCCTCCGACCATACCTTGCAAATGAGATGGTGCATGCACCTCATCAGCTCATCTCCAGCCGCCTTCAGAAGCTCAGCAGACAGGCCGTCTGCGCCCGCGGATTTATTAGACTTAAGTCTTGATATCGCTATTTTGATTTCGTCTAGGTCGGGTGGACGGAATTCTCCTACATTGTCGTCCATTACGAATGGCTCGTTCTGCCTGACAGCGGTATCTTGTCTATCGTCGCCTTTATACAGTTTGCAGAAGTGGTCTTTCCCAATCCTCAGCATCGACTGCGACTCTACTACCAGTTCTTTGTAGCCATGGCATGTTCGTTTTACCTTATTGTAAAACTTACGTGCGTCATTCCTGCGGAGGCATCTCCATCTCCTCGATCTCACGCTTTCCGTGCTCTCTCTTCTTTCTTCTAAAAGCGCGTGTTCCTCTCTTCTCTTCTGCTCATAGATTTCGCGAGCAGCTCTCGTGCATGCCTCTTGTTTTGCCTCATGGGCTTGTTCGGATTGTTCATCGAACCAGGGGTTTCTAGGTGGTGGCGGTTTAAAACCCAGCACCTCTGAGGCAGCGTCTCTGACGGCACTCTGGCAATGCGCCCATTCCTGGGCATTATAATGAAATTGCGTATTTTAAAAAGTTAATCCAATTCCCATTTGCAGTCTTGTAGCTTGTAGTTTGATTCGATCAAGTCGGTTAGTGATCGTATACATATGTGTGTATATATGTATGTATTTGGTTCTAACTTCATTTACTTCAAAACCCACTTCCTCTCCTGTCTTATCAGAATTTCTGACCTTCTCTGAACTATTTCCTCACTATCTCTCAGATCGTCAGCGTAAACTAGAAAGGCAGTGGTTCCCTTAAGGTATATTCCATTTTTATTTTCATGACGTAGTTTAGCATCAAATTATAAGAAAGTAGTTATAAGACATCTCCTTGTTTTTACCCCTAAAGTATCCTGAACATGTTAGGGAGTATATTCAGGATATTCGCAACATGCAGCACAAGTAGGTGTCTCACTGATGTAAAGCACACAGAGATGCCTAGCAAAAATATAATGGTCCATAATGACTCCCACAAGTCTTCCGCAGTCAATAATTCTCCTTAAGGACAGGAGGAATCCTGCATCCTGGATAATCCCTCCATCTACAGTTGGTGTAAGAATTTACCGTGGACACTGCTAGATCTAGTGCAGGTTCAGGTCCTGAGAAATTCTCCTCTGAACCCATTCTGGCGAGTTCATCGAAGATCTCATTTCCTGGGATCTCAGAGTGACCTAGAATGCATACATGCCTTAGTGAATTTAGTCTACCGGCTCTGTTCAAGAGTCTTGAGTTCATGCACTAATTTGGAGCTAGTTGAAGGGTTGGACACAACTTTGAGTGCAGCTAGCCAAGCTAGCTAGTGACAGCCAGTCACTGCAGACGATGCTTTTTGCATTGGTCGTGTCCAATTTTTTTCAGCCTTTGTATAGATGTAAATTCTTAAAGAAGATATTCAATAAAACCTTGTAAAAAGTTCATAGTAATGATATCTATGCAATGTGTTCGGTGACTCCTTTTCAATATGGAAATGATAACTTAGCTTTTGCAGTTTTTGGGGGTAGTATATTGGTTCCATAAACCTGACAGTGATTAGTATCTACGTATAGCGTCGAAGTTAGTACATCTCCATTATATTCCTGCGATTTTATTATTTTTAAGCGGGCGCTATTGGAATCGTGTTCCTCGATTTTAGCAGGCCAGGTTGTAAAGAAAATAAGTATATTTTTGCACATGTACCTTCTTCTTGAGGGGGACTCAATATATCAATGTATTGAGCAGACTAAACTCACAATGTCTTTGAAAATCAGAGAAAGGTAATTGTCTAGAGGGTATGACTGTGCGGCATAGCGTATTTAAAAAGGGCACCTCCGTTCACAAAATCGTACTCAGCTCCTGTCCACGTTCCTTGCTCCACACGAGCGATGGTCTTGTTGCTTATAAAATTATGTACTATGAGAAATACAGTAATATACATATCTGCCATAGTCCTAAGCTTATTCAAAATGTTCCTGTACTTTTGATTAAGTTGATAGTTGTTGATAGTTTGCAGACTACCTGGAGGAACTACAGGTAGTCAGGCTTCCTTTATATCCTTGAGGAAAAGTGACTGTCGAAGACTTACATACATAACTAGGTAGGTAGGATCGTAGCCTTCTCAGAAGTGAGAAGAACAGGCCAGGGAGGCCCGTTGTGCAGCTACAAGAGGGCTTAGCCCCCTATTCGTGCCCCCTTCTTAAGAAGTTAAGAAGATCAGGTATCCCTACTTGCTGAACCTCTGTCAGTTCGTTATGGAAGTAAGAGCCTAGGTATCGTTTCCTGATTGTGCAGAATGCCGGGCAAGTGCAGAGAAGGTGGTGAATGGATTCGACCTCCTCCTCGTCTAGACGGCTTCTGCAGAAATCATTCGGAACTATACCTAGTTTTTGCGCATGACTCACAAGCCGCGATTGATTGTAGCGTCGTTCCCTGTTTGGCGAGTGTGTCGGCTCTTTCATTCCCTGGAATGTCGCTGTGTCCTGGTACCCAGATAAGTTGTATGTTGAATTGTTCGGCCATCTCGTTAAGAGATAGGCGACAGTCGAGACTAGCTTTTGATGTGTACACATAGGACTCCAATGACTTTAAGGCTGCTTGGCTATCCGTGAGAATGCGGATATTCGTAGTGGATATCACGTTCCACTTCAGCCAGGACAAGGCCTCTTTTATTGCCAACAGTTCCGCCTGGAAAACGCTGCAGTGACTTGGCAACTTTAGAGCTTTATTCAGGTTAAGTTGTTTGCAGAAGACTCCACTACCCTCCCCGTCCTTGGTTCTAGACCCGTCAGTGTAAAAGTCTACGCAGTATCTGCGGGGTTGAGTACAGACATAACTAAGGTCGTATCAAGTGAAAGCATTTCCTCGAAATCATATTACATACTTTGGTCTGATTATCGAGGGGGATTATTAACCTCAAGGATTGTTTTGTTGCTGAAATAGAAAAGCTTTTTTATTTCGACCATATTTTAGCTACCAAAATTGTAAGTTGTGGAGTTATTGATCTATGTATCTATGTGTTTAATTATTGTAGCATCGTTCTGTGAGAACCATTATAGTAATTGTAATTGTAATTTGTAATTGTAATTTATTCAGAGTATGTGATTGTTCATTAAGATAGTGAGAATCTTATAAGCTAGTACAATATTTATTTTTAGTATTCGTACGACTTAGGATTGCTAAGACTAAAAAATTACATCGTTACGTAGGTGCTACTTTATGAAAAAATAAAAAAAAAAAAAATAAAAAAAAAAATAAATATGGATCGGAAGGAAAAAAAGAAAAAGTGAAGCTAAAACATATTAAATATTATTGTTGGCCAGATGGACTAAAATTTGTTTTTTGAAGTGTTTTGCGTTTCTGATCCTTCTTAGATGTATTGGGAGGGAATTCCACAAGCGAGTGGCATGGACCAGAAATTGACGTTCCGACGCGAGGCAAGTGTACCTAGGCTGGATTAATATAGTACTCCTTTGCGAGATTGGAAATCTTAGCTTATTGTATAGATAGTCAGGCTCCTGTGTCGTGATAATTTTGTGAATACAGGTCAATGGGAAAAACTTTAGTACGTTTTCGAATGAGCAACCGAATATGGTTTTTGAGTACGAAGAAATATGGTCGTATGGTTTAAGGTCATAAATATAACGTGCAATATTATTATAGACAACGCACAGTTTTCTTTTGCAACTAAAATCGAGTTTGCCAAGAACTTCAAAGCAATTGAACATAATAGGCAACAACAAGGTTTTGGCAAGCAATATTTTGGTCTGTTTTGGTATAAAGGAATGCGAGGTCCAAAGAAGGCGGAGGCCACCATAGATTTTGCCAACGGTTGCATTGATATGGTCGTCCCAGGTTAGAGTGCGATTGAATAGTGACCACTATCCTTTTTGTTTTTTTGGTAGAAGGCTTCTGCTATCCGCTGGAGCACTCAGACGCAATCACTGGTCCATTGTACTCCAGACAGACAACTTGCATTACTGTATTTCCCCCGTTTTCCGGAGAAAAATTTGAAGGTGCTTCAGTGATGTCGGCTCCAAGGGTGCGCCACCGTGAGCGAGCAAAGGCGAGACAATCACAGAGGAAATGGTCTGCAGTGTCATCCTCCTCCTCACCACATGCAGCACAGGTAGGCGTCTCACTGATGCCAAGCACTTAGAGATGGTTGGCAAAAGTGTAATGGCCCGTGATAACTCTCACAAGCCTTCTGCAGTCGATTCTCCTTAAAGACAGGAGGAATGCTGCAGATTTTTTGCAGACATCAGGGCATACGCGCTTAGTCATCCTGCAACCCGGACAATCCCTCTATCTACGGTTGTGTGTATTAAATACACAATCGATAATGTAGGAATTTACCGTGGACGCAGGTAGACCTAGAGCGGGTTCAGGTCCTGAGGAGCTCTCCTCTGAACCCATTCTAGCGGGTTCATCAGAGATCTCATTTCCTGGGATCCCAGAGTGGCCTGGAACCCATACAAGTCTTAATGAATTTAGTCTGCCGACTCTGTTCAAGAAGGACTTGAGTTCAAGCACTAATTTGGAGCTAGTTAAGGGGTGACACACAGCTTTTAGTGCAGCTTGGCTGTCACTACAGACGCATATGCTTTCCCCCTTCCACCTGTGCTTCAGAACATAGTGCATGGCACTTAGGATTGCGTATATCTCTGATTGGAAGACAGACGCATACTTTCCTAACGAGAAGTGCAGTCGGATGTTTTCGCGCTCAAAGAAGACTCCAGCACCGGACCCCCGCCCAGATCTGAAAATGCGTGACTATCCTTTCCAGGTTCAGTATCCAGCCATAGCCAATCCTGACGCCATGGAAACTCAACTGTGAAATTACGACGCAATAGGATAACGGGCGTCAGTGCGTCAGAAGGCATGTCCATGAGACAGGGATCGCAGGACAATTCTTGCGCAAGCACACCGTTCTTCATATGCGAGTTGTACCAAAAGCCATTTCTCTTCAGACGAGACATGGCTTTCAGAGCACACCCTCTGATAAATATATCAAGAGGTGGAAAGCTCATCATAACATGATGAAAGCCCCCGTGCAGCTGACAACAGCTGAGACAAACCGTTCTTTGGAGTTTGGTGAAAGAGGCTACGACGTGTTTGCGAAGGATTATCCGAACCAGAAAACGCTGTTCAGAAGGTTATTTCACGAAAATGGATGGGGCATGAAAGTAATATATGTATGATCAGGATGACATTTTGTAATAGGCTTAACATCGTGTCGCGTGACATCAATATTCTCCTTCAAATTACTTTCCAAATGTCCATAGCTGACTCCAACTATCACTAACGAAAGCCTCAATAATATCCATTGCCTGTACTGCTTCAACTTGTCATATTGTGACCAGGTCAAGTCCATTAACACAAACTTGTTTTCTTCCAAATTGGACTTGACTAGAATAGCACTTTCCACACCATTTAAACTTGAAAGAAACGTATCTACCTTCATGTGCGTCGTCTGCCAAGCATTCCCAACTTGCATTTGTTGCGCGAAATCAGTTGACGCATCTGCAAAAGCAAAAACAATCTGAACTTGAAATATTATAAAGCATATGCAAGCAGAGGCATAAGCTGGACTTACCATAAATGTGTTAATTAGCTTTGCTGCATTCAAGTAAAAGTTGCTGACGCGTGTGATAGTTCGCAGCTGTAAAAGCATTTTTTATTTATTTTTGTTTGTTTAGGTGTTAAGACATTCGATTGGTTATGCTTTTATTTTTGCTCTGTATTGCTTCAGGTGTGTGTATTTAACGGTGTCAAGATGTCTGTTTCCTATTGATTTTCAAGTGTTCGGGAAGTACTATTCCTTTAAGCAGCTAACTATGCTGTCACAGTCTTAAATCAGTTGAGGAAATACGAAAGGTTCAATAGATTAAGTATTATGAGAAGCTAATTATGTTTTCAGACTTATGCAACTCAAGTGAGCGAATAATATCGAGTGTGGTTAAGGGTAACATTTATTGAATATAATCTGCACTTGACATACTAGATTTGTTCATTATTCTTTGTGTTAAGTATGTGGAAATCTGTACACCAGCACTTTTGTTCGAGGACGTATGTTTTACTAGTACTCATGTTTTCATTCAGTTTGTTTCAAGAGAAGTTTGGCTGCCTTCATAAGTACAAACATATTATCGACCAGAGTAAGAGTCACCAGGCTGCACTTTATCATTCTTACTAAACTGACAGTAGCACCCAGCTTAATTCAGGGTTGTATAATGTACTCCATATGTGAATACCGTGAACATCGTTTTTTTGTGAACCAAAAGTTGTGTGAAGGGATCTTTTGAGCGAATGAACCATACGCTATGATAGTTATGCCATTTAACAGAGAAGAGCTTTGCGTGGCACGCCAATATCCGTATTTAATATGATCACGCTACTCTATCAATTTACCCGTTTTACCTTTACGCACTTCCACCATTTCTTCCACTGTTGCTGTCATCTTAGTGAGCCCTCCAAAAACATGATTTTTCCATTTGTTCTTAATATTTGGGCCTCAACCAACATGCCCCTCCAACTAGCACGATCTTTTGCCAGCCTCTTCCATTGCCGCTCACCCAGTTGGCTGAGGTCCCCTTCCACCTGTGTGCGCCATTCTAAGTGCGGCCGTCTCCTGCTTCTTCGTCCCTCGGAGTTGAATTCAAAGACTCTCCGGGCTGGAGCTATGGTGTCCATTCTCTCTACATGGCTCAGCAATCTTAGGCGTTGAATCCGTAGACGCCTGACTAGACTCATGTCACTGTACAGCCCGTAAAGTTCGTGGTTGAATCTTTTCCTCCATCCCCCGTCTGCGATTATAGGCCCGAAAATCACGCGCAAAATCTTTCTCTCGAAACGACCAACGGCCTCCTCATCCGCATTTGATAGTGTCCATGCTTCTGCGCCGTACAACAGGACCGGGATGATAAGGGTCTTATATAGAGTCAACTCTGTCGTTCGGGAGAGGGCTCTATTACTTAATTGCCTCCTGATCCCAAAGAAACAGCGATTGGCAAGAGTGATTTCGCGTTTGACTTCGGAACTGATGTCGTTGTTCCAGGTCACTGCGGAGCCAAGGTAGTCGAAGTCCTTAACTACCTCGAGCTTATATCTGCCAATACAAACGTTCTGGCCAAGACGTCGGTGGTGAGCGTCCTTTTTTGATGACAGCATATATTTAGTTTTGCCCTCGTTTACCGCCAAACCAATTTTCGCCGCCTCCATCTCAATACTTGCAAGCGCCTCATTGACATCTCGCTGTGATCTACTCATTATGTCAATATTGTTGGCGTGTGCAAGGAGTTGCGAGGATTTGAAATAGATTGTGCCTCTTGTATTGGCCAGTGATTTTTGCACAATCATTTCTAATATGATGTTGAAGAAATCACACGACAGCGCATCGTCCTGCCTAAATCGGTCAGATTTTCACCGAATAGTATGGAACAGCGAGCATTCTCCAAAGTCATCCTGCATAGTTTGACGAGTTCAGCAGATATGTCAAAGGTAGACATAGCATTGTACAGCTCGTTTCTAATTACGCTGTCGTATGCGGCTTTGAAGTCGACAAATAGGTGGTGAGTGTCGACTTGAAATTCATTGGTTTTTTCTAGGTTCTGCCGTGTGTGAAGATTTGGTCGATGGTGGACTCCCCTGGCATAAACTCGCACTGATAAGGACCTATCAGCTTATTTACAAAAGGCTTCAGGCGTTCACACAAAACGGCAGAGAAAATTTTGTAGGCGATGTTAAGAAGACTTATTCCTCTGTAGTTGGCGCAGTCAGAGGGGTCTCCTTTATTGTGGATCGGGCATACGATGCTGAGACTCCATTCCTCGGACATGCTTTTCTCTGATCATATCTTACAGATGAGCTGGTGCATGCTCCTTACCAGATCATCCTCAGCTGCCTTGAAGACCCATCAGGCAGTCCGCCTGCGCCAGCAGACTGCGATTCTACTAGTAGGTGTCCGTTCTTATCTCTCAGTCTTCCGTTCCGGTTTTATAACCTTAGCATGTTCACTTTATCTGTGGATAAAACTTTCGAACGTCACACCTAGAGTAACACCTCTCCAAATCCTTAATCGCGCGCTTCTCGTGCTCTTTCTTCTAAGAAGCTTATGCTCCTCCCTTATTTTTAACTCATAGAGCTCACGAGCTGCTCTTGTTCTTTTATGCAGAGAGGCCTTATATGCATCCTGCTTCGCTGTATGAATCCTCCTGCACTCGTCATCGAAACCCAAAACTTAGGATGCAGAGCTTTTCATGGCTTGTTTACAAAGGTTCCACTGCTGTTCTATTGATAGCGTGGAGGATTGAGGAACACTGGAGACGGCATAACTTTGTATTCCTACTCTACTCCACTGCGTTCGTAATATTCGTAGGTGCATCTTAGCTACTACAAGATAGTGGTCCGAGTCGATGTTAGCCCATCGGAACGTTCGGACATCAAGAATAGTGGAGGAGTGTCTGACGTCGATCGCGATGTGATCAATCTGGTTGGTAGTCGATTGATCAAAAGACCGCCAGGTGCCTTTGTGTATATCGAGGTAGGAAAGCGCGTACTGGCTAGAAGGAGATTTCGCCCCGTAGCAGGATCAATCAGCCTTTGTCCGTTATCGGATGTGGTGTCGTGTAGGCTATGTTTGCCGATGACTCGTTCAAAGATGCTTTCCTTACTCAGCTTAGCATTGAAGTCTCCTAGTACAATTTTGATGTCATAGCTGGGACATTGGGCATACGTTCTGTCTAGGAGATCGTGGAACTCATCTTTGGCGGAGTCATTCTTGTCTTTCGTAGCCTTGATACGGATTGTTATGAGGCGTTCGCTCACATGGCGAAAGCTTAGGACCTTTTGTCTTAGTCCACCTCGAGCAACAAATCCGCATCCGAACAATCGTTGTCCTCTCTCCCTATAGCAGTCGCCGTAGTAAATGTCGCAGTTTATGGCGGGTGTGTCCGCTTTATAGTGGTCTAGGGCGTCCGCGAGTTGTTCGGCTACACGTGGCCTGTTGTGGTTGTTTCGGAGTTTTGGTTTTTTACGGTTACAGCCTAGTATGTAGCAAAAATACCATATACTGAGCCCAAACTCTAACTTTGAGTTCTCGTATCTTATTTATGGGGGCGAACACCGCCTTGGCGGTTTGGGTTGGCTTTGATAGGCTGACGTGGTCTTGAAAATTTGTTATAACATAAGAATATTATTTCGTTCTCATTTCGAAACGAATTCTAGTAGTTATTGTCTTTAAAGCGTTAACAAAGAATGTAATCAGGTAAGTAAGCAACATCATAACAATAATTACTTGACGTTAACGTTCTCAGCGTTTGGAAAAATAGTCTTTTATCCCAGCAAAAGAACAGTATTTATTAAGTTTTCATTCTCATTATATTCATAATCATATACATACATATCATATCTATCATAAATTAGGGATGGCCTTAGTGCAGTGCTAAACATTACGGGCTGTCGAGCGGAAGGTCTGTAGTTCAAAGTGTGTATGTCCAAAGCCAAGAAATGCAGCTCTTATACGAAAAAATTGTGCAACACAGCTGTTGTAAATGGGAAGTCATCAGAAATACTGATGAAGTCATAATACCACAGTATATGGCCACTTGAAATTCATACTCTGTGTTTGCAGTTCTAATATAACACCATAATGGCATGGAACATTTGCTGAGAACTACAACCAATGTGAAAATTCAGTCGAGTTCCTCTTGAATCCTATCTAGGACAACTACAACCAAACCATCTGCACTCCGTCCAGGTTGCGTTACAAACATTATAAGAGTGTGACTCTTGAACCTGCGCGAACTATAAAAGATAAAAAATAAGAAAACAAAAAAATCTATGGCAGCTACTTACTTTACTTACTTACTTAGGTGGCGCTACAGTCCGTGGTGAACCTGGGCCTCAACCAACAAGCGTCTCCAGCTGGCACGGTCTTTGGCCAGCTGTTTCCAGCGCCGCACGCCCAGTTGGTTAAGGTCCCCTTCCACCTGCGTGCGCCACCGTTGATGCGGCCGTCCTCTGCCGCGCCTTCCTTCCGGGGTGGATTCGAGGACTCTTCGGGTCGAAGCTGTATTTTCCATGCGCTCTACATAGCCTAGGCACCTTAGACGCTGTATCCGTAGACGTCGTACCAGGCCGATGTCTCTGTACAACCCGTACAGTTCTTCGTTATATCTGCTTCTCCATACACCGTTCAAACAAACGGGACCGTAGATAGTGCAGAGAATTTTCCTCTCGAAACGACCAAGGGCATCTTCATCCGCTTTTGTTAAGGTCCTAGCCTCTGCGCCGTAAAGGAGGACTGGGATAATTAAGGACTTATATAGTGTCTCCTCGGTTTTCCGAGAGAGGGCTCTACTTCTCAATTGCCTCTTGAGCCCAAAGAAACAGCGGTTGGCAAGAGTGGTTCTGCTATTTATCTCAGCGCTGGTGTTGTTGTCGCAGGTCTTCAGTGAGCCAAGGTAGACGAATTCCTCGACCGCTTCAAAGTTACATCCGCCCATGGTGACGTTCTGGCCAATACGTCGGTGTTGTCCGTCTCTTTTAGATGAAAGCAGATATTTGGTTTTACCCTCATTAACCTTGAGACCTATCTTAGCCGCCTCTACCTCAATGCTCACGAAAGCCTCATTGACGTCTTGCTGTTTTCGTCCAATTACGTCAATATCGTCGGCGTACGCAAGCAATTGCGTGGACTTGAAATAAATCGTACCTCTTGTGTTAGCCAGTGACTCTTGCACGATCTTTTTAAGCACGATGTTGAAAAAGTTGCATGACAGCGCGTCACCTTGCCTAAATCCTTTTTCAACATCAAAGGTCTCGGTTTGCTCATTGCCGACCTTAATGGAGCAGCGAAATTTCTCCATTGTCTTCCTGCACAGTCGGACGAGTTTGGCAGGGATGTTAAAACTAGACATGGCTTTGCATAGCTCATCTCTATACACGCTGTCATATGCAGCCTTGAAATCGACGAAGAGGTGGTGAGTCTTCTCCAAGATCTGCCGTAGCGTAAATGTTTGGTCTATTGTGGATCTACCTGGCCTGAAACCACACTGATAAGAGCCGATCAGGTTATCCACAAACGGTTTCAGGTGTTCACATAATATGGCAGAGAAGATCTTAATTGCGATGTTATTCCCCTATAGTTGGCGCAGTTATAGGGGTCTCCTTTCTTATGGACCGGGCAAACGATCCTGAGATTCCATTCGTCGGGCATGCTTTCCTCCGATCATACCCTTCTCTCCCTTCTTTCTTCTGAAAAGCGTGTATTCCTCTCTTCTCCTCTGCTCATAGATTTCGCGAGCAGCTCTCGTCCGTCTTTGCAGCATGCCTTATATACCTTTTGTTTTGCTGCATGGGCTTGTTCGCATTGTTCATCGAACCAGGGGTTTCTAGGTGGTGGCGGTTTGAAACCCAGCACCTCTGAGCCAGCGTCTCTGACGGCGCTCTGGCAATGCGCCCATTCCTGCTCTGTTGTTTGTACTGCTGTGGGCGGATTTTGAGAGAGTTTGGAGGAGACACGATCGGCAAAGATTCTGGCAGTCTCTCGCGATTGTAGCTTTCCGACTTCAAACTTACGTAGTCCTACTCGACTCCTAAGCATTCTTGATATCCTCATTCGTACCTTGGCTACAACAAGGTAGTGGTCCGAGTCGATGTTGGCCCCTCGTAAGGTTCGTACGTCGAGAATATAGGAGGAGTGTCTGGCGTCGATCGCAATGTGATCAATCTGGTTGGTGGTCGATTGATCCTACCGTTGTGGTCGATTGATCATACCCTTGTGGATGTTGAGATGAGGGAATCGCGTGCTTGCTATAGAGAGGTTACGCTCTGCTAGGAAATCGATTAGCCTAAGTCCGTTGTCGGATGTGGTGTTATGGAGGCTATGCTTTCCTATGATCGACTCAAATATGTCCTCTTTGCCCAGTTTTGCATTAAAATCTCCTAGAACTATTTTTGTGTCGTAGCTGGGGCATTTTTCTGTCTAGGAGATCGTAGAATTCTTCTTTGAGTTGATCGTCCTTTTCTTCCGTTGGGGCCTGAGCGCATATTAAGCTAATGTTTCCAAATTTAGCTTTGATGCGGATTGTTATGAGGCGTTCTTTTACATCTCGGAAGCTTAAGACTTTTTGTGGGAGTCTTCCTCGAATAGCAAATCCGCACCCGAATAGGCGCTGTTTGTTCTCCTTGTAGTAGTTCCCGTAGTAGATGTCGCAATTTTTCATCCGTTTTTTGCCTGGTCCATCCCATCGCACTTCTTGGAGTGCGGTTATATCTGCTTTATAGCAGCTGAGGGTTTGCTCCAATTGATCGCCTGCACCTGGTCTGTTAAGGGACCTCACATTCCAGGTGCAGACTCTCAAGTCCGTTAGTCGTTTGCAGGGGTCATTAGCTTTGTTACTGCTCATTACTGCATCTTTATTTATCTTACATCAATAAGCTAGCTTACCTGATGAGCGTTTTCATTTATGTATCTTCTACTGTCGAGTCATCTTCTTAAAGAAAAAAATGCACATACGGCTTAGTAAATACAAAGATAATAATCACTAACTATCTAGTTAGGTTAGGTTAATGTGGTAGGCATCTATCAAATTGAAAAGCAAAAATATCTGTTGCATATGTATCCGTATGTATGTATGTATGTTGGCGTTACAGTCCATGAAGAACCTGAGCCGAGCTTCTCTCAATCACCCATGTTGTGATTTCATTTTCCCATAGGTGAAAGGGACCTACAAGTTTATTGCCGGTTCCGAACGGCGAATGTCGAGAAGCTTTTCATGACAATTTTACTACAGGGGGTTTTGTCAGAACCCCGCTGAGGAGAAACACCGTGAAAAACACGTTCGATGACATGGCTGTATCGGGATTCGATCCCGTGTCATCGGCGTCAGAGGCCAACACACTACCCACTGCGCCACGGTATCCGCATACATATATCTAAAATCTCAACGAAATATACATTAAACAATGACCTTTTTGCAAATATAACCAAAACCACCAATCGGCTAACTTTTAGTGTGGTGTCTGCTAATACAATTAGATTCGTTCTTCTTCATCCGACCACAAGATTGTTTGCATGAAACAATTTCGATTGATAAAGAAAAATAGAAAAAATTGATTTTCAGTTAATTTCGAACGTTTCGATCAAACTGGTTTACTGTATTTTAGACTGATGATGCGCATACGGGTACGAGTATTTCTTATGCGCCATTGAAGCGAGTTTTATGAAGACAAAAAAAAAAATTATTTCACTAATCAGTATAACCGTTGAATAACCTTGTGACGGGAGTCAATTTTTCTAATGTGACGACAATGGCTGGCATACGAGTACTCGTAAATCTTTTTTTATGGGCAGAGTTGGATGTTGGTACATTGAACTGTTTACTGATCATCTATTTTTTTTAGAGGTCTAGGTCAAGGTATCGATCTTCGATGGAGTATGATAACGAATAAATCATGATGTAGTGTTTAGATAAGGTAGGCGGTGTGCATAATTTCATGTCAGCCGTATATTCAATAGAGCGATTTAAACTGTATGAACGAAAAAGAATTCGTAAACTAGGTGGGTCGCAGGGCATCCATGTTGGAGCGAAGCGATCCATTTTAAGACTCCGTTTATTATTTTATCAGTTCGCGTGAGCAATCATAATCTAAGCAAAGTAGTATCTTCTGATACGAATACGGTGACAGTAATGCATTACAAAAACTTAGATGTTTAGCGGACTCTTAAAATATGGTAACTGAGTTTCCTTATCGATTGTAAAAAGAATTGTGGTTCTATGTTAATTCATCTATTGGGCCTACGTTAGCTGGTGGTCATCGAAAACAGACCATCGGCATATGTTTAACATTTTTCCCTGTATGCTTTCATTCAGGTATTGTGCAGTTGCGGAAGGACGATCGTATCAGTGAGTATTCATATGAATTTATGTTTGTGATACCTAAGTCTATATCCTTACGGCCCGCGGCTATTCCAATCAAATGGATAACAGAGTTGATAGTGTTCAAAAAATGGCGCCTGCAAAAACAGACTTCTACCACTTTGACCCCTAAACGGGCAAAAAAGTCGTCGTATTTCGTTGACAGAGCTATTTGACGACCAAGGTTAGAACGTGCTTTACGAGGCATGATTATTGAAGTCTAAAGGAAAAAATATATATTTTTATTTTCCCAAACTTTTCTCTGAGTATTTACTATCACCATGTTAAATTTGGTTAAAATCGCTTAAAGCCTTCTGCGTTGTTTTATTATCAAAATGCGGATGCGCGTGATTGCTAATGTTAAGTCTATGGGACACGTTTTCGACGATTATTCATCGATGGTGTGTCCGATTTTTGATTTTATTTCTTTAAAACCTTCCCCTCGATGCCTTCTATTAACATGTCTAATTTGGTCAGAGCGTTTAGGAGGAGTAGTTTGTCAACGAAATACATTTTTGAGGTGTTAAGGAGCTTCGCTCCAATAGAGTCCAACGAGCTTTTGTATTAGAGAGCACATGTTTTATGTTCATATTCTGACATTCAAAAATTTATGTTGATATTTGCAGGCTATTCTTCTCGCAAACGGAATTAATATTGAACTGGTCATGGTACCATATTAGTCTAGCATTGAACAATTATTTAAGTTTATTGTTATTTACTTATTACCTTATAAAGACAAATAAGACGATTTCGGTTTTCATTTGAACCTATACAACAATTTAAACAAATTAGAATTAAAATTAACTTGGTTAAGCTTTTGCAGTTTTTCTTAATGGCAACACGACTTCCAACAGTTTAGCAGATAAATTCTTTCAAATAACAAAATATCGCCAAGCACGCCAAATGTTAGGTTAGGTTAATGTGGTTGGCATAAGCCACACGTAGGCCAAAGTCGGCCCATTGTGATACCACATGGATCGTGTTACCCAGATCCGCTACCAGAGAACCAACCGGTGCTTCTGATGAAGCGATGGAGTTGAGTTATTTTTCGGATCCTCCTGCGATTCGCAAAAGAGGGGCACGAGCAGAGAAGGTGATGTACTGATTCCTCTTCCGCCTCGTCCATGCAGCCGCGACAGAGGTCGTTGAAGTGTAGTCCTAGTCTGGCGGCGTGTTTCCCAATGATGCAGTCACCTGTAATGACACCCACCAGAGTACTTAAGGTTGCCCTTTTGGTTGCCACTAGTCCCCTGGTTCGTCCTAGATTTAATTTAGGCCAGAGTTGTTTGGTGATAAAGCCGATATTACTCTCATTCCATTGGTTGGTCGCCTCAATGGTTTGGAGTTTTATTGGTTTATTGGTGTTTCTAGGTACCCGAGGGTAGGTAGGCTGAGTGTGCTAGACCCTCACTTTGCGAGTACGTCGGCCGCGCAGTTTCCTAGAATGTCCCTATGCCCGGCAGCCCACAATACTTTAATGTTGAACTGCTCAGCCATCTCATCTAGAGATAGGCGACAGTTAAGAGATGTCTTTGATTTGTGGGTTACCGCTGCCAGGGACTTTATGATAATATCCTCGGCGGATATTACATTGATCCTGAGCCATGCAAGGGCCTCCGTTATCGCTGTTATTTCTGCCTGATACACACTGCAGTAATTTGGGAGTCTAAAGGATAGGCGAATTTCTCGGAATCAACGGAGTCGAGTAAGAACACCAACATTTAACGTCGGAAAGCTGCAATCGCAGGAGACCGCCAGGAGCTTCGCCAATCAAGTCTCCCTCAAGCTTTCTCAAGTCCCGATGCAATCAGCAGAAACCGTAGAACAGCAATGGAGTCGTTGTCAAAACGCCATTAGAGAGGCCGCCTCAGATGTACTCGGTTTTGAGCCACCACCGTCGAGAAACCCCTGGTTTGATGATGAGTGCAGACAGGCCCATGTAGAGAAACAGAATGCATACATGGCCACATTACATCGACGGACGAGAATCCCGTCCACCCGACCTAGATGATGTTAAGATTGCGATTCGAAACTTAGGTCTTATAAAGCTGCTGGAGCTGACGGATTCCCCGCGAACGGTTTAAGGCAGCTGGCGATGAGCTGGTCAGGAACATGCACCAACTCATCTGCATCATCCTGAACATCGCGTACAAAATCCTCTCTGCCGTACTGTGTAAGTGCCTGAAGCCGTTCGTGGACAATCTGATAGGTTCCTACCAGTGTGGTTTCAGGCCAGGAAAATCCACGATGGACCAAATATTTACACTACGGCAGATCTTGGGGAAGACCCATGAATTCCAGGTCGACACGCACCATCTTTTTGTCGACTATAAAGCCGCGTATGACAGTGTTTATAGAGACGAGCTATACAGAGCCATGTAATGTTTTAACTCGTCAGACTGTGCAGGGTGACTATGGAGAACTCTCGCTGCTCCATTAAGGTCGGAGGTGAACTAACCGACCCCTTTGATGTTAAAAAAAAGTTTTAGACAGGGTGGCGCACTGTCATGTGATTTCTTTAACATTATTCTTGAAAAGATCGTGCGGGACTCTGCGGCCAATACAAGAGGTACGATCTACTTCAAGTTCACACAATTGCTTGCCTACGCAGAGTAGCTTGGAGTAGTCAAGGACTTCGTCTACCTTGGTTCGATAGTGACAAGCAGCAACGACACCAGCACTGAGATAAAACGCAGAATAACTCTTGCCAACCGCTGCTTCTTCGGGCTCAAGAGTCAATTGAGTAGTAGAGCCCTCTCTCGAAAAACTAAGGTATCCCTCTACAAAACCTTAATCATACCGGTCCTCCCTTACGGCGTTGAGACTTGGACGTTATCAAAAGCGGATGAAGAGGCTCTTGGGCGTTTCGAGATGAAAATTCTGCGTGCAATCTTTGGTCCCGTTTGTGTAAACGGAGAGTGGAGGAAGAGATTCAACCAAGAACTGTACAGCGACATCGGCCTGGTTAGACGTCTTCGGATCCAACGTCTAAGATGGCTAGGCCATGTAGAGCGAATGGACATCAACGCTCCGGCCCGAAGAGTCGTCGACTCCAACCCCGAAAGACGACGCAGCAGAGGACGACCGCATTTAAGGTGGCGCGCACAGGTGGAAAGGGACCTCAACCAACTGGGCGTGCGGCACTGGAAGCGGTGAAGCTCCTTGGAGAAGACTCCACTGCCTACACCCGACTCCATCTTAGAGCCATCGGTATAGAGGGAGATCGAGTCCTTTGGTATGACTTTTCCACCAGCCCATTCCTTCCTGCATGGAAAGACAAACTTCGAAGTTCCTAGTGAACACGTTCTGCAGGATGATATAGTCCATGTCCATGGGTACCTTGAAGTGTTTTAGAATGGTTGTGTGGCCTTTTTGTGATGTGGGCCATTTTATTATGCTTCTCATCCTCAGGACCGCGCAGGCAGCAATTTGTTTGCTGAAAAGGTTCAATGGTGGAAGGTGTAACAGGATGTTTAGGGCCTCCGTGGGGGTTGATCTGATCGCTCCGCTTATGTATAAGCTGGCCGATTTTTGTACTTTCCCCAGAAGGTTTCGATTGACTGCCTTGTCCAGAGCAGTCCACCAGACTACGACGCCATATAGGAGGCTGGGCCTTATGACCACCGTGTTGTTGTATCTTATTAATTTTTATTTTCGATAACTGGCAAAAGTTTTATGGTGCGGATGGTTAATCCAAAAAGATGAAATTCGCTTAAGCTAACTTTGAACTTTCGTATAATGTGTTATCTTTTAAAGAATTGCCTAAAAGTATCTTTCGCCTTAATATAGCGGTTAACAAAATTTAGTATTATCCTTTGAATGTAAATGAGGCGCTGACCTGATTCCGTAATCGTTGCTAGACACGAAGGGAAGCACGTTGGGAATGATATCATACCTAGATTCTTATCTAACATGTGAACATTTTGCAGTACAATGTCCCGCATCATTTCACTGCTATACAACGCATAGTTTCTATGGACGGATGGTTTTTGTACAGTCTTGTACAGTCAGTATGCATATATTTATATATATATATATATGTATGTACAACATATCCTTTTGCCTTTATCTATGGTTAAGGCGTCCTGGTCCACGCCCATGTCCATTAGGGAATTCTACTCGTAAAGGGGTCAGACCGCCCGTCAGCGCCACCACTCCTTAAACAATGCTCTATTTAATGTTCGCTCCTCAAGCGATATAAAGTGTAATATATTTCAATGTTGTGGCATCTGTTCTTTATAATTAGCAACAGCAATATGGAGAAAAAAAAAGATTGCAAAACACCTTAGTAGCTCACTTGCAGTGGCAAAGGCTTTAATTTCGATTTTGGTTTCATTCCATGTTCTTTAAAACACCTGAACATATCGATTTCAGATTTCATTTCGAAAACGATATAAAGACTTTTGTTCGGCGAAAACAATAACAACAACAAGAGCAACACCAGCAACACTAGCTTTAGAGGTGAAGTTTAAAGAGTTGAGATTGAGTTACTCGAGATTGGATTTCATAGGCTGATTGAAAGCTGAAGGTGGTGGTGTTGATGGGCATCTACTTGATGCAGTTCTATGCAGCGGTACAATAGGTTCGTATCTTTTTTTTTTGTGTCTGTTTTTCCATCTTTTTCAGTTGGCTGAGTCGTGAAGTTTTTAGTGTTTTTGTTTTTTTTTTTTCTGTAGTGGCGTGCAAGTGGCCTTCTTTTCGAATGGCACACAACTTACACTGCGTTGTATTCGTTTCTTTAAGATAAGACACAGAGATTATGGTGATGAAGAGGATGAAAAGTGTGCTTTGGTAGAGGGTTTCTGCCTTTCCGAAAGACTTAGTTTTGGGTTTTGAATTACGAGTTAATTTAAGTGAAACTTTAACTGTCGGTAAATTGGGAAATATGTTTGCTTAACTAGAACGTACGTTGGATTCGATTGTGTTTCGGTTGTGCAAAGCAAGAGTTTGTACTTGCATTTCAATTCATTTTAGCTACATACACATGTACATATATACTTATACTCGTAGTCAGCTAAAAGAAAGTCTTGGGTATTTCACCAGTATCTAACTGTTTTTTAACGAATTCTAGTAAGCTACAATGGATAAAGATAATGACAACCTCAACGTAAAAATTGCAGGGATTATGGTGTTGATTGCTGACTTGGGTAATTGTCTAAATCAAGGGAGCCAGGCAAAAATTCTTCTTTCTCAACTTCCTAAATTTAGTTATTCAATCCATTCCTTATATTACTTTATTAGCATACAAAATTACATATAATGCCTTAATAGTTGTGTTTGACCAAAGAAGGCCTTAAACGATTGATAGTTACCTTGGCTTCCCTGATAGATATTCCTTTGCCT
The DNA here is from genome assembly GCA_951905685.1 of Eumerus sabulonum. Lineage (NCBI taxonomy): Eukaryota > Metazoa > Arthropoda > Insecta > Diptera > Syrphidae > Eumerus > Eumerus sabulonum. The sequence continues at coordinate 150,076,047 of OX645060.1, read as the reverse complement.
TTGTCTCTACCATGAAATCAAATTTTAATTTCACAGCTATTCACTGATTTCATGCTTTCTGATATTTTTGTAAAAAAAAGAATCTCATGAGATTATTATAACAATGTACAGACATACATATGTATGTAGGTACATAGTATGTATGTTTGTGACCGCACCGACGATTATGTACATTGCTTTTTAATGAAGAAAGGTACAATCACCGTTGAGTAATGAGCCTCATTGGCCGTTGAGCAGAAGATTGCTAACTCAAGTTATATCCATATCCAGTCAATTAAAAAATATTGCAAATACGATAAAGTATCTCTTGTCTAGTGATAAAGTAACAATGAAGTAGTAGTTCTATTGTAATGCTTTGACGTTTGTCCTAAACTGGGTCGTTGTTATAGTTGCTTCTACCGGCAAAAAACTTTTAATCATATTGAATAACTATTTTTAACCTTTTCTCGTTGATGACATCATCGCAGAATTAATACTCGCATCACGAATGGACCAGTTATGGATGTGTGCTCTCTTTTATTTGTTTGTAGCTTAATCAAAACTGCAACTTTTTAGAGGACAAACAGGTAACCGAAAATATGAGCTCGTTCGACCTTTATGCGGTAAATACCACAATTCCAACGAACTTTACAAGATCGTCGAGTACTCTTTTAGAGGCCTTTTTTGTTAGTCCAATAAACAGTGTTCTTCTCTATGACCAATTGATTGCACCGGCCATTTCAAAACATGATCTCATTTTTCTTACTTATGACTTTCAAACCAGCCACCAACGTGAGCAACAAATTCTTAGCTATAGAGAATTTAACAACATTAATCGATCAACCTTAGAACAAGACATGAGAAATTTACCATGGTATGATATCTACCTCATGCCTTCTCCTGATGACCAAGTTGACTTATTACACAGAAACATAATTTTGCTTTTTGAGAAACATGTCCTGTAAAAAACGGAGTTATTAATTCCACAGGTAATGCTTGGTTTTCAAGAGAAATTAGGGGCTTGATAGTTGTGCGTGAACAAACCTACCGGCGATGGATACGTTTCCGGGTGGACGAACTTTATCGAGCTTATACGCGTATACGAAACAAAGTTGTCTGGGAAATAAAGGCAGCTAAAAGACGACACTTTTCTAGTCGTTTTAATGAAAACCTAATTGGAAAAAAGGTGTGGAGCAACTTACGAAACCTAGGTATTGGTAAATAGCGTTCTAATTCTCATAATAATATAGACGCTGATGAACTCAACCGAAAGTTTTTAATCAGTAGCGGCTCTGACGTTGTTAGAGTAAATGTAAGAACTGAGATAGGTAATCGATCTATAAATGAAGCACCTTTTGAGTTACACAACGTAAATGAGCTAAATGGGCAACCGGGGCTGACTTTGTTCATCCTGCGTTTGTTAAAATGATTCTGCCTTTCATATTACCGTATCTATTGCACATCATAAACACAGTATTGACCACCGGAATCTTCCCCCACCAGTGGAAAATGGCAAAAATGATCCCAATACCCAAAAATTCAATATGTGAAGAATTTAGACCCATTGCCATATTGCCTTTTTTGTCGAAGGTCTGTGAATGGATAATCCAAAAGCAACTAAATATACACCTTAACTCGAGTGGACTTTTCTAAAGCTTTTGATACGGTCACTCTATACTAGCTAGTGAATTAATTTATAACTTAAATTTATCAACATTGGCCGTAAATCTTATTTCCTCCTATCTATGTGGGCGTATGCAAGTTGTATGTATTAAAAATACTCTATCGGAGTTCTTACCTGTACTTAAAGGTGTACCCCAAGGGTCCATCTTAGGGCCCTTTTTTATTCATTATGTATATTAATGAAATTCCAAATATAGTGAAGTATTCATCGACTCACATTTACGCCGACGATGTTCAGATATGTCAAAGCTGTCCACTTGGTCTTATTGAAAATTGTGTGCATTATATCAATTATGATTTGAAACAAATATATGACTGGTCACTGAAAAACGGCCTGAATTTGAACCCGGGGAAATGCAAATGTTTGGTTATTTCCAAAACCAGTACCAGTACCAGTAAACTGCGATGCCTGCATCTTTAGAAAACTCAAAGTTGCTTTCAATAGCATTGCTCGGTACGTATATTGTCTCAGAAGGTATAAACACGTATCACAACTTTCAAAAAACCTCCTTAACATGTCTCTGGAAAACTATCTAAAATTCAGAGCACTATCCTTTTTGTTTAAAATACTGCGACTTGCCACGCTATCTTTACGACAAACTTCGACTTCCGGTATCTACCAAGTCGAATTGTTTAATTCTACCCAGGTTCTCTTGCTTGACATCTGAGAGACAATTCTCTATTTCTGCAGTACGCCTGTGGAACTCTCTGCCGCAATATTTAAGAGACCAAAGCAGCATTAAAAAATTTAAAAAAGTGTTGAAATCCTACCTGTCGAACCAAGATAATTGATCTCTTCTCTTGCATCCCTCCTACAGCACACTAATTACTTCTTCCTAACCTTTCCTCAAACATGTTAAACAGTTAATTGCATTTATTGTTATTATTATTATTTTTTTGTATTTTTTTTTTTTTTGTATGTAAACTTCCACTACTTCTTCATTTTATAATTGTAAAATTTTAACCTATCACATAATTAAAAGACCCCGTCTTATTGTGGTAGCATGTTGTAATAGTAATAATAAAAAAAAATAAAATATTCAGTAAATGGAACGTGCCATCCTTTAAAATACTTAATCAGTCTGGTGCCTTTGTAGTGGCTTTTGAGTTATTTCTTCTAAATTATTAAGTAAGATAAGTTGATCTTAAGGACAAAGTAACAGATTTGAAAAATGTGTATCGGTCGATCTGTTAAAGGACAGTAAGAGTTCCGAACATTTTCCGGAGTCACCAAGTCTCAATTGAACGTGATTGATAGATTGTAAGCAGTAGCACTGTAGAGACGAACGCCTAATGCGAACATTGCAAATGGTAAGTGTGTTGCCGTAACACACCAAAGTGCGGCTCGAAGGACCAATATAGAATGGGAAAGAAGAGGTTCAGTTTGTTTGCTTTTTGATGGCTGCGGACATTGAGATTTGAACTCGAACCACTAGGTTGAGAGTCCAATATGTTAACCAACTCGCAAATTACTTTCTGGGAAAGTTGCATATAGGTATAATAGTTGGGAAATTTTCCTGTGGTTTGATTGATTTATCCAACGTGTGTTAATTATTAATAAGTGTGTCGCTGCAAAACACTTAAGGTTTCATTGGAGCTTTTATTCATGGCACGCAATATAACGGGTTATAGTTTTAATACGAATGAGTGTCTCAATTCCAAAGATCAAATGCTTTAACTGACATACATAATCTTAAAATGTGTCGGAAAACACACTTGTCGCGTGTTGTTTAACATACTAGCATTTGCAGTGAAGTAAGGTGGCACGTCGTTTGGTTAACATTAATGGCTTACCCGCGGTATTACAAGACATTCTAGCGTTCGACATCAAATGTCCGTTTTGAGTTATTTCTCTTTAGAGGGATACTGACAAAAACCCTTGTACAGCAGTTGTTAGAAAAATGATCGGTTGGAAACAGAATATCACTTCCACAAATGGAAAAAGAAGCTATACTTATATGTGAGTAGGAGAAGCAGAGCCCTGGTCTCCCATGGACTGTAACACCACCATACATAAACACATGCATAGATACATATGTACATCTACAAATGCCCAGAGCAAAGACGAATGCTATAATAAGATTTCCAAATTAGAATTCCATCGGATCTGAAGGATGAGGTGGTTTATCAGTAAACATGAGTGTTATACGCAAGTCATTCATTGATTTAATCTAGTACACTTTACAATATTCTTCTTCTTCCTATCGGACACTACAGTTCCGGATGAACCTGGGCCTCAACCAACGTGCCCCTCTAACTAGCACGATCTTTTGCTAGCCTTTTCCACTGCCGCATACCCACTTGGCTGAGCTCCCCTTTCAACTGTGCGCGCCATCTTAGGTGCAGCCATCCTTTGTTTACTATTCAAAGACTCTCCGGGCTGGAGCTGTGGTGTAAATTCACTCTATATGGCCTAGCCATCTTAGGCGTTGAATCCGTAGACGCCTGACTAGACTTATATCGCTGTGCAGCCCGTCAAACTCGTGGTTGAATCTTTTCTTACATCTTCCGCCTGCATTTAAATGCCGAAAATCACACGCAAAATCTTTCTCTCGAAACGGTCAAGGACTTCCTCATCTGCTTTTGTAGTGTCCATGCGCCGCACAGCAGGACCAATATGATAAGGGCCTTGTATAGAGTCAACTTTTTTTAGTTTTTTTAATTTTTTTTTTTTTTTTTTTATAGTTAGCACAGGCTGAGAGCATCGTGGCGCAGTGGGTAGTGTGTTGGCCTCTGACGCCGATGACACGGGATCGAATCCCGACACAGTCATGTTATCGAACGTGTTTTTCACGGTGTTTCTCCTCAGTGGGGTTCTGACAAAACCCCCTGTAGTAAAATTGTCATGAAAAGCTTCTCGAAATTCGCCGTTCGGAACCGGCAATAAACTGTAGGTCCCTTTCACCTATGGGAAAAATGAAATCACACACAACATGGGTGATTGAGAGAAGCTCGGCTCAGGTTCTTCATGGACTGTAACGCCAACATACATACATACAGGTTCAAGAGTTATACTCTTATGAAGTTTGGCACACAACATGAACGGAGTGCAGTGGTTTGGGTCGTTGATGTTCGTTCACTACTCTCAGCCGTGGTCGTCCTAGTTAGGACGAGAGCCGACCAAATTCCGCGTTGGCTATAGTCCGTAGTAATTCGTACGAGCACTTTAGTATTGCATACGCAGAGGATGAATTTCAGTTGACCATATACTGTGAGTGTTATGCCTGCAACAGTACGTCTGGTCACTTTACTTTCCATTCACAACTGCGTTGAATGCTTTTTGTCCGTATAGGAATTACTTTTTCTTGGCTATGAAGCGAATTTGAACTATAGACCTTCCGCTCGGCGGTCAATGATGTTAACCACTGCATCATGGCCACCCCTAAATGTATATTAGTTAAGAGAGATTAAGATTGGCTAAGTTTAGTTAGTTTTACTTACAATAAGTTAGAATGAGATACAAATTTGATTGTAGGCTAATTTTTTTAAACAATATTTTCTTAGTTTTTAATAAATATTTTAAAAGAAATATTAAGTTGATATAAAAGTCGAAAGACATACATATTTAAGAAATAATTGTTGGTTATCTTAAAGTGCCCGTATGGGATCATGTTAATAAAACGAATTTTAATCTGTGAAAAAATAATGAATTATGTGCTTGTTAATTTTGTTTATTTCGAGGCGTCCCTCCTCGACAGGGTATTGGCAAAACCCCCCGTTCGGAATCGGCATTAAACTGTAGGCCCCTTTCACTTATGTAAAAAATAAATCACACACAACATGGATGATTGGGAAAAGCTTGGCTCTGGCCCTTCATGGACTGTAACGCCACCAAAGCTATCAAGCAACTTGCCTACATATATTATATGTTTTATTGATACATACATTTTTCACTTTTTTCTAAATTAAACGTGTTTGTGATTAATAGTCTATTTTTTTAATATGTCTTCTTGCATTTTTAATGAAGTGAGCCAGGGGTTCCTTACTGCATCAGCAAACCAATTAAGTCTCGCAACTGCGTTTTTCGACTATATCTATTAAAAGCCATATTTCCAATGAACGAAGCGGGATTTTATTTTCCCATAGGTGAAAGGGACCTACAGTTTGTCTAGGCCGATTTCGAACGGTGAGTTTCGAGAGGCTTTTATTGAAAATTATACATTACATTGGGAAATTATACATTACATTGGCCTCTGACGCCGATGACTCGGGATCGAATCCCGACACAGCCATGTCATCGAACGTGTTTTTCACGGTGTTTCTCCTCAGCGGGGTTCTGACAAAACCCCCTGTAGTAAAATTGTCATGAAAAGCTTCTCGAAATTCGCCGTTCGGAACCGGCAATAAAACTGTAGGTCCCTTTCACCTATGTGAAAATGAAATCACACACAACATGGGTGATTGAGAGAAGCTCGGCTCAGGTTCTTCATGGACTGTAACGCCAAAATACATACATACACATTGGGGAAGAACCCCGCTGAGGAGAAGCACAGTGAAAAACACGGTCAATGACATGGCGTTTGTCGGGATTCGATCCCGTGTCATGGGCGTTAAAGGCCAACACACTACCCACAGCGCCACGGCACTTTATCAATAGAACCACGAATTTAGCCGTTTTTTTTTCGGAAATGTAACGAGCGGATCGAGCCATTTATAATAAAATATTTTTTTAATGTAACTACAGCGCCAATCATCCCACCTCCATATCTACAATTGGAGGAATTCAATTCATAATGTGACACACCCCATTATGACACTCGTAGCGCGATCATTAAGGTCTATTGTACCCCCTTCTTTGGTCTAGGATTTAAGTGCTGTCTTCAGAAATTGACAACATCTCTAGATGGGAACTCCTGAAAGTCCTTCCATGTTACTGTTGCTTTGTCTGTCATTCTGAATCTCTCTACTGCAAGACTTGGGCAGATAGTTATATTTGCTCCATGATTTCTTTGGCATTGCTTCATCGCCTACAGATATCTGTGCTGCTGAGACCTAATTTGTAAAGGTGGTAATTGTATGCCTCGTGTCCTGTTAGTGCTTCACATAGCACTTTTATGTCAGCTATGTTTAGTTTTTGAGCTTCTTTACCTCTTTTTGGGTTGCGATTTTATTCCATAAACTTTTTTGAGTGTTTAATACCCTCCATGCTGGACTGGTTCATTTGTTTTATAATCAATTTGTGTAGGTGTAGTTATGTATCCACAATGTTGAAACCATGCTCTGTGTGTGCAGCTCTAATATAACACCATAATGACATGGAACGTTTGCTGGGAACTACAACCAACGTCAAAATTCAGTTGAGTTCCGCTCCTCCTATCTAGGACAACCACCTCTGGAGAGTAGTGAGGGAACATCTACGACCCAGACCATCCGCACTCCGTCCAGGTTGTGTGACAAACATCATTAGAGTATAACTCTTGAACCTGTGGGAACTATAAAGAAAATAGAAATATAAATGGAGGAGGGCCCTGTCAAAGGTACCTGAGCACCTATGTTAGCTATTATGTCAGCCTTTTCATTGCCTTCATGGTTTTAATGGCCTGGCACCCAAATCAACTTTAGGCTGTTTTTTCTGTGAGTTTGTTCAGTGTTTTGTAGCATTCCCAGACAGTTTTAGGGTTAAAAGTGTAACTCTTGAGTGCTTTGAGAACCGCTTGACTATCTTCACCTAGGTCCATCCACGAGGGGCTGTTTTTCCGTTCTTCCCAGTGTCGTATGAGTACTTCGTAGTGTTTTTTTGAAGTTCTACTCAGGGGACATCAGATCACTCACTTGGGTACCTCCCAAACGTTAAGGCTTGTTTTGCAGCTTCAGCCTGTATGGCAGTGTGTAATTGAGGAATGTTTAATATTGCTTCCAACTCTGCGGTCGAAGTAGTAGCTAGCCTTTGTATATACATACGTACGTACAAGATGGGTTTTGAAGTAAGCAGGACAAAACTCCTTTAATAGCGATGAAGCTCTACACAGCGATTTCCACAGTCAAGAAGCGTGCTGAACGAGTGTTTTATGTACATATGTATATGTGTCCCAGAGAATGTTGATACGGGGATTGTCTCCTTGTCTGCAGAACATTTTTCTTTCATCGGTCCATGCATTCTTCCAAATAAGTACAAATCACATGACGCTAGATTAAGTGAGTGGTTAATAGCGGCAAAGAAAATTTTGATCACAAAATCAGTCACAAGTGTCGGTCAATAAAATGATGCGTTATCATTCAACAAGCACCAAATTTCTTCTTCTCGTTATTCTGACCGAATACGACGAATACATACGCCGCAACAAACGCTGCATATTCCACACTCTAGTCCCATTAAAGATCTTGGCTAATCTTCTATTCAATTTTATCAATTTCGATTGACCATCATATTGGTCATTATTTACGTCTTCATGACCGTATTTAAAGCGAGTATACGATTCATTGAGGGCGCCGTGGCGCAGGGGTTAGTGTGTTGGAGTCTGGCGCACGATGAGCGAGTTCGGATCCCGATAACACCAACGCCATCGAATGTTTATTTCGCGACGTTCCTCCTCGGCGGGGTACTGGCAAAACCCCACGTAGTAAACTTCATATGAAAAAGCTTCTCGACTCACGCCGGTCGGAATCGGCATTAAACTGTAGGTCCCTTTCACCTGTGTGAAAAATAAATCACACACAACATGAGTGACTGAGAGAAGCTTGGCTCTGGTCCTTCATGGGCTATAACGCCACCAAAGAAGAGGATACCATTCATTGACCTTAATTCGGGATAGATACCCATCACTATATACTTGCTTCATCAGCTGTAGCTTTTCGGTAAATGTTGTACCAAGTTTAAAAATGAACCGTTTATTCTTTGTGTGATACTCATTTTCGCACTGATACAACCAGTACACTATCACTTACTTACTTACTTACTTAGGTGGCGCTACAGCCCGTGGTGAACCTGGGCCTCAGCCAACAAGCGTCTGCAGCTAGCACGTTCTTTGGCCAGCTGTTTCCAGCGCCGCACGTCCAGTTGGTTAAGGTCCCCTTCCACCTTTGTGCGCCACCGTTGATGCGGCCGTCCTCTGCCGCGCCTTTCTTCCGGGGTGGATTCGAAGACTCTTCGGGTCGAAGCTGTGTTCCATGCACTCTATGTAGAGCGCTAGGCCATGTGGCCTAGCCACCTTAGACGCTGTATCCGTAGACGTCGTACCAGGCCGATGTCGCTGTACAACCCGTACATAATTTTCCTCTCGAAACGACCAAGGGCAATTTCATCCGCTTTTGTTGAGGTCCAAGCCTCTGCGCCGTAAAGGAGGACTGGGATGATTAAGGTCTTATATAGTGTCACCTTGGTTTTCCGAGAGAGGGCTCTACTTCTCAATTGCCTCTTGAGCCCAAAGAAACAGCGGTTGGCAAGAATGATTCTGCGTTTTATCTGAGCGCTGGTGTTGTTGTCGCTGGTCATCAGTGAGCTAACGTAGACAAATTCCATGACCCATGGTGACGTTCTGACCAATACGTCGGTGTTGTCCGTCTCTTTTAGATGAAAGCAGATATTTGGTTTTACCCTCATTAACCTTGAGACCCATCTTAGCCGCTTCTACCTCAATGCTTACAAAGGCCGCATTGACGTCTCGCTGTGTCCGTCCAATCACTTCAATGTCGTCGGCGTACGCAAGCAATTGCGTAGACTTGAAAAAAATCGTACCTCTTGTGTTGGCCAGTGACTCTTGCACGATATTTTCAAGCACGATATTGAAAAAGTAGCATGACAGCGCGTCACCTTGCCTAAATCCTTTTTTATCATCAAAGGTCTCGGTTTGCTCACTACCGACCTTTATGGAGCAGCGAGAATTCTCCATTGTCATCCTGCACAGTCGGATGAGCCTGGCAGGGATGTTAAAACTAGACATGGCTTTGCATTGCTCATCTCTATACACGCTTACATATGCAAATCGACGAAGATCTCCAAGATATGCCATAGCGTAAATATTTGGTCTATTGTGGATTTACCTGGCCTGAAACCACACTGATAAGAGCCGATCGGGTTATCCACAAACGGTTTCAGGCGTTCACACAATACGACAGAGAAGATCTTATATGCGATGTTAAGGAGACTTATTCCCCTATAGTTGGCGCAGTTATAGGGGTCTTCTTTCCTATGGACCGGGCAAACGATGCTGAGATTCCATTCGTTGGGCATGCTTTCCTCCGACCATACCTTGCAGATGAGATGGTGTATGCACCTTACCAGCTCATCTCCAGCCTCCTTAAAAAGCTCAGCAGACAGGCCGTCTGCGCCCGCGGCTTTATTAGACTTAAGTCTTGATATCGGTATTTTGACTTCGTCTAGGTCGGGTGGACTAAATTCTGTTACTTCGTCGTCCATTACGAATGGCTCGTTCTGCCTGACAGCGGTATCTTGTCTATCATCGCCGTTATACAGTCTGCACAAGTGGTCTTTCCAAATCTTCAGCATCGACTGCGACTCTACTACCAGTTCCCCACTTTCATCCCTGCAGGCCGCTGCTCTGGCTTTGTAGCCATGACATGTTCGCTTTACCTTATTGTGAAACTTGCGGGCGTCATTCCTGCGGAAGCATCTCTCCATCTCCTCGATCTCACGCTTTCCGTGGTCTCTCTTCTTTCTTCTGAAAAGCGTGTGTTCCTCTCTTCTCTTCTGCTTATAGATTTCGCGAGCAGCTCTCGTCCGTCGTTGTAGCATGGCTTTATAGACATATTGTTTTGCTGCATGGGCTTGTTCGCATTGTTCATAGAACCAGGGGTTTCTAGGTGGTGGCGGTTTGAATACCAGCACCTCTGAGGCAGCGTCTCTGACGGCGCTCTGGCAATGCGCCCATGCCTGCTCTACTGTCTGGGCTGCTGTGGGCGAATTTTGAGAGTGCTTGGAGGAGACACGATCGGCAAAGATTCTGGCAGTCTCTTGCGATTGTAGCTTTCCGACGTCAAACTTAAGTAGTCCTACTCGACTCCTAAGCATTTTTGATATCCTCATTCATACATTGGCTACAACAAGGTAGTGGTCCGAGTCGATGTTGGCCCCTCGGAATGTTCGTACGTCGAGAATATAGGAGGAGTGTCTGGCGTCGATCGCAATGTAATCAATCTGGTTGGTGGTCGATTGATCCTACCCTTGTGGATGTTGAGAAGGTGGAATCGCGTGCTTGCTATAGAGAGGTTACGCTCTGCTAGGAAATCGATTAGCCTAAGTCCGTTGTCGGATGTGGTGTTACGGAGGCTATGCTTTCCTCTGATCGACTCAAATATGTCCTCTTTGCCCAGTCTTGCATTAAAATCCTCTAGGATTATTTTTGTGTCCTAGCTGGGGCATTGGGCAAATGTTCTGTCTAGGAGATCGTAGAATTCTTCTTTGAGTCGGTCGTCCTTTTCTTCTGTTGGGGCGTGAGCGCATATTAAGCTAATGTTTCCAAATTTAGCTTTTATGCGGATTGTTATGAGGCGTTCGTTTACATCTCGGAAGCTTAAGACTTTTTGTCGGAGTCTTCCTCGAATAACAAATCCGCACCCGAATAGGCGCTGTTTGTTCTCCTTGTAGCAGTTCCCGTAGTAGATGTCGCAGTTTTTCATACGTCTTTTGCCTGGTCCATCCCATCGCACTTCTTGGAGTGCGGTTATATCTGCTTTATAGCAGTTGAGGGTTTGCTCCAATTGATCACCTGCACCCGGTCTGTTAAGGGACCTCACAGTCCAGGTGCAGACTCTCAAGTCCGTTAGTCGTTTGCAGGGGTCGTCGGTTTTGTATCCGTCCGTATCCGAGGCTTGTTGTCGTTTCGGAACAAGTAGGTTTTTACGTGATAGGGATGTTACCCCTAAGCACAACCCCCAACCTGGAGGGCCAGGTTCCTCTTTCCCCAGAAACAGGGGTTGGATCGCTGCACACATTGGTTCACTACCTGGCGGGTGCCAGGGGGGCCACGCGGAGGCGGTGTGTCAACTTGGAATGAGCAGGGACATTCCAAGTTGACACACCCCCCACACTATCACTTACATAATAATAAATGTTGTGCCTCCTAACTCAAGCCACTAGATTTTACTTATACATATGTATGTATGTCGTTCACTATGTTATTTGTTAAATAACCCCGTTGTTGCCTTTTCTGCTTAGGTTATTACAAGTTACTAAAGTCACTGTGAAGGCTAATTCGACGGTCTCACTTTTTGCGGCATCTCAATCAGGCTTCCACGACTGGTGTTCATTTATAGAAAAAGTTGTGTTGTTTACTGTAAAACCAGACAAGCCAGTCTGTCGTTATCGTAGTGCTCCCGACAAGTAGATATGAATACCATAAATCGAAAATGGCAAATGATTATCCGTAAGTCTATACACTCGTACATACATCAAGTTTGCGTACAAGTCACACATATGTACATACTTAATCATTCCTTTTGACGAGTTTGTTTAAACAATTGTCACAATTGTTGAATGTATTCGCCTACGTAAGACCCATTCAAGGTTACTAAAAGTTTTATACAATATTTTAGAATTGACCGCTGTCCACGCCTGCACTCACTTATCACCCAAGCTGAGATACGAAACGTACGACAAGAGAAGAACACGTTTTATCCGACCATAGATTGGTACTCAATACATTCTAATACTCAATACTAAACAAAACTTAGACGCGTTTCAAAGACGTCAACAGATTATCACACATTTTTTGTGTTTTGGTTACCCCGGCGTAATAACATTTGAACAAATAAGGGAACTAAATAAGAAGGTCTGTCGGTGTCTATCGTTGGTTTATGTTGAAGTGCATGCTGTACAAACTATGTACGATAGGCGGCATTTCTGCATCTTTAACTTCATGAACATGAGCGTGGCTTAAGGTCAAGAAACTTTAAGGTCTCTGGTGTCAGTGTCGTTTATGAGTTGATGGCGTTTTTATATGATGATGCTTATACGTCCATGAATCACATACCCTCTTTTCTATTTCTGTATTTCTTTACCACATTTGCTTTGTCATCTATCAGGTGATTTCTCTTTACCTGTTGCTTAAACTAGTTCTTAGTTGACTTCAAATTCCATACAATTTTAAGGAAACATGTAATATGGATTTATGTACATATGTGTGGGGATGTAGATTCGTTTCATGACGACTCTTCTCATCAAGTTAGCCACGTAAGTATGTATGTAATTCGCTATATGCCCGAGGAATGGAGTCTCAGCATCGTATGCCCGATCCACAAGATTGCCACTGGGGAGTTAATTAAAAAAACCCATTCGTTAGCCTAAAAACACAACTACATTATAAAAAAAAGTGGAAAAAAGTTGTATATCAGCAATTGTTCTGGGCATTTGATAACAAAAAACGACCGAAGCTTGTCGCAACATTTTTTTTTAACTCTACGCAACGCAATGATTCGAAGCACCCTTGACAATACTTCAAAGTTAACTCGTTCAGAACGTTACAGGCGGGAACGTTGAAATACGTTTTTTTTTTTTTTACACCGAAAACTCTTACACAATCAACGAGGAATGGGCCGGCGTATAATTGTAGTGAAAGACCCAGACCTTTTTGACGAGTTCAGGTCGCATACATGCTCGTAGACTCTTCAGGACGCCAACATTAAACTGTCCAGTCACTGTCTGATGGGTAGGAACACATTCACGATAAACGATGTCGCAGGACGAGAGGTCACGGGAGCTCCTTCACGGAAGTTTACACTTCCAAGCATACGTGTTTTCGACATATGTAGATACACTCGTTTTCATACACTACCTGCAATTTTCGGGAGATTTTTGCGATGTCCTGAAAAGTTTTTTTTTTAAATACAACACTTAAACAAAATGTGCTGTCGATTTCGGCCTGGGATAAAAACAGAAAGAAATGGTCTCTCGTTTTAAACAGATGTTGACGAACGACGCAGTATTGCCAGCTCCCAAGTTATAACAAAATTCCCCGACCCGAAGTGCCACACTTCGTATACGAATGAAAGCAAGTACATAATAGGTATAACCATTTCTGGGCGAATGGAAGGTTTGAAGTTTAAAGAAGAATGAAAGAATGGAACCAATGCATTTACATAGCGATCATATAATGGTATAGGTTCAGCTGTTCAGCTGGAGGGGCACCTTACATTTTCTTGAAAGAAACATCAATATTTGAATATGAAGAAAACATTTTAAGACATAGTGCTGAAAATGAAAGGCACATTTTGTCAAGGCAACATCCGAAGCACTCATCTGGAACAGTTTTATTTTTTTTGCGAGGGTTGATGGAATTCTTCAAGACACTATGCGGACCGACAAAGCGTGTGAGATTTGATTCACTAAAAATACCACCATTCGAGTTAACTATTTTTGTTTTTCTACTACAACTAAGTCAATTGATTTATCTAGCAGTTTTTCGCTCCCGAGGTAATCACATTTAGCAGGCAGCTGTCCAGTGAGAGTTCCTGCAATCCGCAGTGTTGGTTTGTCGCGCTAAACCAAGTGGTTTTGTCCTTTGAAGACGGCGCAACAGGTTTCGTTCCTCTAATATTCCGAGAGCCGCATTATTGATATGACTTTCCAGTCGATCTCTGTGGGCGAAAAACGTAGCTTCACTTTCGACATTTTCAATGTTTATACAAATCACGATGAATATCGTCGTTCGAATGTTAATAGCGGCTTGAAATCCTTTATTTTGAAACGTTTGTATAATAGAAGAATTACTCTTCTTGGTACAAACCCAGAGTTGTATACCGTAAGCCCAAATAGGTCTAAGCACTTGCTTGTTTTCAGTACTATGCGGGGAATGTTTTCCTAGTAGCCAGTACATTTCCCCATATTTCAATTCAAGCTCTTCACGTTTTTTTTTACATGCGCTTTCCATTTGAATTTCGCGTCGAGAGTCATGCCTGGGTGTTTTGCCTCGTTTGCGAATGGAATCCGAACTTCATTTACAAAGAGAGTTAGAGCATTTAGTCGTTGATTTTTCGACTGATTTTCCTGTGGCCAAAATTGCAATATCATCGGCGAATGAGACCAGCACAATGCCATCCGTTTGGTAAGCCTCTGGTATACAGCAGGCAGCGGACCAAGTACGCTTCCCTGCGAAACGCCAGCCGTAATTGCTTTCAAATTTGAGACGCGCTCCCGTCTTTAACACGAAGAAGTCTATTAGATAAGTAGTTTTCCAGAACATATCGAGTTCGGGGAAAACTTGTTTCAGGTTATATCCCAAACCTTCGTGCCACACTTTGCCAAAGACGTGGGAGACGTCAAGAAATACACTCGAACATATTAGCTGAAATTAAGAAGATCAGTTATCCTTATCCAGAGGGCGTCGTGGCGCAGTGGTTAGTGTGTTGGACTCTGGCGCACGATGAGCGAGTTCGGATCCCGATAACACCAACGTAGTATACTTGCCAAGAAAAACCTCCTCGACTCAAGCCGTTCGGGATCGGCAATAAACTGTAGGTCCCTTTCACCTGTGTAAAAGAAAAAATAAAATTACACGCAACATGGGTGATTGAGAGAAGCTTGGCTCTGGCCCTTCATGGGCTGTAACGCCACCAAAGCAAGTTATCCTTATCCGCTGAACATCAGTCAGGTCGTTAATGAAGTAGGATCCCAGGTATTGTTTCCTACTATGATAGAGGGTCGGAAAGGTGCAGAGCAGGTGTTGAATGGACTCAATCTAGTCATACCAAGTTATACGAAACTAATTGCCCTGGTCTTTGTGCATGACTGCCAACAAGACAATGACCAGTGATGACATCAACGATTATGCTGATGTCGATTCGTTTAGGGGGTTCGCAATCGGTCAAGTTGTGGCCAGATTTTCCTGGTGGTTAGGCAGGTAGGTGCATCTCAGGTTCGTCTCAGCCATGGTTAGATTCATTAGCTGTAATTTAATAACTGCTAGTGGTGTACAAGTTCTCTTGATGTCGAATCTGTAATTCGCGGTGTCTTTCCTCAGTGAGATACTGGCAAAGCCCCTCATGGTAAAGCTGTCAAGAAAAGCATTTCACAGCATTCATAACTAGGTTCTGGCCCTTCGCGAACTGTGGCGACTTACTTTTCCCCCGTGTTTGCTGGACATAGACAACAAGCGGAAGCAGTTGAGGCTTTAAACAATGTTTTGACCTGCTTAAACAAAATGGCATACTGTTTGGTTGGACTTATTCTCGAAGACAAATCATCGCACTTCCTCAGGTTTCCCTGGTTGAAACTGTGCTGAAGAAAGCAATCTTCTGGATTACAACGAAAAGTAAGAACGATTACCAGTGATTTTTTACGACTCGACCGACTCGAAAAAGAAGAAAATTTCGGGGAATGAGACTATTTGGTGAATAAGTCATCGTCGAGTCGTTACGAATTGCTACCGCATTCCTCATGTTCCAATAACTTTCCTTTAACTTTCCTTAAAAGTAGATGTAATGGGCCATAGGATGGTTGCATGTGCTTGTGTATGTTGGTATTGTAGGTCCGTCAACTTTTTTTTCCCTCGAATGTCTCAAAAAACTTTTATTCAGCGCGTAATTATTTACTGAGGATCTCTTGAGATTCGGAAGAAACCCAATGGGAAGTTAGCAGTGTGGACAGTCCTGTCGAAACTTACTTACTTACTTAGTGAGCGCTACAGTTCGGGGTGAGCCTGGGCCTCAACCAACATGCCTCTCCACCAACACGATCTTTGACTAGTCTTTTCCAGTGCCGCACGCCCAGTTGATTGAGATCCTTTACCACCTGTGCGCGCCACCATAGATGCGGCCGTCCTCTATTCCTTCGTCTCTCGGGGTTGGATTCAAAGACTCTACGGGCTGGAGCTGTGGTGTCCATTCACTCTACATGGCCCAGCCATCTTAGACGTTGAATCCGTAGACCCCTGACTAGACTCATGTCGCTGTACAGCCCGTAAAGTTTGTGATTGAATCTTCTCCTCCAACCCCCCTCTGTGTTTATAGAACCGAAAATCGCACGCAGAATCTTTTTCTCGAAACGACCAAGGCTTTCCTCATCTGCTTTAGATAAAGTCCATGTTTTTGCGCTGTATAACCGGACCGGGATAATTAGGGTCTTTTATAAGGTCAACTTGGTCGTACGAGTGATGGCTTTCCTTCTCAATTGCCCCTTGAGCCCAAAGAAGCAGCGGTTGGTAAGAGTAATTCTGCGCATGATTTCGAAACTGGTGTCGTTGTTCCAGGTCACTGCGAAGCCGAGGTAAATGAAGTCCTTAACTACCTCGAACTTATCTCTGCCAATATGCACGTTCTGTCCAAGACGTCGATGGTAAATGTCCTTTTTCGATGACAGTAGATAATTAGTCTTGCCCTTATTAACTGCCAAAACAATTTTTGCCGCCTCCATCTCAATACTCGCAAACGCCTCATTGACATCTCGCTGTGATCTACCTACATATTATGTCAATGTCGTCGGCGTATGCAAGGAGTTGCGAGGATTTGAAATAGATTGTGTCTCTGGTATTGGCCTGTGATTTTTGCACAATCATTTCTAATATGATATTAAAAAAATCACACGGCAGCGCATCGCCCTACTAAATCCTTTCTTGACTTCGAAACTATCTGTCAGTTATGCACCGATTCGGACGGAGCACCGAGCGTCTTCCAGAGTCATCCAGAGTCAGCGAGCGTCCTCCAGAGTCATCAACATGGCGTTATATAGCTCGTCTCTAATTACGCTGTCGCATGCGGCTTTGAAGTCGACGAATAGATGGTGGGTGTCGACTTGAAATTCATTGGTTTTCTCCAGGATCTGCCGTAGTGTGAAGATTTGGTCGATGGTGGACTTCCCTGGCATGAGGCCACACTGATAAGGATCTATCAGCTTATTTACGAACGGCTTCAGGCGTTCACACAAAACGGCAGCGAAAATCTTATACATATGCGACACTAGTAGTTGGCGCAGTCGAAGGGGTCTCCGTTTTTGTAGATCGTGCAAACAATGCTGAGACTCCATTCCTTGGGCATGCTTTCCTCTGACCATATCTTACAGATGAGCCGGTACATACTCCTAACCGAGCTGCTTTGAAGAGCTCAGCAGGCAATCCATTTGCGCCAGCAGATTTATTCGAATTGAGTTTCGACATGGCATTTTATCTGTTGGTAAAATCTTCGAACGTCGTGCCTACAGTAGCACCTCTCCAAGTTTTCAATCGCACGCTTCTCGTGCTCCTTCTTTTTTTTTTTCTTGAGAAGCTTATGTTCCTCCCTTCTTTTAAGCTCGTAGAGCTCACGAGCCTCTCTGGTTTTTTTGTGTAGTAAGGCTTTGTATGCCTCCTGCTTTTCTGCATGTATCCTTCTACACTCGTCATCGAACCAGGTGTTTCGTCGTGGTGGAGGCCCAACACTTCCATTGCTGTGCTCTTCAGGGCTTGTTTGCACTGGCTCTACTGACTGAGTGGAGGATTGAGGTGTATCGGAGAGCTTGAGGGAGACGCGGTTGGCAAAGGCACTGGTTGGTGTTTTAACTCTACTCCGCGGTGTTCGTGTTATCCGTTGACGTATCTTGGCTCGAAAAGTACGAACATCAGGAATAGTGGAGGAGTGTTTGACGTCGATCGCGATGTGATCAATCTGGTTGGTGGTCGATTGATCAAAAGACCGCCAGGTGCCTTTGTGTACATCGAGGTGTGGAAAGCGTGTGCTATCTAAAAGAAGATTTCTCCCCGTGGCGAAATCGATCAGCCTATGTCCGTTATCGGATGTGGTGTCATATAGGCTGTGTTTGCCGATGACTCGTTCAAAGATGCTTTCTTTACCTAGCTAAGCGCTAAAATCTCCTAGTATTATTTTGGTATCATAGCTGGGGCATTTGGAGTATGTTCTGTCTAGGAGATCATATAAATCATCTTTGATGGAGTCGCCCTTGTCTTCCGTGGGGGCATGGACACATATGAGGCTGATGTCACGAAATTTTGCCTTGATGCGGATCGTTATAAGGCGTTCACTCATACACTGGAAGCTAAGGACTTTATGCCTTAGTCCACCTCTAACAACAAATCCGCATCCATATAGTCTCTGTCCTCTCTTCCTATAGCAGTCACCGTAGTAGATGTCGCAGTTTTTCATCCGCTTTTTGCCCGGCCCATTCCATCGCATTTCCTGGATGGCGGTTATGTCCGCTTTATAGCGGTCCAGGGCGTCCACAAGTTGTTCGGCCGCACGTGGTCTGTTTAGGGACCTAACATTCTACGTACTGAACCGAAGGTCCTTGTTTATTTTTCGTTTTCTTAAAGGGTCGTTAAAATATATCCGTTCCATTTGATTGGATCTGGTTTGCTAGACCATAGCCCAACCGACACTAATCCTGTTTTGTGGCGCAGGATACTCGCCTTTCGGCCTCTTCCGTTAGTAATTTCTCTTGTAAGGAAAGTTCCAGATGGTACCACGAGGAGGTGGAAGTAGGACCTGACTAGCAGAGCTGCAAGGTGTTCGGCTGCAGAGGCTCTTACTCGCTTTTTGCCGGGCCAGCATCCGTCGCCAAATGCTACCCCTACGAGGCCTTTGCTAGTCCTTTACCATCCTGTAGAACCCTGTCGAAAACCCTAGAAATATTGAAGCTTGGGACATGACAACATTTTTTGTTCATAAAATCGCAACGTATACAACAGCATCCAATTATAGGGTAAACATGTTTCGTGAGAGGATGTCAACCGGGGCATGTGAATGTTCCTGGCGAAAGTGTGTATAAAGCTAAAAGTGCACTAGGAGGAGAATAAAAATGTTTTTCATATCTACATATGCACATATATACATACATATGTATATCCTGAAAATCCCATTCTTTCAGGGAATATTATTGATAAAGGTTATTTCCAGCGCACATTTCGGTTAGATTGTGTACAGCATAGTAGTCAGTGAACCGGTGTCTTATTGTCAATGTTATGGTCACAGTCATAACTATCTCGGTGAAGGTACCAGTTTTCGTTCTATTATTTTTTTTTGATAAGAATGTTGCTTACTAATTATTCGCCATCTGTGTCTTTATCTAATGATATATGCACAACTACACACCTTGAACGTTTGCATTATTTGAAAGACTTGCCTTGGCCTATAGTTGTCTGCCACGTCCTAGTACAAAGCTAAACCGGTACGACTGCCACTCACTAGTCACTACTCGTCCATGCATCCGTATCCGTATGGTCACTTGAAATAATTACTTCCTTGTTGCATTTGATGCGGCAACACGTGATGCATACCTACCTATGAACATCATAGATATCATAGATTAAGTTTAAAACCTGTGTCTAATCAAATGTATGTGCGCGCATGCCTTGAATCAAATCTCATGGGATTTTCCTTTTCATCATGCGATTCATGGAATATAACCTGTCTGCTGAATAGGTGTCTACACGATAGTGAACATTGCTCAGGCGAGTGGTAATTTGCAACAATTTCCCTAATTAGCGATATCTTTTGGAGGAGATATGAACGGTGAACGGTTTATGATGTCGCAAAACATAAGCACATATCACAGATGTCCACGATGGAGGTGATGCGGTACCTAAACATGACCACAACGCATTTGCTTCTTTGTATATTCGAATACTCGTTTCCTTTGTTACTTGTTGATTTGGGGCTGATGATAAAACTGGTTTTAAAGTTTCCAACAATTAATAGACAGGTAACGTGAAATGCTTGAACATTAATGAGTTCGAAGAGAATGATTCTCCAATTGGTTGTGGGATGAGGGCGATTAAGTGACGTGACATATTTAAGTGGGTGAAGCACATGAAGCGTTTATTGTTGGGTGTTTAAATATCTTCAACTGTCAGACATAGTTACAAACATTTTCGTGATCCAATTTGTATCGTAGATCTCGATCTTTTGATCGTACAATGAATCCATTTCTGGGAACATCTATCAAACTCTTCAATGACTATGTACGGTTACCCAAATTATGGAAAGCAAGTGATGATTTACCTTAAAGATATAAGTTTGCTTCCGGATTAACTATAACCGCCAAAAGTAGACACCTTCGTGATCTCATCAATCAACGTTACTTGCCTCATTTTTCATAATCAATCATCTGACGCATATTTAGATCACAATTATCTCTACCGGCCTAACCAATAAAGTTAATCCGTATCTACTTTCAAAAACGATTTCGTTATTATTTCTTATTTGCGTTATTTTCCCTGTAAGGGTTCGATTTAAGCAATTGCTTTAATGGTTGTGTCTATTCCGAAGGTTATTGGTGCCTGAGACATTTTCAAAATATTAAGTTTAAACTTACTTACTTAGGTGGCGCTACAGTCCGTGGTGAACCTGGGCCTCAACCAACAAGCGTCTCCAGCTTGCACGGTCTTTGGCCAGCTCTTTCCAGTGCCGCATGCCCAGTTGGTTAAGGTCCCCTTCCACCTGCGTGCGCCACCGTTGATGCGGCCGTCCTCTGCTACGCCTTCCTTCCGGGGCGGATTCGAAGACTCTTCGGGTTGGAGTAGTATTTTCCCCTCGCTCTACATGGCCTAGCCACCTTAGACGCTGTATCCGTAGCATCCTACCAGGCCGATGTCGATGTACAACCCGTACAGTTCTTCGTTATATCTTCTCCTCCATACACCGCCTGAACAAAGGGGACTGTAGATACTGCGCAGAATTTTGCTCTCGAAACGACCAAGGGCACCTTCATCCGCTTTTGTTAAGGTCCAAGCCTGTGCGCCATAAAGGAGGACTGGGATGATTAAGGTCTTATATAGTGTCACCTTGGTTTACCGAGAGAGGGCTCTACTTCTCAATTGCCTCTTGAGCCCAAAGAAACAGCGGTCGGCAAGAGTGATTCTGCGTTTTGTCTCAGCGCTGGTGTTGTTGTCGCTGGTCATCAGTGAGCTAACGTAGACAAATTCCATGACCACTTTAAAGTTATATCCGCCCATGGTGACGTTCTGGCCAATACGTCGGTGTTGTCCGTGTCTTTTAGATGAAAGCAGATATTTGGTTTTACCCTCATTAACCTTGAGACCCATCTTAGCCGCCTCTACCTCTCGCTGTGTCCGTCCAATCACGTCAATGTCGTTGGCGTACGCAAGCAATTGCGTAGACTTGAAATAAATCGTACCTCTTGTGTTGGCCAGTGACTCTTGCACGATCTTTTCAAGCACGATGTTGAAACAGTTGCATGACAGCGCGTCACCTTGCCTAAATCCTTTTTTATCATCAAAGGTCTCGGTTTGCTCATTACCGACCTTAATGGAGCAGCGACAATTCTCCATTGTCATCCTGCACAGTCGGACGAGTTCGGCAGGGATGTTAAAACTAGACATGGCTTTGTATTGCTCATCTCTATACACGCTGTCATATGCATGTATGTATGTTGGCGTTACCGTCCATGAAGGACCTGAGCCGAGCTTCTCTCAATCACACATGTTGTGTGTGATTTCATTTTCCCATAGGTGAAAGGGACCTACAGTTTATTGCCGGTTCCGAACGGCGAATTTCGAGAAGCTTTTCATGACAATTTTACTACAGGGGGTTTTGTCAGAACCCCGCTGAGGAGAAACACCGTGAAAAACACGTTCGATGACATGGCTTGTGCGGGATTCGATCCCGTGTCATCGGCGTCAGAGGCCAACACACTACCCACTACGCCACGCTGTCATATGCAGCTTCGAAATCGACGTAGAGGTGGTCTTCTCCAAGATCTGCCGTAGCGTAAACATTTGTTCTATTGTGGATTTACCTGGTCCGAAACCACACTGATAAGAGCCGATCAGGTTATCCACAAACGGTTTCAGGCGTTCACACAATACGACAGAGAAGATCTTATATGCGATCTTAAGGAGACCGGGCAAACGATGCTGAGATTCCATTCGTCGGGCATGCTTTCCTCCGACCATACCTTGCAAATTGGATGGTGCATGCACCTAACCAGCTCATGTCCAGCCGCCTTAAGAAGCTCAGCAGCCCGCGGCTTTATTAGACTTAAGTCTTGATATCGCTATTTTGATTTCGTTTAGGTCGGGTGGACGGAATTCTCCTACATCGTCGTCCATTACGAATGGCTTGTTTTGCCTGACAGCGGTATCTTGTCCAAATTCCCAGCATCGACTGCGACTCTACTACCAGTTCTCCATTTTCATCCCTGCAGGCTCTGGCTTTGTAGCCATGGCATGTTCGTATTATCTTATTGTAAAACTTCCGGGTGTCGTTCCTACGAAAGCATCTCTCCGTTCGTCGTTGCAGCATGGCTTTATTTGCCTCTTGTTTTGCTTGTTTGGGGGCGCCGTGGCGCAGTGGTTAGTGTGTTGGACTCTGGCGCACGATAAGCGAGTTCGGATCACGATAACACCAACGTCATCGTATGATTATTTCGCGACGTTCCTCCTCGGCGGGGTACTGGCAAAACCCCCCGTAGTAAACTTGCCATGAAAAAGTTGCTGCATGGGCTTGTTCGCATTGTTCATCGAACCAGGGGTTTCTATGTGGTGGCGGTTTGAAACCCAGCACCTCTGAGGCAGCGTCGCTGACGGCGCTCTGGCAATGCGCCCATTCCTGCTCTATTATTTGTGCTGCTATGGGCGGATTTTGAGAGAGCTTGGAGGAGACACGATCGGCAAAGATTCTGGCAGTCTCTAGCGATTGTAGCTTTCCGACGTCAAACTTACGTAGTCCTACTCGACTCCTAAGCATTCTTGATATCCTCATTCGTACCATGGCTATAACAAGGGAGTGGTCCGAGTCGATGTTCGCCCCTCGGAAGGTTCGTACGTCGAGAATACAGGAGGAGTGTCTGGCGTCAATCGCAATGTGATCAATCTGGTTGGTGGTCGATTGATCAAAAGACCGCCGGGTACCCTTGTGGATGTTGAGATGGGGGAATCGCGTGCTTGCTACAAGGAGGTTACGCCCTGCTAGAAAATCGGTTAGGCTAAGTCCGTTGTCGGATGTGGTTTTATGGAGGCTATGCTTTCCTAAGATCGACTCAAATATGTCCTTTTTGCCCAGTTTTGCATTAAGATCTCCTAGGACTATTTATGTGTCGTAGCTGGGGTATTGGGCATATGTTATGCCTAGGAGATCGTAGAATTCTTCTTTTAGTCGATCGTCCTTTTCTTCCGTTGGGGCGTGAGCGCATATTAAGCTAATGTTTCCAAATTTAGCTTTGATTCGGATTCTTATATGTACCTATGTATGTATTTTTATTCATTATTCCCATTAACATAATTCATTCATCTTATGTCTATACAATATTTCAAGAACAGTTAGTGGCATTAATATTAATGTAAGAAATAGAGATAATGCCACATTTTATTTAATTAAATTACATGGTGGGGTGAACCATACGAGCATAAAAAGTATAAAAAATTCAAGATAAGCATAATCAATAAGATATGTAGCATAAATCAGGTAGACAACAACTATACGGTAAACAAGTATAAATCAGACTATATGGTGCAACAGAAATTCGATGTTATTTACGTCGTAAGTAAGAAGCCAAAACTTTATTCTTTTCAAAAATAGGGATGGATTCCTAATGCTTCGTATTCCTTCTGGAAGTTTATAAAACAACTTGTGGGCTACGATAGAATACGAGTTTCTAAAAAGAGTTGTTCGAAAAGGTAAATAATTACCGGGATTACGTCTTAGATTATTAGGTCCGACAACAGGGCTTTGCATGTAGGCACTACCTATAAAAAAGGTTTTTAAGATTTTGTACTAAAATAAGTGACGAACTGGTAAAATCTTTGATATGTGAAATAGCTCCATTGAATGGGCCAACCGGATAGAATAGCAAACTTTTCTCAAAGCACATTTTTGAAGGATAACTAATTGTTGAAGTTTGTTGCGGTAAGCACCGACCCAACAGCAAATACCATATTCTAACCTCGAATGAAATATACCATGGTATACGGGTTTTAAAAAAGCGCTGGAACAACATTTTCGTAGTTTGTACAGGCAACGAAAAGTTGACAGAGAGAATTTCTTGAGATTCAAAATATGCTCGTTCGATTTAAATTGTTGATCTATTGTAACTCCTAAGTACCTGAAAGATTTTACATTTTCAAATTTAAAACTATTTTCCGTACAAGATACATTAGGGTTAAAGGTAGATTGAGGACTAGCTTCCAGGCAATTGTTGTGAATCGAGTTGAATCTTAAGCAGCCAGATGAGTGAAAAATAACTTCAATGTCAGCCATTTCCTTGGAGTCAAGACTAAAAAGCATTAGTTTGGTTTTATTGCTTGCAATAAGTCTATGTTCCGCAAACCACGACCTTAGTATATGGACGTCATAATTAATATCAGAAACTATATTTAACGGACTAACAGCGTTGTATCCAATAGCAAGATCATCCGCGAAAGCCCTTACATTCCCGATAAAAGGTTGCTCAAACAGTGAATTAATATAAATTAAGAATAGAATCGGACCAAGTACAGAGCCTTGTGGTACCCCCAAGTAAATAATTTTCGCGTCGCTAAGAACGTTATTGACTTTTACTTCCTGACTTCGATTGCTTAAATAAGATGCGAACCAGTTGTGAATATAGCCACGAAATCCTGCTTTGAACAGCTTTTTTAAAAGCAAATTATGATTTACCATATCGAAGGCCTTGGTTAAATCAACAAAGAGTGCACCACAGCATTTTTTGTTATCTAAACCCTTTTGTGTAAAGGAGCAAAAGTCCTACAGAGCATCTTCTGAAGAAAACCCTGACCGAAAACCATACTGTAGAGGACTAAAAAATGTATATTTGATAGAAAACGCAAGATCCTAATTTTAACAATTTTCTCGAAAACTTTTGATATTGAAGATAAAAGTGATATAGGTCTGTAATTAATGCGATATTTTTTGCTGTCTTTTTTGTGAAGAGGTATGACAATAGCACATTTCAGTTTACCGGATAATATGCATTATTCAGTGCATTGTTGAGCAGGATGGTGTACCTCTCTAAAGCTACCAGTGGAAGGTGCCTGAGCACAACGTTGTGTATACCATCAGTACCCGCGGATTTTTTATTTTTTAGTGACATGAAGATCAACTGGAGATCTTCCGTCGAAATGAACAGTATGTTAGCACCTTCATTAGTTAGTTGCCGTAAAATCGTCATTGAACCTGGTGAAACCATGGTTCTCGGATCGCCAATGATCAATATCATATCGAAGGTAGAAGTGGTGATGCAGGGCTCTATTTTCCAGGTCGTGGTTCGGGCGAATGCTTTCATTTACCTTGTACACTTCCTGGAAGACAGCCCCCACTGTCGCCACTTTCTCCTGAGGATCCTCAATCACAAAAAAGTCGTCATCTAGGACGGCGCCCTTTGGATCGATGTTGACTGTGCGTAGTAAACGTTCGTTGTCTGACGTTCTCGGAAGCTTTAGATCCCGAATGTCATTCTGATCTTTTCTCCAAGATATTTTATTTATCTGCGGGAACAAATTCGCGCTGTTGGATCTTACAGCGGAATGTCATACTCAACGGAATGTTAGTACAGTTAGTAGACCATTCGTTAGTGCCAGCCAGTCTCAGTCGTGAGTCAAGTAACATTAGATCCAGATAGGCGCCGCTTCTAGGAAACGACGGACTATCCGTTGCGAGTAACCTTAGTCTATACTCAATATTATGCAGGGCTAGTGTTGGGTACATTATTGCTGCAATCACCATGTTTGGCATTTAGATCTTAGGCTAAAACGTAAAAGTTTTCTGCCGAGTATAGGCGCAGAAATCGAAAAAGTATTTCGAACTCTGCAATGAAGATATTGGGCTGAGGTGCTTCAGGTGCATAGGCCTATACTATGTATGTATGTATATCCTCCTTCTGTTCTGAAGGGGGATACACACAACACACGCCTCCAGCAATTGGAACCTTCGCACTTCACCGCTATATATAATTCTATATTTACTTTTTTTTTTATGAAGATTGCGACACCTCCGCCTTGAGTGGCATTGGGTCGGTCTCTTCGTATTATTCGTATAGGTCTGGATGGCAGAAGGCATGTACGACGTCCAAAAAATGCTGTATGTTTCGACGGTTGTCAAGCACGGCGGAGGATCGATTAATGTGTGGGGATGTTTTGGAGTTGGGCCAATTCACCGTATTAACGATTTGCTAACATAAGAAAAATATGCAGTATTGAAGCAGAAAGGTTTAGATACGAAATACTAAATAAAAATTTACTTTTTTACTTAAATTTTTTCAACGTTACTAATCAGGTGTCCCACTTGTTTCAGGGCTTTTTCAATAAATCACCTGCCAAAGTTAAAAAAAAAAATTAAACCCAAGCATACAATTTCTTTTTTTCTATTTATAACAATAGAGAATAGAATGTAAAAAATAAATATCAAATAATGTATTTCCAAATACATACATACATATGTATATGAATTTAATCGAACAAATGTAAAATTACGTTTCTATTCAATAGTCAACAGCCGTACATACGTACATATTAATAAAATAGCTAACACCGGTATTCCATCGAGAAGATAAACTGACAACATCCCATCATTTAATAGTTTATTGACTCATACTGGAATAGCGAAAGCTTTCCATTTGCTCTTATTCCGTCTTTTACTTATGGCCGCACATCAATCTGTCTGTAGTCTTTGTGCATTAGATCAACACTTCACAAGCCACAAACCGTCAACATCATATTCATTCACCGCACTACCATGCATTCACGGATCCTACTATCACTGCCGTCTCGCCATTCTGCTAGAACCAACGAAAACCAGTTTCCAGATGTCAGTTGAAAACATTGGAAAACAACCGAACACCGATAGTCTAAACCAGTTTGTTCTTAACCTAGTTTTCTTTCTTCAATCTTCATGCCGTCGTCGTTGTTATCCCATTGTAGGTTAATACAATCATTCAATTCCTCTACCGGCTTTAACACAACACTTTTCTAATCAAGATACACGTACGCTATGCTTGAAATAAATGTGATTAGAGAAAATGAGATACGATCAGGAACAAACCACATGACTTTCAGAATATTGCTCACAAATTTTTTATTTCAACACTCAAACATACTGGCGTGCTCTATTACAGTTTCGACTCTCCAATCAATGCTGTTGCATAAAAGATCAAGGAAACAACAAACCATTCGAAATGAATGCCAAACCTCAGCCAATCCTTTTCTCTATTAAGTGTTCGTTACTCCATCATTGTTGTTAGTAACAGTCGTGACCAAGAAAAAAGACGGGAAACAAGAATAAATAAACCATGAATACCGGGTATACGTGAATACAAACATAGAATAGAAAACACGCTGTTGTCGTTCAGGTCTACTCCAGACGTGATCTCCTGTCGCTCTAGCCACAGAACTAGCACCATCTTTTACAAATCCAGAGCTCCGACAACTGCAACAGCTTCAGCGCACTCTCTTTACAATTCTTTGAAGCAATTAAAATAACAGTAAACCAAAAAAGTAAAAATTTTTCTTCAACCTTTATACCTACTACAAAAAAGCAAAAACGAAAAATAGAAAATAAGACGGAGGTAACTGACTTTACCACTTTGCGATACCTTACCACCGACCGATGTGGAGAAGAGTGAAGAAGCTGCAAAGACGTCCACGCCGTTTGTGGAGCCGCATGCGGCACAACTTTGTATAATGCCGGCCGCACACCGTTCACATTCACAGCTGCAATAGTCTTTCGAGTCTGCTCGTTGAAAAGCTTAACTCGACAGTCGACTGGCTGCAGCTATCGCACTTTTTTCTTGCCATTCTCCTATTTATTCCTTTTCACGAATACTACTCGTAGATAGAGATACAATAGAAAGATGCACGTAGAAAGTGTATAATGGAAATGCGCGCAGATGAAAAATGATTAACGATCAAACGACGACACGGTACGGCATTTGCAGGAGCGTAATAACAATCTCCAGCCAATAGGCGGCGGAATTGACCGATCGACTTTGTATCTGTGAAACACAAAGCAAACCGTTTGATGAGGCTGAATGATACTGTTTTGCTTTTGCAAGCAGACATTGAAGCTGAAGGTTTTTCCTGTACCTCCTAAATGAGACTTGCATTTCTATCATCAATATAAAATTATATTGACATTTATCTATGTACATATATGTAGATGGTTGTATGGTTTAAGTGTAGCGTGGAAGTACATACATATCTCACTGCAGGGGAAATGTCCTGCTTATCGTCCAACTTTCGGCTCCGTACAGCAAGGCCGGCGTTTTGTAAAGCATGACTTTGATTCTTCTAGTGAGGAGTTTTGACAGAAGCTGTTTGAACAAATCGAAGAAGCAGCGCTTGCCAAAGGCGATTCGGATCTCCACTGTGGTGTCGTTTGTGGAGTTTACAAACTCCTTAACCCGCTCGAGATTTTAGCTGTCAACCGTTATAATTTGTCCCAGGTGGTGAGCGACGGATCGGTTTTGCTTGACAGCATTCACTTTGTCTTATCTTCGTTGACTTTAAGACCAACTCGTTCTGTCTGTTCCTCAATCGCTGTGAAAGCTCCTACAACGTCACGCTGAGACCGCGCGATAGTCTCAATATCAACCGCGTATACTAGCAGCTGGACAGACCTATAGAAGACAGTGTCTTCCCTGTTGACGGTGGCCATCGCACTATCTGCTCCAGCACTAAATTGAAGAAGTCATACTACAGCGCATCTCCTTGCCGAAATCCGGTGCATGTTACAAACGGCAACTTTAAAATCGATAAAGAGATGGTGTGTATCGATTTGAAACTCGCTGGTCTTTTTCAGGATTTGTCGAAATGTCAATATTTGGTCTATAGTCCATTTGCCGTGCCGGGAGCTGTACTGGTAGCAGCCGATTTTTATTTATTTTTATTTTTAGTCACCCGCACTCAAGGCTAATGCCTTATAACGTTGAACGTTGAACGTTGTGCGAGCGAAGGTAACAGAGAGACCTTCCGCTCGACGGTCGATGATGTTAACCACTACACGGCCACCCCCTTTGTGCGGTGCAAAAGGGCTTTAGACATTCACACAGTACGCTTAACAGGATCTTGTATGCAACAAGATCTCCTTTTACGTGGATGGGGCAGATAGAGCTGATATTCCAGTCGTCGGGCATGCTTTCATCTTCCCGCCGCCAGCCTTGAATAGCTTTGATGGCAAGCCATCTAAACCTGCGGCCTTGTTGGTTTTCAGCTTTTATATAGTTGTGCCGACTTCTTCGAGGGTGGGAAGATTACTTCAGCTGTTTCTCTCTCTTGGTCATGCTCTTTAAGCAGCTATTCCCTGCGGGTTGGTGACAAGATTATCTTCGAAATTTCGAAGGGCCTGGGTGCGTTTCTTGTTGACTCTTGCAAGGCTTTTAGCTTTCTTATAAAAAGGCCGTATTTTGTGTCTTACGTTTAAAAGTCGTGTCTCTCAATCAATCAACAATTGCTTTCTAATCGTTTTTTCTTGTGTTATGATAAAATGTTTCCTATGGAAAACTTGAAGTCCAATTGATGCAGATGATCACTTTCCTGATTAGGTTGGTGATTGAACTTGCCCGGACATAGACAACCTATTCCAGATACACACTTTTCTTGAGCGGGGTTGTGGGTGTATGGTATATTTGCTGGCAGCACAATCGCAGAGTACATGATCTGATGCTTCCTTCTTCTCAGAGCCCGAAATCAGTTTCGGTGGATAGGCCTAATTTTTAAAGGTGATCCGTGAAGTAGTTAGTGGAGCTTTTGATATCTTTCCTTTTTTTTTTATATTATACTCTTATGATGTTTGGCACACAACCTGAATGAAGTGCAGTGGTTTGGGTCGTTGATGTTCGTTCTCTACTCTCAGGGGTGGTTATCCTAGATAGGACGAGAGCCGACCAAATTCCGGATTTGGTTATAGCCCGTAGTAATTCGCTCGAGCACTTTAATATTAAAATGCTTTTGAAGCGAGAGTTCAAAGGTTGTATGGTTCTTTAAACTAGGCGCAGATCTTGGAGATGGTTGTGTTATTTTCTAGGCAAAGGTATCTAGAAGTGTGTTGATTCTATTTTTTGTAAGTCCGACGAAGGCCTCCACGTCTATGTGCTTGTTTGGAGAGCGCTTCCTTGGGACATGTCTCATTGCCAATATGCCAATATGTCCCAGAGAATCATTGTGGATAGGGCTTGGAGGAAGCGGTTTTTAAATTTTCAAGCTTGACGATTAGGAATATTTATTTCAAATTGTCTTTCAAAGATGTACCTGGTTAATACAAGGAAAACCCCCCGGCCCCCTTTTGGTCGGAAGGGGCAATTTTCTAAAAAATGGACTTAATGGAAAGCTCTTCTTTCATTTTGTTTCCAAGCGAAGCTGTTTTAAGGAATAGTTTTTGAGAAATTAATTTTTAAACTCAAAATTTTGAAAAAAAAGTCGAACTAGTTTTTTTAAAAATTGTATGTTATTAAGTACCTACCAATTTTTTTTCAAGAATTAAATTCTCTTATTAGTTTTCCCGGATGCAAATATGTCTTGTAGTTTTTGGAAAATAAAAAAAAAATCCAAACCGCATTTTTCTAAGAAAAACCTTTATTTTTTTTTGGTTTTAATGCGGCTGGACTTGTACGCAAATTCGACATTTCGAAAATTCATCCCTTAAAAACTGTTCCTTAAAACAGCTTCGTTTAAAAACAGGACGAAAGAAGAGGTTTCTGGCTTTACAAAAAAGTATATCGCGGCATTGTGGATGTAACCGTTGATTTTTAATATATTTTTTTCCAAATTAAGTCAATTTTTTAGAAAATTGCCCCTTCTGCCTAAACGGGGTGAAATATACCCCCCTCCTCCCATACGATTTTTTTCTTGTCTTGACCAGACCTACACGCTCTAGCTTTTTGGCGCACTGCTCGTGGGGCACCCTGTATAATTGCCAAGTAATCCGCTGGCCTGCATGGAAAATTGTTTTCTAAGCGGATGATACTTACTACACTGTGCAACACTAGGTCAAGGGTTGCTATAGGACATCTCAATCTTTGGAAGCGCTGTAGCTTAATAGCTATGACCTTTTACTTTTCTCCAACATTACACATATGCTGGTTGGCATGGCTCTGGGTTTTGTTGAGAACGTTCAAAATTCAGGAAGGTAACGAATAAAAATTGTATGAGTTAGAAACTCATTGTGTACTCCTCAAATTAATATGCCAAAACAACGAAAACGTATAAATTAAAATCGAGACTGAACTGAAGAGTTTTCTTATCTGTTTTAGCTTGTTTATTGGCGAATTACTTTCCTTTGTTTATACATATGTATATGCGCATACATGCACTTTACAGCCCTATACGTAAAATGCTTAAGACTTGCGTGTAACACTTCATAGATAAATGATTCGAACGCATTAAGTACAATCTAATGAGGTAACGATATCCTTGCCTAGTATACGTTTTATTTTTTTATTTATATATTTCATTCTGCAGTCTTAAAAAAAAGTATACGTAGAAAACTCTGAAGCCTAAACTTAATGTACAAAAGATATGGTATTATCTTGGGATGTGACGGCATTGAGCTCCAATGTTCTTGGAAATTTAAATTCAAATTGTGATACATTAAATGCATCCTTTCGAGTGAGCGCTTGATCATTTTACTGTGTTCTTGTACATTGGGGTATATTTGTATTTCGAAATGATGTAACTAATAAAGTGACAACCCGACTGGAAATTAGTTCAGGGAAGC
This sequence comes from Eumerus sabulonum, assembly GCA_951905685.1. Lineage (NCBI taxonomy): Eukaryota > Metazoa > Arthropoda > Insecta > Diptera > Syrphidae > Eumerus > Eumerus sabulonum. Next base: position 150,043,845 of record OX645060.1, on the reverse strand, counting down.
CGAATTATGATAAGATCCGGATTAGATTTTTCGTAACACGGCCATGTACAGTAATCAATCCCATGATCTGGCTATCTGAACAGTTGCTGATCACAGTACAGTACTCCATCCCTTGACCTGGTCATCTGATCAAAATACAGTACCCTATCCGTTGATACAGCCATTTGATCAAGAACTGATCAGAGCGTAGTGCCCTGTCCCTTGATCCAGTCATCTGATCAGTTCCTTATCAGAATGTAATACTACGAATCCTAATACGGTTTCGGTATGTTATTTAAATCAAGATTGTATCCGATGCCCTGAACTGGATAATCATACTAAATTTAGTTTTTTGTCTGATCCCTTCTGTATGTAATATTGCTTATTAAACAATAAATTATATATCAAATGCTACGACTAAATTATTATTATGTTAATAACGTTTCATTCTTTACATAGTTTTCAATAACATTTTTTAATGTTAATTAATAATAATACTTCGCCTTGTTTCCATCGCGTTCCAAATGCGTTTCGCATGATACGCCGACTACCTTCGCGAATCAAGCGACACCGACCACGACAGCTCGCTCCGATCGTAGCTTTATGTACGATAAACAGACATGTGCAGGATATTGAATTCTAAACGACAATCTGGAAGGCAGCCGTGTTAACTTGCATGCATCAAAATAAAACAGTCGGGATATTTGGTTAATATTTCAGTTTCCTAAGGTAATTTCTATTAGTGAACACGAAATGAATATATGTTAGTGAAAGTGAACAAGGTATCTATGTTACTGTGGTGAGTTTATAACAATGAGACGACCTGGATTTATTATGAAGAGGAAAATGCAAATCCAACCCCTCATCATTTAAAATATGGTCTAGCTGCCCACACGACTAATTTCCCAATAGGAAAAATGAAAACACCAATTTAATTTCACATGTTTTCGTTTTGAACCCCCGACGCACAAAAAAGGAGTTTCATAAGTTTGAGGTGTCTGTGTGTCTGTCTGTGACATTGTAACTCCTGAACGAATGGACCGATTATGATGCCTTTTTTTAAAAGCTAACGTGATCGAAATGGTTCTTAGCTTCAATTTGTGACGATCAGTTAAGGTGTTTCAAGATCATTAGCTCTTTTTGGTAGCTGCGTCCGATCACCGCAATCAACTAGCATCGGGCGCGGTCAGAATTTAGATGGGGAACCGCTTAGAAACACCGCGTGTTGTTGGCATCAAGCCGCCTATTTGCTGTCGCTCCATGTAACCCAGGGTAAGGAAACGCACACTCATTTGTGCTCATAAACTGCTCACGTGCGTGTGCAATTTCGATTGCTGAAAGTTTCTAATTTAGACTTTATAGAAAATGAAGTCATCTTAGACTAAAATATTATACAAATGGAAAATAAAAATAAAAAAATGTTCAAGTGAAATGTTTCCATGTTTTATCATTCTGCAAATAACTCCTGAGTGAACGCGAGTGTGTGCATTTATGGAAACTCACTCCATGTGCGTTAAACAGAACCACCCTACCGAGTGCACATAAGTGTTCGTTCTCTTTAACGAACATATGAAGTGCGCAGAGGGGTGAGTTTCCATAAATGCACACACACTCGTGTTCGTGAGCGAAGGCAATCCTGATCCGAATCGGGTCCTATACTGAATTAATTTCCAGCCGGAAAGGTTCCCGTAGACAAGGTCTTTTCACCAGACGCTATGACCTACTCATATGTGCACCTTAACCATTTTGTTGTTACTATTTTTCACGATACGTGTGTACATATATATGTATGTTCCATTCGTAACAACGTAGGTAAGGTATATAGCAAGTAAGGCAAGAGGTTGTTATGTTATTGTATTTTTGTGGCTTTAGCAATAGAACATATTTCCCACGGTGCACACGCATATTGCATTTGGTGCAGCATGCTTTTGACCAGTTCCCAATATGCAATAGGATAGATAAAATCTTCGTTGCACGATCATATAGAGAAAGTCAAGTTATGATGGGAACAGTGAAGCCATAAGTCATCTGTTCAAATTTAAATACAATATATGCAGTTGCCTTTGTCGCATTTTCGTAAGAAAGATTTAATCGCCTATTTGCGATTATGGGATAAGTCGGTGGGTTCTAATGTTATCATAAGCCCAACACTAATTAAATAAAATAAAAAAAAAACCCTTGTCTCTTTTTTAATTACTTATGTCTTTTTTTTTCTCTCTTCAGGGATCAAATTGTGAATAAAAAACAGCAAGTGAAAGGTATGTAAGTTCAATTTTGTCCAACTCACTTTATATGACGACAAGTATCCACTTGCCACGTATACGATAAAGCGAAAGTTTTCCAAATATATGTACATCTACACCTCAGCCAAACACCAACCATTGTGTGCATTTGCATCTGAAAGTGTAGATATGTACATATCTTACACGTACTAAAAATGTATATTGTCGATTGCCATCCATACAGCCACATTTGCAGGTTTAGCGATTTTTACGAGTGCGCGTGGTCGTCGCGTCTAACCTTTCGAGATATAATCATCTGAACAAGATCACATTTTGTGTTTTGTGAACTTGGCATCTTAAATTGTTTTTCGTATTTATGGTTTCTCCTTCCCTCTCGAATTTAGTGTTATTAACTCACAAAAATTGTTGTTTGGCAGCGAGTGCATTTGAACCCCACGGGACTACCATTAATCATCTGACTCATGAAATCTTCGCATAAATTACCTTTCGAGAGGATGGATTTAAACTTAATTTTGTGGCTTTTTCGAGGACAAAGAAAAGTGAAATTCATATCGTCAAGAGGGAAGTGTCCATTCGAATATTGAAATCGAAAATGTTTTCCTTTTCTTTCTTTTTTATCTCTAAAAATTCATTACGACCTGAGTATACGTATCGGAGGTTCCCAACGTTACTGTCAATGTAAGGAAGAAAAACATATTCGAAAGGGAAGTGAGGTCGTTGCTGCATACTTGTAATTAACTATAAAAAAATATGGAGGAGGTGAAGGAAGTTTAAGATTTTGTGGAGTACGTGTAAGGGTTAATATAGTGTTATCTAAGGAGCTTCCTAAGGATCAACAAGTGACTTCAAATCGTTAAATGGATTTGGAGACAAGATCCCATGTGGTCTCTATTTTATTCTGAAAAATACATATGTATATAATACTATGTACATATGTATGTACATGCAAGAAATGTGTTTCCCTAAAAACAAAGAAATAAACGCTATAAAAATGTTTCGTTTTAAGTAATACGATTAAGTAGAAACAATGTCTATGACTAGCTATGTCTGAAACTTTTTCTTCTTCTTAATGGGCGCTACAGTTCGGGGTGAACCTGGGCCTCAACCAACATGCCCCTCCATCTAGCACGATCTTTTGCTAGCCTTTTCCATTGCCGCACACCCAGTTAGCTAAGGTCCCCTTCCACCAGTGTGCGCCATCTTAAGTGTGGCCGTCCTCTGCTCCCTCGTCCCTCGGGGTTGGATTCAAAGACTCTCCGGACTGGAGCTGTGGTGTTCATTCGCTCTACATGGCCCAGCCATCTTAGGCGTCGAACCCGTAGACGTCTGACTAGGCTCATATCGCTATGCAGCCCGTAAAGTTCGTGGTTGAATCTAAAAATCCTTCTCTCGAACCGACCAAGGGCCTCCTCATCCGCTTTTGATAGTGTCCATGCTTCTGCGCCGTACAACAGGACCGGGATGATAAGGGTCTTATATAGAGTCAACTTTGCCGCTCGGGAGAAAGTTCTATTACTCAGTTGCCTCCTGAGCCCAAAGAAACAACGACTGGCAAGAGTGATTCTGCGTTTGATTTCGGAACGTCTACCTTGGCTCCGCAGTGTCGTTGTTCCAGGACACTGCGGAGCCAAGGTAGACGAAGTCCTTAACTACCTCGAACTTATATCTGCCAATACAAACGTTCTGGCCAAGACGTCGGTAGTGAGCGTCCTTTTTTGATGACAGCATATATTTAGTTTTGCCCTCGTTTACCGCCAAACCAATTTTCGGCGCTCCATCTCAATGCCCGCAAACGCCTTATTGACATCTCGCTGTGATCTACCTATTATGTCAATATCGTCGGCGTATGCAAGGAGTTGCGAGGATTTGAAATAGACTGTGCCTCTTGTATATGCCAGTGATTTTTGCACAATCATTTCCGATATGATGTTGAAGAAATCACACGACAGCGCTTCGCCCTGCCTAAATCCTTTTTTGACATCAATACTATCGGCAAGGTGTTCACCGATTCGGATGGAGCAGCGAGCATTCTCCGAAGTCATCCTGCATAGTCTGACGAATTTAGCGGGTATGTCAAAGGTAGACATAGCGTTGTAGAGCTCGTCTCTAATTACGCTGTCGTATGCGGCTTTGAAGTCGACAAATAGGTGGTGAATGTCGACTTGAAATTCATTGGTTTTTTCCAGGATCTGCCGTAGTGTGAAGATTTGGTCGATGGTAGACTTCTCGGCCTGAATCCGCACTGACAAGGACCTATCAGCTTATTTACAAAAGGCTTCAGGCGTTCGCACAAAACGGTAGGGATGATTTTGTAAGCGATGTTAAGGAGATTTATTCCTCTATAGTTGGCGCAATCAGAGGGGTCTCCTTTCTTGTGGATCGGGCATACGATGCTGAGAATCTATTCCTCGGGCATGCTTTCCTCTGACCATATCTTACAGATGATCTGGTGCATGCTCCTAACCAAGCTATCCCCAGCTACCTTGAAGAGCTCAGCAGACAGTCTGTCTGCGCCAGCAGCTTTATTCGACTTGAGGCAATCTTAACTTCGTTGAGGTCAGGGGGACAGGATTCTCTGCGGTCTTCGTCGATTAGAAATGGATCATTCTGCCTGACCGCGATATATTGACTAACATCGCCATTATACAGTCTGCAGAAGTGGTTTTTCCATATTCTCAGCATCGACTGCGATTCTACTACTAGGTGTCCATTCTCATCCCTGCAGGCTTCCGGCCTAGCTTTATAACCTTGGCTTTATCTGTTGATAAAACTTTCGAAAGTCACGCCTACAGTAACACCTCTCCAAATCCTCAATCGCGCGCTTCTCGTGTTTTTCCTTCTTTCTTCTAAGAAGCTTATGCTCCTCCCTTCTTTTTAACTCGTAGAGCTCACGAGCTGCTCTTGTTCTTTTATGCAGCGAGGCCTTGTATGCATCCTTCTTCGCTGTGTGAATCCTCCTGCACTCGTCATAGAACCAGGTGTTTCTTTGTGGTGGAGCCTTGAAATCTATAACTTCGGATGCAGAGCTTTTCAGGGCTTGTTTGCAAAGTCTCCACTGCTGTTCTATTGATAGCGTGCAGGATTGAGGTGTATTGGAGAGCTTAAGGTTTCGAGCGGTTTCTGGCGATAGTAGCTTTCCGATGTCATAACTTTGTATTCTTACTCTACTCCGCTGCGTTCGTGATATCCGTAAGCGCATCTTGGCTCCTACAAGATAGTGGTCCGAGTCGATGTTAGCCCCTTGGAACGTTCGAACATCAAGAATAGTGGAGGAGTGTCTGACGTCGATCGCGATGTGATCAATCTGGTTGGCAGTCGATTGATCAAAAGACCGCCAGGTGCCTTTGTGTATATCGAGGTGCGGGAAGCGCGTACTGGCTAGAAGGAGATTTCGCCCCGTAGCAAGATCAATCAGCCTGTGTCCGTTATCGGAGGTGGTGTCGTGTAGGCTATGTTTGCCGATGACTCGTTCAAAGATGCTTTCCTTACCCAGCTTAGCATTGAAGTCTCCTGGTGCAATTTTGATGTAATAGCTGGGACATTGGCCATACGTTCTGTCTAGGAGATCGTATAACTCATCTTTGGCGGAGTCATCCTTGTCTTCCGTGGGGGCGTGGACGCAGATCTGTCTGATGTTCAAAAATTGAGCCTTGATACGGATATGTCTGAAACTACCTCCCAAGTTTATTGGAACATCATGCATCATTCCATAAACTTTATTGTATATCATTATCCATTTTAGCTAATAAAAGGAGGAATTTATTCTCAATATACATAACTCAACATTTCCGAACACTTAAAGCTTGTATAGGATACAGGCATATGTACGTGTATACGAGCACCCCATTAGTCTCAACGTTCTAGATTTGTTCTTCATTTTTTCGTTTTAAGGAGAACTGATTTCGAACTTTTTGTTTTTTTTTTTTTTTTTACAAAACGTTCGCTGATCTCATATAATTTGGTTTTTGGTTGTTTGTTGATTTTATAATGTATTGTTCACAGACACATATTGCATACAGACACATACATATGTATGTAAAGGAGCTGATCTCAAGCCGATGACCTACTCGTTTTAATCGAACCGAATTTGCTCATAATTCTTTGATTCTTTCCGATCTGCCATGACAGTTTAATCCCATTTGGTAGATACGAGAATGAATACCTTTGGAGGGGATTTACTATATTACTGACTCATGTGACTTGATTGACTTATCATCTAGGTTCAAGACACAAATTGTTTTGAGTATTTAAGTGGAATTCTCAGGAATCAACAAATAAGATGTAAGATACTTTTTAAGTCATTTATTCATTATGTGCTCCAGAGGGTGACCTTTCATCCCGCAGAGTTCGTGTATGTATATATCAAATAGATATACAGGGTGCGCCGCGAGCAGTGTGCCAAAAAGCTAGAGCGTGTAGGCTTGGTCAAGACAAGAAAAAATTCGTATGGGAGGGGGGGGGGGGGGGGGGTCTATTCCCCCGTTCGTCAAAAACATCAAGAGCTTCGTCTCGTCGTCTATACCCACACTCATTCACAATGCCATTACAGCTCTCCAGCCCTCAGACAAAGACAATCTGCTTGCTGCCCACTTCCACCAAGCTCGCATCTCTTAAAATCATCTTTGTCACCGCCTGTTCTGGAGTACGCTAATTCTACCATGGGACAAATTTACTTCCGTACTTGTACAGTTGCAAGGGCTCTTAAAGAACTTAACATACACAAATCCGCTGCAAAGATGTTATTTCCCCAATAATTTAGAAGAAGTGTTCTTCAACGCTGGCAAAACCACTGCGTAAACTTTCCATCTTTTCTACTCTTCTGGGCTCTATCTGAGTAGGTGGAAAACAGCATTTATCCAGCCCTGTCCGGCGAATCTTTTTCTCTCTCCAATTACCGACCAACTGCACTAACGTCCATTCTTTCGCTGATAAATCGTCAGCTAATGAAATATCTCGAGCCACAGAAACTCCTCAATGAACAATGGCATTTGAGTTTGGCATGAAGCTCTTTTGTCCAAAAAGCGTGCATTCGGGATCGATGACTCCCTTGTTCTATGGATTAGAAACTACATTTCGAATCGTTCAATTCAACTTATCTTGGACAGATTCAAGTGTGGTACTCACTTTGTAAATACTGGTGTTCTCCAGGGCTCCGTTTTGTCTCCGATGCTCTTTCTCATTTTTATAAATGATCTCTTGTCTGCTACTTCTAATCCAATTCACTCTTTGGCTTACGGCAGTACCCTCTGCTTTTTATATTCGTTCACTTCTTTACGACCTTGCACTTCGGCTGTAGACAGTCAGCGGCACCGTATGTTAAGCTCATTAAATTCTGATATCAACAGCTTCATTCAATGGAGTAAAAACAATAGAGTGGAATTGAATTCAGTCTTTTGTCGTTAAAGCGTAACACTGACCGAATGCCATTATCCATGAATAGTATTTGTATCTCTGAAACCGAAAAGCTTTTTATCCTGCGTTTTTGCATCAGTGACAACCTTTGTTGGAACGATCACATATTTAGTGTCGCCAATAATTCCGCGAAATGCCTATTCCTATTAGAGGTGGGTCAATACTAATATATTGAGATATTACCTGATATGAATATATTCGTTATTGAGTATTATAATATCTAAAGCGATACGAAATATCACTAATATCAAAATATCATGATATCCAAGGTATTCGTATTAGTAGGACTTGGATTCACATGGTATTCGGTGGGTTGACGAATATCAAAATATCATGATATCCAAGATATTCGTATTAGTAGGACTTGGATTCACATGGTATTCGGTGGGTTGACGAATATCGAAATATCATGATATCCAAGATATTCGTATTAGTAGGACTTGGATTCACATGGTATTCGGTGTGTTGACGAATATCAAAATATCATGATATCCAAGATATTCGTATTAGTAGGACTTGGATTCACATGGTATTCAGTGGGTTGACGAATATCGAAATATCATGATATCCAAGATATTCGTATTAGTAGGACTTGGATTCACATGGTATTCGGTGGGTTGACGAATAGAGATGAGACGAATATATTAGTATTCATCAAGATATTACTAATATTTCCCCATATTAGGTATTACTAATACGAATATCTTGAATATCATGATATTTTGATATTCGTCAACACACCGAATACCATGTGAATCCAAGTCCTACTAATACGAATATCTTGGATATCATGATATTTCGATATTCGTCAACCCACCGAATACCATGTGAATCCAAGTCCTACTAATACGAATATCTTGGATATCATGATATTTTGATATTCGTCGACACACCGAATACCATGTGAATCCAAGTCCTACTAATACGAATATCTTGGATATCATGATATTTTGATATTCGTCAACACACCGAATACCATGTGAATCCAAGTCCTACTAATACGAATATCTTGGATATCATGATATTTCGATATTCGTCAACCCACCGAATACCATGTGAATCCAAGTCCTACTAATATGAATATCTTGGATATCATGATATTTTGATATTCGTCAACACACCGAATACCATGTGAATCCAAGTCCTACTAATACGAATATCTTGGATATCATGATATTTCGATATTCGTCAACCCACCGAATACCATGTGAATCCAAGTCCTACTAATACGAATATCTTGGATATCATGATATTTCGATATTCGTCAACCCACCGAATACCATGTGAATCCAAGTCCTACTAATACGAATATCTTGGATATCATGATATTTTGATATTCGTCGACACACCGAATACCATGTGAATCCAAGTCCTACTAATACGAATATCTTGGATATCATGATATTTCGATATTCGTCAACACACCGAATACCATGTGAATCCAAGTCCTACTAATACGAATATCTTGGATATCATGATATTTTGATATTCGTCGACACACCGAATACCATGTGAATCCAAGTCCTACTAATACGAATATCTTGGATATCATGATATTTCGATATTCGTCAACCCACCGAATACCATGTGAATCCAAGTCCTACTAATATGAATATCTTGGATATCATGATATTTTGATATTCGTCAACACACCGAATACCATGTGAATCCAAGTCCTACTAATACGAATATCTTGGATATCATGATATTTCGATATTCGTCAACACACCGAATACCATGTGAATCCAACTAATACGAATATCTTGGATATCATGATATTTCGATATTCGTCAACACACCGAATACCATGTGAATCCAACTAATACGAATATCTTGGATATCATGATATTTTGATATTAGTGATATTTCGTATCGCTTTAGATATTATAATACTCAATAACGAATATATTCATATCAGGTAATATCTCAATATATTAGTATTGACCCACCTCTATTGACGAATATCGAAATATCATGATATCCAAGATATTCGTATTAGTAGGACTTGGATTCACATGGTATTCGGTGTGTTGACGAATATCAAAATATCATGATATCCAAGATATTCGTATTAGTAGGACTTGGATTCACATGGTATTCGGTGTGTTGACGAATATCAAAATATCATGATATCCAAGATATTCGTATTAGTAGGACTTGGATTCACATGGTATTCGGTGTGTTGACGAATATCAAAATATCATGATATCCAAGATATTCGTATTAGTAGGACTTGGATTCACATGGTATTCGGTGGGTTGACAAATATCGAAATATCATGATATCCAAGATATTCGTATTAGTAGGAATTGGATTCACATGGTATTCGGTGTGTTGACGAATATCAAAATATCATGATATCCAAGATATTCGTATTAGTAGGACTTGGATTCACATGGTATTCAGTGGGTTGACGAATATCGAAATATCATGATATCCAAGATATTCGTATTAGTAGGACTTGGATTCGCATGGTATTCGGTGTGTTGACGAATATCAAAATATCATGATATCCAAGATATTCGTATTAGTAGGACTTGGATTCACATGGTATTCGGTGGGTTGACGAATATCGAAATATCATGATATCCAAGATATTCGTATTAGTAGGACTCACATGGTATTCGGTATGTTGACGAATATCAAAATATCATGATATCCAAGATATTCGTATTAGTAGGACTTGGATTCACATGGTATTCAGTGGGTTGACGAATATCGAAATATCATGATATCCAAGATATTCGTATTAGTAGGACTTGGATTCACATGGTATTCGGTGGGTTGACGAATATCGAAATATCATGATATCCAAGACATTCGTATTAGTAGGAATTGGATTCACATGGTATTCGGTGTGTTGACGAATATCAAAATATCATGATATCCAAGATATTCGTATTAGTAGGACTTGGATTCACATGGTATTCAGTGGGTTGACGAATATCGAAATATCATGATATCCAAGATATTCGTATTAGTAGGACTTGGATTCGCATGGTATTCGGTGTGTTGACGAATATCAAAATATCATGATATCCAAGATATTCGTATTAGTAGGACTTGGATTCACATGGTATTCGGTGGGTTGACGAATATCGAAATATCATGATATCCAAGATATTCGTATTAGTAGGACTCACATGGTATTCGGTGTGTTGACGAATATCAAAATATCATGATATCCAAGATATTCGTATTAGTAGGACTTGGATTCACATGGTATTCAGTGGGTTGACGAATATCGAAATATCATGATATCCAAGATATTCGTATTAGTAGGACTTGGATTCGCATGGTATTCGGTGTGTTGACGAATATCAAAATATCATGATATCCAAGATATTCGTATTGGTAGGACTTGGATTCACATGGTATTCGGTGGGTTAACGAATATCGAAATATCATGATATCCAAGATATTCGTATTAGTAGGAATTGGATTCACATGGTATTCGGTGTGTTGACGAATATCAAAATATCATGATATCCAAGATATTCGTATTAGTAGGACTTGGATTCACATGGTATTCAGTGGGTTGACGAATATCGAAATATCATGATATCCAAGATATTCGTATTAGTAGGACTTGGATTCGCATGGTATTCGGTGTGTTGACGAATATCAAAATATCATGATATCCAAGATATTCGTATTAGTAGGACTTGGATTCATATGATATTCGGTGGGTTGACGAATATCGAAATATCATGATATCCAAGATATTCGTATTAGTAGGACTTGGATTCACATGGTATTCGGTGGGTTGACGAATATCGAAATATCATGATATCCAAGATATTCGTATTAGTAGGAATTGGATTCACATGGTATTCGGTGTGTTGACGAATATCAAAATATCATGATATCCAAGATATTCGTATTAGTAGGAATTGGATTCACATGGTATTCGGTGTGTTGACGAATATCAAAATATCATGATATCCAAGATATTCGTATTAGTAGGACTTGGATTCACATGGTATTCGGTGGGTTGACGAATATCGAAATATCATGATATCCAAGATATTCGTATTAGTAGGACTTGGATTCGCATGGTATTCGGTGTGTTGACGAATATCAAAATATCATGATATCCAAGATATTCGTATTAGTAGGACTTGGATTCACATGGTATTCGGTGGGTTGACGAATATCGAAATATCATGATATCCAATATATTCGTATTAGTAGGACTTGGATTCACATGATATTCAGTGGGTTGACGAATATCGAAATATCATGATATCCAAGATATTCGTATTAGTAGGACTTGGATTCACATGGTATTCGGTGTGTTGACGAATATCAAAATATCATGATATCCAAGATATTCGTATTAGTAGGACTTGGATTCACATGGTATTCAGTGGGTTGACGAATATCGAAATATCATGATATCCAAGATATTCGTATTAGTAGGACTTGGATTCGCATGGTATTCGGTGTGTTGACGAATATCAAAATATCATGATATCCAAGATATTCGTATTAGTAGGACTTGGATTCACATGGTATTCGGTGGGTTGACGAATATCGAAATATCATGATATCCAAGATATTCGTATTAGTAGGACTTGGATTCACATGGTATTCGGTGTGTTGACGAATATCAAAATATCATGATATCCAAGATATTCGTATTAGTAGGACTTGGATTCACATGGTATTCAGTGGGTTGACGAATATCGAAATATCATGATATCCAAGATATTCGTATTAGTAGGACTTGGATTCGCATGGTATTCGGTGTGTTGACGAATATCAAAATATCATGATATCCAAGATATTCGTATTAGTAGGACTTGGATTCACATGGTATTCGGTGGGTTGACGAATATCGAAATATCATGATATCCAAGATATTCGTATTAGTAGAACTTGGATTCACATGGTATTCGGTGGGTTGACGAATATCGAAATATCATGATATCCAAGATATTCGTATTAGTAGGACTTGGATTCGCATGGTATTCGGTGTGTTGACGAATATCAAAATATCATGATATCCAAGATATTCGTATTAGTAGGACTTGGATTCACATGGTATTCGGTGTGTTGACGAATGTCAAAATATCATGATATTCAAGATATTCGTATTAGTAATACCTAATATGGGGAAATATTAGTAATATCTTGATGAATACTAATATATTCGTCTCATCTCTGATTCCTATACAGATGAAAGAAATTCTTCGCACCCACCGATCTGGCTATAATTTATAAGGCGTTTATTCGTCCTAAGTTAGAGTTCAACGCTCATGTCTGGTCTGACGCATCTAACACTCGCAATGGCGATGGCAATTTCGAAGTAGAGTGGGCATTTCATTGCTAGGCAATTTCATTTGTGAACTGTCAACATGGCGAACAACAGCATTATCCGTGCGGTAAAATTAATTCAGTGTGTCGAAGAAATTGAAAAATTGGAAAAAAAAGAAAAAATAAATATGTAATTATGTAAAATAAATTTGGCATATACACTTCTCCGCCGGACCTTGACTTCATTGATTTGTCCATTTTTTTTCCGCCGCATAACTTGTTCGCAAAAATTTAATTTTTTTTTCACTTGCTCCACTTTTGTATTTAACTTTTCAGCCAGCTCCTCCCAGGCTTTCTTTCTTAAATCCAGTCTTTCGTAGAGTTTGCTATTCGTATTCCACAAACACTCACGCTCTTTGTATAGCTCGATTAATTGATCACATCACTTTTTGGCAACCGTAGCTCCGACATGACTCGACCGATCTTCTTTCCCTTGTGATTTCATTTTCCGCCATGCTTGAAAAGGAAAACTGACAAATCCATTGCTTTCACCATTGAAGGCAATTATTGCCTTCCATCTGCCAGGCAATATTGCTATTGCCATTGACACAGGGTCTACATTGTCAATATCTGAGGCAATGGCAATATATGGTTCAATTTATCGCCTCAAAAAATGCCAATGTAGACGCAGAGTAAGACCTCACTGCACTTACTGGACATAATACAAAATAAAACTCATAGGAGATTCCAGCATCACAAATTTATTACACTCGCTGGATCATCGCAAGAATGTCTCCTGCCTTTCATTGTTTTATCGTTACTTTTATCATAAGTGCTCTGATGAAATAGAAAGTTGCAGAGACGATATACGTCTCTCCCGGAATGCTCACGATTTCAGTTTTGAAGCCCCTTTTCGGTCGTACTGTCAAATACCTAGGTACATGTAGATACTTTTTCTTTTACCGAACCACACGAAAGTGGAACGCGCTACTTCGTTCGGTCTTCTCCCATCAATTCAACATGCAGATATTTAAGACGAATGTCGATAGGCACCTTCTCTCCCTCTCCCCCTCCCTATTATCTTCGGCTCGCATAACGTCTTGTTGACGTTATAAGGCCTTAAAGTTGAGTGCGCGTACAACTATAAAAACAAAAAAAGCCCAAAATCTGCAATCCGGGCACTTGTAAAATCACAAATAAAATCATCAAAAGACTTCCCCTAAAAAGACAGTCATTTGGTGAAGTCGACGTCAATACCATTGTTGATTGTAGCTGCAGCACAAATCTTAGCAATATCCATCAGTATAGATTTCGTTCATTCGATCTTTTCAAGACGATTGGTTCCAGGTGACTAGCGAGTCTAACAAAAGACTGCGTCGAATTGACATGATGCATAATCACTTCACGAATTTCCACGACAATTTATCGTAGGCGACACTGAAGACGATGAGGACTACGTTGTCGGCATGATCTAACCAAAGCAAGTAGGAGACGATAGTAAAAAGACTTGAGCCGGCTATGAGCACAAAACTCTTTAACGGAGATTGCTTCCGATGATCGTATGGAAACTGAACAGGCATGAGTACATGCATATGCACGTACATACATATGTACATATGTACGTTGTAGATCTATAGCCCAACGAGAAACTCCGTGTTTCCACATAAATCACTGCGGACTCTCAAAACAACACGATTAAGTATCGAGAGTTGAATGAAATGCATTTTGGCTGCACATTGAAACATTGTCGGTTGCATGGGAACTCGCTGGTAACTGGTGTCTCCGGTTATGACTCATGCGATAACTGCTGGCCGGCTATTCGAATAGGTCAATTCGGAGTCTACTTACAAGCGCACACGTGCATATATGGCCGCCGGTTATACGCTTTAAGGGGATACACCCAATAGCTTTTGAATATGTTAATTTTAATCCGGTGTCAATGAGAGTTATTGTATGTATCTTGGTCAAATGATCGTACTACGAGCACATACATATATAAAAAGTTTTGTTAATATGTTCTAGGAGTTTGCTTTTGTTACTAATCTAGAGTTTTCGAAAAAAACAACTTTTGTTTGGTTTATTGGAGCCAGGTTGTCTGGGTATAGTTTAGATTTATTTAATATATTTCTTAATTTAATAATTGATAGAATTTAAGAAGGGCCATTTATATCTAAGGTAGATACTTGAAATATACATATGTATGTGCTATGGCGTGGTTTTATGATACGTTATACCCAAAGAAAAGCTTTTTTCAGAAGCGTCCTAAGTGTGTATTAATTTTAGTATATCTTTTCAAAACGTCTTTCGTCTTCAGCTATATTGCTTTTACGATAAACCATTTATTCACTAAACTGTGTTTTCAGTTTCAGGAAGACATATCAATGATTGATGTGAATTCGGGCTAGGTGAAGCCATTAGGTATATCGTAGTATCATTAATGGGGTACTGCACATAACAGTGATGTAGTGTGTCCATCCTCGCTGAAAACAGACATTCCTTATGGTTTACCGCCAGGCCTAGCATACATACATATATAGCGTACGGTATCGAAATATCGTAATTCTTGTAAAGTTATTGCTTTGGCTGTGCTCATCGTAATGTAAAAGTTTAAACATTTGTCGAACCTAGCTATGGCCCATCTCCAAAATTTAAGGAAGATGATGGTATTGAAATTCGTCGAAATATTAGGAGCAACACTGAGGCTATGACTTGCGTAACGAGCCGTGGTCCGTAGCGAAGTAAGATTTTTTTTTTTGCATGTAGGCCTTGTTACTTACTTACTTATTTACTTTGATGGCGCTACAGTTTGGGATGAACCCGGGCCTCAACCAACAAGCCTCTCCAGCCGGCCCGATCCTTGGTCAGCCGCTTTCAATGCCGCACGCCCAGTTGGTTGGGGTCCTTTTCCACTTGTGCGCGCCACCTTAAATGCGGTGGTCCTCTGCTGCGTCGTCCCTTGGGGTTGGATTCGAAGACTCTTCGGGTCGGAGCGTTGATGTCCATTCGCCCTACATGGCCTAGCCATCCTAGACGTTGGATCCGAAGACGTCTAATTAGGCCGATGTCGCTGTACAGCCCGTACAGTTCTTGGTTGAATCTCCTCCTCCACTCTCCGTTCACACAAACGGGACCAAAGATTGCACGCAGAATTTTCCTCTCGAAACGCCCAAGAGCCTTTTCATCCGCTTTTGATAACGTCCAAGCCCCGGCGCCGTAGAGGAGGATCGGGATGACTAAGGTTTTGTAGAGGGAAACCTTAGTTTTTCGAGAGAGTGCTCTACTATTCAATTGCCTCTTGAGCCCGAAGAAGCAGCGGTTGGCAAGAGTTATTCTGCGTTTTGGCTCAGCGTTGGTGTCATTTCTGCTTGTCACTATCGGGCCAAGGTAGACGAAGTTTTTGACTACTTCAAAAATATAGCTGCCGAAGGTGACGTTCTGACCAAGACGTCGGTGCTGTGCGTCTTTCTTGGATGACAGCATATATTTGGTCTTGTCCCCATTCACCCTTAGACCCACTTTAGCCGCTTCTGCTTTAATGCTTGCGAACGCGTCATTGACGTCTCGCTTTGTCCGTCCAATAAGGTCAATGTCATCTGCGTAGCAGTTGTGTGGACTTAAAGTAGATCGTAACTCTTGTATTGGTCGCAGAGTCTTGCATGATCTTTTCAAGAATAATGGTAAAGAAATCACATGACAGTGCGTCACCCTGTCTAAAACCTTTTATAACATCAAAGGGGTCGGTTAGTTCACGTTAATGGAGCAGCGAGAGTTCTTGATAGTCATCCTGCACAGTCTGACCAGTTTGGCAGGAATGTTAAAACATGACATGGCTCTGTATAGTACGTCTCTATAAACACTGTCATACGCGGCTTTAAAGTCGACAAAAAGATGGTGCGTGTCGACCTGGAATTCACAGGTCTTCCCCAAGATCTGCCGTAGTGTAAATATTTGGTCTATCGTGGATTTTTCTGGCCTGAAACCACACTGGCAGGAACCTATCAGATTGTCCTCGAACGGTTTCAGGCACTTACACAGTATGGCAGAGAGGATCTTGTACGCAATGTTCAGGAGAATTATCCCTTTGTAATTGGCGCAGTCATAGGGGTCTCCTTTCTTATGGACCGGGCAAACGATATTGAGATTCCCTGCTGACCATATCTTATAGATGAGTTGGTGCATGTTCCTGACCAGCTCATCGCCAGCTGCTTTAAACAGTTCCGCGGGGAGTGCGTCTGCTCCAGCAGCTTTATAAGACTTAAGTTTCGATATCGCTATCTTAACATCGTCTGGGTCTGGTGGACGGGATTCTCCTTCGTCTTCGTCCGTTGTGAATGGTTGGCTCTGTCATTCGGCGGCATTTTGACTATCATCGCCGTTATACAGTCTGCAGAAGTGGTCCTTCAACAATCTCAGCATCGACTATGATTCCATTACTAGTTGTCCGTGCTCATCCCTGCAGGCTTCTGCTCTGGCTTTATAGCCTTGGCATGTTCGTTTTACTTTCTGGTAAAATTTTCGAACGTCGTTCCTGCAGTAACATCTCTCCATCTCCTCGATCTTCCGCTTCTCGTGCTCCATCTTTTTCCTTCTCAGAAACGCATGCTATTCCCTCCTTTTCTGTTCATTGAGCTCGCGGCAGCCCTCGTCCATCAATGCAATGTGGCCATGTATACATTCTGTTTCTCTACATGGGCCTGTCTGCACTCATCATCAAACCAGGGGTTTCTCGATGGTCGCGGTGGTGGCTCGAAACCGAGTATATCTGAGGTGGCCTCTCTAATGGCGTTCTAACAACGACTCCATTGCTGTTCTATGGTTTCTGCAGATTGCATCGGGACTTGAGAGAGCTTGAGGAAGACTTGATCGGCGAAGGCCCTGGCGGTCTCCTGCGATTGCAGCTTTCCGACGTTAAATTTTGGTGTTCTTACTCGACTCCGTTGATTCCGAGAAATTCGCATCCGTACCTTGGCTGCAACAAGGTAATGATCCGAATCGATGTTGGCTCCTCGAAAGGTTCGGACATCTAGGATGCTGGAGGAGTGTCTGCCATCGATCCCAATATGATCAATTTGGTTGGTTGTCGTTTGATCGAAAGACCGCCAGGTCGCCTTATGGATGTTGAGGTGTGGGAATCGTGTACTTGCTACTAGCAGATTATGTCCCGCCACAAAGCCTACTAGCCTCCGTTTTCTGACGTGGTGTTGTATAGGTTGTGCTTTCCAATGACCCGTTCAAAGATAGCTCCCTTACCCAGCTTCGCATTGAAATCTCTTAGAACGATTTTGGTGTCATAGCTGGGATATTGCGCATATGTTCTGCCTATGAGATCATAGAAGTCGTCTCTATGTCGGTCATCTTTCTCCACTGTGGGGGCGTGGACACATAATTGCCGAGATTAGTCTTGATGCGTTCGCTGACATACTGGAAGCTTAAGACTTTTTTCCTGAGTCTAGCTCGAACAATAAATCCGAATCCGAATAAGCGTTGTTTATCTTCTCTGTAGCAGTTTCCGTAGTAGATATCATAGTTTTTCATCCGCTTTTTGCCTGGCCCATCCCATCGCACTTCTTGGAGCGCGGTAATATCTGCCTTATAGCAGTCCAAAGAGTTGACCAGTTGACCGGCGGCACCTGGTCTGTTGAGGGACCTAACGTTACAGGTGCAGACCCGGAATTCGTTTCCTTTTAGACGTTCGCGGGGGTCGTCAACATGTAATCCGTCCGTATCCGAGGCTTTTAGTTGTCTCTAAACAAGCTTTGGTTTTATGCGATAGGGATGTTAACCCTAAGCGCAACCCCCAACCTGGAGGGCCAGGTTCTTCTTTCCCCAGGAACAAGGGGTCGGGTCGCTGCCAACATTGGTTCACTACCTGGCGGGTGCCAGTATAGCTATCCAGGGGAGGCCACGCGGAGGCTGTGTGTCAACTTGGATTGAGCAGGGACAGAGATCGAAGCTGGCGTTTGCCAAGTTAAACGCGATCAACTTCTTTGCTCTGTTTCCCCGGCCTTGTAGGCCTTGTTACTCTTATTTAAATCCAATCTTAATTCAATTGGCGTGAAGCCTTAAGCCTGTTAAAAACGGTCATTAACGATAATCATATGAGATAAAGCAACATTAATAAATCATTTTAATTAACAAAAAGGCAAAAAGAAGAATCAGTACAAACCTCGTTAACGATATAGACATATGTATGTGTGTACATAATGATTACACAAAGCCATTCTTGTCCTTGATATCAAGTTAGGCTACACAAAGCTCAAGCATAGCTATAACTACTTACTTAATCATATATCGAAAATTCTTTAGTCCATATCTAGTTGTTTTCTGCGAAAACATCGAACATATGTACATATGTACATCCATACCTAAATACATATTTCCAAACGCCTTTAAACTATGCGGTGATGTAAGTGTTTACCTAAGCTGAATGATTCATCTCACCTCCACCAGAAATACGTCCTCATCAAGTCCATGAATCTTAAGATTTTTTATTTTTTATTTACCTATATATACTTATTCCGATTTCAATTAAATAGCCCGTTGTGCATTCATAAAGTTTCGAGACCGAGTGATATAAATCTACAACCTACACTCAATCTCCATCCTAAACAAGTTAACTTTACCTTCAATGAAATCACTCGCGCAATACAAGTCAGAAAAAAAAAACATTTGTAATCCGCCTATGACTCAACTCAGGCCCGCCGAACCTCACTTGTGGCATAAGGAGTTTCAAACAATTTTAAAATACAACAATCTATGGTCTCAGCTTGCAGCTGGGGCTTCCTTCCCTCATTATATTTTATTTCTTATAAAATAACTATTAAAAAAGAACGAAAAATACAAAAATAGATACAAGGAAAATCCCGTCTTGGGAGCTTTGAACAAAGCCATACGAGAGTCATCATCGCGCAACCGTTTCTCATGTTGCAGACTTTGGCGCAATATGCAACGATTATACCCGTATGTGCAGCTATGGATACGGTGTGAGGTGCAAAAATATACAAACATCATATCAAAGAAGGCAAACATAAATAAGAGTATTCAATTATACGCGTGTTGCCCGAGGAGCCGACATGTCATTTGCTTTAGTTTGTTGGACGTGATGACTATAGCTATCACCGCGACTTCAATTGCTACTATAGTGCTGCAGTGTAACATTGAGTCGGTTCTTGGTTTTTTTTTTTTCTACTTATATTAATCTGGATGTGTTTTGTTATTTTTCCATTTTGTATTTTCGTAATGATTTCATGAACCATGACATATGCGGCTTTTACGTCATTCGGTTGTTTATCTTGCGCTGTGTTTTGACTGGTGCAACTAGTGCCCTGGTGTTCTAAATAACTACTGAATCAAAAAAGATACTTGCAACACAAATAATTTTGTAATGCGCATAGTTGGTGTACGAAGTCATGGGTCTAGCTGGCATTTTTTCAGATTTTCAGGAAATAGTGGTACAAACATAAGCTATCAACAACTTGAAGCTGGTGATAAGTAAAATAATGTAAGCCGAAGGTCGATTCCTGTGCAGTGCTTCCCTACAGTTTACTTCCAAGCTTTCAAGTAAGATTAGGTGGTTCTACATGTGATCGATGAGAGCTGTGTGAGTAATCGGCTTTCAGTTAATCCTCTGAAAATCAATGTTAATTACTTCACGGGAAGAAAAAAAAAAAAAAGAATGCGCATGAGTCAGCAAATATTTGAAAGCCTCATCACTACTATCACTATCACTATTTTGCCTATGACACTTCAATTTTTAGGATCCGTACCCAAAGGTAAAACGGGACCCTATTACTACTTCGCTGTCCGTCCGTCTGTCACCAGGCTGTATCCCATGAACCGTGATAGTTAGACAGTTGAAATTTTCACAGATCATGTATTTCTGTTGCCGCTATAACTGAATACTGTACTACTAATACTATAATACTGAAAACAGAATAATTTTTAAAGGGGGCTCCCATAGACATGATTTTCATCCAAAAAATCCCCTTGGTCGCATACTTACCTAAAGTTAGTCGACAATATCCCACAAACCAGTAGCAAACTTCCCAGCCTTGATCCCTTTTTTGTCTTTTATGTATTAGTCCTAGCTGCAACCCTTTTTTCTATAATTACAAACAACCAATACTTAATACCCTCTAAGCTTTGATGATCCCTATTGTGTCACTGCTAAGTTAATCCTTGCTGCAAACCCTTTCGTACAATTGCTATTCCCTCCTTTTCCATCCTGATAGGTTAAGATATCAAATGTTGCAACATATTCAATTGTTGTGAAATTAACTTTCGATCCTATCCCACAACCGATAAAACACTTCCAAGCATTGATCCATACTGTATCCTTGATATATTAATACTAGCTGCAAACCTTTTTCCCATTATTATTGTTATTCACTTTTTCTCCTACTTGCTGTCAAGTAAGATACTTAATTGATTTGAATTCAATGGACACTTTGATGATCAAATATCTCATCATGGAGATTTTTGGTCATCAAAGTAACCAAGATCTGTCATCATGCAAAAATCATTTCAAACGGATTAGCCGTTTTAATGTGATCCCTGATATAAGGTAACATACAACGTCTCTTTCATATTTTTATATACAGATGGGACGGAAACCTTCGTGCGCGAGTCCGACTCGCACTTGGCCAATTTTTTTGCTCTGTTCTTAACGAACTTGGAGAAATTGTATACATGCTGTTTCGCTGACGCCTTATTTATACTCTTATAATGTTTATCACACAACCTGAACGGAGTGCAGTCGTTTGGATCGTAGATGTTCGTTCACTACTCTCCAGGGGTGGTTGTCCTATATAGGATGAGAGGAACCGACCGAATTTTCGCGTTGGTTGTAGTTCTCAACAACTTTTTCCATGCACTTATGGTGTGATGTTAGAATTGCACTGCTGATCTCTTCAAGGCAGCTGGAGATGACCTGGATAGGAGCATGCACCACCTCGTCTGTAAGATATGGTCAGAGGAAAGGAGACCCCTCTGACTGCGCCAACTACAGAGAAATAAGTCTCCTTAACATCGTCTACAAGATCTTGTCCGCCGTTTTGTGTGAATGCCTGAAACCTTTTGTAAATAAGCTGATAGGTCCTTATTAGTGTGGATTCAGGTCAATGAAGTCAACCATCGACCAAATCTTCATACTACGGCAGATCCTGGAGAAAACCAATGAATTTCAATTCGACACTCACCACCTATTTGTCGACTTCAAAGCCGCATACGACAGCGTAATTAGAGACGAGCTTTATCAACGCTATGTGTACCTTTAACATCCCTTCTTAACTCGTCAAACTTTGTAGGATGACTTTCGAGAATGCTGGCTGCTCCATCCTATTCAGCGAACATCTGACCGATAGTTTTTATGTCAAGAAAGTATTTAGGCAGGACAGTGCCTTGTCGTGTGATTGCACATAAATCACTGGCCAACACAAGAGGCACAATTTATTTCAAATTCTCACAACTCCTCACATACGCGGATGACATTGACATAATCGGAAGAACACAGCGAGATGTTAGTGAGGCGTTTACGAGTATTAAGGCGGAGACGGCGAAAATTTGAAAATTGTTCCCGGCAGAGGCAATAATGGGGCCAGAAATTCAACTTCTGAAAAGTATTCAGTAATGGTGATTTTCGAGATATGATTTAAGCCATGTGAGAATGAGGGGGGAAGCTTAAAGACCCGAGTTTGAAATAGATCAATGCATGGTTTAACTTATGGAAGGCTTTGCTGAAGTCGGTAATAATCACGTCTACTTCATTGCCTTGCTCCAAGGTCAAAAGTGTTTTGGAGGCAAATTCGATTAGCTGGTTGTGGTGGATCTACCTTTTATAAAACCATGTTGCCGGGGGAAAAGATGGGTTTGCAGTGGAAGGACATTATGTCATATACAGTGGACTCGAAGAGATTAGAAATAGAAGGCAATTTGGAAATCGGTCTATAGTCGGAAATATCAATCAATGAAAGAGTTTTTCTAAATTGTTGGAAATGGTCCCCAATGGAATTGTGAACATTAGAGGAAATATTATTCAATTTGAGGGTGGAAGGGAACCCGTCACACTTTTTTTTTAAGTTAATAAATTGTTGGACTCTGACGCACGATCAGCGAGTTCGGGTCCCGATAACACCAACGCCATCGAATGTTTGTTTCGCGACGTTCCTCCTTGGCTCGGTACTGGCAAAACCGAGCCGAGGAGGAGCCGTAGAAAACTTGCCATGAAAAAGCTTCTCGACTCACGCCGTTCGGAATCAGCATTAAATTGTATGTCCCTTTCACCAGTGTGAAAAATAAATCACATATAACAAGGGTGATTGAGAGAAGATTGGCTCTGCTCCTTCATGGGCTGTAACGCCACCAAAGAAGAAGAAATTGCTAGAAACGTCTGGGTTCAGTAAATAGAGACGCTTGCATTCTTTCTAGATATGAGTCATAAAGATATTAACTGAGAGTAGAGAAGCGTTGCTGAGAATGGAGTCTCAGCATCGTATGCCCGATCCACAAGAAAGGAGACCCCTCTGATTGCGCCAACTATAGAGGAATAAGTCTCCTTAACATCGCCTAAAAAATCTTCTCTGCCGTTTTGTGTGAACGCCTGAACCCTTTTGTAAATAAGCTGATAGGTCCTTATCAGTGCGGACTCAACCCAGGGGAGTCCACCATCGACCAAATCTTCACACTACTGCAGATCCTAGAAAAAAAACAAAGGCTAGCAAAAGATCGTGTTAGTTTGAGGGGCATGTTGGTTGAGGCCCAGGTTCACCCCGAACTGTAGCGCCCATTAAGAAGAAGAAATGAAATAGGTTAGGTTATAGATATTGTTTATCTTATTTTGTTTATTATTTGGGGTCGGTAAGCTATTTTTATGCATTTTTGTCTAGCGTACGATAGACACATGAAAAAAATCGAGTTTCTTTACGACACAAGTATGAATGATGTCATTTGTTGTCGCGCATTATTTTTTTGTTGCATCTGTTAAGGTTCAAGGTTCTCCTCTCCCTCTCCCTAACTTCTGAGCGTATAACGCCTTGAGTGCGTGGAAATCCATAAAAAAAAATAGTGAATCTCTTGAAGAAGAATCAATCAATTCGCTTCTTTAAGTTGCCGTGAATTTTTCAAATGCACCATCTATTATTTATTTCGCAGTTGTCCACATCGCTGAGCAACAAATGTATTATACTTTTTACTTGTTAAAATGATCTCCTAAATAATACACTTTTAATTTTATCGTGAACAAACAATATACCACTACACTCGGGGGAAAACCATGAAGATGGATTCATATTAGCATTGAAAAAAGACCGGTTCTTGAAAATTTCCTGATTGCCATATTACTCAAAATCGTTGACTCAAATATGAATACGAACTTACATTTATACATTTGCGTGGCTGGGTTAATTCAAGTACCAAAACAACAAGTAATTATTGACTTGAACGACTTATTCAGCTCACATCGCGAATGTCCCTGTAATAAACCACGTTGACAAGTCACCGAGGGGTCAATTCGTTCATCTTCTCTACGGGGGAAGATATGATGAAAGAAAAACATTATTGTTTTAATCACGAGTTTAAAAAAAACAGGCCAAGTGCGAGTCGGACTCGCGCACGAAGGGTTCCGTACCATCTGTATATACATATAAATATGAAAGAGACTATGTATGTATGTTACCTCATCAGTCATCATATTAAATCACATTTTTTGTATGATGACAGATCTTGGTTGCAGGCAGGTTATCGGCATATTACTTTGATAATCACCATTGAATTCAAATCAAATATCTTACTTGACAGCAACGATGTGAAAAGGTGAATAACAATAAATATGGGGAAAAGGTTTGCAGCTAGGATTAATTCATCAAAGACACAAATACATTGTCGACTAACCTTAGTTCAGTATGTGACCAAGGGGATTTTTTGGATGAAAATCATGTCTGTTGTATGGGAGCCCCCCTTAAATACTCATTTTGTTCTGTTTTTAGTATTTGTCGTGGTAGCGGCAACAGAAATGCATCATCTGTGAAAATTTCAACTGTCTAACTATCACGGTTCATGAGATACAGCCTGGTGACAGACGGACGGACGGACGGACGGACAGCGAAGTCTCAGTAATAGAATTCCTTTGGGTACGGAACCCTAAAAAATGGAGCATTTAACTGCTCAAAGAAATAAATAAAAACTCAAATGTAGATATGGGCTATTTATTTCAATCCTCATCATTATTGGATAAACGTAGTTAGTTAAACAATGCCCCACAAGGCTCCTTCTTGCTTACCGATCTTCCGCTATCGACTCTTATATACTTACCTACTAATCAGGCCAGCGATCCATGGAGGATCTGAGCCTGAGCTATAGCTGCCTTCATCCTTGACGGTCCCGGGCACGGGGCTTCCAGTTATCAAGACCAAGATGTCTTACATCTACGATTACTTGGTCTTTATACCGGAGGTTCGGTCTTCCTCTTCTTCTCGAACCAGGAGGCTCGGAGTCGAAGACCCTCTTAGCTGGAGCGTTGATGTCCCTGCGATCGATGTGGCCGAGCCAGTGTAGTCGACGGATCCTTGCCTTCCGTACTACATCCACATCTTTGTACAGCTCGTAGAGTTCGCGGTTGTCTTCTCCATTCACCTTCCTCACAGATAGGACCAAATATCCGGCGCAGAATTTTTCTTTCGAAAGAACCCAAAATCAGCTCCGCTGTCTTGCTTATCGTCCAGATTTCGGTCCGTACAGCAAGACTGGCAATATGAGCGTTTTGTAAAGCATGACTTTGGTCTTTCGAGGGAGGAGTTTTGACCCCAGTTGTTTGGACAAGCCGAAGTAGCAGCGGTTGCCAAGGGCGATTCTGTGCCGGATCTCCACTGTGGTGTTATTTGTGGAATTTACGTTTGCCCCGAGGTAGACAAACTCCTTAACTACGGATTGGTTTTTGCTTGACAGCATGTACTTTGTTTTGTACTCATTGACCTTAAGACTAGCTCGTTTCGCCTGTTCTTCAATCGCCGTGAAAGCATTCCACAAAACAACGGCGAGAACACGCGATGATGTCGATATCATCCGCGTACCCTAGCAGCTGGACGGACTTGTAGAAGATAGTGTCGCACTATCTGCTCCAGTACCAGGTTGAAGAAGTCACATGACAGCGCGTCTCCTTGCCGAAATCCGGTGCATATTTCAAATGGTTCCGAAGTCCTAGAACCGAGTTGCACGGTGCATCGCGTATTTTGTTTTAGCGTGTCGCGACACAACTGGATCAGTTTTCCCGGGATCCCGAATTCGGCCATCGCACCAAACAGTCCTTCACGATGGATGCTGTCGTATGCGGCTTTGAAATCGATGAAAAGATGGTGTGTATCGTTTCGAAACTCGTTGGTCTTTTCCAGGATTTGTCGAAGTGTGAAAATTTGGTCTATAGTCGATTTGCCAGAGAGCACCGTGGCGCAGTGGGTGATGTGTTGGCCTCTGACACGGGATCGAATCCCGACACAGCCATGTCATCGAACGTGTTTTCCCGGTGTTTCTCCTCAGCGGGGTTCTGACAAAACCCCTTGTAGTAAAATTGTCACGAAAGGCTTCTCGAAATTCGCCGTTCGGAACCGGCAATAAACTGTAGGTCCCTTTCATCCATGGGAAAATGAAATCACAACATGGGTGATTGCGAGAAGCTCGGCTCAGGTCCTTCATGGACTGTAACGCCAACATACATAGTCGATTTGCCAGGCCGGAAGCCGCACTGGTAGCTACCGATTAGTGCGGTGCAAAATGGCTTTACACGTTCACATAATACAGTGGACAGGATCTTGTATGTAGCAGGGATATACCTCTATAGTTCTTGCAAGAGTTAGAATCGCCTTTTTTGTGGATGGGGCAAATAGAGCTGGTATTCCAGTCGTCGGGCATGCTTTCATCTTCCCTGCGGCCTTGTTATTCTTCAGCATCTGAATAGCTGTGCCGACTTCTTCGATGCTGGGTGGGAGGACTACTTCAGCGGCTTGAGTTGGGATTTCCTCGGTCCCTACCACTCTCTCTTGGTCATGCTCGTTAAGCAGCTGCTGGAAATACTGCTTAAATACATCCACTATTCCCTGCGGGTCGGTGACAAGATTACCCTCGTAGTTTCGAAGAGCCTGGGTGCCATTTTTGAAGCCTCCTGCAAGGCCTTTAGCTTTCTTGTAAAAGGCCCGTGTTTTATGCTTATCCCTAGACTTCTCGATGTCCTTGAGCTGAGAGGCTGCGAAGAGTCTTTTCTTTTGTCGCAGTAGTTTTTTTCTCCTCCCTTCTTCTGGCTCCGTACTCTTCTTGTGCTGCCCTTGTTTCCCTCTGCAGCGCCTTTTGGCACGCCTCGTCGGTTGCTACCTTTTTCTGCTCACACTCGCCATCATACCACGAGTTTTTTGTTGGGGGTGGTAGGTATCCTAAGGTGCTTTCGGCTACTTTCTGAATGGCTGACCGGCAAGGCAGCCATATATTATTGGCATTTGTGTTCGACGTAGGCATACCGTAGAGTCTTTCGCTCATCTGCTCCCTGTAGACGTCAATGAGCACATGGTCGATTTGGTTGGTGGTTCGACCATCCGGAGATCGCCAGGTTGCTGTGTGGATTCGCTTACGAGGAAATCGTGTGCTACTTATCACCCCATTACGAGCTGTCGCAAGGTCCGTTATCTGTTGTTTAATCGTGGAGGCTGTGCTTTCCGATCACTCCGCCAAGGGTGTTCTCCTTACCGATTTTGGCGTTGAAGTCCCCGAGCACGATTTAACATCGTACTTCGGACAAACTCCGTAGGCGTTGTCCAGGAGGTCATAGAAGTCCTCCTTGATAGGTTCTTCAGCCTCGTCGGTAGGGGCGTGTGCACATAAAAGACTGATGTTATAAAATCTGCCTCTGATGCGGATCACAGCCAGGCGATCACTTATAGGCTTAAAGTCGATGACCTTTGACCTGAACCGCTTTCCCACGACAAATCCGCGTCCCAGTAAGTGCAATCTTTTGTGACAGCTGTAATAAATGTCGCAATTTTTCTTCCTCATCATACCGTTTCCTATCCAGCGTATTTTCTGGACGACAGTAATATCCGCCTTGTACTGCGTGAGGATTCTTTCTAGTTTATGAGCAGCTCCGGGAGTGTACAGGGTTCTGACATTCCAGGAGCATACTCGCAAATCGTGTTCCTTTTTCGTGCGTTGTCGTCGCCGAGTATCCGTCCGTGTATCCGAGGCATCTTGCTCATTCATAACTTCGTTTATTTTTTACGTGGGCGGATTGTTAGCTCGCCGCACAGCCGCCATTCTGGTCGAGCTTTTGTTGCTGCATACGTTTGTTCACCTCCCAACGGCTGTTGAAGAGGCTATCCAGAAGGCGTCGCGAGGAAGCCGTATGTCAACTCGACCCGGGCATTTAAACAGGGATCGTTGCTGGCATCTCGCCAGGTTGAGAGCGATCAACAACTTTACCCTGTATGTCCGAGCCCATGCTTTCTCGACTCTTATATGCCTGCAGCATTAATCAAGCGTCTAGAGATAAAATAACACATTAAAAAGAATTGAAATAAAAGAAATGTACTATAATCATAAATTCTATTCCCCACTTTTTTTGGTCATTGAAAAGTATACTCGTCGTAGTTTCTAAGGATACCAGCCTCCTTCAATAAACTGGCAGCTGTTAAGAAGATGGTGGATCATCAACTGTGTGACGATAAACTCTGCTTACATATAATTCTGATTATATCCAAATTTATCTTGAGTCAAAAGCTCATTTTGGATAAGCTAATGACCTATCTCTTAATTCAGAACTTTAATTCGTTTATACATATGTATACATACATACATATATAACATCGAATTCTTTCCATCTTCATTGATGCGTATAGATGCAAGCGCCGAGAAAGCTGGGTGTGTTTCTAGTTAATTGAACCCTTACGTGTGTTTCGGAAATCTGGAGAGAACTCGATTTCTCCATAATGCGCCAATTATTGGCATCCATTCGAATCATTACTTAACAGCTTCAATCGTGAATTTCTTTTTCACGTACACACTATAGTCTTACAGATTCAAAGGTATGTATAATACCTAAACATGTATTCACTTTGAATCGTCCATAACATCTTCTAGTGCCATACGGCCATACCTGTTATAGATGCACTCGCATCCAAACTCAGACGCTTTAAAAACCATTCGCTCAAGTACTAAGCTAAAGTACGGCTTTATTAAATGCACTCGCACTCCTACTATACCTGTACGGTGACTTCACTTCATTTTGTTTTTCATACTTTTGAATGCAAATTAAACAATTTTTAGAGCATAAACAGAATGAAGTGCGGTGTTGATAATGGGGTGATGGTGGGCCACAGCTGCAGATTGCTCTGATGGACAAATGAACGTCCGAGGCGATATCTCGGTTCTTTTTTCGCTTCGATGGCCGCTTGTAAATTAGAGATTTACAACTTTTGTTTTATGTGTTTTCGCTTACTATCCCCACCAACGGAACGGAAACAACATGAGCAGCTTAAAAATCGTTTTACACTTGGTCGCGGCGTCAAGTCGCGTCGCCTCGTTGACCGGCAATTGATTGTGGGAGTCAACGGAAAACGAAGGTAAATTATGTTCAAGTTGAAAAGTGAAATTTATGTTAATTCGCCGTTCTGAGGTGTATCTGTATATAGACGCTTTGGTTTTCCGTATACTATTTAAGTTAATTTTTTTCACTTCGAAGCTTTCTGGAAGCCTTGTATATATGGTGATCTTATTGTTCCGCTTTGGCCACATTAAATGCGAAGTTCTTTGTATGACTTTTTGTTGAAATTACTTTTAGGTTAAGTATTCATCATTATCAAGCAAATGACGCAGTGGCGTCAGTGGTTTTTGTGGGTGGAAATTAGGTGGTAGGCGTCAAGACATTTGCATATCTGAAGCCGAAAAGCGGAACATATCGTATTTATAAAAGATGAAAACAAGAAAGTGATCGAATATCCCAACCTTTACAATGATCGCAACCCGATTTTGAATGCACGCATTGAAGATATGCCTACTGTTTATTTTAGAAGAAACGAATAAAAATTAGACTATGAGCGGCCTATTTATTGGAAAGGAACTTTGGTCGTGATAGATATTCAGAACAAGTTGAAGACGTGCAAGGCTTTTGTTGTTCCAAAATTTGTTGGGGCACAAATAGAAATGAATATCTCAATTGTATGCAAATGAACCATTAACCCTAAAGTAATATCATTCAAAGACGTCGTTGACGTTTGGTATTTATAATCTTCAAAACTATTTTTGTGCCATATGTTGGCCTTATAAAAAATCACTTTTTGGTTAAAAGGAAGTATTGCCGTCGGGCAAAGTGAAAAAAGGTTTTACCACCGATCGGGGCAGGCGTTTCCAGCGTTTCTTCAATATTAGTATTTCTTCCCGAAAATGAGAGTTTGGAAGGCTGTAAAAATACTTCTCAACCTTTTTCAAATCCCGCAGTTTTGCCCTTACCAATGCACACTTATGTATACATACTAAGGTGCGTTGTTCTGTGGAAAGATGCGTATTTTCTTCTTCAAGCCAGGCCTCTTCTTGCGAATTATTTCATCCAGCTTGGGTGGCCGTGGTGCAGTGTTAAATATTACCGACTGGAAGTTCTGTAGTTCAAAGTCTGTTCATAGTCAAGAAATACATAGTTGTGAAGTGATCAAAATACTGATCAAAATACATAACACTCACAGTTTATAGTGTGTACACCATAATGGCATAGCGTGAAAATACTATCGGGGTCCTCTCGAATCCTATCTAGGACAACCACCCATGGAGAGTAGTGAATGAACATCTACGACCCAAACCATTAGCCTCCGCCCAGGTTATGTGACAAAACAACAAGAGTATGACTCTTGACCCTGCGCGAATTATAAAAAATAAGTAAATAGGTTAGAGTTATATTCGGCTCTAATTGCCTTTTGCAAGGCCCAGACCTTTCCGGCGGATGTGATCGACTTCGCTTTCTTTGGCGTTGAGTCACTGTTTGCTTTGATTGCTGTTTCGTTTCTGGCGAAAATTGTGGATTGAATCATCCCAAAAGATTGCTACAAAAACCATTTGCGCATTTGCTTTTGATCTGTGTCAGGCCGAGACCTTTTTATCTTGCCATTATACATATTTTGAATATAGTATTAAATACAATATTCAAATATTTAGGATTGCTTCCCCAATCGTACGACGAATTAGATTCAAATTTGATTTTCGCAGTTTTTGGATTATTTCAATTTTTCTGTTGTTTCTTCTTCTTTGGTGGCGTTACAGCCCATGAAGGACCAGAGCCAATTTTCTTTCAATCACCCATGTTGTATGTGATTTATTTCTGAAACAGGTTAAAGGGACCTATATTTTAATGCGGATTCCGAACGGCGGCTTGAGTCGAGCTTTCTTTTTTGTGATAAACACTAAAAAAAACATTTTTTTTTTTTGCGAGGGTAGGTGAAAATCTTCAAAAGACACTATGAGGACCGACAGCGTGTGCTCATAGTAGTGTGAGATTCCTACTCACTAAAAGACACCTCCCTTCAAACGTATTTTTATTATTAGACTGCAACTGAGCTCTTGAACTCATCTAGTTGCAGAGCTCGCCAGTTCACACGAGTAATAATTTATTTATTTAAATCGAACGGTTTGGTTCTTTGTAGACGGTGTAATAAATTATCTTCATCTAAAATTGGAAGTACAGCATTATTAGTGTGTTCCTTTAGTCTTCGGTTGGGCTACGGCCTAGTAAGTCGTAACCGTAAAAAAACCTACAAACTTCGAAACAACCACAACTTCGGATATAACGGACTGGACTTATATTGACGACCCTTGCAAAAAACGAAAAAAGGACAATAATCTTCGGCTTTGTACGTGGAATGTTAGGTCCCTAAACAGGTCACGTGCAGCCGAACAACTTGCGGACGCCCTAGACCGCCTTAAAGCGGACATAACCGCCATCCAGGCGGAATGGAATGCGGAATGCGATGGAATGGACCGGATATAAGGCGGATGAAAAATTGCGATACTTACTACGGCGACTGCTATAGGGAGAGAGGGCAACGATTGTCTGGATGCGGATTTGTTGTTCGAGGTGGACTAAGGCAAAATGTCCTAAGCATTCGGCATGTGAGCGAACGCCTCATAACAATCCGTACCAAGGCTACATTTTTTAACATCAGCCTGATCTGCGTCCACGCCCCCACGGAAGACAAGGATGAGTCCGCCAAAGATGAGTTCTACCACCTAGACAGAACGTATGCCCAATGTTTCAGCTATGACATCAAAATTGTACTAGGAGACTTCAATGCTAAGCCGGGTAAGGAAAGCATCCTTGAACGAGTCATCGGCAAACATTGCCCACACGACACCACCTCCGATAACGGACACAGGCTGATTGATCTTGCTATCCTTCTAGCCAGTACGCGCTTCCCGCACCTCGATATACACAAAGGCACCTGGCGGTCTTTTGATCAATCGACTACCAACCAGATTGATCACATCGCGATCGACGTCAGGCACTCCTCTACTATTCTTGCTGTTCGTACTTTCCGAGGGGCAACATCGACTCGGACAACTATCTTGTAGTAGCCAAGATGCTCTTACAGATATCACGAACGCAGCGGAGTAGAGTAAGAATACAAAGTTATGAGGTCGGAAAGCTACTATCGCCAGAAACCGCTCGTGCCTTTACCGATCGCGTCTCCCTTAAGCTCTCCAATACACCTCACTGCTCCACGCTATCAATAGAACAGCAGTGGAGCCTTTGCAAACAAGCCCTGAAAAGCTCTGCATCCGAAGTTTTGGGTTTCAAGGCTCGACCACGAAGTAACACCTGGTTCGATGACGAGTGCAGGAGGATTCACTCAGCGATGCAGGATGCATATAAGGCCTCGCTGCATAAAAGAACAAGATCAGCTCGTGAGCTCTACGAGTTAAAAAAAAGGGAAGAGCATAAGCTTCTCAGGAGAAAGAAGAAAGAGCACGAGAAGCGCGCGATTGAGGATTTGGAGAGGTGTTACTGCAGGCGTGACGTTCGAAAGTTTTATCAACAGATAAAGCGAACATGCCAAGGTTATAAAGCCAGTACGGAAGCCTGCAAGGATGAGAACGGACACCTAGTAGTAGAATCGCAGTCGATGCTGAGAATATGGAAAAACCACTTCTGCAGACTGTATAACGGCGATGTTAGTCAATATACCGCTGTCAGGCAGAATGATCCATTTCTAATCGACGAAGACCGCAGAGAACTCCGTCCCCCTGACCTCGACGGAGTTAAGGTTGCCATATCGAAACTCAAGTCGAATAAAGCTGCTGGCGGAGGCGGACTGTCTGCTGAGCTCTTAAAGGCAGCTAGGGATGACCTGGTTAGGAACACGTACCAGCTCATCTGTAAGATATGGTCAGAGGATAGCATAGCCGATGAATGGAGTCTCAGCATCGTATGCCCGACTCACAAGAAAGGAGACCCCTCTGATTGCGCCAACTACAGAGGAATAAGTCTCCCTAACATCGCCTATAAAATCTTCTCTGCCGTTTTGTGTGAACACCTGAGGCCTTTTGCAGACAATTTTGACATAATGGGTAGATCACAGAGAGATGTCAATGAGGCGTTTGCGAGTATTGAGTTCGAGGCGGCGAAAGTTGGTCTGGCGGTAAGCGAGGGCAAAACTAAATATATGCTGTCATCAAAAAAGGACGCTTGCCACCGACGTCTTGGCCAGAACGTTTGTATTGGCAGATATGAGTTCGAGGTAGTTAAGGACTTCGTCTACCTTGGCTCCGCAGTGACCTGGAACATCGACATCAGTTCCGTAATCAAGCGCAGAGTCACTCTTGCCAATCGCTGTTTCTTTGGGCTCACCATCCCGGTCCTGTTGTACGACGCAGAAGCATGGACGCTATCAAAAGCGCATGAGGAGGCCCTTGGTCGGGCCTCATTCGAGAGAATGATTTTGTGCGTGATTTTCGGGCCTATAAGCGCAGACGGGGGATGGAGGAAAAGATTCAACCACGAACTTTACGGGCTGTACAGCGACATGAGCCTAGTCAGGCGTCTACGGATTCGGCGCTTAAGATGGCTGGGCCATGTAGAGCGAATGGATACCACAGCTCCAGCCCGGAAAGTCTTTGAATCCAACCCCGAGGGACGAAGAAGCAGAGGACGGCCGCACTCAAGATGGCTAAAACAGGTGGAAGGGGACCTCAGCCAAATGGGTGTGCGGCAATGGAAAAGGTAAGCAAAAGATCGTGCTAGATGTAGGGGCATGTTGGTTGAGGCTCAGGTTCACCTCGAACTCTAGCGCCCGTTAAGAAGAAGATCCCGTTGTGTTGATCACAATGCACAATGATTAGTTGTTGATCACAATGCACAAGAATTACTAAAGTTTTGTTTCACTTAAGATCTATGCTTTTAAAGCTAAAGGTTAAAACTGACATTATTTTTTTACCAACCTACATACAGCGCTCCTGTAACCAGTGATTTACATATGTACAGTTAACATCATATATGTACAATCAGCTTACAGAAAATTGTGCAATCTATATAATAATTGCTTGACCAAAAACTAATGAATTCACAGGTCATTAAAATATAATATGGTCTTCATTAGTCAAGCTACTTAAAATTTACCATCAACATTATTTTTCAAGATGGAGAAGTGGAAATGTTAATCACCAGTTACCACTCCTGGTGTGGCAGATTCGTCCATTCGTTCACTTTCTGATTTCTTATTCATTCAGAGAAGGCATATTTGGTGGATCAGTGAATGATGTCTAGTCCTATAGGATTAAATAACTGCAAACTCAATTGAATATAAATTTATTGTTGAAAGAATATATACTAGGAACTAGTTATTTTTCGAACGCCCTACGGGGTAATAAATACATATACATGTTATTAAAACAAGAGAAGAAAATGTTAGACTTTTGAAATGTAAGGTCAGCGGTTAAATACTGTAGTTTAGAATGGTTTCTATAGCTGAATA
The DNA here is from genome assembly GCA_951905685.1 of Eumerus sabulonum. Classification (NCBI taxonomy): domain Eukaryota; kingdom Metazoa; phylum Arthropoda; class Insecta; order Diptera; family Syrphidae; genus Eumerus; species Eumerus sabulonum. The sequence goes on along the minus strand of OX645060.1, from coordinate 150,008,969 downwards.
GCACTGTCGTAGTAACGCTTGGATTCAACGAGCAGGTAATCTATTTACAGATCTGCGTATTCGTAAAGCCATGAGCTATTAATCATTTTCGATTCACTACGATTAGATTCCCGTGATTAAAAAAATGATTAATTGACTAAAGCATACTACTTAAGATACTCGACTGCATTCTTATTCTTTTTGTTTTTTTATATTAGCAGAAAAGAATAAGCTTGCGATTAGCACATGGAACAAGATCATGACGATCTCAGCCTCAATCATTTCCGGTTTTTGCAAAAATTAAAATTAAAAGAAAAAAAAAAAAAAAATCTCATCGAAAGAGCTATAATCTCCTTGTTTCTTGTTAAAGCCTAAACCTGGACATTAACACTACTCTTCGTTTTGTGTACATGTATAACACACTAAGGCGGCGCAACGAAGAGAAACTGATTTATGAATAAAGTAGAATGTATAGATGCATTAGATATGACTTATTTCCGACGTATTGTTCTTGATCATAGCCTTGTTATCGTTTTCATCCCAGTCGCATACAATGCAAACGACCTTCGTAAATATCGCACCTAGATGACTAACTTGCATGATGGAATCAGAAACTCCGAATTAAACTAAACTTATACCCGGGATTGGAACTTCTTTGTTATTGTACTGCTCTGGAATCGGTACTGCGATCTTGACCAAACTTGCCACGGTCATAGTATAAGTGCTGCTGAGTGTCGTAAGAGGTCGGATGATCGAATCGGACTTACCATCGAGGAATAATCGCCAAAAAACTTAAGCACGCGCTATAAGAGAATATTGCTACATCTCAAGTAAAAAAAAAAAAACACAATGGCTTTGCCGGAAAATAACTTTTTAAAGGTGTTCTGTGTAGTCGGAGACTCTGTGCATTTTTTCGGCACAAATCACATTCTTAGAACTCGAATTTTGTCGAATATTGAATTGTTTTTGCAAAAATTCAACTTCAATGCAGCTTTAGATCGACCTCCACAAGTGAAAACAATCAAGATGAGAGCCAACGAACTGAGTAAAGAACAGAAGCCAATAATGGACAACATAAAGGTAGGTAGGTAGGTAGGGTCGTAGCCTTCCCAGAGTTGAGAAGAATGCACATAGGCCCCCCTATCCGTGGAACCATTTTGTGCTTCTTAAGAAGTTAAGAAGATCAAGTATCCCTACTTTCTGAACATCTGTCAGATCGTTAAGGAAGTAAGAGCCTAGGTAACGTTTCCTGAAATTGCAGAGAGCTGGACAGGCGCAGAGAAGGTGGTGAATGGATTCAACCTCCTCCTCGTCCTGACAGCTTCTGCAGAAATCATTTGGAACTATTCCTAGTTTTTGTGCGTGACTGCCAATGAGGCAGTGTCCTGTGATGACACCGATGACTTTGTAGATGTCAGTTCTTTTTAGGGAGATTATACTCCTTGTGCGTTGACTGTCCAGCCGAGGCCAGATTTGCCTGGTGATGACGCAGGTATGTCCCTGTATCCATCTCAGGTTCGTCTCGGCCCTGGCGAGATTGGTCAGATTATGTTTAATGGTTGTAAGGGGTACTCCCTCACAAGCCACGATTGATTGTAGCGTCGTTCCTAGTTTAGCGAGTGTGTCGGCTTTTTCATTACCTGCAATGTCGCTGTCTCCTGGTACCCAGATAAGCTGTATGTTGAACTGTTCTGCCATCTCGTTAAGAGATCTGCGACAGTCGAGACTAGATTTTGATGTGTACACATAGGACTCCAGCGACTTTAAGGCTGCTTGACTGTCTGTGAGAATGCGAATATCCGTGGTGGATATTACGTTCCAATTCAGCCAAGACAAAGCCTCTTTTATTGCCAACAGTTCCGCCTGGAAAACGCTGCAGTGATCTGGTAATCTTAGAGCTTTATGTAGCTTGAGTTGTTTGCAGAAAACTCCACTTCCCACCCCGTCTTTGGTCTTAGACCCGTCAGTGTAGAAATTCACACAGTTTCCGCGCGGTTGAGTTTGGCGGGTCCAGTTCTTCCTGTCCGGATAAATCATCGTAAAGTTTTTGACCAAGACTATGGTGGGTTCTGTGTGGTCTAAGTTTTCTGTCATAGTTATCCTGTTTTGCAGGATGGAGGAGTGGCCAGTGACATAGCTCACCCATTTCGAGTTGGCTTTTAGTCTTATGGCCGTGTGTGTGGAAATTTGCTTGCCGAAAATATCGAGTGGTGTAAGGTCTAGTATCATGTTAAGCGCAGCCGTTGGTGTGGACCTGAGGGCCCCGGTAAAGCACATACATGCCATCCTTTGTACCTTCTCGAGTTGTTTGTTGTATGTTGTCTTGTCTAGTGCAGTCCACCAGACTATCACTCCATACATTAGTATGGGTCTAACGACCGTGATGTAGAGCCATAGGGTAATCTTGGGGTTGAATCCCCATTTTTTTCCTAGGGCTTTCTTACATGTGTAGAGAGCTATTGTTGCTTTTTTTTGCTCTTTCAGTTGTGTTGCTCTTCCAAGTTAATTTCCTATCGAGTAGAATGCCGAGGAATTTGGCACTAGGGGAGTAGGCTAACCTGGTATCGAGCAGAGTGATAGGGCAGTTTTCCGGGATTTTGTGCTTTTTGGTAAAAAGCACGAGCTCCTTTTTCTTTGGGTTAATCCTGAGCCCGTTACTATGCGCCCATTTGCACAGAAGTGAGAATGCCGTTTGCATGCGGTCATTCAGTGTAGATAGGTATTTACCTGAGATTGTGATGGCAACGTCATCGGCGTAGGCAACAACGTCCAGGCTTTCTTTCTCCAGTTAGATTAGTAGTTCGTTTACAACTACATTCCAGAGAAGAGGTGAGAGCACCCCACCTTGCGGGGTTCCCTTGGTAACTACTCTGGTAGTTACTAGGCTTCCCCATTTAGAGTGAATCTTGCGTGTTATTAGCAACTCGTTGATCAGCTCTATCAGAGTCCTCTCCACCTTTAGCTTTTCTAACCCTTCTATTATTGCTTTCGGAGTGACGTTGTTAAAAGTGCCCTCTATGTCTAGGAAGGCTGTTAGAGTATATTCTTTGAGACTGATTGATCTTTCGATTTTCCTCACTAATGTGTGAAGAGCTGTTTCGACCGATCTACCTTTACAGTAGGCGTGTTGGGCCTTAGAAATTAGGGAGGGATCCAAGCTGTGCCGTATGTGTAGGTCTATCAGCCTTTCTAAAGTTTTTAGAACGAAGGATGATAGAGAGATAGGCCTTAGATCCTTGGGGGAAGTGTGAGAATTCCTTCCGGCTTTGGGGATGAAAATTACCTTTGCGCACTTCCACTTTTCTGGAATGTGACTCCAAGCTAGGCACCCTATATAGATTATCTCTAGCCATGGAATAGTCCATTCCATAGTTTGTGTTAGTTCGATGGGGTACATTTTATCTGGACCCGGCGATTTATAGGGCTTGAAGCTTTTTAATGCCCATATAATTTTCTCTCTGGAGATAATGTGTTCGTACTGCTCTTCTATCGCAGAGGAGATATGAGTCCCTCGCGAGTGCACTGGGTCTTGTGGTTCAGAGCAGCCAGGGAAGTGCGTGTTGAGGAGAAGATTTAGAGTTTTTTCCTCAGATGTTGTCCAAACTCCATTTGCTATGAGGCAGTTGGGAGATTGTGGATCTTTCGAGAGTATTTTCCTCAGTCTATAGGCGTCTGATATTTTCTCCATGTTATTGCAAAAGATTTTTCAAGACAGCCTTCGTTCTTTCCTCAGGTTTTGTTTGTACACCCTGAGTGAATTTTTGTATAGGCTCCAGTCTTTGTCGTTACTTGTGTTCTTTGCTTTATTAAAGAGCTTACGACAGGCCTTGCGGAGCTTGCTTAAATCTGCGTTCCACCAAGAAGGGTAAGATTTTTTTCCTGATTTGTGGATTGCGCAGCTGTTGGCCCTTGCGTTGCCCAATGTGATTGTTAGAGTATCGACCATATTGTCTATATCTAACGTGGTCCGCGGGGTGTCAGGGGTCCTGCTTATTATAGAGTTGCCGATGAAGGCTCTATAACGCTCCCAATCGATTCTTCTTGGGTTACAGGATGAGTCAATTGGGGTTGGGACCGTGTTGTCTAGGTTGAAAACCGGGTAACGATGATCTGAAAAGGAGGGTTCTTCAGAAACCTTCCATTCTCTTATTTTGTCAATGAGAGAGGGGGATGCTAGAGTTAGGTCTAGTACCTCCCTGCGATTTTTCGTAATAAATGTGGGTTAGGATGAATTCAATAAGCCACTCACCTCTTTCGTTTGTATCACTGCTGCCCCAAATCGTGTGATGCGCATTCGCATCTGCACCGATGAGGAGCCCAGCTTGATGATTCGACGAGTCCTTGACCAGTCTGTTGATTTCGTCCGATGGAATGGACTGTTCCTGCGCCATGTATGTAGACGCTAACCATAGCTTGATCCCGGGTGATTGGATTGCAATCACTGTGGTGTCGGGGGAGCTGTAATTTGGAAGAAGGTAAGCGTTTAATGATTTCTTTGCCAATATGCAAGTGCGGGGCTTACCTTCTTTCTGTCATGTTAATAGGTTGTAGGCTGGGTTTCTTAATCCACGAACCTTGTGTTCATGCACCCACGGTTCCTGGATTAAGGCTATGTCTTCTTCTCCTTTGGCCAGCCTGAGAAGAAGGTTTGCGGTTGCCGCTTTAGAGTGGTGGAGGTTAATCTGAATTAATTTCAGCGTCATGGCTGCTTTTAATTCGATCTGCCTCCACCACGGTGGCGTTAAGGTCTTCCAGATCTGAGTCCAGGAGATCGTCTTCCATCGGCGAGCTAGTGGAATAGTCCTCGCTTCCGGAGTCGAGCAATGACTCCTGATCTCTAAAGATAGGAGGTTACGAAAATTCTCAACGACTTCGAATTTCGTCGAGTATTAAAAATAACAAGTTATAGGAACTTTTAGCTGTAATAGACTTTACATAGCAAACGCTGTCATATCTTCAAGATATGACATTAAATCATCTTTCCTCTACTAAAGACAGGTAATACAAGAAATAAATATTTTCGATATAAAATAACGCGTTTTTCAAAGTTTAGGTCAAATTATGTCTAGATTGAGACGTGCTGCAAACCTCGGACGCAGAGCTATGTATTAACGTTCAGACTCAAGCCTGTTATTGGACCGTTCAGAATACAACGTCAGGTACTAATACTGATGCTCAAGATGCTATAAAATTCCAAGTTAGCCTTGATAACAAAACTTACTGTACGTGCAGAATCTGCTCACGCACTGAATATATTGATACAACTGAAGATTTCATCTGCAACTCATGCATCAAAGATCCTACTAAATACATATACTGCTTCAAATAATACGCATCCAGGAATTGTTCCACCAGAATTACAAGGTTTGACAATGGTTGAGCAGTTATTTATTTCTCGTGTGCACCCAGTTATGAGGATATATCAAGTTCGCGCTTCGAGTTCCACTGGCCAGTTTCATTATTCTGGTAAGATCATCAATGTTGGATAAGATATCCTACCTCCGGCTCGCTTGCTACCTGTAACGCCTGCTGAACTTGAAATTGTCATCATTCGAAGTGTTGGCGTGAGTGGATTTACTGACTTTCGTGTACACAAGCAAGTTGTTCTTATCGCTTTAAAATGTCTCCAACATTTCAATCCTTTCTACGCTGAATCTGGATGTCATATCAAGCCCACCAAGCGAAGGAAATATTGCTGATCGTATACCTTTCATTGAAGATGGTACTGTTGAAGGAGAAATAGCAGAAAGCGCCAATATTGAAGAATGCGAAGTACTGTTTACACCACGACAAGAGCAAGAAGCATCAGTCGAGTCAACGTTGAATTGGCCGAGTGCGTCTGACCTACCAGTGAATGAATTTCGACAAAGTGGTTACATCTAACAAGTTTTTCCTCATTTGTTTCCAGATGGTAAATGCGATTACCTTGACTTCAGTCGTAGAATCAAGGTATCTTTCCGTGAGTGGAGTGAATACCTTATAAAATTTCACGATCAATGTTTTGCGCAAGATCCCCGTTTCTTTTGCCTCAATACGATGCAGCGACACGATGCCTGTAGACAAAGTGGTGTATTTGCAGAGCCGTGGTTTGCAAAACATCCAAAATATTCAACAATTAGCACAACGGGTACAAGAACAGCCATCACTTATTAAACGCCTTTTACCATAGGGATCAAAAATACGTGGAACTTCGGAGTACTGGTATCAGCAAAGATGTGAACTACTGGCCATGGTTAACCAACTCGGAGTTCCTATCATATTCCTAACACTAAGCGCTGCTGACCTCTGGTGGCCATGCTTCCGAACAAGCGGTAATTAACTATCTATCAAAATATGCAGCTAAAGGTGAACGGCCGGCAGTCAATGAATTACAGAGAAGTTTTCCAGTATATTTTACAAACCTGCGACCCCGAAGACCCAAGCAAAAAAACAATTTCGAAGTTACTTATCAAGCTGATAAGTCAACGCGACAGAGTGCCTGTGAGTTGATGCATCTGCTAATTGGCGAACCACTAAAGCATAGTAGCCGGACATTCGTGAAAATCTACATTGGACTTGTTGACTACGTGATAATTCCGAATCTGAACAAGTTGTGCCGTGGTCAATGATGGATCACTATAGCTTAAGAGATGCACTTCACGACGAAACTTGTCTGACAGACTTCGTAATTGATTATCACTGGTCGAAAGAACAAATACGCAAATGCAGATCAAAACAAATTTTGCAAGTTGTTCCTAGGGTGGCAAACTTGGAAAACCAAGAGCAGTATGATATTTTTTACAAACAAAGAATAGCACTGATTAAACTTTGGAGAAACATAACAGAGTTGAAAACTCACTCAACTTGGAAAGAAAGCTACGACGCGAGTCATCCCGGAAACCAAATCAATAAACAAATTGACAAATTAACTCGCTCAGCTCATTTCTTGCAATCGCCCACTTGCATTGCATTCCTAGTTATGCATGTTTCAATTGGTGGTTCTTATTGAAATCCTAATGGATAGGCAAAAACACTCCTATGTCTTTCCCAGGCTAAAACTTTTCTAATTTATTAAACCGATACACATATTTCTTCTTCTTCTTTATTTAGGAATTAATCCTGTCCTTTAACAACATTTACATTTGTGTGTATGGTGATACGATTACAACAAGAGGACGAAACTAATGGACGCTCATTGTTGGTCAGTCGAGCCTGATGTCCAGCACTCGTGCCATCTTTTCGGTGGGCGTCCTCGTGGCCGCGGGTTGCTTATTGTGCCCTCTAATGCCATTTTGGCCAAGCTGTCTTGAGGCATTCTTTAAACGTGGTTCTTATCCATCGCGAGATGTCACTTATCTTGCAGATTTCACGTATTTTGGCGTTCATTTTCCTATCTAGGCGTGTGCACCCAACAATAGTTCTTAAGGTGTTCATTTCCACTGTGGTCGTTATCTGTTGGGTTGTGCTGGTGTCTGCGCTAGTTCCTGGTGCATATGTTAATATTGGCCGGATGCAAGTTTTGTATATTCTCATTTTGCTGTCGATGTTCATTCCGCCATATAGCATTTCTTAGGCAGCCTGAGATAGTAGCGGTCTTGTTGGCTTGTGTTTTTACCTCCTTTTTCATATCTCTGCTGCTAGCTATATGGGAGCCTAGATAGGTGAATTCTAGCACTTGCTCCATTGGTTTTTTGTTTACTGCCAATTCGCATCTCCTTGGTTCTTTTGATATGACTAATGACTTAGTTTTATCAATTTATATCTCCATATTGTAGAAGATTGCTACTGTTTCAAACTTATATAGTAGTCTTTGCAAATTGTCTTCCGTCTCAGCAATGAGTACTGCATCATCTGCATAGCATATCATTTTGAATTCGCCGGTTGACATGCGATAGCCAGGAGCAGCTGCTTTGACCTCTTTGATGATAGCTTCCATGATAATGTTAAAGAGGGTCGGGCTCAGGCTGTCCCCTTGCCGGATTCCTGAAGTAATGGGAATCATATCGGTCCTCTTAGCGTTAGCGCTGATTGATTTTCTGTTGTTGGTGTTCAGCTCCTTAATGATAGCTAGTACGCTAGAAGGAATGCCCTTCGCCTTCAAGAGTGTGATGACGTTGTGTAGTCGAACACGATCAAAAGCTTTTTTTAGGTCGACGGAGCACATGTACGCAGGTTTGTTGAATTCTGAGGCTTTTTCACATATTTGTCGTAAAACAAAATTTTCCGGAAGTCTTGCTGTTCTTCACACATGCCCTTTTTGGTGGTTTCGGAGTCAAGCATTTTTGTAAAGAGCTTGGGGATGGAGCCAAGCAGAGAGATGTCCCGGGAATTCTTGGGCTTTTCCTTGTCACCTTTTTTAAACACGGGGATGGTGATGCTGTCTCTCCATTGCTGTGGGACTACACAACTGTCATATATTTTTGGGAAGAGCTTGTGGATTTCTTCTCAGATACTTGATCCTCCATGTTTAACTAGTTCGTTGGGGATTCTGTCGATACCGAGGGACTTACGGTTTTTCAGCTTTCATCTTGTCATCACGATTTCTTGAAGAGTGGGTCCCGTGAAGACAGGATCATCCGAATTCATTTCTATTGGTGTTAACGGTTGTTCTTCGGTGCAGAGCAGCGACGAGAAGTGTTTTATCCAAGTTTCGGTTGGTATGGTGGATGTGCTGACGAGCACGTTCACTGGTTTCTTTAAGCTCCGGAGCCAATTCCAGATCTTTCTCTGACCGCCATATATGTCATGTTCCATATCGGATGAGAGTTCCAGCCAGTATCGCTCTTTAATTTGCCTGATGTTAGTGTTAACTCTGTTTCTGGTAACTTTATATCGGTCGTAGGTGATTTCTGATCTTCTGTATCGTAGATTGTACTCTCGTTTTTCTTTTGCCAGAGTTTTTACATTTTCGCAGAACCACTGTTTCTTGTGTCTTCTATTGTTGTTGACATCGATTTTCCTTGTACCTTTTGCTTCTTTATCTGCTGTGGTAATATTTGCTGTTATTCTTGACCAAGATGTTTCTATGTCGTCTAGGTCAGTGATTTTGTTGGATTCGATTCTGTTGTAAAGTCTATTTTGATATAGTTCACTTGGGGTATTATTTTTTAGTGATTCAATGTTGAACTTCTCTATTATTGCTGGTGCGGGTCTCTTATGATTTATTATGAATTTTAATCGAAGTTCAGCTAGTACTACATAGGTTGTGGTCTGTTCCGGTGTTTGCGGAGCTTAGTACTCTGATATCCAAGATCGACGGTGGATGTATTGATTTGTTGGTTATTACATAGTCGATGATTGATTTTTGTCCCCTAGAGTTTGAGAAGGTATATTTATGTTGTTTTTTATGTGGGTAATAGGTGTTGTTTATCCTTAATTTGTTTTGCATACAGAAATTCAGAAGCAAATTGCCGTCTTCGTTGAGAGGTTCTTCCTTAAAGAAACTTTTGACGCCAGGTATAACTTCGCTGCCGACTCTGGCATTAAAGTCTCCTAGGATGATGACCTTTTCGTTTCTAGCGCTGTTGTCCAGATTTTGTTGGAGTTGTTGGTAGAATTCTTGCTTGAGCTCATACGGTTTGGTGATATCCGGAGCGTAGACGCTGAGGTTAATCGGTTTCGACTCTTCTAGCTAGAGTTGTATACGGAGCAATCTATCGTTCACATAGTCGATGTGCTCAAAATGCCTAAGGTATCTTTCATTTATAAGTATGCCTACTCCCGAGGCAGCTTGCTCGTGCCTTTTTTTCCCACTATGGAACAGGACGTAATGGCTATATTTTTTGCTTCCTTTGCCCTTTAATTTGGTTTCCGATATTGCGCAGATGTCAATTGTGATTCTCAAGTTCCATGATTGTTTCTTGATCCTTGCTTTTTTTTTTTTTATTGTTACACCCGCACCGGCTAAGGCCTTATCACGTTTGGACGTTGTGCGAGCGAAGGTAAGAGGGAGAGGGAGAGTTTCGCTCAGGTTTACACACAACCTGAACGGAGTGCAGTGGTTTTAGGTCGTATATGTTCGTTCACTACTCTCAGGAGTGGTTTGTCCTAGATAGAACGAGAGCCGACCAGATTTTCGCGTTGGTTGTAATTCACAGTAATTCGTTCATGCACTTTTGGTGTTAATATTGCATACGCAGAGGACGAATTTCAATTGGCCATGTACTGTGAGTGTTATGCCTGCAGCAGTACGTTTGATCGCTTTCCATTCACAACTGTGTTGCGTACTTTCTTCCATAAAGGAATTGCTTTTTCTCGGCTATGAAACGAATTTGAACTATAGACCTTTCGCTCGACGGCCGATGATTTTAATCACTGCACCACGGCTGTTGAATGATGTTATGTTCCAACATGCTAATCGTATTGTATTCCGCTTTTTGTATCGTTTTTTCCTTTTTCGTGCCGGGTCGTCAACGGTATTGTGGCTGTTGTTTGCCTATGAGCGGTGTTTATGTTTTAGTCGAACAGGTTGCTGGCCTCACTCGAAGAGATTTGTTATCGACCTTCTCTGGTCTGGATCCATCGTGTTTTGCTATTGACAGGGCCACCTCGGGTAGGATGCGATTCTTTCGATCACGCATGATGATCTTGAAGTGGGAGAAGCTATATGCCACAAGCATTATTTTGCGCTGCACGACTCCCTGAGCTTTCGCACTCGGCCCAACACATATTTCAATTCTCTTAATTTACCCTTTAGGCCCGCGTTTCTCGTCACTGGCATGCATTGTACAATAGTTAAAAGCACTTATTCCGTTTAAATTATCCTCAACGCACTGCATTTTTGAAAAGCCATAATTTATGTGGTTTTATAGTTGAATGTAGTTTTGTATCTTCAGCATCTCTATATAACTATTAACCCAATTTGCTTAATTGTATTCGATTTTACACTTTTTCTTAGTTTTATTATTGTTTATTTATTGTTTTTACAGGTCTCTAGCCTCAACTGAGTCTCGATTAAAAGAAGGGAAAAGGGGAAGACGAACGGAAAATCAAGCAAACGTGGGGTCAAACTAAGTGGGCCAATGTACATATGATATCTGCTGAAATAAATCAAGGGCAAGGTAAGTGAAATTGTATTTCTTTCATACGCAACACATGGACATACGTATGCAGCTAATACGAGTATGCTCATCTCAGTTTTTGAACATGTTCTACATATTCCCTTACAATTATAGCTTTCATACATAACTTAGGTACATCTGAATGTGCATGACTTTTTATTGGATGTGATGCTTGACCTTTTCTGACAGCACTTACTATTGCACTTCAAATTTGATGTAATATAATGCGTTCTGAGTTCAGTTACTTACTTGACCAAAAAACACAAGCGTAATATTCATTTCGACTATGTGGGTCAGCGACCTTGAGCGTGTACACTTGATACTCTTTTACTAGTCCTTACATAGGTTTAATGTACATGTCATAGTATAATTGTGTATCCTTCCTTATAGCCATATAGGACTGGCCTTGGACAAACGTTTTCATATATGGTATCAAGTCCAGGTAATTATCTGAAGTTGGGTTCGTCATGAAACGTAATAATATTTGATCACACTTTTCATCGAACAATTTTGCCTTTCTGGAAGAGATATAGTAACATAAGTAGGTAGTAACATTTGTATTTACAAAGACAGCTAAGTTGCTATTTTAGCTCAGAATAATACTTCTCTGGACCTGCGCATAGTTAAAGAACGTCCCTATTCACGTCAAAGTCTTCCACCAATGACTGAGTCTTTGAGATGAATTACAGGCAGAGTGACTGCTCGAGATGTATGCTAATAAAGCGCATATGACCTGATATTCGCGAGGTATTTATTGCGATTCAATTCTCAAAGGGTAAATTCGCTTCATAGCCAAGAAAAAGTAATTTCTATACGGACAAAAAGTATTCAACGCAGTTGTGAATGTAAAGTGACCAGACGTACTGCTGCAGGCATAACACCTACAGTATATGGTCAACCGAAATTCATCCTCTGCGTATGCAATACCAAAGTGCTTGAACGAATTACTACGGACTATAACCAACGCGGAATTTGGTCGGCTCTCGTCCTATCTAGGTCTAGGACAACCACCCCTGAGAGTAGTGAATGAACATCAACGACCCCAACCACTGCACTCCGTTCAGGTTGTGTGTGTCAACACATCATAAGAGAATATAAAAAAACTCTTGAACCTGCGCGAATCTCTAAAAAAAAAAAAAAAAAAAAAAATTGCACTTGCATCTTCTTAAGATAATATTTTTTTTTTTTTTTTTTTTTTTTAATAATTTGCGCGCACTCAAGGTCTAATAACCTTATTATGTCGGTGACACAGTGCGGGCAGAAGGTAGAGAGGAAGAGGAATAGAGGAGATGCCGATGGACATTGATCTTAAATGCTTGCATGTTGCATTGAGGGGGGAAAACCGAATCCGGCAGGGAGTTCCAGATTCGTGTTGTTCGGTTAATGAAAGATTCTCTATATTTGACAGTACGTCCGAAAGCGGGCTTCAGAGTATATTGGTGAGCATTCCTAGAGAGACGTGTATTGCGGGAGAAGTGTTGAAGGGGCGGAATGCAACTGGCTATTTCATCAGAGCATTTTTGGTGGTAGTAACGATAAAACAGGGAGAGGCAGGTAACATTCCTGCGGTGTTCCAGCGAGTCTAATGTTTTGGTAATGCTGGAGTCACCTATCAGTTTTATGGCTCGTTTTTGTATTCTGTCTAGTAGGTGCAGTGAGGTCTTGGAAGCACCGGACCAGACATGAGCGTTAAACTCTAATTTGGGGCGAATGAACGCCTTATAGATAGTAGCCAGGTCTAAGGGTGAGAAATATTTCTTGCATCTGTATAAGAAGCCTAGGCATTTCGCAGCATTCTTGGCGACACTGAATATATGGTCGCTCCAATTAAGATTGTGAGCAACACTCATACCCAGGATGGAAAGCTTTTCAGTTTCTGAGATGCAAGTGCCATTCATGGATAATGGCTGCGGGTTAGTTATACGCTTTAACGACAAGAGACAGCATTGTGTTTTGGAAGCATTAAATTCCACTCTATTGTTTTTACCCCATTGGATGATGCTGTCGATATCGGAATTTAATGAGCTTAACATACGCTGCCGCTCATTATCTACAACCGAAGTGCAGGGTCGTAAACTGGTGAGCGAATATGAGAAGCTGAGGGTACTGTCGTCAGCGAAGGAGTGAATTGGATTAGAAGTAACAGACAAGAGATCATTTATAAAAATAAGAAAAAGTGTCGGAGACAAAACGGAGCCCTGGGGAACACCGGCATTTACAAAGTGAGTATCAGACTTGAATCCGTCCAAAACAACTTGAATTGAACGATTCGAAAGGTAGCTTCTAATCCATTGAAAGAGAGACTCATCGATCCCAAAAGCACGCATTTTCGACAAAAGGGCTTGATGCCAAACCCTGTCAAATGCTTTCGAAATATCCAGTGCAACAATTTTGCTTTCACCTGCTTGGTGAAGGGAGTGATTCCACTTTTCAGCGAGATATGCCATCATATCACCAGTGGATCTGTTGCTGCGGAAACCGTATTGGCGGTCATTGAGGAGTTTCCGTGATTCAAGATATTTCATAAGCTGACGGTTAATCAGCGTTTCCATGACCTTGGAAAGATTGATAGCGATTGGTAGTACAGTATCATTATTGTGTCTAATATGAGAGTCACACTAACTTTTCCTGTTCAGCGTGAATACGCGATTAAAACCGGCCCGTGCAGTCTTGGAGAAGTGGAGCTCCATTTCTACTGATCTGACAGGTCCCTCGATAAATAATAAAAATATTCTCTGTTCCCTTTTAATCAGGCACATTTCTACTCTCAATTATTGACCCTTAAGTTCCTTTACTCGAGGGCTCCTCTTAAGTTCCTTTACTCGAGGGCGCCGTGGCGCAGTAGTTAGTGTGTTGGACTTTGGCGCACGATGAGCGAGTTCGGATCCCGATAACATCAACGCCATCGAATGTTTATTTCGCGACGTTCCTCTTCGGCGGGGTACTGGCAAAACCCCCCTTAGTAAACTTGCCATGAAAAAGCTTTTCGACTCACACCGTTCGGAATTGGCATTAAACTGTAGGTCCCTTTCACCTGTGTGAAAAATAAATCACACACAACATGGGTGATTGAGAGATGCTTGGCTCTGGTCCTTCATGGGCTGTAACGCCACCAAAGAAGAAAGAAGAAGTTCCTTTACTTTCTTGGAGCAAGTCACTCCAGTTCCCGTGCCACACTCTTAATTATTTGACGTCCCTTTCCACCTGTGTATTAGCCACGGAATTGGAATCATAGATTTTTCAAACCGGACTTGTGGTGTCGCTTCGGTGTCTAAGCTATTTTAGGCGTTGAGTCCGTCATGGAGAAATGGGATGATTTCTTGTAAAATGTGATCCCAGTATTACGAAAGTACGCTCTATAACTTAAATGCCTTCTGGACGCATAGAAACCGTGGCTGGTAGGAGCTACTTTTTATTTGATTTCCCCATTGTCCTCATGTCGCCTAGCCCAAAATTTGCCTTCACATCAAAAGTCTCAGTTAATTTATTATCGACCTTAACGGAGCAGTGAGACTTCTTTATTCTCATGATAAACTAGACATGATTCTATTGAACTCATTATATACGTAATCTGCAGAACTATTTTCTCCACCAACATATATCTATGCTTGAAGGTGGTGTCTCGTATGTTGAGCTTACTCCTAATGCGTTCAATAACATCTTCCTTACCTAAATTTTTCAAAATTTTCTTATGGGACTTTGGGGTCTTAAAAGATAAATCTTGCTAAGTAGGAGTTCTTAGAACTCGTCGTTTTATCACCACCTTCATCATATCCAATGGGGGCATGGACGCCTTTGATGGGCTGTTTAGACCGTTTAATTACACGCCGGAAGCTTAAGACTTATTACCTGAGTTTAGCACAAATACAATGATAGGCATTGTTTGTGCCCCCTGTTGCAGTCGCTATAAAATAGGCTTAAGGCTTCAGTTTTCATACGCCTTTGGCCCAACCCATTTCACCGCACTTCTTGGAGACAGTGACTTAAGCTTTACAGCTCGCGTTATATGTTGGGTCTAGCATTCTGTGTGCAACACCGAGGTTCATTGTCTATTAATGTCTGCTTGTATCTGAGGCTTGTCGTCGCCTTGAACTAAATATTTTTTCCAAAGTAGGGCAGTTATCACTACCCACGCACTCAATTTGGAGGACCAGGTCCATATTTGACCTGGACAGAGGTTCAGGGTAATCCATTGCCAGCACCTTCGCTGAAGTTGGGAGAGTTATTGCTGGTTCATAAAGGCTTTTTGCAATTGTTGAAAGTGGATTTTATGCCTTATAAAGATTATGTTAAGCTTACTAAAGCTGTTACGCAACCGAGACATGGTGTATGAGTAGAAGTGATGAATGGCATTTGACGGAAATCGTTCTATGTGTATATTTTTCGCTGAAGTACATATCAAGCCTCAGATAAAAAAAAAATTGCAGTGAATGAAGTGGAATTGAATGATGGCTTTACAGTTCATGGAGTACCTTTCTCAATACCCGGTTGTGTGTTATTTATGTTCCCAAAGGTTTATTAACGACGGCGAATGGTGAGAAGCTTGTCTTAACAATTATACTACAGGAGGTTGTATGTAGACTTTTTAGGTTTGAGTAATACTTCATGATAATCTATTCTCACCTATGTTTTCATATTAATTGACGGCTAGATTGCTAAAGATGGAAACGATGTCAAATTTTTAGAGAACTCAACGCTCAAATATATGTAATGGTATCTAATAGTAGAGTTTGGAAGAACATGACATGATTACCTTTTTAAAAATTTTGAAAAAGCGCCATAACGGCTGTTAAATTTTGAAATGGGTTAATTCATAAATGTGAAAAGGAATATTACTCTTGTTCTAAAGGATTTTCCAGAATTAGTTCATTGGTGATTATTTTCTGTTTGCGACGACGTTGTGGTCAACAATGTAGCTTTTTAAGCGTCTAGGTTGAACTCGGACAATTTCTTTCAAGTCACTGCAAAGCATCACTTTGCAACATCATTATTACTACGTTTATATGCAGAGTCAAAATAGGGTCGAAACGGGTTTGAAATGCATGTAAACAATGATCGAGTTGAAATAGGGTTGAGTCGACTCGAGTCAGCTAACAGAGCTGGGTCGAGTTGAAAAAATGCTCGTAAACCTGGGTTGAGGAGTTGAACTGATATTTGTGTCTCTGTGTCTGCTATCTATTTTTCTTAGTTTTTTGTCTCTTTGTTTGACGTGGAAAACCACCCTTGTTTTGATTGCGCTTGTGTTCAGACGCCGATAAAGTGTTGTGGTAATAACTAATTGAAAAATGTGGTCTATGTAGGTGCGACCCGCAAGACTCACACGAATAACTTTCCAGTGGGAAAAATTTAAACACGCATTTAATTTCATATTTTTTCGTGAACCTGTTTTCAAATAATCAAGACTTTTACACATACGGCAAGGTTTAATGAAGCCTAATCCCGAACACCAATGGCCCACATATAAACACTTCTACTGCTTCTACAATTACTACAATATTTGATGAATAGTGACATTTTCTTCTTCAAGTTATCTAGAAACCATCAATTTGGAGATATCTTATCAATACCATTCATCAACTAAGAATGCTGAATTAACATTTCAATTCAATGTTACTTCAAACTATTATTTGGAAAAAGGCCCTATTTCGAATATGTTAAAATAGGCTATGGTCTTGGCAAAATTTTATATATGTATGTATATGTACATTTCAGGTTAGACTTTCCTAATTTCAAAGACATAAGCTTTTGAATTTCCTATACGAAATATGGATTTGGCTTGTTTTAGTTCAATCATATGTTTGCCTGGAACTATGCAACAAGTGTTGTTCTTTGTTGGTGGAGCAAATCTTACTATCGTAAGGGCATAACACCTACGGTAGTCTGTTTTTGCAAATCCGGCGATAGAACTTCACTCACGCGTCTCTGCTTTAACGGTTTTGTATCTGTACATGTTTTGTAGTTTGCATTGATGAGGGATTTCTGTGTGCAGTTCTGCAATATTCGTGGGTTACGGAAGAATTTCCTTGCCACGTATATCCATCTCTCTCGCCACAAACCGGCTGTTTTGGCACTTTGTGAAACATAGGTCGATGAAAAGTCTGATCCTTCGGATTTCAGTCTTCCTGGATATAGCTTAGTGCCATTATTCGTTTCTCGCCGTGGTCTCGCCATCTATGTCCGTAGTGATATTGCTTACCAGTTACTTCCACAGTATAGCCAAACATCCACCCCGGAATTTAATTTCATATGGCTTAAATTCATATTCCGTAAGCACTCCATCCACTACTGTTTTCTTTATAGAAGCCCCAATCTAGACAGGAATGCAACATTTGATGCATTCGACGCACTGTCTGATTCCATCCAAAGAATTGTTTCCCTGTTCCCTCGCACTGAAATCGTTCTAGCGGGCGATTTCAATGTACACAATTCTCAGTGGCTTCGACATTCTGGACAGACAACACCCGAAGGAAGGTATGTTGAAATTTTTGCTGAGTTAAATCACTTAACTCAACTTGTGAATGAGCCATCACGTATCCCCGATGTTGCTGGTCATACCGCCAACACGCTGGACTTGTTTCTTACCTCTCAGCCTGACAAATACACGATCGATGTATTGGAACCCCTAGGCTTGTCTGACCACTGCATGATATCAGCGAAATTCTCGAACTCCCACCATCCAGTTAAAGAAAAAGCTCCTACGAGAACACTATGGCTATACGAGAAAGCCAACTGGTGCGGCCTTAACAACTTCTTTCGGATCTTTAACTGGTCGTTGTGCTTCCTCGACAACGACGTCGACGCCGCAACTGATATTATCGTAAACATTATCCGAATCGGCATGGCAGATTTTATTCCCAGCAAGATTAAAAGCACCAGGCCTAAGGATAATACGTGGTTCGACTCGAGCTGCAAAGAGGCTATTAGGCTCAGGGAGCTAAGTTTTCGGACCTACAAGGCAAACAGTTCTGAGGAAAACCGAAAAAAGTACATACGAGCCAGAAATGACTGCAACTCCCACATTCGACGGATTAAATTCCCATCCGACCAAAAATTAAGGCGTAAAATCCTTCAATGTCCCAAAGGTAGCAAAAGTTTCTGGTCGTTTGTAAAAAACGTAAAAAACTCAACTAAGTCGTCTATACCGACGCTCATCCACAATGACATCCCAGCTGTCACTCCCTTAGACAAAGCTAACCTACTTGCTGCCCATTTCGCAACCAGTTCTCAGCTGCCAGCTTGTACTTTGTCTCCGCCTGTACTAGAGTGCGTCAATTCCACCATGGGGCTAATCCACTTCCGCACTCGTACAGTCGCAAGGGTTCTTAAAGACCTCGACATACACAAATCCGCTGGTCCAGATGGTATTGCCTCAATAGTTCTGAAGAGGTGTTCTTCTACGCTGGCAAAACCACTGCGTAAGCTTTTTCACCTTTCCTACACCTCTGGGCTTTTTCCGAGTAGGTGGAAAACAGCATTTGTCCAGCCTATACCCAAAAAAGGCGAATCATCTTCTCCCTCCAACTACCGACCCATTGCACTAACGTCCCTTCTTTCCAAGGTCATGGAAACGCTGATTAACCGTCAGCTTATGAAATATCTTGAATCACGGAAACTCCTCAATGACCGCCAATACGGTTTCCGCAGCAACAGATCCACTGGTGATATGATGGCATATCTCGCTGAAAAGTGGAATCACTCCCTTCACCAAGCAGGTGAAAGCAAAATTGTTGCACTGGATATTTCGAAAGCATTTGACAGGGTTTGGCATGAAGCCCTTTTGTCGAAAATGCGTGCTTTTGGGATCGATGAGTCTCTCTTTCAATGGATTAGAAGCTACCTTTCGAATCGTTCAATTCAAGTTGTTTTGGACGGATTCAAGTTTGATACTCACTTTGTAAATGCCGGTGTTCCCCAGGGCTCCGTTTTGTCTCCGACACTCTTTCTCATTTTTATAAATGATCTCTTGTCTGTTACTTCTAATCCAATTCACTCCTTCGCTGACGACAGTACCCTCAGCTTCTCATATTCGCTCACCAGTTTACGACCCTGCACTTCGGTTGTAGATAATGAGCGGCAGCGTATGTTAAGCTCATTAAATTCCGATATCGACAGCATCATCCAATGGGGTAAAAACAATAGAGTGGAATTTAATGCTTCCAAAACACAATGCTGTCTCTTGTCGTTAAAGCGTATAAATAACCCGCAGCCATTATCCATGAATGGCACTTGCATCTCAGAAACTGAAAAGCTTTCCATCCTGGGTATGAGTGTTGCTCACAATCTTAATTGGAGCGACCATATATTCAGTGTCGCCAAGAATGCTGCGAAATGCCTAGGATTCTTATACAGATGCAAGAAATATTTCTCACCCTTAGATCTGGCTACAATCTATAAGGCGTTCATTCGCCCCAAATTAGAGTTTAACGCTCATGTCTGGTCCGGTGCTTCCAAGACCTCACTGCACCTACTAGACAGAATACAAAAACGAGCCATAAAACTGATAGGTGACTCCAGCATTACCAAAACATTAGACTCGCTGGAACACAGCAGGAATGTTACCTGCCTCTCCCTGTTTTATCGTTACTACCACCAAAAATGCTCTGATGAAATAGCCAGTTGCATTCCGCCCCTTCAACATTTCTCCCGCAATACACGTCTCTCTAGGAATGCTCACCAATATACTCTGAAGCCCGCTTTCGGACGTACTGTCAAATATAGAGAATCTTTCATTAACCGAACCACACGAATCTGGAACTCCCTGCCGGATTCGGTTTTCCCCCCTCAATGCAACATGCAAGCATTTAAGATCAATGTCCATCGGCATCTCCTCTATTCCTCTTCCTCTCTACCTTCTGCCCGCACTGTGTCATCGACATAATAAGGTTATTAGACCTTGAGTGCGCGCAAATTATTAAAAAAAAAAAAAAAAAAAAGTTTTAAATAACCAAATTGTTCACGTTTTGTAACTCCTAACAGTTTGCGGTTTCAATGGTTTAGAAGATGCATATACATATGTATACCTTTTTTTATACTACTCTCCAGGGGTGGTTGTCCTAGATAGAAAAACAGGAACTGACCGAATTTTCACGTTGATTGTAGTTCCCAGCAACTTTTCCATGCACTTATGATGTTATATTAGAATTGCACACACAGAGTATGAATCTGAAGGGACCATATTAACTGTGTAACTTAATCAGTTCTAAGTTACGTAACTACGCATCAAATGAAATCAGTCCCATGTCAATACATTCTTTAGTTCTCGAGATAATCGATACCAAAAATACGCACATACGCACAGACACACATACACACATACAGACAAACATAAAAACCTTTTATTTGGATTCTGGTGACCTTGAAACGTGGATATATGTCAAAATTTAGAATTCACAAAATCGGCCCCATGACAATAACTTCCCAATGGGAAGTTAAAAAAATTAATTTATCTGCAACGTAATTAACGCAAGCAGATAAAATATTTTTTTTCACGACTAGCTGACATTTTCAAATCACAACTGTCAGAGTACAATCGAACTCTAATACAATCAAAAGGAGAATAGTTATCTCTCAGTTCGACCCCGTTTCAACTTCTCAACTCAGTGTGTACAAATAATAACTTACTTACTTAGGCTACAGTCCGCGGTGAACCTGAGCCTCAACCAACAAGCGTCTCCAGCTGGCACGGTCTTTGGCCAGCTGTTTCCAGCGCCGCGCATCCAGTTGGTTAAGGTCCCCTTCCACATGCGTGCGCCACCGTTGATGCGGCCGTCCCCTGCCTTCCGGGTTCGATTCGAAGACTCTTCGGGTCGGAGTTGTATTTTCCATGCGTTCTACATCGCCTAGCCACCTTAGACGCTGTATCCATAGACGTCGTACCAGGCCGATGCCGCTGTACAACCTGTACAGTTCTTCGTTATATCTTCCCCTCCATACACCGTTTGAACAAACGGGACCCTAGATAGTGCGCAGACTTTTCCTCTCGAAACGACCAATGGCATCTTCATCCGCTTTTGTTAGGGTCCAAGCCTCTGCTCCGTAAAGGCGGACTGGGATAACTAGGGTTTTATATAGTGTCACCTGGGTTTTCCGAGAGAGGGCTCTACTTCTCAATTGCCTCTTGGGCCCAAAGTGTTGTTGTCGCCGGTCATCAGTGAGCCAAGGTAGACGAATTCCTTGACCACTTCAAAGTTATATCCGCCCATGGTGACGTTCTGGTCAATACGTCGGTGTTGTCCGTCTCTTTTAGATGGAAGCAGATATTTGGTTTTTCCCCTTATTAACCTTGAGACCCATCTTAGCCGCTTCTACCTCAATGCTTACAAAGGCCTCATTGACGTCTGTCGGTGTCCGTCCAATCACGTCAATGTCGTCGGCGTACGCAAGCAATTGCGTAGACTTGAAATAAATCGTACCTCTTGTGTTGGCCAGTGTCTCTTGCACGATCTTTTCAAGCACGATGTTGAAAAAGTTGCATGACAGCGCGTCACCTTGCCTAAATCCGTTTTTAACATCAAAGGTCTCGGTTTGCTCATTACCGACCTTAATGGACCTGCATTGTCATCCTGTGCAGTCGAAGAAGTTTGACAGGGATGTTAAAACTAGACATGGCTTTGTATAGCTCATCTCTATACACGCTGTCATATGCAGCCTTGAAAGAGATGGTGAGTGGCGAATCGGTATTCCTGGATCTTCTGTAAGATCTGCCGTAACGTAGATATTTGGTCTATTGTAGATTTACCTGGCCTGAAACCACACTGATAAGAGCCGATCAGGTTATCTACAAACATTTTCAAACTTTCACACAATACGGCAGAGAAGATCTTATATGTTAAGGAGACTTAATCCCCTATAGTTGGCGCAGTTATAGGGGTCTCCTTTCTTATGGACCCGGCAAACGATGCTGAGATTCCATTCGTCGGGCATGCTTTCCTCCGACCACACCTTGTAAATGAGATGCTGCATGCACCTTAACAGTTCATTTTCAGGCGTCTTAAAAAGCTCAGCAGACAGGTCGTCTGCGCCCGCGTCTTTATTAGACTTAAGCCTTGATATCGCTATTTTGACTTCGTCTAAGTCGGGTGGACTGCATTCTGTTACATCGTCGTCCATTACGAATGGCTCATTCTGCCTGACAGCGGTATCTTGTCTATCATTGCCGTTATACAGTCTGCAGAAGTGGTATTTCCAAATCCTCAGCATCGAACGCAACTCTACTACCAGTTCTCCATTCTCATCCAGTTCTCATCCCTGCAGGCCGCCGCTCTGGCTTTGTAGCCATGGCATGTTCGTTTTGCCTTATTGTAAAACTTACGGACGTCATTCCTGCGGAAGCATCTCTTCATCTTCTCGATCTCACGCTTTCCGTGCTCTCTATTCTTTCTTCTGAAAAGCGTGTGTTCCTCTCTTCTCTTCTGTTCATAGATTTCGCGAGCAGTTCTCGTCCGTCGTTGCAGCATTTCTTTATAGGCCTCTTGTTTTGCTGCATGGGCTTGTTCACATTGTTCATCGAACCAGGGGTTTCTAGGTGGTGGCGTTTTGAAACCCAGCACCCCTGAGGCAGCGTCTCTGACGGCGCCCTGGCAATGCGCCCATTCCTGCTCTATTCTTTGGGCTGCTGTGGGCGGGTTTTGAGAGAGCTTGGAGGAGACACGATCGGCAAAGATTCTGGCAGTCTCTTGCGATTGTAGCTTTCCGACGTCAAACTTATGTAGTCCTACTCGACTCCTAAGCATTTTTGATATCCTCATTCATAAATTGGCTACAACAAGGTAGTGGTCCTTGTTGGCCCCTCGGAAGGTTCGTACGTCGAGAATACAGGAGGAGTGTGTGGCGTCGATCGCAACGTGATCAATCTCTTTGGTGGTCGATTGATCAAAAGACCGCCGGGTACCCTTGTGGATGTTGAGATGGGGGAATCGCGTGCTTGCTACAAGGAGGTTACGCCCTGCTAGGAAATCGATTAGCCTACGTCCGTTGTCGGATGTGGTGTTATGGAGGCTATGCTTTCCTATGATCGACTCAAATATGTCCTCTTTGCCCAGTTTTGCATTAAAATTTCCTAGGACTATTTTTGTGTCGTAGCTGGGGCATTGGGCATATGTCCTGTCTAGGAGATCGTAGAATTCTTCTTTGAGTCGATCGTCCTTTTCTTCCGTTGGGGCGTAAGCGCATATTAAGCTAATTTTTCCAAATTTATCTTTGATGCGGATTGTTATGAGGCGTATTGTATCTCGGAAGCTTAAGACTTTTTGTCGGAGTCTTCCTCGAATAGCAAATCCGCACCCGAATAGGCGCTGTTTGTTCTCCTTGTAGCAGTTCCCGTAGTAGGTGTCGCAGTTTTTCATCCATCTTTTGCCTGGTCCATCCCATCGCATTTCTTGGAGTGCGGTTATATCTGTGTACAAATACTTGGGTCGAAATCTCAACTCGATCTCAATTCGACTCCACGCCTCTGCATATAAACGGGGTATGTATATGTGTGTTTGGAAAATACATATGTATGTACCTTGCCTGGAGTCTGTTGGCATATCCAATATGAAACTTTCCAGGTTATTGCTCTGTGCATTTGTCTGTCATATGATAAGCGTCTGCACATTGGGAATGTAGGTTGTCTCTTCTTTGTAAATAACTAAAATAAGTAATATAATAATAGTTGACGATACTAGTTTCCAAGCGAGAAGTAAAATGGGAAGGAGTAAAAATGGGAATATTAATTTATTGGGTACACCAGGGGCAATGAGTCAAGCTAAGCAATATAAGTTTTTCTTCAATATCATTTGACTATTGACACTTTGCCTCTTCTTACGGGTACACCACATCGCAAGGCCTTGCGTGGCCAACACATTCGCACTTAGAACAACAAAACTATATTTCTTTCGCAGAGTCCTTACACACAATTGATGGAAGGAGACCATTCACGATCCATTGATGGGCAAACTGATTCAATCAAAATTGTAACGATTTAAATGAGCTGCTTGGGGGCGATCTGTTGGTAGTTCATTCAAAAGAAGGTAACATCACGAACACTAGGAATATCAATTATAATATTCGACGGCCTTAAAGTTGCCCTGAAGAGTGAGCCCACGGACATCTCGTACACTTTGTTTGGTGGCTACTACTCGATCTGTAGCAACTCTTATTTTTGTCTTAACCCAGTTTTTGTTTGGCAATAGTTTACATTGCACCGCTGCACGCGTTAATATGTACATAATTATTCCATTATGTGTACGTCACATCGATGACTTAACGTGGAACAAACAGCACATCGTAAACCATCGCAAGCAGATGCCTGATTTAACGGCGAGGTCACACAGTTATGCTCCCATGTTAACGAATCATTTCGCGAAGCTAACAATTGTTATTAGTGCTCTGACTTGTATGTACTCATATCTATGTACGTAGGTCTAGGGGCTTTTTGGCCTTATCATCATACCGCGTCTTTGTTAAAATGAATGGTGCGAGTGTACCGGAAATTGAGCTTGTTGCGCCAGAAGGCGATGAAGGTGATAGGAAAAGGTTGTCATTTTCTGGTACTTACTTCATTTTGGGTTAATTGTTTAGGTTTTCACGTTGCGTTTTCATTGCGTAAATGTCAAGTTGTCGGATGTTTTTTTTTTTTTTTTTGATTTCTTTTTGTTTTTGCCTTCGATTGTGTTTTGTGTTTTGTGTTTTTAATTATACGATAAAAAGGTAGGAGAAAGGTGACATGGGCCAACGATTTTAATATAACAATTACAGAGTTTCTTACTTGATTGCAGGGGGCAGCTGTTCTACATTTTTCCAATGTTTTCAACTAGTTTAAGGATATTAGTTCTCCACAAAATTGCGCTTAATTTTATGCATTGAAAAGTCTCAATATTGAAAGTGGGTTGAAAATCACTTAATCCTGCCTTGCACAATTGGCATTGTTTTTCTTTATCGCTTATCTCAGGAATAATTAGCGCTTCTAACAATTAAAAAAAACGTTTTCCCCGACGTTTCAAGAAATTCAGTGAACCAAGTGGTGTTTGACAGTGGACATCTCTAGTCACTGTGTGGTCTGTTTAGCTAGAGCATAAAACATTTATTAACTTCCCAGTGGGAAGTTATTCTAATGGGACCGATTTTTCAAATTCCAAGTTTTGACATACATATCTCCACGTTTCAAGGTCACCAGAATCCAAATCCAAGGTTTTTATAGAGATGGCTGTGTGTGTATGTACGTATGTATGTGCGTGCAGAAATTTCGCGTGGATTATCTCGAGAACCAAAGATGACATTGACACGGGATCGGGTTCTTTCCACGTGTAATTACGCAACTGAGTAAGTTTTCAGTAAAATCGGACCAGCTGGTTTTTGTTAGAAATTAAGTAACTAAAAAATAGGCAAAAAAAATGCGGCCCCCATCTAAGTTCTAACCGCACCCGACGCTGGTTGATTGCGGTGATCGAACGAGAACCGATACATATGAGATTGCTTGGAAAGTGTTGTGGTTGGGTAAGGAAACGCACACTCATAACCTGCTCGTCAGTGTGCACTATCCAACAAGCGATTATTAAACGCACGCGTTCATGAGTAATTGGCTGTAAGCATTTTTATTTTCACTCACGAACACGAGTGTGTGCATTTAAAGAAGCTCACCCCTGTGCGCACTTTATATGTTTGTTAAGGAGAACGCACACTTATATGCACTTTGTAGGGTGGGTTATGTCTAACGCACATTTCTTCTT
This sequence comes from Eumerus sabulonum, assembly GCA_951905685.1. Taxonomy (NCBI): domain Eukaryota; kingdom Metazoa; phylum Arthropoda; class Insecta; order Diptera; family Syrphidae; genus Eumerus; species Eumerus sabulonum. The sequence continues at coordinate 149,983,243 of OX645060.1, read as the reverse complement.
CTTCTTCTTAAAGGGCGCTACTGCTCGGGGTGAACCTGGGCTTCAACCAACATGCCCCTCCAACTGGTACGATCTTTTGCTAGCCTTTTCCATTGCCACACACCCAGGTCCCCTTCCATCTGTGTGCGCCATCTTAAGTACGGCCGTCCTCTGCTTCTTCGTCCCTCGGGGTTGGATTCAAAGACTTTCTGGGCTGGAGTTGCGGTGTCCATTCGCTGTACAGCCCGTAAAGTTCGTGGTTTAATCTTTCCCCCCGTCTGCGTTTATAGGCCCGAAAATCACCCGCAAAATCTTTCTTTCGAACCGACCAAGGGCTTCCTTATCTGCTTTGATTGTGTCCATGCTTCTGCGCCGTACAACAGGACTGGGATTATAAGGGTATTATATGGAGTCAACTTTGTCGTTCAGGAGAGGGCTCTATTACTCTGTTGCCTCCTGAGCCCAAAGAAACAGCGATCGTCGGCGTATGCAAGGAGTTGCGAGGATTTGAAATAGATTGTGCCTCTTGTATTGACCAGTGATTTTTGCACAATCATTTCTAATATGATGTTGAAGAAATCACACGACAGCGCATTGCCTTGCCTAAGTCCTTTTTTGAGATCAAAACTATCGGCAAGGTGTTCACCGATTCGGATGAAGAAGCGAGCATTCTCCAAAGCCATCCTGCATAGTCTGACGAGTTTAGCAGGTATGTCAAAGGTAGACATAGCGTTGTACAGCTCGTCTCTAATTACGCTGTTGTATGCGGTATGCGGTAGTGTGCAGATTTGGTCGATGGTGGACTCCCCTGGCCTGAATCCGCACTGATAAGGACCTATCAGCTTATTTACAAAAGGCTTCAGGCGTTCACACAAAACGGCGGAGAAGTTTTTTAACGTGATGTTAAGGAGACTTATTCCTCTATAGTTGGCACAATCAGAGGGGTCTCCTTTCTTGTGGATCGGGCACACGATGCTGAGACTCCATTTATCGGGCATGCTTTCCTCTGACCATATCTTACAGATGAGCTGGTGCATGCTCCTAACCAGGTCTTCCCCAGCTGTCTTGAAGAGCTCAGAAGAGAATTCGTCTGCGCCAGCAGCTTTATTTGACTTGAGCTTCGATATGGTAATCTTAACTTCGTCGAGGTCAGTGGGACAGAATTCTCTGCGGTCCTCGTCGATTAGAAATGGATCATTCTGCCTGACAGCGGTATATTGACTAACATCGCCGTTATACAGTCTGCAGAAGTGGTTTTTCCATGTTCTCAGCATCGACTGCGATTCTACTACTAGGTGCCCGTTCTCATCCCTGCAGGCCTCCGTTCTGGCTTTATAACCTTGGCATGTTCGCTTTATCTGTTGATAAAACTTTCGAACGTCACGTGTGAATCCTCCTGCACTCATCATCGGACCAGGTGTTTCTTCGTGGTGGCGCCTTGAAAACCAAAACTTTGGATGCAGAGCTTTTCAGGGCTTGTTTGCAAAGGCTCCACTGCTATTCTATTGATAGCGTAGAGGATTGAGGTGTAATGGAGAGCTTAAGGGAGACGCGATCGGTAAAAGCACGAGCGGTTTCTGGCGATAGTAGCTTTCCGACGTCATAACTTTGTATTCTTACTTTACTCCGCTGCGCTATCTACTACAAGATAGTTGATGTTAGCCCCTCGGAAAGTTCGAACATTAAGAATAGTGGAGAAGTGTCTGACGTCGATCGCGATGTGATCAATCTGGTTGGTAGTCGATTGATCAAAAGACCGCCAGGTGCCTTTGTGTATATCGAGGTGCGGGAAGCGCGTACTGGCTAGAAGGAGATTTCGTCCCGTAGCAAGATCAATCAGCCTGTGTCCGTTATCGGAGGTGGTGTCGTGTAGGCTATGTTTTCCGATGACTCGTTCAAAGATGCTTTCCTTACCCAGCTTAGCATTGAAGTCTCCTAGTACAATTTTGATGTCATAGCTTTGACATTGGGCATACGTTTTGTCTAGGAGATCGTAGAACTCATCTTTGGCGGAGTCATCCTTATCTTCCGCGGGGGCGTGGACGCAGATCAGGCTGATGTTAAAAAATTTAGCCTTGATACGGATTCGTCTGAAACTAGCTGCCAAATTTATTGGAACATCATGCATCATTCCATAAACCTTATTGTATATCATTATCCATTTTAGCTAATAAAACTCAATATAACTCAACACTTCCTAACACTTAAAGCTTGTATATGATAAAGACATATGTACGTGTATACGAGTACCCCAATAGTCTCAACGTTCTAGATCTTGCGTTTCTTCGATATACGGGTGTGTTTATCGTTTACTGAGCCAGTGGACTCAAATTTATCTACCACATTGCGATAGTCCTTTCGATAGGACGTTTATGGCGCCCGTAAAGTGTGCGAACACGCGGAAGATTGCCCGAACAGAACACCCATTTTGATAAAACAGCTTTATCATTTGCACGTGCTGTTGTACGCTATTTCCGTCCTTGGTGATTTTTCAAAACGGACTGAATAAATGACAGTCAATTTGATAAATGCAACTACAGCAATATGGCCGTTATCGACTGTCAAAGTTCGGATTAAACTTAAGGTCCAAGTTCCTTCATCAAAGTTATTTGGTAATCTATGAGGTTAAAGTATAGAGTGTTAACACTACGTACTTGCCTCTCATGGATTGAAATTTAGCCAGTAATTGTACTCATGGTTACCAGGTTCCTCGTAAATAATACCTAAAGGCACCTACTTACATCAAACTGTAGCATTGTTGTTTCTCAGATTGAGTTACTATTTCTTTATGAGATGAAGGCCATAAGAAATCGATGTCTTCAACCACAAGTCCGCCTAAAGCTTGAAAATTGTTTCTGTTGCTTTAATAAAACTTTTCAGCAATATGTGTACATATGTACATTATTCAATAATTCAATTCCCACTATTAATCTGCAAAGCCGGCAACTGATTGCTGACAAAAAACTCAATAATCCCCTGGGGGCAAATGACACGCCAATCTTGTAGCAGTCTTCCTAGAACCAATTGACTTGCGGTTCAACATCAATCTCCGCTACATTCACATCATCGCCCCGATTATGTGCGGTTGATCGATTATATTGACTCACCACATCTATACTGCGGCTTGAGTGGAGAGGTGTGTAGCAGCACTCAAAATCCTACACCTCAACTTGGGTATTACGTTTGCGCCGAGAGCAATAGAACATAATCCTAAGAATGACTGTAGTCTCCTACTGTCGTTCAATGAACGTAGGTAGCTGAATAAATTTTTAGCTACGTTAATGAATGCACATTTCATTGGAAAGTGTGAAAAACTTCTTCCCGTACAGCTCGTATTGGAGGCACTACGAGGGCGACCTGTTTCACACAATGGTTTAATCTTTACAGGTCATCGGTTTCCGTGTAAACAGATTCAAAACAACTTTGTCTCAGTTTCAGTCTCCTGATCTATCTGTAGCGATCGAGCATACAACTTACGTTCTAGCCAACCCCACCTTTATTTCATTTATTATTTGCGAACTAGACTCCCGGCTATTGGATCAAAGTGAAGCAATTACTTGGCTTGTGGGCCCTAGTTTGCCACTTTACAGGGGCTTCTGGAAATATGTTTGCTTTGTGGTTGTCACACAAACAGAATCTAATCGAGCATTGAATTACCCACGAGTACATTCTGTGGCACATTAGTGGGAAGACAAACATTCCGACTAGCAATCATAACAGTTACAACCAGGATAGGCGAAGTACTCGTAGTAACGCAAAGGAAGCCAAAAATCAAGCAATTGTACACGGCTTATAGTGCACAATATACATATAATGTGTGTATTGTTGAAAGGCCAAGTCCACCAGACTTAATCTGAAAGTTGGTCGACAAAAGCGTACAAGTTGCATCGAATGGATGGACGCGCAGCGGAACAAATAGATGGATGATGGCGTTGTGGAATATATTATCACTTGCGCTTCGCGTGCAAAAGTTTTCGCATTGAATGGCCTCCACCGCAGTGGTTAGCGTGATTCTGCAGAGATTGTGTAAGATTGGGTCTTAATGCATGAAATGATTTTTCTAGCATTTAATTCCTGCGGCTTGGTCGCGGCAAATTGAGTTTTTTTTTCTTCTTCCTTCAATTTTTTTTTATTTTGTGTTTCTCAAGAGGAAAATGAAACAATAGATAAATGGTTTGTGGCTTTAAAGAAGGGCGAGGGGAAGACTTTCCGTATTTGGTAGCTACTACAACTGAGCGAACACAAAAGCAATTTACATGATTTTTAATTAGAAAATCGGTTGTAGGCCAATACGCTGCATAATGTAAGGTTACCGATGAAATGTACCTTAGACATTTTACTTGTTTCTTTTACAAGCGCTAAAGCAAATAGTGTTTGTTGCTAAGTTAAAATGATCAGTGAAGATGGAATCACACTTGACGACTTCCGCAAAATTAAAGGAAATTAAATGATAAGAATTTCTCGGAATCAACGGAGTCGAGTAAGAACATCAACATTTAACGTAGGAAAGTTGCAATCGCAGGAGACCGCCAGGACCTTCGCCGATCAAGTCTCCCTCAAGCACTCTCAAGTCCCGATGCAATCTGCAGAAACCATAGAACGGCCATGAAGTCGTTGTCAGAACGCCATTAGAGAGGCCGCCTCAGATGTACTCGGTTTCGAGCCACCCTCGAGAAATCCCTGATTTGATGATGAGTGCAAACAGGCCCATGTAGAGAAACAGAATGCATACATGGCCACATTGTATCGACGGACGAGAGCTGCCCGCGAGCTCTGTGAACAGAAAACGAGGGAGGAGCATGCGCTTCAGAGAAGGAAAAAGAAGGAGCACGAGAAGCGCGAGATCGAGGAGATGGAGAGATGTTACTGCAGAAACCTCGTTCGAAAATTTTACCAGAAAGTAAAACGAACATGCCAAGGCTATAAAGCCAGAGCAGAAGCCTGCAGGGATGAGCACGGACAAATAGTAGAGGAGTCACAGTCGATGCTGACATTGTGGAAGGACCACTTCGGCAGACTGTATAACGGCGATGATAGTCAAAATGCCGCCGTCAGGCAGAGCGAACCATTCACAATGGACGAAGACGAAGGAGAATTCCGTCCACCCAAACTTAAATCTTATAAAGCTGTTGGGGCATTCGGACTCCCCGGAACTGTTTAAAGCAGCTGGCGATGAGCTGGTCAGGAACGTTCGGAAGAACGCTTGCCCGATGAATGGAATCTCAGTATAGTTTGCCCGGTCCATAAGAAAGGACACCCCTATGACTGCGCCAATTCCAGAGGGATAAGCCTCCTAAACATCGCGTACAAGATCCTCTCTGCCGTACTGTGTAAGCGCATGAAACCCTTTGTGGACAATCTGATAGATTCCTACCAGTATGGTTTCAGGCCAGGCCACGATAGACCAAATATTTACACTACGGCAAATCTTGGACAAGACCCATGAATTCCAGGTCGACACGCACCATATTTTTGTCGACTTAAAAGCCGCGTATAACAGTGTTTATAGAGACGAGCTATACAGAGCCACGTAATGTTTTAACTCTTCAGACTGTGCAGGGTGACTATGGAGAACTCTCGCTGCTCCATTAAGGTCGGAGGTGAACTAACCGACTCCTTTGATGTTAAAAAAGGTTTTAGACAGGGTGACGCACTGCCATGTGATTTCTTTAACATTGTTCTTGAAAAGATCGTGCGGGACTTTGCGGCCAATACAAGAGGTACGATCTACTTCAAGTCCACACAATTGCTTGCCTACGCCGATGACATTGACGTTATTGGACGGACAAAGCGAGACGTCAATGAGGCGTTCGGAAGCATTGAAGCAGAAGCGGCTAAAGTGGGTCTAAGGGTAAATGAGGACAAGACCAAATATATGCTGCCATCCACGAAAGACGCGCAACACCGACGTCTTGGTCAGAACGTCACCTCGGCAGCTATATTTTTGAAGTAGTCAAGGACTTCGCCTACCTTGGCTCGATAGTGACAAGCAGCAACGACACCAGCGCTGAGATAAAACGCAGAATAACTCTTGTCAACCGGTGCTTCTTCGGGCTCAAGAGGCAATTGAGTAGTAGAGCCCTCTCTCGAAAAACTAAGGTATCCCTCTACAAAACCTTAATCATCCCGGTCCTCCTCTACGGCGCTGAGGCTTGGACGAGAGGAAAATTCTGCGTGCAATCTTTGGTCCCGTTTATGTAAACGGAGAGTGGAGGAGGAAATTCAACCAAGAACTGTACGGGCTGTACAGCCACATCGGCCTAGTTAGACGTTTTCGGATCCAACGTCTGAGATGGCTAGGCCATGTAGAGCGAATGGACATCAACGCTCCGGCCCGAAGAGTCTTCGACTCCAACCCCGAGGGACGACGTAGCAGAGGACGACCGCATTTAAAGTGGCGCGCACAGGTGGAAAGGGATCTCAACCAACTGGGCGTGCGCCACTGGAAGCGGCTGGCCAAAGATCGGGCCAGCTGGGGGGGCTTGTTAGTTGAGACCCTGGTTCACCCCGAACTGTAGCACCATCAAAATAAGTAAGTAAATAATAAGAATTACATAGATACTATTTTAATTACAAACTCGAATACAACCAGATAGAGCCTGAATTTTAGAAATGATGTGTCCTTGAAACAAACGTACATACATACATAGATGACGTTAACATAAAGTGGATTGCGTATCGACTTTTGAAACCGATGACGGGTTTGGCCTTAATAAAAGCAAAAACATAAAATTTAGCTTATTGGTACACATTTCTTTTTTGTTCCTTAATAGCCAGTAACAACAACAAACTCACCTCAGCAGATGGCGGATATGTCATTGTATTGGCTTTCTAGCTATGTATAACCTACAATGCTGATCAAGATTAAATTCTAATCTTACACAAAACCCTAAATATCGAAGGGAGGGGTCTCAATTAACGTCCAACATGTGAGGGCACCGTGGCGCAGTGGTTAGTGTGTTGGACTCAGGCGCACGATGAGCGAGTTCGGATCCCGATAGCACCAACGCCATCGAATGTTTATTTCACGACGTTCCTCTTCGGCGGGGTACTGGCAAAACCCCCCGTAGTAAACTTGCCATGAAAAAGCTTCTCGACTCACGCCGTTCGGAATCGGCATTGAACTGAAGGTCCCTTTCACCTGTGCGAAAAATAAATCACACACAACACGGGTGATTGAGAGAAGCTTGGCTCTGGTCCTTCATGGGCTGTAACGCCACCAAAGAAGAAGATGTGAGGGCGCCGTGGCTCAGTAGTTAGTGAATTGGACTCTGACGCACGATGACGTGTTCGAGTTCGAATCCCAATTACACCAACGCCATCGAATGTTTATTTCGCGGCGTCCCTCCTCGGCGGGGTACTCGCAAAACCCGCATAGTAGTATATAACAGTATAACTTAACTTGAAAAAGCTTCTCGACTCATGCCTTTCGGAATCGGCATTAAACTGTAGGTCCCTTTCACCTGTGTAAAAAATAAATCACACACAACATGGGTGATTGAAGAGAAGCTTGGCTCTGGTCCTTCATGGGCTGTAACGCCACCAATGGAGAAAGAAGATGTGGTTTATTCATATGTTGAATTTTTATACATCTTAGAGAAATTAAAACATTAAAACACTAACTTCAATTGAGGCAGTGGCTATTTGTGCGTATCAACTATTTATGAGGTTTTCTCTTCCCGTTTGTGACCATTAGAGAACTATCGTCATTTGTCGTCAATTGCTTATTCTCAAATTTCCAGATGCACTTTCACAAAAACTCCTTTTTATCCAAAAATCATGCAGAATACTATACAATTACCCTAATGAATGGTGTATGAAACACTTTTATATTTTCAACTCGATTTGTTTCTTTGCAGATTTTCATCATTTGGCGAATCTCCCTGTAACAATAATAAACCAATAAGAAATTAGAAAACTACAACTTTCCATCAGGATCATCAGAATGTCTTCGTCGGACCGTTCCATACCTCATCTCCGTGATATCTTCGGCATTAATAACTATTCCTCCTACACAACCACAACGAACAACAATGGCATCACAACCTACAATTGTCCGGAAACCTACACCCATCCCCAAGTAGACGCAACCAAAAAGCATTCAAAGAAAAAACGTGACAATAATAAAACCCTAACTAGCGGTGATGTTAAAACGCTCGAACGTCATCTTAGCATGAAGAAAACTATCCGCAAAAAGATCATGCGCGACCTACAACAAGCTTTCGTCGAGGATCCCAATGAATTTAAGATTGAAAACACAAATCACGAACATCTAAAGTCTGAGATACGTGCCGAAGCGTTTCGATTTGGCGAGAAGCCTACGAGAAAATCGGATAATTTTCTAGACATGTTGCGCGGTGAGAAAACGTCCAATGGTAACTATGATAGTTACAGCAATGGCAATTCCGTTCAGAATCGAGATTACGACTACGATGGCCCGGGAGTCGAGCCAGTGAACGAAGAGAAACAGAGTTTCTGGCGACGGTTAACAATGAAAGGAAAATCAAAACGATAGAATCCCCATGGGCATAGGACCGTCACAAGGCCATCGCCTACATTTATTTTTTGTTAGTTTTCTCAGTTCACTAAGTTGTCCATTAGTTGATGATAAGTTAGATGTTTTTATTTAATGGATTATGAGCAAACGCGAATTGTTTAAGTAAAAGAAATATATTTTCTTTATTGTATAATGAAATAAATATCTGAAAAGAATACATATATTAAGTGCATGTATTTGTTTGACGCGTTTCTATTCGTATGATCTTTTGAAGTGAGTTATAAGTTAAAATCTAGTAAATAGATATTGTACTTTTCTTCTTTAACATATTTTTAAAATTAAAATCGTTTTTTTGAGTTTTCTTAAAATGCTTTTGTGTTTAATATCACTCAAACTTAAAATCGTTTTTCAGAAAAAAAACTAAAAATCCTTTTGCAGAATGATATTTCTATCAGATTTGAGTACCAGTAATCTTAAGATAGATGTTAATATATGTATGTACTTACTGCGAAAGCACAAAAAAACGTCTTATAAGGGGTCCGCCAAATAACTTTTTTTTTTTTTTAAAGGCTATAAAAAAAACTGCTGAATATTTTCTCAAATTTCTTTTTTTGTTTGAAAGTACAATCCTTCCGGTTAGTAATGGAAAATAATTTCATTCAAATGGCTGCCTCGGCTGGCCATGCAGTAGCCTACACGATCGGTCCAATTTTTAAGCACATTATCGATTGTGTGCAGCTGTATTTCACCAATGGCTTCACGAATATTGTCCTTTAAAGCGTCAATTGTCTCTGGCTTGTCGGCGTAACACTTATCTTTGATGGCACCCCACAAATAATAATCCAACGGTGTCAAATCGCAGCTCCGAGGTAGCCAAACGACATCAGCTCTTCGGCTGATAATGCGATCTTCAAAAACAGGGTGCAGGTGGCACGTAGCGCCGTCCTGTTGACACCAAATGTTGCCAATATCATCCTCTTCAATTTTTGTGAACAAAAATTCGTTCAACATGGCCCGATAATGATCGCCATTGACTGTAACGGCCACTCCTTGCTCATTTTCGAAGAAAAATGGCCCAATTATGACTCTGGACCAAAATCCGCACTAAACAGTGGCTCGTTTTGGGTGCACCGGCTTTTCAATGTATGCATGCGGGTTTTCGGTGCCCCAAATGCGACAATTTTGCTTGTTTACATACCCGCCAAGATCAAAATGAGCTTCATCTGAAAAGATGATTTTTTTTTGGCAAAATCGGCATCTTCTGTAAGTCGATCGCAGGCCCACTTAGCGAAGCGAAAACGCATTGGTTGGTCAGTTGGCTTCAACTCCTGAACCAATTGGTCTTTTTATGGCGTCATACCAAGGTCTTTATGCAAAATTCGTCTCAATGATGTCTCCGAAATGTTCAATTGTTGAGAACCACGGTGAATTGATGTTGATGGCGCTTCACGCACACTTTCTGCCGCAGCAGCAATATTCTCGGGTGTACGCACTGTTTTTGGCTTTCACGCTTTGGTTTATCGATGAGGATGCCAGTTTCTTTCACTTTTTTCACAAGATAACGAACATACGGAGCTGACGGTGCTTCTCTTCTTCCAAAATCCGTACGCAATTTTCGCACACATTCTGCAACATTACCATGATTTTCAAAGTAATGTCGCAATATTTCCCAGCGTTGTTCAAGCGTATACACAACCATATTCGTTCAGCGGAAGGATAAAACTAATTATCTGTCCAATCAGACATGAGCTAAGTGTTACCATTCACGAAATAAGCACTACTTGGAAAAAAAAAAACGTTATATGGCGGACCCTTTATATGTATGTGTACCTATAAGTATTTAAGGAAGAAAAATATATATATTTTCCTCGACTTAGCTCCTATAATTTATGTACATTTGCTAAATATTCTACATACTTTCAACTACTTTCTGACTATCAGTAACCTAGTTCAAAAGAATCATTCGCAAGCACAATTTTGAACAACTCAAGGATATGATCAAACACTTGATACTTGTCTTTTAAATTTTTTGTTATGCATTCTATTCGATTTTTATGATTTCGCATTTGTATATTTTCTTTAAGATAAAGTGTAATTTAAATACGTTTTAAAATATTTTAAACGAGATCTAATTGAAAATAAAAACTATGTTGAATATAGGTATTTCGTCTTTCTAAAAGGAAAATTATGTGGTATTTTAGAATTATATCAGACATTGGTTCGAGAAGCCTTCCTTCCTCGGGCGTCTTGTCGTGGCGGGAGGCTTAAGAGGTCGTATACCTCGAACTAAGACTCGAAGACCCAAAAATGAATGGACAAACCAAAGGAATTGTGTACTCCAGGTGGTACTCGTAGCAGCGGAAATCCGCCCGCGACCTCTTTGGTAGCGACCGGGGCAAGGATTCTGGAGGCCCCAACATTCATTTTTAACCCAACGGCAGCCCGGAACGACACCGGCCCCTGCGGCTCACTGTCTGATCACCTGATCCGACTGAGCATAGCGGTGCATCCAGCAGAGGCGACACCAACGATGGCGCGGCACGGGAAACCGCAAAGATGGAACGCGCCCTAGAATTGGGACACACTGCTGAATGCACTGCTAAGTGCCCAAAAAGTAGAGGTAAGAGGCGTGCCCGAAAATTGTGCAAAGAGGCTGACAAAGCCGAAGGCACAATGGTCGAGGCTAAACCTCTGGGGGAACCAGTTAAGAGAGTTAGGTCGACGGAGGTATCTCGTACCGAAATCGATCCGACCCTCTTTCCTGAACTCCACCCCTCTCTCGAAGGTGCGCAACGCCGAAAGCCTCGGCGATTGGGAAAGGCTGCTAAAGGGGGCATAAGCATGTTTGCACTTTCGGCATGCGCCTCCAACTCTCTTCCTCTTACTGAGAAGGTCCAACTACCCAGTAAGAGCGTGATCAGATCCCGTAATGACGAAGCCGGGAGCTGTCAGGTTTCTGCTATGGCCGGCGCTGCCGCCGAAAAAGGTAGCGGGGCTAACAGGCAAATTCCGAACGCAGAAGGCGAAGTCGTTACGGGTCCTAGCAATCCTCGAACTGGTAAGGCTGTCCCAAACTGGCGTCCGAAGGGAGCAGGAGCCTTAACCGAAAAAGGTAAAGGCTCCCGCAAACGGAAGACCGCCGCTAAGGATAGCCTCGCTAGGGAGAGAGTGTGCGATGCCTCCCTCTCCGGTGGGGCGGTGGGAAATCGGAATCCAATGGCAGATGTGGCGACCCAGAAGGATCAAGGCATAGACCAGAAGGCGAAGATAGCCAAAAACCGCTCCTCGGAGGCGGGCACATCACACAACAAAACCCCTTCCTCCCAGAAGGAGATCCCAATGACCGTAAGAAGTCGAGAAAAAGAGCTCTCTTATAAAGAGGCGGCCATCTCCTCTGAAAAGGTCAGGATAGTTTTTATCCAGATCAATCTACAGCATTGCAAGGCCGGTACTGCTCTTTTAAGTAGTAGAATTGCATGCAGTAGTACAAATCATCACGTTGCATCCATTCAAGAACCGTGGGTGTGGAATAAACGCCTATGTGGCCTTGGTGGTATACGTGATGCTACGATTCTTTATGATGAGCGATCCGAAAGGCCTAGGGTCGACCTCATCATATCGAATTTACTATCGGCAACCAAACTTGGGCACATTTGTGGACCAGATCTGGTGGCTGCTAGAGTAAGTTACAAAACGCACGGAGCAATAGAACACTTCGTCGTTGCGTCTGCCTACTTTCCCTACGATTCGTTAGTACCTCCACCACCGAAGGAGGTCCCTGAACTCGTAGAGTACTGTGAAGCCGAAAAGATTGGTCTCATCTTGTGTTGCGATGCTAATGCCCAAAACACTGCTTGGGGCAGCAGCAAGTGTAACACAAGAGGGGACCATCTTTAAGACTTCATTCTCTTGTCTGACCTTACCATCAATAATGTTGGCTCTCAACCAACGTTTGTTACGACAAGACGACAGGAGGTGATTGACCTGACCTTATCCAACAGATATGTGAAGGACATCACTAACTGGCGAGTCTTGCCTGATGCTACGCTGTCGGACATTTTTTTTTTTTTTGCATTTTAAATTCATTTTATTTCAAAAAAACTTATAACTATCTTACATGCTAGACAAAATGAGTAAAACTAGCTTATAACATAACTACATTCTATGCCTTACTGACCCCAAGCGGGCGCTCTAAAACAATCAATATTCTTACACTATGTCTTTCGACAGCTTAATATTAACAATGACTAACTTAGTTTAATTACATTTTTTGCCGAGAAAATTTTTAGTTAAAAAACTCAGCATATTATCGGGTTTTTGTGGGTTATATGTATAAAACTTAAAACTAACTAAAACTAACTAGCTCTACCTTAACCTATCTTGATTAAAATGTATATACAAGATTATATACTTTATATATAATATGTATATACATCTTTTTTTTTTGATTTTGATTTTATGATTTTTTTTGGTTTTACAGATTTTTTTTGATTTTTTTTATTTTTTTATTTTTTATTTTTTTTGTTTTTATTAAAAAGAGCCCAACACTTATACTACCTTATGCCCTACCTTAACCTACCCTAGCCTACCCTACCCTATCGGAGTCCGCCAATGGCGTTCGGCGAACCTGCCTTGAAGAGGCTGTATTAACTGATTCCACGACGGAGTCCGTTAGCCACCAAAAGCGTTGATGCTGTCGGACAACGTCTTCTCTATCTCGGCGAGAAACCGATCTACTGAACCTGAGGCGCTCGGGCTCACAGAGCACGACGTCAGGTTCGTAAAGGAGCCGCCGCTCCACAGAATTACGGGCCACATGGAAGATTAGCGGTACCGCCAATCTATCCTGGATCAGCCCACAATTATCGAAGTAAAGAAATGCTTCCGGAGGCACAAAGCCATTCAGACGCACTTTTTCATGATACATAAAATTGGGGTAGTAAGCCCCAGAGATCAGGTTATTGGTCGAAGTCATTGCCCTTGCCACGTGACTTCGAATCAGTTTAATCAGAAAGTTATCTATCCGTAAAATCCTTGCCCTATCGTATAGGACCCCGTTGGGATAGAACTTTCTGTACTCAGACTCTGGTGTTCTGTGTAATCCAAGACAAGTCCTCAGACATTGTCTCTCAAACACCCGAATCCTTTCCATTAAGCTTGCGCTCACATTAAACCATTATTAAGGTCATGTAGCAGATTACCTTCACCCTAGAATCAAGTTGGCTGCAGTGAAACAGCCATCTTGTCAGAGCGAAAGCGCCCCGGGCTCTTTCCAAAGCAGCATCTACATTTTTGTTAAAATACAGATACTGATCCAGCCAGATCCCGAGGTATCTGACTACACTTTTACTCGCCAGTGGACGCCCGTCCGGTCCGATGATTGCGAATTTTCGCCAATGTTTTCTAGTGTCCCTAGAGGCCCTAGACAGAGGCGTTCTGAATAAAATAGTCTCTGATTTCTGGAAATTGATTTTCAACTTCCAGTCATCACAGAACTGCTGAATTTTATCGAAGTCACGTTGCAGTAAAATGCCAATGACCTCGATCGTTGGACCTGATCTGTACGCAACCAAGTCATCTGCATACGCTATTGAATGGTGAAGAGAAACTATCAGATCACTGATATAAATGCTGAAAAGGATCGGCGAATTTACCGTACCCTGTTGCAATCCGTTTTTAATTTCAAATGTTTGAGCAGAAGTTACGTTGGCAATTTTCACAACGAACTTTCTACTCGTTAACATATCATGAATTATATATAGCAATGGTTTACTTATGCCCAACCGTTTGAGCTTGTAGTAGAGTCCTTCTAACCATACGGTGTCGAAGGCCCTCTCCAAGTCAACCAGGCAGGCACCCGTGCATTGGTTCTTGCATTTGTTCCATTGGATATCCGAGACGAGTTTCGACGCGGCATGTATGGTGTCATGCCCCGCCCTGAAACCGAATTGATTATCCGGAATGATATTTTTGTCCTCAGCCCATTTGGACAGGGCTCTATGGATTACCTTCTCGAAGACCTTGCTAATACTCGGAAGGAGACTTATCGACCGGAGATTTGCCGGATTAGAGGAGTCTTTGCCCCTCTTAGGGATTGGCTGGACCACCGCCGTTTTCCAATGCACCGGATAATATGCATTATTCAGTGCATTGTTGAACAGGATGGTGTACCTCTCTATAGCCAATGGTGGAAGGTGCCTTAACACAACATTGGATATACAATCAGTGCCGGCGGATTTTTTATTTTTTAATGACTTGAAGATCAACTCGAGATCCTCCGTCGAAATGAACAGTGTATCGGCACCTTCATTGGCGATGGCATTGCTTGCCGTAAAGTCGTAATTGAACCTGGTGAAACCATGGTTCTCGATTCGCCAATGTTCTATATCATTTCGAAGGTAGAAGTGGTGAAGCAGGGTTCTATTTTCCAGGTCGTGGTTCGGGCGAATGCTTTCATTCACCTTATACACATCCTGGAAGACAGCCCCCACTGTCGCCACTTTCTCCTGAGGATCCTCAATCACAAAAAAGTCGTCATCTAGGACGGCGCTCTCTGGATCGATGTTGACTGTACGTAGTAAACGTTCGTTATCTGACGTTCTCGGAAGCTTTAGATCCCGAATGTCATTCTGATCTTTTCTCCGGAATATTTTATTTATCTGCGGGATCATATTCGCGCTGTTGGATTTTACAGCGCGAATTTTGTTGCTCCAGTGCAGACTTATGGCTATTTTATAATTTTCTTTAATTAACTGTCGGAGATTTTTAATCAGTGACCTCAGGGTCCTGACCTCCGAGTTTTGTCTGTCGGTAAACCGCCTGTACAAGAGTTTGAGTCTTGACAGGAGTCCATTTTTCTGTCTGTAAAGTGCGTCTATGGTCGCGTTTCGGTACACGTCCGTGGTATCGTAATGCCGTTGGCGTGGTATCGTTCTGTCCATCGTTTGTTTGATAGTTTCGTCCATATGTTTTAGGTGCCTATCAATTTCGTCATTTGATAGGTTCCTATTATTCGGTGGGGAAGAGGCACTCGAAGTGAATGCTCTCGTCAGGCAGTTGGCAAAGCGTGGCCAGCGTGCCCTACTATAATCGTAGGGGTACGTGTGGACATACTCTGCCATTTCTGCGAATTCGTCCGGTATTTTAATTAGGGCACTAAGTCCGCAGTGGTCACTGTCATACTCAACGGTACGTAAACAGTTAGTAGACCATTCGTTAGTGTCTGCCAGTCTCAGTCGTGAGTCAAGCAACATTAGATCCAGATAGGCGCCGCTTCTAGGAAACGACGGACTATCCGTTGCGAGTAACTTGAGTTTATACTCAATATTATGCAGGGCCCACCAATGGCTTAGTAGGTTCCCTCTAGTGTTTGGTATATTATTGCCCCAATCACTATGTTTGGCATTTAAATCTCCGGCCAAAACATAAAAGTTTTCTGCCGAGTCTAGGCGCAGAAATCGAAAAAGTATTTCGAGCTCTGCAATGAAGATATTGGGCTGAGGTGCTTCAGGTGCATAGGCCGATACTATGTATATCCTCCTTCCGTTCCGAAGGGGGATACACACAACACATGCCTCTAGCACCTGGAATCTCCGCACTTCACTGCTATATATAGTTTTATATTTAATATTATTCTTAATGAAGATCGCGACACCTCCGCCTTGAGTGGCATTGGGTCGGTCTCTTCGTATTATATTGTAGGAATTGTGCCGAATTTTGTGCCTCTGGTTTAGCTTAGTTTCGCTAGCCAGAAACACATCAGGGCGTTCTTCCTGCAACAGGCTAAAAAGAACGGTGCGTCGCTCGATCCTAATCAGTGAATTTACATTTACAGCCAGGATCTTCAGGAAACTCTTTACTGGTGTATCCATTAGGACTGTAAATGCGTTAAGCGCAGAAACGAGTAGAGCCTGTCCACTCGTTCCGTCTGCTTAATGATCTGCTGCTGGATCTGGCCGATCTGCCCTTGAATGGCGAGCAGAATCGGTAGCAGTTCCGCCTCGGCCCCCGGTGCCTTAGGAACGGGCACTGGGGCATTGGCAGCAGCCTTTGGTATTTGTGCCGCTTTTCCCTGACCTGCCGCCATTTGGGCGTAGGTCAATTGGGGTGTGACGGCTGAAGAATGAATACCCCTCGCGGGAGGTATCTTCTCGACATTCTGTCGAGCTTCTCTTATTTGCTTAATGTATTGGAACTTGGGACAGCCCCGATAATTTGCAGGGTGTCCGTTGTTCTCACATAGTGCGCATAAAAGTTGATCTCTTTCGAGACCTGTGCCCCGGTCGCACTCGTCGTACCTGTGGTCCTGTGCGCACTTGACGCATCGATGCTGCATTTCGCAGTTCGACGCGGCGTGCCCGAACCTCTGGCAGCGGATACATTGTATCATGTTTCCGCGCCTATCTAATTTCTCCCATCGCACTCTCTGGGTGTCTAAGACTTTTATTTTCAGCTGGACCAAGAAGAAGTGCAGTTGCCGCTTCTCCCGTTTGGCCGCAACTGTAGTAAACGGCTTAGCCCCCACGAACTTGAGGTCATCGCTCTCGAACTTTTTGAGCTCAGAAAGCAATTCCTCGGGGTCTGTGATCGATTCCAGGCCTTTGAGGAGCATTGTCTGCAACCTCTCGGCTTTCGGAGTAAACGTATAGTACTCCGTCGTGGAATCTTTTAATAAAGAACGCATTTTCTTATATATTTCCAGTGTCTTACACTGGAAAACATAGCGTCCTCCGATTGATTCTAAAATATAATTGTTCTCACCTATCTGACTTTTGCACAAATCCACTGTCTGCCTGACAGCTAGAGTATGTGCATAGATGGGCGGCACCTTCTCCTTCTTCTTAGAGCGGCGGCTTCGCTTCCCGTTCTGTTTTTGTTGTTGTTGTTGCTGCTGCTGTTCTTGCTGCTGCATTTGTTGTTGTTGCTGCTGGCTCGTTGGCTGCGGCTGTTGCTGGCTCGTTGGCTGTCTCTGCTGCTGGGGCTGCTGTTGTTGCTGCTCTCGCTGCAGTTGTTGTTGTTGCTGCTGCTTCGTTGGCTGCGGCTGATTTTGTTGTTGTCTCTGCTGCTGGGGCTGCTGTTGCTGCTCCCGCTGCGGTTGTTGTTGTTGCTTCTGCTTCTTCGGCTGCGGCTTTTTTTGGTGTTGTTTCTGCTGCTGGGGCTGCTGTTGCTGCTCCCTCTGCGATTCTTGCTTTCGCAGCTGCTTTGACTGCGGCTGTTTTTGTTGTTGTTGCTGTTGCAGCTTACGCTGCTTCTCAGCCTCCTTTTGCTGCCGGATTTCGGACAGTTTGTCCCTCACGGCTTGGAGCTTCTCCTGGAGTATTTTCTCCTCGGTCTGGAGCTCATTTTCTTGCTGCTCTTCCTCCGTCTCCGAGGCAGATAGGAGAGCGAAGGAGTTGTTGTCCCCTGTGTAGCGACCCTCCCTACCTTCGGAGAGGTAGGCAAACTCCGCCTCATCGGGGACATCTGTTGTTTGTAGTTGTTGTTGCTGCTGCAGAGCGGCTTTAGAAGTTGATGGCGCCCCTTCCCTCGCTTCAGCCCGCAGCTTCTCTGACGAAGTGGAAAGGGAGGGACGCTTCACCAAGTTAGGAGAGGGGTTTACCCTCCTCCTGCGCTTTACTACTGCGCTTGGTGTAGCAAAGTCGGATGATTTCACCGAATCATCCGACTCTGATGCCGTACGACGTACGGGCTTCTGCCCGTCGCCTGACATATCCTCTGTTACTTCCAATTATTTTGGAAGCAACGGAAGGAAAAAAAAGCGTAGAAATCAAATTTACTATCCCCGACCGGGATTTGAACTGCCGATCGTTGACACACCACGACCGTGCACTTAACCGTCGTGCTACTGACGAATTTAAAAATAATTCGCCAAACCGCGCACTTGTACTATTTGCTCACTATTGTTCACTGCACTAAGTCGAAACATGTCTAACTAGTTCAGCTGTCAGTGATCGACTGACGCTGTCGGACCATAAATATATCGATTTCCGATTAGGTTGTGGGATTTCTTCCTTGCAACCTGGACGGAATCCGAGAAGGACGCACTGGGTACGGTTTAGGGAGGAGCTTGGGAAATCCACTCCGGCCCTATCTAAACTCAGAACGAAACAATTGGTAGAGAACGCTGTTCATAACCTGAATAGCGTCATCATCAGTTGTTTTGAACTCGCATGTCCTGTCCGCAAACCTCCCTGCAGGAAATTGGCTCCAAAGTCTTCGCAGGGAAGCCAGAATTCTTCTGAATAGATCGCTCAAATCAAATTCGGAAAATGACTGGAACAAGTATCGGTCGAAGCAGAAAGAATATAAGAAACTTATTCGTAAATCGAAGAACGATTCTTATAGGACCTTCTGCGAAGAGATCAAGCCTCTGAGTGCGGCTAGCAAGTTGGTTAAAGTCCTCAAACGGAGAAAACCGACAAAGCTAGATGCACTCAGAAAATCTGATGGTACCTTTACTGAGTCTAAAGCGGGCACTCTTAGTTTACTGTTTGGGACTCATTTCCCGGGAGATCAGATCGACATCGGCTCGTTGCACACTCCTTCAAGGGAAACTGAAACGATGAAAACAACTCAGCGTAGCTGGTATATTGCGTCGCGCGTGGTTACGACTGAAACTATTGAATTTACTGTGGCATCCTTCGATGGCTTCAAATCGCCGGACACCGACGGGATATATCCTGTTATCCTGCAAAAAAGGTATAAGGCAGCTGCTTCCTACTCTGAAAAGAATTTTCACTGCTAGTTTAGCACTTGTTAACATACCTATTCCTTAGTGCACAGTGAAAGTGGTCTTCATTCCCAAAATAGGAAAAAAGGACTACTCACTTGCCAAGAGCTTCAGACCAATTAGTCTAACATCCTTCCTGCTGAGAAGCATGGAGAGTCTGGTAGAGTTGCATGTGCGCAAAGTGGCCCTTCGAATGCACCCTCCTTCGGAGATGCAACATGCTTACCAGCGCGGAAAATCCTGCGAGACTGCGCTTCAGAAACTAGTTGGGAGAATCGAATGCGCGCTCGAAAGGAAAGAGTACGCGCTGGACATTTTCATCGACATTGAGGGAGCTTTTGATAACGCAACTTTTGACAGCATGGGCAACGCTGCCAGACATCATGGCGTATATGAAGCAATGGTCCTATGGATCAAGGCAATGCTTATGCACAGGACATTGACCGCTGATGCAGGCCTCGACCGGTATGTCAAATCTGGCGTAAACAGGGGCTGCCCGCAAGGTGGCGTCCTGTCTCCGCTTTTATGGTGCATGGTGGTCGATTCTCTACTTGATGCTCTCAATGCCTCTGGAATCTATGTCCAGGCCTATGCGGATGATGTCGCCATACTTTCTGTCGGCTCATGTTTAGCGACTGTCCGTCTCAAAGCACAGGCAGCGCTAAATGTGATCGATGATTGGGGTACTAGAAATGGGCTGTCAGTCAATCCTCTTAAGACCGATGTCGTTCTCTTTACGAGAAGGAGGAAGAATACTGACATGACTCAGCTGGTACTAAAAGGCACTTCCATCCCGATATCAAAGGAAGCTAAGTATCTAGGAGTCATCTTAGATAGCAAGGTTCTTTGGTCAAAGCATGTTGAGTCAAAAACCACCAAAGCGTTGCCAGCTTTCTGGCAATGCAAAGGAGCTTTTGGCAAAACATGGGGTTTATCACCGGCAAATGTCCTCTGGATCTACACGGCTATGATAAGACATATAATCTCATATGCATCGATTGTCTGGTGGAACAGACTAAAACG
The DNA here is from genome assembly GCA_951905685.1 of Eumerus sabulonum. Classification (NCBI taxonomy): domain Eukaryota; kingdom Metazoa; phylum Arthropoda; class Insecta; order Diptera; family Syrphidae; genus Eumerus; species Eumerus sabulonum. The sequence continues at coordinate 149,963,015 of OX645060.1, read as the reverse complement.
CAAACACGTCGTGGCCTCTTTCACCAAACTCCAGAGAACGGCTGGGGGCCTTCCCCAACACGCCGGGCGCTGCTCTAGATGCTATGATGAGCCTTCAACCTCTTGATATATTTATCAGAGGGTGTGCTCTGAAAGCCATGTCTCGTCTGAAGAGAAATTGCTTTTGGTATAGCTCACATAGGAATAATGGCGTGCTTGCGCAAGAATTGTCCTGCGACCCCTGTCTCATGGACATGCCTTCTGACGCACTGACGCCCGCTATTCTCCTTCTTCTTCTTTGATGGCGTTACAGCCCATGAAGGACCAGAGCCAAGCTTCTCTCAATAACCCATGTTGTGTGTGATTTATTTTTCACACAGGTGAAGGGGACCTACAGTTTAATGCCGATTCCGAACGGCGTGAGTCGCGAAGCTTTTTCATGGCAAGTTTACTACGGGGGGTTTTGCCAGTACCCCGCCGAGGAGGAACGTCGCGAAATAAACATTCGATGGTGTTGGTGTTATCGGGATCCGAACTCGCTCATCGTGCGCCAGAGTCCAACACACTAACCACTGCGCTACGGCGCCCTCATTCTACTGCGCCGTAATTTAACAGTCGAGTTTCCATGGTGTCAGGATTGGCTATGGCTGGATACTGAACCTGGAAAGGATAGTATTCGCATTTTCACGGATGGTTCCAGGTCTGGGCGGGGGTCCGGTGCTGGAGTCTTCTTTGAGCGCGAAAACATCCGACTGCACTTCTCGTTAGGAAAGTATTGGTCTGTCTTCCAATCAGAGATATACGCAATCCTAATGGCCATGCACTATGTTGTGAGGCACAGGTGGAAGGGGGAAAGCATATGCGTCTGTAGTGACAGCCAAGCTGCACTAAAAGCTGTGTGTAACCCCTTAACTAGCTCCAAATTAGTGCTTGAACTCAAGTCCTTCTTGAACGGAGTCGGCAGACTAAATTCATTGAGGCTTGTATGGGTTCCAGGGCACTCTGGGATCCCAGGAAATAAGATCTCTGATGAACTCGCTAGAATGGGTTCAGAGGAGAGCTTCTCAGGACCAGAACCCGCTCTAGGTCTACCTGCGTCCACGGTAAATTCCTACATTATCGATTGTGTAACCGTAGATGGAGGGATTGTCCGGGTTGCAGGATGACTAAGCGCGACTGCAGAAGGCTTGTGGGAGTTATCACGGGCCATTACACTTTTGCCAAGCATCTCTACGTGCTCGGCATCAGTGAGACGCCTACCTGTGCTGCATGTGGCGACGAGGAGGATTATGAAAACGGGGAAAATACAGTAATGTAAGGTGTCTGTCTGGAGTACAATGGACCAGAGTTTGCGTCTGAGTGCTCCAGCGGATAGCAGAAGCCTTCAACAAAAAAAAAAAAAAAAAGTATCAGACTATCAGACAATATTTTAGAAGCGTGAGATCGAGGAGGCGGAGAGATGCTACCACAGGAATAACGCTCGCAAGTTTTACGAAATAGCAAAATGAACATGTCAGGGCTATAAAGCCAGAACGGAAGCCTGTAGGGATAAGTCGATCAACTAGGAGTAGAGTCACAGTCTATGCTGAAAATATGGAACGAATACTTCTGTAGACTATTTAACGGCGATGAAAGATCTAATACTGGCTATTCACAACGGACGAGGATGTAAGGGAATTCCGTCCAGCCGACCTAGGTGAATTTAAGCTGGTAATTTCGAAACTTAAGGCTAATAGCGCTAAGGATGCAAGAATCCAGTCTTTGGAAAAGATGCCTCATGGCCACGCATCAATCCTGGATCGATGGGCTAACCTGATGTCTGCAACCACCCCACTTTCTTGCTGTGAGAGCAGATTCTCTATTAGGATTCCCTCCAGGGAGGAATGTGCCAGTGGTATGGTAAACACAGAAGAGGAACTGGCAATCTATACCAACGGATCCAAAACAGATACCGGAGTCTACTTCGAACCTGGGGAGGCATGTCACTCCTACAGACTTGATGATGGCTGTAGCGTCTGCCAGGCTGAGATCTTTGCAATCAAAAAAGGTGCGGATCTGATTCTTAGGGAGAATTTCTCAGGTAAGAGAACCAAAATCTATGTTGACAGTCAGGCAGCCGTTAAGGCTCTGCAAGCAACATGGATAAGATCCAAACTCGTAAGACTCTGTAAAGAGAAACTAGAAGAAATATCGGATGTCAATGAGGTGACCATCTGCTGGGTACCAGGGCATGTGAATAATTCCGGAAATGAGAAGGCGGACGAACTAGCCAGACTGGGATCGGGAGCAGATACTTCGCAGATCACAACTGAGGCTAGAACGCCACTCAGCACACTATTCAGAGAAATAGGGGTGGAACTATTAGGAAAGGCCAGCAAGCAATGGTGTCAATTAGACACATACCTGTCTATAACAAAAAAAGGACGGAAGGTCTGCTAAATCTTGCTAAGGGGAATATGCGACTGGTGGTCGGCGCCCTCACTGGTCACTGCATGATATCATATCATGCAGCTAGACTAGGCCAGCCCTACAACGATTTCTGCAGAAGCTGTAGGGATGAAGGGGAAATGGAATCCATTCATCACCTACTGTGTGAATGTCCTGCACTGGTCCGAAAAAGATTTACGTTCCTCAGGAACTACTTCTTCTCGGATATAGAGGAGGTAAGAGACATTAAGCTGAACAAACTGCTAAGATTCTTAATTGAATCTGGGTGGTTCAGCTCAGCGGGCAACTAACAGTTTTTCAAAATGGGCACAATGGACTCCTCGTAGTCTAAGTGAGCCTTGACTTCATGTCAATAGGGCACCCAACTAACCTGACCTAGCCTAAGGCTAATAAAGCCGCGGGCACAGACGGCCTGTTTGCCGAGCTATGTAAAGCGACTGGAGATGAGCTGGTAGGGCGCATATACCAGCTCATCTGTAAAGTTTGAAATTTGCATGCCCGACGAAGGAATCTCAGCATCGTTTGCCCAGTCCACAAAAAAGGAGACCTCTATAACTGTGCCAACTACAGGGGAATATCAGATCTTCTCTGCGGTATTTTGTGAACGCCTGAAACCCTTTGTTAGATAATCATATACATAGGTTCTTATCAGTGTGGGTTTCAGGCCAGGTAAATACGGAGCTATACGGGGAAATGTCTAGTTTTAACATCCCTGCCAAACTCGTCAGATTATGCGGGAAGACAATGGAGAATTCTCGCTGCTCCATTAAGGTCGGTAAGGAGTCAACCGAGACCTTCGATGTCAAAAAAGATTCAGACAGGGTGACGCACTGTCGTGTGATTTCTTCAACATCTACCTTGAAAAGATCGTGCGGGATTCACTGGCCAACACAACTAGCATACGCTGATGACAATAACGTGATTGGGAAAACGCAGCGAGACGTCAATGAAGCTTTTGAAGCAAAAGCGGTTAAGGTCTGTCTGATGGTAAACGAAGGCAAAACCATATATTTGCTGTCGTCAAAGAAAGACGTACAACACCGACGTCTTGACGTCTTGGCCAGAACGTCACTATTATAACTTGGATATAATCAGGGATTTCCCCAATCTTGCCTTACTGGTAACAAGCCGCAACGATACCAGCGCTGAGATTAGACGCAGAATAACTCTTACCAACCGCTGTTTCTTCGGGCTCAAGAGGCAATTGAGTTGTAGAGCCCTCCTTCGGAAAACTAAGGTGACCCCCTATAAAGCCTTAATCATCCCGGTCCTCCTTTACGGCGCAGAAGCTTGGAGATATTAGTCGTTTCGAGAGGATAATTCTACGAACAATCTTTCGTCCCATTTGTGTTGACAGAGAGTGGAGAAGAAGATTTAACCAAGAACTGTACGGGCTGAACAGCGACATCGACCTAGTATGACGTTTACGGATCCAACATCTAAGATGGCTAAGCCACGCCCAACTGGACGTGTGACACTGGAAAACGATAGCAAAAGGTCACGTTAGGTGGAAAGGCTTGTTGGTTAATGCCCAGGTTCGCCCCGAACTATAGCGCCACGTTAATAAGTTGCCATATTTAGCGATTCTGACATTTTTGCACATTTGCATACACGAGGGAAATAACCTATTTTGAGACATCCATTGAAAATGTATGTAAAACCTTAAGATCCAGATTCGAAAGGTTATTTAAATATATGTATGTATATTTCTGACTTCATCGAATCCAACTGGTTTTCGAGGTCTAAGTTCAACCGCGCAGATGTCAGTATACTGTGCTTGTTGGTCTATTCGGCTTAAGGAATGTTCGACAAATGACAGCGACGTGGTGCAGTAGGTAGTGTGTTGGCCTCTGATGCCCGTGACACGGCATCGAATCCCGCAACATCCATGTCATCGAACGTGTTTTTCACGATGCTTCCCCTCAGTGGGGTACTGACAAAAACCCCTGTAGTACAATTCTCAAGAAAAGCTTCTTGAATCTCGCCGCTCGGAACCGGCAATAAACTTCAGGACCCCTTTCACCTATGGGAAAAATAAAATCTCACACAATATGGCTGATCGAGAGAAGCTCGGCTTTGGTCCTCCATGGACTGTAACGCCAACATATGTACATATACATATACATACATACAATGTTCGACAATAATATCAGTATTCCTATTGACAGTGCTCCATATTTGGTGACTAGAAGAAAGTGTTTGGGCTGACAAGTTCGCTCCTCCAGATTAGAAGCGTTTGTCAAGCTTCTCTCAATCACCCGTGTGTGTGATTTATTTTTACACTCATGTGAAAGGGACCTACAGCTTAATGCCGATTCCGAATGGCGTGAGTCGAGAAGCTTTTTCAAGGCAAGTATACTACGGGTGGTTTTGCCAGTAACCCGTCGAGGAGGGAAGCCGCGAAATAAACATTCTATGGCGTTGGTGTTATCGAGAACCGAATTCGCTTATCACGCGCCAGAGTCCAACACACTAACCCCTACGCCACGGCGCCCTCACTAATTGGTAGATTCATAGAGGGAAATAAACTGTCGCTTGTTTTCGATGACTTTTACAATATTCCAAAAGGGCTTACTAGATTTGCCCCAATCTCTTAGTTTAAGGTTCCCCATAATGTTTCTAAATAATTGTATCTGCTATCTAATTTTACTAGTATGAAATCGATTATTGTCTAGGAACGCCGCTATTATAAGTCGCTGCCAGTTCCTGCGAAAAGATTTACGTAACTTTATAAGCTGCTGAATTTGTATAGGCAGTTTTTTTTGGCGGGTACTACTGTATCAGCGAGAGCGCTGTGGTGCAGTGGGTAGTGTTTTGGTCTCTGATGCTAATGACACGGGATCGAATCCCGACAACAGCCATGTCATCAAAAGTGTTTTCACGGTGCTTCTCCTCAGCGGGGTCCTGGCAAAAACCCTTTCAATTGTCATGAAAAGCTTTTCGAAATCCGCCCTTCGGAACCGGTAATAAACTGTAGGTCCCCTTCCCCTATGGGAAAATTAGATCACTCATAGTGGCCACCTATAGTGGTCTGGTGAGCTGTCGTGCTGCCGGCCACCTATAGTGGCCTGGTGAGTTGTCGAGATCCCGACCACCTATAGTGGCCTGGTGAGCTGTAGCGATGCCTCCCACCTATAGTGGCCTGGTGAGCTGTCGTGCTGTCGGCCACCTATAGTGGCCTGGTGAGCTGTCGTGCAGCCGGCCACTTATAGTGGCCTGGTGAGCTGTCGTGCTGCCGGCCACCTATAGTGGCCTGGCGAGCTGTTGTGCTGCCGGCCACCTATTGTGGCCTGGTGAGCTGTCGTGCTGCCGGCCACCTATAGTGGCCTGGTGAGCTGTCGTGCTCCCAGCCACCTATAGTGGCCTGGTGAGCTGTCGAGATGCCGGCCACCTATAGTGGCCTGGTGAGCTGTCGAGATGCCGGCCACCTATAGTGGCCTGGTCAGCTGTCGAGATGCCGCCCACCTATAGTGGCCTGGTGAGCTGTCGTGCTGCCGGCCACCTATAGTGGCCCGGTGAGCTGTCGTGCTGCCGGCCACCTATAATGGCCTGGTGAGCTGTCGTGCTGCCGGTCCCCTAAAGTGGCCTGGTGAGCTATCGTGCTGCCGGCCACCTATAGTGGCCTGGTGAGCTGTTGTGCTGCCGGCCACCTATAGTGGCCTGGTGAGCTGTCGTGCCGCCGGCCACCTATAGTGGCCTGGTGAGCTGTCGTGCCGCCGGCCACTTATAGTGGCCTGGTGAGCTGTCGTGCTGCCTGCCACCTATAGTGGCCTGGAGAGCTGTCGTGCTGCCGGCCACCTATTGTGGCCTGGTGAGCTGTCGTGCTGCCGGCCACCTATAGTGGCCTGGTGAGCTGTCGAGATGCCGGCCACCTATAGTGGCCTGGTGAGCTGTCGTGCTGCCGGCCACCTATAGTGGCCCGGTGAGCTGCCGTGCTGTCGTTCACCTATAGTGGCCTGGTGAGCTGTCGTGATGCCGGCCACCTATAGTGGCCTGGTGAGCTGTCGAGCTGCCGGCCACCTATAGTGGCCTGGTGAGCTGTCGTGCTGCCGGCCACCTTTAGTGGCGTGGTGAGCTGTCGTGCTGCCGGCCATCTATAGTGGCCTGGTGAGCTGTCGTGCTGCCGGCCACCTTTAGTGGGCTGGTGAGCTGTAGTGCTACCGGCCACCAATAGCGGCCTGGTGAGCTGTCGTGCTGCCGGCCATCTATAATGGCCTGGTGAGCTGTCATGCTACCGGCCACCTATAGTGGCCCGGTGAGCTGTCGTGCTGCCGGCCACCTATAGCGGCCAGGTGAACTGTCGAGATGCCGGCCACCTATAGTGGCCTGGTGAGCTGTCGTGCTGCCGGCCACCTATAGTGGTCTGGTGAGCTGTCGTGCTGCCGGCCACCTTTAGTGGTCTGGTGAGCTGTCGTGCTGCCGGCCACCTTTAGTGGCCCGGTGAGCTGTCGTGCTGTCGGTCACCTATAGTGGCCCGGTGAGCTGTCGTGATGCCGGCCACCTATAGTGGCCTGGAGAGCTGTTGAGCTGCCGGCCACCTATAGTGGCCCGGTGAGCTGTCGTGCTGCCGGCCATCTATAGTGGTCTGGTGAGCTGTCGTGCTACCAGCCACCTATGGTGGTCTGGTGAGCTGTCGTGCTACCAGCCACCTATGGTGGTCTGGTGAGCTGTCGTGCTACCAGCCACCTATGGTGGTTTGGTGAGCTGTCGTGCTACCAGCCACCTGTGGTGGTCTGGTGAACTGTCGTGCTACCAGCCACCTATGGTGGTCTGGTGAGCTGTCGTGCTACCAGCCACCTATGGTGGTCTGGTGAGCTGTCGTGCTACCAGCCACCTATGGTGGTCTGGTGAGCTGTCGTGCTACCAGCCACCTATGGTGGTCTGGTGAGCTGTCGTGCTGCCGGCCACCTATAGCGGCTTGGTGAGCTGTTGTGCTGCCGGCCACCTATAGCGGCCTGGTGAACGGTCGAGATGCCGGCCACCTATAGTGGCCTGGTGAGCTGTCGTGCTGCCGGCCACCTATAGTGGCCTGGTGAGCTGTCGTGCTGCCGGCCACCTATAGTGGCCTGGTGAGCTGTCGAGATGCCGGCGACTTATAGTGGCCTGGTGAGCTGTCGTGCTGCTGGCCATCTATAATGGCCTCGTGAGCTGTCATGCTACCGGCCACCTATAGTGGCCCGGTGAGCTGCCGTGCTGTCGTTTACCTATAGTGGCCTGGTGAGCTGTCGTGATGCCGGCCACCTATAGTGGCCTGGTGAGCTGTCGAGCTGCCGGCCACCTATAGTGGTCTGGTGAGCTGTCGAGAAGCCGGCCACCTATAGTGGCCTGGTGAGCTGTCGTGCTGCCGGCCACCTATAGCGGTCTGGTGAACTGTCCAGATGCCTGCCACCTATAGTGGCCTGGTGAGCTGTTGTGCTGCCGGACACCTATAGTGGCCTGGTGAGCTGTCGTGCTGCCGGCCACCTATAGTGGCCTGGTGAGCTGTCGTGCTGCCGGCCACCTATAGCGGCTTGGTGAGCTGTTGTGCTGCCGGCCACCTATAGCGGCCTGGTGAACGGTCGAGATGCCGGCCACCTATAGTGGCCTGGTGAGCTGTCGTGCTGCCGACCACCTAGAGTGGCCTGGTGAGCTGTCGTGCTGCCGGCCACCTATAGTTGCCTGGTGAGCTGTCATGCTGCCGGCCACCTATAGTGGCCTGGTGAGCTGTCGTGCTGCCGGCCACCTATAGTGGCCTGGTGAGCTGTCGAGATGCCGGCGACTTATAGTGGCCTAGTGAGCTGTCGTGCTGCTGGCCATCTATAATGGCCTCGTGAGCTGTCATGCTACCGGCCACCTATAGTGGCGCGGTGAGCTGCCGTGCTGTCGTTCACCTATAGTGGCCTGGTGAGCTGTCGTGATGCCGGCCACCTATAGTGGCCTGGTGAGCTGTCGAGCTGCCGGCCACCTTTAGTGGCCTGGTGAGCTGTCGTGCTGCCGGCCACCTTTAGTGGCGTGGTGAGCTGTCGTGCTGCCGGCCATCTATAGTGGCCTGGTGAGCTGTCGTGCTGCCGGCCACCTATAGTTGCCTGGTGAGCTGTCGTGCTGCCGGCCACCTATAGTGGCCTGGTGAGCTGTCGTGCTGCCGGCCACCTATAGTGGCCTGGTGAGCTGTCGAGATGCCGGCGACTTATAGTGGCCTGGTGAGCTGTCGTGCTGCTGGCCATCTATAATGGCCTCGTGAGCTGTCATGCTACCGGCCACCTATAGTGGCCCGGTGAGCTGCCGTGCTGTCGTTCACCTATAGTGGCCTGGTGAGCTGTCGTGATGCCGGCCACCTATAGTGGCCTGGTGAGCTGTCGAGCTGCCGGCCACCTATAGTGGCCTGGTGAGCTGTCGTGCTGCCGGCCACCTTTAGTGGCGTGGTGAGCTGTCGTGCTGCCGGCCATCTATAGCGGTCTGGTGAACTGTCCAGATGCCTGCCACCTATAGTGGCCTGGTGAGCTGTCGTGCTGCCGGCCACCTATAGTGGCCTGGTGAGCTGAAGTGCTGCCGGCCACCTATAGCGGCTTGGTGAGCTGTTGTGCTGCCGGCCACCTATAGCGGCCTGGTGAACGGTCGAGATGCCGGCCACCTATAGTGGCCTGGTGAGCTGTCGTGCTGCCGACCACCTAGAGTGGCCTGGTGAGCTGTCGTGCTGCTGGCCATCTATAATGGCCTCGTGAGCTGTCATGCTACCGGCCACCTATAGTGGCCTGGTGAGCTGTCGTGCTGCCGGCCACCTTTAGTGGCGTGGTGAGCTGTCGTGCTGCCGGCCATCTATAGTGGCCTGGTGAGCTGTCGTGCTGCCGGCCACCTTTAGTGGGCTGGTGAGCTGTAGTGCTACCGGCCACCAATAGTGGCCTGGTGAGCTGTCGTGCTGCCGGCCACCTTTAGTGGGCTGGTGAGCTGTAGTGCTACCGGCCACCAATAGTGGCCTGGTGAGCTGTCGTGCTGCCGGCCATCTATAATGGCCTGGTGAGCTGTCATGCTACCGGCCACCTATAGTGGCCTGGTGAGCTGTCGTGCTGCCGGCCACCTTTAGTGGGCTGGTGAGCTGTAGTGCTACCGGCCACCAATAGTGGCCTGGTGAGCTGTCGTGCTGCCGGCCACCTATAGTGGCCTGGTGAGCTGAAGTGCTGCCGGCCACCTATAGCGGCTTGGTGAGCTGTTGTGCTGCCGGCCACCTATAGTGGCCTGGTGAGCTGTCGTGCTGCCGGCCACCTTTAGTGGCGTGGTGAGCTGTCGTGCTGCCGGCCATCTATAGTGGCCTGGTGAGCTGTCGTGCTGCCGGCCACCTTTAGTGGGCTGGTGAGCTGTAGTGCTACCGGCCACCAATAGTGGCCTGGTGAGCTGTCGTGCTGCCGGCCACCTATAGTGGCCTGGTGAGCTGAAGTGCTGCCGGCCACCTATAGCGGCTTGGTGAGCTGTTGTGCTGCCGGCCACCTATAGCGGCCTGGTGAACGGTCGAGATGCCGGCCACCTATAGTGGCCTGGTGAGCTGTCGTGCTGCTGGCCATCTATAATGGCCTCGTGAGCTGTCATGCTACCGGCCACCTATAGTGGCCCGGTGAGCTGCCGTGCTGTCGTTCACCTATAGTGGCCTGGTGAGCTGTCGTGATGCCGGCCACTTTTAGTGGGCTGGTGAGCTGTAGTGCTACCGGCCACCAATAGTGGCCTGGTGAGCTGTCGTGCTGCCGGCCACCTATAGTGGCCTGGTGAGCTGAAGTGCTGCCGGCCACCTATAGCGGCTTGGTGAGCTGTTGTGCTGCCGGCCACCTATAGCGGCCTGGTGAACGGTCGAGATGCCGGCCACCTATAGTGGCCTGGTGAGCTGTCGTGCTGCTGGCCATCTATAATGGCCTCGTGAGCTGTCATGCTACCGGCCACCTATAGTGGCCCGGTGAGCTGCCGTGCTGTCGTTCACCTATAGTGGCCTGGTGAGCTGTCGTGATGCCGGCCACCTATAGTGGCCTGGTGAGCTGTCGAGCTGCCGGCCACCTATAGTGGCCTGGTGAGCTGTCGTGCTGCCGGCCACCTTTAGTGGCGTGGTGAGCTGTCGTGCTGCCGGCCATCTATAGTGGCCTGGTGAGCTGTCGTGCTGCCGGCCACCTTTAGTGGGCTGGTGAGCTGTAGTGCTACCGGCCACCAATAGTGGCCTGGTGAGCTGTCGTGCTGCCGGCCATCTATAATGGCCTGGTGAGCTGTCATGCTACCGGCCACCTATAGTGGCCCGGTGAGCTGTCGTGCTGCCGGCCACCTATAGCGGCCAGGTGAACTGTCGAGATGCCGGCCACCTATAGTGGCCTGGTGAGCTGTCGTGCTGCCGGCCACCTATAGTGGTCTGGTGAGCTGTCGTGCTGCCGGCCACCTTTAGTGGCCCGGTGAGCTGTCGTGCTGTCGGTCACCTATAGTGGCCCGGTGAGCTGTCGTGATGCCGGCCACCTATAGTGGCCTGGAGAGCTGTTGAGCTGCCGGCCACCTATAGTGGCCCGGTGAGCTGTCGTGCTGCCGGCCACCTATAGTGGCCTGGTGAGCTGTCGTGCTGCCGGCCACCTATAGTGGCCTGGTGAGCTGTCGTGCTGCCGACCACCTAGAGTGGCCTGGTGAGCTGTCGTGCTGCCGGCCACCTATAGTTGCCTGGTGAGCTGTCGTGCTGCCGGCCACCTATAGTGGCCTGGTGAGCTGACGTGCTGCCGGCCACCTATAGTAGCCTGGTGAGCTGTTGCGATGCCTCCCACCAATAGTGGCCTGGTGAGCTGTCGAGATGCCGGCCACCTATAGTGGCCTGGTGAGCTGTCGAGATGCCGGCCACCTATAGTGGCCCGGTGAGCTGTCGTGCTGCCGGCCACCTATAGTGGCCTCGTGAGCTGTCGTGCTGCCGGCCACCTATAGTGGCCTGGTGAGCTGTCGTGCTGCCGACCACCTATAGTGGCCTGGTGAGCTGTCGTGCTGCCGACCACCTATAGTGGCCTGGTGAGCTGTCGAGATCCCGGCCACCTATAGTGGCCTGGTGAGCTGTCGAGATACCGGCCACCTATAGTGGCCTGGTGAGCTGTCGAGATGCCGGCCACCTATAGTGGCCTGGTGAGCTGTCGTGCTGCCGGCCACCTATAGTGGCCTGGTGAGCTGACGTGCTGCCGGCCACCTATAGTGGCCTGGTGAGCTGTCGCGATGCCTCCCACCAATAGTGGCCTGGTGAGCTGTCGAGATGCCGGCCACCTATAGTGGCCTGGTGAGCTGTCGAGATGCCGGCCACCTATAGTGGCCCGGTGAGCTGTCGTGCTGCCGGCCACCTATAGTGGCCTGGTGAGCTGTCGTGCTGCCGGCCACCTATAGTGGCCTGGTGAGCTGTCGTGCTGCCGACCACCTATAGTGGCCTGGTGAGCTGTCGAGATCCCGGCCACCTATAGTGGCCTGGTGAGCTGTCGAGATGCCGGCCACCTATAGTGGCCTGGTGAGCTGTCGAGATGCCGGCCACCTATAGTGGCCTGGTGAGCTGTCGTGCTGCCGGCCACCTATAGTGGCCTGGTGAGCTGTCGTGCTGCCGGCCACCTATAGTGGCCTGGTGAGCTGTCGTGCTGCCGGCCACCTATAGTGGCCTGGTGAGCTGTCGTGCTCCCGGCCACCTATAGTGGCCTGGTGAGCTGTCGTGCTGCCGGCCACCTATAGTGGCCTGGTGAGCTGTCGTGCTGCCGGCCACCTATAGTGGCCTGGTGAGCTGTCGTGCTGCCGGCCACCTATAGTGGCCTGGTGAGCTGTCGTGCTCCCGGCCACCTATAGTGGCCTGGTGAGCTGTCGTGCTGCCGACCACCTAGAGTGGCCTGGTGAGCTGTCGTGCTGCCGGCCACCTATAGTGGCCTGGTGAGCTGTTGTGCTGCCGACCACCTATAGTGGCCTGGTGAGCTGTCGTGCCGCCGGCTGCCTATAGTGGCCTGGTGAGCTGTCGTGACGCCGGCCACTTATAGGGGCCTGGTGAGCTGTCGTGCTGCCGGCCACCTATAGTGGCCTGGAGAGCTGTCGTGCTGCCGGCCACCTATTGTGGCCTGGTGAGCTGTCGTGCTGCCGGCCACCTATAGTGGCCTCGTGAGCTGTCGTGCTACCAGCCACCTATGGTGGTCTGGTGAGCTGTCGTGCTACCAGCCACCTATAGTGGTCTGGTGAGCTGTCGTGCTACCAGCCACCTATGGTGGTCTGGTGAGCTGTCGTGCTACCAGCCACCTATGGTGGTTTGGTGAGCTGTCGTGTTACCAGCCACCTATGGTGGTCTGGTGAACTGTCGTGCTACCAGCCACATATGGTGGTCCGGTGAGCTGTCGTGCTACCAGCCACCTATGGTGGTCTGGTGAGCTGTCGTGCTACCAGCCACCTATGGTGGTCTGGTGAGCTGTCGTGCTACCAGCCACCTATGGTGGTCTGGTGAGCTGTCGTGCTACCCGCCACCTATGGTGGTTTGGTGAGCTGTCGTGCTACCAGCCACCTATGGTGGTCTGGTGAGCTGTCGTGCTACCAGCCACCTGTGGTGGTCTGGTGAGCTGTCGTGCTACCAGCCGCCTATGATGGTCTGGTGAGCTGTCGTTCTACCAGCCACCTATGGTGGTCTGGTGAGCTGCCGGGCTGCCGGCCACCTATAGCGGCCTGGTGAGCTGTCGCGCTGCCGGCCACCTATAGTGGCCTGGTGAGAGGTCGTGCTGCCGGCCACATATAGTGGCCTGGTAAGCTGTCGTCCTGCCGGCCACCTATAGTGGTCTGGTGAGCTGTCGAGAAGCCGGCCACCTATAGTGGCCTGGTGAGCTGTCGTGCTGCCGGCCACCCATAGCGGCCTGGTGAACTGTCGAGATGCCTGCCACCTATAGTGGCCTGGTGAGCTGTCGTGCTGCCGGCCACCTATAGTGGCCTGGTGAGCTGTCGTTCTGCCGGCCACCTATAGTGGCCTGGTGAGCTGTCGTGCTGCCGGCCACCTATAGCGGCTTGGTGAGCTGTCGTGCTGCCGGCCACATATAGCGGCCTGGTGAACGGTCGAGATGCCGGCCACCTATAGTGGCCTGGTGAGCTGTCGTGCTGCCGGCCACCTATAGTGGCCTGGTGAGCTGTCGTGCTGCCGGCCACCTATAGTGGCCTGGTGAGCTGTCGTGCTGCCGGCCACCTATAGTGGCCTGGTGAGCTGACGTGCTGCCGGCCACCTATAGTGGCCTGGTGAGCTGTCGTGCTGCTGGCCACCTATTGTGGCCTGGTGAGCTGTCGTGCTGCCGGCCACCTATAGTGGCCTGGTGAGCTGTCGTGCTGCCGGCCACCTATAGTGGCCTGGTGAGCTGTCGTGCTGCCGACCACCTAGAGTGGCCCGGTGAGCTGTCGTGCTGCCGGCCACCTATAGTGGCCTGGTGAGCTGTCGTGCTGCCGGTCACCTATAGTGGCCTGGTGAGCTGTCGTGCTGCCGGCCACCTATAGTGGCCTGGTGAGCTGTCGTGCTGCCGGCCACCTTTAGTGGCCCGGTGAGCTGTCGTGCTGTCGGTCACCTATAGTGGCCCGGTGAGCTGTCGTGATGCCGGCCACCTATAGTGGCCTGGAGAGCTGTTGAACTGCCGGCCACCTATAGTGGCCCGGTGAGCTGTCGTGCTGCCGGCCACCTATAGTGGCCTGGTGAGCTGTCGTGCTGCCGGCCACCTATAGTGGCCTGGTGAGCTGTCGTGCTGCCGGCCACCTATAGTGGCCTGGTGAGCTGTCGTGCTGCCGACCACCTAGAGTGGCCTGGTGAGCTGTCGTTCTGCCGGCCACCTATAGTTGCCTGGTGAGCTGTCGTGCTGCCGGCCACCTATAGTGGCCTGGTGAGCTGACGTGCTGCCGGCCACCTATAGTGGCCTGGTGAGCTGTCGCGATGCCTCCCACCAATAGTGGCCTGGTGAGCTGTCGAGATGCCGGCCACCTATAGTGGCCTGGTGAGCTGTCGAGATGCCGGCCACCTATAGTGGCCCGGTGAGCTGTCGTGCTGCCGGCCACCTATAGTGGCCTCGTGAGCTGTCGTGCTGCCGGCCACCTATAGTGGCCTGGTGAGCTGTCGTGCTGCCGACCACCTATAGTGGCCTGGTGAGCTGTCGAGATCCCGGCCACCTATAGTGGCCTGGTGAGCTGTCGAGATGCCGGCCACCTATAGTGGCCTGGTGAGCTGTCGAGATGCCGGCTACCTATAGTGGCCTGGTCAGCTGTCGAGATGCCGGCCACCTATAGTGGCCTGGTGAGCTGTCGTGCTGCCGGCCACCTATAGTGGCCTGGTGAGCTGTCGTGCTGCCGGTCACCTATAGTGGCCTGGTGAGCTGTCATGCTACCGGCCACCTATATTGGCCCGGTGAGCTGTCGTGCTGCCGGCCACCTATAGCGGCCAGGTGAACTGTCGAGATGCCGGCCACCTATAGTGGCCTGGTGAGCTGTCGTGCTCCCGGCCACCTATAGTGGCCCGGTGAGCTGTCGTGCTGCCGGCCACCTATAATGGCCTGGTGAGCTGTCGTGCTGCCGGTCACCTATAGTGACCTGGTGAGCTATCGTGCTGCCGGCCACCTATAGTGGCCTGGTGAGCTGTTGTGCTGCCGGCCACCTATAGTGACCTGGTGAGCTGTCGTGCCGCCGGCCACCTATAGTGGCCTGGTGAGCTGTCGTGCCGCCGGCCACTTATAGTGGCCTGGTGAGCTGTCGTGCTGCCGGCCACCTATAGTGGCCTGGAGAGCTGTCGTGCTGCCGGCCACCTATTGTGGCCTGGTGAGCTGTTGTGCTGCCGGCCACCTATAGTGGCCTGGTGAGCTGTCGAGATGCCGGCCACCTATAGTGGCCTGGTGAGCTGTCGTGCTGCCGGCCACCTATAGTGGCCTCGTGAGCTGTAGTGCTACCAGCCACCTATGGTGGTCTGGTGAGCTGTCGTGCTACCAGCCACCTATAGTGGTCTGGTGAGCTGTCGTGCTACCAGCCACCTATGGTGGTCTGGTGAGCTGTCGTGCTACCAGCCACCTATGGTGGTTTGGTGAGCTGTCGTGTTACCAGCCACCTATGGTGGTCTGGTGAACTGTCGTGCTACCAGCCACCTATGGTGGTCCGGTGAGCTGTCGTGCTACCAGCCACCTATGGTGGTCTGGTGAGCTGTCGTGCTACCAGCCACCTATGGTGGTCTGGTGAGCTGTCGTGCTACCAGCCACCTATGGTGGTCTGGTGAGCTGTCGTGCTACCCGCCACCTATGGTGGTTTGGTGAGCTGTCGTGCTACCAGCCACCTATGGTGGTCTGGTGAGCTGTCGTGCTACCAGCCACCTGTGGTGGTCTGGTGAGCTGTCGTGCTACCAGCCACCTGTGGTGGTCTGGTGAGCTGTCGTGCTACCAGCCACCTATGATGGTCTGGTGAGCTGTCGTTCTACCAGCCACCTATGGTGGTCTGGTGAGCTGCCGGGCTGCCGGCCACCTATAGCGGCCTGGTGAGCTGTCGTGCTGCCGGCCACCTATAGTGGCCTGGTGAGATGTCGTGCTGCCGGCCACATATAGTGGCCTGGTAAGCTGTCGTCCTGCCGGCCACCTATAGTGGTTTGGTGAGCTGTCGAGAAGCCGGCCACCTATAGTGGCCTGGTGAGCTGTCGTGCTTCCGGCCACCTATAGCGGCCTGGTGAACTGTCGAGATGCCTGCCACCTATAGTGGCCTGGTGAGCTGTCGTGCTGCCGGCCACCTATAGTGGCTTGGTGAGCTGTCGTGCTGCCGGCCACCTATAGTGGCCTGGTGAGCTGTCGTGCTGCCGGCCACCTATAGCGGCTTGGTGAGCTGTCGTGCTGCCGGCCACATATAGCGGCCTGGTGAACGGTCGAGATGCCGGCCACCTATAGTGGCCTGGTGAGCTGTCGTGCTGCCGGCCACCTATAGTGGCCTGGTGAGCTGTCGTGCTGCCGGCCACCTATAGTGGCCTGGTGAGCTGTCGAGATGCCGGCGACCTATAGTGGCCTGGTGAGCTGTCGTGCTGCTGGCCATCTATAATGGCCTGGTGAGCTGTCATGCTACCGGCCACCTATAGTGGCCCGGTGAGCTGCCGTGCTGTCGTTCACCTATAGAGCCATGGTGAGCTGTCGCGATGCCGGCCACCTATAGTGGCCTGGTGAGCTGTCGAGCTGCCGGCCACCTATAGTGGCCTGGTGAGCTGTCGAGCTGCCGGTCACCTATAGCGGCCTGGTGAGCTGTCGTGCTGCCGGCCACCTTTAGTGGCGTGGTGAGCTGTCGTGCTGCCGGTCATCTATAGTGGCCTCGTGAGCTGTCGTGCTACCAACCACCTATGGTGGTCTGGTGAGCTGTCGTGCTAACAGCCACCTATGGTGGTCTGGTGAGCTGTCGTGCTGCTGGCCATCTATAATGGCCTGGTGAGCTGTCATGCTACCGGCCACCTATAGTGGCCCGGTGAGCTGCCGTGCTGTCGTTCACCTATAGTGGCCTGGTGAGCTGTCGCGATGCCGGCCACATATAGCGGCCTGGTGAACGGTCGAGATGCCGGCCACCTATAGTGGCCTGGTGAGCTGTCGTGCTGCCGGCCACCTATAGTGGCCTGGTGAGCTGTCTTGCTGCCGGCCACCTATAGTGGCCTGGTGAGCTGTCGAGATGCCGGCGACCTATAGTGGCCTGGTGAGCTGTCGTGCTGCTGGCCATCTATAATGGCCTGGTGAGCTGTCATGCTACCGGCCACCTATAGTGGCCCGGTGAGCTGCCGTGCTGTCGTTCACCTATAGTTGCCTGGTGAGCTGTCGCGATGCCGGCCACCTATAGTGGCCTGGTGAGCTGTCGCGATGCCTCCCACCAATAGTGGCCTGGTGAGCTGTCGAGATGCCGGCCACCTATAGTGGCCTGGTGAGCTGTCCAGATGCCGGCCACCTATAGTGGCCCGGTGAGCTGTCGTGCTGCCGGCCACCTATAGTGGCCTCGTGAGCTGTCGTGCTACCAACCACCTATGGTGGTCTGGTGAGCTGTCGTGCTAACAGCCACCTATGGTGGTCTGGTGAGCTGTCGTGCTACCAGCCACCTATGGTGGTCTGGTGAGCTGTCGTGCTACCAGCCACCTATGGTGGTCTGGTGAGGTGTCGTGCTACCAGCCACCTATGGTGGTCTGGTGAGCTGTCGTGCTACCAGCCACCTATGGTGGTCTGGTGAGGTTTCGTGCTACCAGCCACCTATGGTGGTCTGGTGAGCTGTCGTGCTACCAGCCACCTATGGTGGTCTGGTGAGCTATCGTTCTACCAGCCACCTATGGTGGTCTGGTGAGCTGTCGAGCTACCAGCCACCTATGGTGTTCTGGTGAGCTGTCGTGCTACCAGCCACCTATGGTGGTTTGGTGAGCTGTCGTGCTGCCGGCCACCTTTAGTGGCCTGGGGAGCTGTTGCGCTACCGGCCACCTATAGTGGCCCGGTGAGCTGTCGTGCTGTCGGTCACCTATAGTGGCCTGGTGAGCTGTCGAGATTCCGGCCACCCAAAGTGACCTGGTGAGATGTCGAGATCCCGGCCACCTATAGTGGCCTGGTGAGCTGACGTGCTGCCGGCCACCTATAGTGGCCTGGTGAGCTGTCGTGCTGCTGGCCACCTATTGTGGCCTGGTGAGCTGTCGTGCTGCCGGCCACGTATAGTGGCCTGGTGAGCTGTCGTGCTGCCGGCCATCTATAATGGCCTGGTGAGCTGTCATGCTACCGGCCACCTATAGTGGCCCGGTGAACTGCCGTGCTGTCGGTCACCTATAGTGGCCTGGTGAGCTGTCGGGATGCCGGCCACCTATAGTGGCCTGGTGAGCTGTCGTGCTGCTGGCCACCTATTGTGGCCTGGTGAGCTGTCGTGCTGCCGGCCACCTATAGTGGCCTGGTGAGCCGTCGTGCTGCCGTTCACCTTAAGTGGCCTGGTGAGCTGTCGTGCTGCCGGCCACCTATAGCGGCCTGGTGAACTGTCGAGATGCCTGCCACCTATAGTGGCCTGGTGAGCTGTCGTGCTGCCGGCCACCTATAGAGGCCTGGTGAGCTGTCGTGCTGCCGGCCACCTATAGTGGCCTGGTGAGCAGTCGTGCTGCCGTTCACCTTAAGTGGCCTGGTGAGCTGTCGTGCTGCCGGCCACCTATAGCGGCCTGGTGAACTGTCGAGATGCCTGCCACCTATAGTGGCCTGGTGAGCTGTCGTGCTGCCGGCCACCTATAGAGGCCTGGTGAGCTGTCGTGCTGCCGGCCACCTATAGTGGCCTGGTGAGCAGTCGTGCTGCCGGCCACCTATAGCGGCTTGGTGAGCTGTCGTGCTGCCGGCCACCTATAGTGGCCTGGTGAGCCGTCGTGCTGCCGTTCACCTTAAGTGGCCTGGTGAGCTGTCGTGCTGCCGGCCACCTATAGCGGCCTGGTGAACTGTCGAGATGCCTGCCACCTATAGTGGCCTGGTGAGCTGTCGTGCTGCCGGCCACCTATAGAGGCCTGGTGAGCTGTCGTGCTGCCGGCCACCTATAGTGGCCTGGTGAGCTGTCGTGCTGCCGGCCACCTATAGAGGCCTGGTGAGCTGTCGTGCTGCCGGCCACCTATAGAGGCCTGGTGAGCTGTCGTGCTGCCGGCCACCTATAGTGGCCTGGTGAGCAGTCGTGCTGCCGGCCACCTATAGTGGCCTGGTGAGCTGTCGTGCTGCTGGCCACCTATTGTGGCCTGGTGAGCTGTCGTGCTGCCGGCCACCTATAGTGGCCTGGTGAGCCGTCGTGCTGCCGTTCACCTTAAGTGGCCTGGTGAGCTGTCGTGCTGCCGGCCACCTATAGCGGCCTGGTGAACTGTCGAGATGCCTGCCACCTATAGTGGCCTGGTGAGCTGTCGTGCTGCCGGCCACCTATAGAGGCCTGGTGAGCTGTCGTGCTGCCGGCCACCTATAGTGGCCTGGTGAGCAGTCGTGCTGCCGGCCACCTATAGTGGCCTGGTGAGCTGTCGTGCTGCCGGCCACCTATAGTGGCCTGGTGCCGGCCACCTATAGCGGTCTGGTGAACGGTCGAGATGCCGGCCACCTATAGTGGCCTGGTGAGCTGTCGTGCTGCCGGCCACCTATAGTGGCCTGGTGAGCTGTCGTGCTGCCGACCACCTATAGTGGTCTGGTGAGCTGTCGAGATCCCGGCCACCTATAGTGGCCTGGTGAGCTGTCGAGATGCCGGCCACCTATAGTGGCCTGGTGAGCTGTCGTGCTGCCGGCCACCTATAGTGGCCTGGTGAGCTGTCGTGCTGCTGGCCACCTATAGTGGCCTGGTGCGCTGTCGTGCTGCCGGCCACCTATAGCGGCCAGGTGAACTGTCGAGGTGCCGGCCACCTATAGTGGCCTGGTGAGCTGTCGTGCTGCCGGCCACCTATAGCGGCCTGGTGAACTGTCGAGATGCCTGCCACCTATAGTAGCCTGGTGAGCTGTCGTGCTGCCGGCCACCTATAGCGGCTTGGTGAGCTGTCGTGCTGCCGGCCACCTATAGCGGCCTGGTGAACGGTCGAGATGCCGGCCACCTATAGTGGCCTGGTGAGCTGACGTGCTGCCGGCCACCTATAGCGGCTTGGTGAGCTGTCGTGCTGCCGGCCACCTATAGCGGCCTGGTGAACGGTCGAGATGCCGGCCACCTATAGTGGCCTGGTGAGCTGTCGTGCTGCCGGCCACCTATAGTGGCCTGTTGAGCCGTCGTGCTGCCGGCCACCTATAGTGGCCTCGTGAGCTGTCGTGCTGCCAGCCACCTATAGCGGCTTGGTGAGCTGTCGTGCTGCCGGCCACCTATAGCGGCCTGGTGAACGGTCGAGATGCCGGCCACCTATAGTGGCCTGGTGAGCTGTCGTGCTGCCGGCCACCTATAGTGGCCTGGTGAGCTGTCGTGCTGCCGGCCACCTATAGTGGCCTGGTGAGCTGTCGAGATGCCGGCGACCTATAGTGGCCTGGTGAGCTGTCGTGCTGCCGGCCATCTATAATGGCCTGGTGAGCTGTCATGCTACCGGCCACCTATAGTGGCCCGGTGAGCTGCCGTGCTGTCGGTCACCCATAGTGGCCTGGTGAGCTGTCGTGATACCGGCCACCTATAGTGGCCTGGTGAACTGTCGAGCTGCCGGCCACCTATAGTGGCCTGGTGAGCTGTCGTGCTGCCGGCCACCTATAGTGATCTGGTGAGCTGTCGTGCTGCCGGCCACCTTTAGTGGCCCGGTGAGCTGTCGTGCTGTCGGTCACCTATAGTGGCCTGGTGAGCTGTCGTGATGCCGGCCACCTATAGTGGCCTGGAGAGCTGTTGAGCTGCCGGCCACCTATAGTGGACTGGTGAGCTGTCGTGCTGCCGGCCACCTATAGTGGCCTGGTGAGCTGTCGTGCTGCCGGCCACCTATAGTGGCCTGGTGAGCTGTCGTGCTGCCGGCCACCTATAGTGGCCTGGTGAGCTGTCGTGCTGCCGACCACCTAGAGTGGCCTGGTGAGCTGTCGTGCTGCCGGCCACCTATAGTTGCCTGGTGAGCTGTCGTGCTGCCGGCCACCTATAGTGGCCTGGTGAGCTGACGTGCTGCCGGCCACCTATAGCGGCCTGGTGAACTGTCGAGATGCCTGCCACCTATAGCGGCTTGGTGAGCTGTTGTGCTGCCGGCCACCTATAGCGGCCTGGTGAACGGTCGAGATGCCGGCCACCTATAGTGGCCTGGTGAGCTGTCGAGGTGCCGGCCACCTATAGCGGCCTGGTGAACGGTTGAGATGCCGGCCACCTTTAGTGGCCTGTAATAGTAAAGATTTAGACGTTAGAGTTTAAGTAAAATTGCTGAGCTTTTTTTAAAAACATAAACTTTGAAAGGTTTTGAAAATCGCTGGGTAATTCGTTGAATATTGTTGGTACTGAAAAGTTATATGTTCGCCGGCCATATGCACTACAATATCTCGGAATGGTGTATCTGTCTTGCTGTCTTCTTCCGGTGTTGAAAGTTTGTTGTGTTTGGATTTTATAGGTTCTGTCATCTTTGAATTGTGTTAAAATTTCTAGTTTATAGAGCTGTTCAATAGTCAGAAACTTTTCGCTGTTATTTATGCTGTAATCATCGACTTGTTGCCGTAGGGTCGACGTACGAACAATTTTTTGTATCCGAGATTGCATCGATTGAAGCTTTTGAAGTTGTGGGGCATTCCCCCAAGCTAATATACCAAATCTTAGGTGTGATTCAACTAGGCCAAAATAACATTGTCGTAGAACGTCGCTCGTGCATCTGTAACTTAAATGGTATAGAGCGTATGCGGACTGTCGAAGTTTTTTTGTTAAAGCCTGTATGTGGTAACTCCATTTCAAACTATAGTCTACAATCACTCCCAGATATTTGTACGTCGATACATTATCAATATATATAGCACAATCATCATCGTTTTGTATTTCTATATGATTTCCTGCTCTATGTAAACAGTCCGAGTTGTGTATTTTGATATTTATTCGTTGCCTCATAATGTGTGGTGGTCGAATATGCATAGCTTTAGTCTTCTTAGCGTTAATAATAAGCCCGTGGTCATGGCACCATGCCATAACTGCGTTAAATTCTGTCTGCATTATTGCCTCCGCGGCTTCGATGTTTTTATGACTGACTACGATGGCTGTGTCATCAGCATATGCATAGCCTGTCCCTTTTTTGAGAACTGATAGCAAGTTATTTACGTATATTATAAAAATAAGAGGACCTAATTTCGAGCCTTGTGGAACCCCATACCTTGAGTCCTTTTCCTCGCTATATTTATCCATTATTTTTACTTTATATTTTCTACCTTTCAGATAGTTTTCGAACCACCTTAATATAGGTCCTCGTACGCCAATTTGGTCTAGTGTTTGTAAAATGTTTTTATGACACAGCGTATCAAAAGCTTTTTTGAAATCAATGAATAAAACTATTATATTGTGATTCTTGTCCAGGCTATTGTTTATCCTATTCGTGAAGTCTCCAAGTAATCGGTTTATGCTTTTGTTTTGTCTAAAACCAAACTGGTTGATTTCTAGCAGTTTGTATTTTTCGACGTATTGGTAGAGCCTCCTAGCCACAATTTCTTCTAACACTTTATCAATTGCCGAAAGGATTGAGATTGGCCTATAATTTGAAATTTCGTTTTTTTTACCATCCTTATATATGGGGCGAACAATTGCTGTTTTAAGCATTTGTGGAACAAAAGATTGTTCTAAGCTCGTATTAACTATTTTTGTTATTAAGGGCGCCAGTACCTTTGAGTTATGTTTAAGATCTTTGGGTCTTATACCATCTAATCCCGCAGATTTGTTTTCCTTAAATGAGTTTAAAACATTTTCTATTTCTACGATCGTAGCTTCTTCCAGATACATTGATCGCTGTGCAATACTTGTTGTACCTATATAAGTTTTGCGTTCACATCTATGTATTGTAGTTTCGATTTCTTGTGATAGTTTGTTAGCGAATTTGTTAGCAAGGACATCAAATGGTTTCTCCTTTGCAAAATTTTTTACTAAGACTTCGTCTAGTTTGTTATACTTCTTACCTAGTATTGTGTTAACGAGTTTCCAGGTTTCTCTAGGATTTTTGTTAGCTTTTTGGAACTGTTGTTTTTTTGTTCAGGTCGTTTCGAAATTTTTTAAATTCCTTTTCATAATCTTGGTTTCCCCTATTGTTTTTGTATCGCCTATATAGCCGATCTCTCTCCAGACATGCGTTTCTTAGCTCATTAGTCATCCAATTATGTTCGTTGTTTCTTGTCTTTTTTCCTCTCTTGACCGTTGATGATGTCATTAATTTAGCGATTGTTGTCGTGAGCTGTATGTAGAGTTCATTAACGTCAGTGATATTATTGAGGTGTTCCCAGTTGTACTGGTTGATCTTTTGTGATAGAATCTGACTACTGATATACGAGTTGTTTGGCCTATCCCTTTGAGTATGTTCGGTATTATTATTATTTAAGAGTGCACAGTAGATACCAAAATGATCAGAAACATTTAGTTCAGCTACTGCAGATTTGATCTCCTTGTGCTTTGTACGTATCAAGCAGTGATCAATGAGTGTTTTACTGTTTCTATCTACATCTACTCGTGTTGCTGATGAAATTGTGTTTACAAGTCCTTTCGATGCTATCATAGATAGGTAGTTATTAACTATAGGATGGTGAGAGTCAAACGTATTTATGTTTACATCATCCATAATAATTAATGTTTTTTTCTTTTCTATTTATCGATGTTGTCACTTAGTTCTATAATGAAGTGGTTAGGGTTTAGTTTCGGCGGTCTGTACACTGCGAATATTGTTGCCTCAAGATCTCTAAGTTTAACCTTTAGTATAATGCATTCGCATGATGTGAACTCGCATTCAACTTTTTCATATAGAATGGTGTCCCTTAGAAATACTGTGATTCCTCCCCCCTTTCTTAAGGACCTGTTGTAAGATTCCGTGCTAAATCCTTTTATGTTGTATATGTCATTTTCTTCCTTCTTTATGTTTGTTTCTGACAAGACTATTACATCGATTTCATCCAAAAAGTTTGTTATGCTCAACATGAAATTGTCCCAGTTTTTTCTTAATGATCTTATATTTAAGGATAATAACGATAATCCATTTACCCGTTTAATAAAGTTATTTATTTCTTCATTTGATTCTAAATTCTTAAAGCTAATTTTTAAAATTTCATCTATTTCGTTTTCCATCATGTGTATGTTATTTTTTTTTTGTCACCACTGTATTCTTAAGAAAAAAGGAAAAGGCTCAATTATACTATTTTGTCAACATCTATTGTTGACTCAATTTCCACTACATTGTCTCCATCGGCCTTTCTTGCGAGAACTTTATTATTTGTGAACCATACATACTTCCATCCAACTACCTTCGCTCTCGATTTGGCTAACCACAGCAACTTCTTGAAGTGAGCAGTCAGCTGACTGTTTATGTATATGATTTGCCTTGGGTATGCTGAATCTTTCTCTCTGTTTACCTTTCTGCAAATTTCCTCAAATGTAACCATTTTTTTTGTTTTTGCCTTTTCAATAAATGCAACTTTTGTTTGCTTGCGAGTGAAACTGACAGAAAGATTTTTTAATTGCTTATTTTTTCTGTCCGTGTAGGCGCGGATTTCTTCTATGTCGCTTTCATTTACATTATTAGGTGTTTTTTATGATGCATCCGTATCAGTATCCGGATCATGGGCAAAATAAAACAGTCCGTATCATTGAGTAGCAGATCAACGAGTAGCGTTCTTGACATTTCATATCAGTCAGTTCTGTCAAAGATCTGACATTTGAAAACAAAATAAACAGAAAATAAACAAATTGGAAATGAACACGTTGATTGCTCACGTGTTTATATGTTAGTGTTTCAGTGTTTTTGAAACATGACCACCATGTGGCAGTCAATTTGAATTGTGTTAAAATTCATTTGTTTACATACATTAGGTGTTTTTTATTATGCATCCGTATCAGTATCCGGATCACGATTTACATACATTACAATAACAACACGTGATCCAAATTTTATCTGGATCAATTTTTGTGATCCGAAAATTAGTTCACACTATTTCCCGTTGGGTTCGCATTAAAATTAGGAAGGTCATTGCCTGATGAACATATGAAATTGTGACCCTGATTTGATTAAAAAGTTTTCCCTTCAGTATGAACTAATTGCACTCATAACACTGTAAAATGTGTGTATTAATTCAAATTTGTAAAACCCTTGAGTGAATTGGAGATATATTACCCCGAATTAGTGTATATCGATAAAAATTATCATCATCAGCATTGAATCAATCGTATCAAATTTTTATGAAAAGAAAAATTTTCTTTGTCATGGCAATTCCACACTTCAATTTAAATAGCAGCTGCTTCGATTTTCAATTTGTTTATTTTGTTTTCAAGTGTCAGATCCTTGACAGAACTGTCTAATACGAAATGTCAAGAACGCTACTCGTTGATCTGCTACTCAATGATCCGGACTGTTTTATTTTGCCCATGATCCGGATACTGATACGGATGCATAATAAAAAACACCTATTATTTTGCCCGGCTGCTTCATTTCCACAAATAATTTTTGACATTTAAGCGTGGAATTGCCATGCCAAAGAAAATTTTTCTTTTCATTCAAATTTGATACGATTGATTTAAATGCTGATGATGATAATTTTTATCGATATACACTAATTGGGGGTAATATATCTCCAATTCACTCAAGGGTTTTACAAATTTAAATTAATACACACATTTTATAGTGTTATGAGTGCAATTAGTTCATACTGAAGGGAAAACTTTTTAATCAACTCAGGGTCACAATTTTATATGTTTATCAGGCAATGACCTTCCTAATTTTAATGCGAACCCAATGGGAAATAGTGTGAACTAATTTTCGGATCACAAAAGTTGATCCAGATAAAATTTGGATCACGTGTTGTTATTGTAATGCATGTAAATCGTGATCCGGATACTGATACGGATGCATAATAAAAAACACCTAATGTCGAGTATTTCCCCTATAGCATTTACTACATCAAACGCATTATCCGTTGCTCCCATTGGGATATTTTTTATTTCAATGTTTTTGTCGATTTGGTTTTGCTCTAGTTTGTTGATTTTTGATTGTAAGTTACTTATTAGCGTGTCTTTAATTTCTGTTTGTTTTTTATATTCGCTGATCTCTTCCATTAAGCGTTGAATCAGCTGGTTGTTTTTGGTAAGTGCTATATTGAGTTCATCATATTTCTTACTTGTAAACTCCACGGTTTTGGTGTATTCTTTGAGCAAATCTTTTATTTCTTTAAGCTCACTGGTGATCGAATGCTGTTCATTGGTAGCGGGAGGCGGTTCGAAAAGCTTGGTATTAGAGGCATGCGCATCGGTCTGTTGTTTCGGAGATTCAGCTGTTCTGGACCTTTTCGATTGTTGGACTTCTTCCTGTTGCACTTGCCGTATTTTTTCCTTGCCCCTGCAGAAAGTGCATTCCCATGATTTTTTTGACAGTGATGACCATTTTCTCCATGTGTTTAAAGCGACAGAAGAGCATTCGTGATGGTAACTCCCCTTACACTTACTACATGTTATGTATTCCCCGTCGACTGGCAACGGATCATCACAGCGTGAGCAGTTTGTCATGGTGGTATTAAATAATCATGCAAAAAACAAATGATTTGTAATTTACTTGAGTTATTCCTAATAGCAAATTTCAAACTTCACCGGCCCGATTCAAACAATTTACCACAAATTCAAACAACTAATTAGGAGCTCAGTCAAAATCGACCAACTTAAACAACCCCCGGCCACCTATAGTGGCCTGGTGAGCTGTCGTGCTGCCGGCCACCTATAGTGGCCTGGTGAGCTGTCGTGCTGCCGGCCACCTATAGCGGCTTGGTGAGCTGTCGTGCTGCCGGCCACCTATAGCGGCCTGGTGAACGGTCGAGATGCCGGCCACCTATAGTGGCCTGGTGAGCTGTCGTGCTGCCGGCCACCTATAGTGGCCTGGTGAGCTGTCGTGCTGCCGGCCACCTATAGTGGCCTGGTGAGCTGTCGAGATGCCGGCCACCTATAGCGGCCTGGTGAGCTGTCGAGATGCCTGCCACCTATAGCGGCTTGGTGAGCTGTTGTGCTGCCGGCCACCTATAGCGACCTGGTGAACGGTCGAGATGCCGGCCACCTATAGTGGCCTGGTGAGCTGTCGTGCTGCCGGCCACCTATAGTGGCCCGGTGAGCTGTCGTGCTGTCGGTCACCTATAGTGGCCTGGTGAGCTTGCGTGATGCCGGCCACCTATAGTGGCCTGGAGAGCTGTTGAGCTGCCGGCCACCTATAGTGGCCTGGTGAGCTGTCGTGTTGCCGGCCACCTATAGTGGCCTGGTGAGCTGTCGTGCTGCCGGCCACCTATAGTGGCCTGGTGAGCTGTCGTGCTGCCGGCCACCTATAGTGGCCTGGTGAGCTGTCGTGCTGCCGACCACCTAGAGTGGCCTGGAGAGCTGTCGAGATGCCGGCCACCTATAGCGGCCTGGTGAGCTGTCGAGATGCCTGCCACCTATAGCGGCTTGGTGAGCTGTTGTGCTGCCGGCCACCTATAGCGACCTGGTGAACGGTCGAGATGCCGGCCACCTATAGTGGCCTGGTGAGCTGTCGTGCTGCCGGCCACCTATAGTGGCCCGGTGAGCTGTCGTGCTGTCGGTCACCTATAGTGGCCTGGTGAGCTTGCGTGATGCCGGCCACCTATAGTGGCCTGGAGAGCTGTTGAGCTGCCGGCCACCTATAGTGGCCTGGTGAGCTGTCGTGTTGCCGGCCACCTATAGTAGCCTGGTGAGCTGTCGTGCTGCCGGCCACCTATAGTGGCCTGGTGAGCTGTCGTGCTGCTGGCCACCTATAGTGGCCTGGTGCGCTGTCGTGCTGCCGGCCACCTATAGCGGCCAGGTGAACTGTCGAGGTGCCGGCCACCTATAGTGGCCTGGTGAGCTGTCGTGCTGCCGGCCACCTATAGCGGCCTGGTGAACTGTCGAGATGCCTGCCACCTATAGTGGCCTGGTGAGCTGTCGTGCTGCCGGCCACCTATAGTGGCCTGGTGAGCTGTCGTGCTGCCGGCCACCTATAGTGGCCTGGTGAGCTGTCGTGCTGCCGGCCATCTATAATGGCCTGGTGAGCTGTCATGCTACCGGCCACCTATAGTGGCCTGGTGAGCTTGCGTGACGCCGGCCACCTATAGTGGCCTGGAGAGCTGTTGAGCTGCCGGCCACCTATAGTGGCCTGGTGAGCTGTCGTGTTGCCGGCCACCTATAGTGGCCTGGTGAGCTGTCGTGCTGCCGGCCACCTATAGTGGCCTGGTGAGCTGTCGTGCTGCCGGCCACCTATAGTGGCCTGGTGAGCTGTCGTGCTGCCGACCACCTAGAGTGGCCTGGAGAGCTGTCGTGCTGCCGACCACCTATAGTGGCCTGGTGAGCTGACGTGCTGCCGGCCACCTATAGTGGCCTGGTGAGCTGACGTGCTGCCGGCCACCTATAGTGGCCTGGTGAGCTGTCGCGATGCCTCCCACCAATAGTGGCCTGGTGAGCTGTCGAGATGCCGGCCACCTATAGTGGCCTGGTGAGCTGTCGAGACGCCGGCCACCTATAGTGGCCTGGTGAGATGTCGTGATGCCGGCCACCTATAGTGGCCTAGTGAGCTGTCGAGCTGCCGGCCACCTATAGTGGCCTGGTGAGCTGTCGTGCTGCCGGCCACCTATAGTGGCCTGGTGAGCTGACGTGCTGCCGGCCGCCTATAGTGGCCTGGTGAGCTGTCGTGCTGCCGACCACCTAGAGTGGCCTGGAGAGCTGTCGTGCTGCCGGCCACCTATAGTGGCCTGGTGAGCTGTCGTGCTGCCGGCCACCTATAGTGGCCTGGTGAGCTGTCGTGCTGCCGGCCACCTATAGTGGCCTGGTGAGCTGTCGTGCTGCCGACCACCTAGAGTGGCCTGGAGAGCTGTCGTGCTGCCGGCCACCTATAGTTGCCTGGTGAGCTGTCGTGCTGCCGGCCACCTATAGTGGCCTGGTGAGCTGACGTGCTGCCGGCCACCTATAGTGGCCTGGTGAGCTGTCGCGATGCCTCCCACCAATAGTGGCCTGGTGAGCTGTCGAGATGCCGGCCACCTATAGTGGCCTGGTGAGCTGTCGAGACGCCGGCCACCTATAGTGGCCTGGTGAGATGTCGTGATGCCGGCCACCTATAGTGGCCTAGTGAGCTGTCGAGCTGCCGGCCACCTATAGTGGCCTGGTGAGCTGTCGTGCTGCCGGCTACCTATAGTGGCCTGGTGAGCTGACGTGCTGCCGGCCACCTATAGTGGCCTGGTGAGCTGTCGAGATGCCGGCGACCTATAGTGGCCTGGTGAGCTGTCGTGCTGCCGGCCATCTATAATGGCCTGGTGAGCTGTCATGCTACCGGCCACCTATAGTGGCCCGGTGAGCTGCCGTGCTGTCGGTCACCTATAGTGGCCTGGTGAGCTGTCGTGATGCCGGCCACCTATAGTGGCCTGGTGAGCTGTCGTGCTGCCGGCCACATATAGTGGCCTGATGAGCTGTCGTGCTGCTGGCCACCTATAGTGGCCTGGTGCGCTGTCGTGCTGCCGGCCACCTATAGCGGCCAGGTGAACTGTCGAGGTGCCGGCCACCTATAGTGGCCTGGTGAGCTGTCGTGCTGCCGGCCACCTATAGCGGCCTGGTGAGCTGTCGAGATGCCTGCCACCTATAGCGGCTTGGTGAGCTGTTGTGCTGCCGGCCACCTATAGCGACCTGGTGAACGGTCGAGATGCCGGCCACCTATAGTGGCCTGGTGAGCTGTCGTGCTGCCGGCCACCTATAGTGGCCCGGTGAGCTGTCGTGCTGTCGGTCACCTATAGTGGCCTGGTGAGCTTGCGTGATGCCGGCCACCTATAGTGGCCTGGAGAGCTGTTGAGCTGCCGGCCACCTATAGTGGCCTGGTGAGCTGTCGTGTTGCCGGCCACCTATAGTGGCCTGGTGAGCTGTCGTGCTGCCGGCCACCTATAGTGGCCTGGTGAGCTGTCGTGCTGCCGACCACCTAGAGTGGCCTGGAGAGCTGTCGTGCTGCCGGCCACCTATAGTTGCCTGGTGAGCTGTCGTGCTGCCGGCCACCTATAGCGTCTTGGTGAGCTGCCGTGCTGTCGGTCACCTATAGTGGCCTGGTGAGCTGTCGTGATGCCGGCCACCTATAGTGGCCTGGTGAGCTGTCGTGCTGCCGGCCACCTATAGTGGCCTGGTGAGCTGTCGTGCTGCTGGCCACCTATAGTGGCCTGGTGCGCTGTCGTGCTGCCGGCCACCTATAGCGGCCAGGTGAACTGTCGAGGTGCCGGCCACCTATAGTGGCCTGGTGAGCTGTCGTGCTGCCGGCCACCTATAGCGGCCTGGTGAACTGTCGAGATGCCTGCCACCTATAGTGGCCTGGTGAGCTGTCGTGCTGCCGGCCACCTATAGTGGCCTGGTGAGCTGTCGTGCTGCCGGCCACCTATAGTGGCCTGGTGAGCTGTAGTGCTGCCGGCCATCTATAATGGCCTGGTGAGCTGTCATGCTACCGGCCACCTATAGTGGCCTGGTGAGCTTGCGTGATGCCGGCCACCTATAGTGGCCTGGAGAGCTGTTGAGCTGCCGGCCACCTATAGTGGCCTGGTGAGCTGTCGTGTTGCCGGCCACCTATAGTGGCCTGGTGAGCTGTCGTGCTGCCGGCCACCTATAGTGGCCTGGTGAGCTGTCGTGCTGCCGGCCACCTATAGTGGCCTGGTGAGCTGTCGTGCTGCCGACCACCTAGAGTGGCCTGGAGAGCTGTCGTGCTGCCGGCCACCTATAGTTGCCTGGTGAGCTGTCGTGCTGC
The DNA here is from genome assembly GCA_951905685.1 of Eumerus sabulonum. Taxonomy (NCBI): domain Eukaryota; kingdom Metazoa; phylum Arthropoda; class Insecta; order Diptera; family Syrphidae; genus Eumerus; species Eumerus sabulonum. Next base: position 149,932,270 of record OX645060.1, on the reverse strand, counting down.
CGGCCACCTATAGTGGCCTGGTGAGCTGACGTGCTGCCGGCCACCTATAGTGGCCTGGTGAGCTGTCGCGATGCCTCCCACCAATAGTGGCCTGGTGAGCTGTCGAGATGCCGGCCACCTATAGTGGCCTGGTGAGCTGTCGAGACGCCGGCCACCTATAGTGGCCTGGTGAGATGTCGTGATGCCGGCCACCTATAGTGGCCTAGTGAGCTGTCGAGCTGCCGGCCACCTATAGTGGCCTGGTGAGCTGTCGTGCTGCCGGCCACCTATAGTGGCCTGGTGAGCTGACGTGCTGCCGGCCACCTATAGTGGCCTGGTGAGCTGTCGTGCTGCCGGCCACCTATAGTGGCCCGGTGAGCTGTCGTGCTGTCGGTCACCTATAGTGGCCTGGTGAGCTTGCGTGATGCCGGCCACCTATAGTGGCCTGGAGAGCTGTTGAGCTGCCGGCCACCTATAGTGGCCTGGTGAGCTGTCGTGTTGCCGGCCACCTATAGTGGCCTGGTGAGCTGTCGTGCTGCCGGCCACCTATAGTGGCCTGGTGAGCTGTCGTGCTGCCGACCACCTAGAGTGGCCTGGAGAGCTGTCGTGCTGCCGGCCACCTATAGTTGCCTGGTGAGCTGTCGTGCTGCCGGCCACCTATAGCGTCTTGGTGAGCTGCCGTGCTGTCGGTCACCTATAGTGGCCTGGTGAGCTGTCGTGATGCCGGCCACCTATAGTGGCCTGGTGAGCTGTCGTGCTGCCGGCCACCTATAGTGGCCTGGTGAGCTGTCGTGCTGCTGGCCACCTATAGTGGCCTGGTGCGCTGTCGTGCTGCCGGCCACCTATAGCGGCCAGGTGAACTGTCGAGGTGCCGGCCACCTATAGTGGCCTGGTGAGCTGTCGTGCTGCCGGCCACCTATAGCGGCCTGGTGAACTGTCGAGATGCCTGCCACCTATAGTGGCCTGGTGAGCTGTCGTGCTGCCGGCCACCTATAGTGGCCTGGTGAGCTGTCGTGCTGCCGGCCACCTATAGTGGCCTGGTGAGCTGTAGTGCTGCCGGCCATCTATAATGGCCTGGTGAGCTGTCATGCTACCGGCCACCTATAGTGGCCTGGTGAGCTTGCGTGATGCCGGCCACCTATAGTGGCCTGGAGAGCTGTTGAGCTGCCGGCCACCTATAGTGGCCTGGTGAGCTGTCGTGTTGCCGGCCACCTATAGTGGCCTGGTGAGCTGTCGTGCTGCCGGCCACCTATAGTGGCCTGGTGAGCTGTCGTGCTGCCGGCCACCTATAGTGGCCTGGTGAGCTGTCGTGCTGCCGACCACCTAGAGTGGCCTGGAGAGCTGTCGTGCTGCCGGCCACCTATAGTTGCCTGGTGAGCTGTCGTGCTGCCGGCCACCTATAGTGGCCTGGTGAGCTGACGTGCTGCCGGCCACCTATAGTGGCCTGGTGAGCTGTCGCGATGCCTCCCACCAATAGTGGCCTGGTGAGCTGTCGAGATGCCGGCCACCTATAGTGGCCTGGTGAGCTGTCGAGACGCCGGCCACCTATAGTGGCCTGGTGAGATGTCGTGATGCCGGCCACCTATAGTGGCCTAGTGAGCTGTCGAGCTGCCGGCCACCTATAGTGGCCTGGTGAGCTGTCGTGCTGCCGGCCACCTATAGTGGCCTGGTGAGCTGACGTGCTGCCGGCCACCTATAGTGGCCTGGTGAGCTGTCGAGATGCCGGCGACCTATAGTGGCCTGGTGAGCTGTCGTGCTGCCGGCCATCTATAATGGCCTGGTGAGCTGTCATGCTACCGGCCACCTATAGTGGCCCGGTGAGCTGCCGTGCTGTCGGTCACCTATAGTGGCCTGGTGAGCTGTCGTGATGCCGGCCACCTATAGTGGCCTGGTGAGCTGTCGTGCTGCCGGCCACATATAGTGGCCTGGTGAGCTGTCGTGCTGCTGGCCACCTATAGTGGCCTGGTGCGCTGTCGTGCTGCCGGCCACCTATAGCGGCCAGGTGAACTGTCGAGGTGCCGGCCACCTATAGTGGCCTGGTGAGCTGTCGTGCTGCCGGCCACCTATAGCGGCCTGGTGAACTGTCGAGATGCCTGCCACCTATAGTGGCCTGGTGAGCTGTCGTGCTGCCGGCCACCTATAGTGGCCTGGTGAGCTGTCGTGCTGCCGGCCACCTATAGCGGCTTGGTGAGCTGTCGTGCTGCCGGCCACCTATAGCGGCCTGGTGAACGGTCGAGATGCCGGCCACCTATAGTGGCCTGGTGAGCTGTCGTGCTGCCGGCCACCTATAGTGGCCTGGTGAGCTGTCGTGCTGCCGGCCACCTATAGTGGCCTGGTGAGCTGTCGAGATGCCGGCCACCTATAGCGGCCTGGTGAGCTGTCGAGATGCCTGCCACCTATAGCGGCTTGGTGAGCTGTTGTGCTGCCGGCCACCTATAGCGGCCTGGTGAACGGTCGAGATGCCGGCCACCTATAGTGGCCTGGTGAGCTGTCGTGCTGCCGGCCACCTATAGTGGCCTGGTGAGCTGTCGTGCTGCCGGCCACCTATAGTGGCCCGGTGAGCTGTCGTGCTGTCGGTCACCTATAGTGGCCTGGTGAGCTTGCGTGATACCGGCCACCTATAGTGGCCTGGAGAGCTGTTGAGCTGCCGGCCACCTATAGTGGCCTGGTGAGCTGTCGTGTCGCCGGCCACCTATAGTGGCCTGGTGAGCTGTCGTGCTGCCGTCCACCTATAGTGGCCTGGTGAGCTGTCGTGCTGCCGGCCACCTATAGTGGCCTGGTGAGCTGTCGTGCTGCCGACCACCTAGAGTGGCCTGGAGAGCTGTCGTGCTGCCGGCCACCTATAGTTGCCTGGTGAGCTGTCGTGCTGCCGGCCACCTATAGTGGCCTGGTGAGCTGACGTGCTGCCGGCCACCTATAGTGGCCTGGTGAGCTGTCGCGATGCCTCCCACCAATAGTGGCCTGGTGAGCTTTCGAGATGTCGGCCACCTATAGTGGCCTGGTGAGCTGTCGTGCTGCCGGCCACCAATAGTGGCCTGGTGAGCTGTCGTGCTGCTGGCCACCTAACGTGGCTTGGTGCGCTGTCGTGCTGCCGGCCACCTATAGCGGCCAGGTGAGTTGTCGTGCTGCTGGCCACCTAAAGTGGCTTGGTGCGCTGTCGTGCTGCCGGCCACCTATAGCGGCCAGGTGAACTGTCGAGATGCCGGCCACCTATAGTGGCCTGGTGAGCTGTCGTGCTGCCGACCACCTATAGTGGTCTGGTGAGCTGTCGTGCTGCCGGCCACCTATAGTGGCCTGGTGAGCTGTCGTGCTGCTGGCCACCTATAGTGGCCTGGTGCGCTGTCGTGCTGCCGGCCACCTATAGCGGCCAGGTGAACTGTCGAGGTGCCGCCCACCTATAGTGGCCTGGTGAGCTGTCGTGCTGCCGACCACCTATAGTGGCCTGGTGAGCTGTCGTGCTGCCGGCCACCTATAGTGGCCTGGTGAGCTGTCGTGCTGCTGGCCACCTATAATGGCCTGGTCCGCTGTTGTGCTGCCGGCCACCTATAGCGGCCAGGTGAACTGTCGAGGTGCCGGCCACCTATAGTGGCCTGGTGAGCTGCCGTGCTGCCGGCCACCTATAGCGGCCTGGTGAACTGTCGAGATGCCTGCCACCTATAGTGGCCTGGTGAGCTGTCGTGCTGCTGGCCACCTAAAGTGGCTTGGTGCGCTGTCGTGCTGCCGGCCACCTATAGCGGCCAGGTGAACTGTCGAGATGCCGGCCACCTATAGTGGCCTGGTGAGCTGTCGTGCTGCCGACCACCTATAGTGGTCTGGTGAGCTGTCGAGATCCCGGCCACCTATAGTGGCCTGATGAGCTGTCGTGCTGCCGGCCATCTATAGTGGTCTGGTGCCGGCCACCTATAGCGGTCTGGTGAACGGTCGAGATGCCGGCCACCTATAGTGGCCTGGTGAGCTGTCGTGCTGCCGGCCACCTATGGTGGCCTGGTGAGCTGTCGTGCTGCCGACCACCTATAGTGGTCTGGTGAGCTGTCGAGATCCCGGCCACCTATAGTGGCCTGGTGAGCTGTCGAGATGCCGGCCACCTATAGTGGCCTGGTGAGCTGTCGTGCTGCCGGCCACCTATAGTGGCCTAGTGAGCTGTCGTGCTGCTGGCCACCTATAGTGGCCTGGTGCGCTGTCGTGCTGCCGGCCACCTATAGCGGCCAGGTGAACTGTCGAGGTGCCGGCCACCTATAGTGGCCTGGTGAGCTGTCGTGCTGCCGGCCACCTATAGCGGCCTGGTGAACTGTCGAGATGCTTGCCACCTATAGGGGCCTGGTGAGCTGTCGTGCTGCCGGCCACCTATAGCGGCCTGGTGAGCTGTCGTGCTGCCGGCCACCTATAGTGGCCTGGTGAGCTGTCGTGCTGCCGGCCACCTATAGCGGCTTGGTGAGCTGTCGTGCTGCCGGCCACCTATAGCGGCCTGGTGAACGGTCGAGATGCCGGCCACCTATAGTGGCCTGGTGAGCTGTCGTGCTGCCGGCCACCTATAGTGGCCTGGTGAGCTGTCGTGCTGCCGGCCAGCTATAGTGGCCTGGTGAGCTGTCGAGATGCCGGCGACCTATAGTGGCCTGGTGAGCTGTCGTGCTGCCGGCCATCTATAATGGCCTGGTGAGCTGTCATGCTACCTCCCACCTATAGTGGCCCGGTGAGCTGCCGTGCTGTCGGTCACCTATAGTGGCCTGGTGAGCTGTCGTGATGCCGGCCACCTATAGTGGCCTGGTGAACTGTCGAGCTGCCGGCCACCTATAGTGGCCTGGTGAGCTGTCGTGCTGCCGGCCACCTATAGTGGTCTGGTGAGCTGTCGTGCTCCCGGCCACCTTTAGTGGCCCGGTGAGCTGTCGTGCTGTCGGTCACCTATAGTGGCCTGGTGAGCTGTCGTGATGCTGGCCACCTATAGTGGCCTGGAGAGCTGTTGAGCTGCCGGCCACATATAGTGGCCTGGTGAGCTGTCGTGCTGCCGGCCACCTATAGTGGCCTGGTGAGCTGTCGTGCTGCCGGCCACCTATAGTGGCCTGGTGAGCTGTCGTGCTGCCGGCCACCTATAGTGGCCTGGTGAACTGTCGTGCTGCCGACCACCTAGAGTGGCCTGGTGAGCTGTCGTGCTGCCGGCCACCTATAGTTGCCTGGTGAGCTGTCGTGCTGCCGGCCACCTATAGTGGCCTGGTGAGCTGACGTGCTGCCGGCCACCTATAGCGGCCTGGTGAACTGTCGAGATGCCTGCCACCTATAGCGGCTTGGTGAGCTGTTTTGCTGCCGGCCACCTATAGCGGCCTGGTGAACGGTCGAGATGCCGGCCACCTATACTGGCCTGGTGAGCTGTCGAGATGCCGGCCACCTATAGCGGCCTGGTGAACGGTCGAGATGCCGGCCACCTATAGTGGCCTGGTGAGTTGTCGTGCTGACGGCCACCTATAGTGTCCTGGTGAGCTGTCGTGCTGCCGGCCACCTATAGTGGCCCGGTGAGCTGCCGTGCTGTCGGTCACCTATAGTGGCCTGGTGAGCTGTCGTGCTGCCGGCCACCTATAGTGGCCTGGTGAGCTGTCGTGCTGCCGGCCACCTATAGTGGCCTGGTGAGCTGTCGTGCTGCCGACCACCTATAGCGGCTTGGTGAGCTGTCGTGCTGCCGGCCACATATGGCGGCCTGGTGAACGGTCGAGATGCCGGCCACCTATAGTGGCCTGGTGAGTTGTCGTGCTGCCGACCACCTATAGCGGCTTGGTGAGCTGTCGTGCTGCCGGCCACCTATGGCGGCCTGGTGAACGGTCGAGATGCCGGCCACCTATAGTGGCCTGGTGAGCTGTCGTGCTGCCGGCCACCTATAGTGGCCTGGTGAGCTGTCGTGCTGCCGGCCACCTATAGTGGCCTGGTGAGCTGTCGTGCTGCCGGCCACCTATAGTGGCCTGGTGAGCTGTCGTGCTGCCGGCCACCTATAGTGGCCTGGTGAGCTGTCGTGCTGCCGGCCACCTATAGTGGCCTAGTGAGCTGTCGTGCTGCCGGCCACCTATAGTGGCCCGATGAGCTGTCGTGCTGTCGGTCACCTATAGCGGCCTGGTGAGCTGTCGTGATGCCGGCCACCTATAGTGGCCTGGAGAGCTGTTGAGCTGCCGGCCACCTATAGTGGCCTGGTGAGCTGTCGTGTTGCCGGCCACCTATAGTGGCCTGGTGAGCTGTCGTGATGCCGGCCACCTATAGTGGCCTAGTGAGCTGTCGAGCTGCCGGCCACCTATAGTGGCCTGGTGAGCTGTCGTGCTGCCGGCCACCTATAGTGGTCTGGTGAGCTGTCGTGCTGCCGGCCACCTATAGTGGCTTGGTGAGCTGTCGTGCTGCCGGCCACCTACAGTGGCCTGGTGAGCTGTCGTGCTGCCGGCCACCTATAGCGGCTTGGTGAGCTGTCGTGCTGCCGGCCACATATAGCGGCCTGGTGAACGGTCGAGATGCCGGCCACCTATAGTGGCCTGGTGAGCTGTCGTGCTGCCGGCCACCTATAGTGGCCTGGTGAGCTGTCGTGCTGCTGGCCACCTATAGTGGCCTGGTGAGCTGTCGTGCTGCCGGCCACCTATAGTGGCCTGGTGAGCTGTCGTGCTGCCGGCCACCTATAGTGGCCTGGTGAGCTGTCGTGCTGCCGGCCACCTATAGTGGCCTGGTGAGCTGTCGTGCTGCCGGCCACCTATAGTGGCCTGGTGAGCTGTCGTGCTGCCGGCCACCTATAGTGGCCTGGTGAGCTGTCGTGCTGCCGGCCACCTATAGTGGCCTGGTGAGCTGTCGTGCTGCCGGCCACCTATAGTGGCCTAGTGAGCTGTCGTGCTGCCGGCCACCTATAGTGGCCTGGTGAGCTGTCGTGCTGCTGGCCACCTATAGTGGCCTGGTGAGCTGTCGTGCTGCCGGCCACCTATAGTGGCCTGGTGAACTGTCGTGCTGCCGACCACCTAGAGTGGCCTGGTGAGCTGTCGTGCTGCCGGCCACCTATAGTTGCCTGGTGAGCTGTCGTGCTGCCGGCCACCTATAGTGGCCTGGTGAGCTGACGTGCTGCCGGCCACCTATAGCGGCCTGGTGAACTGTCGAGATGCCTGCCACCTATAGCGGCTTGGTGAGCTGTTGTGCTGCCGGCCACCTATAGCGGCCTGGTGAACGGTCGAGATGCCGGCCACCTATACTGGCCTGGTGAGCTGTCGAGATGCCGGCCACCTATAGCGGCCTGGTGAACGGTCGAGATGCCGGCCACCTATAGTGGCCTGGTGAGTTGTCGTGCTGACGGCCACCTATAGTGTCCTGGTGAGCTGTCGTGCTGCCGGCCACCTATAGTGGCCCGGTGAGCTGCCGTGCTGTCGGTCACCTATAGTGGCCTGGTGAGCTGTCGTGCTGCCGGCCACCTATAGTGGCCTGGTGAGCTGTCGTGCTGCCGGCCACCTATAGTGGCCTGGTGAGCTGTCGTGCTGCCGGCCACCTATGGCGGCCTGGTGAACGGTCGAGATGCCGGCCACCTATAGTGGCCTGGTGAACGGTCGAGATGCCGGCCACCTATAGTGGCCTGGTGAGTTGTCGTGCTGCCGACCACCTATAGCGGCTTGGTGAGCTGTCGTGCTGCCGGCCACCTATGGCGGCCTGGTGAACGGTCGAGATGCCGGCCACCTATAGTGGCCTGGTGAGCTGTCGTGCTGCCGGCCACCTATAGTGGCCTGGTGAGCTGTCGTGCTGCCGGCCACCTATAGTGGCCTGGTGAGCTGTCGTGCTGCCGGCCACCTATAGTGGCCTGGTGAGCTGTCGTGCTGCCGGCCACCTATAGTGGCTTGGTGAGCTGTCGTGCTGCCGGCCACATATGGCGGCCTGGTGAACGGTCGAGATGCCGGCCACCTATAGTGGCCTGGTGAGTTGTCGTGCTGCCGACCACCTATAGCGGCTTGGTGAGCTGTCGTGCTGCCGGCCACCTATGGCGGCCTGGTGAACGGTCGAGATGCCGGCCACCTATAGTGGCCTGGTGAGCTGTCGTGCTGCCGGCCACCTATAGTGGCCTGGTGAGCTGTCGTGCTGCCGGCCACCTATAGTGGCCTGGTGAGCTGTCGTGCTGCCGGCCACCTATAGTGGCCTGGTGAGCTGTCGTGCTGCCGGCCACCTATAGTGGCCTGGTGAGCTGTCGTGCTGCCGGCCACCTATAGTGGCCTGGTGAGCTGTCGTGCTGCCGGCCACCTATAGTGGCCTAGTGAGCTGTCGTGCTGCCGGCCACCTATAGTGGCCCGATGAGCTGTCGTGCTGCCGGCCACCTATAGTGGCCCGGTGAGCTGCCGTGCTGTCGGTCACCTATAGTGGCCTGGTGAGCTGTCGTGCTGCCGGCCACCTATAGTGGCCTGGTGAGCTGTCGTGCTGCCGGCCACCTATAGTGGCCTGGTGAGCTGTCGTGCTGCCGACCACCTATAGCGGCTTGGTGAGCTGTCGTGCTGCCGGCCACCTATAGTGGCCTGGTGAGCTGTCGTGCTGCCGGCCACCTATAGTGGCCTGGTGAGCTGTCGTGCTGCCGGCCACCTATAGTGGCCTGGTGAGCTGTCGTGCTGCCGGCCACCTATAGTGGCCTGGTGAGCTGTCGTGCTGCCGGCCACCTATAGTGGCCTAGTGAGCTGTCGTGCTGCCGGCCACCTATAGTGGCCCGATGAGCTGTCGTGCTGTCGGTCACCTATAGTGACCTGGTGAGCTGTCGTGATGCCGGCCACCTATAGTGGCCTGGAGAGCTGTTGAGCTGCCGGCCACCTATAGTGGCCTGGTGAGCTGTCGTGTTGCCGGCCACCTATAGTGGCCTGGTGAGCTGTCGTGATGCCGGCCACCTATAGTGGCCTAGTGAGCTGTCGAGCTGCCGGCCACCTATAGTGGCCTGGTGAGCTGTCGTGCTGCCGGCCACCTATAGTGGTCTGGTGAGCTGTCGTGCTGCCGGCCACCTATAGTGGCTTGGTGAGCTGTCGTGCTGCCGGCCACCTACAGTGGCCTGGTGAGCTGTCGTGCTGCCGGCCACCTATAGCGGCTTGGTGAGCTGTCGTGCTGCCGGCCACATATAGCGGCCTGGTGAACGGTCGAGATGCCGGCCACCTATAGTGGCCTGGTGAGCTGTCGTGCTGCCGGCCACCTATAGTGGCCTGGTGAGCTGTCGTGCTGCTGGCCACCTATAGTGGCCTGGTGAGCTGTCGTGCTGCCGGCCACCTATAGTGGCCTGGTGAGCTGTCGAGATGCCGGCCACCTATAGTGGCCTGGTGAGCTGTCGTGCTGCCGGCCACCTATAGTGGCCTGGTGAGCTGTCGTGCTGCTGGCCACCTATAGTGGCCTGGTGCGCTGTCGTGCTGCCGGCCACCTATAGCGGCCAGGTGAACTGTCGAGGTGCCGGCCACCTATAGTGGCCTGGTGAGCTGTCGTGCTGCCGGCCACCTATAGCGGCCTGGTGAACTGTCGAGATGCCTGCCACCTATAGTGGCCTGGTGAGCTGTCGTGCTGCCGGCCACCTATAGCGACCTGGTGAACGGCCGAGATGCCGGCCACCTATAGTGGCCTGGTGAGCTGTCGAGATGCCGGCCACCTATAGTGGCCTGGTGAGCTGTCGTGCTGCCGGCCACCTATAGTGGCCTGGTGAGCTGTCGTGCTGCTGGCCACCTATAGTGGCCTGGTGCGCTGTCGTGCTGCCGGCCACCTATAGCGGCCAGGTGAACTGTCGAGGTGCCGGCCACCTATAGTGGCCTGGTGAGCTGTCGTGCTGCCGGCCACCTATAGCGGCCTGGTGAACTGTCGAGATGCCTGCCACCTATAGTGGCCTGGTGAGCTGTCGTGCTGCCGGCCACCTATAGTGGCCTGGTGAGCCGTCGTGCTGCCGGCCACCTATAGTGGCCTGGTGAGCTGTCGTGCTGCCAGCCACCTATAGCGGCTTGGTGAGCTGTCGTGCTGCCGGCCACCTATAGCGGCCTGGTGAACGGTCGAGATGCCGGCCACCTATAGTGGCCTGGTGAGCTGTCGTGCTGCCGGCCACCTATAGTGGCCTGGTGAGCTGTCGTGCTGCCGGCCACCTATAGTGGCCTGGTGAGCTGTCGAGATGCCGGCGACCTATAGTGGCCTGGTGAGCTGTCGTGCTGCCGGCCATCTATAATGGCCTGGTGAGCTGTCATGCTACCGGCCACCTATAGTGGCCTGGTGAGCTGTCGTGCTGCCGGCCACCTATAGTGGCCTGGTGAGCTGTCGTGCTGCCGGCCACCTATAGTGGCCTGGTGAGCTGTCGTGCTGCCGACCACCTATAGCGGCTTGGTGAGCTGTCGTGCTGCCGGCCACATATGGCGGCCTGGTGAACGGTCGAGATGCCGGCCACCTATAGTGGCCTGGTGAGTTGTCGTGCTGCCGACCACCTATAGCGGCTTGGTGAGCTGTCGTGCTGCCGGCCACCTATGGCGGCCTTGTGAACGGTCGAGATGCCGGCCACCTATAGTGGCCTGGTGAGCTGTCGTGCTGCCGGCCACCTATAGTGGCCTGGTGAGCTGTCGTGCTGCCGGCCACCTATAGTGGCCTGGTGAGCTGTCGTGCTGCCGGCCACCTATAGTGGCCTGGTGAGCTGTCGTGCTGCCGGCCACCTATAGTGGCCTGGTGAGCTGTCGTGCTGCCGGCCACCTATAGTGGCCTCGTGAGCTGTCGTGCTGCCGGCCACCTATAGTGGCCTGGTGAGCTGTCGTGCTGCCGGCCACCTATAGTGGCCTAGTGAGCTGTCGTGCTGCCGGCCACCTATAGTGGCCCGATGAGCTGTCGTGCTGTCGGTCACCTATAGTGGCCTGGTGAGCTGTCGTGATGCCGGCCACCTATGGTGGCCTGGAGAGCTGTTGAGCTGCCGGCCACCTATAGTGGCCTGGTGAGCTGTCGTGTTGCCGGCCACCTATAGTGGCCTGGTGAGCTGTCGTGATGCCGGCCACCTATAGTGGCCTAGTGAGCTGTCGAGCTGCCGGCCACCTATAGTGGCCTGGTGAGCTGTCGTGCTGCCGGCCACCTATAGTGGTCTGGTGAGCTGTCGTGCTGCCGGCCACCTATAGTGGCTTGGTGAGCTGTCGTGCTGCCGGCCACCTACAGTGGCCTGGTGAGCTGTCGTGGTGCCGGCCACCTATAGCGGCTTGGTGAGCTGTCGTGCTGCCGGCCACATATAGCGGCCTGGTGAACGGTCGAGATGCCGGCCACCTATAGTGGCCTGGTGAGCTGTCGTGCTGCCGGCCACCTATAGTGGCCTGGTGAGCTGTCGTGCTGCTGGCCACCTATAGTGGCCTGGTGAGCTGTCGTGCTGCCGCCACCTATAGTGGCCTGGTGAGCTGTCGTGCTGCCGGCCACCTATAGTGGCCTGGTGAGCTGTCGAGATGCCGGCGACCTATAGTGGCCTGGTGAGCTGTCGTGCTGCTGGCCATCTATAATGGCCTGGTGAGCTGTCATGCTACCGGCCACCTATAGTGGCCCGGTGAGCTGCCGTGCTGTCGTTCACCTATAGTGGCCTGGTGAGCTGTCGCGATGCCGGCCACCTATAGTGGCCTGGTGAGCTGTCGAGCTGCCGGCCACCTATAGTGGCCTGGTGAGCTGTCGTGCTGCCGGCCACCTTTAGTGGCGTGGTGAGCTGTCGTGCTGCCGGTCATCTATGGTGGCCTGGTGAGCTGTCGTGCTGCCGGCCACCTTTAGTGGGCTGGTGAGCTGTAGTGCTACCGGCCACCTATAGTGGCCTGGTGAGCTGTCGTGCTGCCGGCCATCTATAATGGCCTGGTGAGCTGTCATGCTACCGGCCACCTATAGTGGCCCGGTGAGCTGTCGTGCTGCCGGCCACCTATAGCGGCCAGGTGAACTGTCGAGGTGCCGGCCACCTATAGTGGCCTGGTGAGCTGTCGTGCTGCCGGCCACCTATAGCGGCCTGGTGAACTGTCGAGATGCCTGCCACCTATAGTGGCCTGGTGAGCTGTCGTGCTGCCGGCCACCTATAGCGACCTGGTGAACGGTCGAGATGCCGGCCACCTATAGTGGCCTGGTGAGCTGTCGAGATGCCGGCCACCTATAGTGGCCTGGTGAGCTGTCGTGCTGCCGGCCACCTATAGTGGCCTGGTGAGCTGTCGTGCTGCTGGCCACCTATAGTGGCCTGGTGCGCTGTCGTGCTGCCGGCCACCTATAGCGGCCAGGTGAACTGTCGAGGTGCCGGCCACCTATAGTGGCCTGGTGAGCTGTCGTGCTGCCGGCCACCTATAGCGGCCTGGTGAACTGTCGAGATGCCTGCCACCTATAGTGGCCTGGTGAGCTGTCGTGCTGCCGGCCACCTATAGTGGCCTGGTGAGCCGTCGTGCTGCCGGCCACCTATAGTGGCCTGGTGAGCTGTCGTGCTGCCAGCCACCTATAGCGGCTTGGTGAGCTGTCGTGCTGCCGGCCACCTATAGCGGCCTGGTGAACGGTCGAGATGCCGGCCACCTATAGTGGCCTGGTGAGCTGTCGTGCTGCCGGCCACCTATAGTGGCCTGGTGAGCTGTCGTGCTGCCGGCCACCTATAGTGGCCTGGTGAGCTGTCGAGATGCCGGCGACCTATAGTGGCCTGGTGAGCTGTCGTGCTGCCGGCCATCTATAATGGCCTGGTGAGCTGTCATGCTACCGGCCACCTATAGTGGCCTGGTGAGCTGTCGTGCTGCCGGCCACCTATAGTGGCCTGGTGAGCTGTCGTGCTGCCGGCCACCTATAGTGGCCTGGTGAGCTGTCGTGCTGCCGACCACCTATAGCGGCTTGGTGAGCTGTCGTGCTGCCGGCCACATATGGCGGCCTGGTGAACGGTCGAGATGCCGGCCACCTATAGTGGCCTGGTGAGTTGTCGTGCTGCCGACCACCTATAGCGGCTTGGTGAGCTGTCGTGCTGCCGGCCACCTATGGCGGCCTGGTGAACGGTCGAGATGCCGGCCACCTATAGTGGCCTGGTGAGCTGTCGTGCTGCCGGCCACCTATAGTGGCCTGGTGAGCTGTCGTGCTGCCGGCCACCTATAGTGGCCTGGTGAGCTGTCGTGCTGCCGGCCACCTATAGTGGCCTGGTGAGCTGTCGTGCTGCCGGCCACCTATAGTGGCCTGGTGAGCTGTCGTGCTGCCGGCCACCTATAGTGGCCTCGTGAGCTGTCGTGCTGCCGGCCACCTATAGTGGCCTGGTGAGCTGTCGTGCTGCCGGCCACCTATAGTGGCCTAGTGAGCTGTCGTGCTGCCGGCCACCTATAGTGGCCCGATGAGCTGTCGTGCTGTCGGTCACCTATAGTGGCCTGGTGAGCTGTCGTGATGCCGGCCACCTATGGTGGCCTGGAGAGCTGTTGAGCTGCCGGCCACCTATAGTGGCCTGGTGAGCTGTCGTGTTGCCGGCCACCTATAGTGGCCTGGTGAGCTGTCGTGATGCCGGCCACCTATAGTGGCCTAGTGAGCTGTCGAGCTGCCGGCCACCTATAGTGGCCTGGTGAGCTGTCGTGCTGCCGGCCACCTATAGTGGTCTGGTGAGCTGTCGTGCTGCCGGCCACCTATAGTGGCTTGGTGAGCTGTCGTGCTGCCGGCCACCTACAGTGGCCTGGTGAGCTGTCGTGGTGCCGGCCACCTATAGCGGCTTGGTGAGCTGTCGTGCTGCCGGCCACATATAGCGGCCTGGTGAACGGTCGAGATGCCGGCCACCTATAGTGGCCTGGTGAGCTGTCGTGCTGCCGGCCACCTATAGTGGCCTGGTGAGCTGTCGTGCTGCTGGCCACCTATAGTGGCCTGGTGAGCTGTCGTGCTGCCGCCACCTATAGTGGCCTGGTGAGCTGTCGTGCTGCCGGCCACCTATAGTGGCCTGGTGAGCTGTCGAGATGCCGGCGACCTATAGTGGCCTGGTGAGCTGTCGTGCTGCTGGCCATCTATAATGGCCTGGTGAGCTGTCATGCTACCGGCCACCTATAGTGGCCCGGTGAGCTGCCGTGCTGTCGTTCACCTATAGTGGCCTGGTGAGCTGTCGCGATGCCGGCCACCTATAGTGGCCTGGTGAGCTGTCGAGCTGCCGGCCACCTATAGTGGCCTGGTGAGCTGTCGTGCTTCCGGCCACCTTTAGTGGCGTGGTGAGCTGTCGTGCTGCCGGTCATCTATGGTGGCCTGGTGAGCTGTCGTGCTGCCGGCCACCTTTAGTGGGCTGGTGAGCTGTAGTGCTACCGGCCACCTATAGTGGCCTGGTGAGCTGTCGTGCTGCCGGCCATCTATAATGGCCTGGTGAGCTGTCATGCTACCGGCCACCTATAGTGGCCCGGTGAGCTGTCGTGCTGCCGGCCACCTATAGCGGCCAGGTGAACTGTCGAGATGCCGGCCACCTATAGTGGCCTGGTGAGCTGTCGTGCTGCCGGCCACCTATAGTGGTCTGGTGAGCTGTCGTGCTGCCGGCCACCTTTAGTGGCCCGGTGAGCTGTCGTGCTGTCGGTCACCTATAGTGGCCTGGTGAGCTGTCGTGATGCCGGCCACCTATAGTGGCCTGGAGAGCTGTTGAGCTGCCGGCCACCTATAGTGGCCTGGTGAGCTGTCGTGCTGCCGGCCACCTATAGTGGCCTGGTGAGCTGTCGTGCTGCCGGCCACCTATAGTGGCCTGGTGAGCTGTCGTGCTGCCGGCCACCTATAGTGGCCTGGTGAGCTGTCGTGCTGCCGACCACCTAGAGTGGCCTGGTGAGCTGTCGTGCTGCCGGCCACCTATAGTTGCCTGGTGAGCTGTCGTGCTGCCGGCCACCTATAGTGGCCTGGTGAACTGACGTGCTGCCGGCCACCTATAGTGGCCTGGTGAGCTGTCGCGATGCCTCCCACCAATAGTGGCCTGGTGAGCTGTCGAGATGCCGGCCACCTATAGTGGCGTGGTGAGCTGTCGAGATGCCGGCCACCTATAGTGGCCAGGTGAGCTGTCGTGCTGCCGGCCACCTATAGTGGCCTCGTGAGCTGTCGTGCTACCAACCACCTATGGTGGTCTGGTGAGCTGTCGTGCTACCAGCCACCTATGGTGGTTTGGTGAGCTGTCGTGCTGCCGGCCACCTTTAGTGGCCTGGGGAGCTGTTGCGCTACCGGCCACCTATAGTGGCCCGGTGAGCTGTCGTGCTGTCGGTCACCTATAGTGGCCTGGTGAGCTGTCGAGATTCCGGCCACCCAAAGTGACCTGGTGAGATGTCGAGATCCCGGCCACCTATAGTGGCCTGGTGAGCTGACGTGCTGCCGGCCACCTATAGTTGCCTGGTGAGCTGTCGTGCTGCCGGCCACCTATAGTGGCCTGGTGAACTGACGTGCTGCCGGCCACCTATAGTGGCCTGGTGAGCTGTCGCGATGCCTCCCACCAATAGTGGCCTGGTGAGCTGTCGAGATGCCGGCCACCTATAGTGGCCTGGTGAGCTGTCGTGCTGCCGACCACCTAGAGTGGCCTGGTGAGCTGTCGTGCTGCCGGCCACCTATAGTTGCCTGGTGAGCTGTCGTGCTGCCGGCCACCTATAGTGGCCTGGTGAACTGACGTGCTGCCGGCCACCTATAGTGGCCTGGTGAGCTGTCGCGATGCCTCCCACCAATAGTGGCCTGGTGAGCTGTCGAGATGCCGGCCACCTATAGTGGCGTGGTGAGCTGTCGAGATGCCGGCCACCTATAGTGGCCCGGTGAGCTGTCGTGCTGCCGGCCACCTATAGTGGCCTCGTGAGCTGTCGTGCTACCAACCACCTATGGTGGTCTGGTGAGCTGTCGTGCTACCAGCCACCTATGGTGGTTTGGTGAGCTGTCGTGCTGCCGGCCACCTTTAGTGGCCTGGGGAGCTGTTGCGCTACCGGCCACCTATAGTGGCCCGGTGAGCTGTCGTGCTGTCGGCCACCTATAGTGGCCTGGTGAGCTGTCGTGCTGCTGGCCACCTATTGTGGCCTGGTGAGCTTTCGTGCTGCCGGCCACCTATAGTGGCCTGGTGAGCTGTCGTGCTGCCGGCCATCTATAATGGCCTGGTGAGCTGTCATGCTACCGGCCACCTATAGTGGCCCGGTGAGCTGCCGTGCTGTCGGTCACCTATAGTGGCCTGGTGAGCTGTCGGGATGCCGGCCACCTATAGTGGCCTGGTGAGCTGTCGTGCTGCTGGCCACCTATTGTGGCCTGGTGAGCTGTCGTGCTGCCGGCCACCTATAGTGGCGTGGTGAGCCGTCGTGCTGCCGTTCACCTATAGTGGCCTGGTGAGCTGTCGTGCTGCCGGCCACCTATAGCGGCCTGGTGACTGTCGAGATGCCTGCCACCTATAGTGGCCTGGTGAGCTGTCGTGCTGCCGGCCACCTATAGAGGCCTGGTGAGCTGTCGTGCTGCCGGCCACCTATAGTGGCCTGGTGAGCAGTCGTGCTGCCGGCCACCTATAGCGGCTTGGTGAGCTGTCGTGCTGCCGGCCACCTATAGCGGTCTGGTGAACGGTCGAGATGCCGGCCACCTATAGTGGCCTGGTGAGCTGTCGTGCTGCCGGCCACCTATAGTGGCCTGGTGCCGGCCACCTATAGCGGTCTGGTGAACGGTCGAGATGCCGGCCACCTATAGTGGCCTGGTGAGCTGTCGTGCTGCCGGCCACCTATAGTGGCCTGGTGAGCTGTCGTGCTGCCGACCACCTTAGTGGTCTGGTGAGCTGTCGAGATCCCGGCCACCTATAGTGGCCTGGTGAGCTGTCGAGATGCCGGCCACCTATAGTGGCCTGGTGAGCTGTCGTGCTGCCGGCCACCTATAGTGGCCTGGTGAGCTGTCGTGCTGCTGGCCACCTATAGTGGCCTGGTGCGCTGTCGTGCTGCCGGCCACCTATAGCGGCCAGGTGAACTGTCGAGGTGCCGGCCACCTATAGTGGCCTGGTGAGCTGTCGTGCTGCCGGCCACCTATAGCGGCCTGGTGAACTGTCGAGATGCCTGCCACCTATAGTGGCCTGGTGAGCTGTCGTGCTGCCGGCCACCTATAGTGGCCTGGTGAGCCGTCGTGCTGCCGGCCACCTATAGTGGCCTGGTGAGCTGTCGTGCTGCCAGCCACCTATAGCGGCTTGGTGAGCTGTCGTGCTGCCGGCCACCTATAGCGGCCTGTTGAACGGTCGAGATGCCGGCCACCTATAGTGGCCTGGTGAGCTGTCGTGCTGCCGGCCACCTATAGTGGCCTGGTGAGCTGTCGTGCTGCCGGCCACCTATAGTGGCCTGGTGAGCTGTCGAGATGCCGGCGACCTATAGTGGCCTGGTGAGCTGTCGTGCTGCCGGCCATCTATAATGGCCTGATGAGCTGTCATGCTACCGGCCACCTATAGTGGCCCGGTGAGCTGCCGTGCTGTCGGTCACCTATAGTGGCCTGGTGAGCTGTCGTGATGCCGGCCACCTATAGTGGCCTGGTGAACTGTCGAGCTGCCGGCCACCTATAGTGGCCTGGTGATCTGTCGTGCTGCCGGCCACCTATAGTGGTATGGTGAGCTGTCGTGCTGCCGGCCACCTTTAGTGGCCCGGTGAGCTCTGGTGCTGTCGGTCACCTATAGTGGCCTGGTGAGCTGTCGTGATGCCGGCCACCTATAGTGGCCTGGAGAGCTGTTGAGCTGCCGGCCACCTATAGTGGCCTGGTGAGCTGTCGTGCTGCCGGCCACCTATAGTGGCCTGGTGAGCTGTCGTGCTGCCGGCCACCTATAGTGGCCTGGTGAGCTGTCGTGCTGCCGGCCGCCTATAGTGGCCTGGTGAGCTGTCGTGCTGCCGACCACCTAGAGTGGCCTGGTGAGCTGTCGTGCTGCCGGCCACCTATAGTTGCCTGGTGAGCTGTCGTGCTGCCGGCCACCTATAGTGGCCTGGTGAGCTGACGTGCTGCCGGCCACCTATAGCGGCCTGGTAAACTGTCGAGATGCCTGCCACCTATAGCGGCTTGGTGAGCTGTTGTGCTGCCGGCCACCTATAGCAGCCTGGTGAACGGTCGAGATGCCGGCCACCTATAGTGGCCTGGTGAGCTGTCGAGATGCCGGCCACCTATAGCGGCCTGGTGAACGGTTGAGATGCCGGCCACCTATAGTGGCCTGGTGAGCTGTCGTGCTGCCGGCCACCTATAGTGGCCTGGTGAGCTGTCGTGCTGCCGGCCACCTATAGTGGCCTGGTGAGCTGTCGAGATGCCGGCGACCTATAGTGGCCTGGTGAGCTGTCGTGCTGACGGCCATCTATAATGGCCTGGTGAGCTGTCATGCTACCGGCCACCTATAGTGGCCCGGTGAGCTGCCGTGCTGTCGGTCACCTATAGTGGCCTGGTGAGCTGTCGTGCTGCCGGCCATCTATAATGGCCTGGTGAGCTGTCATGCTACCGGCCACCTATAGTGGCCCGGTGAGCTGCCGTGCTGTCGGTCACCTATAGTGGCCTGGTGAGCTGTCGTGATGCCGGCCACCTATAGTGGCCTGGTGAGCTGTCGTGCTGCCGGCCACCTATAGTGGCCTGGTGAGCCGTCGTGCTGCTGGCCACCTATAGTGGCCTGGTGCGCTGTCGTGCTGCCGGCCACCTATAGCGGCCAGGTGAACTGTCGAGGTGCCGGCCACCTATAGTGGCCTGGTGAGCTGTCGTGCTGCCGGCCACCTATAGTGGCCTGGTGAGCTGTCGTGCTGCCGGCCACCTATAGTGGCCTGGTGAGCTGTCGAGATGCCGGCGACCTATAGTGGCCTGGTGAGCTGTCGTGCTGCCGGCCACCTAGAGCGGCCTGGTGAACTGTCGAGATGCCTGCCACCTATAGTGGCCTGGTCAGCTGTCGTGCTGCCGGCCACCTATAGTGGCCTGGTGAGCTGTCGTGCTGCCGGCCACCTATAGTGGCCTGGTGAGCTGTCGAGATGCCGGCCACCTATAGCGGCCTGGTGAGCTGTCGAGATGCCGGCCACCTATAGCGGCCTGGTGAGCTGTCGAGATGCCTGCCACCTATAGCGGCTTGGTGAGCTGTTGTGCTGCCGGCCACCTATAGCGACCTGGTGAACGGTCGAGATGCCGGCCACCTATAGTGGCCTGGTGAGCTGTCGTGCTGCCGGCCACCTATAGTGGCCCGGTGAGCTGTCGTGCTGTCGGTCACCTATAGTGGCCTGGTGAGCTTGCGTGATGCCGGCCACCTATAGTGGCCTGGAGAGCTGTTGAGCTGCCGGCCACCTATAGTGGCCTGGTGAGCTGTCGTGTTGCCGGCCACCTATAGTGGCCTGGTGAGCTGTCGTGCTGCCGGCCACCTATAGTGGCCTGGTGAGCTGTCGTGCTGCCGGCCACCTATAGTGGCCTGGTGAGCTGTCGTGCTGCCGACCACCTAGAGTGGCCTGGAGAGCTGTCGTGCTGCCGGCCACCTATAGTTGCCTGGTGAGCTGTCGTGCTGCCGGCCACCTATAGCGTCTTGGTGAGCTGCCGTGCTGTCGGTCACCTATAGTGGCCTGGTGAGCTGTCGTGATGCCGGCCACCTATAGTGGCCTGGTGAGCTGTCGTGCTGCCGACCACCTTAGTGGTCTGGTGAGATGTCGAGATCCCGGCCACCTATAGTGGCCTGGTGAGCTGTCGAGATGCCGGCCACCTATAGTGGCCTGGTGAGCTGTCGTGCTGCCGGCCAACTATAGTGGCCTGGTGAGCTGTCGTGCTGCTGGCCACCTATAGTGGCCTGGTGCGCTGTCGTGCTGCCGGCCACCTATAGCGGCCAGGTGAACTGTCGAGGTGCCGGCCACCTATAGTGGCCTGGTGAGCTGTCGTGCTGCCGGCCACCTATAGCGGCCTGGTGAACTGTCGAGATGCCTGCCACCTATAGTGGCCTGGTGAGCTGTCGTGCTGCCGGCCACCTATAGTGGCCTGGTGAGCCGTCGTGCTGCCGGCCACCTATAGTGGCCTGGTGAGCTGTCGTGCTGCCAGCCACCTATAGCGGCTTGGTGAGCTGTCGTGCTGCCGGCCACCTATAGCGGCCTGGTGAACGGTCGAGATGCCGGCCACCTATAGTGGCCTGGTGAGCTGTCGTGCTGCCGGCCACCTATAGTGGCCTGGTGAGCTGTCGTGCTGCCGGCCACCTATAGTGGCCTGGTGAGCTGTCGAGATGCCGGCGACCTATAGTGGCCTGGTGAGCTGTCGTGCTGCCGGCCATCTATAATGGCCTGGTGAGCTGTCATGCTACCGGCCACCTATAGTGGCCCGGTGAGCTGCCGTGCTGTCGGTCACCTATAGTGGCCTGGTGAGCTGTCGTGATGCCGGCCACCTATAGTGGCCTGGTGAACTGTCGAGCTGCCGGCCACCTATAGTGGCCTGGTGATCTGTCGTGCTGCCGGCCACCTATAGTGGTCTGGTGAGCTGTCGTGCTGCCGGCCACCTTTAGTGGCCCGGTGAGCTGTCGTGCTGTCGGTCACCTATAGTGGCCTGGTGAGCTGTCGTGATGCCGGCCACCTATAGTGGCCTGGAGAGCTGTTGAGCTGCCGGCCACCTATAGTGGCCTGGTGAGCTGTCGTGCTGCCGGCCACCTATAGTGGCCTGGTGAGCTGTCGTGCTGCCGGCCACCTATAGTGGCCTGGTGAGCTGTCGTGCTGCCGGCCACCTATAGTGGCCTGGTGAGCTGTCGTGCTGCCGGCCACCTATAGTGGCCTAGTGAGCTGTCGTGCTGCCGGCCACCTATAGTGGCCTGGTGAGCTGTCGTGCTGCCGACCACCTAGAGTGGCCTGGTGAGCTGTCGTGCTGCCGGCCACCTATAGTTGCCTGGTGAGCTGTCGTGCTGCCGGCCACCTATAGTGGCCTGGTGAGCTGACGTGCTGCCGGCCACCTATAGCGGCCTGGTGAACTGTCGAGATGCCTGCCACCTATAGCGGCTTGGTGAGCTGTTGTGCTGCCGGCCACCTATAGCGGCCTGGTGAACGGTCGAGATGCCGGCCACCTATAGTGGCCTGGTGAGCTGTCGAGATGCCGGCCACCTATAGCGGCCTGGTGAACGGTTGAGATGCCGGCCACCTATAGTGGCCTGGTGAGCTGTCGTGCTGCCGGCCACCTATAGTGGCCTGGTGAGCTGTCGTGCTGCCGGCCACCTATAGTGGCCTGGTGAGCTGTCGAGATGCCGGCGACCTATAGTGGCCTGGTGAGCTGTCGTGCTGCCGGCCATCTATAATGGCCTGGTGAGCTGTCATGCTACCGGCCACCTATAGTGGCCCGGTGAGCTGCCGTGCTGTCGGTCACCTATAGTGGCCTCGTGAGCTGTCGTGCTGCTGGCCACCTATAGTGGCCTGGTGAGCTGTCGTGCTGCCGGCCACCTATAGTGGCCTGGTGAGCTGTCGTGCTGCCGGCCACCTATAGCGGCCTGGTGAGCTGTCGTGCTGCCAGCCACCTATATTGGCCTGGTGAGCTGTCGAGATGCCGGCGACCTATAGTGGCCTGGTGAGCTGTCGTGCTGCCGGCCATCTATAATGGCCTGGTGAGCTGTCATGCTACCGGCCACCTATAGTGGCCCGGTGAGCTGTCGAGATGCCGGCGACCTATAGTGGCCTGGTGAGCTGTCGTGCTGCCGGCCATCTATAATGGCCTGGTGAGCTGTCATGCTACCGGCCACCTATAGTGGCCCGGTGAACTGTCGAGGTGCCGGCCACCTATAGTGGCCTGGTGAGCTGTCGTGCTGCCGGCCACCTATAGTGGCCTGGTGAGCTGTCGTGCTGCCGGCCACCTATAGTGGCCTGGTGAGCTGTCGTGCTGCCGGCCACCTATAGTGGCCTGGTGAGCTGTCGAGATGCCGGCGACCTATAGTGGCCTGGTGAGCTGTCGTGCTGACGGCCATCTATAATGGCCTGGTGAGCTGTCATGCTACCGGCCACCTATAGTGGCCCGGTGAGCTGCCGTGCTGTCGGTCACCTATAGTGGCCTGGTGAGCTGTCGTGCTGCCGGCCATCTATAATGGCCTGGTGAGCTGTCATGCTACCGGCCACCTATAGTGGCCCGGTGAGCTGCCGTGCTGTCGGTCACCTATAGTGGCCTGGTGAGCTGTCGTGATGCCGGCCACCTATAGTGGCCTGGTGAGCTGTCGTGCTGCCGGCCACCTATAGTGGCCTGGTGAGCCGTCGTGCTGCTGGCCACCTATAGTGGCCTGGTGCGCTGTCGTGCTGCCGGCCACCTATAGCGGCCAGGTGAACTGTCGAGGTGCCGGCCACCTATAGTGGCCTGGTGAGCTGTCGTGCAGCCGGCCACCTATAGTGGCCTGGTGAGCTGTCGTGCTGCCGGCCACCTATAGTGGCCTGGTGAGCTGTCGAGATGCCGGCGACCTATAGTGGCCTGGTGAGCTGTCGTGCTGCCGGCCACCTAGAGCGGCCTGGTGAACTGTCGAGATGCCTGCCACCTATAGTGGCCTGGTCAGCTGTCGTGCTGCCGGCCACCTATAGTGGCCTGGTGAGCTGTCGTGCTGCCGGCCACCTATAGTGGCCTGGTGAGCTGTCGAGATGCCGGCCACCTATAGCGGCCTGGTGAGCTGTCGAGATGCCTGCCACCTATAGCGGCTTGGTGAGCTGTTGTGCTGCCGGCCACCTATAGCGACCTGGTGAACGGTCGAGATGCCGGCCACCTATAGTGGCCTGGTGAGCTGTCGTGCTGCCGGCCACCTATAGTGGCCTGGTGAGCTGTCGTGCTGCCGGCCACCTATAGTGGCCCGGTGAGCTGTCGTGCTGTCGGTCACCTATAGTGGCCTGGTGAGCTTGCGTGATGCCGGCCACCTATAGTGGCCTGGAGAGCTGTTGAGCTGCCGGCCACCTATAGTGGCCTGGTGAGCTGTCGTGTTGCCGGCCACCTATAGTGGCCTGGTGAGCTGTCGTGCTGCCGGCCACCTATAGTGGCCTGGTGAGCTGTCGTGCTGCCGGCCACCTATAGTGGCCTGGTGAGCTGTCGTGCTGCCGACCACCTAGAGTGGCCTGGAGAGCTGTCGTGCTGCCGGCCACCTATAGTTGCCTGGTGAGCTGTCGTGCTGCCGGCCACCTATAGCGTCTTGGTGAGCTGCCGTGCTGTCGGTCACCTATAGTGGCCTGGTGAGCTGTCGTGATGCCGGCCACCTATAGTGGCCTGGTGAGCTGTCGTGCTGCCGGCCACCTAGAGCGGCCTGGTGAACTGTCGAGATGCCTGCCACCTATAGTGGCCTGGTCAGCTGTCGTGCTGCCGGCCACCTATAGTGGCCTGGTGAGCTGTCGTGCTGCCGGCCACCTATAGTGGCCTGGTGAGCTGTCGTGCTGCCAGCCACCTATAGTGGCCTGGTGAGCTGTCGTGCTGCCGACCACCTAGAGTGGCCTGGAGAGCTGTCGTGCTGCCGGCCACCTATAGTGGCCTGGTGAGCTGTCGTGTTGCCGGCCACCTATAGTGGCCTGGTGAGCTGTCGTGCTGCCGGCCACCTATAGTGGCCTGGTGAGCTGTCGTGCTGCCGGCCACCTATAGTGGCCTGGTGAGCTGTCGTGCTGCCGACCACCTAGAGTGGCCTGGAGAGCTGTCGTGCTGCCGGCCACCTATAGTTGCCTGGTGAGCTGTCGTGCTGCCGGCCACCTATAGCGTCTTGGTGAGCTGCCGTGCTGTCGGTCACCTATAGTGGCCTGGTGAGCTGTCGTGATGCCGGCCACCTATAGTGGCCTGGTGAGCTGTCGTGCTGCCGACCACCTTAGTGGTCTGGTGAGCTGTCGAGATCCCGGCCACCTATAGTGGCCTGGTGAGCTGTCGAGATGCCGGCCACCTATAGTGGCCTGGTGAGCTGTCGTGCTGCCGGCCACCTATAGTGGCCTGGTGAGCTGTCGTGCTGCTGGCCACCTATAGTGGCCTGGTGCGCTGTCGTGCTGCCGGCCACCTATAGTGGCCTGGTGAGCTGTCGTGCTGCCGGCCACCTATAGCGGCCTGGTGAACTGTCGAGATGCCTGCCACCTATAGTGGCCTGGTGAGCTGTCGTGCTGCCGGCCACCTATAGTGGCCTGGTGAGCCGTCGTGCTGCCGGCCACCTATAGTGGCCTGGTGAGCTGTCGTGCTGCCAGCCACCTATAGCGGCTTGGTGAGCTGTCGTGCTGCCGGCCACCTATAGCGGCCTGGTGAACGGTCGAGATGCCGGCCACCTATAGTGGCCTGGTGAGCTGTCGTGCTGCCGGCCACCTATAGTGGCCTGGTGAGCTGTCGTGCTGCCGGCCACCTATAGTGGCCTGGTGAGCTGTCGAGATGCCGGCGACCTATAGTGGCCTGGTGAGCTGTCGTGCTGCCGGCCATCTATAATGGCCTGGTGAGCTGTCATGCTACCGGCCACCTATAGTGGCCCGGTGAGCTGCCGTGCTGTCGGTCACCTATAGTGGCCTGGTGAGCTGTCGTGATGCCGGCCACCTATAGTGGCCTGGTGAACTGTCGAGCTGCCGGCCACCTATAGTGGCCTGGTGATCTGTCGTGCTGCCGGCCACCTATAGTGGTCTGGTGAGCTGTCGTGCTGCCGGCCACCTTTAGTGGCCCGGTGAGCTGTCGTGCTGTCGGTCACCTATAGTGGCCTGGTGAGCTGTCGTGATGCCGGCCACCTATAGTGGCCTGGAGAGCTGTTGAGCTGCCGGCCACCTATAGTGGCCTGGTGAGCTGTCGTGCTGCCGGCCACCTATAGTGGCCTGGTGAGCTGTCGTGCTGCCGGCCACCTATAGTGGCCTGGTGAGCTGTCGTGCTGCCGGCCACCTATAGTGGCCTGGTGAGCTGTCGTGCTGCCGGCCACCTATAGTGGCCTAGTGAGCTGTCGTGCTGCCGGCCACCTATAGTGGCCTGGTGAGCTGTCGTGCTGCCGACCACCTAGAGTGGCCTGGTGAACTGTCGAGATGCCTGCCACCTATAGTGGCCTGGTGAGCTGTCGTGCTGCCGGCCACCTATAGTGGCCTGGTGAGCCGTCGTGCTGCCGGCCACCTATAGTGGCCTGGTGAGCTGTCGAGATGCCGGCCACCTATAGCGGCCTGGTGAACGGTTGAGATGCCGGCCACCTATAGTGGCCTGGTGAGCTGTCGTGCTGCCGGCCACCTATAGTGGCCTGGTGAGCTGTCGTGTTGCCGGCCACCTATAGTGGCCTGGTGAGCTGTCGTGCTGCCGGCCACCTATAGTGGCCTGGTGAGCTGTCGTGCTGCCGGCCACCTATAGTGGCCTGGTGAGCTGTCGTGCTGCCGACCACCTAGAGTGGCCTGGAGAGCTGTCGTGCTGCCGGCCACCTATAGTTGCCTGGTGAGCTGTCGTGCTGCCGGCCACCTATAGCGTCTTGGTGAGCTGCCGTGCTGTCGGTCACCTATAGTGGCCTGGTGAGCTGTCGTGATGCCGGCCACCTATAGTGGCCTGGTGAGCTGTCGTGCTGCCGACCACCTTAGTGGTCTGGTGAGCTGTCGAGATCCCGGCCACCTATAGTGGCCTGGTGAGCTGTCGAGATGCCGGCCACCTATAGTGGCCTGGTGAGCTGTCGTGCTGCCGGCCACCTATAGTGGCCTGGTGAGCTGTCGTGCTGCTGGCCACCTATAGTGGCCTGGTGCGCTGTCGTGCTGCCGGCCACCTATAGTGGCCTGGTGAGCTGTCGTGCTGCCGGCCACCTATAGCGGCCTGGTGAACTGTCGAGATGCCTGCCACCTATAGTGGCCTGGTGAGCTGTCGTGCTGCCGGCCACCTATAGTGGCCTGGTGAGCCGTCGTGCTGCCGGCCACCTATAGTGGCCTGGTGAGCTGTCGTGCTGCCAGCCACCTATAGCGGCTTGGTGAGCTGTCGTGCTGCCGGCCACCTATAGCGGCCTGGTGAACGGTCGAGATGCCGGCCACCTATAGTGGCCTGGTGAGCTGTCGTGCTGCCGGCCACCTATAGTGGCCTGGTGAGCTGTCGTGCTGCCGGCCACCTATAGTGGCCTGGTGAGCTGTCGAGATGCCGGCGACCTATAGTGGCCTGGTGAGCTGTCGTGCTGCCGGCCATCTATAATGGCCTGGTGAGCTGTCATGCTACCGGCCACCTATAGTGGCCCGGTGAGCTGCCGTGCTGTCGGTCACCTATAGTGGCCTGGTGAGCTGTCGTGATGCCGGCCACCTATAGTGGCCTGGTGAACTGTCGAGCTGCCGGCCACCTATAGTGGCCTGGTGATCTGTCGTGCTGCCGGCCACCTATAGTGGTCTGGTGAGCTGTCGTGCTGCCGGCCACCTTTAGTGGCCCGGTGAGCTGTCGTGCTGTCGGTCACCTATAGTGGCCTGGTGAGCTGTCGTGATGCCGGCCACCTATAGTGGCCTGGAGAGCTGTTGAGCTGCCGGCCACCTATAGTGGCCTGGTGAGCTGTCGTGCTGCCGGCCACCTATAGTGGCCTGGTGAGCTGTCGTGCTGCCGGCCACCTATAGTGGCCTGGTGAGCTGTCGTGCTGCCGGCCACCTATAGTGGCCTGGTGAGCTGTCGTGCTGCCGGCCACCTATAGTGGCCTAGTGAGCTGTCGTGCTGCCGGCCACCTATAGTGGCCTGGTGAGCTGTCGTGCTGCCGACCACCTAGAGTGGCCTGGTGAGCTGTCGTGCTGCCGGCCACCTATAGTTGCCTGGTGAGCTGTCGTGCTGCCGGCCACCTATAGTGGCCTGGTGAGCTGACGTGCTGCCGGCCACCTATAGCGGCCTGGTGAACTGTCGAGATGCCTGCCACCTATAGCGGCTTGGTGAGCTGTTGTGCTGCCGGCCACCTATAGCGGCCTGGTGAACGGTCGAGATGCCGGCCACCTATAGTGGCCTGGTGAGCTGTCGAGATGCCGGCCACCTATAGCGGCCTGGTGAACGGTTGAGATGCCGGCCACCTATAGTGGCCTGGTGAGCTGTCGTGCTGCCGGCCACCTATAGTGGCCTGGTGAGATGTCGTGCTGCCGGCCACCTATAGTGGCCTGGTGAGCTGTCGAGATGCCGGCGACCTATAGTGGCCTGGTGAGCTGTCGTGCTGCCGGCCATCTATAATGGCCTGGTGAGCTGTCATGCTACCGGCCACCTATAGTGGCCCGGTGAGCTGCCGTGCTGTCGGTCACCTATAGTGGCCTCGTGAGCTGTCGTGCTGCTGGCCACCTATAGTGGCCTGGTGAGCTGTCGTGCTGCCGGCCACCTATAGTGGCCTGGTGAGCTGTCGTGCTGCCGGCCACCTATAGCGGCCTGGTGAGCTGTCGTGCTGCCAGCCACCTATATTGGCCTGGTGAGCTGTCGAGATGCCGGCGACCTATAGTGGCCTGGTGAGCTGTCGTGCTGCCGGCCATCTATAATGGCCTGGTGAGCTGTCATGCTACCGGCCACCTATAGTGGCCCGGTGAGCTGTCGAGATGCCGGCGACCTATAGTGGCCTGGTGAGCTGTCGTGCTGCCGGCCATCTATAATGGCCTGGTGAGCTGTCATGCTACCGGCCACCTATAGTGGCCCGGTGAGCTGCCGTGCTGTCGGTCACCTATAGTGGCCTGGTGAGCTGTCGTGCTGCCGGCCACCTATAGTGGCCTAGTGAGCTGTCGTGCTGCCGGCCACCTATAGTGGCCTGGTGAGCTGTCGTGCTGCCGGCCACCTATAGCGGCCTGGTGAGCTGTCGTGCTGCCAGCCACCTATAGTGGCCTGGTGAGCTGTCGAGATGCCGGCGACCTATAGTGGCCTGGTGAGCTCTCGTGCTGCCGGCCACCTATAGTGGCCTGGTGAGCTGTCGTGCTGCCGGCCACCTATAGTGGCCTGGTGAGCTGTCGAGATGCCGGCGACCTATAGTGGCCTGGTGAGCTGTCGTGCTGCCGGCCATCTATAATGGCCTGGTGAGCTGTCATGCTACCGGCCACCTATAGTGGCCCGGTGAGCTGCCGTGCTGTCGGTCACCTATAGTGGCCTGGTGAGCTGTCGTGCTGCCGGCCACCTATAGTGGCCTGGTGAGCTGTCGTGCTGCCGGCCACCTATAGTGGCCTGGTGAGCTGTCGTGCTGCCGGCCACCTATAGCGGCCTGGTGAGCTGTCGTGCTGCCAGCCACCTATAGTGGCCTGGTGAGCTGTCGAGATGCCGGCGGCCTATAGTGGCCTGGTGAGCTGTCGTGCTGCCGGCCACCTATAGTGGCCTGGTGAGCTGTCGAGATGCCGGCGACCTATAGTGGCCTGGTGAGCTGTCGTGCTGCCGGCCACCTATAGTGGCCTGGTGAGCTGTCGTGCTACCGGCCACCTATAGTGGCCCGGTGAGCTGCCGTGCTGTCGGTCACCTATAGTGGCCTGGTGAGCTGTCGTGCTGCCGGCCACCTATAGTGGCCTGGTGAGCTGTCGTGCTGCCGGCCACCTATAGTGGCCTGGTGAGCTGTCGTGCTGCCGACCACCTAGAGTGGCCTGGTGAGCTGTCGTGCTGCCGGCCACCTATAGTTGCCTGGTGAGCTGTCGTGCTGCCGGCCACCTATAGTGGCCTGGTGAGCTGACGTGCTGCCGGCCACCTATAGCGGCCTGGTGAACTGTCGAGATGCCTGCCACCTATAGCGGCTTGGTGAGCTGTTGTGCTGCCGGCCACCTATAGCGGCCTGGTGAGCTGTCGAGATGCCGGCGACCTATAGTGGCCTGGTGAGCTGTCGTGCTGCCGGCCATCTATAATGGCCTGGTGAGCTGTCATGCTACCGGCCACCTATAGTGGCCCGGTGAGCTGCCGTGCTGTCGGTCACCTATAGTGGCCTGGTGAGCTGTTGTGCTGCCGGCCACCTATAGCGGCCTGGTGAACGGTCGAGATGCCGGCCACCTATAGTGGCCTGGTGAGCTGTCGAGATGCCGGCCACCTATAGCGGCCTGGTGAACGGTTGAGATGCCGGCCACCTATAGTGGCCTGGTGAGGTGTCGTGCTGCCGGCCACCTATAGTGGCCTGGTGAGCTGTCGTGCTGCCGGCCACCTATAGTGGCCTGGTGAGCTGTCGAGATGCCGGCGACCTATAGTGGCCTGGTGAGCTGTCGTGCTGCCGGCCATCTATAATGGCCTGGTGAGCTGTCATGCTACCGGCCACCTATAGTGGCCCGGTAAGCTGCCGTGCTGTCGGTCACCTATAGTGGCCTGGTGAGCTGTCGTGATGCCGGCCACCTATAGTGGCCTGGTGAGCTGTCGTGCTGCCGGCCACCTATAGTGGCCTGGTGAGCTGTCGTGCTGCTGGCCACCTATAGTGGCCTGGTGCGCTGTCGTGCTGCCGGCCACCTATAGCGGCCTGGTGAACGGTCGAGATGCCGGCCACCTATAGTGGCCTGGTGAGCTGTCGTGCTGCCGGCCACCTATAGTGGCCTGGTGAGCTGTCGTGCTGCCGGCCACCTATAGTGGCCTGGTGAGCTGTCGAGATGCCGGCCACCTATAGCGGCCTGGTGAGCTGTCGAGATGCCTGCCACCTATAGCGGCTTGGTGAGCTGTTGTGCTGCCGGCCACCTATAGCGACCTGGTGAACGGTCGAGATGCCGGCCACCTATAGTGGCCTGGTGAGCTGTCGTGCTGCCGGCCACCTATAGTGGCCTGGTGAGCTGTCGTGCTGCCGGCCACCTATAGTGGCCCGGTGAGCTGTCGTGCTGTCGGTCACCTATAGTGGCCTGGTGAGCTTGCGTGATGCCGGCCACCTATAGTGGCCTGGAGAGCTGTTGAGCTGCCGGCCACCTATAGTGGCCTGGTGAGCTGTCGTGTTGCCGGCCACCTATAGTGGCCTGGTGAGCTGTCGTGCTGCCGGCCACCTATAGTGGCCTGGTGAGCTGTCGTGCTGCCGGCCACCTATAGTGGCCTGGTGAGCTGTCGTGCTGCCGACCACCTAGAGTGGCCTGGAGAGCTGTCGTGCTGCCGGCCACCTATAGTTGCCTGGTGAGCTGTCGTGCTGAAGGGCACCTATAGCGTCTTGGTGAGCTGCCGTGCTGTCGGTCACCTATAGTGGCCTGGTGAGCTGTCGTGATGCCGGCCACCTATAGTGGCCTGGTGAGCTGTCGTGCTGCCAGCCACCTATAGTGGCCTGGTGAGCTGTCGTGCTGCTGGCCACCTATAGTGGCCTGGTGCGCTGTCGTGCTGCCGGCCACCTATAGCGGCCAGGTGAACTGTCGAGGTGCCGGCCACCTATAGTGGCCTGGTGAGCTGTCGTGCTGCCGGCCACCTATAGCGGCCTGGTGAACTGTCGAGATGCCTGCCACCTATAGTGGCCTGGTGAGCTGTCGTGCTGCCGGCCACCTATAGTGGCCTGGTGAGCTGTCGTGCTGCCGGCCACCTATAGTGGCCTAGTGAGCTGTCGTGCTGCCGGCCACCTATAGTGGCCCGGTGAGCTGTCGTGCTGTCGGTCACCTATAGTGGCCTGGTGAGCTTGCGTGATGCCGGCCACCTATAGTGGCCTGGAGAGCTGTTGAGCTGCCGGCCACCTATAGTGGCCTGGTGAGCTGTCGTGTTGCCGGCCACCTATAGTGGCCTGGTGAGCTGTCGTGTTGCCGGCCACCTATAGTGGCCTGGTGAGCTGTCGTGCTGCCGGCCACCTATAGTGGCCTGGTGAGCTGTCGTGCTGCCGGCCACCTATAGTGGCCTGGTGAGCTGTCGTGCTGCCGACCACCTAGAGTGGCCTGGAGAGCTGTCGTGCTGCCGGCCACCTATAGTTGCCTGGTGAGCTGTCGTGCTGCCGACCACCTATAGTGGCCTGGTGAGCTGACGTGCTGCCGGCCACCTATAGTGGCCTGGTGAGCTGTCGTGCTGCCGGCCACCTATAGTGGCCTGGTGAGCTGTCGTGCTGCCGACCACCTAGAGTGGCCTGGAGAGCTGTCGTGCTGCCGGCCACCTATAGCGGCTTGGTGAGCTGTCGTGCTGCCGGCCACCTATAGCGGCCTGGTGAACGGTCGAGATGCCGGCCACCTATAGTGGCCTGGTGAGCTGTCGTGCTGCCGGCCACCTATAGTGGCCTGGTGAGCTGTCGTGCTGCCGGCCACCTATAGTGGCCTGGTGAGCTGTCGTGCTGCTGGCCACCTATAGTGGCCTGGTGCGCTGTCGTGCTGCCGGCCACCTATAGCGGCTTGGTGAGCTGTCGTGCTGCCGGCCACCTATAGCGGCCTGGTGAACGGTCGAGATGCCGGCCACCTATAGTGGCCTGGTGAGCTGTCGTGCTGCCGGCCACCTATAGTGGCCTGGTGAGCTGTCGTGCTGCCGGCCACCTATAGTGGCCTGGTGAGCTGTCGTGCTGCCGGCCATCTATAATGGCCTGGTGAGCTGTCATGCTACCGGCCACCTATAGTGGCAAGGTGAGCTGCCGTGCTGTCGGTCACCTATAGTGGCCTGGTGAGCTGTCGTGATGCCGGCCACCTATAGTGGCCTGGTGAGCTGTCGTGCTGCCGGCCACCTATAGTGGCCTGGTGAGCTGTCGTGCTGCTGGCCACCTATAGTGGCCTGGTGCGCTGTCGTGCTGCCGGCCACCTATAGCGGCCAGGTGAACTGTCGAGGTGCCGGCCACCTATAGTGGCCTGGTGAGCTGTCGTGCTGCCGGC
The DNA here is from genome assembly GCA_951905685.1 of Eumerus sabulonum. Lineage (NCBI taxonomy): Eukaryota > Metazoa > Arthropoda > Insecta > Diptera > Syrphidae > Eumerus > Eumerus sabulonum. The sequence goes on along the minus strand of OX645060.1, from coordinate 149,900,849 downwards.
CACCTATAGCGGCCTGGTGAACTGTCGAGATGCCTGCCACCTATAGTGGCCTGGTGAGCTGTCGTGCTGCCGGCCACCTATAGTGGCCTGGTGAGCTGTCGTGCTGCCGGCCACCTATAGCGGCTTGGTGAGCTGTCGTGCTGCCGGCCACCTATAGCGGCCTGGTGAACGGTCGAGATGCCGGCCACCTATAGTGGCCTGGTGAGCTGTCGTGCTGCCGGCCACCTATAGTGGCCTGGTGAGCTGTCGTGCTGCCGGCCACCTATAGTGGCCTGGTGAGCTGTCGAGATGCCGGCCACCTATGGCGGCCTGGTGAGCTGTCGAGATGCCTGCCACCTATAGCGGCTTGGTGAGCTGTTGTGCTGCCGGCCACCTATAGCGGCCTGGTGAACGGTCGAGATGCCGGCCACCTATAGTGGCCTGGTGAGCTGTCGTGCTGCCGGCCACCTATAGTGGCCTGGTGAGCTGTCGTGCTGCCGGCCACCTATAGTGGCCCGGTGAGCTGTCGTGCTGTCGGTCACCTATAGTGGCCTGGTGAGCTTGCGTGATGCCGGCCACCTATAGTGGCCTGGAGAGCTGTTGAGCTGCCGGCCACCTATAGTGGCCTGGTGAGCTGTCGTATTGCCGGCCACCTATAGTGGCCTGGTGAGCTGTCGTGCTGCCGTCCACCTATAGTGGCCTGGTGAGCTGTCGTGCTGCCGGCCACCTATAGTGGCCTGGTGAGCTGTCGTGCTGCCGACCACCTAGAGTGGCCTGGAGAGCTGTCGTGCTGCCGGCCACCTATAGTTGCCTGGTGAGCTGTCGTGCTGCCGGCCACCTATAGTGGCCTGGTGAGCTGACGTGCTGCCGGCCACCTATAGTGGCCTGGTGAGCTGTCGCGATGCCTCCCACCAATAGTGGCCTGGTGAGCTGTCGAGATGCCGGCCACCTATAGTGGCCTGGTGAGCTGTCGAGCTGCCGGCCACCTATAGTGGCCTGGTGAGCTGTCGTGCTGCCGGCCACCAATAGTGGCCTGGTGAGCTGTCGTGCTGCTGGCCACCTAAAGTGGCTTGGTGCGCTGTCGTGCTGCCGGCCACCTATAGCGGCCAGGTGAGCTGTCGTGCTGCTGGCCACCTAAAGTGGCTTGGTGCGCTGTCGTGCTGCCGGCCACCTATAGCGGCCAGGTGAACTGTCGAGATGCCGGCCATCTATAGTGGCCTGGTGAGCTGTCGTGCTGCCGACCACCTATAGTGGTCTGGTGAGCTGTCGTGCTGCCGGCCACCTATAGTGGCCTGGTGAGCTGTCGTGCTGCTGGCCACCTATAGTGGCCTGGTGCGCTGTCGTGCTGCCGGCCACCTATAGCGGCCAGGTGAACTGTCGAGGTGCCGGCCACCTATAGTGGCCTGGTGAGCTGTCGTGCTGCCGACCACCTATAGTGGCCTGGTGAGCTGTCGTGCTGCCGGCCACCTATAGTGGCCTGGTGAGCTGTCGTGCTGCTGGCCACCTATAGTGGCCTGGTGCGCTGTCGTGCTGCCGGCCACCTATAGCGGCCAGGTGAACTGTCGAGGTGCCGGCCACCTATAGTGGCCTGGTGAGCTGTCGTGCTGCCGGCCATCTATAGCGGCCTGGTGAACTGTCGAGATGCCTGCCACCTATAGTGGCCTGGTGAGCTGTCGTGCTGCTGGCCACCTAAAGTGGCTTGGTGAGCTGTCGTGCTGCCGGCCACCTATAGTGGCCTGGTGAGCTGTCGTGCTGCTGGCCACCTATAGTGGCCTGGTGCGCTGTCGTGCTGCCGGCCACCTATAGCGGCCAGGTGAACTGTCGAGATGCCTGCCACCTATAGTGGCCTGGTGAGCTGTCGTGCTGCCGGCCACCTATAGCGGCCTGGTGAGCTGTCGTGCTGACGGCCACCTATAGTGGCCTGGTGAGCTGTCGTGCTGCCGGCCACCTATAGCGGCTTGGTGAGCTGTCGTGCTGCCGGCCACCTATAGCGGCCTGGTGAACGGTCGAGATGCCGGCCACCTATAGTGGCCTGGTGAGCTGTCGTGCTGCCGGCCACCTATAGTGGCCTGGTGAGCTGTCGTGCTGCCGGCCACCTATAGTGGCCTGGTGAGCTGTCGTGCTGCCGGCCACCTATAGTGGCCTGGTGAGCTGTCGTGCTGCTGGCCACCTATAGTGGCCTGGTGCGCTGTCGTGCTGCCGGCCACCTATAGCGGCCAGGTGAACTGTCGAGGTGCCGGCCACCTATAGTGGCCTGGTGAGCTGTCGTGCTGCCGGCCATCTATAGCGGCCTGGTGAACTGTCGAGATGCCTGCCACCTATAGTGGCCTGGTGAGCTGTCGTGCTGCTGGCCACCTAAAGTGGCTTGGTGAGCTGTCGTGCTGCCGGCCACCTATAGTGGCCTGGTGAGCTGTCGTGCTGCTGGCCACCTATAGTGGCCTGGTGCGCTGTCGTGCTGCCGGCCACCTATAGCGGCCAGGTGAACTGTCGAGATGCCTGCCACCTATAGTGGCCTGGTGAGCTGTCGTGCTGCCGGCCACCTATAGCGGCCTGGTGAGCTGTCGTGCTGCCGGCCACCTATAGTGGCCTGGTGAGCTGTCGTGCTGCCGGCCACCTTTAGCGGCTTGGTGAGCTGTCGTGCTGCCGGCCACCTATAGCGGCCTGGTGAACGGTCGAGATGCCGGCCACCTATAGTGGCCTGGTGAGCTGTCGTGCTGCCGGCCACCTATAGTGGCCTGGTGAGCTGTCGTGCTGCCGGCCACCTATAGTGGCCTGGTGAGCTGTCGAGATGCCGGCGACCTATAGTGGCCTGGTGAGCTGTCGTGCTGCCGGCCATCTATAATGGCCTGGTGAGCTGTCGTGCTACCGGCCACCTATAGTGGCCCGGCGAGCTGCCATGCTGTCGGTCACCTATAGTGGCCTGGTGAGCTGTCGTGATGCCGGCCACCTATAGTGGCCTGGTGAACTGTCGAGCTGCCGGCCACCTATAGTGGCCTGGTGAGCTGTCGTGCTGCCGGCCACCTTTAGTGGCCCGGTGAGCTGTCGTGCTGTCGGTCACCTATAGTGGCCTGGTGAGCTGTCGTGATGCTGGCCACCTATAGTGGCCTGGAGAGCTGTTGAGCTGCCGGCCACCTATAGTGGCCTGGTGAGCTGTCGTGCTGCCGGCCACCTATAGTGGCCTGGTGAGCTGTCGTGCTGCCGGCCACCTATAGTGGCCTGGTGAGCTGTCGTCCTGCCGGCCACCTATAGTGACCTGGTGAACTGTCGTGCTGCCGACCACCTAGAGTGGCCTGGTGAGCTGTCGTGCTGCCGGCCACCTATAGTTGCCTGGTGAGCTGTCGTGCTGCCGACCACCTATAGTGGTCTGGTGAGCTGTCGTGCTGCCGGCCACCTATAGTGGCCTGGTGAGCTGTCGTGCTGCTGGCCACCTATAGTGGCCTGGTGCGCTGTCGTGCTGCCGGCCACCTATAGCGGCCAGGTGAACTGTCGAGGTGCCGGCCACCTATAGTGGCCTGGTGAGCTGTCGTGCTGCCGACCACATATAGTGGCCTGGTGAGCTGTCGTGCTGCCGGCCACCTATAGTGACCTGGTGAGCTGTCGTGCTGCTGGCCACCTATAGTGGCCTGGTGCGCTGTCGTGCTGCCGGCCACCTATAGCGGCCAGGTGAACTGTCGAGGTGCCGGCCACCTATGGTGGCCTGGTGAGCTGTCGTGCTGCCGGCCACCTATAGCGGCCTGGTGAACTGTCGAGATGCCTGCCACCTATAGTGGCCTGGTGAGCTGTCGTGCTGCTGGCCACCTAAAGTGGCTTGGTGCGCTGTCGTGCTGCCGGCCACCTATAGCGGCCAGGTGAACTGTCGAGATGCCGGCCACCTATAGTGGCCTGGTGAGCTGTCGTGCTGCCGACCACCTATAGTGGTCTGGTGAGCTGTCGAGATCCCGGCCACCTATAGTGGCCTGGTGAGCTGTCGTGCTGCCGGCCATCTATAGTGGCCTGGTGCCGGCCACCTATAGCGGTCTGGTGAACGGTCGAGATGCCGGCCACCTATAGTGGCCTGGTGAGCTGTCGTGCTGCCGGCCACCTATGGTGGCCTGGTGAGCTGTCGTGCTGCCGACCACCTATAGTGGTCTGGTGAGCTGTCGAGATCCCGGCCACCTATAGGGGCCTGGTGAGCTGTCGAGATGCCGGCCACCTATAGTGGCCTGGTGAGCTGTCGTGCTGCCGGCCACCTATAGTGGCCTGGTGAGCTGTCGTGCTGCTGACCACCTATAGTGGCCTGGTGCGCTGTCGTGCTGCCGGCCACCTATAGCGGCCAGGTGAACTGTCGAGGTGCCAGCCACCTATAGTGGCCTGGTGAGCTGTCGTGCTGCCGGCCACCTTTAGCGGCCTGGTGAACTGTCGAGATGCCTGCCACCTATAGTGGCCTGGTGAGCTGTCGTGCTGCCGGCCACCTATAGCGGCCTGGTGAGCTGTCGTGCTGCCGGCCACCTATAGTGGCCTGGTGAGCTGTCGTGCTGCCGGCCACCTATAGCGGCTTGGTGAGCTGTCGTGCTGCCGGCCACCTATAGCGGCCTGGTGAACGGTCGAGATGCCGGCCACCTATAGTGGCCTGGTGAGCTGTCGTGCTGCCGGCCACCTATAGTGGCCTGGTGAGCTGTCGTGCTGCCGGCCACCTATAGTGGCCTGGTGAGCTGTCGAGATGCCGGCGACCTATAGTGGCCTGGTGAGCTGTCGTGCTGCCGGCCATCTATAATGGCCTGGTGAGCTGTCGTGCTACCGGCCACCTATAGTGGCCCGGTGAGCTGCCGTGCTGTCGGTCACCTATAGTGGCCTGGTGAGCTGTCGTGATGCCGGCCACCTATAGTGGCCTGGTGAACTGTCGAGCTGCCGGCCACCTATAGTGGCCTGGTGAGCTGTCGTGCTGCCGGCCACCTATAGTGGTCTGGTGAGCTGTCGTGCTGCCGGCCACCTTTAGTGGCCCGGTGAGCTGTCGTGCTGTCGGTCACCTATAGTGGCCTGGTGAGCTGTCGTGATGCTGGCCACCTATAGTGGCCTGGAGAGCTGTTGAGCTGCCGGCCACCTATAGTGGCCTGGTGAGCTGTCGTGCTGCCGGCCACCTATAGTGGCCTGGTGAGCTGTCGTGCTGCCGGCCACCTATAGTGGCCTGGTGAGCTGTCGTGCTGCCGGCCACCTATAGTGGCCTGGTGAGCTGTCGTGCTGCCGGCCACCTATAGTGGCCTGGTGAACTGTCGTGCTGCCGACCACCTAGAGTGGCCTGGTGAGCTGTCGTGCTGCCGGCCACCTATAGTTGCCTGGTGAGCTGTCGTGCTGCCGGCCACCTATAGCGGCCTGGTGAACTGTCGAGATGCCTGCCACCTATAGCGGCTTGGTGAGCTGTTGTGCTGCCGGCCACCTATAGCGGCCTGGTGAACGGTCGAGATGCCGGCCACCTATAGTGGCCTGGTGAGCTGTCGAGATGCCGGCCACCTATAGCGGCCTGGTGAACGGTCGAGATGCCGGCCACCTATAGTGGCCTGGTGAGTTGTCGTGCTGCCGGCCACCTATAGTGGCCTGGTGAGCTGTCGTGCTGCCGGCCACCTATAGTGGCCCGGTGAGCTGCCGTGCTGTCGGTCGCCTATAGTGGCCTGGTGAGCTGTCGTGCTGCCGGCCACCTATAGTGGCCTGGTGAGCTGTCGTGCTGCCGGCCACCTATAGTGGCCTGGTGAGCTGTCGTGCTGCCGACCACCTATAGCGGCTTGGTGAGCTGTCGTGCTGCCGGCCAACTATGGCGGCCTGGTGAACGGTCGAGATGCCGGCCACCTATAGTGGCCTGGTGAGTTGTCGTGCTGCCGACCACCTATAGCGGCTTGGTGAGCTGTCGTGCTGCCGGCCACCTATGGCGGCCTGGTGAACGGTCGAGATGCCGGCCACCTATAGTGGCCTGGTGAGCTGTCGTGCTGCCGGCCACCTATAGTGGCCTGGTGAGCTGTCGTGCTGCCGGCCACCTATAGTGGCCTGGTGAGCTGTCGTGCTGCGGGCCACCTATAGTGGCCTGGTGAGCTGTCGTGCTGCCGGCCACCTATAGTGGCCTGGTGAGCTGTCGTGCTGCCGGCCACCTATAGTGGCCTGGTGAGCTGTCGTGCTGCCGGCCACCTATAGTGGCCTGGTGAGCTGTCGTGCTGCCGGCCACCTATAGTGGCCTAGTTAGCTGTCGTGCTGCCGGCCACCTATAGTGGCCCGATGAGCTGTCGTGCTGTCGGTCACCTATAGTGGCCTGGTGAGCTGTCGTGATGCCGGCCATCTATAGTGGCCTGGAGAGCTGTTGAGCTGCCGGCCACCTATAGTGGCCTGGTGAGCTGTCGTGTTGCCGGCCACCTATAGTGGCCTGGTGAGCTGTCGTGATGCCGGCCACCTATAGTGGCCTAGTGAGCTGTCGAGCTGCCGGCCACCTATAGTGGCCTGGTGAGCTGTCGTGCTGCCGGCCACCTATAGTGGTCTGGTGAGCTGTCGAGAAGCCGGCCACCTATAGTGGCCTGGTGAGCTGTCGTGCTGCCGGCCACCTATAGCGGCCTGGTGAACTGTCGAGATGCCTGCCACCTATAGTGGCCTGGTGAGCTGTCGTGCTGCCGGCCACCTATAGTGGCTTGGTGAGCTGTCGTGCTGCCGGCCACCTATAGTGGCCTGGTGAGCTGTCGTGCTGCCGGCCACCTATAGCGGCTTGGTGAGCTGTCGTGCTGCCGGCCACATATAGCGGCCTGGTGAACGGTCGAGATGCCGGCCACCTATAGTGGCCTGGTGAGCTGTCGTGCTGCCGGCCACCTATAGTGGCCTGGTGAGCTGTCGTGCTGCCGGCCACCTATAGTGGCCTGGTGAGCTGTCGTGCTGCCGGCCACCTATAGTGGCCTGGTGAGCTGTCGAGATGCCGGCGACCTATAGTGGCCTGGTGAGCTGTCGTGCTGCTGGCCATCTATAATGGCCTGGTGAGCTGTCATGCTACCGGCCACCTATAGTGGCCCGGTGAGCTGCCGTGCTGTCGTTCACCTATAGTGGCCTGGTGAGCTGTCGCGATGCCGGCCACCTATAGTGGCCTGGTGAGCTGTCGAGCTGCCGGCCACCTATAGTGGCCTGGTGAGCTGTCGTGCTGCCGGCCACCTTTAGTGGCGTGGTGAGCTGTCGTGCTGCCGGTCATCTATAGTGGCCTGGTGAGCTGTCGTGCTGCCGGCCACCTTTAGTGGGCTGGTGAGCTGTAGTGCTACCGGCCACCTATAGTGGCCTGGTGAGCTGTCGTGCTGCCGGCCATCTATAATGGCCTGGTGAGCTGTCATGCTACCGGCCACCCATAGTGGCCCGGTGAGCTGTCGTGCTGCCGGCCACCTATAGCGGCCAGGTGAACTGTCGAGATGCCGGCCACCTATAGTGGCCTGGTGAGCTGTCGTGCTGCCGGCCACCTATAGTGGCCCGGTGAGCTGCCGTGCTGTCGTTCACCTATAGTGGCCTGGTGAGCTGTCGCGATGCCGGCCACCTATAGTGGCCTGGTGAGCTGTCGAGCTGCCGGCCACCTATAGTGGCCTGGTGAGCTGTCGTGATGCCGGCCACCTATAGTGGCCTAGTGAGCTGTCGAGCTGCCGGCCACCTATAGTGGCCTGGTGAGTTGTCGTGCTGCCGGCCACCTATAGTGGTCTGGTGAGCTGTCGTGCTGCCGGCCACCTTAAGTGGCCCGGTGAGCTGTCGTGCTGTCGGTCACCTATAGTGGCCTGGTGAGCTGTCGTGATGCCGGCCACCTATAGTGGCCTGGAGAGCTGTTGAGCTGCCGGCCACCTATAGTGGCCTGGTGAGCTGTCGTGCTGCCGGCCACCTATAGTGGCCTGGTGAGCTGTCGTGCTGCCGGCCACCTATAGTGGCCTGGTGAGCTGTCGTGCTGCCGGCCACCTATAGTGGCCTGGTGAGCTGTCGTGCTGCCGACCACCTAGAGTGGCCTGGTGAGCTGTCGTGCTGCCGGCCACCTATAGTTGCCTGGTGAGCTGTCGTGCTGCCGGCCACCTATAGTGGCCTGGTGAACTGACGTGCTGCCGGCCACCTATAGTGGCCTGGTGAGCTGTCGCGATGCCTCCCACCAATAGTGGCCTGGTGAGCTGTCGAGATGCCGGCCACCTATAGTGGCCTGGTGAGCTGTCGAGATGCCGGCCACCTATAGTGGCCCGGTGAGCTGTCGTGCTGTCGGTCACCTATAGTGGCCTGGTGAGCTGTCGTGATGCCGGCCACCTTTAGTGGCCTGGAGAGCTGTTGAGCTGCCGGCCACGTATAGTGGCCTGGTGAGCTGTCGTGCTGCCGGCCACCTAGAGTGGCCTGGTGAGCTGTCGTGCTGCCGGCCACCTATAGTGGCCTGGTGAGCTGTCGAGATGCCGGCCACCTATAGTGGCCCGGTGAGCTGTCGTGCTGTCGGTCACCTATAGTGGCCTGGTGAGCTGTCGTGATGCCGGCCACCTATAGTGGCCTGGAGAGCTGTTGAGCTGCCGGCCACCTATAGTGGCCTGGTGAGCTGTCGTGCTGCCGACCACCTAGAGTGGCCTGGTGAGCTGTCGTGCTGCCGGCCACCTATAGTTGACTGGTGAGCTGTCGTGCTGCCGGCCACCTATAGTGGCCTGGTGAACTGACGTGCTGCCGGCCACCTATAGTGGCCTGGTGAGCTGTCGCGATGCCTCCCACCAATAGTGGCCTGGTGAGCTGTCGCGATGCCTCCCACCAATAGTGGCCTGGTGAGCTGTCGAGATGCCGGCCACCTATAGTGGCCTGGTGAGCTGTCGTGCTGCCGGCCACCTATAGTGGCCTCGTGAGCTGTCGTGCTACCAACCACCTATGGTGGTCTGGTGAGCTGTCGTGCTGCCGGCCACCTATAGTGGCCTGGTGAGCTGTCGCGATGCCTCCCACCAATAGTGGCCTGGTGAGCTGTCGAGATGCCGGCGACCTATAGTGGCCTGGTGAGCTGTCGTGCTGCTGGCCATCTATAATGGCCTGGTGAGCTGTCATGCTACCGGCCACCTATAGTGGCCCGGTGAGCTGCCGTGCTGTCGGTCACCTATAGTGGCCTGGTGAGCTGTCGAGATGCCGGCCACCTATAGTGGCCTGGTGAGCTGTCGTGCTGCCGGCCACCTTAAGTGGCCCGGTGAGCTGTCGTGCTGTCGGTCACCTATAGTGGCCTGGTGAGCTGTCGTGATGCCGGCCACCTATAGTGGCCTGGAGAGCTGTTGAGCTGCCGGCCACCTATAGTGGCCTGGTGAGCTGTCGTGCTGCCGGCCACCTATAGTGGCCTGGTGAGCTGTCGTGCTGCCGGCCACCTATAGTGGCCTGGTGAGCTGTCGTGCTGCCGGCCACCTATAGTGGCCTGGTGAGCTGTCGTGCTGCCGACCACCTAGAGTGGCCTGGTGAGCTGTCGTGCTGCCGGCCACCTATAGTTGCCTGGTGAGCTGTCGTGCTGCCGGCCACCTATAGTGGCCTGGTGAACTGACGTGCTGCCGGCCACCTATAGTGGCCTGGTGAGCTGTCGCGATGCCTCCCACCAATAGTGGCCTGGTGAGCTGTCGAGATGCCGGCCACCTATAGTGGCCTGGTGAGCTGTCGTGCTGCCGGCCACCTATAGTGGCCTCGTGAGCTGTCGTGCTACCAACCACATATGGTGGTCTGGTGAGCTGTCGTGCTGCCGGCCACCTATAGTGGCCTGGTGAGCTGTCGCGATGCCTCCCACCAATAGTGGCCTGGTGAGCTGTCGAGATGCCGGCCACCTATAGTGGCCTGGAGAGCTGTTGAGCTGCCGGCCACCTATAGTGGCCTGGTGAGCTGTCGTGCTGCCGACCACCTAGAGTGGCCTGGTGAGCTGTCGTGCTGCCGGCCACCTATAGTTGACTGGTGAGCTGTCGTGCTGCCGGCCACCTATAGTGGCCTGGTGAACTGACGTGCTGCCGGCCACCTATAGTGGCCTGGTGAGCTGTCGCGATGCCTCCCACCAATAGTGGCCTGGTGAGCTGTCGCGATGCCTCCCACCAATAGTGGCCTGGTGAGCTGTCGAGATGCCGGCCACCTATAGTGGCCTGGTGAGCTGTCGTGCTGCCGGCCACCTTAAGTGGCCCGGTGAGCTGTCGTGCTGTCGGTCACCTATAGTGGCCTGGTGAGCTGTCGTGATGCCGGCCACCTATAGTGGCCTGGAGAGCTGTTGAGCTGCCGGCCACCTATAGTGGCCTGGTGAGCTGTCGTGCTGCCGGCCACCTATAGTGGCCTGGTGAGCTGTCGTGCTGCCGGCCACCTATAGTGGCCTGGTGAGCTGTCGTGCTGCCGGCCACCTATAGTGGCCTGGTGAGCTGTCGTGCTGCCGACCACCTATAGTGGTCTGGTGAGCTGTCGTGCTGCCGGCCACCTTAAGTGGCCCGGTGAGCTGTCGTGCTGTCGGTCACCTATAGTGGCCTGGTGAGCTGTCGTGATGCCGGCCACCTATAGTGGCCTGGAGAGCTGTTGAGCTGCCGGCCACCTATAGTGGCCTGGTGAGCTGTCGTGCTGCCGGCCACCTATAGTGGCCTGGTGAGCTGTCGTGCTGCCGGCCACCTATAGTGGCCTGGTGAGCTGTCGTGCTGCCGGCCACCTATAGTGGCCTGGTGAGCTGTCGTGCTGCCGGCCACCTATAGTGGCCTGGTGAGCTGTCGTGCTGCCGGCCACCTATAGTGGCCTGGTGAGCTGTCGTGCTGCCGGCCACCTATAGTGGCCTGGTGAGCTGTCGTGCTGCCGACCACCTAGAGTGGCCTGGTGAGCTGTCGTGCTGCCGGCCACCTATAGTTGCCTGGTGAGCTGTCGTGCTGCCGGCCACCTATAGTGGCCTGGTGAACTGACGTGCTGCCGGCCACCTACAGTGGCCTGGTGAGCTGTCGCGATGCCTCCCACCAATACTGGCCTGGTGAGCTGTCGAGATGCCGGCCACCTATAGTGGCCTGGTGAGCTGTCGTGATGCCGGCCACCTATAGTGGCCTAGTGAGCTGTCGAGCTGCCGGCCACCTATAGTGGCCTGGTGAGCTGTCGTGCTGCCGGCCACCTATAGTGGTCTGGTGAGCTGTCGTGCTGCCGGCCACCTTAAGTGGCCCGGTGAGCTGCCGTGCTGTCGGTCACCTATAGTGGCCTGGTGAGCTGTCGTGATGCCGGCCACCTATAGTGGCCTGGAGAGCTGTTGAGCTGCCGGCCACCTATAGTGGCCTGGTGAGCTGTCGTGCTGCCGGCCACCTATAGTGGCCTGGTGAGCTGTCGTGCTGCCGGCCACCTATAGTGGCCTGGTGAGCTGTCGTGCTGCCGGCCACCTATAGTGGCCTGCCACCTATGGTGGTCTGGTGAGGTGTCGTGCTACCAGCCACCTATGGTGGTCTGGTGAGCTGTCGTGCTACCAGCCACCTATGGTGGTCTGGTGAGCTATCGTTCTACCAGCCACCTATGGTGGTCTGGTGAGCTGTCGAGCTACCAGCCACCTATGGTGTTCTGGTGAGCTGTCGTGCTACCAGCCACCTATGGTGGTTTGGTGAGCTGTCGTGCTGCCGGCCACCTTTAGTGGCCTGGGGAGCTGTTGCGCTACCGGCCACCTATAGTGGCCCGGTGAGCTGTCGTGCTGTCGGTCACCTATAGTGGCCTGGTGAGCTGTCGAGATTCCGGCCACCCAAAGTGACCTGGTGAGATGTCGAGATCCCGGCCACCTATAGTGGCCTGGTGAGCTGTCGTGCTGCCGGCCACCTATTGTGGCCTGGTGACCTGTCGTGCTGCCGGCCACCTATAGTGGCCTGGTGAGCCGTCGTGCTGCCGTTCACCTATAGTGGCCTGGTGAGCTGTCGTGCTGCCGGCCACCTATAGCGGCCTGGTGAACTGTCGAGATGCCTGCCACCTATAGTGGCCTGGTGAGCTGTCGTGCTGCCGGCCACCTATGGTGGCCTGGTGAGCTGTCGTGCTGCCGACCACCTATAGTGGTCTGGTGAGCTGTCGAGATCCCGGCCACCTATAGTGGCCTGGTGAGCTGTCGAGATGCCGGCCACCTATAGTGGCCTGGTGTGCTGTCGTGCTGCCTCCCACCAATAGTGGCCTGGTGAGCTGTCGAGATGCCGGCCACCTATAGTGGCCTGGTGAGCTGTCGAGACGCCGGCCACCTATAGTGGCCTGGTGAGCTGTCGTGATGCCGGCCACCTATAGTGGCCTAGTGAGCTGTCGAGCTGCCGGCCACCTATAGTGGCCTGGTGAGCTGTCGTGCTGCCGGCCACCTATAGTGGCCTGGTGAGCTGACGTGCTGCCGGCCACCTATAGTGGCCTGGTGAGCTGTCGAGATGCCGGCGACCTATAGTGGCCTGGTGAGCTGTCGTGCTGCCGGCCACCTATAGTGGCCTGGTGAGCTGTCGTGCTGCCGGCCACCTATAGTGGCCTGGTGAGCTGTCGAGATGCCGGCGACCTATAGTGGCCTGGTGAGCTGTCGTGCTGCCGGCCATCTATAATGGCCCGGTGAGCTGTCATGCTACCGGCCACCTATAGTGGCCCGGTGAGCTGCCGTGCTGTCGGTCACCTATAGTGGCCTGGTGAGCTGTCGTGATGCCGGCCACCTATAGTGGCCTGGTGAACTGTCGAGCTGCCGGCCACCTATAGTGGCCTGGTGAGCTGTCGTGCTGCCGGCCACCTATAGTGGTCTGGTGAGCTGTCGTGCTGCCGGCCACCTTTAGTGGCCCGGTGAGCTGTCGTGCTGTCGGTCACCTATAGTGGCCTGGTGAGCTGTCGTGATGCTGGCCACCTATAATGGCCTGGAGAGCTGTCGTGATGCCGGCCACCTATAGTGGCCTGGAGAGCTGTTGAGCTGCCGGCCACCTATAGTGGCCTGGTGAGCTGTCGTGCTGCCGGCCACCTATAGTGGCCTGGTGAGCTGTCGTGCTGCCGGCCACCTATAGTGGCCTGGTGAGCTGTCGTGCTGCCGGCCACCTATAGTGGCCTGGTGAGCTGTCGTGCTGCCGACCACCTAGAGTGGCCTGGTGAACTGACGTGCTGCCGGCCACCTATAGTGGCCTGGTGAGCTGTCGTGCTGCCGGCCACCTATTGTGGCCTGGTGACCTGTCGTGCTGCCGGCCACCTATAGTGGCCTGGTGAGCCGTCGTGCTGCCGTTCACCTATAGTGGCCTGGTGAGCTGTCGTGCTGCCGGCCACCTATAGCGGCATGGTGAACTGTCGAGATGCCGGCCACCTATGGTGGCCTGGTGAGCTGTCGTGCTGCCGACCACCTATAGTGGTCTGGTGAGCTGTCGAGATCCCGGCCACCTATAGTGGCCTGGTGAGCTGTCGAGATGCTGGCCACCTATAGTGGCCTGGTGAGCTGTCGTGCTGCCTCCCACCAATAGTGGCCTGGTGAGCTGTCGAGATGCCGGCCACCTATAGTGGCCTGGTGAGCTGTCGAGACGCCGGCCACCTATAGTGGCCTGGTGAGCTGTCGTGATGCCGGCCACCTATAGTGGCCTAGTGAGCTGTCGAGCTGCCGGCCACCTATAGTGGCCTGGTGAGCTGTCGTGCTGCCGGCCACCTAGAGTGTCCTGGTGAGCTGACGTGCTGCCGGCCACCTATAGTGGCCTGGTGAGCTGTCGAGATGCCGGCCACCTTTAGTGGCCTGGTGAGCTGTCGTGCTGCCGGCCACCTATAGTGGCCTGGAGAGCTGTCGTGATGCCGGCCACCTATAGTGGCCTGGAGAGCTGTTGAGCTGCCGGCCACCTATAGTGGCCTGGTGAGCTGTCGTGCTGCCGGCCACCTATAGTGGCCTGGTGAGCTGTCGTGCTGCCGGCCACCTATAGTGGCCTGGTGAGCTGTCGTGCTGCCGGCCACCTATAGTGGCCTGGTGAGCTGTCGTGCTGCCGACCACCTAGAGTGGCCTGGTGAACTGACGTGCTGCCGGCCACCTATAGTGGCCTGGTGAGCTGTCGTGCTGCCGGCCACCTATAGTGGCCTGGTGAGCTGTCGTGCTGCTGGCCACCTATAGTGGCCTGGTGCGCTGTCGTGCTGCCGGCCACCTATAGCGGCCAGGTGAACTGTCGAGGTGCCGGCCACCTATAGTGGCCTGGTGAGCTGTCGTGCTGCCGGCCACCTATAGCGGCCTGGTGAACTGTCGAGATGCCTGCCACCTATAGTGGCCTGGTGAGCTGTCGTGCTGCCGGCCACCTATAGCGGCCTGGTGAGCTGTCGTGCTGCCGGCCACCTATAGTGGCCTGGTGAGCTGTCGTGCTGCCGGCCACCTATAGCGGCTTGGTGAGCTGTCGTGCTGCCGGCCACCTATAGCGGCCTGGTGAACGGTCGAGATGCCGGCCACCTATAGTGGCCTGGTGAGCTGTCGTGCTGCCGGCCACCTATAGTGGCCTGGTGAGCTGTCGTGCTGCCGGCCACCTATAGTGGCCTGGTGAGCTGTCGAGATGCCGGCGACCTATAGTGGCCTGGTGAGCTGTCGTGCTGCCGGCCATCTATAATGGCCTGGTGAGCTGTCGTGCTACCGGCCACCTATAGTGGCCTGGAGAGCTGTTGAGCTGCCGGCCACCTATAGTGGCCTGGTGAGCTGTCGTGCTGCCGGCCACCTATTGTGGCCTGGTGAGCTGTCGTGCTGCCGGCCACCTATAGTGGCCTGGTGAGCTGTCGTGCTGCCGGCCACCTATAGTGGCCTGGTGAACTGTCGTGCTGCCGACCACCTAGAGTGGCCTGGTGAGCTGTCGTGCTGCCGGCCACCTATAGTTGCCTGGTGAGCTGTCGTGCTGCCGGCCACCTATAGTGGCCTGGTGAGCTGACGTGCTGCCGGCCACCTATAGCGGCCTGGTGAACTGTCGAGATGCCTGCCACCTATAGCGGCTTGGTGAGCTGTTGTGCTGCCGACCACCTATAGCGGCCTGGTGAACGGTCGAGATGCCGGCCACCTATAGTGGCCTGGTGAGCTGTCGAGATGCCGGCCACCTATAGCGGCCTGGTGAACGGTCGAGATGCCGGCCACCTATAGTGGCCTGGTGAGTTGTCGTGCTGCCGGCCACCTATAGTGGCCTGGTGAGCTGTCGTGCTGCCGACCACCTATAGTGGCCCGGTGAGTTGCCGTGCTGTCGGTCACCTATAGTGGCCTGGTGGGCTGTCGTGCTGCCGGCCACCTATAGTGGCCTGGTGAGCTGTCGTGCTGCCGGCCACCTATAGTGGCCTGGTGAGCTGTCGTGCTGCCGACCACCTATAGCGGCTTGGTGAGCTGTCGTGCTGCCGGCCACCTATGGCGGCCTGGTGAACGGTCGAGATGCCGGCCACCTATAGTGGCCTGGTGAGTTGTCGTGCTGCCGACCACCTATAGCGGCTTGGTGAGCTGTCGTGCTGCCGGCCACCTATGGCGGCCTGGTGAACGGTCGAGATGCCGGCCACCTATAGTGGCCTGGTGAGCTGTCGTGCTGCCGGCCACCTATAGTGGCCTGGTGAGCTGTCGTGCTGCCGGCCACCTATAGTGGCCTGGAGAGCTGTCGTGCTGCCGGCCACCTATAGTGGCCTGGTGAGCTGTCGTGCTGCCGGCCACCTATAGTGGCCTGGTGAGCTGTCGTGCTGCCGGCCACCTATAGTGGCCTGGTGAGCTGTCGTGCTGCCGGCCACCTATAGTGGCCTGGTGAGCTGTCGTGCTGCCGGCCACCTATAGTGGCCTGGTGAGCTGTCGTGCTGCCGGCCACCTATAGTGGCCTAGTGAGCTGTCGTGCTGCCGGCCACCTATAGTGGCCTGGTGAGCTGTCGTGTTGCCGGCCACCTATAGTGGCCTGGTGAGCTGTCGTGATGCCGGCCACCTATAGTGGCCTAGTGAGCTGTCGAGCTGCCGGCCACCTATAGTGGCCTGGTGAGCTGTCGTGCTGCCGGCCACCTATAGTGGTCTGGTGAGCTGTCGAGAAGCCGGCCACCTATAGTGGCCTGGTGAGCTGTCGTGCTGCCGGCCACCTATAGCGGCCTGGTGAACTGTCGAGATGCCTGCCACCTATAGTGGCCTGGTGAGCTGTCGTGCTGCCGGCCACCTATAGTGGCTTGGTGAGCTGTCGTGCTGCCGGCCACCTATAGTGGCCTGGTGAGCTGTCGTGCTGCCGGCCACCTATAGCGGCTTGGTGAGCTGTCGTGCTGCCGGCCACATATAGCGGCCTGGTGAACGGTCGAGATGCCGGCCACCTATAGTGGCCTGGTGAGCTGTCGTGCTGCCGGCCACCTATAGTGGCCTGGTGAGCTGTCGTGCTGCCGGCCACCTATAGTGGCCTGGTGAGCTGTCGAGATGCCGGCGACCTATAGTGGCCTGGTGAGCTGTCGTGCTGCTGGCCATCTATAATGGCCTGGTGAGCTGTCATGCTACCGGCCACCTATAGTGGCCCGGTGAGCTGCCGTGCTGTCGTTCACCTATAGTGGCCTGGTGAGCTGTCGCGATGCCGGCCACCTATAGTGGCCTGGTGAGCTGTCGAGCTGCCGGCCACCTATAGTGGCCTGGTGTGCTGTCGAGCTGCCGGCCACCTATACTGGCCTGGTGAGCTGTCGTGCTGCCGGCCACCTTTAGTGGCGTGGTGAGCTGTCGTGCTGCCGGTCATCTATAGTGGCCTGGTGAGCTGTCGTGCTGCCGGCCACCTTTAGTGGGCTGGTGAGCTGTAGTGCTACCGGCCACCTATAGTGGCCTGGTGAGCTGTCGTGCTGCCGGCCATCTATAATGGCCTGGTGAGCTGTCATGCTACCGGCCACCTATAGTGGCCCGGTGAGCTGTCGTGCTGCCGGCCACCTATAGCGGCCAGGTGAACTGTCGAGATGCCGGCCACCTATAGTGGCCTGGTGAGCTGTCGTGCTGCCGGCCACCTATAGTGGTCTGGTGAGCTGTCGTGCTGCCGGCCACCTTAAGTGGGCCGGTGAGCTGTCGTGCTGTCGGTCACCTATAGTGGCCTGGTGAGCTGTCGTGATGCCGGCCACCTATAGTGGCCTGGAGAGCTGTTGAGCTGCCGGCCACCTATAGTGGCCTGGTGAGCTGTCGTGCTGCCGGCCACCTATAGTGGCCTGGTGAGCTGTCGTGCTGCCGGCCACCTATAGTGGCCTGGTGAGCTGTCGTGCTGCCGGCCACCTATAGTGGCCTGGTGAGCTGTCGTGCTGCCGACCACCTAGAGTGGCCTGGTGAGCTGTCGTGCTGCCGGCCACCTATAGTTGCCTGGTGAGCTGTCGTGCTGCCGGCCACCTATAGTGGCCTGGTGAACTGACGTGCTGCCGGCCACCTATAGTGGCCTGGTGAGCTGTCGCGATGCCTCCCACCAATAGTGGCCTAGTGAGCTGTCGAGATGCCGGCCACCTATAGTGGCCTGGTGAGCTGTCGAGATGCCGGCCACCTATAGTGGCCCGGTGAGCTGTCGTGCTGCCGGCCACCTATAGTGGCCTCGTGAGCTGTCGTGCTACCAACCACCTATGGTGGTCTGGTGAGCTGTCGTGCTAACAGCCACCTATGGTAGTCTGGTGAGCTGTCGTGCTACCAGCCACCTATGGTGGTCTGGTGAGCTGTCGTGCTACCAGCCACCTATGGTGGTCTGGTGAGGTGTCGTGCTACCAGCCACCTATGGTGGTCTGGTGAGCTGTCGTGCTACCAGCCACCTATGGTGGTCTGGTGAGCTATCGTTCTACCAGCCACCTATGGTGGTCTGGTGAGCTGTCGAGCTACCAGCCACCTATGGTGTTCTGGTGAGCTGTCGTGCTACCAGCCACCTATGGTGGTTTGGTGAGCTGTCGTGCTGCCGGCCACCTTTAGTGGCCTGGGGAGCTGTTGCGCTACCGGCCACCTATAGTGGCCCGGTGAGCTGTCGTGCTGTCGGTCACCTATAGTGGCCTGGTGAGCTGTCGAGATTCCGGCCACCCAAAGTGACCTGGTGAGATGTCGAGATCCCGGCCACCTATAGTGGCCTGGTGAGCTGACGTGCTGCCGGCCACCTATAGTGGCCTGGTGAGCTGTCGTGCTGCTGGCCACCTATTGTGGCCTGGTGAGCTGTCGTGCTGCCGGCCACCTATAGTGGCCTGGTGAGCTGTCGTGCTGCCGGCCATCTATAATGGCCTGGTGAGCTGTCATGCTACCGGCCACCTATAGTGGCCCGGTGAGCTGCCGTGCTGTCGGTCACCTATAGTGGCCTGGTGAGCTGTCGGGATGCCGGCCACCTATAGTGGCCTGGTGAGCTGTCGTGCTGCTGGCCACCTATTGTGGCCTGGTGACCTGTCGTGCTGCCGGCCACCTATAGTGGCCTGGTGAGCCGTCGTGCTGCCGTTCACCTATAGTGGCCTGGTGAGCTGTCGTGCTGCCGGCCACCTATAGCGGCCTGGTGAACTGTCGAGATGCCTGCCACCTATAGTGGCCTGGTGAGCTGTCGTGCTGCCGGCCACCTATTGTGGCCTGGTGAGCTGTCGTGCTGCCGACCACCTATAGTGGTCTGGTGAGCTGTCGAGATCCCGGCCACCTATAGTGGCCTGGTGAGCTGTCGAGATGTCGGCCACCTATAGTGGCCTGGTGAGCTGTCGTGCTGCCGGCCATCTATAGTGGCCTGGTGCCGGCCACCTATAGCGGTCTGGTGAACGGTCGAGATGCCGGCCACCTATAGTGGCCTGGTGAGCTGTCGTGCTGCCGGCCACCTATGGTGGCCTGGTGAGCTGTCGTGCTGCCGACCACCTATAGTGGTCTGGTGAGCTGTCGAGATCCCGGCCACCTATAGTGGCCTGGTGAGCTGTCGAGATGCCGGCCACCTATAGTGGCCTGGTGAGCTGTCGTGCTGCCGGCCACCTATAGTGGCCTGGTGAGCTGTCGTGCTGCTGGCCACCTATAGTGGCCTGGTGCGCTGTCGTGCTGCCGGCCACCTATAGCGGCCAGGTGAACTGTCGAGGTGCCGGCCACCTATAGTGGCCTGGTGAGCTGTCGTGCTGCCGGCCACCTATAGCGGCCTGGTGAACTGTCGAGATGCCTGCCACCTATAGTGGCCTGGTGAGCTGTCGTGCTGCCGGCCACCTATAGCGGCCTGGTGAGCTGTCGTGCTGCCGGCCACCTATAGTGGCCTGGTGAGCTGTCGTGCTGCCGGCCACCTATAGCGGCTTGGTGAGCTGTCGTGCTGCCGGCCACCTATAGCGGCCTGGTGAACGGTCGAGATGCCGGCCACCTATAGTGGCCTGGTGAGCTGTCGTGCTGCCGGCCACCTATAGTGGCCTGGTGAGCTGTCGTGCTGCCGGCCACCTATAGTGGCCTGGTGAGCTGTCGAGATGCCGGCGACCTATAGTGGCCTGGTGAGCTGTCGTGCTGCCGGCCATCTATAATGGCCTGGTGAGCTGTCATGCTACCGGCCACCTATAGTGGCCCGGTGAGCTGCCGTGCTGTCGGTCACCTATAGTGGCCTGGTGAGCTGTCGTGATGCCGGCCACCTATAGTGGCCTGGTGAACTGTCGAGCTGTCGGTCACCTATAGTGGCCTGGTGAGCTGTCGTGATGCTGGCCACCTATAGTGGCCTGGAGAGCTGTTGAGCTGCCGGCCACCTATAGTGGCCTGGTGAGCTGTCGTGCTGCCGGCCACCTATAGTGGCCTGGTGAGCTGTCGTGCTGCCGGCCACCTATAGTGGCCTGGTGAGCTGTCGTGCTGCCGGCCACCTATAGTGGCCAGGTGAACTGTCGTGCTGCCGACCACCTAGAGTGGCCTGGTGAGCTGTCGTGCTGCCGGCCACCTATAGTTGCCTGGTGAGCTGTCGTGCTGCCGGCCACCTATAGTGGCCTGGTGAGCTGTCGTGCTGCCGGCCACCTATAGTGGCCTGGTGAGCTGTCGTGCTGCCGGCCACCTATAGTGGCCAGGTGAACTGTCGTGCTGCCGACCACCTAGAGTGGCCTGGTGAGCTGTCGTGCTGCCGGCCACCTATACTTGCCTGGTGAGCTGTCGTGCTGCCGGCCACCTATAGTGGCCTGGTGAGCTGACGTGCTGCCGGCCACCTATAGCGGCCTGGTGAACTGTCGAGATGCCTGCCACCTATAGCGGCTTGGTGAGCTGTTGTGCTGCCGGCCACCTATAGCGGCCTGGTGAACGGTCGAGATGCCGGCCATCTATAGTGGCCTGGTAAGCTGTCGAGATGCCGGCCACCTATAGCGGCCTGGTGAACGGTCGAGATGCCGGCCACCTATAGTGGCCTGGTGAGTTGTCGTGCTGCCGGCCACCTATATTGGCCTGGTGAGCTGTCGTGCTGCCGGCCACCTATAGTGGCCTGGTGAGCTGTCGAGATGCCGGCGACCTATAGTTGCCTGGTGAGCTGTCGTGCTGCCGGCCATCTATAATGGCCTGGTGAGCTGTCATGCTACCGGCCACCTATAGTGGCCCGGTGAGCTGCCGTGCTGTCGGTCACCTATAGTGGCCTGGTGAGCTGTCGTGCTGCCGGCCACCTATAGTGGCTTGGTGAGCTGTCGTGCTGCCGGCCACCTATAGTGGCCTGGTGAGCTGTCGTGCTGCCGACCACCTATAGCGGCTTGGTGAGCTGTCGTGCTGCCGGCCACCTATGGCGGCCTGGTGAACGGTCGAGATGCTGGCCACCTATAGTGGCCTGGTGAGCTGTTGTGCTGCCGGCCACCTATAGTGGCCTGGTGAGCTGTCGTGCTGCCGGCCACCTATAGTGGCCTGGTGAGCTGTCGTGCTGCCGGCCACCTATAGTGGCCTGGTGAGCTGTCGTGCTGCCGGCCACCTATAGTGGCCTGGTGAGCTGTC
This sequence comes from Eumerus sabulonum, assembly GCA_951905685.1. NCBI lineage: Eukaryota > Metazoa > Arthropoda > Insecta > Diptera > Syrphidae > Eumerus > Eumerus sabulonum. Next base: position 149,880,112 of record OX645060.1, on the reverse strand, counting down.
GTGCTGCCGGCCACCTATAGTGGCCTGGTGAGCTGTCGTGCTGCCGGCCACCTATAGTGGCCTGGTGAGCTGTCGTGCTGCCGGCCACCCATAGTGGCCCGATGAGCTGTCGTGCTGTCGGTCACCTATAGTGGCCTGGTGAGCTGTCGTGATGCCGGCCACCTATAGTGGCCTGGAGAGCAGTTGAGCTGCCGGCCACCTATAGTGGCCTGGTGAGCTGTCGAGATGCCGGCGACCTATAGTTGCCTGGTGAGCTGTCGTGATGCCGGCCACCTATAGTGGCCTGGTGAGCTGACGTGCTGCCGGCCACCTATAGCGGCCTGGTGAACTGTCGAGATGCCTGCCACCTATAGCGGCTTGGTGAGCTGTTGTGCTGCCGGCCACCTATAGCGGCCTGGTGAACTGTCGAGATGCCTGCCACCTATAGTGGCCTGGTGAGCTGTCGTGCTGCCGGCCACCTATAGTGGTCTGGTGAGCTGTCGTGCTGCCGGCCACCCATAGTGGCCCGATGAGCTGTCGTGCTGTCGGTCACCTATAGTGGCCTGGTGAGCTGTCGTGATGCCGGCCACCTATAGTGGCCTGGAGAGCAGTTGAGCTGCCGGCCACCTATAGTGGCCTGGTGAGCTGTCGAGATGCCGGCGACCTATAGTTGCCTGGTGAGCTGTCGTGATGCCGGCCACCTATAGTGGCCTAGTGAGCTGTCGAGCTGCCGGCCACCTATAGTGGCCTGGTGAGCTGTCGTGCTGCCGGCCACCTATAGTGGCCCGATGAGCTGTCGTGCTGTCGGTCACCTATAGTGGCCTGGTGAGCTGTCGTGATGCCGGCCACCTATAGTGGCCTGGAGAACTGTTGAGCTGCCGGCCACCTATAGTGGCCTGGTGAGCTGTCGTGTTGCCGGCTACCTATAGTGGCCTGGTGAGCTGTCGTGCTGCCGGCGACCTATAGTGGCCTGGTGAGCTGTCGTGCTGCCGGCCACCTATAGTGGCCTGGTGAGCTGTCGTGCTGCCGGCCACCTATAGTGGCCTGGTGAGCTGTCGTGTTGCCGGCCACCTATAGTGGCCCGATGAGCTGTCGTGCTGTCGGTCACCTATAGTGGCCTGGTGAGCTGTCGTGATGCCGGCCACCTATAGTGGCCTGGAGAGCTGTTGAGCTGCCGGCCACCTATAGTGGCCTGGTGAGCTGTCGTGTTGCCGGCCACCTATAGTGGCCTGGTGAGCTGTCGTGATGCCGGCCACCTATAGTGGCCTAGTGAGCTGTCGAGCTGCCGGCCACCTATAGTGGCCTGGTGAGCTGTCGTGCTGCCGGCCACCTATAGTGGCCTGGTGAGCTGTCGTGCTGCCGGCCACCTATAGTGGCCCGATGAGCTGTCGTGCTGTCGGTCACCTATAGTGGCCTGGTGAGCTGTCGTGATGCCGGCCACCTATAGTGGCCTGGAGAGCTGTTGAGCTGCCGGCCACCTATAGTGGCCTGGTGAGCTGTCGTGTTGCCGGCCACCTATAGTGGCCTGGTGAGCTGTCGTGATGCCGGCCACCTATAGTGGCCTAGTGAGCTGTCGAGCTGCCGGCCACCTATAGTGGCCTGGTGAGCTGTCGTGCTGCCGGCCACCTATAGTGGCCCGGTGAGCTGACGTGCTGCCGGCCACCTATAGTGGCCTGGTGAGCTGTCGTGCTGCCGGCCATCTATAATGGCCTGGTGAGCTGTCATGCTACCGGCCACCTATAGGGGCCCGGTGAGCTGTCGTGCTGCCGGCCACCTATAGCGGCCTGGTGAGCTGTCGTGCTGCCGGCCACCTATAGTGGCCTGGTGAGCTGTCGTGCTGCCGGCCACCTATAGCGGCCTGGTGAACTGTCGAGATGCCTGCCACCTATAGTGGCCTGGTGAGCTGTCGTGCTGCCGGCCACCTATTGTGGCCTGGTGAGCTGTCGTGCTGCCGACCACCTATAGTGGTCTGGTGAGCTGTCGTGCTGCCGGCCACCTATAGTGGCCTGGTGAGCTGTCGTGCTGCCGACCACCTATAGCGGCTTGGTGAGCTGTCGTGCTGCCGGCCACCTATGGCGGCCTGGTGAACGGTCGAGATGCCGGCCACCTATAGTGGCCTGGTGAGCTGTCGTGCTGCCGGCCACCTATAGTGGCCTGGTGAGCTGTCGTGCTGCCGGCCACCTATAGTGGCCTGGTGAGCTGTCGTGCTGCCGGCCACCTATAGTGGCCTGGTGAGCTGTCGTGCTGCCGGCCACCTATAGTGGCCTGGTGAGCTGTCGTGCTGCCGGCCACCTATAGCGGCCAGGTGAACTGTCGAGGTGCCGGCCACCTATAGTGGCCTGGTGAGCTGTCGTGCTGCCGGCCACCTATAGCGGCCTGGTGAACTGTCGAGATGCCTGCCACCTATAGTGGCCTGGTGAGCTGTCGTGCTGCCGGCCACCTATAGTGGCCTGGTGAGCTGTCGTGCTGCCGGCCACCTATAGTGGCCTGGTGAGCTGTCGTGCTGCCGACCACCTAGAGTGGCCTGGTGAACTGACGTGCTGCCGGCCACCTATAGTGGCCTGGTGAGCTGTCGTGCTGCCGGCCACCTATTGTGGCCTGGTGACCTGTCGTGCTGCCGGCCACCTATAGTGGCCTGGTGAGCCGTCGTGCTGCCGTTCACCTATAGTGGCCTGGTGAGCTGTCGTGCTGCCGGCCACCTATAGCGGCATGGTGAACTGTCGAGATGCCTGCCACCTATAGTGGCCTGGTGAGCTGTCGTGCTGCCGGCCACCTATGGTGGCCTGGTGAGCTGTCGTGCTGCCGACCACCTATAGTGGTCTGGTGAGCTGTCGAGATCCCGGCCACCTATAGTGGCCTGGTGAGCTGTCGTGCTGCCGACCACCTAGAGTGGCCTGGTGAACTGACGTGCTGCCGGCCACCTATAGTGGCCTGGTGAGCTGTCGTGCTGCCGGCCACCTATTGTGGCCTGGTGACCTGTCGTGCTGCCGGCCACCTATAGTGGCCTGGTGAGCCGTCGTGCTGCCGTTCACCTATAGTGGCCTGGTGAGCTGTCGTGCTGCCGGCCACCTATAGCGGCATGGTGAACTGTCGAGATGCCTGCCACCTATAGTGGCCTGGTGAGCTGTCGTGCTGCCGGCCACCTATTGTGGCCTGGTGACCTGTCGTGCTGCCGGCCACCTATAGTGGCCTGGTGAGCCGTCGTGCTGCCGTTCACCTATAGTGGCCTGGTGAGCTGTCGTGCTGCCGGCCACCTATAGCGGCATGGTGAACTGTCGAGATGCCTGCCACCTATAGTGGCCTGGTGAGCTGTCGTGCTGCCGGCCACCTATGGTGGCCTGGTGAGCTGTCGTGCTGCCGACCACCTATAGTGGTCTGGTGAGCTGTCGAGATCCCGGCCACCTATAGTGGCCTGGTGAGCTGTCGAGATGCTGGCCACCTATAGTGGCCTGGTGAGCTGTCGTGCTGCCTCCCACCAATAGTGGCCTGGTGAGCTGTCGAGATGCCGGCCACCTATAGTTGCCTGGTGAGCTGTCGAGACGCCGGCCACCTATAGTGGCCTGGTGAGCTGTCGTGATGCCGGCCACCTATAGTGGCCTAGTGAGCTGTCGAGCTGCCGGCCACCTATAGTGGCCTGGTGAGCTGTCGTGCTGCCGGCCACCTATAGTGTCCTGGTGAGCTGACGTGCTGCCGGCCACCTATAGTGGCCTGGTGAGCTGTCGAGATGCCGGCCACCTTTAGTGGCCTGGTGAGCTGTCGTGCTGCCGGCCACCTATAGTGGCCTGGAGAGCTGTCGTGATGCCGGCCACCTATAGTGGCCTGGAGAGCTGTTGAGCTGCCGGCCACCTATAGTGGCCTGGTGAGCTGTCGTGCTGCCGGCCACCTATAGTGGCCTGGTGAGCTGTCGTGCTGCCGGCCACCTATAGTGGCCTGGTGAGCTGTCGTGCTGCCGGCCACCTATAGTGGCCTGGTGAGCTGTCGTGCTGCCGACCACCTAGAGTGGCCTGGTGAACTGACGTGCTGCCGGCCACCTATAGTGGCCTGGTGAGCTGTCGTGCTGCCGGCCACCTATAGTGGCCTGGTGAGCTGTCGTGCTGCTGGCCACCTATAGTGGCCTGGTGCGCTGTCGTGCTGCCGGCCACCTATAGCGGCCAGGTGAACTGTCGAGGTGCCGGCCACCTATAGTGGCCTGGTGAGCTGTCGTGCTGCCGGCCACCTATAGCGGCCTGGTGAACTGTCGAGATGCCTGCCACCTATAGTGGCCTGGTGAGCTGTCGTGCTGCCGGCCACCTATAGCGGCCTGGTGAGCTGTCGTGCTGCCGGCCACCTATAGTGGCCTGGTGAGCTGTCGTGCTGCCGGCCACCTATAGCGGCTTGGTGAGCTGTCGTGCTGCCGGCCACCTATAGCGGCCTGGTGAACGGTCGAGATGCCGGCCACCTATAGTGGCCTGGTGAGCTGTCGTGCTGCCGGCCACCTATAGTGGCCTGGTGAGCTGTCGTGCTGCCGGCCACCTATAGTGGCCTGGTGAGCTGTCGAGATGCCGGCGACCTATAGTGGCCTGGTGAGCTGTCGTGCTGCCGGCCATCTATAATGGCCTGGTGAGCTGTCGTGCTACCGGCCACCTATAGTGGCCTGGAGAGCTGTTGAGCTGCCGGCCACCTATAGTGGCCTGGTGAGCTGTCGTGCTGCCGGCCACCTATTGTGGCCTGGTGAGCTGTCGTGCTGCCGGCCACCTATAGTGGCCTGGTGAGCTGTCGTGCTGCCGGCCACCTATAGTGGCCTGGTGAACTGTCGTGCTGCCGACCACCTAGAGTGGCCTGGTGAGCTGTCGTGCTGCCGGTCACCTATAGTTGCCTGGTGAGCTGTCGTGCTGCCGGCCACCTATAGTGGCCTGGTGAGCTGACGTGCTGCCGGCCACCTATAGCGGCCTGGTGAACTGTCGAGATGCCTGCCACCTATAGCGGCTTGGTGAGCTGTTGTGCTGCCGACCACCTATAGCGGCCTGGTGAACGGTCGAGATGCCGGCCACCTATAGTGGCCTGGTGAGCTGTCGAGATGCCGGCCACCTATAGCGGCCTGGTGAACGGTCGAGATGCCGGCCACCTATAGTGGCCTGGTGAGTTGTCGTGCTGCCGGCCACCTATAGTGGCCTGGTGAGCTGTCGTGCTGCCGACCACCTATAGTGGCCCGGTGAGTTGCCGTGCTGTCGGTCACCTATAGTGGCCTGGTGGGCTGTCGTGCTGCCGGCCACCTATAGTGGCCTGGTGAGCTGTCGTGCTGCCGGCCACCTATAGTGGCCTGGTGAGCTGTCGTGCTGCCGACCACCTATAGCGGCTTGGTGAGCTGTCGTGCTGCCGGCCACCTATGGCGGCCTGGTGAACGGTCGAGATGCCGGCCACCTATAGTGGCCTGGTGAGTTGTCGTGCTGCCGACCACCTATAGCGGCTTGGTGAGCTGTCGTGCTGCCGGCCACCTATGGCGGCCTGGTGAACGGACGAGATGCCGGCCACCTATAGTGGCCTGGTGAGCTGTCGTGCTGCCGGCCACCTATAGTGGCCTGGTGAGCTGTCGTGCTGCCGGCCACCTATAGTGGCCTGGAGAGCTGTCGTGCTGCCGGCCACCTATAGTGGCCTGGTGAGCTGTCGTGCTGCCGGCCACCTATAGTGGCCTGGTGAGCTGTCGTGCTGCCGGCCACCTATAGTGGCCTGGTGAGCTGTCGTGCTGCCGGCCACCTATAGTGGCCTGGTGAGCTGTCGTGCTGCCGGCCACCTATAGTGGCCTGGTGAGCTGTCGTGCTGCCGGCCACCTATAGTGGCCTAGTGAGCTGTCGTGCTGCCGGCCACCTATAGTGGCCCGATGAGCTGTCGTGCTGTCGGTCACCTATAGTGGCCTGGTGAGCTGTCGTGATGCCGGCCACCTATAGTGGCCTGGAGAGCTGTTGAGCTGCCGGCCACCTATAGTGGCCTGGTGAGCTGTCGTGTTGCCGGCCACCTATAGTGGTCTGGTGAGCTGTCGAGAAGCCGGCCACCTATAGTGGCCTAGTGAGCTGTCGAGCTGCCGGCCACCTATAGTGGCCTGGTGAGCTGTCGTGCTGCCGGCCACCTATAGTGGTCTGGTGAGCTGTCGAGAAGCCGGCCACCTATAGTGGCCTGGTGAGCTGTCGTGCTGCCGGCCACCTATAGCGGCCTGGTGAACTGTCGAGATGCCTGCCACCTATAGTGGCCTGGTGAGCTGTCGTGCTGCCGGCCACCTATAGTGGCTTGGTGAGCTGTCGTGCTGCCGGCCACCTATAGTGGCCTGGTGAGCTGTCGTGCTGCCGGCCACCTATAGCGGCTTGGTGAGCTGTCGTGCTGCCGGCCACCTATAGTGGCCTGGTGAGCTGTCGAGATGCCGGCGACCTATAGTGGCCTGGTGAGCTGTCGTGCTGCTGGCCACATATAGCGGCCTGGTGAACGGTCGAGATGCCGGCCACCTATAGTGGCCTGGTGAGCTGTCGTGCTGCCGGCCACCTATAGTGGCCTGGTGAGCTGTCGAGATGCCGGCGACCTATAGTGGCCTGGTGAGCTGTCGTGCTGCTGGCCATCTATAATGGCCTGGTGAGCTGTCATGCTACCGGCCACCTATAGTGGCCCGGTGAGCTGCCGTGCTGTCGTTCACCTATAGTGGCCTGGTGAGCTGTCGCGATGCCGGCCACCTATAGTGGCCTGGTGAGCTGTCGAGCAGCCGGCCACCTATAGTGGCCTGGTGTGCTGTCGAGCTGCCGGCCACCTATACTGGCCTGGTGAGCTGTCGTGCTGCCGGCCACCTTTAGTGGCGTGGTGAGCTGTCGTGCTGCCGGTCATCTATAGTGGCCTGGTGAGCTGTCGTGCTGCCGGCCACCTTTAGTGGGCTGGTGAGCTGTAGTGCTACCGGCCACCTATAGTGGCCTGGTGAGCTGTCGTGCTGCCGGCCATCTATAATGGCCTGGTGAGCTGTCATGCTACCGGCCTCCTATAGTGGCCCGGTGAGCTGTCGTGCTGCCGGCCACCTATAGCGGCCAGGTGAACTGTCGAGATGCCGGCCACCTATAGTGGCCTGGTGAGCTGTCGTGCTGCCGGCCACCTATAGTGGTCTGGTGAGCTGTTGAGCTGCCGGCCACCTATAGTGGCCTGGTGAGCTGTCGTGCTGCCGGCCACCTTAAGTGGGCCGGTGAGCTGTCGTGCTGTCGGTCACCTATAGTGGCCTGGTGAGCTGTCGTGATGCCGGCCACCTATAGTGGCCTGGAGAGCTGTTGAGCTGCCGGCCACCTATAGTGGCCTGGTGAGCTGTCGTGCTGCCGGCCACCTATAGTGGCCTGGTGAGCTGTCGTGCTGCCGGCCACCTATAGTGGCCTGGTGAGCTGTCGTGCTGCCGGCCACCTATAGTGGCCTGGTGAGCTGTCGTGCTGCCGACCACCTAGAGTGGCCTGGTGAGCTGTCGTGCTGCCGGCCACCTATAGTTGCCTGGTGAGCTGTCGTGCTGCCGGCCACCTATAGTGGCCTGGTGAACTGACGTGCTGCCGGCCACCTATAGTGGCCTGGTGAGCTGTCGCGATGCCTCCCACCAATAGTGGCCTAGTGAGCTGTCGAGATGCCGGCCACCTATAGTGGCCTGGTGAGCTGTCGAGATGCCGGCCACCTATAGTGGCCCGGTGAGCTGTCGTGCTGCCGGCCACCTATAGTGGCCTCGTGAGCTGTCGTGCTACCAACCACCTATGGTGGTCTGGTGAGCTGTCGTGCTAACAGCCACCTATGGTAGTCTGGTGAGCTGTCGTGCTACCAGCCACCTATGGTGGTCTGGTGAGCTGTCGTGCTACCAGCCACCTATGGTGGTCTGGTGAGGTGTCGTGCTACCAGCCACCTATGGTGGTCTGGTGAGCTGTCGTGCTACCAGCCACCTATGGTGGTCTGGTGAGCTATCGTTCTACCAGCCACCTATGGTGGTCTGGTGAGCTGTCGAGCTACCAGCCACCTATGGTGTTCTGGTGAGCTGTCGTGCTACCAGCCACCTATGGTGGTTTGGTGAGCTGTCGTGCTGCCGGCCACCTTTAGTGGCCTGGGGAGCTGTTGCGCTACCGGCCACCTATAGTGGCCCGGTGAGCTGTCGTGCTGTCGGTCACCTATAGTGGCCTGGTGAGCTGTCGAGATTCCGGCCACCCAAAGTGACCTGGTGAGATGTCGAGATCCCGGCCACCTATAGTGGCCTGGTGAGCTGACGTGCTGCCGGCCACCTATAGTGGCCTGGTGAGCTGTCGTGCTGCTGGCCACCTATTGTGGCCTGGTGAGCTGTCGTGCTGCCGGCCACCTATAGTGGCCTGGTGAGCTGTCGTGCTGCCGGCCATCTATAATGGCCTGGTGAGCTGTCATGCTACCGGCCACCTATAGTGGCCCGGTGAGCTGCCGTGCTGTCGGTCACCTATAGTGGCCTGGTGAGCTGTCGGGATGCCGGCCACCTATAGTGGCCTGGTGAGCTGTCGTGCTGCTGGCCACCTATTGTGGCCTGGTGACCTGTCGTGCTGCCGGCCACCTATAGTGGCCTGGTGAGCCGTCGTGCTGCCGTTCACCTATAGTGGCCTGGTGAGCTGTCGTGCTGCCGGCCACCTATAGCGGCCTGGTGAACTGTCGAGATGCCTACCACCTATAGTGGCCTGGTGAGCTGTCGTGCTGCCGGCCACCTATTGTGGCCTGGTGAGCTGTCGTGCTGCCGACCACCTATAGTGGTCTGGTGAGCTGTCGAGATCCCGGCCACCTATAGTGGCCTGGTGAGCTGTCGAGATGTCGGCCACCTATAGTGGCCTAGTGAGCTGTCGTGCTGCCGGCCATCTATAGTGGCCTGGTGCCGGCCACCTATAGCGGTCTGGTGAACGGTCGAGATGCCGGCCACCTATAGTGGCCTGGTGAGCTGTCGTGCTGCCGGCCACCTATGGTGGCCTGGTGAGCTGTCGTGCTGCCGACCACCTATAGTGGTCTGGTGAGCTGTCGAGATCCCGGCCACCTATAGTGGCCTGGTGAGCTGTCGAGATGCCGGCCACCTATAGTGGCCTGGTGAGCTGTCGTGCTGCCGGCCACCTATAGTGGCCTGGTGAGCTGTCGTGCTGCTGGCCACCTATAGTGGCCTGGTGCGCTGTCGTGCTGCCGGCCACCTATAGCGGCCAGGTGAACTGTCGAGGTGCCGGCCACCTATAGTGGCCTGGTGAGCTGTCGTGCTGCCGGCCACCTATAGCGGCCTGGTGAACTGTCGAGATGCCTGCCACCTATAGTGGCCTGGTGAGCTGTCGTGCTGCCGGCCACCTATAGCGGCCTGGTGAGCTGTCGTGCTGCCGGCCACCTATAGTGGCCTGGTGAGCTGTCGTGCTGCCGGCCACCTATAGCGGCTTGGTGAGCTGTCGTGCTGCCGGCCACCTATAGCGGCCTGGTGAACGGTCGAGATGCCGGCCACCTATAGTGGCCTGGTGAGCTGTCGTGCTGCCGGCCACCTATAGTGGCCTGGTGAGCTGTCGTGCTGCCGGCCACCTATAGTGGCCTGGTGAGCTGTCGAGATGCCGGCGACCTATAGTGGCCTGGTGAGCTGTCGTGCTGCCGGCCATCTATAATGGCCTGGTGAGCTGTCATGCTACCGGCCACCTATAGTGGCCCGGTGAGCTGCCGTGCTGTCGGTCACCTATAGTGGCCTGGTGAGCTGTCGTGATGCCGGCCACCTATAGTGGCCTGGTGAACTGTCGAGCTGTCGGTCACCTATAGTGGCCTGGTGAGCTGTCGTGATGCTGGCCACCTATAGTGGCCTGGAGAGCTGTTGAGCTGCCGGCCACCTATAGTGGCCTGGTGAGCTGTCGTGCTGCCGGCCACCTATAGTGGCCTGGTGAGCTGTCGTGCTGCCGGCCACCTATAGTGGCCTGGTGAGCTGTCGTGCTGCCGGCCACCTATAGTGGCCAGGTGAACTGTCGTGCTGCCGACCACCTAGAGTGGCCTGGTGAGCTGTCGTGCTGCCGGCCACCTATAGTTGCCTGGTGAGCTGTCGTGCTGCCGGCCACCTATAGTGGCCTGGTGAGCTGTCGTGCTGCCGGCCACCTATAGTGGCCTGGTGAGCTGTCGTGCTGCCGGCCACCTATAGTGGCCAGGTGAACTGTCGTGCTGCCGACCACCTAGAGTGGCCTGGTGAGCTGTCGTGCTGCCGGCCACCTATAGTTGCCTGGTGAGCTGTCGTGCTGCCGGCCACCTATAGTGGCCTGGTGAGCTGACGTGCTGCCGGCCACCTATAGCGGCCTGGTGAACTGTCGAGATGCCTGCCACCTATAGCGGCTTGGTGAGCTGTTGTGCTGCCGGCCACCTATAGCGGCCTGGTGAACGGTCGAGATGCCGGCCATCTATAGTGGCCTGGTAAGCTGTCGAGATGCCGGCCACCTATAGCGGCCTGGTGAACGGTCGAGATGCCGGCCACCTATAGTGGCCTGGTGAGTTGTCGTGCTGCCGGCCACCTATAGTGGCCTGGTGAGCTGTCGTGCTGCCGGCCACCTATAGTGGCCTGGTGAGCTGTCGAGATGCCGGCGACCTATAGTTGCCTGGTGAGCTGTCGTGCTGCCGGCCATCTATAATGGCCTGGTGAGCTGTCATGCTACCGGCCACCTATAGTGGCCCGGTGAGCTGCCGTGCTGTCGGTCACCTATAGTGGCCTGGTGAGCTGTCGTGCTGCCGGCCACCTATAGTGGCCTGGTGAGCTGTCGTGCTGCCGGCCACCTATAGTGGCCTGGTGAGCTGTCGTGCTGCCGACCACCTATAGCGGCTTGGTGAGCTGTCGTGCTGCCGGCCACCTATGGCGGCCTGGTGAACGGTCGAGATGCCGGCCACCTATAGTGGCCTGGTGAGCTGTCGTGCTGCCGGCCACCTATAGTGGCCTGGTGAGCTGTCGTGCTGCCGGCCACCTATAGTGGCCTGGTGAGCTGTCGTGCTGCCGGCCACCTATAGTGGCCTGGTGAGCTGTCGTGCTGCCGGCCACCTATAGTGGCCTGGTGAGCTGTCGTGCTGCCGGCCACCTATAGTGGCCTGGTGAGCTGTCGTGCTGCCGGCCACCTATAGTGGCCTGGTGAGCTGTCGTGCTGCCGGCCACCTATAGTGGCCTGGTGAGCTGTCGTGCTGCCGGCCACCTATAGTGGTCTGGTGAGCTGTCGTGCTGCCGGCCACCCATAGTGGCCCGATGAGCTGTCGTGCTGTCGGTCACCTATAGTGGCCTGGTGAGCTGTCGTGATGCCGGCCACCTATAGTGGCCTGGAGAGCAGTTGAGCTGCCGGCCACCTATAGTGGCCTGGTGAGCTGTCGAGATGCCGGCGACCTATAGTTGCCTGGTGAGCTGTCGTGATGCCGGCCACCTATAGTGGCCTAGTGAGCTGTCGAGCTGCCGGCCACCTATAGTGGCCTGGTGAGCTGTCGTGCTGCCGGCCACCTATAGTGGCCCGATGAGCTGTCGTGCTGTCGGTCACCTATAGTGGCCTGGTGAGCTGTCGTGATGCCGGCCACCTATAGTGGCCTGGAGAACTGTTGAGCTGCCGGCCACCTATAGTGGCCTGGTGAGCTGTCGTGTTGCCGGCTACCTATAGTGGCCTGGTGAGCTGTCGTGCTGCCGGCGACCTATAGTGGCCTGGTGAGCTGTCGTGCTGCCGGCCACCTATAGTGGCCTGGTGAGCTGTCGTGCTGCCGGCCACCTATAGTGGCCTGGTGAGCTGTCGTGTTGCCGGCCACCTATAGTGGCCCGATGAGCTGTCGTGCTGTCGGTCACCTATAGTGGCCTGGTGAGCTGTCGTGATGCCGGCCACCTATAGTGGCCTGGAGAGCTGTTGAGCTGCCGGCCACCTATAGTGGCCTGGTGAGCTGTCGTGTTGCCGGCCACCTATAGTGGCCTGGTGAGCTGTCGTGATGCCGGCCACCTATAGTGGCCTAGTGAGCTGTCGAGCTGCCGGCCACCTATAGTGGCCTGGTGAGCTGTCGTGCTGCCGGCCACCTATAGTGGCCTGGTGAGCTGTCGTGCTGCCGGCCACCTATAGTGGCCCGATGAGCTGTCGTGCTGTCGGTCACCTATAGTGGCCTGGTGAGCTGTCGTGATGCCGGCCACCTATAGTGGCCTGGAGAGCTGTTGAGCTGCCGGCCACCTATAGTGGCCTGGTGAGCTGTCGTGTTGCCGGCCACCTATAGTGGCCTGGTGAGCTGTCGTGATGCCGGCCACCTATAGTGGCCTAGTGAGCTGTCGAGCTGCCGGCCACCTATAGTGGCCTGGTGAGCTGTCGTGCTGCCGGCCACCTATAGTGGCCCGGTGAGCTGACGTGCTGCCGGCCACCTATAGTGGCCTGGTGAGCTGTCGTGCTGCCGGCCATCTATAATGGCCTGGTGAGCTGTCATGCTACCGGCCACCTATAGGGGCCCGGTGAGCTGCCGTGCTGTCGGTCACCTATAGTGGCCTGGTGAGCTGTCGTGCTCCCGGCCACCTATAGTGGCCTGGTGAGCTGTCGTGCTGCCGGCCACCTATAGTGGCCTGGTGAGCTGTCGTGCTGCCGACCACCTATAGCGGCTTGGTGAGCTGTCGTGCTGCCGGCCACCTATGGCGGCCTGGTGAACGGTCGAGATGCCGGCCACCTATAGTGGCCTGGTGAGCCGTCGTGCTGCCGGCCACCTATAGTGGCCTGGTGAGCTGTCGTGCTGCCGACCACCTAGAGTGGCCTGGTGAGCTGTCGTGCTGCCGGCCACCTATAGTTGCCTGGTGAGCTGTCGTGCTGCCGGCCACCTATAGTGGCCTGGTGAGCTGTCGTGCTGCCGGCCACCTATAGTGGCCTGGTGAGCTGTCGTGCTGCCGGCCACCTATAGTGGCCAGGTGAACTGTCGTGCTGCCGACCACCTAGAGTGGCCTGGTGAGCTGTCGTGCTGCCGGCCACCTATAGTTGCCTGGTGAGCTGTCGTGCTGCCGGCCACCTATAGTGGCCTGGTGAGCTGACGTGCTGCCGGCCACCTATAGCGGCCTGGTGAACTGTCGAGATGCCTGCCACCTATAGCGGCTTGGTGAGCTGTTGTGCTGCCGGCCACCTATAGCGGCCTGGTGAACGGTCGAGATGCCGGCCATCTATAGTGGCCTGGTAAGCTGTCGAGATGCCGGCCACCTATAGCGGCCTGGTGAACGGTCGAGATGCCGGCCACCTATAGTGGCCTGGTGAGTTGTCGTGCTGCCGGCCACCTATAGTGGCCTGGTGAGCTGTCGTGCTGCCGGCCACCTATAGTGGCCTGGTGAGCTGTCGAGATGCCGGCGACCTATAGTTGCCTGGTGAGCTGTCGTGCTGCCGGCCATCTATAATGGCCTGGTGAGCTGTCATGCTACCGGCCACCTATAGTGGCCCGGTGAGCTGCCGTGCTGTCGGTCACCTATAGTGGCCTGGTGAGCTGTCGTGCTGCCGGCCACCTATAGTGGCCTGGTGAGCTGTCGTGCTGCCGGCCACCTATAGTGGCCTGGTGAGCTGTCGTGCTGCCGACCACCTATAGCGGCTTGGTGAGCTGTCGTGCTGCCGGCCACCTATGGCGGCCTGGTGAACGGTCGAGATGCCGGCCACCTATAGTGGCCTGGTGAGCTGTCGTGCTGCCGGCCACCTATAGTGGCCTGGTGAGCTGTCGTGCTGCCGGCCACCTATAGTGGCCTGGTGAGCTGTCGTGCTGCCGGCCACCTATAGTGGCCTGGTGAGCTGTCGTGCTGCCGGCCACCTATAGTGGCCTGGTGAGCTGTCGTGCTGCCGGCCACCTATAGTGGCCTGGTGAGCTGTCGTGCTGCCGGCCACCTATAGTGGCCTGGTGAGCTGTCGTGCTGCCGGCCACCTATAGTGGTCTGGTGAGCTGTCGTGCTGCCGGCCACCCATAGTGGCCCGATGAGCTGTCGTGCTGTCGGTCACCTATAGTGGCCTGGTGAGCTGTCGTGATGCCGGCCACCTATAGTGGCCTGGAGAGCAGTTGAGCTGCCGGCCACCTATAGTGGCCTGGTGAGCTGTCGAGATGCCGGCGACCTATAGTTGCCTGGTGAGCTGTCGTGATGCCGGCCACCTATAGTGGCCTAGTGAGCTGTCGAGCTGCCGGCCACCTATAGTGGCCTGGTGAGCTGTCGTGCTGCCGGCCACCTATAGTGGCCCGATGAGCTGTCGTGCTGTCGGTCACCTATAGTGGCCTGGTGAGCTGTCGTGATGCCGGCCACCTATAGTGGCCTGGAGAACTGTTGAGCTGCCGGCCACCTATAGTGGCCTGGTGAGCTGTCGTGTTGCCGGCTACCTATAGTGGCCTGGTGAGCTGTCGTGCTGCCGGCGACCTATAGTGGCCTGGTGAGCTGTCGTGCTGCCGGCCACCTATAGTGGCCTGGTGAGCTGTCGTGCTGCCGGCCACCTATAGTGGCCTGGTGAGCTGTCGTGTTGCCGGCCACCTATAGTGGCCCGATGAGCTGTCGTGCTGTCGGTCACCTATAGTGGCCTGGTGAGCTGTCGTGATGCCGGCCACCTATAGTGGCCTGGAGAGCTGTTGAGCTGCCGGCCACCTATAGTGGCCTGGTGAGCTGTCGTGTTGCCGGCCACCTATAGTGGCCTGGTGAGCTGTCGTGATGCCGGCCACCTATAGTGGCCTAGTGAGCTGTCGAGCTGCCGGCCACCTATAGTGGCCTGGTGAGCTGTCGTGCTGCCGGCCACCTATAGTGGCCTGGTGAGCTGTCGTGCTGCCGGCCACCTATAGTGGCCCGATGAGCTGTCGTGCTGTCGGTCACCTATAGTGGCCTGGTGAGCTGTCGTGATGCCGGCCACCTATAGTGGCCTGGAGAGCTGTTGAGCTGCCGGCCACCTATAGTGGCCTGGTGAGCTGTCGTGTTGCCGGCCACCTATAGTGGCCTGGTGAGCTGTCGTGATGCCGGCCACCTATAGTGGCCTAGTGAGCTGTCGAGCTGCCGGCCACCTATAGTGGCCTGGTGAGCTGTCGTGCTGCCGGCCACCTATAGTGGCCCGGTGAGCTGACGTGCTGCCGGCCACCTATAGTGGCCTGGTGAGCTGTCGTGCTGCCGGCCATCTATAATGGCCTGGTGAGCTGTCATGCTACCGGCCACCTATAGGGGCCCGGTGAGCTGCCGTGCTGTCGGTCACCTATAGTGGCCTGGTGAGCTGTCGTGCTGCCGGCCACCTATAGTGGCCTGGTGAGCTGTCGTGCTGCCGGCCACCTATAGTGGCCTGGTGAGCTGTCGTGCTGCCGACCACCTATAGCGGCTTGGTGAGCTGTCGTGCTGCCGGCCACCTATGGCGGCCTGGTGAACGGTCGAGATGCCGGCCACCTATAGTGGCCTGGTGAGCCGTCGTGCTGCCGGCCACCTATAGTGGCCTGGTGAGCTGTCGTGCTGCCGGCCACCTATAGTGGCCTGGTGAGCTGTCGTGCTGCCGGCCACCTATAGTGGCCTGGTGAGCTGTCGTGCTGCCGGCCACCTATAGTGGCCTGGTGAGCTGTCGTGCTGCCGGCCACCTATAGTGGCCTGGTGAGCTGTCGTGCTGCCGGCCACCTATAGTGGCCTGGTGAGCTGTCGTGCTGCCGGCCACCTATAGTGGCCTGGTGAGCTGTCGTGCTGCCGGCCACCTATAGTGGCCTGGTGAGCTGTCGTGCTGCCGGCCACCCATAGTGGCCCGATGAGCTGTCGTGCTGTCGGTCACCTATAGTGGCCTGGTGAGCTGTCGTGATGCCGGCCACCTATAGTGGCCTGGAGAGCTGTTGAGCTGCCGGCCACCTATAGTGGCCTGGTGAGCTGTCGTGTTGCCGGCCACCTATAGTGGCCTGGTGAGCTGTCGTGATGCCGGCCACCTATAGTGGCCTAGTGAGCTGTCGAGCTGCCGGCCACCTATAGTGGCCTGGTGAGCTGTCGTGCTGCCGGCCACCTATGGTGGCCCGATGAGCTGTCGTGCTGTCGGTCACCTATAGTGGCCTGGTGAGCTGTCGTGATGCCGGCCACCTATAGAGGCCTGGAGAACTGTTGAGCTGCCGGCCACCTATAGTGGCCTGGTGAGCTGTCGTGTTGCCGGCCACCTATAGTGGCCTGGTGAGCTGTCGTGCTGCCGGCGACCTATAGTGGCCTGGTGAGCTGTCGTGCTGCCGGCCACCTATAGTGGCCTGGTGAGCTGTCGTGCTGCCGGCCACCTATAGTGGCCTGGTGAGCTGTCGTGTTGCCGGCCACCTATAGTGGCCCGATGAGCTGTCGTGCTGTCGGTCACCTATAGTGGCCTGGTGAGCTGTCGTGATGCCGGCCACCTATAGTGGCCTGGAGAGCTGTTGAGCTGCCGGCCACCTATAGTGGCCTGGTGAGCTGTCGTGTTGCCGGCCACCTATAGTGGCCTGGTGAGCTGTCGTGATGCCGGCCACCTATAGTGGCCTAGTGAGCTGTCGAGCTGCCGGCCACCTATAGTGGCCTGGTGAGCTGTCGTGCTGCCGGCCACCTATAGTGGCCTGGTGAGCTGTCGTGCTGCCGGCCACCTATAGTGGCCCGATGAGCTGTCGTGCTGTCGGTCACCTATAGTGGCCTGGTGAGCTATCGTGATGCCGGCCACCTATAGTGGCCTGGAGAGCTGTTGAGCTGCCAGCCACCTATAGTGGCCTGGTGAGCTGTCGTGTTGCCGGCCACCTATAGTGGCCTGGTGAGCTGTCGTGATGCCGGCCACCTATAGTGGCCTAGTGAGCTGTCGAGCTGCCGGCCACCTATAGTGGCCTGGTGAGCTGTCGTGCTGCCGGCCACCTATAGTGGCCCGGTGAGCTGACGTGCTGCCGGCCACCTATAGTGGCCTGGTGAGCTATCGTGCTGCCGGCCACCTATAGTGGCCTGGTGAACTGTCGTGCTGCCGACCACCTAGAGTGGCCTGGTGAGCTGTCGTGCTGCCGGCCACCTATAGTTGCCTGGTGAGCTGTCGTGCCGCCGGCCACCTATAGTGGCCTGGTGAGCTGACGTGCTGCCGGCCACCTATAGCGGCCTGGTGAACTGTCGAGATGCCTGCCACCTATAGCGGCTTGGTGAGCTGTTGTGCTGCCGGCCACCTATAGCGGCCTGGTGAACGGTCGAGATGCCGGCCACCTATAGTGGCCTGGTGAGCTGTCGTGCTGCCGGCCACCTATAGCGGCCTGGTGAACGGTCGAGATGCCGGCCACCTATAGTGGCCTGGTGAGCTGTCGTGCTGCCGGCCACCTATAGTGGCCTGGTGAGCTGTCATGCTACCGGTCACCTATAGTGGCCCGGTGAGCTGCCGTGCTGTCGGTCACCTATAGTGGCCTGGTGAGCTGTCGTGCTGCCGGCCACCTATAGTGGCCTGGTGAGCTGTCGTGCTGCCGGCCACCTATAGTGGCCTGGTGAGCTGTCGTGCTGCCGACCACCTATAGCGGCTTGGTGAGCTGTCGTGCTGCCGGCCACCTATGGCGGCCTGGTGAACGGTCGAGATGCCGGCCACCTATAGTGGCCTGGTGAGCTGTCGTGCTGCCGGCCACCTATAGTGGCCTGGTGAGCTGTCGTGCTGCCGGCCACCTATAGTGGCCTGGTGAGCTGTCGTGCTGCCGGCCACCTATAGTGGCCTGGTGAGCTGTCGTGCTGCCGGCCACCTATAGTGGCCTGGTGAGCTGTCGTGCTGCCGGCCACCTATAGTGGCCTGGTGAGCTGTCGTGCTGCCGGCCACCTATAGTGGCCTGGTGAGCTGTCGTGCTGCCGGTCACCTATAGTGGCCCGATGAGCTGTCGTGCTGTCGGTCACCTATAGTGGCCTGGTGAGCTGTCGTGCTGCCGGCCACCTATAGCGGCCTGGTGAGGTGTCGTGTTGCCGGCCACCTATAGTGGCCTGGTGAGCTGTCGTGTTGCCGGCCACCTATAGTGGCCTGGTGAGCTGTCGTGATGCCGGCCACCTATAGTGGCCTGGAGAGCTGTTGAGCTGCCGGCCACCTATAGTGGCCTGGTGAGCTGTCGTGCTGCCGGCCACCTATAGTGGCCTGGTGAGCTATCGTGATGCCGGCCACCTATAGTGGCCTGGAGAGCTGTTGAGCTGCCGGCCACCTATAGTGGCCTGGTGAGCTGTCGTGTTGCCGGCCACCTATAGTGGCCTGGTGAGCTGTCGTGATGCCGGCCACCTATAGTGGTCTGGAGAGCTGTTGAGCTGCCGGCCACCTATAGTGGCCTGGTGAGCTGTCGTGTTGCCGGCCACCTATAGTGGCCTGGTGAGCTGTCGTGATGCCGGCCACCTATAGTGGCCTAGTGAGCTGTCGAGCTGCCGGCCACCTATAGTGGCCTGGTGAGCTGTCGTGTTGCCGGCCACCTATAGTGGCCTGGTGAGCTGTCGTGCTGCCGGCCACCTATAGTGGCCTGGTGAGCTGTCGTGCTGCCGGCCACCTATTGTGGCCTGGTGAGCTGTCGTGCTGCCGGCCACCTATAGTGGCCTGGTGAGCTGTCGTGTTGCCGGCCACCTATAGTGGCCCGATGAGCTGTCGTGCTGTCGGTCACCTATAGTGGCCTGGTGAGCTGTCGTGATGCCGGCCACCTATAGTGGCCTGGAGAGCTGTTGAGCTGCCGGCCACCTATAGTGGCCTGGTGAGCTGTCGTGTTGCCGGCCACCTATAGTGGCCTGGTGAGCTGTCGTGATGCCGGCCACCTATAGTGGCCTAGTGAGCTGTCGAGCTGCCGGCCACCTATAGTGGCCTGGTGAGCTGTCGTGCTGCCGGCCACCTATAGTGGCCTGGTGAGCTGTCGTTCTGCCGGCCACCTATAGTGGCCCGATGAGCTGTCGTGCTGTCGGTCACCTATAGTGGCCTGGTGAGCTGTCGTGATGCCGGCCACCTATAGTGGCCTGGAGAGCTGTTGAGCTGCCGGCCACCTATAGTGGCCCGATGAGCTGTCGTGCTGTCGGTCACCTATAGTGGCCTGGTGAGCTGTCGTGATGCCGGCCACCTATAGTGGCCTGGAGAGCTGTTGAGCTGCCGGCCACCTATAGTGGCCTGGTGAGCTGTCGTGTTGCCGGCCACCTATAGTGGCCTGGTGAGCTGTCGTGATGCCGGCCACCTATAGTGGCCTGGAGAGCTGTTGAGCTGCCGGCCACCTATAGTGGCCTGGTGAGCTGTCGTGTTGCCGGCCACCTATAGTGGCCTGGTGAGCTGTCGTGATGCCGGCCACCTATAGTGGCCTAGTGAGCTGTCGAGCTGCCGGCCACCTATAGTGGCCCGGTGAGCTGACGTGCTGCCGGCCACCTATAGTGGCCTGGTGAGCTGTCGTGCTGCTGGCCACCTCTCATGCCTCTCATGCTTCCAGCCAGCTATGGTGGTCTGGTGAGCTGTCGCGCTACCAGCCACCTATAGTGGCTCCCTACTTAAGGGATCTTCTGCCTTAAGTTATAACGTAATTAGCTAACCTAGCAACATCTTATAGTGACCATATCAACATTAAAAATCTTTTATGTTTTAAATAAATAGATTGACTTTGAAATCGTACTAAACAATCTAATTTAATATAATAAGTATGTGTTACTTGTGAGATACATTGTGTTTTCATGCGATGGCCAGGCAATTGCTCTCTCCTGGTGTTTTGATTGTGTGTTATTGGCTGTATAAATCTTTTATCATCCATATGATGTTGTAGTTCTATCATACGATAAAGTGCAGTTACATCCAGGGCTTTTAATTCACCATTATTTAGTTTAACAAGTTTAATTAGACGATGTCATAGGCTCAAGATCTTCTCAATATGTGGTTTTGAAGCGTTACCCCATGCCAAGATCCCGAATCAAATTCGTTATTCTGCCAACGCATAGTATAACTTGTTTAAGAACTTCAAAGTTTTTAGGTAAGCGAAGGCAATCAAGTCAAGTATTCATCTTTGGTCACACCAGGGTATTTTATCCTTTTCACAGATTCTATGAGGTTGTTGTCGGCTGAGAGTGGGCAGTGGTTTCGGTGATATATATTGATGATTTCTTCTCGTTTAAGTGCATTTAGTGCATTCCTTTTGTTTTGGTAGCGTTAATAATTAGTCCATGATCATGAGGAATGATGACGATATTAGGGTACACTTTTTGCCATTATGTTGATTAGCATATGACACTTTTCTGAAGTAACAGGTAATTTTTCACTGTTTACGCGTTATTCGTTGAATTCAACTAAGATTGTAATTTATCGTGAAAAGAAAACATTACAATTTCGTGCTTCATAAAAAATTGTTTCACGCACTTCGCACTACTGAGCAATCAATTTATGCAATAGTTCATGCGATTTGAATTAGCAAAATTGCATGCAGTAGTACAAACAATCACGTTGTATCCATTCATGAACCAGGGGTGTAGAATAAACGCCTATGTTTTCTTGGTGGTATACGTGATGCTAGAGAGCACCGTGGCGCAGTGGGTAGTGTGTTGGCCTCTGACGCAGATGACACGGGATCGAATCCTGACACAGCCATGTCATCGAACGTGTTTTTCACGGTGTTTCTCCTCAGCGGGGTTCTGACAAAACCCCCTGTAGTAAAATTGTCATAAAAAGCTTTTCGAAATTCGCCGTTCGGAACCAGTTTGATCAAAAAGTTGTCAATCCTAATAATTTTGGCTCTATTGTTTAGGACCTCGTTGGAATAGTATTTTGTGTACTCGGATTCTGGTGTTCTGTGCAATGAGAGACAAGTCCTTAGACATTGTCTCTCAAACACACGAATCCTTTCCATCAAGCTGGCACTCACATTGAACCAAACGGGACATCCCTAGGCGATCATGGGCCTGACTAAAGCCATGTAACAGATTATTTACACTCTCTTATCAAGTTGGCTGCTAAACAGCCACCTTAACAGAGCGCAAGCTCCCCGGGCCCTGGCCAAAGCAACATCTATATGTTTATTATACAGATACTGGTCGAACCAGATTCCAAGGTATCTGACTACATTTTGGTTCGCCAGTGGACGCCCGTCCGGTCCAACAATGGAAAATGTTCGCCAGTTTCGCCTGGTATCCCTACAGGCCACAGACAATAGCGTTCTGAAAAAAAAATGTTTCAGATTTTTGGAAGTTGATTCTTAACTTCCAGTCATTACAAAAAGTCTGAATTTTTCGAAATCACGTTGCAAGATCATAGCTATGACATCATTCGTTGGGCCCTTCCTGTACGCGACTAGGTCGTCTGCGTATGCTATCAAATGTCGATGGGAAGCTATCAGATCACTGACGTAAATGTTGAAAAGGATCCGCGAGTTCACCGTGCCCTGTTGCAGACCATTTACTGTATCAATGCACAAGACACAAGGTATGACCAATATGCCGATCAGATAGCTATGTTGCTTGAAGAGTTTAATGGACGGTTCAAAGATTTTTGTAAGCTAGAGGATTTTATCAAATTTTTGTTATTTCCATTTGAAGGTGATATCAGTGTGGAAGACTTAGCAGTAAAGTTTGAAAAATCAACATTTTGCGGCATGTTTGCGTGTTGCTATCAGTGCAAATGAACCACACTACAAAAAACTTGCTTTGAATATGTAGTGTCCTATAGTAGTAGTAGCATCTTCAAGTAATAATTAATCAGTAATTGTTATTATCAATTTCCTTTAATTTTAATGCGTTACTTGGGTATGTCCAAGTCGGAGTCTGAGGTAAATGCTTCCTCAAAGGTGTAGTGTTTGAAGGGTAAATGGATGGAACGGCTTTCGGGTTGATGTTTGAATAGTGGTGTGTGAAGTGGTTCCATGCCTCGTTAATTTTACGTTCCCATTGGTGGTGTATAAATTTATAGAAATCTTTTTTGGGGGAGAAGTATGTTGTCACGCTTGATCCCGATGACGCATTCTTCGCAGCACGATCGGCTAGCTCGTTCCCTTTTATACCTGCATGTCCTGGTACCCAGATAATTTTTAATTTAGGTTGCATTTTTATGATGTTGTTTCGTATTTGGTTGATGATGTTGAAGCGATTGTTTAAATTCAGTACCGCATTAACAGTGGAAAGGCTATCAGTGCAAATTAAAATCTTACTGCGGACGACGCTAGCAACTTTTGTTGCTTCTAGGAGGGCCGAAGCTTCTGTGGAAAATATCGAAAGCTAACCCGGTAGCTTTGTGGCGCGTAAGACTTGTCCGGTGTCGTCAATGATGGCATACCTGGTGCAGTCATCAGTTTTGGAACCATCGGCATACATGATGGACCAGGAGTTTTCAATGTACGAGCTTACGAGTTCCTTAAAGGTTTGTGTGTAGATTTCCTTCGGAGTTTCTTGTTTTTTGAGTTTTGCTAGCTTGGTGTTAATAGCATCATTTGGTAATAGCCAAGGGGGATGTTTTTTGGTGAAATTCGATTTTCGGACGATGGGGAGACCCATGTTCCCAACCAAGGTTATGGCATTGATAGCGCTTGAGGGGTATTTAGGGATGTTTGTACGTTTTAGTAGATTTTTTGAAATGGTGGAAATCGGTGAGTTGCCGGAATGTAGGATAATCGAAGGGAGGCGAGTGGTTAAAATGTCTCTTTGGTGTTCGATGTATGGGAGGCCGGCTTCTGTGAGCATGTTTCTTATGGGTGTTGTAAAAAAAACATTTAAGCTCCGTCTTACTGCTGCATGGTAGGGAGGTTTTAGAATTTGGAGCGTTGATTTCCGGCATTTACCGTATAAAGCCAATCCGTAACATGTGTTAGTTGGAATTAGGGAGGATTTAGAAGATAGAAACTTAATGATGTTTAGCTTAGAGTCTAATTTTTTTCTTAGGGCTATACAATGGTTCTTAAAACTAAACTTATTGTCGAAGATTATGCCTAGGATACTTAATTCCTTAACTCTAGGTATTGGAGAGTTGTTATATACAATTGTCAAAATTGTTGCAATTATGTTTTTTGCAAATGTGTAGGTGTTTACTTTTTGCCGGCAAAATCAGGGCACCTGATTGGGAACACCAGTTTCTTAAATTAGAGAGAATGTCCCGAAAAATTGTTTGGGTATGTGAAATGTCGTTAAATTTCTTCTTCTTCTTAGTGGGCGCTACAGTTCGGGGTGAACCTGGGCCTCAACCAACATGCCCCTCCATCTAGCACGATCTTTCGCTAGCCTTTTCCAATTCCGCACACCCAGTTGGCTGAGGTCCCTTTCCACCTGTGTGCACCATCTTAAGTGCGGCCGTCCTCTGCTTCTTCGTCCCTCGGGGTGGGATTCAAAGACTCTCCAGGCTGGAGCTGTGGTGTCCATTCGCTCTACATGGCGCAGCCACCTTAGGCGTTGAATCCGTAGACGCCTGACTAGGCTCATGTCGCTGTACAGCCCGTAAAGTTCGTGGTTGAATCTTCTCCGCCATCCTCCGTCTGCGTTTATAGGCCCGAAAATCACGCACAAAATCTTTCTCTCGAGCCGACCAAGGGCCTCCTCATGCGCATTTGATAGTGTCCATGCTTCTGCGCCGTACAACAGGACCGGGATGATAAGGGTCTTATATAGAGTCAACTTTGTCGATCGGGAGAGGGCTCAATTACTCAGTTGCCTCCTGAGCCCAAAGAAAGAGCGATTGGTAAGAGTGATTCTGCGTTTGATTTCGGAACTGATGTCGTTGTTCCAGGTCACTGCGGAGCCAAGGTAGACGAAGTCCTTAACTACCTCGAACTTATATCTGCCTATACAAACGTTCTGGCCGAGACGTCGGTGGTGAGCGTCATTTTTTGATAACAGCATATATGTATTTAGTTTTGCCCTCGTTTACCGCCAAATCAATTTTCGCCGCCTCCATCTCAATACTCGCAAACGCCTCATTGACATCTCGCTGTGATCTACCTATTATGTCAATATCGTCGGGGTATGCAAGGAGTTGCGAGGATTTGAAATAGATTGTGCCTCTTGTATTGGCCAGTGATTTTTGCACAAGCGTTTCCCATATGATGTTGAGGAAATCACACGAAAGCGCATCGCCCTGTCTAAATCCTTTTTTGACTTCGAAGCTGTCGGTCAGTTCTGCACCGATTCGGATGGAGCAGCGAGCATTTTCCAGGGTCATCCTGCATAGTCTGAAGAGCTTAGCAGGTATGTCAAAGGTAGACATAGCGTTTAATAGCTCGTCTCTAATTACGCTGTCGTATGCGGCTTTGAAGTCGACAAATAGGTGGTGAGCGTCGACTTGAAATTCATTGGTTTTTTCCAGGATCTGCCGGAGTGTGAAGATTTGGTCGATGGTGGACTTCCCTGGCCTGAATCTGCACTGATAAGGACCTATCGGCTTATTTACACAGAACGGAAGAGAGGATTTTGT
Organism: Eumerus sabulonum; assembly: GCA_951905685.1. NCBI lineage: Eukaryota > Metazoa > Arthropoda > Insecta > Diptera > Syrphidae > Eumerus > Eumerus sabulonum. Next base: position 149,855,867 of record OX645060.1, on the reverse strand, counting down.
AGGCGATGTTAAGGAGGATTATTTCTCTATAGTTGGCGCAATCAGAGGGGACTCTTTTCTTGTGGATCGGACATACGATGCTGAGACTCCATTCCTCGGGCATGCTTTCCTCTAACCATATATTACGGATGAGTTGGTACATGCTCCCAACCAGGTCATCCCCAGCTGCCTTGAAGAGCTCAGCAGACAGTCCGTCTGCGCCAGCAGCTTTATTCGTTTGAGCTTCGATATGGCAATCTTAACTTCGTCGAGGTCAGGGGGACAGAATTCTCTGCGGTCTCCGTCGAATGGAAAGGGATCATTCTGCCTGACAGCGGTATATTGACTAACATCGCCGTTACACAGTCTGCAGAAGTGGTTTTTCCATACAGTCGATCACTGACAGCTGTGCAAGTCAGACGTGTTTCGACTTAGTGCAGTGTTTAGTAGTGAATAAACAGTATAAGTGCGCGGTTTGGCGAACCAATCGTGAAATCGTTAGTAGCACGACGGTAGAGTGCACGGTCCGAAACTCAAAGACCGGCAGTTCGGTTCCCGGTAGGGAAAACAAATTTTCCGCTTTTTTTTCCTTCTGTTGCTTCCAAAGTAATTGGAAGTAACAGAGGAAATGTCAGGCGACGGGCAGAAACCCGTATATCGTACGGCGTCAGAATCGGATGATTCCACCAAATCATCCGATTTCGCTACACCGAGTGCGGTAGTTAAGCGCAGGAGGAAGTTAAATCCTACTCCTAGCCTGGTGAAGCGCCCCTCCCTTTCCACTTCGGCAGAGAAGCTGCGGGCCGAAGCGAGGGAAGGGGCGCCATCAACTTCTAAAGCCGCTCTGCAGCAGCTACAACAACAACAACAACAATTGAATGTCCCCGAGGAGGCGGACTTTGTCTACCTCTCTGAAGGTAGGGAGGGTCGCTACACGGGGGAGAATAATTCCTTCGCTCTCCTATCTGCCTCGGAGACGGAGGAAGAAAAACAAGAAGACGAACTCCAGACCGAGGAGAAAATCCTCCAGGAGAAGCTCCAAGCCGTGAGGGACAAACTGTCCGAAATCCGGCAGCAAAAGGAGGCTGAGAAGCAGCGTAAGCTGCAACAGCAACAACAGCAAAAGCAGCCGCAGTCAAAGCAGCTGCGAAAACAAGAATCGCAGCGGGAGCAGCAACAGCAGCACCAGCAGCAGAAACAACAACAAAAAAAGCCGCAGCCGAAGAAGCAGCAGCAACAACAACAACCGCAGCGGGAGCAGCAACAGCAACCCCAGCAGCAGAGACAACAAAATCAGCCGCAGCCAATGAAGCAGCAGCAACAACAACAATTGCAGAGAGAGCAGCAACAACAGCAGCCCCAGCAGCAGAGACAGCCAACGAGCCAGCAACAGCCGCAGCCAACGAGCCAGCAGCACCAACAACAAATGCAGCAGCAAGATCAGCAGCAGCAACAACAACAGCAAAAACAGAAGAGGAAGCGAAGCCGCCGCTCCAAGAAGAAGGAGAAGGTGCCGCCCATCTATGCACATACTCTAGCTGTCAGGCAGACAGTGGACTTGTGCAAAAGTCAGATAGGTGAGAATAATTATATCTTAGACTGTATTGGAGGACGCTATGTTTTCCAGTGTAAAACACTGGAAATATATAAGAAAATGCGTTCGCTATTGAAAAATTCCACGAAGGAGTACTATACGTTTACTCCGAAAGCCGAGAGGTTGCAGACAATGCTCCTCAAAGGCCTGGAGTCGATCACAGACCCCGAGGAATTGCTCTCTGAGCTCAAAAAGTTCGAGAGCGATGACCTCAAGTTCGTGGGGGCTAAGCCGTTTACCACAGTTGCGGCCAAACGGGAGAAGCGGCAACTGCACTTCTTCTTGGTCCAGCTGACACCCGACAGCCGTCTGGAGTGTCTAAAGAAAATTAAAGTCTTAGACACCCAGAGAGTGCGATGGGAGAAATTAGATAGGCGCGGAAACATGATACAATGTATCCGCTGCCAGAGGTTCGGGCACGCCGCGTCGAACTGCGAAATGCAGCATCGATGCGTCAAGTGCGCACAGGACCACAGGTACGACGAGTGCGACCGGGGCACAGGTCTCGAAAGAGATCAACTTTTATGCGCACTATGTGAGAACAACGGGCACCCTGCAAATTATCGGGGCTGTCCTAAGTTCCAATACATTAAGCAATTAAGAGAAGCTCGGCAGAATGTCGAGAAGATACCTCCCGCGAGGGGTATTCATTCTTCAGCCGTCACACCCCAATTGACCTACGCCCAAATGGCGGCAGGTCAGGGAAAAGCGGCACAAATACCAAAGGCTGCTGCCAAAGCTCCAGTGCCCGTTCCTAAGGCACCGGGAGCCGAGGCGGAACTGCTACCGATTCTGCTCGCCATTCAAGGGCAGATCGGCCAGATCCAGCAGCAGATCATTAAGCAGACGGAACGAGTGGACAGGCTCTACTCGTTTCTGCGCTTAACGCATTTAGAGTCCTAATGGATACGCCAGTAGAGAGTTTCCTGAAGATCCTGGCTGTGAATGTAAATTCACTGATTAGGATCGAGCGACGCACCGTTCTTTTTAACATGTTGCAGGAAGAAAGCCCTGATGTGTTTCTGGCTAGCGAAACTAAGCTAAACCAGAGGCACAAAATTCGGCACAATTCCTACAATATAATACGAAGAGACCGACCCAATGCCACTCAAGGCGGAGGTGTCGCGATCTTCATTAAAAATAATATTAAATACAAAATTATATATAGCAGTGAAGTGCGGAGATTCCAGGTGCTAGAGGCCTGTGTTGTGTGTATCCCCCTTCGGAACGGAAGGAGGATATACATAGTATCGGCCTATGCACCTGAAGCACCTCAGCCCAATATCTTCATTGCAGAGCTCGAAATACTTTTTCGATTTCTGCGCCTAGACTCGACAGAAAACTTTTATGTTTTGGCCGGAGATTTAAATGCCAAACATAGTGATTGGGGCAATAATGTACCCAACACTAGAGGGAGCCTACTAAGCCATTGGTGGGCCCTGCATAATATTGAGTATAAACTCAAGTTACTCGCAACGGATAGTCCGTCGTTTCCTAGAAGCGGTGCCTATCTGGATCTAATGTTGCTTGACTCACGACTGAGACTGGCAGACACTAACGAATGGTCTACTAACTGTTTACGTACCGTTGAGTATGACAGTGACCACTGCGGACTTAGTGCCGTAATTAAAATACCGGACGAATTCGCAGAAATGGCAGAGTATGTCCACACGTACCCCTACGATTATAGTAGGGCACGCTGGCCACGCTTTGCCAACTGCCTGACGAGAGCACTCACTTCGAGTGCCTTATCCCCACCGAATAATAGGAACCTATCAAATGACGAAATTGATAGGCACCTAAAACATATGGACGAAACTATCAAACAAACGATGGACAAAACGATACCACGCCAACGGCGTTACGATACCACGGACGTGTACCGAAACGCGACCATAGACGCACTTCACAGACAGAAAAGTAGACTCCTGTCAAGACTCAAACTCTTGTACAGGCGGTTTACCGACAGACAAAACTCGGAGGTCAGGACCCTGAAGTCACTGATTAAAAATCTCCGACAATTAATTAAAGAAAATTATAAAATATCCATCAGTCTGCACTGGAGCAACAAAATTCGCGCTGTAAAATCCAACAGCGCGAATATGTTCCCGCAGATAAATAAAATATTCCGGAGAAAAGATCAGAATGACATTCGGGATCTAAAGCTCCCGAGAACGTCGGACAACGAACGTATACTACGCACAGTCAACATCGATCCAGAGAGCGCCGTCCTAGATGACGACTTTTTTGTGATTGAGGATCCTCAGGAGAAAGTGGCGACAGTGGGGGCTGTCTTCCAGGATGTGTATAAGGTGAACGACAGCATTCGCCCGAACCACGACCTGGAAAATAGAGCCCTGCTTCACCACTCCTATCTTCGAAATGATATAGAACATTGGCGAATCGAGAACCATGGTTTCACCAGGTTCAATGACGACTCTACGGCAAACAATGCCATCGCCAATGAAGGTGCTGATACACTGTTCATTTCGACGGAGGATCTCCAGTTGATCTTCATGTCATTAAAAAATAAAAAATCCGCGGGTACTGATGGTATATCCAATGTTGTGCTCAGGCACCTCCCACCATTGGCTATAGAGAGGTACACCATCCTGTTCAACAATGCACTGAATAATGCATATTATCCGGTGCATTGGAAAACGGCGGTGGTCCTGCCAATCCCTAAGAGGGGCAAAGACTCCTCTAATCCGGCAAATCTCCGGTCGATAAGTCTCCTTCCGAGTATCAGCAAGGTCTTCGAGAAGGTAATCCATAGAGCCCTGTCCAAATGGGCTGAGGACAAAAATATCATTCCGGATAACCAATTCGGTTTCAGGGCGGGGCATGATACCATACATGCCGCGTCGAAACTCGTCTCGGATATCCAATGGAATAAATGCAAGAACCAATGCACGGGTGCCTGCCTGGTTGACTTGGAAAAAGCCTTCGACACCGTATGGTTAGAAGGACTCTATTACAAGCTCAATCGGTTGGGCATAAGTAAACCATTGCTATATATAATTCATGATATGTTAACGAGTAGAAAGTTCGTTGTGAAAATTGCCAACGTAACTTCTGCTCAAACATTTGAAATTAAAAACGGATTGCAACAGGGTACGGTAAATTCGCCGATCCTTTTCAGCATTAATATCAGTGATCTGATAGTTTCTCTTCACCATTCAATAGCACGATTGAGAGATACAAGATTACGCCTTCGAGTGTTCATTTTTGTTTCGTTCTGCGCATGTACGTCATTTGTGACCCGAAATTTGACAGCTGGTTGAAATTGCTGTTTGTTTACATACAAATTGGGGTAGGAAAAATTGGAATTTATATAATTGTTGTTAAATAAATCGTGTTTTTAAAGCATGTGGCATGTGACATATTATTTACAATATTCACAAGTATTTTGTCCAGCTTCGAGTGATAAATTAAAACCAACAAAACGAATGTATAGAAGCAAAAGCAAACCCATTCTGAATAGTTCCATTGGAGTTTAATGTGAATGCAAAGATGTGGAATGAAAGACACATTTTTCTGTTAGTGTAATATTTTATTTAATTTTCTTTTCCGTTTATACTGATTTTCTTTTATTTCCTTGTTTAATTTTCTAATCCTAAAATACATCCTAGCCCTAAAAAACAGTCTTTTCACTCTCTCCTCGCATTCTACATGCTCTGTCAGCTCCAGAAGCGTATTGATGAAGTTATTGGAAATGAGCAAGTCATCTCCATTAACTTGGTTGAAGACGTCCTCCAATTTCTTCATGTGAAGCATGAGTTCACTTGTTGGTTTGGATAAACCACCCTCATTTAGGTGATCTACCCAAGTGAACGACTCATCGTTGGATTTATCTGTGCGGATCTCCGGAATTTGGTCCCCCAGCTTATGACAGATATAACCTGCGAGGTTTTCTAATCCGTCATTAGCTATAGAGTCCACTTCTATTTCTTCTTTTTCTTGCCCCGGTATGCTACTTGGATGTATCAGTATGCTTTTTAGAATTGTACCTAATACAAGAAGGAAAATGAATTAGTAGAATGTTTATCAAAAGCAAGAATTACCTGTGAGAGTAGAGCCCAACTCGAGATCGGGTGTGTTATCCTCAGCAACATTTGCGTGGTCGGAAAGTAGTCCTTCATTATATCCCAATAAGTACGACCTCAACATGTACTTGAATTCTTGGCGATCAGGATGGTCATGAAGGCCTCCTTTGCTGCGAATCACGCCGAAGAAATTTTCTAACACATCTTGGTTGAGGCGATGTGTTAACACATAGTTCAATCCGAAACGATGTTTTATTTCCACTAAGAGCATTTTTAATGCATTATTTGTTTGAATAATGCCTGAAAACAAAGGTAATGATTATCATATTTAGTTATAAATGAAAATGCTTTGTACGTTTCTGGAAAGATAGCAAGCTTTCCTTTCCAATGACCCTCATTTCTTGCATGAGCTTACTCATTTCGTTTAGAATTGGATCTTGGATATCCAAAGCCAAACCGTACCCATCGACTGCGCTATATCGACTGCGTAATCGACTGCGCTATATCCGCTTCAGACCACTAAAGGCGTTTTATGCCAATCTTCAACTTATTGACTTGACCTAAAGTTAAAATAGGTTAGATTCATACTATTCAAAACTATACTCTAGGTTTTGTCAGACCCCGCTGGGGAGAAGCACCGTGAAAACGCGTTAGATGGCGTGCTGTGTCGGGATTCGATCCCGTATCATCGGCGTAAGAGGCCAACACACTACCTACTGCGCCACGGCGCTCTCAATCAAATAAAAAATCAAATATTTTACCTGCTGTAAATATTTCCCGTAATTTTTTTTCCATATTGAGACGTTCGAACTCGGACTTCTGCAACTTCTCTTCGAGAGAATGTATCTGTTTTTGATAGAAGCATTCTTTCTCCTGAATAATACACTTGTCCCTCTTTAAGTCATCACTAAAAGTTTATCATTCGATTTATTGTTGTGTTATTGGAATAAGCTATAGGACAAACTCACATCTCCTGTTGTAAAATTGTTATTTATTGATTTAATTCTTTCGGACTGTTATCTTCCTGATTATTCTTTACCACAATGTCGTTTTGAATATCAATTGTGGTAGCCTCAGGATCTTCGGTAGAAACTGGTATATTAGTCAATAGGCTTGCAATCATCTGTTTCTTTTCTCTTAATTGCATCCTGATATGACGAGATGAAGTGGTAACTGTTGATTCCGGTTGAATTGTTGGAACAGTTCCCATCTTCAACTTGTATCCGTCCTTTTTGCAAAATCCTGCAATCAATTGCGGTTAACCGTTATGTGTAAAAGAAGTAACGAAAATATTTACTTACCCATTTCAAATTGCACATTTCTTTCCAAGTCATCTGCAGTAAAATGCACGGAGCAAATTCGAGCTGTGCTCGGATTGAAATCATCCTTTCTTTTACAAAAGTGGATCCACTGCTTTCGCAAGGTATTATCCTTTGGAAAGCTATAATATCTAATACCTGTCTTTCCCTTTTTATTGTTTTCATTACAATTGAAAACTGCACACCTCATTTTGACAAAAAAATGCTCCAATAACTTTTTAAATTTAACGCGCGCAAAAAACCTCTTTCGTGTTCGTATATGTATACAGAAGTGAGTAACGAATCGGAGGGTCACAGACTACGTCATCAAACATTGACAGATAGGCAGCAAACATGGCGGACATGCGCAAGGCGTAATCTGTAATATTTCATTCGTGATTCAATAGCGTATGCAGATGACTTGGTTGCGTACAGATCAGGTCCAACGATCGAGGTCATTGGCATTTTATTGCAACGTGACTTCGATAAAATTCAGCAGTTCTGTGATGACTGGAAGTTGAAAATCAATTTCCAGAAATCAGAGACTATTTTATTCAGAACGCCTCTGTCTAGGGCCTCTAGGGACACTAGAAACCATTGGCGAAAATTCGCAATCATCGGACCGGACGGGCGTCCACTGGCGAGTAAGAGTGTAGTCAGATACCTCGGGATCTGGCTGGATCAGTATCTGTATTTTAACAAAAATGTAGATGCTGCTCTGGAAAGAGCCCGGGGCGCTTTCGCCCTGACAAGATGGCTGTTTCACTGCAGCCAACTTGATTCTAGGGTGAAGGTAATCTGCTACATGGCCTTAATCAGGCCTATGATTGCCTATGGATGTCCCGTCTGGTTTAATGTGAGCGCAAGCTTAATGGAAAGGATTCGGGTGTTTGAGAGACAATGTCTGAGGACTTGTCTTGGATTACACAGAACACCAGAGTCTGAGTACAGAAAGTTCTATCCCAACGGGGTCCTATACGATAGGGCAAGGATTTTACGGATAGATAACTTTCTGATTAAACTGATTCGAGGTCACGTTGCAAGGGCAATGACTTCGACCAATAACCTGATCTCTGGGGCTTACTACCCCAATGTTATGTATTATGAAAAAGTGCGTCTGAATGGCTTTGTGCCTCCGGAAGCATTTCTTTACTTTGATAATTGTGGGCTGATCCAGGATGGATTGGCGGTGCCGCTAATCTTCCATGTGGCCCGTAATTCTGTGGAGCGGCGGCTCCTTTACGAACCTGACGTCGTGCTCTGTGAGCCCGAGCGCCTCAGGTTCAGTAGAGCGGTTTCTCGCCGAGATAGAGAAGACGTTGTCCGACAGCATCAACGCTTTTGGTGGCTAACGGACTCCGTCGTGGAATTTTTTAATAGAGCCTCTTCAAGGCAGGTTCGCCGAACGCCATTGGCGGACTCCAATAGGGTAGGGTAGGCTAGGGTAGGTTAGGGTAGGCTAAGGTAGGTTATAAGTGTTGGGCAATTTTATTAAAAAAAAATAAAAAAAATAAAAAAATAAAAAAAAGTAAAAAAAAAAAAAAATTAATAAAAAAAAAAAAAAATCGTAAAAATGAAAATAGAAAAAAAGATGTATATACATGTTATATATTAAGTATATAATTTTTGTATATACATTTTAGTTAAGGTAGATTAAGATAGAATTAGTTAGATTTTTAGTTAGATTAAGTTTTATTTATTAACCCCTTAAAACCCGATATTACGCTAAGTTTTTCTTAATTTTCTTAGCATACATTTAATAAAAGTTCACAATTTTCTGTTAATATTAAGTAGTCGAAAGACATAGAATAAGTTGTATATTGTTTGTTTTAGAGTGCCCGCTTAGGGTCAGTAAGACACTAATGTTAGTTATATTATAAGCTAGTTTTAATCATTTTGTCTAGCATGTAAGATAGTTATAAGATTTTTTTTGGAAATAAAATGAATTCAAAATGCAAAAAAAATGGTTTTTCCATATTCTCACAACGACTGCGGTTCTACTACTAGGTGTCCGTTCTCATCCCTGCAGGCTTCCGTTCTGGCTTTATAACCTTGGCATGTTCGCTTTATCTGTTGATAAGATTTTCGAACATCCCGCCTGCAGTAACACCTCTCCAAATCCTCAATCGCGCGCTTCTCGTGCTCTTTCTTCTTTCTTCTAAGAAGTTTATGCTCCTCCCTTCCTTTTAACTCGTAGAGCTCACGATCTGCTTTTGTTCTTTTATGCAGCGAGGCCTTATATGCATCCTGCTTCGCTGTATGAATCCTCCTGCACTCATCATCGAACCAGGTGTTTCTTCGTGGGGGAGCCTTGAAACTCAAAACTTCGGATGCAGAGCTTTTCAGGGCTTGTTTGCAAAGGCTCCACTGCTGTTCTATTGATAGCGTGGAGGATTCAGTTGTATTGGAGAGCTTAAGGGAGAAACGATCGGTGAAAGCACGACCGGTTTCTGGCCATAGTAGCTTTCCGACGTCATAACTTTGTATTCCGCTGCGTTCGTGATATCCGTAAGCGCATCTTGGCTACTACAAGATAGTGGTCCGAGTCGATGTTAGCCCCTCGGAAAGTTCGAACATCAAGAATAGTGAAGGAGCGTCTGACGTCGATCGCGATGTGATCAATCTGGTTGGTAGTCGATTGATCAAAAGACAGCCAGGTGCCTTTGTGTATATAGTTTTATGTAACGAACTCTCCTCCACCTTTCAACCATCATTCTCACCACACTTGTTGTTTGACAACCCAAGCGACAAGTGGTACGATCGATTTTGTTACTGGTTAGGAATCTGCCGTTATCTCCGGAGGAGACAATGATCAGAGTTTCTAACCAGCCGTCCATCAGTTCTTCATCAACTAATCTAGAAGCAAGACGGATTTAGCTGGAACACCTTGCTTTGTGTAATAATAAATAAAATCGAATTAAATAAACAAATTAATAAAGAAAATATAAATGAATTCGTTGTTTCTTTTGTTTAACACTAAATATTCTACTGGCGCAGTCGGTAAAATTTTCCGCACGACCACGGAAAGTTAAGGAGTGTTATTTCTTGTGTGAATGTTTGGTGAGGAAGCATTGCAAGTTTTTTAAGTTAACGTCAGATTTGAATCAGCTAAGTTACATCAAAAGTGCAAAAGTGAGATTTAGTTTAAAAAAAAAAATAAAATACTAATAGAAATAGTATAAAACTCAATGCCATTAAAACCTCTAGTTTTAAGAGTAAAGTACAGTAACGCGCAAAGTACAGTAAACCCAAGCCAAAAATATAGCGTATATCGTGTACAGTTATTTTTTAAGCGAAATGCTAATTATTGAACAAGACAAGGAAAGACTAACGCATAGAAAAACGAATTAAAGCAAATAAAAGAAAAAGCAGAAAAAAGACAAGAATTTTTTTACAAAACAACTTTAACAGCCAAGAAGCAACGAAAAACATACAGTGAGTACAATACCGTATACAACAATGGATCAAATAAATCCAATTGATAAATTTAAGATAATTCTAGACTTAGTTAGTAAGATTCCTAACTTTGATGGAAATCGTAGTAGCTTAGTCGAATTCTTGGAAAGGGTTGACCCGTTGGATATATTAGGGACAAAATAGTAGGGAAAGCTAGAATCGAACTCCAAAAACACAGTGGTGCCCACATTTGGTCACATATAAAGGACGTATTAGTTAGTTGTACTCTGTTCACTCAATCATGGACAAAATTAGGACCTTGAGAGTAACAACAAATATCGAAGATTTCTTTAATGAATTAAATTATCTTCTTAGCACATTAAATAATATATATAGATTGAGAAATGATCAACAAAATCAAAGTTTAACTGATTCAAACAACAGAATAGCCTTAGAGACATTTAAAAATAATTTGCCGGAACCGTCTAAAACTATTATTCTCAGCCGTAACCCACAATCCTTGAACGATGCATACAAAATTATTTTGGAAATTGGGCATCAAAATAATGGTCCTGACAAACCTCATTACTTTACTAATAGGAATACAAGACTTTCTAGTTATCAAGCATTAGGACAAGTTTTAAATAACGACAGACAGAATTACGGAAACATACCAATAAATGGACAAAACAATAGCGTACGAAACACTATTCGTTTTCGAAATACTGACAATTTTCGACACACTAACACATACTACGATAACAACGGACAAAGCAGACGACGTAATTTTTCAAATGTTCACATGCAAAGACAAGGTAATCACCCCCAATTAAATTCTTCCCATTACAATGTCGATAATACAAGCAGCGGACCACATAAGCGGAACAAGTATTCTCGTAGTAGGCAATCCCAGTTGCCTAATGTAGAAAGTAGTACACCTATGAGCATAGGGTTAAATGAAAACAACTCCAATAATTTCCAACAAAGGACAAATTTTCATCAAGGCCAACAACAAAATTACCCTATATAGTAATATGAACCCCATCCAGACAACTAAAATTTATAATAGATTCAGGTGCCGAATGTAGTATTATAAATCCTCAAATATGCAACCCTAAATGGAAAATAACTTGCAATAAGCATATCCTCCAAGCTTTAGGTCAGACAGTTTCTTCAAGTGTTTTATATCGTTTTCCACTTTTCAAGGAATTCAATATGGACAACTGTTTCGTTAACTTTTTAGAACATAAATTTCACGACATTTTCGATGGCCTAATCGGTAATGATATATTGCTTCAGCTAAATTCCATAATTGACTACAACAAACGTTTCCTCTATACTAAACACTCCAAAATTCCCTTATATTTTGATATAAAAGAAGAAATTTACACAGAAAAAACCAAAAACGACAATTCCGTAAATGTGTTCTCTAACCATTCTTTCGATCCCGAAATTGGCGATGCTAATTTTGCTAGTCATTTAACTCCAACTCATGTAAAACAAATAAAACAATTGCTACAAACCTATAAAGGTATATTCTATAAAGACGGCGATTCTTTAACCTTCACCAACGAAATTCGACACGAAATCAAAACTAAAACAGACATACCTATATATACCAAACTCTATAAATATCCCGAAATTCATAGTAGAGAAGTGGATAAACAAATATCTGAAATGTTACAGCAAAAAATTATAATACCGAGTAATAGTCCCTACAATTCACCCATTTGGGTGGTACCAAAAAAAACGGCCACACTGGGGAAAAGGAATAGCGTATCGTAGTAGATTACCGGAAGCTGAATAGCCAAACGATTGAAGATAGATTTCCCATGCCCAATATGGATGATCTGTTCGATAAACTAGGCAAGTGTAACTACTTTTCTACAATAGATTTAATAAAAGGTTTTTACCAAATCGAACTCGAACCACGAGATAGACCTAAAACTGCCTTTTCGACCAAAAGTGGTCATTTCGAATTCACAAGAATGCCATTTGGGTTAAGAAATGCCCCAGCGACATTTCAGAGGCCCATGAATAATATACTTAATGAATATATTAATAAAATTTGCGTAGTTTACCTTGACGACATATTAGTGTTTGCAACAAGTTTTGAAGAGCACCTTGTGTCACTTAAAAAGATTTTCCAACGCCTGAAAGAGTGTAACCTGAAAATTAAGAGGACTAAGTGCCGTTTCGCAGAACTAACGACAAATTTCTTAGGACATACAATCGTACAGAATGGCATCAAACCCGATAGTGATAAAATAAAGGCCATAGTCAAATTGAATCTTCCAACGACTCTAAAGGAAATCAAACAATTTCTCGGAATCACGGGTTATTACCGCAAATTTATAAGAGATTACGCAAAAGTAGCTTACCCCATGATTAGGTATCTTAAAAAATCAGAAAAAATAAACGTATCGGATAAAAATTATATAAAAGCTTTTCAAAACTTAAAGACATTACTTACATCAGATCCAATCTTAAAAAGCCCAGATTTCAACAAACCGTTCGTTTTAACCACTGACGCATCAAATCACGCATTAGGAGCGGTTCTCAGTCAGAGCAACCACCCTATATGCTATGCTTCACGAACCCTTAACAAGCACGAACTTAACTATTCCACAATCGAAAAAGAGCTTCTCGCTGTTGTGTGGGCGGTTAATTATTTTAAGACATACCTCTATGGCAGGAAGTTCACCGTGAGAACCGACCACAAACCACTTGTATGGCTACACAATATCAAAGAACCTAACATGAAACTCCAAAGATGGAAGATCATGTTAAATGAATACGATTTCGACATTGAATATTTAAAAGGCAAGGAGAATTGCGTTGCCGATGGCTTAAGTAGATACGTAGATCGTCACATCCGAAACGAAGAAACCGAGCCTAACGAAGAAGTTAGTATAGCAGGTATATTTCAGAACGAAATCACCCAAAACAGCTGTGAAATAAGCCAAGATTCTTCCGGAGTAAATGCAGGTATTGTGGAGCATAACGAAGATGTTATATCCACCAAAGCCACTATTTATAGTGCTCCCGAGGATGAAACCCTTCACATATACATTACCGAAAAATCTGTAAATTTGTTCAAAAATCAAATATATCTTAGTTATGGAAATAGGGAAAAAATCATAATGAAAATAGTTCATAAAAAAGTTCAGAGTCATATTCAATTAGGGAAAAGTAAATCAAATCTATTGGGTATCATGCAAAGATTTCTAACAAACAAAGGTCTATATTGTATCTATTGCAATGACACGCCACTGTTCCTAAAGTTCCAACATTTTTATGTAAAATACTTTTCTATGAATAAAAATTTAAAAATTCTTAGATCAACTATTAGGCTAAAAGATATACTAGATAGAAACGAAATGATCACGTTAATCAAAAATGAGCACTTAAGAAAAAACCATAGAGGCATCAATGAGGTATTCGCTGAAATGAGAAATATGTACTATTTCCCTAACCTGCAGTTAGAAATACAGAAGTTTATTAACAATTGCGACATATGTAACATCGCCAAACATGACCGAAGTCCGCTACATATTCCATTTCAAACGACCGAAACACCTAGATACTTCAATGACATCATACATATTGACATCTGGTCTCCTATTAGAAATAAAATGTACTTGACAACTATCGACAGGTTTTCAAAATATGCAACTATACACCACTTGGAAGATAGAAACTGGATCGCTATACTCGATGGAATTAAAACACGTATTAGGTACCTTGGAAAACCAAGAAAGATAGTTGCTGATGGCGACAGTTGCATACAGCATTCAGCAGTAGAACAATTTTTGCAAGAACAGCGTATAATACTTCATAAAACAACTGCAGCCCTGAAAACTGGTAATTCCGATGTGGAGAGACTCCACGGTACACTTAATGAACATTTAAGGATATTAAATACAGCTAGGGATAATACTGATCTTGAGTATAAGCTATTTAACATAATAAATACTTACAACAACACTTTACATTCAACAACAAAACTCAGACCAATAGATTTTTTAACAAACAATATGACTAGACAAGACATCGAAATTCTATCTACTAAATTTGAAATAGAGAAAAAAAATTGGATCGAAAAGTTAAATAAAAATAGTAATACTACATGGAATATTTGTCCCGCTTTGGTTAAAAATAGAACAGTCGTAAAAACCCAGCCAAAGTACAAAAAACTAACCAATTTTACGTCTCTTGGAAATTACACATCCACGAAAAGAAACACGAGGCACCATAGGAAGCAATGGAAACGCAAATACAAGTACCAAAACTGACAAACACACGCACCCGACATTGATTTATATCGCCCAATTGTCCGCATTATGAAATCTATCTATTATCTATCTATTTTGAGTCCTATACCAAATGTAGATGCAAACATAACTTTTACTTAATCCTTGTAAATTCACGTCCATAGAGCATTGCGTTTGTACATATAAACTAATAAATATACATATGTATGTATCAACTCATGTTTTTGTATGATTATAAATGCAATAGTCGCACATGGCATGCCAAAGGTCTCCCCTAGTTAAGAGTTAATTATGCTTTGTTAAAAACGTAAAATTAGTGAAAAAAGCTACAATTATATTATGTTATATACCATAAAAATATAAATGCTATTAATAACTAGGTACATATGTAGATATAGCGGATATTATTGGTAAATACATAATCGATACTGAAGTAACAGAAAGAAATAATTTAATACTTTAATTTTTTTGTTCTGATGTAAATACGACCTATTGTGGGCGTATGTTATATCTATATGTATGCATAAATACATTTTGTCATAGAAAAAAAATTGCAAAGAACTGAAATATTCATATTACATTAGTATTTAGTTTAACCCTCCGATAATTGTTAATAAAAAATTGTAACTTAACGTTGATGTACACATACATATAATAGGAAAATATCTACGCAAATATGAAAATTGATTAGGTTTATGTATATATGTACATAGATATTCGGGCGTATAAGGATACTTAAATCCTATGTAATTTTTGGGTCAAAAATCGTAAAAGGGGGGGGGGGAGAAGTTATATGTAACGAACTCTCCTCCACTTTTCAACCATCATTCTCACCACACTTGTTGTTTGACAACCCAAGCGACAAGTGGCACGATCGATTTTGTTACTGGTTAGGAATCTGCCGTTATCTCCGGAGGAGACAATGATCAGAGTTTCTAACCAGCCGTCCATCAGTTCTTCATCAACTAATCTAGAAGCAAGACGGATTTAGCTGGAACACCTTGCTTTGTGTAATAATAAATAAAATCGAATTAAATAAACAAATTAATAAAGAAAATATAAATGAATTCGTTGTTTCTTTTGTTTAACACTAAATATTCTACTATATCGAGGTGCGGGAAGCGTGTACTGGCTAGATGGAGATTTCGCCCCGTAGCAAGATCCATCAGCCTGTGTCCGTTATCGGAGGTGGTGTCGTGTAGGCTATGTTTGCCGATGACTCGTTCAAATATGCTTTCCTTACCCAGGTTAGCATTGAAGTCTCCTGCTACCATTTTGATGTCATAGCTGGGACATTGGGCATACGTTCTGTCTAGGAGATCGTAAAACTCATCTTTGGCGGAATCATCCTTGTCTTCCGTGGGGCGTGGACGCATATCAGGCTGATGTTAAAAAATTTAGCCTTGATACGGATTGCTATGAGGCGTTCGCTCACATGCCGAAAGCTTAGGACTTTTTGCATTAGTCCACCTCGAACAACAAATCCGCATCCAAACAATCGTTGCCCTCTCTCCCTATAGCAGTCGCCGTAGTTAATATCGCAGTTTTTCATCCGCTTTATACCCGGTCCATTCCATCGCATTTCCTGGATGGCGGTGATGTCCGCTTTATAGCGGTCTAGGGCGTCCGCAAGTTGTTCGCCTGCACGTGGCCTGTTTAGGGACCTAACATTCCACGTACAAAGCCGAAGATCATGGTCCTTTTTTCGTTTTTTGTAAGGGTCGTCAACATAAATCCGGTCCGTTATATCCGAGGCTTGTGGTTGTTTCGGAGTTTGTGTTTTTTTAACGGTTACGGCCTACTAAGCCGTAGCCCAACCGACTAATCCTGTTTTTTGGCGCAGGAAGCTCGCTATTCGCCCTTCCCCGTCTGCAATTTCCATAGGATATCTCCAGATGGCACCACGAGGAGGTGGGGATAGGACTTGCTAACAGTGCCGCAAGACGATCGACTGCGGTGGCTCTTCTCGCTTTTTAGCAGGCCAGCATCCGTCGGATATATGCTACCCCTACGAGGCCTTTGTTAGTCTTTTGCCAGAATTTTATGTACGAGTACATTTTCTGTCCGAACTTCCATTTTGATAGGTTGTTTAGCTCAATATGAATACCAATGCGGTCGAAAGAAAGCTCTTTCGAAATCGAGGGATAATATTGAGGTGTGATTTCTGCGGGAGAGAGAAGATGCAATAAATTCATCTATGTGAAGGAGGGAGTTGATGGTGCTAAGTCTATGTGTAAAGGCGACTTGATTTAGGCTAGGTCACCAAATTATTTCTTTCAATGAACCAAAGTAAGCGACGTGAAATTATCTTTTCTAATAATTTACCTATGCAAGGTAGAAGAGAGATAGGTCTAAAACTTTTGGTATCCGTTAGGTTCTTGCCATTTTTTGAAATTGGAATGATGGTAGCAGTTTTCCATGTTTGTGGTATGACCCCTATGATCAAAGTGTTATTAAATAGTTGTAAAATGCGTTGTTTAACAACGGGTGGAGAGTTTTTTAACATCGAGTAAGAGATTCTATCGAAGCCAGGTGTTTTCCCCTTTACGGAGTCTAGGCAGCTTTCCAATTCTAGAGTGTTTATAGGTAGATCAACAGATTTGGCTGAGGGACTTAAGGGGTAAGTCATGTGATTATTTAGGGCTAATTGTTTGGATTCCAGGAATTCTTGATCAAAATTTGAGTCCAGTGAGTAATTAGACCAAGTCTTGGTGAAGTGATCAAAGATTTTCGCTGGATCGAGGAGGGTTTCGGAGTCTGTAACGGTTGCTCTAATAGAGCGAGGGGTGTAACTGCCTGTTAGGGTTTTTATATCGGACCATATTTTCTTATTGTTTGTGTAGGGTTTGATTATAGCGGTCAACTTTTGAAAGCATTCTCATCGTCTGTATCGTCTGTAGGGTGTTTTCTAAACAAACTCCATAGATGTTGTTTATTACGACGCAGGGTAGCGTTTTCAGGGTTCCACCATGGGACAAATGATTTATGTGGAAGGCTTTTTGTTTGGGGAATCGATAGGTTGGCTGCATGCCTAATTGCCTTAGTAATTGTAGCCGCCTCTTTATTTATATTGGGGGAAAGACGTTTGTTCTTTAGAGTGTTTGAAACGATATTCATGAAACCGTTCCAATTTGCTCGATCGGTACGAAATTTAACTGGTGGCACATTGTGATCACTGCATGTCTTACCAAAGTAAATGGTAGTAATTATGGGGAAATGGTCACTACCGTGGCGGTTATCTAAATATGCCATGAAGAACTTGGAATTAATTGGGATGATATCAACGTAAGATCAACATGGGTGAATGTTTTATGGGTGGTAAAATTTATGGGGCTACCATCATTCAAAATAGAGAGATTACTTACTTACTTAACGGGCGCTACAGTTGGGGGTGAACCTGGGCCTCAACCAACATGCCTCTCCACCTAGCACGATCTTTCGCTAGTCTCTTCCAATTCCGCACCGCACAGGTGGTTGAGGTCCCTTTCCACCTGTGCGCGCCACCTTAGGTGAGGCCGTCCTCTATTTCTTCGTCCCTCGGGGTTGATTTCAATGACTCTATGGGCTGGAGCTGTGGTTTCCATTCGCTCTACATGGCCTAGCCATCTTAGGCGTTGGATCCGTAGACGCCTGACTAGTCTCATGTCGCTGTACAATCCGTACAGTTCGTGATTGAATCTTCTTCTCCAACCCTCCTCTGTGTTTATGGGACCGAAAATCGAACGCAGAATCTTTCTCTCGAAACGACCAAGGATTTCCTCATCCGCATTAGATAAAGTCCATGTTTCTGCGCCGTATAACAGGACCGGGATAATTAAGGTCTTATATAAGGTCAACCTGGTCGTACGAGAGAGGGTTCTATATCTAAGTTGCCTCTTGAGCCCAAAGAAGCAGCGGTTGGCAAGAGTAATTCTGCGCTTGATTTCGAAAATGGTGTCGTTGTTCCAAGTCACTGCGGAGCCGAGATATATGAAGTCCTTAACTACCTCGAACTTATATCTGCCAATATGCACGTTCTGTCCAAGACGTCGGTGGTAAATGTCCTTTTTCGATGACAGCAGATATTTAGTCT
The DNA here is from genome assembly GCA_951905685.1 of Eumerus sabulonum. Classification (NCBI taxonomy): domain Eukaryota; kingdom Metazoa; phylum Arthropoda; class Insecta; order Diptera; family Syrphidae; genus Eumerus; species Eumerus sabulonum. Next base: position 149,837,208 of record OX645060.1, on the reverse strand, counting down.
TGCCCTCATGAACTGCCAAACCAATTTTTGCCGCCTCCAACTCAATACTCACAAACGCCTCATTGACATCTCGCTGCGATCTACTTATTATGTCAATGTCGTCGGCGTATGCAAGGAGTTGCAAGGATTTGAAAAAGATTGTACCTCTTGTATTGGCCTGTGATTTTTGCACAATCATTTCTAATATGATGTTAAAAAAATCACACAACAGCGCATCGCCCTGTCTAAATCCTTTTTTGATTTCGAAGCATCCTGCATAGTCTGACGAGCTTAGCAAGAATGTCAAAAGTAAACATGGCGTTATATAGCTCGTCTCTAATTACGCTGTCGTATGTGGCCTTGAAGTCGACGGATAGATGGTGCGTGTCGACTTAAAATTCGTTGGTTTTCTCCAGGATATGCCGTAGTGTGAAGATTTGATCGATGGTGGACTTCCCTGGCCTAAAGCCACACTGATAAGGACCTATCAGCTTGTTTACGAATGGCTTCAGGCGTTCACACAAAACGGCAGCGAAGATCTTGTATGCGACATTTAGGAGACTTATTCCTCTAAAGTTGGCGCAGTCCAAGGGATCTATTTTTTTGTGGATCGGGCAAACAATGCTGAGACTCCATTCCTCGGGCATGCTTTCCTCTGACCATATCTTACAGATGAGCCGGTGCATGCTCCTAACCAGCTCACCCCCAGCCGCTTTGAAGAGCTCAGTAGACAGTCCATCTGCGCCAGCAGCTTTATTCGACTTGAGTTTCGACATGGCAATTTTCAACTTCGTCGAGGTCAGGGAGACGGAATTCTCTGCGATCTTCGCCGTTAAAAAATGGATCATTCTGCCTGACGGCGGTATGTTGGCTGTCATCGCTGTCTGCAGAAGTGGTTTTTCCGAATTCTCAGCATCGACTGCTATTCTACTACTAGGTGTCCTTTCTCATCCTTACAGGCCTCCGTTCGGGCTTTATAGCCTTGAGCCTACGAACGTCGTGCCTGCAATAGCACCTCTCCAAGTTTTCAATCGCCCGCTTCTCGTGCTCTTTCTGTTTTCTCTTGAGAAGCTTATGTTCTTCCCTTCTTTTAAGCTCGTAGAGCTCACGAGCCGCTCTTGTTTTTTTGTGTAGTGAGGCTTTGTATGCCTCCTGCTTTTCCGCATGAATCCTTCTACACTCGTCATCGAACCAGGTGTTTCGTCGTGGTGGAGCTTTAATGCCCAGCACTTCCGTTGCGGTGCTCTTCAGGGCTTGTTTGCACAGGCTCCATCGTTGCTCTACTGACTGAGTGGAGGATTGAGGTGTATCAGAGAGCTTAAGGGAGACGCGGTTGGCAAAAGCACTGGCGATCTCCGGCGGTAGTAGCTTTCCGACGTCATAGCTTAGTGTTCTAACTCTACTCCGCGGTGTTCGTGTTATGCGTTGACGTATCTTGGCTACTAAGGGGTCCGCCAAATAACTTTTTTTTTTGAAAATGCTATAAAAAAATATATAATATATAATATTTTCTCAAATTTCTTTTTTTATTTGAAAGTACAATCCTTCCGGTTAATAAAGGAAAATAATTTCATTCAAATGGCTGCCTCGGCTGGCCATGCAGTAGCCTACACGATCGGTCCAATTTTTAAGCACATTATCGATTGTGTGCAGCTGTATTTCACCAATGGCTTCACGAATATTGTCCTTTAAAGCGTCAATTGTCTTTGGCTTGTCGGCGTAACACTTATCTTTGACGGCAGCCCACAAATAATAGTCCAACGGTATCAAATCGCAGCTCGGAGGTGGCCAAACGAAATCAGCTCTGCGGCTGATAATGCGATCTTCAAAAACAGGGCGCAAAACATCGAGTGTAGCTTCGGCTGTGTGGCACGTAGCGCCGTCCTGTTGAAACCAAATGTTGCCAATATCCTCCTCTTCAATTTTTGTGAATAAAAATTCGTTCAACATGGCCCGATAACGATCGCCATTGACTGTAACGGCCACTCCTTGCTCATTTTCGAAGAAAAATGGCCCAATTATGAACCTGGACCAAAATCCGCACCAAACAGTGGCTCGTTTTGGGTGCACCGGCTTTTCAATGTATGCGTGCGGGTTTTCTGTGCCCCAAATGCGACAATTTTGCTTGTTTACATACCCGCCAAGATCAAAATGAGCTTCACCAGAAAAGATGATTTTTTTGGCAAAATCGGCATCTTCTGTAAGTCGATCGCAGGCCCACTTAGCGAAGCGAAAACGCATTGGATGGTCAGTTGGCTTCAACTCCTGAACCAATTGGACTTTGTATTGTGTCTTACCAAGGTCTTTATGCAAAATTCGTCCCAATGATGTCTCCGAAATGTTCAATTGTTGAGAACGACGGTGAGTTGATGTTGATGGCGCTGCACGCACACTTTCTGCCGCAGCAGCAATATTCCCGGGTGTACGCACTGTTTTTGGCTTTTCACGCTTTGGTTTATCGATGAGGATGCCAGTTTCTTTCACTTTTTTCACAAGATAACGAACATACGGAGCTGACGGTGCTTCTCTTCTTCCAAAATCCGTACGCAATTTTCGCACACATTCTGCAACATTACCATGATTTTCAAAGTAATGTCGCAATATTTCCCAGCGTTGTTCAAGCGTATACACAACCATATTCGTTCAGCGGAAGGATAAGACTAATTATCTGTCCAATCAGACATGAGCTAAGTGTTACCATTCACGAAATAAGCACTACTTGAAAAAAAAAAACGTTAGATGGCGGACCCTTTACAAGATAGTGGTCTGAATCGATGTTCGCTCCTCGGAAAGTGCGAACATCAAGAATAGTGGAGGAGTGTCTGACGTCAATCGCGATGTGTTCAATTTGGTTGGTCGCTGATTGATCTGGCGACCGCCAGGTGCCTTTGTGTATATCGAGGTGGCAAAGTCGATCAGCCTATGTCCGTTATCGGATGTGGTGTCATGTAGGCTGTGTTTGCCGATGACCCTCTCAAAGATGCTTTCTTTACCCAGCTTAGCGTTCAAATCTCCTAGTATGATTTTGGTATCATAGCTGGGGCATTTGGTATATGTTCTGTCTAGGAGATCAAAGAAATCATCTTTGATGGAGTCATCCTTGTCTTCCGTTGGGTGCATGGACGCATATGAGGCTGATGTTACAGAAATTTGCCTTGATGCGGATCGTTATGAGGCGTTCACTCACATACTGGAAACTTAGGACTTTATGTCTTAGTCCACTTCTAACAACAAATCCGCATCTAAATAGTCTCTGTGCTCTCTCCCTATAGCAGTCACCGTAGTAAATGTCGCAGTTTTTCATCCGCTTTTTACCCGGTCCATTCCATCGCATTTCCTGCGCTTTATAGCGGTCTAGGGCGTCCGCAAGTTGTTCGGCCGCACGTGGTCTGTTTAGGGACCTAACATTCCACATACAGAACCGAAGGTCCTTGTTTGTTTTTTGTTTAATTATAGGGTCGTCAACATCCGAGGCTGTTTTTTGTTTCTGAGCAATCAGTGGTTTTACGGTTATGGTTTGCTAGACCATAGCCCAACAGACACTAATCCTGTTTGGTGGCGCAGGATACTCGCCATTCGGCCTCTTCCGTCAGTAATTTCCCTCTTTAGGAAATTTCCAGATGGCACCACGAGGAGGTGGAAGTAGGACCTGACTAGCAGAGCTGCAAGATGTTCGGCTGCAGAGGCTCTTACTCGCTTTTTGTCGGGCTAGCAAAAGAGAGATTAGAATTTATTAAATAGTTTTCAATAGCTTTGCCTCTGAGGTTACGTTTTTGGGATCCCCAAAGTGGACTACAAGAGTTAAAGTCGCCTGTTAGTAAGATTGGGGCATTAAAAGAACTTGTAATGTTCGCGATATCTGCTGAGGTGAAGGGTTGGCAAGGTGGAATGAACAGAGATAGTACGGTGATCTTCACGTTTAGTTGTATTTCGACAGCAACAGTAGAGATGGGAGAGTTAACTGCTAGATGTTTGTGTGGTATGGATTGGTGTATTAACAGGCCAGTACCCTGCTTTGCCGAGAAGTTACTATCGTGATTATGAAACTATGCAACATATTGCTTTGGAGGGTGTGAGGTATTCCCGGCTGAAATGTGGGTTTCTTGAAGAGATATTATTGATGGTTTGTGGTCATTTACTAATAATTGTAACTCGTGTAAATTATTGAAATAACCATGGCACCTAATACATTCGGTGATGCATTAAGACAGCGTTTTGTGGATGATTTCACATCAGGCATTTCAGAAAAGGAAATAGTTATAAAATACAATATAAATAAATCGTCGGTTTCCCAAATTATAGGTCGATATAAGAAACCAAAGAAGTAGCTGTTATGCATCGCGGCAGTCGACCACGTAAAACAAGCTCCCGAATGGGCGCTTTGTTTGCCCGAACAGTTAAAATCAACCCCTTCATATCTGCGCCGAAATCGGTTCAAGATTTCCAGCAAACAGTAAGTGCTAGAACCTTTCGACCTGCCAAAAAACCACTGATTTCGATCCGAAACCAGAAAAAACGAATTCAATTTGAAAATTAACATCTATTGTGGGACATTCAGAAGTGGAGCTCAGTCCTTTTTAGTGATGAGTCAAGATTCAATATCGTGGGTAGCGATGGAACTTCGTATGTTAGGAGACCACTTGGCAAGCGACATCAAACTCGCCATTGCTTAAGAACTTTTAAGCATGGTGGAGGTAATGTGATGGTGTGGGGTTGTTTTTCTACTGCTGGTTTGATTCCATTGTCTCGCACAAATGGTATAATGGACCAACACGCATATAAAAACATCTTAAACGATGTTGGGCTACCATATTCGGAATGGAAAATGCCGTTGCTTTGGGTCTTCCAGCAGGATAATGACCCAAAACACACATCAAAACTTGTCAAATCGTGGCTCAGTGATCGAAATATCACTGTTATGGAGTGGCCTGATTTAAACCCAATTGAGAATCTTTGGATTAATGTTCGAAATGCGGGCGATTTTTTCTCAAAAATATAGAAAGCCTGGAACAAAATTACCTCTTTTTCTTTAAAAATGTGAAGAGATTGTTATGTTTTCGGATAAAAATTTAATGAATTTTATGAAATTTCCCAGTTTCTGTTCGAGTTGCAAATGTTTTGTCCGATACTGTACCCACATACATATATATTTATATTTTTTTCCAAGTCAGAACAATAGGTGGCACGCGTAACCAATTTCGGCGAAAAGTCGACCACATAGCCTGCAAGTTTGGCCACCCCTGATCTATTGCTTGCTGTTTCCAGTGTCACACGCCTACTTGGTTAAGGTCCCTTTCTACCTGTGTGCGCCACCTTAGATGCGGCCGTCCTTTGGCGTTGGAATCGAAGACTCCTATGTTACCCACATAATTACAAGTTGTTTCGAGGTGGTTAAATCCTCCAGAAACTTGTAAACATTAAAAAACAAAGCCATTGGAAATTAAGTACACGTATTTCTATTCTCATTTCTTTTATATTTCTTATGTACCTATATGTATCCTTTCATTCAGACTATATCAGTTATTTGTTGCTTTATCTAGTCATAAATGAACCCATATTACATAGTAGTCAATGTTTTGTTTTTCTTTTCGACTAAGTTGTTATTAAAATTGTATATTACTCTGCTATTTAAAAAAACAACGCAGTATACAGTGACAAACTGACTTTTACAATCTACACATGGTATGTACTATATTTATGTATAAATTATATAATTCCATACATGTACGAAAAAATCGCTAGCAACAGTAGCAGCAATAAACAAAATAAATGAATTTGCATTTACTTATGACAGTGTTGTGTAAAAATGTACTTAAAAAAAAAAATACTTATTTTCCACATCTCTATTGCAAATATTTTTAAAATTGTGCCTATGTGTGTATACATCTTCAGATTATTGCTCTAGAAGGGGTTGGAAAGGTATAAATATTTACTGGCGATATTTTAGTAATGTATTTGTTTGTTGTCTTTAATAAAAAATCTGATTAATTCCCTTATTCATAGTATTTGCTTTAATTCTATTTATTTTGGAATCAATTATTTTAATTTTATAAACTAGAAAAACACGTTTTTTTTTTTTAAATTAAATAAATTATTTTTATTATATTTACGTGGTCTATGAAATAAATATATGTAATTGTGATATTTGACTAGATTACTAAAGAAATAAAGGAACAGAAAATGTTAAACAAATTAACAATTTCACATTGATTAGAGATATAAACATAAAATAATGCAATAAAAAGAAAACACGAGGAAAACCTTGAATGCGAATCAAATAAAATACATGTGCAAGGATACAAATCAAAAATGTTGTATATATGTACATTAAAGAGGAAGAATAGATGAACATGTTTAGAGAAAAATTATTTTAAAGTGAAAAATAAGTGAAGGAAATCTCAATTTTATTGCACGGCGTCCCCTATATGGTGCAAACATTGAAATATCCGAGGCACTTAAAATAGCAAGAATAGAACGACTCAAAACTTAGTATCCCGGCGCTAAGTTTTTTTTTTTTTTTTTTTGTAACCAAATAAACAAGTAAAAGTTTAATCAAGAATGTTATATAATATATATGTATATGGTACTGTTGCGCCCTACCTTCTTTTTGAGGGGGTACCCTTTATCTTGTCATAGATAATCGCCCCAGAAAAATAAATCTAAACCTATAAAAAGACAATATTATATGAATATGCTTCAATAACATACATACGAATAAATAACAAATAAAAAATAAAACTTTTTATCTCTTCATCTATTGTTTTTCTTGCAACTTGATGATTATTGATTGGCTTGATTATTTAGTAGGAAAGTCAGGCCAATAATTCACGTAGTATCTATGCGTCGTGCCTTCGAATAGGCGATCTAGCCAGTTACTCAGGCCGTCAAGTAGATTTTCTTCGAGCAAAATTTTTGGTTCGTATTCGCTATTTTCGGAATCATCGGATCCGCTGTCCATGCCGAGAAATGCACCTGCTTCTGGATCGTCGTTGCGACGCACTAGCTGTCGTGTCATTTTTAACATTCTCTGTCAAGGGAAATCAGGAAAAATGATTTAGTAAGAGTTAGACAAATTAGCAAACGATACAATCACATATACATATGTATAGCTAAAGTCAATCAGTGCTAATGCACAACAACGGTATTAAGATGAATGTGATAAGAATCTTTATTCCAGTAAAAGTAATTATGTCAGTCAACTATAAAGTATTACATAGAATCGAGGGCGTCGTGGTACAGTGGTTAGTGTGTTGGACTCTGCCATGAAAAAGCTTCTCAACTCACGCCGTTTCGAATCGGCATTAAACTGTAGGTCCCTTATACATGTGTGAAAAATAAGTCACACATAACATGGATGATTGAGAGAAGCTTGGCTCTGGTCCTTCATGGGCTGTAACGCCACCAAAGAAGATATATTACAGAGAAGGCGGTGTAGGGAATTGTTTATGTCAAGTCATTAGACGAGGTTAAGGTACCCTTACACGATCAATCGAATGACATCAATTATTTACGTGTGTTTGTGAAAATCCGTCTGTGTGCGTCACACACATTCGTTGTGACCGAACTCGCACAGGTTCAAGAGTTTTTTATTTTATATTCCCTTATGATGTGTTTTATATACACACAACCTGAACGGAGTGCAGTGGTTTGGGTCGTTGATGTTCTGATGTTCGTTAACTCTCAGGGGTGGTTGTCCTAGATAGGACGAGAGCCAACCAAACTCCGGGTTGGTTATAGTCCGTAGTAATTCATTCAAGCATTTTAATATTGCATACGCAGAGGATGATTGTCAGTTGACCATATACTGTGAGTGTTATGACTGCAGCAGTACGTCTGGTCACTTTCCATTCACAATTGCGTTGCATACTTTTTGTCCGTATAGTATAGGACTTACTTTTTCTTGGCTATGACAAAAATCAAAACATTTTTGATATTGCATGACCGTTATCATGCTGATAACGAGGGGGAGGGAGCGAGCAAACAGAGCAAAGAAGGTGATCGCGTTTAACATGGCAAACGCTAGCTTCGATCTCTGTCCCTGCTCAATCCAAGTTGACACACAGCCTCCGAAGTGCGATGGGATGGACCAGGCAAAAAAACGGATGAAAAACTGCGACATCTACTTCGGGAACTGCTACAAGGAGAACAAACAGCGCCTATTCGGGTGCGGATTCGTTATTCGAGGAAGACTCCCACAAAAAGTCTTAAGCTTCCGAGATATAAGCGAACGCCTCATAACAATCCTTAATATGCGTTCACGCCTCAACGGAAGAAAAGGACGATCGACTCAAAGAAGAATTCTACGATCTCCTAGACAGAACATATGCCCAATACCCCAGCTACGAAACAAAAATAGTCCTAGGAGATTTTAATGCAAAACTGGGCAAAGAGGACATATTTGAGTCGATCATAGGAAAGCATAGCCTCCATAACACCACATCCGACAACAGACTTAGGCTAATCGATTTCCCAGCGGGGCGCAACCTCCTTGTAGCAAGCACGCGATTCCCCTATCTCAACATCCACAAGGGTACCTGGCGGTCTTTTGATCAATCGACCACCAACCAGATTGATCACATTGCGATCGACGCCAGACACTCCTCCAGTATTCTCGACGTACGAACCTTCCGAGGGGCCAACATCGACTAGGACCACTACCTTGTTGTAGCCGAGGTACGAATGAGGATATCAAGAATGCTTAGGAGTCGAGTAGGACTACGTAAGTTTGACGTCGGAAAGCTACAATCGCAAGAGACTGCCAGAATCTTTGCCGATCGTGTCTCCTCCAGGCTCTCTCAAAATCCGCCCACAGCAGCCCAAACAATAGAGCAGGAATGGGCGCATTGCCAGGGCGCCGTCAGAGACGCTGCCTTAGAGATGATGGGTTTCAAACCGCCACCATCTAGAGACCCTTGGTTCGATGAACAATGCGAACAAGCCCATGCAGCACAACAAGAGGCATATAAAGCCATGCTGTAACGACGGACGAGAGCTGCTCACGAAATCTATGAGCAGAAGAGAAGAGAGGAACACACGCTTTTCAGAAGAAGGAAGAGAGAGCACGGAAAGCGTGAGATCGAGGAGATGGAGAGATGCTTCCGCAGGAATGACGCCCGTAAGTTTCACAATAAGGTAAAACGAACAAGCTTTGGCTACAAAGCCAGAGCGGCGGCCTGCAGGGATGAAAATGGAGAACTGGTAGTAGAGTCGCAGTCGATGCTGAGGATTTGGAAAGACCACTTCTGCAGACTGGTGACTCTTGAACCTGCGCGAGTCTCTAAAAAAAAAAAAAAAAAAAAACTCTTTGTCCTAATTATCGATTATATTTGCACAGGTGAAACGTATCAGCGTCTAGTCAATGCCCGACCCAAATATGACATCGCAGGCTCATCGAGTCATTTGTGCAAACCGAGGCTACATATGTAAACAACTTTCAATTTGTAATCAGTCCATTTTTGGGATTGAAACTATTTATGGATATAAATGGTTTTTTGACTCGGTACTCGTAATTCGAGCGTGGAATGTGATGTCTGTCGGGAGAGGAAAATTTAAATTGAAGGAGGATGAAGAACGGGAGATGCAGATATTTTTAAGATTTTCATGAGTGAACGATTCCTTTTTTTTTAATCATTGTTTCATCCAAATTCTCTTCTTTTTTGCACAAAGTGCCAGACCAACGTACGCAATACAGTCGTCCGAATCACTCACCGCACGTCCGTACACCACCGAAATTCACTGAGTTTCACTAGAAATTTGCTTTAATCGATTGAGCTGTGTAAGGGATAGAGTCAATCCCCACAGACACGATGCATGATGTCAACTGATTGGTCGTATGAGGGCCACTTTAGGCTAACCTCTCTGATGAAATTTATGATTAAGCCCGCGGGAATATCGATTATATAGTATAGTCATGTTGCCGTCCTCCAGACCGTGTCTGACCTTAATCTCAATTTGCAGCGGTGGTATTTTGTGATATCATCTTTCTTTAGATTCAAGATGTATGTATTTACAGGTTTTTTTCAAGGAGTCAATATGGGATAATACACACATGAAATCCATTCGAAAAGGACAAATGCGATATTTCCTAGAAAATTATTAATTTTCGATAAACTCTTTGCGATGTGGTATACTATTTCATCGCCCGGGCCTGTCAGAGTATCAACTTTGTTCTGGGGAGATACTATAGAACATCATGTCGCTCCTTGATGAATTTCGGGTTAAGCTGAACTTTTTAAGTGCCTCGTATGTATTGTACGTAAAGCTGGTCGCTCCGCTGGGATAATCGAGTTTTTGGCCATAGATTTACTACATTAGGTAGTACTGATTTTTAGACGAAGATATAAAGTTGAGTGAGTTCAGCGAATGAAACTAGAGTTGTCTTAAGGTAGAACTGTATAGCATCTGGTACGCCCAGATGTGTTAATTCACAGAGGCACTGTAAGTGATATTGTTTTTTCGGTCAACTTTGCTTTATTATACGACATAAACGTAGATTGGGACTAGTCTTACTGTTCCAGCATCAATTGGGATTATAACGTTTGCTTTCAATCTTCAGGATTTATCGCATGAGGTACGTCTGAGTTTTGTTAACTATTGTTCCTGTGCTACCGAGAAGTCTATTTTAAGCCGAACTCGTGAAAGCTCATCATTTGTGAGTGAGTGAGTAGATCCATTTTGTTTTAACCACAAGCGGTTCTTTCCGAAGCTTGTATTTCTATGTTTAGTCATCTTAGAATCCTCAACTATCTTGTCCTAGTGTCTCTTTTACTGTCCCTGCTTGGATGCCAATTTAATCAAGTTCTGAGGCCAGTGTATAGTCATCTAGCCAGGGGTCATTAAAATTGACATCAAGAGTTTCATAAGGTTCAATAGCGTAGACATTTCTCTTGTTTGTTACTGGAGTCGACAGCCATTACGTCGGTCTCTGGCCCCATCGATCAACCACTAAACCAACATACATATGTATGTATATCGGTTGCTGGAATGCCATACCCTAACACGAGATCTGATTTACTTTTGCAAGTCAGTGTTTCAGCATACCGAAAAGTTGGATTGAATAGGATATATATATGCAAAGAAAACCAAACGAATAAAGTCGATCGAATTACCTTTGCGCCACGGCTAGTTTCTGGATGTTTAGCATGATACATGCAAAAATATTTTCTATGCCCGTTAAGAGCAATCACGGTGCCCACACAATTACGAGGATTGATTCTTAAATCCCGTGACTCAGATAATGATAAGCGTAACAGCTCCGAATACCAATTCAGTCCTTTCTCAATTAACATGTGACCGAACATGAGTGTTTTGCTCTTCCTATACGGCCAAACAGCTTTGTGAAAGCCAGGTATTAACTTGGGACGTGTCGGCAGATCAGTAATAAGTATTATGGTTCGACAACCAGGTTTAAGAAGCCGTACCAACCCATTGTATTTCTCTGCTCGCAATTCGTGTAACTTAAGTTCGGGAACGTACGTTCCGGGTTTGGGTGCTTCTGAAACAAATTATTTTGTCAATCAAGTTGGTTGTGGTTGTTTATATTCTAAACTTACTTCCGTTATTATTGATTTGACCTTTGGCTTTCAGAGACTCCTCTTCAGTTCGTACAAGATAAACCATGACATAGCCAACGGCAAACATAAATGCGATCGTACCAAGTAGAGATAACGTAGCCAGGACATGTTCTTGTTCAATGTTGTCAATCATGTATTCGGTGAAATATAAAAGGCGCGTGATTACTTTGCCCAGTAGACCTTGAGCATGCTCATCGAGGAGATCCTAAAAGAGTAATAACTCATGCAGAACAATGATTCCATATATGTATATGTTTCAGTGGCTATAATACCTTAACAAATGCTTCATAACTTAACGCTTCCGATGCCCTCAACAGACGTTGAATAGCATCATCCAATTTCTGCTTTGTGTGGTTAAGAGTATGTTCATCCGATTCGTTCTCTTTTCGTTCGATTCCCAGTCGCGTTCCACCGACCCATTCATATTTGATGTGCGACGTATCACGACGCCAAATTATTACCAAACGAAGCAGTGTATCATCAGATGAACCTTTAGCCATTGCGTTCACAAAATCTGACTGTTTGTCCTAAACAAAAAGGGGGGAGGGATGCATTAGAAAACCATTCGATAATCCAATTCGGTCGTACTTGGAAAATATACGCGAAACGAACACGTTCAGAACTATAGCCACTTTGCAAAGCGATTTGACGCAAGGCATTACGTGCGTAATTGTGAGCTTCCGTATTTTCTGTGACCAGAATGACGCAAAGGCGCTTCCTAGGACGGTTCCATTCCGCCGGGCATACACCTAAAATATGAAATTACGTAAATGATAACTTCATATACTGTGATGATGAGCTCAACCTTCTAACATTTCCTGTGAAGACAGTCGTGGCAACGCTAAATACTGATTGGCGGAGATAATATTGTTCAATGTTTGTGTCGGAATATCCGACATAGAAACACTAGCGACGGGTCGCATGGAGTCCTCGTTAAATATTAGGATTGTATCCAGACTTGGATGAACTTTGTAACGTTCCTGAATGCCCTTTGTATCCTTTAGGCTCAATTGAACAAAGCTGAATGGAAAAATACAATTAATGAATGACAAACAGAACATGGGACATGTCTGTGTCTCACCCAAATGCAACACGGTGTCGAAATGCAAAGGCAGTGATTAAATATCTTAGACGTGGCTGTTGCCTAGGCTCCATTATGACCGCCCGGACGCGATTATCCATCCAGCCACTTAGGAAATTATCTATTGTATCATCGTTAACAGTCTGAATTAGCTTATATGGCATTTTCCTTCTGATAAATTCTATAAAATAAAAAATTAGAAACTCTTATGAAAACGATTTTTTTTTTGCATTGGCTAGGTTGGAAAAACTTACCCACAATTTTCTGAACACTATAGGTACTCTCCCTGTAGATATAGCTGTGCCCGTTAAGGACAAGAATAATATTTGGCACATCATCTACGCCCACCTTGCGTAAAAGTGAATGTTCGTGCGCCGCATTAATTGTAGCAAATGTAATGCCTACGAAATAAACACCGAAAATTAAGACATTGCAACTAAACGTTCGACGTTAGATTGGTTACCTAATGGTTCCAAAGAATCGATCATCTTTTTAAATACTCCCACCACCCGGATGCATCGGAAACACCAATCATTATAGAACATAATGATATGTGGCACAGTAGCACTCTTCGGTATGATGGTTTGCTCAAAATACTTTGTCGTTACAGAGAGTTTGTGATATAAGCTGATATCCTGATCAAAGTGGAAGCGATGTCCAAAGAATTCTTCAAACGGATCCGGGGCAAAGCGTCCATAATGACTGTAGTCGTGATGTTGACGGAACATATGCGAATCTTCATTCGTAATACCATGCTGGTCGTAGACTCGCCTTCGATCTGCATCGTTCAGCAACTCGTAGGCCTGCTTAATCTCAACGAATTTTTGCTCGGCATCAGGATCACTTGACTTATCCGGGTGCCTATTTCAAAATTGCATTATAACAAAACACAAAAAAAGTAAATAAGGATGACTGCTTATCGACGTGTACTAACCATTCCTTTGCTAGTTGTTTATAGGCACGGCGAATCTCCTGGGTACTCGCATGCCGACTGACACCAAGAATTTTATATGGGTCACCTAAATTAGCCGTAACCGTGCTGCTACAGATATATATCACGAGAATAACAAGGGTACAGATAAGGTATTTTCGTATGACTGCTTCATAGTGCATTTTTTCCCGAACGAATTATTCCCTTAAATTAGTGCCGTCGCACTATTCAGCCAATTGAGGGTATTTGTTGATTTATTGGAAGTGCCACGATTATCAAAGCTATATCCGACAATCGAGGGAGAATTTTAATTCTAGAAATTAAATAGTTATTTCCCGTAAGTCTTTTGTTTTTGCGAACAAGGAATTTTTTTTCGCAATGTATCGATCTTTTTTTCAACCACTTAAGAAATAGTTCTGACAGCGTTTGACAGATGGCAAGGGTTGAATGAACACGAATTTTGACAGCAATGCAGTCAGGGAAATCTAGGATGAACTTGCGCTGAAATGAATTTCTGAGGACAAATGTCATCGTTTAACTCTTAATTTCTAACTAACAAAGGCCTCGTAGGGGTACCATCTATCCGGCCGATGCCGGCCTGCTAAAAAGCGAAAAGGGCCGCAGTCGAACATCTTGCGGCACTGTTATGGGGCCCATGTATGGTGAATTTTGCACAGACGAGCGAGAAAATTCACGGCGTAAACATGAACAAAAATAATGAACGAGAATTCTGGGTAGAATTTTTAGAAATTTATAATTTAAAAGTTTGTCGGTTCTGTGGCATTTTAAAAATGCTGACCAAGGTCACATATTTTTTTAAACCATTCCTTGCTCGAAATTCTTTTTTTCCTTTCTTGGATTCCTATTTTCTTTTTTTCATTGACAAAGCAATCATAAGCAGTATCCGTATCCACTATTTTTCCGATCCGACGACCACGACCAGGGATAAAGAATGAGATGCCAATCTTTCGTACGTCTGCCCGTTGATCCGGCAGGGATTGTTTTTTTTTTTGTTTTTATTACACCGATACTATGCGTGTTATTCTCCGTTTAAAAACGACGCTTTTGACTAACACAATGATAGTCTCAAGACGTCGATGTGTAGAGTCAAGACGTGGCAAAATGGTCACAACAAGGCAGAATGACATAGTCAAGACGCCGTTAAACCGCAACGCGTTTGTAGGGGCTAGTTGTCAAAATGCCTGCCAAAGCCAAAAGATTGGTATCTCATTCTTTATCCCTGACCACGACGAAACGATTCAAACTAATGTCTGATGTTTGCATAGACTTAAGGTTTGCAACGACGTGTCTGTGTCGTGTATGGGCCCTATTAGTAAGTCCTATCTCCTGTGGCGACAGTGTATCGCCAGTTGCGCCTCTGCCGGTGAACAGCTGGAAGTTCGAACGTATCAACCACCAACCCTTAACGAACAAAGGAAAGACATTCAAATAAAGAAAAACCAACACTCTTCGTCTTGACTGCATTGTGTAGAGTTTATTTTTATCTGCCAACTACTTTCTGGTCCTTCGTGATTCTGTAAATTAAATATTTAAAGTTACTAATAAATTTCGTTGTAGTGTTTAATCATAAAATACGTTTTTTGCTGTTTGCTTCCTTTGTGCTTTTGGTGACGTTTAGCTTTTAAGCAGTTAGTGTCAAACACAGACACTACACTCCACCTCCTCGTGGTGCCATCTGGAGATTTCCTATGGAAATTGCAGACGGGGAAGGGCGAATGGCGAGCCTCCTGCGCCAAAAAACAGGATTAGTCGGTTGGGCTACGGCCTAGTAAGCCGTAACCGAAAAAAAAAACCACAAACTCCGAAACAACCACAAGCCTCGGATATAACGGACCGGATTTACATATGCTGACGACCCATGCAAAAAACGAAAAAAGGACAATGATCTTCGGCTTTGTACGTGGAATGTTAGGTCCCTAAACAGGCCACGTGCAGCCGAACAACTTGCGGACGCCCTAGACCGCTATAAAGTGGACATCACCGCCACCCAGGAAATGCGATGGAATGGACCGGGTATAAAGCGGATGAAAAACTGCGATATTTACTACGGCGACTGCTATAGGGAGAGAGGGCAACGATTGTTTAGATGCGGATTCGTTGTTCGAGGTGGACTAAGGCAAAAAGTCCTAAGCTTTCGGCATGTGAGCGAACGCCTCATAACAATCCGTATCAAGGCTAAATTTTTTAACATCAGCCTGATCTGCGTCCACGCCCCCACGGAAGACAAGGATGACTCCGCCAAAGATGAGTTCTACGATCTCCTAGACAGAACGTACGCCCAATATCCCAGCTTACTTCCTTACTTAGGTGGCGCTACAGTCCGTGGTGAACCTGGGCCTCAACCAACAAGCGTCTCCAGCCGGCACGGTCTTTGGCCAGCTGTTTCCAGTGCCGCACGCCCAGTTGGTTGAGGTCCCTTTCCACCTGCGTGCACCACCGCTGAGGCGGCCGTCCTCTGCCGCGCCTTCCTTCCGGAGTAGATTCGAAGACTTTTCGGGTCGGAGCTGTATCTTCCATGCGCTCTACATGGCCTAGCCACCTTAGACGCTGTATCCGTAGACGTCGTACCAGGCCGATGTCGCTGTACAACCCGTACAGTTCTTCGTTATATCTTCTCCTCCATACACCGTTTGAACAAACGGGACCGTAGATAGTGCGCAGAATTTTCCTCTCGAAGCGACCAAGGGCATCTTCATCCGCTTTTGTTAAGGTCCACGCCTCTGCGCCGTAAAGGAGGACTGGGATGATCAAGGTCTTATATAGTGTCACCTTGGTTTTCCGAGAGAGGGCTCTACTTCTCAATTGCCTCTTGAGCCAAAAGAAACAGCGGTTGGCAAGAGTGATTCTGCGTTTTATCTCAGCGCTGGTGTTGTTGTCGCTGGTAATCATTGAGCCAAGGTAGACGAATTCCTTGACCACTTCAAAGTTATATCCGCCCATGGTGACGTTCTGGCTAATACGTCGGTGTTGTCCGTCTCTTTTAGATGAGAGCAGATATTTGGTTTTACCCTCATTAACCTTGAGACCCATCTTAGCCGCTTCTACCTCAATGCTCACAAAAGCCTCATTGACGTCTTGCTGTTTTCGTCCAATTACTTCAATATCGTCGGCGTACGCAAGCAATTGCGTAGACTTGAAATATATCGTACCTCTTGTGTTGGCCAGTGACTCTTACACAATCTTTTCAAGCACGATGTTGAAAAAGTTGCACGACAGCGCGTCGCCCTGCCTAAATCCTTTTTTAACATCAAAGGTCTCGGTATGCTCATTACCGACCTTAATGGAGCAACGAGAATTCTCCATTGTCATCCTGCACAGTCGGACGAGTTTGAGAGGGATGTTAAAACGAGACATGGCTTTGTACAGCTCGTCTCTATATACGCTATCATACGCGGCCTTGAAAACGACGAAGAGGTGGTGAGTGTCGATTTGGTATTCCTGGGTCTTCTCCAAGATCTGCCGTAGCGTAAATATTTGGTCTATTGTGGATTTACCTGGCCTGAAACCACACTGATAAGAACCGATCAGGTTACCCACAACCGGTTTCAGGCGTTCACACAATACGGCAGAAAAGATCTTATATGCGATGTTAAGGAGACTTATTCCCCTATAGTTGGCGCAGTTATAGGGGTCTCCTTTCTTATGGACCGGGCAAACGATGCTGAGATTCCATTCGTCGGGCATGCTTTCCTCCGACCATACCTTGCAGATGAGATGGTGCATGCACCTTACCAGCTCATCTCCAGCCGCCTTAAAAAGCTCAGCAGACAGGCCGTCTGCGCCAGCGGCTTTATTAGACTTAAGTCTTGATATCGCTATTTTGACTTCGTCTAGGTCGGGTGGACCGAATTCTGTTACTTCGTGGTCCATTGCGAATGGCTCGTTCTGCCTGACAGCGGTATCTTGTCTATCATCGTCGTTATACAGTCTGCAGAAGTGGTCTTTCCAAATCCTCAGCATCGACTTCGACTCTACTACCAGTTCTCCATTTTCATCCCTGCAGGCCGCCACTCTGGCTTTGTAGCCATGGCATGTTCGTTTTACCTTGTTGTAAAATTTACGGGCGTCATTCCTGCAGAAGCATCTCTCTATCTCCTCGATCTCACGCTTTCCGTGCTCTCTCTTCTTTCTTCTGAAAAGCGTGTGTTCCTCTCTTCTCTTCTGCTCATAGATTTCGCGAGCAGCTCTCGTCCGTCGTTGCAGCACGGCCTTATATGCCTCTTGTTTTGCTGCATGGGCTTGTTCGCATTGTTCATCGAACCAGGGGTTTGTAGGTGGTGGCTGTTTGAGACCCAGCACCTCTGAGGCAGCATCTCTGACGGCGCTCTGGCAATGAGCCCATTCCTGCTCTATTGTTTGTGCTGCTCCGGGCGGAGCATTCTTGATATCCTCATTCGTACCTTGGCTACAACAAGGTAGTGGTCCGAGTCGATGTTGGCCCCTCGGAAGGTTCGTACGTCGAGAATACAGGAGGAGTGTCTGGCGTCGATCGCAATATGATCAATCTGGTTGGTGGTTGATTGATCACAAGACCGCCAGGTACCCTTGTGGATGTTGAGATGGGGGTATCGCGTGCTTGCTACAAGGAGGTTACGCCCCGCTAGGAAATCGATTAGCCTTAATCCGTTGTCGGATGTGGTGTTATGGAGGCTATGCTTTCCTATGATCGACTCAAATATGTCCTCTTTGCCCAGTTTTGCATTAAAATCTCCTAGGACTATTTTTGTGTCGTAGCTGGGACATTGGGCATATGTTCTGTCTAGGAGATCGTAGAATTCTTCTTTGAGTCGTTCGTCCTTTTCTTCCGTTGGGGCGTGAGCGCATATTAAGCTAATGTTTCCAAATTTAGCTTTGATGCGGATTGTTATGAGGCGTTCGCTTACATCTCGGAAGCTTAAAACTTTTTGTCGGAGTCTTCCTCTATTAACGAATCCGCACCCGAATAGGCGCTGTTTGTTCTCCTTGTAGCAGTTCCCGTAGTAGATGTCGCAGTTTTTCATCCGTTTTTTGCCTGGTCCATCCCATCGCACTTCTTGGAGTGCGGTTATATCTGCTTTATAGCAGTTGAGGGCTTGCTCCAATTGATCGCCTGCACCCGGTCTGTTAAGGGACCTCACATTCCAGGTGCAGACTCTCAAGTCCGTTAGTCGTTTGCAGGGGTCGTCAGCTTTGTATCCGTCCGTATCCGAGGCTTGTTGTCGTTTCGGAACAAGTGGGTTTTTACGTGATAGGGATGTTACCCCTAAGCAGGAACAAGGGTTGGGTCGCTGCACACATTGGTTCACCACCCGGCGGGTGCCAGGGTAGCTATCCAGGGGGGCCACGCGGAGGCTGTGTGTCAACTTGGATTGAACAGGGACAGAGATCGAAGCTGGCGTTTGCCATGTTAAACGCGATCAACTTCTTTACTCTGTTTGCTCGCTCCCTCCCCTCTAAAAAAAAAAAAAACAAAAAAATGCTTTTAAAATTTTAAAATTCATTAAAATCCGTCTAGCGGGTTTCACTTCATTAAGTAGGTAGGTAGGGCCGTAGCTTTCCAAAAAAAAAAAAAAAAAAAAAATGAGAAGAACACACATATGCCAGGGAGGCCCGTTGTGCAGCTACGATGGGGCTTAGCCCCCTATTCGTGGAACCATTTTGTGCTTCTTAAGAAATTAGGAAGATCAGATATCCCTACTTGCTGAACTTCGGTCGGATCGTTAAGGAAGTAAGATCCTAGGTATCGCTTCCTGATTGTGACGAAGGCGCAGAGAAGGTGATGAATGGATTCGACCTCCTCCTCGTCTAGACAGCTCCTGCAAAAATCATTCGGAGTTATACCTAGTTTTTGCGCGTGACTGCAAATAAGGCAGTGTCCAGTGATGACACCGATGATTTTGTGGATGTCAGTTCCTTTTAGGCAGATAATACTCCTAGTCCGTTGACTGTTGAGCCAGGGCCCGATTTGCCTGGTGATGAGGCAGGTATGTCCCTGAGTCCATCTCCGGTTCGTCTCGGCCCTGGCGAGATTTGTAAGATTGTGTTTAATGGTTGCAAAGAGTATACCCTCACAAGCCACGATTGATTGTAGCGTCGTTCCTTGTTTGCCGAGTGTGTCGGCTCTTTCATTTCCTGGAATGTCGCTGTGTCCCGGTACCCAGATGAGTTGTATGTTGAACTGTTCCGCCATCTCGTTAAGAGATAGACGACAGTCGAGACTAGTTTTTGATGTGTACAAAAAGGACTCCAACGACTTTAAGGCTGCTTGACTATCCGTGAGAATGCGGATATCCGTGGTTGTGAAAAAATGCGGTTACTTTTTAAAATGAGAAAGGCCAAGACTTTATGAAACTCTAGCTTTAATGTTAATTCCTTGAAAATACAATAGCGAGTGAGTGGATATAATTCATGAGGAAGTTATCTTAATTAGGCAATAGCAATTTTATGTAAGAAAGAGTCAACAGACAGCAAAATACATGAAGAGTAAAAGTATATATTTACATGTTAGGGTAAATAGGAAATGTTTGTCATTAATTCAATTAATTTTTTACATCCTCGGCCCGGGAAAATGAATTGAGCTCCAGGGGATATAGCAGCTGTACAGGCCTTCGAGTTCTCGAACCATCGGCATAACGAATCTCGCAAGCTCGAACTTTACCATCACGTCCAGTGAAAATATCTTCGATAATTGCTAACCTCCAAGCAATTCGTGGTTTTGCGGAATCAAACACAAGGACGACATAATTTGCCTTAAGTTGTGCTGAAGAATACCCTTGGTTGTGGTGAAATGATCGTAATTGTTGTAAGTATTCGTTGCGCCACCGATTCCAAAGCATATTAGTTTGCTTAAGTCGTTGCGTCCAAAGTTGCTGTATTTCACTTGATGAAGTTACAGGCTTTTGAGGGCCAGCAAAGCAGCCATGACCATGTATAAAATCTGAAGGTGTGAGTGGTGAAATATCCAAAGGATCACTGCTTACGTAAGTTAGAGGTCGAGCGTTTACCATGCCCTCTGCTTCTGCAATCACGGTCCGTAATTGCTCAAGCGTCAACTTCGCCTTTCCGATAACTACTTTTAAAACATTTTTAATTGTTCTGATTAGCCGCTCCCAGAATCCTCCCCACCATGGAGCTCGCTCGATAATAAACTTCCAACGTACACGTTTATTGGAGAGGAATCTTTGCACAACCTCATCGTCTGGCGCTTGATTGATGTCATTGAGTTCTAAAGCGGCTCTTCGAAAAGTTTTAGCATTATCTGTGTAAATTGTTGACGGAGCACCTCGTCGTGCTATAAAACGCCTCAGCCCCATTATGCAGCTTTCGGTGGTCAAATTCGTTACAGTTTCTAGGTGCACGGATCGAATGGCAGCACAAGTAAAAACCATCAAGTAACTTTTATTCATCTGGTTGGTTGAACTCTCGAAATAATAAAGAGGCCCAGCGAAATCTATACCGACACAGTCAAAGGGCTTTGACAAAGTAATTCGTACGATTGGCAGAGGTCCAAACGGTTGTGAAACGGGCCTACCAAAGAGTTTCTGGCAAATGACACACCTCTTAATTCTACCTTTGATCAATGGACGCCCTTTAAGAATCCAAAAGCGCTCCCTTAGCCGGCACAGAATGACATTGGCGCCTCCATGTAATGTTTTCTGGTGATAGTCATCGATAATTAGGTTGACAAGATACGAATTCGATGGGAGTATCACAGGATGTTTTTGGTCTAGTGGACCCTTTAACGATTGAAGACGGCCTCCCAGTCGCATTAAACCATTTGCATCCAAAAAGGGACGTAATTGAGCTATCTTAGATGTTTTGGGTACAGACTTTTCTTTCTGTAAAAGAAAAAGTTCGTTAGGAAAAGCATTGTTTTGTATGTACCTGAGCCAATAAGTTTCGGCTGCGTGAAGCTCGCTGGTGGAGAGTTGAACGAACTCTAATTTCGACTCTCTTTTGCACAGTTTTATGAAACGTAGAATAAAGGCTGTGCATCGCAATAAACGATTCCAAGAACTGAATTCAGTGTAGACTAACAGTGGTTCAGGTCTTGTTAGATCAGGAACGGAAATAGGTGCTAATAAAGCCACTGGAACTAAATTTTCCAAAAAAGCATCGTTCTCAACATCATTGAAAGTTGTATCGCCTTTGAGCCACGTTGGTCCATGAGCCCATATCAACGAATTTCGTAAGTCCTGGGCGGTGATTCCTCTGGTTAGAAGGTCCGCTGGATTCTCCTTCCCTTTGCAATGTCTCCAGTCCTCTATTAACGTTAGTCGACGTATTTCCGTCACTCGACTCTGCACGTACGGTTTCCAACGATGGGCATCCCCCTGGATCCAACCAAGTGCAATCCTTGAATCTGTCCACAGAAAGAACTTGTGAACACAAACCTTTAGTGATTGTTTTAGGTAGGAGCATATTCTAGCTGCCAACAATGCTGCGGTTAGTTCTAATTTCGGAAGTGAGAGCTCTTTTATCCCGTCCGTTTTTAATGGGGCCACTCTGCTTTTGGAACATAGGAATGCAACATTATTCTCGCCATCACTGAAACTTTTGATAAAAGCCACCGTTCCATACGCCTTCAGGCTGGCATCTGCAAAGATGTGTACTTGTACTGGAGTGGAAGAAGAAAACGAAAGAGCTGTCCGTGGAATAGTGAAGTCGATCAATTGCTGCAAGCTACTAGCACAATTTTCCCAATGCGTCATGAGTTCAGGAGTAAGCTTTTCATCCCATGAAAGTTTTTTTCGCCAGATAGTTTGGAAAAGAATTTTCATTTTGATAACGACAGGACCAAGCATTCCAAGTGGATCATAAACTCTAGCAATAGCTTGGAGTACATTTCGCTTTGTTCCCTTTGCTAAATTAGAGATGAGTTGATGTTCAACAAAATCCAGTGGCACTCCAATTTCATCGCTTCTTACGAACCACGATAACCCCAAAACTTTTTGCTTAATAGGGGGTTCACTTAAACAAAGAGCATTACGAACAAGTTCACTATTTGAGTTCCACTTTCTGAGGTTCATACTCGCTTGTTTCATCACCAATACAGCTTCCTCACCGATCCTTCTACCATCCTCTTCACTATCAACGCTCATCGCAAAATCATCCATGTATAAACTATCCAATAAAATCTGGCGCGTAGACTGGAACTTTTCTTCCTCGTTGTTCAAATGCAACCGCAATGTTGCAGTCAAGAGAAAAGGGCTGCAATTCACACCGAAAGTGACTCTTGTCATCCGATATTCAACGATTTCTGCCTTCGGGTTGCTCGGCGTTTTTTGTGGCGCATACCAAAGGAATCTGTGACTGTCGCGGTCCTTTTCGTTAAGTTGGATTTGCAGGAAGGCCTTCTCTACATCGGCCACTAGCGCCAAACGTCCAAGTCGAAAATTTAACAGCACCTTTAACACATCTGGTAAGAGATTAGCTCCAATATGTAGGAGATCATTCAACGATGGCGTATTTTCGGTGCGCGATGAAGCGTCGAACACGATGCGCATCTTGGTGGTCGTACTATCTGCCTTATAGACCGGTCGATGGGGTAAATAAAACACTCGACGTGAATCGTTCTTGTGGGGTGGTGGAATCGGTTCAGCAATACCGTCTGCAAGAAGCCGTTGGATACCCGCATCGTATTGCTGAAATTGTTCAGGATGTCTCGATAATCGTGTAGAAAGGGACTTTAGGCGGCTTAGTGCGTTTTCTCTGTTATTGTTCTTAATTTCAACGTCAGGAGTCTTCCACGGCAGAGAGGCTTCATATCGTTGACCCCTTTTGGTGATGCAGCGGGTCATTAGTTCCTTAGCTAAGTGTGCATTTTCGTCCTCTTCACCACGAATTCCTATGGCTTCTAGTGACCAAAATGTCGTGAGGTCGTTGCTGTCTAGCGCTGGCAGATGTAGAGCTGTGCTATGGATGGAAGGAAAGCATGAGTCTTCGCTTGATTTAAAACTCTTACCAGCAGATTGCGTTCCTTGCAGTGTCCAACCAAATACATCCTGTGATACTCCCATCGAATTCGTATCTTGTCAACCTAATTATCGATGACTATCACCAGAAAACATTACATGGAGGCGCCAATGTCATTCTGTGCCGGCTAAGGGAGCGCTTTTGGATTCTTAAAGGGCGTCAATTGATCAAAGGTAGAATTAAGAGGTGTGTCATTTGCCAGAAACTCTTTGGTAGGCCCGTTTCACAACCGTTTGGACCTCTGCCAATCGAACGAATTACTTTGTCAAAGCCCTTTGACTGTGTCGGTATAGATTTCGCTGGGCCTCTTTATTATTTCGAGAGTTCAACCAACCAGATGAATAAAAGTTACTTGATGGTTTTTACTTGTGCTGCCATTCGATCCGTGCACCTAGAAACTGCATAATGGGACTGAGGCGTTTTATAGCACGACGAGGTGCTCCGTCAACAATTTACACAGATAATGCTAAAACTTTTCGAAGAGCCGCTCTAGAACTCAATGACATCAATCAAGCGCCAGACGATGAGGTTGTGCAAAGATTCCTCTCCAATAAACGTGTACGTTGGAAGTTTATTATCGAGCGAGCTCCATGGTGGGGAGGATTCTGGGAGCGGCTAATCAGAACAATTAAAAATGTTTTAAAAGTAGTTATCGGAAAGGCGAAGTTGACGCTTGAGCAATTACGGACCGTGATTGCAGAAGCAGAGGGCATGGTAAACGCTCGACCTCTAACTTACGTAAGCAGTGATCCTTTGGATATTTCACCACTCACACCTTCAGATTTTATACATGGTCATGGCTGCAGGGGAAGTGGACTTTTCGCTAATACAATTCGGATGTAAACAAATATCTCCATTTAAGAAGTTCAAAAGAGTGAATGTTCGCATAAAAAGCCAATTTAGTAGCAGAAACATAAACTTGGAAGCCGTAGTTGTCCCGGGTTTCGGCACCATGTGAAAAAATGCGGTTACTTTTTAAAATGAGAAAGGCCAAGACTTTATGAAACTCTAGCTTTAATGTTAATTCCTTGAAAATACAATAGCGAGTGAGTGGATATAATTCATGAGGAAGTTATCTTAATTAGGCAATAGCAATTTTATGTAAGAAAGAGTCAACAGACACCAAAATACATGAAGAGTAAAAGTATATATTTACATGTTAGGGTAAATAGGAAATGTTTGTCATTAATTCAATTAATTTTTTACAGTGGTGGATATCACGTTCCACTTCAGCCAAGACAAAGCCTCTTTTATTGCCTACAGTTCCGCCTGGAAAACGCTGCAGTGATTTGGTAATTTTAGAGCTTTGTTCAGCTTAAGTTGTTGGCTGAATACTCCACTACCCACCCCGTCTTTGGTTTTAGACCCGTCAGTGTAAGAGCCTACGCAGTATCCACGGGGTTGAGTATGGCGGGTCCAGTTTTGTTTGTCCGGGTACATATATCGTCGTGAAGATTTTCTCCAAGACTGTGGTGGGTTCTGTGAGTTCCAAGTTTACTGCCATGGTTATCCTGTTATTCAGGATGGAGGATTGGCCAGTGACATGGCTCGTCCATTTTGAGTTGGCTTTTAGTCTAATGGCCGTGTGTGTAGCAATTTGCTTGCCGAAAATATCGAGTGGTGTAAGGTCGAGTATAATGTTAAGCGCAGCCGTTGGGGTGGACCTGAGGGCCCCGGTAATGCACATACACGCCAACCTTTGTACCTTCTCGAATTGCTTGAGGTATGTTGTCTTGCCCAGTGCCGTACACCAGACTGTCACTCCATACATTAGTATGGGTCTGACGACCGTGATGTAGAGCCATAGGGTGATCTTGGGGTTGAATCCCCATTTTTCCCTATGGCTTTCTTGCATGTGTAGAGAGCTATAGTTGCTTTTTTAGCTCTTTCGATTGTGTTGCTCTTTCAGGTTAATTTCCTATCTGGTATAATGCCAATTCAAAAAATTGAATGCTTTTATGTCTTCTAGTTTTTGATAAAAGTGAAAATTACTAATTTTGTTTTGTTTTTTGGCATTTACTTGGCCTTCCTTTGCAGTGCGTGGGGAGAGTACGTTTTCGTGGCGCCGCGATCTGACGATGGATTTAGCTACGACGACCCAAAATAAATCGAAAATGAAGAATAAAATTTTTCGGAACTTTATCCAACAATAGTTTCAAATATCGATATCTCAAAAACGAAGCAAGATATCGAACGATTTTATTCACGGTGGATGTATTTAATCAGCACTTCCAGCAGCTGCTTAACGAGCATGACCAAGAGAGAGTGGTAGGGATCGAGGAAATCCCAACTCCAGCCGCTAAAGTAGTCCTCCCACCCAGCATAGAAGAAGTCGGCACAGCTATTCAGAAGCTGAAGAACAACAAGGCCGCAGGCTCAGATGGCTTGCCATCAGAGCTCTTCAAGGCTGGCGGCGATGTTCTGGTAGGGAGCATGCACCAGATCATCTGCAGAATTTGGGAAGATGAGAGCATGCCCGACGACTGGAATACCAGCTCTATATGCCCCATCCACAAAAAAGGCGATCCTACCTCTTGCAAGAACTATAGAGGTATATCCCTGCTCAATGTCGCATACAAGATCCTGTCCAGCGTATTGTGTGAACGTCTAAAACCATTTTGCACCGCACTAATCGGCAGCTACCAGTGCGGCTTCCGGCCCGGGTAATCAACTATAGACCAAATTTTCACACTTCGACAAATCCTGGAAAAGACCAACGAGTTTCAAATCGATACACACCATCTTTTCATCGATTTCAAAGCCGCATACGACAGCATTCATCGTGAAGCACTGTTTGGGGCGATGGCCGAATTCGGGATCCCGGTAAAACTGATCCAATTGTGTCGCGCCACGCTAAAAAACACGCGATGCACCGTGCAACTCGGTTCTAGGACCTCGGAACCATTCGAAACATGCACCGGATTTCGGCAAGGAGATGCGCTGTCATGTGACTTCTTCAACCTGGTGCTGGAGCAGATAGTGCGACGGGCAGGCGTCAACAGGGAAGGCACTATCTTTTACAAGTCCATCCAGCTGCTAGGATACGCGGATGATATCGACATCATCGCGTGTTCTCGCCGTGGCATTGTGGAAGCATTCACGGCGATTGAAGAACAGGCGAAACGAATTGGCCTTAAGATCAATGAGGACAAAACGAGGTACATGCTGTCAAGCAAAAACCAATCCGTCGCTCACCACCTGGGACAAAATATAACAATTGACAGCTACAATTTCGAGGTAGTTAAGGAGTTTGTCTACCTCGGGGCTAACGTAAATTCCACAAATGACACCACAGTGGAGATCCGGCATAGAATCGCCCCTGGCAACCGCTGCTACTTCGGCTTGACCAAACAACTGGGATCAAAACTCCTCACTCGAAAGACCAAAGTCGTACAAAATGCTCATACTGCCAGTCTTGCTGAACGAAGCCGAAAGCTGAACGATAAGCAGGACAGCGGAGCTGATTTTGGGTTCTTTCGAAAGAAAAATTCTGCGTCGGATATTTGGTCCTGTCTGTGAGGAAGGTGAATGGAGAAGAAGACACAACCGCGAACTCTACGAGCTGAACAAAGATGTGGATGTAGTTCGGAAGGCAAAGATCCGTCGACTACACTGGCTCGGCCACATCGAGCGCATGGACATCAACGCTCCAGTTAAGAGGGTCTTCGACTCTGAGCCTCCTGTTTCGAAAAGAAGAGGAAGACCGAACCTTCGGTATAAAGACCAAGTAATCGCGGATGTAAGACATCTTGGTCTTGATAACTGGAAGCAGCGTGCCCGGGACCGCCAAGGATGGAAGGCAGCTATAGCGCAGGCTCAGATCCTCCATGGATCGCTGGCCTGATAAGTAAGTAAATATTGACCGAAAGAAGCCAATTTAGTACTTCATTTCACAATTTTGGGAAAAAATGGTCTACACTTTTTTTTTATCAAAATTTTGAGTTTGTATGCGAATTTTTCAAAAATTGTTAACACAAGTAATTTAATTTAAATGTTGTATTAAAGAACAGGTTTCTGTACTTCATTGGAAGTGTTGCCGTTCTTTTTTAATATTTTTTTTATTTTGGTAGTAAAAAATGCTTGCTTTTGACCCCTCTACAAAAAGCCGTACTTTGGCGCCAAAGTTATCGTACTCGCGCCCTAAAGAGGTTTAATAATTCCTTTGTGGTGACAGCATTTAACAGCTTTGTTAAACTCATCCTGCAATATTTTTGTAGCAGTATTTAAACACTTGTGTTGAACGACTAAGGCTATGTCATTTTCAAAGGGAACGCTATTTTTGGAGGCACGAAACAAGTCGTTTGTGAAAAGATTGGAATAGTATTGATTCTAGTATCGATCTCCATGGTACTTCAAAGCGAACCGGTGTTGCTTTGAAGTTGCTGTCTCGTAAATTCACTCTGAAAGATCTTTTATTAAGGTAGTCTTGCAACCAGTCACCTATTACATATTCCTCTAATACCTAACCGAGTTCAGCATGCTAATAGCTTTCTGTGGTTTAGCATATGAAATGCTTTACTGAAATCCAAAGCAGAAAAGAACTGTTAGTGTTAAAATATGTGATTTAAAATTTACCTAGTGAATAGGATACTCGTCGATTCATTCTCTCCATAGTTCATGCTTGACATTACAGATGTTTCAAGATCGGCTTGTATGAGCTCGTCCAACGGGCAATGGTTCTACTGAATTCTAAATTAACAGTGGCCTAACCCTCCTTAGTTTTGCCTAACACGCAACGGAGTTTTCTAGGTCGTCTTCAAACCGATGCCACTCACTCGTCAGAGAATTCAGAGCCCCCGTTCTGCAACTATTGTTCATCGACAAGACAATGTAAGACAAAAAAAACTAAGCAGAAAACAGAAAAAAACAAACTTCCTGAATAAAAAACACTTTATTCGGCGGCGTCAGATCTCGTGCCAGAATCTTTTCATTAAAAAATAAAATCACTTAAGAGTAGATTTCACGTTGCACCTTCTCCCAGGCAGCCATGGGTCCATGTTCTGGCCTGTATTTTACGTTACAACCATCAGGAGCCAAACGACCCTCATCACGTAGTTCCTCATAACGCTCGCGGTCGTATTTGGTGAAACCCCACCTCTTGGAGACGTAGATCTATAAATGACAAGGACAAGCGAAGGCAGTTAGTAATGTTGAGTAAATGTGAATATTGGATAGGAAGTGTAAATAAGACTAAAGAATTGTCATATATTTTATTGAGTACGGACTCGATGTCGGGCGAGCCACCTCACCCATAAAAATATATTTTAATCTTCCCTGGTTCGTTTCTGGTAGCACAACAATTGACGATGTACACTGTCTGATTCGAATACAGGGGATGAGGTTTATTAAAAAGAGTGTGG
Source organism: Eumerus sabulonum (assembly GCA_951905685.1). NCBI lineage: Eukaryota > Metazoa > Arthropoda > Insecta > Diptera > Syrphidae > Eumerus > Eumerus sabulonum. The sequence continues at coordinate 149,808,309 of OX645060.1, read as the reverse complement.
AGCATTAGATTGAGTGTAAACTCGATATAGGGCGAGCCACCTCACCCAAAAACGCACAATTACTTTTTCCTCAACCGGTTTGGCAGTGTGCTGCTTGGGCAACATAATGCATAGACAGGTCTGAGGATTTTCGTAAAGCAGTTCTAACCATAAAACGTAACATTTATGCAGACACAATGTTTGGGTTAAATAGGGTTCATAAAAAAGTATACATAATTGTACCACTAGCTCAAAACACAACCGGGAAAAACCCAGTCATGTTTAACAAGTCAAACTCTCACAGGTAAAGGTAAACAATAAGTCGTGAGTCATCAAACTTGCATTTTAAACTATCATACGATTGTTTGTCATTAAACGTACCTTTTGTCTTCCTGGGAACTTGAACTTGGCACGACGCAGAGCCTCGATAACTTGTGCCTTGTAACGATCGCTGGAGCGCACTGACATGATTGGCTGTCCAATGCGAACTCGGGCCACTGTACCTTGCGGTTTACCAAAGGCACCTCTCATCCCAGTTTGGAGCCTGAAAATCAAAAACACTTTTCACTACATTTTCACACGAAATTATTATTCTATTTAGCAGAGTGGAAGCATCAGTAAAGAATGTCAAAAAAAAGGTAATCACGGTTGTAATCATAACCCAGTGCTCGAGGCAATTTCATCACATTGTAAAACAACAATTAATCACTTGACAAATTTGCAACTCACCTATCGGCTCCGGCACACGATAACATCTTGTTGATGCGGATAACGTGGAATGGATGAAGGCGCATACGGATATGGAATTGATCTTTACCACAGTGCTTGACAAGGTATTTGTTGGCGCAAATACGTCCTGCTTCAAGTGCTTCACTACTAAGCTGTTCGTATTCATCTGACACCAAGTGGACGCATAGCGGGAAATCTTCGACGGTGGCTTTCTTCCTGCCCAAGTCGAAGATACGAATTTTGGGATCTGGAACACCACGACAGAACCGCGACTTGGGATACGGTTTGTTTTTACAATAACGATAACTGCACAAAGATTTTCGATTAGTTTTCTGATTTCGTATTGAAATGGCAAACAAAACTAACTTACCATCTTGCTGGACGACGACCCATCTTTGGATCTGGAATCAATCAGAGAAGAAAAAAAATTAAACCAAGCTTAATACGACTTAATGTGTACGACGAGAATCGAAATGAATGTGATTTTAACATTTTTGCAACAAATTATTTATATTATATGGATGATGTTTCACGATAAAATCGAGCGACGTACCTTCTCTTGAATGACCTGCAAGAAAAAGAAGGGGATAACCCAGTGACAGCCGGATGTTATTCACAATGAAATAACGCCGCCATTTCCCATAGCGGGCATGAGTAGAACTGTGAATAGGATAACGGCATGCGTTCATTAATGTCAAAATTTCGATTTTTAAATTTTATTCAAGAAGCCTTTTCAGAAGGAGAGCATAAAAAACACTTTTAAAATGGCAAAGTAAAGTTTCAAATGCCAGATACGGCTACTTAGCATCTTTATCTGAGTGAGAAGCTAATGCGATATATCAAGAAATATCGAGAGTCTAATTTACAGTTTTCAAATGCAGTTCGTTTTCTGAATTACTTCTGCCTCCACTGTTACTAAAGAAACAAACTCTCCGCTTATTCTCCTAAGACCGAAGATTTTCTCTTTACAAGGAAAGGGAATTCAATATCTGTCTTCTTACCGAATTCAATATATGTCTTCTTACCGACCCGAACTACAGTTCGGGGTTGGACCAACATGACCCTCCAGCGGTTGTTGACAACTAGTTCTCCTTCTCCTTCTTCTTCTTCTTAGCGGGCGCTACAGTTCGGAGAGAACCTTGGCCTCAACCAACATGCCCCTCCATCTAGCAGGATCTTTTGCTAGCCTCTTCCATTGCCACACACGCAGTTGGCTGAGGTCCCCTTCCACCTGTGTGCGCCATCTTAAGTGCGGCCGTCCTCTGCTTCTTCGTCCCTCGGGGTTGGATTCATAGACTCTCCGGGCTAGAGCTGTGGTGTCCATTCGCTCTACATGGCCCAGCCATCTTAGGTGTTGAATCCGTAGACGCCTGACTAGGCTCATGTCGCTGTACAGCTCGTAAAGTTCGTGGTTGAACCTTCTTCTCCATCCCCCGTCTGCGTTTATAGGCCCACAAATCACGCGCAAAATCTTTCTCTCGAACCGACCAACTGGGAGTGGGCTCTATTACTCAATTGCCTCCTCAGCCCAAAGAAACAGCGATTGGCAAGAGTTATTCTGCGTTTGATTTCGGAACTGATGTCGTTGTTCCAGGTCACTGCGGAGCCAAGGTAGACGAAGTCCTTAACTACCTCGAACTTATATCTGCCAATACAAACGTTCTAGCCAAGACGTCGGTGGTGAGCGTCCTTTTTTGGTGACAGCATATATTTAGTTTTGCCCTCGTTTACCGCCAAACCAATTTTCGCCGCCTCCATCTCAATACTCGCAAACGCCTCATTGACATCTCGCTGTGATCTACATATTATGTCAATATCGTCGGCGTATGCAAGAAGTTACGAGGATTTGAAATAGATTGTGCCTCTTGTATTGGCCAGTGATTTTTGCACAATCATTTCCAAAATGACGTTGAAGAAATCACACGACAGCGCATCGCCCTGCCTAAATCCTTTTTTGACATCAAAACTATCGGTAATGTGTTCACCGATTCGGATGGAGCAGCGAGCATTCTCCAAAGTCATCCTGCATAGACTGATGAGCTTAGCAGTATGGCAAAGGTAGACATAGCGTTGTATAGCTCGTCTCTAATTACGCTGTCGTATGCGGCTTTGAAGTCGACAAACAGGTGGTGGGTGTCGACTTGAAATTCATTGGTTTTTTCCAGGATCTGCCGTAGTGTGAAGATTTGGTCGATGGTGGACTTCCCTGGCCTGAATCCGCACTGATAAGGACCTATCAGCTTATTTACAAACGGCTTCAGGGGTTCACACAAAACGGCAGAGAAGATCTTGTAGGCGATGTTGAGGAGACTTATTCCTCTATAGTTGACGCAATCAGAGGGGTCTCCTTTCTTGTAGATCGGGCTTACGATGCTGAGACTCCATTCCTCGGACATGCTTTCCTCTAACCATATCTTACGGATGAGCTGGTGCATGCTCCTAACCAGGTCATCCCCAGCTGCCTTGAAGAGCTCAGCAGACAGTCCGTCTGCGCCAGCAGCTTTATTCGACTTGAGCTTCGAAATGGCAATCTTAACTTCGTCGAGGTCAGAGGGACAGAATTCTCTGCGGTCTTTGTCGATTAGAAATGGATCATTCTGCCTGACAGCGTTATACAGTCTGCAGAAGTGGTTTTTCCATATTCTCAGCATCGACTGCGATTCTACTACTAGGTGTCCGTTCTCATCCCTGCAGGCTTCCGTTCTGGCTTTATACCCTTCGCATGTTCGCTTTATCTGTCGATAAAACTTTCGAACGTTACGCCCGCAGTAACACCTCTCCAAATCCTCAATCGCGCGCTTCTCGCGGCATTTCTTCTTTCTCCTGAGAAGCTTATGCTCTTCCCTTTTTTTTAACTCGTAGAGCTCACGAGCTGCTCTTGTTCTTTTGTGCAGTGAGGCCTTATATGCATCCTGCTTCGCTGTATGAATCCTCCTGCACTCGTCATCGAACCAGGTGTTTCTTCGTGGTGGAGCCTTGAAACCCAAAACTTCGCAGAGCTTTTCAGGGCTTGTTTGCAAAGGCTCCATTGCTGTTCTATTGACAGCGTGGAGGATTGAGGTGTATTGGAGAGCTTAAGGGAGACGCGATCGGTAAAAGCACGAGCGGTTTCTGGCGATAGTAGCTTTCCGACGTCATAACTTTGTATTCTTACTCTACTCCGCTGCGTTCGTGATATCCGTAAGCGCATCTTGGCTACTACAAGATAGTGGTCCGAGTCGATGTTAGCCCCTCGGAAAGTTCGAACATCAAGAATAGTGGAGGAGTGTCTGACGTCGATTGCGATGTGATCAATCTGGTTGGTAGTCGATCGATCAAAAGAAAGCTAGGTGCCTTTGTGTATATAGAGGTGCGGGAAGCGCGTACTGGCTAGAAGGAGATTTCGCCCCGTAGCAAGATCAATCAGCCTGTGTCCGTTATTGGAGGTGGTGTCGTGTAGGCTATGTTTGCCGATGACTCGTTCAAAGATGCTTTCCTTACCCAGCTTAGCATTGAAGTCTCCTAGTACAATTTTGATGTCATAGCTGGGACATTGAGCTTACGAACTGTTTAGGATATCGTAGAACTCGTCTTTGTTGGAGTCATTCCTGTCTTCCATGGAGGTGTGGACGCAGATCAGGCTGATGTTAGAAAGTTTAGCCTTGATATGGATCGTTATGATGCATTCGCTCATATGCCGTAAGCTTATGACTTTTTGCCTTAGTCCACCTCGAACAACGAATCCGCATCATACCAATCCTTGTTCTCTCACCCAATAGCAGTCGCCGTAGTCACTTGGCCCATTCCAACGCATTTCCTGGATGGCGGTTAAGTCAACTTTATAACGGTCTAGAGCGTCCGCAAGTTGTTCGGCTGCACGTCGTCTGTTTAGAGACCTAACATTATACGTACAGAGACGAAAATCATTGTCCTTTTTTCGTTTCTTGCAAGGGTCGTCAACATTAATCCGGTTAATCTGGTTGTCTCTGAGCATTGTAGGGTTTTCCGGTTACGGTTTGCTTGACTATAGCCCAACCGACATTAATCCTGTCTTGTGGTGCAGGATACTCGTCAATCATCCTTTTTCGTTAGCAATTTCTATGGTCAGGAAATTTATAGATGGTATCACGAGGAGGGGGAAATAAGACATGCCTAACAGAGCTGCAAGGTGTTTGGCTGCAGATGTTCTTACTCGCTTTTTTTTAGCGGACGAGCACCCGTCGGCAAAGGCTACTCCTATGAGGCCTTTGTTAGTCTTTTACCAACCGATTTTAATATCCAAGGAAGCCGAATATCTGAAAGCGTTCCCATAAAGTAAGCTGTTTGGTCAAGCCATGCAAAATTAAAAATATTCGGAACTTGGTTTGGTTTTTTGACAAAACAATTGACTTATTGGTAAACCAGGCTGCATTTTCCAATTTATTACATTAGGCTGATAGACGTCACTATGTCAATACTACACCTTAGCTAAGCATCTTAATGTACTTTGCAGTAGTGAGGAACAGATGATCGTTTCCTCTGTGATTGTTCGCCTTCACTTGTATCAGGCGGAGCATTCTAGTGGTCGGTGTGGTGGTACAGAATCTCTTAGGTCTGAAATTGAGAAGTGCGATTAATTCTCACTTTCATCTCTCAAGGTAGGCTGAATGGAGTCTAGTTAGCAAGCGAGAGGCAGAAAAGGTTTGAATTCATTCAATGGATATGGAGTTACTTTGACAGTCAATGCAGAAAGGCTTACGATAATTGAGTCGGTAAAAGTCCCTACAATTCTATATATGTAGGATTTAAAGAAGCACACACGGTTTTTGGTTTCAATTACACTTTATTCGCTTGTATTGTCTCCTATTCTACGTAGGCACGTCCGCACTCGCTGCTGGTCTGACGGAGAATGTCTCTACCTCGTTTGTCATTGTCTGTCGTTCTGCCCGTTCTTTGTCCATCTCGTTCCTCTGTTAGATGTTTAGTACGTCGGGTGATCTGTCGTCCGTTTGGCGGCGTCCCGTTGCTACGTAACAATGTCTATGTCTGTGTTGTATGTTCTGTGGCGTCTTCTTTGTCTTTCTATGTGTCTCGTTGTTCGTCTCCGTTCGATCGTATGTCTGTAAGTGTTATGTAATTCCATGTGTCTCGTCCGTTTGTTAGGCTCAATCCCACATTCGGCTATCCTGACGGATCATTCGGCCCGAATGAAGGATTCCATTTTTTCATGTTCTCCACCACAGTGATTGTCCTCGCCGGTCCTTCTTGACTACCGACTTTCTGGACCTCATATCTTCCGTGACTCAACCTCTTAACGACCTTATAGGGTCCTAAGAACTTGGGACGCAGCCTCATCCCTGTCCCGAACTGAGTGCGCTTGATGGCGACCAACTCGTTCACATCGTAGATTTGCTCCGTTCTACGAATTTTGTCGAAGCCCCTTTTGTTCTCTTGCTGAATTTCAGCAATATTCTCTCGAGCTAGTTCTTTTACCGTTTGTCGCTCGCTGAATGGTATGCGTCTAGGTCGATGAACTACCGGTATGTCGTCTGACAAAATCAACTTCATTTCGATGGGCGATTGTTTCGTCTTAATGGGCGTGTAATCGCTTATCATGGTCTGGACCATCCTCTGAGTTCCATAATCTAGGTGACTTAAGTCGACGTCCACCTCTGTTTGGAATACCCCGTCCTGTGCGGCTAAGCTAATTGGTTTTAGTTCGTCCGTGACATTCTCTATCTCTTCACTCTCTTGCGCCCCGCTTACACCGGTACCCCGGCCGCTTACACTTTCTTCTCGACTGGCACTTATGCCCACGCTTTCGACCCTCTGGTCTAATTTTCCAATGCTCCGATTCACTTTTGACCTAGGAGATTCTTCTCTATCCCCTTCTGCCTTGCCACCGAGCCTTTCTGCACTTTTGCCGACTCCTATGGTTTGGTCCACTCTCATTCCACTCTTCGAACCAGGAGATTCGTCTCTATCCCCTTCTGCCTTACCATCGAGCCTTTCAGCACTTTTGCCGACTCCTATGGTTTGGTCCACTCTCATTTCACTTTTCGAACCAGGAGATTCGTCTCTATCCCCTTCTGCCTTACCATCGAGCCTTTCAGCACTTTTGCCGACTCCTATGGTTTGGTCCACTCTCATTTCACTTTTCGAACCAGGGGATTCGACTCTATCCCCTTCTGCCTTGCCACCGAGCCTTTCAGCACCTTTGCCGACTCCCATGGTTTGGTCTACACCCTTCTCACTCTTCGAACCAGGAGACCCATACCTACTCCCTTTTGGCTTAAACTCTGCCCCTTCCGTGGTTAGTGTCAAATCAGCATTGTCCAATACGTCGTTGCCCAAAATCGCTGCATAGGGCATATCGGACTCACGTACGACGTGGAATCTAAGTTTGGTGACCATTCCATCTACTATTACGTCGTCCCAAAAACTACCTAGCGTAATTAATCCGCCACTACCTATGCCAAACACCCGCCTCTTGGTTGAGTCAAGGTCAACGTACTTCATTCTCGACAGGCTATCGTACCTTATCAGGTTCAAATCGCTCCCCGTGTCTATTAGAGCCGATAAATTAGTACCTCGCACCGAAATATCTTTAAAGATGCGATTAGTTCCGGTTGCTAAAGAGACCCTCGCTTCCGGCCAAGATTCGCTTCCGTTGCCTGATGATGCAGGTCGAACGTTGCTTCCCTCAGCCCTTAATCGCGAACTCGTCGTTGGTTCATTTCGGCAATTCACCGCACGGTGTCCTGGTCGTCCGCACCTGAAGCATTTAAGTGCCTTGGATGTGCATTCCCTAGCGAGATGGGACGTCTCTCCACACCTATAGCATTTGCGTTGTGTTGTTTCCACTTTCACTTCTCTTCCAGTAGGCTTCCATGTAGAGCATGGTGTTCTGTGATACCTTCTCAAGCTTGGTTGCTGTGAGTTGGGACCCCGTACCTTTTCGTAAATGCGCAACTGTGTCTTTAACTCTTGTATGCTTCTAGCCTGGTACAGTACAGCCTTGTTCGCTCTACTATCAGGGACACCCTCGACAAAATACTCTACGACACTTTCCTCTTCCAGACTAATAGGTTTTGCCATTTCCATTAGCGCGTACAGGTATTCTATTAGCGATTCACCTGGTTGGTTTTTCCTCTCGGCTAGCGCCCGATGAATTTCGGCTGCCGACGCCCTGCCGCCAAACTCGCTTTGAAGAGCGATCGTTAATGTGGCCCAATCTTTGATGCCTGATTGACTGCGTACAAACGACTTCGCAGCTCCCTGCAGTAATTGTTTCGCGTAAATAAACTTCTGGATGCCGTTCCAATTGACTGCTACTGCGTTATCCTCGAACTCCTGAATCCATGAATCAATGCTCGGTCGACCGCTACCATCGAATGCTGTCAAGGAGTCCTGGATGTCACGAAGTGTAAAATGCGACCTCGTCTCAAGCCCTGACTCACTGCCTACCCTTTCTTCTTCCGCCGAATTAGATCCGTCATCGCCTTCTCTGGACAAACCGTAGTGTTCCATCAGCCTGTTTTGTAGTGACGTCTTAAGTCCCTGCGTCGACAAGTTTAGTTGCGTCAGTCGTTCCCTGAGTCCATCTACCGTCAAACCCAGAATAGCTTCGACGTCCATTATACTTTAACAATATTTTTTATACGTATTTTAATAAATATAAGCTACGGGTAAAAAAAAGGTATCTAGTTTTATACAGTATTAATAATAAAGTATTTATAAACTGCGCAGTGGCCACACCAAAATTCGCACACTGTATAATCCGAAACAATCTCACTCTGATATTCTCGCCGTCTTGCTCTTGACACCGCTACCGCCGCTTTCGTCTTCCTATGCACTGGACACGTGCAGGTGTTTCCTCAGAAATGGGTATGATGACGCCGCCACAGACACCACTACGTGCACACCACTTTGCGGTACTTCTCTTAGTTTTTTGGTTTTATTATTTTTTTTTGTTAGTTTTAGTTTTTTTTTTTTTTTTCCCCGTGTGCTACTCACACACTCATATACACGCACGTTGGAGCACACAACCACGGCTCGACTTTTCACCTTTTTTGTTTCGTTTCTTTTTTTTTTTCGCTTACAATTGTTTGCGCACTTGGTGTGTCGACCGCTTTGGGTTGATGCCCTTTTTTCGACTTTCACTTTTCGCACTATCAAATCACATCAGTTCACAATTTTTACTTTACTTTTTTTTTGTTTTTGGTCAACGGGCATGGCGCTAATTTGACGATTGAACGACCATCCCGGACGAGTCCCCAAAATTGTAGGATTTAAAGAAGCACACACGGTTTTTGGTTTCAATTACACTTTATTCGCTTGTATTGTCTCCTATTCTACGTAGGCACGTCCGCACTCGCTGCTGGTCTGACGGAGAATGTCTCTACCTCGTTTGTCATTGTCTGTCGTTCTGCCCGTTCTTTGTCCATCTCGTTCCTCTGTTAGATGTTTAGTACGTCGGGTGATCTGTCGTCCGTTTGGCGGCGTCCCGTTGCTACGTAACAATGTCTATGTCTGTGTTGTATGTTCTGTGGCGTCTTCTTTGTCTTTCTATGTGTCTCGTTGTTCGTCTCCGTTCGATCGTATGTCTGTAAGTGTTATGTAATTCCATGTGTCTCGTCCGTTTGTTAGGCTCAATCCCACATATATTCGACGTATTATACCATTTTTATGGCTTATGTTAGTAAATTAAAGGGGAGAGGGAGCGAGCAAACAGAGCAAAGAAGTTGATCGCGTTTAACATGCCAACGATCTGTCCCTGCTCAATCCAAGTTGACACACAGCTACTTGGCCTCCTCTGGATAGCTGCCTTGCCCCCCGCCAGGTAGTGAACTAATGTGTGCAGCGAACCAACCACTTGTTCCTGGGGAAAGACGAACCTGACCCTCCCGGTTGGAGGTTGTGCTTAGTAACATCCATATCACGAAAAAAAAAACACTTGTCCTGAAACAACCACAAGCCTCGGATACGGACGGCTACAAAGCTGACGACCCCTGAAAAACGACTAAAGGATTGAGAGCATGCACCTAGAATGTGAGGTCCCTTAACAGACCGGATGCAGGCGATCAATTGGAGCAAATCCTCAGCTGCTATAAAGCAGATATAACCGCATTCCAAGAGTACGATGGGATCGATCTACTACGGGAACTCCTACAAGGAAAACAAACAGCGCTTATTCGGGTGCGGATTCGTTGTTTGAGGAAGACTCCGACAAAAAGTCTTACGCTTTCGAGATGCGAGCGAACGCCTCATAACAATCCGCATCAAAGCTACATTTGGAAACATTAGCTTAATATCCGCTCACGCCCCAACGGAAGAAAAGGACGATCGACTCAAAGAAGAATTCTACCATCTCCGAGACAGAACATATGCCCAATGCCCCAGCTACGACACAAAAATAGTCCTAAGAGATTTTAATGCAAAACTGGGCAAAGCGGACATATTTGAGTCGATCGTAGGAAAGCATAGCCTCCATAACACCACATCCGACAACGGACTTAGGCTAATCGATTTCCTAGCGAGGCGCAATCTCCTTCTGGCTAGTACATGATTCCCGCATCTCAATATTCAGACACTCCTCCAGTATCCTAGATGTACGAACCTTCGGAGGAGCTAACATCGACTCGGATCACTACCTTGTTGTAGCCAAGGTACGAATGAAGATATCAAGGATGCCACGGAGTCGAGCTGGACAACGAAATTTTAACGTCGAAAAACTGCAATCGCAGGAGACCGCTTTGCCGATCGAGTTTCCCTCAACCTCTCGCAAACTCCAATTACATCGGAGCAACCCACAGAACAACAGTGGGAGCATTGCCAGCGTGGCATCAGAGACGCTGCCTCTGATGTGTTGGGTTTCAAGCCATCGTCAGATAGATGGACGAGAGCCACTCGTGAACATTACAAGCAGAAACGGAGAAAGGAACACACGCTTTTAAGGAAGAAAAAAAGACAGCATGAAAAGCGTGAGATCGAGGAGATGGAGAGATGCTATCACAGGAATAATGCTCGCAAGTTTTACGAAAAAGTAAAACGAATATGCTAGGGCTATAAAGCTATAGCAGGAGCCTGTAGGGACGAAGACGGACAGTTAGTAGTAGAGTCAAAGTCGATGCTGAGAATATGGAAAGAACACTTCTGCAGACTATTTAACGGCGATGAAAGACCTAATACCGCTGTCAAGCAGAATGATCCATTCGCAACGGACGAAGATGCAAGAGAATTTAGACGAAGTCAAAATAGCGATATCAAGACTTAAGTCTAATAAAGCCGCGGGCGCAGACGGCCTGTCAGCTGAGCTTCTTAAGGCGGCTGGAGATGAGCTGGTAAGGTGCATGCACCATCTCATTTGCAAGGTATGGTCGGAGGAAAGCATGCCCGACGAATGGAATCTCAACATCGTTTGCCCGGTCTTTAAGAAAGGAGACCCCTATAACTGTGTCAACTATAGGGGAATAAGTCTCCTGAACATCGCATATAAGATCTTCTCTGCCGTATTGTGTGAACGCCTGAAACCGTTTTTTTTTTTTTTTTTTTTTAGAAACTCGCGCAGGTTCAAGAGCTTATATTCTCTTATGATGTGCCTATAGACACACAACCTGAACGGAGTGCAGTGGTTGGGTCGTTGATGTTCGTTCACTACTCTCAGGGGTGGTTGTCCTAGATAGGACGAGAGCCTATTCCGAGAGAATTCCGGGTTGGTTATAGTCCGTACTAATTCGTTCGAGCACTTTTAATATTGCATACGCAGAGGATGAATTTCAGTTGACCGTATACTGTGAGTGTTATGCCTGCAGACAGTACGTCTTGTCACTTTCCATTCACAACTGCGTTGCATACTTTTTGTCCGTATAGGAATTACTTTTTCTTGGCTACGAAGCGAATTTGAGCTATAGACCTTCCGCTCGGCGGTCGATGATGTTAACCACTGCACCACGGCCACCCCGTTTGTAGATAACCTGATCGGCTCTTATCAGTGTGGTTTCAGGCCAAATGTTTACGCTACGGCAGATCTTGGAGAAGAACCACGAATACCAAATTGACGATTTCAAGGCTGCATATGACAGCGTGTATAGAGATGAGCTATACAAAGCCATGTCTAGTTTTAACATCCCTGCCAAACTCGTCCGACTGTGCAGGATGACAATGGAAAATTCTCGCTGCTCCATTAAGTTCGGTAATGAGCAAACCGAGACCTTTGATGTTAAAAAAGGATTTTGGCAAGGTGAAGCGCTGTCATGCAACTTTTTCAACATCGTGCTTGAAGAGATCGTGCAGGAGTCACTGGCCAACACAAGAGGTACGATTTATTTCAGTCTACGCAATTGCCGACGACATTGACGTGATTGGACGGACACAGCGAGACGTCAATGAGGCCTTGGTAAGCACTGAGGTAGAAGCGGTTAAGATGGGTTTCAAGGTTAATGAGGGTTAAACCAAATATCTGCTTTCATCTAAAAGAGACGGACAACAACAACGTATTGGCCAGAACGTCACCATGGGCGGATATGACTTTGAGATAAAACGCAGAGTCACTCTTGCCGACTACTGTTTCTTTGGGCTCAAGAGGGAATTGAGAAGTAGAGTCCTCTCTCGGAAAACCAAGATGACACTATATAAGACCTTAATGATCCTAGTCCTCCTTTACGGCGCAGAGGCTTGGACCTTAACAAAAGCGAATGAAGATGCCCTTGGTTGTTTCGAAAGGAAAATTCTGCGCGGCAGAGGACGGCCGCATCAACGGTGGCGCACGCAGGTGGAAGGGCACCTTAACTAACTGGGCGTGCGGCGCTGGAAACAGCTGACCAAAGACCGTGCCAGCTGGAGACGCTTGTTGGTTGAGGCCAGGTTCACCATGGACTGTACACAATGAACGATGCCGTGGTACGAGAGGTGACGGGAGCTCTTTCAGTGGATCGTTTTGTACTGATTTTTGGCCCTTCTGAACCGCTCTGCCTATTTAAACGCTCGTGTTTTCGACATACACTCGGCTTCATACACCACCTGCCTGTAATCTGATTCACTTATTTTTACTACGCCACCAAAAGTTTTTCTTTTCGACAAAAAAAAAAAAGCAAGCACACAAACAAAACGTGCTGTCGACTTCAGTATCGGATGAAAACTGAAAGAAAAGTTTTTTTTTTGCAAAAGTTGGTGGAACCTTCAAAAGACACTATAAGGGCCGACAGCGCGTACCCATAGTAGTGAGATTTGACTGACTAAAAACACCACCCTTCGAGTTAATTATATTTTTTACTACAACTAAGTCAATTGACTTAACTAGCAGGTTTCCGTTCTTGAGGTAATCACAGCAGCAGCCTTCCAGTGAGAGTTCCTGCAATCCGCTCAAGTGACTTTCTCCTGTGAAGACGGAGCAACAGGTTTCGTTCCCCTATTATTTCTAGAGCCGCATCATTGATATTACCTTCCAGTTGATCGCCAGCAGCCTTATTCGACTTGAGCTTCGACATGGCAATCTCAACTTCGTCGAGGACAGGGGGACGGAGTTCTCTGCGATCTTCGTCATTAAGAAATGAATGATTCTGCCTGATTGCGGCTGTTGGCTGTCAGAAGTATTTTTTTCGAAATTCCCAGCATCGGCTGTGATTCTACTACCAGGTGTCCGTTCTCTTCCTTACAGGCCTCCGTTCGGACTTTATAGCCTTGAGGCGTTCGTTTTATCTGTTGATAATACCTTCCAATGTTGTGCCTGATGTAGCACCTTTCCAAGTTTCCAATCGACTGCTTCTCGTGCTCTTTCTTTTTTCTCTTGAGAAGTTTATGTTCTTCCCTTCTTTTAAGCTCGTAGAGCTCACGAGCCGCTCTTGTTTTTTGTTTTTTTTTTTTTTGTTAGTGAGGCTTTGTATGCCTCCTGGTTTTCTGCATGAATCCTGCTTTAAGGCCCAGCGCTTCTGTTGCTGTGCCATTGTTGCTTTACCGACTGAGTGGAGAATTGAGGTGTATCGGATAGCTTAAGGGAGACGCGGTTGGTAAAGGCACTGAAGATTTCCGGCGAAAGTAGCTTTTCGACGTCATAGCTTGGTGTTCTAACCAGAGATAAAGAATGAGATACCAATCTGTTGGCTTTGAAAGGTTCTTTGACGGTTTGCACCTACAAACGCGTTGAGGTTTGACGGCGTCTTGACTATGTCATTCTGCCTTGTTCTGACGTCTTGACTCTTAAGTCAAAAGCGTCGTTTTTAAAGCGGCCCCTAGACGCTCAATATTATTGTGCAAAATATTGCACAATTTTATTGGCTTGCTGCCCAGACGGTTCAATAGTTTTCCCAATAATTAAGTTGACCGCTCAAATTTGTATTAAAAGTCAAAAGCGTTTTGATTTTCCGCAATATATCGCACAATCTTGCAATATTATTTACAGACGAACAATAATATTGTGCAATATCAAATATTGCACAATATTATTAAGCGTCTAGGGGCAGCTTTATATTACAATATTACAAAAGCAACAACCAACCCCTGCGGAGATCAACGGGCAGACGTACGAAAGATTGGTATCTCATTCTTTATCCCTGGTTCTAACTCAACTCCGCGGTGTTTGTGTTATCCGTTGATGGATGCGTTATGACTAAATTCCTAGAACTGCCACACCTTGTATATTGATAGATGTTTAGCTGCCGCAAGTTGTTCCACGTAGAATAAATGTAAATCATCGAAGCCATCATACTGGACGAACACAACCTCTTCTCTATCTCTCAACATTCCATTCACGATAGGGTCCCTAATTGTAATCTGGTCACATTTTCTGTAACTGTCAAAATAGCCAGAGGTGACATTTGGAACCTTTTCGAAACGAAACAAAGGTGCACAAAGAGAGTCAAGTTCACTGTCTTCTTCGCGTAGAATTCGGCATTTAAAAATAAAGAATCTCCAGACTCCAGTGTTAAGGAAATCACAAATACCTTCCGTACAAAATCCGAAGCAATACGGAAATGCTGATTAAAAGAGTGAATATTCAATTAACAATTCGTCGATAAAGATCTTCAGTGCTGTTGGGAAGCAGTCCAACTGGATTGTAGGCGTTGCAATAATCGGGCAGAAGGCAACCACGACAGGCACACTTCAAGTAGAGATTCTTTGGGAATTTCTTGGTTTTGTCTTGATTTTAATTTATTCTCATTTCCATAACCAGCCCCGTGCGTCTTGAGAGATGAGACTTGTATGTGCATAGTATATTCTTTTGTTTGTTTTTCTGTTGTGCTTTTAAGTTCGGTGCGTTAATATATCCATTACATTGCCATAGTGCGTAGAGTATTCCCGAGCAGCTGGCTACGAAGTTATCATGTGGAAGTGTCACAAGTGCGGAAAGCCTGTTTACTTTGGTATAAGCCATAGATTTCTAACGAAATTATTTGATTCTATTTAAATAAAATCTAAAATTCTTAGCTGAGAGGAAACAATCGCTTGGCTATGATTGGCATCCGGAGTGTCTGCGATGTGAGGAGTGTGGAAAACGATTGAATCCGGGTCAACATGCTGAGGTAAATAGCTTATTAGTATTCGGAATGGGATTTATAAATTTATTTGTTCAATAGGGGGAGTGATGGATGATAATTTAGCTTTTAGTTTAGTTGCTTCGCGAGGCTGCAGTGTGAGTTGAATGCTCTTTCGCTGTAGTGTTCTCGTGTGAGAGGAAGCATTAAGGTTAATTAATAATTTGACTTGTGCAGATGAATGTTTTCTATTCATTTAATCACATACATGGTTTTAATTGCTTGTTATCTATCAGTTGCGGTATGCATGCATATAAAAAAAAAGCTAATTGGGAAACTGATTTCATTGATTGATTGGTTCTGGGGGAATCCAGCTATACTTGGGTGGTCGTTTTAACTATTTTTCTGTGTGTACCTATTTGAATGTACTGTGAGGCGTTATAATTCCGACAATTCGAGTAGACATTTTTACACTTTGCGCAGCTAGTTTGACTTGTTCTTTGTTTACCTTAGATATTTTCTGACGGTTAGTAGAATAAATGAATACACAACCTGTTAGGTGTATCTTTACATCTGTATATTCCTTGAGAGTACAGATCAGTTTTATGGAGCATACTCTCTTTTAGATCTTTACTTTATGACGTAAGCGATCTAGTCTGCTGATTTCCATGATTTCCGACTAATATGATAACGTTTACCCAAACGCACTTAGAACTTGGAAATGTTGAATATTAGTTAGTATATTTGCTTTGACAGAAATTCAAGATTCATAAATGGCGTTCCGGTTTTAGTTGGGTTTTAGGGGTATTGTAATTACCATGTACTTTTCTCGTCATGTGCGTGTAACGTTGTATAATGTATGTGATCGAACATGTTAGTCACTAATTATAACCGCTTGAGTGTTCGTTTTGTTTTATTAGAATCTCCGTAGCCATTAGACTAACATTACACGTTATTTGTTGATTTTCAAATTACGTTTCGTCGGCGTGGGTACAGGTGAGCATGATCTAAAACGCATATGGACAGACAATGTTGTTTCTTCTTATTGGCGGTATAGTACGATTTCGCTTTAGGAGCAAAGGTGTTTCTAATCCATGTCCCTGGAGCTTTTTTGCAGGACGCTGGTGATCCTTGTACATCTTAAAAATAAATATAGAAAAGCGCCCCAAAGTCATTTCAATGTCTATAACTGATTCCTATCATGGTTGATAGGATCCATATCTTACTTAATTACTTTGATGGCGCTACAGTTCGGGGTGAACGAGGGCCTTAACCAACAAGCCTCTCCAGCCGGCCCGATCTTTGGCTAGCCGCTTCCAGTGCCGCACGCCCAGTTAGTTGAGGTCCCTTTCCACCTGTGCGCGCCACCTTAAATGCGGTCGTTCTCTGCTGCGTCGTCCCTCGGGGTTGGAGTCGAAGACTCTTAGGGCCGGAGCGTTGATGTCCATTCGCTCTACATGGCCTAGCCATCTTAGACGTTGGATCCGAAGACGTCTAACCAGGCCGATGTCGCTGTACAGCCCGTACAGTTCTTGGTTGAATCTCCTCCTCCACTCTCCGTTTACACAAACGGGACCAAAGATTGCACGCAGAATTTTCCTTTCGAAACTCCCAAGAGCCTCTTCATCCGCTTTTGATAACGTCCAAGCCTCAGCGCCATAGAGGAGGACCGGGACGATTAAGGTTTTGTATTTTTTTTTTTTTTTTTTTTTTTTTTTTTTTTTTTTTTTTGAAGGCTTCTGCTATCCGCTGGAGCACTCAGACGCAAACACTGGTCCATTGTACTAGAAGGTTTTGTATAGGGATACCTTAGTTTTTTTCGAGAGACGGCTCTACTACTCAATTGCCTCTTGAGCCCGAAGAAGCAGCGGTTGGCAAGAGTTATTCTGCGTTTTATCTCAGCGCTGGTGTCGTTGCTGCTTGTCACTATGGAGCCAAGGTAGACGAAGTCCTTGACTACTTCAAAAATATAGCTGCCGAAGGTGACGTTCTGACCAAGGCGTCGGTGTTGCGCGTCTTTCTTGCATGACAGCATATATTTAGTCTTGTCCCCATTTACCCTTAGACCCACTTTAGCCGCTTCTGCTTCAATGCTTGCGAACGCCTCATTGATGTCTCGCTTTGTCCGTCCAATAACGTCAATATCATCTGCGTAGGCAAGCAACTTTCTTATGGACCGGGCAAACGATACTGAAGTTCCATTCATCGGGTATGCGTTCTTCCGACCATATCTTGCAGATGAGTTGGTGCATGTTTCTGACCAGCTCATCGCCAGCTGCTTTAAACAGTTACGCGGGGAGTCCGTCTGCTCCAGCAGCTTTATAGGACTTAAGTTTCGATATCGCTATCTTAACATCGTCTAGGTCGGGTGGACGGGATTCTCCTTCGTCTTCATCCATTGTGAATGGTTCGCTCTGCCTGACGGCGGCATTTTGACTATCATCACCGTTATACAGTCTGCAGAAGGGGTCCTTCCACAATCTCAGCATCGACTGTGACTCCACTACTAGTTGTCCGTGCTCAACCCTGCAGGCTTCTGCTCTGGCCTTATACGCGTGGCATGTTCGTTTTAGTTTCTGGTAACATTTTCGAACGTCGTTCCTGCCTTAACATCTCTCCATATCCTCGATCTCGCGCTTTTCGTGCTCCTTCTTTTTCCTTCTCAGAAGCGCATGCTCCTCCCTCCTTTTCTGTTCATAGAGCTCGCGGGCAGCCCTCGTTCGTCGATGCAATGTGGCCATGTATGTATTCCGTTTCTCTACATGGGCCTGTCTGCACTCATCATCAAACCAGGGGTTTCTCGACGGTGGTGGCTCGAAACCGAGTACATCTAGGGCGGCCTCTCTAATGGCGTTTTGACAACGATTCCATTGCTGTTCTATGGATTCTGCAGATTGCATCGGGACTTGAGAGAGCTTGAGGGAGACTTGATCGGCGAAGTTCCTGGCGGTCTCCTGCGACTGCAGCTTTCCGACGTTAAATTTTGGTGTTCTTACTCGACTCCGTTGATTCCGAGAAATTCGCATCCGTACCTTGGCTGAAATAAGGTAATGAACGAGTCGTTGTTGGCTCCTCGAAAGGTTCGGACATCTAGGATGCTTGAGGAGTGTCTGCCGTCGATCGCAATATGATCAATTTGGTTGGTTGTCGATTGATCGAAAGACCGCCAGGTCCCCTTATGGATGTTGAGGTGTGGGAATCGTGTACTTGCTACTACCAGATTATGTCCCGCCATAAAGTCCACTAGCCTTATTGAGAGAGCTTGAGGGAGACTTGATCGGCAAAGTTCCTGGCGGTCTCCTGCGATTGCAGCTTTCCGACGTTAAATGTTGGTGTTCTTACTCGACTCCGTTGATTCCGAGAAATTCGCATCCGTACCTTGGCTGCAATAAGGTAATGATCCGAGTCGATGCTGGCTCCTCGAAAGGTTCGGACATCTAGGATGCTGGAGGTGTGTCTGCCTTGGATCGCAATATGATCAATTTGGTTGGCTGTCGATTGATCGAAAGACCGCCAGGTCCCCTTATGGATGTTGAGGTGTGGATATCGTGTACTTGCTACTACCAGATTATGTCCCGCCATAAAGTCCACTAGCCTTAGTCCGTTTTCTGACGTGGTGTTGTGTAGGCTGTGCTTTCCAATGACCCGTTTAAAGATAGCTTCCTTATCCAGCTTCGCATTGAAATCTCCTAGAACGATTTTGGTGTCATAGCTGGGACACCAGGGGCCGAGGTACACCACGGACTGTAGCGCCACCTAAGTAAGCTGGGACATTGCGCATACTTTCTGCCTAGTAGATCATAGAAGTCGTCTTTATGTTGGTCATCTTTCTCCTCTGTGGGGGCGTGGACACTTAATAAGTTTATATTGCCGAGATTGGCCTTGATGCGGATAGTTATGAGGCGTTCGCTTACATACTGGAAACTTAAGATTTTTTTCCTGAGTTTGCCTCGAACAACAAATCCGCATCCGAATAAGCGTTGTTTATTTTCTCTGTAGCAGTTTCCGTAGTAAATATCACAGTTTTTCGTCCGCGTTTTGCCTGGCACATCCCATCGCACTTCTTGGAGCGCGGTAATGTGTGCCTTATAGTAGTCCAAAGAGTTGAGGGACCTAACGTTCCAGGTGCAGATCCGAAATTCGTTTCCTTTTTGACGTTTGCGGGGGTCGCCAACATGTAATCCGTCCGTATCCGAGGCTATTGGTTGTTTCTGAACAAGTTTTTGTTTTACGCGATCGGGATGTTAACCCTAAGCGCAACCCCCAACCTGGAGGGCCAGGTTCCTCTTTCCCCAGGAACAAGGGTCGGGCCGCTGCACACATTGGTTCACTACCTGGCGGGTGCCAGTTTAGCTATACAGGGGATGCCACGCGAAGGCTGTGTGTCAACTTAGATTGAGCAGGGACAGAGATCGAAGCTGGCGTTTGCCAAGTTAAACCCGATCAACTTCTTTGCTCTGTTTGCTCGCTCCCTTCTCGTTCTTACCGTAAGACGTCTGGCTGAGCTATGAAGATCCTTAGAATAAGACCTAGCTCCTGAAAACCACAGCAGAACTTCTTGAATACCATTCGACTTGTCTATAAATATCGAATAGTCTATTAGACTTCTCGAGAATGGTCTTGGTACTGACACTTTAGTTCTAAATTTCGTAGGTTACCTTAAAAAATTGAACATTAATAGTGCGTGTTACCCAACATGTAAAGAAAATTATCCTACACTTGGAAACAGTATTGTTTTGTTTCTGAATATGTGATCAGGTGATTGTAAACAACTTTTTGGACCGTAGTCTGGCATAAAGTGCATATACCAAGTCAAAAATTGATGAAAGTCACCACCTGTCAAAAACCTGTGCTATGGAGACTAGACTTACATAGAAATACTAGAACTAAGCACATAATCAATCTCCTTTTAGATCGACATACGGTGTTGATGCTTAACAGCTTCCTTACCTGATAATCGAGTTCGTCGAAATAGCTATCCACTTCAATTCTTCTTTAAGTTTTCATCCAAGGCTGAAGTTGACAGCACATTTTGCTGGTGTGTTGTGCGTATTTTTCGAAAAAAAAAACTTTTAGTGGCGTCGTAAAAATGAGTGACTCACATTACAAGCTTCGGTGGTGGAAAACCCTCGGAAATTGTCCGAAAATCAACGAGACCCGCAGATAAAGTCAGCAGTGGGTGGAAAGAGGTGGGGAGAGGCCAACGAAAGCGAGGATGTCATGGTCGGGATTGAAGAAAGTGTTGATCGTTTTTTTTCGACATCCGCGGCATCATACTGACCTGGCACTAACTTGACAGTTCTATGTTGGCGTCCTGAACAGGCTGCGAGCACGTGTTTTCCGTGTGCCACCCGAATTCTCCAAGAAGGGCTAGATCTATTCGTGGTTCTAGACGAGTTAACTTCGGGGGATTATCAAGGGTCCGACCAACCAATTCCAGGAACTTAATGGTCACACCTCGTATGTATGAACATGTGTGTTGTCTTAATGGAGCAACTCTTTGTTTTTCTTGCTTCCATCACTTATTGTCCTCTTTCAGTGCTCTGTTTCGTCTATTCCTTTGTTCTAGTGTAGACTAATGTTGATTTTTTTAGCATTTCTGACGTAATCAGTTCATTTGATTTGTGGTGTTCGCGATGTACGAACATTTGGAACTACAGACGAGGGAGGATTCCGTTCGACCGACTTAGATATAATAAGTTCTCCAATAGGGTCTTCGGAACTTTGAGGTTGATAGCGGCTATATTGTTGAAGTTACATCTGTCAAATTGGCTGTAATTTATTCAGTCTATTTTGCCAAATTACGATATAGCGTTTAACAACACTATCTGTTCGGGCAACGTTCCGCGCGCTTCACTCATTTTACGGTCGCTATAATCGTCCCAACGAGAGGATTATTCGCAGTGTGGTATATAAAGTTGACGAAACGCCGGAAACATTGCCGCTATCCGTGGGAGTGTGTCGGAGAATCCCAGGCAGTGGAACTCGGCCTTTCGCAGATCACAACTTGCGAATTTTGCGTCTTGCAACCGTGGCGCAGTGATTAGTGTGTTGGACTCTGACGCAAGATAAGCGAGTTCGAATCCCGATAACACCAACGCCATTGAATATTAATTTCGCGACGTCCTCCTCGGCGGGATACTGGCAAAACCCGCCATAGTATACTTGCCCTGAAGAAGCTTGTCGACTCACGACTTTCGGATTCGGCATTAAACTGTAGGTCCCTTTCACGTGTGTGAAAAATAAATCACACACAACATGAATGATTGAGAGAAGCTTGGCTCTGTTCCTTCGTGGGCTGTAACGCTACCAAAGCAATAAAACACTTGGGCCTGCACCCGTACAAAGTTAATTTCCATAGACAGCGACGTGTGTTCACTGAATGAGCTCTAAAATAGTCGGAAACTGGCCATCATTTTCATCGAAAATTCATCTTCAGCAATGGGGCTTATTTCTGGATGAATGGGTACGTCAACAAAAAAATTTTTCGAATTTGGGACGATACCAATCCAAATGAGATTCTAGAGCGCCCAATGCATCTCGAACAAGTCTCTGTTTGGTGTGGGTTTTGGGCTGGCACGCATCGGTCCATATTTCTTTGAGAACGAAGTTGGCCAGGCCATCACCGTCAGCGGTGAGCGCCATTGGTCGATGATTACCAACTTCTCTTTGCCTGAATTTGATGATGTGGACACCCACGACATGTGTTTTCAATATGACGGCGCTACGTGCCACAAAGTTCACGCCACGTTGAAAATTCAGCACAAACGATTCGAGGGCATGGTCATCTCACGTGGAGGTGATGTGAACTGGCCAACGAGATTGTGCGACTTTTTATTTTGGGTTTTCTGACTACGTCGAACACAAATGCCAATAATATGTGGCTGCAGTGCCGCTCAGCCATTCAGGAAGTAGCCGAAACCACCTTAGCGTACCTACCACCCCCGACAAGGAACCCGTGGTATGATGGCGAGTGAGCAGAAAAAGGCAGCAACCGACGAGGCGTACCAAAAGGCGCTGCAGACGAAAACCAGGGCAGCGCAAGAAGAGTACTGAGCCAGAAGGAGGGAGGAGAAAAAACTACTGCGACAAAAGAAAAGAATCTTCGCAGCCTCCCAGCTCAAGGATATCGAGAAGTCTAGGGATAAACATAAAATACGAGCCTTTTACAAGAAAGCCAAAGGCCTTGCAGGAGGCTTCAAAAAGGGCACCCTGGCTCTTCAAAACTGCGAGGGTAATCTTGTCACCGACCCGCAAGGAATAGTGGATGTATTTAAGCAGCACTTCCAGCAGCTGCTTAACGAGCATGACCAAGAGAGAGTGGTAGGGACCGAGGAAATCCCAACTCCAGCCGCTGAAGTAGTCCTCCCACCCAGCATCGAAGAAGTCGGCACAGCTATTCAGAAGCTGAAGAATAACAAGGCCGCAGGCTCAGATGGCTTGCCATCAGAGCTCTTCAAGGCTGGCGGCAATGTTCTGGTAGGGAGCATGCTCCAGATCATCTGCAGAATTCGGGAAGACGAAAGCATGCCCGACGACTGGAATACCAGCTCTATTTGCCCCATCCACAAAAAAGGCGATCCTACCTCTTGCAAGAACTATAGAGGTATATCCCTGCTCAATGTCGCATACAAGATCCTGTCCAGCGTATTGTGTGAACGTCTAAAACCATTTTGTACCTCACTAATCGGCAGCTACCAGTGCGGCTTCCGGTCCGGCAAAACGACTATAGACCAAATGTTCACACTTCGACAAATCCTGAAAAAGACCAACGAGTTTCGAATCGATACACACCATCTTTTCATCGATTTCAAAGCCGCATACGACAGCATTCATCGTGAAGGGATGTTTGGTGCGATGGCCGAATTCGGGATCCCGGGAAAACTGATCCAGTTGTGTGGCGCCACGCTAAAAAATATGCGATGCACCGTGCAACTCGGTTCCAGGACTTCGGGACCGTTTGAAACATGCACCGGATTTCGGCAAGGAGATGCGGTGTCATGTGACTTCTTCAACCAGGTGCTGGAGCAGATAGTGCGACGGGCAGGCGTCAATAGGGAAGGCACTATCTTCTACAAGTCCGTCCAGCTGCTAGGATACGCGGACGATATCGACATCATCGCGTGTTCTCGCCGTGGCATTGTGGAAGCATTCACCGCGATTGAAGAGCAGGCGAAGCGAGTTGGTCTTAAGGTCAATGAGGACAAAACGAAATACATGCTGTCAAACAAAAACCAATCCGTCGCTCACCACCCGGGACAAAATATAACAATTGACAGCTACAATTTCGAGGTAGTTAAGGAGTTTGCAGCATCCGCTGCTACTTCGGCTTGTCTAAACAACTGGGGTCAAACTCCTCACTCGAAAGACCAAAGTCATGCTTTACAAAACGCTCATCCTGCCAGTCTTGCTGTACGGAGCCGAAAGCTGGACGATAAGCAGGTCAGCGGAGCTAATTTTGGGTTCTTTCGAAAGAAAAATTCTGCGCCGGATATTTGGTCCTGTCTGTGAGGAAGAGGTGAATGGAGAAGAAGACACAACCGCGAACTCTACGAGCTGTACAAAGATGTGGATGTAGTCCGGAAGGCAAAGATCCGGCGACTATACTGTCTCGGCCACATCGAGCGCATGGACATCGACGCTCCAGCTAAGAGGGTCTTCGACTCCGAGCCTCCTGGTTCGAGAAGAAGAGGAAGACCGAACCTCCGGTATAAAGACCAAGTAATCGCGGTTGTAAGACATCTTGGTCTTGAACGTCAAGGATGGAATGCAGCTATAGCTCAGGCCCAGATCCTCCATAGATCGCTGGCCTGATAAGTAAGTAAGTTTCTGAAGTCACAGGTCTATCCGAACAAGCCACAAACCACAGCGACCCTCCAGGCCAACATAACCCGTGCCATTGGTCAAATTCAGCCTGATTTATGCGCCAGAGTCATAGAAAATTTGACATTTCGAATGCGCGCCACGCAGAGAAACCGCGGCAGACATTTGAACGATGTTATATTCCATCGAAATGCCTCTCAAACATCTCATACACATTTTGTTTTATTTAAATTTAGCGCTTAACACTTAACACTAGTTAAAATAGCAATATCTGACATCTTTTTAAAACAGCTAAAGATAATATAAATCAATTCATTTCCAAAATAGGGTCGGAGTGACCGTTATTTCAACATCCATTGTTCAGTCAATAAGAGATGTTATCCTTACAGCTGCGCAAGCTATAGGAGCATCAGTCTCTTTAACATCGCATATAATATTTTCTCTGCTGCGCACAAAGTTTGTAGTTTTCTCTCAGTATGTTAATTTAAGCTAAACATCTTAGCATGGTAGTCATTCGTTTGGCTGTGCATAACGAAAATGATGGCACAGCTAAAAAGCATGTGACGAATCTTATATACATATGCACATAAAACGGAACTAAATACTGACACTACACAAGACTTTTATCACACCAGTCCGCCGATATGTCGCAATATCGTGGTCTCCGTTGAATCTTTAGAGAGGCAGATTCACTCAGCAGTGGACTGTCTCACCTAAAATCAAAAGAAGTACGATGTACTGTGGCTTAAGTGTTCAAGAAGGGGTACCATACATTTCCTGTTCTTCATGGTCGTTAAATGTTCACAACTGAGAAAGAAACGACAGGTAGACTAGACATTCACAGAATTACTTGTTAAAATTCCGATTTTTTTTCTTCTGCTACTCTTCTCATAACTCTACTATAAAGTTGAGGAAAAAAGAATAATTCTTATTCGTTAGTAAGTGTTTACGTCAATAGTGATTCTTTTTTTTTTTTTGTCACAGCATAAAGGAGTGCCTTATTGCCATGTGCCATGCTATGGAGCTTTATTCGGTCCGCAACTCTTCGGCCATGGTACGCGTGTAGAATCACATAAGAATTTCGGACAAAAGGGTATTCAACGTGTAAATGGCGGAGGCCCGGCCCTCCCCCGAGACCACTTGGACTCCAAATTGAAGGTTTGTCCAGGAAATCCATAATTTAAAATGTGCGAATAATCAGTATTACTTTTCGCAGTTATATAATGAGTTTTATGACAATAAAAGCCTTAAGGTGCGTAGCCGTGAGGTAAACAATCGACTGATACTCGAAGGTGCTTTACGTGTATACTGGGGTGTACAAAATGTCATCCATTTGAAGGAGGATGACGACCAGCGGACAGTGGCAATACGTAAAAGAAACTCAGCCCGTTATTCAACCAGCGCAATTGAGCAGGATAATTCTGATAAAGAGAACGATGTGGATGCCAGTGATTCAATTGACCCACAGACGACAACTGCTACAACGGGTCCGTTGGATGACTTCTCCACAGATGTCTCTCTATCCGAGAGTATGACATTTGATTCATGTAGCTTAAATGATTACCCGCTATCTGAAGATGCTACTACACCAACGACACCAACCGCAACGTCGCAATCAACGACTAATACCAACACGGGCAGCACGTCATCAACTCTTCCATCTAAATTGGATCATTTGAACAACTTAGAATGGGATGAAATCGATGATCTTTTACAGGTAAACGACACCGATCTTCTAGTCCAAATTGAGTCTCATTCATTTTTTTTTTTTCGCCGCTAGGTTGAAAGACGCTATAGTGAAAAGGATAACATTTATGAAACTATGCCAGTCAAGCTGCCATCATCACAGTCGTCTAGCGAAAGTTCTCCGACCAAGAGTGCTTCAGAGAAAAGCAGTAGTACTGCTACAGAAACTTCATCAGATAATTTCATAACCGCTTCGGCATCTCTGGCAACTACCACAACAACTACCAGTACAAATGCGGGTACAACCGACGATGATGAGACCTTGAAACCAATGGATTTCGAAGAATTCAAGCGTAGTATACACCAGGAATATATGAATGGGACTAATGATCTGCCAGAAATCGACGAGAATACATTGAAGAAGAATCAACCAATTGATCCGTCGAGGATAAACGATTCACTCAAATTGTACGGTGAGAATGCGATGAGCAAAAGTTTCAATTGTGAGCAAGCCCTTCGTACAATTGACCCATCAATGATAAACGATACACTCTGTCGGAGAGCTGTGAGTGGCATTGAACACTCATCGGCCAGGAATTATGCACTACAGAAGTCTGGTTCGGCAAATTTGAATCACAACCATCAGAGCAAATCGTTGTTCGAGAAAGGCATCAATCGCTCCAAGTCCGGACCGACTTGTTTTGAATTTACCGACAGCGAAGAAGAGTCGACATCGACTCTGAAGCCGGGCAAGCCGTCGACAATAAAACGTAACGAACCGCGTTATGTTAATATTCGTATGAATTGCTATGCAAGTTCGAATGATAATGATAATAGTACTGGTAAGGGTGGTGGTAATACGAACAGTTCTAGCATCGCTGGAGAGCTTACAGTAACCGAAACATATGTCAATGGGCAACCGTTGCACATTACTGAAGATGGTGTGGTACTAAGACGGCCGCCAAGGACAGGGTCGACAGCAATTAAACGAAGATCGGGTAATAAAAGGTATAATGCAATTGATTTGAAACGCTTTTTAAGCTTTTTAAGAAATTCTTTCTGTTTTTCCTCATAAAAGGTCTCGTACAAAGCTCAAACGTCGTTGCTCAATCAATGGTCACTTCTACAACCGTGAGACGTCCTTCTTTACACCACCATACGGCTCACAGATGAGTGTTTGGGTTACATCTTTAGTTACAACGCAAGAGGTGATTAACTTGATTCTTGAGAAATATCGTGTGGACAGCCCGGCTGAGAATTTTTCGCTTTTTATTCTTCGGGATAATGGTGAACAAAAGAGGCTCAAAGAACTAGACTATCCGCTTGTTGTGCGCATAATGCTCGGACCCCATGAAGATGTAGCTCGACTGTTTCTTATGGATGCGCAGAAAACACAGGAGATAAGGTAAATTACATTTTTTCTGTGATGGGATTGGTAATGAACGATATTTTCTATTTCTAGCAATGAAGTTGCTCAGTTCATCAACCTTTCTATACCAGAGTGCCGTGCAATTTTAGATCGTTATAACGACGAGTTGGAGCGTGAAGTCGCCAAAGTTAGAGAAAAGTCTGTATAAACTCTAAATATGTATACAAATCAAGAAAATTGTTAAACGAATATCATTTCTTTACAGGTATGCTGAACTCCGACGTCGTATAATCAACCGTATGGAATCCCTTAAAGTTCGTTTATAATCTCCTCAATATAAGTTCATAGTATGTTGTCTAGTGTTTGTCGTAGCCTATGCAGAATCAAGTATTTACTATCCACACTTATACCCTGTATTCCTAAGCATTTATTTTTAAACAAACATTTTCTTTTCTAAATCGTCAGTTTCATTTGGTAATTTAAGCCAACATTTTGGAAAAGAACGGCGTAAAGTCGGAATGATGGGGTTCTTAGTACATACAATACATTAGCGTTCTAGACTGATTGAAACAAGAGTGAATATAAATTAGAGTAAAGTAAAAAAATGTCAGTAATTTGAAAAAACAAAAATTGCACATATCTGATGATATTACGCTTATTTCAATCGTAATTTTCATTAGTATTTAAAGTGGCTTAGTGCAGCTCAATAGGCTAATAAACATATATGCGGTATTCGCATTCATTTTTCTGTTTCGTGTTATGTACCTTGGTTTTTATATTTTTACTTATCCATCAAGGTTTTATTCAAAAAAAAAAAAAAAAAAAAGAAAATCAACTGATAGCGATAGAGTCTTGCTAAGTTTGTATAGCCAGTGCTGCTGACAAAATAAATTGTTCGCCCAAGACCAATAATCACAATTTATATAGCTACAGTGGTGTTCTCATAAATAGCACACCCTTATTCAAATATGTATTTGCTTGCAATACACTCTGTACTTACAAACTGCACAGGAGTAAAGCCATAATATCCCAAGGTAGTACCGTTATGAATATGAAAACGTACGACAAAAAGGATACCTTTAGGTTTTCCTGGTTTTGCAATCGTTAGAGTTTGTGGTCATTGCAAATTGGGTGTTCATATAAATAGCACATATCATGGTGTGTCAGAGAAAAAATATTTCTCAGTGATTTAAATGAGGTTAGTGTAAATTTTTTAAGGATAGCAATAATTACACTCATTTCTTACACAAATAGGAGTATTTAAAATGGGCAGAGGAAAGCATTGCACGGAAGGTAGGAGGTAAATAGTCGGTACCATAATACAGGATGGAAGGCTATTACACAGGTGGCAAGGACATTAAGGTGCTCAAGGAAGCTTGTTCAAAATGCAATTAAGGTCATACGGTACAGCCAATCTACCGCGAATCCCGTAAGGAAAAACATAAAAGAAAAACGTCAGAAGTGACACAGAATTATCCACAAAATCAGTGGCAGCGACCTTTTCATAACTTCCCAGGAGATAAAGCAACAACTACCTGTCCAACACAATGTCCAAATATCAGCCGTAACTGTAAGTCGCCGCTTAATGAAATTCCAGCTTCATGGAAGAATCGCCAGAAAAAACCTCTTGTCTTCAAAAAAAAAAAAAAAAAAACGAAAGAGAAGACTTATTTTTGTCAACGCTCACACAAGAACAAACCCTTGTATTTTGGGAAAAATATCTTGTGGAGCGATGGATGTAAATTCAACAGGTTGGGATCAGATGGAAAAAAGTATGTGCGTAGGTCAACGTACCATCCCAGATACACCATTAAGACTGTCAAGCATGGCAGTGGGAGCATAATGGTGTTTGCGGCGATGCCATGGCATGGCGTTGGACCAATTGCGAAAATAAATGGCATTATGGATCAACATCAGTATAAGCTAATCCTGGAGAACCAAATGGAGCGATATACCGACGACTCTATGCCTGTATCATGGATTTTTATGCATGACAATTATCTAAAGCATACTTCGCGGATAGTGAAGAATTGACTTTCGGAGCAACAAATTTCCGTGCTTGATTGGCTGGCCCAAAGTCCCGATCTGAATCCTATCGAGAATCTTTGAAATGATGTTGACTCCCTTGTTGAAGACTCCAGTTCAAAAAATTTTGAAGAATGTTGGCAAACCACAAACGCTACTTGGGAAGCTATACCTGCCCAGAAATGTAAGCGCTTAGTAGAGAGTTTGCCAAAACGTCGTCAAGAGTGATAAGGAACAAGGGATATTCTACAAAATGTTAATAAAATATTTACTTATACATTAGTCTTTTTGGATTATTTATTAATTTTTTGAAGTATTCCGCTGACTGTGCTATTTAAATGAACAACCATTTTTTTATGTTTCCCCATTTTGAATTATTAAGTTAATTTAATGGAATTATGTGTTTTTTAATAATGCACATATGTATAAACGCACATCAGTTATAAAACAAAAAAAAAAAAACTGAACCCCTTTTTAGACTTTTGGTACAACATAATGTATGAGAACTTACGGGTGTGCTATTTATCTGAACACCACTGTATACGTGTATAGGATCGTGGTTTCGCACTTTATTCAAATATCATCACATCAACCTCTATAATCTTCCTTTGCATGTTATGAATGCCAGTCCATTGCTGTTTGACCATCAACATATTATCTTATACTTACCGAATGAAACGAGAGCACCGCGGCGCAGTGGGTAGTGTGTTGGCCTCTGGCGCCGATGACACGGGATCGAATCCCGACACAGCCATGTAATCAAACGTGTTTTCACGGTGTTTCTCCTCAGCGGGGTTCTGACAAAACCCCCTGTAGTAAAATTGTCATGAAAAGCTTCTCGAAATTCTCCGTTCGGAACCGGCAATAAACTGTAGGTCCCTTTCACCTATGGGAAAATGAAATCGCACACAACATGGGTGATTGAGAGAAGCTCGGCTTAGGTCCTTCATGGACTGTAACGCCAACATACATACATAACGGATGAAACGAGAAAGTTATTGAGGGTCTCATTCTTAGGTTATTCATTTTGTCAACGAACAATAAATCCAAGCCAAAACTAGCCTATTGCTACGCTGTCCATATAAGCAGAGAATAACTGATGTTCATTTACTCAAGTGAACTGAGCAACTTTAAACAATTTAGACCGCAAAACGAATTGTTTTGATCATGAATTTTTCTTAATGGTTCTTCCAGATGTTACAGTTGTAACCACCAAAAAGAGAAGAACTTTCCTAACATCTGTGCTAAATTCTTCTTTTTAAAATTGTCTGTTAGGTTAGTTGGGTGCCTTATTAACATGAAGTCAAGGCTCACTTAGACTACGAGGAGTCCATTGTGCCCATTTTGAAAAACTAACCCGAGGCGAACCTGTTAGTTGCCCGCTGAGCTGAACCACCCAGATTCAATTAAGAATCTTAGCAGTTTGTTCAGCTTTATGCCTCTTAACCTCCTCTAAACCCGAGAAGAAGTAGTTCCCGAGGAACGTAAATCATTTTCGGGCCAGTGCAGGGCATTCACACTGTAGGTGACGAATGGATTCAATTTCCTCTTCGTCCCTACAGCTTCTGCAGAAATCGTTGTAGGGCTGGCCTAGTCTAGCTGCATGATATGATATCATGCAGTGCCCAGTGAGGGCGCCGACTACCAGTCTTATATTCCCTCTACCAAGATTTAGCAGACTTTCCGTCCTTTTTTTTGTTATACACAAGCCATGTTAGCCTTGCCTGTCTGTTAGTGAGGACACGTTAAAAGAAAAAAAAATGGTCATCGACGTTCCGTGATGTCTTGTGATATCATTGTCAGCTTGTTGGTAATAACCTCGAACTTATTCTATTTTATTTTTGTATGAGGGGCGCAGTGGTTGGTGTGTTGGACTCTGACGCACGATGAGCGAGTTCGGGGTACTGGCAAAACCCTCCGTAGGATACTTGCATTGAAAAAGCTTCTCAACTCACGCTGATCGGAATCGGCATTAAACTGTGGGCCAAAAATAAATCACACACAACATGGTTGATTGAGAGAAGCTTGACTCTGGTCCTTCATGGGCTGTAACCTCACCAACGAAGAGTATGTATGTTTCTGAATGTCTGATGTAAGTTTCAACCTCACTCTAGCAGATCTAAAAAAAAACATAAAGGGCTTTTCTTGAACCGTACATGTTATCGAGAGTCTTGCATAATTTTGAACAGAAATCCGCAGTCGTTGCTGGAAAATTAGTTGTCTCATCCCCACATTAACCCATGCTCGAATAAGAGTTCAGAATCTCGCAATAATAAGTATTAAAAAACGCACGAGTCACAATTAGAACTTATAACCTCCATCAATATATCACCGAATACTACTGGTTCACCTTGGTAGGTATATCTAAGTTCATATCTTAAAACAGGCAGCGAAAATGTGTTTTTTTTTCATTGCTCCTACTATATAGTTCATTATACTGTAGTTATATTAATTTTAATTTTTTATATAAAGAAAAAAAAGCAAAAAAAATCTCAAAGAAATCTGAAACGAATGTGTCATCAATTGGTATTAAAGTGTTATTTTCTTACTCAACTAATAAACTTAAAAATAAAAAAAAAAACGAACTCGTATAGTCATAAGTACAAAAATGGGTACTAAAAACGAGAAAGCTAATCGTTACTTACGGAGATAGCAAACGATATGTAAATGCGTTTTTGTTTTTTGTTTTAATAAATACAATTAGTTAAGCAAAGGACACTATTGCACATATTATAAAATGCATTTACACTGAGAGTATTTACAAGTTATTGAGAAAAAAAGTGGAGAACATCGGCCCTATTCCCGTTGTCGTTTTCGACTAAAAAAAAAAAAAACGATACGACTGAATGCACATTCTCTTTGTCGTTTTTTCGATGCGATTGTCGTTTGCAAATGTCAAACGTCGTTTTCTTGTCGTTGAAGGGTACCATTCGGCATTATTCGGCATTCTCTAAAAATTCACGACACGACAAAGAGAGATAAGAACGACGATTTTTGTCGCTTTGTTTTCATCAGACGACTCTAACCAGGCGAGAGAAATAAAGGGTTTTTCTGCAGTTGTTCACATTGTTCACATTTATTTAAATAGAAATTAACAAAAATTGATTCAATTTTAATTAAATTTATTTATTTTAATACATTGGTTCGATGTATAAAATGAAAATTAGCAATCAAAAACAATTCGAAATACTGGTTGCTCATATGGAGAAAAATCCTTATTTGGCAAAAGGATTCCACGAGGGGATTAATAAAATAAATTTAAAAGGGAATGGGACTCTCTTGCTGCCACTCTAAATAGTCTTGGCCCTCCAATAAGAGATGCAGATGATGTTGGCAAAAGGTATTTACATATGTGCATGATTTTACAAATTATATACGTACATTTGGCTAGGTAGGTAGGTAGGTAAGACCGTAGCCTTCCCAGAGATGGGAAGAACACACATAGGCCAAGGAGGCCCGTTGTGCAGCTACGAGGGGGTTTAGCCCCCTATTCGTGGAACCATTTTGTGCTTCTTAAAAATTTAAGAAGACATTTGGCTAACGACAATTTTGTTACAGGTTTCTTCTTCTTCTTCTTATCAGGCCAGCGATCCATGGAGGATCTGAGCCTGAGCTATAGCTGCCTTCCATCCTTGACGGTCCCAGGCACGCTGCTTTCAGTTGTCAAGACCAAGATGTCTTACATCCGCGATTACTTGGTCTTTATACCGGAGGTTCGGTCTTCCTCTTCTTCTCGAACCTGGAGGCTCGGAGTCGAAGACCCTCTTAGCTGGAGCGTTGATGTCCATGCGCTCGATGTGGCCGAGCCAGTGTAGTCGACGGATCCTTGCCTTCCGGAATTCGCGGTTGTGTCTTCTTCTCCATTCACCTTCCTCAAAGACAGGAGCAAATATCCGGCGCAGAATTTTTCCATAGAAAGAACCCAACATCAACTCCGCTGTCCTGCATATCGTCAAGCTTTCGGCTCCGTACAGCAAGACTGGCAGTATGAGCGTTTCGACCCCAGTTGTTTGGACAAGCCGAAGTAGCAGCGGTTGCCAAGGGCGATTGTATGCCGGATCTCCACTGTGGTGTCATTTGTGGAATTTACGTTTGCCCCGAGGTAGACAAACTCCTTAACTACCTCGAAATTGTAGCTGTCAATTGTTATATTTTGTCCCAGGTGGTGAGCGACGGATTGGTTTTTGCTTGACAGCATGTATTTCGTTTTGTCCTCATTGATCTTAAGACCAATTCGTTTCGCCTGTTCTTCAATCGCCGTGAATGCTTCCACAACGCCACGGCGAGAACACGCGATGATGTCGATATCATCCGCGTATCCTAGCAGCTGGATGGACTTGTAAAAGATAGTGCCTTCCCTGTTGACGCCTGCCCGTCGCACTATCTGCTCCAGCACCAGGATGAAGAAGTCACATGAAAGCGCATCTCCTTGCCGAAATCTGGTGCATGTTTCGAATGGTTCCCAGGTTCTAGAACCGATTTGCACGGTGCATCGCGTGTTTTTTAGCGTGGCGCGACACAACTGGATCAGTTTTACCGGGATCCCGAATTCGGCCATCGCCCCAAACAGTTCTTCACGATGAATGCTGTCGGCGGCTTTGAAATCGATGAAAAGATGGTGTGTATCGATTCGAAACTCGTTGCTCTTTTCCAGGATTTGTCGAAGTGTGAAAATTTGGTCTATAGTTGATTTGCCGGCCCGGAAGCCGCACTGGTAGCTGCCGATTAGTTCGGTGCAAAATAGTTTTAGACGTTCACACAATACGCTGAACAGGATCTTGTATGCGACATTGAGCAGGGATATACCTCTATAGTTCTTGCAAGAGGTAGAATCGCCTTTTTTGTGGATGGGGCATATATTTAAACTGTAATACCCCTTCCTATTTAGGTACAGGTGTTGTTCCTCCCGTTTAGGCTTTTGAATTATAATGTGCGTCCCGTCTACACATCTAATAACACCTGGCATAAACAGTTTTTTCAAAGAAGTAGAGTTTTGCATCATTTTTTTCCTCTTCCGACAAATTGGATGTTATCCACTTAGGACAAATATATGTATGTATCTTTCCAAGACGTCGATGACTTCTTTGAATATCTTACTAACTGTAGGTTGAGCAAAACCTAAGTTGAAGTCATTACCGGCGCTAATTTGGCTTCATCATTTTCATTGTCATCATATTTAAACACTTTATGAATGAATTTCTTTATTTGACATCAAATAATGGCAGATCATACAGCTACTGACATTACAACTAGTACAATCTACAACAAAACTGTCGAGTCGTTTAAGTTTCGAAATACGCATTAAAGAAACGACACGACGAAGAAAACGACATTCGTCGAAAACGACAACGGGAATATGGGTGCATATTGTCTTTAGGAACTAGTAAACAGAAACAAATTATAACAAATTATGTAAAAAAGGCAAGTGATAGATATCAATCATCAATTTTATACAAAGAAATTGAATTATTGTCAAATTTTTGTCATTGAATATATACATAAATGTATTTGAAATAAATTTTGTGGGACCCTTTGAAATGAAAAGCAATAATTCCTTGTTAGTCTGAATTTTAAATGATTTCTGGTGTCTTATAAAATAATTTCTCGATTAATACCATTATCATTTTCATGATTCATTTCAGAAACGAAAACAATTTCGAAAAAGTAATGAAAAAAAATTGCCTTTACTTTGTTTCTACAATATGTCATTAACAATTTACTAACTCACATTAAGACTTATGTTAACAAAAAAAAAAAAATGGTTTTTCTTATACAATTAAAAATCCAATTAATTTTATTTATATCAAATGATTAAATGTAATTTTGTTTTTATTATGTCGTAATAAACGTGCGAATTAAACAGCAACATCAAAATCTTTAATATCTCTGGAGGTTAATTGCGAGAGCAAGTTTATCTACCTTGATGCGGTGTGGGAGCTTTTCACTAAAGGATAATCAAACCCGTCACCACGATGCACACGATGAACTCCGAAACTATCTAACCGATTTTCACGGTTTTTGATTATTTAAGTGTGTTTCGCAGGCGGGCCTTACTTACTTACTTTGATGGCGCTACAGTTCGGGGTGAACCAGGGCCTCAACCAACATGCCTCTCCAGCCGGCCCGATCTTCGGCCAGCCGCTTCCAGTGCCGCACGCCCAGTTGGTTGAGGTCCCCTTCCACCTGTGCGCGCCACCTTAAATGGCGTCTTCCTCTGCTGCGTCGTCCCTCAGGGTTGGAGTCGAAGACTCTTCGGGCCGGAGCGTTGATGTCCATTCGCTCTACATGGCCTAGCCATCTTAGACGTTGGATCCGAAGACGTCTAATCAGGCCGATGTCGCTGTACAGCCCGTACAGTTCTTGGTTGAATTTCCTCCTCCATTCTCCGTTTACACAAACGGGACCAAAGATTGCACGCAGAATTTTCCTCTCGAAACGTCCAAGAGCCACTTCATCCGATTTTGACAACGTCCAAGCCTCAGCGCCGTAGAGGAGGACCGGGATGATTAAAGTTTTGTAGAGGGAAACCTTAGTTTTTCGAGAGAGGGCTCTACTACTCAATTGCCTCTTGAGCCCGAAGAAGCAGCGATTGGCAAGAGTTATTCTGCGTTTTATCTCAGCGCTGGTGTCGTTGCTGCTTGTCACTACAGAGCCAAGGTAGACGAAGTCCTTGACTACTTCAAAAATATAGCTGCCGAAGGTGACGTCTTTCTTGGATGACAGCATATATTTGGTCTTGTCCCCATTTACCCTTAGACCCACTTTCGCCGCTTCTGCTTCAATGCTTGTGAACGCCTCATTGACGTCTCGCTTTGTTCGTCCAATAACGTCAATGTCATATGCGTAGGCAAGCAATTGTGTGGACTTGAAGTAGATCGTACCTCTTGTATTGGCCGCAGAGTCCCGCACGTTTTTTCAAGAATAATGTTGAAGAAATCACATGACAGTGCGTCACCCTGTCTAAAACCTTTTTTAACATCAAAGGGGTCGGTTAGTTCACCACCGACCATAATGGAGCAGCGAGAGTTCTCCATAGTCATCCTGCATAGTCTGACGAGTTTGGCAGGAATGTTAAAACATGACATGGCTCTGTATAGCTCGTCTCTATAAACACTGTCATACGCGGCTTTAAAGTCGACGAAAAGATGGTGCGTGTCGACCTTGGGTCTTCTCCAAGATCTGCCGTAGTGTAAATATTTGGTCTATCGTGGATTTTCCTGGCCTGAAACCACACTGGTAGGAACCTATCAGATTGTTCACGAACGGTTTCAGGTACTTACACAGTACGGCAGAGAGGATCTTGTACGCGATGTTCAGGAGGCTTATCCCTCTGTAATTGGCGCAGTCATAGGGGTCTCCTTTCTTATGGACCGGGCAAACGACACTGAGATTCCATTCATCGGGCATGCGTTCTTCCGACCATATCTTGCAGATGAGTTGATGCATGTTCCTAACCAGCTCATCGCCAGCTGCTTTAAACAGCTCCGCGGGGAGTCCGTCTGCTCCAGTAGCTTTATAAGACTTAAGTTTCGGTAACGCTATCTTAACATCGTCTAGGTCGGGTGGACGGGATTCTCCTTCGTCTTCGTCCATTATGAATGGTTCGCTCTGCCTGACGGCGGCATTTTGACTATCATCGCCGTTATACAGTCTGCAGAAGTGGTCCTTCCACAATCTCAGCATCGACTGTGACTCCACTACTAGTTGTCCGTGCTCATCCCTGCTTCTGCTCTGGCTTTATAGCCTTGGCATGTTCGTTTTACTTTCTGGTAAAATTTTCGAACGTCGTTCCTGCAGTAACATCTCTCCATCTCCTCGATCTCGCGCATCTCGTGCTCCTTCTTTTTCCTTCTCAGAAGCGCATGCTCCTCCCTCCTTTTCTGTTAATAGAGCTCGCGGGCAGCTCTCGTCCATCGATGCAATGTGGCCATGTATGCATTCTGTTTTTCTACATGGGCCTGTCTGCACTCATCATCAAACCAGGGGTTTCTCGACGGTGGTGGCTCGAAACCGAGTATATCTGAGGCGGCCTCTCTAGTGCCTAAGATAGGATAATTTTTATCACGTATTTTTTGTTAATTAATGGAAAATCAACCTACATA
Source organism: Eumerus sabulonum (assembly GCA_951905685.1). Lineage (NCBI taxonomy): Eukaryota > Metazoa > Arthropoda > Insecta > Diptera > Syrphidae > Eumerus > Eumerus sabulonum. The sequence continues at coordinate 149,771,167 of OX645060.1, read as the reverse complement.
CTGTTACGAAATATTCGATCCCACACCGAATAGGGTTCGCACCACTGGATTGCGATAAACTACAATTGTCCTTTTTATCCGAATTAAAAACACACACACTTTTCTTGTTTTACCACAGATCAATTATCTGTGCAGCTTCACCACGTTTATTTATTATCCAATACTATCCACTTTAAACTTTATTACACAAACAAACCTCCATTGAAAGCTTTTATTTTCACACTGCTTGACCACAACGACCCGCCACGCGCCGTTCAATTCCACAAACTGAATGCATGCTGAGGGCGAGTGTTCGCGCTTATATAGCTCTCGGTCCACCTTCTCGAATGTTCGCCGTTGGAAGTTCCCCTTCGGAAATCTCTAGAATGCTCTGACAATTAGCACTACGCCATTGGAAGTTGACATCATTCCAATCCCCGCTTCCAGAGAGCTTTCGAACTTCGACAGCGAAATTCGAACTCAACCGTCGGTTTGTGTCTCCGCAACAATACATTTTCAGTGGCCCGCATGCGTGCACGCGGGATCTCCAGGCCACTCGATCCTCCGTCATCGACTCTAACTCATCAGGAGCTATGCCCAAGCGCATCCAGGCGAGTTTTTGAAATTGGTCCAACCATCTCGTCCTGGGTCTGCCAAGCGGTCGCCTGCCTGATGGTATTCCATCCAAGGCACGTTTCGGAAGTCGTGATGATGGCGACATTCGTCTCACGTGACTAAATCATCGCAGCATAGCCCTTTCCGTTCGGAGAAGCAGCTGCTCAACATTGAGCTCCCCGCGCACTGCTGCCTTGTTTCTCACCCTATCCCGGCGAGTAACTCCCACAACAGCACGAAGAAATCTCATTTCGGCAGCTTGTATTCGCGATCTTATTCTTTCGGTCAATACCCAAATTTTATGACCATAGGTGAGAGTTGGAACAAATACTGAGTTAAAAACCGCTAACTTGGCTTTGACACCAAGCTTGGTTTTCCTGATTACAGATCTTCCAAGCTGTTTCAAAATTGACCCAGCTTGGCCAATACTGCCGGAAAGCTCAGTATTACTCCTCCCATCACTCGTGAAGAAGACCCCGAGATACTTAAACTTTTCCACCTGCTTCAATGGAACTCCACTAACATGTAGAGTGCGTTTGACAGGTGTTCTGGAAATAACCATAATCCCGAATTTGTCCACCTTAACCCTCATTCCAGCATCAGCACATACGATTACAAACTTATCTAGCGCGCGCTGAAATTCCATCTGGGAGGATGTGAGGACAACTAAGTCATCTGCAAAAAGAAGATGGCTTATCCTCAACTCTCCCAATGTAAAACACTCCTCACCTCGGCTGCGCTGCAACATCCTACTTACTTACTTAGGTGGCGCTACAGTCCGTGGTGAACCTGGGCCTCAACCAACAAGCGTCTCCAGCCGGCACGGTCTTTGGCCAGCTGTTTCCAGTGCCGCACGCTCAGTTGGTTGAGGTCCCTTTCCACCTGCGTGCACCACCGCTGAGGCGGCCGTCCTCTGCCGCGCCTTCCTTCCGGAGTGGATTCGAAGACTTTTCGGGTCGGAGCTGTATCTTCCATGCGCTCTACATGGCCTAGCCACCTTAGACGCTGTATCCGTAGACGTCGTACCAGGCCGATGTCGCTGTACAACCCGTACAGTTCTTCGTTATATCTTCTCCTCCATACACCGTTTGAACAAACGGGACCGTAGATAGTGCGCAGAATTTTCCTCTCGAAACGACCAAGGGCATCTTCATCCGCTTTTGTTAAGGTCCAAGCCTCTGCGCCGTAAAGGAGGACTGGGATGATCAAGGTCTTATATAGTGTCACCTTGGTTTTCCGAGAGAGGGCTCTACTTCTCAATTGCCTCTTGAGCCCAAAGAAACAGCGGTTGGCAAGAGTGATTCTGCGTTTTATCTCAGCGCTGGTGTTGTTGTCGCTGGTAATCAGTGAGCCAAGGTATACGAATTCCTTGACCACTTCAAAGTTATATCCGCCCATGGTGACGTTCTGGCCAATACGTCGGTGTTGTCCGTCTCTTTTAGATGAGAGCAGATATTTGGTTTTACCCTCATTAACCTTGAGACCCATCTTAGCCGCTTCTACCTCAATGCTCACGAAAGCCTCATTGACGTCTTGCTGTTTTCGTCCAATTACGTCAATATCGTCGGCGTACGCAAGCAATTGCGTAGACTTGAAATAGATCGTACCTCTTGTGTTGGCCAGTGACTCTTGCACAATCTTTTCAAGCACGATGTTGAAAAAGTTGCACGACAGCGCGTCGCCCTGCCTTAATCCTTTTTTAACATCAAAGGTCTCGGTATGCTCATTACCGACCTTAATGGAGCAACGAGAATTCTCCATTGTCATCCTGCACAGTCGGACGAGTTTGACAGGGATGTTAAAACTAGACATGGCTTTGTACAGCTCGTCTCTATATACGCTGTCATACGCGGCCTTGAAATCGACGAAGAGGTGGTGAGTGTCGATTTGGTATTCCTGGGTCTTCTCCAAGATCTGCCGTAGCGTAAATATTTGGTCTATTGTGGATTTACCTGGCCTGAAACCACACTGATAAGAGCCGATCAGGTTATCCACAAACGGTTTCAGGCGTTCACACAATACGGCAGAGAAGATCTTATATGCGATGTTAAGGAGACTTATTCCCCTATAGTTGGCGCAGTTATAGGGGTCTCCTTTCTTATGGACCGGGCAAACGATGCTGAGATTCCATTCGTCGGGCATGCTTTCCTCCGACCATACCTTGCAGATGAGATGGTGCATGCACCTTACCAGCTCATCTCCAGCCGCCTTAAAAAGCTCAGCAGACAGGCCGTCTGCGCCAGCGGCTTTATTAGACTTAAGTCTTGATATCGCTATTTTGACTTCGTCTAGGTCGGGTGGACCGAATTCTGTTACTTCGTGGTCCATTGCGAATGGCTCGTTCTGCCTGACAGCGGTATCTTGTCTATCATCGCCGTTATACAGTCTGCAGAAGTGGTCTTTCCAAATCCTCAGCATCGACTGCGACTCTACTACCAGTTCTCCATTTTCATCCCTGCAGGCCGCCACTCTGGCTTTGTAGCCATGGCATGTTCGTTTTACCTTGTTGTAAAATTTACGGGCGTCATTCCTGCGGAAGCATCTCTCCATCTCCTCGATCTCACGCTTTCCGTGCTCTCTCTTCTTTCTTCTGAAAAGCGTGTGTTCCTCTCTTCTCTTCTGCTCATAGATTTCGCGAGCAGCTCTCGTCCGTCGTTGCAGCACGGCCTTATATGCCTCTTGTTTTGCTGCATGGGCTTGTTCGCATTGTTCATCGAACCAGGGGTTTCTAGGTGGTGGCTGTTTGAAACCCAGCACCTCTGAGGCAGCATCTCTGACGGCGCTCTGGCAATGAGCCCATTCCTGCTCTATTGTTTGTGCTGCTCTGGGCGGATTTTGAGAGAGCTTTGAGGAGACACGATTGGCAAAGATTCTGGCAGTCTCTTGCGATTGTAGCTTTCCAACGTCAAACTTACGTTGTCCTACTCGACTCCTAAGCATTCTTGATATCCTCATTCGTACCTTGGCTACAACAAGGTAGTGGTCCGAGTCGATGTTGGCCCCTCGGAAGGTTCGTACGTCGAGAATACAGGAGGAGTGTCTGGCGTCGATCGCAATATGATCAATCTGGTTGGTGGTCGATTGATCACAAGACCGCCAGGTACCCTTGTGGATGTTGAGATGGGGGAATCGCGTGCTTGCTACAAGGAGGTTACGCCCCGCTAGGAAATCGATTAGCCTTAATCCATTGTCGGATGTGGTGTTATGGAGGCTATGCTTTCCTATGATCGACTCAAATATGTCCTCTTTGCCCAGTTTTGCATTAAAATCTCCTAGGACTATTTTTGTGTCGTAGCTGGGACATTGGGCATATGTTCTGTCTAGGAGATCGTAGAATTCTTCTTTGAGTCGATCGTCCTTTTCTTCCGTTGGGGCGTGAGCGCATATTAAGCTAATGTTTCCAAATTTAGCTTTGATGCGGATTGTTATGAGGCGTTCGCTTACATCTCGGAAGCTTAAAACTTTTTGTCGGAGTCTTCCTCTAATAACGAATCCGCTCCCGAATAGGCGCTGTTTGTTCTCCTTGTAGCAGTTCCCGTAGTAGATGTCGCAGTTTTTCATCCGTTTTTTGCCTGGTCCATCCCATCGCACTTCTTGGAGTGCGGTTATATCTGCTTTATAGCAGTTGAGGGTTTGCTCCAATTGATCGCCTGCACCCGGTCTGTTAAGGGACCTCACATTCCAGGTGCAGACTCTCAAGTCCGTTATCCGAGGCTTGTTGTCGTTTCGGAACTGCATTCAAGTGCTGCAACATCCAGTCCATATATATAATGAAAAGGAGAGGTGACAAGATGCACCTTTGGCGAAGTCCAACGCCCACGGTGAAAGGTGTTGATTTACTACCGTTAACCCGAACGCAGCTGCTACAGTTTGTGTATAGAGACTGAATGGCCCTCAACGGAGGACCATCAATCCCATACTCCTGCAGAACACTCCAGAGTTTACCTCGAGGAACTCGGTCATACGCCTTTTCCAAATCTACAAAGCAGCTGTAGATTGGTTTGGTGTACTCCCAAACCTTCTCGAGTACCATTCTTAGAGGGAAGAGCTGGTCGGTTGTACTTCCGCCGTGACGAAACCCGCACTGTTCATCCCCTATCCTGGATTCGACCATAGCTCTAGAACGCGCCTCCAACACCTTAGCGTAGACTTTACCGGGGACACTTAAAGGAGATATGCCCTATAGTTGGAGCGCCCTAGAATTTGAATTTGAATTTCTTTCCTCTGAGCCAGCGAAAGGTTTGCCAGAACCCGTTTTTCGCAGATCTATGGTCGCCTTCCAACTTCACGCCGAACTCCTTCCAGCTCTGCTTTTTAGCTGCTCGCACAGCAAATTTGCAAGTTCTTCGCGTCACAGTATATCAGTCACGAGAAGCAGAGTCCCCCTAGAGAATCCAGTCTCTGTAGCCCTTATTCTTCTCTCTGATGGCTTCTTGAACTCCGGGTGTTTTAAACCACGTAGTTCTTTTCTCACCATCAGCTGCCACACCAAGCCGCTTCTTTCCACAAACATCACGTGCAGCAATGACAGCTGTTGAAAATAGTCGCCATTCTTCCTCTACATGCGATGGAACAGTTGAAATTTGCTCTTCAAACCATTCGGATATGTGTCGTGCGAAGTGTTGCCGCACCTCACTGCTCTGTAGTTTCACCCACCGTATGCGTGTAACCAAGTATTTTTAATTTCCATATGTTCTACCTTACCTACGAACTTACCTTTTACTGCCTTACCATAAATTACCTTTTTTACGTGCCCAATAGATGGAGCCGTATTTTGATCTCATGTCCTTGCTTATTATGTATGTACTGGATTGTGTGGATTTTTTGATTAGGGGGCGTTCACGTATTACGTTACGCAATTGGGGGGGGGGGGGGGGTCTTGTGAAACGTTACGATGCGTTACAAGGGCGGGAGGGGGGTTCAAGCAACGCGTTATGTAACATCGTTTTCTTTATTTAAATAAAAAAGTAGCGAATTATGTAAATTCTCTCAAGTTGGCAATACTTTTCATGTATGTGTTACGGGGAATCCCCCGACTGTTGTGTTGTTCATGGCAGCGCTGTTGATGAATGTTGTTGTTGTTGTTGTGTTGTTCATGGCAGCGCTGTTGATGAATGCCGACGTACAGAGATGATTAGGAGTTGTCTCACTCTCTCCGACCTTCATGAGAGGCTGTTGTTGATGGGATTCCAAATTTCTCGAAGCGGTACATATCTACATCTACTCCCACGCGTTTCTAACATACAAGAGGAAAGGAGGAACGTACATACCGTACCCGTGAAGTTAGCAAGACCACAGACCGAGATGCACAAATAGCACGAGGATGGAGAATTCTGCACTGCTACAATTAGGTCCTTGGAATCTCTCGCGTCGCTTCTGGGACCGCAGTAAGTATTTGTTCTCTCTCAAGACGATAAGGCCCGTGTACCAATTGGTTTACCGGCAGTGAAAAGACATAGCCCTCTTTTAATGCAGCACAAACTTATTCCTTCTGTATACGCCGGTGTCAATGTGAATCCTGACGGTTTCGGTAAGGAAGAAGCTGTCGGTTACAGCTGTCCGACACATATGTATATCCATTAGGACTGGGAAACACGCATCCTCCACAGCGAACACCCATGCGTATGATTTCGAATCACTTTTGTCTGTGCCTGCATTCAAACCATTAATGATGACAGAATCGAACACCGTGAAGCCAGTGATCATAATTTTCGTAGATGGTGGGCCAGACGAAAACCCGCGTTATCAGAAAGTCAAGAACTTTGCCATCCAATATTTTAAAAAATACAACCTGGACGCTCTGTTCATAGCGACGAATGCACCTGGACGGAGCGTATACAACCGAGTTGAGCGACGCATGGCTCCCCTCAGCAAACGACCGTCAGACGTCATCCTGCCGCATGACCATTTTGGTTCTCATCTCGACAAAGGAATCACTATTGATGACAATTTGGAAAAACGCAACTTTCAGCACGCTGGGGAGACACTTGCTAAGGTCAGGAGTGAAATGAAAATTGACGACTACGATGTTTCGTCGGAATACAGAAAGCCTGAAGATAGCTTGCAGGATCCAGCAGAACCTAATCTGGCTTGGTTTAGTGTTCACGTCCATGAATCGCAATATTTCTTGCAAGTGATTAAATGTGCGGACGAATCCTGCTGTTCCCGCTCGAGGAGTGTATTGCAATCCGTCTTTCTGGGTACTTTCTGCCGCCACCCTGCCCAATCCTTAAAAACCCCAAGCAAGCTCGTGCTACCTAGTCAGCTAGACAAAGGATCATCCAAGTTTTCACCACTTCTTGTGATATTGTCCGTTTCTTTTGCCCATCAGTACAATCCGACCTTAAGACCAGAATATGTGCAACCTGTGGAATCTATTTCATATCCCGGAACAGTGTGCAAATGCACAGTCGTTACGTGCATGGCAAGACTGTTGTGACTTTTAGGTAGAAATGGTCACTTGGGTGTTACGTTTAGGGAGGGGGGAGGGGGTACAGAGAAACATTACGGTGCGTTACATGGGGGGGAGGGAGGGTACAAAATCTTCAAAAATTGCGTTACGTAATACTTGAACGCCATCTTATATTGTGACATTTATATTATGTTTTATTTTCAAATCTTCATTTTATCGGGGAGATTCCGATTACCGAGGTAGAGAATTTTGAGAATTGTATTTTTTCTGCTGTGGGATACAATTTTGTTTGCATACTTGTGGGCCTAAAGAAAATCTGCGTTGACATGTTGCTGCATAAGCGTACATGCATAAAATGTAGGCATACTTTTAGGACTAGTTAGTAATCCAGATGATACATGCATTCATTTATACACCTAATTCTGGTTTTACTTTTTTATTTGAAATTATTTTTGGATAAAATAATATAAGTAAATCGCAGTGAAACATGTATGCAACCCCTCCGCTTGGGCTCACTGTAGGATTTGGAGTGGGTGCAATGTTGTCCTAGTCCTAAAAGTATGCCTACATATTATGCATGTACGTTTATGCAGCAACATGTCAACGCAGACTTTCTTTAGGCCCACAAGTATGCAATCAAAATTTTATCCCACAGCAGAAAAAAAAATTTTTCTGAGAAATCCATAGAAAAAAATGAGTTTTTAAAACTTAATATCTCCTAAACAAGGCGAGAAAATTGGTACTTCATTTTTTGTGCTTATTTCATCGAGATCTACAAAACTGCGTTTTCAAAATGCTTTACCTCGGATATCGGAACCGTGCCATTTTATCAATCAACCGCGTGGTGGAGATTACGATTTTTTTTGCTTGTGGGATAGAATTTTGTTTGCATACTTGGGGGCATGAAACAATGTTGCGATGACATGATCCTGCATAAACCCACATGCATAAAATGTATGCATACTTTTAGGAGTAATCTATAATCCTGGTGATATATATGTACATACATGTATACACCTAATTCTGGTTTTACACTACACATACGATCATGTAGAATTCGTGTGAAAAAAATCTGGAGTTTGTATGTTGAATACATGTACATATATACTTACATATGTACATATGTACATACATGTACCCATATCAAAACCGAAAAAAATGCTACCAGCCGATTACTCATGAGCGCGTGCATTTGATAATTGCTCGTTGAGTAGTGCACACCATAGATAAATGAACAAGATGGCAATCTGATAGCTTTGACAGGCACTTTGACAGCTAGCCCCTAGAAACGCGTTTCGGTTTGACGGCGACTTGACTATGTCATTCTGCCTTGTTCCGACCTGGTACCGACGTCTTGACTCTACACATGCATGGTTTGGCGAATCAATAGTAAAATAGTCAGAACAAGGGGAATCGTGCAAGCTATCGGAGCTGTCCTAAGTTCCAGCACATTAAACAATTAAAAGAAGCTCGACAGAATGTCGAGAAGTTACCTCCCTCGAGGGGTATTCATTCTTCAGCCGTCACACCCCATTTTACCTACGTCCAAATGGCGGCAGGTCGGGGAAAAGCGGCACAAACACCGAAGGCTGTTCCCAAAGCCCCAGTGCCTGCCCCTAAGACACCGGAGGCCGAGGCGGAACTGCTACCGATTCTACTCGCCATTCAAGGGCAGATCGGCTAGCTCCAGCAGCAGATCAAAGAGCAGGCGAATCGAGTAGACAGGCTCTACGCGCCTCTGCCGAGCTTAGCGCCACTACAGTCTTAATGGATAGGGCAGTAGAGAGTTTCTTGAAGATCCTGGCTGTGAATGTAAATTCACTGATTAGGATCGAGTGACGCACCGTTCTTTTTAACCTGTTGCAGGAAGAAAGCCCTAATGTGTTTCTGGCTAGCGAAATCAAACTAAACCAGAGGCACAAAATTCGACACCATTCCTACAATATAATAAGAAGAGGCTGACCTAATGCCACTCAAGGCGGAGGTGTCGCGATTTTCAATAAAAAAAATATTAAATATAAAATTTGATATAGCAGTGAAGCGCGGAGATTCCATGTGCTAGAGGCATGTGTTGTGTGTATCCCCCTTCCGAACGGAAGGAGGTTATACCTAGTATCGGCCTATGCACCAAAAGCACCTCAGTCCAATATCTTCATTGCAGAGCTCGAAATACTTTTTCGATTTCTGTGCCTAGACTCGGCAGAAAACTTTTATGTTTTGGCCGGAGATTTAAATGTCAAACATGGTAATTGGGGCATTAATGTACCCAACACTAGAGGGAGCCTACTAAGTCATTGGTGGGCCCCGCATAATAATGAGTATAAAATCAAGTTACTCGCAACGGATGGACCGTCGCCGTTTCCTAGAATCGGCGCCTATCTGGATCTAATGTTACTTAACTCACGACTGAGACTGGCAGACACTAACGAATGATCTACTAACTGTTTACGTACCGTTGAGTATGACAGTGACCATTGCGGACTTAGTGCCGTAATTGAAATCTCGGACGAATTCGCAGAAATGGCAGAGTATGTCCACACGTACCCCTACGATTATAGTAGGGCACGCTGGCCACGCTTTGCCAACCGCCTGACGAGATCACTCACTTCGAGTGTCTCATCCCCACCTAACAATTGGAACCTATCAAATGACGAAATTGATAGACACCTAAAACATAAGGACGAAGTTATCAAACAAACGATGGTTAGAACGATACCACGCCAGTAGCATTACGATACCACGGACGTGTACCGAAACGCGACCATAGACGCACTTCATAGACAGAAAAGTAGACTCCTGTCAAGACTCAAACTCTTGTACAGGCGGTTTACCGACAGACAAAACTCGGAGGTCAGGACCCTGGAGTCACTGATTAAAAATCTCTGACAGTGCATTAAAGAAAATTACAAAATAGCCATAAGTCTGCACTGGAGCAACAAAATTCGCGCTGTAAAATCCAACAGCGCGAATATATTCCCGCAGGTAAGTAAAATATTTCGGAGAAAAGATCAGAATGACATTCAGGATCTAAAAGTTCCGAGAACGTCAGACAACGAACGTTTATTACGAACAGTCAACATCGATCTAGAGAGCGCCGTCCTAGATGACGACTTTTTTGTGATTGAGGATCCTCAGGAGAAAGTGGCGACAGTGGGGGCTGTCTTCCAGGAAGTGTATAAGGTGAATGAAAGCATTCGCCCGAACCACGACCTGGAGAATAGAGCCCTGCTTCACCACTTCTACCTTCGAAATGATATCGAACATTGGCGAATCGAGAACCATGGTTTTACCAGGTTCAATGATGATTTTACGGCAAACAATGCCATCACCAATGAAGGTGCTGATACACTGTTCATTTGGACGGACGATCTCCAGTTGATCTTCATGTCATCTGATGGTATATCCAATGTTGTGCTCAGGCACCTTTCTCCAGTAGCTATAGAGAGGTACACCATCCTGTTCAACAATGCACTGAATAATGCATATTCTCCGGTGCATTGGAAAACGGCGGTGGTCCAACCAATCCCTAAGAGGGGCAAAGATTCCTCTAATCCGGCAAATCTCCGGTCGATAAGTCTCCTTCCGAGTATCAGCAAGGTCTTCGAGAAGGTAATCCATAGAGCCCTGCCTAGATGGGCTGAGGACAAAAATATCATTTCGGATAACCAATTCGGTTTCAGGCCGGGGCATGATACTATTCATGCCGCGTCGAAACTCGTCTCGGATATCCAATGGAATAAATGCAAGAACCAATGCACGGGTGCCTGCCTGGTTGACTTGGAGAAGGCCTTCGACACCGTATGGTTAGAAGGACTCTACTACAAGCTCAAACGGTTGGGCATAAGTAAACCATTGCTATATAGTGTAATTCATGATATGTTAACGAGTAGAAAGTTCGTTGTGAAAATTGCCAACGTAACTTCTGCTCAAAGATTTGAAATTAAAAACGGATTGCAACAGGGTACGGTGAATTCGCCGATCCTTTTTAGTATTTATATCAGTGATTTGATAGTTTCTCTTCACCATTCAATAGCGTATGCAGATGACTTAGTTGCGTACAGATCAGGTCCAATGATCGAGGTCATTGGCATTTTATTGCAATGTGACTTCGATAAAATTCAGCAGTTCTGTGATGACTGGAAGTTGAAAATCAACCTCCGGAAATCAGAGACTATTTTATTCAGAACGCCTCTGTCTAGGGCCTCCAGGGACAGTAGAAAACATTGGCGAAAATTCGCAATCATCGGACCGGACGGACGTCCATTGGCGAGTAAAAGTGTAGTCAGATACCTCGGGATCTGGCTAGATCAGTATCTATACTTTAATAAAAGTGTAGGTACTGCTCTGGAAAGAGCCCGGGGTGCTTTCACCCTGACAAGATGGCTGTTTCACTGCAGCCAACTTGATTCTAGGGTGAGGGTAATCTGCTACATGGCCTTACTTAGGCCTATGATTGCCTATGGATGTCCCATCTGGTTTAACGTGAGCGCAAGCTTGATGGAAAGGATTCGGGTGTTTCAGAGACAATGTCTGAGGACTTGTCTTGGATTACACAGAACACTAGAGTCTGAGTACAGAAAGTTCTATCCCAGCGGGGTCCTATATGATAGGGCAAGGACTTTACGGATAGATTACCTTCTGATTAAACTGATTCGAGGTCACGTTGCAAGGGCAATGGCTCCGACCAATAACCTGATCTCTGGGGCTTACTACCCCAATTTTATGTACGTATTATGAAAAAGTGCGTCTGAACGGCTTTGTGCCTCCGGAAGCATTTCTTTATTTTGATAATTGTGGGCTTATCCAGGATAGATTGGCGGTACGGCTAATCTTCCATTCTAGTTTCTTTTTACTAGAAAGTAGAAACTACATATACATACATATTAAAGAAACTTTGTATTACTTCTTATTTAATTTATATTTATTTATTTGTTCGTGATAAAGTCAACTTTCTGTTTTGAATTTGTCTAATCTCCCATTTCTCACCCGTCCTATGTATCCCTCATACAATGTTATGTAAATATGTATTTCTTCAGCACAAGCACAATTTCGCTGATACCAATGCTTAACGATGCAGGATGCGTAAATACTCGCCGATGCCGATGCGAAACGATACGAATACTTTTAAGCTGCCCGATGCCGAACACGGGTACTCCTTTTACTCGTCGGACGAGTATTCGTATTCGTAATCGTACGATGCTATATGTATGTACTCGTGCAGTGCCTATATAAATTAACAAAAAATACATTTACCCACTTCAACACCCAACAACATGCAAACATGAACATTTACACGAACACGATCACCCGAATTTGCAAGCCATCATCGGAACACCGGAATTATCACGCCGTGGCCGAATAGGCAGAGAGGAGAGACGTGGTACGTGGGATGGAATGAGCGCCCTTTCCAATGAACGCATTTCCTCATGTTCCTGTATTTCAAGCTTGGGTTGAGTGAGAATCGTAAAATGTGAGCTAGTTCTAAGTTGGACTTAAGCGAATAAAGTACCAAAGCGAGCAGAATTCTCTCTTTGTTTTAATTTAAAAAAAAATTAACTCTTAATTAACCCTTATTATTCCATTGTTTATACAACTTAAACAAGACGTCCCGAACCGGCTTAAAAAAAAACAACTTTATTTTCAAAACACGAAACTCTTTACACTTCAGCTTAATAACTAACTTGGGTGGAATTCATCCACTCCCTTATATCTATTGACCACTTTGCACTCTCAGCTTACTAGGTCACCGTGGGACCGCGGGAGCTGTTTGTTCAGCTTTTTCGGTTGCGCGTGTAGCTGTAACTTAAGACGTCCGGTGTGTGATATGCACTGCACCGGAATATGGGAAGGAAATGAAGAATAAAAAGAATGTGAAAATAATACAGGTGATTGAACTCATGTATTATATGGAAAAGATAGACTGGCGCGTTGTGTAGGGTATGTATATACAGGCAAACTGATTCATTCACTGCAAATGTATACGTTTGTAATCCTATATATTTATATGGGATTACAAGGTTATTTATGCAGGCGGTGTATCTAAAAAACTTACCCGAATTTGCAAAATGTTTTCGGTTTTCCTTGATTTATACAGTAAACACTAGTTGAGTTCCAAATTTCAAGCTTCTATGTCTGCTAGAAATGCCTCAGAGTTTTGATGATCGGTCAGTCAGTCAGTCAGTGAGTGACAAAATTAAGAAACTTTGACTAGTTATAAATCTTAAACTACTGGTTCACGGTTAAAATATACCGTGTTTATGCAAATCTTGCTTGGCTTCAGGCATCTAGTTTTATCCACAACGAAGTTATAGGGGGTCGAAAATGGCCTGAAATGGTTCGAGAAAAGCATGGTACGACCGTGCCGCTTTTTTGCTCGACTTGGCTCGATATTCCCTGAACCCTGTAACTTACTTACTTACTTATCAGGCCTGCGATCCATGGAGGATCTGAGCCTGAGCTATAGCTGCCTTCCATCCTTGACGGTCCCGGGCACGCTGCTTCCAGTTGTCAAGACCAAGATGTCCTACATCCGCGATTACTTGGTCTTTATACCGGAGGTTCGGTCTTCCTCTTCTTCTCGAACCAGGAGGCTCGGAGTCGAAGACCCTCTTAGCTGGAGCGTTGATGTCCATGCGCTCGATGTGGCCGAGCCAGTGTAGTCGACGAATCCTTGCCTTCCGGACTACATCCACATCTTGGTACAGCTCGTAGAGTTCGCGGTTGTGTCTTCTTCTCCATTCACCGTCCTCACAGACAGGACCAAATATCCGGCGCAGAATTTTTCTTTCGAAAGAACCCAAAATCAGCTCCGCTGTCCTGCTTATCGTCCAGCTTTCGGCTCCGTACAGCAAGACTGGCAGAATGAGCGTTTTGTAAAGAATGACTTTGGTCTTTCGAGTGAGGAGTTTTGACCCCAGTTGTTTGGACAAGCCGAAGTAGCAGCGGTTGCCAAGGGCGATTCTACGCCGGATCTCCACTGTGGTGTCATTTGTGGAATTTACGTTTGCCCCGAGGTAGACAAACTCCTTAACTACCTCGAAATTGTAGCTGTCAATTGTTATGTTTTGTCCCAGGTGGTGAGCGACGGATTGGTTTTTGCTTGACAGCATGTATTTCGTTTTGTCCTCATTGATCTTAAGACCAATTCGTTTCGCCTGTTCTTCAATCGCCGCGAATGCTTCCACAATGCCACGGCGAGAACACGCGATGATGTCGATATCATCCGCGTATCCTAGCAGCTGGATGGACTTGTAAAAGATAGTGCCTTCCCTGTTGACGCCTGCCCGTCGCACTATCTGCTCCATCACCAGGTTGAAGAAGTCACATGACAGCGCATCTCCTTGCCGAAATCCGGTGCATGTTTCGAATGGTTCCGAGGTCCTAGAACCGAGTTGCACGGTGCATCGCGTGTTTTTTAGCGTGGCGCGACACAACTGGATCAGTTTTACCGGCATCCCGAATTCGGCCATCGCCCCAAACAGTGCTTCACGATGAATGCTGTCGTATGCGGCTTTGAAATCGATGAAAAGATGGTGTGTATCGATTCGAAACTCGTTGGTCTTTTCCAGGATTTGTCGAAGTGTGAAAATTTGGTCTATAGTTGATTTGCCGGGCCGGAAGCCGCACTGGTAGCTGCCGATTAGTGCGGTGCAAAATGGTTTTAGACGTTCACACAATACGCTGGACAGGATCTTGTATGCGACATTGAGCAGGGATATACCTCTATAGTTCTTGCAAGAGGTAGGATCGCCTTTTTTGTGGATGGGGCATATAGAGCTGGTATTCCAGTCGTCGGGCATGCTCTCATCTTCCCAAATTCTGCAGATGATCTGGTGCATGCTCCCTACCAGAACATCGCCGCCAGCCTTGAAGAGCTCTGATGGCAAGCCATCTGAGCCTGCGGCCTTGTTGTTCTTCAGCTTCTGAATAGCTGTGCCGACTTCTTCTATGCTGGGTGGGAGGACCACTTCCGCGGCTGGAGTTGGGATTTCCTCGGTCCCTATCACTCTCTCTTGGTCATGCTCGTTAAGCAGCTGCTGGAAGTGCTGCTTAAATACATCCACTATTCCCTGCGGGTCGGTGACAAGATTACCCTCGCAGTTTCGAAGAGCCAGGGTGCCCTTTTTGAAGCCTCCTGCAAGGCCTTTGGCTTTCTTGTAAAAGGCTCGTATTTTATGTTTATCCCTAGACTCCTCGATATCCTTGAGCTGGGAGGCTGCGAAGATTCTTTTCTTTTGTCGCAGTAGTTTCTTCTCCTCCCTTCTTCTGGCTCGGTACTCTTCTCGCGCTGCCCTGGTTTTCCTCTGCAGCGCATTTTGGTACGCCTCGTCGGTTGCTGCCTTTTTCTGCTCACACTCGCCATCATACCACGGGTTTCTTGTCGGGGGTGGTAGGTATCCTAATGTGGTTTCGGCTACTTCCTGAATGGCTGAGCGGCAATGCAGCCACATATTATTGGCATTTGTGTTCGACGTAGGCATACCGTAGAGTCTTTCGCTCAGCTGCTCCCTGTAGACTCTGGCAACCTCCGGTGTGTTCAGGCGCCCAATGTCGAACCTCATCCTGATGGGCTTGTGCAGCTTTCTGACATTGGACAGTCGAGCTCTGAATCTTGCTGCTACGAGGAAGTGGTCAGAGTCGACATTCGCCCCTCTGAATGTTCGCACAT
Organism: Eumerus sabulonum; assembly: GCA_951905685.1. NCBI lineage: Eukaryota > Metazoa > Arthropoda > Insecta > Diptera > Syrphidae > Eumerus > Eumerus sabulonum. Next base: position 149,755,493 of record OX645060.1, on the reverse strand, counting down.
CCAGGATGTTTGACGCGTGCCTTGCGTCAATGAGCACATGGTCGATTTGGTTGGCGGTTCGACCGTCTGGAGATCGCCAGGTTGCTGTGTGGATTCGCTTGCGAGGGAATCTTGTGCTACTTATCACCGCATTACGAGCTGTCGCAAAGTCAGCGAGTCGGAAGCCGTTATCTGTTGTTGTATCGTGGAGGCTGTGCTTTCCGATCACTCCGCCAAGGGTGTTTTCCTTTCCGATTTTGGCATTGAAGTCCCCGAGCACGATTTTTACATCGTACTCCGGACAAGCTCCGTAGGCGTTGTCCAGGAGGTCATAAAAGTCCTCCTTGATAGGGTCTTCAGCCTCGTCGGTAGGGGCGTGCGCACATATAAGGCTGATGTTATAAAATCTGCCTCTGATGCGGATCACAGCCAGGCGATCACTTATAGGTTTGAAGTCGATGACCTTCGACCTTAACCGCTTTCCCACGACAAATCCGCATCCCAGTAAGTGCAACCTTTTGTGACAGCTGTAATAAATGTCGCAATTTTTCTTTCTAATCATACCGTTTCCTATCCAGCGCATTTCCTGGACCGCAGTAATATCCGCCTTGTACTGCGTGAGGATTCCTTCTAGTTTATGAGCAGCTCCGGGAGTGTACAGGGTCCTGACATTACAGGAGCATACTCGCAAATCGTGTTCCTTTTTCGTGCGTTGTCGTCGTCGAGTATCCGTCCGTGTATCCGAGGCATCTTGCTCATTCATAACTTTGGGTTTTTTTACGTGGGCGGATTGTTAGCCCGCCGCACAACCGCCATTCTGGTCGGGGTTTTTTTCGCTGCATACGTTTGTTCACCTCCCAACGGTTGTTGAAGAGGCTATCCAGAGGGCGCCGCGAGGAGGCTCCCCCCCCCTGAACCCTTTAAGGGACTGGAAAAAAATTTGGCGGATCGCGCTTATTTACTTACTTACATACTTATTTAGGTGGCGCTATAGTTTCGGATGAACCTGGGCCTCAACCAACAAGCCTTTGCCGCTAGCGCGATCTTTTGCAAGCTGTTTCCAGTGTCTCACGCCCAGCTAGTTAAAGTACCTTTCCACCTGTGTGCGCCACCTTACAAGTAGATGCGGCCGTTCTCTGCAACGTCGTCCCTCCGGGTTGGAATCGAAGACTAACCGAAGCTGTGCTGCCCATTCGGTCTACATGGCCTAGCCATCTTAGACGTTGGATCCGTAGACTACGTACTAGGCCGATGTCACTGTGCAGCTTGTACAGTTCTTGATTGAGTCTTCTCCTCCACTCTCCGTCAACACAAGCGGGACCGAAGATTGTAGGCAGAACTTTCCCCTCTCTATCCATTTTTGATAAGGTCCAAGCCTCTGACTCAAGTGGAGGACCCGGATGATTAGGGTTTTATAGAGGGTCACCTTAGTTTTCCGAGAGAGAGCTCTAGTACCCAGTTGCCTCTTGAGCCTAAAGACACAGCGGTTGGCAAGAGTTATTCTGCGTCTAATATTTGCGCTGGTGTAGTTGCCGCTTGTTACCTGTGAGCTAAGGTAGATGAAATACTTGACTACACCAAAGTTAAGGCTGCCAATAGTGACGTTCTCTCCAAGACGTCGGTGTTGTGCGTCTTTCTTTGACGACAGCATATATTTAGCTTGGCCCTCGTTTACCTTCATACCCACTTTAGCCACTTCTGCTTCAATGCTCACAAAAGCTTCATTGACGTCTCGTTGCGTTCTCCCAATTATGTCAATGTCATTACCGTATCCGAACAATTTTGCAGACTTGAAGTAGATCGTGCCTCTTGTGCCTTGATCTTTTTAAGGATAATGTCTGTCTGTCTGAATCCTTTTTTGACATCGAAAGTCTCGGTTAATTCCTTAACGACCTTAATGGAGCAGCGAGAATTTTCCATTGTCATCCTGCACAACCTGACGAGTTTGGTAGGGATGTCAAAACATGACATGGTTCTTTATAGCTCGTCCATATAGACACTGTCATATGCGGCCTTAATCGATGAAAAGGTGGTGTGTGTCGACCTGAAATTCTGGCTCTTGCCGAAGACCTGCCGCAGCGTGAATATTTGGTCCATCGTGGATCTTCCTGGCCTGAAACCACATTAATAGGAACCTATCAAATTGTCCACGAATAGTTTCAGGCGTTTACACAGCAGTTACGCAGTTATAGGGATCTCCTTTTTTATGGACCGGGCAAACGATGCTGCGATTCTTCCGACCATATCTTACAGATGAGCTGGGGCTTGTTCCCAACCAACTCATCTCCAGCCGCCTTAAATAGCTCGGCAGGCAGGCCGTCTACGCCAGCAGCTTTATTAGACTTTAGCTTTGATATCGCTTTCTTAACCTCGTCTAAGTCAGGTGGACGGAATTCTCTCTCATCTTCGTCCAGTGTGAATGGCGCATTTGCCTGACTGCGGCATCTGGACCATCTTCGCCGTTATACATCCCGCAGAAATAGTCTTTCCACATTCTCAGTATCGAGTGTGATTCAACTACAAGGCGTCCGTGTTCATCCCTGCAGGCTTCCGCTCTGGCTTTATAACCTTGGCACGTTTGTTTTACTCTTTGGTAAAACTTTCGAACGTCGTTTCTGCGACAACATCTCTCCATCTCCTCGATCGCACGCTTCTCATACTCTTTCCTTTTCCTTCTGAAAAGCGCGTGCTCCTTCCTTCTTTTCCGCTCATAGAGCTCGTACGTCGATGCAACGTGGTCATGTATGCATTCTGTTTTGCTGCATGTAGCTGTCTGCACTCGTCATCAAACCAAGACATAGGTAGTGGCTAGAAGCCTAATACATCAGAGGCAGCATCCCTGATAGCGCTTTGACAACGTCTCCGTTGCTGTTCAATGGTTTGTGCAGTTTGCATCGGCTCTTGAGAGAGCTAGAGGGAGACACGATCGGCGAAGTTCCTGGCAATCTCCTGCGATTGCAGTTTCCCGAGGTCAAATTTTTGTGGTCCTACTCGACTCCGCAGTGTTCGTGATATTCGCACACGTACCTTGACTGCGACAAGGTAATGATCCGAGTCAACATTAGCTCCTCGGAAAGTTCGGACATCCAACATGTTGGAGGAATGTCTATCATCGATTGCAATATGATCGATTTGATTAACAGTTAAATGATCAGCAGACCGCCGGGTTCCCTTATGGATATTGAGATGTGGGAATTGTGTGCTAGCTACTAGGAGATTACGCCCCGTCACAAATTCTATTAGCCTGAATCCGTTTTCAGACATGGTGTTGTGTAGGCCGTGCTTTTCTACGACAAGTTCAAAGGTATCCTCCTTGCCCAGTTTCGCGTTGAAATCTCCTAGAACAATCTTGGTGTCATAGCTGGTACATTGAGCGTATGTTCTATATAGGAGGTCATAGAAGTCATCTTTGACTCTGTCATCTTTTTCTTCTGTGGGGGCGTGAACGCATATCAAGCTGAACGCCCTTAACGAAACCAAATCTGTCCACCTTAATTTTACTTACAGAAAATGTGAATACTAATGCCGTTAGACAGCGATAACGGAAATTGCTTACTCGTGCCATTTACTGCTCCTTTTTTGAATGACTTTGCGACCTGACCATGATTTGACTTGACCATGATGCTGATAGGAGCTTCGCTTGGTATGGAGTTCTCGGCTCTGTTTTCGGTAGGACCGTAAATAATGTGAATGACTCTGCCCATCGAGCCATTGCATAGTCCGCAAGAGGTCCACAGGTTCTGGCGTAACATCACTTTAGCGCCCACGCAGAGTAACAGTTCTGCGCTCAGTCCTTGAGCTTCGTCATTTGACGCTTGAGCGGCTGTTGCGTTATTGTTTGAGGCATTTATTAAAGTCACTGGGCGTCCTTGTTATAAGCTTTGATGTTTTTGTTGGTCGCCATCAATCGTGTCGCGTCCTTGAAATCTGGGGTCGATCCTGGATTATTGTTGACAAAGCGTTGTGACCAGAATTCATAGTGCGAGAGGTTGTTCTCGCCTAGGACAAGAGCATGATCTGCTTCTCGAAATTGTTTCTGTTCATCGCCAGTCTGTCGCATGATCTGCTTGAGAATAAACGTTTTCCGTATCTGCAAATAAGCTGCTTTGCCTCGCAGGGAAAACTCATCCGACTCTTTAGGTACGCCATACAGAGGCTTGTCCAAAACTGACTGTAGCTGATTGAAGTCGCCCAAGAATACATCAACAAATCCTCCACAATATTCGTGCTGCTTCTCAGGGTTAGCTTCTCTAAGCCGGCCATCTATCTTGCCCAGCATACGCAACCCAATCATGCTGAATTCGTCTATCAATATCACCTTGATATTACTGAAATGCTTCTGAAACTCTCTTTTGGTCTTTCCAGATAGGGGCGTAACTCTGGCTAATGTAGCAATGTGCAGTCCGGAATGCAGAGTTTGGCCACCGATATTGTTTGCAGCCACGCCGGTTGGAGCCATTAGCTGGACTCGCTCCAAGCCGAAATTTTCAACAACTTCGTTGATGACTAACGTCTTGCCGGTTCCAGCAGCTCCCATGACTATTGCCATTTTGTCCGTCGTTTCTCCTTTTGTAGCTCTTGTGATGAAGTCTGTCACGACTTTTTGATCGATGTTCAATGTAAAGCAGCTTGCTGCCGCCTCAACTTCTGGTATTTCGTAGGAAGCCATTGCCGCATCAATGAACATACGCTCGTTTTCTACTGCTGGATATTTGCTGAAAGACAAATATGTTCCAGTCATGCTGCCAATCGACATCTCGGAATCCAAGTTCGGCGTCTGCAGGTGTTTGATTCGGAAGCGCTGCGGCAACAGCCATCCAATCGTGTGGCTCATATATGCGAGTTTCAGGCTCGTCATTCTCTTCGACAACGTCCGCCATATCTATGTTCAATGCCCAAACAGCGACGCCATGTGCCTTGTATGATTCTTCACATGTTGTGTGCGTCAGCAAAGTTGTCATATCGACTCTCCATGGAGTGTGAAGTACCAGTTGTTGTTTGTAGTAGATTTCGTCGGTTTCACAGGATTTACCTTTCACGACTTTAGGAATGACTTGAACAACTCTTTCTTTTCTAGCAAGATGCGACTTGTAAACGGGAACTGTCATCACTGGGCGTGCAGCGGCCCTCGACGTAGAAGGAAGGTTCACCGATTGAAAACTTGGTTTTCCAGCAGCAACAGTGTACAACAGTCCATGAATGTCAAGTCGTTTAAATTTGCTGCTCTGTACGCATATGCTTGAATTATTCGCGGAGCATCAGAAATTCCGTTTTCATCATCTTTCATGCCTCGTCGCTTTATCAAAACACTTTCCTGCGTGAAGATGTACAGCTTCACAAACTGACGAGTGGCTTTCATCAAAGGTTCTGCAAGTAGAAGCCTGAACACTTCACACCCAGATACATATATCTCTGCTGCCGATAACCTTCATGAGGAACTTCGTCACAGTTCTTTGTCTTGACGCAGTACCGATACTACTCTCTAGAAGGGCCCTCAGCGTCTGTTTGAAATTTTCAGACTTCGATTCCACTTTTGAGGCGTACTTAGTGATGTAAGATGTCACTGCATATTCAGAAGCGATAATGGAGATGTCTGTGTTTGCTCACCACGCGAATGAAACAAACTTGTTGAATGGGTTGAGTAGTCCATCGTTTTGAGCAGGTGTATAACAGAAGACCTCTCGTTCGTCTTTCGCAAGCTTCGATTCAATGAGTATTTGTTTTGGAAATCCAAACCGGCATTGTCCATCGACTGTTCACAGACAGTACGACTTCGAGCAAACCGTGTGTCTTTGAAATGTGTTCACACCTTTGGCTATGTTTTCGTCAGTGAGTTCGAGGTCTGTTGCTCTCATTCTACTGGGGTGCAGGTCTGATCTTGCTGAATGATTGGGGTTGATCGCTGACACCAGGTCGTCGTGTCATGGGCTTCCTCTATGTTGATACTCGAAACGGTACCAATAGTCTATGATCGGATACTTCTTCTCCAATACTTCCACAAACAGTTCCACTCTCTTGCCAAAGTAACTGTCTGCAACTGACGGGTTTTTTGAGAGCAATAATTGCATGTTCCTTGCAGCCTGAGCTTCAGACTTCCGAGTTGGATCGTATCCAAAATGGTCACCAGAGATCTGCCGCGCTTAACGTCAAGAAAAATTTGGGAACACCAAGTTGGCAGACCATACTTTCAAGTTCTAAACGCTTCTGATACCAGTAAGACATTGTGCCTCTGATATTTGAAGCAAAGGAGAGAAAACGGTTCATCAGCGCCGGATTCTCTCTGGCTTGTTGTTGTAGATACTCCGGGGATCCAATAAAATTTGTCATACTGGCGTAGATTAAGCCTTTGCTAATTGCATCGGTGCCTCGTGTTGAGGCAGAAGAATGGAAACCTCGGGTCTTGCGCAAATCTCTTGTCATGGTAACTCATCAAATACCGAGCCATTCCTGAAATGTGGGTTGATTTTCTCTAGAACGTGTATTATCATTGAAGTCAGCAGCGCCAGAAGGGAACAGATGAGGAAAAGCGTTGACGATGTATCCATCAGTCGTGAATTCGTTGACCGGATTTGCTGAAGCTGCGGGCCAATCGATTACATCACGAACAACATCGGTTTGTCTCATACCACTTGACACGGGAAGCGCATTAATGACGTCGTCACTGTCTTCAGCAACATCGGGCATTGAGTCGTTGGCAACACTTCCGTCGACATGTCCAAGTTGATCTTGAACGCTTCCGTCTTCTGGTAGTGCCCCAAGGTGGACATATTGATTTGCAAGTCAGCATAGAAGCGATTCTGTTGCTTTAGAAACACCAGAACATCGTGTACCACCTGTCGTCTGACCCTGAAGTCTTTGTAACCTTGGGCTCCCTGCTTCATAACCAGCAAGATTTTGACTGTATTAGGAACTCTAGGCAACTCGTTGCAATCTGTTGGAGATCTTGCCCGACGTTCAGCACGTTTCCTTGGTAACGGAATCGACCATTGACACCTTGACTGCGGAGCTGATATACGCTGAGAACGGGTTGTTGAATCCGTGCTACCAACATCTGCTCGACGACTGACAATGTCTTCATAACCTCTGGAATATCTCCTGGATCCATATTGTTTTGAGCAGTGTACTTGACAGGGTTTTTAGTGCAGTAATTGCAGATGACTTCATGGTGTCTGAGTTGTAGCCGTGAGCAGTTGTCGCAGAATCTGAACAAGTGCTTGTCCCGATTCTGGGTGAATGTTCTGATAAATTCAGTGTCTCCAAAATGTGTTATTCTATGTTTGAGTTTAGTTGTGCCTCACGTAGATTCAGTTTTGAAGATGAATATGGCCGTATTCAGTCATGCAAAATTCTTTAAGGAAAACGACGTGACTTGGGGGCGAAAAGCATCAAAAGCATCATTTGTTCAAATTTAAATAATTGCGCGCGCAAATTTTTTTTTGAATATCTTAATTTTTTTCTAGATTTAATTTGGTTTTTAGTTTTTTACAATTAAACTAAATCGAAATTCATGATTCCGGCTTCGTTATGACCCGATTTATATGGTCAACTAATAATGTAAAAAAATTCATCCCTCTAAAATGTCAGAAAGTGGTCCAAAAACGCGAACAACGTTTTGAGTCCGAGTCAGCACAATAAGAGCTCACCTTCGGTTCGCTTTGATGAAGCTCGGAATCCATTCGCAAACGAGGGAAAATACCTAGTCATGACTCTCGACGCGAAACTCAAATGGAAAATGGATGTAAAAAAAAAACTTGAAGAGCTTGAATTGAAATATAGGGAAATGTTCTGGCTACTAGGAAAACACTCCTCGGTTAGTACTGAAAACAAGCTGCTTCTCTACAAGCATACAAGGCATATAAACATATGCCTAGACCTATTTGGGCTTACGGTATGCAACTCTGGGATTGTGCCAAGAAGGGCAATTCATCCATTATACAAACGTTTTAAAATAAAGTATTGCGAGCCGTTGATAACGCGCCGTGGTTTATTCGAAACGACGATATTCATCGGGATTTATTATGGGGTGGCCATGGTGCAGTGGTTAACTTCATCGATCGCCGCCGAGCGGATGGTCAACAGTTCAAACTCGCTTCTTAGCCAAGAAAAAGTAATTCCTATACGGACAAAAAGTATGCAACGCAGTTGAGAATGGAAAGTGACTAGACGTACTGCTTGCAGGCATAACACTCACAGTATATGGTCAACCGAAATTCATCCTCTGCGTATGCAATACTAAAGTGCTTGAACGAATTACTTCGGACTATAACCGACGCGGAATTTGGTCGGCTCTCGTCCTATCTAGGTCTAGGACAACCACCCCTGAGAGTAGTGAACGAACATCAACGACCCCAACCACTGCACTCCGTTCAGGTTGTGTATGTCAACACATCATAAGAGACTATAAAAAAAAACTCTTGAACCTGCGCGAGTCTCTGAAAAAAAAAAAGAAGAATTTAATCATTGAAAATGTCGAAAATGAAGCTAAACTTTTCACCCCAAAACATAGAGATCGACTGGAAGGTCATATCAATACTGCAGCTCTTAAAATAATAGAGGAACGAAACTTGATGCGCCCTCTTCAAAGGGCATAGCCACTTGATTTAGCACGACGAACCTAAGCCGTACGCACTCTGCGGATTGCAGGAACAATGCTCAATGAGCTAGGCATCAGAAAAAGAAGAAGTTTTCGTGAAATTCTCCGGTACCGTGTTTTTCTTTTAATGTGTGTGCTTGACTCTTGTCCTTCACGGGCTCTAACGCCACCAAAGCAAGCCTAATGTAAAAAAAAATGACAGAGCAGTAAAATGTTTTTAGAGAAAACATAGCATAGGTATTCAGAATAATGTCAACAAGGACTAGTCTTCTTGCACGAAGCAGCTTACCACTGTTGAGACATGATGTACATGACATTAGGGAATTTCATATATATACAACATATACAACACAGATATATACATACACATATATATTTATTAAAAAACATTAACAGAATGAATATACGGCTTCTCAAACTCGTAGTTACCTAGTTTTGCAGTGTTTTCTCTTACTCCTTTGTTTTCCAATGATGATAATTATGGTCTATACATATATTACACATTTCATAACAATATCTCATATACATATGTATATAGTATTCAATATTTAGGTATTTCTGATTTTATGGGGGCTTACATTCATATGTAAGTGACGGTGACTTCATCCTAATAGTATATGGGGGGAAATCTTGAATGAAATGTTTTAAATTTTAAATACATATAAGCAAAACAATTCAAAAGTGAGTTTGATAATTCTAACTCGTGCAATCAATTACCATGTTTGGCGTGATCTAATAAACGTTGCTACCTTTCTTAGCTGCAACGGGAAGTTTCTCACCTTGAAGAAATGGATTAGTCGCATCTCTTTCAAGGTGAAACTTCTTGGAGACAAGATTTTTATGTTCCGATGGATGGAACTGCCGTGCCAAAAGTGATTCCAAATTGTTGGATAGCGGACGATTATCATCGCCGTTGTCATCTCCGGGACAATCAAACATGTGCTCGCCATCGCACATGCACTCTTGGGCGATCTGATATTCGCGACTGAAGGCGGCGGTATTTTCAAAATTAGCCACGCATCCTTGTTCTTCGGTGTATCCGTAGGGGCATGGGTTCGGGGGATTACAATATGCCGGGAGAGTTGCATCGGTCTTAATATGGGCCTTAATGTGATGTGGGGATTCATCACCACCACCAGACATGTACTGGTGGCCCCATAATGTGCTATGTTGAAGATATTCTTGGTCACGTAAAGAGGGATTCGGATTTCCATCAAGCAAAGCGTCATAGTCTATTTGTTCGGCTTCAAGATCGTCGGATCCTCGAGCCATGAGCGCCAAGTGAGGTGGAATTTCAGCCATTGGGTCAATGTACGAGTCACTCTGTTCGATTAGGTCTTTTCCCATGCGATCGACGATTTCACGTAACAGAACATCAGAGAAATAATGATCTTTGACGGACATTGGGACAAAGCCCCACGCGTGGTAGGGCAATGCCACATACACCGCCGTTAAAATTAAAACTTTAATCATGAAGCCCATGATGATCTGAAAAAAAAGCCAAAATATCATTAGATGCTGGAATGGGGGTGAACAAAATTGTTTATAACTATGTGCACGAATGCACATATGTATATATGAAACTAGAGATACATTTAATAGACTTCTACATACGATATTAGGAGCAAACTACCATTAATGGGATTGCAAGAACAGCAAAATTTCTTGAATAAATTAATTCGGACCATTTTGTAATTACATATAATATTATAATTATATTTTATGTTAAAAGTAATTAAATAAATATTAAACAACATAATAAGCAGGTATGAAAAAGAAGTAGTAGAAATCACTTGATCCCAGGTCCGGACTATAAGGTATTCACCTTCTAACCTCCTAAACAAGCTCCTGAAGCTTCTGGCAAGTCACTATCGGCATGCATTGTCAGGCGTTGCCTGACGAAATATAATTATAAGTATGTACATATATCAGGGGGGGAGGGAGCGAACAAACAGAGCAAGGAAGTTGATCGCGTTTAACATGGCAAACGCTAGCTTCGATCTCTGTCCCTGCTCAATCCCAGTTGACACATAGCCTCCGCGGGGCCCCCTGGATTGCTACCCTGGCACCCGCCAGGTAGTGAACCAATGTGTGCAGCGACCCAACCCCTTGTTCCTGGGACAGAGGAACCTGGCCATCCAGGTTGGGGGTTGTGCTTAGGGGTAACATCCCTATCATGTAAAAACCTACTTGTTCCGTAACGACAACAAGCCTCGGATACGGACGGATACAAAGCTGACGCCCCTGCAAAGGACTAACGGACTTGATAGTCTGCACCCGGAATGTGAGGTCCCTTAGTAGACCGGGTGCAGGCGGTCAATTAGAGCAAACCCTTAACTGCTATAAAGCAGATATAAGACAGCGAGAATTCTCCATTGTCATCCTGCACAATCGGACGAGTTTGACAGGGATGTTAAAACTAGACATGGCTTTGTACAGCTCATCTCTATACACGCTGTCATATGCAGCCTTGAAGAGGTGGTGAGTGTCGATTTGGTATTCCTGGGTCTTCTCCAAGATCTGCCGTAGCGTAAATATTTGGTCAATTGTGGATTTACCTGGCCTGAAACCACGCTGATAAGAGCCGATCAGGTTGTCCACAAATGGTTTCAGGCGTTCACACAATACGGCAGAGAAGATCTTATATGCGATGCTAAGGACTCTTATTCCCCTATAGTTGGCGCAGTTATATGGGGTCTCCTTTTTTATGGACCGGGCAAACGATGCTGAGATTCCATTCGTCGGGCATGCTTTCCTCCGAACATACCTTGCAAATGAGATGGTGAATGCATCTTACCAGCTCATCTCCAGCCGCCTTAAGAAGCTCAGCAGAGAGGCCGTCTAAGTCCGCGGCTTTATTAGACTTAAGTCTTGATATCGCTGTTTTGATTTCGTCTAGGTCGGGTGGATGGAATTCTCCTACATCGTCGTCCATTCTGCCTGACAGCGGTATCTTGTCTATCATCGCCGTTATACAGTCTGCAGAAGTGGTTTTTCCAAATCCTCAGCATGGACTGCGACTCTACTACCAGTTCTCCATTTTCATCCCTGCAGGCCGCTTCTCTGGCTTTGAAGCCATGGCATGTTCGTTTTACCTTGTTGTAAAACTTACGGGCGTCATGGAGATGGAGAGATGTTTCCGCAGGAATGAGAGATGGAGAGATGTTTCCGCAGGAATGACGCCCGTAAAGGTGACACCATATAAGACCTTAATCATCCCAGTCCTCCTTTACGGCGGAGAGGCTTGGACCTTAACAAAAGCGGATGAAGATGCCCTTGGTCGTTTCGAGAGTAAAATTCTGCGCACTAGAAGAGAAGATATAACGAAGAAATGTACGGGTTGTACAACGACATCGGACTGGTACGATGTCTACGGATACAGCGTCTAAGGTGGCTAGACCATGTAGAGCGCATGGAAAATACAGCTCCGACCCGAAGAGTTTTCGAATCCAACCCGGAAGGAAGGCGCGGCAGAGGACGGCCGCATCAGCGGTGGCGCACGCAGGTGGAAGGGGACCTTAACCAACTGTGCGGCGCCGGAAACAGCTGGCCAAAGACCGTGCCAGCTGGAGACGCTTGTTGGTTGAGGCTCACGTCCACCACGGACTGTAGCGCTACCTAGGTAAGTAGGTAAGTATTTAGTATATGCTTCCGAGATATAAGCGAGCGCCTCATAACAATCCGCGCCAAAGCTAAATTTGGAAACATTAGCTTAATAGGCGCTCACGCCCCAACGGAAGAAAAGGACGATTGACTCAAAGAATAATTCTACGATCTCCTAGACAGAACATACGCCCAATGCCCCAGCTACGACACAAAAATAGTCCTAGGAGAATTTAATGCAAAACTGGGCAGAGAGGACATATTTAAGTCGATCATAGGAAAGCATAGCCTCCATAACACCACATCCGACAACGGACTTAGGCTAATCGATTTCCTAGCGGGGCGCAACCTCCTTGTAGCAAGCACGCGATTCCTCCATCTCAACATCCACAAGGGTACCTGGCGGCGTTGTGATCAATCGACCACCAACCAGATTGATCACATTGCGATCGACCCCAGATATTCCTCCTGTATTCTCGACGTACGAACCTTCCGAGGACCACTACTTTGTTGTAGCGAAGGTACGAATAAGGATATCAAAAATGCTTAGGAGTCGAGTAGGACTACGTAAGTTTGACGTCGGAAAGCTACAATCGCAAGAGACTGCCAGAATCTTAGCCGATCGTGTCTCCTCCAAGCTCTCTCAAAATCCGCCCACAGCAGCACAAACAATAGAGCAGGAATGGGCGCATTGCTAGAGCGCCGTCAGAGACGCTGCCTCAGAGATGCTGGGTTTCAGCCACCACCTAGAAACCCCTGGTTCGATGAACAATGCGAACAAAGCCCATGCAGCAAAACAAGAGGCATATAAAGCCATGCTGCAACGACGGACGAGAGCTGCTCACGAAATTTATGAGCAGAAGAGAAGAGAGGAACATACGCTTTTCAGAAAAAAGAAGAGAGATCACGGAAAACGTGAGATCGAGTAGATTGAGAGATGCTTCCGCAGGAATGACGTACGCCGACGACATTGATGTGATTGGACGGACACAGCGAGACGTCAATGGGGCCTTTGTAAGCATTGAGGTAGAAGCGGCTAAGATGGGTCTCAAGGTTAATGAGCGTAAAACTAAACATCTGCTTTCATCCAAAAGAGACGGGCAACACTGACGTATTGGCCAGAACGTCACCATGGCCGGGTGTAACTTTGAGGTGGTCAAGGAATTCATCTACCTTGGCTCACTGATGACCAGCGACAACAACACCAGCGCTGAAATAAAACGCAGAATCACTCTTGCCAACCGCTGTTTCTTTGGGTTCAAGAGGCAATTGAGAAGTAGAGTCCTCTGTCGGAAAACCAAGGTGACACCATATAAGACCTTAATCACCCCAGTCCTCCTTTACGCCGGAGAGGCTTGGACCTTAACAAAATCGGATGAAGATGCCCTTGGTCGTTTGGAGAGGAAAATTCTGCGCACTATCTACGGTCCCGTTTGTTCAAACGGTGTATGGATGAGAAGATATAACGAAGAACTGAACGGGTTGTACAACGACATCGGCCTGGTACGACGTCTACGGATACAGCGTCTAAGGTGGCTAGGCCATGTAGAACGCATGGAAAATACAGCTCCGACCCGAAGAGTTTTCGAATCCACCCCGAAAGGAAGGCGCGGCAGAGGACGGCCGCATCAACGGTGGCGCACGCAGGTGGAAGGGGACCTTAACCAACTGTGCGTGCGGCGCCGAAAACAGCTGGCCAAAGACCGTGCCAGCTGGAGACGCTTGTTGGTTGAGGCTCAGGTTCACCACGGACTGTAGCGCCACCTAGGTAAGTAAGTAAGTACCTATTTAGGTAAAAAAAGTGAGATAAAAGTCAATCCAACAAGAATATGAAAACATAGCTCTATTTCATAAAGTCATTTAATTACGTTATCTTTGTGTTGGTGTTAGGTAGAAGCCTAATATGTATATGTACGGGAAAAACCGTACACGCATCTGTAAATTGACATTTGACATAGAATTGCATTTATGAAATGTGTATTCTGTAACAGAGAAGTAAGGATAAATGTTCCATGATGAGTCAATGTTATTTAAGATTGAATTTTGTCATTTACATATATTAAGGACCCTGTGCCGTAGATGTATAACTACATATGTACATATGTATAATATGTGTAGATACGCTTTAGTAAACACTTTTTTATATTTACGTACTTACTTGTCCTATTATTCCTACCTTTCTCTAAATTAAGGATTAAAGGAATAAGTAAGTTTAAGAAACAATTTCATATGAGCAAGAAAAAAATGTATTATAAATAGTATATGCGTATATTATACATATACGTACTTATGCATGTATGTGTTGAGATATGTACAAAGCAATTGCATCGCACTATATACACACATACTATGTAGGTATTCTCTTTTATCATATCAACAGTTGGTAAGCATCCTGGAAAAGTTTTCGTATAAGTAAGACATCATATGTATAAGTTAACACTATCGGCCGTCCACCTGCCGATGAAATTGGAGCACACGTCGCCGTGTGCATGGGAAAATACGGAATGCATGCTTGCAGTTCACACACGCGTATGCGGTGGACTCTGTGATTGCGATGGGTCTACGTGGGAACTGCAATTCGGCAGTTTAGTTGTAAGTACATAATGAAATATATTGTTAGAGTAGAATTAAGCAGTCTGATTTTGATTGTGAAAGAGGACGGAAGTCCTATCTTTGAAATAAACATTTGTTATAACGATAGAGTTGTCTTTTAATCGAGCCTGTGGTCGGTTCGGATGTTATTTTTTTAATCAATCTAGAAATAAATGTTTTAACTTATATTTAAAAATGATATGCTTAGAGCCGAAAAGCAACACACAAACAGTCCACATTGGAATTGTTCGTCTTTGTATTCTAATTTTTACCAACTCCTTATGCACAATAAACTGAGTTTGTAACTAAAAAAAAAAACTAGTCTACAAGCTCAAATCTGTTGTGCTACATTTCAATAACCCTGTTATCGTTGGAAATACAAGTTATTAGTAGAAAGGTAGACAGATAAACATCTATTACACTTGCAATATGTTCCCAGCTACCGTTGTACTGATAACAAATGCCCACATACTCGTTGTACATGGTTCTTTATGACGCAAAAGGTATATTACACACGATTTGGTAAAATCGATATTTGTCTGCATATATTGTAAATACATACATATATACATATAGTATTCGATATGAATTAATTTTATATAAACCTATTACATTTTTTGAGACAAAATTTATAAAAAAAAAATAATAACAAACCCACTATGGATTTAGAACACTTTTTAAGGATAACTTTTTTATACATACATACGTACCAAAGTAGTCTATCGGTCTCGGTATTTCAAGATGTACCTTGCGGACAAAAGACTAGAATGGAGAATGGAAAATATTTAGTAAATTCGACTGTTTTGTAAAATAATTCAGAGAGAAATTACTCAGAAAATCATTTTGTCACGGAGCAAAGCACACTAACCAATCCGACGTCAGACATTGGATTTTATCTACAATTTCGATGAAATATTCAATGAATTCAGGAAGGTGAAATATCGCCTAGATGACGCATGCTCCTTTGAGCGTATACTATGGAGTTTTTGAATTTTCATCAAGCTGGTTCATGCATCGGGTTTGTCGGTTATGTTATAGGTACTGGTGGATTGTGTTTATGGTAACTTCATTACCTTTTATCTATGTATGACTAATACTCTAATACAGTAAGAACGCAAATTTGTTTTTAAATAACCTGCTAGGCATTTCATCATTCTAAAGGTGACAGAAACTTGAAACTATGAGATTGTGAAATTCGTATGGCGAAGCTCAATCGTCATTTAATTAAAGCAAGCAAATGAACTCTTAAAATCAATAAATAAGTAAGTCCACTCAGGTCCTACCTAAACTCAGAACGAAACAATTGGTTGAGAACGCTGGTTGAGCGTCATCACCAGTTGTTTTAAACTCGCATGTCATATCAGCAAACCTCCCTGCAGAAAATTGGTCCCCTGATGGTATGCCGAGCTCCAAATCTTCGCAGGGAAGCCAGAAGTCTTCTGAATATATCGCTCAAATCGAATTCGGATGATGACTGGAACAAATATCGGTCGAAGCAGAAAGAATATAGGAAACTTATTTGTAAATCGAAAAATTCTTATAAGACCTTCTGCGGAGAGATCAAGTTTCTGAGTGCGACTAGCAAGTTGGTTAAAGTCCTCAAACGGGCAAAACCGACAAAGGTGGATGCACTCAGAAAATCTGATGGTACCTTTACTGAGTCTAAGCGGAAACTCTTAGTTTACTGTTTGAGACTTATTTCCCGGGAAATCAGATCGACACCGGCTCGTTTCACACTCCTTCAAGGGAAACTGCAACTGAAACGATGAAAACAACTCGGCGTAGCTAGTATATTGCGTCGCGCGTAGTTACGACTGAAGCCATTGAATTTTCTGTGGCATCCTTCGATGGTTTCAAATCGCCGGGTACCGACGGAATACATCCTGTTATGCTGCACAAAGGCATAAGGCAGTTGCTTCCAAGAGCTTCAGACCAATTAGTCTAACATCCTTCCTGCTAAAAAGAATGGAGAGACTGGTAGAGTTGCACGTGCGTAAAGTTGCCCTTCGAATGCACCCTCTTTTGGAGATTCAACATGCTTACCAGCGCGTAAAATCTTGCGAGACTGCGCTTCAGAACCTAGTTGGGCGAATTGAATGCGCGCTCGAAAGGAAAGAGTACGCGCTGGGCATTTTCATCAACATTGAGGGAGCT
Organism: Eumerus sabulonum; assembly: GCA_951905685.1. NCBI lineage: Eukaryota > Metazoa > Arthropoda > Insecta > Diptera > Syrphidae > Eumerus > Eumerus sabulonum. The sequence goes on along the minus strand of OX645060.1, from coordinate 149,738,572 downwards.
TTTGATAACGCAACCTTTGACAGCATATGCAACGCTGCCAGACATCATGGTCTAGATGAAGCACTGGTCCTTTGGATCAAAGCAATGCTCGTGCACAGGACATTGACCGCTGATGCAGGCCTCGACCAGAGTGTCAAATCCGGCGTAAACAGGGGCTGCCCGCAAAGTGGCGTCCTGTCTCCGCTGTTACGCTGCATGGTGGTCGATTTTCTGCTTGATGCTCTCAATGCCTCTGGAATCTGTGCCCAGGCCTATGCGGATGACGTCGCCATTCTCTCTGTCGGTTCATGTTTTGTTGGTGTACCAGAACTAGAACTAAGAACTATTTATCTCAGCTGCTCTAGATGTTATGATGAACCTTCCCCCATTGATATATTTATCAGAGGGTGTGCTCTGAAAGCCATGCCTCGTCTGAAGAGAAATGGCTTTTGGTACAACTCGCATAGGAATAACGGTGTGCTTGCGTAAGAATTGTCCTGCGACCCCTGTCTCATGGACATGCCTTCTGACGCACTGACGCCCGTTATCCTATTGCGTCGTAATTTCACAGTCGAGTTTCCATGGCATCAGGATTGTCTATGGCTGGATACTGAGCCGGGAAAGGATAGTCTTCGCATTTTCACGGATGGCTCCAGGTCTGGGGTAGGGTCCGGTGCTGGAGTCTTCTTTGAACGCGAAAACATCCGACTGCACTTCTCGTTAAGAAAGTATGCGTCTGTCTTCCCATCAGAGATATACGCAATCCTAATGGCCATGCACTATGTTGTGAAGCGCAGGTGGAAGGGGGAAAGCATATGCGTCTGTAGTGACAACCAAGCGGCACTAAAAGCTACGTGCAACCCCTTACGGAGGTTCGGTCTTCCTCTTCTTCTCGAACCAGGAGGCTCGGAGTCGAAGACCCTCTTAGCTAGAGCGTTGATGTCCATGCGCTCGATGTGGCCGAGCCGGTGTAGTCGACGGATCCTTGCCTTCCGGACAACATCCACATCTTGGTACAGCTCGTAGAGTTCACGGTTGTGTCTTCTTCTCCATTCACCTTCCTCACAGACAGGACCAAATATCCGGCGCAGAATTTTTCTTTCGAAAGAACCCAAAATTAGCTCCGTTGTCCTGCTTATCGTCCAGCTTTCGGCTCCGTACAGCAAGACTGGCAGAATGAGCGTTTTGTAAAGCATGACTTTGGTCTTTCGAGTGAGGAGTTTTGACCCCAGTTGTTTGGACAAGCCGAAGTAGCAGCGGTTGCCAAGGGCGATTCTATGCCGGATCTCCACTGTGGTGTCATTTGTGGAATTTACGTTTGCCCCGAGGTAGACAAACTCCTTAACTACCTCGAAATTGTAGCTGTCAATTGTTATGTTTTGTCCCAGGCGGTGAGCGACGGATTGCTTTTTGCTTGGCAGCATGTATTTCGTTTTGTCCTCATTGATCTTAGGACCAACTCGTTTCGCCTGTTCTTCAATCGCCGTGAATGCTTCCACAATGGCACGGCGAAAACACGCGACGATGTCGATATCATCCGCGTATCCTAGCAGCTGGATGGACTTGTAAAAGATAGTGCCTTCCCTGTTGACGCCTGCCCGTCGCACTATCTGCTCCAGCACCAGGTTGAGGAAGTCACATGACAGCGCATCTCCTTGCTGAAATCCGGTGCATGTTTTGAATGGTTCCGAGGTCCTAGAACCGAGTTGCACGGTGCATCGCGTGTTTTTTAGCGTGGCGCGACACAACTGGATCAGTTTTGCCGGGATCCCGAATTCGGCCATCGCCCCAAACAGTTCTTCACGATGAATGCTGTCGTATGCGGCTTTGAAATCGATTGAAAGATGGTGTGTATCGATTCGAAACTCGTTGGTCTTTTCCAGGATTTGTCGAAGTGTGAAAATTTGGTCTATAGTTGATTTGCCGGGCCGCAAGTCGCACTGGTAGCTGCCTATTAGTGCGGTGCAAAATGGTTTTAGACGTTCACACAATACGCTGGACAGGATCTTGTATGCGACATTGAGCAGGGATATACCTCTATAGTTCTTGCAAGAGGTAGGATCGCCTTTTTTTTGGATGGGGCATATAGAGCTGGTATTCCAGTCGTCGGGCATGCTTTCACCTTCCCAAATTCTGCAGATGATCTGGTGCATGCTCCCTACCAGAACATCGCCGCCAGCCTTGAAGAGCTCTGATGGCAAGCCATCTGAGCCTGCGGCCTTGTTGTTCTTCAGCTTCTGAATAGCTGTGCCGACTTCTTCGATGCTGGGTGGGAGGACTACTTCACCGGCTGGAGTTGGGATTTCCTCGGTCCCTACCACTCTCTCTTGGTCATGCTCGTTAAGCAGCTGCTGGAAGTGCTGCTTAAATACATCCACTATTCCCTGCGGGTCGGTGATAAGATTACCCTCGCAGTTTCGAAGAGCCAGGGTGCCCTTTTTGAAGCCTCCTGCAAGGCCTTTGGCTTTCTTGTAAAAGGCTCGTATTTTATGTTTATCCCTAGACTCCTCGATATCCTTGAGCTGGAAGGCTGCGAAGATTCGTTTCTTTTGTCGCAGTAGTTTTTTCTCCTCCCTTCTTCTGGCTCGGTACTCTTCTTGCGCTGCCCTGGTTTTCCTCTGCAGCGCCTTTTGGTACGCTTCGTCGGTTGCTGCCTTTTTCTGCTCACACTCGCCATCATACCACGAGTTTCTTGTCGGGGGTGGTAGGTATCCTAAGGTGGTTGCGGCTACTTCCTGAATGGCTGAGCGGCAATGCAGCCACATATTATTGGCATTTGTGTTCGACGTAGGCATACCGTAGAGTCCTTCGCTCAGCTGCTCCCTGTAGACTCTGGCAACCTCCGGTGTGATCAGGCGCCCAATGTCGAACCTCCTCCTGATGGGCTGGTGCAGCTTTCTGACATTGGACAGTCGAGCTCTGAATCTTTCTGCTACGAGGAAGTGGTCAGAGTCGACATTTGCCCCTCTGAATGTTCGCACATCCAGGATGTTTGACGAGTGCCTTGTGTCAATGAGCACATGGTCGATTTGGTTGGCGGTTCGACCGTCCGGAGATCGCCAGGTTGCTGTGTGGATTCGCTTGCGAGGGAATCTTGTGCTACTTATCACCGCATTACGCGCTGTCGCAAAGTCAGAGTGTGGGAAGCCGTTATCTGTTGTTGTATCGTGGAGGCTGTGCTTTCCGATCACTCCGCCAAGGGTATTCTCCTTACCGATTTTGGTGTTGAAGTCCCCGAGCACGATTTTTACATCGTACTCCGGACAAGCTCCATAGGCGTTGTCCAGGAGGTCATAGAAGTCCTCCTTGATAGGGTCTTCAGCCTCGTCGGTAGGGGCGTGTGCACATACATACATATAAGGCTGATGTTATAAAATCTGCCTCTGATGCGGATCACAGCCAGGCGATCACTTATAGGTTTAAAGTCGATGACCTTCGACCTTAACCGCTTTCCCACGACAAATCCGCATCCCAGTAAGTGCAGCCTTTTGTGACAGCTGTAATAAATGTCGCAATTTTTCTTCCTAATCATACCGTTTCCTATCCAGCGTATTTCCTGGACCTCAGTAATATCCGCCTTGTACTGCGTGAGGATTCCTTCTAGTTTATGAGCAGCTCCGGCAGTGTACAGGGTTCTGACATTCCAGGAGCATACTCGCAAATCGTGTTCCTTTTTCGTGCGTTATCGTCGTCGAGTATCCGTCCGTGTATCCGAGGCATCGTGCTCATTCATAATTTTTAGGTTTTTTACGTGGGCGGATTGTTAGCCCGCCGCACAACCGCCATTCTGGTCGGGGTTTTTTTTTTCGCTGCATACGTTTGTTCACCTCCCAACGGTTGTTGAAGAGGCTGTCCAGAAGGCGCCGCGAGGAGGCCGTATGTCAACTTGACCCGGGCATTTAAACAGGGATCGTTGCTGGCATCTCGCCAGGTTGAGAGCAATCAACAACTTTACCCTGTATGTCCGAGCCCATGCCGTGTCACCCGTTACGGTCTATAACAAAGCACAAATACGAAATTTGGTTTTGAAAGAACTTGCGCTTGCATGCGCTTAGACGAAGACCAACCGTCTTTAATTTTGTTAATACTTTTTCTAAAGTTTTTGCATGGTCACTAAAATTGTTCCCCGTTATAATGACGTTGTCCAAATAATTTACTACATTGGGAATTTTATTTTTTGTCGAAGGCTTCTGCTATCCGCTGGAGCACTCAGACTCAATCATTGGTCCATTGTATTCCAGAATTAAATGTGGAACGCTTCACGATTTTGCGTGTCATCCTTGCGCAGGGAATACCATGTAAAATATTTTCTATTATCCTTTGAAATATAGCGGCGGCCGGTTTTACACCAAAAGGTAAGCGCGTCATTTTGAAAATTCCCTAATGCGTACTCCAGGCACACAATAACTGCGTGGGCACGTCCAAAATGCTATATCAGGAGCTCCTAGTATTAATGGAACTAATCAATTTCCAAATCCTCCAATTATTATAGGTATAACTTTAAAAAAAATTATTACAAAAGCATGAGCTGTAACAATTACATTATTGTACACAATTGCATATGCATTAGACAAATCTAGGTTCGAAAACAATTCACCCTCTAAACAAGAAAATAGCTCGTCAATACGAGGTAAAGGGTAGTTGGTATCCACTAAAAATGTATTGATAGTAGTTTTATAGTCCCCGCAAATGCGAAGCTCCCCATTTGGCTTAACAATGGGCACCAGAGGCGTTCCTCATTCGGAATTATCGACCTGAACTAAAACTCCTTGTCATCAATGCTTTCTATTGCATTTACTTCAGAATGACCGATATCGAACAAAGACATAGAGTCGCGCCCCAAAATTGGGGGTCCACGAGTATTAGTTACTATGAACCTTAACTTTCGTGTTTCTCCTCGGTATCTTATCGTTGCAAAAACTCTCCATTATACAGTGGTGTCCTTATAAGTAGCACACCCTTATTCAAATGTGTATTTGCTTGCAATACACACTGTACTTACAAGCTGCACAGGAGTAAAGCCATAATATCCCAAGGTAGTACCGTTATGAATATGAAAACATACTACAAAGAAGATCCCGTTAGGTTTTCCTGGTTTTGCAATCGTTAGAGTTGGTGATCATTGCAAATTGGGTGTTCATTTAAATAGCACATATCATGGTGTGTCAGAAAAAAAAAATGTCAGTGATTTAAGTGAGGTTAGTGTAAGTCTTCTTAAGGATAGCCATAATTACACTCATTTCTTACACAAATAGGAGTATTTAAAATGGGCAGATGAAAGCGTTAGGGGAGAAGGGAGCGAACAAACAGAGCAAAGAAGTTGATCGCGTTTAACTTGGCAAACGCCAGCTTCGATCTCTGTCCCTGCTCAATCCAAGTTGACACACAGCCTCCGCGTGTCCTCCCCTGGATAGCTATACTGGCACCCGCCAGGTAGTGAACCAATGTGTGCAGCGACCCGACCCCTTGTTCCTGGGGAAAGAGGAACCTGGCCCTACAGGCTGGGGGTTGCGCTTAGGGCTAACATCCCTATCGCTTAAAACAAAAATTTTGTTCAGAGACAACCAATAGCCTCGGATACGGACGGATTACATGTTGACGACCCCCGCAAACGTCAGAAAGGAAACGAATTTCGGTTCTGCACCTGGAACGTTAGGTCCCTCAACAGACCAGGTGCAGCCGAACAACTGGTCAACTCTTTGGAATGCTATAAGGCAGACATTACCGCGCTCCAAGAAGTGCGATGGGATGGGCCAGGCAAAAAGCGGATGAAAAACTGTGATAAGGCTAGTGGACTTTATGGCGGGACATAACCTGGTAGTAGCAAGTACACGATTCCCTCACCTCAACATCCATAAGGGGACCTGGCGGTCTTTCGATCAATCGACAACCAACCAAATTGATCATATTGCGATCGACGGCAGACACTCCTCCAGCATCCTAGATGTCCAAACCTTTCGAGGAGCCAACATCGACTCGGATCATTACCTTATTGCAGCCAAGGTACGGATGCGAATTCCTCGGAACCAACGGAGTCGAGTAAGAACACCAAAATTTAACGTCGGAAAGCTGCAATCGCAGGAGACCGCCAGGACCTTCGCCGATCAAGTCTCCCCAAGCTCTCTCAGGTCCCGATGCAATCTGCAGAAACCATAGAACAGCAATGGAGTCGTTGTCAGAAAGCCATTAGAGAGGCCGCCTCAGATATACTCGGTTTCGAACCACCACCGTCGAGAAACCCCTGGTTTGATGATGAGTGCAGACAGGCCCATGTAGAGAAACAGAATGCATACATGGCTACATTGCATCGACGGACGAGAGCTGTCCGCGAGCTCTATGAACAGAAAAGGAGGGAGGAGCATGCGCTTCTGAGGAGGAAAAAGAAGGAGCACGAGAAGCGCGAGATCGAGGAGATGGAGAGATGTTACTGCAGGAACGACGTTCGAAAATTTTACCAGAAAGTAAAACGAACATGCCAAGGCTATAAAGCCAGAGGAGTCACAGTCGATGCTGAGATTGTGGAAGGACCACTTCTGCAGACTGTATAACGACAATGATAGTCAAAATGCCGCCCTCAGGCAGAGCGAACCATTCACAATGGACGAAGACGAAGGAGAATCCCGTCCACCCGACCTAGACGATGTTAAGATAGCGATATCGAAACTTAAGTCTAAGCTGCTGGAGCAGACGGACTGTTTAAAGCAGCTGGCGATGAGCTGGTTAGGAACATGCACCAACTCATCTGCAAGATATGGTCGGAAGAACGCATGCCCGATGAATGGAATCTCAGTATTGTTTGCCCGGTCTATAAGAAAGGAGACCCCTATGACTGCGCCAATTATAGAGGGATAAGCCTCCTGAACATCGCGTACAAGATCCTCTCTGCCGTACTGTGTAAGTACCTGAAACCGTTCGTGGACAATCTGATAGGTTCCTACCAGTGTGGTTTCAGGCCAGGAAAATCGACGATAGACCAAATATTTACACTACGGCAGATCTTGGAGAAAACCCATGAATTCCAGGTCGACACGCACCATCTTTTCGTCGACTTTAAAGCCGCGTATGACAGTGTTTTAGAGACGAGCTATACAGAGCCATGTCATGATTTAACATTCCTGCCAAACTCGTTAGACTATGCAGGATGACTATGGAGATCTCTCGCTGCTCCATTAAGGTCGGAGGTGAACTAACCGACCCCTTTGATGTTAAAAAAGGTTTTAGACAGGGTGACGCACTGTCATGTGATTTCTTCAACATTATTCTTGAAAAGATCGTGCGGAACTCTGCGGCCAATACAAGAGGTACGATCTACTTCAAGTCCACACAATTGCTTGCCTACGCAGATGACATTGACGTTATTGGACGAACAAAGCGAGACGTCAATGAGGCGTTCACAAGCATTGAAGCAGAAGCGGCGAAAGTGGGTCTAAGGGTAAATGGGGACAAGACCAAATATATGCTGTCATCCAAGAACATGTCATCTGAACTTGGTCAGAACGTCACCTTCGGCAGCTATATTTTTGAAGTAGTCAAGGACTTCGTCTACCTTGGCTCGGTAGTGACAAGCAGCAACGACGCCAGCGCTGAGATAAAACGCAGAATAACTCTTGCCAATCGCTGCTTCTTCGGGCTCAAGAGGCAATTGAGTAGTAGAGCCCTCTCTCGAAAAACTAAGGTTTCCCTCTACAAAACCTTAATCATCCCGGTCCTCCTCTACGGCGCTGAGGCTTGGACGTTGTGAAAAGCGGATGAAGAGGCTCTTGGAAGTTTCGAGAGGGAAATTCTGCGTGCAATCTTTGGTCCCGTTTGTGTAAACGGAGAATGGAGGAGGAGATTCAACCAAGAACTGTACGGGCTGTACAGCGACATCAGCCTGGTTAGACGTCTTCGGATCCAACGTCTAAGATGGCTAGGCCATGTAGAGCGAATGGACATCAACGCTCCGGCCCGAAGAGTCTTCGACTCCTACCCCGAGGGACGACGCAGCAGAGGACGACCGTATTTAAGGTGGCGCGCACAGGTGGAAGGGGACCTCAACCAACTGGGCGTGCGGCACTGGAAGCGGCTGGCCGAAGATCGGGCCGGCTGGTGAGGCTTGTTGGTTGAGGCCCTGGTTCACCCCGAGCTGTAGCGCTATCAAAGTAAGTAAGTAAGACGAAAGCGTTGCACGGAGGAAAGGAGGCAAACAGCCGGTACCTTGATGGAAAGACTATTTCTCAGAGGTGGCGAGGACATTAAGGTGCTCTAGGAAGCTTGTTCAAAATGCAATGAAGGTCTTACGGTGCAGCCAATCTTCCGCAAATACCGTAAGGAAAAACAAAAAAAGAAAAACATCAGAAGTGACTGACAGAATTATCCACAAAATCAGTGGCAGTGACCTTTTCATAACTTCACGGTAGATAAAGCAACAACTACCTGACTAAGACAATGTCCAAATATCAGCCGTAACTGTAAGTCGCCAATTAATTGAATTCCAGCTTCATGGAAGAACCGCCAGAAAAAACCTCTTGTCTCCAAAAAAAAAAAACCGAAAGAGAAGACTTATTTTCGCAAACGCTCACAAGGACAAACCCTTGTCCTTTTGGAAAAATATCTTGTGGAGCGACGAAAATAAGTTCAACAGGTTTGGATCAGATGGAAAAAAGCATTTGCGAAGGCCAACGAACCAAGAGTACCATCCCAGATACATCATTATGAGTGTCAAGCATGGCAGTGGGGGCATTATGGTGGGGCGGCGTTGCCATGGCATGGCGTTGGACCAATTGTGAAAATAAATGGCATTATGAATCAACATCAATAAAAGCTAATCCTGGATAACCAAATGGAGCCATATACCGACGTCTCTATGCCTGTATCATGGATTTTTATGAATGACAATTATCCAAAGCATACTTCGCGGATAGTGAAGAATTGGCTTTCGGAGCGACAAATTTTCCTGCTTGATCGGCCGGCCCAAAGTCCCGATCTGAATACTACCGAGAATCTTTGGAATGATGTTGACTCCCTTGTTAAAGACTCCAGCTCAAAAAATTTAGAAGAATTTCGGCAAACCATCCACGTTTATTGTAAAAGGACCTTGAGCGTGAACGGACGCCCTCCTGCCCTCTAAATACACTATAAATAGAAAAATCATTATTATTAACATCAGAGTTACAATCCACTTCATAATTATTTGGCTTAAAAATTTCCCTCGACACCACGTTTACTTGTTTGTTCCAACAGACGCTAGCTATATGTCCCACTCGATTGCATTTATGACACTTGCTGTTTTTATTAGGGTTCCGTAACCAAAGGTAAAACGGAACCCTATTACTAAGACTTCGCTGTCCGTCCGTCCGTCTGTCACCAGGCTGTATCTCTTGAACTGTGATAGTTAGACAGTTGAAATGTATTTCTGTTGCCGCTACCACGACAAATACTAAACACAGAACAAAATTAATATTTAAGGGGGGCTCCCATACAACAGACATGATTTTCATCCAAAAAATCCCCTTGGTCACATACTGAACAAAGACGATATCCCACAACCAGTAGCAAACTTCCCAGTTTTGATCTCCTTTGTGTCTTTGAGAATTAATCCTAGCTGCTAACCTTTTTCCCATATTTCCATTATTGTTATTCACCTTTTCACATCGTTGCTGTCAAGTAAGATAATTGATTTGAATTCAATGGACACTTTGATGATCAACTATATCTTATCATGAAGATTTTTGATTATCAAAGTATTATGCCGATAACCTGCCTGCGACCAAGATATGCCATCATACAAAAAATGTGATTTAATGTGATGACTGATGAGGTAACATACATAGTCTCTTTCATATTTACATGTATATACAGATGGTACGGAACCCTTTGTGGGCGAGTCCGACTCGCACTTTTGGCCGGTTTTATTTGCACTTGTCGCTAGCATGGTTTTTCCAGCCACAATGTGTGCATCTCTTACTCCCCTTCCCGCTGCTGCCATCAGATGTACGGTTTCCCGCTCCCTTTTTTCTTGAACCTTAACCATGGCCTCCTACGTTTTTTTTTTTTTACATACATAGTTAGCATCGCTGGGTATTGGGTTTTCTTGTGACAAGAATTTAGCTTCAGTAGCTAATGCCTTTGTTAAGGCCGATTCGACTGTAATTTGTTCGTTCTCTTCACACAGGCTTTCGTATATTCTGCCCTCAAAGCCCGTTACAAATTTGTTCAAAATGAACTGCGCACCGAACTTGCACTCCATTGCCAACTTTTTTAAGCGGGCGTACCAATTAGATACTGATTCACCCTCAATCTTCTTTGCCTCGAACATTTTTTTTTCGCTCTTGGAAGATAATAACTGGAGGGGAATAGTGTTGATCCAAAAGTGCACACAGGTCTTTGTATTTTTTACACACCGGTAAAACCGGATCGCACAGTTCCTGTAGCAAACCGTACGCTTCCAACCCCACGGTTCTTAATAAAACTGAAGTCTGTATGCGGTCATCATCACATGAGGCTTCCACAAAATGCGACTCCAGAACCTGTCGCCAACTTCGCCAATTGTCCATTCCAGGCCTGTATTCTCTAATTCCAATTGCCATAGAGTAATTGCCCATGACCACGCTGTCGTTAACCGCCGCCTTGCTGTCTGTTTGTCGTGCCATCACTTTTTTTTTCTTTTTTTTTTATATTACAAAAAAAAAAAAAAAAAAATACGTTGGGGTTTATCCTCGTCGCCAATATGATGTACTCCAGTCGCTGGTTGAAAACCTACTTATCTATTTTATTAAATTACATATTACATAAGCCTGACAACGAATAGCTTCGCTTACTGACTAAGAGATAGTGCTACATCACACTAAGGCAATGAACAACATTAGCTAAAGTTTCCTAGAAATAATTTGATTTCAAATTCTCTTCTAGCCTACAGGGTCACCTTATTGTCTTTTAACCCAAGTCAAAGCGATAACGATGGCCATGGAAAAGTTCGGTGTAATACAAAAAGGGAAAATTATTATACACACTTATAATAAAAAGCAGGCCGTTTGATAAAATTGGAAGATAATTGCTATTATAACTCTCCATGCAAACAAATAGAGATGAAGACATTAAAAATCTGGTTTGTCAAGTTGTTTTCAAGCAGGGATAGTTTTGTGGTAGTAAATGAAAGCAAATCTACATGAGTTCCCACAAGTACGAAGAAAATATAAGCAAGGAAGAACACACTCACTTAGACTGCACATAAATAATTGATGTAGACCATGAAGCTGAACTCAAATGTGTGTAGTATATCAACGATACACGATATGTTTAACTTTTAAACATGTAACAGAATAATTCATTGACTATGAAGCTACTCGTACTTTAGAGTACATCAAACTGCAGGAACGACAGACAAATGTGAGGTGTATCTTGCCTCAAACTTTTACACAGGTGGTCTTGTTTGTATTTTTCAATTGAAGAAATTTTTTAACTACCAGGAACTAGAGACAATCCAGATACATTTATACTTTCATTCGAATTGCCAATCGCTTTCGTTGTCATCAAATCGTAAAATTACATTTTTATTGCTTTTCCTCTACGCCAGGTATTTATTGATTGACCACATTCATTGTGCCTATGTCGGCGCTCAAGGCTCATATCTGAACTGCATTGGTTATGATTTATTGGGTCATGTTTATCTACACATATAACACATATGTAGCTATAGACCTGCTCGCGGGGAAATATTTCCTGAGATGTTCGAGCCAATTACTTCGCTTCTTTAGCGCACCGGGCGTCAGTTGCAACCCGATCGTGAGCAAAGTGCAGAGTGCCGACCGATTAACACATTAACTGGTTTACTTTTGTCCGAAGAAATGAAGACAATTATTCGCACTTTTATCGATTTCGATTGTACCATTTGTAAAGAGAGTAAGGCATGGCAAGATTGAATAGATACTAGGAAAGATTATAAATGTTTAGTTTCTCTGTTGAACATACATATGTACCTCTTAGTTGTTTTTGGTTACTTTGAAAATTGTTTTAAGCACGTTATTTTACTCGTACTTTACTTTACCTATGGGAAAATGAAATCACACACAACATGGGTGATTGAGAGAAGCTCGGCTTTGGTCCTTCATGAAGTGTAACGCCAACATACATAGTACATTCTACTCGTACGTGTACGAAAACGTACTCGCATCTCGCCCTCTTGTAGGAATCAACTGACTACATGCTTCGGATTTTGTTACACTCATCAAAATTTTTTCGAGGACCTGAAGGATCAATATTCACAATATGTACTTGTAGGTAGGTAGGTACGTAAAATCGTAGCCTTCCCAGAAATGAGAAGAACACACATAGGCCAGGGAGGCCCGTTGTGCAGCTACGAGGGCGCTTAGCCCCCTATTCGTGGAACCATTTTGTGCTTCTTAAGAAGTTCAGAAGATCAGGTATCCCTATTTGCTGAACCTCTGTCAGTTCGTTAAGGAAGTAAGAGCCTAGGTATCGTTTCCTGATTTAGCAGAATGACGGGCAAGTGCAGAGAAGGTGGTGAATGGGTTCGACCTCCTCCTCGTCTAGACAGCCTCTGCAGAAATCATTCGGAACTATACTTAGTCTTTGCGGGTGACTGCCGATAAGGCAGTGTCCGGTGTTGACACCTATCATCAGTTCTTTTTAGGGAGATTATACTCCTTGTCCGTTGACTGTCGAGCCGGGGCCCGATTTGCCTGGTGATGACGCACGTATGTCCTTGAGTCCATCTCCGATTCGTCTCGGCCCTGACGAGATTAGTAAGATTAAGTTTAATGGTTGCAAGGGGTATTCCCTCACAAGCCGCGATTGATTGTAGCGTCGTTCCCTGTTTGGCGAGTGTAACGGCTCTTTCACTCCCTGGAATGTCGCTGTGTCCTGGTACCCAGATAAGTTGTGTGTTGAACTGTTCGGCCATCTCGTTAAGAGATAGGCGTCAGTCGAGACTAGTTTTTGATGTGTACATATAAGACTCCAACGACTTTAAGGCTGCTTGGCTATCCGTTCCACTTCAGCCAGGACAGTTCCGCCTGGAAAACGCTGCAGTCATTTGGTAATTTTAAAGCTTTGCTCAGCTTAATATGTTTGCAGAAGACTCCACTACTTACCCCGTCCTTGGTTTTAGACCCGTCAGTAGTACCGTGCGAAGCAAGTGATGTTATTGTGAGCTGGCTAGTTTAAGTGTTTGAAGAAAGTAGGAACTTCTCAAGGTGTTCCCACTCAGGGTTAATCATTACTAGCAACACTGCGTCGTTCGTCAACATATGCCCAGAAAGGGGGACCCTCTCTATCAGTTTTCATTCAATGCTTAAGTCGACAGTACGTTTTGTTTGTGTGTTGTGCGTATTTTTCAAAAAGCAATTGTTTTAGTGGCGTTGGAAAAATAAATGACTTTGATCCGATTTTTAGTAAAATCTGGTGGAAAACCCTCGGAAATCCTCCAAAAGTTGCAATTGTATGTATGTCGAAAGCAATGGGCAAAGGGGTTCAAGTGGGGCTACGCATCATTAGAAGACAATCCATGTGAAGGAGCTGCCGTCACCTCTCGTACAAACCTAAATGTCGAATCGTTTGTGCGCGCTGATCAAATTTGACCGGTACCTAATCATTTACGCATTGTCTGATGAAGCTGGATCACGTGTTTTCCTTGAGCGACAATGCGCCGGTAAGAGTTTTTGGCGCATCCAACCTATAGCCGCGATATTGCCCCCTTCATACCTCAAGATGAAGTCACACCTTAAGGGAACTCATCAATGCGATGCAGAGAAGGTCAAAGAGTTTGCAACCATGGTTTTGAACGAGTTAACATCGGAGGACTATCAAGGGTGTTATAAATCGTTAGAGTAACGTTGGAGTTAGAGGGGGACTATTGTGAACGTCGATAATAAAATATTGCGACACAATTCATTTCTTCTTCTTCTTCTTCTTTGGCGCTACGGTTCATTGCGAACCTGGGCCTCCTTCAAAAAACCTCTCCGACTGGCACGGTCTTTCGCCAGCAGTCTCCAGTGCCGCACGCCTAGTTGGTTAAGGTCCTCTTCCAATTGGTTGCGCCAGCTTAAGTTTGGCCGTCCTCGACCGCGTCGCCCCTCGGGGTTGGATTCATAGACCTTCCGGGCCGGAGCTGTGTTTTCCATACACTCAACATGACCTAGCCATTCTAGGCGTTGGATCCGAAGACGCCGTGCTATGTTCATGTCGCTGTACATCCCATACAGTTCACTCTTAAGTCTTCTCCTCCACTCCCCATTTATGCAGGTCGGGCCGAAAATCGCACGCAAAATTTTTCTTTTAAAACGACCAAGGGCCTCCTCATCCGCTTTCAATAAGGTCCATGTCTCTGCGCCATAGAGCAGGACCTGGATGATAAGGGTCTTGTATATGCTCACCTTGGTTTTTCGAGAGAGGGCTCTGCTTTTCAATTGCCTCCCGAGCCCAAAGAAACAGCGGTTGGCAAGAGTTATTCTGCGTTTGATTTCGGCACTGATGTCGTTTCTCAGTTCAGTTCGTTCGTTTCTCAGCTCAGTTCTTTAATGGGCTGTAACGCCAACATTCATACATACAAATAAGTATATACATATTAAAGTAAGTTTCAAATTAACCACTATCGCTAAACCAATTCCTTAATTTGATTTCTTGAAACGTAGTTGGGCCTATTCAGTTTTTCCATAAAAGCGCACAGAGGTTAAACCTCTCTAAGAAACAGTGCAAGGCTCATATTTGATTACATTTTTGTTAACGTCAGAGCCAAATATACGTCTCACTGGGCCGATTATATTCACCTGCAAACATCAAAGGAAATTGATAGTAAGTCGTTCGACTTTACTTTGTCAATTGATTCCTAGCCCTACATCTGCTTTTACTTTCATCTCAGGCAAATTCTCTTCGCCGCATAAATAGGTGTGATTTACAAGCAATTAGTCTCAATGAAAGTCCACTAAGCAAATTGTAATACCCCGATAGAATAGACCTTGACTTTGCACGAAATGAGAATAAGCTACTGTCGCCTCATTAATCGAGCTTTAATGTGATCCAATAAATTCCGGTAGCCGACGATGTGGAGGAATCTGATGAACGTGAAAGTCCTATGTTTCAATATTACTGCTATATAGATTGACCACCATAGATATAAGATATATCTACACATATTTATATAACACATCTCTTATATATGTATGCTCTTACTCTATGGTACTGCTGTCGATTGATTGTGTGATGCTGACACATTGCACATTTTATCTGTAACCATCTGCTGAACCAT
Organism: Eumerus sabulonum; assembly: GCA_951905685.1. NCBI lineage: Eukaryota > Metazoa > Arthropoda > Insecta > Diptera > Syrphidae > Eumerus > Eumerus sabulonum. Next base: position 149,723,349 of record OX645060.1, on the reverse strand, counting down.
CAACTGTGGCATTGGACTATGGAGAAGCTTGCGTGAGTATATACATACACATCAGAGACCTGCAGCGGTGCACCGCAACAACTAGTGCACCGCATGCGAACAGTGTAATTTTCATACACGAGTATTAAAAATACCATATCGAAAAAGTTCCGGTGTTTTTTTACTCGTTCTCTATGCGTTACTTCTTCTGCGGTGGCAATAATACTCTTCGCATATTTGATGTATGTACTTTTTACTCGTGTAAAAAGACACCGCGTAAAATAAGTGAACACAAAAACAACACCCGAATTCCATGTAGTATTTTTGATGTTCGGCGATCGCACACACACTTTGAAACAAACACACTTTGAAAGAATGAACCTTTGTGTGTTTTCCATTTAGCTAGATAAAAAACACCGCTAGACAAAAATTTTAACAATTATTTTTTTCTGTTTGTGTATATTTATTGCAATTCAAGAAAGTCCATTATTTTTCATTATAACTAATATAACATAATACAGCTTACGCATAAACACACGATCATGGCCAGTCGCGATACGTATACCATGCACACACACACACTCGTACAACATGCGGTGCCAATCTAACCTGTACAAAAACAAGGGAGTAAAATAAAGAAACAAAACAGAATATGCAAGCCTGTGATTCAGAAAAATGACAGAGTAATTTTTTGAGCCTATCTTTTTCTATCGTGTATTTTTTTGATGTGCTGGCTTAGCACCCGCATACTTTGCGGTGGTTAAACACCGCAACCGCACATTTTGCGGTGTGAGTAACACCGGCACCGCATTTAAAGCGAGTACACTAGTAATACTCAAAACAGGCACCGCTGCAGGTCTCTGATACACATGTTCGTGTGAACCTGGTTTGGATATAACTTTAATCGCCGAAGAAATGGCCTAGTTTGGTTTAGATCCATTTATAAGAGGAGAGTATCTATTTGCTGACGGTCCATTTGTCTATTGTTCATCAGACGTAACGCAATCGAATTGACTCATCCGAAGGCTGCTGTTCTTAAGGATATTTATTTGATTCGATAGTGCCTGTTTAGTATGATTCGTGTAGTCCTGTGGTCAGTGCTGATCGGTATTTCATTATCGACGGATGCAGAATACTCAACAACATTATCAGAGGATGAATACATTGTGTCAAATCAAAAGGATTGCTTTAAGACACATCGTTTGATATCGTGTATGAGGTATAAGATGGCAAAAGTCCTGTGGAAACTGGCGACTAATCGAATGGGATATTTTCAACACGAGGACAGTCGTATGATGGAGGAGCCGAGGCGTATCAGATTTATTCATCTTTCTGAGCCTAGCGAAATGAAATTATTTATGGATTCTCGTAGCTTAAAAGGTGAGTGGATGATCACTGCAGCGAAACTAATATAACTAATATCACGCAGCTTCTGTCTGTTCATTATAATGTGCTAAATGCATAATGGGCCTTTCTGTCCACGTGCGCGACAAATGTTTGTTTTTATTTGTTTGTTGCTTTTTAGGGAGTGTTTACTTTCCTTGTATGGAGTATTAGCAGCATGTGTTTTCCTATTTTTATGGTAACTTAGTGGGATTGATTTATAAATAGATTTCATGATAAGGGATTAATTGGGTACACGTTGATAGCTGTGACAGATGGTACCAATGTAGGGTGGATTATTCGTGTATCGTGTATGGATTCGCATGAAAAGCGAATTGCTATTTTGAGTACATATTATTGACGCACGAACCAGATAATAGTTCAAAGAACGTTTTGTAGCATTTGTATCACAGGAATATGGTTGCGTGTAGCTAATTGAACCCTGAAATATTCACAAACGGTTATTATTTGATGGCAAAACTATAAGCCATCAAGTATAGTAACAAACATTACTGAAGACATACCTGCATTCTTCGAGTTTTGTTACATCATACTCGTATACTATATAGAACCAGCTATTCCATAATTTTTTTTCGTCCTTAATGTGCTGTTCCGCTCAATACGTTTAAATCTTTTAGTATTATGAAATACTACAGCGCCGTGGCGCAGTAGGTAGTGTGTTGGCCTCTGACGCCGATGGCACGGGATCGAATCCCGACAACAGCCATGTCATCGAACATGTTTTTCACGGTGCTTCTCCTCAGCGGGGTACTTACAAAATCCCCTGTGGTATGTATAATTGTCAACGAAAGCTTTTCGAATTTCGCCGTTCAGAACCGGCAATAAAACTGTAGGTCCCTTTCACCTATGGGAAAATAAAATCACACACAACATGGGTGATTGAGACTATTGAGAGAGGCTCGGCTTTGGTCTTCATGGGCTCTAACGCCAACATACATACATTAGGAAATACTCACATTAAGCCATTCCTCTAAACAATACTATATAAATACTATTTCCTAGTTTTTCCAATAATATTAAGTAACTGATTTGGTCCGCAATCAACTATATATTTTACACTACCATCTACCATAAACAAAATTAATTAATGGTACGTAAAAACGCTTTCGACAGCTTCCGGCTATTATTGCTCTTGAAAGTGAAAACATTTTGACTATACAAGTAAACATTTGTTAACATACATACATATGTACATATGTATGTATGTGTGCATATAGTTCGATTATCATTTTAGTGATGAAAGAAGAGAGAGGCAAAATGCTTTCGTGGTAAGCAAATGTTTGAATTTCTTCTTCAATAGAAACTATTGTAAACAAAATTCTTCGTGGAATGTATAGGACCCCATTCGTTATTAAAGTAGTATAGATGGCGGTTGTTGATTTCCCCCGTTTGTGAGGCTCGTGGTGAATTTGTAAACATGGAACAAAAAACTTAAAACTTTCGTTTTAAAGGCCCTAATGACTAAACTCGTCAGACTATGCAGGATGACTTTGGAGAATGCTAGCTGCTCCATCCGAATCGGTGAACACCCTACCGATAGTTTAGATGTCAAAAAGGGAGTTAGGCAGGGCGATGCGCTTTCGTGTGATTTCTTCAACATCATATAAGAAATGATTGTGCAAAAATCACTGGTCAATACAAGAGGCACAATACACATATTTCAAATCCTCGCAACTTCTTGCATACGCCGACGATATTGATATATGTAGTGGGTAGATCACAGCGAGATCTTAATGAGGCGTTTGCGAGTATTGGGATGGAGGCGGCGAAAATTGGTTTGGCGGTAAACGAGGGCAAAACTAAATACATACATGCTGTCATCAAAAAAGGACGCTCGCCACCGACGTCTTGGTCAGAACGTTTGTATTGGCAGATATAAGTTCGAGGTAGTTAAGGACTTCGTCTACCTTGGCTCCGCAGTGACCTGGAACAACGACATCAGTTCCGAAATCAAACGCAGAATCACTCTTGCCAATCGCTGTTTCTTTGGGCTCAGGAGGCAATTGAGTAATAGAGACCTCTCCCGAACGACAAAGTTGACTCTATATAAGATCCTTATCATCCCGGTCCTGTTGTACGGCGCAGAAGCATGGACACTATCAAAAGCGGATGAGGAGGCCCTTGGTCGGTTCGAGAGAAAGATTTTGCGCGTGATTTTCGGGCCTACAAACGCAGACGGGGGATGAAGGAAAAGATTAAACTACGAACTTTACAGGCTGTACAGCGACATGAGCCTAGTCAGACGTCTACGGATTCAACGCCTAAGATGGCTGGGCCATGTAGAGCGAATGGACACCACAGCTCCAGCCCGGAGAGTCTTTGAATCCAACCCCGAGGGACGAAGAAGCAGAGGACGGCCGCACTTAAGGTGGCGCACAAAGGTGGAAGGAGACCTCAGCCAACTGGGTGTGCGGCAATGGAAAAGACTAGCAAAAGATCGTGCTAGATGGAGGGGCATGTTGGTTGAGGCCCAGATTCACCCCGAACTGTAGCGCCCGCTAAGAAGAAGAAACGCAGATGGAGGATGGAGGAAAAGATTCAACCACGAACTTTACAGGCTGTACAGCAACATGAGTCTAGTCAGGCGTCTACGGATTCAACGCCTAAGATGGCTGGGCCATGTAGAGCGAATGAAGACTACGGCTCCAGTCCGCGGAGTCTTTGCATCCAACCCCGAGGGACGAAGAAGCAGAGGACGGCCGAACTTAAGATGGCGCACACAGGTGGAAGGGGACCTCAGCCAACTGGGTGTGCGGCAATCGAAAAGGCTAGCAAAATATCGTGCTAGTTGGAGGGGCATGTTGGTTGAGGCCCAGGTCCACCCCGAACTGTAGCGCCCATTAAGAAGAGAAAGAACCACATGTTTCTTCTAAATTCTCCCTTTAGAGCGGTTAATAAAACAATCAGCATCTCACCTAGTTCGGGTTTTCGATATGCTAATAACTTTTGTAGTAGTCAAACTTCGGTCATCAATAGCTTTACATGTAAATATTACATAATCTTCATAGTAGGGGAGCCCGGGATGCTAAATTTGTAGTTACTAGAGCGTCATGGGGACCTATTGGATTGTGAAGATCAGGTTCTAAAACGAATAAAGGTTTATGTTAAGCCTTCCATTTTAGTGGGGAAAAGAGCGTGTACAAATTTTTAAAAATGTAAAAAAAAAAAACGGTCACATGGAAATACTCGAGCGCGTCAGATATTAATAGAGTATACTCGCTTCGTCTTTCTGATAACCGATAGATATTAATCTGACGATTAGATAGTGGTAGGTGGCTGAGAAGAGCGATAAAAGAGCAAAACGAAAAACAGTTATTCGAGGGTGTCAGATATTGAAAGGGGACGTTTAGTGAACTCAAAACAGTGTTCGATGTAAATTACTGACGATTTGGACGTGGCCTACACTCATGACTGATTTTTGAAAATTTTACAAAAAATCGTTAACTTGAAATACTCGAGCGCGTCAGATTTTTCTACTGTGGGTTCAACTCGATGTCTGAGTCACCCTAATTGATAATCTGACAATTATGTAAAGGCGTATTGGTAATCTGACAATTTAAAAATTTTGAATGTGAGACAATGGGAAAGAGTGAGAAGGAACGAGAGGCGTGGAGTGGGGAATACATAGCTATCAGCATCTGTACGCTCATGCTTTATCGATGTTTTTAGCTATGTCGCCCCATGAGAACCGTCAGATTATATGTTTTTCGTAATCCTGATAGAATTCCATTCAAAATAAAAAAAAAAAAATGTAACCGCGCTCGAGTATTTCGAGGTTACGTTTTTTTTTTACAACTTTGCGACTCCCCCATTTCCTTATGCCACCCTCAAATCGTAAGATTATTGAAACATACACTTTTCAGGATGTACTTAACTTACCTGTTCTTAATCTGATGCGCACGAGTTTTTCTGATGACCGATTTTTTTTTACTAATCTGACGGGCCGCCCTCAACGCACCCTCCTATATGAAGGGTTCATATTTGGTAGGGGTACATTACAGGGTGCAAGGTTTCTCTCCCTTGGGCTCCCCTACTATCTGTAGTTGAATTTGATCAACAATCCTCTTCCTACTTCTGCCGCTATACGTATGTTATAAATACGTAAGAAAAATTTCATCTATTACACTCAAATTGTATATTACGTAGTTATATAAGCATATGTCAAGGTTTGGAATGCTCTGTTGCAGCTAAAAACGAAATGATGGTAACCTTAAGCGGCATACTTCTTCTTCTTTGGTGGCGTTACAGCCCATGAAGGGCCAGAGCTAAGCTTCTCTCAATTACCCATGTTGTGTGATTTAATTTTCACACAGGTGAAAGGGACCTACAGTTTAATGCCGATCCCGAACGGCGTGAGTCGGGAAGCTTTTTCATGGCAAGTTTACTAAGGGGGTTTTTCCAGTACCCCGCCGAGGAGGAACGTCCAGCGCCAGACTCCAAGCGGCGTACTGCTGAATGTAAATGCCAGAGCATTCTCGAGACTTCTGAAGGGGAACGTCTGACAGCGAACATTCGAGTGGGAATACTCGCCCTCCGGGGCATTATGTTTTCGGGATTCAGTAACGAGTGATCCGTCGGTATTCAGTATGAAAGTAATTAAGCCACCTAGTGAGTTGTAGAGACAAAGCGTGTAGTAAAGTTGTGTGTAAGCAATAAAGTGTAAAGTGTGTAAAAGCTTGCAATAAAGGTGAAGCGCCCAGATAATTGATCTGAGCTGCAATAATAAAGTGTGTGTATTGAATAAAAAGTAGACTGTTGTAGTTTATCGCGATCTAGTGATCGAACCCTATTCTGAACGACTAATTTTTATATATTACTCTCTTCTAAACTTGTCTTATTTTCCAATTCTGCAGAAGACAGCGAAATCACTCGGCTAGTAAAATTCCTGAAACGTATCGCGGAGCTGTTTGCAAGGAGTCATGGCCTACAAATCGGTATTTCGGGGGACAATGGCGCAAATGTAATCAGTGAAGATACATCCATCGTGGGTAAGTCTACACACATACATCCAAAGTCAACTTGCATACATTTTTTTACTTCATTTTTATTAAGAAGCACGAGCACGAGGTGATAAGAAGAAGCGAAAGTGGCTCATTATCTTACCCCTCATAATTCTGATGAAAATCGCTCACCTAAAGATGACAGTCGTACCATTGCTTCTCAGTATCATCGGATTGAATGTCCTTCTTATCGGCGGCGGTGGGTGGCTTATACATTACCTTAAATATAAGACTCTTTGTAAGATTCATCCGCATTTGATTCAATCGCATTCTCATGTTTACGACTCGGATCCGAATGGTAAGGTGATTTGTATTTGTTTTGATTGACGAAGGTGATATTTGTTTTCTTGGATTTGATAGATTACTCGTTGTTTGTGGGAAGTAACAGCTATCCGGGTGGGCATAGTGTGGGAGATTATTATACAACGCATGATAGTGGGCCGTATGCGAAAGACTGGAGTTCAAGTAAAGCGTATAGCGCATACAAGGCGTACGCGAGGTGAACGGCCAAGAATACTTCCTATAATTAACCATCTACACATCCAATTACACATACTTATTTTTTTATCCATAAATATAAAAATGCCATTGTGTTGTTATGTGAATAATTTGGATGTATCTATTTAACTTCAATAGAACGACTGACTTGTACTTTGATTTTGTCACGGCTTCATTCCTTGGGTAGGGTATGTTTCCTGCGTTAGCTGTTTCCGTCACCTTATGGGCCATTCATTCCTTTGACCTGACAAATCTCCGGGGGAGGATGGCATTTTCCCAGCCCACCTTCAGAAAGGAAGTGCACTAATTAGCCCCATGCCTAGCAACATCTTTAGAACCAGCTATGCATGGGGATACATACCAACGAGTTGGACGGAGGTAACGGTAAAACTCATTTTATAAGTAGGCCGTAGACCCACAGACCTGCCTAAGTCCTACAGACCGATAAGCCTTACCTCTTTCTTCCTAAAAACAATGAAAAAAATTCTGGATAGGCATATCAGGGACGGTGCCCTGAAAAGATCACCACTTTAGAAAAACCAATATGCCTACCAGCCTGGGAAATCGACGCATGCTCTTCGCGAGCTAACAGCCCGGATCAACAAATCCCTGAGCGATAGGTGCTTTCTCGATAACGCAAATAAAACGTTGCATCCTCAGCACAGGGGTGGATAGTACCACATCCAATTGGATCCAACACATGCTTAGCAATAGGAAAATAAACACCTCACTAGGCAATGATAAAATAAGTGTAAATGCCGCGAAAGGATGCCCTCAAGGCGGGGTTCTCTCACCTCTCCTGTGGTCCATCGTGGTAAATGAACTGATTAGATACTGAGCAACAATGGTTTCTATGTCCAAGACTATGCTGACGACATAGTGATCCAGGTTAGAGGCAAATTCGAAAACACAGTCTCGGAACTCCTCCAACGGGTAATAAAGCTTGTTGCAAACTGGTGCATAAAGGTTGCACTAAAGGTCAACCCTAGGAAAAGCACTATAGTCGCCTTCACCAAAAGAAGGAATAGGCACAAACTTACCAAACCTACCCTCTTTGGTGAAGCGATAGAGTTCTCAAAAGAAGTCAAATACCTATGGATAACTCTAGACGAAAAGCTCACTTGGAACTCTCACATTACAAAGACCATTGAGAAAGCCAGGATCTCTTTATGGACCAGCAAAAGTCTCACTGGCAAAAACTGGGGCACAAACCCCAAAATATCTCGCTGGCTATATACAGCAATCACCAGACTAATTCTCATATATGCTGCGCCCGTCTGGTGCCACAAAACAAAAGAAGTATCAGTGCAAGCCAAGCTCAACAAATTGCCTGATATTTTTACCGAACTAAGCAGGCATGAAATCCCAAAGATGTCTCTCACAGACAACTGTCTCCCCAGATACAACTTCAGCTAAAACTACAAGGTCACATTCCCCAACCGACAAAACTGGGAACAGGATAAACCCTCCTTCAATCGTCGATCCTACGTGTGGTACACAGATGGCTCCAAAACGAACGAAGGCGTTGGGGCTGGAGTACATGGAGCAAATATAGGCACGTGCATCTACGTCAGCAAGGATAGATATAACCCCGTTTTTTAAGCAGAGATATTTGCTATAGAACTCTGCATCAGAGAAAATATAAACAGAAATATGTATATTTAACAAAAACATTTACATTCTCTCTGACAGCATGGCTGCACTTCTGGCCCTAAAGAGCTATGAAATCACCTCCAAACTAGTATGGGACTGCCTACAGCTACTTCATCAGCTGACCAGCATAAACAGAGTTCATCTCATTTGAATACCTGGACACAGTGGCCATACAGGCAACGAAAAGGCGGACCTACTAACAAGGAAAGGCTCTGCATCACCATTTATGATGCCACGGCCTTTCTGCGACATACCCATCAGCACCACCAAATGCTGCATAAACAATTGGTTAAGGAACACGACGGATCACTACTGGTTACAAGCGAAAGGTAGCAGACAAGCCAAGTTGTTCCTCCCAACTACATCCCTCAGAAGAATGAAACAACTCCTCATGCTTTCGAGGAGTCAGATTCGTTTAATCATAGGTTTCCTTACTGGACACTGCTCAGTTAACAAACACCTCAAAACAATGGGCATCATACAAGATGACACTTGCCGAATGTGTAATGAAGACGAAGAAGCAGCAGAGCACATACTATGCCACTGTAACTGCCTAGTCAGTACACGTCATCGTCACCTTCTTCTTTGGTGGCGTTACACCCCATGAAGGACCAGAGCCAAGCTTCCCTTCAATCATCCATGTTATGTGTGGTTCTATTTTTCACACAGGCGAAAGGGACCTATAGTTTAATGCCGAATCCGAACGGCGTGAGTGGAGAAACTTTTTCTAGGCAAGTTATACTACGGGGGGTTTCGCCAGTACCCCGCCGAGGAGGGACGCCGCGAGATAAAAATTCGATGGCGTTGGTGTTATCGGGAGCGGAACTCGCTCATCGTGCGTCAGAGTCCAACACACTAACTACTGCGCCACGGCGCCCTCGTCACCTAGGCAAGTATTATCTTGAAGCAGAAGAAATCGCTGCTAGCTCACTCAAAAGCATACTAAGTTTTATCACTTACTCAGGATTTTTGAGTGAACTGTAAGTGGGGGACATCACAATAGGCCCACTCGTGGCCACAGTGATCAGGCGACTTTATCCCACCCCCTTATCCTCTCTAACTCTAACTCCGTCACCTTCCTGGCAGAATCTAGACTTAGTTTAAAAGGATAGACTTAATTTGTGAAGATACTATCTGAGACCGGAGTGACCCGGAAGGTAGCTGTAGGGACCGGCGCCTTTATATCTTACCGATGATCCCTTCCTTACTAGTCGGTCATCTGATTTATCACCTAAAATGTCAATATGTCCCACTATCGATAATCACTTTGTTATTGTTGGGTAAGGCTTGGTGGGAGTCATGCCACTCCATGGTGTTTGCAATTAAAGGCTTGAAAGCTCTGCGTTTTGAGCGGCGCTTAGCTCTCTTTAAATACGCTCATTACTATACCTTGGACGCGAGAATTATAACTTAATTTGAAAGATATTATGACTTGTTCCTAGTATGTACCTTCGACATTTTGCAATTGAGACAAATGCCGGATTCTGTCTTTGAACCATCTATGTACAATCATAAACGTGCTATGTATAGCAAGAGATTTTCACATTTCCACGCTTAACCTTTAGGAATGTTTATTTTTAATGTTTTTAGGTCATAATATGCCCGATTTGTGAATGTCTGTTTAACAGTAAATAATTTACATCAAAAGTGTTGCCAATTTAATTTCTTTCATTGGGCAACACTTCCGCCACTTTTTTATGTTGTCAGTAAGAAGAATTGATTGCCTTTGTTAAAAAAGAATACCCCAAAAGCCTGTTGGACCCATTAAGGAAGTCTTGCAGGCTACGGAACGAATTGAATTGTGGTGGCACTAAAACGGTTTTGGGCGGGTTTTGGACGGTGGGTGTACCGGTTTTCTCAACCGAACTCAACTGAACTCCCGTAACTGTGTACAGGTGGTGTTAGCTGTATGACCGCAAGCGTTCTCCTGATGAAATAGATACTCTATTCGATTGACCAGACTTCCTGCTCTAAAGCTGACCTTGGTCTGTAAAGCTATTGACTGTAGACTTCGTTTGAGACAGTCTGGCCATGAGATAACAGCTCAAAATAGGTAATTCCGTCAGCATACCACCACACCCGTCGTTATATCTTGAGTGGATATGGAATGTTGTGCTAGTGGGTCTTCTGGACTAACCCGATGGTGACAACGTTTAATGGTATTGTAAAGAACCAATTTCTCATTTCTGGTATCGATCCGGTTATTGATTGTGATACGACAAAAGCTTCGAATCTTTACTTTTTGTTTTTTTCCTCCTTTATTTTAACATCTGTCTTTATGAGATCTAGTTAATGTTTGTTGGTGTCTAACTTTTATTTTACTGTTTTGCGTTTTGGCACAGGTGGCTTTTAATCCACTCCGACCGCCCCTTATCGCTCGTTGTTGTCGCCTAGGATGCCCACTAAATGCTGATTCCTTTTGAGACATACCCAGATTTTAGGGAAACCTATAAACTAAGTCTACTTACTTACTTAGGTGGCGCTACAGTCCGTGGTGAACCTGGGCCTCAACCAACAAGCGTCTCCAGCTGGCACGGTCTTTGGCCAACTGTTTCCAGCGCCGCACGCCCAGTTGGTTAAGGTCCCCTTCCACCTGCGTGCGCCACCGTTGATGCGGCCGTCCTCTACCGCGCCTTCCTTCCGGGTTGGATTCGAAAACTCTTCGGGTCGGAGCTGTATTTTCCCTTCGCTCTACATGGCCTAGCCACCTTAGACGCTGTATCCGTAGCGTCGTACCAGGCCGATGTCGTTGTACAACCCGTACAGTTCTTCGTTATATCTTCTCATCCATACACCGTTTGAACAAACGGGGCCGTAGATAGTGCGCAGAATTTTCCTCTCGAAACGACCAAGGGCATCTTCATCCGATTTTGTTAAGGTCCAAGCCTCTCCGCCGTAAAGGAGGACTGGGATGATTAAGGTCTTATATGGTGTCACCTTGGTTTTCCGACAGAGGACTCTACTTCTTAATTGCCTCTTGAACCCAAAGAAACAGCGGTTGGCAAGAGTGATTCTGCGTTTTATATCAGCGGTGGTGTTGTTGTCGCTGGTAATCAGTGAGCCAAGGTAGGCGAATTCATTGACCACTTCAAAGTTATATCCGCCCATGGTGATGTCCTGGCCAATACGTCGGTGTCGTCCGTCTCTTTTAGATGAAAGCAGATATTTGGTCTAACCCTCATTAACTTTGAGACCCCTCTTAGCCGCTTCTACCTCAATGCTTACAAACGCTTCATTGACGTCTCGCTGTGTCCGTCCAATCACGTCAGTGTCATCGGCGTACGCAAGCAATTGCGTAGACTTGAAATAAACCGAACCTCTTGTGTTGGCCAGTGCCTCTTGCACGATATTTTCAAGCACGATGATGAAAAAGTTGCACGACAGCACGTCACCTTTCCTAAATCCCTTTTTAACATCAAAGGTCTCGGTTTGCTCATTCCCGACCTTAATGGAGCAGCGAGAATTCTCCATTGTCATCCTGCACAGTCGGACGAGTTTGGCAGGGATGTTAAAACTAGACATGGCTTTGTATAGCTCATCTCTATACACGCTGTCATATGCAGCCTTGAAATCGACGAAGAGGTGGTGAGTGTCGATTTGGTATTCCTGGGTCTTCTCCATGATCTGCCGTAGCGTAAATATTTGGTCTATTGTGGATTTACCTGGCCTGAAACCATACTGAGAAGAGCCGATCAGGTTATCCACAAACGGTTTCAGGCGTTCACACAATATGGCAGAGAAGGTCTTATATGCGATGTTAAGGAGACTTATTCCCCTATAGCTGGCGCAGTTATAGGTGTCTCCTTTCTTATGGACCGGGCAAACGATGCTGAGATTCCATTCGTCGGGCATGCCTTCCTCCGACCATACCTTGCAAATGAGATGGTGCATGCACCTTACCAGCTCATCTCCACCCGCCTTAAGAAGCTCCACAGACAGACCGTCTGCGCCCGCGGCTTTATTAGACTTAAGTCTTGATATTGCTATTTTGACTTCGTCTAGGTCGGGTGGACTGAATTCTGTTTCATTGTCGTCCATTACGAATGGCTCGTTCTGCCTGACAGCGGTATCTTGTCTATCATCGCCTTTATACAGTCTGCAGAAGGCTTTGTAGCCATGGCATACTCGTTTTACCTTGTTGTAAAATTTACGGGCGTCATTCCTGCGGAACCATTTCTCCAACTCCTCGATCTCACGCTTTTCGTGCTCTCTCTTCTTTCTTCTGAAAAGCGTGCGTTCCTCTCTTCTCTTCTGCTCATAGATTTCGCGAGCAGCTCTCGTCCGTCGTTGCAGTATGGCTTTATATGCCTCTTGTTTTGCTGCATGGGCTTGTTCGCATTGTTCATCGAACCAGGGGTTTCTAGGTGGTGGCGGTTTGAAACCCAGCACCTCTGAGGCAGCGTCTCCGACGGCGCTCTGGCAATGCGCCCATTCCTGCTACATTGTTTGTGCTGCTGTGGGCGGGTTTTGAGAGAGCTTGGAGAGTCTCTTGCTGCCTCCTAAGCGTTCTTGATATCCTCATTCGTACCTTGGGTACAACAAGGTAGTGGTCCGAGTCGATGTTGGCCCCTCGGGAGGAGTGTCTGGCGTCGATCGCAATGTGATCAATCTGGTTGGTGGTCGATTGATCAAAAGTCCGCCAGGTACCCTTGTGGATGTTGAGATGGGGGAATGGCGTGCGCTACAAGGAGGTTATGCCCCGCTGGGAAATCGATTAGCCTTAGTCCGTTGTCGGATGTGGTGTTATGGAGGCTATGCTTTCCTATGATCGACTCAAATATGTCCTCTTTGCCCAGTTTTGCATTAAAATCTCCTAGGACTATTTTTGTGTCGTAGCTGGGGCATTGGGCATATGTTCTGTCTAGGAGATCGAAGAATTCTTCTTTGAGTCGATCGTCCTTTTCTTCCGTTGGGGCGTGAGCGCATATTAAGCTAATGTTTCCAAATTTAGCTTTGATGTGGATTGTTATGAGACTCCTTGTTGGAGTCTTCCTCGAATAACGAATCCGCACCCGAATAGGCGCTGTTTGATCCCCTTGTAGCAGTTCCCGTAGTAGATGTCGCAATTTTTCATCCGTTTTTTGCCTGGTCCATCCCATCGCACTTCTTGAAGTGCGGTTACATCTGCTTTATAGCAGTTGAGGGTTTGCTCGAATTGATCGCCTGCAGCCGGTCTGTTAAGAGGCCTAACATTCCAGGTGCAGACTCTCAAGTCCGCCGTTTGCAGGGGTCGTCAGCTTTGTATCTGTCCGTATCAGAGGCTTGTTATTGTTTCGGAACAAATAGGTTTTTACGTGATAGGGTTGGTACCCCTAAGCACAACCCCCAACCTGGAGAGCCAGGTTCCTCTTTCCCCAGGAACAAGGGGTTTGGTCGCTGCACACATTGGTTCACTACTTGGCGGGTGCCAGGGTAGCTATCCAGGGGGGGGGGGCCACGCGGAGGCTGTGTGTCAACTTGGATTGAGCAGGGACAGAGCAGCAGGGACAGAGACCCCCCCCCCACACACACTAACACTATAAACTAAGTCAGTCGGTCGAAATCGCTTTAATCGTCTGGTCTTTGTTTGTTCGTCATTTGGGATTGTTCGTATTTCATCGTTAGTGTGTTGTAGGATTTTAAGTCTGTATTTTTTGCAACAATTTTTTGCTTCTTCTGCAATGCTTGCCAGGTGAAGGTCTTTTTGACTTTCATCATTTGGTACATACCACGCCGCGTCAACAGTGGTCCGGAGTATTTTGTTCTGTGTACGTTGTATTATTTGGATATCAGATATCTTACCCGTGTGCCTATATTGGTTTTATCATTGCCTTGTATATAAGCAGTCTGTTGTCCATTTATAGTCTTGAATTTCTTTTTAGGGCTCCGCACCCAAAGGGTAAAACGGGACCCTATTACTAGGACTTCGCTGTCCGTCCGTCTGTCACCAGGCTATATCTAATGAACCGTGATAGTTAGACAGTTGGCCGCTATAACGACAAATAATAAAAACGGAATAAAATAAATATTTAAGGGGGGCTCCCATACAAAAGACATGATTTTCATCCAAAAAATCCCTTTGGCCACATACTGACCTAAGATTAATCGATAATATCCCACAACCAGTAGCAAACTTCAAACATGGCAAAGGACTAACAAAGGCCTCGCATGAGTAGCATCTATCCGACGGAAGCTGGCCTGCTAAAAAGCGAGAAGAGCCACCGCAGTCGAACATCTTGCGGCACTGTTAGTAAGTCCTATCCCCACCTCCTTGTGGTGCCATCTGGAGATTTCGTATGGAAATTGCAGACGGGGCCAATGGCGAGCCTCCTGCGCCAAAAAACAGGATTAGTCGGTTGGGCTACAGCCTAGTAAGCCGTAATCGTAAAAATGAATAAAAACTCCGAAACAACCACAAGCCTCGGATATAACGGACCGGATTAATGTTGACGACCCTTGCAAAAAACGAAAATAGGACAATAATCTTCGGCTCTATACGCGGAATGTTAGGTCCCTAAACAGGTCACGTGCAGGCGAACAACTCGCGGACGCCCTAGGCCGGACATAACCGCCATCCAGGAAATGCGATGGAATGGACCGGGTATAAAGCGGATGAAAAACTGCGATATTTACTACGGCGACTGCTATAGGGAGAGAGGATAACGATTGTTCGGATGCGGATTTGTTGTTCGAGGTGGACTAAGGCAAATGTCCTAAGCTTTCGGCATGTGAGCGAACGCCTCATAACAATCCGTATCAAGGCTACATTTTTTAGCATCAGCCTGATCTGCGTTTGGTCTCTGAGCCACGATTTGACAAGCTTTGATATGTGCTTTGGGTCATTATCCTGCTGGAAGACTCAGCGCAATGGCATTTCCCATTCCGCATATGGTAGCATAACATCGTTCAAGATGTTTTCATATGCTTGTTGGTCCATTATACCATATATGCGAGACAATAGGCCCAAACCACCAGCAGAAAACCAACCCCACACTAATACATTACCTCCACTATGCTTAAAAGTTTTTAAGCAATAGCGAGTTTGATGTCGCTTGGCAAGTGGTCTCCTAACATAAAAAATTCCATCGCTACCCATAATATTGAATTTTGACTCATCACTAAAAAGGACTGAGCTCCACTTTTGAATGTCCCAACATAGATGTTCTTTTCTAAATTGAATTCGCTTTTTTTGGTTTCGGATCGAAAGCACTGGTTTTTGGTTAGGTCGATAAGTACCCAAATTAACTTCGGTCAACTGACGAGATACTGTTCTAGCACTTACTATTACCTGGAATTCTTGGACTAATTGCCGTGCTTGACATTTGTCCACAAATGTCAAAGCACAACTTTAACGACTTCGTCAAGCTCTAGTTTCCTTCCTTTGTTCTCTCTAAAAAGACAAAGCGGAAAGGCAAGCTCGCTGACTCGTCCGCTTTCGATCGTCGACCACCAACGAAGACAGAAGCTGGGGAGAACATCAAGATAAAGCAAGCAAATAAACTCACGTGTTGTTATATTAATGAATAATAAAGCTAAACTAAATCGAGTTGTGTTTTTGTCAAACTTATAAAAACTTACGATTAGTAGTCTAATCGTAGTTTACTATATTATAAAACGACTTCTTCTCACTATACTCCCAATTTCCGCGTAAGATTTATTTTGTTTAAATAAGTTTAAAATTATTTTACGTTCTTCTTGAGCAGTTTCCTTCTGCCTGGAAGCAATTATGACCACTTTAAACACCTTACAAGTAAACCATGAACGCAAATACGATCTACCTCCTGTCAAATATTTTATTGGACCTCTCCAACATATTATCAAAATCTGTCTTATAACTTACTTGTCGTAGGAGATCTCTTAAAACCTAGTGTGTGAAAACTTTTGTCCGGGCAAAAAGGTGTAATTTTAGATATTTTGTTGTTTCTCAGATTATGGTGTTATTTTATTAATTTTATTATTGTGATATTTAACAGCTTAAGGTTGAGTAATCCTGTTTCATTCAACAAAGGGCTGTGTGTGAAAACTTTTGTCCTTCTCTGTATATTGGATTTTTATGAATTATATAATTTTATAACTGAATAGTGAAAATAAAAGAGCGCGAGAAAAATAATGGTGGCTTTATTGGGAAAAATCAACAGCTTCTTACAACAATCAAACAAAGAGTAGCGTCCGATTCTATTTCAAAGATCTAGCTCTCCACTTTGGTCTTCTCAGAAGACGAGAGTAGGAGAGTGCTTTATGGAAACGACACTTACGCTCGTGGTTTTCTCTAAACCACAAGCGTACAGAGCGTACAGAGCTTTAAAAATATGTGAAGAGATTGTTATGCTTTTGAATAAAAATTTAATGAATTTTATGAAATTTCCCAGTTCCTGTTCGAGTTGCAAATACTTTGTCCGATACTGTACATACATATGTATACTGTTGGGTATCGTGCAAATTGAGGCGACTGAAATTAAATGTTAAAAGAAAATAAAATTCTCCACCCAATCAATCGGGATGGTAAGTGTGGTTGTTTATTTTGGTAATAGTCTAACAACTCGAGGTGTTCCTACTCCCTTTGGTTTTTACCTTGGCCTCAACCCGGATTTATTTGTTTGAATTTGACTTAAATATCATTTCGACTGAATCATTAAAGCTCTGCTCAGCTTGAGTTAATTGGATACTCGACCCTGAAAGCGAGATCTATTCATAGTAAGTTGCACGAGTATATTTGGTTAATGGTTAGGTGGGCGCGTGAAGTGATTCCTTGAAGATTGGATGATGGTTGATGAAATTAATTATTCGGATATGAGTAGAAGGGGGAAGGAATTGGTAAGGTTTAAAATCTAATTGAGATGCGATACATTTATTTCAATAAGTTATGGGACTTATACATATTTTATAAATAGTTTGTAGTAGGCACCCTGCTTAAATAAAGGAGGTGATATGTATAGGTATATTCGTCTAAGAATACAGTGCTGCGCAATTATATCTGCATGGTCGTACACGTGTACGTACCTATGTAAATTAATTAAGAAAAAACAACAAACAATATTAAATGAAAGATGAAGCTTTTGATTTTATTGGTACATAAATTGGCCACCTGTGCTGTAGACTTTAGTTCGTTATTCTGATTTGATTCCCAATAGTGTGCAACATCTGATGATTATTATATATTGCCACCACTCGGTTCTGCTGATCATTGTACATATGTATTATAGGCAAGAATGACGACCAAAGTGAATCGTCGTTCAGGTCAAGTTCAAAGCTTGTGCCAAAAAATTCGTTGGAAGAGAACAGAAAATGGAATGGTAAGAGAAATAAGCATTTTCGTTTCAAGTGCTACCGCTGTAGTCGCAACGACCATAAGGCAACAGACTGTAAATAAAAAAACAACAATGCAAGTAAATCAGCTGTGACAGAGGAATCATTTTCTTTATCGGAAGTAAGTGACGAAGTTTTTTCTCTAAAAACGTTTTCAGAAAGCGATATATGGTGCTTGGCCAGTGGCGCTACGTCACACATGTGTGGAGACAAAAACAAGTTCTCTGCATTCAATCACTTCATTTTTTACTCGCAAACAACAAAACTACTGAGATTCAAGGCCAAGGCATTGTACGAATTTCAACATTAAAGGACATGCGAATAAAACTAGAAAACACTTAATACGTGCCAGACTTGCGAACAAATTTAATTTCAATAGCGACAATAACCGAAAAGGGATATAAAGTGACAATTAGTAAGCAATGTGCAGTTATAAAAAACTCAGATGATAGTGTTGTTTTGATAGCCCAGAGAAAAAATGGAAACGTAGAAGTTGGAAACGTCAGCTCAAGTACATCAATGAGTTGATGGAGTGGCAAAATAAATTTGGTCACCTGACTTTGAGAACTATGTGTGATATGCAACGAAAGCAGTCACATTTTGGTATGAAATTTCGCAAGCCTGAGCTGCGACTTAATGAGTAGTTTGTGAAGTTTGTATAGGGGCGAAATTCTCCAGTAAGCCATTTCCAAAAGGAACAACATCCCGAAGTAAGTGTCCCTTGGAATTAATAAACAGTGACATTTGTGGGCCTATGAAGTCGAAGTCAAATGGTGGATGTATGTAGCTATTTTGATACCTCCATACATGATGCTTCAAGATGGTGTGAGGTATATTTCTTGATACACAGAAATTACATTTTTCCAGCATTTAAAGAATTTAAAACTCATCAAAGCCTTACTGTCAGACAATGGCGGAGAATACTGCAGCAAAGAGTTCAACCAATATATTTCAGAGGGTGGCATCAAGCACCAATTTACCGCAGACTACACGCCTCAACAAAATGGAGTCTCTGAAAGAATGAACCGGAATTAACATGGCAAACGCTAGCATCGATCTCTGTCTCCAAGTTGACACAGAGCCTCCGCGTGGCTCGCCCTGGATAGCTACCTTGGCACCCGCTAGGTAGTGAACCAATGTGTGCAGCGATCCAACCCCTTGTTCCTGGGGAAAGAGGAACCTGGCCCTACAGGTTGGGGATTGTGCTTAGGGGTAACATCCATATCACGTAAGAACCCACTTGTTTCCAAACGACAAAAAGCCTCGGATACGGGCGGATACAAAGCTGATGACGCCTGCAAACAACTAACGGACTTGAGAGTCTGCACCTAGAATGTGAGGTCCCTTAACAGGCCGGGTGCAGGCGATCAATTGGAGCAAACCCTCAACTGCTATAAAGCAGATATAAGCGCACTCCAAGAAGTGCGATGGGATGGACCATGCAAAAGACAGATGAAAAACTGTGACATCTACTACGGGAACTGCTACAAGGAGAACAAACAGCGCCTATTCGGGTGCGGATTCGTTATTCGAGGGAGACTCCGACAAAATATCTTAAGCTTCCGGGATGTAAGCGAACGCCTCATAACAATCCGCATCAAAGCTGAATTTGGAAACAATAGCTTAATATGCGCTCACGCCCCAACGGAAGAAAAGGACGAACTACTCAAAGAAGAATTCTACGATCTCCTAGACAGAACATATGCCCAATGCCCCAGCTACGACACAAAAATAGTCCTAGGAGATTCTAATGCAAAACTAGGCAAAGAGGACATATTTGAGTCGATCATAGGAAAGCATAGCCTCCATAACACCACATCCGACAACGGACTTAGGCTAATCGATTTCCTTGCAGGGCGAAACCTCCTTGTAGCAAGCACGCGATTCCCCCATCACAACATCCACAAGAGTACCTGGCGGTCTTTTGATCAATCGACCACCAACCAGATTGATCACATTGCGATCGACGCCAGATATTCCTCCTGTATTCTCGACGTACGAACCTTTTGAGCGGCCAACATCGACTCGGACCACTACCTTGTTGTAGCCAATACTAAAGTGCTCGAACGAATTACTATGGACTATAACCAACCCGGAATTGGTCGGCTCTCTTCCTATCTAGGACAACCACCCCTGAGAGTAGTGAACGAACATCAACGACCCAAACCACTGCACTCCGTTCAGGTTGTCACATCACATCATAAGAGCATATAAAAACTCTTGAACCTGCGCGAGTCTCTAAAAAAAAAAAAAAAAAAAGTACGAACGGGGATATCAAGAATGCTTAGGAGTCGAGTAGGACTACGTAAGTTTGACGTCGGAATGCTACAATCGCAAGAGACTTTGCCGATCGTGTCTTCTCCAAGCTCTCTCAAAATCCGCCCACAGCAGCACAAGCAATAGAGCAGGAATGGGCGCATTGCCAGAGCGCAGTCAGAAACGCTGCCGCAGAGGTGCTGGGTTTCAAACCGCCAACACCTAGAAACCCCTGGTTCAATGAACAATGCGTACAAGCCCATCCAGCAACACCAGAGGCCTATAAAGCCATGCTGCAACGACGGACGAGAGCGAAATCGCGAAATCTATGAGCAGAAGAGAAGAGAGAAACAAACTCTTTTTAGAAGAAGGAAGAGAGAGAACGGACAGCGTGAGATCGAGGAGATGGAGAAAAGGTTCCGCATGAATGACGACCGTAAGTTTTACAAGGTTAAACGAGCATGCCATGGCTACAAAGCCAGAGCGGCGGCCTGCAGGGATGAATATGGAGAACTGGTAGTAGAGTCGCAGTCGATGCTGAGGATTTGGAAAGACCACTTCTGCAGACTGTATAACGGCGATGATAGACAAGATACCGCTGTCAGGCAGAACGAGCCATTCGTAATGGACTACGATGTAACAGAATCCAGTTCACCCGACCTAGACGAAATCAAAAGAGCGATATTAAGACTTAAGTCTAATAAAGCCGCGGGCGCAGACGGTCTGTCTGCTGAGCTTCTTAAGGCGGGTGGAGATGAGCTGGTAAGGTGCATGCACCATCTCATTTGCAAGGTATGGTCGAAGGAAAGCATATCCGACGAATGGAATCTCAGCATCGTTTGCCCGGTCCATAAGAAAGGAGACCCCTATAACTGCGCCAACTATAGGGGAATAAGTCTCCTTAACATCGCATATAAGATCTTCCCTGCCATGTTGTGTGTACGCCTGAAACCGTCTGTGGATAACCTGATCGGCTCTTATCAGTGTGGTTTCAGGCCAGGTAAGTCCTCAATAGACCAAATATTTACGCTACGGCAGATCTTGGAGAAGACCACCTCTTCGTCGATTTCAAGGCTGCATATGACAGCGTGTATAGAGATGAGCTATACAAATACATGTCTAATTTTAACATCCCTGCCAAACTCGTCCGACTGTGCAGGATGACAATGGAGAATTTTCGCTGCTCCGTTAAGGTCGGTAATGAGCAAACCGATACCTTTGATGTTAAAAAAGGATTTAGGCAAGGTGACGCGTCGTCATGCAACTTTTTCAACATCGTGCTTGAAAAAATCGTGCAAGAGGCACTGGCCAACACAAGGGGTACGATTTATTTCAAGTCTACGCAATTGCCTGCATACGCCGACAATATTGACGTGATTGGACGGACACAGCGAGACGTCAATGGGACCTTTGGAAGCATTGAGGTAGAAGCGGCTAAGATGGGTCCCAAGGTTAATGAGGGTTAGACCAAATATCTGCTTTCATCTAAAAGAGACGGACGACACCGACGTATTCGCCAGGACGTCACCATGGGCGGATATAACTTTGAAGTGGTCAAGGAATTTGTCTATCTTGGCTCACTGATGACCAGCGACAACAACACCAGCGCTGAGATAAAACGCAGAATCACTCTTGCCAACCGCTGTTTCATTGGGCTCAAGAGGCGTAGAGCCCTCTCTCGGAAAACCAAGGTGACACTATATAAGACCTTAATCATCCCAGTTACGGCGCAGAGGCTTGGACCTTAATAAAAGCGGATGAAGATGCCCTTGGTCGTTTCGAGAGGAAAATTCTGCGCACTATCTACGGTCACGTTTGTTCAAACGGTGTATGGAGGAGAAGATATAACGAAGAACTGTACGGGTTGTACAGCGACATCGGCCTGGTACGACGTCTACGGATACAGCGTCCAAGGTGGCTAGGCCATGTAGAGCGCATGGAAAATAAAGCTCCGACCAGAAGAGTCTTCGAATCCACCAAGGAAAGAAGGCGCGGCAGAAGACGGCCGCATCAACGGTGGCGCACGCAGGTGGGCGTGCGGCGCTGGAAACAGCTGGCCAAAGACCGTGCCAGCTGGAGACGCTTGTTGGTTGAGGCCCAGGTTCACCACGGACTGTAGCGCCACCTAAGTAAGTAAGTAAGTAGATCAGGTTGGCGGAATTCTCTTACATAGTCGTCCATTACGAATGGACTTTTCTGCCTGACATCTTGTCTGTCATCGCCGTTATACAGTCTGCAGAAGTGGTCTTACCTAAACCTGAGCATCGCTTGTGAATCCGCTACCAGTTCTCCATTTTCACCTCTGCAGGCCTCTGCTCTGGCTTTGTAGCCATGACATGTTTGTTTTATCTTATTGTAAAACTTCCGGGCGTCATTCCGTATTCTCTTGTCTTTCTTCTGAGAAGCGTGTGTTCCTCTCTTCTCTTCTGCTCATAGATTTTGCGAGAAGCTCTTATCCGTCGTTGCAGGGTGGCATTATATGCCTCTTGTTTTGTTGCATGGGCTCGTTCGCACTGTTCATCGAATCAGAGGTTTCTAGGTGGTGGCGGTTTGAAACCCAGCACCACAGAGGCAGCGTTTCTGATGGCGTTCTGGCAATGCGCCCATTCCTGCTATATTGTTTGTGCCGCTGTGGGCGGATTTTGAGAGCTTGAAGGAGACGCGATCGGCAAAGGCTCTGGTAGTCTCTTGCTGAGCTATTTAAAACGGCTGGAGATGATCTGGTAGGGCGCATGCACCAGCTCATCTGTGAAATATGGTCGGAGGAAAGCATGCCCGGTGATTCCATTCGTCGGCATCGGCATTGTTTGCCCAGCCTGATAAGTCTCCTTAAGATCTTCTTTGCTGTACTGAGTGAACGCCTGGAACCCTTTGTGGATAATCTGATAGGTTTTTATCAGTCTGGTTTCAGGCCAGGTAAATCCACAATAGATCAAGTATTCACACTGTGGAAGAATTGGAGAACACCCAAGAACACCAAATCGACACCTATTACATTTTCGTCGATTTCGAAGCCGCCTATGACAGTGTACATAGAGACGAGTTATACGGAGCCATATCTAGTTGTAACACCCTTGCCAAACTTGTCAGATTATGCAGGATAACAATGGGGAACTCAAGCTTCTCCATTAAGGTCGGTAGCGAATAAACCGAGACCTTAGATGTTAAAAAAGGATTTAGACAAAGTGACGCGCTGTCTTGTAATTTTTTCAACATGCTCGAAAAGATCATACGATACTCACTGGCCAACACAAGGGTTATGATATATTTCAAGCCTGCGCAACTGCTTGCATGCGGGACGTCAATGAAGCATTTAAAAACATTGAAGCAGAAGCGGCTAAAATGGTGTTTACGGTTAACGAGAGTAAAACGAAGTATATGCTGTCAACTAAAAAAGCGCACAACACCGACGTGTGGGCTACTTCTGTGGGCCTTTGGCTTTGCGCTCAAGAGGCAATTGAGACGTAGATCCCTCTCTCGAAAGACCAGTGTAGCGTTATACAAAGCCTTAACCATCCCATAGGTCCCTCTATGACGCAGGGGCCTGGAATTTAACGGCAGTGGATGAGGAGGCCCTTGGTAATTTCGGAAGGAAAATTCTGCTTTCAATCTATGCTCCCATTTCCCGTTTGTATAAACGGAAGGTGGAGGAAAAGATACAACGACGAACTATACGTACTATACGATGCAACGTATAAGACGACTAGGCGATGTAGAGTGAATAGATAACACAGCTCCTGCCCGAAGAGTCTTCGAGCCCAACACCGAGGGAGGACGTAGCAGAGGACGACTGAATCTAAGGAGGCACACACAGGTGGAAGGGGACCATAACCAACTGGAAGTGCGTCGCTCGACACAACTGTCAAAAGACCGTGCCAGCTGGAGAAGCTTGTTGGTTGAGGCCCAGGTTCACACTGGATTGTAGCGCCACCTAAGTAGGTAAGTAAATATGGAGAAGGGTGTGTGTCTAATGGCCATGGTGTTTGAATGGCCAAAGAAGGGCCATAATCAGTAGAAGACGATCCACGTGAAGAAGATCGCCTCGTCTCTCGTACCGCGGCATCGTTTATCCTGAATATGTTCATAGTGACTGGATAGTTGAGAACACCTTGACGCAGTAAGCAGTGTGTTAGACGTTACGCTGATGAAACGTGATCGAATCCCGACAACAGCCATGTTATCGCAAGTTTTTTGCACGGTGCTTCCCCTCTGCGAGGTACTGACGAAATCCCCTGTAATATAATTGCTAATAGCTTCTCTTAATTCGTCGTTCGGAATTGGCAATAAATCAAAGAGAAGCTAGGCCTAGGTGCCCCATAGGCTGTGCATACATATGTACGTATGTTTACAGTTTAAAAAACATTTTATAGCTATCTTATGCTAGACAAAATGATTAAAGTTGGCTTAATTAACTTAAAGAGCACCGTGGCGCAGTGGGTAGTGTGTTGGCCTCTGACGCCGATGACACGGGATCGAGTCCCGATACAGCCATGTCATCGAACGTGTTTTCACGGTGTTTCTCCTCAGCGGGGTTCTGTAATAATTCATAATTTAATTTCATAATTAATTTTACTCATGAAATGTTTCTGCAAAACCCGCCTCCCATAAGCATTCCAGTATCTTGGAACGATATATCTTCCTTGTTGTCTTCTTCTGGTGTTGCGGACTTGTTGGGTTGGGATTTTGTATGTGTTGTCGTCTTTAAACTGTGAGAGGATTTCAAGTTTATGGAGTTGTTTTATGCTCACCAGCCTCGTTTCATTGTTTATTTGCCTCCAATCATCGTATTGACGTAGTTTCGATCTGTAGATGATTTTTTGGATTCTGAGCTGTAGCATTTCGAGTTGTCGAAGTTGAGGTGCATTTCCCCAAGCTAAAATTCCATATCTCAGATGAGACTCGACGAGGCCGAAATAGCATTCTCTTAGAACTTCATGTGAGCACAAGTAACTTAAGTGAAAGATAGCATAAGCCGATTGCCGAAGTTTCTTTATTAGAGCATTTATTTGATATCTCCATTTAAAATTGTAATGTACGATTACTCCCAAATATTTGTATGCAGATACGTTTTCGATATATGTTGAACACTCATCTTCTTGTGAAAGATACAGATGATTTTCTGTTCTATGGATGCAAACGCCTCTGCGCATGCGGAGGGAAGCGTGTCTCTTAACGACCAGCTTTGGACACGATCCAATTTGCTGCCGGACGTCATGAAGATTTTGCTCAACTTCCGTTTAGGTCCCTATGGAATTGTTGCTGATATTGAGAAAGCCATTCTTCAAATAATTCTGAATGGCGAAGATCGTGACAGTCATCGCTTCCTATGGTTTTCCTCGGAATTAAAAACGGCTGCAGACAGGCCAAAGGTAAAGGTATTTAGGATGACCAGAGTTAAACTTGGGGTGAAGTGTAGTCTTTTTCTCTTATGTGCAACGATTCAGCATCACTTAAAGTCTGAAGAAAAATATTTTGCCGTGACCTGTGCTGCTATAAGGGATAATATCTATATGGACAATCTGGTCATAAGTGTGAATGCAGAAGACGAAGGCAACAAAATCTGTAGCGAAGCAGTAGACATTTTAAGACGAGCGTCTCCGTAAATGGAATTCGAATAGCAGCCGGATTCGAGACATGATGAATTCCAATGGCGCGCCTCCTATGCAAATGGTTTTGGGTCTATCTTGGTTTACCTACAGTGACGAGCTATCTGTACCAATGGTTTCGGTTGAGGGTATACTTACTTCACATGCAACAAAAGGAACTAAACGTAACGTCCTGCAAATCATAGCCAGGACTTTCGACCCCTTAGGTATCCTTGGTCCTTCCATTGTAAAAGTAAAGATTTTTTTTCAGACCCTGTGGAAAAAGAAGCTATACTGGGACGAAGTCCTTACGGGTGACTTGCTTACCGAGTGGAACGAATGTGTTAGGGGGATTCTGGGATTAAAAGAATTTACTTTCCCGAGAGCAGTCATGCCGTTACCGTCATCTGAAGGCATTATCCAGATCCACATCTTCGCTGACGCCAGTACAAAGGCTTATGGTTCAGTGGCGTATCTGAGGTACACCGCTTTGAGTGGGCAGGTCAGTGTCTTATTCCTATGTGCAAAAAATCGAGTTGCTCCTTTGAGAGTACGGCTCAAAGAGATCAAGTTACTGTACATATGTTTGTTTTTTCTGTGTGTCACGTAAACTCGCTAAG
Organism: Eumerus sabulonum; assembly: GCA_951905685.1. Lineage (NCBI taxonomy): Eukaryota > Metazoa > Arthropoda > Insecta > Diptera > Syrphidae > Eumerus > Eumerus sabulonum. The sequence goes on along the minus strand of OX645060.1, from coordinate 149,697,069 downwards.
AAGGGCCGGATCTTGCACCACGACAATGCGGCGTTCAATTTCTCTTTGATTGTGCAAGAGCTTTTGGTGAAAAAAGCATTCCAACGTTGCCGCCTTCACCCTATAGCCCCGATACAGCCCCTGTGACCTGTTTTGTTATTCCCAAGGATGAGGTTACAACTCAAGGGAACTCATCACGGCGGTGTAGAGAAGCTAAAAAAGGCTGTAACTATGATTCTGAACGATTTTCAACGGTGCTTCGAATTGTTAGAGTTAGACTATTGTGGATGTCGATGGTAACATTTTGCGACAAACTTAATTTGCTAGTTTTTTTGTTTATAAAATCTCGGAACTTAATTGTCCCACCCCGTATTTTTTTTTTTAAGACTTAAGCACCGACTGTGGGATGGCAAAGGACTAACAAAGGCCTCGTAGGGGTAGCATCTATTCGACGGATGCTGGCCTGCTAAAAAGCGAGAAGAGCCGCCGCCGTCGAACATCTTGCGGCACTGTTAGTAAGTCCTATCCCCACCTCCTCGCGGTGCCATCTAGTGATTTCCTATGGAAATTGCAGACGGGGAAGGGCGAATGGCGAGCCTCCTGCGCCAAAAAACGGGATCAGTCGGTTGGGTTACGGCCTAGTAAGCCGTAACCGTAAGCCACAAGCCTCGGATATAACGAACCGGATTTATGTTGACGACCCTTGCAAAAAACGAAAAAAGGACAATGATCTTCGGCTTTGTAAGTGGAATGTGAGGTCCCTAAACAGGCCACGTGCAGCTGAACAACTTGCGGACGCCCTAGACCGCTATAAAGCGGACATAGCCGCCATCCAGGAAATGCGATGGAATGGACCGGGTATAAAGCGGACGACTGCTATAGGGAGAGAGGGCAACGATTGATTGGATGCGGATTTGTTGTTCGAGGTGGACTAAGGCAAAAAGTTCTAAGCTTTCGGCATGTGAGCGAACGCCTTATAACAATCCGTATCAAGGCTAAATTTTTTAACATCAGCCTGATCTGCCACGCCCCCCCGGAAGACAAGGATGACTCCGCCAAAGATGAGTTCTACGATCTCCTAGACAGTACGAATGCCCAATGTTCCAGCTATGACATCAAAATTGTACTAGGAGACTTCAATGCAAAGCTGGGTAAGGAAAGCATCTTTGAACGAGTCATCGACAAACATAGCTTACGCGACACCACCTTCGATAACGGACACAGGCTGATTGATCTTGCTACAGGGCGTAATCTCCTTCTAGTCAGTACGCGCTTCCCTCACCTCGATATACACAAAGGCACCTGGCGGTCTTTTGATCAATCGACTACCAACCAGATCGATCACATTGCGATCGACGTCAGACACTCTTCCACTATTCTTGATGTTCAAACTTTCCGAGGGGCTAACACCGACTCGGACCACTATCTTGTAGTAGCCAAGATGCGCTTACGGATATCACGAACGCAGCGGAGTAGAGTAGGACTACAAAGTTATGACGTCGGAAAGCTACTATCGCCAGAAACCGCTCGTGCTTTTACCGATCGCGTCTCCCATAAGCTCTCCAATACACCCCAATCCTCCACGCTATCAATAGAACATCAGTGGAGCCTTGCAAACAAGCCCTGGGTTTCAAGGCTTCACCACGAAGAAACACCTGGTTCGATGACGAGTGCAGGAGGATTCACACAGCGAAGCAGGATGCATATAAGGCCTCGCTGCATAAAAGAACAAGAGCAGCTCGTGAGCTCTGCGAGTTAAAAAGAAGGGAAGAGCATAAGCTTCTCAGGAGAAAGAAGAAAGAGCACGAGAAGCGCGAGTTATATTTCAATTAAACACTCTTTAGAATATTTACGGATTTATTTATTACGACTCTTCAGGTCGGCTGCTCGTTACAAAGTGAAACTTATTCCTATGATTATTCTACGATTGTGTGTCGGATAGAGTGACGACACCACAGACAATCACTCTGTGTTCTCACGGTTAAGCAGACAGGTATGTGCTGACAGCGTACTTTTGCTTCAGCAGATCATATTCTGTTATCTCATCCGAGTCGGATGCTACAGCATTCCGGACGACGCTGTTTGGCATATCTGCATTTTCCCGTGGAGTAAGGTGAGAATCTATTGATATCGTAACTCCTCCCTCCCTAGATTTTTGATTCTCCCGAATCTTTCTTATTTTTAAACATTTAATTAGGAGTATTACAACTGTGATTATAATTAATGAGCTTAATCCTATAGTGTATTGAACTATATTATGATATTTTAGTTCGCTTATTTCCTTTATATTTTGTTCATACTTTAATTTAATTTCATCAAAATTTAACAACAATTCATCATGAAAGGTTTCGTTATCATTATGTGGTATGACAAATCGTTCTACGAATTCAAATACATTATTACTAAAGTCTCTATTACAGAATCTAAGTGTACAATTTGCAAAACTTATAATATAGTTACCAGAAAGGACAAGTTTCCTTTCGTCACAAGTGCTTTTAAATGTCTTATTTTTAATATTGTTCAGGACGAGAAAGTCATTTTCAATTGTAATTACTTCCTCTTCAGGACTATCAATTAGTTTACAATTCATTTTAAATATACAATTATTACTTGATTGTAACTCTTGTAAATTCAAATTATTTCGGAAAGTTAAAGTTTTATTGTTCATGAGAATAACATATTCAATATCTTGATCAATTTGTTTATTATTTAGATTGGAAAGAGGAACAATAAGTTTTTTGTCAGCTTTGGTGAACTCTGTGGGAATTCTAATTACAAAAACTATTGCATCATTTATATACCTAGCTAAGCCTATTCTTATGTTGCTCAATTTTTCTAAATCTAGCTTATAAACATTTATTTCTTCATTACTGAAAATATTAGGATGTATAATTCCTAATCTAACTGAAATAATATTGTCTTGAATTTGGCCTATTTTTTCTCTTAATGCATTAATCCTAAGTTGCTGTTCTAGAAAAATTTCTTTTTCGACCAACTGTGCCTCCAACATTTGCATATCTTTAAGTTTCTTTATAATAATATTTCTGTCTGACTCTATAATATCTTTAAGAAAGGTAATAGAATCATTAAAGTTTTTATTGATCTTTATTTGTTGATTTATCGCTTTTATTGTGTTGTGGTTGTTTTCCTCCCTCACTTTTAATTCTTGCTCAATTTCAATCCTATCATTTTCGTTAAGAGTACCAAAAAGCCATTTCAAACCGTTTCCAACAACATTCAAAAGACCTCTTTTATTTCTGTGTGGGAGCAAGGTCATCACTTGGTTTTTCAGAGAAAGGGTTTGTTCTGTCAGGGAATTCTCGTTAGAAAGGTTAAACTTTTTAATGTTTTGTTCTAATTTTAGAACAATGTTAAACAACTCTTGAGGATGAATAATATGTAAAATAGTGTCGAACTTATTGGCTATTAGAACTTCGTCTACTTTAATTTCAGCAAAGCCCATTTTTGCGTCGATTTTATCAATGGTAAGTCTTGCTTGTACTGATTGTAGCATGGCTACAATTAGGCTGATTAGTAGTAAGTTCACCTGTAAATTTAAAAGGACGTTTTATGTTACTTTCATGAACATTTTCTAATTTGAATTTTCTAAATTTAGGTTCATTTTTATGCCGAAGAGCTTTATAATTTTTAATAAAACCAGTTGTACGAGTTTCTACATAGTTTTCCCTATATTTATTCCTGTTACTAATGATCTTCTCCTTTTTATCTTCTATTCTCTGTCTTATTAGTTTCAAATCCACTTTATTATTAATTACGTCGAATGGACTACATTTAATTGTACTATGATATGAATTGTTATATAGAATTATAGCATTTAATATTTGTATTCTAATTGGTTGTTTATCTTCTAAGTTCAGGGCTCTTAACTTCTCTGTAATAGTATTATTCAGTCTTTCTACATCTGCATTTCCTGTATGACTATTCGGTTTCGTCAGGTGAAATGCAATGTTTTCTTTGTCGCAAAATTCTCTGATATTATTGCAATTGAACTCGTTATCAAAGATGAACCGTTTAACTTTTCCTTTAATGGAAATAAATAATTTTAATTTTTCGACTAACGTACGACTATTCTTATCTTCTAGATGAAAGCAAGTAGCAAATTTTGAAAACGTATCGATAAAGAGTATGAAATTTTGTTTACTGTTTACATAAGTATCAATGTGAACAATCTCATTTATTGTGCATGGAGTTTCGCTTAAAGAGAACTTATTTTTTATTGGCCGTCTATCGTACTTTGCAGAAGAACATATATCACAATTGTTAATGATTTGCCAAATGAATGTTTTTAACTGGGGGTGGTATACCTTTTTCTTCATTCCTTCGTATGTAGGAATAATACCTGAGTGGCCAGTTTCATGTTTATGAAACAATGCTATTTGCTTTTTTAACCTTCCCTCATCTTCTATATCAGAGGCGAAAAAGGTACATTTAATAAACTTATAACTAGAGCGATTGGGAAACAACTTTCTTAATTCTTGTTGCAGTTTATTATACTCATGATCACTCAGATCGGTATAGATCGCTACTCGGCCACCATTAAAATGCCTTCTTATTATATCAAAAATACAGTTACTTTCCATATCTTTCCTATCAATGTATATTCTTTTATGACCAAAGACAGCTTCGTGTTCTTTTCCCTTTCTTTCTACGAAGATTATTTGATTCTGGAATCTATTAACTATGGTGTCCAAAATGGAAATGTGATCGTCAAAATTTTCTTCTTGTGAATGAGCAGTTTGAACGGTCACAGATCCATGGGAGGCACTCTGGGTCTCAGATCCGCATGGAAAATTATTTTTTGCTTTTTCTATAATGTTCGGATTATCCAATGTATTAATTTCTTTGTTTTCTACATTGATCCGGCTTAAGAAATCTGCAATTCTATTCTCTTTGCCCTTTATATAGCCTATTTTAATATTATATTCACTTAATTGAATCAACCATCTTTGCAACCTGGGATTAATATCTTTCCCGGAATATTTTGCATAAAGCCATTTGATGGGCTGGTGGTCAGTTTGTAATTCGAACTCTCGACCAAAAAGATAAGGACGAAAATATGATACACCCCAAACTACAGCTAGTAGTTCTTTCTCAATTGTTGGGTAGTTTAATTCGTGATTATTTAATGTACGAGATGCGTATGAAATAGGATGTCCATCTTGAGTTAAAACAGCTCCGATGGCAAAATCACTTGCATCAGTAATAAGTTTAAATTGTTTTGAGAAATTAGGATATCTTAAGATAGGATGATGAGTAATAAGCTCTTTCAATTTTTCAAAGGCTGCTATAAAACAAGGGTCGTTAGCATTAACCTTAGTATTTTTCTTTAAATATTTCGTTAGAGGCTTAGCAATACTTGCGTAGTTTCTTATGAATTTTCTGTAGTATCCCGTAACTCCCAAAAATGATTTAATTTGTTTTGGCGTCTTGGGGAGTTTTAAATTCTGAATGACCTCTATTTTACTTGGATTGGGACGTACACCTTCACGCGTAAGAATATGTCCTAAGTATTCCGTTTCCTTGACGAGAAAACTGCATTTGTCTACCTGTATTTTTAACTTCGCTTCCCGTAATTTATCGAAAATTTTTCTTATGCTTAAAAGATGTTCTTCCAGAGAGGTACTGAATATCAATATGTCATCAAGGACTGTTCGTAGTGGTAACAATCTCATGTTGAATTTCGTGTGTAAATGATAGTCTATCTCCTTCCCTAAAGAACAGTTCTTGGTTATTTTTTAGCAGGTTAGTAATTGAAGCGAATTCTTCAGAGTTCAAGTGATCAAGCTTTAGTTTATCAATAACATTGCCTGCATTGGCTTCCAAGGTTACTATTTCACTAATATCGTATGGGCTGGAGTTTTGAGTATCTCGAAAAACTAAAATGTGTTTACCTATTTCTAGCTGTCCTTCCTTCAAATTAACTATTGCCTTAAATGGATTTAATATGTTTAATCCCAAAATAGCATCATAATTTCTACCACATAAATTCATGACTCTCCACGTCATAGTTCCTACAGTATGAAATTCTACTGGGATGGGGGTAATTAATTTGCATCCTACTTTTACAATCCCCGAAATAGTGGAAAAAAATTCTGCCATTTCTAGAGGAATGTATTTATATTCACTTAAAATATCGGGTCGGATTATACTTGTGCTAGATCCCGTATCTATAAGGCACTTGATTTTATTTTTACCTATAGTTAAATAGATCATTGGTAATGGAATTCCCGAGGCCCTTTTTGAAAATTTATGGGGGCCTGCTCAATGTTGCCAACCGACATCATTTCTACCGTGTTGTTACTCGTATTTCTCGATATTCTTGAATTGCGGGGTCCATCATTACACTTATTATATTTCAAATGATCCTGCCTAGAGTTTTGTTTTGAAATAAAGGGGGTCGAATATTGATTTTGAGTGGGAGTGGTTACATTTGAATTGGGAAAGCGCAAAGTTGGAGACAAATATTTATTTAGGGATTTAAAAGGTTTAGCCTTCCTATGTTGAAAATCTATGCACCTATAATCATCTAACAATCTAAGTCTAGCATATTTATTATATATGTCGACCATAGTTGCCGATTCACCGATATGAGCCCTAATATTACCGTCTATTTTTTCGATTAGTATTTCTATAAGGTCCCTATCTACATTTTGTGGTTTATAAATTTCTGGTTTTCTACTATCGAATTCCCACAATTCACTTAATTCATAACTTAATTTTCTAAATTCTTCAAATAGTTCTCGTAAATTACTAACCTTAATTGATCGACCATAATTAAATAATTCAGCATAACTTTTGTTCGGTTGAAAATGTTGCTTAAGCCTGGTTGTGATGGTGTTCCAGTCGGGGTCATCCCCAAGTTGCCGTATGCATTTTCCAGCCTCTCCCTGCAGTTTCTCGTTCATTATAATTTGACGACCGTAGTAAAGCAGCTCTTCGTCATTGTTGCACAATTTCGATGTGACTTCTATTGACTTCAGAAAACACGAAAGGGAATAATCTCCACTTCCATTAAATGATTTCAGTTGTCTAAACTGACTCAAAACACTTTCTGCACTTAATTTTAAGCATGTTGGCTCTTGTTCTTGCTGCGGAACTGGTTGCTGATGCTGCTGGGGTAGTTGCTGTTGCTGCTGTTGCAGTTGACCTTGGCACTGTATTAGTTGCTGTTGCTGTTGTTGCAGTTGCTCTTGACACTGTACTAGTTGCTGCTCTTGCCGCACAACTATTTGTTGCAATTCACGCAATAATCTAGTCATGTCTTCCATTTCACTGTATTATCACAATTATTTGTGGCCGGGGAGTGGTTCGTTTTTTTTTTTTTTTTGTTCTTTGTTTTCTTTTGCTTTTGCAAAACACTTAGTTTTCCACTTTGTTCTTTTTTTTCACTCTACTCTTCACTTTTTTTCCACTTTTATTCTTCACTCTATTTTCTTAATTTCTCTTTTCTTTAGAAAAGATTCCGTTTGACTGCGCCAGTTATATTTCAATTAAACACTCTTTAGAATATTTACGGATTTATTTATTACGACTCTTCAGGTCGGCTGCTCGTTACAAAGTGAAACTTATTCCTATGATTATTCTACGATTGTGTGTCGGATAGAGTGACGACACCACAGACAATCACTCTGTGTTCTCACGGTTAAGCAGACAGGTATGTGCTGACAGCGTACTTTTGCTTCAGCAGATCATATTCTGTTATCTCATCCGAGTCGGATGCTACAGCATTCCGGACGACGCTGTTTGGCATATCTGCATTTTCCCGTGGAGTAAGGTGAGAATCTATTGATATCGTAACTCGCGCGATTGAGGATTCGGAGAGGTGTTACTGAGGCGTGACGTTCGTAAGTTTTATGAACAGATAAAGCGAACATGCCAATGTTGTAAAGCCAGAACGGAAGCCTGCAGATATGAGAACGGACACCTAGTAGTATAAACGCAGTCGATACTGAGAATATGGATAAACCACTTCTGCAGACTGAGTAGCGGCGATGTTAGTCAATATACCGCTGTCAGGCAGAATGATCCATTTCTAATCGACGAAGACCGCAGAGAGCTCCGTCCCCCTGACCTCGACGAAGTTAAGATTGCCATATCGAAACTTAAGTCGAATAAAGCTGCTGGCGCAGACGGACTGTCCACTGAGCTCTTCAGGGCCGCTGGGGATGCCCTGGTTAGGAGCATGTACCAGCTCATCTGTAAGATATGGTCAGAGGAAAGCATGCCCGAGGAATGAAGTCTCAGCGTCGTATGCCCGATCCACAAGAAAGGAGACCCCTCTGATCGCGCCAACTACAGAGGAATAATTCTCCTTAACATCGCCTACCAAATCTTCCCTGCCGTTTTGTGTGAACGCCTGAAGCCTTTTGTAAATAAGCTGATATGTTCTTATCAGTGCGGATTCAGGCCAGGGAAGTCCACCATCGACCAAATCTTCACACTACGGCAGATCCTGGAAAAAACAAATGAATTTCAAGTCGACACTCACCACCTATTTGTCGACTTTAAAGCCGCATACGACAGCGTAATTAAAAACGAGCTATACAACGCTATGTCTACCTTTGACATACCTGCTAAACTCGTCAGACTATGCAGGATGACTTTGGAGAATGCTCGCTGCTCCATCCGAATCGGTGAACACCTTACCGATAGTTTTGATGTCGAAACAGGATTTAGGCAGGGCGATGCGCTGTAGTGTGATTTCTTCAACATCTTATTGGAAATGATTGTGCAAAAATCACTGGCCAATACAAGAGGCACAATCTATTTCAAATCCTCGCAACTCCTTGCATACGCCGACGATATTGATATAATGGGTAGATCACAGCGAGATGTCAATGAGGCGTTTGCGAGTATTGAGATGGAGGCGGCGAATATTGTTTTGACGGTAAACGAGGGCAAAACTACATATATGCTGTCATCAAAAAAGGACGCTCACCACCGACGTCTTGGCCAGAACGTTTGTATTGGCAGATATAAGTTCAAGGTAGTTAAGGACTTCGTCTACCTTGGCTCCGCAGTGACCTGGAACAACGACATCTGTTCCGAAATTAAACGCAGAATCACTCTTGCCAATCGCTGTTTCTTTGGGCTCAGGAGGCAACTGAGTAATAGAGCCTTCCCCCGAAGGACAAAGGTGACTCTATATAAGACCCTTTTCATCCCCGTCCTGTTGTACGGCGCAGAAGCATGGACACTATCAAAAGCGGATGAGGAGGCCCTTGGTCGGTGCGAGAGAAATATTTTGCGCGTGATTTTCGGGCCTCTAAACGCAGGCGGGGAATTGAGGAAAAGATTCAACCACGAACTTTACGGGCTGTACAGCGACATGGGTGTGCGGCAATGGAAAATGCTAGCAAAAGATCGTGCTAGATGGAGGGGCATGTTGGTTGAGACCCAAGGAGGAGGAGGGTCTGGTTCTAAGCTTTCTTCTATCATATACATATGTACATACATATGTATGTTGGGTTTAATTTATTTATCCCAAAGGTAAAAGTTTGTTGCCAATTCTTACTGGTGACTTCTGGGAAGTGCTTACTGATGAAGAGAATATAGGTCAGCACTTCGTGGCGGAAAAACGTCGTGATGACATAACTAATTCCTGTGTCATCACGTCAAACACCAAGGCACTGATCCTTTAAAAGTATCGTGGCTTTGTATTATACATAGTATCTAGCTCTAGTTTTCGGTGAACATTTTACTTTCATATGGAATAACTAGTGTTCTACTCTGGAGGGTATACCGAAAGCGATGCATTAACCAAATGTGTGAGTGATAGCGAGCATATGTAATGTTTATTGGAAGGTAGTTCGGAGTTAGTAGCTTAAGCTTTTGATCCTGCCTTAAGTGGCCTTTGATGAAGAGACGTAGAGTACTGCATATTAATCTCTACGATTTGTACGGACACATGTTCTATATTTAATGAGATTGTTTCCGTCATTGTATTCTCAGATAGCCTGTTGTCATTAAACGCTTACATATGTGATATAATTAATATCATTTTTATATTGATGAGGGTGTGGGTGAGGGTATGTGAATGTCATCAATTCATGTGGGTGCTGTCTCAATATTCTTATCTCGGTAAGTTCAAAGACATTTTTTTCCTTTGAGTATATTTTTTTCACATGTAAGGATTTGTGTGCCCGTTGCCCGTAGGTATAAGAGAGTGGATACCTACAGCGACATTGGTCTAGTCAGGCGTCTACGGATTCAATGCCTAAGAAGGCTGGGCCATGAAGAGCGAATGGACACCACGGCTCCAGCCCGCGGAGTCTTTGAATCCAACCCCGAGCGACGAAGAAGCGGAGGACGGCCGCATTTAAGATGGCGCACACAGGTGGAAGGGGACCTCAGCCAACTGGGCGTGCGGCAATGGAAAAGGCTAGCAAAAGATTGTGCTAGTTGGAGGGGCATGTTGGTTGAGGCCCAGGTTCACCTCGAACTGTTACGCCCATTAAGTAGAAGGAGAAGTTGGGTAGTATTAACCCTAAGGCATACGTTATAACCGCTACATATAAATTTGGAATTATTCGCTATTTTTCAACTTTCGTAACTGAAAGAACGTACTTTGACAGAAAATTACTAATGTGGTAACAATTACTGTAGAGCAAATTAGAAAACTAAAATCTTTTTAGAATCTCAAGGAAATTTGTATTTAGAGTGGGATACAGTTATTAAATTCGTGGAACGTCTGTAGCAAATGTTCTGTACTTATTCAATGACAAAAAGAGGAACGGACTATAACCCGATGCCGCATATTTACGTTGAAGAACAATTGGTTTATTTTGCTCTTTCCTGCACCGTGACCCTCGTTGTGACCATAAAATAACCGAATGATTTTCTTATGAATGAAAAGCTAAGAGTATGCGCAGTAGTCCTTTCAACCGAACACACGTTCAACCGTTCAATTGCCAACAGAAGCTTTCACTGATAAGGAAGCTGCATATCCTGACCTCGTATAAAACCAAAAGTATCTAACGATGTTGAAATCAGACGGTGTTACACATTCTGCTGCGTCAGTTAATGGATTAATCGGTTCTACCGTCCGAGTGCGGAACGTACTTTTCTGTATCTTTTTTATTGTATTTTTCGCGTTGTGTAGCCGTGGGAGTATAATTCCTCCAGTGCGGCGTGAATTTAATTGGGGACGGTAAAGTAGATAAATTATTACCCAGACGTCCGCCTTGGCTGCCTATTAAATTCCGTGGAAAATCCATCAAAAACAGGAAAAAAATCGCTAATCAATAAATTCCCAGATTCATTTATACTCCGTTGGTTTAATGAAAATTCTGCAAATCACATTTCTGTTTCGTTTGCTTGTTCTATTATTGTTGTTTATGTTCCCTGATTACATTTATTCACTGCCTGGTAAAGTGTTTTTCTTCTGGTTGCTTTGAGCGACGCAAGAAATGTTTAAAGTGAAGCAGTAAATATCTGAATCAAACAGCAAAGGTGGCTATCTCTCGGTCGACTGCAGTCTTGTGTTTAAATGTTCGTGCGAGATAATTTGCCCTCTGATACAGAGTGTTCATCTGCGATATGTAATAGTTCAATAGGAAGTAAAAATATATTGGTTCGCTTGCATGTGAGAAAGTAAAGAAAACATGAAATTTTGAGTTTGCAGTGTTAAGTGTAATATCTAGTGTTTACGAGAAGAATACGAAGGAAGAAAACGTAGCGTATTCACATCTGTGACCGGTAGATTGAAGACGTTATCGTCGGATTGATGAAATACGTTGAAATGTTCCTGGCAGTCACCCAACAGTACGTCAACATAAACACCCAATAATACGAAAACATAAAATGTTGAGGTTCCAGTGTTTAGTGTCTCGGAATATCTAGTGTTTACGAGAAGAATACGAAGGAAGAAAACGTAGCGTATTCATAGCTGTGACCGGTAGATTGGAGGCGTGTTCGTTGGATTAATGAAATACGTTGAAATGTTCCTAGCAGTCACCCAACAGTACGACAATATGGTAAGCTATGTTGTATATGCCATAATCGCATTTCGGGCCGTCTGGGCCAAGGGATTTAATTTAAATTACATTGCCAGCTAAGAGTTCTTCATTTGTTTGAATCTCGATAGTAGCGAGAGAGAGAGAAATGGCGAGATTTGTTTACTTTAAAAAAATGATTGTATTCATTTTGCTTCGGTTATTGTTTTAATTAACTGTAATGGTTCGAATACAAAAGAGATGGTAATAATGTTTTCTTCGTGTGTCGAACTGATAAACACATCAATTCAAGATGGATAATAACATTTTTCACGCCTCTTTTTTATGTAAAGAAATCAAATCGATTGAATTATAGGATGTCGGTATTATATTTTCATCGCTTCTGTTCCAGAGATTGTATATTCTTTTAAATTCCAATAGGTATAAACGAAAAAAATATTGGTACGTATTTGAATTGCAGGTTGCGTTAACATGAATAGAGCTGTTAACATTTTAACAAAATGACTTAACGTGTTTCTGACTAAACCAGCACCATTTTTATTTTTGAGATTAGGTACGTGTAAGGAGTTTTAAAGATGGATTTCGGCAAATTAAAGTAGACGATTAACAGGTTTTTGACAAATCAGCGAAGAATTTGCCTAGATTGTGTAAATGAAATTTAGAAGATTTAGAACATTGAATGAATCGAAATATCTCTCAGTTTCTAAAGAATCTTATACAGTTTTCATTACTTTTGATTTTAAAGCTGCTTACATTCATTTTGCTCATCACGGTCGTTAGACCTATACTAATGTATGGAGTGATAGTCTGGTGACTGCGCTGGACAAGACAACATACCACAAACAACTCGAGAAAGTACAAGGCTGGCATGTATGTGCATTACCGGGGCCCTCAGGTCCACCCCAACGGCTGCGCTTAACATGTCACTCTACCTTACACCACTCGATATCTTCGGCGAGCAAATTGAATTGGACGAGCTATGTCACTGCCACTTCTCCATTCTGAAAAACAGGATAACCATGGGACAAAACTTGGACCACACAGAACCCACCACAGTCTTGAAAAAAAATTGTACTACGATCTACACGGACAGGCAAGTGTTTATCTAGTGAAGTATCATGTTGCTTCTTTGAGCCCATAACGTCATACGAAGTGTATAAGATTATTCGATCTCTTCGAAATTCAAATTCTAAAACAACTGACGGTTTTTCAAGTATCTTCGTTAAGAAAATAGCACTAAATATCTGTGATGTTTTCTGTTTTATATATAATAAAAGTGTCTCATGTTGTATTTTTCCCGATTATTTGAAACTTGCTGAAGTGATACCGTTTTTTAAAAAAGGAAATAAGACTGATATCAATAATTATAGGCCAATTTCATTGCTGTCAGTTTTCTTAAAAATCTTCGAAAAAGCTATAAGGATGAGAATGATCCAGTTCTTAGAAAACATTTTTCAGTGAATGCCAATTTGGTTTTCGGTCAGGATGTTCTACTGAAAGTGCTCTCCTCAATTTTTGTTCAAATATATATAACGGTTTAAATGACAGGAAGCATACCGCAGGACTATTCATTGACATTACCTAAGCCTTTGATATGGTGGATCACAAAGTGCTTTTGGATAGACTACATAGGTGCGGAATTAAAGGTAGTTTTCCTGGTTGGCTTGGTTCGTATCTTTCTAATAGAGTTCAAAAAGCCAAAATTGATGGGATTTTAAGTTCGAGTAGTACAGTTCCTATGGGTGTTCCCTAGGGTTCTGTTTTTGGCCCATTATTTTTCTTAATGTTTTTTAATTCGCTCTTTTTAAAAAAATACTGTAGCAAAGTAACAGCTTTTGCAGACGATATGGCTTGTGCTTTTACTACTGATTCCGCTCTGAATCTTTCTGTGGCTATTAATCATGACCTTGATGTGATTAGTCACTGGTTTAAACTACATAAAATGGTAATCAGTGACAAAACAAAAATGATGTGTTTTAGTTCCAGGGGCAAGAAATTAGATTATGGACCCTTTATTTTCCACTGTGCGAAATGTAAACGACTTAGAAACAGTAAAACTCTTTGTAGCTCTGAATCTAAGGCTCAGATATTTTTCCCACAAAACCCTTGTCTGAAAAATGTTTTTATATTGAAAACGTTCATCACTTTAAATATCTCGAAGTCAATCTCGACTGGAAATTAAACTGGTATGAACATACGCATGCATTAAAGAAATGTCTTATGGCAGCTACAAGACAGCTCTTCTTTTTAAAATCTTATTGCGGGTTTGATCTTCTGAAGGCAATCTAATATGGATTGGTACATTTTAAGGTTGAATATGGAATAGTGGTTTGTATGTATGTATGTATGCTGGCGTTACAGTCCATGAAGAACCAGAGCCGAGCTTCTCTCAATCACCCATGTTGTGTGTGATTTAATTTTTCCATAGGTGAAAGGGACCTACAATTTGTCGCCGGTTCCGAACGGCGAATTTCGAGAAGCTTTTCATGACAATTTTACTACAGGGGGTTTTGCCAAAACCCCGCTGAGGAGATACACCGTGAAACACGTTTGATGACATGGCTGTGTCGGTATGTATGTATGTATGTATGTTGGCGTTACAGTCCATGAAGAACCTGAGCCGAGCTTCTCTCAATCACCCATGTTGTGTGTGATTTCATTTTCCCATAGGTGAAAGGGACCTACAGTGTTTATTGCCGGTTCCGAACGGCGAATTTCGAGAAGCTTTTCATGACAATCTTACTACAGGGGGTTTTGTCAGAACCCCGCTGAGGAGAAACACCGTGAAAAACACGTCCGATGACATGGCTGTGTCGGGATTCGATCCCGTGTCATCGGCGTCAGAGGCCAACACACTACCCACTGCGCCACGGTGCTCTTGGTGTCGGTATGTACTTACAATAATAAAATATACTCTCTACTAGTGTCGCAAAAACATATTATCCGATTAATTTGTAATACAATCGTCAGTCCGGTAGCTTTCTACTTACTGTTCTTCTTCTTCTTCTTCTTCTTAACGGGCGCTACAGTTCGGGGTGAATCTGGGCCTCAACCAACATGCCCAACTAGCACTATCTTTTGCTAGCCTTTTCCATTGCCGCACACCCAGTTGCCTGAGGTCCCCTTCCACCAGTGTTCGCCTTCCTAAATGCGGCCGTTCTCTGCTTCTTCGTCCCTCGGGGTTGGATTCAAAGACTCTTCGGGCTGGAGCCGTGGTGTCCATTCGCTCTACATGGCCCATCCTTCTTAGGCGTTGAATCCGTAGACGCCTGACTAGACTCATGTCGCTGTACAGCCCATAAAGTTCGTGGTTGAATCTATCGGAATCGGAATCGGAATTTATAGGCCCGAAAATTACGCGCAAAATCTTTCTCTCGAACCGACCAAGGGCCTCCTCATCCGCTTTTGATAGTGTCCATGTTTCTGCGCCGTACAACAGGACCGGGATGATAAGGGTCTTGTAAAGAGTTCGGGAGAGGGCTCTATTACTCAATTACCTCCTGAGCCCAAGGAAACAGCGATTGGTAAGAGTGATACTGCGTTTGATTTCGGAACTGATGTCGTTGTCCCAGGTCACTGCGGAGCCAAGGTAGACGAAGTCCTTTACTACCTCGAACTTATATCGGCCAATACAAACGTTCTGGCCAAGACGGTGGTGAGCGTTGTGTTTTAATAACAGCATATATTTAGTTTTGCCCTCGTTTACCGCCAAACCAATTTTCGCCGCCTCCATCTCAATACTCGCAAACGCCTCATTGATATCTCGCTGTGATCTAACTACGCTCTAATTATGCTGATGTATGCGGCTTTGAAGTTGACAATTAGGTGGTGAGTGTCGACTTGACATTCATTGGTTTTTTCCAGCATCTGCCGTAGTGTGAAGATATGGTCGATGGTGGACTTCCCTGGTCTGAATCCGCACCGATAAGGACCTATCAGCTTATTTACAAAAGGCTTCAGGCTTTCACACAAAACGGCAGAGAAGATTTTGTAGGCGATGTTATTCCTCTATAGTTGGCGCAATCAGAGGGGTCTCCTTTCTTGTGGATCGGGCATACGATGCTGAGACTCCATTCCTCGGCCATGCTCTCCTCTGACCATATCTTACAGACAAGCTGGTGCATGCTCCTAACCAGTTCATCCCCAGCTGCCTTGAAGAGTTCAGCAGACGGTCCGTCCGCGCCAGCAGTTTTATTCGACTTGAGCCTCGAAATGGCAATCTTAAATTCGTCGAGGTCAGGGGGACAGAATTCTCTGCGGTCTTCGTCGATTAGAAATGGATCATTCTGCCTGACAGCGGTATATTAACTAACATCGCCGTTATACAGTCTGCAGAAGTGGTTTTGCCATATTCTTAGCATCGACTGCGATTCTACTGCTAGGTGTCCCTTCTCATCCATGCAGGCTTCCGTTCTGGCTTTATATCCTTCGCATGCTCGCTTTATCTGTCGATAAAACTTTCGAACGTTACGCCTGCAGTAACACCTCTCTAAATCATCAATCGCCCGCTTCTCGTGCTCTTTTTTCTGTCTTTTGAGAAGCTTATTCTCCTCCCTTCTTTTTAATTCGTAGGGCTCACTCTTGTTCTTTTATGCAGCGTGGGCTTATATGCATCCTGCTTCGCTGTGTGAATCCTCCTGAACTCGTCATCGAACCAGGTGTTTCCTCGTGGTGGAGCCTTGAAACCCAAGACTTCGGATGCAGAGCTTTTCAGTGCTTTTTTCCAAAGGCTCCACTGCTGTTCTATTGATAGCGTGGAGATTTGAGGTGTATTGGAGAGCTTAATGGAGACGCGATCGGTAAAAGCACGAGCGGTTTCTGGCGATAGTAGCTTTCCGACGTCATAACTTTGTATTCTTACTCTACTCCGCTGCGTTCGTGATATCCGTAAGCGCATCTTGGCTAGTACAAGATAGTGGTCCCAGTCGATGTTAGCTCCTCGGAAAGTTCGAACATCAAGAATAGTGGAGGAGTGTCTGACGTCGATCGCGATGTGATCAATCTGGTTGATAGTCGATTGATCAAAAGATCGTCAGGTGCCTTTGTGTATATCGAGGTGCGGAAAGCACGTACTGGGTGGAAGGAGATTTCGCCCCGTGGCAAGATCAATCAGCCTGTGTCCGTTATCGGATGTGGTGTCGTGTAGGCTATGTTTGCCGATGACTCGTTCAATGATGCTTTCCTCACCCAGCTTACCATTGAAGTCTCCTAGTACTTCATACAGCATACGTTCTGTCTAGGAGATCTCATCGAACTCAAAAACTTATCTTTGGTGGAGTCATCCTTGTCTTCCGTGGGGGTGTGGATACAGATCAAGCTGATGTTAAAAAATGTAGCCTTTATACGGATTGTTATGAGGCGTTCGCTCACATGCCGAAAGCTTAGGACTTTTTGCCTTAGTCCACCCCGAACAACAAATCCGCATCCGAACAATCGTTGTTCTCTCTCCCTATAGCAGCCGCCGTAATAAATATCGCAGTTTTTCGTTCGCTTTATACCCGGTCCATTCCATCGGATTTCCTGGATGGCGGTTATTTCCGCTTTATAGCGGTCTAGGGCGTCCGCGAATTGTTCGGCTGCACGGGGCCTGTTTAGGGACCTAACATCCCACGTACAGAGCCGAAGATCATTGTCCTTTTTTTGTTTTTTTGCAAGGGTCGTCAACATTAATCCGGTCAGTTATATCCAAAGCTTGTGGTAGTTTCGGAGTTTGTGGTTTTTTTTTTTACGGTCACGGCTTACTAGGCCGTAGCCCAACCGACTAATCCTGTTTTTTGGTGCAGGGGGCTCACAATTCGCCCTTCCTCGTCTGCAATTTCCATAGGAAATCTCCAGATGGCACCACGAGGAGGTGGGGATAGGACTTACCAAGGGTGCCGCAAGATGGTCGACTGCGGTGGCTCTTCTCGCTTTTTAGCAGGCCAGCATCCGTCGGATAGATGCTACCCCTACGAGGCCTTTGTTAGTCCTTGCCATGCATATTAAGCATATCTAGTTTAATAAATTAGTGAAATGTAAAATAAACCGGCTGTGTTTTCCTGTCCAGACTTAAAAATTAGTTTGATTCATCTACGTCCTAAATTGTATTTCAAAAATATTATTAATGATCCCTTGTATGGGATTTGCAGACAGATTTGCGGTTGGTTATGCTATCGAAGAGAACACTGTTCGATATGTCCTCATGATTCTTAATATTTCCGCCCTGTGGCTTTTTGTCTCGAAACTGGTCAGTAAGAAAACTCAACCGTTCAGATAATGTCAATAAAGTTATATAATATACATATAAATATATGGTATGGATGAACACACTATTGGAGCACAGCTTTATCTGTGCAAAGATGTACATATGTATAAGGAGATCTGTGTACTTTGATGATGCAATAATCTATTTGTGGTCAATGTTGGCCAGCAGATGCTCCACCACTTTTACTGAAAGTGAAGTAAAATATCATATATATCTCACAAATATTTTAGTGTTCATGTTTGTGTTCAAGTTTATTCTACTTTTCTATTATGTGCTTGCTGTGCTATTTCTCTTAGTACTCGGATGTCCAACAAGATTACCTACTATGGATTTAATTTTCCATTAGGATTGAGTAAATATAAGCTTCGGAAAGTAAATTTCTATCAATATAGAAAAACCAAAAAAAGGACAACGTTAGGAGAAGATTTTGTAAACATGCACTCTAGTAGACACCCACCTACATACATATATACATTATACAGGGTTTTTCATTAAACTGTTTTTAGTTTAATGCATCTACCTTTAAGTTTAAATAAAACAAAGTGTGTGTGAAATATCGTCTAATTTTTTTATTCGTTAGAAAGGCCTATCGATGCCATTATGTATGGCATAACATCGTTTAAATGTTCTCCGCGGCTTCTCTGGGTGGCGCATAAATCAGGCTGAATTTGACCGATGACATGGGTTATGTTGGTTTTGACGGCTGCGGTGGTTTGTGGCTCATTCGCATAGACCTGCGATTTTCTCTTTAGAAAAAGTCTAAAGAGGTCTAATTGCACGATATCGGTGGCCAGTTCATATCACCTCCTAGCGGTCGCCATTGACAGTAATGGGTTGGTCAACGTCGTTCCACACCAAACAGTGACTTTTTCGGGATGCATTAGACGCTCTTGGATCTCGTGTGGATTGATATCGTTCCATATTCGATAGATTTGTTTGTTGACGTACCAATTATTATTAAAAAAAGGCCGAATGTTTATGAGCGACGCGCAACCGATTGCCACGGATTCTGCTGCACACTATCACGGACAGCGGCGATATTTCGGCAGATCTTGCGTTTCGTCGACGTACGGTGTTGGTTTATCGTTTACTGAATCAGTAAACTCAAGTTTATCCACCATACTTACCCCGTTTACATGCGTAGTTGAATCCGGATTCAACTAGGATCGAAATTCATATACCTAAACGCGGATCGAGTTGAAATAATGCATGTAAACCTGGGTCGAGGAGTCGAACTGACATTTTCACTCTGTATGTGTGAGATATCTGTTTTGCTTTTCTTTCTTTTCGCTTGCTGGTTGGCACAACGCAGGACTAACACATTCAAAGTAAAAGGTCCGTATATACATACTATCTGTCACTTCAACTACGTTTGAACTCTTCGATCTTTCGACTACATTGCGGAAAAACCTGGGTCGAGATTTCAACTCAGTTTTGACTCGATCTTTCGACTACGCATGTAAACGGGGTAACTGCAAATAGTCATCTGGATAGGACGACTATGGCGACCGTTAAATAAGCAAGGCACGTGGACCATTGCCCGAACAGAACACCCAGTTTGATAAAACAATTTTATCATTTGCACTGGTTGTTAAATGCTATGTCTATCCGTGGTGATTTGGCAAAACATACAGAATAATCGACAGTCAATTTGAAAGATGTAGCTTTAACAATGATATTATAGTTTTTGTGTTTATTTTATGCTTTGAGTTAAGAAAATTGCCATGTCAAAGGGCTGCAACACACTTTCTCTGAATACATACATATGTATGTTGTGGGCGATCTAGTTCGTTCCATAAGCGATAAGCATTCGCCATTTATTGCTTGCTACGACCAGCGAAATTTGAAGACGATAAGTATTATAGAAGAGCATTAGTTAGCCCCTAGCTATGGAAAAACAATCCGATTGATGACAATTTGAATTCTATTAACATCCATTAGAAATTAAAAATAACTTTACTCTTGTCCCTTCCAGTGGCTCAAGATTCGTTAATGATGACCCATTTGTTCTTGTGACAACGCTTTCGTTTTTAGATTTACGTTCTATGAAAACTAAAACATTCCTTCGACATCTTTCTCTGTCAGTTTTGGCCTAAAAATTAAAACAAAATAGAAAACGAATTTGCTGGCTTCGAGAGAGGTCACATGGAACAATAAAAATAAAGTGTAATCAAGAAAAGCGCTTGAATTAAGAAGAAACTATTTTAATAAAACGGTATGTTGCTTTGGCGGAGTTGCAGCCCCATGAAGGGCTAGAGCCGAGCTTCTCTCGACCACCCACAACATGGAAATTGAGAGAAGCTTGGCTCTCTTAATGTGTGATTTATTTTTTTATGCCGATTCCGAACGGCGTGAATCGAGGAGAGATGCCGCGAAATAAATATTTGATGGTTTTGGTGTAATCGCGATCCGAGCTCGCTCATCGTGCGATAGAGTTCAACATACTAACCACTGCGCCACGTGGCTTCTTGACTATCACAGAATATACTAATGGTTTCCCCTCTTATGCCAGTCTCCATGTTAGGTTGACGCACGTCACGATGGCGTATAATCCGGCTTGGAAGATACTAAGACTCATTTCCAAAGCCTTCGAGATTTTCTGATTTAGTCCAAAGACGCCAGTGCCAACGCCGGAACCCATTTTGGAGACATCTGTGTACCACCTAAGGCCCTTGACATTGAGCAAGGGATTGCTGCTTTGCAAAGCTGTGCGGTTTGGGATTAGTATCTCAAATCTTTTGTCAAAAGTGAGCGTGTGTGGTAATGCGTAATGTTGCAAAATGGATACATATGTTACCCAATGGTCTACATGTGACCCAGTGGTCTAGATGGTAGGCCTGTTTCTGAGGGAAGAATCCTGATTGCACTGCGTATTGAAACCTTTTTAATAAAAAGGTGCAGTGGAGTATGTCCAATCAGTGCTTCTTGGGCTGCCGTGGGTTGGCATAGCGCCTGTAAGTTTACCGATTATTGTTTGTTGTTCAACTTTTGTCCACCTACCTACCTGCCATCGCGGTGTATAACCAGTGGGTCACCTTAGGTTTTAATATCTTGGTTCTACCGTAAGTGCGTCGACAGGTCCACAGTTCCTTAGTGGCCTTGGTGAGTTTGTTTTTGATGTTGGAGTTCCAGTTAAGGTAAAAACTAGATGAAGTAGGGCTATAACTTTCTCCTTTTTGTAAGCTTTGGTAAGATTGTCTCATTTGGGCTTTTGCCATAAGCAAAATATGTTTATGGATGTTGTGTTTGCGGCCACTCCTTTTGTTTTATAAAAAAGTAAAACAACGCAATGGAGATATGTAATTCAATTGTATTTATATATATTATTTCTTTAAATAATTGCAAGTCACAATGTGCCATGACGTGCTACCTACGGAGAATGAGGAGAAGTCATTTTATATTGCTATGACATTTTCATGACAGTTCAGTCCAAGGCTGACTTGACATTATAATACTCTACAACTTTCGTTCCCTTAACTTTGGCTAATCATTGCGCTCATTCATTTATATACGTTTTTTTATTTGTCTTTTCTGCTACGCAGTCTTGCGTACCAAGATCCCTTTGGCAAGTTAACCCCGCCATCAGAATCGGTGCCAGTTGTTACTTCGCGATATGATCCTGACTCTGCCGAAGTCGATGTTTCATCCGACACGGCGTTGTGAAACTCACTTGTATCTTCAGACTCTGCAGTTAGTACGAGTTGTTTGGACTGTGATACACCTAAGCTTTCATCAGAATTTGCTGTAGACTCATTTGCGCTATTGTTTTTGTTATTGGGAGAGTTGTTGATTTGTTTGAATTAACAGTCTGCGATAGTATCAATGCGTTGTTGCTTCGGGATAACATTCATCCTTAACTGATCTATATGCCGCTTCCATGTGATATTACTATTTTCAGGACTGATAGTATATGTGTTTCTTCCTAAATCTCTTACAATGTGACCTTTAATCCAATATTTTTTATTATTTTTATACGCCCTTGCTAACACTGCATCACCCTTGTTAAAATTGCTAGTACCTTTAATACCATAAGTTTTGACCTGCAGTTTCTGTTTTTTCAGTATCCTGTTTCTAACGCTTGTTAGAGTCCCTAGTGTTTTTGCTTGGCCTTAGTAAATCAATGCCCTTGCCTTCTAAAACTAATTTACTTAGAGCGGCTTTGGTGGATTTAACACAATTTTCTGCCTGGCCATTCGATGCTGGATGATACGGTGAAGTCATAATGTGCCATTTCCTATACAAAACTTCCGAAAACTGTCTGCTGTAAAAGCACTACCATTATCTGTAACTATGACTTTAGGATAACCAAATCTTCTGAAAATTTCCCTTAATTTATTTATTGTGCTATCTGTATCTGCTCTTTTCACCTCAAATCCTTCCACCCACTTATTCACATTTTATTGTGAAAAGGTCCGAAAAAATCTAAGTGGAGAAGCTCCCAAGGACCGTTTGTGCGTTCCCATGGAGTGAGTTGTGAGTGAGTGAGACTTTGTTTTCACAATTCCGAAATGAGACGAATGACGCAGTTGAAGAATTTCTGATAGAAGAGATATGGGTATTGTATGTGTATGTATGTATGTATGTTGGCGTTACAGTCCATGAAGAACCTGAGCCGAGCTTCTCTCAATCACCCATGTTGTGTGTGATTTTATTTTCACATAGGTGAAAGGGACCTACAGTTTTATTGCCGGTTCCGAACGGCGAATTTCGAGAACCTTTTCATGACAATTTTACTACAGGGGGCTTTGTCAGAACCCCGCTGAGGAGAAACACCGTGAAAACATGTTCGATGACATGGCTGTGTCGGGATTCGATCCCGTGTCATCGGTGTCAGAGGCCAACACACTACCCACTGCGCCGCGGTGCTCTCTCATATGGATAATACAACTCTATATTCCCACATTACAATGGAATATGTTTTCGCTTTTAGATTTATGTTGTTCGAAAAAGGTGTGAAAACTAAAACATTCTTTCGACGTCTTTGCCTGTTTTGGCCCAAAAATTAAAACAAACCAGAAAACAAACTTGCTGGTTTTAAGAGATAGGTCAGGCACTATAGAAAAAAAATCAAACCTTGTTCCACATCTGTTCGACCAGTAACACTTAATGAGGGTGTATACACGAGAATACATCATCCGAAAAAAAACAGTTTTGTGGGAGAGGGAGCTGAAGGTTGCGGTACGAAACGGAATACCATTTTCTTCCGCAAAATTTAGTGGGTGAACAGAAGTGGACAACTAATACATATACAACTCTTCAGTTTCCGAGTCCGCACTTTTTTTGCCTGGTGTTGCGCTTCAATCGTCATTGGTCTTTCAAGCAGTGAACATCGGAAAAAAACAAAGGGAAATTTTAGTGCGTGGTCGCACTTAATATCTCTGTCAAAGGAATTATCTCTTTCAAATGGAATGTCAAAAAGACAGAAACACTAACACAATTGAACAAGGTTCACATATACAATTTTTTCTTCTAGAAAAATGAATCCCGTGTATGCTTCTGTGTAGAGCATCAAACCGGTCTTCCTGCTGCTAGCGATATTCTCGTGTATACAGGCCCAATAGGAAGCAAGAAAATGACTATAAATGTCATTAATTTGTGGTTTAATTCAATATCAATGGTCATAGGTATACACTTTTTTTTTGCTACCACCTCTGAAAATATTGTGCAACTGAGTTTAACTTTTATAAGATAAAAAAGACATGCATGTCGATTTCTTTTATTATTGTTTTGGGCTGTTTGTTCTTAACTGATGGAAAAACACTATTGTTATTACGTTATTCTTGTTTTTTATTGTCGATGCGGCTATCCTCTGCCGCGCCTTCCTTCCGGGGAGAATTCGAAGACTCTTCGGGTCGGAGCTGTATTTTCCATGCGCTCTACAAGGTCTAGCCACCTTAGACGCTGTATCCGTAGACGTCGTACCAGGCCGATGTCGCCGTACAATCTGTACAGTTCTTCATTAGATCTTCTCCTCCATACACCGTTTGAACAAACGGGACCGTTGATAGTGCGCAGACCTTTCCTCCCGAAACGACCAAGGGCATTCTCATCCGCTTTTGCTAAGGTCCAAGCCTCGGCGCCGTAAAGGAGGACTGGGATGATTAAGGTCTTATATATCTTGAGCCCAAAGAAACAGCGGTTGGCAAGAGTGATTCTGCGTTTTATCTCAGCGCTGGTGTTATTGTCGCTGGTCATTTGTGAGCCAGGGTAGACGAATTCCTTGATCACTTCAAGGTTATATCCGCCCATGGTGACTGTCTGGACAATACGTCCGTGTTGTCCGACTCTTTTAGATGAGAGCAGATATTTGGTTTTACCCTCATTAATCTTGAGACCCATCTTAGCCGCGTCTACCTCAATGCTTACAAAGGCCTCATTGACGTCTCGTTGTGTCCGTCCAATCACGTCAATGTCATCGGCGTACGCAAGCAATTGCGTAGACTTGAAATAAATCGTACCTCTTGTGTTGGCCTGTGACTCTTGCACGATCTTTTCAAGCACGACGTTGAAAAAGTTGCATTACAGCGCGTCACCTTGCTTAAATCCCTTTTTAACATCAAAGGTATCGGTTTGCTCATTACCGACCTTAATGGAGCAGCGAGAATTCACCATTGTCCTGCACAGTTTGGCATAGATGCTAAAACTAGACATGGCTTTGTATAGCTCATCTCTATGCTGTCATATGTAGCCTTGAAATCGACGAAGAGGTGGTGAGTGTCGAGTTGGTGTTCCAAGATCAAGATCTGCCGTAGCGTAGATATTTGGCCTATTGTGGACTTACCTGGCCTGAAACCACACTGACAAAAGCCGACCAGGTTATCTACAAACGGTTTCAGGCCGTTTGTTGAGATTCCATTCGTCGGGCATGCTTTCCTCCGACCATACCTTGCAAATGAGATGGTGCATGCACCTTACCAGCTCATCCCCACCCGCCTTAAGAAGCTCAGCAGACAGACCGTCTGCGCCCGCGGCTTTATAAGACTTAAGTCTTGTTACCGCTGTTTTGACTTCGTCTAGGTCGGGTGGACTGAATTCTGTTACATCGTCGTCCATTACGAATGGCTCGTTCTGCCAAACAGCGGTATCTTGTCTATCATCGCCGTTATACAGTCTGCAGAAGTGGTATTTCCAAATCCTCAGCATCGACTGCGACTCCACTACCAGTTATCCATTTTCATTCCTGCAGGCCGCCGCTCTGGCTTTGTAGCCATGGCAAGTTCATTTTACCTTATTTTTGAACTTACGGCCTTCATTCTTGCGGAAGAATTTCTCCATCTTCTCGATCTCACGCTTTCCGTGATCTCTCCCCTTTTTTTCTGAAAAGCGTGTGTTCCTCTCTTCTCTTCTGCTCATAGATTTCGCGAGCAGCTCTCGTCCGTCGATGCAGCATGGCGTTATATGCCTCTTGTTTTGCCTCATGGGCTTGTTCGCATTGTTCATCGAACCAGAGGTTTCTTGGTGGTTGCGGTTTGAAACCCAGCACCTCTGAGGCAGCGTCTCTGACGGCGTTCTGGCAAAGCGCCCATTCCTACTCTATTGTTTGTGCTGCTGTGGGCGGATTTTGAGAGAGCTTAAAGGAGACACGATCGGCAAAGATTCTGGCAGTCTCTTGCGATTGTAGCTTTCCGACGTCAAACTTACGCAGTCCTACTCGACTCCTAAGCATTCTTGACATCCTCATTCCGTACCTTGGCTACAACAAGGTAGTGGTCCGAGTCGATGTTGGCCTCTCGGAAGGTTCGTACGTCGAGAATACAGCAGGAGTGTCTGGCGTTGATCGCAATATGATCAATCTGGTTGGTGGTCGATTGATCAAAAGACCGCCAGGTACTCTTGTGGATGTTGTGATGGGGGAATCGCGTGCTTGCTACAAGGAGGGTACGCCCTGCAAGGAAATCGATTAGCTTAAGTCCGTTGTCGGATGTGGTGCTATGGAGGCTATGCTTTCCTACGATCGACTCAAAATGTCTTCTTTGTCCAGTTTTGCATTAAAATCTCCTAGGACTATTTTTGTGTCGTAGTTGGGGTATTGAGCATGTGTTCTGTCTAGGATTTCTTCTGTAGAATTCTTCTTTGAGTCGATCGTCCTTTTCTTCCGTTGGGGCGCATATTAAGCCAATGTTTCCAAATTTAGCTTTGATACGGATTGTTATTAGGCGTTCGCTTATATCTCGGTAGCTTAAGACTTTTTGTCGGAGTCTTCCTCGAATAACGAATCCGCACCCTGTTTGTTCTCCTTGTAGCAGTTCCCGTAGTAGATGTCGCAGTTTTTCATCCGTTTTTTGCCTGGTCCATTCCATCGCACTTCTTGGAGTGCGGTTATATCTGCTCTATAGGAGTTGAGGGTGTGCTCCAATTGATCGCCTGCACCCGGTCTGTTAAGGGACCTCACATTCCAGGTGCAGACTCTCAAGTCCGTTAGTCGTTCGCAGGGGTCGTCAGCTTTGTATCCGTCCGTATCCGAGGCTTGTTGTCGTTTCAGAACAAGTAGGTTCTTACGTGATATGGATGTTACCTCTAAGCACAACTCCCAACCTGGAGGCCCAGGTTCCTCTTTCCCCAGGAACAAGGGGTAGGGTCGCTGCACACATTGGTTCACTACCTGGCGGGTGCCAGGGTAGCTATCCAGGAGGGCCACGCGGAGGCTGTGTGTCAACTTGGATTGAGCAGGGACAGATATCGAAGCTGGCTTTTGCTATGTGAAACGCGATCAACTTCTTTGCTCTGTTATGAAGAATTGACTATCAGCGGGTTATTGCGTAACACTGTTTCATTTGACTTGATGGCTTGATTTTCCTCAAAAAATACACTAAAATTTAATTTAAACCTGATTGCCTTTATTGATTGCATTACAGTCCATGAATTGAGATATACAGTGAGCACCAATAAGTTACCTAACACAAACAATTTTGGGATTTTAATTCTGATTTTAATTCTGAAAGGCCTGGATGTACTCTCTCTAAAAAATAAAATTTATTACATTCTAAAATAATGTTAACAAGTTTTTGGCAATAAAAACAAAATAATCACTGAATTCGTGCGTCAATACAGTGATTATTTTGTTAACAGTTTTTAAAATAACATTTTAAATGAGGTTGAACCACCTTTTGCCTTTATTATGTAATTCTTCCAATCACCTCGGAATGGACTCCACAAGGGCTTTTTATGTTCTTGAGATATTTTTCACATTCCTCAAGAAGTATAAGTTTGAGGCCATCTTTTGAAGTAATACTTCGTTTCCTGATCTGTTTATCCAGTTGGTCCCATAGATTTTCTATGGGATTTCAATTTTGGATGTATGTTTGGGGTCGTTGTCCTGTTGAAATATCCATGACTGACACAAGCCCAACTTTTCAGCGCTAGGTGGAAGAATCGTCTGTAAAATTTTCAAAAAAGGAATACAAGACTGCCGACTCCTGAAGGCACAAAACATCCCTAGACCATCACAGATCCGCCTCCATGGTTGACGCTACGTACTAAGTTCTATTCCTCCAAAGCGCAGTGTTTTTTCTCCAAATTTTTGGTGGTCTCCGCTGCTTCAGAATTTCGAATTTGCTCTCATCTGAGAACAGAGCATTCTTCCAAAAAGAAAAGTGCTTCTCCTTATACTTTTACGCGTGTTCAAAATGCTTCTTTTTGTTGACTACAGAGATTAGCCGCTTCTTCCATGGAAAAATATACCTTAGCATGAAGTGCTCTGCGCACTGTACTAGCACTTACACTATCTCCTTTTACTTGGCTAATTTATTTAAATATTTGCCTTTTTACTGAGTTGAATATCTGTCTAACGTGCTGTTAGACTTCTTCTTATCGGGCGGTAAAGTTCAGGGTGAACTTGGATCTCAACCAACATGCCTCTACAGCTAGCATGATCTTTTGCTAGCCTTTTCCATTGCCGCACACCCAGTTGGCTGACGTCTCCTTTCACCAGTGTGCGCCATCTTAAGTGCGGCCGTCCTCTGTTTCTTCGACGCTCGGGGTTGGATTCAAAGACTCTTCGGGCTGGAGCTGTGGTGTCCATTTGCTCTATATGGCCTAGCTGCCTTAGGCGCTGAATCCGTAGACGCCTGACTAGATCCATGTCGTTGTACAGCCCGTAAAGCTTGTGGTATATTCTCAAGAATATACAAAAGCCCTTGTGGAGTCCACGCCGAGAAGACTGGAAGAAGTAATAAAAGCAAAAGGTGGTTCAACCTCATATGTATTAAAATATTATTTTCAAATCTGTTTACTTTATATTGACGCGTGAATTCAGTGTTTATTTTGTTTTTATTGCCATAAACTTGTTAATATTATTTTGGAATGTAATACATTTTATTTTTTAGAGAGCTACCTGGATATAGGTCTTTTTTTATATTCTCTTATGATGTGTTGACACACACAACCTGAACGGAGTGCAGTGGTTGGGGTCGTTGATGTTCGTTCACTACTCTCAGGGGTGGTTGTCCTAGACCTGGATAGGACGAGAGCCGACCAAATTCCGCGTCGGTTATAGTCCGTAGTAATTCGTTCAAGCACTTTAGTATTGCATACGCAGTGCTCTTTTAAAATTATCCAGAAATAATAAACACCAAGCACTTATCTAGATGCTATTGAACTCAAAATCCCAAAATTGTCTATGTTAACTTTATATTGGTCCTCACTGTATATTATTTCAATACTACTTAATGAAAAGCAGACTAAATTGATTGATTCTGGATTATTCATATTCTTTTTTACGAATTTTTATTTTGTGACTTAACGAGCGTTTCCTCTGGTCGAGTTTTGCAGGGAATTTTCTGTAATCAGTAAATGTTGTAATAACGAGTAATTGGAATTTAAGTAACCCGACTGTATAATGACCACAATTAATCGAGGGATAAACGAGAGGATCAAATTTGAAATTGAAATCGTTAAATAAGTATTCATTCGAATTATTTGCCAATAAACAAAAAAATGAGAGAAGTTCGATTTTAAATATGTTATTTAGCAACAGCATAAAGCTTGTTTATGTCAGCAAATGTACGTCAAACACACTTCTAGTGCTGTCACTTATTTAGTTAATGGTGATACTAAATAATTTCTATTCGCTTCAATATTTAATGAATCGTAGAAAACGCCATAAAATATTTATGCACGTGCCTTGAGGTACATAAAATCAATTTAGTATACCCACATATCTATTTCTAGCGGCGATTTTTCTATTTTAATTCCTTTTTATTAAAAACTTCCCATGCTAGTCACAGCAGCAATTATTGGACAACGATTTGCATTTACTCCCGGCAAACGAAGAATATAAATCAGAAATACTAAAAGGTTTAATGCAATTGGTAAATGTGAGAGGTCATTAATCGGTTTGGTTAATTGTTAAAAAATCCAAACCATTCTATAAATTTCAATGTTAAGACTCATTTTGTTACATTTGAGTGGCCAATGGACGATATGAGTCGAAACAACACAGGGTTGGGACAGAGTCGCCTGATCACTGCGGCCACGATTGGGCCTATTGTAATGTCCCCCACTTACAGTTCACTCAGAAAACCTGAGTTCGTAATCAAGCTTAGTATGCTTTTGAGTGAACTGGCAGCAATTTCTTCTGCTTCAAGATAATGCTTGCCTTGGCTACGAAGACGTGTACTGACTAGGCAGTTACAGTGGCATAGTATGTGCTCTGCTGTTTCTTCGTCTTCATTACACATACGGCAAGTGTCATCTTGTATGATGCCCATTGTTTTGAGATGTTTATTAACTGGGCAGTGTCCAGTAAGGAAACCTGTGATTAAACGAATCTGACTCCTCGAAAGCATGAGAAGTTGTTTCGTTCTTTTGAGGGATGTAGTTGGGAGGAACAGCTTGGCTTGTCTGCTACCTTTCGTTTGTGACCAGTAGTGATCCGTCGTGTTCCTTAACCAATTTTTTATGCAGCATTTGGTGGTGCTAGTAGGTATGCCGCAGAAAGGCCGTGGCATCATAAATGGTGATGCAGAGCCTTTCCTTGCTAGTAGGTCCGCCTTTTCGTTGCCTGTATGGCCGCTGTGTCCAGGTATCCAAATGAGATGAACTCTGTTTGTACTGGCCAGCTGATGAAGTAGCTGTAGGCAGTCCCATACCAGCTTGGAGGTTATTTCAAAGCTCTTTAGGGCTTGAAGTGCAGCTTTGCTGTCAGAGAGAATATAAATGTTATTGTTAAGTATATTTCTGTTTATATTTTCTCTGAGGCAGAGTTCTATAGCAAATATCTCTGCTTGAAAAACGGAGTTATAACTGTCCATGCTGACGTAAATGCATGTGCCTGTATTCGCTCCGTATACTCCAGCCCCAACGCCTTCGTCCGTTTTGGAGCCATCTGTGTACCACACGTAGGATCCACGGTTGAAGGAGGGTCTATCCTGTTCCCAGTTTTGTCGGTTAGGGAATGTGACCTTGTAGTTTTGGCTGAAGTTATATCTGGGGAGACAGTTGTCTGTAAGAGATATCTTTAGGATTTCATGCCTGTTTATTTCTGTAAGGATGTCAGGGTGAAAGAGCCTACGGTTAGAGTCATCCTCCATGATCATCCTGTGGGCGAAGACCATTGCTTCTTTCTTCAGTTGGAGATGAAGAGGTGGCAGGTCTGTGATGACTTCTAGTGCTGCTGTGGGGGTTGTTCTCATGGCCCCAGTGATACAGATGCAAGCTAGTCTTTGCAATTTGTTGAGCTTGGCTTGCACTGATACTTGTTTTGTTTTGTGCCACCAGACGGGCGCAGCATATGTAAGGATTGGTCTGGTGATTGCTGTATATAGCCAGCGGGACATTTTGGGGTTTGTGCCCCAGTATTTGCCAGTGAGACTTTTGCTGGTCCATAAGGAGATCCTGGCTTTCTCAATGGTCTTTGTAATGTGAGAGTTCCAAGTGAGCTTTTCGTCTAGAGTTATCCCTAGATATTTGACTTCTTTTGAGAACTCTATCTCTTCACCAAAGAGGGTAGGCTTAGTAAGTTTGTGCCTGTTCCTTCTTTTGGTGAAGGCGACTATGGTGCTTTTTCTAGGATTTACATTTAGTGCAACCTTTATGCACCAGTTAGCAACAAGGCTTAGTGCCCGTTGGAGGAGTTCCGAGACTGTGTCTTCGAATTTGCCTCTGATCAGGATCACTATGTCGTCAGCGTAGCCTTGGACATAGAAGCCATTGTTGCTGAGTATGCTTATCAGTTCGTTGACCACGATGGACCACAGGAGTGGGGAGAGAACCCCGCCTTGAGGGCATCCTTTCGCGGCGTTAACGCTGATTTTGTCATTGCCTAGCGAGGTGTTTATTTTCCTGTTGCTAAGCATATGTTGGATCCAATTGCATGTGGTGTTGTCCACCCCTGTGCTGAGGATGCAACGTTTTATTTGGGTGTATTCGGTGTTATCGAAGGCACCCTCAATATCGAGAAAGCAACCTATCGCAATTTCTTTGTCGCTCAGGGACTTATTAATCCGGGCCGTTAGTTCCTGAAGAGCATGCGTGGTCGATTTCCCAGGCTGGTAGGCATATTGGTTTTTGTGAAGTGGTGATCTTCTCAGTGCACCGTCCCTGATATGCCTATCCAAGATTTTTTCCATTGTTTTTAGGAAGAAAGAGGTAAGGCTTATCGGTCTGTAGGACTTAGGCAGGTCTGTGGGTCTACGGCCTACTTTGGGAATGAATTTTACCTTTACCTCTGTCCAGCTTGTTGGTATGTGTCCCCATGCATAGCTGGTTCTAAAGATGTTAATGAGCATGGGGCTAATTTGCGCACTCCCCTTCTGAAGAAGTGCTGGGAAGATGCCATCCTCCCCCGGGGATTTGTATGGGTCAAAAGAATTGATGGCCCATTTTATGCTTCCCTCGTGAAATATCGTTCGTGCTCTCTTCCAATCCTCCCTGTTTGGTCTAGCTGCCCTGATCTGCGGAGGTATGTTAGAGAGATCAGAGGGAATGATGTTAGAGTCCGGGAAGTGCGTACTGGTCAGAATTTTGAGTACTTCCGTACCATTTTCCGCGTGGGTGCCATCTGCTCTCCTCAACAAACCAATTTGGTTAGTGTGCTCTTTAGCGAGAACTCTGTGGATGCGAGCGCTGCTCTGAATGTCTGAAAGACTGCTGCAGAACTTTTTCCATGAGTCTCTTTTGGCTCTTCTAATCTCTTGGTTGTAGTTGGTGAGTGAGGCACGATACTGCGTCCAGTCACCAGTCCGTTTAGCCCTGTTGAACAGTTTTCTGGTCAGTGCTCTTAGCTTAGCCAGATTGTTGTTCCACCACGGAGTGGTACGGTTGCCTGGCTTAACTTTCTCCGGGCAAGCGTTGTGAAAAGCAGATAAGATGGTAGCATTGAGACTGTCGCAGCAGAGTTCGAGGCTGTCTATGTCTCTGATGCTGTTTGGACAGTTTCCGATCGTTTGTGCGATTTCTAGGCTATAAGTGTCCCAGTCTGTCGCTCTCGGTTGTCTATATGTTCTAGTAATTCTATCTCCCGCTTTTATGTCAAAACAGATCTGTCGATGGTCTGACATCGATGTTTCTGTTGAGACATGCCAGTTTTGAATCGAGTTACCTATGAACGGGGTAGTTAGGGTGAGGTCTAATACCTCTTCTCTAAATCTATTCATTAAGGTGGGATTATTTCCACGGTTTATGATATTGAGGTTGTTCCTAAATATGAATTCAAATAGGTACTCACCTCTTTTGTTGATGTCCGAGCTTCCCCATGCTGTGTGGTGTGCGTTTGCGTCACAGCATATGATGGTGTGTGAGCCTCTTCTTCCAAAGTGGTCGAGAAGATCCTGCAGTGGTGTGAAGCCCAGATCCGTGGAGTCGCCCGCAAGGTAGGCTGAGCAGATTACAGCTTCTGACCTACCTTCCGCAGTGGATAGCTGGATGATGGCAGCTGCCATGTCCTTATTCGTGAATTCTGGAATGGGAATGGCTTTAATATTGTAATTGAACATTAAGCAGGCTCTAGGTCGTCCTTCATTTGTGGAGTCGTAGAGCAGCTCACCTGATAGTCCTTTGATCTGGTCTTTAATGGTGTACGGTTCCTGGATAAAGGCTATATCGAGGTGCTCCTTGTTAAATCTATGGCTCAGTACCGCGGACGCGGCCTTTGCATGCTGTAGATTTACTTGGATGCACCTTAATCCCGACATAATGGATTCAGTGAGGTACTGGCAGGGCTGCCAGTGTTAGTAATTGTCCCAACCATAGGACTGACCCCTGAAGTCTTGGCTGCCCGAGTAGTTTCTTCAGGTAGCCCTGACATTGCATAGACACGGTATATTTCAATTTTGTCACTCACTGACTGACTCACTGACTGACTGACCGATCATCAAAAGTCTAAGGCACTTCTAGCAGACGTAGAAGCTAGCAGACGTTAGCTAACCTAACAACATCTTATAGAGACCATACCAATATCAAAATCGTTTATGTTTTAAGTAAATAGATTGACTTGGAAATCGCACTAAATAATCTAATTTAATATAATATGTGGTACGTGTGAGATATATTGTGTTTTCATGCGATGGCCAGGTCAATCTATTTACTTAAAACATAAAAGATTTTGATATTAGTATGGGCACTATAAGATGTTGTTACGTTAGCTAATTACGTAATAAATCAAGGCAGAATGTCCCTTAAGTAGGGACTGGATAAATTAACTGACTGTAATACATGGATCTTACAACTTCTTACGGTAGAAGATCTGAGTTGCGAGACTTGGTTTTTTTACAAGTTATGTTTTTCATGGCATAAATGTTGTCCAGCCACTGAAGTACCGGTAGTATGGACTAGTTCAGCAACAAATTCATCCCTCTTTGTTGTTTAATTTTTTTGGGAGTTTTCTTTAGTCACTCTCATTTTTCTTTAGGATAGGATATAAACCAAAATGCCTGGTGTTTATTTATCACCTTGTTTGCCGGCATCGGTTAAGCTAGCCACTGAGTACTGACAGAACAATTGAGATGAAAGTAAAAGGAAAAGCAGAAAACAGACAAGAAAGAAAACAACAACAACCTGTTATGCAAACCAACGATAGTGTTGGAATCCCTTACCGTTTCGATCCTTCGCTCGTTATTAAGATATGCGAATACTAAATGAATCTCTCTTGCACTTTCAGAAAAAGGCAAATTAAAACAGCAGGAAGCGTGTAATTTAATACTGATAACTCTGGTTTGCTTATCTGTCCTTAAGTATGGTATTTGCTTTAATGTACCATCAATATACACGTAATGTGGACACATGGTGGTTTTGTTTCAGAATGTTGATGTTAATGTATTACCATAGATTCTAATAGAAACATGGTGCAAATGGCTATGATATTTCATTTCATTTATTGAATTAATTACATGTACACGTACGAAACAACATCTTATAGGTTTGTAACATGCTCAAAAGACAATAATAGTAACAATAATTAATAATATGACTAAAACTAAATAATAGGGAAAAATCTAAAGAAATAAAGAAAAAGATAAACAATAGTAAGAGTTAAGCAAAAACATATAAAGAAAGGAAGGTTCAAATTCCATTAGTAGCGTTCCTCAAGGTACTCAAAAGACTCAAGTTTGAAGGCGTTTGTGCTTTTCACTTGCTCGATATTTAGGGGTGGCATATTCTACAGCTAAACTTCTCTTCTTCTTCTCCTTCTTAACCGGCGCTACAGTTCGGGGTGAACCTGGGCCCCAACCAACATGCCCCTCCAACTATCACGATATTTTGCTAGCCTTTTCCATTGCCGCACACCCAGTTGGCTGAGGTCCCCTTCCACCTGTGTGCATCATCTTAAGTGCAGCCGTCCTCTGCTTCTTCGCCCCTCGGGGTTGAATTCAAAGACTCTCCAGGCTGGAGCTATGGTGTCCAATTGCTCTACATGGCCCAGCCATCTTAGGCGTTGAATCCGTAGACGCCTGACCAGTCGCATGTCGCTGTACAGGCCGTAAAGTTCGTGTTTTAATCTTTTCCTCCATCCCCCGTCTGCGTTTATATGCCCGAAAATCACGCGTAAAATCTTTCTCTCAAACCGACCAAGGGCCTCCTCATCCGCTTTTGTAGTGTCCATGTTTCTGCGCCATACAACAGGAGCGGGACGATAAGGGTCTTATACAGAGTCATCTTTGTCATTCGGGAGAGGGCTCTATTACTCAATTGCCTCCTGAGCCCAAAGAAACAGCGATTGGCAAGAGTGATTCTGCGTTTGATTTCGGAACTGATGTCGTTGTTCCAGGTCACTGCGGAGCCACGGTAGACGAAGTCCTTAACTACCTCGAACTTATATCTGCCAATACAAACGTTCTGGCCGTCCTTTTTTAATGACAGCATATATTTAGTTTTGCCCTCGTTTACCGCCTGACCAATTTTCGCCGCCTCCAATACTCGCAAACGCCTCATTGACATTTCCCTGTGACCTACCTATTATGTCAATATCGTCGGCGTATGCAAGGAGTTGCAAGGATTTGAAATGGATTGTGCCTCTTGCATTAGCCAGTGATTTTTGCACAACTATTTCCAATATGATGTTGAAGAAATCACACGACAGTGCGTCACCCTGCCTAAATCCTGTTTCAACATCAAAATTATCGGTAAGGTGTTCACCGATTCGGATGGAGCAGCGAGCATTCTCTAAAGTCATCCTGCATAGTTGCATAGCTCGTCTCTAGTTACGCTGTCGTAAGCGGCTTTGAAGTCGACAAATAGGTGGTAAGCGTCGACTTGAAATACATTGGTTTTTTCCAGGATCTGCCGTAGTGTGAAGATATGGTCGATGGTGGACTTCCCTGACCTGAATTCGCGCACTGATAAGGACCTATCAACTTATTTACAAAAAGCATCATTCGTTCACAAAAAACGGCTGAGAAGATTTTGTAGGCGATGTTAAGGAGACTTATTCCTCTGTAGTTGGCGCAACCAGAGGGGTCTCCTTTCTTGTGGATCGGGCATACGATGCTGAGTATCCATTCCTCGGGCATGCTTTCCTCTGACCATATCTTACAGATGACCTGGTACATGCTCCTAACCAGGTCATCCCCAGCTGCCTTGAAGAGCTCAGCAGACAGTCCGTCTGCGCCAGCAGCTTTATTCGACTTGAGTTTCGATAACTTCGTCGAGGACAGGGGGACGGAATTCTCTGCGGTCTTCGTCGATTAGAAATGGATCATTCAGCATCGACTGCGATTCTACTACTAGGTGTCCCTTCCGTTCTGTTTTTATAACCTTGACATGTTCGCTTTATCTGTTGATAAAACTTTCGAACGTCACGCCTGCAGTAACACCTCTCCAAATCCTCAATCGCGCGCTTCTCTTTCTTCTTTCTTTTGAGAAGCTTATGCTCCTTCCTTCTTTTTAACTCGTAGAGCTCACGAGCTGCTCTTGTTCTATTATGCGTCCTGCTTTGCTGTGTGAATCCTCCTGCACTCGTCATCGAACCAGGTGTTTCTTCGTGGTGGGGCCTTGAAACCCAAGACTTCGGATGCAGAGCTTTTCCGGGCTTGTTTGTAAAGGCTCCACTGTTGTTCACTTGATAGCGTGGAGGATTGAGGTGTATTGGAGAGCTTAAGAGAGTCGCGATCGGTAAAGGCACAAGCGGTTTCTGGCAATAGTAGCTTTCCGACGTCATAACTTTGTATTGTTACTCTAGTGGCTGCGTTCGTGATATCATATTTATTTTCATATTTCGTATTTCATATTTATTTATTTATCATAACAATTGTTTCGATTGAGATCATATCTCATAGTTTGCGAATGCTATATTAATATTGGTAAGAGCTTTAGGATATAACAATATATATGTTTAACTATAGATACAAGGAGAGCGATAAGTACATTAATTGGAAATCAATATTGACATAAATTAAGTAAATTAAATTGACTAATATGTATCATTTTATTTAACATCTCTTTGGCATTCACATATCACTGGCCAAGTGTCTAAAGAGGTGATTTTTAAATGTGCTTGTGTTTGTGATTCTCCTCAGTGCAACAGGTAAAGTGTTCCATAGAAGAGTGGCATAGGCGAAAAATGTACGCTCAGATTGCAAGCAGTTGAATCTGGGCCTTATTAATATGGCTGTTCTTTGCGAGCTGGCAAAGCTTAGTCTGCTGTACAAGTACTCTGGTTGTTGTGTCTGCATGATACCGTGCAGAAGGATAAGCGTTCTGAACTTAATGAGATTATCGAAGGTAAGGCCCATTATCTGCAGGGAGTAAGAAGATATGTGGTCAGTAGAACGCTTTTTAAAGACATATCTCGCTAGGCTATTGTAGGTGACATTTAATTTACGCTTAGTGTTGTAGTCGACATCACAAAAAACCTCGCAACCATACAATATGATAGGTAATAAAAGGGATTTAACAAGTAACATCCTAGTTTTAGTAGGTAAGGAACCTTGTGTGGACCATAAGAGTCGGATACCATTGTATACCTTTCCGATTGTAGCTGCAACATGATCCGTCCAGGTGAGCGTGTCGTTGAAGACTATCCCCAGATAGTCACAGAGTCTTTGACTTTGACGGGTTAAGCGACAAGTTGTGTTTAAGAGCCCACTGCTGGATGACCTCTAGATCTTCATTTATTAGCTGAATAGAGCTACTAATCATATCCAATGGGCAGCGCATGAATAATTGGACATCATGAGCAAACATGTGGACCGTAGAATTTAGTGTAAGCTGTGGGAGTTCATTCACATTCCAGATGGCACCACGAGGAGGTGGGGATAGGACTTACTAACAGTGCAGCTAAACAGTATCAACAAAAAATTGTCGGGACGTTGTTGAATATTTGTGTTTTGGAACGATAAGTTTTAGAGAACGTTGCGTCCCTGCGATCTGAATGCATTCGAAAAGGTATTGGGGTTCTTTGGTCGTTATAATTTTATGCAACAGTTTCAAGGTACGAGGCTTCATCAGTGCTGTAAGTGAAGAAACTGCAATTTTTTGGGTGGGTTCGGAGATGTGCTCGAGCCTTTCGACTCCGTACGTACATATATCTGGCGCAGCAATTATACGCGACGCTGAGTTTTCTGAGAGATCCATGGTCTAAGTTCGAAATTAGCTCGCAACTATAAAGAGTAATGGGTAGAATGAACGACGTTGCAAGTTTATGCTTTGGTCGAAAAGTTTTTCGTAGTTGGGCTTAGGCCTCTAAGAGCACCGCATACATTGGACACCCCATAATTTACGTGGGAGTTCCAGCGGAGGTTAGGTTCCAAAAGTGACATTAGGTTTTTAATCTTGTCAACATAATCAATAGGCGGTAAATTTGACACGATCCTACTTCTATTGAGAATTAGTGCTTTTGTTTTTGATATGCTCAGTTTCAGCTTATTGTTTATCGACCAATGGTGGACATGATTAAGTTCCTACGAAAGTGAATTCATGGCCGAGGCACAAAGCATTATCGGGAACATAGAGTTGACCTGAACTTCATCAGCGTAAATGTAGTAATTACACGTTGAGAAACATTTATATAAATCATCTATGAAACACGAAAATAAAAGTGGGCCTAACAGAAAACCTTGAGGTACACCAGAGTTAACAATAAGACACGAAGAACGTTTATTATTCTGGTACACAAAATGCGAACGGCTTGAAAGATATGACGACATAAGGTGACAAAAAGATTCCCCACAGGAAAATTGGTTCTTAATTTTTTTTATGAGAATATCATGGTTCACACTAGCAAAGGCTTTAGAGAAGTCCAAACAAACCAATAGTGCGACCATATCGCTATCCATACCCAAGCGGATATCTTCACAGACTTTTAGAAAGATCGTAAGTGCCAGATTGGAACTTAGTGATTAGATTATTTTTGACGAAATGCTGCTTCAGTTGCCCACTCACCAGCCTTTAAAAAACCTTCCTTAGATATGGAAGAATGGCTATTGGATGGAACTCGGTACCATTAGGAGATTATGTTTTTGTTAAGGGAACAATTGTCGCAACTTTCAAGCTTTCTGGGAAGGTCAATGTTATAATAATGGTGTTCATTATGTGCGTGAGTTGGTGCAGGATGCAGGGAAGAATTGTTTTGTTGCAAATAGGATGTATTTCATCCGACCCATAGCTTTTGATTTTATTTTCAATAAAGTAAGTTCAACGGATAGTTCGTCAACGCCTGAAAGTGACAAGGTGTTTTGATTATTACCTGAGATAGGATGAGTTATATGGCTATCGCTGTTTGACGACCATTTAGCAAAATTCCTATTGAGGTCTTCGACGTCTAAATTATTAGGGCCTGTACATTTTTTGGAGCAGATGCCCATTCGACGCAAATTTTTCCAAAAAGCAGAACTAGAATTGCTATTAGAAAAGGTGTCTGAATAGAAATGTCGCTTACTCCTACGAAGGACCGTAGCGCAGTGGGTAGTATGTTGGCCTCTGACGCCGATGACACGGGATTGAATCCCGAGACAGCTATGTCATCGAACGCGTTTTCACGGTGTTTCTCCTTAGCGGGGTTCTGACAAAACCCCCTGTAGTAAAGTTGTCATGAAAAGCTTCTCAAAATTCGCCGTTCGGAACCGGCAATAAACTGTAGGGCCCTTTCACCTATGGGGAAATTAAATCACACACAACATGGGTAGTTGAGAGAAACTCGGCTCTGGTCCTTCATGGACTGTAACGCCAATATACATACATACATTCCTACGAATAAGGGAAGTTACTTTATTACGTGCTACCTTGCAACTATTCAGTAGAACTGAGCATTTTTACTTTCTCCATCTAGAATAAAGCAGATCACGTCGTTTAATAAGGGTAAGGACTTCGTCAGTGAGCCAAGGCGTCGTTGTTTTTTCTTATAACTTTGATTGGTACATGTTTTTTTAAAAAGGATAGGAATGTTATTATTAAAACAATTTACTTGCGTGTCAACATTGCTGCAGATATAGATTGATGACCAATTCAGTTTCAGACAGTCGGAGAATAATGAAGTAATATTCATACAAGAAAAATTGTAGTATGACATGGTAGTATCTGCAATCACGGGTGATGTGATATTGATTGAGGTAAAAAGCAAATCGTGTTATGGGAAGGGTGGGCGAAGATTTGATTGAAGAGCGAACGAAGGCTCTGATGAGAGAAGGCCCACGATTGGGTATAAAGTGTGTCGGCTGATTTTGATAAGCAAAACTAAGGTGTAGAGACTTTCAATAAAGGAGTTATTTTTATCATCAAGAAAATTCAGATCGAATTCGCCTACGACAACAATATCAGTACAAAGCTGTGGCAAATCCTCTAAAATATTCCTAGGTAAGGAGAGATTGTCCACATTCGGAGGCATATAAATGCAACCTACTAATTGTTGGAAAGTCAAGCTCACGAGTAAAATCAACGCAAATGAATCGTATATTCGCTCTTTTTCTCTTATAATCTGTTTCTTCTTTTCTAACCCTTATGTTGATATTCATATATTTGTTATGCGAAACTTATTTTCATCACTTCGCAATAAACCAGCAAATGAACCGGAGTCGTGTTTTAGTTCTTCCAACACTAATAATTTCCCCCCACTCAGTAGAATTTCAATAAATGTATATTATATCGGGTCAGAACATAAGGATTTACTAACAACATTGAAATTGTAGGAACGCGAAAGAGAATCAATGTTGGGGGAACATCAAATCGGCAAGGAGAGAAGCTATTAGGTGAAATGGTAGAAAATCAGAAGGCAAGGAGAAGCATTAGATGATTGGATCTCGGAGAAAGCGGAGGTTAAGTTTTGTGCAACGAGTAAGCAGTCAAGTTTTTTTATATTAACTGTTCCGTTTTCTAAAATTAATTATTAGTTGATTTCATAAATTTGAATTGTATTTTTCTTTGTTTTAATTTTGTGCTTATTTTATTTTGAACTGTAAGCTTGATGATTCCACGGTGCGTTTTTTCCCCTTTATTGACAATTAACATTTCTACATGCATACATATGTATACCAACTCCGGCACCCATTCTATCCTCCCTATCTGCACGCACTAATTTGTAGCCATGAATATGAAACAGATCTGTGCACATTGCCGGTTTCAGCCATGTTTCTGATAAGCACATGAT
Organism: Eumerus sabulonum; assembly: GCA_951905685.1. NCBI lineage: Eukaryota > Metazoa > Arthropoda > Insecta > Diptera > Syrphidae > Eumerus > Eumerus sabulonum. The sequence goes on along the minus strand of OX645060.1, from coordinate 149,655,857 downwards.
GTCGACCCTGCCACCGTCTAAAGGGAGACGCAGATCCTCTATTTTATTTTTTATGCTCCGTGCATTTAAGTGGCAGATTTTAAAGCCTTGCATAAAAAATTTAAAAGCGTTTTTGTTTTAAAAGTGGAACTACCCAGACTACAAGAGCTCATATTGAGTGTTTGTAGTGACAACAAAACAGGAACTACAAGCAACGATTAGCACAAAAACCAACAACTAATATTTACAGTGTACGTTGGGTCGAAACTAATGGAAAGTACATAATTGAGTGAAGAAGGAAGTCGGAAGAAGAGTAACAATGAGAGAACCTCAGAGATTTAATTTAATATGTGTAAGAAGAAAATAAAAGTAATAGAGGTAGAGGAAAGATGAAGAAAATAAACTAAAAAAAAAAAATAAACAAAAAACTGTTACATTGTTGATGAGCTGTCATTATTTTCTGTTACCTACTGTTTCATATCTCGCGGCAATGCCGTTTTCTTTGTTGTTTATGTTGATGCTACTGCCATTTTTATGTTTCTTGACCATAACTAATCCGTGTTTGGTAAATGCCGAGAATAGTTGACCTCGGCGTTTCATATGGGTGGCTAGTTGGAGAAGCATACGGTTTCTGCTGGTGAATGAGATACCAATCTTTCGTACGTCTGCCCGTTGATCCCCGCAGTTGTTTGTTTGTTGCTTTTGTAATTAAAGCGGCCCCTAGACGCCTAATAATATTGTGCAATATGATTTTGTGCAATATTTGATATTGCACAATATTATTGTTCGTCTGTAGATAATATTGCAAGATTATGCCATATATTGCGGAAAATCAAAACGCTTTTGACTTTTATTACAAATATGAGCGGTCAACTAAATTATTAGGGAAAATATTGAACCGTCTGGGGCGGCAAGCCAATAAAATTGTGCAATATTTTGCACAATAATATTGAGCGTCTAGAGGCCGCCTTAAAAACGACGCTTTTGACTTAGAGTCAAGACGTCGGAATAAGGCAGAATGACATAGTCAAGACGCCGTTAAAACCTCAACGCGTTTGTAGGGTCTAGTTGTCAAAATGCTTGTCAAAGCCAATAGATTGGTATCTTATTTTTTATCCCTGATATAAATCCGCTTGTTGGAATCCAGGCCGATATCGTTGAGAGAAAAGTACTTACCTTGAAGTCTGCGACAGCCGGCAAGAGATTTGTTTATTTATTTATTTATTTATTTACATCAATCAGAGTTCTTCTCTTATAGACTAAATAACAATATTTCATAGTTTTAATAAAATAACAGTAAGGATATATTAACTACTTAAGTTTAATAAATACATTACAATACGTCTTTAAAATATTTCTCTAGTACAATTATCAAAAAAGTCCAAAACATTGCAAGCTAAGTTGGCTTCACGAATACATCGCGTTAATGGCTCATTATTGCCATAGTTTGTACGATGAAAATCGATTTTAAATAGTAAACGATTTCGAGTATGGGCTGGTTGGACATATAACTTCATCATACTTAAAAGATAAGAGCAATCAACGTGGGAAGCTAAGATAAGCACAATGTTTCTGTCTTGAGGGCAGTTAAATTTTAAGATGATGGGTGGGTCGTTTGGATTATCCGTCCGAAGGGGACGAAAGATGATGTTTAGAATTGGAGGTTTGCAGTTGACTGTATGAAAGAGCTGGTTAAAAAGAGTCCTCACACCACCCGTGGTGCAGTGGATTGTGTGTTGGCCTCTGACGCTGACGACACGGGATCGAATATCGACTGCAGCCATGTCATCGAACGTGTTTTCACGGTGCATCTCTTCAGCGGGGTTCTGACAAAACCCCTGTAAGTATAATTATCATGAAAAGCTTCTCGACATTCGCCGTTCGGAACCGGCAATAAACTGTAGGGCCCTTTCACCTATGGGAAAATAAAATCACACAAAACATGGGCGATTGAGAGAAGCTCGACTTTGATCCTTCATGGACTTTAACGCCAACATACATACATACTAAAGGTCTGCATGAAAACATTAATTGGCTCTCTCTTAACGAGTACTGTACTTCAGTATACTCTCTTCATTACAATAATGCAGGCAAGAGTATTCTAAAAATGAGTACCATAATGTAAAAACAAAAACTGTACAGTTTTGATCACCTAATACCAATATGAGTACTCTGTTTGCTCCGATTCCACTGTTCCGGTATTCGAATAGTGCAAAACAAGTTCATTGCTAACTGTTAATATTCCACTGAGTACACCGAGTACACTGAATAAAACGGGTGTAATGATTAATTGGCATCAAGCGTTCGTTCAGAGTAAGTGTTATTGAACTAGTGATTTACAAGAAGACTAATTATTTTTGTCGCAAAATGGAATTAAATAACGTAAGTGTCATTCATGGATATATTAATATAAGAATATTTGTACTAGGCACAAACCAATTATTATTTTAGGATTCGACAAATGATTCTGATGTTTCAATGGCAAGCATTGCCGGCTTATTAAGTAATTCAGCCATAAAAGCAAAACTTGTAAGTGGAGTAAAGTTTGGGAAATGTTTGGAACAGTCAAATATGAAAATGATGGAGAAATTGTTTTTGTGTATATAAATATAATAGTAAGAGCACTTTAAATTTAGTTAAACATAAGTGTTATATATTAAAAAATAATAAAAGTGGACAGGTTAAGCAAATTGATGTAGATATAGAAGATTTATTTATGTGTACGTGTACTAACTCAATGGACAATAGCAAACTTGCAGTCCTTTCCAAATTGTAAAAGATTCTGGCCTAAAAGAGTTTGCTCAATTTCTAGTTTCAATAGGTGCCAAATATGGACAAAACGTGAACATTGAAAACATATTACCTCATCCGACAACCATTCCACGGAACATTAAAAATATATATACTAAATATTTGGAAATAGTTAAAGTTGACATAGAAAGAATAAAAAATATTGGGTATGGTTTAACATCAGACATTTGGACGGACAATTATTTGAGAACAACGTACCTTTAATTAACCATACACTATAGCAAGGATAGAAAATTTGTAACTAGACTTCTAGGGCTTAAATCAATGAAGGGTGAATCTTGTACAGGTATTTGATTCCTTTTTATTTTTATTTTTTTTTTTAATTAACTGGTGGGTTGGAATGAATTTTATTAAACTTTTCAGGTCACAACATCAAGTCTAAAGTCGTCAGCCTTTTGTCAGAATTTGGATGTGAGCTTTTTAAAAAAGTCACTATGGTAACAGACAGAGGTGCGAATATGGTTTCCGCCTTTCGCAACGAAAACCATATTTTTTGCATCAATCACCTCTTACGTAACGTAGTTGAAAAAGCAGTAAAAGAAAATCGACAAAGTATTTCAAAAAATCTGGCATCAACTCGACCATAAAAGTTTCACTTAAAAGTCGTATATGCACCTGATGGAACACAATCTATTATTTACTTGATTCCATCGAAAAAAAACTGGGCCGAAATTACGAAAATATTACAAGAAAAAAATTAACTAATGAGGTTCACCAACATCAATTTAAATTATATAAATGAATTAACCAACATTTTAAAATCTTTCGAGGAAACGTCCAAAAAATTAGAAGGAGAACTATGCAACGCTCCACTTAACAATTGTTCATCCAAAAAGGTTAAAAAAACAGTGTGTTGTCAATTCTGGTGATTTAGAAACAAATTCACAAACAAAGTAAAATTAAATCAATATTTAGATTCCATTGTTCTGCAAAATTTAACAATTGATCACAAAATTGCACTGTTTTTATTTCCACCAACAACGAACGAACAAACATCGGCTAAATGTAAGACGATGATGCAAGAATATATAAACGACGTTCCTGATCAACAAGAACAAGCATCGCAGCATAATATGTTAAATTAAGAGTTGCACAGTCTTCTATCTGGCGATAAAGATTTATTCAAAGATTTTGTTCGACCGACGGAAGTTTTGAATTCCAACGATAGAATCAACAAAGAACTAGAGATATTTGAAAACACTAATGTTACTTTTCACGAAGACTTTAATCTTTTACAATGGTGGTACTTACATGAAGTTCAATTCCCACTACTATTTAAAGTACGTAAGTTGTAAAATATTAAGTATAACGGCGAGTAGTTCTGCTTCAGAAAGAATTTTTTTCATCAGCTAGACAGCTAATTTCTGAGAAAAGGAGTTTAATTGGTTTCGACCCAGTTTTGATAAATCAGATTATGTACCCTCATTCAAACATGAATAAAACAGACATATATAAGGACTTAGAAAAAAAGCCGACCAAGTGCAAGTCGGACTCGCGCACGAAGGGTTACGTACCATCTGTATATATAAATATGAAAGAGACTATGTATGTTACCTCATCAAATGACAGATCTTGGTTGCAGGCAGGATTTTTTGGATGAAAATCATGTCTGTTGTATGGGAGCCCACGGGCGGACAGCGAAGTCTTAGTAATAGGGTTCGGTTTTACCTTTGTGTACGGAACCCTAAAAACCTACTTTAAAGATAAATGTACTAATAAAAAAATGTCCAAGTTTTAATAATTGCTTGCAGTAATTTTAATTTATTGTTACCATCCCATACTTACTTTCCTATAAGTTACACCACACCCACTCCGTATTTCATTTATTCATTTAATTTTTGAAGATATGAGTGCGGTGAGTGGGTATCTTACTCAGATATATTGAATGCATTGGAATTAGTTTCAAGTCATTCAATGCAGATGTTTATTATTTACGAAAACTTAACTTTGATTTGAAACGAAAGTAAGTAAACGAATATGAGTACCCACAGTGTAGTGTACACTATTTATTATGAATTCCCATTTACGAATAATCGTTATTTAGGAGTACACTGCACTGAGTGTTTGATTCGAGATGAGTGCAGAACTCACATAGTAATCAAATATCAGGTGATTCATTCATTTTGATTTTCTGAAGCTATGAATGCAGTAGTGAAGTGCATTCGAAATAAAATGAATGTTTTGGAACTGGTTTCAAGACATTCATTGCAGACCTCTAATACATACATACAGTTGTGGAACGCCGAAGAGGATTGCATCAGCTGCAAGTTCTTTCCCTTCCAGCGCATCACATCTTCTCCGTAGATCATCAATTTCCAAGTTCATATTTTGTTGAGATTTAGCGTGAGACTTTTAAATTTGTTTCACACAGAGTTACAGGTCGCCCAGGGATTTGTTGACATCTTTGATGAAGGTTGCGCAACTATGTTGGAGCACTAAGATTTGTTGATCATCTCGGAGCGTCGCAATGTCAGCAGAGAGGCGGTTCAATATTGCCCCAGTGTGTTTATAGAGATGTTTATCTAGGTCAGCATTGGTGAGAGATTTTGAGAGACGAGTGTTTGCACTTTTGGTGTTAGAAGTTGTTCAGTAAGCAATATGGGAGGATGAAAATATTAAACGCTGATTCTGGCAATTCTGGTTTATTATCTGTACAAAAGTACATAAATGATATAAATATGATGAGCGATATATATGTATATGGATACTTAATCGTCCTCCTCGTAGTGTGACTGCATCCGACGATTCGTGGTTTCCTTGGCGATCCGAAAACGTGTTGCGCTTATGTATTTGTAGTAGAATAAAGTTCGAGTGTCGAATGGATTAGGATGTAATGCAATATTCCTAAGGTGCTAACAGAAGTGTTATATCTATCTACGGCTAGAAGTGTAGTTCTATTTAGCTGTTTTTTTTTTTTTTTAATAATTTGCGCGCACTCAAGTTCTAATAACCTTATTATGGGCAACACAGTGCGGGCAGAAGGTAAAAAAGAAGAGGGATAGAGGAGATGCCGATGGACATTGATCTTAAATGCTTGCATGTTGCATTGTGGGGGGAAAACCGAAGCCGGCAGGGAGTTCCAGATTCGTGTGGTTCGGTTAATGAAAGATTCTCTATATTTGACGGTACGTCCGAAAGCGGGCTTCAGGCTATATTGGTGAGCATTCCTAGAGAGACGTGTGTTGCGGAAGAAATGTCGAAGGGGCGGAATGCAACTGGCTATTTTATCAGAGCATTTTTGGTGGAAGTAACGAGTCTGGAGCCAAGTATCTTAATTTCCGCAGCTCTCACGTCCTTAACCCCTCTGCCCCTGCCTTTTCTAACACATCCACAACACACTCCACCTCGCACACTACATCCGACTCCACTTCCCTCCCAACTGTCTCAACTCCCTCCTCAACAACACCTCGTCTTAACCCCACCCAATCATTCGCTGACCCCCTTCTGCCCCCCTCTGTCAAAATTACCAAGCAATTTAATAATCTCACCGAATGCCGCTATGCTCTTTCTCGTTTAAGGGATAGAAGGACGTATGAGAACGTCCGCCTTTTTTTGGCTTACCTCCATGACAAACCAGACTCAGTTTGCTATGAGGGTAATACTAACACTAGCGTGACTATCCCAACCTCAAAAACCTCTTTATCAAGTATCATGAGTTCCTTAATATGTCCCCCCAAAAAGCATCAAATGATCTTGATGCTTTTCGTCAATATATCCATTCAAAGCGAATATCCCACCTCCAGCGTAGCAGAGCTGACCACGACAGATACTTTCGTCCCTAATTTCCATCCTCTTCTGCCCACCACGTCAACCTTCCTCTCACCTTTTATTACCAGAACGTCAGAGGTCTCCGTTCAAAAACCCAAGCAGTCTTCCAACAGTCTCACGTTTTACCATTCGAAATCTTTGCTCTGACTGAAACCAACCTGATCCCCGCTATTAACAACGAAGAACTATTCCCATCAAATTTTAACGTCTACCGCGACGACCTTCTCAACCAACCTACCGATAGCCGCCCGTGTCGTGGCGTTTTAATAGCCGCCCTAAACACGATCGATTCGTCCCTTATTGCAATATCCTCTTCCCCCTATCTCGACTTTGTTTCAATCAAAATCGTACTGCCCCGTAAGTCGCTCTACATCATCTGTTTTTATATCTTACCATCTCAACCTATTAAATCCTATGAACTCGCTATTAATGCGATTGATCACATAAATGACTTACGGGATCCCCGCGATGAAATCCTTCTCTTCGGCGATTTTAATCTTCCTTTTCTCCAATGGGAACCATCAGAAGATCAATCATTTTACACTGCCACTAATCCATCTTCTGCCAAAGAATGTCTCTTCTTAGATAGCCTAGCCGATTCAAACCTTAGCCAAGTGAGTGGCATCTCAAATTACGTGGGTAGACAGCTAGATCTGATTTTCACAACCGACCCTATTAATTCCCCTGTTTCACTTTGTCCCCATTCCTTATCAACCATCGACAATTGCCATCCTCCCCTTCTTCTCTCGTTTTTTCTCGACTCTCCACCACTGACCTCTTCCCCTCCAGCGCTCAAGTCTTACGACTTCCACAAAGCAAATTTCAACCTAATCAATGAATATCTCAATAGTGCCCCCTTCAATTTTGACGGCCTTACAATAAATGACGCCATATCCTTATTCTATACAGAAATATTTAATTCTATTTCTCTCTACGTTCCCATTTCTCGATCCTATCACTTATCTTCTCCTCCTTGGTATAATCGCAGGCTCCGTTCTCTAAGAAACAAAAGAAACAAACTGTGGGCTATCTTCCTTCGTACTCAGTCCCCCTATGACTTTTCCAACTATATTGGTACGTATCTACAATTTACCGAGCTTCATAACTCTCTCTACGAACAGCACTTGATCAAAACACAAGCCAATCTTATCAAAAATCCTAAGTCCTTCTTTCAGTTTGTCAACTGCAAAAGGAAATCTGATGGCTACCCAACCTCACTCTCTTTCAATGGCGAAACCTCGAATGATCCCAACACTATCGCCAACTTTTTTGCCAACCTTTTCAAACAATCTTTTGCCGATGACTCCTTTGTGCCGGACACTTCCTATTTCGACTACCTACCAAATTTCTCCCTCAGTCCATTTCTTCCACGTTTTGTTGACCCCCACATCATTGAAATTAAACTGAATCAACTTAATGATGAGTTTACTCCTGGACCCGATGGTGTCCCCGCCATATTATTAAAAAAATGTTCCTTCATTCTCTCCGTCCCGCTCGCAAAATTATTCAACTTATCCCTGTCCCTTGGAGAATTTCCCCAGGTATGGAAAACCGCCTTCATAACTCCTATACACAAAAAGGTCCAAAGAGTGATGTTAACAACTACCGCCCCATCGCAAAACTCTCACATATACCCAAACTTTTCGAAAGCATCTTGTATGACACTCTAAGCTTCCATTGCAAGTCTCTAATCTCCTCAAATCAACATGGATTCCTCAAATCCAGGTCTACAACCACAAACCTTGTCGAATTCGTGTCCTTCACCCTCTCAGCATTAGAGAATGGGAACGAAGTCGACGTCATTACAACCGACTTCAGTAAAGCGTTTGACAAAATATCTCACAATCTAATACTCTTCAAACTGTCTGCCCTAGGCTTTGAACCCACTGCGCTGAAGTGGATATCTTCATATTTAAAAAACCGTTTCTACAGTGTTCGCTTTAGATCTGCCTTTTCTAACCCTTTCTTGGCCTCTTCCGGCGTTCCCCAAGGTAGCCACCTAGGTCCACTTCTTTTCATTCCTACCATAAACGACATTGAAATAATCATCAAACATTCCCATCTCTCACTGTACGCCGACGACACCAAGTTCTTTAAGACCATTTCCTCGCTACAAGACTCTTCCCTTATTCAATCCGATCTCAATAGCTTTTCTACCTGGTGTTCCAAAAATTGCTTGGAGCTTAACATTTCCAAGTGCCAATCTATCACCTTCTCACGCAAACGTGTCCAATCCTCTCCTCGTCTCTACTTTCTCCACAACCAACCCATCTCTACCGTTCAGGTTATCCGCGATCTTGGCATACTATGTGACCAAGAGCTCAATTTCCGCGCACATATCGACGATATAATTCTTAAAGCAAACTCTGCACTCGGTTTCGTGAAGCGCTGGTCTAAAGAATTCTCCAATCCCTACGTGACTCGATGCCTCTATATTATCTTCGTTCGCCCCCTTCTTGAATACGCATCGCAAGTGTAAGGGGACCACACAAACCCATATTTTTAGAATCGAGAGCATCCAGGGTCGATTCCTACGCTTCGCTCTTCGAGGTCTGCACCGGCAAAATCCTTTGCTCTTACCACCCTATCAAGACCGACTCAAACTAATAAATCTGAGTACGTTGGAGGATAGAAGAAGGGTAGCTGACATCCTCTTCATTCATAAACTCCTAACAGGTACCATTGACTGTGCCAACCTCTACAACTCTATATCCCTTAACACTAACCCTCGTAATACTCGCAATCCTCGTCTCTTCTACCTATCCACCCCCCGCACCTCTTATGGCTCCAATGAACCCATCTCACGTATGCTGGGAAGTGTTAATTCGAACACTAACTTCGATTTCAACCTCAGCACTCCATGCCTAAAACTCCGTCTTCTCGGTTTCCCCCCCTTCTCACTTCCATAGTTCCCAAATCGCGACCCCCTCTCCCGTTCTTGTTAGTTAAGGTAGACTTATTAAGAATGTTAGCTAGTTAAGTTAGAATTAAGAATGTTAGCTTGAATTAAGCTTAATAAATGGGGGTATTGGCCCCGACGAAAATTAAATTAAAATTAAAATTAAATTAAATTAAAACAGGGAGAGGCAGGTAACATTCCTGCGGTGTTCCAGCGAGTCTAATGTTTTGGTAATGCTGGAGTCACCTATCAGTTTTATAGCGCGCTTTTGTATTCTGTCTAGTAGGTGCAATGAGATCTTGGAAGCACCGGACCAGACATGAGCGTTACAGTACAGTGTAGTTGGTTGACGGGGTATCACGCTTTGAGGAAACTCTCTTATTTGCTTTCTAACGCAATCAAATCAAAGTGAACTTAAAATGAAGTGTGGCTTGTGTTGCCTAAAAGTTGAAAGACACGAACTTAAAATTCAGTGTGCGTATTGCAAGGAATATTATCATGGGAAGTGTGCCAATATGGATAGAAAAGAAATTGACTTCTACGAAAAGTGTAACCAATCTTACAAGTGCCCATCGTGTCTCTCTCAGCGGAGAAAGTCAATCATTGTGGATTCTCCTGCTACTGCTCCTTCTAACGCCACTTCGTCAAAGAGTGCAATTTCCAGTCGCCATCATCCAAGCAACAACAACTTTTCACCAACACCAACTCTAACCACTCATGGAGACAGTAATACGGGTGAGCAGGTAGCATCAATGCAATTGCTTCTCAGTGAAATGGTGGAACTTAAGCACGCTGTTCTGGATGCAATGAAGAAAATTCAATCTCTGGAAGTAAGCAATGCTTCTCTTTGTAAGAAAGTAGTGCTTCTGGAAAGTAAAATTAACTTTCTGGAGCAGAGAGAGAAACAATGTTCTGTGGATATTGTTGGCCTTCCCGAAGTCAATACTTCTAACGTTGTTGAAAGTGTCAGTAAATTGTTTACTGCAATGGGAGAACAATCTACACCAGATGATATCGTCTCTTGTTTTGTCAGGACTGCAAATTCAGGGGCAGGTAACAAGAGAAAGACAGCCAATATTGTACGCGTTAAATTTTCATCTCTCTCGCGGAAGAACGTAGTAATGGCAAAAATGCGAATACACAGAGACAAAATTTCGAACGAGCTTCTTTCCAACTGTAGCGGAGGTGCTGGCACAAAGAGAGCCACCAGCAGAAAAATATTTATGAATGATTGTCTCACTGGTTTTACAAGATCGCTGCTTAATAAAGCTAATGATCTCAAACGCAACAACAAATGCAAATATGTTTGGGTGAGAAACACAACCGTACTCATCAGGATAAAGGATGGTGATAAAGCAACAAAAATATATTCTTTTGAAGATTTGCAAAAAATTGAGGGAGTATACACCTAATTTAATTTTCAAATATCTAAAGATGATTAATTCTAATAATAACTCAAATAATACTTTTTGTATATCTTCTTCTATTAATTTTAATGATAACGATATTAACTTTTCTTTTTCTTCAGAACATTCCAATTGCTACTGTATAGATCATTCAATCAATGAACAATCTTCTGGTTTTTCAATAATCCATCAAAACATTCGCAGTTTGAGAATGAACTTTGATACATTTTCCACTCACCTCTCCTCTTTAGACCATTTACCTGAACTAATTTTTGTTTCTGAAATTTGGATTTTTAATGACGAAATTTCTGATTTTAACATACCTAATTTTTTATTTGATGCAGCATGCAATGATGCATATTCCTCTGGAGGTGTCGGTGTATTTTTTCATAGTGGCATTATAGGCAAAAAAATCAAAAAATATAATCTACAAAGTGCTGACATAATAAGTTTCTGTTGTGAAATTTCTGGTACTTGCTACTGTTTTATTTGCGTTTATAGACTACACAAATGCTCAGTAAAATTCTTTATTAACGAGTTTTCGGGGTTTTTGGAATATCAAAATTGTAAAAATATCATTCTGCTAGGTGATTTCAATATTAATATTTTATCTGACTCCACAGATGTAGATCACTTCTTGACGACTCTTTCTGCTTTCGGTTTTGAATCTTTGTTGGCTCAGCCTACTCGTTTAAATTCGTGTTTGGACCACATATTTGTAAGAGCTCACCGAAACAACAAAACTAGATTCAAAGTCGCGACATTTGATCTAATTTTAACGGATCACTGCTTGACAAGTATTCAAATGGATAGTAATGTTTCGCGTACCAAGCCAATTGAGTGTCAAACTTTCGATAAAATAGATTATATTGCTCTCAGAAACCGTTTGAACTTTGAATTCTGGGAAGAAGTTTTTAGCACAGCTGATCCCTCAATAGCCTTCGACATATTTTTAATGAAGCTGCAATCTCACATCACGGATAGCAAGCTGATAAAAAATGTTACCAACAATAAATATAAGTGTCTGAAGCAATGGATGACTCCTTCCCTCCTGAAAAAAATCCGTAAGAAACATAAGTTCTGTCTTCGAGTTAGAAAACATCCAAATAATATTAGACTTAAACAGTATTACTTAAAGCTAAGTAATGAGCTTAAAGTGGAAGTCCCTTTTTACAGAGATAATTTTTTTAATACTAAATTAACAGCAAGTCTTGGCAATTCCAAAAAAGAATGGCGTGTTGTTGATGAAATTCTTAATAGAAAAATTTTAGAAGTGGATATAGTTTTGAACATTAACAATTCTACTATCTCTGATCCTTTGGTAATTGCTAACAAATTTAATGACTTCTTTTGTAATATTCGTTCTCTTCAGAACTCACCGAACGACAATTTCAACTGCAGGGGTAGTTTTGACTTATTAGATACGGAAAGACAAACAGTGAGTTTTTTTTGTGAACCATTCACTGCTCTGGAGATCCATAGGATAATACACTCTATTAAAACGTCTAATTCTACTTCCTCTGATAAGATTTCAAGTTTTATGTTGAAAAAAATCTCGTTCCAAATATCTGACGTCTTATGTTTTATTTTTAATAAGAGCATACAGCTAGGAATTTTTCCTCAATCTTTAAAAACGGCAATAGTAATACCACTCCATAAAAAGGGTGACAAAAGTATCTTAAATAACTATCGTCCTATATCTTTGCTATCGGTATTTTCTAAAATATTTGAAAGAGGTATGAAATCACGAATATTGCGGTTTCTGGAAAATACACACTTTCTCAGTGAGTGTCAATTTGGCTTTAGAAGCGGAATGTCTACTGAAACTGCTCTTCTGAAACTAACTGGGGAATTATATCGTAGTGTTAATTCTTCAGAAATTCCAGCTTCTTTATTTATAGATATCAGTAAAGCTTTTGATATGGTGGATCACTCAATATTATTAGATAAACTTCTTCATATAGGCTTTAGAGGTTGTATATATGACTGGTTTGTCTCATATTTAAAAAATCGCAGGCAGATAATAAAGATCAAGAACATTTACAGTTCTCCGAATAGTATAGAGACTGGTGTTCCGCAAGGCTCGGTTTTAGGTCCTGTTTTATTCTTAATATACGTCAATTCCCTGTTTATGCAACCTTTTAAAGGTAAAGTCACTGCGTTTGCTGACGATACTGCACTTTCATACTCTAATAAAAGTTTGCTTAATGTCTTCTTGGATGTAAACCATGACCTCGACTTACTAAGAAAATGGTTTTCGGTTCACAAGCTAACAATCAGTGACAAGACTAAATTTATGATATTCAATATCAACAGTCATATTTGCATGGATTTGCCGTTATTCTATCACACTCCGAGCTGCTCACGCTTTTGCTTACTTAATAATGTCGATAATACCTTCTCCTTTAATAATTCTACGCTTTGTTCTAATAATTGTTTTAAAGTTCAGTGCGTCGACAATTTTAAATACCTAGGTATTATTTTAGATAGTAAGCTTAGTTGGCACCATCATACAAGTTATCTTAAACAATATCTTAACAAAGTAGTAAGACAACTGTATCACCTAAGCCTTTACTGCCCAACATCAATCCTAAAACTCGTATACAATGGTCTTTTAAAATCTAAGTTGGAATATGGTATTTCTTGCTGGGGCTGTGCTTATTTTACAAAAACTGAGCCTTTACTAATAAAACAAAAACATGCAATTCGAATTTTATACAGAGTGAATCGCAGAACTCCAAGTTTTGTTTTGTTCAAAAACCTTGAAACTCTTCCTTTAAGGCATCTCTATTGCTATAAAGTACTAAAAATCTTTTTTCAAAATGCTGGTTTTTACTCAGTAAGAAATATTGAAAACTATAATCTGCGAGCAAATAGTAGAAATTTTGTAGCAGTTCCTACATTTCATAAAGTTCACTTTGGTCGATTTTATTTTGCTACCGCACCCCGTTTATTCAATCTACTCCCAGATACTTTGAGATGTGAAAGAGTGAAAAATGTATTTCTCAATTGCGTTAAAAAATGGGTAATGTCTTTTGACTACTCTGCCATAAACAGTTTATTTATTAATGAATTTTGTTCTTTGAATCTCTAATAATTGTTTTTATTTGGTCTTTTAAAATAATATAACTTCTACTTTACATATTTCTATTTTTTTTTCTGCCTCAACTGTGTAACTCCCCATCAACTATCACAACATTTATGTTTTTGTTGTATGCTATTGGTACTTTCAACTCTTGTCATTTGGACAATAGATTGTACGTAACTATTTCACATTTATTAAACATAATTTGTAATATCAAATATTTGTAAACCTAAGTTAAAAGTGAAATAAAGTATATTAAAAACTAAACTAAAAACTAAAAAACTAAACTCTAATGTGAGGCGAATGAACGCCTTATAGATTGTAGCCAGATCTAAGGATGAGAAAAATTTCTTGTATCTGTATAAGAAGCCTAGGCATTTCGCAGCATTCTTGGCGACACTGAATATGTGGTCGCTCCAATTAAGATTGTGAGCAACACACATACCCAGGATGGAAAGCCTTTTGGTTTCTGAGATGCAAGTGCCATTCATGGATAATGGCTGCGGGTTAGTTATACACTTTAACGACAAGAGACAGCATTGTGTTTTGGATGCATTAAATTCCACTCTATTGTTTTTACCCAATTGTTTTGGTGTGAGAGTATTTGCTGCTAGCATAGTGGTAATTTTGTGTGACATGAGGGCAGAGAGACGAAAACAGAAACCGATTTAATTGAAAATCACGTTGAGCTGAAGTAACCAGGTGTATATATTATATTCACTATAAACTTCGCGTTAGTCTGTATGATCGCGCACTCTTGCAAGGTCTTACTACATATGTTGAGATAAATGGGAAATTGAATATTTTGCCGGACCAGAGTAAGAACAGGTCTATTCCCTCGTACTCATCTTCTTTTATTTTTAATTAGGATGCATATTAGTGTGCTCTAATATCATCCTGAGCTATGTAAGTTAACACATAAGCCAAAGTTGGCTTGTAAACAAAGCTTTTTACCCAAGATGCTGCACCATAACCTGTAAACAAGTTGGCGTATCTGTAGTGACCGCTATGGGAAGTAAAAATATGCCCATAATTCAGTGGTCACAGAACTATTGGGTCAGTGTTAAACTGTCGTTAACTAAAGAAGGTCTTCATAAGAGATAAAAAATCATTAATCATCACAATAGAAATAAGTTAATTATTAATAAAATAAAATGAATGAAGTAGAAAGTCTTTTAATTTATATGGTAAGATCCCGCAAAGATACAAGGGAAGTATTTGTGTTTCTCGGCACTTAATTAAAAGGTTAATTAGGCTTACGTTCAATATCTAAGTTCAACTTCGAAATAAATAAGCATTGCAGGAAGCTGTGACACAAATTGTCAAACTGATTAAAATCTTTCCGGAACGTCATAGTCACGATGAATATTTCTTTCAAGACTATGGACTAGTGAATTAATCTTCGAGAACTACACATATACATTTAATAGCTTGTCTTACACAAATTCAAGAATACTGAACCTGAACCACATTCATTAAAGTTTCAATAGGGTGCTTGTTAGTTAATGATACTTTGATAGTTTTATGATTCTTTATAAATCGACAAGCTTAAGCATTCTTTCAAATATTGTTACCTTTCCGTATATGTCCATAATTTCAGCATTTATAAGGCATGCACATAGACAAGTTGAAATAAGAAGTTAGGGCAATGTGTCGCAGACATAAATTGCAGAAGTAATCAAATTTACTTCTTTTTCTGATTGTGATTTTGCCATGTAGAGTGAAGATGATGATTCAGTTTGACCAAGATAAGCCACAAACAAGCCCATCCGCGGATGAATGATGAAGAGGGGTATTCGCGAGTTTAATATACCAATAGAAGGCTATTCGCACATCCTGGAGCTCTTTTCCAAAAATACCAGTCAAATTGAACTCATTTGCCATATATTGACATGGAACCATATGTTGTCTCAGATGATTTTTATTTTGTTATTCATAACTTCATCAATATGCGAGTACAAATCCATTGCGCTGCTACGAATCAGGGTTGCCGGGATTTGCTACGAAATGCTGAATTATTCCTTTAGTGTATTACTGTTTGTATTACCTTGAATTTTGATTTTGTTTTTCGTCTTAAAAACCTACACCTGCTGTTTCACTGAGAATAGTGCGAAAGTCGTTTGGTTATTAAGCTCTCTCGAAAAAAAATATTCACAAGTGGTATAAAGTGTTTCGAAAAGGCCGAGAAGGTGTCGAAGGAAAAGAGAGTCCCAGAACGGACGAGGCTCACGCCCAAAAAAATCAAATATTTGATGCTTACAAACCGTCGATTAACAATCTTTTTCTTCTCATTTGTACAATAATTCAGTGGAAAGGTATATGTTAATCGAATCCCTGCGCTTTAAGATGTGCGATGACGAATGTATGTAAAAATTGCTTATACGAAACAAATAAAATATCTTTTTATCTAAGGAATTTCTTGAAAAATATCGTCGCGTTGAAATGCATAAAATAATGCTTTCTAAATATTAGGACAAGATGATGCGCAAGTTAAGATGCCGAGTCCCAATGAAGAAGAGATAGAAGAACTGCTGACTTTACAGCGTCCGTTAGCCACGCCGATAACAACCCCTTACACTCGACACCCACGCAAGATGTGCGAATGCAGAAGCGACACCCACGCAAGATGATGCGAATGCAATAGCAACACCCACGCAAGATTATTCGAATGCAGAAGCAACACCCACGCAAGATGAGCTACCGATCGTCCACATCCGACACCCACACTTTAGATAAGAATTTGAAATATAGTCAATGTATCATAACTGTATCAAGTAGAGTTAGTCCAATGAATGGAATTGTATTTTAGTTGAGTAATAAAGCTGGAGAAGATCAGTTGATCTTTTTTAAAACTCCGACCAACCAACCAACTCTTTAATTGGCGATCCTGCCAGGAGGAGATAGTCATACTCTCCCTGGGACCACTATAAATAATTATCCTTTTGCAAGGAGAAAAAATTATAAAACCACTACAAATAATTATCCTTTTACAAGGAGAAAAAATTATAAAACCACTACAGAAAATTATCCTTTTACAAGGAGAAAAATTATAAAACCACCAAGCAAGTATTTTAAGTGAATAAATCAAAAAAAGTGATTAACAAAAAATACACAAATAAAAAAAAAGTGATCCAACAAACAAGTTAAAGAAAGTGATTCTATTATAAAGACAAAGAATAATTAACCAAATCGAAAAAGGTGATTTAAATAAGCAAAGAAAGAGTGATTCAACAAATAAAATAAAAAGTGATTAAAACAACAGAACAAAAAGTG
This sequence comes from Eumerus sabulonum, assembly GCA_951905685.1. Classification (NCBI taxonomy): domain Eukaryota; kingdom Metazoa; phylum Arthropoda; class Insecta; order Diptera; family Syrphidae; genus Eumerus; species Eumerus sabulonum. The sequence goes on along the minus strand of OX645060.1, from coordinate 149,638,636 downwards.
TAGACTTCAGTGAAGAAGGAAGAAAAAAAAAGGAAACAACCAGAAGACCAGGAGTACCACATCAAGGAGCATCGAAATCGACCTCAAAAGAAAATAATTAATAAATAAATCCGTAAGTGGCTTTCCATATTGACTGTCTTAAATTTAATTTGTTGTAACCTTAGTACCTAGTCTTATCATAACACTTTGTAAAAATATATATAACAATTACATCCTACCGCGAGAACCCATTAAAATGACTACATCTCAGGAAGACTTAATAGCTAGGTTAATTGCAACTAATACCGCTTCTTTGAAAGCAGAGGTTGAAAGTTTGAAGGCACAGCTACAGGAGTTAGGAAACTCAAACATAGTGACAGAATACGTACAACAGTCTATCGACCTAACGATAAAATGTGAGGAAACATTAGATGTGATCAAATCACTCCCCGAGTTCAATGGTAACAGTAATGCCTATGTTAGCTGGCGTGAAGCCGCTACCAACTCAATTAGCTTATACGTCAGGGGCAGTAAGAGATATTTTGCTGCACTGACAATTTTAAGAAACAAAATCACTCAAAACGCCAATGACCTTTTGACAAATCATGGCACGGTATTGAATTTTGACGCTATTATTAGTAGGTTAGATTTTGCATATGCAGATAAACGTCCTGCACATATCATAGAACAGGAACTAAGCGTATTACGTCAGGGAAATTTATCAATCATTGACTATTACAATTTAGTCAACAAAAAACTCACACTCTTAATAAATAAAACGATAATGACCCACGGTACGGATTCAGTACTTACCAAAGAACTGAATAGTGCAAACCGTCGGAACGCACTTCGAGTCTTCATAACTGGACTTAATCCGCCCTTATCAAATATAATCTTTTCGTTGTCACCGGATGACCTACCAAGTGCTTTAGCAAAAGCACAGGAGCTCGAATCGAATAATGTAAGAGCAAATTTCGCCTTTCAATTCGGTAGAGGTCAAGTCCCACTAAACACTTATAACAATAATAAGAATCCTAATAATTTAAGATTCCCTCAAAGAAAATCTTTAAATCAAAATGGTTATCTGGAAACCAATAACATATTTAATAATCAACCTAGAAATAGGAATGCACTTAAACCAGAACCTATGGAGGTAGATAACTCCATGAATGCTTCAAATAATTTCAAGCGATATTTCCCTAACTATCGCCGTCCTAATGATAACTCTGGCAACTACAATCGTCCCAACTACATACATAATCACAATCAGGGACAATTGCCTAACTTTCAGTCAGAAAAAATACCTTACCAAAGCGCACAACACACCATTCAACCCCCTATGAAAAATCCCAGAATTAATAATATAAATGAAACAGCTTTTTTAGGCGAGCGCTTGGACTGCCCTTTGTATTTCGACAAAGCGCAAGAACAGGGAAATTATTAAAAATCTTAATAGATACCGGTGCTACAAGTTGTTACTGTAGACCGAACACTTTATTGGAAAGGAAAGAATTAGTGACTAGAAAACGAATACGAACAATCAATGGGTATACCATTATTTCCCATTATTACGAATCGGAGATATTCGATAGAAACGTGAGATTTTACGAAGTAGAAAACCTAGAATCAGACTTATTGATTGGCCTTAATATCATAAGAGCAGCAAACATAGTCCTTGATTTCGAAAAAGAAATCCTAATATACAAGGGAAAACCCGAAAAAATATATATATCTGGCGATCAGATTGTAACCGCAAACGCATTCAAAAATCAGATGATAAGCAATAACCCGGGAAACTCAGAGGACGAAACTGAATCAAAAAATTCAGAAATGCCTCAAAATAAAATTGATCAAGCCAAACAGAACATTATAAAAAAAATTGAAATTATGCATTCAAATATCAATGTAAACTCATTATTTAGAACGGATGTAAGGGCAGAAATCAGAACCACCACTGAGACTCCCATTGGAGCAAACAATACCCCTATCCGGCATCGGTCAATTCCTTCGTTAATAAAGAAATGGAAAGAATGTTGAAAGAGGGTATTCTCCAACCGAGTAAGAGCCCATACAATTCACCAATCTGGGTTGTACCTAAAAAGGGCACAAATGACGATGGAACACCTAAACTAAGAATCGTAATGGACTATAAAAAATTAAATGAGAAGACGATATCTGATCGGTACCCCATACCCGATACCAGCGTCATTCTCTCGAATTTGGGAAAATCTAAATATTTCTCAACAATAGATCTAGAGTCAGGCTTTCACCAGATACAAACGCATGTAAGAGACATAGAAAAAACTTCGTTTTCCGTGAAAAATGGAAAATATGAATTCTTGCGAATGCCATTCGGTCTGAAGAATGCACCGAGTGTATTTCAACGTGCAATGGACGATATATTGCGCGAATATATTGGAAAAATTTGTCACGTATATATGGACGATATAATCGTCTATACAAAAACCTTCAGAGAACATACAGAGCATTTAGAACAGATTATTGAAACCCTAAGAAAGGCGAATATGAAAATATCTCTCGAGAAATCGACTTTTTACGAGAAGGAAGTTGAGTTTTTGGGCTATGTTGTTGGACAAAATTGTATCAAGACTGACCCGAACAAAATTGAAACGATATCCGATTTCCCCATACCAACGACACTGAGACAACTGAGGAGTTTTCTTGGAATGACGGGCTATTATAGGAAGTTTATAAGAAACTATGCTTCCATTGCAAAACCCTTGACAAAACATTTATCAGGAGACAACGGAAAAATCTCCCAGTATATGTCAAAAAAGACCACAATCCAATTGGATCAGGAGGGCATTATGGCCGTTCAAAAGCTTAAGGATTCATTGATAGATCAACTTGAATTGGTCCAACCAGATTTTAATAAAAAATGTATTCTAACGACTGACGCATCTAATAACGCTATTGGTGGAGTCCTTAGTCAAGAGGGTAAACCAATAACCTTCATTTCAAAAACCCTTAACCAGACTGAACAAAACTGTGCAACTAATGAAAAGGAGCTTTACGCAATCGTGTGGGCCCTAAGAAATTTGAGAAACTACCTTTATGGCGTTTCAGACTTAGAAATTCATACAGACCACCAGCCGTTGACCTTCGCGATTTCAACAAGAAATCCCAATACCAAAATCAAAAGATGGCACGCATTCATCGAGGAATTTTCTCCTAAAATGATCTACAAGCCCGGAACCACGAATGTTGTCGCGGACGCACTCTCTAGACAGTACCTTAATAATCTATCTGACGAATCCACGATAACTGAAACCCAGCACTCCGCAGAAAGTAGCGATAACATGGATGTCCCAGAAACAAAAAAACCATTAAATCAGTTTAAACAACAGATCTTACTTAGCAAAGGTAAATTCACTTTACACGAACAAGTGGTGAACTTCGGAAGAAGAAGACATATCATCGAGTATGACACCCCAGAAAATTTGATTACTATTCTCAAAGAGTACTTACGACCCGGTACAGTAGCAATCCATTCCACACCGGAAGATCTTTATGAAGTAAAACAGAAACTAAAAGAAACATTTACTAACGGATTTCTATATACAAAGAATTTCCCGATTGATGTGATGAATAAGGATGATCAGAGTATAATAATTGAACAAACACACGCTAGAGCGCACAGAAATGCTAAAGAAAATCTTAAACAAATATACAGTTTATATTATTGGCCTGAAATGAGCAAACAAATAAAGGAATTAACAGAAACTGTGAAATCTGTAATAAGAGTAAATATGACCGTCATCCTCAAAAAATACCAATTGGAGAGGCTCCAATTCCAAAGAAGGAGGGGGAGCAGGTAAGTATAGATATCTTTTTCGCACAGAAACTGAAGTTTATCACCTGCATCGATGCATATTCAAAATTTCTGGTCATAAAACTAATTGATGACAGAACTAAATTAGATGAAAAAATTCTCGAACTCTTGCAAAGCTTTCCCGAAGTGAAGCAAATATCAGCTGATAACGAGCCAGGTTTTTCAACACCGCAATTTAAAACCCTTATGCAAAGATTGAAAATAAAAATGTATTACTGCGACCCAAAACACAGTACATCAAATGGTCAAGTGGAAAGGGTACACTCGACGTTAATCGAAATTGCAAGATGCCTTAAGCAGGAATATAATTTAATTAGCGACCTCGAATCTATTTTTAGAGCTGCAAACCAATATAATAAAACAATACACTCCGTTACTAATCACAAACCTTACGAAGTCTTATTCAATAAATTGCCACACGAAGACTTGCACTCGAGACTCCTATTAGCTCAAGAAAAAATGTTAAATAGAAATAATAAAAATATAAATATTAAAACCTATAAACCAAATGAAATTATTTACGAAAAAATCACAGGAGTCAGAAATAAACTGCAACCTAGATATAAAAAACAAAAGGTACAAGAAGATTTGGGAAACAAAATACGAATAAATAAAAGAAATCGTATAATACACAAGGATAATATTAAAGCGTAGGCCTTTATTGTTTCAGGAAAATGGAGTTAATGATTGCTCTCACGCTTTTTTTCATGGCATCCTCGGAAATAACAGACTACACACGAGAAGATTATATCCTTATCGAAAACGGAGACGCCGCTATTTATGACGACTATGGAGATATTTTCCATATAACAAATCTGACTTACTACCAGCATCTAGCACAGGAAGCACGAACGATGGCAAATAAATATAACGAATATAGAGACATTACGGGTAACACACATGACAATGATATTCTCTTTAATACGGACCAAGAGCCAGAAATAGACCTTATAGAATCATTACTAGGACAACTTCGAATAATTAATTATAGAAATAAGAGAGGTATAAACGAGTTAGGAACAGTTTGGAAATTGTAAGCTGGATCTCCTGACCACGACGACTTAGTTTTGATAACGAATAAAATTTCAGAATTAACCCAAAACAACAATAAACAATGTACTACTAATTCAGAAATGTTTCAAGCTATAAACCAAATAAGAAAATCAGTTGCTTATTTAGAAAACAACTTACAGGCAAAAATGACGAGACAAATAAATAAATTAATAATACATGAGTTACAAAACCTTATACAAACAATAACATTAGCTAAGGCAGGTATCTTAAACCCCGCGATATTAAATTTACGCGAGATACAAGAAATCACTCACCACGAACCCGAAAAACTAACGTTGACAGATTTAATAGACGTCTCTAAATTTAAAATTGTTCAGGATCACAATGTAATTGTCATATATATCAAATATCCCATTGTTAATAAGAACTGTAAGCTATACGAAACTAGAGCAATAAGCCAAAAAGATGGCAAACTTTTAATTGAAAAAGAAATTGTAAAATGTAATACTAAATATTTTAACGTTCAACAATGTAAACTAGAGATAAGAAACACTTTTTGTAAACTACAATTAAGAGAATCCTGTTTATCCAAAATGTTAAATAATCAAGAAGGACAATGTATGAAAGTCAAAGAAAAAAATAAAAAATTAGAAATAGTAAAAGATGGAGCTATATTAATCTCCGGAAACCACACAGTGGATGAGCATTTAGTCGAAGGTGTATATCTGATCACATTCGATAACAAAATAGTTATTGACAATGTTACGTATGAAAATCCAACAGCCATTATATGGAACTATGTAAAAACAAATTATTTAAATAAATATAAGGTAATTAAATATTTGGAATCAGAAGATAATGAACTGAAGTTTGAAAATATTAATGTGTTAAATTCAATGCAAAATCATATAGAAAACCACCCAACAGAATGGTCAATTGTATTTGTTGCTACTATTATAATTCTTGTGTTTGCATTATATAAGATACATAAACTCTTCAAGCCTCGCAAACAGGAAGAAGCCGAGGAGGAAGTAAGGTTCAGGCAATTAAACGGAAGAATACAAAAATTGACAAAAGAATTCGAAGAGACGGGACGTCACTTCTAAGAAAGAGGGGAGTTAAGATGCCGAGTCCCAATGAAGAAGAGATAGAAGAACTGCTGACTTTACAGCGTCCGTTAGCCACGCCGATAACAACCCCTTACACTCGACACCCACGCAAGATGTGCGAATGCAGAAGCGACACCCACGCAAGATGATGCGAATGCAATAGCAACACCCACGCAAGATTATTCGAATGCAGAAGCAACACCCACGCAAGATAAGCTACCGATCGTCCACATCCGACACCCTCACTTTAGATAAGAATTTGAAATATAGTCAATGTATCATAACTGTATCAAGTAGAGTTAGTCCAATGAATGGAATTGTATTTTAGTTGAGTAATAAAGCTGGAGAAGATCAGTTGATCTTTTTTAAAACTCCGACCAACCAACCAACTCTTTAATTCGCATACGACCCAGAAATAAGCGATCAAACACGTGAATGTCGGGCTAAAGGCGAGGCAAGACCAAAAATACTGCGTCGCTCAATGATCCAGTTCATGTTAACTATTTTCTTCCATTATCGTGGTGTTGTGTATTTTGAGTTCCTTCCGTTTGAGCGTTTTGCGTCATTTACGTAAAGTTATTTGTTTGAAAAGGCCGGAATTGTGACGAGACAATGCTCTTTTTTTTCCACTACGATAATGTATCTTCTCACAAGGATTGGTTGCCCGCGACCATTTCATCAAAAACTCAATTTGACACCGTGCCAAACGTCGAGGGAGGACAACCAAGTGGTTTTCTTACCTAGAGTGGGTAGTTTATATTCATTGGGCCAGCGCACACGAGAGTATCGCTAGCTGGAGGAAAAGTGGTTTGATGCTCTAGTCTAAGCTCACACGGGATGAATTTCTCTAGCAGAAAAAACTATATATAGGAACCTTGTTTAATTTTGTTAGTGTTTCCGTATTTCCGGCATTTCATTTGACAGAGATATTTCCTTTGACAGAGATAAAGTGCGACCACGCACTAAAATGTCCCTTTTTTTCCGATGTTCACTGCTGGAAAGACCAATGGCGATTGAAGCGCAACACCAGACAAAAAAAGTGCGGACTCTAAAAATAAATAGTTGTTGTGTTGTTGTCCATTTGCGGTGGGAAATCGTATTCCGTTTCGTACCGCACCGTTGAGCTCCCTCTTCCACAAAACCAGTTTCAGCTTCCGGAAGATATAGTCTCGTCTGCGCTGGCCTATTGAGAGATGAAATTTATAGCTTCAACTTTAAAGCAGTTTACCTTACAAGTTACGCTGTCATTATACATGATTTTACAGGCTTCCGCAGTACAGGTACAATTTATCATTCTCTGCCGACAGCAACCGAGTGCATGAAAATATATTTCGAAGTCAGAGACTCTTGCATGCTTAGGCTGAAATTCATAATTTTGGTTTCGTTACTGACAATTAATCTGTTCCTCGCAAACCAGATTCTTAGCAGATCTATATGATGGTTTATGTCAGCAGCCAGATACAAAGGTTATTGTTTTTATCATAGGCAATGCCATGATCATCTGCAAAAGCGGTGACTTTACCTACAAATCGTTGATCAAACAAACAGTTGATGTAGATAGATCAATGACATGATGGGGCCAAGGACAGGCCCTTGCGTATACCCAATGAAATTACTTTGGGGTCGCTAAGATAATCGTCCACTCTTACATTTTGTGTCCTGTCTTTAAGATAAGAAAGAAACCATTTATACATAAAACCTCGAAAGCCAACACCATAACGCTTATCTAAAAGAATGCCGTGATTAACCATGTCGAATGCCTTTGTAATATACACGAAAAGATCGGCAAAATATTTTTTGTCATCAAGACGTTTGTTTATAAGAAAGCAAAAGGTCAGAAGAGCATTTTCAGTAGAGCCTCATCTAGTTTTGCCATGCTTTATTGCAGCTTTAAAACGTCGCTGCTCAGACGGTCTTAATTTTAGGAAGCCACCAGATGTTGGAGACCTTTTCTCATGTTTGATGGTTTCGTTTCCTTTCACACTTAGGAGTTCATCGGAGAGCATACTCACAAAATCCCCTCCGAGTGTGGTGTCGGAATCGCAAAGTGAAGCTACATGTTCTGCTTGCCGTTCAGCTGCAATGTCGGCAAAAGATACTGGCATCATTTTTGGTTTCTGAGCCGCTGAGGACTCACAAGCCCTAGCAGGCGATGACGTTTGAGAGTGGTAGTAGAGCCAGAGACTCTGCAGGAAGGCTTTATTGAAATTGTAGGTCGCCCGGTATCCGTAGTTCGCATAGTAGTAGCTAAGCACCCTCTTAGCCATGCATCCGTCGGCGTATGCTGTACCACCTTGGAGTTAAGGTAAAAAGGGAGTGACGGGTACAGAGGAAGCGGAGAGGTGGGAGGAGTCAGTAATTGCTTCTTAGCTTCGGGTTCTTTTAGAGAGGGTTTTCCGAAAGTCATTACCTGTACTGAGCCTCCATACCACGGCAAGGTGAGCAATTTTCACGCCGGTAAGTCTGCGCATAGCGGAGGAATTTGCAAAAAAAAAGAGCTTTCATTCCCAGACGATAAGGGTTCATTTTCTGCACGATCTGCAACCACGATATTCGTATTGTATTGTATTGTATTGTATATTTATTAGTCATTATTCCTTTTTTACAAATACATTAAACTTACATCTAAACAATATTTATAATCTTATACCGATGAGAATAGTTAGTGGCATTTATATTTAGTACAAAATAGAGTTAATGCCACATTTAATTAAATAAAATTACATAGTGGGGTGAATCGTCAAAAGTAACCAGAGTTTTACAATGAAAATTAAAACAAGTTATAATTAATACAATCAAACAAACAAAATAAAATAACATAACAGCACACAAAAGGTAAAACTAACTTAAAATCAAACAATGTAGTGCAACAAATTTTCGATTTCATTTATATTATGAGTAAGGAGCCACGACTTTATCCTTTTTAAAAACAAGGATGTATTCGAAATGGTGCGTATATCTTCAGGAAGTTTATTGAACAATTTGCGAGATACGACAGAGTATGTGTTCCTATAAAGTGTAGTTCGAAAGGATATATTTGGAATATTGGAAGAGTTGCCCCTTAAGTAATAAGATCCAACGATAGGACTTTGCATGTATCCACTTCGTATAAAAAAGATTTTTAGAACTTTATAATAGAATAAGTGTCTTACTGGTAAAATATTAGTTCTACGAAATAACTCCATTGAATGAGCTAAGCGGTCGGAATTGCAAACTTTTCTTAGCGCACATTTTTGCAAAATGGTCAATTGTTGTAATTTGTTTTGGTAAGCACTCCCCCAACAGGATATACCATATTCTAACCTCGAATGAAATATTCCGTAGTATACACTTTTTAATAATTCGTTAGAGCAAAATTTTCTCAAACCGTACAGACAACGTATTGTGGAAAGAAAATATTGTTTTAAATTCAGAATATGTTCAGTCCATTTAAAGTGTTGATCTATTGTGACTCCTAGATATCTAAAATATTTAACAATTTCAATTTCAAAACAATTTTCAGTACAAGACGCGTTGGGGTTAAAGAGTGACAGTGTATTAAATCTTGGGCACTTATTGTTAAATAATTTAAATTGTGAACAGCTAGTGGAATGGAAGGTAAGCTCAACATCAGCTAGTGCCTTTGAATCAAGACTAAAGAACATGAGTCTAGTTTTATTGCTTATAATTAGTCTATGCTCCGCAAACCATGACCTCAGAAGATGGACATCATAATTTATGTCAGAAACTGTGTTTAAAGGACAAACACCATCATGCCCAATTGCAAGATCGTCCGCAAAGGCCTTTATATTTCCCACAAAGGGTTGATCAAATAAGGAATTAATATAAATTAAGAACAGAATTGGACCAAGTACAGAACCTTGCGGAACACCTAATTTAATAGCCTTGGAGTCACTCAATATATTACTCACTTTTACTTGCTGAGTCCGATTACTCAAATAAGAAGCAAACCATTTGTAGATACAACCACGAAAACCAGTATTATATAGCTTTTGCAAAAGAATTGTATGGTTAACCATATCGAAAGCTTTGGTTATATCAACGAAGAGCGCAGCACAACATTTTTTGTTGTCCAAGCCTTTTTGTATGAAAGAGCAAAAGTCCAACAGTGCATTTTCTGTTGAAAGTCCCGATCTAAATCCATGCTGTAGAGGACTAAAAAAGTTCAGATTTGAGAGAAATCGCAAAATTCTAATTTTAATTATTTTTTCAAATACTTTTGATATTGAGGATAGAAGTGAGATAGGTCTATAGTTATTACGATCCCTTTTATTGCCTTTTTTAAAAAGAGGTATTACAACTGCACATTTTAGATCATCGGGAAATATGCCTGTAAGGACACTCAAGTTAAAGATATGGGCTAAAATATCAACTATATTAAAAGCCACCTTTTTTAACATAATGTTCGAGATACCATCTTTACCACATGAATTAGAATTTTTGAGACCTCTCATTGTTTCCGAAATTTCGAGACCAGAAATGGATTCAAAATAAAAGCTATTTCTACTGTAGACTTCATTGGGAATAATATTTGTACAGCAGCTACAAGGCAAAATTAAGTCACTGTTAGATGAAGTTTGACCAACTGCTACAAAGAAGTTATTTAATACGTTAGCTATTTCTACTGGATCCTTGACTTCCTTATTATCTACTTCAATGGCAAGAATATTTGATTGATATTTAAGTTGCTTATTCAAAATGTTATTAATAACTTTCCACTCATTTTTGGGATTACCCAACGACCTTCTGATTTTCCTATGGTAATAATTGTCTCGACTCAATCTTATCTCTTTGTTAACTTCATTGGAAATTTTTTTGCAACGGAGTTTTAAGTTTGTGTTTGAGGGATGCTTTTGACAATTATGACGCAATTTGTTCTTGATAATAATTTTTTTGAGAAGGCTATGATTTATCCAAGGCTTTAGTATCGTTTTTTATGTTTAGTAATAGAATAAGTTGAACTGCTGAAATAGCTTAGTAGCTCTTCAGAAAATAAGTTATACGCTCTGGAGGGGTTTTCCTCTGTATATAATTCTTCCCAATTAGCGTGGCGAAGTTTATGGTTTACTAGTTTAAAATCAATTTTAGTCACTTGTCGCATATATCCATTGCGAATTCTGTTTTTTAGACTCCTAAAAACTATACCCGTCATACTATGATCTGTAATACGCAGATCAAAAACAATGCCTAAACAATCATTTTCAGATAGATTGGAAAAACGACCAAACACATGATCAAGGCAGGTCCCTGCAACAGGTCTTGTCGGTTCGTTAACAAAAGAAATTAATCCATTTTGAGACAGCAGAGCATTATATGAATCAAGGGCACTATTTGAGGTTAAGAGATCTATATCATATCACCTAGAATCAAAAGATTTGCTGAGCGTTCATTATTTAAAAAGACCGTAAGCTCGTCGAAAAACATTTGGATTGGATGAGAATGAAATCTATATACGCAGACAAAACTAAATTTTACATTAAATAGGCAAACAGACATTTTTATAGCATCTGCACTGGTCAAACAATAATTTTTAACTTGACACTCATAATAATTACGCACAAAAACTCCAACTCCACCTGAAGAATACGTATCATTAGGACAAGCATAAAAGGTGTAGTTTGGCAAATTGTCAGAACCAACTTCATAAGAATATATCCAGATTTCTGACACAAAAATAAAGTCGGGCAAACGTGTGAAAGTTTCAAGATTGGAAGATAAAATATCGAAATTTCGCCGCATACTACGAATGTTTTGGTGAACAATATAAATAGATTTAAGAACATTAGACTTAGTATCACTAATTAAATTTGAATTATTGGTAGGTATGGTGAGATTGTTGTTTATAAGATCCGAATTATTAGTTATTTTCATCATAGTATAAACTTACTTATGTATATTATTTAAGTCTTCAAAAGATCTTATAACAACAATCTTATCGTTTTCCACCTTTCTCAGTGAAATTCGAGAATTCTTAAACCAAAGATATTTACATTTATGCTCTATTTTAATTTTTTTTGCAGCATTATATAAGGCTCTATTGTATTTAGTAAGTGAGTCATTTACATAAATTCTATTTTTCTTGTTACCGGCTAATATGGAAGCATTTAGTTTTTCCTTCTCGTTTTTTTTCTTCGACATCAACTTCTGTTTAACCGCACGCGAAGAGAAATGAACGCATACAATGTTTCCGTCAGTATTCGGTGTTGATTTTGTTGTTGTTTTCAAATATACTTTTTGAATTTCCTCGGTGGACACATTCACATTCAGCGCTTCTTTAAAAAGTGTTTGCACACAAGTAGTCGCGTTGTTGTTGTTTACATTCGGAATACCAACAACCTCAACTGCATTCTCCAGAAGCTTTTGTTCCCTCCAGTTTAGTTTGTTCTCAAGACCGATCACCTTACGCCTCAAAACAACATTTTCGTCTCTTAACTCTTGTAATGTTGTCAGAAATTCGTTGTTAACTTTCTTTAGATTAATAATTTCTTCGTACAGTAATTGTAGTGTGATCGAACTATTGGTATGTGGTTGAGGTGATGGGTTTGAAGAAGGTTCGATTGGCCGTAGAGTTTCTTTTGAACTCCGACTTTCGGCTCGAGATGGTATTAACTGGTGTTTACTCTGCTGCATCGGTTGCTTCGTGGCATTGTGTTGCTTATCCAGAGGTTGGTGTTGTTCAATGGATGTTTGACGCTCTTTGTGTGGTTGTTGTTGTTGTAGTTCTACCGTGCTAACCGGCAATACATTTTGTTGGTGTAAAGACTTGCGTCGAAGAACAGAACACAATGTCTGACGTCACAATATTCACACAGGAACAGTGGAAAATATGTAGACAATCCGCGCAAGTAATTTTGGATTTATTACTCCGCTCTATTTTCTCATTGCAAATTAAACAATTCATTTTCACTTGAAGTAGAAAACAAACAAAAAAAAAAAAAAAAACAAACACAGACGTTATTTAAGAAAACTCGCACCCCACGACTACACGACTATAAACAAAAACACGTCCGCTCGTAGCGATGTCCAATCCACATATTCGTAATAGAGATTCGTAATAGAGAATCGTTGAAAGAAGTTTTGTTATTTGAATGAATAACATAAGCACTTCTTACACTGAAAAATTGGATGGTTGCAAAACCGTTTAAAGGAAATAATGCGGATAAAAGATAACTTACCTCTTTTTAGGGTTCCGTACCCAAAGGTAAAACGGAACCCTATTACTAAGACTTCGCTGTCCGTCTGTCCGTCCGTCTGTCACCAGGCTGTATCTCATGAACCGTGATAGTTAGACAGTTGAAATCACAGATGATGTATTTCTGTTGCCGCTATAACGACGAAAACAAATAAAATGAATATGCCACAACCAGTAACAAACTTCCCAGCTTTGATCCCTTTTGTGTCTTTGATTTATTAATCCTAGCTGCCACCCTTTTTTCTGTAATTACGAACAACCAATAATAAATACCCTTTTAACTTTGATGATCCCTATTGTGTCACTGCTAAGTTAATCCTTGCTACAAACCCTTTCATACAGTTGCTATTCCCTTCCTTTTTCATCATGATAGGTTAATATTTCTTACTTGGATATTGTTACGAAATATTGTTATTGTTATTTGGATATTGTTACGAAATATTCAATCCCACACCGAATAGGGTTCGCACCACTGGATTGCGATAAACTACAATTGTCCTTTTTATCCGAATTGAAACACACACACTTTTCTTTGTTCAGATCAATTATCTGTGTAGCATCACCACTTTTCTTTATTATCCAATACTATCCACTGTAAACTTTATTACACAAACAAACCTTTATTGGAAGCTATTATTTTCACACTGTTTGATCACACCGACTTGTCACACGCTGTTCAATACCACAAACTGAATGAATCTCGAGGGCGAGTGTTCGCGCTTATATAGCTCTCGGTCCACCTTCTCGAATGTTCGCCGTCGGAAGTTCCCTTCGGAAATCTCTAGAATGCTCTGACAATTAGCATTACGAAGTTGACATCATTCCAATCTCTGCTTCAAGAGAGCTTTCGAACTTCGACAGCTCTGGTGAAGCGGAAATTGAAATGATGTCAACTGTCAACGGCGTAATGCTAATTGTCAGAGCATTCTAGAGATTTCCGAAGGGGAACTTCCGACGGCAGACTTTTGTGGATCACGGTATACAGGAATATCATTGACCCAATTCTAGAAATTAAGAAAAAAAAAAACTCTTAATATCTCAGCGTAATACTCTATTCCAACTATGCTTGGCAAAATATGCAGACTAACAACAAAATGTTACTCTAGATGAATAATATAGTGCTGAAATCTTTTCTAATATAAAATTCGTTAATGTTCTCTGATGATAACCCATCCAATTTCGATATGACCAGGGAATGGACGGATGAAAAACTATGATAACGCTTATTCGGATGCGGATTCATTACTCGAGGAAGACTCCGACAAAAAGTCTTAAGCTTTTGGCATGCGAGCGAACGCCTCATAACAATCCGCATCAAAGCTTAATTTGGGAACATTAGGCTTATATGCGTTCACGTCGCAGCCGAAGAAAAGAATGATCGACTCAAAGACGACTTCTACGAACTCCTAGACAGAGCCTATATCCAATGTCCCAGGTACGATATAAAAATAGTAATTGAAGATTTTAATGCGAAACTGGATAAAGAGGACATATGTACAAATTTTAGTCGACCACGGGGAATATAGCCTACACGATACCACGTCCGAAACCGGACATCGGCTACTTAACTTTCTGGCGGCGTAATCTCTTTCTAGCTAGCACACGATTTCCGCATCTCAATATCCACAAAAGAACTTAGCGATCATCTGATCAGTCGACCACCAACCAGATTGCTCACATTGCGATCGACGCCAGACACTCCTCTAGCCTCCTAGATGTGAGAAGCTGCCGAGGAGCCAATATCGACTCGGATCACTACTTGATGTCGCCAAGGTACGAATGGGGATATCAACGATGCCACGGTTCTGCCTCTGATGTGGTGGATTTCAAGCCACCGCCAGCTAGACACCCTTGATTTGATGAGCAATGCGGACAATCCCATTTAGCAAAGCAAAACACCTACAAAACCATACTACATAGACGGACGAGAGCCGCTCGTGAACTTTATGAGTAGAAAAGGATTGAGAAACACACGCTTTATAGGAAGAAAAAAAAGCACAAAAAGCGTGAGATCCAGAAGACGGAGAGATGCAACCACAGCAGTAAAACGAACATGCCAGGGCTATAAAGCCAGAATGGAAGCCTATAGGATGAGGACGGACAACTAATAGTAGAGTCAGAGTCAATGCTGAAAATACGTAAGGAACACTTTTGTAGACTGTTTAACGGCGATAAAAGACCTAATACCGTTGTCAGGCGGAATGATGCATTCGCACCCGACGAAGATGCAATAGAATTCCGTCCACCCGACCTAGATGAAATTAAGCTGGTAATTATGAAGCTTAAGACCAATAAAGCCGCGGGTGCAGACGGCTTGTCTGCCGAGCTATTTAAAGCGGCTGTAGAAGAGCTGGTAGGGCGCATGCATCAGTTTATCTGTAAAATATGGTCGGAGGAAAACATGCCCGACGAATGGAATCTCGGGATCGTTTGCCCAGTTCACAAGAAAGGAGACCTCTATAACCTCTATAACTGCGCCAACCACAGGGAAATAAGTCTCCTTAATATCGCGTATAAGATCTTCTCTGCCGTACTGTGCCTGAAACCCTTTGTGGATAATTTGATAGGTGATACGTGATTTCAGGACAGGTAAATCCACAATGGACCAAATATTCATACTTCGGCAGATGTTGGAGAAGACCTAAGAATACCAAATCGACATCTATCACTTTTTCGTGGATTTCAAAGCCGCGTATGACAGTGTCCATAGATTCGAACTATAGGAAGCAATATCTAGTTTTTACATCTCTGCTAAGCTCGTCAGATTGTGCATGATGACAATGAAGAATTCCAGCTTCTCTATTGGGATCGATATGTTAAAAGAGGATTTAGGCAATGTGACGCGCTGTCATGTATATTTTTCAAAAGCGTGCTTGAAAATTGGACGGACACAGCGGGACGCCAATGAAGGTTCGACAACATTGAAGCAGAAGCGGCTAAAATGGGTCTTTCGATTAACGAGGGTAAAACGAAATATATGCTGTCAACCAAAAAAAAAAAAAAAACGCACAACACCGACGACTCGGCCAGAACGTCACGACTGGCAGCAAACAAATTCGAAATGGTCAAGGACATCGTCTACCTTCGCTCACTAGTGACCAGCGCTGAAGTCAAGCGCAGGATTACTCTTGCTAACCGCTGCTCCTTTAGGCTCAAGAGGCAATTCAGAAGTAGAGCCCTCTGGAAAAACCAAGGTTGGGTATACAAAATCTTTATCATCCCGGTCCTTCTCTATAGCGCAGAGGCCTGGACTTTAATGAAAGCGAATGAGGAAGCCCTTGGTCGTTTCGAGGGGAAAATTCTGCATTCAATCTATGGTCCCGTTTGTATAAACGGAGAGTGGAAAAGAAGTCGAAACGACGAACTATGCGGCCTGTACAACGACATCGGCCTGGTATGACGTTTTCAGATCCAACGTCTAAGATGGCTAGGCCATGTAGAGCGAATGGGTAACACAGCTCCGGCCCGAAGTCTTCGAGTCCAACTCTGCGGGACGACGCAGCAGAGGACGACCGAATCTAAGGTTGAAAGGGACCTTGACCAACTGGGAGTGCAGACTGTAATGCCACCTAAGTAGAAGAAGATTCCTCAGCAGGGTACTAACAAATTACTTTGTAGTATAATTAGTAGGGAAAGAAACTTTATAAAATTCGTGAGGGTGATTTAAAGGAGATGAGTCTGGCTCATCAGCCCACTAAGAATCATATTGTACATTACGTACATAGGTTGCTACTATCCACCTTCGTAAAAAATGAAATAAAATCGTGAATATTTTCTTGTGAAGATTTTCTATGAGTTTCGATGTTGATTAAACCAAAAACATTGTGCCGATCGATTCGCTTCGGCTTTTGTTAATGAAGCACTGGCGTCTCACTAGTTTACCGAATTCAATCATTGGGGGTGGCCGTGGTGCAGTGGTTAACATCATCGACCGCCGAGCGGAAGGTCTATAGTTCAAATTCGCTTCACAGCCAAGAAAAAGTAATTCCTATACGGACAAAAAGCATGCAACGCATTTGTGAATGGAAAGTGAACAGACGTACTGCTGCAGGCATAACACTCACAGTGTATGGTCAACTGAAATTCATCCTCTGCGTATGCAATATTAAAAGTGCTCGAGCGAATTAGTAAGGACTATAACCAACTCGGAATTTGTTCGGCTCTCGTCCTATCTAGGACAACTACCCCGGAGAGTAGTGAACGAACATCAACGACCCAAACCACTGCACTCCGCTCAGGTTGTGTGTCTATAGGCACATCATAAGAGAATATATAAATAAAAAACTTTTGAACTTGCGCGAGTTTCTTAAAAAGAAAAAGCGATTGATGTGCCAGAAAAAACGATGCTCTGCGTGAACTGAATTTGCATGGTTGTCATGGGACATGGCGTGAACTTCGGCATGTTTGGACATTAATTCCTCTCGCATACAATCAATGTTACATGAATATTTGGCTATTTGGTTATTTTGATTGCGTTGGCTCTCATACATCAGCTCGAACAAGTACTATATTGAGCAATCAAAATATCGAAATGGTAGTAATGCCCCGTCCCCGATTTGGCAACAAATCGTTAGTTCCTATTCCCACAAATCAAAAATATAAAGCGAGGTCAACGCTTTTCAACGCCTGACGATTCGACTAATACTTCGAAAATTGATGCAAACGCATGCAAAGGTGTGATGATCTATGGAAAACATTTTTTAAAAATGTACTGAATTCAAATAATGGTCGTGGGTATAATGTATATCACGGCCCCCGTCAGGTCTTCTGTATTGTATGGCGAGTTTTGGCAAGTAATATGTACTTATATGTATATACCCGTAGCCGTAAACTAGTGAATACTCCATTAATTATAAGAATAATAAGAATCAAATTAATAAATCATTTCTGTGCAATTACTCAAATTCAAAACATTCAGTTAATTTCAAATGCAGGACATACAGACTTAATACAGATTTTAGGTTTTATGACTTAAATAAAAGAAACATGCGGAATAGAGCGCCGCAATTCTGAATTGTGGCATTAATAATGCCATTATCCATAAAATATTCTTATTCGCATAATGGATTCGATAAAATCTCACTATGGAATATCAACGAATTTTATTAAAAGCAATTTGTTCTCCTTACATTTGTTTTGAACGTCGGTCACTGCAAATTAAAATGGTTTTAAGTGCCTTGAAAAGTGTCGTCAGTGTAATAAAAAGTAAGTAAGTTTCAGCACAGCATGAATAAATTACTTGACAATACATTAGATAATAACTGGGTTGAAGAACATGAGCTCATTTGACAACAATGTCCTTAACTCAAAAATTTAAAATGAAAGTGACGATGAACGCATTTCCTTATTTTTTCAATATAATTATTTACGATAAACCCTAGTCGAAGACAATATTGTTTATAAGCCATCGTTGAGCTATTCAAAGAAATTAAAAATGAACGTAAAAGAAAAGCGTTATAGAGTGATGTTGTATGGTTTATTGGTTATTCTTATCAAGGAAAGAAGTGAATTGATCACAATATATATCATCTCTACTGCGATGATGAGTATTTCGGGGACTACAGAAAAGTCGCAGAGGGCAATATCGGAGCTATAGGGTCGATGCGGTAACGTTAGAATAATTTTTTTTTTTTGCAAAAAAATCTTGCACAATCAACGAGAACTTTTCAGTCACACTCTGAAGGACGCCGAGGTACGAGAGGTGACGGGAGCTCCATCACATGAACTGTGTTCTACTGATTCACGGTACTTGTTGAACAGCCTTGCCCATTCAAAAACACTTGTTTTCAACAGGGTTCAACGAAATCCTTAATACCCTTCCGATTCGCTACATTAGTAAAAGTATTTCCATTAAAAGCTGCCTACAGACTCGTCATACAAATCATGATTTACTTTAATCAAGGATAATGATGTCTCAAAATAACCCTGAACATAAACGAACTGAGGATAACAATGTATGTACATTAATCCGTACGAGCATGAAGCTGACAAAGTGACAAGGCATTAAATTCCCTTCGTTGATGTAGGTAAAGTGCGTGATTACAACGAATAGCCTTTGACAACAAAATCATGTATACCCTACAAGGATATGGTTAATGTCTGGGTACTTCCGAAAATGCCAAACGTATCGGGGACATCTTTTGTTCTTAACTATATGGCTTATATCTGGTGCTCTAAGAAGAATTGTGCTAAATTAGCGAGGGCGGACAGCAAGGTGCCTTTCCTTCGTAGGATGGCTACAATAAACCAAACCAATGCGAATGACTTCAGACAAATTAGCTCGAAGCAAAAGCATACTGCCCCCATATGGTCTAATATAACAAATAGAGATAAATAATATGGTAAACTCATTTTCTGGAACTTAAAGATCAAGTAAGAGTGTATTCTGTCGAAAGACAGTTTAATGGCTGCTAGTGGTATACCTGTGGGTGCCAACTTTGTTTCTTGCGTCGTTCATTGTCTAGCGAGCAAGTCAGCTCTTTCATTTCCTGAAATATCGCTGTGTTCTGTTACCCATTAGAGGTGTATGTTATACAGTTCGCCCATCTCGTTAAGAGATAGACAGCAGTGGAGGCTTACTTTAGTAATGAACACATAAGCCTCCATCGATTTCAGGGAAGCTTGACTATCAGTGAGGATACAAATATCAACTGTAGATATCACGTTCTACTTCAGCCAAGACAGGGCTTCCTTTGTTGCCAACAGGGTGGAACAGCATGTTGAGCGCCACCATTGGACCATTGGACCTTAGGGCCCCAGGGATGCACATACAAGCTAACCTCTGTACCATCTCGATTTCTTTGTGGTATGTTGGTTTGTTCAGTGCAGGCCACCACACTGCCGTACCATACATTAGAATATGTCTAACGAAAGTGGTGTACACCCTCACGGTTAGTTTGGGGTTAAGTCCCCATTTTTTCGAAAGTCTTCGAATGAATTGTAATCCATCGCTTAAGGCCAATTGTCGAAGAAAGACGTCTTTTGACGGATCATCAGTTTGGTTTGAGAAGTCAGTATTACACTTTAACAAACGAACAGACACTCGAACAAACACTCGAGTGTATTTCTTGACGTCTCCCAAGACTTTGACAAAGTGTGGCACAAAGTTTTGGGATATAAACTGAGACAAGTTTTTCCCGAACAACTATCGAATGTTCTGGAAAACTACTTATCTATTCTTTCGTGCTTAACACGGGAGCGAATACTCAAATTTTAGAGCAATTACGGCTGGCGTTCCGCAGGGAAACGTACTCAGTCCGCTGCTTTACCTTGTATAGGAAAGACATACCACAAAAGGATGGCATTGTGCTGGCCATATTTGCCGATGGTACAGCAATTAAATACCTCCGCACGACTCTCGACGCGAAACTCAAATGGAAAGCGCATGTAAGGAAAAAACGTGAAGAGATTGAATTGAAATATAGGGAAATGTACTGGCTACTTGTATACCTCGCTTAGGTTTACAACTCTGGGGTTGTGCCAAGAAGAATATTTTTTCTATCATGCAAACGTTTCAAAATAAAGCCTTACGAGCCGTTGTTAACCCGCCGTGGTGCATTCGAAACGATGATATTCATCAAGATTGAAACATTGAAAATGTCGAAAATTAAGCTAAACTTTTCGGCCGAAAACATAGGGATCGACTGGAAGGTCATATCGATAATACGGCTCTTGAAATAATACATTTAGAAAATCTTTTCGCCGCCTTCGAAGGACAAAGCCATTTGATTTAGCGGACAAAGCTAGATTGCACGCACTCTGCGGATTGCAGGAGCTCTCACTGGAAAGCTGCCTGGTAAATATGATGACCTCAAGTATGGAAAACTGCTCGCTAAGTCAATTGACTAATTAATTCGAAGGGTGGTGTTTTCAGTGAGTCAAATCTACTACTACTATGAGCACGCGCTATCGGTCCGCGTAGTGTCTTTTAAAGATGTTCACCAACCCTCGCAAAAAGAAATGTTTCCCTATGGCTCTCTTGCAAATGTAGTCTAGTGGTTGTCTTCTTTGTGGACTTAAAGAAAGCATTTGATCGTATAGAGCTCTGTGATGTACTAGAAATATTACAAACAAGAAAACTCCATGACAGATTCTCAAAATCATCGCAGAGCTCAATAATAAATGCACGACAAAAGTAATGGTCAATGGCGAATGCAGTAGAACGATTAAATGCGCGACCAGAATAAAGCAGGGAAATTAGTTAAGTCCGCAGCATTCAACCTCATCATGGATGCAATTATCGAAGAGGTTAATCAATTGCAAGGATACGAAATGAGTAACAAAAATACATCTATCATCTGCTACGCAGTCCTGATAGCGAATGAGATAACCTAGAGCAATCGCTGCCCGGAAAAGCCACAATCGAGATGGGACCCAGCACAGCTGGGTCCCCAGATCAACAGAAATCGCATCTTAGATTAAAGTCCAATGACAATTTGTAAGACCTTGTGTAAAAAAACAGGTTAAAACCTAATATAAAGAGGGAGTTCTTAATGATCCTAGCAGTATCTTAAATTATCGAAAAGCAATTAAAATGTTTCCTGTACCGATATCTGACAAATATAGAGCGACATATAAATATTATACAAATATGTTTAAATAAGCTCCATTCATGTACCATTCATTCATGTAACTCAACTGGGAAGTTTCGATTCACACTGTCACGTCGCATAGAGAGGCATTTAAAATAGAAAACCACATGCACATTAATAGCAAAAACAACTTGTCATCAAATAATCGTATTCACAGCGAACATCAAAAGTTCGTTATGAAATTGAATGCAATTATCTAGAAAATATTCATTCATTTGTTCTTAATTGCAGGGTCACACCGATATCCTAGTATACTAAGTTTCGTCCTACATTTACCAATACATTACTTTACCACTCGCAAAGCCAATCTAAGGTTTCGTCCGCAGTAGACCATAAAAAATTGTGCACGTCCGTGTCCCATCCGTTCGAAATATAGTACACTCGGACCACAGTTTTATTTCACTTTTATTACATGCTTATTATTCAACTGTTGTCGGTCGGAATATAGTTATAAATGGTTAACAAGCAAGCGCCATGTGACAATATTATGGTCTTATTTCCATTTCTGCAGCTGGATTATTCATTTTTTATAGCAAGTTGACTGTGGTAGTCATTTGTCTTCCTGCTCAATATTCCGGCTGGGACTAAAGCGATTTGAGTTTTTATTTGATTGTCGGACTCTCAGCCACCTTTGCTCTTCTCTCTGTTGATTTTGCAATCATTTCGTGAGGAATGACAGATGTTTTTATTCCATGTCAACAATAAATTGCCACTATTAATCTGTGACCTTCGGGGAACCTATTGGCACATTTTCGTTTACAAATTTCATGCCATTAATCCAAACGAAGTGCCAAAGATACATTAAAAGTTCGGAGCATTAGAATTGTTTGTGTTGCCAATACATTAGGCCTGACACCAGTATATACACAAGTATATACATTATATAGGTACAATGGGAACTCAGATAAGGAATAGAAATTAACCTAATTAAGATTCTTGAAATTATTCATGAGCAACATGCCTTTCTGAGAGCGCCGTGGCGTAGTGGGTAGTGTGTTGGCCGCTGACGCCCTTGACACGGGATTGAATCCCACCAACGGCCATGTCATCGAATGTGTTTTTCACGGTGCTAGTATAATTGTCAAGAAAAGCTTCTCGAAATTTGCCGTTCGGAACCGGTAATAAACTGTAGGTCCCTTTCACCAATGTGAAAATAAAATCACACACAACATGGGTGATTGAGCGAAGCTCGGCTTTGGTCCTTTATGGACTGTGACGCCAACATACATACACACATACATCATGCCTTTTTGGGAGGCATAATACTCTGAAGTATAAAAAATTCCTATATTTATTGAAGGACGTTATCTGAAAAGGACGGAATAGCGCAATGTTGCATTGATTTCGTGCTTGCATTCGAGAAATAATAAACAAATATTTATAGAATAATTTTGATGAAAGAATTAATTCAGGACTAGATCAGAATAATCTAGTATAATCAGCTGTAATACGCCACCCTCAGAATAAAACGCTTCGTTTCTTAAAGGCCTTCGAAAGCACAGCTCCCTCTTGCAGATCCTGAAAGAAAACACCCAGGAGCCGTTGTAAACAGAACAGAGAAAACCCAAGCAGTAACAAATTTAGACACTTCTTATGCATTTCGTGTGCTCTTCTCGCCTGCTAGCAAAAACGCATGTACACCCGCCTGGACGCTAGTGTCCCTCAATATAAAATGCGTTGTTTCTCATCAAGAGAACGTATAATGGTCACTCAGCAGCCAGTGGAGAACGCTGGAAACGCATCGATGTCGATCCAGAAAAAAAAAATGTTACGTATACGCCCCCGTGAGCCGTGCAAAATCACTATAATCAGCTGTAACATGCCACCCTCAGACTAAAACTCTTCCGTTTTTTAACTTACTTACTTACTTACTTATCAGGCCAGCGATCCATGGAGGATCTGAGCCTGAGCTATAGCTGCCTTCCATCCTTGACGGTTCCGGGCACGCTGCTTCCAGTTGTCACGACCAAGATGTCTTACATCCGCGATTACTTGGTCTTTATACCGAAGGTTCGGTCTTCCTCTTCTTCTCGAACCAGGAGGCTCGGAGTCGAAGACCCTCATAGCTGGAGCGTTGATGTACATGCGCTCGATGTGGCCGAGGCATAGTAGTCGACGGATCCTTGCCTTACGGACTACTTCCACATAGAGTTCGCGGTTGTGTCTTCTTCTCCATTCACCTTCCTCACAGACAGGACCAAATATCCGGCGCAGAATTTTTCTTTCGAAAGAACCCAAAATCAGCTCCGCTGTCCTGCTTATCGTCCAGATTTCGGCTCCGTACAGCAAGACTGGCAGAATGAGCGTTTTGTAAAGCATGACTTTGGTCTTTCGAGTGAGGAGTTTTGACCCCAGTTGTTTGGACAAGCCGAAGTAGCAACGGTTGCCAAGGGCGATTCTATGCCGGATCTCCACTGTGGTGTCATTTGTGGAATTTACGCTTGCCCCGAGGTAGACAAACTCCTTAACTACCTCGAAATTGTAGCTGTCAATTGTTATATTTTGTCCCAGGTGGTGAGCGACGGATTGGTTTTTGCTTGACAGCATGTATTTCCCGTTTCGCCTGTTCTTCAATCGCCGTGAATGCTTCCACAATGCCACGGCGGGAACACGCGATGATGTCGATATCATCCGCGTATCCCAGCAGCTGGATGGACTTGTAAAAGATAGTGCCTTCCCTGTTGACGCCTGCCCGTCGCACTATCGGCTCCGGCACCAGGTTGAAGAAGTCATATGACAGCGCATCTCCTTGCCGAAATCCGGTGCATGTTTCGAATGGTTCCGAGGTCCTAGAACCGAGTTGCACGGTGCATCGCGTGTTTTTTAGCGTAGCGCGACACAACTGGATCAGTTTTAACGGGATCCCGAATTCGGCCATCGCACCAAACAGTTCTTCACGATGAATGCTGTCGTATGCGGCTTTGAAATCGATGAAAAGATGGTGTTTATTAATTCGAAACTCGTCGGTCTTTTCCAGGATTTGTCGAAGTGTGAACATTTGGTCCATAGTTGATTTGCCGGGCCGGAAGCCGCACTGGTAGCTGCCGATTAGTGCGGTGCAAAACGGTTTTAGACGTTCACACAATACGCTGGATAGGATCTTGCAAGAGGTAGGATCGCCTTTTTTGTGGATGGGGCATATAGAGCTGGTATTCCAGTCGTCGGGCATGCTTTCATCTTACCAAATTCTGCAGATGATCTGGTGCATGCTCCCTACCAGAACATCGCCGCCAGCCTTGAAGAGCTCTGATGGCAAGCCATCTGAGCCTGCGGCCTTGTTGTTCTTTAGCTTCTGAATAGCTGTGCCGACTTCTTCGATGCTGGGTGGGAGGACTACTTCAGCGGCTGGAGTTGGGATTTCCTCGGTCCCTACCACTCTCTCTTGGTCATGCTCGTTAAGCAGCTGCTGGAAGTGCTGCTTAAATACATCCACTATTCCCTGCGGGTCGGTGATAAGATTACCCTAGCAGTTTCGAAGAGCCAGGGTGCTCTTATTGAAGCCTCCTGCAAGGCCTTTGGCTTTCTTGTAAAAGGCTCGTATTTTATGTTTATCCCTAGACTCCTCGATATCCTTGAACTGGGAGGCTGCGAAGATTCTTTTCTTTTGTCGCAGTAGTTTTTTCTCCTCCGTCGGTTGCTGCCTTTTTCTGCTCACACTCACCATCATACCACGGGTCTCTTGTCGGGGGTGGTAGGTATCCTAAGGTGGTTTCGGCTACTTCCTGAATGGCTGAGCGGCAATGCAGCCACATATTATTGGCATTTGTGTTCGACGTAGGCATACCGTAGAGCCTTTCGCTCAGCTGCTCCCTGTAGACTCTGGCAACCTCCGGTGTGCTCAGGCGCCCAATGTCGAACCTCCTCCTGATGGGCTGGTGCAGCTTTCTGACATTGGACAGTCGAGTTCTGAATCTTGCTGCTACGAGGAAGTGGTCAGAGTCGTCATTTGCCCCTCTGAATGTTCGCACATCCAGGATGTTTGAGGCGTGCCTTGCGTCAATGAGCACATGGTCGATTTGGTTGGCGGTCCGACCGTCCGGAAATTGCCAGGTTGCTGTGTGGATTCGCTTGCGAGGGAAACTTGTGGTACTTATCACCGCATTACGAGCTGTCGCAAAGTCAGCGAGTCGGAAGCCATTACCTGTTGTTGTATCGTGGAGGCTGTGCTTTCCGATCACTCCGCCAAGGGTGTTTTCCTTACCGATTTTGGCGTTGAAGTCCCCGAGCACGATTTTTACATCGTACTCCGGACAAGCTCCGTAGGCGTTGTCCAGGAGGTCATAGAAGTCCTCCTTGATAGGGTCTTCAGCCCCGTCGGTAGGGGCGTGTGCACATATAAGGCTGATGTTATAAAATCTGCCTCTGATGCGGATCACAGCCAGGCGATCACTTATAGGTTTAAAGTCGATGACCTTCGACCTTAACCGCTTTCCCACGACAAATCCGCATCCCAGTAAGTGCAACCTTTTGTGACAGCTGTAATAAATGTCGCAATTTTATTCCTAATCATACCGTTTCCTATCCAGCGTATTTCCTGGACCGCAGTAATATCCGCCTTGTACTGCGTGAGGATTCCTTCTAGTTTATGAGCAGCTCCGGGAGTGTACAGGGTTCTGACATTCCAGGAGCATACTCGCAAATCCTGTTCCTTTTTCGTGCATTGTCGTCGTCGAGTAACCGTCCGTGTAACCGAGGCATCTTGCTCATTCATAACTTTTAGGATTTTTACGTGGGCGGATTGTTAGCCCGCCGCTTCCGTTTTTTTAAACGGAACGTGCAGAACGTGAAAGAAAACACCCAAGAGCTGTTAAAAATAGAACAGTGAAAAAGCAAGCAGTCACGAAATTTGACATTTCTTATGCATTTTGTGTGCTCTCCTCGCCTGCTGGTAAAAACGTATCTACACGTGCCTGAACGCTTGTGTCCTCCGATATAAGATGCGTTGTTTCCCATCAAGAGAACGTATAATGGTCACTCAGCAGCCAGTGGAGAACCTGTGGGGTGCAAAGTCATTAAAATCAGCTGTAATACGGCACCCTCAGAATAAAACGCTTCCGTTTCTTAAAGGCCTTCAAAAGCATAGTTTCCTCTTGCAGAGCCTGAAAGAAA
Organism: Eumerus sabulonum; assembly: GCA_951905685.1. Classification (NCBI taxonomy): domain Eukaryota; kingdom Metazoa; phylum Arthropoda; class Insecta; order Diptera; family Syrphidae; genus Eumerus; species Eumerus sabulonum. The sequence continues at coordinate 149,611,789 of OX645060.1, read as the reverse complement.
ACACCCAGGAGCTGTTGAAAACAGAACAGTGAAAAACCAAACAGTAACAAAATTAAACATATCTTATGCATTTCGTGTGCTCTTCTCGCTTGCTAGCAAAAATATATGTACACGCACCTGGACGATTGTGTCCCTCAATAAAAAATGCGTTATATCTCATCAAGAGAACGTATAATGCTCACTCAGCAGCCAGTGGAGAAAACATGAAACGCATCGATGTCGAGGCAGAAGAAAATGTTACGTATACGCCCCCGTATGTGATGCAAATATAGTAACTTTCAATATAGCACGAATAGATTGCAGGTTTATTTGCGCGCTTTAGAGAGCATATTATATGATTATAGTACTTTATTGTCTGCATTCGCTCAACATAAATATTCTCATAAATTCGTACGAATAAATATTTTAAATGGTTTGTGCAACTTTTTATGGTAGTATTTTTGAAGTGAATAGTTCCTCTTTCATATCATTTTTCAGGAATGGTATTTAGCAATAAGTAATTGGGGAATTAAACATGGTGCAAAAGTGTCAAATCATTTCAATATTTTCCTAACCCACTGCTTTTAATATCATTTTCTTCGAAACGACCTCCCCTGGGTGTCCTCTAGCGCTGAGTTCTCGGATTACTTTCCGGGCCGTGGCTTCTCTCGTAATTGCAGCATAAGGTAGAAAAAACCAACGTCTTAACAAGTCATTGGCTAATTCGATTTTCATTTTCAAAAGAAATTACTCATCCTCATCTAATCTCCGTCAATACAAACGGGACTGGAGATTGTACGCAGAATTTCCCTTTCAAAACGACCAAGAACCTCTTCATTCATTTTTGATAAGGCCCAGGTATCTGTACTGTAGAGGGGGATGATTAAGGCTGATTATGCTACTCAATTAATTCTTGTGGCCGAAGAAACAGCGGTTGGCAAGAGTTATTCCGCATCTAATCTCAGCGCTCGTGTCATTGCCGCTTGTTATCAGTGAGCCAAGATAGACGAAATTCTTTACTACATCAAAGTTATAGCTGCCAATTCGTTCTGACCAAGAGATTGGTGTTGTGCGTCTTTCTTTGACGACTGCATATATTTGGATTTGCAATCGTATATCTTCGGACCCAATTTGGCCGCTTCTGATTCAATGCTCACAAGAGCTTCATTGACATCTTGTTGCGCTCTCCTAATCACGTCAATGTCATCAATGTATGTGAGTAGATCGTGTCTCTTGCATTGGCCAGTGAATACTGCACGATGTATTCAAGCATGATGTTGAACAAATCCCATGACAGTGCGCCACCCTATCTGAATCCTTTTTTGACTCCTTACTGACAAGTCTGGCAGGGATGTCAAATCATAACATGGCTCTTGTTGCAGTTTCAAATTGCTATTGTGCAATCACCCTAAATTTAAATTTGTATGTTGGCAACTCTTCCGCTTTTTTGTTTTGTTACTTACGTATTGGCATTACTTTTTGTAACTTCCTTTTTTGCCTTAATAAAGATTGCAAGTACATGTTAGGTGACACGCGGGTTTTTTTTTATTTTGCACATCGGGGTTTTTACTTTGCAATCGAGGAGAATTTTGAACGCGCAAACATTTGGTCCTATCGGGCACGGATTCTTTCCTATCGCGGCAAAGATATTTTGTGTTATTGCCTAAATTTATACGTACATTCTCCCATTAATAAAAATAAACCCCACGCGTGTGAATGAAATTGGTGCATCAACCCAAAATTTATAACGGGCTTCGAATAGTCCACTTATAAACAAAAAAAAACCCGAACAGTCGTGAATTGTGCTAATGGAAGTTCTAAAAAAACAACGCGCGGTGTTAAAGGGCCAGGTAACGCGGATCGCTACCTTTTGCGAGGCTCAGAATCCCCCATTAGCTCAAAGCAAGTTGCGGCAAACAAGGCTTGAGCAGCACATGAACGACTTCGAGAAACTGCAAAATGACATTGAAGCATTGATTCAAGGTGAAAGTGAGTTAGCCGAGGAAGTACAATATCGCACCGAGTTTGAGAATACCTTTTACGAGTTGCATGCGAAATTAGATGCAATGGTAAGTGCTAGTGATCCGCGAACAGAAAATGACAGTGAATTAACAAAAACCATAAAATCGTTGGCCGAAAGCCAGACATCATTAAGTGAATTGGTGAAAACACTAAAACCCACATCGCGGTCGTCTATTACCATTACCAAACCAGAAATTCCTACAAGACTCCCTGAGATACAGTTGCCCGAATTCTCAGGTAAGCTTGACGAGTGGATACGGTTCCGCGATTTATTTACGGCTTTGGTTGTGTCTAAGAACACATTAACGGGTGTCGAAAAGTTAGAGTATCTCCAGACGCGGCTAAAGGGAGATGCACTGTCGGTCGTAAAGCATATTCCGTTGAGCAACGATAACTTTAGTATCGCGTGGGATTTGATTAAATCGCATTTCGATAAACCGCAATTCATAATGGTTAGTTATTTGGACAATCTGCTTGATCAACCGGGAATAAAGAATGGCACATTGAGTGAAGTGAAGCGTTTGTTTACTATCACCACGGAAAACATAAATGCGTTAAGTGCTTTAAAGCTACCGGTAAATTCGTGGGATACGTTGTTAATTTACCTCTTGTCGAAAAAACTGGATCCTGAAAACAAATTGTTATGGGTTCGCAAAATTAAGGACATCGAACAGCCGATGTTCTCTGACTTTAGTGAATTTTTAAGCGAGCGAATCAACGAGCTCGAGAGTTTGCAGGTATCGCGCAGTGTTCGAACAAACGCGGCAAGTGTAAACAGAGCAGTTCCAAAGGAATTCGAAAAGCGGGTTTTTAGTGCCACAACGCCACTTTGCTTCAAATGTAAACAAAGGCACTTTCTGTATCAGTGTTCGCAATTTCGGGAACTCACGGTACCGGCTCGACGCGATTTCGTGAAGAATAATGAAATTTGTCCTAATTGCCTCCGCGTTAAACATAGCTTAAATGACTGTAGGTTCTCTAATTGTAAAATGTGTGGTGCAAAACATAATACTATGCTGCATATAGACCCGGGGCATGCAAGTAGCTCGAATGCCAGTGCTCGTGGTTTGTCCATTAACGCGGCTCAATTAAATCGGGAGTGGTTCACTATGTTACCTACCGCGATAGTAACAATTAGAGGAATCGACGGAGAGTTTAAACAGTGCAGAGCGTTGCTAGATTCTGGCTCGCAAGCCACTTTAGTTTCCGAATCCTGCATTCAGCGCCTCGGTTTAAGACGAAGTCACGCTAGCATTCCCATCGTCGGCTTGGGTCAAAACAAAAGCAGTACGCGCGGCAAGGTTGTTCTCGAAATTTCGGCGGTCACAAACACTAATCGTTCATTATCAGTTCATGCGTTTGTTCTATCGTCTTTAACGAATGAAGTACCGAATGTGAAGGTGAACAGCGCGAATCTGTCATATTTCAATCACCTTTCTCTCGCGGACCCAAAGTGTCACCAACCCAATCGAATCGACATCTTGATCGGAGCGGATATTTTCTTCGATACTCTTGTTGAAGGGTTAATCGTGCACCCCTCTGGCTCACCCATTGCCCAGAATACCATCTTTGGCTGGGTTATCGCCGGGAAGGTTTGCATGAAACAAGAGCCGACATTAAATGTGTTCCATTCTACCGCGGAAGATCTGGACGTTCTACTAAAGCAATTCTTTGAGTACGAAGATGATAAGGATGCAAGATTTTCGAATTGCGCGGTAAGTGAACTTATTGAAAACCATTTTGCTACCACCCATTTCATTAACCCCGAAGGAAAATATGTCGTGAGGTTGCCGTTCAAAAAAGTGCCAGTTGAATTCGGAGATTCACGTAACGCGGCACTCAGGCTTCTTCATGCAATGGAACAACGTTTTATCAAAAATCCCGAGCTCAGGCGTGAATATATCGACTTCATGCGTGAGTACGAGCGGTTGGGCCACATGGCACGCGTATCTGCAGACGACCTAAACCGCGCATCCTTCTATCTGCCTCACCATGCGGTACTCAAACCCAACAGCGCTACGACAAAGCTTAGAGTAGTTTTCAATGCCTCTGCGAAATCTACAAACGGATCATCATTGAATGACTATTTACTTGTAGGACCCACAATTCAAAACGATCTCTTCACATGTACCATAAAGTTTCGCAAGTATGAAATAGCAGTAAAGGCCGATATTGCCAAGATGTATCGACAGATTCTTGTCAATGCCGATGATATTCATTTTCAAAGAATTGTGTGGCGAGAAGACACTACAGAAGACCCTCGCGATTACGTACTTCTCACTGTTACATATGGGACGGCTTCCGCTTCATTTTTGGCTACAAGGGTTCTCAAGCAAATAGGTATTAATAATATTGCGAAATATCCTCGGGCTTCGGATAGCCTCATTAATGATTTTTATGTTGACGACTATACAACAACATTCGAAAGCGTCGAACAAGCGGTCGGCATAAAAAATGATCTTTGTCTTATGCTGAAAAATGCTGGTATGGACCTTCGTAAATGGTCCTCTAATTCATCGGAATTTCTTAACACCATCGACTATAAGCATCGAGAAATAGCAACCGAGTTGCCGATTGGTGATGCGGGGGTCAGAACGTTGGGTCTACTCTGGGACACACGAAGTGATTGTTTTAAATTCTCATCAACTGTCACGGCTATTGGCTCACATCTCACCAAGAGGGAAGTACTATCAGAGATCGCGCGTATCTTCGACCCTCTCGGCTGGCTCTCACCGATTGTGATCAAAATGAAGATCTTTATGAAGCGTCTTTGGGCTAAAGGGATCGGCTGGGATGAGTATATTCCACAGGACTTCTATCAGGAGTGGTCTGATTTTAGATCCGACTTATGTTCGTTACAAACGTTAAACATTCCGAGATGGCTACAATCAAGCCGAAAGGAGGTGATGGAACTGCACGGGTTCGCTGACGCATCAGAGTCAGCATATTCGGCTGCAGTATATTCACGGGTGATTGGAACTAGAGGAGTTCAAACAACTTTAATATGCGCCAAAACAAGAGTTTCTCCGGTAAGGCCTGCCCTTTCAATTCCGCGTCTCGAATTGTGTGGCTCTTTGTTGCTAGCAAAGCTGCTTAGCAAGGTTAAAGAAGCTCTCTCCATACACGATATTGAATGTTTTGCGTACACCGATTCCACGACCGTATTGCACTGGATCCAAGGATACCCTCGTTCACGTAACGTTTTCGTAGACAACCGAATATCGCAGATCATCGCATTGTTTCCTTCGTCTACTTGGCACTACGTAAGATCAGTCGAAAATCCTGCAGACTGTGCAACACGCGGTTTTATGCCTCGAAGCCTAACGAAAATGGACTTGTGGTGGCACGGCCCACCATTTATGCAATCGGCGACAATTACATTTTGGGATTTTCCTACTACTAAATCTACACCGACGAATGAAGATCTAATGTGTTTAGCAAATGCATCATATGAGAAGTGGGACATATGTTCTCGGTTTTCGAAGCTTAATCGTCTCCTCCGCGTTACGGCGCGATGTATCCGTTTATTCCGTAAGCATAAATCTCCGTTTGAAGCACCGCGGTTGCACTTTTTGTCTCCTCTCGATATACGCGCAGCCATGGTCGCTATAGTTAAGCTCGCGCAACAGGATTTCTTCAGCGACGAGATAGCTCTTTTAAAAACAGGGAAATCAGTCTCGAACAAAAGCAAATTCATCATGATGAGGCCCTTTATCGATGAGGAAGGCGTATTTCGTGTCGGCGGCAGACTCGACAATGCCAAACTACCATTCGACCAAAGGCATCCAATTATTCTTCATAGAGCTCATCGTCTAACACAGCTAATCGTTGAGGATTGTCATACAACAAATCTGCATGCTGGTATCCGTCAAATGACGTATCTTCTCTCTCTACAGTACTTTGTACCTGGCATCCATCACGTCATCAAACGATGTGTTTATCGGTGTACATCGTGCATTCGTCAACGAGCGATTCCATTTCGACAACAAATGGCTAGCTTACCCAAGGAGCGGTTAGAGCCGGGAGTCACCTTTGGCAATACAGGCGTTGACTACGCAGGTCCATTCATCGTACGATCCTGGAGGGGGCGAGGTGCAAGGAAATACAAGGCATATGTGGCTCTATTCGTATGCCTGGCTACGAAGGCCATGCACCTTGAGCTGGTATCGGATTTGTCTTCAGCGGCGTTTATTGCAGCTTTGCGTCGATTTGTGGCTAGACGCGGCAAGTGTCACACGTTGTACAGCGACAATGGCACCAATTTTATCGGAGCTAACCAACAGTTACGGGATTGGTCCAACCTTCTACAGTCAACGCAATTCCAAGATCACGTCTCGCAAGAGCTAACAACAGTTGGCATTACCTGGTGCTTCATTCCTCCGAATGCCCCGCATTTTGGTGGCATTTGGGAGGCCGGCGTAAAAACCGTTAAATTTCATCTACGGCGTGTCCTAGGTGAAGCTTCACTAACCTACGAGGAATTCTCTACGCTATTGTGCCAAATTGAGGCTTGCGCTAACTCCAGGCCGCTTTGCATTCGTTTCGAAGGTGACATGAGTCCCCTCACACCAGCACACTTTCTCATCGCGAGGCCATTAGCAACAGTTCCAGATGCGAGTAATCTTTCCAAAAGGGTATCTGCGTTACATCGATGGCAGTATATTCAGCATCTTCTACATGGATTCTGGGAAAAATGGTCGCAAGACTACATTACTCAGTTGCAAAAACGTCCTAAATGGTTGAAAAGGGAAAACAACGTCAAGGTAAACGATATCGTGCTCATCAAAGACGATAACCAACCACCACTCAAGTGGTCATTAGGGAGAATAACGAAGACGTATCCAGGGCGAGACGGGCTTATTCGTGTTGTATCTGTCCTGACGGAAAAGGGAGAGTACAAACGACCAATCTGCAAGCTGTGCCCCTTATTATCAGACGATTGTTGAAAGGACTTCAACGGCGGGAGGATGTTGCAGTTTCAAATTGCTATTGTGCAATCACCCTAAATTTAAATTTGTATGTTGGCAACTCTTCCGCTTTTTTGTTTTGTTACTTACGTATTGGCATTACTTTTTGTAACTTCCTTTTTTGCCTTAATAAAGATTGCAAGTACATGTTAGGTGACACGCGGGTTTTTTTTTATTTTGCACATCGGGGTTTTTACTTTGCAATCGAGGAGAATTTTGAACGCGCAAACAGCTCTATAAACATAGCTCTTCCTTATAGACACTGTCATTTGCGGCTTTAAAATCGACTAAAAGGTAATGTGGGTCTGGCTGAAATTCATGGATCGTCTCCAAGATCTGCCACCGTGGGAATATTTAGTCTATCGTGGATTTTCCTGATCTGCAGCCGCGGTGGTTTCAGGCGTTCACACAACATGGTAGTGAAGATCTTATACGTGATGTTAAGGAGTTGGCCCAGTTATAGGGGACCAGGCAAAGGATGCCGAGATTACATTCACCGGACATGTTCTCGTCCGACCATATCTTACAGATGAGCTGGTGCATGTTCCCAGCCAACTCAGCTCCAGCTGCCTTAAATAGCTCGGCGGGTAGGCCGTATGCGCCAGCATCTTTTTTGGAATTCAGTTTTGATATCGCTATAACCTCATCTAAGTCGCGTGGTTGGAATTCTCTCTTATCTTGGTCCAGTGGGAATGGTCCGTTCTGCCTAACAGCGGCATCTTGACCTCCTTCGCTGTTGTATAGTTCGCAGAAATGTTCTTTCAATATTCTCAGCATCGACTGTGAATCAACTACGAGGGGTCCTGTTTTCATCCCTGCAGGATTCCACTCTAGTTTTATAACCTTTAGTGAAACTTTCGAACATCGTTCTCCATCTCTTCGATCGCGCGCTACCCTTCTCTGTCAAGGGCTTCTTGTAGACGGTGGCTGGAAACGTAACACATCAGAGGCAGCATCGCTGATGGCACTTTGACAACATATCCACTGCTGTTCTATGGTTTGTGCAGCTTGCATTGGCTCTTGAGAGAGCTGGAGGGAGGCACTATTGGCGAGGTTCCTGGAGTGGCGCTCTCTTGTGAGTATAGCTTCTCGTCGACGATTTTGATGGTCCTACTCTACTCCGCAGTGTTCACGATATCCGCATACGTACCTTGGCTATAGCAAGATAATGATCCGAATTTCGGTAAAAAAAATTTATAATTTACGGACGTTGCCCGTTCGTTTACCATGGTGAAAATGTGGAGTTTACTGAATCAATTGGCGATGACAGTTCGATGATTAGTGAAAGGGTGCGTTCACAAATCGAATTCAAAGTTTTCAATTCCCTATTGGAATACCTTTCACAAAAAAATGTGTTTTTATATATTTTGAGGACGTGTTAGCCAGTGTGCGCTTTCAGTTTTCACATTTTGAACATTCCCTGATAACTTGATTGACACCTTATTATTGTTTTTTTTTTTTAAGAAAACAGCTACATACCTTATGAAAATTTATTTGTAGTGGCGCAGTGGTTAGTGTGTTGGACTCCGGCGCACGATGAGTGAGCTCGGCTCCCGATAACACCAATGCCATCAAATGTTTATTTCGCTTCGCACAGTGTGGTGGATCGCAAATCAAGCTGGACAAAATTAATAAGTCGCGTTGGGTTCACTTTTTACTTTTTATATATTTGATACAAAATACAAAATATTTTCTTTAAAAATACACTTGTTTTTTTATAAAATGAGGCAATAAATAAACAGTTCTCACTCTCAGGAAAAAAATACATTTTTAAGACAAAAAATTGGTTTCTTAAATACTTCCTTCTGGGAATATTTATAGCAACATATACATATTTACTTTTATTTAGGTTGATAATAACAAAAAATCATGATAAATAGAATTATTAAGTGAGCTTTTACTCAAGGAGTGGGATATCATCATTTTTAATGTTATAGTAGAAGCTCCATGAAATATTTGATAATAACTGTTTTCGTTACTTAATTTTACTTTATTACATTAAAAAGACAGATAATAATACATAAATACACCTAGAGACTTTAATTTATTCATTTTCAAGTTCATCGTAAAGAGGTTCTTTCTCCTCGAGAGCACCGATGACACCTCGAACTCTAATAGGACTGTGACGCAAACTTGCGATAAAAGGATAAGAAGAAATTAAGAGTCGGCTGAAAAGATGTGTATTTGTGTCTATTTTTGATGTTTTTCTCGTAAGCAACTCTCTAAATTTCCTCGTGTCCTTACTTCTTGCTTCTTGAGCTTCTTCTGATAGCTGTCCTGTAGGAAGAATAGAAGACCATGAAAAAGGATTTTATGGACGCCAACTGGCATAATGTATCATGGTTATTCGTTAAGATATACATACGTATCTTGTGGCAATAATAAAACTTTCAAAAACATCTTCATTTACTAAGTAACCACTTCGCAAAGTTTCTAAAATAATATGAAACCGTTAAATTAATTCTTTATTAACACCTGTGATTTTTCAACTCTTTTCTGCTGCTCGAAGGAATCGTCTAGTAGTTTTACCATCATTCGTATTACTTGCTTGTTGTGTTGGCATATCTACAAGCAACCCCATCTCATTTCGAAATCTCTGTGGAATATTTTTTTTTACTTCAGCCACTTTTGCTTTATTTTTCGGTCCTCGAGCTTGTTTTCACTTCCGTACCTTTACTGGATGAAGTTTCCGATAGACCTTTCAAAAGTTTGGCTGAATCTCGCTTCCCCATTTTGCGAAACGCTATCCCGCTAGCTTTAATAATTTCTTGATGATCAGTTGAATCTAAAAGACATTATACCTTTCTCATATTCGATTTTATCATTCATTAATGATTGAGAGCAGGTCTGAAGAAAAATTCGTACAACGTCACGTTTTGAGCTCCCATATCTCGCGTACAACGTCACGTTTTGTTTTATATATTAAATATTTGGTCCAGGTGTCGCGTACAATGTCACGATCAAAATTTACTTATGGACAACATTAATTTTATATATTAGATACAATGTCAAGCCTACGACGTCACGGTTAGCAATTCAGATATATAATGTCATCTAATCCGGGACCAAGTAAGGCAGCATTACGTGTTCGTGCATATAGGGAAAAAAAAAACGAAAGGAAAATAAACTATATGATGTAAATGATACCGAACGATTTAACAGATATAAAAACAATTCTACAATATCAGAAGCTGAACGATTACGTCGCTATAGACAACAAAAGAAATTGCAAAAGTTACAAGATGTTCAAAATAAAACTACATTTCTATACTATTACTCTAACTTACTTACTTATCAGACCTGCGATTTATGGAGGATCTGAGCCTGAGCTATAGTTGCCTTCCATCCTTGACGGTCCCGGGCACGCTGCTTCCAGTTGTCAAGACCAAGATGTCTTACATCCGCGATTACTTGGTCTTTATACCGGAGGTTCGGTCGTCCTCTTCTTCTCGAACCAGGAGGCTCGGAGTCGAAGACCCTCTTAGCTGGAGCGTTGATGTCCATGTGCTCGATGTGGCCGAGCCAGTGTAATCAACGGATCCTTGCCTTCCGGAATACATCCACATCTTGGTACAGCTCGTAGAGTTCGCGGTTGTGTCTTCTTCTCCATTCACCTTCCTCACAGACAGGACCAAATATCCGGAGCAGAATTTTCTTTCGAAAGAACCCTGTAGAACGCTGTTGAGAATGGAAAGTGACCAGACGTACTGCTGCAGGCATAACACTCACAGTATATGGTCAAACGAAATTCATCCTCTGCGTATGCAATACTAAAAATTGCTTGAACGAATTACTACGGACTATAACCAACGCGGAATTTGGTCGGCTCTCATCCTATCTAGGTCTAGGACAACCACCCCTGAGAGTAGTGAACGAACATCAACGACCCCAACCACTGTACTCCGTTCAGGTTGTGTGTGTCAACACATCATAAGAGAATATAAAAACTCTTGAACCTGCGCGAGTCTCTAAAAAAAAAAAAAAAAACCCAAAATCAGCTCCGCTGTCCTGCTTATCGTCCAGCTTTCGGCTCCGTACAGCAAGATTGGCAGAATGAGCGTTTTGTAAAGCATGACTTTGGTCTTTCGGGTGAGGAGTTTTGACCTCAGTTGCTTGGACAAGCCGATGTAGCAGCAGTTGCCAAGGGCGATTCTATGCCGGATCTCCACTGTGGTGTCATTTGTGGAATTTACGTTTGCCCTGAGGTAGACAAACTCCTAACTACCTCGAAATTGTAGCTGTCAATTGTTATATTTTGTTCCAGGTGGTGACAAACTATTACTATTACTCTGCTGATGTAAAATTTAATAAAGATTTCTATGAGAATCCATTGCACTGTTTGCTATCGGTTATGGTTTCTGAAAGATTTAAAACCTGCCCCAATGAACACTTTACCATTGCTTAGGATTGAATATCCTAATGAACCAGTTGAAGAATTTAAAGTTTGTAGTACGTGTTATGGATCACTCGTTGTACGAATTTTTCTTCAGACCTGCTCTCAATCATTAACGAATGATCTGCCTGCAGACACCTGTGGTCTGCCGCCTTTTTTTTTCACTAGAGTCATTGAAGTTATTTGGTTTTCTTTCAGCTTTTTCAAGACTTTCAGGTTGCACGCTTTCAAACAATGTGAATGGTTCATCAAGCCGAACTGAATTTGATGTGACGATGTTATGGTTACGAAATCTTCCACTTTTTCCCCATTTTTCGCTTAGCTTAAAGCAGATAGTATTTTTATTTACTTTGAGTTTTGTTTGAACGTCTTTTGATATATCTTGAAGTCTTTGCGATTTATTTAGGGAGTTTGTTCCCATGCTTCAAAAATTTCCTTTCGCGATAGAGGGAAAAGTGAAAAAAAAAAATGTATGGCGGTCGCAAAAACGCGCAAGATCTTTTTGATTTACCTTAAAGTGAACACTCTACAGATTAGTTTAAATATAGTCTTACACCGGAATTATGCGAAATAATTTATTTTAGCTCTATTGGAAAAAAATCACAAACTATTAAAGGAACCTACTCAATCTAATATAGAAATTATTAATAAAATGTTACGTATTAAATTATAATAATTCTCGCTTTCAACTTAGAGCCGATAGTCCTTGCTGCTAGTGCTCCTGACGTCATTATAAATAATGGATTTTTAATGCACTATTGATAAGAAAATAAATAAATCAATAAATAAATTAAGATTATTTTATTTTACCTTGAAACAGAATTTAATAAAAATAAAAAGAATACAACAATAAAAGTCACCGTAGCCTTTTAGTTTTTCCTAGTCAGAGCTAAAAGCATAAATTACAGTTACCTATCGTATTGAGGAGCTTAACATATGATCAAGAGTCATGTGGCTGAACTTTTTTTTTTTACTTTTGTCCAGCTAGATTTCAGATTTACCACACTGTGCGGCGTCCCTCCTCGGCGGGATACTGACAAAACCCTCCGTAGTATACTTGCCAAGACGAAGCTTCTCGACTCAAGCCGTTCGGAATCGGCATTAAACTGTAGGTCTCTTTCACCTGTGTAAAAAAAAATAGGTCACACACAACATGGGTGATTGAGAGAAGCTTGGCTCTGGCTCTTCATGGGTTGTAACGCCACCAAAGCCAGCAAGTATATACTCACTGTAGGCCTTGAAAGGCAGTTTTACATACATATATGCATGTACATGCCAGCTCGCTAAATGATAAACAAGGTAAATTTCCCGGAAGCAAAACAATATTGATGGTTTGATTTCGTCTTACTACCTTGGCTAATGAGATGATATGAACATTTAATGATGGTCACTAACAAAATAAAAACTTGATCGATTGTTTCGTGGTGTGGGTGATAAAAGCTTCCGCACTTATTTGATCAGATAACTGCAGACAATAAAAAGGTAAGACATGCTTAATGGCTTAATATTCTCATACTTGGTATTAATGAACTGGGCTTCAATAAACATTCTATGTCGTGTAAACATTTGTATAAAACATCTTTTTTTTCTTGGGAATCATGCAGACTTTAGACTTGAAGTTTGAAAGTAAGCAACTTGTTTTTTATCAAATAATAGATCAATAATCGAAGAAGAGCTTTACTGATTTTCAGCATACCATCAACGAGTTCCAGACTACTTAGTATCAAATGGGGATAATTACCATAAGCTTTGCTTAAAGGAAATGGAAAAAGAATTACTATCGAAATCTAACGTACATTCTATAGTAAACCTTGTTGATATTTCTTGTTTTTTTTTTTTGCAAGGGCTGGTGAAATTCTTTGAAAGACACTGTGAGGACCGACAGCGCGTGGTGATAGTAGTGTGAAATTTGACTCACAAAAAACACCACCCTTCGAGTTAATTATTTTTTTTTTACTACAGCTAAGTCAATTGACTTATCCAGCAATTTTCCGTCCGTTGACTTATCTGCAATCCGCAGAGTGCGTGCGGTTTCGGTTTGTCGCGCTAAATTAAGTTGCTTTGTCGGTTAAACAGGTTCCATTGCTTTATTATTTCAAGAGGCGCATTATTGACATAACCTTCCAATCGATCTCTTTGTTTTCAGGCGAAAACTTTAGCTTCATTTTCGTCATTATCAATGCTTAAATCACGATGAATATCGTCGTTAACAACGGCTCGAAATACTTTATTTGAAGTGTTTGTAAATATAAGAAACACTCTTCTAGATACAACCCCAGAGTTGTATACCGTACACCCAAATAGGTTTAAGCACTTGCTTGTGGAGAAGTAGCTGGTTTTCGGTACTAAGCGGGAAATGTTTTCCTAGAAGCCAGTACATTTCCCTATGCATATTTCAATTCAAGTTCTTTAAGTCTTTTCTTTACACGCGCTTTCCATTTGATTTTCGCGTCGAGAGTCATGCCTAGGTATTTTGCCTCGTTTGGGTATGGAATCTGAACTTCATTTACAAAGAGAGGTATGACAGTTACTTTTCTTTAAGGAAACTTTGGATGGAGAGATTCGGTTTCGTGGAGCGCGAGCTACGTCCGCCTAATGATTGCTCCCTTCACCGCTTCCACCACTCCACGACCAACGCTACCTGAGGAACGACCCCGTTATGCAGCATAAGCAGAACGTTTCGCTGTCGCCAATTCGATGACTTATCATTCATTTAATGAGTTCATGTTCTTGGTAGACATGAATGAATGAATTGTCGGATTAAATCGATTGTAACCCTTAACACCAAACGGTCGCAATAAATGTATTTTTTATTAATGAAGCTGTTTTAAACCACTTGACTCGCGATCCGTCAAATCTTTGTTACCAAAATTGCAGATCAGATATGGTCAGCACAATGCCATCCGTTTGTGGTATGTACATATCTGGTATACAAGGTAAAGCAGTGGTCAAATACGTTCTCCTTCGGAACGCCAGCCGTAATTGCTCTAAAATTTAAGTTTTCACTCCCGTGTTTAACACGAAAGAGTCTGTTAGATAAGCAGTTTTCCACAACCTTCGATAGATGTTCGGGGAAAACTTGTTTCACTTTATATCCCAAACCTTCGTTGTCGTAATGGCTTGAAGGTTTATGCAGGATATTCAGAAAAAACATCAGCCTTTTCTTCGTCGCCTTTCGCCCATTCATTTTGATTTTTCCTTATTGGTAGTGCCTGCAGTTTAGGCTTTTTAATGCCCTTAATAGCTTTCCAAAGGGAGTCATTTGATTCCCTGTCAACGGTTAGGCTTTCTTAGTACGAATGAACCCCATGATTCTTTAATTCTCTGAGAGATTTCCACAGTAGGTTACATAGTCGATTTAAATATGTTTTATGCCGCGGCGCTCGATTTTGGTGCTATCGTTTCCGGGCTTTTCGTTTCTCCTTTACAAGCTCTTTTATTTCTGGTAGATAATTTATGAAAAAGTTGCTCGGCACTTTTTTTCAGGAGGGAGTATTATTCTACGCTGCGTGCTGAATAACTTCAATAAATCGGTCGACTTCAAATTCTAATTCGAACTACGTCCTAAGTGGAGCTCTTAGACAAATACCTTCCTGAATTTCATTCCTAAAATCTTCCCAGTTTGTCCTTCTACTCGTAAGCTTAGGTGGTTCAGGTGGTGGTTAATAAGAGTTTCACTAATCGTCAATATAACTAGGGAATGGTCTGAGCAGAGATTATGTATATACATATGTACATAGGTATGTTTATATATCAGATATGCGGTTATATGCTTTCATTCGCCAAATTACTAATTTCACAATTTTACTAACTGTTAGTGGAAGCTAGGTGCTGTTCTACCAAGGTTTATATATCACTGGTTTTCTTAACGATATTAGAAATTGATGTGGTATTAATATTATAACTTTGGCGGACACAGTTTTCCTTTTATTTATGAATCATGATTACATACATAAAAGCCTCTTACTTAACCCTATCAGGCGTTCAATAAAGTCTCTTTGATTTGGATGCGTTCCAAATTCTTATTCCTTTCTAGTAGCTTTTTGTCTTCCTTCATGCGGACGGTCGTCAACAGCGAAATCACTGTCCTTGAAGCGACGCAAGCAATCACGGCACGTTGTTTCACTTAAAGCAGAATCTAGTAAACTTTTCGGAGCTCTCAATGCGCATCAGTCGCTGTTTTCTTCGCATGAAAGAAGAGGATCAACACTACCCGCAAATGACGATTATTAGTAATTTTCGCACAACTAAAAGTATATGACGCCATAACAAATTCACTAATGTGTTAAAACGGGTTGTTTACCATTTGTCTGAGCTCGGTTCATAACGTTTTGGATATGTTAAAATCGACCAGCTTTTACTGCTGGAGCAATCTATTGCTACAACGAGAACTAATTTGGGCATCTAATATATTTTGTCTATCCTATCAAGCCAAACTTACTTACTTACTTACTTAGGTGGCGCTCAGTCCGTGGTAAACCTGGGCCTCAACCAACAAGCGTCTCCAGCTGGCACGGTCTTTAGCCAGCTGTTTCCAGCGCCGCACGCCCAGTTGGTTAAGGTCCCCTTCCACCTGCGTGCGCCACCGCTGATGCGGCCGTCCTCTGCCGCGCCTTCCTTCCGTGGTGGATTCGAAGACTCTTCGGGACGAAGCTGTATTTTCCATGCGCTCTACATAGCCTAACCTTAGACGCTGTATCCGTAGACGTCGTACCAGGCCGATGTCGCTGTACAACCCATACAGTTCTTCGTTATATCTTCTCCTCCATACACCGTTTGAACAAACGGGACCGTAGATAGTGCGCAGAATTTTCCTTTCGAAACGACCAAGGGCATCTTTTTCCGCTTTTGTTAAGGTCCAAGCCTCTGCGCCGTAAAGGAGGACTGGGATGATTAAGGTCTTATATAGTGTTACCTTGGTTTTCCGAGAGAGGGCTTTACTTCTCAATTGCCTCTTGAGCCCAAAGAAACAGCGGTTGGCAAGAGTGATTCTGCGTTTTATTTCAGCGCTGGTGTTGTTGTCGCTGAACATCAGTGAGCTAAGGTTGACGAATTCCTTGACCACTTCAAAGTTACATCCGCCCATGGCGACGTTCTGGCCAATACGTCGGTTTTGCCCATCTCTTTTGAATGAAAGCAGATATTTAGTTTTACCCTCATTAACCTTGAGACCCATCTTAGCCGCTTCTACCTCAATGCTTACAAAGGCCTCATTGACGTCTCGCTGTGTCCTTCCAATCACGTGAATGTCGTCGGCGTACGCAAGCAATTGACTAGACTTGAAACAAATCGTACCTCTTGTGTTGGCCAGTGACTCTTGCACGATCTTTTCAAGCACGATGTTGAAAAAGTTGCATGAGCGCGTCACCTTGCCTAAATCCTTTTTTAACTTCAAAGGTCTCGGTTTGCTCATTAGCGACCTTAATGGAGCAGCGAGAATTCTCCATTGTCATCCTGCACAGTCAGAGGAGTTTGGCAGGGATGCTAAAACTAGACATGGCTTTGTATAGCTCATCTCTATACACGCTGTAATATGCAGCCTTGGAATCGACGAAGAGGTGGTGAGTGTGAATTTGGTATTCCTGGGTCTTCTCCAAGATCTGCCGTAGCGTAAATATTTGGTCTATTGTGGATTTACCTGGCCTGAAGCCACACTGATAAGAGCCGATCAGGTTATCCACAAATGGTTTCAGGCGTTCACACAATACGGCAGAGAAGATCTTATATGCGTTGTTATTTTTTTTTTTTTTTTTTAGAGACTCGCGCAGGTTCAAGAGTTTTTATATTCTCTTATGATGTGTTTACACACACAACCTGAGCGGAGTGCAGTGGTTGGGGTCGTTGATGTTCGTTCACTACTCTCAGGGGTGGTTGTCCTGGACCTAGATAGGACGAGAGCCGACCAAATTCCGCGTTGGTTATAGTCCGTAGTAATTCGTTCGAGCACTTTACTATCGCATACGCAGAGGATGAATTTGGGTTGACCATATACTGTGAGTGTTATGCCTGCAGCAGTACGTCTGGTCACTTTCCATTCACAACTGCGTTGTATACTTTTTGTCCGTATAGGAATTACTTTTACTTTGCTACGAAGCGAATTTGAACCATAGACCTTTCGCTCGGCGGTCGATGATGTTAACCACTGCACCACGGCCACCCCCCTTATTCCCCTATAGTCTCCTTTCTTATGGACCGCGCAAACTATGCTGAGATTCCATTCATCGGGCATGCTTTCCTCCAACCTTACCTTGCAAATGAGATGGTGCATGCACCTTACCAGCTCATCTCCAGCCGTTTTAAGAAGCTCAGCAGACAGGCCGTCTGCGCCCGCGGCCTTATTAGACGTAAGTCTTGATATCGCTATTTTGACTTCGTCTAGGTCGGGTGTACTGAATTCTGTTTCATTGTCCTCCATTACGAATGGCTCGTTCTGCCTGACAGCGGTATCTTGTCTATCATCGCCGTTATACAGTCTGCAGAAGTGGTCTTTCCAAATCCTCAGCATCGACTGCGACTCTACTACCAGTTCTCCATTTCCATCCATCGATCTCACGCTTTCCGTGCTCTCTCTTCTTTTTACTGAAAAGCGTGTGTTGCTCTTTTCTCTTCTGCTCATAGATTTCGCGAGCAGCTCTTGTCCGTCGTCGCAGCATGGTTTTATATGCCTCTTGTTTTGCCTCATGGGCTTGTTCGCATTGTTCATCGAACCAGGGGCTTCTGAGGTAGCGTCTCTGACGGCGCTCTGGCAATGCGCCCATTCCTGCTCTATTGTTTCTGCTGCTGTGGGCGGATTTTGAGAAAACTTGGAGGAGACATGATCGGCAAAGATTCTGGCAGTCTCTTGCGATTGTAGCTTTTCGACGTCAAACTTGCGTAGTCCTACTCGACTCCTAAGCATTCTCGTCCTTTTCTTCCGTTGGTGAAGCATATTAAGCTAATGTTTCCAAATTTAGCGCTCGCTTATATCTCGGAAGCTTAAAACTTTTTGTCGGAGTCTTCTTCGAATAAGGAATCCGCACCCGAATAAGCGCTGTTTGTTCTCCTTGTAGCCGTTTCCGTAGTAATTGTCGCAGTTTTTCATCCGTCTCTTGCCTGGTCCATCCCATCGCACCTTTTGGAGTGCGGTTATATCTGCTTTATAGCAATGGAGGGCTTACTGCAATTGATCGCCTGCACCTCACAGGGACCTCACATTCTTAGTGCAGACTCTCAAGTCCGTTAGTCATTTGCAGGAGTCGTCAGCTTTGTATCCGCCCGTATCCGAGGCTTGTTGTCGTTTCAGAACAAGTAGGTTTTTACGTGATAGGGATGGTACCTCTAAGCACAACCCCCAACCTGAAGGTCCACGTTCCTCTTTCTCCAGGAACAAGGGGTTGGGTCGCTGCACACATTGGTTCACTACATGGCGGGTGCCAGGGAAGCTATCCAGGGGGCGCCACGCGGAGGCTGTGTGTCAACTTGGATTGAGCAGGGACAGAGATCGAAGCTGGCGTTTGCCATGTTAAACGCGATCAACTTCATTGCTCTGATTGCTCGCTCCCTCCTCCCAATCAAGCGAAACTGGCAGAGAATAAAGAACCTTTAACATAACCTAAGATGAATGTAATAGCCGCCAAAGATACTGAAGATAGTCAATCTGCTTTTAATTAATCAATCGGAAGCATTTTTCTTCATTTCTCTTCGCTAGGGAATCTGATTTAAGAGGCTTCCTCATGTATCGATGTAGTTTTGGTCGAAGTGGGATATACGATGGGCCACCGAAGCTACCAATCTTATGTAATTTCGTTTTCCCTAAGGAAACGGATATCTTCGTATCATACCTATAGAGTCTGATATCCTGTGCGTCTCATTGCTTGACGTTTTAGAATATTACGATCTCCACATTTTTCACGCAATTTTAATTTCACCAGGACTTTGAGAGTTTTTTAAATTTGGTGGTAGAGGTCTACTAACGACGACAGTAATGAGTTGCTAACTTTGTTATTAAACTCATACTGACAGGTTTGGTGTGCTCTTTATAACAAAAAAGTTAAACGATATATTTTTCTATACGATCCAAGCCATTCACTTAGTTTGCCAGTTACATATATGTATGTGTTAGGATTGTATACAATACGTCGGGTTGCTACCATTACAACATGTTCTGACCGATTCTGCATGGTACAGCGTAACTTTCCAAGTTATTTCAATCTACGAAATACGGAGGAGCGCTTTCGGTCCCTTAGAATGAAAATAATAAAGCACGGCATAGTAAGCAATAAAATTAAAATATGATTGGTTGGCTATTTATGCATTTTATTTTATGAAATCATTTTTTTGTAATTTTGGATGAAACGTCTCATTATACTGCGTACATCACATGACGACGTTGTCAGGTTTCAAATTAAATATGCCCAAGGTTGGTCTCGCTATTGAAGTGAATGACAAAAGATAAAAATAAAAAATTTCTCCACATAAGCATATTCTTCGAATGGCAATTTTTAAACATCCCCCCGTTTACCATTTCTGTCAAAAATTTAATTACATAGCCTGCCAGCCCAATTACGTTGCCTTAAGAGAAAAATCTGAACGAATCATGTGCTATAGAAAATTTAATTTTTATCACACCTTCTCCAGACCATATGGAATACTACCACAAAGTCATGGTAGTATTTTTGTTGTTTTACCCAGGTTAAGACACCTTATCGCGGAAATTGCTTTATAAATAATATTTATCAAGTTAAAGGTCAAATGCATCCCGGGTTGATGAGTAAATTGGAACAATTGCAGCTGACACATTGAGCATAACGTGATATGTATCTGCTTGTATGCTCAGATGTCGTTTTCCTTTACGTGATTTATAATGCAAGAAAGCTCTCAAAAAGGACAATAGTCCCTCGGTATTTATTTATTTTTCCTGAAATTACATTTCCTAAGGGACTGATAAAGAAAGTCGTTAGAACGCTATTCAGTTCTTTTTTTTTTTCATCTTCAAGGGTGGTTGATATCTATGATATTTGTTGTTTTGAAAAACAAATCATTTTCCAATTTCCAATTCTGATTAAAATGGGATTAAAATGGGCTGACAACGCTGTCAAGATAAAGAAAGTCTAGTTCACGTCAGTGCTAAGAAAAACAAAATACAAGTAATAAGTACTCTTGCGGGACTATATCAACAGTCAAATTTGGTGCAAGCAATTAGCCGTTTTCCGTGTTGTAAAGCTCAGCAAATGTACCAAACTAATAGCCGAGCTATGAACCAATCACGCTTTTAAGCAGCGAATAATGGAGGCAAATACTTTGGACCATAAACGAGAGTGCTATTGCTGGTTTTACAAGGACCCACTTTTCACATATGTTGTATTTTCAAGCATCAACAACCAACAAACTTGCACAGATGCCTTTGTCTCGAGCACCAAAATCGAAAGAACAAAATCCCGCAAAACGACTGTATACAAAACTGCCACCATCAACATCAACTAATGTCGTCCAGAAGAAAACACTTGTTGGTATTCTAGCAGTCTGTGAGTTAGACAGAATCCTTAAAGACTCATTCGGAAAATTGTTGGATGTCAAACTTGAAGACGTTACGACTAAATCTGACATCTTAGCAACTATGACTTCTATGTCCAAGGCTACGCTGACGACATAGTTATCCTGGCTAGAGGCAAATTCGAATACACAGTCTCGGAACTCCTCCAACGGGCACTAAACCTTGTTGCAAACTGGTGCATAAAGGTTGCAATAAATGTCAATTCTAGGAAAAGCACCATAGTCGCCTTCACCAAAAGGAGGAATAGGCACAAACTTACCAAACCTACCCTCTTTGCTGAAGCGATAGAGTTCTCAAAAGAAGTCAATTATCTAGGGATAACTCTAGACGAAAAGCTCACTTGGAACTCTCACATTACGAAGACCATTAAGAAAGCCAGGATCTCTTTATGGTCCAGCAAAAGTCTCACTGGCAAAAACTGGGGCACAAACCCCAAAATGTCCCGCTGGCTATATCAGTGCAAGCAAAGCTCAACAAATTGCAAAAACTAGCTTGCATCTGTATCACCGGGGCCATGAGAACAACCCCCACAGCAGCATTAGAAGTCAGACCTGCCACCAATTCATCTCCAACTGAAGAAAGAAGCAATGGTCTTCGCCCATAGACTGATCGTGAAATGAAATCCTAAAGATATCTCTTACAGACAAGTGTCTCCCCAGATACAACTTCAGCCAAAACTACAAGGTCACATTCCCCAACCGACAAAACTGGAAACAGGATAGACCCTCCTTCAATCGTGGATCCTACGTGTGGTACACACATGGCTCCAAAACGAATGAAGGCGTTGGGGGTGGAGTATACGGAGCAAATACAGGCATCTACGTCAGCGTGGACAGATATAACTCCGTTTTTCAAGCAGAGATATTTGCTATTGAACTCTGCCTCAGAGAAAATATAAACAGAAACATATTTAATAAAAACATTTACATTCTCTCTGAGAGCAAGGCTGCACTCCTAGCCCTAAAGAGCTACGAAGTCACCTCCAAACTAGTATGAGACTGCCAACAGCTGCTTCATCAGCTGACCAACACAAACAGAGTTCACCTCATTTGGATACCTGGACACAGCGGCCATACAGGCAACGAAAAGGCGGACCTACTAGCAAGGAAAGGCTCTGCATCACCATTTATGATGCCACGGCCCTTTTGCGGCATAGCCATCAGCACCATCAAATGCTGCATAAACAATTGGTTACGAAACACAATGGATCACTACTGGTTACAAACAAAAGGTATCAGACAAGCCAAGTTGTTCCTCCCAAGTACATCCCTCAGAAGAATGAAACAACTTCACATGCTTTCGAGGAGTCAGATTCGTTTAATCATAGGTTTCCTTACTGGACACTGCTCAGTTAACAAACACCTCAAAACGATGGGCATAATACAAGATGACACTTGCCGAATGTGTAATGAAGACAAAGAAACAGCAGAGCACATACTATGCCACTGTAACTGCCTAGTCAGTACACGTCATCGTCACCTTCTTCTTTGGTGGCGTTACAGCCCATGAAGGACCAGAACCAAGCTTCCCTTCAATCATCCATGTTATGTGTGGTTCTATTTTTCACACAGGCGAAAGGGACCTATAGTTTAATGCCGAATCCGAACGGCGTGAGTGGAGAAACCTCTTTTTCTAGGCAAGTTATATAGGGGTTTTGCCAGTACCCCGCCGAGGAGGGACGCCGCGAGATAAACATTCGATGGCGTTGGTGTTATCGGGAGCGGAACTCGCTCATCTTGCGTCAGAGTCCAACACACTAACTACTGCGCCACGGCGCCCTCGTCACCTAGGCAAGTATTATCTTGAAGCAGAAGAAATCGCTGCTAGCTCACTCAAAAGCATACTAAGTTTTATCACGAACTCAGGTTTTCTTAGTGAACTGTAAGTGGGGGACATCACAATAGGCCCACACGTGACCGCAGGGATCAGGCGACTCTGTCCCAGCCCCTTATCCTATCTAATGGTGTCCAAATGTGCCTTACTCGAGAAGCAAGTAGAATTGATTGAAAGGAAGCCGAATGAAAAGAATGTGGTTGTGCATCTGCATTCCACGATGGCTAATAACCAAAATGTGGTTGACAGGACAAATGAAATATGTCTGGATCTCTTACAGACGTCGAACGCATCCAGAATAACTGCTGCCCGACAATTAAGCGCACAATTAAGGGCACAAATTGCCTCTACAAATAAAAAGGTCAAAGGCCAAATGAGAGGGGAAACTCTAGTTATCTCGAGCGAAAATCAAAGGACACAATATGTAATGCAAGAGGCCTACAGCTTACTGACCTCTGTGATACATACGGGTTAAGAATCCAAAACGGTACAAGATTGTCAGATACGGATGACGAATTCACTTTTGTGGCAGGTCAGGGCAGCTCTGTGATAGACTATAGTCTCGTGGGCCGTGAATGGAATGATCACATGGTAGACATAAAAGTAGAGAATGTACTATATTCAGACCACTTCCCAGTTATCGTGACCTTCGCCTTTGTTTCCGGAGTAGCACAGAAATAAGCGCTATAAATCTCTTGCTGAAATTAAAATGGAGGCCCACAAAAAAGTGGGAGTATTAATCAAGTCTGGAACTGTGACCTCTCTCAGCTAGACGAAACAATCAAAGCGTCCTACCCAGCTGTGACGGCTAACAATAACGCCCGGCGGAACTTCGTCACGCCATGGTTACTGACTGCAGTAATACTAGGGAATTATCGTTTGGTTGGTTGAGAGCATTTAGATCCTCTAGTAACGCTTATTTCAGGAATCAGTACACTCTGTCGAGTAGGGCTTATAAAGCAATATGCAAGTATAAAAAAACAGTATTCTTTGAGACAGAAGCGGAAGCGGAACCTGGTAAAATATCTAAATGGCAAACAATTTTCCATTCACGCTAGCTTGAGCTCGAATCTTCTAGCCGCTCTGGCCAGGATTCTATAATGAAGTTCTTGATGCTTCAATAAGCTATCAGGAAGTGATTTCGGAGGCTTAAGGACGGAAAAGCACCCAGATCGAATGGCATACCAACTGAATTTCATAAGTACGGCACAGCAGAGCTGATCAACAAGTTGACACTCACATTTAATAATATTACGGAAACGGGATAATACCACAGGAATTCAAGGAAGCGATTATTTTTCCAATCCACAAGAAAGGAAATTTGGCTGAGCTCTCCAATTATAGTGGTATATCGTTTCTTAATGCGTCTTACGAAACATTCACACAGGTGGATCGAGGACAACCAGCTTTTGAAGGAGTTTCAGGCAGGTTTTAGGGCAGGTTACTCTACAATTGACCACATTTTGCCCTAAAAAGTATAGCGGAAACATTCCTTCAGAAAGGGAAAAAGCTGTATGCTTTTTTGTGGATTTTAGATCTGCCTTTGATACAATCGACAGAAGTACGCTAATCTACAAGCTCTACAGTAATGGCATGTCATAGAAGTTCGGGAGAGTCATTCCGACTTCCTTGTTAAGCTTACAAGGAATTTGAGTATGGAAAGGCATCTAAACGAGAAACTGATGATAGACACACACGAGGCAACCGTCGAAGCGCAACCTTGGAGATCGAAGCAGTATAATACGGTTGAGAAACTTCTGCGATACTTCTGCAAACGGAAATTTCAACTGCCTTTCAATACATCCAACTACGTGATTATGCTGGAAACGCGACTATCGCCTCTGTTCATACGTATCCTGAAAATGCAAATAGATTATATATTAGAAGTTCTAGAGATGAATGGTAAACGGCTCCCAAAGATAGTAGCTCTCCAAGCCATAAGGACAAAACATGCTGGTACGCGGACTGGATGGAGTTAGCGCGAGATTGTGGGATGGAAATTAACTTAAATATTATTGGACATGAAGAGTTAAGAGCTTCTCTTTACCAGTTCATATCCACGGTGGACCTTAAGCAGCGAGAGAAGTATTTGAACGATGCAACAGGATCGATTTACAGACAACTCTACTGTCAACTTAGTCACAACGTGGGGGAGAGGAATTATTTTCGTGACGAAAACAGAGTTCTGAAATATCAGTGATGGTAAAGCTGCGGGGAGAACTTCTGCAGTTGAATTTCATACCACATAGAGATGACGTATCCAGTATATGCTCCTTGTGCAACCTTGGTGAAAGGCAGGATATTCACCACTTTATCGGGAGATGCCCAATTTTAAAAGAAATAAGAAGAGATGCTTTTGGAAGCGACATGCTGATGCAAAGCGAAATAATACACTTGCTTAACAATATGGAGGTTAAAAAGTTATTTAAATTCTGCAGGCTAGCTCTTTTCTACAGAGCTATCTATCTAAATGGGATTTATGAAGAAATTGGGGGATAAAGTTGAAATTGAATTGATTAGTTTGAAAATCATTTTGATAATTTTATTAATGTGACTTAGCGGTACCACTAAATCATTCACGGACTAGTGAATGATTATAGACAAACACAGGTAAACGGCTACTCAATGGGGAGTTTACATATTAAGTTCGTAGTAATCCGTTCACCTCAGGAAGCATGTCACTCCTACAGACTTGATGATGGTTGTAGCGTCTTCCAGGCTGAGATCTTTGCAATCAAAAAAGGTGCGGATCTGATTCTAAGG
The DNA here is from genome assembly GCA_951905685.1 of Eumerus sabulonum. Classification (NCBI taxonomy): domain Eukaryota; kingdom Metazoa; phylum Arthropoda; class Insecta; order Diptera; family Syrphidae; genus Eumerus; species Eumerus sabulonum. The sequence continues at coordinate 149,586,300 of OX645060.1, read as the reverse complement.
GAGAATTTCTCAGGCAAGAGAATCAAAATCTATGTTGGCTCTGCAAGCAACATGGATAAGATCCATACTCGTAAAACTCTGTAAAGAGAAACTAGAAGAAATATCGGATGTCAATGAGGTAACCATCCATGGTATCCAGCAACCAGGTAGTGTGAATATTTCCGGAAATGAGAAGGCGGACGAACTAGCCAGAGTGGGATCAGGTGCAGATACCTCGCAGATCACAACTGAGGCTAGAACGCCACTCAGCACACTATTCAGAGAAATAGGGATGGAACTACTAGAAAAGGCCAACAAGCGATGGTATCAATTAGACACATGCGCTATTGCAAGGCTAACATGGCCTTTCTATAACAAAAAAAGGACGGAAAGTCTGCTAAATCTTGGTAGAGGGAATGTACGACTGGTAGTCGGCGCCCTCACTGGGCACTGCATGATATCACAGCATGCAGCTAGACTAGGCCAGCCCTACAGCGATTTCTGCAGAAGCTGTAGGGACGAAGAGGAAATATAATCCATTCGTCACCTACTGTGTGAATGCCCTGCACTGACCCGAAAAATATTTACGTTCCTCAGGAACTACTTCTTCTCGGGTTTAGAGGAGGTAAGAGACATTAAGCTAAACAAACTGCTAAGATACTTAATTGAATCAGGGTGGTTCAGCTCAGCGGGCAATTAACAGTTTCCCCACGGGTTGGTATTTCAAAATGGGTACAATAGACTCCTTGTAGTCTAAGTAAGCCTTGACTTCATGTCAATAGCGCACCCAACTAACCTAACCTAACCTAATCCGTTCATATTGTCGGCTTGGGGTAATTTATGCACGTTTCATCATCAAACTTCTGCAACAGGAACGCTCCCGTGTCCCAGCCACACGTTCGTCCTCTTTATTACTTTCTCTAGTTATTTGGCTATGGATAATGATGTCTACCACATTATTTACTGTGAGCCCATTCGAATTCAGAAAAATCTCTTTGAAGTAAATTTTTCAACATCGTCCAAGCTTGTCTTAAATTTTTGCAATATTTTGAAATAACAAGAGGATATCCTTGCAAACGCAAATTTATAAGACAAGCGCTGGAAAATAAGTCTATGCACTTTCGCAACTTCGGTACATCTCATGCCATCCGGATTAATGAACCTATTAGTACGGGAGCACCGTCGCGCAGTGGGTAGTGTGTTGGCCTCTGACGCCGATGACTCAGGATCGAATCCCGACACAACCATGTCATCGAACGTGTTTTCACGGTGTTTCTCCTTAACGGGGTTCTGACAAAACCCCCTGTGGTAAAATTGTCATGAAAAGCTTCTCCAAATTCGCCGTTCGGAACCGGCAATAAACTGTAGGTCCCTTTCACCTATATGAAAATGAAATCACACACAACATGGGTGATTGAGAGAAGCTCGGCTCAGGTTCTTCATGGACTGTAATGCCAACATACATACATACAGTACGGGATAATAAAGTTACCTACTGTTTTCCTTCCAAATTGTACCGATTTAAGATAAGTTTTGCTACATCTGCGTCAACCAGCCTGCTTCCTTCCAAAGTAATGTAATGGAAACTAATTTTCCCCACCCAAATAGTATTCAAAATAGACACCGAAATTCTAAGCAAAATATGTATGTACATAAAATATATTTGTAGTGTGAGTACGGATTAGGTTAATAGAATTCTTATTCCAATGACCGGAAAAAAGATAATAGGTGTAGACATCCTCTATCGTGAAAAAAGAATACAATTTCCTGTCCCCGAAATCTTCTTCTTCTATCTGTCAAAAGGCACGTTTATACTTTTTTTTTATGGAAAGATAAAATTCGGCCTAAAGGATTTCTTGTTGTAAATGATGGCATTACCAGAATGACACCTGAAGGTGTTACAAATTGAAACACTAAACATAGCACAACGACACACCTGCACTATCATGCTAAATTGCAACATTCATCAGCCCCTTTAGATAAGCCCACATAGGAAAGTAAAATGGTTTCCAATTTCCTCACTCACGTAAGCATATTGAGTTTCAGTAAAAACATTCCAAAAATATGGAAACTCAATCAATATCCCAAAACCCCAAAATATGATTGATACATTACACGAGGATGCAAATTGTTCATATTAGACCTCAATGATTTGCATAATTTACCCCATTTACCCATTGCCCATAGTTTGTTCGTGAGTTGCGTGTGCAAATAGGACAACACATTAGCTTGGATTCCTCTGCTGTTGATTTCCCACTGGACACCAAACAAAATAAACTTTGACAAGGATTTTATTTAGAATAACAGATACTATTGGAGGAGGGGTAGCTATTTATTATAAAGCCAGTCTTAAAGGTAAACTAGTTTCAAAGTCCATAGGCCTGAGAGTGAAGTATATAATAATGGAAGTTCGCGACAGTTCAACCAATGCATAATGCATAACCAGTTCCCCTGAACATTTTTTCACAGCTCTTTCTGAATTGTCCGCCTTATATGGTCATATTACCATATACCAATCATTGCATCATTGGAAAACACGCCGCCAGACTAGGGCTGCCCTCCAATGACTTTTGCCGCGGCTGCATGGATGAGGAGAAAGAGGAATCAATCCATCACCTTCTCTGCTCATGCCCCTCTTTTGCGAACCGCAGGAGGATCTACCTCGGCGCGCCCTTCTATGAACATCTAAGTGAGCCAGCAAACCTAAAAATAGCTGAACTCCATCGCTTCATCAGCAGCACCGGTTGGTTCTCAGGTAGCGGATCAGGGTAATGATCCTTGTGGTATCACAATGGGCCGACCTCGGCCTACGTGTGGCTTATGCCAACCACATGTACCTAACTTAGGATTTGTAATTAATAATAATCTCTCAGGATATAACCACGTAAATATGATGATTGGCAGGATTTTTGGATGCCTTCGTAAGTTGTGGCTAACATCTAGTTTCACACCGCCTGAAACCCGACGTAAGCTTGTATTGAGTCTAATTGTGTCAATAATAACTTATTCAGAAGTCGTCTATGGCAATCTGGACTATTCATCTCAGCATAAACTGCCAGAAGCTTATAACCAGAAGCTGTGCGTTACATTCACGGGCTCCGATGATATGACAACATATCTACTCAGTCGAAAAACCTTATAGGGTGTATACTGACTAATTATATCAACACCAGAAATTGCATTTTGCTACACAGACTTTGGAATAGTTTGCCAATATTCAATAAAAGTGTTGATTAAATAACACTTCAGCTTGAAGGATGCAGTCCTAAAATACTTTTCAAACTTGAACTAAAATCCCCTATTCCTTTTCCTCTCCCGTCACCTTCCCTTATTTTTAGAATTATCCATTAACTTTAAGACGCCTTCATTTATTTAAATTTAAAAATTACCTAATTGTAAACTTTAGTAAGTACTCTGTCTTTTACCTCCGCAGATCAGGGCAACTAGACCCAACAGGGAGGTCTGGAAGTAAGCACGAACAATTTTTCACGTACAAATCCCCGAGGATGGATGGCATCTTCCCAGCCCTCCTTCAGAAAAGAAGTGCGCAAATCAGCCCCATGCTTATCAACATCTTTAGAACCAGCTATGCATGGGGATACGTACCAACGAGCTGGACAGAAGTAACGGTAAAATTCATTCCCAAAGTAGGCCGTAGACCCACAGATCTGCCTAAGTCCTACAGCCCGATAAACCTTACCTCTTTCTTCCTAAAAACAATGGAAAAAATTCTGGATAGGCATATAAGGGACGGTGCCCTGAAAAGATCACCACTTCACAAAACCCAATATGCCTACCAGCCTGGGAAATCGACCACGCATGCTCTCAGGAGCTAACAGCCCGGATTAACAAATCCCTGAGCGACAAAAAAAACTGCGATAGGTTGCTTTCTCGATATTGAGGGTGCCTTCGATAACACCGATTACACCCAAATAAAAAGTTGCATCCTCAGCACAGGGGTGGATAACACCACATGCTTAGCAATAGGAAAATAAACACCACACTAGGCAATGATAAAAACAGTGTAAATGCCGCGGAAGGATGTCCTCAAGGCGGGGTTCTCTCACCTCTCCTGTGGTACATCGTGGTAAATGAACTGATTAACATACTCAGCAACAATTTTTTCTATGTCCAAGGCTAGGCTGACGACATAGTGATCCTGGTCAGAGGCAAATTCGAAGACACAGTCTCGGAACTACTCCAACGGGCACTAAACCTTGTCGCAAACTGGTGCATAAAGGTTGCACTAAGGGTCAACGCTAGGAAAAGCCCTATAATCGCCTTCACCAAAAGGAGGAATAGGCACAAACTTACCAGACCAACCCTCTTTGGTGAAGCGAAAGAGTTCTCAAAAGAAGTCAAATACCTAGGGATAACTCTAGACGAAAAGATCACTTGGAACTCTCACATTACAAAGACCATTGAGGAAGCCAGGATCTCTTTATGGATCAGCAAAAATCTCACTGGCAAAAACTGGGGCACAAACCCCAAAATATCCCTCTGGCTATATACAGCAATCACCAGACCAATTCTCACATATGCTGCGCCCATCTGGTGGCACAAAACAAAACAAGTATCAGTGCAAGCCCAGCTCAAGAAACTGCAAAGACTAGATTGTATCTGTATCACCGCGGCCATGAGAACAACCCCCACAGCAGCACTAGAAGTCATCACGGACCTGTCACAAAACTGGGATAGACCCTCCTGCAATCGTGGATCCTACGTGTGGTACACAGCTGGCTCCAAAACGAACGAAGGGGTTGGGGCTAGAGTATACGGGGCAAATACAGGCACATGCATCTAGGTCAGCATGGACAGATATAACTCCGTTTTTCAAGCAGAGATATTTGCTATAGAACTCTGCCTCAGAGAAAATATAAGCAGAAACATATTTAACGAAAACATTTGCATTCTCTCTGACAGCAAGGCTGAACTTCTGGTCCTAAAGAGCTATGAAATCACCTCCAAACTGGTATGGGACTGCTTACAGCTACTTCACAAGCTGGCCAGCACAAACAGAGTTCATTTCATTTGTATATCTGGACACAGCGGCCATACAGGCAACGAAAAGGCGGACCCACTAGCAAGGAAAGGTTCTGCCATTTATGATGCCACGGCCTTTCTGTTTTAAGTAAATAGATTGACCTGGCCATCGCATGAAAACACAATATATCTCACAAGTAATACATATTATATTAAATTAGATTATTTAGTGCGATTTCCAAGTCAATCTATTTACTTAAAGCATAAAAGATTTTGATATTGGTATGGTCACTATAAGATGTTGTTAGGTTAGCTAATTACGTAATCAATCAAGGCAGAAGGTCCCTTAAGTAGGGACTGAATAAATTAACTGACTTGGTAATACATTGATCTTACAACTTTTTACGGTAGAAGATCTGAGTTGCGAGACTTGGTTTTTTTACAAGTTATGTTTTTCATGGCATCTCATTCCTTTTTGTAGATGTATGTATGTTTGTATGTATGTTGGCGTTACAGTCCATGAAGGACCTAAGCCGAGCTTCTCTCAATCACCCATGTTGTGTGTGATTTCATTTTCCCATAGGTGAAAGGGACCTACAGTTTATTGCCGGTTCCGAACGGCGAATTTCGACAAGCTTTTCATGACAATTTTACTACAGGGGGTTTTGTCAGAACCCCGCTGAGGAGAAACACCGTGAAAAACACGTTCGATGACATGGCTGTGTCGGGATTCGATCCCGAGTCATCGGCGTCAGAGGCCAACACACTACCCACTGCGCCACGGTGCTCTCACTTTACTTACATATGTATGTATAATATATCGAGGATCGTTATTTTTATCTTTTCTTTAAAACTGAGTTACTTTCTTTTTACTAGAAGGTAGAAACTACATACACATAAAGAAACCAAAGAACCTTTTTATTACTTTTTTTACTTTTTATTATATTTACATTTATTTATTTTGGGTGATAAAGTTAACCTTCTGCTTTAAATTTGTCTAATCTCCCATTTCTCACCCGTCCTATGTATCCTTCATACAGTTATGTATGTACATACATATGTATTTCTTCAGCGTAGGCACAATTTCGCTGATACCAATGCCTATGCCAGATATACACTGTTCAAATTCATGCGATGCACGTGCAAGTGTATTAGTGAACAAATCACACCACGTATAGATGGTTTATATGCTTGAAGTAAAACCAAATCTTTCTGATGCGTAAATACATACATATGTATGTATATACTCGCCGATACCGAATACAGTAAGCCTACCTACCCTTATTATTCCATTGTTTATGTATATGTATCCAGGCAAACAGATTCATTCACTGATGTATGTATATACGTTTATGGGATTATTTATGCAGTTGGTGTATCTAGAAAACTTAAAATTGGTGTATCTAGAAAACTGAACCGAAATTGCAAAATATTTAAGTTTTTCCTTGGTTTATACACTTAACACTAGTTGTGTTCCAAATTTGAAGCTTCTACGTCTGCTAGAAGTGCCTTAGACTTTTGATGATCGGTCAGTCAGTCAGTGAGTCAGTCAGTGAGTCAGTCAGTGAGTCAGTCAGTGAGTCAGTCAGTGAGTGACAAAATTAAGAAACTTTGACTAGTTATAATTCTTAAACTACTGGTTCAAATTGAATGAAATTTGAAATATACCGTGTCTATGCAACGCTTGCTTGGTTACTGAAAATTCAGACTTCTAGTTCTATCCACAACGAAGTTATAGGGGGTCGAAAATGGCCTATTATGTTACGAGAAAAGGATGGTACGGCCGTGCCGCTTTTTTGCTCGACTTGGCAGGGGCACTGCCGTGCCCCCAGATTGCACCCCTGCCTTTCCTTAATATTACACCCCCGGATGTAAAACAACTGATTTTCAATTCCCTGAAATTGGTTATGTTTTAAAAGGGCACCAACTGAGTAACACGGAAGGATAAAGAGGATGGAAGGCTCCCACAGGCAAATCATTCGGTTGAATTTCGCGTCACAGACTCGCAAATGCAAAGTTATGTGTTAAGTTACTAGGAAATGGGCATTTGATATTTTAAGTAAATGAGAGTTGCCGTATTGGTTTTAGTATCATTGAGGTAGTTTACGTTCATCATGATTTATTGGCATCATTGCGATTCCCTGGGTTAATATACGTGTATGCTCAGCGGGGACTTTACTCGGGAATTCTGGTTTATTTCTTCGGTTCAAAGGACTATTAATGTGAATATATTTAGCATTCATGATGGGAATCCATTGGAGGAGATGTAAGCACATACCTATGTACACACATAGACATCCATAGATATCGTTGGTTGAAATTTATGCGGCGATTACATCTCAACAGGCATTTCATCACATTCTTTTTTTATTGTCCTTTTTCTCGGCACGTTCCATTGATTTGTATGAGGGTTTAGCGGACCCTTTTCACTCTTTAGCTACTGTAAATAAAGGATTTACTTAAGTGCCCTTGGTCGTTGAGGAGTACTTTTTCTTTTATTTTAGTTTAGAAAGGGTGAATTTGGACGGATCGACCTCCTTAGCCCTTAGCTCTTCTTTAATCTGTCCTGTCTATATAGTTGATTGTTGTGAAAAGGAAGTCCTCAGGCGATAATTTATCCTGACTTCTGACTTCTGTTGCGGTTTTTCTTTTTCCCCTTAACATATAGACTAGAATATATATATACGAAATTAACTAAAAGAAATATAAATTGTATCCTATAGAGATATCGAAATTATCGTATAATGTACAGACTTTCTCTTTGATGTCAAGAACAAGGATAATTTTGTTGTGACAAGAGCAATTGATAATAAATATCTCTTTTCTTAGAATTTAATTTGGATTAGATTTTAATTTAAAAGAAAAAAAATTGTCTGTGGGTTCAAGGGAAATGATTTAATATTTGAAAGTTCTTTAATTTAAGATGATGGCCATTTAGGTCCAACACGAGGGTTCGGAAAGTGTATACTCAATCTTTTCTGATTTTCTGACTGCAGTGCATATTGCAGTAATAGGAATTCATCTGACATAAACTAAACATTTTTATGTAAGTATTAGGCTGGAACGAGTTACTAACGCAATTTATTTTTTATTAATAATAATGGCAAAGGACTTACAAAGGCCTCGTAGGGGTAGCATCTATCCGACGGATGCTGGCCTGCTAAAAAGCGAGAAGAGCCACCGCAGTCGAACATCTTGCGGCACTGTTAGTAAGTCCTATCCCCACCTCCTCGCGGTGCCATCTGGAGATTTCCTATGGAAATTGCAGACGGGAAAGGGCGAATGGCGAGCCTCCTGCGCCAAAAAAACAGGATTGGTCGGTTGGACTACGGCCTAGTAAGCCCTAACCGTAAAAAAACCACAAACTCCGAAACAAACACAGACCTCGGATATAACGGACCGGATTTAAGTTAACGATCTTCGGCTTTGTACGTGGAATGATAGGCCTCTAAACAGGCCACGTGCAGCCGAACAACTTGCGGATCGCTATAAAGCAGACATAACCGCCATCCAGGAAATGCAATTGAATGGACCCGGTATAAAGCGGATGGAAAACTGCGATATTTACTACGGCGACTGCTATAGGGAGAGAGGGCAACGATTGTTTGGATGCGGATTTGCCGTTCAAGGTGGACTAAAGCTAAAAGTCCTAAGCTTTCGCCATGTGAGCGAACGCCTCATAACAATCCGTATCAAGGCTACATTTTTTAACATCAGCCTGATCTGCGTCCACGCCCTCACGGAAGAAAAGGATGACTCCGCTAAAGATGAGCTCTACGATCTCCTAGACAGAACGTATGCCCTGTGTCCCAATGTCCATGCTAAGCTGGGTAAGCAAAGCATCTTTGAACGAGTCATCGGCGAACATAGCCTAGACGGCACCACCTCCGATAACGGACACAGGCTGATTGATCTTGCTACGGGGCGAAATCTCCTTTTAGCCAGTACGCGCTTCCCGCAGCTCGACATACATAAAGGCACCTGGCGATCTTTTGATCAATCGACTACCAACCAGATTGATCACATCGCGATCGACGTCAGACACTCCTCCACTATTCTTGATGTTCGACTCGACAACGACTCGGACCACCATCTTGTAGTAGCCAAGATGCGCTTACAAGCCCTGAAAAGCTCTGCATCCGAAGTTTTGAGTTTCACGGCCGCTTACTACCTCGAACTTATATCTGCCAATACAAACGTTCTGGCCAAGACGTCGGTGGTGAGCGTCCTCTTTTGATGACAGCATATATTTAGTTTTGCCATCGTTTACCGTCAAAACAATTTTCGCCGCCTCCATCTCAATACTCGCAAACGCCTCATTGACATCTCGCTATGATCTACCTATTATGTCAATATCGTCGGCGTATGCAAGGAGTTACGAGGATTTGAAATAGATTGTTCCTCTTGTATTGGCCAGTGATATTTGCACAATCATTTCCAATATGATGATGAAGAAATCACACGACAGCGCATCGCCCTGCCATACTGCATAGTCTGATGAGTTTAGCAGATATGTCAAAGGTAGACATAGCGTTGTACAGCTCGTCTCTAATTACGCTGTCGTATGCGGCTTTGAAGTCGACAAATAGGTGGTGAGTGTCGACTTGAAATTCATTGGTTTTTTCCAGGATCTGCCATAGTGTGAAGATCTGGTCGATGGTGGACTTTCCTGGCCTGAATCCGCACTGATAAGGACCTCTCAGCTTATTTACAAAAGGCTTCAGGCGATGTTAAGGAGACTTATTCCTCTATAGTTGGCGCAATCAGAGGGGTCTCCTTTCTTGCGGATCGGGCATATGATGCTGGGACTCCATTCCTCGGCCATGCTTTCCTCTGACCATGTCTTACAGATGAGCTGATGCATGCTCCTAACTAGCTGCCTTGAAGAACTCAGCAGATAGTCCGTCTGTGCCAGCAGCTTAATTCGACTTGAGCTTCGATATGGCAATCTTAGCTTCGTCGAGGTCAGGGGGACAGAATTCTCTGCGGCCTTCGTCGATTAGAAATGGATCATTCTACCTGACAGCGGTATATTGACTAACATCGGCTTTATACAGTCTGCAGAAGTGGTTTTTCCATATTCTCAGCATCGACTGCGATTCTAGTACTAGGCGTCGGTTCGCATCCCTGCAGGCTTCCGTTCTGGCTTTATAACCTTAGCATGTTCGCTTTATCTGTTGATAAAACTTTCGAACGTCACTCCTGCAGTAACACCTCTCCAAATCCTCAGTCGCGCGCTTCTCGTCCTCTTTCTTCTTTCTTCTAAGAAGCTTATGCTCCTCCATTCTTTTTAACTCGTAGAGGCCACGAGCTGCTATTGTTCTTTTATACAGCGAGGCCTTATATGCATCCTGCTTCGCTGTGGGAATACTCCTGCACTCGTCATCGAACCAGGTGTTTCTTCGTGGTGGAGCCTTGAAGCCCAAAACTTCGGATGCAGAGCTCTTCAGGGCTTGTTTGCAAAGGTTCCACTGCTGTTCTATTGATAGCGTAGACGGTTGAGGTGTATTGGAGAGCTTAAGGGAGACGCGATCGGTAAAAGCACAAGCGGTTTCTGGCCATAGTAGCTTACCGACCCACGTCATAACTTTGTATTCTTACTCTACCCCGGTGCTTTCATGATATCCGTAAGCGCATCTTGGCTACTACAAGATAGTGGTCCGAGTCTATGTTAGCCCCTCGGAAAGTTCGAACATCAAGAATAGTGGAGGAGTGTTTGACGTCGATGCGTTCGTGATATCCGTAAGCGTATCTTGGCTACTACAAGATAGTGGTCCGAGTCGATGTAAGCCCCTCGGAAAGTTCGAACATCAAGAATAGTAGTGGAGTGTCTGACGTCGATCGCGATGTTGTCAATCTGGTTGGTAGTCGATTGATCAAAAGACCGCCAGGTGCCTTTGTGTATATCGAGGTGCGGGAAGCGCGTAATGGCTAGAAGGAGATTTCGCCCCGTAGCAAGATCAATCAGCCTGTGTCCGTTATCGGAGGTGGTGTCGCGTAAGCTATGTTTGTCGATGACTCGTTCAAAGATGCTTTCCTTACCCAGCTTAGCATTGAAGTCTCCTAGTACAATTTTGATGTCATAGCTGGGACATTGGGCATTCGTTCTGTCTAGGAGATCGTAGAACTCATCTTTGGCGGAGTCATCCTTGTCTTCCGTGGGGGCGTGGACGCAGATCAGGCTGATGTTAAAAAATTTAGCCTTGATACGGATTGTTATGAGGCGTTAGCTCACATGCTGAAAGCTTAGGACTTTTTGCCTTAGCCCACCTCGAACGACAAATCCGCATCCAAACGATCGTTGCCCTCTTTTCTTATAGAAGTCGCCGTTATCACAGTTTTTCATCCACTTGATATCCGGTCCATTCCATCGAATTTCCTGGATGGCGGCTTTGTCCGCTTTATAGCGGTCTAGGCCGCCCGCAAGTTGTTCGGCTGCACGTGGCCTGTTTAGGGACCTAACATTCCACGTACAAAGCCGAGGATCAATGTCCTTTTTTTCGGTTTTTGGATGGGTCGTCAACATAAATCCAGTCCGTGATATCCGAGGCTTGTCGTTGTTTCGGAGTTTGTGGTTTTTTACGGTTACGGCTAGTACGTAGCCCAACCGACTAATCCTGTTTTTTGGCGCGGGAGGCTCGCCATTCGCCCTTCCCCGTCTGCAATTTCCATGGGAAATCTCCAGATGGCAACGCGAGGAGGTGGGGATAGAACTTACTAACTTCTCAGCTTTTAGCAGGCCAGCATACGTCGGATAGATGCTACCCCTACGCGGCCTTTGTTAGTCCTTTGCCATCCTCAAACCATCGAACTGGCCTTTCGGATAAAAATATAGGGATAGGGATAAAATAGGGAATTGCAATGCTCCAAGAAGATGGTTTTTAATGCGCTGAAACATTTCCGTAAGTATCTGACTACTGAGAAGATCCCACGTAAAAAACGGCCTCGAAAAATATGGCAAAAAATGGACCGCAAGATCGTTCGACTGGCAAAAGCAGATCCGAAAAAAAGTACGGCTGACGTTATGCGTGAAGTTGGTACTGGAATCGATTACACAATATTGCACGTCGTTTAGTTGAGGTTGGACTTCAGGGCTGAATATCGCGCAAAAAGCCTTTTGTAACAAAAAGGTACAGAAAATGACGAGACGAATTCGCTAAAGCACATGCCTCATGGACGACGAAGAATTGGAAATACATAGTACTTTGGTCTGACGGAACAAAGATCAATCGTATATGTCCGATGGCAGAAAGTATGTACGACGTCTAAAAAAGTATGCTACTGATCCGAAGTATATTTCGACGGTTGTCAAGCACGACGGAGGATCGATTAATGTGTGGGGACGGTTTACTTGGAGGGGAGTTGGGCCAATTCACCGTGTTAACTCTATGCTAACAAAAGAAAAGTATGTCGACATTCTGTAAAATATTATGCTAACTTGGCAGAAGAAAATATACCTGTTATTTGGAGGTTTCAACAAGACAATGACCCCAAACATACCGCAAAACTCACAAAAAAGTTGTTCGAAGACAACTCCAATCGAGCATTTGTGGGGCGACGTTAGCGCGCAAAATATTGCCAACTTTGACTAGCTCTTTGAAAAAGTAAAGGTATCCCAGTCGAAAGATGCAGAAAAGTGTTTCAAAGAACACACTCGCTATTAAAATTATGTGCGCAAAAAAATAGCTGCGTTTTTCAGAATCCTATAAAAAGCGAAAATATGTTAAGTAGCACATTCAATTCAATTGAATTTCTTAAAATATGTCTATATACCTAGTATTTTGTTCCATATCCATTGTGTTATAGAACAGCCTGGCATCTTCTTGGCAAGGATTCAACCAATCTCTGGCACCTTTGAACTCCCACGCTGCCCGCACTGACTGCCACAATTCTAAACGTCTATAATCTAGCCGCTTTTGAGGTGTGTTTAGGATCATTATCCTGTTGAAAGGTCCATCGAAGTGGCGTTTCTTCCTCCGCGAAAGGAAGTATCGTTGCTTGGAGGATTTCGACGTACCGATCAACATTCATGGTCTTCTTAATCCAATTTATAGGACCAACACCGTACCACAAGAAGCACCCCCAGACCATCAAACTGCCACCACCATGCTTAACTATTTTGATGCCGTACTGAAGAGCGAATTCCTTAGACTTTGGCCTTCGAACAAACTTTGTATTTCCATCTGGAGCTAATCTTGGACTCGTCCGACCATAAGACGTTTCGCCATTTTTCCATTGGCCAATTAATATGCTCTTGGGCAAACAACTTTCGTTGTTGCCTATGCCTAGATGTTAGTAATGGACATTTTCTTGGCTTTCTGGCTGATAGATTTGCTTCTATCAACCACCTTCTTATGGTCGAGGTGGTGCAAACAAGTCCAATTTCTTTTTTTATTTCGGTAGAAGTGGCAAAAGGCTTCTTTTTAACCAGCCGTGTTATCAGCCGAACGGGTTTCTCCGACATTGCTCGTGGTCTGCCTCTGGTTTCAGGTGTTTTTTTTTTTGTATTTTAAGGCGTTTGTGACCATGTTCTGAGCACAGCCTACTAGTTCGGCAATATTTTTGTAGGTCTTGTCTTCGCTCCACTTACTCACTTACTTCTCCAGTACAATGTTTTTTGCGTACCATTTTTATTGAAATCAACGCTAGATATGCATACAACTTAGGTTAAACAAATCACGTAATGCACGACAAATATAAAAAAACCGATACAAAATAAAAACGTTTCTTTCACACCTATGTTTCGCACAGTTGTGACACGTATGTATGTCCAACCTATTATTGCTGGAATACAAACAACAAAGAGAATACATCCATCTGACCTGTCAAATGCTTAAGGGAGTAACTGTAATTCTGTCGAAAATAGCTACGATAGAATTGATGTCATTCATTTCAAAAAAAAAAAAAATTAACACATTGCATAAGCCTACGGCGGCACCTATTATCTTGCACAGAGCTGTATGTCGTAAATCACTTTAATGTATTTCCTTAGTACCATGACAGTGCCGTAATAAAATATTCAAACGTTCGTTATTACCCAAATCAAAATCAGTAGGCTAATTGAGAAACTTCCTAAGCTCCTTTGAAACGATATGAGTAGTTGGTTCCCATCCGAATACATCCTACCATGACGATGAATTTATCCACAGAGTTAAGATCTAATATGCCTTAGACCTTCCTTATGAGTGTGCATGGCACAAGACAAATGCTTGACATTGCCCAAACTATCGAACAGTTCAACCTTTTCAAGAAACTTACATAAATGTGTATTTTGTAAATCCCTCAATTTTATTATGTTCCTCCCAATTACATCCCAAGTAAATCCAGTAAATCCCTAGGTTTCTTAACTTCGATTTCAGAAATACACTTTCAAACCCGGTTTGTATAATGGATCAAAAGCAAAGAGCGCCCCACACGCAGGCAAAATAAATTTCAATCTAAAAATGTCGAAAGGATAATTTAGGATGAAAGTTGCATGAGAAATTGAGATCCGTACTTAAACTTAAAGACAAAAAAAGAAATGGGTTGACGAACGGTGGCCGCGAATACAGTCTTATTTTATAGTCTTTTTGAAATACGTTTTATGTACGTCCGTTCAAAAATATTTTATGACTTTCACCCTTCAATGATATATGTACATGCATGTATACGTGCATATCATATATGGACATATACATATGTACATAGTTTAAAATGAGCACGAAACCATCCCAACGCATGTGAATGAAACGCGAGTGTTGAAATTTTTCGTCACATTTCGCATTCGTGCGTTTAAATATTAAAAAAAAAAACAAAAGAAACCATGCAATGGCAGGACCCAAAACTGCGGAGCATAATCTCCATTTTAAAAGGAACCGAGATGACGCCAGTAGATAATTTCACCAAGTACACCGTCCTACGGGCGGTGGTGTCCGCCAATAGCAGGGGAGTTCTCACCATGTTGAACGAAGTAGCGGGCTATTTTGGACTGCTCCGAAGAATTGTAAAAGACCGGGATACTGCTTTCACTTCGGAGATGTTCGAGCAATTCTGTAAAGAAAATGGAGTGGTATACATAAAATCGGCTGTCAGGACACCCAAGGGGAACGGACAAGTAGAAAGATACAACCAAACCATTCTCTCTTCCCTCAAATGCATGCAATCGTAGGAAGGTGATGAGGATTGGACTACTCACCTTCGAGCAGTACAATGGGGACTGAACACTTCACGGAACTATACGAAAAGCGAGTTCACACGAGCTACTGTTCGCCTACACGCCGAGAAGAATTTCGGGCGATAAGCAGCTTATGGGGATCGCAAAGGACTAACCAAGGCTTCGTAGGGTTAGCATCTATCCGACGGATACTGGCCTGCTAAAAAGCCACCGGAGACGAACATCTGGCGGCACTATAAGTAAGTTCCATCCCCACCTCCTCGTGGTGCCATCTGGAGATTTCCTATGGAAATTGCAGACGGGAAAGGGCAAATGGCGAGCCTCATGCGCCAAAAAACAGGATTAGTCGGTTGGGCTACGGCATAGTAAGCCGTAACCGTAAAAAAACACAAACTCCGAAGCCTCGGATAAAACGAACCGGATTAATGTTGACGACCCTTGCAAAAAACGAAAAAAGGAAAATGATCTTCGGCTCTGTACGTGGCTGGTTAGGTCCCTAAAAAGGCCACGTGCACCCGGACAATTTGCGGACAACCTAATTAAATTAATTTTTTTTTCTTTTTTAACTTTAAATTTAATTGAAAATATTTGTTAAGACCTAAGAAAAGTAATTTTTAAAAACTTAGTGTACTAACAAATTTGTATCTTATTCTACCTTATTCTAACTAAAACTAACTAAACTTAGCCTACCCTTAACCTATGTATGCCATTAGTTCTGGCATCTACTGCCTGAAGAGGCTTGCTTAAAAACTTTCAAGACGCCCGCGGAGTGCACTCCAGCTACCAAAAGCGTTGATGCTGCCGAAAGATATAGAGCCTGTCCGGGGGTGTAGACGTGCCGGGGGTTATCAGATTCACTTTTCCAAGCTAAGTTTAAACCGACGGTTTAAGGTTATTTTTTCAATTTTATTCAGTAGGTTAGAGCATATGGGGGTGGCTGTGGTGCAGTGGTTAACATCATCGCCCGCCGAGCGGAAGTTCTATAGTTCAAATTCGCTTCGTAGCCAAGAAAAAGTAATTCCTATACGGACAAAAAGTATGCAACGCAGTTGTGAATGGAAAGTGACCAGACGTACTGCTGCAGGCATACACTCACAGTATATGATCAACTGAAATTCATACTCTGCGTATGCAATACTAAAGTGCTCGAACGAATTACTACGGACTATAACCAACCCGGAATTGGTCGGCTCTCGTCCTATCTAGGACAACCACCCCTGAGAGTAGTGAACGAACATCAACGACCCAAACCACTGCACTCCGTTCAGGTTGTGTACCTAAAAACACATTATAAGAGAATATAAGAACTCTTGAACCTGCGCGAGTCTCACAAAAAAAAAAAAAAAAAGACCGCTATGAAGCGGACACAACGGCCATTAAGGAAATGCGATGGAATGGGCCGTGTAAAAAGCGGATGAAAAACTGCGACGGCGGCTGCTATAGGGAGAGAGGACAACGAATGTTGTTCGGGCTGGACCAAGGCAAAAAGTCCTAAGCTTTCGGCATGTAAGCGGACGCCTCATAACGATCCGTATGAAGGCTAAATTTATTAACATCGCTTTAGGGGTCTCCTTTCTTATGGACCGGGCAAACGATGCTGAAATTCCATTCGTCGGGCATGCTTTCCTCCGACCATACCTTGCAAATGAGAAGGTGCGTGCACCTTACCAGCTCATCTCCAGTCGCCTTAAGATTTTTGTAAGCTAGGAGATAATATCAAGTTTATGCTATTTTCATTCGAAGATGATATCAGTGTGGAATACGTAGCAGTAAAGATTGGAAACTTTCGGATGCAGAACCAGTGCTGCTCGCGGATGAAATTTCGACATTAAAATGCGATACTTTGCTGAAATCAACAGCTTTAACCGTAAACAGTTTTTGGAGCCTACTTTGTACGGAGAATTATCCTCATGTGTGGAAAGTTGCAGCTCATCTCACTTCGTTTTTTGGGTCCGAATTCCTGTGTGAATCATCATTCCCTTCAATGAATCCCTTTTAACAGACCAACATTTGGTGGCATGTTTGCGAATTAAAATCAGTGCAAATGAACCACAGTACGAAAAACTTGCTTCAAATATGCAGAGTCGTATTTCAGTATATTCAGTATCTAATCGTTATTATCAATTTCCTTTAATTTTATAAATTCTGTGTTCTTGAACAATAAAAAAAAAAAAAAACCGGCCAAGTGGGGAGTCGGACTCGCGCACAAAGGGTTCCGTACCATCTGTATAGATAAGTATGAAAGAGACGTTGTATGTTACCACACCAGTGATCACATTAAATCACATTTTTTGTATGGTGACAGATCTTGGTTGCAGGCAGGTTATAGGCATATTACCTTGAGGATCAAAAATCTCCATGATGAGATAGTTGATCATCAAAGTGTCCATTGAATTCAAATCAATTATCTTACTTGACAGCAAGTAGGTGAAAAAGGTTTGCAGCTAGGATTAATATATCCAGGACACAATAGGGATCAAAGCTTGTGTGTTATGGGAAAATGATGGGAAAAAGGTTTGCAGCTAGGATTAATATATCAAGGACACAATAGGGATCAATGCTTGGAAGTGTTTTACTGGTTGTGGGATGTGATCGAAAGTTAATTTCGCAACAATCGAATTCGTTGCAACATTTGGTATCTTAACCTATCAGAATGGAAAAGGAGGGAATAGCAATTGTACGAAAGGGTTTGCAGCAAGGATTAACTTAGCAGTGACAAAATAGGGATCATCAAAGTTTAAAGGGTATTTATTATTGGTTGTTCGTAATTACAGAAAAAAAGGGTTGCAGCTAGGATTAATTCATCAATGACGCAAAAGGGATTAAAGCTGGGAAGTTTGCTACTAGGTGTGGGATATTGTCACTAACCTTATTTCAGTATGTGACCAAGGGGATTTTTTTGGATGAAAATCATGTCTGTTGTATGGGAGCCCCCTTAAATATTAATTTTTAATGTTTTTAGTATTTGTCGTTATAGCGGCAACAGAAATACATTACCTGTGAAAATTTCAACTGTCTAACTATCACGGTTCATGAGATACAGCCTGGTGACAGACGGACGGACAGCGAAGTCTTAGTAATAGCCTAATAGGGTTCCTTCTTACCTTTGGGTACGGAACCCTAAAAAAGAAGATATTGAACACTCTCAAAACTAATTTTTTGCGCAGCATAGAATTTAAGCTCGAATTAGCACGAATCTCTCAATCACCCATGTTGTGTGTGATTTCATTTTCCCATAGGTGAAAGTGACCTACAGTTTAATGCCGATTCCGAACGGCGTGAGTCGAGAAGCTTTTTCTAGGCAGGTTATACTACGGGGGGTTTTGCCAGTACCTCGCCGAGGAGGACCGTCGCGAAATATACATTCGATGGCGTCGGTGTTATCGGGATCCGAACTCGCTCATCGTGCGTCAGAGTCCAACACGCTAACCACTGCGCCACTGCGTCCTCGGTACGTACCTACATATTTACATTTTTCTCCAAATCAGAATAATGGGTAGCGCGAGTTATATACAGGCTGTACTCCGTAGCCTGTATGTTCACAACCACACAGGTGCACAGCACCCGTGCGCATCAACGTGGCAAGGGCCGGGCAGTTGCATCCCATACTATATTGCGGGGGCCGTGTGAGGGAAAATCGTCTTGCAGAGAAGCCAAGCCACCAAAATCGGCTGCCCCTTGCCCCGTTCCCACACAGAACGAACGGCGGTCGAAAGGCAAACCGTGTGACCATACATATATTGTAAGATGTTAGTGTCGGTCGAGGGCGAACCGTGTGACCATATATGGTAAGATGCTCGTGCTGGTGGGCGGTAACAATTAGAGTAAAGTAATCGTATGCATAGGCAGCGTTTTTTTTTTTTTTTTGTTGTAGAGACTCGCGCAGGTTCAAGAGTTTTTATATTTTCTTATGATGTGTTGACACACACAACCTGAACGGAGTACAGTGGTTGAGGGCGTTGATGTTCGTTCACTACTCTCAGGGGTGGTTGTCCTAGACCTAGATAGGACGAGAGCTGACCAAATTCCGCGTTGGTTATAGTCCGTAGTAATTCGTTCAAGCACTTTAGTAATGCATACGCAGAGGATGAATTTCGGTTGACCATATACTGTGAGTGTTATGCCTGCAGCGTTATTAGACGTCAAGTCAGTCTTTAGGCAACAGTGTTGTAGTTAAGGTCTAGAGTGTTCATATTTCAATACATATAAAAATATATATATAGTTAAGTTGTTCCTGTTATAATAACGTTTCAAATAAATATAGAATTAAGGTTAAGTTGTTCGTGTTACAATAACAATCTAAATAAATATATTGTTATATAATATTGTGTTTCCACCCAACTCCGACTGTTTCACCGCCATACCTGCGCGATGACTCTCGTCGTTTGATCAACTCAAACACCGAGAGTACGATATCGCCTATTCTCAAAACGATCTCTTCAGCTCTTCTTACTCTAAGAAGATGCTGGAGAGATCGATGCTCTTCGATCATTTCGTCCACTTCGGTCTAAGTCGTCAACGTAAGAGTTTCGCTGAGTTAAGCTAGATTGGCATAGATAAGAAATAAAGAGACTTATTTTATTAAAAGTGGGTTTTTATTCCTATTTAAATGGGGCAGTCGGTCAAGCCTTAGCTGCTTGGTATCATACACTTAAAAGAAGAAAAAATAAATAAATTAAAAATGCAAAATCGTGCCAATTCTAAAACTTTCTTATAAAATAAAATCTTTTTTGTTACAAAGTCATATACATGTGACTTTGTAACAAAAAAAAAAAAAAAAAGCTAAAATACAACAAATTAAATCGGTTAAATGATTAGTAAAATCCTAAACTAAGTCTACCAATACGAGGTTAAACACAAGACTGTTCTTTGGTGGTTATTAATTTATCAAATTGTTAATTGGAAACCGTCGCTGTTAATCGATTACAATTTTGACTTACACGTGCATCAAGATCCCAAATTGGCAGTACCTTGGCGTTGCTTCTGGTGAACTTCAAAGTTGGCGGCAGAAAACACATGTGAGTACAATCATTTCCGGTATTCTTGGCGTGTTTCGAACTGTAAGTGCGGACTTAGAACAACATGGAGGTTCTCAATGCTGCAGATACATTTAAGTTTGTTTAAGAATTAGTTAATAAACTCCCTGTTTTCGACGGTTCTAGTGAATGTATCTTAGAGTTTTTCGATAGGGTGGATGCTGTGGTAACCATTTTTAATAATTTCGATATTAATACAGTTACTCTGTTGGTCGGGTACATTAAAGATAAAATAACGGGCAAAGCACGTGTAACTCCTAGTGTGGTCGGAAGACTCTTAGTGTGGTCGGAAATTAAGGAAGTTTTAAAGGATGCCTTTGGCGAAAGTTTGTCTGTCGAAAATTTGATCGATCGTATTCGTACCGGACGCGTGACTTCCACAATAGAAAACTTTTATGATAGTATAAACGTTCTGTTAAGTAGGTTAAATAATTCAATCTTGCTAATGGGTAACAGAGTAGATCAAAACTTGGTAGATTCTAATAACCGGATAGCTTTAGACGTTTTTAAGGCTAACTTACCGGAACTGACTAAATCTATAGTATTAAGTCGTAACCCAGATTCCCTACGAAATGCCTATAAAATTATTAAGGAAATAGACCATCATAAGCTAGGGCCCAATGGGTTTCAAAGCTCAGCGTTTTTCAACGTAGGATATTCGTCAAATTCCAAAATGGTCTTCAGGCGAGACCAAAGTTATCCAATGGGACAGTCCAATAGCAGTTATCGAAATAATAATTATACCCCTAGACATCTTCATAACAATAGGGGTACGCAACTACAAAATAGAACACAAACAAATACATTCCATCAAAACTTACCAACTTACCAGACGAGACAAAATAACAGTACTTCTACAGAACAGCGACACAATAGACCATCAACGAGTTATCAATTCCGACGTACAAATGGCAACGTGAGTAGACAATCCCGTGGTGAATCTATCTATTTAGGATTTAATGAAACATCAACCGTTGACAACCATAACACAAAGAAGAACCAAGTGTGTCCCTGTCAACAACAAATTCAAAATTTTCAATTGGATCAGGGAAAAGACTTCCCTATATAGTTATTAAAAACCAAATTAGACCACTAAGATTCATTATAGATTGTGGCGCGGAATTTAGCATTATAAATAGCAATATTTGCCATCCAAAATGGAAAGTACCATCGAAGCATTATTTGCTTAAAGTTCTTGGTCGCAATGTTAAGATAAATGAATGTTATCGAATTCCCCTTTTTCCTGAATTTAAAAAACAAAATTATATGGTGGATTTCCTCGAATATCCTTTCCACGAAACCTTCGACGGGTTGATTGGAAACAATATCCTCATAGAACTAAATCCCGTTATCGATTATAAAACAAGATCCCTCACAATCGATAATGCAAACATACCATTGTATTTTAGTTCAAATTCGCTTCGTAGCCAAGAGAAAGTAATTCCTATACGGACAAAAAGTATGCAACGCAGTTGTGAATGGAAAGTGACCAGAAGTACTGCCTGCAGGCATAACACTCACAGTATACGGTCAACTGAAATTCATCCTCTGCGTAGGCAATATTAAAAGTGCTCGAACGAATTAATACGGACTATAACCAACCCGGAATTTGGTCGGCTCTCGTCCTATATAGGACAACCACCCCTGAGAGTAGTGAAGGAACATCAACGACCCAACCACTGCACTCCGTTCAGGTTGTGTGTCTATAGGCACGTCATAAGAGAATATAAACTCTTGAACTTGCGCCAGTTTCTAAAAAAAAAAAAAAAAAAAAAAAAATGCTAACAATAAACTTCTTGCTTCGCATATATTTAACATCGAAAAATTCGAAAAACACTATACCTAACGATGTTTTCGCAAAGCATCTTAATAAGAACGACCTATCAAAAATAAAATCCTTAATATATTCCTTTAAACAAATATTTTACAAATTGACTTTTACTAACGAAATAAGACATTCCATCCGTACAAAAGACGACACACCAATTTATACAAAATCTTATGGATACTCTGGAATACATTGTACCGAAGTAGATAGACAAGTGGAGGAGCCCTTACAATGGGTTGTCCCTAAGAAAGACGATAAAAGCGGAAAAAAAACTTTGGCGGGTTGTAATAGACTATAGGAAACTGAATGCTCAAACAATAGAGGATCGTTTCCCCATGCCCAACATTGATGATTTGTTTGACAAATTGGGCAAGTGCAATTATTTTACGACTATAGATCTCGTTAAAGGATTTCACCGGATCGAAGTCGATCCACTTGACATACCTAAAACTGCATTTTCGACCAAAAGCGGCCACTATGAGTTTTTGAGGATGCCGTTTGGGCTAAAAAATGCCCCTGCAACATTCCAGAGACTCATGAACTATGTCTTACAGGATTATACAAACAAAATTTGTGTCGTCTACTTGGATGACATCCTGGTGTTTTCTACAAGTCTAGATGAGCATCTCGACTCGCTTAGGAAAATCTTACAGAGATTAAAGGATTGTAACTTAAAAACCCAGGTTAATAAATGCACTTTTGCATGTGACAACCAATTATCTGGGGCTTGTTATTGTCAACAATGAGATTAAGCCTGATCCTAATAAAGTTAAGGCAATAACGGAAATGGCTATTCCAACCGATAAAAAAGGCATGAAGAGGTTCCTTGGTATAACCGGCTATTACCGAAAATTTATCAAGGATTATGCCAAAGTGGCGTACCCTCTAATAAGATACTTAAAAAAATCCGAAAAGGTGAATGTATCAGATCCCCTTTACATAAAAGCTTTTATTTTATTTATTTATTTACTAAGCTAACACTATAATTAAAATTATGAGCAAGCTTTATCAGCCATAGCAACGGAGGCCTTCGGCTTTATGGTTAACATGTTCGATTAGATAAGATTATACAAATTGTTGTTCTTGAGAAAGTCTATTATAATTTTGATATTTTTAGTATTTGGGTTAGATAGAAGGTTGTTTATGTTGATGTTCGAAAGGAGTTGGAGTCTGGGTATCTGGAAAGCGGGACATTCGGAGAGGATATGGTGGACGTTGAATCGGGACTGGTTTGCAGTATGTGCAGGTGGAGGGTTTGTTTTGTTTAAGTAGTGTTCGTGGGTGAGTTTGGTATGTCCTAGTCGTAGTCTGGTGATTTTTGTAAGGTCTGTTCTGGATGGGAATGTGCGTCCTTGTTCATAGGCATAGTCTTTAATTTATTGGTAGTCCGGTACCATTGGGATGATTGCTCGAAGAGGAGCTGTTGTTGGGGGTGGTGGAGGGTTCTTATGTGTTTGTTTATGTCTTTTAGGTTGAAGTTGGTGGAGAAAAGGGATGGGGTTGTTAAGGTCTGTTTGGCGGTATTGTCGGCAAATTCGTTTCCAGGAATTTGTACATGGCTTGGTATCCATATAAGTTTGGTTCTGGGGAATTGCTGATAGAGTAGATTGCGGATTGAGGAGGGATAATAGGTTTGGTTATTGACGTTAGCGACGGCGTCAATCGATGATAGGGAGTCGGTGCAGATGGCGAATTTGAGGGTGGAGGTGTTAGTGTATTGTAGGGCTCTTAGGATGGTAATAATTTCTGCCGAGAAGGAAGATGTGTAAGGGGGAAGGAGGAATGAGGAGATAGTTTCCGACTCAGTGGTAACGCTAAAGCTGACGTTGTCTCCTGCTTTGGAGCCATCTGTGAAGATGAAGTGGTGATCGGGAAGTTTGTTTTTGAATTCAAGGAAGAGGGAACGAAATACTTCGGGGGCAGTGTGGGATTTGTTGTGAGAGCGGAGATCTGAGATGATGGTGGAGGGTGGAAAGAGCCCGGGGGGTGGAAGCGGGCGGGTAGAAGGAAAGGTTTGCAGGGGATACCGTGTTCGTTGCAGAGGATTTTTGCACGATGTATGCAGGACGGTATTTTTGTGCTTTTTGTTGTTCCGATCGAGCTGGATATGTTGTAAAGGGGGGAGTCACTGCAAAGTAGAATAGGTTGGAATAATTTTAAGGTGGACTGGTAGCGTAAATTTTCGATAGTTGGCATGTTCGATTCGAGTAGTAAATGGTTAATGGGAGTTGTGCGGTAGGCGTTGAGAGCCTTTCTGGTGGCGGAGTTTTAGTGGTATTGATTTTGCTCAAGTGTGTATTTGCCGAGTAGCCGTATAGGAAGAGGCCATATCGGATTTTGCTGGTTACATTGGACTGGATGGTGGAGGTTAGGGAAAGGGGGTTGCAGTTGTATTTGTTGCAGGAGAGAGTTTTTAGTTTTTTTTAGGGATAGGCGTAAATGGTCGACGTGTGAGTTCCATTTGTAGTTTTTTTGGAAAACGATGCCTAAGATTTTTAATTTATCGACTTTTTCCAGGGTGATGTTGTTGGTGAGGATGTCGCATGAGCAGTTGTGTTTCCTGCAGATGTGTAGGTGTTTGCTCTTCTCGAGGGATAGTTTAGCTACTGAATGTTCACACCAGGAGAGGATATCTTGGAAGATGGGGTTTAGGTTTATGTAGGGTAAAGATTTTTTCTTTAATTTTTTAATTATTGTGACGTGGTCTGGGTATGCGCAGAATTTGATTTGTTTGTTGGCGGAGAGGGTTTCTCAGAGGCTGTTGTATGCTATAAGGAAGAGAGGGACGGAGAGAGGTGAACCTTGAGGTATGTCGTTGAAGAAGGGGTATGGGGATGAGAGGGAGTTACCAATGCGGGTGGAGATTTTTCGGTTAGACATGAATTGGAGGGTATTTCTAATGATGTTGGGACCTAGCTTCCATGCTTTAAGTTGATTGATGATAGTGTGGATACCTATTTTGTCAAAGGCTTTATTAAAGTCGAGGGAGATGAGGGATATGTGACTTTTCCTGTTTAGGGAACCGGTAATTTGATGGTCTAGGTACAGTAGAGTCTCGTTAACGGATTTGCCTTTTTTGAAGCCCATCTGGTGACTACTGAGGAGTTTGTTACGGTCGACAAACCACCAGAGTCTATTAGCAATTATTTTGTCGAGCACTTTGGCGCAGCAGGGGATAAGGAATATGGGTCTGTAGGATTTGGTGAGAGTTTTGTTAGAGTTCGGTTTGAGGATGGGGATGATGGTGCTGTTTTTGTATTGTTGCGGAATGTTGGCCTGAAGGATGTTGTTGTATAGGTTGAGGAGTCTTGTGAGGATACGGTAGTTCGCGAGAGTTTTTCCTTTTAATGTGTTTAGTCCAAGGTTTAATTCTATTGGGGTGATGTCTTTTTCTATAGTTTTGGCACTTTTTGTGGGTGAGGAGGTGAGCAAGGGGGTGGTGACGTTTTTGAGTTGGCGGAAGATGGGGGGGAATTTGGAGTCGTGGGATTCGTTGGACCAATATTCAGCGAAGTGTTGAGCTATGTTGGCAGGGTTAGTGATGGTGGTGGTGGAGGGGCACGTAGGGGTTATGGAATGGATGTAGGATGAGGTATTGATGCCACAAAAGGTTCTTATTGAGGACCAGATCCTAGCCGAGGGAGTGTTGGGATTAATTTCTGAGGTGAGTTTGAAGATGGATTCTCATTTTGCAACTTTGACTTGCCTCTTGAAACAAGCGTTAGCACTTTTATATAGGATAATGTTGTCTATAGAAATTTTGCGCTTTAGGGATTGCCACAGCACCGTGGCGCAGTGGGTAGTGTGTTGGCCTCTGACGCCGATGACACGGGATCGAATCCCGACACAGCCATATCATCGAACGTGTTTTCACGGTGTTTCTCCTCAGCGGGGTTCTGACAAATCCCCTGTAGTAAAATTGTCATGAAAAGCTTCTCGAAATTCCCCGTTCGGAACCGGCAATAAACTGTAGGTCCCTTTCACCTATGGGAAAATGAAATAACACACAACATGGGTACTTGAGAGAAGCTCAGCTCAGGTCCTTCATGGACTGTAACGCCAACATACATACATTAAGGATTGCCATAATTTGTTTTATTCGGTTTTTAATCTGTCTAATTCCTTGTTCCACCAAGGAATTTTTTTTCTGTCGGTTGGGATTGATGTTTGCGGAATGGATTGGTTGGCACTTTGGAGGATAATTCTGTGGATGTTAGCTGCTTCTTTGTTCAAATTATCACTTAAAGGGTGCTTGGGATTATGCTTATCTAGGAGTTTTTGGTATGAGTCCCAGTTGGCTTGATCTGTTTTGAATTTGGGTCGTTTGTTGGGGCGGGTGGTGGTTGTGGGGAACAAACTTATAATGATGGGGGAGTGATCACTGCCACAGAGGTCGTTGAGGACGTTCCAATATCTATGGATAGTAAGTCTTGGGGAACAGAAGGAGAGGTCGATGTGGGTGAAAGTGGAATGGGTGCTAAAGTGGGTGGGAGAACCGTCGTTCAAGAGTTGGTAGTCGGATTTCGTTATGTATTTGGAAATGGTATTACCGCGGTGGTTGTTTTCCAGCCATTGAAGTCGCCAACTACCAAAGTGGGAAGATGTCGAGGTTCAAGAACGTTTTTTAAATTGTTAGTATTTAACGGCTGCGTGGGAGGAATATAGGTGTTAATGATTGTAAATTTCAGTTTAGATGTAACTGTAATGCATTAAGCTTCAAAGTCGTTGTGAATGTTATTCTGTGTGTACTGAATAAAACTATGGATTAGGAAAACGATTCCACCATAGGGACTCGGATTTTGGTTTTGGGTGATAAGCCGGTAGTTCACGGGAATGGGAATGTTAGCTGTGGATGTGAGTTCCTGTAAGGCAATTATTTTTGGAGAGATAGATTTTATAAGTAGTAATAATTCGTTATAATTGTTTGAGTAGCCTTTGATGTTTCATTGCAATATTTTTAGTGCAGTTGAATGGAGATTGCTGACGATGATTGTAGCGTTGGTAAGATATACGCGACCCCGCCATCCTGAGGTGAAAATTCGGGAGCCCGGTGTTTGGCTCGGGATGGCAGGTATGTGGATAGCGGGGTCGGTGGGGTTGTTGTCAGTTGAGTGATTATGTAAGTTCATCATGGTGTATTGTTTTGGGTGTGGTAATGATTTTTTGATCATGGGTGGTTGTGGTGATGGGAGAGTTGGTCTGCGGTTGTGTTGATTGATTTTCATAGCGGGGTCGGTGGGGTTGTTGTCAGTTGAGTGATTATGTAAATTCATCATGGTGTACCTATTGTTTTGGGTGTGGTAATGATTTTTTGATCATGTGTGGTTGTGGTGATGGGAGAGTGGCTTGCGGTTGTGTTGATTGATTTTCATGTTTGTTATTTTGTGTGAGTTGGTGGGTAAGCTCGGTGGTATGAGACTTCGGTATGTTGGAGATTTGGTGATGATTTTTATGAGAGTTGAAGATTGAGTGGTTTTCTTTTGAGTTTTGGTGGAGACTGGGTTTTGGGTTTGACGTGGTTAATTGGACGGATGTTTTTTCATGTTTTGTGATTTTATCTTGTGATGGGGTGGATATTGGCTGTTTTGGTTTAGGAGTTGGAGAAGTTGTTGTATTCGTGGGTGATGAGGCAAAATTGCTGTTCGTGTTGGCAATGTCGATGTTGAAGAGAGTAGAGTGTCTCGATGTTGGTGTGTCACTTGATACTATTTAGGCTGCGTTTTTAACGGTTTGAGAGTATGATATGGGGAGAGTGGGGAGTGGGTTTTGCAGTGCGTATATTTGTTTGGTTCGGCCAAACTGAATTTTTTTTCTGTTTTTATTTTCAAAATTTCCTTGGCTTGTTGGTGTCTGTGGCATCATTTTGACGAGGCTGGGTGTTCTTCTGCGCAATTGGCGCAAAAAATGCGGGTGCAATGGTTTGGGGAATGAGGCGGGAGATTGCATTTCTCGCAGGAAGGGTTTCTGTTGCACCTCTGTGTGACCCAAGAGTTGGCAGTTCTTGCATCGCATCGATTTTGGGAAGAACTCTTCAACTATTACGTTGTACCAACCGATATTGACAGTTGGTGGGGGACGGAAAAGATCAAAAAAGAGTAGGATAAGCCCGGTTGCTCTTTGTTGCTCGTTGATAGTTTTTTTTTGAATTTGTAAGCGTAGATGACGCCTTGGCTCTTCATTTCCGTTATGATTTCTTCCTCAGGAACGTTGATGAGGCAGGGGCGTAGACGGTGCCTTTCGATGCGTTTAGGTGGGGGTGAAGGGAAACGTTGATAGGGCAAATGTTTGAGAGGGTTTTTTTTTGAGAGGAATATGTACGCGACTTTTTGTGATTTCGTAAGAATTAAGAGATTTCCATCACGTAGTTGGAAAACGGCCTTTCATAGGCCGTACTAATACTGTCTATTCCTGTTTTAAGAAGGAAGACGCTAAGTGATAAGAGGGGCTTTTCAGGGTCGGATGATGACATGATTATGAATTTTGGGTTGTTGGTGGTAGGGGGGGGGGGGATGAGGAAACTTGTTGATGGGTGGTGGGGGAGCCGATTGGTTCTTTCCTTTTTCTGTTTTTGGGTTCGGTAAGTTCCTGTAGATCGAGGACACTAAACCGGTTACCCAGCACTGGGGTGGGCCCGGAGGCCATAGCACTGGGGTGGGCCCGGAGGCCATTTAAGGGCACTACGATTGAACCATTTATTTAAGTCTTTTGTCTGGTGTAGTTAAAAAGAAAGAGAGGAGAACTTAAAGCAAACGGAGTTGTAACGGGGTTTTTGCGATCGGGTGTGTTTCACTCAAAGGTTAGTCGGTGTCTGATAAAAGCTTTTAACACATTAAAAATGTTGTTAACTAGTGAACCCATCTTACCTAGTCCAGATTTTAGTAGAACATTTACTTTAATTACTGATGCCTCACATTATGCTCTAGGAGCTGTTTCAACTCAAAACAACCCATCCAGTGTGCTATGCATCTCGTACGCTCAATAATCACGAGTGGAGATACTCGACAATAGAAAAAGAACTCCTCGCGATTGTGTGGGCCATCAAATACTTTCGGATATATTTGTACGGGAGGAAGTTTGTAGTGCGTACAGACCGCAAGCCTCTTATATACCTTAATAAATTCATGGAACCGAACATGAGATTTCAACGTTGCAAAATCCAACCTAGTGAATACGATTTTACTACTGAATATCTAAAAGGTAAAGAAAATTGTGTTGCCGACGGTCTAAGTAGGTATATTAACCACGATGTGTTAAACGAAAAGGAAGATGACGGTTCAGTTGACATTTTAAATAACGAAGTTGACGTATGTTTTGAAAAGTGGTCATAAACGACGATATATTGTCTGCAGGTGCGACTGTCCATAGCGCAGTAGAAGATGAAACGATATATATTTTTATAACGGAAAACCCGGTTAATTAAAAAAAACAGATTTATTTCTCTTACGGTTCAAAGGAACACATTTCAATAAAGATAGGTCATAAGAAAATACAGAATAAAGTTCAACTTACAGAAGATAGTAGCGATCTATTGAAAATCATGAAAAGGCTAATGATAGATAAGGGTCTGATTTGCATCTTTTGTGAAGGCTTATCTCTGTTTGTAAAATTTCAAAACCTATATAAAATACTTTTCAATGAATGAGAATCTAAGACTGCTTAAATCCAATGTAAAACTCAGGGATATAAATGACCAAAAAAACGAAATGCTAAATATTATCAAGGACGAACACCAAAGGAATAATCACAGGGGTATAAATTAAATGTTTACAGAATTAAAATCGAAATATTTTTACCCAAATCTACAATCAGAGATTCAAAAATTTGTCAATAATTGTGACATATGTAACATAGCAAAACCTGACAGAAGACCTCATAAGATCGACATGCAAATTACTCAAACACCCCAGCAAGTTAATAACATTGTACAGGTAGATAATTGGTTTCCTGAGCGAAATAAAATGTATTTTGCCATTATTGACAAGTTTTCTAAGTACGCAACAATACACCCTTTACAACACAGGAATTGTGTGGAATTTACAACACAGGAATTGTGTGTACGCTATTTAGGAAAACCTAGGAAAATAGTATCTGATGGTGAAACATGTATTGTTCACTCGGCAGTCGAACAATTTCTTAAAGAACATGAAATTGAATGTCACAAGACCACAGGGTCCCTAAAAACAGGCAATTCCGACATTGAAAGATTACATGGTACTTTAAACAAACATCTTAGATTGAAAAACGCAGAGAGGGATGCCTCTCAGCTAGATGACAAGATATTTGAAATACTAACTATCTAAGTATAACGATACAGTGCATTCAACAACAATGCTAAGCCAATAAGTTTTATAACAAAGAACTTAAGTAGAGAGGATATCGAATTGTTAGCTAGAAAATATGAAAAAGATAAGGAAGTAAGGGTTATAAAAGCAAACAATAGAAACAAAACAAAAAATGTATACATTTGTACACAACTAGTGAAAAACCGAGCAATTGGAAAAACTAAACCAAAATACAAACGTCTATACAATCCAGAAATTACTAAACAATACATCACAGACACATCAACTAAGAGAAACACCAAATATTATCGAAGTCAATCGAAAAGTAAGTACAAATATCAAAATTAGTAGATACAAATTATCGTCAGTCAAACATTCTTATTTCTCACTATTAGTGCGCCATTTCTTTCCTTTTTTCTGCCTCCTTATAATTAATGTTTTCATTCCTTTACCTAAACTAAGCAAATAGAACAATTTTGAACTTTAAAGTAACTGCTTTAAATTTCTTTTTATTTTTCGTCTACTCGGGCGCCTTCAAAACTCTTGATAATACTCCGCTATTCATACGAAATACTATAAAATAAACATTTATTCGATTAAAGAAGTGGTTACCATACGAGATACTATACCGAACCAACGGAATACAAAAAAAAATCCCGTCAACTAAGATATAAAACAATACATTGATGAAAGTGGATTTAAGCAAATTAAAAGAAAAGTAAAACAGCAAAAAAAAAAAAAAAAATAAGAAAAAATAAAACTGTTAAATTTATACTAAAACACAAACAAAAAAAGAAAGCAAAGACTAATGTACCTTTTTTGTCGGTTTTTTTCCAAAAAAAATTAAAGGCAATAGAAATACGTACATACTTTATGCGAAACTATGATAATATGATTGTATACTTAGGATTAAGTCGAAAATATTGTTATCCCTATATTATATACTCATAAGACTATTAGTCATTGTAAGTTAAAACTTAGCGAAACTGCTTATGATAATTATTTCTCTTTTCAACTTTTTGGGTACCAAAAAGCTTTTGATGGGGGAGGTGTTATATAATATTGTGTTTCCACCTAACTCCTACTATTTCGCCGCCATACCTGCGCGATGAGAGTGTTCTCCTTTTCGACTCTCGTCGTTTGATAAACTCAAACACCGAGAGCACTATATCGCCTATTCTCAAAACGATCTCTTCAGCTCTTTTTACTCTAAGAAGATGCTGGAGAGATCGATGCACTTCGATCATTTCGTTCACTTTGGTCTAAGTCGTCATCGTAAGAGTTTGGCTGAGTTAAGCTAGATTGGCAGAGATAAGAAATAAAGAGACTTAGATTATTAAAAGTGGGTTTTTATCCTTATTTAAATATATGCATAAACATAGTTAAGTATAGTTCGTGTTATAGTAACCATTACAAATATATATCTATCAATAATCAGTTTTGAAGTGTTTTAATTACAACTAAACAAAAATAGATATATGTATAGACTTATAGCTCACGCGTAACCAATTTCAGCGAAAAGTCGAACACATAGCCTGCAAGTCTGGCCACCCCTGGTATATGGCAACCAGGCTGAAGGTGTCCTCCGATATTTCTTCGATTCCCTTTTTAAATACCATCTTTGTAATCATGTATATTCATTTTGTTTTTCTTTTTTTTTTTTTTTTTCACATCTTTAATAAGTCAATTAGCATGCACACGAAGGACAGCCGACAGAAAGCAAGGCCTTGAGTTGGCTAAAGTGTCAGTTTTGGTTTACCTTGTAGGCGTATACTAGTTGCTGGAATACTTTTGCTCTTCATTTAAGTATTAATTATAATCACATTTCCTTAAAGCAAAGCAAGAAAATTTTGTATTAAGTTAAAACAATATGGAGACCACGTCTGCAATTCTGTCTTTAGCTTCTGACCTCGTTCGTGATTTTATTTTATTTCCTAAAGTTTGTATAATCTATTAAAGTAAACTTTCAGAACAAGCAAATGAAATAAAACAATTACCACGAAACCCACATGCGAAACGTTTTCAATTTCGTCTATTCTAATAGCTGTGAAGTCGAGGGAACATTAAAATTGGTTGCGTCATACCTTCCCACTTGGATTCTTAAGTTACGGTGTTGCGTAAACGTGCTTTCCTCCACATGAAGTAATTTTTTTTTGATATTTTTTCCTTTTGCTTTCATTTTCCAGATGAGGTTTTATCGCTAAGCATAATGTTCTTCCTCGTTTAGTGGGGAGGAAAATGAAATCATTTTTATTATGTGCCTACTTTGCCTGAGGGAAAGTTATGGCTGTTTTTCGAATTATCTCTCTTGTAGTAGTTGTTGGTTGTATGTTGACACTAGGGTACGGAAGATATGTACATATATGACTAAGAAGCAGGCAGGGAATGTATTTAGTTGGTTTTTTGGTAATTTTGTTTACTTTTGAATGTATTATACATATGCATGTATGCATGTTCTTTTTCGTTACCGTGCTTTCTTTTTTGTTTTATTTAGGATATACCTATATACATATAATAGTGTTATAAGTTAGTGTTAGCATTTATGGGTAGAACGTTTTATTTCAACTCAGTTTTGTTCAGGATTTCTTTTCATTTTCACCGAGAAGGAAAAAATATTGTCCGCTGTCGATGATTCGTTCTTCTTGAAGCCATATGGATGTTTTGCTTAGTGGATATTTTGTACCAATTAATTGCTATGCGCACTTGAATCACTTGCGACATACATATATGTATTAGGTAACCCTAAGACACCTAGGATGATGCGTCATATTAGATTTGCCTGAGAAGGTAGCGAATTTTCTTATATTCTTACTATGTATGTACTTGCATATTCACTGTTGCTAGATATAAAACTAAATCAGAAAACAGGTACTAAACAGGTAAAGGAACATTCCTTATTTAGTTTTTGGGCTATCTATTGGAGCACTCAGACAGACACCTACCTTTACTGTAGTTTCCCAATTTTTCGGACAAAGATGAGAAGGATGCTGAGATATTCGGCGTACACCACGTCGGCCCCAAGGGTGGCCACCGCGTACGCGCTAATGCGGGACAGTCACAGTCGTCTGGTTGTAATGGCCCGTAATGATACCCGTAACTCTTTTGAAGTCATTCCTCATCCTGGATATCCCCCCCATTTACGATTGTGTGCATAAACGGGCCAATCGTTAATGTGGGATATGAAAGCAGATAGACCCAAGGTGAATGCAGGTCCCCAGAAACTCTCCTCTGAGCCCATTCTGGCGAGTTCATCAGAGAGCTCATCCCCGGGGATCCCAGAATGACCTGGGATCCAAATAAGCCTTAGTGAGTTTAGTCTACCGACTTTCACTAACTTGAAGCTGGTTAAAGGGTTGGCCAAAGCCTTGAGTTGCTGTCACTGCAAACCCATATGTTTTCACCTTTCCTCCCATGCTTCACGACATAGTGCATACTTACTTACTTATCAAGCCAGCGCTCCATGGAGGATCTGAACCTGAGCTATAGCTGCCCTCCATCCTTGACGGTCCCGGGCACGCTGCTTCCAGTTATCAAGACCAAGATGTCTTACATCCGCGATTACTTGGTCTTTTACCGGAGGCTCGGTCTTCCTCTTCTTCTCGAACCAGGAGGCTCGGAGTCGTAGACCCTCAACGCTCCAGTTGATGTCCATGCGCTCGATGTGGCCGAGCCAGTGTAGTCGACGGATCTTTGCCTTCCGGACTACATTCACATCTGTGTACAGCTCGTAGAGTTGTGTCTTCTTCTCCATTCACCTTCCTCACAGACAGGACCAAATATCCGGCGCAGAATTTTTCCTTCGAAAGAACCCAAAATCAGCTCCGCTGTCCTGCTTATCGTCCAGCTTTCGGCTCCGTACAGCAAGACTGGCAGTATGAGCGTTTTGTAAAGCATGACTTTGGTCTTTCGAGTGAGGAGTTTTGACCCCAGTTGTTTGGACAAGCCGAAGTAACAGCGGTTGCCAAGGGCGATTCTATGCCGGATCTACACTGTGGTGTCAATTGTGGAATTTACATTTGCCCCGAGGTAGACAAACTCCTTAACTATCTCGAAATTGTAGCTGTCAATTGTCATATTTTGTCCCAGGTGGTGAGCGACGGATTGGTTTTTGCTTGACGGCATGTACTTCGTTTTGTCTCCATTGATCTTAAGACCAACTCGTTTTGCCTGTTCATCAATCACCGTGAACCAGCACCAGGTTGAAGAAGTCACATGACAGCGCATCTCCTTGCCGAAATCCGGTGCATGTTTCAAACGGTTCCGATTTCCTCGATCCCTACCACTTTCCCTATTTCAAACTCATTAAGCAGCTGCTGGAAATGCTGCTTAAATACATCCACTATTCCCTGCGGGTCGGTGACAAGATTACCCTCGCAGCTTCGAAGAGCCTGGGTGCTCTTTTTGAAGCCTCCTGCAAGGCCTTTGGCTTGCATCCTTGAGCTGGGACGCTGCGAAGATTCTTTCCTTTTTCCGCAGTAGTTTTTTCTCCTCCCTTCTTCTGGCGCGGTACTCTACATAGTACATGGCCATCACATTTTCCTATTTTCCTGACGGGCCATCATATTTTCCTAACGAAAGGGTGCAGTCGGACATTTTCTCACTCAAAGAAAATCCCAGCGCCGGATCCCAGCTCAGACTTGGAGCCATCTGTTAAGATGCGAAGACAATCCTTTCTAGGTTAAGTATGTGGCCAGAGCCACTCTTGACGCCATGGAAATTCGATTTTGAATTTATAGCGCAATAGGATGACTGGTGGCATTGCGTCAGAGGGCATATCCATGTAACACGGGTCGTAGGATATTTCCACGTAAGTGCACTGCCGCCATGCTGCTGGGACAAACCGTTCTTTGGAGTTTGGTGAAAGAGTCAACGACGTATTTACGTATTAGCCTGTTCCACCAGACAACCAATGCATATGGGATTATCGGTCTTATCAGTGCCGTGTAGATCCAGAGGAGCTTTGCCGCCGATAAGCCTCATGTTTTGCCAAAAGCACATTTGCATTGACAGTATTCTGACAGCGCTTTGGTGGTTTTTGACACAACATGCTTTGACCAAAGCCTACTGTCTAAGATACTTCCCAGGAACTTAGCTTCTTTGGATATCGGAATGGTAATACCTTTTAGCCCCAGCTGAGTCATACCAGTATATTTCCTTCTTCTGGTGAAGAGAACGACATCAGTCTTGAAAGGATTAACTGACAGCGTAACAGCCCACTTCGCGTTCACTACTCATCGATCACGTTTAGCGCTGCTTGTGCTTTGAGACAGACAGTTGCTGAACATGAGTCGACGGAGAGAACGGCGACATCATCCACATAGGCCTGGGCATAGATTCCAGAGATATTGAGAGCATGGAGCAGAGAGTCGACCACTGTACACTATAACAGCGGAGACAGGACGCCACTTTACGGGCAGCCCCTGTTTACGACAGATTTGACACAATCTTCTAGACCTGCATCGGCGATCAATGTCCTGTGCACGAGCATTGCTTTGATCCACAAAACCAGTGCTTTCTCTACGCCATGTTGTCTTGCAGCGTTACACATGCTGTCAAAAGTTGCTTTATCAAAAGCTCCCTCAATGTCGACGAAAATGCCCTCACTTACTTAACGGGCGCTACAGTTCGAGGTGAACCTGGGCCTCAACCAACATGCCTCTCCACCTAGCACGATCTTTCGCTAGTCTTTTCCAATGCCACACGCCCAGTTGGTTGAGGTCCCCTTCCACCTGTGCGCGCCACCTTAGGTGCGGCCGTCCTCTATTTCTTCGTCCCTCGGGGTTGGATTCAAAGACTCTACGGGCTGGAGCTGTGGTGTCCATTCGCTCTACATGGCCTAACCATCTTAGGCGTTGGATCCGTAGACGCCTGACCAGACTCATATCGCTGTACAACCCGTACAGTTCGTGATTGAATCTTCTCCTCCAACCCTCCTCTGTGTTTATGGGACCGAAAATCGAACGCAGAATCTTTCTCTCGAAACGATCAAGGATTTCCTCATCCGCTTTAGATAAAGTCCATGTTTCTGCGCCGTATAACAGGACCGGGATAATTAAGGTCTTATATAAGGTCAACTTGGTCGTACGAGAGAGGGCTCTACTCCTCAGTTGCCTCTTGAGCACAAAGAAGCAGCGGTTGGCAAGAGTAATTCTGCGCTTGATTTCGAAACTGGTGTCGCTGTTCCATGTCACCGCGGAGCCGAGGTATATGAAGTCCTTAACTACCTCGAACTTATATCTGCCAATATGCACGTTCTGTCCAAGACGTCGGTGGTAAATGTCCTTTTTCGATGACAGCAGATATTTAGTCTTGCCCTCATTAACTGCCAAACCAATT
Organism: Eumerus sabulonum; assembly: GCA_951905685.1. Lineage (NCBI taxonomy): Eukaryota > Metazoa > Arthropoda > Insecta > Diptera > Syrphidae > Eumerus > Eumerus sabulonum. The sequence goes on along the minus strand of OX645060.1, from coordinate 149,549,703 downwards.
TTTTTTTTTGCCGCCTCCATCTCAATACTCGCAAACGCCTCACTGACATCTCGCTGCGATCTACCTATTATGTCAATGTCGTCGGCGTATGCAAGGAGTTGCGAGGATTTGAAGTAGATTGTGCCTCTTGTATTGGCCTGTGATTTTTGCACAATCATTTCCAATACGATGTTGAAGAAATCACACGACAGCGCATCGCCCTGCCTAAATCCTTTTTTGACATCAAAACTATCGGTGAGGTGCTCACCGATTCGGATGGAGCAGCGAGCATTTTCCAAGGTCATCCTGCATAGTCTGACGAGCTTCGCAGGGATGTCAAAAGTAAACATGGCGTTATATAGCTCGTCTCTAATTACGCTGTCGTATGCGGCTTTGAAGTCGACGAATAGATGGTGCGTATCGACTTGAAACTCATTGGTTTTCTCCAGGATCTGCCGTAGTGTGAAGATTTGATCGATGGTGGACTTCCCTGGCCTGAAGCCACACTGATAAGGACCTATCAGCTTGTTTACGAATGGCTTCAGGCGTTCACACAAAACGGCAGCGAAGATCTTGTATGCGACATTAAGGAGACTTATTCCTCTATAGTTGGCGCAGTCAAAGGGATCTCCTTTTTTGTGGATCGGGCAAACAATGCTGAGACTCCATTCCTCGGGCATGCTTTCCTCTGACCATATCTTACAGATGAGCCGGTGCATGCTCCTAACCAGCTCACCCCCAGCCGCTTTGAAGAGCTCAGCAGACAGTCCATCTGCGCCAGCAGCTTTATTCGACTTGAGTTTCGACAGGTCAGGGAGACGGAATTCTCTGCGATCTTCGTCGTTAATAAATGGATCATTCTGCCTGACGGCGGTATGTTGGTTGTCATCGCCGTTATACAGTCTGCAGAAGTGGTTTTTCCAAATTCTCAGCATCGACCGCGACCCCACTACTAGGTGTCCGTTCTCATCCTTACAGGCCTCCGTTCGGGCTTTATTGCCTTGAGACATTCGTTTTATCCGCTGATAAAATCTTCGAACGTCGTGCCTGCAATAGCACCTCTCCAAGTTTTCAATCGCCCGCTTCTCGTGCTCTTTCTTTTTTCTCTTGAGAAGCTTATGTTCCTCCCTTCTCTTAAGCTCGTAGAGCTCACGAGCCGCTCTTGTTTTTTTGTGTAGTGAGGCTTTGTATGCCTCCTGCTTTTCCGCCTGAATCCTTCTACACTCGTCATCGAACCAGGTGTTTCGTCGTGGTGGAGCTTTAAGGCCCAGCACTTCCGTTGCTGTGCTCTTCAGGGCTTGTTTGCACAGGCTCCATTGTTGCTCTATTGACTGAGTGGAGGATTGAGGTGTATCGGAGAGCTTAAGGGAGACGCGGTTGGCAAAAGCACTGGCGATCTCCGGCGATAGTAGCTTTCCGACGTCATAGCTTGGTGTTCTAACTCTACTCCGCGGTGTTCGTGTTATGCGCTGACGTATCTTGGCTACTACAAGATAGTGGTCTTAATCGATATTCGCTCCTCGGAAAGTGCGAACATCAAGAATAGTGGAGGAGTGTCTGACGTCAATCGCGATGTGGTCAATCTGGTTGGTGACTGATTGATCTGGCGACCGCCAGGTGCCTTTGTGTATATCGAGGTGGGAAAATCGTGTGCTGGCTACAAGAAGATTTCGCCCCGTTGCAAGGTCGATCAGCCTATGTCCGTTATCGGATGTGGTGTCATGTAGGCTGTGTTTGCCGATGACCCGCTCAAAGATGCTTTCTTTACCCAGCTTAGCGTTAAAATCTCCTAGTATGATTTTGGTATCATAGCTGGGGCATTTGGTATATGTTCTGTCTAGGAGATCAAAGAAATCATCTTTGATTGAGTCATCCTTGTCTTCCGTGGGGGCATGGACGCATATGAGGCTGATGTTACAGAAATTTGCCTTGATGCGGATCTTTATGAGGCGTTCACTCACATACTGGAAACTTAGGACTTTATGTCTTAGTCCACCTCTAACAACAAATCCGCATCCAAATAGTCTCTGTCCTCTCTCCCTATAGCAGTCACCGTAGTAAATGTCGCAGTTTTTCATCCGCTTTTTACCCGGTCCATTCCATCGCATTTCCTGGATGGCGGTTATGTCCGCTTTATAGCGGTCTAGGGCGTCCGCAAGTTGTTCGGCCGCACGTGGTCTGTTTAGGGACCTAACATTCCACGTACAGAACCGAAGGTCCTTGTTTGTTTTTTGTTTTCTCATAGCGTCGTCAACATAGATCCGTTCCGTTTTATTATTCGAGGCTGTTTTGTGTTTCTGAACAATTAGTGGTTTTACGGTTATGGTTCGCTAGACCATAGCCCAACCGACACTAATCCTGTTTGGTGGCGCAGGATACTCGCCATTCGGCCTCTTCCGTCAGTAATTTCCCTTTTAAGGAAATTTCCAGATGGCACCACGAGGAGGTGGAAGTAGGACCTGACTAGCAGAGCTGCAAGATGTTCGGCTGCAGAGGCTCTTACTCGCTTGTTGACGAAAATGCCCATCGCGGTCGATTTTCCAACAACTAGTTTGCATGTGGCATCTTCGAAAGAGGATGTATCCGTAGCTCTACTATTCTGTCCCTATTTTGGGAATAAAGGCTACTTTCACCATGCGCCATGGAATATCTATATTGGCACGTACCAGGCTAGCAGTGAGAATTATTTTTTTTTAATAGGAAGCAGCTGCGTTTTTCCTTTCTGCAGCATAACAGTGCATATCCCGTCGATGCTTGGCGATTTAAGGCCATCAAAGGATGCCACAGCAAATTCAATGGCCTTAGTCATTGCTTATAGTAAGTTCGATACGATGAGGCAGACCCTGGGCCTTTCGGAACACTCATCGTAAATAATCATAGCGTCACGTATGGCATCAGGGCCACACAGTCGTTTGTTCCACAGCCATGGTTCCTAAATGGATACAACGGGATGATTTATACTATGGCATGCAATTCTGCTACTTGAAAGAGCGGTAGCAGACTTGCAGTGCTGTAGATTAATTTGGTCCCATCCTTCCACTATTTAACAATAAAATGGAATAAAATCCTACCAAGATCGAAGTAGGGACGTAAGTCGTAAGATTTCAAAGTCTCGACAGAGGCGTTATCCATCCCTATAGTAGTGCCCCCTTTTTTTTTAGAGAGAGTCCTTACTCTCCCCTGGTAAGGGGAGACTGGCCACCTCTTTATAAGAATCCCGCTTTTCTCGACTCGACTTAGGATGAACCCACACTGAAGAGGACAAAGCGTTTTTTCGTCGCACGACAAGAAAACTTTTTTCATTCTAACCCCCAAGAACCCCAACACTTACCGACAAGCAAAATGTTTCCGACAATTTGTTGCGCTCGGTGGGGGTTGAAAAAAACCCCCGTCGTTTGAAATATCGTTAGTTAGTTTTTGTATACTTGCAAACAGGCTAAGGGTTTATAACGTTGAACGTTGTGCAAGCGAAGGTAACAGGGAAAGGGAGACTTTCGCGCAGGTTCAAAACTTATATACTCTTATACTCTTATGGTGTTTTAGATGTTTGACACACAACCTGAACGGTGTGCAGTGGTTTGGGTCGCAGATGTTCGGTCACTACTCTCAGGGGTGGTTGCCCCAGATAGGACGAGAGCCTACTAAATTTCGCGTTACTTAAAATTCTCAGCAATTGTTCCATGTACTGTTGCTGTTACATTGCACATGTAGAGGATGAATTTGAATTTACCTTATTGTGAGTGTTTACATACTAACCTCATCGTTTGTAATAAAGGCTGCGAACCAACTTTTATTACTAAGAATAGACAGGCGGTTCTAGATGTAATATTTGTATCACAGGACATTGTCGACAAAGTCAGAGAGTGGGAAGTCCTAAAAGAGCACTCCCTCTCTGACCATCGCTATATTCAATTCAGCATAGTTAGCCACTATAGTGCCCCTGCTCCCTTCAGGAACTACAGGAGAACTGATTGGACAAAGTATAGAACCTATGTTGAACCTTACCTAGGGACACAACATCCGACCTATCCGTTCAACCTTGCGGAATTAGACAGCTTAGTAAATGAGCTGACTGGAACCCTCAACAGAGCACTGTCTAAATCTTGTGCGGTTAGCACCCCCAGAGGCAAACCCGAACCCCCTGGTGGAATGAAGAGATAGTCTCCCTTAAGAAAGAGAGCAGAAAGATCTTTAACAAAACAAAATGTACCCGCTGGCAAGGGGATCGTGACCTCTACAAGGAGGCACTTAAATCATTCAAAGCAGCGACCAGGAAGGCCAAAGGGAATTCTTAGAGGAACTACTGCGAAAATATATGGCGGGCTCCGAAGCTTCTAGAATAAGAAAGATCCTGGCTTCGGCAACGTATAATCCAAGCCACCTAATGCGAAATGATGGTTCCTGGACGACCTCCAGAACGGAAGCCCTGGAACTTCTTTTGAACGCACACTTTCCGGGCAGTAGTGACTCGGCTATGACACCTCCTCAAGTCATCCAGCCGACGAGATCCTCCTTTGAGCGTGCTCCCAACCTGGTCAACAACAACATTGTCCTTTGGGCTCTGAAAAGCTTTAAACCCTACAAGTCCCCAGGACCGGATGGGATCATACCAGCAGAGCTCCAGCAGGTAGAAAATCTCATCCTTCCCTGGCTTGTGGTATTATACAAGAGTTGCCTCTCCCTGTCCTATATTCCCAGCAAGTGGAACGTAACCAAAGTCATTTTCATACCCAAGGCAGGAGTTACATGCTGTAACAACCCTACACCCTACTTTCCCCACACTTGGTGTTTTGTTCAGCAAAACAACAAGTGTATTGTTGATCTTTGCTACGGTTTCTCTCTCCAACTCTATCTTCGAAAGAAGATAAAGCTGGAGCGAATTACCAAGTAGCAAAGTCAGTCAAAAGTCAGTCATTGTTTAAGTCTCGTGTTGTTTAGGTCGTAGTATGTATTGTGGTGTTCTAATAAATATATAAAACAATGTTTCTTGTGTTTTATTGTATGACTGATGTCATACGATTTATAACTCAGGCAAAAGCTCCCACATGTATGCAAATGACTTGAGGCCTATCAGTCTTACTTCTTTTCTATTAAAAACACTAGAGAAGAATTTAGATGCACACATACGTCACTGCTGCAACAAAGGCAAATCGGTGGAAACAGCACTCCACTCACTGGTCAGCAAAATAGAAAGGTCACTAGGGCGTAAGGAATACACTCTAGTCGCCTTTCTCGACATTGAGGGCGCCTTTAACAATGTTGAACCATAGACCGTCACCAAAGCGCTGTCTGATCTGGGTGTTACGGGATCAGTGATAGAACTGGTACGACAACTGCTAACGCAAAGAGTAGTCAAAGCCAACTTTGCTGGTGCCGTCTCAATTAGAATGGTCAGCAGAGGTACACTACAAGGTGGATTACCCTCCCTTCTCCTCTAGAACGTAGTGGTCAACGAAGTGCTACTGTTCCTAGGACAGGAAGAGTACGCTGTGACTGCCTATGCAGATGACATTGCTATTGCCGCCACCGGAAAATTTCCCAGCACTCTAAGCGACCTAATGCAGGGTGCATTACGTACAGTAGAAACCTGGATCCTAAGAAAATCGACCTAGTACTGTTTACCAATAAATATAAAATTCCGCCCTTCCCACCCACCGAGGTTGGATGGAACCCAACTAATAATCAAAGATCAGGCTAGATACCTCGGCCTAGTCCTTGACAGGAGGACCATCCTCCTATATGGCATCGTACTCCGGTGGACTGCTCTGGACAAGGCAGTCTCCCGAAACCTTCTGGGGAAGGTACAAAGATCGCCCTGTTTACATATAAGCGGAGCGATCAGATCAACGGAGGCCCTAAATATCTTATTACATTTTCCACGGTTTGACCCCTTCACTAGGAACCTCGAAGTTGACTTTCCATCCAGGGATGAATGGGCTGAAGGAAAATGTATACCAAAGGACTCGATCTCCCTCTATACCGATGGCTCCAAGATGGAGTCGGGTGTAGGTAGCGGAGTCTTCTCCAGGGAACTTAACCTTAACCTATCATTCAGACTCCCAAATCACTGCAGTGTGTATCAGCCAGAACTAACAGCGATAACGGAGGCCCTTGCATGGCACAGGATCAGTGTAATATCCGCTAAGGATATTATCATTTGCACGGATAGCCAAGCTGCGATAAAATCAAAGACATCCCCAAACTGTCGCCTATCTCTAGACGAGATGGCTGAACAGTTCAACATTAAAGTATTGTGGGTTCCCGGGCATAGAGATATTCCAGGAAACTGCGCGGCCGACGAACTCGCAAAGTTAAGGTCAAGCACACTCAGTCTTCCTATCCTCGGGTACCTTGAAGCACCAATAAGTAGGGTAAAGCACATAATAAGACTTCGAACCATAGAGGCGACCAGCCTCCAATGGAATGAAAGTAATATCGGCTTTATCACTAAACAAATCTGGCATTAGCTAAACCTAGGACGAACAAGGGACCTAGTAGCAACTAAATGGGCTACTTTGAGCACTCTAGTGGGTGTCATTACAGGTCATTGCATCATTGGAAAACACGCCGCCAGACTAGGGCTGCCTTCCAGTGCCGCGGCTGCATGGACGAGGAGGAAGAGGACTCAATACATCACCTTCTCTGCCTATGGGGCATAGGGGCTTCTTTGCGAACCGCAGGAGGATCTACCTCGGCGCGCCCTTCTATGAAAATCTAAGTGAGCTAACAAACCTAAAAATAGCTAAACTCCATCGCTTCATCAGAAGCACTGGCTGGTTCTCAGGTAGCGGATCTGGGTAATGATCCATGTGGTATCACAATGTGCCGACCCCGGCCTACGTGTGGCTTATGCCAACCACTTATACTAACCTAGACTACTGTGAGTGTTATGCCTGCAGCAGTATTTGATCACGTCCCATTCACAACTCTGTTGCATAGTTTTTTTCCTATAGGAATTTGTTCTTCTTGGCTATGAAACGACTTTAGACCTTCCGCTCGACGGTCGATGGTGTTAACCACTGCACCACGGCCGCCCCCGTAGTTATAAGTTGCGCTCCTTTGCTCAATCAAAATTAGTAGTTTCTCTGCGCCAACTTCTATCTTCGCTTCACAAATTCGCAATGGATCGATTTTGTCGCAGAAAGACGACCTACCGGGAACAGATTTTTGCTGTGTCGTGTCGTGCTCTGTTTATTTCGTCCGGTGTGGGTTGACCGCTAAGGTAGTGTGTACTTTGGCAACGACACGTGTTCGCAACACGTTTGTTGCGGTCGGTGTGGGTTGTCGTACACGACGAGAAAAAACCTTTTGTTGGCCTCGGTGTGGGTTCAGCCTTAGACGGATAGTTTAACGCAAATGACGCATAACGCTCTTTGATGATAATTTGACCCAGCCGAAGAAACTCAATACCACAACAACACATATAATCGAAGAAAACAGTCAACATTTTTTTTTTTTTTTGCGAGAGTAGGTGAAACCAACCAGATTGATCACATTGCGATCGACGCCAGACACTCCTCTTGTATTCTCGACGTACGAACCTTCCGAGGGGCCAACATCGACTCGGACCACTACCTTGTTGTAGCCAAGGTACGAATGAGGATATCAAGAATGCTTAGGAGTCGAGTAGCACAACGTAAGTTTGACGTCGGAACGCTACAATCGCAAGAGACTGCCAGAATCTTTGCCGATCGTGTATCCTCCAAGCTCTATCAAAATCCGCCCACAGCAGCACAAACAATAGAGCAGGAAAGGGCGCATTGCCAGAGCGCCATCAGAGACGCTGCCTCAGAGGTGCTGGGTTTCAAACCGCCACCACCTAGAAACCCCTGGTTCAATTAATAATGCGAACAAGCCCATGCAGCAAAACAGGAGGCATATAAAGCCATGCTGCAACGACGGACGAGAGCTGCTCGCGAAATCTATGAGCAGAAGAGAAGGGAGGAACCCACGCTTTTCAGAAGAAAGAAGAGAGAGCACGGAAAGCGTGAGATCGAGGAGATGGAGAGATGCTTCCGCAGGAATGACGCCCATAAGTTTTACTTGCCATGGCTACAAAGCCACTAGTAGTAGAGTCGCAGTCGATGCTGAGGATTTGGAAAGACCACTTCCGCAGACTGTATAACGGCGATGATAGACAAGATACCGCTGTCAGGCAGAACGAGCAATTCGTAATGAAGGACAATGAAACAGAATTCAGTCCACCCGACCTAGACGAAGTCAAAATAGCAATATCAAGACTTCAGTCTAATAAAGCCGCGGGCGCAGACGGCCTGCCTGTTGAGCTTCTTAAGGAGGCTGGAGATGAGCTGGTAAGGTGCATGCACCATCTCATTTGCAAGGTATGGTCGGAGGAAATCATGCCCGACAAATGGAATCTCAGCATCGTTTGCCCGGTCCATAAGAAAGGCGACCCCTGTAACTGCGCCAACTATAGGGGAATAAGTCTCCTTAGCATCGCATATAAGATCTTCTCTGCCGTATTTTGTGAACGCCTGAAACCGTTTGTGGATAACCTGATCGGCTCTTATCAGTGTGGCTTCAGGTCAGGTAAATCCACAATAGACCAAATATTTACGCTACGGCAGATCTTGGAGAAGACCCAGGAATACCAAATTGACACTCACCACCTCTTCGTCGATTTCATTCCTGCCAAACTCCTCCGACTGTGCAGGATAACTAAGGAGAATTCTCGCTGCTCCATTAAGGTCGGTAATGAGCAAACCGAGACCTTTGATGTTAACAAAGGATTTAGGCAAGGTGACGGGCTGTCATGCAACTTTTTCAACATCGTGCTTGAAAAGATCGTGCAAGAGTCACTGGCCAACACAAGAGGTACGATTTATTTCAAGTCTACGCAATTGCTTGCGTACGCCGACGACATTGACGTGATTGGACAGACACAGCGAGACGTCAATGAGGCCTTTGTAAGCATTGAGGTAGAAGCGGCTAAGATGGGTCTCAAGGTTAATGAGGGTAAAACTAAATATCTGCTTTCATTCAAAAGAGACGGGCAACACCGACGTATTGGCCAGAACGCCACCATGGGCGTATGTAACTTTGAAGTGGTCAAGGAATTCGTCTACCTTGGCTAACTGATCACCAGCGACAACAACACCAGCGCTGAAATAAAACGCAGAATCACTCTTGCCAACCGCTGTTTCTTTGGGCCCAAGAGGCAATTGAGAAGTAGAGCCCTCTCTCGGAAAACCAAGGTGACAATATATAAGACCTTAATCATCCCAGTCCTCCTTTACGGCGCAGAGGCTTGGACCTTAACAAAAGCGGATGAAGAAGCCCTTGGTCATTTCGAGAGGAAAATTCTGCGTACTATCTGCGGTCCCGTTTGTTCAAACGGTGTATGGAGTAGTAGATATAACGAAGAACTGTACGGGTTGTACAGCGACATCGGCCTTGTACGACGTCTACGGATACAGCGCCTATGGTTGGCTAGGCCATGTAGAGCGCATGGAAAATACAGCTCCGACCCGAAGAGTCTTCGAATCCACTCCGGAAGGAAGGCGTGGCAGAGGACGGCCGCATCATCGGTGGCGCACGCCAGTGGAAGGGGACCTTAAGCAACTGGGCGTGCGGCGCTGGAAACAGCTGGCCAAAGACCGTGCCAGCTGGAGACGCTTGTTGGTTGAGGCCCAGGTTCACCACGGACTGTAGCGCAACCTAAGTAAGTAAGGTGAAAATCTTCAAAAGACACTATGAGGACCGACAGCGTGTGCTCGTAGAAGTGTGAGATTCTTACTCACTGAAAAAACAGCTCCCTTCAGACGTATTTTTAGTATTAGATTACAACTGAGCTCTTGAACTCATCCAGTAGTTTTTTATTCACATCAAAGGAAACGATATATAAGTTAAAATGTGGCCGGTCACCTTCCAGCGATGGTTCCTGCAGAGCTCGCCAGTTCACACGAGTAATTATTTATTTATTAGCGCGCTAAATCGAACGGTTTGGTTCTTTGTAGACGGCGTAATAAATTGTCTTCATCTAAAATTGGAAGTACAGCGTTATTAGCGTGTTCCTCTAGTCTTCGTTTGTGTCTACGAGCAAAATCTCTAGCTGCATTGACGATTCTTACGATTCCTAGATCTCTGTGGATATCCTCATTTCGCAGATACCACGGCGCATTAACAATTGCCCGTAATACTTTGTTTTAAAAAGTCTGCAGGATCTCAGCATTACTCTTTTAAGTACAACCCCATAGTTGTATACCATAAGTCCATAGGTTTTAGCACTTGCTTATATATAAGCAGTTTGTTATAAATACTGAGCTTGGAATACTTTCCTAATAGCCAGTACAATTCCCGATACCTATGTTCGAGTTCTCCACGTTTTTCCTTAACGTGAGTTTTCCATTTTAATTTCGCATCAAGTGTGATTCCGAAATACTTCGCCTCGTTTGCGAACGGAATTTGCGCAGCGTTTGTGAAAACTGGTAAGTTACTTATTTTTCTGTAGGTGAAGTCAACGTGAACAGATTTGGTTTCATTGAGCGCGATCCGCCAAACCTTTGTCCAATTACTTACACGACCTACAGCATACTGTAGTTTGACATTTGCTTCTTCAACCATTTTACCTGTTGCCAGGATGGCAGTGTCATCGGCAAACGTTGCTAGGACAGTGCCTTCTGCCTGTGGTATATCACGAGTACAAAGTAAGTATAATAGCGGGCCTAAAACACTACCGTGTGATAAGTAGGATTTTAGAATATTATATAGCTGTTCTGGTAGAACAGGTCGTAGTTTGTACTCCAAGCCTTTGTGCCAAACTTTATCAAAGGCTTGTGAGATGTCAAGAAAACGGTTAAACAAATTAACTTTTGTTCTAGCGATTTTTCAATTACATCAGTTATTCGATGTACTTGATTTAGGGTGGAATGCTTGCTTCTAAAACCTTTCACGAGGTGTTTTAGGTCGTAGGCATAAATCCAAGTCTCGTCTCCCGTAATAATGCGTTCAGCATTTCTTAAAGTTCTGCATAGCTTACTTTCACTCAAGGTTTGCACGTTTATGCTTATAAAGGGAACACGTTAAGAAGGTTTATGAAGTAACAGCGAGCGAATACTGTTTTCATTTTGACAATTTGGCTAGTCAATAAAATCGTCGCATTTCTGAAAAAATGGAAGAATTAAATTTGCCAAAGACTCTGTAATGTACCGGCAAAAGCAATTAAACATGATTTCATTTCCTTTTTTCACTTTTTGTTAGATTTTTTATCATATTATAAATCCTCTATTCTTAATTAAAAAGACCACACTGATAATCAATGACCTTCTCCTTGACACATCATTTATGTATAAAATTGTGTAATATATGTATTATTGTCAGGAATTATAGCAAATCAGAGTAATTAACACAAATAGGGTACAAAATAAAGTCCGCTTGATTTCCTGTTAAAGCTCTAAAGCAAATTTACACCCAAAGTTAAACTAAAGTCATTCCCCTTGTTCGCAAATTTTACTTGCCTAAAACTTTTGCTTCCTGTTGATGGATAGATACCTTTTAAGTAAATGTCTACGTTCTCCTTTTCCTTGTATACATCATGTACAATAAAACTCATTAAATTCCTCTTAATTGCGGTGATTTCCAGGTAATGTTCGTTAAAAGTTTGTGAAATCCTGACGACGTTATCTGTACAGAACGTCATTATCTACGTTTTATTGTATCCATGAAATATTTGCCTGGCATTACAAATTATAGGATGTTTGATAAATACCCTCGAGAAGGAAATGAAACATATACTTAAAGAAAATATTCTTCTTAATATCACAATAAAAATAGTCGGTTTCATCGATAAATAGGGAGCAGGTATGGACACTTGTTTGTACCGGGATTACACAGGTTTCAAGGTTCACATTTTTTTTTTCGAGTACAAGCAGTCGAAAGAGGGTCGTATTCAAAATTTCATTTGGACTTTCTTGGCACCAGAGTGAAGCTTGTTGGTAGGTTTGTTGATAAAAGTTTTAAAAATTTGTATTATATTGAGAGGAGGATATCTGAAGAAGCATTTGATAGTGGCAAGTGTATATAATGACGTAAGAGCTGTACTCTCAGGAAGATGATTGTGAAACGATTTTCAGATTCATTGAATTGCTTTCTAACTATAATAAGGCTCGTAGGGAATAATCATGCGATTTTAGGAGGTTCTCGTTCCAGTTATTGTGTACTCTTGCAAAGTTGCATTCATAGATATGCTTAGATTAAATAAAAATAAGTAAATAAAAAATAAGTTGGCCGTCAGGGGACGCCCGGCAGTTGCAAAACATCCATATTATTTAGTAATAATTAATAAAATGGACTAAATGACTACGCCGTGGCGCAGTGGTTAGTGTGTTGGACTCTGACGCACGATGAGCGAGTTCGCATCCCGATAACACCAACGCCATCGAATGTTTATTTCGCGGCGTCCCTCCTCGGCGGGGTACTGGCAAAACCCCCGTAGTAAACTTGCCATGAAAAAGCTTCTCGACACACGCCGTCCGGAATCGGCATTAAACTGTAGGTCCCTTTCACCTATGTATAAATCACACACAACATGGGTGATTGAGAGAAGCTTGGCTCCTACATCGAAACCTACATCGAAATATGGAGTAAGTTTAAAAAAAAAGGGTTTCGTTAATAAAATCAAGTTATTTTTCTTTATGTTATAATTTCAGGATATACTTATTTATTTACCAAAATATAATAAGAGGTCAGGTTAGGCTCAAGTGGTTGGCATAAGCCACACGTAGGCCGACGTCGGCAAATTGTGATACAACAAGGATCATTACCCTGATCCGCTACCTGAGAACCAACCAGTGCTTCTGATGAAGCGATGGAGTTGAGCTATTTTTAGGTTTGCTAGCTCACTTAGATTTTCATAGAAGGGCGCGCCGAGGTAGATCGGCCGCGGCAAAAGTCATTGGAGGGCAGCCCTAGTCTGGCGGCGTCTTATCCAATGATGCACTGACCTGTAATGACACCCACTAGAGCGCTCAAAGTAGCCCTTTTGGTTGCTACTATGTCCTTTGTTCGTCCTAGGTTTAGCTTAGGCCAGATTTGTTTAGTGATAAAGCCGAAATTACTTCCATTCCATTGGAGGTTGGTCGCCTCTATGGTTCGAAGTTTTATCATGTGCTTTACCGTACTTATTGGTGTTTCAAGGTACCCGAGGGTAGGAAGACTGAGTCTGCTTGACCCTAACTTTGCGAGTTCGTCGGCCGCGCATTTTCCTGGAATATCTTTATGCCCGGGAACCCACAATACTTTAATGTTGAACTGTTCAGCCATTTCGTCCAGAGATAGGCGACAGTTTAAGGATGTTTTTGATTTGTGGGTTACTGTGGCCAGGGATTTTATCGCAGATTGGCTATCCGTGCATATGATAATATCCTTAGCGGATATTACATTGATCCTGAGCTATGCAAAGGCCTCCGTTATCGCTGTTTATTCTGGCTGATACACTTTGCAGTGATTTGGGAGTCTGAATGATAGGTTGAGGTTAAGTTCCTTGGAGAAGACTCCACTACCCACACCCGACTCCATCTTGGAGCCTTCGGTGTAGAGGTAGATCGAGTCTTGTGGTATACATTTTCCTTCAGCCCATTCCTCCCTGGATGGAAAGGCAACTTCGAAGTTCCTAGTGAACACACTCTGCGGGATGATGTAGTCTGTGTCCATGGGTACATTGAAGTGCTTAAGAATGGTAGTGTGTCCTTCTTGTAGTGTCGGCCATTTTCCTAAGCCCACATCGGTGGAAAATGTAATAAGGTACTTAGGGCCTCCTTAAGGGGATGTAATGCACCCCGCATTAGGCCGCTTGGAGTGCTGGGAAATTTTCCTGTGGCGGCAATGTCATCTGCATAGGCAGTCACTGCGTACCCTTCCTGTTCTAGCAACAGTAGTAGTTCGTTGACCATCACGTTCCAGAGGAGAGGAAAGAGTACTCCACCCTGTGGCGTACCTCTGCTGACCATTCTAGTTGAGACGACACCAGCGAAGTTGGCTTTGACTACTCTTTGTGTTAGCAGTTGTAGAACCAGTTCTATCACTGATCACGTAACAACCAGATCAGACAGCGCTTTGGTGACGGCCTATGGTTCAACATTGTTAAAGGCGCCCTCAATGTCGAGAAAGGCAACTGGAGTGTATTCCTTACGTTCAAGTGACCTTTCTATTTTGCTGACCAGTGAGTGGGGTGCTGTTTCCACCGATTTGCCTTTGTTGTAGGCATGTTGGTTATTCGACAGCCTTCCTGAGATACAGTTGTGACGTATGTGAGCGTCTATAATCTTCTCTAGAGTTTGTAATAAAAAAGAAGTAAGACTGGTACTGATATAATAAGAAGGTGGAGAACGTTTTACAATGGAGCTACGTTGTAATATTTGACATATGTATCTTCTATTTCTCTATTAGTAGTTGTTGACTGTATATTAAACGTTACTAAATAAAAGTAGAAGTTGCCATGTTATCAAGATAAGCATCATGTCCAAAGAACAAACACAAAAATGTCGAATTAATATTGTTGAAAATTAATATTGAAATCGCCGGCTAAAATCATTGAAAGTTCGTCTAAACTACCTTCTAGAATTCTCGAAACCATTTGGCTATATATGAGTAAATGACGTTACAAAAGCCTCATCATTTCTGTGACTTTTTGATTTGGTGAAATATACACAGTAACCATGAGGAATTCTCTCCCATCGTTTATTTTAACGTAAAACGCCCATATATATGTATACCATATTTCGTATTTCGTATTGTAAGTTCATACAATGGCTGAAAATGTCAAGTATATCGTGGTCGGTTAGGAACTGTTTCGGGCTTGTCAAGCACCAAAGCAATGTTGTTGGGAAAAGGGCTTGTTGAGCTTGTTGAGGTAACAACGATCCACTTGGTCTACTTAAAGACTGAGATGGAAATCTGACGCATAACATTTCCAGACATCTGAGAGCTACTTCTAAAGACTCACTTTCCTAGGTTTATTGTAAAATCTAACACTAAAGACTACTTTGGAGCAAACTTTTTTTTTTTTAACAAAGATAGAAACACCAACATAAGTAAATACGTATGTATGTAACGTAAGAAAAAGTCGACTGGGCTATCAATAACTTCAAATAATTCAACGCCCCTGGGTTGGATTGCATTTTTCATGCACTTTTAATACATTCCCCCTAACAAGCTAAAGGCGATTCTGGATAAAATCATTCGCACTAGCCTCATAACTTATTATATTCCAATTGAATGGAGGGTGGTAAGGGTATTATTTATATTCAAAGACAACAAACCACCTGAAAAGCCCCCGATCCCCTTAATTATCAATCATATGACATATAATATAACAAGGCATATAACAACCATATTAGGCACATCAGAAATAGTGATTGAAACTATTACGGGTTTGTTTTTTTTTTTTGTTTTTAGAGACTCGCGCAGGTTCAACAGCTTTTTTTTTTTTTGTTTTATATTCTCTTATGATGTGTTGACACACACAACCTGAACGGAGTGCAGTGGTTGGGGTCGTTGATGTTCGTTCACTACTCTCAGGGGTGGTTGTCCTAGACCTACATAGGACGAGAGCCGACCAAATTCTGCGTTGGTTATAGTCCGTAGTAGTTCGTTCAAGCACTTTAGTATTGCATACGCAGAGGATGAATTTCGGTTGACCATATACTGTGAGTGTTATGCCTGCAGCAGTACGTCTGGTCACTTTCCATTCACAACTGCATTGCATACTTTTTTTTTTTTTTGTCCGGATAGAAATTACTTTTTCTTGGCTATGAAGCGAATTTGAACCATAAACCTTCCGCTCGGCGGTCGATGATGTTAACCACTGCACCACGGCCACGGATTGCTCTTAACGGGTGTTTTACCCCCACTTCTATGATAAATTCTAGTAGACGAACTTAATAATAAAGACTTCACAGCCATCGGATATGCTGACGATTTAATCATATTCATTGAAGGCAAATATGAAGAAATCATAGAAAATCTCATGCAGAGAGCGTTAGAAATTACTTGGAACTGGTGCGATGAAGAAGGGCTCTCCATTAATCCCAGCGAATCAAACCCAATTCGATTCATAAAAAGAAGAACAAATAAACATCAAACTCTCAAAATCAAAGAAACCTGCATTTCATTAAAGGAAGAAGTAAAGTTTCTGGGAATAACATTGAACCAAAAATTCTCTTGGAATGCACACATAAACAAAATTTGCTCAAAGGCCAACAAAGCTTTTTAGTCTCTAAAACAACTCGTAGGCAAAACATGGGGACTAAACCCAAATATGAGTATGTTGACCATACTTTATGGCGCTGGTGTATGGTGCAAAAAATGTGAACAAGTAAAATACAAAGGCTACCGTGTATCTGAACAAATGGAGCAATGAGAACGACTCCGAATGCAATGATATCCCCTGAGTTGAATTATAAAATATACCCGAAGCACTCATACCAAACGGAGAAGAATGGAACAACATCTACTCGTGGATGAATGATGGAGCCCAGAAATAGTATACAGATGGGTCGAAATCTGGAAGTAAGGCCGGGGCTGGAGTGATAGAACTAAGATGCGGCCTACAAATTCCTCTCGGCATTGAGTCAACAATATCTCAAGCTGAGCTGTTCGCAATCAATGAAGCAGCACACCGCATCAGCGACATAAGACCTACTAACAATAGGATATTTATTTTCTCAGATAGTCAATCGGTTCTTAAGGCGCTGTAGAGGTACACTTTCAACTCTAATGCTGTCTGGGAATGTCACAGAATACGGAAAAAAATTTTTCTAAAGCCGAGTAGGGTGTCAGGCGCTAGGCTGACATACAAGCTAAGAAAGGTGCTCAGACACTTTTGACGGGGCCATTCCTCTCGATGGTTTCAACAACTCGTATACAATCGAGGGCAGCATAATAATACAACCGTCAGTGTTTTTTTATTTCACTCTCAATTTTTGGTGGCATTACAGTCCATGAAGAAGCCAAGCTTCTCGCAATCACCCATGTCGTGTGTGATTTACCCTTTGACGACCACGGGGATAAATGTGTCCCTAGCTGATAATTAAAAAAATATTAATAATTAGGAAGCCAATAAATAAATATTATTTTATTTATTACTGCTTGAACGCATCTCACATTTTTTCCAATTACAACACTAATTAGGCAATACGGTATGTTTTCAATGGTAATTCAAAACTGACAGTTCGCTTGGCGCTTTTTTGGTCTATCTCTCAAAAGTTGTTAGGGAAGTCAACGTGTCTTATATTGTTTTTTATAGTGCTGTAATTATTACCGGGTAAGTAAATTGATATTACATATACATATATGTACATTCATCAAACTATTAATTATGCTGTTTACAGTGATAAGATATCATAAACATAAAGGGACACCAGCGTCCGAGGGGGCGATAAGAGACACTATTAATGAGAAATTATTTTCCTATTCTACTGATAATTTTTGTCAATTACCTTCATTTTTTATTGACATTGTTACAGATTATGTTTTGTATAGGACGCGACGACGCGAGGGCGCCGCCGTGGCGCAGTGGTAAGTGTGTTGGACTCTGGCGCACGATGAGCGAGTTCGGATCCCAATAACACCAATGCCATCGAATGTTTATTTCGCGGGGTACTGGCAAAACCCACCGTAGTAAACTTGCCATGAAAAAGCTTTTCGACTCACGCCGTAAATTACACACAACATGGGTGATTGAGAGAAGCTTGGCTCTGGTCCTTCATGGGCTGTAACGCCACCAAAGAAGATAGCGCGCGACGTCGGTTTTTGGACCCAAAGATGATGAAATTCTCCAAATTTTGATGGTTGATAATAGTGACTAAGTAGACGATCTACAACTCGACGAATATTTTGATCGTATTACGCAGGATGAGGGTCAAGGGGTTTTGGATGTTGAAATGTTGCCATCATTGAGAGATTAGTGGTCTGCAGAACCAGATATGGCAGTACCTTTCATATCAAATGTTATGCCAAGGACTCGATTTAAAGAGATACGCAGAAATCTACACTTCTGCAATAACGAAGAAGTGGGGGACGTAAATAGCCCGGGTTATGACAGCCCGTATAAAATTTGCCCAATAATCGAACATTTACCCCCATAAATACAAAAAAGCAAATCTATCGAAGCAATACATAAAGAATAAGCCAGTCAAATGGAGCTTCAAGTTGTGGTGTAAATGGGATGCGGCAACAGGATACCAGTTTGAGATTGACTTACATATATACAGGCAAGCGAATCTCTGGGACTGAATAAGGGTTAGGTGAATCTGTAATACTTCAGATTACGAAAAAGTTGTACGGATTAGGATGTGAAATTTATTTTGATAATCAGATACTTCCATTCACCAATGTTGCAGCATAAATTGATTGCTCGGAATACCAAAGCGAGCAGAACCATTCGAACAAACCGAAAACATCTTCCGAAAACTGCACCAGTTGATAAAAAAACCAGCCAAGTACGAGTCGGACTCGGGCACGAAGGGTTCCGTTCCATCTGTATATAAAAATATGAAAGAGACGTTGTATGTTACCTCATCAGTGATCACATCAAAACGGCCAATCCGTTTGAAATTATTTTTTGCATGATGACACATCTTGGTTGTAGGCAGGTTATAGATATATTACTTTGATTGTCAAAAATCTCCATGATGAGATGATGATGAGTTGATCATCAAAGTGTCCATTGAATTCAAATCAATTATCTTACTTGACAGCAAGTAGGTGAAAAAGTGAATAACACTATTTATGGGAAAAAAGTTTGCAGCTAGGATTAATATATCAAGGACACAATAGGGATCAAAGCTTGGAAGTGTGTTATGGAAAAATTGTGGGGAAAAGGTTTGCAACTAGGATTAATATATCAAGGACACAATTGGGATCAATGCTTGGAAGTGTTTTATTGGTTGTGGGATATGATCGAAAGTTAATTTCACAACAATTGAATTTGTTGCAACATTTGATATCTTAACCTATAAGGATGGTAAAGAAGGGGAATAGCAATTGTACGAAAGGATTAACTTAGCAGTGACACAAAAGGGATCACTAAAGCTTAAAGGTTGTTTACTATTGGTTGTTCGTAATTATAGAAAAAAGGGTTGGAGCTAGGATTAATACATCAAAGACACAAAAGGGATTAAAGCTGGGAAGTTTGCTACTGGTTGTGGGATATTGTCGACTAACCTTAGGTCAGTATGTGACCAAGGGGATTTTTTGGATGAAAATCATATCTGTTGTATGGGAGCCCGCCTTAAATATTCATTCTATTCTGTTTTTAGTGTTTGTTGCTGTAGCGGCAACAGAAATACATCATCTGTGAACATTTCAACTGTCTAATAATCACCGTTCATGATATACAGCCTGGTGACAGACGGACGGACGGACAGCGAAGTCTTAGTAATAGGGTCCCGTTTTACCTTTGGGTACGGAACACTAAAAATTATGCGAGGAGACATATTCACCACAAGTTTTCAGAGCATATCACACATGAAGTGGATGGATAATAAAACAGTGCACTTGTTGACCAACTTTTCTGTCACCTAAAGAAATAGACACCGTAAAGCGACGCAAAGCTGGATCAGCAGAAAAAATGGATGTGAAAAGCCGAAAAAATGTATCACAATCTAACAAAAACATGGAAGGAGTAGATCTCAGCGTAAAGTGGTAAATACTAACTACCTTCGATTGGTTTTTAATCTCTTTGATATTTCAGTGAACGATGCACATACTGTCTATAAAAAACTTCAGGATTAAAAACAATTGGAAGGAGGTCTGTTGTCTATCTTGCAGTTCAGACATGTCGTTGCTTGCAGTTTGATTAAGGTTTTCTCTGTCAAGCAGCCGGACGTTCCCACGTCAAAATCAAGTTCAGTACGCAGATGGTGGTTCCCGACAAGTTTATGCTTTTAGTTTCAAGGTGGGTTTGAGCACTTTCGGAATTATAATATATGAAACTTGCACAACTCTGTGGGACGAATTAAACGAAATATACCTAGCGCCCCCCAACTCTAAAGAGTAGATAGACATCGGAAATGATGATAAATTGCGTTGGTGGAATTGACAGCAAACATATTAACATTGTCTGTCCACCAAATGCCGGGTTTTTATACTACAACTATAAAGGAAGGCATAGTATTGTGCTGTTAGTTGTTTGCGATGCTCTGTACCTCTTTACGATGGTCGACATAGGGGCTTACGGAAGTCAATGCGATGGAGAAATCTTTGCTGAAAGTTCTTTCGGCAAACTTTTGATGAACAACAAACTGTAACACCAAGCATTTATGTCACTCTCTACATTTTTTCTCCTTTATTTGCAAAATAAATGTTACTTGTATGCAACACTATAGCCATCCCATAATGTAAAGTATAACTATGTATATGTCGAAAGCTATAGTAATACTAAATGTACACGGAAGGTATAGTGATACCAGGTGTTCAGCAATGTAAAGTATGTGTACAAAATTATATAGTAATATGTATAGTGTAAGTCGGGAAAAAACTCTGGAATGATGAGTATAAAAGGCCGGGCAAATTTTGAATAATCCTCACTTCTGGTAGTGATCGCTTCGTCGCCAATTCGACGGTACACTACTGCCTTTTGGTGGCTGAAGTTTCACAGTTAGAGGACCGAGTCGGCTCACTTCTTTTGAGATCGCTTCGCAACCATTTCGACGGTATACTACTGCCATTTGGTATTGAAGCCCTTTCAACGAGAAGCCCGAGTTTTAAGAGTTCCCATTGACGGAGGTACACTACCACCTCTTTGGTTTGAACCTATTAGCATCCTTGGTTGCGTTCCCATTGACGGAGGTACACTACCGCCTCTTTGATTTGAACATATAAGCATACATAATCCTTGGTTGAGTTGTTGCCTATAGGTAGTTGTAAGGAAATAAATAAATAGAAGTACAATCAAAAGATTAGCACAATTCCTCTGTGTTTTACTGTCCCTGCGAAGGGATCAACTAAAGAGATTGGTGAGCCCTACCCCTATCCGAGCACCCTTACTCCAAAAATCGGAGAGCGAGAAAAGACCTCTTTACATTGGCACCCAACGTAAGGCTGAACGAAAAGATCCTCGTTACAAAACTAGGAATTCCTCCATCTGCAATTTTACCAAATTCGGATGAGAGGTTCCCTTAGTTCTTTGTGGGAGATAATGCTTTCCCACTAAAACAATATATAATGCGACCTTTTCCGGGTAAATATGTACATAGGAAAGCATTAAACACAATCAACTTATAGGTGAATATTTCTTTTCAGGAAACTCGCAACCAGATAAGGAAAATTACAAGAGAAGAATATCTCATGCGCGAGTGACGATTGAAAACGCCTTTGGTATTCTGTCTGCAAGGTGGAGAATTCTGAGAAATGACATCCATGCTTTGCCTTCAAATGTGGATACCATTGTCAAAGCGACGGTTCTTCTCCACAACATGTTAATGTTTGAAAAATGCGCAAGGTACTGTCCATACAGCTATGCTGTCAGAGTTGTGGACAGTGAAGGGAATGGAGAAATTAAACAAGTTTCGAAGGACTCCCACCTTCAAGTTCTCACAACCCTGCTCGAGAAGCTCACCATTTAAGAAAGAAACTTTGTCAATACCTGATGTTTTTCAAATAAAACATAAACAAGAAGATTTAAAATATAAATAAGAAGATTAATTTTCATTTATTCAGTTTATCTAATTCGTCAGCAACAAAACTGAACTTTTTTCGATGTATTTGACGCGTTTCTATTTCCGTCAAATTGGCTCTGGTAACCATGTTAGCAAGACTTGAAAAAAATTGTTGGTTATCATTTTAATTAAAATAGTCGATTTTACACATGATTTCCAAGAGAAATTCCGTAAATTCGTCATGGTGTTTGGAACTGCTTTTGGATTTCTTAGCACTTCCTTGGGAACAGCTTGGTGTTGGCGTACTTGATGTGGAATGAAGGTTTTTATTTACTTCGCTCTCAACATAATCTGCCTCCGTTTACATTGCTACGACTTCTGGGTCCATTGTCTCCGGTTCGGACATCAAACAATCGTAATTTGAAGTCCTTCTATTAAAATAAAAAGTATGAAATAAAATGTATTTGATAACATCTCTTTGTCACTTACTTCCTGGTTTCTATTGTATCTTTAAGAAACATCAGCAGGTCGTAATATTTATACTGTTTTTATCTCCGTGGCCTCTTGTCTCGACTTTCCCTTGCTTTCTCTGCCCGTTCTTGCATACTGGTCCCTCAAAGATTTCCAGGCAGTCTTGCAATCTTTCACTTAAAGGAGAAAAGCGTTTAAAAATAACAACAAAACTATTGAATGCATATGAGGGTACATACCATCAGCTCCCACACTTTGGGAAATTGTCCTCCAAATCTTTTCCTTCATGGAAAAGTATTTATAGTATTTATCCGCCTTATTGTAAATAAGTGGTTGTTCTCTAACCGCATCAATTAATTGTTCAACCTGGTTTTCGCTTAATTTGTTCATTTTAAACACTACTAATAACCAAACGTATTCCTCCAATGTCGATTTCGAAATGGCACGACGCCGTATATGCGACAGTTTTTCGAATTTTCGAAATTACAGCGCTGCGACACGACGACACACGTGCAAATGAGACTAAATCCATATAATTCCATTGTATGAATATGATTTTGACAGCTACGGCGTTTGTAGTCACACTGTCGCATCGCCGTGTAGTAGCATTGCGACACAGGCATCATGGAATAATCAAACACTAGGAAAAGATGTGTCAACTGTACCAAGTATAGGACAGCAAACTGAACAAACAATACTTGTGTTCTGTGTAAAGTTCACTAACTAAAGTAACTAGTTACTTTATATTGTATATTTTTTATGAATAAATACATTTACTATAATAAATATACTTACTTACTTATCAGGCCAGCGATCCATGGAGGATCTGAGGCTGAGCTATAGCTGCCTTCCATCCTTGACGGTCCCGGGCACGCTGCTTCCAGTTATCAAGACCAAGATGTCTCACATCCGTGATTGCATGTATGTATGTATGTTGGCGTTACAGCCAATGAAGGACCTAAGCCGAGCTTCTCTCAATCACCCATGTTGTGTGTGATTTAATTTTCCCATAGGTGAAGGGGACCTACAGTTTATTGCCGGATCCGAACGGCGAATTTCGAGAAGCTGAGGGGAAACACCGTGAAAAACACTTTCGATGACATGGCTATGTCGGGATTCGATCCCGTGTCATAGGCGTCAGAGGCCAACACACTACTCACTGCCCCACTGTGCTCTCGCACATCCGCGATTATCTAGTCTTTATACCGGTTCCGGTCTTAGTCTTTATAGCGGTTCAGTCTTTCTTTTCTTCTCGAACCAGGAGTCTCGGAGTCGAAGGCCCTCTTAGCTGGAGCGTTGGTGTCCATGCGCTCGATGTGGCCGAGCCAGTGCAGTCTACGGATCTTTACCTTCCGGGCTACATCCACATCTTTGTACAGCTCGTAGAGTTCGCGGTTGTGTCTTCTTCTCCATTCCCTTCCTCATAGACAGCGTTTGTAAAGCACGACTTTGGTCTTTCAAGTGAGGAATTTTGACCCCAGTTGTTTGGACAAGCCGAAGTAGCAGCGGTTGCCAAGGGTTATTCTATGCCGGATCTCCACTGTGGTGTAATTTGTGGAATTTACGTTTGCCCCGAGGTAGACAAACTCCTTAACTACCTCGAAATTGTAGCTGTCAATTGTTATATTTTGTCCCAGGTGGTGAGCGACGGATTGTTGTTTGCTTGACAGCATGTACTTCGTTTTGTCCTCATTGACCTTAAGACCAACTCGTTTCGCCTGTTTTTCAATCGCGGTGAATGCTTCCACAATGCCAACGCGTATCCTAGCAGCTGGACGGACTTGTAGAAAATAGTGCTTTACCTGTTGACGCCTGCCCGTCGCACTATCTGCTCCAGCACCAGGTTGAAGAAGTCACAAGACAGCGCAGCTCCTTGCCGAAATCCGGTGCATGTTTCAAACGGTTCCGAAGTCCTAGAACCGAGTTGCACGGTGCATCGCGTATTTTTTAGCATGGCAAGACACAACTGGATCAGTTTTCCCGGGATCCCGGATTCGGCCATCGCGCCAAACAGTTCTTCACGATGAATGCTGTCGTATGCGGCCTTGAAATCGATGAAAACATGGTGTGTATCGATTCGAAACTCGTTGGTCTTTTCCATGATCTGTCGAAGTGTGAGAATTTGGTCTATAGTCGATTTGCCGGGCCGGAAGCCGCACTGCTAGCTGCCGATTAGTGCCGTGCAAAATGGCTCAAGACGTTCACACAATACGCTGGACGGGATCTTGTATGCCACATTGAGCAGGGATATACCTCTATAGTTCTTGCAAGAGGTATGATCGCCTTTTTTGTGGATGGGGTAAATAGAGCTGGTATTCCAGTCGTCGGGCATGCTTTCATTTTCCCAAATTCTGCAGATGATCTGGTGCATGCTCCCTACTAGAACATCGCCGCCAGCCTTGAAGAGCTCTGATGGCAAGCCATCTGAGCCTGCCGCCTTGTTATTCTTCAGCTTCTGAATAGCTGTACCGACTACTTCGATGCTGGGTGGGAGGACTACTTCAGCGGCTGGAGTTGGGATTTCCTCGGTCCCTACCACTCTCTCTTGGTCATGCTCGTTAAGCATCTGCTGGAAATGCTGCTTAAATACATCCACTATTCCCTGCGGGTCGGTGACAAGATTACCCTGGGTGCCCTTTTTAAAGCCTTCTGCAAGGCCTTTGGCTTTATTGTTAAAAACTCGTGTTTTTTTGCTTATCCCTAGACTCCTCGATATCCTTGAGCTGGGAGGCTGCGAAGATTCTTTTGTTTTGTCGCAGTAGTTTTTTCTCCTCCCTTCTTCTGGCTCGGTACTCTTCTTGCGCTGCCCTGGTTTTCCTCTGCATCGCCTTATGGTACGCCTCGTCGGTTGCTGCCTTTTTCTGCTCACACTCGCCATCATACCACGGGTTTCTTGTCGGGGGTGGTAGGTATCCTAAGGTGGTTTTGGCTACTTCCTGAATGGCTGAGCGGCAATGCAGCCACATATTATTGGCATTTGTGTTCGACGTAGGCATACCGTAGAGTCTTTCGCTCAGCTGCTCCCTGTAGACTCTGACAACCTCCGGTGTGCTCAGGCGCCCAATGTCGAACTTCCTCCTGATGGGCTGGTGCAGCTTTCTGACATTGGACAGTCGAGCTCTGAATCTTGTTGCTACGAGGAAGTAGTTAGAGTCGACATTTGCCCCTCTGAATGTTCGCACATCCAGGATGTTTGACGAGTACCTTGCGTCAATGAGCACATGGTCGATTTGGTTGGCGGTTCGACCGTCCGGAGATCGCCAGTTTGCTGTGTGGATTCGCTTACGAGGGAATCTTGTCCTACTGATCACCGCATTACGAGCTGTCGCACAGTCCGTGAGTCGGAAGCCGTTATCTGTTGTTGTATCGTGGAGGCTGTGCTTTCCGATCACTCCGCCAGAGGCGAAAAAGCTGGCAAACCGCAGAAAGAGTGCAGAATTTTGGAATTTGATGAGGAAATTGAATGGAAATTCTTATATTATAAACCAGAAGCTGAAACCTCATACTATGTTTTCATACTTCAGACTTCTACTAAATACTTCTGTTTCTACTAATTCTATTTGTTATGCAGCACCCAGAATAGACAACCAAGACTTGGATGCAAGGTTTACCTACGCAGAGATTATTGAAGCTCTGAACAGGTTAAAGGATGGTATAAATATGGAACTCAGAAATTAGGCAATGAGTTATTAACCATCTTAAACAAAGTGATGGATCATGGAGAGATACCGCAGTAGTTTACAAAAGCGAATCTTCCCGATTCGTAAGAAAGGTAGTACAATGGATCCGGCGAACTGTCGAGGTATATCGTTTTTAAATGCCTCGTACACGGTCTTTATGACCATCTTGCAACGTCGCCTGGCTGTTTGGATCAAGACTAATAACCTCATTAGCGAATATCAAGCTGGATTCAGAACTGGATATTCAACAAATTATCACATTTTCGTCCTACGGAGTATCGCAGAGTCGTTTCTAAATAAAGGAGCAAAATTGTACGCATTATTTGTAGACTTTAAGTCAGCATTTGATAAGGTGGATAGGAGTGCGTTATTATATAAGCTATACGAAATGGGAATGTCTTGGCGGTTCACAAGGATACTAAAAAACATGTACGATGGGAAAATATCTGCAGTGTGGAATGGTGAAGAATTGTCAGATTGGTTTCAGGCACGTTCAGGTGTGCGACAAGGTTGCACACTGAATCCTACGCTTTTTGCGCTTTTTATTGAGGATCCGACTAAATGCGTTCCTGGTGGGATGCAGTATGCGGGATTGGATATCAAAGTCTTATTGTTTGCAGATGACATTGTCCTACTGGCATATACACCTGAATCAATGCAACTCATGATCAATTGGTTAAGGGAATACTGCGAGAAATAAAACTTAACAGTGAATCTGGAAAAAAAACAAAAGTTATGATATTCAGGAAAGGAGGAGGAAGAAATCGTAGCAACGAAGAATGGCATTACAATGGAGAAACCATCGAAGTTGTAAAAGAATATAAATACCTGGGGGTGCTTATGACATAAAATCTAGTGATGGAGAACCACTTCAAGGACAAGCTTGCAAGAGCCAAGACTGCAATTGCGGCTACATGGTGTAACTGTTTTTCTAATAAAAGTATTATTCACAGTGCCATGTTTCGGACCTTTGAAGCAGTTTCGGAAGCCATCATCCTGTATGCGGCACAGGTATGGGGTTATAAGAGTAACGAAACAGTGGAAAAATTACAGAGATATTATATTAAAAAGATCTTTTGTATACCATCAAAAGCTCCTAACTAAATGGTTATGCTTGAAACTGGATTGCCACCTCTCTTCATACGAACCCTTAAGCTCCATGTAGACTATATTCTTTAAGTCCTTAGAATGCTATAAGAAAGAAAACGAGTTGGCTTAGTGAATGGCACGAATTGAGCCAATGGTGTGGAATAGAGCTGAATCTTGATTCTAAAGATTATAATGAATGGAAGCCAAAGCTTTATGAACTTATTTCAAAAGTTGATCAACGATTCAGAGAAAAATATATATGTGAAGGAACAAGTTCTACTCATAGAATCCTATACAGTCAATTGAATCACAGCCTTGGGGAAAAAATATTTTAGAGATGAATTAAGTGTAGAAGAGATCTCCATGATGGCATAGTTACGAGGAGAGCTTTTACAACTTAACTACGTTCCTCATAGAAACTATATTGCAATTTATTGCAGCCTTTGTAATAGGCAGGAGAGAGAGGATATAATTCACTTCGTGGGCTGCTGCCCGATTTTAGTCGAAACGAGGGAATCCTTCTTGGTCGCAAGCTTTCTAATGGATGAGCCAATAATTAACATTCTCAATGATATGAACGTCTAAAAACTTTTCAAGTTCTGTAAAACAGCATTAGCTTATCGTCAGAGAATCTGCGACGAAAACTTCTAAACATTTTGTTCTGTAATTTATTTCTTTAGGGCGTAGTTTTCTTAACTTATATATGTTATATCTACTTTTCTTTTGGTGGCGTTACAGCCAGAGCCAAGCTTCTCTCAATCACCCATGTTGTGTGTGATTTATAGGTGAAAGGGACCTACAGTTTAATGCCGATTCCGAACGGCGTGTGTCGAGAAGCTTTTTCATGGCAGGTATACTACGGGGGGTTTTGCCAGTACCCCGCCGAGGAGGGACGCCGCGAAATAAACATTCGATGCGATGGGCGTTGGTGTTATCGGGATCCGAACTCGCTCATCGTGCGTCAGAGTATAACACACTAACCACTGCGCCACGCCGCCCTCCCTTTATGTTATATAGTCATTTTATTTTGTCAATCGTCAGACGGCAGTGCCATGCTAAATGATTTTTTTACAATTATGATGAAATACTTAGTTTCCAATAAAGTCCTTATCTTAATCTAATCTCACACAATTTCATTTTCGAAAAATCTTGGTAAAAGGGTTGATAGTTTCCATGGAGGTCTATATGTGTATCCATTTCTGTAGAGATCCATTAAAGCCTCTCCGAGAACGAAGCTGTTTACTATTGCATTATTCAGCAAACAAGTGTCCGCTAATAAACGGTACCGTTATTCGTAGTTTAAAAAAGTCAGTGAAAACACCATTACTAATTTAATACCACTCCAGGTTTAATAACCTTATTATGTCCATATGTCGGCAACACCACAGGGAAGAGGGATAGAGGAGATGCCGATGGACATTGATCGTAAATGCTGCTTGCATGTTGTGAAGAGGGAGTAAAACCGAATCCGGCAGGGAATTCCGGATTCGTATGGTTCGGTTAAAGAAAACTCCCCATAATTGACGGTACGTCCGACCGTGGGCTTCAGAGTATATTGGTGATCATTCCTAGAAAGACGTGTGCTGTGTGAAGGGGTGGAACGCAAGTGGCTATTTCATCGGCGCATGATAATGCTGAAGTCACCTACATATCAGTTTTACCGCGCGGTCTTGTATTCTGTCTAGTAGGTGCAACAAGTTCTTGAATGCACCGGCCCAGACATGAGCATTAAACTCTAATTTAGGGCGAAAGAACGTCTTATAGATTGTAGCCAGATCAAAGGGTAAGGAATAATTTTTGCTTATGTGGTCGTTTCAATTAAGATTGTGAGCAACACACATACTCGGTATGGAGAGCGCTCCGGTTTCTGAAATGTGAGTTCCGTTCATGAATAATGACTACGCTATTACAGCCGAAGAGCAGGCTCGTAAAGTAGTCAACGAATATCAAACGGCAAGGGTACAGTCGTCGGAGAAGAATTGGATTGGATTCGAGACGAGATTTATAATAATGTCAGACTTAAATCCGTCCAAAAAAAATTGAATTGAACGATTCGGAAGGTGTTTTTAAACCATTGAGGAGCTACAATGAGCTCCAGAAAATTTGGGTTTCAGCTATGTGTGTTCCTAGCACGATTTTCACAGTTTAAGCAAAATCTACATAGATCTAGATTTATTCCAAGTTTTATCAAAATCAACTAAAGAGTGTCAAATTTATATCTGGAAACCTCTCCACGCAATAGCAATACTTTCTCTTACGACCTTAATTGCCATACTTCGTATTAGTCTTGTTGGAATTCGTCGCTTGAAATGAGCATGAATTCTATTGTCATTCTATTGATTTAATATGACATATTGAAAAAACAGGACTTGAGAGTGAAGGATTAATTGCAATCTTTGTTGTTTTTTTGGTGGCGTTATAAAGGACCCAAGCCAAGCTTCTCTCAATCACTCGTGCTGTGTGTGAAATGAAAGGGACCTACAGTTTAATGCCGATTCCGAACGGCGTGAGTCGAGAAACTTTTTCATGGCGAGTATACTAGGGAGGGTTTTGCTAGTACCGCGCCAAGGAGGGACGCTGCGAAATAAACATTCGGTGGCGTTCGTGTTATTGGGATCTGAACTCGCTCATCGTGCGTCAGAGTCCACCACACTAACCACTATGCCACGCCGCCCTCGGTGCGATCTAGACCTCTTCAATTCCCACTAAAACGTCACCTATAATCATGTCTTCAACATTGTGTAATAAATCAGTAAACGATGTAGAGTAATGAACAATTACCAAATTTCTTTTGGTTTATATGAGCGGCTTATAACGGCAACAGTATGACAACGGATTTTTCTTTAAGAATGAACAAGATAAATCCAACGCGGATTTAGTGACATACAGATATCATACACATACGTTGTAGCATCCCATTCTATCACTACCCTTAGGCCAATTTTAATGAGAACAAGCCTAAATACTTCCTCAAGTGGATTTGTATATCAAAATTTGGCGCTGTAGTTCTTATGGCACAAAAGTTTTCTGTTGTCATTGTATGTGGAATAGGATTTCCAAGACGTTTGCTTTATTTTCCAGAAAACCTCTTAAAAACCATAAGTGCAAACAAACCTCGCAACATGAAAATTCTCCGCCAACAAGTAAATAAGTATTAATACACAGAACACATAACAAGGTCATTAACCGCAGTAACATGTGCAAAGGGTGTGCGGAGCTTATTATAAGACCCAACCAAGATTAAACAAGTGCACAACAGCAACAAGCCGCCGTCGGGGACAGACAACACACGATGACTCGCAGCATGAACATGAAAGTTCGTTTATCTGTACCTAGCAACGCTCTAGACAGGATTTACAAGCGGATTCATTTGTTATATTTTCATTGCGTGCCGTGAAACTTTCAACTCTAAATCAGGAGTATTAGAATAGGATTTTTTCCTTGTTTCACTTTAATACTTAAGGTTTTGTGTATCCAAGCAATTCAATTTTAAGTAAGGCAAAAGCTACATCTATCTCCGGGACGCACATATCTCCTTATTATGTGTCGTTGTGAGGCTGCGAAACACAATATTCCGTCCAAAGGGACATTGTGCGATTTATCAAATTAAAGGTGTTCTTCCTCCTTAAATTATGATGTGGGAATGACGACGAGAACGTAGACGTAGGGCTTGGGAAGACATGCTTAGAGATGTCTTTGAAGTAGCTTTTGTAAAGTAAGAGTACATTCAATTTTTTTTTAGAATATATTATCCCTGGGGCAAAAAAATTACTGACAGTGTGTTTGGCTCGGACATGTTTTTTTTTTTTTTGCGACATTTATATTGTAGGTAACTTTGTGATAGCTTTGCTTGCTTTGGTGGCGTTACAGCCCGTGAAGGGCCAGAGCTAAGCGTCTCTCAATCACTCATGCTGAATGTGAGGTGAAAGGGACCTACAGTTCAATGCCGATTCCAAACGACTGAGTCGAGAAGCTCTTTCATGGCAAATATACTAGGGGGGTTTTGCCAGTACCCCGCCGAGGAAGGATGCCGGGAAATAAACATTCGCTCATCGTGCGACAGAGTCCAATACCCTAACCACTGTGCCACGACGCCCTCACAAACATATGTATGATTGTACCTATGTACGTATAATATATTCTTTCGGATGGTTGCACACATGTTGTTCGTATCAACATTATTATTATCTGGTGAACAGATTATTGTAACCTCAGGCTATTCAAGCGACACTGCCTTGTGGACGATATTTTCACCGTGGGGACACAACTACACTTTATTGCCTATCTATATTAAAACAGAAAAGAAATACTAAACAAAAGTTACGCAGATGCAACAATAACTCCTAGAGATAATTACAAATGTATCCCTAGTATACTATTGGATATACATACATATGTATTTACTCGGGCCGTGGCCGTGGATCTAACGGAGATGCATAGGGTAAACGTAGTCATAATCATAAAAAAATTGTTATTGACATTATGAAAAACCGGCCAAGTGCGAGTCGGACTCGCGCACGAAGGGTTCCGTACCATCTGTATATAAAATTATGAAAGAGACGTTGTATGTTACCTCAGCAGTGATCACATTAAAACGGCTAATCCGTTTGAAATGAATTTTGCCACGATGACAGATCTTGGTTGAAGGCAGGTTATAGGCATATTACTTTGATGATCAAAAATCTGCATGATTGGATAGTTGATCATCAAAATGTCAATTGAATTCAAATCAATTATCTTACTTGACAGCAAGTAGTTGAAAAAGTGAATAACAATAATTATGGGAAAAAGGTTTGCAGCTAGGATTAATATATCAAGGACAAAATAGGGTCAATGCTTGGAAGTGTTTTATTGCTTGTGGGATATGAACGAAAGTTAATTTCACAACAATTGAATTCGTCCCAACATTTGATATCTTAACCTATCGGGATGGAAAAGGAGGGGAATAGCAATTGTACGAAAGGGCTTGAAGAAAGGACACAATAGGGATCATCAAAGCTTAAAGGGTATTTATTATTGGTTGTTCGTAATTATAGAAAAAAAAGGTTGCAGCTAGGATTAATACATCAAAGACACAAAAGGGATCAAAGCTGGGAAATTTGCTACTGATTGCGGGATATTTTCGACTAACCTTAGGTCAGTATGTGACCAAGGGGATATTTTGGATAAAAATCATGTCTATTGTATGGGAGCCCCCTTTAAATATCCATTTTGTCCCTCCTTTTGTATTTGTCGTTATAGCGGCAAAAGAAATACATCATCTGTGAACATTTCAGCTGTCTAACTATCACGGTTCATGAGATACAGCCTAGTGGCAGACGGACGGACGGGCGGACAGCGAAGTCTTAGTAATAGGGTCCCGTTTTACCTTTGGGTACGAAACCCTAAAAAACAGCTTCGAGATTTCATTTCATTTTTATTGTGCAACTAGCGTGTACCTACTCGCGGCTTCGTTCGCGTCAAAATTGCTGGGTATCTCGTTAAATTTTTAATAATATGTAATTAAATGCTTCAAATGAATCAAGGCAAGGCACGATTTGCTTTATCATAAAAGTGAAAATAAAAATAATAAGTTTTCTATGTATGTACATATATATAAATAGTACGAATTCTGTATTGTGCATAATCATACTCTATGGAAAAAGTGTTGTTTTTTTTTTCAGATTAACGTATGCGTATAATATTTAGAAAAAGGAAAACAAAATTAAAACTATTCGGGTTTTTTTAGCCAGTAAGATACATTTTTGACCTACATGTGGCCTACATGTGGGGATGGCCGTGGTGCAGTGGTTAACATCGTCGACCGCCGAGCGGAAGGTCTATAGTTCAAATTCGCTTCATAGCCAAGTAAAAGTAATTCCTAAACGGATGATAAGAAGTATGCAACGCAGTTGTGAATGGAAAGTGACCAGACGTACTGCCTGCAGGCATAACACTCACAGTATATGGTCAACCGAAATTCATCCTCTGCGTATGCAATACTAAAGTGCTTGAACGAATTACTACGGGCTATAACCAACGCGGAATTCGGTCGGCTCTCGTCCTATCTAGGCCTAGGACAACCACCCCTGAGAGTAGTGAACGAACATCAACGACCCCAACCACTGCACTCCGTTCAGGTTGTGTGTGTCAACACATCATAAGAGAATATGAAAAACTCTTGAACCTGCGCGAGTCTCTAAAAAAAAAAAAAATTTAAAATTTACTTTTACCTAAGATGTGGTCTCAATAAAAAAACATACTTTTGAAAAAGCTCTAGGAATATATTAATCTATTGTAATGCTTCTCTGTAAACAATATTGGGCGTATCATTACCATTAGCTACGATTACAATGTTTGAGGCATCACTTGCACCTGAACATGCAACACATACATATGTATGTAATTGTCCATGGGTAAAATAACCTTTGTTTAAATCAATGTTAACTTTCTTCAAATGTCGGTTTATTGATTGAGTTTTAACATTTTAATATGAATTGGTGGGATTTGTTTTGTTTTTTTTTATTTATTTATTTATTTTCATAATTCTTCATAACTTGAAGCTAATATATGTACATTTTTACAGAATAAAGAGAAAAAAATATTAATCAATCCGTAACTTAAAAGTTAGTGTGGAATGACACAGCGAATTAATTAACAAAAAAAAAAAATGGATCTGAAGTGGGGGTAACATCGGTTTTACAAAATTGTTGTTTTCGGATTTCAAAAAAAAAAAAATTTGTGTAACAATTCATGAAAATAAAAGCAATTAGTACAATAAAATAAAATACAATTCGAAAATATGTTATTAAGAAATGACAATGTATTAACACATTAAAATAACGATTCAAGGGCGGCATAATTGATAGCGAATAACCAGTCTTTACCCTTTTTTAAGAACGAATTGAAGTGTGAGGATGCCCGAACAGAAAATGGTAACTTAAACATTGAAGAAGCTATAACAGTGTAAAAGTGAAAAATGGGTTTTGTGAGCTATTGGAACATTGACAAGATGCACGTTGTTTATACGGAGACTATACATTTGTGTGCTTCTACTAAGAATATTACCGCTTTGCTTATAAAATTCTTCTAGCACTTTAAAAACGTAAAGGTGCCTCATTGGTAAAATACGCAGATCTCTAAATAAGGGCCAGCTATGAGTGAAACGATTCTTGTTACAAATAATCCTAAATGTTTCTGAGCTCTTAATAATGGTCTGAGAGAGCTCACATGGTTTTTTTTCAAGTTATGTTTTTGATGGCATAGAACTTACAGTACGAAATACACGTGAACTTAGTGTTACCCCAGCAGCTATTGATGATATATGTAGGTATGTGCCTCTTACGTTAAAATGGACGATGGGAGAAACTACCTTATGGTTACTGTGTGTATTTCATCAAGTCAAAAAGTCGCAGAAATTATACAATTCTTACAACGTCATTTACTCCTATACACCGCGTAGATTCGAGAGTTTTTGAAGATAATTTAGACGAACCTCCCATGATTTACGCCGGCGATTTCAAGATGTATTAATTTTTATCAATACATAGTACATTTGAATTAATTGACATTTTTTTATTTGTGCCTTGAACATTAACAACTAGATATAGAACGACAATCGATGCTGTATTTTCGGGATATCTTGATAACATGATGTCTGCTAATTTTGTTAAGTACTTCAGTTATCACCAAAAACAGAACAAAGTTTTTTTAAAATTTACTCCGTATTTCGTTAAAGGGTCTTATTAATTATGACCTCTTATATTAAAAACATAAATGTTTTACATCTGCCGGGCGTCCCGTGACGGCCAACTTTTTTTTCCGTTTTAAGGACATTCATTTTGAAATTTGCTTTATGCACGGTTGTTTTATTTTTTCCAGTAGGAGCTTCGAAATAAAAAGAGTGACATTTCTACTTGGGGTGTTTATTTTTTTATTTTTTTTTCATTTTATTTATTTATTAGTATTATAAATACTTTAAATTCAACCATACATTTCTACAATAGTAATTCAAATTTTTAATCATTCCTGGTTGTCCCTAGTGTTATTAGTTATATATTTCTTGTTCTTAGTAATTCTATTGTTTTTTTTTTAACACATTAAAATTTGCTTCATTTTTAACTTCGTCCGGTAGGCTGCTGAAAAGTTGAAGGCCTTTTATATAAGTGTTCTGTGAGCTGCTGTTGTCCTGGCTTTCTCTACTCCAAAGTTATCGGCATTGCGAAGCTGATAATGTTGCACTTGTCTAACCTGAGTGATTCCTTGCGTCAAATATTTTGGTGCCGTTTTATTCTTTGTTTTAAATATTGTTATGAGCGTTCTTAGTTTAAGTCGTTGTGTTATGTTAAGCTACCTCATTCTATTCAGCATATCGTCTATGTGTGTAAATCTACTGCAGTTTAAAATTTCCCTCTTTGTTTTGTAATTTCTGTAGTCGGTTTATTTGTCCTTCATTGCAACATGTAAATAGAACTGACTAGCAATATTCAAAATGTGGTTTCACTATCGTATTATATACCATGACTGCGGTTACGTAGTTTAATTTTTTACTAACTCTTCTGAAATACCCTAAGGTCCTTTAGATTTAATTTTACATATGTAATTAATATGAGAGCACCGTGGCGCAGTGGGTAGTGTGTTGGCCTCTGACGCCGATGACACAGGATCGAATCCCGACACAGCCATGTCATCGAACGTGTTTTTCACGGTGTTTCTCCTCAGCGGGGTTCTGACAAAACCCCCTGTAGTAAAATTGTCATGAAAAAGCTTCTCGAAATTCGCCGTTCGGAACCGGCAATAAACTGTAGGTCCCTTTCACCTATGAGAAAATTAAATCACACACAACATGGGTGATTGAGAGAAGCTCGGCTCAGGTTCTTCATGGAATGTAACGCTAAAATACATACATACAATTAATATGCTCCTCGAAGCCTAATTTTTTGTCAATTATTATACCTAAAGGTATATTTATAGGTATAAAAATATACGTCAGTTATTATTCTAAGGTCCTTTAGATTTTTTTTACATATGTAATTAATACGCTCCTCGAAGCCTAATTTTTTGTCAATTATTATACCTAAATATTTTATTGTTCTTACTTTTTCAATTACTTGGCCATTTATTTCAATTATGTTATCGTTATCAAAGTTGATTTCCATGCATATCTTTTTTTTCTCGTTCAATTTTAATTTGTCCATTTTAACCATACATTTATTCGGCAATTCGTTTCGTCTTTGTCTTCTGCATAAATTAACGCGTCATCTGCGTATAATACTACTTTGCTGTCTTTTATTATATTAGGCAAATCATTTATATATATGGTAAATAGTATTGCACGTAGGATGGACCCTTGTGGTACACCCATCGTTACTTCAATAGCCTCTGATACACATTTATTTACTTTAGTTCTTTGTTTTCTATTGGTTAAGAATGTTCTAAACCATTTATTTTCTTTTTCTCTATTCGATATGCATTAAATTTTTCTAAAAGAATTTCATGGTTCACCGTTTCAAATGCCCTTTTGAAGTCTAGAAAAATAGCACCTGTCTTCTTTTTTTCCGTATTTTTCCATTGGTCAATTACATGGTCAATTGTTGTCTCACATGAATGATTCGCCCTAAATCCTGACTGATTCGATAAAAGTTCTGTATCCTCAATTTATTTGACTAGTTGTTTTTTAACTGTTGCTTCTAGAATTTTTTCTAATGTTCCTAAGATGTTGATTGGTCTTAGTTCTTCAAATTTTATTGTATTGGGAATCTTTTCAGCTGGTATTATAATTGCTTCTTTTCATGAGTTCGGGAAGGTTCCTGTTTCAATTGATTTATTAATTATTTCAACCGTTGGAGGCCTTATTTTGTCCCAGTTGTCAGTAATAATTCTTGGACAAATCTTTACTGTGTCCATTTTGTTCTTCAGTGTTTTGCATGTTAGTCCTACCTCGTCACATGTTACGCTTTGGAATTTAAATGTCGCCCTATTTGGTGTTATGTAATCCACATGATCCTCTCTTTCAATTCGTTTAATTTACGAGAAATTATTGCTTCCACCACCTCCATTACTCCATCGAATTCAATATTTTTTAATGTCTTATTCTGCCTATTCTGGGCCATACTTCCTTCGGCCCAACTGTCCCTTTAATCCTGTCATTTATGTACTTGTTTTTTGTGTTGTTAATTTCGACTTTGTAATAGTTTCTTGTCTCTATGTATCCTCTCCAAGCCTCATGGTCATTTTTCAATTTTGCTCTTTGACATTTTTAAATTTTCTTAGCTTTTAAATTTCTTATTTCGTCATTGTACCATTTATTGGTGTCGTTGTTATATCTTATTTTCTTCACCCTGGTCAATTTTTTTGTCAAAGTACTTTATACCGCTCTCGATATCTTCGACATTTACGTGTAAGTCCTTTGTTGGATTATATATTGTGTTTTTTGCTTGTAGTTCCTCTTTAAATTGCTCTCTGATATATGTTCGACCACCACCTCGTTTCGCTTACTTATTTCCTTTCTATTTATGATAATTTCAATTGTTTCGTGATCCGATATCCTTTGTTTTCAAATACCTACTGTATGTTAGTAATTACATAATCGAGTATTTTTTTTGTTGTTCTTGTTACTCTTGTGTATCCTACTACTTTCTGCTCTAAGCAATTGTCATTTAGAAATTTCTCTAGCTCCCTTTCATAAAGCTTATCTTCATACCAGTCAATATTGAAATCCCCCACAATCACAATTTTAAGGTTTTTTTCTGCGATGACCTGTATGTTGTCTTTAACAAATTCGAAGAAATCCATTTCATAATAGCTCGGTGATCTGTATATAGCTATAATCAAAATTTCGTCGTTTCCATAATTAATTTTACATGTCAAATACCAAATTTCCCAGTCCACTTTTTTCTTTGTTATCTCTTTGATGTTCCATTTATTGCTGTAAATTGTAACTCCACCTGTTCTCGTCGAGTTTGATAGACATGATATGTATATTAATTCAGTTATGTATAAATATTTCTAATTCGTTAATATCATCTGCCAAATGTGTTTCTGATAGTAGAATTCAGGTCGATGTTTCTCTAT
Organism: Eumerus sabulonum; assembly: GCA_951905685.1. NCBI lineage: Eukaryota > Metazoa > Arthropoda > Insecta > Diptera > Syrphidae > Eumerus > Eumerus sabulonum. The sequence continues at coordinate 149,511,815 of OX645060.1, read as the reverse complement.
TAGTAACTCAGTTAGTAACAGTTTCTCTATGTATACTGGACATTGATTATCAAGCGTCGTATGGTTTTCGTTCCAGATTCAGTCTTTCATTTATATTCATGCAATTCTTCTTCTTAGCGGGCGCTACAGTTCGGGGTGAACAGTTCGGCCTCAACCAACAGGCCCCTCTATCTAGCACGATATTTTGCTAGCCTTTTCCATTGCCGCACACCCAGTTGGCCGAGGTCCCCTTCCACCTGTGTGCATCATCTTAAGTGCGACCGTCCTCTGCTTCTTCGTCCCTCGGGGTTGGATTCAAAGACTCTCCGGGCTGGAGCTGTGGTGTCCATTCGCTCTTCATAGCCCAGCCATCTTAGGCGTTGAATCCGTAGACGCCTGACAAGGCTCATGTCACTCTACAGCCCGTAAAGTTCGTGGTTGGATCTTCTCCTCCATCCCCCGTCTCCATTTATAGGCCCAAAAATCACGCGCAAAATCTTTCTCTCGAACCGACCCAGGGCCTACTCATTCGTTTTTGATAGTGTCCATGCAACAGGACCGGGATGATAAGGGTCTTATATAGAGTCAACTTTGTCGTTCGGGACTTATAACTGCAAATACAAACGTTCTGGTCAAAACTTCGAGGGTGAGTGTCCTTTTTTGATGACAACATATACTTTTCGCCGTCTCCGCCTTAATACTTGTAAACGCCTCCTTGATGTCTCGCTGTGTTCTTCCAAATATGTCAATGTCGTCCGGTCGATGGTCGATGGTGTACTTTCCTGGCCAAAATGTTAAGGAAGTATCAGCTTATTTACAAAAGGCATCAGGCGTTCACGCAGAACAGCAACGTAGGCGATATTAAGGAGACTTATTCCTCTGTAGTTCGCGCAGTCAGAGGGATCACATTTTTTATGGATCAGGCAAATGATGCTGAAACTTCATTCCTCGAGCATGCTTTCCCTGACCATATCTTAGATTAGCATAAATTCCGCCTGCGTCAGCAGCTTTATCTGACTTGAGTTTCGACATGGCGATCTTAACTTCGTCGAGGTCAGGGAGACGGAATTATCTGCGGTGTTATTCGTTAAGAATTGGATCATTCTGCCTGAATGCGACGTATTGACTAACATCGCCGTTATACAGTCTGCAAAAGTGGTTTTTCTATATTCTCCACATCGTCGATTCTAGGTGTCCATTCTCATCCTCCCCACAGGCTTCCGTTCTGGCTCCATAACCTTGGCATGTTCGCTATATATGTATGTTGATAAAACTTTCGAACGTCACGCCTGCAGTAACACCTCTCCTAGTTCTCAATCGCGCGCCTCTCGTGCTCTTTCTTCTTTCTGCTGAGAAGCTTATGCTCCTCCTTATTTTTTATCTTGCAGAGCTCACGAGATTCTCTTATTCTTCTATGCAGCGAGGCTTTATATGCCTCCTGCTTCGCTGTGTGAATCCTCCTGCACTCGTCATCGAACCAGGTGTTTCATCGTAGTGGAGCCTCGAAACCCAAAATTTCAAGTGCAGTGCTTTTCAGGGCTTGAAAGCACAGCTTACCATCGAAGTCTCCTAGTACAATTTTGATGTCACAGCTGGGATATTGGGCATACGTTCTATCTAGGAGATCGTAGAATTCATCTTTGGTGGAGTCAGCAGTGTCCTTCTTGGGTCGTGGACTCAGATCAGGCTGGTGACGTTCCACAAAGTTCAATATTCAGTTTCATTTGCGTAAGTTCACAATCCTCATACATGGCCGAAATTTAATGCTCAACTATTTTATTTCAAGACTTTGTTGTTTTAGATTATGCACTCCGTCTCTCTGTTCTTACATTTAAGATGCAACTCCAACGGGCTACTAGAAAGATTTCAAAGCTGGATCTCTGATGTTGGACGTTATCTTGGAAGCTCTCGTTTGTGTTCGAACTTGGATGGTTCTATTGGATTGGTGACTTTTAATCGGCGGAATAATTCCAATGTAGTTATTATAGAAATTTAGTCTCAAAAAGCGGGGCGGTGAAAGATGGTTAGTTCGAGTCGCGTACAATATTTGTGGTGCTGATGAAAGAAATAAGTTTCTGCCGTGCCCCCAGATATTTAATGTTTCCATCATAAAAAAATGCAATATCTCTCGTAATGAAAAATTGTAAAATGTCTATTAAAAAATGCTGGTCTCAAGTGCACAATACATATACAAATACTTACATACGTATCCAACCTTTTTTGTTTACCGGTGACGTAATATTTCGAAATTCACAATTTGCATAAAAATAAGGTTATTAACATAGTACTATACCTAAAAGCAATACTTTGGAAAGTGGGAAAGGGTGGGAGAAAAAAATCGAATCATGTTGATAGCAACCAGGGGATGGCTTTTTATTACGGTATAGATAAATAGATACATACATAGATACTTTGTCCTTTTTGTTAGACCGGCACGAGTTATTTGCAGGCAAGTTTGCATAGGACGCCGAAGGCAGTTTGATTGATGGTTTTCTCTCCGTTCCTTTTTGTAAATATTATGCTAACTTTATTTACTGGACCTTGGTGGTATGATAATGTTCATAACCGAGCTCAGTAATTCAATTAAAGGGTGCGAGTTATGTGTTACGTACCACTATATACATGCATATCACTTATATCAATCATATATCACTCATACTTTGGGGTGGCCGTGGTGCAGTGGAATATTTGCTGGGAACTACAACAAACGTGAACATTCGTTCGGTTCTTCTCCTCCAATCGAGGACAACCACCCATAGGGAGTACTGAACGAACATCAAACCACTGCACTCCGTCCAGGTTTTGTGACCCACATCATAAGAGTATGACTATTGAATTTGTGCGAGCTACAAAGAAAAAACCTCTTACAATCACTGTTCAAATTACATACATATCTGGGAGCAGATACTACGTCAGTTCTACTTGTAACCTAACCAACCTGTAATTGTGCGAACATAGGAACGGTACTCTATCTGATTTTCACGTTCGCTTTTTGAATCTGAAATTTAAATAAATAATTATTGTAAGTTCTAAGAGATCGATCGTTTTCTTTTGACAACAACAAATAACTGGCGCGGTCGATGGTCATAGACGAATAATTCTAACGAAGAACCTAATCTATGTATAAAAGACAACGTTCTGAGTTGGAAAAAAATGTAGAAAAAATAAAACCCGGCCAAGTGCGAGTCGGACTCGCTCACGAAGGGTTCGGTACCATCTGTATAAAAAAATATGAAAGAGACGTTGTATGTTACCTCATCGGTGATCACATTAAAACGGCCAACCCGTTTGAAATGATTTTTGGCACGATGACAGATCTTGGTTGCAGGCAGGTTATAGGCATATTACTTTGACGTTCAAAAAACTGCATTATGAGATAGTTGATCATTATCATTATCTTACTTGACAGCAAGTAGGTGAAAAAGTGAATAACAGTAATTATGGGATAACGGTTTGCAGCTAGGATTAATATATCAAGGACACAATAGGGATCAAAGCTTGGAAGTATGTTACGGGAAAATTATGAGAAAAAGGTTTGCAGCTCGGATTAATATTTCAAGGACACAATAGGGATCAATGCTTGGAAGTGTTTTATTGGTTGTGGGATATGATCGAAAGTTAATTTCACAACAATTGAATTTGTTGCAACATTTGATATCTTAACCTATCAGGATGGAAAAGGAGGGGAATAGCAAATGTACGAGAGGGTTTGCAGCAAGGATTAACTTAGCAGTGACGCAATAGGAATCATCAAAGCTTAAGAAGTATTTATTATTGGTTGTTCGTAATTATAGAAAAAAGGGTTGCAACTAGGATTAATACCTCAAAGACACAAAAGGGATCAAAGCTGGGAAGTTTGCTACTGGTTGTGGGATATTGTCGACTAACCTTAGGTCAGTATGTGACCAAGGGTATCTTTTGGAAGAAAATCATGTCTGTTGTATGGGAGCCCCCCTTAAATATTAATTTTATTCTGTTTTAAGTATTCGTTGCTAGCGGCAACAGAAATACATCGTCTGTGAACATTTCAACTGTCTTGAGAATTTCAACGGTTCATGAGATACAGCCTGGTGACAGACGGACGGACGGACGGACAGCGAAGTCTTAGTAATAGGGTCCTGTTTTACTCTTTGGGTACGGAACCCTAGAAAAGTAAGACAAAGAGAACATAACGTGTTACAAGTGTGAAAATAAATTATAACAAGAAAGTGAAATGAATAAAGTTAATAATATCTTTCGCATGCAAGTCTTATGGCCAAATCCCTCCAAAGTAAACCTAAATTCTGTAATAATTCCTGTGTCAGATAAAAATTCTATTCTAAGCAGGTTAAGTAGTTTATCAATTAGTGTAGCCCAACCATGTCTCCGTAACAATTTTAACGTGTTCACACTGACACAATTCCAGTTTTTGAGGGAGATGTGAATAATCCTAATATATGTATCTGTACAAAATATGGACTCGATCGTCACGCTTTTTTACAACAATGATAACGTAAATAATTATCAGCTTGTCAGGATATTTCTAAATATTAAACTGAAAGGCGCAGTTTTAGTGGCGCAAGCACTATTACTGAAATCAGGGTAGAATTAATTGCCCATTTCAGTACTCATCCTAACGTATTTTGTTTCCCTTGATCTTAATAATTTGAGACAAATCATAGACAAAACACCCCAGCAATTTTGCAACCAAATTTGAATTACTACTTCAAACTATTTAGCAATTCACGTGTAAAATACGTCCTAAAAAAAAAAAGCTGTATGTTGGCGTTACAGTCCATGAAGAACCTGAGCCGAGCTTCTCTCAATCACCTATGTTGTGTGTGATTTCATTTTTCTCATAGGTGAAAAAAAAAAGTTAGACATGTATAATCAACAAGCCCTTCAAGTTTTTTCAGCCAGACTTCGCAATCCGTACGGTATTATTCCGGCATCACAAACTCACAAAACTCGCTGGTCCATCGTAGGAATGTCTCCTGCCCTTCATTGTTTTATTGTTACTTTCGTCATAAAAGCTCTAACAAAATGCCAGTTGCATTCTCCCTCTCCCTATTACGCGCCTTGAGTGCGCGTGTGACTATTAAAAAAAAGTAGCTCTACTCTGGTCTTGAGCCCGAGCTTAAGATATTTACGGTACAAAGTCGAGCAAAACTATGGGCTTACATTTTGTATTAACCCATATGCTGTCAACGCACGCCTTACCTTGTGATTCTGCTTCAATTCTTCAACCTATCAACAGGGGCGAAATTCAGGCAGCATCATTTAAATTCCCAACTCACTCCCAAGTTATTGGTAGGAGTCAGAATGTTTGGAAATCCATTGTATGTATGTACGTTGGTGTCACAGTCCATGAAGGACCAAAACCGAGCTTCTCTCAATCACCCATGTTGTGTGTGATTTTTTTATTTCCATAGGTGAAAGGGACATACGGTTTATTGACGGTTCCGAACGGCGAAATTGGAGAAGCTTTTCTTGACAATTATACTACAGGGGGTTTTGTCAGTACCCCGCGGAGGAGAAGCACCGTAAAAAACACGTTCGCTCTCCGAAATCCATTCCCAAAATAGAAATGCTCCCAAACATACCCCAATGAGCATATCAACAACCCAACCAACCTTATAGTTGTATGTCACAAGAACTCAATTGTATAGAACAATACGATTAAAATCTGACTTACTCTGACCTGACTGATGAATAATTAAAATATTCTGACCCCCATTAAAAAAATCGTTCAGACCAGGATTTCCCCAACTTTTGCCTCGTCTCCCAATCCCATAGCAATATAATTCAATAGCTCTTTTGATAATCGCCAGCTGTCACACGTTAAAATTAAAAACCCACATTTTAAACTCAAAATCGATACGGGAGCTACAAAATCTTTCCTCGATCCAGTGATTATCGACAAGCATAATGCAAATTTAAAAAGAAAAGAGCCTTTCGTTGTTACGACATCTCTGTCTTCCTCAGCGCATAATGTTACAGTTACCATACTCGCTTTGAAGGGATTTAAGGAACCCAAGCCCATAAAATTGTCCTCAAATAAACTTCATAGTGTTTTGGGCGGACTAATAAGACTGAACCTTAATCGGACGGCGGACTAATAAGACCAATTTATAATACTAAAAATACAATGCACCGTGGCGCAGTGGGTAGTATGTTGGCCTCTGACGCCAATGACGCGGGATCGAATCCCGACACAGCCGACACGTGTTTTTCACGGTGTCTCTCCTCAGCGGTGTTCTGACAAGACCCCCTGTAGTAAAACTGTCGAAATTCGCCGTTCGGAACCGGCAATAAACTGTAGGTCCCTTTCACCCATGGGAAAATAAAATCACACACAACATCATACACGCCAACATACATACATACAAAATGAAAATTAAACTGTAATATTTAATTAATTATCATCATCATCATTATTTTCAGTGTCCCGCATGTTCCACTAAAAGAGTCGCGAGGGTAATGCACGCACGCGGGATCACCAGGCCACTCGATCCTCAGTCATCGACTCTAACTCATCATGAGCTATGCCCAAGCGCACCCAGGGGAGTTTTTGGACTTGATCCAACCACCTCGTCCTGGGTCTGCCAAGCGGTCGCCTGCGTGATGGTATTGCATCCAAGGCACCCTTCGAAAGTCGTGAAAGTCTCAGGTGACCAAACCATCAAAGCATAGCCCTTTCCGTTCGGAGAAGCAGCCGCTCACATTGAGCTCTCCGCGCATTGCCGTGTTCCTCACCCTATCCCGGCGAGTACTCCCACAAAGGCACGAAGAAATCTCATTTCGGCAGCTTTTATTCGCGATCTTATTCTTTCGGTCAATACCCAGAGAGTGAGAGTTGGCAAAGGACTAATAAAGGCCTCGTAGGGGTAGCATCTATCCGACGGATGCTGGCCTGCTAAAAGGCGAGAAGAGCCACCGCAGTCGAACATCTTGCGGCACTGTTAGTAAGTCCTATCCCCACCTCCTCGTGGTACCATCTGGAGATTTCGTATGGAAATTGCAGACGGGGCCAATGGCGAGCCTCCTGTGCAAAAAAAAAAAACAGGATTAGTCGGTTGGGCTACGGCCTAGTAAGCCGTAACCGTAAAAAAACCACAAGCTCCGAAACAACCTCAAGCCTCGGATATAACGGACCGGATTTATGTTGACGACCCTTGCAAAAAACGAAAAAAGGACAATGATCTTCGGCATTGTACGTGGTATGTTAGGTCCCTGAACAGGCCACGTGCAACCGAACAACTTGCGGACGCCCTAGACCGCTATAAAGCGGACATCACCGCCATCCAGGAAATGCGGTGGAATGGACCGGGCATAAAGCGGATGAAAAACTGCGATATTTACTACGGCGACTGCTATAGGGAGAGAGGGCAACGATTGTTTGGATGCGAATTTGTTGTTCGAGGTGGACTAAGGCAAAAAGTCCTAAGCCTTCGGCATGTGAGCGAATGCCTCATAACAATCCGTATCAAGGCTAAATTTTTTAACATCAACCTGATCTGCGTCCAAGCCCCCACGGAAGACAAGGATGACTCAGCCAAAGATGAGTTCTACGATCCCCTAGACAGAACGTATGCCCAATGTCCCAGCTATGACATCAAAATTGTACTAGGAGACTTCTAGCCAGTACGCGCTTCCCGTACCTCGATATACACAAAGCCACCTGGCGGTCCTTTGATCAATCGACTACCAACCAGATTGATCACATCGCGATCGACGTCAGACACTCTTCCACTATTCTTGATGTTCGAACTTTCCGAGGGGCTAACATCGACTCGGACCACTATCTTGTTGTAGCCAAGATGCGCTTACGGATATCACGTCGGAAAGCTACTATCGCCTGAAACCGCTCGTGCTCTTACCGATCGCGTCTCCCTTAAGCTCTCCAATACACCTCAATCCTCCACGCTATCAATAGAACAGCAGTGGAGCCTTTGCAAACAAGTCCTGGAAAGCTCTGCATCCGAAGTTTTGGGTTTCAAGGCTCCACCACGAATAAACACCTGGTTCGATGACGAGTGCAGGAGGATTCATACAGCGAAGCAGGATGCATATAAGGCCTCGCTGCATAAAAGAACAAGAGCAGCTTGTGAGCTCTACGAGTTTAAAAGTAGGGAGGAGCATAAGCTTCTTAGAAGAAAGAAGAAAGAGCACGAGAAGCGCGCGATTGAGGATTTGGAGAGGTGTTACTGCAGGCGTGACGTTCGAAAGTTTTATCAACAGATAAAGCGAACATGCCAAGGTTTATAAAGCCAGAACGGAAGCCTGCAGGGATGAGAACGGACACCTAGTAGTAGAACCGCAGTCGATGCTGAGAATATGGAAAAACTTCTGCAGACTGTATAACGGCGATGTTAGTCAATATACCGCTGTCAGGCAGAATGATCCATTTCTAATCGACGGAGTCCGCAGAGAATTCTGTCCCCCTGACCTCGACGAAGTTAAAATTGCCATATCGAAGCTCAAGTCGAATAAAGCTGCTGGCGGAGACGGACTGTCTGCTGAGCTCTTCAAGGCAGCTGGGGATGACCTGGTTAGGAGCATGTACCAGCTTATCTGTAAGATATGGTCAGAGGAAAGCATGCCCGAGGAATCGGCATCGTATGCCCGATCCACAAGAAAGGAGACCCCTCTGATTGCGCCAACTATAGAGGAATAAGTCTCCTTAACATCGCCTACAAAATCTTCTCTGCCGTTTTGTGTGAACGCCTGAAGCCTTTTGTAAATAAGCCGATAGGTCCTTATCAGTGCGGATTCAGGCCAGGGAACTCCACCATCGACCAGATCTTCACACTACGGCAGATCCTGGAGAAAACCAATGAATTTCAAGTCGATACTCACCACCTATTTGTCGACTTCAAAGCCGCATACGACAGCGTAATTAGAGACGAGCTATACAACGCTATGTCTACCTTTGACATACCTGCTAAACTCGTCAGACCATGCAGGATGACTTTGGAGAACGCTCGCTGCTCCATCCGAATCTGTGAACACCTTACCGATAGTTTTGATGTCAAAAAAGGATTTAGGCCGGGCGAGGCGCTGTCGTGTGATTTCTTCCACATCATATTGGAAATTATTGTGCAAAAATCACTGGCCAATACACGAGGCACAATCTATTTCAAATCCTCGCAAACTCCTTGCATACGCCGACGATATTAACATAATAGGTAGATCACAGCGAGATGTCAATGAGGCGTTTGCGAGTATTGAGATGGAGGCGGCGAAAATTGGTTTGGCGGTAAACGAGGGCAAAACTAAATATATGCTGTCATCAAAAAAAGACACTCAACACCGACGTCTCGGCCAGAACGTTTGTATAGGCAGATATAAGTTCGAGGTAGTTAAGGACTTCGTCTACCTTGGCTCCGCAGTGACCTGGAACAACGACATCAGTTCCGAAATCAAACGCAGAATCACTCCTGCCAATCGCTTTTTCTTTGGGCTCAGGAGGCAACTGAGTAATAGAGCCCTCTCCCGAACGACAAAGTTGATCCTATATAAGACCCTTATCAACCCAGTCCTGTTGTACGGCGCAGAAGCATGGACACTATCAAAAGCGGATGAGGAGGCCCTTGGTCGGTTCGAGAGAAAGATTTTGCGCATGATTTTTGGGCCTATAAACGCAGACGGGGGATGGAGGAGAAGATTCAACCACGAACTTTACGGGCTGTACAGCGACATGAGCCTAGTCGGGCGTCTACGGATTCAACGCCTAGAATGGCTGGGCCATGTAGAGCGAATGGACATCACAGCTCCAGTCCGGAGAGTATTTGGATCCAACTCCGAGGGACGAAGAAGCAGAGGACGGCCGCCCTTAAGATGGCGCACACAGGTGGAAGGGGACCTCAGCCAACTGGGTGTGCGGCAATGGAAAAGGCTAGCGAAAGATCGTGCTAGGTGGAGGGGCATGTTGGTTGAGGCCCAGGTTCACCCCGAACTGTAGCGCCCACTAAGAAGAAGAGGTGAGAGTTGGAACAAATACTGAGATAAAAACCGCTAACTTGGCTTTGGCACCAAGCTCGGTCTTCCTTATTACAGATCTTCCAAGCTGTTTCAAAATTGACCCAGCTTGGCCATTCCTGCAGGAAAGCTCAGTATTACTCCTCCCATCACTTGTGAAGAAGACCCCGAGATACTTAAGCTTCTCCACCTGCTTCAATGGGACTTCACTAACATGTAGAGTGCATTGGACAGGTGTTCTGGAAATAACCATAACCATTCATTCCAGCATCAGCACATACAGCCACAAACCTATCTAGCGCACGCTGAAGTTCCATCTGGGACAACTAAGTCATCTGCAAAAAGAAGATGTCTTCTCCTCAACTCTCCCAATGTAAAACACTCCTCGCCTGACTGCGCTGCATCATCCAGCGCCTTCACCCTTGGCGAAGTCCATTGCCCACGGTGAAAGGTATTGATTTACTACCGTTAGCCTGAACGCAGCTGCTACAGTTTGTGTATAGAGACTAAATGGCCCTCAACAGAGGACCATCAATCCCATACTCCTGCAGAACACTCCAGACTTTACCTCGAGGAACTCGGCCATACGCCTTTTCCAAATCTACAAAGCAGCTGTAGATTAGTTTGGCGTACTCTCAAGCCTTCTCGAGTACTCTTCTTAGAGTGAAAAGCTGGTCGGCTGTTAGAGTTAGAGAGGTGGGACAAAGTCGCCTGATCACTGGTCGGTTGTACTTCTGCCGTGACGAAACAGGCACTGTTCATCGCCTATCCTGGATTCGACCATAGCTCTAGAGCGCGCCTCCGACACCTTAGCGTAGTTTTTACCGGGGACACTTAAAGGAGATATGCCCCTATAGTTGGAGCACTCTTTTTTTACCCCCTTTTTGAAAAGAGGGTGGCCGTAGTGCAGTGGTTAACATCATCGACCGCCGAGCGAAAGGTCTATGGTTCGAATTCGCTTCGTAGCCAAGAAAAAGTAATTCCTATACGGACAAAAAGTATGCAACGCAGTTGTGAATGGAAAGTGGCCAGACGTACTGCTGCAGGCATAACACTCACAGTATATGGTCAACCCAAATTCAGCCTCTGCGTATGCAATACTAAAGTGCTCGAACGAATTACTACGGACTATAACCAACGAGGAATTTGTTTTGCCAATCGCTCAGTGTCTCATCGCATTCCCAGGCCACCTTAATGACACGAGACAGCCATAATACTACCTCTTTACCCATTGCCTTAAGCATTTCTCGCCGAACTTCATCCACACCGGCGGATTCGCCAACTTTTAGCGATTCAATCGCTAAAATGACTTCCTCCACTGTTGGACTATTCTCCGCCAGACCCAAGACTATAGGTCTGTCCCCCTCAGTGCCCTGTTCGGGATTGAGCAGCTCCGAAAAGTGCTCGCTTCATCTGCGTAAGATGTCCATCTCATTGGAGAGCAACACACCATCTTTGGATTTGACTCCTTCGATGATGTTGAATTTCCTTTCTCTGAGCCGGCGAATGGTTTTCCAGAACACCTTTTCGCAGATCTATGGTCGGTTTCCAACTTTTCGCCAAACTCCTTCCAGGACTGCACTTTCGCTGCTCGCACAGCAAATTTGCAAGTTCTTCGCGCCACAGTGTATCGGTCACGAGAAACAGAATCCCCCAAGAGAATCCAGTCTCTGTAGGCCTTCTTCTTCTCTCTGATGGCTTCTTGGACTCCGGGTGTTTTAAACCACGCAGTTCTTTTCTCACCATCAGCGATGGAACAGTTGGAATTTGATCAAACCTTTCGGATATCTGTCGTGCGAAGTGTTGCCGTACCTCACTGCTCTCTTGGTTTCCGCCTTGGCAGACGAGGTACTCTATCAGTAAGATACAGCTTACATAACACCAGGTGACAGTTCAGCCCCTCTCAACACACGAACGTCACAAACCATCCGTTTCACACACGATGGTACCACAAAGAAATCTATCAACGATTTTTGTTGAAGACTCCGACGATACTACGTATATCTATGAATGTCTTCTTTGTGCGGAAAGAAGGTGTTCATAATGGACATGCCATTTGCACAGCAAAAATCCAACAACCTCTCTCCGTTCGCGTTTTGATGAGGATCACCGTTCCTCCCAATCACACTCCCCCGTGTCGTTACATCCACACCCACGTGGGCGTTGAAGTCACGCATCAGGATATAGGAATCCATCTGAATCACCCTATCAAGGGCCGCATCAACTTCAACTAGGAAAGTCGCATACTCAGACTCCAGATTCGGTGCATACACCTGCACCAGAGCCAAAGTTGATCTTTCAAACTTGAGTTTTAAGATCGCGACTCCCCTCCTAATGGTATCCACTCCAATACCCTATCTGCCAGCCTGGGACTTATGAGTATCCCCACTCCCGCCTGTGCAGACATTTGAAGTGCAACTCCCGACAGGAAGAGTTTCCACCCGTCCCTAAAGTACACAGTTTTATATCCTCTTTGCGTTGTCGAAGAGATACCTACGATATCTAACCGATCTAACCGATACCTGGCAGCTTCCTCAGCCAGCTCGTGATAATTCCCTGTGAGCGATGAAACGTTCCACGTGCCCATCCTAAGTCGATGCCGTTGTCTGTTGCCCTTTACTCCCCGCACGCATTGGTTAATGCATGGCGTGATAACGCCCCCCCCTCCGTAATGGCTCACGAGGCCACTGCCGGGTTGGTCGTGACTTCTTCGGTCTAAACCCGACCGGCTGCCGAACGGGACAGACCGGCCACCATATGCTCGCATACTGCCACCATTTAGGCCTGGCTCCGAATGGGGTCCTGGCACACCAGGGTAGGCAATTTCCGAGGCTGCTCTTCTCTTCGTCATCATGGGGTTTGCGCTTCGTTAGCCAGGTTTGGTCCTTGCGAAAATTAATTCGCACACCCCAAACCTGTTGCCCGCCCCCCACCACGAGGAGGTCGACATTATTTAATGTCGAATTAATATTAAAAAAATATACAATGGATCTTTTGGCCGGACCGGGCATGGAACAGGCATGGATCTTTTGAATGAATGCGGTATGCATCTTTGGAACGGATCCACCATGGATCTTTAAATCGGATCCAGTATGGAGTGTTGTAGCGGATCCGGCATTGATCTTTAAAACGGATCCGGTATGGATCTTTAGAGCAGATCCGGCATTGATCTTTAAAACAGATCCGGTATGGATATTTGGAATGAATCCGGTATGGATATTTTAAACGGACCCTGTGCCTGATTTATCCCTGATCAGTCTTCAGGCGATCCTGATCCGAATCGGATTTTACACTGAACAAATTTCTAGTCGAGATACGAGTATAATATTTATATTGCAATTTTTTTCCGAAAAAAAAACAGTATGTCGTCAAATAGACTTACTTTCGTCACAAGGAACTTTTCTAATAGAGCTAACTCTTAACAGTTCTTTTCATACTATTAAGTATGCATTCTCCAACAACTAGGATACAATAAGACAACATCCACTTCTACTTCCGCACGTTTTAATATCCTTTAAGCCATAAGAGTTCCGACACGTCTTAATAAACGATGTCCCCCTGAGGGCGAAAATCATTATCTTCTACGATATCAGAAAAAAATTCAGAAAATACAGATCAGCACGCCGCCGCCCTTCGAAACAATATTCAATACTCTCTCATAGCCACAATAACAATCGTTTACATTTGGATACGTCGACAATCAAATCGTAAAGCAAATGAAGAAACACATCCCACACCCTTACAACCTGAATACAATATATGTACATATGTACAGCAAAATCTAGTACATTTCAATAGTTAGATACAAAATTAGAATGTCAGCTTTATGTACCTACATATATGTAGCGTGTAGAAAGCACCGTGGCGCAGTTGGTAGTGTGTTGGCCTCTGACGCCGATGACACGGGATCGAATCCCGACACAGCCATGTCGTCGAACGTGTTTCTCACGGTGTTTCTCCTCAGCGGGGTTCTGACAAAACCCCCTGTAGTAAAATTGTCATGAAAAGCTTCTCGAAATTCGCCGTTCGGAACCGGCAGTAGACTGTAGGTCCCTTTCACCTATGGGAAAATGAAATCATACACAACATGGGTGATGGAGAGAAGCTCGGCTCAGGTCCTGCATGGACTCTAACGCCAATATACATACACATACATATGTGTAGCGTACCATTATGTGCATGCATATCACTTAGGACGCTGTGGCGCAGTTTTCAGTGTATTGGACCCTGACGCACGATGAGCGAGTTCGGATCCCAATAACACCAACGCCCATCGAATGTTTATTTCGCGGCGTTCCTCCTTGGCGGGGTACTGCCAAAACCACCAGTGGTATACCTGCCATGAAAAAGCTTCTCGACACACGCCGTTCGGAATAGGCATTAAACTGTAGGTCCCTTTCACCTGTGTGAAAATAAATTACACACAACATGGCTGATTGAGAGAAGCTTGGCTCTGGTCCTTCATGGGTTGTAACGGCACCAAAAGAAGAAAGAAGATATCACTTATATCACTCATATATCCGCTATGATCATTGTTCAAATTATGTAGCAGACACTACGTCAGCTCTACTTGTAACCTAACCAACCTGTACATATAATTGTACGCCATAATTGTGTGAACGAGGGAATGATACTTAACCTGATTTTAATGTTCGCTTTTTGAATGTGAGTTTTTAATAAACACTTGTCATTGTAAACTCTAAAGATCGGTCGTTTTCTTTCAACAATTATAACTCCCGTATTATTTGAGTTGGTTCATGGATGCATTGACTACCAAGTCTTTCAGAGTATCTATGATTTCTCCATACTCAATTTAGAGATATTTAATTTACAGAGGGATTTAAAGTTAAATGGTGGCATGTTGCTAGGATAAGTGTCATGTTCGAATGTCAATTAAAAGCAGACAATCGGCTTGGACTCATGCTTCACAAATAAGTAAGGGATCCTAAGCTTTTTGGAATTAATGTTTAATTAGAAAGTTCTTAACAAATATAGGATGGCACGTGCATGAAAAGCAGGTTGATTGATTCGATTGTAGCTTGAAAGAGGCGTGAAAACAATTGCCGATGACCTGAACAGAGGGAAAGTTCTTCCACCCATGGTCAAGTTAGAAGTTTTGTTATTATCCGAATGTCCTTGAGAATGTTATTTCTATTTCGTTTGCAAATTGCTGTTACATATTTGCGGCTAAGGACGCTTCACTTGATTAACCACACCCCGTCGCCAAGAAATTAAACATCTCCCATGTCAATACCAATTACAGTCAGAAACTCTCAAGCAATTCCAATCACGTTCATTTCGTCGGTAAACTAAATCATAAGCTACAGAAACTTGATCCATTTGCCATATCCAGCCAGCGTTGAATCTTAGAACTCAATTAAATCCATATGCGAATTTCACTCGGGAGTACCCAGTATCTGGTAGTGAGTCACTTAATTGATTGCGAACTGATTTCCATAAGTAAACAGATTACAATATGGACAGAGATTCGTGGCTGTACGACCGCTAGTTTGCATAAGTTACTGGTTATGAAACAAATCTCGAATCATCGCGACTATGCATTTTAGCAGTCCTAAATACATATGTATATTTTACATGCCAAATAGACATTAGACAACGTCAAACATATTTACATAATTCTCTGCAAAGTTCTTACGAGGTCTTGATTTTTTTTTTCGTTTGACTCATGAGCTGTAGGCGAACATATACTATTAATCACGTTCAAAAAGGTTCTTTCGTTAACGAACTAAGTTTATGTCCTAACAAGATATGAAGTTGTGATTTGTGTTAATTAGGAACGAGATGTGTCAATTGGGATAAGTGAAGGTATGATCGCGTTTTCTTTGCGGTCTCTGGAAACGTATTTTCCTAAAATTCCTTGATTTAGAGGGAAAACTACACGGTAGATTTTCCTGCAGAACTGAACGGATTGGTCGCGCTGTACTGAAGGTGCCCGTATATAGTAATCAAGGTATTTATTAAATAAACGATTTTTAAGCATTTTGATGTAGCATAAGTTACATATTGAGAGCGCCGTGGCGCCATTGGTTAGTGTGTTGGACTCTGGCGCACGATGAGCGAGTTCGGATCCCGATAACACCAACGCCATCGAATGTTTATTTCGCGGTGTTCCTCCTCGGCGAGGTACTGGTAAAACCCCCCGTAGTATAAATTGCCTGGAAAAAGCTTCTCGACTCACGCCGTTCGGAATCAACAATAAACTGTAGGTCCCTTTCACCTGTGTGAAAAAATAAATCACACACAACATGGCTGATTGAGAGAAGTTTGGCTCTGGTCCTTCAAGGGCTGTAACGCCAACATACATACATACATACATAAGTTACATATTACTTACTTACATTGATGGTGCTACAGTTCAGGGTGAACCAGGGCCTCAAACAAGAAGCCTCTCCAGCCGGCCCGATCTTTGGCCAGCCGCTTCCAGTGCCGCACGCCCAGTTGGTTGAAGTCCCTTTCCGGCTGTGCGCGCCACCTTAAATGCGGTCGTCCTCTGCTGCGTCGTCCCTCGGGGTTGGAGTCGAAGACTCTTCGAGCCGGAGCGTTGATGTCCATTCGCTCTACATGGCCTAGCCATCTTAGACGTTGGATCCGAAGACGTCCAACTAGGCCGATGTCGCTGTACAGCCCGTACAGTTCTTGGTTGAATCTCTTCCTCCAATCTCCGTTTACACAAACGGAACCAAAGATTGCACGCGGAATTTTCCTCCCGAAACGCGCAAGAGCCTCTTCATCCGCTTTTGAAAACGTCCAATCCTCAGCGCCGTAAAGGAGGACCGGGGTGATTGAGGTTTTGTAGAGGGATACCTTAGTTTTTCGAGAGAGGGCTCTACTACTCGATTGCCTCTTGAGCCGGAAGAAGCAGCGGTTGGCAAGAGTTATTCTGCGTTTTATCTTAGCGCTGGGGTCGTTGCTGCTTGTCACTATCGAGTCACGGTAGACGAATTCCTTGACTACTTCAAAAATATAGCTGCCAAAAGTGACGTTCTGACCAAGACATCGGTGTTGCGCGTCTTTCTTTGATGACAGCATATATTTGGCATTGTCCCCATTTACCCTTATACCCACTTTATCTGCTTCTGCTTCAATGCATGCGAACGCCTCATTGACGTCTCGCTTTGTCCGTCCAATAACGTCAATGTCATTTGCGTAGGCAAGCAATTGTGTGAACTTGAAGTAGAATGTACCTCTTGTATTGGCCGCAGAGTTCCGCACGATCTTTTCAAGAATAATGTTAAAGAAATCACACCCTGTCTTAAACCTGTTTTAACATCAAAAGGGTCGGTTAGTTCACCTCCGACCTTAATGGAGCAGCGAGAATTCTTCATAGTCATCCAGCACAGTCTGACGAATTTGGCAGGAATGTTAAAACATGTGGCTTTAAAGTCGACAAAAAGATGGTGCGTGTCGACCTGGAATTCATGGGTCTGCTCCAAGATCTGCTGTAGTGTAAATATTTTGTCTATCGTGGATT
Organism: Eumerus sabulonum; assembly: GCA_951905685.1. NCBI lineage: Eukaryota > Metazoa > Arthropoda > Insecta > Diptera > Syrphidae > Eumerus > Eumerus sabulonum. Next base: position 149,494,384 of record OX645060.1, on the reverse strand, counting down.
TTCCTGGCCTGAAACCACACTGGTAGGAACCTATCACCACCAACGGTTTCAGGCGCTTACACAGCACGACAGAGAGGATCTTGTACGTGATGTTCAGGAGGCTTATCCCTCTGTAATTGGCGCAGTCACAGGGGTCTCCTTCTTATGGACCGGGCAAATGATACTGAGATTCCATTCATCGGGCATGCGTTCTTACGATCATATCTTGCAGATGAGTTGGTGCTGGTTCCTGACCAGCTCATCGCCAGCTGCTTTAAATAGTTCCGTGGGGAGTCCGTCTGCTCCAGCAGACTTAAGTTTCGATATCACCATCTTAACATCGTCTAGGTCGGGTGGACGGAATTCTCCTTCGTCTTCGTCCATTGTGAATGGTTCGCTCTGCCTAACGGCGGCATTTTCACCGTTATACAGTCTGCAGAAGTGGTCCCTCCACAATCTCAGTATCGACTGTGACTCCACTACTAGTTGTCCGATAAGTTACATATAAGACATGTATAATAAAAATTAAATAAGTTCACGGCATAACTGAATATAAATTACGCAAACTTATTATTTTTTTTCATTTCATTTCATTTTTATTAGTAGCGAATAAAATACATTTCTTTTCTATAACTATATTGCACAATTTACAGAGATATGGTACATGTATGTTACCTTACTACTGAAATATTAATAACAATTTTTTTTTAAATATATTATTATCATAACCATTTATAGTGTTCGAAGGAAAAGCTACTACAAAAAACCTTCACATAAATTAAGAGAAAAAGAAAAATCATCTAAATCTGGAGTAGAAAGAAAGGGTGGAGGAGATAAGAGAAATTAGAAAATAAGTATATATTGAACAAAACAAAATAAATAAGCAATGAGCTAGGTAAATAACAAAATAACATAAATAGATAAGTAAGTAAATAAATAAATAAATAAATAAATAAATAAGGAGAATAAATGTATAAATTAATAAATAAATAAATAATAAATAAATAAATAATAATTAAGTAAATAAATAAATAATATAAATAAATAAATAAATTAGTAAAGAAATAAATGTAACAATAAATAAATAGTGAACAAACAAATAAATAAATAAATAATAATTAAGTAAATAAATAAATAAATAAATAAATAAATTAGTAAAGGAATAAATGTATCAATAAATAAATAGTGAACAAATAAATAAATAAATAAATAAATAATAAATAAATGAGTAAGTAAATAGTAAGTTATGGAACATACTTGAATGTATAGATAAATATGTATATTAGCAAACGATTTTATTTACAAAGCTAAGTTTGAGATTAAGGAATTGTCAGAGGAGATGCATGACAAGTGGTATCGCTCAGCAAGTTTAAGAATACTTTCTGGTACTTTTTCGATATTTGCAATAGTATGCAACTCTTCTGTGGAAAAATACCAAGGAAGTTTCAGCAACATTTTAAGAAGTTTGTTTTGGGCTGTTTGCAACCGCCGTATATGACTTTTTGCACAGTTACCCCATACAGGAGAGCCGTAGAACATTATAGCTTGAAAAATTGTTTTAAAAATGATCAATTTGTTTTCCGTATTAAGTTGTGACTTACGATTTATAAATGGATAAAGTGTCTTTATTGTTATATTAATTTTATTTATTGTTTGTTGTATATGTAAGCCAAATGTTAACGTTTTATCTAGGTGCACCCCAAGATAGTTTGCGCTCTGTTTCCACTCCATCGGAACACCATTAATTCGAAGTAGGTTGCTTGGTAAGTAACAGGCTTTTCTTTTTCTCGTAAAAAAGATAGCTTGAGACTTTGAAGCATTAATTTGTATCTTCCAATCTTTGAAGTATGTTTGGATTGTATTCAAGGCAGATTGTAAGTTAGTTTCAATATTGGAACCAATTTCATCTGACGAGAGAATACAGGTATCGTCCGCGTACATAGCAAATTCACAGTTCCTCAGTCGTGGGAAATCAGATGTGTAGATTATAAATAACACTGGACCGAGCACTGAGCCCTGAGGTACACCTGCAGCAATGGAGAAATCGTCAGACAGCCAATTATTAACGGATACTCTAAAGGTACGTTCAGATAAAAAGGAGTCTATAACTTTGATCAGATAAATCGGAAAATTGAACGAAATAAGTTTATGCAGCAAACCATTATGCCAAACAGTGTCGAAAGCCTTTTGAAAATAGTTTTTTGTTGTGAAAAATTGAATAATTAAGTGTGTCGGCAATTCCAATGTCAGTGACAAGGTTTGAAGAAGATGGTTTTGTCGAGGAACCAATGGTGTTTTCAAAATTTGTTTGGCAAATTTTAAATAAGTAGAAAATTACAGAATATATTGTTGTTTCGAGACGATGGAGCTACGAGTCACGCAACACGCCAAAACTATGAATTAATGTAGATTAAGTTCCATTGACGGTTCATTTCACCATTACGGAAAACAGACATAATAATAAACTAACTATTTATCGAACTATTTGACACTAAGTCTGTATAATATTTTTATGCATAAAAGCAGCAATTACAAAGCTGGAAATAAAATTACTCTTAAGACGCATTTCGCAAACTCATTGCGAGCACACGCAAATGTATCATAAATCTGAGAAATTGTATTCGTAAAATTTCGTATAATACTACGGTTTCAAATCAATAGCAACAAACTTGTGAATCATAACATACAAAAAATTAATCGCAAATAAAAAGAAAAGAGTTACTTTGCTAAGGATATTAAGGTCATGTGAAAACTTCTTGTGTCGAATTTGCGGAAAAAGTGATTCTACTCCTTCGGAAAGTAGTAGACTAACAACGAACCTGGTTAGCCTCGGTATTAGGAAAGATCAAAGCTAGGAAATTTAAGAAGTGAGTACTTTTTGGAATTTATCTTCAAAAACAACCTAGATATTCTAACCGCGGAAATAGCCCAACCTTTGTTAACAGAATTAGAGAAAAAGTTCTAGATCTCACAGAAACATCGATGGCAGATAATCGACGGATCTGCTTTGACATCCTCGCAGGAGGAAAAATATCTAAAACATACAGACACCCGAGAACGATAGACTGGGACATCTACAGCCTAGAACTCACGTAATCGATCAAAAACTGGCCAAATAGTATCAGAAACATAGACAGCCTCGTACTTAGCTGCCACAGCCTTAACGCTAGAATCATATCCGCCTAGTTAAGATAGGCAATCGCACCAATAGTAGAATAGCAAACTCTCCAAGCTAAAAGCATTGACCAGGAAACTGTTCAATTAAGCTAAACGCAACGGTGACTGAATATTGTACCGTGCCTCGCTCACCAATTACAACCAAGAGATTGGAAGAGCCAAAAGAGACTCATGGAAAAAGTTCTGTAAGAGTCTCTCAGACATTCAAAGCAGAGTCCTCGCTAAAGAACACACTAATGGTCCAAAATGGTCAAGAAATATTACAAATTCTAACCAGTACGCACTTCACAGACTCTACCATCATTCCACACCTAGACAGATCAGGGCAACCAGACCCAATAGAGAGGACTGGAAGAGGTTACGAGTAACATTTCTTAAGAGAAGGATAAAATGGGCCATTAGCTCCTTTGACCCATTTAAATCTCCCCGGGAGGATGGTATCTTCCCAGCCTTCCTTCAAAAAGGGAGTGCGCAGATTAACCATATGCTAATTAACATCTTCAGGACCAGCTACTCATGGGGATATATATCGACAAGCTGGAAAGAGATAACAGTCAAATTCATTCCCAAAGCAGGCCGTAGACCTACGGACCTGCCCAAATCTTACCGACCGATAAGGCCTTACCTCTTCCTAAAAACTATGAAAAAGATACTTGATACACATTTCAGGGACGATCCTCTCAAAAGTTCGCCTCGTCACAGTAACCAATATGTCTACCAGCATATTGGTGAGAAATCAACCACGCACGCTCTTCAGGAGCTAACAGCTCGGATCAATAAATCCTTCAGCGACAAAGAAATTGCAACATTGGACTCTGACGCAGGATGAGCGAGTTCGGATCCCGATAACACCAACGCCATCGAACTTTTATTTCGCGGCGTTCCTCCTCGGCGAGGTACTGGCAAAACCCCCGTAGTATAACTTGCCTTGAAAAAGCTCCTCGCACGCCATTCGGAATCGGCATTAAACTGTAGATCTCTTTCACCTGTGTGAAAAATAAATCACACACAACATGGGGGATTGAAGAGAAGCTTGGCTTTGGTCCTTCATGGGCTGCTACGCCACTGAAAGAAGAAAAAGAACACTACACGTGTACAAGTCTTTTACTTGCAGCAAAATAAAATAAATGCACACACTTGAGAATCTTATTTCAATCTGTTTATTTTGACCTTCGACTGGTCTTTAAATACAAAATTACTTAAACTAATCTAAGTCTTATCTTATATGTACCTACATATGTATGTGTAAAGGACCAGCGCAGCCCAAATGTTCGGTGCGTTGGCCTTATCTATTGTACCTTTTTTTTATTGGTTTAGGTGACTGTGATATTGGACTGTATTTGTAAGGGACCAGCGCAGCCCATATGTGCGATGCGTTGGTCTTATTTATTTAGGTCATATTTATGACTATGACAAGTGGACTGTATTTTTATTTTCTTTCTTCTGCCCTTTATGTGCGCTGATAAAATATGTGCGCACATATAAGTCAGACAGCCAGGATGTCTCTATGTTATCACCTGACCAATTCTCACATACATTGTGCACGTCTGGTGGCACAAAACGAAACAAATATCAGTACAAGCTAAACTCAGCAAATTGCAAAGACTAGCTTGCATCTGCATCATAGGGGCTATGAGAACAACCCCCACAGGAGCACTAGAAATCATCACGGACCTACCACCTTTCTACCTCCAACTGAAGTAAGAAGCCATGGTCTTCGTCTATCGAAGAGGTTGACTCTATTGTCTAGGACTGAACAGGCATGAAATCCTAAAAATATCTCACATAGACAATTGTCTCCCCAGATATAACTTCAGCCAAAACTTTAAGATCACGATTCTCTCTCGTTGTATCTGGAAATAGAATGGACGCTCCTTCAATCGCGAGTTCTACGTGTGCTACAAAGACGGCTCCAAAACAAAGGAAAGAGTTGGGGCTGGAGTACACTCAGCTAATACCGGAACACACGTCTATCGCAGTATGGACAGGTACAGCTCCGTATTTCAGGTAGAGATATTCGCAATCGAACTCTGCCTCATAGAAAATATAAACAGAACCACAACAAATCTATATTCTGACTGATAGTAAGGCTGCACTTCGGGCCTTCAAGAGCTACGAAGTCACCTCCCAATTGGCATGGGGCCGACCAACACAAACAGAGTTCACCTTATTTGGATACCTGGGGAAGCGGCCATATAGGAAACGAAAAGGCAGATCTTCTAGCAAGGAAAGGCCAAGACCATTCTGTGGCATACCTATCAACACCACCAAATGCTGCATAAGCAGATGATTGAGCAATACAGCCAACTACTACTGGTCACAAACGAAAGGTAGCAGACAAGCCAAGATATTGTTACCAACCTCTTCCCTTACGAGAACGAAACAACTTCTCATGCTTCTTAGAAGTCAGATTCACACAGTTACAGGCTTTTTCACTAGACACTGCACAGTCAACAAACATCTTTAAACCATGGGCATTACAAAAGAATGTGTAATGAAGACGAAGAAATAGCAGAGCACATACTGTGCCACTGTAACTGCCTCGTCAGTAAACGTCATCGTCACTTAGGTAGCTGCTAGCTCAAAAGCATACTAAGTTTCTTTAAGGACCGAGCGGTTTCTGGAGATAGTAGCTTTTCGACGTCATAACTTTGTATTCTTACTCAATTCCGCTGCGTTCGTGATATCCGTAGGCGCATCTTTGCTACTACATGAAAGTGGTCCGAGTCGATGTTTGCCCCTCGGAAAGTTCGAACATCAAGAATAGTGGAGGAGTGTCTGACGTCGATCGCGATGTGATCAATCTGGTTGGTGGTCGATTGATTAAACGACCGCCAGGTGCCTTTGTGTAAATCGAGGGGCCGGAGGCGTGTACTGGCTAGAATTAGACTTTGCCCCGTAGCGAGATAAAACAGCCCGTGTCCGTTATCGGATGTGCTGTCGTGTAGGCTATGTTTACCGATGACTTTTTCAAATATGCTTTCCTTACCCAGCTTAGCATTGAAGTTTCAAAGTTCAATTTTGATGTCATACCTGGGACATTGGGTAGACATTCTGTCTAGGAGATCATAGAACTCATCTTTGGCCGTGTCATCCTTGACACAGATCAGGCTGATGTTAAAAAAAATAGCCTTGATACGGATCGTTATGAGGCGTTCGCTCACATGCCAAAAGCTTAGGACTTTTTGCCTTAGTCCACCGCGAACAGCAAATCCGCACTCGAACAATCGTTGTCTTCTCTCCCTATAGCAGTCGCCGTTATGGCGGTTATGTCCGCTTTTTAGCGGCCTAGGGCGTCCGCACATTGTTCGCCTGCACGTGGCCTATTTAGGGACCTAATATTCCGTTTTTCGTTTTTTTTTTTTTTTTTTTGGCAAGGGTCGTCAACATTAATCCGATCATTATATCCGAGGCTTGTGGTTGTTTCAGAGTTTGTGATTGTTTCTACGGTTACGGCTTACTGGCCGTAGCCCGACCGACTAGTCCTGTTTTTTTGGCGCAGGAGGCTCGCCATTCGCCCTTCCCCGTCTGAAATTTCCGTAGGAACTTTCCAGTTGGCACCACGAGGAGGTGGGGACGGGACTTACTAACAGTGCCGCAAAATGTTCGAATGCGGTCGCTTTTCTTGCTTTTTAGCAGGCCAGCATCCGTCGGATAAATGCTACCCCTACAAGGCCTTTGTTAGTCCTTTGCCACTAGTTGCGTAGAGTTGAAGGGGGACTATTTTGAAGGTTACTTTTTATGCAAAACTTCTCTGAACTTAATATGAACATGGCATTTCTTTCTAGGGGGATTGGTGGGAGTCTAGATATAATTTTAGACCCATACTAAAGAGAAACAAAACAAAAGAATAAACGTGAACATGTTTTATTATATTACACAACCTGTTTCTTTGGGCTACGTAAACGACTCGGTTCTTACCAATGCTCCGAACATTAAAAAATTAACACTGACATCCTCGTAGTAAACGTTTGTTATCTTTTTCATGGACAGATCAAAATGTCTTGAACTAAAGTGTCGTTCGGTAGTCTACCACGTGCTACCCAACTTTCATGGTGTTTTCTATTTTCACAGTTAGAAAAAAAAAACCGGCCAAGTGCGAATCGGACTCGCGCACGAAGGGTTCCGTACAATCTATATATGTATATAAAAGAGTTCCGTGACTGATTGACTGACAGACAACGCACCGGCCAAACCGCTGAACCTATAAGGCTGAAATTTTGACAGTGTATTCTTATAGTGACATAGATATCCGCTAAGAAAGGATTTTTCAAAATTCCACTCCTAAGTCAGGTATTATTTGATTCAATTATTTGAGTCAATTTCTGTTTCTTCTCTTTTGGGCTCTCTGTTCGTATTCGATGAATCATTACACGATTCAATAGGGAGCTCACCACAAGCTGGTGTTTGTGGATTTTACGTTATGCTGAGAGACACCGCACAAACACTCGCAAAAAAAGAGAAAAAGAAAATGAGAAATATCAAAGTATTGAATCAAATTCCCAGTATAGGCAATGCAATATAGAGATGCGCAAAATAGTTCCAACCGCGGAACGAACATGGAACCGATCTTTTCCTGATCGGAACTACAATACATATGTATGTACATACATATGTGTTTAGCTTTTTTGTTACTGAATTCAATGGCAAAATGAAAAGTTACGATAGTTTTTTTAAAAACATGTTTTATTATCATTTCAAACCAAAAGCAACCATAAAAAATTAGTTTAGTTTATTTCATTTATTCATTTTATTTATTTGTTTCAGAAACTGAGAAAATAACAAATAAAATATGTACATAAATCATGCATGCATACTCGCACCGATATGGAACTAGCAAACCATGTCCATGTCCGAACCTGTATGCGTACTCGCACCGATATTGAACTAGCAAACCATGTCCATGTCCGGACCTGAATGCATACATACATGTATGACATTCGTTCACGAAATGCGGTGCGGGCATTATATTCTTTCATTTCTTTTCTTCATTTCAGTTCCAGTGTGATGTACAGTGTACACCAACTGTTCGAGCTTTATCGCCACATCTCCATACTTTTGGGTTTCGTGAAAACTACGGGGTATTACTCATACCGTATGAGAAGCATGTTCGTTGCATTTATGTTTTTTTTTTTTTTCGTCTTGTACATATGTGATTGATGAATAAGGGTTGAATGGAACTATGGAACTATTTTCGTTCAATTTGCGGAACGAGAGGACATGTGTCGAAGAGAGGACATAGTTCCGTGAACTATACATGTCCGGAACTACCCAACTCTACAATGCAACCTACCCCGGACGCTTCTCACTTCTCTATCCAAATGTTCCTGTTTCGGGAGAGAGAATTGAATCGTATTATATCCGACTAAGGGGGTAAAATGAGATGTACATAAATGTTCATATGAAAAATCGTATTCGCTGCGACTATTCTTAGCGTCTCCTCTTTATGCGGATCTTCGTATACTTTGGGAGTGACCATTGTTTAATTGGGTTAGTGTTTTCATTTTTCTGACGTTTCATTTGATAGAGATATGGCCAGGTGTCAAAAAAGACCACGCTTTAGGTAGAGTTTACACGGTGCATCCCAATAATACAGAGTGTTATTATCTCCGTATGTTGCTTCATCAAGTACGTGACCCAACTTCTTTTGAAGCATTAAGAACGGTAAATAATGTGGTATGTATATCCGACTTTTCAATCTGCTTGCAAGAGTTTAGGCTTGCTTGAAGACGATCAGCACTGGTATGCCACTCTGGAAGAGGCCGTACTTTGTAAATCACCATTTAGGACTCGCGAACTGTTTACAATAATGTTAGTGTTTTGTCAAGTATCAGATCCACTAAGCTTATGGGAGAAATTCAAAGAATATTTATCTGAGGATTTCAAACGACAAGTAGAAAGACAAATTAAAGATAATATTGAGCAGTTTTCTGAAGAGGTGTACAATAAATGCTTATATGTTATTGAAGAAATTGTCTTGGCATTAGGTGGACGTGCCCTCAAAGAATATGGCTTGCCGCAGCCAAACAGACCACAAGATTTAGGCAATGTACAATACTTAAGGGAAACTAACTATGACGTTGAAGCTCTGGACCGGTTTGTCATGGAAAATCAGGGTACATTAACCGCAGAACAAAAGTTAGCGTATGATGAAATTATAACCAGTGTTGAGAAAAATGAGGGACGACATTTTTTTCTAGACGCTCCGGCTGGCACTGGAAAAACCTACCTTATTAACTTGATCTTAGCAAAAGTAAGGAGTGGTCGTATCATCGCCTTAGCTGTCGCGTCTTCCGGAATCGCTGCCACGCTTCTAGAGGGTGGTCGAACTGCGCATGCCGCTTTTAAGTTGCCACTTGACCTTACACGTGTAGAGACGCCTATATGCAGTATATCAAAACAAAGCAATCTGGCCGAGGTATTAAAAAATACTAAAATAATTGTCTGGGATGAAATTATAATGGCACACAGGAGAAGCGTTGAGGCTATCAATAGGTCTCTACAGGATATTCGTAGTAATAAGAACCTGATGGGTGGTGTGACAGTACTATTGGCAGGAGATTTTCGTCAAACATTACCTATGGTACCTAAAGGAACCCGAGCTGATGAAATTAAAGCCTGTCTGAAAAAATCAGTTTTATGGCCGCCAGTAGAAATCCTCAAGCTAACCAAAAATATGAGAGTATATCTGAAAGACGATATATCAGCTGCTAAATTTTCAGATATTTTAATGAAAATAGGGAACGGTGATTACCTATCCATCAACGGATAACATGATTGTTGTCCCGGATGAGTTGTGTACATTCGTAACTACTTCTCAAGAACTGATAGATCGCATTTATCCAGGAATTGCTCAAATACAGGAGAAAAGTATCGAATGGTTTTGTGAGCGGGCAATTTTAACTCCAAAAAACGATCAAGCCGCGCTTATTAATGACATGTTACTGAAGTTCTTTGACGCGGAAGAAATGGTTTACAGGTCGATAGATACTGTGTGTAACGCAGATGAAGCTGTAAATTATCCGGTAGAATTTTTGAAATCGCTTAAACCACCGGGAATTCCATACCACAGGCTTATTTTGCGGAAGGGCACACCGGTAATGCTACTTCGAAACCTACAGCCACCGAAACTGTGTAGTGGTACTAGGTTACAAGTCAAAGCAATGCATAAAAATTTAATCGAAGCTATTATTCTGACCGGATGTGCTCGAGGAGATACAGTGTTAATTCCATGTAATCCTTTAATACCCAATGATCTTCCATTCGACTTCGAATGACGATTATATGCTTCGCCATGACGATTAATAAATCGCAGGGCCAAACTTTGAAATACGCTGGCATATATTTAAGGGAAGGTTGTTTTTCCCACGGACAGTTCTACGTAGCTTGCTCGCGTATAAGTTTGCCTAAGAACTTGGTGATGTTGGTGCCACCCAATAAAGAAAAAAAAATATAATTTATAAGGAAATACATTGAAAAGATCAAAATACGACCCTACTGGAGTTAGACCCTAACCAATGCCCGATACCGTGACCAATGTCTTGGACCCTAGCCAATGCCCCGCGAGCCAAGCCGCGGGTAAGGAAGCTATATATTTATGCCAGAGTATTTTTTATTCATGATCTTTCGAGACGCAAGAAAATTTTTACTTCAATCAGATACGATTGGAAAGACAGTACAATAAGATCGGGAGTTAATTTGAACGGTTTCAGTTGAGCAAAAAAGAAAAAGGAAGTAAATAGTATTGATGTTGTGTCTTTTTTTACACATAATTAAAATTATAATTATACCATGGAAATTTGACCTCTAAGTATGCAAACGCGGACGAAGTCGCGGGTAAAAGCTAGTCTGTATATAAAAATATGAAAGAGACTTTGTATGTTACCTCATCAGTGATCACATTAAAACGGGTAATCCGTTTGAAATGATTTTTTGCACGATGACAGATCTTGGTTGCAGGCAGGTTATACGCATATTACTTTGATGATCAAAAATCGCCATGGTGAGATAGTTGATCATCAAAGTGTCCATTGAATTTAACTCAATTATATTAATCGACAGCAAGTAGGTGAAAAAGTGAAAGCAATAACTATGGGGAAAAGGTTTGCAGCTAGGATTAATATATCAAGGACACAATAGGATCAATGCTTGGAAGTGTTTTACTGGTTGTGGGATATAACCGAAAGTTAATTTCACAACAATTGAATTTATGGCAACATTTGGTATCATAACCTATCAGGATAGAAAAGGAGGGGAATAGCAATTGTACGAAAGGGTTTGCAGTAAGGATTAACTTAGCAGTGACACAATAGGGATCATCAAAACTTAAAGGGTATTTATTTTTGGTTGTTCGTAATTAGAGAATAAAGGGTTGCAGCTAGGATTAATACAACAAGACACAAAAGGCATCAAAGCTGGAAAGTTTGCTACTGGCTGTGGGATATTGTCGACTAACGTTAGGGCAGTATGTGACCAAGGGGATTTTTTGGATGAAAATCATGTCCGTTGTATGGGAGCCCCCCTTAAATATTAATTTTATTCTATTGTTACGAATTATTCAATCCCACACCGAATAGGGTTCGCACCACTGGATTGCGATAAACTACAATTGTCTTTTTATCCGAATTAAAACACACACACTTTTCTTGTTTCACCACAGATCAATTATCTGTACAGCTTCAGCACTTTTCTTTATTATCCAAAACCTATTGAACACTTTAAACTTTATTACACACACAAACCTTTATTGAAAGCTTTTATTTTACCACTGTTTTATCAATTGATCACACCGACTTGTCACACGCTGTTCAATTCCACAAACTGAATATATGCCGAGGGCGAGTGTTCGCGCTTATATAGCTCTCGGTCCACCTTCTCGAACGTTCGCCGTCGGAAGTTCCCTTTCGGAAATCTCTAGAATGCTCTGACAATTAGCATTACGCCGTTGACAGTTGACATCATTCCAATCTCCGCTTCAAGGGAGCTTTCGAACTTCGACAGCGAAATTCGAACTTAACCGTCGGTTTGTGTCTCCGCAACACTATTATTATATTACTTTATTGTTTTATTTTATGCTATTTATTCTATTTTAGTATTTGTCGTTATAGCGGCAACAGAAATACATCATCTGTGAACATTTCGACTGTCTAACAATCACGGTTCATGAAATACAGCCCGGTGACAGACGGACGGACGGACAGCGAAGGCTTAGTAATAGGGTTCCGTTTTACCTTTGGGTACAGGACCCTAAAAACAGTCATAATATTTTTCTGACCACATATGTTCTTTAATTTTTTGTCGACTGTTAAAATTTTGATGGCTATCATCCAAATGTTTGACAGGAGAGTTTTGTTCACATCGTTTTTCATAAGCGAAATTTCGCACGGTACACAGAATATCTTGTAATTTTTTTTATCAATTAACCATTTTCTTTATCTTATGGTTGAACAATTTATTATTTGGGTCAGAAGCACTTGGTCAAATTTGTCGGGAGCAAATTAATTGATTTAGTGGAGGAATCAGGCTCCCTTTCAATGATTGTTTTTTTAATGCCTTCGTAAGAATGTTTCTCAAAAAGGGAGTTAAAGTAATATTTGACATCTCTTTGAGGCAGGTATTTATCAATCAACATTCACGCTGAGAAGGGTTACCTATTCAGCGAAAAGTTTGTTAAGATTCAAGTAAATATTAAAAGATTAATGTGATTAATTTTCTCATTCAGAATTTAAAGTGCTGGTGTAAAGAATATAGTGCACAATATCTTGCTATTGGTGTTTTTTCGCCAACCAGAAAAATTAATGGTTTCCATTCAAAAGCTACCGAAAACTTCAAGGAAGTCAGCTGATTGCCTCATCAGGCACCGAGGTCCATCATATAACATGTGGTTATGACACCTTGACCTAAAAGCAAAATAAAAAATGTGTTGGAAAGGTTTAATGAAGCTCAATACCGAACACCAATAGCCTACATAAAAACACTTGATTCTACAATTACTACAATATTAGACGATTAGTGAAATTTTCTTCTTCAAGTTATCATGACACCATCAATTTGGAGATATCTCATCAACTAAGAATGCGATGATTATTTGGAAAAAAGCCCTACCTAAATTGGCTTTGTCCCGACAATTTTGATATATGTATAAACATATTGTTACGAAAAATGCAAATCAAGTCCGAATAGGGTTCGAACACTGGATTACGATAAACTACAGTACCTTTACTTGCTTATCAAATACACACACATTTTTATTATTTCACCTCAGATCAATTATCTACGCACTTAACCTCACTTTGTCTCTACAACTCACTAGGTGTTTTGATTACTTTCACACTGGTTTACCGACTGATCACTCGTTATTCCGAAAAGTTTTAGTTCAATCATAGATTTGCCTGGTACTATGCAAAAATAGTCGAAGTTTCACGTTTTGCAACTCCTAACAGTATGCGGTTTTCATTGGTTTAGAAGATCCATATATGTACATACATATATCTTTTTTCTATGTTTACCACACAACCTGAACGAAGTGCAGTGGTTTGGGTCGTAGATGTTCGTTCACAACTCACCAGGGGTGGTTGTCCTAGATACATAGAGAGGAACCGATCGAATTATCACGTTGGTTGTAGTTCTCAGAAACTTTTCCATGTACTTAGAATTGCACACAACGAGTATGAATCTGAAGTGAACATATACGGTGAGTGTTATGCCTTCATCAGTATGTTTGATCATTTCGCATTCACAACAGCTGTGTCGCGTATTTTTTTAGCCTTTTTTTAGTTATTAAAATGGCTGGACCGATTTTGCTGGAAACTTAATCAGATCGAAAATTCCGAGCGCACATACGCATATAAGTTCATACACACACACACACAGACATCTCTATGAAAACCTTGGATTTGTATTCTGGTGACCTTGAAACGTGGAGATATGTCAACATTTGGAATTCGCAACTTCCTACTGGGAAGTTTGGTTAGGTTAGTTGGGTGCCCTATTGAAATGAATTCAAGGCTCACTTAGACTACGAGGAGTCCATTGTGCCCATTTTGAAAAGCTAACCCGAGGGGAACCTGTTAGTTGCCCGCTGAGCCTGACCACCCAGATTGAATTAAGAATCTTAGCAGTTTGTTCAGCTTAATGTCTCTTACCTCCTCTAAGCCCGAGAAGAAGTAGTTCCCGAGGAACGTAAACTTTTTCGGGCCAGTGCAGAGCATTCACACAGTAGGTGACGAATGGATTCTATTTCCTCTTTGTCTCTACAGCTTCTGCAGAAATCGTTGTAGGGCTGGCCTAGTCCAGCTGCACGATATGATATCATGCAGTGCCCAGTGAGGGCGCTGACTACCAGTCGTATATTCCCTCTACCAAGATTTAGCAGACTTTCCGTCCTTTTTTTGTTATAGGCAGGCCATGTTAGCCTTGCCGTAGCGCATGTGTCTAATTGACACCATCGGCTTTTCCTAGTAGTTCCACCCCTGTTTCTCTGAATAGTGTGCTGAGTGGCGTTCTAGCCTCAGTTGTGATATGCGTCGTATCTGCACCTGATCCGAGTCTGGCTAGTTCGTTCGCCTTCTCATTACCGGAAATATTCACATACCCTGGTACCTAGCAGATAGTTACCTCATTTACATCCGATATATCTTCTAGATTCTCTTTATAGAGTTTTACGAGTTTGGATCTTATCCATGTTGTTTGCAGAGCCTTAATGGCTGCCTGACTGTCACCATAGATTTTGATTCTCTTACCTGAGAATTTCTCCCTAAGAATCAGATCCGCACCTTTTTCGATTGCAAAGATCTCAGCCTGGAAGACGCTATAGCCATCATCAAGTCTGAGGTTCGAAGAAGACTCCGGCTCCTGTATCGGTATCCGTTTTTGATCCGTCGGTATAGATTGCCAGTTTCTCTTCCGTTTTTACCATACCACCGGCCCATTCCTCCCTGGAAGGAATCCTAATAGAGAATCTCCTCCCACAGCAAGAAAGTGGGTGGTATAGTCCGTTTCGGTTGCCGACATAAGGGTAGCCCATCGATCCACGATTGATGCGTGGCCATGAGGACATCTTTTTCAAAGACTTGATTCTTGCATCCTTAGCGCAGCCCTGGTGGAAGGTTCAGCATCGCTTCAAGAGCCGCAGTTGGTGGGGATTTCATAGATCCGGTCACCGCCAGACAGCCAGCCCTCTGAATCCCTGTAGGACTTTGAAGGTTGTATTTCTTCTCAAGTGCTTTCCACCAGATAATTGATCCATTGACTAAAATAGGCCTTACCACCGCGGTGTACAGCCGGTATACCACCTTTGGTTTAAAGCCCCATGTCCTTCCGAAAGCTACTCTGCACGAATATAGTGCCACGCAAGCTTTCTTGGTTTTTTAGGGTTCCGTACCCAAAGGTAAAACGGAACCCTATTACTAAGACTTCGCTGTCCGTCCGTCCGGCCGTCTGTCACCAGGCTGTATCTCATGAACCGTGATAGTTAGACAGTTGAAATTTTCACAGATGGTGTATTTCTGTTGCCGCTACCACGACAAATACAGAACAGAACAAAATTAACGTTTAAGGGGGGCTCCCATACAACAGACATGATTTTCATCCAAAAAATCCCCTTGGTCACATACTGAACTAAGGTTAGTCGACAATATATTTGTGTCTTTGATGAATTAATCCTAGCTGCAAACCATGGTTAATCTGCTTGAAGAAGTAAGACAATCTTTTGACAAGAATGCTGTGTCCTTTCTTTGTCTACTAGATTTCTCGAAGGCTTTTGATAAAGTAAACCACAATGTCTTATGCTGGAAGCTTAAACATAATTTTGGTTTCAGTGAAAGAGCAGTTCGCTTATTGAGTAGTTTTCTTTCCGGTAGATCGCAGAAGGCGGTTTTGGGTGAGCGTTGTTTATCTCTTATGAATGTGCAACAAGGCGTACCACAGGGTTCGATACTGGGTCCAATTTTGTTCTGCATGCTTATCAATGATCTTCCGTCGGTGTGCAGACATTCCTCAGTGCATTTATACGCTGACGATGTTCAATTACATCTTTCTAAACCATTTGCGAATATCGATGAACTTGCGTTCCTTATGAACGACGATCTGACACGAATTTACTCTTGGTCTATCACCAACGGTCTACTACTTAAACCGTCTAAATCACAAGTAATCCCCATATCCAAAAAACAAATTCACCTAGATCTTCTTCCAAGCATATATCTCAATGACTCTAGAATTAAGGCTGTCGAGTCAACTACCAGCCTTGGGTTTGTAATAAGTCGAGACTTATCTGGGTACCTTCATACAAACATGGTCATTAGTCGCGTTTATTGTCGTCTTCGGAAAATGTGGCCCAGTGCGTATTTCACTCCACTCGAAACACGCCGCAGACTGGTAATTTCTTTAATTCTACCGCTCATAACATACTCGGAGGTAGTATATAGTAGCCTAGACTCCTTATCCCAACGTAAATTGCAAGTAGCATTCAACGATGCAGTGCGTTACATTTATGGTATTCGCCGGTACGAGCATATATCTGAGTATTCTCGGGACTTCCTAAGGTGCAACTTGCAACAATACCTCAACGCCAGAAACTGTATCTTCTTACACAAGATTATTACTAACCGTAGCCCGGCGTATTTGTACAACAGACTGAATTTCACTCGGTCTTCTAGAACCACGAACATTATTCCCTTCTGCAGTAATTACGTCACCTCGTCACGTCTATTCTTCATTCACGCTATTAGACTATGGAACTCCTTACCCTCTAATATAAGATCAATCTCAAACTTGTCCAATTTTAAAAGTGCAATCCTTCGTCATTTTACCAGTCACCATCCATAAGATGATAACCCCCCAGCTATTCCTGTGCTTAGATTTAAGAAATACTTTGTAAAGTAGTTTTAAGTACATATGTATATTGAAATCCAACCTTTCTGTAATTAATTTACTAAGTACAAAAAAAGATTCGCATCTTAATGTACATTCCAATTATTAAAATAAATGAAAATGAAACCTTTCCCCATATTTATTGTTATTCACCTTTTCACATCGTTGCTGTCAAGTAAGATAATTGATTTGAATTCAATGGTGATTATCAAAGTAATATGCCGATAGCCTGCCTGCAACCAAGATCTGTCATCATACAAAAAATGTGATTTGATGTAATGACTGATGAGGTAACATACATGTTAGAGTAGACGACTAAGTGTGTTGAAGTACACTGGCTGAGTTTACGATCACACCGTGCATAGACCGCACTATGTAGTATTTTAAGGATGAGTTTGGTTGCGTGAAACGAGTGTCCCGTAAGAGAATCTGTGTGTGCTGAAGAAAAAAGGAATTGATCCTGGACAGCCGACGCGATCAGATGCGCCACAGAATCAGTGCAAAAGTGCAATCTATCGGATCGGTCTTAATAACTACATAAATAATCTCTTTCATATTTATATGTATTTACAGATGGTACGGAACCCTTCGTGCGCGAGTCCGACTCGCACTTGGCCGGTTTTTATTTTTCATTTATGTTGTCCTTCCAGCTATGCTTGGAATCTAGGATTATGCCAAGATGCCTAGCGGATCTCTTCGGAATCAGGTCGATACCATTTATACGTGGATATGTATACCTTGGTATTGATCTTTTTCTTGTGAAGAGGACTATCTCAGTTTTAGTTGGATCTACCCTTAGGCCCCGTTCCTTGGCCCAGTTATTCACCATGAGCAGCGCATAACTTAGTCTTTCACTGAGGACCTGAGGAAATTTCCCAGGTACCAGGATGGTAATGTCATCGGCAAAAGCCGTGACATTGAAACTCTGTGTCTCCAGGAGCTTTAGCAATTCGTCGACTACGAGGAGCCATAGGAGAGGCGATAGAACATTCCCCTATGGCCTGCCTCTGTTGACTCTCACCCTTTCCTTTGCACCTCCTATCGACGAGTTTACTATCCGAGTTCCAAGCATTTGTTCAACCCATCTACAGATTCCCGAGCTTATGTGGGCCATCCGTAAGCTGGACATTATTGCCTCGGTACTGACGTTATTGAAGGCACCCTCAACATCTAGAAAGCCCCCAGGGCATATTCTTTGTGATTGAGTGCCTTTTCTATCGTATAAACCACACTGTGAAGAGCGGTATCTACCGATCTACCCTTTATGTAAGCGTTATGTGATTGCGATGAGTAGCTATCACCAATCTCACTCTTATGTATTTGTCGATTAGTCGTTCCAGTGTTTTCATAAGGAAGTAGGATAGGCTGATAGGCCTATACTCCTTTGCCGTGGCATGGTTGACCTTCCCTGACTTGGGTATAAACACTGGCAAGTTAATAAAAGCTTTAAATGTACATTTATTGCTTATTTTTGTTTTTTATTTATTGTTTGCACAAGTTCAAGAATTATACTTTTTGCCACACAACCTTTACGGAGTGCAGATGGTTTGGGTCGTAGATATTCGTTCACTACTCTTCAGGGGTGGTTGTCCTAGATAGGAGGAAAGGAGTGAATTTTTACGTTGGTTGTAGTTCCCAGCAAATGTTCCATGCCATTATGGTGTAACATTAGTTGAAGTGACCATATACATATGTATGTGAGTGTTATTCCTTCACCATTTCCCATTCACAATAGTTGTGATGCACAATTTTTCCGTACAGAAGTTGCATTGCTTGGGTATGGACATACCTTGAACTACCTTCCGCTCGACAGTCGCTGATGACCTGTATCCGTAGAAGAGTTTTTATAGAAAAGAGTGCGGCGTAATAAATTGACAATTGTGATACAAAAAAAGAAAAAAAACATACATACATTCATATTTGGCTACCAATAAATTTTAATTTAAAGCCTAAAGGGATGCCATCGAGCGTTCCGTTCTCTAAACATTTTGTGTTATGAATTTCTATATTCACGAGTTATGTTATCGTAGTTTTTAACTTGTATCGACCCATCTTATTCTAGGTATCGACCCTTCTTATTCTATACCTGTGGGGTTTTAATTAAACAAATAGGGGAAGTAACCTCCATGGATGCCATCTTTCCAATTTGTCATCAACAAAATTATTTTGTGGACGTTTCAAGATAACTGCAATTATGTGATGCGTGATAGCCCGACTTCATTCTAGCACACGAGTACTTTGCCAAAAACGGGTATGTCATAATGAAACCATTAAAATACCGGGGAGAAATTAAGTTCATAGTAGGCTTCGAGGGGTGAAGGATTTAGCGTTAGCAAATTGGAAAAGTTTTTGTAGAACACATGCCCGATTTACCATCATAAGGACAGGTAGTCTGCGTCTTATTGTTTTGTTCTCATTTTGTGACTGAAGATAGAAATGTTGTCTTCAAATGAGCGTGGCAACAGTTTGTCCTCAAGAGACGAATTACGAATTTGAGCTATCTCATCAATGTTTGGCAAAAGTTTGTTTAGTTATATTACACAAGACCGAGTATCTGCGTGGCTGCGTCAGGAAATGTATGCTGATGAATGGACGAGGGAATCGTTTTATTTTCATGAGAAATTATTGCGAGGACCTTTTTTTATCAGTTTGCGCCTGGATAGCGCAACTATGACATTGAAGCGATACTAAGAGCTCTTAGAAAAAAAAAAAAAAAAAACCGGGCAAGTGCGAGTCGGACTCGCGCACAAAGGGTTCGGTGCCATTATCTATAACAAGACACTTGCGCACAAATCGGTCTCAAGTAGAGCAACGTGAACGTCTCACAAGCATGACTCACAATGCCGTAGTAAGGGCCTACGCCTTACTAAGAATTTTTATTTTTTTTTTTTTTATGCCGCGAGCGGAATTGAATTGAAAAATTAATATCTCCTAAAATATTGGACGTAGAATGCTCATTTCGGGCTTATTTTTTTCATTAAATATTCATCTACAAACCGATTCAACAAAACTTAACATTTGAGTTGAAAAACATATTCTCCCACACATTCCACCTGCAAATGTAAGTTAGTAGCACAATATTGAGTGATTTACCGTGTTAATTTAATATCATGGAATACATTTACATTTGGCTCACAGAAATTGATATGTGTACCAAATTTTAACTTAATCGCTACAGTAGATTCGGAGATAATTGATTGTGAGCGACTGACAGACGTCTCACACGAGTGATCCTATAAAGGTTCCGTTATTTTTTTTCGGACGCACGGAACGCTAACAACTCTATGTATTTTAAGAAAAGGATACTTTATGTACCAAGTATCCATTATTAAGGGCACCGTGGCGCAGTGGTTAGTGTCATGGACTCTGACGCACGATGAGCGAGTTCGGATCTCGATAATACCAACGCCATCGAACGTTTATTTCGCGACGTCCCTCCTCGGCGGGGTACTGGTATAACCCCCGTAGTAAACTTGCCATGGAAAGCTTCTCGACTAACGCCGTTCAAAATCGACATTAAACTGTAGGTCCCTTTACCCTGTGTGAAAAGCAAATCACACACAACTTTGGTGTTTCATAGAAGCTTGGTTCTGGTCCTTCATGGGCTGTAACGCCACCAAAGAAGAAGATCTATTCATTTATTTTTAACAGCTTCCGCAGCTGCTTCAATTTGCAATAAGCTTTCAGATAACGTAATCTTTCCTGCCATATGAACAGTTTTCTAAGGTATCATTAGTTGGAGAAGGAACCGAAGGTTTTTGGGGTCTTGGCGTTCATTCAATCTATATGGGAGTAGCAATAAGGACGACATAGAAAACAGCATTTTAGCAACTGGTTGATTGACAAATTAATCCATAACTGAATGTTTTTTCGGCTGCTGGTGTTTATTCAATCTATATGGAAGTAACAATAAGGACGATAAAGTAAACAGCAGTTTAGCAACCGGTAGAGTGACAAATCAGTCAATAACGCCATCGTCTGAGGGAGAGTGCCACGTACGCGATTTGACTTTTTGACAATTTTTACATCGGCATTTACATTCGTACCAAATCCAACTAACTCAAGAACTGCATTTGACAATAGACAATACACCCTCTGTATGCTGACTGAGTTTTGGAGCATTTGGATGTTAACGCGATTTCCGAAAAAAATGTCTTCATCGACTTTGTTCATTTTTCAATGAAAGGGTACCTCAACAAACAAAACTGTCGTATTTGGGGGTCTAGCAAGTGGAAATGTATCTGCAGAAAGTTACTATTTGGCGAAGTAAAATGCTCCACGAGATCAAGCTATTTGACCCAGTAGACTTTTTCCTTTGGGATCTCTTTAAGTTGAAGAGATACACCAAACAACGGCTCAAATTTAGCGTTATCTACTAGTATGCTCCAGCGTTGTCTAAATTTGGACCTAGGACCTACAGAGCTAATGACTACTAAGTCAAAGAAGTTTTACTATACTTAATTAGTACATAGATGGTTCGCACATGAACGTAGGATGTTTTGAATATTTTTGAGGATAATTTATTGAACTTTTCGCTTGGACATTTCTTTTGAGAAGTAAAAAAAAAAGTAGAAACATTCAATGCCAGCTTTACAGCAAAGGGGGAGAGGGTTTATCTCTGTAGTGTATGTATAAGGAAATGAAACGAATGTGGACACTTTTAGTATCCACCGATGAACTACACTTACTTACTTACTTAACGGGCGCTCAGTTCGGGGTGAACCTGGGCCTCTCCACCTAGCACGATCTTTCGCTAGTCTTTTCCAATTCCGCACGCCCGGTTGGTTGAGGTCCCTTTCCACCTGTGCGCGCCACCTTAGGTGCGGCCGTCCTCTATTTCTTCGTCCCTCGGGGTTGGATTTGAAGACTCTACGGGCTGGAGCTGTGGTGTCCATTCGCTCTACATGGCCTAGCCATCTTAGGCGTTGGACCCGTACAGTTTGTGATTTAACTTTTCTCCTCCAATCCCGCTCTGGGGTCATATAACCGAAAATCGCACACAGAATCTTTCTTTCGAAACAACCAAGGATTTCCTCCTCCGCTTTAGATAAAGTCCATGTTTCTGCGCCGTATAACAGGACCGGGGTAATTAAGGTCAACTTGGTCGTACGAGAGAGGGCTCTACTTCTCAGTTGCCTCTTGAGTCCAAAGAAGCAGCGGTTGGCAAGAGTAATTCTGCGCTTGATTTCGAAACTGGTGTCGTTGTTCCAAGTCACTGCGGAGCCGAGGTATATGAAGTCCTTAACTACCTCAAACTTATATCTGCCAATATGCACGTTCTGTCCGAGACGTCGGTGATAAATTTCCAAACCAATTTTGGCCGCCTCCATCTCAATACTCGCAAACGCCTCATTGACATCTCGCTGCGATCTACCTGTTATGTCAATATCGTCGGCGTATGCAAGGAGTTGCGAGGATTTGAAATAGCTTGTGCCGCTTGTATGTATTGGCCAGTGATTTTTGCACAATCATTTCCAATGTGATGTTGAAGAAATCACACGACAGCGCATCGCCCTGTCTAAATCCTTTTTTGACTTCGAAGCTATGGGTCAGTTCTGCACCGATTAGGATGGAGCAGCGAGCATTTTCCAGAGTCGTCCTGCATAGTCTGACGAGCTTAGCAGGGATGTCAGTAAACATGACGTTATTTTCTCCAGGATCTGCCGTAGTGTGAAGATTTTATCGATGGTGGACTTCCCTGGCCTGAAGCCACACTAATAAGGCCCTATCAGCTTATTTATGAATGGCTTCAGGCTTTCACACAAAACGGCAGCGAAGATCTTGTATGCGACATTAAGAAGATTTATTCCTCTATAGTTGGCGCAGTCCAAGGGGTCTCCTTTTTTGTGGATCGGGCAAACATTGCTGAGAATACGTTCCTCGGGCATGCTTTCCTCTGACCATATCTTACAGACGAGCCGGTGCATGCTCCTAACCAGCTCACCCCCACTACACTATTTTAAGAAAAAACTAGTGGATTATGTGTTAATCCTAGAGACTTGCTTGATGTAAGCGTAAATTGCTATGTTGGAGAAAAACGTTGGAAGTAGTTCTTCGATTGGCAACAATTATTTTTGAACCGTGTTTAAAAAAATAGTGTCAACATACATTTTGGAATAACTTAAAAACCGTTTGAAAAATTATTCGTTTATATCCATAAATCAAATTTGAAGCGGACTAATCTTCGCGAAATCTGCTTTCACATTACTCAAATATCCTCAATTTGATTTTCGAAAAAGTCTTGATATGAGTATTGACAGTTTCCTTGGAATTTAAACTTCACCCTTCTTGCTTTGTTATTGGTAAACGATTTCTCTAATTTGTAAAACTAAAGTTATTAGGTGGGTACCTTATGCTTGATCATATTTTGCTTATCGAGGGAGTATTGTTAGATTTACTCTTAAAAGTTCAAGAGGGTTACGAAGAGATGTAGCTTAAATGTCCCTTCCCTTATTCCAAGTCATATTAAAACACTGTGAGGTATGTAAATGTTTTAAATAAACCGTAAATTGAGAAAAAGGACGAATCAAAATATTGGAATTTAAAACGCAGCCATTTTTTTTTTTTTTTAATTTTATGCAGGAATATTTAGTGTTCGATTTTTTTTTTTATAGTTCGCGCAGGTTCAAGAGGGCGCCGTGGCGCAGTGGTTAGTGTGTTGGACTCTGGCGCACGATAAGCGAGTTCGGATCCCATCGCCATCGAATTGTTATTTCGCGACGTTCCTCCTCGGCGGGGTACTGGCAAAAACCTCCGTAGTAAAATTGCCATGAAAAAGTTTCTCGACTCACGCCGTTCGGAATCGGCATTAAACTGTAGGTCCCTTTCACCTGTGTGAAAAATAAATCACACACAACATGGGTGATTGAGAGAAGCTTGGCTCTGGTCCTTCATGGGCTGTAATGCCACCAAAGAAGAAGGAAGGTTCAAGAGTTATACTCTTATGATGTTTTGCACACAACCTGTACGGAGTGCGGTGGTTTGGGTCGTTGATGTTCGTTCATTACTCTCAGGGGTGGTTGTCCTAGATAGGACGAGAGCCGACCAAATTCCGCGTTGGTTATAGTCCGTAGAAATTCGTTCGAGCACTTTAGTATTGCATACGCAGAGGATGAATTTCAGTTGACCATATAGTGTGAGTGTTATGCCTGCAGCAGTACGTCTGGTTACATTCTATTCACACCTGCGTTGCATACTTTTTGTCCGTATAGGAATTACTTTTTCTTGGCTTTGAAGAGAATTTGAACTATAGACCTTCCGCTCGGCGGTCGATGATGTAAACCATTGCACCACGGCCACACCATTAATAATATGATTATAGTTAACAATATGTTTGTTTGCTTAACGAATTCCTGCTAATTTTAGGAAGGAAATTTGTTAACAGTCATATCAAGTACTTTACTGATAAAATCTGACGGAGGAGAACCTAACATTAATTCTTTCAGACAATTTCTTCTTTTGGTGAAATGAAAATATTTATACAATTATAACGAATAAGGCATTCACAGTGTACACACGTCCACATAAACTCAAGCTACTGGTATGGATAAAATACTATTTATTCCAGGAAAACAGAGTTCCGCACATCATATTTCCGGGAACCAATATTTGCAGTTTGCTTTATTCACATATTTATTGCCATTGTTTTTTTAGACTTCATTTCAAGGATTAAAGCAAACTAACAATTGTGTGTTGGAACAGTATAACAAAAATGATGCAAGTAAACAAGCGATACAAATGAAAGCCAACAAAGTGGCTGGAAAACGGGACAAACATGAACTTACAGTAGCAATTTTGGAAGAAACCAAAATACCTATGTACATCTGGGTAATGATGAGCTCCATTTCACTAAAACACGCTTGAGTAAATATACATATACAGAAAACTCATCCGTTTATGTTGAAAAATTCTTGCTTTTAAATTCTTCCCAGACGAAGAAGATAACAAGCGTATTGCTTATCCAAATGGCTTATAATATCCAAAGATATAAGAAACGTAAATTTGTACAAACATTTGCTTTTAATTAATTCAAGGTTATGTCTCGTCTTCTTTGGATATTAGTGGGAGAAGCTATAATATAAGGCATAGGTATTTAGGTTAGTTGCAAGTGGTTGGCTAAGCCACACGTAGGCCGAAGTCGGCCCATTGTGATACCACATGGATCGTATTACCTTGATCCGCCACCTGAGAACCAACCGGAGCATTAGGGCGGCCAAGGCCGCAATAGAGTGGTGGAGATTAATTTGCAGAATCCGCAGCATGATGGCCGCAATCTTTTACCTCCACCGCTGTGACGCTGGCAGATCCTTCATCAGATTCCAGATCGAAGTCTGACATAGTCTCCCCAACGTCTACCTCGGGAAGGTCCTAGTCGGACAGTAGTCGGACAGTGGGGGGGGGGGGGGGGGGGGGCTCAACCGAGAGAGTCTCCTCAGTGATCCTCGGCTCCAGGGTAGGGCCGGGTTGATCGATACCATGGAATTGGCTGATGCAGCTCCAGAGGCTCTTTTAGCTGCGTCCTCGCCGTCTTTTTAATAGATTCAGAGCTTTGCTGAATCAAAGCCCATTGAGATCATATTGTTAGCCTCTGCTAGAGGTGCCAGGGAATCCTAGTTGATTATGATAGTAATCAATCTTGAGGGTCCCTTCACATCCTCTAGATTGGCTATTTTCCAATCCTTGGTGGGGATTTGCGGACTGTAATTTTGCATGAGTACCAAAATCTCCTTAAGATACTCGGGATAGGGCAGTATAATGGCTCTAGCCCTAGGTCAATTTGGGATTTGGCTTAAGGGTAGAGCCTCAAGATGTGCTTCCTCCCAGACCTCGCCGACTCTGCTGAGTGCAAGCTTAAAAATGACTATGAACCTTTGATCTTCGAAGGAGATCAGCTTAATCCTGCCTTCATAATACCCTGCATGATAGGTAATAGGAAAGGGTACAGGGTATTCCTGGAGTAGCCAGAGGGACGTCGCCATCCACATCACTTCTATCGACAACAGCCATTGTGGTCGAGACCTTCAGCATGTCGCGATAGGAGAGTTGTGTTTGGGATCTGGGGGAGATGCTGTGTGACTGCGCGTTCTTTGAGGTGGAGCGAAGTTCTTCAGCCGACCTCTGGCGCTTGCCATCCTGCTCTGGATGAGTTTCCCCAGTGCTCAGTATAGCACCAGTGAGACGGGCCCCCAGCCAGACTGATCTTCGGCACGAGTCGTGTAACACCTTGATCCGGCCCCTTTACCGTGACGATGTGTGCAAGGGCATATGTATTTAAGCAACAGTCTATTTTACCAGGCTTGCTAATTACGCCTTGGTGAATTTTGGTCTGAATCATTTTAGCCAAAGTAGTTTATTTTATGGGTGAGCGATGCACTATACAGTATACTAACTATGCTACGGATAGTGATATTGAAACAATGATGTTTTTTTGTTTTCTGAGTTTCCAAGCGTCGACAAGTAACTCTGCGGACACAAGCGTTTGCACCTAGCCTCTGCCGAAGAACTCCTACCCTCACCGCCACGTGGTGGAACTTGGGAGCCTAGTAACGGGTTGCCCAATTAAAGTGCTAGCCTCAGGCAATCCAATAACTTTGACACCGGTTAGCAGAAAGGATTGTGACAGCCCGCATTCAAAGCGTTGGTGTCGAAGACCCTTCGGGCCGGAGCGGTGATGTCCATTCGCTCTACATGGCCCAGCCATCTTGGACAGTGGATCCGAAGACGTCTAACTAGGCCGATGTCGCTGTATAGCCCGTACAGTTCTTGGTTGAATCTCCTCCTCCACTCTCCGTTTGCTGCTTATCACTATCGAGCCAAGGTAAACGAAGTCCTTGACTACTTCAAAAATATAGCTGCCGAAGGTGACGTTCTGACCAAGACTCCGGTGTTGCGCGTCTTTCTTGGATTACAGCATATATTTGGCCTTGTCCCTATTTACCCTTAGACCCACTTTAGCCACTTCTGCTTCAATGCTTGCGAAAGCCTCATTGACGTCTCGCTTTGCCCGTCCAATAAAGTCAATGTCATCTGCGTTGGCAAGCAATTGTGTAGACTTGAAGTAGTACGTAACTCTTGTATTGGCCGCAGAGTCCCGCACGATCTTTTCAAAAACGATGTTAAAAAAATCACATGATCACCTGTTTTAACATCAAAGGGGTCGGTTAGTTCACCTCCGACCTTAATGGAGCAGCGAGAGTTCTCCATAGCCATCCAGCACAGTCTGACGAGTTTGGCAGGAATATTAAAACAAGACATGGCTCTGTATAGCTCGTCTCTATAAACGCTGTCATATGCGGCCTTAAAGTCAACAAAAAGATGGTGCGTGTTGACCTCATGGCTCTTCTCCAAGATCTCCCGTAGTGTAAATATTTGGTCTATCGTCGATTTCCCTGGCCGAATCCTCACTGGTAGAAACCTATCAGATTGTCCACGAATGGTTTCAGGCGCTTACACAGTAGGAGGCTTATCCCTCTGTAATTGGCGCAGTCATAGGGGTCTCCTTTCTTATGGGTCGGGCAAACGAGATTCCATTCATCGGGCATGCATTCTTTCGACCATGTCTTGCAAATGAGTTGGTGCATGTTCTTAACCAGCCAGTCGGCAGCTGCTTTAAACAGTTCCGCGGGAAGTCCGTCTGCTCCAGCAGCTTTATAAGACTTAAGTTTCGATATCGCTATCGTCTAGGTCGGGTGGACGGGTATCTCTTTCGTCTTCGTCCTTTGTGAATGGTTCGTTCTTATACAGTCTGCAGAAGTGGTCCTTCCAAATCTCAGCATCGACTGTGATTCCACTACTTGTTGTCCGTGCTCATCCCTGCAGGCTTCTGCTCAGGCTTTATAGCCTTGGCATGTTCGTTTTACTCTTTGGTAACATTTTCGAACGTCGTTCCTGCAATACCATCTCTCCATTTCCTCCATCTCGCGCTTTTCGTGCTCCTTCGTTTTTCTAGTCAGAAGCGCATGCTCCTCTCTCCTTTTCTGTTCATAGAGCTCGCGAGCAGCTCTCGTCCGTCGATGCAGTGTAGCCATGTATGCATTCTGTTCCTCTACATGGGCGTGTCTACATTCGTCATCAAACCAGGGGTTTCTCGAAGGTGGTGGCTTGAAACCGAGTACATCTGAGGCGACCTCCCTGATGGCGTTCTGACAACGACTCCATTGTCGTTCTATGGCTTCTATAGATTGCATCGGGACTTGAGAGAGTTGAGGGAGACTTGATCCGCGAAGGTCTTGGCGGTCTCCTGCGATTGCAACTTTCCGACGTTAAATGTTGGTGTTCTTACTCGACTCCGTTGATTCCGGGAAATTCGCATCCGTACCTTGTCTGCAACAAAGTAGTGATCCGAGTCGATGGAGGAGTATCTACCATCGATTGCAATTTGATTGATCGAGAGACCGCCAGGTTCCCTTACGGATGTTGAGGTGTGGGAATCGTGTACATGCTACCACGAGATTATGTCCCTCCATAAAGTTCACTAGCCTTAGTCCGTTTTCTGACGTGGTATTGTATAGGCTATGCTTTCCTATGACTCGTTCAAAGATTGCTTCCTTACCCAGCTTCGCATTGAAATCTCCCAGAACGATGTTATTGTCAGAGCTGGGACATTGGGCAAATGTTCTGCATAGGAGATCATAGAAGTCGTCTTTCTGTCGGTCATATGGAACAGTACACGCCACTAAAACGCACTGTTATTGCGCAGTTTTACATTCCAAACCGTTCAAAATGTGAAGTGAGAGACGCGCCTTCTCACCTGACCATTTGGCGTTTGCACCAAAAATTTTTGGAAACCGATAATCTTGACAATGCCAGTCATCAAGGGAAGGAGCATGCGAGACGTTCTGATGAGAATATTGAGGTTGTACGGGCCTCAGTTGAGACCTCACCACGAACATCGAGTCGCCGCCGTTCCGCTCAGTTGCGGATCAGTCGCAGCTCAATGCAACGCATAATTCGGTATAATTTGAAGTTATTTCCGTACAAAATTCAATTTACTCATTGATTATTGCCAACCGACAGGTCACGTCGCTTGTGTTATGCGAAATTCGTCGCGAACTTGGCTCAAACCGATACTGATTTTGGGGAAAATATCATCAGCGATGGGGCCCATTTTTCGTTAAATGGAACGGTCAACGAACAAAATTGTCGGTCTTACGCTGCTGAAAATCCTCAGTTAATCCACTAAAAACCTCTTCACGATCAACGTTTGGGCCGGAATTTATGCGGATAGGGTAATTGGACTTTCGCTTTTTAAAGATGACGATGGGATGCCCACTACCGTTAACGGTGAGCGTTATCGGTCGATGATAACGGATTTCTTGGTGCCATTTTTAGTGGGACATGGCATGAAAAACTTTTGGTTCCAACAAGATGACGCTACAGCAAACACAGCTCGGAACGGGCTGTACGGCAGAATGTGTCTGGTTAAGTGTCTTCAGATACAACGCTTAAGATGGCTAGGCCACGATATGGCTCCGACACGAAGAATCTTCGAATCCGAACGCCCTCGACTCAAGTGGAGCACACAAGTGGAGAAGGATCTAAAACAACTTGGTGTGCGTAACTGGACACGGTTGGTAAGGGATCGTGCTAGCTGCAGTCGCTTGTTGGTTGAAAATGGTCAAAATTGTTTCGAGGGAAAGCGAAACCGACGAGACAACTACGTATTAAAGCAAAAGACAAACGGCTACGTGTGATTTTTTTACAGGTTGTACGTTAACCTGATACGCATATTGTACTGGTCGGAATTCTCAGAACATAGAAGGAAAATCCCCTATTTACAAGCCCGATTATCTCAACGACACTTCTAGTTATTGTGCAATTAGTGTTAAAAATGAAAGAACTGAAATCGTATACCTAACTGCAAATAATTTGGTATAAGGGTGGGCCATCTAGTGGCTATTTATTAAATTGTTGGTTATTTTGGCACTGACCGGTGTTTCCGCTCGAGATCTTAATGGAAAGCCAGTATCATAACTCCGCGGAACGAAATGAGTCGCTTTACACTTGAAGAACGTTAGGAATTATTGAAAACTTTTTTCCAAGGTAAGTGCTATGTAGCCTAAACAGTGGGCTTTTTAAAAGAAGTTTTGGTCGAAATGAACCACCCATCGCTAGTGGACAACATTCATGGTCCCCGTCGTCGTAGCTTGCGCACAGATGAAAAAGTGGCTGCTGTGGCCGAAAGTGTAAAATTCAATTCACGAACATCAACTCGTCATCGATCTCAACAGCTCAACATTTCACGCAGTAGCCTGAGGAGTATTCTGCACAAATATCTCGGATTATTCGCTTACAAGGTCCAAATGACTCAGTAATTGTAGACGCGCGACTATCCGCTTCGTTATCGCTTCGCAGTTTGGGCCTTACAGCAGTGTGAATTGGACAAAGATTTTGGGCGAAAAATCATCTTTTCTGACGAGGCGCAATTTCATATCGGCGGTTACGTTAACAAACAATCGCATCGGTGACTCAGAAAACCCGCACGTTATGTCCAGAAGCCAATGCATCCATAGAGAGTGACAGTTTGGTACGGACTGTGGAGAGGTGGCATCATTGGACCATTTTTCTTCGAATACGAGGCGTTACAGAGCCATGTTAACTGGCTTTTTTTACTGAAATTGAAGACATGGATTTGGACGGCCTTTGGTTCATGCAGAATGGCTCACCATACCGCATAGCCCATGCACAGTCGATCTTTTGCTCACCGAATTCCCAAATCGTGTTATCAGCCGTCTTAGCGATGTCAATTGGCCGATTCGGAGCTGCGATTTGACCCCTTTGGACTTTTTTTTGTGGGAAACCGTGAACGATCGATGTCATTCTAACAATTCGGAAACGATTCAAGCACTTAAGGCCAATATCATCAGCTAAAATCAGAAACCATTAACAAGATCTTGGAATTATATTCATAATTAATGGGAATGTTTGTTCTTACTAATAAAGCCATAATACACGAAAAAATTTGCAAAGCATCGTGTGCGACTTCACACCTCTATCAGAAATAAGACCGCGCTACTCTAATAGAAGCACATAAGTAGAATCGTGACAACGCTTTAGCCTAATATCATCAAAGAAAACACATTCATTGCTTACGTTTTTTCTTATTCCCCTTTCTGTTGTAAGGGTAAGAGTGTAATCTATACAGTTTACGTGTTTACTTTAGTGTACAGATCCGCTTCTTATACTGCTATTCTTTATCTTCTTCTTAACGGGCGCTACAGTTCCGGGTGAACCTGGGCCTCAACCAACATGCCCCTCCAACTACCACGATCTTTTGCCAGCCTTTTCCATTGCCGCAAACCCAGTTGGCTGAGATCCCCTTCCACCTCTGTGCGCCTTTTTAAATGCGGCCGTCCTCTGCTTATTCGTCCTTAGGGGTTGGGTTCAAAGACCCTCCGGGCTATAGCTGTGGTGTCCATTCGCTCTACATGGCCCAGCCAACTTAGGCGTTGAATCCGTAGACGCCTGACTAGACTCATGTCGCTCTACAGCCCGTAAAGTTCGTGGTTGAATCTTTTCCTCCATCCCCCGTCTGCGTTTATAGGACTGAAAATCACGCGCAAAATCTTTCTCTCGAACCGACCAAGGGCCTCCTCATCCGCTTTTGAAAGTGTCCAGGCTTCTGCATGGACCTCGTTTTGCCCTCGTTAACGCCAGACCAATTTTCGCCGCCTCCATCTCAATACTCGCAAACGCCTCATTGATATCTCGCTGCGATCTACCTATTATGTCAATATCGTCGGCGTAGGCAAGGAGTTGCAAGGATTCGAAATAGATTGTGCCTCTTGTATTGGCCAGTGGTTTTTGCACAATAGTCTCTTATATGATGTTGAAGAAATCACACGAAAGCACATCGCCCTGCCTAAATCCTTTTTTGACATCAAAACTATCGGGAAGGTGTTCACCGATTCGAATGGAGCTGCGAGCATTCTCCATAGTCATCCTGCATAGTCTGACGAGTTTAGTATCTCAATGATAGACATAGCGTTGTATAGCTCGTCTCTAATTACGCTGTCGTATGCGGCCTTGAAGTCGACAAATAGGTGTAGAGTGTTGACTTGGAATTCATTGGCTTTTTCTAGGATTTGCTGTAGTGTGAAGATTAGGTCGATGGTGGACTTCCCTGGCCTGAATCCGCACTGATAAGGTTCTATCGGCTTACTTACAAAAGGCTTCAGGCGTTCACACAAAACGGCAGAGAAGATTTTGTAGGCGGTATTAAGGAGACTTATTCCTCTGTAGTTGGCGCAGTTAGAGGGGTCTCCTTTCTTGTGGATCGGGCATACGATGCTGAGACTCTGTTCCTGGGGCATGCTTTCCTCTGACCATATCTTAAAGATGAGCTGGTGCATGCTCCTAACCAGGTCATCCCCAGCTGCCTTGAAAAGCTCAGCAGACAGTCCGTCTGTGCCAGCAGCTCATAATGCTATTAGACAACTATTAGACAACTTGAATTAGATAAATCTTCGCTTCTGTGCATAGTATGTATGTTGGGGTAACAGTTCATGAAGGAGCAACGCCAAGCTCTCTCAACTGCCCATGTTGTGAGTGATTTTATTTTCCAATCAGTGAAAGAGACCTACGGTGAATTTCGAGTAGTTTTTTAGGCACAATTATACTACAGGGGGTCTTGTCAGAACCCCGCTGAGGAGAAGCACTGTGAAAACACATTCGATGATATGGCTGTCCTCGGGGTTCGGTTAACAAACTACCCACTAAGCCAAGGCGCTCTCCTACAGTGCGCAAATAATAATAAATTCTAATAAAAAAAAAGACAATTTGTAGAACACGATAGGATTACTAAGCACTGGAATATGTATTGCCGCTTGTTGTACTGACGGGACATCTTAAGTTCTCCCGAAGAATTACGTACCAATTATGTGAATATCTTAAGGTGGAGACACCGATGTTATGAGGCGAAGAAACACATAATTGAAGATGAAACTTGCACTAAATTGATTAAGTTTTTTTAGTCATTGATGTATATTGATGTATAACTGGCAGTAATATGCATACATTTTGCTTCTATGTACATATATACAATATTACATCGAGTTGATGCCAAACAAAAACATCATATTACGGATGGATAATACTAATACCTTCTGAACACGGATCAACCGACAATAACGACAGAAAATAGTTAATTAATAAAACTACTACCTCTAAAGTTATTTTTGATAACCAATTACTATGTGCCATATTTTATGTACATATGTAGACTGATATGCCAACTATCGGGAAACTATTGAACACGTAGGTGTGTTTACACGTGTGCAAGTAATATGTTTTCCGAAGCTAATTTGTTTATATATGTACTATGTTTACTTGATTACATGGTAATTTGATGCTGTTGTTCTCAAACAATGTGTAGGTACTCGGTCGATGGCATATTTTAATTGATTCGTCAGATTGTATCCGCTGGATGTGACACAACCTGTTCGAAACATCCCTGAAACCGATCAAATTGTGTTTGCCAACGCACCCCCAAAGGCAAATACGATGCATTATACAATATCCGTTGGTGTCAGCTACTGTAATTGCCCGGTGATTATTGACGTGGTAAATATAGTTATTGTACGTATATTAGTTATGTCCAGATAAAACCGGACATCTTTACTGAATGAATTGTCCCAAGGGCATGATCCTGACTATGAGATCAGAGTCTGACATGTGAAAAAATATGTAAAATGTAATATTTACAAACGTATATACGAGTATGTACGCTTTGAGTTTATTTCATAATACTTAATTGTGGTCGAAAGTCGAAAAGGACATTACGATTATGCTTTACTGAATGTACAAAACAATTCAAAACGAACAAAATATTAGACCACGGTATGTTAGCCTTGATTACAAGTGCGTCCCAAGTGCACTGAGACAAATGACTGACGTAAGGCCAACTCGCTAAGAAAGGTTCCGGCGGAGGGTACATAAGTGCCGAACCTTTCTGCGGCCCTTCAACAAACTACATATTTTCTTAAATTTGGATATCAGATATTAGAAGATTGGTCGGCTAACTTATGAGTCACTGTGATCTGAGATATCATCTCAACTGCGGAGAACATACTATGTGAGTGTGCTGTACTTCGCCATCTTAGGAAGTGTATCGTTCGCAGTGAAATGATGACTCCTGATGGGGATCATCTTAGCTGCTACGAGAGGCATTCTCAACTTTATTAAGAAAGTGGAGAAATTCCTCGTCTGATCGGTTAGCAGGCACAATAGATCTACACCGGTCTTAGTGCCCTATGCTAGCCCCTCAAAAAAAAAAAAAAAAGAAAATAGCTAAGAGGCACAATCCGATCCTGTTCTTAATAGCCTGAAAGGCATTATTATTTTGTCAGTACCCCGCCGAGGAACGTCGAGGGACTTCGTGAACTAAACATCCGATGGCGTTGGTGTTGCCGGGATCCGAACTCACTCCTCGTGCGTCAGAGGCCGGCACCTTGTACGACGGTGTCACACAAGAAGGCACTAATTCGACTTAATTCACAAAACAGCACTAAGAAGCGCAGTGAGACCCTTCACTTAGAAGGAAAGCAAGCACGATCTGATCTCCTCGAAAATTAGATGACTCGAAGTTTGAATTCGGCAGTGACGCTAGTATATATGACTCAATACGTACGATTCTGAGGATACTGGGAACATGCCTTAGTATTTTTTCAGCACAACACAATGAAAGCCATTTACACGCGGGGGCTGTGTGTCAACTTGGATTGAGCAGGGACAGAGATCGAAGCTGGCGTTTGCCATGTTAAACGCGATCAACTTCTTTGCTCTGTTTGCTCGCTCCCGCAAGTTGCAGCCCGCAAGGCCCACACTACTAACTGCCCAGTGGGAAGAATGAAAACTCCCATTCAATTTCGACCGATTATGATGCTTTTTTTCTAAAAGCTAACATGTTCGAGGTGGTTCTTAGCTACAATTTGTGAAGATCTGTTCAATTGTTTCTAGGTCATCAACTCTTTTTGTTAGCTGCGACGAAAAATGGGTGATGTATCAACCAGCATCGGGCGCGGTCAGTACTTAGATGGAGGACCGCGTGTTGTTAATTTTTTTGCCTATTTTTTAGTTATTTAACTTCTAACAAAAAACGGCTGGACCGTTCTAAGTTGCAGAATTATGCGTGGAATGAACCCGGTCCGATGTCAATATCATCTTTGGTTCTCGAGATAAGCGAGGCGGAAATTCCGCACACACATACGAACATACACAAACAAACATCTTTATAAAAACCTTGGATTTGGATTCTGGTCACCTTGAAACGTGAAGATGTGTCAAAATATGGAATTCGCAAAATTGGCCCCATTATAATAACTACCCACTGGGAAGTTAAAAAGAAGAAAAATGGATGGTATTTGTGAATCTGGCCATTTGTTTTCCTGAATATCCTTTTTTTTTTCACAAATGGCCACACGAGTACATCAGAACAAGGAGGATGAGTCTTTTACATCTATCTTAAATGTTTGTACTGCTTGTGAATTAAAGTGCAAAATCTTGTCATAGTTACAATTTTTCATCCTACTACACTGTAAGATAAATTCTTTGCTTTGTCATGGCATGGCGCACCAAATGAGTGACATGTCACTCAACGCACTTGAACGTTGTTCACATTTTAAAGCATGAAAACCACACGAGCATCTGTTAATATAAAAAAATTCAAGAATCACTTTATTTAGAACTTCCTAAATGGGAAGGGAAAAAACACAACTCATGATGCCACTACATAAGAGCAGATTATTCTGCACGAGCGCGTAGGCAAAACATGCGAGTATAATGCCTGTCAGCAACAATCGAATTGATTCCAGCCAAATGTAAAGATACTAAAGTCTTACGTGGGATTAAATGACAGCAAAGATTAATTCGCGATTGTTGACTGCTGTTATCTATGGATTGTTTAAGGTGCTAGGGTACTTAGGACTAAAAGGTGATTTAATATAATTATGCTGACAAAAGTGCCATTGAATACTGATTTCATGGATCACTTCATCGACAGAGTTAATGCCTGATTATATACTCGTACGTGCTATTATATGCATTGCCGTATATTGATATGTTGCCTGTACTTAAGCAAAGTGTTTTGTCCTAGCCTTTTCCGCTGCTTAAATCGGCTTTAATGCCAAAGTAAAATCACAACCAGTTTGGAATTGGAATGCGCAAAAGGTAGAAGATTTCTCCCCCGACCATGCTTTGCAATTCAAATACCATTGCATTCAGGTGGTTTTGCTCTTCTGTAGAAACGTAGACAAACACAATTAGTAGAGATACTTGAATTGATGAATCTTTCCGTAGAGGTAGTCGAGCACGATGAATTTTTGATAGCGTACCTGTTCACATAAAAATAAGCACATGAGATAGTGATTTTTTCTACGTTATTTGCAGACGTTTTAAACGCAATTTTGTACCAAAATACTACACTACTTACTCTTTAATTAAGGACGTAGCAAACTCTTGGTTGAGCGCCAAAATATAGACCAACAGTTAAAACGTGGTTCTTATTATCCTCGTGTAAAGGACATCTGATGATGGCATGTGCATCAGTGTTGTACCGCAAATCTGCCTGCATGATTTCCAGTTGAGTGAATGTAAAATCAATAAATCGTTAAATTGCATTGGATCCTAACTGTCTGTTCGCGGAATGAATATAATTCAATGCGGATGATTGCACATCAGCGAGTACAGCTGAGGTGGTAATACAAAAAAAACATGTTTCGTCGTTATGCACGCATGCAAGTAGTGCCGTTCCTACATCAATCAAATGCATGTAGCCCCGTGACAATCTCTTTTGATAAGAGCCTATGGCATAGCGAATAGGTCGAAGGAAAATGTCACAGCTCACGAGGGAGCTTTTATTGGTAGTTGTCAATCCAGATATTCTCACTGAATTGTATACATATGTACTGGTTTTAGTTCAAAGTTTCTTTATGACAGTGTTTCGCGGAAATTGTTTTTGGTTGCAAATTGCCTCTTAACAATCATGTATGTTTTTGCGAAACTTGATATTATTTAAATATGTATCACGAGCTCGTGTAAGCGCGAAAATCAATATTTTTAACAACTCAAGTATATTTTATTAAATTACTTACTTACTAATCAGGCCAGAAATCTATGGAGGGTCTAAACCTGAGCTATAGCTGCCTTCCATCCTTGCCAGTCTTGTCTTACATCCGCGGTTACTTGGTCCTTATACCAGAGGTTCGGTCTTCCTCTTCTTCTCGAACCAGGAGGCTCGGAGTCGAAGACCCTCTTAGCTGGAGCGTTGTGGCCGAGCCAATGTAGTCGACGGATCTATGCCCTCCGTACTATATGCACATCTTTGTACAGCTCATAGAGTTGTCTTGTCCCCTATTCCCCTTCCTCACAGACAGGACCAAATATCCGACGCAGAATTTTTCTTTTGAAAGCACCCAAAATCAGCTTCACCGTCCTGCTTATCGTCCAGCTTTCGGCTTCGTACAGCAAGACTAGCAGTATACATACTTACTTACTGGGTGAACCAGGGCCTCAACCAACAAGCTTCTCCAGCTGGCACGATCTTTTGCCAGCTACTTCCAGCGCCGCACGCCCATTTGGTTAAGGTCCCCTTCCACCTGTATGCGCCACCTTAGATTCGGTCTGGAGCTGTGTTGTCCAGTTGCTCTACATGTGCTAGCTATCTTAGACGTTGGTTCCGAAGACGTCGAACTAGGCCGGTATCGCTGTACACCCCATACAGCTCGTCGCGTCGTTGTGTCTTCTTCTCCACCCTCCGTTTATACAAACGGGACAATAGATTGATCGCACAATTTTCCTCTCGAAACGACCAAGGGCCTCCTCATCCGCCCTAACATTTTAGCCGCTTCTACTTCAAAGTTTTCGAACGCCTCATCGACGTCTCGCTGAGTTCGTCCAATTACGTAAATATCATCCGCGTACGCAAGCAATTGCGCAGACTTGAGAAAGATCGTACCTCTTGTATTAGCCAGTTAGTCTCGTATGATATTTTTAAGTAAGATGGTGAAAAAGTTACACATCAGTTTCGAGTGGATTGTTTTGCATGGCAGCGGCATCGGATCGGATCATCGCCGTTAAACAGTCTGCACAAGTGTTCTTTCCATATTCTCAGTATCGGCTATGACTCTACTACTAGTTATCCGTCTTTATCCCTACCAGCTTCTTCTCTGACTTTATAGCCCTGGCATGTGCGTTTTACATTTTCGTAAAACTTGCGAGCGTACTTGCTGTGGTAGCATTTCTCAATCTCCTCGATCTTCCCCATACCATGCTCTCTTTTTTTTTGTTTTTCTTTTAAAGCGTGTGCTCCTCTCTCCTTCTGTGCTAGTAGTTGATACGACTGGCCCCCGCCGGTCTATCCAGTATGGCTTTATAGGCAGTTTGCTTTCCTACATGGGATTGTTCGCATTGCTCGTCAACCCAGGGTTTCTTGTTGGCACTGGTATGAAACACAACACATGAGAGTTGCGTTTTATGGCGCGCTGGCAAAGCTCCCACTGTTGTTCTGTAGATTGCGCTGCCCTGTGTAATCGGATTTTGCGAGAAGTTGAGGGAAACTGGATAGGCAAAGATTTTAGCGATCTCTTGCGATTGTAGCTTTCCGAAGTCAAACTTTAGTTGTCCAGCTCAACTCCGTAGCATCCTTAACATCCTCACTCGTATCTTGTCTACAACAAGATAGTGATCCGAGTCGATGTTTGCTCCTCGGCAGGTTCGCACATCTCGGATGCTGGAAGAGTATCAAGCGTCGATCGCAACGAGATCAATCTGGTTGATGGTTAACTGATCAGGTGATCCACAGGTACCTTTGTGGATTTTGACTTGCGGGAATCGTGTGTTAGCTAGAAGGATTAGATTAGATTAGATTACACCCCGCCAAAAAGTAAAGTAGCGGGTGTCCATTTTGGCCATGAACGCATATTAAGCTAATGTTCTCGAAGTTAACTTTGAGATTTTTTGTCGGAGTCTTTTTCGAACGAATCCGCATCCGAATAAGCGTTGTTTTTTCGCCTTGTGGCAATTGCCGTAGTAGATGTCGCAATTTTTCATCCGTTCTTCGCCTGGTCCAGCCCATCGCACTTGTTGGAGTGCGGTTATATCTGCTTTATAACAGTTGATGATTCGCTCCAATAGATTGCTTGCCCTTGAGAGTGTAACCATGTTTCATTTAATGCCATAATACTCTTGGACAGAAGCAGCAAGTAAGAGCAGGTTTGTTTTTGTGCGAAATCCTCCCGCATTGACTTGGTTTTTTTGTTTTTTGGTTCTCCCCGTTCTTTGGGTGAAAATTCTCACTCGAGCATTATGTAGTAGGCCAACAATCCGCACTAAGAGCGCGTTTTTAATGTTGAGAAGGCAGAGCACTCAAATCAGCATCTTGTTTTAATTGTGGCAAATATTTCAACTGATCAGCCGGTGGTTTGAGCAGTTTTTTGCCGCGTATGATATCACGGCATCAGGTTTCGTTGTTGGCAATACTACAAAAAGACCTAGAGATGTTGTTTTCACCGATTTTGCTTGCTGCTTGGTGACCGTTAAATGACGCTTTTTTTAGTAGGCCGACGGGACCATCACCGAGTAAGCGCTGGAGATAGATGTTGACTTTTTTTGTAATCGCAAGTTGTTATATTGGAACCCCAGCATTGTTCGACGTAGGTTTTCTAAGTGCCGTACGGGATATCCACGTGGGGAACCAGAAGCGGTAACTAACGACAATATTTTAAAAACAAAAATGGTACAAGGAATTGCACAATACGAGGTGTGAGAATTTAGTCATAAGCCGGGAATTGGAAACACTGCGTCGTTCGTCAATATCTGTCTAGAAAGAGGGCCTTTTCTTTCGGTTTTCAGCACACTGAAAGTCGATTAAACGGCGTGACGTCGTGAAAATAAGTGACTCACATTATAATTAAGATATGGTGGTTACATTTTTAACGAAATTTAGTAAAAAAAAACCCTCGGAAAATAGCAGGTTGTGTGTAGAGACGAGTTTATGTCAAAAACACTTTTGTTTAAACGGTCAAAGTGGCCCAAGAAGGGCCGTGAATCAGCAGAAAACCATCCACGTGAAGGATGCAAATACCGCTGCGCACTGATTACATCCGACCGGTGCCTGAACAATCGTGGGTTGTCTGACGAGCTAAATATCAACAAAGAAATCATCATGAAGGGCTTTATCTTGCCCCACGACAATGCGCCAGTCCATTCCTCTTCGATTGTGCAAGAGTTTGTGGCGAAAAACATGACCGCATCCACCCTACAGCAGATATTGTGATTTGCGATGGTATCTTGCTTTGGCGGTGATACAGCCCATGAAGGGCCAGAGCCAAGTCTCAATCACGCACGTTGTATATGATTTATTTTATACACAGGAAAGGGAACTACAGTTTATTGCCAATTTCGAACAGCGGGAGTCGAGTAGCTCTTCCATGGCAAGTATACTACGGGGGTTTTGCCAGTACCCCGCCGAGCGAGGACGGACTCACTCATCGTGCGTCGGAGCCCAACACACTAAACACAATATCTTCTTCTTCTTAACGGGCGCCACAGTTCGGGGTGAACCTGGATCTCAACCAACATGCCCCTCCAACTAGCACGATCTTTTGCTAGCCTTTTCCATCGCCGCACACCCAGTTGGCTAAGGTCCCCTTCCACCTGTGTGCGCCATCTTAAGTGCGGCCGTCCTCTGCTTCTTCGTCCCTCGGGGTTGGATTCAAAAACTCTCCGGGCGGGAGCTGTGGTGTCCATTCGCTCTACATGGCTCAGCCATCTTAGGCGTTGAATCCGTAGACGCCTGACTAGACTCATCTTACTGTACAGCCCGTAAAGTTCGTGGTTGAATCATTTCCTCCATCTCCCGTCTGCGTTTATAGGCCCGAAAATCACGCGCAGAATCTCTCTCTCTCGAACCGACTAAGGGCCTCCTTATACGCTTTTGATAGGGTCCATGCCTCTGTGCCGTACAACAGGACCGGGATAATAAGAGTCTTATATAGAGTCAACTTTGTCGTTCGGGAGAGGGCTCTATTACTAAATTGCCTCCTGAGCCCAAAGAAACAGCGATTGGCAAAAGTGATTCTGCGTTTGATTTCGGAACTGATGTCGTTGTTCCAGGTCACTGCGGAGCCAAGGTAGGTAAAGTCCTTAACTACCTCGAACTTATATCTGCCAATACAAACGTTCTGGCCAAGACGTCGGTGGTGAGCGTCCTTTTTTGATGACAGCACATATTTAGTTTTGCCCTAGTTTACCGCCAAACCAATTTTCGCCGCCTCCATCTCAATACTCGCAAACGCCTCATTTCTAATAAGATGTTGAAGAAATCACAGGACAGCGCATCTCCCTGCCTAAATCTTTTTTTTTTTGACATCAAAACTATCGGTAAAGTGTTCACCGATTCGGATGGAGCAGCGAGTATTCTCCGGCGATGAAGGCGATGTTCAGGAGACTTATTCCTCTGTAGTTGGTGCAATTAGAAGGGTCTCCTTTCTTGTGGATCGTGCATACGATGCTGAGACTCCATTCCTCGGGCATGCTTTCCTCTGATCATATCTTACAGATGAGCTGGTGCATGCTCCTAACCAGGTCATCCCCAGCTGCCTAGAAGAGCTCAGCAGACAGTCCGTCTATCAATTTATCTGTAAGTTGGCGTTACAGTCCATGAAGAACCTGAGCCGAGCTTCTCTCAATCACCCATGTTGTGTGTGATTTCATTTTCCCATAGGGGAAAGGGACCTACAGTTTATTGCCGGTTCCGAACGGCAAATTTCGAGAAGCTTTTCATGACAATTTTACTACAGGGGGTTTTGTCAGAACCCCGCTGAGGAGAAACGGGATGTCGATCCCGTGACATCGGCGTCAGAGGCCAACACACTACCCACTGCGCCACGGTGCTTTCTATCAATCTATCTATCTCATATAAAAATATCGGCTTTGAAATTGGAATTGAATCGATAATTTAACCATAAGTGTAGAATGCCGTTAGGCAATTTATTAGATCTAAATTTACAATACCAACGGAGTTTAACACTTAATTCGAAATAATCCCATATTGTGTGGTAGGAATCGCTAGGCAGAGATAGAGCTGTCAGAAAAAATCATATCATGACAGAGAGGTAGACACGGAGATACATATATAAAGTGAGAGAATCCTCGAGCCAGTAAACACAGGAAATTGATTATGGGATGCTTCGGCTAAATCAGTTTTTGGAAATTCCATTTAATCTGTTTTGAGTTTTTGAGCCGTCAAATGAAATTTTGTTCACATCAGTGCAGTACCCGTAGATAGTGTGTGGGTTGTGAGATATAATTAGCCTCGCATGGAGGGACGGTACCGAATTGATGTGTTGTCGGATAATGAATGAAATCCGATAGAATGCCATTGTGATGTTGATTGGACTACAAGTGTGAAGATGGTGATTAATTGAAACTTTCAAGTTAGGTTTAATTTGTGATGAACAGGAATGTGGTTGTTTAAGTTCGTTCAATTGCGTAATGCAAAATAGGTTGAAATTCGGATGCCTGAGGGGATGTGATAAAAAGAAAATAACGGTAAGGTAACAACAGAAACATTATGTGCATTTGAATATACATACACGCATGACCATATTATTGCCTCTATATGTTCAACAACATAATACTAATATAGCATAGTGCTCCTTAATGGCGGGAAAGTAGATTTTTAAAAATGCAAACGATGGAAAGCAATTTAATGAAGTGTGCTTTTTACGTAATGGAAAACCCACCTCACTTACGTTAAATCGTTTCCTGTTCGCGGTTAACTTCACTTTAACCCTGGCACTTTGCAGTGCATTTTAATATTAGTGCAAAAATATTTGGTTTGTAGATTGCTTCACTTAATCTATATTTAATTCAGTATTATGTATGTATATAAATGTGGTCATCAGTACTGGACATCAAACGGGATTAGGCTTGTCATTCTGTGACATGTGTACTGCAATTTACACAGTATCGAGAAGGATACTCTGTTGGTTTAATCATCTTTTTGAGATTTTTACTATTCAATTGTGCGATTATTAGTTAAAATAGAATTTCAGTACGTCAGTATATTACCTGCAACAACCATACAAATCTCACGTAAGACATAACCTACGAAAATTCTATATTTGTAACCGCTTTTGTGACATTTGACTGGGCGATATGAAGTAGGTCTCAAAATATATGTAACCGGAAGTAAGCCATTCAAAAGCCAACCTTAATGGTTGGTTAAAAGAAAACATTATGCCAATGCAAATGTAATATTTAGCTTTTATCTGTTCGTATCAATATCAATTAGTGTTGATTTGTGCTATTCTTAGTTTTTACAATGGAAAAAAATGTTGAGCAATGAGTTCGTTTGAATTAAAACGAATTAAGTGTGCATGAGAGCACCTACGGGAGTTCTAATATTGTGCATTTCAGAAATATACCAAAGAACTTCATCAGTTAATCTAGTTACTGAGCTACTGAAAAAAATATCGACTTGGTCAGGGTGAGTAATTGGTGCTCGAAAATTGTATCCATAGTTTGAAAAAACTTTCTATCTCTCGTTAGTCACCAGTTTTTTGTTAATATGCTATGCATGTGACGATTACACGTTAGAGATAGTTAATTTGGACATGACTTTTGTGGATCGCAACACCACAGATGACAAGGCTTGTTTTTGCAGCAATGA
The DNA here is from genome assembly GCA_951905685.1 of Eumerus sabulonum. NCBI lineage: Eukaryota > Metazoa > Arthropoda > Insecta > Diptera > Syrphidae > Eumerus > Eumerus sabulonum. The sequence continues at coordinate 149,450,688 of OX645060.1, read as the reverse complement.
CATGCAAACAAGTCAATCAGAACTAGCCAACATCTATTTATGTTGATCAAATTTAGTTAAATTCAGTCCATCTTTCCATACTTTTAGTAACAGCATTTTGTTCTGCTGATCTCTGGGCGTCGTACAACCGAAAGCATGGTGATTTTTAATTTTATTTTTGTTTCCAGCCACTAACTAACTCATTTTCTGGTTTTGAACGGATTTATTTGTCACATTGTAGGCATAGGGGTATGGTATGGATCAGGGGTAGGATAATAAGGATCCTTCATTTTGAATATTGCTGTTGAAGGTTAGATTGTTTACTTTTTTATTTAATGAAGAAGCATTTCAGAGCAAAATATTTGGATAAGTACCCGATCACCGCAATCCACCGGTGTCGGGCGCTGTCCGAATTCCTTTATGCCTGCACTAATGTTTAGGGTTCCGTACCCAAAGGTAAAATGGGACCCTCTTACATACTAAGACTTCGCTGTGCGTCCGTCCGTTTGTCACCAGGCTGTATCTCATGAATCGTGATGATTAGACAGTTGAAGTTTTCACAGATGATGTATTTCTGTTGCCACTATTACGACAAATAGTAAAAACAGAATAAAATCAATATTTAAGGGGGGCTCCCATACAACAGACATGATTCTCATCCAAAAAATCCCCTTGGTCACATACTGACCTAAGGTTATTCGACAATATCCCACAACGAGTAGCATACTTCCGAGTTTTGATCCCCATTGTGTCTTTGATAAATTAATCCTAGCTGCAACCCTTTTTTCTGTAATTACGAACAACCAATAATAAATACCCTTTAAACTTTGATGATTCCTATTGTGCCACTGCTAAGTTAATCATTGCTGCAAACCCTTTCGTACAATTGCTATTCCCCTCCTTTTCCATCCTGATAGGTTAAGATATCAAATGTTGCAACAAATTCAATTGTTATGAAAATAACTTTCGATCATATCCCGCAACCAATAAAACACTTCCAGGCATTGATCCCTATTGTGTCCTTGATATATTGACCCTAGCTGCAAACCCTTTTCCCATAATTTTCCCATAACACACTTCCAGGCTTTGATCCCTATTGTGTCCTTGATACATCAATCCTAGCTGCAAACCTTTTCCCCATAATTATTTTTATTCACTTTTTCACCTCCTTGCTGTCATGCAAGATAATTGATTTGAATTCAATGAATCTCATCATGGGGATTTCTGATCATCAAAGTAATATGCCTGCCTGCAACCAAGATCACTGATAAGGTAACATACAACGTCCCTTTCGCACTTGGCCGGTTGTTTACAATTGACATCGAAACAAAATCTCAGAAAGCTATTTCAGTCGGCGGCGATTCAATGCGCAGTTTATGCAATTTCGCACCTTGCATTGTGGTCGGTGTGTTTTTACATTTTTTACCGAATGGGTCTTCTTTTCGCCAAAAGTCAATGCGGAATCCAGAATAGTGGCCTTCTTCGGAACTCATCGTTGTGGAAAATACAGGCGTTTTAAATATGCCATAGCTAATAAATCCAGGTTTTACCCATGGAAGCACACGCTTATGTGCCTGTCAGTGGTTAACATCATCGACCGCTGAGGAAAGGTCTATAGTTCAAATTCGCTTCGTAGCCAAGAAAAAGTAATTCCTATACGGACAAAAAGTATGCAACGCAGTTGTGAATGGAAAGTGACCAGACGTACTGCTGCAGGCGTAACACTCACAGTATATGGTCAACTGAAATTCATCCTCTGCGTATGCAATACTAAAGTGCTCGAACGAATTACTACGGGTTATAACCAACCCGGAATCGGTAGGCCTATCTAGGACAACCACCCCTGAGAGTACTGAACGAACATCAACGACCCAAACCACTGCACTCCGTTCAGGTTGTGTGTCTAAAACACATCATAAGAAGAGAATATAAAAACTTTGGACCTGCGCGAGTCTCTAAAAAAAAAAAAAAAATTGAATAGATCTAAGCAATGCCTCGAAATTATCTGCCCCATCCGCCTCTTGTATATTGTAATCATTCCCAGCATCTATCAGGACAAACGGGCTGAAGGTGTGATAAATAAATAATGACACATGACACACAGGACACATGTCCTTTTATGCTTTCTCGAATCAAAAGACTTTGTCAGGGTACCCTCAACTTTTCAAAGCAATTGACAAAAAGTAATTGCATACATGAAGCCAACATCAAAAACTCGCTGGATTAAAATCGCATCTGTTTAACCTACTTCAAAACTACACTACTCGATGCTGAACTTGTACCAGATAACTATCGACGAACATTAGAGCAACTGCTTGCCTCCGCAGGTGACATTGACATTATTGGATGGACAAAGCGAGACGTCAATGAGGCGTTCGCAAGTATTGAAGCAGAAGCGGCAAAAGTGGGTCTAAGGATAAATGGGGACAAGACCAAATATATGCTGTCACCCAAGAAAGACGCGCAACACCGACGTCTTGGTCAGAACGTCACTTTCGGCAGCTATATTTTTGAAGTAGTCAAGGACTTCGTCTACCTTGGTTCTATAGTGACAAGCAGCAGCGACACCAGCGCTGAGATAAAACGCAGAATAACTCTTGCCAACAACTGCTTCTTTGGGCTCAAGAGGCAATTGAGAAATAGAGCCGTCTCTCGAAAAACTAAGGTATCCCTCTGCAAAACGTTAATCATCCCGGTCCTCCTCTACGGCGCTAAGGCTTGGACGTTATCAAAAGCGGATGAAGAGGCTATTGGGCGTTTCGAGAGGAAAATTCTGCGTGCAATCTTTGGTCCCGTTTGGATAAACGGAGAGTGCAGGAGGAGATTCAACCAAGAACTGTACGGGCTGTACAACGACATCGGCCTAGTTAGATGTCTTCGGATTCAACGTCTAAGATGGCTAGGCCATGTAGAGCGAATGGACATCAACCCTCCGGCCCGAAGAGTCTTCGACTCCAACCCCGAGGGACGACGCAGCAGAGGACGACCGCATTTAAGGTTGCGCGCACAGGTGGAAAGGGACCTCAACCAACTGGGCGTGCGGCACTGGAAGCGGCTGGCTAAAGATCGGGCCGGCTGGAGAGGCTTGTTGGTTGAGGCCCTGGTTTTCCCCGAACTGTAGCGCCATCAAAGTAAGTAAGTAAATAAGTAAGTATTAGATCAAGGTTAGTGTTCAACGAATTTGTGGTCCCAATTTAATTCATCTCTATTCCGTGAAAACAAATCATTATTTACGAAACTGCAAATTAAACATTTTTTATCTGCAGCCTGATTCAGAATCGCAATTAGCATAATTCCATTTTTTAGGTTTCTCTTGCTTTGTGATACGGAGAAGTTTCATACCATACAATAACATCAAGCCAAACATGTATTTATAAAACACGTCATAAGAGTGTACTCTTATATAATTTTAAGCATCTGATGAGCTACAGAGGGAAATGTGGTGTTACTTTATGTGTGGGGCAAGGATGTCGGTTACTGCACTGCAAATAGTAAGTGTGGGGGTGTGACACACCAAAGTGTGTGTTTTCATTGTAGTAATTTTAAATGCAATTTTAAGTATGTTATTATGAAAACACGCCACAAGGCAAGCTACTTCACAACAAAACAATGAAATCAATTAACAAAAGGAAAATTTCCCAAATGTATCAACCTTACCAGAAAGCAATATGTGAGACGAACCAGTTGTTCGAACTAACAACCGAGTGATCCGAGTTCAAATCTCAAGGTCCGCAGCTACCATAGAAACACACTCAACTACTCCCCTTTCTTCGAACCGTATGGCATTATCTTTATATTGCTTCACAACGGAGAGAAAGGATCAATTCAAACAAACTAAAAGAACAATGTTTTTTGCTCGATAAGCCTCGAAACGATAAAAGCTCAGAGAACGAGGACTAAATGAGCCTTCTTTGTTTGTTCGCTGCGGAAAGTGTTCACAGGACCTTTGAGATTTAAACACGGGACCAATGGGTTGAGACTCCAAGATGTTATCCATTACACCACGGATCCGGGTTGCATATAGTGAGAATTTCCCTTTTGTGTGTGTGTTGGGAAATTTCCCATTTTGTGTGTTTTCATAATATGTATTTATGTATGTATGTTGGCGTTACAGTCCATGAAGGACCTGAGCCGAGCTTCTCTCAATCATCCATGTTGTGTGTGATTTAATTTTCCCATAGGTGAAAGGGACCTGCAGTTTATTGCCGGTTCTGAACGGCGAATTTCGAGATGCTTTTCATGACAATTTTACTACAGGGGGTTTCGTCAGAACCCCGCTGAGGAGAAACACCGTGAAAAACACGTTCGATGACATGGCTGTGTCGGGATTCGATCCCGAGTCATCGGCGTCAGAGGCCAAGACACCACCCACTGCGCCACGGTGCTCTCATGGTGTTTTCATAATAACACACTTAAAATTGCATTAAAAATGACTACAATGAAAACAATTAGGCTAGCTGTTCATGCGTCTAGGAGGTAGAGCATATGTTTTTTAGCAGAAAAAGAAAGAGAATGAGGAACGTGATATCGACGATATATGTATGTAAAGCGTCTATTGCAGGAAAGCATTTTCAAATTTTACTCTAAGATAGCTAGCTAAAGTAGAAACTTTCAGGAATGAGCCGTTACTACTGGCAGACAATTCACAGAACTATTCAAAGCACCTGAAGATGTTATAAACGGAAACATACATCGGCTCGTCTGTAAGATACGGGATATTTCATTTCCGATGGTTAGGATTCAAGGCCACATCTCTCAGCGACCATAGAGACCTCTTAAAGAGCTATACAAAGCTGTAACATGACATCTCTGCAAAATTTATGTAGTTGAACAATTATACGAGGTAGACTGGGAAATTCTGGCGAGTTAAAACATCTCAATAGGCATAACTTTAAACTTAAGTAAATCGAAAATATTTTCTTTTGAAAAATCAAAGTAACCCTTAATCAAAGCGAACCGAAGGTGAGCTTTCGTTGTGCTGACTCGGACACAAAATGTTGTTCGCGTTTTTGGACAACTTCCTGACACTTTAGAGAGATTACATTTTTTACGCTATTAGTTGACTACTGATAAAAACAGACAATAACAAGAAGGTGTAAAAAAAAAAATAACAAAAAACAACAATTAATCTCATACTTAAGTATATCAACTGAAGTCTACAAAAAAATTGTTTGAGACAGTATGCCACTTCCTCCTAAACGATCCCGGAACTTAGCACGATCAACCAAAGACGCAGCCAGAATGAGGAACGTTCACCAAACAATATCGACGACCCTCTTCGAAATTCAAACATAGACACAACACATTTTGGAGACACTGAATATATCAGAACATTCACCCAGAATCTCGACAAGCACGTGATCAGACTCTGCGCACGGCTACAACCCAGCCACCATTACTGCACTAAAAACCCTGTCAAGTACACTGATCAAAACAATATGGACCTAGGAGATGTTCCAGGGGTTATGAAGACATTGTCAGTCGTCGAGCAGATGATGGTAGCACGGATTCAACCCGTTCTCAAAGGTCCATTCCGTTACAGAGGAAACGTGCTGGACGTCGAGCAAGATCTCCAACCGATTGCAAAGGAGATGGCTAGAGTTCCTAACACAGTCAACATCATGCTGGTTAGGAAGCAGGGCGCCCAAGGTTACAAAGACTTCGGGGCCAGACGATAGGTGGTACACGATGTTCTGGTATTTCTTAAGCAAGAGAGTCGCTTCTATGCTGACTTGCAAATCAATATGTCCGCCTTGGCGGCACTACCAGAAGACGGAAGCGTTCAAGATCAACTTAGACATGTCGACGGAAGTGTTGCCAATGACTCAATGCCAGATGTTGCTGATGACAGGGACCATCTGGTTATTAATGCGCTTCCCGTGTCAAGTGGTATGAGACAAACCGAGGTTGCTCGTGATGTAATCGATTGGCCCGCAGCTTTAGCAAATCCAGTCAACGAATTCACGACCGTTGGATACATCGTCAAAGCTTTTCCTCATCTGTTCCCTTCTGGTGCTGCCGACTTCAATGATAATACACGTTCTAACGAAAATCAACCCACATTCCAGGAATGGGCTCGGTATTTGATGAGTTACCATGACAAGAGATTTGCGCAAGACCCGAGGTTTCCATTTTCCGCCTCAACACGATGCAACGCCACGACGGCGACGCAATCATCAAAATCTTAAGCTACGCCAACATGACAAATTTCTGGATCCCCAGAGTATCTACAACAACAGGCCAGAGAGAATCCGGCGCTGATGAACCGTTTTCTCTACTTTGCTTCAAATATCAGAGGCACATTACTGGTATCGGAAACGCTTAGAACTTGAAAGTATGGTCAGCCAACTTGGTGTTCCAACATTTTTCTTGACGTTAAGCGCGGCAGATCTCTGATGGCCATGCCTAACGAAGCATTTTGGATACGATCCAACTGGGAAGTCTGAAGCTCAGGTTGCAAGGGACATGCAATCATTGCTCTCCAAAAAACCCGTCAGTTGCAGACAGTTGCTTTGGCAAGAGAGTGGAACTGTTTGTGGAAGTATTGGAGAAGAAGTATCCGATCATAGACTATTGGTACCGTTTCGAGTACAAACATATAGGAAGCCCACATGTTTATGGCGTATTTTGGCTGTCTGGAGCTCCTGACGTTAGAAGCTTTAAGTCAATTAAAATTGAAGAGCTGACAAATGCCAAACATTATTATGACAACCTGGTGTCAGCGATCAACCCCAATCATTCGGCAAGATGAGATCTGCACCCCAGTAGAATGAAAGCAACAGGCCTCGAACTCACTGACGAAAACATAGCTAAAGGTGTGAACAGATTTTAAAGACACACGGTTTGCTCGAAGTCGTGCTGTCTGCGAACAATCAATGGACATGAGCAATGCCGGTTTGGATTTCCAAAACCACTACTCATTGAATCGAAGCTTGCGAAAGACGAACGAGGAGTTTTCTGTTATATACCTGCTCGAAACGATGGACCACTCCACCCATTAGTAATAATACATTACGAATACTTTTGTCCGTCAGTGTAAGTAATGAAAGAAGCACTTTGTCCTATATTTGGTTTATTAAACCTTTACTGTAGAATGTAAAAACAGTATGGAATCTACATTCTCCCCCTTTAGATTATTTCTCCTCTTCTCTAACACTCTGTTTGCAGAACTGAACGCTCGTTCACTTGGGGAGCTAGACGCTGGAATACATAAGATTTTTCGTTCTAGTTGGGGGAGTAAAGGAAAATCCTTTCCATAGCTTCGTCACCATCGCAAAATATTTCGGTCAGTGATAGCTTCCTTTTTACAGCTCCATTTCAACATTAACTTGTGGCTGCCAATTATTGTCGTTATCTATGTAAGTATCTTTATATTTACAAGAGAACTGCTCCTCGTCTTGAGCTTCGCTGCAGACCGGCGTAGTGCCATGAAGATATGTTTCGTGGAAATCAGAAGAAGAGGAAAGTGTGTTAGAAAAGCATTCAGAATTTGCAGGAATACAAGTATTATCGCATATTATCGTCGAAGAAGTGTAGTTGTTTATATTCGGGTCACAAAAATGCAGCTAGTTTATGAGCGCGATGTGGTTGAAATTTAATGTCAAAAACATAATCCAAACAATGTCGAATAACCACTTGGACTTCGATCCACGTTTGTATGGTTATGTTAGCTTCTCTTTTGCTTGTGTAAGAGCACTAAATGAATTGTAGTCTTTCTATCTCCCTCAGAGAGTAACGTTGCTGTTTTAAATGGCTGTAGAAATATAATCAATCCATCTAACAGATATTTTTCAATTCCTTAAAGACGATAGTTTCTTTGCCGTCTCTAATACGTATTTCTTCAATAGTCTGAACATTTTTTCGAATCAAATTTATCAATTTTGTGTTCCGACCTGAAGTGCACTCTTGCCTAACTGTCAGTTTTTCAAGCACATTATCACGATTCACGATACCTACTCGCTTCGATGCGTAATGCTACGATGCAGTTTTAACTGCTATTACTCATAATCACTCCGGAGGAGGAATCGGCGATGCATTCAGAAACGATGCCGAGTACGCAATTGCAGCGTTTTGTTGTACTCGGTGATTATTACTCCGAGTACTTTTTACGTACTCGCACAGTGCTTTAATACATAGGTACCTAAGTATAATTATGTTAAAAGGTAACTTGTAAAATGGCTGTAAATGTAAAATGAAAATGCAAGAATGCGACATGTCTTATGAAATTTGTACCAAAATCCCGCAAAGTATTAAGTATTAAGAACACTGCTAACCATAACCGCGGTCGGCGGAGGTGGCTTGCCCACGCCGCAGCTTACACGCTTCCCGTCCATCACAGAAAGGCGGCCACTTTTGCCAGGCAACCTTTGGGTCTTATTGCGATATCCCAGGTATAAACACAAACCACGTTTTATTTAACTTATGTAAATGGTATCAGTCAGCATGGTTATAAACATTTAAACAATCTAAATAAATTTAATTCCATAGAAAAATAAGGGGTTAAGTAATTTGTTAATTTAAAAAAACTTTGAGTGCGCCAGAGAGTACAGTACATTAGTTCATGATAATTCTCTCTTTAGCCTGATGTTTCAATGTTCTATGTTCTACTAGGTACATTTACAGTATTTATAGTGAATGAGAGATAACAATTTTACACAAGGATTAACTTTAACCTACAAAAATAAGAAAAGCTCATAAGACAGAGAGGAGTGGGCTTTAAGAAAATCCGTTGTTGGTACATATTCAAGAAGTAGAAGGTACCGGGTAGGAAAAAAAGTAGGACTATCTACAAAAAGAAATGAGATGCCATCAAAAACATAACTTGTAACAAAACCAAGTCTCGCAACTCAGTTCTTCTACCGTAAAAAGTTGTAAGATCCATATAATACCAAGTTGGTTAATTTATTCAGTCCCTGTTTAAAGAGAACTTCTGTCTTAGGTTACTTTCGTAATTAGCTAACCTAACAACAACTTATAGTTACCATATCAATATGAAAATCTTTTATGTTTTAAGTAAATAGATTGACTTGGAAATCGCACTAAATAATCTAATTTAATATAATATGCATTACTTGTGAGATATATTGTGTTTTCATGTGATGGCCATGTCAAGCAACATATTTACGTGCGGGGAGTAAAGTGCAACAGACAACGGCATCGAATTAGGATGGGCACGTGGAACGTCTCATCGCTCACAGGGAAGTATCACGAGCTGGTTGAGGAAGCTGTCAGGTATCGGTTAGATATCGTAGGTATCTCTTCGACAAAGCAAGGAGGATATAAAACTGTGGACCTTTCCGACGGGTGGAAACTCTTCCTGTCGGGAGTTGCACCTCAAATGTCTGCACAGGCGGGAGTGGGGATACTCATAAGTCCCAGGCTGGCAAACAGGGTATTGGAGTGGATACCATTAGGAGGGAGAGTCGCGATCTTAAAACTCAAGTTTGAAAGATCAACTTTGGCTCTGGTGCAGGTGTATGCACCGAATCTTGAGTCTGAGTATGCGACTTTCCTGGATGAAATTGATGCGGCCCTTGATAGGGTGAGAAGTTGGAAAGCGACCATAGATCTGCGAAAAAGGTGTTCTAACAAACCATTCGCCGGCTCAGAGAAAGGAAATTCAACATCATCGAAGGAGTTAAATCCAAAGATGGTGTGTTGCTTTCCAATGAGATGGACATCTTACGCAGATGGAGCGAGCACTTTTCGGAGCTGCTCAATCCCGAACAGTAGATATGGAAAAGGCCGAGTTCCTCGAGGTAAATCCTGGAGTGTTCTGCAGGAGTATGGGATTGATGGTCCTCTGCTGAGGGCCATTCAGTCTCTATACACAAACTGTAGCAGCTGCCTTCGGGTTAACCGTAGTAAATAAACACCTTTCATCGTGGGCGATGGACTTCGCAAAGGGTGCGTCTTGTCACCTCCCCTTTTCATTATATATATATGGACTGGATGTTGCCAGCGCAGTCGAGGCGAGGAGTGTTTTACATTGGGAGAGTTGAGGAGAAGCCATCTTCTTTTTGCAGATGACTTAGTTGTCCCTGATGGAACTTCAGCGCGCGCTAGATAGGCTTGTGGCTGTATGTGCTGATGCTGGAATGAGGGTTAACGTGGACAAATCCGAGGTTATGATTATTTCCAGAACACCTGTCCAATGCACTCTACATGTTAGCGGAGTCCCATTGAAGCAGGTGGAGAAGTTTAAGCATCTCGGGGTCTTCTTCACGAGTGATGGGAGGAGTAATACTGAGCTTTCCTGCAGGATTCGCCAAGCTGGGTCAATTTTGAAACAGCTTGGAAGATCTGTGACCAGGAAGACCGAGCTTGGTGTCAAAGCCAAGTTAGAGGTTTTTAACTCAGTATTTGTTCCAACTCTCATCTATGGTCATGAAATTTGGGTATTGACCGAAAGAATAAGATCGCGAATACAAGCTGCCGAAATGAGATTTCTTCATGCTGTTGTGGGAGTTACTCGCCGGGATGGGGTGAGAAACACGGCAGTGCGCGGGGAGCTCAATGTTGAGCAGCTGCTTCTCCGAACGGAAAGGGCTATGCCTCGATGGTTTGGTCACGAGAGACGAATGTCGCCATCATCACGACTTTCGAAGGGTGCCTTGGATGCAATACCATCAGGCAGGCGATCGCTTGGCAGAGCCAGGACAAGGTGGTTGGACCAAGTCTAAAAACTCGCCTGGGTGCGCTTGGGCATAGCTTCTGATGAGTTAGAGTCGATGACGGAGGATCGAGTGGCCTGGAGATCCCGCGTGCGCTCATTACCCCCGCGACTCTCTTAGTGGAACATACGGGCCACTGAAAATGTATCTTTGTATGTAAGATGAACAACTCGTAAGTCCTGAGGTTCTGATAACTTTAAAATGAAGAAATCTCGTAAGTCTGCATTTAATTAAATAGTTAAATAATTTAAACGATGTCGTTCTCTTTACGAGAAGGAGGAAAAATACTGACATGACTCAGCTGGTACTAAAAGGCACTTCCATCCCGATATCCAAGGAGGCTAAGTAACCAGGAGTCATCTTAGATAGCAAGCTTCTTTGGTCAAAGCGTGTTGAGTCAAAAACCACCAAAGCGTTGTCAGCTTTCTGGCAATGCAAAGGAACTTTTGGCAAAACATGGGGTTTATAACCGGCAAAGGTCCTCTGGATCTACATGACAATGATGAGACCTATAATCTCATATGCATCGGTTGTCTGGTGTAACTGGCTAAAACGCAAATATGTCGTGGCCTCTTTCACCAAATTCCAAGGAACGGTTTGTTTCTGCTGCACGACGAAGAGGAGGATGATACTGCAGAGCATTATCTGTGATTGTCCCGCCTTTGCTCGCGCACGGTGGCGCACCCTTGGAGCCGACGTGGTATGTGCCGAATCCCTTAGCTCTACATCCCTGAAGCTCCTTCAATTTTTTCTCCGGAAAACGGGGAAAATACAGTAATGTAAGGTATGTATGTATGTTGGCGTTACAGTCCATGAAGAACCTGAGCCGAGCTTCTCTCAATCACCCATGTTGTGTGTGATTTCATTTTCCCATCGGTGAAAGGGACCTACAGTTTATTGCCGGTTCCGAACGGCGAATTTCGAGAAGCTTTTCATGACAATTTTACTACAGGGGATTTTGTCAGAACCCCGCTGAGGAGAAACACCGTGAAAAACACGTTCGACGACATGGCTGTGTCGGAATTCGATCCCGTGTCATCGGCGTCAGAGGCCAACACACTACCCACTGCGCCACACGGTAATGTAAGGTGTCTGTGTGAAAAATAAATCACACACAACATGGGTGACTGAGAGAAGCTTGGCTCTGGTCCTTCATGGGCTGCCACCAAAGAAGAAGAAGGTGTCTGTCTGGAGTACAATGGACCAGTGTTTGCGCCTGAGTGCTCCAACGAGCATTTTGTAGTAATTTCCGTATACTTTCCAAACTATACATATGCGTTCCTTCATTATTCACGCTATTTATTCTCTCGTTTGCGCTCCCCAAATCCTAATATGTATTTGCGTCATGCCAAAAGCATTTTATTAAATTAAACATTAACACTAGGATTCTCATGTGATTTTGTTTTCTTTCAGATAAAAATGAACATCACTGGGGACAACGATGAGTATTTGGATACACAACGTCTCAACGCTACCAACAACGAAACTATGGATCCGAATCCAATCTTACTAGAACGATTCACACGAAATCGTAGTATAGACGGCCTGTGGTACTATATTCTCATCGTAATGTACAGCGTATTGATAATATTCGGTGCTGTAGGGAACACTATGGTGGTTATTGCTGTCCTGCGAAAACCAATGATGCGCACCGCCCGCAACCTATTTATTTTGAATTTGGCCATATCAGGTAAATGATGAACATATTCGTACAGGCATCCATTATTCTGCTCTGTCACCGACGTACGGGTTCACATGTTTTGTTCGTTTCACTTCAGATCTGCTTTTGTGTTTGGTCACAATGCCCCTGACACTGATGGAAATCCTATCCAAATATTGGCCATTTGGGACGTGTGCGATACTGTGCAAAATGATTGCGATGCTTCAAGCAACAAGCATATTCGTATCAACAATATCGATAACTGCCATTGCTTTCGACCGGTACCAGGTATGTAGATATACATACATATGTATGTATGTACGCTATGCGTGATTCAAGTATATTTTTAAATCCGGCCCTTATGCAATAAATGATCATGTACATGGTCGGAGTCTACACGGGGGCTTTCTTTTTGCGCCTTTTTCTTTTGAACCTACGTTCCAATTTGAGGACGCGTCCACACGGAGCTTTTCTGCACGTGCCTGTTTTTTGACATTTCGCTTCACATTTCAATTTCGTTAGCCTGTGGTGATGTTTGAAAAGTAAGAATGGTATCCAAACGTACACTTCCAAGTCAGAAACAGGAGTGAAGCGACATCGCAAAACAAAGAAAAGGAGATAAGGAAATGTCAAAAAAACCCACGAAGTAGCTACCCGCGCGTGACTGTGCCAATGTATTTCTGCTTCCCTTACCCTCTCTTTTACAGTTATTTTAGCCCTCGTCAGATAGCCCTCATGTAGACTTCGACATGCATAAAAACATAAAATCTACCTAGCGATTGTGATTAGGGTTATCTATCGCTGGAAAATACACACATGTTTTACATCGTATTTATATCCTGAACAATAGAGCGAATTCTATCGATTACTTCAATATATACATACATATGTATATACATAGATATAGAGTGTGTGACTGAAATCGAACTAAAGATCCGTAGTAACCGTGGCATTTCCACGTCATCGATTGTAGCTGGGGGCCTCAGTTCGGTTGATGAGAAAATTGCCAGCGGGATCCTTTTCAACATGTGAAAACTCATTGATTTGGTTGTGGCAGTGGGGGTGGCAAGATTCTCATCAATTACTGTAGATACTATTTGTTGTTGGTTTTTGAGTAGGGGTCTGTGTGATTTTTATCCCTGAATTAGTTTAAATTGGGCGTTTCGATGAGGAAAGAGACTTAGGGTGATAAATCTAAGTTAATTAATGATGATCCCTGCGCGTGCAAAAATAAATCAAATTAACACCAACTGTAAATGTAACTAAGAGGATAAGTAAATCAGTAAGTGAATATTTTTTGTTGGGGGTATGCTTGAGAGCAGACCCTTTTGTTAGATATTTGTTAATCTGATTTTCTATTGATTTATAATTTATCCTCCTTTTTTTCCGCCTTCGGTAAGGTTCAATTGTCTGCCACGCGAATAGCGATCACGGTAATGGGGATCTTATATACATATGTAAATCCATCTGAAATCTAAATAGTAGTGCGTGGGGGCAGCTGCAGTGGAATTTTTCGTCAGTAAGTAAATGTCATGAGCTTATGTAAATGACGATTTTAATCATGTCGATGTTATTGATTACGTTTTACATGTTTCTTCAGATTTCATGGTGTATGTTTCTCTGTGTACAGTTGGATACATACTCAGGTGGCGCCACAGTTCGTGGTGAACCTGGGCCTCAACCAACAACCGCTCAAGCTGGCACGGTCTTTGGCCAGCTGTTTCCATCGCCGCACGCCCAGTTGGTTAAGGTCCCCTTCCACCTGCGTGCGCCACCGTTCATGCGGCCGCCCTCTGCCGCGCCTTCCTTCCGGGGTGGATTCGAAGACCCTTCGAGTCGGAGCTGTAATTTCCATTAGCTCCACATGACCTAGTCACCTGAGACGCTGTATCCGTACAACCCGTACAGTTCTTCGTTATATCTTCTCCTCCACATACCGTTTGAACTAACGGGACCGCAGATAGTGCGCAGAATTTTCCTCTCGAAATGACCAAGGGCATCTTCATCCGCCTTTGTTAAGGTCGTAAAGGAGTACTGGGATGATTAAGGTCTTATATAGTGTCACCTTGGCTTTCCCAGAGACGACTATAATTCTCAATCGCCTCCTGAGCCCAAAGAAACAGCTGGTGTTGTTGTCGCTTGTCATAAGTGAGCCACGGTAGACGAATTCCTTTGACGACTTCAAAGTTATATCCGCCCATGGTGACGTTCTGGCAAATACGTCGGTGTTGTCCGTCTCTTTTAGATGAAAGCAGATATTTGGTTTTACCCTCATTAACCTTGAGACCTTAATGGAGCAGCGAGAATTCTCCATTGTCATCCTGCACAGTCGGACGGGTTTGGCAGGGATCTTAAAACTAGTCATGGCTTTGTATAGCTCATCTCTGTACACGCTGTCATAGGCAGCATTGAATTCGACGAAGAGGTGGTGAGTGTCGAATTGGTATTCCTGGGTCTTCTCCAAGATCCGCAGTGGCATACATTTTTGGTCTATTGTGGATTTACCTGGCCTGAAACCACACTGATAAGAGCCGATCAGGTTTTCCACAAACGGTTTCAGGCGTTCACACAATACGGCAGAGAAGATCTTATATGCGATGTTAAGGAGACTTATTCCTCTAAAGTTGACGCAGTTAAAGCGGTTTCCTTTCTTATGGACCAGGCAAACGATGCTGAGATTCTATTCGTCGGACATGCTTTCCTCGACCATACCTTGCAAATGAGATGGTGCATGCACCTTACCAGCTCATCTCCAGCTGCCTTAAGAAGCTCAGCAGACAGGCCGCTTGCGCCCGCGGCTTTATAACACTTAAGTCTTGATATCGCTGTTTTGATTTTGTCTAGGTCGGGTTAATGAAATTCTCCTACGTCGTTGTCCATTACGAATGGCTAATTCTGCCTGACTGCGATATCTTGTCTATCATCGCCGTTATACAGTCTGCAGAAGTGGTCTTTCCTACTGCGACTCTACTACCAGTTCTCCATTTTCATCCCTGCAGGACGCCGCTCTGGCTTTGTAGCCATGGCATGTTCATTTTACCTTATTGTAAAACTTACGGGCGTCATTCCTGCGGAAGCATCTCTCTGTCTCCTCAATCTCACGCTTTCCGTGCTCTCTCTTCTTTCTTCTGGAAAGCGTGTGCTCCTTTCTTCTCTTCCGCTTATAGATTTCGCGAGCAGATCTCGTCCGTCGTCGCAGCATAGCTTTATATGCCTCTTGTTTTGCTGCATGGGCCTGTTTGCTTTGTTCATCGAACAAGGGGTTTCTAGGTGGTGGCGGTTTGAAAACCAGCAACTCTAAGGCAGAGTCTCTGACAGCGCTCTGGCAATGCGCCCATTCCTGCCCTATGGTTTGTGCTGCCGTGGGCGAATTTCGAGAGCTTGGAGGAGACACGATCGGCAGCGATTCTGGCTGTCTCTTGCGATTGTAGCTTTCCGACGTCAAATTTACGTAGTCCTACTCGACTCCTAAACATTCTTGATATCCTCATTCGTACCTTGGCTACAACAAAGTAGTGGTCCGAGTCGATGTTGGCCTCTCGGAAGGTTCGTACGTCGAGAATACAGGAGGAGTGTCTGGCGTCGATCGCAATGTGATCAATCTGGTTGGTGGTCGATTGATCAAAAGACCGCCAGGTACCCTTGTGGATGTTGAGATGGGGGAGTCGCGTGCTTGCTACAAGGAGGTTACGGCCCGCTAGGAAATCAATTAGCCTTAGTCCGTTGTCGGATGTGGTGTTACGGAGGCTATGCTTTCCTATGATCGACTCAAATATGTCCTCTTTGCCCAGTTTTGCATTAAAATCTCCTAGGACTATTTTTGTGTCGTAGCTGGGGTAGTGGGCATATCTTCTGTCTAGGAGATCGTAGAATTCCTCTTTGAGTCGATCGTCCTTTTCTTCCGTTTGGGCGTGAGCGCATATTAAGCTAATGTTTCCAAATTTAGCTTTGATGGGGATTTTTATGAAGCGTTAGCTTATATCTCGGAAGCTTAAGGCTTTTTGTCGGAGTCTTCCTCGAATAACGAATCCGCACCTGAATAGGCGCTGTTTGTTCTCCTTGTAGCAGTTCCCGTAGTAGATGTCGCAGTTTTTCATCCGTCTTTTGCCTGGTCCATCCCATCGCACTTCTTGAGTACGGTTATATCTGCCCTATAGTAGTTGAGGGCTTGCTCCAATTGATCGCCTGCACCCGGTCTGTTAAGAGACCCCACATTCCAGACTCTCAAGTCCGTTAGTCGTTTGCAGGGGTCGTCAGCTTTGTATCCGTCCGTATCCGAGGCTTGTTGTTGTTTCGGAACAAGTAGGTTTTTACGTGATAGGGATGTTACCCCTAAGCACAACCCTCAACCTGGAGGGCCAGGTTACTCTTTCCCCAGGAAGAAGGGGTTGGGTCGCTGCACACATTCGTTCACTACCTGGCGGGTGCCAGGGTAGCTATCCAGGAGGGGCCACGCGGAGGCTGTGTGTCAACTTGGATTGAGCAGGGACAGAGATCGAAGCTGGCGTTTGCCATGTTAATCGGGATCAACTTCTTTTGCTCTGTTTGCTCGCTCCCTCCCCCCTCCAGTTGGCTATAACTTTACATAATCTGCCATATGCTTCTTTCTAGAAATGACCCTGCAACTTCTCAATCTTCCCACAAACCGTATAGTTTTTGAGGTTCGTCTTGCCTGACATGGTTTAGCAAAGTAAACGCAAAGTAAACGTTGTCTTCCTTTTCTCTGAGGGGCTCGAAAATAAGGAATAATTTTACCATGACGTCATCTTTACCACACCAAGCCCGCTTCAAAAGAATGCCCATCACGATATGATGACGCTTGTAGGTCTTTTGTCCCACTTATTCCAAAACTTAAAAAAATTGACATCAGAAAGCGAGAGCAACGCATTAAACAAAATATTAGGACTAACAAAGTTTTCCCATTTGGCTTTTATTTTTATACGGAATCTACTCAATTTAATCCTAAGATTGCAATACTCTCCAAAAGGCTGTAAATTTCTGGTCATAATATGAATAATATGAGAGCATCGTGGCGCAGTGGGTAGTGTGTTGGCCTCTGACGCCGTTGAGACGGGATCGAATCCCGACACAGCCATGTCATCGAACGTGTTTTTCACGGTGTTTCTCCTCAGCGGGGTTCTGACAAAACCTCCTGTAGTAAAATTGTCATGAAAAGCTTTTCGAAATTCGCCGTTCGGAACCGGCAATAAACTATAGGTCCCTTTCACCTATGGGAAAATGAAATCACACACAACATGGGTGATTGAGAGAAGTTCGGCTCAGGTCCTTCATGGACTGTAACGCCAATATACATACAATATGAATACTAAAACCAGGCAAAGACGCAACACATGCAACATCTCGTAGACCTATAGGTCCCTTATCAATGTTATCTAAAGTTTTCTCCACTTCTACATACTTTATATACACCAAGAGAAACTAAGTTTGTCGCAACATTTTATTATGGACCTTCACAATAGTCCCCCTCTACACAACGGTTCCCACGTTGCTCCCATCGCAACTGCCCACTCAGATTCCAATTCTTGAAACACCCTTCATAATCCTCCCAAGTTAGCTCATTCAGAACCATGGTTACAGCCCCTTTGAACTTATCTACATCTCCCTTGACGTGTGACTTTATGTTGGGAGTGAAAAGAAGTCACAGGGGGCAATATCACCGCTGGAATGCTGATGGCACATAGAAAGCGCGCTGCTTCTTCAGGATGCCAACATAAAACTGTCCAGTTACTGTCTGGTCGGCAGAAAAATATTCACGATGAACGATGCTGGGGTACGAGAGGTGAGGGGAATTCCTTCATGTGGATCGTCTTCTACGGATTCTGGGCTCTTGTTAAATCGCTTCAAACACACGGATTTTCGACATAGAGTCGTCTTCATATACCACCTGTAATTTTTGCAGAACATTTCAAAGTTTTTTACCAGATTTCGCTAGAAATTGTATCGCAATACATTGACTGTAATGTTAGTAACTCATTTTTAGGACGCCACTAAAAAAGTTTAATTTTTTTTTTCAAAAAAAATACGCAGAATAGAAACAAAGTGTGGTGTCGGTTTCAGCCTCGGATGAAAACAGATATTGATAATAAAAATACTATACTATTCTCGGAGTAAATAAATCCCCAAGCGAAAGGGGTATATTAATCGCACTCGCCAACACTTACTTACAGTACAGCGCTGCAGTTCGGGGTGAACCAGGGCCTCAACCAACAATCGTCTCCAGCCGGCCCGATCTTTGGACAGCCGCTTCCAGTGCCGCACGTCCAGTTGGTTGAGGTCCCTTTCCACCTGTGCGCGCCACCTTAAATGCGGTCGTCCTCTGCTGCGTCGTCCCTCGGGGTTGGAGTCGAAGACTCTTTGGGCCGGAGCGTTGATGTCCATTCGCTCTACATGGCCTAGCTATCTTAGACGTTGGAACCGAAGACGTCTAACTAGGCCGATGTCGCTGTACAGCCCGTACAGTTATTAGTTGAATCTCCTCCTCCACTCTCCGTTTACACAAACGGGACCAAAGATTGCACCCAAAATTTTCCTCTCGAAACGCCCAAGAGCCTCTTCATCCGCTTTTGATAACGTCCAAGCCTCAGCGCCGTAGAGGAGAACCGAGATGATTAAGGTTTTGTAGAGGGATACCTTAGTTTTTCGAGAGAGGGCTCTACAACTCAACTGCCTCTTGAACCCGAAGAAGCAGCGGTTGGCAAGAGTTATTCTGCGTTTTATTTCAGCGCTGGTGTCGTTGCTGCTTGTCACTATCGAGCCAAGGTAGACAAAGTCTTTGACTACTTCGAAAATATAGCTGCCGAAGGTGACGTTCTGACCAAGACGTCGGTGTTGCGCGTCTTTCTTGGATGACAGCACATATTTGGTCTTGTCCCCATTTACCCTTAGACCCACTTTCACCGCTTCTGCTTCAATGCTTGTGAACGCCTCATTGACGTCTCGCTTTGTTCGTCCAATAACGTCAATGTCATCTGCGTAGGAAAGCAATTGTGTGGTCTTGAAATAGATCGTACCTCTTGTATTAGCCGCAGAGTCCCGCACGATCGTTTCAAGAATAATGTTAAGGAAATCACATAACAGTGCGTCACATAACCCTGTCTAAACCTTTTTTGACATCAAAGGGGTCGGTTAGTTCACCTCCGACCTTAATGGAGCAGCGAGAGTTCTCCATAGTCATCCTGCATAGTCTGACGAGTTTGGCAGGAATGTTAAAACATGGCATGGCTCTGTATAGCTCGTCTCTATAAACACTGTCATACGAGGCCTTAAAGTCGACAAAAAGATGGTGCGTGTCGACCTGGAATTCGTGGGTCTTCTTTAAGATCTGCCGTAGTGTAAAAAGTTGGTCTACCGTGGATTTTCCTGGCCTGAAACCGCACCTGTAGGAACCTACCAGATTGTCCACGAACGGTTTAAGACAATTACACAGTACGGCAGAGAGGATCTTGTACGCGATGCTCAGGAGGCTTCTCCCTCTGTAATTGGCGTAGTCATAGAGGACTCCTTTCTTATGGACCGGGCAAACGATACTGAAATTCTATTCACCGGGCACGCGTTCTTCCGACCATATCTTGCAGATGAGTCGGTGCATGTTCCTGACCAGCTCATAGCCAGCTGCTTTAAACAGTTTTGCGGGGAGTCTGTCTGCTCCAGCAGCTTTATAAGACTTAAGTTTCGATATCGCTATCTTAACATCGTCTAGGTCGGGTGGACGGGATTCTCTTTCGTTTTCGTCCATTGTGAATGGTTCGCTCTGCCTGACGGCGGCATTTTGACTATAATCGCCGTTATACAGTCTGCAGAAGTGGTCCTTCCACAATCTCAGCATCGACGGTGACTCCACTACTAGTTGTCCGTGCTCATCCCTGCAGGCTTCTGCTCTGGCTTTATAGCCATGGCATGTTCGTTTTACTTTCTGGTAAAATTTCCGAACGTCGTTCCTGCAGCAACATTTCCCTATCTCCTCGATTCCGCGCTTGTCGTGCTCCTTCTTTTTCCTTCTCAGAAGCGCATGCTCCTCCCTCCTTTTCTGTTCATAGAGCTCGCGGGCAGCACTCGTCCGTCGAAGCAATGTGGCCATGTATGCATTCTGTTTCTCTACATCGGCCTGTCTGCACTCATCATCAAACCAGGGATTTCTCGACGGTGGTGGCTCGAAACCGAGTACATCTGAGGCGGCCCCTCTATGGTTTTTGCAAATTGCATCGGGACTTAAGAGAGCTTGGCCCATCCCATCGCACTTCTTCGAGCGCGGTAATGTCTGCCTTATAGCAGTCCAAAGAGTTGACCAGTTGTTCGTCTGCACCTGGTCTGTTGAGAGGCCTAACGTTCCAGATGCAGATCCGAAATTCGTTTCCTTTTTGAAGTTTGCGGGGGTTGTCAACATGTAGGCCGTCCGTAACCGTGGCTATTTGTTGTTTCTCAACAAGTTTTTGTTTTACGCCATAGGGATTTTAATCCTAAGCGCAACCCCCCACCTGGTGGGCCAGGTTCCTTTTTCCCCAGGAACAAGGGGTTAGGTCGCTGCACACGTTGGCTCACTACCTGGCGGGTGCCAGTATAGCTATCCAGGGGAGGCCACGCGGAGGCTGTGTGTCAACTTGGATTGAGAAGGGACAGAGATCGAAGCTGGCGTTTACCAAGTTAAACGCGATCAGCTTCTTTGCTCTATTTGCTCGCTCCCTTCTCCCCGAAGTCTTACATACTACCAAATAATAATTAAATCTTATATCTGGTCTTAGATCGGAATGTCACTAATTTCGCAAACCTCTTGTTCACCAAACAATGAGTTGACCCACTTAAAAATGAGATATGGGCAATAAAATCTCTTTGTTGATTTCTATTAACATCTATTGAATGTTGGTAATGTTGCTCATGAGCAATGAAAATTAACGAGAAGATATTTTACTGCACCTTTACCTGTCACATCCTACTTTGCCTTGTAAAAGTCATTAGTACCATGTTATTACATAAAGAACATTACTTCATCATCCTCAGGCATTTTCTTCCTCAATCTTGTTATTTTTCGACAAGGTAATGATAGATACACAAGCAATTTACGTTTTTTGCTGCACAGATTCGTTGGCGAGGCAGGTGATTTGTGACCACGTGGCTGTCACCTGTGGTGATTTAGCTGCGAATTTACGTATGTATGTCCTAACATAAAAGTTTAGTGTGAATGAAATGAAATTTGATTTAAGT